>OY796854.1:2500-10002500 GCA_963680765.1 Agrochola lychnidis
AACCTAACCTAACCTAACCTAACCTAACCTAACCTAACCTAACCTAACCTAACCTAACCTAACCTAACCTAACCTAACCTAACCTAACCTAACCTAACCTAACCTAACCTAACCTAACCTAACCTAACCTAACCTAACCTAACCTAACCTAACCTAACCTAACCTAACCTAACCTAACCTAACCTAACCTAACCTAACCTAACCTAACCTAACCTAACCTAACCTAACCTAACCTAACCTAACCTAACCTAACCTAACCTAACCTAACCTAACCTAACCTAACCTAACCTAACCTAACCTAACCTAACCTAACCTAACCTAACCTAACCTAACCTAACCTAACCTAACCTAACCTAACCTAACCTAACCTAACCTAACCTAACCTAACCTAACCTAACCTAACCTAACCTAACCTAACCTAACCTAACCTAACCTAACCTAACCTAACCTAACCTAACCTAACCTAACCTAACCTAACCTAACCTAACCTAACCTAACCTAACCTAACCTAACCTAACCTAACCTAACCTAACCTAACCTAACCTAACCTAACCTAACCTAACCTAACCTAACCTAACCTAACCTAACCTAACCTAACCTAACCTAACCTAACCTAACCTAACCTAACCTAACCTAACCTAACCTAACCTAACCTAACCTAACCTAACCTAACCTAACCTAACCTAACCTAACCTAACCTAACCTAACCTAACCTAACCTAACCTAACCTAACCTAACCTAACCTAACCTAACCTAACCTAACCTAACCTAACCTAACCTAACCTAACCTAACCTAACCTAACCTAACCTAACCTAACCTAACCTAACCTAACCTAACCTAACCTAACCTAACCTAACCTAACCTAACCTAACCTAACCTAACCTAACCTAACCTAACCTAACCTAACCTAACCTAACCTAACCTAACCTAACCTAACCTAACCTAACCTAACCTAACCTAACCTAACCTAACCTAACCTAACCTAACCTAACCTAACCTAACCTAACCTAACCTAACCTAACCTAACCTAACCTAACCTAACCTAACCTAACCTAACCTAACCTAACCTAACCTAACCTAACCTAACCTAACCTAACCTAACCTAACCTAACCTAACCTAACCTAACCTAACCTAACCTAACCTAACCTAACCTAACCTAACCTAACCTAACCTAACCTAACCTAACCTAACCTAACCTAACCTAACCTAACCTAACCTAACCTAACCTAACCTAACCTAACCTAACCTAACCTAACCTAACCTAACCTAACCTAACCTAACCTAACCTAACCTAACCTAACCTAACCTAACCTAACCTAACCTAACCTAACCTAACCTAACCTAACCTAACCTAACCTAACCTAACCTAACCTAACCTAACCTAACCTAACCTAACCTAACCTAACCTAACCTAACCTAACCTAACCTAACCTAACCTAACCTAACCTAACCTAACCTAACCTAACCTAACCTAACCTAACCTAACCTAACCTAACCTAACCTAACCTAACCTAACCTAACCTAACCTAACCTAACCTAACCTAACCTAACCTAACCTAACCTAACCTAACCTAACCTAACCTAACCTAACCTAACCTAACCTAACCTAACCTAACCTAACCTAACCTAACCTAACCTAACCTAACCTAACCTAACCTAACCTAACCTAACCTAACCTAACCTAACCTAACCTAACCTAACCTAACCTAACCTAACCTAACCTAACCTAACCTAACCTAACCTAACCTAACCTAACCTAACCTAACCTAACCTAACCTAACCTAACCTAACCTAACCTAACCTAACCTAACCTAACCTAACCTAACCTAACCTAACCTAACCTAACCTAACCTAACCTAACCTAACCTAACCTAACCTAACCTAACCTAACCTAACCTAACCTAACCTAACCTAACCTAACCTAACCTAACCTAACCTAACCTAACCTAACCTAACCTAACCTAACCTAACCTAACCTAACCTAACCTAACCTAACCTAACCTAACCTAACCTAACCTAACCTAACCTAACCTAACCTAACCTAACCTAACCTAACCTAACCTAACCTAACCTAACCTAACCTAACCTAACCTAACCTAACCTAACCTAACCTAACCTAACCTAACCTAACCTAACCTAACCTAACCTAACCTAACCTAACCTAACCTAACCTAACCTAACCTAACCTAACCTAACCTAACCTAACCTAACCTAACCTAACCTAACCTAACCTAACCTAACCTAACCTAACCTAACCTAACCTAACCTAACCTAACCTAACCTAACCTAACCTAACCTAACCTAACCTAACCTAACCTAACCTAACCTAACCTAACCTAACCTAACCTAACCTAACCTAACCTAACCTAACCTAACCTAACCTAACCTAACCTAACCTAACCTAACCTAACCTAACCTAACCTAACCTAACCTAACCTAACCTAACCTAACCTAACCTAACCTAACCTAACCTAACCTAACCTAACCTAACCTAACCTAACCTAACCTAACCTAACCTAACCTAACCTAACCTAACCTAACCTAACCTAACCTAACCTAACCTAACCTAACCTAACCTAACCTAACCTAACCTAACCTAACCTAACCTAACCTAACCTAACCTAACCTAACCTAACCTAACCTAACCTAACCTAACCTAACCTAACCTAACCTAACCTAACCTAACCTAACCTAACCTAACCTAACCTAACCTAACCTAACCTAACCTAACCTAACCTAACCTAACCTAACCTAACCTAACCTAACCTAACCTAACCTAACCTAACCTAACCTAACCTAACCTAACCTAACCTAACCTAACCTAACCTAACCTAACCTAACCTAACCTAACCTAACCTAACCTAACCTAACCTAACCTAACCTAACCTAACCTAACCTAACCTAACCTAACCTAACCTAACCTAACCTAACCTAACCTAACCTAACCTAACCTAACCTAACCTAACCTAACCTAACCTAACCTAACCTAACCTAACCTAACCTAACCTAACCTAACCTAACCTAACCTAACCTAACCTAACCTAACCTAACCTAACCTAACCTAACCTAACCTAACCTAACCTAACCTAACCTAACCTAACCTAACCTAACCTAACCTAACCTAACCTAACCTAACCTAACCTAACCTAACCTAACCTAACCTAACCTAACCTAACCTAACCTAACCTAACCTAACCTAACCTAACCTAACCTAACCTAACCTAACCTAACCTAACCTAACCTAACCTAACCTAACCTAACCTAACCTAACCTAACCTAACCTAACCTAACCTAACCTAACCTAACCTAACCTAACCTAACCTAACCTAACCTAACCTAACCTAACCTAACCTAACCTAACCTAACCTAACCTAACCTAACCTAACCTAACCTAACCTAACCTAACCTAACCTAACCTAACCTAACCTAACCTAACCTAACCTAACCTAACCTAACCTAACCTAACCTAACCTAACCTAACCTAACCTAACCTAACCTAACCTAACCTAACCTAACCTAACCTAACCTAACCTAACCTAACCTAACCTAACCTAACCTAACCTAACCTAACCTAACCTAACCTAACCTAACCTAACCTAACCTAACCTAACCTAACCTAACCTAACCTAACCTAACCTAACCTAACCTAACCTAACCTAACCTAACCTAACCTAACCTAACCTAACCTAACCTAACCTAACCTAACCTAACCTAACCTAACCTAACCTAACCTAACCTAACCTAACCTAACCTAACCTAACCTAACCTAACCTAACCTAACCTAACCTAACCTAACCTAACCTAACCTAACCTAACCTAACCTAACCTAACCTAACCTAACCTAACCTAACCTAACCTAACCTAACCTAACCTAACCTAACCTAACCTAACCTAACCTAACCTAACCTAACCTAACCTAACCTAACCTAACCTAACCTAACCTAACCTAACCTAACCTAACCTAACCTAACCTAACCTAACCTAACCTAACCTAACCTAACCTAACCTAACCTAACCTAACCTAACCTAACCTAACCTAACCTAACCTAACCTAACCTAACCTAACCTAACCTAACCTAACCTAACCTAACCTAACCTAACCTAACCTAACCTAACCTAACCTAACCTAACCTAACCTAACCTAACCTAACCTAACCTAACCTAACCTAACCTAACCTAACCTAACCTAACCTAACCTAACCTAACCTAACCTAACCTAACCTAACCTAACCTAACCTAACCTAACCTAACCTAACCTAACCTAACCTAACCTAACCTAACCTAACCTAACCTAACCTAACCTAACCTAACCTAACCTAACCTAACCTAACCTAACCTAACCTAACCTAACCTAACCTAACCTAACCTAACCTAACCTAACCTAACCTAACCTAACCTAACCTAACCTAACCTAACCTAACCTAACCTAACCTAACCTAACCTAACCTAACCTAACCTAACCTAACCTAACCTAACCTAACCTAACCTAACCTAACCTAACCTAACCTAACCTAACCTAACCTAACCTAACCTAACCTAACCTAACCTAACCTAACCTAACCTAACCTAACCTAACCTAACCTAACCTAACCTAACCTAACCTAACCTAACCTAACCTAACCTAACCTAACCTAACCTAACCTAACCTAACCTAACCTAACCTAACCTAACCTAACCTAACCTAACCTAACCTAACCTAACCTAACCTAACCTAACCTAACCTAACCTAACCTAACCTAACCTAACCTAACCTAACCTAACCTAACCTAACCTAACCTAACCTAACCTAACCTAACCTAACCTAACCTAACCTAACCTAACCTAACCTAACCTAACCTAACCTAACCTAACCTAACCTAACCTAACCTAACCTAACCTAACCTAACCTAACCTAACCTAACCTAACCTAACCTAACCTAACCTAACCTAACCTAACCTAACCTAACCTAACCTAACCTAACCTAACCTAACCTAACCTAACCTAACCTAACCTAACCTAACCTAACCTAACCTAACCTAACCTAACCTAACCTAACCTAACCTAACCTAACCTAACCTAACCTAACCTAACCTAACCTAACCTAACCTAACCTAACCTAACCTAACCTAACCTAACCTAACCTAACCTAACCTAACCTAACCTAACCTAACCTAACCTAACCTAACCTAACCTAACCTAACCTAACCTAACCTAACCTAACCTAACCTAACCTAACCTAACCTAACCTAACCTAACCTAACCTAACCTAACCTAACCTAACCTAACCTAACCTAACCTAACCTAACCTAACCTAACCTAACCTAACCTAACCTAACCTAACCTAACCTAACCTAACCTAACCTAACCTAACCTAACCTAACCTAACCTAACCTAACCTAACCTAACCTAACCTAACCTAACCTAACCTAACCTAACCTAACCTAACCTAACCTAACCTAACCTAACCTAACCTAACCTAACCTAACCTAACCTAACCTAACCTAACCTAACCTAACCTAACCTAACCTAACCTAACCTAACCTAACCTAACCTAACCTAACCTAACCTAACCTAACCTAACCTAACCTAACCTAACCTAACCTAACCTAACCTAACCTAACCTAACCTAACCTAACCTAACCTAACCTAACCTAACCTAACCTAACCTAACCTAACCTAACCTAACCTAACCTAACCTAACCTAACCTAACCTAACCTAACCTAACCTAACCTAACCTAACCTAACCTAACCTAACCTAACCTAACCTAACCTAACCTAACCTAACCTAACCTAACCTAACCTAACCTAACCTAACCTAACCTAACCTAACCTAACCTAACCTAACCTAACCTAACCTAACCTAACCTAACCTAACCTAACCTAACCTAACCTAACCTAACCTAACCTAACCTAACCTAACCTAACCTAACCTAACCTAACCTAACCTAACCTAACCTAACCTAACCTAACCTAACCTAACCTAACCTAACCTAACCTAACCTAACCTAACCTAACCTAACCTAACCTAACCTAACCTAACCTAACCTAACCTAACCTAACCTAACCTAACCTAACCTAACCTAACCTAACCTAACCTAACCTAACCTAACCTAACCTAACCTAACCTAACCTAACCTAACCTAACCTAACCTAACCTAACCGGTTATAACTTTGCATCCAGGTGACGCATTCGGAAGCTGTTTTCAGCTGAATCGATCTCAAATAGGTTCCATCCTACTATCTGACTGTTCTAAATTGACATTTACGCGAAAAAAAATTTTTTTTTTCGTCTGGGACTTAGAAAAAATTTCAATATTTTCTAATTTAATTTTTATCTCAATATTTTCTCAACAAATTCAACTCAGATTTAATTTTAATATATACTTACCTGCCTTACCTGTATTCTGGTGCGCGTTCCGCGTGCCCGAGTCCCGTTCGGTAGTTGTAATTCCCGGTTTTCACGAAATTTTCAGTCGAAAATCACGTTTTTTGACTGAAACTCAAAATTTTTGCTCTGAAATAATTCCAAAAGCTGCATAGGTCGCTAGCCCGCGCGGAGACGCGTCTTTCGACACCTCGCACGTGCGCCTAGCTAATATAAAAAGGCTTCATTTTTTAAATCAAATAAATTCACCAACAGACGAAATCCACCTTAGGAACACAGCAATTTCATCAAATCGTTATAACTTTGCATCCAGGTGACGCATTCGGAAGCTGTTTTCAGCTGAATCGATCTCAAATAGGTTCCATCCTACTATCTGACTGTTCTAAATTGACATTTACGCGAAAAAAATTTTTTTTTCGTCTGGGACTTAGAAAAAATTTCAATATTTTCTAATTTAATTTTTATCTCAATATTTTCTCAACAAATTCAACTCAGATTTAATTTTAATATATACTTACCTGCCTTACCTGTATTCTGGTGCGCGTTCCGCGTGCCCGAGTCCCGTTCGGTAGTTGTAATTCCCGGTTTTCACGAAATTTTCAGTCGAAAATCACGTTTTTTGACTGAAACTCAAAATTTTTGCTCTGAAATAATTCCAAAAGCTGCATAGGTCGCTAGCCCGCGCGGAGACGCGTCTTTCGACACCTCGCACGTGCGCCTAGCTAATATAAAAAGGCTTCATTTTTTAAATCAAATAAATTCACCAACAGACGAAATCCACCTTAGGAACACAGCAATTTCATCAAATCGTTATAACTTTGCATCCAGGTGACGCATTCGGAAGCTGTTTTCAGCTGAATCGATCTCAAATAGGTTCCATCCTACTATCTGACTGTTCTAAATTGACATTTACGCGAAAAAAATTTTTTTTTCGTCTGGGACTTAGAAAAAATTTCAATATTTTCTAATTTAATTTTTATCTCAATATTTTCTCAACAAATTCAACTCAGATTTAATTTTAATATATACTTACCTGCCTTACCTGTATTCTGGTGCGCGTTCCGCGTGCCCGAGTCCCGTTCGGTAGTTGTAATTCCCGGTTTTCACGAAATTTTCAGTCGAAAATCACGTTTTTTGACTGAAACTCAAAATTTTTGCTCTGAAATAATTCCAAAAGCTGCATAGGTCGCTAGCCCGCGCGGAGACGCGTCTTTCGACACCTCGCACGTGCGCCTAGCTAATATAAGAAGGCGAAAAATTGCCCTCCCACCCACCCTGTCCTCATTGGCCAGGTAAACTTTCCAGTTATTGGCAAAAACTATTTTCCTTTTTAGCTCTTAAAGCTTCACTTATACCTTTCGGCAATAGGAAAAATTGAAATTGGCGGATTCAAAGGCCTGTTGTCGTCACCTTGAACGCTTTTAAATCACTGACTTATTTTAACCTGACCAAGTCCTAGCTTTAGGGCTTGTATTTACTTATTTTACTATTTTATTATTAGCTATTTTGTTTGATCCCCCCTTTACAGGGATTTTATTAGTGTCCTCCGACAATAGAGTTTACTAACCTTTGACTTCCATAATGTTTGGAATAAGGACACCCGTCAAGATACCTAAAGCCTCGGAGGGGAGTTCAGATCCGGAGAGGCCCAAACTGGCACAGGCTGGTCCGTCGGTTAGGCGCAGTGTGGGGGAGTGGGAGGCTGACAGGCCAAAGTCTGTGCAGCCTCTCAAAACACCAACTCCACCAAAAAAGGCTCCGGTGATCACTCCGACCAAACTGAAACCCAAAGGATCACTTTCACTCTCATCCAAGTTGGAAGGACCGAAGCAGCCGAAGGGAACTGAGGAGAGCTCGCCGCGGGAAGCGCAACCCGTGAGGTATTTAAATAGGACCACGGAGGCAAAGGCGTGTCTTTCCAAGGCGAAGATACAGCTTCTCAGTTCTCGGAACCTGAAAAAGGAAATCAAGGATGAGTTGACTAAAGCTGTGGAGAGATTGTACCAGCTAGTGAAGGAGGCAGAGGTTGAGAGGGGAAAGGGAGTTGAGGAAACAGTCGTTCCAGAAAAGATCCGAGAAGACTCGAGGCCGACCTCGGATGAATCGACAGAGCTCATGAAGCAGCTCATGGCGAACCTCCAACAACATGAGCAAGCGTTGGAGGAATGCAAGTTGCATACACGGGCTCTGTCGGAGCGTCTGCAGGAGGCCCCTCGCTACGTCGCAGGCCAGAGTCCAACTTTCGCAGAGATGGCCGCTGGCACAAAGCACTACATCCAAAAGCCTCTTCACTCGGTGGTCGTATCATCTGTTAATGATCAGGACACCGGTGAAGAGGTTGTTGAGAAGCTCAGGACGGCGGTCGATGCCAGGAATGAAGGCACTAGAGTGGAACGGCTGCGAAAGGCGAGGGACCAGAAAGTGGTGGTCGGCTTCAGGACCAGAGAGGAGCTGACTAAGGTGACGGACCGAATAAGAAGGGCGGGCGGTCTGGTAGTGGAGGAAGTCAAAAATAAGGACCCACTAGTCATCATCAAAGACGTCCTCTCCTGTCACTCTGATGTGGAGGTTGCCCAAGCCCTGCAGCGGCAGAACGCCCACCTGATTGGGGACATACCTGCGGAGGATTTGAGGTTGGGGGTGAAGTACCGTCGTAGGACGAGGAACCCCCACATGTGCCACGTCATCCTGCAGGTGTCCCCCGCTGTGTGGCAGAGGCTGACGCACGCGGGTCGAGTGCACATCGACTTGCAGCGGGTGCGTGTGCTGGACCAGTCGCCACTGATTCAGTGCACCCGCTGTCTGCGCTTCGGCCACAGCCGTAAATTGTGCACGGAACCCGCCGATCTCTGCACACATTGTGGGGACCCCCACATGAGGGTGGACTGCCCCTCACGGCTAGCCGCGGAGCCACCAAAGTGCCGGAATTGCGTTTCCGCAAAGTTGGGTAACACCGAGCACAACGCCTTCGACGGTGAGTGCCCAACTCGTCTCAAGTGGGACGCATTGGCCCGAGCCTCAGTGGCATATTGCTAAAGTTGTCCCTACGACCACCACCAAGTACAAAATGATCCAGACCAACCTGCAACGGAGTCAGCTAGCAACGAATGAGCTCTTGCTAGAAGCTGACAAGCGTAAAGTCTCTGTTGCAATGCTCCAGGAGCCTTATGTGGGTGGGGTGCGAAGGATGAAGAGTTACCGGGGCGTAAGGGTCTTTCAGAGCTCTGAGGGAGGAGAAGGGACTGTAAAGGCGGCAATAGCTGTCTTTGACAAAGACTTAGATATCCTACAGTACCCGCAACTCACCACAAACAACATCGTTGTGGTGGGAATCCAAACTAGAGCCTGGAAGATCACGCTGGTATCCTTCTACTTTGAGCCGGATAAGCCCATTGAGCCATACCTGGAGCATCTAAAACGGATAGAGCGAGAAACGGGCCCCGACAGGTTGGTTATTGGAGGAGACGCAAACGCGAAAAGTACTTGGTGGGGTAGCAGCAACGAAGATGCAAGAGGCGAGCAAATGTGTGGAGTACTAGGGGAAGTGGGGCTACAGATCCTCAACACCGGGGACATCCCGACTTTTGACACTGTGAGGGGTGGGGTGAGGTACTGTAGCCACGTGGACGTGACAGCCTGTTCGGCGGACATGCTCGACCTGGTGGACGGCTGGCGGATCGAGGAGGGTCTCACGAGTTCCGACCACAACGGCATGGCGTTTAATATTCACCTACAAAAATCAAAAGGAATTGCAATAGAACGGACCACTAGGGTATATAACACACGGAAAGCTAACTGGAGGCAGTTTCATGAGAAACTGTCTCAAATTATGCTGGAAAAAAATTTAACCTTAGTGGATTTGTCAAACGTACACACCATAGACCAATTAGAATTAAAGATAAACACATACTCTCAAGCTATTACCGACACATGTAGAGACACAATACCACACAAAAAGAACACAGAAACAATTACCATGCCGTGGTGGTCTGAGGAACTCGCGGAGATGAAGAGGTTGGTCGCCACCAAGAAAGTGAGAGTCAGGAACGCAGCGCCGGTCCGAAGAGCGATGGTAGTTCACCTGTACCTGGAAGCAAAGGAAGAGTATGAGGCAGCAGCAGCGAAAGCCCAAACGGAGAGCTGGAAGGACTTCTGTGGGAAACAGGACAGAGAGGGAGTCTGGGAAGGGATATATAGAGTAATGGGAAGGATAGCGAAGAGAGAGGAAGATCTGCCACTGCAGAGGGAAGGAGAGACACTGGACGCGAAAGGCTCAGTGAGGCTGTTGGCCGAGACTTTCTATCCCGAGGACCGAGAGGAAGAAGACAACATGGATCATCGCCAAACCCGACAACTGGCAGATATGGTAAATGCATGGAGTCATGATGAACGACATGACCCACCGTTTACCCAAAGCGAGCTTAGCAGATCTGTGATGTCGTTCAACCCTAAAAAGGCCCCGGGAGCCGACGGCTTCACAGCCGACATCTGCTCTCAGGCCATAAATTGTGACCCTGACTACTTCTTGGCACTACTGAACAAATGCCTGGCGCACCACCACTTCCCGAAGATCTGGAAGGAAGCTACGGTGGTTGTGCTCAGAAAGCCGGGCAAGGATTCGTACACTGTACCAAAATCGTACAGGCCGATTGGGCTTTTGCCTGTCCTTGGGAAAGTGTACGAAAAGATGCTGGTTGCTCGTCTCAAATTCTATTTGCTACCTAGGATTAGTACTCGCCAATACGGCTTTATGCCCCAAAAAAGCACGGAAGACTCTCTCTATACCCTCGTGCAATACATCCGCGCAAAGCTGGCACAGAAGAGGATCATCACGCTTGTGTCGCTGGATATCGAGGGAGCTTTCGACAGTGCGTGGTGGCCCGCTATTAAGGTACGATTGGCTGAGGAAAAGTGTCCTGTAAATTTGAGACGGGTAGTCAGCAGCTACCTCAGTGACAGGGTGGTCACCGTGAGGTACGCCGGGGAGGAGAGCAGGAGACAGACCAGCAAAGGATGCGTCCAGGGATCCATCGGGGGGCCCATTTTTTGGAATTTGCTGCTCGACCCGCTCCTGAAACAGCTGGAGAGCAGAGGCGACTACTGCCAGGCGTTTGCCGACGATGTGGTGTTGTTGTTTGACGGCGATACGGCACAAGAAATTGAGGGACAAGCCAATGTCGCTCTTGAACATGTTCGTGCGTGGGGTGTCAGAAATCGGCTGAAATTCGCGCCGCACAAAACCTGTGCGATGGTGCTAACGCGGAGGCTGAAGTATGACACGCCACGCCTGAGCATGGGGGGGATCGACATTGGAATGTCCCAAGATATTAAAATATTAGGGCTCGTCATAGATGCCAAACTCACCTTCAACAACCACATAGCTGTCGTCTGTAAGAAGGCGATAGCTATGTACAAACAGCTGGCCAGGGCAGCCCGGGTCAGTTGGGGTCTGAATCCAGAGGTGATAAGGGCTATATACACCGCAGCAGTAGAGCCGACTGTGCTGTACGCCGCAAGCGCATGGGCACCAGCCGCCAATAAGTTGGGGGTCAGGAAACAGCTCAACATCATCCAAAGAGGATTTGCCCAGAAACTGTGTAGAGCCTACCGCACAGTCTCTCTGAACTCGGCACTGGTTCTGGCTGGGATACTCCCACTCGACCTCCGTATCCGGGAAGCGGCTGCGCTCTACGGAGCCAAGAGGGGAGTGCCCCAGCACATACTGGGAGACAGAGAGGTTGAGCGGATGGCCCCAGCGATAGAGGCCCCACACCCCGCGGAGCAAATCAGTCTGGAGTTTGGAAGCCTGGTAGACGAGGAACAATATAAAAACCATAGCGATTTCGACGTGCGTGTCTTCACCGACGGCAGCAAGATTGAGGGCAAAGTCGGAGCGGCGCTATCTTTGTGGAATAGCACCACCGAAACAAAGGCCCTCAAGCTCGCCTTGCCGTCCTACTGCACCGTCTATCAGGCTGAACTCCTGGCAATACAAAGAGCGGTAAGGGAAGTGCACAAGCGCAGTGAAGCCACGTTCGGCATCTTCAGCGACTCTATGGCGGCCCTTCAGTCGGTGATCAACGTAAGTTCCCCCCATCCCTTGGCCGTGGAAACCAGAGACACCATACGACGCTGTAAGCTCCAGAACAAGAGTGTCTCCTTGTTCTGGATCAAGGCCCACGCTGGTTTGAAGGGAAACGAGAGAGCCGACCAGCTCGCGAAAGAAGCCGCCCTGGGGTCGAAGAAGAGGCCGGACTACGATCTGTGTCCCGTATCATTCGTCAAGCGAAGAATCCGGTCGGAGACGCTTGACGAATGGAACGGGAGATATAAGTCAGGTGACACGGCTTCGGGCACTAAGCATTTCTTCCCTGACGCGGTGGTAGCGTACGGTGTGGTACGGAAGATGGCCCCCACGAGCATAACCACGCAAATCCTGACGGGACACGGTGGGTTCTCTGCATACCTGAAACGCTTCAAGTGTAAAGAGAATCCATCGTGCGTCTGTGAGCCTGGCGTGGAAGAAACCGTGCTGCACATATTGCTCGAGTGCCCAATCACCGCAAAGATGCGATTTGAAACAGAGCAGCAACTCGCCGTCGCATTGGTCGCCCAGAATCTACCAAATCTAATAGAAGGAAAGAAAAGAAAAGTATTTTTAAATTATTGTAGCAAAATAGGAAAATTAGTCGTAAGTAGAAATAAAACAGCATAAGTAAATTTATGATACTAAATATATAATAAGTATATACTTAAATATCATAATAAATAAAAATAGAAGAAAAAAAAAAAAAAAAAAAAAAAAAAACAAAAAAAAATATATAGTGATAATAACTCATAGATTTGGTACGGTATATATAGGTAAATATAGTTGATCTAGCTTAGATATAATGATATAAGTAGTATAAACATAGCATAGAATAGATAGGAATAGGATATTGTTGTTGGCTGTCTAGTGGAGGAAAACTCTCCATGATAACTACGTGTTGAAAATTTTTAATTATTTTAAACTAAAAACAAGGGCTCTGATCATGTCAGAGGACATCAGACATGGGCAGGAGTGGGTTTTAGCCGGTAAGAGTCCGGCACTGCCCAGACTGGCTCACCAGTGAGTCAGTCTGGGCGTCCATGAGGATTTCCCACTCCTGCCGAAAAAAAAGAAAAAAAAAAAAAAAAAAAAAAAAAAAACCTAACCTAACCTAACCTAACCTAACCTAACCTAACCTAACCTAACCTAACCTAACCTAACCTAACCTAACCTAACCTAACCTAACCTAACCTAACCTAACCTAACCTAACCTAACCTAACCTAACCTAACCTAACCTAACCTAACCTAACCTAACCTAACCTAACCTAACCTAACCTAACCTAACCTAACCTAACCTAACCTAACCTAACCTAACCTAACCTAACCTAACCTAACCTAACCTAACCTAACCTAACCTAACCTAACCTAACCTAACCTAACCTAACCTAACCTAACCTAACCTAACCTAACCTAACCTAACCTAACCTAACCTAACCTAACCTAACCTAACCTAACCTAACCTAACCTAACCTAACCTAACCTAACCTAACCTAACCTAACCTAACCTAACCTAACCTAACCTAACCTAACCTAACCTAACCTAACCTAACCTAACCTAACCTAACCTAACCTAACCTAACCTAACCTAACCTAACCTAACCTAACCTAACCTAACCTAACCTAACCTAACCTAACCTAACCTAACCTAACCTAACCTAACCTAACCTAACCTAACCTAACCTAACCTAACCTAACCTAACCTAACCTAACCTAACCTAACCTAACCTAACCTAACCTAACCTAACCTAACCTAACCTAACCTAACCTAACCTAACCTAACCTAACCTAACCTAACCTAACCTAACCTAACCTAACCTAACCTAACCTAACCTAACCTAACCTAACCTAACCTAACCTAACCTAACCTAACCTAACCTAACCTAACCTAACCTAACCTAACCTAACCTAACCTAACCTAACCTAACCTAACCTAACCTAACCTAACCTAACCTAACCTAACCTAACCTAACCTAACCTAACCTAACCTAACCTAACCTAACCTAACCTAACCTAACCTAACCTAACCTAACCTAACCTAACCTAACCTAACCTAACCTAACCTAACCTAACCTAACCTAACCTAACCTAACCTAACCTAACCTAACCTAACCTAACCTAACCTAACCTAACCTAACCTAACCTAACCTAACCTAACCTAACCTAACCTAACCTAACCTAACCTAACCGTTATAACTTTGCATCCAGGTGACGCATTCGGAAGCTGTTTTCAGCTGAATCGATCTCAAATAGGTTCCATCCTACTATCTGACTGTTCTAAATTGACATTTACGCGAAAAAATTTTTTTCGTCTGGGACTTAGAAAAAATTTCAATATTTTCCTTAAGAAAACCTAAATTAAATTTTTATCTCAATATTTCTCACCAAATTCAACTCAGATTTAATTTTAATACATACTTACCTGCCTTACCTGTATTCTGGTGCGCGTTCCGCGTGCTCGAGTCCCGTTCGGTAGTTGTAATTCCCGGTTTTCACGAAATTTTCAGTCGAAAATCACGTTTTTTGACTGAAACTCAAAATTTTTGTTCTGAAATAATTCCAAAAGCTGCATAGGTCGCTAGCCCGCGCGGAGACGCGTCTTTCGACACCTCGCACGTGCGCCTAGCTAATATAAAAAGGCGAAAAATTGCCCTCCCACCCACCCTGTCCTCATTGGCCAGGTAAACTTTTCAGTTTTGGCAAAAAATTATTTTCCATTTTTAGCTCTTAAAGCTTCAGTTACACCTTTCGGCAATAGGAAAAATTGAAATTGGCGGTTCAAGGGCCTATTATTGTTACCTTGAACGCATTTAATTCATTGACGTATATTAACCTGACCAAGTCCTAACTTCAGGTCTTGTATTTATTTATATTATTCTTCTGATCCCCCCTTTACAGGGATTCAGTTACCTTTAATAAGTGTCCTCTAGGAAATCATCTTAGAAACTCTCACTAAAGATGTTCGGAATAAGGACCCCCCTTAACAAGCAGAGGGCTGCGGAGGAGAGTTCGGGCATTGAGGAGGCATGCACAGCACCAGCGGGCCCCTCAGTGAGGCGCAGTGTCGGGGAGTGGGAAGCGGAGAAACAGAAAGTGGGGCAACCCCAAAAAACTCAAACATCTCCTAAAAAGGCACCCGTTCCCACTCCTCCCAAGAAGACAGTCGAACCCACATCCCCCAAACCCAAACCCAAAGCATTAGTCATCAAGCGGGTAAGGTCAGATACGTATGAGATGCCAGGAAAAGCCTTGGAGAGCCCGCCTCGAGAAGTACCACCCGTGCAGTACCAAAACAGAACCACGGAGGCAAAGGCGTGTCTAACCAAGGCCAAAATCCATTTGGAAAGCTCCAGAAATCTCAAAAAAGAGATTAAGGATGGGATCGCCAAAGCTGTCGAGAGACTTTATCACTTGGTCAGGGAGGGGGAGAGTGAGAGGGCCAAAACACCCGGAGTGGCAGCTGAGCCCGAAAAAGCTAGCGTGGACCCTATGCCGACCTCAGGTGAACCGACAGCGCTCATGAAGCAGCTAATGGAGAACCTCCAGCAGCACAATAAGGCGATGGAGGAGTGCCAGCTGCATACACGGGCTCTGTCGGAGCACCTGCAACAAGTGCCTCGCTTTGTCTCGGGACAGGGACCCTCGTTCGCGGAGATGGCCGCCGTCCCGAAGCGGCACTTCCAGGAGCCTCTTCACTCGGTGGTTGTGTCATCGGTCGATGACAAAGACACCGGGGAAGAGGTTCTTGAAAAGCTGAGGAAGGTGGTAGATGCAAGGAATGAGGGGACCAGAGTGGAGAGAGTGCGGAAAGCGAGGGACCAAAAGGTGGTGGTCGGCTTTAAAACAAGGGAGGAGCTAACCAAGGTGACCGATAGAATTAAAAAGGCCGGAAATCTAACGGTGGAGGAAGTTAAAAATAAAGATCCTCTCATCATCGCCAAGGATGTCCTTTCGTGCCACTCAGACGAGGAGATCATTGAGGCATTAAAACGCCAAAACAGTCACCTGATTGGGGATGTGCTTGCGGATGATCTGCGGATGGGGGTGAAGTACCGTCGTAGGACGAGGAACCCCCACATGTGCCACGTCATCCTGCAGGTGTCCCCCGTTGTATGGCAGAGGCTGACGCACGCGGGTCGAGTGCACATCGACTTGCAGCGGGTGCGTGTGCTGGACCAGTCACCACTGATTCAGTGCACCCGCTGTTTACGCTTCGGCCACAGCCGTAAGTTGTGCACGGAATCCGCCGATCTCTGCACGCATTGTGGGGACCCCCACATGAGGGTGGACTGCCCCTCACGGCTAGCCGCGGAGCCACCAAAGTGCCGGAACTGCGTTTCCGCAAAGATGAGTAAGACCGAGCACAACGCCTTCGACAGCGAGTGCCCAACTCGTATCAAGTGGGACGGATTGGCGCGGCTGTCGGTGGCGTATTGCTAAGGTGGTCCCGGGCGAAAAAAAAAAGGCTCTGGCCACAAATGAGATCATGCTTGAGGCTCACAAAAATGGGATGGCTTTTGCACTGCTCCAGGAGCCGTACATCGGGAGTTTGGGTAGAATGAGGGACTACCGCGGTGCTCGAATTTACCAGCATACCGGTGATGGCGACGGCGTCAACAAGACGGCAATCGCAGTCTTTGATGGAGATATAGACGTCGTCCAGTGTCCGAATTTCACCACGCCCAACATCACAGTGGTGAAGATGAAGACAAGCGCCTGGGAGATTGTGGTGATCTCATTCTACCTTGAACCGAAACCAACACCGATAGAGCCATACCTGGAACAGCTGATCAAGGTAGAAAGAAGTTTTGGCCGAAAAATCATCCTGGGAGGAGACGCAAATGCCAAGAACTCTTGGTGGGGTAGCCAAAAAATCGACCAAAGAGGGATTAAAATGGCCGGTGCTCTAGAAGAAATGGGATTGCAGGTGCTCAACATAGGCGATACACCAACATTCCACACGGTGAGGGGATCCACACTTTATACGAGTTTTGTGGACATCACAGCATGTACGGCGGACCTGCTCGATCTGGTCGAGGACTGGAGAGTGGACGAAGGTATGACGAGCTCAGACCACAACACCATCATTTTTAAAATTAACCTAAAAAGGGCAAAAGGTTTAGACATAAACAGAACTACAAGAATATTCAATAGTAAAAAAGCAAACTGGGCACAATTTTGTGAGAAATTGGACCAGTTGCTACAAGTAAATAACATAAGCAAAACTAAATTAGACGAAATTAATAATAAAACTGAATTAGAATTAAAAATAGTATCATATATAAACATAATTATAGAAGCATGCAATTTAAGTATCCCTAAACTACAGCCAAATAGCAAAATTAACTTACCTTGGTGGTCCAATGAGCTCGCCATGATGAAGAAAGAGGTCGCCACTAGAAAGCGCAGAATCCGGTGTGCAGCCGAGATCAGGAGAGCGAAAGTCGTCGAGGAGTACCTGCAATTGAAAGAAAAATATGAGCAAGCAGAAAGAACGGCTCAAACAGAAAGCTGGAAAAGCTTCTGTATGAAACAAGATAGAGAGGGACTCTGGGAGGGTATTTATAGGGTAATAGGCAGGACTCTAAAAAGACAGGAAGATCTTCCCCTGACCAAGGAAGGTATAACCCTAAACCACCTTGAATCTGCCACTTTGCTGGCGGAAACGTTTTACCCGGAGGATAGGAAGGAAGACGATAATGACGAACACAGGCGTATTAGGACGATAGCTGAAAAAGCAAACGAGATGGGGCATGATGAAGAACATGATCCTCCGTTTACTCAGGAAGAGCTGAACGTTGCAATACGTAGCTTCCATCCCAAAAAAGCCCCGGGGGCAGACGGCCTTACGGCCGATATTTGCCAAAAAGCCCTTGACCGTGATCCGGAACTTTTCCTGTCACTGGCAAACAAATGCCTAGAGCTGGGCTACTTCCCGAGAATCTGGAAAGAAGCGACGGTGGTAATATTGAGGAAACCCGGGAAGGAGAGCTATACAGTTCCAAAATCCTATAGGCCAATAGGTTTGTTGCCGGTGATGGGAAAGGTACTGGAAAAAATGGTGATAGGTAGGGTGAAGTGGCACATCATACCCGGACTAAGCACACGCCAATATGGTTTTATGCCACAAAAAAGCACAGAAGACTCCCTCTATGACCTGCTAGAACTGATACGTGGAAAACTAAAAGACAAGAAGTTGATTGTGATGATTTCGCTGGATATAGAGGGAGCCTTTGACAGTGCATGGTGGCCGGCCATAAAAATCGGGTTGGCGGAGGCGAAATGCCCGGTAAACGTTAGAAGAGTGGTGGACAGCTATCTAGAACACAGGAAGGTCAGGGTGAGGTATGCGGGACAGGAGGTCACCAGGGCAACCAACAAAGGCTGTGTGCAAGGATCGATAGGGGGCCCCATTCTATGGAACCTTCTACTCGACCCCCTGCTGAAAGGCTTGGTACAAAGAGGAGATTACTGCCAGGCCTTCGCCGATGACGTCGTTTTGATATTTGATGGGGACTCAGCGATGGAAGTTCAGCGACGTGCCAATGACGCTCTCGAGTATGTTCACCAGTGGGGAGTCAGAAATAAGTTAAGATTCGCACCGCAAAAGACGAATGCTATGGTCATTACGCGGAAACTTAAACATGACACCCCACTGCTGAGCATGGGCGGGATTGATATTGGTATGTCGCAGGAAATCAAAGTCCTTGGGCTTACCATTGACAACAAGCTAACGTTTGGCGCCCATGCATCGAGTGTATGCAAAAAGGCATTAAACCTGTACAAGCAGTTGTCAAGGGCAGCTAGGATCAGCTGGGGACTCAATCCGGATGTAATACGCTCCATCTATAAGGCAGTAGTCGAGCCGACCATTCTGTATGCGGCAAGTGCGTGGGCACCAGCAGCCAAAAAGCTAGGGACACGCAAGCAATTGAACGCGGTCCAAAGGGGATTTGCACAGAAGTTGTGCAAATCCTATCGTACAGTTTCCTTGAACTCGGCACTTGTGCTGGCCGGGATACTACCCCTCGACCTCCGAATACTTGAGGCAGCGGCCCTATATGAGACAAGGAGGGGGATACCTCGGCCGGAGCTAGGAGATAAGGAGATAGAGCGACGTATCGCGTTTGATAGGACCCCTCACCCGGCAAAACATATAAGCCTGCAGTTTATATGCCTGGCAGACCAGGAACAACACAATAACCACTGCACACAAACAGTGAGGATATATACGGACGGCAGCAGGATCGAGGGCAAGGTCGGGGCATCATTGTCTCACTGGAGCAATGATGTTGAAACCAAAACCCAAAAACTCAAGCTGTCGCCCCACTGTACCGTCTACCAGGCGGAACTGCTGGCTATATGCAAAGCCACAAGGGAAATATTGTCAAGTCCAAAAAACAGCTTTGGCATATACAGCGACTCCAGGTCGTCGTTGGAAACGGTCGCAAATCACCGCTCTCTCCATCCTCTTGCAGTCGAAATCCGCGAAAACCTGCGACACTGTAAAGAGCGTTCCAAAAAAGTTGACCTTTTTTGGATAAAAGCCCATGCAGGACTTGAGGGTAATGAGAGAGCTGACCAGCTGGCTAAGGACGCCGCCCTTAAAACAAAGAAAAAGCCAGACTATGACAAATGCCCGATTTCATTCGTAAAGCGTCAGATCCGAGCGGACACACTCGAGGAATGGAATCGGAGATACAGATCTGAGGACACAGCCGGCGTTACAAAAGTATTTTTCCCGGACGCCATACAAGCCTTCAGACATGTCACAAGACTGAAACCGACAGGAATACTCACACAAATACTAACAGGGCACGGTGGGTTCTCTGAATACCTAAACAGGTTCAAGTGCAAGGAAAGCCCATCGTGCATATGCGACTCTGAAAAAAAGGAAACTGTCGTACACATTTTGACCTACTGCCCCGCCTATGGCCTGGAGAGACACGAGATTGAGCAGGAGCTGGGAATCGAGATAACAACGAAAAATTTAAACGCCCTAATCACAACAAAAGGGATTAGAGACACTTTTATTAGGTTCTCAATAAAAATAGCCGAAAAGACGATTAAGAGGAACAAATAAACCACCATGCTTAGTATTTATATTTGTTTATAATATTAAACAGTAGCATCAAAATTTTTTTTTGAAAAAATATCGAAATCGAAACAGGCAAAGAACAAAATAATAAAGACTCTACTTCGACCACATGATGATAGGATGTAATTAGATTGTAAATGGAATGTAAGGTAAAGACAAAAAACATGGAAGATATATGACTGTACATAGAACAAATAGTAATGATGAGATTGTTTAGACTGAAAGACAAGAAATACTGAAAAAAAAGGTCTCTGATCATGTCAGAGGGACACTGAGCAAAGGCAGGAGTGGGTTTTAGCCGGTAAGAGTCCGGCACTGCCCAGACTGGCTCACAAGTGAGTCAGTCTGGGCGTCCATGAGGATTTCCCACTCCTGCTAAAACAAAAAAAAAAAAAAAAAAAAAAAAAAAAACCTAACCTAACCTAACCTAACCTAACCTAACCTAACCTAACCTAACCTAACCTAACCTAACCTAACCTAACCTAACCTAACCTAACCTAACCTAACCTAACCTAACCTAACCTAACCTAACCTAACCTAACCTAACCTAACCTAACCTAACCTAACCTAACCTAACCTAACCTAACCTAACCTAACCTAACCTAACCTAACCTAACCTAACCTAACCTAACCTAACCTAACCTAACCTAACCTAACCTAACCTAACCTAACCTAACCTAACCTAACCTAACCTAACCTAACCTAACCTAACCTAACCTAACCTAACCTAACCTAACCTAACCTAACCTAACCTAACCTAACCTAACCTAACCTAACCTAACCTAACCTAACCTAACCTAACCTAACCTAACCTAACCTAACCTAACCTAACCTAACCTAACCTAACCTAACCTAACCTAACCTAACCTAACCTAACCTAACCTAACCTAACCTAACCTAACCTAACCTAACCTAACCTAACCTAACCTAACCTAACCTAACCTAACCTAACCTAACCTAACCTAACCTAACCTAACCTAACCTAACCTAACCTAACCTAACCTAACCTAACCTAACCTAACCTAACCTAACCTAACCTAACCTAACCTAACCTAACCTAACCTAACCTAACCTAACCTAACCTAACCTAACCTAACCTAACCTAACCTAACCTAACCTAACCTAACCTAACCTAACCTAACCCAGTAACCGATAATACATCGCACTATCAACATCAGCTCCGCGTAAAAAATTCGCTATAATTAGACGCGTTGAGTTACGAGTGCAAAAAGTTAACAGTGGAATTGTGCGGTGACAAATTACCAGGATTCGTGTGGGCAAGTGTCTACCCTTACGGGTTGCGAAGCAGGGCCCCCTGAACTTCAGCGGTGAATAACTTACCCAAGGTCAGTGGAGTCGTTCTACCCACAATAATCGAGAGAGTCGCAGCAAAGGCCTATCCAGTGACACCAGGATCAGAAAATTCGGAGCAGGGATTTGGGATTTATTAAGGTACGAAAATCGCCAAAACACGTGGTTTTTAGTGAAAAATTTGTGAAAAACAACCTCACTTTTGCTCCACGTGTTTTCTGCGACACGAGGCGTGACGTACAAACAGCATCTCAGCCCTTACTGAAGACTCCGAAGTCGGCCGAGGAATCTGCCTGCAGACCAGCCACCAGCGTGACGACTCCACGGCTCATCACAAGGTTAGCCCCGAGGGAACTCCTCAACCCTTAGTCCCACCCCCCCAGAGTTTGGGCTCATCAGACTCGGTACTTTAGGACCTTGCCAGAGCCACAAAGGGTCTCAACACCCCTACCCCCCAACCTCTACCCCCACCACCTCAACCCCCCTCCCTACCCCCCCTCACTACCGATCTTCTCCCACCACCTACCCCCCCCCCCCCCCCCCCCCCCCCCCCCCCCCCCCCCCCCCCCCCCTCAGATTTGAGTAAGGGTAACCCTCCCAATTCTTTACCCCCCCTCAAACGTATCCCACGAAACCCCCCCTCCCCACCCCCCTTCCTCACCCCCCCTCAATAGTCTCCCCACGAAACCCCCCCCCCGCCCCTCACCCCTCAGGGCTACTTCACCCCCCCGCCGGCTAACTTCAGACCCATTGGAGCTAGGAAGCCGAGTTTGGGTTCATTTGAAAGGGCACGAAAAGCTCTTCAATTTGGCCCCAACAGAAATCCAAAATTCGGCACCCACACACACGCAGCGATCCAACTACGCTGCAGAATTCCACTGCGAACCACCATCAGCGCGCTCACAGGGCTCACAACATCGAGCTCTATCAGTCATCGGGCTCCTCATCGGACAGCAGACGCAGACCACCAGCAGAGCATCCGTGAGTCTATCATAGTATAAAAAAAAAAAAAAAAAAAAAAAAAAAAAAAAAAAAAAAACCTACTAACAACATCACTAGTATTACGTCTACGGATCCGAATCCAGTACTATTGCAATAACTGTAACATCCCCTCTCACAAGTAACTAAGTAACCTCCTCCCTTGAAACATGTCTTCCAAGCAATCTACCACCTCCCGTAAAACCACCATGGATGCCGCAAGAGCCCCAAAATCTCTAAGGGAAAAAGTTCTTAAGAACACGGCAAAGTCAGTGGTCTCGGAAAAGTCGGCGCATCCACCGCAGAAGCCACAGGTGCCGAGGGCAGCGTCGGAGCCGGACGTGACGAGCAGGACACCGCCACTGCCGTCGGCGACTGAGACACACACTCCGGAGGATCGCGCTAGGATTTCCGAAATTGTAATTAACTGGGAGCAATGTGGCATTTCTCCCCCCCGCCAGATCATCTCGGACGAGGAAAGCTCGGTGGCGTCCACAGTGAGCCAAGCCGACCGTCCCCAGAGTGGACGGCCGAGCCTTCTCTACAGAACACCGAGAAGGGGCACAGGGGTGGAGATGGACCTCGCCACTAGGGAAGCCAACGATCTCCTCCAGAAAGGGAAGGATGCCTTGGAAGCAGCGGGAAATATGAAGAGGGAGTGCAAGGCCACAGCCCATGAGTGCCTACAGGGTCTGTACGAGACGGCCCTATCATTGGCGGACTCGAGAGCACGCCACAAGTGCAATCTCGAGAAGGAGCGCTCTCGACACGCACAAGAGCTTGTGCGGGTCGAGAGAGCTCATACTCGGGAACTAATGTCCTTGAAAACGGAGCTCTCACTCATGCGGACTGACGTCTCCGACACCAAAAAAGAGGCGAAAGGAATCCGGGAATGGCTCGGCCACGAAACCCTCGAAGCCTTTAATGGCATCAAGGAGTTAAAAGGCGAGGTCACTTCAGCGAGTCTCCGAAACCAGAAAGAGCACGAGAGGACTAGGCAGGAAAGTGCAAGAGCCCCGGGAGGAGATCCCAAGTGGGATTCGATGGGGGCCGGCCTGTCACGCCTCGACACAAACGTATCCAGCATCTCCAACCAGCTGGACGTGCTCCGAAAGGCACTGGAGAGACTCAAACATGACCTCGACCAGCCAAAGACCACGGAGATGGACCCGAGTAGCCGGGAGACGGACACTCTCTCAACCGCCATATTCAAAGAGGAGATAGGAAGCTTGCGGCTTCAATTACAAGCCATCGCCGATAGGCCTCTGGCCTCCCCCCCACCACCACAGCCACAAATAAACCTTCTACAGCATCTGAAACCGATCTCGGAAAGGCTAGAGATCGTTTCGGCAGACCTCCGCGTACTGCGCGACAAAGAGCCGCAAATCCAGGTGCCCCCAGCGCTGAATCTGGAAGCAGAACTCGCAGTCGGGGAGGTGAAGAAGTCCCTCCAAAATATCGAGAAGGGGGTAGCTAACCTGGGAAAAGCGGACAGACCGCATCAACAACAACAGCAGGGCCCCGAAACTTTCGCCCAGGTCGCCAGTAAACCCAAGCCCCCCAAACCGCCTACACAAGCCAATCACACTCTGATCGTCTCCTCCACGAACCCCCAGCACACTGGGGACAACGTGATCGAGAGGATTAGGACCGCCCTGGACCTCAAAACAAGCGGAGCCCGAGTGGACACGGTACGCAAAGCACGGAACCAGAAAGTGGTAATGAGGTGCGCGACCAAGTCGGACTTGACTAAGATCAAGGAGCAAGTCCAGTCGAACGCAGGGCTCAAGGTCCAGGAGCCAAAACCGCAAAATCCCCTAGTCTGCATCAAGGGAGTGCTGTCCAGCTATAGCGACGGGGAGATCGTCGATCTCCTAAAGGCGCAGAACAAACACCTTCTGCAGAACGTCGCTGTCGATGGACAGACCATAAAGGTGCGCTATAGGAAGCGCGCGAGAAACCCCTATGAGTGCCACCCTGTTCTGGAGATCTCCCCAGAGCTTTGGAAATGCTACACGCAGGTGCAGAAAGTTCACGTGGGCATCAAGCGATGCTCGATTGAGGACCAGTCTCCCCTAGTCCAGTGCTCAAAGTGCCTAGGATATGGACATAACAGGTCCATATGCAGGGCCGCAAAAGATGTCTGCAGCTACTGCAGTGGAGCACACAACATAAGGGACTGCCTCACTCGAGCTGATGGCAAACAGCCCACTTGCACAAACTGCAAGGTGGCACACAGGACGGGCAGCGACCTGGCACACACAGCGTTCAGCGAAGACTGCCAGGAACGCCAAAAATGGGATGGCATAGCGAGGTCGCGCGTTTCTTATTGCTAAAGGCAGCCAAGGTAATACACACACCAGTCAACCAGTCACCCCTCAAAACACAACAAGACCGACGGCAAGATTGCGGTTCATCCAAGCTAATCTTCAGCGCTCCAAGCTGGCCACAGAAGAACTCCACTTGGCGGCTCAGGCAAAGGGAGTTTCAGTAGCACTTGTTCAAGAGCCCTATGTAGGTAGAACAGGTGTAATGAAACAATGTCCCGGCACGCAAGTCATCCAGTGCAGCCTCAACCGCCAAAAACCAGTTAAGGCGGCTATCGTTGTTTTCGGGAACAATCTGGAGGTCATCCACGACCCCCAGCTTGTGACCGAGAACATCGCTGCCGTTTTGCTGAAAGTTGGCCAGCTCAGCTTTGGAGTGCTATCGGTCTATTTTGAGGGTGACCAGGAAATCGAACCCTACCTTCTCGAAACACACAGCACTATACAAAAACTGCACACAACCAACATCCTGGTGGGAGGAGACATTAACGCCTGGAGCCAGTGGTGGGGAAGTGTTTCCGAAAACCATCGCGGGGCAGCGTACAGCTCATTCCTCAACGAGCGGGATCTCCACATCCTAAATACGGGCCAAACACCGACGTTCGAGACCTACAGAGGTGACAGATGGTGCACAAGCATCGTCGATGTGACGACATGCAGCCTGTCCTTGCTGGGTAAGGTCGAGGAGTGGCGTGTAGAACGAAGTCTAACGACGTCAGACCACAATGCAATAACCTTCTCGATGCGCTTAGAAAAGGCCTTGGAACCCTTAAGGCCAATATCGACGCGCATCTACAACACTAAGAAGGCAAAGTGGTCCGACTTCAGCACGCACTTCAAGATCAGCCTAGCGGACAGCGACATCACACCAGTCAGAGTCTCGGACGTCTCTAACCCACAGGATCTGGAGACAATCATCACGTCATACACGCAGAACATCCACCGCTCATGCAGGAAAGCGATCCCAAAACTGGGGTCGCCCAAACACGACGCAAAGCCCCCATGGTGGACTCCTTCTCTAGACAGTCTCAAAAAAGACGCTATGACGAAGAAGAGAAGGATCCGGAACGCAGCCGCAAGTCGGAGACACTTCACTATCCAAGAATACGTCCTGGCTAAAGCTGCGTACACCACAGCAGCGACGGAAGCAGCCACAGCAAACTGGAAGGAGTTTTGCTCGAAGCAGGACCGAGAGAGCATGTGGGACGGCATCTACAGGGTACTAAGGAAGACAGCCAGAAGACAGGACGACGCCCTCCTGAGAAATGCCGCAGGCGAAACGCTCAGCCCCGAGCAGTCAGCGGATCTTCTGGCAAAAACCTTTTACCCCGACGACTCAACGGATGCCGAACAGCCCCACCACAGAAGCCTAAGGAAGCTGGCGAAGGAGAAGAACCCCCTGGGACTGTCTGCCGACGATCCTCTCTTCACGACTGCGGAGCTGGAAATGGTTCTCCAGAACCAGAATCCGAAAAAAGCCCCCGGTCCCGACGGATTAACAGCAGACATTTGCACGGCAGCAATAAACTGCGATCGGGAGGTGTTCTTAGCGATAGCTAATAGGTGCCTGTCGCTGTCACACTTCCCGAAGCAGTGGAAAGTCGCCCATGTGTGCATCCTCCGAAAGCCAGGAAAGGATGACTACACCAGCCCAAAGTCTTACAGGCCAATAGGTCTGCTCTCGGTCCTAGGAAAAATCGTCGAGAAGCTCCTAGTAGGCAGAATGCAATGGCATTTCCTCCCAACACTCCACCCAAACCAGTTTGGATTCATGCCGCAGCGCGGAACCGAGGACGCCCTCTATACCCTAATGGGCCACTTACGAGCCGAAATCAAAGCCAAAAAAATCGTGCTTTTGATATCATTGGACATAGAGGGGGCCTTCGATAACGCGTGGTGGCCAGCACTCAAGCGACAGATGGTGGTCAAAAACTGTCCCAAAAACATCTACACTCTCGTCACCTCATACCTGGAAGACCGGAACATCAGGGTCAACTACGCCAGAGCGACTAGTGAGAAAGGTACCACAAAGGGATGCGTCCAAGGCTCAATTGCCGGTCCGACGTTTTGGAACCTGATCCTAGATTCGCTCCTACATAAGATGGCTAGTAAGGGAGTATATTGTCAAGCCTTCGCAGACGACGTTGTCCTAGTTCTCTCGGACCTCACAGCCGGTCCCCTGCAGCAATCAGCCAACAACGCGCTAGACACAGTATCGGAATGGGGCGCCCAAAATAAGCTACGTTTCGCCGCACACAAGACCTGTGCGATGGTGTTAACGAGAAAGCTGAAGTACGACGTTCCGGTACTCTACATGTCGGGCACGCGGCTGAACCTGGTCGAGGAGGTAAAGCTGCTAGGTCTCACAATAGACTCTAAACTCACCTTCAACGCGCACGTGTCGGCGATCTGTAAAAAGGCCGCAGACATCTACAAGCAGTTGGCATGCGCGGCAAAGGTGACTTGGGGTCTCAACACAGAGATAATTAGGACAATATATGTGTCGGTGATAGAGCCCATCGTGATGTATGCAGCGAGTGCGTGGGCCCCCGCAGCTGAGAAACTGATGACAAGGAATCAGTTTGACTCACTGCAGAGAGGCTTCGCGCAGAAGATCTGCAAAGCATACCGCACGGTATCTCTAACATCGGCACTTATTCTGTCAGGTCAACTCCCACTAGATCTCCGGGTAATCGAGGCAGCAACCCTGTTTAAGATCAAAAAGGGTCACTCCCAAGAGTTCATACCACCGGGCCGCGAGCTGGAGTGCAACGTGCCCCACTCCCAAAATTCCCACCCATCGCTACTCACGATAACAGAGTACGCACGCCTAGAGGACTTGACTCCCGAAACCCTGGAAACCCATCAAGTAATCGGTCCCCAAATATACACCGACGGCAGCAAGATAGAGGGGAAAGTTGGCGCTGCCCTAACTTGGTGGGAAAACGGGAAGGAGTCAACTTTCAGCACTTTTGGCCTTGAACCCCACAACTCAGTCTTCCAATCGGAAATGTACGCTCTCTTCAGAGCTGCCAGGATGGCAAGAGAATCCAGGGCGGCCTCCGTAAGCATCTTAAGTGACTCAAGATCGTCGCTTGACCTGCTGCGGAGACCGTCTGTCACTCACCACCTGGCACTTCAAATCAAGAGAAGCGTCCGCGAGACCAGAGAAGAGGGCAGAGAAGTGAGGTTCTTTTGGCTCAAGGCCCACGTGGGAACTGAAGGGAATGAGAGAGCGGACGAGCTGGCCAAGGAGGCAGCCCTTAATAATGCGACAACTGACTACAACAAGGTCCCCGTATCGTTCGTGAGGAGGAAGATACGGGAAGAGACTATAAAGAAGTGGCAAGTGCGATACGAATCCTCGAGTACAGGAGCGGTCACAAAAGTGTTCTTCCCAGATGTCCTAGCGGCAAAAAGAACACTTAGAGACGCAGTTCTCACACCGGTCCACGTACAAGTCCTAACAGGACACGGAGGATTCTCAGCGTATCTCCACCGCTTCCATCTCAAAGATAGTCCCTCGTGCGTCTGTGACCCCGTTTGCGAAGAGACAGTCTGGCACCTGCTCTTCGAATGCCCACGATTCAGTCACGACAGAATAGAGCTGGAAGTAAAGATCGGAACCCAGCTAAGCCAGTCCATACTCCACACCATCATGGGGAGACCGGCTTCCAGAAAACTATTCTTGGCATTCGCGAGCAAAGTCGCCATAGTCGCAGCAGCGGCCAACAAAACGGACGCACCCTTGCGTAGTCGGAACCGACCACCATCTACGACCACATCAACAACCACAGCAAACTCCGCAACGACAACAACAACCACCACTCAAACCACACATACAAACATCACTCAACGGCCAGCACCCACGGTAGCACCAGCAGCAGCGATAGCACAAGCCAGCCTGCAACCAGCACTCAACTCCATGTCCATCTCGGAGTTTCTGGCGTGCGGGGGAGTCGGAACCCCTGGCATCAGACTGCGAGGCGTCGCTCTTTTCATGAACAGAGAAGGAGAAAGGCTAGGCATAAGCTTCTGCGTGGGCTCGAGCCGAGCTGGAGCCTGTATACATATCTCACCAGGCCTTGCCGCCCTGATCAACGGAAGCACCACCAAAACGAGAATGAAAGGCAGTAAGTACGCCGCACTGCCGCATGTGGAAGTAGCCACTCACCGATGCCGCCTGGTGCGAGTCAAAGGGAAGACGATCGCACTAGTCGAGTGGGGAGAGGAGACTCCATTTGCCCAAGCAAGCTCACTGCTTCAAAAGATCAGGGAGGTAGGAGAGTACATGGCAGTCACAGCCCGTACTATCAGCATCGACGCAATGATGATCGAGGGGGAAAGGGGAGACGTCGCAGATCGCTTCGGCTGTCTAAAAGCCTCAGAACACCATGAGGTAATAGTGTATGAGGACAGAGGGGAAACTCTGAGTTTCCTCAAAGTCCCCAGACACCAAACAGCCGATGCGACGAGCTCCACGTCAGGCTCGATCACTCAAAGCGGATCAGAGAGGGCCCAGCAAAAGGCAGCCGCCGAAAAGGCTGCAAAGGAGCAGAGCAAAACCGCTAGCCCGGAGGACCGGGCCCGGTCGAGGAGTCGCCTGAAAGCCTTCGGCACTTTCCTCAACGCACTGCTCCCAAGCACCAGCCACGCATCACCAACAGCGATGGAGAGGTTCTTTAAAAGAAAGGGGAAAGAACCAACACCTCAGAAGCCTACGCCTACAAGAGCCGACAAGGGGCAAGTCAGCCCGCCGACCCTCGCAGTTGATTCGGGCACCACGGACCACGTAAAGAGTGCGTTCCTCGAGTACGTAGCAATCGTGAGAGCGACCAGAGAGGTCAATCTTATGACATGCAGGAAGATCCTGCAGACCTTCCTTCGAGACACAGAAGGACTGCTAAGGGTACTACTCGAGGAAGCAGAGGCAGCAGTGTACGACAACGTCACATCTCAAGTCATCAAAGGAGAAATGACGGGGTCGTACATGGCAGCCTACAGCGCGCAGTGTGGTTTTGTGACCCTGGACGAGGAGGAAACGGAGCGCTCAGGCAAACTGAAGTTTAAAACACCTAACGACGACCCGATAGTGGTTACCGCCAAATGTACCAAGATCATGCTGGACGATAAGATCCTCGAAATGGCACAGTCCATTTTGGGGACTTCAGGCACCCCAGCATCACAGGAAAATTGGGCGGTACCCAATATCAGGTGGGTCAACGGAGTCCCGGGTTGCGGCAAGACAACCTGGGTGGTGAAGCACTTCGATGGGGAGAAGGACGCCGTAGCCACCACGACGACCGAAGCTGCCAAAGATCTCAGGGAGAAGCTTGCGCGCCGCTTAGGAGACCAAGTAAAGACAAAGGTGCGCACTATGGCCTCAATTTTAGTCAACGGGTTCAAAGAACAAGAGAAATGCTACCGCCTCACGGTAGACGAAGCTCTTATGAACCACTTTGGGGCCATAGTTATGGCAGTAAAGTTGTCTGGAGCAAGCGAGATTGTCCTCATCGGAGACGTAAACCAGCTTCCATTTTTGGACAGAGAGAACCTATTCGAGTTAAGGTATACCCGTCCAAACCTGGTGGCTGGAATCACCCAGGAGCTGCTTTGCACACACCGCAACCCGATGGATGTGGCGTTTGCGCTGAGTGAGATATACTCCGGTATACAGTGTGAGTCTTCATAATGTGCACATATCGAAATGAGGAAATCTATGCTTAATTTTAACGACAGAAAAAATATTTAAAAAATCTAAATATTGTTTTTTATACTTTTTATGAAATTAAAAAAAAAATTGTAACAAAACTGTGTAACTTTTAAACTGAATCAGCTATCGCGATGAAACAAACTCCATAATGATTGAAAGTAAGTAGCCGTCCACATAAAATTAAAATTGAGAAAAAAACTACCCTCAATTGAAAATAAACATGTTTTTTTAGTAAAAATCTGTATTTTTTTCTTCAATTTTTAATTGTAAAATTTATAAATAAGATAATAATAAAAAGAGAGTAAAAAAAATTTAAAAAAAAAATTTTTTTGGTACAAATTTTTTTTTTTTTTAAAACTAAAAAAAAAAAAAATTACCATTTTTTCCGTCGATAAAATTAAGCATAGACTCCCTCATATCGATATGTGCACATTATGAAGACTCACACTGTATACTCCTCCAAGTCGTCGTTGTCGCGGGTCCACTCCCTGAGGGTGGAGGGTTACACAGGAGCGCAAATACCGAGCACTGCCCAAAACACCCTATTCTTGGTTCACACGCAAGAGGAGAAAGCTTCTCTTGCAAGCCAGGGATATGGGTCCGGTGAAGGGTCGCGCGTGTTAACCATCCACGAGGCTCAGGGGTTGACCTACGACAGCGTAATCATCGTCAACACGAAGTCCAGGAGGCTCCAGGTCCACGAAAGCATCTCCCACGCGGTGGTGGCAATGTCGAGACATACTGTCAGTTGCGTCTACTACTCCGATGACGCCGATGACGCCACAGGCCGCTTTATTAAGAGGGCGATGGATGCGCCGACTAAAATGGTCATCGACTACAACCTTAAGATGGCCATGAAACATCGAGACGCAGCAGTCGTGGAACACCTGCTCGGGCTGGCAAAATCCCTGGTCGTGACACCCCGCCTCAAATAAGACTCCACAAACCAGACCTCATCCATACTCCCAACACACTAATACTAACCAATCCCAACCCTCCACGTACCATCAAAACAAAATCATGTGAAACTTCATGGCAGAGCGAGTCTGTCATGCTTACGTAAATGTCCCGCCGATGGTGGCGTTGCACGTCTGGTCGATCGGTTCCCTTTGAAATGGTTGAGCTGAACGGCGCAGATGTGTACGTCATATCCGTGAACGGAAGCCGTCGCCTGGGGCTGGTCGGCTCGCACTGCCATGAAGTTTAAATCAATCAATCAATAAATGTCGTAAAATGTCTGTATAAAATAAATGTGTAACATTAGAATAAGTAATGCCTGTCTTGTGTAGATAAAAAAAAAAAAAAAAAAAAAAAAAAAAAAAAAAAAAAAAAAAAAAAAAAAAAATTGATGGACTCACGTAGATTTTAAGATTAGTATTTAAGCTACTATGTGTCCAATGAAGGAGCACAATAACTGCATATCAATAAAAACTGTAAAAAAATAACGTACCCAAACAAAGGCACGGACCTCCATGTCTGTGGACTAATTGTGAGGCAGGAGTGTGGTTTTAGCCGGTAAGAGTCCGGCACTGCCCAGACTGGCTCATCTGTGAGGCAGTCTGGGCGTCCATGAGGATTTCCCACTCCTGCCGAAAAAAAAAAAAAAAAAAAAAAAAAAAACCTAACCTAACCTAACCTAACCTAACCTAACCTAACCTAACCTAACCTAACCTTTTTTTTTTTTTTTTTTTTTTTTTTTTTTTTTTTTTTTTTTTTATCGCTGAGAAATGCATTACGCATCCCCGCTCGTGGGGGACGAGACGGGGTATGTGGGACTCCTGTCGATAATGACAGTATACCCACTAAAACTCAGCGGTGTTCCCACATCGCCGTGATGGGAGGGCCATGGGAATCCGGCTCAGCCTTTACTTCCACAACCCTCCCGGCGCATGCCCGCCTAACTGGCGGGCCCCGCATGCCCCCCAGGCTGGGAGGCTACGGAAATGGCCGGGAACACCTGGCCATTCCCGTCCGACACTGGTGGAAGCCTGTGCAATACAGGCAAGGGTGCCCCCGCACCCATTGCCTGCTGGCCTCCACCTGGGAGGAGTCGGAGATGACTTTCAAAGTGACGTCTTCTTCGACCCCTCCTCCGCCTTCGGAGCGGCGCCGCGTCAGGATCGTCCTCCCGCACGCGCTCCGCCGCCTCCTTCTGGGACATGACGTGTTCGCAGAAGGAGGCGACTGCCGCCCAGGACCTCTCATCCCTCAGCATGGCGTTAATCAAGCCGGGGAGTGAGAGGTCCGGTCCGATCACCGCGATGAGACTACAGCGCGGCTCGGACCACGACGGGCATACCTCGAGGGTGTGCTGCGCCGCGTCCTCCGTCGCGCCACAGTGGTGGCACGACGGCGTCTCCTCTCGTCCGATCCGGTGCAGGTATGATCCGAAACAACCGTGTCCGGACAGCACCTGCACCAGACGGAAGGAGAGGAACCCGTGCGACCGCTCGAGCCAGTCTCTCAGGACTGGCCCAATCGCGTCGAGAGTTCGGCGCCCGAAGGCTGCGATGGCGAGGTCCTCCGTCCAATGGACAACGATGGCATCCCTCGCCTCCCGTCGGACCGCCTCCCGCTCTTCCGGGGCTGGGCGTTCTCCTCTCGCCCTCCGCCCTGCCGTCCATTCATATACTCTGGCGAGCACCCACGCCTCAAGTTCCCAAGGAGGGGTGCTGGCCAGAGCACATGCTGCCGCAAAGCCCACAGTGCGGTGGGCCCGCGCCACCCGCTGAGCTATGGCCCTTTGGGGCGCCCGCAAGGCGGCGGCATTCTCTCTCCTTTGGAGCGATTCCTCCCAGATAGGAGCCCCGTAGAGGGCCATACTCCTCAAGATGCCGGCGTAAAGTTGCCGGCATCGCGCGCTAGGCCCCCCCAAGTTGGGAAGCAGCCACGAGAGCGCGCCCGCGGTCTTCAGCAGGCGCGACGACAGCCCGCTAAAATGTGGACCGAAGCGCCACCTGCTGTCGAGTACAAGACCCAGATATTTCATCTGGGCCTTCACCTCAATTCTGACGCCCTCTACGAAGATGTGGGCGTCAGGTGGGGGGCGCTGGCGAGGGCCGTGGAAGAACACGGCCTCGGTCTTGTGTAGCGCCACCGTTAAACCTAGGCGGCGAATCATCCCTGCGACCAAGGATCCGCCCGCCGAGGCCAAGTTGGCCGCCTCCCTGAAACTCCCCCCACGGGCGGTGAGGAGAGTGTCATCCGCATAGCAGACGACACTCGTGCCTCGGAGGAGAGTTCCCCGCAAGAGCCAATCATAGCCGACGTTCCAGAGGAGAGGTCCTAAGACTGACCCCTGTGGAACGCCAGCCTCAACGGCGTACCGCCGGACTTGGCCAGTCTTATTTACCAGGAGGATCGCCCGATCCTCCAGGTAGTCGGCCAGCAGCCTGCGCATGTATCGAGGCACTCCGTGGTATCGGAGCGCCTCTAGGATGGTGGAGTGGGGAACAGAGTTGAAGGCATTCGCTATGTCGAATGACACAGCCAACAATCCATCCCCCGCTTCCATTGCCTCCTTCACTTGGCCCTTAAGGCAGGCCAGCGCATCCACCGTGGAACGCTCAGCCCGAAAACCGAACTGAGCGTCCGACAAGTCCGGCCCGATACTTCGCAGATGGCTCTTTAAGCGGGCAGCGATTATCCCCTCGAACATTTTGCTGACCTCATCGAGCAGAACGATGGGCCGGTATGCCGAGGGGGAGTCTGCTGGGCGGCCCTCCTTGCGAAGGAGGCACAACTGCCCCTCCTTCCACGGTTTCGGGAACCTTCCAGACGCAAGGCATGCGCTGAAGAGGTCCCGAAACCTCTCCTCCATTTGAGTGGCAGCGATCGCCACCACTCTTGCCGGAACACCGTCGGGGCCCGGAGCCGTCTTCTTGGCGCGGATACGAAGAATCGCCGTGTCAAGTTCCGACTCCGTGACAGGAGGAGCCTCCTCTTCTTCCTCAGCTGGCGGATCCATGCCCCGCGGTGGGCCCATCACTGGTGGGGTGAAGTTGTCCCTGCACGGGAAAAGGGACTGAACCACCACATCCAGAAATGAGGGCTCCAGGGTCTCGGCCACCGGGGGACCAAAGGGGCGCAGTTTGTTGCGTGCCGCCTTATATGGTCTCCCGTAGGGGTCGTTGTCGAGACCCTCCAGCAGCTCCGCTCTCGACGAGTCTCTGGCGGCGGTGATAGCCCGATCGAGGACCATTTTTGCCTCCATGTATACCTCATAGAGGTGGTCCTCGTCGGCCTGGTCCCGTTGACGCCGCCGCCGTCTCCGCGTGTACGTCCTTCTTGCCTTCACACACGCTGCTCGAAGCCCCGCTAGTTCTACCGACCACCAGTACACGGCGCGTTTGGGCAGCGGTCGGCGAGACCGAGGCATGCTGGAGTTGCATACCTCGGTCAGAGACTCCCTCAGTTGCCCCGCCACGGTGTCCACATCCAGACCGGCCGAAGGCGGCGAAAGCCAGTCCTGGACGAACGCCGCCTCCGCCGCTGCCTCCCTGTCCAGGCGGGCGAGAGCCCATCGTGGGAACGGTGATCGCACCGAGAGGGGCTGCGTCTCTTCGGGGCCACTCGTGGAGATGTCGAAACGCACGTAGCGGTGGTCTGACATAGTCTCCACCAGGTCCACCCGCCAGTTCAACACGCGCGCGGCCAACGCAGGGGTGGCGAAAGTGACGTCCACTATTGAGCCACCCTGCCGCCGCACGCATGTCTGGACGCTTCCTCTGTTCAAGAGAGAGAGTCCAGAGGAGGCTGCCCACATCTCCACTGCCCGCCCACGTGCATCGGTGGCCGGGTTGCCCCAGGTCACCGACTTGGCATTCAGGTCTCCCAGCACGGAGACCTGACGCGGCGCCGCCCTGCCGACCACGGCGGCCAAGACTCCGAGATAGTTCTCAAAGTCCTGAAGAGGGCGGTTTGGGGAGAAATAGACGCCCACAAGGGCCATGTCTCCCCACGCGGCGGCCACGTATCCCGGTCCCCTCTCTAATAGCGAGAGGGGAGGGGAGTCTGTGGAAGACCGCGCCGCTAATGCCACCGAGTCGTCCTCGTCACCCAGCCAGCTGCCGGGGATATAGTAAGGCTCGGCGACCACCGCTACGTTCACCAACCACTCGGCCATGACCTGCACCACCAGGTCCTGGGCCGCTCTGCAGTGATTGGTGTTCGTCTGGAGGATGCGGTAGTTAGGAACCATTATTCCGACATCGTACCGGTCCCCTCAGCTACCGCCGCTGGAGCTACAGCGGCGACGACGACGGCGAACCTAACCTAACCTAACCTAACCTAACCTAACCTAACCTAACCTAACCTAACCTAACCTAACCTAACCTAACCTAACCTAACCTAACCTAACCTAACCTAACCTAACCTAACCTAACCTTACCTAACCTAACCTAACCTAAAAAAAAAAGAAAAAAGAAAAACCGAAAAAAGAAAAAAAGAAGAAGAAAAAAAGAAAAAAAAAAAGAAAGAAAGAAAAAAAGAAAGAAATAAAGTTATGATATATATATATATACTAACATATTAGAAACAAATGTATATAAACATAAAGATGATATAGAACTAAGCCATATAATTAAGTAAATAATAAGAAACGTATAAAAATAAGTATAAAGAATATGCCTGTAATCCCATTTTAGAAAATTTATGTATAAGTATAAAATAAGCAATAAGTATAAGTAAATAAGCTGTTATGTATTGAAACAATATAGAACTAAATCGTATAATAAAGATAAGAAAGATCGAAATAAATAAAGAAAACCTGTAGATACATCTGAACAATTAGAATAAAAAAAAGACTCTAATTATGTTAGAGGAACACGCAACACCGTGTGATGACGGGTGTTTTAAAAAAAAAAAAAAAAACCTAACCTAACCTAACCTAGCCAGGCAGGCCCTGCAGAAACAACCAAAGCGGCCACTAAAACAGCGGGAAACACCGCCACCGCTCCCAGAACATCAACGGGAAATGACGAGTCCCCCAAAAAACACTATATCAGTAGAGCAGCGGAAGCGGCAGCCTGTCTGAATAAGGCGAAGGCCCATCTGAGGGCCTCACGGAACCTTAAGACAGAGATAAAAGAAGGGGTCGAAAATGCACTTACACGACTCCTTGAACTAGTCAAGGAAGCCGAAACGGAGCGCAAGACAAAGGGAAGTGCAATGACGGGAAGGCGGGCGGTGGAGGGAGTGGGAGCATGTGTTGCTCCACCGTCCGACTCCGCCCCCTCTACCTCCGGCGAAAACCTACTCATGGCGCGTATAGAGGAACACGCGAACCAAATACGGGAAAGCAGTAGGAAAATGGAAGAACTGAAGGCGACGATTGAAAGGCATGCCGAAAAAATGGAAAAGATAGAAACGCCTACCTACGCCCGGGTGACCGCGACCCAGAGCGACAGAGCACTGAAAAAGCGTACACACTGCACTCGGTCGCGGTCACCTCGACCGTGGAGACGGAAACAGGAGAGGAAGTGCTTGAAAAAGTTAGAAAGGCCATAGACGCTAAGGAAGGATGGGTTAAGGTGGAGAGGGTAAGAAAGGCCAAAAATAGGAAAGTAATAATGGGCTTTGGATCCAAGGAAGAGCGGGATAAAGTGAAGGATAGAATAGGGAAGAAAGGTGGCAGCCTCACCATCGAGGACGTGGAGAACAAGGACCCGCTGGTTAGGCTGGGGGATGTCTTGTCAGTAAATACTGATGAGGACATCTTCAAGGCTCTCAGGAACCAGAATGAGGCTGTTTTCCGCGACCTCGATGAGGGGGAGGATAAGATAGTAGTAAAATATAGAAAGAGAGCCAGAAACCCTCACACCAACCATGTAGTTATAAGCGTGTCGCCTAGTGTCTGGAGGCGTATGACAGAAAGGGGCTACGTATACATAGATCTCCAGCGGGTCAGAGCGGAAGACCAGACTCCACTAGTTCAGTGCACGCGCTGCCTGGGGTACGGACACGGCAGAAAGTACTGCCAAGAGACTGCAGACGTATGCAGCCATTGCGGCGGTCCGCACCTGAGAACGGAGTGCGCGGACTGGCTAGCTGGGGAGCCACCCGCCTGCAGAAACTGCAAAAAGGCGAAAATAACGCAGATAGAGCACAATGCCTTCAGCTCTGGGTGCCCTGTACGCCACCGGTGGGATGAACTGGCCCGGTCGACAGTCGCGTACTGTTAACGCCAACGTTGTCACTACCACATATAGCTATATACAAGCGAACCTCCAACGAAAAAGGCTTGCAACAGTCGAGCTGCTGCTCGAGGCACAAAAACAAGGGGTAGCCGTAGCACTGCTGCAAGAGCCATACATAGGGGGGACCAGGACAATGAAGAGCCATAAGGGAGTAAGGATCTTCCAGAACACTGAAGATGGAGAAGGGCCGGTTAAGGCTGCAATTGCTGTATTTGATAGCAATCTCAACATAAAGCAGTACCCGAAACTCACCACAAATAACATCGTTGTGGTGGGGATTCAGACCAGTGCCTGGGAGATCACCCTGGCGTCCATATACTTTGAGCCGGACAAACTAGTGGAGCCCTACTTAGACCACCTTAAAGAAGTAGTGACCAAAAATGGCTCTAAGCCCATAATCGTCGGAGGCGACGTAAATGCCAAAAGCACTTGGTGGGGCAGCCCGACGGTCGACCGTAGGGGAGAGGAGGTATGCGGGACTCTCGGGGAACTCGGGTTGCATATACTAAACGCAGGAGAAATCCCGACTTTCGACACAGTAAGGGGAGGACAACGCTATAGCAGCTTTGTCGACGTAACAGCTTGTTCGGCAAATATCCTCGACAAGGTAGCAGACTGGAAAGTCGTCGAGGGTCTGAGCAGCTCTGACCACAACGGCATCGTCTTCAAAATTTTACAGACCAAATCAAAAGGGCTAAAGGTAGAAAGAACCACCAGAATTTTTAACACAAAAAAGGCCAACTGGTCTGATTTTCATGTGAAACTCACCCAGTTGAGCCAAGAATACAAAATCACAAAAGAGGAAATAGAAAAAATAAGCAAAGTAGAACAATTAGATACAATAGTAAACAATTACACAGACATAATTACAAAAGCATGTAAAGCATCTATGCCAATTAAAAAACAAACAGAAAAACTTACCTTGCCGTGGTGGTCGGAGAGACTCGAAAAACTGAAAAAAGCGGTAGCTTCCAAAAAAAGGAGGATCAGGTGCGCTGCTCCAGTCCGTAGATCCATCGTTGTCGAAGAGTACCTGCAACAGAAAGAAGTATATGAGTTAGAGGCAGCCAGAGCTCTAACGGAGAGTTGGAAGGAGTTCTGCTGTAAACAGGATAGGGAGGGAGTCTGGGAGGGGATCTATAGGATTATAGGAAGGACAGCTAGCAGGGTGGAGGACCCACCACTGGTCAAAGACGGGGAGGTGCTGGACGCGGAAGGGTCTGCCCGATATATAGCGGAGACCCTGTATCCGGAAGACCACCCAGCTGCGGATAACCTCCACCACAGCCGTGTCAGACAAGAGGCGAAATCGGTGAATGAAGGCGGAAATGGTGAGCCATACGACCCACCATTCACTATAGTCGAATTAAGGACGTCGAGCGAGTCCTTCAATCCAAAGAAGGCTCCGGGAATGGATGGCCTGACAGCCGACATCTGCAATCGTGCTATCAGCAAAGACCCTGAAATTTTCCTGGCGATCCTAAACAAATGCCTAGCTTACAACCACTTCCCCAGACTGTGGAAGGAGGCAACAGTTATTATGCTACGGAAGCCAGGGAAAACAGACTACACAACACCAAAGGCGTACCGCCCAATCGGCCTGTTGCCAGTACTCGGAAAAATCTATGAGAAAATGATAGTGGCCCGTCTCAGGTTTTACATAGCACCGAGGATGAGTACTCGCCAGTACGGATTCATGCCACAAAGGAGTACCGAAGACTCCCTCTATACCCTCATGCAAAAAATACGCAATAAGCTGAAACAAAAGAAAATAATAACATTAATATCGCTGGATATAGAGGGAGCCTTCGACAATGCCTGGTGGCCAGCTATAAGAGTCCGACTGGCAGAGGAAAGGTGTCCGGTCAACCTGAGAAGGGTCATTGACAGCTACCTGCGTGACAGGAAAGTACGGGTAAGATACGCTGGCGCTGAGCATCAGAGAAGCACGGAGAAGGGCTGCGTACAAGGCTCAATTGGAGGCCCCGTTCTCTGGAACCTCATACTGGACCCCCTACTCAAAGATCTCGAGAAAAGAGGAGATTATGCGCAAGCCTTCGCTGACGACGTGATCCTGGTCTTCGATGGAGACACGGCATTGGAAATAGAGAGACAGGCGAATGCCGCCCTCGAACGTGTTCGGGCGTGGGGCGTCGAATATAAGCTAAACTTCGCACCACACAAGACCAATGCAATGGTCATCACGAATAAATTAAAGTACGACGCCCCGCGATTGAGCATGGGCGGGGTCGACATCGCTATGTCAAAGAAAATTAAAATATTAGGTGTCACCATCGACGACAAGCTCACATTCAATGCGCACATCTCAGAAGTTTGTCGCAAGGCCATCGCAGTCTACAAACAGCTAAGTAGGGCCGCAAAAGTAAACTGGGGCCTAAATCCGGAGGTAGTTAAAATCATATATGTGGCTACGATAGAACCAATAGTCCTATACGCCGCCAGCGCATGGGCGGAAGCCGCTAACAAACTGGGAATGATCAAACAGCTTGGCGTCGTGCAGCGGGGAATAGCGCAGAAAATATGCAAGGCGTACCGAACTGTCTCACTGAACTCGGTGCTCCTGCTAGCCGGGATACTCCCCCTGGATCTTAGAATTCAAGAGGCGGCATCGCTGTATAGAGCCAAGAAAGGGGTACCACAGGCCATATTGGGGGACAGAGAGGTAGAGCGGATGACCTCTGCACTGGAATCCCCGCATCCCACGGAGCAGAGCGACTTGAAGATCGTCAGTCTGGTAAACCGGGAGGAAGTTGACGCAAATTCGGACCAACAGGTTAAAATTTTTACAGACGGTAGTAAGATTGAGGAGCGTGTCGGAGCAGCTCTGTCCATATGGAACGGAGAGGCCGAGACGCGCACCCTCAAGTTGGCGCTGCCGAAATACTGTACGGTTTACCAGGCTGAGCTACTCGCGATAAGCCGGGCAACGCGGGAAATCAGGAACACTACGGCGCCTACCTTCGGGGTCTTCAGCGACTCCATGGCGGCTCTTTTGACCGTGAAAAACCCTAGTTGCCTGCATCCCCTGGCAGTGGAGGCCAGACAGAATCTAACAGCTGCATCTCTCCAGAACAAGGTTGTATCCTTGTTCTGGATAAAGGCCCACGCAGGGCTAGCGGGCGATGAGAGAGCGGATCAGCTCGCAAAAGAGGCCGCCATGAACTTAAAGAAAAGACCGGACTATGACCTGTGTCCGATCTCATTCGTCAAGCGCCACATACGCATGGGGACGCTTGACGAGTGGAATCGGAGATACAAGTCCGGCCAAACTGCAAACATCACCAAGATCTTTTTCCCAGATGCGGTGGCGGCGTATAGGACGATAAGGAAGATGGAAAAAACCAACATCAGGACACAGATTATGACGGGGCACGGTGGATTCTCCGAGTACCTGAATCGTTTCAAGTGCAAGGGGAGTCCATCGTGCATCTGCGATCCAAATACCGACGAAACAATTCCACACCTGCTTCTGGATTGTCCTGTACATGCCGCGGACAAATATGGACTGGAACAGGCACTGCAAATAAAATTGGATAAAGAAACAATTGGGGAAGTAATGCGAGGAAAGGATAGGGAGAAATTTTTAGATTATTGCACAAGGATCGCACAGAGGGCAATAGATAGAAATAAAACAGCCTAAGAAAATATGCTAATAGTATATTTAAATATATATATATATAAAGCATAGAAATAAAGATAAATATCATTAGAGTAAGCAATAGTATAAGAAGATATTGTATTAGACTAAGAAAAATTGTTCAACAAATAAAATATAGAAATGGATTGTAACTACCCCCCACATTATAAATAAATGACTAGCAGAATAGGTTTAGAATGGGAATCCCACCCAGCAAAAAGAAAGAAAGACGATGTATGCAGAAAGAAAAAGTATGTGGCACGAAAGTGCGAGAGGCAATAAAATGAGAATCGAATGAGAAAGAGAATTAGGCCTAACATAGGCTCCGATAATGTCGGAGGTAGTAGTAAAACGCCGTGTGATGACGGGTGTTTGAAAAAAAAAAAAAAAAAAAAAAACCTAACCTAGCCTGATATAGTAGTGATAGATCGATTAGTGCGCCGCGCAATGATAGTCGATGTTACCATTCCACATGACGAGAACCTCGTGAAAGCTGAGAAAGAGAAACAAATGAAATATCTTGACTTAGCACACGAGGTTGTTGACATGTGGAATGTGAGCTCGGCTATCATTGTGCCGATTGTCGTAACGGCAAATGGCCTGATGGCCGAAAGCCTTGACCAACATCTCTCGAGGCTCTCGTTAGGCGGTTGGATCAAGCGCCTGATTCAGAAGGCAGTACTCCTCGATACGGCCCGCATTGTGAGGAGGTTCCTGTCTCTGCAGCCCTAACCACCGGTAGCTTGGATCCTGCTCCCGACACCGGCGGAACTCTATTTTTTTATATTTTTAAATGTTTTTTTATCCTTTATATTTTAAGAAATATTTAAAAATGTAATTTAATAAGAATGGAAATGAATAAACAACGATAATAATAATAATGCCACTGCGACCACATCACGATGCATACCCACATCGGTTTTCAAAAAATATTCCCTGAGGCTGCACACCTCGCGGTTGTGGAGGGTCTTCGCATTTAAAAAGCCTCGACCCCCGCACTTCCGCGGGATGTACAATCTCATCACCGATGAACGTGGATGATGCATCCGGTTCGCGGTCAGGAGTGTACGGACCCTCCTGTCCAGGGCGTCCAGTTCGGTCTGAGTCCATTTGAGTATGCCGAAAGAGTACATCAAAACCGGCATGACCCAACCGTTGAAGGCGCGCACCTTGTTTCCGCCTGAAAGAAGACTAATTAATACCTTCTTCAGGCGACCAAAGAAGCGCTCCTTCAACGATTGCTTCATGTCAGCAACGTTGATGCCTAACGCTTCCGACATACCCAAATACTTATAGCTTTCAGCTGAGGAGAGGGATCTGAGGTGTATGGAGTCCGAGAGTTGGGTTCCCTCGGATTCCATAATCTCCCCTCGCTTTACATGCATGACTGCACATTTGTCCACACCAAATTCCATCCTGATGGCGCCACTGAATGTTTCAGTTATCTTCAGTAGCTCCATCAGTCGCAATTTGTTGGGGGCAAAGAGTTTCAAGTCATCCATGTAGAGGAGGTGAGATATGGCCTGACCACCTCTCCTCAACCTAGCTCCTCAACCTCAGCCTAGGCCTGAATCCTCCAGCAGTGTGCTCAGGGCTAAGCAAAACCAAAGTGGACTTAAACTATCGCCTTGAAATATTCCCCGTTTAATCCATACAGGTTCGTCATTCCCCTGAATCTGTCGACATCCTGGGTAGCGAAGGACCGTCCTCCATTGCCCCATACACGACAACAGGAAGGTGCGCAGAGTTGCATCTATCTTGTACAACTCCAGCACCCTCATGAGCCATGTATGTGGCACCGAGTCGTAGGCCTTCTTATAGTCTATCCAGCATGTTGACAGATCCTTGCAGGATCGACGAACCTGTTGGCTTATGGCCATGTCGATGAGGAGAAGCTCCTTAGTACCGCGGGACCCATTCCTACATCCATTTTAGGAGACTGACATAATTGAATTACTGTCAATATGTGTGTTAATTTTCGTTCTCAAAATGGATGTAAGAAGTTTATAGACCGTCGACAAACATGTGATCGGTCTATAATTCTTGGGTTCCGCGGGACTACCTGACTTATGGAGCAGGTGGGTAACGCCTGTTGTAAGAAACTGTGGTAGCGACCCAGACTCTAGGGATGACTGGAATTGAGATGCCAGGCGAGTGTGTGAACTACTTATTATTATTATTTTTATATATTTTAACAAATCTCGGGACCATGGATCCCGGTCCTTTGGAAGGCGTACGAGGGGCCGAAGCCAACTCGCAGAGGCCCCTTAGACATTAATAAGTGGTTAGGCACCAACCGACGATTATCCCTGTATGCACCATACAAGTGCACCCAAGGACAACCCCCGGTTGGTATAGGACTATTGCAGAACATGGAAACAAAACATATTGGGCTATGGATTTGGATGGCTATAATGGATTGGTTAATTGGAACTATGGAAAGACTATGGCCCCTGCCTGATCAATGTTTTAAATGCACACGGATAAAATGGCAGGGGGTGACTTGCACACTCAATAATGGGCCCCCGAAAACGATCGCTAGCACAAAGTGTCGTAGCGATAAGGGGACAACATGTCCTGAGGTGCTTGAGGAGTGGAGAGGTATTCCACGGCTTTCAGAACAATCCCAGAGCCCGGAAGATGGTCAAAATCCCTACGAGCACTTACTGGAATACTTCCTTCCTCCAAGCACGTTTGCTCTTACGAATCTCCACTCAAGCCGGCCAATTAAGGCAAGAATGAGGCGGGAGGTCTGTTCCTCGTCAGTGTTCACTCCTGCCGGCCAATGAAGGCAAGCCAGAGGTGAAGAACAAGACTTCTCCCGGGAGATAGGGTCCGTGGGGTCGCTACTGCCCATCAGCTCGCCACATGCTGCCCTGCGGGTTTTTGTATCTCTCTTGGTCTGGCTCGTCATCCTAGACCTGTTCCGGCAAAGTAAACTCTACCGGCACAGACATAGAGTTCGGAGCGCGCAAGCCCCACCACGACGTCAACGTAGAGATACGGCGGTGGGGTCAACGTAGAGATACGGCGGTGGGGTTATTATTATTATTATTCATTTATTTCGGACAGAAAAATCCATATAATGTGTTAGTAACAATTTTCTTAAGATCTATGTTAGTAGGTACATAAATTATATTTTTTTTTTTTACAATTTCCCTGTAACTATTCCCACCCAGTGTGCCTGTATGGGACAGTCATGTCGGGACGCAATCATTTGCAAAATGGTGTTGGTGCTACCGCGCAGTCTGTGGAATAATGACGCCACTTTCTTACGCACTATAGCGTGGAAACCGTCAACGCGCGCATTTGCGAACATTTGCGACGCACTACAATGCCGCGGCAACCCCAACAGCATTCTGAAAGAATTATTATACTGAATACGCAGGGCGTTGTAGGCACGTTGCGTATACCGAACCCACAGGCCGCTCGAGTAAAAAGACTGACAATATGCCCTAAAAAGTGTCAGTTTAACTTCTTTGGTACATCGAGCAAACCTACGGGCCAGCATATTGCTCCTTACCGCCAATGCCCTGCGTTCTCTTTCTATATCTGGGTCATCTTTTAAGTCCTCCGTGACCAGATGACCCAGATATTTAAAGTTCTGCACAATTTTCAATGCCGCCCGATGGGGCGGCATTGAAAATTGTGCAGAGTACAGTGCCTCCGATCATGGTCGATGGACCATGATCGGAGGCACTGTACTAGGTCTCTGTTTTCCGGCCCTAAAAATCAGTACCTCACTTTTCAGCGAGTTGTACCTGAGACCATGCTCGGATGCGTAGCGTTCACAAACCTTAACCAGTGTCCTCAGGGCGTTAACCGAGGGGGCCAGCAGAACCATATCATCAGCGTAGCTTATGTTGTTGACACATGTTCCGTCAATGTAGCATCCGACATGTGTCCAGCTGAGCTCCTCGATCAACTGGTTCACATATAGGCTAAAGAGGCCAGTAGATGTGAGGCCGCCCTGCCTTACACCGCATTCTAATCTATACTCGTCAGACAATGTACCACCCCATCTCACGTGGTTAATTTGGTTTTTATACCAGAATTTTAAGATTGTGCCATATTCCGTTGGCATGCCCGTTTCCTCTAGCTTTCGCCACAGTATGTCATAGGCAACTGTGTCAAACGCTTTTGACAAATCGAGGAAACAGGCATATATCGGTGTCTTTCTCTCCGTGTAATACCTGACAGTATGCTTAAGGCATAAAATAGCACTCTCAGTGGATAATCCCGCCCTGAAACCGAATTGTGCGTCATGTAAATGTAAGTACCCACTGAGACTCTGATTGAGCAGACTGTCAAGTATCTTAGCTGTTGTTGTAGCAAGTGAGATGGGTCGATAATTCGCCCTATCCGATACATCCCCTGTCCTGTTTTTAAGAATGGGCACAACCAAGGTTTTCATCAGCGATTCCGGTAGGTATGAGTGACCGATACACAGCGTAAAAAACATAGCCAGTACACGCGGCAGATGTACACCTGCATGCCTGAAATGCTCGATGCTGAGCCCGTCATATCCTGGAGACTTACCCCCCTTCATCCTTAGAATTTCTGTAACAACTTCTTTTGCCGAAAAGCGAGTTTTTCTCCCGGATACGACGGCCCCAGCAGCACCCGCATCGGTCATCGCTGGTCCTAGGGGAGATCTTACCATAAAGTGGTGTCTAAAATTATTGGCAATTTCTTTAGGATCACTGATGCCGCCGACGCTCACAGGTATACTTGGCTTAGGGTTCATCTTGTTAGTATTTTTCCAGAAGGCTGAAAAATTCCTCGCTGAAAGATTTGAGGCAAGAATATCCATCTTAATTTGTTCTTGCCTGTTCTGACACCATTTCAGCTTGGACTTAAAATCCCTCCGACTATCACACATGTGTTCATAAACAGTACCATTCGATGGTCTACCAGCTAACACCCATAGCTGAAACCCCAGCCTAGCTTTTCTGTGAGCGCCTGCGACATGCCTGTTCCACCCGGTGATGTACCCACCCTTTCTGAAACATTTACGACTGTAGGATCTTACAGACGCCTGCGTTAAAATATTTGTGATCTTAGTATACATATTATCTAACAAGGCCGTATGTACCGGGTCAGAACAGAATGTATCAGCGCATGAACTGAATTCCATTGGGAAATCCAGCCCTTTGAGCTCCTCATGGCATAGGCTATGATATCGATCAATCTGCTCAACCTCTCTTCTGCCCCAGATCACACCGTCACCTAATAGCTTACTATCAATAGCACACTTAATAGAAATCTTATCAATATCACATTCCACATAAAGTGGAGAGTGGTCAGACCAATACACGTCATGCTGCACCCACACATTATGGACAGTCTCTTGGGCAGCTTTAGTGACAATACAATGATCTAACCATCTCCTACATCCATGCGCCTTACTCGTAAAGGTGTATGTACTAGACTGAATACCTAGCTTCTCCATAACAACGCAGCACCAGTCTTGTTCGACACAGAAGCTCAACAGTTCATCACAAAATAGTTCGTGAGGATGAGCGTTAAAATCCCCTAAAATATAGACCGCTTCACTATCAGTGTTAACTTCTATTACTGACTTAACCTTCAAGCGGGCGCGCGGTCATTTGTAACGGCAGCGGTCGCGCGTAACCTAGAAGACCTATTGGATATTACAGGGATTTAAAACACGAATTTATTAAAAATAATTTATTATTTAGACATGTTATCATTATATTAGGACTCAATTTTACGAAAAAAGTAACTTAAAATTAGCTAAAAACAAAATTATAAAATCAAATAAAAAACTTAAATTTTCTTTGGATCAAAAAAAGCAATTTGGCAACACAAATCTTCTTATATACATCTAACTAGCTTTGTATAATAAAAATCAATCAAAATAAGTTGGCTGCATGAGATCAAATAATTAAAATCAAATTATTTATCATGAACATGGGTCTAGTTTTCTTCAGAATCAGTTTCTTTGACTTGATAACATTAATTGCAAATGAATGTAGTGTGGGTCCTGCAAATATTTCTCAGACATGATGTGCATTGTGTCTTTGACTGCCTCCTTTTTTTTGCTGGGCATATTTTGTAACTTCCTCTGCATGTGCTGGAACTACTGCTTGGTTCATAACCAGCATCTTCAACACTCATATTCAAATGCTCTCTTATGTTTCTTTTGAGTTTTCTTGGAAGGTTCACCATCGTAGCCCTTCTTTGAATGTACTCTTTTGTCAGTTCAATGCCTAATTGACGTAAATATTTTCGCCTTTTCTGTATAACCACTTGATTTGCCCTCAATATTACCATGCTATTTATTCCAGCAATATCCAGAAGACGAAAGAAGAGTATCAATGGCCATCTAATATCATTTGGACTTTCATCAATTTCAGCAGCAGAATGAAGTGATGATAATAAAACCACAAATCTTTATTTTTGGGCACGTACGAGACCAGCGTAGCCCTGTCAGAAAATCATTGCCACTTTGTTACCTACCTTATCACGCCCCGTAAAATATGTGCTTATATCTGAAAGACGCACATCTTCTTCATCTGAATCTGAGCTGCTTGATTCTTCAACAGATTGAGTTTCCTCTAGAACTAGAAGGTGGTCGGAAGCTTCTGAACCTTGGTCACTGAGCTCCGATTCACTCTCGTCATCTTCTCGTTGTATTTGCGCAAGTATGGCACTACTATTTAGTGCTCTACGAGCCATTTTCATATAAAAAAACACTATAACAAACTTAATTCGATGATATTCCAAAAAATAATATCTCGCGTTGAGCGTCGCGCGTAACTTTTTCGTCGACAGGCGCGTGGCGTGCTTTCGACGCCTGCGCCGCGACCAAAGCAAATGCAATCTGTGCGCTCCAGGGGCCGCGGGTAAGGGAGGTAAAATGTTTATTTCGTGCACAATGAAACAATGACAGGCTACTAGGAATAGGAAATAGATGCGATAAGAAATAACGATATTGTGAACGAAAATGTATCGAGTGCGGTCGATTCGACGCCGCGCGACCGCTTGAAGGTTAATAACGCTCAGGCAGTCCGTAAACATAGGTAAATTTTCAATACCGTTAACCGGCATGTAGACACTAAAAATTACAACTGACACATTTCGCGTCATCACTTTTATCGCACATATACGCGCACTATTACAATCAATTACTGAGACTGACTCAAACGCACTTTTCCGCCACAGAATCGCCACCCCGCCATACGGTCTGCCACTTAAGAGACCTAACGACGTGTCCACCGCAGACGTGCCAGTGCACCCGAATTCTTCGTCTATTGTGCTAAGTAATGGCAAATCATGCGGCAACAACCACGTTTCCTGTAGCGCTAATACATCAGCATCCTTACACAGTGTTCGTATCCCCTCCATTGACCTCTTCATCGCTTTGCAATTGAAGCTGACTAATGTACTGCGCTTTCGTGTATTCTCCATTTAGTCGTTATAATATACCCGCTGATTATTCTCACCATTTACATGAGTATTATCCCTAATATTAACAAAACGTCTAAACGTTATGCCAGAAGGCCACAGATTGTTGTCTAGAAAAATGTCAATACTATTCTTCGTTACGTAAATCTTATATGAATTATAATCTCTTGGCTTCTTCATTTTAATTTTCAATAACGATACCTTCTCCTTTGTCTTATCATAAATATAACTCACGATGTCTGACTCAATTACATCTTTGTGCACATTTGATACAAATAGTGGTATTTTTGTATCCGCCGCCTTAAATTTACTGCAGCTTGACTCGGCCATTCCCGTGCTCCCTATGAACCTATTTCTTAACCGCTTTCTCTGAGTTTCTATCCAATTTTCATCTTCCTTCGGTTTTTTCCATTTCTCACCATTACTGACAGTCTCCGCAAAAGATAACTTTCGCACCGCCATCGCCGTATCAGCCGTATTACCGATCTCCATGCTTTGTTTACATAAATCAGCTGACGCCGACCCGTTATCTCTGCTCGCTGCCCGGACTGGCTTGTCGTTCTCACACATATTGTCCAATGGACGTTCCGTCTCGCTCGCAAAACACTCCGTCGCCGTCGCACTAGTACCAACCTGCGCGTGAGTCAACATAGTGGGGAGTTGCTCGCTTTCACGCACCGTTATCTCAGTTGCAAAGACTACTACTCAGTTGGGTCGAGGGAACGAGACGGTGAGATGTGCGCTCCTCCGCTGTAGTTAGTCACTGCCGCCGCCAACACAACACGCTTGTCGACTGGGTATGACACATCATTGTCGCCGACAGGTGAATGCGACAGATAGTCTTGACTTTGACTTTGACAGGTGCCTACCGGTCGCTCGGTCACTGACCCGTCTCTCGGCGTTTGAATTGCCATCGGTCCGCTTTCGACTAAGTACCCTCCACGTCTCATATTTATTCGGTAGTCAGAACCATACCGACAATTTGACCATTTGTTTTCGAAATCTTCTATTTGTTTCGTAGTTACATACGTCTCTTTTATTTCCTTAACATCTGACTTTAGTCGAACTATATCTTTCAATAAAGCCGTCACGTCTACATGATCAAACGTGATGGGCGGTAATTTACTTAGTTCCCTGGCCACAAAAATAGGCATTACCTCGGGGTCAGTCTCCTTGAAAATCGCAATAATATCCTCGAGATCACGCTGGATTTTGCCGTCCTTCCTTCTTGAAATATTCCGTCTCTTTGTTTTGATGGAGTCAAACAACAAACCTTTCGCGTTTTCTACTTCATTGACAGTAAACGCTGAGGCACAGATCCGCACCATGCTCTCATTGTCCATTGTATCCACCTTATTTTGCAAATAAGCAAGAATCTCACTGATAACAATATTGCAACTCGCACACTTCACTGTTTTTGAAACTACGTTCGCTTTCAACATTTTTACTAAGTACCGCTTACGCGCACACACACGATCGAGACCGCGGTTGAAGACAGACTGATTGATTATCAACCTGACAAGACAAGATTATCAATCCGCTATACTTTTATGCAGCTAAGCAGTCAATCATCAATTCATACATCTATACTAATATTATAAATTCGAAAGTAACTCTGTCTGTCTGTCTGTCTGTATGTTACCTTTTCACGCCTAAACCACTGACCGGGTTTCGATAAAATTTGGCAAGGAGATAGATGGCATCCCGGAGAAGGACATAAGCAACTTTTTGTCTCAAAAATAAACCTAAGGGGATGAAAGTTTGTATGGGAAACCTATCATTTCTTAAGTTAGGGCTATAAAAATTTAAATTTGTGCTTTTGGTAACAAATCAAGAATGACGTATTTCAGCGTTTTTCAAAAATTATCCCTCAAGAGGGTAAAATAGTGGATGATATTAAAATTCACATGTAATATTGTTTTTTTGTCTTTTCTCTCAAGAGATTTTTGGGATTGGAAATATAGTCATAGTCCGTATCTTGGATTAAAATTTAGTCTTTATTAAAAGTTATTACAATTTAAATTCATAAACTAACTTTTCAAACATGCAGGTCCTGTATTAATATATTCAATGGCGGCAAGAGTAGGTAGGTACTACAAATCAATGGTGACAATAATAGTAAAACGAACAATTTGTATTTTAAGAAAGGCATTTGGAATCATATAAAATTTGTTAAAAAAACCGGTCAAGTGTGAGTAGGACTTGTGCCCTGAGGGTCCCGTTTCAAAGCTGTGCTTGCTCGGCTGCCCGAATTTCCAAATCTGTATTGAAGGACAAACTTAAAATGAATAACAACATATTATGTTGTAATGTATTAATGTTAATGTTGTTCTTTTTCAATTGAAAAAGAACTTTTATTAGAGTAATTAAATACAGACTAAATGTTACTTCAAGACACGGCCTTTGAATTTTTAATCTCAGATTGCAGAAAAAACTTAACTTTGCCGTTTATTATAGAACTATAAATTACCAATATTCGGATTATCCTCTTTACTTGACCTTACTTCTCGCCAAACTTCATGCTGCTGGACCAAAGGGAAGTACCAAATAGACTGGTTTACTTGCGAGTGTCAAAATATGCGGCATAAATGGCAATATTTTTTATATGGTTAACTTTTTTTTTGTGTGGGAAATTATCAAATAACTTCTCTCGCTCTGGGCGGAGCGGGAGAGCGTGTTAGGCTTATACTGACAAAAACCCACCCGTGTTCCTTCAGTGGCCTGTGTGTTGCCAGGGGCCACGGTAACCCTTTCGGACTTTCCCGCGACCCTGGCAGGCATCGGCCCTAGCGTACCATGGCTTGGACCAGGGCCGGACGCGAAAAATCACTACCGCCGATCGTCTCCACGAGGACATGGCGGTGCCCCGCCCAAGCCGGGCAGACCTCCACCGTATGCTCCACCGTGTCCTCCGGGCGATCCACACAATGGTCTCACCCGGGCGTTTCCTCCCACATTATCCGAAACAGGAATCTCCCGAAATAACCGTGTCCGGTGAGAACCTGCGTCAGGTGGAAGGTATGGACGCCGTGGCGCCTCTCTAGCCACTCTTCAATGAGGGAACTTATTGCCACAGTTGTGGCGTGCCCATTATTGCGTTGACTTGGAAATTTGATTTTCGTTACACTTCTAAGAGACCGTAGATCTAAGTTTTTAATATCTATTTCAACTTGATGCCTCCACGCGTTCCTGAGAAAAAGGGTCTTGACAGACACTGAAGTCAAATATTTCATTTTGAGGTACGGAACCCTAAAACAGATTTATTATCAGCCTGTTACCTTTTCATGCCGTAACGGCTAAACGGATTTAGATGATAGGCATACGGATAGGCCATGACCTGGATTAGGACATAGGATACTCTGAATCCCGGTAGCACGTTCCTGTGGGATATTTTCCGACATCCACGCGGGCGAAACAGCGGGCAAAAGCTAGTTATTTTAATAAAACTAAAAAGCTTGAAATAAAAAAGTTATTTAAAAACAAAAAACCCGACTGCAAAAACACATAACTGAAAAGAGAAAAACAAGCATTATAATCTATAGAATTTTGGTATTGCAGGCGGGACAAACAAAATTTACACCATCATTTCAGGTTATTGGTTTGTCCCGCCTGCAATACCAAATTTCTATAGATTATAATGCTTGTTTTTCTCTTTTCAGTTATGTGTTTTTGCAGTCGGGTTTTTTGTTTTTTACCCCATGGTGAGGGGTATCATTGGAAAGGTCCTTCAAAAATATTGTGAGTTTGTGCAAATCATTTTTGGATTCAGGGATTCGTTTGCGAAATATTAAGCTTTAAAGTGTTAATTTTTGTTAGAGTCAAGTGTCCCCCCCCCTGCCGGCTAAATGGTTGGTTTTGGGTGTGTGAAAAAATCACAACAGTAGTTTATATAACGAAATTTGTTCTAGAATATAAGATTTATGATTATCTGTGGAAATGATTATCTGTGTGGAGTATCTATGTCTTCGAGATGGGAGTTCTGTATCAGAAAAATAAAGTTTGTACTGATAATTTATTCAGTCTTTAATTATAAAACATGGCGCAGCCGTAAAAACGTGTTACTATCCATGCGATTCATAAGTTATAAATATGGAGAACTGTGTGAAAGTTTTGCCAAATTTTGACATGAGGTCTAGTAATGCCGGCGATGAGTGGCCATTGTGGAAACAATGTTTTCAGGATTATCTAATTGGTATTGGTCAAGGCGAAGCTGCAGACAATGTTAAAGTTGCTCTGATGAGGAACATGATGGGGATGGAGTCCGCCAGAATTCTTGCAACCCTTCCTGTGTCTAGTGAGAAGATAGTGAAATATGAAAAATTTATAGACGCCATTGATAAATATGTTCGACCTATGGTGAACGAAGTTTTTGAACGTTTTAAATTTAATGAGAGGAAACAGCAGCAGAACGAAAAGTTCGATAATTTTTTAACGGATTGTAAAAGACTAATTAGTTCCTGCAATTATAAAAGCACTACTGAAACCATCGAGGATCAACTCTTGAGAGACAAAATAGTCCACGGTATAACTGACAAAAACTTGCAAGAACATTTACTCAGACAAGAAAATTTGACTCTGAATAAAGCTGCTGATTTATGCAGAACTGCGGAACAAAGTAAAGAACAAGTGAAGATAATGAATCCACTCAATACTTATGAAATTGACAGAGTAAAAACAAAAAGTCATGATAAAAATGCAAGTTACAAAGAAGAGAAAAAGTTTAATTGCAACCGATGCCAAACAACACATGGTCCAAGACAATGTCCAGCATATGGGAAAAAGTGTAGTAAATGTGGAACTTTAAATCATTTTGCAGTGTCATGCAGAGTCAGAAAAGTGCATAATATTCAGGAGCATTGCGGAGATTCATCACCAGAGTCATCATTATTCTGCGGTAGGGTCAATAATGGTCAGTGGACCGAGAATATATTAATTGAAAATACAAATGTGAAGTGTCGTCTTGATACTGGTGCGGATGTTAGTGTTATGCCATGGGAAGTTTTTAAAAGTCTTAATATTAAATTGCAGGTAACTCCAGTTCAAACTGAGTTAGAAGGATTCCAAGGGACAAAAATTAAACCATTAGGTATGGTTAATTTAAGGTGTAAGTATAAAAATATTGAATGTTGTGAAAATTTCATGCTTGTTGAAAGCAAAAATATGCTATTAGGTTTACCCGGTTGTATTAAATTAAATTTATTAAAAAGAGTACAAAAAGTGTCAGTAGTTAATAATGTTGAGGAACAGAAGTCTAAGTTTGTATCAGAAAATTTTGTAGTTTTTAATGGTCATGGTAGCTTTCCCAATAAATGTAATATTCCTACAATTCCTCATGAACCTATCTGTAATCCACCTGTTAAGGTTCCCTTAGCTTTGTCGGAACCCTTGAAGTGTGAGTTAGACAGGTTAGTTAAGCGAGGGGCTATAATGAAAGTGGAGGAAATAAACTCTGAAGCTTGTATTAATAGAATTGTGATTATTGAAAAACAAAATAAGAAGTTAAGATTGTGTTTAGACCCTACAGATTTAAATAAATATATCATAAGAAAACCAAAACATATGTCTACTGTTGATGAAGTGGCTTTTAAGTTAAGAGATATGGAAGTATTTTCGGTTTTTGATCTGTCAGAAGGATTCCATCATTGCCCACTTACAGAGGAGGCTTCATGGAAATGTTGCTTTGCTACACCATTTGGAGTGTATAGATATTTAGTTCTTCCCTATGGTGTTACCAATGCACCTGAAGTCTTCCAAGATCAGATGGAATTTTACTTTGGTTCTATACCTAATGTGTTCTGTTGGTTCGATGATATTGTAGTCATGGGAAAAAATGAGTCTGAACATGATAAATCTGTTGCTGAGTTGTTAAAAAGAGCAAAAGAGATAGGAGCAGTTTTTAACAAAGATAAAATACAGTACAAGCAAAGAGAAGTTAAGTATATTGGTCAAATATTCAGCAAGGAAGGTATGAGAGTTGATGATGATAGAGTAGAGTCTTTATTACAGTTAAAGTCACCTAGTTCTAAGGAAGAATTACAAAGATTAATTGGATCGTTTAATTATGTAAGGAGATATGTACCTGAGATGGCCGAATTAATGTCACCCCTATGTAAACTTTTGAAAAAAGATGTAGAGTTTCAGTGGTTGCCACATCATGAGAAAATGTTGGAAAATTTAAAGTGTAAAATTTCTCAGGCACCAGCTTTGAGCCCATTTTGTACTGATAAAGAGATAATTTTGCAGTGTGATGCTTCTAAAAATGGAATTGGGTGCTGTATGTTTCAAAAAGATGATAAAAACATGTTAAGATTAGTTGCGTGTGTTTCGAGAACTATGAATAGTGCTGAAATTAATTATAGTCAAACTGAGAAAGAGCTATTAGCAATTTATTATGGTACACAAAAATTTCACAAGTATGTATATGGTTGTAATTCTGTAAGTGTCCAAACTGACCATAAGCCTTTGTTACCAATTATGTCAAAACAGATCAGTAAGATTGGTTCACCTAGACTAAGACGTTTAAGGTTAAAATTATTAAATTACAGTTTAAACCTTGTTTATGTTCCTGGGAAATTTATACATTTTGCTGATATGCTTTCAAGGAATAGTAGAAAATTGATTGAGAAAGATGTAGAGATGTTGGAAATGGTACATTCAGTTTCAGTACATTTACCTATGAGTTCAGAAAGGAAAATTCAATTTCGATTAGCTACTAGTAAAGACAGAATTTTGACTGAGATTACTAAGTATTATTTTAGTGGATGGCCTGTTGAATCTAAGGTTTCCCCAGAATGTAAACCATATTATAAACTTAAGGATGATATTTATGTGGAGGCAGGATTAGTGTTTGTTGGTTCTAAAATAATTGTACCTGAATCTTTAAGATCTTATGTGCTAAATTTAATTCACCAAGGACACCCTGGGGTAAACAAAAGTGTTAATAGAGCTAGACAGCTATTTTATTGGACAGGTATGTCTGAGAATATTAAAAATTTAATTGTTAAATGTAGAACATGTGAAAAATTTAGACCTAGGAATTACCATGAGCCTATGTTATGTCATAAGATACCTAAGCAGAGATTTAATAAAGTAGGGACAGATATATTAGAGCTTGCTGGTAAATCATATTTAGTGATAGTTGATTACCTGTCACATTGGCTTGAAGTAATTCCTTTGTTAAATAAGAGTTCTGAATCCATTATAAATGCAATGCAAGAAGTGTTCACCAGATTTGGTTACCCGGAGACCGTAGTTGCTGATAATAATCCATTTTTGTCATACGAGTGTAAACAGTATTATAGGTCTAAAGATATACAAATTTTAACTTGTAGTCCACATTACCATAGGAGTAATGGGTTAGCAGAGAAGTCCGTACATATTGCTAAGACTTTGTTAAAGAAATCTAATGATGAAAACATTGATTATAGAGATTCCATTTTACATTATAATAATACGCCTTTAGCTGGCCTACAGGTTTCACCATCACAAATTTTACATAGTAGACGCCTAAGAACTAATGTACCTACTAGCAGTATAGCTTTAGAACCAAAGATAGAGAAAAATGTTGATATTTTGTTGAATATGAGAAAGTCTGTAACTAAAAACTTACATGATAGGAAAGCTAGAAGGAAGGAACAAAATTTTGAGATAGGGGAACAAATAGTATATAAAATTGATAAGAAAAATATTTGGAAAAAGGGAATAGTATTAAATAAAGCTGAAGAACCTAGATCTTACATAGTAAGTGGTGGTTCTAAACCAGTAAGACGAAATACTTACCACATGAAAAAGTCTCAAACTAATGTAAGTCACGGTTCTAGAGATATGTTTATAGATGTAAGCAATAATGGTTGTCAATTAAGTTTACCTAGCTGTTCACAAAGTGTGCCTGATGCACCTGATGTGACAAATAATAATAGTTCTAATAATACTCAGAATAAGAATAGTCCAAGTTTGCATCAGACTAGATCTGGCAGAATTATTAAGCCTCGACAGATTTTAGATTTGTAATGAACCATGTTTATTAGACTGAATTATGTTTATTGTTGATTGGGTTTAATGTTCACAAGTTTATTAATGCATAAGGGGGAGGTGTTCTAGAATATAAGATTTATGATTATCTGTGGAAATGATTATCTGTGTGGAGTATCTATGTCTTCGAGATGGGAGTTCTGTATCAGAAAAATAAAGTTTGTACTGATAATTTATTCAGTCTTTAATTATAAAACATGGTTTTGGGTGTGTGAAAAAATCACAACAGTAGTTTATATAACGAAATTAAAAGGAAAACTATCACAGCTAAGTAGGCTCTACAGGTTAACGAGTAATAATCGACCAACTTAACTTTGCAGTTGCAAAAACATGTTTTCCCATACATTCCGTATGGGAGAACATATTTTTCAACTACAAAGTTAAGTTTGTTTTTGGGATAAATTAATCCCAACTACGGAACCCTTCAATGTGCGTGGTCCGACACGCACTTGGCCGGTTTTTTGAAGTTTGTGTAAATTTGCTCTATCTGATGGAGTAGTTGCTGTTGTCGGGCGAGAACATCCTCCATTGAAGACATGTTGTTTATAGAAATGATAATAAATGGAACGATCTTACTTGATTGTCCGAGCGGGAGCTTTGCTGCTCACCAAATGCGGATCCCTGTCGATCCCTGCTGATTGCTGCTGCTGCTGCTGCTATGTACTGCACTATTGCTGGCAGTACAAACACCTTCCCTGCTAGTTCGCTTGATATCACTAGTGAAACGCTTTACAGTACTTGATTGCTACACTGTAATGTACACACGCGATATCCGGCTCGAAGGACCAAAAATGTACGGGTAAGGTATATTTAAATGATAAACTGATTTGAGTTCAACTTGTGTATTGATAGTTATAAAGAAAGCACAAACGCCCAAAACTGATAAATGATCGACGCGCGGCGATTGTCTCCATTTAATGATAGGAACTTTCCTCGGGGAGCATGTACGAGCAAACCCGTACAACATCAATTGTATCAATTTTATGCTGACATCGACGCGCAGCGAATGAATAAAATATATATGTTTGAGTAAGCAAGTAGTAGTCGCATAGCATCGGTTGGGCACTAAAAGACTCATTCGCCGCGGGTCGATCATTTATCAGTTTTGGGCGTTTGTGCTTTCTTTATAACTATCAATACACAAGTTGAACTCAAATCAGTTTATCATTTAAATGTACCTTACCCGTACAGAATCTTTTGACACGTTCGTCTTGTCCCACATTATTTCCAGAAATAAGTGATAAAGCCGAACGGTGATTGTTTAATGTTCCATACGTGGAACCATTTGTGAAACATTGAGACAAAAAATCCAGAAAATCGTGTACTCCAATCTGGAACGGATCTAATCCCTTATCGTGACAGTATAACCACCACTGTTTAAAGCTAGAAGTATATTGCGATTTAGTGCTCCCAGAAATAGATGACGTCATTACAGTCAGTGCTGATTGAGGGACCCGCAACCGCGCGAAGGCTTCCCGGATAATATAGTCGCCGCCAGGGAAAGGTGGCGATGCAGAGGATGAGTTTTCCTGAAGTTAGATGATAACAAAAATGTATCCGGAGTAAATATCAATATTTCACTTACAGCAAGAGATCTGAATACTGGGAACCATGCTTGAGATGGCCAATGAGGCACTACAATTATCCCAGTTGCTTTATCACTCACAATCTTCTGCAGAACCTTTAAAATGAGTGAAAATGGTGGAAACGCATAAAAGAACATATCCCATTTAATAGTAAAAGCGTCCACGTTGTAAGCATAAGGATCGCGTTTCCATGATAATATATTTTTTACATTTAGCATTCGTTCTCGATGCAAAAATGTCCATCTCAGGTTCACCAAATTTTGAAACAATAGTATAAAATGCTGTAGAGTGCAATTCCCATTCAATATCTATGTTTCTTGACTCTGTGTCTGCTTCAATATTCTGGGATGACGCTATGTAGGAAGCAAAAAGGAATATCTGCCGTTCTTCACACCACGTCTATATTCTACGGGCAATTTCATTGAAATGTGGGTATTGCACTCCACCCATTCTATTTATGTAAGCGATTGCCGTAGTATTGTCAATGCGTAGGAGTATGTGACAATTAGTGACCTTGTTCGCGAAAGATTATGTACGTTTGCCCAGCACGGCCCCTCAGAATTTGCATTTATGGTGTACACCATTGCAATGTACTCGCCTCTAGCAGTATATGTACCGATTTCTTTTTCAATGTACCTCTATACTTTTGAAGAAATATGCAAAAAAAGGTGGCCGTGCCAGCCAAACGCTTTCAGCACGGCCCCCCATGTAACTTGAATAATACATACCGTATTAACAAATGTCTATAACTCAAGAAATGTACTCTATTAATACGTTATATGTGCCGCAACAGTTATTGTGAATTCATAATAACAAATAATATATAGATGTGGATAAGGGGCCGTGCTGGAAAAAATCATTTTAAGAAATATCTAAAAAAGACAAAACATACTTAGCCAAAAACTATTAAAAAATAATTGAAGTTTAGCAAGTAACATATGTACCGCATTGATTTCTCATACAACTTGTTATATTGTGAAAAATAAATCTATTTTAGTTCATTCAGCACGGCCCTCTATAGTTGCCTATATCTTTTTAAATAAGCCGTGTATGTTTACAAAATTCGACTTCCTGAATAATATATAGGAGTACATTCCTTTCAACTAAATTGCAATTCTGCTGTATCAATACTTTAGAAGATAAATTCAATCTAAAATATACATACATTAAAACTGATGGGGTGACCATGATTCTACATGAAAATAGGATAAAAAATACTGCTTAAATTGAGTAAATCTTTATTAACCTTCCTATACCCGCGCCAAAATTTGTAACACATATACCCGCGTACGGTGTCACAGACCAAAAGTTTGGGGCGTTATTGTAAAAAATATTTTCTAGAAGACCTATGATAATTTTATGTATTCTTAAACTAGAGAATATAATAAATAAAACAAGCTTAAAATCTCAGTAATATTTATTATAATTATTGACTAATAGTCTTATATTTCAGTCTCTATAAATTGAGATGTTTTTCCTAGAAGCTACGAAAAAGTTAACAAAAATAATTATTTTCTTCTATGAACTAAAAACAAACTTTAAAATCTTAAAGATAACATGTTGAGGAACTACAAATTTATAACTAGTCTTAGGCAGAAGTCTCACCATGGCAGTCAGAGCATACCATAATAGCATGTTCCATGCAGAAGTAAGTTTTGCACTTAGCGCAGTTGTACCGCGTCTTACGGTCTCAGAATCATCTTCTTGCTCAGTATCATGTCTATCTTCTTGTGTTTCAACTAAATCCTGCATATCGCTGTCGTTTTCATCACCATAATCTGAATCTGAGTTTTCGTTGTTCAATAATAATCTTATCTGATTGTCGTCCATGATAAAATTGAACCAAAAAAAATTAAAAAATGGTTATTTTATGTGATAATTGAAGGAAAAATATACAAAACAACTCAAAAATATAAGAAAAACAAAAGTTTTAACTCACCAAAAAAATTGCACCTATACTCGCGTCGGTTCCAGAGACCAATTGGCGCCAAAAACGCGCACACGCGCTACTCGCACGAACGCGTTTAGCACACTGAAGTGAAGCTAGCGACGAATCATGCAGCTACCAGAAAGTGCAGATTGCTAGGAATTACGAGTAAATAAAAAAATACGAAAATGTATTTTGTCGGTGTCACAGACCAACGCGCGGGTATAGGAAGGTTAAAATAAACAAATCAACAATATGGTAAACTATATAAACGATAACTAGGTACTTATACATAATAGGTCGATAATCGTACAAGTGTCAAGTTAGTGTCGCTAAGACTACATAGCTCAAAGTCTTAAAAATCATACATTACAATAAAATCACAGATTCATTACATTTCACAAATTAGTTCGTTTACATGGAATAACAACCTATGTCTCAATAACACTACAGAGCTTAAAAATCTTAAAAAATCACAGATACGCGTTCAATAAATCATATTGATTGAACCTTACATTACACTAATATTAATTTGCATGAATCGCTTTAATTATTTGGTATAATCACAGGCAATTAATTAAATCCACGTAATCACAGATGTTTTTCAACGACTATAACAATTAGAATATTGTTCGTTTATGTTACTAATATTATGTTACCTATGGAATAATCATAGAAAAACTAGTACATAAATTAACTTATTAAAAGTAATCACAGATGACATTACAACAGTATTGACTTCTTATTAAACAGTTCACAGTTTCATATGCATATTTTTAGCAACTAGTCTTTACCAGATTCTTAAATAGTGTAAAATTAACTTTAAATTATTACAAAATACATGTATTTAAAAACCATGGCTCAAAAACATATTCTGGTTTCACTGTAATTACCAGAGCCGTCACTCATAGGATCATATTCAGCAAACCCTGAGCTCCGCTCCGACGTGAAAGCGGAATATTCGTAAAAGTTATTATTTTTAGTTGTATTAAATATCACATATCACTCACTAAAACGTAAGTAAGAGTGTGTAAAAATATCGACTCCACTGTACTGTTGTTAATTTTCAAGGCCAAATCATCATAACATAGCCACAGATCATGGCTAAGCGTATGGCACTTATAATGGCCCAGAGTTCCCTCTGAATTCCCTACATATTCAATGGCACCAACGACACCATAAATTTGATTTTGAATATTAATAGTGACCGGGATATTACACAAAACTATTGCATCTGTTCCATTTAAATCAAAGGTTATAATCCTTTGTAATTTATAACTTGAAATGACAGTTCCACCGCAATTATTTTTACAAATTTGAGAAGTAGTTTCGATAGCAAGTGATTCTTCTAATGCCAAAATACCAAACGTGTTAATTATGTTAATATTCAAAGCTATAAAAGGTCTTATGATTTCTACATAATATTGACATTCTTCTTTTGTGCAAACTTTTATAAACTGAGCACTGTAAAATAAATTGGTAAACATTTGCTCATACAAATTAGCGACATTGCATTCACAATCTGTTATTATCTTTACATGCGCTGGCCGGTCAAAATATTCATGACAAACGTAATTTCTCATTTCATACACAGTACCTTTGTCAACATTTTCATTTAAGATGAGATTTATATAGTCTCGAAGTTTATTATCTTTTGACTCAATTTCCATTTTGAAATTAGAAAACGACTGAAAGCCAAATGCAATCAAAAACATTATTGCATCAAAACCGCATGTGTTAACGACTGTTGAATTTTTAATCATGTTACCATTTTTTATAAATTTTATACCGGTATGTGGCTTTACATTAACGGCCTTGTCTGCTTGACCTCCCCAATTTTCTACAAATGTTGGTTGATCGCTAAATATTGAGTCTTGAACAAATTGTCGTTTCGGTTTTTGTTGTTTTTTACTTATGGGTTTTGTCGTCCTGCGATTTGTTTTTTTTACAGTGTTAGGTTCTATATGAAATTTACTCGCTGCAATATTTAACTCTCCTTTTAAATAATTAATATGTCTTTGCAGGAAAACGTCAATTCTATGTTTTGTTATTTTAGATTTCAGCAGCAAGTGTTTTAAAGTTTTAAAATGATCCTCTGATGCACTCGACGAAGGATTTTTATTATCTGATTTATATAATGGCATCATGACATTCGACCACAGGGGCAATTTTCGCAGTAGTCGTTTTATTGTCGTTAATAAGGGCGGATAATAAAAATCATTTAGAGGGCCAGTTACACAAACTTCTTCTTTATGATGTGTAACAGTTTCCTCAAACCACTTCGCGAAATTCAGCTCATTAAACGTTGTATCAACATGAACGTCATCATGTAAACAGTAACGGTCATCACTTGATAAAGAGTCATCTTCAGTTATATTATCATGTATTTCCTTAATATTTACATTTTGAAGTACACTTCTCAGGTAATATTGGGCTTCAGTACAATGCTTGCAATGATATTTAGACAGGATTATAGCTAGCAGTTTATCGATGATGTTTTTGATGACATTAATATTTTCTGCTTTTTTAATGTAAAGAATACACTGAACAAATAAGTAATTCACTTTTTTTGGTGCGTTTTCTAAAGAAATTTTACGAATAGATTTAATAAAATGGCTCGTATCAATTCTCATATATAAATTAGGTACAATGAAGTTGCCTTCTAATGCTTTAAAAGAAGCCTCTAAATAATCCTTGGTTGAGTTAAATTTTGTAAAACAATTAATTACAGCCGCAATCAAAGCCGATGAGTCGTCAGTTATAACTTCTGCGGGCGAAGTGATATTCTTTGCCCATTTAGATAACCAATCCGCAATAGTTTCTTTGGTATGGGAATTGCTAACCATTTGGGCGACGGGTACAGATTTCAAGCTATTATTAGCAGTTAACATTACTACGTATAAAAATAATTTCTTGGTTAGGTTGTTAGTTTTATAAATAGAACCAGTAGCATCTAGGGAAATAGTTATTCTGTCAACTACTTTAGAATAGTGTCTATAATAATTGAGTTGTTCTTCTAACCAATAGTGTACATGAAATGTTGGTTTTATAAGTATTTCTTGAATTATATTAGAGAACTCGACGCTGTCAGCTAAAATTATCAAAGACATTAATTCATTTTTGTGATACCAATGTTGACTATTAGATTCATAACGGATTATCCTGAGTGCTCCAAGAGATGGCAATGTAGGTGGTTCTGTATCTCCGAATGTCATTGTGCGACGTGCCAGATCTTTATGAACAACGGCTGCTGGCTTTTCTTTTAAATTATCTGATAATTTTCGTCTCAAGTACGGAGTACAACGAACTTTCTTTCGTGGGTCATGCTTAAAGTTATTATCTAAGTTGATAATTTCACAAAGAAATTCGACGACCTTGTCTGTCTTCTCGGTGTCATGAATACGCACTTTTGCGTTGCACTGAGTACATTTTCCGTGGAAGGTAATTCCATTGCTATTAATGTTATAATTTTTAAAAGATATTGTACATGGCAATTTAAAATGTTTCCAAAGCTTTTGCCTCAAAAGGCAGGACCATTTATACTTAGGAATGGTTTTGTATGTTTCATATCTCAGGTATGGCTTCTTTTTATCGTTTCGTCGAAAAGTGCTGCGTATTGGCTGTATTTTTTTCCACTCGTGAATATCCACAGGAAATTTAAAAATAACTCTATTTCTATCTTCGTTTTTACTATGTTCGGATGATTCAGGCAAAGGTGTCGATTTCTTAGACGAATTCAAAGGTGTCGTTCCAACACTAATGTTTCCTAGTTTGTCATCAATTTTTGTTGGCTCCGGTGTGAGGTCATTAGTGCCCAGAAAATTTCTTTTATAACTTAGGTACAATGCTTTCGGAGACATAGCATAATTAAGCTCTTCAGCTAGTTTCTGGTACACATTTCTATCATATTTCGGTCCTTTGAGCTGATGTCGATTTTTCATAAATAGTTGTTTCTGTACATCTAATGCTACATCACTTTTCTTGCCCATCCTCACCATTAATTGTATCAATCTGAAGAAAAAAAAATCTGTACAAATATTTATAGTGAATTACTTAACTTCTTTTTAGATTTATATATAATTTTGCTACCTATTTATTTACTAAATATATTAATAAATAACGGTTAATATAAAGTGATAATTATTTTTGATACCCTAATTATTCAACATTTTTTATAATTACTGCTCAGTATGATTACACCAATTCTTAAGTGAAAAATGCTGAATGAATGAACGATGCTGCCAACGGGCCGCTTTAAGTTTAAAATAGCGTCCGAAAATTGTATATCTCAACTTTTGCGTGTCACATTTACCTACTCTATATATGTATAGTGGGTAAAGTAGGTATATTTCCAGTATATTGAAGAGTTCCTTAAAATTTTAAAAGATGGTAGGTAAATTTCTATGGACTCTGGGCGTAAAATCAACAGAAATGTAACTCCTAATAATTGTAAAGGCTTAATACTACTAGATACACAAGTATTTTCTTTTATATAACTACGAAGCACTCTTGGGTTTTGCTTGTAAATGAACAGAACACAATTAAACAAAAACTATGATTAATTATGTAAGGTAACATAATAATCGTAGGCTCATTACACAGTTTGCTATCATATATTATGGTTAGCAAAATAAATTTAATGTAAGAAATAATTAATAATAGAACTACTCATTAGACATGGATATGCACTGCGGTTGATATCACAAAGTACATATTCACTGAGCAGTGTATACATTCACTCGCATTGCCCGAGATATTGAGATATGTACTATACACCGCATTGACTATGGCATCGCATTCATTCGTATCACACGGGCAATGAGTGAGAGAAAGAGTGCATGTAATATGTATGGCTCGCCAACTCTGACGTGAAACGCATTACCCGCGACAGCTAATACAAATTATAATGAGAGTGAATGAGACCGAAGCATAGCTTAGCCACAACAAGTTAAAATGAACCCTATTCCATTGCGTTACAGTTTATATCTCAAGAAGTGATGTTCTGCATAGTGTATACACATGTCTGTAAGTGACATGGGTATGCCCTATGTACTATTAATCGCAGTATATATTATATACTGCGGTTGCTATTATCAACCGCAGTGCATAGTGTATAAATCGTATTTATCGACCGCCCTCATGGCCGGTTGATATGTACTAAAGTGCATATCAAAAGTTGATGTACTTTGGAACCGGTGCATATCATATGGCATTGACTTTCGATGCACTGTTATGCGCATGTCTACTACTCATGCAAAGATTTGTAAAAAAAGAAAATTTGCAAAGATTTGTGTCGTAAGCAGGTGCTTCATACATTTTGGTATTTTTAAATAACATTAAATAAATCTAGCATACTGATTTAATGTGCTTTGCATTATCTTATGTGCATACAACGTGTAACTTTAATATTTACGCAATCTTCTTTAGGGTCAAGTTCAATTCCTACATGCACTTACCTAGATATACTTACATCAAATCTATTTTTTAAATACAAATAAATTATATTATAACTTAAAACTTACTTACCCGTTTATTTTAACAATCCATTTTCGTCCTTGAAATAGAATTCACTGCACAAACACACGACCCATTATTCATATTATTTGAGCAGTATTTATATTTACTACTGTCTGTTATGCGCGTAGAGATGTGACTGTCAATAAACACTCAAGCGCAACATGAAGTAACCGCGACACCAGCGCCACATTAAAAATTACGGTAGCGTCAGTGAACTAATAGCGATCGCACACGACAAAATTAACTGATAATATATTATTATACTTAATGATTATTTTTTAAGATGTAATGAATAAGCACATAATTATTTAAATAAATTACCCAATAGCGGACAAATTTTAAACTTTGAGAAACATTGAATATTTTGTTTTTTTTAGCATTTCTCATTCTGAATAACATTTATTTAAACATATTATAAGTTGTGTTTTTTCTAGGGGAAGGTTATAAGCACGCTTTATATATTTTTTATTTCTACCACGCGAGCCGAACCGTAAGTTAAAGCTAGTCCACTTAGAAATTCGTTTATTTAATATATTATCCCACTAGATAGGCTTTGAGGAAAAGAAAACGATTAATTACTTGACGCCAAGAATCAGTTATTTTTATTTTTAATGTTTTTGATGGGTACCTATACCTACCCTGTGTCATTCTCACAATTAAGACGAATATAACGACATCTCTCAAGTTGAAATTAATAAAGCCGTTTAGACTACAAAGCGTGCCAAAGAAATGAAGGTTGCTACATATCTACATTCATTCACTCGAAAAACCTTACCGTCCTTCTGGTACAGTCGGGTAAAAAGAATGTTTATTTCAATGTAGTCACATAATTTAATTAATATAAGTACATAAATATAGAACATTTATGTACCTACCTACCAAATATATGAAATCATGGTCACCCCATCAGTTTTAATGTATGTATATTTTAGATTGAATTTATCTTCTAAAGTATTGATACAGCAGAATTGCAATTTAGTTGAAAGGAATGTACTCCTATATATTATTCAGGAAGTCGAATTTTGTAAACATACACGGCTTATTTAAAAAGATATAGGCAACTATAGAGGGCCGTGCTGAATGAACTAAAATAGATTTATTTTTCACAATATAACAAGTTGTATGAGAAATCAATGCGGTACATATGTTACTTGCTAAACTTCAATTATTTTTTAATAGTTTTTGGCTAAGTATGTTTTGTCTTTTTTAGATATTTCTTAAAATGATTTTTTCCAGCACGGCCCCTTATCCACATCTATATATTATTTGTTATTATGAATTCACAATAACTGTTGCGGCACATATAACGTATTAATAGAGTACATTTCTTGAGTTATAGACATTTGTTAATACGGTATGTATTATTCAAGTTACATGGGGGGCCGTGCTGAAAGCGTTTGGCTGGCACGGCCACCTTTTTTTGCATATTTCTTCAAAAGTATAGAGGTACATTGAAAAAGAAATCGGTACATATACTGCTAGAGGCGAGTACATTGCAATGGTGTACACCATAAATGCAAATTCTGAGGGGCCGTGCTGGGCAAACGTACATGAAAGATTTAAGCCCAAAATAGGCTGCAAGTAGTTCCGAATAGTTTATATGAAGTAAACGCTCGTCTTCCGTCCACGAACCGCCTATACTTTCTCCCCCAGAGGCTGCACCCCAGCCGATACTAGATGCGTCACTAAAGATCTCTAATGCAAACGACATTGGTCTGATGGGATTATTCGTGTCTAAAATTGAAGATTTCCACCAAGTCAACGCGTAAACTATTTGAAACAGTCATCATCTTGTCATAATCATTATTATCCAATAAGGCTAGATATTTGGCCCGCTCTAAAGATTTTGTATACAACCACCCGTACGCGACGGCCGGGCAAGCAGCTGTCAGGGTACCTAGGTAGCGAGCAAAAGCCCGAATAGTGATTCTCGTCGTTACTAGCATATTTTCGGTACGTGACAAGATGTCGCGTCTTTTCTATAGGGAGTTCTAGGGTCATGTCTATAGAGTTTAAAATAAAACCTAAAAACTGACAACTTTGGCTTGGTACCAGTGAACTCTTCTCATAGTTTATTATAAATCATAAGTTCAAAATCAAATCAAATCAAATTATTTATTTGCTTAATACAGGTGTTACAAATAAATATGAAGTAGGTACTCTGTATCATTACCTATTATGGTGTGCAAATATTTACATTATTATTAATCGAATTAAATAATTATTACAACAACATTACAAAATTATTACACTCAAAAAAAATAAAATAAAAATAATTTTAAAAAAATCAGAATACTACACACGTCAAAGGTTTAAAAATAAAAATTGTCAGATGATTTAAAATACATGTCATAGGTTCAACAATCAGATAAATTAAATAAAAATATTGATCCAAATTAAAATAAAATAAAATTATAGAGATGTCAAATTAAATTATTATAACATGTCACACTATTTGTATTGTCATATTTTAAATGTCAATAAATTACTCTTAATGTATGTATCTATCTATATTTTTATCCTGTAAATACTCCTTGACATTATAATAACATTTATTTATCAGGAATTTGTGCAGCTTCCACTTGAATTTATGAACAGGTAACTTTTTGACATCATCGGGCAACTTGTTGTAAATCAATGATGCCATACAGAGAATACTTTTATTCATTAGTGCTGTTTTTCCATAAGGTATATTAATTTCTAATCTTTTTTTGTCACGTAGTTGTCTATAGTAGCTTTTAGAAGCAGTCTTATAATAATTAGGATTTAATTCACTAGGCACTTAATGCTTTCATTAATGTTATTTAAGAATTCTTCATAATTGTTTCCGAAATAACAACTGTCATCTAAGTAGAATACTGATTTAAAATCTCGAGATCGCAAAAAAGTAGAAACTGGTTTCATAAGTTTGGTAAAAGCATGAGGAGCTGAGCTCAATCCAAAAGGTAAAACCAAAAATTCGTACAGAGTAATATCAAAATAAAATCTCAAATACTTTACATGATCATTGTGGAAAGGTATCAAAAAGTATGCTTCTTTCAAGTCCAAGTTAACCATATAGCAGCTAGGTGTCATTAATTTGACAGCTGTCCTAACATCTTCCATCTTAAAATGGTTAACTGCGACAAATTTATTTAATTTTTTTAAATTTAGAAATTAAGCGTTTTTCACCATTACTTTTAGGAATGATAAAAATACTAGATACAAAATGATCGCGGGTAGGATTGCATTTACGTATGACATTTGCTTGCAACAAACGATTCAATTCTTGTTAATATGAAACCTGTCGTCTTTCGAGAAAGATGATATTTTTGGAATCATACCCGGATGTTGTATAGGATGCTTAAGAAAGGGAATTCTATAACCAGAAATGGTCTCAAGAATCGTTTTGTCATCAGTAATGTTTTTCCAAGCTTCAATAAAATACCTTAAGCGACCAGCATGAGAGTATACCTGAGAAGTTACTGCTTCGCGCTCGTTGTGGGGGCCGCTCTCGCTAACTTGTGGCGTGATGCAGGGTGCGGGTTGGGGGACGATGCCCGTGGAGCACGGGTCCCGCGGCGGCGGTAGTTCGATCCTGGCCTGGTCCCGCCGCCGCCGCCGCCGCGTCTCGACTGCCCACGAACGGGGCGGTGATAATGCTGGCGTGACGGCGGGCCTTTGTAGTTTAAATTGCTCGTTTGCATCGACTGGATCAGCTTGCCTGTCTTCTGTATTCCACGCGAAGATTTAATAAATTCACCTAATTTCTCTCCAAAAAGAAGACTGTCTCTCTTTCTATCCTTAAAAGGCTCTAAAAAGGTCTTGTCAACCATTGGAGTGACAAGAGATCTTCTAGTCTCAGTCTCTAAGTAATGAGAATCCGACAACAGCTTAGTCGCGTCTGTAAGAAGACGAAGGATGTCGGTAGTGTCACTGGATTTGGTCAATATACCTGACATCGCCCTTCCTAAGATAGCCAGGACACATCCCATATGCGATTGCTTCTTCTGAATCCTTACGTCACGATTTTTTGCGGACTCATTTAGCATTGCAGCTATTTCAGGATTAAGCACTGGAGCTCTAATTAAAGGACAGTTTTTTGGAAGTAGGTATTTTTTTATTAAGAAGAAAGAAAGAAAGAAAATACATTTATTTAGCACAGACAAAAAGGCACACAACACAACATAATTATAACACAAGTAAAAGATAGAAATAAAAAAGGAAACAAAAAACAGTGTGTAAAATAATAAATTAACATGAAAGTTAGTGTGCCTCGCGGCTGCGCCAAATAGGCCCAGTTCAGCAAAAATTCCAGACAACTAGTGCCTGACGCTGGTTTTCAACTGGACCTGAAATGTGAGGTGACGGATGTAAAGTTATGGTAGTCAGTTTGTACTACAATGTGTGTGTGTATACATATATATAATAAATTAGTGTAATAATAATAACGAATATTCCAATACATTGTGTAAATAAAATAAAATTGTAAAACAACAAAACAAAAAGAAACTGACAAATAAATGAGACGGACGCATGTTATATCTTTCGAAACAAACAAAAACCTGTTTTGAACGTTACCAGGCTTCCACGTTCCAACAAATGTAATCTATTAAGCACTTGGGTACATATACATACAAATATCATATTATTGACACATTTAGTGTGACCATATCCAACTTCCGCTGCGCATTTATGAGGTACTGCCGTAAACGTCGTCTAAAAGCGCCTATTGTATTTATAACTCTAATCGGTGGTGGCAGGTTGTTCCATATTTTTGAGGCCGCATAACGAAAGCTGCCTCTAAAAGCGGCTGTACCCTGAGACCGAGTCGAGAGTTGTTGTGAGCATTGCCTTCTCCCGCATTCCCGTCTACTCGTAACCCAGCTTAGCTTGTTATACAAGTACTCCGGTTTCTGATATTTAACCACACCGAACAGAAGGCAAGCCAAGTGCAATTTGCGTCTGGACTTCATTTTCAGAGTAAAATGTTTGTTTAGGAAGGGTGTTATATGACTTCTGCGAGGAATACTGTAACAAAACCGAGCACAAGCGTTTTGTACCCTTTGGATGAGGCGGTCTGTATGAGCTAATAGGCGCGGACCGTACACTGTGTCAGCGTAGTTCAACCTAGATAGAACCAGGGTTTCCACAAGCTGTTCTCGTAGTGTTTCGGACAAGTAAGGCCTAATCTTGTACAGAACTTTCAGGCGGTAAAAGCAGTTTCTTACTGAGTCGGCTACATGTTTTTCGAAACGAAGGTCTTTATCCAAAATAAGACCAAGATTCCGCGCCTCAAATACTCTGTCAATTAGTTCGCCCATTAGCTCCTCTATTAGTTCCTCTCGTGTTTCTTTTTTAAGACCATCTTTAAGGATAGGATCCCATCGCTTTGATAAATCAGCTACAATATCTGGACCCCAATCGGCGGTTTCAGCTTTGAAATCCCCTAGAGCCCTTAAGAGCTCGGGATCTGCGATAGGAGGAACATTATCGCCATTCGTATTAGCGTCATCGGTCGGGGTTGTCACACCCTGGGGATCAGCTGGCTGTGATGCACTTCCCCCATTGTAGAAAGCTCGGGCTGCACGGATGACGCATAGCGCGCAGAGGTGCTTGGCTCATCCACTGGCCTCGCAGAGTCAGCGGGTATGCCAACCGTCGCCGCAGCTGTCGGCGTAGGCGAGCGGTCAGGAGACGAAGGCCTAGACGCACCGCTGTCCGATTCCAGATATTCTGGAACGATATTCTTAGGTTAATATCTCGTATTAACTCTAATAAAATACAATAGGTCAATATCTCGTATTGACTCTAAAAAAAAGAAACAATAGGTCAATATCTCGTATTGACTCGGAAGTTTGATGTACCGTCTAACATCTCGTGTTAGATCTAAGGTACCATTGGACAAAGAATTATAAATTTAGGCATTGTATTTTGTACCATAATGACCACTAAAATTATGTAGGTAGTAGGTACATACCTTCAATTGACACATGCCTATGACGACCTCTTTTTAACCGACTTCCAAAAGGAGGAGGTTCTTAATTCGACTGTATGTTGTTTTTTTTTGTATGTTTGTTACGCGATTACTCCGTCAATTATGAATTGATTTTTATGATTCTTGTTTTGTTTGGCAGATCATACTTCAGAGGTGGTCTTATATAAATTTTATTAACTTTACTTGGGTAGTTTTTGAGTTAGCTTCAATAATACGTACCTATTTTTACCTCGCTTAGTATGTGGATGATATTATGATAACTTCCTGTCACTGTTATTTACATATCAGGTGGTATTCGAATTTGTGTGGGGTAGGTATCACAACTAAAAAGTGAAAAATAAAAACTTTTTACAAAAAAAAAACAACCGACTTCAAAAAAAAACACTACAAAGTGAAAAATAACTTTAATTTCGGAAGTCGGTGACAAAGAACGAAAATTCAAAACCAAAGACACCGACTTCCGAAATTAAAGTTATTTTTCACTTTGTAGTGTTTTTTTTTGAAGTCGGTTGTCTTAGACAATTTTTGTTCATATTTCTTTAATTTCCTTCGCCATTTATCTTCTTTAGTTTCTTCATGCTTCCTTTTTGGCATTTATTAAGTTTTTAAAACTGCTTAACACCAATAAAATACAAAATCGAAAAAAAAAAAAAAAAAACTTTTTTCACTATGTGCGGTAGCCGCGCGAGCACGGATACGAATGACGAATGCTGTAGTGGTGTGATCGGGCGCCTGTGGCGCTAGTAATAGTGCTATCTCTTTCTTTCTTATGGCGCTAAACTATGTGCGAGTGAGTCGAAGCGTAGCGGGGCTACTACAGGTGAATATTTAAATCTCGAAGACGAAGACAGGATAATCTCTATTTTATCCAGGACGTGACATCACCATAGACGAATCACTCCTCAAGAGGCACGGTCGGCTGTCCTTCGCACAGAAAATAGTCACCAAAGCCGCCAAAGTAGGCGTTAAAAGCCATGAGCTGTGTAATACCCCCCTTATAGAAAAATACTGATTAAAAAAAATTCTGCAGACTTGTCATTGACAGCCAGTGTGAATTAAAAAAATACCTTAGCGGGACGACCCACGGCGATGTCGCGATGTATTCCATAATAAAAAAAAAGACTAATAGGTACTAGAATACTCATGTTATTATTATCAATTAATATTTTAGAAAAACTACAACTTTGTACTTTCCTTATATTCGAAATGAAAAGTAGAGTGTTTAACACGGGTGAAAGTCATCAATTCCTACTCTGACTACAGCCGCCCTCGCTGCGCTCGGGCGTCTAAATACTTTGTATGGGAATTGATTCCTTTCGACCCTTCAACAACAATCAATCTATCTTCGATAACAATCTACTATTTTTGATGTCATTATATATTTTTTGCAAAATGTTACTAGAAATACCTACATAAACTGAGAAGATCGGGGTAGCCTCATTTTGTTTTGTGCACCACTAATTTAAGCCTGTCCTGACTGGACCCCGACTATTTGACCCCCTCTGACTCGAAGGCTGGATCCGCCCTTGGAGAGAGGAACATCCTAACGATACGCGCCACGTCCAGAAGTACCACTTTCTGGATCAAGCCTTTAATCCAACTGCTTAGGCAGTCCGAAAGCCTCCTCAGGTGTTGGTCAAGGTTCTTGGCTATTATGCCATTTGCCGTCACAACTATCGACACAATGATTGCTGTATCCACATCCCACAAGTCGACAACCTCGTGAGCCAGGTCAAGATACTTATTCTGTTTATCTTTTTCAGCTTTCACGAGGTTCTCGTCATGCGGGACCGGTATATCAATAATCATTATGCGACGCTCTAATCGATCTATCACCACTATGTCTGGCTTATTGGCAACAATAGTCCTGTCAGTGATGATAGATCGATCCCAATACAACGTGATATTGCCATTTTCGAGGACTGGGTCGGGCACACATCTATAGTACGGTACTTCCGATTCCACAAGACTGTATTTCAGAGCAAGTTGCCGGTGAATAATCCTGGCTACAAGGTTGTGCCTATGCAAGTAGTCTCCGTTAGCCAGACGAGAACAGCCAGAAATAATGTGTCGGATTGATTCTCCGGGACGGTGGCATGCCCGACAGATGTCAACCGTGCCGTCCTTCACAATATATTTCCGGTAGTTGTTTGTCATCATAACTTCGTCCATAATCGCAAAGACAAAAACTTCGGTTTCTACAAAGAGGTCACCGAATCGCAACCAGGATACGGACGCTAGCAGGTCTACATCGGGCTCATGTAAGGCCCGGTAAAAGCGCCCGTGAAGCTCTTTGCTCTGCTATACCTCCCTGCGGTCATTAGTATCTAATACTATAGGTTTGCGCCAGTTCTCGTTAGCCAAGGATAGCGGGGTAAGGCCCTTGTCCACTGAGACGACATCTCGGTGCATCCCCACGTCGGTTTCTAGGAAGTATTCCCTGAGACTGCATACCTCACGGTTGTGCAGGGTCTTAGTATTTAAGAAGCCTCGACCTCCGCACTTCCGCGGGATATACAGTCTCATCACCGATGAACGTGGGTGATGCATTCGATTTGCGGTCAGCAGTGTGCGGACCCTCCTATCCAGGGCGTCAAGTTCCGTCTGAGTCCATTTGAGTATGCCGAAAGAGTACATCAAAACCGGCATGACCCAACCGTTGAAGGCGCGGACCTTGTTTCCGCCTGATAAAAGACTATTTAATACTTTATTCAGGCGGCTAAAGAAGCGCTCCTTCAGTGATTGCTTCATGTCAGCAGCGTTGATACCTAACGCTTCCGACATACCCAAATACTTGTAGGTTTCGATTGAGGAGAGGGATCTTAGGTGTATGGAATCCGAGAGGTGGGTTTCCACGGATTCCACTATCTCCCCTCGTTTTACATGCACTACCGCACATTTGTCCACACCAAATTCCATCCTGATGGCACTACTGAAAGTTTCGGTTACCTTCAGTAGCTCCAGCAGTTGCAAATTGTTGGGGGCAAAGAGTTTCAAGTCATCCATGCAAAGGAGGTGAGATATAACCTGACCACCTCTTCTCAATCGATAGCCCTGAATCCTCCAGCAGTGTGCTTATAGGATTAGGCAGAACCAAAGTGGACTCAAACTGTCACCCTGGAATATACCTCGCTCGATCCTTATCGGCTCGCTATTCCTCAGAGTATGTCGACATCCTGGATAGCGAAGCACCGTCCTCCATTGCCCCATACATGACATCAGGAAGGTGCGTAGAGTTGCATCTACTTTACACAACTCCAGCACCCTCATGAGCCATGTATGTGGCACCGAGTCGTAGGCCTTCTTATAATCTGGCTAATGGCCATATCGATGAGGAGTAGCTCCTTAGTACCACGGGACCCGTTCCTACATCCATTTTGAAAGGCAGACATGATGGAGTTGGTGTCTATATGTTTGTTAATTTTAGCTCTCAAAATGGATGTAAAAACTTTATAGACCGTCGGTAGACAAGTGATCGGTCTATAATTTTTGGGTTCCGCAGTACTACCTGATTTATGAAGCAGGTGGGTTATTCCTGTCGTAAGGAACTGGGGCAGCAACCCTGACTCTAAAGCTGACTGGAACTGGGATGCCAAACGAGCGTGCGACCTTTGGAACCATTTTATCCAAAAATTGTGCAGCCCGTCCGGCCCTGGTGATTTCCAGTTAGGTAACGGACGGACTGCACGAGATACATCTTGGGGGCTGATGGTGAGTGCCCCCATTTCTGGTATTTGTTCGCACGCTCGTTCGATCTTCCTAGTCCAGTCTCCTTCGGTGTGATTGACAGGCGCCAAACAGATGCTTCGCCAGAACGAGCACATGGCGTCATCATCCGGTAGGCGCGTGTCAATCACACTTTTGTCCGGTCGCTCCCAAGCCCTGTAAACCCACCTTTCATCGCTCTGGAATGTGCGATTCTGAGTGTACCGCTCCACTCTCCGCCTGTACCGTCGAATACGATTTGCCCATGAACAGATCTTCTACTTCAGGAAGTCGATACGCTCTGTGACGCGGGTCAAATAATCTCGAGAACTAATTTCAGTTCCCAAGAACGCCCGCTTCACAAAACGCATCACTCTAGAGCGAGTATTACCCTCCCTGAAACAGATTAGCTTGCCGATGAGTACTCTAGCCTCACCAATGCGACGCTCAATCCTGCACTGCCAAGCTGGTACAGCTGGTTTTGGTCGTGGAGCTCTGTCACTGTTGGCAAATTTAACTTGAGCTACACGACATGCCGCCACAGCTGCACAGTACAAGATCGAGTGGGTATCGGCGAGGTCTTTGCTGCCGTCAAAACAGTTTGACAGCAGCGAGTCTAGAGTACACACCAGCGCCTTGTTTTTCTTGTGCATGGGCAAACGAGGTAATTTTGGTCTAAGTCCAGGTAGAATAGAACGGTACTCCCGAAAAGCATCCTCCAAAGCGCTCCTCAATCGTGCATTGCATTGGGAACTCACGGATATAACCCCGTCATCATCCTCTTCACCAACGCGGTCGGGTCGCGGTGAAGAACTGGGTAAATTTTGCATTTGCATCGCGACCAGTGGCGAAGCTGGTGTAATATGGTTATTCCGTGATTCGAGGCGTAGTCGATCAAGTACGGCGTCATCCAGCATATGGTTACGCTGAATGACCCGCACCTGATCAGACAGTCGTTGCGCCGACACGTTGACAGCTGGTTCAAGCACCTGAAACAGAGAGAGCATCCGACCACGGTACGCAGTCAGGTTAGTTCCCCCCTCTGTAGCCCCAAAGTATGCGCGCATGACATTTTCATGCGCGCATATTATTTGTTATTATTATTATAATCGGTCAAGCCGTTTCGGAGATTAGCCGAAACAAACAGACAGACATACAAGCATGTTACGTGCCCTGCCTACACCAAATCAGCCGAATAGCGAAATGATAACCTAATTACATCAATCGGATGTTTCACAAAATCGTAATACATCATTTTGCTGAACCAACGAATGGACGCCTCGTGTCGTCGAACGCTCACCTATTTTCAGATCTGCTGATTTTGTATCCACGCTTAGAATCGCTATAATTGTAAGATTAGAGAAAATTAATTTTCGGCACTTCGGTATTGGTGCCGATTCTCTTGTACACCGAACTAAACTAACTAAACTATCACTAAAATTCCTTACTTTTGACTATGAAAATCTCAAAGCTATTCTGCAAAAAAAAATCTATAAATTTAAAAATAATTTTGACACATCTAAATCGAATTTGACAATCGCGACTCCACACGTGATACCTAACCACGTGATCTTTTTAGAGCCGGAGGCGCGCAGGGGGGGCAGCCTCGACGTGTTTTATATGGATTTTTCACTTTTTGTATGGAAAATAAGAAAAAATATTACCTACATGTAGAGTGTTAGGGGTTTAAGGGCATTATAAAGGGTGTCGAAATTTTCATTATTTTTGCGATTGGACACACCGTTTTCGAGATACAAGCAAAAGAAAAAAAAATATTTAGTACTGTTTTTTCATCTGAAGTCGAGGTGTTGATGTGAATTTTAGTTCATTACAAACAATTTTATTCCACATGTTTTTAGTCGCGATTAAAAATAGTCATATTTAGTTAGAAAATCTAAATTTTAGGTTAAAAACGTCAAATTCAGAATAGCAAAATTACCTACCATTTTCACTAAACTAATATCACAGTGCCATCTTAGTGCTGTCAAACTAAAATTTAGTTAAGTTGTGTCGCTTTAGTCTATTTCAGAATAGGAAATCGTCGTTTGACAGGAATAAACTAAATTTTAGTGATTTTTAGTTTAGTTTAGAGGCATTTGTGACAAGAGAATCGGCACCATTAGCATCGTCCGAATCTAGACATAGGAATTAGCATAAGTTTATATTGTAATTTTTACTTAATTAAAACCTTATTTAAAATAATTTCGGTTTTCTTAAAAGTCCTCCGACCTTCGTAATTAGCATTTAGGAGAAAGTTGTTTATTTTGACATTGGTGCCGATTCCCTTGTACACAAACTAAACTAAATTTAAGTTCAGTGCATCTTTTTCTTTCTATTTCATTAAGAAAAGGACAGAAGATAAATTTTAGTTTAGTCCTGTCAAATTAATCATCGCCTGTCACTCTCCATACAAGTTTAGACGTGATTAAAAACTTGCCGACTAAAATTACGTCAATTTACGTCAAGCGCTGATTAATTTGACAGGACTAAACTAAAATTTATCTTCTGTCCTTTTCTTTATGAAATAGAAAGAAAAAGATGCACTGAACTTAAAAGTTTAGTTTGTAAACAAGGACAAACAAAAACAACAACCGAACTAAACTAACTAAATATCACTAAAATTCTTTACTTTTGACTATGAGAATCTCAAAGCTGTTCTGAAAAATTAATTCTCTAAATTTAAAAATAATTTTGACACATCTAAATCGAATTTGACAATCGCAACTCCACACGTGATATCTAACCACGTGAATCTTTTTAGAGCCGGAGGCGCGCAGGGGGGGCAGCCTCGACGTGTTTTATATGGTTTTTTTCACTTTTTGTACGGAAAATAAGAAAAAAATATTACCTACATGTAGAGTGTTAGGGGTTTAGGAGTTTTATAAAAGGTGTCGAAATTTTCATTATTTTTGCGATTGGACACACCGTTTTCGAGATATAAACAAAAGAAAAAAAATATTCAGTAAGTACTGTTTTTGCATCTGAAGTCGAGGTGTTGGTGTGAATTTAAAGTTCCAACCAATTTTATTCCACACGTTTTAGTCGCGATTAAAAATAGTCAGATTTAGATAAAAAAAATCTAAATTTTAGGTGAAAAACGTCAAATTCAGAATAGCAAAATTGCCATTTTCACTAAACTAATATCTCAGTACCATCTTAGTGCTGCCAAACTAAAATATAGTTGTGTCATTTTAGTCTATTTCAGAATAGGAAATCGTCGTTTGACAGGATTAAACTAAATTTTGGTGATTTTTAGTCTAGTTTAGAGAGGCATTTGTGACAAGAGAATCGACACCATTAAGTACAAACATACACTTCAATATTATTTATTTGTTTATATATGTAGGTATAGATACAGATATAGAAGAAGAATAGAATATAGATATAGGATATAGATAGAAGTTGCAGCTTTTGAATAAAATAAAACAACGTCATCGTAATGTTAGTCTTTATTACAAGACGAACGAATTGCATGTGAATGCAAAATAGTCTCGTGTGCCTTACCGTGCTTACCTATTCATAATATTTGTAACTTTACAATACTTAACAGTTTCGTTCTAGTTAATAAAATCTATGACATTATCAACTTAACATTAGATTTATCATGCTCTGGGTACGTTACAATGGTGAGCGGTGCCGGCGCCGGGGCGCGGCGGGCGAGCGGTCGGCTGCGGCCTCTACGGAGTCGTCGCCGCCAGCCCAAGCGTCACACTCGCAACTGTCGTGAGTTCGTGAGTTATGATGACTCATAGCATGTAAGGTGCGAAATATCTTGAAGTGCGAGATCTAAGCGTCGCCGGTGGATTTGGTTCAAGTTTATTAGGTACCTATATTAATGGATCATTCATATTATAACATAATTCTCATAATTATGTTAATTAGAAGCCCCTTTGTCAAAATCATTATAATGACAATTTATAGTCGTTTGAACTAAAGACATTTAAATATTAGTATCTTAAATATCTTTGGTTTCAACAGTTAACTATTTTTGGCGCTTTTATTGACGAGTTTAGTTTTGTTTCCCGAAGTTATGATCTAGAATGGAACCAACGTCAAGTCCGCACATCATGCGAGATGCGTGTTCGAGTTTCTGCAATCATGTCCATCTGATTCGGAAGTTTTAGTTTGTATTTTAATATTCAATAGGTACAACTTAGTTATTCAAAATGTGAATAGCAACATTAATGTATGTGCATCACCTAGCTCTTATTATCTAGATAAATGTCGATGAGTCCAGCACGCATATCATGACTACCGTACAAACGAAACACAAAAAGACAGGTAGTTAGTATGTAGAAAGATTTCTACGGCCACGGCACGATATCAAAAATTAACAAAATAATTAATGTCACTTTGTATAAAAGAGGTGCTATGTTTATATCATTGTACCCCTGGCTGGAGGCTTTAAGTGTAGAAGCTTACGGAAAGTCCGGTTAAGCAGCCATGACCTCAGTGGTCAACTGCGAGATGCCCAAATAAATAAAAAAATATAATTGTAGAGTAGAGATAGAAGTGGTGACTATACGCGTGCTGCGTTCTATATTATTTATAATTTAAGTATATTTAACATTGAGCGTGTTCTATACATAGTGCATGACATATGTGGGGGGGGGCACCGGCACCGGCACAATATATTATATCTTATTTACAATTTCTGTACAAGTCGTTCGAGTTCCTATCTATATCTAAAGTACGATCAGACCGTCAGTTAAGTCTACGAGGGGTCGTGACACTAGCGTTTTGCTAATCGATACTATATTACATGAGTTATGTACACGAGCGTTTAGCGGTGCGGGTGCGGGGCGTGCGGGGAGATGGCGACGTTCACTTGTTCTCCTCCAACAGCACCAGGTCGTCGGCCACCACGTCCGACACGTGCAGGTACACGATCCAGTACATCAGGTTGAAGCACACGAAGCACACCGGGAACACGATGCGCGAGTACTTGTCGATGTCCGACGGCGTTATGCCCAGGTACTTGCTGTAGTCCTGCAACCACAACGTCGCCAGTTAAAGTTTAGATGCATCTTATTATTAGCTTATCAAGCGGACGAGCGGCAGACGGCGCGTTACCTTGGTGGGCTGCAGCGCGTGCAGCGGTGGCGCGGGCGGGTCCTCGATGGAGCTCTCGAGCGTGCCGCCCTTGGAGTGCGCCTTGGGGTCGCGCACCTTGTAGCGCACCTCCTGCAGGTGGCGGCCGCAGCGATCCATGGAGGGGTGGTGGTGGCGCGGCGGGGGCGGGGGCGCGCCCGCGCTGCCCAGCGAGTGGCGCGGGGGCGGGGGGGCTCCGCGCCCCAGGCTGCCTCCTTTGCTCAGCGAGTGCGCGTCCCAAGGCGCGGGCGGCGCGCACTCCGCTGGTATTTTCTTCTCTGACATAATCTTTTGTATCGCGACGAAGCGCTGTTTCCTCATCTGTATTCTCTTGGACATGTACCCCACCGTCGCATACTCTGAAAGCACACGATGCGGTTAGAGATGCGGCCGCCGCGCGCCGGTCGGGTCACAGACTCACAGCACGCACAGACTTACCCAGCAGACTGGTGAATACCATGACGAAACAGGTGCCGAGATACACGTCGATGGACTTGACGTAAGAGATCTTGGGCAGCGCTGCGTTAGTGGAAGACATGAGCGTGGTCATGGTGAGCACGGTGGTGACGCCCAGCTGCACACGCGCCGGCGTGGCGTTGCGGTTCAGCCAGAACGACACCCACGAGATGATCACGATGAGGCCGGACGGGATGTAGATCTGGATGAGGTAGTAGCCCATCGAGCGCACGAACTGGATCTCGCACGCCAGGCGGGAGTAGTTACCTGAGTGGTCGGTGGTAGAGTACAGAACTTGATTAGCACATGACACAATGAGAGTTTAAAACGTTCAGACTAAATCAAGTCTACTGGAAGAGCACTTTATGAACACGCAATCATGCGTTACTTTATCAAAGTTAAGGAAGTAGTTCGCACCTGTTGTGAGAGATATCTCCATGGCGCGTTGGCGATGGCCCAACACCTTGAACTGCGGGAGCGACACTTCGTTAGACACGCCCACCGAGTTGGGCCCCTCGTTCCATTTGTACCGGATGTCCCGCATGGTGTAACCGACTGCGGCGCAAAGAGGGGTAAGGCGCGGGGTCGCTCGACGCGGTCGCGTGTCGGACGGATCGCGCGCGGTCCGGCGGTCGTGTCGCGCGGCGCGGGGGGCGGGGCGCGGGCGCGGCGGGGCGGGGCGACGATACTACTGAGCGGTTACCTGTGCTGAGCGTGATGACGGTGGCGCGCTGCCGGTGGCCGAGCACTCGGAACTGCGGCAGCTGCACTTCGCTGCTCATGCCGACACTCGACGCGCCGTCTTTCCAAACGTACAGTATGTCGGTCATCGTGTATCCGACTCCGGGGACATGCCAAACACAAAACGCTATCACTCGCGCCTCGAAGCGACGCGCCGAGCACGCGGCCCACTGGCGCCGAGGCGAGCCGGGCGACGCGGCGACGGCCCCGCCGCTCGAGTCGACCCGGCCCGATGATAGAAAAATATCCTCGTAACTACCGTGCGCGACTACGTGTATGGTGATGGGTGTATGCGGTGAAGCTGAAGCGCATGCAGTGCGGCCGGGAGTCAGGAGGGGGCATGCGGTGCGTGCGTGAGGCGGGCGGGGGTGCGGGGTGCGGGCGAGTGCGTGGCGCCGTGCCCCGTCGCGCCGGAGCGACGTGTGTCAGGTCCTGCCCGCGCGGGTGCTGTAGGCGGAGGGCGTCGCGGCCGTGCGGTGCGCGCGACACGACGCAAGCCGGGGTGCCGTGCGCGGCGTCGTGTGCACACGGCCGGTCGAGGGTTGCTCCGTGATCACAACACACACACACGAACATCGGTGTACATCGTATAAGTACGTTACTATTTTTCTATCATCTGTGAGACGGTAGCTTCTGACGAGTGTTTAAATCTGTCAAAATTGCATAATTCGCTTAAAAAAGTTTTTGAATACTTTATTCCGATATTTCCGATTAATCTGGTCGCCGTCGTCTCACCCTACACGAAGAGTTACAAACAAAGTGGTATTAATAAAATACAAATAGGTACACAAAGTTGTCGTAGTACTTAGAGCGTCAAGGCACATCGGACGGTACTCAAACAACTTGCCAACGTGCAGCCAGCAACGGTTCAGACACGGTGAAGTAAGTCTGGCGCTGAACGGAACAAGGGGACACTTACAGCTCTCGATCTCAATGTGGCACAGCTGGCGGTCCATGGGGAAGTACTGCAGGTTCATGGGGCAGGAGGCGGTGATAGTGAGCCTGCAACAGACGTGAGCGGGGAGTGTGGGGCGGGGGCGGGGGCCGGGTCGGTCCTCGCCGCACGCTCACCGCACACTCACCGTATGCTGCGAGTGATAGAGCCCGAGTGGTGGATGCGAATGAACTCATTGCTGGTGGTGGCGGTGTGGAAGTACGACTGCTTCTCGTTCACGAAGAACGTATCGGGCACCCAGATGTTGCGGATGAACTCGGAGCCAACGGACAACGTCTCCACGCCGGCGCGCTTCTTGTATGCGAGCCGCGGGTCCGTCCAAAACTGTCTGAAGTAAAAATCCAACGTGAAGTCCTGAGGGAGAGACATCGCACGTTATAGTATGGGGCGGCGCGCTGCAACGGCGGTGGTGAGTGCACGAGTGCTCGCGAGCACACACAATCGGTGCGACATACTTTACTGGTAACATACTATACTAAGAGTTAAACACTGTACAACATCGAATACACAAAACAGCAGCAGCGCAACAGAGCGACAAGCTTCAGTTAGTTTAAGTACTAAGGGTGTGAAAAGTGCACGCAGTGTTGTAAGACGTCGGAGTGTAGAGCACATGTATATATCACAGTAAGATTGTGAGAGCCGTTAGTATAAAATCTATCGGTAGGTATCATTTCCGTTAGATTATAAATTGTGAGCTGGGTGGTATGGGTTTGGTTAGGTTAGAACTGTGACATCAAGACTAAAAAAGGTGACCATACGCGAATGAAAAGCGGCCGGCGAGCGCTACTACGTCCAAGAAGGAGGCTACAGGTACGTCCACACCAGTGCGCTTTCATGTTCATCTTGCGTCTTCAACTTTCAATTCGTCTCGCGTCAAGCGCATGCAATATTGATTGCTCTAAGACGCATGCAGCTTATCGTCTACACCTGTGCGCCTGGTGAGTCGTCGAGATGGACGCGTGTGAACTTGTAGCTATTTGTGCGGCATTATTAACAGCAAGAAAAACTCAAGAACGGTTAAAAACAAGATACTCCTTGTTTTTAACAGTTTACACATCATATTTATATTTTTGGCTCAAAGAAATCAACGCGTCGTTACTTTTTATTTGTATACCTAATATTTGTGCTTGTAATTCCACAATACTTCATATGTTCGATAATAATCTTTGATACATTCCAGTGTTTTAACATTATCTTCCGCCATTTTCTCAAGTAAAACGCTCGGAATGTTGCACATTACCACTGGGATCAGCGTGCGCTACGGGCATGCGCTGTTGTTGAACTATAGTCTTAGCTCATGCGTTATTGCATGCGTTATGGCGCTTCACGCATGCTTCAGACAAAAACGCAAGATGAACATAAAAGCGCACTAATGATTTGCTGCAGTTCACAATTTTTCGACAGTGGTGCCGATTCCCTTGTTCACAAACTAAATTAAATTTAAGTTCAGTGCATCTTTTTCTTTCTATTTCCTTATGAAAAGGACAGAAGATAAATTTTAGTTTAGTCCTGTCAAATTAATTCGCGCCTGTCACACTCCATACAAGTTTAGACGTGATTAAAAACTTGCCGACTAAAATTACGTCAATTTACGTCAAGCGCTGATTAATTTGACAGGACTAAACTAAAATTTATCTTCTGTCCTTTTCGTAATGAAATAGAAAGAAAAAGATGCACTGAACTAAAATTTACTTCAGTTTGTGAACAAGGGAATCGGCACCAGTTTATAATTTAACGGAAATAATAGGTACCGTTAGACTATAAACTGAAGATAATAATTATCCGGCGACAAATACACATACACGACGCATTCCGGGCTGCAGATCGCGTACAAGAACCTAATCATTACCTAACAGAGCTACAGCCGCGCTGCGACTCTGCGACACGGTAGCGCCCGACCGACGACGCGGCGACGTGTCCGGTGTCAGTGCTTGAGGGACATTCATTAACGCATCAGTTCTAGCAGAATAATCTATCTTCTCACCTAGGTGCTCATTTTATTGCAGCGTTTTATGCTGAAGCAAAATGGTCACATAATATATTCTCACTGACTTGAGCTCATTTTTCATAAAATATGAACGATTATGATAATTTAGTGGGTATATAAATGTATAACAGCATTGAACTAGTTAAGTTCCAAGCGGGCAAGTCACGAAACTCACGGAAGAGCCATTAAAGTAGGCACGCGCTGCGCCAACACGCTGTGCGCCGACACGTGCCTCTCCGCTACCTGCTAAGCTACTCATGGGTACCTAGTCGGCACAGAACGACCGCACAGTAGGTATTCAATGTTGTGTGTAAGTAGTGTGGTGTGGTGAACATAAAGGGTGCTGTGTTAGCGTGCGCGCGTCGTCTCGAGGACGCGTGGTGCGCGTGCCGCGACACCGGGCGCGCTGCGTGCGCGCGGGGCGCAGCGCTGTGCCGCTGTCCTTTAGCGTTTCAGTATTCACACATATCGCTTATATTACACAAAATAATGTAAGTACCACAATGAGATTAGTAAAGACAAAAAACAGATTAGGGAGAACTAGTACAAGTTTATATTAGTAAATAATCATCGGTGCTAATGCTCAAACTGTAGACACCTAGTAAGTACCTACAGTAAGGGCGCGCGGCCGGACGACTGCCACTTCGGCGACCTCCACCACCAACACGATGTTAACACACGGAACAATGAACACACCTATATTTTCAATCATACTTCCAGCTGCGTATGGCTATCATGGGCTTGCAAGCGTTCGCGGGACTTGTAGGAGTTTGGTGAACGGTGAAAAGTAAACGTCGTCGGAGTGCACACGGGCTATTGATCGTGGAAAGGCAAAAATAAAGTATTCTGTGAGTCGGATGCGGACCGCGCGCCGTCGCCGCGCGCCGCCGCGACTCGGGAGCATTAGGGATCTCGCGGACTAGACGGCCACGACCACGACTTTCGGTCGCACCGAACAGGTAAACCGCAACGGTCAACTGACCGGTTTCTATCGTTTACCTAGTCGCTGCAACCAATAGTATAGTCATGATCGTAGCCGTCCAGTGAGAGACGGCGAGATCCCTTACTGCGAGCCATCGGAGCTCTCAAATTAAAATGCGACTCGCTAGCGTGTGTATCCAGAATTACTTATTTAGCTCTGTGAAACAGGGATGGCACCAATCTGTTATTTTCCCTTTCGAAAACCAGCCAAGTGCGTGTCGGACCCAGTTTTTCCACTTTTAGGGATTTGATTTCTCCCATTTTTAGGGTAAAAGTACCAATATTATAAATAGGGATGTTTTATTTGGACAGGAATTTTGGGAATTTTGTGAGTAAAATTGAACTTAAGTTGGTAATCTTATTGTTTTTAATCGCCCTAGCCACAGCCACAACCAAATTTATTACTTTACTCTATGGCACTACCAATTGTGAGAATTCAACTAAGTCGCATTATAAATACCTAGAGTTGGTTTGTTTATCACTCTGCATTGCGAACAGGTTGCAGAACATAACTCTGTGAAGTTAGGCCCCGATTTAATTATTCTGAACTTTTGCTGATGCTAATCATTGGAGAATCGTTAGAGAGAGTTTGAGAGAAAAAAAAAATTATTTGAGAGTAATTACCGTGAAACATACCAACTTTGCCCACTTTTTTCGAAAAATTACAATTTTATATGATTTTTCTATGACGTAAGTATTTTCCTTCATAAGCTACACCTGTAAGATCATGTCATATGCATGTGTTAGTATAGCTAAATTTACTATTATTCAAAGTTTAATTCAATATAATTGTTCGATTTTATTGACGGGCAAAGTTATCTGGACTTTTAGCCAACTTTGCCCACATTGATTTTTGATGCAAATACGGCCTTTATGCAGATAACATAAAAACCAGTATAAGAATTTTGGTTAAGCCGGCGTTTACTTTAGGAATGTAAACGATACTATGAAAAGTTTCTTACTAATATGACTGGGCAATGTTACCCTGACATTTTTCTCTTTTCATACAATTGTACTCACTCAGTACCCAATAACTAATGTCATCTTTGAATTTTATTAATTAAATAGGTACCTTATATTATGTTTAAAATGAAATAAACTTAGTACTGGCTAAAAAAGGAACCAAATACAAGGGTTCGCACTGTGCCAACTTATAGCCTTTTTATGGCGGGCAATGTTTTCAATCTTAAGCCGGAACATTACTAGATAACTTTGCCTACCATCATAACTTTAGTTTTAAAAGAGCCTGAGCAATGACACTAACATTAATTTACTCTACAAATAATTTTCTATGACATTTTATAAAGTAAACTCACTCACCTGTGTTTTCGCCATCTCGCAGAATTTACTTTCAAAATTAGCCCACGTTCGCACGGATGTAAAAATATCGCGGCGGGATATTATGCCGCACTGGATTTTCAACTCTCTGTGTTAAGCCGAGCGTTGAAAATTCAACAGAGTGCATCCCAGCGCGTTAAAAAACATTGTTGGATCTTCAACTCTCGGTGCTAAGCAGAGTGTTGAAAATTCAGTGTGCGAAAAAATTAAGCCGCGATATTTTTACGTCCGTGCAAATGTGGGCTTACACAAAAATTTGCCCGCAAAAACACGATAGTCAGTATTGCCACACATATAATCTATACCACCAAAGTCAATAAATGCTGCCATAATTTAAGAACGCGGCGATGCATGAATTGTCCATACAAACGTAATACCTAAATCATTTGCAATATGGGCATATTTCCACCATAAATTATGTTGTTATTCGGATTTAGACAGTGTTTATCTAGGCTCCTACATTTTTTTTTCCAAAAAGCTTTTCTAAAATGAAGTTTAAACGAATTTAATTTCACACATATTTACAGCGTAAATGATATATCTTCATATTGTTTTTTCTGTATTATAAACAACAATATTTATAATATTGTTTCTGCAAAAGCATAGCTTATATTATCAAGTTACAAATAATCGAAAAAAAAAAAATGGAAAAATATTAAGTTTTCATTCATAATTTTTGGTATTACGGAACATATCCAAAGGACATGTCCTAAAATGGTTTTTTATTATTCAATAATTCTAACCAGGATAAGTTAAATATATTTGGATAGACATTTTTGGGCGACTAGAATCAATTCTATTTTTAGGGTTCCGTAGTAAACAAGGAACCCTTATAGTTTCGTCATGTCCGTCTGTCTGTCTGTCTATCTATCTGTCTGTCTGTCTGTCCGCGGTTTAGCTCCGAGATCCTCAGTACTAGAAAGCTGTAATTTGGCATAGGTATACATATTAATTATGCCGACAAAGTGGTAAAACAAAATTATGAAAAATATTTTTTTTAGGGTACCTCCCATACACGTAAAGTGATGATGTTTTTTTTTATTTTTTTATCCCACCATGTGTGGTATCATTGGAAAGGTCTTTCAAAAACATTGTGAGTATGTCAAAACCATTTTTGAATTCAGAGATCCGTTTGCGAAATATTAAGCTTTAAGGTGAAAATTTTTGTGAGAGTCAAGTGTCCCCCCCCCCCACCAGCTAAATGGTTGGTGTCACATATGTGAAAAATTCACAACAGTAGCATATATCACGAATTGAAAAGGAAAACTATCACAGCTGAGTAGGCTTTACAAGTTAACGAGTAATAATCGACCAACTTAGATTTGCGGTTGTAAAAACATGTTCTCCCATACAGAATGTATCGGAGAACATGTTTCTCAACTACAAAGTTAAGTTTGTTCTTGGGATAAATTCATTCCAACTACGGAACCCTACATTGTGCGTGGTTCAACATGCACTTGGCCGGTTTTTTGTTTTTGACGTTCAAAAGTGCCTTTTTGTGCCTAATTGAAATAAATTATTTGACTTTGACATTCCAAAAACTAGTGGTTCTAACTATATCCTACATTTTTAAAGACCTCCAATTTCGAGAAAAATCGTTTTTTATTTTAGTAAGAATTTACTCCTAAAACGAACAAACCTTTCTAATTATCTAGGATAAATAGTTTATAATTTTTCTCTTAAATGGTGGGGTCTAAAAATATTATTTCAGTGGTTCCTAGTTCCATATTTTGTCGTTTTTATTTAGATGTAATTTGATGCTGGTTAGATTTTTCTCGGAATAAAAACCAACGTCCCTACAAAAAGCGGACATCTCCTTTATCATACATTTTCGAAAGCTAGTAGTGCTATCGCGTCAAGCAATAATTGTCTATGTGTGCTTGGTAGTGCTCACTGTAGGCGTATATCGTTCCAACAGGCACTCACACTAGAGCAACGTGCTTGGAATTGAGTTTTGCAAACATCTCGATTTGTAGTTGCGAGCCGTGTTCGCAGGCCTCTTATTATATTGTTGCACATCAAAGATATGCTTATAAATTGTTCTTCGGGCAAAGTTTCCCTTGTTTTGCGGAAATGTTGGCATATTTCACGGTAGTTTTTATGTAAAAACGATTTAATTTTTTTTGTGTGAAGTTGGCCTCTATTCCCGCAAAATGGAATTGGACATCTATTTTTTTTTTAATCATTTGTGAATTGTTAGGGTGGGCGCCCACGAGCAACTTAGTTTCCCAGCAACTTTTTTGTCTTTGTCGCTGTCTCCGAGCCGAGATTTGGACGATGCGCACACGGGAGCGACAACAACGCAACTTTTTCGTAAAATTTTGCCGCATTCATCAACATGAATTTCGAAGCTCTTGTTCTAAGAAACCGAAGACGACGGCGAAAAAGGCAATATTGGGTGCACCCATTATGGAGTGACAGAAGTTTGTCTAAAATTTAATAAATTTGCATATGCAATACAACTCCATACTCAATACTCCATGTCATGATTTCATAAAATCATGACATTTGACACCTTTGCTAACTGTACCTGCACCTTTGCTAATTGTTATGATTATAATTGAGTAAAGCCATATTTGTTACGGCCGCGAATCATATTTAGATCAACATAAAACCGACACTGACCTGCAAAATGCAAAAAACGTAAGAAAATTTGAATTTCGCGGGCTACCCTGACGCTTTCGCCTTAATAAAAAAATGTTATTGTTGTGTTATTGTTCAAGATTTTATAAATGATTATTTTTCGGTATTTTAGAATGAATATCGGAAGTTTTGAAGAATTGTCCAGAATTTTCACTTCTTCAATCAGTCTATTATTATCCGAATATATCTTATTCCGAAATCGTTTTTTTTTTTCTGTATTTTGTGTAGAATGGCGTACGCGAATAAATACGTTAGGTGAAGAGACGCACTCTGTCAACGGGAGTGGTTGAGCTGCAACTGACAAGCCGGCAACTTGTTTGTCGCCGTGCGCGCACTTGCGTTGCAACCAATAGGCGGGGCGACAGTTGCGTTGCGACAAAAAAGTCTCCCGACTGTCGTGTCGCTTCGTGCGCGCACTTTCATACTAACCCGTAGACTTGATGTGAGAGACAAATTAGTTGCGGAGACAAAATTTGCCCGTGCGCGCTAGCTCTTAGAGAGAGCTTGAGAGAAAAGAAAAATTATTTGAGAGTAATTAGATTATAAGTAAAATGAAACGATTTGAATTTGTAAAATTGGCCCCCATTCTCGCAAAAATGGACTTGGGCGTATTTTTTTTATCGTTTGAGAGAGATTGAGAGTTAAACAAAATCGTTACTAATATTTTTGTTGATATTAAATAATTTATGAGAGCGCGATTTACCCTAGGACCTGAGCACTTCCAGTCTGCGCAGTGGATGATCGCAGTGCAATTGCACAGTGCATGTGAAATCAGCTGCAGGCGATGCTGGCGCTACTAGTCCAACAACAATAAACCAATATTTTGATGACGACGGCACGGTTGGCGCAGTGGTTAAGAGATTGACTGCTGCGCTGCGCTGCGTGTCGCGGGTTCAATTCCCGCACGGAACAAATATTTGGATGACCTATAAGTAGCTGTTCTGGGTCTGGCTGTTTGTGTATGTGAGTTTAAATATTTGTAAACGCACCCACAATACAGGAGAAATTCCTAGTATGGGGCAACGTTAAATCACACTAATTTATAAGGGCGAAAGTTTGTGACTGTGTGTGTATGTTTGTGTCTTCTTTACGCAAAAACTACTGAACGGATTTAGATGAAATTTGGCACACAGATAGTTTATAACCTGAATGAACACACATTTTATCCCGATATTACCACGGGATCAAGACTTCTGCGGGTGAAACCGCGGGGCGCAGCTAGTAAAAAATAAAATAAAAATATGCAGACGCATAAAGTGTCAATGAGAGTAAATGCACCAGAATCCAGTAAATCCAGTTCCACGTTGAGTGTAATTTGTAAACGCGACTCACCGTTGGTTGTCCAGCACGCGTAGCATGACCACCGTAGAAACGAGTTTTGTCGACGGAAGTAAAATGACAGATAAACAATCACAATCTGTCATTTTGTCTATTCTTCCGTCGACATAACTCGTTTCTACGGTGGTCATGCTACGCGTGCAGGGTGACAGGAGTAACGAAACCGTCACGGAGCAGCAGAGAATGCGAAGGTTAGTAATTGCAAAAAAAACGCATTCTCAGAAATGATTTAATATCAATTAAAATATAAACTCTCTAACGATTTTGTTTAACTCTTAATCTCTCTCAAACAATTCTCAAAGGTTTAAAAAAAACGTCTAAGTCCAATTTTGCGGGAATGGGGACCAACTTCATGCAAAAAATGAAAATCGTTGTCACATAAAAACTAATTAAAACAATTTTTCTCTCCTCTCAAACAATTTTTCTCTTCTCTCAAACTCTCTCTAACGATTCTCAAACGATTAGCATCAACAAAAGTTCAGAATAATTAAATCGGGGGATAACTTCAAAGAGGTACTGAACATGCCATGTTAAATGCAGCGAATATTATTTTTTCTGTAAATACATACTTATGCACAAGAGTAACCTTATCTTTTATCACATAACAAATAGAACAAGCAATACCTAACTGCCTATTTTCTTAATTCTCGCCATAGTCGGTATCTCTTGTAAACTAGACTGGATCATGGATAATTTGCTGAATAAGCTAAATTATTTACGATCGTAGTTTTAAACCGTACATCGCCGTCGGTGGTTACACTTTGACCTTGAGCTGGACGGTTGGAGTACGGTACGGAATTTCAATTTCAGCTTATCACCTACTGGTTTTGTTACCAATGACGTGTGACGTGCGTGCAGTAGTACGCTCGATGCAGTTTAGTACCTAGATACTATTATTTATTCTGCGATGCGGTCGTTTATTCGCCGGTTACAAAGCCGATCACGGTTGTATCTCGCGTTTATTGAACGCTCGCTGGAAGCAGAGTGGCGTGGTGGAGCCGCGTGGAAGGGGCAGCCGGGGCGCGGCGCTCGGTGCGTCTGTATCAGTTCACAACAGTAATGCCACAGTCAACACGAGCGTTACCAGTCATCGACAAGATCACTAGGAAACAATACGAAAGCGAACAGATCCATGAAACGCGACATGCTCGCAGCCTCGCGTCTGGGGCTGCTGCTGGTGCGGCGCGAGAGGTGCGAGGACTGGGGCCAGTACCATGAGCACTTCCGACACGGAGCTGATAGAGAGCACATACATGGTGACGCCCACCTCCACCGGCGGACCTGCAAGCAAGCCCACATGTAGTACTAGTTCGATCCGGAGAGCGCGGCGCTGCCGTCCGGCGGCGGGCCGGCGGCCGTCCGGCAGCCGTCCGGCGCCGGCGCCTCCTCATGCGGTGCGGTGCCACGTGCCACGTGCCCCATGCCCACATGCCGACGTGACCTCTTACTACTTAGAATAGTACTGCTAGCTAGGTACCATTTGCACTTCCGACAGAGAGCTGATGGACAGCACGTACATGGTAACCCCCACTTCCACTGGTGGTCCTGGAAACGACATCACATTCATAACACGACAACGCATCGCATCCATCTTCTGTAAACAAGCTATGCTAATCGATCGATCGCCAGCGGCTTCCTATACTTTGTCACTTTGTAACAAATCTAGCGGTGCCAACGCACTCCTGAACTAATCGAGGAGTACGTATGAACGTATCCATGCACCATACTATAGCTTGTATGTACAGTGAAATAGTGCACTTGAACCCTAGCCTAGCCTTACACTTAAACCACAACTGAACAAAAAGAAACGACCCGAACGCATCTGGTTCTTGAAGCTCATCCACAATCTCTCGAACTTCATGTCGTGGCTCGTGGCACCTGCAAGTATGGCCATAAAGCGCAGAGGCAAAACTAGATGTCCTTCAGAGTGGTCGTACCACTTGCTGTAACTGCTCATCATCAGAAGGCGCTTTGATCGAAACGTTAGTTGATGCAACCAGAATGCAAAACATCATTTAAAAATTAAAATAAACTTTGGTATCGGCGGCGCGGCGGCGTTTAGGTTTCAGGGCAGATATTTGCAACCACTTTAAATAAGATCTTACATCAATAATAATTAATAGGTGCCTACCATTTTGTAATGCCCTCAAGTTGACCTAAATTCATTTTATTTTTCATAATCATGTTACTTGATCATCATTTAAAATGTAGTTAGTTTATGTGAGCTCACTTTTTGGATCTGATCCTAGTCAAAATTTTATTTTCTTCTGCCCCATTTAATTGACTTAGCGTTTAGTTACTGACATTTTGCCTGCATCAACTAATTTAACTAACTACATTTCGCGATAGGGTACCACAACGCGTTATGGTCAAATTTTGAAATACCGTTACAGCCAAAACGCGTTGTGGCCATTATGGCCAGAACCACTGCATGAATTTCGGGTTGCCGATGAAAATTAAGAGCCAAAACGCGTTGTGGTCAATAAATTCGTTCAGATAGGGTTTTCTCTCCTGGCCCCGCATGTTATGCATAAATTATAATAGTCATAAAGCTACGGCTCCTTCAAAATAAATATTGATTAGCTCTAGGCAATGAGGTTTATCCTCATTGGCTGTAGCTATCTCAGAAGTCCATCAGTTTCTCCAAGTAAGATAAAACGGTGGTATCGACCGCCCACACATTAACTTGGTGACTGGATATGAACCTACCTTGTTCAGGTAGATGCGTATCCAGATTTTGATAGTTAAAGTGTAAATGGAATCGTCTTTGTAGTGTTTAGATGAATAAGAACAATAATTTAAAATATTTTCGCCGTATTGGCGCAGGCAGCAATGTTAATTATGTAGTGCATTTATGATAGCTAGCTATCCCATTTTTTTGATGGCCAGCCCATTTTTTATTAAGTAATAATTTATTCTTCTTATTAATAATGCACACTAAAAATATAAATAAATAAATAACCATTATTATTAGGTAGTATTCTTGATCGATATTCCGATCTGTTTTGCTAATTGCTATACTGCGCGCCACAGTCAAGCGTTGGCGTCAGGAATAGGATCAGTATGATCAGTCAAAGAGGACATTTGGACAACGCGGTGGTTTTAACAGTAGTTTTATGATAACTATTGCTACTAACCTCCATAGTTTGGTCTCACTCTCTTGTCATAACTTATGCTGAAGGAGTCCAAAATAGAGGATATATTGACGTCCCCGAACATGCTCCCGCCGCCGCCGCCGCCGCTGCCACAGGAGGAAAACGACACATGTCAGAGGATACGGAGAGAGGCAGCGCAGCACTAGGGCTAGCTTGTACTCACGCGACTCGGTCGGCGTGCGGCAACAGAGCAGCGGCGAGCGCGAACAGCAGCGGCGCGCGGCGGGCGCGCGGCCGGAGCGCGCTCATAGCGCGTGGAGTGCGGGCGGGGTCGCGCGGCGCACTGCCGGCCGCGCCGCCGCGCCGCCGCGACGCGCGCCCGGGCGACCAGCCCCGCTCGCCCGCTATCGATCCGCGCCGTCCTGCGACCCCCGAGCCAGCCGAGCGCTGGTACATCGCTCTTGCTGTTGCACCGTGACACCGTTACGTTCACGTCACGACCCTAAAGCCCGCTCTACACTCGCGCCGCGAATGGCCGCGAAAGCCATGAAACCCGAGTGTAGATGGTTTCGCGTATCTTCGCGCCTTCGCGTTCGCGCTTCGCGCCGTTCCCCGATTGGTGTCGGTTTTTTGTCCCGCGTCAAAGGGATCGCGCTTGGTCCGCGACGCGCGAACGCGAATGCATCTACACTCGCAGCTCTTTACAGTAGCGCTCGAAACGAAGTCGGGAGATGTCCGTGACTACTGCAGGACCACCAACGCCAATCGCTTCCATATTTAGTAAATAATTAGTACCTAATTGGTACTAATTAGTGCTCGAACGACAAAATTGGTACCTTAGTAGTTTTCGAGAAACTCAACTTTGAAGGTGGTCCGGCCGTAGTCACGTTTCCTTCAGCAGGACCACCATGAGCGCCGTAAAACGGGGCATGCTGCAGCTATTCTAAGGCCCGTATTACAGAACGTCACTCAATACTCAAGCATTACTTAAAACTAGTTTCAACCAATCAAATGGCTTGAATCTAGTTTTAAGTAATGCTTGAGTATTGAGTGACGTTCTGTAATACGGGCCTAAGTATACAAATAATTAGTACCCTTAAATGTGATTCATTGCGTTAAAAAAACAGAACTAAAACATTTATATTCACCGAGAAATCAACGATGATAACTTTCGTGCGCTCGTTCAGCAGGACCACAACTTTGAATGTTGATTCCAAGTTTGAGGAGCTTGTCGCTTTCCTCAAACCTAGATAGAAAATTAGTACCCTGCAAGATGAAATTAGTGCCCAAAATTCAAAATTAGTCCTTCAGTAGTTTACGAGATATACCATGCCATTGGGTGGGGTGGCAGTGGTCACGGTGTAAAATTTTCATTTCAAGATTTCCCTATTAAAAACTCTGTGATTTCTTCCCAAATTTATACAAAAATTAGTGCTAAAGAAGTTATAGCGACCAAAAATTCAAATTCCTAAGTGTTGTATTTTAAGAGAAATTAGCTTTCATTACTTTTCCATACTAAATCTCAGCGTATAACCCGACCAAATTAAGTTGTCAATGGTATTAAGCAGTCTATCTATTCTGTAAAAATCACACCGTGAAAACTTAGGTGAAGTGAGTAGTGCCAATCCCTAGCATCAAGTGGAATGACAGCTCACTTCAAGCCCACTTTACCTAAGTTTTCACGGAATAGATTTTGGAAGATGTACACTCGTGCACATAAATTGATGGATGTCGGAATAGTAATAACAACAGTTCAATATCTATAATAAAAAATCAGCATCCATAGCAATTATCGAGACCACTATCACCGATCACTATGATTTTCCCAAAGCTGTCTGAATTGATGAACAAACACAAATCTTTTAAAACTAAAACCTCAATTAACGTAGAATATTCACTCGAGCTCTTACAAAGTAGCAACATTCAAGAACTTTTAGACCTAAATAACCCCAACATACTAATAAATAATGTAATAACTTTACTACAAAAATGTCTCACTGCCAGTACACTTGTAATACAAATCCCCCTGAAAAATAGATTAATCAAACCTTGGATGACCATAGGCTTGCTGCGCTGTTTACATAACCGCAACAATATACAAAAAAAGTTAAAACTAGACCCTCATAATGAGATACTAAAAATCACTTACAGGAGATACAGGAACTACTGCAACAGCGTTATTAAGAAATAAAAACGTAAATACGATCGCGAACAGCTTTATAAGACACATAAAAACCCTAAAAAGCTATGGCAAACAATAAACAGTATTACCCAACGAAAACCACCTAAGACACAAAACACAGAACTACTGGATTCAGCCGCTATCCCTCTCGAGGCGGTGAATAAAGTAAATGAATACTTCTCAACCGTTGGAAAGCATCTTGCTGACGAAATAATAAATAATCCTGAGAGGCAGGCTCACAAAGACCCCAACATACTTACGAACGTTCCAAACCCACCGGTCTCATCATTTGTACTGCTCAACTCTGACGCTGAAGAAGTAGCAACCGTAATTACAAGCCTAAAATCCGACAGTGCTACTGGCTGGGACAAAATCCCCGTAAATTTTTTGAAATCTGCCAAGTTTATTATTTCACCAATCATTTCACACCTTATTAACCTATGTTTTGAACAAGGAAGCTTCCCCACGGCCCTGAAACAAGCTGTAATAACACCTGTCCATAAGTGTGGTGACAAAGCTGATCCGTCCAACTATAGGCCGATATCCGTCCTCCCGTCCCTGTCTAAAATTGTCGAAAGATTAATAAATAAACGCTTAAGTACATATTTAACACAAAATAAAATAATTTCACCCTCACAGTTTGGCTTTAGACAGGGAAAGTCTACTGAAGACGCAATCCTAGCGCTGATATCTATCGTCACTCAAAGAGTGGACGATCGAAAAAAGTGTCTGGCCGTCTTTTTGGACATCAAAAAAGCCTTCGACACAGTCTCTGTCCCCACACTTTTACATAGGCTAGAAGACATTGGTATAAGAGGATTACCACTTAAACTTTTCACGGAATACCTGAGTGAACGCAGGTACGTGGTTAAAATAGGATCAGTCACTAGTTCCGAAGAAATAGTCACTTACGGAGTAGGACAGGGTAGCGTGCTCGGGCCGCCGCTGTTCCTCATTTATATAAACACCCTATGTAACATGAGTATCGAAGGTGCCGACATTTTCTCTTATGCTGACGATACAGCAATTGTTTTCTCGGGAGAAACATGGGACAGCGTCGGTCGCATCGCCGAACGTGGTCTGTCTACAGTAGCTACCTGGCTCGATCAGAACCTTTTAACTTTGAATATTTCAAAGACCAATTACATCTGCTTTTCTAATTTAACCGTGCCCAGACATCACAAGATCTTCAGATTAAAATCCATACCTGCTCCAGCTCTACTAACACCACCTGCTCTTGTTTAAAAATCAACAAAGTATCCAGTACTAAATACCTTGGTGTTATGCTTGATCAAAGGCTATCGTGGCACTTGCACCTAGAACTAATAATGAACAGAGTGAGGAAATTGATTTGGACTTTCAAATCTCTTCGACATGTGGCTACTAAGGATCTTATCCAGCAAATTTATGTCTCCCTGGGTCAATCTATACTTACGTACTGTTTGCCAATCTGGGGCGGAGCATCTAAAATAAAGTTTTTGGAGCTGGAGAGGGCACAGAGAGCTTTACTAAAGTCATGTACTTCAAACCGATTAGATTCCCCACGGAAAGTTTGTACTTAACCTCAAACCTTTTGTCTGTAAGGAAACTCTATGTCCTGCAGATTACATTAAAAAAACACAAATCTCTTCTCTACATTACTTCCAAGACACATTCTAGGAGAAAGAATAAAGTAGCTGAAGATTGTCCAGTGAACTTTACTATGTTTACGGAAGTTTCATTTTGTACTTTTTGGTTCATTAAAAGCTTGTTTTTTAAAAAGTTTTTGACCTAAATTTTATTCGATTATTCCCGATCAGTAATACCCCTGTCATTAAGACAGATGACAATCGAAAAAACAATTGTTCCGTTCGTTGTGTAACAGTGTTGACGAACGGAACTTTTTTTCCCGATTGTACATATAAAGCCCCCAGTATACATTAAACTTAAACGAGCCCATCGCTCGGCCAACATATCGCACACCCAGAACAACACTGTATTATGTCGAAAAATCTCAAAATCGACTTTTTTATTTATTTGAATAGCCAAAAATTTGCCGCACATACCACGAAGACAGGCGTATTTATATTTATAAAAACCGGCCAAGTGCGTGTCGGACCACGCACAATGAAGGGTTCCGTAGTTGGGATGAATTTATCCCAAAAACAAACTTAACTTTGTAGTTGAAAAATATGTTCTCCCATACGGAATGTATGGGAAAACATTTTTTTCCAACTGCAAAGTTAAGTTGGTCGATTATTACTCGTTAACCTGTAGAGCCTACTTAGCTGTGATAGTTTTCGTTTTAATTTCGTTATATAAAATACTGTTGTGATTTTTTTCACACACCCAAAACCAACCATTTAGCCGGCAGGGGGGGGGGACACTTGACTCTAACAAAAATTAGCACTTTAAAGTGTTGAGACCTCCGCTCTCAACATCGCCGCGCGCTGGCGGCAGTGAACGAGGGGTGCGGGGCAGCGGCGAGTCAGCTGGCCTCACAGCCAAGCGCGGGCCCCCGCGCCTCAGCAGTCAGCTGTTGCACGCCTTCAAGCACGGCTGCGCTTACGCGTCTTATTTAGCCATCCTATTTAATTCTTGTTTGTTCGTATTCCTTGTTGTACTTTTAATATTTCATAAATCTATTTACTATACAGTCCACTCAATCGTCTTTGATTTCGCTCCATTACGACCTATCGTCGCGATCAAAAGCTTAATATTTCGCAAACGAATCCCTGAATCCAAAAACGGTTTTCATAAACTCGCAATATTTTTGAAGGACCTTTCCAATGATACCCCTCACCATGGGGTAAAAAAATAAACATCACCACTTTACGTGTATGAGAGGTACCCTAAAAAAAAATGTTTTTCATAATTTTGTTTTACCACTTTGTCGGCGTAATTAATATGTATACCTGTGCCAAATTACAGCTTTCTAGTACTAAGGGTCTCGGAGCTAGACCGCGGACAGACAGACAGACAGACGGACATGACGAAACTATAAGGGTTCCTTGTTTACTACGGAACCCTAAAAATGGCGAACAGATGTCGCGCTAACTCTTTATTGATGAAGACGCGCTGCTAGAGTCATACCGCGAACACAAAACTATTTCTAGTTGCAACTTGTCCACTGTAAGGAACAGCACGCGACTCGAGGCGCAACAGTGAATTATTTTGAGATACTCGTAATAAGGTCTTGTTGAATGTATTATGAAAATTCCTCCGAATTATTAAGTTTTAATTCAGTGTTGGTGATTGTGTATAAGCAACGTGTTTGATACTATTTCGAAATAGTACTCTGTTGATGACGAAGGTATGTTCGATTTTTTGTAGTATCTCAAAATGGTTCAGTATTGTTCGTAAAAGGTGAACATTAGTGAAATGATGCACTATTGATGGTAGATATCAATTATGTCGTAATTTTGTTAAAAATCTTAAAAAATAAAAAAAATGTACACATAATTGTTACTTACATTATACATTTAAAGAAATATATTTGAAATTTACATCGTTTTTATTTGCACGAAGATTATTATTACTTTTTTGAGATAGTGCAGTATTTTTGGATTAATAAAAAAAAATTGTTATTTGGCAGATGATGAGGGTGTCGCCATATACCTTTTAGTGACGAATATCTGAATCTAAAATAGGTACTTATATCTCAAATATAAGCCTAGGTACGATTTGATTAAGATCTCAAGACCGCTGTAATTATACAAACTGATTTCAACTCCCGCCCAGAGCGGGAGAAGTTATTTGATAATTTCCCACCCAAAAAAAATAAAAAAGGTACTGAATCTGAATTATCATTGCAATGATATTGGGGTTGTCTCCCCAAAGTGGCCTCCAACCTCCCCTTATAGCCACCCCGAGCCTCGCATCTGAATGCTGGTCTGATTTGGTATCATTTCTGAATCTGATCGCTGTTAAAATAATACACACACACGACAACATTATGAAATCAATGTAGATGTAGAATGAAGGCTTATACAAACAGGCGCGACACGCGACGCGACACAAAGGCACCGCTCGTCGCGCGACGTGCGGTGCCTTTGTGTCGCGTCGCGTGTCGCGCTGGTCTGCACAAGCCTTGAATATCTGGTAAATCTGCAGACACATGCACTGAGAAATAACAAGTTCGCTTACCAATATCCTGCTAGCTCCGACCATCAGGCCCAAGTGAGTCGGGTGCGCCCGCGCTGTCAATCCCCGCGCGCCACCCCCTCTTTCTCCCACCTCACGTCAAGTCTTAACTAGTTATTATCTGTGCCCATAGACTATATTACTTCGCATTCGCTACAGAGGGGTGGTCTCCTATTACTTAAAAAGGCTATGGAAGCAACTGCAGAAAAAACCAGACCCTGTGTTCAAGAAAGCAGCATGGAAAAGGAGAATGTAAACACGACTGCAGCATTAACATCTACCGATGAGATGTCAGCGGTGGCAGCATCAGCCGATGAAACATCAGTTAGGGAAGTATCCGTTCCTGTTTTATCTGATCATACCGATGATGAAGATTTTATGGATGATTCGGATACGGATCCTACTTTTGTGCCTGTGAACCAAAATCTCGGCCTCTTGTAATCCCTAGAAGAGTATCGTCTTGTTCCTCAAGCTCCTCGTCAGACTCTAGCTCATCATCCGCAAGCTCCAGCAGCTCAAGTAGTTCATCTAGTAGTGATGAACCCAATAGACTGGGTCCTTCTACAGCGAATACTCAAAGTTATTCCAATTCTACTCCTTCGACAAACGCAACCTCAACTTCATACATATACTCTTAAAGACTGGTAAGATTTTTTGCGTTCTTTTGTTGTGGTTGACTTTAAATTAACACGGGTTCAAAACGAATGTTTATGTTCAAAATATAAGTCCTGTACCCTAATTGCGTTACTCATTTTCGTATACAATTTCGCGAAATTTGTTTCATTTTGACATTTGAACAACATTCATTGCGTTATTTACGTTGTTGAACAGATTTTTTTTCCAACTTATGAAGCAATGGATTAGAAATCTGTTTCAAATCGAAACAAATTGTGATTGTGTTGTATCACGCAATTAGGGTGCTGATTTTAGAAATATTTTGTCTTTTATTTAATAGTTTATTCCTGAAAAAAAATATCTAATGGGTCGTTATTGTATAATGAATCTCATTAAACACAGTAGAATAATAGTGCATTATCTCAGAATCAAACATTAAACAGCACGTAACTCGAAATAATTTTTTCATATTTCTTTCGGTCATTCCACAACAGTGAATTATGTAAAAAATGCACTTCTTTTGCTTTATTAACGCGTTTTGAATATACAGAACTATATAATGCTGATACGCATTGCATTCTTCACATGCAATGTTCACGAGATTCACAATAACTTTGACATAACATGAGATAACGGTTTTTCGTTGATTCTGAAAAATTACCCATTTTGACTTAGTGCAGTGTTGTTCTGGGTGTGCGAATACTGGACCTTTTTGCGTGATTTGCCGTTTGATTTGCGTGTAGGTATTTAGCGCGCTCGGCCAACGCAAAATCGCCCGACGTGTAAACAGAACATATACCTATACTCGACGTGTACTTGGCGTACACCCGGCAACGTGGCTTTATGTATGCTTAGTTCCAGAATCAACGTTTAGAAAACTGGAATTCAACTACCTAAGGACACGGATTTTTTAGATAGATAGACAGAATAATCTTTATTATGTACACCATAAAAATTCTATAACCGTACTGCTTGAACCTTAAAAAATTTGTCATAAAAATTTACATCAAAAAACAAATAAGCTCTTTTTTTCTTTACAATCAGCGTATCAGGAATTTTGCAACACAGAAAATCATTCATAAGGTACCTATGTATGTTTTATAGTAATTACAATGATGATAGTGATATAGATAGATAGATAGATAGAATATTCTTTATTATGTACACCATAAAAATTACAGACATTAATATAGAAATTTTACATTGGGTGACACAATGGGCGGTCTTATCGCTAAAAGCGATCTTTTACAGACAACCTTTGGATGGATACTCTAAGGTCGCTACCTCTGTTGTGTGGTCGAGGCTTATCTGACGGACAGGGCCGTCATCTACCCCGGTCACCAAGGAGAGTGGAACCGGCGAGAGATGTCGTGCGGTGTCCCACAGGGATCGGTCCTGGGGCCGCATTTATGGGACATTGGATACGACTGGGTGCTGCGCGCCGACCTCCCTAGCGGCGTCAGCGTCGTTTGTTACGCTGACGACACGTTGGTCCTGGCGCAGGGGAGTTCGTACCAGGCGGCGGCCGACCTAGCGACACGCGGGTTTGCGACAATCGTCGACAGGGTCTGGCAGTTGGGACTCGAGGTGGCCCTGCACAAGTCCGAGGCCATGGGTTTTCATGGTCCTCGGAATGCGCCACCGTCGGGTTCCCAGGTAATAACGGGAGGGGTTCACTTCGGCGTCGAGTTAACGATGAGGTATCTGGGACTCGTCCTCGACAGCCGGTGGAACTTCATGAAGTATTTCCGACGTTTGGCTCCCAGACTGGAGCGGGCTGGGGCTGCCTTGAAGCGGCTCCTGCCCAATTTAGGGGGTCCAAACGCCTCCTACCGGAGGCTCTACGCAGGTGTCGTGCGGTCCATGGCCCTTTACGGGGCGCCAGTGTGGGCGCGTACATGGAGGCTGCGGCTAGCCCACCGGTTAAACGCGTCCCAGAGGTTATGGCTATCCGGCTGGCCCGAGGATACCGCACGCCGAGGCTTAACTCCACTGCCGCAAGAAATCACGGCACAGCGGACAGAGCTCCGGCGGGATTTCATGGCGGCATGGAGAGTGCGATTGTCACAACCCCAGCGCTGGGTTGCGACAATCGGAAGGAAAACAATAAAGGAAGATGCGATCAAACGACAACCAATGATGGCATCACCCTGTGACAAAGCCTCGAAGTCAAACCACTTTCAAAGACACTACAACATAATACTTACTGAAGAACAGTGTGACTACTCAGGCCTGAAAGAGCTGAGAGTATACACCGACGGATCAAAGACCAACTCCGGAACCGGAGTTGGAGTCTTCTCACACGACCTCAACATAAATATATCCCGCCCGCTGGGCATGTTCAACACCGTCTATCAGGCGGAGTGTGTGGGCATCATACAGGCGGCCCACGCCATAGACGCCAGGAGAGTTACGGACACTCACATACGTATACTCTCCGATAGCGCCTCAGTTCTCCAATCCTTACGGAAAAAATATATTACTTCAAAGTTAACACTAGAATGTCACAATGCACTAGAACAAGTAACGGTATCTAGCCGCAATACGGTGACACTGCAATGGATAAAGGGACACAGCGGATCGCTGGGTAATGACGCAGCTGACGAACTTGCTAGAAGAGGATCTAGCACAGCAGTCTGTGGACCCGAGCCTATCGTGCCAATTCCCTTCAACCAAATACGCAGGTGGCTACAGGAGTTCACCCAAACCCAAGCGGAGAATTGGTGGACCTCGACACCGGGCTGCAGGCAGTCCAAGGAAGCAATGCCATCCTTGGTTAGCAGGCTAACGAGGCGTTTATTAAGCCTTGACAGGAATGGCCTGCGCCTGATGACGGGGACCATTACGGGTCACTGCTCACTAAACAAACACTTCCACACAATAGGCATAACGGACAGTCCTCTGTGCAGGGCGTGCATGGAGGCTGAGGAAACCGTCGCGCACGTACTCTTCGAATGCACAGGTGTTACTAAGATTAGAACAGAAACCCTCGGGTCACCCAGATCTTTCACTGACGTTCTGAACAGACCAGGAGTTTGAATTAACTGCTGGAGGGAGATGGGCTGGTTGGAATATCCACCAAACGGCCGCCATGGCCCACGCACAATGGTCCACCTGACGGACTAAGTGCGGAAACCAAACCCCATAACATAGAACATAGAAATTCGATTATCCATCAATCAATAGTAAGTATGAAATCTAGTTTTTTTTCCAAAAGTTTATTTTTTAAATTCGCATATTTTCTCACAAACATACATTTGACATTGGCAGAAATTGTCGACATCGGCACCATTGCCATAGAGAAAAATAGAATAGGATAATATACTGTCTGGGTCATTGTGCTGCTGTGATGTGATATCAGATATTTTTGATTACAACGTAGCACATTCAGTACTCCCTGTCTTCTCCTAAAATTATTTGTCCGAATATCATTATCCACAACACGTTTGATATAAACTTCAGTAACCATAATGTTCAAAAACTCGAAATTTTGTTTAACATAATTATCTTTATTTTTTTCCTAATATCGAGTATCTCCTAATTTTGCATGAAATAAAGTCATATGTCCTAAGTATTGTATGATATAATGTGCATTATTCCGAATGTTCAAAATGGTTAGTTCTAAAACTTTTGCAAAAATTTGGTTTTAGTGACACAAACGAATCGCTGTGAATCCGACTCAACGTAGTCTTGTCTGCCCTACCCCTAGAGTGAAATTTTAAATCGCGTAGGTGCGGAGGGGCGAGGTGGCCCGCGAGTTGAGGAGCAGGTGGTTGTAACCGCAGCTTCGTCTTGCCGGCCAGCCTCAGCCGCAGCGGTGAAAGTTAAATCATCTGCTATGATAAGCTCGCGTGCCGGAGCCGTGACAGAAACCATGCCTACTGCATGTTGCATGGTCGCTTGCATGCTGCATGCTTGCTTGCATGCTACATGTTGCATGCTGCGTGCTTGCTTGCATGCTCGCTTGCATGCTGCATGCCATGGTGTATGCTTGTTTGCATGCTTCTCACGGAGAAATAAAAACCACATGTTCACAATCAACTGTTTTATTGAGTGATAAATTGATCATACATGCAGCGTCGGAGTCGAGACAAAATCCATATTGCTTTTGCATCTTTTTTTTTTAAATTGTTTAATGTTTATTAATCTAAATTTATTATCAAATTATTTAAATTTAGGACTTATAACTTTTATTGAAAACGGTTTGAAGTCTTTTGTATATAATGATTTGTCATATTTATGACAAAAGACGCCAGCACATCAAGCTACCCGAAACTGTCAAATTTTCCTAATCAGCTTTGAACCTTATCGATAAAGTTGAAAATCTATTAAATAAATTTGACAGATTGTAGTAGCCTGATGTGCTGGCGTCTGTACTTAGGGATTTCAATTTTATGGCATGTTATATTATGTGACATTAAGTTCGGGCAAGTTATCATTCGGACAAATGATGATTAGGACTAAAAACATTATGGCACTTTAGATTATGGAGCCAGCACATTCTTCTGAATCTAACAGATAGGTGACACATATTTTTAAACCGGTGCAGCTTCCTTTATATGTATATTTTGGCGTTGCTTGTCTCGTGAGATAGTTTTGGTATTCCTTCGATATCACATGCCTACTTGTACTGATACTTTTATATATATGCCTTCCTCAAATGATCACTTAAAGCCGTCATCTTTTTTTTTTTTGAAATGGCGGGCCGTCGACCCGGGCTTGGTCCTTATCGGACGGCGAGCTACCCATTGCTCACCGTCCGCAAGCCCGCGCCTACGGTGGCCGGAATACGGCTCGCGATTCCCGCCCCGGGCGTCTCCTCCTGCGACGGTTAGGGGCGTGAGGGCGCGAACTTTGCCTCTCCCTCACGCGTTCCGCCTCCTCCTTCGCGAGCATTACCGCTTCGCAGAAGGAGGTGACGGCCTGCCATTTCCTCTCGCTCCGTACCATGGCCTGAACCAGGCCCGGACACGAGAGATCGCCGCCGCCGATCGCCTCTACGAGGACACGACGTTGCTCCGCCCAAGCCGGGCAGACCTCCACCGGATGCTCCACCGTATCCTGAGGCCGATCCACACAATGGTGACACCCGGGCGTTTCCTCCCGCCTTATCCTGAACAGGAACCTCCCGAAGCAGCCGTGTCCGGTGAGGACCTGCGTCAAGCGGAAGGTGAGGACGCCGTGGCGCCTCATATGACGATGAAATGTCATGTTTTAGTCTATGGTCCCGAGAAAACTTTCGCAGAAGCAACGCTATGAACGTTACGTCAAAATTGACTTGATTGAGGGTGCGTTCCGAGTAACGCTGTAATCGATTTGAGCGTGCTAACACCCGTACCGTATTAGCGTTATCGCGATAACAATGTCCCGTGAATCGACATAGATGACGTCATGACATGCGCCATCTTGCGATAACACCGACCATGCCCTAAATTTATATCATTATCACCGTGAGCGCTGTCAAAAATGACAGTTGTACTGTTTTGTTTTGAGTTGCATCTACGTGGCAATTTCGAAATTGTGCTTCTGGCTACAGTTGCCACCTAACCAAAGAAGAAGAAGAAAGGAGATGTTTCATTTTCGGCCATAAAGCGTACGTTAATGTAAAAAAAAGAAAAAATTCCACGAATTGAGGAAAAATATTCTTTCCTGTTTATTCCCCTGATTACTTCGGCACAAAAAATAATAGTTTAACAAATTATTGCCATATTCTATTCATCATGGCGTCGTTTTACTTGCATACTGCTTTCGTCCAGAAATCATGTTACATTTTGACATAATAATATCATGTAGACGTTATTTAAATAAATATGAAAAGCATGTATTTCTGTACTATATTAAGATAGCTATCTTATACATCTTTTTTGATTAATTAGAAAGTGTGATTCATCATAAAAATAAAAAACTGCTTTTGTGGATTGTAGATTTGTAGATACTTCTGAACGAAAATGGCTAGTTGTCGATGGCCGTATTTCTCCTGACAAACGTCAAACATTTTCGGTTTTTATTTTGTGCCCAAAAAGTATTAGATATTATGGAAAAAAACAGTCTTTATTGTATTTAGGGGTTCGTGTCCCAGGTTTTCTAAAGTGTACATGTTATGGCCGGAGTCCCATACAAAAATGAAACGTCTCCTTTGTGGTGTATACTCAAAGAAATACTTAAATCCAACCATCTTGTGCAAATTTTGAGGTTATGTTATAAGTTTTGACGATGAGCGATCACTGTGAGCAGTGTGAGCGCGTTCACGAGCGTTCCGAGTTGTTGACGGCCTAAGCTGTCATAATCGTGATAAGTAATAAATAGGAACACGAAGTATCGATGTGAGCGCTGTGAGCGATTAAGGCGTAACTCGGAATGCGGCCTGAGTGAGCAGCTGTCAATGAGTGACGTTTGTCTGTCAAACAATTACAAAATAAAAACAGTGTGCGGGCGGTGGCGGAACAGTTTGTGTCGTTAGTGTTATTCGCGTGGCATCGCGACTACCGGATAGCGTCCGCGAGCCGGGCACGGCATGCCAGCGATCTAACGGTGGCGTCACATAGCGATCGTGCAAGCGCGCAGCGAGCGAGCAGCGCGACGCATCAGGTGGGTTTGTTTACGTCGCGCCATGTGACCTGTGCTAACTGCGCCGCGGCCTTCGCTGTCCGCCACACGGGGCCACGTGCTCGCCAGTGTAATCCGGTTAGCAGCGAAGGGCCGCGGCGCTGACGGGCTTATGTCGCAGGTGCAGAGCGCGCCCAGAGCAGAGCGGAGCGGACCCCGCGGCGTCAACATGAAGCCGCACGACGACTACAGGAACGGCGACAGTGAGCATCTTACAGTACACAACACACACAGACAACAGCTACAACTCCTACCATTCGTACCAACAGTGCGCAGGGCAGCCGACCGCGCGCCGGACGCGCCGTCGATCATTAAGATACATGTAACTTGACCTTGAGTGCCGCGTCGCTTCGTATTAATTAATATCGAATACGACATCGTCATTTCTACATAGGCTTGAGACACGATAGTGATTGTACAAACCTGTAACTTGACAGCTATGAGTCAGCTGCTCATGTTGTTGACCTCTGCCAGGTCACAGCAGTGCTTCAGTGAGGCTGCCAGCATGTTGTGGAATGTATCACATAGCAAGATGCCCTCTGTTTGAATAGCAGATGTATGTTAGGTCCAGTTTATTATTGCATATTATCACCAGGAAAGTTATTAAATTACAGAATAATAGTCATTGTATTGTATTGTAAGTGGTAGGTGAGTGTAGTGTAGGCAGATAGTTGTGATGTATATTCACGTTACTCATACATTTGTGTGTGAGCCGTGTGATCCGGTAGATGTGGCCCTGTCCCGGTGTGAAGCGGTGTCTATGCGGAACCAATTGAACCAATTGATGCTGACTCACTGCTCTATTGGAACTTGTTGTTGCTAATCATGAGATGTGTGTCCCACACACATAGGTCACTACGTACTGTGCTGGGCAGTAACATGCTCATGATGACAATTCAATAAGTATTTACATTGTATGGCACTAAATCTAGGACAACGTTCATTCCTCATAGCTTATCACTTGCGTATTATTATTCAGGCACATTGTTATGAAAATGTTCCATTGTAATGATATAAGTAGATAATGTCTTTATTTAGTCTGATACTGTGATAACAAAATTGATATTATTTTTAATTATGATAATAAATGGTCCATAAACCTATACTTCAGGTGATTTCATATCTCATGTACAGTAACTATATGACTTAGTAATAATATTTTATGTATAATTGCTGTTGGTGTACTTATTGAATGAATAAATAATTGCATACATAAGTACAGCTAGAATAATTATGTAAAAAAATTGTCTGCATCATAAACTGCAATAATATCACCAAACTAAACAGAAAAACTACAAAACATTATAATGTTATCCTTACATATTATAAAACAAAGTCCCCCGCCACGTCTGTCTGTCTGAACGAGATAAACTCAAAAACTACCAAACAGATTTTCAAACGGTTTTCACCAATGGATGAAGTGATTCATGCGGAAGGTTTTTGTGTACTCACTAGCTGTTGCCCGCGGCTTCGCCCGCGTGGATGTCGGAAAATAACCCACAGGAACGTGCTACCGGGAGCCAGAGTATATAGGATACTCTGGCTCCTAACCCAGGTCATGACCAGGTCATGAACGGATTTCTAGATGAAATTCATAGGATAGGCCATGGCCTATCCTATGCCTTTCATCTAGAAATCCGTTCAGCCGTTACGGCATGAAAAGGTAACAGGCAGATAGTAAATCTGTTTTAGGGTTCCGTACCTCAAAATGAAAAATTGAAACCCTTAAAGGATGACTTCGTTGTCTGTCAAGACCCTTTTTCTCAGGAACGCGTGGAGGCATCGAGCTGAAATAGATATAAAAAATTTAGATCTGCGGTCTCTTGGATCTCTAACGGAGTCAATGCAATAAAAAAATATGGCCATTTAAGCCGCATATTTTGACACTCGCAAATGAACCAGTCTATTTAGTAATTTCCGTTGGCCGAGCAGCATGAAGTTTGGCGAGAAGCAAGGTCAAGTAAAGAGGAAAATCGGAAAATTGGTAATTTATAGTTATTTATGAACTGCAAAGTTAAGTTTGTTCTTCAATCTGGGATCAAAAATTCATAGACCTTGTCTTGAAGTAACGTTTAGTCTGTATTTCATTCAAGTCGGTACTTTCTACTCTATTAAGTTCTTTTTCAATTGAAAAGTTAAGTTTGTCCTTCAATCCTGATTTGGAAATTCGGGCAGCCGAGCAAGTACAGCTTTGAGACGCTACCTTCAGGGCGCAAATCCTCCGGGGCTTAACTCCGCTCCGGCGGGATCTCATGGCGTCATGGAGAGTGCGATTGTCGCAACCCAGTGCTGGACACGCCACATTTGCGGCGATAAGTACCCTCTTTGAGGAGTGGCTAGAGAGGCGCCACGGCGTCCTCACCTTCCGCCTGACGCAGGTCCTCACCGGACACGGTTGTTCCGGGAGGTTCCTGTTCAAGATAAGGCGGGAGGAAACGCCACCATTGTGTGGATCGCCCGGAGGACACGGTGGAGCAAACGGTGGAGGTCTGCCCAGCTTGGGCGAAGCCTCGCCGTGTCCTAGTGGAGGTGATCGGCGGCGGTAATCTCGCGCGTCCGGCTCTGGTTCAGGCCATGGTACGGAGCGAAAGGGCATGGGGGGCCGTCACCTCCTTCTGCGAAGCAGTTATGCTCGCGAAAGAGGAGGCGGAATGCGTGAGGGAGAGGCAAATTTCGCGCCCCTAACCGCCGCAGGAGCCGCACTGGGCGTCGGGAATCACCGGCCACCGTAGGCGCGGGCTTGCGGACGGTGAGCAATGGGTAGCTCGCCGTCCGATAAGGACCAGACCCAAGTCAACGGCGCCTTGTGTTCCACGCGCGCCTGAAAGATATGTCAGCAGAACTGACGGGGTCCGCAAGGCCGATGCCTGCCGGGGTTACGAAGAAGTCCGAAAGGGAAATCGTGGCCCCGGCAACATGGCAACTGAAGGAACACATAATACCTAAATGAAGTACCATACAAAGGTATAGTGTGTTGTATCTCCTCTCGTTTCCTACGAAACGTATGGGAAGTTTTTTGCAATTTCTGACTTTCTCGTACTCAAACCACAGCTCACAGTTGGCCCGATATAGTTTTTTGATCCTAGTAATAAGAAATAGGATCGACTGGCATAAAAAAGTTTTTGTGAAAATTGGCCATTTTCTTGCTGACTGTACAGTTTTTCAAAATCTGTGAATGCAGATCAAAATGTTTCAAAAACTTAGGGACAGTCTTCTAAGACCGTTTTCTTGTAAGGTACCTGCCCTTATTGCCCTATCTCAAAATCCACCCTGTGTTTGTTATGATTAACTGCTTAGCTCCATAAAGGTATAGCGTGATATAGTTACGGATTTAACCCTTTAAAAGATTATCAATCTTTTAAAAGGTTAAATCCATATCTATCTACAATATTCTAACCTTTTGGCTACTCTTTTTACAATTTGCGGTAAACTATAGAAAAATACGAACATAATGCAATATTCCTCATTCCCCATAGCAAATAGCGTGATAATAATTTTTGAAAAATCTATTGTGACGTTTCCATTATTTAACTTTTAGATTATTTATACGAATTTTCAAGTTAATCAAGCCACACAGTAAAGTCCTCCACTGTAAAAATGAATACCCCGTTTCACCCCGTTAGGGGTAGATTTTCAAAAAACCCTGATATAAGGTTTTATTTATTTTCAGTTTTCATTATAAATACTGAGTTTCGAGTTAATCAGACCGCTCGTTAAAATTCTTCCATACAAACTTTGACACACCCCAATCCTCCTTTAGGACCCCCTAAAGGAGGATTGGGGTGTGTCAAAGTTCAGAAAAACTAAAAATGGCAAACTTTATAATTTACATAGATAAGTATTCGTGCCAAGTTTCAAGTTTACTAACTCAAGGAATAAGATTTTTCATACAAACAAAATCCCCTCTTTTCACCCCCTTAAAGGTGGAATTTCCAAAAATCCGTTCTTAGCGGACGTCTACTAACTATAAACTACCTCCCTGCCAAATTTCATCTTCATACGTCAAGTGGTTTTCGATATTTCGTGATGAGTGAGTGACCTTTCGCTTTTATATATATATAGATTACGGTTTTGTGTAAATTGGCTGAAATATCGCGATTATTGTTGAAGAAGTCCGAAATAATCATGCTAACTGGGAGCTTTACTGTCGTGCGCTGCGTTAACCGAAAAAGATACATCAAATTTATGTTCTACGGTATTGTTGATCTTAAAAAGTTCAACAAAAAAGTCCGCGATGGCATCTTCTAAGGATGACCCACAATAACCATTTATATCTTTCAGAATTTGATAAAAATGTAATTGTTGTTTCCGAAGCTTTTTTGACCGGTATAGTATTAATCCTTATCCAAAAAAATATGTTACTTAAATTGGGCATTTAATTTAGATTAGAATATGCCTCAAAATCATATCATTTAAATGAATAGTTTTAGAGCACATTAAGTAGCAGATACACTCACACATACACTTACACTCTAACATACACTCTCTCATTCACTCTCACAGACACTCTCACATACAGACACACAACGCACAAGTATTCACACTCGAATCACACACTCACTAACATACTTGTTTTTATTTGATATTTTAAGTACCCACGGATTTGTTTTAATAGATTAAGATTATGCTGTACTATGGAAGAGCGGAGTCTCCTAACACAGGCATTGTTTGCTTAAAAGGAGACTCCAAACACGAAACCCTTTTTTGTAAACTGAAGCATAAATAAAAACATTTTAATTTAAATTTAATTTAATTTTAAAAGATATCATAGTTTCAATATTACGCGGAGCAACGCGGGCGCAGCGGTAGGAGTCGATGAAGTTTTCCTCTGTTATTAGCATAGATCGGAGTAGGTAGAGTGATTTGGGGTTAGTGAACTGGCACGTATATATTAGTATGGATATGCCTCCGGGATTCCGGGATTTTGAAATTATTAAGATTTTTTTAAGGAATTTCAAATGTTGTAATGTGTAGAATAAATAATACATCAATATGAATAAGAAATGTTTAACCCTTTTGCTGTCTTTTTAATAGTATATAGGTGATCGGACTCCAAGAAAAGGATAGGCATACTATAAAAACAATATAATAATGTATTATATTTTAAATGTTTATCTATCGCATTCTATAAATTTCTAATGTAGTAGTTTAAAAATCCTTACTTTTACAATATTTGATTCAATCCCGTAAGTACCAAAAAAGGCTTATCCATGTTATGATTTCTATGACTATTCATGATGCGAGTACGTAAAATCAATATACCTACTCCAATCACTGGTTATTAGGGATGAAATCTCGGTAGTAAGTTCCCGTGGGATATTTTCCGACAACCAAGCGGGCGAAGCCGCGGGCAAAAGCTAGTGTACAGTAAGTTTACCTGTTGTGTCATTATAATAATAAAAATAATAACCCCATCGCCGTATCTCTACGTTGACGTCGTGGTGGGGCTTGCGCGCTTCGAACTCAAGGCCTGTGCCGGTAGAGTTTACTTTGCCAGAACAGGTCTGTGATGAGGAGCCAGACCAAGAGAGATACAAAAACCCGTAGGGCAGCATGTGGCGAGCTGTTGGGCAGTAGCGACCCCACGGACCCTATCTTCCGGGAGAAGTCTTATTCCTCACCTCTGGCTTGTCTTTATTGGCTGGCTGGAGTGAACACTGACGAGGAACGGAGCTCCCACCTCATTCTTGCCTTTATTGGCCGGCTTGAGTGGAGATTCGCAAGAGCAAACGTGCTCGGAGGAAAGAAGTATTCCAGTAAGTGCTCGTAGGGATCTTGACCATCTTCCGGGCTCTGGGATTGTTCTAAAAGCCGTGGAATACCTCTCCACTCCTCAAGCACCTCAGGACATGTTGCCCCCTTGTCGCTACGACACTTTGTGCTAGCGACCGTTTTCGGGGGCCCATTATTGAGTGTGCAAGTCACCCTCTGCCATTTTATCCGTGTGCATATAAAACATTGATCAGGCAGGGGCCATAGTCCTTCCATAGTTCCAGGTGACAGTCCACTTTAGCCACCCAAACCCATAGTCCAATATCTTTGTTTCCTTAACTTATAATAGTCCTACACCAACCGGGGGTTGTCCTTGGCTGCACTTGCGTATTGCGAACAGGGATAATCCTCGGTTGGTACCTCATTTAATTAAAAACTTCTAAGGGGCTTCTGCGAGTTGGCGTCGGCCCCTCGTACGCCTTCCAAAGGTCCGGAACCCTAGGGTCTCGAGAAATGTCAAAGACTTAAAAAAAAAAAAAAAAAAATATCAGGCAACTAAGGCCCATACATAGAATAAACAAAATAATCTTATACAATAATAAACTAATACATACCTATTAAAAACCTTATACTACTATGACTATACACGTAATGTTGACGGCGTCGTGTATCGCTGCGTGGTGTCGCGTAACCGTCCTCGGAAACGTCGATATACGACACCTTTCGGCCAAAAGTCCTCTTTAAGGCAAGTCTGCAGATGGTGGGTTGGAACTCGTACCACGAATGACTTAAAGTTAATGTTGTGGCGCGATTCCAACCTTTCAACCCTCAGAGTCCAGTTTGTCTTCACTTTTAAATACTGCACGACATCCTCAGTTGTAGTGGAGTGAAGCAGACGCGAAAGGTACAGCTGCGTCGTAGGCACAGCAGGGTGCAGCAACATATTGGGTCCACTCGGTGCGGTGCCGCCCAGGTTACGAGAACAGGGCTTCTTCTATCTTTCCACTTTCGTGAAACCCTCCTCATCAACTTGGCTGCAGTTCTTGGCAAGGAGCTACGGACCGCAGTCAGGGTAGGTTGAGTACCCTTTTTCTGTTTTTCCCCTTTTCTAGTTTGTTGCTTTGTCTGCGACGCATCTGATTTGCCACCGGTGACAATAGCAGCTTAGGCACGTTTAGGGGTCAGTGTACCTACGCGTGACGTTTCCGCAGCCGGTGTTGTGGTGCGGGAGACGGCGACGGCGGGCGGTGCTTGCTCAGCGTTATCGGCAGCTGGTGACGCACTTGTGTTCGCCGATTCGAAACTGCCGACGGATGCATTTTGCGCCCCTCGACGAGTGTTCACCTGTGAGGCCTCAGGCGACCCAATTACCGAACCAACGTTGCGCAATAATGCTATTTCTGCACGCAGATCAGTATTGGTTTTTTCTGATTCCTCCATTCTGGATTGCATCTTGGTCATCTCCACTTTTAAGGTAGTGATGTCCTTTAACAGCCGCGTAACGTCGACGTGATCGAACGTGACTGGGGGCAGTTTACTTAGCTCCTTCGCTACGAAATCTGGCACACACACACATCACATCATCTGGCATGATAACACATATTTATGTAGGTTGATATCTTGGTCGGTTTTATTGAGTTATCCTTCAGTGGTGTTTCTAACGTATGTAACTTGAAGCATACGTGATTTAAGCATAGTTATATTGTCGCACTGAGCAATGAGCATTGTATCATCGTGTTCCTGGGAAGCAGGCGGCGCGGGTGGCGCGGGCGGCGAGGACAGCTCGGAGGAGGAGACGAGCGCGCTGGAGCAGGAGCTGTCGGTGCGCGACGACGCGGCGCCGGCGCGCGTGCTGCACGCGCTCAACGCGCTGCGCAAGTCGCGCCAGCACTACGACGCCGTGCTGCTGGCGGGCGGCGCCGAGCTGCCCGCGCACCGCGCCGTGCTGGCGGCGGCGTCGCCCTACCTGCTGCACGCGCTGCACGCGCTGCCCGCGCCCGCGCCCGGCGCGCCCACCGCGCCCGCCGCGCTCGCCGTGCGCGTGGACGACGTGGACCCGGGCGCGCTGGCCGCGCTCGTGGAGTACGCGTACACGGGGCGCCTGCGCGTGCGCGAGCCGGCGAGCGCGCGGCGCCTGTACCGCGCGGCGTGGCGCCTGCGCGTGGAGCCCGTGCGCGCGCACCTGGCGGCCGCGCTGCTGCGCCGCCTGGCGCCGCACGACGTGCTGGAGCTGCGCGCGCTGCCCGACCTCGGCGCCGACCAGCTGCAGCAGCTCGACGCCTACATCGCGCAAAACGTGAGCGCGGTTCTATAACATTCTAAGTCGATGAATCGTATCATTTTCAGAAATTAAAAGAAAACATATTATTTAGCATTTTCTATCGAAACCTTCTTGATGACAATGAACCGAGCGTCTTGCTATCGTTTCAGTTCGACGAGGTGTGCAAGAGCGGCGCGTTAGCTACTTTGCCTCTCATTCGCATTGAAATGTTGCGCGAGACCAGTGCCGAGGGCGGCGAGGAGACAGCCTTCGCCGTGGCCGACGCCGCGCTCATTTGGCTGCGCGATCAGCAGGCCGTCGACGCCGACGTGAGTATCTCTTCGACAGGGACACGCTCCGCACGATAACGGCGTGCTCACACGAGTTCTGTGCAGCTGGACGAGCTGTGCGCGCGCACGCACCTGCTGTACGTGGACACGCGCGGCGCGCTGCGCGACTGCGGCGAGCTGCCGGCCGCGCGCGGCGACGCGCCCGAGCTGCAGGAGTACCGGCGCGAGGCGGCCGAGCGCGGCCGGGCCACGCGCCGCGCCGCCGACCCGGCGCCGGTCGCGCCGCCCGCGCCGCCCGCGCTGCAGCTGGGCGCGCGCACGGCGCGCTCGGCCTGCGCCGTGCTGGCGGCCACGCGCGTGCCGGGCGCGCGCACCACGCGCGCGCTGCTGGCGCTGCGCGGGCGCCTGGCGGCGGCGCGCGTGGCGTGGCGCGACGTGGGCGCGGGCGGCGCGGCGGGCGTGGCGCGCGGCGGCGTGCTGGGCAGCGCGCGCGACGAGGGCTCGGCGGACGGGCGGCGCGCGCGCCTGTCGCTAGGCCGCGCGGCGCACGGCACGGCGGTGCTGGGCGGGCGCCTGCTGGTGTGCGGCGGCTACGACCGCGCGCGCGTGCTGCGCGCGGCGGAGGCGTACGACCCGGCGCTGAACGAGTGGACGGCGCTGCCGGACATGCGCGGCGCGCGCGCGCGCTTCCCGGCCGCGGTGCTGGGCGGCGCGCTGTTCGCGCTGGGCGGCTCGGACGGGCACGCGGAGCTGGACTCGGTGGCGGCGCTGGGCGCGGGCGCGACGAGCTGGGCGAGCCGCGCGCGCCTGCCGCTGGCGCTGTCGCACGCGGGCGCGGCCGGCGTGGAGGAGCGACGCGAGCTGTACGTGGTGGGCGGCTGGTCGGGCGGCGTGAACCTGAAGCGCGTGCTGCGCTACGACCCGGACGCCGACGCCTGGAGCGAGGCGCCGCCGCTCAACGCCGGTCAGTCACACTATGAGTTATCTAGGGATCTGTCAAGATGAGCTAAAAACAGTGAGCGGTTTCGGCGTATTTTAAAACCCTCAAGCTTCGGCCTGGATAATGCTAGAGAACTCAAATTTTCAGGGTAAGATGTAAGCAAACTTATAAATAATACTAAGTTTAATTTGTGTTGCTTTACCCGACTGCGGCGAAGCGAATGGCGAATGTACGTAAGTGTGTCCGTCCTTATGTTCCCTCGTAACTACTAAACGGCTGAACTAATTTTGATGAATGATATGTCGTTAGATTCGTCTTTATTGCGCGAGTCACACTGGGTAAGTATATTAAAATTAGGCTATGTAGAGAGCGCCGCAAACGGCATTAAACATTGTCCTCGAAAACGAAAAAATTCCGCTATCTTGGATTTACATTTTGACCTCAATATCTCGGCTTTAGCACCCTCGAAAACTGAAAACGACATCCACGACGAAAAATTTGAAAATGTTCACAGCCGCCATATCGAATTTACATTTTGACTTCACTCGGCTCGGCATCGGCTTCACTAGCACCTTCGAAAACTATTAAAACGACACCCATCAAGAAATTAAAAAAAATAATACATACACTTCCTTTTTTATTCATGTTATCTCATAAAACAACTTATAAAAACGTTTTACATATTGCATTACGCAATTTTCTAAAAACGAACTTCATTAAATAGACAAAAAAGGATGATGCGACAGGATGTTCCCACGGACCAATGGCCACTGGAAGTGTGTCGTTGCAAAGCTCTTTTTATGCCCATCATTAGTTACTAAGGCGGTCAGTCTAAAATCATTCTGGGAAAAAAGTTACTTCTGAAAGAAAAACCTGTGTCATTGTGGCAAAAAATAATTCGTTACAGAAAAAACATACATAAAACACTACGTTTTACTCTAAGAATAACAAAACAAACTAATCAAAATAGATTATTTATTTGTCCGAAACATGAGTATGCATACACAAAGCATGCAAGATGTTAGGACATTGCAGAAAGGATCACAGTCGTGTTTTACCTTAATTAATGGTGTACAAATATGTAATATAATAATATTTGATTTAATTGTTGTTGTCTTGATTAATTTATTATAACTTGATTACTATACATAAAAAAATAAAAATTACCTCAAAGCTAACACTACAATGTCACAATGCACTGGAACGAGTAACGGTATCTAGTCGCAACAAGGTGACACTGCAATAGATAAAAGGCCACACCGGATCGCTGGGTAACGACGCAGCTGACGAATTTGCTAGAAGAGCATCCAGCACGTCAGTCTGCGGAACCGAGTCTATCTTACCCATCCCCTTCAACCAACTACGCAGGTGGCCACAAGAGTTCACCCACACACAAGCGGAGAACTGTTGGTCCTCGACACCGGGCTGCAGGCAGCCATCCTTGGATAACAGGTTGATCAGGCGCTTATTGAACGGCCTGCGCCTGATGACGGGTACCAACACGGGACACTCCTCGCTAAACAGACATTTTCACACTATAGGCATAACGGACAGTCCTCTATGCAGGGTACGCATGGAGGCTGCGGAAACGTTGCTCATGTGCTCTTTGAATGCACAGGCGTCACCCAGATCAGAACAGAAAACCTCGGATCACCCAGATCTTTCACAGATGTTCTGAAAAGACCAGAAGACCTAATCTACGTCCGGAGGGAGGTAGGCTGGTTGCAACGACGCCGCGACGACGGCCACCATGACCCACGCACAATAGTCCACCTGAAGGACAAGTGCGGAAATCAATCTCTTCGACATACGAACCCACTGCAGGGCAAAGGCTTCCCTACTCTCTTTCCACTTCTCTCTGTTCAAAGCATTAGTCATTAGACATTTATTCATGAACAATAAATTGTATCTGAAATCACGTGGTATAAAAAAAAGAAAAAAAGACAATTAAATATTCAATGAATAAATACAGCCTTATATAGGAATTTCGCTACCTCGGAAGGAGCTCGTGGCTAAGTAATAACAGCCGCACGGGTCGATCCAACAGGTTAAGCTACGCTTGCCGGGGTTGGTCCGTGGATGGGTGACCATTTTTACATACCGAGACTCCTCCGTGCCTCGGAAAGCACGTTAAGCCGTTGGTCCCGGCTGTCATTTGTAGATCTTTGATAGTTGTTACGGGTCGTCAGAAGTCCGAAAGTCTGACAACCAGTCTTACCAAGGGGTATCGTGTTACCCAGAACCTAACTGGGTTGTGGAGGTCAGATAGGCAGTCGCTCCATGTAGAATACTAGTATTCAGCTGCATCCGGTTCGACTGGAAGCTGACCCCAACATAGTTGGGAAAAGGCTAGGCAGATGATGATAGGAATTTCGCTACCTATAGATCTTCAACAGCATAAAGACACTTATTCAACCGGAAACTTTTTTATTGATTTTTAAAAGAGCTTAAGTATATAGCGCTTTTTATATCAAGAGGCAACTTATTAAGGGTCCGTGCATGAAATCGGCTGATTTTGATAAATTTTGTTCATTAGTTGTGAGAAAGGGAAACAGAATTTAAACAAAATTATTTATGATTTGAAAAGTGGAATACTTTGTCTTGTACATAGCGGAAGAGGATTTTCAAATAAATTAAGGATTCGTGGAAAATCACAAAAATTCGCAACACGTTTTTCAAAAATGTACGCGAGACTGACGTTTAATCGTTTCGTTAGAAGAAACTACTTTTGATTTTGAAAATTAAAAATATCATCAACATCATTATATGGTCTACTTGTATATAGCGGAACCACTTTTTTCAACTTCCACACAACAGCAGATTTTTTTTTTAAATAACCATATTTTTTTACCCTGTCAGTAATGTATTTTTTCTTATTATTTTACAAACCGTATCAAGAAACTTAAAAATTACACATTAGTCTTCAGCTATCCTTGAAATAAAATTAAAATTTTATTTTGTGATTATAATATATTAAAAAAAAAAATAACATTTAATTCAGGCAAAACCCATATTACATAAAATAAAATTTCACTATACTGCAACACACAATAGAACAAAAACCAGTATAATAAAATGTCAAATGCAATTAAAATAAACGAATGAATAATACAAATTATAGGATCTAATCTCGAAGGAAATATAATCACAGAATCGAAATTAAAATGATATGTCAAATTATAATGGTCACAGAATTAATATTAAAAATCAAAGGCGACATAAACAATATTTTCGAGAGAGCAAAAGTGATGCAACTATTAACAGGTGCTGTGACTGACACGAATGGTTTAGCACCACGAAAACTGTACTTTTATACTTACACACACTGTTTCAATTATTTCAAGCTTTCTTACAATTAGATAAGTTATTGACGAAAAAGGGTTTTTTTCGTGCACAGACCCTTAAATAATAAAACCGATTGATATCTTTTCTTTATCTTTCTTTATTTTCTTTATTTAAAAAAGTTACAACATTGTTACAAACACTAAATATATTTACAACATACAGAAGAAGTGTCTTAAACATAGGTCCCCTGGCTCCCAAACTAGGTTTATACCTGTGACTTGGGAGTCAGTGTTCCTCCATTAAAAAAGTCGTTACGTATGTCGTTGGTTATTAAAAAAGCAATGAAAAATAAAACAAAGGCACATTTTCTATAGATAAAGTACAAAAAAAATAACAATCATGAAATGTGCGGGGAGGTGTTGAGTGTGTGAGTGTTTGATGAGTGAGTGAGTGTGTGAGTTTGTTTGATGGGTGTGTGTGTGTGTGTGTGTGTGTGTGTTGGGGTGTGTATGTGTGTATGTTTGAGGAGTGTCAAACGTATGAAAGGAGATGAGAAGTTTGTGTTGGACTATTGAGTTGAAGAGAATAGAAGGTTTCTATTTCGTCGTAGTTTTTTTCCATCAACCACGCTTTCACTGAGTTTTTACATTTGTGTAAATTAAGTTTTTGTATCGCGAGTAGTTTATTGATCGCGTTATACAGTTTTTGACTCAAGTAAGAGAACTGGTGTTCGGCAAAGGTGGTATTATATCGCGGCACAGCGGACAGAGCTCCGACGGGATCTCGTGGCGGCATGAAGAATGCGATTGTCGCAACCCAGCGCTGGGCACGCCACAATTGCGGCGATAAGACCCCTCTTTGAGGAGTGGCTAGAGAGGCGCCACGGCGTCCTTTCTTTCCGCCTGACGCAGGTCCTCACCTGACAAGGCTGTTTCGGGAGGTTCCTGTTCAGGATAAAGCGGGAGGAAACGCCCGTGTCGCCACTGTGTGGATCGCCCAGAGGACACGGTGGAGCATACGGTGGAGGTCTGCCCGGCTTGGGCGGAGTATCGCCGTATCCTCGTGGAAGCGATCGGCGGCGGTGATCTCTCGCGTCCGGCCCTGGTTCAGGCCATGGTACGGAGCAATAGGAAATGGGAAGCCGTCACCTCCTTCTGCGAAGCAGTAATGCTCGCGAAGGAGGAGGCGGAACGCGTGAGGGAGAGGCAAATTTCGCGCCCTCGCGCTCCTAACCGCCGCAGGACGAGACGCCCTGGGCGGCGGGGAAACAGGCAGATTTCCGGCCACCGTAGGTGCGGGCTTGCGGACGGTGAGCAATGGGTAGCTCGCCGTCCGATAAGGGCCAAGCCCGGGTCGACGGCGCGATGTGTTCCAGGCGCGCCTCAAAGAGATAATATAATACGTTTATTTTCTCTACACGAGTTATGTACTTAATGCTAGTGTTTGACAATAGTGCACGAACAAGGAGCTAACTTTGTGAGAGACTGGTGCCTGAAGTAGGTTTAAATAAAAACCTGTATTACAGGTCACCAGGGCCCTCCCGCGGCTAGATGCCTGTGATATGGACCATGATGACAATGTATACTTAACTAATGTTGAATTAAGAACATTAATAAAATAAAATAAAATTAAAAATACAAAAAGAGTTAGTGGAAATACCAGTGTGTGTGAGTGCGTGAGTAACTAGAGGAAGTGTAAAAAGAAATGTGAGAGGTTGCTTGAGTGAGTGTGGTGTGAGTATGCATGATGGTATGTATGTACAAGCAGCAGTGGGGATTAATAGTAGTAGAGATAGTCTATCTGAGAGGGATCAACAAATTCTCCGTTCCGAATTCTAGTGTTTTCAAATACGTAGTTACTGAATTTTTACATTTGTGTTTCGTTTGAGGATATATATTAAGGGTGCTATTTAGCTTATTGTACAGATATGGCCCAAGAAAGAAGAAGAAATTACGCGAGTGAGCAGAACTGGAAGGATGCGTCTGGCATACTCTGCCTTTTCGGCGCTTATCTTTATACAGATTCGGATCATATTGCAACATGGAGTGTTCCTTAGCGGATGCGGGGCGAATCGGTGGTGGACATTTCGTTCGCCAGCCCCGCTCTGTCGCCGCGTGTCATTGACTGGCGCGTCATGGAGGGGGTGGAGACCTACTCCGATCACCGGTACATGCGGTTTGACGTCTCCACCCAGACCTCGAGTGCGCCGGTCCGACAGGCCCCGAGTGGTCCGCGGTGGGCGCTGAAGCAGCTGGACCGGGAGCTTCTCCTGGAAGCCCCGATCGTGCAGGCCTGGGTGTCATCACCGGACAGGCCTGCCGACATCAACGACGAGGCGGAGTGGTTCCAGGAGGCCATGTCCAATGTGTGTGACATGGCAATGCCCCGGGTCCATCCTAGACGTGCTTCGCGCCGGCTGTACTGGTGGTCGCAAGAGCTGGAGGCTCTGCGCAAGGCGTGTGTTGCTGCGCGACGCCGGTACGCCAGGCATCGCAGGCTCCGTATCCGCCCTCCGGATACTGAAGCCATTGAGGCGGAGCTGTACGAGGGGTACTGAGCGGCGAAGACCGCCCTCCAAGCGGAGATCCTGCGGGCCAGGTCGCTGGCCCGCGAGGAGTTGCTGGAGACTCTCAACAGGGACCCGTGGGGGCGCCCATACAAGATGGTGCGGGAGAAACTCCGGCCATGGGCTCCCCCGCTGACGCAGAGTCTCCGGCCCCAGCTTGTGGGGGACGTGGTGAGCGCTCTGTTCCCCTCTAAAGGGGATCATACCCTCCGCCCATGGCTCCGCCTACTGCGGTGCCCGATGCGGACCACACCGACGACGACGATTCTCCTGAGGTGACTGAGGTAGAAATGAGAGTGGCGGTACGCAAGATGAGTGCGAAGAATACCGCCCCAGGACCCGACGGCATACCCGGAAAAGCCTGGGTCCTGGCCATGGGGGCTCTCGGGCCTCGACTGAGGGGGCTCCTAAGCGCATGCATGGAGAGGGGCCAGTTCCCACTTCGTTGGAAGACGGGGAAACTGGTCCTCATCAAGAAGCTGGGGTGCCCAGCGGACTCTCCGTCCGCTTATCGGCCCATTGTGCTGCTCGACGAGGTGGGCAAGCTCTTTGAAAGAGTCATTGCAGACCGCCTCGTCGGGCAGCTGGTGCGAGTGGGGCCGGATCTGGCGGAGAGCCAGTTCGGTTTCCGCAGGGGGCGCTCTACGGTGGACGCCATCATGCGCGTGCGGGCCCTCACGACGGGGGATGCTGTGGCCCGGGGTGGGGTCGTCTTGGCGGTGTCTCTAGACATCGCCAATGCCTTCAACACCCTGCCCTGGAGTTGCATCAGGGAGGCACTCCGGTATCACCGGATGCCGACCTACCTCTGTCGTGTGGTCGAGGCCTATCTGACGGACAGGGCCGTCATCTACCCCGGTCACTAAGTAGAGTGGAACCGGCAAGAGATGTCGTGCGGTGTCCCACAGGGTTCGGTCCTGGGGCCGCATCTGTGGGATATCGGATACGACTGGGTGCTGCGCGCCGACCTCCCTAGCGGCGTCAGCGTTGTTTGTTACGCTGACGACACGCTTGTTCTGGCGCAGGGGGGGTCGTACCAGGCGGCGGCCGATTTAGCGACACGCGGGGTTGCGACAATCGTCGATAAGATCCGGCAGCTGGGACTCGAGGTGGCCCTGCACAAGTCTGAGGCTATGGGTTTTCATGGTCCTCGGAATGCGCCACCATCGGGCTCCCAGGTAATGGCGAGAGGGGTTCACCTCGGTGTCGAGTCGACGATGAAGTATCTGGGACTCGTCCTCGACAGCCGGCGGAACTTCGTTGAACACTTCCGGCGTTTGGCTCCCAGACTGGACCGGGCCGGGGCTGCATTGAAGCGGCGGCTGCATTGAAGCGGCTCCTGCCCAATCAAGGGGACCCAAACGCCTCCTGCCGGAGGCTCTATGCGGGGATCGTACGGTCCATGGCCCTTTACGGGGCGCCGGTGTGGGCGCGTTCATTGAGGCTGTGGCCAGCCCGCCGGTTGAACGCGTCCCAGAGGGTCATGGCCATCCGGCTGGCCCGAGGATACCGCACGGTCTCCTGCGAAGCGGCGAGCCTCCTTGCCGTATTACCGTCATGGGATCTGGAGGCAAAGGTCCTCGCGCACATCTGGGAGTGGCGCGAGGAGGCGAAACGCCGGGGCTTAGCTCCGATGCCGCAGGAAATCGCGGCACAGCGGACAGAGCTCCGGCGGGATCTCATGGCGTCATGGAGAGTGCGATTGTCGCAACCCCGCGCTGGGCACGCCACAATTGCGGCGATAAGACCCCTCTTTGAGGAGTGGCTTGAGAGACGCCATGGCGTCCTCACCTTCCGCCTGACGCAGGTCCTCACCGGACACGGCTGCTTCGGGAGGTTCCTGTGCAGGATAAGGCGGGAGGAAACACCCGGGTGTCACCATTGTGTGGATCGGCCTGAGGACACGGTGGAGCATACGGTGGAGGTCTGCCCGGCTTGGGCGGAGCAACGCCGTGTCGTCGTAGAGGCGATCGGCGGCGGTGATCTCTCGCGTCCAGCCCTGGTTCAGGCCATGGTACGGAGCGAGAGGAAATGGCAGGCCGTCACCTCCTTCTGCGAAGCGGTAATGCTCGCGAAGGAGGAAGCGGAACGCGTGAGGGAGAGGCAAAGTTCGCGCCCTCACGCCCCTAACCGCCGCAGGAGGAGACGCCCGGGGCGGGAACCGTGAGCCGATTTCCGGCCACCGTAGGCGCGGGCTTGCGGACGGTGAGCAGTGGGTAGCTCGCCGTCCGATAAGGACCAAGCCCGGGTCGACGGCGCGTTGTGTTCCACGCGCGCCTCAAAGAGATGTCAGCAGAATTGACGGGGTCCGCTAGGGCCAGTGCCTGCCGGGGGTTCGAAGAAACCGATAGGGAAATCGTGGCCCCCTGTAACAGGGCAACCGAAGGAAAACGGGTGGGTTTTAGTCAGTAAGAGTCTGACACGCCCTCCCGCTCCACCCAGAGCGGGAGAAGTTATTTGATAATTTCCCAACCAAAAAAAAAAGTATATTCAGATTTATAAAATGTTCACGGCAACTCTCTCTTTGCGGGATACGTACTAATGTGCGAATTGCGCGTTTTTGTAACACAAAACCTCTTTTGATATTATTGTCATAGACTTTTTCCCCAAAATAAAAAATAAAAAAAAAATCTACCAACGCGAAATATATCATTTTCAATTGCTCAATGCTAATTTCTGTTCATAGTGCTCTTAAAGCATAACATGCGGAACATACCGATGCTTTTATAGCATTTAATTCTGTTTTCCAATTTAGCTGGTCGTCAATGTGTATTCCTAAGAATTTAACTTATTACGGGCTGTTGTTCTAAATAATAGTATTTTGGTCTTTGCAGTGTTGATTAACAATTTGTTCATAGTGAACCACACGTGAAATGCTTGTAATGCTGCATTTACAGTCTCTGTTAATTTATCTATATCATTTGCTGCTACTATGGCATTTTTGTCATTTACGAAAATTACTATATCAATGTCAGGTAAAATTGTATTCATGCAATTAATTAAGTCATTAATAAATAAGATAAATAAAACAGGTCCTAATATAGATCCTTGTGGGACGCCCGTAGTCATCATTACTGTTGCTGATTTGTAAACCTTTTTGTAGCTATTTTGTCAATTTCGAACGAACATTTTTCTGTTTTTGAGATATGAAGAGAATAAATTCAAGGCCTTACCTCTTATACCCTAATGCGTCATTTTTGTAAGAATTAATTCGTGGTCTATAGTGTCAAAAGCGGAATTTAAGTCAAGAAAAATTCCGGCTACTTCATTTCATTATTTATTTTTCCTATTACGTCATCAAGTAAAGTATATGGCGTCGAAAGTTCCAAGGTGCCAACACCTTTTTGATAACCAAACTGTCTTTGATTTAACACTATTTACACGCAAGTAAGCTAAAAGTTATTTTTTTATGATCTTTTCAAATATTTTTGACAGGACTGGTAGCAAAGAGATAGGCCTGTAGTTTTTCGGATCAGTTCTACTGCCTTTTTTGTAGACAAGTATTACTTTGACTACTTTAAGCTGGTCCGAGAAGATAGATTCTTCAATACACTTATTATAAAAATCACACAGGCTCAGCTAGTATAGATGTTAGTATAGATGTTCTTTAATCACGGATATTGGGATGGGTTTAAAGAACTTTATTTCTCATTTTAAGAACTTAAAACTAGTAGTTCGCTTATAATGAGATACAATGTGATTTTATCAAATACTATACACATACTACGCTGCTACTGTACTATAGACATTATATTAGCATAGTTTGATTTATGTTATTTCAAATGTTGTGGTGTATTGCCCTAATCTGCGCTTGAATGTGTTTATATTGTCACATTTTTTATATCCTCCGGTAAACTATTGAACAGCCGTGCTCCTTCAACCAATATTGTTTTTTTTTTTTGCCATAATTAGTGCGAGCGCGCGCTGGTTGTAACTGGATTTTGTTTTTATTCCTTAAGAATGCGGCGACGCATGAATTGTCCATACAAACGTAGTACATAAATCATTTGCAATTTGAGCATATTTCCACCATATTATGTTGATATTCGGATTGAGACAGTATTTATCTAGGCTCCTACGTCTTTTTATTTCCAAAAACTTACCTTTAAATGAAGTATATGCGAATTGCATTTCGTACATTTTTACAGCGTAAATAAGATGTTTTCATATTGTTTTTTCTTTATTATAAACAACAATATTTGTAATATTGTTTCCGCAGAAGCATAGTTTATGTTATCAAGTTACAAATTATCGGAAAAAAAAAATGGAAATACATTAAGTTTTCATTCATAATTTTTTGTATTACGGAACACATCCAAATTTATCATAAATTTTTGAAAGCTAGTAGTACTATCGGGTCAAGCTTTAATTGTCAATGTGTGTGTGGTAGTATTGCTCACTGTAGGTGTATATCACTCCGACAGGCACTCACACTAGCGCAACGTGCTTGGAATTGAATTTTGCAAACATCTCGATTTGTAGTTGCGAGTCGTGTCGCCGCCCTCTTAAGTTGTATGTTATATTTTTCATATGTAGCTGTATGTTTGATTGAACAGATTTGGTGATACACAAGTTTGGGATCTCATTATAACCATAAGAATACTTGTTCTCCATACTTTTGACTATGGTTGAGCCCTCATTTGGAGTGACAGAAGCAATTATCATATCGCTATTTTTTTCGATTGTATTCTTTTGTAAAAGTGCTGTATTTTGTTCTCTATCTACTGCCCTAGAGATACATTTGTAGTCAAACTGTTTTGCTAAAATGTCAGATATTGCTTCTGAATCCACTACAATTTGGTCATTGACTTTGAGACGAATTTCCGGTTTTATCGTTTTCTTGTTATTAGTACATTTTCTCACTACTTTCCACACTTCTTTACTTAGATTTTTGGAACTATTTATTTGCACCATTATTGCATGTTTTTAGCCTTTACCACAACCTGTCTATACAGTCTAACATACTTAATTTTATACATTAAGACACTTGAATAAGAAACGTACATAAGAAACGTTTCATTTTACTTAATGTTCGAATTCCTTTAGTGATCCACTTTAATAGTCTATTTTGTTGAGGCGTTTTGGAATACTTCATGAAATGTTTTGAGAAATGTATTTATACCCATGCTACTCCCATTTTTTTCAAGAATACCCTGTGCAAATTGGGCACTATTTTTACTATTAAATACTCTTTTATTTGTGACAACAATTGGACACTTATTTCGCGTTAAATTGCCTACATTATTCAGGCGAATATCTGCAAAAATACCTCCATGGCCATCAGCCAAACCATTGTGATCTACTGCACATCCCAGAATACACGAATCGGGCAAGTTGGTAATTATATTGTCAACACACGAATTAAAACGTAAGCAGCAAAATTGATTTGGTGCCTGAAATTGTAACACCTTAGCAAACTAAGAAATTCCATACTGTCCGCTATTAGGTCAACATTAAAATCTCCACATATTATAGATTTCCTATTGAATAAGTAATCGAGTTACTTCTCCAATTTTTCTAAAAACAAATCAAAAATTTTCTCTACAGGATTACGATAACAACAGCAAATGTACAGTCCATTGAAAACATATTTAACACAACCACAGATAATATAATACTACGTACAGATACCCAATCCCATACAAAGAAATGACACCTCCCTAAATCTGGCTATTGAACTGGCTGTTTTTTTTTCCTCCATTTTATTAACAGATGGCAGCATAAGCGACTTTTACAACGCCATCTAGGAGTTGACGTAGATACATAAGATTCTCAACATCGCACATCGCACGATGCGTTCAAGGACAAGTGTAATAACGTAATAACAATACAACAACAAAAAAATATCTCGAGTTGGCGGAATAGTTTCATTTGTATGAGTGCTAGCTAGCAATTTTCAAACTGCAGCGAATGTCGTGTTTTTTAGCATTTCAATGCTTAAATCTAGATTTTCTTCTCCTCGTTACTAAATCTAGTATACTTAGCTAAAACCCTAAAACTGAAATCACGCCTTCTTCGTCCGAACTCATTTTAACAGTAAGCCGACGTACGCACGGACGTAATAAAATAGCGGCGATATTTTATCGCGCACTGGAATTTCAACGCTCTGCTTAGCGCCGAGAGTTGAAAATCCAACAGTGTGTTTTTCAACGCGCTGGGACGAGAGTTCATCTCAACGCGTTGGATTCTCAACGCTCGGCTTAACACCGAGAGTTGAAAATCCAGTGCGCAATAAAATCCCGCCGCGATTTTATTACGTCCGTGCGAACGTCGGCTAAAAGTTTTTAGAAACATCAAATAAAAACCGGCCAAGTGCGTGTCGAACCACGCACAATGAAGGGTTCCGTAGTTGGGATGAATTTATCCCAAGAACAAACTTAACTTTGCAGATGTATGGGAGAACATGTTTTTGCAACCGCAAATTTAAGTTGGTTGATTATTACTCGTTAACACCTCGACTTAAGAATGCGGCGACGCATGAATTGTCCATACAAACGTAGTACATAAATCATTTGCAATTTGAGCATATTTCCACCATATTATGTTGATATTCGGATTGAGACAGTATTTATCTAGGCTCCTACGTCTTTTTATTTCCAAAAACTTACCTTTAAATGAAGTGTAAGCGAATTGCATTTCGTACATTTTTACAGCGTAAATGACATGTTTTCATATTGTTTTTTCTGTATTATAAACAACAATATTTGTAATATTGTTTCCGCAGAAGCATAGTTTATGTCATCAAGTTACAAATTATCGAAAAAAAATTGGAAATACATTACGTTTTCATTCATAATTTTTTGTATTACGGAACACATCTAAATTTATCATAAATTTTCGAAAGCTGGTAGTACTATCGCGTCAAACAATAATTTTCAATGTGTGTGTGGGTGGTAGTATTGCTCACTGTAGGTGTATATCGCTCCGACAGGCACTCACACTAGCGCAACGTGCTTGGAATTGAATTTTGCAAACATCTCGATTTGTAGTTGCGAGCCGTGTCGCCGGCCTCTTAAGATGCAAAAACAGTATTGATTTTTTTTTCTTTTGCTTATGTCTCGAAAACGGTGTGTCCAATCGCAAAAATAATGAAAATTTCGACACCCTGTATAACACCCTTAAACCCCTAACACTCTACATGTAGGTAATATTTTTTCTTATTTTCGTTACAAAAAGTGAAAAAATCCATATAAAACACGTCGAGGCTGCGTGCCTCCGGCTCTAAAAAGTTTCACGTGGTTAGGTATCACGTGTGGAGTCCCGATTGTCAAATTCGATTTAGATGTGTCAAAATTATTTTTAAATTTAGTGAATTTATTTTGCAGAATAGCTTTGAGATTCTCATAGTCAAAAGTAGGAATTTTAGTGATAGTTTAGTTAGTTTAGTTCGGTGTACAAAAGAATCGGCACCATAGGCTACCTATCTACTTTTAAAACGTTTCGTGCAATCCTTTTTAGGGTTCCGTACCCAAAGGGTAAAACGGGACCATATTACTAAGACTCCGCTGTCCGTCCGTCTGTTTGTCTGTCTGTCCGTCTGTCACCAGGCTCATGTATCTCATGAACCGTGATAGTTAGACGGTTAAAATTTTCACAGATAATGTATTTCTGTTGCAGCTATAACAACAAATACTAAAAAAACAGAATAAAATACATATTTAAGGGGGCTATACAACAAACGTAATTTTTTGCCGTTTTTATAGATAATGGTACGGAACCCTTCGTGCGCGAATCCGACTCGCACTTGGCCGGTTTTTATAGAAAGTTTTAGAAAGGTATCAGTAAAATGAAAAAAATATAATTAAATAGGTAGGTACTTGCCAAAAACATGTTAAGTAATAGATTTATTTGAGTTATTATATTTCTGCTAAGTAAAGTAGGTAATAGATTATAAAAAAATACAGTGGCACTCACTCCGGGAGTGCCGACAGAAGTGAAAACTTGAAAAAGATCTTGGTGGAATAAAAATACTTGTATAGAACATTGGTCTGTAATCTAATCTAGATAAAGATCACAATCGCGTTTAAAAAAAAAACTTCCAAACCTTTAAAGTAAAAATACTTGCATAGAACTTTGATCCGTAACGGAATATAAATAAAGAGCAGAATCGCGTTTACAAAAATGAGATATCGGTAACGGTGTCGCGAGTTCAATTGTTTTTCCCATCTCAAATATGCCCAACGCGCCTAAAGTTTTCACTTCAAAAATTGTTTGATTTTCCTACTAAACGTATAATAATAACGACAGATCATGTGATGACAAATTGAGTAAAACGCCATCTATTGCACAGAGCTCTGAACAAAATGATTAACTTTATCATTCTATGAGTTCGAATTGAAGTAAAAGGTTTAATTTACCTTTTTTGTTGAAAATTCACGATTTATGGGTTTAATTTTATAAATCAGCATATTCTTGATAATCTTACTTATGCCAAAATCTGCCGTTTATCGCTTTTTAGTGATTGTTAATTTCATCATTGTTACCTATGCTGCCATCTATGATTTTTTTTACAAAATTAATTATAATTTGTTCGAGTTGAGACATGGGGTCTCAACTCGAACAAATTATAATTAATTTAAATTAGACCCCATGACACCACATATTTCAAAACATTCAACTTTAAATAACTTATTTATTGCGTCGATAATTTCTGTTCGCCTATTCATATGTCCTAAAATCAAACTATCTCCTCTCATTTTAATTTTCCTGGTATTGTATGAGATTAGTTTGTAGTTATATAAATGTCGGATCCGGTCATTAGTACGGTCACGAAACGAATCGCAAGCGCGCCACTGGCGACATCAAGTGATCTACCCACACCAAAAAGTGCGCTTCTACAGAGTCGTGATGTTTTAAGGCCACGGCGAGGAGGGATTCAGCCTCGGATCGCATCGGAGTTAATACGTCGCTGAACTGTTCTCGATTCGTGGTGCTCAGTTATTGTGTTAATTGTAATTTGTGATCTTTGTGTTAATTTGTGATTTTAATAAACGCCGTCGCACCCAGTGTGTGTATAATTTAGCTAGTGTGATTAATTTGATAGTAAATTATAATGTGGTCTGAACTGCAAACGGTTTTACTATTGCGCATTAAGCAACACTACCCACACTACTCACACTACGCACACAGTAGTTAAAATATCGCTGATAATAACGAAACCGTCACATACCCGTCTTCGATATATATTTAAAAAAAATTGCTGTGAAAGTGTGTGAAATGAAAACTCATTCAAGAAATGTTCGCTTAAACATAATAATAGTCTAGCTTTTAATCTACGGTTTGTACATAAACTTTTAGCTCAGTCTTCGTATTATTAATTCCACAAACATTCTGATGGAATATGTTCAAATTAGTATGGTCAGTGGTCACTTGATACATAATTATTCCCGAAAAAAAATTGATGTTGATATAGACTCCACAGCATGTGTTACTAAGTAAAGCGATGAATTTGGTTGAGACTAATCGCTGCATTTGTTTGTCTTAGCTTTATTAACCATTTTTAGGGTTCCGTAGTAAACAAGGAACCCTTATAGTTTCGTCATGTCCGTCTGTCTGTCTGTCTGTCTGTTCTGTCTGTCTGTTCTGTCTGTTTGTCCGCGGTCTAGCTCCAAGACCCTTAGTACTAGAAAGCTGTAATTTGGCATAGGTATACATATTAATTACGCCGACAAAGTGGTAAAACAAAATTATGAAAAACATTTTTTTTTAGGGTATCTCTCATACACGTTAAGTGGTGATGTTTTTTTTTTTTTTTTACCCCATGGTGAGGGATATCATTGGAAAGGTCCTTCAAAAATATTGTGAGTTTGTGAAAACCATTTTTGGATTCAAGGATTCTTTTGCGAAATATTAAGCTTTAAAGTGCTAATTTTTGTTAGAGTCAAGTGTCCCCCCCCCCTGCCGGCTAAATGGTTGGTTTTGGGTGTGTGAAAAAAATCACAACAGTAGTTTATATAACGAAATTAAAAGGAAAACTATCACAGCTAAGTAGGCTCTACAGGTTAACGAGTAATAATCAACCAACTTAACTTTGCAGTTGCAAAAACATGTTTTCCCATACATTCCGTAGGGAGAACATATTTTTCAACTACAAAGTTAAGTTTGTTTTTGGGATAAATTCATCCCAACTACGGAACCCTTCATTGTGCGTGGTCCGACACGCACTTGGCCGGTTTTTTTAAGTAATAAGGTATAGGTATCAGCTTCTAAGTCACTTATTTCACTATGACTGTGTATCACATTTAAATCCTTGCAGTTGTTATCTACACATTGAAACAGCTTTATGTAATTTAATAATTTTGCTTTTTTAATTTTTGTACAACATAACATCACGCCTTGATTCCCCGAAGGGTTGGGCAGAGGTGTCCCTGTAGCAGGTAATTTTTTAATGGAAAAAATTAACTATAGCTTTATTTTTTACTTTGCCTGTGTATTTAGAAAACATTTCGTGTGTATATTCCAGATGCTTATTTGTATCAAACGTATAAGTATATTTAAGTCTGGTTGCTAAGATATAGAAGTTGATTGAAAGCTTCTATTCTAGTATTAAATAAATTAACATTCCATTGTAGTTTAAAGTTAGGAGAACATAAGTATTTTTTTTAATATGACATTGGTTGCCTTATATTCTCAAGTTTATATTTTATGTGATTTACTCATTTATCATACTTATTTGAGACAAAGAAAAAGCTGCTAAGGACCAGTTCTTGTTGAAGGAGTCCAGCTCATCGCTTTACTCTGTTTTACTCTAATAAACGATTTTTTTGCCACAATGACACAGGTTTTTCTTTCAGCTGTAACTTTTTCCCACAACGATTTGAGATTGACGGCCATAGTAACTAATGACAGTCATAAAAAGAGCTTTTCACCGACATAATTATGTCTGGTTATTATTGGTCGCTGGTACATTATTGGTACGGTGGATACATTTTTGCCCATCCTCTTTTAAATGCCCGAAACGACTTGTGCTAACAGAACGAACTAGTTAGATCTAGTTAGATGAGGTAAAATATTTTTACTCTCAATAAAAAAGGTTAGGTTAGGTTAGCACTGCGACCCCTATGCCAAAAACGACTAGAATATACAGAAAAATACGTTAGTAGGTTAAAGAACTAAATGCCTGTTAATTATTCGACCCAAACGGAAATTGCAACCATAATCACTGTGACTGGTTTAGAAAATGTATTATAATGATATTTAGTATAAACGTGATTTTTCCAAATGAAGCTAATTATTAAATGAAAATATGTAAATGTCGGAGACGGGTATGTGACTCTTCGTTATTATCAGTGATATTTTAACTACTGTGGGCGTAGTGTGGGTAGTGTTGGTTGATGCGCAATAAAAAATCGTTTGCAGTTTAGATCACATTATAATTTACTATCAAATTAATCACACTAGCTAAATTATACACACACAGGGTGCGACGGCGTTTATTAAAATCACCAATTAACACAATGATCACAAATTACAACTAAAACAATAACTGAGCACCACGAATCGAGAACAGTTCCGCGACGTCTTAACTTCGATGCGATCAGAGGCTGAATCCCTTCTCGCCGTGGCCTTAAAACATCACGACTCTGTAGAAGCGCGCGCTTTAGGTGTGGGTAGATCACGTCCTGTCACCAGCGGCGCGCTTGCGATTCGTTTCGAGTCCGTACTAATGACCGGATCCGACATATATAAATGACTAGCTTTTGCCCGCGGCTTCGCCCGCGTGGATGTTGGAAAATATCCAACAGGAACGTGCTACCGGGATTCAGAGTATCCTATGTCCTAACCTATCCAGGTCATGGCCTATCCTATGCCTTTCATTTAGAAATCCGTTCAGCCCTTACGGCATGAAAAGGTAACAGGCAGGTAATAAATCAAAAATAAATAATAAATCTATTTTAGGGTTCCGTATCTCGACATTAAAAATTTTAACCCTTAAATGATGACTTATTTTATTTTTTTTGGTCTTCGTTGTCTGTCAAGACCCTTTTTCTCAGGAACGCGTGGAAGCATCAAGTTGAAATAGATATCAAAAACTTAGATCTACGGTCTCTTGGATCTGTAACGAAATCAAACTTCTAAGTCAACGCAATAAAAAAATACGGCCATTTATGCCGCATATTTTGACACTCGCAAATAAACCAGTCTATTTGGTAATTTCCGTTGGCCCAGCAACATGAAGTTTGGCGAGAAGCAAGGTCAAGTAAAGAGGAAAATCCGAAAATTTGTAATTTATGAACTGCAAAGTTTTTTGTTCTTCAATCCGGGTACAAAAATTTGTAGACCGTGTCTTGAAGTAACATTTAGTATGTATTTTATTCAAATCGGTAAATTTAAGTTTTCAATTGAAAAGTTAAGTTTGTCCTTCAATCCTGATTTGGAAATTCGGGCAGTCGATCAAACACAGCTTTGAGACGGAACCTTTAGGGCGCAAATCCTACTCATATCTGTCCGGCTTTTTAACATAAATAAAACAGGTTTATATGATTCTAAATGCTTTACTTAAAATACTAATTATTAATTTTTACACGCTTTTTATTAACTTCACCTGTATGTATGTTTGTTTGTAACCGACTCCTCTGGGCGCGATTTTGACCCACTTTAAACGGCCAGATTTCGTTCAAACTTTGTAGATTTATCGAGGACCGATGACAATACATTAATTTGATAAAATTATTTGTTTGTATGTTTGTTTGTAACCGACTTTTTGGGCGCGATTTTGACCCACTTTAAACGGCCAGATTTCGTTCAAACTTTGTAGATTTATCGAGGACCGATGACAATACATTAATTTGATAAAATTATTCCATTTTTCAATTTGCAAAATAAGATTTTTGTTAGTGAAATAAAAGAACATAATAATTGTGATTCGTTTAATTCAAAACTGAATCGTAAACATCGCAATATTTGCAAAAATAATTTTGATAGCTCTTGTCACTGTCAAACATAAAGTAGAGTGACCATGAATTTTCCGGGACAAAATACAGAAATTGGTATACCGTGTAGGGCGGCCATGATTTTCTCAGGACAAAATCCGGAAAGCAGTTTACCGGGTAGCGGGATTACAAATTTCGAGTATGAGCATGCGTTCCTTATTTTGTTTGACCAGGCATGGGGTCATAACCTGCTCAAAAGGGGGAGGATATAACGCGATCTCATTTCAAACCGCTCCCGCCACAATCCGCAGCTTCTAGAATATTCTAGAACCCGTGAAAAAGATAAACGACGCGCACATTTTTTACACGCTTTTTAGGGTTCCGTAGTAAACAAGGAACCCTTATAGTTTCGTCATGTCTGTCTGTCTGTCTGTCTGTCCGCGGTCTAGCTCCGAGACCCTTAGTACTAGAAAACTGTAATTTGGCATAAGTATACATTTTAATTACGCCGACAAAGTGGTAAAATAAAATTATGAAAAATATTTTTTTTTTGGGTACCTCTCACACACGTAAAGTGGTGATGTTATTTTTTTTCTTTTTTTAACCCATAGTGAGGGGTATCATTGGAAAGGTCCTTTAAAAACATTGCGAGTTTGTGAAAACCATTTTTGAATTCAGGGATCCGTTTGCGAAATATTAAGCTTTAAAGTGCTAATTTTTGTTAGAGTCAAGTGTCCCCCCCCTTGCCGGCTAAATGGTTGGATTTGGGCGTGTGAAAAAAATCACAACAGTAGTTTATATAACGAAATTAAAAGGAAAACTATCACAGCTAAGTAGGCTCTACTCTACAAGTTAACGAGTAATAATCGACCAACTTAACTTTGCAGTTGCAAAAACATGTTTTCCCATACATTCCGTATGGGAGAACATATTTTTCAACTACAAAGTTAAGTTTGTTTTTGGGATTAATTCATCCCAACTATGTGCGTCTACCCTTCATTGTGCGTGGTCCGACACGCACTTGTTATTTAGACAAGTAGTCTGTCATCCGTCAGCTGTGCATAAAAAAAGCGTGGGGTGCTTTTTAAAATAATGTCCAAATGATAATCCTTCTACTCATATCTGTCAATAAAATATTTATAACTATTGACACCATGCACCCCACGCTTTTTTTATTAAAATAAAATATATTTTTAACTTATTTACACTATTATTAATTTATATTTATCAAAAATGTTAACACTATTCTTAATTTAAATTTATTAAAATTTATTTTCAATTTTTTAGTTCGGTTTTCTATAACAAGCGTGTTTTTTAGTTTTTTAAACTGTTATTTATACTATTATCACCACCATTAATTTGTAATATCTACTCTAGTGTCGCCATTGAACACGTAATACCCACATGTTAGAAAGGTTAGTTTACGACTTTAAATTGTGATAACTTTGACAGAGTGGGCCGATTTTAATGAAATATAGACTAAATTATATAATTCAAGATACAGACTATGGCTATATTTCCAATTTCCTTAAATCTTTTAAAAAGAAGACAAAAAAATTAATATTACATGTGAATTTTAAAATCGTCCCCCAAACAGGTGTTTTACCTGTTTGGGGGATGATTTAAAAAAAACGCCGAAATGTGTAATTCTTTATTTCTTAACAAAAGAATAAATTTTAATTTTCATATCCCTAACTTAAGAAATGCTGGATTTGCCATACAAACTCTCATCCTCTGTAGGATCTTTCATCTCATGCCCTTTAGGATTATTTTTGAGACAAAAAGTACCCTATATCCTTCTTCAGGATGCCATCTATCGCTACCAAATTTTATCGAAATCCGATCAGTGGTTTAGCCGTGAAAAGGTAACATACATACAGACAGAGTTACTTTCGAATTTATAATATTAGTATGGATGAATTGATGATTGACTGCTTAGCTCCATAAAGGTATAGCATGATGATAATCATTTAAAAGGTTAAATCTGTAACTATCTGCTACATTCGTTCCTTAATCAGCCCAGTGAAGTATTGGAATAATTCAACTGTTGTATAGTGGTATATTGTGTACATTTAAATAATGGTAAGTACCTCATTAAAAAGATTTTTCAACATTCAAAGGTATATTGTATCTCTTCTCATTTCCTACGAAATGTATGGGATTTTTTTTTGCAATTTCTGACTTTTCTCGTCCTAATCCTCAGTTGGCCTAATATAGTTTTTTGATTTTAGTAATAAGAAATAGGATCGACCGGTATCAAAAAAGTTGTTGTGAAAATTGGCAATTTTCTTGCTGACTGTATTTTTTTTTCAAAATCTGTGAATGCAAATCAAAATGTTTCAAAAAGTTAAGGACAGTCTCCTAAGACTTTTCTTGTAGCGACAACGGTTAAGGTACCTGCCCTTATTGCCCCATCTCAAAATCCACCCTGTATTTGCTGTGATTGACTGCTTAGCTCCATAAAGGTATAGCGTGATGATAATCTTTTAAAAGGTTAAATCCGTAACTATTTGCAATATTCTAACCTTTTGGCTAGTCTTTTTATAATTTGCGGTAAACTATAGAAGAATACGAACATAATGCTACATTGCTCATCCCCCATAGCAAATAGCGTGATAATAATTTTTGAAAAATCTATTGTGATGTTTCCATTATTTGACTTGTAGATTATTTATACAAATTTTCAAGTTAATTAAGCCACACAGTAAAATCCTCCACTGTAAAAATGACGTTTCACCCCGTAAGGGGTTGATTTTCAAAAAACCCTGATATACGTTTTTATTTATTTTTAGTTTTAATTATAAATACTGAGTTTCGAGTTAATCAGTCAGACCGCTCGTTAAAATTCTTCCATACAAACTGACACCCCCCAATCCTCCTTTAGGGGGTACTTTAAAAAAAACTAAAACTGGCAAACTTTATAATTTACATAGATTCGTACCAAGTTTCAAGTTTATTAACTCAAGGAAAAAGATTTTTCATTCAAACTAAATCCCCCTTTTCACCCCTTAAAGGTCGAATTTCCAAAAATCCGTTCTTAGCGAACCTCTTCTAAGTATAAACTACCTCCCTACCAAATTTCATCTTTTTACGTCAAGCGGTTTTCGATATTGAGTGACCTTTCGCTTTTATATATTTAGAAGAAGATTAAATAGCACGCGAAACATTTGTAAAAAGAAGCATTTGCTAAATAAAACATTTTTTTTGTAAAGCGAGTGTTTATACAATAATAAAACATTTGCAGAATAAGATGTTTGTAAAATAATAATAAATGTGGAAAATAATAAATAATGATAAATCGTGTTATAAACACGGGAAACAAAAGGCAAAGCGCTGTGCGGTGGGATGGCGAATAAGTAAGATTAATTTAATTCCATGTTTATTGAAGTGAAAACTTATTTGAGTGCGTTGACCGATTTTGGTAGGGGTTAAGCTTTTGAATTCGCGTCACCGACGCGCCGTAGTGCTTTACTATAGAACATAGATGGCGCTAATACATGTTTTAAGTTTTTTAATGGAACGAAGTCTTTTAACGGGGCTTGCGGTAAGAGTAAACTGGCAGAAATCGTCGCGCGAAAAAGCAAAAGAAGAGAATCGCAAGTATGATACTTGCGACTCTCTTCTTCTAATTCACACTTTGTCTCTCTCCTCCTCTATGAAATGGCTTTTATGGCTTTTTCACATTTCTGGTCATGGGTGTCGTTTTCATAGTTTTCGAGGGTGCTAAAGCCAGCGGGTCGTGAGCGGGGTCAAAATGAAAAACCAAGTTGGCGAATGCATATAATTTAAATATGTGGTATGCGGTCGTAGGTCGGTCGCAGTGCGCGAGCGTATACTGGGAGGGCTCCCTGTGGGCGCTGGGAGGCTGCGACGCGTGGCACTGCCTCGCCAGCACCGAGCGCCTGCGCCTCTCGCCCTCGCCGGTGCAGTGGGAGCCGGGCCCGGGTCCGCGCCCCGCGCCCGCGCCCTCGCCGGCGCAGTGGGAGCCGGGCCCGGCCCTGCCCACCGCACGCCGCTCCGTGGGCGCGGCGGCCTGGCGCGGCCGCCTCGTGGCCGCCGGCGGCTCGGACGGCGCGGCCTCGCTGCGCCGCACCGAGTGGCTGGCGGCCGAGGGCGCCTGGCGCGCCGGGCCCGAGCTGCGCCGGCCGCGCGCCGCGCTGGGGCTGGCCGTGCTGCACGACGCGCTCTACGCCGTCGGCGGCTTCGACGGCAAGGAGTTCCTGTCGTGCGTGGAGTGCTTGTACGAGCCCGACGGCGAGTGGACCACGCTGCTGGCTCCGCCCGCGCCCCGCACGCCGCTCTCGCCGGACGCGCCCCCGCCGGTTGCGCCCCCGCCGGACGTGCCCCCGCCGGTCGCGCCCCCGCCGGACGCGCCCCCGACGGTCGCGCCCCCGCCGCCCGCCGCGCCCCCCGCGCACGACGACGCCGCGGAGAGCGAGTGACGCGCGGCGCGCTGGTCGGTCGCTGCGATAGTTTGAGCCGAACTGTTCGACGGCATTCGCAACATTTAGCAAATTGTGTGCTGCCGCGAAACTGAACCGCTACCTCAAAATTAGACGCTTGCGGGAGCCGCGCGACGACACGCGGCGCGCGGCGTCTGTTCGTGTATCGATGCCTTTACTTCGCATTTGAATATATTATTGATAAAGTTAGCCTGCGGGCCGGCGACGCCCGCGGTCTGTATATATGGCCCTCACTCACGAGTAGTCTATATTATTATATTATCACAGAGTTATACGGCGGGATCATGTTGTTCTTGTTCGCGTGCTTTCCCGCTATCGTATTATTTTTACATTCCTATTTTGTAAGATAATGATGTGTATCCTCTGTAGGACGTGGTTTGTGTATTGTTAGCTATTAGTTTTCTTTGTAAGATGATAATTACATGAAGTGTATCTGTATGGGCGCGCGCGGCCGCCCGGGCCGGCGCGCCTCCTGTTTATGTTAATAAATCGTATCTCCACACTCGCTGCGTTTCAATGTTTAGCGTCCGAGTTAGCCTAGTGGTATGACCGTCGGACTGCCAAGTCATAGGTCTCGAGTTCGAACCCAAGGCACGCACCTTTGACTTTTCGGAATCATGTGCATATTGTATAATTATCACTTGCTTCAAAAACGGTGAAGGAAAACAACGTGAGGAAACCGGCATGCCTGAGATATTTCTCGACGGCATGTGAAGCCAAGTCAGAGGCCCATGGGCGGCTTTAAAACTCTGACACCAGGTTAGTCCCCATCACAAATCGCCTATGTATGCGAAACAGTTGAATTCGATGGTGCACTGTAACGGTATAGCTCATATTCATTTCAGTAGTCTCTTAAGTGCGACACTATACAGGGTTACTGGTAACTCGACGTATTCCTTGCAGGACGTCATAGTAGGGTTAAAATGCAACAAATTAAGCCACCAAATGTTCTACCGAAATTCAGTAGTTTTTGAATTAGTTAAGAGTTTTAGTTTTTTTTATGAAAAATCCCAGATTAAATCATTTGAAACCAATTTAAAAATGATTTACGGCGCGACTGTACTGAAATTTAAGTTATTATCATAGTTGACGCCGTAGCAGACCTTTGTTAATAATTAAAAGTTCAATAATGCCTAAAACTTTGGCAAATATCACTAAACAAACATTTAATTTTTTGTAATTTTTGCTATTACTTCATAAAAAATGTAGTCTAGTGCAAAAAAAAAAATGCTACACCTGGTGTACAAATTACTAAGAAAATATCCTTGTCTTATCAGCTATCCAAAAAGGTATGAAAGTTAATACAAGATCATGGACTACATTATGACAATCGTTTTTGATTTAGTACAGGCGTGCGTTTCACAAAAAGGTGATTATTCGAAAAATCAAAAACAAAATCGTGAACATTATTATTCTTTTTAATCAATATTAAAAACTTTAATTACACACATTTCACACGTCTTGTTCGATGTGCTGCCCTCGGTTTCGAATACATGTTCTTATTCGCTTCCTTACTTCGGTTTTTGTTATTCTTGATGTGATTGTTGCCCTCATCAAATGCGGCGGGCATTTGTAATTCTCTCCCTTAGTTCTTCAATTGAATTTACTGGGGTCACATAAACTAGATCTTTCATATGACCCCAGACGTAAAAGTCTAGCGGCGTCAGATCAGGGCTTCGTGCAGGCCACGGAATCGGCCCACCGCGCCCTATCCATCGGTTTGGATAGTTTTCATCCAGCAATTGTCGAATTGTGATTCGGAAGTGGGCTGGACATCCGTCATGTTGGTAAATCATGTTTGCTCTTCTTTCTTCCGGTACATCCGTGAGCAGTGCTGATAAATGATTTCTGAGGAAATCTTCATAAATTTCCCCATTTAGTATTCGGGGTAAAAAATGTGGGCCAATTAATTTGTCGTCAATAATACCCATCCAAACATTAAGCGAGAACCTTCGCTGGGATGCGGTTGGTTTCAGTTTTTTAGGGTTTGCTTCTGCTTTCGGTGCCCAGTAATGTAAGTTGTGGTAATTTGTGATACCATCAAGATCAAAACATGACTCATCGGTCCACAGAATGTTTTTTAAAAAGTTTTCGCTGTCGGCGTTGGCACTTAGCATAAAACGACAAAATTCAAGCCGTCTCGGCGAATCTCCTTCTTCTAATGACTGGACTGGTTGGTAATGGTATGGATGTCGGCCTGACAAGTGAACTACAGACCAGACTTTCCACTGTGACATACCAAGCTCACGCGCTACGATGTTTGTCGATGTGTTAGGATCGTCAATAAAACGTTGAAGAATAAGCTCCTCGTCCTCAGCCGTGTATCTCCGGGAACGACCAGTGTCAACTTGCCTGCTTCTTTGGACGCTGCCAGTTTCAGATATTCGCCGATAAGTCGATCCGAAGACACTAACGTGGGGGAGTCGGCGGTTGGGAAAGCGAAGTTGATATTCTCGCCGCGCCTCAGCAGCGTTACCGTCACAAAGTCCGTAACAGTACATTATGTCAGCGTATTCAGGATTAGAATATGCAGCCATAGTCAGCGCTTATGAAGGCACAGCACAGCACAAGAGCAAGATACGCAGCAACAATTAGGGAAATAGCCAGTAACAAAACACGAGCTTGCGCGACGTAGAGTTGAAACTAATTAACGCTGACGACCAAATTTTGCAAAATCGCACCCCCTGTCATGCCGAGAGAACAATAGCGACCAATCACAAAGCTTCCCGAGTGTTTGGAGTTCAAGCGCAGGTAAAAACTACGAATAATACGAATACGAAACAATAGGTTGACCGTCTCGCAATTTTACCTGCCCCCCATAAAACTCTTCTCTTCCCTGGCACACATGCAAAAGTATTGACAATCATACCTTTCTGAATAACTGATAAGACAAGGATATTTTCCTAGTAATTTGTACACCAGGTGTAGTATTTTTTTTTTTTGCACTAGACTACAAATTTTATGAAGTAATAGCAAAAATTACAAAAAATGAAATGTTTGGTTAGTGATATTTGCCAAAGTTTTAGGCATTATTGAACTTTTAATTATTAACAAAGGTCTGCTACGGCGTCAACTATGATAATAACTTAAATTTCAGTACAGTCGCGCCGTAAATCATTTTTAAATTGGTTTCAAATGATTTAATCTATGATTTTTCATAAAAAAACTAAAACTCTTAACTAATTCAAAAACTACTGAATTTTGGTAGAACATTTGGTGGCTTAATTTGTTGCATTTTAACCCTACTATGACGTCCTGCAAGGAATACGTCGAGTTACCAGTAACCCTGTATGTAACTTGTCTGTGACAGCAGTGTCGCACATTAAGGACTGTCCAACCTATTTGCTATCATATTCAGAACGATATTTGAGCTAGCCCACACTGCGCACGAGAGACGCGAAGCGCTTCTGCATGGTCGCATGAATAACAGTCCGTGCGCGCCCGCTCGAACATACCCGAAGCGCTGCAGTAGCGAGGCAGACCCGACGTCGCTCTGAAAGCGTTGTTGAATTGAATGCGGAGGGTGCTGTAGTGTTAGGTTTCAATTTATTACTAGATAATTATTCGATATTGTACTGTCAACACCGAAAGATTTGATATATCAAAATTGCGGAACAACGGCCTTCTGGGTCGGGCGCTCGTGACGGTAAGACGTGCTTAGTGGCTGTGTCATAGTATTGGTTGGAGATCTACTGTAAATTAAGGTAACTTATTAGTTTTCTGGTAAATATTAGAATAGTGATATTATGTGGGGAATAGGAGATGTGATGGCATGGTGTAGAATATTGAATTTGATGTTGGCAAAGAAATATAAATGAATGACAAAATATCTTGGTGTTTCATATTATTTTCCTTATCCCTGAAATATTGTAAATAATTATGAATTAAACAGTTTTAGATTATGATGTTGGGGTGACTTTAAGATTCATTTGGGGATTAGTATCTACTAGCTTTTGCTCGCGGCTTCGCCCGCATGGATGTCGGAAAATATCCCACAGGAACGTGCTACCGGGATTCAGAGTATCCTATGTCCTAACATTTAGAAATCCGTTCAGCCCTTACGGCATGAAAAGGTAACAGGCAGGTAATAAATCTATTTTAGGGTTCTGAATCTCAAAATGAAAAATTTTAACCCTTAAATGATGGCTTATTTTATTTATTTTTTTGTACTTCGTTGTCTGTCAAGACCCTTTTTCTCAGGAACGCGTGGAGGCATCAAGTTGAAATACATATCAAAAACTTAGATCTACGGTCTCTTGGATCTGTAACGAAATCAAACTTCCAAGTCAACGCAATAAAAAAATACGGCCATTTATGCCGCATATTTTGACACTCGCAAATAAACCAGTCAATTTGGTAATTTCCGTTGGCCCAGAAGCATGAAGTTTGGCGAGAAGCAAGGTCAAGTAAAGAGGAAAATCCGAAAATTTGTAATTTATGAACTGCAAAGTTAAGTTTGTTCTTCAATCCGGGATCAAAAATTTATAGACCGTGTCTTGAAGTAACATTTAGTATGTATTTCATTCAAATCGGTACTCTCCACTCTATTAAAAGTTCTTTTTCAATTGAAAAGTTAAGTTTGTCCTTCAATCCTGATTTGGAAATTCGGGCAGTCGATCAAACACAGCTTTGAGACGGAACCTTTAGGGCGCAAATCCTACTCATATCTGTCCGGCTTTTTAACATAAATAAAACAGGTTTATATGATTCTAAATGCTTTACTTAAAATACTAATTATTCATTTTACTATTATCACCACCAATAATTTCTAATATCTACTCTAGTGTCGCCATTGAACACATAATACCCACATGTTAGAAAAATTAGTGTACGGTGAAACCATACACTATCGACAACTAAGCATTTTTACATAAATTTATAAACTCATACCAATTTATCAATTAAGTACTCGATTAGCGGTCATCGCGTGTCAAAAAATCAAAATCAAAATCAAAATATTTTTATTTCACATAAACCTACATGGGCACTTATGAAACGTCAGAAGCTAGGTGCACGGTTCCAATTGGTCGTTTCCTATGGAGAAGAGCCGGCAAGAAACTCCACGGTTACTCTTTTAAAAATAATTGGCTTTTACAATACTTTCATATAACAGTGTTTCTAGGTATGGGAGGACAGTGTAGGTCTTTCAATAAGTACCAAGTACTTAACAAAATAGAAAATGGTCAACAGGTCTACAATCCACTAAGCCTACAGCGTTCTCACATTCACAAAATATGTAGAAAAGAATCTATACAAAAAATAAATAGATTAATAAAAGTAAAAAAAAACCTATTTTAATAAAACGCAATTATATGATTGCTGTTACAACTGTAATCAATCTGAGTAATTATCATGTCCACAAAAGTGACAAAAAAAAAAAAAAAAAGTTCAAATTAAATCGTAGGTATATAATGTCAAATAATAGAATAATAAATATGTCAAGGACGAATGTAAAAACAAAAAAAAATAAAAATAAATAAAGATTTAAATAAACATGTTAATTTGGGAGCAGTTAATAGACTCTTACTTATTTATGCCATTAATGAGGTACCAGGGAAGCCACATGTGCAGAAGGAATTATTGCCAAACTTCCTTATCTTCAACATAGTCTTTAATTTTATAATATGCTTTCTTGATAAGGACACGTTTGATGTGGGTTTTGAACTTCCCATCGCTAAGTTCTGTCACAGACTTTGGCAACTTGTTATAAAAGCGGATACTGTTTATAAGAAATGACTTGCTTGTTTTAGTTAATCTAAATTTGGGTATCACAATTTCATGTCGACTACGTGTATTTATATTATGGAAATCGCTTCTTATTTTGAAAAGTCTTAAGTTTTTGCGAACATACATAATACTTTCTAAGATATAAAGTGAAGGCAAAGTCAGTATATCAATTTCTTTAAATTCGTCTCTAAGGGACTCGCGAGGGCCCATTTTATAGATCGCGCGGATTGCCCTCTTTTGTAAAATGAAAATTGAATCTATCTTATCTTATCTATCTTGTGCTCTCTCGCTCCTTTATATTATATAGCCTTTGGTCCGTTAAATACATTTATTTTTACCTTAAACGCAACAGTATCATAGACTATCTTCCTAACTTCTAATGGTCCTTCGAGCCGGATCTGAACCAGCGACCTATGGATACTAACTGGAACTTATGAAAAATCAGCACTTTTATGTGCGCACTAGACAGCGTCTAGGACTCATAACGGTATCGGTTACGTGGCCAATAGCTTGTTCGGAGTATTAGATGAACGATTCGCCGAACAGTACAAAAAAGATATACAGCTTGTAAAACAAAACCAGGGGCATCTTAATAACTTGTTAAGAAATCAGACCTCCATCATTGAGGCTGAATACAACGTTTTAAAAAGAACCGAGCACACTATCCAATTACAGCATAAAACAATAAACAAACATTTGAATCATTTGGATAATGCTGCCTTTGCTATTAAGCAAGAAGTTGAAGGTTTAGCTAAAACGCAAGACTGCTCTGTCGGCAGTCACAACTATCAACTTGCTTCAAAACTTCAAAAGGATCCAGGATACTCTGTTAGATATCATCACGGATATTTACCACGGGAACTTCAACCCTCACCTGTTAACTCCAGATCAGTTACAGCGTGAGTTACAGTTCATTTCTGGACAACTAACAAAGGATACTACCTTGCCCGTGGACAACCTACAATCTGACCTAAAACATGTTTACAGTATGCTGAAGGTAAAAGCGAGAATGATGGAAGAATACTTTATATTTGAGATTAGTTTTCCATTGACCAGCAGAGATAGCTACAAGATTTATAAAATCATACCAGTTCCTCAGCAGGTTCAAAACGATATGATTAGCGTGTTAGGTACCAGCTGCGGAGTTCGTGGCTATTAGTTTGAAAAAAGATGATTTCTTCACAATGTCATTTATGGAACTCCAATCATGCCAGCATAATGATCAGTCATATTTATGCCAAGCTAACAAACCAATTAATCACTTAAGCATCGATGAAAAATTCTGCAAACGGGATAACAAATTAAAGCAATGCGTTGTAATTAAATCCCCTTGCCAAGACAGCTAGCTCGAACTAAATGATCCGTCGAGGTGTATGTATTTTTGCTGCAATACCTACCTACTCAGTGAGGATTATATGTCAAGATCAAGTTTCCTTTAAACAGGTGACTGGAGTCGGAATTATTGACCTAGGTCCGACATGCGTAATAAAAAGTAAAGATTTTACTTTGTATTCTCATGCCCTATCAGCCAACACAATTAAATCAAACTCTGAAATTCCGACCCCTCAGATAGCAGAATTAAACCACATGGTTAATATATCATTATCTCACTACATCGCATACGAAGATCCACTGTACGGCACATTAGTGGATCTGGGCCTCAAGTCTGCTATTACAATAGTGTCAGAATGGTCTATCATTGATCTCATAATTGTTGATTTTGACAAGTTTGGTAATCTACTAATATAATGGCGTCATTATGACTTTCCAATGGTCAGCCACTGACACTCCATTGAAAGAAATGGCACTTATTGGTAATCTCGTACATAATGACAAATGAATGACTGACTTAGGCGGTATCATTGGTCGTATTGTACGACAATGCCATTATAACACAATTCTATTACGAGACCATTGACCGACCAATGATCGACCATTATGAATTTAGCAGATTACGAACTTTTAGCAAAATGACAATGGGATCGTGTTGGAATGACGAATTTATAAAAATAGCAGACTTGGGCCCCTGGGAGAACGAATAGAACAACTGAAGTCTGCCAATACTAACTTACCAGAGTACCTACTCTCTGTCTACACATGACATTCATCAGTATATTATTTGTTACGGCTTGCTGGGCGTAGCCATCTTATTCCATACTTCTTATGGAAAAGGTGCCGTGCAGTTTCTTCCGTAGAACTTCTATCACAAAGTGTGGCAAATAGTGTAGTACGGCTGACCGTCAGCCCAGTGAAGTGAATATAACTAGTGAGGGCACTAACCCTAAACGAGACGTATGTACGTCACCTATGTCTAAAACATGTCGCTTTAGATTAGAAGATGTGTAACTTTTTGGCCCGGGAGCATGTACGGTGAAACCATATACTATCGACAACTAGGCATTTTTACATAACTTTATAAACTCATACCAATTTAGCAATTATTACTCGATTAGCGGTCATCGCGTGTGCTCCCTCGCTCCTTTATATTATACAGGGTGGGTAAAAAATCGTGGATCAAACGAAACAGGGCGATAGTTGGGGTTATTTGCAGCAAAAAATATCTTTGTGGCAGAGCACTCACTTGATCTCCTTAAAAGTTATGACTATTTGAGTGTTTTTTTGAAAAAAATACCAAAATTTGTGATAAATAGGCAATTAGAGTAAAATGGGTACCTATTTTAAAACAATAAATGGTGTTTATTAGCTTCTAGGAAATGTATCATCACTACAAAAGTGCTTTTATGATAGCAGGTACCATGATTTAGGAGTATTGGCACTTTTTTCAATAGCTTTTAAGTCTCACGTAACATTATTTACACGTATATACACGTGTATTATTTACACGTGTATTTGTACGTGTATTTATTATTTTCACGTAATATTCTATCTATCTATTTGTAACTTTAAAACCTTACTTTATAAAAAAAATGTAGTACCAAAAAATGACCCTGTATTAAAAAACTTACCTATTTAATGACGGTTAAAACGAGGTGTAACACATAGCTGTTTGTAGCTTTTTTTTATGTTAACTTTTTCTCTAATCTAAATTAATGAGAACATTCTAATAAATGCGACCGAGTAGCTTAAATGGATCAAATCAAATCAAATCAAATCAAATGTTTATTTGCCAGAAATACATTGTTTTGGTACAGGTGAGATCTTATAACCTAAGTGTCATTGTATTCTGCCTGCAAGCAAGCGTGCAAATTTTTTATTAAGTTTACATTCATTCCTATTTTATTACTATTTCCTTTATTTCATTAAAATACTTATAAATTACATTTTTAAATATTAGAATATAAAATAATATTAGAATATAAAAAATATAGGAACATTTAAAAATATAAAAAATAGTAGCCCACCGGTATCGGGAACAGGGTCCAAGCTACCGGCGGTCAGGGCTCCAGAGAGAGGAACCTCCTGACAATGCGAGCCGTGTCCAGGAGTACCGCTTTCTGAATCAAGCCCTTGATCCAGCTGCCCAACGAGAGCCTCCTTAGGTGTTGGTCGAGGCTCTTGGCAATTAAGCCATTGGCTGATACGACTATCGGCACAATGATCGCTGAGTCCACATCCCACATGTCGACAATCTCGTGAGCCAAGTCAAGATACTTGATTTGTTTGTCTTTCTCGGCTTTCACGAGGTTCCCGTCATGCGGGACTGTTATGTCAATAATCATTGTGCGCCGCTCTACTCGATCCACCACCACTATATCAGGTTTATTGGCAACAATAGTCCTGTCAGTGATGATGGATCGATCCCAGTACAATGTGATATTTCCATTTTCGAGAACTGGGTCGGGCACATACCTGTAGTATGGCACTTCCGATACCACAAGGCTGTATTTCAGGGCAAGTTGCTGATGGATAATCCTGGCTACAAGGTTATGTTTATGCAAGTACTCTTCGTTAGCTAGACGAGAACACCCGGAGATAATGTGTCGGATTGATTCTCCCGGACGGTGGCATGCCCGACAGATGTCAACCGTGCCATCCTTCACAATAAATCTCCGGTAATTGTTCGTCATGATAACTTCATCCATAATTGCACAGATAAAACCTTCGGTCTCCCCGAAGAGGTCACCAAAACGTAGCCAGGTCACAGACGCCAGTAAATCTACATCGGGTCCATGTAGGGCCCGGAAAAAGCGTCCGTGAAGCTCCTTACTCTGCCATACCTCCCTGCGATCGTTAGTGTCAAGCACTACAGGCTTGTGCCAGTTCTCTTTAGCCAAGGAGAGCGGGGTAAGACCCTTGTCCACTGCGACCACATCTCGATGCATCCTCACGTCGGCTTCTAAGAAATATTCCCTAAGACTGATATGCAGTCTCGCGATTGTGGAGGGTCTTAGCGTTTAAAAAGCCTCGACCTCCACACTTTCGCGGGATATACAGTCTCATTATCGAAGACCGTGGGTGATGCATTCGATATGCAGTCAGCAGCGTACGGACCCTCCTATCCAGGGCGTCTAGTTCGGTCTGAGTCCATTTGAGTATGCCGAAAGAGTACATCAAAACCGGCATGACCCAACCGTTGAAGGCGCGCACCTTGTTTCCGCCTGATAGAAGACTATTAAATACTTTCTTCAGGCGGCCAAAGAAGCGCTCCTTCAACGCTTGCTTCATGTCAGTAACATTGATGCCCAACGCTTCCGACATACCCAAATACTTATAGGTTTCGGATGCGGAGAGGGCTCTAAGGTTTATGGAATCCGAGAGTTGGGTTCCCACGGATTCCACAATCTTCCCTCGCTTTACATGCATGACCGCACATTTGTCCACACCAAATTCCATCCTGATGGCGCTACTGAAAGTTTCAGTTACTTTCAGTAGCTCCATCAGTTGCAAATTGTTGGGGGCAAAAAGTTTTAGGTCATCCATGTAGAGGAGGTGAGATATAACCTGACCACCTCTCCTCAACCGATAGCCAAGACCTGAATCCTCCAGCAGTGTGCTTAGGGGATTCAGGGCTAAGCAGAACCAGAGCGGACTCAAACTGTCTCCCTGGAATATACCTCGCTCAATCCTTATCGGCTCACTATTCCTCTGGATATTTCGTCATCCTGGATAGCGAAGGACCGTCCTCCATTGCCTCATACACGACATCAGGAAGGTGCGCAGAGTTGTATCTACCTTATACGATTCCAGCACCCTCATGAGCCATGTATGTGGCACCGAGTCATAGGCCTTCTTGTAGTCTATCCAGCATGTTGACAGATCCTTTCGGGAACGGCGAACTTGTTGGCTAATGGCCATATCAATGAGGAGTTGCTCCTTAGTACCGCGGGACCCATTCCTACATCCATTTTGAGAGGCAGACATGATGGAGTTGGTGTCTATTATTTTTATTATTATATACTATTATAATGCATTTATTCACTATATTTATAAGACAAAATAAGATGAGATATTTTTTTGATAAGTTTAGACTTTAGATAGTACAGTATCACACGCCAATTATCTATTTATTATTTCACATCAGCTCTTTGTAAAACATTGTTCGGACTTCGAAAAGAAAGATACTATCTGTGTCCTTTTCACACTTAGGATCATGGTTCACGCGCTTGCTGCGTGGATGTCTTTTGTTTGCGTGCGGCCAGCGGGCGGCGGGGCGTTAAGGCTGGTTTACACAGTGCGAGCTGCTGCCTGGCCAGTAGACAGCTACTCGGTTTGTCTACTCGTACGCCAGTAGCTCGGCTCGCCTTTGCTGTCTACACGACACCTAGCTACTGCCCAATCCGAGTCGTGTCGCGATGTCGAGTGAACTTGTTTTAATAAAACAAACGGTGATACGCTCTATGACTTAGTGACTTGCTACCTGCCTGTTGCTGCACACGTGTTCTTGGCTGTTACTCTTTTGTGAATAACCCGACGAATTTCGCTTTTTTTTGGACCTTGTGATCAATTGCCTACTTGTGACCCACGCTTGCTATACGGACTCTGTGATTTATTGCCTACCAGTGACCAGTGCCTGCCATATGGACTTGTGAGTTGCCTGCCTACCTACTTAGAAATGGCTAATGTAAGAAGAGTGGAGTACACCTAGCGAGAGTATGCAGAGATGCATTACCTCTATGGCTTTTGCGACGGAAATGCTCGGGCTGCTTTCAGAGAATATCGTCAACGTTACCCGAACCGTGACCGCTTTCCCGACTATAGGGTTTTTATCCGCGTACACAATTCGTACACGGAAGGTCACTTGCCTGGTCAACATAATGCAGGAGATGGTCGTGGTCGGCCAGCAATTCATGATGATGATCATGTAGAAGAACAAATATAACGTGAACTAGAAAATGACCCCACTACGAGTCAGCGTCGCATATCCCGCAATTTGGGCATTCCAAGGTCGGTAGTAAGACGATACATAAAAAGAAGTCAATTGCATCCCTACCACATACAAAGAGTACAAGCTTTACTGCCGGCTGACTATGAAAACAGAGTGCAGTTTTGCAGAGAAATGCTACGACGTCACAGAGCTGACCCCCAATTTTTCAATAAAATTTTGTGGTCTGACGAATCAAGTTTTAGAAGAACAATTACAGGAATATTCAACATTCATAATTTACACTACTAGGGGACGGACGGGCAAGAAGGATATTCTAACTTTGGATAAAAAGAAAAACTAGTGTAACATAATTTATATTTATCAGTTACTTTTCCTTTATTTCATTATTTACATATAAATTATATTTTTAAATATTAGAATAAAATAATATAAAAACATTTAAAAATATAAAAAATAGTGTCCCACCGGTATCGGGAGCAGGGTCCAAGCTACCGGCGGTCAGGGCTCCAGAGAGAGGAACCTCCTAACGATGCGAGCCGTGTCCAGGAGTACCGCTTTCTGAATCAAGCCCTTAATCCAGCTGCCCAACGAGAGCCTCCTTAGGTGTTGGTCGAGGCTCTTGGCAATTAAGCCATTGGCTGATACGACTATCGGCACAATGATTGCTGAGTCCACATCCCACATGTCGACAACCTCGCGAGCCAAGTCAAGATACTTGATTTGTTTATCTTTCTCGGCTTTCACGAGGTTTCCGTCATGCGGGACCGTTATGTCAATAATCATTGCGCGCCGCTCTCCTCGATCCACCACCACTATATCAGGCTTATTGGCAGCAATAGTCCTGTCAGTGATGATGGATCGATCCCAGTACAATGTGATATTTCCATTTTCGAGAACTGGGTCGGGCACATACCTGTAGTATGGCACTTCCGATACCACAAGGCTGTATTTCAGGGCAAGTTGCTGATGGATAATCCTGGCTACAAGGTTATGTTTATGCAAGTACTCTTCGTTAGCTAGACGAGAACACCCGGAGATAATATGTCGGATTGATTCTCCCGGACGGTGGCATGCCCGACAGATGTCAACCGTGCCGTCCTTCACAATAAATCTCCGATAATTGTTCGTCATCATAACTTCGTCCATAATTGCACAGACAAAACCTTCGGTTTCCCCAAAGAGGTCACCAAAGCGCAGCCAGGTTACGGACGCTAGTAAGTCTACATCGGGCCCATGCAGGGCCCGGAAGTAGCGCCCGTGAAGCTCCTTGCTCTGCCATATCTCCCTGCGGTCGTTAGTGTCAAGCACTATAGGCTTGCGCCAGTTCTCTTTAGCCAAGGAGAGCGGGGTAAGGCCCTTGTCTATCGCAACCACATCTCGATGCATCCCCACGTCGGTTTCTAGGAAATATTCCCTGAGACTGCATATCTCGCGATTGTGGAGTGTCTTAGCGTTTAAAAAGCCTCGACCTCCACATTTTCGCGGGACATACAGTCTCATTACCGATGACCGTGGGTGATGCATTCGAAATGCAGTTAGCAGCGTACGGACCCTCCTATCCAGGGCGTCGAGTTCGGTCTGAGTCCATTTGAGTATGCCGAAAGAGTACATCAAAACCGGCATGACCCAGCCGTTGAAGGCGCGCACCTTGTTTCCGCCTGATAGAAGACTATTAAATACTTACTTCAGGCGGCCAAAGAAGCGCTCCTTCAACGATTGCTTCATGTCAGTAACATTGATGCCCAACGCTTCCGACATACCCAAATACTTATAGGTTTCGGATGTGGAGAGGGCTCTAAGGTTTATGGAATCCGAGAGTTGGGTTCCCGCGGATTCCACAATCTCCCCTCGCTTTACATGCATGACCGCACATTTATCCACACCAAATTCCATCCTGATGGCGCTACTGAAAGTTTCAGTTACTTTCAGTAGCTCCATCAGTTGCAAATTGTTGGGGGCAAAGAGTTTTAGGTCATCCATGTAGAGGAGGTGAGATATAACCTGACCACCTCTCCTCAGCCGATAGCCAAGACCTGAATCCTCCAGCAGTGTGCTTAGAGGATTCAGGGCTAAGCAGAACCAGAGCGGACTCAAACTATCTCCCTGGAATATACCTCGCTCAATCCTTATCGGCTCACTATTCCTCTGGATATTTCGACATCCTGGATAGCGAAGGACCGTCCTCCATTGCCCCATACACGACATCAGGAAGGTGCGCAGAGTTGTATCTACTTTATACAACTCCAGCACCCTCATGAGCCATGTATGTGGCACCGAGTCATAGGCCTTCTTATAGTCTATCCAGCATGTCGACAGATCCTTTCGGGAACGGCGAACTTGTTGGCTAATGGCCATATCAATGAGGAGTTGCTCCTTAGTACCGCGGGACCCATTCCTACATCCATTTTGAGAGGCAGACATGATGGAGTTGGTGTCTATATGTTTGTTAATTTTAGCTCTCAAAATGGATGTAAGAACTTTATAGACCGTCGGTAAACACGTGATCGGCCTATAATTTTTGGGTTCCGCGGTGCTACCAGATTTATGGAGCAGGTAGGTAACTCCTGTCGTTAGGAACTGGGGTAGCGAACCAGACTCTAAAGCAGTCTGGTACTGAGCCGCCAAGCGAGCGTGCGATCAGTTACTTATTATTATAATCTTTGGACATTTAGCTTTGTTATTTGAGATCAAACATAAGAAAAAAATAAGCCTTCTCCAACTCAGATCATTTAAAAAAAAAACTGTCATAATCCGTTTTGCCCGACCAGGGCGGGCAAAATGGTTACATATTTACCCATTATATATTTACTTATTATAGGTATAATTAGAAAAGATGACGCAACCAACAAAAGGAAAGTACGGCACTGACACGTCTAATATTAACAGACTTTAGTGAAAATATCGTAATTTAGACATCCAAGAATGTAATAAGACAAACACGATGTTCTTACAGCTGTTTTTTACAAATGTTTTCTTCGAAATTGTAATTTATCGCACAGAATTCAAAGTTACACTTCCAAGTGGTCGGCGGACCACTGTCGGTTAGCGCGTCTGTGGGACGCGTTGAGCAGTACTAGCGCTGTCTCTTCTTATCGATCAAGCAGCGATTTGATGGTTTTATTCTTCTTGCCCGACATCTCCTTCTTACCCGTCCGTCCCCTACGCCGTTGTAAATCCACACACAGTTAGAAATTGTCGCTTCGAACATCAGTACAGCGTCAACGTGTGGGCTGGGATTATTGAAGGACAGCTTGTAACTTTTGAAATGCCACCAAGATTGAACGGCGCTCAGTATTTACACTTTTTACAAAACAATTTACATGAAATCTTGCGCCAGGCTGAAATTTCAGATGAAGTTATTGAAAACATGTAGCTGCAACACGATGGCGCTCCACCACACTATGCTCGAGTGGTCCGAGAACATTTAAACGCCCAGTACCCAAACCGTTGGATTGGTCGAGGTGGAACAGTCCAATGGCCACCAAGATCTCCGGATCTAAATCCGATAGTTTTTTTTTGTGGGGATACTTAAAAGAGATGGTGTTCGAAAAAGAGAACCAGACAGTGCAAGAATTAAGAAATAAAATCGAGATAGCGAAAGAAAGTGTTAAACGCAACAGAAACGCATTTTGTAGGTTGTGACGTTATTTTATTAGACGATGTCGTATGTGTATTGTCGCTAGAGGAAGGCATTTCGAGCAATTGCTGTAACTAGATTTATTATGTTATTATTAAATAAAAAATAAAAACACCATTTATTGTTTTAAAATAAGTACCCATTTTACTCTAATTGCCTATTTATCACAAATTTTGGTATTTTTTTCAAAAAACACTCAAATAGTCATAACTTTTAAGGAGATCAAGTGAGTGCTCTGCCACAAAGATATTTTTTGCTGCAAATAACCCCAACTATCGCCCTGTTTCGTTTGATCCACGATTTTTTACCCACCCTGTATAGCCTTTAGTCCGTTAAATACTTTTTTTTTTTACTAACTTCTATAGTTAGTTTACGACTTTAAATTGTGATAACTTTGATAGAGTGGGCCGATTTTAATGAAATATACTAAATGATATAATTCAAGATACAGACTATGGCTATATTTCCAATTTCCTTAAATCTTTTAAAAAGAAGACACTAAAAATCAATAGTACATGGGAATTTTAAAATCATCCCCCAAACAGGTGTTTTTTACCTGTTTGGGGATGATTTAAAAAAAACGCCGAAATGTGTAATTCTTTATTTTTTAACAAAAGCCGAGTTCATACCGATGCAGAAGTCCGTGCAGTTTTAAAGAAATGTCAAGTGAGAAGTCCGAAAACTAAAGGAGACTCAAGCCGCGGCGGTGGCCGAAGTCGACGATTTATCCACATACTGCCTATTTTTACACGACAAATCAACTGGAAAAAAATCCTAATCGACACGGGTGCAAATGTTTGTGTTACCCGCCACTGCACGAGATAAACAGCGGACACCAACCAACTACTTGTATGCAGCAAATGGTTCACAAATACCCGCATAGGGCGAGCGAACCATTGTTCTCAACATCGGAATGAGTACAGTTGGCGATTCATGGTTGCAATAGTCAGTCGGCCGATATTAGGCGCTGATTTTTTGCACCACCACGCCCTAATGGTGGATCTCCATGGACGACGATTGGTGGATAAAAAAACCAATTTATCGGCACGAGGTTTCCTGTCACCCACAGCTGAAGGAAGCATTCGAACCATTGACGACAAGCTTCCCTACCACGACCTGTTGGCCAAGTTCCCAGACATCACGAGACCAAACTTAAAGAAACTGGGAAATAGTGAAGTCGAACACTATATTGAAACCACCGGCCCGCCGATATTTACAAAAGCGAGACCACTACCGCCACATAAATACCTATAATGCTGCAAAACAAGAATTCCAACTCATGATAGACCAAGGAATTTGTCGACCGTCTAATAGCCCATGGGCTAGTCCATTACACATGGTTTTGGAAAAAGACGGTACCTACAGATCCTGCAGCAATTACCGTAGACTTAATGCAGTAACCACACCCGATCGATACCCGATACCACGACTGCATGACTTTAGACATAACCTCCAAGGCAAGAGGATTTTCTCAAAAATTGATCTGCAGAAGGCTACTACCAAATTAAAAACAGAGAAGAAGACGTGAAGAAGACAGCCGTGATTACACCTTTCGGCTTGTAGGAATTCAATAGGATGTGTTTTGGTTTAATGAATGCAGGCCAGACATTCCAACGTCACATTGACAACGTGCTTTGCGGCCTACCTGTTTTTCCATTCGTCGACGATATTCTTGTAGCTTCTGAGAACCAAGAAGTACACAGAAGAGAGCTTCAAGAAGTGTTTGAGCGACTTAACGACAGTGGTTCAAAAATAAACGTCGCTAAGTGTATCTTCGGCCAGTCAAAACTCGATTTCCTGGGATACACAATAAATCCAGAAGGCATTACACCGACGGAAGAAAAGGTACAAGCAATCCAGTCCTAGCCATTGTCAAAAACGATCCAAGATCTACGTCGTTTCGTCGGAATTCTGAACTTTTATCGTTCGAGTATACCCCATGCGGCTAAAAATCAAAAAGAATTGAGTGCATACTTTCACAACGCAAAGAAAAACGATAAAACGAACGTACAATGGACCGAAGCGGCAAAAGAAGCATTCAATCAATGTAAACAAGACATAAAGAATTATTCATTATTGTCCTATCCATCACTGAGCGAACCTTTCGCATTGATGACAGACGCCTCAAACACGGAAGGGCAACATAAGGGCGACAAGGAAACTAGGCACTGCTCGCTACTGGTGGCCCTTCATGAATAGCGACGTAAATGAGTGGGTTCGAACGTGCGATGCGTGCCAGCTTACTAAGGTGCAACGGGTGTACTATGCCAAATCGAATGCCAATGCCAAATAATCGAATATCAATTGATCGACCGCTATAAATCGAACATCTAAATACTCAAACGTTCTTAAAATCGAACATTCAATATATCGTACACTCAATACATCGAGTGTTCAAAATATCGAATGTTTGTTTGATCGAGCGTTCAACGCATCGCATATTCATTCTATCGAAATATCAATATAGGTACTGAATACTTTTTATATAGAACTAGCTTTTGCCCGCGTGGATGTCGGAAAATATCCCACAAGAACACGCTACCGGAATTCAGAGTGTCCTATGTCCTAACCCAGCTTATGGCCTATCCGTATGCATTTTATCTAAATGCGTTCAGCCGTTACGGCATGAAAAGGTAACAGGCAGATTAATCAATCTGTTTTAGGGTTCTGTACTCAAAATAAAAAATTGAAACCGTTAAAAAAATACGACCATGTAATTATACTGCATTATGCATTATAATTAAATGGTCGTATTATGCGGTATAATTAAATGGTCGTATTTTTTAACGGTTTCAATTTTTAATTTTGAGTACAGAACGCGGTTAATCGCTAAAAACGAATTTAGTCGAACATCGCTAATGTTATAATTTCATACCAAATAACCTATAACTTAAAACATTTGACATTTCGGTTAAGTACCTACATGAATATTATTCTGCCCGACTGTACTCAATATCGGTTATTAAGCTGCTAATTTGAGTAGGACACCCGCAAGTATGAAACGTTCGCTTTTTCGTGGCCTCCGTAATTAAGTCGGTTTATAAGAGAAATGCTGAGACACTTTCTTGTTTTTTGAATAACTTTTATTATATCTAAGATTTAAAGCTGAAACTTTCAGGGATGTTTTATAACAAAATGAACAAATTTGTTCACTATAGTCCATCGTTTTGTATTCAGAGGGAGCTGTGTATTCGATCGCCAAAGAAACACCGCTTGAAATTTGATTAAATCTCTTTATATCTTCATATCGCGTAAAGTTTTTTAATCCAGATTTGTACACCTTAAAAGGGTATATGATAGGTATATGTAACTGCCTTTTATTTGTTTGTAAATGTACCAGTTTACGAGTAAATCGATGTTTTCTGATTCTTAAAACAATTAATTACATCGACATTTGTTGATGAATCGAAATACTTATGTTTGAACAAATTAAGGCCTATAACTGGTATTTTTTTCAAACTTCTGTGATGAACAGTTTTCGTGATTTTGAAAAACGTTACCCCAGCAAAATATTGAATATTTCAAAAACTATAAGATGAACAAATTTTGCTATTGGTATACATTTACAACTCATCAAAAGCTATCTTTTCATGTACTTGGTTCCAGGCTAAATGCCTTTTTTGAAAAACATTTTGCTGGGGTAACGTTACCCCAGCAAAATCAGTTTTTCTTGAATATCGTCGAAAATATTACTTGAACAAATTTTGCTATACTTGAACAAATTGCAACTAACTATGAACTAATTATCTGTAATACTCATTTCTCTAAGCCACAACATTTTGCTGGGGTTACGCATACCCCGTGACTTATTGCTTATCCCCTTAGTTAGTGATCTACTACTTAAAGAGGGCCAATCGAGTATGTAAAATTGGAGTTTGGAAACTCGAGGAACCGTGAGATGACGATAGGTTGCAGGTAAAGCTAGGCAGAAGACGAAATAAAACTATTCGGTTTCAACTGTAAAAGTATATTCGTCGCGCGTATGTACGTATATATTATATTCGTGTACGTCGGCGTCAGTCGTCGAGGTCCGCCTGCGTCTCCAGCAGCAGCTGCGCCAGCGAGTGGCGCGCGCCCGCGTCCAGCGCCGCGAACTGCTCGCGCCGCAGCGCGCGCGCGCAGGCCCTCGGCGCGGGCCCGGCGCACGGCCGCCCGCGCGGCGCCAGCACCAGCGCCGGCTCGGGCGCGCGCAGCACGCGCAGCGCCGCGCGCGCCAGCACGTCGGCCGGCGCCGCCCCCGCCGCGCCGCGCCACGCCGCCGCGGCCGCGTCGTAGTCGGAGCGGTAGAAGGCCAGCGCCAGGCGCGCGGCGCGGTTGAACCGGCCCGTGTTCACCTGCGGCTTGCCGCCGCCCGGCGCCACGAAGCGCGGGTGCGCGTACAGCGAGAACCGCGCGAACGGCAGCGGCAGGTACCACTGCTCGCCCGCGATGCTGTTCATGCGCACCTGCGGAGAGCGCCAGTTCCTGTACACATGCGAAGGACGAGGTCGCTCGCGCGCGTGCGGTACTCACTCTGTTGAGAAAGTCTTGGTTGAACTCTGCGTGCGGCGGCAGCAGCAGCAGCAGCGCGTCGCGCGACACGTGCGGCGCGGCGGCCGCGAGCGCGACGCCGCCGGCGCGCAGGAGCGCGTCGTACTCGGGCACGTCGGCGGGCCCGCCGGGCGCGCCGGGCGCGTCCAGCACGAGCAGCTGCGCGCCCGCGTGGCGCTGGCGCAGCGCGTCGAGCTCGGCGCGCGCGGGCTCCATGGCGGCCGTGTCGTTGGCGCCGCCCACTAACACCTGCAGATCGTCATTTGATATGAAATAATCTTACGATGACTCGAAAAGACCATGTCGTGACCAGATCTTAGAATATTGAGCATTTCATGAAATGAACATCGACCGCTGGTCTCATCATGATGTGATCTAGCCAGATCATTGAATACTCTACGTTTGACGATACTTATGACCAGTTAAATGCACGACTACTTCATGATGTGACCAAACATTTTTAATCATATCGTAAAATAATTAGATTATCCACCAGTAGAGGCGTTGATGTCGCTTTATTTTTGTTGTGCATCATGGCGGCGGCATACAACAAATTAAACAAAATAGGATGACCACGCAAAAAAGTCGATATACTTTTATTGGGTTTCCAAATATGATATCGCGGGTCTCAAACCATAGGGGCGTATCCACAAAACAGTTACTTTTCAGGAGAGACAAAAACTGAATAACTTTTTTTGTGATTGAGCCAGCTTGTTGTGTTTTTGCATGTGGCCATATATATACAGTTCAGTTCATATGGGATGTTTGATTTTAAGGTATTTCCTCTATAACACCAGCTTTTGGTTCTTACGTCTATTTGGCATGACGGAAATACGGTAAAACTCCATCAAAATTCCCCCAAAAATGCTTGGAATAAAAATAATAAAATAATATTTAAAAAAAAAAATGAGAAAAAAAAAATGAATGAATGATTAAATTAAAGAATGAGAAACCATCAAAATTAATGTTATTTCTGTGATTTTAATAATTTATACGCCTGTCTGGCTTGTCATTAATACTGAGAGGTGTTTGAATTCTAAGTGGGAGTATAGACCATTTTTGTTCTACAATGTAGAAAAAAAAAGAACAAATGGTAGTAATTACAATTTTTTTCGGTGTGAATAAGAACAAAAAATAAGCATATAAAAATGTAAAAAATCATAAATCTGAACAAAATTATTTTAAATGATATAAAAACAAACATACAAAACTGAGCTCATTATTGATTGATACTATTTAATTTTTTCTTTATATTGTTACTGTACCTAGAAAATAATTTAACTTCATCACTTGCGTTTGCTAATTAATCTAAATTAATATGTACATTTTTAAGTATTGTGGGGCCTGGTGACCCGTAACACAGGTATTTTATGCCTTTTTCGGGCACCAGTCTCTCACAAATGTTAACCCAATTTTTAGATTAAGCATTTCCTGTACAAATCTGCATTTGTGATGAGAAAATAAATAAATAAATTATAAATTATTATACATTATCACAATCACCGAAAATTGGCCGTGGCAACATACAAAACACATAAACACTGGACGGACGAGAAGATCACCGAACTCGAGGAAGAATTGAGCAGGTTACGATCGGGTATTTGGGTTATCTGATGTCCGAAGAGAGGGGGAGGACTCAAATCCGGGAACCTACTCTATTTCCGGGAGGGCGATCAGCAGTCTCAAGGTGATGTCGAGTTTATCATTCATAAGTCCTTTGTAAGCAACGTGCTGAAGATAGGGAGTGTGTCGACCAGGGTGGCGTACTTTATACTCAGAATATTAGCAAGATATTCGTTGAAGGTAATACAGGTTTTAGCCCCGACCTCGTCACACCCCGCGGAGAGGTGGAGACCATGTATGAGAAAATTTTCAGAGCCATGTTTGCCTCTAAAACTCACTTCACCGTTGTTATGGGGGACTTCAATGCGAAACTGGGCAAATGAGACAATTATGAACTACGAGTGGGTCAATTTGGAGTTGGACATCGGAACCACCGGGGTCACCTACTAGCCAATTTTATGGAGAATGAAGGCCTCTTCATAAGAAACTCCTTCTTCAGAAAGTATGATGCAACGAAGAAGAAGAAAGAAGACAGATACATCATTATGTCGACGAAGAAGCAAACATTTAATAATGTCTCTGTCATCAATGCGCTGAAAACCGGAAGTGATCACCGCATAGTAAGAATTGCAAATAGTACATTGAATCTAAATATCAAGCTGGAAAGATCTCGACAGATGAAGTCTACGCTCCGTCCAGCACCGATCCAAATCCAAAACCCCGAGAGCTTTCAGCTCAAACTTCAGAATCGTTTCAAGTGCTCAGGGAGCTCCATGGACGATTATAACGATGGGTTCGTGAAAACTGTTCATACGGTTGGGTCTAAGACTATCAAGACCCGTCGTAAAAATAGAAACAAGAAGCTCTCTGAATCTACTTTACAGCTCATGGAGGAGAGACGTGAGATGATCCTGCAGTCTTCAGACGTTGCGTGCATCTACCGGTAGCTCAATGGACGGATGAAAAACGACCTTTGGTGCTTTAATACTGACCGTATTAAAGACGCGATAAAAAGCGGAACAAGAGCTTCAAGTTCTTTGCAAGAGATCTGTATATTAGGGAGAGCCAGCTCATGAAGATCTTCGAGAAAGAGGTCAATCGTCGACCCCGACTCCGTTGTCCGACTCGACTGGGGAGCGTTCGGGAAACTGCGTTATATTTTCTCGTTTCACATACCACAGTGTCTCAAGACGAAAGTCTTAGACCAGTGCGTGTTGCCAGTGATGACCTATGGCACTGAAATGTGACGCTCAAAATGGGCCTCAATAGAAGGCTAAAAATCATCCTAAGAGCAAAGGAGTAAGCCATGCTTGGAGTTTCCCTACGTGATCGAATCAGGAATGAAGAGATCTGTAGGAGAACCAAGGTAACCGACATAGCCTGCAAAATTGCCAAACTTAAGTGGCAGTGGGCAGGCATATTGCGCGCAGAACAGATGGCCGATAGGACCCACGAAAGATAATTGATTCAGCATTAAAATTGACGTCTACTCCATATGGCAGCTCATTGCAGAATGACCGTGTTGGGTATTCTTGATATGACTATACATCCACATTTTGACGAAATCTTGAGACAGCAATACTAAAATGTGTAGATGTGTGTACCTACGTCTGAAAGTGATGACTAAATATCTTCAGGATCATGTTGAAATGGACAGTCGATGCGCATAAGTCCCTATGGCCCGACACAATTCCCTTAGATCATAATAAAATTGAAGGTCGTACGTGCATACGTCTTTGTGGAACGTTAAAACTGCCCCAAAAAGTAATAATTATTGCTCTTACGTCTACTATACGGCTATATGGCCTAAAAATAATTTCAGATTGTCAAGCTTACGATAAATAATGTTTTGTAATTAATTCCAAAAGTAATTAATATTAAATTATAAGAAAAATTGAGGTTACGTGTCGCATATAGTAGAATCCAATGGCACTAAAAACGAAAAATTGCATTTTTGCATGTACGCCCCTATGGTTTGAGACACGATATTATGGAAAGCAATCAACTTGGAAGTAGCGCTCGCCGGCCGCTGCCGTGGCGTGAAATGCATAGCACATAGCACTGAAAATAAGTTTAAAAAAAAATATTACGCTGCTAATGTGGCATCCCGACCAAATGGGTTAGTCAGTACTGTGACCAACCGCGCGCGAGCCAAGCGAGCGGTGCCGCGGCAGCGGCCGGCGAATGCTACTTCCAAGTTGGTCGCAGTTACTTGGTTATTTTTACTACACCTTAAACCATGGATACCCTATATTAATGATATGGCCAAACGTCAACTGACATATCATTAAACGTTGACGTTTAAACGATATGACCAATTGTAGCTGGCCATTTCATGAAATAGTTAATTCTAAGATCTGGCCACGACAACCACATGACAAGACTGACCATTTTTTTAAAGTCTAAGAGGTCTGGGAACGGTTCTAATGCCGAAAATATAGTTTTCAGAATTTTTGTCTATTTGTCTGAATGTATGTTGCAGCATCACGCAAATACTATACCAGATAGATTTTGTTCAAATTTTGAATAGATATTCCCTATTATGTTTATGGGGTAGTTGCATAAAACACATAAAATGACAATTCGCGCCTTGACAATGATCTTGCCTAGAAATCCTAGAATATATTAATAGACCGCAGTCACTTGACTCTAGAGCTACCTAAAACTAGAAGCTAAAAGGCTGGAAAAAATGGTCTGTAATGTATTTATTACATAACGACTAATACCACTGCCGGTCTGACCCTCTCTACACAGGCCCCGGCGCCAGGTAACACTGGTACCGGGCTCCCAGCCAAACACCCTCCTCCTCCTGTGGCTCCTCTAGCCTCCCCTCATCAGACGGTCGTCACCGGTCAAGCGGAGGCGGCTAGTTGCATTGAGGACGTGTTCTCACGCGCCTGGCAATTCGTGCAGAAACGCAAGGGCAAGGGTAAACATACTCAACAAGCCCATTGCTCTTGCAATGACCCTTCAGGTCCAATTGCTGCCCCGGAACAGGGCAGAAAGAGGGACAGATTGACGAGGAAGGAGCGCCGTCAAGCATTAAAGAAGTCGGGCAAAGGCTCCCGCAACAAACAGGCCACTGTCGCTAGCACAGTTAAACCGACAGTCGGCCAGCTAAACTTCTCCGCCGGTAAGCGGTCACAGGCAGAGGCCAGCACAAGCCGACCAGCGCCCAGTCAACCGCCAACCAGCGCTCCGGTGAAACCCAAAGGTGACACTACACAGCGACCCTATTGGAAGGATCAGGCCGCGGCCAAGCGAGCTCTCAACGAAACCTTGACACCTCGGGGAGAGCATAAGCGGCCGCATCTTGATCAATCCAATAGGGTCGACCAACGAAGCTACGCCCAAGCTGCCAGCGCAACCCTAGACGTCGCCATCACCTGCGACCGCACGGGGATCCTCAGCAAGGACGCGTCGGACCAGGTTCTCGCTGCTATCCAGAAGCAGATCATCCTCGAGGCCTGCTCCCCCAAACAGGACACCCCAGGGCCGACTTTCAACGCCAAGCCGCTGTTCGCCGGGGGTATCCTTAAATTGTGGTGCGGTAATGACCACACCTTAGCCTGGAAGGAAGACAGTCTCCGGATTGACTCTTTCAACTAGCACCTCGTTAGTCGTCATGAGCCAGTCGGAGATCCAGAAGCGTGCACGGTGTGGCATCGTGATCCCGGACGAGCAGGGGGTCTACGGAGAGTCGACTATGATTGGTCGTACTCTCAGCTACCAAAACTCTTGGGTAGACATCAAGAGGTGGGTATTGCTGCACGCTGACAAACAAGCCGCGGCGTGGTTCGTGGTGGTCGGTGTCCCTGTGGACCAAATCCCGCCTCTGATGGAGGCCGGACGCCGCCTCTCAATTGGATTAGGGGCGGTGTACGTGAAGTTCCAGGGTCGGAACGGTAGGTTCACCGACATTCCACAGGGATGGGACCCCGCCACGGGAACCGTCTGCGAGCAAACGGGTGGTTCGCCTTGAGGGTGAGCGGCAGTTGGCCATGATAGCCAGAGGCTGCCCCCAGGGAGGGGTTTTGTCCCCCCTTCTATGGAATCTGGTAATTAATGACCTCATTACCAAACTCAATGCCAACCGCTATTACACAATAGGGTATGCAGATGACCTCGCAATCCTTGTATCGGGGAAGGTGACGGGTACGATCTGTAACCTCACTCAGCAAGCACTACGTATCGTAGAAAGTTGGTGCAGGGAATTTGAACTGTCAGTGAACCCCACTAAAACTGAACTAGTCATGTTTACCCAAAAACGAGCATTAGGTCCTTTCCGCCTACCCAAACTGTTCGATACTGAACTTCAGTTGGCCAACGAAGTCAAGTACCTCGGGGTCATTCTAGACAGTAAGTTAAACTGGAGTAGTCATGTAGACAACAAGCTAAACAGGGCCTGCATTACCTTCTGGCAGTGCAGGAGAATGATAGGTAAGAAGTGGGGCCTATCCCCCAAAATCATACTGTGGCTGTACACAGCAGTGATCCACCCTATGATCGCGTACGGGGCCGTGGTTTGGTGGCCCCGCACTCAGCTGGTTACAGCTTGCAACAAACTACAACGCATGCAAAGACTAGCCTGCGTGGCAACCACGGGCTTCATGAGGACTACTCCGACTTCAGCAATCGAAGCCATGCTGGGACTGCCCCCACTCCACCTGTTCATACAGCAGGAAGCGACAATGGCGGCGGTGCGTCTTAATGCAATTGATCTCTGGGGTAAGAGAGTCACACAACACACCGCGCTGCTTGAGGGACTCAACAATGAGTTCCCTATTACGAAAGCTGTAAATGACCGGGTGCCCAAACAATTTATCTTCGATAAAAAATACAGAATCCAACTCCACGAGGACCGCAGATGCGAGGGTTTGCGCCCCGCAGAGCTGCGAATCTTCACCGACGGATCCAAAACAGGTAGTGGCACAGGTGCTGGAATCTTCTCGGAGGACTTCAACATACACATAGCCACACCATTGGGTGTCCATAACACAGTGTTCCAGGCCGAATGCATGGGTATATCTCTTGCCGCTTCAGCCATCATGGCCAGGGAAGTTAAGGACCACTCGATACGAATACTCTCAGACAGCATGGCTGTTCTGCAAGCGCTAAACAGTCACACTGTTGATTCTGGGCTGATATACGAGTGCCACCAACGCCTCAACCAGGTGGGTGACCTCAATAATATAACCATTCAATGGATCAAGGGACACAGCGGTTCGCGGGGCAATGACGCAGTCGACGAACTTGCCAGAAGGGGTTCGAGCATGGCACCAGTGGGGCCTGAACCCATCACGCCACTCCCCTTCGGGTACCTACGCTCTCTGGTAAGGAAACGAACCAGGGAACAACATCACAAAATATGGGTGGACCACGGTGAGTGCAGGCAGGCTAAGGAGGCTCTCCCTACAATCGACGGCCGCCTCACGAAACAGGTTCTCCGATTAACAAAACAGCAGCTGCGCACAGTTACAGCTGCCCTAACTGGCCATGGGTCATTTAATAAACACCTCTTTGTCATAGGAGTCACAGACAGTCCGCTGTGCAGAGCTTGCATGGAGGACGACGAGACAGCAGCCCATGTGCTGTTAAACTGCCCCGTGGTCGCCACATACAGGGCCAAGTACTTCGGTAACCCAGGTACCCTACGTGAGATTGTCAGTGACACCAAGGCGTTGCTGGCCTTCTTTTGAGGAGCTGGGGTGGATCGAATAACAGATTTTCCCACCCGTACGCAAAATACGCGCTTTGACGTGGAGTTGCGGATACCAGCCCGTATTACCTATTACCTACATAGCGACAAAAAAACATCCCTTAGATACGCCATACGATACGTACACAGGTAGAGCCCTAATAAATGTTTGTCGTAGAACTTAAAAGGGGTTGGCAAATAGTATTAGACGTGAAATGAGCCTGTTTGAAAATGGAGGAGATCGTGGATATCATTTAGAAACAGCATATAAGTATCTATTGTCTATTCCTCCAACCAGTGTAGGACCTGAGCGAGCGTTTTCAGGTGCTGCTTACGTTGACAATAAACTACTAGAGTTGAGTCCGATATCAGGTCACATGGAAAAATAATCGATATTTTAAAATCATTTCATCATGCAATGACAACGACAAAATCATCAATGCTTTTAAATCATTTCATGAATGAACGACAACTTCGGTGATTCGGATGCTACGTTGCGAAGCTGCGTGATCGGTGATACTTAGGTCACAGAATTCAGTTTCTATAAAATGCCCGGTGCTAGGTGCACGTCACTGCAATAATGCTGTCACTTGCGTTGTTTAGCGCGGCAAGTGTTTGTGCATTTTGTGTTTCGTAAAATCATTGTTTTGATTAAACGAGGACGACCACACTTATACAAAAAGTTTGAAGTTAAGATTGAAATATTATGTAGGTACTTGTAGGGAAGGTGCGTATTTACGCGATCAAGTTTTCACACCAGGTATTTACTTGCAAGAACGCTAGATTGCCATGAAATACAAAAAAAAAAAAACAGGAAATATCGCTAATGGAAACATATTGAAAATTTCCATGATTATTTATCAACTAGCTTCTGCCCGCGACTTCGTCCGCGTGGAATAGTTACTTTGAGCTAACGCTAACTTTAATCCGCGACTTCGTTTAAGTAAAAGGTGAAAATATTTTTTTAAATAATACGTACCTATGTTAGGAGCTATTTTAGGTACCTACATCACGCTTTAATCAGTAAGCCGACGTTCGCACGGACGTAATAAAATCGCAGCGGGATTTTATCGCGCACTGAATTTTCAACTCTCGGTGTTAAGCCGAGCGTTGAGAATCCAACGCGCTGGAACGCACTCTCGTCCCAGCTCGTTGAAAAAACACACTATTGGATTTTCAACTCTCGGCGCTAAGCAGAGCATTGAAAATCAAGGGCACGAAAAAAGAACCAGATCTCGATAGGGCAACATATAGTTGCCCGTGCCTAAAACACTTGGCGTAAATCTATTCCTACGTGCTTAAATGTTTGCCCTGGGCCTTATTAATTGTTATCCCAAACGATACCTTCACCGGAAATCGCGTTCATATGCTCAAATAAAAATCATTGATGATTTTGTCATTGTTCCCGTCATCGATATTTTTTTGTCATTGTCATGCAGTCATTGATACAGAAAAATCATCACTCAGCCCATCTCTATAAACTACGAAGCAGGCTTGGAAGTCAAACATTGGTTGCTTTGATATTTCTGCGATTGTATTTTCGAAATTCTAAATAGTTTTGTTTTTAGGGTTCCGTAGTAAACAAGGAACCCTTATAGTTTCGTCATGTCCGTCTGTCCGCGGTCTAGCTCCGAGACCCTTAGTACTAGAAAACTGTAATTTGGCATAGGTATATATTTTAATTACGTCGACAAAGTGGTAAAATAAAATTATGAAAAATATTTTTTTTTAGGGTACCTCTCATACACGTAAAGTGGTGATGTTATTTTTTTTCTTTTTTTAACCCATAGTGAGGGGTATCATTGGAAAGGTCCTTTAAAAACATTGAGTGTTTGTGAAAACCATTTTTGGATTTAGGGATCCGTTTGCGAAATATTAAGCTTTAAAGTGCTAATTTTTGTTAGAGTCAAGTGTGTCCCCCCCCTGCAGGCTAAATGGTTGGTTTTGGGTGTGTGAAAAAAATCACAACAGTAGTTTATATAACGAAATTAAAAGGAAAACTATCACAGCTAAGTAGGCTCTACAAGTTAACGAGTAATAATCGACCAACTTAACTTTGCAGTTGCAAAAACATGTTTTCCCATACATTCCGTATGGGAGAACATATTTTTCAACTACAAAGTTTGTTTTTGGGATTCATTCATCCCAACTACGGAACCCTTCATTGTGCGTGGTCCGACACGCACTTGGCCGGTTTTTACTTGTTATGTTTATTACCGAGCTGGTAATGATTATGAACTTATGTGCACACTAATAGGGTTGATAATAAAACCACAATTGTGTACTGATCTAAGCTGGTATAATTAATGATTAAATGAACTTACCTGTATGTGAAGTTCTATCATAATTATACTCAGGCTTCGTCCGAAGGGATTAGCAAATAATACTTGTAGTACCGCCTAGTGTTCGCCAGTCATGCACTATTTTGAGAGTAAATATTATAAAAAAAATACATTCTTATAATATTTAGATGTTAAAAGTATCTCGGTTGGAACAAGGCGCGCGGGAGTTTCGCTCACTTGTTTCCGTCATTTAGTTTAGAGTCGAGTCGCAAATATTTCACGCAACTTGGTAAACTTGTACCTATTTACGGGGAGGGAGGGTTGCTAATCCCTTCGGACGAAGCCTTCGCATAATTATGATAGAACTTCACATACAGGTAAGTTCGTTTAATCATTAATTATCATTACTTATAGTTCTATTATACAGGGTGGGCCAGAATAAAGTTCACTTTTCCTTGGCAAATAGATCGTTGACCACAGCGGGTAGCGGGGTGCGCGGGGTGCGATCGGGTCACGCGTCTCTCGCAATTTTAGTCGCCATGAGTCAGTTCACGGGAGAGCATCGCGCGTTCGCTGTTCAAGCGTTTTACGACAATGGTCATTCTTACATTACTGTGCGGCGTATGTTCAGAGTTAAATTCAATTTACGGAGTATCCGGCAGTGTCCTAGCACTCAGTTACTTAAACAATGGCTGAAGAGGTTTCAAAAAACTGGTTTGACGCTACCAATGAGACGTCAAGGTCGCTCCCGTACTACACGCATGGAGCAAGCGATTCGGGAGGTTAATCGAACTGTTCAAGAAAATCCAGAACTTTCTACGCGACGACGTTCAGTGACTTTGGGGATTTCGCGAAGTAGTTTAAGAGGCCGGCGACACGGCTCGCCACTACAAATCGAGATGTTTGCAAAATTCAATTCCAAGCACGTTGCGCTATTGTGAGTGCCTGTAAGAGTGCGGCATACACCTACAGTGAGCAATACTACCACGCACATATTGACAATTATTGCTTGACGCGATAGTACTATTCCAGCTTTCGAAAATTTATGATGAATTTGGATGTGTTCCGTAATACAAAAAATTATGAATGAAAACTTAATGTATTTCCATTTTTTTTTCGATAATTTATAACTTGATAACATAAACTATGCTTCTGCGGAAACAATATTACAAATATTGTTGTTTGTAATACAGAAAAAAACAATATGAAAACATGTCATTTACGCTGTAAAAAAGTACGAAATGCAATTCGCTTACACTTCATTTAAGTAAGTTTTTGGAAATAAAAAGACGTAGGAGCCTAGATAAATACTGTCTCAATCCGAATATCAACATATTATGGAGGAAATATGCTCAAATTGCAAATGATTTATGTACTACGTTTGTATGGACAATTCATGCGTCGCCGCATTCTTAAGGCGAATTTTGAGATATGATTTGAAGCTGCATCCTTATAAGATTCAGCTGGTGCAAGAACTTTCCCATGATGACCATACAAAAAGGGCGTCATTTTCCACCTTAATGTTAGAGCGATTTTCCAACTTTGGGAACATCCTTTTCTCGGACGAAGCCCACTTTCACCTGAACGGATTTGTTAACAAGCAGAATTGCCGTATTTGGAGTGCTGAACAGCCTTCGCGCAAGCATCAAAAGCCACTCCACTGCCAGAAAGTGACGATTTGGGCTGCCATTTCAGGAAAAGGGCTCATTCGCCTTTATTTCTTCGAAAATTCTCAAAGCCACCCGGTAACAGTTAATACAGAACGTTATGTGGAAATGCTTCAAGAGTTTTTAAGGCCAATCCTTGCTGGGTTGCAAGAGTACAACTCCCTGACCTGGTTCCAGCAGGATGGGGCCACCTGCCACACATCGAATGCCAGCATGAAGGTCGTACAGGAGCTGTTCCCCGGTAAAGTCATCTCAAAGAGAGGTAACATTGAGTGGCCACCACGAAGCCCAGACTTGTCCCCACCGGATTTCTTTTTGTGGGGATTCCTTAAGAATAAGGTCTACTCCAATTACTGCCTTAAAAGCGAACATTCGAGCGGAAATGGCGGCTATATCGATAGCAACGTGCCGGCGCGTTTTTGAAAATCTTAAGTTCCGCTTAGAAGAGTGCTTGCGGCGAGACGGGGAACACCTGGACGATGTTATTTTCAAGAAGTAAATTACATTAATGTTAGATTAAGTTACTTTTTGATAGGTTTCAAAAGTGAACTTTATTCTGGCCCACCTTGAGAACCGATAGAATGTATTGGATGAATTGCTCCATCCAGCCGTTCTTCTGATTTGATCCAGACTAATACCTAAATTATGAGCCGCAGATGTAGCTGCGTGTCTTGTACTGTGTGCAGTAAATATCTTGACATCGATCCCACTGTCACTTAATGTTTCTTTAATCCATCGACTTAAGGTCTGGGAACCTACGGACTTATACGGTTTTCTTAGACTTATAAAGAGGGAATCAATATATTTTCTTAAAGGGCTAGTCATCTATAAATATGTCAGCAAAACCTTTCCTGGGCATATTTCGGGCCTTTGTTCAAAAAGGGGTAATACTAAGATGGGTTGGTTGCAACCTCTACGAGTAGTTTTAAGAAAATCTGGAAGTTTAATGATGACTTTAAAAGGGTAAGTTTCAATATTTTTAATATTTATTTTAGACAGAGTTTGTACTCTGTCTGCAGTTAATAATGCTACGAGAGTAATAAGTTTTTTAGAAATTTGATTTAGGTTAAGGGATTCATTGGGGTATAACTTGCTCATGTGGTCAAGTACTATTGAGGTATCCCATGTAATTGGAATACTTTGGCAAAGGGGGCCGAAGACGAAATACCCCCTTAAAAAATCTTTTAATTCTGTCGTCTTCTCCTATATTATTGCCCATTAATAGGGCTAGCGCAGATCTACAAGAATTTAAAGTTCCATATTGGAATCCCTCTTCATAAAGTTTGTTAAGAAAATAAATAATTTGTGGGACCGATGCATTATACAAATCGAAGTCATGATTTCTACAAAAGTAGAACCAACGTTTTAAGTAAGTAGGTATCATATTGTTTAAATGAATTGTCGGATAGAGAAGCTGTCATAACAGTAATTGCGGATGGGGGTACACTTCTCCTTAACCAAGCTGTCCGCACAAAATCCCTGCCACCAGGGTAATCTTGGTGTGCATATTGCGATTGCTGGAATGGAAAGATATAATCGGGTTTCTATTTGTTTCAAATGTGATCACTTCAGATAACGAAAGGCGTTTAAACAAAGGGTACCACGGTTGCGTAGGCCACAAAGGTACAACGATACCTTTAGCTTTATCGGTGATAATCTTTCGCAACATTTTTAAAATTACAGAGAATGGTGGGAACGCATATAAATAATAATTGATCCAGGAAACTGTGAATGCATTAATGGTCATGGCATCTGGATTTTGTGCCAGGAAATATAATTATTACATTTTTTATTTATTCGACTAGCGAATAAGTCTATTTGAGGCATGTTAAATGAGGACACTATTTCCTGAAAAGCCCAATCTGCTAGTTCCCGTTCTATATCCGGGGGTACGCGCCTGGATTCGCGTCTGCCGTTTTGTTATCTGATGATCTGATATAGGACGCAACAACATATAGACCACGACATTCACACCATTGCCACAACTGCTTGGTTATACTAGTGAGGTGAGGGAACTGAATGCCTCCCATCCGGTTAATATAAGAGATGGCCGTCGTGTTGTCAACACGAAGTAGAATCTGATAATTCCTTAATTTTTCCGCAAACACCTTTAAACCAAAAAAGGCAGCCTGTATTTCTAGGTAGTTTATGTGTTGCGTTCGCTCTTGAACACTCCACAACCCGCTAGCCTTCTCTTCACCGCGTGCAGCCCCCTACCCCGTAGTTGAGGCGTCTGTGAAAATCTCCAGGTCATGTAACTCTTCTTTGATCCTACAGTAATTTTGTCGTAGTCATCATCTGATTTTAGATTTAAGTATTTTATACGTCCAAAAAGCTTAGTATATAACCAGCCATATTCTACGGCTGGGCAAATTGAAACTAATAGTCCAATAAATTGAGCGAATTCGCGAATTTTACACATATTTTTATTCAAATTTATACTTTTGAATTTCTATTTTAACCCGATCAATTTTCTCTGTTTGTAACGTGACCTGGAAGTTTTCTAAGTTTAGAACAAAACCTAAGAATCTACATATTTTGTTTGGTATCATAGAACTTTTTTCCTCATTTATTAGAAAACCAAGAGAGTTAATTAATTTGTTTGTGAGTGTTGTGTTGTATAAACATTCACTATACGAACGTCCCATTAACCAATAATCATCTAAGTAATTAGTTGATATTAGTCCGGCAGAGCGTAGCAAACGGACTATAGGTTTCATCACCTTGGTACGAGTAAATATGTATGGCGCTGTACAGTACGATTCACGAAAGATGACCACAAATGGCGGCCGTCTGCGCACGTACACTCATGAAGAAAAGACTTAAGACAAAATAATATTTTAATGTTGGTTAAATAATTTGTGTAATGTTGTAAACGCTGGTTATGCAAATAAATCAAACGTAAGTAATTTTAAATGTTTATTAAAATAAATTGAACCAAAAATATTATAAATATGTGAAACACTTTTAGTCGCTATCGCTATTCTCAAGTTCCATGATTCCCTCTATCATGGAACTTGAGGGAATCGTGGAACTTGAGGAACTGGAAAATATTGAAACACGTTGTACACCAAACTTCTCGACTGTCTATTCAAAGTATTGCCTTTTCCTCGCGGCATTGTGATGGCTTAAAATAGCAAATAAGTTCAACACAATAACAAATCTCAACAAAAAACTTAGCAAACAACGAAAACTTAACGAATAAAAAACAATTTAAAACAAAGAAACACTTCTTTTCGACTGTACTCGAGAGCAGTGTGAGCGCGTCGACGCCGCGATAGACGAATAGCGACTGAGCAGCCTATCACGAGACGCGCGCGCACCAATGGCGTCGCTCCGGTCTTGACGCATTCCGCCCGCGCCTCACCTCGCACCTCCAAAGGGACCTAAAATATGCCTTCTGCGCCGTGGTCATCTTTCGTGAATCTTACTGTACTTAAACCAAACAGTAATACATTAAATTCATATAAATATTGTTCAAACTGGAACCTTAAATATTTTCTTGAGTTGTTATGGATTTTTATGAAATAATAAGCATCGTTTAAATCAATTTTGGTCATATAGCAATCTTTAGTTATAAATTTTAATACTGTACGTAAATCTTCCATTTTAAAATGATCTGTCTTAATGAATTTGTTCAAATTCTTTAAGTTCAAAATAAAACGATATTTACCATTTGGCTTTTGTACCAAAAAGATACTTGACAAGAACTGGCCTTCTGTAGGCAGACATCTTGAAATCTCTGTCTGTGCCAGAATATGATTTTACAATCGGAGGGTTCAACTGAATAACCGGACTAGTAAATGGAATTTCGTAACCTCTGATACAAGATAGTACTAAGAAGTTATTAGTGATGAGTAAACATTGTTCATAAAATAAAGGCAATCTGCCTGTGTATTTTACCCGATCTAGCGACGGCCCCGCGTCGCTGGCTGATAGCGCGATTGTTTCGATGAGCTCGATGGCCGATTGTTCGCAGAGGGCCCCTTCGCTCTGGGATGGTTCGGCTGTTTCCGAGCCTTGGGGCCTTTCCAGTTTAAATTCCGAAACGTGTAAGACGGCGCTGGTGGCTTCTTATTACTTAGCTGTGGCTTAGTACTCGGTGTTTTTAACTCGGCACCCGACTTACTAATCGCTTTTGCCATTTTTTTTTGTCTCCGATAAGTTTTGACCAAATAACAAGTTATCTGGCTTTGTGTTTTGGAGTTGGTCTTTCATATCTTTCTTTAAGGAAGATTTTTTTTATTTATGAACTTACATTTACCATTACAGGACTATTACCCAATGCGATAAATGCGCTTATCCTAACTTGATTTAACAAAAAATACACTTATCCTAACTTAATTAAAATAATTATACTAACATCTGTAACTAATAACAAACAATGCATTCCTCGTGAATTCACTCAGAGAACAACAGAATAAGTCCTTCTCACTCGCTATGAGGTTGAGCGTGCGGAGTGCACGCGTCAGGGGCGCCTCACTTAACCTTTTGACCCCCACGGACGTCTATGGATGTCAAATTAAAACGTGCTCACGACGCCTGGGACGGCATGGCACGTCGAAAATAACACGTTTTTACTTTGTCGCTTGGCGTAGAGAACACAGAATTTCGTAATTGACGTGGCGGTCAAAACGTTAAAAGGTTGGTCCGAGCGCGCGGCTCCACTAGCAGTGGCGGCTGCCGTCGTCGCCACACGTATCTGTCCGGAACGCACAGACTCACCTGCCCTAAAATAACTGCATTATGCACCTTCCCTCTCAGTAACTTAAATATATATACGAGGTGAGTGCAAGATCCCTCCCCACCCTTAGCTCGTTGTATCCTACCATACCTAAAATAAATAAGGTTGGATACATTAACGGGTAAAATGGATAGATCCCGTAATACCGCTTATATAAATACCTTATAAATTTATTTTGTACCCTCTCCTGCATGAGACTATATTTAGCTTCATGCGGAGCCCAGATGACTGCATTACATTGTAACTGGCTCCTCACCAGTGCATTATATAATGCTATAATAGCTTTCACATTCGTGAACCCTCGGACCGTACGAAGCATGAAACCTAAATTCCTATACGCTCTTTTACAGCTACGCATTATGTGATCACGAAAAGTCAAACCCGTGTTAAAACTTACCCCCAAGTCCTTGACTTCTGTGACACGTGCCATAGGGGACCCGTCAATATGGTAGGTATGTAAGATGGGGTTGTGTGCGCGAGAAAAAGTGATTGTCACACACTTCGAGCTATTAAATTGCAAGAGATTTTCTTTGCTCCAGCTCACCACCCTATCAATGTCCCTTTGTAGCTTGACACAGTCATCACTGCTCTTTACCGCAAGGGATAATTTCGAGGTCATCGGTAAACAACAGACATTTAGCGTCTTGGACTACTTCAGGTAGGTCATTGACCATCAGAAGGAAGCCCAAAGGACCAAGGTTACTACTACCTTGGCTTACTCCGGACCTCGTGAAGTATGGATCTGACACGTGTCCTGCATATTCTACATATTGTTGCCTATCCCTTAAATAACTGGCAAAAAACTGGAGTGAGTGTGGGGTGAAACCGAAACTTGATAACTTTTTAAGCAACATGTCATTTTCGACTAGGTCGAATGCTTTCCTGAAATCAAAGTAAGCAGCATCAGTTTGTCCCCCACTATCCACCGTCGGCACCAGATGAGCCATGTGGCAGAGAAGATTACTGGTGGTACTTCTTCCCGGTCGAAACCCATGCTTAGCGTCTGATAGCTGTGCGCTCACCTGAAGGTATATGCTCTTGTGAATTGTAGTTTCTAAAACTTTTGCCGGCGTCGACAATACTGCGACTGGCCTATATCCATCCACCGATTCTGCTGACCCTCCCTTTGGATATCCGTCCCATAAGATAGAATGAAATTCCTCCTTATGACCGAATCATTGTATTGTAAGTCACATAAAATTCGTTGCGAGTCCATCGACATCTTTGTTAGTTCCGGATCCGTATTATTAGAAGAAATAATTTTATTGATTCCTTGACCTATGCATGAGATGGCAGTGGACATCTGCTTTTGCCTGTATTCGATATTTTTATCTCGTCTGATGGTCATGCCGGTCATTGCCGCTTAAATTTCTGCATTTAAGGCAGGGGCACTGATAAGTTGGCAGTTAATGGGTACCAGGTACTTCTCGAGTAACTCCTTACGACGTTCTTTACGTAGTCCATTCGTCGTGTAGTGTTCTAGTCTCACTGCCAAGTCTTTGTGGATTTCAGTTCCGTACGAATTAGAAATGGTAGGGTATTCACCCAACATTTAAACTAACACGCAATCCGAAATTGCCTCAACGGATTCCGGCTCCACACAAGGAGTAACGGCTGCTATTTTTTCAATGATCGCAGCACTGGTGGATGGCTCCGCACTTGAGGTAGTCGCTACTGGAGCGGTGGGTTCGGTGGCGCATTCGACAGTGGTTTCTACGTCCGCATCGTCGAGCTCGACACATGTACCTACTTCAAGTTCGATGTCGGCATCGAGCAATTCGGCAACATTATTGTCAGCTATTTCGTACTCTTCAATAAAAGCCTCATGTGATTGTTCTGAAATCGACCGACTTTAGGTTATACGTACCTTATGAATAAATCAAACCGACCGGGTAGGTTTGTACTGTTTATTTTCCGAGGTGAAATGAAGCAGCTAAACCGTGCGTTTAATTACTTTAATTATATAGCACATTTTATTATAGGTAATAGCTAATAATAGTCTCTGCTTATTAGTAAGGAAGCAGTCCTAGTAAACTGTTCGCAAAGCTAATTAAATGGGTAGTAACATCTCCAATGAGAAGTACGCAAACCCAGCAGAGGAAAGCGATATAAAATATAAAATGCAAAGCCAGCATTTCTGCTCATTAGTTAAGAAACAGTCCTAGTATACTGTTCGCAAAACCAATAAAGAGGGGTAGTATCTTCTCCGATAAGAGGTACGCAAACCCAGCAGAAAAAAACGATGTAAAGTTTTTATAAGCCAGCATGTCTACTTATTAGTTAGGAAACAGTTCTAATATACTGTTCGCAAAACTAATTAAATGGGCAGTAAAATCTCCGATGAGAAGTACGCAAACCCAGCAGACAAAATTATTATGAGGGTATGCATGAAAATTTTGCCACAAATGATAAGCATTATAGTAGCCTGTTACTTTCTCACTACCTAGGTAATTAGAGTTGTTTACTAACCTTGCGACCGGTTATCTGATGATGTTGATGAATCACTCGAAGATCGACTACGTCGCCGAAAAATATTTTTTCATATTTATCATCATTTTTACGTTTAGACATTTTTATATTTATGCTATGCTAAATAGAAGGAAAAACGAAATAAAATGACACTTGAACTGTGGTAAGACACGACGTGCGTTCGTGGCGAGCACTAAAAAGCGAAATGACGGAAACAAGTGAGCGAAACTCCCGCGCGCCTTGTTCCAACCGAGATACTTTTAACATCTAAATATTATAAGAATGTATTTTTTTAAATAATATTTACTCTCAAAATAGTGCATGACTGGCGAACACTAGGCGGTACTACAAGTATTATTTGCTAATCCCTTCGGACGAAGCCTGAATATAATTAATTAAAATTGTGACACTAAGTCGCGGTAACGAAACCATAGCACGATCTATTTCGACGCCAACGCCATCTATCGAGCTTGACATCAAACTTTTCAATTTAAACAATAATGACTACGGTTTCTTCATGAACATGTTACAAAAGTATAGTTTTGTCTTTTTCTTTTCATACTAAATTGTGATTTTTGTGTTGTGCAACAGTATTAAAAACTTTTAAGAAATTACTCAAGTTTTTATTCATTCAAGCCTAACTAAACCACATAGTCTAATTCCGAGATCCCGGGATTACGTATCAGAAATCTCGTAATTCCGGGATTGAAAAACAAGCTCGGGATTGTATTCTCTTATGGTAACCCATGGAGTTTCTTGCCGGCTCTTCTCCATAGGAAACGACCAAATGGAACCGTGCACTGAGCTTCTCATATTTTATAAAGGTTTATGAGAAACAAATTAATGAATTTTGAATACTAGTTTCGAACCGACAGACACCTGATGGCCAATTCTCGTACTTATAAAACGTTCACATTCAAGTCGCAATCTGTCAAACTTGTCAAAAATATTGGTAAATTTATGGTATTTTTGACAGATTGCGAATGACATTAGAATGCGAACGTTCTTAAAAATGACGGGAATTGCCCCTCCGGAGATGGTACCGTACGAATAGTACACGAGGGTAGCGCTCACCACAACGAGCGCGGTGTTCTTGTCCTGGTCGAGGCACACGGTCTCGTAGCGCGCGAGGAAGGCCTGCACGTCGGCCAGGCGCGCGTGCGCCGCCGGCACGGCCAGCAGCAGCGTCACGCGCGCGCTCTCCGTCACGTAGCGCACCGGCACCAGCCGCGCCGCGCCCAGCGGCCGCACCACCTCCAGCAGGCGCAGGCGCGGCCCGCTGCGCAGCAGCAGCCGGTAGCTCAGCGCGCGCGCCGGCTCCCAGCGCCACGCGCCCTCCAGCAGGCGCGCGCCCGCCGCCCCGCGCCGCGCGGCCCACGCGCGCGCCGCCGCCAGCACCAGCTGCGGACACACGCGTTAGTGCCGCGCCCACTGCAGCCCCCCGCCACCTCGACGACATACTCACGTCCAGCGCTTCGCGGTCGGCGCCCGCGATCAGCGCCACCTCGTGGTGGTCGTCCGGGAAGAACGCGTGCGTCGCGTTGAACGACACCCAACGCAGATGATCGAACCTGCAACACTCGACGCGTCACACTCTCGCTTCTCGCTAACGTGCGACCGGTTCGGCCGTGGCGAGCGACTAGGACGTACCGAGAGTCGGGCGTGGGCGGCGCGAGGCCGGGGTCGGCGCGCAGGCCGGACGGCCACGTGGCGTTGCGGTAGTGCGGCGGGTGCTTGGCGGCGCCGCGCCACAGCGCCGCGCGCAGCCGCGTCACCTCGGCGCGGTCCCGCTCCAGGTGCACCTGCGCACAGAGCTCACTTCACCCTCGCTGTCACGCGACATATACACAGGTCGGTGCGCGCACTCACCCGGGACACGTAGGCGTGCAGCGTGTAGAAGGAGTCGGCCTTGGTGACGGGAAACACGGTGACGGCGTCGGCCAGGTCGGGAGTGAGCGGGGGCGGCGCGTCGGGGCCGGGCGCCCGCACGGCGGCGTAGCGCTCGCCCTGCGCGGCGGGCGCGCACGCGCGGTGCGCGGCGTGCAGCACGCAGCGCCCGATATTCTCGTGGTGGTGCGGCGAGTACGAGTTGCGCACGCACCAGTCCAGCTCGGCGTGCACGGCGCGCAACACCGAGTTCGACAGCAGCACGCCGCCCTCTGCGGACACACGCGACCAGCTCAATAGTGAGTGTGGGAGTTAAAATCAAATAATTTATTTCAATTGGCACATAAAACGCACTTTGGAACGTCAAAATTTACAAAAAATACAATTATTGATACTAGTCGCAAGAAACTCCACCGTTACTCTTTTAAAATGTTTTACAATATTTTGTATACATATCAATCAATCAATCAATCATCAATCATCATTTATTCATAAGTTCACATATAAATTACATAAAAGTTACATCATAACAAAGTTACATATTAATAGTAGAAATATAGAAAAAATTAAACTATGCCTAAAATAAATCTAGTGTATAACTTATATAATATTGATTAAAGGCCCAATGAATACAATAGCGACCTGCCTGATGTAGGTTTATTCAAACCTGTGTTTCAGGCCATCACTTAACAACGCTGAGTGATTCAGTGGACTATTATGTTACTGTACATAGAGCTATCATTGATACATAATAAATTTTAAATAAAAAAATAACTTAACATTTAATAAACTCATTGCATAACTTCTAGCAATTTTTCTGTGTCTGAGTAATTAAATGTCAGTAGGTATGCACTCAACATTTCACTACACTTTTTATAATTTACACTATAAATATTTACAGACTTATTGATTTTATTATATAAGAACGGACCTAAAAATACATAAAATTTATTTATAAAAGTATGTCTGGTTTGAGGCTTTATACAAACTAAGTCTTTTCTTCTCTTATCAATAGGTGTTGGGATATAAGGAAGTTTATTGTGCTGGTGTAGTACTATATTCAATATAAATAGTTGACGCACGGTTAAAACCTTGCATGCCGTGTAAAGCTCATGTGTGGGAAATCTAAATGGGCGAAAGGTGGCTACCTTAAGGATAGCTCTCTGCGCACGTTCTAATGGCAGTAGGATTGATTTAGCAGCCCCACCCCAGGAAGTTATACAATAAGTGAGAATGGATTGACACAAAGCTAAATAGACCTGTTTAATTAATTTGTAGTCCGATATATATCGTAAATTCTTAAAAATGTATATTAATTTACGCATTCGAGTGCATAACAAATCAATGTGTTTACGGAAATTCAGATTTGTGTCAATCGTTACACCAAGATATTTCATATGGTCGGTTTTTGCTAAACTAGGACAGTTACATGCATCGTCAGCATACGTGCCGCACTTGTGCGCATAAATGTTTATGTTAGTAGTTGGCAGGTTAGTGTTTCTCATAGTAAATAAGATGTGTTTGGTTTTCTCTGCATTTAGTGTTAGGAGATTTTCATGTAGCCAATTAGACACTATATTAAAACCGTTCTGGGCTTGTTTATAAACCTCATCTCGAGATTTATCTGAAAACAATAGAGCCGTGTCATCTGCATAAGACATTATGACACCATTTTGGAGCGTTAAGCTGCACAGGTCATTTATGTATACTAGGAATAAAGTAGGGCCCAAAATACTCCCTTGTGGTATTCCGTAATTACTATTTCGAAGCTCAGAACTGACGTACTGACCAATTTTGACACATTGTTTGCGGTCACTAAGATAATCAGAAAGTAGTGAAAGCGTTGTCCCTCTTATTCCAAGTGCTTCAAGCTTGTCTAATAATAATGGACAAGAAATTGTGTCAAACGCCTTGGCGAGGTCTAGGAAGATTCCAATGGAGTGCATGCCCTTATCCAAATTAGTTGTTATATAATCCGTCATTTGATGTACTGCTTGATTAGCTGATTTTTTGGGCCTAAAGCCAAATTGTTTATCTGAAAGCAATTTGTTATCTTCTAGGTATTTCATTATTCTAATATTAATGATTTTCTCTAGGATTTTGGAGAGCCCTGTTAAAACAGAAATGGGTCTGTAGTTATATACATTATTATACAAAATAAATTATTGATATTGATATTATACAATGTGGCCCATGGGCATGTGACCGCCCGTATTTTTCTGAATATTCATGAAAAATTATCGAAAAATAACTTTAAAAGGAGGGTATATCTTTAATATTTTTCATGTTATTTAATTTTTTATTTTTTGATGAATGTTTGTGACCTTGCTTTACATTTTTTGCCATAGCTCCGATGTAAAGCAAAAATGCGTTAAGGACAGGGCCAAGTCAGGAAAACGACGTTATTATTCGGCATGTGACGATGCACAGCATCTGTGAGAGGGCGTTGTATACTTCCCGTTAGTTGTCAGCCAATCACAGCTCTCGTGACGTCACATTCTTGACCAATCAGGACCGAGTTCCGGTAGTCACGTGGTCTCAGGTGGCGTGTTCGCTAATGGCGGACTTTTACCTCACATAGCGTCGTTACTTCCCGAGCAAGTAACACCTAATTTAGATTTTGCAGCTATTTTTTAATATTTTGAATCTTATTATAGTTCAAAGTGATATTAAATTAATATCTAATATTATGTTGAAAATAAATTAAATAGTGCAATTGTGAATTATTGTGATTCGGATCAAGAAGTGCAGGTAGGCACCAACTTGGTGTTTACATCGAGCCGTAAACGCCAGCTATCACGAAGCGATTCGAACTCTTCGCAATCCGTTTCTTAGGATACTAAGGTAAAACGGCGGAAATGCAAATGAGTCACCAGATATTTATAAATCTTGTTAATCATGTGGCTCACAAACTTTTTAATGTGTGGGTACATATGGTTCGACACCGAATAACTTACAGCAGCACATATGCCTGAATTAGTTCCTGGAACTAGCTCCGCGATACCTTTAGGCTTTAATTTGAAGCGCCCGCCGGCGGCTACCAATAATATATCGAGTGGGATTCCGCATTTAAATTTAAGCGTCGTGAGTACTTAAGGACCTCAAGGTGCCTCGCTCTAATCCAAATCAGTTGAAGCGACTTAAAGCGCTACAAAAGTTCGTTGATTTGTCGTGGAAGGATGATCGCTACGCGGACGCATTGAAGATTCATAACGCTATACCTGGCTTTGTCGAGCTTGATAATACGAGTAACTTCGACAGTTTGATATGGGTAACGATTATGCGGCGAATTCCGAATTGATAGTAGCCCTATGTTAATACCTTAATTACTAGATTTACTCAACAAACATAGACAATTTCATTGATTGGACAGCTTCTTCTGAAGCTATACTTTCTGGCTCTAGCCTTTTCGATAAAATTTTGGAATCATTTCCACCCTCATCAAAATTCCACGGAATTAGTAAATCATGGAGCTAGCTTGCGGAAAGCTAGCTGGATACATTGTAAATCGCTGGGAGTGCATCCGGCGCGAAACTGCTAATAAGAACCTTCGTGAGGGTCTGCGTAAGATCGATGCGAGGTCTAATTGCTTATTTGCCGTTCGATAAAATTTCGGAAATTATATCTACCCTCATCAAAATCCACAAAATTTGTGAGGAAGTCATGCAGCTAGTTTGCGGAAAGCTGAATACATTGAGAATCGCCGGGAGCGTATCCTGAGCGAATTGCTAATTGAACCTTCGTGACGGTCTGCGTAAGATCTCTCGAGTTCTAATTGCATATTTGATGAAAATCATTTGCGTACTTACTTCAAAATATACAATTCAAAATTAAATTTTGTGAGTAATCTTATGATGATGTGCGGGCTTTCGTCAAAAGGATCACGATTGAAAGTTCAGAATGGACAGCCAAGCAAGAAGAAATATTATGATAATGACTGGGTGGGGCGAAAACAGCCAGGAGGCTGTCTCCGAGCGTATCGGAGACAGTGGCAGGCGCTGCGGGCTCCGGAGGCCCTTCTCGGAATAATCACGAGGATGCGTCTGCCATTTACCTCCAAACCACCACTGATTCATCTATCAGTAGAAACCCTGAGCCGATATAAGATCGCGCAATCGCCAGAGATGGTGATACAGGTAGAACAACAGGTGACCTGCCTGCCGTTCGGTCTATCATGCGCACTGAATGATTTTGCAGCGTTCACCAACTGAGTGGCCCAACATCTACGATCAAAAGGAATGCGAGTGGGGTCTACTTAAAAGATTGTTTGATAGCATGCGTATCGAGAAGTGTTCTACGCTCTCAGGCGGATTTGTCCTTATACGTTCTAGAGACATTAGGGTGGACAGTAAATTACAAGAAATTGATCACCGAACCTTCGCAAGTGATAGAATTCCTCGGGTTCATTTGGAACACCAAAGAAAACTTGATGACTTGCAGCCACACCAGTTCTACGGAGGCTGTCTTCGAGCGTATCGGAGACAGTGGCAGACGCTGTGGGCTCCGAAGGCCCTTCTCTTGATGATCACGGAAATGCGTCTGCTATTTACCTCCAAACCACCAATGGTTTTAGTAACTGATTTATTACCTCCAAAAAAGACCTAGTCAATTCTATCGCTCTCGCGAAGAGAGTTATTCGCAAAGGAAATATTTATTTGAAAATGGCGCAGATTATTATTTTAGTCTCAACCTTTCCAACTTTGTCGATCCAATAGGTCGTCTTCGTTGACACCAACTTCAAATTCTTTCTCGGCCTTTGAAGCGGTCTCCTCGCAAACCGGTAGCCACATCACAACCGGTCTCAAAGAATTTAAAATGATGGGTCACAACTTCCGAATTTAAAGTCAAATTCGGAGCAGTTTGCACCCGAAGTTGGTTCACCATTCCATGACTACGGATGTGGCAGGTTACGGGTGGGGAGCACAATTAGATGATCTTTCGGTGTCAGGAAAGTGAAAACCAGACCAGCGTTGCTGGCACTGCAATCAAAAGGAAATGTTTGCTAGTATAGCTGCAGTCAACTTTTCCGATCTCGCCTTCGCGGTCGCCATGTGTGCCTGCAATCGAACAATTGCACAGTTGTTTCTTACGTTCGAAAAGAAGGCGGAATACGGTTAGCCGCGGTCTTACTTCACATGACTTGCCAACTCTTGAGTCTTCTAGACAAAGAGCCATTCCATGACTGTTGAATGTATTCCAGGGAGATTCAACGATCTCGCAGACAGGTTGTCCAGCGGAAAAGGGGCGGCAGTGTGGCACCTACTAAGACCACCTCTAAGGAATGTTTTTCGCATATTATGCATAAGTATAATTTATTTTTCAAAAATATACATCAGTTTAATTATTATAGTGATACACTATATGACACTTGTTTCTATGAACAGATTTTGAACATGTGTCTGAACTAGATTATATTGGGAGTTCCACAAGTAGACCTCCTTGCCACCTGGGACCCCAAGGTGGTGAGGAAGTATGTAACCAAAGATTGATCAGACTCATCGGCCTATTTTTGCAACGCCTCGTCACTGGCTATTTCAGATGGCGTGGATGTTCTCGGCACCAAGCCTCATCCCTCGAGTTCTTCTTCCTTCACCGGATCTTCGACGTCGAACACTCTGTTGATCCTTCAGAATCGCCAACCTAGCTCAAGTTCTAGTAGATCAGAGCTCGGGCCTTCCACCTACTCGAGTTCAAAACATGGAGCTCTGCGTTTGGAAGATAGCGGGTGTGGCGAAATAGCTAGTTATTGGTCAGAAGCGGAAAGGTCCCTGCTCGGATCTAGTTGGCACACTAGAAACATAGTCGGTCTCTGTGGGTCAAATGGTGTAAAGATAACAATTTTGACTTCAGTTGTCCCATAATATTGGTTTGGCAAGATTTTTAGCGTTCCTATTCATTGAAAAGAGATTAGCTTACAATATTATATCGTTGCATAAATCTGTAATTCTAACCTTATAACCTTTGGACGACCGTCCTGTAACGATCATTTGAATTCAGACTTCTTAGTAAAACATATTCTTAAAGCTATCTCCCTCCAATCTCTTAGAGATCTCAGAGAAGCCTCCTATTGGGAACCCGAGTCATCTTATTGCCGGAATGCAGACGAATCCTCCCAATACCTTACTTTGTTCAAAGCGTCACGTCGATCGGTTTCTCTTTTGTTGCTAGCATCAGGAACATGAGTCCATGGCCTTATTCTACTCAGGGTCTCGGCAAATAACTACATCGATCGGGGTGATCACTGTACCAAACCTGTACTGTGCACAGCCCATCAGGCTGGACATTATCGTGTCATGGTAACGAAAATATATGTCCAGTTAATTAATTAAGGAAAGTATTATATAGTCGAATGTAATCTGTATGATGTTCTCATTGTTATTGTCAATTCGAGGTCCCACGCACAGTGCATCACGGACTGTGTGATAGGTAAAAGTTTACTGAAAGATGCAGGCATCTCTGCATCTCCTGGTAGTACGCGCTCAGCTGTAGCATCTTTGAATTGGTACGAAATTTTCCAGTCGAAGGTATCCTCTCTCGCGGTGAATAGTTTTGCCAAATATTATTGTAAACTATCCATTATAGGTAGTAATCTCTCGAAGAATTTTAAACCGGTATAAGATACAATCGATGGTCTCTTGATTGTTGTTAATCTGATTACTCTTATTTTCCAGACGTTACGTTACGACGACACGTTATTTTAAATGATATACAATATTATTATTTGTAGGTACCTACATTGGATAGTATAGCCAGAGTACATATCATATCCTAATTTGTATAATGAATACATGTTGGTTTATATGGTTAAATCTTTTCAGTAAAAATTATCATATCCTCACATAGCGTCATCGTGGTCACCAGGAGTTATAAACACGTCTCTCACAGATGCTGTGCATCGTCACATGCCGAATAATGGTGCAAGTTTTACATAAAAATAAAACTTGTATTATTAAGCAGAGACGATGCACAGCATCATTCAAGGTCTCCTGGTGAGAGACTTCTATGAGGTAAAAGTCCGCCATTAGCGAACACGCCACCTGAGACCACGTGACTACCGGAACTCGGTCCTGATTGGTCAAGGATGTGACGTCACGAGAGCTATGATTGGCTGACAACTAACGGGAAGTATACAACGCCCTCTCACAGATGCTGTGCATCGTCTCTGCTTAATAATACAAGTTTTATTTTTATGTAAAACTTGCACTATTATATGTTATGTATATTATTATGTTAAGCTTAATAGAGAAAGGTTGCATCTATTAAAACAATTAGATATGTATTCATTTAACTTAGAAAAAGTACTAGGAAATACCAAATTGACACAGAAGACTTGCAGTATGAACTTGACCAACTACAGGAAAAACTTACTTGTATGACCATCAAATATACAGCCTCTGAAAACCAAATGAGGGAATATGTAGGTATTGGCAATGAATGAGCTGGTAAGCTCACAAACTAACAAATGTGAACATTGTCAACCACCATCTGTTGAACCCACACCGGACCATTCATTGACAATTTGTGACACCACCATACCGCAGTCTAGTGCCAGTTTACCATTATCAATTACTAGTGTAAATAAAGAAATAGTACTATTTTGTGATGAAATTGGAAAGGATCTAGGCCACTTGTTGACAAATAAATATCCAGGACACTCAATAATGAACTACTGTATGCCTGGTTGTTCTTTATTTGACATAATGAAAAAGTTATAAAATGTAGTTTTAACCAGGATAGTACATTATTAATATTTGTTGGTAATAGGTATTTGTTGGTAATGTGAACAAAGGAGAATTACTCCAATATTATAGATCATTGTGCAACCTAAGTTTAAGTTTAAGAAAAATTGTGATGTTCACTTTACCATACAGCCAAAGTTTGCCACAGGAAGAAAATAATTTTAGATCTGAAAATATGACATTATATAATTTGACTAGTAATAATAATTTATTCCATTTAATTGACACTAACAATTATGTTGGTAACCACTTTTATTTGACAAAAGATAGATTTTGTATGGATAGGTACTATCTTTCAAAGTATTGTAAAAGACAGATAGCTGTGTTGCTATCATATTACTTTTCTATTACAGCCAAGAATGTGGCTAAACAAATTGCTTCTATTGAGCAATGCTATGCCATTTTAAATAATTCAGCCAATAATTTGGTATCAAAAATTGACATTGATAATAATTTAAATTAGAAATTAAGACAATAGAGGCAACCTCTAGCAATAGTGTAGGTACAGAATTGCAAAATAAAATCAAATAAAAGTTTAAAATCTGTAAATAGTATTAACCTGGTGCATCAAAATATTCAAGGATTTATGAACAAAGATTTAGAAGTAGAATTATTTTTGAGTTTTAATTGATATTCTTTGTATAACAGAACATTGGCTTAAAAGCCACCAGTTCTTGTTCAACTTTAATAATCACCAGGGAGGTAGTTCATTCTGCAGAGTTAACGCTATACATGGTGGCTCATTAATTTTAGTAAGTACCCAGTTTAAATTTAAAGACCGTAAGGATATTGTGAGCCTTTCTGTTGAGCGGACAGTTGAAATAGCCTGTATAGAATTGGAGCAGTTTATTGTATTAAGTGTGTACAGACCCCCTTCAGGATTGTACGACTGTTTTGAAAAGGTAATGGATGAAGTGTTCCACAAGATTTGTAACTCGAATAAGTCCATTATCATTGGCGGTGATTTTAATGTTAACTTAAAAGAAAACTCAGGTTCTTGTAGTAAAATAGTAAGTCTGTTTCAGTCCTACAATCTTGTAAACCTATTTTTGGAGCCCACAAGAATAACCCCTACTAGTGCCACATGCCTAGATAATATTTATACAGATATTATACCAAGCCACAAAGAAATTATAAATTTACTAGATTCTGATCATTGCGGGCAGAGGATTACTATCCCAAACCAAAACAACAAAGTGGCTAAAAAGGATATCACGGTTAACCCCAAAACTGCAAGTTGCTTGGAAACTTTTAAAGTTAAACTCATTAATAAATTACCAGTATTGTCTATACATGCTGACCCTAATAATGTTATGATGATTTCTTTAATATATACTGTAAGCAATTTAATTCCACTTTTATTCCCGAGACTATCTCGGTTAATAGTACTTAACGCATCTTTTAGTGATTGGGCTACCATTGGTACACATAAAAGTAGAACACGGCTTTATGAGCTGTACAATGAAAGGACGTAGGTATGTAAACACAGCTGAATTTAATTTATAATGTTAGAAATTATTCTAAATTATTTAAAAGAGTTTGTTGTATGGCCAAGTCGCGTTATTTGAGTTCGAAGATTAAAAATAGTAGTAATGTAATTAAAACGACTTGGTATTCCAAGTCGTTTTAATTACATTACTACTATTTTTAACCGACTTCAAAAAAAGGGAGGAGGTTCTCAATTCGTCGGAATATTTTTTTTATGTGTGTTCCCCGATTACTCGAAGACGGTTGGACCGATTTGAAAAATTCTTTTTTTGTTTGAAAGAGTATACTTTCAAGTTGGTCCCATTGTCATTTGGTCACGATCTGATGATGGGATCTTGGAGAAATCGAGGGAACTCTTCAAATATTAAAGGCACATCTGTAGCGATTTGGGTATTTTTGATGAGCAGTTAGCATTAGGCTATTGTAACTTAGATAAATTACAAATCAACCCACTAAAAAGGAAAAAAAAAAAAACTTTTTTACAAAAAATACAACCGACTTCCAAACTACAAAGTGAAAAATAACTATAATTTCGGAAGTCGGTGTCTTAGAATCAGTATTTTAGTTTTTTGACCCCAACTTCCGAAATTAAAGTTATTTTTCACTTTGTAGTTTGGAAGTCGGTTGTATTTTAAAAGATTTTTTTATTAATAGTGAAACGGGAAGGTCTAATAATCGAAATACTACAGCCTGTCTATTAATGACAACATAATAAAATCAGACTCACAAGTCGCCGCAGCCTTTGAAAATTTATTTTCAGATATTCCTTTTCAACTACAAAATCCCTAAACTCATCACCTTCTTTCTGTTGCTGAGTCTTTGCTAAAGGAAAATGTTAATGTTTGCGATTCGGACTTTATTTTTGAACATATTACCTGTAGAGACATAATTAAAACCTTTCACACTTTAAATGTAAAAAAACCGGCCAAGTGCGTGTCGGACCACGCACAATGAAGGGTTCCGTAGTTGGGATGAATTAATCCCAAAAACAAACTTAACTTTGTAGTTGAAAAATATGTTCTCCCATACAGAATGTATGGGAAAACATGTTTTTGCAACTGCAAAGTTAAGTTGGTCGATTATTACTCGTTAACTTGTAAAGCCTACTCAGTTGTGATAGTTTTCCTTTTAAATTCGTTATACAGGGTTACTGGTAACTCGACGTATTCCTTGCAGGACGTCATAGTAGGGTTAAAATGCAACAAATTAAGCCACCAAATGTTCTACCGAAATTCAGTAGTTTTTGAATTAGTTAAGAGTTTTAGTTTTTTTATGAAAAATCCCAGATTAAATCATTTGAAACCAATTTAAAAATGATTTACGGCGCGACTGTACTGAAATTTAAGTTATTATCATAGTTGACGCCGTAGCAGACCTTTGTTAATAATTAAAAGTTCAATAATGCCTAAAACTTTGGCAAATATCACTAACCAAACATTTAATTTTTTGTAATTTTTGCTATTACTTCATAAAAAATGTAGTCTAGTCTAGTGCAAAAAAAAATACTACACCTGGTGTACAAATTACTAGGAAAATATCCTTGTCTTATCAGTTATTCAGAAAGGTATGATTGTCAATACTTTTGCATGTGTGCCAGGGAAGAGAAGAGTTTTATGGGGGGCAGGTAAAATTGCGAGACGGTCAACCTATTGTTTCGTATTCGTATTATTCGTAGTTTTTACCTGCGCTTGAACTCCAAACACTCGGGGAGCTTTGTGATTGGTCGCTATTGTTCTCTCGGCATGACAGGGGGTGCGATTTTGCAAAATTTGGTCGTCAGCGTTAGTTAGTTTCAACTCTACGTCGCGCAAGCTCGTGTTTTGTTACTGGCTATTTCCCTAACTGTTGCTGCGTATCTTGCTCTTGTGCTGTGCTGTGCTTTCATAAGCGCTGACTATGGCTGCATATTCTAATCCTGAATACGCTGACATAATGTACTGTTACGGACTTAACGGTAACGCTGCTGAGGTGCGGCGAGAATATCAACTACGCTTTCCCAACCGCCGACTCCCCCACGTTAGTGTCTTCGGATCGACTTATCGGCGAATATCTGAAACTGTCAGCGTCCAAAGAAGCAGGCAAGTTCACACTGGTCGTTCCCGGAGATACACGGCTGAGGACGAGGAGCTTATTCTTCAACGTTTTATTGACGATCCTAACACATCGACAAACATCGTAGCGCGTGAGCTTGGTATGTCACAGTGGAAAGTCTGGTCTGTAGTTCACTTGTCAGGCCGACATCCATACCATTACCAACCAGTCCAGTCATTAGAAGGAGATCCGCCGAGACGGCTTGAATTTTGTAATTTTATGCTAAGTGCCGACGCCGACAGCGAAAACTTTTTAAAAAACATTCTATGGGCCGATGAGTCATGTTTTGATCGTGATGGTATCACAAATTACCACAACTTACATTACTGGGCACCGAAAGCAGAAGCAAACCCTAAAAAACTGAAACCAACCGCATCCCAGCGAAGGTTCTCGCTTAATGTTTGGATGGGTATTATTGACGACAAATTAATTGGCCCACATTTTTTACCCCGAACACTAAATGGGGAACTTTATGAAGATTTCCTCAGAAATCATTTATCAGCACTGCTCACGGATGTACCGGAAGAAAGAAGAGCAAACATGATTTACCAACATGACGGATGTCCAGCCCACTTCCGAATCACAATTCGACAATTGCTGGATGAAAACTATCCAAACCGATGGATAGGGCGCGGTGGGCCGATTCCGTGGCCTGCACGAAGCCCTGATCTGACGCCGCTAGACTTTTACGTCTGGGGTCATATGAAAGATCTAGTTTATGTGACCCCAGTAAATTCAATTGAAGAACTAAGGGAGAGAATTACAAATGCCCGCCGCATTTGATGAGGGCAACAATCACATCAAGAATAACAAAAACCGAAGTAAGGAAGCGAATAAGAACATGTATTCGAAACCGAGGGCAGCACATCGAACAAGACGTGTGAAATGTGTGTAATTAAAGTTTTTAATATTGATTAAAAAGAATAATAATGTTCACGATTTTGTTTTTGATTTTTCGAATAATCACCTTTTTGTGAAACGCACGCCTGTACTAAATCAAAAACGATTGTCATAATGTAGTCCATGATTTTGTATTAACTTTCATACCTTTTTGGATAGCTGATAAGACAAGGATATTTTCTTAGTAATTTGTACACCAGGTGTAGCATTTTTTTTTTGCACTAGACTACATTTTTTATGAAGTAATAGCAAAAATTACAAAAAATTAAATGTTTGGTTAGTGATATTTGCCAAAGTTTTAGGCATTATTGAACTTTTAATTATTAACAAAGGTCTGCTACGGCGTCAATAACTTAAATTTCAGTACAGTCGCGCCGTAAATCATTTTTAAATTGGTTTCAAATGATTTAATCTGGGATTTTTCATAAAAAAACTAAAACTCTTAACTAATTCAAAAACTACTGAATTTCGTCGAGTTACCAGTAACCCTGTATAAGCTACTGTTGTGAATTTTTTCACATATGTGAAACCAACCATTTAGCTGGCAGGGGGAGGGGGACACTTGACACTAACAAAAATTTTCACTTTAAAGCTTAATATTTCGCAAACGGATCTCTGAATTCAAAAATGGTTTTAACATACTCACAATGTTTTTGAAAGACCTTTCCAATGATACCACACATGGTGGGATAAAAAAATAAAAAAAACATCATCACTTTATGTGTATGGGAGGTACCCAAAAAAAAAATGTTTTTCATAATTTTGTTTTACCACTTTGTTGGCACAATTAATATGTATACCTATGCCAAATTACAGTTTTTAAGTACTAAGGGTCTCGGAGCTAGACCGCGGACAGACAGACAGACAGACGGACATGACGAAACTATAAGGGTTCCTTGTTTACTACGGAACCCTAAAAAGACTGCAGATCTGTGGGGTAATTCTGTAGAAGTTGCCAAGTCTATTATTGACATTGTAGCACCTACTTTTGCTCTTATTCCGACTTCCAAAAGGAGGAGGTTCTCAATTCGACTGTATGTTTTTTTGTTTGTTTGTTACGCGATTACTCCGCCAATTATGAATTGATTTTAATGATTCTTTTTTTGTTTGGTAGGTCATACTTCAGAGGTGGTCCCATATAAATTTTATTAAGTTTGCTTGGGTAGTTTTTGAGTTAGCTTCAATAATACGTATTTTTTCCCACTTAGTATGTGGATGATATGATAAGTTCCTGTCACTGTTATTTACATAGCAGGTAGTGGTATTCGAATTTGTGTGGGGTAGGTACCACAACTAAAGTGACCCCGACCATTATTAAACGGCCCGCGCAAGCCTGAAAACACCCATCAGGTTGAGAGTCCATGTACGGTGTAAGTATATATAAATAAGTCTTATTAATAAGTAACTAAAATAGTAACCATCAGAAATATCTGAATTGCCCGTTTGGCCCGACTGATAAAAAAGTTATTTATTATTTATTTATTTAAATTTACACACACTATCTTTAACAGGATACAGCAGCCTTGCTCTAAACTGTTAGCATTTTTGTACTTTTCAATGAATTCACTAAAGCTATCCACTCGGCGAAAATAAAAACCTTTAGAATTTGTGGAAAATGGCAACGGAAGATCGTTTTTACTATATAAAAACTATAATTTTGAACAAAACAGTTACTAGCATTTGAACATGAAAAACCAATCTATATGTGGTAGTTATTAGGTATATAGTTATATTTGATTCGGTTTAGTTTTGTCACAAAACGTACCGAAAAACAGCATTATTTTGTCCGATTTGCAAACGCGCCTTTAAACCGGTTTTTTTTTTTAACTTAAGACTGTTTGTACAGTCTTAAGTTAAAAAAAAAACCGGCCAAGTGCGAGTCGGATTCGCGCATGAAGGGTTCCGTACCATTATCTATAAAAACGACAAAAAAAAATCATGTCTGTTGTATGATGGGAGCCCTTAAATATTTATTTTATTCTGTTTTTAGTATTTTTTGTTATAGCGGCAACAGAAATACATCATCTGTGAATATTTCAACTGTAGACTTCATAAAGGTGTCCTGTAATCAGGGTTGGGCAGTATTTGAATTACTTGTAATTAAAATACGTAATTGAAATACAAATACGTATTTAGTATTTGTAATTCAATTACTTCTTAAAAATGTAATTGGTATTTCACATACCTGACGCTGAGGTGTTTTGTAGTTAGTATTTCAAATACATTTGAATACATTTGAAAAATAAATACATTTGCTTCAAAATACATTTGAATATAAATACATTTAGCGATTTTATTAATGGGTGCCTCAATAGCTTTCGTAAGCAAAATGGCGACCGCTAAATATATCAATCTTTAAAGTTGGCAATACTGGGCTGTATTAGTCCTATTCTATTTACATAACCTAACACCTGACTGTATTTTGTATTTTATATTTCAAATACACCACTTAAAAATATTTTGTATTTCGTATTTTAAATACGTGTGAGATAGTAATTTGTATTTTAATTAAAGCAAAGCATGTATTTTGTCCAGCTCTGCCTGTAATCTATGAGTGAAGAACCATTCTCCATATTTTTTAAATTTTAGTCACAGTAGTTTCAGAGATAAGGGGCGGAATCGTCAATTTTCATCTATTTTCTTAAGTATCTTTAAAAGTATTAAAATTCAAAATATTTTATTTCACATAAACTACTAATATGGGGGACCCCATTTTCAAAATTATTTATTTACATTACATGTCCATGTTTAGGTCACAAATTCATGTGTACCAAATTTCAACTAAATTGGTCCAGTAGATTCAGAGCAAATTGGCTGTGGCAGATGGACAGACAGCTAGCAAGCCAGACAGACACACAAGTGATTCTTGAGGGTTCCGTGTTTTCCTTTTGAGGTACAGAACCCTAAAAACAAAACAACATACTGTATGTCCATGATGATTGGACATTACAGTAACTATAACCATTCTAACAAAGGAACTCTCTCCCACTCTCAATCACGCACACTCACACTTCTTCTTAAAGGGGCTGAAACACCAAAACATTTACTTCATTCATGTAATTCGCTAGGTATTTTTGAATAATCAATGAGTCTGTCAGTTACCAAGAAAGTGAAACGATCTGTTGTTGTTGAACCCTAAGGACATTGACCAACGTCCTATGAAACTGCAGTATTTTTTCAAGTTTCTACTACATGGAAGGCAGGTGATGAAGGGAACTAATTTGTAAATGAATGTTAGCAACTTACCAAGTGTGCAGTAATGGCTGTCATCTTCAGCCACAGTGCCCATGTACACATCCTCACTGACACTCAGCTGCGATACCAGCTCTGTCAGGCGACGAGCGTTCACAAATGCGGTGTCAGACACTAGGAAGAAGAAGTCATATTCCTCCAAATAATTATCTGCTAAATACTTGAGTGCATGGAATGGTTTGAGCATCTCTCGTGTATCAGTAAAGCCCACAACGTTGGCTAGTCCTGGCACAGAGCTCATGGCACTGGCCGTGATGAAGAACTTTAGAGCGGGCTGTAAGCGAGCTGTTGTGCGGTTCAGTGCTGCAATTTGGCTCTTGAGAGCTTCTTCAGAACTGAGCACTCCTGTGAGTAAGGATCCTGAAACAATCAGTTGACTTCAAATGTGGTGGTCACCCCTAAGACGACCCACTGACCGTGGGATCGTCTCACGATCGTGGACGCCAGCGGTGGACAGTGCGGGGTACCTCTCATGCCGAGCTCGGTGCTGTAGTAGCGCGGGCGCTGCACGCTGCGGCCGGCTGCGCGGCCGGCCGGGCCCAGCGGCCGCTCCTCGCGCTGCGGCTCGTACTCGTCGGCGGCGGGCGCGGCGCCCAGCGCGGCCTCGCACGCGGCCGTCGGCGCCTCGTCCAGCGGCACGAGCGCCAGCGACACCCACAGGCCCAGCGCCAGACCCACCAGGAAGTACGAGTTGTGCTTCACCTGCGACACCACGTAGCGCGACAGCATCTTGTGTGCGGTCAGCGACCTCGCGCTGCACTGACTACACGACACTGAACCGAGTAACTGACTGTACCGTACCGCGTCTGTCGTGTAGTCGTGACCAAATATAGGCACTCTTTGTTAATTAACGAATCGCGTCGATCTTTATCATCAATTAGTTCGCTTAATCTCGAGGTCACATTTGTAGTAATTAATTTTATGTTCGAGTTCCGATCACGAATTCACAATCATTGCAATTATTTACAGAAATTAAATTGTTCCGTGCGAAACCGTTCCATTGCACATTTTGACAAAAATTTGACATTTCGAACATACTAGACTAGAGAGGGCATAGAATTGTTTTTTTCTATCGTTCTGAACGAGATCATCTTTTCAACTTATTAGAAGTAGTTTCATATCCCATAGTTGAGCTGAGCTGCAGAATACTGCTAATAGGTACAACGAATTTACACAAAAAATGGTACAAATAAATAAAGTAGTGAATGTGTGATGCAATGATAACGTTTAATTAATCACTTTTTGCTAGTTGTAAATGGAACGCTTTGAAACGACGACAACGACATTGACACTGACAGTTTTTGTCAATAAATAGTCAAAGTACAATGCAGCGTTCGTTCATTGCAGTTCGTTAGCTTTTTGCTGCGTTCTGCTTTGCCAGCTTTTGCATGACAAAGAAAACGTTGTTTTACAAAACCAGATAAAGGAGTATTGCGTGTGGTTTACATTACCTCATCATCATCAGCCTACAGCAGTCCACTGCTGGACATAGGCCTCTCCAATTGCACGCCATTTAGCTTCATTCTCGGCAACTCTCATCCAGCTGCTAGTGCTGCTACCAGCCACCCTGTGTAGATCGTCGCTTCACTTAGCCTGAGGGCGACCTACCTTACGTTTGCCGATTCGCGGGCTCTACTCAAGAACATGTCTACCTCACGGTCATTAGTTCTACGGCTAATATTGCCGATTGCCGACTCATGGCCACTGTTCAGCTTGCTTATTCTGTGAGGCCCACTTGCGCGTTCATGGTTAGCTAAATAACTCTGAGTTAACAGCTAACTCAGGGTTAATCCAAAGAGAATTATTGAAATAACCGTGAGTTAGCTGTTAACTCCAAGTTAGCTGTCAACGCGCAAGTGGGCCTTAGTAACTTTGGTTCTCTGCCGGATCACATTATCCCGGATTCGATCCTTCAGAAAGATTCCAAGCATAGCCCGTTACATAGCTCGCTGAGTAACCTTGAATTTATGGACCAGGCGAACCGTGAGTCAGTGGCATAGCGTGTACTTATTTCTGCCACCTGGGGCTAACCCTAAATTTGTCTCCCTCCCTATTTTTGCAAATAAGCATTATTACAATGATAGGATAGGACTTCGAATTTGAAGTTTAAAACCAATGGGCCGGAATCAATAAGTTCTCTTTTGCAGTATGTTGTACCTACGAAAACCCAGACGCCCACACTCAACCATAAACTCTTCTCTGTTAATATCTTGAGGAACTTGGTCGAGGTTACAATTTGCCGTCACCAACGCCTATTATTTATTATTGCAGGCCTTAGGAAGGGGTATTATCTGCCCGACTCCGGAGCTGCTGGAATCATTCTCGATTCAGCAATACTCTTTCTAAAGAAGAAAACATTTTTCGTCTGTCTTCGTAAGATAAGTAAGTAAGTAATTAAATAATAACAAAAGCTAACAGGATGTTGGCATCCTGTTAGCTTTTGTTATTATTTAATTTAATGATGTAATGTTCTAAATATTATTTATTTGTATAATCATGTATTTGCAGTTTTAATATTTATTTTGTAAAGTTGTAACCACGTGCCCAAGTAAAATTGCATTTATTATAAGTTGTTAAACTGACTTTTGCCGATTGACAGCAACTAGCTGTCAAACGGTAGACTATGTGTAGTCTCACTTGGGAACATGGCAGTAGGGATGGCGATTCTTTGCGAAAAAGATCGATTTTCAAATCGATTCGAATCGTAAGCTGATGTATCGATTCACAAAATAATCGAGATCTAAAAGATTGATTTCTAAAAATCGATTTTTGTATGGTATGAAAGAAGACATTTATTTTCAAAATGTAGATAATTATTACATGAAAAAATTCAAATTCAATTCAAAATATTTTATTTCACATAAACCTATAAGAGCACTGATGAAACGTCAGAAGCTAGGTGCACGGTTCCAATTGGTGGCTTCCTATGGAGAAGAGCCGGCATAAAACTCCACGGTTACTCTTTTCAAAATAAATGGTTTCTACAATGTTTTCAAATTACAGTGTTAATAGGTATGGGAGGACAGTGTAGGCCTATCAACAAGTACCAGGTACTTAGTAAAATAGAAAAAGAGAAAAAGTTAAAGTTCCCAATGCTTCAGATCTAAAAAAAATCGAATGGCGATTTTCAAGCGTGAAATATCGATTCACTGAATCGATTCAGTACTGTATATCGATTTAAAAAATCGATCTTTTGGGCCTGAAAAATCGATTCTTCGATTAATCGATCTCAGATCGCCATCCCTACATGGCAGTCGAGCTTGAACACTCGCAGAGTGCAGACGTATTTTCGTGTATTTAAAAGTGTTATCAAAGTGGTATTAAACGGATTATATAAAGCTATACAGACTTTGCTTTTTCTTTGCAACATAGTGGATTACAGTTCAGAAGTTGGATAGCACTGAGAATACTTTGTTATATCAGTGTTACCGAACGCCCAGCAAAGCGATTTTTTTTATCAGTAAATTATTATTTGTCATTTAGATTAATAGTGAATTATAAGAATTCCTACTTCCTAATATTTTTCATACCATGTAATTTAAATGGCGCAATATGTTGAACGAAAGAAACAGATTTTATAAAAAATTATTTTAACAAACGGTTGTTTGGATAACAGTTTACTCGTGTAGATAATTATAATTCCAGCTAACCACATGGAGGGTCAGACAAGTGAACAAGACAGGCGCTTGGATACTCCTGATTCCGAGTTGCCTTTCGGTGCAAGGTGCAGCCGTGGCGGTACGAGGCGTAACCGTAGCGGTGTAAGGTGCAGCCGTGGCGGTACTAAGTGCAGCCATAGCGGTGTAAGGTGCAGCCATGGCAGTACGAGCCGAAGCCGTAGCGGTGTGAGGCGCAGCCGTAGCGGTGTGAGGCGCAGCCGGAGTGGTACGAGGCGCAGCCGGCATAGTGCGAGGCGCAGCTGGCACAGTACGAAGCACAGCCGGAGCGGTACGAAGCGCAGCCGGAGCGGTATAAGGTGCAGCCGCAGTGGTGCTGCGCACAGCCGTACCAGTACCAGGGTGCTGTACCAGGTACAGCTATGGCAACACCAGACGCAGACAAAGCGGAACCAGAAGCAACCACAACAATACGAGGCTTTACCAAGGTGACAGTACCGTTGCCGACCTACAGTGCTATTCTGTAAAAATATCACCGTGAACGCTTGGGTGAAGTGAGCTTGAATGTGAGCTGTCAACAGTGTCAATCCCTAGTATTTGGTGGAATGACAGCTCACTTCAAGCTCACTTCACCTTAGCGTTCACGGTGAGATTTTAACAGAATAGCACTGCAGGTTAGTGATAAATTGTTATTGGCTCAAATGTTAAAAGACTTCGTTCAGACCATTTTGTATATGAGATATTTGTTGTAGATATGTAGAGGCTACAATGAATATGATGTTCATTTAGAATCGAGCTTTTAATTCAATCCGGGTTTGCTTAGCAAGTTGATTAAAATTACTGACAGAAGTTCTTAATAATGCTTTTCGTGTAATCATCAGTCCACTGAAAATATGTAGAGGTTTCAGTGGAATGACTTGACAATGCTGAAGACATGAAGGGGCTTCAGTATTGTAGATATTTATATTTTGAGGCGAAAATATGAAGGGGTTTCGTCCTCAGACCATTTTGTATATGAGATATTTGTTGTAGATATGTAGAGGCTACAATGAATATGATGTTCATTTAGAATCGAGCTTTTAATTCAATCCGGGTTTGCTTAGCAAGTTGATTAAAATTACTGACAGAAGTTCTTAATAATGCTTTTCGTGTAATCGTCAGACCACTGAAAATATGTAGAGGTTTCAGTGGAATAACTTGACAATGCTGAAGACATGAAGGGGCTTCAGTATTGTAGACATTTATAGTTTGAGGCGAAAACATGAAGGGGTTTCGTCCTCAGACCATTTTGTATGTGAGATATTTGTTGTAGATAAATGTAGAGGTTACAACGAATCCCATATTTTGAAAAATTGACAAATAGACAAAACAATTATATTCATATGCTTATAAGCATATTAAATTCTTTAGTTAGTCATTATAGTGACAAGTTTGTATTTTTTTGACACCAACAGTTTTGTGGAAACTTTAAAATCGACTAGGGATACTGTGTATCTGCCTGTTAGTTTTAGACACATAATAGCACGGCTATTAGCTTTTTTTATAAACTCAGACATAAGTAGTATGTCGCAGTCTTGTATTATTAACACCACAGTGGTTAGTAATAATACTAATAATAATGTGGTGAACCTGAATAAATGTAGCTCAAATACTATGAATATTTTTACAAATTGTACGAAGGAGGTTCCATCTCCCTCACTCACTATGAGCTTACTGCCTGGTGATGACACTGAAATCTTGGGGTTAACTCCGGATAGTCATTTAAACTAGTTTGTAAGACAACAGAAGGCACCGGTAAGAGTATTCTTATACCTAACAACAACAAGGTGTCTTCTTGCTCCAAAATTAACAATTATCAAAAAGGAGATCAGCAGAATGCCTTGAAATTATTTCATCAAAATATTCAAGGTATTTCTTCCAAATTATTAGAAATCAAAATGTTTTTAGAAAAAACAAAGTTTGACATTGTTTGTTTTACTGAACATTGGTTAAAGGATTACCAAATGCTAATTAATTATGAGAACTATAATGTGGGCAGTTGTTTTAACCGTAAATCTATGCTGCGTGGAGGTTCTCTAATCTTGATAAAAAATTGTTTAAAATCTAAGCAACGTAATGTCATAGTTGGTTTATCAGTTGAACATTGCATCGAACTGTCCTGTGTTGAGCTGGATAAGCATGTTGTAGTGTGCGTATACAGACCCCCTAATTATCAGAACTTTTCTTTATTTGAGTCAATAATGGAAGGTGACCATTCAATCGGTTTAAAAGTAAAAATGGGCGTTCCACAAGGCTCGACATTGGGTCCTTTCCTCTTTTTAGTATATATTAATGATCTACCCCATTTATTAAAAAAACCAACCACAAATGGTGTTACTTGCTGACGACACTTCCTTAATTTTTAAGATAAATAGACGTGCATCAAATCTTGACGACGTAAATAACGCCCTACTGCAGATCCAAAATTGGTTCACTGCTAATAATTTAGAAAATTTATGGGAAAAAACTAAATGCATAAGATTTGCTTTACCAAATGTTAAAAGTAGTGATTGTGACATAGTATTGAATAAGGAGAAACTAGAATTTGTCGATAAAACTGTTTTCTTGGGGATCACGCATCTCTTGCAGGACGGCTAAGTTCAGCAGCATATGCTGTGAGAAAAATCCGTCAATTTACTGATGTAGATACCGCGAGGCTAGTCTATTTCAGTTACTTTCATAGTATCATGTCTTACGGTATTTTACTATGGGGACGGGCTGCAGATATCGAGTCTATTTTTATTCTGCAGAAGAGAGCCATCAGAGCAATATATCGTCTCCGCAGACGCGATTCTCTAAGGGAACTGTTTAAAGATATTAACATCATTCCGGTACCTTGTCAATATATCTATGAAAACATCATGTACGTAAGGAAAAATCTAAGTCTTTTCAGTAAAAGAGGTGATAGACACAATTATAGGACTAGAAATAGGGACCAATTAGTTCAACCGGGTTTCAGATTGGCTAAAGTAGACTCATCCTTCATGGGGTGCTGTTTAAAATGTTATAATAAAATACCTTCCCACATACTCCAACTGAACGAAACGAAATTTAAATCATGTATAAAACGCACACTATGCTGCCAAGCATATTATAAGTTGGGGGATTACATCGCTGATAAAAATGCTTGGCTCAGCGCTGGTCCAGCTCCACAAGGGCGTATAAACTAATTGATTAGCATTCGAAAATATTGTTGCAGCTGCTGAAGATTGTAAAACTATCTTTCCCTTGTATAAATTCAATCTCTTTGTATTGTATAATTGCATATCACATGTGTGAGCACTGTGATCATGTTGTACATTCCATAAAGCTACCATTTACTGGGTACGTCTTTCATTGACTTGAATGTGCCCTGGCGGCTGAGAGTATGTCATGCTCACTCAAATGTCTCGCTGATGGTGGCGTGTGTGTTGGATCATTAAGTTCCCTTCAAAATGGTTGAGCTAAATGGTGCTGATCCATGCGTCATGTTCGTGAGCGGGCGCCGTCGGTAGGGACTGGTCATCTCTTAGCTGCCACGGTTTATTTTAATTTATTTTAATTTTTGAATTGTTATTATATTTTTCTTACGGACGCTTTTAACGTGCACGTCTTTCTACATTGTTCTCACATGTATAAATTCAACACGAATGATGTAACCAATATTTTGTAACAATATTTTGATTTAAAGGAGTGTCCGTGGAGTTTCTTGCCCGTTCTTCTCCATAGGTGCCTACTGCGCTTTGGAATGGGCAACTAGCTTCATTTTTCTGACTGACCGACCCCTTGACAATTCAAAAGTGCCTGTAATTGGTTTATTTGAAATGGATGCTTTGAGTTTGAATATTATGTTCATTTAAAATTTGTTATTGTACTAATATGATCTTTTTTGTATTAAATGATTAATCTTGTACAATTTAATTATTTTCACGGGACGTGAATTTGTCAGAAAAGGCCGACTGTTAGCTTTTGTTATTATTTAATTTAATGATGTAATGTTCTAAATATTATTTATTTGTATAATCATGTATTTGCAGTTTTAATATTTATTTTGTAAAGTTGTAACCATGTGCCCAAATGAAATTGCTTTTATTATTAGTTGTTAAACTGACTTTTGCCGATTGACAGCAACTAGCTGTCAAACGGTAGACTATGTGTAGTCTCACTTGGGAACATGGCAGTCGAGTTTGAACACTCGCAGAGTGCAGACGTATTTTCGTGTATTTAAAAGTGTTATCAAAGTGGTATAAAACGAATTATATAAAGCTATACAGACTTTGCTTTTTCTTTGCAACATAGTGGATTACAATCCCTACTATCGTCAACAAAAATGTGCCTTCTTATTCGTCTTGAAGGTTCGATTTCAATTTTTGCTCGTAAAATGAACGTTAGTTTCATAATTTGAATTATTTAAATACTTTACAAGCTTATTTATCTGCACATGATATTTTAAGGAAAACTAATACCTTTTTGACGTCAAATTACCCCCACGCTACGAAACTGCCGTAAGTATCCACGTTTCGGCTCCGTACGTTATAACAGGCAGGACCCACTGATTGAAGATCTTCGTCTTTAGGTTCTGTGGAATACGCGACGAGAAATCTTGACTAAGCTTCCCAAACGCTGCCCAGCCCAGCTGAATTTTTCTATTAAGGGGAAGCCTCAGGGTAGCCCGCGAAATTCAAATTTTCTTACGTTTTTTGCATTTTACAGGTCAGTGTCAGGTTTTATGTTGATTAAAATATGATTCGCGGTCTTTACTCAATTATAATCATTAAAATCGGCATTATAACTCCATAAGTTAGCAAAGGTGTCAAATGTGAGGAAGTAGGTTACCACAGAATGTAAAATCAATTTATTTATTTAATACTTTAAGCACACAAATGTACAAAGGTGGACTTAATGCTATAGGCATTTTCTACAAGTCAACCTTTGGGTGATGCTGAGACAAACAGTGGTAGGTGCAATAATGAAAATTGTGGAATACATATTTATTTAAATATAAGGATATACATATATCTATTAAAAACTATGAATATAATATATATACCTAATCATAAAAACATGAACATACATATAAATATTGTATACCCCATGGGTATGTTACAGTGATACAATAATGTTAACTGTAAGAACTGTCTTTTCACCTGTGACAAACAATGAATAAATTAATATGAATATGAAGATCATATATAAAATTAACACACATAAATACATAAATATACTAAAACAAATAAGACAAACAACGGGAAAACACTAACGTTGTAATGAAACTGCCAGCTTCTTGTGAATGTGCTCGCAAACTTTAACTTTAAAGGATAATCGGTTGGTTGCCATACTGATTTCCAGGGATATAGATTGAGATAGATTGAACGAAGAAGGAAGAGTGAATGAAGTCAGTGCGGTGAGTGGGACATTGAAGAAGACGATTATGTGATGAGCGTAGATTTTTATTGTGGTTTGCGCAAATCTACTGGAAGTGGGGAGCTAGATAACTAGGGAAAGAGGGAGAGACAAGAAACGAAAACAAGGTGGTCAGCGCCCTTTGCTCTCTGCGCTGGCGTATGGGCGACCACTTCAGAAGCAATCGATGTGCAAAGACATGATCATATTTACGCAGATTGAATACGAATCGAATGCAATTATTGAGGAGACGGTCTAATTTGTTGAGGAGATCTGCATTCAGGTCATAATAGCACACATCACCATAATCGATGATTGGAAAAATTAAGGACTGCACAAGCATTGTCTTTGTACTCGATGATAATAAGTTTTTCAAGCGGTACAGAGCCCGAAGCGTTCCCTTTTGGCTGACCCTAGCGACGTGAGTACGCCAGTTCAGGGTAGTATCAATGTGCAAGCCTAGGTCTTTCAAGTCATTGCTAAATGGAACAATCATACCATTGAAGAGGATTGGTGGCAAGGTTGTACCATCCATCTTACTAATGCTACGAGGACTCCCAATGATGATCGCCTGACACTTTTTAGAGTTTACTGTTACCCAAAATCAATCAGACCAGGTTTTTAAGGCTATCAAGTCCCTGTTTAATTTGTCGATAGCGTCAGGTAATTTATCAACCCTCCCCTCACAGTACAACTGCAAGTCATCTGCATACAAATGATACGCTCACTGGAGTTCAGAAGTTATAAGATTTATGAAAATAGAAAACAGAAGAGGTGAAAGTATACCGCCTTGAGGAACGCCATCTTCTAAATCACACCAGCATAAAGAAGAATCCCCAGCATAAACGGACTGCTAACGTTCCTGAAGATAAGAGGAGAACCATTTCAGTGCTTCGGGAGAGACCTCAACGTATGACAGAATGGCTAACAGGATGTCGTGACTGACGGTATTAAAGGCATTCGAGAAATCAACCAACACTAGAGCAGTAACTTCGGTATCTTCAAGTCCTGTCCTTATATCGCCAGTTACTTTCAAGAGGGCAGAAACAGTGCTGTAGCCAGACCTGAACCCATATTGAAGAGGATATGAGTAAATTACTATAAACAAAATTGGAGAATTGTTTGTGGACACAAGCCTCGAGCACTTCGGATAGGAAGGGAAGGATACAAATTGGACGAAAGTCGGTTGGAAGAGAGGGATTAAATACCTTAGGTACTGGACGGACATAGGCTTTACGCCACAGAGAAGGGAATACTCCGATGTAAAGGGAAAAATTAATTTTGTGGGTAATCACAGATAGCAGATAATCAAGAATGGTTAGATCATACCACGGGTGATATTGTCACATCCCACCGCTTTTGATTTGACGGAGAGAATGATCTTTCTGATTTCTCCTGGTTCAACTGGAATTAAACTGAAAGGATTAATATGAGGACGCGTTAGACCAAATATTAGAGACAGAGTTTGTTGCTTGGTTAGACAATCCATGGTAGGAACATTGGAGAAATGTCGGTAAAGATCGTCTAAATCAATTGAGTTAGAAAGGTCTAGATATCGTGATTTGCCGACACCAAGAGTTCCAAGAAATTTCCAAATATCGGCAAAAGAGTAAGAATTGATAGTATTCAGAATGTGGCGGCGTTTAGCATTGCGTATCATCTGATTGTATCTATTCCTTGCAGCCTTGAACAAAGTCCAGTTCTCATCAGTACGCTCCCTTTTAAATTTACGGAACGCACGGTCCCTACATCGCATTGCCATCTTTATTCCTCTTGTCATCCATGGTGCAGGTGGGCGTTCTATCTTAACTTTTTTGACGGGAGCATGGATGTTATAGAGGTTGACTACAACGTCATTAAAAAACGCAACCTTGGCGTCAACCAAATACAAAATTATTTACCGTAAACTAATCTTGGACTTGCAGAATAGAGCTATTCACGTCGTCAAGATTTTACGACCGTCAGTTTATTTTAAAGATCAATGATCTGCAAATAACACCATCTTCGGTTGATTTTGAAGTAATTGGCGTAAATCGTTCATGTAAACTAAAAAGAAGAATGGACCCAATATCGAAACCTTCAGGAACGCCCATTGCCATTTCAGACTAATGAATTTACGCCGTTTACCTGAACTTTAACCTTTCTATCTTTCAGGTATGATCTAAGTAAATCAAGACCTGTATTCCTAATCCCATAGTGCTCTAGTTTCAGCAGAAGTGTCTCATGGTCTATACAATCGAACGCTTTTGAGAGGTCGCAAAAGATTCCAATGGCATCTTGTGCTTCTTCCCAGGTATTAAAAATGTTCTTTATTAGGGTGATACCGGCGTTAGTAGTACAACGCCCTTTGATGAAACTGAACTGTTGTTCATGAAAGATGGAATTTTTATTAAAGTGACGTAACATTTGATTGAGCATCAACTTTTCAAACACCTTATTGAGAACTGGCAGAATTGACACAGGCCTATAATTTTTGGGTTCTTTACTGTCACCGAACAATGGAACTACTTTCCTGTGGTGTTTCACGAGATCCGGAAAGACTCCTTGGTCTTGGTCTACACTGGTGTTAAATATGTAAGATAATAAATAGGGCGCAATGGTTTCGATAATAGATCTACAGATTTTTACAGACATTTCCCAGAGAACCTCTGTTGATTTAATTTTAAGATCTTTAAAAGCTTTTATAACAGCCTGGGGGTTTATATGCCGAAACCTAAAGTTCAAAGGGCATGCCTTCACATTCTGTCTAAGTAAGGCAGCAGAAAGCGCGGGTGAGGAATTTAAAGCTTCAGTAGTTTTAATGGGAATATTAGCAAAAAAGTTTTCAAATTCTTGAGTTATATCTATATCTGAGTTAATGGGGCCTTGTGCAGTCTCTAAATTAAATTCAGTATTTCGCTGGTTTTTCCTACCTGTTTTATTATTTATTATTTGCCAGGTAGTTTTTTTTGGCACACACTTTTAAAAGTTTTTGAATATTTTGCAGCATACTTATGAAAGCTTGTATTATTCCTATGTTGCTTTAGGCCATAAAGTTCAAATAGTTTTTCCCTGCTTTTACGAATACCTGGAGTCGCCCAAGCACTAAATAAGAACTTTGTGTAAATACTTTAAATCTTTAGTGGAAAAGTGTAATTAAATTGCGTGTTTAATAATAAAAAGAACTCAGTGTAAAACTCATTTAGGTCACCTATATTATTAAAACTCTGAACACATCATTTATTGGCCAAAGAATTATTTAATTTCTCTAAACTTTACATGTAATTGGCCTAAACCTTATTTGAATTTTTTGTAAAGGTATGTAGAAGCAAAATGTTATTGTTTGTCCACTGTGATCTAATGGCAACTTATTTACAATTTGTTTGTGTAAGTTATCACAACTACAAAAAATATTATCTATACAAGTGGCAGAAGAACGGCGAAAGAAGACGGCGCGGCGCGGGTGCTGACACAGTGGTGTCCTTCCGATCGAAAATAAAAACCAATAGGTACTGAGTTACAATCAGCAAGTGAACGACAGACAGAGTGTGGCGGCGGTGCGTCAAAGAAAACCCCTATTTATTAAGGTTTAGGTACTGCTACCGATACATTTATAAAGGTTAATGGTACTGCTACTGAAATATACCGGTATGCATTACAAACCTCAAAATTCCGCTACTGAAAAAATAACAGTATCGAAATATTTCGGTAACCCTCATATAACGGTATGACGTCATACTGAAATTTAAAGGTACCTTAATTTTTGGTTAATTCAGTCCCTGCTTCAAACCGATGGGCAGTTATGGGCAGTTGCCCGCCAGACACAACACCCGTCTGGTCGGAGGATCCTCCCTTTTCTATGGTGGATGAGTGAACTTTACACCCTGTTCCTCATGCCATTAAAAGCTCACTTTTCTCAGTGTGGACACTTTTTCTTGTGACTGAGTACGGTGAGGGTAAAAAAAATTGTGGGGAGGGGTTTGCTTTACGGTGTCAATAACGCTCTCTAGGAAACCACACCAACTTACTTTCATAATCAACGTTTCAGTGACGTCATTCGCCCGTAAATTGCGGACGCTCTTTAGCCTCCCTATCAAAGTCGTTTTTACGAAACTGTAGAGTTTACCGGAGGTAAACGTATCCTCAAACAACCTCGAGAGCACACATACACAGTGTACATTTACCTATCAATGTTAATAAATAATAAAATTACCTAAATGAAAAATATGGGTACGCTAATACCGATAGCATTTAACAAGGTATAGCTATTAGATTATCTTACCTATATGTTATTGTTTTATGTGTACATGCATTATTTCTACTTATCTGGTGATTGACAGTTTTAGGGTCCCGTACCTACCTCAAAAGAAACAACGGAATCCTTTTTTTTTTTTTTTGGTTTGGAAATTATCAAATAACTTCTCCCGCTGTGGGTGGAGCGGGTGGGCGTGTCAGACTCTTACTGACTAAAACCCACCCGTGTTCCTTCGGTTGCCCTGTTGCCGGGGGCCACGATTTCCCTATCGGTTTTCTTCGAACCCCCGGCAGGCACTGGCCCTAGCGGACCCCGTCAATTCTGCTGACATCTCTTTGAGGCGCGCGTCGAAAACAACGCGCCGTCGACCCGGGCTTGGTCCTTATCGGACGGCGAGCTACCCATTGCTCACCGTCCGCAAGCCCGCGCCTACGGTGGCCGGAAATCGGCTCGCGATTCCCGCCCCGGGCGTCTCCTCCTATTGCGGCGGTTAGGGGCGTGAGGGCGCGAAATTTGCCTCTCCCTCACGCGTTCCGCCTCCTCCTTCGCGAGCATTACCGCTTCGTAGAAGGACGTGACGACCTGCCATTTCCTCTCGCTCCGTACCATGGCCTGAACCAGGGCCGGACGCGAGAGATCACCGCCGCCGATCGCCTCTACGAGGACACGGCGTTGCTCTGCCCAAGCCGGGCAGACCTCCACCGTATGCTCCACCGTGTCCTCAGGCCGATCCACACAATGGTGACACCCGGGTGTTTCCTCCCGCCTTATCCTGAACAGGAACCTCCCGAAGCAGCCGTGTCCGGTGAGGACCTGCGTCAGGCGGAAGGTGAGGACGCCGTGGCGTCTCTCAAGCCACTCCTCAAAGAGGGGTCTTATCGTCACAATTGTGGCGTGCCCAAACAACGGAACCCTTAGGCGCTGAGCTAAGCTGAGAGACATTTTTTCGAATCGTATGGAAATCCCGGGAAAAAAAATTTGTCTGCGTGTTTGTTCCATACGATTTAAATTTTGTCCGCGTGCATTTTAGATTTTCATACGATTCCAAGTTGTTCGCGGACAAATTGTCCATTATCTGCTCAGCACCTTATAAGTAGTATCAATTCGTTGTCCTTCCGTCTGTCAAGCAAGACCCTTTTTCGCAAAAACGTGCGAAGGTATCAAGTTGATAATGATATCAAATACCTACTTAGATCTACGGTCCCTTCTTGAAGCCATAAAAAAATCAAAACCTATAAGACACTTCCCGTTGACATACCAGCAAGAATTTTGGCGAGAAGCAAGATCTTACAATCCATCAGAGCAATATATCGTCTCCGCAGACGCGATTCTCTAAGGGATCTGTTTAAAGATATTAACATCATGACGGTACCTTGTCAATATATCTATGAAAACATCATGTACGTAAGGAAAAATCTAAGTCTTTTCAGTAAAAGAGGTGATAGACACAATTATAGGACTAGAAATAGGGACCAATTAGTTCAACCGGGTTTCAGATTGGCTAAAGTAGACTCATCCTTCATGGGGTGCTGTTTAAAATGTTATAATAAAATACCTTCCCACATACTCCAACTGAACGAAACGAAATTTAAATCATGTATAAAACGCACACTATGCTGCCAAGCATATTATAAGTTGGGGGATTACATCGTTGATAAAAATGCTTGGCTCAGCGCTGGTCCAGCTCCACAAGGGCGCATAAACTAATTGATTAGCATTCGAAAATATTGTTGCAGCTGCTGAAGATTGTAAAACTATCTTTTCCTTGTATAAATTCAATCTCTTTGTATTGTATAATTGCATATCATATGTGTGAGCACTGTGACCATGTTGTACATTCCATAAAGCTACCATTTACTGGGTACGTCTTTCATTGACTTGAATGTGCTCTGGCAGCTGAGAGTATGTCATGCTCACTCAAATGTCTCGCTGATGGTGGCGTGTGTGTTGGATCATTAAGTTCCCTTCAAAATGGTTGAGCTAAATGGTGCTGATCCATGCGTCATGTTCGTGAACGGGCGCCGTCAGTAGGGACTGGTCATCTCTTAGCTGCCACGGTTTATTTTATTTTAATTTATTTAAATTTTTGAATTGTTATTATATTTTTATTACGGACGCTTTTAACGTGCACGTCTTTCTACATTGTTCTCACATGTATAAATTCAACACGAATGATGTAACCAATATTTTGTAACAATATTTTGATTTAAAAGAGTGTCCGTGGAGTTTCTTGCCCGTTCTTCTCCATAGGTACCTACTACGCTTTGGAATGGGCAACTAGCTTCATTTTTCTGACTGACCGACCCCTTGACAATTCAAAAGTACCTGTAATTGGTTTATTTGAAATAAATGCTTTGAGTTTGAGTTTGAGTTTACAGTACAAGTACATAAAGGGAAAACACTGAAAGTAAAAAATAAAGTGGCACTCCGGGAGTGCCGACAGAAGTGCAAACTTGAACAAGATCGCCTTGGTGAAAGAAAAATACTTGTATAGAACATTGGTCCGTAACCTTATCTAAATAAAGAGCACAATCGCGTTTACAAAACCTTTGAAGTAAAATACTTGCATAGAACATTGATCCGTAACGTAATATAAATAACGAGCACAATCGCTTTTACAAAAACCGGCCAAGTGCGTGTCGGACCACGCACAATGAAGGGTTCCGTAGTTGGGATGAATTTATCCCAAAAACAAACTTAACTTTGTAGTTGAAAAATATGTTCTCCCATACGGAATGTATGAGAAAACATGTTTTTGCAACTGCAAAGTTAAGTTGGTCGATTATTACTCGTTAACCTGTAAAGCCTACTTAGCTGTGATAGTTTTCTTTTTAATTTCGTTATATAATCTACTACTGTGATTTTTTTCACACACCCAAAACTAACCATTTAGCCGGCAGGGGGGGGGACGACACTTGACTCTAACAAAAATTAGCACTTTAAAGCTTAATATTTCGCAAACGAATCCCTGAATCCAAAAATAGTTTTCACAAACTCACAATATTTTTGAAGGACCTTTCCAATGATACCCCTCACCATTGGGTAAAAAAATAAAAAAATAAACATCACCACTTTACGTGTATGAGAGGTACCCTAAAAAAAAATGTTTTTCATAATTTTGTTTTACCACTTTGTTGGCGTAATTAATATGTATACCTACGCCAAATTACAGCTTTCTAGTACTAAGGGTCTCGGAGCTAGACCGTGGACAGACAGACAGACAGACAGACAGACGGACATGACGAAACTATAAGGGTTCCTTGTTTACTACGGAACCCTAAAAATGAGGTGTCATTACAGTGTCGCGAAATCAACGGTTTAGTCCCATCTCAAAAATACCCAACGCGCCTTATGAAATTTTCACTTCAAAATAACAGTTTAAAAAACTAAAAAGACACGCTTTTTATAGAAAACCGAACTAATAAATTGAAAATAAATTTAAATTAAGAATAGTGTTAAAAATTTTGATAAATATTAATTAATAATAGTGTAAAGAAGAAAAAAATATATGTTATTTTAATAAAATAAATAACAGTCTAAAAAATTAAAAAATTCGCTTTTTATAGAAAGCCGAACTAAAAAATTGAAAATAAATTTTAATAAATTTACATTAAGAATAGTGTTAGAAATTTTGGTAAATATAAATTAATAATAGTATGAATAGGAAAAAAAAAAATTTTATTTTAATAAAAAAAGCGTGGGGTGCATGGTGTCAATAGTTATAAATATTTTATTGACAGATATGAGTAGAAGGATTATCATTTGGATATTGTTTTAAAAAGCACCCCACACTTTTTTTTATTAAAATAAAATATATTTTTTTCTTATTCACACTATTATTAATTTAGGGAGGAGCTCGTGGCTAAATACTAACAGTCGCTCGGGTCGATCTGTCAGGTTAAGCTACGCTTGACGGGGTTGATCCGGGGATGGGTGACCATTTCTACATACCGAGACTCCTCCGTGCCTCGGAAAGCACGTTAAGCTGTTGGTCCCGGCTGTCATTCGTGGATCTTTGACAGTCGTTACGGGTCGTCAGCAGCCCGAAAGTCTGACTACCAGTCTTACCAAGGGTATCGTATTACCCATTTACTGGGTTGTGGAGGTCAGATAGGCAGTCGCTCCATGTAAAATACTGGTATTCAGCTGCATCCTGTTAGACTGGAAGCCGACCCCAACATAGTTGGGAAAAGGCTAGGCAGATTGACTATTATTAATTTATATTTATCAAATTTTTTAACACTATTCTTAATTTAAATTTATTAAAATTTATTTTCAATTTTTTAGTTCGGTTTTCTATAAAAAGCGTGTTTTTAGGGTTCCGTTGCCAAATGGCAAAAAACGGAACCCTTATAGATTCGTCATGTCTGTCTGTCTGTCTGTCTGTCTGTCTGTCTGTCTATCTGTCTGTCTGTCTGTCTGTCTGTCTGTCTGTCCGTCCGTATGTCACAGCCACTTTTTTCCGAAACTATAAGAGCTATGCTATTGAAACTTGGTAAGTAGATGTATTCTGTGAACCGCATTAAGATTTTCACACAAAAATAGAAAAAAAAACAAATAATTTTGGAGTTCCCCATACTTAGAACTGAAACTCAAAAATTTTTTTTTCATCAATCCCATACGTGTGGGGTATCTATGGATAGGTCTTCAAAAATGATATTGAGGTTTCTAATATCATTTTTTTCTAAACTGAATAGTTTGCGCGAGAGACTCTTCCAAAGTGGTAAAATGTGTGTCCCCCCCCCTGTAACTTCTAAAATAAGAGAATGATAAAACTAAAAAAAATGTATGATGTACATTACCATGTAAACTTCCACCGAAAATTGGTTTGAACAAGATCTAGCAAGTAGTTTTTTTTTAATACGTCATAAATCGTAAACCGCAATTTACCTTTCATTCAATGTTACTTGCTGCTACGGAACCCTTCATGGGCGAGTACGACTCGCACTTGGCCGCTTTTTTTAGTTTTAAACTGTTATTTATTTTCTACTTTTTAGTTTGGTTTATTTATAATAGCTTGTTTTTGAATTTTAAACTATTATTTGTTCTACTATTAATTCCGTAACTAATTATTTTCCAAATGATTCAAGTGTACAGCTGTATTAATGGTAAAAATTAAATCTCGATTTTAGAAGTCATTCAAAGATTTTAACGTTGTCAATATATGTATACAGTGAGACTTAATGGTGTAAGGTTATTGCCGAACGTTATTGAGGAACCGAAATATGTGGTAATATTGTAGGGTCCATGCGCAAACGTCTACTTGACTGCATTGAAAATAATGGGGGTAATACAAAATATTAATACCTAGATGTTTTGGTTTTAATAATAATTAGACGGTGTAATTAAATATTTAGTAGTATTAACATATCTGTAATTATTTAATGATCTTAAATTGAGGTTTAGTTTCAATCTTCTTCTATTACCTCAATATTACATTAATTGTGACGTTACATAAAAAATCGAAACAGTTTGTGATTGTGTTGTATTACGCAATTAGGGTACTGGTTATGTTATTATGAATTGACTAGGTAAGTGGGTACCCATTTAGTAAATAAAAAAAATCTTGTGAATGGTAGGTAACAAGAGAACTTCTTTTGTCTAGGTAGGAATGTGACATCACAATTCTCATAAGAGTTTGTTAATTTTATAAATAAATAAAACGAATAAACATTTTTGTTATCATTCAACACGACTTTTTATTTCCACCTTCTAACACCAAAAAGATAAATTAAAAATCACTTATATAGTTAAACAATAATACAATAACTAATATTTAACTTCTTATAAAAAAAAACAAATAATAAGAAAAAAACAAATATAAATATAATTTTTCTATGAAACTAGTAAAACCAGCCACACGTTGTCATCATCATCATCAGCCTATAAATGTTCCCACTGCTGGGACACAGGCCTCCTCTCTGTGAGAGAGAGCGGGCCGTAATCCACCACGCGGGCCCAGTGCGGGTTGGTAGATGTCACATGTCTTCGAATTTTCGGTTCTAGGACATGCCGGTTTCCTCACGATGTTTTCCTTCACCGTTTTGAGAGCAGTGGTGATGAAATAATTTACACAAAGTAAAGCGCCTGTCTGGGTTCGAACCTACGACCTACAACTCGTAAGTCGCGGCTGTTGCCACTGGGCCACCACTGCTCTGCCACTGCTGCCACACGTTGTAATTACTTAGATTCGAACTCAGACCTCACTGATCGTGAATCCATTGCTTAGCCCAGACAGCTACCAGCACATGATATTTCAATGCGAATTTTAGCATCAGGTCGCCACTGTGATGCATATTCTAAATGCAACAGAAATATAATGTTATTTCACGTTACTGTTCGACGAGTGACGACGATTCATTAGTGTGTGTTATCTGTGGAATGTTGAGACATCACTCATACACGCACATGCACACGCACTGACTGTATCGTGCTCGAGTTCATAGCAATGTAAACCTTAGCATACTTACGGAGTTTTGAGGTGTACTGTACAGCCTTGCATCTTGTGGACGGTCGATGCCCAACTCAGAATCAATGGCAACATACGTCTCTCAGCAGTTCCATAGCTGTGTTTTGCTGGGAACTGTACCGATATTGGTTTAATTACTTGAACACCATCTGGACCGAAATCGATACGTACTGATGGAATGTCTTCTGCATATAATTTTTTCGTTTGGTTTTCTTTAAAAGCGTGTTTTTTTTCAAATTCTTGCTTATTTTGTTGAATTAAAATTCTCTTTGGTATTGAAAAATTTGTTAATATTAGATCGTTGAATTGGTTAAAGATAATTAGAAATTTTAACATACAGATATCACCATATAATAATATAAATATGAATACAATAGGGTTTCGGGGCGAAGAACACGTTTCGTAAAAAATATAATCTGATGCGTTGCACAGCTGACGGATGACAGACTACTTGTCTAAATACAAAGCGTGTTAAAGGTGCGCGTCGTTTGTCTTTTTGACGGGTTCTAGAACATTCCAGAAGCTGCGAATTGTGGCGGGAGCGGTTTGAAATGAGATCGCGTTATATCCTCTCCCTTTTTAGCAGGTTCTGACCCCATGCCTGGTCAAAAAAAATAAGGAACGAATGCTCATACTCGAAATTTGTAATCCCGCTACCCGGTAAACTGCTTTCCGGATTTTGTCCTGAGAAAATCATGGTCGCCCTACATGGTATACCAATTTCTGTATTTTGACCCGGAAAATTCATGGTCACTTTGTGTTTGACAGTGACAAGAGCTATCAAAATTGTTTTTGCAAATATTGCGATGTTTACGATTCAGTTTTGAATTAAACGAAACAATTATTATGTTCTTTTATTTCACTAACAAAAATCTTATTTTGCAAATTGAAAAATGGAATAATTTTATCAAATTAATGTATTGTCATCAGTCCTCGATAAATCTACAAAGTTTGAACGAAATCTGGCCGTTTAAAGTGGGTCAAAATCGCGCCCAAAGAGTCAGTTACAAACAAACATACAAACAAATAATTTTATCAAATTAATGTATTGTCATCGGTCCTCGATAAATCTACAAAGTTTGAACGAAATCTGGCCGTTTAAAGTGGGTCAAAATCGCACCCAAAGGAGTCGGTTACAAACAAACATACAAACAAATATACAAACAAACAAACATACATACAGGTGAAGCTAATAAAAAGCGTGTAAAAAGCGTGGGGTGCATGGTGTCAACAGTTATAAATATTTTATTGACAGATATGAGTAGAAGGATTATCATTTAGATATTATTTTAAAAAGCACCCCACGCTTTTTTTATTAAAACAAAATATTTTTTTCTTATTTACACTATTATTAATTAATATTTATCAAAAATTTTAACACTATTCTTAATTTAAATTTATTAAAATTTATTTTCAATTTTTTAGTTCGGTTTTCTACAAAAAGCGTGTTTTTTAAACTGTTATTTATTTTCCACTTTTTAGTTTGGTTTATTTATAATAGCTGGTTTTTTTAATTTTAAACTATTATTTGTTCTACTATTAATTCCGTGATAACTGTAACTAATCATTTTCCAAATTATTCATGTGTACGGCTGTATTAAATGGTAAAAATTAAATCTCGATTTTAGAAGTCATTCAAAGATTTTAACGTTGTATAACTTAATGGTATAAGGTTATTGCCGAACAAGTGATAATGACAAGTCTTACTACGTGTTACTTCGTAATCGAATCATTTCATCTAATGCTTCTCTGTTACAAGGGGTTTTACCTGTTAGCTTTGAGCAATCAAGTTCTTCAATTAGAATTCCGTCCAAAGATCTTCCACGACTAAGTGCTACATAAGCTTGTCCAGCTGCAAACAGTCGAGAGCCTAGATAAATGACTGCATGATCAACTGTACAGCCTTGCATCTTGTGGACGGTCGATGCCCAACTCAGAATCAATGGCAACATACGTCTCTCAGTAGTTCCATAGCTGTGTTTTGCTGGGAACTATATCGATATTCGTTTAATTAAGTACTTGAACATCATCTGGACCGAAATCGATACGTACTAATGGAATGTCTTCTGCATATAATTTTTTCGTTTGGTTTTCTTTAAAAGCGTGTTTTTTTTCAAAATCTTGCTTATTTTGTTGAATTAAAATTCTTTTTGGTATTGAAAAGTTTGTTAATATTAGATCGTTGAATTGGTTAAAGATAATTAGAAATTTTAACATACAGCTATCACAATATAATAATATAAATATGAATACAACAGGGTTTCGGTGTGAAGAACACATTTCGTAAAAATGTAATCTGATGCGTTGCACAGCTGACGGATGACAGACTACTTGTCTAAATAAAAAGCGTGTAAAAAAGGTGCGCGTCGCTTATCTTTTTAACGGGTTCTAGAACATTCTCGAAGCTGCGGATTGTGGCGGGAGCGGTTTGAAATGAGATTATATCCTCCCCCTTTTGAGCAGATTATGACCTGGTTAAACAAAATAAGGAACTCATGCTCATCCTCGAAATTTGTAATCCCGCTACCCGGTAAACTGCTTTTCGGATTTTGTCCTGAGAAAATCATGGTCGCCCTACACGGTATACCAATTTCTATATTTTGTCCCGGAAAATTCATGGTCACCCTACTTTGTGTTTGACAGTGACAAGAGCTATCAAAATTATTTTTGCAAATATTGCAATGTTTACGATTCAGTTTTGAATTAAACGAATCACAATTATTATGTTCTTTCATTTCACTAACAAAAATCTTATTTTGCAAATTGAAAAATGGAATAATTTTATCAAATTAATGTATTGTGATCGGTCCTCGATAAATCTATAAAGTTTGAACGAAGTCTGGCCGTTTAAAGTGGGTCAAAATCTCGCCCAAATAGTCGGTTACAAACAAACATACAAACAAATAATTTTATCAAATTAATGTATTGTCATCGTTCCTCGATAAATCTACAAAGTTTGAACGAAATCTGGCCGTTTAAATTGGGTCAAAATTACGCCCAAAGGAGTCGGTTACAAACAAACATACATACAGGTGAAGCTAATAAAAAGCGTGTAAAAATGGAAGGAAGTACAAGAAAAAAAAACATGTGTGCAATTCACATGTGGTAGAAGTGAAACCTTCAAAAATTTTGGCTTTGAGATAATGAAAATTTCGGGAAGAGGATAATTTGTAGGTTTTAGTAATGATCATAGTGATACAAAGTTTGATAATTATTTTATTCGTAAATATTACATAGATTTATTCAGAGCTATTTTAGGTAAGTACTTATTTAAATTAATGTTTTGTGTTGCATAATAATTTTGCATACTATTGTATAGAATCATTTTTTTTCTAACTTGAACAGACAGCTGTGCTGCTGGGGAGTTTGTTGCGCCACTTCACTTCGAAGTGAAAATTTCTTTAGCATCGTTGTGATTTGAAAGTCGATGAAACGAAAAGTGACAGTAAAAAGAGACAGACACAAACTCATAAGATTTAACGTGGGAGAAAATGAGATAGGAAGCATTATACAGTGTTTCTTATGTTCGTGGTTCTCTGAAGCTGAAGTTTGTTTGTTTGCTTGAACGTGCTAATCTCAGGAACTACAGGTCCGATTTGAAAAATTATTTCAGTGTTAGATAGCCCATTTATTGAGAAAGGCTATAGGCTATATATCATCACGCTAAGACCAATAGGAGCGGAGCACCAATGAAGAATGTTTACAAATCGGGGGTTTTATTTTTCTTTTGAGAGCTTCCGCTGAGTTTCGCAAAAATTATGTATGACAGAATCGTTCCCCTTTAAAAATTCTAAAAAAAAGTCCGCGACAGCATATGTCTATCTTTTAAGGTTGGCTCACTATAACCTTTTTTATGCTAACCAAATTTGTTCTATAATAATGCATTATTTGCGAAGGTGTTTTTATAAACATGATATTAATCCTTATCCAAATAAATACATTATTCATCACAAGTATTTAATTTAAAACAAAATTGCCCTTAACATCATTCGATTTCAATGAATGTCTTAGGAGATATCGCAGTTTTAAAAAAACATCGAAGCAAAATAATGATCAAGTACTGCGCGCGCATTTATGATGTGCATGAGGGGGAAGGGAGATAAGATTATAAGACCCAGTACTTTTACCTAACGTTTTAAAATTCCACTATTACCTTTTACTGATAAAAGCGTGATGTAGGTACCTAAAATAGCTCTGAATAGATCTATGTAATATATACGAATAAAAGAATTATCAAACTTTGTATCACTATGATCATTACTAAAACCTATAACAAAATAATAATATCCTCTTCCCGAAATTTTCATCATCTCAAAGCCAAAATTTTTGAAGGTTTCACTTCTACCACGTGTGAATTTTTATCACTAAAACTAAATATTCGGTATTACGATATTAATTATTGCATTTCATTATTATTATTCTAGGGAACTAGTTAACCACATTTCTTATTTTCATACAGTAATATTGCTAAATTAATCAAAACAGGTAAATATTTGACAGCGATTAACGACGTTGCCAACTTTTAGGATAAACCCTCTTAAGTATCTTAAACATCTACGACGACCGGAGTTCGCGCCCGGGGGATCCGACAAGCTTCCTCATATCGGGAAACACTCGTGTCTGGCACGACGACCGGAGTCCGCGCCCGGGGGATTCGGCAAGCTTCCTCATATCGGGAAACCCTCGTGTCTTCGCACGACGACCGGAGTCCGCGCCCGGGGGATCCGGCAAGCTTCCTCATATCGGGAAACCCTCGTGTCTTCGCACGACGACCGAAATCCGCGCCTGGGGGATTCGGCAAGCTTCCTCATATCGGGAAACACTCGTGTCTTCGCACGAGGACCGGAGTTCAGGCCCGGGGGATTCGGCAAGCTTCCTCATATCGGGAAACACTCGTGTCTTCGCACGACGACCGGTGTCCGCGCCCGGGGGATCCGGCAAGCTTCCTCATATCGGGAAACACTCGCGTCTTCGCACGACGACCGGAGTCCGCGCCTGGGGGATTCGGCAAGCTTCCTCATATCGGGAAACACTCGTGTCTTCGCACGAGGACCGGAGTTCGGGCCCGGGGTATCCGGCAAGCTTCCTCATATCGGGAAACACTCGTGTCTTCCCACTCTTCGTATTCACGGCCATAGAATGTAGCATATTCTTACAACACGTCTTTTATTTATTAACAGCTGATTACCTTATTTGTCTTTTCCCTAACTCAGTAGAAGTCAAATTGAAGTTAACTAGATGTGGCTAAATTCCAGCGTATTTCACATGATGGAGAGGAACAGAACATGACTCAATAAGGAGAAGTCTACATTCAGAAGTGTAAGTGGATTAAACGATGACGCTGCCAATGGTCGCCAAAGATTAAACTATTGTGCAGAATCTTGGCACTAAAGTTTGAATACAACTACAAGGGAGGAGAGAATTTAGCATCTTCGTCAAGAGATCAGCTATGCAGTCTCGTTTAGAACTCACTTTGTAACAGCCTTCACAATGTACTTGTCTACTTCTTTTGGTGTATATTTCCTAAGCCAATAATTTGTAGGGAATATAAAGGAATGAGGTGGACACTGGAGAGGTTGCTCCTGTGTCGTGGTGTCGTTGTCGCTTCTAGTAGGAGTATGTCACAGTTGCACATTGTGAACACGCTGACCAAGCCAAGTGCCGAGTGACGTGCAGTCTTAGGTAGTTAGTATTCCGAGAGCGCGCGGCAGCCTGAGGATAAGGTTCGCGCATGCGCGGCACGAACTCCGATGATCTCGTGAAATTACCACCACGCAACTTACTATTGATGTTGCGGTGAATATAGGTTTACCTATTTCCTCATTTATTAGATCTGTGATGTTCGTGTGTGTTGATAAGAACAGTACTGACTGAAAGCAACAGGGAAGTGTTTTCCTATGTACCTTTACCTTTCTATAAAAAATGCGGGTATCAAACTGCAATAATGATGTAATTCCGGAGGGTCGCACCGGCTATGGTCTTAGGCTGTAACGTGCTGGCCCACACTGCAGAGCAACGTCGTGATGACGTCGCCGTCTGTCAACGGCTACGTTTGTTCGTTATTGAATACGGCATGAAAGTCATCGACGCCTGCGTGAACTTACTAAACTGCTTTGAAACGGTGTCCTACTGCCCGTAACATCGACATCCTGCATCCATATCATACTAAACTGAAACAGCAAGGGCAGTAGGTATTTGATCGAACCCCAAATAATTCCTATTTAGATTTCCTAAAAATATTAATGGTCCCTCTTACATTATAAACTAGCTTCCGCCAGCAGCATCGCCCGCGTGATATGTATTTTTTTTTTGTTAGAATGTTACTTTGACATCTTTTATAAATTGTGTGTTTATGATGTTACTTATTATTAGAATATGATAATTAATACAAATCAATAAAATATAATAATTAATATACAAGAGGTAGAGGTGACAGATGTCACCTCTACTTAAACCAAAAAACCGGAATGAAAACTACAAAGAATGTTGACTAGATCAGCGACGAAACGAGCACACCCACCACCTCCGGACTCGTCGCTCAGCTCCGCCTCGCCGCCGCCGGTACCCAGCGCCACCGTGAGCGCTGTGACGACACCGGCCGTGGCAGTTGCGTCGAGCTCGAGCGACGAGTATTTTTCCCCGCCGACGTCGCCAACATCTGTACGTCGGCAGGGGAGAGGCCGGCCACCAGCGGGCTTGGGACTTCGAGGCCAACAGGCCCCGAACAGGGTCCCCGCTGCCGGTGGAAATGTGTCGCGCATGCGATGGACTCAGTCCATAAATGAAAATGTGATGCGCGCATATTATGGGGCTACCGAGGGAGGAATTAACCTTACAGCGTACCGAAGTCGGATGCTCTCTCTGTTTCAGGTGCTTGAACCTGCCGTTAACGTCTCGGCCCAACGATTGTCAGATCAGGTGCGCGTCATTCAACACAACCACAGGTTGGATAACGCTACACTTGATCGGCTGCGCACGGAAATGCAGAATAGCTCTGCTAGTAATCCTCCCCCATCCCAGAATGTCGTGCATGCGCCTGCCGTGGTCCCACTGCAGGCAAACCAACACGATAAGGAAGAGGATGGCAGGGCTATATCTGCAGACAACCTATGCAATGTGGAATTAAGGAGTGCACTGGAGGATGCGATCCGTGAGTACCGGTTCATATCACCTGACCTTAGACCACGGCTACCACGTTTGCCCATGAATAAAAGAAACAGAGCACTGGTGTGTGCCCTGGATGCGCTGTTACCAAATTTTATTGAAAGCAGCGCAGACCTTTGCGATACACACTCGATCTTGTATTGCACGGCTGTTGCGGCATGTCGTATAGCCCGTGTCAAATTTCCAAATACTGACCGAGCTGTTCGACCGAAACCCGCCGCACCAGCTTGGCAGTGCAGGATTGAGTGTCGTATTAATGAGGCCAGGGTACTCATCGGGAAGCTCATCTGCTTCAGGGAGGGCAATACACGCCCAAGGGTGATGCGCTTTGTGAGGCGGGCGTTCTCGGGAACTAGTATTAGTCCCCGAGAATATGTATCCCATGTCACAGAGCGCATCGACTTCCTGAAGCAGAAAGTTTATGCATGGGCAAACCGTATCCGTCGGTACAGGCGAAGAGTGGATCGGTACACTCAGAACCGCATGTTCCAGAACGATCAAAGGTGGGTATACAGAGCATGGGAGCGGCCCACTCCCAATCAAGGTGTGACTGACGCACGTCCACCGGATAGTGAAGCCATAAAAACTTTCTGGCGAAGCATTTGGTCGGAGCCCGTCAGTCACACTGAAGGTGATTGGATGCGTGTTGTTGAGCAGGCATGTGAACCAATACCAGACATGGAGGCCATTATCATTAGTCCTCTGGATGTGGCCCGTGCAGTCCGTCCGTTGCCTAACTGGAAATCTCCAGGACCGGACGGACTGCACAATTTCTGGCTTAAATGGCTACAAAGGTCACACGCCTGCTTAGCCTCGCAATTCCAGTCATCTTTAGAGACTGGGTCCCTCCCATTGTTCTTCACAACAGGAGTTACCCACCTGCTCCATAAATCGGGCAGTACTGCGGAACCTAAAAATTATAGACCAATTACATGTTTACCGACGGTCTATAAAGTTCTTACATCCATTCTTAGAGCAAAAATTTCACACCATATTAACAACAACTTAATTATGTCTGTGTCTCAGAATGGATGTAAGAATGGGTCCCGCGGTACCAAGGAGCTGCTCCTTATAGACATGACCATTAGCCAACAGGTTCGTAGATCCCGGAAGGATTTGTCGACTTGTTGGATAGACTATAAGAAGGCCTATGATTCGGTGCCGCATACATGGCTCATGAGGGTGCTGGAGTTGTACAAGATAGATGCCACTCTGCGCACCTTCCTGATGTCATGTATGCGGCAATGGAGGACGGTCCTTCTCTATCCAGGATGTCGACAGACCCGGGGAATTGATGAACCGATCAGGATTGAGCGGGGAATATTTCAGGGCGATAGTTTGAGTCCGCTTTGGTTTTGCTTAGCCTTGAATCCTCTAAGCACACTGCTGGAGGATTCAGGTCTAGGCTACCGGTTGAGAAGGGGTGGTCAGGTGATATCTCACCTCCTTTACATGGATGACTTGAAACTCTTTGCCCCCAACAATTTGCGACTGATGGAGCTACTGAAGGTAACCCAAACATTCAGTAGCGCCATCAGGATGGAATTTGGTGTGGAAAAATGTGCAGTCATGCATGTAAAGCGAGGGAGGATTATGGAATCCGTGGGAACCCAACTCTCGGATTCCATACACCTTAGATCCCTCTCCTCAACCGAAACCTACAAGTACTTGGGTATGTCGGAAGCATTAGGCATCAATGTTGCCGACATGAAACAATCGTTGAGGGAACGCTTCTTTGGCCGCCTGAATAAAGTGTTAAATAGTCCTTTATCAGGCGGAAACAAGGTGCGTGCCTTCAACGGTTGGGTCATGCCGGTGTTGATGTATTCTTTCGGCATACTCAAATGGACTCAGACGGAACTTGACGCTCTAGATAGGAAGGTCCGTACATTGCTGACAGCAAATCGGATGCATCACCCACGGTCATCAGTGATGAGACTGTACATCCCGCGGAAGTGTGGGGGTCGAGGTTTCCTAAATGCTAAAACCCTCCACAACCGCGAGATTTACAGTCTCAGGGAATACTTCCTTCAAACTGACGTGGGTATGCACCGAGATGTGGTCGCAGTGGACAAGGGCCTCACCCCGCTCTCCTTGGCAAAAGAGAACTGGCGCAAACCTGCAGTACTTGATACTAACGATCGTAAGGAAGTATGGCAGGGCAAAGAGCTACACGGACGCTTTTTCCGGGCCCTCCACGGGCCTGATGTAGACTTTTTGGCGTCTGTATCCTGGCTACGCTTCGGTGACCTCTTCGGGGAAACCGAAGGTTTTGTCTGTGCGATTATGGATGAAGTTATCCTGACGAATAATTATCGGAAATACATTGTCAAGGACGGTACGGTTGACATCTGTCGGGCATGCCACCGCCCCGGTGAATCAATCCGACATATTATTTCCGGTTGTTCTCGTCTAGCTAACGGCGAGTACTTGCACAGACACAATCTAGTGGCTAGGATTATCCACCAGCAACTTGCCTTGCAGTACAACCTTGTAGAATCTGAAGTACCATACTACAGGTATGTGCCCGACCCAGTTCTCGAGAATGGTCACGCCACATTGTACTGGGATCGATCTATCATCACTGACAGGACTATTGTAGCTAATAAGCCTGATATTGTGGTGATAGATCGACGAGAGCGCCGTGCAATGATTGTTGATATCGCTGTCCCTCATGACGAGAATCTCGTAAAAGCTGAGAAAGATAAAAAAATCAAGTATCTTGACTTAGCACACGAGGTTGTCGACATGTGGGATGTGGACTCTGCAATCATTGTACCGATAATCGTTACGGTTAATGGCCTAATAGCGAAGAGCCTCGACCAACACCTCAGGAGGCTCTCATTGCGCGGCTGGGTCAAGGGCTTGATTCAGAAAGCAGTACTCCTAGACACGGCACGCATAGTGAGGAGGTTCCTCTCTCTAGAGCCCTGACCACCGGCAGCTTGGACCCTGTTCCTGATGCCGATGGGCCACTGTTTTTTATATTTTTAAATGTTTTTTTTAATGATTTTTATAAAAATATTTAAAAATGTATTAAATATGTAAAAAAATGAATAAAGGAATATACAAAAACAAAATAATTTAATAACCTCATGACATTAATTAAAATAACTATAAATATAATAAATACTAATAAATACTAGTAATATCATCGAAAATTTATATTTGTTTAACAAACTTGCAATCCAGTACATGTACAGTACAGACCAAAAGTCCATAAGCAATCTCACAAAGCAATAGACTGACGCTTCGGTTTGACTTACGACTTTCTTCTATAAGTTGTTACTATACTGTAGGCATGCACATTACACACACACACTCACTTTGTCTGCAACCAATGACTAGTTCGATAATCATTCGTTTTTTGTTTCATTCGTCTAGTTCACATAAATATTAAAGTTTAGCAGGTAGACCACAGAAAATTAACTAAATTATTTCGATTTCTGTGGGGTAGACAGATGCGATTCGTTACGAGTATTCACTTAATAGAACTTTGTTGGTTCGTGATTATTGTCGGTGACGAGTATTTAGCTATTAGCGGTGTTGTGGTTTTCAAAATGCAAAATGAAATATAAATATAAGATCAAATATTATGGCGCTGCGTAAAAGTGAAACCGGACTAAGTGTGAGTGTTATCATTTAAATATTTCATATTAATATAAATCTTAATCAAAGGCATTGTTGATAGAACAGAGGTATTGTTGGGGAATTTTAGGTGACTTTTCAAGAAAACTCCAAAAATGCTGATATTTAGTCAAACATGTATTGCGTCGATGACGAACAAAAATTGGAAGGGGAGATGACACGAAAGTACAAATATTTCTTACATCTAACTACAAGCTAATTGGCACGCAACGTTGATTTGCTCATTCTAAACGAGCAGGCGTAAGCTCGAACATGCCCCCGGACGTTGAAAGCAGCAGAGGCGCTTTCAACCAGACGCAGAATCAACGGGCAATGGGCAAATCCTGTTAAACGCTCTTCTGACGACTCCAACAGATGTTTTTACGTCTGCCACACGAACAATTCCATCTGATCCTGGATGGACAGCGACGACTCTTCCCAATCTCCATTTAAGAGGAGGAAGGTGGTCCTCCTTTATGATGACCAGAGAACCCAGCTTTAGCGTGTCTTTGCAAGTATGCCACTTGGTCCTTTGCTGCAGCTCGGACACAAACTCCTTACTCCAACGAGCCCAAAAATGCTGACGTAGCTGCTCGATCCGTTGGAAACGAGACAATGAAGCAGTGAAGTGGTTCTGTAGATCTTGCTGCGGAAGTGATGTCAGCGGCCGGCCAACAAGAAAATGACCCGGAGTCAGTGGGGTGCAGTCAGCTGGATCGGATGACAGCGGCGTCAGTGGACGTGAATTCAGTATCGCCTCAATCTGGACTAATGTGGTGTTAAGCTCTTCAAAGGTTAAGTTACAATTTCCCAACACTCGCTTGAGATGATATTTTGTTGACTTAACACCCGCTTCCCAGAGTCCGCCAAAATGAGGAGTATACGCCGGTATAAAATGGAATTTAATTCCGTCATTAGCCAATTGCTCGCCCAAGGAATTGCAATTAGATTTAAGGAACTTCGAAAGTTCGTTGCAGGCACCGACGAAAGAGGTACCGTTGTCGGAGTAGATGTCACTGGGTTTTCCCCGTCGCGAGATGAATCTAAATAAAGCTAGTAAATACTTATTGCTGGTTAAGTCACTCACCAGCTCCAAGTGAATAGCTTTAGTGGTGAAACACACAAAGGTGGCGATGTACACTTTTACTAGCCTGCATCCTCGACCTTGCCTACTAGCGGCCATGATGGGACCTGCATAATCCACACCAGTGCTTTGAAAAGGAAAACCACCTGGAAGGAGACGCTGCTGTGGCAAATTACCCATCAATGGAGTAACTGTTCTACCCGACATGCGACAACAACGCACGCAATTACGATAACAACTCTTAGCTAGGCTTCGTCCGCCTATGGGCCAGTATGAATCTCTAATCGAAGCCAGCAATAACTGAGGGCCTGCATGCATCAGCTTTACATGTTCAAAATCGAATAGTAACTTTGTAAATTTGTGAGTGGACTGTAAAAGAATAGGGTGCTTTTTATCAAAAGCAAAGGTTGAATTTGCTAAGCGTCCTCCGACACGCATGATCTTATTATTATCTAAGAATACGTTAAATTTTATAAGGGCGCTTTTATAAGGCAACTTCTGATTATTAACGAGTAGTTCATACTCAGGAAAAGACTCAATTTGGCTTCTAATTATAATAATATTTAATGCATACTGCAACTCGACTTGTGATAGAAATTTATCAATAGAAGGAATTTTCCTACACAATTTTATAAATCTTAAAACTGTTGCTACACTACGGATCAACTTTAAATAATTAGAAAAACGTTTAAAATCGATAAATGTATGGCATTGGCTATTATTACTAACACTGGCAGTCAATAAAACATGAGGTCGAGTTTCAGGCAGCTTGTCTGGCTCTAATGATTTATGTTGAGACGGCCAATGAGACTGCACTTGCTTCAAAAAACTGGGACCACTCCACCACAAGTCCAAAGATTGCAGAATACTAATATCCACGCCACGAGATATTAGGTCTGCAGGGTTCTTGGCGGTTGGAACGTGTCGCCAAGTACAGTGTCCTGCCTTATCTAAAACTTCAGCAACGCGATTGCGCACAAATGGCTGAAGCTTAGAAGGTAACATCTGCAACCATCCCAACACGACGGTGGAGTCAGTCCAACAATAAACATGACTAAACTTTAGTCGCAGTGAACTCATAACCTTCTCACACAAACGAGCTCCGACTACGGCGCCACACAATTCCAGTCTTGGAATGGTGGTCGGCTTAATGGGAGCCACTCGACTTTTAGCAGCTAACAGACGAACCATGTATTCACCTTGATCATTGGCACTACGTACATAGACGCACGCACCATACGCACGCTCAGATGCGTCGGTGAATACATGTAGTTCCAGTGTAGTAAATGCGTTACATATAACGAGTCGTGGAACACGATAATTATTGATAAGCGGCAATGCTTTAATAATAGCATTCCAACTAGCATTAAGTGACGGCGTTAATGGCTCATCCCAGGAGAGCTTGTCTAACCACATTCGCTGTAAAAACATTTTCATTGTGACTACGCAAGGGGATAAAAGTCCTAGGGGGTCAAAAATACGTGCAATGATAGAAAGTATATCACGTTTTGTAACAGAATCCGTAGAAGGTAACGTTAAACTTGAAAATCCAAATTCGTCGGAACTAGAAAACCAGTCAAGCCCTAATAACTTATTAGGCTCATTAGATCCCATATCTAAATCTAATGACGACTGAGATGCTCCGGCGACTAATTTAGGAACGTTAGACCTCCACTTTCTAAGCGGCATGCCAGCAGATGCTAGTGCGTTGGTGACCTCTGTGCGGATAAACATAACTTCATTTAAATCATCAGCTCCAGTCAACAGGTTGTCAACGTAAAAATCATGCTTGATGACGTCAGCAATCCTATCTCTGCTATCTGAGGATGACTCACCCACAGAACCCGAAGTGATCTTAGTGTCATTGGTTTGATAGTCCATCCCTATTTGCTTGAGGCAACGTGTAGCAAGAAATGGTGCACTAGCCGTACCATATGTGACGGTATTCAATTTATAAACCTTGACAGGATCGCATGCTTTATCACGCCACAGAACCTGTTGCAGATACCTATCAGATGGGTGGACGTATATACATCTATACATCTTCGCAACATCAGCTGACAAGACGAACTTGTGTTGTCGAAACCGAAGAAGTATAGATATAAGATCGTCCTGCACAGTAGGACCCACCATCTGCACGTCATTGAAAGACACTCCTGAAGAAGTAGCACAGCTTGCATTAAAAACTACACGGAGCTTGGTAGTCGTGCTACTTTCACGCAGTACCCCGTGGTGTGGTATGAAATATCCACTGGGACTGCCATTATCATGGTTTTCGGTCATATGTCCTAAAGTCTCATATTCAGACATGAAGTCACGATATAACTTACCGAACTCAGGCTTGGACTTCAGTCTGCGTTCTAGGGAATATAGAAACTTAGAAGCCCTTTGGAAAGATTCTCCTAAAATAGAAGGATTTTGCTTAACAGGAATACGAACGCAATAGTGACCGTTCTCTAAACGTGTCGTATTCTTGACAAAATGCTCCTCACACAATTTCTCCTCGGGTAAATAATTTGAAGATTGTGAACTAATCTCTTCAAGATTCCAGAATTTTTCTAAATCGGTGCGAATTTTATTTAAATCACCGTTACTAGGGGAATCAGTTTGAGTTAAATTGCATGAAATGTTATTTGACATTAATTTACCATTATTATAGGTAACAGGGCCAGAAACAATCCAACCTAACAACGTTTCACACAACACTGGCTTACCTACTCCTAGTCTAATTCTCTGTGAACCAACCAAGTCCCAGAAGAGATCCGCTCCTATTAAGACATCTACTTCTGAAGGCTTGTAAAAAGTGGGGTCAGCTAAACAGATATTATCTGGTATATTCAGGTCAGAAATGTCGACTTCACGACAGGGCACAACAGTCGTTAATGATGGCAAAACAAAACAATAAAACTTAGTAACATAACTATTGTCTAATGACGTCATTTTCACATGACATGTTTTGCCTACACGAGAACTTACGTTATTAATGCCATAGACCGAACCATTTATCTGACTAGTATTTAAGTTAAGCCGTGTACATAATCGTTCCGTCATAAAACACGATGTGCTCCCACTATCAAGCATGGCTCGCACTATGTGCTCACGATCATTGTGATCACATAACTTGATAAGAGCAGTGGACAATAACACAGCGCGTTGTTTACGTTCACTACTTAACGAACTGAGATCCGCAGACAAAGTTAAATTATTTGCACTCGCATTAGTGGTTAGTGCTAGCCACGGCGTCAGTGGGTGATGACGTTGATACGGAATGGGACGAGCTACCGTGTGATTTGTTGTCATTATTGCAAGAATTCGCCATACCTTTATTCTCCGACGAATGAATCAAAGTGTTATGTCGGCGCTTACATATCTTGCATCCCGGCTTTTTGCATCGGTTAGCAAAGTGACCTGCACGAAAACAGTTATAGCACACTTTATAGTTAGGTATTAATTTGAGTCGGGCGTCTATGCTAAGTGCAAGGAATTGTGAACAACTACTTAAAACGTGATCAGCTTTACAGTGCGGGCACAACTTCCTTAATTCAGTGCTGGAATTATTAGAATCTTGTGATACAACCATAGATTTCATCTTATTAGTATTTGAACTAGGCTTAGCGGGGGTGGGATTACTACTATTTCGTGCTATTTCTAAAGTTTCCAATAAATCAGCGCGAAACCGAATGAATTGAATGAGTGCAGCGAATGTTATGGTGCTATCTTTGTCTATACGACCTTTGTGCTCCTCCCACTCACGATAAGTTAATTGATCTAGCTTCCGAGTTATTATAAATATTAATAAAGTGTCCCAATACTTTATGGGTTCATCTAATGATTCCAACGCACGGAGATTTTTGTTAATTTGGTCAATCAATCCTTTCAATGCAACAGAGGACTCCTTTGCAATAGAATTTAAGTTAAATAGGGATGATACATGATTTTGAACTAACATCCTCTTGTTATCAAAACGATCACAAATTAGCTTCCAAGCTGTATCGTAATTGCTTGCGGAAAACTCAATCGCATGGATTACAACAGCAGCAGATCCTTCCAGGGTCGCTCGCAAATAGTGGAATTTATTAATTTGATCGATTTCATCATTATTGTGAATGAGGCTAGTATAAGTGTCTCGGAACTCTAACCAATTGCTAAAATTCCCATTAAATTTAGGTAACTGTATTGTGGGCAACTTAACAGGCTTTCGTTGACTGATACGGGTACATTTTTCACTGCTCATAGACTCATTTTCGCTGTTATACTTACATAACAGCTCCTGTGACCTAGACAGTGCTTTATAATACTGTGAATCAAATTCAGTACGCTCAGAGAATTGAGCTTTAACATCTTCTACCAGACATTCTAATCGCAACTGTACCTCATCGTAATGCCCATACAAAGACTCGATTCTTCCAATTCGTAACTGCAATTCCTTGACCTCACAACTGGTTAACTCCTTGTCACAGGATGCATCAAGATAATTGATGAACGCAGTTAAGCGTCCCTTGTAACTTCCTCGTTTTTTGATTAATTCTCTTTCTTCGGACATACTGGGAATCGAATGTAGTCAACCTGGAATTAATATAATAACAACTTAGTTGTCTTTTTATACAATACTTAATTTAAGGTACCTACGTTTAGCTATTATGGTATAACAATTTAAATTAATACTGTAAATATGTAGGAACTTTTACGTGTTGCAAATTAGAATTTTATTTAAGCTACATACAATTCCTCAAAACTTGAACACTTAATTACCTAACGTCGAACTTTAAAACAATACACTAACAATACTTATCAAGTAAATTGACTAATACGGTTTAATTAACTAAATAATTTGGCTTTAACACTTGCAATATCCATCTAACACCAACCTACGCACTAATAACTATTTAATATGAATAGTTAACTAAAATACTGCTATACAATTATAAATGTAGTAAATATCTACTGGACTTAACAGAAAGAACATATAATCGTATTTGCAGAATAAGTATCATCAAATAAATGACAAGTATTAGACACTATTCACAATCCAAATAGGTATTTTAAAATATGTTAATTTGAACAAAAATTTAGCCATTTAGGTAAATAAAACACTAACCTTTTAAAATCCTTAATTATTAGATAGGTACTACCTGAACGAGTGTTGGGTGATGATTTTTAACCAAAATATTCTTAACACCGTAAATTTGCTTGAAGTCCTTTGTTCACAATCACGTTGCCGGCCGGCTTATAACCTCCTCGGCAAAACTCCACGATAATTATCCATAGGTCGCTGGTTCAATCCGGCTCGAAGGACCAAAATGTTGGGGAATTTTAGGTGACTTTTAAAGGAAACTCCAAAAATGCTGATATTTAGTCAAACATGCGTCGATGACGAACAAAAATTGGAAGGGGAGATGACACGAAAGTACAAATATTTCTTACATCTAACTACAAGCTAATTGGCACGCAACGTTGATTTGCTCATTCTAAACGAGCAGGCGTAAGCTCGAACAGGTATTGTTGAGACAGAAGATGCCTTTAAAGTTTTAAATTCATTATGAGGTTTAGTTCGATTAGTGAATAATAAATAATTAGGTTTTATGTTAATAAATACAGTGTTATTCTTTGTTCTAGAGAAATACTGTGAGGGTTAAGAGATATGAGGAAGGGGCTTATTATCGAATAACAGCAACGTCAAATGGTGAATGAATATGAAACAAATGGTTTCATACCAACGAGATATTTTGCTGAATTATTAAAAACACGTCATTATGAACCGTTCGCCGTGCACTCTGAAGGCTTGCATCACTGAAGACAGCTAAAAAACCGTTATTGACCTTAAAATATTGACCGTACCAACTTAATAAACAACAGATTCGTTATTGCATGAATTTATGGTAACGAATTTTTTAAGCACGTTTCAATATGGTGTTTGTCGTATTTCTAGCAGATAGACCGAAAATGTTTAATATTATTTTAGTAATATTATGGATTAAGACATTTATTCCTCAAAAACAGAATACAATTATTCACTTAGAATGAGAAACACTGGTTACATAAACGTTCTTTGGAACGAGTATCGGAATGGTATGTTATAATTAGAAGTAGGTATAATATTGTTAGTCGCTAACTTATCATTATGTTAGTAAAATAAACTATGCTAAAAAAGATCGAGTTTAGAAGGTAATTTATACATTTTTTTAAAAAATGTTTTGGTTGGTGTAGGTAATCTGCAAAAAATATTGAAGCTATGAGTCCATATTACGTATCGAAACACAGTTTCTATCATAGTTGCTATTCAAAGTGTAATCACTTTTTAATGTTTATTTTTTATTTAAACTAAGGCCTCTTACTCTCTCTCAGGGCCTCTTAGGGCTCTTACAACTTAGGTACTGCCTCGTTGGTCTAGTGGTCGCAAGCGCTACTGCTGAGCATGAGGTCCTGGGTTCGATTCCCGGGTCGGGCAAAGTGTTATTGGGTTTTTCTATCTGAAATTTCTCAATAGCAGCTCGGAGTCTGGATTTGTGCCCGGTTAATGGCAATAGGCTCGCCCCCTATTACATGGGACTTAAACATAACTGGCGAAATGTGGGTGTACCTGCTACAGGGACACCTCTGCCCAACCCTTCGGGGAAACAAGGCGTGATGTTATGTTCTGTTATGTTATGTTAAACTTAGGTTAAATTTGCATTTAGTTTACATTTTCTTGTTTTTGTTGTTAATAAAACTATATTTAAAGTTTTTGTTATTGATAATATAGTTTATGTAAATATTGCGAGTTATTATGAAATATACTTAAAATAATTGAAAACTTTTCATTATGTGGAATTTTAATTTCTTTTTAAATAAGGGAAAAGATTGTATTTCCTTAATATGTTTCAGCAATTCATTACTTTTACATTTTGGCACCCTCATACTTAATATTTCTAGTACAGACGCCAGCACATCAAGCTACCCGAAACTTTCAATTTTCCCAATCAACTTTGAACCTTAGACTTCAGCGATAAAGTTGAAAATCTATTAAATAAATTTGACAGATTGTAGTAGCTTGATGTGCTGGCGTCTGTACCGTAGTTGGTTCGTGGTCTACTATATAGGCAAATATCGTTAGCATTTCTCAGTAACCGAGTCTGAATTTGCGCTTTTTTTTGTAAAAATTATTTGATAATGTGTATCTTTTGTCAGTATCTTCCGTATAAGGATGCAAGTATGGAATTTATATATTTGTGCAAGTGTCATTAATTTGGTTTTATGAAAAGCAGTTTTGGTTGGCGTTAAGTAATTAAGATGAAAGAGCAATTTAATTATTTTGTTTTGAGTGATTTGTAAATGTTGATTTTGGATTTATTAGACCAAGATATTATTATTATTTTAGGATTAAAATTTGAGGTTTAGTTTCAATCTTCTTTTCGTAAAGAAAATGAATACTTAAGCTATAACCTCAATACCAACCAATATTTAAAATAAAATCTAAAATAATAACTGCCTATACTTAACCTTAAAATCAACTATTTTGTCTGTAGTTTTTTTTTACATTTTAAGTAGTCTTATATTCTATATATTACTAATACAATAACATGCTTTTAGGAACAACCTGTATTAATCTAAATTACATTCCTCCACTACTTTTTGTTTTAAGGACGGTCAGTAGATTGGTCACCGATGTTCGCTCGTTAGTAATAGATGAATATTTCGCTTATTACACTCATTGTGTTTCTGTTATTGTTTCATTTTATAATTAAGAACTTAAGTTTGTTTTAATTGTATAAATCATGTGGTCGATGATTTTGGTGCACGGTAAAACTCTAATGAGTTTATGTTTGCACCAACTTATTATGTGTAAAGATGTAAGTATACTACTGAATAAATAAATAAACAATAAATAATTGTAGCAGTTTGTTAATTAATTATACTACTCATCTATCAAAAAAGGCCTGAGAGGTTATGTAAATTAAATATAACGAATAAATATTTTTTAATTTTATTATCACATATCACGCATTTTTTATTCTAAGCCCTTTATTGCAATAACAACATTAATAAAAAGGCAGCAATATTTACAAAATATTAGTATTGCAAACAAAAATAGTAATATTAGCAAAAACAGCGCTGTGATTCACGAGATTAGAACCTTAGCCATCTTGAATCTAAGCCCAACGCTTAACGCCTTCTGCTATCTGCACATACAATTTACTTTCGAATTTTAGCAATGCCATACACTGGCCAAGGTCACGCGTAAGATGCGTGTCTAAAAAAAGGCGCCCGCGAACCGTGACGATACGATAGTGTGCATTCTCACCCACCACAGACGTCTGACTGTTTACACATACACATATACGGACTACAGCGCGTGTTCACAGCAATACGAATCTTAGCCTTCCTATGCACTTTTACGGTCGACTGTACCTACTGACTGGATGCTTGTTTTGTTCCAATTTATTACCTACTAGCTGCGCCCCGTGGTTTCACCCGCATAAGTCTCGATACCGTGGGAAAAAAAAAGTATCCTATGTTCTTTTCCAGGGCATCATCTATATATGTGACGAATTTCATTCAAATCCGTTCAGCCGTTTTAGCGTGAAGGCGTAACAAACAAACTTTCTTTCGCATTTATAATATTAAGGATTATGTTGCCGTGCCCTAACCGGGTTTCGTGTTGGAACTTACTAACTTAAATGTAACAACTAAATGTACACATGAATGCAATAACGAGTTTAAGTTTGAGTTATTATTAACTGACGCCTAATATTTTAATTTTAGTTCGTAATTATGCAATCAATAATTTTAATACTAACCTGTAGCGGTTACACCGCCACATACGAACTACGCATCATAAACATGACGTCACACAAATCCTGCATCGCGCAGTTAGAGTTTACCGAGCGATCGACATACATACAAGATTTCAACTTCAAACCGATGGGCAGTTGCCCGCCAGACACAACACCCGTCTGGTCGGAGGATCCTCCCTTTTCTATGGTGAATGAGTGAACTTTACACCCTGTTCCTCATACCACTAAATTGGTGACCCCGAGTATGAACGTCAACGCAGCCTTCGTGCAATTACTTCGAAGTGAGGTCATCATCATCATCACTCCCGCAAGCTTTCGTGAGGCGAGACACACAGTCAGCCAGCACCCACGGCTTCAACGGGTATCCTGACCACCAGCATGTAGCGAACGCGCATTCCTGGTTATCACCCTCAGCCTCATCACCCCGACTCACTGGGGAATCAACGCTGTCAGCCTCATCACCCCGACTCACTGGGGAATCACTGCAATCACCCCAACTCACTGGGGAATCACCACAGACAGTTCCGACTCACCGCGAACTATGTGGCACCCGGTTCCGATTCACTGGAACCACAGCTGGCACCGTGAAGCATCGCAAGATTCAGCCCACTATCGACTTCCGGTCTCCGGAGGGGAGTGATGTAGCGGTTACACCGCCACATCCGAACCACGCATCATAGACATGACGTCACACAAATCCTGCATCGCGCAGTTAGAGTTTACCGAGCGATCGACATACATACAAGATTTCAACTTCAAAACCGATGGGCAGTTGCCCGCCAGACACAACACCCGTCTGGTCGGAGGATCCTCCCTTTTCTATAGTGGATGAGTGATGTTTACACACTGTTCCACGTGCACCTAAAAACCTAACATGTAATCTCTATTCTGTATAATAAATATGTGTACCTTATATTAGCTCGCCAAACTTGGCAGAATGTGATGATACCATTGACTAATAAGGAAAAATCCACACCTCTATAATAAAATAAGTGATAGACATAATTTTAATACTAGAAATAAAGATAAACTAGATCAACCATTTTTAGGGTTCCGTAGTAAACAAGGAACCCTTATAGTTTCGTCATGTCCGTCTGTCTGTCTGTCCGCAGTCTAGCTCCGAGACCCTTAAGGTGATATATTGAAAAAAATGGGCTTTTTCTTTATCGTGTAACTTTTAAAGTATTTGGAATAAGGATTTAACATTTTGGTGTATAATTTTTGACTATATGATCTAGTATCCTGAAAAAGGAATACACGATACAATGAAATTTTCTCGATACAAAAAAATTGCAAAGGTTCTATCTATTTTTATCTTTTTTGAGTATCATGGCGCAACGCTTATGAGCTATTCAATGGAATTTACTTTAAAACATAGAGAGTAAGAGTTTCGAGTTTTCAGAAAAGCAGTTTTTTTTTAAATAATACTTTTCATTTACAAAAGACGGTATTTCGTTTTGGCACATACGTTGTTTTATTCCGAGCGGACACACATTATCGTCATCTCTTCTTTCGCCTATCAAAAGTATTGTCATCACTCTCGTTCATTCATAGATCAGTCGCCCGATGGGGCTCATCGACGAAGAATCTATGTAATTTTTTTGCAAATCGGTGCGATCAAATTTACGTGATCTAAAGAATTTTGTTTACAGAAAAAGTTAGTACTTCAGCAAGTTAAAGTAATTATTGAATGCAATTAGTGTTGAATAGGTATTTAGACTGTGTGTGTGTATTCTTGTGAGTCATGTGAACAATATAACATTATTTTTCTGATATGATTTCGTGGTGACATTTAAATAATTTATAAATACAGGAAGAAATATAAAACCAAAACTGAACATTACCTGCAAGGTTTGGAGTGCACAGGGCTATCAATGAACTCATTTTATAGGAATTAAATAGCAATAAGATGATGATAATAGTGAGTCGAATTCTCCACCTTCACTAAAGCATAACCAACACAATCTATTCCCGCCTTGTAAACTGCATACGCAGCGACCTACTTACTTTATCTATACTTCTATACTATAATATATAAAGCTGAAGAGTTTGTTTGTTTGTTTGTTTGCTTGAACGCGCTAATCTCAGAAACTACAGATCCGATTTGAAAAATTCTTTCAGTGTTAGATAGCCCATTTATCGAGGAAGGCTATAGGCTATATATCATCACGCTAAGACCAATAGGAGCGGAGCACCAATGAAGAATGTTTCAAAATCGGGATTATTTTTTTCCTTTTGAGAGCTTCCGCTGCGTGCGCTGCGTAAACAGTTAAAGTTTCACAAAAATCATGTATGACAGAATTGTTCCCCTTTAAAAGTTCTAAAAAAAAGTCCGCGACAGCATATGTCTATCTTTTAAGGTTGGCTCACTCTAACCTTTTTTATGCTAACCAAATTTGTTCAAAAGTAATGCGTTATTTACGAAGGTGTTTTTATAAACATGACATTAATCCTTATCCAAATAAATACGTTGTTCATCACAAGTATTTAATTTAAAACAAAATTGCCGTTTACATCATTCGATTTCAATAAATATCTTAGGAGATATCGCAGTTTTAAAATAACATCGCAGCAAAATAATGATCAAGTACTGCGCGCGATTTCCGGTGAAGGTATCGTTTGGGGTAACAATTAATAAGGCCCAGGGGCAAACATTTAAGCACGTAGGAATAGATTTACGCCAAGAGTGTTTTTCGCACGGGCAACTATATGTTGCCCTATCGAGATCTGGTTCTTTTTTTCGTGCTCTTGATTTTCAACGATCTGTTTAGCGCCGAGAGTTGAAAATCCGCTGGGACGAGAGTGCGTTCCAGCGCGTTGGATTCTCAACGTTCGGCTTAACACCGAGAGTTGAAAATTCAGTGCGCGATAAAATCCCGCTGCGATTTTATTACGTCCGTGCGAACGTCGGCTTACTGATTAAAGCGTGATGTAGGTACCTAAAATAGCTCCTTAACATAGGTACGCATTATTAAAAAAAAATACACCTTTATTTAAACGAAGTCGCGGATTAAAGATAGCGTTAGCCCAAAGTAGCTACTCCACGCGGACGAAGTCGCGGGCAGAAGCTAGTTCATTTATAATAGCGTTAAACATATCTTTAAGTTAGTTGACAAATTACCACTATCGCGAGCACTGCGGATTAGCATCCAATCTTTACTTGTAACTCGGGCTACTTAATAAACTTTCGAGTGTTTCTAGAATCCGTGGTTTCCGTCAACTCACCTAAACTAACTCTAACTACTTACAAGTGAGCGAACTATAGCTTACTATACAAGTGTAAGGTGCCTGTTACTTCCAGACCTTACAATTATTATGTAAGTATTTTATTTTCTAAGAACATCTGTTTTTATACCTACAACTTATAATAATCTTTTGTCTAAAGAAATAGGCTAAATTATATGATTCGTTTTTAGGTTTGAAATACGTCAACAGTACATCAATATGTCAAGTACTGTCACTACGAATGATAGATCACAAAAAAGAAATGGAGTCACATTTGAATTGTGAATAAAAAAATAAAGTTTAATAAAAAACTGTAACCCGACTACGGGAAAATAAAAATGATCTAAAAAGTACGAAACAAGCAAATATTTCAGACAAAAATCAAGACATAGGTACAAAAATGGTCAAGGTAAAGCCGTGGTCGCATGCCTGTATGCCATGTGGGTGCCAAGAACATCTACAAAATTATAATGGCATGCGACGACGGCTTTACCTTGACCATTATTGTACCTATGTCTTGATTTTTGTCTGAAATATTTGCTTGTTTCGTACTTTTTAGATCATTTTTATTTTCCCGTAGTCGGGTTACAGTTTTTTTATTAAACTTTATTTTTTTATTTTATACTTTTCCGTTTTTACGGTTCCTAAACGTTCCGATAACATAAATAAGATTAATGCAATAGGTCAGTAATTAACTTATTTTAAATTCCAATAGCAGTGCATAGTGCTTTAGACGAAACCATAGCGCGATTTATTTCGACGCCAACACCATACTCAGAAAGTTTAACAACTAACAGTTTTTGTTTATGGGACACTGGCTAGTTTTGATAACGATTAAAACTATGACTCTTTATTTAAAAAACAAAACACAACATTCCAAATTCGAAATTCCCTCCACATTTTTTTAAAAGCAAAATCAAAATACTCTTGACTCACTGAAAATTTAATTTACAACGAGAACATATAATATTCGCGTGATGATTTTGTACGATTTCAAATGTCGACTAAAACCAGAAGAATCGTTTGAAAGACTTCGAATGGTGTTTATAGAAAAAAGCCCTTCTAAAGCGACTGTTTTCCGCTGGTTCAACGAATTTAAGTGTGGTCAAGTAACTTTGGCGGACGAATAAAGAAGTGGCCGTCATAGGGCTATGACGGCTGTTACATAAGAAAACGTGCTGGCTGTGAAAAATTTAATTTAAGAGAATAGGTGAATTACATATGAAGAGATTCAGCATATACTGCAGATTGGATCGGGAAGTGTGCATGAAATTCTACACGGGCATCTTCGGGTAAGGAAGATAGTTTCACGCTGGGTACCGCACAATCCAACGCAGGCTCAGAAGGAGGTTCGGGTAGAATGGTGCCGAGACATGATAGCAAAATTTGAAGCAGGCTCGGCTCGGCGCGTTTATGATTTCATTACGGGTGAAAATCATGAATTTATCATTTTTGTTCCCCAAAATAAAAAATCAACTCTAGGGAAAACAGTTTTCATCACCGGAAGATGCACTGGCTGCATTTGATACCGCATAATCTAACGCAGGCTCAGAAGGAGGTTTTGGTAGAACGGTACCGAGACATGATAGCAAAATGTGAAGCAGGCTCGTCTCGGCGCGTTTACGATTTCATTACGGGTGAAAATCATGAATTTATAATTTTTGTTCCCTAAAATAAAAAAATCAACTCAAGGGAAAACAGTTTTCATCACCGGAAGATGCACTGGCTGCATTTGAGGAGGGGATTAAAGGTGGGAGGTGTCTGATGCGAACTGGAAAATGTGTGATGAAAATTGGTTTAGACGCATGAAACTGTGTATAGACGCAAATGGAGAGTTATTTGAAAAGATTTAATAAAAAAACATAACCTGTAGTATATTTTTTTAATACTTATTGCAAAATTTTCTGAGTGCCCCATGTATATCGATATCGAGCTTCGAAGAAATCCAAAATACAAATATTTCGTTGTACTTGTTTTTCTTCATAAAAGTGGAATTACAAATCGTTACTATTTATTAAGATTTGATTACCTGCACGTTGGTTTCATCTTGCGATACTTCGTAGCGCAGTCTCATTTTTGCTTGTTTTAACAATTTAAACATTATTATTTACTTTGAAATGATGGACATCTAAAAACTATGTAAAATTAGTATTAGGTAATTGATTAAGCACAGTGGTTTTAATATTGTGACACTGTAGCACATTAAACTATGCATATTGCTGTGCCCTAGCAGGGTTCATGTATGAAACCAATTTAAACTTGTAATAACTTTTAAACTACATGAATGCAATAAATGATGATTATGATTATGATTAACATTATACACATATTTGTAATGTGCTGGTCAAGACCTTTCTTTTGATACCAAACATGTCATGATCACCTCATTCTAATTTTTTTAGAGGTTAGAAATTTACGTGTAAAGTCCACCATATTAAATTAAGGGAAAATTTATATAGCCTATGTCACCCGGACCATTATTACAAATCTATTGATACCTCATTCATCAAAATCGGTTAAGTAGTTTAGGCGCTACGGTGGAACACACGTAAAAGCAAACATACATACATACATATAAACATACAAACATATAAACATACATACATAGACTGCTAAAATCATAACCCTTCCTTTTGGATTTGCCGTAGTCGGGTAAAAAAGGAGTTTTTACCCGACTACGGCAAAACCAGAGGAGGGTTATGATTTTAACATGCTATGTATGTATGTATGTAACAGGCTTTCAAATGCAAAATCAAATTCAAATCCGACTAATAGTTCCAGAGATTAACGCGTTCAAACAAACTCTTCAGCTTTATTATTAGTACTAGCTTTCCCTTCATAATATTAAGTTTATATTAATTATTAATACATAATTATCAACTAATACTATAAATGCGAAAGTGAGTTTATTTCTTTGTTACGCTTTCACGCTAAAACGGCTGAACAGATTTAGATGAAATTTGGCACATGGGTAGACCTACGAAAAAAAGGGTCATTTGCACAGGATTTTGTTTTCAAATTGCTTAGATATGCATTACCCCATCGATCACTAATAAAGAACTAGATACACAATCAGCGCCAAAAAATGTCCTCACCGAATGAGCACCCAATTGAACATTTGGGTGCTCTTTTCATTTAGTAGCATTCGGACGCTCCGACTGTAAACAACTCGTAAAAAATTGTAAAAATCACACATCTAGGACGCTAAAAAAAGATGGAGTTTCATATTTTCGATAAGTATTAATATTATTATTATATAATTGTTATCACTGTACCGTAAATGCTGATATTTTGCCAAGAAATCATCGTAAAAACTTTTTATAAATTAAGTCTTATTAAACAGCAGGAGTTAAAAAGCATCTCAATTGTAAAGACTCTTACTAAATCTATTAATCATACTATCGCATGCTCACTTAAATTGTTCAGGTTATGTGCGTTGACTCTGTTCCATTTGTGGAGACGCTATTATTTTTTTATTATTAAAGGAGGATTGTTTTTTTGAAGTGAAAAATTCTTTAGGCGCGTTGGACATTTTTGAGATGCGAAAAAACAATTGAACTCGCGACAGCGTTACCAACACCTCATTAAAAGTATTTCCTGCACAGTAAAATTGTTCAAGTTTTCACTTCTATCGGTACTCCCAGAGTACCAGTGTTTTTTTTAGTTTAATGAGCCTTCTTTGCTGTTTCTATAAATATTATAGTATGATTTTATACATTTAATTTTGACTAAGTACATGTAATCAAATTAAAGATGTGAGATAAACTCACATACTCACATTTTTTTTAGCTTTCCTCGAGATCCAGTGAGGTATGGAAAATGAATATCAATTATAGCACGTCAAAGATGTTGTGTGTGAGACAATGTCCCTGCCGCCCTGTATACACCATGGAATAGAATAAAATATGCTTTCACAATTTTGAAGTGAAAACTTCTTTAGTATCGTTGTGATTTGAAAGTCGATGAAACGAAAAAGCGACAGTAAAAAGAGACAGACACAAACTCATAAGATTTAACGTGGGAGAAAATGAAATAGGAAGCATTATACAGTGTTTCTTATGTTCGTGGTTCTCTGAAGCTGAAGAGTTTGTTTATTTGCTTAAACGCGCAAATCTCAGGAACTACTGGTTTGATTTGAAAAACTCTTTCAGTGTTAGATAGCCCATTTATTGAGGAAGGCTATAGGCAATATATCATCACGCTAAGACCAAATAGGAGCGGAGCACCAATGAAGAATGTTTCAAAATCGGGGGGTTTTATTTTTCCTTTTGAGAGCTTCCGCTGCGTGCGCTGCGTAAACGGTTAAAGTTTCACAAAAATTATGTACGACAGAATTGTTCCCCTTTAAAAATTCTAAAAAAAGTCCGCGACAGCATATGTCTATCTTTTAAGGTTGGCTTTTTTATGCTAATCAAATTTGTTCTAAAACTTATTTGCGAAGGTGTTTTTATAAACACGATATTAATCCTTATCCAAATAAATACATTACTCATCAGAAGTATTTAATTTAAAACAAAATTTCTCTTCACATCATTCGATTTCAATGAATATCTTAGGAGATATCGCAGTTTTAAAATAACATCGCAGTAAAATAATGATCAAGTCATCATAAATGCGCGCGCAGTAGATGTATATTGAAAATGTAAGCTCTGAGTCTGAATAAATCTATGTAATATACACGAATAAAATATAAATTAATTATCAAACTTTGTATCACTATGATCATTACTAAAACCTACAATTATCCTCTTCCCTATTTTGATTATCTGAAAGTCAAAATTTTTGAAGGTTTCACTTCTAGCACGTGTGAATTGCACACATGTTTTTTTTATACACTAAACTTAACGAAATTAAAAAAAAGATCATTTATAATTACAGTCATCATCATCAGCCTATAATGTTCCCACTGCTGGGACACAGACCTCCTCTCTGTGAGAGGGAGTGGGCCGTAATCCACCACGCGGGCCCAGTACGTGTTGGTAGATGTCACATATATGTCTTCGAATTTTCGGTTCTAGGACATGCCGGTTTCCTCACGATGTTTTCCTTCACCGTTTTGAGCCGTTTTGTTCACTTTATAATTACAGTATAAACAAAAAATATTGGACAGTTCGACTCCACTCATTTCTTGTCCTAGTGGCGAGCCTGGGTCGTAAAACTTTATTGCTTTTTTTGGCACTTTGTAATTATAACTTTAAAACATGCGTGTAAGGTTGAATTTGATTTGATGTATGTTGACCAGTGAGTAGGTCGTAAAAAATTATTGCTTTTTGTACATAGCTTTGTGAAAACAACTTTAAAGTTTGCGTTTAAGGTTGAATTTACATGAATGTATATTTATTTCAACTAGAATTACCTAAACACAATTTGATGACAGTTTTAAGAGAACTTTTGCTTGGCATTGTGTATCTAGTTCTTTATTAGTGATCGATGCATTACCCCGATGGTACGTGCACATAGCTTTAAAAAATACCTTAATTATTAATAGTTAGACTAGGAAAATTTCACAAAGATAGCTTAATGAGAAAAAACTTTGTGCTCTAATTTTACCAAAACATCTCTGAAATGCGTTTAGTATTTAAATTGTACACATTGAGACGTGACCTTCGGTACATGTGTTTTATTTTTAATTCTTTTTTTTACTTTCGCTGTTGACATGCGTAGGCCTTCACAACTTGTATTGTCATTACCAAAAGCCATCATAATCTGCCTATAGGCATGGGGCATGGGGTATAGTCTTGTTTCTACAGTATCAAGACATCTTTCAGTCATTAATCGCTACGTCAAAAATGTTGTTCACAGGGTCTAAAAATCCAAGTGAAAGTGTAAAGTTTCTTGAAATGCGAAATTTTCTGAACTGTTGAGAATATCTCAACTTTAAAAATTTTAAATGTTATATGACCTGCACCTCCACTTTACCCCATTTGCCTTTGGATCACTACGTTTTAGACAATCTATCTACAAAGTGGATTTTTGAGATGGGGCAATAAGGGCAACTACCTTAACCGTTGTTGCTACAGGAAAACGGTCTTAGAAGACTGTCTTTAACTTTTGAGACATTTTGATCTGCATTCACAGATTTTTTAAAAATATTACAGTCAGCAAGAAAGTGGGCAGTTTTCACAAAAACTTTTTTTGATGCCAATCGATCTTGTTTCTTTTATGGAACAAACAACTTTAGTGGACCAACTGAGGTTTGAGTACCTACTAGAAAAGTCAGAAATTGCAAAAAACTTTTTCCATACATTTTGTGTGTGGGAATGTCACCCTGTACACAATAAATATTTTTGCTGATAATTAAATATTTTGTATTATTTGTCTACTCCATAGTTCGCTATATGCAAAATTTCATAGACCGAGATAAATTATCGTAACTTAGCACGCACTTTTTTCTTAGATATGTTTCCGTCTTTATCATGCACTTTTAGTATGACAGTTGTGCGACAGTGACAAGAATAATGCTTAGCCAAAGCCCATGCTAAGTAACTAACGTTTTCAAATTCCGGTCAGTTATTTCGTTAGTTCCACTTTTTGCTGCTGGTTCAGATACGTTTGTGGCAGCGCGACGATGTGGCGGCCAACCATCGAATATAGAACCGCCACTCCCCGCGTGCGGGGGCAATAAGCCACGCCCATCAAACTACTCTTTATTTTCAAAATAGGCCCTTAAGACTAGAAAACTATAATTTGGCACAGCGGCGTAGCGTGGGTGTCGGCCGCCCGGGGCGGAAGACAATTTTGCCGCCCTCTTATTTTAGGTATTTCAATTTAATATATACTATATACATTACAAACATTAATTCTAGAGAACTTTCCGGCAAGACCAGTCATCATTATTTTGCATTATACAGGCTAGATTTTAAATAAAAACTTTCTTATTGAACTGTCAAAGCATCACGTACTTACTTCCTTGAAGGGCCTTACCTGTACCTATAGTTCTTGCAAATCACGAGCGCGGTCGGCCCTTGGTTGTGTTTAGATGTGTACATGCATGGTGTGACAGTGTGCGTGCCCGCATCGCTTCGCGCGCACACATTAACACCCTGCATGTACACATCTAAACACAACCAAGGGCCGACCGCACTCGTGATTTGCAACAATTGTTTTGGGCGGGAGGGACATTTAATATATGCAAGTAGGTAAAAGCTAACTTCTTGAAAAATTGTCTGACTAACTGCCAGTGACCGCACAATAGTAGATTGTTATACAAGGGTCGAAAGGAATCAATTCCCATACGAGGCATTTAGACGCCCGAGCACAGCGAGGGCGGCCATAGTCCTAGTAGGAATTGATGACTTTCACCCGTGTTGAACACTCTACTTTTCATTTCGAATGCTAAAGGTTAAAAAAAGTTGTAAAAAGTTTTAGTTTTTCTAAAATATTAATTGATAATATTAACATGAGTATTCTAGTACCTATTAGTCTTTTTTTAAATTTTAAATATGGAACACCGCGTCACCGCCGCCGCGGGTCGTCCCGCTTAGGGTCAGTTCACACCAAAACGCGACGCGACGCGACGCTACGCGTACTTTTAAACAAGTATCGAACTTATTTTCCTCACAAAATAGTAGATTATTAACCAAGGGGATAAAGCAGTGTCTTCTGTCGCGGGTGACGATTTAAATCGCGAGCGTAACGAGGGACTCGAGGTTTACTCCCGAGCGTAGCGAGGGTGCTAAAAACTTAAATCACGAGCGAAGCGAGGGATTTAAGACGAGTCCTGAGTGTAGCGAGGGATTTAAGTTCACCCAAGACTAAAACAGCTTTATTACCGAGGAAAATACTTTACTTTTCGTACCATTTGCGAAAAAATTAACACAATAATAATATGAGATAAGCATTTATTAAAAATAATGACAATGAAGAATGTTACTAGGTATGCCAAATCGCTTGAAATTTTGTCTCAGTAAAGCCTGTATGTATACAAATACACTAGTTTTTGTTGTAGTCAAAAATACTTAGTAGTTTTGATTTTATAGGCATTCAAAGTTTCGAAAAATATCGAGTCCCGCTAACAGTCACGTGACCGCTTGTGACGTCATGTCACAACGCGCCGCGCGGGCCGCGGCCCGCTTAGTATCGAGTCGCCAGCGGTTATAGTAGGTGTAATAGCTTGCGCAGTATTTTGTTGTGTTTTCGTCCGCGTATTACGTTAATAGTCTAATTATGCTTCTGTGTTTCGTTCTCGAGATTAAATATGTATACACTTGTAGTCACACATACAATGTCGCCACTAATGCACTAAGTTCAAAGAGAAAAAAAAAATAGATGTGGGTACACTGACATTTCTCATAGATTTACTGCGTTCAATACCTCATTCACATTCCAGTGCTCCGCCACTTTGTATTTCTATTATTGCGTTATAGTTTTTTTTCGACAGTTTAGTGTTTTTTGTGGTTATTAAAAATGCCGAAAAGGAAACGTGATGACAAGGATTCATTGAGTTAGGTACATTAAGAAGAAAATTAAGAAGTTAGAAAGAAAATTGTTAAAAGGACGCCGTAGATCTTCATCATCCTCGGATTCTGAGCGGATGTTATCAAAACCTCAAGGTACCTAATGTTTACGTTTTATTACGGATACATTTTGTTGTTTTGTGGATTAACGTTACAACGTACGAGTTGCAACTTTCCTTTTTTTCAACTCGGGTTTACGATGCAACGTCTTGACTTCATCTTACCCGCTGTATCTGTACGTGTGGTTACGTACTACGTTACCTTTTTAGGTACCTAATTATAACCACGTAGCAATTTATGCATTTATTAAACTCGGGTTCACGATGTAACGCCTATGAGTTCATCTTACCCGCTGTGCTCGTTTAATAAAAGTCAAACATTTGAATTAAATCTGTTATTACCTGTTAAGGTCGATTTACATCGATCGATTTACATATTTAAATGTAAATTATATTATGAACAGAAAACTTTCGTTACTTATTAGTGTATTGTATTGCACAACAAATGTTGTTACTTTCCTAACGGGAATGGTATAGCAATTTATTATTTCCGATTGCAGATAACGCAATTATGGAATCGGAAAATAATGAAGACCTACCGGTGGACCTTGACGAGCCGGTACCATCGACTAGCGTATCATGCTTGGAGGCACTGCAGCTGTCAAATGTACGTGAAATGACACAAGAGCCTCCACCTCAGCCAACGGCTGAAGAGGCTAACGCTGCTGAAAAGGAGGATCAGCATGATGATTTAGACGAAAGCGTGTTGGAAATATTGGGGACTGATCCATTAATCACGACATTTTTTGGTAAAGATATTCAGAAGGACTTAGCCGTACGTTATGAGTTCATAACCACTTCTGGTCTGACAAAAGAACTCCGCAAGGAGCTCTTAGAATCTCATTTGCCTCCAGCTAACTGTAAGCTGCTAGACGCACCATCTCTTAATCCAGAGATTAAGGCGGCTGTCACTGACGCCATAGTGAAGCCAGATAAAGCTATGCAGGTGAAACAGAAGCAGATAGGCAGTGCTATCTCATGTCTAAGTGAAGCTATTACTATTCTTTTGTCCAAAAAAACAAAAGATCCAGACATATTGAAATTACTTGTGGACACAGGGCGCATCTTGTGCGACTGTCAACATAATGATTCTGTCACCAAGCGTAATTTTATCCTTGCTGTGCTGAAAAAAAGATTTAAAAGATCAGTTACAGCTGACCAAAATAGATAGCTTACTCTTTGGTCAAGAGCTCGCTGACACGCTGAGAACGGCTAAAGCTATAAATAAGTCAGGAGCTGAGCTGAACTCTGTTCCACCACCCAAAGTTTTAGCAAACAAGCCAAGGCCTCCACCATCTAACAGGAATTTAAACTGGAAGGCTCCAGCCCCGTTCCGCAGACCGATGGGGCCTCGGAGAACCAAGGAGTCTGCACCCTCGACGAGGCAACAGCACGCGCTGTCATCCAGAGGCTTACGTCCGAGCAACAGCCGCAACCGCCAATAGACACTACGGTAAATCTTGCCGGCAGGCTATGTCATTTTTACGATCAATGGTCGCAAATAACATCGGACCAAACTGTACTGTCATGGATAAAGGGTTATGAAATCCCTTTTGCACAAACTCCATTTCAGATTAATATGCCACCGTCTAAAAAATATTCTCCTAAAGAAGAATGTGATTTTGACCAGGCTATAGATACTTTATTGACTATAGGTGCTGTTTCAAAATGTGAACCTTGCGACGGTCAATTCATATATAATATATTCTTGGTACTGAAACCAAACGGAAAAAAAGCGGCCAAGTGCGAGTCGTACTCGCCCATGAAGGGTTCCGTAGCAGCAAGTAACATTGAATGAAAGGTAAATTGCGGTTTACGATTTATGACGTATTAAAAAAAAACTACTTGCTAGATCTCGGTCAAACCAATTTTTGGTGGAAGTTTACATGGTAATGTACATTATATATTTTTTTTAGATTTATCATTCTCTTATTTTAGAAGTTACAGGGGGGGGACACACATTTTACCACTTTGGAAGTGTCTCTCGCGCAAACTATTCAGTTTAGAAAAAAATGATATTAGAAACCTCAATATCATTTTTGAAGACCTATCCATAGATACCCCACACGTATGGGATTGCTGAATTTTTTTTTTTGAGTTTCAATTCTAAGTATGGGGAACTCCAAAATTATTTGTTTTTTTTCTATTTTTGTGTGAAAATCTTAATGCGGTTCACAAAATACATCTACACACCAAGTTTCAACAGCATAGCTCTTATAGTTTCGGAAAAAAGTGGCTGTGACATACGGACGGACAGACAGACAGACAGACATGACGAATCTATAAGGGTTCCGTTTTTGCCATTTGGCAACGGAACCCTAAAAATCGCCTAATTCTAAATATAAAAAATTTGAATGTATTTATAAATACAAAGCATTTTAAACTAGAAGGCCTTCGAACAATAATTAAGCTTATTTCAAAAGATTGTTATATGTCGACAATCGATCTTAAGGATGCATATTTTTTAATTAAAATTCACGATAATTCTAAAAAGTACTTAAGATTTAAATGGAAAAATAACTTATTTGAATTTAATGTTCTTCCGTTGGTCTCAATACCGCGCCCTACGTTTTTACTAAAATCATGAAACCTGTTGTCAAATTATTAAGATGTACTGGTAATTTGTCAACAATATATCTTGACGATTTATGTCTTGTATCACATTGCTACAGCGATTGTGTTGATAATGTTGAAATTACAAAGCAATTTCTTTGTTCTTTGGGCTTCCTCATAAATGAATCTAAAAGTTGTCTGATTCCTAGCAATTCATGTAGATATTTAGGATTTATCATTGATTCTAAAACAATGGAAATTAGTTTGCCTGCTGAAAAACGAAAGAAGGTAAAGCAGGAATTGTTAAAATTTAAAAACCTCAATAGATGTAAAATTAGGGATTTTGCTCGCTTAGTAGGACTTTTAACATCTGCTTGCCCTGCCATTGAATATGGCTGGATGTATACTAAAGAGTTTGAGAGATGTAAATTCTTAAATCTAAGAGGCGATGATAATTAAGAAAAGTTTATGACCATTCCTTCTACTTTAGATTCAGATTTTGATTGGTGGATAAGCTCCATCAATAAATCTGTTTGTAAAATTAAATTTGATAAATATTGTTTGGAAATTCAGTCTGACGCCTCATCTACGGGATGGGGTGTAGCTTGTGCGGGAAAAACGGCAAGCGGTTGTTGGAGTCAAGAGGAAAGAAATCAGCATATTAATTATTTAGAATTAATGGCTGCTTTCATTGGTCTTAAAATTTTTAGCAAAAAGTTGGCTGTCAAATTATTTTACGAATTGACAATACGACAGCGATTTCTTACATAAATCGCATGGGAGGTGTGCAGTTCCCCCATTTAACCAAAGTTACCAAAGATATATGGCAATGGTGTGAGGGTCGCAACCTTTTCGTTTCTGCTTTATATATCCCATCAGTCGAGAATAGTATCGCCGATGCTGAATCGAGACGAGTTCACCCCGATATTGAATGGGAATTATCAGACTTTGCCTTTCAAAAAATAGTTAAATCTTTCGGTCAGCCTGATATTGATAGGTATGTTTGCTAGCCGTATAAACAAAAAATGCTCTAAATACGTATCATGGCACAAAGATCCTGACGCTTATAATATTAACGCTTTTTCAATATGTTGGTCCGAATGGTATTTTTACGGTTTTCCTCCATTCGCAATTATTCTATAAACATTAAGAAAGATTATTAGTGATAGAGCTAGAGGAATACTAGTCGTCCCGGCATCGGCATGGCCGTCACAGCCGTGGTATCCCTTGTTTAGTAAGCTTTTGCAAAGTAAACCTTTGATATTTCATTCTTCTCAGGAATTAGGTAATAATTTCTCATTCCAGCAACCGTCAAATACACAAGCAGATTACCCTGGTTGCCGGAGTATTGTGCGGGAATCTCTACTGAGAAGAAGTATTCCTCCTGCATCAATTCACATCATGTTGGCGTCCCTCTCGGAAAATTCCATCAAACAATATGACACTTGTTTGAAAAAATGGTATCTTTTTTGTAAGAAAAACTGCGTTAATATTTATGAGGCCTCCATACCGAAGATTATTTATTTTTTACCGAATTATTTGAATCTGGTGCGCAATTTGGTACGCTGAACAGTTACAGGTCGGCATTGTCTTTAATTTTAGATCATCAAATCAGTAAAGATGATCGGGTAAAAAGATTATTTAAAGGGTTATTTAGACTTCGCCCACCCTTGCCCAAATACGATGCAACGTGGGATACTTCATTAGTTATAGAAACTCTGTCTACCTGGATACCTAACGATAATTTACCGTTACATAAAATGACAAGGATATTGGTAACCTTACTTGCACTTGTTACAGCCCACAGGGTTCAAACCCTATCAAAAATTAAAGTCGAGAATATTAGTATATTACCTAATGAAATATCTATTAAGATCCCCGCTACCTAATTGCGTAATGTATTTTGAATACCATTCAAGTAGAATTTATTTCAATTTGACTCGAATTGCTTTCATTTTACGACTTTGGTATTGCATAACTGAAATATCTGTGAAAGCAACTGCAATCTGTTTGAGACTTCAAAAGAGTGAACGAAAAGCGTCTAAAAAGGCTATTATTCAAATTGCGTAACCATTTTGACAGTACAACTGTCAAAATGGTTACGCAAGTTTGTTTCAGAGTAACAAGTAATTTTTTTCGTCTGTCAAATGAAACAGAAGGCACTGTAGTGGTCGCAATAGATTTTACTTAGCAATCTTTTTGGGATTAACTCATGAAATCTCCATAATTATTAAGAAAAAATTTAAGTAATAGTCTTCCTGATAAATTGTGGATGTGTTTTTATATAAAACCTCAATGATAAATCAATTTTAGTGGTATGTTAAATATCAAAGCAGCGAGGTCTATTTTTAATAATAATTGTGAAAGTTTTCTTGTGTGCTTAGTGCCTACAACCTAAACTAAAAATAAATATTATGATATTCCAGAAACGAGGTATTTTGGTGGCATTTTAACGAAAGACAAATTCGTACCTCATACCGTAACAAACTTGAGCCACAAGCTTAGCAACCCAGTCGAGCTTGTAACACATTGGAAAAGCAAAAACTTATAATAGAGGAAGAACAAAAAAAAGCAGTTTGAAACATTTTATATTAATGGATTATGTAAGGACATTGATGAACATACCACTACTGCCACATCATTGTCTGTTTAAGGTATGTACTTACTTATTATTTTCTTTCTAAGTGTTGAACATTGAATGTGTGTTAAGTACAGCAACAATGTTACACACATAGGGATGTATTTATAAACATTGCTTATAGTTAAGTGACGTTAAAACCTCAAAAATGTATGATTAAACACAGTTGCTAATCATTACATAACTTTATGCAACGTTTATAAATAAACCCCATATTGTTTGTTGGTGAATACGAAATGCACCTTCAAACGTAAACTTACCATACATTTAAATACCATACATATATTTTCAGTTGCCTAACCTACTACTTATATGAATATTTACGTAGCAATTATAACAACAAAGTAAAGAAAGTAGGTAGGCAACTGAAAATATATCTAAGTACCTATCTTAAATGTTTTTTACTTATTGTTAATATTATTTAAAAAATCAATCTGCCCAGCCTTTTCCCAACTATGTTGGGGTCGGCTTCCAGTCTAACCGGATGCAGCTGAATACAAGTATTTTACATGGAGCGACTGCCTATCTGACCTCCACAACCCAATAACTAGGTAATACGATACCCCTTTGGTAAGACTGTCACTTTCGGGCTTCTGATGACCCATAACGACTGTCAAATATCCACAAATGACATCCGGGACCAACGGCTTAACATCCTTTCCGAGGCATGGAGGAGTCTCGGTATGTAGAAATGGTCACCCATCCACGGACCAACCCTGGCCAGCGTAGCTTAACCTGATGGATTGCCCCGTGCGGCAGTTAGTACTTAGTCTATTAATATTATTAGTAGGTAAGAATATTAAAGTCAATTGTTGCCTATAATTGACCCGATTGTTGTTTATAGCAGAATATTGCTATTCTAAAAAGTGACTGTGGATGGATGTAATGGATGGTGGAATATATTAAGATTTACTATTCTTTTTTTTTTTCAGGTGTCAGGCGCAACTACATTATTCAGGATTTTTTTTAACGGTCTCTCATACACTTACAGCAAGCAGTACATACATAATCCATCATGATTTCCACAGGAAGACATTAGATTCCAAATTCCACTAATCCTTACAGTATGTTTGTTCCAATTCCTTTTTGCTCTATGTTCAAATATTTCATATTAATGTGAATAGATGGATGGTATTGGTCAGTTAAGGTTGTAACAATTTAATAAAACAGTTTTATTTGTTTACCATAATTTATTTCTCTCTATTTCCTTTAAATCTAATGAATGACAGTTAATTTAGGTAAACACCTTTAAATAGTATCATTATAATTATAAAATTGTCTGTGTTTGTATAAAACAAATAGTATTCAATTCTTAATTATTTCATTTAAAGTTATTTTTATTTGTCCCTCTCTAATTAAAACACTTTATTAAAGTTTACACTGTTATCAATTAACACACTATTGTGAGTCTTGTACGACAGTGATATAAATACGTATGTTCCTATGAACATACGTATTTATATCACTGTCGTACAAGACTATAATCAAGTTTTCTAAAAAATATATTTCATGTAGGATCTTCAGTTTCTACTTTTGTACTTGAGAAGCTTGAAATCTGAAGTAGCAGAGCAGCAGTGCAGCGCAGCAGGGGCAGTATCATTCATGCTGTCTTCATGTCTTCGTAGGTGAAATTCCCCAGGAACTCTAGAGTTTTAAAACAAAGTCATATTATTTTCTGCTCAAATAAAGTACCTACTTAAACATGTGGCAAAGTAGGCATATCAACTAGGCCCATGGCTAGACAAAAGCCATCGGTCATCATCATCGCTGCAGGTTGTATAATTTTTTCTTTATTAGGGCTGATTTTTCAGTCTCCAGATATTTTATAATACTAAATTATAATGGTAATTGGATATACATAAAATATATGATGTGTCTGTCAAAAGTTCGGCCAAGGAATATATTCATAATTGAGTTGCTACGCTTGATTCTTAATTATGTGTCAAAAAGCTTACCTTCAATGATTAATACATAAGATTCTAAATCCAATCCATGTTTGCCACCTTGCCACCAACTTCTTTGTTAGGAAGTCAACAATATTGATATTTGGTAGTGTTCCATTCATGTATTTTCAGCTCTAGCACGTATGTGAAAATATTATGAATATGTTTTGTAGTTATCTGTTATTTGGTAAGGTAGTGGATATTATAGTTTATTTCAGCATCTACTTATGTACAAAAATATCAATTAACAATTTTAGTTAGAATGTGAGACATAGTACGTAACTATTATTTTAACCACAATAAATAGGTAACCTCGCGTAAGATTCTTGTGTCTACGCAACAAAAGAATTATTGTCCGTATACGTAGACTCACCAATAATGTACCTACAGCTACAATAACCTAATGAGATACGAAGGTACTCTCTTACACACGTTATTCCTATTTATATTGGTTTACTTACTTGTAGTGATAATATCGACTTAGGTACTTTTCGCTATTGAGCAAAATAGCCTAAGTCTTAGTCCATGTACTTAATTGTAGTCTGTGATCTTAGTGCAGCTAGTACAAAACGAAGGCGGTGTCTCAAACGAGAGAATTTTCCAAAGTTCTTCCGACTTCCATAAGCCACAAGAATAATGTTCCAAAACTGCTTATTATAGGCCCATGTTTCTGTATGTGAATAGTAAATATAATTTTATATATTGCAAAATATAAAACAACTATTAATTTAAAACAAAAACTTTACCGAAATCAATAAAAATAAAATGTAAACAGATGCGTTGCCATGATTGATATCGTATTCTCCACAGACTTCAAAGAATATTCATTCCGGCCCAAAGTATTGTCAAATGTTTAACATGTGATGTCATATGCCTTTCCTTTTCTTTTCCCTACACTCTGATAAAGTTAGAGCAGCAAAGGTATACTTTAGACAGGCAGTAGTTTGCATTAAATCGTCAACGCATAACGCAATGAGGCAGATCATTCAACTTTTACTCTGTGTTGCAATTTTTTTCCCCTGAGTCCACTATAGACTTGCGTCTAGATACATCGAAACGAATCAAAAATCCGATTTCAATCAGAAACGGAATCGTATCGATAATCCGAACTAGACAAACCGATTTCACAAAACCACGGAAGTGTGGCTTTGCCTAAGCAAGTTTTTGTTTATATTTGAATAGTTTTGATCGATGCACTTAAAACCGAATAATATTACTAGAGACGATCGAAACTGTGAGCCGGAGCCTCTCCTGAAATCAATTTTTTGTTACCGACATTCGGTCGATGTTTTGGGAGTCCATTTGAAGATTTGAATATGAAAATAAAACATGACTTATGTAATCATAGTATTTTTAGGGTTCCGTACCTCAAAAGGAAAAACGGAACCCTTATAGGATCACTTCGATATCAGTCAAGTTAGGTTAAAGTTAGGTCAAGGTATCAAGTTGAAATTAATATCAAATACGCCTGTGGTTCCTTAGAGCTCTAAAAAATCAAGTTTCTAAGTCAACGCAATAAAAAATTACGGCTATTTAAGCGACATATTTTGGTACTCGCAAATAAATCAAAACCTACAGGGTACTTCCCGTTGACCTAGACTCATAAAATTTGGCACAAAGCCCGTCTCATTGCACAAGTAAAGGAAAATGACAGAAAATCGTAAATTTTTAGTTTTATCACATACAAAAAGAAAAACCATTACAAACTTACATTTGCAGTTGGAGAATTGACCGTGACGTATATCGATATATGGGAGAACACGTTTTTCAACTACAAAGTTAAGTTTGTTTTTGGGATAAATTCATCCCAATTAAGGAACTCTTCATTGTGCGTGGTCTGACACGCACTTGGCCGGTTTAAACATCATCCTACTATAATATCACACAATAATTAATGAAAAAGTCAGTGAAGATGTGTGGATGTTTATTAGATACATACTAAAATAATGGCCTAACAGCAGATTTTTTTATCCCGGAAGTATGTAACGGTGAGAGATTTTTTTTTAAATGACGTTGTTTTTCGATATCCACTCGGACGGAGCCTCTGGCTTCACTATATTCGTCATGCTGAACAGTCTTTCCAAATCAGCGTTCGAATCCGCAGTGGTTTCGGCGTTTGACACAGGTTTTAGACAAACATTAAAATAATAAAACATACCATTATCGTGTTATTTTAATATTTTCTCGAGTCAAAGTTGATTGTATTGTTTTTACAAATTGAATTAAACTAACCACTAGACAAAACCACCAACCATTAAAAGCAAAATTCCTCCGCCAGTAGAGGTGGCCAAACTCCCAGGTTTAGTGGAAATCCCACTAAGTTGACAACACTGCTTTTATACGACTTTGTCATAGGCCACAGATAACAAAAACGTGAAAAGAAAAACGTTTTATTACGTTGTTCAATTATGGTAGTTTTTGGTAGAAAGTGTTTTAAAAATTGGTTTTTCATTTTTCGGCAATTATTGTACATTTTTATTTATAAGCACTAGTAGATCATCAGTTGTAGTTAAAACAAAATTACATTATAGCACAATAATTTGAATATTAACCATTCATAGATGCTGTAACTAAACATATAAATTTAACAATTATAGACAATTGCTTTGAACATGCCTATACAATTTCAGTTGTATGGTAAAAAATGTACATCGCAATTCCAATTATGGCATGCGATTAAGATTGGACTTGCTTTCGATTCAGAATCGCAATCAAAAATAAAATATGTTACGCAATTAGGCTGCTGATTCTAGCACGGCGGTCTGTGGACCCGAACCTATCGTACCGATCCCTTTCAATCAAATACGCAGGTGGCGACAGGGGTTCACCCTTACACAAGCGGAGTACTGGTGGACCTCGACACCGGGCTGCAGGCAGTCCAGAGAAGCTATGCCATCCCTGGATAGCAGGCTAACCAGGCGTTTATTACGCCTGGACAGGAACGGCCTGCGCCTGGTGACGAGAACCATCACGGGACACTGCTCGCTAAACAAACACTTCCACACAATAGGCATAACGGACAGCCCCCTGTGCAGGGCATGCATGGAGGCTGAGGAAACCGTCGCGCACGTGCTCTTTGAATGCACAGGCGTCACCCAAATTAGAACAGAAACCCTCGGGTCACCCAGATCTTTTACAGATGTTCTGAACAAACCAGGAGTTTTGATTAACTTCTGGAGGGAGGTGGGCTGGTTGGAATAACCACCAAACGGCCGCCATGGCCCACGCACAATGGTCCACCTGACGGACTAAGTGCGGAAACCAAACCCCATAACATAGAACATAGGCTGCTGATTTAATAAAAACATCCAGTGTAAAATCTAAACAGCCAATGCTTATACTACCATACTTTCGGGAAAGACCCGAAATATGCCCTGCTAAGTTATTAACTGATTATTTACGAGTAACCGAATCGTTGCGTAATAATCACACCTTTCTTTTTATTAGTATCAAAAAGCCACATAATAAAGTTTGTGCTCAAACACTTAGTAGGTGGATAAAGAGTACCTTAGAAGTCAGTGGAATCGATGTTACCGAATTTTCTGCCCACAGTACTAGACATGCCCAGTACTTCTCGAGCTCATAAAGTGGGTGTCAATTTAGATCTAATAAGGAAAACTGCCGGATGGTCTGGCACATCCACAACATTTGCCAAGATTTATAACAGGGCAATATTAACAGATTCTAGAAACCTATTTGCTAGGAGTATTTTGATTGATGATAATTCATAAATCACTAACATGATTGTTTGTAACCTATCCTATGTAAAATTACTAAGATTGTGAGAAATATTATTTACATGTATTCCTATGTAATCAGCTGTGATTAAAATTATTAATTATTGTCAATGAATTCTTTTGGTTCTTTCAATATTTTATTGATTTAACTAACTCTTACACATTATGTACATTTCACAAAGAACTCTCAATAGCTACAAGTGTATACATATCTAATCTCGAGAATGAAACACAGAAGCATAATAATAATTAATGATTAAACGAACTTACCTGTAAGTGAAGTTCTATCATAATTATGTGAGGTGTTTTGTTCGAAGAGATTAGTATCCCACCCTCCCTATTTTAACCCCTAAATTGTGAAATGAATATCTTATCTCTGAACTAAATGAGGTATTGAACGCAGTAAATCTATGAGAAGTGTCAGTGTACCCACATCTATTTCTTTTTTCTCTTTGAACTTAGTGCATTAGTGGCGACATTGTATGTGTGACTACAAGTGTATACATATCTAATCTCTTCGAACGAAACACAGAAGCATAATTATGATAGAACTTCACTTACAGGTAAGTTCGTTTAATCATTAATAATAGTAAATATTATTCGATTAATAAAATGGATGAAGGATTCGAAAAAGGGCAATCGGATAATCTACCTAAAATAGATGGATTAATGGTTGCGCATTATTTATCAACAAATAGTGATTTCGTTGCGAGAAATAAAAATGCAAAGGTAAGTAAACTTTTCTTACTACTACTTATGCTTAATAGTTTATCTGTTCTAAATTGTTTTATCAAAACAAAATACCCAACTAATGTCGTAATGGAAGAATGCAACTCAAATAGTAGAAGTACCTACCTACCATAATTTTTTTACGTTAAAGATAACAAATATGTATTATAGTTTTGTAGCTATAGGTAGGTACGTATGTATATTATATAGGCAGGTACCGCTCTTCTTAGTAAATTTAAATGAATACATACATTGATTTATTGCAAACTACAGCTTCGCCCCCGTTTCCCTCGGAAACTGTACATTTTCCCAGGATTAAAAGTAGCCTATGTGTTATTGCAAAACAAAACAAAACAAAAACATGGCAAAACATGTAAGATCTTTATTGTAAATTATTGTAACACCATGTATACCATGTTTTATGCAAATAAATACTTACTTACTTACTTATTCGAGACTTCGTCCAGATCCGTTCAGTAGCTTTTGCGTGAAAGATAACAAGTTTGTGAGTGTGTGTACTCACAAACTTTCGCATTTATAATATTAGTAGGAAGTAGGATAGGTACTTAGATGTAGTGGGTTGAACGTTACAGATGTACTAAACCTTTTTTTTATTTGTATTTTTTTTACTTACAAAATACGTAAGGCCATTTTATTGTGACCTCTGAGTTTATTTCGGCCTTTCTTCTCAGAATAGTCAGATAGGAAACGCCGACCTCATCTAGTTTTCAAAATATGATTGACGTGTAAAAGTGTTTGTACAAAGTGTACAAACCTACTTACAGAAATAAAATCATTTATCATTTGTTTAATTTAATTTAATTTTATTGCAAATGTAGGTGTTTGAAAAGATGTACTAAACCTTTTTTATTTATTTGTATTTTTTTACTAACAAAATACGTAAGGCCATTTATTTGTATTTGAAACTTATTTCAGATCGGCAAGAGACAACCATGGCGACGATGGTAGCTATTGGTTATGTTCAAGTAAAAAGAGTAGGTGATGTATGTACGGTTAAATGTAGAATCACGCCAGAACACTGCGTACGTACCACACCAAAGTACAAGAGCAAATGCTCTAACACGTTCATAAAAACTACTTTCAAATCGATTCGAACGCACAACGTTAATCGTTTTCGAGTCGCGGGGTTCTCATCAGTGCTCCGTGAAAATGCCTAGTTGTGCTGTTAAAACATGTAAAAAGCGTTCAAATACGTCAAACTTAAATAAAGACGGAATAACCTTCCATATTTAAGTATTTTTTTAAATATCTAGTCATGCTTTCAGTGATTTTTTAAATCCTAACCTCATAATACATTTTGACTTTTCATTCGATTCAACCATGATTCAACATAAAACACGGCATGAATCGAGTATTTTTCTCGCATTGCTTTCGTGACGTCACCATGTCTCCCTACACTTCGTTTTTATGTTCATAAGGTTCAAAATATATTTTTTTGCATTACGAAAATGTACGTCAAATCAGCTAAATTGACATGCACTTGCCATGCGATTATGTCTTCTAGCAAAAATGATAACGAGACTACTGTAGGGTTGGGGTCATGTATGAAACCAAAATTGACATGTCGATAATTTCTTAGGGCGAATTAGTATTTTTTGTTGTTTAAGAAAATTGTTTTTGAACGAAGTTTTCTAACGCGGTTTGCGGTAGGAATAAGTTGGCAAAAAAGTCATGTGAAAAAGCGTTTATACTTCCAACCAGCCGCGGATCTAAGGGGGCAATCCGAGGCCCGTGCCCCGGGTGCCAACTTTAGGTGGCGACAAATTTAAGCATAGCAGACAAGTGCACCACCCAGCACACCGCAACTTTGCAATAAATGAGACGCGCAGCACATTTATAATCATTCAAATTTATTTTTCTAACAGTTTTGGCGCCCCTGTTGAATTGGCGCATTATCGATCGATACAATTTGAATATGTTGCTGCCAAAATTTTCATTTTGAGAAAATTTAAATATCGCGAGGGCTAACTTAGCGCATCCCCATAAAAGATTGGTGGGGGGCGGGGCGGCAGACGGCAGTTTTTGCCCCGCCTCAAAAAAAATCTAGATCCGGGGCTGCTTCCAACCATCTTCTTCTAATTCGATCGAGAGAGAGAAAGAAAATATCAATATCCATTTCTTTGTGTCAGAAATGTGATAAGTTAATAAGGCTTGGATTGGATGACCGCAAAAAATTAAGTATTAAATATACCACCACCTTTGTCGTAAGTTCGTAACACAGGCTCTGCGGAATCTTGTTGGGAAAATATTATTCTCACAAGATCATGATACCGGTCTTAAATAGTCATGAGGTAGAACTAGCTAAAGCCGTAATGACCAAATATACAGATACAAGAATTGCGTACATTACAAAAAAAGGGACCCTCAAAAATGTATTCGCCATATTGTTATGTACTCCAAATTGATTCATTTTAAAAATCAGTAGTTGTTATGAACCTACTGATTTTTTATTATTTGTTGGTACTATAACATTATTTTTTTACTTTTATTTAGTAGTTGTTATTATTAAAATTTAACTTTTCTATGCATCAGCTGTTTTATTTCTGGATTCAAGCAAAATTCCAAATGATTATCGATATCGATAAAAAAAATACGATGGTACGGACTTCTCTTTCCGGGCTCGGAAACAACAATAGCCATTGTTCTTTTTCGTAGAAACTACCGCGCGTCCCCCGCCAAAAGTGACAGAATTTTTTGTTCGGAATATTGCGCTTATGGCTTCTCCAGTGATATATACTCTAAACCACACCTTATCATTGCAGTTTAGAATGCAATGAAAAGGATCAAGAAGTTTTAAATGTAACCTGCGAAGATTGTGCCGCCAGTAGAGGTGGCTGTAAATATACTATAGCATTTTTAATGTGGCTACATCATCGAAGCGAGGAGCCTTCAACGACTGCTATAAAAAACAACTTTTCCGGCGAATTGGTAGTTGTATTTTTACATTTAGGCACAACACACGATTTCCTAGTATTTGGATTGGACATTTTTGAAAGTATTTAGGTATAATTTCGACGGCACGGGCGCGCGACCGCGAGCGGACTGAGTGAGCAAGACTAAGCGTGTTGTGCGATGACGTCACACCGTCACCGGCGCCGGCGGCAGCCCGCGTCGTGCGGTTCCAACTTGTTTTACTTCTAAATCGGAAACTAATCGACGTATCGAAGTAATTCTTTTACTAGTATTTTTTATTTTTGACAGAGAATATGGAGTGCTAATAATCAAAATTAGTTAACATTCCTCATTAAAAGTAAAAGTTGACATTCGAAACATTGGTCCAATTATTGATAGAGAGAGTTACATTTTTGTTTGGTACATTTATTGTTGATGAGTTGATTTGAGTATTTCTCTGTTCTTGCGTCTGAGGAACTTGCGTTTCATTGTAGATAGTATACGTCGGAGATAGTGGTGGTGGTGCATCGTGAGTTACGGACGAAGATAAGATGTCGGAAGTTGATGGTTGTGGCTCTGATGGATTAAGTTTTATATTTTTGTTAATTTGACTGCTTAATATGGTTTTATTCGCCATTGAGCTTTTGATATAACCCTCAGCTACTCTATCAGAGCTCCAACCACCGTGTCTTTTTATTGACGTAATATCCGCTAGTGATGCAACGAATACGAATACGAATATTCGTATTCGCCGAATAGTAGACATTTACCAAATATTCGTATTCGGCGAATACTAATACGAATACTAATACGAATATTTAAAAATTAATATGTTTGTACGCAAATCTAATTACTAGCAGACTTGGAAAACGCGCGTCGTCGGCACGTAAAAATACGACGTGTGCAAGGGCCTTAACCGCAACGACGACGCGATGGGGGACTCCCCGGCCATAGTTTATACAGTGCCGCGGCCCGGGAGTTTTCGTATCATTACGAACCATGGACTGATTGATTCATTAATTCCTTTCATTTCATTTGTCAGTCGAAAGCACAAGTCAAGCAAGAGAGTATTGATTTATTTATTTTCTGAGGTTGCTGCGAAGTGAAAGGAGTTGAAGTTGAATAGAAAATGTCTTCTCGTAAACGAGATCAAAGTGACATATGGAAACACTTCGATAAATTACCAAATAAGTAGTTATATGGTCTGTATTTCTTTTGTATGAACAAAAGGTAGGATAGTAAGTCCTAAGTAACTTAGACGAACGTTAGTAATAGCTGCGTCTATGTAGTACTAGACTATTAGTCTTTTATTACCATGGCGAGATATTCGTATTCGTATTCGTATTCGCCGAATAGTAGGTTTGATATTCGTATTCGTATTCGTAAAAGTAGTATTCGTTGCATCACTAATATCCGCCCCTAAATCCGCCAAGAAAGTCGTCGAAGTTCTTCTAAAGCAGTGACCGGTGTAGAGTTCAACATCTTTAAGTTTTAAATATTTAGCAATTTCCTTTGGCATATTGCTAATTTTATTTTTGCCGATGGCTTGTCGAGTACATTTCCCATTCCGATAGTTTATAAAAAATCTATTGTTTTCCATGTTGGTGGGACGTAATGCTTGGTATTTGATTTTAGTATATTGTCCTTGTACAATGAATGACCGATTTTTCTTTGTCTTAGTTTCCTTTACATTAATCAGCAGTAACTCATTGGAATGATTTTCAACGTCCTCCACCTTTAAGTTTACAAGTTCACATCCGCGGCAAGCACCATTGAGTCCAAAAATTAAGGACACCTATAACAAAGATAAAAAACAGGTAAATATATAGAATAATTACCATTACTAAGATACGAAATATTCATAGTTAAATCATGTATACTTACTTTTGCGGCCAGAAAAATTTCGTCAGGAGCTTCATTAAGAAATTTTTCCATATTTTGAGTCGTAAAAATTTTAGACTTCTTTGCGCAATGCCCTTCTGATTTTCTTTTTAAAAAAGCCAGTAATTTCGTGAATCTATTTATTTCAATGCTGTGTTTGATGCTTATTGTAGCTTTCAGTTTTGAGTATATGCACCAAAGTGTATTCGGATTCTTTGTCTTGGATAAATAATCAAAATAGACAAGAAGTACTGATTCTGAAATTAATAGGCCTCTCGCACTTCTCCACGTTGAAAATTCTTCATGAGTTTTTAAATAATTTTCCTTGGATTTTGTTGGAAGCAAATTATTTATAATTGCAGCAGCATTTGCACTGATGGAATCCGACAATTCACTGTCACTGTCGCTTTGATTTAACATCGTAACGTATTTTTAGAACATTAACTTATTTATAAAAATAAATTAAAATAAACTTAACGTTTACAAATTCCTAGACTAATAATTTTTGTCGGAAAAGCAAAGGCATCAAAGCTCATATGGCCTCGTCGGTTTTCGTAATTTTATTTAATAATCATCACTGCATAATAAATGCGTATTCCTTTTTCAAAAAGATGTATAATGCTTTATATACAAACTCAATGGTGTAAACACAGATGTAGTAGTATAAATTTCGGTAAGTATTCCAAATTTAAATCACATTCTCCCCCTAGAGGATGAATGAAATTTAGTACAATTTTCTTTCCCTGTTTTTAACAGATTAAAAATGAGTATTGTTATGTTCGCTTTTTGTGGCATAGAATGTCACTTTTTTGAGCAAGTGTTACGAAATAGAGGTATATTTCAGTGCGAGCGTGAACGCGTGTCAAAGTACGCTGAGATGCGCGGTGCTGCGCAGCGCGTATACCTCATTGCGTAGTAAATAAATTTGATATTGTATCAGATCTTAAAAAAGTGCGCGTTGCGTCGTGTCTCGGTGTGAGCTGACCCTTAGGTATTTTTTTAATTCACACTGGCTGTTTATGCAATGACAAGACTGCAGCATTTTTTTAGGGTTCCGTAGTAAACAAGGAACCCTTATAGTTTCGTCATGTCCGTCCGTCTGTCTGTCTGTCTGTCCGCGGTCTAGCTCCGAGACCCTTAGTACTAGAAAGCTGTAATTTGGCATAGGTATACATATTAATTACGCCGACAAAGTGGTAAAACAAAATTATGAAAAACATTTTTTTTAGGGTACCTCTCATACACGTAAAGTGGTGATGATTATTTTTTTATTTTTTTACCCCGTGGTGAGGGATATCATTCGAAAGGTCCTTCAAAAATATTGTGAGTTTGTCAAAACTATTTTTGGATTCAGGGATTCGTTTGTGAAATATTAAGCTTTAAAGTGCTAATTTTTGTTAGAGTCAAGTGTCCCCCCCCTGCCGGCTAAATGGTTGGTTTAGGGTGTGTGAAAAAAATTACGACCGTAGTTTATATAACGAAATTAAAAGGAAAACTATCACAACTAAGTAGGCTCTACAGGTTAACGAGTAATAATCGACCAACTTAACTTTGCAGTTGCAAAAACATGTTTTCCCATACATTTCGTATGGGAGAACGTATTTTTCAACTACAAAGTTAAGTTTGTTTTTGGGATAAATTCATCCCAACTACGGAACCCTTCATTGTGCGTGGTCCGACACGCACTTGGCCGGTTTTATCAGTATTTTTCTATACATGGAGTATTACACCATCATATCTACGATCACAGATCCATGATCAAAGACATAACTGAATTGTAAAATAGACATAACATGGGAAATTTGTGAGCTTCGTAGATAGGTATATGACATACTATGATAGTGTAATATTCCTCAAGGGGGATATAACCATTGCAAATGTCTATTTTACAATTCCATTATATCTTCGATCACAGATCTATGACTACAGACTAGACAGTGTAATACCCCCTTAGTAAAATTTTTCGTAGCCGACTACCTAACCAAATAAAGTTCTATTTTTAAAATTCATTCCCGCCCTAGAGAGGGAAGTAATTACTATGAGTCTTTCCCACCCAAGGGTGGGGATCAGCGTCTTCCACCCGCTACTTGGATCAAACAAACACTACTTTCCGAGTATGAGAAATGAAAAATATTTTTTTTTGCCGCCCTTCTAATGGTGGCGCCCGGGGCGGTCCGCCCCTCCACCCCCCCTCGCTACGCCACTGATTTGGCATAGGTATACATATTAATTACGCCGACAAAATGGTAAAACAAAATTATGAAAAACATTTTTTTTAGGGTACCTCTCCTACACGTAAAGTGGTGATGTTTTTTTTTTTTTAACCCATGGTGTGGGGTATCATTGGAAAGGTCCTTCAAAAACATTGTGAGTTTGTGAAAACCATTTTTGGATGAATCCAAAAATGCCGTTCCGTTTGCGAAATATTAAGCTTTAAAGTGCTAATTTTAGTTAGTCAAGTGTCCGTCCCGCCCTCCCTGCCAGCTAAATGGTTGGTTTTGGATGTGTGAAATAATCACAGCAGTAGTTTATATAACGAAATTAAAAGGAAAACTATCACAGCTAAGTAGGCTCTACAAGTTAACGAGCAATAATCGACCAACTTAACTTAGCAGTTGCAAAAACATGTTTTCCCATACGTTCCGTATGGGAGAACATATTTTTCAACTACAAAGTTAAGTTTGTTTTTGTGATAAATTCATCCCAACTGCGGAACCCTTCATTGTGCGTGGTCCGACACGCACTTGGCCGGTTTTCAGATTATCTAAAGTACATACATCTTTTATAGGGTACTGTGTTAAATGTTACAATAAAATACCTTATGACTAAATGAAAGAAAATTTAAAACTTATATTAAAAGTACACTTTGTAAACAAGCATATTACAAATTTGAGGATTATATCCAAGATAAGAGTGCTTGGAAACATGCTGGTCCTGCTCCATAGGATAATTTGAAATCAAGACAAAATCAAACTGGTTGCTAATTTAATTGTAAAATTTATTATTTTGTGTTTTATGACATTGATTTTACATTCTGTGATTACTTCCTCACACACTGACTTATTAATTACAAAATTTTAGGAAAATCGTCTACTTTTACAATGTTTGTAAATATGTGAGCACCATGTATCTATCACATATCACATTATCCGTCGTTGCTTCATTTTTAATTCTTTTTACCTATTGTAAGAGACACAATAGAATTTTAATTGTTATCGATCTCAATGAGTTCTCGTGACAGTTGAACTCGTAATATAGCATTCTAATAGCGATTTTTTTTGAATCGGTCCAGTTGTTTTTCAGTTTATTCATTACAAACAAACATACAAAAAATATTTTTTTAGTTTAGATTAGATAGGTACTCGTAATTGCGAATAAGTTGAATGTAGCGCTCGCCGACCGCTACCGCGGTAGTCGCTTCGTTCACACACACAATTCTAGCCTAACTAAACTCATTTGGTCAGGGTGCCCTAGCTTAGTTACTGCAACTAGCTTGGATGTAGCGCTCGCCGATCGCTACCGTGGGAGCAGTAGCTTTGTTCACACACACAATTCTAGCCTAACTAAACTCATTTGGTCAGGGTGTCCTAGCTTAGTTACTGCAACTAGCTTGGATGTAGTGCTCGCCGATCGCTACCGCGGCAGTCGCTTCGTTCACACACACAATTTTAGCCTAACTAAACTCATTTGGTCAGGGTGCCTTAGCTTAGTTACTGCAACTAGCTTGGATGTAGCGCTCGCCGATCGCTACCGCGGCAGCGATCGGCGAGCACTACATCCAAGCTAGTTGCAGTAACTAAGCTAGGACACCCTGACCAAATGAGTTTGGATGCCTTAGCTTAGTTACTGCAACTAGCTTGGATGTAGCGCTCGCCGATCGCTACCGCGGCAGCAGTCGCTTCGTTCGGACACACAATTCTAGCCTAACTAAACTCATTTGGTCAGGGTACCCTAGCTTAGTTACTGCAACTAGCTTGGATGTAGCGCTCGCCGATCGCTACCGCGGCAGCAGTCGCTTCGTTCACACACACAATTTTAGCCTAACTAAACTCATTTGGTCAGGGTGCCTTAGCTTAGTTACAGCAACTAGCTTGGATGTAGCGCTCGCCGATCGCTACCGCGGCAGCAGTCGCTCCGTTCACACACACAATTCTAGCCTAACTAAACTCATTTGGTCAGGGAGCCCTAGCTTAGTTACTGCAACTAGCATAAATGTAGCGCTCGCCGTAGGGAGAGGGAAACTTCCCCGTTAACAGGCACGCGTGGAACACTACGTGCCGCCATCTCGGGTCCTGTGAGATGGGGGGCGACGGATTTCCGCGAGTCCGCCACCCCTGGACCCATTTAGGGGGGCTGGAAGAGGGCGTTATCTGTTCTCCGCCGACGCCCAGTGCGCCTGCTGCGGGACGGGAGAGCACTTGTGATCTCCCTTTCCCTTTCTGCAGCCTTCTTCTGCGAGATAACTGATTCGCAGAAGGATACCACCGCGTCCCAGGACTCTGCACTGCCGACCATTGAACGAACTACGGTCGGCAGCGACAGGTCGTTCCCCACTTCTGAAACGAGGCCACGGCGTGGCTCCTCTCATGCGACACATTGGGCCAGTGTATGCCGTGCCGTGTCGTCCAGACAGTGGACGGAGTGATGGCACCGAGCGTCCGGCTCCCTGCTTATGCGACACAAGTACTTGCCGAAGCAACCGTGCCCGAGAGCACCTGCGTCGTCCGAAACGTTAGGGAGCCGTGCCCCCTCCCGAGCCAGTCGTCGAGCACTGGCCGGATCGAATCCTGGTAGGGTGCAAGAACCTCTCCCGCCATTCCGCCACAATGACACAAATCCAGCCGTTTTTTTTTTTTGGTGGTAAATTATCAAATAACTTCTCCCGCTGTGGGCGGAGCGGGAGCCGCGGGAGGGTGTGTCAGACTCTTACTGACTAAAACCCACCCGTGTTCCTTCAGCCTAACTTAAAATTTGGTCAGGGTAGCCCTATAGCTTAGTCACTGCGGCTAACTTTGAGAAAACACCAGAATGTTAAAAAAAGGCTCATTCATTAAAATAAGCGTACCTATATTGTTAGAAAAACAAAAAGTTTTTAGGGGCTCTTTTAAAAACCAGCCAAGAGCGTGTCGGACCACGTACAATGAAGGGTTCCGTAGTTGGGATCAATTGATCCCAAGGACAAACTTAACATTGTAGTTGAAAAATATAATTCTCCCATACATTCCGACTGCAAATTTAAGTTTGTACGCACAACATTGGGAGATTTACCATGTTATTTAAAGACCGTAGACTTCTTATAGGTTTTCCTTTAATCTTTAAGTGTAGAACTATTTTCTGTATTTTTGACTTTTTCGTGCGTGCAGCCGGCGTTCATCGATTTATAAGACGTTATGTCTTATTAATCGATGAACGCCGGCTGCACGCCGCAGTTCTTATTTAGTGACTGGGCCACTCCAGGTATTCGTAAAAGCAGGGAAAAGCTTTTTGAACTTTATGGCCTAAAGCAACATACGAATAATACAAGCTTTCATCAGTATGTCGCAAAATATTCTAAAACTTTTAAAAGTGTGTGCAAAATAGCTAAAGCTCTTTACATTAGCAATAAAATAAAATCAGCTGATGATAAAATAAAAACTACCTGGCAAATAATAAATAATCCCATCAAAAACATAAATGTGAAAATGGGAGCCAAATTCCATAAATATGGTTGTCGACTTCGCCGACAAAAGAACTGAAATCTAAATGGGTGCCAAGTTCTGTAGATAATCCTGAAATTTATTTATAAGAACATGCAACTTTCTAAAATAAAATTAAAACACAAATTCTTGTTTTTTCCGCTATAACAATGTTTGCTATTTAAAAATATAACTTCTTAAATTTGAACAGTCGAATTATTTACACAAAGCACTTAGGATAAATTGAAGCTCAAGATTTGACTTGGCTAGTTTTTACATACAAGTTATCTTATATTTGGCTAATCAATTTATCATCTTTATATTTGTCTACAGTGTCGCGGTGCAAAAGAACTAAAACAAACAGGGTAACTTTTTTATGCTGGTGTGCATTACAGCTACGTCTTACACTCGCGCCACGTCATTGTGCTGTAATTTTACTTTTTTAGTGTGCGTGCATTAAGCGGCTAACAGTTGGACGCTATTTTTTTATCGAGTTTACAGCTTTGACTGTCTACCTAGGCATATTTAATTATTATTATTTAATTTTAAGAAGGCACTCAACATCAAATAAGTAATTCATGATGTGCTTACCTGTAAGAAATTTGTACACTAGTCTATAAGTTTATTGCATGTATCTCATATCTTTGTATCGGTGTACTTAATTGTTGGTGAGCCAAATAAATAAAGTAAAATATTCATATTTTTGTTCTTTATGTTATGCGCAAGTTACTGTTTCTTATTGTAACTGTTTACAGCTTTGACTGTCTACCTAGACGTATTTATATATTTGTTCTTTATGTTATGCGCAAGTTACTGTTTCTTATTGTAACTGTAAGGTCAAAATATCTTCTTTCTCTAAAATTTCAGCTTGCTGGTAAAAACTAGCCAAGTCAAATCTTGAGCTTCAATTTATCCTAAGTGCTTTGTGTAAATAATTCGACTGTTCAAAATTGAAAGTTATATTTTTAAATAGCAAACATTGTTATAGCGGAAAAAACAAGAATTTGTGTTTTAATTTTATTTTAGAAAGTTGCATGTTCTTATAAATAAATTTCAGGATTATCTACAGAACTTGGCACCCATTTAGATTTCAGTTCTTTTGTCGGCGAAGTCGACAACCATATTTATGGAATTTGGCTCCCATTTTCACATTTATGTTTTTGATGGGATATCATTACTTTTTGTAAAGAAATTATTATTATTCGTCAATCAAACGTGATCTATTAGATTCTTTTTGTAAATATGCGTAGCAATATTGTGTAAGAATGTAGGTATTTCTTTCGTAACAATTGTTACAATTTTCCGCAATGATGTCAGATCGCTGAGCCGGCGCGGCAAGTATTATTATTAAAAAAAAACGTGTACAGTCGGGGAGCCTTATGTCGTATGATATTTTACTGTGGGGTCGGGCTGCTGACATTGAATCCATCTTTATTTTGCAAAAGAGAGCTATCAGAGCCATTTATAATCTACGTCGCCGCGAATCTCTCAGGAAACTTTTTAAAAGGATTAATATTATGACGGTACCTTGCCAATTCATTTATGAAAATATTATGTATGTAAGGAAAAATCCACATCTCTTTAATAAAATAAGTGATAGACATAATTTACAACAAAATACCTTGTGACATTTTGCAATTAATTGAAAGAAAATTTAAAACTCATATTAAAAATACACTTTGTAAACAAGCATATTACAAATTAGAGGATTATATCCAAGATAAGAGTGCTTGGAAACATGCTGGTCCTGCTCCATAGGACAATTTAGAATCAAGACAAAATCAAACTGTTTGCTAATTTAATTGTAAAATTTATTACTTTGTGTTTTATGACATTGATTTTACATTCTGTGATTACTTCCTCACACACTGACTTATTAATTATAAAATTTTAGGAAAATCGTCTACTTTTACAATGTTTGTAAATATGTGAGCACCATGTATCTATCACATATTAAATTATCTGTCGTTGTTTCATTTTTAATTCTTTTTACCTATTGTGGTATAGTAATTTTATTCTAGGTGCACCGTCTTCACATATAATTATTATTTAACAAATGTACGTACATATACAAACAATTGTAAAACATTTTAAAAGAGTAACGGTGGAGTTTCTTGCCCATTCTTCTCCATACGAAAACTACCTTTTGGAAGGGGCGAATAGAATCAATTTTATTATTTTGTAATTTTTGACGTTCAAAAGTGCCATACATGGGCCTATTTGAAATTAATGATTTGACTTTGACCCCGTCAGGAACAAAGTTCCTTCTCACGTATGATTTAATTATTTAATTTTTGCAGCCGCCCCTTTTTTTTTTAAATATCTTCTCCCGCTCTGGGCGGAGCGGGAGGGCGTATCAGACTCTTACTGACTAAAACCCACCCGTGTTCCTTCGGTTGCCCTGTTGCCGGGGGCCACGATGTCCCTATCGGTTTTCTGCGAACCCCCGGCAGGCATTGGCCCTAGCGGATCCCGTCATTTCTGCTGACATCTCTTTGAGGCGCGCGTGGAACACAACGCGCCATCGACCCGGGCTTGGTCCTTATCGGACGGCGAGCTACCCATTGCTCACCGTTCGCAAGCCCGCGCCTACGGTGGCCGGAAATCGGCTCGCGATTCCCGCCCCGGGCGTCTCCTCCTGCAGCGGTTAGGGGCGTGAGGGTGCGAACTTTGCCTCTACCTCACGCGTTCCGCCTCCTCCTTCGCGAGCATTACCGCTTCGCAGAAGGAGGTGACGGCCTGCCATTTCCTCTCGCTCCGTACCATGGCCTGAACCAGGGCCGGACGCGAGAGATCACCGCCGCCGTTGCAGCCGCCCCTTGGATTTACATTTTGACCTCACTATGGACTTAACTATTCGTAAGTTTATATAAAAAATTAAACGACAATAGTCCCTAAAACAATAGTCATACGATCTATCAATTCAAAAACGTCTCAAGCATAGTACCAACCTACCAACTACCTTGAACATACCAACCTGACGTTTGTAACAACGTTTTTCGAGATCAGAGAATGAATGAAATGAATTCACTGCCGCCTAACATTAGGGACCAAGATTTTGACACGTGACACATCAGTTGACTCGACGGGGTGTTTTGAATTCAGTCATGAAATTCAGGAATTTACATCAACTTTTGGCATTCGAATCAAAAATGTATAGTTAGCTGTCAAATTATAAGACGCTGGAGATCAGCGCCATCTGAAGTGAGCAATTGGTAGTTTTTAACCCCATTTGAAAATTTGTCGTCATGACTGTCATTTTCATAGTTTTCGGGAGATAGTGCTGATATCGAATTAGATGGACATTCTGGATTTTAAGATGGCGGCTATTCCAAATAATAATAATATTGTAGATCAATTGTCATAGACATCAATTTCATGCCAATTGTAAACTTGATAATCAAAATCCGTAAAAAAACGGACCTCTTAATTTCGTCAAGTTCGTCTGTCCGTGCGTCCGGATGTCATACAGTCATTTAACATGGAGACTATTTACACTCTATCGATGAAAATTTTGAAAAAGGTGTATTTTTTGCACCGTTAAACAATGGTGTAGTGAAATTACGATAAACATAATAGTGGGGGTGGCATTCTCCATACTTACATATAACCGAGAGATGAAAAAAATCTATGCATATAAAGCGTGTATTGTTGGATCTCATAATTAAAATGTTAAGATGTTTCTAAGTGACTGCTTTTGAAATCAATAATTTTTGAGATACAGTTTATTTTCGGTTACAACCGCAGAATTAACTTTGTTTGTTATAGTTTTTTCGAGAAATACAAACTTATTTTTGCAGTCGATAAAATTGATACTATGCAATGTTTATGCGTAAATATTCATCCCAATTACGGAACCCTTCACTGTGCGTAGTCCGACATACACTTGGGCAGTTTTTTTAAAATTTCGTTTTGAAACTACCTAAAAAATAAACAATTTCTATTACTCGAGTAAGATTATCCTATTAAAAACAAATACTATCAAACTCATACAACTAAAAAAAAAATGATTGTTGGTTTTATGAAACCACGGTAAAAGTGAAACTTTACACGGTCAGCTGCTGCGAACTATAGGCGCCGCCATATTGGCCTTGGCTGCTCTGACGATCGCCTTTCACTTTATCCCTACTCCGCGGCCGACCGACACGCGACATGCAACACACAGACGAAAAAGTTTGAGACGATGTAATAAAAGTTTCAATTTAAAAATATAGACGTCATTTAAAAGTGTTTGCGGAATACCTACCTAATTTATGTAATTAATTTAACATCATTCCCAAACAAAATTTTCTTAAGCCTACCTAAAAAATGTATACTATTCTATTCTATATCAGAAAGTATCAAAAATAAAATCCACAGTAAATAATTGTCCAAAAAATTAAAAATAATTTTGAACAACGTTCCGAATTTAAATTCAAATAAATAGAAACAATTCGGCGCGAAATTCAATAAATGAGGTAAGTATCTATCCTCGTTCTATGTGTTGACTCGTTTTATATTGAATGTTCTAAAAACGATTAAACACTAGAAAAGTATAAATAATTATTTTAAACAATGTTTATTGTATTTAATGCTTAAAACAATTTTATTTTAATTTTCAAGTATAGATTTCAGACATTCGACATAATTATAAATTAATCGAGACAGTCAAAATTGAAAAAAAAAAAAACGTTTGGCATAATCGTTTTCGCACATCATTACAATAAAAAAAAAACAATGATCGACGATTTTTAACACAAATTGAGTAGTAGTAATGAATATTACGTGTTATTGAACATGTGTTCGTATAATAAGTAAAGATCTGGGCATTTTCTAGTTACTTATAATATTTTGAATCACATTTGTCACATTTAAAGTCGTATCAGATATGTGTATGTGTGTTAATTGTGAAAAGTTAAAATGTAAACACGCACGATTGGCGCGAATCTTCGACTTTTGATATCAAAAACTTCATTACTACTACTTATTTAACTTGAAAAATGGATGAATTCGTCAAATAATTAAATGTTGTAATAGTCGCTGTCCTTATGGTGGAGTTTGGATGTTCGCAATCCCCAATTTTTATGTTTTTTAGCCTCGACCTCGACTGTCATCAAAATGGCGATTATCGCATTTACAGACTTGAATTTTATAAAGGTAAATTAATAATCTTGCGCGCTAAATATGAAAGATTTAATGGCATAAACATTATTTTAGCCAACTCTCTTAATTAAAGATGAATAATCTCATTGGCAGCAGCATTTTCAGTGCTTCTATAGGAAGGTTTACTTTAACAAATAACACAATACCTAAATACTAAAAACATTTTATTTCTCATAGAATTTAAAACGGCTTCAGCTTCATTCTCATAACGTAGTCATGGTATGAAAGCAGCGCGGTAGATGGTAGATGTACGCTTTCCCACAAAACAGTAATAAGCAATGATGATCTCTTAAACAATTTGTCCTATTTTGCTCACTTATCAATAATTATGTACACTAAGTCCTGCTGCTCACATGTCACGATTTGATTCTGGCCCTAACCAGATTATTGTTTTGATCTATTATGGGTAAATCTTTTACACTCTAGGGTGGCTCTGTTTTTATCATCACTTGCTTGCCTATAAACATCTCTGGTAGCAGCCTCTCTCAGTAAGCATGACAAACTTTATCCAAATGTATACCTAACCTAGAAAGTAAGAAAATACTCTAATTGTTGTTTATTTACATTTGTATAATAATTATATCACTCATAGTAATTCTGCCATTTTAAAAACACTAACCTGATGACTTCTGTGACTTGCAATTGACATGCCACATACATAACATAATATGCTTAGATTTTCCTGAGCAAGTAATACTTGGGATAGAGTTGTAGATAATGTAATCAATAATGTCAAGTCTTGCAATAACACATGTCATCGTCATACCTGAAAAAGGTAAAAAAATTCAGTGTATTTACTTATGCTATATAATTACATCATACTATAGACATTTACAGCTGACGACGCGCGACGTACCCCTGACTGAACATAAGCCTTCTACTAATAGGCTGCTAAAATCAATGAGGTTATACAATACGACGGTGTTTATAAATATTTAGAGAACATAATAAACTTACCCAGGGCCATGGAAAGATAAGCAATAGTTCGTCTGGCTTCAATTTAAATTGACAGCATTAAATCGTAACGTAATATAATGTTATCGTATCAAATATATCGTTATAGATTAAGTACTTATGTAGAAGTTTGTTTAGGGTCACACTGACCAATTTATTTGTTGTTGCCATTTCAGTTATTTGTTTTACTATGTTTAAATATTAAATGATTGAGTTTGTAAGTTCCATTACATTATGTTGTTAAGAATATCTAAGAGATTAATTTTCTTATCAATAATATTTTTGTAAAGGCATTGTTACAATTTTTAGTTTAAAAGTATTTGTTTTGTATTAATAGTTCAGTTTCTTTTATCTGTTGCAATATTCATGTTAGTTGAGTGGTAAGGGTAGACAACTGTCATTTGAAATGTTATAAAAGATCGTGTAACTTTATTTATGGTCTCTTTCCTGTACGTGTCGCTGGACTGGTAACAATATACAAAGTTGTAAGTAATTGATTATTATTTATCATCAACCTCCTTCGCAACACCTGCATCATCTCAGAAGTGGGATGAGGGCCTACATAACGCTTCACAAGGTAACAAGGTAATAATGGCGGGTTTGGGACCTTACATCGGCGGACTAGGAAAGAAAAGAAAAATGGAGAATGCAGAAACTACTAATGCCGAGGTAACCGAAAATATTTGATTTTTTTTTCTACCAACTGCTGTCCAAATGCTGCGAGGAAAAGAAAAACTACCTACCCACACAGATGCAGAGTTTATCTTCAAATTCAACCCGGGACCCAAATCTGTAAGTGCTAGGGCTGGGCTTAATAAAATGGATCAATTTAGACATATTTACGATTGGAGTGACGCTGATAAGTCCTATATGCACATGAGGTTACGTGGCTCTGCAAGGGAATGGTATGAAAATTTTGATAATTACTATTTCCCTTGGGATGAATGGAAATATGCACTCGAACGAGCTTACCCTATGGCCGTGGATTTCGTTCATAAATTAGAATTGATTCAGTTGGCATGTAAGAAAAGTGATGACAAAACCATGACCGCATATTTTCATGATAAATATCGTTGTCCAAGCGAAAATTTCGTGTTTATTCAGGGGTGTCCCAGTTGAATTAAGACCTAATGCAAAAGCTTTCAGATATGATACTGCTGAAGAACTGTATGTACTACGGGTATTTGTCTTCGTTGAGAAATTACAAGACAGCGGCGCTGCGAAGACCAAAGAAGCTAGCCACCCTGCCAAGACTACATCAACCACGTGGCTTCGAGGATCGGCGCAGCCGTCTGTGAAGCTGTGCTACGTCTGCCGGAGACCTGGCCACGAGGTAAAGGACTGCCGGAGCCAGCTCGTCTGCACCACCTGCCAACGACAGGGCCACGAAGCCGCATCTGTTGGAGTACAGCAGCCAAGGTGATGCACACTTTTGAGTTCAGTAATGCTTCTAACGACTGTTAAAAAAAATGTTTGCATTGATAACCGTTGTATAAGTGCATACATGGACACCGGTAGTAAAGTTAATATTTTACGAATGAACGTGGTTAAAATATTAAATCTTCCGTTATTGCCACCTACGATAGTTCTAAAGGAGTTTGAGGGTAGTTGTATAAAATTCTTTGTGAACAGTTCACTTCACGGTAGACATTGATAAATTACGAATACCCAGCTTTGCAGAAGTAACGTATAATGGGTGATATTGACATGATTTTATAGGCCAACCTATTATATATCTGTCAAAATAATATTCGTTAGTTAACTACTTGACTAGTGCTACTGTAATACAATATGTGACCCCTGTGATAGTATTTGAATGCAATATAATCTGCATGGCGATGACTTTGAACATAAATATTCTATACGGTTATTGAAAGATGCGACTATACCTCCATGTTGCGAAACGCTTGTTCATATTTATCTAAATAGTGATTGTGTGGATACAATGTTTACTACGCTACCAGTATATAATTCAGAGGCTATGTATTTTATATCGGGCACTATTTTCTCGGCTACGACTGAAGTTATTAAAATAATTGATGTAGGGAATAAATTAATAATCTGGCGGGCTGGACGTTTATTAACTAGAGCTAAAACGTGCGAATTAAAGACTCGACTTAAAGAAAATGTTCATTTCTCAAAACCACCACTGGTTACTTGAGCCATGAAATTACAGCGGGAACAATTAGACCAGGCCAACATAAAATTAATTGTATACTGCCGAGCAATGTAAGTTTATTAGAGATGTTGCATCCATAGCTCGCCCTCTAGCTGAATTAACAAAGAAAGACGCTCCTTGGTGTTGGGCGATGAACAAAACGGCTTTTATTACCCTTAACGGATTATTAACCGAACCGAAAAACCCGTCTGTGTTTCAAAAGACCTGTACTTGCTATTTATAATCGTAACGCGGTAACTGAGTTGCATACGGATGCAAGTAAAATAGGTCTAGGCGGCATTTTAGTGCAGTTTCAATCTGATAATACACTAAAACCTGTAGCGTACTTCAGTAGTCACCAGTAAAGACGAGCAATTCTACCACAGCTACGAGTAGGAAACACTCGCTGTGGTGGAGTCCCTAAAAAGACTTTGCATCTATCTTGTAGGAATACCGGTAAAAGTTGTCATAGACTGTGCAGCCATTCGTACTACTTTAACAAAAAAGGACCTAATACCACGCATTGCACGCTGGTGACTAACTATTCAGGACTTTGAATTAGAGATGGAATATAGGCCTAGTAATAAAATGCGACATGCGCTAAGTCGGAATCCAGTAGGCGTCAACACAGTAGATATTGCCATGATTAACCAAAACGATTGGGCGCTGTCGGTTCAACTTCAAAATGACTATATCCAACGAATTATTAGACAGCTACAGGCGGGTACGGAAAATCGAGATATCACTAATAATTGTACCGTAACTAACGTCAGGTTATAGAGGAAAACTTTAACAGGTGAACGTTTTATTCCAAAATTGGCCAAATACAGTATATTGCAAAAGTTCCATGACTAGATTGGGCATCCAGGTTTTGAGAGGACTGAAAACTAATAAAATCTTCTTACTGGTTTCCAAATATGACTAGATTCATTCGAAAATATATTAAAAGTTGTCTCCAATGTGCGTATGGTAAATCAGGTTACGGTCGAAGTGAGGGGGAATTGCTTTCCATAGAAAAGCTAGTTATTATACCTATATTGTACACCTTGAATGTAGACCATTTGGGCCCATTCACTAAAAGTCGTCAGGGAAATAACTATATTTTGATGGTTATACTCATTTACTGAATTTATTTTTGCTCGTCCTGTAAAAACTGTACGTCCAATAGAAACTGTTATAGAACTCGCCGACATTATTTCGGTTTTTGGTAAACCCAGTAGAATAATAAATAACTGATAGGGATAAAGAAAGAAAGAAAAGAAAGAAAAATAAGTTTAATTGTCACAGACACACGTGCATAAGAAAAGGCATACGAGGATAAGGCTTTTACGATTCGCTATTTCAAAACTTTTGTTGCTAATTACAAAATTAAACATGTTTTGAATGCTGTAGCTGTACCCCGTTCAAATAGTCAGATTGAACGTGTGAATAGAACAATTCTAGATGGGTTAGGTACACCCGTTATAGAAGAATGTAGCTGGGATTCCAAATAAATAATTATCGTTTGGGGTATTAATAATACAATACACTCTGTGACAAAAATGGCACCATTTAGTTTAAAAATTGCACATCAGAATAATCTCGTCTGTGCCATAACTTTCAGCACAGATAAGCAATGAAGAACAGAGACATTTAATTTTTAGACGTAGGCAGGCTAAATTTAATATTTAACGTTAAGTTGACTAGAATGAAAAAACAGGTTGACAGTAGGCGCAAAAAAAAAAAAAAAAATGTTTTAAATATAATATACGTCAGTTAGTCTTATGGATTCCCAGGTGTCATTGAGCAAGCTGTAGGCGTAAGCAAAGTTAGGGGGACCAAAACTTATGTGCGGTTGTGACTGGCGATACGTTGCGCCCATACAAATCGGTAATATCAGATGATCATGACTCTACAGATAGTGAAGGTCATGACATTGATAGGGATAATTTAATTGATTTATTAGAAAGTTAGATAGGTACGTTGGTATTTAATGTGATATTAAGCATGTACGTACTAGGTATGTCATTTAAATACGGCAGCGTGTCGTTAACCTCTATGTAAACAAACATGCTGATTATAGAAAGAAAATATACCTACCTATTTAGTATTTTGCTACATTCACAATTACTAAAGTCGGTATTTAAACATCATGCACTTTTAACAATCCAAGCGTACAATAATACGTACTTACAATTATTCTCCCTAGAGATCTCTATCCATGTTTAAATCTAATTGGCTGTATGCTATCTGTTCAACAAGCTATGGGTTACCTAAATATTTAGCTATGTGCTTACCTTCTTACTGAGCTATGTGCTATCCAAATATTTAGCTATGTGCTTACCTTCATACTGAGCTATGTGCTATCCAAATATTTAGCTGTGCTTACCTTCTTACTGAGCTATGTGCTATCCAAATATTTAGCTATGTGCCTACCTACATACTAAGCTATGTACTATCCAAATATTTAGCTATGTGCTTACCTTCTTACTGAGCTATGTGCTATCCAAATATTTAGTTATGTGCTTACCTTCTTCCTGAGCTATGTGCTATCCAAATATTTAGCTATGTGCCTACCTACATACTAAGCTATGTACTATCCAAATATTTAGCTATGTGCTTACCTTCTTACTGAGCTATGTGCTATCCAAATATTTAGTTATGTGCTTACCTTCTTCCTGAGCTATGTGCTATCCAAATATTTAGCTATGTGCCTACCTACATACTAAGCTATGTACTATCCAAATATTTAGCTATTTGCTTACCTTCTTACTGAGCTATGTGCTATCCAAATATTTAGTTATGTGCTTACCTTCTTCCTGAGCTATGTACTATCCAAATATTTAGCTATGTGCTTACCTTCTTACTGAGCTATATGCTATCCAAATATTTAGCTATGTGCTTACCTTCTTACTAAGCTATGTGCTATCCAAATATTTAGCTATGTGCCTACCTACGTACTAAGCTATGTACTATCCAAATGTTTAGCTATGTGCCTACATACTTACTAAGCCATGTGCTATCCAAATATTTAGCTATGTGCCTACCTACGTACTAAGCTATGTACTGTGAGGACTTATTGGAATTCAACCTCACACATTATGCAGGCTGCCAAGAACGCTATGGTAGCCGAACATTCGAACGTTATATATCTAAATTAGGATTTTTATATGGTGTGCATTTGTCAATGTAAGAAAAAGGAGTTGAGCCCCAGGCTCCGCTCGCGCCACTTATATCAATGATATTTTATATTAATAGATTAAAATAAGTTCTTAAAGTAAAGTATTCACAAATGGTGGAGGCGCCCTTTTATGTGTAGTCGTCACATATAGTGGAGGCGCATAATTCCGGACTTTGCTGAGGAAGGATACGAGATACGCCGGATCTAAAGCTGAGTGGTTTTTATTATTAATTTTTTGTAAAAAGTGCAAGATGGCTCTGCAAATGCAGGTTTTCTCCGGCATAAACGGCGTATGCCTCGAGAAATTTATTACAGCGTTCAAGCTGATGGCCACCAATAATGGTTGGCGAAATAGTGATTGGGCGCTCATAGTACGCGCATTTTTGGAAGGTCCAACGATGTACTTCCATAAATCTATATACCACGACGGTATATCCTTTGAGCTGTTTTGTGACAAGTTAAGGGCAGAGTTCCCGTGCAAATGCCACAAAGAAATATATAGGGTGCAAGAAGAGAAAATTGCACAAATAGTGCCTGATGTTGGCGTACAGGAGAAGGTAGAGAATGTGAATGTAGATAATCATACCAGTTTATTTTCTAGTGGAAGACAGGATGACCCACTGGAAGAAATGCAAAGCTGCCAAGAGGGCAGAAATGAATATGATGATGATGATGACGATGATGACGATGATGACGAGCACAACCGCCTGGAACGCAATCTTGCGAGTGATGAAGACGTATCAATTCAAGTGTTCAAAAATGAACACGTGGAAGAAACTAAAGAATCGGGTCAGTCCAGTCCTTTTATTAAACCATTTAGCCAGTCTATTTATTTGTCCAATATTTCAGAGGATCAGAATGTGTCCTTGCCAAAGGAAATCATTGGTCATGATGAGGAGACTCCTATAAATAACTTCGTCGTTGACCAAATAAATAAAGATAATGTGGAGTCATGTTCAGCCATAGATAAAGAGAATAATAATGAAATAGTCGTCTCAAATCTCCAAACAGTCGAAACCACAAATGTTCAAGTTTATGTTAAAAATATAAAGATTCTTAGTGCCACACTACGACAAAAACGTGCCAAAAACAATTCAAGAAGAGCACCAAATAAAAATAAGGAGTCGTATGTGAGAATAATTAAAAACTTCGTACCGAAAATCAATACATTTAAAAGAAGGTCGAAAGTTTATAGACATTTTATAAAGAAGTTTTACATTTTAGAATACGAGTTTTTAAAATATAGAAGTTCAGCGATTTTACCCCTATCAATAGATTAAAACCTTTTCATAGTAGAATTTAATATTTAGTTTTTATGTCACTTATTTTATTGTCATATTATGTCATTCAGATGTAAACATCATTTGACACATTATTTTAGTGATGAATATGAAATATTATTTTAATGCGTGATTATTTATTTCTCGTTTCATATTATGGGGAGCAATCATCGGACGCTGCCGGGAGCGAGTGAGGCATTGTCACTCCTCACATCGCTAAGAAGTTTGAGGGAACGAGCCACTGTCTGCGTCTTCAATGTTGTGTCGTTTCGTCTAAATTAGCATGAACGTACTCCAGAATTTATTAATGCGAGTTAGAAGAGGCAAATATTTTTGGAAACTGTGATCCCTTCAGGAGGGAGGGGAAGTACTCTGTCTAGGTTGACACCAGCCTCGCTAACGGGGGCATAGCCCTTGCAAGGTGTGTCTAGTTGACACAATTGGTTCAACTTAGGACTCAGGTCTCACAGTTTAGTCAGAGCTAACTGACACTTGGTAAAGATTGAGTCTTGTGAGGATAATATGAGGTTTTGAGATTTTCCCTCTGGAGTATGGTCGTGAGTTTTTAATGTTGTTGAGCGCTTACTTCTTGATCTTTCGTTCCCTCTGGCTCAATTAGGTCCGATGGAGTTAAGGCTTAGGATGTTAGAGTTCATTTTCATAAACCCCCTCTGGGTAGATGTGAACTGTCACATCTGTTTGTTTGTTGTCAGAGGCTTGCTGTATCTTTTGCGGTGGTTTTGGTACAGTCAGGTTTAAGCAGAAGTATGTTAATTTTTTGTGCACTGTTAGCACATATTGTCATTTAGCTTGGCTGATACCTAACCTGGTATCAGGACTTTGCGATTCGTACGTTCTGACTTAAGCCTTCTCCTGCAAGAGAAAGACCTCACCTTGTATTTTAATTGCCATCGTTAGGTAACGTTTCTGTTAGGTATAGGCAGGAAGGGTACGATTGTTCGGATACTTTGAATAAAGGTCTCTGCCTGATCCCTTTATTCAAGTGGGGCGTAGCTCATGTGAGGACTTATTGGAATTCAACCTCACACATTATGCAGGCTGCCAAGAACGCTATGGTAGCCGAACATTCGAACGTTATATATTTAAATTAGGATTTTTATATGGTGTGCATTTGTCAATGTAAGAAAAAGGAGTTGAGCCCATGGCGTCGGTCGCGTAATATTGTCTTTTGCTTTGTATTATTGATTTAAATATAATCTTGTGTTCTCTAAAGTCCTTTAATTTAAACACAATACACGACCCCGAGTGCCGCAGCAAAGTTAGTTGCTCACAGTACTATCCAAATATTTAGCTATGTGCCTACATATTTACTAAGCTATGTGCTATCTAAATGTTTAGCTATGTGCCTACATACTTACTAAGCCATGTGCTATCCAAATATTTAGCTATGTGCCTACCTACGTACTAAGCTATGTACTATCCAAATATTTAGCTATGTGCCTACATATTTACTAAGCTATGTGCTATCTAAATGTTTAGCTATGTGCTATCTAAATGTTTCGCAATGTGCTATCTAAATGTTTAGCTATGTGCTATTAAATGTTTGGCTATATGCTATCTAAATGCTTAGCTATGTGCTATCTAGATGTTTAGCTATGTGCTATCTAGATGTTTAGCTATGTGTTATCTAAATGTTTAGCTATGTGCTATCTAAATGTTTAGCTATGTGGTATCTATTTACTGAGCTATGTGTTATCTATTAACTGATCTATGTGCTATTTATTTACTGTTATGTGATATCCATTTACTCATCTATGTTATCCGCTCATCAAGCTAGGTGTAATCCTTATTTACCTATAAGTTGTATATTCACCGAGTTATGTGATATTCTTTCACTTAGCTATGTGCTTTCCATTTACCTGGCTACAAAATCCATTTAACTAGCTATAGGTATGATATCCATTTAGCTGCTGTGTGCAATCCTCATACATAATATTTACTTAGGTAGGAGTACGTACAATCTGTATACATGGACCTGTTGGTTTGTAGACTAAATTCACGTTACAGATGGAGAAAGCGGTACCAACTGCTGCTGCTGCTGCGCAGTACAGCAGAGCAACGCCGAGGGCTACTTCGTGGTCGACCAACGCGACAGGCGGCGTTACTTCTTCCCCGAGATGACTTCTTCGACAACAGCCGATGCCAGCAAACAAAATCGCCGTGGGACACGGCTTTAGTCAGGACGGCCGAATGTTATCGTATCAAATATATCGTTATAGATTAAGTACTTATGTAGAAGTTTGTTTAGGGTCACACTGACCAATTTATTTGTTGTTGCCATTTCAGTTATTTGTTTTACTATGTTTAAATATTAAATGATTGAGTTTGTAAGTTCCATTACATTATGTTGTTAAGAATATCTAAGAGATTAATTTTCTTATCAATAATATTTTTGTAAAGGCATTGTTACAATTTTTAGTTTAAAAGTATTTGTTTTGTATTAATAGTTCAGTTTCTTTTATCTGTTGCAATATTCATGTTAGTTGAGTGGTAAGGGTAGACAACTGTCATTTGAAATGTTATAAAAGATCGTGTAACTTTATTTATGGTCTCTTTCCTGTACGTGTCGCTGGACTGGTAACAATATACAAAGTTGTAAGTAATTGATTATTATTTATCATCAACCTCCTTCGCAACACCTGCATCAATAAGTATAAAGTAAATACGGAAAAATAAATTCAAATTAACGTAAAACAAACAGCCAACAATGCCATTGATTTGACAGATTTTTTTTGACAGTTTGACATTATGCATGGTGTCAGTGTTACCAGGTTTAATTATTTTGGTAATCGATTGACGAAATCGATTGGGTGATTATCAGTGATCGGAGTAGGTAGATTGATTTTACGTACTCGCATCATGAATAGTCATAGAAATCATAACATGGATAAGCCTTTTTTCCGGGATTTCATTTTGGTACTTACGGGATTGAATCAAATATTGTTAAAGTAAGGATTTTTAAACTACTACATTAGAAATTTATAGAATGCGATAGATAAATATTTAAAATATATTATATTGTTTTATAGTATATCTATCCTTTTCTTGGAGTCCGATCACCTATATACTATTCAGGGACCATTGTATCCAATACGCTACAAAGTCACCACACGACTTACAACTCCATTTGTATTCGCTGTAATCAATATTTTTGTTTGAAATTTTTTGCAGTGATGGTCAGATAGATATTCTTGTCAAATAAATCGACTAAAAGCAAAAATATAAATGGGAAACACTATAAAAAAATGTTGAAAATGACATTCCCGCGCGGTCAAAATGACAGTAAAAAGTCACTCCCGGGATGCGCGCGTTCGCAGTAATAATTCGTTTTTTAATGGTTTTAGTGTGTAAATCGTCGGAAAGTGGTGATATTTTCATTTTGAAGTAAATATTATATCGTTTTAGATAATATTCGCACTAAATAACATTAGATTATACCTATTTTGACCCAACCAAAAAAAGTGTAAACAAACGTGAAGGAGAAAGTTCTCGTGAAAGTGAAAGTTGTAATATTTTGTGAGTTTTCTGTATGGATCTGATCGGTAAGTGTTTTATTTCTTTTCTATATTTCATTTTCCAACGTTTTAGAAAAAAATTAGACCAAAATATAAATAAAAAATATTTTTTTGGTACGGAGAAAGTTATGAAAGCACTAGAAATTCTAGATCAGCAAATACCTAGATTTTTTTTGAAAAAAAATTTGTCTCTAAAAACGCTTTTATTAGATAACTTATCTATCCATAATGTACCCTGCAAAATTTCGTGTGAATTGGTACGGTAGTTTTATTAGAAATCGTAAAAACATTAGAACATAGAAAACACAAAAAAAACGGGTAATAAAGATTAGTAAACGTTGATAACAAAGACTGTAACCATTTACAATGTATCTCTAATCTATTCGAGTAGCAAAAAACATAAACAAAACACTTTAGACGTTATTATGAAACCCGATGCTTTTGTTTATTCAAGTGCGGTCGTAAATCTATCACGGCGCAGACCACCCACCGCGCCTGAGCGGACAGCAAAAGGGTTGAACATTTCTTATTCATATTGATGTATTCTTTATTCTACACATTACAACATTTGAAATTCCTTAAAAAATCTTAATAATTTCAAAATCCCGGAATCCCGGAGGCGTATCCATACTAATATACGTGCCAGTTCATTGACCTCAAATCAATCTACTTACTCTGATCACTGGTAGTTTATAAAATAACATTACTGCCTCGAAACACTTTTAAGTTGTTGAGTATATTCAGACCATATAATATTTTATTTATTGTAAACTCATAATTTTACAGTATTTGAGTATAATAAATAGCATTTTAAACATACTCGTGTAGTGGATACTCCACCTACTCCATGTGGGTTAGTATCGATATTTTCAATCGATTACAAATTATTTTATTGGAATAGTCTGTCATCTGGCAACATTCAGGTTAGGATTGAATGGCGGATGTAGTTCTTTAAGTATCAACAAAATAAATATTTATTAGGTTCTCTAATGCTAGAAGAAATAAATTTTGATAAAACGACTTGAAAAAAATACGACATAATTTTTGATAAATAAGCTTTGACACAGTATCATACCATGGGCCTGCTTTCGGGAAATCTCTTTTCAACTTTCTAGGTCACCCGGAAATGGGTTAAATGTTTTTGATGTCTAGTGGCAGGTCGTTGATAAAAATGCCGATTTTTATACGTTAATATCTCAATAACCGTTTGAGTTTTATTTATGAAATTTGGAGTTCTAGTTAATCTAAGGGGTTTTTATAAATAAACCAAATTTCATGAGTCTATGTTACATAGATTTTGAGTTACTAAGGGGTCAAAAGTGGCTCCAAATGGTTCGTGTAATATAACACACTGCAGCCGTGTCTTGCCTAGTACTTGGCTCGACACGCTGCCGCGTGTCTAGATGAAACAGGTAGGAAAAAACAGCGTAATACTGAATTAAATTTAGAGACTGCACGTGGCCCCATCAACTCAGATGTAGAAATAGCTCAGGAATTTGAAAACTTTTTTGCTAATGTTCCCCTTAAAACTACCGAAAACTTAAATTCATCACCCGCGCTTTCTGCCGCTTTACTTAGAAATAATGTAAAAGCATGCCCTTTAGAGTTTAGGTTTCAGCATACAAACCCCCAGGCTGTTATAAAAGCTTTTAAAGATCTTAAAATTAAATCAACAGAAGATCTATGGGGAATGTCTGTAAAAGTCTGTAAATCTATCATCGAAACCATTGCGCCCTATTTAGCTTTCATATTTAACACCAGTGTAGACCAAGGAGTCTTTCCGGATCTCATGAAACTCAGTAAAGTAGTTCCTTTGTTCAAGTCCGGTGATAGTAAGGAACCCAACAATTATAGGCCCGTGTCAATTCTGCCAGTTCTCAGTAAAGTGTTTGAAAAGATGTTACGTCACTTTAATAAAAATTCCATCTTTCATGAACAACAGTACGGTTTCACCAAAGGGCGTTGTACCACTGACGCCGGTGTCACCCTAATAAAGAACATTTTTAATGCCTGGGAAGAAGCACATGATGCCATTGGAATCTTTTGCGACCTCTCGAAGGCGTTCGATTGCGTAAACCATGAAACACTTCTGCTAAAACTAGAACACTATGGGATTAGGAATACAGCTCTTGATTTACTGAGATCATACCTGAAAGATAGAAAGATTAAAGTTCAAGTGAACGGCGTAAACTCATTGGGGTCTGAAATGGCAATGGGTGTTCCTCAAGGTTCGATATTGGGTCCATTCCTCTTTTTAGTTTACATTAACGATTTACCCCAATTACTTCAAAATCAACTGAAGATGGTGTTATTTGCAGATGACACATCATTGATCTTTAAAATAGATCGACGGTCACAAAATCTTGACGACGTGAATAACTCTATTCTTCAGGTCCAAGATTGGTTAACGGTAAATAATTTGGTACTAAATGAGAAAAAAACCAAGTGCATTAGATTTAAATTACCGAATGTTAAAAGTAGCGAATGTGACATCATATTGAATGGAGAAAAACTGGAATTTATTAATCAAACAGTTTTCCTAGGAATCACGCTGGACGAGAAATTACAATGGGGACCTCATATAACATCTCTTGCGGGGCGGCTAAGCTCGGCCGCTTATGCTATTAGAAAGATAAGACAGTTAACAGATGTAGAAACCGCGCGTTTGGTATATTTTAGCTACTTTCACAGCATTATGTCATATGACATTTTACTGTGGGGTCGGGCTGCTGACATTGAATCCGTCTTTATTTTACAAAAGAGGGCTGTCAGAGCCATTTATAACCTATGTCGTCGCGAATCTCTCAGGGAACTTTTTAAAAGGATTAATATTATGACGGTACCTTGCCAATTCATTTATGAAAATATTATGTATGTAAGGAAAAATCCACATCTCTTTAATAAAATAAGTGATAGACATAATTTTAATACTAGAAATAAAGATAAACTAGATCAACTATTTTTCAGGTTATCTAAAGTACATACATCTTTTATGGGGTACTGTGTTAAATGTTACAACAAAATACCTTGTGACATATTGCAATTAAATGAAAGAAAATTTAAAACTCATTTAAAAAGTACACTTTGTAAACAAGCATATTACAAATTAGAGGATTATATCCAAGATAAGAGTGCTTGGAAACATGCTGGTCCTGCTCCATAGGACAATTTAGAATCAAGACAAAATCAAACTGGTTGCTAATGTAATTGTAAAATTTATTACTTTGTGTTTTATGACATTGATTTTACATTCTGTAATTACTTCCTTACACACTGACTTATTAATTGTAAAATTTTAGGAAAATCATCTACTTTTACAATGTTTGTAAATATGTGAGAACCATGTATCTATCACAAATTAAATTATCTCTCGTTGCTTCATTTTTAATTGTTTTTACCTATTGTGGTATAGTAATTTTATTCTAGGTGCATCGTCTTTACATATAATAATTATTTAACAAATGTACGTACATATACAAACAATATTGTAAAACATTTTAAAAGAGTAACGGTGGAGTTTCTTGCCCATTCTTCTCCATACGAAAACTACCTTTTGGAAGGGGCGACTAGAATCAATTTTATTATTTTGTAATTTTTGACGTTCAAAAGTGCCATACATGGGCCTATTTGAAATAAATGATTTGACTTTGACTTTGACTTTGACGCACGAAAAAGTGTCACGTTTCGCCTGAGCCGAGCGTGCAAGCAAGAGCGCGGAACAAGGATAGAGAGGCACGATCGGCCTAAGCGTTCGGCTTGTGACGTTATCACGTAAAATTATCGTCCGTAAACCGACTTTATAGACAACCAATATTTTTTTTAATTATATGGAATGCTAAATTTTTATAAATTTTCTTAAATATCTTTAAAAGTATGTATTTTTTAAATTATAAAAAATAAAATTGAGATATTTACAATAATCACTTTCATTTGATATGTCACACAGTACAGTTTACAAAACAATTTTTTAAAATTTAAAATAATAAATTTAAAATTAATTTATTTTCGTTACACGTCCGTGTTTGAGTTACAGAAATTGATAATGGTGCCGATTCCCTTGTTCACAAACTAAACTAAATTTAAGTTCAGTGCATCTTTTTCTTTCTATTTGATTAAGAAAAGGACAGAAGATAAATTTTAGTTTAGTCCTGTCAAATTAATCAGCGCTTGACGTAAATTGACGTAATTTTAGTCGGCAAGTTTTTAATCACGTCTAAACTTGTATGGAGAGTGACAGGCGCTGATTAATTTGACAGGACTAAACTAAAATTTATCCTCTGTCCTTTTCTTAATGAAATAGAAAGAAAAAGATGCACTGAACTGAAATTTAGTTTAGTTTGTGAACAAGGGAATCGGCACCATTGTGTACCAAATTTCAACCTAATCGGTCCATTAGATTCGGTGCAAATTGGCTGTGACAGATGGACAGACAGACAGACAGACACACGAGTGATCCTATAAGGCATCTGTTTTTTTTTTTTTGGGTGGGAAATTATCGAATAACTTCTTCCGTTCTGCCCAGAGCGGGAGGGCGTGTCAGACTCTTACTGACTAAAACCCACCCGTGTTCCTTCAGTTGCCATGTTGCCGGGGGGCCACGATGTCCCTATCGGTTTTCTTCGAACCCCCGGCAGGCATTGGCCCTAGCGGACCCCGTCAATTCTGCTGACATCTCTTTGAGGCGCGCGTGGAACACAACGCGCCGTCGACCCGGGCCTGGTCCTTATCGGACGGTGAGCTGCCCATTGCTCACCGTCCACAAGCCCGCGCCTACGGTGGCCGGAAATCTGCCTGTGATTCCCGACGCCCAGGGCGTCTCCTCCTGCGGCGGTTAGGGGCACGAGGGCGCGAAATTTGCCTCTCCCTCACGCGCTCCGTCTCCTCCTTCGCAAGCATTACTGCTTCGCAGATGGAGGTGACGGCCTCCCATTTCCTCTCGCTCCGTAGCATGGCCCGAATCAGGGCCGGACGCGAGAGATCACCGCCGCCGATCGCTTCCACGAGGACACGGCGATGCCCTGCCCAAGCCGGGCAGACCTCCACCGTATGCTCCACCGTGTCCTCCGGGCGATCCACACAGTGGCGACACTCGGGCGTTTCCTCCCGCTTTATCCTGAACAGGTACCTCCCGAAACAGCCGTGTCCGGTGAGCACCTGTGTCAGGCAGAAGGTGAGGACGCCGTGGCGCCTCTCTAGCAACTCCTCAAAGAGGGGTCTTATCGCCGCAATTGTGGCGTGCCCAGCGCTGGGCTGCGACAATCGCACTCTCCATTCCGCCATGAGATCCCGCCGGAGCTCTGTCCGCTGTGCCGCGACTTCTTGCGGCATCGGAGTTAAGCCCCGGCGTTTAGCCTCCTCGCGCCACTACCAAATGTGCGCGAGGACCTTTGCCTCCAGGAGGTACGGAACCCTAAGAAGCGTACATCATTAGAAGGTCAATAAGTTTTTAGAAGATTAATTAAATATTTCCCATAGAGACTGAACTTCAGTAATTATACATCTCAACCTTAATCAAATATTGCCTTGTTGAATAAAGCTGCGTATTGCAATCATAATTTTTGTAAAGACAGACAAATATTTTGTTTGAGACACGCACAGGAAGTATAAACAGTACACTACAGCGTTGCGTTGCGTTGCTTATCTATATTTAAGTCTCATAAATTATTAACCTTCCCATGCCTTTATATCCTAGAATTAGCAATATTTGTAATAACAAATCGATGTCTATTTGCAACTTTAATAGAAACTAGAAAACAAAGTACAGCTATGAGATCGCAATACCAGAATCTATTATGCACGGGAGTATTTAAAACTAGCTTATTTAAAAAAAAAAAATTAGTATGGCTCCTGTAATCTTTAATAAAATACCTGACCAAATTAAAAACATACCGTTGCAAAAATTTAAAAAACGTTTCACAGAATTACTTGTAGATAAATGTTATTATTCTGTGCAGGATTTTTTAAACGATAAGTTTTTGTAATATATTATCTTTATTATCCTCTACTTTTGTATTACATTTGCATGCTGTAATAAGGCAGAATGTACATGGATCCTATATGTATGATTTAACAACTTATTTTTATGTACCTACATTCTAAGCAAATAAAGACCTATTCTATTCTATTCTATACAGTTGGAGTTTTATCCAAAAAATTAGTTAAGCTGTAACTTAGTGCAGCAAGTTCATCTGGCCTGGTGGCTTTAATGGGAACTAACGAAATCACCATGAAAACTTGTAAAGCAACAAAGTCTGACATTTTTTGTTTACCAACACTGCACTTCTGAGCCATGTCTATAGCTGTTTTCAAGAGTTTTCACGAACCGTCTTGCGCGCAGGTTAGGCGACTTCTAGCCTCCCGAACAAGCCGGATTCCGTAAAGGCTTTAGCACCGCGGACCACATACATACGCTGCGGCAGCTTATACAGAAGACCGAAGAGTATAACCTGCCTCTCTGCTAAGCGTTTGTGAACTATAATAAATAATATAAAATTAATAAAAATATGTCGGATCCGGTCATTAGAACGGACACGAAACGAATCACAAGCGCGCTATTGTCGACATCAAGTGATCTACCCACACCAAATGCGCGCTTCTATAGAGTTGTGATGTTTTAAGGCCACGGCGAGGGGGGATTCAGCCTCTGATCGCATCGGAGTAAAGACGTCGCTAAACTGTTCTCGATTCGTGGTGCTCAGTTGTAATTTGTGATCATTGCGTTAATTTGTGATTTTAATAAATGCCGTCGCACCCATTGTGTGTATAATTTAGCTAGTGTGATTAATTTGATAGTAAATTATAATGTGATCTGAACTGCAAACGGTTTTCCTATTGCGCATTAATCAACACTACGCACACTACGCCCACAGTAGTTAAAATATCGCTGATAATAACGACAGAGTCGCATACCCGTCTCCGATATCATAAGTGGGATTCGTGTTGGTTCAGGCGCATAATGAAAACGTTGAAAATGACCTTCGGCGTGCCGTGAGAACCAAAGTAACTAACATTGCCCGAAGAACTACTAAGCTTAAGTGGCAATGGATTGGGCGCATTGCTCGCAGAACAGGTGGCCGATAGGGCCGAAATGTTCAGGAGTGGCGACTGCATACCGGAAGACCTTGTGAAGGCAGCACAGAATCGGTCGCAGTGGCGGTACTTGGGGGAGGCCTATGTCCAACAGTAGACGTCTTTCAGCTGAAATGATGATGGTGATGACACACTGCACTGTACCGTGCCCGGACAGGTCACGGCGCTTAACAGCTTCACTACCCAGCTTGGGCATTAATTCAATGTGCGCCGATCTATCCATGCAGTTACCTAAATGGTGTGTGTGTGTGTTTCTTCCGAAGCACCCACGTCCTAGGAGCACTTGCCAAACGGAAGGTGAGGGTGCCTTCAGCGCCATGCCGTGTCTTCCTCTAGCCACTCCTTCATGTGGTAAGTTAGTTTTACACCTACGTAACTCCGGACAAAGGTGAATTCAGGAATTTAACTCACGTCACAATCTTACAATAACATGAACATAATTAATGAATTATTTTGTTTGAGTATCTATTGACGTACCAAACATGATTAATTTATGAACCGACTTCAAAAAGAAGGAGGTCTTGATTTGACTGTATGTTTTTTTTTTGTATTGTTGTTACGGGATTCCATCGCTAATTATGAATTGATTTTGGTGATTTTTTTTTCTTTTGGTAGGTATATTTCAGAAGTGGTCTCATATAAATTTTATTAGTTTTGCTTGGGTAGTTTTTGAGTTATTTATTTATCAACTCATTATCACTATCATTACAGGATTGTCCTAATTCAATAGTGTGGCTACAATTACAGTTTTATTATTTATCATATTAGTTATCGTTTGCTTCAATAATACGTATTTTTCCCACTTAACTATGTGGATGATGTTATAATAAGTCCCTGTCACTGTTATTTACATATCAGGTGGTTGTTTTCGAATTTGTGCTAAAAACTCGGAAGTCGGTGGCAAAAAACGAAAATTCAAAAGCAAAGATAAGACTGTAACTCGTTATTTGCCTTAAACATAATATAAAGTTGTTACAGTCTGGTTTTGATATAATTTCCACATGTTTAGATACACAGAATATTACATTAATTGCTTTCAAAATAACTAATAACAAGTTAAAGGTGAACTATGAATGTCGCAGATTAATTGGTAACACAATAATTATAGTCTTCCCGCCTAAAACATTTTCATATAAAATATTGCCAAGACGAGACCATATGGCTCGCACTGTCAAAAAGTCATCAGATCTCATGTAGAGCCAAGCTTCTAACTCTACACGCCCTAACTGTACAAGCCCGAACTTCACAAACTCTACACCTTAGTCAAAATATGTGGCTTGGCCGTTTGCGGCCCGATCGTCGTCGGTTTATGGTGGGCGTGTAGAGTTAGAAGCTTGGCTCTACATGACAAATAATTAACTAAATGAATAAATAATTAACTATTGTTTAACAGAAAAGTAATGAACAGTGAATACATTTTTCACTTTACGCCCATATGACGATAGTGAAACGGCCAAGCCACATATTTTGACTAAGGTGTAGAGTTTGTGAAGTTAAGACTTGTACAGTTAGGGCGTGCAGAGTTAGAAGCATAGCTCTACGTGAGATCTGATAACTTTTTGACAGTGCGAGCCATATAGTCTCGTCTCGGCAACATTTTACATGAAAATGGTTTTGGTGGGATTTCAATTCTTTTTATAAGTTGCTGATGACAATATTTTTTTATTGTGTTCGTTTTTTCTTTCTTTTTTTCGGTTGCATTCTTGCACATCAGAGATGCCTATTTTTTAATATTCCACTCTCTATCATTGCCTTTTTTGAATTCGTAAGGGAAAATCCATACAAATTTCCATCCCCTAATTTAATTTAATTTAATTTGGGTGGGGGGTGATTTACTAAAAATCCTGAAATATATTGGTGCCGATTCTCTTGTCACAAATGCCTCTAAACTAAAAATCACCAAAATTTAGTTTATTACTGTCAAACGACGATTTCCCATTCTGAAATAGACTAAAGTGACACAAATTAACTATATTTTAGTTTGACAGCACTAAGATGGCACTGAGATATTAGTTTAGTGAAAATGGCAATTTTGCTATTCTGAATTTGACGTTTTTAACCTAAAATTTAGATTTTCTAACTAAATATGACTATTTTTAATCGCGACTAAAAACATGTGGAATAAAATTGGTTGTCATGAACTAAAATTCACACCAACACCTCGACTTTAGATGAAAAAACAGTACTGAATATTTTTTTTTCTTTTGCTTATAATAATGAAATCTATTAATAATGAAAATTTCGACACCCTTTATAACACCCTTAAACCCCTAACACTCTACATGTGGGTAATATTTTTTCTTATTTTCCATACAAAAAGTGAAAATCCATATAAAACACGTCGAGGCTGCCCCCCCTGCGCGCCTCCGGCTCTAAAAAGATTCACGTGGTTAGGTATCACGTGTGGAGTCGCGATTGTCAAATTCGATTTAGATGTGTCAAAATTATTTTTAAATTTAGAGAATTTATTTTGCAGAATAGCTTTGAGATTCTCGTAGTCAAAAGTGAGGAATTTTAGTGATAGTTTAGTTAGTTTAGTTCGGTGTACAAGAGAATCGGCACCATTATTATTCATAACAAGCAGTCCCTATATAAATTTTCAGACCTCTAGGATCAAAATTTTCGGAAGTCTCATACAAACTTCCATCCCCTAGTTTAAAAAAACCGGCCACGTGCGTGTCGGACCACGCACAATGAAGGGTTCCGTAGTTGGGATGAATTTATCCCAAAAACAAACTTAACTTTGTAGTTGATAAACATGTTCTCCCATACGGAATGTATGGGAAAACATGTTTTTGCAACTGCAAAGTTAAGTTGGTCGATTATTACTCGATAACTAGTAAAGCCTACTTAGCTCTGATAGTTTTCCTTTTAATTTCGTTATATAAACTACTGCTGTGATTTTTTTCACATATCCAAAACCAATCATTTAGCTGGCAGGGGGGGGGACACTTGACTCTAACAAAAATTAGCACTTTAAAGCTTAATATTTTGCAAACGGATCCCTGAATCCAAAAATGGTTTCCACAAACTCGTAACGTTTTTGTAAGACCTTTCTAATGATACCCCACAATATGGGATAAAAAAATTAAACATCACCACTTTACGTGTATGGGAGGTACCCTAAAAAAAAATGTTTTTCATAATTTTGTTTTACCACTTTGTCGACGTAATTAATATGTATATCTATGTCAAATTATAGCTTTCTAGTACTAAGGGTCTCGGAGCTAGACCGCGGACAGACAGACAGACAGACGGACAGACAGACAGACGGACATGACGAAACTATAAGGGTTCCTTTTTTACTACGGAACCCTAAAAAAGGGTAAAAAATCTAATGCATATCAAATTTCAACTTTCTAGGACTTCAGGAAGTACCCTAAGAATTTTTATGATCATCAGTGACTGAGTGAGTGAGTCAGTGATGAAATCAGGGTTTTTTAGTTATCAATAAAATCTAAAGTATAACAGCTATGCAACTGAAACTTAATAAGTATATTAAGTCTACTATTGACATCATATCCCGAGAATTTTGTTTATCTGGTATAATCCAAACCCAAGTTATGAGGATTAAAAAAAGCGACGAAGCCTTTTGAGAGAAGGTAGGTAGTGCAAGGGCACTACCGTACCCTAGATTCAGATCATACATCAAAAACATTTTCATTTACTGTACATACACATTTTATATTTTCAAGTTATAGAAATCATTAATGTCATCTATACCAATAGTAATATACTATACTAATAATCTTTGTTTGTTTGTTACGCCTTCACGCTAAAACGGCTGAACGGATTTGGATGAAATTTGGCACATATATAGATGATGCCCTGGAAAAGAACATAGGATACTTTTTCTTTTCCCACGGGATCGAGACTTATGCGGGTGAAACCGCAGGGCACAGCTAGTTTACTGTATAATAAATATTATAAAGAGGAAAGATTTGTATTTTTGTATGTAACGAATGAACTTAAAAATTACTGGACCGATTTGAAAAATTCTTTCAGCAATGGATAGCTGCGTTATCAGCGAGTAACATAGGCTATATTTTATCCCCGTACTCCCACGGGAACGGGAACTACGCGGGTGAAACCACGTGACGTCCGCTAGTAAAAAATATGTCTATTCAGCCATTTATATAGTTTGTTTTTAAATGAATTAGTATTATTTAATAATTTTAGTTGTTTTGGTATTTTAATGTATATACGTACACACATCACAAGGCAGCTTTTAGCATACTTGGCTGACTTAGGATAATCCTTTAAGAATGCGGCGACGCATGAATTGTCCATACAAACGTAATACATAAATCATTTGCAATTTGAGCATATTTCCACCATATTATGTTGATATTCGGATTGAGACAGTATTTATCTAGGCTCCTACGTCTTTTTATTTCCAAAAACTTACCTTTAAATGAAGTGTAAGCGAATTGCATTTCGTACATTTTTACAGCGTTAATGACATGTTTTCATGTTGTTTTTTCTGTATTATAAACAACAATATTTGTAATATTGTTTCCGCAGAAGCATAGTTTATGTTATAAAGTTACAAATTATCGAAAAAAAAAGGAAATACATTAAGTTTTCATTCATAATTTTTTGTATTACAGAACACATCCAAATTTATCATAAATTTTCGAAAGCTAGTAGTGCTATCGCATCAAGCAATAATTGTCAATGTGTGCGTGGTTGTATTGCTCACTGTAGGTGTATAACGCTCCGACAGGCACTTACAATAGCGCAACGTGCTTGGAATTGAATTTTGCAAATATCTCGATTTGTATTGCGAGCCGTGTCGCCGGCCTCTTAATACAAGTCTGTGTGGACAGGGCCGGATTTAAAGGTGTGGAGGCCCTGAGGCAACCAAGAAGTGGAGGCTCCGATTTTATTTTTGCACAGACGAAAAAAAAATACACAAGTTTCAAATTTATATAATACTGAAAATATAACAAAAAAATGTTTGGGCGAATGAAACTTTGCGAGCTTTTTTCGACCAAAAATCTTTGATAATTTCGGTGAAATCCAGTTCTCGGAGTCGGAATCACTTTCAATACTCAGTAGGGAATAACTTTGATTGGTAGTTTTATGTCATTGCAGTCCGAAGTTTTTTATAATTTTCGTCTTCGAAAATAAGCGTTCTCCGGTGCAGTTCGAAACCATCAACACCAGTCGCCATCAGTATTTTCTCAACGTAATTCCAACATTTGAAAAGGTAGTTCTGAAATTTTGGTTTTAGAGTATATGGTAGTAAAAGATCCCCATAGATTGATCTTTTTGATAATTGTTTTATACAAAACGATCAATTTAGCGAATTGGACCAACTCATCATCAAGACTTGGTTCCAAGTCGTTTTTGTATGTTTTGACCAGTTCTTCCGCTGCAGCGTATAAATTCGGAGCGTCCATTTATTCTAAATTATTAAGAAATAAAAATCGAGAACGTACCGTGTCATATGTATGTAGTCTTTCAATCAAGTACTTACTATAAGAGCGCACACACTGGATGCAAATTAATCGTGCAATATGCGTTAAACTCTTTTTGATCGTATACGCGCGTATAGCGCCGACGACATTCGAAGTCGATCCCAAATTGTTGGGAAATTTGGTTGTAGTCCGCGTCACCGTCGTGCGTTTTTAAGTATAAAATGGACATCGAAAAATTATTTATTTCGATTTTCAGTATCAAAGTATCATTTTTAAGACCATCAACCCAAGACATGAAACTCAAACTCAAACTCTTTATTGCATTCATGTGTATATTTAGTTGTAACATTTAAGTTAGTAAGTTCCAACACGAAACCCGGTTAGGGCACGGCAACATAATAAGGTAATAAATTGGAACAAAACAAGCATCCAGTCGGTACATGTACTGGATTGCAAGTTTGTTAAACAAATATAAATTTTCGATGATATTACTAGTATTTATTAGTATTTATTTTATTTGTAGTTATTTTATTTATAAAGTGGCTTGACCATAATAATTTGGTTATTAATATCCAAAAAACTAAAATCATGCACTTTTACCAACGAATATCTGCAGGAGATATGGTTGGATCACAATGGTCAAACTGTAGAAAAAGTAAACAATTTTTAGGAATAATAATTGACAGCGAATTAACTTGGAAGCTGCAAGCAGAAGATATCTGTAAACGTTTAAGCACAGCCGCTTTTATGTTGCATAATCTGTCAAAAAAAGTAAATTTACCGACAATATTAGTGGCTTACCATGGTCTAGTAATTTCCATCTTAAGATATGGTATCATATTTTGGGGTAACTGTAGTGAACGAGAAAGCATTTTCAAAGCTCAAAAGCGCTGCCTGAGAGCTATATTTGGTCTTAAAGTGACGGACAGTTGCGTATCTATATTTAAGTCTCATAAATTATTAACCTTCCCATGCCTTTATATCCTAGAATTAGCAATATTTGTAATAACAAATCGATGTCCATTTGTAACTTTAATAGAAACTAGAAAACGAAGTACAGCTATGAGATCGCAATACCAGAATCTATTATGTACGGGAGTATTTAAAACTAGCTTATTAAAAAAAAAAATGTGATTTGTATGGCTCCTGTAATCTTTAATAAAATGCCTGACCAAATTAAAAACTTACCGTTGCAAAAATTTAAAAAAACGTTTCACAGAATTACTTGTAGATAAATGTTATTATTCTGTGCAGGATTTCTTAAACGATAATTTTTTGTAATATATTATCTTTATTATCCTCTATTTTGTATTACATTTGCATGCTGTAATAAGGCAGAATGTACATGGATCCTATATATATATGATTTAACAATTTATTTTTATGTACCTACATTCTAAGCAAATAAAGACCAATTCTATTCTATTTAATTAATGTTATGAGGTTGTTAAATTATTTTATTTTTGTAGATTAATTATTATATTTTATTAATCTGTATTAATTATTATATTCTATTCATTTTTATGTTTAATTAATTTGTATTAATTGTTATCTATATTTTATTTATTTATATTTTTTTATTATTCTAGCAATATTTTATTAATTTCTTTTTGTTGTGTGTGTGCTTTTTTCCAATTCAACGACTGACTGAAATTTCAATGACTAGTAATTTTTTATGTATCATATTTATTAATTATATTTTATTCTAAGTATTCTGCGACCGAGTAAAAGCATTTTTGTGTTAAATATTCTGTTAAATTTATTGAATTTTGTTTTATTTGAAAAGAAAATTATTAAAGATTCCTTGTGAGTGTGTGGCCCCTGTTGCCCTGCCTTAAATCCGGCCCTGTGTGTAGATCCTTGTTGGTCGAGAGACGACTTCTTGCGCTTTCTTGAACAATCCCTTATAGTTCACGTATTTTTCAGTATTCCCGTTAGACGAAGTATAATTATTACTACCACTGCAATCTATAGATCATTTAGAACAAATCAACATGCGTTTCATTATTAGACGCCACAATTTTTGGTGAGCCTAATAATCACCCAACAAAAAAAACTATCTCCTTTACAGATTTCAAATATGTAAAGTGAGGGAAGTGGTAATAACCTAGCTTTTTAAAAAACGGTTCGCAGGACTCATCGGGACGGACGCCACAAATGGCCCTGATGCGCTTTTTTTTGCGCATGTAAATAATGCTTTATCCTTATTCGCACTGTTCCCCCATATAATAAGCCAGTAACGTAAAATGGATTCCATATGCGTGGTATGTAATAATTGCCGTTTTTCTATTTGTCATGTTTTTTACTTGTCTGAGAGCATAAGCAAATTTATTGATCCTATTGCACAAATTATCTAGATGTACTTTCCATTTATGCAAGTCTTGATCCATGAGTATACCCAAGAATTTGGTTTGTATAACTTGGGTTTAAAGAACTTTATATCTCATAAGAACTTAAAAACTAGTAGTTCGCTTATAATGAGATACAAAGCAACTTCTTTCAGTCTTTCAATATTAACTTTAAAATTGTATTTAACATGTTTAGATTTGTTAAATATTATTAAATTTGTATTGGAACACGGCACTTGTTTATTCATTTCCGCGCATTGTGCCGGTGCCGGGGTGTGCGAGGAGGTCCACGTTGAGCGCTACACGTTTGTGAAATTATAACTTTTTGTTTGAATAGTAATTGTTTGAAGAATCCCTAGAGGAGCGTGCGGTGACTGGAGTGCTGACCTAACAGCAGCTAGGCTTCTGTACTTGTAAAGATACACCGGGTACACACCGCGGTATTGAAAGGTACCATTAGATGGCTACGCCCGGTTTATGACACAAAAAAGTCAGCTACTGGTTACCACAGTCACGCACAAAGAGTCAGACTTACATACCTACTTAGTATACCTATTCCACTCAATTGTGCTCGTCCTCAGAATCACAAAACTTAATTATCGATACTTAACGATTATCCGTATCTGTCCAGTTCCTGTTGTCGTTGTGGAACTGTTAATTCCCTAATTTCTTTACCATCCCTTTGGAGTTCGTGTATCAGCACTCAGCAGTTGAAAGATTTGATTCAATGAGGGCGTTAACATTAGTAACAAAGCTTGTATTAACTCTTACGAGTATGTTGTTCTGCGGTGTGGCGCTTGTGACCTTTCTGTTCGCAGGGCGCACTCAAGCAAGCGTGCTTTATTAAACCGCGCCTGCTCCGAGCGCGCACAGTTCGCACAAGCTTGCCAACACGCGGCGTGACTCCGGCTCGATCGCGCTCATTTTATTGGAGTTCGGAAAATTGAGGCTGTGCAAATGCATGTCACTGTCTCGCGCGAATCGCGATTGTGCCACATTAGTTGATTCTATTATTGACCTTCGTGGTCTCTATGATTGATAGCTTTTTCTATTCACAAACTTACAATAGTAGTGCACATGTGCAAGTGGACACCCAGTAGTGCATTGAACGTAACATGACGGTGAAGGCGGCGGCAGCGGGCGCGGGTGCGAGCCGCGTGCGCGCCCTAGTGCGCCAGACCCTTATGGTCATACTGAGTAAGTGAAGCCTCTGCGTAAGCAATTTTATTGGGTAGGTAAGTTATGAATAAATACCCGCTATGGCCCACTGTTCTCAAGCTCATCAGAGATAAAGGCAGCGGTGGACGCAGGTTAGTTAGTAGGTATATCGCCCCAGGGGTCGCACAGGGAGCGTTTTGTCTCTTGAGAAGACACGGAGCTCCCTTCCTGTGACCGAGCAAAGGTCACAATGAATCGCACACAATTTTTGAAGATTTCTCCCGAAAACATAATAAAGGTGCTCAGTATCACATGAAACGTGAATGTGCTTCATAAAAGTAGTGCATGCGTGATGAAACTTTACGAGCCAGTTAATGGAAACGTGAAATGAGCAGTCGAACGAATGGCGTTCAACTAGTACCTAGTGCCGACCGGCGCAGGCGGCGGCGTGACGACGCCTCTCCGGCGACCGCGACGGCTGCTGCAGTACCTACTTGTGTTCAGAAATCATACGTAACAGTCGATCGCCTGTGTACTCCCAGGATAAGGTAGAGGTGTATTATATCATATACTTCGCACATTTAGTAGGTCTGTATGCTCATGTTCAAGTCGAAAGTAATAGGGGAAAGTCGATTGCCATCAACTGGGCATGAATCCGGACTCCACGCTTCCACTGTGAAGTCCTAATGGAAAAACCCAATGGAAAACCACTTTGATCGGCCGCTGTTATTAATAACATTTAACAAAATCCCAATGCCAATGGCACGTCGTGAGAAACCTAAACATAATGAACGCATTCGACATCATCAGTTTTTGCGTTGTACATAATGATTAAGTGCGTCCCAGATCATCACCAACCGGAAGGTCAACCCCTCCGTTGTGATCATCACTGGATAAACAGATAATAAAAATAATATGCAAAACTTAGTAAACAGTCGACAAGCTCGAGAGCACCAACACATCGGCTGTGTGGTTGCGTACCTCCATTAGTGTGTCAATGTCTGTGTGCAATGTATGCCTCCTTGCCTCACCGCACACAGGCAAACCCTGTCGTGACATGTAATGAACCTGCTCACCTTTCTTTGGTCAAACAGTGAGACGTCATCTATCAATCAATTATAATTACCTATTATACTAAGTGGGTAGGTATGGTACATACCGCTAGTCCGCTACAACTGCAGCGCATGCACTTCTCGCTAGCACGGACAGACAACGATAGAGCGTTGATCAGCAACATGCAGCAAGTCAGTACGCACCGCCTGGCTCATTGCGCGATATTTTCCTTTAGGTTAGGTATTAATTTGAGGAGTCTTTGATAAGCTTACATTCTGATTAGTTGGTACATTCATTGATTTATTATTGGTCAGTATCAAACTGGATATAAAGCGGAACTGTCCTCCATAACGCGTTTTTTTGTCCTATCAAAACACGAGATGCTGGACAATTTTGCCAGGACGGTAAAAAGGAACGGGTTACGCTTGCGAGACATGTAGCGGGCAGTGTATCTGAAACCTTATTCGTATCAGTAGAAAGGGGCCATAGATAAATAATTGACCGAGCGAGCGTAGCGAGATACAATTCCATTGTATTATATTTTCAGAACAAAAGTTAAAATAACATTGCTATTTACCTACATAATTAATTATGTTGCAATCGATGCTAAAAACCCAACAACTATAGATGTATGTTTTATGTAGCAATATGTAGCTTAATAACGTAAACATATCGAAACTTTTTGCTTAGTTCGAAATTTCGAAGTTCTTAGCAAAATGAAGGGTATGTTCTTCTAGTTTTTTTGGTAGAGTTGCATGGTGACACTATGTTTCATTGCTGACGTTTATGTTTTCTGTTTGCTGACGAAATTTCTCAAATTTTTTAAATACGACAGAAAAGATACAGATGTCTTATACGTCAACGGTAGTCTGGCTGTTCTTTCGAAATGGTTTGCAGTAATGTTCGCAGCTAATAATCTTTTAACATCATCGAGAACATAATACATTTAGTTTTGTTCGCATTAACGAACAAAACTAAATGTATTATGTTCTCATTACCAAATGTACCTCAAGTGAGTCTAGATCTAAAACTTGATGGCAAAAAACTAGATGCAATAACGGAAACTATATTTTTAGGTCAACACCGTCTAGGGATATTTTGTATAATGTTCTTTTACTCAAAAAATACTGGCCGGTTTTTAAATCTTTTGAAGAAAGCTTATTTTGTAGGCCTTTTTGGATGATTCCAAATTTGAATTTGAAAAAATAAATTAAAAACGAAAGATTTACGTGGCATAACTTGAGCGAAGTTGGAAGGTTTCAATTTACTTATCATAGTTTTTGGTAATTTTTGGTGCCAAATTAAAGTTTTAAAACAAGTTAGCAGTTAATTTCAAATTTCTGCTACTGTATGCATTATGCAGCGGCGCCATTTAACAAGAGAGGAAATGTTAAGGGCAGTAGGCATGCTCCAAGCTGGGGCTACTCAACGGAGTATTGCTGAGGAGATTGGAACAAAACTGTAGTGTATATAGATATACTTATGATTTGTCTCGAGCGCATACGTCACAAGGTGCGGGCTGAGTGGGGTCATTCTATGCCCAACCGCCAGCCCGCAAGCACGTGGTGGTGCGTAGGCGAGCTGAATACCATTTTAATATTGTGTAGCTATACTGGCTACTACATTTGGCGACGAGGATTAAAAAAAAAACTGTATGTAAAGTGATATACTTTAATTTTTTTTTAAAAGGAGGTAAATGTGACTGTGGCGAGATAAGTATACCTAATAGAAAATAAAACTTAACTAAGTACATTGGAATGTTACTATTAAGCCGCAAAACATTTTAATTCCTTAGTTTGTAATTACTTACATATTAAAAACAAGGTACTCGTTAAACTTAAAACCTTAACTCCGCTATCTAGATTCAAAAGTTAAAAACATTCATCGTAACGGTGCAGCAGTGGTGTTATGTTAAAGTTGTTTACGCAAAGATGTGCTATGAAGGAATCATTACATCGGCACGCCGCGCCGCGCCGCTGCACCGGTAACCTTTATGGATTGTCAATTTGTTATTTACGAATACGCACTTAATGTATTTTTATACGATTAGTAATAAATATGTTGAATTAGTATAGACACATTTCGTCATTTAGTGCCTACCTACTGGTAGGCAAATGTTAATGTATAAAATGTGTAAATAAGTTTAAACTGCTAATTTGAGTGCAAATGTTAAACTGCCTACCTACTTATTTAATTTTCATTATAGAAAGTAAAATCATCCTGTAATGGATCTAATTAAGGTTTCTAATTGTTTCAATAGTAATTAGATAAAATTGTTAGTACATAATACCCAAGTAAGTTAGTTTATTTTACGACTTACTTCAGTAAATAATGTGAGAAATCGATCACGATCGCGAAGTCAGACATGTGTGGTAGTGTCTTTGTTTTAATTATGGTTGTTTGTAATAATTCGAACATCATACTTAATATTTTTCATAGTATAGGTATTTAGTGGTATGAGGAACAGGGTGTAAAGTTCACTCATCCACCATAGAAAAGGGAGGATCCTCCGACCAGACGGGTGTTGTGTCTGGCGGGCAACTGCCCAACGGTTTGAAGTTGAAATCTTGTATGTATGTCGATCGCTCGGTAAACTCTAACTGCGCGATGCAGGATTTGTGTGACGTCATGTTTATGATGCGTAGTTTGTATGTGGCGGTGTAACCGCTACAGGTAGAAGTGTTTTGTTAGTAATTAATTTGGAATACCTACTTCAAACACAATTGAGGACTGGTTGGTGACTCGAAATCTAATAAGCGGTGAAGCTTATTATATAAATGGGTAGGCACCCTTGGTGAGGTTGCGAATTTTGTTACAAAATAAGCAGTAGGTATAATGCGGTTATGAAAGAAAATGAACTGCACATAAATTACGTAGTAAGATTTTAATGTTTCGTATAAGTACTTACATTTTTGAATTATACACAAAGAAAATTACTGCTTTAATCAGCATGGTTGGCAATCCTGATCCTGAGTAACCTACTTCCACGTAAGCTGGCGAAGTGCCTACTCATCAATTTGACAATATAGCAGTTGTAAATACAACAAAACTGATCATTAAATTGATACCAACATTTTATCATGTGAAAGCAGCACTGCTGGTCATTAAATTGACTCGTCATAAAAAAAAAGCAGTAGAGCAGAATTATCTGATCATTAAATTGATATTGGAACAACAATAAACTGTTTGTTTATTTAAGGTGACTGCCATGTCACACATACTTGAGAAGTTCAAATTAGCAAAATTTTCTGGTCATTAAATTGATACTGAAACAACTATAAACTGGTTGGTACCAGGTAGTTGCCATGTCCCAACTAATGCTGGAGAAGTTGACTGCGATGAACCTTATGATGAACCTTCTTCGGTTGGAGCTTGATGGGAGCGGTGGAAAAAGCACTCTTTATCTATCTCGACACTTCAGGTATTGACAAGAGTGAGAAGCAAAGAGCAAGCTGATTGCAATTTGGCGGTTTAGAATTACAAGAAATATTCTACAATATTCCCGAAACTAATGTAATTGGCACAGTTGAATCAGGTATCTTCCAGATTGCAGTAAATAAACTGGATGCCTATTTTACACCGAAACAGAGCAAAGTTTATGAGTGTCATTTATTTAGTTTAATTAAATAAGAATCTAATGAAAAATTCGAAAAATTTTAGTTCGCTTAAGGCTCCGTGCTGCCGCACCGCACGAAATCACTGATTTTGATCAATTTTGTTTATTCGTTGTGAGAAAGGGGACGAGAATTTAAACAAAATTATTTGTGATTTGAAAAGTCCAATTCTTCGTCTTGTACATAGGGGAAAGGGATTTTTGAAATAAATTAAGGATTCGTGGGAAATCACTAAAATTCACAACTAGTTTTCCAAAAAATGACGCGAGACTGACGTTTGATCGTTTCGTTAGAAGAAACTGCTTTTGATGTTGAAAATTAAAAAATATCATCAACATCATTATATGGTCTACTTGTACATAGGGGAACCACTTTTTTCAACTTTTTTACAAAATATAGCAGAAAAAAATGTTGAAATAACGTAACTTTCTCAAAACTTCAAGCCAAATAAATATTTTTTTTCTAATACTTAGAAACACTTTTAAGAAATTTTAAAAATATGTATTAATTTTAAGTTAATTGTTTAATAGAATCTAAATTTTATTTTATAAATAAACAATTACTTCATTACGTAAATAAATGGCAAAGTGAACTATATAAACGATCGCGGAAAATCTATTCCGTCAGTAGCGAACGGGCCTTCCCAGCGTGAGGACGTATCACTTTGCGTCGCAGCACGCACACACGCACGTACGTGTCCGATGTTAACATATTCCAGAAATTGTACGTCGACTACCACATTTTGATCCGCATTTTATTTTAAAGTACTTTGCTTGTTTTTGAAGAACATTAAAATTTTGCATGCCTGGCAATAAATAAAATACCGGTGTACGTGTGTTCGTAATTCTTCTTATCCTAAACGGCTTGACTGATTTAGATGTTTTTTTTTTTAAATTGTTTTTGTGTAACTTGGATGGTTCATAACTATAGTTGGACCCGCGTGGCGCTGTTGTCGCAGGACAACATCTGCCTGCTGGGTTCACTAGTTATATTTTGACTTTAGATTTCATAGTTTTGAGTGATTTTTGGTAGGGGAAAAAGTTATGGGTTCGCGTCACCGATATGCCCGCGCCGATATGCTGTTGTAGCAATAAGTGAAGTATTTTTGGAACGAAGTTCTTTAACGCTACTGAAGACTACTTTAAGTCAAAATAAAGATCCAAGATGGCGCCTGCGAACATTTAAAAATATTTCGTCATGGGTATCGTTTTCATAGTTTTCGAGGATGCTAAAGCTGATAGTGAGGGCAAAATATAAATCCAAGATGGCGGCTGTGACAATATTCAGATTTTTCGTCATGGGTGTCTTTTTCATAGTTTTTGAGGATTCTAAAGCAGATTTTGATATCAAAACGTAAATCTAAGATGGCGGCTGCGAAAACTTTCACATTTCTTCATAACATCACGCCATCAATTTCAAAGTGTTGGGCCCTTTGAAATTGATGGCGTGATGTTATGAAGAAATCTCATTTCCGCAATTTTTTCGCGCAAGTGGGTTCGCGCAAGTGTCTTTCGCGAAAATGTCTTTCGCGCAAGTGTCTCAGATCCCTTTATGGATACTGGTGCCAATTCTCTTGTCACAAATTAATGCCTCAAAACTAGACTAAAAATCACCAAAGTTTCGTTCATTCCTGTCAAACGATGATTTCCCATCGTGAAATAATTATAGAATATATTTTATTTTGACAGCACTAAGATGGCAATATGGTGCCGATTCTCTTGTATACCAAACTAAACTTACTAAACTATCACTAAAATTCCTTACTTTTGGCTATGAAAATCTTGAAGCTATTCTGCAACAAAAATTCTCTAAATTTAAATATATTTTGACACACTAAAATTATATTTGACAATCGCGAGTCCACGTGGTACTTGTTTGCCCTACCCCGTGAATTTTTTTTAGACCTGAAGGCGCACAGGGGGCAGCCTTGACGTTTTATATAGAATTTTTACTTTTTGTAAGGAAAATAAGAAAAAATATTACCTACATGTAGAGTGTCAGGGGTTTAAGGGTCTTATAAAGGGGATCGAAATTCTCATTATTTTTGCGATTGGACGCACCATTTTCGAGATATATGCAAAAGAAAAAAAAAGATACTGTTTTTTGCACCTGAAGCGAGGTGTTGGTGTAAATTTTAGTTCGAGATAACTAATTTTATTCCGCACCTTTTTAATCGCGATTAAAAATAGTCAGATTTAGTTAGACATGGTGCCGATTCTCTTGTCACAAATGCCTCTAAACTAGACTAAAAATCACCAAAATTTTGTTTTATTCCTGTCAAACGACGATTTCCCATTCTGAAATAGACTAAAGTGACACAACTTAACTAGATTTTAGTTTGACAGCACTAAGATGGAACTGAGATTTTCATTTAGTGAAAATAGCAATTTTGCTATTCTGTATTTGACGTTTTTCACTTAAAAGGAGACGTCATTTTTGTATGGGACTCCGGCCATAACATGTACACTTTAGAAAACCCGGGCAACGAACCCCTGAATACAATAAAGACTGTTTTTTTCCATAATATCTACTAGTTTTTGGGGCACAAAATAAAAACCGAAAATGTTTGACGTTTGTCAGGAGAAATACGACCATCGACAGCTAGCCATTTTCGTCCAGAAGTACCTATAAATCTACAATAAACAAAAGCAGTTTTTTTTTAAATGTTAATCACACTTTCTAATTAATCAAAAAAGTTGTATCAGTTAGCTATCTTATTATAGTACAGAAATACATGCCTTTCATATTTATTTAAATAACATCTACGTGATATTATTATGTTCAAATGTAACATGATTTCTGGACGAAAGCAGTATGCAAGTAAGACGACGCCATGATGAATAAAATATGGCAATAATTTGTTAAACTATTATTTTTGGTGCAGGTTAGAGCAGTGGTGGCCCAGTGGTAACGGCCGCGACTTACAAGTTGTACGTCGCAGTTCGTACCCAGGCAGGCGCTTTACTTTGTGTAAATTATTTCATCACCACTGCTCTCAAAACGGTGAAGGAAAACATCGTGAGGAAACCGGCATGTCCTAGAACCGAAAATTCGAAGACATGTGACATCTACCAACCCGCACTGGGCCCGCGTGGTGGATTACGGCCCACTCCCTCTCACAGAGAGGAGGCCTGTGTCCCAGCAGTGGGAACATTATAGGCTGATGATGATGATGATGATGATGATTATTTTTGGTGCCGAAGTAATCAGGGGAATAAACAAGAAATAATATTTTTCCTCAATTCGTGGAATTTTTTCCTTTTTTTTCATTAACGTACACTTTATGGCCGAAAATGAAACATCTCCTTTAGATTTTCTAACCGTATCTGACTATTTTTCGCGATTAAAAACGTGTGGAATAAAATTGATTGTCATGAACTTTAAATTCACACCAATACCTCGATTTCACATGCAAAAACAGTACTGAATCTTTTTTTTTCTTTTCTTATCTCGAAAACGGTGTGTCCAATCGCAAAAATAATGAAAATTTCGACTCCCTTTATAAAACTCTTAAACCCCTTATACTCTACATGTAGGTAATATTTTTTCTTATTTTCCATACATAAAGGGAAAATTCCATATTAAACACGTCGAGCGTGCGCGCCTCCGGCTCTAAAAAGATTCACATGGTTAGGTATCACGTGTGGAGTCGCGATTGTCAAATTTGATTTAGATGTGTCAAAAAATTTCTTAAATTTTGAGAATTTATTTTGCAGAATTGTGCCGATTCCCTTGTTCAAAAACTAAACTAAATTTAAGTGCATCTTTTTCTTTCTATTTCATTAAGAAATGGACAGAAGATAAATTTTAGTTTAGTCCTGTCAAATTAATCAGCGCTTGGCGTTAATTGACGTAATTTTAGTCGGCAAGTTTTTAACCACGTCTAAACTTGTATGGAAAGTGATAGGCGGTGATTAATTTGACAGGACTAAACTAAAATTTATCTTCTGTCCTTTTCTTAATGAAATTGTAAGAAAAAGATGCACTGAACTTAAATTTAGTTTAGTTTGTGAACAAGGGAATCGGCACCAATAGCTTTGAGATTCTCATAGTCAAAAGTAAGAAATTTTAGTGATAGTTTAGTTAGTTTAGTTCGGTGTATAAGAGAATCGGCACCAATCAAAATTTTAGGTGAAAAAAGTCAAATTCAGAATAGCGAATTTTTATTTTCGCTAAATTAATAACTCATTCAGTTGCAAAAACTGTACTTTATCTTTTTTCTGTTCTTTTGCTTATATCTCGAAAATTGTGTCTTATCGCAAAAATAATGAAAATTTCGACCCCCTTTATGAAACCCATAAACCCATAAAACTCAACATGTAGGTAATAATTTTTCATGTTTTCCATAATGAATGTTTTCCATTTTTTTTTTGCATTGTTTTTTTGATGTTTTTTTTTTGTTTTTTTTTTGTTTTCCAAAAAGTATGAAATTCCATATAAAACAGAATTGTTATAAATATACTAAACGAATATACACAAATATTCCAGACTTATTTCATAAGCGTACCTACGTAACTTAACAAAATACCGTCTATAGGATCAAAACTGTTTAAGCGATCACTACGCTCGATGTTTAGGCGTGTGTGCGTGGACGGTGCACACAAACATAGCATCGCAAGAATTTACCTAAACTCTGTCGAGTGAATTCACAGCACGGAGCCTTAAGACAACAAGCCGACAAATATTATTAAGAAAAAAATACTAATTAATATGATAAATATATAATATACCTAATAAATATGATATAAATGAAAATAATATGATATGAATAATATTATAAATATGATAAAGGAGAAAGCTCATGGATGTATGGAATCCCGTACCAAGTTGCATCAAAATCAAACTTTGTTTTTTATAGACTACACTGATTATATTAACTCCTACAAAAGTTATTTTTGAAAATAAAAACCCGGGTTTTGGAGTTATTTTATAAAATCGAAAATAACCTAAAAACTAGGTTATTTTTTTTGACGCTTCCGACGACCTATTTTAAATAGACACGTTAAACACGAACGAACATTATTGCTCTAAAAATAGCGTAATCCACTAATATTAGTAAGAATTGCGAGTTAACAACATAATAGCCGCGCCACAGGATGCGTGACTGAAACTCTGAGATTTGTCCGACCTTTATATTGCCAATACTGTGAGCGGATCTGCTTACCTGAGTAAGAGTTATTCATGACTGTAACAAGTTAATCATTGGAGTAGACGTTTGTTCTAATGAATGTGTAGGTTGATTTCTGGGTATTAAAAATGAACAATTGATACATTGATGACTGACGGTGTCAATCGGTCGACCCCACGACTCGCCATATTTGCACAATAGGTACACAACACAGAAAAAGAAGTTAAAAAAATACAAACAAGTTTTACTTCTCAACGCACAATTCAATAATTATCTAATATAATCTCAAGTTCTCAACTCTCAAAAATACTCGCTAGCCCAAAGATAGTTGGTACTTGATACGTCAGTAGAGTACAACTAAAAATGTCAAATCAATGCACAGACAATGCACAGATTATAAAGTAACTAGTCGGGATTTAGGGATGTAATCAATAAACAAAAATCTGAAGGGTATGAAAATCGATCTAGTGTCAATTAGCAATAAGCCAAACTAAATCGATTTGGTATACTTAATTGTTTGATTTTACTTAATTTTTGCTGATAATCAAAGAAATCAAAGCAAAAACATATAATTCGTGAAATGTTTTTAAAGCAAACATTATTAATTATTTAATACACAAAAGAAACTATTACTGATTAGTCGATTCATCAAAAATCAATTCTATTGCATTCTACATCTCTAAGACTGGCTGTGTGAACAGCCAATTAACCATAGATAAAATAATGATAATCATACAATTAGATTCTATTATATTCTAGTGTTTTTTAATAATGTAGAATCGGCAAAGTATTCTTTTTTACAGTGATCATGACACTTAAAAAAATCAAGGGTTAAAAAACGAAGGGCGCCAACGGTTGTCATAAAATGTTATGCTTGCAAATAAGGCATTTCGTAACATCTAATTTGTTGACAAGTCGACAGACAAGGGGCTGTTCATGTGAAACGGAACGTCAGTTATAGGGAGTAAAACAATATACATACTTTTAATCTCAAAACTAAATTCCCTGTTCAAAAATCAAATCCCCGACGTATAATATCTTAAAAAATTATGAAAGTAATTACTATAAAATTTTGGTCTTGATGCGCGAGAGTTTTTGGTACCACTTTTGGTCATTGTCCTTTAAAGATAAAGATAATAATAATATTATAAAGAGGAAAGATTTGTAATTTTGTATTGTTTTTTAACGAATAAACTTGAAAACTACTGGACCGATTTGAAAAATTCTTTCAGTATGGATAGCTACATTATCAGCAAATAACAAAGGCTATATTTTGATCCCCGTATTCCCACGGGAACGGGAACTGCGCAGGTAAAACCGCGTGACGTCCGCTAGTTTAAAGATAAAGATGACCAAATTATAGATTAGATAACTGAAAAATGTTCCTCATAAGGACTAAAAAAAAAGAAAATATTGCAGAAGATTCTATGAAATTGGACAACATAATAGCTGAGGCAAATATCCTCGAAGCAGTTTATCGGTAAATGGAAGATTTAGGGGATGGTACCAGGAAAAACATAGATATAAATAAAGTGGATTAAAAACTAATAAAATAAGGAAGGAGGAACGATCAATTTTACTGATCACATTTCAAAGTACAGAAATTTGTATCAAGTACCCAGGGATTTCGACCACCTAGTAACATAGATGAGCTTCAGAGCTTCCTGGGTCTTATAAACTATGTCGGGAAATGGATTTCCAATTTGCGACCAAAACTGAACCTCTCAAAGAGCTAGAGAACAAACAAGGAAAAGGATCAGAAATTAGTAAATTTTGGGGTTCCAAACAGGATGCCGCGTTTAGTGAGCTAAGTCACCTGAAGTTACTATGACGTGAAAGATCGGACAGTGGTTATAGCTGATGTTAGTCCAGTAGCATTGGGTGGTGTTTTGATACAGATAGACCACAAAGAGCCAAGGATTATCGCTCATGGGCATAAGCCATTGACAGACTGCGAATACAGCCAAACAGAAAAGGAAGCTCTGGCATTAGTATGGGCTGTAGAACACTTCCACGTTTTTCTGTATGGTAAGGAATTCGAATTGATAACTGACTATAAGCCACTTGAGTTCATATTCGGACCCAAGTCAAAATCATGCGCCAAAATAGAACGGTGGATTTTACGACTCCAGATATTTGCATTTAAGGTCGTCTATAAACCAGGCAAAGAGAACATTGCACATTGTTTGTTTAGACTATGCCACTTAGAAAATTCATCGGTAAATGAAATCAAAGATTACGTACAGTAAGAGTTCAACAGTGGATAGACACGCTAAGAGTTGTATTGCTGTGAACACGCGCTGTAGTCCGTACATGTGTATGTGTAAACAATCAGACGTCTGTGGTGGGTGTGCCGTAAACACACCACAGAGAACGCACACTATCGTATCGTCACGGTTCGCGGGCGCCTTTTGTTAGACACGCATCTTACGCGTGATCTTGGCCAGTGTATGGCATTGCTAAAATTCGAAAGTAAATTATATGTGCAGATAGCAGAAGGCGTTGGTCTTGTGTTCAAGATGGCTAAGGTTCTAATCTCGTAAATCACAGCGCTATTTTTAAAAATATTGTTATTTTTCTTTTGCAATTATAATATTTTTTAAATATTGCTGCCTTTTTATTAATGTTGTTATTGCAATAAAGGGTTGTTGTCGCTTCAAAAACAGACATACATATTTACAGTAAAAGAAGTTATTTTGATTTATGATTTAATTATTAGTTGATTTATTTGTTAAAAACATATTTAATAAAAACATTTTTAAGGCTATTCAAAATTAAATACGTTTACCTTTTAACAAAATTAAAGTTATGATCTGTTTAATAGTTAGGTTGGCAGCACTGGTGTCGCGCCATTATTGTTCCGTTGCGAACTTCCGGAGCAATGGTGGGGCGACACTTATAAAACGAATGTCGGAAGGAGTGATCGTTAGTTGGTTGTTGGATACAGTGCGAGTAGTTATAAAATACGTGTGATTATAGTGTGGATATATTTGAGTCTAGAAAATAAATGTTTAATTGCTGTGTACGTGTGTAGTTTGATTAAGGTCGATTACATCAGAAGTGGTACGGAAACGCGCCCAGATGCCGCGAAGCCGCAAGCGCACGCGAGGGAAAATAAGTCGTACGAGTAGTTCGTCGTCGAGCTCTGGTTCGCCTTCATCCAGCAGCAGCAGCAGCTCTGATGGACACAGGCATAAGAAAAAGAGACGCACCAGGCGTGCGTCTCCCGCAGTAAGCCAAAATGTTATTTTATCTTCGGTGATTCCTGATTTTGACCCATTGGTGGACGATATTGAAATGTGGATAAATGTTGTGGAAGCCAATGCGCGTGTTTTTCGTTGGACTGATCGTGTCCTACAATATCAAGCTTTGCAAAAATTGCGTAATACGGCTAAAACATGGTATGACTCACTTCAGAAAAATAAAACACGATGGACTACCTGGAAATGGAAGGATTGGCGAAGTACACTATTAGACACATTTCAAATAAAGCGTAATATGTATTGTTTGCTAAAAGACTTGGTTCAAACGAAACCCTCGGATGGCCAGTCATTATATGAATTTTATTTTGTACAAAAAGGCAAAATTGATAAGATGAGACTGTCATTTTCTGATCAGGATATTATTTCAGTAATCGTAGGATCAATTGGCGATAAAAATATAATCACTGCAGCAGATGCTGGTAATTTTAAATACTGTGATGAGTTGGCCTCATTTTTACACGGAAAAATTCATGTTGACCCGGAACATAAGTCCATTCAGAAGCATAACAATTTGCCCGGTAAAAACTCAACTCGCTTATTCTATAATAATGTTGATAAAAAGACAGACAGTTCTTCCAACTCTAATGGACTACCAATGCATAGTTCTGTTGTGAATGCTGGTACGAATATAACATGCTTCCGCTGTGGTGAACCTGGTCACAAAAAGACCAGTTGCAATCAGAAGGATAGTGTCAAATGTAATGTGTGTAATAAATTTGGTCATTTAGAGCTTGCATGTAGGTTTAAACCGAAAATGAAACCTGAAAAGGATAGCGAAGTCAAATTAATTGTTGAACCTACACCTAAGGATAAATTTTATAAGGAAATTATAATTAATGGATGTAAACAGCAAGCTTTTATTGATATGGGCAGTGGTTGTTCTCTAATAACGTCTTCTTTGGCACGCAAGTTAAACCTTGCAATTTTCCAATTAAATAAACCTGTTTTATTAACAGGGTTTAAAACAGATTCTTGCTCTGAGGTTACACATGGGGCACAGGTTGACATTAGGGTTGATAATGCTGAGCTTAATGTGGTCCTATATATTTGTGATGAATTAGCTGGCTGTCCTATTTTAATTGGTAGGAATTTTACGGAGGATAAAAGAATTATGTATTCACGTATTGGAAGTAGCCTTTCTTTTTGTCCCATAAGCAATTACCATGTCGCTTTAATAGAGTCGTCCATGTTTAACCCTGATTCTGTTGAACACATGTCTGTGTTAAATGAAATATTTTCTAAATACCCTCGGGTTGTTTCAAAAGATTTAAAATCGTTAGGGCAGACTTCTTGTGTTGAGTTAGACATTGAACTAATAACTAATAAACCTGTGTACCATAGACCCTACCGTATGTCTGAATCCGAAAAAGCAGCAACTAGGGAAATTATTGATGACCTGTTAAAAAATGGAATAATTCGCGAAAGTAATTCCGCTTATGCCAGTCCGATTCTGTTGGTTGATAAACCTTCGGGCGAAAAACGTATGTGCATTGATTATAGATCACTAAATAAAATTACTGTCAAAGAGAAATACCCAATGCCCATTGTAGAAGACCTAATAGACAAACTAAGAGGATGTAAATGTTACACATCTATTGATTTAAAAAGTGGCTACTATCAGATTAATGTTAATGAAAATTCTATTGCTAAAACTGCATTTATTACGCCTGATGGCCATTTTGAATTCAGAAGGATGCCATTCGGATTATGCAATGCACCGTCTGTATTCCAAAGGTTAATGAACACTGTCTTGGGTAAACTACGCTTTGATAAAGTTATTTGTTATATGGATGATCTATTGGTAGCTACAGGGTCGATGGATGAAAATATTAGGCTGTTAGACGAAGTTTTAAAAATATTACAAAATAACGGTTTGACTATAAATTTGGAGAAATGTCATTTTTTCCAGAGCTCTGTTAACTTCCTCGGGTACGATATTTCTGAAGATGGTGTACGTCCAGGTAAAAAGAAATTGAAAGCAGTAGAAAATTATCCTGAACCTAAAAATGTGCATCAAGTGAGACAATTTTTAGGCCTAATAAATTATTTTAGAAAATTTATAAAGGATTGTGCTCTTATAGCAAAACCGTTGACAAAGCTCTTGAAAAAAGATATCACATGGCAGTGGGGATCCGAACAAGTTTCAGCGGTAAATAAATTAAAATATGAGTTGTTACATAATGCTTTATTAAAAATATATGACCCCAAATTACCTACTATTTTATACACTGATGCCAGTCGCGATGGTATGGGCTGCATACTGACTCAAGTAACTGATACAGGTGAAAAACCAATCCATTTTTATAGTCGACAGACTTCTAATGAGGAGAAAAAGTACCACTCCTTTGAGTTAGAGTTTTTGGCAATAATTGTTGCACTCCAAAAATTCCGTCACTATTTATTGGGATCCACTTTTAAAATTTATACAGATTGCAATGCTGTTAAATATACAATAAATAAGCAAGAAATTAATTCTAGAATCGGTAGGTGGGTATTACTTACACAAGAATTCACGTTTGAAATAATACACAAACCAGGGGCTCAAATGCAACATGTTGATGCTTTGAGCCGAAATCCATTTGATACAAATTCCACCCCCATATGCAATGAAAGTGTGTTGGCTATTACTGAAGCAGATTGGTTATTGTCAGTCCAGTTACAAGATCCTAGTATTTGTGCAATAAGAGAAATATTGGAATCAGGACAGGCCGAGCTTAATAAGAAAGTGTATAATGAGTATGAGTTGTTAGGTAATAAGGTATACCGTAGGACTGACTATGGTAGAAGGTGGGTTGTCCCCAAACAATGTATTTGGCAAATTATTAAAGCAAATCATGACGATCTTGGCCATTTTGCCGTGGATAAGACAATTGAAAGAATAAAATCATGTTATTGGTTTCCCAAAATTAAGAAAGTAGTATCCAAATATATAAAAAATTGCATTAACTGCATTTACTATAAAAATATCCATGGCAAAAAGGAAGGTAAACTGTTTCCTATACCTAAATATGCAAAGCCCTTTCACACACTTCACATAGACCATCTGGGTCCATTTGTAAAGACCACGCGTAAAAATACCTACCTCTTGGTGACTGTTGACTCTTTTACAAAATTTGTATTTATATCTCCTGTTCGTAACACTAAAACTCAAGTTGTTATTAGCGAGTTAGACAAAATATTTAAAGTTTTTGGTAATCCTAAGCGTCTTATATGTGATGCTGGAAGTTCTTTCACGTCTAAGTTATTCGTTAAGTACTGTCAAGACAAAAACATACGACAACATGTTATAGCTACTGCTGTTCCACGCTCAAACGGTCAGGTGGAACGCTTTAATCGCACCATCCTTGACGCATTGAGAAGTATGGGTGCTAATACCAGCTATGACAAATGGGACACTCATATTACCAGTATCCAACAAGGTATTAACAGTACCATTAATAAAACGACTGCAGCCATTCCCAGTGAAGTATTCTTTGGATACCGACTTCAAACTGATGCTGACATGTTGGCACAGGAAGATCAATCTGTTGACGTCACGTTATTAAGGAATAACGTCAACAGTCGCATTCAGGTCAGCGCAGACAAGCAAAAGCAGGCTTTCGATTCCAAAAGAAAAGTAGCTCACAGTTACAACGTCAACGATTTGGTCGTTATAAGAATTCCCAGTCAATCCAATGATGGGCAAAGCACTAAATTATTACCACTTTTCAAAGGACCTTTTCAGGTGATTGAGGTATTGGGTCATGACCGCTATAAAGTAAAGGATATGCGTGGCGCTGAAAGAACAAGCAAGCGGTATGAGGGGACCACGTGTGCTGAAAATATGAAACCATGGATCAAGTTGGCAGACCTAGATGTTGAAGGTTCAGAAATGGCCTAAGATGTTGTCAGGTATTTATTAAACCCAAATAATGATCCAATTTATTAAAATTTTATGTCATAGTTTTTACTATTGCTTGTCATACGCTGTCTAGTGCATTTGCTTCAAACATATTTTGGTATTTGGAGTATTTTAAGTTACAGTATTTATTCGTGTAAAATAAATCTGTGATAAATTTGTTTAGGGTTTGTAGTGATATGCAACTAGGGTTGGCCAAAGGCACCGCCTAGGGAAAGCTGCAAACTCTAAACATAACTGACCGCTGATGGAACAGTTAGATACATGTAAATACCAACATATGTCGTGTTGACAGGTCATTTGAGTTGGGGTCTTTCTCTGCTGGCCGTTGATGGAATAGAGGAGTAGACGCTCAATTCGAATGGCGAGTAATAAATACAAACATATGTCCTGTTAACAGGTCTTTTGAGTTGGGGTCTTTCTCTGCTGGCCATTGATGGCATAGTAGAGTAGACGCTCAATTCAAATGACGAGTAATAAGTAATCGCAGCTTCACGCTATGAAATATTATAACTTATTGTTTAAACTTTGTTCTCAGCAATTGCACCAGACTGGGACGCTATCCGAGGACGGATGCGTGCGCAGGACGGCCGGATGTTGTCGCTTCAAAAACAGACATACATATTTACAGTAAAAGAAGTTATTTTGATTTATGATTTAATTATTAGTTGATTTATTTGTTAAAAACATATTTAATAAAAACATTTTTAAGGCTATTCAAAATTAAATACGTTTACCTTTTAACAAAATTAAAGTTATGATCTGTTTAATAGTTAGGTTGGCAGCACTGGTGTCGCGCCATTATTGTTCCGTTGCGAACTTCCGGAGCAATGGTGGGGCGACACTTATAAAACGAATGTCGGAAGGAGTGATCGTTAGTTGGTTGTTGGATACAGTGCGAGTAGTTATAAAATACGTGTGATTATAGTGTGGATATATTTGAGTCTAGAAAATAAATGTTTAATTGCTGTGTACGTGTGTAGTTTGATTAAGGTCGATTACAGGGTTTAGAATGAAAATGCATGATATGTGATAAAAAATTAAAAAATATTTATTCGTTATATTTATTTAACTGTTACAATTATTTATCATTACTTCAGCTGAATAAGATGTGAAATAGATGTCTAGAAACTTAGAAGCAATTGGTATTATTTTGACATATTTAAATTTTGAAATGTTTTCAATTTTAAATGGATTTTTTTTCACCATAAATATAAAGCTTTGATCATGGTCGAAATAATTAAGCAATAAATAAGAATATTAGACTACTCAAAATGTAAAAAAAAAACTACTGACAAAATAGGTGATTTTAACTAACACTCACACTTAGTCCGGTTTCACTTTTACGCAGCGCCATAATATTTGATCTTATATTTATATTTCATTTTGCATTTTGAAAACCACAACACCGCTAATAGCTAAATACTCATCACCGACAATAATCACGAACCAACAAAGTTCTATTAAGTGAATACTCGTAACGAATCGCATCTGTCTACCCCACAGAAATCGAAATAATTTAGTTAATTTTCTGTGGTCTACCTGCTAAACTTTAATATTTATGTGAATAAGACGAATGAAACAAAAAGCGAATGATTATCGAACTAGTCATTGGTTGCAGACAAAGTGAGTGTGTGTGTATAATGTGCATGCCTACAGTATTGTAACAACTTATAGAAGAAGGTCGTAAGTCATACCGAAGCGTCAGTCTATTGCTTTGTAAGATTGCCTATGAACTTTTGGTCGGTACTGTACATTAAATAAGTAATTCGATTATTACATGTGTGAAATTCATTCAAAAATAGCAATTGGAGATATTGTAACAGTTCTTGACTTCTTAAGTCAAATTGTTATCATTTAACATTTTGATGTTTAGGTATTTGTTTTCACACGCATGAAGAACCATTACACTGGTAGTATTACACTTAAATTCCTTTAGTGAAGTCAATAATTCAATCACGATCTTCATAGGATTACTGTAATTTTCACCGATACTTAAAATGATCTTGTGGTATTTATCAATGCCTTTTATTTGGGACGCCAAAATTCAAAATATACAGTTCAAAAGGTTTTGAAAAAATACTTATATTATAGTTTGGTGGAATAACTTAGTATAAGATACTTGCCGTTTACACACCTTATACAGAGCTAGTTAAAAAATAAATAAATATAAGTTTTTGACTATTAGTTGAGGAAGATCAGGCCCTATTAAGAATAAATCATAAGTAACAAGTCATAAGATACAAGTCATAAGTTACAAGTTACAAGTCATAAATTACAAGTCATAAGATGCAAGTCATAAGTTGCAAGTCATAAGTTACAAGTCATAAGTTACAAGTCACAAGTTACAAGTCATGGTCGTGAGATTGTCGTGAGACTGTCATGACAGTCTCACGAGACTGTCATAAGACTGTCATGAGACTGACAGGAGACTGTCATGGGACTGTCATAAGACTGCCATGAGACCGTCATGAGACTGTCATGAGACCGTCATGAGACTGTCATAAGACTGTCATGGGACCATCGTGAGACTGTCACGGGACCGTCGTGAGACTGTCATGAGACTGTCGTGGGACCGACATGAGACCGTCGTGTGTCTGTCGTGTCGTGTGTACTGTAGTGCAGATATTATATTAAATCTACAATAAATATTTAGCCGCCTTGGAAATCCATTAACAATAACTGCAGATAATGGAAAACAATTCTGTAGCATAGAATTCAAACGGTTTTGTAACGAAAGAAACATACTTTTGTTTAACACTGTACCGTATTGGCCACAACAGAATGGTGAAGTAGAACGCCAAAACAGAGATATCTTAAACCGCTTAAAAATAAGCCAGGCTGAGGAAAGAAATTGAAAAGAGGGTTTGGAGGAATACTTGGATATGTATAACAGTACGCCACATACTGTGACAGGAAAACCTCCAGCAGAATAATATTTTGAAATGCAATTTCGTGATCAAATTTCAATGGTTAGTGACATCAACCGTCAAATAGAAGATTCGGAGATGAGAGATATGGACAAGGAAAAGAAACAGTTGGGATAAGAATATGCAGATAGGAAACGAAAAGCAAAACAATGTGATTTATATTTTGTACCGGGAGATATAGTATATTTAAAAATATGGTTAAAGAAAAAAAAAAAAGTTTAAATTATGACCCATCTCCTCACACGGTTGAAAGAACAGCAGGAGGAGATGTTGAAGTACAAAATGATTCAACAGGACAAGTTCTTAGGAGAAACGTCGTACATCTGAAAAAAATTGAAAGTCGGTGGAAAATTTTGAATTATAAAGAGCCTGAAGAACCAAGTTTAGGAGATACGTCTACTTCGAGCAATTAAAAAGAGGTATAAAATAATTTTTGAGGGAAAGGAAAAGGAAGATAGCCGGTTAGAATAAACAGGAAATTATATTGATTATAATGGAGTTAAAACAAAGCAATTACTTGTGATGATTGATTAAAAAAATAATTAGAAAGAAAGAAAGAAAGAAAGAAAAAACATTTATTTTGACACAGTTCATGAAACACAAAATATACAAAAATGAAAAAAAATTAAATTAAAACAATATTTTAACAATAGTGTGTGCCTCACGGCTGCGCCAAAAAAAGGTATAGATGCCCAAATTGGGGCTTACTTAGTAATAAAAAGATAAGTGATTGACTACAGAAAAGTAATATCATGCAGATACTTCTAACTTAATAAATACTAGATGAAAATAATGAAAACTTATTATTTCTTTCTTCTTAAAGATTCTTATTATTTAATACATATTAAATAAGGGAGTATTTAATACAGAAATAAAATAAACTGAAATAAGGAAGGGATGTAGTGTATACAGATATACTTATGATTTGTCTCGAGCGCATACGTCACAAGGTGCGGGCTGAGTGGGGGTCATTCTATGCCCAACCGCCAGCCCGCAAGCACGTGGTGGTGCGTAGGCGAGCCGAATACCATTTTAATATTGTGTAGCTATACTAGCTACTATAAAAACAAAACGTGATATCAAGGTTATGGTCACGTTATCGTGCTACTGGTGAAGTGGCTGAAAGACACCCAGGCGGGAAGCGCATAACCAATTAACCACCCAACGACAAGACTGATTTTTGCAAGTTAACGCGAGAGGACAACCAAATGTTACGGCCATGCAGTTGGTTCAAAGGCTCCAGTCAGAGCACCAGTTGACACCAGAGTGACCAAACTTCATGCCCGTAGACCGCTTCGTACTCCAGCACTACGGCGAGGAAATCGTGGACGAAGATTACAGTGGGCTCGTGAGCATTTGCTGTGGGAAGATATCCAGTGGTCTGTAGTGCTGTTTACCGATGAGTCCCGATTCGGTTTCCATCCCGATTCGCGAAGAGTACGCGTATGGCGAGTTCCTGGTCGTAAGAGTCGTCTGCAACACCCTCAGGAAGTCCATCCATACCACGGCGGGACAATTATGGTTTGGGTGGGAATTCGTGTTGGTGGAAGAACTGTAACCTAATTGCGTAACTCATTTTCGTAAACAATTTCGCGAAATTTGTTTCATTTTGACATTTCAACAACATTCATTGCGTTATTTACGTTGTTGAACAGATTTTTTTTCCTACTTATGAAGCAATGGATTAGAAATCTGTTTCAAATCGAAACAAATTGTGATTGTGTTGTATTACGCAATTAGGGTGCAGACCTCGTTTGGATTAGAAACACCATGATCGCTGAAAAATACCGTAACCAGGTGGTAGTACTAATAGTCTACCCCCATCGACTACAAATGGGCCAAGAATTCACGGTCATGCACGATAACGCCCGCCCGCACACAGCGCGAGTGGTGACCAGCTGGCTGCAGGAGCACGATGTATCAGTCTTAGACTGGCCCGCGCAATCACCAGACCTAAACCCCATAAAGCACGCGTGGGACATGCTCCAAAGAAGGGCTTTAAAGAATTTTCCTGCAAACATTGCGACTGAAGAACAACTTTTTTGGCATCTTAGCAGGACCTGGGACAATATCCCGCAGCAAGACTTTGATAACTTGATTCAAAGCATGAAAAACCGTTGCAAGACCGTTGTTAACGTCATGAGTGGTTTTACCGACTACTGATTTTTTGCATAATTGCAAAAAAACTGTATAATTACGGTTTATTTTTCACATTTTCTTGAAAAACACATTCATCGCTAGTTTTACCATTTTTTCATTTTTCATCTTTATATAAATAAAATTTATTTACGCACTTTGTTTTTATTTTTATTATTCTGATGTCTAGTCTGACAAATGGGCTTTATGAAAATATATCCATGTTGTATGTTATTTGTAACATATTTTGCGTAAATTGAGAAAATCTGAAATATCTCTAGACGGTGTTGATGTGTGTACTTTAGATTCAAAATTGCAATGGGGCGCCCACGTTAGAACTCTTTCAGGTAGATTAAGTTCAGCTGCATATGCAGTAAGAAAAATGAGGCAGTTGACTGATATAGCCTTAGCTAGGTTAGTATACTTTGCTTATTTCCACAGTATTATGTCTTATGGCGTTCTGCTGTGGGGATCGGTAGCTGACGTAGATTAAATTTTCATTTTACAAAAGAGGGCAATCCACGTGATCTATAAAATGGGTCTATAAATTTAAAGAAACTGATATACTGACTCTGCCTTCTCTTTATATCTTAGAAATTATTTTGTATGTTCGCAAAAACTTACGACTTTTCAAAATAAGAAGCGATTTCCATAATATAAATACACGTAGTAGACATGAAATTGTGATAAGAACCCAAATTTAGATTAACTAAAACAAGCAAGTCATTTGTTATAAACAGTATCTGTTTTTATAACAAGTTGCCAAAGTCGGTTACAGAACTTAGCGATGGGAAGTTCAAAACCCACATTAAACGTGTCCTTATCAAGCAAGCCATACATATTCAGCCTATTATTTGACATTATATACCTACAATTTAATTTCAACTCTTTATTAGTGGCTTTTGTGGACATGATAATTATTCAGATTTGTTACAGTTGTAATAGCAATCATGTACTTAATTACGTTTAATTAAAATAGATTTTTATTTAATTTATCTTTTGTATAGATTCTTTTCTATTTTGTGAATGTGAGAACGCTGTAGGCTTAGTGGACTGTAGATTTTTTGACCATTTTCTATTTTGTTAAGTACCTGGTACTTGTTGAAAGACCTACACTGTCCTCCCATACCTATTATCACTGTTATTTGAAAATATTGTAAAAGCCAATTATTTTTAAAAGAGTAACCGTGGAGTTTAATGCCGGCTTTTCTCCATAGGAAACGACCAATCGGAACCGTGCACCTAGCTTCTGACGTTTCATAAGTGCCCATCTAGGTTTATGTGAAATGAAACATTTTGAATTTGAATTTTGAATTGCCTACTTGCAGTAAGCAGACATGCAATAGTTTTTTTATATTAAGAAATAAATAAAACATGTACTTTCAGTAGTGATAATATAGCATAATGAACATAATGTGTATATTTCAGAATCATTCGTACGGTCGTACCCATATTATGTTAATGGAAGTTAAAGCCAACCCATAGGTAAAACCCGGTGGCTACAGAAGGTCGTTAGCGTCAAAGATCGTTCCAAACGAGACGCAATTACTGATGTAGATTCAATGGAATATTTTATTATTATGAAAAAAATTATACACAAAAACTTGATTAAGTAAAATGTTGATTGACAATTCAAAATAGAATTTCCACTTGTTAATGTTTGAAAGGTTTTTAATTTAGGTAATGGGGCCTACGTCCGATGTTTGTTGCCGACCCAATTAATGATTAAACGAGTTGTAGTTTTTGTAGCTATTTATTTTTAACTTCGAAGGAGCAGCCTCACGAGTTAGTCGATTAATTATAAATACTTTGATTATTAGTTTATAACTCTATAAACTAGCCATAATTATTACGTTCGCTCAACATGAGCCGTTTTTTGTGTGACGATCATGTGAAATAGTTTGGCATCACAAGAATAAATTGTAAATAGTTGTAGTGTGTTGTTGTTGTAGTGTGTGTGGATTGTGAATAGTTTCACTTGTTAATATCTACATTGGACGGGCCTACAACCCGGGCCAACAGAAACATGTTAGCTAATTACATTCCAAGTCCTTATTTGTTTGCTTCGTGATAGACTTGCCAGTGGACTTGGGGGTTCGAAGGAACAGAGGATTCGCTAAATCCTATGCTGCTTCGAGTCTTTATCTTATCTTTGTACTGGGCGCTCAGCATTTTGCTCCTCATTATGGTGCACCAATAATGAATAATGGTATGCCTTAAATTCAATTAAATTGACCAACTGCTGTGCAAGCAGCAAGTCATTTAAGATTTTCAGATCAAAAATGAGTTGTACAGTTTGAGTGTCAGCCAGTTAATTTTGTTCCAGTAAACGTGCCGACGATATCTTTCGGTCTTGCGATGGGCTGGGTGTCACTGGCAAGCGGCGAGGGCGGCGAGGGCGGCGAGGGCGGGGAGGCGCACGTGGTGGGCGCCGCCACCACCACATTCGTGGCGTCGCTGCTGGGCGTGCCGCTGTGCGCGCGCGCGCTCGCCGCCGGCAGGAAGTTTGCCGTCGTCGCCACCTCTGCCGCCTTCGTGGTAACTCTCGCAGTGCATTCACTCTCTATTGAGCGGTGGGTTGGTGTGTGGGAAGGTGTTTTTATTGTTGTGTGGCTGTCACGTGTGCAGGCGTGCTGGTCGCTGAAGCTGTGCGGCGGCGGCTGGTGGGTGGTGGCGGCGCGCGCGTGCGCCGGCCTCGGAGGCTCCGGCGCCTGGTGCCTCGCACCGCTGCTCGCCAGAGAGGTAATGAAAAAATCGGCCAAGTGCGTCTCGGACCACGCACAATGAAGGGTTTCGTAGTTGGGATGAATTTATCCCAAGGGTAAACTTAACTTTGTAGTTGAAAAAATGTTCTTCCATACATCGATATACGTCGCGGTCATTTCTCCAACTACAAATGTAAACTTGTAATCGTTTTTTAGGGTTCTGTAGGTACCTCAAAAGGTAAAAAACGGAACCCTTGTAAGATCACTCTCTTGTCCGTCTGTTTGTGTGTCACCACCGATTTTCTCAGGAACGGGTAGACCTAGCAAGTTGAAATTTATACCAGATAATAAAGTCTATAGTTCCTATTAGGTATATAAAAATTAAGGTCTTGAGTCAACACGATAAAAAGATATGGGGCACAAATAAAGGGAAAATACCGAAAAATAAAAATTTTGAAAATCAAGGTAAGTTTTGGTATTTACAAGTTTTCGCGAAAATCTACCCATATCTTTTTACCAATAAAAATGAGTCCGACTCGCTCTTGTTTTTTATGAGGTAAAACTACAACTATGACGACTTTTTCTATGACTGTAAGTCAACGGCCCTATAACGGTTTTGATTTATTTGTTCTGTCTTTTGACAAAGTCAAAGTCAAAGTCAAATAATTTATTTCAATTAGGCACAAAAAGGCACTTTTGAACGTCAAAAACAAAAAATAGAATTGATTCTAGTCGCCCCTTCCAAAAGGTAGTTTTCGTATGGAGAAGAATGGGCAAGAAACTCCACCGTTACTCTTTTAAAATGTTTTACAATATTTTGTATACATTAATTATATAATTATATGTGAAGACGATGCACCTGGAATAATATTACTATACCACAATAGGTAAAAATAATTAAAAATGAAGCAATGACAGAAAAAAATAATAATTATGTAATGGATACATGGTGTTCACATATTTACAAGCATTGTAAAAGTAGGTACCTATACGATATTCCTAAAAAAAATACAAATACAAATTATACTAAATAATTATATATAATTACAAATTAAAAATACAAATAGACAGACGGACGGACGGACAACGAAGTGATCCTGTAAGGGTTCCGTTTTTTCGTTTTCAGGTACGGAACCCTAAAAATAAAATAAATTCACAATACAAAATCTTTACAGAAATAAATAATTATAATGTTTAATAGCAACATTCCGTTCCGTCGGCAACGACGCTCGCGCTGGATGGCGTACGCAAGACAGCTGTTTTGTGGACCCTTCCAATATCTACGTCTAAATCACTGTGAACCTTCAGATCCTAATGATTGTTAGTCACCAAGTATGTGCAGAATACATGGCTGATTTTTAATGAATGTTGTGTCCAGATGTGCGAGGCGGGGGTGCGGGGCGCGGCGGTGTCGGCGCTGGTGCTGGCCAACAACCTCGGCGTGCTGCTCATGTACCTCGCCGCCGACGCGCACGTGCCGCACAGGTAACGTACTCTAGTCAACAACCTCGGCGTGCTGCTCATGTACCTCGCCGCCGATGCGCACGTGCCGCACAGGTAACGTACTCTAGTCAACAACCTCGGCGTGCTGCTCATGTACCTCGCAGCCGACGCGCACGTGCCGCACAGGTAACGTACTCTAGCCAACAACCTCGGCGTGCTGCTCATGTACCTCGCTGCCGACGTGCACGTGCCGCACAGGTAACGAACTCTAGCCAACAACCTCGGCGTGCTGCTCATGTACCTCGCTGCCGACGCGCACGTGCCGCACAGGTAACGAACTCTAGCCAACAACCTCGGCGTGCTGCTCATGTACCTCGCCGCCGACGCGCACGTGCCGCACAGGTAACGAACTCTAGCCAACAACCTCGGCGTGCTGCTCATGTACCTCGCCGCCAACGCGCACGTGCCGCACAGGTAACATACTCTAGCCAACAACCTCGGCGTGCTGCTCATGTACCTCGCCGCCAACGCGCACGTGCCGCACAGATAACATACTCTAGCCAACAACCTCGGCGTGCTGCTCATGTACCTCGCGGCCGACGCGCACGTGCCGCACAGGTAACATTGTATCTATGCCATACGACACGCAGTTATTGGAACGTAAGTCGCTGTCATAAACATTAAGATCTACAAGCTCACGATTGGTTCACGCCCTTAGCTATTACATGATATTTTTTATCGTAACTGTCGAAATGTGAGTGTACTCAACAGTCCTAAACGTCCGGAGACAACAAGCGCGATGTTATGAAGATCTAGCTCATAGACAGCCATGATCTTTTATCGAGTAGGGTTATTTAAACTGCCTTATTTATCAATCAGAGGGTTTTTTTGGAACGAAGTTCTTTAACATGACTTGTGGTAGGAGTTGACTAGAAATTATCATGTAAGGCTTGGCTAAGGGCTTTATCATGTGAATTTAAAACGCGTTTTGGTTTTCGCTTATTTACTCTTAAAAATTGTTAATTTATTTTATTGTGCCTGTTTAATACATATAAAATATACAGTGAAAGCAACTTCGTTCCAACCGTCACGTGTCCCACGACATCTCTCAACTTTTTTTTGTTGTTGTCAGAACTGGTAGGCGGGGTGACACTGTTTATGTTGATCTGTCAGGAGCTCACAGTGATTGTGGTGATTTTGCAGGACGGTGCTGTGGAGCTGCCTGGCGCTGTCGGCGGCGCACTGCGTGCTGTTCCTGTTCGTGCCGGAGTCGCCGCCCTTCCTAGCGGCGCAAGGGAAGCCCGACGTGAGTGCCTGAATTAAAAAGTCGATAATGATTTCTTACACCAGTAGATAGTTCACCGGTATACAGAGTGGATTTTTGAGATGAGGCAGTAAGGACAGGTACCTTATCAAACGCTACTAGAAAATGGTCTTAAGAGACTGTCATTAACTTTTTGAAACATTTTGATATGCATTCACAGATTTTGAAAACAATGTACACTCAGTACAGCAAGAAAATGGGTAGTTTTCAAAAAACTTTTTTTGTTGCCAATCGATTCTGTTGTGAGAATCAAAAACTCTACTAAACCAACTGAGGTTTGAGTACCAGAAAAGCCAGAAATCGCAAAAAACTTTTTCCATATTTTTGGTAGGAAAAATCACCAACTTACTTTTTAATATGGACGGACTAGCCGAAAAGAAACAAAAATTTTTAACTTCGAACGAATACGCGTTATATTTTAGATGCTTTAAGAACAGAATACTGTTTGTGGGTTAGGTTTAGAAACGTGCCGCCTCGCTACAAAGAATGTGAGGTTATTTGGGTGTTCTAGAGGAGCGGGGCTCCGTCGACTAATATATATATATATTTCATTTATTGCGGATCACACATAAAGGTACATACAATCCATACAGTATTAGTAACAAAGACTTAGAAACTATGTTAGTAAAACTTACAAACTAACCAAACAACTTATAACTACGTGGCTCAACACATGTTGGCACGTGCCTCCGCATCCAGTGCCTAATAAAGGGGTTGTCCACCTTGTCGACCAATGTTTTCAGGATGCTGTTGGAGCTTCCGCGCAACCTACCCATTATTGACGCCGCCCGCTTTCTCATTAAGGCATGAAAATCATCAACACGGGCTTCCGCGAACATCTGCGAAGCGCTACAGAAGCGTGGAAGCCCCATCAACATCCTGAACCCATTATTATATTGAACGCGCAGGACGTTGTAGGCCCTCTGCGTATACTTCACCCACAAGCTGCACGTGTAGAAGGTTTGGCAGTAGGCCTTAAAAAGATACACCTTCACATCCCCACTACAACGTGCAAACCTGCGGGCTAACATATTGCACCGAACCGCCAACGCCCTACGCTCCCTGTCCAAATCTGCATCATCAGATAAGTCCTCCGTGACCAAATGTCCTAGCTAAGCACGCACGCACGCACGCACTAAGCTTTACCTCAAAAATGTTATATTTACCATACAACTTTTTTTTTAAATTTGACCTTGACCTTCGATACGTTTGACTTGGACCTTGAAAATGTGTCTCATGTGAACTGGGGGATAGGGGACTTGCCCTCTTCCTCTCTCCTCCCTTCGACCTTCCTCTACATTTCATTTATCAACCGTTTTATATGAAATTTATGTCATATTAAAATCGTTAAAAAAAAGTCTGTGTATCCAGTAAGGGGGAGTGGGGGTGTTTACTAATCCTCCACCACTCCCCCTTTTTTTGAAATTGCCCATTTTCTTACTGACTATACGTTGTTTTCAAAATCTGTGAATGCAAATCAAAATGTTTCAAAAGTTAAGGACAGTTTCCTACGACCGTTTTTTTGTAGCGACAACGGTTAGGGTACCTGTCCTTACTGTCCCATTTCAAAAGTCCATCCGGTATTAGAGTTCTATTCCACGTACACAGTTACTTAAAACTTAGTGCCTATCGCTTCAGGTATAAATAAATCGCCATTTCTGAACATTTCGTTATCAGTAAGATCCTTTTTGGAAAGCAATTTAGCAGTGCTCATTGTTATTGTGATTGCGTGGTACATGGCAGGTGATTTAATATCACACTAATTATGAACATATATTCGTTACTATTATTTTCTTACACTAATTTACTTGGAACGAAGTTCCTTAATGCGGCTTGCGGTAGCAGTTGACTGGTGGAAATCGTCAAGTAAGGAATAAGAATCATTTATTTGTAGAAAATACAGGTGTTACTAGTTGTAAAAGTTTGTGGTTTAGTACAGTCCATATTTTGCCTGTTTAGGGCATGCAAATTCATTTTACATTAAATATTTATTATGTAAGTACCTATTTATTTTATATTTAACACAAAACAACTCGCACATAAAAAAGCGTTATGCTCCATTTATTTATTTATTTATTTAAGTTTTCATGCACAACATAACAGAATGTATTTCCAAGGCGTTGTACAGAACAATATACAAACTAAAAATTACACACATACCTACGTAAGTAGGTTATGTAAATTACAAAAAAAAACAAAATAAAACATGAAACACGAGAAATAACAAAATTAACAAACAATATAGACACTCGTATTATATAAACAAACAAACTGCAATCAAGAGGAAGAAAAAATTACATAAAAAAAAAAAAAAAAAATATCTTTCATCCATCCTCTCACAAAAACTTAAACATTCACGACACACATCGATCCATCTCCCAACAAACTCTCTGTCTCTTTCTATTATATACGAGGGTGTGTGACTGTGTGTGTGCGTGCGAGTATCGACCGCATAAATACAAAAGCGGATGCAACACAGACAGTAATAATAATTAATTATATAAAGCTTGGGAGCGACCTGAACAAAATGTGACAGACGTGTGCTGCCCGGATGATGCCACCACGAGTGCATTCTGGCGCAGCATCTGGTCGGTGCCCGTCTGTTACACTGAGGCCGGCTGGATGCAGGATGTCGAGCGAGTGTGTGAAACTATACCAGAAATGGATATTGTGCTAATCATTCCATTAGACGTAGCCAGAGCAGTCCGTCCGTTACCGAATTGGAAATCACCGGGACCGGACGGACCACACAACTTTTGGTTAAAATGGCTGAGTAGTTCGCACACTCGCCTGGCATTTCAATTCCAGTCATCCCTAGAGTCTGGGTCGCTACCACAGTTTCTAACAACAGGCGTTACCCACCTGCTCCATAAGTCAGGTAGTCCCGCGGAACCCAAGAATTATAGACCGATCACATGTTTGTCGACGGTCCATAAACTTCTTGCATCCATTTTGAGAGCGGAAATTAACACACACGTCGACATTAATTCAATTATGTCAGCCTCTCAAAATAGATGTAAGAACGGGTCCCGCGGCACTAAGGAGCTTCTCCTCATCGACATGGCTATAAGCCAACAGGTTCGTCGATCCCGCAAGGATCTGTCGACATGCTGGATCGACTATAAGAAGGCCTACGACTCGGTGCCACATACATGGCTCATGAGGGTGCTGGAGTTGATAAGATAGATGCAACTCTGCGCACCTTCCTGATGTTGTGTATGGGGCAATGGAGGACGGTCCTTCGCTACCCAGAATGTCGACAGATCCAGGGGAATGACGAACCTGTATGGATTAAACGGGGAATATTTCAGGGCGACAGTTTAAGTCCACTTTGGTTTTGCTTAGCCCTGAATCCTCTAAGTACACTGCTGGAGGATTTCGGTCTGGGCTATAGGTTGAGGAGAGGTGGTCAGGTCATATCTCACCACCTCTACATGGATGACTTGAAACTCTTTGCCCCCAACAAATTACGACTAATGGAGCTCCATTAGTCACACTTCAGTAGCTACTGAAGATAACTGAAACATTCAGTGGCGCCATCAGCATGGAATTTGGTGTGGATAAATGTGCAGTTATGCATATAAAGTGAGAGGAGATTATGAAATCCGAGGGAACCCAACTCTCGGACTCCATACACCTCAGATCCCTCTCCCCAGCCAGCCCCCCTGCAGCCTCAGGGAATTTTTTTTTTAAACCGATGTGGGTAAGCACCGTGATGTGGTCGCAGTGGATAACGGGCTCACCCCGCTCTCCATGGCTAAAGAGAACTGGCGCAAACCTGTAGTACTTACTACAGATGACCGCTAGGAGGAATGGCAAAGCAAGGCGCTTCACGGGCGCTTCTATCGGGCTCTTCATGAACCCGGTGTAGATTTCTCAGTCAGCCGGTCGCAACCGTCAGGTGCGAACGCGTACTTATACTCGTTTGCGGCGCTGTGTTATGTCGTGACGAATATGTCGAACGTGTTAAATGTAACGAGTGTAACATCGTCATTGACGAAATGTTGTCATATATTCAGAATAAAATATCTGTGATTGACGAAGAAACACTGGTGGGCACAATATGTAAAACATCTTTGACTAGTGAAGAAATAAAAAAATCGAAATCATTGCTATTTGATTCGATCACAACGGATAAAAGGAAAATTGTTCGGAAGAATTAAGGAAGGGAGGAAAGCGATCTAGCTGATATCGTAAATGTTTTTAAGTCCAGTGGATCCAGATACAATCCCCGTGTTTGTGGCCCGTCAATTGGAAAAACTGCCTCCTATAACTTTTTATCATCTAGACTGTACCAAGTTATTAAAGGATCTGGTGATAGTACAGACCGATATTAAAGAAATAAAGTCATTGTATGCTACGATAAATCAGTTAAAAGAGTTAAAAATGGAGATTCTACAACTTAGAAACGATTCCTTGCCCCCTACTCCTGCGTGTAATGTCAACATGAGACGAGGTGCTTGGGTATTGGATAGTGGACCGATGGGGCTTTCCAACCATCACACTGTAACACTGAACGAATCTGATCCCCCATCCGTGGAACTTTCAGAGCACCAAAAGTATGAAAATGAGCTGCAATACAGAAAAGTAAATCGGGTAGACGAAGAAAAAGTATGCAAGACTGATTGTGAGTCACATACGCTGGAATCGTCATCGGCAACAAAAGTGGGAGGCGATAACTCGCGGCGCGCCATACGTCACACGTTGAGCTCATGCAAGACCGGTTCAGAGCGCACAGCTGGTGTGTTATCTAACATAAAACGGGACCGCTCGCAAAGAATGTACCGGAGGCGGCTATTTGCGATATTGGCGGCAATAGTAATATTAATGGGATTTTAAATAATATTGTATCGCCCACAACGGATAATATTAATTTACAGTCGAAGGATAGTGAATGGCAAGTAGTATCCAAACCAGTGAGACGTAAGAATACGCTGAAATATCGTTATCAAGGCAAGTCAGGTACTGCGAGAGATATTGAGTGCAATTTTAAAGCAGCGGAAAGAAAAATTCCTATGTTCATTACGAATGTCAACAAAGAAACGACGGCTGATGACATCATTTTATATATTCGCACTAAAACACATGAGTCTGTGGCCTTGCAGAAGATAAATTTTAAGAAGGATAAAGGTTAATGTGCGTATAAATTCTTCGTATCTGAAGCAAAGTTAACTATTTATATGGATGAAAAACTATGGCCTGAGGGTATTGTATTCAGGCGCTTTGTGAACTTTAACCACCAAGTAGCGAATGGAATAACTTCTGTGAACGGCATAAGTGAACCAAAATAATTAATGACTGTCCTTATAGTTTTGCCAGTTTTAACTGTAAAAATGTTGGATGCTGTACGGGAACTATGCCATTCCTGCGATTTAATCGCGTTGCAAGAAACATGGCTGTTAACGGACGACATACCATATTTATGTAGTATTGACCGAGATTTTGGATACACGGGTACGTCAGCAGTGGACACATCGGCGGGAATACTACGTGGAGGCCTCACGGTGGCGTAGCATTGCTGTGGAAGTATGAGGAATTCCCACAGGTGTCAGTGTCACAGTGTAATAATGCGCGGATGTGTGCGATCAAAATTACAACTAGTGACGGTCCTATAATTGTCATGAGTGTGTACATGCCTACGAATGGGAGTGCTAACCTACCTGAATTTACGGACCGTTTTGGCACGGTGAGTGCAATCATAAACGAATATGGTGTGGAATCTGTTTTTATTTTAGGAGATTTTAACGCTAACCCTTCCGAACTGTTTTTAATGAACTTTCAGATTTCTGTAAGGAACAAACATGGTCATGCATAAATGTAGATCTGTTAGGCGTACAATCTGGTATTTACACCTTTTTAAGTGATGTGTATGGAACGTGTAGTTGGTTGGATCACTGCATTGTGACCCACGCGGCTCGACGCACAGTTTGTAATGTGTATGTAAAATATGACACTACTTGGTCTGATCACTTTCCTCTTATTGTGCAGTGTAATTTAAATTTATTAATACCTAAGTCATATTGTGACGTAAATACAAACCAGCATATTATATGGGGCGAGAGGGATGAGGTGCAAGTAGTAGTCTACGTTAAAGAATGTCATTTGAGACTGAGCTGTATTGAATTTCTTGTGGAGTTTTCTCAATGTGCAGACAGTTATTGCGGAGACCCCGGTCACTGGCGTATTCTTGACAGGTTGTACTCTGACATTATAGCCGCCCTTCGTGATGCAGCAGTGGTCAGTGATATGGGCATTCGTGCCGGGAGTGGTGGGAGGGCCTCGCGCATAGCAGGATGGAGTGAACACGTCCGCGGGGCTCATATGGAGGTCCGGTCGAGGCTTCTGGAGTGGGTTATGTGCCTAGAACTGGGTGTGTGTATGATGAAATGTGTAAAAGTCGAAAGATCTTCAAGTCCAGGCTTAAATGGTGTCAGGTTATCAAGATCAGGTTAAAATGGATGCCATTGCTAAAAAACACAAGTCCGGAGACTTCCGAAGTTTCTGGCAATGCACCAACAGTGTCAATCCGAGATCTGGTCGTCCGGTGAGCCTCAGCGGGGTGAGTGACTCTAAAGGTATTGCTGATATATTTAGAAGCCATTTTCGTGTACAGTCTACATTAGGGCAGGGGGGTAGGGTGCCCACTGCTGAGATACCAAGTGATCTTGTGGGGACAAGATTTAATGCTAAACATGTAGCTGCAGTCATAAAGACTATGACTAAAGGTAAATCCCCGGCCACGATGGGTTCAGCATAGAGCACCTACAGCACGCGGGCCCGCATATATCGAGAGTGCTGGCAATGTTTTATTCTCTGTGTGTGAGCCATTCATATCTACCTGCCGATCTTATGAAAACTGTTGTAGTGCCTGTAGTTTAGAACAAGACCGGGGATGTTGCCGACGTAAATAACTACAGGCCTATTTCACTTGCAACAATAGTAGCAAAAGTGTTTGACGGCTTGCTTAATACTCAGCTAGATAAATATCTATCACTGCATGACAATCAGTTTGGGTTTCGGCCCAAACTGTCCACTGAAGCTGTTATTCTGAGTCTTAAGAACGTCGTCAGATATTATACGGATCGGAAAATTCCTGTGTACGCGTGTTTCCTGGATCCTTTGATCTGGTGTCATATAACATACTGTGGGAGAAACTGGAGAGTATCGGGTTACCCCCAAAACTCTCGAACATATTCAAATATTGGTCCAGACACCAGATCAATAGCGTCAGATGGGCGGGTGTAATGTCTGAACCATATTTATTTATTATTTATTTATTTATTCATATAACAATTCGCATTGTGTTTGAATTTTGTAGTACATTAATTAATATTTTACAGCTAAAAACAATAAATTATGAATATCAAACAGTAAATTTCACTAAAAATAAAATCAATAACTTATATGATAAATTAATATGTCAATAGATTGTAAATAGTAATTATATAAATTATTGTAAATATTATCATGTCAAATTCGTATAAATCTATTCTCTAAAATGCAAAATATCGAACAATGTCTTGAATGTATATTTAATATCAAAAAGGTAAATTACTAAATATAAAAACTATTCACCATCATTTGTCACCAATTCAGATATAGAATATAAACATTTATTCAATAGGAATGCTTTAAGTTTGGCTTTGAATAGTGTACCTTTGTAAATCAATGATCTTAAGTCAGTAGGCAACTTATTAAATAATTCTACTGCTTGGTATTTAGAGCAATGTTCAGCAATATTAAGTTTCGGCGCTATTTTATTTTTTATAACGTTTCTTCTAGTTTTCTCTCTAAGTTCACGTTCTTCCTGTGATTCGTGCTCGTGTATGTATTTCGCAAAGTGGCTGAGTAGTACTAAAACATATAAACTTGGCACTGTTAAAATACCTAATTTTTTAAAATATTCTTTACATGACTCTTGTTGTGGAATTCTGACGATCGTTCTTAATGCACGTTTCTGTAGAATGAATGCTCTTTGGCAATTATATCCGTAACTGCTCCCCCAAAACATAATGCTATATCGTAATCTGGATTCTACGAATGCATAATATACAGATTTAAGTTGCTTAAGATTAATATCGTCCCTGAGGCTTCTTAGCGCGTAACAAGCTGAAGATATTGAGGAATCAATGGCGGTGAGCTCCTTTTTCCAATTTAATAGGGAATCTATATAAACTCCTAAAAATTTAACTTCGTTCACCAGTCCAATATTTTCCTGTTTAAGCTTGACATCTATACTATCTTTGTTGCGTGACGTTGTTTTAAACAACATTATATTGGTTTTGCTTGGGTTTATTATTAAATTATTTGCTGTAAACCAAACAGAAAGATTCTTTAAACACTTATTTACATTTTCTGTCAACTCATTTAAGTTTGGCGACCCGAGTATGGCATTCGTGTCGTCTGCAAACATTACAAGTCCTGCGTCGGGTTGGGTATTATTAATAAAATTTAGTAAATCATTTGTAAAAATTAAATATAATATTGGTCCTAAGATTGAGCCTTGAGGCACTCCGCGGCTTATATTGGTCATTTTTGACTTATATATTACTTCATTCACACACTTTCCGTCACAATTGTTTGAGTTAATATCTTTTATTTCTACGTACATTCTACGGTTTTTTAAATAATATGTCATAAGTTTTAACGCTTTTCCTCTAATACCATAATGCTCTAGTTTAGCCAGAAGTAGCTCGTGATCTACTGTATCAAACGCAGAACTTAAATCAATAAATAAGCCAGCTACCTTCATTTTGTCATTCAATTTATTAATAATGTTATTAACAAGATTATCTATCGCATCTGAGGTGCCTATCCCCTTTTGGTATCCAAATTGTTTATAATTTAGTATTCTATTTAAATGTAAGTGGGTCATTAATCTAGCTTTCATTATCTTTTCGAATTTTTTTGATAAAATTGGTAGTAAGGATATTGGCCGGTAGTTTTTGAGATCCGTTCTTGTACCCTTTTTGTGTAGCGGAACCACCTTTGCCAATTTAAGTTGTTCAGGAAATACAGACTCTTCAATACATTTATTAATGAACTCAGATAAGGGATACGCTAATATTTCTATTTTATCTCTGATCACCGATATTGGCACGTCATCGTGTCCACAAGATGCTTTGTTTGCCATCTTACGTACAATTTTTGTTATTTCCTGTGGTGTCGTCATATTGAAAGTCATCTCACTTTCTACTCTCAATGTTGAGTTTCTTAGGAAGGACAGCGCACTTTCTTCTTCTGTTTTTAAAAGTGATGATTTATGCACAAATTTATCAACAAACAATAATATAGGTTGGAGTGCGGGGTGAGACAGGGGGGGTTGACCTCTCTTGCGGTCTTCAACCTCTATGTGAACGCCCTAATCGTTGGGCTTAGCAGCCAGCATGTTGGTTGCCATGTGGATGGAGTATGCGTCAATAACTTAAGCTACGCTGACGACATGGTGCCGCTGAGCGCATCGGTCTGCGGTCTTAGGAAATTAATGGGGACCTGTGAAGAGTATGCCTCGAGCCATGGGTTGAAATATAATGCAGGGAAGAGTAAATTCATGGTGTTACGCACTAACCACCAACCCCTGACTCATATTTTTCGGGCCAAGGGGGGAATCCCACAGACGTCTGCTAGTCGTCTACAAAGATGGGCGGCACGCCTGGCTGCATATGATTTCGCCATAGAATTCGTGCGATCGGTGGACAACGGTCCGGCCGATGCCTTGTCGCGATTACCGTTACCTCGGGAGGGGTGCAACGTTGACACAGTAGATTATTTGAATCTTATAGAGGAGTCGTTGCCTATTTGTTTTAAAGATATAGCAAAAGAGACATAGCGCGATCCGGTATTATGTAAAATTAAAGGCTATGTTTTATTCGGTTTTTAATTTGGGTCGCTACCCCAGTCCCTAACAACAGGAATTACCCACCTGCTCCATAAATCTGGTAGCACCGCGGAACCCAAAAATTATAGGCCGATCACGTGTTTACCGACGGTCTATAAAGTTCTTACATCCATTTTGAGAGCTAAAATTAACAAACATATAGACACCAACTCCATCATGTCTGTCTCTCAAAATGGATGTAGGAACGGGTCCCGCGGTACTAAGGAGCTACTCCTCATTGATATGATCATTAGCCAACAGGTACGCCGTTCCCAAAAGGATCTGTCGACATGCTGGATAGATTATAAGAAGGCCTATGATTCGGTGCCACATACATGGCTCATGAGGGTGCTGGAGTTGTATAAAGTAGATACAACTCTGCGCACCTTCCTGACGTCATGTATGAGGCAATGGAGGACGGTCCTTCGCTATCCAGGATGTCGAAATATCCAGAGGAATAGCGAGCCGATAAGGATAGAGCGAGGCATATTTCAGGGCGACAGTTTGAGTCCGCTTTGGTTCTGCTTAGCCCTGAATCCTCTAAGCACACTGCTAGAGGATTGGTCTTGGCTATCGGTTGAGGAGAGGTGGTCAGGTTATATCTCACCTCCTACTCATGGATGATCTAAAACTCTTTACCCCCAACAATTTGCAACTGATGGAGCTACTGAAAGTAACTGAAACTTTCAGTAGTGCCATCAGAATGTAATTTGGTGTGGACAAATGTGCGGTCATGCATGTAAAGCAAGGGGAGATTGTGGAATCCGTGGGAGCCTAACTCTCGGATTCCATAAACCTTAGAGCCCTCTCCGCATCCGAAACCTATAAGTATTTGGGTATGTCGGAAGCTTTGGGCATCAATGTTACTGACATGAAGCAATCGTTGAAGGAGCGTTTCTTTGGCCGCCTGAAGAAAGTATTTAATAGTCTTCTATCAGGCGGAAACAAGGTGCGCGCCTTCAACGGTTAGGTCATGCTGGTTTTGATGTACTCTTTCGGCATACTCAAATGGACTCAGACCGAACTCGACGCCCTGGATAGGAGGGTCCGTACGTTGCTGACTCCATATCGAATGCATCACCCACGGTCATCGGTAATGAGACTGTATATCCCGCGAAAGTGTGGAGGTCGAGGCTTTTTAAACGCTAAGACCCTCCACAATCGCGAGATATGCAGTCTTAGGGAATATTTCCTAGAAGCCGACGTGGGGATGCATCGAGATGTGGTCGCGGTGGACAAGGGTCTTACCCCGCTCTCCTTGGCTAAAGAGAACTGGCGCAAGCCTGTAGTGCTTGACACTAACGATCGCAGGGAGGTATGGCAGAGTAAGGAGCTTCACGGACGCTACATGGACCCGATGTAGATTTACTGGCGTCCGTGACCTGGCTACGTTTCGGTGACCTCTTCGGGGAGACCGAAGGTTTTATCTGTGCAGTTTTGGATGAAGTTATCATGACGAACAATTACCGGGGATTTATTGTGAAGGATGGCACGGTTGACATCTGTCGGGCATGCCACCGTCCGGGAGAATCAATCCGACACATTATCTTCGGGTGTTCTCGTCTAGCTATCGAAGCGTACTTGCATAGACACAACCTTGTAGCCAGGATTATCCATCAGCAACTTGCTCTGAAATACGGTCTTGTGGAATCGGAAGTGCCGTACTACAGGTATGTGCCCGACCCAGTTCTCGAAAATGGAAATATCACATTGTACTGGGATCGATCCATCATCACTGACAGGACTATTGTTGCCAATAAACCTGATATAGTGGTGGTGGATCGAGTAGAGCAGCGCACAATGATTATTGACATAACAGTCCCGCATGACGGGAACCTCGTGAAAGTCGAGAAAGACAAACAAATCAAGTATCTTGACTTGGCTCGCGAGATTGTCGACATGTGGGATGTGGACTCAGCGATCATTGTGCCGATAGTCGTATCAGCCAATAGCTTAATTGCCAAGAGCCTCGACCAACACCTAAGGAGGCTCTCGTTGGGCAGCTGGATCAAGGGCTTGATTCAGAAGGCGGTACTCCTGGACACGGCTCGCATTGTCAGAAGGTTCCTCTCTCTGGAGCCCTGACCGCCGGTAGCTTGGACCCTGTTCCCGATACCGTGGGCTACTATTTTTTTATTTTTAAATGTTTCCATATTTGTTATATTCTAATATTTTAAAATGTAATTTATAAGTATTTTAATGAAATAAAGGAAATAATAATAATCTTTTTTTCACATCTATTCGAAAATAGCTAATTTAGTCCTCGTAAACAGGGACTAAAATAGCTTTTTAATCCCTAGGGATTAAAAGTGATTTGAATTTGGAACGTGGATATTGTTAGTAAAAGTTCCAATCACCAAAGAGATCAAACACGAACATTGTATGAACAAGTAACAGGCTGGCAAGAGAGAGAGAGAAAGTGTAAATTTGAATCAAAATTAAAATCCAAGAGTATCGTTTTCATGGTTTTCAATGGTGCTAAAGCCGATAGTGAGGTTAAAATCAAAATCCAAGACGGCGCCTGCGAAAGTTTTCAAATATTTCGTCATGGGTGTCATTTTCATGGTTTTCAATGGTGCTAAAGCCGATAGTGAGGTCAAAATCAAAATCAAAGATGGCGCCTGTGAAAATTTTCAAATTTTTCATCATGGGTGTCATTTTCATAGTTTTCGAGGGTGCTTAAGCCGATAGTGAGGTCAAAATGAAAATCCAAGATTGCAGCTGCGGAAATTTTAAAATTTTTCATAATGGGTATCGTTTTCATAGTTTTCGAGGGTGCTAAAACCGACAGTGAGGACAAAATTTAAATCCAAGATGATAGCGGTTGTTGAAATTTTAAAATTTTTCGTCATGAAACGTTTTCATAGTTTTCGAGGGTGCTAAAGCTGATAGTGAGGTCAAAATGGAAGTCCAAGATGATAGCGATTTTTGTTTTAAATCATACTTGAGAAGAACGAACGGGGTTGGACAGCACACGTTTTTTTTCTCATAGAGGGTGATAAAAAGTAGAGTGTTCACCTCGGGAGCAACACTATTTTAAGCTCGAGTGAAGTACTTTGAATCCCTCGCTGCGCTCAGAATTCTACTCTATTATACTCTAGAATCCTTCGCTCCGCTCTGGATTCAAAGAAACACTCTCGCCTTAAAAATAGTTGTTTGCTCCCTTGGTAAACAATCTACTATTATTACATACGAAGTGGTTACAAAATGTGTGAAGTCCCTGACACTTGTGCTAGGTGGTTAACCTGTGTTACAAGAGCCAGTGCCCTCTCCCGGGAGGAAATACAATTGAAAACTTATGCAATAAGATTAACAAAGGAGAAAAATAAATAAAAAATACTAAAATAATACAAAACAATAATAAATAGTTAGAAATAGCCTGTAATGGTGATTGTATGTATGCGTGTAGTGTGCATGCGTGCGTGTGTGTATATGTGTGTGTGTGTATGAGTGTGTCTGTAAATTGATTTGAATGTTTAGGAAAGATTGATTGGGATCGCGCGTAATGGTGAAGTTGATAAAGATAAAAGATAAAGATAAAGATCATTTATTTGTCCAAAACATGAGTATACACACACATGGCATGCAAGATGTTACAATAAAATTTTACCACAGTCATGTTTTGCCTTAACGGCGTACAAATATAAGTAGGTAGGTACATTTAATTAAATAATTATAAATTTATCCAGCATTCAAATAATTAATAGTCCAAATTAGAATTTAAAAAATAAAATGTATTACAGAATAGAGTAAACAACTCATAATGTTTAGTAAAATTAGTCAATTTAATTTCAAAGTAATTAGGAATACACAATTATAAGAATTAGATTAATGAGCCATTTTGATTAGTGCCACTCATAGTGTAGACTTCGTATTACGAAAGAGTTACAAGAATTTGCTCTGTTTCTTCATAATTGAGGGACAGTAGCCATGACTTAAGATTCTGCTTGACCTTATGCAGGGTAAGTTTATAAATTGATAGATTTTTGTTGATTTTGTTGTACATTTTGGAGCTTTGGGCACGAAAGTGTCGTCGGGCAAGCGCAGAACGACACTGAACAGATTCACAGATAGGAAAGCCAATCCGCCGATTGAATAGATTTCTATCTAGCGGCATCGTGGAGTGTCGACGCAAGACAGTGCGGAGGACATAAAGTTTTCTTACCGCGAGTACTTGTATTTCGGAGTACAACTGGGCTGTGGGGTAGTCCCTTTTACGGAAATACATAACTTTGAGGACAGCCCGCTGAGCTCGTTCCACCTTAAGCATCACGGTTTTGAAAGTACCCCCCCACACAGGGATGCAGTAAGTAATAATCGACTCACACAGGGAACGGTTTACAAGCGAAGCCGTTTCAATGTCGGCCAAATGTCTGAGCTCTATAAATAAATAAATTAGTTTACGAAGCTGGGAGCATAGAGTATCCGTATGAATACGCCAGTCTAGTCTCTCATCGATATGAACACCTAAATACTTAATACATGATGATACCATATCGAGGTCATTGTAGTTGCAAGTTGAGGCCTCATGACAAATATGCGCTGTTATTTTGGTTGAATTACTTGGTGGTTTGGGTGAATTTGGTGGTAGAAACTGAATCACTTTAGTTTTCGAAACATTGAGCGTCAGGAGGTTAATGGAAAGCCAGTCCATAACAGTTCGCAAGGTCGTTTCAACTCCATGTTTTGGTTTGTCCCAGGTCTCATCATATATCAAAGGTGCTGTGTCGTCTGCGTAGGTAAATATGTCACAACAAATGAGGGGTAACTGACAGAGATCATTTATATAAATTTGAAATAGTGTGGGTCCCAAGATAATTCCCTGAGGTATACCGTAGCTGATAAACTCACTGTCACTAAAAATGGAGTCAATTTTAACACGCTGGCTACGCCCACTGAGGTAATCTTTGTAAATATTTAGGGCCATACCACGTATTCCTATATGCTCCATTTTGGCCAAAAGTCTGGGAATAGAAACTGTATCAAAAGCCTTCGTTAAATCTTAGAATATACCATAGCATTTAAGGCGGGTGTCCAGTTTGTCAATCAGGGTGTTGGTGAAATCAGAGACGGCATCTTCTGTGGAGATACCCGAACGAAATCCGTCCTGGTTGTCAGCGATTAATTAATTTTTTGATAGGAATTTTGCTAGGTTAGTGTTGAGGATTCGTTCAAGTATTTTAGATAAGGAGCTAAACACTGAGATTGGCCGATAATTGGACACGTCATCTTTAGCTTTGCCTTTGTACACTGGATAGATTACTGCACGTTTAGAAGCTTTTGGGAAAACTCCCGAATTGATGGCACAGTTACATATATGGGCAATGAAAGGAGCCAGAATGGAGCTAGATTGCTTTATGATGATTGCTGGGATGTTATCCCATCCAATAGCACAATCGCTACGTAAGCTTTGAATTGTACAAATTACAAGAGTTTCATCAACTAATAGAATCACTAGAGAGTTAATTGGAGACAGGGATGAAGATGAGTAGACGGATGGTGTGGTAGAGTCGAATTTTGATGCAAGGTTCGTACCAATGTTAACAAAGTATTTATTGACATTATTTACTGATACGATAGGGTCGACGGAAGATTGTAGCAGAGCATTAGGAGAGTGTCTTTGATGGTTACTGTGTGTGATAGATTTAAAAACTTTCCACGTAGCTCTTGGGTTGTTATTAGCTTTAAGAAGTTCTGCCTTCTCATAAGCTCGTTTTAGTTTTTTGAGTAGGGAATTACAGAAGTTGCGGTAACGCGTATATGAAGTTTTTAGTATTAGGTTGTTGGGAGACTTACTGACCTGTCGGTGCATTTTGTCACGATTATGTAGGCACCGAACCAAGCCAGCAGTCATCCAGGTTTTTATAACTGTTTTTCTGTTAGATGTGTGAAATGTTTTAGTATGTCTTGTTAAACCTTCAACTGTCCTTAATGAGATACAATAGAATTTTAATTGTTATCGATCTCCAGGAGAGCACCGGACTGTCAAGAGGTTATGGTAGTTTGTAGGTCGGAAATTAAAATGTTAGTTGCTAGGTCTGGGTCAGTTGTATTAAGAATATGAGTGAAATCATGGTTACCTATTTCATTTTTTATGGCCTCATAGTCATATCGGATCAAAGTATGTTTTGATGGGGATCCAGATGATTTATTTATAAGCAAACATAACATCACGCCTTGTTTCCCCGAAGGGTTGGGCAGAGATGACCCTGTAGCAGGTACACCCACATTTCGTCAGTTATGTTTAAGTCCCATGTAATAGGGGGCGAGCCTATTGCCAACAACCGGGCACAAATCCAGACTCCGAGCTACTACTGAGAAATTTCAGATAGAAAAACCCAATAACACTTTGCCCGACCCGGGAATCGAACCCAGGACCTCATGCTCAGCAGTAGCGCTTGCGACCACTAGACCAACGAGGCAGTCAGATGTCCAGGAATATAGCAACAGGAAGATGATCAGTAATGTGCGTGTCCAGCACGATAACCTTTGCAGGGTATTTGGTGTTCATCATGACATAGTCCAGACAGTTATTTATTCTTGTCGGGAGAGTGTGAGCAATAAGCCATGTGTTGCTGTTAAAGTTAAATAATCGTCCGCATGACGATCACTATTGCTGGACTTGATATCAATATTAATATCACCTATAAGCATGATGTTATTTTGGGATTTAACAGATGTTATTATTTCACTCAAACTAGAGTAGAAGTTAGTAGGGTTTAAATAGGATGGGGAACGATATACTGCGATTATGGCTGTGTTATTAAAGCAAGTTACTAAACAGTTGGCGTCTAAAATCAAAGGTTCATGCGTTGAACAATTAATTGTATTTTTGACGTAAATGACGACGCCGTCATTTTTTACTGGGTTGTTTTTTGTGGAGTGTGAAGTATAGCCCTCTAAGATAGGGATGTGACCTGAAACCTGCAACCCACATTCTGTAAAAATAATAAAATCAAATTCAACTTTCGTTATTGTTAACATAGTGACAAATTGGTCCAGATTCTTTTTTATGCTTCTGATGTTAATATGAATAATACGAAAGCTACGATCACACTGTCTTGCAAAATTTTGGAATTGATCTGGAGTACATTTATAAGATTCAGCAATAGAAACGTTATCTATTTCCTGAGATATTTGATCAATATTCATAATTTTTATTAACAATTAGTATTTTCGTCACTGTTAATTGACCGAGGTGTTTATAATTTAGGTTCAGGCCGACACCTGAACGCGAAATACATTACGTATTAAGTAATTAAGAGGTATGCTTTTATGGGTAAAATAGAGTTTCCCTGTGTTGAGGCAAATTTCAGATAAGTATGTGTGTGTGATTGAATTTATGTGTACTACAGGCTTACAAAATAACAAGCTTTTATAAAAAGATAAATATGTAAACAAAAAGCTAGACATAATTAGTATTTTAGGTAGGCAACCAACCCCAGACATTAGTCATTTACTTAGCCGAAGATTGTCGAGGTCTGCTTCGGTTTTAATAACGACGTGTTGCTCGCCATCCGCTTTTCGCACTAGAATTTTCTCATAAGAGGTCCAACAGTAATTATATTCATTATCTGCAGCAAATCGGCGGGCTAAGTAATAAATTCGTTGAGTTTTGGGCGTTCGTTTTTCCGATATGTATATAGGTTTCCTGGGTCCGTCAAGTTTTAGGTGTGTTGTACTCAGCTTGTTTTGCTTATTAGCATTATTGAACTTGCGAGACTTTTTTATGAAACTGTCCTAGGTTATTGAACTTATAAAATCAACTGTAATTGTGGAAGTGTTGTTTTTGTTCTTTGTGCGAAAGACATCTTTTATTTCGTTGCCATTTATCGGAGTGCCGAACACGTTAGCAGCCTCTGTTACAATAGCGCGGAGACTTTCCTTACTTTCTTCATGTTTCTGGGGCACATTCCTTATTTCAATCTTAGTGGAGTATAAATGTCGTTCTATAAGGTCCACTTTTTCTTCCAGCTCATGGATATAGCGGCGGTCGGTTTCACGTTCAGACTCTCAGTTTGCCAGTTTTATCTTCAAGTCGTCGTAATCCTTAGATATAAATTCCATTGAATTAAGTACCCTGCATTCTGAGTACTAATTTCAGAGATGGAGGCCTGTAATGCCGCGAACTTCTGTTCGGACTTGGCAGTAGACGCTGATAGTAAATTTTGAATTTCATCTAGACGAGGCATGCAATCACAGTCGTCACGCTTACGCTTCAGTTTGCGGTTTGTTTTGTTACTATCTTGACCTAAGGTCGTGAGGTCAGGAGAAGATCTGGACTGAGTAAACAATCGGGAGCCAAAAGTACTAGTTGTAGACTGGCCCGAAGTTTTTTCTACTAAAGGGGTATTCGGTGGTGTACGTTTTAGCGGCATAATTAATTATTACAAATTATTACCTTGAGTATTTTTACTCGGACCAAACCCTTTGATTCTCTGCTACCCGCTATCGCTTGTAAGTTGTGGCAGCGGCGCTGCGACGCGTCAGAGCGGTGCGATGACGTTTTCGTGGTGCGAAGGACGTGTGACGCAGGCGCAGCGTAGCTCAGGCGGCGATCTCCGTCTCAGGAGTTGCTATCCTGTTTCTTCGCGGACTCCACGTTCACCACAAACACCACTGTGATTATGCGCTCCTGGTACTTTTGGTTTTTTTTAAGCAGTATTTTTGACGAATTTATTAATTAAAAATATTAAAAGTGCACACGTCTATTCGCTTTCGCGGTCCGGGAGGAAGGGAAATATTGAAGAAGTGTGTAGGTCGTGCGCTGCGTGCCGCATCGTGCAGGACGCGCCGCCGCGGGCGCAGCTGCATCCCTTGTGACTGACAACGGCCCGCCGTTCTCTTCTCAAGAGTTTAAGGTTTATTGTGCAAACAATTGTATTAAACATACAACTTCGGCACCGTATAGACCCCAGGGGAATGGCGCGGCGGAGAACGCAGTTAAAACCGTAAAAAAGTCCATAAAGAGAGCGATATACAAAGGCGAGGACATGAACGTCGCTCTAACCAGATTTCTTTTCCAGTACCGCAATTGTGAACACGCAACGACAGGGGTCTCACCGGCTGTGGCGCTCCAGGGACGGCGCTTGCGCAGCCGACTCGACGCGCTATGATCGGACGTAGCCGCAGCGGTACGCGCGAAGCAAGAGCGCCAGGTCGCCCATGCTTCGGGGGCTGATAGGGAATTCTGTGTTGGGGATGCGGTAATTGCTCGCGATTACACGGCGAGGGGGGACAAGTGGACCGAAGCCACAGTTATTAAAAAAACTGGGCCAGTTTCTTACAAAGTTAGTTTAGGTAACGGGGTTGAGTGGCGTAGACATGCCGACCAAATGATTTCAGCAAGTAATAAAAATAGGTACGCATTATCACGCGTGAGTGACGTGGCAGTAGCCGAGGCTACGGGCTCTGGGGCTGCTAAACCGGGGGTCGATAGCGGAGCCGAAGGTGAGATGTTTGAGGATGCATCCAGTGGTGATGGTGATACGCTGCTGGAAGAGTCCAAGTCGACGCAGTTTCGACCCGAACGGCTTTCGTCGTCGATACCACCACCACCACTGGGCGCGTGCGTTCAACCGAGCTAGACAAGCTGTCAATAGTTTGCCACCATAGTTAGAAAGAAAGAAAGAAAGAAAGAAAAACATTTATTTGGACACAGTTCGTGAAACACAAAACACAAATAACACAGTGAAAATAAAAATAAAAAAATGTTTTAAAAACAATAGTATGTGCCTCACGGCTGCGCCAAAAAGGTTCATTTCAGCATTAATGCCAAACAGATACTGTCTGACGCTGGTTTTCTAATGAACCCTTAAGGACAAGTGACGGAGAGTACAAACAGTTTCAACATACCTAATACATAACTTGTATACTTAAAAAACTAAATAAATAAATAAGCACGTAATCAAATATTAGATAAAAACAAAAAACATACTAATACAACAAAAACAGTCCCAGCAAAAATCTGTTCTTAGCGAGCTAAATAGAATCCATGCACCGATATACTCACAAAGCGCTACAAGCCGCCGACCGCAGCGGACAGATACACCGACAGTTTTACGAGAAGAAAAAATTACTATATGTTGTTTGAACAAAAAATATTAATAGTTATTAATAATAATAAAAACCACCCGCATACCCAATATATAATATATATATATTTTATATATATAATAAATATTTATTTCATATAAGAGAAACATTAAGGGCGACCATATCCAGTTTCAGTTGCGAATCTATGAGATATTGCCGTAAACGTGTTCTGAACGTGTGGATAGTGCCCAGTACCCTTAATGGTGGTGGGATGTTATTCCACACCTTAGATGCAGCGTATCGGAAAGTGCCTCTGAAAGCTGCTGTCCTATGAGACTGTGTCGAAAGTTGTTGAGCACATTGCCTGGGCGCGCAATCTCGTCTACTAGCCATCCAACTAAGCTTGCCGTACAAATACTTTGGTTTCTGGGACTTAATGACACCAAAAAGCAGGCACGCTAGGTGTAACTTTCGTCTCGACTTCATCTTGAGAATAAAGTGTTTATTAAGAAAGGGGGTGACATGACTTCTAGGGGGAACAGAGTAGCAGAAGCGCGCACATGCATTTTGGACTCTTTGTATAAGTCGATCGGTACGAGCCAGCAAGCGTGGGCCGTAAACCGTATCAGCGTAGTTTAATTTAGAAAGAACAAGGGTTTCGACGAGCCGTTCGCGAAGCTTTTCAGACAAGTATGGCCTCATTTTGTAAAGGAGTTTCAGACGATAGAAGCAGTTTCTTACAGAGTTAGCCACGTGTTTCTCAAATCTAAGGCTGTTGTCCATACATAACCCAAGGTTTCGCGCCTCATTCACACGGTCAATAGGCTCACCCATTAGAGTTAAATTAAGGCTTAATGGTATCTTCTTCAACTGCTGCCTCGTGCCAAACAACATATATTTTGTTTTCAATGGGTTTAATGCCAGACAATTCTCATCAGACCAGGCGGCGATTCTTTCTAGGTCGTCGTTTAGGTCTCTAACGGCTGACTCATAATCATCTGGACGGAAAGATAAATACAGTTGGACGTCATCGGCGTAAATATGATACTTGCATTTCTGAAGGCACTTTATTATGTCTGCACAGTAGAGAATAAAAAGAATCGGACCCAAAATTGACCCCTGAGGAACGCCTCTTTCTATAGAAGTAAGAGCTGAAGTCAAAGTAGTACCATCCGACAAACGCAATTCTACAAGTTGTTTTCTATTACTGAGATAGCTGTGGAACCATTGAATGGCATTGTCGTCAAAACCGTAGTATTTTAACTTTGACAGTAATAGTGAGACGTTAATGCAATCAAATGCACGGGAAAAATCAAGTAGTACCATCAGGGAACACATGCCATTATCTTGGGCTGATAGAATATTGTCCGTAACATCCAGTAATGCCGTAGAAGTGCTGCGCTGTTTCCTAAAACCAGACTGTAGATCAGGCAACACTTCGTTCTCTTCCAAAAACCGAGTTAATTGCCGACACACTACCCTCTCCATTACTTTTGAAAGACAGGGCAAAATACTTATCGGCCGCAAGTCTTTAACTTCTACAGGGTTTGGACTCTTAGGTAGGGGTCTAACTGTGGCAATTTTCCATTGGTAAGGAAACTTTGATGTCCATATGGAATAGTTTACGATGTAGGTAATAGTTGCTAAAGTGTGCGGCAAAGTTAGATTAAGCATACTTAAGGTTATGTTGTCGTAGCCTTCTGCATTTGACTTTAAGTCAAAAATAATGCGGGAGATATCGTCTTGGTTCACCGGAGCAATTGTGAATATTGCTTCACTAAATCTGTGGGTCTCATAGAATGATATAAGCGACGTGCTAGCTACCGGGTTGCCAGGGACATTCAAAAATGTGTTATTTATCAGGTCTGGGTTTCTGAAATGTGGGGGAAGATCTTGTCCTTGCTTTGAGGGTGCAAAAGTGGATTTAATGTTCTTCCATAGTAACTTTGGATTATTTATTTTATTATTTATATTGTGCCTAAAGTATGCAATTTTTTCATTATACAAGGAACTTTCTACCAAGGATTTTAACTGCTTATAGTAATTCTTTTTTGTTCCCGATTTAGTATTCCTATATTTGGCTAATGCATTGTCTCGTAACCGCATCATAAGCTGGATAGTGTCCGTAATCCAGGGATATGACAATTCCTTAATACGACAACACTTAAGTGGCGCGTGAACATCAAACAATGATATTATGCAGTGATTAAAATGATCAACCATGTCATTCACATCGGTAAAATCAGAAACACGCCCTATGTTTGATTGCGACAAATCCGTATTAAAGCTATCTACACATATATCTTTCATCGGCCTAAATTTGATTACATACGGTATAAATTTGTCCCGCTTTATGTGAAATTCACTGACAATAATGGAATGGCCTGTAATCGAACCAAAGGATTCTACCGTCGTGTACCTTGCCCTAAGATCTGTGCACAGTAAGTCAATAAGAGTCTCACTCGTATCTGTGAAATGAGTAGGCATCGTGACAAGTTGAACGAGACTTATGCAATTTAAAAATTCTTGTACTTTTTTAGTTTTAGTCTCGTTTATGTTGAGCATGTTGACATTGAAATCACCGAGCAATATATAATGGTCACAGTTACCCAACGTCGCCAAACTGTGTGTGATGGCATCCAGGAAGTGATCTATGTCTAACCATGGTGGCCGGTACGCTGTACCAATGGCAATTTTTTTCCCGCTTAGCGAAATTGTCAGCCACATCTGTTCGACGGAATCGAACTTGGGATCAGCCGTGCCAGTACAAATGCGCGCGCTCAGACCCCGCCGCAGATAAAACCCAACACCCCCACCTCGCCCCGCGCGAACAGCTGACGGCCGCGGAGTGTGGCGCAGACGATAGCCGGGCACGACCGGCGCGCGCCCCTCCTCTCCCGGCTGAAGCCAAGTTTCGTTTATAGCCATTATATCAAAACTATATCTGTCAATTGCACAAATCAAATCATCATGGCCTGTACCCAGAGACCCTGCGTTAAGGAAGCCAACCTTAACATATTTTCCACTTTTAGGCATCATGACTGTACTGTAAAATTACTACTACAGTTATAGTTATAACTTGAATTGCTATCAACACTTTTAACGGGCATTCGTTCAAAATCATAATATCAGTTTTTATAGTCCTAAATAATATTATTGGTTGAGAATTAAATAGAAAAAATGTATAGGTATTTGCAAATATCAAATAGTTATTGGAAATATGTAATAAAATAATAAGTAAAAATGTAGAAAGGATTGAAAATATTACTAGATGTAGGATAATGTAAATAAATAATATGATAATATAAGTATGTCGAAACTGGTTTACAAGCCCACTGAGATGCGCGTGTGCCGCCGCCGTGAGACAAACAACATTACATAACATAATATCACGCCTGTTTCCCCGGAGGGTCGGACAGAGCGGACACAACAGATAATAGTTATAAGACCACGACACTTTTGCAACATACAATAAAATACGCGTCATTGGTATGTTAAAAACTAAAAATAATGAGTATAAATTAAAACAAAAAAAGCAGAAATAATAAAAAATAATGGCAGCAGTGAGACAGAAATATTTAGGCCATTTGGCCGTCGGTAACCGATACAGGTATGGGTGAAAAGATGCGCTGCACATCAGCCTCGCAGCGGATTTGGAAGGCGGCATCCCCAGGTTTGTAACGAGCAAGAATACGGCCACGTTTGCACCATATAAATTGCCAACCGAGGCGGCCCCCGGCCTCCCGCGCCATCCGAAACAACTCACGATTCTGCTTAGTAAGACGTTCGTTGACGTAGAATCGCGCTGATAGACCGGGCATGTCAAGATCAGCAGTAGTCATGCCACGACGTACTCGTGCGGCCTCCAACATCTCGTCTCGTAGATCACGGCGCGCGAGACGCACGACGAGGAAACGCGGGCGGGTCTCCACCGGCGTCGGCTGCGTAGCATTTATGCGTCTACCTCCAACGCGCTCGGCACTCACAATATCGCGCGCCTCAATTTTTACGCCCATCTTTGACGCCACTAGCATAGCCGTGTGTGAGGGATTTTCACCACTCGGCTCTGGTAAGTTTGTGATCTGAATATCAGTGGCTAGCAGCTCCTGATCACGGTCATTTAAATCGCTCCGCTATTGGGCAATAAGTTGATGCACATCCGGCGAGACTTGGGATTGTACCGACTTTTGCTTCTCCATAATGGCCACCCTCTCCTCCAAACTACTCATACGGTCATTAGTGGACTGCAATGAACATCTCAGGTCGGCTAGATCATTACGCAGCAATTGAAATTCACTCCGTACCGTGTTAATGAACTCTTCCTTGAAATTTCTCAGCTCAATAGTGATGTCTTGAGTGAGCTCATGTGTGACATCCAAAGCGCCACCGCTTTTCATAGGACTCGTGTCTATAGGATAAGTCATACTGACTTCCAGTGGTGCGGCTGAATGGCCCCTAACTGGCGTTTCGGCCCGGTTGTCCCGTACAATGTTTTTGTTACACTCCGGGCAGTGCCAAGGGGATGTTAGAAGGCTTATTTTAAGTATACCAACGCACTGCCGATGATAACAAGATCGGCAGTTGTCGCATTTAGCCGCATCCGCCGCTGCGAGATATTTACCGCAGCCACCACACTTTACCATAGTGAGATACAATTTCGTTTGCGCAATCGATCCAGAAGCAGTTCACTCGAGAATCACTAGATGGTGCTGTTTGCAGTAAATTCGTTTATGGCAGTTATCACGGTGTTATGGCAAGTGTGATACCATAAAATGAAACACAGCGTCACCGTAAATTAGCACACACACTGCAAGTTCGTCGCACAGTTTTTTTAACAATTGTGTATAAAGTCCGTTATTATTTATACTTATAGGGTTATTATTTATACACAGCACAGAATCACTAGATAATAGCGTCACTTGTAAGTTGCACTTATTAATGTCTTTTAAAAATAAAGTCTTTACAAAAGAAGTACTTGTTTTTTTTTTAGATACGTAAGAAATATTTTGAGACTGCTATGTACTCAGTACCGTCACACACTAGAGTTAGATGTATAGTTATGTAAAATTGTTAATTGTAAGATGTATCTGTTGGACTGTGATTAATGGACTTGATGAGGAGAGATATAACATCGGTCGGTACTCATAATTGTATGGTGGTGGGTAGTTAGTTTACTTTTGGAAATATATCAGTCTGTCGTTGACCCACGTATTTTATTGACCTAACAGAGACGAAATTAAAATCTTGTATAAAACGCACACTATGCAGGCAGGCATATTATAAGTTGAGGGATTACATCGCTGATAAAAATGCTTGGCTCAATGCTGGTCCTGCTCCACAACTAATTGATTAACATTTGCAAATACTGTTGGAGCTGCTGAAGATTGTAAGACCATCTTTGCATTGTATAAACACAATCTCCTTTGTATTATATAATTGCATAGCACAGGTGTGAGCACTATGTACTAAATCATCAATCCCATACGTGTGGGTATCTATGGATAGGTCTTCAAAAATGATATTGACGTTTCTAATATAATTTTTTTCTAAACTGAATAGTTTGCGCGAGAGACACTTCCAAAGTGGTAAAATGTGTGTCCCCCCTGTAACTTCTAAAATAAGAGAATGATAAAACTAAAAAAAAATATATGATGTACATTACCATGTAAACTTCCACCGAAAATTGGTTTCAACGAGATCTAGCTAGTTGTTTTTTTTTAATACTTCATAAATCGTAAACCGCAATTTACCTTTCATTCAATGTTACTTGCTGCTACGGAAGCCTTCATGGGCGAGTACGACTCGCACTTGGCCGCTTTTTTATTTAAAAGAGTGTCCGTGGAATTTCTTGCCCGTTCTTTTCCATAGGTACCTACTACGCTTTGGAATGGGCAACTAGCTTCATATTTCTGACTGAACGATTCCTTGACAATTCAAAAGTGCCTGTAAATGGTTTAATTGAAATAAATGCTTTGAGTTGAGTTGAGTTTCAAGTTTTGTTTTTCACAATTCAAAGACAAAATCATATTGCTGCGGAAAAACAACTATTAAAATTTCAGCTTATATAAGCTATTGCCGTAAATTTTTTCACATGTCTAAAACCAACCATTTAGCTGGCAGGCACTTGACTCTAACAAAAATTTGCACTTTAAAGCTTAATATTTCGTATAGTATTTCGTTAATTCAAAAATGGTTGCAACACACTCATAATGTTTTTCAAAGACCTTTCCAACGATACCCCACACAAATGGATAGAAAAAAAAAACATCCTCAGTTTACGTGTAGGGGAGGTACCCTAAAAAAATATATTTTTCATAATTTTATTTTACCACTTTGTCGGCATGATTAATATGTATACCCATGCCAAATTACAGCTTTCTAGTACTAACAGTCTCGGAGCTAGACCGCGGCCAGACAGACAGACAGACAGACGGACATGGCGAAACTATAAGGGTTCCTTGTTGACTACGGAACCCTAAAAAGTGTTCCACACAACGACATAACGATCCCCCGACAGCAATGACAATTTCATTTATCTGTTTAGTCAGCAAGTAAATGAGTGAGTTTTCGCTTTGTAAAATATTGCAGTCAAAATTCTTAACCAGTCAAAAGTACATTTAACTAGCAAAATCTGCCAAAAGTACTTTTTTAACTGGATAAGCTGGTTTAACGAATACAACTTGTTTTTTTTTTACTTTTTAGTATGTTTTATGGCAGTTGTATTTTTATTTATTTATAATTTTTTGATTTTTATTTGCAGAATTTATGTTGTGTGCCTTTTAGTCTGTGCTAAATAAATGTATTTTCTTTCTCTGTTTCTTGCAGGAGGCGCGCGCGGCGCTGGCGTGGCTGCGCGGCGTGGGCCAGGAGGACCCCGTGCTGCACGCCGAGCTGCGCGCACTACCGCCGCCAGACGACCAGCTGCAATCGCCGCTCACACTGGCGAAGGACATGTGTGAGTATACGAGGTTATGTATTATTTAGTAGAGATAGCTAGCGCGGTTACATAACATGACTTATATCTTGTAGACAGCATTTGGACTGCATACTTACTGACAGGAATGAAATACAATGAAACATCTCGAATGCTGGTTAGATACTGCTCGTATTTGGTCCATTCATAGATAGTGATAGTGTATCATCGTTTTGTAACAAGAAATGGAGCGCGCTTGAGTCATGTGCTCGAAGCGAGCTTTCGTTGCGTCTCGTTTATGATTTATTCCGATCTGTCACCCTGCTTTGTCTCCTTAGGGGGACAGATCGGGAAAAAAAAGTTCGATCTGCCCCGATATTAGCAACGAGGGGACAGTTCGAACTTTATTCATTATTCACTACTACACTGTCCCCCTATTAGTGATAGGGGGACAGATGAATTTTTTTATTCTTTTTTGTCCCCCATAGAATTTAATATATTAATTCTTAAAAATAATGTGTAAGACTACTGGTTTGGGTGTATTAAAATAAATTAGGTTTAACATTTTTTTGTTTTTCTATTAATCAGCTACAGTCCCAATATAAACACTTCACACAAATTATTATGAACAATTTAGCACTGACGTCTCACCTCCAAAGATAGTAAAGCACTAGTTCTCTTAGTAATGCACATCATTGCGGCTACCCGTAAGGCCCCGTGAGTAAGAGAAAGAGAACCGAAAGTTTGCTTGTTTTGAAATCTATTGCTTATTTGCACCGAGTAAATTCCGGAAGAGCGGCTTTTTCGTAAACATCTTTTGTATTTGTCACTAAGTTGTATGAAGTCAAATCAGAAGACTAATTTTTATTATACCTGCAATACCTACTATGATTTATGGGACTGTGGCTGACTGATAGAACAACAAAAAAATAATTATACATCATTAACTTAAATACAGATGATTATAAGTCCAAACCACTAGACTTTCATTTAATTTAATGTTGCTTATAATGCGTAGCATTACTTTTAAGAATTAATACATTAAAAAAATTCTATGGGGGACAAACAGAAATAAAAAGTTTCATCTGTCCCCCTATTACTATTAGGGGAACAGATAGGAGTGAATAAAGTTTGGACTGTCCCCTCGTTGCTAACAAGGGGACAGTACAAAGTTTTTTTTTCTGATCTGTCCCCCTAATGGGATAAAGCAGGGTGACAAATCGGAATAATTCTCGTGTATCGCCATTTTTGAACCAAGGTCGCCTCGAATGATACATTACACATAAACGTTGCAAGTCAGTCTCCGCCTTATGGTTTAAAATAACATGGCAAATCTCTCAATATTGTGCGTAAAAACTTAAATTTTCAGTTGGAATTTTTGGGAGAACTTGAAATGTTTTTCAACTACAAATTTAAGTTTATTCTTAGTATAAATTCATCCCAACTACGGAACCCTTCATTGTGCGTGGTCGACAATGAAGGTTTGGGCACAGTCGATTTTTTTAAACACTAGTTTATAATACTTGGTTTTTAATGTGAAACTTTTATTACATCGTCTCAAACTTTTTCGTCTGTGTATTGCATGTCGCGTGACGGTCGGCCGCGGAGTAGGGATAAAGTGAAAGGCGCTCGTAAGAGCAGCCAAGGAAAATATGGCGGCGCCTATAGTTCGCTTAAAAGTTTCACTTTTACCGTGGTTTCATAAAACCACACAATCCTTTTTTTGTATGGACCCCATTTAATTTTTAATAATTTATTTTTATTATTTGTTGTTAGCGGTCATAGAAGTACACACTATGTGAAAATTTCAAGTAACTATTCATTAAGGCGGAGACTGACTTGCAACGTTTGTTTGTAATGTATCATTCGAGTCGAGCTTAGTTACAAAACGGCGATACACGAGATGCGGCAAATGCTCGTTTCGAGCACATGGCACAGAGCACGTGGACAAGACGTCAAGTGACGACGGAAGATACCATAAACAATTACATAGATACACTACATTCACTCACCAGTTTCATGTCGTTGCTAATTTAGTTAGTGACGTAATCTTGAAAATTTGCTGGTGGCGTGCTGGTGGCCGCCTTTCGCGGGCGGATCGACGCAGAGGTTGTTCAGCTAGTTAGTTAAATTTTATCATGACAAAGTTATCTATTATTTATTGATGACAGTCCTTTGTTAATTGTGCAACCATACCATTTTAGTTATTTTGTTAAACACCACGGTATAAATCTTTAATTATTTTAAACTTAATTATATCATGTCGATTTTACTATTATTTGCTACACATATCTATAAATTTTTATTTAAATATTTACACACACTATGAAACTGATTTACATCCGGAAGACGTACCTACTCGTAACATAAGGTTCAGTTGAAAACCAGCGTCAGGCACTAGTTGTCTGGCATTTATGCTGAACTGGGCCTAATTGACGCAGCCGTGAGGCACACAATACTGTTTTAAGCTTTCTCTGTTTTTTTTTTTGTTTTTGAATATTGTGTGCCTTAACCCAGGTCAAAAAGAATTTTTTCTTTCTTTAGTTCTGATGAATCTACAATTTCGTGCTCCAGAGTCTCTAATAGTAGTCTCTCGACCATCAGGCAAGCGGAAATACGAGTAATATGGATTTCCATTTAACAGCTCCACTTCGTCTATGATTGGATCATATTTTGAAGTTCTTACATTCTTTTTCATAAGCACTTGACCTGGTGACAATAACCATGAAGAGATTCACCTGTCGGAGATCGTTTGGTGTGGATGGAAAATCGCTCATAGGGTGTCTCATGCGTTGCTGTACATAATAGAGATCGAATGCAGCGCAGTAGGTAACGCTCGTTCCCAGAAAGTCTCGATTTCAGAAATAGCTGGATTGTTTTCCAAAGCGTTCCATTAAGCCGCTCTAATTGGTCATTCCCTTCTGGGTTATAGGGAGTTGTCCTGCTAGAAGCAACATAATAAGAATACAGAAATTGTTTTAGTTCTTGAGACTAAATGCTGTTTCCCTATCTGAATGAATATAGGCTGGAGAACTAAAAGTAAGGAACAAGACAGTCTTTGAGATACTTGATAACAGTTTAGCTAGTACTTGAAACTGGCCGAAACCGAAACCGAGCGTTCGGTCGGTCACTAATTTTTATTCTGCAGAAGAGAGCCATAAGAGCAATATATGGCCTCCACAGACGCGATTCTCTAAGGGAACTGTTTAAAGATATTAACATTATGACGGTAACATGTCAATATATCTATGAAAACATCATGTACGTAAGGAAAAATCTAAGTCTTTTCAGTAAAAGAGGTGATAGACACAATTATAGGACTAGAAATAGGGACCAATTAGTTCAACCGGGTTTCAGACTGGCTAAAGTAGACTCATCCTTCATGGGGTGCTGTTTAAAATCCTTATCCTTACATCCTTACATATTATAAAACAAAGTCCCCCCGCCGCATCTGTCTGTCTGTCTGAACGCGATAAACTCAAAAACTACCGAACGGATTTTCAAACGGTTTTCACCAATAGATGGAGTGATTAAGATTTTAATGTATAATTCATTAAGGTTTTGTGTAAATTGGCTGAAATTTGACGATTACTGTTGAAGACGTCGGAAAAAATCATGCCGACTGGGAGCTTTATTGGCGTTCGCTGCCTAAACCGAAAAAGATACATCAAATTTATGTTCTACGGTATTGTTCATCTTAAAAAGTTCAACAAAAAAGTCCGGAATAACATATGTCTATCTTCTAAGGATAACGCACAATAACCATTTTTATCTTACAGAATTTGATAAAAATGTAATTGTTATTTCCGAAGCTTTTTTGACCGGTACAGTATTAATTCTTATCCAATAAAATATGTTATTTTAATTGGGCATTTAATTTACATTAAAATATGCCTAGATATAATATCATTTAAAAGAACAGTTTAAAAGATATCACAGTTTCAAAATTACGCGTAGCAACGCGGGCGCAGTGGTAGGAGTCAATGACAATTTCCTCGGTTATTAGATATGAAATCTCGGCAATACGTTCCCGTGGGATATTTTCCGACATCCACACGGTCGAAGCCGTGGGCAAAAGGTAGTGTTATAATAAAATACGATACGATAGTTAGAGGCTGCCGTGCATGCCCTTTCTAGTTTTTTAAACTCCGGTAAAGGTGAGGTCATCCTCAAGGTTGACGTCAAGAACGCTTTTAACTCCGTTAACAGGGACACCCTGTTGGCCGAAGCAAAAAAAGTGTTACCGGAAATTTATGGTTTTTTGTGGCAGTGCTATAGGCACCCTTCAAAATTACTCTATAGAGACAACGTTTTGGAATCTGCAGTCGGATGCCAACAAGGTGATCCCCTCGGGCCAGTCATTTTCAGCTTAGCTATTCACCCCATAATACAACAACTAAATTCAAAATTTAATGTGTGGTATTTAGACGATGGGACTCTGGAGGTGACGTAGATACTGTTCTAGAATAATAATATAATAATAATAATATGTTTATTTGACATAAAAGTACACAGATACAGGTTGAAACTTAATTACACGTGGAAATAGGTTAATACAAAATATTGAACAATGACCCCCATGCTAGGAAAAACCTGTGTTACAGGGGTCATCCATTCGTCCATTATGGATGTTATAAAACTTACATACAATTTAGTAATGTGCACTTATGTAAAAAAAATAAACTAAACTAGACTAATTGCTTTTGGGGATAAGAAAAGGGGGGAAGAAAGTAAAGGGGTTTAAATTCATAATTGACATGGAAAAGGTAGTATCTAATTAATTGCCGGGTGTGTTTTGTATGAGTGGGTGTAGGTGTGTAAGTGTGAGTGTAGATATGTATGAGTGAGTGTAGGTGTGAATGTGCCTGATTTGTTTAAGTTATGGTTTTAATAATTCTTCTGTGTCGTTATAATTTAGGGTTAGCAGATATTCCTTAATTTTTTGTTTGCAATGGGTTTTGTTCAAACAATGTATGTTTAATGCGTTGTGGAGTTTATTGTATAGTAATGTGCTTAGATAACGGTTATGCCGACGTGCAAAGGTGGTCTTTGCACAAACTTGGGGACAAACGGGTTTGGGTCTTCTTCTGAGCGTAGGGCTTTTACATCTATTGAGAGGGGTAATTTTATGTGTACGCATGATCGCACGAAGCATATACATTTGGCGGACTGTCAGTACCTTAAAGTCCGAATAAACTTGCTGCGTGGGATACCTAAAGGGTTTGCTCAACAGGACTTTGATTACTGCACGTTGGGCTCTTTCAGCTGGTATGAGGATTGTTTTGGCTGCACCACCCCACGCAACGATACAGTAACTTAATGTAGATTCACATAGGGCAGTGTATACCATTTTTAGGATATCGTTATGGGCAGAAGTTCTTAACTTTTTGAACACGTAAATGAGTTTCCTAGTGCGCGCAGATAGAGATTCAATGTGGGTCTTCCAGCTTAGACTGGAATCAAGATAAAGGCCGAGATACTTAACGGAAGAGGTTCTCGTCAATGTCTGGCATGAACAGGAATTATTGCTGTCACGCTCGTCACAAACATGGGCTTTGATTTGTAGTGAGAGGTCAGATGGAAGGGTAGAGGGTCTGGAACCAAAGGTTATAAAATTGGTTTTGCTGATGTTCAAGGTTAAGCTATTATTGCCCAACCACATCATAACTTGGGTCAAGGACCTTTCAGCGGCCAATCTAGCCGTTTCCCAGTCATGTCCGCTGGACAATAAGACCGTATCATCGGCGTACGCTATAATGTGAGTAGAAGGGAGATTAAGTAGGCAAAGTTCGTTGACATAGATTTGGAAGAGGAGGGGACTGAGCAAACTTCCTTGTGGCACACCGAAGTCTAGTAGTTGTTGACTACTGACGTACTCGCCTATTTTAACGCACTGGGTTCGGTCCGATAGAAAATCCTTAAGTAATTTGAGAGCTGTGCCGCGTATTCCAATTTGTTCTAATTTTTTGAGTAAAACAGGGACAGAGACAGTGTCAAAGGCCTTAGAAAGGTCTAAGAATATGCCGACACATTTATGTTTACAGTCAATTTTGTTGACAACAGAGTCCAGTAGAGATAATACAGCGTCTTCCGTCGATACCCCCTTTCTGAAGCCGTACTGGTTTTCAGCAATGATTTTATATTTATTCAGAAAGTTGAGGAGATTTTTGTGAATAATTTTTTCCAGTATTTTGGAAATTGCTGGAAGTACCGAGATTGGTCGGTAATTATTTACACTGCCTCTGTCACCTGCTTTGAAGATTGGATGAACAACAGCTTTTTTAAGGGTCTTAGGGAAAGTGCCAGTGGATATTGCAAGATTGCAAATGTGCGTAATGGCCGGAACTAGTTTGTGACTGGAAGCTTTTATCAATTTGGGAGGGATATCATCCCAGCCAGAGGCACTGTCCACGCGGAGGTCTTTTATGATAGCCTTGACCTGTTCCTCATCTGTCTCCAGTAGGACAATTGAGTTAAGCATCGAGACTGGGCGGGAAGGAGTACATTGGGCGTTACTTAAGTTTTGCGGGATGTTGTTAGCCAGGTTTCTACCGATATCAGCAAAGAATCTATTCACGGCATTGACCGACATGATTGGGTCATTGTCTATTTTAAGGAGATCAGTCGGTGGTGAGGTCTTTTTATTTGTGTCAAGTACATTGCGGATGGCCCCCCACATCTTTTTTGGGTTATTTTTAGCATCAGAATAAGCTTTTTGTTCATACGCGGTTTTAAGTTTTTTGAGGAGATTGTTACAAAAATTCCGATAGCGCAAGTATGTTAATTTTAAAATCGCGTTTTGAGGTTCTTTGTTAGATTTTTTGTGCATGTTATCGCGGTTGCGTATACATCTCAGCAGACCAACCGTTATCCAGGGTTTAATAATTTTAAGTTTACAGGGGATGGTTCTATATATAGTGTTCCTTATTAATATGGGTGTCAAGATTTCATAAAGTTTGTCCATAGCAAGATTAGGGTCATTTAGGTTTAAGATAATTGAAAAATCACAGCTTTCGATATCGCTGATAGCAGAAGTTAAATTTAGGCGGGAAGGAGTGCATCTGTTTGTGTTACGTATTGGGGCTTTAATTTCTAGGTTTAATAAAACCGCGGAGTGGTCAGTTATTGACGTTTCTACCACCAACGTCGTTGCCTTGTGATTTGTTTTGAGCAAAACATGATCCAAACAGTTGTTAAGCCGAGTTGGAATCACATGGGCAGGAAGGAGACCGTGTGAGGCTATAAAATTTAGGTATTGACAGGAGCGGGGGTCATTGTTGTTTGGAGCAATGTTTATATTTATGTCTCCTATTACTGAGACGGTTTTACAGTGCCTACAGTCTGTTAATAGGTTATCTAAACTGGTCAAGAAATTTTCTATATTTTTTTGTGATGGTGGTCTATATAATGCTATAATAGTAATATTGTTTTGATCTGTGCAGACTAGGCAGCTAGCATCGGTAAATGACGGCTCAGTAATGCTAAAGCTCAAAGTATCTTTAATAAAGATCACCACGCCATCATTCTGATTAATAAGGTTTTTGGTTTGGAATGAGGTGTAGCCCTGTATACTTGGGACGGTCGCATTTGTCTTTAGCCAACACTCTGTTAAAATTAGGACATCACATTTCATTTTAATAGACACGAGTAGACAGTTTAGTTCATTGAAGTTCTTATTTAAGCTTCTAATGTTGAGGTGCAAGATATTTAGTGCTAGATCGGATTTTAAATAATCAGCGCATTCATCCGGAGAACAAGCGTGTGACGACGAAACGATAATACTGTCCAGCTCGTTGTTAATGTCAATGATTGACGCCATTGATTAAAGTGTTGATACTCCAGAAAGTGGTGATTGTATACAGCGAAGGGTCCGAGTATGGTGGTAATTGGCATCCGAAACAGTAAAATAAATAAAACTAACAAATTCCAAAGGTCCGTGTAGCAGAACGATTGCGCAAAAATAATAATTGATAGAAGAATATGGCTGTGAGTGTGAATTTGGGCTAAGCAGAATAAGGTTGCGCTCTATTTTGGATTTTATGTGCGAGTACGTTGAGAGTGATGTAACGGAAATGATGGTAAGTGTCAGGGGTGTAGGTGTGTGGTAAGGAAGGCGTATTTTGGTTTCTATACAAAAAATATTTTTTTTGGTTTGTAGGTAGTATAAATGAGTAAATGTTGAATTTAAAGTTAGTATTGAATTTAAGGTCTCACATAACTTAGTTATAAATAGTATTAAAATTAACCGACTTGCAGAAAGTAGTCATTGAATTGCTTGCTGTTCTAAGTCCCGTAGGGTTTGCTCTGATCTAACAAGTATTTGTTTGACTCCAGTGACTTTCCTTAAGAAGATGTTGCCGTTTGAGCTCCAACAGAAGTCGTACTTGTTAAGTTTTGCAAATTCCTTGGCGGTAAAAAATAGTTTTCTGGAACTTGCGGGGAGGTGTTCTGATATAAAAATCGGTCGCCGTTCACCATTCATGCCAATGCTGCGAGTACTAAGACGATCATCTCCACTTCGCATTTTATTGAAGTTCCTGGCCGCGGTAATTAATTTGTTTTTAGTCTGGACATTAGTAAATTCAGCGATAATCGGTCTAATCGTATCTGGTTTACCCGGTAGGCGGTACACATCGCGCACGTCAGAATTATTTACCTTTAAATCAACAATTAAGCCCACTTTGGTGATTATCGAAGTAAGGTCCGACGCTGCTTCGTTCTCCATGGACGGCACGTTGCGGATTTCAATGGTGGAGGGCCGGGATGCACGTTGTAGATCTTGTATTTTAATTTCCATGTTTAATATACTTTTTCTGTATGTTAGGTTTTCTTTTTGGAGTGACTCAACTTGTTTAAACATGTCATCGTACTGCTTACTAATAAAGGAAATGTTTTTTTCTATTTCACTGTTTGATTTTTGAATAGCCAGGTTTTGAAGCTTGAGCTCTACCATGTCGGACGCTAGTTTGTTCAGAGAAGAACTTTGTTCGTCACAGATTTTAGTTAGGTATGCTTCTTGGTCTGTTTTCCAGTTCTTAAGCATTTCATGTATTTCCTAAGAAAGAAGATTTCCAATTCCTAAAGCAGCAGTTCCAATCCATTGGCCTCGACCTCAACTACTCAAAATGTGAAATTTACCCTTGTGACAATACCGACAGACAATCGACTATACACAAATTCAACTCAATAGCCCCAGATATCAAAGTTTTGGAAAAAAGTTCACTGCACCTCCTAGGTTCCCCAATTTTAGAAGACAGCTTTTCACCTTTCGTGGACAAAAAAATTAAACATTTCAACGACATTTCGGATAGACTTTCTAAAATTAACGTACATTCGGCATTCACTCTTATCAGACACTGCTGTTTCGGTCCAAATTTTATGTATTTCCTCCGCTCTTCCCCTTTATGGAAGAAGCCACAACTTTTAGACAAAATTGACCAAACCATTCGAAGCACCTTAACATCAATCATAAATGTGGCATTGGACGACCGCGCGTGGCTGCAAGCCACACTACCCATTCGTTTTGGTGGGCTCGGCGTCCGCAAAATTTCTAGTGTAAGCTTACCGGCGTTCCTGTCCTCGGTCCACAGCACCGACAAGTTAACCAAAAGAATCTTAACCGTTTCTCAGGTTGACTCTGAAGTGCCGTATTTGACTGATGCCATGAACGCCTGGAAAGTGGCTTGCCCGGATACGGAGCAGCCCGAGAACCCGTCTTCCCAGAGACAGTGGGATGAGCCGCTCTGCAGGTTGGTACGGAATAATCTCTTTAATACGTCCACCAATACTGCTGAGCGGGCACGCCTACTGGCTGTGGGGGAATGGGAGTCGGGCCTCTAGCTTCAGGCGCTACCGTCACCCAACATAGGCACTATGCTGGGTGACACCACTTTCCGGCTCGCTACAAGCCTGCGTTTGGGCGCTCCTTGCGGGGCTCTGCACCGCTGTCAGTGCGGTGAAGCAGTCGACCGCCTCGGACACCATGGCCTTTCCTGCAGCAAGAGCGCTGGTCGGTTGGCATGACACGCAAGCATTAATGACATAATCCGTCGGGCTCTTGTCACCGCCGGGGTGCCAGATGTTTTAGAACCCAATGGCTTGGCACGCGACGGTGGGAAGAGGCCAGACGGAATGACCATAATGCCTTGGAAGTTGGGTAGGCCTTTGGTGTGGGACGCAACCTGTGTCGACACCCTCGCGCCATCCCATCTTCCTAGCACGGCGAGTTGTGCTGGGGCGGCTGCTGCAGGTGCAGAAAACCTCAAACGGCGCAAATATAACAACCTTACCGGTAGCTATATTTTTGAACCGTTTGGGGTTGAAACACTAGGGCCATGGGGTCCGAGTGCTCATCGATTATTCCGGGACATCGCCACGCGGTTGGTCGACTCTTCACGTGACCAAAGGGTTGGCCAATTTTTAGGCCAAAGAATTAGCATTGCCATACAACGTGGCAATGCTGCCAGCCTTTTGGGCACCTTTCCCACCGACAGCGATTCAGATGAATTTTTTGATGCCCAATGATTTGTTACTATATTTTATTTTATTTTTTCCTCTGTATATAGTTAGTTCAATTATTACTTAGTAGAATTATTAGTAGAACTTATTTCAATGTTAATAAAAGTTGTCCTTTACAAAAAAAATAGTTAGAACGATACTACATACTACATCGATTTGACATACTACGCTAGATCCTTATAATGTGCGAGTTAGTGCGTGCGTAGATTTTTAATGTGACTACAGTTTTGTCCTGCAATCAGTTTTACTAATTTAATAAGTAAACAATGTTTTATACATGATGAAATGATATCAAGGGCAATTAACTTTATGTAACTAATTTATTTAATAGGAATGTATCGAATAATGTTCGCACACTTGATAGATGAAAAAACAAGAGAGCGCCCCCCACACACTCTTGACAAGTGACACGACTATGTGTCAGAATGCTTTACAAATTACAGTGCAAGGTCCATTCATCATCCTCTCCTGAACGCAAAGGCTTCAAAGTTAACCCATTGATTTGGTGAAAACTTCATGCTTCGGACGATGGAGCCCTTTTGTTAAAGCATCGGCGATCATGTCTTTAGTTGATCGATATCGAACAGCAACTTGATTAGCAGCAATTTTCTTTCGAACAAAGTGATAACGAACATCAATGTGTTTGCTGCGTGGATGGTACATGGCGTTACCTGAAAGACTAATTGCACTTTGGTTATCACAGAAAAGTGTGAATAGCGAACCTTTCTGTTTGGGTGAGAACTCTTCTTCAAGCTGTTTTAAATAAAGTGTTTCTTGTATTAAAGAAGCCATTGACATATATTCAGCCTCTGTGCTGGATTATGCTATAGTTTGCTGTTTTTTTTAATTCCAGCTTATGGCTGCTCCCTAAAATAAAAATATATAGCCTGTGCAAGACCTTCGGTCTTCTACATCATTTGCCCAGTCTGCATCACAATAGCCATAAATATTTTCATTCATATTTCTCTTGAAAGTAAGTTTCATATTAATTGTACCTTTCAGTTACGATAGTTAGAACGAAACGTTTAAATCTTGTACAAAACGCACACTATGCTGCCAAGCATATTATAAGTTGAGGGAAATACATCGCTGATAAAAATGTTTGGCTCAGCACTGGTCCAGCTCCACAAGGGCGCATAAACTAATTGATTAGCATTCGAAAGTATTGTTGCAGCTGCCGAAGATTCCCGAAGATTGTAAGAACTATCTTTGCTTTATATAAATTCAATCTCTTTGTATTGTACAATTGCATATCACATGTTTGAGCACTGTGACCATGTACATTCCATAAAGCTACCAGTGTGTTGGATCATTAAGTTCCCTTCAAAATGGTTGAGCTAAATGGTGAGGGATTGGTCATCTCTTAGCTGCCACGGTTTATTTTAATTTTTGAATTGTTTTTGTTTTTTATATTTTTATTACGGACGCTTTTAAACGTGCACGTCTTTCTACATTATTCTCACATGTATAATTTCAATATGAATGATATAACTAATATTTTGTAACAATATTGTGATTTAAAAGAGTGTCCGTGGAGTTTTTTGCCCGTTCTTCTCCACAGGTACCTACTACGCTTTGAAATGGGCAACTAGCTTCATCTTTCTGACTGACCGACCCCTAGACAATTCAAAAGTACCTGTAATTGGTTTATTGGAAATAAATAAATAAAGTTTATTTTTCTAGATTGTTTTACAAATGTTTTACAAATTAAACGTAGGCTAGTTTTGAGTACAAATAAGTTAAGCATCTGTAGCCAAACTAGGCAAAAATCTGTATTTCGGCTATCTCTGTATAAATGCTTTGAGTTTGAGTTTGAGTTGAATATACCAAGAGTTCGTTTAAGACTGCTGCTGTCGTTTGGTAATGGTAGATCCAAAAGGTGCTTAAGTCGATTCTCAACAGGTTTTATAATATTATTGTGAATTGTATATCCGAGTAAGTTTATTTCTTCAGAACTAAATATACATTTTTGTTAATTAAAGTAAAATTGGGTTATGCGCACTTCGTCCCACGTTCGCAATTGGCCTCATTTGCGGCTGGTCCTATTCGAAGTTGGTCCCATTCGCGGTTGGTTCCATTCGCACTTGGTCCCATTCGCGGTTGGTCCCATTCGTGGTTGGTCCCATTCGCAGTTAATCCCATTCGCAGTTTGTCCCATGCAAGTAGTTTGTAAGGGAAGACGTAGGTTTGTGAAATAATAAACGCACTTCTCAATATTCAAACATTAATAGTTTATTATTTTACTTATTACATTGCAAACTTATCGAATTAAGATGTTTTATTACAATATTTGTTATTTTATTTTTAATACTACCCACTTTGGTCCGTAAACCTACCTCTTCCCTTAAAAACTACTTGCATTGGACGAACTACGAATGGGACCAATCACGAATGGGACCAAGTGCGAATGGAACCAACCGCTAATGGGACCAAATGCGAATGGGACCAACTGCTCATGGGACCAACTGCGAATGGGACCTACGGCGAATGGAACCAACTGCGAATGGGAGACGAAGAGCGAATGGAACGAAGTGCGCATAACCCGTCAAATTGTATTTAGTAACTGCATCCATAAATCGTTTCAGATTTTTATCATGATCTTCTTTTGTTTTGCCACAGACTATGACGTCATCAAGGAGAATGTGCCATCTAGCTTTCCAGTTTCTATGACAAAAGACAACGTTCTTTGAAAGGCAGCTACGCCATTGGTTACACCGAACGGTATTCGTGTAAGTTGATATAAGTTTCCACAAGCTTGAAATGCCGTCATAGGTTTTTCTTTCGATCAGATTGGCACTTGATGATACGCGGATTTTAGGTCCATTTGACTAATGAAGTTGTATTTTGAGACTTTGGATATAATGGATTCTATTTTCGGCAAAGGGAAGGTATCCAATTCAGTGTACCGGTTATAAACCGGTACCGGTACGAGAGTAATCTATTACCATTCGTCTACGGTGTCTAATATCTCCCGTTACTAAAACTTGGGCCCTCCATGGTGTCATGCTCGGTTCGATTATGCCACTCGCTAATAACTTAGACACTTTCTCTTTAATAAACCGTTCATCTTCTTCTGAGTAGGACCTGGTTTTGATAGCAATTGACCTTATATCAAGTGAGAGGTTAGAAAAGACAGAGGCTGGAGGCACAGATGCTTGCATAACGTTGCATATATGTAAAGATTTTCTTTCACTTTCGAATTGGAATTGATGATGTTTCAGATCATGGCCAATGATTACATTAGCACACAGGTTCTGCATGATGAGGAGAGGATGTTGTTTGTAAGTATGTTTGTCAAATTAGATAGTCGCTTGACATAATCCATTGACGAATGATACATGATTAAGAGAAGCTAAAGAAACAGATTGATTAATGTTCTTACTTCTGAGATTCATTATTCTCGATAAAGCCTCGTCGATAAAACTTACTGAACTTCCCATGTCAATCAGTGCTTCAGCACGAGTTTCATTCAATAATATAGGTATAGTCGCTTTCTATAGACTGGACGGAGATGCAGCCAAAATACAAGCGTTGCTTTCATCATTGTTGGCCGCTGCATTTGCAACAGGTTTCGAAGATAAACATACACATGCCAAGTGCCATTTCTTCGAACAAAGATGACATATAGAGTTAAATGAGGGGCATTTGATGCTTTGATGTAGAGTATTAAGATCCACAAAAGAAGCAACGTATTTTCCCTTGTGCCGCTAACGAAGTTTGAGCTTTGGCTCGGTTCAGAAGGTTGGATATGATTATCGGATTTTACAGAATTAAGTTGTGATAGATCAAGCGTGTTTACAAATGCGAGACTATGTTTCTCAGCCGAATCAATTGCAATAGGTTGTCGAAAAGCATCATCTAGGCTTAGTACCGTATTTTCTAGCAATCTTTGGCGCTCTTTTTTCACGTTTTTTTTCTCTTGCTTATATTCATCAGCAGTTACGCTTTTAAACGTACAATCTTGCGCGAGTTGTTTCAAAGCTTGGATATATTTGGATATTGATTCATCTGATTGCTGTTTGCGAGTCGACAAAACATGGCGTTAATGTATTTCATTGAAAGATTTGATATATATCTCATTAAGCCGTGTAATGGCATAGTCAAAGGTATCGCATTCGTTAATAAATAAGAAAATCGTTGGAGAAAGATGATTCGTCAATAGTTTCAGTGTCATAGAACCAGAAATATTTCTACCATTCCGGGTTCGATATCGAAACAGTCCGGTCGTAAATATCGTAGCATGCTTGGAGATTATTCGTTTTTTGCGTAAGTATCCGGTTTTGTATTATTTTCAGACATTTTTTTGCAGAATAAATTGGTACATTTCAACGAAAATACCATTAGAAATATTAGCTTTATTCTGCTAAAATACAAGGTAATAACTAAAAGTAACAGAAAGAAAAATAAGCATGACAAGACATCAAGTAATAAAGGAAGATACCATAAATAATTACATAGGTAGACACACTACAAATACTTTACCTAGGTTTTCATTTGTGATGTTCTCAGTAAGCGACGTGCGTCGTCGGCGCGCATTCGTATTATGCCTGGTGGCGGTGGTGGGGCAGGAGGCGTGTGGTGTGCTGGCGTTGCTGCAGTTCGCGGAGCGCGTGTTTGTGCTGGCGCGAGACGACGCCGGTGCGGCCGGTGCAGGGGACGCAGCTGGCGTGCTCGGCTCTCCAGCGCGCCATGCTGTGCTTCTTGGTGCAGCGCAGTTCGTTGCTTCTGTACTAGCCTTATACCTCGTTGAGAAAGTTGGCAGAAAGGTTTTTATTACATTGTTGTTAAAAGAAAATAAAGTATTTTTAGAGGGTGGGCCGAACTTTTACGACCAGTAGAGTTATTCTGTAAGGGTCACATTCAACTTAAATTTGTGTTGGCACACATTATGTTTTACCACCAATAACGCGATGTAATGGTTCCCCAGCAGCTGATGGTGTGGTGCGCGGTAGCGACGGGGCTGTGCCTGCTGGGGGGCGCTTGCGCGGTATGGGGGGGTGCGGGGGGCGCGTGGGCGGGTGCGGCTCTGGCGGGGGCCGTGTTTGCGGACTCCGCCGGCCTGCAGCCCGCGCCCTACGCCATGCTCGCTGATATGTTCCACTATCAGGTACGTGTTACTACCATAAGTAGATACAGACAGCGTTACTATTAATTTATTTTCAGACAAAGTCCATAAAAAACATTACATACATTAAATTAAAAACATAAAATTGATATAAAAATCACACACAATAAAATAATCCTCAAACATTCAATTATAATAAAATACATAATACATAATACATGTCATTTTCAAATAAATTTAAAATACATACAAATGTCAATCGAAACATAATATAAAATTGAAATAAATACAAACAAACATCATCCAAAACGAAAACAACATAAATTACATAATACGAGGGGACGCGCTACTATGAAGCTGCATCCACCTCTGTAATAGGGGGAGATCCCACCGCTCGGACAATACCTTCAGGATGCTGTTCGAGCTGTTTCGTAGTCGACTTAGTAGCGAAGCGCTCTGTTTCCTTATGATCGCGAAAAAATCTTCTGTCCGCGCCTCAGCAAACATAGTCGAGGCACTACAACACCGCGGAAACCCTAACAACATCCTGAAAGCATTGTTATACTGTACGTGCAGTGCGCTGTACGCCCGCTGCGTAAAGTTGGTCCACAGGCTGCACGTGTAAAACGACTGACAATATGCCTCAAATAAAGTTACCTTTACTGGTCTAGTACATCGTGCGAACCTGCGAGCCAACATATTACACCGGACAGACAGCGCCCTGCGCTCCCTCTCAATGTCTTGATTGTCACACAGGTCATCGGAGACCCAGTGGCCCAAATACTTGTATTGCTTTACCCTGTTTAAAGGAATGCCACAAAGAGTGACAGGAGGTACAGATGAGTAGCATTTGGTACCAGCTTTAAAAATCATAAATTCACTCTTCTTAGCATTGTACTTGAGCCTATCCCGAGTAGCACACAAGCTCTATAACAAGCCGTACACCGGCTGGATAGAGGTTCTTAATAACGGCAAAGCCTCCATAAGTAAGCTCTACAGTAGATGTACAAGCCGCTATAGCGCCGCTGTACCCCCAAAAGAGGCACCGGTTTATCCGGCCCACGATTCTACAATGTAGATACAATGGTCGTAAATATGTGTTAGTACGGAGATACAAAGGTGCTATGCGAGCGATAGTGTACGCCTCAGTATCTAAAATAAGCTCTTGTAGCGCGACTGTAGCGCTCGCATCTTATTTAGACACGTCTGTATCTCTGAATTAGAGTTTACAGATCTATATTAGATATACAGTAGCGATATTTTGGGGAAATGAACAAAACTTATTGAAATTTTTACAATGATGTCTAAGAAAGTGATTGATGGAACAACTGGAAATAATTAAAAAATAAACAACAGGTTCCTTCCAACATTTTTCCTTTTATGCATGCAAAGTACTAGTGCGAGTACCAGTGTATTGTAAATATACACATATATTTTAGCTAAAATTTTCACGCGCCTGCCATTTATGCAGCTTTTTGCATATTTTTTGGATAAAAAGTACATTTGATTAGAGGGTTTGAATTTTGAATTTAGTTTATATAAGATAGTTTAGCTTTTTAGGTAGTTTCTTTAGAATTCTGGATGAGAAAGAGTGACGTTTATTCGGTTTTAATACATATTTATGATATAAATAGAATATAAAAAATCATGAGAATTGCTTGTATTAAAAACTATAATGGCGTCTAGGTTACAACCGCCTTCAGAGGTTACTAGAACCATTCTATCGCTTTTAAACCGCTCGTATACATCATTGTAGACCTATTCTATGATTGTGGTATTGACGCGCTATTGTACTCTTTTAGGTGTACATCGGTAATTAATATATTCTTTTAAGAGTCTAAGGTTGGACAACGGACTATTGATATCTTATCTTAATCTTATCTTATCTTATCTTATATGATATATATATATATATATACCTACCCTACCTATCCTATCTTTCAAGTTGGATTTTTTTCTTAATTTCCACGCTTTTTGGTTATCCATGACAAATTCACGCGATAATCTTTTACAAAATGGAGTCACAATGAAGCAATTAAATGAGTAAAACACTTTTGTGCCACTTCAGCCGCTATATTGACGCTAGAAACGAAATTTTCGAGCTTTTAGCATTATAAGGCGTGACCGCTTAGACATTTAGAAATATGCAATATACAACCCAAAGTGCTTTAAAGGAAGCTTATAACTCCATTTAAACACTTTTAACTATTAAAGCCCTCTTTAAGACTTAGCGGTGTTTTAAAAGGTATTTATAACTCTACTTTATATCAAATGCTCGTACAATAACTCTATAACACGCCGTTGTATCTCCATTGGGATTATATTTACTGTTGTATGGCTACTGTACCACATGCCTGTTAAAGAACGATTAAATACGCTACTGAACCACCTAAGTATTATAGTAAACCCCTTGAACAGCTGTTATAGCACATTCAGGTGGTAAAGAAGTGATATAAGCAGCTTGTGTGCTAGTTGTGATGGGCCTCCGCATATGACTCATATAAGCCCAAAAGTTTATGTAATGCACCGATCGATGGGCTACAGATGTACGGATGTTTATACAGATTCCATCTATAGAACATCCAATATTAGTGCTGCTGAACTCACCGATCAGCTGGTTCATATACAAGTTAAGGACGCGAGGCGAGGATAAACCCCCTTGCTTCACTCCGCAATCCAACCTGTACATGTCCGACCTCGCACCCGCCCATCTGACACTATTCAGCTGTTTATTGTACCAGTACCTGAATATACAATCTCATGTGGCAGATCCGTTTCACATTGCAGCTTCTGCCACAGCTTGTCATAACACACCAGAACAAAAGCTTTTGACAGGTTTAAATAGCATGCATATACTGGTGTGCTTCTGTGTGTGTAGTAGTAGAACAGTTTGCTTGAGACAGAGGATAGCACTCTCAGTTGACAAACCGGGTTTAAAACCAAACTGAGCGTCATGTAATTGGAGGTGTTTCTCCAACTGTTGGTCATGCAAACTGTCCAGCACCTTAGCTATGACAGTTGCAAGCGAGATCGATCTATAATTCGCAAGATCTGAGGAGTCACCTGTCTTATCCTTAACGATTGGCACTACAACCGTGTGCATTAATAATAATAACCCCACCGCCGTATCTCTACGTTGACGTCGTGGTGTGGCTTGCGCGCTCCAAACTCTAGGCTTGTGCCGGTAGAGTTTACTTTGCCGGAACGGGTCTGGGATGAGGAGCCAAACCAAGAGACATACAAAAACCCGCAGGGCAGCATGTGGCGAGCTGTTGGCCAGTAGCGACCCCACAAGTCTTCCTCCATGACGATGGACAGAAAACATCGCATCTTGCATTAAGTCATTGGGCAAATAACTGTGACTAACACATAAGTTTAAAAATAATGCAAGGACTCTTGGCAGGCATACGCCAGCGTTCTTCAAATGCTCGATGCTAAGACTGTCGTGACCCGGGGACTTGCCTCTCACCATCTTCTTTATAACGCTAGCCACATCCTTGGCGGAGAATCTGACGTTGATATCCCCAGGGCGATCCTCAGCAGCGAGCATCCGAGACATAGACCCGAGCGGTGACACCACATTAAAATGACGCTGAAAGGCGCATGCTATGTCCCGCGGCTCATGCGCGCCACCCACACTCACCGGAAAGCCCGATCTTGGATTCAGTTTATTTGGATATATTTTTTATAGTTTTAACATAAATAGTTTTAACGTTATTTAAGAAAATTTATGAAAACTAGCTTTTTCCAGCGGCTTAGCTCGCGTGGAAGTCGGAAATTATCTCATGGAAACGTACTACCGGGATAAAAAGTATCATTTTTATATTATGTGTTAATCCAGGTTATAAACTATCTGTCTGCCTCATCTTTTTTTATTTTTGAGTAGGAAATTATCAAATAACTTCTCCCGCTCTGGGTGGAGCGGGAGCGCGTGTCAGACTCTTACTGACTAAAACCCACCCGTGTTCCTTCAATTGCCATGTTGCCGGGGGGCCACGATGTCCCTTTCGGCCTTATTCGCAACCCCGGCAGGCATTGGCCTTAGCGGACCCCGTCAATTCTACTGACATCTCTTTGAGGCGCGCGTGGAACACAACGCGCCATCGACCTGGGCTTGGTCTTTATTGGACGGCGAGCTACCCATTGCTCATCGTCCGCAAGCCCGCGTCTACGGTGGCCGGAAATTTGTTTGTGTTGTGATTGTGATTATGTCAAGCGAAAGCGATGTATGATAGTAAAGACTGTTTTAACATAATCTTGCTGTATGAGCCAGTCAGAAGTTTTTGATTTGACATTAAATTTATTTAGGTCTATTGTGTCTAGTTCTTTCTGTATTTTTTTAAAGACATGATGGCTTAAGATATAGGCATAGGCGGCCGAATTTAGCCTTCCTGAAAATTTTTCTATGGGCTCCATTGTAATTTACCATCAATAGTGATTCCAAGAAAAACTGTCGATTCAACAGGGTCCAACTCTGTTCCATTAACTTGAACATTGGTAGATAGCCTGACATTTGGCATTGAAAGTTTAATGAGTTTAGTCTTTTTTTCGTTCAGGAGAAGATTATTTGCATTAAACCAATGTACAACTTTAGAGAGTGCATCGTTAACTTGTTCAAAGTTGACTGACTGACATTTGATTTAAAAATGAGGGAAGTATCATCTGCGAATAATACGATCTTGTAATTATCCATTATGTGGTAAGGTAAGTCATTTACATAAATTAGAAATAAGAAAGGACCAAGAATTGAACCCAGCAAAACGCCCATGAAGACCGCAGATCCTGCAGATCTATTGCCATTAACATCGACCCTCTAAATTCTGTTGTTTAGATAAGAAGTCAGAAGGTCAAGAAAGAGCCTTGTCCCTCATAGCATAGTGGTACAACTGTACCACTATGGTATGAGGGACAAGGCTACATCATGATACACTCAGGAAACTTCCTGAGTGTATCATGATGTACGCAATCGAAGGCCTTGGATAAGTCGCAGAAAATGCCAAGAGTATCTTGCGACTCCTCCCAGGCCAATTTCGATTTAAATAACAAGTGGCGAAACCTAGTAGGGCTTAACTAGATTCAGCAACATAAATAATTAAATGTTGTTGCACAACTTGCCATTGGGTACGGCAGTTGAAGAGTTACCATCTGGTCTGGAGCTAACCCTGGGTTCAGCAGCCAGGTCATGGTAGACATTAGAATATAATAACATAGCATAGTGGTACAACTGTACCACTATGGTATGAGGGACAAGGCTACATCATGATACACTCAGGAAACTTCCTGAGTGTATCATGATGTACGCAATCGAAGGCCTTGGATAAGTCGCAGAAAATGCCAAGAGTATCTTGCGACTCCTCCCAGGCCAATTTCGATTTAAATAACAAGTGGCGAAACCTAGTAGGGCTTAACTAGATTCAGCAACATAAATAATTAAATGTTGTTGCACAACTTGCCATTGGGTACGGCAGTTGAAGAGTTACCATCTGGTCTGGAGCTAACCCTGGGTTCAGCAGCCAGGTCATGGTAGACATTAGAATATAATATCATAAATAGATGCTTGAATAAAATTTCGTGTCTGTACTGTTGACTGCTGAGGAGTTTCCTCATCTGGAGCCAATTGTGGGTGCAGCAGTCAGGTCATGGTAGAATTCAGAACGGATTATCAACATTAAATCATTATTCATCATCATTTCAGCCAAAAGACGTCCACTGCAGAACATAGGCCTTCCCCAAGCAGCTCCACTTTGACCGATTCTGTGCTTTCCGCATCCAGCAGATTCCTGCGGCCTTCACAAGGTCATCGGTCCATCTTGTGGGAGGTCTTCCAACGCTACGTCTTCCGGTACGCGGTCGCCACTCCAGAACCTGTCAGCCCCATCGGCCATCCGTTCTGCGAGCAATGTGCCCTGCCCATTGCCACTTAAGTTTGGCAATTCTTCGGGCTATGACGGTTACCATAGTTCTCCTGCGGATCTCCTCATTTCTGATTCGATCACGTAGGGAAATTCCAAAGATAGCCCTCTCAATTGCCCTTTAGGTGACTTTTAGCCTTCTGATAAGGCCCATTGTGAGCGACTACGTTTCAGTACCATAGGTCATCACTGGCAACACGCACTGGTCAAAGACTTTCATCTTGAGACACTGTGGTATGTGGGACGAAAAGATATTGCGTAGCTTCCTGAACGCTGCCCAGCCGAGTCAGATTCGACGATTGGCCTCTTTCTCGAAGTTAGACCTACCTAGCTGGACAGTTTGTCAAAATCAAAGTCAAATCATTTATTTCAAATAGGCCCATGTATGGCACGTTTGAACGTCAAAAATTACAAATAATAAAATTGATTCTAGTCGCCCCTTCTAAAAGGTAGTTTTCGTATGGAGAAGAATGGGCAAGAAACTCCACCGTTACTCTTTTAAAATGTTTTACAATTGTTTGTATATGTACGTACATTAGTTAAATAATTATTATATGTGAAGACGATGCACCTAGAATAAAATTACTATACCATAATAGGTAAAAAGAATTAAAAATTAAGCAACGACAGATAATTTAATATGTGATAGATACATGGTGCTCACATTTACAAACACTGTAAAAGTAGACGATTTTCCTAAAATTTTGTAATTAATATCAAATAAAACTATGTCATAAAACACAAAATAATAAATTTTACAATTAAATTAGCAACCAGTTTGATTTTGTCTTGATTCTAAATTATCCTATGGAGCAGGACCAGCATGTTTCCAAGCACTCTTATCTTGGATATAATCCTCTAATTTGTAATATGCTTGTTTACAAAGTGTACTTTTAATATGAGTTTTAAATTTTCTTTCATTTAATTGCAATATGTCACAAGGTATTTTGTTGTAACATTTAACACAGTACCCCATAAAAGATGTATGTACTTTAGATAACCTGAAAAATGGTTGATCTAGTTTATCTTTATTTCTAGTATTAAAATTATGTCTATCACTTATTTTGATGTGGATTTTTCTTTACGTACATAATATTTTCATAAATGAATTGGTAAGGTACCGTCCTTTTAAAAAGTTCCCTGAGAGATTCGCGGCGACGTAGATTATAAATGGCTCTGACAGCTCTCTTTTGCAAAATAAAGATGGATTCAATGTCAGCAGCCCGACCCCACAGTAAAATGTCATATGACATAATACTGTGGAAGTAACTAAAATAGACCAAATGCGCGGTTTCTACATCTGTTAACAGTCTTATCTTTTTAACAGCATAAGCGGCCGAGCTTAACCGCTCCGCAAGAGATGTTATATGAGGTCCCCATTGTAATTTCTCGTCTGGCGTGATTCCCAGGAAAACCGTTTGATTAATAAATTCCAGGTAAACATACTCGTCCACAACTTCGAGCGTAGCGTCTCCGATCTTCATGAGAGTGGGTGTCACATGGGCATTTGACATGACCTTTGTCTTGTCCATATTCATTTTAAGACCCACTCTTTCGGAGGCTCTACTGAGGTCATCGAGCATTGTACTGGGGTCTTCCATGGTCTCAGCCATGATAACTATGTCATCGGCAAACCGAAGGTTAGTGATATACTCGCCATTGATGTTGATGCCTAGCCTTTTCCAATCCAGAACCTTGAAGACATCCTCCAGTGCAGCGGTGAACAGTTTCGGAGAGATAACGTCTCCCTGTCTCACACCTCTCTGCAGAAGGATAGGTTTCGAGGTCTGGTCCTGGAGTCGGACAGACATAGTGGCGTTTTCGTACAGACACTTTAGCACCTCGATGTACCGATAGTCGTTGAAGAGACTGCAGCACGGCCCATGTCTCGATCGAATCGAAGGCTTTCTCGTAGTCCACAAACGGTAAGCAGAGAGGCAGGTTATACTCTTCGGTCTTCTGTATAACCTGCCGCAATATGTATGTATGTGATCTACGGTGCTAAAGCATTTACGGAATCCGGCTTGTTCGGGAGGCTGGAAGTCGTCAAACCTGCGCGCGAGACGGTTCGTGATAACTCTTGAAAATAGCTTGTAGACATGGCTCAGAAGTGTGATGGGCCTATAATTCTTAAGTCACTATTGTCACCCTTTTTAAAGAAGAGTACCACCACACCTCTGTTCCATGCCTGTGGCGTTTTACCCTCGAGTATGACGGAATCGAAAAGCTTCTGGAGGGCCTTAAGAACGGGTTTTTCACCAGCCTTCAGGAGTTCGGTCGTAATTCCGTCATCACCCAGCGCCTTGTTGTTTTTAAGCTGCTTCAGAGCCATCCTAATCTCGTACAAACTGACGTCCGGCATGTCTTCGGTATAGTGTCGGGTCAATCTAGCTCTTGGGTCGTTTGCTAGATTCGTAACGGGGTTACTGGTTGACGTGTATAACTGTCCATAGAAACTCTCGATCTCTCTCAACAGTTCAGGTTTGGCGGATACGATTCTGCCATCATCGGTTTTCAGTTTCGCAAGCTGGCTCTGTCCAATAGACAGATCTCTTGCAAAAACCTTGGAGCCCTTGTTCCGCTCTATCGTGTCCTTAATACGGTTTGTATTATAGAGGCGCCGGTATTTGAGCGTATCGTCTGAAGATTGCAGGATCATCTCGCGCCTCACCTCCATGAGCTGCAAAGTAGTATCAGAGAGCTTCTTGTTTCGATTTGTACGGCGGGTCTTGAAGATCTTGGACCCAACCGTATGGACAGTTTCCACGAACCCATCATTATAATCGTCCACGGAGCTCCCTAGGCACTCAAAACGATTCTGAAGTTCGAGCTGAATGGTCTCGTGATTTTGGATCGGTGCTGGGTGGAGCGTAGACTTCATCAATCGAGATCTTTCCAGCTTGATATTCAAGTTCAATGTGCCTCTTACCAAACGGTGATCACTTCCGGTTTTCACCTCGTTGATCACAGAGACATCATTAAATACTTGCTTCTTCGTTGACATAATGAAGTCAATCTCATTTTTTGTTGCACCATCAGGGCTCTGCCAGGTCCACTTTCTGTGCTCACGTTTTCTGAAGAAGGAATTCATCATAAAGAGGTCTTTCTTCTCCATAAAACTGGCCAGTAGGTGACCCCGGTGGTTTCGACGTCCAACTCCAAATTGCCCCACTCGCAGCTCATCATCGTTTCGTTTGCCCAGTTTCGCGTTGAAGTCCCCCATGACAACGGTGAAGTGAGTTTTAGAGCCATGCATGGCTCTGGAAATATCCTCATACATGGTCTCCACCTCATCGTCGGGGTGTGACGAGGTCGGGGTGTGACGAGGTCGGGGCGTAAACCTTCACCTTCAGCGAATATCTCGCTGATATTCTGAGTATAAGGTACGCCACCCTGGTCGACACACTCTCGATCTTCACCACGTTGCTCACAAGGGACTTATGGACGATAAACCCGACACCACTTTGGGACAACATTAAATGCGTATGTAAAATTTCGTGTCTGTACTGTTGACTGTTGAAGAGTTCCCCAGTCTGAAGTCAATCCTGGGTGCAGCAACCAGGTCATGGTAAACTTTAAAACGAGCTATCATAATTGAATGCGTATATCGCTCCCCGGCAAAAAAAGTGTCATAACATGTAATAACTTTTATTACATGTTATGACACTTTTTTTGCCGGGGGGCGATATAACATTTAGTGTCGCTGCTGTTGACCGCTGAGGAGTTTCCTCGTCTAGAGCCAATCCTACCTGCTGTAGCCAGGTCATGGTAGATTTTAGAAAGGACTGTCATAATTAAATACGTATATTAATTTTCGTGTCTGTTCCGTAAACTGTTGTGTTGTACCTTCGTCTGAAGTCAATTCTAGCTGTCAAATCAGGTCATGCATCATAAAAAAATGCATTGTCTTCTAAACTGAACCAACATGTAAAATTTCATGATGCATGATTTCAATCAACTCAGCATCAGCACCGCAATATCGTATTTCACCTTTAAGCTGACACGTATCGTTAGTTCAGTAGGTAAACCAAAATCGGCAATGAGATATCGCTTTCAAGAATATGTATATCGAACTAAAATGTGTAAAACAGGTACGAGTACGTTACCGGTACCTTTTTACACATTTTAGCTCGATAATATATTTCTGTACTTCCCAGCGTATTTGTTAACATAGCTCATTTTTGCTCTATTTTGAAACTTGTAACTAATTCAACTAATGTTAACTTACAACACATCCTATATTGATTAAGTTCTCTGTTGTAGTGCTGTGCACTTCTGAAAGTGACGAATTCACAATACTTATACTGTATGTGATTTTTGTTTGTGTATGTTTTAGTGAGTTAGTCGCATTTCAACAAATAAATAAATAATATGGTTGCCTCCATGGTTGTCTCCTGTACCTCAAAGTAAGGTATATATACTCCTACCATTGATCTGATCACATTGACCAAATGAACGGAATGAACTGTAATCTTTCACCTATCGTTACCATTAAACCGAAAATGTAACCGGAACTATATATATTTTTTATCTTAAACAAATGCCTTGAGTGACTCTAGACTATCATCTTAAATCTAGTTTGAATAAATGAAGGATACTTAAGAATATGAATTGGCTGGACCTGATTATATGATAAATGGTTATCGTCATTTGTTCTTGGGATGAATTTATTCCAACTACGGAACAATTTATTGTGTGTGGTCCGACACGCACTTGTTAATGTATTTTACTTCCAATCCCGTAAATATTTGAAAAAGTAAAAAATAGATATCAATCAATGTTTATGTAGTCTGTTCTAAAATCCGATATTATTTTAGCCACAAAGACGCTTAAAAATATTAGTACTAGTATTGACTTTATATCTACAATGTAATTTAATGTGTAATTGAGCTTATAGCACCTGCCCTAGCACATATTAATAATCTATGTATTAGCGAGGGCATCTATACCGAAGGCTTGAAAAAAATCACCATAAAACCACTCCACAAAAAGGAAGACAAGACAGACGCATATAAAAAATTACCGGCTAATATCTAAAATTCTTGTTTTTTTCCAAAAAAAAAAAAAAAGTTTTTATAACTCGTTATACCAATATCTTCATACCTTATACTTACATAAATAAATAAATAAATAAAATAAAAAAGCCTTTTATTTCATGCATTAGAAAGAAGACAAGATTCAGATTAACATTTTAACATTTTGTTTTTAAATTATTATTTTTCTACAAGTATTATGTATGTAATACACAGTAGTTTTTGCTATCATTCCAAAATTGTTTATTTGTATTTTCCAATGGTAATTAAAATTAAATTATAATAATAACAGTCATAAATGTTTTTTTAATTATTTTTTATAAGAATATTTAAAAATGTAAAAAGTATGGTTTATAAATGAAATAAAAAAATAATAATAACAGTCATAGTAATAATAATAGTTAAAAAAGTATAAATTACATTAGATTGTAAATATTTATAAAAATCGTTGAATTATTAATTAAAATTAAATGTTAATAAAAATAGCATGCATGAACCCCTCAAGTAGTGAGGGTAAAGGCCTCCTCCAGAGAACACCAGAGGTCTCGGTCTTTGGCTTCTGTCAGCCAGTTTTTGCCTGCGACACGTGTGATGTCGTTTGCCCATCTAGTTACAGGTCTTCCTCTTTTTCGAGTGCCTGTAGGACCTGGCCATGACGTCATGCGAACTGTCCATCGATCGTCGCTCATTCTCGCTACGTGTCCTGCCCATCTCCATTTTAACTTTAGAGCATAGGTGAGAGCATCTTTCACTCCTGTCTTTTGTCTAATGGTAGTGTGACGAATTTTTTGACATTTTCTGATTTTTGTGACGCTTCTCTCCATGCTTCGCTGGCAGGACGTGATTTTATTTTTCACTCTTTTAGTAAATTTCCACGTTTGACAGGCGTAGGTTAGAGAAGGTAAAAGACATGTGTCCATGACTTTGCTCTTGATTTTCATCGGCATCTGACTTTTGAGAACTTCCTTTAGGCTCCAAAACTTTTTCCAGGTTGTTATTATTCTTCTATCTACTTCTGCATCGTTGTTCAGTTTTTGGAACGAAATTTGTTTCCCTAGGTAGATATAGCTCTCTACGTATTCCACTGGTGTGTTGTCAAGGCATATGGAGTTTTGTGCGGCATTTGTCATGAGTTTAGTTTTGCTCAAGTTAACTTCCAATCCAGCTTCTCTGCTTGCTTGTTGTAACGTATGTAGCATTAACTCCAAACCTGTGCCGTTTTCTGATAGGAGGACAATATCGTCTGCGAACCTAAGGTGACTAATATGTTTCCCTTTTACACATATGCCGACTCCATCCCAATTTAATTTGCCGATAATCGATTCCAGTACTGCTATAAAGATTCGAGGCGATAGGGGGTCGCCTTGCCGTACTCCTCTTTTGATGGGGATAGGTGGACCTGCGGTTTCTAGTTTCACTCTACTAGTGTTGTTCTCGTAAAGGTGTTTTAAGACTTGGATGTACTTTTTCTCCACTTTTTGCGATTGTAAAGCTTTCCATATTGAGGGATGTAGAATTGTATCAAAAGCTTTCTGATAGTCTACAAACCCTATGTAGAGTGGACGTTGGTACTCTTGGTATTTTTCAATAAGCAATTCTAAGGAGTGGATGTGATCTATTGTGGAATAGCTCCTTCAAAATCCAGCTTGTTCAATCGGTTGACTTTTTTCTAGGGTAGTACTGATTCTCTTCTCTAAAGTTGATGAAAATAATTTATAGAGTGATGGAAGAAGGCTAATTGGTCGATAATTGCCTATGTTTTTTGGGTCACCTTTTTTAAACAACAAGATAATATTAGACTCAGACCACTGTGTAGGTGTTGTAGAGGAACTTAGTATTAAATTAAATAGATGTGTCAGAGGGTTCACTAGGTAAGCACCAGCTATTTTTATGGCCTCGTTTGTTATTCTGTCGGGTCCTGGACTTTTCTCTGCTTTTAACCTTTTAATTCCTATAATAATTTCTAGTTCATCCACTGGTTTTATTTCTACGTCATTGTCATCATTTTCTGATTCACCTTGGTCTACGTCTTGACGTACTGGGGCACTGTACAAGTTTTTATAAAAGTTCGTTGCTATTTGTTGCTATTTTTACTTACATACTTCATACCAATATATTATATTTTGTGTAAAGAACAAAACTGTTTCCGGAGAAATAAAACAATTAATATAGCTATTTTCGACCTTTTAAATAATGTTATATCTGCTGTTGATAAAAAGACTCCCATCTGCGCTATTTACACAGACATGACTAAAACCTTTGATTATGTTGATCACAAAATCTTTCTAGACAAATTGCATTGCTATGGCATCAGAGGGAACCTTTTAAAATTACTAGAATCATTATCTAAGTAATAAATTGCAATGTAATGAAATCACAAGCGCGTGTAAAAACCAAAACGGAACAAACTTATGTGTCGAATTTCAGGGGTGTAAAATATGGAGTGCCTCAAAGTAGCGTGCTTGGACTACCTTTATTTCTCATAAACCGACTTAAAAAAGGAGGTTCTCAGTTCGTCGGAATCATTTTTAATTTTATTTTTATGAATGTTTCCCGATTACTCGAAGACGGCTGGACCGATTTGAAAAAAATCTCGCTTTTTTGTGGGTCATTTTGTAATTTATCTAAGTTACAATAGCCTAATCTCAACTGCTAATCACCTTTTACAAAATATTGCTTTTCCAGATGCAGGGACGTTAATCGTTGAGGAGTTTTCCTGGTACTTCACCATCAGCTCCACTTCTCCATATTCATTGTGATGAGCATAATTGCTTTGCAATCATATTAAAGTAATCGAATCGCAACCCGTGAAATACTTATTATTGAGTAGTTCCGGGGGCCATCTGTGGTCTTCATCATCAGCTCCACTTCACTAAATGGTGCTATCCTAGAACAAATGTACGAGTTACTTTAAAACATATCCAAATCGCTATAGGTGTGCCTACAATATTTGAAGAGGTTCCTCGATTTCTCCATAATCCCATCATCAGATCCTGACCTGATCACAATGTGACCTCCTCGGAAGTATACCCTTTCAAACAAAAAAGTATTTTGCAAATCCGTCTAAACACCGTGACATTTTAGTCGTCTTACAAAAGCAGCCCACTTCATGTTTCCAATGACTACTAAACATTCATTTAAAAAATAATTGGTACCCCGTGAGATTTTAGTCGTCTTACTTACAAAGGGCCAATACCTCTAGGAGCAGTTAAAAATTGATACAACATGTAATTTATTTTAAGAATGTTTAGAAGTCATTGGACACATGAAGAGGGCTTGTTTTTGTAAGACAACTAAAATGTCACGGTGTGTATGACGAAGTTATGTCCAAACATACATAAAAAAATATATAAATGTCGGAGACGGGTATGTGACTCTCGTTATTTTCAGCGATATTTTAACTACTGTGGGCGTAGTGTGGGTAGTGTAGGTTAATGCGCAATAGAAAAGCAGTTTGTAGTTCAGATCACATTATAATTTACTATCAAATTAATCACACTAGCTAAATTATACACACACTGGGTGCGATGGCGTTTATTAAAATCACCAAATAACACAATGATCACAAATTACAAGTAATACAATAACTGAGCACCACGAATCGAGAACAGTTCCGCGACATCTTGACTCCAATGCGACCAGAGGCTGAATGTCCTCCTCGCCGTGGCCTTAAAATAACACGACTCTGTAGAAGCGCGCCTTTTTTGGTGTAGGTAGATCACTCTTGATGTCGCCAATGGCGCGCTTGCGATTCGTTTCGTGTCCGTACTAATGACCGGATCCGACATATATAAACATCCGAATTGATAACCTCCTCCTTTAAGAAGACGGTTAAAAAGAAAATTACATGCCTGGCATTTGAACCTCCAATCATGTCCGCTTCAAGTGATCGTATTTATAACCACAGATCTAACTAGACAGATACCGAATATTCTTCTGTATAATGCTCGTGTCTGTTCGTTGTTGTTGCATTATAGAATTTGTTCGTGTAAAATACACAAAATGCTGTTACGCTGCTATCTCAGTTTTGAGCTTGTGTGTCGTTTGCTGGGGTTCCTAGTTGATGATGCTGTGTGTACGTAGGTAGTTCGTATGTGGCGGCAGAGATGTCGCCACAGGTCCGCTGTTGATGTGCTAGCAACAACTGTGCTGTTTTGCGTTGCAGTACCGCGGCTGCGCGGTGACGCTGGTCGGCGGCGCGGCGTGGGGCGGCAACGCGCTGGAAGTGGCGCTGTTCCCGCTGGTGGCGCGCTATGCTGGTCTGAGCGCGGCGCTGGCGCTGGCGGCCGCGCTGACACTGGCGCTGGCACTGTTCGCGGCACGCGCGCTGCCCGAGACGCGCGGCCGCTCGCCCGACGAGATCTATGACGTCATCTGTCCACAGCCGCCGCGTTGTGACAGTGTGCTAACTGTGGAGTGCAGTAAACAAACTATCTCTACCAAAATGTGATTTGTTACACAAATAGAAAAACTGACGAACTCTCTAACTAAATAATATTGAGAAGACACACATTGATTAGCATGCGCGCGGTGTACCAGGATCAGTGCCGCCATGCCGTTGGACCACCACGTGCAATACAATAGAAGCGAAAGAGAAATCTGTCTTCAATTGCCTCCCAGTACAATATTATTAAACGTAGGCATAAGTAGAAATGAAATGAAATGAAATGAAATTGTTTATTCTGTAAATAGGATATCGGAATCACTTTTACACTGACTACTCTGAGAAGAAAGGCCGAAACAAACTCAAAGGTCGCAGTCTCTTTTAAAGTCCAGACATAATCTTGGTCAGGCCATATGAGGACCATGTAGATTAGTGTCTGAAAAGGTCTTTTGAGGAAAGAACCACACAGATTTGAGTGGACCTGTCCAGTCAGTGCAAGCAGATACCTAATGCACCTAGATACCTAATGAACTTATAAATTATGTGATATTAAATTGCTATTAAGTTTGCATTGCGTAATTTTAAATATCGTGTGTTCAACTCCTAATTTCTAAAAGTAAGTTTATTCTGTATATTCTGTATTTATGTCAAATGAAAATGGCCACCATTTTTTTCTTTACCAGAAAGAAAATAATTACCGATTGCGAGAACGATTTTTATAAATATTGAGTAAGTACTTACTTATCATATTCAACAGAAAGTTTTTCTTCAATAATCTACATGATCCATCACACCAACTGAGGAATGCAAAATATTCAATAGGTATGTACCTACAGCGGGGTACCATCGCCAGCAGTGTTGTGTGTGGCGTTGCCATGACAACAGCCGTCGATACCGCACAAACCCACTTGTTTCAATAGTAATTGAGTTACTCCCTGAACTGCACCGACTAGTTGTGTGCGTTTAGTGCCGACCACTTCGTTACGGTACAGTTTAATAAATAAGTAGTATTCCTTGCCATTCATTGAGTAACATCCTGAGAACAGAAAACGGGTAAGTTACTATTACATATTGTACGCGGGAGAACATTCCGCAAACAGTTTTGTATCGATTTTAATAATAGCACTGCTGGTTGAGTTTGCCCTTCGAGTCGGGAAACCATTATTTGAAGGGCGCAGGACGAAGGAGTAACAGTGTAGATGAGTTAGAGTTGTCTGCAATCATTCAGTTAGTAAATTATCTGGTTATAAATATTCTGGTTTATTGAATAGATATTTTTATTTTCCTTCATTAACATTGCTTATTTAGGAATAATAACGACCCCTCTGGCTTTAATTGTCGTAAACGCCATAAAGGACTTTTTACAGGGGAAGCAAAAAAAATAGAAAAAAAGAAAAATTAATATCTCTCTCACTTTTTAGGGTTCCGTAGTAAACAAGGAACCCTTATAGTTTCGTCATGTCCGTCCGTCTGTCTGTCTGTCTGTCTGTCCGCGGTCTAGCTCCGAGACCCTTAGTACTAGAAAGCTGTAATTTAACATAGGTATACATATTAATTACGCCGATAAAGTGGTAATGATTGAGTGATGAGTGGTGGTGATAATTTCTAAATTAATGTCTGTAATTTGTATGGTGTACATAATAAAGAATATTTTATCTATCTATCTAAAACAAAATTATAAAAAACATTTTTTTTTAGGGTACCTCCCATACACGTAAAGTGGTGATGTTTTATTTTTTATTTTTTTATCCCATAGTGTGGGATATTATTGGAAAGGTCTTACAAAAACATTATGAGTTTGTGAAAACCATTTTTGGATTCAGGGATCCGTTTGCAAAATATTAAGCTTTAAAGTGCTCATTTTTGTTAGAGTCAAGTGTCCCCCCCCCTGCCAGCTAAATGGTTGGTTTTGGATGTGTGAAAAAAATTACAGCAGTAGTTTATATAACGAAATTAAAAGGAAAGCTATCACAGCTAAGTAGGCTTTACTAGTTATTGAGTAATAATTGACCAACTTAACTTTGCAGTTGCAAAAACATGTTTTCCCATACATTCCGTATGGGAGAACATGTTTATCAACTACAAAGTTAAATTTGTTTTTGGGATAAATTCATCCCAACTACGGAACCCTTCATTGTGCGTGGTCCGACACGCACTTGGCCGGTTTTATCAATATTGATGATACTTACATAAAAATACTCGTACTCAAATGCTTCAAAAACTCATAAGTATTGCACTGAAGTAGAATACAGATTTAAGAAGTTAGCATGGAGATACGCCCTAAAATAAAACTGTTGAATGGTGTTTACTACCCAAAAATAGTATAAACATTTATTGCTGACTAATAATAAAGTAGTAAAAGCATTTTTATAAACAAACAGGCAAGTGATTAAGCAGTAAAAGGCTATTTTAATAAACTAATTTTTATGTTTTTTTATTGTGGGCTAAGGTAATTATGTGTTAAGGTAATGTGTTATACTCAGATACTTAGCAAAAACAATTATACTCTATTTCCATTAATAAAATGTTCAAGAATATGTGGTATTAATTAATCTTAGGTAAAGGGTGAATAACTCGTCGTTTAATAAAAATATGTTATAATCTTTGAATCATTTACATATTGTCATCATTAAATTGTAGGTAATCTTCAGATGAAAATGTCTTTTACGTCTTTTCTTCTACAATCTTTTGGTGTTTACGTCACAGGATCTAATATTTTGTAAATGAAAGGTCTTTTACGTTGTCTTTTTTTATTTTCTTAGTTTTAGACAAAAAAAAAAAACAATGGTAGTAAACGACATTTTTTTGGGATTAGCGGAAATTTAAATACACCGATCGATAGAGCGAAAAAAAAATTAACAAAACTGCATTTTTAACTAATCTTGGCCAAAAGTGGCGTTTACGACCTTTGAGGCCAGAAGAGTCGATAAGTTATTGTTAATCAGCATAAAAGCATAATCAACAAAAAGTAACCCCACATTGTGTCTATCTCAATTGATGCCAGCTCTAAGCTGAGCTGCTGTAGTCTAGGGTTCCCACCTCTCCCGGAATTCCGAGTCTCCCAGAATTCAGATAAAAAAATTGAAATCTCCCGGCTCCCGGAAGGATTTTCAAATAACCAAAATTCTCCCGGAATTTAAAATTCACGCGCGCTGGTGGAATACTTGACAGACGACATGTAAAAATATTGTATATTTATTTTATTTTTATTTCTTATTTACCTATATCTCATTGTAACTTATCACAACTAAACGACACTGCAATGTCAATTGACGCACAAGATGATCAACCTTACAAAAATATTACTACATAAATGTCGAGTGTAAAACACCCATCCAAAATAACCAAACCATCGCAAAAACTCAGGAAATTGCAACAGATGGCTTTTCGATTATTTTAGACAGTCTCAGTAAATTACTAGTTTCTAAACTAGAAAAGAACAATCAATCCCTACTCCTTGTACTAAAGAGCACTATCCAAAATGAAATACAAAAAACTATCACAGAATTAAAGGAAGATATTTTAAACAATACCCACAAGCTAACACGCGAGCAAGAAATAGTAAAAAGCAATATAAACACACTAAATGAGAAAATAAAAACAATACAAGAAGAAAACAAAGCACTTAAACAACAGTTAAAAGAAATAAAACAAATATGACAATAACAGAAAGTCAAAAACACGACACTAATTTTTAAAAAATGGTACTATTCGGACTTCCAGAATATGATCAAGCATCCGAGAATTAATTAGACTATCGTATAATTGAAGCCTTTAAAGATATCCAAAATGTTGACCTGACCGGATATATTGAGGGAGTTTCTCGTATAGGAAGATACAATAACCCTCCGAGACCTATTATTATTGAGCTAATAAGCAAACGAATGACGAAATATATATTAGACAACGCAATGTACTTCAAACATACAGGGCTTTCATTTCCGAATACCCTAATGAGACAGCACTTCGCCAAAAAAGTATTACAAGAAAATCTACGCTCAGCAAGACAACAGGGACACCACGCAATCATTAAAAATAATAAATTAATAATTGACGGACGACAACAAGAACCAACTGTAATGACCAAACAATCCTACGTAACAAAAAAGGCTGACTTATTGATTCACAAAAAAACAACATGTCTAATGAAAGCATAAACAACACATACGAACGAGACACTGACTTCTCACGGGCTAACACAAATAAAATGAGCACCTTTCGTCACTCAAGATATTGACTTCACAGTATTATACCAAAACATGCAAAGTATCAATAATATTAGAAGCATTTCTCGATGAAAAAGGCAAGTACCTACCAGGCACTTTGTTTATCGGAAACTTGGTTATCACAAGGAAAGAAGGAATTAATAAACTGCAACGGATACATCCTCGCTACGTCATACTGTCGACTGAAGTAGTGTATGCATACTATTGCGGGAAGACTTGGAATTTATTGAAGTGTGTGCAATGGCACACACTTCAAGGATGTATTCCACCGATACCGACACCGACCGTTAATTTGAAGATTAGGTAATTCAGTGGAATTGCCTAAACTTCAAATTACACTAATAACTTTGTATTGGAACAATAGACAGCCTGATGTATTCTATAAACAATTTAAACAAATTCTAGATATTTTTGGAGGTGATTTTAACGTAAATATCTTGGAAAATAGTTTGCAAACCAAAACATTATTAAACTTAATGCTAGAATATAATTTCATCCAATCTATTAAAAAACCAACAGAAGTGACAAAAACTACTTCAACCTGCCTAGATCTAGTATTTATAAACTTCGACTCTAAATTAATAATTACTCAGGTGCATGATTACGGGTTTTCTGATCATAAAGGAATAATTGTGAAACTAAAACTAGATGCAGAGACTACAAAAAGCAAAGACTGGAAAACTAAAAAACAAATTTTTAATTGTAAAACCATGGAAAAATTTAAATGATTATTAAAACAAATTAATTGGAATCTAATAATAAGCTCGGGAAAAACCATGGACGAAAATTACTATTCATTCGAAAATCTTTTACTCAAAATATTAATTGACAACATACCCATGAAAACAATAAAACTAAGTCGAAACAATAGCAAAGATTGGCTGACAAGAGGCATTAAAATATTATGCTAAAATAAGCGGTTGTTAAGAATTCTTACTCTAACGATCCTGTATTAACTAAACAATATAAAATATAATGAGAAAAAAACATTAATTCAGATAGTCAGTAAATTTAAAAAATTACAATATATTTGGGAAATCAACTAACAAAACAAAGTGGAAACTAATTAAAGAGCCTACAAATAAAAATCAGCCTAAGACACAACAAAACATAGCATTGAAGATCCACGATAAACTTACGTCCGACCCAAAACCAGTTTTTAACTCATTCAATGATTTTTCACATCAGTAGGACAAACAAGGCGGAGTAGGGACTCAGAGTCACGCATGTTTTTACAATTATGTGCATGTTTTTACAATACAATGTTTTTACATCCACCTACACCGCAAGAAATAAAAAATATAATAAAGACCCTTAAAGGAAAATTTAGTCACGGATTAGACGAATTACCCCCTATATTAATAAAAACGTGTGCTGAGGAACTGACATTACCATTTTATCTATTAATTAATCAATCATTTTCTAAAGGGATATTCCCCAGACGCGTTAAAAAAAGCCCATTCACAAGAAAAACTCGAAGTCAGACCCAAATAATTACTGTCCTATTGCACTATTACTGACATCATCGAATATTTTCGAAAAAACAATGTGCAAACGTGTTTATAACTTTTGTGAAAAGTTCAATGTTTTCGAAGTCAAAATGGTTTTCGGAAAAAAAGATCCACGATTTTAGCGACATTTAAATTTACCAAACAAATACTTGACGTTTTAAACAATAAAAAATATGCTATCGGAATTTTACTTGACATGACCAAGGCTTATGATAAGGTGCTGTACAAAATATTGTTGGAGAAATTACACGGTATCGGCATTAGAGGCATAACTCACGAGTGGTTCGCATCCTATCTACAAAACCGAGAAAAATGTGTAGAAATTGAACATTGGGATCATGACACTGGGGATTACTGGGGAACAGCCTAATACGATCGAATAGGCTTTGCATTAAGAATTCGATTCCGCAAGGTATGTCAGGTGTTTGCTATTTTTAATTTATGTCAACGACCTCCCTAAAATTATGACAGAGTCGTGTGTACTGTTTGCCGATGACATTTCTTTAATAACTTCTTGTAATGATTCTCAACATCTACATGAGAATCTAAATAATACAATCCTTAATATTATAAATGCGAAAGTAAGTTTGTTTGTTACGCCTTCACGCTAAAACGGCTGAACGGATTTGGATGAAATTTGGCACATATATAGATGATGCCCTGGAAAAGAACATAGGATACTTTTTTTTTTCCACTGGATCGAGACTTATGCGGGTGAAACCGCGGGTCGCAGCTAGTGTTTAATATACAAAATTGGATGAATGACCACAATTTCGAAATTAACTTCTCAAAAACAAAAATTATTCAATTCAGACCTTACCAAAAAAATCCCTTGTCTATTAATTTTACGTTTGACGGTATCAAAGTGGAATGTGTAAATATTTTACTTTGTTGGGTCTAGACTTAGATATCATATACATGACCTGGAAACCAAACTGGTGGCACCCCACCAGTTTGGTTTCCAGGTCATGTATAACAAATAAAGAACGACATATTTCAGAGTTTTTCAAAAATCATCCCTTTTGAGGGTATAGGGATGATTTTAAAATTCACATGTAATATTTTAGTGGTATGAGGAACAGGGTGTAAAGTTTACTCATCCACCATAGAAAAGGGAGGATCCTCCGACCAGACGGGTGTTGTGTCTGGCCGGCAACTGCCCGTCGCTCCAAACCGACGCGTCGGTTTGGAGTTGAAATCTTGTATATACGTCGATCTCAAAAAAAAAATCTTGTATATACCTAATACAATAGTGTAGTGGTACTAGGTTACCTAATAAAAATTTAAGATTATACTTAAAATTATATAATTATGAACAACAAAAAGTAATTTTACAAAATGTGGCCCGTGTGAATTCACTCAGAGTACAATATTGAAGAAGTCAATCTGTTGTGACACCATATTGAGTGTATGCAGGGCGCACGTTAGCGGCGCGTGCTGCAGCAGGTTGGTGCGAGCGGGTGGCACCCACAGCAGCGGCGGTCGCCTCCGTCGTCTCACGTGCCCATAAGGTACACACACCCCAACCGTGCGTAGAACGCCTCGGTTCAAACTCAAACTCAAAGCATTTATTTCAATTAAACCATTTACAGGCACTTTTGAATTGTCAAGGAATCGGTCAGTCAGAAATATGAAGCTAGTTGCCCATTCCAAAGCGTAGTAGGTACCTATGGAGAAGAACGGGCAAGAAACTCCATGGACACTCTTTTAAATAAAAAATTGTTACAAAATATTGGTAACATCATTCATGTTGAAATTATACATGTGAGAACAATGTAGAAAGACGTGCACGTTAGAAGTGTCCGTAATAAAAAGATAAAACAAAGAACAATTAAAAAATTAAAATAAATTAAAAATAAGCCGTGGCAACTAAGAGATGACCAGTCCCAACTGACGGCGCCCGTTCACGAACATGACGCATGGATTAGCACCATTCAGCTCAACCATTTTAAAGGGAGCTAAATGATCCAACACACGCGCCACCATCAGCGAGACATCTGAGTGAGCATGACATACCTACTCACAGCCGCCAGGGCACATTCAAGTCAATGCAAGACATATTACTCGGTAAATGGTAACTCTTTAGTACATAGTGCTCACACCTGTGCTATGCAATTATATAATACAAAGGATATTGAGTTTATACAATGCAAAGATGGTCTTACAATCTTCAGTAGCTCCAACAGTATTTGCAAATGTGTATTTTTATTTTATTTATTTGGGAAAACCAACAGTGACACATTACATTTTATACGAATAAATAAAAAATACGGCCAAATGTGCACAACCAACAACATTTTCCACGGAATACAAATAAAAATAAACTTTACAAACCATGCTATTTAAAACTGAAACTAACAAACTACAATAATTTTATTAGAAAACATTTTTTGTGCTAAATAGTAAAACAAATTTTAGCAAACAAAGAAATACCTATCAAGGCATGCAAATCTTAGCAGAAATGACTAAGTTATTTTTATAATGAGTTAATTATAATGAGTTAATGACTAAGTGTTTTGAGTACAATATTTTTGAATTTACCAGCAGAAAGAGCAAACATATCAATATGATGGAATGCTTGTTGTAGTTATCAGTTAGTCGACGCAGAGGTGCCCGCATACCTGTGTTACTGCGACAAGAGGTAACAGCAAACCGTGGCCATGCGCGCACCCCGCGGCATACTGTCGTTCTAGGAACTACCTATGTAACTTATTTTATTACGCATATCAATCTGCGTGCACCCGCGGTTTCGAGTGTGCGTGCGCGCGGTCAGCGACCGATCGTAGTGAAAAATGTCGATAAATTCGAAAACAGTGAAATGTTCAAGTTGCAATATTGTTATCAGTGAATTATTGTCTTACTTGCAAAATAAAATTGAAACTATGGATAATGAAAGTATGGTGCGAATATGTGCGTCAGCGTTTACCGTGGGCGAAGTTGAAAAGGCGAAAGCTTTGCTTTTCGACACGATAAAAACTAACAAGCGCAATATCTCAAGAAGAAAGGATGGTAAAATTCAAAGAGATCTGGAGGATATTATAGCTGTTTTTAAAGATACGGATCCTGATACAGTCCCGATTTTCGTGGCGAGAGAATTGAATAAGCTCCCTCCCGTGACGTTCGATCACGTAGACGTATCGTCATTATTAAAAGATATTGTCAGACTGAAATCAGATGTCCAGAAAATAAAACAATCATATGCTAGCACTAAATTGGTGGAAGAATTAGAAAATAAATTTATAAACTCGAATATTATAAAAAATGGAGGGTACCTTGACGTTGGAGCGGTAGAAATATTATCGCCCAACATTCAAAGTACTCAAAGAATAACTGACACTATTCAAGGTCATGTTGAAAGGCATTTGTTGTCACAAATCAACCCAGTGTCTACTGATAAGTCTGTCATGGATGTTTGTGACGTCATTCCTCGTGACACACCGTTTGTGGATTGCTCAAGTAGTGTGACATCTTCACCTCGGCAAAACAACATGCAAGTCAGCGCACAGCCTTTTATGAGAACATATGACCACGACTTGGACCGTACTTCGAGTAGTGTGTATGATAACACAACTATCGTTATCAGCGGTGCGTGCGGGACGTCGGCATCAACAGCAGCGGAGGCGCGGACGGCGCGTTCGTTTAAATGTAAACAAACCGCTGAGGGCACGACGCCTCGAAAGATTTCCTTTTCCGAAATGGCGGGGAATAAAGATGAGTGGCCAAAAGCAAAAAATAACGATGAATGGATTCTAGTACAGAATAAACGGCTCCGAAATAAATTTATTGGAAATAAAGGTAAGGCCGATTTAGATCCAAGTTGTAAATTTAAGGCAGCAGCAACCAAAGTACCGTTATTTGTATCTAATGTTCACAAAGATGTTATGGAATCTGATATTGTGGATTATATTTATGAAAAAACGAATGAGAAGGTATCGCCAGTGAAAATAAGGATGAAAAAACAGACATATTATAATTCCTATAAAATATCTGTTACTGCACACAAAATAAATGTTTTCTTAGATGATAACTTGTGGCCGTCTGGAATAACATTCAGACGATTTATAAATCTGGGTGATAGACCAACCGGTTTTCCAGCTCACGGTGTAAATAAGCAAACAATAAATATACGACATGGTCAACCAGCTAATCAGTAGATTTTTTAGTTATAATTGTAAGTCTATCACCCGTTCGATGGACTACGTGAGAATATTATGCAAACAAGCCGATATTGTAGCGTTGTAAGAAACATGGTTGTTTCCACACGACTTAGCTGTCCTTGGGAAGATTAGCAACGAGTTTGGTTTTACGGGCAAGTCTGCAATTGACACGTCCGCTGACATAGTACGAGGCAGACCCTATGGCGGTGTAGCAATACTGTGGCGGAAGGATGCCTTCGATTCTGTGACTGTGCTTGAAACTAATAGTGTGCGGCTATCGGCAATAAAAGTGAGTGCTAATGATCGATTGTTCGTAGTGTTCTCTGTTTACATGCCAGTAGACTTAAATGAAAATCTAGTTCAATTTACGGAATGTCTTAGTGAAATGAATTCAATAATTGAAAATACACAAGTAGCGTCGGTTTATATGCTGGGTGACTATAATGCTCATCCAGGTGAGCGGTTTGACAGAGAACTGGAAAGATTCTGTTGCGACCAACAATGGTCATGTATAGACGTCGAGAAGTTAGACAGTGCCTTCATGCTCACGGCTCCACTCGCTGGCTTGATCACGGCATAGTGACTGAGGCTGCCCGGCAGTCGGTTGTAGATGTGAAGGTACACTATGATTCATCTTGGTCTGACCACCTGGCGTTACAGATTAATTGCAGCTTAAATGTACTTAGGCCCCAATACGTCCTTAAAGAAACAAGTTGTAATAAAGTTGTTTGGGGAAATAGGGATAATAAACAAATTGAGTATTATCATATGTTATGTAATGAAAAATTTAGAGACTTAGATTTTCCTACAGAATTAAGTAACTGTTGTGATGGTATGTGTAACAAGGTGGAACATAGATCCGTGATTGATAAGATGTATTCAAATATTATTAATGTTATAAGCAGAGCGGCCATGGATAGTTTTGATCGTAAATTTCAGTCGCGCAAAAAGAGTGTTGTGGGCTGGAACAGACATGTTTACCCATCACATAAGGAAGCGCGGGCGCAGTTTCAGTTATGGTTGTCACTTGGTCGTCCGCGTAATGGACCAGTGTATGACAAAATGACAGAGTCTCGTCGTATTTTTAAATCCAAACTGAAATGGTGTCAGAATAACGCGGAACAGGTAAAGATGGATGTTCTGGCCTCACAGCATGCGAAAAAGAATTTTAAATGCTTTTGGAAGGAGACCAGCAGGCTGAATCCACGACCGTACACCCCTCTCAGCGTTGATGGCTTCGGTGAGTCATTTGACATTGCTAATATGTTTGTTAACAAATTTCAAGTAGTGCCGCCGGATCGATCACCGGCGTTGCCGCGGGTGCTTGAGGCCGATGCTCGAAAGTCAATTACATTACCATCAGTCAGTTTCTCTGCTAAGGAAGTAGCTTTCACTATTAGTAAGATGACGAGGGGTAAGTCCCCTGGACATGACGGCATTAGCATTGAGCACCTGTGGCATGCAGGGGTACACTTGCCTAGAGTGTTATCCATGTTTTACACTTTTTGTATGAGACACTCATACTTACCAGATGAGTGCACGAAGGCTATTGTTGTGCCAGTAATCAAGAATAAGACAGGAGACCCCTCTGATGGTTCCAACTATAGGCCCATCTCGCTAGCCACCACTGTAGCTAAAGTGCTGGACAGTATGCTGGATAAACATTTATGTAGTCACCTAAAAATAAGTGATGCACAGTTCGGCTTCCAAGCGGGACTGTCCACAGAAACAACAATCTTATGTCTCAAGCATACTGTCCGGTACTATACGGACAGGAAGACTCCAGTTTATAGATGCTTCCTTGATTTATCGAAAGCTTTCGATTTGGTGTCCTATGAACATCTTTGGGAGAAACTAAGGGCCACTTCACTCCCTGAGGAGATTATTAATATTCTTGATTACTGGTATAACAATCAATTTAATGTTGTAAGGTGGGCGAACGTTGTGTCCGATGAGTACAGGTTGGAGTGTGGTGTAAGACAGGGTGGTTTAACATCCCCTCGACTCTTTAACATGTACATCAATGAGTTGATTGAGAGTCTCAGTAGCACTGCAGTCGGCTGCACTATTGATGGCACCACTATTAACAACTTAAGCTATGCGGATGATATGGTGTTGCTGAGTCCTTCAATTAGCGGTTTACGGAAACTTGTTGGGAGATGTGAGGAGTATGCCGTGGCTCATGGGCTCAGGTACAATGCGAACAAAAGCGAGTTGTTGGTATTCCTACCGCGGAATTTTAAAGTCGACAGCGTCCCATCGGTTACACTAAATAGTGTACCGCTTAATAGAGCGACGCAGGTTAAGTACTTGGGTCACTGGGTCACGGAGAATCTCGCTGATGACATGGACGTTGAGAGGGAATGAAGGGCGTTGGCTGTTCGCGGGAACATGCTGGCTCGCAGGTTTAAACGGTGCCCGAATGAGGTAAAGTACACAATGTTCAGGGCTTACTGCCAATCGTTTTATTCGTGCACCCTGTGGGTCAGCTGTACTCAGCGGACACTCAATGCCCTTCGTGTACAATATAATAACGCTTTTAGGATGTTGTTGGGGCTGCCGAGATATTGTAGTGCGTCCGGCATGTTTATGGAGGCTCAGATTGATGGCTTTCATGCCATCATGAGAAAGAGAGCGGCCTCCATATGGCACCGTATCCGAGCAAGCTCCAACAGCATTCTGAAAGTAATAGCGGACCGTTTAGACGGTCCTTTTCTTAGACACTGGATCGCACTCCATGTGTCAACTTGATGTCGTATGTTTTATTTTTTTGGTTTACTAACATAGTTCCTAAGTACTTACTAATACAAATATGGATAATTCTGAAATAAAGTTATTATATATATAATACAGTCATATACATTGCTACACAAATCAAACAAAAATACCGTCTCTAGGAGAGTGCGTCTTGATTTTAGACCAAGTAATTTATACTTCTTAAGTAAATCATCATATGATAAAACTGTGTGGAAACAACGGTAATGCATGGCTTTTAGGAACTTTCTTTGAACCTTTTCAATACGTTCTGAATACTTATTGTAAAAGGGATTCCACACTGGCACTGCGTACTCGACCTGTGATCTGATCAGAGACTGATGTTAATCAATTAGTTGTGGTTGTGGAGCAGGACCAGCATTGAGCCAAGCGTTTTCATCAACGATGTAATCCCCCAACTTATAATATTGCCTGCATAGTGTGCGTTTTATACAAGATTTGAATTTTGTCTCATTCAGCTGAAGTATGTGGGGAGGAATTTTATTATAACATTTTAAACAGTACCCCATGAAAGATTAGTCTACTTTAGCCAGTCTGAAACCTGCAGCCTAATTGCGTAACATATTTTATTTTTGATTGCAATTCTGAATCGAAAGCAAGTCCAATCTTAATCGCATGCCATAATTGGAATTGCGATGTACATTTTTTGCCATACGACTGAAATTGTATAGGGATGTTCAATACAATTGTCTATAATTGTTAAATTGATATGTTTAGTTACAGCATCTATGAATGGTTAATATTCAAATTATTGTGCTATAATGTAATTTTGTTTTAATTACAACTGATGATCTACTAGTGCTTATAAATAAAAATGTACAATGATTGCCGAAAAATGAAAAACCAATTTTTAAAATACTTTCTACCACAATTGAACTACGTAATAAAACGTTTTTCTTTTCACGTCTTTGCTATCTGTGGCCTATGACAAAATCGTAGAAAAGCAGTGTTGTCAACTTAGAGGGATTTCCACTAAACCTGGGAGTTTTTATCCCAAAAACAAACAACTTTGTAGTTGAAAAACATCTCCCCTATATTGATATATGTCACGGTCAATTCTCCAACTGCAAATGTAAGTTTGTAATGGTTTTTTCTTTTTGTATGTGATAAAACTGAAAATTTACAATTTTCTGTCATTTTCCTTTACTTGTGCAATGAGACGGGCTTTGTGCCAAATTTAATGAGTCTAGGTCAACGGGAAGTACCCTGTAGTTTTTGATTTATTTGCGAGTACCAAAATATGTCGCTTAAATAGCCGTAATTTTTTATTGTGTTGACTTAGAAGCTTGATTTTTTAGAGCTCTAAGGGACCACAGACGTATTTGATATTAATTTCAACTTGATACCTCCGTACGTTCCTGAGAAAAAGGGTCTTGACAGACTGATAACGAAGTGATCCTGTAAGGGTTCCGTTTTTCCTTTTGAGGTACGGAACCCTAAAAATACTATGATTACATAAGTTATGTTTTATTTTCATACTCAAATCTTCAAATGGACTCCCAAAACAGCGGCCGAATGTCGGTAACAGAAAACCGATTTCAGGAGAGGCTACGGCTCGCAGTTTCGATCGTCTCTAGTAATATTATTCGGTTGTAAGTGCATCGATCAAAACTATTCAAATATAAACAAAAACTTGTTTAGGCACACTTCCGTGGTTTTGTGAAATCGGTTTGTCTAGTTCGGATTATCGATACGATTCCGTTTCTGATTGAAATCGGATTTTTGATTCGTTTCGATGTATCTAGACGCAAGTCTATAGTGGACTTAGGGGAAAAAAATTGCAACACTGAGAGTAAAAGTTGAATGATCTGCCCTCATTGCGTTATGCGTTGACGATTTAATGCAAACTACTGCCTGTCTAAAGTATACCTTTGCTGCTCTAACTTTATCAGAGTGTAGGGAAAAGAAAAGGAAAGGCATATGACATCACATGTTAAACCTTTGACAATAATTTGGGCTGGAATGAATATTCTTTGAAGTCTGTGGAGAATACGATATCAATCATGGCGACGTATCTGTTTACATTTTATTTTTGTTGATTTCGGTAAAGTTTTTGTTTTAAATTAATAGTTGTTTTATATTTTTCAACATACAAAATTATATTTACTATTCACGTACAGAAACATGGGCCTGTAATAAGCAGTTTTGGAACATTATTCTTGTGGCTTGTGGAAGTCGGAAGAACTTTGGAAAATTCTCTCGTTCGAGACACCGCCTTCGTTTTGTACTAGCTTCACCAAGATCACAGACTACAATTAAGTACATGGACTAAGACTTAGGCTGTTTTGCTCCATAGCGAAAAGTATCTAAGTCGATATTATCACTACAAGTAAGTAAACCAATATAAATAGGAATAACGTGTGTGAGAGTACCTTCGTATCTCATTAGATTATTGTAGCTGTAGGTACATTATTGGTGAGTCTACGTATACGGACAATCATTCTTTTGTTGCGTAGACACAGGCATCTTACGCGAGGTTAACTATTTATTGTGGTTAAAATAATAGTTAAGTACTATGTCTCACATTCTAACTAAAATTGTTAATTGATATTTTTGTACATAAGTAGATGCTGAAATAAACTATAATATCCACTACCTAACCAAATAACAGATAACTACAAAACATATTCATAATATTTTCACAGACGTGCTGAAAACACAAGAATGGAACACTACCAAATATCAATATTGTTGACTTCCTAACAAAGAAGTTGGTGGCAAGGTGGCAAACATGGATTGGATTAAGAATCTTATGTATTAATCGTTGAAGGTAAGCTTTTTGACACATCATTAAGAATTAAGCATAGCAACTCAATTATGAATATATTTCCTTGGCTGAACTTTTGACAGACACATCATAATATATATTTTATGTTTATCCAATTACCATTATAATTTAGTATTATAAAATATCTGGAGACTGAAAAATCAGCCCTAAATAAAGAAGAAATTATACAACCAGCATGACGATGATGATGATAGATGGCTTTCATCTAGCCATGGGCCTAGTTGATATGCCTACTTTGCCACATGAGTACTTTATTTGAGCAGAAAGTAATATGACTTTGTTTTAAAATGTAGAGTTCCTGGGGAATTTCACCTACGAAGACATGAAGGCAGCATGAATGATACTGCCCCTGCTGTGCTGCACTGCTGCTCTGCTACTTCAGATTTCAAGCTTCTTAAGTACAAAAGTAGAAACTGAAGATCCTTCATGAAATATTTTTTTTAGAAAACTTGATTATAGTCTTGTACGACAGTGATATAAACTATTGTGTTAATTGATAACAGTGTAAACTTTAATAAAGTGTTTTAATTATGAACTATAGAGGGACAAATAAAAATAACTTTAAATGAAATAATTAAGAATGGCATACTATTTGTTTTATACAAACACAGACAATTTTATAATTATAATGATACTATTTAAAGGTGTTTACCTAAATTAACTGTCATTCATTAGATTTAAAGGAAATAGAGAGAAATAAATTATGGTAAACAAATAAAACTGTTTTATTAAATTGTTACAACCTTAACTCAACACTGGACAAGAGAATCGGCACCATTACCATCTATTCACATTAATATGAAATATTTGGACATAGAGCAAAAAGGAATTGGAACAAACATACTGTAAGGATTAGTGGAATTTGGAATCTAATGTCTTCCTGTGGAAATCATCATGGATTATGTATGTACTGCTTGTTGTAAGTGAATGAGAGACAGTTAAAAAAATCTTGAATAATGTAGTTGAGCCTGACACCTGAAAAAAAAAAGAATAGTAAATCTTCAATATATTCCACCATCCATTACATCCATCCACAGTCACTTTATAGAATAGCAATATTCTGCTATAAACAACAATTGGGTCAATTATAAGCAACAATTGACTTAAATATTCTTACCTACTAATAATATTAATAGGCTAAGTACTAACAGCCGCACGGGGCAATCCATCAGGTTAAGCTACGCTTGCCGGGGTTGGTCCGTGGATGGGTGACCATTTCTACATACCGAAACTCCTTCATGCCTCGGAAAGCATGTTAAACCGTTGGTCCCAGATGTCATTTGTGGATCTTTGACAGTCGTTATGGGTCATCAGAAGCCCGAAAGTGACAATTAGTCTTACCAAGGGGTATCGTATTACCTAGTTATTGGGTTGTGGAGGTTAGATAGGCAGTCACTCCATGTAAAATACTTGTATTCAGCTGCATCCAGTTAGACTGAAAGCCGACCCCAACATAGTTGGGTAAAGGCTGGGCAGATCGATTCTTTTAATAATATTAACAATAAGTGAAAAACATTTAAGATAGGTACTTAGATATATTTTCAGTTGCCTACCTACTTTCTTTACTTTGTTGTTATAATTGCTAAGTAAATATTCATATAAGTAGTAGGTTAGGCAATTGAAAATATATGTATGGTATTTAAATGTATGGTAAGTTTACGTTTGATGGTGCATTTCGTATTCACCAATAAACAATATGGGGTTTATTTATAAACGTTGCATAAAGTTATGTAATGATTAGCAACTGTTTAATCATACATTTTTGAGGTTTTAACGTCACTTAACTATAAGCAATGTTTATAAATACATCCCTATGTGTGTAACATTGTTGCTGTACTTAACACACATTCAATGTTCAACACTTAGAAAGAAAATAATAAGTAAGTACATACCTTAAACAGACAATGATGTGGCAATAGTGGTATGTTCATCAATGTCCTTACATAATCCATTAATATAAAATGTTTCAAACTGCTTTTTTTTGTTCTTCCTCAATTATAAGTTTTTGCTTTTCCAATGTATTCCAAGCTCGACTGGGTTGCTAAGCTTGTGGCTCAAGTTTGTTACGGTATGAGGTACGAATTTGTCTTTCGTTAAAATGCCACCAAAATACCTCGTTTCTGGAATATCATAATATTTGTTTTTAGTTTAGGTTGTAGGCACTAAACTCACAAGAAAACTTTCACAATTATTATTAAAAATCGACCTCGCTGCTTTGATATTTAACATACCAATAAAATTGATTTATCATTGAGGTTTTACATAAAAACACATTCACAATTTATCAGGAAGACTATTACTTAATTTTTTTCTTAATAATTATGGAGATTTCATGAGTTAATCCCAAAAAGATTGCTAAGTAAAATCTATTGCGACCACTACAGTGGCTTCTCTTTCATTTGACAGACAAAACAAATTACTATAAAGTTTGAAACAAAATTACAACTGTCAAAATGGTTACGCAATTCGATTAATAGCCTTTTTAGACGCATTTCGTTCACTCAATGGAGTATCAAACAGACCGCAGTTTGTTTAAAAAATATTGGAGTTTTGCAATTCCAAAGTCGTAAAATAAAAGCAATTCGATTCAAATTGAAATAAATTCTACTTGAATGGTAATCAAAATACGTTGCGCAATTAGGTAGCTGGTTGCACTAATAGGTCCCTATTTCTTGTACTATAATTGTCTATCCCCTCTTTTACTAAAAAGATGTAAATTTTTTCTTATGTACATGATGTTTTCATAGATATATTGACAAGGTACCGTCATGATGTTACAGTTCCCTTAGAGAATCATGCCTGCGGGGATAATATATGGCTCTGATCGCTCTTTTCTGCAGAATAAAAATAGACTCGATGTCTGCAACCCGTCGCCACAGTAAAATACCGTAAGACATGATACCATGAAAGTTACTAAAATAGACCAGCTTCGCGGTATCTACATCAGTAAATTGACGGATTTTTCTGACAGCATATGCTGCTGAACTTAGCCGTCCTGCAAGAGATGATAAATGAGGACTCCATTGCAGCCTTGAGTCGAGCGCGATCCCTAAGAAAACAGTTTTATCGACGAATTCTAGTTTCTCTTGATTTAATACTATCTCACAATCACTACTTTTAACATTTGGTAATGAAAATTTTATGCACTTATTTTTTTTCCATTGAATGCTAAATTATTAGCAGTGAACCAATTTTGGACCTGCAGTAGAGCTTTATTTACGTCGTCAAAATTTGTAGCACGTCTATCTACCTTAAAAATTAAGGAAGTATCGTCAGCAAATAACACCATTTGAGGTTGATTTTTTAATAAATGGAGTAGATCATTAATATATACTAAAAAGAGGAATGGACCCAATATCGAGTCTTGTGGCACACCTATTTTTACTTTTAAACCTAGTGAATTGATACCGTTTATTTTAACTTGCTGTTGTCTATCATTTAAATAAGATTTTACTAAATTGAGCGCAAGTTTTCCAAGTTCGTAATGCTCAAGTTTCAAGAGTAAGGTTTTGTGATCGACGCAATCAAATGCCTTGGAAAGGTCACAAAAGATTCCTATGGCGTCTTGGGCCTCTTCTCACGCGTTGAAAATGTGTCTTAATAAGGTTGCACCGGCGTCGATCGTACAACGTTCTCTGGTGAAACCATACTGTTGATCGTGAAGGATTTTATTTGTGTTAAAATGATTGAGCATTACCTTTTCAAACACCTTTCTGAATACCAGCAACACGAATACGGCTCTATAATTATTGGTGTATTTACTGTCCCCGGATTTGAAAAGTGGTATTATTACCTTACTGTATTTAATTAAATCCAGGAAGACTCCTTGATCCACACACAAATTAAATATTAAGGCTAAGTAAGGCGCTATGGTCTCAATTATGGCGGTATAGATTTTAATGAACATTCCCCAAAGATCTTCGGTCAATTTGATCTTGATTTGTTTAAAAACTTTTGTTACTGTTATGGGGTTAATGTGCTTAAAGTTAAATTCAATCGGGCATGCTGAAACCCTTACTAAATCTTAAGAGAGCGATGGCAAGGAATTTAAGGTTTCAGTAGTTTTAAGTGGGATACTGGTAAAGAAATTTACAAATTCTTGAGCAACTTCTTTGCTATCGCAAATGAGACCACCACATGACGACTTCAGTGTGTAATCAGATTTTGTTTCTGTTCGTTTCATTATTAATAATTTTCCAAACCGTCTGTATTTTATTGTCTGCTGATTTAACCTTGTTGCTAATGTATAAGGCTTTAGCTGCCTTACAAGTGTTCTTAAAAGTTATAGAGTAAGTAAAGCAACATACGTATTAAAAGATTCCGTGTTAATATAAGGCTTAAGGCCATACGGCTCGAAAAGTCTATCCCTACTTTTCCTGAGTTCTGTAGTTGCCCAGTCACTAAATAAAAACTTAGGGCTGATAGTTTTAGTGTTCTTCTTAAAGCAATTATTGAACTCGGTTTGGACTAACGAAAAAAATTCTTTATATAAAATATTAACATTGTTCATTGTAAGGACCTGATTACTTAACTAACAAACTAAAGTGCTATTATATTTATTTAAATTAACAGCTGTTATTGGTCTGAATTGTATTGTATCTGCACTTTTTGTATTGGTATGTTGGACTCAAAAGTTACGGATTGACCATAGTGATCCGAAGGGAGATAATTAACGATGCTTTATCTAAATAGTCGCAGCAACAAAACACATTATCAATACATGTAGCAGTAGACGTTATTATTCGGGTTGGTTCCACAAACACATGTGACAAATTGAATGATTTGAATAAATTTGAAAATCTACTGGTATTTGAATTATTTTCTAAAATATTAATGTTAAAGTCACCACAGATAATTACTGATTTATTACAAGTTGCAAGTTTTGCCAAAACATCTTCCATTACTGACTCAAATATAGAGTAGTTTTGGTAATTTGGGGGTCTGTAAACGCACACTATAACATGCTTATCTAGCTCAACACAAGACAGTTCAATGCTATGTTCAACCGATAGTTCAACTATGTCATTACGGGTTTTTGATTTAATACAATTTTTAATTAAGATTAATGAACCACCACGCAGCATTGATTTTCGGTTAAAACAACTGGCCACACTATAATTCTCATAGTTTATCAACATTTCATAATCTTTTAACCAATGCTCAGTTAAACATATATTGGTGCCGATTCTCTTGTTCACAAACTAAACTAAATTTAAGTTCAGTGCATCTTTTTCTTTCTATTTCATTAAGAAAAGGACAGAAGATAAATTTTAGTTTAGTCCTGTCAAATTAATCATCGTCTGTCACTCTCCATACAAGTTTAGACGTGATTAAAAACTTGCCGACTAAAGTTACGTCAATTTACGTCAAGCGCTGATTAATTTGACAGGACTAAACTAAAATTTATCTTCTGTCCTTTTCTTAATGAAATAGAAAGAAAAAGATGCACTGAACTTAAATTTTGTTTAGTTTGTGAACAAGGGAATCGGCACCAATGTCAAACATTGTTTTTTCTAAAACCAATTCAATTTCCAATTGTTTGGTAGAAGATGCATTTACTTATTTGCAAGAAAATATTAAAGTTAAACTGTACATGATATCTGCAAAAGATGTTCAAGAAATGTGCGAAATGATTCTTCAAAATGTGATACCTGTTAAGGGGACAATGATGTTACACCAAATAATGTACACTCTTCAAGACAAACAAAAGATTTGTTACAGGACATTGAGTTGCATATGTGAAGAAAAAGGGAGTTGCAGATGCGAAGGCGATACGGGATATCACGAACTGTTACCATCGTTAAGTCCAATCCATCAAACAAATATAATAGATGAATGGAAAAACAATATTAATAATAATGATCAAGGGAATATACAATATACAGACATCACTAACAACTTGACAGACACCTATGAAAAGGTTACTATCACAGATATAGATAGACCTAGATAACGCAAGTATCACGATCTGTATGAAAACTTATCGTTTTAAAACGTAGTACGGACGTGTTTTTCGTTTTTTACCCAAAGTACGGAGCATTAATAATATAATAATATGCAATATTGATTCATCAAGTGTATTGACACTAAAGTGTTATAAGTACTAAAGTGGAGTGAACTATAATATTGTGATCGCGTAGTTCGTTAACACTGAGGTGGCTCTTCCTTACCTCGAATGGAAGAGACGGACTGCGAAAAAGAAATAATTCATCACCGTCGCACCACAGTGAACGGCGCCAGGTACGGCAGTTACACCTGCGATTAGAATTTTATTGTAGATAGCAAAACAAAAATGCCCAACAATTGCGGCGCGTGTTGTTCAGTAATTACAAACTTTTATATGGAATGTTCAAGTACAAAATGCAAAAAGCAATACCACTTGGCTTGTCTTAAAATAAGTACGATTGCGTTTGAGACATTTACGCAAGCATACAAGGAAAAATGGGTATGCCCGGAATGTATATGCTCTAATCCTAAAGGAGGGAACAACGAAACTCCAGTTCGAGGAAATAATGTACCCACCACCACCATCACCACTCCCACGAATTACATAAATACTCAGAGGGGAAGTAAGGCTTGTTTTATTGATACCGATACTGTTCTGCTGGAAGAACTGAGAGAATTTCGAGTTGATATGATGGCTCGTATGGATAGCCAAGCAGATACAATAGCACTCTTGTTGGAACAATTTTCTCAAACTAAAGCTGACTTAGATGCCGTGGTTAAAATAATGAGGGTACTCGAAGAAAAGGTCGATTCTAAACTAACACAGGATGGACGGACCCAATACGTTACAGATGAGATAGTCGAGAATCCATCCACTTTTGCAGAAGTCGTCAGTCAACAGAACAAATCTAGCAAGGACATGTCTAAAAAGTCACCAACATTACAACAGATACGACGCACCAACACCGAACCGCAGAAGGTAAACAAAGGTGGGGCCACAAAATCTATTGAGCTACCGGCAATGACCACGCCTATTACCGAGCTTCTAGAAGCAAGTAACGTTGAGGTGGTAAATGATCAATCTGGCTGGACGACTGTACAGTATAAAAAAGTTAACCGGCAGCCAAAGGATGTCAGAGTGGGAACCAATACCGAGTTGAAAGTTTTACAAGCCACGGAACGGAAAAAACACTTGCATGTGTGGCGATTACATCCAGAAACTACTCTCGAATCAATGACTAATCACGTGAAAAGTTTATGTGGGCCGGATGTACCTATAAAAATAGATAAAATAAAACATAAAACCGAGCGAGATTACTCGTCGTTTGTTATTGGTGTGCCAGAACAGTGGTTTGATAAATTGAACCAAACTGAAATATGGCCAATAAACGCTGAATTTAACGAGTGGATTTGGTTTCGGAAACATACCAAAATTACATCAAAGTAGCACTATTGAAATTTTTTACCAAAACGTTAGAGGTCTCCGAACTAAGTTGGACAATTTTAGAAATAACATAGATTCATTTAATTCGGACTTGTTTGCAATTACTGAATCGGGTTGCAATGATTCTATTCAAGATTCCGAAATTATCCCACCGGGATACAATATACTTCGCAGCGACCGAGCGGATGGACGAAAGCAGGGAGGCGCGTTTCTTGTGGCCACACATCGGTTCGAGCTACGGCGAGTACACATACCCGACGTATCGATAGATACCTGCGTTTTTGAGATGGTTTGTGCGACGGTGCATTTAAATAGAAGATTTTTATTTCTGTGTTCTGTTATTTATATTCCCCCGGGTAGTTCAGAAAATGATTACATGATTTTGTTTGCAGTAATAGAAAAACTGTGTACTAGTTATAAAGAAATAATTGTGTTAGGTGATTTTAATTTACATTCGTGTCCTACAAATGTGACTAATTATTATGAATGTTTCTTGTCCTTTTGCGAATTCACTCAAAGTAATAATGTACCTAATTGTTTAGGCCGTCAATTAGATCTGGTGCTGAGTTCAGGGTTTCGAGGGAAGGTATCGGTAATTGCGGCAGACGAGCCACTCGTGCCCGTCGACGTGCATCACCCGCCGCTTGAAGTGAGCGTGAGCTTCGAGCCCGCGTGCTCCCTCCACCCCGCCGACATTGTCCCCGCTGCCTCGTCGGCCGCTGCCGTATCCGCCACCGATACTGACTCGCGCGCTGGTGTATGCGCACTCAGTGATAGACCGCAATGGAATTTTTATAAGGCAAATTATCAATTGCTTTATTCTTTGTTAATTTCGACGGAATGGAATAATATGTACGAGATGCACGACTTGGACGATTTATTAAACTTCTTCTACAGTAAAATTAATAGTATATTAGATGAATGTGTCCCCAAGAAAAATCGTAGTGGGAAGTCACGATACACTTATCCTAATTGGTACACGAGCGAAATAATACAAGATCTAAAAATCAAAGCTAGACTTCACAAGACGTTCAAGGAAACAAAGGATTTCATTGTTTACAGTGAGTATTCAAAATACCGAGCACTTATTAAAAAAAATATTCATACTGCACACAAACAGCATCAAACTAAAATACAATGTCAGTTTGCGAAAGATCCAAAGTCATTCTGGCATTATATACGATCAAAAACCAGCACAGCTAACAGACAAACTATTATTAAGGATGGTCAACACCTAACGGATCTTGAATGTGCCAAGCAATTTGCGATGTTTTTCGAGTCGGTATATGGTGGGGAGCCACCACAACTGGATCCACAAGCGGCCGCGGCGGCGGCGGAGGGGGCCATGACTGGGTCGCGTGTGCAACTAAACTCGTTGAGTCTTAAGGATGTTAGAGAGGCACTCGAGCGCCTAAAGCCGAAGCGTTCAGCAGGCCCAGATGGAATACCAGCCTTCTTATTCAGGGATTGTAGTAGGGTATTGGCGGAACCTCTGCACTATATATTTAATATATGTCTCCAATCAGCGACGTTTCCAAGTCGATGGAAGATTACGCGTGTCATTCCAGTCCCCAAAGGTAAAGCAGGATCGGACATCAGTGGGTATAGACCGGTGGCCGTGTTGTCAACGCCGGCCAAGGTTTTCGAGTCCGCCATCCAGCGCAGCATGCAGGAGCAGGTCCGCGCTCAGCTATCGGAGGCGCAGCATGGGTTCCGGCCGGGGCGCAGCACTGCCACCAATCTCCTTAACTTCATGTCACAGGTGGTGCCAGCAGTGGATGCTGGTGTGCAGGTTAACGCTGCTTATTTTGACTTCAAAAAAGCGTTCGACACAGTCGACAATGACATATTATTACGTAAGTTAGCAGAAATCGGTTGCACACCACATCTATTGCAGTTCCTAGCTAGTTATATGCAAGGCAGACAGCAGTATGTTGACTGCAACGGCTGTGAATCCGAGCCGTATTACACCTGGTCCGGGGTGAGTCAAGGCAGCAACATGGGGCCTCTGGAATTTATAATAATGATTAACAATTTACCGGAAGTAGTCAAAAGTGGATCTTGTTTGTTATTCGCAAATGACCTCAAGTTGCTGTTTGAGGTCAAAACGGAGTCGGATTGCAGACTTTTGCAGGATGACATTGATAGGATAGTGAAATGGAGTCATGAGAACAGGCTCTACTTCAACGTATCCAAGTGCTCGGTGATAAGTTTCACTCGCGCACGTGCACCTCTACTCTACGAGTACGTAGTGGATGCAGTACCGATGCAACGAGTCACGCAGGTACGTGATTTAGGGGTTGTTCTCACTCCGGAACTGTCATTTCGCGATCATATAACTAGGATCTGCAAAAGGGCATTTAGGAATTTGGGTTTTGTTCTGAGGCAGACGCGAGACTTTACCAGCATCACAGCTATAAGAGTCCTATATGACGCATTAGTCAGGAGTCATTTGGAACATAGTGCTGTCATATGGGCTCCACATGAGGCTAAGTATTCAGTGATGTTGGAGCGAGTCCAGAACAAATTTGTGCGCCACCTGTACATGAAACTTTACGGGGTATACCCATTTTATCCTTTGATGTACCCTACTCTATTCGTACTGGGTATGGTGGGGTACAATCAACTCGGAGTGCGACGGGAATTTGCGTTGGTGTCGTACATAGTGAAACTGCTTCGAGGCATAGTGCACAACCCGAAAGTGCTGCAGCGGTTGCACTTGTACGTACCCGACCGTTATGTGTGGAGGCGACGGCCCCCGCCACTGCTGGTCGTACCATCAGCCAGAACCAACTTACTGGCTAAAACCCCTCTGACTCGAGCAATTCGCACCATCAACAGTATTCAGCTCGATATTGATATATTTACATGTTACTGGGGTGAGTTCGCAAAAGTACTGTTGTTCACATTATGTTATAAATAATTATCTATAATTTTTTTCTTTCGTATTGTTTGTGTGACTTGGCTATCGCATTAGGTTAAGACCTGTAATGGTAGTTTTAAGGCATTTAAATAAATAAATAAAAATAAAATAAAATAAAACCAAGCGTGCCATTTTTGACTACCTACTATGACGTCACAAGCACTAAGAAACGTTTCTTTTACTTTTCTCCTCGCATTTGCATAGTTTTTACAATTTATAACAGCGTAATTAACCATTTTCAATTTTTTTACTGACTTTCGACAAGCGTGGCACCGATGCAGACTGAGCGCGAAAGTGGCAGCTTACGATTATTGTACGTAAGTTGAGCACGAAAATGGCACGCGAAGTAGTTCCTCTTGCGTTATCTAGGTAGGTATATCTATATCTGTGGTTACTATACTGTCTTCAGTAAAGTTGACGCCTGAAAACCGCATCTTCTTGGGTTCGAAAATCTTACTTTCCGCATTAAAGCCTATCGACACCAATTTTAATTGACCGAGCGAGCGTAGCGAGCGAAGCGTCTCTGGATCAGGTCTAGCAAAATTTGCTTTCGTGTGTCAGTTTGTACGTACTCCTCTACAGGTCGTATTTTACAACCGATCTGGACGAAATTTGGTGTACAGGTTTGACGAATTTTTTGTAATTTTTAGTCGTCGGGGATTTTTGATTGGAGGGCTACTTCCTCCAAAATGGGGCAAAAAGGGGGGCTACTGGATATCTCCGCCTTATGAGATCCGATTTCGATAGTTCTTTTTTTATTTGAAAGGTAGTAACTAAATGATGGTCTCAAAAAAAAAATTGGTGAAGATCTGATAAGGATCTTCGGCATGATGAGCAGAACAGCTTCTCAAATTGCAGTAAATTTCTCACTATTTATTAAAACCTTAGTTAATTTTTCTAACTGGCCTACAAAATTTTACTCATAATTTTTCTGGTTTTTAGGGTTCTGTAGTCAATAATGAACCGATATAGTTTCGCCATGTCCGTCTGACTGTCTGTCTGTCTATCCGTGGCTTATGTAGCTCAGAGATTCTTTGTACTCTAGAAAGCTGTAATTTGGCATACATTCAACACGCCGATAAAGTGGTAAAATAAAATCATGATATTTTTTTTTTGTCTGTCCCATTTTAGTCGTGTGGGTGTGTGAAAACTATTTTTTGATTCAGGGACCCGTTCGCGAAATATTAAGCTTTAAAGTGCTAATGTGTCCTCCCCCGCCAAGCTAAATGGTTGTTTTTATGTGAAAAAACCGGCCAAGTACGAGTCGTACTCGCCCATGAAGGGTTCCGTAGCAGCAAGTAACATTGAATGAAAGGTAAATTGCGGTTTACGATTTATGACGTATTAAAAAAAAACTACTTGTTAGATCTCGTTCAAACCAATTTTCGGTGGAAGTTTACATGGTAATGTATATCATATATTTTTTTTAGTTTTATCATTCTCTTACTTTAGAAGTTACAGGGGGGGACACACACATTTTACCACTTTGGAAGTGTCTCTCGCGCAAACTATTCAGTTTAGAAAAAAATGATATTAGAAACCTCAATATTATTTTTGAAGACCTATCCATAGATACCCCACACGTATGGGATTGATGAAAAAATTTTTTTTGAGTTTCAGTTCTAAGTATGGGGAACTCCAAAATTATTTGTTTTTTTTCTATTTTTATGTGAAAATCTTAATGCGGTTCACAGAATACATCTACTTACCAAGTTTCAACAGCGTAGCTCTTATAGTTTCGGAAAAAAGTGGCTGTGACATACGGACGGACAGACAGACAGACAGACAGACAGATAGACAGACAGACAGACAGACAGACAGACAGACAGACAGACAGACAGACATGACGAATCTATAAGGGTTCCGTTTTTTGCCATTTGGCAACGGAACCCTAAAAATCACGGTATTAGTATATAAAAAAAACATGTGGCACTCGGGGACTACCGCGGTAAAGCTATTGCATAGCATTTGTAACCTCCATACTTCCTATTTGTCAACGCTACACTTGGGATGATGACGTGATGACATAAAACAAAAATTACGTTCCCATGACAACATCACGTTATCATGGGAACCGTAATTACATGGTAGGCGGAGTGGGGGGTGTTAGGTTTTATTTTCGTTACGGAATTTCTTGATTCGGTCGTCGCGCTCAAAGCCCGCGATAAAAGCTATGCAATAGCTTAAAGCCCTGTCCGATCCGAAAGGGGCATTAGGTACCAATTTCTTCTTTTCGTGTGGTTAGTGACTAACCTGGAGTCAGAGTTTCAAAGTCGCCCATGGACCTCTGACTTGGCTTCACATGCCGTCGAGAAATATCTTCAGGCATTCGTTTCCTCACGATGTTTCTCCTTCACCGTTTTTGAAGCAAGTGATAATTATATATACAACATGTAGGAAACTATCACAGCTAAGCATACATGCTTTACAAGTTAACGAGTAATAATCGACCAACTTACATTTGCAATTGGAATGTATGGGAGAACATGTTTTTCAACTACAATGTTATAGTTTGTTCTTGGGATAAATTGATCTCAACTACGGAACTCTTCATTGTGCGTGGTCACGCGCTTGGCCGGTTTTAAACTTGAATTTGACGTATTGAATGATGACATGTGGATGTCATGTTTTTTGTTAGGAAAAAAGTCATCGCCGTCAAATATAAATATTTTCGAAAACTACAGGCTATCGTTGTTCATGGTTTCTTTCTGCTGGTCTACTCCCTAACCACGAAACCCGAAGATTCGGCCAAAGAAACATGAAAGTATCATTGTGTTAGGGACTCATGGGATAATGCCGTAATGTGGCCATAAGAACTTCTCAACCAAACAAGTTAGAACCATCGTTTTTAGACTCCCTGCACTATGTATTGACAAGTGCTTTTAGACCAGATACTGTTCAGGTCCATATGAACTCCTCAACTAATCCAGATAGCCCTATTGTGTTTGCGGTCGGTGGTTTTGTCTTTCCAAGTACTGTAACCCAAGATGTAGTCCAGCGCCCCATGATGGATCTGGAAGTTCACTATAGGAACTCATTAATTAGACAAGATAGACCCGTTGTGTTTAGGTCATTTCGATGTGTTTTGACAAGTAGGTAAGTTAGTCCAAGGTGTAGTCTAGGGTCTGATGATAGTGCCGGAAGGTGGCCACAGGAACACCTCAACTTTACACGGTAGCCCTGTTGTCTTGGAATCGTTGGATTTGTCTTGACAAGTAGGAACCTCACAAGTGAAGGTGATATGAGCGTTTTATCAAATTCTAATGCTAGAATAAAATGGAAAATACTTTTAAAAAAAGCCTATTGGTGCCGATTCCCTTGTTCACAGACTAAACTAAATTTAAGTTCAGTGCATCTTTTTCTTTGAGGATAAATTTTAGTTTAGTCCTGTCAAATTAATCAGCGCCTGTCACTCTCCATACAAGTTTAGACGTGATTAAAAACTTGCCGACTAAAATTACGTCAATTTACGTCAAGCGCTGATTAATTTGACAGGACTAAACTAAAAAGGTTATGATTTTGACCGGTATGTAGGTATGTATGTATGTTCATCTGTTACCTCATAACTTCTAAATTGCCGATCATAATTTGACAAATCAGGTATCATTGGAAGCGTATTGATTGTTCGCTGGTTATAGGCTATGTGACGCGGCTGTAAAATTAATACCTATTTTACCATGAATGCCGTGATGGTCCAGTGGTTAAGGCCTCGCCTCTCATGCACGAGGTTGTGGATTCAAATCCGGGCAGATACCAAAGTGACTTTTTCAATTCAAATGTGCTTTCTGAGTTAATCTTGGACATTACTAACATCAGTGAAGAAAAAACATCATGAGGAAACCTGTACCCTAATTGTGTAATACAACACAACCACAATCTGTTTCGATTTGAAACAAATTGCTAATCCATTGTTACATAAGTTGTAAAAAAAAAATCGCAATTACTGCACTTATAGTTAATATACATATATAAGTCTGAAATCGCCAACTCGTCTTGAGCGCGCGTGGTGATCAATGCTCGTGCCTTTTCTGTATGAGAAGAGGCCTTTTCCTATCAGAGGGACAATAATAGGCTGGTATTATTTTACCATATAAACCAAAAAAATAAAATTAAGCTGCTCTGCAAATACTTTATCATGAAACTATAACCCCAAAATAATTTAAATAAAAAGTAAGTTTAAAAAATTAAAACCCGACTAAAAGATATGAAACAAGAAAATATTTCAGACAGAAGTCAAGACATAGGTACAAAAATGATCAAGGTAAAGCCGTGGTCGCATGCCATTATAATTTTGTAAGTGTACAAGCATGTGACCACGGCTTTACCTTGATCATTTTTGTACCTATGTCTTGACTTCTGTCTGAAATATTTTCTTGTTTCATATCTTTTAGTCGGGTTTTAGTTTTTAAACTTTCTTTTTATGTAACCTAATTCTAATAAAACATTTTAATGTTTCGTTTTCTTTTTATTGTTAAAGTAATTTGAATTGATTGAGTAATCCACTACTGAACACATCACGTCATGTGTAATGATAATACATATGTCGGAGACGGGTATGTGACTTTTGTTATTATCAGCGATATTTTAACTACTGTGGGCGTAGTGTGGGTAGTGTTGGTTAATGCGCAATAGAAAAACAGTTTACAGTTCAGATCACATTATAATTTACTATCAAATGAATCGCACTAGCTAAATTATACACACACTGGGTGCGACGGCGTTTAATCACCAATTAACAAAATGATCACAAATTACAACTAACACAATAACTGAGCACCTCGAATCGAGAACAGTTCCGTGACGTCTTGACTCCAATGCGACCAAAGGCTGAATGCCCTCCTCGCCTTGACCTTAAAACATCACGACTCTGTAGAAGCACGCCTTTTTTGGTGTAGGTAGTTGACTCTTGATGTCGCCAGTGGCGCGCTTGCGATTCGTTTCGTGTCCGTAGGTACTAATGACCGGATCCGACGCATAAATAATCAAGAGGAAATAAAAATATTGAACACTGTGTGTATAAAGCTTAATAATTACTTTTTTGTTACAAGGTTACAATTTCATTACAACTGTTAGGTTTCAATTTATTAATACGTAATTGTTGGATATTGTACTGGCAACACCCAAAGATTCGATATGTCAGAATAGCGGAATAACGGGCCTTCTAGGTTGGGCGCTCGTCACAGTAAGACGTGCTTAATGGCTGTGTCGGTAAAAAGATAGACTGGCATAGTATTAGTTGGAGATCAGTAGATCTTATTAGTTAGTATTAGTTTTATGGTAAATATTAGAATACGGATTGAATTGTGATATTATGTGGGGAATAGGAGATGTGATGGTATGGTGTAGAATATTGAATTTGATGTTGGCAAAGAAATATAAATGACTGACAAATTATCTTGGTGTTTCATATTATTTTCCTTATCCCTGAAATATTGTAAATATGTAGTTTTATTAAACAGTTATAGATTACGATATTGGGGAAGATTAATTTGGGTATTAGTATTTATTTTGAGGTTAAATAATTATATTCGGAATTAAATTAGTTATTTTAGAGTACGGATGGTTCCTGTTTCACAACAAATTATGTATAACATTTTCGTTACGTACAAAAAAAATTCAGGACATCATCAAAATCCTTTTTTTAGTATCGAACGTATGATCTTTTATAATGAAATTTTCATTTTTAATATTAGTATATGCGCTGTTTATCTCAAAAGTCAAAAGTTGGCATTTTAAAAAGTGTCATTATGAAAAGCAGACCAAATGTACAGTTGGTAACTGTGAGGTTGGGAAATAAAACAAAATTACATGATGAGCTGGCAAACAATTTTCGGCGAAACGGCAGAGAACCCTATTGTACCCATGTAGTGTTTTCTTTGTCTACTATATGTCGATAAGATGTCTGCTGGTTTATTATTGTGTTCTGTAAGTCATATTCTGCTGGTAAGGGTTGCTCGAAAAATAACTTAAATTGTTGCTATCGTCATATTTTGGGCTATTTTTGGCTGCGTTTATTTCTAGATGATTCTTAGATGTTATTGTTAAGCCGATTCTCGTACTACATGACCTATGGCGTTTTTTAAACTGTGGAGAATAGAATTTGAGTGGCGACGCCATCGATCTGCTACTATTTTTATTTAATTCAAAAGCGCCTACCGATTTGTATAGATTTAGTTTATGCTGGAATGTTGACAAACTTTTCTTCAAGTTGCTATTTTCAATGTTTAAATTTTCTATCTCATTGTTTGCTATTTGCAATTTCATGTTTAATTTTTCAAGGTTATCTTTGATTTCCGTTATTTTTATATCTAAGAAAGAAAGAAAAAGAAAGAAAATTCGTTCTCTGTTTATGCTGTTTGGTAAACTCTGATATGAAATGTCCAATTCATACTCACTGTCATGGAGATCCAAAATTTTCCGGCGACGGCTTCGGGTATTAACATTATGCAGTGGTTCCATGCTTTTATGTCTTCAAAAAACTTGAAACACACTAAATAGCAAGTCAAAAGTATCTCGCTTCGTATTCCGTTCAAAAAGGTTACAGCAGTATGTGGCAATTTGATAACGCCTGGTGAATTCTGAGAGCAACAGTGGTTGTCACAATTTTGTGCGACCGGCAAAGTTTTGTTGGTCGCTCTAACAGGCCGGCAAAACATTGCCGGCTGCTATTTTGAAGTTTCAACGTTTTAAAAAATCAAATGCAAAAAGGTTTTATTTAAAACACAGCTGTTTGTATTTATAGAGATAGGTACAAAAAGATTTTATTCCATATTTGGCTGTATAGTTCCAACTACCATTGTTAAAAAAAAAAAAAACAAAGAAGTAACAAAAGCACCGTTCAGCGAAAATTTTATTTTTATTTAGTGACTTTTTTGCTAAAAATGAGCTCTCAAAGCGAAAATTCTTCCGATTCAATGTGTTTAACACCGCCAGACATTAAAAATGAAGCTAAATTAGTGGTTGAAAATTTAATACCGCGAAACTCAAAGGAAAAATATAAGCTTGCAAATGAAAAATTTGTGCAGTGGAAAATCAGTAGGAAATCTAAATCTTTACTTGCTGGTTTTATTTGGATTAGGTACTTGCATTTTTGAGTAAAGCACTATACAAGCCTTGGCCCACTATGACTGCTTCGCTGGTCACGCTATGATTGCCTCGAGCTAGCCTAGCTACGCTCTAGGCCTTCCAGCTTGGCCATCATTGCAGCCCTTGCTGTCCTCGCTGTAAAGGCCTCGACCTACGGTCTCGGCCTTTATCTCAGCTCGTCCATCAAGTGCTGCACGCTGACCGCGCTGTGTCGGCCTGGAGCTGCGCTACGCTGCGCTGTCGGCCATCATCAGCGCGACCAGCAAAGTAGTCATTATAGACCGCGGCAGTAATGTACTAATTGTTTACCAGATCAATTCTATTAACGTTTTACCAATTAATCGTAGCACAAACGTTACAATAATATTATAATAGTTCACTAGTCACTTTAATTGTCCGGTCACATAATATTTTCGAACTTTTAACTTGATTTTGCACCACTAAATAATTATTTATCGGGTGTACTTTGAATATCACCTAGCTCACAGTAAAAGTTTTGACAACTGTGACAACAATGCACGAGTTACGATAGTAAATAACTAAAAAACACGCTTGTTATAGAAAACCTAACTAAAAAATTGAAAATAAATTTTAATAAATTTAAAATTAAGAATAGTGTTAAAATTTTTGATAAATATAAATTAATAACAGTGTAAATAAGTTAAAAATATATTTTATATTAATAAAAAAAGCGTGGGGTGCATGGTGTCAATAGTTATAAATATTTTATTGACAGATATGAATAGAAGGATTATCATTTGGACATTATTTAAAAAAGCACCCCACGCTTTTTTAGTTTTTTAAACTGTTATTTATTTTATACTTTTTAGTTTGGTTTATTTATAATAGCTTGTTTTTTTATTTTAAACTATTATTTGTTCTAATATTAATTCCGTGATAACTAAGTAACTAATTATTTTCCAAATTATTCATGTGTACGGCTGTATTAAATCTCGATTTTAGAAGTCATTCAAAGATTTTAACGTTTTCAATATAAATACAGTGAGACTATGGTATAAGGTTATAGCCGAATAAGTGATAATGACAAGTCTTACTACGTGTTACTTCGTAATCGAATCATTTCATCTAATGCTTCTCTGTTACAAGGGATTTTACCTGTTAGCTTTGAGCAATCAAGTTCTTCAATTCGAATTCCGTCCAAAGATCTTCCATGACTAAGTGCTATATAAGCTTATCCAGCTGCAAACAGTCGAGAGCCTAAATAACTTTAATTTCGGAATTCGGTGTCTTTGGATCAGATCAGTATTTTAGTTTTTTGACACCGACTTCCGAAATTAAAGTTATTTTTCACTTTGTAGTTTGGAAGTCGGTTGTGTTTTTTGTAAAAAAGTTTTTTTCACTTTTTAGTGGGTTGCTTTGTAATTTATCTAAGTTACAATAGCCTTATGTCAACTGCTCATCAAAAATTCCCAAATCGCTATAGATGTGCCTTTAATATTTGAAGAGTTCCCTCGATTTCTCCAAGAACTCATCATCAGATCGTGACCAAATGACAATAGGACCAACTTGAAAGTATACCCTTTCAAACAAAAAAAGAATTTTTCAAGGTTCAGCCGTCTTCGTGTAATCGGGGAACATACATAAAAAAAAAATATCCCGACGAATTGAGAACCTCCTCCTTTTTTTTGAAGTCAGTTAATAAATGACTGCATGATCAACTGTACAGCCTTGCATCATGTGGACGGTTGATGCCCAACTCAGAATCAATGGCAACATACGTCTCTCAACAGTTCCATAGCTGTGTTTTGCTGGGAACTGTACCGATATTGGTTTAATTACTTGAACACCATCTGGACCGAAATCGATACGTACTGATGGAATGTCTTCTGCATATAATTTTTTCGTTTGGTTTTCTTTAAAAGCGTGTTTTTTTTCAAATTCTTGCTTATTTTGTTGAATTAAAATTCTCTTTGGTATTGAAAAATTTGTTAATATTAGATTGTTGAATTGGTTAAAGATAATTAGAAATTTTAACATACAGATATCACAATATAATAATATAAATGAAATGAAATGAAATGAAATTGTTTATTCTGTAAATAGGATATCGGAATCACTTTTACACGTCATATAAAAAAATATTAAAAATAAGCTAGATGAGTTCGGCGTTTCCTATCCGACTACTCTGAGAAGAAAGGCCGAAACAAACTCAGAGGTCGCAGTCTCTTTTAAAGTCCAGACATAATCTTGGTCCGGCCATATGAGGACCATGTAGATTAGTGTCTGAAAAGGTCTTTCGAGGAAAGAACCACACAGATTTGAGTGGACCTGTACAGTCAGTGCAGCATTTGTCAGTAATCGTGGAGCTCAACTTAGAACTTAAGTAGCTCAACTCGACGAGCAATACCAAAGAAAGGACATTTGGGTAGGCCGCAAAAACTACTCAAACTGCCAGACCATCACTAAAACTAGAAGAGAAATAAAAATAAAAATAATATCCACATAGTCCTCACATTCACATTAGTTAAAATAATATAATACTTTACAAAGAAATCATGTCATTTTGAATATAATTTTCAACAATGTCAACGTGTTTATAAAACTGGTATATGTTGATTTTACATAATAATTAAAATGTCTAGTTTTATGGTTTTATCACAAGATTTAGCAGAGCGAGCAGTTCAATCCCAAGCTTTTTTATCTGCTAAATAATCTGAAATTGTATAGTACCCTTTTTAGCAAAGTTTGGTTTTAATACAGATTTTAAATCGTTTAATGGGTAAGTTTCGAATGTCAATGGGGAGTTTGTTGTAAAAGCGTATACATTGACCCATGAATGAGTTGCCTACTTTGTGGAGACGTGTGCGATGTACAGCAAGGTTGTGTTTATTCCTGGTATTTAAACTATGAATATCGGACATTTTCTTAAAATTTGATATATTTTTGTGTACATACAATAGGTTTTCAAAAATTTATTGTCAGAATATTTATTTCTTTGAATTTTTCTCTAAGGGAATCTCTTGGACCTAGGTTGTAAATGGCTCGAACAGCCCTTTTCTGTAGAACAAAGATAGTATTAATATGAATACAATAGGGTGTCGGGGCGAAGAACACGTTTCGTAAAAAATGTAATCTGATGCGTTGCACTGCACAGCTGACGGATGACAGACTACTTGTCTAAATAAAAAGCGTGTAAAAAAGGTGCGCGTCGTTTATCTTTTTGACGGGTTCTAGAATATTCTAGAAGCTGCGGATTGTGGCGGGAGCGGTTTGAAATGAGATCGCGTTATATTCTCCCCCTTTTGAGCAGGTTATGACCCCATGCCTGGTCAAACAAAATAAGGAACGCATGCTCATACTCGAAATTTGTAATCCCGCTACCCGGTAAACTGCTTTCCGGATTTTGTCCTGAGAAAATCATGGTCGCCCTACACGGTATACCGATTTCTGTATTTTGTCCCGGAAAATTCATGGTCACCCTTTGTGTTTGACAGTGACAAGAGCTATCAAAATTATTTTTGCAAATATTGCGATGTTTACGATTCAGTTTTTAATTAAACGAATCACAATTATTATGTTCTTTTATTTCACTAACAGAAATCTTATTTTGCAAATTAAAAAATGGAATAATTTTATCAAATTAATGTATTGTCATCGGTCCTCGATAAATCTACAAAGTTTGAACGAAATCTGGCCGTTTAAAGTGGGTCAAAATCGCGCCCAAAAAGTCGGTTACAAACAAACATACAAACAAATAATTTTATCAAATTAATGTATTGTCATCGGTCCTCGATAAATCTACAAAGTTTGAACGAAATCTGGCCGTTTAAAGTGGGTCAAAATCGCGCCCAAAAAGTCGGTTACAAACAAACATACAAACAAATAATTTTATCAAATTAATGTATTGTCATCGGTCCTCGATAAATCTACAAAGTTTTAACGAAATCTGGCCGTTTAAAGTGGGTCAAAATCGCGCCCAGAGGAGTCGGTTATAAACAAACAAACATGCAAACAAACATACAAACAAACAAACATACATACAGGTGAAGCTAATAAAAAGCGTGTAAAAATACCCAAATCGCTATATGTGCATCGATTGATTTACATCAATGTATATGTGTTCCAATAATATTTGAAGAGTTCCCTCGATTTCTTCAAGATCCGATATTGGATCGTGACCAAATGACTATGGAATATCTATTTTGTAAATTAAAACAATAAAGCAAAATTGTGCAACTTCTACACTCATACATTCAAATACTAGTACAAGATACTTTGTTAATATGATTCTGTGATACAATGGCTGACGACAAATGCTACCTATGGAAACTCTTTGCTAGTGAAATGGACCAAACCTATACAAAGTATTATTCCATGCTCCCATACTTATTCGTGACATTCAGATTCCTTTAAACTGGGGAAACAAGGGATTGAGATATTCCAGAAACAAATCGTACTGGTTATTACCACTATCATAGGGAAAGCGGTGACTGACCCTATGCTTATGAAGAACATAAGACAAACACAAATTGTTGACTAACTTGGCTGATGCAACAATGTCCACTACCACCAAATTAAAACCAGAACAAAAGAAATATCATCTCTAATTGACATTAATTTCAATTTATCCTATTTGTTAAACGAACAGAAACAATTTCAAACTTGAGCTTACAATTTTATAGCTACAAACAATAGCAATTATTCAATAAATATTAAAACCACAAAACATTCTCCTGATAACAGTGAAACTTACCAGTCATATGGCGAAAATGTAAAACAAGCTCAACATTAGTTGATTTACTTACTTCTATAAATAACAAAATAAAACATCCCACTACCGGGTCAATTACAGGAATCACATCATTAAAACCCACCACCACAAAAATGTATGATGGTTTAAAATGGTTGAAATGCACTATGTCTGAAAAATAAATGAATGGTTTTTGTGACTGAAAACAAAAACCAAAATCCATGGTGGAACTACAACAACCTGGCTTACACTTACACTCCTAAATAACAATTCAAGAAGACTTTTACCGGAATAAATGCTGAAAAAATAGTTATATTCCTCTGATTCTGTTATTGGCTGTGGACATAGATAAGAAAATATTTTAAAATCAAAATCAAAATCATTTATTTGCCTAAATAAGGTACAGAAGGTTGGTAAAATGTATATTTATATTTATTTATTTATAAAAACATACACTATCATCACAGGCTTACCTAATACAATAGTGTAGCTATAGTTACATTTAAGATTAGTTACAATTTTATTATATAATTATCAATAACAAAGAGTAATTTTACAAAATGTGGCCCGTGTGAATTCACTCAGAGTACAATTGAAGCAGTCAATCTGTTGTGACACCATATTGAGTGTATGCAAGGCGCGTGTCAGCGGCGCGTGCTGCAGCAGGTTGGTGCGAGCGGGCGGCACCCACAGCAGTGGCGGTCGCCTCCGTCGCCCCACGTGCCCATCCGGTACACATAACCCAACCGTGCGTAGAACGCCTGGGTTGTGTATTTTACCACGCATAATCTTAAATAAGTAAGTGGCGAGAGCTACTTCCCTTCTTACTTCCAGTTTATTATAGCCTACCATGCCCAGCACAAATAGAGTTGGATACAACAGTGGATACCCTGGATACACACCATACTGCTTTAAGTACAGGAATCTCATAAATTTGTTCTGGATCCGTTCTAGCATTAGTTTGTACTTGGCTTCATGTGGCGACCAGACGACAGCATTGCATTCCAAATGACTTTTTACAAGCGCTTCGTACAATGATCTCAGAGCTCTGATGTTTGTGAACTTGTTTCCTAGCCGTAACACCAACCCTAAATTGCGGTATGCTTTTTTACAAACATCAGTAGTATGCTTACGGAAATTTAAATCAGTTGTAAAGCGCACGCCTAAGTCCTTAACCTCTGAGACACGTTGCAGTCGGATTCCATCCATGCAATATTGATAATGACTCGGGTTGCGCGCACGGGTAAATGATAACACCGAACATTTGGCTACATTGAAATGCAACCTATTGTTACGACTCCACTCCACTATTCCATTAATATCCTGCTGCAGTATGTCATGATCAGTTTCCTGTTTAATTTTACGAACTAGTTTCAAGTCGTCAGCGAATAACAATGGTATGGAATTATTGACTACCCTCGGCAGGTCGTTAACCGTTACAATGAAGAGAAAAGGCCCTAAATTACTGCCCTGACTGACTCCTGATCTCGTGAAATAAGGCTCGGATAGCTGCCCACTGCAGTCGACGTACTGACAACGATCTCGTAAATAGCATGCGAAAAACGACAAAGTGTGAGGTGTACAGCCGACACCCGCTAATTTAGCCAAAAGGACGTCGTTATCTACTGTGTCAAAAGCCTTCCTGAAATCGAAGTAGGCTACATCTACCTGTTGATCCGCATCCACCGTCGGTACTATTTGTGTCATAAGATCCAGTAAGTTCCCCGTTGTCCCCCGCCCAGGACGGAAACCATGCTGCGCGTCGGACAACAGAGCGCTAATCTGTGGATACAGGCGGTAGCCTGCCACGGTAGTGAATGGTCGACTCAAACACTTTAGCTGGAGTGCATAATACCGCTACAGGTCTATAATCGCAGGGTGCTGAACCTCTACTAACTTTAGGCACGGGTACAACCCGGGTAAGTTTCCAGCACTCCGGAAAAGTTGCGGCCTTGATACAGATGTTGAACAAGTGTAGCAACGGCTTCACCAACACCGCACGACAATCCCTAAAAATGTGAGCCGGAATACCATCCGGCCCGGCTGAGCGCTTTGGCGGCAAGCGTGCAAGCGCGCGCTGCACGTCAGCGGGGCCCACGCTCGCTAGGTGCACCCGAGCGCCCGGCGACGCGCCCGCCGCCTCGCTCGCACTCGCCGCCGCCATACTCAGTTCAGGAGGTTCCGGATTGTACACCGACTGAAAAAACCGCGCGAACTCATTGGCACATTCGTATTCCGATAATACCCGTCCGTCCTTAATTAACTTCCGCTGATTCGAATCGCCTTTCCTAGACCTAATATACCCCCAAAACGCTCGCGGATCCTTCGCTAGGTGCCCTTGCACGCGGTTGCGGTACTGATCATGCGCAAATTGTTTTCTTATTCTACCTTTAATTTCGGCGTGCAAATATAAAATAAGTTACATTTTATTTAAATTTATTATTGATCATAATCATGCAGTCATTAAACAGATAATCCCATTAAAATTGTATTAAGTATTGAATTAAATAAATGTCAACATAATGAAAAAAAATAACAAGTAATAATAAAATGGAATGTTAATAATAAATGTCAATAATAATCGTGTCAATAATAATCGTGTCAATAATAACCATGTCAATAATAGGAGAGATTCGCCACACAATAACAATAATAATAAGTAACAATTTAGAAAGACCATGCAATTTACAAAACTTACAATTCATAATCTAAAAATTCATGTACACTATAAAAGCATTTTTCAATTAAAAAACTCGTCAAATTACTTTTAAATCTAGAAAATGGTAGCGTTTTAATGGAATTTGGTATTTTATATACAATTTTATGCACATAATATAGCTGTTTTTACCTGTAAATGTGAGATTCGTCCTCCGTCCGGTTGCAATAACTTATTAGTATACATAGATCGTGGGGCATAGTAGCTTGTCGCTTGCTGAAAAAGTATCTTATGTTTGAAAACAAATATACAGGATTCTAATATATAAATACATGGCAGAGTTAGTATTTTATATTTCCTAAAGAATGGACGACATGACTCTATTTGCTTCAACCCAAATATAGCTCTTAGACACTTTTTTTGCATTACGAATGCTTGATCGATCTCCACACAACGACCCCACAGGATAATACCATACTTTAGAGTGGAGGTTATATAGCCATGGAAAGCCGTTATTGCAGCATTTCTAGATACCTCGAAGCTAATACGCCTCAAAGGGTATATAAAATTATTTATTTTAACATAAATGTCGTTTATATGATTTTTCCACGAGCAAAATTTATTTAAATTTATTCCAAGAAACTTCAGTCAGTTTCTACCAGGGCGACCCCTTTATAAGATATATTTAGGGCCTGCGGTTTTGATCGTTAAGTGTGAAATTGCATAAATTTTGTTTTATTAATATTAACTTTTAAATTATTAGCCTCTAGCCACTCTATAGTTCTTTGAAGAGCACTGTTTATTTCTTGTTCGTACGAACTTTTATCGTGCCCTTTGATAATAATTGTAGTATCGTCGGCAAACAGTACACATTTATGATTTATAACTTCTGGGAAATCATTTATGTAGAGCAAAAACATTGGCGGCCCTAAAATACTGCCCTGTGGCTATTTGATACCTATCAAATTAATTTATTTATTTATAGTTAATTAAAACGGCACAACACTAATTACATTAATTAACATAGAAACAATTACAATCTTGACATTAATTTAATTTAAAACTAACATGGAACAGTGGACTCCCTAGCATACTTTCTCTCACAGTACACCAGACATATGCGCATAATTTTACTCCATTCATCCGCAAACACATCACATTCAGGGTTGGCAGTCAGAAGGGCATTTAGCATCTTTAGGGTACGACAGACTGGAGATTCGGCTCTGGCTACAGTTTTGCATGACAGTTGCGCAAACAAATTGTGTCGGCGGCTCTGACGGTGTCCAATGTATTTGTCGGGCACAAATAATCGGCAGAAAAGGCCATGGAGCTCTGGACAGTCGATACGTCCCCGTAAGGTCTTACAGGCTACCGTGAGCTGATCAAGACCTCTTCTTACCTCCATAAAGCATAACATCCCTAAAAAATAGTTGGTAGGGTACATGTACGGAAAGAAATGGTACAACCTTTGGAAGAGGCATCTTAGGAATGTTTTCTGAACCTTCGCGGTATAGGGGTGCCAAACACAGGCACTGGACTCGAGTTTGCTTCGAACCAACATTTGAATTGCGAAAGTCACGAGAATTTCTCAAAACAAATCCCAAGCGCCTGAAAGATTCCCTCGCAAGGGCAGAAACGTGATCTTTAAAAGTTAGACAGCGGTCGAAAGTCACTCCCAAGTCCTTTATGGTAGTGACACGAGTGATTACTTCACCTCCCAAATTATAGTCATAATGGATTGGTCGTAACCCCCTACCGTATGTCATGACGTAGCACTTGTTTTTATAAAAAAATAGCTTGTTGACAATGCTCCACTCACAGATGGCGTCAATATCCCTCTGAAAGAGCTTGCAATCCTCGTCCGTTCGGATTTGTGCGACTAGCTTAAGGTCATCGGCATATAGCAGGCACTTGGCAAACTTAACATTAGTTATGAGGTCATTGATCATGATCAGGAAAAGGGGCGGCCCTAACACGGATCCTTGAATTACGCCCGAGCGTGTATTGTAAGGTTTGGACTCGAAGCAGCCATGTCTTACAAACTGCTTGCGATCACGCAGATAATCTGAAAAGAAGTTAAGAAGACCGGACGAGAGACCGATGGCCCCCAGCTTTGTCAAAAGCACATCGTTGTCAACTCTGTCGAATGCTTTTCGGAAATCGAAATATAGAACGTCAACCTGGGCAGGTTGACGTTCTATATTTCGATTTCCGATGTCCAAGCAACGGGATATGTAGTCTACGTGAATCAGTAAATTCGAATTCAAGGAGCGACCCGGCCGAAAACCGTGTTGGGCATCAGATAAGGATATATTTACGCGTTTGTAAATGAAAGCGTGAAGTATATGTTCGAAAACCTTGGCAAGTTGGCAGGATAGCGATGGGTCTGTGTTCCTCTACTTATGTTTTGTCACTTGTTTTAGGAATGGGAGTGACTCGCGAAGTTTTCAATTGTTCAGGGTATATGCCGGACCGGAAGGCTAGGTTAAAGACATGACATAGAGGGGCTGCCAAAATATCATGACATTCCTTAAGAGTAAAAGCTGGAATGTTGTCAGGGCCAACCGAGCTACAGGGTTTGAGTTTAGCAATAGCCTTAACTACATCCGGTGGGGTTAAAAAAGGAAGAGGAATGCTACCTCCCTCACTACTCACATTTAATTTTCTAGGGTCCAACTCAGGTGTATCAGGCAGAAACACGCTAGCAAAATACTGAGCAAATGCCTCGGCTGCTTTGACACCCGAACAAGTCTCACCATTGTACACCACGTTTGGCTCGAAGCCGCCCTTTGATCGCAGGCTAGATACATGCTGCCAGAACTGTCGTGGATTTTTGCCTATGTTATTTTCTAAATTATTACAGTACAATCTGTAGGCGTCCTGGGTTCTTACTTTAAGGTCTGATCGCAGAGCACTAAACTGCGCGTAAGTAAGATCACAACGTGAAAGTTTCTATTTCTTATGTAGCTTGGTTTTACGCTGAGTATCGTTTATAATATCTTTAGTAAACCAGACTGGATACCGCCTATTTCCAGCGATCATTCTCTTCTTCTTTGGAATGGAAGAGTCAAATAAATTATACATTATTCCGTAAAAAGTACCAGCAGCGGAGTGTGCATCATTGCAGCGAAGAACGTCTTGCCATGGAGCAGAACGAATGAGGTCGCTTAAAAGTGCGTAGTCCCCTTTTACGAAGTTCCAATCCCTACTGCGATCAATGTTGCTGGGGTCCAATTTTTCACTATCCATAAGCGGTGAGATGGAAATCGCAATATCTAACGGAGGGTGATACAAGTCGATTGGAACCAGCTCTGTACCTATGACATGCTCGCAGTTTACTTCGGTACCCTCCCGAACCAACACTACGTCTAACTTACTCCCGCACATATTCACCACTTCATTCATCTCAGCCAGACTACAAAAGCTTAAGAAATAACAGTAATAATGATTAACATTTACAGATGCACTTTTTAAGTTAAGGTCACCTGAAATCATTATCATTCCGTTCAAATTGGAGATGATGCTCTCAACCTTGCAGAACCACGTCATATATTCGTCGTCCGTTGCAGTGGGCTTTATGTAGACAACACAAACAGATATATTAAAGCCGTAAATTGTGATCGTAGCCTATAAATCTTCGCCACGGTCAGTCTCGAGATCATGCCTCCTCTTCATAGTGATGCTGGGGCGCGCAGCAAGCAACACGCCGCCACCTAGAGTCACTCTGTCTCTGCGTAGAATGCTCCAATCTCCGCTTGACATTTCTGAATCCTCTACTGAATTGTCCAGATTTGTTTCTGTTACAGCTATTAAGTCATGCTCTGAGAGTAACAGGCTTGATCTCCATGTAAGTAACTTGGTTTTGAGCCCACGCACATTCTGGTATAGTACATGCATATAGGCAATGCGATCAGTACAGGCGGGTAAGGCAGGAACATTGAAGTGCTTACTGAGTCTCATTAGTTCGACCACGTAAGTTACGGCGCCATGGTTTGACGCAGATATCCTCTGCCCAGTTTTGAGCTGCCATAACGCGTTCAGCCAGTCTCGAGGGCACACCCAACTTGAAGGAGGCGTACTTGCCACGGGGTTTGAGCGCTTCCACCGTGCAAACGTCAGTTCCACAGATAGTAATTAGGTGTTCACGTACCTGGCTATCAGATGTCCCCTGCTTCACATAGAAGAGGTGAAGGTATCTCCATTTTTCCGAGGCCTCTAAGTTGGTGGTGCCTGGTGCCGCTGTTCCACGCAAAACATTGCCGAGCGAACGCCGGGAGCGCCTGTGTTGAACTTCCGTCCAACCATCATTCAATTTTCCATCCTGGTCTGTGTCGCCCATCGTAACGTCCGCTGCAGCTGCAGGCACCGGCAAGAAGACACGGAGTTTGGGAGCTTTGCAGGTAGCTGTTGATACCGGTTTATCTTTGTGGCGTATGTCCCGCAGTTCCGTGTCGCAAATTTCTTTATCCACAGCTTCCACCCCTTCTGGCGCTATCGATGTGAGGTAGTTTGCTTCCTTAATATCGTTCAGTGGGGCAGTTAGTAGCTGGGAAGGTGCCGAGCGTGACTGGAGATTTAGGTCTTGAATTTCCTGGTCGCGTTTATCCTAATCCTTCCCCCTTGCTCTTTTATGGATACTAGCTGACCTCATTTTGACTTCTAGCTCAATGGTGGTTTTTTGAATGGCTGCACACTGTATTTTGATGTCGGAGACGTCCTTAACCAGGGCAGACAGCATTGCGTCATGCTCGGCCTTCCACGTAGACAGCCTAAGGTCATGTTCGGCCCTCCACTTAGTCCACAGTTGCATGAGTTCACTTTTCCATTCCCAACATGCACAAGATGTGTCCATCACCGGGTTGTTGGGTGAGTCATTCATACACGGCCGCTTGCCCCTATGGGTCACATTTGCATTGGACTCATTCTCTTTGCATCTGGAAGCCGAAGTAATGTCTGGAACAGATCGCGATTGTCCTGGTTTAGGGGTCTTCGGGGATTTAGGAGGAGTGTGTTGCATTTTAGGCATTTATATTTGATGCAAATCCAATATCAATATATATCAAAAGGGGCCGGCGAGTACTCCAGTCGCGTAAAGTATGTATAAAAAACAACGCGTATACAAAAATAATACCACAATAGCAAAGCAATGCTTGAAAACTTGTTTATTTTTATTTTTGTACTTTGTAGTAAGGAAATGTGATTTAAATAAAAATCATAAACATAAAAAGTAAATTTCAAAGTGAGGTTTGAAACTCGCGACACTTCACGCATGACCCGACGTTATACGCCGCGGTGCTAAATTAACACTCAAACTTACGACTGAATTTGGTAGGCGCTATCAAAATCAAAATCAAAAAAAAAAAAAACAAAATCATTTATTTGCCTAAATAAGGTACAGAAGGTTGGTAAAATGTACAAATTGTTCTCTTATTCTGCCAGTAATTTCGGCGTGCAAATATAAAATAAGTTACATTTTATTTAAATTTATTATTGATTATAATCATGCAGTCATTAAACAGATAATCCCATTAAAATTGTATTAAGTATCGTCTTATGCGAATCGTTATAGTAGGTACGTGATTAGCGTTCGAACAGTTTCTTTTGTGTTTACTGACGAGTCCAAGGTCCAAATTAGATAAAGTTTAAAAATTTGCAGTCCGTTTAGATGTTAATTTTGGTTTTTAAAGATGATTCACTTGGTATTTCACTATAGTTTTTTCACAGTTTGTCACTGGTACACTGAGGTTTAATATTGTGGGTTTAAATTTGATAAAAAAAGCACTTTTTAGTCGAAAAATGATTTAAATGTTCGGAGAGATCTAGTAGCACGTCCGTTTACAACTGACATCAGCCAAACTCGGTGCATGCGAGCGATCAATATAAAAAAGTCAATATCTTAACCTCTCAACGCCATTCTCAGGAAGCTGACCCCAACATATTTGGGAAAAGGACAGGCAGATGATGAACCTCTCAATACCGTCACAGAACTTATATTGAGATGTATTACAGATTTACAAAGAATTTATCTGTAAAATATATTTCAGTCAGTCCCAAACAAAATAGAAAATTCAGTTTCATTATGAACCAAAAATTGCATCTAGAGCAGTAAGAATCCCACAAGTATGTTACAAACTGACAACTTGTACAGTAATCAATTATAGCCTAACACATTAAAATAGATAGGTATAATATGCCATATTACCTTTTTGAAATCATATTATGATTTCATCCTGTAGGTACCCCTATCACTTAGGTCTATCTGGAAGATAACATTACCAAATAACCAATAAACGGTTAATTACATAATTATACACTTCGATGGCCTAGAAGACAAATGTGCTAAGTGCAAAATTTTGAGTTTTTAAATTTTATCTCTTTCAGCCTAAATTGTGAGTGTATATTTGTATAAAGTGTCATCTGTAATTAGTAAGTTTGTCTTCTAGACGATCGACCTTCCAATTTCCATATTAGGACTTTCATACTGGAACAGTCTCTTATGGTCCTGCTTTATCTACTAAATTACCAGTAGTGAGTGCTACTTACGGAAAACAAGGTTTTCTTCCAACCTAACCTGACTATTTACTTGGCAAAATATCAAGACTGCGATAAGACATACCTATAAATACCACTATAAGTGTGTTTAAATGTTTGGGCTTGAAAACTAACAACGCTATTTGTTAGGTTCGATTATTAAATTTAATTTTTTCACTTGAAACGTATCTTGAAATACCTGTATTAAAACAAAATTAGAGTACTAAGTGAACTTAGTCGCATTATATAACATTACGCCCGGACTTCCTGAAGGGCTGGGCAGAAATAGGTGATCTTATTCAAAGATTATAAAATCATAATGTCTAATTAATTATTTGATTGCCAACTACTAGTCCAAATGTTTAACAGCAAATAAGGGGGGGGGAGAACATTGTGAGGACAAAGTAGATATTGATGGATTGAGATAAGAACATGAACAAGATTAGGTATCATACAATAAATGTAGGCACTGTGAATGAATTATCTACAAATTGCTTTAATCTAAAACTTTCCATCTGCTTACCAAGCGCACATCATAACAAGTTTAATTACTCAACTCCCTCACTTAAACAATGTAACTCATTACACAATTCCAATTTTGGACATATTATGAGATCAGAGAAAACAGTTCATATCTTTACACTCCTAAAATGAATCTAGTTTCAATTAGCTCTCAACTTGTTAAGTAATGACTGCTATCAGAATATGTGAAACTCATAAGGAAAACATATAATTGCAATTGAAAAAATATATTGCTGAGGGAAAATCCTTATGCATCTGAAATAGACTCTTTAACTTCAAACTTGCTCAAATCTTTCTTCTATCCAGGGCACAATATATTGCCCTTATTAATTGGTGCTTACAAAATTAAAAGCAAGTCAAAAGGTTATTCCGTATTTGAAACTCAGTTTCTAACTAAAGTTATGGAAAATTTTGTACTGAAAAAGTATGACTTTCTCGCTATTACCATGGGTATTACTTACATACTAAAATGAAACAAAGTACAAACTGGCCTAAGCGGAAATAATATCAATTGGTCACAAGAATTTGACAAAAAAATCCTACTACATTTTCCAAAAAAAAAAAAACAGTTCCTACAAATGCTTACCAAAAATACCTCCCTGCTTATAACATTCAGGGGCTAAAAGATCCTCGTTACGCCCCATTAAAGCTTCACTACTAAGGACTCCATAGCCATGGTGCCTCTTACTCAGATCACTAGATAACGGACATTCTTTATAATACTCTAATGATAATTTTTACAATTCATCTTCAAGACTCGCTGAACTCGACACTTATCTTGGTAGTAGCAGCAGCCTTCTGTTACGGTGTAATTTAACTATTTACAGACTGACCTGAGAAGGCTATTCTCAATCATGGAAACTCTTAATGTACATATCATAATATTCTCCGGGCCCGATAATACAGAACAAACTTTAGAATTTTTTTATAAACGTAAATTGGGTTAAGTGTGGCAGGAAGTGAGTGATACTAATAATTCACCTCCCTCAGTATAAAACATACAGCAGCTCAACTTAGAGCTGGCATCAATTGAGATAGACACAATACCAACCGACATTGTGTTGATTATGCCTCATTACTGATGAACAATAGTTAAATATTATTAATTAAGCAACGTTATTAAGAATTTATTTATTTATTTAAAATAGGTACGCCAGCAGCATATATACTGTACATTAAATGTTAAAAGCTAACAGGTATGGGCTCTTATATTACCAATTACAGGTGTACACGACATTCACGTAAAACAAAGCATCAAAGCAACCTTCTTAAATTACATAAAATCAAAATATTATATTCAGAAAGGTACTTAATAAATCAAAATATGCTATAATTTATTAACTAACTAAATTATTGCAGACAATTCTAAACATCTACTTTGTTTAATGAATTATATTTCAGATCGCCGTGAAGTAAAATTGGGAATCAAACGAGCTTACCTGTTAAGTGGAATCTTGATTCTAATTTTACGAACGGCGATCTGAAATATAATCACCCACCCGCCACTAGCTAACAGCCCCAAAGCTGCAATAATTAGTCTACCAAATTCACTTATCCTTCCAGGAAAACCTAGTGAATGTAAGTATGCGGAACTACTCTGTACAGAAAACAGAGCTTGTTCTCCATCATAAGGACCTCTAAATAAGTGACATTCCAATGTATGTTGCCAGCAATGACGATAATCGTATTGAAAAAAATATTTTCAATAGAAACCACAACAATTGAGCTAGAGAGAAGTCAACGAGCTATACTAAAAGTCTCATTTTTTCTGCCTTACCGCTACCCCACAGAGCGACTTTACAAAGCGGCTAAAGTTTTGACAGTTCGTCAACTCTTTATCGCTAGCATCATAGTAAAGCAACACTCGTTAATCACCTATAATCCCTCAGCCTCGCTTGGTAAAAGACGGTGCAATCCAGTAGTCAACCGTCACATTCACCACTCTAAACAATTTTCGAAGCGGTTCTTTTGCCACTTAGGTGCATTTTTATACAATAAAATAAACAGGATGACACCTATAGTTAACCACCCTAGAATCTTGTGTAAAAAAAAAGTAACTGCTTTCCTCCAAAACCTAAATTATGAAGATACTGAAAAATTACTTACCTAAATGTAGCAGCGCCTGATATTATTAATTCTTCTTGTAGTCTTATTACTAAATAGTTCCCAACAATCCAAACACACTGCACACTGCTAGCTCCATACACGCACGACCAAACATACATCACACACACAAGCACACCCCCTATCTCTTACTCACATACACATACACACACTTCCATCCACAAATACTAACATGTTTAATCCCTGACTCTCTACCCAATTTTAGTGAGCCAATTACTGTACTTATCAAAATTTACTTGAGTCACAAAATATCTCTTTTTCCTGCCATGATATTATATAGTGTTCCTCATGGTCGGTGTACAAGTACATAATAGAATAACTGTAAATGGCGGAGATCCTGGTGTCCTGAAATACAGACCTCGAGCCTAGTTTAGGCACCAGTCTCCCACAATATTAAATAACAAATACCTATGTATTTTACAACTATGATTGCTCTATTTTCTTTTTTATATTGTAGCGAGAGAACAAACGATTTTTATTATTTTATTATTTATTTTTATTATTAATATTTTATCTGTAAAATAATCGCGGTGAGATACGTACGTATAAGAAATACTACTTTGTTTAATGAATTATATTTCAGATCGCCGTTCGTAAAATTAGAATCAAGACTTCGCTTAATAGGGGGCCAACCACAATCTTTTACGAAACAATCTTATTTCAGGAGAATTTTGTTTCAAGCTTACAATAACATAACTCATATTCGTACCACGACCTTCATCGTTCAAGAATGTTTTACTCTTGCTTAGTGCTGGGAAAGAACGAACTATTTGTAAGATTTGTCTATTGCCTGCTATAGTAGAAAAGAAACAACGCTATATGAACTGTATAGCGCTGTCCCTTTCACAACAAGTTTAAAAATAATATAGCTCATAGAATTACACCATCTATAGTAGAACACGTGAATCCTAATGAAATCTATGGGGCCCTTTTTGATGTTGTGCAAAAAGAGTACCAATCTACTTTCAAGACCAAAACTATTAACATTAATAGCACCTCTGTTGGCTTTAACCAATGGGCTACTCCAGGTATTTATAAAAGTAGAGCGACACTATACGAGTTATATGGTTTGAAAAAATATAGGTTTGACACTCCTTTCTTAGAGTATGTCAAAAATTATTCAAAATTATTTAAAAATATTTGTGTTTTTGCAAAATCAAAATTTTTAGGCGATACAATTAAAAATTCAAATAATAAAGTAAAAACAACTTGGAAAATTATTAACAATGAAACGGGTAAGTCGGTTAAACAAGAAAAACAACTCGAGATTATGGTCAACAATAAATTAGTTAATATAGCAGCCGACGTAGCTGAGGCATTTAATGAATTTTTTGCCAACATACCTATAACTACGACTCGCTCCTTAAATTCGTCCCCGTCTAAAGCTGAAAACCTTTTACATAGCACTGTGCCTAAATGTAGTAGCTTATTTAGCTTCGAGCATGTAACACCTCGTGATGTAGTTAATGTTTTTAACACACTTAAGTCTAAAAACACTGGTGATTACTGGGGTATCTCCATTAAACTATTAAGTAATATAATAGACATAGTAGCTCCATATTTAGCTGTAACTTTTAATAAATGTGTTGATTTAGGAACTTTTCCTGACCTCATGAAGAGTAGTAAAGTCATACCATTATTTAAATCGGGTAACAAAAATGACGTTGGCAATTTCAGGCCTATCTCTATCTTACCAGCATTCAGTAAAATATTTGAAAAGTTAATACTCAAGCAGTTGCTAAGACATTTTAATTTAAACAGACTTCTTCATGATGAACAATATGGTTTCACAAAAGGTCGTTCTACCACAGATGCGGGTGTTGCTCTGCTGAAACACATATTTAACGCATGGGAGGACTCGCAAAATGCTATTGGAGTTTTCTGTGATCTCTCCAAAGCCTTTGATTGCGTGCACCATGACACACTTTTGCGTAAACTACGTCATTACGGTGTCCAAAACGAAGCTCTTAAAGTAATAAATTCTTATTTACATAATAGGTTCCAATGTGTAGATGTTAATGGTGTGAAATCTTCCGAGCTACCAGTTCAGTTAGGTGTACCTCAAGGCTCAATACTGGGTCCATTCTTATTCTTAGTATATATTAATGACTTGCCTTTTTATTTAAAGGATATCTGTAACGTTGTACTGTTTGCAGATGATACCTCTCTTATTTTTAAAGTAGACAGGAATAGACAAGATTTTGACGACGTAAACAGTGCACTCTCAATGGTTACGGATTGGTTTACGACAAATAACCTAGTTCTCAATGCCAAGAAAACGAAATGTATAAAATTCGCTCTACCAAATGTTAGAAATCTAGGACCCAACATCGTCTTAGATAAAGAGGTGCTTCAAATTGTGAACTCGGCAGTTTTTCTGGGCATAACAGTAGACGCCAAACTTCAGTGGGGCCCACATATATCAAGCCTAGCGGGAAGGCTCAGTTCGGCCGCCTACGCTGTCAGAAAAGTAAGACAATACACTGACGTTGATACAGCTCGGTTAGTCTATTTTAGTTATTTTCATAGCGTTATGTCCTATGGTATTCTGCTGTGGGGCAAAGCCGCTGACATTCAAAATATATTTGTTCTTCAAAAACGAGCAGTTCGAGCAATTTACCAGCTAGGTGCCAGAGTTTCTCTAAGAGATTTGTTTAAAAATATTGGTATTCTCACGGTGGCATCACAATTCATTTTTGCCAACATCTTATATATTAGGCAAAATATAGACTTATACACTAAAAACAGTGATATTCACAATGTTAACACTAGAAATAAGGACAAACTACGAGCTCCCTTTCACCGGCTTCATAAGGTTCATAACTCATTTGTTGGGCTTGGTATAACTTTTTATAACAAGCTACCCTCTTCTTTTCTAGATTTGCCTTTTAATGCATTTAAAACTAAAGTAAAATCCAACCTTTGTTCAAAGGCATACTATTGTATCAACGATTACTTAAATGATAAGAATAGTTGGTCGCTGTGATTAACTCAAGACAATGTTTATGTTCTTTCTCCAGAATTAGCTTACCTACTGTCATTTTATATGAGTTTTTTATTTTTTATTTTATTTTATTGTTGACATAATCTACTCATTACAATTCTTTTGTTATGAGTTGTATTGCAATTTGTGGTTAGCTAGCGACCTCGACAATTGATCATATATTTTTTTTTTTTGTTTGAGCAACCAGCAAGTTCGTCATGCTCGGACGTGTGCTGCTTGGTCGTCTTGCTGATCATGGTTTTGTTATTGTTACTAGTAATTAACTGTTCATTTACCTCGATGGTCCTAGTTTATCATTTATAACTGCCAATTACAGCTTTATGTAAGCGGGCACGCCCTTTATGTCTGGAGGCTTTTATATAGATATTTAGTTCTTTTTTTACGTTTAGTTTTGATTTTTTTTAAATATTGCTTGAGTATAGTTCTCGATGTTTTTGGCTGGTATATTGGCGTGTGCTAGCTGGCATATGGCCTATAATTTATCATTTGAATTATGTTTTGTGTTGCATAATGTAAGTTATTTTGAATACTATTGTATAGAATCATTTTTTCTAACTTGAACAGACAGCTGTGCTGCTGGGGAGTTTGTTGCGCCACTTCTTCTTCCCAGCTAAAGGCACTAGGAAGTGGTGAAGGGTGGGCGTTTTTGGGGGACTGTCTTATGTAATTTTGACGTTCGAAAAGTGCTGATTCTCAGCCTAGTTTGAATAAATGACTTTTGAATTTTGAATTTTGAATTTTTTTGACACGTTGGTCCGAATCGCTACTACGAAGTATATTGGTCTTGAAGCAAAATATTATTTTCTTTTACTTAAAATATTACTTTGCATTAGAATCTAATTTTTATGAGTAATTTCCATGAAATTGACACAAATATTAAAAGATTTGGCTTTGAAAAATAAGAAAAACAATTGAAAAAATTAAAAATAAGCTACGGCTAAGTTGTTACATGATATGAATCGGAACAGAACGAAATTGGAAACTCGGACCGCATTCCGAGTTACGCCTTAATCGCTCACATCAATATTTTGCGTACCGATTTAGATATGCTTGCACAAGATGGTTGGATTACATTATTTCTTTGAGTATACACAACAAATTTCTTCTTCTTTGTTTAGGTGGCGACTATAGCCAAAAGCACAATTTCGAAAATGCCGCTTTAGTTTAAAGATATGGTGCAACTCAAAACAAAATAGCACAACTGTCATTTTGACAGCGCTCACGGTGATATTAATTTTGGGCATGGTCAGCGCTATCGCAAGATGGCGCATGCTATGACGTCATCTATGACGATTCACAGCACGTTGTTATCGCGCTGACACTAATTCTTTTAAAACAATGGCTGTTTCGCATAGACTAAGTTTATTTCATTATAACTCACATAGTCAATACAAGATGGCTCTGCTGGTCCCACAGATACATTATTTTTGTTACCATCTTAATATCCTCCCATAACAAAATAAAAAAAATGCTTAAACCTCTGATATGCCCAATGACTTCAAGAATTTATAATGTTTACTTGTACAAAGACTTTTGGTTAATATATCTGCAGGCATATTAGAAGTTTACACATATTCTACATCTATTTTATTATTTAAAACACATTCTCTTATGAAGTGGTGTCGAATATCAATATGTTTCGACCTTTTATGAAATAATGGATTAGCAGTCAATTTTATCGAGCTTTGGTTGTCGCTATACAAACATATTGGTATCTTGCTATCCAGTACATGCATTTCATTCATTAAGTGTTTCAAATAAATAGCCTCCTTACAAGCTTCAGACAAGGCCATATATTCGGCTTCAGTGCTGGATAGTGCCACTGTTCTTTGCTTTCTAGACTCAAAACTTATTACCCATCCTGCCAAAATAAAACTATATCCAGTATATGACCTTCTATCTATAGTACAAGATGCCCAATCAGCATCTACATAACCATGTAAATTTTTATCATCTTTCTTAAAGACCAGACCATAACTTTTAGTTTTCTTCAAATATCTTAATAATCTCTTTAAGTGTTTCCAGTGAGTCTCATTATAACATGTATTATATTGGCTTAAAAAACGAATACTAAAGGAAATATCTGGCCTTGTAAGGACAGATAGGTACATCAAACATCCTACTAATTGCTGGTATGGAAATTTGTCATCACACGGATTATCTACAGATTTTTCTAATTTGAGATTAGTTTCCATGGGGGTATCAGATGTATTACTGTCACTCATATTAAATCTAGCTAACACATTATCTATAAAATTCTCTTGATCTATAGTTATGCAGTTCTTACTGACATTTACATTCATACCAAGGCACTGTTTAATTTTTCCTAAATCTTTAATTTTATATTTAATTTCCAAAACATTTTTTAATTCTCGGTAAGCAGAATTACAGTTATAAAATATAAAAAAATCGTCTACAAATAATGCTACATATATTTTTACATTATTTTGACATTTCATAAAAAGGCATGGTTCATACTTAGATTTAACAAACTTTCTTCTACCCTTACATACCATGCTCTGGCAGATTGTTTCAAACCATATATTGCTCTTTTTAATATTAATACTTTATTTTTACTGTTTATATATTCTGAATTTTCTGGTAATTCCATGAACACACATTCATTTAAATAACCATTTAGGAAAGCTGTAGGAACATCTAGGTGGTGCATACTAAAATTTTGAAGTACACTCAAAGCAAATAAAAGTCTTAAAGTACTATACCTTAGCACAGGTGAATATGTTTCATTAAAGTCCACTCCCTTTACTTGGGTGAACCCCTTTGCCACTAGTCTTGCTCTATGACGCACTTCACCTTCACTATTTGTCTTTTTCTTAAATACCCACTTATTTTTGACTAGTGTACCAACACTAGGTCTGTCCACTAGCTCCCATGTTTTATTGTCACTAAAAGACTGTAACTCTTCCTTCATTGCTCTTGACCATTTCTCTCCTTCAGGACCTTCAAGAACTTCACATACTGTGATTGGCTCATTTGTCATATCTTCAACACACATGTTGTTGTAGCTAAAAAAGGATCAGGCTTGCGACCAACACGTTTCCCTGGTCGATTGTCAATACTATTCTGAGGAATAACCTCCAAATCATATGTTGTCAAGGGTTCATGGAACACTTCATCGGAATCGCTGGACGATCTGCTTGCAACATATGTGAAGTCATCATTCTTCTGAGTCTGCTCGGTCTCATCTAGACTGCTCAGCTGGTCATCATCTGATTTTGCTGATACCTCCTTCTCTGTGTTGCAAAGTGGCCTTTTACATTTTCTGAGTATCCAACCAAGTACATCTTTTGAGCTTTCTTGTCCCACTTCTTGCGACGTTCTTTTGGTACATGGACCATAACTGGGCTACCAAACACTCTTAAGTGGCTGAGGTTCGGTTTGCTGCCCATCCACACTTCATATGGGGTAGTATTTCTGTCTAGACCGGCTACTGGTGATCTATTTTTTAAATAGACTGCTGTGTTCACAGCTTCTGCCCATAACTGTTTATCAAACTGAGCATCAAACAGGAGACATCTTGCTTTTTCAACGATTGATCTGTTATATCGCTCACACAACCCATTTTGTTCTGGTGAGTCAGCGTTACTTTTCTGGTGGACTATGCCATTCTTCTTCAAGTAATTGTCCATTTCTGCAGAACAAAATTCCCCACCATTATCAGATCTTAATGTTTTTATTTTTGTGGATTTCTGATTCTCTACTTGTTGTTTAAATTCTTTGAAATACTTGAAGGTTTCATCTTTTGTTTTAAGAAAATAGACGAAACACATTCGGCTGTAGTCATCTACAAATATAAAAAAAAAACGAGACATAGCAAGTGATTTGTTTTCCATTGGTCCGCATAAGTCGGTATGGATCAATTCAAGTACATTGTTAGTCTTACTTGAGCTTTTGGGGAATGGTAATCTGGCTTGCTTGCCCTCGCAACAGACAATACAATTCATCTTGCTAATATCACTTTTGTCTTGGTAAGTCACACCTTCAACAGTTCCATGTTTCATTTTCTCCAAGTCATTTGAGTTTATATGACCAAGTCGTCTATGCCAAGTCGTACTCTGTACTGCAGCTGCTAAAACTTGCTGAGATTTCCCAATATTTAATCTGTACACATTATTCTCCAAACTAGCTTCACCAATACAGTCATTCTGAGCATTGTAAATGTAACATCCATATTTATTAAAGGATACTCTGTTACCATTTTCAACCATTCTGCTCACTGATAACAAATTTGTGGTTAGATTTGGGATGCATAAAACATTGTTCACTTTTATGTCATACTCTGTCCCTTTAACTGAGGTAGTAAGGTTTAAATCTCCAGAGCATAGAACTTGTACGCTTGTCTGATTTGCCACTATAATATGCTTGGTTATCGGCTGATATGTAATGTTCGACAACATGTTTTCGTTCGCTACTAGATGGCAACTGGCACCGGAATCTACATACCAGTCGTTTCTATTGAATTCGCTAGTCATAAATATTGCGCTAAAAGTATTTGACTTCTCTTTTTCAGTATTCTGACATTGGTTTTTATAATGGCCAATCTTTTTGCACTTATAGCAACGAATAACTTTCTTGTTGTTTTTTACGTTTTCATTTACATTGATATTTCTCACTGACGGTTGCGTTCCATTATTGCTACTATTACTGTGCACCTTCCCGCGCTTTTGTTTGGTCAAAAATGTGCTTTCAGAACCAACCTCAAATTCCGAACTCATGTCCAATAATTTAGTTTTGATTGCATCTGAACTGATTTTCATGCCAGAGTGCTCTATCACCATTATCATTGGGCTAATTTTTCAGGAAGTCCTGCCATCAATAACGAGCCAATCCATTCATCATTTATTTCGAAACCGGTACCTTTTAACTTCTGGGCGGTTTCGACGAGCTGGGTCACGTAACTGGTCATGGAGTCGCTGGTATCTAAGCGGATTGATATCAGGTTTCTTAGGAGGCTGATCTTCCGGGTAAAACCTGAATCATCGAAAAGTGATTTTAACTTGCTCCATAGACTTCGTACCGTAGCTTCGTTTTTTATATGGGAGTATAGAGTTGGATCTATAGTCATGATGATCTTCGCCCTTTTTTTTTTTTTGGTTGGGAAATCATCAAATAACTTCTCCCGCTCTGGGCGGAGCGGGAGGGCGTGTCAGACTTTTACTGACTAAAACCCACCCGTGTTCCTTCAGTTGCCGTGTTGCCAGGGGGCCACGATGTCCCTATCGGTTTTCTTCGAACCCCCGGCAGGCATTGGCCCTAGCGGACCCCGTCAATTCTGCTGACATCTCTTTGAGGCGCGCGTGGAACACAACGCGCCGTCGACCCGGGCTTGGTCCTTGTCGGACGGTGAGCTACCCATTGCTCACCGTCCGCAAGCCCGCGCCTACGGTGGCCGGAAATCTTCTCGTGATTCCCGACGCCCGGGCCGACCTCCACCGTATGCTCCACCGTCGCCCTGGCTTTCTTATCTTCCATTTCGGCAAGTTCAGTGGCGTCATTTAGACTCACGCCTTCTAGGATCATGTAATTTTCCACGGCAAAAGCCCAATCATCTTAATTTTCACGTCCCCGTAATTTTGGCACGTTCACTGAGTAACTGGCAGACATATTTTGTTCGGATCACTAGATTTTACGTCGATAACTTATTAATTTGCGGACTAGGCCCATAACCTTTTAAAACAATGGCTGTTTCGCATAGACTAAGTTTATTTCATTATAACTCACATAGTCAATACAAGATGGCTCTGCTGGTCCCACAGATACATTATTTTTGTTACCATCTTAATAAATTCGGTATGGGTGTTAGCACGCTCTAATCGATTACAGCGTAACTCTGAACGCAGCTTCGATGTAGCGATATTTTTGATTACAAGTGGATAACTACTACGAGATTGAACTTTAACATATTTCCTAATGAATTTATGATCTAACTGGCTACAAAGTCGAAATGGAATCAAGGGAAGGTTATGGTTACTCAGTGAATATGTTTTAAAATAAAGAAATGTGTAATGTTTTGACGAAGATAGTTCGAAACAATATATTGTGGTCAGACTCAGTGATTAGTGTTTTGTTATTAATTTTGCAGTCGGGTTTCCGGGCGGCAGCTAGAGGTACTCTGATTTTTTTATTTTTCTGTGTGAAATTCGCTTCCAAAAACTCAAATGTTTCGTATGCATTCGCCATCAAACAAGAAATTAATTACACATGTACTAAAATCTATAGATACACAATTCATTCGGCAAGTTTACGTAAATGAATACATTTTACTGACTTTACATGACACGAAAATGTTTTTTCTTATTATAAACTGTGTTGACTTTTGTTCCTCGGACTCGACGGAAACAATAATATTTCCGTCGAGTCCGAGGAACTTTTTTAAGATTGCTAAATTTGACATTAAAACAATCCTGCTAGTTGTCAAAAGTCACGTCGTGGTACGAATTGAATGAACTTTTAGAGGTGACGTCACCAAAATCGCTAAGAAAATAAGATTGTTTCAACATTACAATAAGCTTATTTTATGGACGTCATGGTGCGAAAAGTAAAAGTAAGATTATAATAATACTGCTATAAGAGCTGGTGGTAGGCCCCGAGGTAAGCTCGTTTGATTTCCAATTATATTTCAGATCGCTGTGAAGTAAAATCAGTTTATTATTGGTGTATTATTTCATCTTGAAGTGTGGATATAACTGTTGCAGTTATTTGCTAATCGAAGAGATGGGTCTGTTGGACAAACTGTCGGTGTGGCTGGGCCGCGGGCGCGCCGAGGTGACGGTGCTGGTGCTGGGGCTCGACAACAGCGGCAAGAGCACGCTGCTCAACGCGCTGCGCCCGCCCGAGACGCGCGTGCCGCACGCCGCGCCCACTGTGGGTCAGCAGCAGGAGAACTTCAGTAGTGCGTAGTACTCACATTGTCGAGTGTCGCAGTGTCGGCGTTCTCACCACACCGTGTGTCGCAGTGTCCGCGTGCTCACCACACCGTGTGTGCAGGTGGCGGCGTGGCGTTCAGTGCATGGGACGTGTCGGGCGCACCGCGGCATCGCGCGCTCTGGGAGCGCCACTACCGCCGCGCGCACGCCGTCATCTTCGTCGTGGATTCGGCTGATCACCTGCGGCTCGGTCAGTATTCTAGTCTTCCTCAGTCGGTTGTGACTCTTTAATATTGAATTTCTATTTGCTAAACAAAGTGGTATATATAGTGTGACATATCAAATGAAAGGGCTTGATGAGGGGATCTTAAATTTAAAATATCTTTTTATATAATTTTGAAATAAACGTTTTTAAAGATATTGAAGAAATTCGATGAAAATTTACCATTACCTTACCCTTAATTTATCCTTATCTCTGAAACTACTGGAACTAAAATTTTGCAAATACATAGTATGGCTCTTTCCTCATAGATTACAGGGAAACCTAAAAGAAGTCTATGGTCTTAAAATAACATGGTAAATCTCTCAATATTGTGCGTACAAACTTACATTTGCAGTTGGAATGTATGGGAGAACATGTTTTTCAACTACAATGTTAAGTTTATTCTTGGGATAAACAAATTCATCTCAACTACAGAACCCTTCATTGTGCGTAGTCCGACACGCACTTGGCCAGTTTTTTTATTTCTAAATTTAGTGTCAAGCAGGCTTACATATTTCCATAAATGAGTTTCCTAAACTCCTGAAACTGTACGAAAATTATAATATAAGAACGTTATTTACCATGCTCAAATTAGAGCAAATGAATATTGATTAAATTGGAGCGCGTGGACCGAAGGACCAGATCACATTTCAAACTTCACACAACTCGGAACTCGGAACAGAAGTAAGTTTACCGGCATTAGGAATGCCGTCTGTTGGCGGCCGATGTATAACCGAGATGGACGACTGCGCAGTGTGCACGTCAGCGACCGGGTGGCTTCCAACCAAACGCTTACTTGTAGCTCGCTGAAAACGAATGGACACGATATCGGTATAAACGAGCTGAATTCAAACATTTAGGAAGTAATGTGGAACTTTACGTGTCGATCAAACGTAGCCTTTTCATTCACCAATCCAATTCGATTTTCTTTTTGTACATTATCCGACTACGGCAAAGCAAAAAGGAGGGTTATGATTATGTTTGTATGTATGTTCATCTGTTCCCTTATAACTTCAAAACTACTTATCATAATTTGACAAATCAGGTATCGTTGGAATATGACAATAAAGGCATGAACTAATAAAAAGCGTGTTGGTTATCAAATAAAAGGGCTTAATCAGCACATTTCAAAAATATTTAAATAATAACAAAAACCCCAAAATAATTTATAAAAAGTAAAAGTTACAAAAAAAACGCTAACTAAAAAGGTATAAACAAGACATCCCAGATAAAGGCAAGAACCATTGCAAGAACTTTGTAACCATATTTATTTTATCTGCAAATAAATCTTTGAAGGTGTGATTCCGGATTTTTAATTTACAGATAACTTTTTTGACTATGGTAATATGATGCAATCCCATCCATATTGTACTGTAAAAGCTGTCACTTTGCATTGATTGGTTGACAGTGGTGGCCCGCGAGGAGCTGGAGCTGCTGCTGGCGCACCCAGACATGTTCGGGCGGCGCGTGCCGCTGCTGGTGTTCGCCAATAAGCACGACGCGCCGCATGCGCTTGCGCCCATGCAGGTCGCCGCTGGTCAGTACCTGCTGACACACTCATATTCACTCACCCAGAGCACGAATTGAGCTTGCTCATAGTGACCTCCTCATATTCTTTACTGCCCTCACAAATTTATTTGGGGTCGGCGCAGCAATCAGCATGCTAGTAGGTACCTCTCACCCCGTTTCGAGTCACATCATCTTTCACACTATCTATCCATTGGACAGTCTATCTTTGGTCTGCCTCTTTACTTATAGACCTGCTTATAATTCGTTATTTTGTTTGTAATGTTGTAGCGTTGGGTCTGGAGCGCATCACGGACAAGCCGTGGCACATCTGTGCATCGTGCGCGCTGTCGGGCGCCGGGCTAGCGGACGGCGTGGCGTGGCTCGCGAGGCAAATACGCGACGCGCATCTGCCGCACGCGCACACATAGCTTGTGCGTTGTGCACGGAGTGCTCGAGGATGACGATGAACGGAGACGGCACTGGAAAGCGTTCATATCAAAGTGGTATCTACAAGTAGTGTGTAAAACCAAATAAATGCTTGGGAAGACGCTAGAAAGGCTAGTCGTGGTGGTCTCTGTCTGCGATAAAGTAAGCTAAAGTAGACAACCGAGATTCAGATTCAGATTATTTATTTGTAAACATAGGTAACAGATACACAGGTGTGTGAGATGTTACATTTTTTGTAAGTTCTCTATGCTTTGCCATTGGGCGTACAAATGTTAGTTTCAATTTTAATTATTTCAGTATTCACTTCACAATATCAAATAAAAATTATAAAATGAGCTAGTGTTGGCTAAATCAATATAGTAATACCTACTACAAGTAACCTGACAATTAATTAATTAATTAATTTATTTGGCACCTCAACGACTTGCTCACTTAAACTCTACGTATTGTGAACTCGTCACTTACAGAAGTGCACAGCACTAGCAGAGAATTTTATGAATGCAGGATTAAAAACTAAAAAAAGGAAATTAAAAACTACAAATGTCAAAACAACTCCCAAATTAATAAAATATTTTAAAAAATGTCAACAATAAAAATTTTAGATAAAACAGAAATGTCAAAAATAAATAAAATAGGATTTTCATCAAATTAATTAATCAAATTAATATAAGTGTCAAAATAAGTGATAAATCAATTAAGTAATGTTTTTAGAATGCCAACACAAAAATATAAGAACGTACAAAAATAAAATAAAATAATATTGGATAATGTCAAATAATTAATAACTAAGTACAAAGTTAATAAAATATATCCAGAATGTCAACAGTAAAAACTTATAGTGTAATGTCAATTAAATGCAGTGTACATTATCTGAAGGAGGGATTATGAAACTGTCATCTAAGTAGTCCTTTATTGAGTAATAACATTTATCGATTAAAATTTTCATAAGTAAGCTTTTGAAGTTGTCCAGATTTAATGATTTTAATGTCTCAGGCAGCTTGATAAATATTTTTGTGGCCATACAGAATAGTAGTTTATGAAACTGTTGCATAATAATTAAAACATGAGTGTGTGTTTAAAAACCGAGCCGTAGGCGAGGTTTTTAATAGTATCACACGAATGTTTTAATACCTAGTTATGTGCAGTTTCATACACTACTTTATCTACTCTCATATATTGGGATTGAACCTAATACTAAATAAAAGATCAAAGTTAAAGATCAAGAATCAAACCATGGCCGAGAATAGGCGTTTCCCTTTGGGAAACGCCTATTCTTGGCCATGGTTTGCCCAGCAATGTGGTATGTACAAAAAAAAAATACCCATTTAGTAACTAAAATATTGCTATTATTTGTTTGTAACTAAATCTCCGGAATTAAAAGCCCATTTAATCAAGACACTCAATCATTTATTGCCTTATCTACCACTTCCGGTTGTTGGCCAATCCTGTCAAAGTAGGGATGGCAACTTTTCCTGAAAAAAATCGATACACTCAAAACCGGTTTTTACACAAAATGGATTTTGTATTATGTACCTAGTTGTAACCATCAACTCAGCCTATCGCAGTCCACTGCTGGAAATAGGTCTCTCCCAGGCTGCGCCACAACAGCCTTTCCTCCGCCTTCCGCATCCAATCTATTCCAGCCAACTTTTTAAGGTCGTCGGTCCATCTAGCTGAGGGGCGTCCGACACTACGCTTGCCAATACGTGGTCTCCACTCTAGGACTCGTCTGCTCCACTGGCCATCGGTCCTTCGACGAATATGGCCAGCCCACTGCCACTTCAGCTTGCTTACTCTGCAGGCTGTGTCGGTAACACCGGTTCTTTTCCGGATAACTTCATTTCTGATCTTATCTTTCAAAGAAATTCCGAGCATAGCCCACTCTATAGCGCGCTGAGAGACCTTGAATTTGTGGACTAGCCCGACTATCAGTATTCACGTTTCGGCACCGTATGTCATAACGGGCAGGACGCACTGGTTGAAGACCCTAGTCTTCAAACACTGCGGGATTGACGACGAGAAGACTTGACGAAGTTTTCCAAACGCTACCTAACCTAACTGGATTCTTCTGTCGGTTTCTATCTCAAAGTTGCGCCTACCGAGCTAGATGACTTGCCCATAGGTAGATGTACTCCTTTAGAACTTCGAGAAGCGACCCTTCAATGTGGATTGGACTCAGCAAGACATGCGAATTGTACATGACTTTAGTCTTGTCCAAATTCAGGCCAAGGCCAACCCACCGAAAGACTCCGTGCAGCATCTGATCCAATAGTTCCAGCGTCTGGTCGGCGTCAGTTTTTACGCTTTTGTTATTTTAATTAGAGACATAAAAAAATGTTTCGGACTTCTAAATACGGTTTTGAAATATAGGTTTTTCGAAAAATCGAAGTCATATCGCATCCCTACGTCAATATTAATCGTAACTGACAACTGATTGACATTGATATTTCACATTTTGTTTGGTGCTATATTTTTTCTACTGCATTTTTCTATTTGATTTTCCGACGAATTTGATTACGATTATGGATACTGTAACCGCTCCCGATAACGACCTTGGCTTTACATTGGATTCTGTACCCACCTCCTACGACGACAACGGCTTGCCAATGGATCCAATATGTTAGCGTGCATTGACTTCCTGTATACAATGTTGTAATTTAATTCTAAATGTTCTAGCAAACACTGCTTTGACTTCCTGTTACAATGTTTTAAATATTACCTTTAATAAATATTAAACTACCGACTTCCGGTTGTCAGAATGACACCTTAGAGGGACATTGCCGGAGGAGCGCACTATCGGCTGGACCGTCGACTCGTGCGGTGGATGTTTACTACTGTGTACATGTACAAGTGTAACTGTAAGAAGTTGATTAGAAATTCAGTATAAAAGTTAAGTTCAAAGTGAGTTGTGTTTTTATTTTTAAAAACCTACAAGTATATAACACCTGATAGAAATAAGAACGCATACGTTCTTATAGTTTAGAAATGGGATGAACGCAAAAATACGCTTCTGTGCCATCTAATAAAAAAAAAAAATAAGTAAATATAGAAAACGTAAGTAATAATTAGTAATTTACATTGTATTGCTTCCGGAAACTAGTGAAAAAAATAAAAGTATTTAAAATTAAGACGTACCTTTATACTGTGCATTTGTGTTTGCTATTATTATTTCAGATATTTTCAATTTTGCTTATATTTTACGAAGAATAGTATGGATTATATTTTATTTTTGTTCCTATTTTGAAATTATATTAACTTTTCTTTGTTATTATAGATCGGTAGATGGAATCAGTTTATTATTATTTTTATTTTTTATAACGTAACGTTACTTTGAAATTTGAAAATGTTGACTCTCAGCCTAGTTTGAAAATCGACTTTCAATATATTTTTTTTTTTTCTTTCCCTCGTTTTGCCTTTGCTGCTCAGATTCAGTGCCAGTACTAAAATTAATATGGGTACATGAATTACTGATTATTTTTACGAGTACTGTGAATACGATAATGTTTTTCTTTCTGTACCCAGTCAGTAATACCAGTACCCAGTTAGTCCTGTTCCCTTATTTAATTGATGTGTTCTTCATCCAAATATATTTTTGAATTTATTTTTGAACTATTGTTTTAAACGTTCGTGATGAATAATGATATTAACGCATATGTTTGAGTTTCAGAACCAAAATGGACACAAATAATTCGGAACCTGGTAGCCCTATATTACCATCTAGATCACAGCAAAGTCGACAAGATAGTGAAGTTGAGAGACTGAACCGGCGTAGACAAAATGATGCTGTGATTTGTAGATTGAGAGGGAACCCCCGTGTCGGTGAGCTTGGGCAACGACCGGGTGGGGATCAATCGTTTTTCGGCGAGTCTCGTACTGGTGAGCTTGAGCAACAGCCGAGTACAAGCCGTGCGTTTTCAGGTGAACCCCGTGCCGGTGAGCTTGAGCGGCGGCCGAGGTTATCCAGTAAGCGCACTTATGATATGATGAGCGGTGAGCTTGTGCGACGCTCTAGTAACAGGGAATTGGACATGAGACCAATGCATAATTCGGTTTACACTGAAGATGAATTGAGGGACGAGATACCACGAAGAAATTATATTTCATCACGAAATATAATCGACCGAGCAAGATCAAGCAGATCACGGAACGAGAGGCGTTCCCGAAGCAGGTCAGGTAGTGAAAGGCGTTCGAGAAGCAGGACTCGGGACGAAAGGCGTTCGAGGAGCAGTAGTCGTCACGGTCATCGCGCGCAAAGAACAACCGGGTATGAGAATCCTAATCATATGTTTTGTCAATTTATTGATGCTCTTAAGGGTTTTTCGAAATCAGGCAGTCATAAATTGACCAATATTAGTAATATTATTCCAGAATTTGACCCTATGTCAAAAAATCAGAGCATTTTAGATTGGATTAATAAAGTTGAGGAATGCGCAGATATATGAATTGGAAGAACGGGAAATCATACACTATGCACTTCCAAAGCTCACGGATTTTGCCAAGGCATGGTATCAGAGTCTACCTAGCGTAAAATTTACTTGGTCGGAATGGAAGACGAAACTTTTTCAATCGTTTCCATGTAGAGAAGATTACGCAGAGTTATTAACAGAGATGCTTACACTGAGGGCTAAATATGGGGAACCTTTAGAACAGTACTATTATTGTAAACTTGTTACATAGATGTCAGATAACGGGAAAAAAAGCAGTAGATTGTATACTATACGGTATAGAAGATCGGGCTATTAAAGTAGGACAATATGATACACCTGAGCAAGTCCTTAGATACCTGAAATCTGTTAAAGTAGGTCGGGCAAGAGAAAACTATGGAAATAACTTTAAGAGTAGAAACGACAATAAGAAAACTTTAGGGTTACAATCAGAGAAAATAAATCAATCGGATAATAAATCGAGTTCAGTGGTGGCCCAGTGGTAACGGCCGCGACTTACGAGTTGTAGGTCGTAGGTTCGAACCCAGACAGGCGCTTTACTTTGTGTAAATTATTTCATCACCACTGCTCTCAAAACGGTGAAGGAAAACATCGTGAGGAAACCGGCATGTCCTAGAACCGAAAATTCGAAGACATGTGACATCTACCAACCCGCACTGGGCCCGCGTGGTGGATTACGGCCCACTCCCTCTCACAGAGAGGAGGCCTGTGTCCCAGCAGTGGGAACATTTATAGGCTGATGATGATGATGATGATGATGAACGCTAACTAAACCACCAATTCGATGCTTTAATTGCGGCGTCGAAGGTCATCCTAGCTTTAAGTGTCCTAAACCTATCGAAAAATGCAACAATTGTTATAAAATTGGACATACCACTACTAACTGTCCCAATATCACGCAAAAGAGTCGTGAAAATTTTAAACCTGACGTAGTAAGACAAGAAAAACAGGTCCTGAAGGTAGACTGTAACGTTAGCATCAGTAATCCGAAAATCTACGACCCAAATGATAAATATGTTGTTACTGCAAAACTTAATGATTTTCCCATCTCCTGTTACGTGGATCTTGGTAGTGAATGTACGATAATGCGACAAACGGAAGTGAAAGATTTTAATTTACATTTAGACCATTGTGATTTACCTCTAATGAAAGGACTAGGTAATAATTTAGTGCAGCCGGTAGGTAAAGTTCGGGCGGTTATAGAAATTCAGGGAATTAGGGAAATAATCGATGTTCTTGTCGTGGATGATTCTGTTTTGAAATATCCAATGCTCTTGGGTCATTCTTTTACTGAGCTTCCTGGTATTCTTATTACTAAGACACCCTCTCGTCTTATATTTCAAAGGACGAATAAAGTGTTCCTTACGATTTCTGAGTTAACGGATGTTTCCAGTCATGCGATGAAGTCTATACCAGTTTATGCTGATGGGGATTTTACTGGTCAGGTTTTTATTAACGGTTCTGTAAGAGGAAGAATAGGTTCGGAATTTTATCTTTTGCTTGGAGAATCCACATTGGTGAATGGTGTAGGGCAATTACTAGTAAAAAATTTAACACTAAATACCATCACTTTCCAAAAAGATATTTTAATTGCTCGCGCCGTACCCCTGAATAATGTTAGCCGCGTATTTCAATTAACCATTGCCGATATCGAAGATGGTAATTCTATTAATTATTGTGACTCTTTAACTAACATAGAAGTCAACAATTTAAAATCCTTGTTAAGTGAATTTAAAGAATGTTTTTCTAAAAACCTTAAAGATCTTGGTTATACAACTGTGAGTGAGATGGAAATTAAACTTAAAGATTCTGAACCTGTTGCTTATCGCCCTTATCGAATGTCCTATTCTGAGAGAACACTTGTCCGAGATATGGTCCAAGAAATGCTGGATGCTGACATTGTTCAAGAGACATCATCCCCTTATGCCAGTCCAATTGTGTTAGTCAAAAAGAAGACTGGTGAAAAACGCCTTTGCGTAGATTACAGAGCACTCAATCGTAAAACAATAAAGGACCATTACCCTCTTCCCCGCATAGATGATCAAATTGATTTATTGGCTGGTCACGAGTTTTTTATATCATTAGACCTTGCTTCTGGTTACTATCAGATGCCGATCTCTGAGCAGTCAAGAACTAAAACTGCATTCGTAACTCCAGATGGTCAATATGAATATTTGCGAATGCCGTTTGGTCTGGTTAACGCGCCGTCGGTTTTCCAGCGAACAATAAACAAAATCCTAGCTGACGCAAAGATAAAGTTTGCCGTCATATATATGGATGACATATTAATTCCTTCGCATAGCTTTGAAGAAGGTCTTTCCCGACTTCGTAAAGTATTGCAGTTGCTTCGAGAAGGAGGTTTAACCCTTAAACTAAGTAAATGTCACTTCTTTTACAAAAATATAGATTTTTTGGGATTTGAAATTGGTCCTGATGGTGTCCGCCCCGGTGCTAGAAAAATCAATGCAGTTTCAAATTTTCTAGCTCCTAAAAATCCCCATGAGATACGCCAGTTCATGGGGCTTGCAAGTTTTTTTAGGCGTTTTATTAGAAATTTCGCCATATTGGTAAGACCCTTAACAGACCTTTTGCGGAAAAACTGTGAGTAGGCCTGGGGTTCAGAACAGGCCTCTGCCTTCCAGACTCTCAAAGACTCATTAGTAGAACGCCCTGTTATTGCTTTGTATGACCCTTCTTACGAGACGCAACTACACACAGATGCATCTAAACTTGGAGTGGCTGGTATTCTTTTACAAAGAGGTAAAGATGGTATGCTGCGACCAGTTTCTTTCTATAGTCGAAAAATTACTATCGATGAGCAAAAGTTGCATTCGTTCGAACTGGAGACGTTAGCTGTTATTGCCTATCTTAATCGTTTTAGAGTATATCTAATAGGTATTCATTTTAAAATATACACAGATTGTAGTGCCTTAAGGACAATTCTGACCAAACGCGATCTTATCCCTCGTATAGCTCGCTGGTGGATACAAATACAGGAATATGATTGCGATATCGAATACAGATCGGGAAGTAAAATGATGCACGTTGATGCTCTGAGTCGTCATCCCATCGAGCCACCTATTTCAGAAAGCCACATCTTTGATATCCTCAATATTGAAACAGATAATTGGTAAAGCACCGCCCAATCCATAGATGATGAAATAATGTCTATTAAAAATATATTGACCAGTCCAGAAATTGATAAAAATGTCGAAGTTCATAATAATTTTAAGATTAAAAATGATCGTGTTTATCGCATAGTAGAGAACGGTCTTCGATGGGTCGTTCCAAAAGCTGTTCGTTGGCAAATTCTAAAGAAAAACCATGACGACATTGGTCATTTTGTATTCGATAAAACATTAGCTAGAGTTAGGGATTCATTTTGGTTCCCAAAGATGCGACGTTTTGTAAAAAAGTATGTTGCCGCTTGTCTTGCGTGCGCTCACCACAAAGTACCTGGTGGCCCCCGTGAAGGTGAACTTCATCCTATTCAAAAAGTGGAAAAACCGTTTCATACAATACATGCGGACCACTTAGGACCGTTTGTACGAAGTAAACGTGGCAATTGTTACTTACTTGTTATTGTCGATGGCTTCACAAAATATACAAACATTACACCAGTTAGAAATACTAAAGCAACCACAACTATCTGAGTTATAAGAGAGCATATCAGTTATTTTGGTGCTCCCGTACGATTGATAACCGATAGAGGCTCATGTTTTACAAGTAACATATTTAGTAAGTTTATTAAAGAGTCTGGTATTAAGCACATTTTAAATGCAGTTGCAACTCCAAGGGCAAATGGCCAAGTTGAGAGATTTAACAGAACGATTTTAGGTGCCCTTTCCACTAAAACTTATGGCAAAGACGATAGAACTTGGGATGAATACGTGCCAGATATACAGATAGGGATTAATTCCACAAAACATAAAACTACACAAAAAAGTCCTTCAGAGCTACTTTTCGGATTTAGATTAATGAACGTTTCAGACTCTATTTTAAGTGATGTTATTAGTGATACGTCAGATAATAATTCAGTAGACCAAATAGAACAAATGCGCGAAAAATCAGGAGAACTTATAAGAAAGCAACAAGAAAAAGACAGAGAACGTTTTAATAAAAATAGGAAAATAACTAATCAAACCATTTATAATGAAGGAGATTTAGTCAGGGTAGAAAGGGAAATCAGTAAAAACGATGGTAAATCTAAGAAATTAGTAGCAAAATATCAAGGACCTTATCGCATTGTTAAAACACTCCCCAATGACCGATTTTTAATAGAAGATACCCCTATTACTAGAAAACACAATCATAAATACGAAAGTATTGTAGCAAGGGATAAATTGCGGCCTTGGCTTAATCTAAGCACTGATTTAGCAAGTAGTTCTGACGAGGAGAACAGTGGGTTTACAAATGAGACAAATGAAGTGCATATTGAATGTGATAATGCTAGACGCGGAAGCGTTAAAAACTTAAGTCAAATCTTTTTGCATGCAAAAATTTTACAGGAGGAGGTTTTATTCGATTGGTATGAAAAAAAATTACTACGGTTTTTGTTTTTATTATTTATTATTACACAATTATGAACTAGTTACATATCAGAGTATGGATATTTAGGCTATTATTATTATTTACTAAGATATCCGACTTAGGTTTCATTGAACGTCAAAAAATTGCGACTTAAGTATTTATTACCGTACTATAATTACTTGGCTTATTTATTTTATTATATAATATTAAAACACAAACTATGAATAATTTTGAATTATAATTATGCTTATCAATTTAAAATATTATAATATGATGCAATGCATGCAGTAAAGTCAAAAACTAAAAGTTACTGTCTTCTGAATCTGATATATCTGGATCAACATCCTTGGTATCGTCAGTGGTTACTAAATTCTGGTAAAAATTATGGAAACATTCTGGTATTAAAGATAAAAGTGATATTATATCACGTTTTTTTTCGACACTTATTGGTACTGGCTTGTCAGTAATCAGCATCAAATTAAATTCTTTGGGTCGTCGCGTGTTCCGTTTGAAATTAATAGTTTTAAATGATTCATTTTTAGAAAGAGATGTTTTGTATTTTATGACGCCGTACTCAGAGTCATAACTCAGCCACTTCACTTCATGCCACTTGAAAATATTTCCGTCGTCGTCTTTTTTTCGGGCCACTAAGGGACCTTTCAATAGACTAGCGAAATCAAAGAAATCATTTTGTCGCATTTCTCTAACGGTAAATTTTTTGCTACTCGATCTTACTAACTGCATCCAATCGTGTGGGTGATAAATTTGTATTTCGGTTTTTTTCTTTTTTTTTTCAATAATTGCATGGTCTAAGTCAACCTCCATATGTGAATGACCAGGTATCATAAACTTATGATGTATCATCTTCATTGAGGGTTTTACAGTCAACAAGTACGTAAACATTGCAGCCACGTGAGTGTTCTTGTTTTGTCCTCCGCAAGTATCAGAGTACAAAATCACTTCTGAGATATTTTCTGGTAGTTCTCGTAAATATGCAAACAAACAAGAGGCTATTTGATTAGCACCTCGACCCGAAATACCCTCGTGCCACATGTGGTGCGTTGACATTCCTGTTGCGTTGTCATGTATTGTAAGATTGAAGGTCCAAAGTTGTCTTTTATAAAAGGCTACAGATGATTGTAAAGCTGGGGTTGGCAAGCATTGCTGTAAGTCAAAAGTCAGACATTTGATTTGGTTATTTGTAACTGCGGTATTTTTATCCCACTGCTTCTCGTTGTATGCCATATCAGCTGCTAGCAGATGAGAGTCGCGTTCTTCTTCAAGGGCTAATTTTGTGATCTCATCCGTAGCAATGTTTGATTTCATTTTAAAGAGGTCGCATGTGTGACAAGTGTCCACTTTCGGTTTTTTGAAACTTAAATTTAATTTATGAAATTCTTTGCGGTATATCTTATCACTTACAGGATTTTCATGTGATTCTGAGTAAAGAGAATACATTTTTGAAATTGTCAAATGCGATGGTAAATATTTGCGGGTGCTTCTACGTCTAGTGTAATGACTTTCATATAGCGGAAACGAATTGATGTGATTAATCACCTCTTGAATTTTTTGTTCGGAATGTTTGTTTGCTGGTGTATTCTTGCCACGTTTGTCTGATGGTATAATTCCACTCGAGCTGCCACGTTTCTTCAAACCGATTAGTTTTACAAAATTATCACTTATCGTTAGGGTTTTTAGAAAGCAACCTTGACACACGGATATTTTTTCACTATTGACGTTAAAATGATACTTATAAGTCCACTGTCTATTTTTTTGTAAACTAGGATCTTCGACCCGACGACGCTCTGTTTTTTTCTCTTGAATGGTAATCAAAGATGAAACGAACGCTGCCCTTAAATCATAAGACCCAAGATTCCAAACGTCTTTATGAATTACAGCTCGTTGCTCATCACTTATTTTTTGACGGCACTTATTTCGACAATTAGGTAATTCCTTCATTTGACGTTTGGCGATAGTTTTCCCAGTAGCTGTCAAATAGGATTGGCCTAAATTTCTTTTTATTTTATTATCTTGCTTCCTTCTTCTACAGGGCACGGAATTGTTTTGTTGTAGTAATGACGTATCTTCAATACTTTCAGGTATTGCATTTTGTGCTGCTATCTGTACATCTACTGATGCATCGTAAACAGTGGTTTCCATCTCATCTTCATGTTGTGTAAGCAAACTAAGACTGTCTGGAGAGTAGGTAGGATCAGCAACAGAATCGTCACTAGAATAGTCAATAGCGATTTCATCATGAGTAATTTGTTTTTGAGTTCCAGATGTACTTGGTTGCGGATTAGAGAATGGGTCTTCTTCGCCTGTAAAAAAAAGTGAAATGACATTTTTTTGCTTATTGTGTTGTAATCATGTCAACAAAAACCATACATTTATTTTGCATATTGCATAAATGCCAGGAAAACATTCAAAACTTACCTTTATTCTCATTATTTATGACGAGATTTACTAACTTCCTGGCTCTTGAATTCATTATTAATACAGTTAATGCACAACACCACTACGACCGTCACACCGAAACACTAATTAAGAAATACGTATTTAATTTTACTTTACCCACATCGTTCGTCAACTTTTTATCAATCACTTAAAAAAGAGAGTAAAGTGAGGGCAGGTACTTGAAAAAATTTCAAGTGCTAACCCTCACTACTGTTACCATGTTACTTAAGTCAGTCGGTTTAAGAGTTGGCAAGCCGGGAAAAAAAGCTTAAGTCGACTTAAGGTATTTTTGTCGCCGCTCGATTTAATGATACGACTTAAGCTTTATGGTACAGTCAAGTGTTGAGACTCTTCAAAGTGACGCGCGACTTACGTGCTTATTCCAGTCGACGGGTAATACAAAAACATGGGTGCTGTGAGTTTTTATAATTTTGAGCAAAAATTGACTTAAGTGATTTTGGCTGCCGCGTCTAGTTTATGATTAGCCACTATCTTTATGTCACTATCTTTATTATTTTGTTTAGTTGTTTATTAGTTCCTATGTGTTCTTATTTTTGTAAACCTTAAGGGTTTAAGTTATTAACTGTATTCTAATTAATTACCATTTTGAATGATATTTTAAATGAAATCTGATTATTTTATGAATTCGTCGAATTGAGCCTGTACTACTTACAATTGTTTAGAATCATTATTCTTACTTGAATTAAATGAATGTAATTTATAATTATTTATGATGATAGGTTTGTTGATTTATTTTTATTTTTTCAATGATGTTCTATTTTGTGCGGTACGAGGACGTAACCGAATGTCAGATGGCCGAGCTGTTAGCGTGCATTGACTTCCTGTATACAATGTTGTAATTTAATTCTAAATGTTCTAGCAAACACTGCTTTGACTTCCTGTTACAATGTTTTAAATATTACCTTTAATAAATATTAAACTACCGACTTCCGGTTGTCAGAATGACACCTTAGAGGGACATTGCCGGAGGAGCGCACTATCGGCTGGACCGTCGACTCGTGCGGTGGATGTTTACTACTGTGTACATGTACAAGTGTAACTGTAAGAAGTTGATTAGAAATTCAGTATAAAAGTTAAGTTCAAAGTGAGTTGTGTTTTTATTTTTTTAAAACCTACAGTATATAACACCTGATAGAAATAAGAACGCATACGTTCTTATACATACCTGTTTCTCGGGAAAGACCTGACACAAATATGGAACCTGATTTACACGAACTTATCACCTAACCATCTCTGTGACAACTGTGGCGTGGATACACGAAGACTTAAGAGACTTACCATGTGGAAGTTCGGTCTATATTTCAACAATGGATTGCATCACAACAAGTAAGTTACTTTATGAACATACACGGTATATACTCGGCAACTTTTATTGCAAAGCTACGTAACGTTAGGTTTAAATTGAATAATTCAGTTGGTTAGTGTCAAGGAAATCATAGAAATAATTGAAGTTTGTTTTGTCTCAAACCATTGCCACATATTTTATGTGATATAAGTAATGAATTGTATGATCATCAAAAATGGTATCACGAGACCGGAGTCGTTCAATGTATTTATACATAAAGACCTTTTGATGATACAGCATGTTAATAAGTATAAATTCTTTTATGACAGTATGCAATCATGTTTCAGATAATAGTCTGGTGTGTCCCCAATGTTGGATGTTGGCAAGGAATGCACAACAGCCTTCTCCACCGAAAGAACGAAATGTTGGGCATCAACAAATATGATTGTGTAAACTGTGGTTAATATGTAGAATAGAATAGAATAGAATAGAATATATTTATTGTAAAACATGAGTATACATCAAATAATATGTGCAAGGTCTTAAAATAACAGGTAGAAGACAACAAAAAAAAAACAAGAAAACACTTTCATTATCTATACCAAAGCAATACAGGCACAAGAAACATACAAATAAGAACTATAATTAGAGAATGTATTATACCAAAACTACAAATATGTTTTTTTATTAACCTTGAATTTTTATAAATGATGTATAAAAGACCACCCGAGTTCTATGTAAATAATAGTGGTTGTTTCTTTACCTATGACGTCAACCCTAATGCCTATCATTCGTTTCATTCATGGGCGTCACTTGGCCAAAACCTCTTTATCAAATGGGCATTTCCCTTTGAAAAATCCCGCGAAACTCAGTACAACAAAACAAATGAATATCGCCTGCAGCAGCACATCACCGCACATGCGTGCAGCGGGTGCTGCTGTCCCCCGTTTAAACGTTCCAATGCAAAAGTTGATGGAAACTGCTTGGTGATATCAACTTCTTGGAATAGTCCTATCAAGAAACTGATGTAACTGTTCTCGATAGCATTTTATTAAGTCCTTTGCAGGTTTTATTAAAACAACACCATAACTTTTTCACCCCGATTATATTTTCACAGACTCTTCTTTTCTTACATTTTTCTTACCGACTAGTGTTACCATTGTAAAAAATCACTAAAACTATATTAGGTCGGATACACAATACTTAAATATCTAACAAGCCCTGTATCGTAATAGAAAAAAAAATATTTTATAGCATTATTTTGTTAGAGAAATAATGTTATAATATGATTCTATTTTTAAAGAACAATGGCGAAATCTTATTTGAAATAAATTTGAGCGTCTTAAAGTGACACATATGTGAAAGAAATACAATTAAAAAAACTTTTAGACCACGACCATTATGCTGTACCCACTATTTAGGAAAATAAAATAAAATGGCAATACTACCAACAATTTCATAATCTTGTAAAACGAGATAGTCAAAGAACTTTCCATTAAATATATGTTTTTTACTCGGCTTTAACTAGATGCTGTTATAGTTTTAAAAAACGTAGATTTTTAACCGACTTCCAAAAAGGAGGAGGTTTTTTTTTATTTTTTTATGTATGTCCACCGATTTCTCCGTCAATTGTGGACCGATTTTGAAAATTCTTTTTTTGTTTGAAAGGGTGTGCTCTCAAATTGGTCCCATATAAATTTTATTAACTTTGCTTGGATAGTTTTTGAGTTAGCTACAAAATACGTATTTTTTCCCACTTAGTATGTAGATGATATGTTAAGTTTCTGTCATTGGTAGCAGGTAGTGGTATTCGAATGTGTGTGGGGTAGGTATCACAACTAAAAAGTGAAAAATAAAAACTTTTTACAAAAAAAAACAACCGACTTCAAAAAAAACACTACATAGTGAAAAATAACTTTAATTTCGGAAGTCGGTGACAAAGAACGAAAATTCAAAACCAAAGACACCGACTTCCGAAATTAAAGTTATTTTTCACTATGTAGTGATTTTTTGAAGTCGGTTTTGTTTTTTAGTAAAAAGTTTTTTTACTTGACCTGGACTGCTTAATGGACTCTATTGTTATAATGATATTTCCATTGTGTGACCCGTGCGTGCCAAACGATTCTGTGGTTTTTTTTTGTGTGAAATTGTGCTGTTTCTCTCTTAGACACCGATCTTGCCTCATTGTTTGGATTTCGTTGTGAACTGGTTGTTTGCCACTGGTGAAGATGAGTGGTCTGGGCAGACTGATACGAATCCTCTGTGCCAACTGTAATATTTGCGTGAATACACTGCGCCGATATCCTGCCTTAGAACTTGACACTAGAGTTATCACATTACTCTGTAGCTGGATACATCCCCGAATCGTAGGTAATTTAAAGCTATAGTATTATTTAATAGTTTACATTTTGGATACCACATGACAATGTACAATTCTTAGAAAAATGTTGTCAAAGCGCTGAGCTGATCACTTTGATCTTATTAAATATATCCTAGAAAATAATCCAATTAATATGAGGTAGATACAATAGTTTTTTCAGTGCTATTTGAGGTCACCCAATTCCATATTACAAGATTTTCAATTTGTTTAAGATTACTGAAAATGATTATGTTTGTGAAGCATGCAGAGACCTTACGATGTGGAGAGTCAATCATGCTTTACAACAAGAAGCTTCGGGCAGTGATGACCAACAAGCTGGATTAAGTCACCAAGGCCACACTAATGTGTGTCTTTTATGTGGCTTGTCTATTTTACGTAGAAAAAGTGACAGAATATTGAGAGACAATCCTTCTGAACTACAGCAATCTATGATAAATATTAAAGAGAGCAGAGTAGCACCACAACAGGTATTTTAAATTACATTCTACTCAATAAACACAAGTGTTATTAAATTAGAATTAGTATATTTGACATCTGTTGGGTCGTTGATACAGCTCGGTTAGTCTATTTTTGTTATTTTCATAGCGTTATGTCCTACGGTATTCTGCTGTGGGGCAAAGCTGTTGTTATTCAAAATATATTTGTCCTTCTTTAAAAACGAGCTGTTAGAGCAATTTACCAGCTAGGTGCTAGAGTTTCTCAGAGATATTGGTATCCTCACAGTAGCATTTTTCTAACTGAACAGACAGCTGTGCTGCTGGGGAGTTTGTTGCGCCACTTCTTCTTCCCAACAAAAGCACTAGGAAGTGGTGAAGGTGGGCGTTTTGGGGGACTGTCTCATGTAATTTTGACGTTCGAAAAGTGCTGATTCTCAGCCTAGTTTGGACTTTTGAATTTGGTCTCGTATTATTCAATCAGGGAATTTCAAGCAATAGCCTCCTTACCAGAAACTGCATAGGAGCTTATTTTAACTATCTTTTTTTTTTCAGATAACACAATCTGATTGTGTGTGCCATCCTTATTGGTTACGCACTCAAAGAGAAGTTTGCCATGGGAACATTATTGATGATAGTAAATCTGTACCTATTAGTACCAACTCAGCACCCGAAGGATCACAAGAGGAGGATCAGTCTTCTGGATCTAATGAATCTGTTTTGGACCCTATACATCAAGTGGATGTACAGAGTATAGTTTTACCGGACTACAGACAAGCAGCCAATTCTAATAATCATTGTGTATACCCCAATTGTAGTAGTACCACATTGCATGGTATTTCTGATACATTACGTGCAATCGTACTTAGCAATCATAATTATTATCTGCCAAGCCTAGCACGAATTTGTTCAGAACATTTAATGAGCAATTCGTGGGAGACACTTTTTAATTCTGAAAACAGCATTTAAATGTTCACTGCTCAACAGGTACAACATGTATTTTCCTTTGACTTTGAAAATGTGCAAGAAATGGATGATAATGTGTTCGAGTGAGTGTATTTTTTTTTTAATTTTTTTTTTTTTTAATGCACTCACGGTTATGCCTGCGGATAATTTTCTGTGTTATTTAATCATATTTATTCATATAATTGGTTGTATAGTAGCATTATATTCTAAGTACTATTTGTTTTATTTTATTATTTATTTATATTTAATTCATTAAACCTATCTTGGTTTCCGTACGACTTTTTCGGGTGACCACTGAAAATCAGCGCTGTGCTGTGGGTCCCCATAGCACAGCATCATGCTGAGTGGAAGCCTTCTTGTCACAGTCATGACGTGCCAGCAGTTGCCGCATATTTCTATTTGTGCTCGTTATTATATTTAAATGTATTGTTTTATTTTATTGTATTGTTCTCTTTTTTTATGCACGTGTGTCTGTGACAATTAAACTTATTTTTCTTTCTTTCTTTCTTTTTTCTTTCAAATAAATTCCTCTGAATATAATCTTAGAGGTACTGGCGTGACAACACTTATAAAAGGCAAAATTAAGTCACGCCATGTTACCAGGAGGCAATATTATGTTTATATATTAATACAAAATAATATTCCTGGCCGAGCAGGGATCAGTGAGTACTGCTGTAATTGTTTAGTCGGTCGGCGCACAGTAGGATGTGGCGCTCATGTCATGACGCTGGTCTGGTATTTAGGATGGGCCAGACATCAGCAAAATATTTCCGCACCCGCAGAACTTCTTGATGAAATAATTGTAAGAGAGGATGACGAAGAATAAATTGATATAAAATAATAATCTTGTTTGATTGGTTAACCTTTACCTTAACAACTAGGTAGGTAGTTTATTAATCCTATTAGTTAGATTTAAACATAACATAACTTCACGCCTGTATTCCCCGAAGGGTTAGGCAGAGGTGTACCTATTACACCCAAATTTCGCCAGTTATGTAAGTCCCAAGTAATAGGGGATAGGGGACGAGCCTATTACTATCAACCGGGTACAAATCCAGACTCCGGGCTGTTACTGAGCAATTCCAGATGGAAAAACCCAATAACACTGCCCGACCCGGGAATCGAACCCAGGAGTTAGATTTATCTTACTAAAAGGAATCTTTACAAATCTATGCATTGTTAATAGATAATATTATTAATAATGCATAGACTTGTTACGCAAGCATAGCCGAGGCAAATTATTATAGCATGCATCGCCCTGATTTCACATGGCAACAACACCGTGCAATATCTAGGAGCTGACGCTGCACACGTGCCTCGTGTCGTCGCGAAGCTGAGACCGGACGCTAGCTACCGGATTCCGCAATTCATGCATATTCTTTGGTCAATCGTCGACTGAATAATACTTATAGTAATTAATAATTAGATTCATAATATAATTGTAATTTTTGGCATTAATTAAATTCTTATAAATAACATCGGGTTTTTTTGCATCCTCTGCTGCCACCGAACTTAATTGACTTGTAATGATAAATATTAGGCTGTGCCTTCGTTCGTTTGTTTTTGCTCTTATTCTTTACAATATTCCTACCTACCTTTTACAATATTCACAAGTCAAGACATGCTGAAATAACTAAGAGAGGCTAATACTAATGCGATTTTGCTCTTTTACTTCCTCGAAATTGAATAATATGTATTATTTTACTTAGCATTAAAAGTGACAAAAATATAACCTACAAAAGTTCAACACTGAATATCTATTAATCTCCGCTTTCCCTAACAAAAAATCTTGCACAAGCTAGCTCAGAAAATGACGCTGATTTAAATAAGATATTTTTCATTTGAAGACGTACAAATTTAATTTCAAATAAAATAATGTATGGGGAACTGCCATTGTTCTTTCGGTATTGTGTTTATAAAGTATGTCAATATAAACTCGTTTTGAATTTTATAATTCGAATATTACGCTATGAGAGTAGATAAAGTACTTTTTCACCTCAGCACCTCAAACAAGCAGGTTTTGCTGTATATAGACAATGAGCAAAATTCGATTTTGTTGCGAGCGTAAGACAAAGTAACTTTTTTTTTTATGCCGGGAGCTGTGCTGGGTCTACTCACAAAATTCAAAAGATATGAACTTAACTTTGTTCTGTCATTTTCACTTAGATACGAAAAGAGCGAGAGAAACAAGTCGAATCGAAGTTCGATTTTAAAATTCTATAGCTAGTAGACCCAAAAAAGAAACAAACAATAAAACGTTCGGATACACATAAAACCGTAAAATTGCAAATCATTTGAGGTTTTATTTAGATGCTATTTTATTATATTTTTTGGAACGAAGTTCTTTAACGCGGCTTGCAGTAGGAGTGCACTGGCAGAAATCGTCAAGCGAAAAGGCGCTTGAGACTGTCTTCTTCTAATTCAAAGAGAAAGAAAGAGAGAGAGAGAGATAGATAGTGTGAATTTGGTCAAAAGCAAATCCAAGATGGCGACTGCGAAAATTTTCACATTTTTAGTCATGGATGTCGTTTTCATAGTTTTCAAGGGTTCTAAAGCCGATCGTGAGCTCAAAACGAAAATCCAAGATGGTGGTTGCGAAATTTTTTAAATTTTTCGTCATGGGTGTCGTTTTCATAGTTTTTGAAGGTGCTTAAGCCGATTATGAGGTCAAAATGTAAATCCAAGATGGCGATTATGAAAATTTAAAAATTTTTCGTCATGGGTGTCGTTTTCATAGTTTTCCAGGGTGCTAAAGTCGATTATGAGGTCAAAATGTAAGTTCAAGATGGCGGCTGCAAAAATTTTCAAATTTTTCGTCATGGGTGTCGTTTTCATAGTTTTCGAGGGTGTTAACGTCGATAATGACATTAAAATGTAAATCCAAGATGGTGGCTGCGAAAATTTTGTTTCTTTTTTAAATCATACGTGCGAAGGAACTTCGTTCCGAAAAAAAAAAAAACGTAGTTTATCTTATTGTATTTTTTTACCTTTAGGTATTTGTATTATGTTCTCGCTGCTGAGGTGAAAAGTTGTATGTGTTACACGAGACCAAAGTCATTTGCATCTCGTGTCTTTGAATCCCTCGCTGCGCTCAGGATTCTAACCTAGAATCACTCGCTACGCTCGTGATTCAATTATAGAATCCTTCGCTTACTCGGGATTCAAAATCAACACTCGCAGCAAAAGACAACTTTGCTCTCTTGTTGTACAAATAACTATTATTCATTAGGGCTGTTTTGTCATGTGTCGTTTCGAGCTTTAACTTATTTTTGTCGTGTAACTTTCTATAGTAGCTTTTAGAAGCTATTTTGTATTGCGAGATGTGTGTTTTGACAAAAATGTAGCAGCACGCATCCTCATGGCAGGGCGCTCGCCACTACACTGAGCTGCAGGAGCGAGCGCCGGCACCTATATTTATAACTTCGTTCGTTTAGTAGTTAGTTGAACGGTTGTCAGAGGGCGCGTACCGCGCGTTGATTATTATTGTATTAATATTTGAATTGTTCTGATTGGCTGTTAATAAATATACGTCTTTTCTATAATGTCCACTACTTGCACCTAGGTAATTTTGTATATAGTTAGGGTATCAATAAATGAGAATAATTGTGTTAGACACCACCACGCCGATCGGACCTATTATTACCTCCGCGGACGTGGACCAGATGGCGGGTGACGTCACTGCTTGCATCCAGAGCGCCTTACAAGCGGCGACAACTACACTGCCGCAGGGGAGAGGGCTAATGCCGCCCCTGCCGGCACGTATCACGGCATTGATCGCCAAGAAGAGGCGCCTTCGCAAGCAGTGGCAACAACTTAGATGCCCGACGCTGAAGACTCAGCTGAACCGTCTCGCGGAGAAGGTCAAGGCCGAATTATCGGCCCATACCGCCGCGGGCTGGGAGGAACGCATCGACGCGACAACAGACAGTTGGCCGTCGGTGCACAAACTCTGCCGCCAGCTCACGAATACCCCAGCCCCGGTGCGCCCGCTATTCAACAGCGACGGGGCGCTAAAATATGTAGCAGAGGACCGGGCGGAGGTCTTCGCCGAGCACCTGGAGCGTCAGTTCCAGCCGAACCCGACCAGCGACCTCGAACATGTCGCAGCAGTCGAGAGACACCTGGGGGACTACTTCGCAACGCCGATAGCTCCCGATGAAGCCCCTATCTTCTTCTCGCCTGGCGCAGTTAGACGCGCCATCCTAAAAACCAAGCCTAAGAAGGCTCCCGGTGCCGACGGTATCACCAATACAGTGCTGCGCCACCTGCCGTTCCGTACGGTAGCGGCACTGGCGCGCCTGTTTACGGCGATACTGCGCACGGGGGCCTTTCCCGCCTCGTGGAAGGAGGGGCGCGTCATAATGCTGCCCAAGGCGGGAAAGAACATCCTGAAGCCGGAGAGCTATCGGCCGATCACTCTGCTGCCGACGGTCTCCAAGGTGTTTGAGGTACTCCTGCTGCGACATCTCCAACCCCACATAGAGCCACGACCGGAACAATTCGGGTTCCGGCCAGAACACAGCACGACGCTCCAGCTGTCGAGGGTACTGCACCACCTCGCCACAGCTAGGAACAAAAAGGAATATTCGGTGGCAGTATTCCTCGACATGGAGAAGGCCTTCGACCGTGTGTGGCACGACGGCCTTATTTACAAACTCGCCACCTCAGACGCGCCCCGTCGCGTCGTAAAGGTGGTGTCTAGCTTCCTCTCCCACAGGACTATCAGGGTGGTGGTCGACGGAGCGCTATCTAGCGCCCGTCCTGTGCTTGCGGGTGTACCGCAAGGCAGCTGCGTGTCGCCTGCGTGTTACTCACGTTACACCGACGACATCCCCGCCACAAATCAAGTAATTCTCGCGCTGTATGCAGATGACGCCGCGTACATATCTACATCGCTTAATGCGAAGTACGCGGCGGTCAAGATGCAGCGCGCCCTCGACGCGCTCCCCGAGTGGCTATCCAAATGGCGGCTCTCGGTTAACGTGGGTAAAACGCAGGCACTTATCACAGGAAACGCGCCCCTCCCACCACCCCTGAAACTACAAGGAGCCGCCGTCGATTGGTCGCCCCGGGCCAAGTACCTGGGTGTGACCATCGACCGCCGCCTCACGATGGGGCCCCATGTCCGCAAGGTCGCCGCACAGGGTAGGGTAGCCCGCAACCTCCTTAAACCCGTGCTCTCGTCCCGCATCCCGGTGCGCGTCAAGCTGAGCGTGTACAAGATGTACATACGCCCAGTCTTGACGTACGCCGCCCCCGCTTGGTTCGCCCTCACGAGCGAGGCGAGCCGAAGGCTGCTCCGCGCGCAACAGCATCTTGCGCTGCGGACCATATTAGACGCCCCTTGCTTCGTGAGGAACGATGTCATCAAGCGGGACCTCGGGATCGAGAGCCTGGATGAGTTTGTGGGCCGCCTCGCGAAGGTCATGTTCGCGCGGGCCGACGCATCTGCCTGGCCCCATGTCAGGCAGATAGCGCCACTGCACGCGCGGCCACCTGACGCGAAAGCCCTGCCCCGTGACCTGGTAGCGGACCCTGACCCCATCGCACCGGATTGACGCCTCGGGTAAGCTGCACCCAGGTTACACGCAGCTTACTCGAAATAATAAGACTCTACAGATGTACACATACATCCGTTGTGTGGCGTGTTCTAAGTTAATATAGGCACGTCACATAACTATATACAGACACCCACCACTACACATGCACCTAAACACAACACGTGCGGGCGCGATGCGGGTCGCGACGCACGTATACAATGAGCGGTGTTACACTACAACACTAGCCGCTCATACATACGCGACTGCCTACCCCTCAAACCGTAAACGGCTCGATCTGTGAGCGGGGAGAGGGGGAAGCTACATATTATACCTGTAGGGCGTCGAGTCGGCATCTCCGTCGCTGGTCGTTCTCGCTGGGCCTCCCCCGGGCAACCGGGGGTCTCACCTGGCGGGGACAGACCGCCGGGATGTCGTGAAGAAAGCGGCGTCACTAAGGGCGTCGTGGCGCGCCTACAGAAATATTCAATGCAACCAATCACACCGACGCATTATTGCCTAACAATAATGTGGTCGTTTTCATTGCCGCCCGAGGCAAACACAATTGAGGGGCCCATCGTAATGGGCCAACGTAAAGCCTCCGCGGGCGAAGGGCGAGGCTCTGACCCCGCTCGCCGCGCCCCCTTGCGGGGGCGCAGCGACCTCTTTCGAGTGAGAATAATTGGATTGGCTACTCGGTCGTCGGGACTGGCTGAATTCAAGTAATTGTCGTTCGTCAGTTCTTCCGCGCGGATCGCTATATTTTAAATACGTTTCTCTCTGTGAGTGCACAGAATACTCCGGTACCTGTGCAGGCACAGGGAGAGGCGCCCCGGACGCCCGGCGTTCACGCCGTTGCGGTCGCGGAGGCCCGAAAACCTAAGAAGATGTCGAATCCCGGCAAGCGCGGCTCGTTAGGCCGCGATGCCGGGATCCAGGAGGACCGTCCGGTGTTGGACCGGGCGATGTCGCTGCCAAATATTGGCGACGCGTCGTCCGGTGCGCCCCCGGCCGGTCACAAGAAGAAGAAGGAGAAGGAGCGGAAGAAGTTGAAGGAAGCGCCAGCTGCCGCCACTTCCGCTGCAACCAAGAGGGAGGAGTCCAGTGCTGCGATTGCTGCCGGCCCACCGACGTCATTGGCGCCTGCGCGCGTTGCGCCCACGCCGTCGTCGAGCCGTGTGCACGCCGTTCCGGTCCGCCCCGCCGCGTTCCGCCCGGTGCCGATACAGGCCCCGGGGCCAGCCGCGAACACGAGCCGCGCAATGCATGCGCGCGCACCCTTACCACCCGCGCGCGCGCCCGCGCCCGGTCGACCCAACGCGCCCGCTGCGCGCCCCGGCGCGCCTCGCGCAGAATACCCCGCGCTACCCGCCCCGCGAGCCCCGATGCCGGCGGTGCGGACTCGCGCACCACCAACACGGACCGCTGCTCCGCCGCCGCGGTTCGTCTCGCCGCCTAGCGATAGGCTACCACCGAAGCAGACGACATCATCAAGCATGCCCGCTCCCCGCACCGCCCCCTCCGGCGCCCGCCCCTCTTTGGCGGAGCCGATGCTGGCTGAGCGGGAGCGACCCACCTGTGCCGGGCCGTCTACCCGGCCCGTACAACTCACCCGGATGGCGCCCGATTCGCCGGCGCCCCCCCGGACCTCAGCCTACGATTCGCCCGCTGTGCTGTCGACATGCTCCTCGCGAGCTGGGTCGAGCATGTCGCTGGCATCCGCGGGCTCGGCCGCCTCCGGTCGCGAGGACATGTCCCCGGACATGACACCGCGATCCGGACGGCGGTCCACCGTGGGAGGAGCTGCCGGGGCGAGTCAACCGAACCGCCCAACTATGACGTCACCTACATTGTCGCTGGGGCTCGATTTCGATTACCAACTCGAAACCAGAGCCCAGCAACGCAGGCGCAGCTCGGACGAGACCGCGGTGGAAGAGGCGAAGCGGTACTGTCTTGACCCGCCGCGGCCACAGCGCGAAAGCGCGCCGCGCGGTCGGGCACTACCGGCATCGCCTACCTTCGCGGACGCGGTCCACCGGCGTACCCCACCGCGGTCGCCAACACCACCATCGGCAGGGGTAAGTATCAATCTTATATCCCCTGCCCCTACTGCATCTACCGCCCCCCCCCCCTGATGGCCCCCCCGGCGCTGCGACGGCGGCCACCTCTTCCAAACAGAAGCCGGGGAAGAAGAAGTTGCGCTTCCCACCGCTGGTGGTGGAAACGCTACCCAACTGGGCCGCTCATTTCCGGGCCATACGGGACAAGCTGGGCCGGCCGCCGAACGCCCGTCCGTACGGGACCGGGGTGAGATTCACCCCGGACACCGAGGACGAGTATCGGCTGGTCCAACGCTACCTAACTGGCCTGGAGAAGGACAGCGGTGTGAGCTGGTTCGCGTATTCGCTGCCAGCGGAGAAGAATGTGAAGATCGCCATCAGGGGCCTGCCGGCGGACACGGACCCCGAGGAGATAGAGGAGGAACTCCGGGCGTTGGGATACCAGCCGGAGTACGTGCGCCATATCAAGGGCGCACTAGGACGACCCGGCTGCGTGTTCCACGCGATACTGAAGAGAACCCCGGATGTCAGGAACATCTACGGCTCCACCGTGTTCATGAACATGGGTGGGGTCAAGATCGAGGCTTGGCGAGGAAAGCGTGGGCCCGCACAGTGCCACCGGTGCCAACGTTTTAGGCATAGTTCGCACCAGTGCCACCGCCCGCTCGCATGTGTGCGATGCGGGGACGGGCACGCGGCCAGGGACTGCCCACGTCCGCGGGAAGAGCCGGCCACCTGTGCCAACTGTGGTGGCCCGCATCCCGCGAATAATATGAAGTGCCCCGTATTCGAGAAAGAGATACGGAACAAGCGAGCGGGGACCGTCGCCGTCACGGCCAAAAGCCGGGCACACGCAACGATTGCGCCCTCAGTAGAGGCACATGGCACGACGTTGATGGCGGCGGCCAACGAGCCCACGAGCCGGTCGCAAGCCCCCTCCTCAGGGCGGAGGAAGAAAAGACGCGGGGGGAAAAGGAAGAGGAAGAATCCCCCCACCACCAGAACGCAAGAAGACCCCCTTACGGCCGCCCCTGTCTACATAGCGCAGGTTGCAACGAGGGATGAAGAAAAACAACAACAAAGAATTCCAAGAAAAATACAAGAAAAGGGCGAACCTACTGGTGGCGCCAATCAGGCGCCGCGGAAAGAGGTGGAACAACAAAGGTTCGCCCAGAAGCCGCACGGCGCCGCCACTGCCGCGGTCAGAGTCAACCAAACACAGCGGCCAATAGGAACGCAGGGAAAGTTCCCTGCACTGACGAGTGGCGGCGCTGTCGTCGCACATTTGCCGATTTTATCGGCAAACAGATCGGCCAAAACACTAAGGAATTTACAACCTGCGCTATAAAGCTCCTGATGGATTTGATCAGGGCTATTAGACAGGGCCGAGAGATTGAGTCCGTGATCTTCGATGGTCTGGCCACATTACTCTCTCTGTGTGATGGCTAGACCATTGAGGATCGTCCATTGGAATGCTCGCGGCCTTAAGGATAAGGTCGCTCCCCTCCGCCATCTCCTCCGGGACCAGAACGTCGACGTGGCGCTAATTAGTGAGACACACCTGGGGGCCGGAAATAGGGTCAGGTTCCCAGGTTACCACGTCTACAGGAAGGATGAAAGGTCGGCACTACACTCCCGCTACCGTGGTCTGGCGGTATTGGTGAGGCGAAGAGTCGTCCATCAAGAGCTCCCCGTACCAACGCTTAACAGCTTCTACGCGCTGGGTGTACAACTGCATGTTGCCGGCGAGGACGTCAACGTCCATGCGTGCTATAAACCGCCCGCGGCTCCCCTGGATGTGGTCGAGCTGCGGGCGCTGCTTAGCGCGCCGGACGGCAACGCTGTTCTCCTTGCCGGCGATCTGAATTGCAAGCACCCAGCGTGGAACTCAATGAACACCAACAACGGGGGGAGGCGGCTCTTCGCGGACGCGGAAGCCTTCGGGTACTCGGTGTCCGGCCCGGAGACGCCCACCCACTACCCGGGGTCGAATCTCCAGATGCCTGACGTGCTGGACGTCGTAGTCCACCGGGGGCTACACTGCCAGATCACGCAACAAGTCATCGACGACGAGCTTCAGTCGGACCACCAACCGGTGCTCGTCGTCCTATCGGGTGTGCCGACCCGATTGAAGCCTATAGCGCCACGCCGACGAACGGATTGGACAATCTTCGGAGAGACGCTAGATACCACCACGCCTACTCGGCCCATCGTCACCTCCGCGGACGTGGATCAGATGGCGGGTGACGTCACTGCTTGCATCCAGAGCGCCTTGCAAGTGGCGACGACGACGTCACTGCCGGGGGGGAGAGGGCTTTTGCCGCCCCTGCCGGCACGTTTAACGGAGTTAATCGCCAAGAAGAGGCGCCTTCGCAAGCAGTGGCAACAGCTTAGATGCCCGTCACTGAAAACGGAGTTAAACCGTCTCGCGGAGAAGGTCAAGGCCGAGCTATCGGCCCACACCGCCGCGGGCTGGGAAGAAAGAATCGACGCCACGACGGACAGCTGGCCGTCTCTACATACGCTATGCCGACAACTGACGAATACCCCAGCCCCGGTACGCCCTCTACTGAATAGCGACGGGGCGCTCAGATACAAAGCAGAGGACCGCGCGGAGGTCTTCGCCGAGCACCTGGAGCGTCAGTTTCAGCCGAACCCGACCAGCGACCACGAGCATGTCGCAGCAGTCGAGAAACACTTGGAGAACTACTTCGCACCGCCGATAGCTCCCGAAGAGATGCCGATTTTCTTCTCGCCGGGCGCAGTTAGACGCGCCATACTAAGGACCAAGCCCAGGAAGGCCCCCGGTGCCGACGGTATCGCGAACACAGCGCTGCGCCACTTGCCGTACCGAATGGTAGCGGCACTGGCGCGCCTGTTCACAGCGATACTGCGCACGGGGACCTTTCCCGAATCCTGGAAAGAGGGGCGCGTCATAATGCTGCCCAAGGCGGGAAAAAATACGCAGAAGCCGGAGAGCTATCGGCCTATCACACTACTGCCGACAATCTCCAAGGTGTTCGAAGCACTCCTGCTGCGACATCTTCAAAAATACATCGAGCCCAGACCGGAGCAGTTCGGGTTTCGGCCGGAACATAGCACGACGCTCCAGCTGTCGAGGGTACTGCATCACCTCGCGACCGCTAGGAACAAGAAGGAGTACTCGGTGGCAGTATTCCTCGACATGGAGAAGGCCTTCGACCGCGTGTGGCACGAGGGCCTACTCTTCAAACTCGCCACCTCGGACGCGCCCCGTCGCGTCGTAAGGGTGGTATCTAGCTTTCTCTCCCACAGGACCATCAGGGTGGTGGTCGACGGGGCGCTCTCTAGCGCCCGCCCGGTGCTCGCCGGCGTGCCGCAGGGTAGCTGCATATCGCCTGCGTGTTACTCGCGTTACACCGACGACATCCCCACCACCGAAGACGCGATGCTCGCGTTATACGCGGACGACGCCGCGTACATTACTAAATCGCTCAATGCGAAGTACGCGGCGTCGAAAATGCAGCGTGCACTGGACGCTCTCCCGGAGTGGCTGTCTAAATGGCGGCTCTCCGTTAACGTGGGTAAAACGCAGGCGATGATCACCGGAAACGCGCCACTCCCACCACCCTTGAAGCTCCAGGACGTCGACGTCGATTGGTCGCCCCGGGTCAAATACCTGGGTGTGACCATCGACCGCCGCCTCACGATGGGGCCCCACGTCCGCAAGGTCGCCGCACAGGGCATGGTCGCCCGCAACCTCCTCCGGCCTGTGCTCTCGTCTCGAATCCCGGTGCGCGTCAAGCTGAGCGTGTACAAAATGTACGTGCGCTCAGTCTTGACGTACGCCGCTCCCGCCTGGTACGCCCTCACGAGCGAGCCAAGCAGAAAGCTACTCCGCACGCAGCAAAACATTGCGTTGCGGACCATTGTAGACGCCCCTCGTTTCGTGAGGAATGACGTAATCCAGCGGGACCTCAAGATTGAGAGCCTGGATGAGTTTGTGGGGCGACTCGCGAAGGCTATGTTCGCGCGGGCCGACGCTTCTGCCTGGCCCCATGTCAGGCAGATAGCGCCACTGCACGCGCGGCCGCCTGACGCGAAAGCCCTGCCCCGCGACCTGGTAGCGGACCCTGACCCCATCGCACCGATTTGACGCCTCGGGTAAGCTGCACCCAGGTTACACGCAGCTTACTCGAAATAATAAGACTCCACATATGTACACATACATTAGCTGTGCGGCGTGTTCTAAGTTAATATAGGCACGTCGCATAACTTATATACAGACAACCGCTACTATACAGGCATCTATACTCAACACGTGCGGGCGCGATGCGGGTCGCGACGCACGTACTCACTGAGCGGTGTAACACTACAGTACTAGCCGCTCACACATACGAGACTGCCTACCCCTCAATCCGTAAACGGCTCGATCTGTAAGCGGGGAGAGGGGGAAGCTACATATTAGACCTGTAGGGCGTCGAGTCGGCATCTCCGTCGCTGGTCGTTCTCGCTGGGCCTCCCCCGGGTAACCGGGGGTCTCACCTGGCGGGGACAGACCGCCGGGATGTCGTGAAGAAAGCGACGCCACTAAGGGCGTCGCGGCGCGCCTACAGAAATATTCATAGCAACCATTTACATAGACGCACTTTTGCCTCACGAAAGTGCGTCATTTCTTTAGCCGTCCTAGGCAACCTGATTGAGGGGCCCATTTTTATGGGCCAATGTATGACCTCCGCGGGCGAAGGGCGAAGCCCTGACCCCGCTCGCCACGCCCCCTTGCGGGGGCGTCGCGACGTCCTTATGACTGAGAATAATTCATTCCTTCCATCATTCATTAACTTCCATCATCCAACATTCATCAATACATTGTTTAATTGCTATCCCAACTGTCGTCGATCGTTAAAAAAATATTAGTTTCGTAGATGTACAATGTAAGAATGTTTAGGCTTTTAAAGGTCAGGTAACGTGATTTATTTTGTACTCAAAAACTTTTCGCAGACAACAATGTGAGAATTATTCCTGTACATATTAAAATTCTTCGCTGAGAATCAAAGCATGTGCGGAACCGCGTAGAAAGTCGGACGTAACGCTGGTATAAACAAGTCATCTCAACGAAGAACTCGGTGATTTGGAGAAGGTTAACTGCGTGCGTCGCGACGTTGCCGCCGCGGTGTCGCTCCGGCGAGATTGTTTGCTTTGTAACAGCAATAGTGTTGAATAAGCAATGAACGTCTCTGTAATGCGTGTTGTTTTCAACCGACTTCCAAAAAGGAGGAGGTTCTATGTTCGTCGCGTATGTTTGTTTTATGTATGTCCACCGTATTCTCCGTCACCGATTTTGATCATTCTTTTTTGTTTGAAAGGGTATGCTCTCGAGGTGGTCTCATATAAATTTTTAACCGACTTCAAAAAAAGGAGGAGGTTCTCAGATAGTCGGATAAAAAGTTTTTAGAAGACGGCTGAACCGTTTTGAAAAATTCTTTATTTTGTTTGAAAGGGTTTACTTTCAAGTCGGTCCCATTGTCATTTGGTCACGATCTGATGATGGAATCTTGGAGAAATCGAGGGAACTCTTCAAATATTATAGGCACACCTATAATGATTTGGGTATTTTTTATAGTAACTCGAGCATTTGCTCTTGGAAAGCACCATTTGGTAAATCGGAAATGATGATGAAGGACACAGATGGCCACCGGAACTACTCAATAATATGTATTTCACGGGTTGCGATTCGATTACTTTAATATGGTTGGTAAGCAATTGATGCTCGTCACAATTCATACGGTGCAGGGGAGCTGTTGGTGAAGTACCTGGAGAACTCCTCAACAATTAAAGTCCCTGCATCGGGAAAAGCAATATTTTGTTAAAAGGTGATGAGCAGTTGACGTTAGGCTATTGTATACATTACAAACCAACCCACTAAAAAGTGAAAAAATACCTGTTTAAAAAATGCAACCGACTTTGGACAGTATCTTTGGATCAGTATTTTAGTGTTTTGCCACCGACTTCCGAAATTATGGTTATTTTTCACTTTGTAGTTTGAAAGTCGGTAGCATTTTTTGTAAAAAGTTTTTTATTAACTTTGCTTGTATAGTTTTTGAGTTAGCTTCAATAATAAGATTTTTTTCCCACTTTAGTATGTGGATGATATTATGTTAAGTTCCTGTCACTGGTAGGTATTTAGATGGCAGGTAGTGGTATTCGAATTTGTGTGGGGTAAGTACCATAACTAAAACGTGAAAAATATAAACTTTTTACAAAAAAAAAAAAACAACGTCTGACTTCAAAAAAAAAACACTACTACAAAGTGGAAAATAATTTTACTTTCGGAAGTCGGTGTCTTTGGTTTTGAATTTTTGTTTTCTGCCACCGACTTCCGAAATTAAAGTTATTTTTCACTTTGTATTGTTTTTTTTTTGGTCGTCGGTTGTTTTTTTTGTACTTACAAAATTTTTTTGACAAGTTATTTAGAGCAAGAAGACCATTGATACGAGTCTGTGACATCTCATTCAAGATTTATGAAGCTCAGAATAATGAAATATTAAGCTCATCAGTTCTTTATGTATGTAAGTATCTTCGACCAATATCTTATCAAAGCTATTTCGATCTTAAGTTTAGGAAGAAAAGTAAGCCAAAATATACTAATATATACTAAGCAGCTTATTTCCCGCACGCAGTAACACATGAAACGTAAGAGGGTGTTAGTGGTCACAAGTGTATTGTTATCTACACCTATACCTACGTTATGCCTTTCGTGACACGAATGTAAAGCATTTTGAGCAAATTGCAGCAAAGAAAAGAACACGGAACAAGTAATGTAATAGTGATCACGAGACGAGCGATTGAAAGCGCCTGTCCGACTGCTGACGAATGATGGCTTTGTCCAGAGTCGGAACAAAGCAGCAGAGCTCCGACTCGACGTTCATTCAATGAACAGAATGCCTTCACTATCGGCTAGTGTTGGCAAATTCCTGTTGCGTTCGATTCAAAGAATCAAATTTGAAAAAAAAAAAAAACGGGCCAAAAACATTCATAATATTGATGCACTTTTTCAAAGCAATGTCACATAATTACTGTCAATTAGGTAATTATGGTTTAATACTCGTAAATGCAGGTATGTTTTAATAAAACAATCGATTGATGTTATCTATTGCTTTAGTTATGTCCCTGTCAAAAAGTTTTCAGTTTACTTTGAAATAATCTGTGTACCTATATTTATTATGTTGGTTTATAATTTTACTGTAATGCAACGTAGGTCCATAACATTTTTTTATAATTTATCTTTTAACGAAAGTTACTCGTCCCTTTAGCTTATTTGTTACTGAATTAACAACTTTAAGTATTACTCAACCGCCTGTCGCAAAAGGGCTGTAACTTGTTGTCAAATTACATTCATATTCAATTAAATACATTCACAACATATTCACAATAGATTATATTATAGGTTACCTATTCCAACGGAAAAACAAAGTAGTAAATGAGAAGTGGAGAGGAATGTTTCAAACACATTTTAAAACAAAGTAAAACTATGTACCTAGATGTAAGTGCTTTGGAAAGTTTCTCGTCACGGAGACTGACCCTAAATCATAAAGCTGTCTATGAACGTGCATTTGATCAGAGTGGAGGGCTGAAGATGGGTTGTGATGATCGATAAAACTGATGCTACAGCATCAGTTTTACTCAGGACTAATAATCAAAGTTAGATACGTACCCGCACCCGCCTGCATCCGTGCGATACTTATGAGGCGCGCCAGGGGCGGCAGATACCGCGCCGTACTGTCATCGCCCGAGGCCTGAGGGGTAGCGAGTGCACCTGCACGCTTCTCGTGAGTATAATCATTGACGTTCACATGCCACTTTGCAGGAAAGAGGAGTAACTTATCGATACGAGAGATTTAGAGTTACTAATATCGCAGCCTATACTTGGATCATTATATATATTATATACTAGCTGACCCCGGCAAACGTTGTTTTGCCAATTATTTGTTTGGGGTGGACAACTCTTATCACTTAGGGGTATGAAAAATAGATAGTAGCCGATTCTCAGACCTACTGAATATGCATATAAAATTTGGTAAAAATCAGTAAAGCCGTTTCGGAGGAGTAAGGTAACTAACATTGTGACACGAGAATTTTATATATAAGATAACGGAGAGGGTAAGTGTCTCTCGTTATTATCAGCCATATTTTAACTACTGTGGGCGAACTGTGGGTAATGTTGGTAATTACGCAAAAGAAAAAGTGAATGTCAGGTTGGCGGGTGTATTTTTGTACCTCGTGGGATCGCAAGTTATTGCAATAGTTTCGTACACCCGCCATTCTGACGTCAGCTTGGCGGATGTATTTTTGTGTAGCCAAGGTTACTGAGTTAAAACACCTCTTTAAACATACCTTAAGTCAGTGAAATCTCATTGGAATTCGACAAAAAAGGAAAAATTCACTTTTCTATATACAGGATGTTACAATATTTTGCTTGTTTGACACAAAGAGTAAGAGAGCCTACGATCAAAACTTTGTCTCATTGTTTTATGGCGAAAACCGCATAAAATCGTTAGTTTAGACGGTTCTTTTTTTTTTTGGTGGGAAATTACGAATCCGAGGGCCGGGGGGTTTGGATCCCCTAGATTGGGCAGGAGCCGCTTCAAGGCAGCCCCGGCCCGTTCCAGTCTGGGAGCCAAACGTCGGAAATGTTCTACGAAATTCCACCGGCTGTCGAGGACGAGTCCCAGATACTTCATCGTCGACTCGACACCGATGTGAATCCTTCCCGTCATTACCTGGGAACCCGACGGTGGCGCATTCCAAGTATTGAGTATTGAAGGACCATGAAAACCCATGGCCTCGGACTTGTGCAGGGCCACCTCGAGTCCCAGCTCCCAGCCGGATCCTGTCAACGATTGTCGCAACCCCGCGTGTCACTAAGTCGGCCGTCGCCTGGTACGACCTCCCCTGCGCCAGGACCAACGTGTCGTCAGCGTAACAAACGACGCTGACGCCGCTAGGGAGGTCGGCGCGCAGCACCCAGTCGTATCCGATGTCTCACAGATGCAGCACCAGGACCGAACCCTGTGGGACACTGCACGACATCTCTTGCCGGTTCCACTCTCCTTGGTGACCGGGGTAGATGTAGGCCCTGTCCGTCAGATAGCCCTCGACCACACGACAGAGGTAGATCGGCATCCGGTGATACCGGAGTGCCTCCTTGATGCAACTCCAGGGCAGGGTGTTGAAGGCATTGGCGATGTCTAGAGACACCGCCAAGACGACCCCATCCCGGGCCACAGCATTCCCCATCGTGAGGGCCTGCATGCACATGATGGCGTCCACCGTAGAGCGCCCCCTGCGGAAACCGAACTGGCTCTTCGCCAGATCCGGCCCCACCCGCATCAGCTGCCCGACGAGACGGTCTGCAATAAATCTTTCAAAGAGCTTGCCCACCTCATCGAGCAGACTGTTCTTAGCCTAACTCGGTGGATAGTACTGATCAAAAACGTCGCAGTTTGCGACGTTTCTGGGTCAGACGGTTTTATCACAATATGTCTGAAATTAAAAATGTACATTGGTTTCACCATTTTATTATGAAAAAAATAGTTTTCAGACATTTTGCACGTCACATGTGGCCTGAACGCCATTAAATAGAAGCATGTTACGTTTAACAAAAATTGCCATTTCTAAAATATTTAGGGACTTAAACAACACTGGAAAACAGCTATCAGTCGATTTCATATTTAGCATCGACTTCAAACATCGGTTTTGGGCTTATCTGTTCCCGCAGGTAAGAATTTCCCCAGAAAATTATACTGTATCTCAAAATGGAAGCTACGAGACCATGGTATGCAATCAAACTTGTGGTGATGTTAGCTTTCTTAGCCAAATTAAATAGGACAAGCAGTTATGCTCAATTTTTTAAATACCTTTTCTACTTGAGGTTTCCACGTCATTTGACTGTCAATTACTATGCCTAGAAAGGAGATGGAGAATGTTGGGCCCAAATGTAATAGGTTGAGATATGATCTAAAAATTAGTCATATTTTTTATCCTTGAATATCAAAATTCAGCTCAATTCTTTGCCTGGAAGCGGAGAAATATGATAAAGATAGTTTTCGTGAGATTATCGATTAAAGTAATCGATTACACAACTACAAAAAGAAAACCAACCCACTAGGTAGCACTAGTATAATTACTTAACTCAAAGTAATTAAATGCACTATTTATACTTTTATACAATATAGTGCATTTAATTTAAATAAAACAGATTAAATACTGAAAAACCAAAATAATGATTATCAATTTCATATCGATTAAAATCAATTTAATTTTTTTGTATATGTCACTGGCAGTACATATTCTGCACTGGCAGACTGACATTGACAATTTGACACATTAGTGGTGGGTCATTCTCGAATTTTTGGCGACCGAAACCGTTTTCTCGACGACGAAAACGGTTGCAGAAACCGGTTAAAAGACGAAACTTATCAAACATGGAATAGAATTGCCTTTTCGTCGAGCGCAGTTTCTTAAAACTATCAACGATTTGAAATGTATGAAATGGTTTTTTCGCATTACGAACGACAGCATTGACAACTGGTAATACATTACAGACTGTATTTCATTTCAAAGAGTTCACTTTTTAAGAGTTCATTTTTTATTGGAAGGACTGTTTTACGAGTGTGATAGATAAAAATCGCACCAAGTAATTCGAAGACTGGTTTGTGCAATGAAGACTGTTTGAAGTTGAACTCAGGACGTAAAACGGTTTCATCATCACAAAACGGTCTTTGTAAACGGTTCGTTGTCGCAACGTCCATCACTACTAGAACTAAACAGCTGTCACTTATTTCGTGTTTTCGGATGTGTTTTGAGTGCTTTCCCAATTATTTTTCATTTTCAACGATCACTGCTTTGATTTCTACGGATTCTGACCCTGCCTACCTTGTACGACCCTTGCTTTCACACTGGACACCGAAGATCGCTCACAAGATTGGCTTGGAATTGTTATAATGGATTTTTGTGGATTGCATATTGTTGCAACTATGGATCGCTATGTAAATTGTGGGATAGCAACTAGTCGCTGCAATACACTCATGTTTGTATGAATCTATAAATTCTCACCATTTACATTAGTTACTATTCAGGCCCAAGAGAGCATGTAATCGTTTCAGTCTCCTTTAGCTTTTTGTACTTGGTCTATTTTATTTTTATAAAAAAAATTGTTTTTTGTTTTGATGTCCGCTGATAAAAATGTGTTATGTTAGGCTTTCCTAAACTAATTACTAATTTACTGTCGTCAAGCCAATTCACAATGTCCCCGAGTGTATCATTTATGTTCTGTTCATATTTATTTGCATCAGAACAACTGATAAAAGCATCTCAGGTAAGCTCGTAGGTAAATACGCCGTAATACGATTTTTTTATTATTTCTGATTATGGTAAAGTTGGTCTGATTAGTAATGTGATATACAACATTTGTCTTATATAATTGCTATGTTACCGATCGGAAAAAAAAATCAATACATTCAAAATGGATTCAACACATAAGTTGCTCTCATTTTCTTTTGAAAAATGATTAATTCGCATCAATGACCAATGTTCACTTGAAAACAAGATTTTCAGACTAGGCAAATTATTTTATTTTCGAAAATGGCCTCCTGGGTACGTGTGACGCTACTGGTGTCTGAAAATCTAAAACCTTTATTTAAATTCAGAATAATGAAAAGATTTTATACGGTTTTGGTCGTAAAACGATGAGGTTAAAATTTTGGTCATGAGCTCTCGTCGAGTACCAGTTGAGGAAACCAGGAATACTTGACTATAGGGATACTTAGCAGCACAGCTCACTTCACCTACGTGAATAAAAGAACGATTGTTATCATTTCCATGCCACTTGCAGTTCTACAATATGGTTCTAAAAGTGAAAAAACAACAAGTTTATAGGTTCAGTTTGCATAGGTTTTCACGAAGCTGTAAGCTGAATATTTTCAGGGTTCTGTTATTGATTAAATAAAAGCTTTCCATATCGCGTACTTGACTGAAGATATCCAAGAATTCAAGAGTCTATTATTTGCAAACAAAAGAAGGCACGGATACAAATACAATTCTTTTTTAAATCACATCTATTCAAAAAGAGCTAGTTTATTCTTCGTAAACAGGGACTAACTCATTGAAGGCGGCTCAAAAAGTCACCCTTATTATGTAGAGGCGGTTTAAAGGACTATTATCAATAAGCGTCGGACGCATCTCATATTGAAACAATTTGACGCAGATCGGCGTTTTCCGCATATGAAAACGATTTCTAGCTTATTGTGAGAGAATTTTATTGAAGCTCATCAGTCTCTACTACTAAGTACTAAAGTACAGTAATCGCGGAGTGGGGCGCATCTTCGTGTATGGCATTATCTATAGATACTAAAAAGTATGGCTAAAAGAAGGTTATAAGCAGCAGGATAACATAATTTGGAGATAAACATTATTTCATATTTAGAAGAATATAGGAAAGAGAAAAGAGGCAGGTCGGTTATCTGCAAACAGATGTCAAAATTATGGCCACTTCGATCATGGTAAATGTAAATTAATATTAACTTCTAACTTAAGATCTATTATTGCCATCCATGATTTACTTTGTAATTTGAACTAGAAACAGATTAAAAAAAAGAAAATACGTCTGTGAATATACCTACACCTTTTTCAAATAAATTTTCATGTCATGTGTTTTCAGGCAACTAAACGGCATGCCGGCCGGACGGTCTCAAACTCAAACTCAAAGCATTTATTTCAAATAAACCAATTACAGGTACTTTTGAATTGTCAAGGGGTAGCCCGCCGGCTGAATGCGTCCCAGAGGGCCATGGCCATCCGGCTGGCCCGAGGATACCGCACGGTCTCCTGCGAGGCGGCGAGCCTCCTTGCTGGATTACCGCCATGGGATCTGGAGGCAAAGGTCCTCGCGCACATTTGGGAGTGGCGCGAGGAGGCGAAACGCCGGGGCTTAACTCCGATGCCGCAAGAAATCGCGGCACAGCGGACAGAGCTCCGGCGGTATCTCATGGCGGAATGGAGAGTGCGATTGTCGCAACCCAGCGCTGGGCACGCCACAATTGCGGCGATAAGCCCCTCTTTGAGGAGTGGCTAGAGAGGCGCCACGGCGTCCTCACCTTCCGCCTGACGCAGGTCCTCACTGGACACGGCTGTTTCGGGAGGTATCTGTTCAGGATAAAGTGGGAGGAAACGCCCGGGTGTCGCCACTGTGTGGATCACTCTGAGGACACGGTGGAGCATACGGTGGAGGTCTGCCCAGCTTGGGCGGGGGCATCGCCGTGTCCTTGTGGAGGCGATCGGTGGCGGTGATCTCTCGCGTCCGGCCCTGATTCGGGCCATGGTACGGAGCGAGAGGAAATGCGAGGCCATCACCTCCTTCTGCGAAGCGGCAATGTTCGCAAAGGAGGAGGTAGAACGCGTGAGGGAGAAGCAAATTTTTCGCCTTCGCGCCCCTAACAGCCGCAGGAGGAGACGCCCTGGGCGTCGGGAATCACAGGCAGATTTCCGGCCACCGTAGGCGCGGGCTTGCGGACGGTGAGCAATGGGTAGCTCGCCGTCCGATAAGGACCAAGCCCGGGTCGACGGCACGTTGTGTTCCACGCGCGCCTCAAAGAGATGTCAGCAGAATTGACGGGGTCCGCTAGGGCCAATGCCTGCCGGGGCTGCGAATACGGGCCGAAAGGGAAATCGTGGCCCCCCGGCAACATGGCAACTGAAGTAACACGGGTGGGTTTTAGTCAGTAAGAGTCTGACACGTCCTCCCGCTCCACCCAGAGCGGGAGAAGTTATTTGATAATTTCCCAACCAAAAAAAAAGGGTAATATGTACTCATGTGACTTGACGTGATGACATAAAAAAAAAACCGGCCAAGTGCGTGTCGGACCACGCACAATGAAGGGTTCCGTAGTTGGGATGAATTTATCCCAAAAACAAACTTAACTTTGTAGTTGAAAAATATGTTCTCCCATACGGAATGTATGGGAAAACATGTTTTTGCAACTGCAAAGTTAAGTTGGTCGATTATTACTCGTTAACCTGTAAAGCCTACTTAGCTGTGATAGTTTTCCTTTTAATTTCGTTATATCAGCTACTGTTGTGATTTTTTTCACACACCCAAAATCAACCATTTAGCCGGCAGGGGGGGGACACACTTGACTCTAACAAAAATTAGCACTTTAAAGCTTAATATTTCGCAAACGAATCCCTGAATACAAAAATGGTTTCCACAAACTCACAATATTTTTGAAGGACCTTTCCAATGATACCCCTCACCATGGAGTAAAAAAATAAAAAAATAAACATTACCACTTTACGTGTATGAGAGGTACCCTAAAAAAAATCTTTTTCATAATTTTGTTTTACCATTTTGTCGACGTAATTAATATGTATACCTATGCGAAATTACAGCTTTCTAGTACTAAGGGTCTCGGAGCTAGACCGCGGACAGACAGACAGACAGACAGACGGACATGACGAAACTATAAGGGTTCCTTGTTTACTACGGAACCCTAAAAATTACGTTCCCATGACAACGTGATGTTGAACCGTCATTACATGGTAGGCGGAGTGGGGGGTGTTAGGTTTTTTTCGTTACGGAATTTCTTGATTCGGTCGCCGCGCTCAAAGCCCGCGATAAAAGCTATGCAATAGCTTTAAAAAAAAGGGGTCGGTCAGTCAGAAAGATAAAGCTAGTTGCCCATTTCAAAGCGTAGTAGGTACCTATGGGGAAGAACGGGCAAGAAACTGGAGTAAACGAGACCATCTGGTTTATTCAGTAAAATCTCAACGTGTAAACGTAAGTGGAGTGAGCTTTAAGTAAGCTGTCAATTTCTAGCATCACATGGAATGTCAGATCGGTTGATGCTAGGCGTAGACACTATTGACAGCTCATTTCACCTTAGTGTTTACATGGTGAGATTTTTACAGAATAAATCGACTGCTGCGGTCTATTCTGTAAAAAAAAAATGAGCCGATGCGGGACGCCTGGCAGATGTGAAACATCGAAATTATTATGTAATACGCATAAAGGATAGTTTACGACAAGAAATAAATATGGCAACTGTTGGCGTGGCGATGCATCGCCACGCATCGCCACACCAAAGGTTGGGCTGACCCGCCGCTATAGATGTTTCACATCAAAAACTCACCGTGAAAACACAGGTGAAGTGAGCTGTCATTCCACCTGATGCTAAGTATTCCTATAGTCAGGTGTCCCCGGTTTCTTCTACTTGTATCAAACAAGCAAAATATTGTAAAACCCTGTATATATGAAAGTGAATTTTTAATTTTTTGTCGAATTCCAATGAGATTTCACTGACTTAAGGTATGTTTGGAGAGGTACCAATTAGGTACTAAATATCCATGCATGTTTTATATCCAACTTTTCAGTAATCTTGGCTACACAAAAATACACCCGCCAAGCTGACGTCAATATGGCGGGTGTATGAAACTATTGCAATAACTTGCGATCCCACGAGGTACCAATTATTTCACAAGTGGTACAAATTGGTAATAATTAGGTACTACATTTTGAGATATATTTCGTCCATTTCTGGAAAATACACCCGCCAACCTGACATTTACGAGTTTCGTGAATGTCAGGTTGGCGGGTGTATTTTTCTGTATAAAACGCACACTATGCTGCCAAGCATATTATAAGTTGGGGGATTACATCGCTGATAAAAATGCTTGGCTCAGCGCTGGTCCAGCTCCACAAGGGCGCATAAACTAGTTGATTAGAATTCGAAAGTATTGTTGCAGCTGCTGAAGATTGTAAAAACTATCTGTGTTTTGTATAAATTTAATCTCTTTGTATTGTATACTAGCTTCTGCCCGCGACTTCGTTCGCGTGGAAGTCGTAAAACATCACAATATACTACTACAATAATAGCCACATTTTTATAAAACTTCCCTGTATACTACATTTGTAGTTTTATTCTCAGCAGCCAAAATATACAGTCAGGAATGGTGACTCGGGAGCAAGCGACGTAACAGTTGTTCGTATGAGAAGCAGCTTGTCCTGAGGTCAACACCCGCAGCCTTCAGTCTTCGATGTTGGCCCCTGTGACTTGTTGATCACAAAGCATACGCTCACAGGGACCTGCACGCGCTTAAACTGGTAATGGTGGGGAATTAGTGGTATACGCGCTATAAACACTGTCTCGCCATCGCCACAACCTGTTAGAATTTCCGTCTCGATGACGTTTCTCTGTAAAGACATGACTTTGAGCCGGTTTCCGTTACACAGATATACAACCGGAAAAGATACTTGCCATTTGCGAATTGAGAAATTCTACGGGGTAATATGTGGCATTAATGGAGGTGTATATCACTTCACTCCCTTCAATTTGTGAGAGAATACTGTGGTTGATCGCTGCAGCTTGATCATTTTCGGAGTTAAAATGGACACACACCCAAGAATTCTCTTGGTACGGTATTTGACTGATGTCCTCGTATATCAGAATGAATAAGATCTTCTAAAGTGGGATCTACTCTACCAAGAGTCTCTGGTAAAGTGCCTTCACTAATTTTTAGAAGAACATCGGAGAATTCTTGAGCATTTGAATTCACGCCAAACCGAGCTCATATGATGATGGTCAAGCGCAGTTTATGAACTCTCGACCATAGAATCGACCTTTTCAACGAAAGAACTGTGACACCACCCATCATATCTTGGTTCCTGCGGATGTCCTCCAGGGTTCTGTTTACAGCTTCCATTGCTTTTCTATTTGCCATAATGCATTCATACTATACGATGAAGCGCAGTCCCTATGCACACATCTCTTGTTCTGTTGCGTGACACCCCACAAACAGGCGTTTCGTTGCTCTCTAAATCGATGGGAATCTTAAACATGGCGTGCGCTGTTTTGTCACCAGGAAGCAGTGTGGCAGCGATTCCAGAAGATCCACACACATACATATTTCAAAATCGCTGGGACAAATCTGCTCTCAAAATCTGTAAAAAATCATTTTATTCCTACAGTCTTTAGCTCTTAAATGATCAGAATACAACCTTGAATGTTTTGTGACTGTAAAGTACTTGTGACGTAGTAGGTTTCCATAGCTTACGAAGTTTTCCTTTATTTTTGTGAATTAATACATTAATAAAAAAAAAACAATTTATAAATGTTAAAAAATAGTTTAAAAAACAGATGGTAATCGAACTTACTACCAGGACTTCAAATCATTCGTCCAACCGCTTACTTATTCGCTTTGTTGAAAGTTAGCTAAAATAGCCGTTCCTATATAATAATTATGTCATGATTGACTGCATAGTTCCATAAATGTATAGCTTGATTATAATCATTTAAAAAGTTAAATCGGTAACTATCTACAATATCCCAACCTTTTGGCGCGTCCTTTTATAATTTGCAGAGAAAAATAAGAAAATAATGTAATATTGCTCATCCCCCATAGCAAATAGCGTGATAGTCTATACCCTACAATTGCAACAGACAAACATTCTAAAAACTATATTTTCCGCATAAGAATCGATCCCAGACCTCGTAGCAATAACTTTCTTTCAAAAAGTTTAACTTCGCTACGATTTTAATATTATAGGGACATAATCAAAACAAAAAAAAAAAATCGTGTAACAAAATGTGAAAAAAAGAAAACAAAAACCGTAGTTGGGAATCGAACTTACAACCCCATGTTTGCAAAGCAATCGTCCAACCGCTGAGTTAATTGCACTCGAAAGAGGTCCGCAAGGGGGCGCGGCGAGCGGGGTCAGAGCCTCGCCCTTCGCCCGCGGAGGCTTTACGTTGGCCCATCACGATGGGCCTCTCAATTGTGTTTGCCTCGGGCGGCAATGAAAACGACCACATTATTGTTAGGCAATAATGCGTCGGTGTGATTGGTTGCATTGAATATTTCTGTAGGCGCGCCACGACGCCCTTAGTGGCGCCGCTTTCTTCACGACATCCCGGCGGTCTGTCCCCGCCAGGTGAGACCCCCGGTTGCCCGGGGGAGGCCCAGCGAGAACGACCAGCGACGGAGATGCCGACTCGACGCCCTACAGGTATAATATGTAGCTTCCCCCTCTCCCCGCTTACAGATCGAGCCGTTTACGGTTTGAGGGGTAGGCAGTCACGTATGTATGAGCGGTTAGTGTTGTAGAGTAACACCGCTCAGTGTAGACGCACGTCGCGACCCGCATCGCGCCCGTGCGTGTTGTGTATGGGTGCATGTATAGTGATGGATGTCTGTACAGTTATGTGACGTGCCTATATTAACCTAGTACACGCCACACAACAGATGTATGTGTACATCTGTAGAGTCTTATTATTTCGAGTAAGCTGCGTGTAACCTGGGTGCAGCTTACCCGAGGCGTCAATCCGGTGCGATGGGGTCAGGGTCCGCTACCAGGTCACGGGGCAGGGCTTTCGCGTCAGGTGGCCGCGCGTGCAGTGGCGCTATCTGCCTGACATGGGGCCAGGCAGATGCGTCGGCCCACGCGAACATGACCTTCGCGAGCCGGCCCACAAACTCATCCAGGCTCTCGATCCCGAGGTCCCGCTTGATGACATCGTTCCTCACGAAGCAAGGGGCGTCTAATATGGTCCGCAGCGCAAGATGCAGTTGCGCGCGGAGCAGCCTTCGGCTCGCCTCACTCGTGAGGGCGAACCAAGCGGGGGCGGCGTACGTCAAGACTGGGCGTATGTACATCTTGTACACGCTCAGCTTGACGCGCACCGGGATGCGGGACGAGAGCACGGGTTTAAGGAGGTTGCGGGCTACCCTACCCTGTGCGGCGACCTTGCGGACATGGGGCCCCATCGTGAGGCGGCGGTCGATGGTCACACCCAGGTACTTGGCCCGGGGCGACCAATCGACGGCGGCTCCTTGTAGTTTCAGGGGTGGTGGGAGGGGCGCGTTTCCTGTGATAAGTGCCTGCGTTTTACCCACGTTAACCGAGAGCCGCCATTTGGATAGCCACTCGGGGAGCGCATCGAGGGCGCGCTGCATCTTGACCGCCGCGTACTTCGCATTAAGCGATGTAGCTATGTACGCGGCGTCATCTGCATACAGCGCGAGAATTACTTGGTTTGTGGCGGGGATGTCGTCGGTGTAACGTGAGTAACACGCAGGCGACACGCAGCTGCCTTGCGGTACACCCGCAAGCACAGGACGGGCGCTAGATAGCGCTCCGTCGACCACCACCCTGATAGTCCTGTGGGAGAGGAAGCTAGACACCACCTTTACGACGCGACGGGGCGCGTCCGAGGTGGCGAGTTTGTAAATAAGGCCGTCGTGCCACACACGGTCGAAGGCCTTCTCCATGTCGAGGAATACTGCCACCGAATATTCCTTTTTGTTCCTAGCTGTTGCGAGGTGGTGCAGTACCCTCGACAGCTGGAGCGTCGTGCTGTGTTCTGGCCGGAACCCGAATTGTTCCGGTCGTGGCTCTATGTGGGGTTGGAGATGTCGCAGCAGGAGTACCTCAAACACCTTGGAGACCGTCGGCAGCAGAGTGATCGGCCGATAGCTCTCCGGCTTCAGGATGTTCTTTCCCGCCTTGGGCAGCATTATGACGCGCCCCTCCTTCCACGAGGCGGGAAAGGCCCCCGTGCGCAGTATCGCCGTAAACAGGCGCGCCAGTGCCGCTACCGTACGGAACGGCAGGTGGCGCAGCACTGTATTGGTGATACCGTCAGCACCGGGGGCCTTCTTAGGCTTGGTTTTTAGGATGGCGCGTCTAACTGCGCCAGGCGAGAAGAAGATAGGGTCTTCATCGGGAGCTATCGGCGTTGCGAAGTAGTCCCCCAGGTGTTTCTCGACTGCTGCGACATGTTCGAGGTCGCTGGTCGGGTTCGGCTGGAACTGACGCTCCAGGTGCTCGGCGAAGACCTCCGCCCGGTCCTCTGCTACATATTTGAGCGCCCCGTCGCTGTTGAATAGCGGGCGCACCGGGGCTGGGGTATTCGTGAGCTGGCGGCAGAGTTTGTGCACCGACGGCCAACTGTCTGTTGTCGCGTCGATGCGTTCCTCCCAGCCCGCGGCGGTATGGGCCGATAGTTCGGCCTTGACCTTCTCCGCGAGACGGTTCAGCTGAGTCTTCAGCGTCGGGCATCTAAGTTGTTGCCACTGCTTGCGAAGGCGCCTCTTCTTGGCGATCAATGCCGTGATACGTGCCGGAAGGGGCGGCATTAGCCCTCTCCCCTGCGGCAGTGTAGTTGTCGCCGCTTGTAAGGCGCTCTGGATGCAAGCAGTGACGTCACCCGCCATCTGGTCCACGTCCGCGGAGGTAATAATAGGTCCGATCGGCGTGGTGGTGTCTAACATCTCTCCAAAGGCTGTCCAATCCGTTGATCGACGTGGCGCTATGGGTTTCATTCGGGTCGGCATGCCCGCTAGGACGACGAGCACCGGTTGGTGGTCGGACTGCAACTCGTCGTCGATCACTTGCTGCGTGATCTGGCAGTGTAGCCCTCGGTGGACTACGACGTCCAGCACGTCTGGCATCTGCCGGGCTGCGTCTGGGTAATGGGTGGGCGTGTCCGGGCCGGACACCGAGTACCCGAAGGCTTCCGCATCCGCGTAGAGTCGTCTCCTCCCTGTATTCGTATGCATAGAGTTCCACGCCGGGTGCTTGCAGTTAAGGTCGCCGGCAAGGATAGTCGCGTTGTTATTTAGCGTGCTAAGTAGCGCCCGCAGCTCGACCGTGTCCAGAGGGGTCGCGGGCGGCTTGTAGCACGCGTAAATATTGTGGTCCTCGCCGGCGACGTGCAGCTGCACACCCAGCGCGTAAAAAGTGCTGAGCGTCGGCAAGGGGAGCTCTTGATGGACGACTATACGCCTCACTAATACCGCCAGACCACGGTAGCGGGCGTGTAGTGCCGACCTTTCATCCTTCCGGTAGAGGTAATAACCCGGGAACCTGACCCTATCCTCAGGTCCCAGGTGCGTCTCGCTAATTAGCGCCACGTCGATGTCCTGATCCAGAAGGAGGTGGCGGAGGGGGGCGACCTTGTCCCTAAGGCCGCGGGCGTTCCAGTGTAAAATCCTCAACGGCCTAGCCATCACAAAGTGATAGTAAGGTTGCCAGACCGTCGAGGATGACCGCTTCGATGTCTCGGCCCTGCCTTATAGCCCTAATTAAGTCCATTAATAGTTTGATTGCACAGGTTGTAAATTCATTTTTGTTTGATTTGGTTTCTTTCGTTATCGGCATATGCTTCGACGCATTTCTTGCCGATAGTGCGATTGCAGCGCCGCCACCCGTCGTAGCAGGGAAGTTTTCCTGCTCGGTGATTGGCCGCTGTGTCTTTGTGACTCTGACCGCGGCCGTGGCGGCGCCGTGCGGCTTTTGGGCGAACCTACCAGGTTCCTCATTTCGCCGCTGCGCCGTATTGGCGCCACTGGTAGGTTCGCTTACTCGTTGTTGTTGATGTTGATTTTGATTGATTTGAACCGCCTTTGGTGCAACCTGCGCAATTTTTGAGGCAGGGCCAGCCTTAGGGGGGTCTTCTTTGGTCTCCGGGGGGGTCTTCTTCTCCCTCTTTCCCTTCCCCCCGCGTTTCTTTTTCCTCCGCCCGGAGGAGGAGGCTTGTGCTCTGTCAGTGGGCCCGTTGGCCGCCGCCATCAGCGTCGTGCCTTGGGCCTCTTCTGTGGCCTCTTCTCGCGGTTTGACCGCTTTCGTACGGTTTGCGGCCGTGATGGCGACGGTCCCCGCTCGCTTGTTCCTTATCTCCCTCTCGAACACGGGGCACTTTATGTTGCTCGCGGGGTGCGGGCCACCGCAGTTCGCGCAGGTGGCCGGCTCTTCCCGCGGGCGCGGGCAGTCACGTGCCGCATGCTCGCCTCCGCATCGCACACAAGCGAGCGGTCGGTGGCATTGGTGCGAGCTGTGTCTGAACCTCTGACACCGGTGGCACTGTGCGGGCCCACGTTTCCCCTTCCACGCCTCAATCTTGACACCCCGCATATTCATAAAGACGGTGGTGCCATAGATCTCCCGGACGTCTGGGTCTTCTTTAAAATGGCGTGAAACACGCAGCCGGGTCTTCCTAGTGCGCCCTTGATATGGCGCACATACTCCGGCTGGTATCCCAGCGTCCGGAGTTCCTCCTCTATCTCCTTCAGGTCCGTGTCCGCGGGAGGCCCCTGATGGCGATTTTGAGGTTCTTGTCTGATGGTAGCGAGTACGCAAACCAGGACACGCCGCTGCTTTTCTCCAGGCCAGTGAGGTAGCGCTGGACCAGCCTGTACTCATCCTCGGTTTCCGGGGTAAACCTCACCCTGGTCCCGTATGGACGAGCATTAGGGGGCCGGCCCAGCTTTTCCTTGATGGCCCGGAAATGCATGGCCCAGTTCGGTAGCGTCTCGACTACCAGTGGCGGAAATCGCATCTTCTTCGTCTTCTTCCCCTTCCCCTGCTTCGCTATCGACGACGCCGTTGCGGCGCCGGAGGCGGCAGCGGGGGGAGGGGGGGTAGTGTTGAGGGGGGGCGGAGGGGTAGCGTGTTACTAGCTACCCCCGCTGGTGACAAGTCCGGTGAAAGTGGTGGCGTATTGTGACGCACCACGTCGACAAAAGAGGGCGAGGTTTGTGCGCCCCGACCCCGCGGCGCGCTAACGCGCTGTGGCCGCGGCGGGTCTAGGCAATACCTCTTCGCCTCTTCTGGTACAGCCTCGCCGGAGCTCCTCCGACGTCGCTGGGCTCTGTTGCCCGGGAAGTTGAATTCCAGCGACGCCGTCGACGACGCTGGCGATACTGCCGTGGTTTCGGTGCCTGTTGCTCCCTCGGTGGGCCGACGTCCGGATCGCGGGGTCGTGTCCAAGGACACGTCATCGCGACCGGACGCGGCCGACCCCGCGGATGCGATCGACATGCTCGAGCCGGCTGGTGACGAGCATGCCGATAACGCCGCTGGGGAGTCGTAGGCGGAGGCACGGGGGGGTGCGGGTGACATGAGCACCTCGCTGTTGGTCCGGGTTGGCCCTATATAGGGCCCGGTACTCGCTGGCCGCTCACGCTCAGCCATCACCGGTCCCGCCAGCAAGCGGCGGTGGGCGGGGTCGGCGGTGCGCGGAGCTGGCACAGCTTTAGGGTTCGGTGTCGCCGTCAGTACCGCGCTAGCGGGCGCGGGCGGCGATGTAAGCCGCGCCGGGGGCGCGGTGGCGCGGGGCGCGGGGGCACGGTGGCGCACGGATGGCACCGGTGGATGCTCCTGGCGTAGGATGGTTGGCCTGGGCGGTGCTGCCTCACGCGCGGCGGGCGCGGCCGCACGCACGGGTAATAGTACTCGTACATGCGACCCCGTGGCACGCACGTGCGGCACTCGGCCTATGCTGGGCGCCGGTCCCGGCGCCTGAATCGGCACGGGACGGAACGCCGCGGGGCGTATGGGCACCGCTTGCTGTCGGCTCGTCGACGGCGCCGGCGCAACGCGCGCAGGCGCCAGTGACGTCGATGGGCCGATGTCGGCAGTGGCACTCACTTTAGAAATCTTTGCATCTCCTACCTTAGGTTTTGCACTTTTCCTGTCCTTTTTCGTGGTTGTAGATGGCCCGGCCAGCGGTAACCCGAGCGGCGCGTCGCCGATGTTCGGCAGCGACACCGCCCGATCCAACGCTGGCTGGGTCCTCTCCTCCTGTGACCCGGCATCGTGGCCCGTAGAGCCGCGTTTGCCGGGCTTCGGCATCTCCCCGGGGCGTGTGGCCTCCGCGACCGCTACGGTGATTGCTCACCGAGCCGTCCGGAAGGCTCCCCCTGTGTCCGCACCAGCACCGACAGGTACTCGCGCACACACAGGGTGAACACTAAAGTTTTTGCGGTCCGCGCGGATCAAAGTTCACCAGCGCTCCCGACACGTGTTTTTGAGGTTAGGATTTTATTAACCGACTGTGTGCGCGAAGGTGGCGACCATGCGTAGTCACGAGCCAATCCTGAGTTAATTGCTTCGTCGAATTTTACCTTAAATAGCCGTTCCTATATATTTCATGATTGACTGCTCAGTTCCATAAAGGTATAGCGTGATGATAATCATTCTAAAAGTTAAATCGATAACCATCACAATATCCTAAGATTTTGGCGAGTTTTTTTCCAAAAAATACGAACATTATATAATATTGCTCGTCCCCCATAGTAAATAGCGTGATAGTTTATACCCTACAGTTTGACCAGACTTATAGGGAACACCTAAGCAAAATTTGAACAGAATCTATCCGGTAGAATTTGCGTCATGCTAGAACATAAAAATACGACATAATGTAATATTGCTCATCCCCCATAGCGAATAGCGTGATAATTTATACCCTATAATTTGACTAGACACACAGGGAATATTTATGCAAAATTTTAACAGAATCTGTCCGGTAGAATTTGCGCCATGCTGGAACATACATACAGACAAACAGACAAAAATTATAAAAAATATATTTTCGGCATTAGAATCGATCCTAGACCTCGAAGCAATTACTTTTTTTCAAAAATATTCAATGTACAGTTTTGACTTCGCTACGATTTTATTATATGTATAGATCACATATGTACATTCCATAAAGCTACCATTTACTGGGTATGTCTTTCATTAACTTGAATGTGCCCTGGCGGCTGAGAGTACCTATGTCATGCTCACTCAAATGTGTCACTGATGGTGGCGTGTATGTGGGATCATTAAGTTCCCTTCAAAATGGTCGAGCTAAATGGTGCTGATTCATGCGTCATGATTGTGAATGGGTGACGTCAGTCGGGACTGGTCATTTCTTAGCTGCCACGGTTTATTTTAAGTTATTTTAATTTTTGAATTGTTTTTAATATTTTTATTACGGACGCTTTTAAGGCTCCTGGCTGTGACTTCACTCGACAGAGTTTAGGTAAATTCTTGCGATGCTATGTTTGTGTGCACCGTTCACGCACACACGCCTAAACATCGAGCGTAGTGATCGCTTAAACAGTTTTGATCCTATAGACGGTATTTTGTTAAGTTACGTAGGTACGCTGTGATGACCGGGGTTCCGAATAAATTGACTAACTAATGAAAGAAGAACATGGTGGCATAAACAATTTAATCTTAAAGTTACCTAATAATATCTAAATACAACTAACACCTTAACAACTACAAATTCATCGAATAAGTTGGCCGCAATTTAAAATTAATTATAACAATGAATAAAAACAAAATAAAAAGACAACATGAAAAAACAAAAAGAAATTCTTGTAGCCGGGATCGAACCCGAGGACAAGATAATGCCGATACGCCGCTATGCCCCGAGACCAGTCGGTTTCTTGTAAACCGTGGCGAATATATCGTTCCTATTCCGCAACAAATCACGATGCTACCTTATAAGTTGAAGCTATACTGAGCTGTTGATATGCAATATGCCTGGACGATAAGGGCGTTTCCGCAAGCTGAGGACAAAATGAGAACAGTCAGCCTTGCAAAACATCTCCAATTGTCCAACCTACGCTTCGTTAAATAGACGCAAACACTTACCCCGTTACTTCCACTACTCGCACACAAATTCACAATACTGCACCAACGACAATATGTATGCATGCTCTGCAGTAATTTCCAAGCAATGATGGCTTTAATTTCCGGAAATAAAACATTTAATCACGGAGCAGCCGTTCGTTATTTTCGTCTTTCACCAATTGACATCTCTCCGAAATTATTTATTTTACTGCCACCGTCATTTGTCAATAGTCTAAAATAATTATGTTAATACAACTACTGTGGCGAGCCTAGTAACGCCATCTAGCATTGTATTAGATTACTAAATCGATATCGATCATTACAATATCCCCTCTCCTCGAAAGAATCCAACTGGATTCAAACCAAACGTTTAATGTCACAAGAATGCCATTTCCCTAAATCTTTGCCTCTGAAACTCTGTAATCTGTAAACGTCGCCTGATATCTTCTCTGCTATGACTGCTTTTTCAAACTTAGGGGCCAATTTTGACATAAAAGCCTTGTTAGCATTCGATAGGAGTTTAGTGCGTTTCCAAACCAGATCACCAACTTTATAGTCACATATGCGACGTCTCTTGTTGTACTGTTCGCTGTTGATGTCATGTGATTGCCGTATCCTTTCACAAACTTCGTCATAAATCTTACTTCTGAAGGCTATATTGCTTTCAAATTTTTCTTTGTCGAAGGTAATCGGTTCGTCTGGTTCAAAGCTATAGGGTTTCATGCCTTGGACCGTCGTCTCGCGCCCAAAGAACAAATAGGCTGGTGTTTTTCCCGTCACTTCATGAACCGATGTTCTGATCGCATGTCCTATGTGCGGTATGTACTTGTCCCATTCTTTGTGATTGTTTTCAACGTAAGAAGCTATAGCCGAACCAATAACTTTGTTTACCCGCTCAGTAGGGTTGGCCTGAGGATGGTAGTAAGGGGTATACCATAGTTTTACACCGTACCCTGAGGCTAGGTCCTTAAACTGGTTGGATACAAATTGCTTTCCATTGTCACAAACTATTACACTAGGGGTTCCAAACATTAGAAATATGCGTTCTTCCAGTATTTGAGCTATAGTTGATGATTTTCCATTCCTGAGTGGATACAGAAAACAGAATTTGCTGAACCAGCATGTTATGACTAGCAGCATAGTATTGCCATGCTTGGATTTCGGAAAAGGCCCCATTAGATCCATAGATATGATTTGAAAGGGTTCTGTTACCTCTCGTTGCTTTCCCATTAAACCAGATGGCTTATTTTGTGAATGCTTGTATTTTGCACACACTTCACATTTCCGTACGTAGTTTTTCATGTCCTGGATCAATGTCGGCCAAAAATAGTGCTGTCTCGCGCGATTTACCGACTTTTTAACACCAAAATGACCAGATGTGGGGTCATCATGACATTCCTTTAAGATTGCTTGACGAAGCTTTTCTGGAATCACCAGTTTCCAACTGTCATTTTCATTAGGAAATTGTTTTAATCTCATGTATTTCCATAGTTGTCCTTGACTGACTTCCCAATCCGGGTCATTCTTCCCAGCCAGCACCAAGTCCTCTTTTGATTTATACCACTCATCTTTATCTTCTGGTTGTATCTCTAATATATTAATTTCTTCTTCAATCGCTCTTGATAAGGCATCCGGAACAGTGTTATATTTACCTTTGCGATGGACTATTTCGTAATCAAATTGTTGTAAGCGCATAGCCCACCTTGCCAAACGCCCATGAGGGTCTTTATTACGGTGTAGCCACTGAAGGGCACTGTGATCTGTAATAACTTTAAAATGATTCCCTTCAACATACGGACGAAATTGTTCTACAGCATGCAGAACACTTAATAGTTCTCGCTCAGACGCTGAGTAATTGCATTCTCTTTCCGACAGTTTTCTGCTCGTGTAAGCAATGGGGACCTCCAGACCATCGACAGTTTGAATTAAAACTCCACCAGTCCCCCTGTTCGAAGCGTCACATTGAACAGAAAAGAGTTTTGTGAAGTCTGGCACTCTTAGCACTGGTGTCGAAGTCAGGGCTGTCTTTAGATTTAAGAAAGAGTCTTCAGCGTCTTTATTCCATACAATACGTTTAGTCTTCTTGCCTCCCTTAGTTAGTTCATGAAGTGGAGCTGCGACAATGGCAAAATTTTCTACGAATCGCCTGTACCAACTAGCTAGACCAATAAACCGCTTTAGCTCCGTGTAAGTTGTAGGCCTGGGATAGTCGATTATAGCTTTTACTTTGTCCGGATCCGTACGTAATCCTTCCTTGTCTACAATATAGCCTAGGTATTTTAAAGATGATCTCGCAAATACGCATTTCTCTTGGTTAATCGTCAATTCTGCTTCCTTAAGCTGATTTTTTACATGTGACAATGACGATAAATGGCTGTCGAAGTTGTCGTCACATATGACGATATCATCCAAATAAGTAAACACTCTATTTTCAAATTCCGGCGTGAACAAGCGATCCATCAACCGTTGTTGTGTTTGAGATGCATTGCTTAATCCAAACGGCATGACTTTGAATTGATAGAGTCCTTTTCCAGCGAGTCCAAAAGCAGTCTTTTCCTTGCTTGTTTCTTCTAGCGGTATCTGCCAGAATGCTGATCGTAGATCAATAGTTGACAAAAACCGAGCGTTTTTTAGACTGTCTAAGATGGTGGTAACTCTAGGCAAAGGATAAGAGTCTTTTACCGTTACCTTATTTAACTGACGACTGTCGAGGCACAATCGATTCTTACCTGAAGATTTCTTAACCAGTAATACCGGAGAACGCCATGAACTAAACGACGGTTCTATTACATCATTGTCCAGCATATCCTGGATTTCCTTCTCAAGTTCTGCCATAATTGGAGGAGCAAAGGGGTATTGTCTGTGTTTGATGGGCAAGCTGTCCCCGGTGTCAATCCTATGCTTAATCAACGATGTTCTTCCTAAACCTTTACCAATTTCGGCTGCCATTTCCTCTAACAATCTATCAAGCCGCTCTTTCTGTTCATCAGAAAGTTCATCCCGCGAAATAACTGGTTGTGAGACGTTAATTTCCGTAATGTCAGCAATCGATTTCCCCGCCCCTATAGCTAAATTAAATGACTCAAAAAAATTCATACCTAAAATAATATCATGTTTTAAGCAGTCCATGATATAAAAATCTACCACTTTATATTTTCCCGTAAACTCAATAGGTAAATGAACAATGGAATCCATTGTATGATAGGTGCCATCAGCCGTTGAGATCATTTCTGTGTCGACTTTATGTCCTGAAAACCCCAATTTCATAATTTTCATTGCAAATCTCTGCGAAATCACTGAGACAGTAGCTCCAGAATCCAACAATCCTACAAACGACTGGTTTAAAATTTTTATTTCAGCATAATATCGATTGTCTTGACTATGCTTAATATTACAGATTTTTCCTGTTTTAAAAAAACTCGAAACTGTGTGTAGCCATTGCTGCCAGTCATCCGACGTAGAATGACTTAGTTTTTCGGGGTACGATCGGCCGGCATCGACTCCGAATTGTCGTTTCCCTTATCGGTAGCATTGCATGAGCATTTGTCTGTCGTTTTCCCGAAACGTCCACATTTATAGCAGAAGAGCCTTTGTTTTGGCAATTTACAATCCCTGAAACGATGTCCTGGAGTTCTGCAGTTCCAGCATTTTGTTCCAGCATTAAGTAATTCCTTATCATTTATGGCTGCCAGCTCAGTCATGTTTTCATTTCGTAATATCTTCGAAGTACTTCCCTTATATGCTAAATCTCTTTCCAGAGAGTGTTCACTCGGAGTAGGCTCCTTAAAATTATCACAGCTTAACTTAGTGCGTTCAATTATCCTTAGGATTGATGTTAACTCACTCACTGAATCGAACGTGTCTCGGCATATGGCTTTTTGAAAGTAGGGTTGTAAATTCCTTCTAAGTATCATCAATTTTTGTATTTCAGGAATGGGAGTCGGTAGCCGATTAAACATGTTCTGCATAATAGCTATATAAACCATAACGCTTTCCTGATTGCTTTGGGTTCTTCGTTTTATCTCCTCCAATAGCTCCTCTTGATAGTAGGGTCGCTGAAATGTGTCCAACAGTAACTTCACTAATTGAGACCAATTTGCTGCTGTACCTTTATTGGCCCTAAACCATATTAAAGCTTCTTCTTCGAAGAAGTCTATGGCATATCGAAATAAGTCTTCATCGGCAGCATTCCGCGCCTCTTTAAGTTCCTCAACTCTTTCCAGGAAAGCATTCACACTTACGGTACCCTTACCACTAAATTTGACACCCCAATCTTTAATGGGAACCAACTTCCGTTTGTGGAAACCATTATCAAATGTGGAAGACCTTTGTAAGCCTGGATGACGTGTGGAAAGATTAGGTCTCTCTAAGGTGGTTCGTGGTATGTCAGTGTTGGCAACAGTAGATTGCGATGCACGATTCTGGAGAGGTCCTGTATCACCATCCTTTGACAAGGAAGTTTTTTTTTTGAGCTTCGGCACTTTTCTAATCGTTCCATTATTTGTATAGCCTCTTCGCCCAGAGACTTCTGTAAAATGTCTTTATCATGTTCGGAAATTACATCCTCTTCCTCATCTTCTTCTTGTTCAAGCTGCCTTAGTGACGACATGGTATCCTGAATGTTCTTCAGTAATGTCAAATGTTTCTCAATGTCGCTGGTCTCGGAAGGTATAATAAGTTTAGCACGGTTTGATAAGTGTGTCAAACGAGAGTGTATACGTCTAAAAAACGAATGTTCAGGACTGTGCGATACTTCAGACATAAGCGAAATTATTGCCGATAATTTATTTTCACAAATTAAAATTTCACTACTCGGGTTATCAATGCAGGATTTAGGAACCTTAAAGGAAATAGTTGACTCGCCCGATAGCTCCCGAACTATAATTTCCCGCAAAAATTTCCGCATAGTCGCCACGGTCTTACAATCCAAAATCCCTCGACAAGCCAATTCAAACTCAAGCTCATCTTTATGCAGTGCATTAACATCCATGATCAGATACAACAATAAAATTTCAATAAACAGTAGCAAATTTAAAATAACACGATAAATAAGTTTCTGTTCCGAATTAAAGTGATACAAAAATTGTCGAACCTACGAAATTACTTTATCAAGGTGTGTTAAGTTCTAACTTTTATCCAAAATAAATAGGTACTTAAATACACAGAATAACAATAACCGTTACACACCTTGTTTATCTTTCATTCAGTTAACCCGTGGGCGCCAATGTGATGACCGGGGTTCCGAATAAATTGACTAACTAATGAAAGAAGAACATGGTGGCATAAACAATTTAATCTTAAAGTTACCTAATAATATCTAAATACAACTAACACCTTAACAACTACAAATTCATCGAATAAGTTGGCCGCAATTTAAAATTAATTATAACAATGAATAAAAACAAAATAAAAAGACAACATGAAAAAACAAAAAGAAATTCTTGTAGCCGGGATCGAACCCGAGGACAAGATAATGCCGATACGCCGCTATGCCCCGAGACCAGTCGGTTTCTTGTAAACCGTGGCGAATATATCGTTCCTATTCCGCAACAAATCACGATGCTACCTTATAAGTTGAAGCTATACTGAGCTGTTGATATGCAATATGCCTGGACGATAAGGGCGTTTCCGCAAGCTGAGGACAAAATGAGAACAGTCAGCCTTGCAAAACATCTCCAATTGTCCAACCTACGCTTCGTTAAATAGACGCAAACACTTACCCCGTTACTTCCACTACTCGCACACAAATTCACAATACTGCACCAACGACAATATGTATGCATGCTCTGCAGTAATTTCCAAGCAATGATGGCTTTAATTTCCGGAAATAAAACATTTAATCACGGAGCAGCCGTTCGTTATTTTCGTCTTTCACCAATTGACATCTCTCCGAAATTATTTATTTTACTGCCACCGTCATTTGTCAATAGTCTAAAATAATTATGTTAATACAACTACTGTGGCGAGCCTAGTAACGCCATTTAGCATTGTATTAGATTACTAAATCGATATCGATCATTACAACGCTTATGAAATAAGTCTGGAATGTTTGTGTATATTCGTTTAGTATATTTATAACAATTCTGTTGTATATGGAATTTTATACTTTTTGTATGGAAAACATGAAAAATTATTACCTACATGTTGAGTTTTATGGGTTTATGGGTTTCATAAAGGGGGTCGAAATTTTCATTATTTTTGCGATAAGACACAATTTTCGAGATATAAGCAAAAGAACAGAAAAAAGATAAAGTACAGTTTTTGCAACTGAATGAGTTATTAATTTAGTGAAAATGAAAAATTCGCTATTGGTGCCGATTCTCTTGTATACCGAACTAAACTTACTAAACTATCACTAAAATTCCTTAATTTTGACTATGAGAATCTCAAAGCTATTCTGCAAAATAAATTCTATAAATTTAAAAATAATTTTGACACATCTAAATCGAATTTGACAACCGCGACTCCACACGTGATACCTAACCACGTGAATCTTTTTAGAGCCGGAGGCGCGCAGGGGGGGCAGCCTCGACGTGTTTTATATGGATTTTTCACTTTTTGTGTGGAAAATAAAAAAAAATATTACCTACATGTAGAGTGTTAGAGGTTTAAGGGTTTTATAAAGGGTGTCGAAATTTTCAATATTTTTGCGATTGGACACACCGTTTTCGAGATATAAGCAAAAGAAAAAAAAATATTCGGTACTGTTTTTTCATCTGAAGTCGAGGTGTTGGTGTGAATTTTAGTTCATGACAACCAATTTTATTCCACATGTTTTTAGTCACGATAAAAAAATAGTCATATTTAGTTAGAAAATCTAAATTTTAGGTTAAAAACGTCAAATTCAGAATAGCAAAATTGCCATTTTCACTAAACTAATATCTCAGTGCCATCTTAGTGCTGTCAAACTAAAATATAGTTAAGTTGTGTCACTTTAGTCCAAAATTTTGTTTTATTCCTGTCAAACGACGATTGCCCATTCTGAAATAGATTAAAGTGACACAATTTAAGTGACGATTAAAGTGACAGATTAAAGTGTATCTTAAGCCGTGTAAATCAAATAAATAAATAAATTAAATTAAATTAAATTAAACTATATTTTAGTTTGACAGCACTAAGATGGCACTGAGATATTAGTTTAGTGAAAATGGCAATTTTGCTATTCTGAATTTGACGTTTTTAACCTAAAATTTAGATTTTCTAACTAAATATGACTATTTTTAATCGCGACTAAAAACATGTGGAATAAAATTGGTTGTCATGAACTAAAATTCACACCAACACCTCGACTTCAGATGAAAAAACAGTACTGAATTTTTTTTTTTCTTTTGCTTATATCTCGAAAACGGTGTGTCCAATCGCAAAAATAATTAAAATTTTGACACCCTTTATAAGACCCTTAAACCCCTAACACTCTACATGTAGGTAATATTTTTTCTTATTTTCCACACAAAAAGTGAAAAATCCATATAAAACACGTCGAGGCTGCCCCCCCTGCGCGCCTCCGTCTCTAAAAAGATTCACGTGGTTAGGTATCACGTGTGGAGTCGCGGTTGTCAAATTCGATTTAGATGTGTCAAAATTATTTTTAAATTTAGAGAATTTATTTTGCAGAATAGCTTTGAGATTCTCATAGTCAAAAATAAGGAATTTTAGTGATAGTTTAGTTAGTTTAGTTCGGTGTACAAGAGAATCGGCACCCATGTCTAACTAAATCTGACTATTTTTAATCGCGATTAAAAAGGTGCGGAATAAAATTAGTTATCTTGAACTAAAATTCACACCAACACCTCGCTTCAGGTGCAAAAAACAGTACTGTATCTTTTTTTTTTCTTTTGCATATATCTCGAAAATGGTGCGTCCAATCGCAAAAATAATGAGAATTTAGATCCCCTTTATATAACCCTTAAACCCCTGACACTCTACATGTAGGTAATATTTTTTCTTATTTTCCTTACAAAAACTAAAAATTCTAAATAAAACGTCAAGGCTGCCCCCTGTGCGCCTCCAGCTCTAAAAAAAATTCACGGGGTAGGGCAAACAAGTACCACGTGGACTCGCGATTGTCAAATATAATTTTAGTGTGTTAAAATATATTTAAATTTAATTTAGAAAATTTTTGTTGCAGAATAGCTTCAAGATTTTCATAGCCAAAAGTAAGGAATTTTAGTGATAGTTTAGTAAGTTTAGTTCGGTATACAAGAGAATCGGCACCATATTGCCATCTTAGTGCTGTCAAAATAAAATATATTCTATAATTATTTCACGATGGGAAATCATCGTTTGACAGGAATGAACGAAACTTTGGTGATTTTTAGTCTAGTTTTGAGGCATTAATTTGTGACAAGAGAATTGGCACCAGTATCCATAAAGGGATCTGAGACACTTGCGCGAAAGACATTTTCGCGAAAGACACTTGCGCGAACCCACTTGCGCGAAAAAGTTGCGGAAATGAGATTTCTTCATAACATCACGCCATCAATTTCAAAGGGCCCAACACTTTGAAATTGATGGCGGGATGTTATGAAGAAATGTGAAAATTTTCGCAGCCGCCATCTTAGATTTACGTTTTGACATCAAAATCTGCTTTAGAATCCTCAAAAACTATGAAAAAGACACCTATGACGAAAAATCTGAATATTGTCACAGCCGCCATCTTGGATTTATATTTTGACCTCACTATCAGCTTTAGCATCCTCGAAAACTATGAAAACGATACCCATGACGAAATATTTTTAAATGTTCGCAGCCGTCATCTTGGATCTTTATTTTGACTTAAAGTAGTCTTCAGTAGCGTTAAAGAACTTCGTTCCAAAAATACTTCACTTATTGCTACAACAGCATATCGGCGCGGGCATATCGGTGACGCGGACCCATAACTTTTCCCCTACCAAAAATCATTCAAAACTATGAAATCTAAAGTCAAAATATAACTAGTGATCCCAGCAGGCAGATGTTGTCCTGCGACAACAGCGCCACGCGAGTCCAACTATAGTTATGAACCATCCAAGTTACACAAAAAGAATTAAAAAAAAAAAACATTTAAATCAGTCAAGCCGTTTAGGATAAGAAGAATTACGAACACACGTACACCGGTATTTTATTTATTGCCAGGCATGCAAAATTTTAATGTTCTTCAAAAACAAGCAAAGTACTTTAAAATAAAATGCGGATCAAAATGTGGTAGTCGACGTACAATTTCTGGAATATGTTAACATCGGACACGTACGTGCGTGTGTGCGTGCTGCGACGCAAAGTGATACGTCCTCACGCTGGGAAGGCCCGTTCGCTACTGACGGAATAGATTTTCCGCGATCGTTTATATAGTTCACTTTGCCATTTATTTACGTAATGAAGTAATTGTTTATTTATAAAATAAAATTTAGATTCTATTAAACAATTAACTTAAAATTAATATAGAATTTTTAAAATTTCTTAAAAGTGTTTCTAAGTATTAGAAAAAAATATTTATTTGGCTTGAAGTTTTGAGAAAGTTACGTTTTTTCAACATTTTTTTTCTGCTATATTTTGTATGAAAGTTGAAAAAAGTGGTTCCCCTATGTACAAGTAGACCATATAATGATGTTGATGATATTTTTTAATTTTCAACATCAAAAGCAGTTTCTTCTAACGAAACGATCAAACGTCAGTCTCGCGTCATTTTTTGGAAAACTAGTTGTGAATTTTAGTGATTTCCCACGAATCCTTAATTTATTTCAAAAATCCCTTTCCCCTATGTACAAGACGAAGAATTGGACTTTTCAAATCACAAATAATTTTGTTTAAATTCTCGTCCCCTTTCTCACAACGAATAAACAAAATTGATCAAAATCAGTGATTTCGTGCGGTGCGGCGGCACGGTGCCTTAACGTGCACGTCTTTCTACATTATTCTCACATGTTTAATTTCAATATGAATGATGTAACCAATATTTTGTAACAATATTTGTCCGTGGAGTTTCTTGCCCATTCTTCTCCATAGGTACCTACTACGCTTATGAGAGGGTAACGCCATAAATGGCAAAACATATAGCCACCTCATATTAACTATAAGACCTTCTTACTGTACTCATGTTTTACAAAATAAATATTATCTTATCTTATCTCAAATCGTTCCTTCGTGATTCGCAAAGAACCTTACGTGCGGTCGGGCACCTGTACAGGAGCAGGAAGGTGTTTCTCCGGAGAATTTGAGGAAGCTGTTGGCAGAGACAAGACTCGACAGGAGATGCAGTCGCTACTTTGGTTAGTGCTCTCGTATTACCAAATGTCCTTACTCTATTTCCTGCCTTACTATAATTTTTGTATTCTATTTCAAGTAAAAATAAAAAAAAGGCACCCAAATATAAGATAAGTTATTCCGTGAAATTCCACGTAAAACACTACACCTGTATTGCAGAGTTGCGACTTATTTGAAATACTTGTATTTAAAATGCAAATACAAAATACGTATTTTGTATTTTGAATATTTTACCTTTTTAAAAAAAGCCTTTAGCATTTTATTTGAAATACTTTTCGAGTTTTATTTAATATTTTTTAAATGCAAAATACTTTACTGCTTAGTTTCGCCGACATTACTACTAAAATGTTCATGTAAAAATGGGTTAGCGATTTGACAAATAGCCACTAGAGGCGTTGCAAGTGCCTTGCGAGTCTGTGTGCAAGTTGACAAAACAAAATGAACGTTATTTGTGGAATATCCTACAATGAAGCAGTATAGTATAAAGTACTCTGTAATGAAGCATTCGAACACATAGATATATTTACATGCTCTTTGAAAAGATTTCGTTGCTTTTGTATGAGACACTTGAACTCTCAGACTAAAATTGTTTGTTGTAGTTTTTATAATACTTCTTTTTCTGTTCTTATAATATTAGTGTAACTGTCATGCATGAACAGTACCCTAATTGCGTAACTTATTTTTGTAAACAATTTCGCGAAATTTGTTTCATTTTGACATTTCAACAACATTCATTGCGTTATTTACGTTGTTGAACAGATTTTTTTTCTAACTTATGAAGCAATGGATTAAAAATCTGTTTCAAATCGAAACAAATTGTGATTGTGTTGTATTACGCAATTAGGGTACAGTTCACCTCCTAGTGACTTAAAGGTTTTATTTATGAATGGTAATCTATGAACAGCGCTGTGGGCTATTTATATTTTTCTGTGTGTAATTTGCATAATGTAGATGTTTGTTGTTCCTATTGAATAAAATAAAAAACAATAAAAACAAATATGGCGCTACGTGCTACGCCTTAACGAGACTGATTTTACTTACTTGGATTACTGGTCTTTCTGATTCGACGCCATTATTAGTGTTTATCATCAAAAAGAAAGTGTTTAATTTTCAACACTAATTTCATCTAAAAGTATTTTATTTATGTAAAGTATTTTGAAAATACGTATTTTGAATTTAGTATTTCAAATACAAAAAAAAGTATTTTGCATTTGAAATGGTAAATTAGAAAACTATTTGCATTTTGTATTTAAATACTTTTTTAAAACTATTTTGTACATCTTTGCTCTATCGTTCTATTTGAGTACTACTAGACAGGTAACTTACAGTAAAACAATGTCGCTCAGAGATTATGATGCTAACTATAAACCGTACAAACTTATTGCAGGTTTGATGCCAAGATAAACAAATAATAAATCCCCTAGTAATCTCTTATAAACGTTTCTTTTTGTGTCCTAATATCCAACATGATGATGGCCCCACCGAGTTGGCCTACAGTACTGCTCTACATATTATTAATAGCAGCAGTTTCCTGGAAGCTGTACCAAAGAAAAACACTAAGATATCAGAGAACATCAAAGGCAGCGAGGCAACCAGAGGCAGCGGGGACGCCGCCAGAAGCAAGAGGGAGGGAGGAGTTAACTCATCGTAACAACCGTTTACGCTGAGTACGCAGTCGCCAACCTATGTAATATAGTGCAACTTAGCAATAAGATCAATTACATGTTATTCCATACAATTGTTTGTGAAGTCAGTTCTTATAAATCAGCTTTCCACTTATTATACTGTTTTTCAGTAATTAAAATAATTGTAATAAATAAAGTTTTTCTTTACTAAATTCCCGATCGCCAAAACATAACTCGCGCTTAAAGAAGTTTTCACTTTGAAAAAACTATGAAACCTATAGTCAAAATATAATCAGACGTTGTGCTGCGACAACAGCGCCACCCGGCTCCAGCTATAGCTTAGCAGATGGTTCTTAGCTAGTGATACAAAAATAATTTTAAAAAAAACATCTAAATCAGTCAAGCCGTTTAGGATAAGAAAAATTATGAACACGCACATCGGTATTTTATTTATTGCCAGGCATGCAAAATTTTAATGTTCTTCAAAAACAAGCAAAGTACTTAAAATAAAATGCGGGTTAAATGTGGTAGTCAGCGTACAATTTCTGGAATATGAATATGTTTACATGGAACACGTGCGCGTCTCCGACGCAAAGTGAAACGTCCCCACGCTGGGAAGGCCCGGTCGCTACTGACACAGAGCATGTAACTTTAAGAGGCGGAACTTAGAACATTCAGTTTTTGAGAATTTGTTACCTTTTTTAACCAACCACATAAAAAAAACATGGCTACCAACATGAAAATTCTAAGTAGCACTAACAATGACAATCATGACCTTGAAAGGGTTATCGATAGGGATGCGCAACGTATAGAAATCAATAAAATTATCGATATCGATGAAATGCATTCATTTCAGATAATAGTGAGCCTCCAAAACTAATTTATTTTCAAAAATCGGTAAAATAAAACAGATTTATATGATTTCAGTATTTAATAATGGATATACGTAAATGAGCTATCAACATTGGTCTCAGACCAAAATGGCTTCCTTTTTAATTTTTTAGTGCCGACATCACAGTTTCTTTTAGCATGCCTGCACGCGTAGCATGACCACCGTAGAAACGAGTTTTGTCGACGGAAGAGTAGACAAAATGACAGATAAACAATCACAATCTGTCTTTTTGTCTATTCTTCCGTCGACAAAACTCGTTTCTACGGTGGTCATGCTACGCGTGCTGACTCAATTTTTCCCAAGAGACTGGCACTGCGTCTTAGTGAGGCCAGGCTGCATTTAGTTTTTTGTAATTGTTCCATCAACTGGTTTTCCTTGGTGTTAAATCTGTAAAGATAATTAAATATTAGCAATATTTTCGATGAGACTTGTAAACATTTTCTTTCACATAAAACGCAGGGATCTTTTCTATTTGAAATGAGCAATAGTACACAAATTAACTCAATCAATTTTGAGAATTTCTTTCTCTATCTGTCTATTTGTTTGTAACATCATCATATGAGAAAAGGTTAATGGATTTTAATGAAACCACCTAAACAAGAGGTTGCATCTATTTTTTTTTATAATTTGATGGATGACATGAGAGGACTGTACTGTATATTGTTATGTATAAAAGAGATCAATTATGGTGTTTATTATAGTTACCTTTTGACTCTGAATGCTGATACATAACATGTTGTGGAAATTCTGCGACTATTTCCCTTTTTGTTGAAATCCTTTTTTCCAAAGTCGTTAGCACATATATTTCACTGCTCATGCAGTTTTTCTATTGGTAGATGCACCAGTTCTTAATTACCAACTGCTTTTAGCCACTCTCGGCAGCTGGAAGATACAAAATATAAAAGGTTACATTATAACTGACTCTGTTTCACTGTGAATTTATTTAGTGTGATTTAAAGTTAAGAAAACACCCAATTTACACTATCAGCGTAACTAAATGAATAGATTATTATTATACTTAGATTTATTTCATAATCCCAGTATTTACGTAATTACCTATTGGTGCAAAGTAGATAATATAATCTTAGACTCTGACCAATATATTTAGCAGTCAACCTATTTAGACTAAATTGGATTATAATTTAAAGTAGACGAATATTACTGTAGGCACAATGTTTTAAACCATTTCTTCAAGAGTTTCAACTAATCTTGATTGTAAAATCAATGTAAAATTTCTAAATTAATGTCTGTAATTTTTATGGTGTACATAATAAAGAATATTCTATCTATCTATCTATTGATGGCTCGAGAGTCGTATTACAGAATTTGAATAGCATAGCATAGTGTTAAGTGAGCACAAGATCACATTAGCAATAAATATCGGTACTCACCGGTTGGGATCCAGTAAATACTTGGAAAATAGCAACTTATTTACGGTATGCCAGGCCTCCTTGATACCACAAAATTCACATCTTCTGTGACCCTTACCCATGATTACTACAAACTTAGAGTCACTGTTAATTATTCTGATATATTATGATCCGAAATCTTACAGAAAAAATGAAAACAAACAGAAAAAACTCAACACAAACATTAATACTCGTGCGAAGGGCAGACATGTTTGTGAAAACTTCGTAATTTAATGTTGGTCGAATGACCAACATTAAATTGACAGAATTGTCATCCTGTCATTTTGCCGTGTGTTTCTGAATGTTGGCTAAAAAAGGTAACAAACTCCATACAAAAATAATTTGTTCGGAGTTTCACAGCACTGGCTACTGACTGACGGCCTGACGGTAGTGATGGATGAGTCGAGTTATTTAATTCGAGTAACTCGATTCAAATCGCAAACGAGTCAACTCGAGTTCAGTTTTTACCAACTTGAGTCAACTCGGTTGATCGATCCGAGCCCGCGCAACCCGAGTGCTCGCCCTTCGCGCGCCTTGATGATGGCTATTGCATTGCATGATTCACATCTCACTCTACTCGATGTAAGTTGAGTGAAATAGCAATAGCATGCGCGTTGCGTCGTAAGTTGCATTACTCGTTCGGGAGGCTTGGTCAGGATCGGAATTGCGAGTAAAAAACCGCGATAAATGTTTATTTTGACTAGTATTTTAACATTTTGTAAGAAAGAAAAACAACAAGTCAACTCGAGTTGCGAATCGTCGACTCTACACTACAATACAATACATTACCTACGTCATTACGAGTCGACTCGCACATGTGTATACGCTCTCTACAGGCACCGAGTCGAGTCAACTCGAGTTGCGACTCGAGTCAGTAGCGATATCAACGTGAGTAACTCGAGTCCAAAAAAATCCGACTCGTCACATTGCTACCTGACGGGATGGGTTTTCTACGGTCGTTAATATAGTTCATTTTGCCATTTATTTACGAAATGACGTATTTATTTATTTATAAAATAAAATTTCGATTCTATTAAATGGTTAACTTAAGATTAATATGTAATTATAAAAAAATCTTAAAAGTGGTTTTAAGTATTAGAAAAAATACTTATTTGTCTTGAAGTTTTGAGAAAATTACGTTATTTCAACTTTGTTTTTCTGCTCACTTTTGTGTGGAACTTGAAAAAAGTGGTTCAGCTACTTAGACAAGTAAGCTAAGTAGCTAAGTAATTAAGTAAGCTAAGTACTAGCATAGCTAAGTACACCATAAAATTATGTTGATGACATTTTTTTAATTTTCAGAATCAAAAGTAATTTCTTGTAACAAAACGATCAAATGTCAGTTTCACGTCATTTTTAGTGATTTTCTTTGAATACATTTATTTAAAGAATCCCTTTCAGCCACATACAAGATAAAGAACTCGGCTTTTCAAATCACAAATAATTTTGTTTAAATTCTGTTTCCCTTTCTCACAACTAATGAGCAAAATTTATCAAAATCAGTCAATTTCGTGCACGGCCTCTTAAGTGGCGATAAAAACCATACAATGCTCTGTCGTAGCGCAAATTCGTCAAACAAAGTAGCTACGAACTTTGTAACAGTTCAAACCTAATTATAAAACAACTTGTGAGCGGAAGTCGTCTCAAGCGCTCGTGATTGCGAGCCATTGTGCGCAGAGTTCGGGCCTCGTATTTTATGGTGTATTCGGGACGCAGAAATAATTAGAAAAACGGCCCCAATATATATGGAAGCCGTCACTAACAGAGGCAGTAAGCTGAGAGGCTCAATTACTTGGACGCACAAAGGAAAAGGACTCCCTATAAGATATGACCGACAGTCGAAACGCCTCCGAACCGCGGGGTACACCCGAGCGGACTGATGCCGTGCCGGACGATCTGTGGCCGCAGGGGGCCGCATGTAATAATTAAAGAGATTTATGTGACTTTAAACTCATGATTTTATTCGGAGGTTAACTTGCAAAGCGAAGTGAGGACAGTTCGATCGTTTTATGCAAAACTATAGGGTACTAGAACAATAATAATTGAGTTAAGTATTATTTTGTGGTTTCTGCGAATCATTAGATTCGCAGAAAGCACAAACGGTTTAGTAGGTAGAAGGGGTTAAAAGGAGTAAGGACTTTAATATTCTTTGTAAAGAGCTCTCATTTGACCCATTTACCACCAAAACCTATGCTGCACGCACTCGGCTGAACGCTGACTTTTTTGAAGTACATAGTGCTTATTGTACCTTTTATATAATAATGTATACTTAATCTTTTTTTATCGTGCTTGTTAGTGATTTCTACTAATTTTTTTTACCCATGTGAACCTGTAATTGGCTCGATGTTTCTTAAACAACTATTATCCATTTTGTTATAGCTGTCCGTTCTCCTATAAATAAATAAATAAACAAATGTAGACAGTCATTACTGAAAACTTCTGGACCTTCGGTCCACAAAACCAAATCGTCGTTGTGAGAAAACAGCGAACTGGACAAAGATATATGACACAATTCTAAAAGAGTCGTTAGAACAGAAATGAAAAAACTTTGTTTTATTATTTAGTTAGCGATGGCAGATACAGCCGAGTTATGAGCAAAGTGGAGCGCGCGGCATCGTCGCTCCCGGAGGGACACTGTTGTTCTTTTTGGGAAATTTTCTACCGAATCGGGGAAAACGGTTATGAGCAGTGAATAAATTTATGAGCAAATGAGAGGTGGAAGAAATAAATAATCTTCAAAAGAAAAAATAATGTTTTAACATACAGACATCACGATATAATATATTTAACATACACACAATAGGGTTTCGGGGCGAAGAACAGTACCCTAATTGCGTAATACACGATCAATCACAATTTGTTTCGATTTGAAACAGATTGCTAATCCATTGCTTCATAAATTGGAAAAAAAATCTGCTCAACAACATAAATAACGCAATGAATGTTGTTGAATTGTCAAAATGAAACAAATTAGTACCTAATAATCGTTTACGAAAATAAGTTTAGGGAACTTACAGGTTTCGTAAAATATAGTCAAAGTCAAAGTCAAATCATTTATTTCAAATAGGCCCATGTATAGCACTTTCGAACGTCAAAAATTACGAAATAATAAAATTGATTCTAGTCGCCCCTTCCAAAAGGTAGTTTTCGTATGGAGAAGAATGGGCAAGAAACTCCACCGTTACTCTTTTAAAATGTTTTACAATATTGTTTGTACATGTACGTACATTTGTTAAATAATTATTATATGTGAAGACGATGCACCTAGAATAAAATTACTATACCACAATAGGTAAAAACAATTAAAAATGAAGCAACGATAGATAATTTAATTTGTGATAGATACATGGTTCTCACATATTTACAAACATTGTAAAAGTAGACGATTTTTCTAAAATTTTACAATTAATAAGTCAGTGTGTAAGGAAGTAATCACAGAATGTAAAATCAATGTCATAAAACACAAAGTAATAAATTTTACAATTACATTAGCAACCAGTTTGATTTTGTCTTGATTCTAAATTGTCCTATGGAGCAGGACCAGCATGTTTCCAAGCACTCTTATCTTGGATATAATCCTCTAATTTGTAATATGCTTGTTTACAAAGTGTACTTTTTATATGAGTTTTAAATTTTCTTTCATTTAATTGCAATATGTCACAAGGTATTTTGTTGTAACATTTAACACAGTACCCCATAAAAGATAACTATAATAACTATATGACTTTAGATAACCTGAAAAATGGTTGATCTAGTTTATCTTTATTTCTAGTATTATATCTTGGTGCGTTGCACAGCTTGGCTGCCCCATTTCAAAACCTAGTAAGGGACACTTTTTACAAAAATCGTTTTATTGCATAATCTTGCTAATCTTATAAGTCTCCACCAAATACAAAAACACCAGCGTTGAAAACTCGCTTATAAGCAGATATATTTAAAACATCGAAACCTAGTAAGTGCCCCATTCACTGCCCCGTGACCACTTTAAAATCTAGTAAGTTACTTTAACCATTTCAAAACCTGGACTTTTCAAAAGCTGACCTTATTTACGTTTTTGCGCTCTCCTGTAAAATTTCGTTTTAAGTCCTTACTAGGTTTTGAAATAGGGCAGCCGAGCTGTACAGCTGACGGATGTCAGACGACTCTCGTCAACAAACGTGCGCGTCGTCTGTTTTTACACGGCTTCTAGATCATTCTAGAAGGGTGCAAACCTTTATTGAACGAGTGGATTGTGGCGGGAGCGGTTCGAAATAAGTTCGCGTTATAATGTGTTTTTAATTAAATTATGTACATTAGGAAATCCCAACCCATACTGGGCCCGCATGGTGGATTATGGTCCAGCAATCTCTTTCACAGAGGGGAGACCTGTGTCTCAGCGTGTGAACGTTATAGGCTGAATATGCCATGCTATATAAACGTCTTAAAAAATATTCCTCTAATGTTCATACTTGGAGGATATGATTTCTGATACTTGAACGTGTACGATGGTGCTATGATGTCTTGCCATATACACAGGGTTACTGGTTATACGTCGGCAATCCATTAAGGGGATGTACTCATTAAAATCTGGATGACCCCTATGCCAATGTCAACCATTTTCGAGTAATTTGACACTTTCTTTTTTATGTACGAAGTAAAAATATAAAATGTACCCAATACGGGGTTTATAGTTATATGTTACCATTTTCAAGTAATTTAACATTTCATATTTTAAAATGTATGAAATAATAATGTAATTGGTATAGGGGTCATCAGGAGTAATTTGGTTGCAAATGGCCTCTCCTACATCCCCTTGACGGATTGCCGACGTATAACCAATAACCCTGTATACCTATATTTTTTTCACAGACTTGACAATGGTTGATAATGCCTTTGCCCAGCAGTGGGACAGGACAAGCTAGTAATAAAAACATTACGTTTTCCGGCCCTATGATCTCGCTGATTGTAGTCGGGCTACATGCTATATTAGCGTGTGATCCGAACTGCCTGTCTGCCTAGTCTCGACTGTGGTGACACATTCTGGTAAACAGAAGGACAGGACACTCGGGACAGGACCTTACATCCTGTGAGTGGCAGACGACTCTGAGTAGGGATGGCGGCCCTGTTGTCGGCGCCAGTCGGGTGGCGACCGTTCGCGAGCGCGGCGCGTGCAGACCGCCGACCTGACGCCGTCAATCGACTCGTTGTGTTGGTAACTGATCTAATAACTAATATCTTTTGTGGTAATTGATTTTAAAGTTATCTTGGTTACTTGTAAGTTTATTTTAATTATAACTATTTTTGTTTATTGTGATTTGAATTGTTTTTTTTTTTAAGTTCACAAAAGTTCTAACATGAGGCAGTTGCTGAAGAAAATATTGGTCCTTAACATTACAGCAGTGAGATGAACTCGATGATTCTGTGAAGAGTGTTGTTTGTCGGATAACGTGATTAGTTAGCTGAACACATTCGACGACATTCCTGACGTGTGAACGAAGTGCTTGTACTTGTTTTTCGGAGTTGTCCTCCATTCTATGGTGTTTTAAAGTTTTAATAGAAAGTAATCACAGTCTATTTAATAAGGTGTTTGCAGATTGAAATGTATAAATAACTAAATACACACGAGTCTGAAAAACTGTAATGCCTAAAGGTACATAAAAACTATTAGGTAATAAAGTAAGTAAGTGAAGTCGCAAGAAGTCTGAGCGCCTCCAACTGGCACAGCTACCTGTTGACCGTAAATCAAACAGCTCCTCCGCGAGAGCGAGCCAACTGTACCGCACTTCATATACTTGCACGCAAGTGCGAACGTTCTGCACTTTGTTCATAGTTCAGGAGTTACAGATAGTCTCTGATCTGTTAGCTAGGTTACTTAACTACTTAAGTAGTTTATAGAAATATATAGGTTTCTTTCAGAAGACCTAGAGATTAGGCTAATATTTTTATTTTTTAATTCTATGTTATTTTGTTCAGTAAAGTGCATTTCAGAAAATTATGAGATTGAAACTTTTAAAAATAACGTTAACATTTGTAGTTTGTGTTCCAAGGATGTTTCGTGACGTGTGCTCTGTGTTTAGGAGCACACTGGACGTTCAATGTAGTGTGTGTTGTGTGATAGAGTCGTGGACACAGGAGCGTTGAGCGAGCACTCCCGGTGAGTTCATCATTCATAATAACTATGTTAATTTAACACCTCTCATAATAATGCTAATTGATGAACCATTAATCGACCGACTACGAAGTGTGAGGTTCGTGTTAATTGAAAATCGAAGTGGACGAAATATAATTAAGCGATGGTCTGTTGCGGTGATGTGCCAGAAACCGCAAACTATGAAAATTGGTGTTAGTTAAACCGCTATAATTAATTGTTATGAAACGATTCGTTTTGTTTAATCACAGAAGACCCGGAAAGGAATAAAAGGGGTTCTCTCAGTTTCTGGAATTTCATGAATACTACTTAACTAGCAGGCTTCATAGAGCAGTAAACCGACAATAATGTGCTACATGGCGCCTGTCAAGTGCCGGGGGTCGCGACAACTGCGCGCTAAACACTGATCAGTGTACCACACGACCACACCACTGAAACAACTGACACGCGCTTGTCATTACAAGCGTTTCAGTAAATTGCTCATATCGCTTCCACTATTTAATGATGTCGTACTAATATGAGTCAACCAGCGCTTGATTGCAACAGGTGACTCTGAAAGGATTCACTACCAGCGCGTAAACATTTACTGCTGAACAGGGATTGACAAACAGTCGCCGCGGGCTATTGCTTGTCATCACGCTTGATTAGTGATTATCACATGAGAGACTTTCTACTTCCCACATCGCATAAACATTAAACTGTAGTTTCGATCATCCACAATAAGAGTGAGATGTTAAATCCATTTTAAACAGAAGATTTGATTATCCCTAATTTAATATCCTAATTTATTATCTGACCGCTATATTTTAGTTTCGGGAGAGATTCTGTGAATATAGAGAACTATCGAGTTTTGGTCGGTCGCAGCCTTGTTGCTGATGTCACAGCTTTCGAAATGCAATCAACCAACACGGCGCACCGCGCGCCGGCGTCGCCGGTTCGCCAGTCGGCTCCGAGGACCAGCTTGTTAGTACTAGCACTACTGCGCTAGTACTAACAAACTGGTCCTTCGGGACTAGGGCTCTTCGTTGGCAAATAAATTAATGCTATTGCTCTAGGAAGAGACAAGTTCTTGTATTCTTGTTCCTTCGCATCGCCCGCTGCGCTGCTACTTCGTTTTCGCTTAGCGTTCTATCTAACTTTTTTTACTTTTGCTCGGCTCCTAAGCATCATAGCGTGATGATAATCAAACTTGATTATGAAACTATTCAGTAGGATAAGGATTAAGATCATGTATGATACGAAAGAATATCATCATCTTTGGATTCTACGCGTGTTTTGATTGACTAATTTGAACACAAAACGGTTAGTGTGAATACATAGTTAGACATTTTTGTGGGTAATGATGAGTACTATAAACATGTAGTGAGTAGGGGGTGAGATTTCTCTGCTGCTGACTGTACATGAGTTTATTGTATCAATAGTTTTCGCAGTGGACGCCAAATATTTATTTTATTAATTTATTTAACAGTTTATGTACACACATATAAACAGACAAGAAGAAAGCAACAGAAAAATATGTACAAAGGTGAATAATGACTTTTATAAACAAATTTTTGATTACATTATTGCAATTTTCGCAGGGACCGCAATAAAAAAAATTGTTACCTATGTTACTCGTTGATAATGTAGCTTTTTATAGGTGAAAGATTTTTTTAAATCGGTTAAGTATTTTTTGAGTTTATCCATTACAAACAAATCAAATATATTAAAATATACAAACATACAAAAAATCGAGATTGGTATGAAAACTTTCTTTCGAGGAAGTAACTAGTGTATGGGTACTTACAAAATATTCTGAGAAGAAAAAGGTAATTTTACTGTAACACCTTATGTACCATAATATTGTAGCAAATAAAATAATAGATTTGATTTGAAAGAAAAAAAATACGGTACAAACATACACCGAGAGTTGCTAATTAATGTTCTATTTCATTTGTTTTTTATTTTTCTACAACTTCTGTTTAATTATGGATAGTAATATAACCTCCGAAAAATTAATAGAATATATTCAAAAACTGCTTTATACACTAATTTTCCGACAACTTTTAAGCGAATACAAATAAAGAAACGACCGAATAAAATACTGAAAATTCTGAAAAATCAATACATTATTTGCTGACGTACCTAATATTTTTCCACCAACTTAAATTGCGTTTTACCGAAAACTGCAGTTAGTCATTTTTATCGTAACTTACCTATTATAAATTTAGATTAATCTTACTATTTTATAAACTGTGGCGCAAACAAAGACCTGTACCCTAATTGCGTAATACAACACAACCACAATCTGTTTCGATTTGAAACAGATTGCTAATACATTGCTTCATAAGTTAGAAAAAAAAACTGCTCAACAACGTAAATAACGCAATTAATATTGTTGAACTGTCAATATGAAACAAATTAGGCAAAATTGTTTACGAAAATAAGTTACGCAAATAGGGTACGGGTCCGTTTAGGTACAAGAGAATGTAATGTTTTGGGAATGTGGTGTTTTACAATAAACATTCTCTTGTGCCGAATCAGACCCTGGCACTCGCCGGCCGCTGCCACGGCACCGCTCGCTTCGCTCGCTCGGCTCGTGCGTTGTGTGGTCACAGTTATAACCTAACCTACCTTTCAAAGCAAAACGTAAACAAAAACATGAACGAACGTATTATTTTGACAGAACATACGTTTTCGGAAACTTTGTATTTTTTTTTAAATTTGAAAGTACAGATATTATTTTTCGTAGAATTGTAATTTGAATAAGCTCATGTCTGTTTGTTAAATACAACATTTTTGTCGGTTAATTTTGTAATAATTTTTCGGTGGTTCATTTTAACACAGCTTAGTTAGTATTACAGTCAACCACAGATCGCCGGAAGTTAATTTGTTTTTCGGAAGCTTTATTATTAGCCTCATCATTGACATACCCAAAGCTACCACTTAAGGGTACACTAGTCGGTCATTCTTCCATACAAACGTAGTATGGGGATTACTCGTCTGTTTGACGGTGTATGTTCGAAACTAAAAATTGTATCAATTTGGAAGCAGAATTGGAAAAAAAAAATTGGTTTGTAAGATAAGAGCGTCGAAACTTTCATATTTTAACACAAATTTTAAGTCATTTTGGGCGTTAATAAATAACTTTAGTAGTATGAAAATGGCAAAATAGAATCCATACAGGGATAGAAAAATTATTTAAAAGTTCAAATAATTTTATTTTGAGTAGTTACATTCGGTAGTTTTTCCATAATATCTACACGCCCAAAGGTCTATTCATTAAATTTTACGCGCTCGTTTTCATTATAAATCATCGTCAATTTCACTAAATAAATAAAAACTAGATTAATAAGCACTAAATAAATAAAACGAAGACAAAGTCAAAAATGTTTGTTGCGAATAAGTGTTTAATGTTGGTGTTATTATTATGTTAGTACTTATGACTTAGCAGCCTTTTACAAGCATTGCTATTATCATTCGCCTGCCCTTATTATCCTAAATTAGCATACATTAAAAATTATTATTACTTAATTATTTTCTTTTATATTTGTACAATTAAATAGACAAAATTATAGTTATGTCAAAATTTTATGTCAATAATAATGAATTTAATACAATTATCTAGCAATATTAATGTCATCCTTTTCAGATACTACAAATTATAATTATAATTTTATATAAAGTTAAATAGGATAGACTAAATGTTATTGTTTGAATAGGGCAGATCGTCACTTTTGTACATGAGAGAAAATCGTTATTTTAAGCTAGACTCTAAATATTCTTTGACTGAGTAGAAACATTTTTGATTAGCCTTTTTTAATGTTTTTGTTTTAGCCTTTTTTGGAATATTGTTACTGATTTTTCAGTTTTAAACACGTTGAGCAACTTGTTATATATTTTGGTTGCCATATAATTTGGACTATCACTTAACATTTTAATGCTTGAGGATGGAGCGCATAACCTCTTTTTATGGCGAGTGTTGACGTTGTGCGTATCTTCTACTTTAGTGAACTTGTCGATATTTTTAAAAACAAACGAAATAAATAAATAACTGTACTCAATATTATGCTTTATAGTCACGCCACCAACAAGTTCGAGCCGTCGACTAGTGGAACCTTAAGGGAAGAGTGAGACAGCTCCGACACAAGTACTATTGTCACTTACTGGGGCTGCCTCAATTTATTTATAAAACAATGTTACAGGTGTTTTTATACTGAACTGTTGACGGCGATAGCACTCTCTTTTGGATCGACAGCCGATGGCGACGGACGTTTCTCCGCCTCGTACGTATTGCGTTTTCTCGATGCCAAGTGATTAGCTAAATAATTCGTTAATTCTATTAGTTTGCTAGGTTTTTCTATAATAAGTAATGTTTGTTAAAAATAATAAATGCAGTTGATTGGATGCTAGTATTAAAAAAAAAACCTGTTTCTGATAGATAGCAATGGCGCTGATCTCGGTGAATATGCAGTGATTAACAGTTTTCACCATGTAGGCCAGAACTCTATTAGACAATGCGACATGAAACAGACGCCAGTTATGAATAGAGGGCGAGCCTATTGCCATCTACCGAGCACAGATCCAGACTTCAGGCTGCCAGGAGAGTTCGGGAGGAAACGCCGGGTGTCACCATTGTGCGGATCGCTCGGAGGACACGGTGGAGCATACGGTGGAGGTCTGTCCGACTTGGTTGGAGCATCGCCGTGTCCTCGTGGAGGCGATCGGCGGCGGTGATCTCTCGCGTCCGGCCCTGGTTCAGGCCATGGTACGGAGGAGAGGAAATGGCTAGCCGTCACCTCCTTCTGCGAAGCGGTAATGCTCGCGAAGGAGGAGGCCGGTGTCTTTGGATTTGAATTTTCGTTTTTGTCACCGACTTTTGAAATTAAAGTTATTTTTCATTTTGTAGTGTTTTTTGGAAGTCGGTTGTTTTGTTTTTGGAAAAAGTTTTTATTTTTCACTTTTTAGTTGTGGTACCTACCCCACATAAATTCGAAAACCACTATCTGCTATGTAAATAACAGTGACAAGAACTTATCATATCATCCACATACAAAATGGGAAAAAGTACGTATTATTGAAGCTAATTCAAAAACTATCGAAGCCAAGCTAATAAAATTTACATGGGACTACCTCTGAAGTATGACCTATCAAACCAAAAAATAATCATCAAAATCAATTCATAATTGGCGGAGCAATCGCGTAACAACAACAAAAAAAAAAACACAGTCGAATTGAGAACCTCCTCCTTTTGGAAGTCAGTTAAAAATAGATTGCTTTTCACATTTTCTTTAAAAAAAGCACATGTGGAGCTCGTTGCTTTCTGAAGTATGTAGTTTTTGCGTGCAGTACATCCTGGAATAATAAACATTCGTAAATTATCGGTAGTTTATATGTGTGTTAGTAAGGAGACAAAATGTTATATTTAAATTATGTAAAATACTTAGGTACTTAATAAAGTTGAGCGTTGTTTGAGAAGTGAGCGAACTTGTCGAGCGGGACATTCAGCTCAGGTACACGCATTAATTAAACGGACAGACTCCAAGCTTGTGCTCAGACGAAACTAAGTTAATGTTTGCGAAGCTTACTTACACTCATAACTTGCTATCTCAGTGGAAAGTTGTAAACTTGTTTGCAGAAAAAACAAAATGTTACATAAGTCTTTTACAACAAACACACTAAATAGGACCGACACGTATTAAGATAAAAGTTCCTTAAAAAAAGAGAGCAAATCAATGTATAAATCAGACGGCGTGACGTCATCGACTGGCCGGCGCGGTGCTACGAGCTACGCGCTCGTAGACACGTAGCGCCGCTACGACGGCGACGCCTACGCGCTACGAATCCCGCCATACATCATAATATTCTCCCTTATCAATACTATATTGATATAAATCGCTCGGCGCTATTTGCATGCAAATTAAATTGTTGAACAATGTAACTATCTGTCGTATTTTCAAGCAATAAGGTTCATAATACAGCGGTTGCCAATCGCCGCTACCGTACGTGATAAAACGCTATAATAAGAAGTAATGGAATTCTAGATCGAACCCAAAGAGATGAAGCTAACTGTGGTAAATTTCTAATTGTGCGACGAAATGTACCGCGTGTGGTGAGTGGTGACGTCATCAGATCATCACGGTGTCACACACGGTGTTTGTGTGTGGCCGTTGGTCTCGTGGTCGTGAGCGTGAATGCTGAGTCTCCTGACTACTGAGGGTCCTGGGTTCGATTCCCAGGTCGGCCAAAATGTTATTGGGTTTTTCCATTAGGACAGTAACAGCCCGGAGTTCGGCGGTTCGATACCCCCTGCCTTCGGAAGCACGTGAAGTCGTTGGTTCTGCACCTGATCTCTCTCCAGTCATGTTGGATTGTCGGCCCATCGGACTATGAGGGTGAGGGAAGAGATAGTGCACAAGTTTCTGTGCACATACTTGTGTACTATAATATCACTCTCGTTGGAGTCTCCGCTGAGATTGGCCGTCATGGCCGAAATTCGGTCAGGAGGACTATTATTATGTGTATGTGTGACATAATTGGCCGCGAGACGCACAGCGGGGCTCCCCCGCGCTCACACATCGTATTACACAAGTTTGACGGTGCATCTAAGAATATATTGCAGACTAATGTTTCGTACAGAAAAGCGCAAAATTGGTCATAAAAAAAAAACGAACGAGCCTTACAGTAGTCGCGTATGATGTGACATCTGACATCTTGGCTGACGTATATATGATGATATAAACAATATTCACCACCGCCATCGCCATCGCCATCGCCATCGTTATCGCTATCGCCATCACATCACCATCACCATCGTCATCACCATCACCATCACCATCGTCATCGTCATCATCATCCTGTTAGCGACCTCTTGGAAAATGGGTTGGTACCATCTGACGGTCAACTCTAGCACCGCGTGCTCTCATTGATCAAATCAAATAGCGCGCTTCCCTAGCTTCTTTTTAAGGATGATTCCCCCAAATGGCTCGCATGCATCGGATTGGAACAGATTTCGCAGCTACCATCTTAGATTTACATTTTGATCACCTCATTATCGGCTTTACCATCCTCGAAAACTATGAAAACGACACACACTACTAAAAATAAAAAAAATCGAAGCCGCCATCTTTGATTTACATTTTGACCTCACTTTCGGCTTTACTACCCTCGAAAACTATGAAAACGACACCCACGACAAAATGAAAAAAAAAAAAAAATCACAACCATCATATTGGATTTTCACTTAACCCACCATCTGCTATCTTGGATCATAATTGAAGCATTTTGAAAATCCTTGTCATCTTTAATTGAACTCCACTTTTCTAAATCTTGATTTTTTTGCCAGCGTTAACACTGTGAATGAACGGAACTTTTTTTCCCGATCGTCAACAGTGTTAACGACAGGAGTATTACTAATCGGGAATAATCAAAAACTATTCCCGTTCGTCCACACTGTGAACGAACGAAACTTTTTTTCCGATATTCAAGTGTTGTCGATAAGGTGTTACTGATCGGGAATATTCGATCAACATGTAGGAATGAAACTATTTGACTATGAGCAGGAACGGATACGTTCGCAAGCGACGACAGTACGGAGCCAATCGTATGCGTCGATATCCTGCCGGACGTGATCGGCTGTCGCCGCATCCGTTCGTATCCTTTCCGATCCGATGCGATACGAGCCGTTTGGTGAAAATCATCCTTTACACAATTCCGTCGCTTTTCACGAAATCACTCCCACAGATTGCAGGAACGCGAGAGGAAAGATGTTACACATCAAAAACTTGACCTCTTCTGCTGTAATGTTTTTGCGCAAGTAGGTAACTGTTTTGATTATTTTACAGAACAAGAACAAAAACTTGTTGAGTGCTATGCCAGCCTTAGTAACTGTTACTAAGGCGCCCTCTAGTGTCAGGTCTTTTGTACCCTAACAAGTAACAATCTTTAGAAAGAATGCAATAGCCTAAAATATCCTACTCTAAATACAAATTGTTCTGTTATTTAAATACAGCTTAAACTACTCGTTGCAAATAAAACCTTAATAAAGTTGAATATAAAGTGTCTTGTTGTTAAGCGTTGCGTACTAAAAAACATCTGATTAAAACATCGGTTGCAAAACTTTATGCAAATGTGACGACCCCTCCCTCCCCGTCCGCCGAGGACACACCATCTATCTCTTTGAGTAGTACCTACTTGGAGATATTTCTGCTGTTTTCGTGGCTTTTATAAAAATTAAATTTAAACAGTCTCCACGAGCGAGCACTTTAATATACGTCAGACACGCCCTGGGCACTGGACAATCAGCTCTGTTACTGTCTAGTTGATTTGAGTACCATGGCATGAACTATTTATAGTAGATTATTCACCGAGGGCACAAAGCAGTGTTTTATGTCACGGGCGCTATTTTGAATCAAGATTTGGATTCAAGCTGCAAGAATACTTTACTTTTCACATCTTCCGCGAGGTAATAAAAAGCAATCCGATATTAATTTTTTTTTGTAATAGTTTTCATAAGTATTTTTAGTTAAGGTTCCAAATTCAAATCATATTATTGACCAGCGGATTATAATGAAATTCATTACTATATTACTGCCTGGCTAGCCCCTGGGCTATAATTAATTAATTTAAGTTAGGTTTGCATAACATATAATTGTGTGTAAAGTAGGTTTTGCGAAAAACGTAAAAGTATAATGTAGTTTATGCCGATACGAGAAAAGAGGTATAAAAGTTTTCGTAGTGTGCCGGCAAGCGATGCTGGTTGTGTAAACAAGCTGCAAGTCGCAACATGTGCACTTAATCGCACGCTGCGGCCACGCCGGCCGAGTGTTCCAACTAGATCCATTTAACTTGATTGTATTTGTCACAACTGAGGTTAAGTTAGAAGGCTGTGGCGGCAGATACATCCTCCGCCATCATAAGGCAATATTTTTGCGAAGACTTATACCATAGTAAGATCATTACCATTTCTCGTTGTGTCTAGATTTTGGGTGGTATTCTCACAAATTCGTATTTAGTTTTTTTTTCTAAGTTACTAACAGCTCGTGGCTAAGTAATAATAGCCGCACGGTTCGATCCATAAGGTTAAGCTACGCTTGTCGGGGTTGGTCTGTCGATGCACCCATCGACAGACCAACCCCGACATGATGGGTGACCACCTCAACATGCCGAGACTCCTCCGTGTTGCGGAAAGCATGTTAAGCCGTTGGTCCCGGCTGTCATTCGTGGATCTTTGACAGTCTTTACGGGTCGTCAGAAGCCCGAAAGTCTGACAACCAGTCTTACCAAGGGGTATCGTATTCTCCAGTTACTGGGTTGTGGAGGTCAGATAGGCAGTCGCTCCATGTAAAATACTGGTATTCAGCTGCATCCGGTTAGACTGGAAGCCGATCCTAACATAGTTGGGAAAAGGCTAGGCAGATTGATTGTTATATTTTACTTATACATTTTTTATATTTCCTCCTTAACCTTTCAACTGTCATCAACGAGACACAATAGAATTTAAATTGTTATCCACCTCAATGAGGCGTCGTAACAGATAATGAGTTAGCTGTATTGACTGACAGATTTTGGTGCAGTTCGGCATTGGCGACATACCATACATGGTGGGTTTGCTATAATATTGACCTCACTATCATGTTTTGTACTCTTTGTTTGATATTAATATTGGAGGCTTTTGCGGTGTCCCACAACTGTATACCATATATCCAGATTGGTTTTAATATTGTTTGATAGTTTTGGGTTGTGTCCCAACTACCAATAGAGGTTTCTGTGTCTGGTTGAAGTGTCATCTCTTTTGGCTTTAATTTGTCAATTCCATGTTAGGCGGCGATCAAAGTGCAATCCAAGGTACTTGACACGGTCACTTTGCGGCAGAGTACTAACACCAAGTTCAACCGGTGGACAGTGGCCTTGGCGAAGGGTGAAAGTTATCTGCACTAATTTTGCTTTGATTTTCCAGTGTTGCAGCCAATTATACTCTTTCGTAAGCTCTTACGAAAGAGTATAATTGGCTGCAACACTGGAAAATCACGATCCAAAACGAGCTTCAGACGCACTCCAAACTGCTTAGTTTGGAGTGCGTCTGAAGCTCGTTTTGGATCGTTGTCGCTTGCAAGTAGTGCTGTGTCGTCAGCAAAGGTTGCCTTGATTTAATTATTTAAGTACTTAAACCCAAAATTCTAATTTTAAACTACCATAAAGAAGTTTTTCATTAGACAATTTAGTAAGGCTATTTAAAAAAAAAATTGAAAAAAGTCGTGAGACTATATGAAGTTGAAACTTTAAAAATACAGATGAATGTATTACTATTCCCTTTAGTGAGTGATTGCGTAATATAACTTGAACAGGGTTTGTTTACACTTTCATTAAATACTTTTGAAAAAGACTATAACTGTAGGGATACAATGTGTCAGTTTGTGTGAGGTTTGTCATCTTGGTGTGATATTGAATTTAATTTTTAAAAGACTTCAGTAGAAACAGAACTCTACAGCAAACAAGTATGGTTATCTATTTCCCCATTTGGTTTAAACTATATTGTTATATGCATGTGATGTCGCGCCTACTCAGTACATGTATGATATTCGTATGTAACAATAATAGACACATTTTAGCAAATCTTACGCCCACTTCAATAATTAAGGTCTGCAGCACGCGCCGCGGATTACCTCGAACTATGCGAGATGAACCGCGTGGAGGCGCGTCGCTAAGTGAGATAAGCTCTCACATAGTTGGGCGGAGCATCCTCTGAATACACTATCGCGTAGGGTTAGTATTGAGTTAGTATGAGCTGATATTCACGGTACGCACTTCACACATCAGGGACATTGGTATCATACAGTGTGATTCTTTATAATGTGCACATACCGAAATAAGGGAATCTATGCTTAATTTTATCGACGGAAAAAAAAATTATATCGGGATATCCATTTAATATAGGTAGGTACCTACTAGTGGGATCAAGAACGTGGACGTTCACACGAGACTTCTAGTAGACTAGTTGACATCAGTGCAGGATGTCAACTCAGGGTGGCGGCGGATCAGCATTTCTTATACCAACGCGGCAGCCTTAAATAAATAAAATCATTTTATTTCAGATAACTAAAAAGATACATAAATTGTTAGGAATATGTATGCACTTAAACCACTATTGTTAGTACTTAAAACTAAAGACGAATTTGTGAGAAGACCACCCAACATCTAGACACAATGAGAAATAGTATTGGTCTAACAATGGTATGAGTCTTCTCACAAATTGCCTTATTATGGCAGAGGAAGTATCTGCCGCGACAGCCTTCAGGATACTATTGTGACTGTCTCTTATTCTGCTCAGGAGTGATGCCGTTTTTTTGCGGATGATGGCATGAAATCCGTCGGTATGGGTTACCGCGAACATTTCATAAGCACTGCAAAAACGAGGCAGTCGCAACAGCATCCTAAATACATTGTTGTATTGGACGCGTAGAATATCCAGCGACCTTTTCGAGTAGTTGACCCAAAGATTACCGGTGTAAAAATTTTGACAATAAGCTTTAAAAAGCGTAATCTTAACTTGGTCAGTACACCGAGCGAATCTTCGTGCCAACATATTACCCCTGACCGCCAGAGCTCTACGCTCCCTCTCAATATCACAATGGTCGCTGAGGTCGCTGGTAAGAAAATGCCCAAGATATTTAAACTTAAGCCAAGTTAGCTGGCTTACTGCACGCTCACCAACCCGCACTAGACAAGCGTGGTGAGCTATATTGTCTAAACCCTTTTCCCTATGAACCACACAACAAGCCATCCCCAAGTGCCCGGCAGCTCCGGGGGCTTCATGTTATTGACAGTATACCTGGAACCCTTGGAGCTAGGGGTGATAATCTCCGGGTGAGTGTCTCAAACTGTCACACGATCAATGCTAGCCATAAGGACTCCGATAGATTAAACATACTAACGTATAACGTGCGCACTTTAAAATCCGAAGAACGACTAATCGAACTTGAAAATGCCCTCGACTACATTAACTGGGATATAATTGGACTATCAGGAGTGAGACGGGAAGGCAAAGATACCCTCGAACGAACCAAAAATTTATTTTACTACAATGGGTGTCGAGGAGGACAGTCTGGTGTTGGGTTTCTGGTAGCAAACAAGTGGAAACATTACATCTTGGAGTTCAATGCGTATTCCGATAGAATAGCTTTGCTAAAATTCCGGAATGCTGAAAAAAAACAACACTCACCATCATCCAAGTTTATGCTCCTACATCAGCACATCCAGATGAAGAAGTGGAGGAGTTTTACGACATGCTCAACAAAGCTTGTGACGAGCAAAAAGGGACTTGGACCGTTGTTCTAGGTGACTTTAATTCCAAACTTGGAGCAGTTGCTCATCACGATAATCGAAACATGATGGGACCTAATGGTTTGGCTACTAGAAACATGAGAGGTGAACGTCTGATTCAATTTGTATAATTATGGACAAAATGTAAGTATCAGCAATACATTCTTTTTCATAAAACCTCATCGTCGCTGGACATGGGTATCCCCTAAAGCAATCACAAAAAATGAGATAGACTTTTGTCCGTCTTCCAATAAATTATTAATAGTCTCCAAATATTGAACCAAATTTGCTTCAGTGCAGATCACTGACCACTGCGCATAGATTTAAGATTCAGTTTAAATATACACAGAGCACAGGTCATTCACAGAACCATAAAACTTTTTGACAAGTCTTCCCTGATTTCTTGCAAAGAAAAATTCAACATAGAACTAATAAAAACTTTTTACAAAAAAAAAAAACAATCGACTTCAAAAAAAAACAGCAATTTCGGAAGTCGGTGTCTTTGGTTTTCAATTTTCGTTCTTTGTCACCGACTTCCGAAATTAAAGTTATTTTTCACTTTGTAGTGTTTTTTTTTTAAGTCGGTTGTTTTTCTTTTATAAAAAGTTTTTATTTTTCACTTTTTAGTTGTGGTACCTACCCCACACAAATTCGAATACCACTACCTGCACAAAACAAAACACACAAAACTCGTTTCTACGGTGGTCATGCTACGCGTGCTGCTATGTAAATAACAGTGACAGGAAGTTATCATAATATCATCCACATACTATGTGGGAAAAAATACGTATTATTGAAGTTAACTCAAAAACAACTCAAGCAAAGTTAATAAAATTTATATGGGACCACCTCTGAAGTATGATCTACCAAACAAAAAAAGAATCATTAAAATCAATTCATAATTGGCGGAGTAATCGCGTAACAAATATACAAAAAAAAAAACATACAGTCGAATTGAGAACCTCCTCCTTTTGGAAGTCGGTTAAAAATGGCTTTGCCCTTCTTGACAAAAACGCTGAGGACGTAGAGGAAGAATATACAAACATAAAAAATACTATAAAAAACGCTAGCCTTAAAATAAAAACTCAAAAACAAAAACATTTTAAACTTCGTGATACAACTCTTAAGCTAATTGAGGAGAGACAGATTGCAACTTTTGGATCGCAAACATTCAGAGAAACATAAGAAAGTTAAAAGAAGTATTCGAGATGATGTACGCCATTATAACGATAGATTAGAACATGTCGGAGACGGGTATGTGACTCTCGTTATTTTCAGGCATATTTTAACTACTGTGGGCATAGTGTGGGTAGTGTTGGTTAATGCGCAATAGAAAAACAGTTTGTAGTTTAGATCACATTATAATTTACTATCAAATTAATCATACTAGCTAAATTATACACACACTGGGTGCGACGGCGTTTATTAAAATTACCAATTAACAAAATGATCACAAATTACAACTAACACAATTTATATGAGCACCACGAATCGAGAACAGTTCCGTGACGTCTTAACTTCTATGCGACTAGAGGCTGAATGCTCTCCTCGCCGTGGCCTTAAAACATCATGACTCTGTAGAAGCGCGCATTTGGTGTCGGTAGATCACTTGATGTCGACAATGGCGCGCTTGCGATTCGTTTCGAGTCCATACTAATGACCGGATCCGACCTACATATAGCTCTTGAAACTAATAAATCTTTTAAAATCGCCAAGAGGGGCATACAATAAAACATATTATTAAAAAAAACAAAAACCTGGCTGCAAAAACTCATAACTGAAAAGAGAAAAACAATCATTATAATCTATAGGATTTTGGTATTGGAGGTGAAACAAAAGTTTCACCAAAATTTCAGGTTATAAATATATTTACATTTGACTAACTTTTATTTGAAACCAATAATGTTGTTTTTTTTAAACCTCTCTTTTTTGTATTTACAGATGCAATATATAAATATCCCACTCCCACTATTAAGACGAACCTAACGCCACCTCATATGTTAAAATCCATCAAGCCGTTTAGGCTACAGAGCGTGCCAAAGAAATAGACATACATAGATACAAACATACATACATACATATTCTCAAAAAACATAACCCTCCTTCTGGGGCAGTCGGGTAAAAAGGACGATCATCCATCATGAAAATTAAAGATAGTTCAGGGGTGATACGTTGCGAGAAAGATCAAGTCCTAAGTATTTGTTCAAATTTCTACAAATATCTATATTCTGAAAACAATGTAAACGTCGCTTCAAATTCTTCCCAGGAGACCACACCCATTTCTACTCTGCATATCACCAATGTACCACCAATTACCGGTTACGAAGTGTACTGCGCGTTACGCAGCATGAAATATACTAAAAGTTCTGGTGAAGATGACTTTTCTACAGAAGCCCTCAGAATCGGAGAATCAGAGCTGCTTCCTCAAATCACCAATGTGTTTAATTACTCCATGCTGGTGCAGTCCCCTTAAAGTTTTGCCACTCCCTCGTAATCTTACTACACAAAAAAGGCAATAAAATTAACAACTACCGCCCCATTAGCCTTGTGTCACATATATAAAGCGTTTGTGAAAGTTATTGTAAACCGTATCTCACAACAACTAGATGCCCATCAACCACCTGAACAGGCTGGATTCAGACGAGGCCTCTCCACCACCGACCACCTGCATGCTTTAAACCAACTTATTGGAAAGTGCACAGAACTCAAACTCAAAGTATTTATTTCAAATAAACTAATTACAGGTACTTTTGAATTGTCAAGGGGTCGGTCAGTCAGAAAGATGAAGCTAATTGCCCATTCCAAAGCGTAGTAGGCCTATGGAGAAGAATGGGCGAGAAACTCCACGGACACTCTTTAAAATCAAAATATTGTTAAAAAATATTGATTACATCATTTATGTTAAAATTATACATGTGAGAACAATGTAGAAAGACGTGCACGTTAAAAACGTCCATAATAAAAATAAAAACAAAAACAATTCAAAAATTAAAATAAACCGTGGCAGCTAAGAGATGACCAATCCCTACTGACAGCGCCCGGTCACGAACATGACGCATCGATCAGCACCATTTAGCTCAACCATTTTGAAGGGAACTTAATGATCCAACACACACGCCACCATCAACGAGATATTTGAGTGAGCATGACATACTCTTAGCCGCCAGGGCACATTCAAGTCAACAAAAGATGTACCCAGTAAATGGTAGCTTTATGGAATGTACATGGTCACAGTGTTCACACATGTGATATGCAATTATACAATACAAAGAGATTGAATTTATACAAAGCAAATATAATTTTTACAATCTTCAGCAGCTGCAACAATACTTTGGAATGCTAATCATACATACATACATACATAACATCACGCCTTGTTTCCCCGAAGGGTTGGGCAGAGGTGTCCCTGTAGTAGGTACACCCCACATTTCGCCAGTTATGTTCAAGTCCCATGTAATAGGGGGCGAGCCTATTGCTATCAACCGGGCACAAATCCAGACTCCAAGCTGCTACTGAGAAATTTCAGATAGAAAAACCCAATAACACTTTACCCAACCCGGGAATCGAACCCAGGACCTCATGCTCAGCAGTAGCGCTTGCGACCACTAGACCAACGAGGCAGTTGAAGTTGACCAATGAGGCAGAATGCTAATCAATGAGGTTAAAAACTGAAAGTTCATAGCAGATGGCATCACAGTTGTACGTCTTTATAAACCGCCATTGTTGTGTTTGTTTACTTTTGTGTCGATCACAAATTATACGAAAACTAAATAAATATGTATGAGACTTGGAGTGTAGCACTATTAATAGACGAAGTAAAGATAGGGGAAGCGTCTACCACTGGTAAAAAAGCAGCTTTAGTGGGAAAATCAATAAATTATGAACGTTTTATAATTTATATTTTATTGTGTGTTTGTTAACTTTAAGTTCATTTTTTGTTAACGACTGTAGGCGTACGATAGAACTAACCTAATCAGAGTTGAAAACCAACTCGGGCTTGATCTTCCTGCTTGAAAAACTTCAGAAATAGCACTTCTAGCACTGATCTAATACCACCATGTCTCAAACGGAGAATTATGGACATCTGTATTCTCTTCATTCTCACATACAGGTTTGAGCACCATACGGTGCTCAAACCTGGTCTTTGACACTTCAGCAGAGGTCCAAGCTCTAGGTTTGCCAGCGAGCCATGGAACACAGTATACTGGGGGTTCGAATTTTGGACCGTATAAGGAACACAACACTGCGAGCCAAAACCAAGGTAACGGACGTTACCCAGAAAGCCGCTAAGCTTAAGTGGGACTGGGCCGGACACGTCTGCCGCATATCAGATGACAAATGGGCTAAAGGAACCACTAATTGACTCCTACTAAAGCGGCAGGCCAAGACGAAGATGGCGGGACGAGCTTGACTCCTACCGAAAGGACTGGCCGACACTAGCAATAGACAGAATTGTGTGGAAAAGGGAGAGGGAGGCCTTTGCCCTGCAGTGGGACAATACAGGCTAGTTAGATTAGAATTTCACTAGATTCTACTGGATTAGTGACCAAAACTATTTTAGACTATTCCTGAGAACCTACATAGCTGAATCCTTTTCAAATGTATGTATTTCACTGCGTGTGAAATCAAAGTACCGCACAGAACAAAGGAAGGGAATCCGATCGGATCAGTTAAGTGTTGGAATAGTTTAGTTTATGATCTGTTTACTCTATGGGGCGGGGGAGGGGGAGGACTTTGATCCGACAATTAACGCGAATAGTTCAGAGCTCTCGGTCGCAATCCCTCGCTGTTTGATTGTGTCTATTAATCTGTGACCGTTTTGTCTTCGGTATAAATTGATTTATGTTGTAATGATTTGTTTTAACTCTAGCCGTCTTATTCCAAAACACGGTCTAAATTTGGTATTGGGATTAGTACTAGCTTTAGTCCCATTTCTAAATAAAACGTTATTATAAAATGAAGTTTATCTATAGTTCCTCAAATATCTATGGTACTAAAGTTAGTCCGCCGAGTCCCCTAGTTTATCTTTAGTACTTATTTATTTGACGTTTGCGTTGATTGTTGTGTGTCAAATAATACAAAAATCGTTAAAAATGGATATCAAGGCCGCATTCCGAGTTACGCCAAAAGTGATTATATCGCAAATCCGACCAAAGTCCAAAGTCACAATTATTACTCAATAACCCTTATATTTTGTGACTATTAAATTTGGTTGGATTCGCGATATTATCACTTTTAACGTAAGTCGGAATGCGGCCTAATATGGTTATCTTGATGTATTTTGAAGATTTGGATATGCTGGAGACGTCTCGGCATTTTTACAGACTTCATCGTCGTGTGAATCCTTTTGAATTGAGTGACGAAGATTTTAGAATAAGTGTAGGTTCACAAAACGTTTTGGAGAAAAACTAGTGGATTTTTTACATGAGGTTTTATCCCACGACCCTCGAGGATGCTCGTTGAGTCCTGAAGTGCAAGTGGTTTGCGCATTACGCAACTGGGCTCGCCATTAAGTATGTAAGTACCTAACCTTGGTCAATACTAACCTAACATTTGACAAAATCCAAATAATATACTAATTTTATTGTTTTATTCGTAGATTCAAGACGATACAGCTGATTAACATGGTGTGTCTCAACTAGTTTTCAGCAAAACATGTAAAAACTCGTCACGGATGTCCCGAAGATTTATAAAATGCCTATTACTCCAAATAAACAGGAGGAAAGCATTAGGAAATTCCACTGTATTGCTTATTTTCCTACAGTAATTGGGCCAATAGAATGGACACATATTCACACACAGACACATTTCCTACATAAATAATGTAAAGTATCTAAAATTGATCAATTTTAATTAAATGTTATATGAACTGTATATGAAATTTTATTTACCAATGCATCGCTATCGTAGTCATTTAACATCACTCCTGTTTTCCCCGAAGGGTTAGGCAGAAGTGTACCATATAAATAGTACACCCACATTTCGCCAGTTATGTTTGTCTCATGTAATAGGGGGCGAGCTTATTGCCATCAACCAAGCACAAATCCAGGATCCAGACAACTTCAATCACGTGAGGAGCAATCATCATTATTTCCAAGTCCTCAGGAGAAGGTGATGGTGGTTTTTCGCCACAGGTGTCTTTGTTTGTTCCCTTCTTTACGTAGATAAGTTGGATTCAACTCGCGAACAAACCATGTCACAGTAAAGCTCAACACACACACAAGGCGGGTTTGTCGGGCACGGGTCAGAACGGCAGTACGGCGGGCTTGTATATATTCTAATTCCTTGTTGTATTATATGGATGTCAGCACATGAATTTTGGCCGGCTGGAGTTATGTTTAGATGTTACAGAGAAGCATGACCAAAACTAAACTCCCGTGTGTCGTGTGAATACGTTTTTGTTGTTTATACTTGGGTGTACACTGAATTTATTTATGAGTCTGTAAGGTATTTATGTAAAGGTTCTTTTATCACTAGAAACAAATGATATACCTACCTACTTGCATATTATTATTGTACCATCAACATGATGCACTGTTTCAAAAGCATTAAAAAAAACGAAAGATTTCAAATGTTTTTATTTTAATTTTTTCAATGTTAATCTTATATAGGTATGGTACCTAACTAAAAAAAATACTACACGTAAACAATACATTATACACAATATTCACAAGTTCACACGAATTGTCGACGTCATGTATCGCGCGCTATCTGCGAGCTTAGGAATCACCATTTCACCTCTCGCGCAGTCTTCATGAATTTCGATAGATGTTTGTATGTAAGTACAGCAGCGTTGGTGCAGTACCCAGTGCCGCACTTTTTACGAAAACCACACTTCTTCTTTTTCTCGATCTTGATAACCCTTGATGTTATTGTGATAGTCATCAGCTCACTTACATATAATAGCATTGTTATTTCAGTCATTCTGTTTTTGTAAAATTACTTAATTTATGTAGATAGCCAAAGTAAACAAACAATAAAATTATGACTTAATTGACATCTTATCGTTGACATTGACAATTAATCAGCCATGTATTCCGTTATAATATATACGTATCAAGGAGAACTTATTTCAATGTTAATAATAAAATATAAGTTGGATAGGTATATTAAACAAAACATCTTATTTTAAACAAAAAACATAGTAAATATCCCGTTGTAAATAACTTTTGTGGTATATTAATTGTTGTAAAAATGCTTGTGCTCGCGAGGTCTACTGTTCGCAGAAATACTAGTATTATCAACACTTAGAGAAACAGAACGTTGCTTCAAATAAAGCCTGTGTGAACGAATGAAAGAATGCCATTTTTGTTGCTTATCTGTGGATATTATTTGAACCATGAACCTTCTTTGGTACTAACTGATCCTCGAAAAGTCTTCGTTTTGTAATAAGGACGCTTTTTGAGTCTGGTACTAGCTTTATTACCGTAACAATCCTAGACCTATAAGTCTTGGTTTAAACCAGTACCTAAGCAGTTTTTTGTAATAAGACGGTAGGAGTTTGTAGTAATACGCAGTGGCAACGTATGGTAGATTGGCACCCCGGGCGGTTTTGTATTGAGCACCCCTACTTAAAATAAAACACCCAAATTTTACAAAAATATTCGATCACTTATCAGAATTGACGTCCCTGTCTCTTTCAATTGATAAAATCAAAAGATTAGTTATTCGCCTTTGGCTCATTGTTGATCAGTCATCATTTTAATAATTTTAACTTTGAAAAGCTTTTTTCACACGAAGCCACCGAAACAAAACGAAAAAAAAATCTAAGACATAGCGCTAAACGTATAAGATCAGACCAAGCGCAACATGAATTCATTCTTTTAGGGAATTAGAAATTATATTAGAAAAAGATAATGAAAATATACTTACCTAGTTGCGATGCGTTTCAAAACATAATATTAGTTTGTAAGTAGCTAGATACAAAAGTAGGTAGTTACATATTAATTGATATGTCTTTATAGAGGAAGATTTTGTGCGCATTTTTTGGCTGTACGAGTGAGTTGTCGTTGTCACCTCTTGGGGCTTGGCACCCGGAGCGGACCGCCCCCTCTGCCCCCCTTTATGCCGCCACTAGTAATACGTTTGTTTGTTTAACTTCTTAATGTAAAAAAAGTTTTGGAAAATGTGCGAAACCTGACGTAAAGTACGTACCTACTTTGACATACTTGTTTCTGGCGACGGATTGTCAATCATAGAAAGTACAAACATACTATATAGGTAAAGTATATAAGTATAAAGTGTGTGAAGTAACTAAATAGAAGTGTCTGGTGGTGGGTGGGAAATCCGCTTACTGGGGACACACGGGCGGTAGCGGATGATGCACCCAAATCTGTGGGGTGACGCATGCTCACTGGGGATACATGTGCGATAGCGGGCGACCGCGACGCGTGCTCACTGGGGAAACACGGGCGGTAGCGGGCGACGCACCCAAAATCTGTGGGGTGACGCATGCTCACTGGGGACACACGGGCGGTAGCGGGTGACGCACCCAAATTTGTGGGGTGACGCATGTTCACTGGAGACACATGTGCGGTAGCGGGCGACCGCGACGCTTGCTCACTGGGGAAACACGGGCGGTAGCGGGTGACGCATGCTCACTAGAGACACACGAGCGGTAGCGGGCGACGCGTGAGCGATGCGGCCCAGAATATAGGCACGTCAGGTTTTAGAACAAGATATCACACAGGGATGATAGTAACTATGTAACGTGCTAGCTTCAAGTGCGTCACAGACGTAGAGTAGGTATAGTAAGATAATAAAATAACGGCCTGATTGGGTACATCACGAGTGGTTGCAGTTCTATATTGGGGCACACGGGCGGTAGCGGGCGACGCACCCAAAATCTGTGGGGTGACGCATGCTCACTGGGGACACACGGGCGGTAGCGGGCGACGCACCCAAATTTGTGGGGTGACGCATGTTCACTGGAGACACATGGGCGGTAGCGGGCGACCGCGACGCGTGCTCACTGGGGAAACACGGGCGGTAGCGGGTGACGCATGCTCACTAGAGACACACGAGCGGTAGCGGGCGACGCGTGAGCGATGCGGCCCAGAATATAGGCACGTCGGGTTTTAGAACAAGATACCACACAGGGATGATAGTAACTATGTAACGTGTTAGCTTCAAGTGCGTCACAGACGTAGAGTAGGTATAGTAGATAATAAAATAACGGCCTGATTGGGTACATCACGAGTGGTTGCAGTTCTATATTGGTGTTCTACAAGTAAAGTTCCTTAAAAAACACTACAAAGTGAAAAATAACTTTAATTTCGGAAGTCGGTGTCTTGGGTTTTGTATTTTCGTTTTTTGCCACCGACTTCCGAAATTAAAGTTATTTTTCACTTTGTAGTGTTTTTTTTGGAGGTCGGTTGTTTTTTTTTTAAAAAAGTTTTTATTTTTCACTTTTTAGTTGTGGTACCTACCCAACACACATTCGAATACCACTACCTGCTACTAGTGACAGAAACTTATCATATCATCTACATAATAAGTGGGAAAAAAAACGTATTTTGTAGCTAACTCAAAAACTATCCAAGCAAAGTTAACAAAATTTATATGGGACCAATTCGAGAGCACACCCTTTCAAACAAAAAAAGAATTTTCAAAATCGGTCCACAATTGACGGAGAAATCGGTGGACATACATAAAAAAAAAAAAAAAAAAACAAACATACGCGACGAACATATAACCTCCTCCTTTTTGGAAGTCGGTTAAAAAATGGAATAAAACTGCAAATTCCAGTAAAATTGGAAACGTGTAAATGAGCCTTAATCGCAGACTACATTGTACCTATACATTTACTAACTTGTAACAGAAAACCGAAGAGATTCATGTAAAGAAGCATGATGATGTTTGCGTGTTCTGACGAATTCTGTATGTTGGAATTACATACAGAATTACGTTACTGAGTAATCGGGACGGCTAGCGGCGCTCGACAGGGTGTACAATCTTTTTTTTTTTTGGCTGGAAATTATCAAATAACTTCTCCCGCTCTGGGCGGAGCGGGAGAAGTTATTTGATACGCACGCGGAGGGCGTGTCAAACTTACTGACTAAAACCCACCCGTGTTCCTTCGGTTGCCCTGTTGCCGAGGGCCACGATTTCCCTATCGGTTTTCTTCGCACCCCCGGCAGGCATTGGCCCTAGCGGACCCCGTCAATTCTGCTGACATCTCTTTGAGGCGCGCGTGGAACACAACGCGCCGTCGACCCGGGCCTGGTCCTTATCGGACGGCAAGCTACCCATTGCTCACCATCCGCAAGCCCGCACCTACGGTGGCCAGAAATCGGCTCTCGATTCCCGACGCCCAGGGCGTCTCCTCTTGCGGCGGTTAGGTGCGTGAGGGCGTGAACTTTGCCTCTCCCTCACGCGTTCCACCTCCTCCTTCGCGAGCATTACCATTTCGCAGAAGGAGGTGACGGCTTGCCATTTCCTCTCGCTATGCCGTACCATGGCCTGAACCAGGGCCAGACGCGAGAGATCACTGCCGCCGACCACCTTCACGAGGACACGGTGATGCTCCGCCCAAGCCGGGCAGACCTCCACCGTATGCTCCACCGTGTCCTCCGGGCGATCCACACAATGGTGACACCCGGGCGTTTCCTCCCGCCTTATCCTGAACAGGAACCTCCCGAAGCAGCCATGTTCGGTGAGGACCTGCGACAGGCGGAAGGTGAGGACGCCGTGGCGCCTCTCAAGCCACTTCTCAAAGAGGGGTCTTATCGCCACAATTGCGGCGTGCCCAAGAGTGTACAATCTAACGCTCGGACTGGCAGGAGATAAGCAGAGTTTTTCGGTGGCTATCGAGCTGTGAACACGTTTAAAAACTGTTACGCGTTCCGTATAGTTGTGTTGTGTACCTACGTGTGTGTGAATTGCTAGTGTGATTAATTTGATAGTAAATTATAAAGTGATCTGAACTGCAAACGGATTTTCTATTGCGCAATAACCGACAGAGTACGCCCACAGTAGTTATAAAATATGGCTGATAATAACGAGAGACACCTACCCTATCCGTCATCTATATCATATAGATTATATATAGTGAGCTATATAAAGCGTGGAAACCAGTCTGAATCTATTTCAAGAGGCTCAGATACCCGAGGACAAAGCTATAAAACTAGTGCTCGAGATGAGTTCGCTCCTGCTCACTCGTCGTACGATCGGGACGCAGTTTTATTGCACAGTTTTGTATTTCTTTACATGTTTTCGTGTTGACCAGTTTCAACTGCTTGCATAACAAAAATTAAAAACAAAAATCCTTTAAAAAAAAAAGCTTTTATTTAAATGCTCTAAAAAGAAGAAAATAAAATTTTCAGCTTATAACCTCATTATACACAATTTATATGATCATAAAAGCTTGTCGCGAGGTTTGCGTAAGTACCTATAATATATAATTAAACTGAAATTTTAAAAAATAAACTTAGCAGATTAAGTTACTCAATTAAATAGGTACTTGTTCATTTACACAAGTAAATCGCGTGACAAGCTTTTATGATCATATAAATTATGTAATGAGGTTATAAGTTGATAGTTAAAATTTTAAAAGAAAACTTTATTTTCTTCTTTTTAGAGCATTTAAATAAAAGCTTTTTTAAAAAAAGGTTTTTTTGCTTTAAATTTATTTTTTACTTTTTAGTTATCGCTGGCTAGGTTTCTACTAGTAGGTAATCGAGGTCTCTACACCAAATTTCAGGTGGATTAGAGCAACGGACCTTATAACACCATCTTTTTTTAACCTGCATTTTTATTCTCAGCGAACCCTTTCATTTAATATCCATACTATAGGAAAGCATAAAAAACTTCAAAGTCCGCCATATTGGATTAAGAGTGATTACAGAATATTTTTCTGATTATTCTCGGCAAGCCCTTTCATTTGATATCCATATTGCAGAAGTGCATAAAAAATAACTATTCCGCCATCTTGGATGTTCCACCATAATGGATTTAGAATGAGGTCACATTATTTTTCGAGTTACTCTCAGCAAGCCCTTTTATTTGATACCCATATTGTAGAAATGCATTAAAAATAACTATTCCGCCATCTTGGATGTTCCACCATAATGGATTTAGAATGAGGTTATATTATTTTTCGAGTTACTCTCAACAAGCCCTTTTATTTGATACCCATATTGTAGAAATACATTAAAAATAACTATTCCGCCATCTTGGATGGTCCGCCATATTGGATTTAGAATGACGTCACACAGCTTATCGTGTATTGTCACCCAAACTAAACGTGCATACAAAATTTCAGCTCAATCGGTTGAAGATATCTGCTTCAAAATTGAGTAGCAAGATTCCACCAGAACAAACATACATTGCCAGTTAAATAAAAGCTTTTAAAATAAGTAGGTTTGGGTCGCAGGGATATCTACTGTCTGGACTTTAAAAGAGACTGCGACCTCTGAGTTTGTTTCGGCCTTTCTTCTCAGAGTAGTCAGATAGGAAAAGCCGAACTCATCTAGCTTATTTTTAATATTTTTTTATATGACGTTTAAAAGTGATTCCGATATCCTATTTACAGAATAAACAATTTCATTTCATTTCATTTCATTTCATTTCATTTCACTGGTAACGACGGTATTGTTGTGAACTGCTCAATCATTGTGATAAAAAAATTACAGCCTGTGAACACAATTTTGTAGCCTACACTTGATCTCGATCTAATCTGAAGAAAAACGATGGACGAAGTATATGATATTCCTCCTAGTTCCTCTTTAGCATGCCCCATCCCGGTCTCATGACTAATTAATACTTAAAGTAGTTAGGTTTGTAGCGCACTTATGATTTGTGTCAAAGCGTTACACACAGATATCTTAGTTAATTAGATCTTTTATAAGTATTAATTTGTTCTATTCTGAAATTCAAATTCAAATTCAATTCAAATTCAAATTGTTGTGTGTTGTTGTTTGTTGTGTTTCAATTGTTGTATGAAAACTCTTGATATACTTAAATATGTATTAATATGTATTATGTATTTTTGGGTCATTTTTCAGACAACATATCTCTTCTATTAATCAGTTAATGCCAGCAATGTTCAGCGTTTGTTCAAATAACATGTGAAGCACAAAAAGGCAAATGTTCGCAACACATTGACCGGGCGCTTTATGTATGAGTCGGTCACAAGGCTACTCATCGCGTAATGGATTGGAATGTAAATCACAACTCGGGAAGCAAGAGCGAGTGTTAATCTTTTCACACGCTTATTGTATGGGAATAAAGTCTAAATTAGCGTATCATTGCTGCACCAGTATTTCTTTTACGACCAAGATACAGGGCGTAGCAAACAAGTGCATGTACTAAAAACTAAAACCCAACTACGATAAACAAATTTATATGTAGGTACGACAGGCCGCACGGCAGTGGTAACAAAACCAGTATTAAGCTGGTCTCTTATTTGATTGGAACCCCGTATGTACTTACTCCTGCACCTGCCACCTATGTTCACATTGTGAAAGCAATAAATATATTGAGTACGCTAGACCACCTTTAAGGTCACAGGGTCATGCGGCCCGCTGTACCTTGGATAAGAAACTGTGAAATAGTCCAAAGCTTTTCTAAGGTTAGCCCACCTTAGAACAGCTCTACATACAATTTCAAGGTCTATATTTAAAACTTATAAAAAATACATTTTAAATGCACAATTCAAGTAATTCCGTGTTTCCCACTTCAGTTTGAGCTGCAGCTTAAACGACAGAAATACAACAAAGTTACTGAAAATTACATTAGAAAAACACATAAGGTTTTAAGCCACGTTTGTATTACCTAGCTACACGGTACAATTCCTTGCGATCCCCTCACATTTTTCTCATGAGATGTAATTCCAACTTCCCACATTTCGTGTACCGTTATCTCCTGTGGTATTGTGTTATGTCCACAGAAGGGAGTTGTCGGGTGTTACAGAAATGATGGGAACTGATAGTACCTTGTACTTTGTAGCTTGCCAATTAGCTTACCAAACTGGCTGATTAATTTTTGTTCACTTGTTACTGCCTAATATTTTAGTGGAATAGTAGGAACTTACCCATATTTATAAATGCACATATTATCAATACAGCTCGGTTAGTCTATTTTAGTTATTTTCATAGCGTTATGTCTTACGGTATTCTGCTGTGGGGCAAAACTGCTGATATTCAAAATATATTTGTCCTTCAAAAACGAGCTGTTCGAGCAATTTACCAGCTAGGTGCCAGAGTTTCACTGAGAGATTTTTCAAAGATATTGGTATCCTTACAGTGGCATCACAATTCATCTTCGCCAACATTTTATATATTAAGCAAAATATACACTAAAAACAGTGATTTACACAATGTTACCACTACAAATAAGGACAAATTACGAGCTCCCTTTCCCCGGCTTCATAAGGTTCATAACTCATTTGTTGGTCTTGGTAGGATAGAGTTTTATAACAAGCTACCCTCTTCTTTGCTAGATTTGCCTTTTAATGCGTTTAAAACTAAAGTAAAATCCAACTTTTGTTCAAAGGCATACTATAGTATCAACGACTACTTAAATGATAAGAATAGTTGGTCGCTGTGATTAACTCAAGACAATACTTATGTTCTTTCTCCAGAATTAGTTTACCTACTAACAGTTTATATTATCATTGTTTATTTTATTTGAATTTATAAGTCAATTTATTTTTATTTTATTTTATTGTTGACTTAATCTACTCATTGTAATGTTTTTGTTATGAGTTGTATTGCAATTTGTGGTTAGCTAGCGACCTCGACAGTTGATCATATTATTTTTTTTGCCTGAGCAACCAGCACCAAGTTCGTCATGCTCCCTGAGATGTCACTGCTTGCGGTAGCGTCGGGGGTCGGGTTGCCTCCTTCTCTCAAATATGGCGAGGAGGTAATGGCTGATCTTTGCGTTATGCTCGTGAACGGGTGCTGCTTGTGGTGACTGGTCGTCTTGCTGATCATGGTTTTGTTACTGCAACTAGTAATTAACTGTTTATTTATTTTACCTCGATGGTCCTAGTTTATCATTTATAATAACTTCCAATTACAGCTTTAAATAGCTTTATGTAAGCGGGCACGCCCTTTATGCCTGGAGGCTTTTATTTAGATATTTAGTTCTGTTTACGTTTATATTTTATTTCTGCTTGAGTATAGTTCTCGATGTTTTTGGTTGGTATATTGGCGTGTGCTAGCTGACATATGGCGAATAATTTATCATTTAAATTATGTTTTGTGTTGCATAATGTAAGTTATTTTGCATACTATTGTATAGAATCATTTTTCTAACTTGAACAGACAGCTGTGCTGCTGGGGAGTTTGTTGCGCCACTTCTTCTTCCCAGCTAAAGGCACTAGGAAGTGGTGAAGGGTGGGCGTTTTGGGGGACTGTCTTATGTAATTTTGACGTTCGAAAAGTGCTGATTCTCAGCCTAGTTTGAATAAATGACTTTTGAATTTTGAATTTTGAAATAAACAGGAAGGTTCTCAATTATTCACATTATTTTATTAAAAAATTAGCTTTTGCCCACGGTTTCGCCCGCGTGGAGGTCGGAAATTATCCCACGGAAACGTACTATCGCATTTCGGAATAAAAAGTATCCTATGTGCTATATACTATCCGTGTGCGAAATTTCAATCAAATCCTATTAGAATTATAATACTAATGATTGAAATACTAGCACGCCTAGCACTTTGTGTTAGGTTACTGCTCAAAATTGTGCACAAGGTGTCGTGAATAGAACACCGTCTTGTAATGCAACGTACTACTGAGATAAAAAGTATCCCATATCCTGACCCACGTTATGGTTTACCCATTTGCCAAATTTCATCTAAATCCGTTCAGCCGTTTTAGCGCGTTAAAGTATTACTGGAAATTACTAGGCGAAACTTTAACAGTCAACGATACTGCACAACTTTCCCAAAAAAAAAATTATGCTAAAAAAAAATGGTTTTTGTACATTGTCCGATCAGCTGTTAAGGATCGAGTATGGGGAGGTGAATTTTTATTTTATTTCTCGACCGATGTTCCCTCGATAAAGTTTTGCAGTATCGTTGACTTCCTACACTGATAAAATTTTATGACTATTTTTCTTTATTTCATTTTTAAGCATACTATTTACATTTTTAAATATTCTTATAAAAATAATTTAAAAAAACATTTAAAAATATAAGAAGTAGTAGCCCACCGGTGTCGGGAACAGGGTCCAAGCCACCGGTGGTCAGGGCTTCTGAGAGAGGAACCTCCTAACAATACGCGCCGTGTCCAGGAGTACTGCTTTCTGGATCAAGCCCTTGATCCAGCTGCCTAACGAGAGCCTCCTCAGGTGTTGGTCGAGGCTCTTAGCTATTATGCCATTGGCCGTAACGATTATCGGCACAATGATTGCTGTATCCACATCCCACAAGTCGACAACCTCGTGAGCCAGATCAAGATACTTAATCTGTTTATCTTTTTCAGTTTTCACGAGGTTCTCGTCATGCGGGACCGCTATATCAATAATCATTGTGCGACGCTCTAATCGATCTATCACCACTATGTCTGGCTTATTGGCAACAATAGTCCTGTCAGTGATGATAGATCGATCCCAATACAACGTGATATTGCCATTTTCGAGGACTGGGTCGGGCACATATCTATAGTACGGTACTTCCGATTCCACAAGACTGTATTTCAGAGCAAGTTGCTGGTGGATAATCCTGGCTACAAGGTTGTGCCTATGCAAGTAGTCTCCGTTAGCCAGACGAGAACAGCCAGAAATAATGTGTCTGATTGATTCCCCGGGACGGTGGCATGCCCGACAGATGTCAACCGTGCCGTCCTTCACAATATATTTCCGGTAGTTGTTCATTATGACTATTATTATTATTTATGTGTGGTGTAGAGATCGGGATTATTTGTCTTAAATTACGCCATGAGACCTATCCACAAGTCTCTCAACCATTTCCAGACAGCTGAGATATTTGCTCGTGGCAGACAGACAGACAGATAGACGGGCGACAGTAGAGGCTTCGTAATAACACGATAAGCGTGTACATAAATTTTACTTGAATACAAAATTTTGTGACTTAACAACTTAAATACAAAATAGCATCCCTCTTTTCACCCCCTTAAGGGTTGAAATAAAAAAAAAACAACGAAATACTTTGCGTTTGTTTTCAATCATAAGCCGAAATAATTAATTTTGTGGTTTTAATACGACAATAAAGAAATTCAAATACAAAATTTCATCCCTTTCAATCAATCAATCAATCAATCAATCAATATTCTTTATTTGTAAACATAGGTGACAACAGTGTGCAAGATGTTACAATTATTAAATTATGGGTTCTCTATGTTTTGCCATTTGGCGTACAAATATACATGTATGGGAGGCTTTTGCCAAGTAAATTAAATTATTATAATTCAGTATTATCAATAGTCTCGATGTCAATTTTTTATTTTTTATTTTTATATCAAATGCAATAGATTATGTCAGGTAAGTTATGAAAATATTTAACGAAATGTAATAAAATCAATAATAATAATAAATACTTATAATGTCAATAAGTTATAGATAAGAAAATAAAAAAAATAAAAAACAAATTGACAGAGTTCACAGAAAGTCATCATACATTTATAGTCATGTTACGAGTATACAAATATTTATTATGTCAAAGAACTGTCATCAAAATAGTCACTGAGACAGTAGTAACATTTCTGTACTAGTATGTTACGTAATTTACGTTTGAAGTTTACTAAATTTAAACTTTTTATTGAGCAAGGTAACTTATTAAATATCCTTTGGGCCATACAAAAAAAGCTTTTCCTCATTAAAGCCGTACGTGCATTTGGCACTTTAAGCTCTAACTTATTTTTATCACGTAGTTTCCTATATTGGCTTTTAAAAGCTATTTCATAAAGAGTGATGTTTGTTTTAACAAATATATTGACTTCATAAATATACAGTGAAGGTAAAGTTAAGATTTTGAGGCTTTTAAATAGAGGTTGACAGCTGTCAGTACTTTGTAGCCCACACATAGCTCTGATGCATCTTTTTTGGGCTTTGAAGGCATACTCTTTATTTACTGAATTGCCCCAATATATTATGCCATATCTTAATGTGGATGCAACATAGCCATGGTAAGCCATTAAAAGAGATTCTAGGTTTACAATTTTAGCCAGTTTATAGAGTGCATATGCAAATTTATTAATTTTTAAACAAATATCGTCTGTTTGGGGTTTCCAAGAAAAGTTATTATCTATATTAACACCAAGGAATCTAGTCATAGTTGCCGACTCTATTTTAGTCCCCAAATAGTTAATGTCAAGGTTTACATTAGGAATCCTCTGAAAAAAATGCATTATTTTAGTCTTTTCTAGATTTATGACAAGATTATTATTATTTAGCCAAGTAATTATTTTATTCAATGTCAAATTTATCTCTGCTTCGTATGTATTAGGATCGTCACATTTTACTACTACCGTGCTGTCGTCAGCAAATAGTACCATAGGATGCTTTATTTCTCTAGGGAGATCATTTATATAAGTTAAGAATAGTGGAGGTCCTAACACACTGCCTTGTGGGACTCCGTATTTAATTATCCTACTACTAGATCTGTATTTTCTTTCGTTTCCAGTGCGTGGGCATATTCGTGTTATTTCTAAAATCTGCTTTCTGTTGTGTAAGTAAGATTCAATAAGATTCAAAATGTTGCCTCTTATACCATATTTCTCTAATTTATTTAATAGTATCTTATAATCTACGTAGTCAAAAGCCTTTGTGAGGTCCATATATATAGCACATACGGCATTTCTTTCATCCACATTCGATAAGATAGGGAGTATCAGGTCATGGATGGCCATGTTAATTGTTCTGTTCTTCCGAAATCCTTTCTGTTCATTAACTAGAATTTTTGATTTCTCTAGGTAAGTATAAAGTGCTTTATATATGACTTTTTCAAATATTTTTGCAAATATAGTTATCAAAGCAATAGGTCTATAATTTTTCATAAGACATTTATCTTGCTTTTTGTATAGTGGAGTGACTATAGAGGTTTTGAGCTTCTCCGGAAAGATACCATTCTCAATACTTAAATTGATTATGTAACTAAGATGTGGGGATATATATTGAGACACTGCTTTTATGGCTTTTGTGCATATTCCATCACTACCTACGCTATTTGTATCCCTAAGAGACCTAATATGATTCATAATGTCAAGCGACAAAGTTGGTTCCATAAATAAAGAGTTCAAATTGTTTGATTTAATGGGAATTTCTTGTGTTATTCTATGATTTAAATTAGATACTTGGTTAATATAATATTCGTTGAAGGAGTTTGCTATTTCAGTAGGATTCGTTAAAATCATTGTGTCGGTTTTTATTTCAGTTATAGGTTCTTTAGGAAAGTAGGCTTTATTTTTGTTAATTATGGTCCATGTCGCTTTAGATTTATTTTGTGATGTTTTGATATAATAGTTATTTTGAGATTTTTGAGTCAATGATATAATTTTTTTAAGTCTATGTGAATATGCTTTGAATGCATTTTTGTTCTTGAGAGTGGGCTTAGTTCTGTATTGCCACAGCAACATACGTTTTCTTTTACTGCATTTTTTTATTCCCTTTGAGATCCACTTAGATTTTTTGATCAATGACTTAGTAATAGTTTCGTAAGGAAAACAGAGATCGTAAAAGCATTGAAATAAATCCAAAAAACGGTCATAAGCCTCGTTAGGGTCCAAAGTATTGTAAATATCTGAGAATGACAGACTTTTAATACAATTTTTAAATTTATCCAAATGTTCTTGGCAATAGTTTCTTCGTCTAATACGCCATGACTTAATAGCACACGTTTTTTTAACTGGGCATCTTAAAACCTGTGTGGTGTGGTCTGACAGTCCAAATTCAATAATTTCCCCCTTGCACCCTCTGATATTGTGCGCGAAATTATCCAAACATGTCCCACTACTTATTCTAGTGGGTTGAGAGAATTGCAATTGTAAATTATAGCTTACAAGAATATGTTCAAAATCTAGGGTCTGTTTATTTCTTTTTAATGTATTTATGTTGAAGTCCCCACAAACGATAATCTTTTTATTATATTGAATGCATATTAGATGAAGAATATTTTCCAATTTGTCATAAAAAGTATTTAAGTCAGAATTTGGAACCCTATAAATACACACAACAATAATACCATGTTCAGTTAATTCAATTGCACAACATTCAATCAAATTTTTAATACAATAATTGTTTAAGTTTACCACTTTAAAGTGATGTCCAATTTTTGTTAATACACATGCACCACCTCTTTTACATTCTCTTGAGAAACTTATAGCTATGTTATAGTTAGGTATATATAATAATTCTTCTTGCTCAGGCGTCATAAAATGTTCCGTAATACATACAACATCGATAGATTTTTTCTGACTTTGCAACTCTTCCAAACAGACATTGAGGATGTCACTTTTATTTAGAAGTCCGGCAATATTTTGGTGTAGGACATAAATATTATTGTAGACGAAAAAATATTGAATTTTCCTTGTGGCTTGCGTTTTTCTCTTTACTGTCGGAAACACTTTCTTGTATGTTACTATTATTCTGTACGTTGATATGACCAAATATATGTAAGTCGACTAGTATGTTACTCATAATGTTGTTATATATAGTTCTCATTCCGTATTTATTGATTTTGCCTGTAGAGTAAGAGAACATCTCATGTGATAAGTTACTATTGCTGTCGAAGATGTATGCGTACTCATGATGTTGTATGTCTAGATAAAGGAGATTGTTAAACATGTCAATTTTAAAATTGTATATTGGCGCTCCTGTTATATATGTAGGTAGACAGATAATTATGTTGGTGTGTGTGACTTTTCTGAGAGATTGGTTAATTGTCTTTATTACATTTATATAGTTGCTCTCCTCTTTTATGTCATTTCCTCCAATGAAAAGCAAGCAATAGTCGTTTAAGGTGAAGTCTTTTATTTTTTGTTCGATATTAGTTACGAGCTGGTTTGTGGTGCTGTTGGGCATTATGTAGTGACAGTAGTCGAAGTAATCGGAGAAAACTTCTTCAATTGTTGTCGAGGATCCCTTTAACGTGTTACAACTCAGAATACACAGTTTATTCTTTTGCTTAGGATTCAATACTATTTTTGAAATCTGCTCTTTAGAAGTTGGTACCTTTTTTACTTTATTTGGCGTCTGAGTACGGCTATTAGTAGTTTGTGTTTCTTTATTATTATGTTTGTTGCGTTGCGTATATACCTCTTTTACTTTAATAGGCGTCTGAGTAGTTTGTGTCTCTTTATTATGTTGCAATTCGCATTCCAGATTTAGGGAAATTACTGAGTTAACTTGCTGGTGCATAGTTTTATTTTTGCGTGCCGGTGTTGTACATTTTTTTTCAGGTGTTGAGCATATTTTCTTGTATGTATTAATAGTTTTTATCATATTTTGTAAATCGGATTTAAGACGAAAGTTTTCAATATTTAAATTTTCTACTTCTTGTTGTGCGCTCAATAATTGATTCTTAAGCGCTTTGTTTTGTTCGGTAAGCTCACATATGACTCCGCTATTGTCGTTGAAGCTATCTGGTAGGCTCATCATTGTTGAGTCGAATATAGTTTTCTCATTATTATCTGCTATGTTAGATATGTCAGTTAATGAGCTTGTTCTATAAGGTTTACGGTATGTTATGTAATTGCTGTCGGAATCCATTTTATTCGAAGCTATCTTAACGCCCTCTGTTGAGATGTCGTAGACCTATAGAACTTAAAGTTGATCTGTATCCTAATTGCGTAACCTATTTTCGTAAACGATTATGACAAATTTGTTTCATATTTTGTTTGTTTTATTCGTAGTAACTTATTATTTCTGTTATAAGTAAAGAATAATAGTGATGAAACATTCACAAAAAGAGACCTTCTGTGGGATTTGAACTTGCGTTCAATAGATTAGTGATCTTTTGAAGTCGACTGTTGTACCAACGTGCCATATGATCTTAATTTACTTTACTGAAATCTAGCATGGTATTGTGTAGTTCCAATTGTCAAATGTTTTTTAAATTTCAAAAAATTCTGCACGATGCTGGGCGCGAACTCGGGACATCCCGTTTGCGAAGTACACGTTGGAACCTCTCGATCATTTTCACCCCCTTAAGGGTTGAAATTCTGACAACACTCGCCATCCGGTTGCCTCTCCGATAAAATTTTACGTGCCATTGTCTTGTATATTCCTTAGTGTATGTCTACACTGCATAAGGTATCTATGTGCATTTCAAGTCTCTAGGTCGGTCGGTTTGGGCCGTGCGTTGATATGTCACCCAGTCAGTCAGTTTACCATTTTATAAATACAGAAGATAATTCCTGGCTGTTATTTTCGGAATTCATTAAAATATTTCCGAACAAGGATCTTCCGAAGAACAGGTTTTCTTCAGAATGACTAAACAACGAGATACTTAGAATTTTCTTTATTTTATTTATATGTAATACTCAAATGTTGTGCTTGATATTATTGAGTGGGCTTGGGCTTAATATTCATGAATTATGTATAAGACACTGCTGATTCATCACAATTACATTAAATATTACATGATAATAAGAATTCATACGCGTGCGGAATAAATTAAAACTTCCCCTGGTTTCTCTCTTGGTTTGGTAAATAGATTAACTAGCAGGTAGGCAGGTGAGGCTAGTCGTAGGCCAGACTGGAATATTCGCTATCAAAGGCTCATTACTTGCACTTCTACTGTTGAACACAACTTTTTCTAAATCACTTTAATGTCTAGCCATTTACAGGCAATACAGCTAGTTTATCCCGTTGCAATTCAATGAAACACAATACGTGCATACGAGTACAAATCCAATACAGTGAAAATAAAACAGAAACTATGTCCGCAGGTCGTTAGCGCTCGTTCATACAAAGGTCGGTCATTTTAACAAGCAATTACCAATGTACGTGTACAACACATGGCTCAAATGAATGCCACAGTGTTGATGTTGGATTGGTTTTCTGTATCCATTTATACAATTTATATGCAGGTACACTGAGCTATAATTATTGATTATCAAAAACCAAATTAATCGTTATTATTGACAGGTCTACACTGTCCTTTCATTTCTAATAATACCGTAATTTGAAAACGTAAAATTAATTTATTTTTAAAAGAGTTCTTACCGGCTCTTCTCCGTAGGAAACGACCAATTGAAACCGTGATTTGATTGATAATGATAAAAGTTAACGTTAACGTTTTCAACGCTTCAACAGAATTTATTCGGTTTCTGATAAATGAAATGTTCAAGACGTGAGCAATTTTAAGAACCTATAAAGTCTGCTAGTAACATGCGTATGATTGGATACAGGCTGCTAAAGTTTCATCACAAAGTCAAAGTCAAAGTCAGATCATTTGTTTCAAATAGGCCCATATATGGCACTTTTAAACGTCAAATTTTCAAAATAATAAAAATGATTCTAGTCGTTCCAAAAGGTAGTTTTCGTATGTTCATTAGTTAAATAATTAATAAGTCAGTGTATGAGGAAGTAATCACAGAATGTAAAATCATCATCATCATCAGCCTATAATGTTCCCACTGCTGGGACACAGGCCTCCTCTCTGTGAGAGGGAGTGGGCCGTAATTCATCACGCGGGCCCAGTGCGGGTTGGTAAATGTCACATGTCTTCGAATTTTTGGTTCTTGGACATGCCGGTTTCCTCACGATATAACACAAAATAATACATTTTATAGTTAAATTCGCAACCTGTTTGATTTTATCTTGATTCTAAATTGTCCTATGGAGCAGGACCAGCATGTTTTCAAGCGCTCTTATCTTGGATATTGTGAGATCTGGAACGCAGCCTTGTTGTAGCCTTGCTCACTCGTACTTAGTTTTTCTCTCTCTCTCTCTCTCTTACCATCATCTATCATGACAGGTCACTCATGTGTAGCTCAGTATTAAATAAATACATATTATTGAATTAATGCGTTTATTTGAGATACCACATATTAGCGACGATAGAAGAACTTACAGTGCAAAGATTCAAAGAGGTGAGCAAAATTATAGATTGAAAAAACGAAAACAGTTATCTAAAAAAATTGAAGCGTCTGGGTGAAGTTGGCTACAGAACGCTGGTTTGCATGGCAAAAATTTTGAAGACGTCAGATTGTATTTGAAAGTGCTACCAATTGCACGGATAACGGATAACGATAAGACCCAACTTCACAGTGGTTTACGTATGTCAGATCAAGAAAATAAAATCAGTTTCAAGCAAAAGACTTATTTAATAAGATCAGGAAAAAGAACCTATATTTATCAATGCAATAAAGAAGAACAACAGCTAATATTGCAGGAAGAGGGGTTGAAATATCGAAAACAAGAAAGTATCGAACAGTTACGAAAACTTTTGAGTACATATTACAAGACAAAACAGTTATTGAAACCAAAAGGGGAAATTAAAGGAACAAAAATGTCAGTTTGCGGAGAAATTGAATTGTCAGTTTGCGGCTTTTGATGGTGAAAATGGGAAGTTTTTGAACAACAACTAGAGTGCTACATGATTGTCAATGAAATTGATGAAGACAAGAAAGTTCCTCTATTAATTACAAAACTAACCCCAAAAGTGTTTGAAACATTAACATACCTATTGATAACGATAATCCAATGGTTGTCCCAACCCTATGTGTATCAGGGCGGGCTACACTAGCGATCGGCATGAACTGGTCGATAGACGACACAATATTTGGGAGTGCCCGGGAGAGTAATGTCTTGTTCCTTTGTATACAATATGATTGTTATAAAGTATTCATAGTTTTAATTTCAAGACCTAACATAATTCAGAAGTGCGATCTACTAACGTCTAATACAGTGTTAAGGACCAAATTATTATACCCATTTTGAGTGAACTATCAGAGTATCAAAGTACTGTGGTGAGAAAAGACGCTATGTATGTCAAAAATCGTATAATTAGTTTTGATGATTCTGAACCCGACTGGGTAGGCAGTACGGGTCAGAAACATCACAGTTTTATGGGAGCCCATTACTCTTGCGGGCTCACTACTCTAATAGAAATTACAGCGCCATCCGCGTTCTACAATAATGCGTTCAGGGCGGTGATGGAGTTACCCCGATACTGCAGCGCCTCGGGTATGTTCGCAGAGGCGCGAACCGACTGCTTTCACGCGACCATGCGCAAGCGCGCCGCATCCTTGGTGCGCAGGGTGCGAGTTAGCCCCAACATTGTACTGGCGATGATTGCGGGAAGGCTGGACTGTCCCTTCATCCAGCATTGTTACAGCAGACATGTTGCTGTACCAGTGTCGGAGAGAAGTTATTGATTTTATTGTAAAAATGACGTTACAATTTTGATTTAATTTGATGTGATTTAATTTAATTTGATTTGATTTTTATTGATTTTATTTTGTTTTATTTGACATTATTTTATTTTAGTATTGATTTTATTGTAAAAAGACGTTATTTATTTTGATGTGATTTAATTTCATTTGATTTGATTTTAATTGTTTTTTTTATTTGACATTATTTGATTTTATTTGTAAAATTTCTATTAATTTATGTTTGGCAATGGGTGTTATTTACCTGAAATAAATGAATGTATTTATTTATTACTGCTATATCAAAAAATAGGCAGACGGTTTCATTACAATATGTCTGATGTCAAAAGTAGCCTGACCGCATTTTCAAAAATGTTAAAAAATTAACCAGATTGGTTTATTTTTTAACATTTTTGAAAATGTCTCATAACAACCTAGTTCAATTCTTTTTTTAAATCTCTTGTTTATTTACTTATTTACCGGGGTTACTTAAAACCTGTTTTCAGAATTTTTAAATGTCACCTATAATATTCCAAAAACCAAAACAACGTTTCGGAGCCGCCTGACAAACTCTCCAACAATGATTAAAAACAAAACAATTTTTTTATAAACATTATTTTTCAAACGTTATTCCAGTTTCCTTTTGTCCAATTAATAAAAAATAAAAAACTGTTCGATGGTTTCGGGTAAGCTCTTTATTAATCTAAATCGTACGTAAAAATGCCGCAATATGATTTATTAATATTTTTTTAGTATCGAATAGTTGTCTGATTAGTAACGTGAGACACTAAATTTGTCTGATATAATTTTTATCTACATCTGGACCTACATGTTCAACAGTTTTCAGACAGAATGCTATGTTACCGACCGCAAAAAATTTTCAACAAGTTCAAAATGGTATCAACACATATGATGCTCACATTTTACGGTTTAATTTTAGCTACTTTCACAGCATTATGTCATATGGCATTTTACTGTGGGGTCGGGCTGCTGACATTGAATCCGTCTTTATTTTACAAAAGAGGGCTGTCAGAGCCATTTATAACCTATGTCGTCGCGAATCTCTCAGGGAACTTTTTAAAAGGATTAATATTATGACGGTACCTTGCCAATTCATTTATGAAAATATTATGTATGTAAGGAAAAATCCACATCTCTTTAATAAAATAAGTGATAGACATAATTTTAATACTAGAAATAAAGATAAACTAGATCAACCATTTTTCAGGTTATCTAAAGTATATACATCTTTTATGGGGTACTGTGTTAAATGTTACAACAAAATACCTTGTGACATATTGCAATTAAATGAAAGAAAATTTAAAACTCATATAAAAAGTACACTTTGTAAACTAGCATATTACAAATTAGAGGATTATATCCAAGATAAGAGTGCTTGGAAACATGCTGGTCCTGCTCCATAGGACAATTTAGAATCAAGACAAAATCAAACTGGTTGCTAATGTAATTGTAAAATTTATTACTTTGTGTTTTATGACATTGATTTTACATTCTGTAATTACTTCCTTACACACTGACTTATTAATTGTAAAATTTTAGGAAAATCATCTACTTTTACAATGTTTGTAAATATGTGAGAACCATGTATCTATCACAAATTAAATTATCTCTCGTTGCTTCATTTTTAATTGTTTTTACCTATTGTGGTATAGTAATTTTATTCTAGGTGCATCGTCTTCACATATAATAATTATTTAACAAATGTACGTACATATACAAACAATATTGTAAAACATTTTAAAAGAGTAACGGTGGAGTTTCTTGCCCATTCTTCTCCATACGAAAACTACCTTTTGGAAGGGGCGACTAGAATCAATTTTATTATTTTGTAATTTTTGACGTTCAAAAGTGCCATACATGGGCCTATTTGAAATAAATGATTTGACTTTGACTTTGACTTTGACTTTAAGAACATTTATTTCACTCAAGAAGAATACAATTATTCAATCCTATGAGGAAAAACATAATAATTAAGTCAAGCGACGGTTTCGCTCGGTAATAAACTAAAAATAAAATGAAGTTATAAAAACGGTAAAAAACGTACAATTCACGCCTTATTCAGGTGGTGCTTTAATATCCTTTTAAAAGTTGGAAGTGATTTCGATTCCTTAATTACTTTAGGTATAGAGTTATAGAGTTCAGCCCCCTCATATACGACAGTCTTTCTACCGTAGTTTGTCCTCGGTGCTCTTCAAATTATATGGATAGCCTACCGCGTTATACGCTTTTGAATTTGCATTCTTTTTGTAAATGTTATTTGTGTATGTATATCTCTATTAATTATTTTACGTACAAGTATGCAAGTGTATTTATAAAGGAGATGTTTCATTTTCGGCCATAAACTGTACTTAATGTAAAAAAAGGAAAAAATTCCACGAATTGAGGAAAAATATTCTTTCCTGTTTATTCCCCTGATTACTTCGGCACAAAAAGTAATAGTTTAACAAATTATTGCCATATTCTATTCATCATGGCGTCGTTTTACTTGCTTACTGCTTTCGTCCAGAAATCATGTTACATTTTAACATAATAATTATCACGTAGACGTCATTTAAATAAATATGAAAGGCATGTATTTCTGTACTATATTAAGATAACTATCTTATACAACTTTTTTGATTAATTAGAAAGTGTGATTCATCATAAAAATAAAAAACTGCTTTTGTGGATAGTAGATTTGTAGGTACTTCTGGACGAAAATGGCTAGCTGTCGATGGTCGTATTTCTCCTGACAAACGTCAAACATTTTCGGTTTTTATTTTGTGCCCAAAAAGTATTAGATATTATGGAAAAAAACAGTCTTTATTGTATTTAGGGGTTCGTTTGTCAGGTTTTCTGAAATGTACATGTTATGGCCGGATTCCCATACAAAAATGAAACGTCTCCTTTGATTGATATTCAATAATTTTGTTTCTTTTAAAACCTTTTAAAAGAAACAAAATTAAGCAAGTAAGCATAATTGAATAAGACTTTAATAATTTTATTTTGAGATGTTTGCAGTTTTTTAAGGTATAACCGACCGCATCGGTATCAACACATGATGCTCACATTTTCTTCTGTAAAATGATTTATTCGCATCAGCTGACCAATGTTCACATAAAAACATCATTTTCAGACGGGTTGCTATGGGTTTTATTTTTTGCCTCATTTTTAATTTACTCAAGTTATGGTCTCCTAGGTACGTGAAACGCTACTGGTTTCTAAAAATTGTGTTTTCGGTATCTAAAATCTATTGTTCAACTACATTCTGAAAATCAGACAGATTGCTATAAAACAGCTCGGCATATTTTTTTTTATATACCTATTTAAAAATGCGGTCAGATCAGACGTGACGAGGAAATTTTCTAATATTTAGGATTTTTTAATTTCAGAATAATCAAATCTATCGATTTCATACGATTTTGTTCGTAAAACGATAAGGCAAAAATTTTGGTCATGGGCTCTCGTACCAATAGAATTAATTTGAATTTGGAATTCTAAATGAAAGCAGTGCGCGTGTGCGATACCGTTTCGGTACAGAGTGTTTACCGACCAGTGAGGAAACATAAGCAGTACCGAAACGGTACAGAAACGGTACTGAAACGATACCGTACTGACCAATGAGGAAAGGGCCTTAATTCGCTAATGAGGTGCGGCAACAGGTAGCCGGCTCGCGCGACCCTCTCACTACACAAATTAGAACAGAAGGATCACTTCGCGATAAAATACCTGAGTTTACAGTTTGATGTTGGTCTGTTGCGTCTGTAAGTATGTCAATTATCATTAGAATGCTTCAAGGATTTCATTGTTTTGTTCACGGAGTAAAGTTCATGCAAAACTTTTTGTCCCAGATTTTACTGCAGCGATTGTGTTTTGTTTGTATTAAACCTTCGTCAATCAATGTGTTGTGTCTTGTCGTTTGTCTGTGATATCACCTCGTCCCCCGCGTGCTAACGAACCGATACGCGTGGGTCACCACACACTACACCGCCTGCGATTCGGAGATAGGTATTTCGGATTTGTGGCGAGAAGGGATAACGAGAGGGTTGATAACTTTTAGTGGTAAGTAAATGTAGGTGTTTAGTGCACCTTTGTCAATCAATTTGTCCGTTAATAAGTAAGTAATTATTCTGTTCTATCATGAAATATATATATACGAACTTCTCAATTTAGCGATTGGTCGAACTATTTAAAATTGTTGGTTATAATATCTAAAACGAAATTCCGCACTCCTATGAAGTCATACATGGCATAAAATATTTTCGGTATTTTCTAGACAGGTTTCCAGGAAAATTGGGTAAAATATTAAGCGGGCGGTGCCGTTACCATAGTAAAACACTCAATCTCTCATTTTATCTAAAAACTTACTTTACTTCAGTAGAGTTTTTTATAAAATGCCATATACCTACATATTATTTGGACGAATTCCACATTTTTCTGTAATTCAGAGCGCGCGCGAGCAACAATAGAAATTCATGAGGTATTCGCTTGTGAACCCCGCCCTGCCCTCCCTCTGCGCCTCTTACGTCTGTCTCGTCGGAAAGGGTTCCTAGCGTCATAAGTACGGCATGTGAGCAATGGACGGAATGTTACTAATTGCTTCAGTGACAGTACTTCATCAATTAACACATTACAACGCTTCGTTGCTCGGAGTATGTCAACTGTCAACGTAAATGCCAGACCAAGATCGAATACTTAGCGCGATGATCTAGTGAATGTCGTGGGAATTCACTCAAACTTAAGAAGAAGCCTATTTCTAGCAATCGACGTCTTTCAGCTGAACAATGTCGATATTTTTGTGCAGCAATTGATAAGCTTCACGTCAAAAGAGTTTGATGTGAAAGCGTTTAAGCGATCTCAGGGTTGTTACTAGAGTAATACGCAGCCAATTTAAACTGTACTGATGAAACAGCAGCGAGCTATCCGCAGCATCCCATTGAGACTTACTAGTACAACTCAGAGCACTATATAATACTGGTGGTGACAATTTCGCCCGGCGTTTGGCCGCGATAGTCGCAAACTATCGGCGCGTGCTCGGGCGGCACGAACAACTCCTCACGTTATATTCTCGACACCGCACAGTGGGTCGAAACTGCTAAATGAGGGACATAGGGATTTTTATTACAAATTCCATTAAAAAAAAATACTTTTCGTAAGATCTTGTCATTTTTATGAAAAAATGTTCTGAAACATTTTTCTCTAAAACTGATAGTTTGCCCGGAAAAAAATCATTTCTATTTTTGTTGTATGGAATGAAACAGAAACTTCTAAAATTTGGCCAAGTCTTGACAGATCTTGCTTTAAAACTAATAGACTAATAGATTAATTTTGTTAGAGTTTAGTTTTCTTATTGTAGTTTTGAATAAAAATAACTTTAAAACCATTTTTTTAAATAATTTGTAGGTACTCATTTATTTTTTAATTTTGTTTTTAAATTATTATTTGCTTTAATTTTGAAAATTTATTATATTTGGACATTTTTTGATAAATATTATGTTTTGAAATTATTAATATTCTTTAATTATAAGTATTTTATGTAACACAATTATTTTATCTATGATATTAATAATAAAAAAGTACTTTTTACTTACTTTTTTTCTTCATTTTACTGAACCTCATAACTCTTGAACGGGCAAGTATGGGTGCGCGCTGATAGCGTAAAATTATAGCCAACAAGCCAAAAAATAAGAACAAAGTAGTTTCAAAGCAAGATCTGTCAAGACTTGGCCAAATTTTAGCAGTTTCTGTTTCATTCCATACAACAAAAATAGAAATTATTTTTTTCCGGGCAAACTATCGGTTTTAGAGAAAAACGTTTCAGAACATTTTTTCATCGAAATGACAAGATCTTACGAAAAGTATTTTTTTAAATGGAATTTGTAATAAAAATCCCTATGTCCCTCATATAGCAGTTTGGACCCACTGTGCACCGCCTCGCATGCGCGGTGCTAGCTATGGATGTGTAAGAGAAGTTACTCTTTTATTAAAACTATCTTCGTTACTTAACGGAAAAGTTCTCGGAAAAGACACATTTACCTCTTTCTCTGTGGGTGTTGTGGGATGAGATGCTTAAAAGCCTTAAAACGTATGTACGTCCGGTAGCGCCCGGAGCAATAAGCCCAGATACCAACTTTGGGAGTTTGTTGCGCCACTTCTTCTTCCCAGCTAAAGGCACTAGGAAGTGGTGAAGGGTGGGCGTTTTGGGGGACTGTCTTATGTAATTTTGACGTTCGAAAAGTGCTGATTCTTAGCCTAGTTTGAATAAATGACTTTTGAATTTTGAACTGACGCTAACTGCTAGGTACTCTTGTCTTATGCCAGCCATAAAAAAACGGACGAATAAATAATTTTCCATGCGAGCGTTCCAGCCATAGACATTATTGCTTTAACCTATACCTAGAAACTCTTAGTTAGTTTTCACATATAAGTCGTTGAATTCGCTTGAATGTTGCTTTCATCAGTCGATCGCTCTCATTTATTTGTTCAATGATATTGGGCAAGTGTACAAACAACGTTGGACTTCGATATGGACTGTGTGGGAGGAACTTATTAATACAGGACTGATTAGATTCAATACGGAGTATCTGTGTGTGTATCTACTGTTGGCTAATAACCAGCCGACCTCAGGGAATATTGTGTAGTTTGGTATTGCCTAATGACGGACGCAAACTATATTTTAAAATAAATATAGAACTAAATTTGGTTAGGTAGTCGGTTACGAATTTTTTCCATAATTAAGAAAAATATCGATTAAAATAAATAAAAAATGCTGCGGTCTTGTGAGTGTATAATCAGCCTGTGTGAATCAAAAATAATACCTATTATGCAGGACGGCCCGCGGCGGTGACGCGGTGTTTCATATTTAAAATTGAATTAAAGACTGTATAATTTGGCGGGATACTGGTGCCGATTCCCTAGTTCACAAACTAAACTTAATTCAAGTTCAGTGCATCTTTTTCTTTCTATTTCATTAAGAAAAGGACAGAAGATAAATTTTAGTTTAGTCCTGTCAAATTAATCACTGTTGTCACTACTCCATACAAGTTTAGACGTGATTAAAAACTTGCCTACTAAAATTACGTCAATTTACGTCAAGCGCTGATTAATTTGACAGGACTAAACAAAAATTTTTCTTCTGTCCTTTTCTTGATGAAATAGAACGAAAAAGATGCACTGAACTTAAATTTAGTTTAGTTTGTGAACAAGGGAATCGGTACCAACGTCTACTGTACCAAAATTCAAAATCTCTTGAACACTACTATTTTTTACTTTCCTTATATTCGAAATGAAATGTAGAGTGTTGAACACGGGTGAAAGTCATCAATTCCTACTCGGACTATAGCCGCACTCGCTGCGCTCGGGCGTCTAACTACCTCGTATGGGAATTAATTCCTTTCGATCCTTGTATAACAATCTACTATTCCTAAAGTAATAAGTTTAACTTTTTGATTCAAATCGAAAATCTTTGATAAATTACCTTGGTTGTCATGTGTCAAAGTAAAAAGTGCGTTCCATTTTTTAATTACATTATGAGTTTTCATAGTAATTTATTTGGCCGCTAACACGACAGATATGGATTTTCATAGTAAGACTAGCTGACCTGGCAAACGTTATTTAGCTATATAAATGTTTGGGGTAGACCACCCTTATCACTTAGGGGTATAAAAAATAGATTACGACCGATTCTCAAACCTACCAAATATACATATAAAATTTTATGAAAATCGATCAAGCCGTTTCGGAGGAGTCTGGCAACTAACATTGTGACACGAGAGTTTTATATAGGTACAGCGTGGAGCTTTAATGGTGACATTAATTTAACAAACGCATACGGATTAACATTTTCTTTTTATGAAAATATTTTAATTTCATTAAACGTTATTATTTATTGATTTATTTTCAATTTTCTAAAATGACATCTTGGTGCAGCCTGTACTTAAAAAATGTAGCGCAGAGGTCATTTACCGGGATCACGGATCATAATATCGCATCAATGAAAATAAAACGAATAACATGCAAAGAGAAGGCGAATTGAGAATACCAGCGCTGCGACATTTATTTATTTTTTAAGTGTCGCAGCATTATGCTGAGATAGGAGCCTTTTGGCCTCGTACAGGACCTTCTGCTTTTATTTTAATTTTACTTTGTTTTTTTTTATTATTTTTATTAATGTTCTTGTTGAAGGTGTTTAGTTATTAATTTGTGATTTCCTGTGCGAGTCTCAATAAATACTTTTTCTTTCTTTCTTTCTTTCTAATTGAAGGAAAGGGAGAGCCCTATGTCGACGAGCGATTGAAAATTTTAATTTTTCAATTAACGAATTATTTATTCTTATTATATTTTTATGATAAGTCAAAGTCAAAGTCAAAGTCAAATCATTTATTTCAAATAGGCCCATGTATGGCACTTTTGAACGTCAAAAATTACAAAATAATAAAATTGATTCTAGTCGCCCCTTCCAAAAGGTAGTTTTCGTATGGAGAAGAATGGGCAAGAAACTCCACCGTTACTCTTTTAAAATGTTTTACAATATTGTTTGTATATGTACGTACATTTGTTAAATAATTATTATATGTGAAGACGATGCACCTAGAATAAAATGACTATACCACAATAGGTAAAAACAATTAAAAATGAAGCAACGAGAGATAATTTAATTTGTGATAGATACATGGTTCTCACATATTTACAAACATTGTAAAAGTAGATGATTTTCCTAAAATTTTACAATTAATAAGTCAGTGTGTAAGGAAGTAATTACAGAATGTAAAATCAATGTCATAAAACACAAAGTAATAAATTTTACAATTACATTAGCAACCAGTTTGATTTTGTCTTGATTCTAAATTGTCCTATGGAGCAGGACCAGCATGTTTCCAAGCACTCTTATCTTGGATATAATCCTCTAATTTGTAATATGCTTGTTTACAAAGTGTACTTTTTATATGAGTTTTAAATTTTCTTTCATTTAATTGCAATATGTCACAAGGTATTTTGTTGTAACATTTAACACAGTACCCCATAAAAGATGTATGTACTTTAGATAACCTGAAAAATGGTTGATCTAGTTTATCTTTATTTCTAGTATTAAAATTATGTCTATCACTTATTTTATTAAAGAGATGTGGATTTTTCCTTACATACATAATATTTTCATAAATAAGTGATAGACATAATTTTAATACTAGATAACTGGCCACTAGCCCTACCCGTGTGTTAAATTAATGTCGCCATTGTAGCGGCACGTTGTATATAGATAGATTGCCGGCTGCCTACTCGCATGTATTTGACCAGTACAGTATTTTCGATTTATCTCGAAGAAGGTTATAGGTATAGGTTATTTAATATTTTTTTTCGAATGTACCACATCTTCTTAACAACTGCTTACCTTAACTTCACCTTCTAGAAACCAGCCTTTCAGACCCTCCTATCTATTCAAACTAGTTCCATCATCAACATGTTGTGTGATGCCTCATCCAGTATTCATCGCAGCACATTGACACCGCGCGGGCACAGCGCGGACGTGGCCTGCAGCGGACACTCTGAGTCAACATAATCAAAGTACTTTTAGACTGGTTCCAAGTATGAACGTGCCATTTAAAAAAGTGTTAGACCTTGACCGATTAGTTAGAAGAACCACCAAAGTAGCGGTATATTCACTCTCACACAACTGAATAATTTTTGTTGTGTATTGTTTAACACGGTCGTTCGTCGATATAAACGTAACTGACAATGTATGGGCGTACTTGCCACCTGTCCCTTCAGGGAATACAGACGTGATGTTTTGTGACGTCATTGATCTAAATAATTACAAAGTAAAACTTTCACACTTTACGGTTTCTGTGAAGCCACACGCCTCTTTGTGTCAAAACAATTATAACCAGAAAACTAAATGAAACACTCTTCGCCTAACTTGAAAACTTAATCTTGCATAGCTTACTAAATTACCTTAAGGCAACATCTCATTGTATACTTTAACTTAAAACCTCGTAGAACATAAATTCTACTTTATCGCGACGTTAAACCAAAATTAAGTAATCTACGGCTACTAGAGAGCAGCAACTCTTCATAACTCTCATGTAGCAGTAGTCTATGAATCGGCGTTCCTCTGTCTATAGTCGGAGCCGGGTGGAGAAATTAAGCGATCCCCGCCGATATGCGACGCGGAGAAGAAAGGCATCCGGAAGGGGAGCGAACACCTTCAAATGGCACATAAATTACCAGATTATTTTATTCTCTTTTCATGAAACTGAAAATAATTTCCAATATGGAGATGTTTTTATTATATCCTGGAAATGACACAGTGTGAAACGGCAAAGCGCTAGTGTACGTACCAGCTGTAATCTAATGCGTAACGATGCAGGCGCCACCTAGCGGTGACTGTCGCTGACGTAAAACTAAGTCGGTGCAGGTGATGGAACGCTCTACGTGATAGCTAATGTTCTATTATTTATTGATCTTGAAGAATAGCGGTTATGGGTGTTAAATTACATTCGAGGCTACCGCACTGTGTCACTGTGTCCCAATCAGGTGACCAGTATGACCAATGAATACTATACAAAGCGCGGGACTTAATACTCGTATCACACACATGCGCATACAGACACGCAAGATCTATAATGACAAAGATTGTCGGTTAATATATCGTTTGTTAACCTAACAAAAAGTTGTTTAAAAAGCTAGTTATACATCTAGATACAAATTATGAATTAAAGTCGTTTTCCGTGTCTGTCTGTGTGACCGCGTTGTACTTCTAAACTACGCAACAGATTTGGATGCGGTTTTCATTATAATTTACAGAATTTATTCCGGAAGGTTTATGTGTACAAAATATTTATATTAAACTTACTTCTAATAAAGAGATTTGTAGTAGTAAACCACCGTGCGAATCAGAGGCGGGTAGCTATCATTTAAAGCGAATGACACAGATGCAAATGTTAACCAGATAATTACAATAAAATATTGGAATGAAACTATTCTCTATTAAGAATATCTTTTCAATCGAATTTCAAACCTTCAATATAACCTTCCGATATTTCAATTGCTTAGCATTTGTATGTAAGAGAAGCTATGTTCTGTATTACAACGACACTTGAATTCAATCTCGGTATATGAAAAGAGAATATCTCTAGTATTTGTGTAAAACATCGCCATACTGTATTGTAATTTTACAAAGACACGGCTGATTGCTATACACTGTATAGCAATCAGCCGTGTCAAAAAAATCCATCCTGTATAGTATACAGGTGGATTTTTTTGACAGGGCAGTAAAGGCAGTTACAGTTAAGGACAGTGATCTCCTAAGAAAGTTTTCCTGTAACTTAGTATAATGGTTAAGGTCAAAAATTCATTCTGTTTATTAAAACTTTATAACTACTTTATCAGACCAAGTTTTTTTTTCCACTTCTTGAAATCTCACAATTTATTCAGTCCTAGTTTACGATTCTCCGCAATCGTATCATAAATACACGATCTATGTAACACTAACCGCTCCATATTTACGACCTTGTTTACAGTTACACACGTAACCATACTCGTTGCGCGTCACACTGTCGTCGTTCAAGCTGCGTCACGTCGCCGAATCTGAGACCATACTCTCTCTACAGACTACAGAATAATACTAATCGAAAGCGAGCTAATTGTGTATTAGACGACAGTTGCAGCCTGTGTACGGTACAATAATCATTGCTTCTAACAATCTCGTCATTATCTTTAGTTATAATTATAAGGGACAAAAACATCTTTAATACATAAGGCAAAACGGCTAACAACGATCAAATAAAATGCGGAGTCAAACAAAAACAAAGACATTATAAGCTTTAAAGTTTCATTGCCTATTCATCAGCTTCTGTAGTATATAAACGATAATTCGCCGGCCCATCATATTAACAGTCGAAGCAAGTGCCCCTTATTCATAAATATTTCGTCCAAGTTAACGACGGTACAATGTGCTAAACATTTAATATTGATCGACAATAAACTGAAGTAACTCAACAAGTACCTACCCTGTGACGTCATTAATTTCATTACATTCAAATGAACTGTACCAAAGAGCTTATGAAATGGTTTTTATGATGAATATAAAAGTTTGCCGGATGCCCCGAGTAAGAGGAGGAATTTATAAGAACAATGCAAAATGGAAAAAAACGTTTGCGGTCGGGGGATCTCTGTCAGGAACGAAGTTCACTACGCGATACTCGCACGCGCACAACATTCGTATATAATAGAAAGAGACCGAGAGAGCGAGAAAGTCGCATGACGCTTTTTCCTTACGTGACGATTTTTACCAGTCAACTCCTACCACAAGCCGCGTTAAGGAACTTCGTTCAAAAACTCCGTGTAGAGGACATCGAAATAAAACAATAAGTGTAGGTGTAACAGATTAACTGTTAAAGAACTGGGCATCATATTATGTACTAAGTTGTGTCGTAAGTGTGTATTTAATCATTTTAATGTGTCCGGTAAGTGGCAATAGCTGGTACCATGTCGGTGTACCAGGTACCTACTATTCATACATATACTGCCTACTCCTTTGGAGAATAATGAAGTGATTTTATGTTTCTGTTAAATTAATATAATTATAGTATAGTTAATTGATTCAGGCGTGACCTTGCGAAAATCCATTATAAAATACAATAGACGTGGATATATTTAGTAACCTGTTCCGCTTAGCTATTTCTAAAGAATCATAAAATACTCCTGAAATAAAACGACACGTGTTTCACCTTGTGACTGTACGAGAATTACCCTAGGCTGATAAAATTTTCGTTTTTCCTAATTATGCTAATATTAGTGTTTAAGTCGGTTCCCCCCTTAGGGGGAAGGCCGCACCCCACCCCGTACGGCCCTGTAGAGCTCGTCTCCGGACTGGACACTCTCCCACCGATATGTGTAAGAAGAAATGAATTCTCAAATAAGAAGTCCGATACCTTGTCCTATTAATAAGGCAAGTAAAGGATTGAATGAGATTGTAATAAGACAAGAATTCATCGTTGTGAAATGTATTGGATGTGGTTTTAGAAATCTAATAAATAATAGAGGGATGCAAAGTATATCATTATATAAACTTGTGAGTAACCTTTACGTTAGCGTAACAGGTATTTGGTCAGTCATTACTCGCACGATACTTCACATCTGCACTCGGAGTTCTTAGAGCAACACTTCCATAAGTGACGCATTGCGTCGGCATCACGCTCTTTCGGAGACATGGTCCCTAGCAGTTCTTTCGAACTGATAACGTGACGAAGCGGCTTTCCCTGCGGCAACCGTGTGACCGGCCTTGTTTAACAACGGAGCGGCTAGTTCCAGCGACATTCGTCGGCATCATGCTCTTTAGGAGACATGGTCCCTATCAGTCCTTGGACTGAATATAAGATAGATGTGGTCACCCAAACCCCTGGAAGGTCACCCTTTGCACAACAAGCATATCTGCAAGACACGTGTTCATGTCAGTCTGACCGAATTATTGGTCTGAGATAAAGAATACAACATTCAAGAATTACTAGTTAATAGAGTTGAGAATTGAAACTCAAGAATTATTATTTATTTAATAGAGTTTTGGATAATCTCTCTTAAAGTCCTTTTAATTGGTCTGAGGTAAAGAATACCGAATTCAAGATTTAGGTTCTAGATAATAGAGTAGAGAATCATAATTCTAGAATCATGAATTAATAGAGTTGTGGATCAACTCTCCTGAAGGTATATAGACAGTCCCAAAGCGCCCTCCCTTCACCACTTCCTAGTGTTTGAGCTGGGGAGAAGAAGTGGCGCAACAAACTCCCCAGCAACACGTCTCTGTCAGTTTAATTACAAGAGCTGAACAAATATATTACCAGCCAAGGATAATTATTATAATGAAAGACTCACCCAGTCGCATCAACACACACACACACGCACATATTACATTAAGTACTAAATTAGTCTAATCTGGGCTTTCACCCAACTATATTTAACTTAATAACTAATACTTGTTGTCTTGCGACAGCCCACTCGGACATGGCCTCTTGGCATTCACCAAGTCTTCTAACTTAACTAGCCTAGATTCGGACGTCTCCTATCGTGGTCTAAAACCAAGTGCCTCCCCTCTCGCAGTTGAGCACCAATAACTGTAATATAACATTTATAAGGTGAAGAGGTAAAGGGATCGTTACGCTTGCACTTCAAATCACTATTTATAGCTACGTTAATTTGTCTGTTTACAATTAACCCACTTCAGTGAGACCGGGAACCGTTTTACAACGTTTTATCTCAAATGTACGTGTTCTGCTAGACCTAACGCATAGAACCTCTGAGGAACTAGTACGATTCTAACGGAACACGTTCCCTAAGCATTAAATAAATGTCTTACTCAATCCTATGACAGAGTACTGCGAAGTCCATCTGTTGTTGAGGAAGGCAAGTATCGGATAGTTCTAATCGCGTACTTGTGTGTAAGACACCCTTACGGCGGTATAGCCCCTTTTTACTAAGATAATATAAAACTAGCACAAGCGCACCGTAGACTCAGTCTCTAGCAGAATACATTACGATCGAACCTGGTGAACGCCGAAGTGGTGGTTCGTCACTTCTCATTTCGTTAATCTTCCCCATTTAGAGGATGCGTTGCGGCATTTAAGCGGCTTGCGTCCCAATAGCGTGTCTCGATAAATAGTGACGATTTAGTAATAGTCCTACAGAACGGACGGGGTTTTTTATCGAGACACGGTCCCTAGCGTTCTTTGAACGTCTACCAATTCAGTTTGGGGTACTTGGTGAAGCCTACCCCCTCTCCCGGAAATGTACGTCAACAAGCCTCACGCAAAGTATTCTGTGGCGAGACCTTTTTGGATACAGATATCATCACTAACATTTGGTTGTTTTATAATGCAATTGCACATTGGCTTTATAGCCTAGTTCAGCTTTATATGAGCTGCGAGTATTTATGGTTCTGCCTTCCAAATGTAGTGTGTCAGCTCAAGATCAAGAGTCGTCAAAGGTCAGGAGCATTAATGCTCAGTGTCAAGTATGGTGGAAGGCTTTCGCCATTTCCCTATAACCAAAAGCAAGTGACTACCCTGCAAAGGGGCGGATTAGGATATGGACACTTAATACACGGGAATGTAGCGTTAATTATAAACCACTATACTAAATATGAGTTATTTCGCCATTCTGGAATAAACGATCATAATGGTTCAATGAATGTAGAAGTACAATGTACATGCTACTACTAAATATAATAGTTGATTAAAGTTGACACTTACCAATTCCTTAGAGAGGATTAGATTACAACTCACGGAATACACCACGTACCAGCTTCGCCTCAGACACCGCTCCTCGATCGTGGCTCGTCTCCGATGCACCTCAAAACTAACTCTAGCTTAGACTACGTCGTTCGATACCTAACGTGTTTCACGATTCACGATCAACTTAATAGGTAATGCTCGGTCCCTTAAGACAGCCCACAGACATCACCCCTTAGTATTCACCTAGACTCCTAAATTCTCTAGCCTGGACTATTACGTCAGTAGCCTACCGCGACTCAAAACCCACTGCCTCGACTTCATTCCTCCGTCTCGTAAATTCCTAAAAACCCCACGTTTGGCCCATCTTCCCACACTTTTGCAGAATAGTTTTATGGCCTTTTTTGTACAATTTCTCAATTGTTTCAAAAGGGTCCATTTGAATTGCCGGAGGCCAACTTAATCGTTACCAGATGCTGACACTGGTATTGTGAGTCGAGATTAGAAATTGGATATTTTGCTATTTCTTTAGAATTCGGTGAAATATTACATTCGACCTTTTCGTTCTTTGTTTCCCATTAAATAGAGAATTTATGTGTTTCTAAGTTGAGTTGAACCATGTGTTGGTTTTAAAATAATTATAATATTTTGTTATTAAAATAGAAGCAAATGGCAGACAATCACAACCTCTCAACGAGGCATCCTCAGGATGACGATATACATGTCGCGAACTCGAACACGGCGTGTTGCCACACCAAGCGCCGAGCGCAGACTGAGCCTTATCGCTTTTTTTTTTTAATGGCTTCTCGCAGTATTGACTACTAACACTAAGATCTTGGCTGCTTAACCGGATTTTTCCTGTGGGTGCCATAAGCTTCTACACTTAGAGCTTCCAGCCAGGAGCTTTTTAAACTATTCTAAATTAAAATTAAGCGAATGCTCGCCAAGGGCACCCTCTGTGGGGTACGGACCTCGGCTTAGGGCATCGCTGACGGGAGCCTTATCGCCCGTCAAACCCACTTATATACTGCTCGGCCCACCTCGGCTCGGATCGTTATCAGTGCGATAAGGGGCGAACAATCGTAGTAAAGGTGACCTTGGCATACTCGTATTTAATTTGTTCAACAGTGTAACGTTTCCTGTATTATTTTTGACAATTTCTAAACTTTCCAATACTGACATTTTGAAACCTTCATCACATGTGTGTAAAATTTCGAATGTCTTATTATTATTTAACGAATGACCTGTATCTATTAAGTGTTGAGCAAAATGGGATTTTTCGGGATAACTGTTCCTGAACGCTGCAATATGTTCCTTATATCTTGTTTGAAAATTACGACCAGTTTGACCTATGTAAATACCATTACAATCATCGCAATGTAACTTGTAAACACCTGATTTTATATGGTTTTCTAATTGATCTTTTCCGTTGCAAATCTGTCTTAATGAATTATTATTTTTTAATTACCATTTTAAAAGCTGCCCTTAATCCATTTCGAAACAAAGTTTTTGAAACCCTATCACTTATTGACCCTAAGTATGTCAAACTACCTAAATATTCATGTGGTCTTTCTGGAGACAGTGGGTACAAAAGTGAATTCTCAGTGAAGGCTCAGTCTGCGCTCGGCGCTTGGTGTGGCAACACGCCGTGTTGGAGTTCGCGACAAGTATATCGTCATCCTGAGGATGCCTCGTTGAGAGGTGAAACACGTGTCGATTTATTTCAGGAGTATTTTATGACTCTTTAGAAATAGCTAAGCGGAACAGATTACTAACTATACGAGTACTTATCCACTTCTATTGTATTTTATAATTATAGTACCTATTCCGAAGTATGATATTGATATTGATTACAGTTGTAATAGCTATCATATAATTGCGTTTTATTAAAATAGGTTTTTTACTTTTATTAATTTATTTATCTTTGCATAGATTCTTTTCTACATATTTTGTGAATGTGAGAACGCTGTAGGCTTAGTGGATTGTAGACCTGTTGACCATTTTCTATTTTATTTAGTACTTGGTACTTATTGAAAGACCTATACTGTCCTCCCATACCTAGAAACACTGTTATTTGAAAGTATTGTAAAAGCCAATTATTTTTAAAAGAGTAACCGTGGAGTTTCTTGCCGGCTCTTCTCCATAGGAAACAACCAGTTGAAAACCAGCGTCAGGCACTTATTGTTGTCTGGCACTTGCTGAACTGGGCGTTTTTGGCGCAGCCGTGAGGCACACTCTCCTGCTAATTTCTTACATCGCTCTTTACACTTTTTATTTTTTTATCTGCTGTTAACTATATTGCGCCCTTTTTTGGTCTGTGCTAAATAAATGTACTATCTTTTTCTTCTTTTCTTTATATCATTCATATACTAAGTGGGAAAAAATACGTTTTATTGAAGCTAACTCAAAAACTGCCCAAGCAAAGTAAATAAAATTTATATGGGACCACCTCTGAAGTATGACCTATCAAATTAAAAATAATCATCAAAATCAATTTATAATTGGCGGAGTAATCGCGTAACAAAAACAAAAAAACACAGTCGAATTGAGAACCTCCTCTTTTTGGAAGTCGGTTAAAAACAGACAACAAAAGTGCCGTTGAACTTGCAACGCTTTCACAACTGAAGACCTGTAAGTGTAACCATATAAGTTTTCGCGATATTAATAGGACTCGTTCTAAATAGAGCGAGGACCGAGTTCTACTTAACAAGTTACAACTTACTTATACCGGAGCTGTTTTATTGCTTCGTTATGCAAACAAACTAATAATAAAGGAGGGAGGAAATTACTGAAAATAATGACCTTGTTGTTCTACATGAATATCGTGTTCCTCCATGTTCTAATACTAATACCATGCAAGAAGCAATATGACGTGATATTTGGGGATAACAGACTCTTACCGGCATTATGATTTTGCAAATGTTATCCAGTGTCGTGGTTGATATCGTGTTCTTTACTACCAATACTTTACATAGTACCAATGTTATGTGTTTATATTCCCATGTTAAGGACCATGTCTCATGTTATAGAAGAAGAGCCTTGTGCGCGTTTTTTTACGGGAATTATACGAAATACTCATCCTGTTATGTCGAACACCTCATTATTTATAGAATCAGGTATTTAAACTAAGAGCGGCTAATTAAAATATAATTATAAGACAATAATTAAATTTTTATCAATTTGCTTTTCATGAAGAGTGTACGCCGTACTTTACCTTCTTTAATCTAAATAGATTTATGTAAATACATAAATTATACTAATTTATGCTCTTTGTGAAACAATAACACTCCAGAGTATTTCTTTTTATAACAACATCAAAAGAACCAATTATAAATATTCATGCTTCCTGCCGTGCTCACAGTATGGTCGTAGTCTGTAGGAAATGACCGCGTTTGTACCGCGTCTTACATTCGCGTGTTATTTTATCCCCGATAACATCTATCGCTTGGTCAATCGCGCATGTGTTTCTAGCTAGATCTAAATAAAAAGCTAGCCCGTGCAATTAGGGTAGCCATATTTGGACCCAATTACTAGGATGAACATTAAGGAATTGCCCTCCAATCCTCTTCCATCCTAGTAATTGGGTCCACTGATTGTGACAGCGTCGTTGGTTTGCTGGTCGCAGGTGCAAGTGCTGATTATGAGGTCCCGGCTTCGATGCTCGGGAAAAGTATGTCAGGTATTGGGTTTTCTTAAAGGAATTTCTAAGTAGCAGCCTGAAGTCGATTTGTGCCCGGTTGCAACAGGCTCACTGGGTCTATGGTATTGGCAATTGACGGTGTGCTATATAAGTACACATAATTATGTTATGTTATAATTTCTGTTATCATATACGTCTGTGCTGGAACAGTGACCTGCAGTATCAGTAACATACAAATCTACATAGTTGTCTAAACCGTGCGATTATTATCAAAAGAGGCACGCTTTGCGCTGAGCTCGGTTATTTGCCCTGTAGTGCTTGACTTTAAACTACTGATTTAAATAAGATTGTGATATGACACTTAGATAAACGTAGGCATTTAGTTTTAACTCAGGTGTTCGCCGTAAACTGTTTTTCTAGTTGTACAGACAAAAGCCCAATATGAAGGTACAGGATGCAAGTATCTTGCCTGAGGCGTACAATAAAATAGATCAAACAATTTTATTGTTGCCTCATCTTATGGTGTGCTACAGGCAATAACACCGCACCGTGTAAATCTGTCTTAATTCACAGAGTATTATTTTTAAGTCTCTGAAAAGGTTTACTAAACAAAATTTCTCTTCACCTCATCTTCATTTCTCTGAATATGTTTGAAGGCGGTGTTTCATTTCCGCGTCGTTACGGAACCTCAGCAGCACATAAATAAGAAAAAACGGAGCATGGACTGCTATTAATTACAGCATCCAGCGGCCTCTGTGATGGCAACGCTTTTTATCCGACTGCGGCGAAGCCAAAAAAGGACTCGGGTTTTTTTATTCGAGTTGCTTTATGTAACGATGTTCTGCTGATTAACTCGGACACAGGCAAATTGTCATATATATATATATGACAATTTGCAGATAACCTTCTTTTTTAGTTGTAGTCTATTACATAATACTCAATGTCCTTTCAAGTGATCAATATTTACAGCAAAACTTCAATATCTCTTGGCTTCTAAACATTTGCCGTTCTCGTAGCAGACTGCTACGAAGGTCTACGCCGTAGCCCCACGGGCTACGAAACTGTGCAGTCGTGTGCGTTCATCTATTGTGAAAATATCTGTTTACGTTCGTAAGTTACAAACAACAAACATTGAGATTCAGTTTCCGCGATCACTATAAACAGTATAAACTGTCGTACTGGGATTGTTGGGACAAACGCGGCGAGCGTCGGGCTGTGAGTATGAATGATACAAGCTACTTCACGCTCCTTTGCTGTTGCTTTTTCCGGGTGTATCGTTAATGGCGGTTAATGGAATGACAATTATGTTCTCTTCTGTCTTAATAACAACATTGTTAAGCCGTTAGCCGTAATAGTATTTGACGTTCATATGCTTATACTTGATGTTAAGATAGCTACCTAAATTGAGTGTGTTAGGAACTTGCATTGATGTGGTTTAATAATTTGTGTTGGCATTTAAAGCTTGTCTCATTAATACCTAGCGTGTACGCAATGTAGTGACGCTGACGTCACCGCGCTCCGCATGTACCGCGTGTAGTTACGAGGGAGGCTGTCTATCCCGAGCCCAGCCTAGTATCAGTTTACTAGCTACATATACAAATGTATGTAAATACGCTTGTATTTCAGTTCAGTGCGATGTTGTACTACTGGTGTGGAATACTAAGACCGCGGTAAGACTCAGAAATGGTTTAAATCCTATTTAACAAATAGAGAACACTAGGTCGAAATATAATTTTGAAGTAAAAATACCAAAGAGATACAAATTATTCGGTCTGACAGTAAAACAATGAACGCCTCTATTCTCCAAGGGAGTGTAATTGGATGGGTCCTTTTTCTAATTTACATAAACGACCTTCCAAAAACCATAAAAAGGCCACGCGTTTGTTTTGTTTGCTGATAATATGTCGCTTCTAACTCCATGCCGGAACAATGTAGGCTTGAGCGAGGACCTAAGCACTACACTAAATAAATCAATAACTTGAATGAATGACCTTAACCTCGAAATTAATTTCTCTAAATCTAAAATAATGCCCTACAACCCCCGTCAAAAAACCCCACTAGACATAAACTTCACCTGCAACGGCAAAACAATAGAAGTCGTTCATGAATAACTTTACCTGGCCTGTCTATAGATACAAACATTAAGTTAAAATCATACATCAAAAAGATAAAATCAGATCTATCCAAATTTTCATACGCCCTTCGTGAAGTCAAAAAAACCACTAACCTTAAAACTGCACTTGTTACCTACTAGATATGCCTACGCTAAAGGACTAATAAGAATCCTTGTAAATATAGAAGACATCGACAGTTGCAAACCTCATTACCAAGAACATAAAATACTTACCCCCCCCCCGCCTACACATTCTAGAAATATGCAAATTTGTTCGAAGTTGCCAACACTTTTACACGACAAGAGAAAATATACAGTTAAAGTATACAATACGCCATAAAAATAGGTTTAAAACTTACCAGGCTTTAAGTTAAAAATGCACTCAACAAGCAGTTCCGGATTAAGCCAGCGCGGGGCCTGTAGCAAATTCTACCTAGGGGCCCCCTATGGTAGAAATTGGTTTATTTGAAGTTCTAAAGTTTGAGATAAACTAGTCAAATCAATGTGTCTAGAAAAATACGTTCTGTTCCTGTTCCTAAACAGTCAAGTAGGTATTTCAACCAAATGACTTTTTTCAAACAATGCTAACTGTAAAGTTATTAAAAAGCACTGGTTTATGGTTCATTTTTAGAATAGCTGGTGCTGGCAATAAGAGAGCCTTGAGCCTTGAGCGTAGCAAGCTTGAATTTTTTTTGCATCTCGGACAGTCTAGGCTTCCTATTAACAATTTATACTGAAATAGTAGTTACTTTGTTGACTAATGTAGAAAAGTTTATGAAGGAAGAGAAATTATGATGAAAAAGCGAGCGAAGCGATGTCAATTTATTTTTTAACCTCCGATTGTTTAGGTGACCTATTCACCATTTATATTAAAATAGCTTATTAAAAAAAAATTGGAATCAAAAGAAACTTGCAAGAGAAGATGCATGAGCGAGCGCAGCGAGCTCGAACATTTTTCAGCACCTCACCACACACAGATTTATAATCACAATCTGTCATTTTATCTATTCTTCCATCGACAAAAGCCGTTTCTATGGAAGTCATGCTACGAGTTTGGTTTGGATATGCGGGGCCCCCTATTGCGCGGGGCCCGTAGCAATTGCTACACTTGCTGCGTGGTTAATCCGGACTGTCAACAAGTACACTAGTCATGTCAATTAAAATATATAATAAATTACCAGAAAAAAATAAAAAAGAACCAAAATTTAATACATTCATAAACAATTATAATGACAAATTTTAACTTACAAGTCTTATAAAATAGTGAAAATAGGTATATAATATAATAACAACTAAGTAGTCAAAAAGCCCGTCCTTCCTTTCTCCTATTTTGCTGTACACGATAGGTTCACAAGTAAGGCCCTCATTGGTTTGGTCATAGGTCGTGACGTCCTATGTTCGATATTAAGGTCGTGACCCAGACATACTCTTAATTTATGTTAAAATAAAGTGTTTGATACTACAATTTCGTGGTACCAAACAAAGTACTTTGTGTGACCACAGTTTAAATGAGTAGAATATTTACAAATGTAAATAGTCTTCTGTTGTTACAGAGACAAACTATTTCCCAATAATTCTATAGTTCCTATCCATATGAAACTAGACTAGTTTACTTTCATTGTGTGCCCTTCCGGCTTGCGGTGCGGTGCGGGTACGCAATCAGCACAATTTACCGAGCGATAAGTCACGAAGCGCACTGCTTTCCACCGCAGTACCGTGGTCATTATTGTACCAAGTAATAAAACTGACCCGCCCGGACTATTTATCCTGTCTATCTATGTTAGCGAGGTGGAACATCTATGTACTCAGTAAGGATGTTCTAGAGCAAGAACATGTTCTACATAACAATCTAAAATACACTCACTAACAGACAACGCACAACCTAAACCGCAAGGTTTAGAATCATGTTTGCACAAAAGTTTCTTATTTATTTATATAAAAATACATAGGTAGCTAAAAAACTTCATACAAATATTTAAGATAGATTTACTGCTATACATAAATATGTCAACATCGGGCTCCTGCGCAATCAGGGCGTTCAGAAGATTGATCGCCTGAGTTGTGGGAGCATATCAAGCAGTATGGGTACGCGGGTGGCGGATCCGCGTACAGGCACCGCGAGGCACAGGCGCGCGCCCGCCGCAGCCGGTCCGGAGCAAACAATGAACAGCGAGCTAGAGTAGTCGCATCATCTATTTTATTATTAAGCAATAAGTAGGGGAAAGAGGGGGAAACCGGATAGAGGGTGAAACCAGATAGTTGCCATTTCATTACTATGCGTACAGCTGTCTCGATCTAGCTAGTGAAGAAATACGCGCAAACGCTTACTCAGTGCGGTTGCAAATGGCAGTGATGATAACATCTCAGCGCGTGCGTCTATAAACGAAAATCGAAAACAAAGGTAAGTTATCTAATATTTTGATTTTTTTAAAGTGTTATCATTAACTTTAGCTATGTGCTATCATATACCGTTGTATTTTTTAAGAAGTAATACATAATTAACTTTTTAAAACGGTATTGGTTATTGCTATAAGTGTAAACATAACCTGTTAGTTATTATTATTTCAAACATGGCACCTGTGGGGTACAAGCGGACGGGGTGATTTCGGCTATACGGTTTCCGGGTATTGTGGGCGTTTGTTTTATTCCTCTTTTTAATTACTATTTTTTTACTTGTTACAGAGTGCGAACGTCAACATGCCACGTAAAAAGACGAATAAAGAAAACTATCATGAGAATTCGGAGTGTTTGGTTTGTGGCAAAAAGTACAGTCAAACTAAGTCCACAGATGAATGGTACCAATGCACTGCTTGTCTTAAATGGACTCAAGAAAGTTGTATCGTTTGTTCTGAGCAAGAATGGTTTCTTTTTAATGAAAAAACTGCGATAAATTTGAATGTTTCGTTTTATTGATAGTATCTATATTCACCCCTTGAATATAAAATGCCTATCCGGTTTGACCCATAGGTATGGGGTGAATTCGGATTTATAATTTTTAATTAAACTTGTTTTATTTTGTAGTTATTAAGATTGATCTGAAACATTTTATGCCAAAGTTGTGCCAAAGGTATACTTAAACATTTATGATATTGATTATCTCAATAAATAATATAGTGATTTATTTATTGTGTCTTTACCTTAACTATCCGGTGTCTCCCACCTTCCCCTAGTAGTGCATTAAAAGCGCACACTTGCATCTCAGTTCCAACGTGTTGATTCCTACCATTACCGCAACAAACAGAGACGGATACAAATAGGGATAATACCCATATTTTTTATATATATGTAGCGAGCAAATTTTTTTGCACCCGTTCTATCGTGAGCTTACTATATTTTTGCTCATCATGGATCCCATACCAGCGCATTGTATTCAAGTTTGCTACGTACAAACGAATAATAAAGAGTTAGTATAACATTCCTGTCTTTAAACCTATTTGCCTGTCTCATAACAAAACCAAGGCCTTGCCACAGATAAGATTAATGTGCTGATTAAAGGTCCTATTCACGTCTAAGGTCAGTCCAAGATCTTTTATTTCGTTGACGCGCTCCAGAGGGACACCCGATATGTGGTAGTTATGCTGCATGGGCGCACGCAAACGGGTAAAAGAAAGTCTTAGGTACACTTAGAAGTGTTAAATTCTAAGTGATTGGATGTCTCTCTGCAGCGCCTCACAGTCATGCTTGCTATTAACACCCAACAATAACTTCAGGTCCTCCGCAAACATGAGACACCGTGCCGTCCTGACGACCTTCGGCAGGTTATTCGCCATTACAATGAATTGCGTAAGCCCCTGGGTGCTACCCTGGCTTACACCAGAGCAAGTTATATAAGGAGCAGATTTATGTCTAGACATTTGAACATACTGATAACGGTCAGTGAAATAGTTGGAGAAGAGTTGAAGCAACTTCGGGGTAAATCCTATTGCGGATATCTTTTTAAGTAGGACGTCATTTTTGAGGATAGTACATCCCATCGGGCACACACCAATCCACCACTAAGGCGGAAGACATCGTGGAGTACGTGCGCCAAAACACGAGGTACGCGCCGAGGGTACAGTTATTAGAGTCGCAACGGAACGTCAATAGAGTAGTTTCCTAGGTAAAAAAAAAGAAATTCTATTTAGTCCGTCTTTCAGATAATTAAAAAATATTAGACACGATTTTTTGCTTTATCATATTAATCAAAAATAACTTAGAAAACACGCATTAAAGTTGGGGAGTGGGGGCTCGCTACGTCACAACGCAGTATAAAATCTAGCAAGGCGTCATGCCACATTTTAACTCAATGTAACGCCGTAATCTTTTGATTACGTCAAAAAAGAAAAAATTACGTGTCCAATATTTTTTTATTATCTGAAAGACGGACTAATAAAAATAAATTTGGACACAGGCCTATTTCAAGGCGTTCGTCGTGCGTGTACCGAACTTTTCTCTGCCCCTCGTCCTGCAAGAAGACTTTTGGCCACTGGTCGTGGTGTTCCGTCGCTTCCGCGGACAAGTTCCACAAGACGGCACTAAGTCAAGCTAGTGCATAGTGAAGTGCTACTAACATAGTTTAAGCCTTATTTATTAACACAAGCTTTGTTTATATTAGAATATGTATGTTTAGGTTAAGATATTTTTCTATGGGCCTGTGTCGCCTGCAATAAATGGTATTATTATTATTTTTTACGTCTTTGACATTTCTCGGTACCCAGGGGTCCCGGACCTTTGGAAGGCGTACGAGGGGCCAAAGTAAACTTGCAGAGGCCCCTTAGACGTTTTTAATGAAATGAGGTACCAACCGACGATTATCCCTGTTCGTACTATGCAAGTGCAGCCAAAGACAACCCCCGGTTGGTGTAGGACTATTTGTAAGATATGGAAATAAAGATATCGGACTATGGGTTTGGGTTGCTAAAGTGGACTGGTCACCTGGAACTATGGAAAGATTATGGCCCCTGCCTGATCTATGTTTTATATGCACACGGATAAAATGGCAGGGGGTGACTTGCACACTCAATAATGGGCCCCCGAAAACGATCGCTAGCATATAGTGACGTAGCGACAAGGGGGCAACACGTACTGAGGTGCTTATGAGCAGTGGCGAGATATTTCACGGCTATCAGGACAATCCCAGAAGTACGTTCAAGATCCCTACCAGCATCTTACTGGAATACTTCCTTCCTCCGAGCACGTTTGCTCTTGCGTATCTCCACTCAAGCCGGCCAATGAAGGCAAGAATGAGGTGGGAGCTCTGTTCCTCGTCAGAGTTCACTCCAGCCGGCCAATAAAGGCAAGCCAGAGGTGAGGAACAGGACTCCCGGGAGATAGGGTCCGTGGGGTCGCTACTGCCCAACAGCTCGCCACATGCTGCCCTGCGGGTTTTTGTATCCCGCTTTGTCTAGCTCCTCATCCCAGATCCGTTTCGGCAAAGTAAACTCTACCGGCACAGGCCTAGAGTTCGGAGCGCGCAAGCCCCACGACGACGTCAACGTAGAGATACGGCGGTGGGGTTATTATTATTATAATTGCACAAAACTTTGTCAACCGCTTCCATTTCTCACAATTTAACGGACTTTTTTTATTGTTATTGTTATTTCACGGGAACGCTGTAGTGATTTTTTAATAACCCTAGGTATGTTACTTCGTACGTTTTGATTGGTCAACTCTTCTTCATCCGCCTTTAAGATCTGTATAATAACGTGTAGAAGCCTATTCATTTTATGACATAAGTAAGGCATGGCATTGGAAACGGACCAATCATTGACCCTCTCACAATTTAACAGGCTTGTACATACAGTGAAATTGTCAAAATAATACTGCTTTACAATATCACTGTGTAGGTCCAGTGGAATTATAATGTCACATAAATGAGCCCGTTACACTGTGAGAAATGGAGGCGGTTGACAAAATTTCGTGCAATTATAATTTCACTAGTGAAATTATAATTGCCGAGCGCTGAGTCAATGTTCAAAGGTTTGAACATTGAACAAGGATTTACCCCGAAGTTGCTTCAACACTTTTCCAGCTATTTCGCCAACCGTTATCAGTATGTTTAAATGTCTGGACATAAATCTACCCAGGGGCTTACGCAGTTTATTATAATGGCGAATTTCACTAGTCAAATTATAATATCACTGATTTCACAATATCCCTGCGACATATACAACTTGCTTCAGTGACTTAACGAAAACTTTCGGAGGGTCATGGAACAAGACAGCTTCCTACTCCTACTCCAGAAGTGCTGACTTCTTTGCGGAAATCAAAAGACTATTTCTTTGGTACTGTGGACTGTGTACGGGGGCTAATATTAGGTTCCATTAATGCTGAGTGCTTATGTTCATTAAACATCTACCTCTGAGCGGCTCTAGGGAGATATAATACTAAATAAGAAACACCAAACGAGTGTACCTATTGTTGATAGAAACGCTATAGAAGGTTGTGGATCGTAAACCTGCAGGGTCTGCAATATATTGGACAAAAAACATAAAAGTAGAGGAAATAAGTCGCGGGAGCCCGCGCAAGTAGCAACATACGTACTAATACTAGATTTATTAGCCACTTCGCTCAGATACGCGAGCTAAACGATTTTATGCGAGAGGCTTCCCTTTCGGGGCCACTCATAAAACTGTCATGTAAAATATCCAGAGAATATCTTAAACGTGGCTCAAGTCAATATGTTAGGTTTTATAACCGAAAGAAAATGGTATTAAGTTATTTTATTGGAACCTCTTGGCTAGTGGGCCGTAAAAGAACACATGATGTGCTCTTTGGTTAAAAGATTTGTCACTTTTTTCATGATGAAAAAAAAAACACTCGCAAATATCCAAAGCTTCGATTTTGACGTAATCACAAGATGCGTTTAACTGTGAACAATAACTATAGAAGTAGGTAAATCACTGACAATGTTGGTTGAGTTCTGTAACATATCTATCTCTCTATTATCCATGCATTTAATAAAATAGTAACGAAGTCAAAACTATACATTTCATATTTTTGAAAAATAGGTAATGGCTACGAGGAGTGAGAACGAGTCTGATTCCGAAAATATAGTTTTTAGATTTTTTCCGTTTGTCTGTTTGTCTGGACGTATGTTCCGGATTGGCGCAAAAACGGTTGAACGGATTTGAATGAAAGGCACACAGATAGTTTATAATCTGGATTAATATATAGGGTGGGTATTTTTAATACCGGTAGCACGTTGCCGTGGGATATTTTCCGACATCCACGCGGGTAAAAGCTAGTTTGGAATAAACAGCTAACGTGATAGTAATATGAAATCTGAAAGCATTTTTAGAAGATTGCTCCGAAGTGTCGGCTCAGACTCCAAGCTGAGTGTGATTGGCAATCGAGTGTTCTTACAGAAACTATCGGAAGTGGAGATCATTCATCTAGAACAGGGATTCCCAACCGGTGGAGCGCGCCGCCCTCGGGGGGCGTAGAATGACCAATGGGGGGGCGCGGCAGCTCCAATAATAAAGTAAAGATTTATTAAATTTCATGTTACTGGTATTATAAAAGGTTAAGAACGGTTTCCAAAAAAAGGTGTTTCTTAATACTATGCTGTAAAATGAGGTTCAGCTTTTTTGTATAAGTCGATAAAATAAGTTTTAAGCTATTGCATAGCTTTTATCGCGGCCTTGAGCACGGCGACCGAATCAAGAAATTTCGTAACGTAACGAAAATAAAACCTAATACCCCCCACTCCGCCTACCATGTAAGGACGTGATGTTGTCATGGGAACTTAATTTTTGTTTCATGTCATCACGTCATCATCCCAAGTGTACGTTGACAAATAGGAAGTATGGAGGTTACAAATGCTATGCAATAGCTTTACCGCGGCAGTCCCCGAGTGCCACACGTTTTTTTTTTTATAAAGGCCTTAAACTAACCCAATTCACACTAAACATAATCCAGTTAAACGTGGTTCAATCTAAATCAGAATCAAGAACAGTGTAGTTGCAAGTGGATCAACTGAGCTAACTTACTCATATACTTGTAGGCTTCGGTACTGTTTACTGTGGTTGTTCTCTGGCTAATGGAATACTTAGTGATTCAATCCAATGATATTTATGTAGGTTTAGGACATTTCGCGGTGCGATCATGTTGCTTATGTACATCATGTTAGATTTCCCTGCAAGTATACAGTACAATATTCCAAAACTATTGCTGTAGGTTTGAATGCAGAATACAAAAAATCGCTTCGGAATAGATCCTAGGCTCTCTCACTCAACAGCCATAGTTTCGATTTTATAAAAGCTCATTAAGACGATGAAGTCATGGATGTAATTCAACTAATCAAAGGATAGAAACAAAGCCATTGTATTATTTCTCTAAACAGCTAGGTTCTATGTAGCCATGTATACGCTAGCTGTATGTAAGTATCTACCTATCATCCAACTCACTAGACCAGAACGCCGTCAATCTAGTGATATCGGCGGCCTGTGCCTCTCATACACACGTCGTATATAAATATGTACATAGACATACCTATGTATTGTATTGTATGTATGTGCGGTGCGTGTTCAATTTCACAGCAAGAGAACATCGCTCGACAGTTGATTTGATTACTTTTCGTGTGTGTGAGAGAAATGTTGGCTGTACCTTGTGCTATACCAAAGTTTTTTATTCTATTGTCATCAAATAGCAATGTTATTGAAACTGTATCTTTGACGAATGTTTTTTTTTGACATTACTAACAATTATTTTTACAAATTTTTTACTTCTCCATTTATAGAAAATACTACCAAACTTGATTAACATAAGCAAGTTACCGTTAATATGGTGTTGTTTCGAAGAAAAAGATCAAAAGCTTACAAACATCATAGCGCATTCAATTGAGAAGGAGTAGGTGTGTGTTAATTTAACTTATTAGTATATAATGTTTGAGAACAAAGGAGATGTACTTTTCTATCTCTGTTATCACACGCTACTTGTGAAAGTTTAATACATATCATGTTCATCATATGGATGTTACATTAGTTTTCACTAAAATAGTCTCAAATTGATCCGTAGCTCAAACACTAATGTTATTACTCAAAGGGTCCTCGTCTCAACTCCCTCTCGAATCCCTCCCTCACGAATTAATCGCAACTTCTTGAACTACATAAACTTGCTGATAGACACCACTTTGTAATTTTTACATCACTTGAAATTTTCGCTGACTAATCAGGGCCTTTTCAATTTACATTTGCCAACTGAATTTTATATTAAACGTTTTTCTTTGGTAACTCCTAATGTGATATCCGATTATTTTGACGACCATGTAAAACACATGTGACATGCAATAAAATATTTAGTTTTGATAGTGACATAATGACAAAGTATTTTTGCATTTTCTCATATTGTTCTTTAATCGGCTGTTGTAGGATATTACAAAAATACAATAACTTCACGTTTCCATTGACTTATAATACCTTATGCCAACAGAACACATATTTACGTAAACGAAGCCGCGAGCACAGCTTGTAGTATAATGAAGATGGATTGGGAGGCAGCAAGTTACATTCAACCCACAATTATATTGATATCAAACTACGTTTAATCGAAGAAGCTTTATATCGCATTTCCTCATAGTTGAGCACATCAATTTGTCCCGTGCTGCCTCCCCCCCCTCGGCCCCTACACCCGCCCTGGCTCATTCGTCCCACAAGCGCGGCTTTGTGACGCCTTTATTGGAAACAAATCGAAATTGGACACAAACTGAAGCTCTGACATTCAAAAGCTCACATTGATGCGATATACAAATTAATTGCATGCGGTGTTAGAATAGGTTTTTAGTCATTTCTTTTTATAGCGAGGCAATCTTTTGAGAGAATATCAATTAAATTAAAAATCGCAGAGAAATCCAAGTCGTGGTCAGCAGACGCGTATAAAATGGACATAGCCCCGCATCGTTTTCTAAGCGAAGCTTGAATGTAAACAAAACAAACATCTAATAAAATCATTTATACCTCTCGCAATAGAGTGCAGAGAGCAGTGGTGGCCCAGTGGTAATGGCCGCGACTTACTAGTTGTAGGTCGTAGGTTCGAACCCAGACAGGCGCTTTACTTTGTGTAAATTATTTCATGGCCACTGCTCTCAAAACGGTGAAGGAAAACATCGTGAGGAAACCGGCATGTCCTAGAACCGAAAATTCGAAGACATGTGACATCTACCAACCCGCACTGGGCCCGCGTGGTGGATTACGGCCCACTCCCTCTCACAGAGAGGAGGCCTGTGTCCCAGCAGTGGGAACATTTATAGGATGATGATGAATAGAGTTAGGCCCTTTGCACACACGTTTTTCTTGCCGTGAAAAACTACGGTTTATTCGCAGTGTATAGATATAGGCACGGTCGTCGGTGTTGTATAGATCACTATGGAGGCTTGTTGACAGACACGGTTTTTGTACGGCGCGGTTTATACGCCGTGCCGCTACCGCAAAGAAACCGTGCTGTTTACAATTAAATAGGCTTCAGCAACGTTGAACCGCGCGATATCAACAGGTCGCGTCATCGGTCACGGAGCTATAATCACGCTATACGTACGTAGATATACATAGCCATGGTCTGCTTTAGATGTTTCACATAAAAAACATGGTAATTATCCCGTTTTAAATAAGTTTTGTGGTTTTAATTGTTGCAAAAAAGTTTGTGCTCACGAGGTCTATTGTTCGCAAAACTACTTACTAGTTAAGAATAACATCGATTAATCAAATAAAAATGCTGCGGTCTTGTGAGTGTGTAAACAGCCAGTGTGAATTAAAAAAAACCGTTTAAGCGGAACGGCCCGCAGCGGTGACGCGGTGTGTTCCTTGTTTAAAATTTTAAAACACTATTATACTACTCATGTTATTATTATCAATAAATATTTTAGAAAAACTACTATTTTTACTTTCCTGAAATGAAAAGTGTGAAAGTTATCAATTCCTTGCGACCCTTGTACATATAACAATCTACTATTTTGCATCGGATAGCCCAATTCTTGAGGAAAGTTATAGGCTATGAAACATCACGCTACGACCCTTAGGAGCCGAGCAAACTTCGTGACGTTGCCGAAGTCGCGGGAAGAAGCTAATACTAAATGGAGACAATTTATTAGTATAAATTAAGTCATAAAAAAAAAATATGGAGGAATCGCAACATAACTAAAGCCACTAAGATCAGGCTGGTCCGTACACTTGTATTCCCCATATTTCTGTACGCAGCTGAGACGTGGACATTACGAGAACTAGAAAAGAAAAAAGTAGATGCTCTAGAAATGTGGTGCTGGAGAAGAATGCTTGGGGTATCATGGACAGAATTCCGCACAAACGTCTCCATACTCCAAGAACTCGGCATCAAACAGTGTCTATTAGCACTAGTACAGGCTCGAATACTAAAGTTTTTTGGTCATGTCTCCAGGCGGAATAGGGACTCCATAGAGCGTCTAGTGGTGCAGGGCAGAGTGGAAGGTAACAGGCCACGCGGGAGGTCGCCGATGAGGTGGACCGATCAAATAAAATCCGCGGTTGGAGGCTCTGTTAATAAATGCGCCAGACTGTCATGTAACAGAACCAGATGGAGGGAGATCGTGAGGCGGGCAACGACTACACCTGCGATTGGACATAGTTCATTGTGACCACGACCGCTCTGTCAAGAGCGATATGAAGAAGAAGAAGAAGTCATAAGTCATTTATTCCTTTGTTTAACATAGGTGTACAGTAATAATCTTTATATATATAATTCTTCTGTGAGTTTGTATGTCACTGAACTTCTCTCAAACGACTGGACCGATTTTGATGAAATTTTTTGTGTGTGTTCAAGGGGATCTGGGAATGGTTTAGATTCACAATTTTGTCCGCTGGACAATGTTTTGACAGGACAACGTCTGTCGGGTCCGCTAGTGATATATAAATAACTAGCGGACGTCACGTGGTTTCACCCGCGTTGTTCCCGTTCCCGTGGGAGTACGGGGTAAAATTAAGCCTATGTTACTCGCTGATAATATGATGTATGTAGCTATCCATTGCTGAAAGAGTTTTTCAAAATCGGTCCAGCAGTTTTTAAGTATTTTTGTAACATACAAAAATACAAATCTTTCCTCTTTATAATATTAGTATGGATGTAGAAGTATAGATATAGATAAAGAGTTCGCTATGTTATGCCAGAGGGCCTACAAATGTTTGTAACTAAGTAATCAAGCCCTACAAAATCAACAAAAGTTCTAGAGGATATTACGAACATACACGTATTATTTAAATAGAGATAAAGTTTGCGTGCTCCTGACGATGATGTCTGATTATTAAAGTACCACTATTCGTTAGCATTTGTCACAAGTATTAACTAGTGGAGTTCTTAACTAATACGTTTACGGAATCAAAGTTGTTAAACAAGCTGCGTAATCATACGAAAGATTGTCGACTCAACTCAGGGGAGTGTAACTCGACACCGAACGTATAAGGAACCCAAAGAGTTGACATTCGCCTAATCATTTATATTAATCAGTAGTGTTATGCAAATGTGGTAAATTATCAAATATGGCCCAGTTCAGATTGATTTGAAAAAAATAATACGTCAAAATGAAATAGGTACTTACTAATATTTTAAAGAAGTTGATGTCAGTGTTTCCTAGACAGATAGGCAGGAGTCGTCCTGCATCTAAAAAATAAATCAACATCGTATTTCAAACAGACTGCCACAGTGGTAGTCAATGAGTCACAGAGACAACGTTTTACATGTATGTAACGTGGGTACGTATATATAAGATAAGATAAGATAAGATCATTTATTTGTCCAAAACATAAGTATACACACATGGCATGCAAGATGTTACATAAAATTATAGCACAGTCATGTTTTGCCTTAACGGCGTACAAATATAAACACGTTGGTTATTTTTATTAATTAACATAAAATAGTTATAAATTTGTCCATTATTCAAAGCAATTAACATTTATTAAATTAAAACTTAATCAATCAAATTATAATAAATACTGCAGAATAGTGTCATCAACTCGTCATAGAAATTATAATAAAACAAAATTAGCCAGTCAAAAGTCAAAGTAATTAGGAATAAAAATCTACATATTATGTCACACAAGTCAGATTAATAAAATAACATTAGTAATGAACAAAACAAACAACAAAAAAAAATAACACTATATCAATACTTTGTCTATTAAAAACTCGGAAATACTATAATATGCTTTTTGAATTAGAAAATTCTTTAATTTTTTTTAAATAGATTGACATTTAATTCTTTAATGTGTGGCGGAATGTGATTAAATATATTTGGCGCCATGCAGAACACACTTTTGTGCATCAGTGCTGTATTGGACTTTCTCCCACATAATTTACTATAATCCCGTCGACTTCGGGTATTAGTGTCGGATAGCTTCTTGAAAAGCTTAGGGTTTGTTTTAACAAAGACTGCAACCTCGTAAATGTATAATGACGGGAGTGTTAATATCTTATTCTTGATGAAATATGGCTTACACGTATCAGTACATATTAGTCCAAACATCGCTCTGACACACCTTTTCTGTAATTTAAAGATTAGTTCTCTATTACACGAGTTGCCCCAAAAGATAACCCCGTATCTTAAGATTGAGCCAACGATGCCATGATATGCAGTGAGCAAAGCGTCGGTGCCTAAGATCGAAGACAGTTTATAAAGAGCATAAGCAGATTTGCTTATTCTTTTGCTTAATTCCTCTGTGTGTACCTTCCAATCCAGCCTTTGATCTATATTTAAACCCAAAAATTTTGTAGTATCTACGTTATCAATAATTTTGTTACCGTGTTCTATTATCATATTAGATGCCTTTGGTCGTTGACTGAACAACATTAATTTCGTTTTATTAATATTTATCTTAAGATTATTATTATCCATCCATGTAATGTCTGTGTATGTTTGTTTTATAGTGATAGGAATGCACGTGCCGTTGGATCCGGGGGCGATCGGTGGCGCCGAGCGGCCGCGTCCGGTTCGGTAATGGACCATCTGTATATCGTGCAGGGGGCACGGGGCGGCGGAGGTCATACATAATAACTATACTAAATGTTCTGTACATTCTGGTGAATGTCAGTCAAGGATAAATCTTCTTTCAAGTAGAGACTGAAAGATCCTGTCTGTTTACAAGCACTCACGTCACGTCTCATGGAACAACTGAGCAGTTCAAATGTTGTGTTGAACTTGTGACAAATGCGAAAGAAAACTGCGTTTTTATTTTTGACTACAAACATCTGAGTAATATTTTGTGTATAATGTTGGATGATGCTATCAAGTAACGTAATCATTTTATTTTGTTACAGATTAAAACCATCAAACACCAGTGACTTGTTCTCGTACTAACGAAGCGTTGAAATCAGTGACAATAGTGAACGATCGTACAGTGTGCGCAATGTAAAGTATCCAACGCAATCCCGTCGTTTGTAACAGGAGCGTCCGTAGAAACGGTGAGTAAATCCTTTGTTAATGAAACACCTCTCACTAATTGTTGTAATGAATGGGCGACAGATAATAAATAATGACTGAATTTAATACCGAAGTGGCCGCCATCGCGCCGGGGGAGCGGGCACCTAGAACACAACTTTGTTTGTATTTCATAAGAGATTTATTGTGACTTTGGGTTTTACAATGATATCGTTATTGAATAATAGCTAATTCATTACAGTTTGTATCCAATTTATTGTCACACAAGTAATAAGAAAGATTAGATTGTTAGCCAATCAATAACCTACAACTTTTAGGTAGAAATGTGCTGAAGTAAATGCAGGACTTACCTTTCCCTGTTTATTTACATTAATAAGTCAGAAAGTAGGTACTTCGACATAGATAAAGTCACATGAGTACATATTACCCTTCATTTTTTATCTTGCGGCGTCCGGGGTTCGATCCCTCGTCGCCATTCGCCAACACAATCACTATAAATGTGGGGAATCCACCATTATTTCGCTACAAATTGACTCCCGAACTGGGACGTGATCAAAAACGAATCTTTTGTCATTCATCCTTCCAAAACGCGAATTTGTCAAAAGACATGTTTGACCGTTTTTTGCATGTAAAGAGTTCTAATTGGCAGGTTTATACTGCAATATATACTTACAAGTTTTCTACACGCCAACTACTTACCTCTAACTAAATGCTAATCGATCATGTTTGTGTATTCAGCCGATACGTCTCAACTATGTGAGAGCTTATCTCACTTAGCGACGCCTACACACTTGAGGTGTTCACATACCTGCGTAATCTATCGAGATTACCGGTATTCCTGTACGTTTACCGCTAATCCTGGTATGACTTCAAAACTGTACCTCGGATATGGTGGAATTTTGTATTTGCACATATCGCTTGATCTGTAGGATTAAACGAGTGATTAAACTAAGGAAACTGTAAAATTGTGTTAAATATTTAACCGGTGAATTTATTGTAATGTTTGAGGGGTTCAATAACAGACGTACGGGTAGATCGAAGGTCAAGCTTTGCTTGCCGCGGTCGATTCGTGGATGGGTACATCTATTACATATCGAGACCCCTCCGTGCCACGGAAAGCACGTTAAACCGTTGGTCGGAGGCTGTCATTGACAGTCGGTAGTCAGAAGCCCAAAAGTCTGACAACCAGTCTTACCAAGGGGTATCGTGTTACCCAGTAACTGGGTTGTGGAGGTCGGATAAGTAGTCGCTCCATGTAAAATACTGGTATTCAGCTGCATCTGGTTAGACTGGAAGCCGACCCTAACATACATAGTTGGAAAAGACTAGATAGATTGATTGTAATGTAATGTTAATACATAATAATCTGCCTTTATCTTTGACTGATCGTCTTACGAGTAGCGGATTCTATTCCGATACGTTAACAAGTATTTTCAGTGTAAAGATAGTTATTATGCGTGTATTCCACGATTATTGTTTGAAAACGTAAATAATTAATGTTTAATTCATTAATTCGATTCAGACGAGCTTCGTAATAGTGTCTTTAAAGAAATAGTATGTACAGCATACACCAGTCAGCCTGAAACTTAGAAATTAGGTACCTATACATATAGATATAAAGTTTTGTTGCCAAACAAATGTTTATCTCTTCCATCTTCCTATTTTCTTATAAAACACGATAGTAATGTTATTCATGAGTCCGCGCTCACGACTGTAGGCGCGACTTCTTTGTGACGAAACTCAATTTGTTCTCGACGTGACATCTGCTCCTAGGACTACTAAGGGGGATGGAGGGGGGAGTGACAGATTTACATAAAGTTACGGAGCTGATGGTTTAATCAGACACTCTTCGCAACTTTTTGTTTTTTCATAAAATTAGAAGCAGTAGAAGGACTAATCCTGACGATTTGCTCGTAAAATCTCAGAGGGGAATGATAGCGACACCTTGAAGCGTAAACAGCAATATAGCACATGCAATGCTAAGTTTTAGAAGCTCAAGTAATACATGTGTAGGTATATGAGAGTGTGTGAAGCACGTCAATTCACGCTTCAATTTCAAAAGTAGATCTTATTACATGAACTGCAAACATACTCAAACATCTTCGATTTCTGACTCTGAATGGAGTCGAATTATTGTCAAATTACCACTCACTGGAAGCAAATATGTACCAAATTGATACTCATTCGAAGCAAATTCGATTTAATTCAAACTAGAAATGATGAACGCTGTCCTTGAAGTTTGTATGTAGAACGAATCAGTTTTGTGAGGGAACTTGATCCTTCTGAATGGTTCTATGCTGTGAAATACAGATTTCACGTAAAAATACACCTTAGGATTGGCAAAATTAGGTGTATTTTTTTAAAGGAAGAAATACAAATTATTCTAGCGCTAAATAATTTGTATTTAGCATCAATTTAGCATAATTTGAAGTTCACGTTTTCTTCAACAATATTATTAGGAAACAAGCGTTGTTTCCATTCATTGAAGTGATAAGATCTAACACTAGAGGGCGCGTGAGACGATCACAGAGCGGAAAATTATTTCAACTTTTATTATTACTAATATTAAAAATGTCTAAGGGGCCTCTGCTAGTTGGCTTCGGCAACTCGTACGCCTTCCAAAGATCCGGGACCCCAGGGTTCCGAGATATGTCAAAGAAATTTAAAAATAATAATAATAAATAATAATAAAACATTGATGTTTTTACTTTTTACTGTAACTTACGCTTTTCTCTGCGTACCAAAACGTTATTCTTCAAGGGTGCCCCGTTAGACGTGTGCCGTACAGTTGAGAGTACTCTGGGCGCGGGAGAGCCTCGCTGAGCGCCTCGCGGCCAATTATGTCACACACATACAATACATATATACACCGTGATGATCTGATGACGTCACTACTCACACCTCACGCAGCATATTTCGTCGCACAATTAGAATGTACCACAGTTGGTTTCACCTCTTTGGGTTCGCTTTAGAATTCCATTACTCCTTATTATAGCGTTGCATCACGTACGGTGACGGCGATTGGCGACCGCTGTATTGTGAACCTTATTGCTTTGATATACGGCACTTATTTATTTGAAGTACAGTTTAATTTACATGCAAATAGTGCCGAGCGATTTATATCAATACCGTACCTTTTGATAAGAGACTTATGAATTATTATGATGGCGGGATTCGTAGCGCGTAGGTGGCGTCGTAGCGGCGCTACGTGGCTACGATTCTCGTAGCCCAGCGTAGCCGTCGTTCGCTCAATGTTCAGATGACGTCATCTTCTGATTTAACTGTTTGTTTTTCTTCTCTTTGTTCTAAGAAACTTTTATCTTGGCCATTTCGAAAAGATTCCATCGGATATTTTTTTTTTTTAATATTTCGATATCTGACAATATTACGTTGAGATTTCATTTAGAAATTTTTGTATGAAATAAAAGTATGACGTAAACGTGTTAGGTAAGTTCAATATTGGCGATGTAGTTCTGAGCTAGCACTGAGCTGGCAGTTTAATTAAGACGTTGATCCGTAGGTACTCATAGGTACCGTCTGATATGACTTGTAATATAACGCATGACCGTTCTTACAGTTTCATAACTAGATTGAATATTAGCTCAGACAAGCTTACTGTGATATTAATTTATTTGATCTTTTACTCACTGTTTGTGCTCTTTGGTTCTCAGTGTTTGCTTCTGACTAATTTAGTGCCTAATAACTACTTGTGGGTATGTGATTTAATTTTGGTCGTCAGTTACACAAATACCCATAATATGTACATCGAACGCGATTGAGGCGATTAGCACACTGCACCGCGCTCTGTCGCGTAGCGCGGGGCGGCAGATTGAGCATTGTATTCGTTTGTATAGAAAATACAATCTGCGCGCGGGATGCGCTCCCGCACGCGTACTCTTGCCATAGCCACCCCGCGCTATGCGACGGAGCGCGGTGCAGTGTGATAATCGCTTAATTGATAAAAATCCAACGAAAAAGGGTGGAGGTTCGCAAGTCGATGCGTATATTTGTTACGGAACCGGGTGCCACATAGTTCGCAGTAAGTCGGAACTTTCTGTGGTGATTGGGGTGATACCCCAGTGAGTCGGGGTGATGAGGCTGAGGGTGATGACTAGGAATACGCGTTCGCTGCATGCTGGTGGTCAGGATACCCGTTGAAGCCGTGGATGCCGACCGGCTGTGTGAGTCGCCTCACGAAAGCTTGCGGGAGTGATGATGATGATGACGTCACGCCGAAGTATTTGCACGAAGGCTGCGTTGACGTTCATACTTAGGGTCACCAATTTAGAAGTATGAGGATGTGGCTGTACCTGAATTACCCTAGGCTGATCAAATTTTCGTTTTTCCTAATTATGCTTACATTAGTGTTTAAGTCGGTTCCCCCTTTAGGGGGAAGGCCGCACCCCACCCCGTACGGCCCTGTAGAGCTCGTCTCCGGACTGGACACTCTCCCACCGATATGTGTAAGAAGAAATGAATTCTCAAATAAGAAGTCCGATACCTTGTCCTATTAATAAGGCAAGTAAAGGATTGAATGAGATTGTAATAAGACAAGAATTCATCGTTGTGAAATGCATTGGATGTGGTTTTAGAAATCTAATAAATAATAGAGGGATGCAAAGTATATCATTATATAAACTTGTGAGTAACCTTTACGTTAGCGTAACAGATATTTGGTCAGTCATTACTCGCACGATACCTCACATCTGCACTCGGAGTACTCAGAGCAACACTTCCATAAGTGACGCATTGCGTCGGCATCACGCTCTTTTGGAGACATGGTCCCTAGCAGTTCTTTCGAACCGATAACGTGACGAAGCGGCTTTCCCTGCGGCAACCGTGTGACCGGCCTTGTCTAACAACGGAGCGGCTAGTTCCAGCGACATTCGTCGGCATCATGCTCTTTAGGAGACATGGTCCCTATCAGTCCTTGGACTGAATATAAGATAGATGTGGTCACCCAAACCCCTGGAAGGTCACCCTTTGCACAACAAGCATATCTGCAAGACACGTGCTCATGTCAGTCTGACCGAATTATTGGTCTGAGATAAAGAATACAACATTCAAGAATTACTAGTTAATAGAGTTGAGAATTGAAACTCAAGAATTATTATTTATTTAATAGAGTTTTGGATAATCTCTCTTAAAGTCCTTTTAATTGGTCTGAGGTAAAGAATACCGAATTCAAGATTTAGGTTCTAGATAATAGAGTAGAGAATCATAATTCTAGAATCATGAATTAATAGAGTTGTGGATCAACTCTCCTGAAGGTATATAGACAGTCCCAAAGCGCCCTCCCTTCACCACTTCCTAGTGTTTGAGCTGGGGAGAAGAAGTGGCGCAACAAACTCCCCAGCAACACGTCTCTGTCTGTTTAGTTACAAGAACTGAACAAATATATTACCAGCCAAGGATAATTATTATAATGAAAGACTCACCCAGTCGCACCAACACACACACACACACGCACATATTACATTAAGTAGGTACTAAATTAGTCTAATCTGGGCTTTCACCCAACTATATTTAACTTAATAACTAATACTTGTTGTCTTGCGACAGCCCACTCGGACATGGCCTCTTGGCATTCACCAAGTCTTCTAACTTAACTAGCCTAGATTCGGACGTCCGTCTCCTATCGTGATCTAAAACCAAGTGCCTCCCCTCTCGCAGTTGAGCACCAATAACTGTAATATAACTTTTATAAGGTGAAGAGGTAAAGGGATCGTTACGCTTGCACTTCAAATCACTATTTATAGCTACGTTAATTTGTCTGTTTACAATTAACCCACTTCAGTGAGACCGGGAACCGTTTTACAACGTTTTATCTCAAATGTACGTGTTCTGCTAGACCTAACGCATAGAACCTCTGAGGAACTAATACGATTCTAACGGAACACGTTCCCTAAGCATTAAATAAATGTCTTACTCAATCCTATGACAGAGTACTGCGAAGTCCATCTGTTGTTGAGGAAGGCAAGTATCGGATAGTTCTAATCGCGTACTTGTGTGTAAGACACCCTTACGGCGGTATAGCCCCTTTTTACTAAGATAATATAAAACTAGCACAAGCGCACCGTAGACTCAATCTCTAGCAGAATACATTACGATCGAACCTGGTGAACGCCGAAGTGGTGGTTCGTCACTTCTCATTTCGTTAATCTGCCCCATTAGAGAATGCGTTGCGGCATTTAAGCGGCTTGCGTCCCAATAGCGTGTCTCGATAAATAGTGACGATTTAGAATAGTCCTACAGAACGGACGGGGTTTTTTATCGAGATACGGTCCCTAGCGTTCTTTGTACGTCTACCAATTCAGTTTGGGGTACTTGGTGAAGCCTACCCCCTCTCCCGGAAATGTACGTCAACAAGCCTCACGCAAAGTATTCTGTGGCGAGACCTTTTTGGATACAGATATCATCACTAACATTTGGTTGTTTTATAATGCAATTGTACATTGGCTTTATAGCCTAGTTCAGCTTTATATGAGCTGCGAGTATTTATGGTTCTGCCTTCCAAATGTAGTGTGTCAGCTCAAGATCAAGAGTCGTCAAAGGTCAGGAGCATTAATGCTCAGTGTCAAGTATGGTGGAAGGCTTTCGCCATTTCCCTATAACCAAAAGCAAGTGACTACTCTGCCAAGGGGTGGATTAGGATATGGACACGTAATACACGGGAATGTAGCGTTAATTATAAAATACGGTACTAAATAATAGTTATTTCGCCATTCTGGAATAAACGATCATTAATAGCTAGTCAGCCATATCACCTAACTGTTACCTACAAATCAGCTTGCAAGAACAATCACAATGGTGTAGGTCAATGAATCTAGAAGTACAATGTACATGCTAGTACTAAATATAACAGTTAATTAAAGTTGACACTTACCAATTCCTTAGATAGGATCAGATTACAACACACTTACAAAATACAACACGAACCAGCTTCGCCTCAGACACCGCTCCTCGATCGTGACTCGTCTCCGATGCACCTCAAAACTAACTCTAGCTTAGACTACGTCGTTCGCTATCTAACGTGGTCAACTTAATAGGTAATGCTCGGTCCCTTAAGACAGCCCACAGACATCACCCCTTGGTATTCACCAAGACTCCTAAATTCACTAGCCTGGACTATCACGTCAGTAGCCTACCGCGACTCAAAACCCACTGCCCTGACTTTATTTCTCCGTCTCGTAAATTCCTAAAAACCCCACGTTTGGCCCATCTTCCCACACTTTTGCAGAATAGTTTTATGGCCTTTTTTGTACAATTTCTCAATTGTTTCAAAAGGGTCCATTTGAATTGCCGGAGGCCAACTTAATCGTTACCAGATGCTGACACTGGTATTGTGAGTCGAGATTAGAAATTGGATATTTTGCTATTTCTTTAGAATTCGGTGAAATATTACATTCGACCTTTTCGTTCTTTGTTTCCCATTAAATAGAGAATTTATGTGTTTCTAAGTTGACTTGAACCATGTGCTGGTTTTAAAATAATTATAATATTTTGTTATTAAAATAGGAGCAAATGACAGACAGTCACATTCCCCCCTCTGAAAATCAGACGCGTGACGCAGTACAGCGGATGAGCTTTCACAATATGATAAGCTCTGCCTTTCCATGAAAGCGTTATAGACCTATCTGCTATGTTCAACTAATCAAATTATTATTATTATTCTAGTTGGAACATGAATCCAATAAGATTGCAATATGATGTAAGGTCTGCTAGAATTTAATACTGTTTCGCAGAAGCATCTTCAATCAATACACATATAATTTTTCTATAATATTTGAACTATTATTCTTCTTGCAAATACTCTTTTCATGATAAACACATGAACATTATCGCGCCTCAGTTAAGTTCAGAAAACCTGTGCATGCTTATAATGTAGTTTTACATACCAGAGTCTCTTTTAAGAGTATTTGTTTTATCGTGGCACACTACCTACAGTGCTCCCTCGTTCTAAACTCAGCTAATCGCCGGTGGGCAGAGGCCTCTCCTTATGCGCCTCAATGCTGAGTCAGCTTAGTCAGCTGCCCGCAGTCGTATCCAGGAATAGCTGAAATAGTCCGCACATGAACATATTAGATTGTATTCCAATTGGTCGCCCCCCTCTGATTCTAAGAGGTGAGAGTCGTTTTGAAATCTAATAAGAGTTGGAAAGTTATACTGATTAGAAAATATAGGCATCCTAGATTGTCCAAACAATTGTTGGCTTATTAGCACACAATTCTGTAAGATGTTATGTGGATAGTTAACAAACTATCTCCTTAGATTATAACCATGTTGACAAGAACATTCTCTGGAATATTTGAACTGAAAACAATACTATATAGCCCTAACATATTAATAATAAATGAGATAACAAAAATCATACCACGTAGTAACGGGTAACCCTAATGTACAAATAGAATGGAAACTTAGCTTCGTCACAGGAGCCACGTCACTGCTGCTGCTGTTGCAGTCAGCCGGTGTCAGCTGATTTTAAGGAAACCTTTTAGGTAACGCAGCGAAGTCGCAGCCAAGTGGAGACATAAATATCCTGGAATTTTAAATATGGCCACACGAGTATCTGTTCATTTATATGACATACATCGCCAACTAAAGAGTTGGAAAGATTTATGTTTACTTCTAATTACGATAGTTAATGTACCTTCTTGGTAAATTAATTGTCAATTTATAAGCTTCACGCTTTGTAGGTCTTACTTATTAATAATATTAGGTTTACCCATAAAATAAGGATATGTCTTATACCTAAACTCACTCCATACATATATAAATCTCAAACACGCAAACACATTTCATATTCACAAACTGTCAGATATAAAACTTACGTTTGCAGGGAGTCGAACCCGTTATTACAGTAGCACAAGAACCCAAGCAACAACCAAACCATAACTTACATAAGAATACGTCCGTGCATCTGGGAATCGAACCCACTATCAGTAGCATCGGAACCAATGCCCTACATGATCTATTCGTGCGGGAATTGAACCCACAAGCCGTGACACAGGAGTCCAAGCACTTATAAACAAATACATAAGGCGGGAATCGAACTCAAGATTCGTTTACACAAATCTAATCACATCAACTAACAAATTATACGGGAATTGAACCCACTATCAGTAGTTGAAAAATTCAACTTCCATAATCAAACTGTAACTTAATTAAACATAAGTTATTGTAATGTTAAATACTCTCGCCGTTTCTAATAATTAATAGGACCATAAAATTACGTTGTGTTTTCATTGTAGTAACCTATAAGTTCTTTCTCGTTGTACTGCAGTGAATCAGTACATTTAATGACGAGAATCCTGGTCACGCTGCACCACATGTGGCTGTACCTGAATTACCCTAGGCTGATCAAATTTTCGTTTTTCCTAATTATGCTTACATTAGTGTTTAAGTCGGTTCCCCCCTTAGAGGGAAGGCCGCACCCCACCCCGTACGGCCCTGTAGAGCTCGTCTCCGGACTGGACACTCTCCCACCGATATGTGTAAGAAGAAATGAATTCTCAAATAAGAAGTCCGATACCTTGTCCTATTAATAAGGCAAGTAAAGGATTGAATGAGATTGTAATAAGACAAGAATTCATCGTTGTGAAATGCATTGGATGTGGTTTTAGAAATCTAATAAATAATAGAGGGATGCAAAGTATATCATTATATAAACTTGTGAGTAACCTTTACGTTAGCGTAACAGGTATTTGGTCAGTCATTACTCGCACGATACCTCACATCTGCACTCGGAGTACTCAGAGCAACACTTCCATAAGTGACGCATTGCGTCGGCATCACGCTCTTTTGGAGACATGGTCCCTAGCAGTTCTTTCGAACCGATAACGTGACGAAGCGGCTTTCCCTGCGGCAACCGTGTGACCGGCCTTGTCTAACAACGGAGCGGCTAGTTCCAGCGACATTCGTCGGCATCATGCTCTTTAGGAGACATGGTCCCTATCAGTCCTTGGACTGAATATAAGATAGATGTGGTCACCCAAACCCCTGGAAGGTCACCCTTTGCACAACAAGCATATCTGCAAGACACGTGCTCATGTCAGTTTGACCGAATTATTGGTCTGAGATAAAGAATACAACATTCAAGAATTACTAGTTAATAGAGTTGAGAATTGAAACTCAAGAATTATTATTTATTTAATAGAGTTTTGGATAATCTCTCTTAAAGTCCTTTTAATTGGTCTGAGGTAAAGAATACCGAATTCAAGATTTAGGTTCTAGATAATAGAGTAGAGAATCATAATTCTAGAATCATGAATTAATAGAGTTGTGGATCAACTCTCCTGAAGGTATATAGACAGTCCCAAAGCGCCCTCCCTTCACCACTTCCTAGTGTTTGAGCTGGGGAGAAGAAGTGGCGCAACAAACTCCCCAGCAACACGTCTCTGTCTGTTTAGTTACAAGAACTGAACAAATATATTACCAGCCAAGGATAATTATTATAATGAAAGACTCACCCAGTCGCACCAACACACACACACACACGCACATATTACATTAAGTAGGTACTAAATTAGTCTAATCTGGGCTTTCACCCAACTATATTTAACTTAATAACTAATACTTGTTGTCTTGCGACAGCCCACTCGGACATGGCCTCTTGGCATTCACCAAGTCTTCTAACTTAACTAGCCTAGATTCGGACGTCCGTCTCCTATCGTGATCTAAAACCAAGTGCCTCCCCTCTCGCAGTTGAGCACCAATAACTGTAATATAACTTTTATAAGGTGAAGAGGTAAAGGGATCGTTACGCTTGCACTTCAAATCACTATTTATAGCTACGTTAATTTGTCTGTTTACAATTAACCCACTTCAGTGAGACCGGGAACCGTTTTACAACGTTTTATCTCAAATGTACGTGTTCTGCTAGACCTAACGCATAGAACCTCTGAGGAACTAATACGATTCTAACGGAACACGTTCCCTAAGCATTAAATAAATGTCTTACTCAATCCTATGACAGAGTACTGCGAAGTCCATCTGTTGTTGAGGAAGGCAAGTATCGGATAGTTCTAATCGCGTACTTGTGTGTAAGACACCCTTACGGCGGTATAGCCCCTTTTTACTAAGATAATATAAAACTAGCACAAGCGCACCGTAGACTCAATCTCTAGCAGAATACATTACGATCGAACCTGGTGAACGCCGAAGTGGTGGTTCGTCACTTCTCATTTCGTTAATCTGCCCCATTAGAGGATGCGTTGCGGCATTTAAGCGGCTTGCGTCCCAATAGCGTGTCTCGATAAATAGTGACGATTTAGAATAGTCCTACAGAACGGACGGGGTTTTTTATCGAGATACGGTCCCTAGCGTTCTTTGTACGTCTACCAATTCAGTTTGGGGTACTTGGTGAAGCCTACCCCCTCTCCCGGAAATGTACGTCAACAAGCCTCACGCAAAGTATTCTGTGGCGAGACCTTTTTGGATACAGATATCATCACTAACATTTGGTTGTTTTATAATGCAATTGTACATTGGCTTTATAGCCTAGTTCAGCTTTATATGAGCTGCGAGTATTTATGGTTCTGCCTTCCAAATGTAGTGTGTCAGCTCAAGATCAAGAGTCGTCAAAGGTCAGGAGCATTAATGCTCAGTGTCAAGTATGGTGGAAGGCTTTCGCCATTTCCCTATAACCAAAAGCAAGTGACTACTCTGCCAAGGGGTGGATTAGGATATGGACACGTAATACACGGGAATGTAGCGTTAATTATAAAATACGGTACTAAATAATAGTTATTTCGCCATTCTGGAATAAACGATCATTAATAGCTAGTCAGCCATATCACCTAACTGTTACCTACAAATCAGCTTGCAAGAACAATCACAATGGTGTAGGTCAATGAATCTAGAAGTACAATGTACATGCTAGTACTAAATATAACAGTTAATTAAAGTTGACACTTACCAATTCCTTAGATAGGATCAGATTACAACACACTTACAAAATACAACACGAACCAGCTTCGCCTCAGACACCGCTCCTCGATCGTGACTCGTCTCCGATGCACCTCAAAACTAACTCTAGCTTAGACTACGTCGTTCGCTATCTAACGTGGTCAACTTAATAGGTAATGCTCGGTCCCTTAAGACAGCCCACAGACATCACCCCTTGGTATTCACCAAGACTCCTAAATTCACTAGCCTGGACTATCACGTCAGTAGCCTACCGCGACTCAAAACCCACTGCCCTGACTTTATTTCTCCGTCTCGTAAATTCCTAAAAACCCCACGTTTGGCCCATCTTCCCACACTTTTGCAGAATAGTTTTATGGCCTTTTTTGTACAATTTCTCAATTGTTTCAAAAGGGTCCATTTGAATTGCCGGACGCCAACTTAATCGTTACCAGATGCTGACACTGGTATTGTGAGTCGAGATTAGAAATTGGATATTTTGCTATTTCTTTAGAATTCGGTGAAATATTACATTCGACCTTTTCGTTCTTTGTTTCCCATTAAATAGAGAATTTATGTGTTTCTAAGTTGACTTGAACCATGTGCTGGTTTTAAAATAATTATAATATTTTGTTATTAAAATAGGAGCAAATGACAGACAGTCACAAGGAACAGGGTGTGAAGTTCACTCATCCACCATAGAAAAGGGAGGATCCTCCGACCAGACGGATGTTATGTCTAGCGGGCAACTGCCCATCGGTTTGAAGTTGAAATCTTGTATACATTTCGATTACTTGGTAAACTTTAATTGCGCGATGCAGGATTTGTGTGACGTCATGTCTTTGATGCGTAGTTCGTATGTGGCGGTTTAACCGCTACATCACTCCCCTCCGGAGACTGGAGGTCGATAGTGGGCTGAATCTTGCGATGCTTCACACAGTGCCAGCTGTGGTTCCAGTGAGTCGGAACCGGGTGCCACATAGTTCGCGGTGAGTCGGAACTGTCTGTGGTGATTCCCCAGTGAGTTGGGGTGATTGCAGTGATTCCCCAGTGAGTCCGGGTGATGAGGCTGACAGCGTTGATTCCCCAGTGAGTCGGGGTGATGAGGCTGAGGGTGATGACCAGGAATGCGCGTTCGCTACATGCTGGTGGTCAGGATACCCGTTGAAGCCGTGGGTGCTGGCCGGCTGTGTGAGTCGCCTCACGAAAGCTTGCGGGAGTGATGATGATGATGACGTCACGCTGAAGTATTTGCACGAAGGCTGCGTTGACGTTCATACTTGGGGTCACCAATTTAGAAGTATGAGGAACAGGGTGTGAAGTTCACTCATCCACCATAGAAAAGGGAGGATCCTCCGACCAGACGGGTGTTATGTCTAGCGGGCGGCTGCCCATCGGTTTGAAGTTGAAATCTTGTATACATGTCGATTGCTTGGTAAACTTTAATTGCGCGATGCAGGATTTGTGTGACGTCATTTCTTTGATGCGTAGTTCATATGTGGCGGTTTAACCGCTACAAGATGCAGCGCCTGCACCGACACTGACACGATGCTGAGACGCTTCCTTGCTAAGATACCGCAGACGTCAACAAGACGCAGCGCCCGCACCGATTTCGACACGATGCTGAGACGAACCACCTCCTTGTTAAGATACCCTAGACGTCAACAAGACGCAGCGCCCGCACCGATTTCGAGACGATGCTAAGACGAACCACCTCCTTGTTAGGATACCGCAGACGTCAACAAAACGCAGCACCCGCCCCGACACCAACACGATGCTGAGACAAACCGCCTCCTTGCTGGGATCTTATTAACATAAATATTGGATGTTTATCCCGAGAACATAAACAAACATAATTTTTTACGACAAGATTGTTGAAGTTGCTAACCAGGAGTTTTGATTAACTTCTGGAGGGAGGTGGGCTGGTTGGAATAACCACCAAACGGCCGCCATGGCCCACGCACAATGGTCCACCTGACGGACTAAGTGCGGAAACCAAACCCCATAACACAACATAACTCCTTGCTAAGATACCGCAGACGTCAACAAGATGCAGCGCCCGCACCGATTTCGATACGATGCTGAGACGAACCACCTCCTTGTTAGGATACCGCAGACGTCAACAAAACGCAGCACCCGCACTGACACCAACACGATGCTGAGACAAACCGCCACCTTGCTGGGATCTTATTAACATAAATATTGGATGTTTATCCCGAGAACATAAACATACATAAATTCTTTCGACAAGATTGTTGAAGTTGTAACGATATGGAAATGAGAACATTGTCTTAATGCGTGTTAAGTATTCGAATAGTATTTAGTTTGATTTGTCTTTTTTACATGTAATAAAAATAAAACCATAAGTCAATCAGTGTTTACAAAGTATTTACAGGAAATAAAATAACTATATACTCTAAATAATTGTTGAAACTAGACACTAGTAAGGCTATAGCTTTGCTTACCCTTAGAACTGTCTGGTTGTAGTGGAAACAGTTTTGTCTATCGTTGACTATATACTGTCTCGTTACGGTGTGCGCACTACCATTATTTTCTTAGATCGAGAGTCTGACTTAAGATAGTTTTCAGTATTGATTAAATAAGTCTGCGTACTGCTCTCGAGAAGGAGACGGTTTATTCTATTCTCAGCTTAAATAGCATTACTTATTAACATAACTTAATTTCGCTCGTCGTACGTTATCTCCGCCTGTCTTACTTCCACCTTAGTCTGAACGCTGCGAGGTAGCACAGGGAGTATTAACGTTTATTTAGATTGGAACACTAAATGCTTTGCCACAATCTTGCTCTACACTCTTTGAGCAGCAACTACTACAGATTAGTTGTAGAAGGTCCACTACAGCCAGCGTTGGCAGTTTTTTTTCGCCAAGTCGGGATTTTGAAACTTCTTGAGTGAAAAAAGCGGGATTTTTTCGTCGAAAGCGGGACATAGTAAAAAAACGTATAACATCCGAAGTTTTTAAATATTTATCTTTTTATTTGAGTTTTAAGTTACGTTTACCTGATAATAGATAGCAAAAATAGCCATAGAAAATGTATTTTAATAAAAATATGATATTTTAAATCAGATTTACCCTATCATTAGGTAGTTGAGTCTTCTTAGTCTTCTGAATAAAAAAAAAATTAAGTCAAAAAAAGTTTTATTCATTAGAAAAATGTGGTGTTTTAAATAATATAATCTAATCTGCGTAAAGCTGAAGAAAAGGACTTTTAAATTCAAGATATACCGTCTTAAAACTCTTCGTGGATCGTGAGTAATTAGAAATAATTATCTAAATATTTGCATAACGCCTACAATCCTACCTGCGACAACCCACGGTTGCTTCGCTGCTACGCACACGGAAGCACTGCTTACACGCTCGTGCCTATGCGAGACGCAGGAACGTTGGTGTGCGCACAGGTGTTCTGATTGACCGCAGCTTGAAGCTTCGCGTGGAAGACGCAATATTTTCTATTAAATAGCAATTTTATTTCACTATTGTTATTGTGCTTGCTGTGCTTACCTACTCATCTTAAAGTCGGCGTAATGATTTGCTCTGCATGCAATACTGAATTAATAGCGGGTGATGCTTTTCTTGAATGTGTGGCGGCGGAGTGTACTAAAGTTTACAATTACCTGTGTAATAACCGGGAGCTTACGCTTGAAGAAAGAGCTACTTGGGTATGCCATGAATGTTGCTGTGCAGCAAGGAAAGGTGGCCGTAATTATGAACTACCAATCTCAGTAAGCACGCCAATTACACAGAAAAACGTATCCACTCGGAATAAAAGCCATCCGCCCCCGCTATCTCCGGAATACTCGCCCTGTTCTGGTTTGGAAATGCAGCAACTACGCGAACAAATAAATATTCTTACAGAACAGCTTACTGATGCCGTCACTACTATTGCACAGTATCATGTCGCGCTCGCAGATTGCACTAAAAAAATTTAAGCTTGCACTGAAAAGCTGAATAAATTAGAGCAAGCACCAGAATGCAGCCGCTGCCATTTCATTTCTGAAGGCATACATCATACCCAACCGGAGACTCTGAATTCATACGGAAATAACATAGTTAACTCAAAGCCAAAGATCAAGCGCCGCAGCCCGCAGAAAAAAGATAAACAAAAGATTGTTCTGCCGGCTAAAACCGTTGCTGTACCAGTGGAATGCGTTTTGCTGGATGCACCTTTGCAACCTATAATTTCCTCGCAGCCAATTGACACTGCTCAGGAGACTCTACAACGAGACGAGCCTTTCGAAATTCCAGCACTAAAAACTGACGAGAGCACTGCCAATGGCGAGTGGGTAGAGGTACGGAAAAAAAAACCTAAGCGATATAATTCTGTTCGTGGCACTGCAGGACCTGAAGCTACCCCACTTAAAGCCGTTGAATTTCGCAAGTATATTCACTTGTGGAATATGATGTCCAGGGCCACGGAAATTCTGTCCTACCTAAACAACATGTGCCAAACGGGAAACTGCACTGTAGAAGAGCTTAAACCTAAAGGTGACTATAAGTCATACAAGATTGGGGTTCCAGTTGAATTCTTTGAAAAAGCTACGGCGGCGGATACATGGCCCACTAATGCTAGGGTAAAAGAATGGTTTTTTCGAAGACTACCAAACAGAACCCAACAACAGCGATCTGAATCCAATGCTTAATATAAAATTGAAACAGCCAATTAGCTTGATATATCAAAACGTTAGAGGTTTGAACACTAAGCTTAATTTCTTCAACCATAACCTGCTGACACTCGACAGTGACTTCATAGCTGTAACAGAATCGTTTCTCACTAGTTCTGTACTTGACTCGGAGATTACGAGCCACGGATGGAGTGTGTTACGTCGGGACCGCAGCACCGGTGTCGGCGGCGGCGTACTGCTTGCTGCGAGACCCGGTATCACGATGACACGCCGCTGTGATCTGGAGACACAAGCTGGCGAGGATATGTGGGCACGTTTCACAACAAAGGATTCTACCTTCTATGTTTGTGTAGTGTATATCCATTCAAGGGCATCAGACGAAATGTATATGCATTGGTTTCAGAAAGTGGAATCTATCTTTGATTCATTAAAAGGTACAGTGATTATTGTTGGTGATTTAAATTTAAACGAGAATCGTACATCAAATAATATTTTGAGTTACTATTGTTACTTTTTAAGTTTTTGTGGTCTAATTGAGAGGAATGAGGTGATGAATGCGCATGGAAGTAAGTTGGATGTAGTGTTGGTGTCAGATTGCATTAGCTGTGTTGATGTAGCAGAGATTGATGGTGAAGGTCTTGTACCACGTCGAGACGCATATCATCCGCCATTAGATGTTTGCTTTACTCCGAATAATACGATGCGTCCATTGAGTTCAGAAAAAAATTGTCCAAGTAACCTTGACACGCAGAGGGACTGGAACTTCTCCAAAGGAAACTTTGAACAAATGTACAAGCTAATATCTGAAGAATCATGGCAAGAGGTGATTTTCGCTCGCGACGTTGACACTGCTGTAGAGTGTTTCTATAACATCTTTTACCGAATTTTTGATGAATGTGTACCAAAAAAATATAGATCTAGGAAACCATGTAGGCGTTACCCGGTTTGGTTCACAGCGGAACTAATTAGTGACATTAAATGTAAAAGTGATCTGCATCGTAAGTGGAAGTCATCTCAAAATCAGGTTGATTACAGCAATTTCTCCTTGCTTAGGGCAAGTATTAAAAAAAGAACGTCACTTGCATACGACGAATACATCAAGCACATTCAAACCAAACTCAAGCGTGATCCTCGTGTCTTCTGGCAACATATAAATAGCTTCAAAGCCAGAGGTGGCTTTGAACCCAGGGTAAATTATATTGGCAGTGATGCTGCACATGCTTTTTCGGAATTCTTCTCAAGTGTTTTCTTGCCGGACCCCCCTCTTCTTGATTATCAAAGTCAAAACAGTAGCTATCAAAGCAACCATGGAAACTTTGTACATATCGATAAAATTATAATGAGTGATTTAGAAATGACTATTAATAAACTCAAACCAAATTCTGCAGTAGGACCAGACAATATTCCCGCATATATCATTAAAGGATGTAAAGATTATATAAAATCACCGGTTTTCCACATTTTTAACCTGGCGCTAGCCACCGGAGATTACCCGCAGCGTTGGAAGGTATCGAGAGTCTAACCTATTCCTAAATCTAATGTTACGTCTGACGTAGAAAACTATCGTCCAATAGCTATACTCTCTACACTTCCTAAACTGTTTGAGTCGATACTACACAGGCTTATTAGTTTCCAGATACAACCATTTCTCTGCGATTCACAACATGGCTTTCGATCTAACCGTTCTGTTAATACAAACCTTCTAACGCTGGTGGATCTTATTTCGGAGCACTTGGACTAAGGCATACAGGTTGATGTTCTTTACTTCGACTTTAAAAAAGCGTTTGATCGCGTTGATAACGACGTATTGCTCGCTAAACTTAATGACATAGGCTTTACCCCGAAATTACTAAAAATTTTTGCAAGTTACTTACGGGATCGTCAGCAATATGTTCGTTATGGTTGCTTTGTGTCCACGCCTTACCACACCCGGTCTGGAGTAAGTCAGGGCACGATTTTGGGACCATTACTATTTGGGATCATGGTTAATGACCTCGAAAAAGTTCTTAAACATGCTAAGTGTTTGCTTTACGCAGATGACCTTAAATTAATATATGGCGTGGAAAAGGATTCTGATTCAGAAACTTTACAGAAGGACATAAGCTCAGTCTTTCAGTGGAGCATTGACAACAAGTTGCTTTTCAATAATAACAAATGCAGCGTTATGTCTTTTAGTCGTGCACATAATCCTAGGCATGTACAATACTTCCTGGGCGAGGAACCGATTGCCCGTGTTCTTTCTGTGAAAGATCTCGGAGTACTATTCGACCCGAGACTTACTTTTCACGATCACATGAGGACGCTCGCTGCTGAATCATACCGGAGACTAGGATTTGTTATTCGAAATATGCGTGAGTTTAACAATCCACTGGCCATTAAACTAGTTTACATGGCCCTAGTCAGGAGTAAGCTCGAATCAGCAGCAGTGATTTGGAACCCATATGAATGCACTTACGCTTTACTTCTTGAAAAGGTCCAGAAGGCCTTCCTTAGATTTTTATATAAAAAGCTCTTCGGATACTACCCCTTCCTTTATCCTACAAAATTTTTACTCGGCGTACTAAATTTTAATTCTCTCGAGGTAAGGCGTAAGTGCGTCCTGCTTATCACTGCCTGCCGTATTATGCGGGGTGAGTCCGATTGTCAGGAACTAGTGGAGCAGTTAGTAAGGCTTTTTGTTCCTGTTCTGCCCAAACATCAACTCAGGCCGCGAAGTCACCGGCTACTAGCCGTACCATCAGCACGCACGGTGTCGCGAGCTAACTCGCCCCTCGTTCGGGCCCTTACTATGCTCAATGCTCTTCTGACATCAACACCGGAATGTGACTTGTTTGCTGGGAGATGGATCGATGTGTGTCGTGAATGTTTAAGTTTTTGTGAGAGGATGGATGAAAGATATTTTTTTTTTTTTATGTAATTTTTTCTTCCTCTTGATTGCAGTTTGTTTGTTTATATAATACGAGTGTCTATATTGTTTGTTAATTTTGTTATTTCTCGTGTTTCATGTTTTATTTTGTTTTTTTTTTGTAATTTACATAACCTACTTACGTAGGTATGTGTGTAATTTTTAGTTTGTATATTGTTCTGTACAACGCCTTGGAAATACATTCTGTTATGTTGTGCATGAAAACTTAAATAAATAAATAGCATAAATAGCTAAGGAGCCAGTGAGATTACGCGCTGGGTGGACGGCCAGTCCACACTTGTCTGTGCCACCCGGCCGCGCTTCCTCAGCATTCAATTGCATAAGATAATGATAAGAAGTGGAAGCGCGGAGTCTCCTTGGTCAGACAGTTTTTTTTGGAATCACTATTGACGGTAAATTACAATGGGGCCCACACATAGAAAAATTGTCAGGAAGGCTAAGTTCGGCCGCCTATGCTGTTCAAAAAATTAGACAGATAACTGATGTAGATACAGCCAGAATTGTTTATTTTAGTTATTTTCATGGTCTTATGTCGTATGGGATTTTTCTCTGGGGAACCTGTGCGGACATTAATACTATCTTTGTTCTACAGAAAAGGGCTGTTCGAGCCATTTACAATCTAGGTCCAAGAGATTCCCTTAGAGAAAAATTAAAAGAAATAAATATTCTGACTGTAGCCTCACAATATATTTTTGAAAACCTATTATTGTATGTGCACAAAAATATATCAAATTTTATTTCATAGAGAGATATTCATAGTTTAAATACCAGAAATAAGCAGAACCTTGCTGTACATCGCACACGTCTCCACAAAGTAGGCAACTCATTCATGGGTCAATTGCATTTGGAAGGCCGAACTAGTTGAACGATATCGAGCGTGGTATTTAGTATTCTGACTGTAAAGATTCTAAAGTCTAAGGTTGTGCAAATTACTTAGTCACTGATGTTTTAGGGCTCACACATAAGCACTGGCCTATTTGCATTTGACTTTCTTTGCCTATGCTTACTGTGGCAGCGCGTTGTATACCGCGCCGCATCGTTACAAAACGTTCAAAGTACCGCAGAAACACTCTGTATGGTAACCATGTCTGAAGGAAATCGTTTGTGAAATCTTATCACTACTGTGAATGCGAACGAGATGGAAGATTTGTTGTAACAAATATAATATGCAAATATCGCTCGGCTAGGTATTCTAAATGTGTTATAACGAAACCTAACTTTGGCTGAGAAAACCGTTATGTCTATAGAGTAGGTTTCGTTTCAAAAAAATATGAAACTACCGATATTTTTCTTCAGGAAAATGCGTCAATATGTCCTCAACCTACATGAAACCGGGTTAAGAATCTTTTAGAAACTTACTGACTGATTATAAATCATTAACTTTTGTTGTTGAAATAGTCTATGATCTGCTCTTCAGTTTGAAATTCGGAGTTGTGAGTTATCGGCAATTAACAGAACCACTTCAAACCGTAAATTACGTGAAACAACCCGAAAGGTTGTTCACAATGAACACTGTTTAATATTCAATCAACATGACATTAATTGGTTTTGCTCAACGACACGTAATCCGCAAAGTTAAACGATTTATGAACTGCTTATTTCTTAATTAATAATAAAATTATAGCTTTACTTAATGCATATTAGGACTTAGTGAGTACGTATAGAGCAATACGTAATTAATTGCATTAGTTGAGAACAGCAAATAACTAGCATGAGATTATACGAGTGGTATAGGTTGGGCACGGGCGCGGATCAAACGCTTTGTAATTTATGCAATTTTACTACTCGTATAATCTCATGTACTTGTACTTAGAGTCTGTAGCCCTGTAACATGTAAATCATCTAACCTTGTCTGTCCTTTCTTACGCGAGTTCTCTAAGAGTCGCGTGTTAATGTTAAATCAATAAAGCGCTTCAAATGAATTACATTGTTAAGGTTGTTTATTTATGTTTGTAATAATTTAATAACATTTGAACTTAGAATTTCGGGTTTTAGTATTTCAATAATCAAATCAAAGCACTTGATTTGTAAGTGGCACTACAAATTGAGAGAAGTGGTGGCCAGTGGTATCGACCCCGACTTACGAGTTGTAGGTTGTGAGGCCGAACCCAGACAAGCACTTTAATTTGTGTAGGTATTTAATTTCATCTCCATTGCTCTCAAAACGGTGAAGGAAAACATCGTGAGGATTCAGGCATTTCCTAGAACCAAAAATTCGAAGACATGTGACATCCACCAATCCGCACTGGGACCGCGTGGTGGGTATGGCCGACCATGCCTGTGTCCCGGCAGTGGGAACATCTTTCTTTATTTTTCGTGTGGTTACTGACTAACCTGGTGTCAGAGTTTTTATGCCGCCCATGGGCCTCTGACCAAGCTTCACATGCCGTCGAGAAATATCACACAACAACATAACATTAAAGGTTGATTATGCTACAATTTGTATCCACAGGTAGGTTTTCTGATCCATTTGTTTTTTCATCAGATACATTTGAAGCAGACCATGCCTACTCTATTCGTAGACAAAAGTTGTTAGTACGTTGTCTCCTAGATTTTCAATTAAGTTTATACTTTCGACGGTTTCAAATGGACGTGTTTTGAGACTAAACTCAGCTGAACCGCAAGTTTTCTCACAAATTCTCCGGTTATAGGATCAGAACTAAGTTTTATAGCTTGCGTCTACTTCCTGAGGAGTGTTTCTGTAAAGTTGGCTGGCGACGGGACGGGAACCGATTCGGTAGAACTAGGGTTTATTGCAAGCACAGGCACGAGGTTATATACCTTACACTTACGCAACATTCAGAAAGTGATTTTCTCCTAAAGTATTGATAGATATTTTATACTGTTACAAACGTAGTAGTATCGAAACCATACTTATTATCAAATAGGTGTTTTCTCAAAATTGCAGTAAGAACTGCAAGGAAAATGTTTTAAGCTATTGCATAGCTTTTATCGCGGGTTTTGAGCACGGCGACCGAATCAAGAAATTCCGTAACGGAAATAAAACCTAACACCCACTCCACCTACCATGTAATGACGGATGATGACATAAATCATCCGAATCATGGTAACGTAATTTTTATTTTATGTCATCATCCGTCATCATCCCAAGTGTAGCGTTGACAAATAGGAAGTATGGAGGTTACAAATGCTATGCAATAGCTTTACCGCGGCAGTCCCCGAGTGCCACACGTTTTTTTTTGTGTGTGTCGACGATCGAGTTATTGACAAGAAAGTTAAATCCCTCAGTCACATGCGCTTTAATTTGTAACTAAGCTCACGTTGTAAGAAAACACAGTTTTACAGTTTCCAGTAATTGAATGCATCTCGGCATCTTTCCTTTCAAATAATACAATCTTTTATAGTCAAGGAAACAGTGGGTTTCACGTTTTAAAACTTTATGTCCTGAATAAAGCCGCTCACTACGCGGAGCACATAGAAGCACAGTGCACTGGTGTAATATAAAGTACGCACTAAGACTGTTATTGTACTGTAAACTGTTAATTTCTCACGGCTATATTTGTACCTCCTGTGATATGCTGTTCGCTTAGTACTAATGTTAAGGGGACAGTGTCAGTCTGCTGTTCTAACAAAATAATAATATGTAAAGCCAACGTCAAAATTACTACCATGGATCGTTTGCACCACACGTTACTATACATTTAGCGCCAAAGGAGTTAAAACATAATGCTGTATCTGTGTTAGAGACCTAATATTGAGATTATTGCAGGCAATGTATGCGCTATGCGAAATAACTGTTATTTTTTGGCAGGAATTTAACAGATAATTAGAAAACATACCTAGTAAAATTCTCATGAAAGAACATTTTGTATATACATATGTGTGTATAAACAGACTATATTAGCAGAACCTTTACCCGGGCGTCCCTAAGGACCAAACTAACCGTCGGCCCTTAATTGAATCATATCAAGTAACCCTCATTGTGACCATTGATACTATAGTAAAGTTTATTTAGGTTACCGGGTCCAGATATTAATCAGCTAATGTAATATCTCTCAACATAAATGTAGCGTGTAAAGGCAAATGTGCGTAATACATTGACCGCCAGTTTTATGTACGGGTCGGTCACGACGCCGCTCATCGCGTAATGGATTGGAATGTAAATCATATGTGAGGCGTACAGACAACGTCGTTTAACTTACTAAAATAAATAAAAGAAGGTTTTTTAGCAGAAGTAACGTTTAATGAAGAGTAATAGTAATTGTGAAAGCATGTTTTTTCGATCCCGACTAACGAAAATCGTCGAGTATAATACGTTTCCCGCATAATGATCGCCCTCAATGATTTTGGTGCATAAGCTAACAATATGCCCCAAGTTACATGACACTCAAAGTCGTCGGTGAACATACAAACATCTTGTTTATTTTGCACATTGAAACTCAGTAAAACACATGACATAATCTTTTTAATGAAGCCTGCGAAAATCTCCATATTAGGGAGTTAGGTACTACTTCACGTTACTTTAATCTGCAGAAGTCTTCACACAGAGCGTGCAGGGCACTGGTAAAGTAGACACTAATTAAAAGATGGCTTCTCTTTTTGTAATTAGCAAACTGCGTTAACTAAAGGGTAGAGCGACGTCACCAAATGTTTAGGTACAGAAGATCGACTCCATACAACGAGCGAAAACTGGCGCATGCACACATAAACGTGTATGTACGTACGGAGATCTCAACTAATGCCGGTCGCGAGTGCGCCAGCACGTGTACGTGGAGCGTGTCTATGTGTGCGTGCGTATTCGCTCGCTGTATGGAGCCGCCCTTCTGTACCCATGTATTTAGTGGCAGCGTTCTGTCATTACGTACAAAGGACTGCTTAGTAATAGCTGCTTTCACTTTGCTACCTAGAAATGTTTTAACGTCCTTAGTTTTATGAAGTACTAGCTTTTGCCCGCGAGTACACCCGCGTGGAGGTCGGAAATGACCCCACGGAAACGTACTAGTGTAACGCGCACGCCAGTAAAGCTAAGTCGGCATGATTTTTTCCGACATTTTCAACAATCATACAACATCGAAAACTTTGTCATATTTTAGCCAATTTACACAAAACCTTAATTAATTATACACCTGAATCTTCCTCATGAATCACTCCGTCCATTGGTGAAAACCGTATAAAAATCCGTTCGGTAGTTTGTGAGATTATCGTGTTCAGACAGACAGATGCGGCGGGGGACTTTGTTTTATAATATGGTAGTGATCTAAATCATTATTTTACGTAATTAGTAACAACTAAGAAGGTAGGTAAGAGAATACATTTTAATAATGAATGTTTTGATGTTATCTGGTAGGTATGCTATACATATGTCAACTTGAAGTTATAACCTTCACCTAGCTGTACGTTACACGTACTCGCTGCGCGCTAACATTGTGCAAATAAATAAATAGTTACCTAGTGAGTTATTTTGTGTGCCAGCTTAGTGAAATGGAGACGGATGTTTTTCTTTTGCGGTTCAGTACACGAATCGGTCGAAAGCAACAATTACTACGTTTTTAATTTCACAGACATAATAATGTACTTTTGCAGACAAGCGAAAACTGTTCTAACTAACTACTTTGTCGTGAAACTTCTAACGAAGCAGGACTTCTGCCAGTGCAGGCTCCAGCCAAAATGATTGAAGTTTTTCTCTTTATGAGCTTTGTGAACTCATTAGAACTTCATACAATCGTTATCAGTTGTCATTGGTATGCTCGTTAAGAACTTTAAATAAAATTCTATCAAAAAAGAACATGATTTCTAGAGTTCCGTACCTCAAAAGAAAAAAAAAAACCGGCCAAGTGCGTGTCGGACCACCAGTTGGAATGAATTTATCCCAAGAACAAACTTAACATTGTAATTGAAAAACATGTTCTCCCATACATTCCAACTGCAATAAAACGAATACTTTTACAGATATTTAAGAAAATAGATGAAAATTTACCAGTCCCGGCCCTTATCTCCGAAACTACTGAGCCTAAAATTAAAAAAAAATCTGGGTGTTTCTTTACTCATAGATTAGGTACAGGAAAACCTATAAGAAGTCCATAGTCTTAAATAATATGGGTCTTTGTGCGTGGTCCGACACGCACTTGGCCGGTTTTTGATTATGGTTTATAGATAACTTTTGCATGAACGCTTACGCTTTGGAATAGACTTCATCTTTCTGACTCTTTTGACAATTCCAAGGTGCTTGTAAATGGTTTAGTTAAAATACGGTTTGAGTTTGAAATACCAAGGGGTAACATGATACCTTATAGCTGAGTTGTGGAGGTCAGACAGGCTGTTGCTCAATGAAAAATACTGGTACTCCTTTGCATCCGGTTAGACTGGAAGCAGACAACATATTATGTAGTTAGGAAAAAACTAGACCGATGATGATAAGGATGATATTCTTACAATTTAAATAGCAATCATATAATCATACGTCTAATGAATTCCTTTTGAGTTAAAGTGGAGCAGAAACTGGAGAATCATCTTTTCAAGGAATTTCTATAAAATAGTAGCTCAGTGCATCGGGTCTAGGACGAAAGCTAAAGCAGTTATATAAGAGTGCTAGACGTACTTAGTGCGAGTGGCAGATCTAACCATAGTGATGTGAAACCGACCACTGATATTTCGGATAAATTCGAATATTATTCAAATTCGAGATCACTATAACGTCGATCGGTCGTTCATTCATCATCATTATCATCATTTCCGCCGCAAGACGTCCACTGCTGGACGACCACAACCCCAACATAGTTGGGAAAAGGCTAGGCAGATGATGATGAAGATGTCCACTGCTGGACGTAGGCCTCTAAGCATCATAAAACACTTTGATCGTTTTATTCCTGATTTAATTGAATGAGGCATGAAACAAATGATAGTGTCTCTTCCTTTTAAACTATTGTTATAGCCTTTCCAATAATAATAGTAGAAAAATAAACAATCAGAAACTGAATTTACAAATGCCATTAGTTGCATATTATTGCCATATTCCAGCAAAATTATAAAGACAGTGCTCACTACGATTTGTCTTTCTTTGCAATGTTTATTCGCCTTACTGCCAACATTAATTTCCTTCAATGAACTTAAGTTTTAACAAGAAGCTAGAAACATTACAATTCAAATATCTCTTTGTTTCAGATACATCGGATATTATCAAGGTCATTGCCCCTCTCTAATGGAAAGCTTTAACTGTTCGTTTTAGCGCTATTTATTTGTTATTTATTGTTATTGTTTCAAAAGCTCGTTGTATCGCCGCCCGTGGACCGCGTTCTGTTCCTAGCAACCGTCTTATAGACTTAACTAAACACTTAAAAATAATAGCTAGGTACTTTTAAGTACATATTTATTTATTTATTTATTTAAGGATTACCAACGAGTTACATTACAAATTATCTTTTTACAATAGTAAAACTTAGTTTTATTACATTATCCTGTAACGCACACTCAATTACAGGTAACCACAGCTTACACATTATCGAGTACTTAGTGCTCTGAATACATAATTTAAATTAAATTAAGAATAAAAAAGAAACAATATACATGCCATTCTAAAAGTTTAAACTTACACGAATACAATACAGTAAAACCAAGCATTAACTTGATTATCAATGTTATGTCATAATGAATTAAAATTAAAAAAATATATAATATTATTTTAAAAATTATAAATAAAAAGTAAAAAGTAGAATTATAAATTAAATTAAATTTGATATAAATTAAATTAAATTAAAAGTATACATTATTTAATGATTGGAATGATAAGTCAAATGTCCTCTAACCGAAAGTGCTTATATAATTTCTTTTTAAAAGTGTTGAGACTGTCATGATTGATATCGATTTCAGCTTTGCGGCATAAAGCATTATACAATTTGGTAGCTCTCGTAAGGGGAGAGTTGTCACCTAAATTGGTTTTGTGAAAAGATTGTCTGAAAAGATTGTAGGTATGTGACCGTGGTAACCTGCTAGGAACATTAATACATATTTTAGATAGTAGGTCAGTATTTAGTTTAGATGTCAGTAATTTTTGTAGGAAACAAAGATCAAGTACTTTTCTACGATTGGTGAGGCTTTGAAATTTAAAGTGATGAACACGGTCTTTATAAGATTTCAATTGTTTCGCGGTTTCATTTTGTAAGGATAGATGATACAAGAACCTCCTCTGGACTCGCTCAATACGTTGCTTATGAACGTTATAACGGGGTGACCAAACCTGTGAACAGTATTCCAGATTACTGCGAACCAACGTCTCATATAGGATAATTTTGGTCTTAGAGTTCTTAAAGGGCTTTGAGGTCCTTAATACAAAACCTAGCATTTTGTTTGCGTTTGATATTATCTTATCCATATGGTCATTGTAGGTCAATTTACTATCCATCAAAATTCCCAGATCCCTGACAGTACCAACTTCATTGAGTGTATTGCCCGAAAGAGAGTATTGTGTATTAAAAACATTTTTTTTGCGACAAAATTTTATATGTAAACATTTTTGTAAATTTAAGCTCATCCTATTTTCTTTGCACCACATAAGACGCATCTAATGAAAGTGGAGCGCGCTCAACGGGCTCTTCTTAAGGTAACTCACAAAAAACCAATGCGCTTCTCGACTGACACACTGTACCAAGAGACTGGTGTTCTGCGTGTGCGCCAATTGTACATTATGGCAGTCGCACTGAGGTACCACAAAAATGCCCATAGCGCCTTAACATACACCAACGTGCGCTCTCTTAGAAATGCAAATAAGCCCAAATGGCATAAACCTAAATGTAGACTCTTCTTTGGCAATAGATGCTTTCTTTATATGGGACCATTTATTTACAGTAAGCTCAACAGTAAAATGGATATACTGACCATGACTAGAAATAAATGTAAAAATCACCTTCCAAAATTTCTGGCAGGAATGGACTACGAAAGCACAGAGAAGTTCCTTAACTCATGAGCACAACACACACATTCATCACACTAATACATAAAGGTCGACTTGGACCATACGAGCGCAAGCTTTTTCTGTACCCACTTTTCTGGTGTCCGTTTGTCTAAACGAAGTGGGAGTATTCTTTCGTTGGTCTATCCATACCTGCAGAAATGTTGGGGATGTCAGGAAAGGATTTGCTCTTACCTTGTCTTATCTTCGTTTGGTCCAAACCCACCTTAACTCACTCATTCATCACACATCCACACCACACACGTATACAATACACCAAACACGTTTAAATATAATGCATGTAACTTTATTACAATATTTTAAGGTGAATTTATTGTACTAGAATAACACTCGATTATTGTCACTTCATAAATCTTACCGACTGATGTTACTTAAGTGCCTACATATAGTACCTACTATGTATTAGAGTTGTAAGACGAAAGAGACTAGTCTCCACGACACAGGGAATCCTAGTGTGGAGGCTAGTGCTATTTGAATTTGTACTGTTTACTTGAACAATAAAGTTTTTATATATTTTATATATTTATATATTTTATATATATAAGTATATATTTAAAGCAATATTCCTACATTCAGCCTAGTTTTATTTTGATTGTCATGATTATTTTAATCGGAAATCAATAAAAAGTTGAAAGATGGATGAAATAATAACCCTATTTTATTAAACACGTAAACCAAAATTGTTACAAAATTGCAACAGCATCCAATACAATATTGCTAATTCTATAGGTAGGGACAATGGTAGTCTAAACAACCTCTGTTTTTTTTTTAATTCGTGATGTTAGTCCGGAAGTATCCGGTTGCTAGCCACTTGGAAATCATCAGAACGTTTTGTTGAGCACCATTTCATGAAATTCTTTATTACAAAAAAAATCTACGAAAGGAATTATTTTCTGCAGCTAATAAATGGTGGGGGTCGAGTTTCTCCTTTGTTGAAACAAGAGAATATTTTCTGTTCCATGATTTCATATTGGAATTTTACTTTAGTTTTATTAAAATAAAATTAAAAGAATACTTTCATATTATTTCATTCGTATATTTATCCATGTCACTGTTATTTACGAAGAGTTAGACCCAATTTCGACTTTTTCGGATTTTTGGTCGCATTATCCATTTTTAGCAATTTTCGTTATCGACCGAAAAAATAATTATTTTTGGTCGGACTCTGCTATTAGGTACCTAAGTAGAATTTTATTATTCCATGTACGTCACCTCTATAAATCACAAAAAGAGTGAATGAATGGGATTGGCGAGCTAAAAGTATTCTCTTAAAAGAACTTTCTGTGCTGGGTACCACTGTGCGCCTACAAGGACCACACAGGAATTTATGTGATTCTAAAGGGTTTATTAGATGAGAGCCAGTGTTAGTAACTTCATGCCAGTGCGTGCGCTTGGGTTTATATACTTAGATATAGGTACTTACCTAATTTAACCTCAGTGGTACGAATATAACCCATGGCTTCAAACATGTTTATATAAACTTCATGCACAAAACGTAGCACACAAGGCGGAGTTAATTTAATTACTGTGCATTTAAAATCAAGCCTATTTAAAAGCCGTCTTTACCAAAAGGTTTTTAAACAAAAAATTTCAGTTCAGTATCATAGGTGTGTAGAGCAGTCAGTGGTGGCGCAGTGGTAACAGCTTCGACTTACGAGTTGTAGGTCGTGGATTCGAACCCAGGCAGGTGCTTTACTTTGCGTAAATATTTTCATCACCGATGCTCTTAAAACGGTGAAAGAAAACATCGTGAGGAAATCGGCTGTTCTAGAACAAATTTGAAGACAAGTGACATCTATCAACCCGCACTGCGACCGCATGGTAAATTACAGCCCTCAAACAGAGGAGGCCTGTGCCCAGCAATGCGAATATTATAGGGTGAATAAGATTATGCAGTATCATAACAATTTACCTTGTGTAATGTGTAATTCTTGCACACATACAAACTTGGTATACTTTTAGCTATATATTTTAAACTATTAGGTACTTAATGCAGGGTGTAAGGGACAGCCCTCCGCAGACTGATGGAGTGTTTTTTTTTTTGGTTTGGTAGATTATCAAATAACTTCTCCCGCTCTGGGCGGAGCGGGAGGGCGTGTCAGACTCTTACTGACGAAAACCCACCCGTGTTCCATTAGTTGCCATGTTGCCGGGGGCCTTGATATCCCTTTCGGACTTCCTCGCAACCCCGGCAGGATGGGGTGAATTCAGTATATCATACTAAGATGACCGGTACATGAAATTATTTCAGGAACGTTATGGGAATCCAATAAACCTGATTTGTTTTATTACCTTATACGTAATGTATCGCTACCGTGGCAAAACGCACGTAGTGAACGGCAGCGCAGCGAGCTTTCGGACGGGTCCATATTGGCTCAACTAAAGTTCTTTACCCGAAATTGTTCTTCCTAACGATTTGTAATCCGAATGATCACTCTTCCTAAAATTTTTCATCCTAAAGTTTTCATTCATACTATTTGTAGTGCTACCGGCGATGTTCATAACACTCATGTTTCCGAAAATTGTAATTAATAATATCATTAATGTAAATATATTTAAACTCCTACTGTTTTTTATCATAACGCTTTTATCCCTAAACATAATTACCATAATATTTTCACTCATACTCAGAAAGAAACGTTTACCAAGTGTTATAAAAATATATATGTGGGTAGAAGATGATATTTATAGTTTTAATTTGAGGGTTTGATTATTTATTATTTGGGGGTATGCTTTACATAACGTACTTTGTTGTGTCTATTGCTAAGTTCATGTCGGTGTATTATCATTATTACGTGCATGTTTGCAACGATTCGTTTCTTGGGGGCACTATGAAAAAAATAGTTAGAAAAATTTCGCGACCAATTTCGATGTAGCGCTCGCCGGCCGCTGCCGCGGCACCGCTCGCTTCGCTCGCTCGGCTCGCGCGTAGTTGGTCACAGTTCTAACCTAACCTAACCTATGGATATCATAATCTTATCTTTTTTTTTTAATCTAAACAAAAAAGATATGACTTTGAATAATAGTATAAAAGATGGTTATGTTGAGAAAATATAGGGAAACAAATAAAAGTATAATAGATGTTTATTGCTACTGACATTATGAAGTTGAATGCTTCGGAATTATGAACATTAGAGACAGAGTAGTTAGGAATTGTGATTGTTAGGATGAAAAATGTTAGGAAGAACATTTTCGGATTTCCAATTATCGGAGTTGAAAATTTAGGTGAACTTTGGCGCACCCCTTTCGGACGCCCTCCCCGCAACCCCGCGGCGCGGAGAGCGGCCGCGCTCGCGCGGCGCCTGCACGCCTCGTGAGTTTTCACCGCAAAGTGGTCTTCCGGCGCCTTCCTGGTTGGGAACTACGTTTTCTAGCACGCGTTGATAGGCACTGGTAATTATTCGGGAGTCTGATGGATGCCGACGATCAGGATACCTGTCAATATAAGTTTTAAGCGCTTCCCTAGCATTTCCCTGAGCTTCTCTGTAACACATTATTATTTTTCCATACTCACGTGCACTAAATGTAGCCATTTCTCAAATACAAAAAACACCACAACAAAAAATTAATCCAAAAGCGTACGTAACTTCACAACGCGACTGCGCGAGCGATCCGCACCGACACGCGGTCGCGGCACACACACAAACCAACTACTGTTGCCAACTACACGAAAAAATTTGCAAAACACTATTATGCTTGACTAAATTGACTAAAAGTTATCATTCTGTTATGTGGAAAAATGAAACGATTAATTTGTAAATTTTATTCAAACTTTATGTTAAGTAAATTAAGAGTAGTGAAAGCCCAGTGTGATAGAAGGCTGGGCTTCCATTCCAGAGGGCTTGAGTTCGATTCCCGACTGGACTATCAACCGTAAAGCCATGTAAAAGCCCCCTGGGTGGCTTGGAAACTAGCCAGTGATCGCTTGAAGAGAAGAATTAAAATTGATTAATTAGGTACATCGCACGAGTACTCAAGGGCACATTAAATAAAATGAATAAAATTCATTTATTTCAAGTCCTAGACCCATATTAAAAACAAAAACAAATTTTTCAATTTTATAAATGTCACTATTTGAGTATGATTGTGATTAAGTACGCTTTTACTTTAGAAATTAAGTGCAAGAAAAGATTTAAATTCAATAAAGGAGTTCTTAGGTTTAAGATGAATCAGGTTAGTTGTAACATTTTCGTTCAAAAATCTAGTAAGTCTAATAAGTTGGCAATATTGTTGCGATTGGGCAATTGTACAAACGCCGATCATCCGACCTAAAGGGACGCAGCTATTATTACACAAATCGGAGCGTCTGTACAGGGGGCCTACCGCCAGCTCAAAAGCAGTATTATTTTAATATTACTTCAGTGGGAGAAAGAGAAGGAGCTATACGTCAGGTAGAGCTTCATCTCTTTCCCACACTGAAGTAATATTAAAATAATACTGCTTTATGAGCTTGTGGTAGGCCCCCTGGTTGGGAAGGGTAGTAGTATGCGGTGCGGCGAATTCGAAGAACTGAAGTTAGCCAGAAATTGAACAGCTGATTTCATACGTCGTTCGTTAGAGAATTTCAACATCCATTGCTGTTTTTGGAACGAAGTTCTTTAACGCGGATTGTAAACTTTCAGAAATCGTCACGATATAAAGTCTAATTCAAAGAGAAAGAGAGAGAGAGAGAGAAAACGCTGGCAGAAAAAACAAAAGAAAAGAGAAATGTGATTACAGTGTCGTGGGATAAAATTGTACATATCGCCCGAGTACACCTAGAGAGAGAGAAAGTGTGAAATTGGTCAAATTGAAAATCCAAGATGGCAGCTGCAAAAACTTGTTTTTGTTTTAAATCATACGTGAGAAGGAACTTCATTCCTGAGAAGGGTCCAACGACCGCACACGTTTATTTTTATTTTAACTGTTTTATTTACATTAATGGAGTACTGCGTACAGAAAATGTAATTTTACATTGAAATAAAGAAATAGTAACCTAAAAAGAGATTTAAAAATGAAAATTTTCCTAAGAAATTTTTCAGTGAAATATGATTCAAAATAAGGAGCCGAATGCACCCTGTTAGTTTGCGGAGGGTTATCCTTTACACCCTGTATAATAACGCTATAGGCTTTAGACTTCTTGAAGACATCCTTTAGGTTTCGAGGCTCAAACCGTACTAACTTAGAAGCTAAGCGACGCTCCAAACATCATGTTTCCAATTCTATTCGGGTAAAAAATCACTTTTAGAGTAAAAGTCAAATGAGCTACTTTTAAACTTCATAATTAAACTGATACAAAAATCATTTGAGGCAAATCACATACTTTTAATTTTATATTTAGTACTTAAAATCATTACAAATCTTATTAATATATGGAGATCATGACACTTGTGATGAGATAGCATGAGCTTACACACAAGGCGACGAGACGCACCCACACAACGAGACGACAATCTATATCTTTATCTATATATTATTAACTAAAGTCGCTTTTCGTGTTTGTCTGTGTGATCGCGTTGTTTTTTTTTGACTACGCAACGCATTTTTTTTGCTACTTATTCAGATATAAGTGATATCGATGTCGCGCTCGGTTGTAGTAAGTATTTTGTTTTAGATGTTACGAAATGCATGAAGAAAGTGTCTGACAATTTTCGAGATACTTTGTACTCCATAGTATTAGGGAATTGGGGTTTCTTCGAATTCCGTCTGAGTGATTATGTATTGATGAGAGACAAAGTGACTGTTTTGTTCTTATATAATAATATGACATTCCTTTAGATGTCTCAGCGGAAGCCAACCAATCTGTTTATTTTAATGATATTCTTTTCTTACCATAGGTAGTATATTTGATTTTCTTATATAACATATACTTCCTGGATCTATCATCTTAGTCAGTTCGATATTTATACTGATTTGACGAGCACCTCAATGAACCCAATAAATAATAGCGATTCCCATCAAATAATCAAGGCTTTAAGTTAGATTGACCAAATGGGTGTCATTTCAGATGACCAAAATGGAATAGTAAGTAAGTACCTAAAAGAAAACTATTGTGATAACAGCTCGAATGGTCTTCTAATATTTTAACAAAACTGTAAAGATCCATAGTTAGTAACGTGTAGCAACACCATCAATGCTTGTACTTCAAGCTGCGATTTCCGTCAAATAAAAGAGCCTCTGTGAAGCAACATCATTTAGCGGCGAGCGAGTCGTCGAGCGTCGCCGCATGACACTAATCTCCGCTCATTGCAACTATTTGCTCTGAACACAGATTTATAGACAACTGTATGTATGTATGGATGACGCAGACAACTCTCTCGGGTGGTAAGGTAAACAGCACGTCACCAACGCTCGAACCACGAAAACTGCCCGTACTGCCAAGAAATAAAGCAGCTTCTGGTTTCGCCATGTCCGTGAGGTAGACTGTACGCTGTGTTGCGTGAAGAGAGAAAAAATAATAGTAATTCGTTATTCAGAGGAAAAGGAACGCACAGAAAAGTCGTGGCGTTGATTACAACTCTGACTGTTGCATTGTGTCTTTTAAACTGGTCTTTTGAGTTTTGAAGAAGAGGGGAATAGTTTACCACATGCAGCTTGTCTTTAGCTACATTGGGCATTGAATTGACGAATGCCATTCTTATACAACATCGTCATCATCTACCTAGCCTTTTCTAAACTATATTGGAGTCAGCTTCTAGTCCAACCGGATGCAGCTAAATACTTACCTACCAGTATTTTACATGGAGCGACTGCCTATCTGATCTCCACAACCCAGTTACTGTGTCATTCTTATACAACATAAATGTATAACATTGTTTATTATAGCCCGTGATTGTACGTTATGGTTAAGAGTGGATTTGCTAAGATACCTCGATACATTTGCCAAGGTACCTCGATACATTTGCCAAGGTAACTCGATACATTTGACAAGGTACCTCGGTGTATTATATTTTTGGTAACTCCATACTTCATTAGTTCTGGCCAGTATGATAATTACAATCTAACGGGGTATGTTGATAATGGTTTTATAATTAGCATGAAACCTCAATCATCTTGAGAGCACTGTCATTTTTTAACCGACTTTTATGTTTGTTATCTCAGAACTTTCTACTGAGAGAACCGATTTTGATGATTCTTTTTTTATTTGAAAGCTGGTGCTTCCCGTGTGGTCCCATATAAATTTTACTAACTTTGCTTGGATGGTTTTTGAGTTGAGTTCAATAATACGTATTTTTTTCCCACTTAATATGTGGATGATATGTTAACTGTTACTTACATAGCAGGTAGTGGTATTCGAATTTGTGTGGGGGTAAATACCACAACTAAAAAGTGAAAAATTAAAACTTTTTACAAAAAAAACAACCGACTTCCAAAAAAAAAACTCTACAAAGTGAAAAATAACTTTAATTTCGGAAGTCGGTGGCAAAAAACGAAAATTCAAAACCAAAGACACCGACTTCCGAAATTAAAGTTATTTTTCACTTTGTAGTGTTTTTTTTTTGAAATCGGTTGTTTTTAAGTAAAAACCAGTAAGTACTACAGTACTACAACAAGAAACTTTCACTATTCAACTATATTTTTTAGCATGACATGAACTCCCGAGCAATTTGAAATGTAACGCAAGTAAACATATTTAGTACATTTTTACGAAGTAGATATAATATTAACAACATCAGTCGATCTATTCTGTAAAGAACTCACCGTGAAGCCTTACTAGAAGTGAGCTTGAGCTGAGCTGTCAATAGTGTCCCTAGCATCAGGTGGAATGACAACTCACTTCAAACTCACTGCTCTGCTAGCTGTATTTTTTTTTTCCGTTGGTCTTCTCGTAGTTGACCTCTGAGATCATGACAACTTAACCGGGCTTTACTGTGGGTGCCTTAAGCTACTACACTTAAAACCTCCAGCCAGGGGTTATTCAACTATGCTAATTAAAACTAGGTGAACGCTCGCTAAGGGCACCTCCTGTGGGGTACGAACCTCAGCTTAGGGCGTCAACCGGAGGGAAAACATCAAGGATGGGACGGGCTGGATCAAATTTTTGATCATGATTATTTGGCAGGGAATTTAAAGCTACGTGCTCAGCTGCAACAACTGCTGGCACCTCGTTATCGAGCAAGGGTCGAGGGGAGTATCATTTACTCGGGGACGCGGTCACGATCGCAAAGGACCTTGGCGGCGAGTTCGGAATGACGGGTCTAGCTGTATCGTCGCGTGTTGATTCCTTAATAAGGTGCGGCAACAGGTAGCCGGCTCGCATCGCCGCCGCGCCGCCTCGCGTCGGGTCGGGTCAAGCGGCGACGTCTTGTGCCGCGCGCCCAGAGGCGTCGCCCGTCGTCCCGGTAACGAGCCGATACGTATACAGGGTGAATATTTTGAGATTGAGTTAGGAGGGAAACCTCGGACCTTCTGACGTTCATGAATAGTTCAGTGATATTTATGAACATAGACTTTTTTTTTTTAAACATTGCCCCACACTAGGAATATCTCCTGTATTGTGGGTGCGTTTACAAACATGCTTCACTACTATTTATTTTAAAGTCAGTTTAGTAACATACGTGATACAGAAGTGCTAAAGTTAGGTCACATTCTTTCGAAAGTTTAATCTTTACCCTAAAACTCGTTTAACTATAGATTCGTAAAAAAAAATTGATTGTCCTAGCTCTTAGTGGCCTACCTCGTAATTTTTTAATATTAGCATAAAAGATCGGCGCATTAAAAGGCATCACCTGTATCAAAATCGATACCAAATGATTCGTTCACTTCGACACTATTCCTATCTCCAAAATTCGTCAACAATAGAAATACGCGCGGTATGGGAGCGCCACTAGTCGGGCCGAACATTAGGACCGAGCTACATAGCACGGTCCACCTACATAGGCACTCGTAGAGGTAGGTACGTATTGTCGACCTCGTAATTGCGTTACCACTTTAGACAAAATTTCCCAGTAAATTGAAACTAAAATATTTCTAATCTTAGTAAGATTAGAAATATTTAACTGTCACAAACACAAACTAATCTTCTAAGTAGTTTTATGACGTGCAAGTGACATTCAATCTTATTCAAATGATATTTATTTTTGTAAATAAGTTCAAAAATACCTCTTACACGTCAAAAATAAATTACGTGTTAAAACTAGATGAGGTAAGGGTAATAAAGGAATAACGAGGTCGACTATGCATCCCACCTGTCCAATGATTGGCACGGCTCAATGAATTCCCGGCTATTCAGAGAGAACCGCGGAGCGTTTGGACGTATGTTGTGTATTGTACGTTCAATATCAAATGGGAGTATCTACATAACATCACGCCTGTGTTTCCCATAAAGGGGTAGACAGAGGTACAGCCAAGATTCATAATTATACTGCCAGTATGAATGTACATTCTGCGTCTTCTTTCATCTTGGACTCCACGAGACAGGCTCGACCTCTTGTGGAGTTCATAAGCAAAATGCTTCCTTTCCGTCTATTTTTATTTTTAGGGTTCCGTACATCCGAATGAAAAAACGGAACCCTTATAGGATCACTTGTATCAGTGTCTGTCTGGCTGGCTGTCTGTCTGTCTGTCTGTCACAGCCAATTTGCTCCGAATCTACTGGACCAAATTCGTTGAAATTTGGTACATATATGAATTTCTATGATCCAAATAAGGACGTGTAACGTAAATAAATAAATTTTGAATATGGAGGTCACTTTTCGGGGGCAACTAGGAAAACGAAAAAGAAAAGTTTTATAAACTGTACAATGTGACATATCGAATGAAAGGGCTAGTTGCGAAGATCTAAATTATTTTATGAGACAGGCAATAATAATTATTACTTTCATATAATAATGACACGACGAATCCTTTGTGATAATGTAGTATTGGATTCAATAATATTCTGTAATAATTGTATGCTTAAAGCTATTATTCGTGCTCATATTTCTGTCCATAATGTTATTCTATTATCAACGTTAACGTATATTACATTGTGCGAGGAGACAATTATCATTAAATATAATTTGTGAGCTTATTATGAAGTTTATTATTAATTTATTTGTGTGTAATACTCACCGTTTCCTCTATCCAACTGTCCCAGTGTAATAAATATAACTTAACCACTTTTGATAAAAATAAGGGGCCATCTAACGTGGATGTGGGCTATCGAATGGTGTTAAAAAGAAGCGAAATACCTAAACTAAAAGTAGTTTTCATATTCAAAACTTCGTAGTCGCTTTTGATATTAAAAACTAAAAACCAAATAAAATGCGACAACTAAAAGGTATAAACGACTAACTAACTACTTTCCTATCGCGGGTATGCTGGAAGAGATTTCTTTACAAATAAGCATCACTTTTGTACGTATTTTTTTGTTCCTTTCTTCTTGTCTGTTTATGAATTTGATTTTGTAGCTATAGCTAGCTTTATGTAACTTATTTATTGAATTAAAAAAATTGTTGATTCTGGTAATGCTCGTCTAGTGGTAACCACTGATTTTAAATATGTTTTACCTGCAGATGCAACATTATCACCAAAAAGTTATGTTAACCCTAAATATTATTATATATTGTAGTTGTTTATTATCCCTTAATAAATAAAATAAAATATCTGTGTACATAAACTGTTAAAACAAAACAACATCAGTTTTCGTATAACCGGAGTCACACGTCAATAAGGCATACTCGTAAATCGTACAGATTACGCGAACCAACATGAAACACTCACACAGAGATATTTCTGATTTCTAAGCTCCGAGTCCACCGACTGCCCTCGCAGTCCCTCGCCTCATTAAAACGACGAACCGAGCGTCCTCCCCTCGTAACGCTATGTATAGCTACGGACAGTCCTCGGTCCTCGTTGTCTCAGTGGTGGTTAGTATTAATATGCAGTGACACGCTCTTTGATCGCGACACCTCCAACCACTAACGACGTGTTTCATTTGATTCGTGACGCGTCACCTTCGCGTCAGGGAAACTTCAGTACGGACAATCATTGAAGTTGATATCAATTAGCTCATCGAAACAGTTTTAGCAAATCGACATCAACTCCAATTATTATCCGTACATTTAAATCACAACTTTAATTTCCTGACTAATAAACGTTGCTTGAAGTTAAGACAAGCAAAAATAGTTAAGTCGACGTTAAAACTAAACAGTAGCTAATGAGTGATGAGGGAGATGTTTATAAATAAAGCCCCGTTCAGACTGGCGCGACGCGACGGCGGCGGCGTGACACGACTCTAACAAAACAATTTCTAAGAAAACTTCAAATCTTCAATTACCAATGTCACGTCGCGCCAGTCTGCACGAGGCTTAATGTTGAATACAGCCTTATTTATAAACGTCTCTTAATTTTTTTTAACTTTAGGCAACGTTTATAATATAAGTACGGGGGTTCATTAAAGTCTCAATCATTCTTTAATAGTGAACTGCCTTTAACACGAGAATTGTACGTCGTGTGTCAATCTGTTGAACAAGTAGCCACAGGTAGTGGCACTAGTGTAGGCAGATACATAATAATGTACACTCTCGTTAAGCTCGTGATATTATAAATTAAATGGAAACCAAATCACGTTCCATACCAGCCCAGTTACTAGGAAAACCTGCCAAAACAGATTCCACAGCAACACGAGCACAAAATGGCGCACATTATTCGCGGTTTCATTAACATTCGATATCAGCCGAATATTCCAATATCTGCCGTCTATTGTAAACAGATCAAGCATTGTATTACATAGCACAGTTCTATTGATTCCTATTATTTGTCATTCAGCTTATTATCTCCACAATACATATAATATGAACAGCTGTTGCTTCCCGGGGTGTTAGGGGATGAAGCCGGGGGTAGTAAGAGGATCTTCCGCAAGTGAAAACCCGATAAATTGAAAGTAATTGTTCATTTTATTTGCGGCTATGTACCGCTGCCCTGTGCTCGCCGACCTGTGGACACTCGTAAAATACTTAGTTGAACAGATTTATTACGTACGTTTTACTATGTTGGACGCATTTTAGAGGGTTTATGTTATCACTAGGGCACTCAGAGATGCTTATTCAAAACAAGGAGAACTCGTTCAAATGTTTCTGCAATTGAAGAAGCCAACACCCAGTAATAAAACGAACTACAAACATGTTTATGAAATGAACTGAAGAGATCAAGCATCGTGTCGTGCAGGCGTGGACCGGTACAGCGCATACAGAGTCATCTCAATCTTAATTTTTGCGCTGCGTCTCAGGTCCGAAGCATTGTGTCTGCGTTCGACTTTAGTTTATCGCGCAATTTCTCTAAGTATTAGAGACGGCTGTTGATTATTACAGGATAAACCCGGAATTCTAGGATTCACCTCACCGTCACCTTATAGATGTTTTTATTTTTGACAATTGTGGTTAATTTTATAACCCCAATTTATTTTTCAATTACAACGTAATAATGTTATTTAAACAATAATATCTGGGAGAATTGGTGAGATATAAAGTTGAAACCATCTAACTAAATACATTTATGAATAACAACACATAACAGTTTCTCCAGTTATATCCAGTTATCATAACTGGCGAAATGTGGGTGTCCTGCTATAGGTACACCTGTGCCCAACCTTTTGGGCAAACAAAGCGTGATGTTATGTTTCCTAATTCCCTTCAGTGAGTGATTACGTAAGAATGTGACGTGGCTTTGTTTACACTTTCATCAGATAACTTTTGGAACAGACAGTAGGTACCATGTCATGACGAATCGTGTCGATGTGTTATATAAATGTGTTTGTGATTGTTCGTGCGACCTGTTGCTTGCCGCGCCACGTGGGATCACATCGAGATTTATTTTTTGTGGTATTAAGTTAACGTTGTTTGTTAGCAGACTGATACCAGGGTAATGAGATTGTAGCAGAATTAGGCAGAAATGTCATGCCATGCAGGCAACCATCAAGATTACTCTATTGAACCATAATTCTTAAATGTGTAAGCACATAGATAAAATGCAGATTGCATTAGTTTACTAAACACAAGCCGTGGGCTCGATGGGACTTCCCATTGGCAACTGTTCAGAAACCTTATAGGATTATTTTCTACAAAACGATGCTACAACTAACGAATACAACACTACTACAATATGTAAAAAAACCCTGTCCAATCCGAAAGGGGCTTATAGGTACTGCAATAACATTAGCATAAAGTAATAAAAAATAAATTATTATTGAAAATAAAAAACAGTTATTGCTATTTAAAATTCACATTTTTAGTACCAAAATTACCCAAAATCCATTAAAATTTAGGTGTTTTTCAACAGGGGTCATAAATTATGACTTTTTAGACACCCGCTAAACGACGGCAGCTCGCGCCCAATGTAATAAAATAACCCAGCAAAATTCCCCATTGAAAAAAGTGTTTTTTTTTCTTTTTTCCTGAAAATTTCCACATATTATATACTCTCAGTTCGATACCTAACAACACCTTCACGGATCGGGGATTTTTTTACATGTTGTGTACATATTATAAATTAAACTTGCTTTCCGTGTGTGTCTGTGTGACTGCATTGTTCTTCTAAACTACGCAGCGGATTGTGATGCGGTTTTCACCATCATTTAGAAAATGTATTCTGGAAAGTATTATGTTTATATAATTACTAACAAACTGAATTGTATTTTCTATAAAATAAATGGTGATAATTGATAGATTGATTATGTATTTATTATGTTTTGATTGATTATAATTGATTGATTGTGTATTTGCATATTAAACTTACAATTAATTACAATCTGCGCATAATGTATTGCGTGCTGTGCTTTTCTATAAGTAGTGAGGCGCTTAGACTTAAGTTTGCAATGTACAAATTGTAAAGTGTACTTGTTGTTGAGGAGCCTACTATTTTTTTTAATGTTCTTAAAATGGATTTTATGAGAATATTTAAAAATGTAAACAGTAAGTATTTAAAAAGAAACAAAGGAAATAAATAAATACAATAAATAAATCTGGACGTATTGTCAAGTCGTAAAAATCGTGTGAAGCAGGGGCAGGTCGCTAGTTTATTTATAAACAGAAGTCTAAGTACCAACTTCGACGTTCTAACTTATGGCTCATTTAAAAAAAACCGGCCAAGTGTGTAGGTATCTGACCACGCACAATGTTCCATAATTGGAATGAATACATCTTAAAAATAAACTTAACATTGTACTTAGTTTAAAAACATGTTCTCCCATTCATTGATATAAGTGTAAATGTAATTTCGTAACCGCATTTTTTTTATTTGTTATATCTACAAATTAACAATTTTCGAACTTTTTCCTAGGTCAACAGGAAGTACTCCAATAAGTTTTGATTAATTTGCGAGTATCAAATTATGTTGCATAAATGGCCGTATTTTTTTATTGCGTTAACTTAGAAGCTTGTTTTTTTAAGAGCTCTAAGTGACCGTAGACTTACATATTTGATATTAATATCAACTTGATACCTCCACGCGTTCTTGAGAAAAAAGGTCTTGACAGACTAACAGACAGACAAGGAAGTGATCCTATAAGCGTTCCGTTCTTTTCCTTTTGAGGTAGGTACGGAACCCTAAAAATGACGAACTTTCACCCTCTGTAGTAAATGAAATCGAACATGCTTCTAAACCCAGTGGAGTAGGCTGTGCGACATGTGTCAGTTGATTTAATATTTGTATTAAGTAGAATAAAGAAATGAAAATAAAGGTTAAGAGGAAGACTGAGCAAAAGACAGGGACCATCTTATCTGTAGGGAAAAGCAAATATTTAAGAGGCATAATAAGAGCGAGGCATTGTTTTCTATGTTGATCTCGTATGTCAACTTGATCCTTACTCCTCATAGTATGTCATCGCATAATCCGTCTGTACCCTGCTTTACTTACGTATTGCGTGTGAGCCTTCCGCGGTACTCCGATACTCCCTCTGTTCCTCTATTCACAATTTTCATAGCAGGTATTATTATCTACATGCATACAGTCCGGTGAGAAGATGCGTTCCTGACACCTGTCAGATGGACAATTTCTAGTAGTAACAAGGAGCAAATTCGAAAGAAAACACACATATTCGTGAGCATGAAACTGACAGGTGTTATGAACGCATTCCCTCGACGCCGACGGCCGGACTGTAGTTTACGTCGCTTCTTTGTTTACATTCGAGATGTCGAGATCAAATGATCATATTCTGCGTCGTTTAAAATAGTCAGAAATATCAAAGAGATTTTGATACGATATGATAAAATTTGACCCTGGTCTTGTTCTTTTCGTGTGGTTAACCTGGTGTCAAAGTTAAGGCACACAATATACACACACAAACAAACAGACTCGTTGTTGGCTACCATGTGAAGCTGTTAGTTGTAACTGTTACATGGTAGCCAAGAAGAGCACTAGACTTACGATTGGTCATAGGAATGGGAAATAATAGATCCTATAAACAATTGTTGATCTTCTAAAGATGTTCGCGTTTTTTGACCCTCTAAAAACGTTTTGTTTTTCTAATGATGGTTGCTTTTTTAAATAACTCTGACCGACGATGCGACCACGCTCGCAGTTACTAAGGCGAGGGCGGTTACGTTACTATAATAATTTAAACCGACTTCAAAAAAGGAGGAGGTTATAATGTTCGTCTGTATTTTTTGAGTTAGGCGATTCGCACACTGCACCGCATTACGCAGCGTGGTGCGGGGCGGCCATAGCAAAATGAACGCGCGTGGATGCATTTTCTGTGTGTTGGACTGTGCGTGTTTTCTATACAAACGGATATACTTACAAGCAACGCATTCACGCGCTACGCTGCGTGGTGCGTGACAGTGTGTTAATCGCCTTAGCTTCGATAATACGTATTTAATCCACTGTATTGTATCATGAGGATGTTATAATACTTCCTATCACTGTTGTTTACATAGGGAGTGGCATACGAATTGGTGTGGGGTAGGTCTCATAAGTAAAAAGAGAAAAATAAAATACGTTTTACAAAAAATAAAACAACCGACTTTGAAAAAAACGTTACCAAGTGAAAAATAACTTTAATTTCGGAAGTCAGTGACAAAAAACTAAAATACAAATCCAAAGACACCTACTTCCAAAATTAAAGTAATTTTTCACTTTGTAGTGTTTTTAATTTTTCTTAGTAACATAACTGAACCATTCTTATTGGTTGCTAGTCTTTGAGTTCAACTCGCTTTACTAACTTAATATTTAATTGAACTTCATCAAAGGCGTACTTTAAATGAATAACAAGAAAGTTTCAAGTTTTACTTTGAACAATACTTTGAACAATACTTTGAACTTTGAATATTCAATTTATAATATTGTAGGTACTTATAGCTAATAATAGCTAGAAAGAACAATAAAAAAATTGGAGCAGTAAGATTTGGGTACTTGGGTAGTATAATTTTAAAAACTTGTAGGAGAATATAAGTTTACTGATACGAAATCCCCTGTATTTTATGTGATTACTTAATTATTATAATTATATACCTATCACAACGGAACCGTACACGAGTCCAACAGTTTTCCAATTATACCCGTATTTCATAATGAACGCCGAACTCAATGATTACAAAACAATGTCGTTTGCTCCCTGCGGACCACGAGACAGCTGACGACTCGATCAGTCGCGGACACTAATCATAGGGGTTGACAACCCCGGCCCGTGTCGCCGGCAACTTGACAGGGAGAAGAGCAACTGAACAACATCATTTGTGTTACAACTTTTCGCTGCTGAGTTAACGCTTGTTTAGTTGGATTATGGAAAAGTGGGTGTATATTTTATTTTTCACGGCATATTTAAAGTTTTCTTTATTGGGGCTAGCTTATTGCCTTCATCAGGCACTCATCTGGATGTTACAGTAGATACTATGAAAAAGTAAGTTTCCAATCATATTTTGCTGAACGCTTGATATAAATGTTGAATTGCATTAAGAGGCCGTGCAAAAAATTGACTGATTTTGATCAATTTTGTCCATTCGTTGTGAGAAAGGGAAAAATAATTTAAACAAAACTATTTATGATTTGAAAAGTCAAATTCTTTGATTTGCATGTGGCTGAAAGGGATTTTTGAAACGACGAGATATCTGAATCTCAATATTTTGCGTACAAACTTACATTTGCAGTTGGAATGTATGAGAGAAGATGTTAATCAACTTCAATGTGAAGTTTGTTTTGGGATAAATTCATCCCAACTATGGAACCCTTCATTGTGCGTGGTTCGACAGCCACTTGGCCGGATTTAAATAGAACACCAGCCTATAATATAAACTAAAGCAGTTATTTATGAGTAATAGATGAAGTAATCACGTCATCGGCCAATAGCATAATAGGTTACTTTTCCTCCCGAAAAAACTTTTCCGGAAGGCGGAGTCCCGGACATAGATAGCATTAACTATATTCCGTTCTTACAAATGAGTCCCAATAACAAGGTTTCCATACATAATACATTTCTTTATCATAATGTTTTCCGGATGTGCCCTGCGGCAATTCAGGAGAATCTAACATGTAGTTTCATAGGGAATAATAAATTACTCTTAGTAACATGGCCTGTAAGTTGTGAACCCCTGTCGCGGGGCTTTTTGCGGATGCTACTTTGTATGACGAAATAATTGGTAGCAGAATATAATATGAGCAGTAATAATATGTATTTATGTATGTATGTGAGGGAAACAGGGCGCAAATAAATTATAATCGCAAAACGTGATTTTACATTATTTTATACCTGCGCTAAAAAAGTTTTATATTGAATAAAAAAGTTTAAATAAAAATGTTTAAATACTATCGTGTAAGGGACATTTATTTCGACAAGTTGGTGATTTTAGCATTCAGACTGTAACTTAAAGTTAGTGGATAATTATGTGACATCTTGGCTCGTAATGAGCACGCACTCATACCTCCATAGCTAAGTAAACAACACATAACTCACACTCCCTTGCCCTCTAATCCCGTCGCTGGGATTATGATGCAAATCAACAAAGTAATTCTAAACAAAAAGCTGTTGATACTAAGAGCTTCTTTCTCCTTAATGCATTTTTTACTTCGCCCCAAATCCCTCGTTAATATCTCAAGGAGTCTCAAGTGTCGACAGGCAGATATGCCAATTTCACAAACAATTTGCAGCGATTTGTTTTGAGAGGAATCTGTCTTTCTGTCTATAGAGTTGCCGATGTTTGGAGAGGGCGGCAGTTTTTAAATCAATAAAAGTTCTGTCAGATTTGATTGTGTGTGTATACTCCGGACAGTTATACTGAGATATGCTATCTATTAAAAACTATCTGTGTTGGATTAGAAAAAGGTTTACCATCTATATCAGTACATATTATAAATTAAAGTATCTTTTCGTGTGTCTGTGTGACCGCATTGGTTTTTTAAATTAAACTACGCAACGGATTTTGATGTGGTTTTCACTATCATTTAAAAAAATTATTCAGGAAGGTTCATATGTATAACAAGTTAATATTACTTCATAAGTACCTGATAAACGAATCTCGATGTTTTGTCGAGTCGTAAAAACCGTGCGAAGCAGCGGGCTAACGACGCGTAGTTTCAGACTCTTACTGAACCATACTTCTAATAAGTATTCATTCATATACCGATGGGATAGCTTACAACTTGAGTCAACACCATAGGGTATTCGATGTTTCAGAAAGCACACTTAAAATATGTTTTTAAACCTGAAATTAAACATTTTTTTCCAAACAATCATGTGAACCCTCTTTTACATTACATTCATCTAAGCCAGAGGTCCCCAAACTTTTTCATTTTGTCGACCGATGACGAACTTAATAAATAAAATATGGATAACGCTCTCGGACAGTGTACACTCGCATGTTTCTAGAGGTCGATGCTGAGAGCATGCTGAACTAAAGTTGGACGATCTTTGTGATGTTATGTCCATTTTTATTTGATGTTGATGATTTTGGCACAATTTAAGCTTGCCTTTAAAAACCCTTTGACTTTCCCGCATTTCTTGCCAAACTCTACCGGAATTGGGTTTAATGTAAGACAGCCATGACTGATACTAAACCTCGCCTCCACGTGAGCAACGCAAACATGCTTATTCCACCTATGAAATAAATATGTACCTATATCTGTGTATAAATATGAATTATTCTAATCAAGGAAGCCTAAATTAAAGTCATAACCTGCTTAAATGAGATCCACTATCGTGGACCCCCATTTATATCTCATGGACCCCCATTTTTATTATTTTCCCGCTGACATAGACCCTTGCAGGTCGTCGTCAACCCCTAGGGGTCGATATAGACCACTTTGGGAATCACTGATCTAAGCAATTGCTGAACCTAAACACTCCAATCACATTCCTAAACTATCTTACTTTTACTAGATGAACCTTTTCCCTTTAAAAACTCACAACACAACACAGACCCCAACATCAAACACTTTCTAACTACTTGCTCCAAGTTTGGACAACTCGTGATCAATTTCCTTATACATTGGAGTGCTTTGATCTTGAAACGTGGCGGTATTGGTCACCGCTCGCACAGAATGCTCGGATGCTGTAGGTACTCTTGAGTTGTCGAGTGACCGATGTTTTTCGTGAAAGGTCAAGTGAGGTCAGAGCGACAGAACGTTTATGAATCACATCGTATAAAAAAGCACTGTCGAGTGTCGTCAAAGGGGTTATAAACTTATAATGCTTAGTGATAACTAGCAGAAGGACGTACTTATGTTAAGTAAGTTTAGATTTCCTCGAGTACCGAGGTAAAAATATTGTGAAACAGCTAGCAAGGTCTATAGCAGGATTAAGTTTTTATTGGCGTTATTCATATTTCATATTGGCGTATATCAACAAACGCTACTTTATTTCTGAAAGTACTTCTTCTTTTTCGTGTAGTTAGAGACTAACTAGTAATTTCTATTTTTACTGTCACGTTTGGCAGATGGAAACAAATCGGGTAACAGTTACCTAGTGGTTTCATAAAAATATTAAATTACTCATCCTCAAAACATTAAATTATGTAACAGATTATATTTCGGGCTTGAACGCTTATTTTCTTGTTATGCTTTGGAGATGCTGATGGCCCCGCCATGGCGTCACCGACAAAATAGCGTCAGGTTCACTCACGTGGAAAATACAATTCAACAAACAGAAATAACCAAAAAGTCAACTTGAACACAACAGTAACAAGTAAAAATAGCAAATAATAAACAATAAGAACTTAAGTACCGAATAATATAACAGAACTGTGCAGACGACATGAGTGTGCAGACCGTACTAAGAGGCGTCGGTGCCGCGCTGAGGAGGTAAGTGGTCGGGTGAATTCAATACTGACAACCTAATGACTTTGACAGCTCCAAGCGCATGGTTTCGTCACCAACACCGCAAAGGGGCGAACCTCAAATAAGAAGTTTTTACAGGAGAGCCAAAAAACGTTTTTTTTCTCTCGATGACGCGCTTATTTGGATAATATTTAAAAAATATATACATTAATCAAAAAAATCAAATGCGAAGGTGTACTATAGAAACAGGACTACAAAATTAATACAAATATAACAATTTACAATGCCAGGTTTTCCGAGGAAAAGCCGAGAAAAAATATACGTCTTTTCGTCGCGCCTCTTTATCACCAAGGCATACCGTCTATCTAATATTCTCTTAGAGTTACGTCTCGATGCATTATGATAATATGCGTTGTTTTAAATAAAAAACTATACTCAATACAATCAAAAATATTTTATTCTAAGTTATTATAATGAGATCACAAACTTCATATTCATATTTTTAAAACACACCAAATTATTTAATAAGTTCGAATTCTTCGTCACTAAACCTGTGTATTATGGTTAGCATCAAATGAAAACAATTTGGTATTTAAAACACTGTTTTATATAAATCGTTAATCTAGACAAAGGTAGCAAAACAAACACAATCAATAAACAATATTTCTCTCTCTATCTATAATCAGAAATCAAAACAAAAACAAAACAATGATCAAACAGTCCGGAGTTATTTTGATCAGAAAGACAGTAAGTCATATTACTTTGATCAGAAGGACAGTTGGTAATATTACTATCGTCATTCGTCTGAATTTCTATTTCAGTTTCAAGTGATTTTTTATGGTCACTTTTGGTAATATGACTATTGTCGTTCGTCTGAATTTCCATTTCAACTTCAGGTGCTTTTTTATTGTCACTTCTAATATTGAGCATAGAAATAGGAACATTATCCTCAGAGCATTCTGACCCATGTCGCCGCTATAAGGCGAACTGCCTACAACTGATTTTGAGATACGCCGTCAATCTTTTTTCGTTTCTATTAGTCTTAGAGCTTCGCCCTTTTGTGACGACATAGAGCTCGACAAATGGAGCATTTCTGTATACTAAACTAATTTTTGACCGTTTGTATCAGGTTCGCCCCTTTGCAGTGTTGGCGACGGTTTTTACACTTTTTACAAAAAAAAAGACTACCAAAAAAAACACTACACAGTACACTACAGTTTTATTTTACACTTTTATTTGTGGTACCTACCCCACAAAAATTCGAATAGCACTACCTGCTTTGTAAACAACAGTGAAAGGAACTTATTATAACGTCATCCATTTATTAAACTAAAGTTCGTTTTTTAATCCCAGCGACTAATTTGATATTTCAAGTGATTGTTGTTTGTTTTTTCAATTCGTAGTTTGACATTTGCACCTGTCAAATTAGACTCTGGGATTAAAAAATGAACTGTAAGTGGGAAAAATACATATTATTGAAGATAACTCAAAAACTACCCAAGCAAAGTTAATAGAATTTATAGGGACCATTGCGCAAGTTTCATATAATAATGAAAAAAAAAAAAACCATCCAAAATTGATGAAAATATCGAAGCAAATTTCCTGTGCGAGTCTCAATAAATACTTTTTCTTTCTTTCTTTTTCTTTATAAAAAAATAAAAATAAAACATAAAGTAGGACACAGAACCTCGTCCTTTTTGGAAGTCGGTTAAAAATGAAGTTATACGTCAAGGTTATCAAATAAATAAAACGATGTATTCTGTATTCTATGTGTTGACATTTCCATACAAACGGCGCCATAAATAGTAACGATTCTAGCTGCCGATGGGTGATAAAGCGTTTTCCTGAATACTTTATTGTTGTTTACACGTACGTTTCGGAAAGCTAAACATAGTGTAGAACCAAATGGGTATAATATATCATCACAACAAATAGATATAATATTTATAATACGTAAACGTAATAATTAAAAGGAAAGGCAATTCGAGCGGTTTCAAAACCGCTGTTTTGAAAATAATAGTAGATAGAGATAAAATGCGAAATAGCGTGCATTGATAGTTCCAAAATTCAAAAAAGTTCAAGTATCCTTATGAAGACCAAATACAAAATATTACGCAAAGAACAAGTTGATCGCCACGCCACAATTTCCTGTCTGTCGGTCCTCGCCAGTAATAGTTGAGTTGAGTTCCACCGAAATGATTTCATTTCCCCACTACGTATGGGTGTCATGCCGTGGCATGTAACTCAACGGGAACGAGTAACCGCGGTCGAAGACATTTTGTAACTTAGCTACCTATACATAAACATTGAACGAAAAGTTCACCACTAACTTTCTTATGCAAACTTTAACTTTAAAAAGAAGTTCTTTTATTAAGTTAACCAAAACCAAGTCAAGTTACGCCAAGAGTTGTTAGATGGAGTTAGCCAGATGGTTTTTCGTTAAATGATAACAAAAGACCTTTTGGCTAACTTTATCAGGGTAAATGAGCTTGTTATATTTTTGTAACTATAGCTTAGTTACAGTATGATACATTAGACCTCCTAAATTCATTTTTAGGGTTCCGTACCTCAAAAGGAAAAAACGGAACCCTTATAGGACCACTCGTGTCTGTCTGTCCGTCTGTCACAGCCAATTGTCTCCAAATCTAATAGACTGATTAAGTTGAAATTTGGTACAAACATCTGTGACCCAAACACAGACGTGTAACGAAAATAAATTAATTTTGAATATAGGGGTTACTTCTCTGGGCACGCCACAATCACGGCGATAAGACCCGTCTTTGAGGAGTGGCTGGAGAGACGCCACGGCGTTCTCACCTTCCGCCTGACGCAGGTCCTCACCGGACACGGCTGCTTCGGGAGGTTCCTGTTCAGGATAAGGCGGGAGGAAACACCCGGGTGTCACCATTGTGTGGATCGGCCTGAGGACACGGTGGAGCATACGGTGGAGGTCTGCCCAGCTTGGGCGGAGCAACGCCGTGTTCTCGTAGAGGCGATCGGCGGCGGTGATCTCTCGCGTCCGGCCCTGGTTCAGGCCATGGTACGGACCGAGAGGAAATGGCAGGCCGTCACCTCCTTCTGCGAAGCGGTAATGCTCGCGAAGGAGGAGGCGGAACGCGTGAGGGAGAGGCAAATTTCGCGCCCTCACGCCCCTAACCGCCGCAGGAGGAGACGCCCGGGGCGGGAATCGCGAGCCGATTTCCGGCCACCGTAGGCGCGGGCTTGCGGACGGTGAGCAATGGGTAGCTCGCCGTCCGATAAGGACCAAGCCCGGGTCGACGGCGCGTTGTGTTCCACGCGCGCCTCAAAGAGATGTCAGCAGAATTGACGGGGTCCGCTAGGGCCAATGCCTGCCGGGGGTTCGAAGAAAACCGATCGGGAAATCGTGGCCCCCGGCAACAGGGCAACCGAAGGAACACGGGTGGGTTTTAGTCAGTAAGAGTCTGACACGCCCTCCCGCTCCGCCCAGAGCGGGAGAAGTTATTTGATAATTTCCCACCCAAAAAAAAGGGGTTACTTCTCGGGTTCAAATTGAAAAACGAAAAAATAAGTTTTGTTAACTGTACCGTGTGACACATCAAATGAAAGGGCATGTTTTGAAGATCTCAAATATTAGATTTTTATAATTTTAAAATAAATCAAAGATATTTAAGAAAATAAACGAATATTGACCACCCCCCACCATATCTCCGAAACTAATGAAACTATTTGAAAAAAAAAATACAGAAAATAAAAAGAAAGAAAAAAAGAAAGAAAATTCGTTTATTTGCGGTAAACATGACGCAAAGAAATAAAAAAAACACGTAAATCAAAAATAATCGTAATCAAAATAGTTCTATTCTTATAGATTACAGGAAAACCTATAAAAAGTCTATGCTCTTAAAATACATGGTAAATCTCTCAATATTGTGCGTACAAACTTACATTTGCAGTTGGAAATATGGTTGGCATTACGTTGGTAATATGCGAGAATATGTTTTTCAACTACAATGTTAAGTTCGTTCTTGGGATAAATTCATCCCAACTACTGAACACTTCATTGTGCGAAGTCCGATATGCACTTGGCCAGTTTTTTAAATAATCTTTCTTACTACTTTATTTTTAAAAGGGAAGTTTAGTGAGCCCCTGCACTCATCTCCTTTATTAATGAACGCGAAGTACAGTTCATCATCATCATTCTGCTGCCCTCATCTGCCCTCATCTCAATTAATTTGTGCTCGATGGTCACCCGCTTTCTAGCCTTATCAAGCTAAATCATCTTTCACATAATTCATCCATCGTTTCTTTGGCCAAACATAATCCTCAAAAATTTGAAGGTTATACTTATTGGAACTTTACTCCGCGATTATTTATAAGGGTGTGAGGACTAGCTCAGCTTGTGCGAGATTATCTGAAAACGACGAATTTTAATAATCATTGGTTTATCATTCGATCTCACAACACAGAGCTGTAATTTATGAAACACAGTTCCGTTAATTTATTTATTTATTTATAAAATATGGATGACTTACAGCTAAAACAAACAGAATAAAAAAATTGTATGCGAGACTGACAGCCAATTAAAAGTAATATATCACAATATTATCTGCATAATCAGTCGGTGTCCACTGTGATCCCCTATTATATTGCACGCGCCGAGCTATATTAGCTACGTCCTCTGGCTTAGCTTTAACTATTAATATAAGTACCTGGTACTTGTTGATAGGCCTACACTGTCCTCCCATACCTATTAACACTGTAATTTGGAAACATTCTAGAAACCATTTAGTTTGAAAAACTTTTTACAAGGTCGGTTGTTTTTTTTTGTAAAAAGTTTTTATTTTTCACTTTTTAGTTGTGGTATCTACCCCACACACATTCGAATACCACTACCTGCTACCAGTGACAGAAACTTATCATATCATCTACATACTAAGTGGGAAAAAAATACGTATTTTGTAGCTAACTCAAAAACTATCAAAGCAAAGTTAATAAAATTTATATGGGACCAATTCGAGAGCACACCCTTTCAAACAAAAAAATAATTTTCAAAATCGGTCTACAATTGACGGAGAAATCGGTGGACATACATAAGAAAAAAAAAACAAACATACGCGACGAACATATAACCTCCTCCTTTTTGGAAGTCGGTTAAAAAGAGTAACCGAGGAGTTTCTTGCCGGCTCTTCTCCATAGGAAGCGACCAATTGGAACTGTGCACCTAGCTTCTGACGTTTCATAAGTGCCCTTGTAGGTTTATGTGAAATAAAATATCTTTAATTTTGAACTATTACAAACCAATCTGTAACTTTACACCGATACATAATTATGTAGTTGGCATGTCGCTGTTAAAATATGTAATATTATACAGGGTGTAAAAAGGCAGAAGCCAGTGATTATTTGCGGTAAATGGATGTGTGAGCTGCTGCTTTTTTAATAGTTTGATTTAAATCTTTTTCCACGACTCAAAATTACCGTATTTAAAACGTTATTCACATAGCCAATGCATGTATTCATTATTAGTACCCCAAAATCTATTTTATCTAACAAACAGCTTCTACAAAGTTGTACGTTCTAAATTCAATATATAAGCTCCGAAGTCCTACAAGTCCGACTTACCTACAAATAGCGTTCTCATTAACCGCTGAGTTTTCCTTATTGCTGTTTAAATAGCTCTCTTAGGAGCGATAGCTAGCGGCTCCACCCGCTGTGTAATATATGCATTAGTTTTGTTCCCAATTAGTTGAACGTACTGGAAAACGAAATGTGATGTGTATTATGCAGAATCGAACGGACAAATATATAAAACTAATTAACAAAAGCCAGAGGAAACATATCTTTTATGCATGTATCTTTTGTCGATAAGCTTTGTTGGAAATCTCTATCTGTACGTGTAACTCCCGGGAGCAATGTAACAAAAAACAATTAATTGTGTCTCATTATATCAGACTGGTAAAAAAAAAAAAATTGGTCAGGGCTCCTGAGAGAGGAATCTCCTAACGATACACGCCAGGGCCAGAGATCCAGCTGCCTAACGAGAGCCTCCTCAGGTGTTGGTCGAGGCTCTTCGCTATTATGCTATTGGCTGTTACGACTATTGGCACAATGACTGCTGTGTCCACATCCAACATGTTGATAACCTCGCGAGCCAGGTCAAGATACTTAATCTGCTTATCTTTTTCAGCTTTCACGAGACTTTTCAATTATCATTGTGCGACGCTCTAAACGATCTATCATCACTATGTCTGGCTCATTGGCAACAATAGTCCTGTCAGTGATGATAGATCGATCTCAGTACAACGTGATATTGCCATTTTCGAGAACTGGGTCGGGCACCTACTTATAGTAGGTACGGTACTTCCGATTCCACTGTATTTCAGATAGAGTTGCTGGTGGATAATCCTGGCTAAAGGGTTGTGCCTATGCAAGTAGTTTCCGTTAGCCAGACGAGAACAGCCAGAAATCATGTGTCGTATTGATTCCTCTGGACGGTGGCATTCCCGACAGATGTCAATCGTGCTGTCTATCACAATATATTTCCAGTAGTTGTTCGTCATCATAACTTCGTCCATAATTAAAAAGACGTCGCTCGCCACATGCTGCCCTGCGAGTTTCTGTATCTCTCTTGATCTGGCCTCATCCTAGACGTCTGTTCCGGCAAAGTTAACTCTACCGGCACAGACCTAGAGTTCGGAGCGTACCAGCCCCACCACGACGTCAACGTAGAGATACGGCGGTGGGGTTATTATTATTATTCCATACCCATGGCATGACATAAAACAAAAATTCCTTCCCGGAAGCTATAACGCTATGTTGTGTGTAGCTATGTTATAATTATTATCTCGAATATCATACCGTTGGCAGCTTACTAGAAGTGACCCTCGAGACGTACGGAGCCGTGGCTTATCGCGATAATAGCCGAACCTTCTGTGAGCCTGCTCGCCTTAACTCACAGAGCCGACTAACTGGCAGATAACAGTCGTTACACTGAGCTGAAGGACAGAGCATTTATTTCTGTTTATTTGACTATTGTGACAAGTAAACTTTAAGTTTTTTTTTAATACTTAATTAATATGAAATTGATAAAATAAACACAAAGTTGTATATACCTACCTAATACATAAAAAAAACGTGTGGCACTCGGGACTGCCGCGGTAAAACTATTGCATAGCATTTGTAACCTCCATACTTCCTATTTGTCAACGCTACACTTGGGATGATGACGTGATGACATAAAACAAAAATTACGTTTCCGTGCCAACATGATGTTGGCATGGAAACGTAATTTTTGTTTTATGTCAACCGTCATTACATGGTAGGTGGACTGGGGGATGTTAGGTTTTTTTCGTTACGGAATTTCTTGATTCAGTCGCCGCGCTCAAAGCCCGCGATAAAAGCTATGCAATAGCTTAAAAGTCTTTTTAATTTAAAAGTTCACAGGGATTTAATCTAGTGACGGTGATATTGCTATTGGTATTGTTTTGTAATCCATGTTAGATTTATTTCATTTCCAAATGACCTCTGGAGATAATTAACTTTCTATTTACGTCAATGTTGCAACGAACAACAAATCAAACCTTTAGATTTCTGTAAAGTAAAACTACGTTGACCCAAATTGTCAACCTATTTTAACTGAAACTATTATATAAAGGGTATATTTTAATGCACACCTTTGATAAGGACAAGCGCACAGCAAACACCAAACTATAAGATACACTTTATGTTTTCATTACCATACAGCCTTCTATCCTTGGTCTAAGCTTAGGCTAACAGCCTCGCTTCATACACATACGGTACATTTTGATCCCGGTGACGCAATAAGTGACGTCAGTAAACAGTGTTTACGATCCACCGCCTGAATCTCGGGAATCCCGACAATCCCGGGACGATGTTGATACTGTATATAGTGATCGCGGAACTGAATGTTAATGTTCTAGCATGTGCGACTGAGATTTGTTTACGACCTACTAGGGTTCCCACCCTGTGTATTTGGTTTAATGTGATTTTCATTTCCACCGTAAATTCATTTGCAAAGTTCCTTAGTTGGCAAACATATTGATTTATAAAGATTTCTTTGTTACGTCGTAGTTTAAAAAAAAAAAAAAAACTAGAATTTACTATGTAAAACATTGCCCTCCTTTTGGTCTTCGCCACAGTCAGGTAAAAGTAGGAAAGTGCCATTTTATTTTTCAGAAACGGATTACTGCTACGCCGTAGCGCTACGACGTAGACGCATCGTAGCAGTTACGAGATCCCACTAATGACTACGCAAATATCAGAATAGATATCACAAATCCGTCCCAGTGTTATTAGATATTCGTATGTTTGAAACTCTATTTCATGGTTGTGTGGAGTTTGAGCGCTTCTGAGGTAACGAGTTTTATTAGACCAATCAGAGGCTGCGGACAGACCGCCTGCCAAGAGGGAGAGGTAATTAAAGAGATTACTCATATTAGCAGGGTGGTGAGTATTACTGGTAAATGATATGATATCGGAGGTTTAGTTTAAAAAATATTACCTCTAAACCCTTGGTTTCTGAAAGTTAATTCAGTTTAATCTGTTGTCTAATTATACGATTGTCTTTGTTTATTTTGTTAACTTACTTATAGGCTTTTTAGAATCCAGGTGCACCTACATCGTTCTTGTAAATATTGGTATTAAAAAGGTCGAAGAGTTGAAGTACAGTCACAACTAAGATTATGTTCGTCACCTTATTTTTGTTTGCTCATTGCAAGATAGAATCTGCTTTACCGACTCAGCATTATAAAATGTTGCGTCGTTTTGTCATTACCGCAGAATGACATTCGGCCATTTTCGTATTCTTCTTCTTCGCCGAATTTAAAATGTGACACTGACAGACTGACAAGGAAATAATTTATATTTCATAAAATTGGCCAGGCCATTAAAAAGGTTTTTGGTTGATATCAAATCAACATTGGTCAAAGGTGTATGCTATTTTGATCTTTGTTATCAAGTAATTAAATATAGTTTTCTATGCAATAGTCCTTTCAGTGCCGTAGCTTCAATGGGTATTATGTGCCTGACTTTTTAAAAGGAAAGAATTTGAAAACTGACAAAGATTTTAAAAACCTGATTCTACACATAAATTAAAAGATAAATAGCAAAACCCCACGTCCTATTCACAATATCCGAAGCACAGATGAATAAATAAGGGACACTCCACAGTTTAGGTATGAAGCTACAAATACGCGGCGGGCTCGACTTGCTGGGCCAATTCAGTCAGTGTAACGTAGTCAGAAGATCTGAGAGTTACGTTATTGAAAGAGAGGCAACTTCTAGGTGAATATAACTGTAGGTGATTAGCGCTGTGCGACCTGAATTGCACTTTATTGTGTCGTAGCAAGAGTCGCTTTTTATTTAAATGATTTTGCGGAGTGTCCCATCTTAATCTGTGCCAATAGTCCGCTCCTTTCCGTACTTCTCATTTATTAGTACATGCACTAAGTAGGTATTAGCTCTCGCAGTCGCCCAGTCTGCGGCTGGTCTAATTATTGCTCGCTTGAGCAACACGAAACCCCAAACATTTGATGACTTCCGAGTCGTTCCGAGCGCGCCCGAGTGGACCCAAGTGGAGCGGGTGTGGCGGTGAAACTATTAGATAAGCTGTGACTGTTGCGGTGGACCAGAGCTTCGGCTTCCGACACGAGCTTCGTTCGCACGGCTTGTTTCTTTATTATTACAGAAAGCGGATTGTTTCGTTCTAGGTTTATTTTGTTGTTCGTATGTGTTATTTATTATATTTGATTTGAGTTACATAGAATTGGTATGAAAGGTTGTTAGCAAGCTTTCTTGTTTTATTTTCATACCATAGCAATCGTCTTATATTATAGTAATTTTATTCTAGGTGCATCATCGTCACATATAATAATAATTATCTAATACCTTTAAACGAGCAATTCTTGTATATATGTACTTATATATGTAATCTGAATCTCAGAAACGGCTCTAACAATTTTCATGAAATTTAGTATGCAGGGGGTTTCTTGCCCATACATCTCTAATTATGATAATACCATTTGGAAGGGAGAACTAGAATCGGTTATATTTTTCTGAAAATTTTGACGTCCAAAAGTGCCTTTTATGTGCCTATTTGAAATAAATGATTTGACTTTGTTTTGTAGCAGGGTTTCACACCCTGATCAGTCAACGTTGTAGGTACAATCCTGGTTGACCAGCAAGGCTTTCATCATGATCTACACTATTTAATGTAAATTTCTCGTGCACGAGATGAGAAAGAGCCGTACTGCTGCATAAATGCAATTTTATGAAGCTTTGAAAATCTCGATGCTTTCCATACATAGCTGTACTGAGTACATTATAATTGCGGCACACTGAACAAACCGGCTGTAATGGCTTTTAAATGTGACGCCGCCATCGATTGACGCGCAACTGAATATGATGAATGAAGCATGTTAGTGCCCGCGCACACGACGCGACATAACCGTCCATCAAAAATTACGTATGCAGATTACATTTTCGAGTATTTTAGCAGATAAAATGTGTATGGAGGAACAAAATAATTATAAGCTTGGATTGAAAATTAAAACCGCCTGCGCTTTCCCAGAAAAATCTGACCCGTGGGTGTCGTTTCAAGAAATTGCGCGGTCTTGTCAAGAGATGGAAGTTAGGTATGTCTTTTTGTTTGTTTAAACAACACACTGCGTTGACTTATACTTTTAAGAAGCTATATTCCTTTTTCTCTGATTTCTATCGACTATGAGATAATCCACGAAAAACAATTTAAAAAAAATACGGGTATGCTGATGTTCCCTAGACCTGGGTACTAAAGTTCGTGAGCGGCGGCGCTAGTTTAAAGCTAAGCGCGCTATATTCATGATTGATTGGCGCTCGAACCGCGGCAGCATGTGTGTGCTAAATACTGTGAAATGTACTACTAAGTTCCGCGATAAAAGGTTTCAAATAAAAGCATTATTATGAGTTATATTAAATTGAATACAATAAAGTATTTAACGTTAAAATAAGGATTTCATGATGCAAACTGCAAACCAATTTAAATTTTATTTGTTTCGTGGTTAGAAAATGGTTAAAGGCTCTATTTGATTCAAAAACTAGTTGTGCCATCCGGAAATCTGACAGCTCAAAACCGAAAATAATATGCTGGTTTTTAGACTGTGTGTGTATGTAGTATGTAGGTATGGGTGTCGCATGGATATGCAAAACTTTCAAACTCAAATGAATATTCATCAATCTCTCTCACAGAGGTCTTTACGAATTTTAAAGTATGATTTGATTTAGAAATCTGGATAGGTACTCCGCCGCTATTTTGAAAGTAAATTCAAAACCATTTGTTCAAAAACTCTCTCAAAGTAATACCTAGCATCATACAAACATTCTCTTACGAACAATATCTATACTAATACTAATATTATAAAGAGGAAAGATTTGTATTTTTGTATGTAACGAATAAACTTAAAAACTACTGGACCGATTTGAAAAATTCTTTCAGTATTGGATAGCTACGTTATCAAGAAGTAACATAGGCTATATTTCATCCCTGTACTCCCACGGGGACGGGAAATACGCGGGTGAAACCGCGTGACGTCCGCTAGTAACTTTATAAAAAGATACAATCAATCGCATATTCATGATAATAATTTGATGGACGGTATCTTTACTTCATAGCAGTCAGATCGGTTTTCGTAGTTCAAATATTGCTACTGACGTGCAGTTGACCGTACTCACCTCTTGTATAAAATCCGTTCAGTACAATCTGTCCGATCCTCAGATCATGGCGGATCACGGTCAGTGTAACAGATGAGAGGACAGAGGGACGACACGCACTCTGTCACGTTACTCTTAGCTTAGAGAGGGATCACTTGACATACTGCGTGGATATGTGGATCTTTTTAACCTTTTAGCTGAATTTGTCTATGATAATAACAAGTTACTGCTCATTTATTAGATGCCGATTAATTATAATAGATGCAACACCGAAAAATAAAGTTAGTAGTCTAGAAATCAATGCCACCAATGAATCTCAGGGGAATCGTTAATACAGTCTTGGCTTTAAAATAGGCGTGAAACTTTAAACGCAGCCATTTGCAATAACCATTAGTTAATCAAAACGGTTAATTGCTGACCATTATCACGTAGCGTGTGACTTAAAATAGCGGAATAAGCACATCGCTGACTGTTCATACACGAGTGCTCCTTACAATGCACGGTGAGATGGGATATGTTTCAGGTAGTTTAGCGCTGGCCGCTGTTGCGCAATCACGTGACTTCTGTGACTACATGATAGGATAATTATCGATATGAAAAACATACTATTTACTTAATTAATAAAAATCTTAAATTCACTGACAGATAACGAACAGGCTAAACGATTGGGTTTAGAAACATGAAATTTTGCGCAAGACTTCCTTAAGTAGTGGAGGTGAGTGCATACTTTGAATTTACAGGATTAAGTTCATATTTCCGTTTTGTGATTATAACTCTTCTTGAAACAGCCAACTGTAACCAGCAGCTATACAAATAATTTCTTCCATCAATCAAACTTTGACCTGTATTATAAAAGTACCCAACCAATCGAAATGAGAAATGTAAACAACAAACCATTTTGTTTTAGCAAAACAAATGACGCATAATATGACTCGTATTTTTCCCCTGGGAGTGTTTTGTCACAAATAATTATGTAATTAAAGTAACAACCTTCAATACCATAATTGTTATTAAAATTGGTTATTTACGCAAACCATAGCAATTACTGACCTCCCTCAAGTTTATAACAACCTGCAATCATTACATTATGTACTACGGACCGAGCACATCATAAAAACATTTGACCAATACTTTTATAGCGCAATTTGTTATTTCATTAATGTCATTAATTTTAGACACAATGAATAGTCATAAAATAAAATTCTTTTGCATCGTTTGCTGTGTTTATAGAAACAAAAAATTACATACAGATACGGAATAACCATCTAAAGGTTAGGAATTGAACCCACGTCTTGTAGCATCGAAGGTAATTAATTATTCAACCACTGCGGTTACTATGGCAAATTAGTTTACACGGCTACTTCTAACAGTTTCTAAATCAATTGGGGAGGAATATTGTTTTCCTAATTCATGCTCACCTACCTACTTGTAACATCTCGCATATTTCCACGAAGCGTTTGCCTTCTCGACGGAATATATAATCATGTACTCGCACGCAGGTAGTGCTACTCCGAATATTGGTCAAGAGGGGTAATAGTCTGTTAGTCTAATATACTGAAAGCCTTTCAATATAATAAAGATTTGAGCAACAAGCCTTTGTGTTGTGTTTTTCCATTAGTAAATAACATCCTACAGTCGAATATTCATTTAGTTTGAATAAAGTGCAACGAGAAATCTCGTGTGATCCAAAGTTTGCGCGTATTTTTTGGGGTTGTGTTGTGGTTGTGTTTCAAGTGCCGTGATGTAAAAACTAAAAAAAATAACAATTTTGACAGTTAACACTCTGCCTGCGATAACATGTGGCCTAAACAATAGATAAGCTACGATAATGCTGCTTTGTTTGTGTCTCCACGGATAAAAACAGGTACTTAAAAACGATTCTTTGTTGACGGTGTCGGGTTGCCCGGCTGACGTCATAAGTTTGTTTACTGTTTTATTGCTGGTAGTTTGAACAAAAAAAAAATATGGGTTTGTATGGTTTTTTTAACTGATTAATGTAAAATAGTGTATCTTTATGTTAAAAAGATAAAAACTTTTTTTTTTCTACATATTATTTTGAAAAAAAAAAATGTAGTAATCTATTTTTGATGTGTTAGCTTATTTCATAACGATTCTAACGACATAAGTATTATAAACATACAAAACTTTAGAGATATCGTCATTTTAATCTGAAATAGTCACGCTTCTGGGTGGTCCGGGGACCACCCACGGCGTCTCTTGACATACGCGCGGAGTACGCGTGCGGATGGCGCGACAAATTAGAGGCTATGCAATTCGAAAAAACTTTTTAAAATTTTTGATTGACGTAATGAAGATCTGAGACTGAAGTGGGTAACCCGACAGAGAGAAAATTTCATACAAACGCGCAATGATAGTAGCACTATGACAAAGCGCGGTAGTACAAAACATAGCAGCATTGCCTCTGTGGAGGGTTACCTACTCTGGGGCGCGACGGTCGTGCTAATTCGGAAACACGAAGATAACCGAAGCGCATTCCTGTTTTTAGGGTTCCGTAGTAAACAAGAAACCCTTATAGTTTCGTCATGTCCGTCTGTCTGTCTGTCCGCGGTCTGGCTCCGAGACCCTTAGTACTAGAAAACTGTAATTTGGCATAGGTATATATTTTAATTACGCCGACAAAGTGGTAAAATAAAATTATGAAAAACATTTTTTTTAGGGTAACTCTCATACACGTAAAGTGTGATGTTACTTTTTTTCTTTTTTTAACCCATAGTGAGGGATATCATTGGAAATGTCCTTTAAAAACATTGTTAGTTTGCGAAAACCATTTTTGGATTCAGGGATTCGTTTGCGAAATATTAAGCTTTAAAGTGCTATTTTTTGTTAGAGTCAAGTGTCCCCCCCCCTGCCGGCTAAATGGTTGGTTTTGGGTGTATGAAAAAAATCATAACAGTAGTTTATATAACGAAATTAGAAGAAAAACTATCACAGCTAAGTAGGCTCTACAAGTTAACGAGTAATAACCGACCAACTTAACTTTGCAGTTGCAAAAACATGTTTTTCCATACATTCCGTATGGGAGAACATATTTTTCAACTACAAAGTTAAGTTTGTTTTTGGGATTAATTCATCCCTACTACGCAACCCTTTATTGTGCGTGGTTCGACACGCACTTGGTCAGTTTTAGTTTACCCGTACGGCTGACGCACACTGGGAGCCGCTATCAAACTTGGTGACTAGCTAATCTGTTCACCAAGGGACGGGCTACTGTCGTTTATCTCTTAACAACACAATAAATCGGATTTATTTTATTTTAAAGCATGTTCCTGATAATTATTGCTGGATGATGATATTCACCTAAATCGTGAATTACCTGGTTTTTAGCCATCATAGTTATTTTGTAAATAAAAATAAAACCTTGTAACTTGTACTACGATGTCACTCAGGGATTGATGTCCATAACTAATAAGATGTTTACGTCATTAGTCGATATTTTTGTTAGTTAAACGTTGAAATTGAGTATTTCCTTATGAACAATACCTTTATTCTTGTCAATACAAGTAGTCCATTAAAAGTTACACATAAGACTGATCGCTTCTTGGGGTACTTGTTGAACAACTATTACTCAGTTTTATTATAACAACAAAGCTGTAAACATTTACGACTACGAAGCTCCAATACGTAATAAAGATTTCGGCCATTAGTAAACAGACTTACTCTGTAGAATTCCGGCTCGTCTTTCCGATCATTATTAGTCTTTAAAATGAGGGTATAATAGGATTGTTTTGATACTTAAGGTGTCTCCACACCAAAGCTCAACCTGGTGGGGGCTTATTAACCACCGGGCTCATTGTTATCCGACTTGCAACGTTGTGAAGCAGCTAACCCGCCGGTACCAAGCCACCGATCTGGCTTTGGTGTGGAGACACCTTTAGAGCAATCAAAAACTAGTCAGCCACTGAAAAAAAAAAAACTTGAAAAAAATTATGCAGCCTACTGAAGGTACATACTTTAAACTGTACCTGCAACCAATAGAGCAACTATTTAATATTGATAGTTGTGTAGAAGATCGCGAGTCAGATGCGTTTGTGAAGCAAACAGAAATACTTAGTAAACAACATCGTTAATAACTAGCGAACTGTGACACAACACGATAACTTTGTTCTAGAAGCAGCATTATTTTAACGTTTTAAACGACAATCAAAATGAAAATATGTATGAGTTGTCCTGTTAGAAATATATTGAGGTTGACGCTCTTCGAAGTCTTTTATAAAATATGATGCAATCTAGGTCACTACTCAATGCATTGTTTACAGTATAGTTTAAGCAAATTAACAATTTATTTGTCATACAGCTATTTATTCCATACAAAAATTCCTTAATTATTCTAAAAAGAACATCAGACATACCATACAATGTCGCAAATTACATTGTTTGAGGGTGAACGAAACCATACCGAGATCTGATTCGATCGACACGCCATCTAGTTACGTTATGGGAAACTGCGCGAGATAAGATGAAGGCGTTAGCTTTTTGTTAACATGTTTATTTCTATAACTCTGTTTTTAACACAAGTATTATTGAGCCAGAAGAACCACCGATTTTATTTATCTTCTCAACTATTTGAAATTAAATATTATACCAATAATACTCTATTTGCTCAAAAAGACCGCTGAAAATGTGACAAGCTGCGTTGGATTTGTTTTGCAACATCTTGTTGCAGATGCTACGTCGTAGCTACAGCTTGCTATGTTGACTACGACGTAGCAAGCAGAAGCTACGACGTAGCCTGTTTTATAGCGGAATAAAATTATGTTGGATAATAAAATCGTCTTATTATAAAAATCACTGTTTACCTGACGGGGCAGAATAAAAGTTTAAATAATAATTCTGCTCACATTTGCAAAAAATATTTTTACTTGCATTATCATAACTTAATTTATGTATCATCATGAGTAACAATAAACTTTGTTTGTTTCAGGTCTATAAACGCAGCATTTAATATATTAAACACTCCCATATAAAATGAAACCGCGTTGAAATACGATAAGGCGTGTAAAAGTGCGCAGTTAAGGAGCAAATGAAATCGTATAAGTGTCGTAAAAGAGTGCTGTAAAACGCTATGCCCGGTGGAAATGCACCTTTGAACACATCCCGTAGAGTTACGCAGTGGAAGTGGCTTAAAGCTGCGGTAAATGTAAAAATATAAACACACAGACAGTTTGATGTGTACTTTAATATTATTTTTGTGGTAACAAAAGACGGTGAAATGAAAAATTAATACCTTTTATTTATTCAGTGAATTAAACAGCTGAGAAAGACAGTGTTGGTACTGAACTAACTCATAAACATTTCAACTAAACAGTCAAAGTAAAATGTATTCTGACAGAAGTTTACGTTTTTATTAGTGCCTACGCGTATTTACTCGTCTGGGTAATAGTGCGCGTGAGTAATAGTGCGCGTGAGTAATAGTGCGCGTGGGTAATAGTGCGCGTGGGTAATAGTGCGCGTGGGTAATAGTGCGCGTGGGTAATAGTGCGCGCTAGGTAATAGGTAAGCGTGGGCAATAGTGCGCCGGCGCAGGATGCAGACGAACGTGCAGATCGACACAAAGGCGCTGCGCCACTCCCCCGAGCACGGCAAGGGGGGGAAGGGAGGCGGCCGATACACTGCTGAGGTAAGAATACATCCGATTCATTCTGTCATTCATACTATAACCTTGATTTAAGAACTGACAAGTACTTCCATATTGGTTAAACGTAACATGAAATGTGACAAAAATTAGCCCTTCTAATTTATATAATTTAACATGAAATGTTACACAACTAGGCAAAATTGTTTCAACTTGAGTTGAAACCCGACAGTATAATTAAGGCACAATCACCAACAAAATTGAGTCCACAGTATATTTAGTAACAGCATAAATGAAAACTTTGTAATTATTTATTTTTTCACAAATTATTAAAAAGCTGAGAATGCTGTAAAGAGTAGTATTATGATTATAATTCAAAACAATTTGTCGTGTGTCCTATTTTTGTAAAAACAAGTAGACATTCAGAGTATATTGTTTAACTCCGCATAACAAGTATAATTATTATAACACAAAAAAAACCTTACTCTTAATGAAAACCAAACTTTTTCCTGTTCTTATTTAAACAGTTTTTCTCCACAGAACCCAACCTCCTTACAATAAAATTATCAATTTATAAAATTGTTCACCTTCAAACTTCGCAACGACTGCGGAAGCCATTACAATACTTTCTCAAATTCCTCAGATAATCGAGTTTAAGGGGAGGTAGTAAAAGATTATTATTTGCTCCAAATTAATTGTTTGCTCGAGAAGTTTCAGATTTAGGTTAATGGGAATAATTGGATTCTGTTAATTATGCACAAATATCTATGGATAATCAACGGAATCCAAGTATTCCAAATTATTACAAATATGTATTTGTGATCTACTCATTCCGTATACGACAAATCAAGAGCATAAAAACTCTTGTACTTTAGACAACTGTTAGAACTTCGTTTTAAAAGTGTCAGTTTTGATACTAGACTCGACTCATATCAAAATATTTGAGACTCCACGTTCTCCGTTCGTGTTTTCTTAGATACACTTACTTACTAAAACCTTGCAAGAAAGAATTATCTATAAACTAAAGGCAATCACGCTGATCGGGTTAGCGGTTACAAGCACACTTACGGACAGACAGACAGTGAGCCTGCGTGAATATTGTAATTTGAGATTACTATTTAAAAAAAAACAATTATGTTTGCTAGGAAGCCTCTCATTGAGCGAATACAAAATGATTTGTTCAAGTAAGTAAATGAAGCATCCAGCACACTGTCACTCGCAGACCCCACCACAATCAATTTCTCTCGAACGGCATCTTCACGACAGCATTACGACAATCCACAATATTGTCGAGTCGCGAACACGAAACAGCTCACTAGTATTTGAGGAAAAGCTTACACAAAACGGAGGATTTCCGGTTAAGTAGAGTTCATTGTTATAGAACCACATTAAATCCCTCCACTGTAATGAGTAATTTTCCATAAAGAAACTTTCATCGTGACTTAAAAAGCTGAACATAAGGAAAACATAGCCTTTTGATTACAATCCCAAAATAAACAACACCGAAGTACTTTCAGAGGATAATTGAAGGAACAAATCGAAGCGCAAATCCATTAATTCTGTTATTCATTAAACCGTTTGATTGTTCAAATAAAATAATTACTTTTATCGAGTTTACGCTGTAATATCCGATTTTAAATAAAGCCCTGTAAAAATAAAAATGATGGAGGGTTATTTCTGGGGTTTTCATTACGTGCGTACGATTAAAAACAATTGAAAAATTAATAACCGCCTCGAAATCATCATGACACAGTGCGTGTCGTGGGAAATGACTAATGGATCTTGCAATGCAGCATGTTTAGTTGTCTTTTATTTAATGTGTTTTGTGTGTCGTTTATCTGTACATGTTATAAATTAAAGACGCGTTGTTCTTCTAAATTCTGCAACGGATTTTAATGTGGTTTTCGCCATCATTTAGAGAATTTATGCCGGATAAAAATTATATTAAATTTACATAATAGAGAAATCTCGAGTCAAGTTGTAAAACCGTGCAGAGCAGGGGCGGGTCGCTAGTATTATTATAAGAGCTTGGTCTCACGAAAAGATAAAAATGTCTGCAAAAATGTACAAAAACCAAAGCTCAGTTACATTTTAATTCCTCAATCATTCAACAAAAAAAAAAAACACCAAAAGACATAAAAACATCCGCAGATTAACTGCCTCAATCATTAAGAAGGTCCGGAAACCGTCAGTAGCACGTTACTGAAACCCGGTAATAATTCCACGCCCGCTATTTTACTTCACTTTACTTTACGCAACTTTACTCGACCGACGATAAAAACGACATCAAATATTTTCGGCGACAAAAAAAAAACAGCACTAAAGTTTTATTTTATGTAGTAAAGTAATGAAATCCACGCGCGGAACGAGGCATAAACGATTGCGGTGCGCAGCGGCGCGGCGGCGGGCGGCGCTCGGGACGACCAGGCTTTATCCACCTTGCCTTTTGACAAACCTTTGCTGAAGTTACAAGAGTGGAATTTGTTGGAAGTTGTGGAGAGTTTAAGTAGCGGATTTTTTACTGATTGAAACTGAGATTGTAAGGGGTTGCAATCCAAGAAGTAATCCTGAGTACAACTCATGCTTGTTACAAAGGCTACCTTTGACTACGATTTGTAAAACAAGTTTTAATTCGATCAAAATCACGAGCAAAAGTTAAATACAGGAAATGGGTACCAATGTTATTTATTGCACAATGTACACACAGTTAAAGGCTATGATAACCACTTCAATATGGATTTGTTATAACTTGTACGTAATATTAACCAATACATTTTACGTTTCCTCAACCGTAGATCCCCGTAGACTTAAGTTAGCCTTTTACTTGCACCGCCATATAAAAGTTATTGCGGTTATAATATCAAATAAATAAATATTATATACGTTCCTAGTTGTGTTAGTTTGTCGTGTAGTGGTCGCTGAATTCGCTATCGCTATCTCATTTCAAAAGGAGGTTTTGTGAAGGTATAAAAGGTATTTAATATCATGGACATTACTCGTTTGGTTTAATTAAAACAAAATAGGAAGATTTCAAGGATTTACTATGAATAAGAGTAAATAATGCTTTGAAGACCCGTTTTACAATTTAAATCAGATTACTGATCTAAATTAAATAAACTCAATATCTATACATATAATAAAACAGTAACGAAGTCAAAACTGTACATTGAATATTTAGTAAAAAACTAGCTGACCCCGGCAAACGTTGTTTTGCCAATTATTTGTTTAGGGTGGACAACCCTTATCACTTAGGGGTATGAAAAATAGATAGTAGCCGATTCTCAGACCTACTGAATATGCATATAAAATTTGGTAAAAATCAGTAAAGTCGTTTCGGAGGAGTAAGGTAACTAACATTGTGACACGAGAATTTTATATATAAGATGTAATTGCTACGAGGTGTGAGAACGAGTCTGATGCCGAAAAATATAGTTTTTAGAAATTTTGTCTATTTGTCTGTTTGTCTGGATGTATGTCCCAGATTTTCGCAAAAACAGGTGAACGGATTTAGATAAAATTTGGGAACCTGGATTAACACATAGGATACTTTTAATCTCGGTAGTATGTTCCGATGGGATATTTTCCGATATCCACACAGGCAAAGCGGCGAAAGCTAGTTCAGAAATAATTAGCGAGTTTTGTCGCTGATTGTATCTATATCTCCGAATTAAGTCTCACCATTGAACATTTGAGAACGAGGAAAAGTTTGAAATATGATTCAATACTGTTATTTCAAAAACTTTCACAAAAGTTTATCGGAAATTCAAAAGATAATATAAAGTTGCTAAGCACACAACAAACTGTTAATATAACTGTCACTTGGCGATAAGTAACAATATCTTGTCGAGTCAGAAACAAAGGCGCAGATTAAAATAAAGCACAGTTTCAAACTCGAGTCCGCCCCGTGTTAGCGAACAACTTGACTCAAGTTATTACAAGAGTCGCGTATAATGATGATGTAAGGGATTATGTGAAAATTACCCAGTTGGCGATAAAACCGAGTGTTGCCATGTCTGTAACACGGGTTGTAAGTTCGATCCCTGGTCGAAGCAGTTGAATGAACCCAGGAAAATCAATTGAATACCAGAAAGAAGTGTAACATTTCGAACGTCACGGCATTTTATATGTGTTTATTTGGAATTTGTTTTTTTTTTCATTTCATTCCTCTCAAACATTGTTAATTTATTTCATTGTGCCTGTTATTAATCTACACTAATATTATGAACAGAAAATATTTGTATTTTTTTTTCTTTGTAATTAATAAACTCAAAAAATACTGGACCGATTTTAAAAATTATTTCACCGGTTTCTACTGGTAAAATAATGTTATTATATGTATTTTATTTTTGCTATATTATCACAGGGTAACATAGGCTATAATTTATAAAGATAGCGAGCGAAGCCGCTGGCGGAAGCTAGTACATTATATACAACGACACGAACTTCGTTCCAAATCCAACCGGGTGTCCCACGACACCTCTCGACTTTTTATAATGCGTAGCTTTCCTAAGTAAACGACCCGCTGACCTTGATTATAGAGTGTGAATAAAACGAGCCCCTAAAGGCTGCCCTTAAATGAAGTAAATTTATTAACCAATTTCAGAAACTGGAATACCAATTATAATTTTAATTTCTTAATTCTAAGAGCTTTGTCTTGATAATTTAATTTTAATGCTGTGAATTGCTTTTACTCACGGAAAGCGGCAAACTGTGTAACGAAATTATTTTGAAAGTTAACATGAATAAATTCGCTATAGATGTCGTCGGGCAGTATAAGGAAGTGACAAAGTCATAATTTTTTATGCGAAAAAGTTTCACATAGCGCCATGTTTTTTCGCACTGGAACATTATTTTTAGCTACACTTCCTTATGAAGGAAAGAAAGAAAATAAATTTATTTAACCCAGGTTAGGGCTCACGAAATATGAACATAGTATAACTGAGAAGTTCTTTCTGTTTTTTTAAAGGAAGAACTTAAGAGTAGTACTAACGGTTTCATAAAATCAAAATTACCTAAGTGCATAGGTACTTAAAATATGGTTTACTATTTTAAATAGACTCGGGATAATCGCTGAACTGCTGAACTGTCAAAAGAGAAATTGCCAGTTTACAGCACGTTTTTCTGTCGCTGAGGGGTGCTCCGCGCTTGTTGGCACAGCCAGATGGTAAAATATGACTGCATTACAGAATTTCGAAGTTTAAATAAATACCGATGTACTGTATTCATAAAGTTTAAAATTACGATTTACGTGAGTAAGAATGAACGCTATGACGAATTACTTTATGGAGAATGGTAATCGGTAATTTAAACTTCGAAGTTCAGTGGTACAGTCGTAAAATATACATATATATTTGATTTTGCCGCCTGACTGTTAAATCATGAAGACCCGAATAAGAGTGTAGCAAGCCCAAACCCACAAGTAGCAGCCTGTTATCGAATTTCCTAATCGGTCATTGTGGTATTTCAGGAGATGATCATTTGTTTTAATTTTTAATTTTCATGACTGACATTTTTTTTTATTGCGAACTATACTTACAATTTAGAAACAACACCATCTTTTCAGTTCTGAAAGGAACTTTTCCGATGCTTTAGTTTCGCTACTCGCCGCTGTATGTCACTACTGTTCGGAAAATATATTCAACCCCAGTTTTCCAGTCGGATGCTTGGCCTCGTAGTGTGTTAAGCTATTCATAGATGGCGTTGTAAGTACCGAGGAATTTAGGGAGAAAGTTGAGATGGGCCTCTCAATAATTGTGTAAAGGTTTTAAAAGTTAAAGTCAAAGATATTAAACAGCTTTTGTAAAGTTTAGTGAGAGATTAAAATAACTACGGCTTCTCCTTCTTTTATTCAAATGGGAAAATTTTAATATATTTATTTCCTCTCTATAGAAGCGTAAGACAAATCCTTGTCGTTCCAACCTCTTCAGTTAGCCCTTCACCTCAAGATATATATCTATAAGGCTTTAGAAGTCCTTTATCTTTGGACCAAATTGTCTCCATATTGCTGAGCTATCGCGTCGCGATTGGAATAATTTTCAGAATTATTAATATTTGCTGTTTGAATACTTTGTGAACAATGTTACAGATGTAGAAAGCCAGCGCGGCGGTGATTGCTTAGCATGGAAAAGATACTGACAAGCTCGTTTACCTCATATATCATAAAATAATTGAAGAGGGTGTATCTTAGCGTCGCCTTTTCTGTTAGTATGAGAAGAGGCGTTTACCCAGCAGTGGGACAATAATGAGCTGGTACCTATTATTGCTTTATCCCAGCATAGTTTAGGTAGGTACTCTGGAGACCTCTTAAGCAATGATACTAAACAATCTAGGTAACATGCCTATGTTACCTAGATTGTTTCCTATCTATTGGTTCGCAAGTTAGTGTCCTCGCCGTGACCGCACTCGTACTCGAGAACTTGAGGGGGAGGGAGAGGCCCTCCCCCTCAAGTTCTTCAACACCCCTCTAACTATCCCTGTTTACTGCTACAATCCTTTCAGTTGGACAAATAGTTTCCTAAACTAAAATACATGTTGATGTGTTGTGGGTTACTTACTGTTCTATTGCTTTACCTACTTGAAAATAAAATTCGTGTACCTAAGTTTTTTTTTTCTCTCAACTTTGTATTGAAAGAACCTCCACGAATGATGACTGACATTACTCAAGAAGACTAGTTCAGCGTACCTATTACAGACCAATCCTAATGAATAGTAAATCATTTCAAAACATCGTCAAGAGCTAAGTACTCTCGTCCATAGCTACACTTACACTTCAGTAAACAACTAAGTGTATCTTCTAATAAAACATTGAATTAACTCAACTAAAGGTTTTCTTTGAAGGTACATAACAAGAAGTTTCAACTTAATAGAACTTTCCAAATGATTTAATAAAATTCTAAGTGCTCAAACGGACGTTAATTAGGTATACTTTGTTAAGTAATAATTCAAATAGTAATAGAATAGAATAATTTTATTTCAGACAGATTCTCTAGGGTTAGTAACAGTATTACTTAACATCTAGTGTTAGTAGGTACAAATACAGATTACAACATGAATAAAAATTCAGCGTGGAGCTGCATCCACCTCCGCAACATCGGGCAATCCCACCGATCTGCGAACACACTGAGAATACTGTTGGTGTTGCCGCGAACACATGACATCAGGGATGCACATCTTTTTCTAACAATGGCGGCAAAACCATCAATGTTATTACCCGTAAACATCCCTGATGCACTACAACGCCACGGCAGCCGCAGCAGCACTCTCAGTGCATTATTATACTGCATATACGATCTTCTAATTAAGTACTGGAATAATATCACATAAATAACCCTAATCAAGCCACTTTGTTTGCACATATTATGTGGCTAGAAAGGGGACTACTGAGATGAACTTATAGGAAAGTATGGAGGAAGAAGAAGACAATATGTTGCGGCGACCACAAATACATTAGGATAAGGGCAAGAGAAGATGCCTTAAACCTGACCCGGTAAGACCTTATTCGTGACACTGTCATAAAAAGATAATGAAAATTGATTAAAAGTGTATCGTCGCCTGTGCACGATGGACGGCTCAATAAGGTCACTGAGGTCCGCGGTTCAATGAGGTCACAAGGACTGGCCGGAGGTCAATGAGACATGATACACTGGCGTAAGCTTACCGGGGTTCCCTGTTAACACTTTTATAGGTATGCTAGTGATACAAAAGTATTATATTGTTTGAATACTTTGGTGAGTCGGTTGAAGCATGTTCCGGTTTTGCACTATTGGTTTGGAGTTTCCATTCATTCAGCACAACCCTATTTATTCATCTCGTATTTTACCACATATAATCAAAAATCCTGATTCAAACGCGTTGTAAGCAAACAGTTTAAGGGCGTACGACGCGCCAAACTTCTATACATATATTTCTGGGTTATCCTCCAATTTAAAAATTGAGCGTCAATTAATAATATAAAATTACCGCCATCATCGTCATTTAACTCCGCTGCTCGTAGATAAGTGAACAAAATATGAATATTTCGCCCGAGGCGTCAGCGTCCGACCCTAGTAACTCAATTACCGAAAATATAGTTACCGCCTCCCGAACGCGGCCAGATTGGCAATTTTTACAATTTATTTATCATTAAAAGGCATCTGGTTGCGAGACATACCTACTATTGGATTGGTCAAAAAGTAATCATAAGGCCCATCGTCTACTACGTTACTCAAAAGTAACGTGTTACAAACTCAAATCACTAATGAGTAACCAGAATGCCAAAGCAATAGTGTTTTAATGATGGTCCGTCCGTACACGACACGATTTACCATCGCAAGTTTGTGATTAGTTGCGTCGTGTACGCCCTTATTGTATATATTACTGTTGCTTTCTGACTACTCATTGGAGATTTGAGTTTGTAACACGTTACTTTTGAATAGCGTATTAAACGAACGGGCTACGTATTTGCTTCTATGTGTAGTCGACCTCGTTATTGCTATACTACCCTAGCGTTGAATGTCACTTGCACGTCATAAAACATCAAGGACTATTTTTGGAAAGAAGTTCCTCTACGCGGCTTGCGGTAGTGGTTGACTGGTAAAAAATCGTCACGTAAGGAAAAAGCGTTATGGAATGTCATCACAGTCACAAAGGTCAAAGTAGCATGTTCCTTATCTCTGTTATCAGGCGTTGACTCAAGGTAGCAGGCAAGATGAACCGACAAATAAGCGTGGTCCTTGCACCCGAGCCCCGAGGTCAGTGCGACCTACCAGCCTGTTAACGTGAAATGGTTATGAATATATAGAGTTTAAACGTTCAAGTTTGGATAGACGTTTAAATGCAAATGCAATTGTACAATTATAGACATTATAACTAACATGCTTAAGGAACAAAGTTTCAGGAAAAGATTCGAAGACAATAATATCATGATAAATAATTTTATTATCGGAAATACATTGTCAAGGATGGTACGGTTGACATCGTCATGCATGCCCACGTTCTGGTGAATTAATCCGACATATTGTTTCCGGTTGTTTTCGTATTACTAACGGCGAGTACTTGCACAGACACACAGTGGCTAGGATTCATCATCATCAGCCTATAAAAAGTTCCCACTGCTGGGACACAGGCCTCCTCTCTGTGAGAGGGAGTGAGCCGTATCCGTAATCCACCACGCGGGCCCAGTGCAAGTTGGTAGATGTCACATGTCTTCGAATTTTCGGTTCTAGGACATGCCTAGGCCATGGCTAGGATTATCTACCAGTAACTTGCCTTGCAGTACAACCTTGTGGAGTCCGGAGTACTATATTACAGGTATATGCCCGACCCAGTTATCGAGAATGGTCACGCCACATTGTATTGGGATCGATCTATCATCACATCACTGACAGGACTATTGTAGCCAATAAGCCTAATATTGTGGTGATAGATCGACGAGAGCGCCGTGCAATGATTGTTGATATCGCTGTCCGCATGACGAGAATCTCGTGACAGCTGAGTAAGATAGAAAAATCAAGTATTTTGACTTAGCACACGAGGTTGTCGACATGTGGGACGTGGACTCTGCAATTATTGTACCGATAAGTAACGGTTAATGGTCTTATAGCGGAGAGCCCCGACCAATACCTCATTGTGCGGCTGAGTCAAGGGCTTGATTCAGAAAACAGTATTCCTAGACACGGCACGCATAGTGAGGAGGTTCCTCTGTTCAGAGCTCTGACCACCAGCAGCTTGGACCCTGTTCCTGATGCCGACGGGCCACAATTTTTTGTATTCTTAAATGCTTTTTTGGAACTGTTCAATGTTACCTTTGGACATTGACTCAGCACTCGGCCCGGCTCACGCGCGGCCCTGTTAAATTATTGATTTGGTTGCATCTCACACGCATAGAACACTAAGAATTTATGTAATAGTGTGTGTTAAGTAATTGTAGTATATAAGCTGTAAATTATTGTAAATAAACCAGATTTGAATTTATATTCTTGTCTCATTACCCCTCATTGTGGCCAAGACACCTTTAGCCATCTCTGATCAGTCTCGTGAGTCTGCGGGACTGGCAGTGAGTGTACCCTTCCCGAACCTGGAAATCCTGTCTACCATCCGTCTGTAACCTTAGGTCGCATGGTGCAAACATCCTGAACTTATTTATATATTTATCTATCACACTAGGTATATGATAGGTTAGGGCCGTAGGGCTTATAGGGCTTAGAGTCGTAGGGACTGTTAGGCTTGTAGGTCTTAGCAACTCCCTTTAACTTGTCATATATTTTCATGTATTATCACACCCTTGACAGTATTGCGGCCTTACGTGACGTTTGTTAAGGGTGGATGTACAGGAACGAAGTTCTTTAACGCAACTTGTAAGCTTTTAGAAATCGTCACGCTAAAAAGTGTTAATACTTGCGACTATCTTCTTCTAATTCAAAGAGAAATAAAGAGAGAGAGAGAGAATGCCAGCAGAAAAAACAAATTAAAAGTGTAAAGTGATTACAGTGTCGTGGGATAAAATTGTACACATCGGCCCAACTACACTGCATGCCGGAGAGGAGAGAGAGAGAGAGGTGTGAATTTGGTCAAAATGAAAATCTAAGATGGCGGCTGCAAAAAATTGGTTTTTGTTTTAAATCATACGTGAAAAGGAATTTCGTTTCTGCCGGGGGTCCCCTGACCGCACACGTTTTTTTTTTTATTTTAAATGATTATTTATAAAAATATTTAAAATGTGATTAGTATATATTAAATTGCAATAAAGGAAATATAGAAACAGTGAAAAAAAAAAGAGACTTACCTATGAGGGTCTATTGAGCTGAAAAGCTGGCGACGCGGCTAAGGAATAAGCTTCAGCGTTACATGTAGCGGGTTTAATTTCACAAATTGTTGGTTAGGTAGTTCCTGGTCTGGGTCTGTATGAATGAGATAATCGGTTTGAATTATAATTACTAAAAATCTGAATACAATACTTTTGTTCCAGAAAAATAAAAACCCTTACACGTAGACAGGGCTACCTGCAGTGGCGTTGGTAATACATTGACGTCACAATATACTAAAGCTGTACATAAAACAATAAGCCTGTGTTTGACCAAAAGCGCTTTATTTCTGAACCTAAACCAATAACATAGAACGAGACCCTCAGGGCTCGCCGGTGACATCACAAGGGCTTTACACACGCCAATAAATTGGAGGCTGTAGAGCTTGAGGCTCTTTGAGAGCACGTGTATAAAGACGGTAGTGTACAGTGGATGTTAGCGAACTGAAAGTTATTTAGTTTGAAAGCGACACAAGCAAAGATCGTATCGTATGGAAACCATTGTTTTGTACTACTTCATTGAGTTATATTTCTTTAGAATAAAAAAACTTTTTAGTGGGTTGGTTTGTAATTTATCTAAGTTACAATCCTTTTTTTTGGGTAGAAAATTATCAAATAACTTCTCCCGCTCTGGTTGTAGCGGGAGGGCGTGACAGAATCTTACTGACTAAAAACCCACCCGTGTTCCTTCAGTTGCCATGTTGCCGGGGGGCACGATTTCCCTTTCGGCCTTATTTGCAACCCCGGCAGGCATGGGCCCCAGCGGACCCCCTCAATTCTGCTGACATCTTTTTGAGGTGCGCGTGGAACACAACGCGCCGTCGACCCGGGCCTGGTCCTTGTCGAATGGCGAGCTACCTATTGCTCACCGTCCGCAAGCCCGAATTTACAATAGCCTAATGTCATCTGCTCATCAAAAATACCCAAATCGCTATAGAAGTACCCTTAATATTTGAAGAATTTCCTTGATTTCTCCAAGATCTCATCATCAGATCGTGACCAAATAACAATGGGACCAATTTGAAAGTATACCCTTTCAAACAAAAAAATATATTTTTCTAATCGGTCCAGCCATCTTCGAGTAAACGGGGAACATACATAAAAAAAAATATATCCCGACGAATTGAGAACCTCCTCCTTTTTTTTTGAAGTCGGTTAAAAATTATATGTTGTTCGTTGGTAAGCGCATTCAACTGCATCCGGTGAGACTGAAAGCTGACCCCAAGATTGTAAGAAAAAGACTCGACAGATGATGATGACATTGTCCTACTGCCGCTCAAAATTATTTGTTCCGTTCAGAGAAGAAATGAGCATTGATCACTATGCAAGCTCTCGACGACGTGCTGGTGAGCATGGGTTTTCACTGTTACAATTATGTTCGAATGTAGGCAATGTGTTTATTTCCCGCGATGCTGGCAAGCTTCTACGAGGCTATGCATACCCAGTCTGTCAGTTCCCTTAGGTATAAGTGTCTGAAGTTAAAACGTTTCAGTCCTACAATGAACTGTCTCAATTTAGCGATGAACCATTAATTTCAAAGATAAAATCTTTCCTATTCATTTATTTGAATAATGACTCGATTGAAGTAAGTTAACATGGATCTGAACCTTTTAACTTCTTCCTTCAATTAAAGGACCATTAAGATGGTTTTTGTTCTTAGTTGATAAATAATTAACGGAAAGTTAGGTGTATACCAATAGCTGTAACTATTTTGTTATGGGAACAAGGGAAAGAAACCGTTAACATAAAAAAAAACGATAATATTCAGTTAGGTATAGAGACAGAGTTATGCCACTACATCTGGTGAGTAATGGCTGCTTAAATAAATACCCATCACTAAACCAAGAGTCACAGTCTTTTCGTCATAGATGTCTAGAATTCACCCACAACATCACCCCGCGCGCTCGCACCGAAAGTGAACAGACGTACTTAAGCGAGCTCCGCAAAATAATTTCGCATAAAATATAAATACTAAGCTATAATCAGTAAATTTAGTGACACTTTAACAACTAGTGCCCAAGTGAAAGGATACAGTGGATAAGATTCCTATTCAGTGAGTAAAACATCGAAATAATGACTATTACATTTAAAATCATAAAGTGATAAATAACGTTCTTTGTGTCCATGACCTTGTTCGTGTCACTGCGGTCAACGAACTTTTGCGCGCACTCGTAGTACTGCATGCAGTCGAGTATTTCACGGAAACGTTGCAACATACGGTGGCATAGCGGCTAACGCAGTCGACTGCGACGCTCGGTGTCGGAAGATCGAACCCGGGTGCCACAGGATTAAAGTTCCGGCCACCTAAGTATTGTAAATTAATTATCTTGTTTTATCCATTAACAAAACTGTTTTCTGGGAACAAGACTTATTTTTACTTAATAAATGAGAAATATTAACGCCTGATTTTAAAAAATAGCAACAAGTCGTCAAGAGTGGTTTAAACTATTTAAATAATAATACTATATCAAGTCGAGTTCACTCACTAAGATATTGACAGGATGTCGGTCCGTCGCTCACCACCAGGACGAAAGTCTTCCATTCATGGAGCAGACCTGGAGCTTAGCAGAGATGGACAAAATAGGTCCCCGGCGCAATCTACGACGTCGGGTAGTAAGCTAAAGACTCCTCCTACAGTACTTTGTCAATCGGACCCTGCTCTAAACGAATTATCGGATGATGACATGTCCTACGTCTCCAAACGCCATAAGCATACTTTCAGCAAATATACTGGAATCACTGACCAGTATATGTCCGAAATTAAAATGATGTTCTCTGAGCTAAAAGACCAGCAGGAGCAAAGGTTTGACTCGCTTAACAGCTCCATAAATGCCCTAATGAAACAAAACCATGAGATCGAAAAGTCGGTAAAGTCCATTTCCATCCAATATGAAGGTCTACTTAACAAGGTGAACTGCCTGGAGCTTGAAAACTGTAGCTATAAGAAACACGTTAAGACGTTAGAAGATAAGCTGGAACTGTTTGAAAGAAATGCTCGCAATTCTTCTATCGAAATACGTAACGTCCCCGTACAAAGCAACGAAAACAAGAAAACGATGATAAACATCATCAAGAATGTCGGGGAAGCCTTAGGCCTCGAGACACCCATACATGACCTGGAAGTAAAGGATATTTACCGAACCAAGGCCGAAGCAATTGTTACCGACTTCACTAACACCATAAGAAGGGATGCCATCGTTGCTGCATTCAAAGAATTCAACAAATCTAGCCGCTTAAAAAAGGAGCCGCAGTTGAATACCAATCATATTAAATTAACAGGCACACCGCAGTCTGTATTCATCTCGGATTCTCTGACAAGTAAAGCCAGACACCTCCATTACATTGCTAGAGGACTAGTGAAAAACAAAAAACTGGCAGCCACATGGACATCTTTCGGAAAAGTTTACGTCAAGTTGGAGGAGGGGCAGGTACCATTCCGTGTTGAGGAAGAGTCAGAGTTGACCGAACTTACCTTGTGACTAAATTTAGCCCTTAGTTTACTTAAATTGTTCTTGTTATGTTCCACTTTTGCTGTCTTTGTTTTACGTGTTAATTATTTTTACTCTTTGCTTAAATTTAGAATTAATTGTGGTTACACTCACTATAAAAATAATACTGATTGGAATTACAGTCCCTCACTCTCACATATGTTCTCTCCTCAACAAACACATAACACACAACTATCACCCCTGACCCAGTACACATCACAGCCAACCTTATTTTGGTATATGTATGGTATAAGTAAACTTGCCCCATTCTATTTTACATCTAGTCGCGTCTTCATCATCATAGCTGGTTACGAACAAGATCTGAGTTTAAATTTTAAATATTTCCGTAAATATAGGTCACGCACGTCGCGTGACATTCAAATTGCATTCTCTTTTTGAACAATGCAAAGTATTGAGACTCTTCACTCAGATCTTGATTCACTTCAAATAGCTAAATCTATCTCTTGCGACATAGATGATGTAAAAAACTATATATTTAAAAGTAATTGCACCCTCAATCTCTTGTCTCAAAATATCCGTAGCGTTAATTGTAACATGCCTAATTTGACCACCCTTCTACAAAGATCAGAAATATCCTGGGACATATTAGTCCTCTCTGAGTGTTGGCTTTCTTCAGCTCGTAGCATACCTAATATCGATAACTATAATTACGCATCAACGACTTCTCATAGAACCCAAAATGAAGGAGTAGTTATCTACTATGACAAGAACCTCGCAGTAATTGTCGAAGAACCAGAGGTTAGTGACGCCAACTGTCTTCTGCTTAAAGTAAACTCTGAAACCTGTATTATCGCAATCTACCGCCCTCCGAGTCAAGCCAACACTAACAACTTCATTAGGTCGATTGACTCTCTTCTCGCAAAATCAAGTGGGTTTAAAAATATTGTTCTCTGCGGCGATATAAATATCGATATAGCTCCTAACAGTCCGGACAAGCGTTCGCAGGAATATCTTAACGTCTTAGCAAGTCACTGTTTGCTCCCAGGTCATACTACACTTACGCACGGACGTACGTGCCTGGACCACATAATGTTAAAAACAAAACTAGACGCTAAGTGTTTCGTGATCGAGTCATCAATTACAGATCACGAAACTGTTGCACTTAGTTTGGATCTGGATGCTCGCCCGGATTATTGCAGTAAAGCGGCGTATTCAATTGACTTTGAATCTCTCGATCACACTATACAGAATACTGATTTTCAACCCATTCTTGAAAGTAAGGATGCTAATATCGCTACCGACCTACTTGTGTCGTACCTTTCCACTGCTATAAATAATAACTCTAGTCTGATAAAAATTCCCAGAAGACAACGGATCAGCAAACCGTGGATCACCAAAGGGTTGCTTCGGTGCATGAGAAACAGAGATAATCTACATAAAAAACTTAAACGAGATCCTGAAAATGAAATTCTTAAGCTAACCTATAAACGTTATCGAAATTTTTGTAACTCTGTAATCAAAAAAGCAAAACGAAACCACGACAAAAAAGAGATCGAAAATGCAAAGGGTAATAAAAAGCAGCTATGGGATGCAATTAAAAAGATAAGTGGCACAAGCAAATCAGTTGACCTTTCTTCCTGTCTCATTACATCCGTAAACAAGGATGAAGATATTAATAGCGTGAATAATTTCTTTGCCAGCGTAGGCAGAAAGCTTGCGGAGCGTACTACCAATTTAACGCAGAATATGCCAATATCTTATGATGCCGAACCACCCCTCAATTCATTTGTCATGCTCCCCCCTGATGAAGAAGAAGTCCGTTTACTAATCAATGATTTGAGGGAGAAGTGTGCTGTAGGAGTTGACCAGATATCTGGCCGGATCTTAAAGAGGTACATTCACTTTCTTACCACTCCTATTACGCACATTTGCAAATTGGCTTTGGCGACAGGTGTTTTCCCTCGAGCATTTAAATTAGCTCTTATCAAACCTATATACAAGGGGGGGAAGAGAGACTGTGTCGATAACTACCGCCCTATCTCCATCTTACCAACTCTGTCCAAGATCTTGGAACGACTTATAAACCGTCGACTAACAAACTACCTAGAAACCAATAATTTTCTTTCACCCAATCAATATGGTTTTCGACGTAAAAAGTCAACCAATGACGCGGTACATGATCTCTTACACTCCATCATTACAAACGTCGACCAAAGGAAAAAATGTTTGACTGTGTTTCTTGATCTGGCAAAAGCCTTCGACACAGTCTCTGTCCCGCACCTTCTCAAAAAGTTGGAAGGGTTTGGTGTAAGAGGTATTCCTTTAAAATTGATGAGGGACTACCTAACAGGCAGAAAGCAAAGAGTCCGGATTGACAATAGGTTAAGCGATGAGGCATGTATCGAATTCGGTGTGCCACAGGGCAGCATACTCGGCCCAACGTTATTCTTAGTATATATCAACAGCCTCTGCCAACTCCGGCTCCTTAAGGGCAAAGTTTTTACTTTTGCGGATGATACTGCCCTCTTTTTTAGTGGACGGATCTGGGAGGAGGTTTTTGACACTGCCCAAAAAGGTTTTAACAAAGTTTGCGAATGGCTCCGGTCGAATGTTCTGACGCTTAATGTTAATAAAACAAAATATGTCACTTTTGCCCATAGGTCAAATCAACTTCCTCAGTCATATCTTAGCATTTATTGTCATGCTTGTATTCCTGGTATCACCTCCTTGTGCTCTTGTCCCGTTCTCCAGAGAACTGATCATATAAAATACCTTGGTATCATCATAGACCAATTCCTGACCTTCAAACCGCATATGAACGTCCTTGTAACCCGGCTCCGTAAAATAATCTACATCTTCAAAACCCTTAGACACGCAGCGGACCGGCGGGTTATTAAGATGGTTTACGATGCTTTATGCCAGTCCCTAATAGAATACTGCATTACATCTTGGGGAGGTTCCGCCAAGACCCATCTTATTGAAGTTGAAAGGGCACAGCGTGCTATTCTCAAAGTTGGCGCTGGTCTCCCCTACCTATTCCCAACCGTTGACCTTTTTAAGGACTGGGATATACTCACTGTTAGGCAAACCTTCATATTGCGTACTGTGCTTAGGGAACACTCCATGTTGCAATATGATCCGAATCTGTATAAAGATAAGCGCCGAAAAGGCAGAGTATGCCAGACGCATCCTTCCAGTTCTGCTCACTCGCGTAATTTCTTCTTCTTTCTTGGGCCATATCTGTACAATAAGCTAAATAGCACCCTTAATATATATCCTCAAACGAAACACAAATGTAAAAATTCATTGACTACGTATTTGAAAACACTAGATTATCAGAGAACGGAGAATTTGTTGATCCCTCTCAGATAAACTACCTCTACTACTATTCATCCCCACTGCTGCTTGTACATACATACCATCATCCATACTCACACCACACTCACTCAAGCAAACCTCTCACATCTCTTTTTACACTTCCTCTAGGTACTCACACACTCACACACACTGGTATTCACACGCACTCACACACACTGGTATTTCCACTAACTCTTTTTGTATTTTTAATTTTAATTTTATTTTATTTTATTAATGTTCTTAATTCAACGTTAGTTAAGTATACTGTGTCCTCATGGTCCATATCACAGGCATCTAGCCGCGGGAGGGCCCTGGTGACCTGTAATACAGGTTTTTATTTAAACCTATTTCAGGCACCAGTCTCTCACAAAGTTAGCTCCTTGTTCGTGCACTATTGTCAAACACTAGCATTAAGTACATAACTTGTGTAGAGAAAATAAACGTCTTATATTATTATTATTCTATATTTTAATAAATCTCGGGACCATGGATCCCGGTCCTTTGGAAGGCGTACGAGGGGCCGAAGCCAACTCGCAGAGGCCCCTTAGACATTAATAAGAGTTGAGGCACCAACCGACGATTATCCCTGTATGCACCATGCAAGTGCACCCAAGGACAACCCTCGGTTGGTGTAGAACTATTGCAGAACATGGAAACAAAACATATTAGGCTATGGATTTGGGTGGCTATAATGGATTGGTAAACTGGAACTATGGAAAGACTATGGCCCCTGCCTGATCAATGTTTTAAATGCACACGGATAAAATGGCAGGGGGTGACTTGCACACTCATTAATGGGCCCCCGAAAACGTTCGCTAGCACAAAGTGTCGTAGCGACAAGGGGGCAACATGTCCTGAGGTGCTTGAGGAGTGGAGAGGTATTCCACGGCTTTCAGAACAATCCCAGAGCCCGGAAGATGGTCAAGATCCCTACGAGCACTTACTGGAATACTTCCTTCCTCCGAGCACGTTTGCTCTTGCGAATCTCCACTCAAGCCGGCCAATTAAGGCAAGAATGAGATGGGAGCTCTGTTCCTCGTCAGTGTTTACTCCAGCCAGCCAATGAAGGCAAGCCAGAGGTGAGGAACAAGACTTCTCCCGGGAGATAGGGTCCGTGGGGTCGCTACTGCCCATCAGCTCGCCACATGCTGCCCTGCGGGTTTTTGTATCTCTCTTGGTCTGGCTCCTCATCCCAGACCTGTTCCGGCAAAGTAAACTCTACCGGCACAGACCTAGAGTTCGGAGCGCGCAAGCCCCACCACGACGTCAACGTAGAGATACGGCGGTGGGGTATTATTATTATTATTATTCGTTTTCGTACTGGTTGCTGATGAGTCATTTTTGACATTATAATTATGCAAACTGTTTCAAGTTCAGTAAGCCACATCATGAACACGAAACACAATAAACATGTCGTCCATTCATTGTCTCAGACGGACATCCTGCAGAACAATAAGATACATAACATCTACACACACAGCTATAAGATTAGCATACACAATGCTACAATGTATTATAAGCATGTTGATCTAATAGTGTGTCACACAGACCGCGTTACGGTCATAATTAAGTGAGATGCACCGGGATTGCATTCTGTATGGATCGGAAGTTGATCGTCGACCGCCATGCGGTCAAGCGTTCAGCTTGCCCTGGATATTTACGTTCTATGTACAGGCGACTTAAGATAACCTCAACCATACTTAGATCCTTGTCACATTATACAAAGCAAATGGTGATGTCAAAAATGTGATGCGTCAACGAAAAAGTTTAATGTGACAAAGACCCAAAGCAATCAACGGTTTCGTAAAGTTTCTTTGTGCCCATAACTTTTAAATGCCTAAACAGATTTGGATGTCTCGGGTATCGTTAGAATCCTTACATCATCCCAAGTGACATAAGCCATAATTGTGAGTGATGTAGTGAGTCATTTTTTATGTAATGGAGCGACGCCATTTGACTGCTGATGAAATGCAGAGAGCTGTAGGAATGCTACAAGCGGGAAGAAATCAGTCCCAGGTATCTCAGCATTTTGGTGTCAATAGGAGCGTGATTTGTCGTCTTTAGCAGCGTTACGTTAATACAAGGGATCCTGCTGAGCAGCACTCAGGGCGTGGAAGGAGTACAACTGCTTGACAGGACCGATACATACATATAACTGATTGCAAGACGTCAGCCGATGTTAACCGCCCAGAAGATAGGTTTAAAGTTACAATTCTCAAGCGGTGTTGTTGTTAGCCATTAAACCGTGAGAAATAGGCTGCATGAATACGGCCTACGAGCACGACGCCCAATTAGGTGCCCATCTATACGCCATGTGAATCGCGCCTGTTGAAACGAATGGTGTAGGGAACACTTGACATGGGCCCAGGAGCAATGGGATAAAATTTTATTTTGCGATGAGTCCCGGTTTAGATTTAGGCCTGATACGAGAACGGTAAGAGTGCATCGTCGCCTCGGAAATTCTGAATGGCTGAAATGCGTCCAGGAAGTGAATGATGTGTGTGTGTGTGTGTGTGATGGTATGGGCGGGTATTATGAAGAACAGACGAACTGAGCTCGTTTTTGTAGATGGCAATATGAACACTGAAAGTTACGTTGAAGATGTCCTCGGGCCTTATGTTCACCCATTTGCACAACGACTTCGCTCAGATTTCACGCTGATGCATGACAATGCACGTTCGCACACAGCTTGGAGCACCAGAAAGTACTTGGTAATGGAAAACATCCGGGTATTGCCGTGGCCTGCACAATCGGCAGACCTTAATTCCATCATGGGACATGTTCCAGAGACGTGTTCTAGAGAACCTGGACGGAGTGTCGACAACCAAACCACTAAAATACTTGTTAAAATTCCATTGGGAGCCATTGCCGCAGGATCAGATAAACAATCTTATAAATTCAATGAAAAATCATTGCCGACAAGTTTTAAACAACAGACGTGGTCATACTTTGTATTAAATTACCAAATTATAAAAAATTTCGTTATATATATTTGTAAAATATGAAAAGTTTAAAATTCGTTTTAACTTTATGCTACGTATGTTACGGTACACATATTGTTAATTAGTGTGATTAAATGAACAATTGAATGAAGGATTTTGTTGTTTTAGTCACTAATGCATCGAAAATGTATAGTTATTATTTATAAAATAAATATAATTATATTACAATAGTGAAAATCTTTCAAAAGTTCAAAATCGTACATGTTGCTTAGACTTTATGATGTGTGTATTTATTTTTGAAATGTGCTAATTAAGCCCTTTTATTTGATAGGTGATACCCAACATGGGCTAAGTTAAAAAAAATAAGTTCATGACTTTGTGTCTTCTAGAGGGCGACGTATTTAATTTAATGTGATGTCACATAGCCTATAACCAACGAACATACATACCCACATATATACATACATGCCGGTCAAAATCATAATCCTCCTTTTTGATTCGCCGTAGTCGGGTAAAAATGTATTAAAAGAGCCTCAATGAGTCTAATACGTATTATAGTGCATCTGGTATATAAGGGTAGTACCTAATTCAGTAGCAAAATCGAAAAGATCCCATGTAGAGAAGCGGAATCTATGCAGACCCTCACTCACCTAAATCGAATTAAAAAATACCATGATTACTATTAAAGCTCCCTGCAAAAGCAATCTAGGAAAGAACAACCTCATGCATCCAAGTGCTATCATTTGTTTTATTCGGAGAAGCAATAGCTTACAATGTAGACAGTTAACTATCTCCTTTGTTCAATTACAATGTAGTTCGTGTTGTGCAATTTTCTTCTACGAATAAATCGAGCTGCTCTTCCTTGTACAGCCTCGTAATACTCATCGACCTACCAGTACATGGGTGATGTGTACAGTCGAACAAGCTATTTGATATACAGGTAAAATTGATTGACGATCTTCTGTTTTATTGTATGTAACTGTGTAATAAATAAGGAAGCCCAAAAAAAAAAAACAGTGGCACTCCGGAAGTGCCGACAGAAGTGAAAACTTGAACAATTTTACTGTGCAGGAAATACTTTTAATGAGGTGTCGGTAACGGTAATAGTGTCGCGAGTTCAATTGTTTTTTCCCATCTCAAAAATGCCCAACGCGCCTAAAGAAGTTTTCACTTAAAAAAGATGGATGGATTGTGTGAGGAATGATATAAAATAGAAGGAAGTGAATGATAGTGTGACGGTTGACAGGGGAAAAAGAAAAAGTGGAAAAAGAAAACGTGTTGCGCCGACCCCAAGTAACATGGGACAAAGACAGGAAGATGATGATGTGTGTAATAACTATTTAGGTACGCTTTACACTTATTAAAAGTGACGTAAAAGACTTAACTATGACTACTCAGCACACTCACACAAGTTAGCTGCCTGCATACTAATCTCTTTGTTCAACATCTTATAGGTACAGTCAGGAACATCATTATTTATGTATATAAACTTAGCTAAATTCAAAAGTTATTTTCTCGTTAAAGATTGAATGAATGATGAATTATATCGTTACGAACAGAGATATTTTCGAAACCATAGGTGGTTGTATTTCAAAGTTAGTATCTTCATTTCACGAGATAATCGCTTTGAATATTGCTAGGTGTATACATATTAGTGGTCGTGACTGCACATAGGTACACTAGCCCCAACGGGTAGGGGCCTGGCACGTACGTTTGAAATAAATGTAACGTAATTGAATCTATAATACAACTATCCTCTAGCATTTTGGTTAAAAATGTGAAAAGCACAATAAGTATCATAGTTCGAACAAGGCCCACCGGTACAGTATACAGTATCGCCCTGGGACGTATCGCACAGCCTCGGTTTGAAGGTTCGTCGTAGCGATGAATAATATCTCAGGTATTTGCCTCCCCTGCACACAGAGCAGATTCTCGGCAATATCGAGGATGCTCCACTTTCCAGGTATTAGGTCATATCATTAGTGGGAGTTATATCTAGGTCGCTGTTGTGATGTCCTTGTGAAGTCTTGGTAGTGGTTTACGTTGTAAGACGTTGTTGTAAAAGCTTTGAATCTTAACTGATTTGTTATCTGCACGCGTAACATGAAAACCATAGAAACTGGTTTTCTACGGGTTTTGTCGACGGAAGAATAGACAAAATGACAGATTGTGATTGTTTATCTGTCATTTTGTCTATTCTTTCGTCGAGAAAATCCGTTTCTATTGTGGTCATGCTAAGCGTGCTGGAAGTGAAAAGTGATTATCGAAATGTGTCCTAATTAATATCTTTAACAAAACAACTTTATCGGTGATCACAGTCTGTTTTAAAACTCGAGTAATAGAGTTCAGAATGCCCTGAAATACTGTGAATTTATCGGAAACAAACAACTTTCAAAAAACCAAAAAACACCTCTATAATAATAATCTAACCTAAACTAAAAAAAAACAGGTTTTTAAAGGTCAAAGCAGACAACGCTTCTGTGCCCCCTTGTTATTAACGTTGAACCATATTTACAACCCACACACATTCCCAATTTACCTCATCTTACTACCCCACAGAACACGGTGCTAACTACATATGCTAAGGACACCTAACTGATAACGGGGCTTGCATCTGTTCCCGCCCGGCGGCGGCGACGGGCGCGGCAGTGGTCGACTGACGCGCGGCGAGAGCGCTCTGCTCGCTCCGCTCACCGCCCGCTCCGCTCTAAAGTTTAAGCGATATTTTTATACATACCACTTTAGTATTTATATTTATACACCCTGTAGATTAGCTAGTGTAGTGAAGTGTCTTATTGTGGTGTTGTTTGATTTTTTTGTAAGTATTTTCTGAAAATGAGAGAAAATAAATATTGGTAACATCGGACAGTTTCTAGTGGGAAAAGTGCTTTCAGTATAATTTGGTTACACTAAAATGAGCACAGTGTTTTACAAAAACGATGGAATTTCATTCAAGAGCACGAGAAAGCGTCTGGAAAATGCGCGAAAAGAAAAACTACGAGCATTTTCAATGTCTGTGTGTTCATTCACGTACGTTTATATAAATAGCGATTGTGCTTGCATACTGTACAAAACTCAATCAGCATTTTATCAAAATCAGTTTACATTTCGTCGATAGCAAAAACAATTCGTAGAAATTTGGTTTGTTAAAATAAACAAATTGAATCTTTTCGACTAGAACCCCGAGAACGCGGTCAATCAACCGATTCAACTTTAAAAACTGTGCGATTTTACAAAACAGTAAAAATTTCAAATAACGTGGTTCCTGTGGCTTTATTTATCGGAGTTTTGTTTACATTTGTAAAGAATTGTGAAAGTGAACGGATACAGTGTTGTAGGCAAAACACAAAACACACATTATAATACTCAATTCGTGGTATTTATCTCTTGCATTGAATTGTTTATACTACGTGCATTGCTCTTCCTTCGTACAAAAGCTTTATGAAACGAGATTAGAATTCACCAGTGGATTCTACAATGTAGGCAGCGACTTTAGATATACGACATGACTAGAGATATATTAATAGATCACATTAATTCATGTAACAATTTATAGAGGAAGTGGCATACGTGCATCAGGTTGCATGCGGAAATCAAGAAATTATCTGTTTGAAAAATTATATTTACAAAATAAAAATGACAATGAAATCTCGTTAAAGACGTTAAAAGATGAAGAAATTCAAAACAATAACTCTAAACATCAATAGGTATAGTCTTCAAAGCTATAACGTCAATAGTATCTATTTATAACTTACTGTCTTCTCTTAAAGTTAAAGAATTCACTTTGTTGAACACCAGACAAAGTTAAAGTAGTTAGGACATTACAAGAACTCTTCCTCATAATTGATTGTTTTTAAACTAGCTTTCTCTAGCATGACTATAACTTACCTTCAGTGAAACTCCAGACGTAAAATTAAGTATAAACAAGTATACCTGCGGCTTTGCTCGTCAAAACATCAGTTTCCCACGAATCTCGATGAGAACTACTTTATGTGCTAATTCAGGATAAATCCCACCTCTATGCCGCAGCTGTTGCCCCGAGATTGAGAAACAGACGTACATACAAAGTTTAATATGAGTGTTTGTGAGAATATTGCAGGTCTTAGACACTGACATATTAAATCAGAGGACCTGGCGCGAGCGCGTGACGTTAACGTGGCATAAATTTGAACGAGTTTTGGTTCTATTTGGCTAAAGCATTTTGGTTAATTTTTTTTTGACTAGCACAATAAGTATCACCCATATATGTATATGTAAAATAAGGTCCACTCTTTGCATTCATTGTAGGCCCACTGGCCATTGATTGAGAAGTAAGGCCATAAGTTTGAACCATAAGAACTCATTGCTATATTGACATGAGCTCACTGCTATTCCAAGAAAACACTACGTTTTGGACTTTGTCGTTTCCTTCTCTAGGCTAATAGCAAGATTGTTCTGTGATCACCGATTCTATTAAATCTGGTGATTAAAGTTCATAATGACACGAAAACATTCAATAATGGGCCTATTCTGACATGCTATTACTCTTCTCTGGCTTACATAATAACTCCTTGGTGACTTAGGCAGAATATACATTTCATACTTGTACATAGGAATAGTGGTGACTTCATACCACATAAAATCAAATCAAGTACACCGAATCAATCACTTATCTCTCCTCAGTGAATGGAAGCACATAACGCTATCAATCATTGGCTTCATCCATCGATCAGCTGACTTCGGTAACTTTGGGATGACAGTCAGCTGTTATCTCCCACGCTACAGCGTTGCCATGGCAACGGATCAGTGTTTATACAGTCTTGTAGAACGCTCAAGGTTACAATTTCTTTTTGCTCTCTGTTTGACAAAACCAACATTCTGAAAACATCAATCTTTTTTTATGCTGATTTGGCAACATTGTAGGTAATCTGTTGGTAAAGTATTTAAATGCTGATCTGTAAATAGGTACCGACAGAAATACCTAACAGTTACTTTGAATTGTATTAATTTGATCCAAAACAAACTAGTTCACATTAACGAACCGTTGTATTTACCCATGGCTTTTGGTAATTTCAAATTTACTGATCTATTATTCAGGTCCTTTATTCAGGCCGTTTTATAGATGGAAATAATTATGATCAGTTACTCTTAGGAGTTGGCAATAGAAACAATAAAAGGCACTTTCTTAGAAATAAGTGGTTCTAAAGTAACTTGAACAAGTCTGCTTCATTCTGTGAATTAACTTGTTCTCTGAGTTGTTGCTCGTCTTTACAACAAAGTGTCGGTTTTACAAATTATTTGAGTAACTGCTAATGAAAGGACAACGAGTTAAAAATGAAGTAACTTTTGCTTTAAATTGGCTCTTGTTTCAGACATTTTGGGCGAAGTATTTTGGGTTGTTAAATGGAATTTATGTATTCAACAGATTTTGAGTGGAGCTTATTGGTAATTGATCGGGTTTTGTTTTCAATTGGAAACATTTTGGTATCTACGTAATCGTAATCATATCGTAGTATAAAACATGGAGATACAACAGGTGATTTTATCTACGATACAAACCGGAATCTATCCAGATACAGCGAATTAGAGCATGAACTAAACTTAAGCTATCTGCTTTATTGGGTTGAACTATAGCTATTAGATACTCAGCGATTTAATACTTAGTCTAGTCTAAGAACTTTCTAAATTATTAATATAAAAAATCGGCCAAGTTCGTTTCGGACCACACACAATGAAGGGTTCCGTAGTTGGGATGAATTTATCCCAAAAACAAACTTAACTTTGTAGTTGAAAAATATGTTCTCCCATACGGAATGTATGGGATAACATGTTTTTGCAACTGCAAAGTTAAGTTGATCGATTATTACTCGATAACTTGTAGAGCCTACTTAGCTGTGATAGTTTTCCTTTTAATTTCGTTGTATAAACTACTGCTGTGATTTTTTTCACACATCCAAAACCAACCATTTAGCTGGCAGGGGGGGATACTTGACTTTAACAAAAATGTACACTTTAAAGCTTAATATTTCGCAAACGGATCCCTGAATCCGAAAATGGTTTACACAAACTTGCAATGTTTTTGAAGGATCTTTCCAATGATACCCCACACCATGGGTTAAAAAAAAAAGAGAACATCACCACTTTACGTGTAGGAGAGGTACCCTAAAAAAAATGTTTTTCACAATTTTGTTTTACCACTTTGTCAGCGTAATTAATATGTATACCTATGCCAAATTACAGCTTTCTAGTACTAAGGGCCTCGGAGCTAGACCGCGGACAGACAGACAAACAGACAGACCGACAGACAGACAAACAGACGGACATGACGAAACTATAAGGGTTCCTTGTTTACTACGGAACCCTAAAAAACAGACAACTAATTTTCCTACAAGTAAAAGATATTTGAAAATAAGCCCTTTTCATACAAAGGTTGCAGCCGCAGTCACCGTCCAGGTCTTCATTAAACCCTGTAATACCTAGGCTCCTGTTTAATGAGGGCAGCAATGAATCCTACATAACTACTGTTATTAGCGTACCTCCCCTCATTTGGCTGGTCTTACGGTAGACTAACTAGGGTTAGAGTAGGGTAGGATTAAACCTCAAACTCTGGGTTTGTAGTCCTGTTTTTGTGCGGATCAAAAACCGCGAACCCTTAGTGAAGCTTTCTCTATTTGTGTATACCGCAGGGAATCTAGGGTAGTCTGCAAAATTAAAAGGTGCCTGGAATACTTTCTAAAATTAGTTGACAGTTCGTGGAATAGAAAGTGATTGCTTTCAAAGCTATACCTTTGAAGGAGATAGTTAGATAGTAGGTAATAGAGAAGGTATCTGTAGGTATAAGTGATGTGCCGGATATCCGTATCAGCGGATATCCGAGGGAGAAAAAAGATCTGTATCCGTAACCGTTACTTTTTGGCGGATCTTTTATATTAATACATTTCATTACGTATATGAAATTTTAAAGATATTTGGCAATGAAATACTGTTAACTTCAATACAAATTAGTAAAAAAAAATACTCTTATTTAAGGTAGTAATTAAACTATCTTAATTTGAGAATTAAAGAAATAATTATGTGAGTTAACACATCAATTAAAACTATGTTGTTTTCAAAAACTTAAAAAAATATACGTCATAATTAATATTGAGTAATGGTAAATTGTATTTCAAAAAGAGTAACTAGGCAGCTTTGTCCCCCAAAAGTCAGTTACGATGAGGATCATAAATAATTCCTGCTGAACCTGAACCGTATCCATATTCGCGGATCTAGACCCTAATGATCCGTATCCGTATCCGCGGATTACATTTTTTTACGATCCGGCACATCACTAGTAGATATAGTCTTTCTAGGTATGTACGTTACGTAGGTGAGGTATCATGGGAATTTAAAAACTGACTGCTGTTGTAACCACTAGGTTTTTTCCACTCTTTTTAAATATCACTCGTGTAATATTATTTTGTTTCCTTAATTTCACGTCAACGTTACGTCCGGCTGTGCGTATTAAATTCAATCAACCGTTTTCTCATAATTATTTGTAACAAACATCCAAGCTCTTCCCATTCATATATTTTTACAAAACAACATACAAGCTATTGGTAACTTCACATAACCCTATAGTAACACTGACAAGTTTGCGAACGTTTTTCATATTTATGAAGTAAGTTCGGCCCGGAGCCCGGAGCTCCGGACAGCCGTCCGACCGTGTAATTCGCTCGGCGCATGTAATGCCTACGTTGAGACTATTTTAAATTTATCTCACGACTATGGACGGGGTTTAAGGCCTTGTTGAATTTGTTAGCTAAATGATATGATAGGTGAATGAAATCGTTGGGAATAACGTATCTCTGCAATTTTAACTGAACATGCAAACATAAACGTGTATGGGAGAAAACCGAACAGTTTTTAGGAATTAAACCGAGTCCAGAAATGTTCTTTTGTCCGTACCGTACCTCCGTTTCGTATCAGCGTCGCGATCCAAAATCTCTGGACGCAAAGTAAAATAGGCCGTATCTACGTAACGTCGCTGCAATCATCGCGTGTTCATTTTTAGGGTTCCGTAGTAAACAAGGAACCCTTATAGTTTCGTCATATCTGTCTGTCCGACAAACAGACAGACAGACGTCTGTCTGTTTGTCTGTCCGCGGTCTAGCTCCGAGACCTTTAGAACCAGAAAGCTGTAATTTGGCATAAGTATACATATTAATTATGCCGACAAAGTGGTAAAACAAAATTATGAAAAACATTTTTTTTTAGGGTACTTCTCCTACAGTAAAGTGGTAATGTTTTTTTTTAACCCTTGGTGTGGGGTATCATCGGAAAGGTCCTTCGTTTATTTTTGGGATAAATTCATCCCAACTACGGAACCCTTCATTGTGCGTGGTCCAACACGCACTTGGCCGGTTTTTTGTGTCAAGTTTTGTCGTCAACTGCGGAAGTCTATGAGAATTTGGCGATTTCTTGCGCGTATTTCATTGTTATTCATAATATTACAATGAAATAGATAAAAAAACAAAACGCCGCTATTGCGTCCAGACTGACGCGTACACTGCATTGTATCGCCTTTGAACGGGGCGAAAAAACCGACTCGCGATGGTCCGGAGCGTGTCTATCTCCGTATCGAGACGCTGTACCACCGTACCGTACTGAATGGGCGTCCAAACTAGCGTTCTTGCTGATACGAAACGGTAAACGAAAGGTACGGTACGGACAAAAGAACATATCTGGACGCAGCTTAAGGCTTTACTTTATAACTATATCTTTTTTGGATGATTGGCTACGTAAGGAAAACTTCTTAGTGTGACAGCTATCTAAAAGCATCGAAAGCTTGTATCAGCCTCTGTAATACAAGAATTGAAGCAAATCTCAGTAGGTACATAATATTCGATCGAACCTGCAACCCAATGCAGAAGCTAATCACTTATCCGATACACCACGCACTAGCTTTTTTATTACTTATTATAATTATGTTTTATGTACACTATCAACCCTAATAAAAGCTAATATTAATAGAAAGCCCATCATCCCTCATAAGGCCCCTCCCTATGAGCCCCCAGGCTAGACCATATAATGTACCGTAACGTATATTTTACGTCCTATAAATGCTGTGCCGTTGTGTGCTGACGTATTGTGTGCTGACCGTGGGGCAGTCGTGTGGGGACCGCTGACGGATACGTTTTACGAGTTTATACATAGATCTATGTAAATTGAAGAGTAGGTAGGTATATATGTTTTGTTCCTATTCCCTGCAAAGGTTGGTAGAGGCACAGCTGATAGAAAAAAAAGTGATGATTGTATATTTTCAAAACTAGTTGGTGAAATTATTACGCGAAACAAAATGGTTTGCAATATAAAATGAAATGAAATGAATGACTGGAGTCTATTTATAAAATGAAAATTGAATTTAGCTTTTTTGTGGCTGGAAACATATAGCTTTTAACATTTAGTTCCAAAAAAGAACCGAATCTATAGCAAACAATTTCAAATTCCGAGAAAATTCATTAAAAGTAAAAAAAATAGAATATTCGAATACTACGTACCACGAACTGAAAATTTAATCAGAGAGAGAACAGACACCCGCACAACTTGCAACGTTATTTTTACTAGCTCGTCTAGTTTGAATATTTACTGAAAACAGAAAAAAGCTCTCACCCGGTTTCTGAATTGAGAATTTGAAGTTGAGAATTTTTCAAACTCTACTTAAGCATTACTTAAGGTGGCTTACGAAATTAAACATTACTTTGCAAAAACACATAAGGAATTTAGTATTTTGCGAGCTACATTGAAGGACTTACCTTCAAATTCTTAATTCAGAAACCAGTTGTTTGTTTCTACGATATTCCAATACTTACTCAGTTTAGCAACAATGTATCGGCTCGGCCTGAACAAGCGAACAATCCTGTTCAAACAACCCGCGACCTTCACAACTTGCCAAGGTCATATGAATTAATCCATCTGGGATTCTGTTGGTTAGTTACAAGTTGCAACTTAGAGCTCATATTTGAGTAGGTTTCAATTTGCTTGCAATGGTGCCGATTCTCTTGTCACAAATGCCTCTAAACTAGACTAAAAATCATCAAAATTTTGTTTATTCTTGTCAAACGACGATTTCCCATTCTGAAATAGACTAAAGTAAGTTAACTATATTTTAGTCTGACAGCACTAAGATGGTACTGAGATATTAGTTTAGTGAAAATGCCAATTTTACTTGCAAAATTCAGAATATTTGACGTTATTCACCAAAAATTTTGATTTTCCAACTAAATCTGACTATTTCTAATCGCGATTAAAAACGTGTGGAATTAAATTGGTTAACATGAACTTTAAATTCACACCGACACCTCGACTTCAGGTGCAAAAACAGTACAGTATCTTTTTTTTCTTTTGCTTATATCTCGAAAATGGTGTGTCCTATCGCAAAAATAATAAAAACTTCAACCCCCTTTATGAGACACATAAACCCCTAAAACTCAACATGAAGGTATTTTTTTTTTCTACTCGAAATGTGAATATAAAATACGCCAAGGCTGCCAAGCCTGCGCGCCTCCGGCTCTTAAAAAAAATCACGGGTAGGGCAAACAAGTACCACGTGTGGAGTCGCGATTGTCAAATTCGATTTAGTTGTGTCAAAATTATTTTTAAATTTAGAGCAGGGATGTAACGGATATCCGTATCCGCATCCGCAACTGCGGAGCATCCGCATAAATTTTGATATCCGCAAAACATCCGCATCCTCAACTTTTGATTTTAAAAGCTCCGCATCCTCATCCGCATCCTCATAATTTCTATGAGGATGTGACCCTACGTTGTTCGCACAAATAGTGAATTTTTTTAAACTCGCGCCGAGCTAAATGAGCGGGCTGATAAGTGAGAACGTACGCGTTCCTATTGGCGGAATTCGCAATATCCTTGTCTTATGACATACGATCGGCCGCACGTGGCAGTGGTGGCACGACTGTGGTGTCACATGTCACAATTTGAGTTACTGGGTGTAAAATCATTCGAAATTTTTCATCACCGCCACCGGCAAGTATCCCGAGCGAACAATTATTTAGTGGAGCAGGCCTTATCTATGATGAACTTAGAAACCGCTTAGAAGGCGAAAAGGCCTGCAAGTTGCTTTTTATCAGTTATAATTTACCTTTACTTAATTTTGAATATTAAAGTTGTGCATTTGACTTGACAATTTGAAATTTCAGTTCACAACATTAATATTTTTTACCTACTAAATGACCTATAATATAAATATAAATACTATAAAAAACAAGGGCAATTTTTTGTACGACATCCGCATCCGCACCCTCATCCGCATCCTCAATATGGAATTTTCCAATATCCGTATCCTCAAACCCGATTATCTCGATATCCTCATCCGCATCCTCATCCGTTATATGACATCCGTTACAACCCTGATTTAGAGGATGTATTTTGCAGAATACTTAGCTTTATGAGTCTCATAGCCAAAAGTAAGTAATTTTAGTGATAGTTTAGTTTGGTACAAGAGTTTCGGCACCAATATCTATGTAAATAGACATTATAATTGAATAAATATAGTATGAATAATTATTGCAATAGATCAATAATTACAGAACTAACTATCTATCAATAAATTAATTATAGTTGATGGTGTTCTAAGCTGTGATTGAGTAGAGTTCGAGTTCAATAATACAGTAATTCTTTTTTCTATTTTGAATTAAGTGAAATTATTTTGATTTAGAGCGCTTTATTTGCAACAGATTAATTCGAGATAAATAGTCTAGGTCGCGTACAAAGCTTCGAAATCTGAATAACTAGAGCGTTGTACATTTAATTCTCAGATTAATTTCAGTGTTCTCTGGATCTATTCATTATTGCTCTACCATGAACTAGACATTTTAGGGTTCCGGACCCGAAAGATGCCAAACGGAACCAAATTACAAAGCCTCCGCTGTCCGTCCTTCTGTCCGTCTGTCTGTTAGCGAGCTGTATCTCATAAACCGCAATAGGTAGACAGTTGAAATTTTCACAGATTGTATATTTCTATTGCTTATATAACAACAAATAATAAAAATTAAATAAAGTTAAAAATTAAAGGTGGGGACACAAGAAACTTGTTTTATCGTCGTTTTTTTGCTAAATATTGTACGGTGGTACGGAACCCTTCGTGTCCGATTCGCACTTGGCCGAATTTTTATTTAAAAAAGTATGTATTTTGTAACTATCATTAACATAACTTTATGTTGCGAATCGAACAAGTAATATATAAGTTCGTAGCACTCATTAAAATCATTAATTCCGAACTAATTGCGCAGTTCGCAGAGAAACATTAAAACTGCTGCACCATATCTACACCGCTAAACAACCATATTACTACAGTATCCAGCTGTTTAGCTGAATTTTTTCTAAAACTCAATTTTCTATATTTTACTGCCAGATATTGTGTCTATGTTCAGTGCCACGACTGAATAAAAACTAATTAGGTAGTAAAAGACCTATCGTCTCACCGTTTACACAGTTAAGCCCTTATTTCCATTAGCGAGTGACAGTTTTATGGGAAGTTTTATAGTCTGTGGATTGAATGAGACGTTCACTCCTGTTTGGACTTCGTTACTCTGTGTCTGTAAAGTGAATTAATATAGAAAGAGCGGGGAGAAATACCTGTACTGATAGAAGTTACGTCGAAAAGGAAAGATTATGAGGGATAATACTCAATTCACGATGAAATCAATCAGATCAGTTTTTAGGGTTCCGTACCCGAAGGGTGCCAAACGGAATCCTATTACTAAGCTTCCGGTGTCCGTCTGTCTGTCCGGCTGTCTGTCAGCGGACTATATTCCATGAACCGTAATATGTAGAATTGTGGACAGTTGAAATTTTGATTGTGTTTCTATTGTCGCAATAAAAATAAAATAAAGTTATTTTATACAAGAAACATGTTATTATCGGCGTTTTTTGCTAAATATTGTCGGTGGTACGGAACCCTTGGTGTGCGGGTCTGACTCGTACTTGGCCGGTTTTTGGTATTTCTGTATGTGGTTTCTAGGGTAACCTGACTTTCCGCTAAAGCATGATGACCTTGTCAGTGCCACTTTCCGCCATTTATTCAGAAGTTAAGCCTATCAGACTTTTAGACAAACGTCTAGCTGATTAAAATGTTAAATCGGCTTTGACTGGATTAACATTGCTAAGTTAACAAAGAATGCTGTTACCTAACTATTAAGGTATTATAAAATAAAGTGAAAATCCCACAAACTCAAACATATATTAAACCATTTACAGGCACTTTTGAACTGTCAAAGAGTTGGTCAGATAGTCAAAGTAGAAGCTAGTTGCCCATTCCGAAACGTAGATCTTCTCTATGGAGAAGAACGGGCAAGAAACTCCAGGGCACTCTTTTAAATATAGATATTACAAAATCCTGGGTACATTATTCTTGTTGCTTCTATATGTGAGAACAAGACTTACTAGGGGAACATCACATTATTATTATATTCTTACTCACTATAACTGTTTTCCCAAAACTAAAACCAACTATTATCCCAAGCAATTACCATATTGCTAAGTTAAAGCTGTCCGTCAAAAACATTGTATAATCTCCACGTAGTGGTCCACACTAACCGTAACACAATACAGAATGTCCACTTCAAACAAATAAGTGACAACTGAAAGTAAAAATAAACTCATAGCCCGTGTCCTAAATATAAGCGATCGTCGTACGAACACGCGATCGTCACGTTTATTTTGTTCGGCGAACCCGAATGCGTCGTCTAACCGACAAAGGCGTCCCGGAATTTCAAACAAATAGTGACAAATTGATCGCGATGATCGCGTTTTCGCGCGACGTTTCATTTAAGTTTCATTTGAATAGTTTGTTATCACTAGAATGGGGTGTGGCCTGTCAGGTTTTACCTAAACGACGTTTTTTTGTTAACATTTTCCGGTACCAATGTCAAAAGTCACAGGCATAATAAAACTGTGCTTAAAAATCGTACCTTTTAGTACGATTTGTACCTTAAAAGTCGGTACATATTGTGGACTACATTAGTCCCCCCCGACCCCTGCTCAAAAACGAGGTGCCAGCAGTTGTTGCAGCTGAGTACGTAGCTTTAAATACCCCGCGTAATAATCATGATGAAAATCTATGTTTGATCCAACCTGTCCCTTCTTGCTGTCCTCCCCCCAGCGATGCCCTATGCCGAGGATCGTACCCCATAGGGGGTGCCCTTAGCGAACACTCACTTTATTTTAATTTAGTATAGTTTAAAAGCTCCTGGCTGGAGGTTTTAAGTGTAGAAGCTTGAGGCCACCACAGGAAAAATCTGGTTAAGTAGCCAAGACCTTAGTGGTCAATAACTGCGAGAGGGCATAGCTAAAAAAAAAAAAAATTGACTAAATTAGTGTGCCTTCTTCATTTACCGAGCTACAACGTCGCGAGTAGTGCCCACAGCAGCGTGCGTTTACAAGGATAGTGATAAATAAGATAACATACGTACAGATACGTTCTGTCTGAATGAACGAACCTTCGTAACATGTCACTGTCACGTCTGTGGGTGTGTGGGCGAGGGGTGCAGGGGGGATAGATCGTTCTTATCACGTTAAGGGGAATCATTTTGTAGGTATAGGTGTGGATAGTTTTTGATGACCTACATAAAAGTAATACTGTGGTTTTGGGCAGTTTGTTACTTTGTTCTATACAGATATTTCGTATAGTTATGTGACTTGTATGTGTCTTTACGGCAAATGTCTTTATTTCGAGGATGAGTGAGCTGATCATTGCTCAATTGTTATTTCAAGAGATAAGATTTTGAATGAATGAATGAATGTTTATTTTTGCTAAAAATAATGCGTTACATTTCCCTATAGTCTACATTATTAGCTAGGTTTACATTCTTTAGTGAAATAAGACGCAAATGTTAAAGAAAAATAAAATCATCCACTTCCTGTGCGAATTATAATAAATACTTTCTCTTATAGTCGGGGAACGGGTGTAAGAGAAACGCAGGTGCTTAAGGATGACACTATAATTACACGAATCACATAAGTTTAAATCTAACAGAACTTTTGAGTTAAAGCGCGCGCACATTCGCTCGCTGATGGGTAGCTTACTTGACTAATTGACGATTACCATTCGAAATTCTTGGAGCTTGCGCGGGCGCCCCCAGACGGGTGGCCGGGTAACCACTCTGAGTTGCTATCGTAGCATTTACATACTGCCGCATATACTCTTTATTTTTTTCTTATATGGCAGCAATACTTTCAGTATAGTGCCCCATTATGCTAAGCCGACTACTAACCTATCTACTAACTCCCAGTATAATATTCGAAGCATTCAGTCGTGTTTACCTCACTATAAACAAGCTGTCACTTCAGCACATACACACACAGTCAGACGTGACAGTGTCAGTAAACATATCGGCTGCTAATGTCTGTTATTATTTGATAAGGATCAGTCGTTCACTAGTAACAGCCATTAGTTCAACGTTCAAAGGTGACAAACAACCGAATACTTTCAGTATGTTATCCGGAATTGTAATACTTTGTGACTCATGCATTGAGCCTACTGCAATCCAAACTATAATATTATAAATGTGAAAATAATTCTGTCTGTTACCTGTTCACGCCTTTAGGGCTGAACCATAGAAATATACTTATATCTGTGGGCTGAACGGATTGCGATGAACGGCACACAAGCAGACCATGACCTGGGATAGGATATACTAGGATACTTTTTATCCCGGTAGTAAGTTCTCGTGGGATGATCTCGGACCTCCACGCGGGCGAAGCTGCGGGCAAAAACTAGTCATCTATAAATTCGTCTACTAAAAAAATGGATGTAAATAACATAGATTTTTTACAAGTGAAAAGATAAATGGACGGATTTAAAGAAGAAGTAACTTCCTGCACTAGTCTAGTATTCTACTTTGAACTTGCGCAGGAAATTAAAAATTCACAAAGCAAAGAAACAACACGCAATTAGATATTGGTCTGTTACTTGCTTGACTATTATCGTCCTAGACTCTACCTAAATATCATGTGAAATGCAGTTTAAACTTGATTACCCATCAATGGCATGGAAACAGCTTAAAGACTGTTCACACGATCGTGCCCGTTAGCAAGCAGACGCCTCGCTCAGTATGTAAACGTTTAAAACCTCAACGTTGAACGCAACGCCTGAATACACACGCCCGCGCTCACACTGCGGTGACACGCGTACAGTATTCACACAACATAACGCGTCAGAATGTTTGCACTCGTGGGAGTAGGCACTTATCCGAAATGGGATTGCGATGCTGAATAATTTGGGAGACTTTTAATTTACATTGAATTATTGTATACTTATAAAGTTTATCCAAGCCGTTGTAAAATACCAACACCCATTTTGTGTTCAATTTAGGCTTGTCTAAAATACTTTCAATTAACTTTGGACGACTTACTTGTTTTAAAGTTTTAGCCGAAATAGAGTTTTGAATTGTTGTTTCATTTTAATTTAGGTTTTGAGGGCGAACTTCACCAATGAAACTGATCGCGATGCGCGGCCAAGAGTTGCCAGTGTCACAATATTGTGGAATATTGACACTGACAGCTTTCGAAAGCGATTAAGATAAGACGCGATAGTCGCGTATTGTTTCATTGGGGAAATTTGCCGCCGTGTTCAAACATTTTGTAGTACTTTAATAATTGGAAAGTTTTTTTTTTTGTTTTACTCCGGCAAATACTATTTCTAATGAATAATGAAGTTTTCTGCTTCTAATAGGACACAATACAACACACTTCGTTGAGATTCCGCCATCCATCTTCAGTAACGCACCGCCGACACTTCCCTCCAGAGCATACAATGATGTATAGCGGTCTGTGCCGGCCAGGTCAGGACGCACCTTGCTGCTCAATGGAGATTTATACCGCGATGAATGGGACGCGAACAATGTGCAGAGGATGATAATTTATTGGCTTTTGAAGAGATGCAGGTTACAGAAGGATTAAATTTATTGAAGTTGAGTTGCATTTTGTGAAATATGCACTTTAAGTCCCTTTCATTATCATAGATATAGTCAATCGTTTAAGACAGATAGAAGATCGAATATTCTATATTTTACACACAAACTATTACAAATAAGGACTTCTAAGAGCTATATAGATCTCTACCCAGCTGTAGGACAACACAGGCTAATAAAAATTAAAAAATCAGCCAAGTGCGAGTCGGACTCACTCACGAAGGGTTCTATACCGTATTAAGATCGAGCAGAAAAGGCCGAAAAAAACGTTTCTTGTACGGGGACCCTTTAATTTTTAACTTTATTTAATTTTTTTAATTTGTTGTCTGAAAATTTCAGCTTTTTCACCTATTACGGTTCATGAGATACAGCCCGCTAACAGACAGATGGACGGACGGACGCACAGCGGAGGTGTAGTAATAGGGTTCCGTTTGGCACCCTAAAAAGTGCTACATAGGGTATTACAATGGGCGGACATCCACGGTATAAATTTAATATGGAAAGTGTTTCGTAGTTCAATGTTACTATTAACGTGCGGGTTATTAGAAACCCAAACCCGGAAAATGAAAAACTATTACGAGCGAGAATCAAAACCCGTGACAATTTCACTTAAACATCAAATAAACATAACAAATCCTGAGTTTATATAATTGTAGTTTTAAATCACCAAAATATAATGAGTGAGCGAGGTGAATGTGGCGATCAATGCTTGTACGGTCAGATAAATTAATGAAACGTTACGTGAATTTGTGCAATAATAGCATTTCATACAGCTGTAGACTGACAGTTGTGATTTGATACAAGGATAATTTAAATTGGTAGTCAATTTGCTTAAGAAATAATTTCTTTAAGTTTACATTTCCTATGTTGAAGGCTTTACCTTGCAGTGAGACAAGACTCTTTAGGAAAAGGTCATGTTTGTTAGGTTTACAAACCGACGGCGTTCGTTTGTTATGGTGCGGGAAGTGGGTCAACATGGGGCTGTCAACAGGTGGGCATGACTTGGCGGCGCTTATCATAATAATCACAACGGTGTTGTTTTAAGTTTTCCCAATTATTTTTATCCTCTTATAAATAACATATTATGAAGTTTTTAGGTTTATGGATTTAAAATATCGTAAGGTCAAGTCACAAGTCTAAAATAAGCGATGTATAAAATGCGTCATATTCAGGTTATAAACAACCGTTATAGGTACAAAACATTTTCGATCGATGTATATTTGCCAACATATAACCGATAATACTATTAATTAGGTTTCATTCAATAAGACCCTACCTTCTGTCCTTGCATCGGGCATACATTCAAATCCTATCATCAAAGAGAGATTTTTTCGAACAAAAAATTCCCTATTACATTTATCATATTTCGGAGACTGAATCCAGTAAGTACTAATACAACTCTAACTTTTAGTGGTTCCTTGTTATCATTAGAAACGGATAGGTCTGTAATGTCTACTGCTAACTATGGTCACTAAAATGAACTGTCAAATGAATGTGACCATTTTAAGCTCATGACAGACGCTTCGTTTGAGTGAATGTTCATTTTTGTTTCATTCCACGTTCACACGACACCGACAAAATTATATAGGCATCAACATCGTTGGATCGGTTCACTACTAAATCAATTGTTCACTTTTGATTCATTTTTTGCTCAGATGTTTCACTGCGAGTAAAATATGCCGATGAAAAACAAAACTGAACAGAAGGTGAGCGTCGTGGAATATCTGCTTTATCACCAAGTTTACAGATGTTTTGCACTACCTATTGCAACAGAACAGGTACTGCAACATGAGGATACTAGGGAAAATGGTTGGAAGATTCCTTCACCGATAATCTAATATTTTTGAGAAGAAAATCAAAGCATTTTTTGATTTACGTAATTCATTTTGTTTGGCAGACACAGTAATGACAACTACGCCCAATACACATAAATAAATGCAAATCAAATTTATATGTTCTGACTAACGGTACAATAATAAAACCAGTAATATGAATGGTAATCATGCAAGGTAAATATTAAAACGCAATCAAGGCAAACTGAACTAATTCGCGTTTGATGGCGCCGACGTAGAGCCTTATCGCAAACTATGAATACAGTAACACCCACTTGTACACGAAAATACTTTCATAATTATAAACTTATTAATATCCCCGGGCCACGACGGCCTCAGCATTGAACACCTGCAACATGCTGGCCAGCATATCTCTAGAGTTTTAGCGATGTTCTTCTCACTGTGCGTGAGCCACTGTTACCTGCCGGCGGATCTTATGAAGTCTGTGGTGGTGCCAGTTGTGAAAAATAAGACCGGTGACCTTGCAGATAAAACTAACTACAGGCCTATTTCCCTAGCCACCATCATAGCCAAAGTGTTTGACGGTTTGCTTAACACACAGTTGAATGTATATGTAAGCCTGCACGATAACCAGTTTGGTTTTAGACCTCAACTGTCTACAGAAAGTGCTATACTGTGTCTTAAGCATACCGTCAGATACTACACGGATCGTAGGACCCCTGTATACGCGTGTTTCCTCGACTTGTCTAGGGCCTTCGACCTGGTTGCGTATGATATTCTTTGGGATAAATTGGACAGTATTAACCTGCCGCGGGAACTTGTGACTATCTTCAAGTATTGGTATACGAATCAGGTCAACAGCGTCAGATGGGCGGGGGCAATGTCGGAACCGTATCAGCTTGAGTGTGGAGTGAGGCAGGGTGGATTGACCTCGCCAACCCTTTTCAACCTCTATATGGATGCGCTGGTCGTTGCGCGCAGCAGTCGTCATGTCGGGTGCCACGTTGACGGTGTCTGCGTCAATAATCTTAGTTATGCTGACGACATGGTGCTGCTGAGCGCGTCGATCTGTGGCCTAAGGGAGCTGGTGCAGATCTGTGAGGAGTACGCGCGCGCGCATGGCCTCAAATATAATGTTGACAAGAGCCAATGTATGGTCTTTGGAGCCTGCGGTGGTAAATCACCGGAAAATGTACCACCAGTTTTTCTCAATGCTGTTTCCCTAGACAGAGTGGACCATTTTAAATATTTGGGGCATATAGTCACGGCTGACTTCAAGGACCATGCTGACATCGAACGGGAGCGGAGGGCCTTATCGAAAAGAGCGAATATGCTAGCTCGTAGGTTCGCCCGCTGCTCCGATCAAGTTAAGGTCACTCTTTTCAAGGCATATTGCACCTCACTGTACACGTGCAGCCTGTGGGCTCGCTACACACAAGCGTGCTATAGCGCCCTCCGCGTCCAGTATAACAACGCATTCAGGGCAGTGTTGAGGCTCCCCCGGTTCTGCAGCGCCTCGGGCATGTTTGCGGATGCGCGCACCGACTGTTTTCACGCCACCATGCGCAAGCGGTGCGCGTCCTTAGTGCGCAGGGTGCGGGCCAGCTCCAATACTGTCCTGAAAATGATCGCTGAGCGATTTGACTGCCCCTACATACGACAATGCTGTAACAGACATGTATAGCCAGGGCACTTAAGCTAATTGACACTGACCTATATTATTATTAATGACTTGTTTGATTATATCTATAATTTTTTAATTTAATATTAAAATTCTGTGATTAATTCTGTGTAATTTGACATATCATTTTAATTTCAATTCTGTGACCCTATAATTTGTATTACTCATTCGTTTATTTTAATTGAATTTGACATTTTATTTTTATTTGAATTCTGTGATCTTTATAATGTGTACCTATTTTAATTGCATTGACATTATTTTTATTATGTTGGTTTTGTTAGATTGTGTGTTGCAGTATAGTTTTTATTTGATGTAATATGGGTTTTGCCTGAATTAAATGAATTTTATTTTTATTTTTTTTAATATAAATGACTTCTGGTGAAATGTGCGTGGATTCATACCTCTACTTAAGCCTTCGGGGAATGTTGGCGTGATGTTACGTTGTGGTAATGTAGCTAATTTATACATCCAAGTGGAACTAAGATCTCGTTCTTATTTGCAGGTATTTGAAATATCAAAGTTTGTCAGATATTGTTTTAATCACTACTTTAGGCGTAAGTCATTTATTTCATAACAAAATACATTGTGTTGAAAATATGATTAATATTAATTATGTCAATAATTATAATTACAATAATAATAATTGAATAATAACAATTATTATTATTTATTTTTAAAATAATTTATGTCAATAATTCATAAGTTTTATAATAGACAGGAGGATGCTGATTTGTTAAAGGTAGCCTGCAAAAATCTCGTACGTCTTTTTTTCAATTTGCAGCTCAGTTGTATGTTGATAAAAAATATGATTCGCGACAGTAACGAATATTAGCCATATTAGGTATGTATTTACTAAATCAATCATTTAAATCATCAATTGGTAGGTATAACCCTTTTAGGATCTTAGTTTAAAATTAATTACTATTGATAAGGAACGTGATGTTTTCATGACAGTCATATTTTCGACCATTACGATCTGAGACTGTTGTATGAGCATCCTTCTTAATATAAATACTCACTACCCACATTGGGTAAAGCCAAAATACTGAAAATAGAGATAAGAGTATTCAATTTCACTACAATACAATATTAAAATCACAACTTTGTCAAAGACTCAGCCCACCGCTGTACCGCTGTGAGACTAATTAGATAACTTAGACAGATATCGACCTTTAATGCTTTGAAGCCGCGCTTCGATGTCACACGCCTACTTGTAGAATATTACATTACATTACACTGATAATAAGATACATATACATGAGGCAGTCGTGGAAATCGTAGGGGGAAGTATGAACATGAGATTAATTCGAACATTCAAAAACATGGTTGGCGAAATGAAGTCGACCTAACGAGAATCGACGTAGAGGGATTAATTCTTAATTCTCTTTCGGAGAATTATACTTAAGCTTATTCTTAAAACATAAGGTAACATGACGGCAGTCTGAGCCTATTGCCGTTGGGACAAGTTCATACTTCGTAGAACTAGCGTCTTACATTTTGTTTTGTGCCAAAGCATTATTGTTATAAGTCTGGTTTGGGCAGGGCATTTAATTACATCATCATCATCATCATCAGCCTATAGAGATGTTCCCACTGCTGGGACACAGGCCTCCTCTCTGTGAGAGGGAGTGGGCCGTAATCCACTACGCGGGCCCAGTGCGGGTTGGTAGATGTCACATGTTTTTGAATTTTCGGTTCTAGGACATGCCGGTTTCCTCACGATGTTTTCCTTCACCGTTTTGAGAGTAGTGGTGATGAAATAATTTACACAAAGTAAAGCGCCTGTCTGGGTTCGAACCTACGACCTACAAATCGTAAGTCGAGGCCGTTACCACTGCTCTCTTTTCAATTACATGCACGTGAGATATCTCTACTCATTGCCCATGAAGGTTAGCAACGAACTGACGTACTTTAAGCTCTCTGCCCATTACACCGTTTCATGCCAGGACCGTGCTGTGAACGTATCAGGCATGGAAAGAAACATGACACGGACTACTATGCCCACTAGAACGTATCAACAACGTATCATATCTGTTCATAACGGTTTTAGTGACCGTAGTATCCGCGTGTTATATCCGTACGGTTCCTGCTCTCACGGTTTTAGTAGTTCACCTGTGTTTTCGCGTGAGCAGACGCGTCAGGAAGTGTGAGTCAATATTTTTGTAGAGAAAATTATTTCTCTATACGATGGCTTTTAGAAAATTGGCCGTTAATGACGGATATGGAACGGTCATCAAACGCGGTTATAACCGCATATGCTCACCGTTTCGCCGCCTGCGCGCACTGGTTTCGCAACCTCACGTGCCATGCACGGAGCGTATCAGTACCGGCTAAAATATTCTCGCTGAAAATTGTTGACGCTCCGTGCATGACACACGACGGTGTTGGTCGGTGAGGTAACGGTCTAGTGGGCATAGCCTCATACTTTTCAACACAAAGAATATTTTTTTACCTGACACGGTCATGGTGTTATACGGTGTAGTGGGCATACTGCTTAAGCCATTATAAGCAGAAGCCCTTTCAACTTCAGAAGTTTTTCAACAGATAAGTATGGTAATAATAGTTGAACATTTGCAAAGATTCATGAGAGTAATGTGGTTATTAAGACTTTCATTTTAATGAGGCATACAGATGCGCTGAGAGTGTGTGTTTGTGTTTACTAATTAGAGATGAGAAAATGTAGAAGTTGTAAATGGCACAAAAGCAAAGCAACTCAAAGTGGCGGTGGTGAATGCAAAGTTTTATTAAAGTGGCTCTCTAGGACAGTCTATTTATGTACAGTCAGAGCAACGCATTGTTTATATAATTCACGATCAAATGAAATTGACCGTAGATTCAAATCAAAACCGTCACTTTTTATCAGTTGTACAAAAGGATACATTTCTCTGACACCATCAATATAGCTAGAGCATCAGCAACATAAATTTACTATTATTACTATTTGTTAAGTACCTGGTACTTGTTGAAAGACCTACACTGTCCTCCCATACCTATTAACACTGTTATTTGAAAATATTGTAAACGCCAATATTTTTAAAAGAGTAACCGTGAGGTTTCTTGCCAGCTTTTCTCCATAGGAAACGACCAATTGAAACTGTGCACGTAACTTCTGACGTTTCATAAGTGTCCATGTAGGTTTATGTGAAATAAAATAATTTAATTAGATTTGATACAGAAACTAAGCTTCTCCCCGCGCCTTCACCCGCTTGAAGCTCGGAAACTATCCCACGAGAAGGAACTACCGGGATAAAAAAATCTAACCCAGGTCGTGGTCTATTCGTAAGCCAAACATCCAAATTATATTGGCTTGTCAAGTAGAAGAGTATTGGCAAGGTTGAAACTCAATAAATAATAAGTCAAAGCGTGGTAATCTGACTAGTCAGACATAGTTTAGGTTCGGGATTAAACTAACAATCACCTAAGCCAATTATATTGAAGCCTCAGTAATGTTATTAATGGCTTATCCAATTAATATAACACCTACAATTCTATTTGTCACAGGTTGGATAAAATCGTGTTATAACTGAAATAGTGTTAAATTCAATTGTCTTCTTTCCAATTACATAAAAACGTCAGCGTCACGTAGTATTCAATATATTTTTTTAAAGGTCAAAGGTAAACAATTTCACAGTAATCAAAGCTACGGCCACGTAAACCACAGTACATACTTTCAAGTTTCCATACAAAAATCAAACAATACCACAATATAATATAACGTTACAGATATAGGTATACCATCAGTAACAGCGGTCCAAAAACGAATTTTATTTTCATTCCAATCCTCGAACCAATAAATAAATAGTAAATCAAGAAAGATAATAGTGAAGACTGAACGCACGGGATCAACGGGGAAGATAAAAGATTTAAAACTCCGAGATTGTGTGAGAAAACATATTGTGTGAACGAACAACACCTACCAGTGAAGTGAAATAAGAAAAAACAATTTAATTAAAACAAGTAATAATTTCATACATATTAAAAAAGACAATAATAATTTCTAACCATATCAAAATTTCAACATATAAAAACAAAAGAACGTCAATTTATGTTTTTGAAAATTAGAATGAAATTGAGAATAAAAGCAATTGTATTTTTAAAACACTCAGTTTAATTAGAGAAAGCAATATGAAGTTTCAGTTTCAATTGTTTTTGAAGTGAACAAGACACGGACGCTGAAATGACAATTAATTTATTTTATATACATTATTCTAAATGAGTGGTGCGTTTTATTGTGATAACATTGGAAAGTGTACTCTGTGTCGTAGACATAAGGTTGTATTTACCATGAAGTAATCGTGACCTTAAGTTGGTTACCTAGAAAGGACATGTGTTCAAACAGAAAATAGAAGTTCCTGTAAATAAACTCTCGTTCCTGTAAATAGTGTTTCGTGTTGGAGGATTTTGTGTCGTAGCAGGAAGGATATAAGGTCCAAAATGAATGTGCCGATGAAGGGTGGTCCCGCGCCCACAGTGGCTGTGGTACCTGTGCCGGAGAGTGAGATGGATGCGCTGCTGCTCGGGAGGACCGCGGTGAGGACATTTGATCAGTACGTCAGAAATGTATGTATTTTAATGTTATAACTATTTACTAATATTTAAAGAGGTCGATCACTGTGACTGCGAAAGCTCAGATACTGTAGAAAAATAAAATGATTAGCTAAAGAATAATGTCGTAAAGGATTTTTTTTTGTGACGTGCTACGAGGTGCTACGCCGTAGCAGCGTAGTACGCTCGTAGCAAGTAAAGTTTGTAATAAAAATGATACGACTAGTATGATGAAAACTGATAAGTTAAATCATAGTTTAGTACTCAACATTTTGAGTAATACAGGTCAGAAAATAAATTGATAATACTCGTATTACTAGTAAAAGTATCCTATTTCTAAAAAAAATAAGCTGTTAAAATAAAATTCGCCTCTGTTATTGCATTGCTGGACATTATAATCAGACTCAGTATTTTCAAACGTTTTGTTCTAGAATCCAATTGATTGAATTTATTTCCCCTTGAATTAGCAGGAAATCCATCCCTAGTTCGTATCCACATCAAGCTCTCAATAAATCAATCGGAGCTAATAGCCGTCACAGCGATCGACTTCCGAATGCATACGGATTTAGCCGATTTATGCCGAATACTTTTATCTTCGGGAGATAAGCGGATGTGTTGGTAATCTTTATGTTAGGGATAATAAGAGGATTTGGTTTATTTATGGTGATAAAGTAGAAAAAATCGTTTTAAAAACCTTTGTTACAGATTCCTTAGAATGTTTCCTAATCCATAAATATTGAACTTATGCTTTGTGAAATATCACTATTACTTAGCTGCAATAGTAAAATACTGAAAGTTTGCAAATATCACTACACAATGAAAATAAACTGTGGGGTCCTAATAAAAAATATGAAATAAAACCCGATAGATTGAACAGCGAAAGGTCGTGAGTTCGAACTCCACCCGCTGCATAATTGATTGCATAAAAACTTGTATAAATTAATTATACTCGTCCACGAGTAAGTTGACCTTGATCATGAGAAAGTACATGAAGCTTGAACAACGGAGATGAAAGAAAAAGAAACAAACGCTTGTTCAGTCTCCGCCGGAGGGCATTCACCTTCGACTTTACTATGCGTACGAAACATGGTGTGAATTGAAAATGATACAGGATTTTGGTACTCAACAACACGCCTGTATCTCACGAAAGGGTAGGCTGCGTTATAATAGGTGCACTATGTTTTGTCTACATACGCTAAATACGATTGTACTTAAATGTTTTTCTATTTTATTTTCCACTAGCTGCGCCCCGCGGTTTTACCCGCGTAAGTCGCGATGCCGAGGGAATGTCGGGATAAAAGTATCTTTTGTCTTACTCCAGGTACAGGTCTACTCAATTGCCAAATTATATGCAAATCTGTGCAGCCGTTTTAGCGTGAAAGCGTAAAAACAAACAAACTCACTTTCGCATATATAATATTAGTTAGAACTAGTTAGGATGCAATTAGAGTAAAAATTCAGAAATGTTAGTCGAGTAACATATTATTTCGACAACTTTAAGTGGATGATGATGAAGATTACAGATCCAATAACTGCGATATTTTTACAAATTGAAGTTTGAATAGTAAAATCCGTATGCATTTTTAGACAAACGCTTTATAGATTTATTTATCTTTTTATATACTCGCCTATACTATGAATTTTATCTATATGTGTACTGTAAATATATATGTGATAGTTTCAAACAATATAATATTGTTGGTATATATTATGTATATCTGCTATATAATATAATACAACGTAATGAAAATACTACTTCCTAAAAAAAGGTAGTTTGTTTTAAAATTGTCAATTGAAAAACAAAAACGAAAATGTTATAAATCTGAATGAGATTATGTTCTTCTGTTTAATGAGTACAATCAACGCGCGGGTATTGCCGAAGACATCAACACCTGAAACGTAAACATAACATATTAGACGTCCAAAATAAACACGCGCGTACGTTAGTGCTATCAATCAAAATGTGGCTGAGGCTTAAGTGCTTCACACCATTTGGCGACAGAGTAACTATTATGTATAAAGAAGCTAAACAGTATGTGTTGATTATAAAAGCGTAGATTTGAAGGCATTTACCTTCCTAATGTAAAGAATTCTTTTTGGCGTTGATTGTACTAATAAATTATTGGGTACCTGCGTTTTCACTCTGTGAACTTTCCTAAGGAAGGATTAATGAAATCTTAAGGTAGTATGCCAAGTGTGGCGATTATGGCATACCCCCCAAAAATGACAAGCACCAGGAAAAAATGGCCCCTAGTGCCCGGCGGCCCACCTGCCCTTGGCTACGGTAGCGGTCAAAGTGCGTGTTGCCAGTGATGACCTATGGTACTGAAACTTGGTCGCTCACAATGGGCCTTATCAGAAGGCCTAAAGCCACCCAAAGGGCAATGGAGAAGGCTATGCTTGGAGTTTCCCTACGTGATCGAATCAGAAATTAAGAGATCCGCAGGAGAACCAAGGTAACCAACATAGCCCGAAGAATTGCCAAACTTAAGTGGCAATGGGCAGGGCACATTACTCGCAGAACGGATGGCCGATGGGGTCGAAAGGTTTTGGAGTGGCAACCGCGTACCGGAAGACGTAGCGTTGGAAGGCCTCTCACAAGATGGACCGATGACCTCCTGAAGGCCGCAGGAATTCGCTGGATGCGGAAAGCACAGAATCGGTCGAAGTGGCGGTGCTTGGGAGAGGCCTATGTCCAGCAGTGGACGTCTTTCGGCTGAAATGATGATGATGATGAAGGTAGTATGTGTGATTTTTTTAAAGGTTTTTAATAAAATAATTCGATAAATGTTTGACTAACACTCATAAAAAAGACTCACCTCGTTATTTGTGTATAATATAGGCATGCTATTACGCTATGTGAATACTGACTTAACTTTTGTTTGATTACTACTACGAATGATAAATAATAACATGACACATTTCTTTCAAAACAATTCATGATACATAGAAATTAGCTTTTCTCTTTTTAGGCACAAAGCACGGCATACTTTTTTCCAAATGAATCCAGCAGCAGCTGGCTTTTACCGGCAACAATACACCTCACATAGCTAGTGCAAACGGTCGTATCTGCACATTCTGCACATTTGCGACTGTCGCGTAGAACGACGGAACTGTTTATCATGACAATGGACGATCGCGGCAGCACTATCATACAGCCGTCGGTACTCTGTGCGATATCGGAGCGTAATAAATGCACAATGAATATCGATAATCGATACGAGTAGTATGGACGGCTTATATTCGTGTGCTGTTTAAATATGCGTGTTTTTATGCAAATTGGTGTGATCGGATATGTGTGAGATTCGTGTCCGGAAATGTTTTTTTGACACATCGCTAAAAAAGTTAACTAAAAAGTATTTTTCAATAAAAATCGAAATACTCTTTTTCCCACATCGATTTCAATCGGTAACGCCCTAATGGGCCGGCAACATTTGCAAAAGAAAATATATAAATAAAATAAAAATTGACCCAGGTTAAGGCACATAATATTCACATAAAATAGTATTGTGTTCGGCACGGCTGCGCCAAATAGGCCCAGTTCAGCCAACTAGTGCCTGACGCTAGTAAACTAAATAGGTTTACCAATTACTAGCGTGAACAAAAAAGAGTTATCAAGTCAGGTGTTTTTTTAAAATGTTGTTTTCAAAGTTTTAATTCAAGCATCGACTTAAAGATCAAATTATCAAACAAAATTATAAATCAATATTATTTATTTATTTACTATTCACACTTACATTTATTTTGTTTTAACAGGTTCAACCCAATACAGCAATGTATGTCCACTGTGCGGCACAAGTCACACACAAAATTATCCATAATACATTAATCAGCACTCTTGTCACTAAATTATTCACCAAGAGTTCACTTAGTCAGCACCTGCTTCCGCCAAGTTACTCCAAGTACTTAGTTCTAATATTAAAACCCACATTTTCATTCATTTTCTTCCTTATACTACGGTGACAAGAAGCCGTTACATTAAATTAAGGACTTTAGCTATCTTATCGTTTTCCTAATGGTTTTATGAGTTTTCTTATTCTTTCTTTATTTATCACAAGTGGGTACCAGGGCGACCGAGCTCTGCTCGCGTGCAAATAGAGAAAACGTATTTAATGATATGAGACCTACCCAGATATGAGACCTACCTAGGTCGATTTTTCGCCCTCATATACCCCTATTTTGCAACTTTCATCAAAATCGTTAGAGCCATTTTCGAGAACGTGATTAAGTCAAAGTCAAATAATTTATTTCAAATGGGCCTTTATATGGCACTTTTGAACGTTAAAAAAACGTTATATATGTAATAAATATATACAAATATTGCTCTTTTAATAGTATAGTATAGGATACTTAACAGGGTCTGTTTTTATGACACACTTTGTAGAATACACCTTAACATCGTGTCATAAATGCTTGAAAAAGCCTAAAACCAAATTCGAAATTAGAAAGGTACCTTTAATAAAAACAAAATAATGAGTTTACTGACAAATTGCGTCCATCACTAGAGTTAAGTTCGAAGTTTTATTTTGTATCTCAACAAAAAGGGTATTATTATGCATACTACCTTTGTCTCAACAATGATCGTTCAAGCCAAAAACCTCATTATAAAAAGTAGAAGCTCCGTCAGCTGCACTTTTGCATGAGAACAGAGCAGAACATCAAATATCTCAGCTCGTGCTGACTGAGATTATCGCGGTTCATTTACTTCACATTTTCCAGCTCGCTTACAGCGCTTATCTCGAAGATTGGCGAAGAAACTACGATTTATTATTTTTGTCTGCACATTGCTGATTCTTATGTGTGGACAATTCAATGTGTTTACACAGCATTGAAATGCAATTTTCATAATAAGTCTTTTTGTATTTGATGCCCCGTTGAGAGGTGAAACACTTATCGATTTTATACAGGGTTTTTTATGACTCTTTAGGAATAGTTAAGCGGAATAAGTTACTAAATATATCTACGGCTATTATATTTTTACTTCAGACAAAAGTTATCTGATGTTGAAAATCAACTAATCCATTTTGACTTCCAACTAATACAATTACTGGGACCCATTAATATTGGATGTCATTCTATAACAATTTTTTTACAAATGATGGCAGGTAGTCATCTTCTCTAGACTAGCCGAATATGATCGAGGTCTTGTGTAAACTAATGTCTTAACTTAGCTAACGTACTAACATTTAATAATATGTGGGAAAACATAAACAGATAATATAACCCACACAGTGTAAACAAAACAAACAAAATTCTATTCAAATAATTTTGTCGAATCTAGACCAAAATACATACTATTCACACTGCATCAACAAATGTTCAGCAAACCCGAATATAAAACAATAAGTCATAAAGTAATATTTGTACAATACACACTCGTACATCATACGGAGTGTATTTGTTTTGCAAACACAACATGAGTTTGGTTCAGCTCTGATGAAAGACATGCGTCATGTTTTTGACAGTAACGATATAAGTGTTATAACAGTGCAGTACGATGCGCGCTTGAACGCGGACGTGTTTCCACTGTGCACGGCACGAATTTTATTCACGTGTTGCGCGGCCATAGCCGCTGCCCGTTAACACTATGAGTTCCAAACAACTCATAGTCAATGAATTGCTGGCATTCCTGGTCCATGCTATCGACTACATGGACGAGGTGAGCATCCTGCAGATATGCCGGTCCAATTATAAGGAGGACGAGATTTGCAGCGGAAAACGGTTACTGTTCCAGTCGCTTGGAAAACTAGACCAGATGCCCTCTCGCCGCAGAGATGGAACCGAGAAGAGTCTTCAAGACATAATCGATATGTTGAAGAAGACTGACCCGGACGACGTGCCTGATTTCGTGGCGAAGGAGCTAGGTAAGCTGCCCCCAGTCACGTTCGATCACGTCGACGTTACGCGGCTGTTAAAGGACATCACTACCTTAAAAGTGGAGATGACCAAGATGCAGTCCAGAATGGAGGAATCAGAAAAAGTCAATACTGATCTACGTGCAGAAATAGTATCATTGCGCAACGTTGGTTCGGTAATTGGGTCACCTGAGGCCTCACAGGTGAACACTCGTCAAGGGACGCAAAATGCATCCGTCGGCAGTTTCGAATCGGCGAACACAAGTGCGTCACTAGCTGTCAATAACGCTGAGCAAGCACCGCCCGCCGTCGTCGTCTCCCGCACCACAATACCGGCTGCGGAAACGTCACGCGTAGGTACATTGACCCCTAAACGTGCCTACGCTGCTATTGTCACCGGTGGCAAACCAGATGTGTCGCAGCCAAAGCGACAAACTAGAAAAGGGGACAAACAGAAAAAGGGTACTCAACCTGCCCTGACTGCGGTCCGTAGCTCCTTGCCAGAAACCTGCAGCCAAGTTGATGAGGAGGGTTTCACGAAAGTGGAAAGGAAGAAGAAGAAGCCCTGTTCTCGTAACCTGTGCGGCACCGCACCGAGTGGACCCAATATGCTGCTGCGCCCTGCTGTGCCTACGACGCAGCTGTACCTTTCGCGTCTGCATCACTCCACTACAACTGAGGAAGTCGTGCAGTATTTAAAAGTGAAGACCAACTGGACTCTGAGGGTTGAAAGGTTGGAATCGCGCCACAACATCAACTTTAAGTCATTCGTGGTACGAGTTCCAACCCACCATCTACAGATTTGCCTGAAAGAGGACTTTTGGCCGAAAGGTGTCGTATATCGACGTTTCCGAGGACGGTTACGCGACACCACGCAGCGATACACGACGCCGTCAACATTACGTGTATAGTTATAGTTGTATAAGGTTTTTAATATGTATTAGTTTATTATTGTATTAGATTATTGTGTGTATTATATTTATGGGCCTTAGATGCCTGATAATAAAGTGATTATTATTATTATTATTATTTTTCTATATTTTAATAAATCTCGGGACCATGGATCCCGGTCCTTTGGAAGGCGTACGAGGGGCCGAAGCCAACTCGCAGAGGCCCCTTAGACATTAATAAGAGTTGAGGCACCAACCGACGATTATCCCTGTATGCACCATGCAAGTGCACCTAAGGACAACCCTCGGTTGGTGTAGAACTATTGCAGAACATGGAAACAAAACATATTAGGCTATGGATTTGGGTGGCTATAATGGATTGGTAAACTGGAACTATGGAAAGACTATGGCCCCTGCCTGATCAATGTTTTAAATGCACACGGATAAAATGGCAGGGGGTGACTTGCACACTCATTAATGGGCCCCCAAAAACGGTCGCTAGCACAAAGTGTCGTAGCGACAAGGGGGCAACATGTCCTGAGGTGCTTGAGGAGTGGAGAGGTATTCCACGGCTTTCAGAACAATCCCAGAGCCCGGAAGATGGTCAAGATCCCTACGAGCACTTACTGGAATACTTCCTTCCTCCGAGCACGTTTGCTCTTGCGAATCTCCACTCAAGCCGGCCAATTAAGGCAAGAATGAGATGGGAGCTCTGTTCCTCGTCAGTGTTTACTCCAGCCAGCCAATGAAGGCAAGCCAGAGGTGAGGAACAAGACTTCTCCCGGGAGATAGGGTCCGTGGGGTCGCTACTGCCCATCAGCTCGCCACATGCTGCCCTGCGGGTTTTTGTATCTCTCTTGGTCTGGCTCCTCATCCCAGACCTGTTCCGGCAAAGTAAACTCTACCGGCACAGACCTAGAGTTCGGAGCGCGCAAGCCCCACCACGACGTCAACGTAGAGATACGGCGGTGGGGTTATTATTATTATTATTATAACAGAGTAGATGAATAGAGTCATCATACGCGCACTAAAGACTGATGAAAAATTTGAAGTAGAACTCCTTGTGAAAGAACTCGTCTGAGGCAAAAATCAAAACATACCTTTTGCCGCCAAGTAGTATTATGTGTACGAGCATGTGTCTCAGTGTAATTATTAGTTTAGCCTTTTCACTTTGTCCAAGTGTGGTGAGCGGCGTGAAATCACATGGGCAGCACGTTTGCCTATAAATATACGTGATCCACGAGGCTTTGCGGATCTCATAAGACAAGGAAAATGCGTATAAAATCTTCTTCTTTTCGTATGGTTAGTGACTAACCTGGTATCAGAATTGGTAGCCGCCCATGGGCCTCTGACTTGACTTCACATGCCGTCGAGAAATATCTCTCAGGTATGCCGGTTTCCTCACGATGTTTTACTTTACCGTTTTTGAAGCAAGTGATAATTATACAATACGCACATTTGGGTTTGAACTCGAGACCTTTGACTTGGCAGTCCGACGGTCACACCACAAGGCTATCACTGCCCTGTATAAAATCTGATTTTTTTTTTGTTTTTTTTTTTTAAAACGTTGCCCCACACTAGGAATTTCTCCTGTATCGTGGGTGCGATTACAAACATATAAACTCACATACACAAACAGCCAGACCCGGAACAACTACTGGTAGGTCATACAAATATTTGTTCCGTTCGGGAATCGAACCCGCGACACGCAGCGCAGCAGTCAGCCGCTTAACCACTGCGCCAACCGTGCCGTCAAATCGTCGATTAAAATATGGTCAGAGATCTTTTTGAGTGTAAAAATCGTCAGCATAAAAATATTCTATATAGCTTCCACGAGAGTGGCTTCGCTTGCGTGATATCTTTATAAATTATAGTCTATGTTACTCAGTGATATTATAGCATGCTACTGGTGAAAGAATTTTTAAAATTGGTCCAGTCGTTTTTGAGTTTATTCATTACAAAACAAACATACAAAGAATCAAATCTGTTCTCTTTATAATATTAGTCTAGATAATATTAGTTTAGACAATTATTCTATGTTTGTATCGGTCACAAAAGCATAAGTTTTACAAATACAGACATTTACGGTTTTATCCTAATAACAGCTCGAATGAGCGCACAGAGGGCTGGCGCTGACGTCACAGAAGATTGACGAAACGTACGTCATTTATCTAAATCCACGGATCATTTATTTTTGGCTACCACCTACCTACTAATAAAATATTATGGCAATTCGCAAACAGGAGATATTAATATGTGGGATTTTATGCAAATACAATGTAGAGCTATTTACAGTGGGATAGGTATGGGAACTATTTGCTTTAATTAGGTTTGCTGTATATGCGTTTAATTCTGTGAAAGCCGCTTGAAATAACAAACACAAATGTTTCGAAATAAATAATATTTCCAGTATCGAGAGTGCAAGTAATAACTTGGAGAATTAGAACAAACGTCTATCTATATCCAAACACCTAATATAAGTAAACTACGAATAAATTTTATACTTTTGGCAGTTTTTCCATACAATAACTGCTGGATTTTTTTTTAAATCCTCAGCTAAAAAATAATTTATTTGACTATGGCAATTCAGCTCTAAGGAGTGGCCTTTAATAGTAAAACAAAAATATTTGAACAGAAAGGCAAAAGTGATTGATGAAACTTAGAATTAAAAAGACATTATAACGACAATTTTACGAACACCAAGAAAAAAGCTTAAGGCGACAGCTAGAATATCATTAGATACGTATGTTATATCTATGATAATGACAAAATAAAGCTCTTTTTATTTCACAAGAAAGTAAAATAAAAACTTCTATAATATCATTTTGATAACAGTATTTACCGACTTTACAGCGCTGGGCGATCGCTACGTTACAATTACATACTTATCCTTTACCAATTATTAAATTTTTTCATCTAACTGGAGCTCACTACAGTGACCGACCATGCCCCAATGATGAGAATGCGCTCGCGTTCAGTAGCTTAGTGTACCGGAGCGTTCGCTGCAGATAACTGCCCCTGTCTGTACATAAGCGTGTTTAGCACATCGTTTGGCTTAAGGGCTTGCGGGATCTTGTGTTAAGATGGTGGAATTTGTATCTGTAGAACGTCAGTTTTCACTTCTTAGACTACGAATCTCAGATATAATTATTATCTAGTTTAACCAGATAAATAAATATATTTTAATTTATTTATTCTTATTTTACACTTAAACATTACGTTTTTAAATATATTTTATGAAAGATCTAAAAATAATATATTTTATATTTTTAAACAGTAGCCCACCTTTATCGGGAACAGGGTCTAAGCTATCGGCAGCCAGGGCTCCAGAGAAAGGAACCTCCTAACAATACGAGCCCTGTCCAGAAGTACCGCTTACTGAATCAAGCCCTCGTCGAGGAGGCTCTTGGCTATAAAGCCATTGGTTGTCACAACTATTAGCGCAATAATTGCTGAGTCAATAATTGCTCAGCCACATCCCACATGTCGACAAGCTCGCGAAGTCAAGATCCTTGATTTGTTTATCTTTCTCGGCTTTCGCGAGGCTTCTGTCATGTCGGACCGTTATTCCAGCAATCATTGCACGCCGCCGCCGCCGCTCTATTCGATCAGCTACCACAATGTCAGGCTTATTAAGACTTATTATTATTTATTAAACACTTATTGTACAACACATTAAACCACAACATAACAACATACAACACACAACATCATTCATTGGTATGTATGAACAATAAAAACTTAATTATGGAAATGCAACGGTACTTTTTAGATTGTGAGCGCGCGCGCAGGTGACGCAGGTGGCAGGTGGGAGCGAGACAAAACACTTGTATATCCTCGTGTAGTAATAATATATGTTATAGTTAGGTATTTACATTATTTATGCACGTATGGTGATGCCTGCGGAATAATTTTTATGTTTTTAATAATTTTTATTCTTATATTTCGTTGTATAGTTGTCTTTTATTCTAAGCACTGTTTATATGATTTTGTTACCTACCTATTTAATAAACAAATCACTGAACTTGACTCGATTTCCGTACATCGTATTTTTTTTCGGGTTACCACTGAAAATCAGCGCTGTGCTGCGGGTCCCCCAAAATAATGCATCATGCTGAGTGGAAGCCTTCTTGTCACAGTCATGTCGTGCAGCTGCCGACTAATTTCTGTTTTATGCTCGTGATTTATTATGTACTTTTTGTTGTTTTCGTTTACTCTTGTCTTTTATGTATGCACGTGGTTCTGTGACAAATAAGCCTATTTTACTTCTTAAATCTCATAAGTGGTTTTCCGAGTAATGAGCACGCATAGAAAATGAGAGACGTTGCGTTTTAAACATAATGCGTTTTAATCTTAATTTTTAACCGACTTTCAAAAAGGAGGAGGTTATATGTTCGTCGCGTTTGTTTTTTTTTTTTTTTTATGTATGTCCACCGATTTCTCCGTCAATTGTGGACCGATTTTGAAAATTCTTTTTTTGTTTGAAAGAGGGTGCTCTCGAATTGGTCCCATATAAATTTTATTAACTTTGCTTGGATAGTTTTTGAGTTAGCTACAAAATACGTATTTTTTTCCCACTTAGTATGTAGATGATGTGTTAAGTTTCTGTCATTGGTAGCAGGTAGTGGTATTCGAATGTGTGTGGGGTAGGTACCACAACTAAAAAGTGAAAAATAAAAACTTTTTACAAAAAAAAACAACCGACCTCCAAAAAAAGTGTCAAAGGTTTTGTATTTTCGTTTTTTGCCACCGACTTCCGAAATTAAAGTTATTTTTCACATTGTAGTGTTTTTTTTGGAGGTCGGTTGTTTTTTTTTGTAAAAAGTTTTTCATGAAAACACTTGCCCAAAGTTTCTCAAAGATATCCCCTACGTAAGAAGTTAACTACAATTTTAGAAATATAGCCAAAACATTGCAATATCAGCCCATTATGATCAGAAGTCAGTCAGTTCACACCAGCGATGTGTGACGGAGCGTTAACTGCAGATAACTTCAGTGGTTATATCTACAGTTTACGGGATACAGTGCGGAGATGGTTATATGTGTACAGAATATAGTTTTCACACAGTCAGGATAGTTCCACAGTTTGGCGTTATCTGCAATACTGAGCAGAAGCTTCGATACATAACTATTGCATCGTAATGTATTGGATATTGACACTGTTTAGAACTGGAGATGGTTTGAGCTGTGAGTGCAGAGTTATTTAGCGTGAATGTGAATGTTCGTATAACAGACGAACATTCGCATTCACGATAAATTAAAAAAATCGACTTTATGCAAAAGCGTAATTTTAAAGGTTACACAGGTAATCAACACATATGCTCAACGTCTTAATTTTATTCAATCTTGAATCTAGTTTATATTCTGTGAAGTGAATTGATTGGTTGTTAATATTTTGGTCAAGAATAGAATAGAAGGAAACAAGCAAGCAAGGACAGCCATTTTATAGCAGGTTACCTGATTAGAGAATAGATCAGGTTTTTTCGAAATCGGATGAGTCTGTTTGTTACAATATCATGCTCAAACTGCCGTAATTTACGGATTCTATACTGTTCAGACTAATAAAAATTTAGTAAAAGCTGACTTTCAAGGTTAAGAAAGTCAAAAACGCAAAAAAACTTCCACGCACATTCTTCTTGTAGAATATTTAACGCTTAAGACCTCCAACCAAAAAAAAGCCTTTAGCAAGCAACATGAAACCTTCGCAAAAACTAGTCACCAAAGTACATAATCTAATATGATAGAGTAGCAGGGTATCATCAATCAATTATTACCGTCACCGCGCTGCGCCGCGCTCGCGTCGCTCGGCCAATACTCATGCGGTTTTATCGCGTATACGGCCAGCCACACGTCCGTACTAACATTTGTTTGAACTGCGACGATTATTGCTGCGAAACTGCTACTAAATAAAGACGCAAAGTCAAAATGTCAACCACTTTGACTTTGCGTATTTATTTCGAACGAATATTATGTGAGGTAGTCGCCTTCTTGACTTTGTTTGCAGTTTTTATTGTGGGGTGTGTGTGTTTTTATTTAATAAAGTTACGATGCATGGAGTTTATTGCTGAATCTTTAGGCTACAATAGGTATCTATACTATCTATACTTTATATTATCTATACTTTAGGTCTCGACAAATGAGGTAACGTATTAATAAGTGTGCCCTGAAACTACAATATTAATGCAGTATCGTGGATTCATCGTAAAAACAAATCCATGTTTAAACACTTCTATTACATATGTAGTCAAAAACCTCACACAAAAAGGAATAAGTAGTTCAAACCTTTTTTTAAATCGTACGATCTATCTTTTAAAGTGAAACTTTTATTACATTTTTTCAAACTTTTTCGTCTGTGTGTTGCATGTCGCGTGACGGTCGGCCGCGTAGTAGGGATAAAGTGAAAAGTTTCACTTTTACCGTGGTTTCATAAAACCACACAATCCTTTTTTAATTATAAAATCAAAAAAAATAACAAATAGACATGATAAGTAAGCGAGGTACTACCCCTCCAGCCTTGCCAGTGAACTTCGCTATCATCAACGCTGACTGCTCATAGCTCTTGTTGCCAATAGGTACGATACAGCAATTAATTGACTAATAACCTTGGTTATAGCATAAAAGTCTCATTCGAGTGGTAAAGTACGAAAACAGCCATTGCCTTACCAATATACTCATGCCCGAAATACCTATAGCTTTCAATACTGGGCAGTCCTACGGGTTGACGACCGGCGAGTCAATTTACTCGCGCCAGTGACTATTACACGTTACTGGCGTGGATTACTGGTTAATGGGTAGGTATTTCTGCTAAACGGTAACTTCATTACTGCACGCTGTCAGGGAAAATTCTTTTTTATTTATGGGAACGGGAATGGAATGTGTTTCACTTAATTTGAAGTGTCATTTGTGACAACGTGGGGCAAGTGATACATGTTATCACATTAAGTAACAGGAATTTGAATAAAACAAATTTTGCAACAATGAAAAATCTTGGTGCAGTAATGTAGTCGGTCTAAATATTTAATTCAGCATGACATGAATCCAATTCGATGACTTTTCTCTATAGGTATTTCCCTTAGTTTTAAATTTTAGTCTGCAGCCTGTTCACAAACTCTTACTTGTTTATGCCTACCGTTAACAATGTTTTAGTTAACGGTAGATTTATATTCTGTGTATGTATAAACACCCTACAAAGGATTATAAACCCTAAAAGCCTTAGCAGTAGACCTTCCTGACCCTTATTAATACTTTATAATGAACGTGGCACAGAATGATAAAGGGCCGGATTTCCAGATTTCTAGCCAAGTCTTTGAAATTGTAGTATTATTAATGATCACAGAACTATTAAATGAAACCTCTCTGTACTTAATTTCCTGTCATCGGAGTGCAATAAATAGTACTGTACCTACCCATCTATCTGTCTATCATAATAGTTAAATCCATACTAATATTATACATGCGAAAATGACTGCCTGTCTGTGTGTCTGTCTGCTACCTTTTTACGCGCTACGGCTGAGCGGATTTGGATGAAATTATGCACAAGGATGGACCATTACCTGGGTAAGACCTGGATTATCCTATGACGTACGTTTCTGTGGGATAATTCCCGACCTCCACGTGGGCGAAGCCGCGACAAAAGCTAGTATTCCATTATGATGCTTTTTTAGGGTTCCGTAGCCAAATGGCAAAAAACGGAACCCTTATGGATTCATCATGTCTGTCTGTCTGTCCGTCCGTATGTCACAGCCACTTTTTTCCGAAACTATGAGAGCTATGCTGTTGAAACTTGGTAAGTAGATGTATTCTATGAACCGCGTTAAGATTTTCACACAAAAATAGAAATAGAAAAAATAATAAATTTTGGGGGTTCCCCATACTTAGAATTGAAACTCAAAAATGTTTTTTCATCAAACCCATACGTGTGGGGATCTAAGGATAGGTCTTTAAAAATGATATTGAGGTTTCTAATATCATTTTTTTCTAAACTGAATAGTTTGCGCGAGAGACACTTCCAAAGTGGTAAAATGTGTGTCCCCCCCTGTAACTTCTAAAATAAGAGAATGATAAAACTAAAAAAATATATAATGTACATTACCATGTAAACTTCCACCAAAAATTGGTTTGAACGAGATCTAGTAAATAGTTTTTTTAATACGTCATAAATCGTAAACCGCAATTTACCTTTCATTCAATGTTACTTGCTGCTACGGAACCCTTCATGGGTGAGTCCGACTCGCACTTGGCCGCTTTTTTTAAATCTTTCATCTTGTATCGACAGTCAGCAAGATTGGCAGTAGGACTTATCTCTCAGAGTGCGCCAGACGACCTAACGTATCACTTTTTTTTTTGTCGCATCTTGCAAGTCAACCAAGGAGGTTGTCGGCTACTTAACCGGACTTTCCTGCGGCTGCCAGGGCATCTTTTGTGCACTCCTTTGTGTAGTATTTCCAAGAGCTTTATGTTTGGTAGACTATGGGGAGAGAGGGAGAGTAATAACGGCCAATAACTTCTTTGATCGTTAGAATCATAATGAATAATAATCATCATCAGTACTTTAGTAGTAGTAGTTTAGCTTGGATAGCTAATACTACACCTCGACCTCCTCTTTGTCAATCTACTTCTATAATTTATTTGAGATGATTTGTAATCGGCAGGGGTTATTCAGGGATTATTAAGTACGACTTCAAATAACCGAGATTTGATTAATTAAAACTTGACAAAATGGATGCTGAACTAGCTTTTGGAAAACCGAAAATAAATAAAAACCTTTAAAACCAATCATCAATAAATTTTCGGTCCATTCCACTCCACACAATCAATATTTGCTTCTAAACTGTTCTACACAACCACGCTCCGACTCGAGCATAAAACGACCGATTCCAATTTTTAATCGCCAAGCAATCAATGCTTCCCATCTAAATAGAACACTAGCATTCCAACATACACCTTCTACTTTACAAAATAGGGCTTGGTTTTGGTTGTTGGTGTGTGATGGTGAAGTATTTGATCGCTTGAAGAGTAGTGGACATGACATGAATACGAGTGAAGTGCGGAAGCGAGGCTTGTATGCAATACAATGCTTTGCCGAACGACACTATTCCTCTGACTGGCGACGACATGTTCCGAATGAGGTGGTTCTAGCAATCATGGCGGATTCTGGTGACATAGAGGTTGTATTTTGATAGATTTGTATTGAAATGAAGGCTTTCCTAATTCCCAATTTTCAAGCGAACTTAGTATTAAATAGACGAGTAAAAGCTAGATTACTTCCATAAGAATTAGAGTGAAATTGACTCCTCTCAAATAAAATCAAAAGTATGTATTACAATGAGGAGAGACAAAATACAAAAGCTTATGCGTATTCATTTTGTAAATCGCTTTTTTACTTTCCACAGCACTCATGAAAAGTGGAATAAACTCATACACACAGTCATAAGCAGAAAAAGTTAACTCAATTAAATTGAAAGCCAAACTCTTAACTGGGTCGAGCATTTGCGAAGTTGTCATTCAACATACGTACTAACTTCCGCACAGTCGGTTAAATCTAATCGGAGAAAATTTATGACCGACCAAACGTCGGTTTTATTCCAAAAGTTATCGCGAGCGAGTCAATCAGCTCGCGAATGAAATCCATTATTCGTTCAGTCGTTCGGTCCCATTCATCGTTCCTTTGAATGGAATTGAAAGCAATCTTTTTCTGAATCTCATCTGATAGAGCTGTGATCTATAATTGTTTGTTTTTCTTTTTTGTCTTTTGTGTGACTTGCTTTGTAAAAAGGCAAGGATAAAAGAAGGCGAGGAAGAATATGAATACGAGCAAAAAGTTTTCTGTGAATTAATTGGATTTGACTTCATTTGTATCAACGCTAAAAGGATTAAACACAAGCTACAAGTGATTAAATAAATATCAAGCTTATAATAATTTTGGTTTCATCAGAGGTATATTACTATTGTTGTTCAGAGCAATTTCATGAGCAGTTTACATATAATAACAATGTAATGTGAAGTACTTGGTAGGTAATTAGGCTTGTATAATGTTATGAGTTTATTCTACATTACCCTGCTCTCAAAAGCAACATAAAAATTGCTCGAATTCTATACAAACAACGTTCCTAATTAAGTAAGCGCTATGTTTTGAATGCTAAGCGTGTGTAACGAGAGCACATGAATGTTGTAGCAGTACGAGCACGAGCAAATAATGATATACAAGATGAAACGAGCATTTACACGCCGCTCGATATATTCAGAATATTTTCATAAAGAATAGACGCTTATGAGATGAAAGAGGTCTTTGTTTGCGAGCTTTACGCTATAGGTACTCTTCACGATATGAAGTGGTGACCTAGATTAAGTTGTTTTACAGATTTACATGACTGCACTGAACCTACCACTAGGCCGATTGATCCGATTGAGGGTGGATAGGTTTTCGTGAAATTACATGCACACAAGACATTTCAGCTTTAGGTGTGTCTAAACTGCGACGTGTGTAAACAAAAGCCATGGCAATTTATGTTCTTCCTTTACTAATAATCCTTATGATACAGACCTTCCTAACCATTAAATTATTTGACAAAATCGTGTATTACAGCACATAAATTAAACCTAGCACAGCAGTGTAATTCCATATCTCGGCAAGGAGTCGCGGCTCGCAACAATCTTATTACGTCGGCTTACGCAGCACTCGTCGAGCCAGCCAATTAGATGGCTCCGCAGGATTAGATCCCACGCTGATTGGCTGAAAAGAAATAAGAATAAATCAACTGCGTTTCTTATAGGTCGACTTGTTACGGGGAAGTTGTATTTGTTTAAAATTTATGTTGGTTTTGAAGAAAGAGTTGTAAATAGAACTCGAGTATGTTTCACTAACTTGAATAAATATGCTTGAAATGAGCTAGTGACAAGGGTTCTTTTATTTTAATAATTTTATGAGTAAGAGTAAGAGAGAAATAAGTTTATGGTACGTCTTTGATTAGTTTAGGCCTAGCAGATGTCATAATTACTTGTTCACTCCTCTTGCTCAAAAAGGCCGTCATTTTAGAGTACCAGAGCTGGGAAAAAAATAGCATTTCTTGCTCTAGGAGAAAAAGTATTTTTTTTTTAATTTTTGTCTGTTCGAACGAGCCTTGAAAAACGAAAAAGTCTTTATTCTTTTGTAGAATAATCATGATTATGGACTCGACTTATTTTACTTGTTCACAAAAAAAAGAACATTTTATTTTTGAAAATGTAACTAAATGCGGCTATCTCTTCGGTAGAATGCGAGCATTGCGTTGCGGCTACAGAAGAAATAAAAAAGGCATTAGCGCGAAATCTTTAGAATTTTTCTCTAATTTAATACTTAAAACAATTTTATTTAAATTTTCGATTCCTTATATTCCACATATTAATTAATCGAGTCGATCAAAATTGAAAAAAAAAAATCGTTTGGCATAATCGTTTTCGCACATCAAGGGCGCATAAACTAATTGATTAGCATTCGAAAATATTGTTGCAGCTGCTGAAGATTGTAAAACTATCTTTTCCTTGTATAAATTCAATCTCTTTGTATTGTATAATTGCATATCACATGTGTGAGCACTGTGACCATGTTGTACATTCCATAAAGCTACCATTTACTGGGTACGTCTTTCATTGACTTGAATGTGCTCTGGCAGCTGAGAGTATGTCATGCTCACTCAAATGTCTCGCTGATGGTGGCGTGTGTGTTGGATCATTAAGTTCCCTTCAAAATGGTTGAGCTAAATGGTGCTGATCCATGCGTCATGTTCGTGAACGGGCGCCGTCAGTAGGGACTGGTCATCTCTTAGCTGCCACGGTTTATTTTATTTTAATTTATTTAAATTTTTGAATTGTTATTATATTTTTATTACGGACGCTTTTAACGTGCACGTCTTTCTACATTGTTCTCACATGTATAAATTCAACACGAATGATGTAACCAATATTTTGTAACAATATTTTGATTTAAAAGAGTGTCCGTGGAGTTTCTTGCCTGTTCTTCTCCATAGGTACCTACTACGCTTTGGAATGGGCAACTAGCTTCATTTTTCTGACTGACCGACCCCTTGACAATTCAAAAGTACCTGTAATTGGTTTATTTGAAATAAATGCTTTGAGTTTGAGTTTGAGTTTGAGTTTGATTACAATAAAAAAAAATGGTCGGCGATATTTAACACAAATTGAGTAGTGGTAATGAATATTACGTGTTATTGGACCTGTGTTCGTATATTACGTTAAGATCTGGGCATTTGCTAGTTGTGTATAATATTTTTAATAATATTTGTCACATTTTAAATCGTATCTACATGTGTATGTGTGATATTTGTGAAAAGTTAAAATGTAAACTCGCACGATTGGCGCGAAACTTCGACTTTGGATATCAAAAACTTAATTACCACTACTTATTTAACTTGAACAATGGATGAACTCGTCAAATAATGAAATGATGTAGTATTCACTGCCCCTGTGGTGGAATTTGGATGTTCGAAATCCCCAATTTTTATGTTTTTAGCCTCGACCTTGACCGTCATCAAAATGGCGATAATCGCATTTACAGATTTGAATTTTATAAAGGTAAATTATATTGTATTGGATTATTTTATTTTCTCGCAATCGTAGTGAAAAGTAGAGTGTAACACACGGCGCTAAAACCCATTGTAACTCGGTTTCTATTTACTCCCTCGCTAAAGCTCGGGAGTCAAAACTACCTCGTTACAATGGGTTATTTTAGCCCCTCGTATAACACTCTACTATTATGTTCTTGTAACTAATAATATTAGTAATGTGTGTGTGTACTGCTTCGTGGGTCTAATGGTCGCAAGCATTACTGCTGAGTACGAGGTCCTGGGTTCGATTCCCAGGTCAAACAAAGTGTTATTTTGGGTTTTTCTTTCAGGAATTTTCACTCCGGTTGATGGCAATAGGCTCACCCCCTATTACATGGGACTTAAATATAATTGAGAAATGTGGGTGTTCTATCAGTACGCCTTTACCTATACCTTCTGGGAGTACAGCGTGATGTTGAGTTTTGTAACAATAATGTTTGTCTATCGCCTCGAGATAATCCTTCAACCAGGCAGATGATATTTACTGTCTCCTAAATAGACTGTGTATTATCAGAAATCTGTTTAATGTAATTCCAAACAATACCTGTCAAGCTCTGTATTCCCAGAAGAGACAGCGTGTATTGTAATGTAATAGTACTCCCACATTTCACCGGCGACGCGACGGTATTAAGTCTCACGGAATAGGGGCTAAGCCTATTGACATAAGTCGGGAGCCATTCTAAACTTTGGACTGATTTTGAGAATTTTCTGACTGAGTCTTACTTGGGATAATTTGCTTATTTTTTTTTTATATAGGTTGTTTTGTTTTTATTTTCACAATTTTAAAGAAGTTTTTGGTTATTTAAAAAAAAGAACATTTGCCCACTTAATTACTTTAATAAAAGCAACCCTAATAACGTAGGCAATCAACTTACCCACCATACTGGATTCAGTCTAATTCGTAAGTAGGTACCCATACAGTCACGAGTCGCCTAAACTCTGTGACACGTTGGTCCCTCAGGACGTTTGAGACCTAATTGGGTCCCAGAACGGGTGCAAGAAATCGAAATTGGAACCCTTCTTATTAGCTGTGAAAGAAGTAGCCAATCAGAACACTTTGCTGCCTGCGTGTTGATCAACCGGTAATAGCTAACTATGCTAGCGACTTCGTCTGCTTGGAACTTTGGAAGGCGGAAAAAACCTTTGGTTGGAAATATAATTCTGAAATGTCATATGAACCCGCTATTGTTCATAAGAATAATACACTTGAAACGACAATAAACATACTCGTGAAACGACTTCTAGTAGGTGATCGTTTGACGGGGTAATGAGATGAGAGAAGGAGAAATAATGTAATCATCGTGTCTACACAGTCACAAAAAATTGTGCCTTTAAAAACACTGAATTCTAAATTCTAAAGATGTTTTCCGACAGTATGGTATTCACTTCCCCCCGACACTCTACTCCACTTTTGATGCCCTTGACGACTACAAACTTAATTTAGAAGAAACACTCTGAGCAATTTATGTTTTCGTTGGATCATGTACAATTTTGTCAATTGCTTTTATTGGAGGCAAGCAACACTCTCTCCTTTAAATTGAGAGTAAAGGGCATGATTTGTAAGTAGTACTTACAAGGCTCAAGTTTGTTTGTTGTATAAAAGGAGAAAATTGTTTTGTTCTTTCAAGACCACAAAATAAAATTCTTCTCGAGGGGGCTTGCCCGGAACAGCTGACTATACTTTAACATTTTATAAGCTGTTATCACATAGCATATCACATAACTCAACACAAAAATAGCAACATTATAGAAATGGAAACTCAACGTAATCATTTTAAATTACTTAGACCTATTGATAAAATGGCTACCTAACAGTTTTATCCTTTAATTTATACATAAATGCGTGTTAATAAAGCCCCACATCACACAGAAAAGGGATTTCTTTCTATTTGTACGCATGAGGCCGCTGTGTGCCTCGGTGAGCAATTTTATAATTAACAATAAAATTAATGGGCAATTTTATTGCTCGTCTGTTTTCATTGTTCCAAAGGTTGTAAAGATGAGTCGGAGTCTTAATTTCTATATTTGTCAGTGTGTAATTGAGTTATTGCGTTAGGAAATCCCTAATTTCAGCATGAGATTAACTGTTACCCTAAACGTGGGTTTTTCCTTCGTTGTTTTTTCACGGGCCCATGGTGACCGTTCGGAGAAACTGCTTTAAAATACCAAGTTTGGCAGACGAAATGATGGTCAAAGTTTAGGGGTAAATGCATCCCATCAAAACTCTGGTTATTTAATTAACAAATTGACAACTATTTTTCAGATCAGATGTATTAAATACCAATCAAATAATCATGTAACGCAGGTATTAAATCGTAACTTATCAAAGTAATCAAACTCTCTAACTAGCGGTGTAGTATTAGTTTAATTGTTAAAATTAGCTCGCTCAGTGTAAACCCGTGCGAGCTCTCATTCATACAAATTATGTGACCGTCAGGATTAATTGGAATGGATGACTTTCATAATTAGGTAGTCACCGTAGACACAAAAATCGAATAAGGTCGAAAAAATTGCACTGTACTGATTTTTTGGAATGTTGTTAGGATAGATACGAATAGCGTAAAACCAAGTTTGCAGCTTCAAAAGACCTTTGCTAACTGCGTAACTCGAAAATCGTCGAAATTTTCGGACGTCTTTCAGTTTTTGACTTACCTATAACTTCTAAAAGGTGCATCCTACGGAAAACAACCATCATTACATTTTTAAAGTATACTAAAGATATACAGTTGAGAGCAGTCGTAGCTCTGTAGGTCCAAAAGAACCCGAGAGACAGCACTTCTAACATTGGCAATTTGTATTGGCCGGTTTTTTGGAAAAACTGTGTCGGACCACGCACAATGAAGGGTACCGTAGTTAAGATGAATTTATTTCAAGAACAAACCTAACATTGTAGTTGAAAAACATGTTCTCCCATACATTCCGACTGCAAACGTAAATTTGTACAAACAATATTGAGAGATTTACCATGTTACTTTAAGACAATAGACTTCTTGTAGGTTTTCCTGTAATCTATGAGTAAAGAACCATTCTCTGGATTTTTAATTTTTTTTTAATGTTCAATTTTCATGTATTTCCTTTAAAAGATAGAAGATTTTATATCTTTAAAATTATAGGTTTAAAAAAAATGAGATCCTCGAACAAGGGCTTTCATTTGATTTGTTACACGGTAAGGTACAGTTTGTGATTTTTATTTTTATTTTTTATTTGCCCCTCAAAAGTGACCCCCATATTCAAAAATACATAATGTGTACTAAATTTCAACTTAATCGGTTTATTTGATTGCCAAACTGGTTGTGACAGATGGACAGACAGACAGAAACGCGAGTGATCATAGGATTACTCGCGTTTGTTTGTCTGTCTTCCACAGGGCAAGCCAGGGTCAGAGTTCCGTTTTTCCTTTTGAGGTACGGAACCCTAAAAAAGTGCATTATATTATGAAATGTATACACACGAATCTTCCATTTTAACCATACCAAACTACATGCCTTTTCCTGCTAAAGTGCTAACCAATACAAAAACACCATTAACGAACAGTAACATGTTCACCCATACTTATGTAAACAAAAGCGTGTAACCCCTCTTCGCCTCCGTTCACACGACACGGCGGTAAACACGGCGGGTGTAAAGCGTCCTTTGGCGACATTTTGTTAAAACTGTTCGAGTGTGGCGGCAATTTATATCCATTTGCCACTCGTCGTTACCGTAACGCAGTTAGATCAAAGGTGAATATTTTGTAAAAAAAATGCGGTTTTTATATCTGGTTTAAACCGATTAGATTTATGGTTGAAGGTGCATTTCGCTATGTTTTTGTGGCGTTTATAGTTGGTGTTTGTAATGTTTCTTTTTCACTCCTGTTGCTCAAAAAGTCCGTCATTCGGCAGGGAAAAAATAGCATATCTTGCTTTAGGGGAAAAAGTAATTTTTGTCTGTAACAAACGAGCCTACATAAAGGAAAAAGTATTTATTCTTATGTAAAACTATATTTATAGTACCGCATACCGGGATAAAAAGTTTCCTTAAAAATTCAGATTGCTCAAATTATATATTTTTTTCTCGCAATCGCAGTGAAAAGTATTGTAACACACGACGCTAAAACCCATTGTAACTCGGTTTCTATTTACTCCCTCGCTATAGCTCGGGAGTAACTACCTCGATACCTCTACTATCAATGGGGCCTGTCATCTATAATAAAATACCTCATGCCTACAAAGAATAATCAAGTGTATTTAAAAAGAGACTAACATCCTTACTAATAGATAAATGTTACTATTCTGTACAAGGTTTTTTGAATGATAAGAGTTTATAATGTTATTTTAATTTACTATTTTTATTTCAAATTTCATAACATATTTTGTTATTTTTTTCTTTTTGTTTTTGTTAATGTAAGTAAAATAATGCTTTACTTTGTGTAAATTATTTCATCACCACTGCTCTTAAAACGGTGAAGGAAAACATCGTGAGGAAACCGGCATGTCCTAGAACCGAAAATTCGAAGACATGTGACATCTACCAACCCGCACTGGGCCCGCGTGGTAGATTACGGCCCACTCCCTCTCACAGAGAGGAGGCCTTGTGTCCCAGCAGTGGGAACATTATAGGCTGATGATGATGATGATGAAGTAAAATAATCAATATTATAATCATTTATAAAATACAATGTATTAAAGATTGTTGTTTTTTTAGTTTATGTAGGAAGGCTGCCAATCCACATAACTGTACTTATTTATTTTTGTTTATTTGGTGTATAATTGTGTAGATATAAATATTTTTAACTTTTGCATGCCGTAAGGTAGAGTGTGTTGGAACTACTTTTACAATGTCTCAATCTCTCCCAATCTTTACCCTAATTGCGTAATACAACACAATCACAATTTGTTTCGATTTGAATCAGATTGCTAATACATTGCTTCATAAATTGAAAAAAAAATCTGCTCAACAACGCAAATAACGCAATGAATGTTGTTGAACTGTCAAAATGAAACAAATTAGGCAATTTTTTTGACGAAAATAAGTTACACAATTGGGGTATTGATTTTGTACCCACATTCATTGCAAAATAAATGATTCTAATTCTGATAGAATGGGTTATTTTAGCCCCTGGTATAACAATCTACTATTGTGTCGCATCGGACACTGGAAATACAAATAAGGCATTTACTTGTAGCGTGCCGCCCACGGGTTGGAGTGACTCCTGACAATAATTTGGTACTTGACTCCGAGTGCTCTCGAGTACCGAATCAAAACAATTATTACTGTCACAGCCAAAGCTGAAACATACGTAACGTTACAGAGAAGTTATATTCGACACTCAGCCATCGTAAAATTGGGTACTTTAAAGTTCAAAAGCAGTTTTCTGCTACCAAATCCAACACCTATTCAAGTGCAGGTAATATGGCCACGATATTGCAATTCCAATACAAAATTGCGATAGCTTTATAAGGTCAGTCACTAGGTATAATAATATGTATTTTACATTCTTTGGGCGAGTACTATGTACCGTCGCTCCCGCTCATCACTACCGCTTATCGCCCCGCTCCCCGCTGCTACAGCTCAGTCCACAGCCTTAGACTCTTAGGACATAAAGAGATAACGGTGTAATTAAGTGAAGTGCTTCAGTAGCGCCGACACAGGCTATAAAAATCGTCCCACGCTATATTTATGAAGGAAAGCAGAATAGGGTATATTTCTATTTAATGGTCTTTAGGTTGCCGAAGTGTCGGAGAGTGATTTAAGAGAATTAAATCTGTATTCTACAAGTGAAGGTTACTAAGGATTTGTCTTGTCAATCAAATTTTCATATTTATGCTCAAGGAAAAATCTGCTTTACAAATCGTCACAAAAAAGGAAACGTAAGTATTCATATCCTTTCTTCACACACATCAAACAATATAAAACAATACATACACACAAATAGCAAATAAGCCATCCTCTTCCGCCACGTCGGCTAACCGTGACTGCTGCCGTATTTCCGGGAACCGACCTCATATCCGGCACGGTTTCAAGACCCGAGCCTCGAGATAGGAACCCGTTTGAGATAGGAATCGTAAAGAGTTTTGTAAGTGGCGGTAATGGGAGATTGCAGCCAGATAGTAATGTGAAATATTGCAGGGATTGATAAAGGAAAAAAGGGATGAATACTTAACGTTCTTTTTCAAGGAATTTTAAGTATTTCATTTAAAAAATGCAAGCAAATAAAATGTAAAAGTAGAGCAAAGAAAATCTTTGACAGCGAATGAAAACAATTTGTATTAAATATGCGTACAATGTAAAATTTTAGCTAGTCAATGAAGACAGAATATGAGGTTAAACTCCAACTACAAACCAGATTTTGATAACTTTGCAGAATAATGCCGTTCAAAATACAGACTTCAGCTTAAAGTTTGAACTCTTTCATAGGTACTCACCCACGTCAAAGACAAACGGTGTAGTTGGTTTAGACAATTATAATGAAAATTAAATAAGTAGAGGTACAGTAATTAACGTTTACTCCTATAAATCAGTTTCAAATCACTGTAGTGCTATCTTTTTCAATTCTAAGTGCATTGTAGCGGACAGAGCGACGTTAGAACCGTCGTCGGAGAATTTATGAAGTATGTAGTTAAGCTTTAAGGTTTTTCTAATGATGCTTAACAAAATTAACCTAACCTAACCCTAACCTAAATCTAATTAAATTTAACAACAATACACGCATTAAATGGCGCGTCTAAAGGTGCCGAAATGGAAAACAAAAGAAGATCGAGGAAATCGATCGGAAAACCCGACATTGATTAATTGTGACTGTGATATTTGTCATCATTGTGATTACCCTGGCAGTGCCGTGAGTTGATTGATTTGCGCTCGCGCTTCACGTTCTCGGTGGAACGTCGTTTACATTATTGTTCATTCTCTAATGTGATTATTTAGAATATTATTGACTTTCATTTATTTACATCTCTACGCCCGCATAACCACGCATAAGAGATAATAAGAACTGTTCTGATAAAGACAACGTATTGCCTTTACATTGTATCGTGTGTAAAATAAACATAGGTTGTTGATACCGAGTGGTGCATGCAAACTGTCATGTTGTTGGATTTAAACAATATTGTTGGAGTATTGTTTAATTGTTCGTTTGTTTTATTGATTGCAGGTAAGTCCTTACTCGCGTAGTGCTGCTGTGGTGAGTTTTTACATAGAATATTATGTACCTATTTAGTAAGTGGTATAGTCCTCTTCACCGTTTCCAGCGACAACGACCAGATTAATTTTCTTTCCTCTCGTGAGCTCTCTGATGACTAGCAAAACCAGGTCATGAAAACCCGGTCACACCGTGTACAGAAAAGGTGATCAGCATCGTTGTATGTGTACGCATATGAAGGCTTTGGGCGACTTTTGCGTATTTGGCGGGTAGCTCGCCCAAGTAAGTACAGAAGATCGCACGTCCGTGGTAAAACTTTGGCCTTGAGCTGGCCAGCTCATACTGGTTTTGTTACTACTGACGTGGGGCCTACTGTACCCACTTAACATTTGACAGTATTAAGCGCTTCGTTCAAAATAATTTACTTTGGCTAGAAAACTCCGAAATAAATCTAGCTTAGTCTTCAACTGGACAATTTTGATCTCATAGCAAAAGCTAATGAGGTCGAGGTCGGTCCGTTAGTCATTATTTTTAAAAGCTTTAAATTAACTTGCCTTGTTTCTTCTTCATTTATTTAAATAGGTTTTAATCTAGACAGATTCTGGTAGTCAAAAATCTTTATTTATCTCAACATCTTATTATAGGCACTGGTTAATAAAATGGACAATCTTAAATAGAGAAAGGTGTCTGAGGTAGGAAGCTCCTGTGTTACAGATCTCCCGGCTCTCTTAGATAGGACATGTTAATTTACAAAACAGTAGAGTCAAGATATTATTGGTAAAGCAAAAGTTTAAAATACCTAAGAAAACTAAAACAAAACCAAAGAAAAGCAAGTCAACATAAAATTCAAAGAAACATAAAATTTATGTAGGTAACATACGTACCTATATTATTATTGAATAATACAAACTTAAGTCAAATAACTTCCAATATATAGTATAAAATAAGGACTTTCTGTGTGACCGCTTACTTAGTTCTTTTATCTACATATTTGATTTTGATGCGATTTTCACCAAAAAACTTGTGTGTATATATATAAAATCATAATATAAACTTTAATATAATAAAGAAATCTTCATGTTATATCAAGTCATAAAAACCGTGCGAAGCAGAGAAGGGTCACTTGTCAGATCTTAGTCTATAGTAATTTACACGTTGAATGAATGTAAATTCAGTTCAAGGTCGACTAAACCAATGATGAAGCGACTGAATTCATCTACAAACTCTAGTCCCGTCTCTAGGCACCCTACAAATGTAAATCCATCGCTCCGGCACGGCATACATTACCGCGCAGACGGCTCGACGCCGGCCCGGCATGGCTGCCCGGTTGTCCGGCCACCGTAAATGATTCGTCGCTGTTGTTACAAAGTTTTGTTAACTGCTGTAACTGACATGCTGTTCAATCATGGTGAACAACGATTTAGAAAAAACTAAAATAGCTTCTCACTAGGATTTCCTATGTTATTGGGTCGTTTACGCTCTCAAATCTCACTTTTCAAAATCCTATAGGTACCCGGAACAACTGTGTATAGTGTACTCGTATGCTCTGTTCCAAAAGTAGCTGATGAAATATTAATTAAGTGTATCAGAAAACTCTTACGAATGTTAATTTGTAGTGCCACTAACAAACTGAGTGCTTTGATTTAATTCTTTATACCTGAAATTCTATTTCTAAATCATCTTAAAGATGTTTTTCATTTGGCAATTACGGTTAATTTTAATGTGTTACTAATTCCCTGTAGCGAGTGATTGCGTAAGAATTTTACCTGAGCAGGGTTTGTTTACACGTTCGTCAGATACTTTTTGGAAAGGACTATAGATACCGATATCCTATATTATTACCCGACTGCGCGATGCAAAGGAGAATATTGTGTTTATCAGCCTATATGTATGTATGTTTGTTTCTTTGTGGCACACTATGGACCAACCGCGTGGGCCGATTCTGATTATTCTTACGCACTTACATTAATCGATTTGTCTTAATCTAAAGACATGCCAATGATCAAAATTCAATATGACGATAACCAGACGCAACACCGTGAAAAAGAAAAAAAAGACAGTGGCACTCCGGGAGTGCCGACAGAAGTGAAAACTTGAAAAAAAATTGGCAGCGCGGTAATCAACGCGTCGATGTCTTTTACTCCACGGTGTCGTTAAATTGCGTTACATTGTCGCGAAAACAATGGTTTAGTCCCAACGCGCCTAAAGAAGTTTTCACTTCAAAAAGTCGATGAACTATGTCAAGTGGGGTATCATTCACGAGGTTTTTAAAAATCATTTTCTGTCTAATAATTTTTATTTTGAATGACCATTTAGGATCTTTAACGAGTTAAAGTTGGTTTGCAACCATTCTCACTTTTAAAAATCTCATAGTAGAGTCTGGCCGCGCTAACTCTGCAATGGAATAAATGGGCAACCCCAAAAAGTTTTCTATATATGGTATACTTTTACATCAGTCAGTTATGTCAGTTTCAGGGTTGTAAGTAGATCTAATGATTTTGATATTTTGCCTTTAGGTTTTTGCATAATAGATTATTGTGTAAGACTATGTCGTACCTATGCTCTACCTCTATACGATGACAAAACTGTGTTAAATCCACACTGCATCGTGCTAAAGTGACTATTCTTTACCAGGAATAAATCAGAAAATAAACAAAATAACCTATCAAAAACAAAAAGACAAACAAAGTATCAATTTTGTTTTTCGTAGGACAGGATGGTGTTGCCGTCTACAGATTTTCAATTTCCACCGTTTTTTTTACTTAGGCAGACGTAGCGTGGCCAGACTCTAAAGCTGTGATAAAGTTCTTATTAACGTGAAAAAATATTATTATAATATAATTCAAAATAATATTCTTAAAATTGACCTACCCAGAATTTTAATGCTTTGAAAGATAACAACGATAATGACCGTTACCTAAAGCGTTACTTAATAAAGTTAGAAAAAATAAATAAAAAAATTTAAGAAAAGGTAGGTAAATTAAAAAAACAAAGCCCGACTGTATAAAAAGTGAACTTTAAAAAAGATGGAAACAAGATGACCTATTTCTGTCTGTAATCCTACAGCCCTCTAATCCCTCACCCGAGATCCGTGCCCATCGGCTAGTTGTCCCCAAACTTATTCTGCAGAGACTACCATTCGTAGTCGCTCTCGCCAATTGAAGCAGTAAAGACCATCTGCGGCCAACTGCTGTACAGTTCTTTCGACAAAAAAATATACGAAAAATGTGGAAGCTATTTAGCATCGAATGTACTTAAATTGCAATAGGCAATAGATCTTTATTGTTTTCAAAAAGATGCCTCCGACTGCATGAGATTGTTTATATTATTAAGTTTAAAAGTATCTGACAATATCAAAGGCAATTTTGTGGAAATATGATTGAATAACCATCTTTGAATAATCAACTTAAAAATAAACAGTGTCCACCAATCGTTGTGGAATGAACAGAATATAGTTGTGTATCCAATATGAAAGATAATCGCCTGGTAGCCGTAACCGCTGTGACAACCAGTAACCTTTTATGAACTCTGCTCTGAAGGGAGCGAGACGACTTGACCGCCACTATTAGTTCACTAAAGAGTTATGGATAATCGTGTTCCAATAAATTGTTGTATGTTCTCGTGGATATTGTTTTTAGTGTTTTGCATTTTTGTTTTAAAATCTGTGCTTCACCATTACTATTTTAAATGAAGAAAAACTATAACAACTTATCTTTAGGTAGATACTATTTGAATGCTTTGTAACGAAGAATTTTGCAGAAACTTTAGTGGAAACTCTTTAGTCGGGTCAGCAGGAGATTTACGAAAACAGTTCATGACAATGTAAAGATTATCCAGTCACATAGGTTGGAAGCGAGGATTTCCAGGGTGTCACAAACGAACTAGATTTATTTATGAATAAAATTACTAACGTATGTGTACTGTACAATAATACGCCTTAAAAAAATATCTACATCTAAATAACAAAACAACTGCCAATCGTCGTCCTTTCGGCAGTTGGTAGGGGTTCGCCAAATCCTATTTCCAGTCGCGAGGGGGCGCTGCGGGCGATGTGAGGCCTACAGGCGTGACCTTATTGTAAGTGTAACGATACGATTACACGCGAATATGTTTTATTAGCATTCGCACTGCCGAAAGATTGGCGTAGGAACATGATAAAATGTGATTTTATTCCTGATTTTGTTAAGGAAAAATGTAGGTACTCGAAGAGAAGTCAATTTTTTTTTTTTCAGTCATGTGACTTAGCTTGGCATAGTTTTAATTTCTGAAACTTTAGCTAGAGGTATGAAAATGTTATGGAACTAATTGATAATTTTCGACTTAAGAAACTTTTTGTATATTTTTTTTAAATTACACCAGCTGAGCAAACCAGCAATTTAATCTCTCTTCCATCACAAAGCCAAAACACTAAAGAAAATGAAAGCAGATAATTGTATTTTTCTTCATCATCTGCAATTGAGTCCCGAGAGACTAACAAACAGTGGTCGCAGCGAAAGTCAGTTGTTTCTCTTCCAGACTTGACAGATAATTGCCCGGATAGCGCGGGCGGGCCACATCTAGCGTAAGGCTACGTACACAGAAAGCGAATCGCGATTACGTGAGCGGGTGTGTGGTAATGTTTGGGTAAGAAAAGACTTGACGTCACATTGAATATGGGGTGACTATGATTTAGAAGACTGTATCGCTTTGTGTTCGCACGAACGGTTTTTTTTGTTAGGTCTTAGGCTGCTTTATTATAGATTGCTACCACAAATGGAGATACTTAAATATACTTGGGGCGCATGAGTAATCATTAAGGTGATTATCACACTGCACCGCATCACGCTGCATGTTGCGTGTCAACGATCTGAATTGAACGCGCGTGGATGCATTTTCTGTGTGTTGGACTGTGCGTGTTTTCTATACAAACGGAGATACTTACAAGCAACGCATTCACGCGCTACGCTGCGTAGTGCGTGACAGTGTGTTAATCGCCTACTGCTTTCATGTCGCTTTGCTGATCAACTAATATTTGAACACCGCCTAACTTATTCTAAGAACTAGTTCTTGCCGATACGAAAGAAGGAGAATTCCGTTCTCATTACGCTTTCTGTGTCTGCTATCTGCATTCTGTATAGCATGGGGTTAACATGTTAAGACTATCTGTCGTGCTCATTTTGTACTAAGACTTTAAAGTTCACTACGAATGAGATGCCTTTGTAATTTATCATGATTTGATGTTGTTGCTCGCTGCAATGAAATAACAATTTTCATGAATATTCTGTCTCTTTTGTTGTACACGTTCTTTATACAGGAATTACTGTTTTGTTCGACAAACGGACTGCCGAAATGGACTGCCTCGTTGGTCTATCCGTCAGATTCGCGACTGATAACAATGGGATTTGATTGTTAGAGCAAAGTGTTGGTTTGTTCATTAACAGCTCAGAGTCTGGATTAGTGCTCCCTATTACATGGGGCTTAACATAACTAGTGAAATGCAGGTCACATCTGGACTACCTTCTTGCGTTTCAAATAAAGAACACTCCTTATATTTCCACAATGATCATGTCTTTGTAAAACCTACCACTTAAGTTTGCATTGTGGAATGCAATAAATATATTGAGAATTGAGTATTTTCTGTTGACAATAAAGTACATAAAACCTCTTCTTTCAGTAAAGTCGGTAAATAGAAACAAATATATCTCGACTCGGGGGCTTGTCGATTACGAGAAGTAGGTCGCTAGTCACTCAGAGAGACTTGAGCACGAACTTTTGAACCTCTCACTGTGGTTCACTTTCATTGAGGATCAGCTGACGTCACGAGAATAAGTGATCGCGATACGCTGGGATATTAATCAAATAAATGGCTGAAAATTGTGTACAGTACTCTGGCAGTCATACTGGCACATCGGGCTGTAGACAAAGACTCACACACATGACGTATGAGTGACAGAGAACGCTAAAACTCCAAAACTCTGTGTGCGTTATATATAGCCGCGCGCGTACTGTACGTATACTAACATCAGTGACAATACTAACCGGTTTCTGATGGCCTTTTGAAATTTAAACAACGTCAAATCTCACGTCACATGATTTTATTGGCTTTATCAATTCGCTCAACCAATCATAACACTCGCTAATTCAATTCAATTCAATACAATTTATTCTTTCTATATAAATGTTGACTTCATAAAAAATAAAGTTTAATAAAAACTGTAACCCGACTACGGGAAATTAAAAATGGTCTAAAAAGTACGAAACAAGCAAATATTTCAGACAGAAATCAAGACATAGGTACAAAAATGGTCAAGGTAAAGCCGTGGTCGCATGCCTGTATACCATGTTGGTGCCAGGAACACCTACAAAATTATAATGGCATGCGACGACGACTTTACCTTGACCATTTTTGTACCTATGTCTTGATTTCTGTCTGAAATATTTGCTTGTTTCGTACTTTTTAGACCATTTTTATTTTCCCGTAGTCGGGTTACAGTTTTTATTAAACTTTATTTTTTTTATTTTATAATTTTCCGTTTTTACACTTGATAAACGTAAATAAGAGTAATACAATAGTTCAGTAATTAACCTATTTTAAATTCCAATAGCAGTGCATAGTGCTTTAGACGAAACCATAGAGCGATTTATTTCGACGTCAACACCATATATCGATATCGAGCTTCGAAGAAATCTAAAATAATAAATATTTTGTTGTACTTGTTTTTCTTCATAAGAGTGGCATTAAAAATCGTTACTATTTATTAAGATTTGATTAACTGCACGTTGGTAACATCTTGCGATACTACGTAGCGCAGTCTCACTTTTGCTTGTTTTTAACGATTTAAACATATTTATTTACTTTGAAAATATAATATTATATACATATTTGTAACGTGCTCGTCAAGACCTTTCTTTTGATACCAAACATGTCATGATCATCCCATTTTAATTTTTTTCGAGGTCAGAAATTTATGTGTAAAGTCCACCAAATTAAATTTAGGGCAAAATTATATAGCCTATGTCACCCGGACCATTATTATGAATCTATTGATACCTTATTCATCAAAATCGGTTTAGTAGTTTAGGCGCTACGGTGGAACACACGTAAAAACATACATACATACAAACATACAAATATACATACATAGACTGCTAAAATGATAACCCTTCCTTTTGGCTTTGCCGTAGTCGGGTAAAAAGTGCCTGTTGACGGTTTTATTGATTAAATTTTGACGTACATTCGAATTGTATTAGTTAATTTTTGTGTTGATAAGACAGAAACCCATTGTTAGTCTCATGTTTCATTATCTTTGCTTTACTGCAGGATTTATGGCAGTAAAGAAAAAAGAATAAATTAAACTACGTCTATAAAAGGTAAACAGATGAAGTAATGGAGTGAACAGTGTTGGATAGCGGCCACTGTGTACACGGCCATCAAACAGTGCGCCACGTTGGCTCTGTACGGGTAGTGTTATTGGATGGTGCGGCGAGAGTCCACATTCACACCTAGACCACGTGGGGCCAGGAAACAAACACTGACATGCTACGTACTCTGCTAATTTAAAGACGTACAGTCTATTCCTTTATATGGATATAGAAACGTCAGTTTTCAAAGAGTTTCCTTTATCAAGTCTGAACACTATACCTTTCGAAGATATGGCACTGAGCAAACAAATAGCATTCACCTTCGACCATAATTATCGAGTTGACATCAACCTTAAACCTTTTTTAATGGTCTGTCCATTTTATGATGACATATATATAACATTAATTTAATTGTCAGAGTCTGTCAGTGTCACACTTTTAATTCGGTGTACTATGTAAAGAAAGTGGCTGAATGTCTTTAATCTGCGATATTGACAATACGACGAAATATAAAATGCTGAGTTGGTAAAGCAGATGCTATCCTGCAATGAACAGACAAAAAGACGACCCACTGACCAAAAATAGCCCTTAAGGTGACGAACATATTTTAATGTGACTGTCTGTACCTAGGATAACTCAAACGAAAATAAAAAAAATACGGCGACGTAAGTTACGCGCTAATACCCTTTTCACGCAATTACTGAGCGGTCTTAGGTTTGATCCCCAGGTCGATTACAATTTTATTGGTTTCTATTCGAAATTCACAGTATTAGCAACCCGGAATCTGAATTTGCTTGTACCTGTATCTAATTCTGCGAATATCCCTTCGGGGAATACTGGCATTTTGTTATTACGTTATAATAATGACTAATAGTGGATCACTAAGTCAATAGCCTTTATAAAAGCTTTTTCGTCAGACGTGTTCATATTCAACTTCAGCCTATTAGACAGAGGTCTGTTGCAAATGGCTGTCTCGCTTCATCTCCAGCTGTTCTAATGTCCATACAGCCATCAACGGCTTTCGCGCTAAATCGCCAACGATGTAACTGCGCGATCCGAGCGCGCTCCGATAACGATCACTGCGCACTATACGGATGGACTTTTAAAGCCTGTGTCTAGAAATAAAATATAAGATACTTGGTAGGTCGGCTTCTCTCTACGGTTTTTAAAATATTTGGTTTGGTAGGCCGCCAAAATGTGCTTTTGGTTTATTTTTCGGTTAAAAAATTTCAGCTGTGTCTAAGTGGTCGCATGTACCTTCACGTCTAACTATTTTGAAATATATGCAGCATATACCGCAGGCGTTTAAACATAAAATTTTATTATGCTATTTGCCCAGATAATTTTTGGTGCCCTTACCCTTCTTCTTTTTTTGGTTTTTCTTCTTCTAAGTTAGGTTACTGATTTACAAATCTAGCATTCGGTACTAGGCTAACATAGAAATGTTACAGGCTTCTTTTAATACTGCAGGTCTTACTAATAAAAAAACCGGCCAAGTGCATGTCGTATTACACACAATATAGGGTTCCGTAGTTGGGATGAATTAATCCCAAGAACAAAAGAACTTTGTAGTTGAAAAAAAAATCTTTCTTACGGAATGTATGGGAGAACATGTTTTTATAACTGCAAATTTAAGTTGGTCGATTATTACTCGTTAACTTGTAAAGCCTACCCAACTGTGATAGTTTTCCTTTTAAATTCGTTATATAAACTACTGCCGTGAATTTTTTCATATATGTAAATCCAACCATTTAGCTGGCAGGGGGGGACACTTGACTCTAACAAAAATTTGCACTTTAAAGCTTAATATTTCGCAAACAGATCTCTGAATTCAAAAATGGTTTATCACACTCACAATGTTTTTAAAAGACCTTTCCAACGATACCCCACACCAAGGGACAGAAAAAAAAAACATCCCCACTTTACGTGTAGGGGAGGTACCCTAAAAAAAATATTTTTCAAAATTTTATTTTACCACTTTGTCGGCATGATTAATATGTATACCCATGCCAAATAAGAACTACCTAGTACGAACAGTCTTGAACTAGACCGCAGACAGACAGACAGACGGACATGACGAAACCATAAGGGTTCCTTGTTTACTACGGAACCCTAAAAAGCTAAAAGAAAAGTTGTCCGTTACTAAACTCGCTGGAAACTTACGAGTAAAGCTAAGTGATGGTGGCACACACGCGAGTTTTATGAACATTTTATAACTTCGCTCACGCCTCGTGTCACTTTTATTTTGTTCTTCATTAACGACTTTTTAGTTAAAAGAACTAAGTTAGTTTTACTTAAACTTTAGTAATAGTGAGGTAGTATATCTTCGTCTCCTTTGCCTCATCGACTTTGTGATTTTTTAAGTTTTACTTGGTATGTATTTTGTTTCATAAGTTAAAAAAATACTCCTTTCACACTATTTTATTAACACTTTAATTTGAAATTGTGTAATTTAATGAACAGTTGGTGGATTGAAATATGTGTCCACCTAACTACGGCGAGTTTCGCAATAGAATTGAACAGCCAGGTACTTTACCTATAAATAAAATAAAATTAAAACGAGACGTCGTGGGACACTCGGTTAGAATGACGTTTCTTTCGCTGTATATTATGTATTAAATAACGGGCGTAATGAAGTAAATTAACAATGTTTGAGAGTCACTAAAAGAAAAAAAACAGTACGCTCCATTTTTGGGCAGTCGTGTAAAAAATATACAACAAGCCTCGCACAGTACTCGTCTGCTCGAATCTCGATACTCGCAAGCACACCACCAAACACCTCAATTAGAATATTATATTGTAATCATAATACATACACTGAATTTGTACCATTATGTTTAAAACATTGAGAAAATAGTGGTCACATTACAAATATTCGGACGCACACAATCGCACATGTATAAGGGTCTAACGTAGTAGGTACTTCGTCCATTTTGGTTTGTTTTGTCAGTACAGTGGAAGTGTGACTGTAATTTACGTAGTTTTAATTATTTTTGGGATAAAAAATTACCAGTATTAAAAATTATAGAAATCGATTCAGTTAACGATTTTGAACAAACTGCTTTCATAGAAACAGACAGAGAGAGTGAGAGAGACAAAGTCGCATGGAGTGCTCATAACGCTTTTTCCTTACGAGACGATTTCTACCAGTCAACTCCATCCGTAAGCTGCGTTAGGGAACTTGGTTCCAAAAACCTATAGGTAGTAGATACTTATCGCCGTCCACTGATTTGTAGAACATGAACACAATATCTACTATTATAAAATGAACTAAACCTAACCAAATTCCTAGGCACAGTTCTGCCCGTGACAGTCTAATCGGGCACAATACAACTAGTAGTATTAAAGCGCAACTATCCGCTACTGCGGAGACTTTGAACAAAGTTAGTCCTGACGCGGCCGCTCTTACATTACTAGCCAAAGCCATTTTCTACCACCAAATACTAGAATTTAGAAGGTTAACAACCGCTCCTTGAAAGACTGATCAAATAAACCGGGATCAGTGATTAGGAAATCTACTAACAAAAGTCATGTTAGCTGGTGATTATTCAATATTATGCTAGACATGAGATTTTTCAGACCGCTTGTTTGACTCCATAAGTCAAAGCAGACCAAGTTGTTTGAAAACATGCGTTCATACAAATTGCCATCTCGTCTTCCCAACAAGAAACGTTCAAAATTAGATTCTTAAAGCTGTACCTGGCCGGGTGTTTCAATTACTTCGGTGTTGAAAGTTAACTATTTGATGATTGCAAAGTTAGCAGGAAAGCTGATTGCTTACCTTCAGGGATGAAAACGTTATTGCTATAGGATATCATGAGATTTGAATATTATTTCAATGTTTACACGTGATGCTCTTAATACTCGAAGCAGTCATTACAGCTTCCAATTACACTAGATGTGGCTACATTTATCATTATTTTATCGGTACTTATCGTATTTATTTAGGTACTCACATTACATTTCTTCCTCATACATCCTGCAATTGTAGCCATCCATCTTCTTCCTCTTGACGTTATCTCAGCACATTAGCACGCTGCATATCTACACGAACATACAGGAAATGCTTTGCAGTGAATTGTCCAAAATTATGATTGTCTTTCTCAGAGCGAGCTCATCTATGTAAACTAGAAACCTGATCTTCTGTTGTCAAGTTCCATTGGAATAATGTGCTTTTAGGTCGGATAGTAGATTGAAATATTTCTCCTAATAAAACCGATTTATGAACGAATCAAGTAAATTTAATTAAAATAATACTGCAAAGCCACAAACAGCCAACCAATTGTCTCAATACAGTAATACCATAAGTCCACTGTCCACATCTTCCTATCGATAGTTCTCTCTCAGTATATACCTACAGATTAGGGCTCGGAAACCGATTCATTTTTCAAACCGGTTTATCTTACTGACCTTGAACCAGAAACGATTCCGGTTTAAGTTTCGGTTACCGGTATTTTAACTTGTTAATTTGAGTAACCGTTTTATTACTAATTCTAATAAAGTTGAGCAAAATTGACCGGTTTATATGAGTTTCGAAGGTATAAACGAGTTCTACTTATTACGTCATCTCTCTTACATCTACAATAAAGCATAAATTATATTCTCTGTAATAACCGGTTACCAAAATTATTTAGATTTCGTCGACATGGTTTTTGTAATTAACCGGTATTTCGAAACCGGTTTCAAGCTCTACTATCGGTAGTGTTGTACTAAAAGGTGCCGCGCGTACGGGGCGCAGTACGAGCCAATATGTACGTTTATTGGATGAAAGCCGAGGATTACTTTGTGTACGTGGACGTTGTGTTTCGCTCGGACGATCCGTTTCTATGTAAATAAAGGACTAAAAGTGTAAACAAGTTTACGAAAGGATGAATGAAGTTAAAAGCTTGTGAGGATTTTCTTATTGGAATGAAGTTCTTTACCGCGTTTTGTGGTAGGAGTGTACGGGTAGAAATCGTCACGTAACGAAAAAGCGTTATGCTCTTCCATGCGACTTTAAAGTATGAATTAAATAAGCGTTTTCGCTTCTAAAACTTATACAGATGGCTCTGTATAAAAAAAGCATCTGTGAGTGAGTAAAACAGTCTATGCGAAGTAAAGGAAACTTCGAAAAAAAAGTCAGTTTCAGGTCCCAAGTTGCAAGTGTCCAATTTTTTTATTATACTTTACAAGAAACTTCGTTCCTGACGGAGGACCCCCGACCGCACACGTTTTTTTCCTCTATACGTAGGTAACTATATTGATGAATGGGGCAACTAGAGATACGTGAAGGAACTAAATAACAGATTTATTTACAGTTGTTACTATTCAATATGTTTGAAAAAACCCTGTTCGATACGTGAGGGTGTTAAGTATAGTACTAAAAGTCTAATGAAGAGGTCATTACTAGAAAAAAAAAAAAACTAGCCAAGTCCAAGTCGGATTCGCGCACCGATTAGAGTTCCGTACAAACCGCGTTCATGAGGAAAGGGGTAATAAATTTAAAATTTAAAAAATTAAAAATATTTTTATTATATGATGTAACTAAAGATTTTTTTTTTTGATTCCCTTGCGAGTGTCGAAAATTTGCAGCATAAACGGCTGTATCCATTGATTGCGTTGGCTTAGAAGTTTAATTTTTTCACAGCTCTAAGAAACAGTAGATGTGAGTATTTGATATGAATTTCAGGTTGATACCTTTACGCGTTCCTGAGAAAAAGGGTCTTGACAGACAGACGGACAACAAAGTGATCTTATAAGGGTTCCGTTTTTTCCTTTTGAGGTACGGAACCCAAAAAACGTGTGCGATCGGGAACCCCGTCTGGGAGGAAGTTCCTTAGAAAATACTTGCACGAACACACACACTCGTATATAATAGAGACAGAGTGAGAGAGAATATCGCATAACGCTTTTCTTTACGTGACGATTTCCACCAGTCTTCTCCTACTGCAAGACGCGTTAAGAAATTGTATATAGGTTTAATAGTAGTAAAGGGACTTTAGAACCGAAACTATAATAAGTAGAGCAAACCCTTTTTTGTTACTTTATCATGGTCTAGAAATATGTTAAATAGTGCAACCAGTACCTGAGCGATCGAGACCGAGCTCTGCTGGCGTGAAAATAGAGAAAACGAATTTTCCCAGATATGAGACCTAGCTAGATCGATTTTTCGCGCCCGTAAACCCCTATATTGCAACTCATCGAAATCTTTAGAGCCGTTTTCAAGAACGTGATTACTAATACGTTTCCGAAAACGTTATAATTCGAAATTTTTTGATATACATACAAATATTGCTCATTTTATAGTATATGATTTAGGCAGAGTTTTCTGAAATATTTTTTTGAGAACAGAGTTGTAACAACATTGACCTGAATACATAATTTTCCGGCACATAAGTCAGATGACACAACTTTTAAAGTAACTTTCAAGTCCCTTTTACTGCATAATAAGCACAGAAACACACCTGCCTACTTTCTCACACAGCCTCTAAAAGCATCTACTTCGGTGATATTCTCACGGCGAACTTACTGCGAGCCTAACTTTTGATAAGTTTTAGCACTAACAGTTGTGAGAGTCACGTGACTGGTAGCTGTATGATGAATACTTGAGGTTCACTTAGAACTGGGACATTTTAATGTTTGGTGCATGCATTTAATAGTTAGTTAATGGAGACAGAAGTTTAAGGTTCTGCATGTTTAACAGCTAACGTCTTAAAAACGATACCGCAGAGAGCAGTAGTGGCCAACGACAACGACCCTTTTTTTTTGGGTGGAAATTATCAAATAACTTCTCCCGCTCTGGGTGGAGCGGGAGGGCATGTCAGACTCTTACTGACTAAAACCCACCCGTGTTCCTTTGGTTGCCCTGTTGCCGAGGGCCACGATGTCCCTATCGGTTTTCTTCGAACCCCCGGCAGGCATTGGCCCTAGCGGACCCCGTCAATTCTGCTGACATCTCATTGAGGCGTGGAACACAACGCGCCGTCGACCCGGGCTTGGTTCTTATCGGACGGCGAGCTACCCATTGCTCACCATCCGCAAGCCCGCGCCTATGGTGGCCGGAAATCAGCTCGCGATTCCCGCCCCAGGCGGAACCAGGGCCGGACGCGAGAGATCACCGCCGCCGATCGCCTCTACGAGGACACGGCGTTGCTCTGCCCAAGCCGGGCAGACCTCCACCGTATGCTCCACCGTCTCCTCAGACCGATCCACACAATGATGACACTCGGGTGTTTCCTCCCGCCTTATCCTGAACAGGAACTTCCCGAAGCAGCTATGTCCGGTGAGGACCTACGTCAGGCGGAAGGTGAGGACGCCGTGACGTCTCTCAAGCCACTCCTCAAAGAGGGGTCTTATCGCCGCAATTGTGGCGTGCCCAGCAACGACCCTGACTTACATGTCCTAGGGCATGGGTTTGAAGTCAGACAGGTACTTCACTTTGTGTAATTTCTATTATCACCACTACTCTCTAAACAGTGAAGGGAAACATCGTGAGGAATCGAACGAACGGTATGTTCTTAAACCAAAAATTCAAAGACATGATTGTGACATTCATCAACCCGCACTGGTATCGCGTGGTGGATTACGGCCTACTTCCTCTCACAGAGAAGAGGTCTGTGTCGGGACGTTTTAGGCTGATTATGCTATTATGCAATTAACTAAGAACACAAAACTATGAGTCCCATCGTAGCTAATATCGTACCTAATTAATTCTACCCGTATAAAGTAACTGAGTGATCTGAGAAAGCTCATACACCATTTGAGCACGACACGAGAGTTTTCCACAGTATAATTTTGTATTCTCCAACGTTGCTCTTATACTCCCTATCTTAAAGTGCTGTAAAAATAATGTGTCTACATGAAATAAACAGCAAAACTTTAAACCCTCACCACAAAGTTTGTTCATTCTTAATGAAATTAAACAAACGAGCACAAAGCACGATACAATCTCAGCGATTCAGCAAAAATAACGTTATCTTTAATAAAACTCGCCGTGAACACAAACAAAGGAATGTTCTTCAGCGCTCTGACAGCACAGATCTTAATGACATAGAAGTGGCATTTATATGTGTGAAAGTGTAAACATGTGTCAGAGATTAAAGGGCATGAGCGGAAGTTATTTGATGTTCTGTAGAAAATACGAATAATAAGTATTGGAGAAAATTACGTAATTACTTACATAGGCGTCGAATGCAAAGTTTTTTTTTTGTGAAGTCGGTAAAATATTGTCTTTTTCTGTTTGCTGGTCTGTTGGTTTTCATTGTTTTGGTGCCCCAATACCGCAAACGATCGTCATGAGTTATGATTATGACACAGTTTTTGGCTACATTTATTGAAGGAACACAGAAGATGCAAAAATTATAACCGTGTTTTTTTGTATACTTGTCTTCAAAAATCCTTTCAATGACACTTCTAGTAGGTACCTTGTAAGTCTGTGGTATATCAAACTCTAAGTAACGGTAGGTACCTCGCTGTGAAATCCAATAAAATTGTCCAAACTCTTCGTAGTGATGGGCGCTGCTGCTAATTAGTCGAGAATATTAATTCTTAGTCGATCGACTTGAGACAGTGATTTATTGACTATTCAAATTAGAAGGAAGGATTGGGGCTTTGATTTATTTGTTTACCTATGAATCGCCTTAATTCATGGAACTTAATGCCCTAGTTAAATGGTCCAGAAAGTAATTTTGGTAAAATAAAATTAAAGCCCTGTTTTGCATGAAAAATATTCAAAGTCAAAGGTAATAAATTTTTTATCGTTACACAACATTTACAATAAAATATAATAGACCACTTTCAAAGGTAGTTTCGTATGGAGAAGAATAGGCAAGGAACACCATAGTATTTTTATTTTTTTTAAATTGCATAATTATTAATTGTGTTTTTATACGAGGTGTAAAAAGATTCACCATGAAGACAGCATCTATGCATTATGTACATCAAACTAAGTAACTTTGTGCAAAAATAATTGCTGGGAAACGACTTTTATTTTTCGCTGTTGTGCGAGCGCAATTTAACACACGCAAACTGTTGTGTTTATGGGTGTAGGTATGCAATGGTACAGGGATCGTAGGATTATTGAAAGTTATTTATTTAATTTTTTGTTATAAAATCGACTTTTTATTTCGTAAAAAACCTCAAAAAACGTTGATACTTTGACCTTCAATATCTCCGCTATGTATGGCCCAGTACAAAAAAACAAGTGACGAGTACTTTTACACCCATTATGTGACTGGGAATGGAATAGAATGGAATGTTAAAGATAAATGTCTATCTAGAATAAAATAACTATATGTACAAAGTACCTATTTAAAATTAAGTAATGTCCAATAGATTAATTCTGTTAAGATACATGGTTCTCACATACTTCAAATATTGACGAAACATGCAAAACTGGTTGCTGCAGCCACCTTTAATTCAATCAATTAAATCGGTTATCTGCAATCCACAGCTTAAGAAAAGACTTCCGTAGTTGCCTATCATAAAAAGAAAAAATAATGTCGACTCAACATTAGCAGCGGCACAACCCTAGTTCAAAAATAATTAAAACTGTTCATTGAAACGTTCAAAGGGTTGTCTTTATTCAGTACTTAATGAAGTCTTCGTGTTAGTTTATCTTCGCCTCGTTTTAGCATAAGGCAATAAATAGCTATTTATCACATTTTATGAGTAAACTAAATAGTTCTTAATTACTAGCACTGCTTAATGCCCTAACAAGTATTTACTTGCCAACTCAATTCTATTAACACTATAATGCATAAACAATTATTAACTAAATATTTGCCCTAGGTACTGATTTAAATGATGAACTATGACTACTCTATTTAAATTTTCTTGAAAAAATTAAACATTTTTATGATCTAACAAACGAGATAGTTGGATAAAGATCAACGGACTGGTTAACGAAATGTTGTAAGTTCAAAGTCAAACCCCAACCATACTATCGATGTTTGATTCCGTCATTACCTATAACATAGGTCAATTTAGTCTTTATTCGAATCTCGTTTCAACTTGCATAGCATTATCTGATTGCTTGGTATTATTTTACCATATTTTACGAGATCATAACAACTAACAGGAGATTTCACAACCTCTTCACTGATGAGTGACTTGATCAGGCCTTATATACAAAATCGGAATGAACTTTGCAACTAGTTTATATGTAGATGAATCGATCGTAAGAGTATACTTGTAATACATCATTCAGTATGCATTGTATGTTCGTGGCTGCAAATCGATCACTTTATCAACGTGTTTCTTTTGTTTTGTCGCCGAGGTGAACGGCTGTTTATAAGTAACAAGAAATGTAGATTCCGTGCAATCCATTGGGTCTTCTTATTATTTTCCAAATATCGAATGATATGGGTAAATTGATAATGTTAACACATTATTATATATGTTTTCATTTGTTTTGTGCATTTTGTAGTACCTAGCTTAGTTGTTTATTCCGCTACTAACTTGAGATCATCAATCCTATTCTATTTAATGCTACCCGTGGTTATATAAAAAATTACTGTCCTTCGCCCGGCCATGAAACTCAATTTAATGCAAACAGATAATAATGTAAATTAAAAAAATAATCCTCATATAAAATAGTCCCTTTTACCAATATAACATTTTGTTGCAATAACATTCTCAACAGAAATTTTTCGAATTTCTTTTCGGTTTCCTTCCGTAAATCTCCAAGTGCCTCTCATAAAATGTTGGGGAAGCTTTTGAACCAATATTTATAGTTTCCAAGTCGAATACAACTTCTAGTACAACTTGTGTGAGAAATGCAATTGTTTGGAAAATATTTGAGATGTATCGTACACATTGTTCAATGCAAAATGTTAGGAACGTTTATATTCTTTTCTTCCTAAGCATTACTTACGGATATCAATCACTATGAATTGAGAAAAAAAACACAGGTGTGAAAAATATTTCGGTTTGAAGAACCACTATTGACTCCTATCCACTTTACCTCATCGGAATCTAAATATGTAACTTGCAACTCTATGTTGTTCTCCGACTTTCTTGCGAAAGATTTCGTTCACGATTTTCCGATTCCCACATGGACTCGGAAAGTCGAAGTCGAGTGGAATTCGGAAAATCGAAATCGGAACCGTATTTCATTAGCGGCTGTGAGTAAAATTCTCAATAAATACAGTTAACTCCAAAGGCTTCAAATCAAAGGAGACACATCTCCGTAACTAACCAGTCGCCAGCTCTTTGCCAAGTTGATTGAGAACCACTAAGCTTTCAGATCTCGACAATATTATGGACATTTCATTTAGTCCTACTTGTTTTACCAAAATTAGAAAGAGCCAAATTCAAATTGAATTCGTTTGCAGAATTTGAGCCTGATAATATTATCATGTTTTCACAGAAGGTAAACGTGAAATTCTTTGGAACATCAAAAGATTTGGTTTTGAATAATTTTGATTCTGTTTTAAAGGTGAAATTAAAGAGGTCAAGTTTATCTGGTTGTGTATGAATAACTATGTTAATTTGATCCTCCATCCCTTCTGCAAGTCGCGAGCAAAACTTTGTGAAAATTATTTTGTGAGCTCTTGCTTTTTGCTTTAATATTAACTTTGTGTTCTTTTATTGGGTAACTGTGCAGATTAGATACGTGTTTCAAACTTCTGGTAAGAGTTTTATTATCTTATTCATCAAGGATAAGAGATCAAAGTGAGCTTCTTTAATCATAATATTTCGAAGGTAATCTCTGTAACTTATTAACGATTTAACTTATTAATATACTTTACGATTTTATAAATTTAGGAAACTTGAAGTTTATTTATTGAGATTAGTTTTCTTTCTAATCAACATTCAAGCAATATAAAACCGAAAGATTTGGATTAATCCTCAAAATGTGAATGTTCATTATGCTCCAAAAATAAGTTCAGCAAAAAAAAGTTTATGTACACATCAGTAATTAACATTTCACATTTTTATGGTGTACATAATAAAGAATATTCTATCTATTCTACTATCTAACATAAAAACTCAACAACTCATAACCCCACCTAATATGCACAGTTGATAAGTAATTTACATATTTCTACACCGTCTAGAGTGTACACAGCACTATACATATTTTTTACATTATGTTTTCGAAGGTGCGTACATTTCACGAACCGCTTACATTTAAGCGTTTTTAGGGAGAATTACTCCGTTTTCCACAGAATACTAAGTACCTGCTTAGTAACACATGTGCGTGCATATTTTACACATAATTTAGCTGCCCTACATACATATTAAGGTAGATGATTACGTTTGGGGCTACTGTCTGGCTTGTCCACAGTTGTGATTATCTGTTTTTCAAATCGAATGCCTATGATATTCGTACAGTACTTTTCAAAGTGACATTGTCATTTTCTTAAGCTTTTTACAGTTACAATAAAAAAACTGTTATTTAATTTTGACAATATTATAAAACTGAAAAGTTGTTCTAAAACCGGGCGTAACTCACCGTGTTTACTCCACCAATGCTAGCAAAACCAACCACCAATGTTCCACGAATGTCCAACCAATATTCCACAAATGTTTGTATACTGTAAGTATTTACAGTATATCATACATTTTGGAGGCTACTTTTTACATCTCCACAAGTCTATCCATCAATATTCCCTCCTATCAATCATCTATCGTCCTTGCCCAATTGCTCACAGCTCCCGCCGGGCATCGTTTACTAACCAGCACTACATAATGGAAAGATGCAGAAGGTCGGCTCTATGCAATGAGCGAAAACGCACGCACACATAGACACGCTTCACGTACAGCGAGTGCAAGCGTACTCGCAGCCGGCATTTGTCTGAGATCACCATACGTACGTGTCTATGTGTGCGTGCGTTTGTTGTCATTCGTTGTATGGAGCTGGCCTGCTGTATCTATCTATCTGTGCCAACACAATTGGCTTGCCGCCAGCCACGCTTATTGCATATAATATCGTCCACTATTCACTTAGCAACGTGAATATGATATACTAAATGAACGTTTGAATGTACTGTGATTTGGAAGTTAATAGTTCGATATGGAATTGGGTTTATAGCAATGACTGTGTGTAGATTTTGTATTGTGTATAGCGTTTGCATTGCCGATAGATGGCTGTTCTTTCATGAAACTATGTATAGAGGTATGAGGAACAGGGTGTAAAGTGCACTCATCCTCTGTACCTAAATGATTCACCAACAATATAGAGGGGATCTGGCGCTCGGCGGCCGCTGCCGCGGCACGCTCACTACGCTCACTCGCCTAACCTAACCTAACTGCATTATAGAAAATGTTCATTTTACCTTATAAAATTCGGTTAGATTAGAAATTATATCAATAATTCATTATACAATTTCATTATATTAAAAAAAGGGCCAAGTGCGAGTTGGACTCGCCCATGAAGGGTTGCGTAGCAGCAAGTAACATAATAAAATAGCGGTTTACGATTTATGACGTATTCAAAAAAACTACTTACTAGATCTCGTTCAAACCAATTTTCGGTAGAATTTTACATGGTAATGTACATCATATTTTTTTTTTAGTTTTATCATTCTCTTATTTTAGAAGTTACAGGGGGGACATACATTTTACCACTTTGGAAGTGTCTCTCGCGCAAATTATTCAGTTTAGAACAAAATGATATTAGAAACCTCAATATCATTTTTAAAGTACTATCCATAGATACCCCACACGTATGGGATTGATGAAAAAAAAAATTGGGTTTCAGTTCTAAGTATGGGGAACCCCCAAAATTTATTGTTTTTTTTTTCTATTTGTGTGTAAAAATCTTAATGCGGTTTACAGAATACATCTACTTACTAAGTTTCAACAGCATAGTTCTTATAGTTTCGGAAAAAAGTGGCTGTGACATACGGACGGACAGACAGACAGACATGACGAATCCATAAGGGTTCCGTTTTTTACCATTTGGCTACGAAACCCTAAAAAGTATATTAAATGAAATTAGGTCATATATTATGATCATTAGAACTTTGTTATTATTTCAAACGTTACACACCCAGATATTATGCGATTGTTCTCATAAAGCGGCAGGCAATCTGTGTGAAGACAGTCTTAATCCAGGAATATTCAGTCTTATGCAGGTATCGGTATTTTCAAATACTTTCAGCTACTACCTACTCACGTAGGTCTACGGTCCCTTGGAGCTCTAAAAAATCAAGTATCTAAGTCAACACAATAAAAAATATGGCCATTTATGCGACATATTTTGAAACTCGCAAATAAATCAAAACCTAAAGGGTACTTCCCATTGACCTATAACCCATTATCTGTCACGATGCCTCATTGAGGTGGATAACAATTAAAATTCTATTGTATCTCGTTAATGACAGTTGAAACGATGAAATTTGGCAGGAAGCAAGGTCTCCCAGTACAAGTAAAGGAAAAGTCCGAATATCATTAATTTGTACTTTACTACTACAAAAAAAAAAGTGATTATAAACTTTGGGATAAATTAATCCCAACTACGGAACTCTTCATTGTGCGTGGTCCGACACGTTCTTAGCCGGTTTTTACTTTGATTCTTCTCTTCTTCTATAAGTACCTCTATCACTATAATAACCTTCACTTCTAAGAGAATGTTATGAATAAACAAAACACTATCGCTGTATTCCAACTTAAGAATTTACCAGCAAACACAAGAACACCGGTACAATACGCTAGCTTAATATGAGCATAAGCCTTTCCACCAGAGATGTGCTATGCTACGTTGCTATGGATGCGTTTGATATCCACCAATCATATTCATTGGTCCACATAGCATGGCACTGGTAGAGACGGGTTCAAATAAGCTATGTTTTTTATATGTATATAAAAAACATAGCTATACTCAAATCTGTATGGTTCTTACCTCAAAAGACCATTTCAGACACAAATCTACATGGTCCTCAAATGAAATGCTCCGACCAAGATTATTTCCGGGTTTTTTTTTTATATACACATTAACATTAATGATTTTTATATATACAATGACATGAATATTTACTTTTAAAGTATTATATTATTTTAATTATTGTGAATGTGAAGACTATATGGGTCATTCCTTTTTGTTTTGTTTTTAATTTTTTCTCAGTTAGTTTTTAATCATGGTCTGACAGTTTGAGTAATTTATGTGGCCTACACAAATGTCCTTTTTTTGGTATTGTTCGTCGAATCGTTGAGCTCCTTAAATTCTGAGTTGAGCTACACGATAACTGACAAATGCGTGCACTGACTGGACAGGCCCTCTCAATCTGTGTGGTGCTTTCCTCTAAAGACCACTTCAGACACCAATCCACATGGCCTTCACATGATCTGACCAAGATTATGTCTGGACTTTAAAAGAGACTGTGACCTCTGAGTTTGTTTCGGCCTTTCTTCTCAGAGTAGTCAGATAGGAAACGCCGAGCTCATCTAGTTTTTAAAATATGATTGACGTGTGAAAGTGTTTGTACAAACCTACTTACAGAAATAAAATCATTTATCATTTAAGAGTTTTTGGAAAGCCCGTAAAGAGAGACTTCTAAGAAACGGGCCAGCCTGTATAAGCAATCATAATCTTCATCCTTCGCGTGCTATGCATGTCAAGTGAAAGTTCGTCTCATTCGAGACAGAGTAGATTACTAACTGAATATATGGTTAACAGTTCCGAACGTAGTCATAAATATGGCGCCCTTTGTCTAACTTTAATGCGACGTCCCAACAAACGCAAAGTAGCTCTCAATAATTAATTCCGGAGTAAGGGATGCTTCTGTCCAGAATACTGCCAGCTTTAAGATAGACCCTGATTTACTATCATACTTACGACAATGTAACGAAAGATCAATTCTTTTACCTTTATCCCGATTTGTTTGTGTTCGCACAACACTGTTAACCGTCATATCAGCATTCGATCTTTTTCTAGACGTACCTGTATAACTTTCACACAGTCCATCCATAGTTTCTTTGATCTTCATTTATTGCCAGGTACTGTACGTGCTAACATCGGTACCAACATAAATACTGGTATTAGAATCAGGTTTACATTAAACTTTATTTCATAAACTATCAACGCTGAATTAGGACCTCTTATTATAAATCATTCACTTCGTGTTGGAGTATAACTTGTGCCCTACAACTCATTTACTGACCAGTAGCTAATCGAACCATCGAAGCGTTTCTAACTACTGCCATCAGAATGTCCTCCAGCCGATACGCGAGGAGGTCTCTGGAGCGAGACTAAAGCTCAATAATTAATTCGAGAATGCATTGCTAGGGCTGGCTCTGTTTGCACTGTCAAAGTTAAATAATTTATTTCAATTAGTCACAAATAAGCTCTTTTGAACGTCAAAATTTCCAAGAAAATGAAATTGATTGCCCCTTGCAAAAGGTAGTTTCGTGTCAAATTCGAAGGTTATAATACTTTTCAAAGAACATTTATCTAGTATACGGTATCTATCTAGTAGGCCTAGAATAAAGCACGCGGTTTGCATAATTTGCATCTACCTACCCCCTAGCTTTATGAAAAAGTCGACTGCTGAACGAGCTCACTTCTCCCAAAAAATAAACAACCTTACTTCAAGGCCTAAGGGCCTAAGGGTATAAATATAATGATTTCTACAGATAATTGAGACACACAACACAACACTTTCGCATCCCTTTTCCTTCTCTCGTTTCGGAAACCCTGTGCTGAGCTGTATAATTAACACGTGAACTCAGACGAGGTGTCCGCTGCAAGCGATGTTGAAGGAGTACAGACCAAGTAGGGCGGTACCAATAAGTGTCGGTTCTTTTATCTATTCCTTAGGCGTAGGTTTGATTAATAAAATGTATGGCCTCCTAGGCTATCTTCTAGCTTTAATAATTAATCGGGTAACAGGTTGACATGGTGAAAAAAGTTAGGTTACATTATTTTTATAGTTTATTGACACTGGTAGAGCTACAGATCTTTCTGGTCGCATTTTACTTTACATTTTGTGGCCCTAACTTTGTTTCGGCTGAGAACTGCGTTGTAAATAATAAAATGTTTGCTTAAATTGTTTGAAAAAAAAAGTAGTTTAAAAACTTTCCAGACGCGACTGAAACATAAGGTACTATTGGATTGTTATACAAAGAACAGCATTCGTCTTTGCAACCCAAAAGTTCACGGCCACCGACTGCTAAAAACAATCACAGTGCAATCACTATCGATTACTACATAAACCTGGATATTAGGGCATGCAATTACTTAATTAGGTCAACAGGCTATGTAAATTATTTAGTGCAGGGTTTATAACGTAGTGTATAAGTCGCAGATGGATTGTCGAATCTGCTGTTTTACATAACCGCTAGCTGTTTTACAAAACAGCTCCGTTATGTGTCCTTTGCTTTACGTTTAACTAAACTGCTACCCCGTTCAGATGTAATGCAGAATGGCTTATCAGTAGTCACAATAAGTGTCTGGTGTGGCTTCTAATGACGAGTCGGTCGCAGTGACTAAGCTAAGTGCACCCTGACCAATTGGTTTCTCTGAAAAATGCGCATTAGCCGAGCGGCAAAGCGAGCGGTGCCGTGGCAGCAGCCAGCGAGCGCTACTACCAAGTTGGTCGCACTTACTTGTCTATTTAGTATTTTTAGAACTAACTTTCATAAAACTGATTATATGATGTTGAAATTGTCCTTAAAATCACTGTTTTCACTTGAGTTCGGATAATTTTCACTCATATTATTCATTTATTTAGTTATGTTTCGGACGCCATTATTCTTGTTATGACACACAATGACACGAACGACAAAATTTTAGAACTAAAATCTTCAGTCCGACATTTCATTTCACGCTATTTTATTTACATAACCTCTCATCGTTGATCCGCTTCATTGATAAATGCAAAATGTTTATGCAATTCTACGTTCAGTAATTAAGGAAAATCGCAAACCGTCTTTATAAAGGAGCTGTTTTGTAAAACAGCTAGCGGTTATGTAAAACAACGATTTCGACAATCCAATTGCGACTTGAACAACACCAGTTTCTGAAACAGTTAGGTTTTTGGCAACATTATAACAGCCAGTGTCATAGTAACCATTACATCATCCAAACGAGTGTTATAATGTTGTACTAAATTTCATTACGCAACTCGTTTCAACGTTGAAACGGGGGACAACAGCACCAGCTGCACGCATGTGTGTGTGTGATGTGCTGCTGCAGGCGACAACATTGTATGAACAAGTAACAGGCTGGCAAGAGAGAGAGAGAGAAAGTGTGAATTTGGTCAAAATGAAAATCCAAGATGGCGGCTCTGAAAATTTTCAAATTTTTCGTCATTGGTATCGTTTTCATGGTTTTTAATGGTGCCAAAGCCGATAGTGAGGTCAAAATGAAAATCCAAGATGGTGGCTCTGAAAATTATCAAATTTTTCATCATGGGTATCGTTTTCATGGTTTTCGAGGGTGCTAAAGTCGATAGTGAGGTCAAAATGAAAATCCAAAATGGCGGCTGCAGAAATTTTCAAATTTTTCGTCATGGGTATAGTTTTCATAGTTTTCGAGGGTGCTAAAACTGATAGTGGGGTCAAAATGTAAATCCAAGATAACGGCTGCTGAAATTTTCAAATTTTTCGTCATGAGTGTCGTTTTCATAGTTTTCGAGGGTTGGACCGCACACGTTTTCTTTTTCTTATAGAGGGTGATAAAAAGTAGAGTGTTCACCTCGGGAGCAATACTATTTTAAGCTCGAGTGAAGTACTTTGAATCCTGAGATTCTACTTTAGAATCCTTCGCTCCGCTCTGGATTCAAAGAAACACTCTCACCTTAAAAATAGTTGTTTGCTCCCTTGGTAAACAATCTACTACTGTAGTAGGTACTGAATTTCGTAGGAATTTCTTTATTCTTGACCTTGAATTACAAACACCCAATGGTTTCAGAAACTTTTATAGAGGATTCATATCATGGGTGTAGATAAAGTATTGTATGCAACTGTTATAATTAGGTATTAAAACACTCATGTGATACTATTGTAAACCCACATCTGTGTTTAAATACCCCTTATTATACAACAGTTGCATAAATAACTATTTCCGTTCATTAGAAAAATGCAATACTGGTAGATGCATGGTTTTAAATATTAAGACTATCGAAAATCTCCAAGACAAACTAACAAGATACTTACCCTAATTAAACAGTGTGGAATAATTTTGCAATAATGAATAAAATCATCCAACATCCCTCCACGACAGACTGCTCTTATTTAACGATAAACTTCGCTTTGCCTTAGACCTGTCTAGTATTATCCGAGTCTGACACAGCGGAGTATATCTCCGGTTGTGAACGAGACATCAGACGTCTGGGACCATTAGCACAGCGGCAATTGTAGTAATGGGTATGTGTGTTTATATTGTAGATAAACATTGGATCTACGGAATGTTATTGTAATGTGACGCTCAATAGAAAGGTTTTGTCAAACAGGATTTGTCTTGATTGGAAAAAAGTTCGTGCTTTCGATTTCTAAATAACGTTGTTACCTACATAACCTTAAGATAGTTACTTGTTTAGTTATAAAAACGCATGGCATTGTTACAATTCCCATACAAGTTGATAGCGACTTAAGTTTAAGCAAGGTTTATTGCATTCCGTGTAGAAATGTCGAGGCGGTATCGGTGTAACAATTCACTTCAACAAGCAGTTTTAAAACGTAGTACATAGTTTGTGCCAAGGTTACGTTCTTGAAAATGTAAATAAGGAACGTTAATAGTTCATTTAAGAATGTTGACAAAAACATTGTGCGAAAAACGAGTCCTAATAAAAGATTTTTTCTCGAGAAAGGACCTTCAGTAGGTAAGTGTGTAATAAGAGGCACCATTAATAACTCGCATAAAACGTTAAAATATAATCACAAAGTGCCCCATAGATAGGATTAAAAGCGGTCGCTCACAACACCAAAGTTTGCGTTTTATTTGTAGTACCGCGGAGCAGCCGGGCGAGCGATCTCCTTTGTAGAATACTTTGTGGAAGATATTCTAGCAATGATTGGATTATTGTGTTTCACTGAGTTAAGTTTTCTTGAGACTGAATAGTTTTTCAAACTTGTTTTTAATTTATTTGTGGCGATGTAAAATCGACTGTAGTCATTACGTTAGCTTAACTGATACGGGAAGTGCACGACCGCTCGTTGAAGTGGAGCTTTGGTAAGGCTTTTGTCTCAACGTTGTATTCCTTGAACTACGATACGATTTGTTGATCATTTTCTATTTTGTTAACTACCTGGTACTTGTTGACAGGCCTACACTGTTCTCCCATACCTAAAAACAATGTAATTTGGAAATATTGTAAAAGCCTTTTTAAAAGAGTAATCGTGGAGTTTATCGCCGGCTCTTCTCCATAGGAAATGATCAATTGGAACCGTGACCTTTCATAAGTGCCCATGTATGATTAGGTATGTTAGGCTGAAACAAAATCCATGCATGCCATGGAAACAACATCACACCTATGTTACCCGAAGGGATTGGTGGAAGCGTACCAACATTCGCCAGTTAAAGTCCTATGTGGGAGCGAGTCTATTGTCACAAACCGGGCCCAAAACCAGACTCCGGACTGCTACTGAGAAATCCATGATGAAGCTGTGAAAAATAATAAAAATATTCGTACGGTATTCACGACACAGACTAGCAAAAATGTAAGTGGCATAATGCATTCGCGTCCGGACCGAAACCGACGCGCGGCGCGGTCGAGCATAAATCTTGCTGAACTCAGTTGAGTAATAAAAGTAAAACAAAGTGTCGCGGCAATCTCTGAAAGTTTTTCAGTCATGCAAAAAGTATGCGTTGTATCTTTTTAAGATTTAAATATGTAGATGCAAAGATTGACAATGAAGCAATCACTAAACTTGGCAAATTGACAGGTGGTAGGAGATTATTGACAGTACGCCCTACGGGAGATTATTGGTAATATTTTATTAATTCCCAGTATGGAAGACTATTTTTCAGGACTGCTGGGTTGGTTATGTATCTAAATCATACTCCATGAAATAACAGTGGCACTCCGGAAGTGTCGAAGGAAGTGAAAACTTGAACAATTTTACTGTGCAGGAAATAATGTATCGCGCGTTGATGTCTTTTTTATGGTCAAGAACTGATGTCGTAACAGTGTCGCGAAATCAATTGTTTAGTCCCATCTCAAAAATGGCCAACGCGCCTATAGAAGTTTTCACTTAAAAAAACTCCAATCATGCCTATATTTCACCAGGAATTTCTTCCTCCTCCGAGTATTATCTTTAAAAGTATTTACCATCGAGTCGCTATAAGCCCTTTTAATGCAACTCAGACAAAGAGATAATACCATCTAAGACGGTAATCGCCAAATGTTTAAGAGGGCAATTCTTTACAAAGTGTCTTTGAAAACGGTTGTATTTATACAAGTTTAAAAAAAAATCGATCGTCTTGTCAAACATTAAAAAAGAAACGTTATAACAAAAAAACTTCCAAAATAATACTACAAAGTGAAAATAAACTTTAATTAAAGAGTTAAAAAAAAAAAATTTTTTCACTTAAACCTACAAGGCTTATGAAACGTCAGAAGTTGAGTGCATGGTTCCAATCGGTCGTTTCTTATGAAGAAGAGCCGGCAAGAAACTCCACGGTTACTCTTTTAAAAATAAATGGTTTCTACAACGTTTTTATTAAATTACAGTGTTAATAGGTATGAGAGGACAGTGTAGGCCTAAATCTACAGCCTACATCGTTCTCACATTCACAAAATCTAAAAGAAAATAATTTATATAAAAGATAAACAAAGTTATAAAAATAAGGACCTATTTAAACCAAATGACATGATTGGCACTACGGCTGTAACAAATGTAATTTCATAAAAAATTGATACGTATGCGAACGTAGGGACAAGTGAAACGACAGCTAGCTAGTAGTACACTGAGTTTATTTGGCAAGTAACATGAGTTATATAGAAGGGATTGCAGACACCTTCATATTCATTAATAACAACATAACAACATAGAATATTAGATATATAATCTCAAATAATGAAAAGATTATGTCAAGGAAGTATGTAAACAAAGTAAAATAAAATAATCATCATAATTTGAGAGCAGTTAATAGACATTTACATTGTTATGCCGTTAATGAGGTACCAGGGAAGCCACATGTGCAAAAGGAATTATTGCCAGGCTTCCTTGTCTTCAACGTAGTCTTTAATCTTATAATAATTCTGCTTTTTCGATAAGGACACGTTTGATGTGAGTTTTGAACTTCTGTAACCGAGTTTGGAAACTTTTTAGAAAAGCGGATACTGTTTATAAGAGAAGTCGGTGTCTTTGGATCTGTATTTTAGTTTTTGCTACAGACTTCCGAAAAAAAAGTTAATTTTCACTTTGTAGTGTTCTTTTTGGAAGTCTGTTCTGTCCACGTCAACACAACTGGGGGCAACTTATACTTCATAAAAATTGTATTCCTTGGCAAAACGTTTGAATAAATTCTAAATCATTATTAATTCAGTTAGAGCAGTAACTCGCACACAATGTTCAGTCGACTCCACATCGATCTGAATAAACATCGGATCGACGTCCAACCAGAGTTCGGATATCTGACACGTGACGTCATAATCCGTCCAACATTTCCCAGGACAGATCATGTTTATGCTTTCTGGGTACCATTTAAATACAAGCTTGTATTTCTAATTATCATGTATTTTGGCTTTTTAATACTATCATGAGATAAACATGTCTGGGTCTCATAAAGAGAAATTCGTGGTTTTGCTATTATTATCATGGTTGGTAACGAGGCGAGACATACATTTTACACCCTAAACTCAGTTTGGCAGTCATTTAGTCGTGTAGGAACAAAAACATTTGATTTTACTTTATTGTCTTTTACGTGTCTCAGAGACCTTTTTGAATGTAAAACATTGTTCATCTCAATCAGACGACTTTAGAGTCTGAAATACAACCATTTGCCAACTTTATCACTGGCTGATTGTCAACGTAAATAAAATAACGAGCAAAAGTTAGTACTGCTACGAAAATGCTACGCCGCCGCTACGCCGTAGCAACGTAGCGCTACGAGGGTAAAGTCGGCGACAAGGCTATAAAATCTTATCTACACGATTTACGATTTTCTTTCAATTCCATTTGCACAATCAGTCACAAACTCGGACCGTATTCCTAACAGATGTTCCTAGCACCTCTATATTTCTTCTATTCCTAGTCGCCCTATATTTTTTCTATCAAATACGAGGGTAAGTTACGTCCTAAATTTTATTGGCCTCAATTTTTTCGTCCAATAAAGGTTATTTATTTCAGCGATCGATTCGTGGGCCTTCGATAAATAGCTATGGACGAAAAATAGCGGAGTCGTCAACGCCAGGAATTGTCAACATTTGTCAACGTCCCTTCCCTGGCGCGGTACCAGGGTTGCCACAAAGTGGTATCTTGTGCGTTAAGAATGCATGAAAAAGGTTGAGAGCCCTTGCCGTTGTGATTGTAAACATTTATCAATGTCGTGTGGGACAACGTTATATTGGATGGAACATGGGTCTTATCCACATAGTTTTTATTTAATTTGACGAAGTGGTTTTATACTTCCTTCCACATAAGTACGATAATGCTACAAATCACACACATAACATCACGCCTGTGTTCCCCGAAGAGTTAGGCAGAGGTGCACTTATATTACAAATAATATGCTCCAAATGTACAGATTGTGCAATCCACGAATACGCGCCCCACTCCGCGATTACTGTACTGTAAGCTGAAATCTAGTACGGTGCGGAGCGGAGTGGGGCGTGTCTTCGTGGATTGCACTATCTATATTAGGTATAGAAGAAAGCGTACCGGAAGACGTAGCGTTGGAAGGCCTCCCACAAGATGGACCGATGACCTTGAGAAGGTCGCAGGAATCCGCTGGATGCGGGAAGCACAGAATCGGTCGAAGTGGCGGTGCTTGGGGGAGGCCTATGTCCATCAGTAGACGTCTTCCGGTTGAAATGATGATGATGATGATAGCTCAAAAGTTGGGATATAAGACTGATGACCAAATTACTATACTTTCTTTTCTATTAGCCTTAATCATGCCACTTTTAGGTACTTTGAATGAAAACATTCCTACATCCGTTTTGCAAACGTTTAATTTTCATTGAAACAGTTCGTTTTGTCAAAGGTTGCGGCAACCTATTGACACCAAAATAATCCGAGGCTAATCCCGGGATTGCTAAAAATTAATTGGATGTGTCGAGGATTACAGCATCGATCTCTGGAGGATCGCCGCGAGGCTTATTTTAAGCTTTTATGAAATAGGGTGGTGAATAGGGTGCCAGTTAGACTGGAAGCCGACCCCAACATGGTTGGAAAAAACTAGGCAGATGATGATGAAACAGGGTGCCTACTGCACGAGCTAAAAATATTTAAGTACCACACTGCGTGAGCTGGGATTCAAGGTTTTCTAGGTTACAAGGAACTAAACAATGATTTGAGTAGTTACTAACTTTTGAATTTCGAAAATGAATTTCTATATAGTAATAGTCACTTCAGCTGACATCCTGTACTTTACACCTTCTATTGAATCAATTTTACTTTCAATTAAGTAGTAATGATTATATTCATTGCGTAAATATTAATACTTTTTCTAATGCTACAGCTTGTTTAAAGTAATGCAACAAACGTTCATGTATTTCTTGTAGCAATTTCTTCCAATAATAATTTTCCTAAACAAAACTATTAGCAATACCATATTTACAAACCCAAAATGAAGGCTTAACAAGCCCTCGACAAAGTGTCGATTACTGACGGGTGGTGACCCGACATTGTGTGAACAGCGAGACCTCAGACCCACTCCACATCGTCACGAATACGATATTGTTGTTGACTTGAGCCTCTCGCGTTACTGTCAATAGTCAGATGTTGGACAGTGACGGGAGAAGAAAGGACGTTGTATTTGCTTATATTTGATATGCGACCTTGAAAGATCATTAATGGGGGTAAATATTGAGATAAACTAAAAGTAAGGGGTGAGGCAAATTATGTGTATTTCACGGTCTACAGATAGGTAACTACCAGATAAATTAAGAAATAAAATAACTGTCCGATGTGTTTACCGAAACTTATCCGTTGCTGGCGAAAACGACCATTAAATCTCCCTAATGGCTCTGAAAATTCAAATAAGTAAAATGCTCATGCCCGTTCCATGATACTTCCACAAAGGGTCAACCAGGTTTACATTCAGTCATTCGAAAAAAGGTTCAAATTCTTTTTGCTCACATAGTGAAAGAAAGCCTTAGATTACCGCTTTGTATTGTAAAAGCACATTAGCAAACAAATAGCTATAAAATCGATACGAAACTATTTTATCAGCAACCTCATTATTTAGCCTGAACAGCTGAGCACCGAGCCTCGTGCCGCGCCTCTAAACGATAAGACAAACGAAGAAGGATGGCGGTTAGATGTGTGGGGATGGTTCTGTCGCGTCACGGCGAGGCTGATTATAAGTGAACTTGATTAGGGTAGAACGTAAGGCTACGTTTATAAAAAAGCAATGAGACGTGAAACCCAAATATTTATAAATTACAAATACTTTTGTTTTTACATCACTACAGCTTGCATTGACAAAATTTCACTAAAAACCTAACCAACCACCACAATCACCTATAAACAAAGAATAAAAATTCTGACTCAGTTTAGAATTAAGAGTGTTCAACACGTTTAAAAAACAGAAAATTTAAAAATAATTAATGTAAAGTGTATTTCGTTGTTTTTGAGAATGAAATAGACACAAGGAACAGGAAGCAACTATGAAAAGTATAAAACCTCTATACTTTCGTTAAAATAAAAGAGGTTTGGCGGGTCCACAGGGTGGTTTTAAGCTGTTAAAAATGCCAGCAAGGTAGCCATGCTATAAAAACTTTACCCAACCACTCTTGAGACACCTTCTATTACCTAAATAATATTATCTTATTTGAATACTTGTTTCATGATGGACCAAACCAAGACGGCCTATGAATGCGCAACACTTATCGCTTCGCTCCCCGCTAAGCTCAGCTCATATAACCACACCCAGGCCACAGTTGTGAGTAAATAAGTAAAGCTAGTATTATTACGTCTGTGTTGCTCTGACGAGGGAGAGGAATGCATCAGCTGTGCCGCGGTAATAAGATGATTTGACTGACGAGATGTTTGTGGGTTCAGTCTATATTTAGGGAGCTGGGAGATATTTAATAGTTTATGGTTTATAAGTCTTAATTTTTTAGGGAATTGTATTATAGGGGTTTAGTAAATAGGATATATCGCGCCGGTATTCCGTGATGGGGTTGTGGCGGCGTCTACACGCCACATATGAACTACGCATCACACTGACGTCTATAGGGTAGATAGAGGTGTATTTCAAGTACATTTCAACATCTAGCTAGAGTTCTTGCGAAATACGCGGTTGACAAGTTTTTCAAGTCACAATGTTTTCAAAATGTTGACTTTTAAGTAAATGTTTGTTATTTGAGCTAAATGAATACATTACATAGCGCAAAACTTCCAATAAAAGGCTTGTCTATTGCTGTAATTGACAAAATGTAAAATCCATCCCGTAAATCAAAAGAATGATGAAAAAGTAAAAACTTTAAAGAAACATAACAACGTTGTCGACAAAATAATAAATTCCCTCTTACGAAATCTTCAGTAATTTTAACATAAATTTGTAAAAGTACAGTTATCCGCACGACACAATTTGAGATTGACAGCGCGACGCCTTTATTTCTTAGCAATAAGACCGGTTTTCGTAGTTCAGGTGCTTAAGTGAGATGCGGTTGACTGTAGATGTTCAGAAAGTCGTTAAAGAGAAGTTAGCTGACGCGTCAAGTGACGATTCGTTCATCAATATTCTGAATAATTACATGAATTACTTGAAAACGATCAATTCATTCGAAGTGCGATGAAGTTTTGTAACAATCTTTGAGGGAACTTTATTCGTGAAAGAGATTCTTTTCAGGGTAATGATGTCAAAGTCAAAGTCAAAGTCAAATCATTTATTTCAAATAGGCCCATGTATGGCACTTTTGACGTCAAAAATTGGAGTTTAACTTTGGTATTTTTATATAAGAAGCATCATCTCTCATCCAACCCTCCTGTTGCAGGTGTGCTGGAAGTATTCTATACTAACTAGTCTGGCCATAAGTTAACAAATGAAAATTTATTCAATTTTTTTTTTTAATAATTTTATCACTTAAAACTTATGTGTTCATATTTTATTGAACTCTCAGCAAAAAACAAAATAATTCTATTCGAAATGGCCACGTTAGGCTTTGATACAGGCCTTTAATCGGTCTGGCCACGAATCTCTGGAATTACGCACTTTCCTAGCCACTGCTTGCTCCAGAGATTTCTTAAGAGACACAATGTCGGCCTGTCGTTTGCGTTTGATGGCCATTTCGAATAAAATTATTTTTAATTTTTTATTCTGGGATTTCAGCAAATTTAAACATTATAAATTTTGTCTGCCTCGTTGGTCTAGTGGTCGCAAGCGCTACTGCTGATGAAGTCCTGGGTTCGATTCCCGGGTCGGGCAGTGTTATTGGGTTTTTCTATCCGGGCTGCTACTGAATTTCTCAGTAGCAGCCCGGAGTCTGGATTTGTGCCCGGTTGATGGCAATAGGCTCGCCCCCTATTACATGGGACATAAAACATAACTGGCGAAATGTGAGTGTACCTGCTACAGGGACACCTCTGCCCAACCCTTCGGGGAAACAAGGCGTGATGTTATGTTACTTTGTTTGTTTGTATGCAGGAGGTAATCTCTGAAACTTCTAGTCGGATTTAAATAATTATTTTTGCATTGGATAGCCTAATTTTTGAGGAAAACTCGCAGATGAAGTCGCGGGCAGAAGCTAGTTTTTTAATGAAATAAGGAGTACCTTTGTACTCTTCTATCTTTATGTATTTTTCTCTGATAAGTGTTCGTGTGCACATTAATAAATAACTTTAATTATTTTCAAGTCGGTTTTCAGTCATTGAGCTTGATTGTCAGAAATTATTACAACAGCCAACCAAATTGCTTGAGAACAGAATACTTTGGCAACATTAATAATAGGGTATCAGGAACGGGAGGTTACCTCTGCAAAATAAATCTTCCGTTTCCCTATTACGATTATTAATTGCGAAGGCTATAAATAGTTACGTCTGGGGTTAAAGGTTTCCTGTTTGTGAGATCTATGTAATAGTTAATAGGTACTCATCATTATCTGCCTAGCCTTTTCCCAACTATGTTGGGGTCGGCTTCCAGTCTAACCGGATGCAGCTAAATACCAGTATTTTACATGGAGCGACTACCTATCTGATCTCCACAACCTAGTTACTAGGTAACACAATATCTCTTGGTAAGACTGGTTGTCAGACTTTTGGGCTTCTAACTACCCGTAACGACTGCCAAAGATCTATAATGACAGCCGGGACCAACGGCTTAACGTGCTTTCCGAGGCACGGCGGGGTCTTGGTATGTAATAGTTAGTAGGTACTACTCAAGATAAACATTTTTAGACGATACTTACAAAACATGAACCTGTCCCGAATTGTGAATTAATAGCAGAATGTGTCCAGTAAGTCAAAGGATACTAGCTCTTGTATCTAAGTCGACACAAAGCTATACGTAGGAAAGCAAGTCCTACCTATTTTGTTTGTAATATCATTCCGGGACCACAAAGCTAGTTCAAACACAATTTATGAAGTGACCCTAATAAATCTACAATCTGAAATTAATATTATGTAACAGTCCCTGGTACCAGTTCGAGGGTTATTTGAATTGATTACTCGTGGTTACCAAATGGACGACGGCAATACCTTCTTGACAAAATGACAAGCTGCATAAGGTATATCACCACCGTAGAGTAATTGCTTACTTTAAGGAAACTGCACCTAATAATGTGTTCTATGCAGGATTCAAACCCGCTTACCGTTGTTCAAAATCTGCGTAAGGAATCTTGCCCTTAGAAATTGGGTTTGGATTAGTTACTTATCATTCCTCAGCTGATAATATTTGATCGAAGTAAATGATATTGCCATTTAAACATTGCATTAACTTTAATATTGAGTAGGTGCTTATGTAGCTGCCTGCAGTTCTACTTTACTTTCGTCGATTCGCGGTCTCCAGATCACGTCTGGCCCCAACAAGCATCCGTTCTACGGCTATATGGCCCCAGCTAACCTAAACTAGTTCGTGCGAAGTTTTTGATCTAGTGTTCATTCGACAATGTGTTCGCGTGCCAACATAAACCAGTTACTACAATGCTAATATCAATCGAGACTACATCCGACCATTCACGCCGCTATCCGACCACTTTATAGTTGAACAGGCAGACAGTCGCGTCCTGGCTACTGGCCAAGGAACATAAACGATAATGTACGCGTTAAATCACCATTATTTGTACGAAGGAAATCCGATACATTGTCGGTTTTGTTCGAGATCAGAAGAGCCCTGGGAAGTTAGATGTTGGTTCGGTTGCAGGGGTTGGATTGGCTAAGGGAATTTGTATGAAAGTGGAATTTGCTAAAGTTATTCTTTAGGTAACGATATAATGTGTTGGTGATCATTCATATATATTCATAAGTGCCCATGTAGGTTTATGTGAAATGAAATATTTTGAATTTGATTTTATATTACTGTCAAAAGTTTTGCTGGTACACAAAACCAGTGTAAAACTAAGAAAATAGAATGTAGTCTTGAAAGAGGACTAACTCATAATATGTCAGAACAAAAAAAGCCCCAATAAGTTCCAAAACTATCCATCTTTTCCCTCTACCCACAATTCGATAATACGTTTCATCGTAGTCGTAACATCGTTCTAACAATAGTTCCCCCCCCATCACTCCAGTGTGCACATCTCTCACTGTTTCCGTCACTCCACGCGACAAGTATTTCTACTTACACCCACTTGACGAGGCGACAACACTTTCACCTTCACGAGTTTTTGACTTTGGATAGCATTTTTATGGAAGTTAGATGACGAAAGTAAATCTGGCATTAATGATGCTTCGATTGGGGAAGATTATGGATTATAGGGTTTTACTTGCGTGCATACTTTGGGGTTTTTATCACTAATTTTGGTCTCGATAGGAGCCCTCTTCATAGGATAATTTCACTATTATATTCATCGTCTAAAAAGGCAGAGCGCATCTAAGTAGTACAAATCACAAATTCACACACAATAATAACTAGCCTGTTACAGTCTTACTGTGGGGCAAAGGCTTCTTCTCATACAGAGAAGGCCGACACACAACACATTGCTGAGTCAAAAAGCATGAAACAAATTTTGCACAAGAGTTCCTTATAGATTGATAGAATACCACCATTAAAATGACAGATATAAATGTAGACATTTTACAAGAGGTGACATAATGGGCGGTGTTGTTTTAATGGGCGGCCTCATATAGCGCAGGTAAGCACTAGGAAAGGATTTTTTTAAAATTCATCCCCTACATTGGAGATGAAAGATAGTATGGAAATTCGTCATTTTTGTCGCTGAGAAATCGCATCGGGCGCTCGGCTTGTAGCTTGTAATAACGTATTTTGTTACAAAAAAAAATCTGAATGCATACAGGAAAAAATATATTTTTTGTCCAAAAACACGTTCCGTTCGTAAAAGTTACATTTTTAAGCTGACCAAGCTTAAGCACCACTAAATTTTGTGTTATATTCCTCCGTGCTTGCAAATCATAAATAAAGGCACTCATTACCATAGAGTACGCCACAATCTAGCCAACATACTAACCTGGTATAGTTTGTACTTATGTATACCTTAGTATTCACAGAGCATGTTAGTATTGTATTGGTAGTACGGTCGACCGCACGTGTAGTACACTTCACTCGATTGAAGGTTCACTTTTATTTCATTCCACGTTCACACGACACCGACAAAATTACATAGAAATGAACGGTCAGCTGCTTATTTCATTTCTGCATCATTCGGTAGGCGAGTGAAAGATGCAGATTGCCGAGTTTCAACATTCGTTGAATCGGTTCACTGATGAATTCATTTTTCTCTTTTGATTCATATTGTGTTCAGTTTCACTTCAGGTGGAAGATGCCGAATGCAACAAAAGACAAACATAAGCAAAAAGTGAAGCGTCTAATATCTGCTTCACGTTAGGTAGGTACGCAATAAAGACGCTTGCAACGTCGAACTGTTACTATGTACGTGCGGCTCACCGTACGTATGTAGGACTAAGTATAATGCTAGTGGTACGTACGTCTGGCTAAGATTACAAGCTGGCTAGCTCTCAATTTGCGCAGGAAATGGCCATCTGCTGAGAAATAGCCCGCACTTGGTAATTTGTTACCAGATGGGGTCCAAGTTATAAGCTAGGGACAGTACGCCGCAGTGTGCGATTCAGTGAAGGGGTGAATGGAAATAAAGTCAGTTCTTTAAAAAATCTCGGAATGTTTTCTATCTGTATTATGTGACTGCAAAGTTTTTGGACCCTATTCTACAGTAGGTATTTACTGACAAAAATATACGAAAATTAAAACAAAGTGGAAAGTTGATTCTTTATATATAACAGCTATTCAGACTATTTTAGGGCTCCGCACCTCAAAAGGAAAAAACTGAACCCTTATAGGATTACTTCGTTGTCCGTCCGTTATTCTGTCAAGACCCATTTTCTTAGGAACGAAAGTTCAATCAAGTTCAAATTAAAATCAAATACGTAGATCTATGGTGCCTTGAAGCTTTAAAATAATCAAGATTCCAAGTAAACTCAATAATTTTTTATTGAGTTTACTTGGAATCTTGATTATTTTAAAGCTTCAAGGATACGGTCATTTATGTGACATATTTTGATACTCGCAAATAAATCAAAACCTACAGAGTGCTTCCCGTTTACCTAGCTAGAATTATGGAATTTCTCATAGCACAAGTTACGGAGAAAGCCGAAAATCTTTTATTTGTAGTTTATTTATTTATTTATTTAACAGTTTATGTACACACATATAAACAGACAAGAAGAAAGGAACAGAAAAATACGTACAAAGGTGATGCTTATTTCTATAGAAATAAGCATTTTTATTTTTATGCAGTTAAAAACTTACATTTGCAGTTGGAGAATTGACCGTCACGTATATCGATGTATCGGAGAACATGTTTTTCAACTACAAAGTAAAGTTTGTTTCTGGTAAATTCATCCCAATTACGGAACCGTTCTTTGTGCGTGGTCCGACATGCACTTAGCAGGTTTTTTTGTAATGTCAATGACTTTTAAATTATTTGAAGGTACAATCTTCAAGAAGTAAAAACGCATGCGGTCGGGGGATCCCCGTCAGGAACGAAGTTAATTACGCGATACTTGCACGCACACACACACTTCGTTTATAATAGACTAGCGGACGTCACGCGGTTTCACCCGCGTAGTTCCCGTTCCCGTGGGAGTACGGGGATACAATATAGCCTATGTTACTCGCTGATAATGTAGCTGTCCATTGCTGAAAAAATTTTTCAAATCGGTCCAGTGGTTTTAAGTTTATTTAGCTACAAATCTTTCCTCTTTATAATATTAGTATAGAAGCATAGATTAGTACAGAAAGAGACGGAGAGAGAGAGCGAAAGTCGCCATAACGCATTTTCCTTACGTGACGATGTCTACCAGTGAACTCCTACCACAAATCACGTTGAAGAACTTTGTTCCAATGTAACGAAACGCTTATGAACTGTTTTACAACCTTCGAGTCCGTTCGAGCGTTAATAATATATAAAGTATCAAGTTATTGAAAGCCTCCGTCCTAACTGTTACTTACTTTACCCACTAAATAAAACAGTAGTCATTTAGTAGGGCAGTGGTTTTTACTAAAGTGACAGGAAAAACTACTCTAAAAAAATTATCAGATTAGTCACGTGAGAAAATTACTTAAAGATTAAAAGGGCATCTAACCGATGCCCTTTTAATCTGTATCGTGTGATATATCAAATGAAAGGACTTATTGTGAGGATCCCAAATAAAAGATATTTAACAAAATAGATGATTGACCATATCTCCGAAACTACCGAGCCTAATTTTTTTTTTAAATACAGAGAATGGTTCTTTACTCATAGATTATAGAAAAACTTATAAGAAGTCTTGAAATAACATGGTACTTCTTTCAATATTGTGTGTACAAAATTATATTTGCAGTTGGAATGTATGGGTGAACATGTTTTTCAACCACAATGTTAAGTTTGTATTCGGGATAAATTCATCCCAACTATGGAACCCTTCATTGTGTGTGGTCCGACACGCCCTTGGCCGATTTTTTGCCTTATTATTTCACTTACAGTGATGTCACTGCCTCAGGCTTTACTTTGAACAAAACTTGAGAGTTGTGTTGTGAATATTTTGATACTTGACCTTTAAACATAATGCTTGTTGGGAGAGATTTTATGTATTTTGTGATAAACGGTAGGATGGTTTGAATAAATTAAAAGGTTTTTTCGCTCATTATTGTTAAAAAAAGTATTCAGTTTTTATGAGAAAAGGAGGTGTTACGTTACGTGGCCATCTCTTAGCTGCCACGGCTTATTTCAATTTAATTTTTGAATTGTATTATTTGTTTTATTTTTTATTACGGACGCTTTTAACGTTCTACATCATTCTCACATATAACTTCAATATTTTGTAACCATATTGTGAATTAAAAGAGTGTCCGTGGGGTTTCTTGCCCGTTCTTCTCCATAGGTACCACTACGCTTTGGAATGGGCAACTAGCTTCATCTTTCTGACTGACCGACCTCTTGACAATTCAAAAGTCCCTGTAATTGGTTTATTTGAAATTAATGCTTTGAGTTTGAGTTTACGTTAATTTTAAAAGCTTCTTGTAACAGAATTTTATTAAATCTTAATTATTTTGATGGAAGAAGTTTACCGAGTTTCGTATAAATAGGTACTGTGAGCAACTCGCTTGGCTGCGATACTCGGGATCGTGTATTGTGTTTAAATTAAAGGACTTTTAAGAACACAAGATTATATTTAAATCAATAATACAAAGTAAAAGACAATATTACGCGACCGACGCCATGGGCTCAACTAATTTTTCTTACAACAAATGCACACCATACGAAAATCCTAATTTAAATACAAAATGTTCGAATGTTCGGATACCATAGAGCGTTCTTGCCAGCCTGCATGATGTGTGAGGTTGAATTCCAATGATAAGTCCTCACATGAGCTACGCCCCACTTGAATAAAGGGATCAGGCAGAGACCTTTATTCAAAGTATCCGAACAATCGTACCCTTCCTGCCTATACCTAACAGAAACGTTACCTAACGATGGCAATTAAAATACAAGGTGAGGTCTTTCTCTTGCAGGAGAAGGCTTAAGTCAGAACGTACGAATCGCAAAGTCCTGATACCAGGTTAGGTATCAGCCAAGTTAAATGACAATATGTGCTAACAGTGCACAAAAAATTAACATACTTCTGCTTAAACCTCACTGTACCAAAACCACCGCAAAAGATACAGCAAGCCTCTGACAACAAACAAACAGATGTGACAGTTCACATCTACCCAGAGGGGGTTTATGAAAATGAACTCTACATCCTAAGCCTTAACTCCATCGGACATAATTGAGCCAGAGGGAACGAAGGATCAAGAAGTAAGCGCTCAACAACATTAAAAACTCACGACCATACTCCAGAGGGAAAATCTCAAAACCTCATTTTATCCTCACAAGACTCAATCTTTACCAAGTGTCAGTTAGCTCTGACTAAACTGTGAGACCTCAGTCATAAGTTGAACCAATTGTGTCAACTAGACACACCTTGCAAGGGCTATGCCCCCGTTAGCGAGGCTGGTGTCAACCAAGACAGAGTACTTCCCCTCCCTCCATAAGGGATCACAGTTTCCAAAAATATTTGCCTCTTCTAATTCGCATTAATAAATTCTGGAGTACGTTCATGCTAATTTAGACGAAACGACACATAACATTGAAGACGCAGACAGTGGCTCATTCCCTCAGACTTCTCCGCGATGTGAGGAGTGACAACTGACACCACCTCACTCGCTCTCGGCAGCGTCCGATGATTGCTCCCCATAATATGAAACGAGAAATAAATAATCACGCATTAAAATAATATTTCATATTCATCAATAAAATAATGTGTCAAATGATGTTTACATCTAAATGACATAATATGACAATAAAATAAGTGACATAAAAACTAATAATTAAATACTACTATGAGAAGGCTTTAATCTAAACAAAGAGTATGTAACACTACAATTGCTGAACCTCTTATTATTTAATTTTAAAAACTCGTATTCTAAAATGTAAAACTTTTTTATAAAATGTCTATAAACTTTCGACCTTCTTTTAAATGTATTGATTTTCGGTACGAAGTTTTTAATTATTCTCACATACGATTCCTTATTTTTATTTGGTGCTCTTCTTGAATTGTTTTTGGCACGTTTTTGTCGTAGTGTGGCACTAAGAATCTTTATATTTTTAACATAAACTTGAACATTTGTGGTTTCGACTGTTTGGAGATTTGAGACGACTATTTCATTATTATTCTCTTTATCTATGGCTGAACATGACTCCACATTATCTTTATTTATTTGGTCAACGACGAAGTTATTTATAGGAGTCTCCTCATCATGACCAATGATTTCCTTTGGCAAGGACACATTCTGATCCTCTGAAATATTGGACAAATAAATAGACTGGCTAAATGGTTTAATAAAAGGACTGGACTGACCCGATTCTTTAGTTTCTTCCACGTGTTCATTTTTGAACACTTGAATTGATACGTCTTCATCACTCGCAAGATTGCGTTCCAGGCGGTTGTGCTCGTCATCATCGTCATCATCATCATCATATTCATTTCTGCCCTCTTGGCAGCTTTGCATTTCTTCCAGTGGGTCATCCTGTCTTCCACTAGAAAATAAATTGGTATGATTATCTACATTCACATTCTCTACCTTCTCCTGTACGCCTACATCAGGCACTATTTGTGCAATTTTCTCTTCTTGCACCCTATTTATTTCTTTGTGGCATTTGCACGGGAACTCTGCCCTTAGCTTGTCACATAATAACTCAAAGGATATACCGTCGTGGTATATAGATCTATGAAAGTATAACGCTGGACCTTCCAGAAATGCGCGTACTATGAGCGCCCAATCACTATTTCGCCAATCATTATTAGTGGCCATCAGCTTGAACGCTGTAATAAATTTCTCGAAGCATACACCGTTTATGCCGGAGAAAACCTGCATTTGCAGAGCCATCTTGCACTTTTTACAAAAAAATAATAATAAAAACCACTCAGCTTCTATTTCCGGCGTGGATCTCGTATTTTCTTCGGCTCTCCAAAATTATGCGCCTCTACCATATGAGAGCACCATTTGTAACGACTATCTTTATAAATTTTAGAAGGGCGCCTCCACCATTTGTGAGGACTACACTTTACAAGGGCGGCGCCTCCACCATTTGTGAGCAACTCGCTTGGCTGCGATACTCGGGATCGTGTATTGTGTTTAAATTAAAGGACTTTTAAGAACACAAGATTATATTTAAATCAATAATACAAAGTAAAAGACAATATTACGCGACCGACGCCATGGGCTCAACTAATTTTTCTTACAACAAATGCACACCATACGAAAATCCTAATTTAAATACAAAATGTTCGAATGTTCGGATACCATAGAGCGTTCTTGCCAGCCTGCATGATGTGTGAGGTTGAATTCCAATGATAAGTCCTCACAGTACCTATTCAAAATTAAATTCATTATCCAACTTAGTAACAAAAAATCAATCTGTTTTTATTATAAAAATACCTATTAGTATCTATTGGCGCCTAAAAATATTATTGGAAACTTTCGCAATAACATTATAATCTCTCGTGAGCCGCGGGCGAATAAAAACTTAATTGAATTTACTTCGATTCGGCGCTTTCTAGTCAACCAGAGAATTTGTGAGCTCTTGATGGGATTCCGTAGAGTAATTATATTTTATACTCCGATTATACGTTGAAATGTTGGTTTGTAGTTTCTTTACTTAGACCGACCTAGGGTATACTATTTATGAATGCCAACTTGAGTAAAATTTCTTGATTTTACGATAGTTTTTACAAACCTACTATATGACTATACTTATCTACAAGTTTTCCAAAACTCTAGGTAGAGTTTTACTAACGACATGATGTTAAAGATCTTTGTTTTAAAAACACAAAACATTCTCATATTATAAACACACATTTATGTAACCTTAGACAAAATTCTGACAGAACCCAATTTCTAGTAATATTTTAGGTAACAAAACTGATGACGTTGAGATTCCAACCAACATAGATAATTATGTTAATGGCATATTACCATAGATAAATGCTAGGAATGCTAACAGAACGTGTTTGTTATCCCTACTGAGGACTTATGTTTAAGTAAGTATGCTTTGCATTCTGAGGGTTGAGTGAGGAGAGAATTTTAACCCGATATAGTCTTACAACACACAAATACATTCAACATCTCGGCTGTGATCCCCTCAGGGTTATTATAGTGCCTGCTGGGGGTTGCGAATAAGGCCGAAAGGGAAATCGTGGTCCCCGGCAACATGGCAACTGAAGGAACACGGGTGGATTAGGGTTATTATAGTGATGGTGTGGGTGTGCTATAAGTTACTTCTGCTTGACAGTCATACAACTTGAGACAATCCCGGTATTGTATCAAAGTAAATATAACACAGGTTGAGTACATATCTGCTTCACCCTTCCTGTATCACAAGAGTGATATAATGTAACACTTTTCCAATCCTCCTCTCTAGTTTGATTCCAAAGCAATTCCGATTCCTACCAAAGATCAAAATAAAAGTAAACAAACAAAACCAAAACCGTCCAAATCACAGAACGAAGCACACTTCATCCACAAACGCGACAGACTTCGACAAACAAGCCACCCAACAAAGTAACGAGCGATTTATTTGTGTTCGCAAACCGCGCCGTCTGTCTCTGTGTGCGCTTCCTTAGCGCGGCCGCCTCGCAGTGTTTACTTAGGCGCTGTTGGTTCAGGCCATGGTCACAGTGATACACTTTGCGACTCTGACGGAATTGTGGGTGATTTATTTACAGTTTGTAAGTGGAAATCGTGCTTTGGGCTTTAAGTATAATTATTTATTTTTTTAGGTTAGATATTGCAGAACTTGAGGTCGTCCATTTCTTGTATTGTAGAACTTTTAAGTATACAGTGTGAACTGTTATTATGTGAACAGATTTCAACATTATATGGACAGGCTAATCAGGGTCTTCGTTACCTACTAAAACATATTCGATTTAAGATTTAATTAAAATTAAGCTTCTAAATCTTATAATACCATCTTGATGCTCTGAATGGTATGTAGAGACCTACCTTACAATGAAGAATGTGTTGCCATAGAATAATAATACCTAATGGTTACTATCCTTCATTCACCTGCCCGCATTTCCCCTGAGTGTACACAAAATAGATGATGTGATGAACAATTCAGATATGAGCGTGTGCCCTTTTTGGCCCTGTGGTTATTTATTTAGAAATGAAAGTAATGCTGTGAGAGCACTACTTAACTGATCAAATCGAAAATTTTGACAGAAGTCTAAATGTGATTGTACAGAATATGAAATAAAATGACAAGCATATCTAGTATTTTAAAAGGAGTGTACAATGGGCGGTCTTATTGCACAAGGCGATCTCTTACAGATGACATTTGGATGAAGTGAAAGAAAGAAGATCATTACCACGTTCAAGTTCTAAATTAAACTGGGTCTAGTGGTTAGACCACCTGTCTCAGACACAAAGTTCCCGGGTTTGATTCCCAGTGGGGACAAAATTTTCCGCTCGATTTGTTTGGTGGTATTCCTTGTTCTAAGTCCGCCTGGCTAGCTACCACCATCTTATCTAAGTCTGTCGCCATAACAACAATGTTAACAGCATTGTTGTGTTTCAGCAGTTAGAGGTGAGATAGCCAGTTCCTATGTGGTTGAGGATTCCGGGTAAAGCTCGTTTCTACCTTCAGCCTGATCATCACTTATCATCTGGTGAGATGCAGGCCAAGAGATTACGCGTAGAGGACAAAAAATATTCTGTTCCTTTTGTATTCATGAGTTCATGACACAATCAACTTTGATGCTATTTAAAATGATGTAGAATTATTTGATCGAATTTATTTCAAAAGTCGAGATACGGTACAATGTATTGTAGTCAGGCCCACACTCTAAAACCCAACAAAACTTTTAACCCAAAATAAAACATTTTTGCTTCTCTTTGTGGGCTGTAAATAAAGTCTGAAAACATTCAGTCTGATGATAAAAACGACGACGAATGACGAATCACAGAATAAAACACGCAAGGCACTGTATGAGGTTCAAAGCCCTGTGTTATCTAAAGGTGACTTTCACCGATAAAAATAAATGCAATCAGCAGTTCGACAGGTGTCAGTATCAATATTCCATAACAATGATGACACTGACAGCTCTTGACCGCGGTTTAGATGTGTTGATCACGATCAGTTTTATAAGTGTAACTTACCCAAAGTGACAATAGTCAGTGAGATTAAGCCCTTTTACAGTCTTCGCGAAGAGTTCTACTAAAAGTTGAAACGGACAACTTATTAACTTATTGTAAGGTTAGGTAGCCAAGTTAGGTTTTAAAACCTCCATGAAAAATAAGATTAAAAACCGTAGCCTAAAATCCCGTCTCTTTAACGTCCCACATAAAATGTATATATGTGCCAAACAGACAAAGAACGGTAGAGTTTACGACAGGCACTTACGTCACGATAACGACTCACGAAATCGTCTATCATTCAGAATGATAAGCTTTAAGCCTGCAGTAAGGGCAGTGCTGTGATATTAAACAGATATAATACCTACCGAAAATTATGTTGTGGGAAAATACATAACCCAGTCAGCAATTTAGTAGGGAAGCTGACCGAAAGAGTAACTGAATTGCCTTAAACCTCGTATACATGATGAATGTTTCTTGCCTGTGGCTTACGTACAAACACTATATTTATGTGTGTCGTTATAATTTTTTAAACATACTCTTAGTTCCTTAACGCGATTTACGGTAGGAGTTAACTAGTAGAAATCGTCACGTAATGAAAAAACGTTATGCCCCTCGATGCGACTTTCTCTCTCACTCCCTCTCTGTCTCTTTCTATTATATACGAGTGTGTGTGTGTGTACAAGTATCGCGTAAGGAGCTTCGTTCCTGACGGGGGTTCCCCGACCGCACACGGTTTTTTTAAATTGTTGCTTCAACAAACGTTATACCACAGGCAATTAATTAACACCACGTACATCAGACTTTAGAAGGATACACCACAACCAATTGCAATCGCCAATCCGTCTGTCAACCGAAGTTGATTATAACAATTTCCTCTTGACGTAATACTACCACTGACAATGATAGTTTCACGTCTAGAAAACTTGATAAATTAAACACAGGCGTTTTTGTCACTCTATTTTATTCCAAATTCCTGAAAACACTTCTTAGTATTTGCCATTTCCAGCACTTCCTAGAAAGTGTAATTAAAGTGCTAAACTGCCACTGTAAATTGTAAGCACTCTATTCAACACGTCGGGTTACTGCAAACGATACTACTTATCTATGAAAGTACCACGAATTGCAACCCCGGTTTACTGTATAAGCGCTATTTTCTGTGATATGACCTGCTAGCTGGTTTTATCAGGTCAGGCACAAACATCCAGAGTCTTTGAGCACACACACTTTGCAGTGCTATTCTGTAAAATCTGACCGTGATAACTTAGGTGAAGTAAGCTGGCAATAGTGTCAATCCTTAGCAACTGACAGCTCACTCCACGCTCACTTCACCTAAGATACACGGTGAGATAGTTACAGAATAGCACTACTGATACAGAATAAATGCTATCATGGGAGAACGTTGTTTTATGAAAAGGCATATTTGTATGGATGATGTACGTCTTACAAGGTTGTATGTAGTAAGAACATTAACCAACCGTTCAAAACTCAATTCATACATCGACTTCAAACATGTAAATTCAATTTCAAAGTTGCATGTGACGTCATAACGTGGTTGCTTCATTAATTTACTTACGGACTTCTGCTGGTAACTCGCTTACGGAGCGTCGCGTGTACCTACGCGTAATTGTGTTACAGTTAGTAACTTATTTATGACGGAGGTAAATACTAAGAGATATTAAAGAGGACCTATGTGGAATGAGTGTTGTTTAAAAGGAGGTAGAAAGAGTTCCTTGTTTTAAGACTCAACCGAGAAAGTTTTTTATCATATCTATTTCTGCTATCAAGCAGTAGCAAAGTACGAACCCGGTAAAATAAAAATCACAATAGATATTTTAAGGCTCCGTGCTGCCGCACCGCACGAAATCACTGATTTTGATCAATTTTGTTTATTCGTTGTGAGAAAGGGGACGAGAATTTAAACAAAATTATTTGTGATTTGAAAAGTCCAATTCTTCGTCTTGTACATAGGGGAAAGGGATTTTTGAAATAAATTAAGGATTCGTGGGAAATCACTAAAATTCGCAACAAGTTTTCCAAAAAATGACGCGAGACTGACGTTTGATCGTTTCGTTAGAAGAAACTGCTTTTGATGTTGAAAATTAAAAAATATCGTCAACATCATTATATGGTCTACTTGTACATAGGGGAACCACTTTTTTCAACTTTCATACAAAATATAGCAGAAAAAAAATGTTGAAATAACGTAACTTTCTCAAAACTTCAAGCCAAATAAATATTTTTTTCTAATACTTAGAAACACTTTTAAGAAATTTTAAAAATTATATATTAATTTTAAGTTAATTGTTTAATAGAATCTAAATTTTATTTTATAAATAAACAATTATTTCATTAGGTAAATAAATGGCAAAGTGAACTATATAAACGATCGCGGTAAATCTATTCCGTCAGTAGCGAACGGGCCTTCCCAGCGTGAGGACGTATTACTTTGCGTCGCAGCACGCACACACGCACGTACGTGTCCGATGTTAACATATTCCAGAAATTGTACGTTGACTACCACATTTTGATCCGCATTTTATTTTAGAGTACTTTGCTTGTTTTTGAAGAACATTAAAATTTTGCATGCCTGGCAATAAATAAAATACCGGTGTACGTGTGTTCGTAATTCTTCTTATCCTAAACGGCTTGACTGATGTAGATTTTTTTTTTTTAATTCTTTTTGTGTAACTTGGATGGTTCATAACTATAGTTGGACTCGCGTGGCGCTGTTGTCGCAGGACAACATCTGCCTGCTGGGTTCACTAGTTATATTTTGACTTTCGATTTCATAGTTTTGAGTGATTTTTGGTAGGGGAAAAAGTTATGGGTTCGCGTCACCGATATGCCCGCGCCGATATACTGTTGTAGCAATAAGTGAAGTATTTTTGGAACGAAGTTCTTTAACGCTACTGAAGACTACTTTAAGTCAAAATAAAGATCCAAGATGACGGCTGCGAACATTTAAAAATATTTCGTCATGGGTATCGTTTTCATAGTTTTCGAGGATGCTAAAGCTGTTAGTGAGGTCAAAATATAAATCCAAGATGGCGGTTGTGACAATGGTGCCGATTCTCTTGTACACCGAACTAAACTAACTAAACTATCACTAAAATTCCTTACTTTTGACTATGAGAATCTCAAAGCTATTCTGCAAAATAAATTCTCTAAATTTAAAACTAATTTTGACACATCTAAATCGAATTTGACAACCGCGACTCCACACGTGATACCTAACCACGTGAATCTTTTTAGAGCCGGAGGCGCGCATGGGGGCAGCCTGGACGTGTTTTATATGGATTTTTCACTTTTTGTGTGGAAAATAAGAAAAAATATTACCTACATGTAGAGTGTTAGGGGTTTAAGGGTTTCATAAAGGGTGTCGAAATTTTCATTATTTTTGTGATTGGACACACCGTTTTCGAGATATAAGCAAAAGAAAAAAAAATATTCAGTACTGTTTTTTCATCTGAAGTCGAGGTGTTGGTGTGAAAACTAATATCTCAGTGCCATCTTAGTGCTGTCAAACTAAAATATAGTTAAGTTGTGTCACTTTAGTCTATTTCAGAATGGGAAATCGTCGTTTGACAGGAATACACTAAAATTTGGTGATTTTTAGTTTAGTTTAGAGGCATTTGTGACAAGAGAATCGGCACCATTAGTTTAGTGAAAATGGCAATTTTGTTATTCTGAATTTGACGTTTTTAACCTAAAATTTAGATTTATAACTAAATATGACTATTTTTAATCGCGACTAAAAACATGTGGAATAAAATTGGTTGTCATGAACTAAAATTCACACCAACACCTCGACTTCAGATGAAAAAACAGTACCGATTTTTTTTTTTCTTTTGCTTATATCTCGAAAACGGTGTGTCCAATCGCAAAAATAATGAAAATTTCGACACCCTTTATAAAAATCTTAAACCCCTAACACTCTACATGTAGGTAATATTTTTTCTTATTTTCCACACAAAAAGTGAAAAATCCATATAAAACACGTCGAGGCTGCCCCCCTGCGCGCCTCCGGCTCTAAAAAGATTCACGTGGTTAGGTATCACGTGTGGAGTCGCGGTTGTCAAATTCGATTTAGATGTGTCAAAATTATTTTTAAATTTAGAGAATTTATTTTGCAGAATAGCTTTGAGATTCTCATAGTCAAAAGTAAGGAATTTTAGTGATAGTTTAGTAAGTTTAGTTCGGTATACAAGAGAATCGGCACCAATAGCGAATTTTTCATTTTCACTAAATTAATAACTCATTCATTTGCAAAAACTGTACTTTATCTTTTTTCTGTCCTTTTGCTTATATCTCGAAAATTGTGTCTTATCGCAAAAATAATGAAAATTTCGACCCCCTTTATGAAACCCATAAACCCATAAAACTCAACATGTAGGTAATAATTTTTCATGTTTTCCATACAAAAAGTATAAAATTCCATATAAAACAGAATTGTTATAAATATACTAAACGAATATACACAAACATTCCAGACTTATTTCATAAGCGTACCTACGTAACTTAACAAAATACCGTCTATAGGATCAAAACTGTTTAAGCGATCACTACGCTCGATGTTTAGGCGTGTGTGCGTGAACGGTGCACACAAACATAGCATCGCAAGAATTTGCCTAAACTCTGTCGAGTGCATTCACAGCTAGGAGCCTTAACCATTTAAGTATTCCTCTAAAGTCCAAGTTCCAGGGGAAAGGCCTTTTAGCCAATCTATGTCTGATGTCAGTGCAAAAATTCCGTACATAGAATAAAGGATTTTTAGCCTCATTACCAAACATCCGAATTTTATTTTAAACTCGGAGTGAGTTTAAAATAAAATATCCTTCTTGCCACAAATCCCTCTCGTACATTATTCTCTCCACATTTCCTCTATGTGGTGGCCCAGTAGAGCAGTGGTGGCCCAGTGGTAACGGCCGCGACTTACGAGTTGTAGGTCGTAGGTTCGAACCCAGGCAGGCGCTTTACTTTGTGTAAATTATTTCATCACCACTGCTCTCAAAACGGTGAAGGAAAACATCGTGAGGAAACCGGCATGTCCTAGAACCGAAAATTCGAAGACATGTGACATCTACCAACCCGCACTGGGCCCGCGTGGTGGATTACGGCCCACTCCCTCTCACAGAGAGGAGGCCTGTGTCCCAGCAGTGGGAACATTTATAGGCTGATGATGATGATGATGATTTCCTCTAACTGAAGCATTTGTACAAACACTCCCACAAAGAGAGAGACGTGTGTAAAGTAACGCCGACACTTGAGAGCGCCGACATTGACACACCGACACCACAGAGTAGACAGGTTCAGAAGACCAGCTCTATACAACGAGCGAAGACAGGCGCACGCACACATATATGCATACGTACGCCGATGTCAAACAAATGCCGGTCGCGAGTGCGCTTACACTCGCTGTACGTGAAGCGTGTCTATGTGTGCGTGCATTTTCGCTCGTTGTATGGAGCTGACCGTCTGTACCTATCTATTTTGTGGTGACACTCCGACACTCGGGAGACAAGAAATGTCGCGCTTTAAGATGAGAGGATTTAAGTGAATGTGAGCTGGAAGTGGTTCCGAATTACATTGAATTATATTGGATTTTGGGTTTAATTTTTGTGTAACACACGTTTATGCTGAGCTGTTGTAATAAAATAATCTACCTCTCTGGAAATAATGTTTATTCAAATACAGGCTGAATTTTTTTTCACTGGCAATATTTTAACCACGTACCATGAAACTTAAATAATTAAATGTATAATTTTTGAATAAAAAAGGTAAAAAGAAATACTTTATTCATATTTATGTAAACATTTCTTTTTTTTCGATATTGTTGGCCTAAACAAAGAACTATCGACATGATTGGAATACGTGGTTGAAATATTGGTCATCATCTGCCTAGCCTTTTCCCAATTATGTTGGGGTCGGCTTCCAGTCTAACCGGATGCAGCTGAATACCAGTATTTTACATGGAGCGACTACCTATCTGACCTCCACAACCTAGTTACTAGGTAACACGATACCCCTTGGTAAGACTGGTTGTCAGACTTTTGGGCTTCTAACTATCCGTAACAACTATCAAAGATCTACAAATGACAGCCGAGACCAACGGCTTAACGTGCTTTCCGAGGCACGGAGGGGTCTCGGTATGTAAAGATGGTCACCCATCCACGGACCAACCGCGGCAAGCGTAGCTTAACCTGATCGATCGACCCATGCGGCTGTTATTACTTTGCCACGAGCCCCTCCTCGTGGTTGAAATATTGGTAATGAATAAAATTTCAGCCTCTATAGAACTTCTTTGAATGATGTAGTGCCACATTGGATTTAGATTAGTGTCAAGTTGGTGTCGGTTTTCGGTATGTATTTCTCCAATCAATAGTGAAGTAAGTACCTTAAGTTTGCATGCCAGTTGTACGTCATAAAACGCCAAGGTCTATTTTTGCTTTTCCAACAAAATGCCAGTTAAATAGTTTCAACCTTAGCGAAGTTTCCATGTGCAGTAAGTTTTTGGTGACTGTAATTTGAATGTGACCTTCCGGAATTCGATTACTGGGTTGCACTACTTTTTACCTAACTGCGGCAAACCCAAAAGGAAGGGTTATTCATTTTATTGAGAAAAGTGTGACCAATCCGAAATCTCAGTAAGTAGTGCAAATGCAGCCTAATGTTATAATTTTTACTTTTATTTACCCCCGTGTCCCTTTAATATCAACTATTTTACCAAATGCAATACAAATTATGACATTGAAGAAAGGGCAACTGCTACTTAACCGAAATAGTGTCATTCGCCCCAATCACCCAGGGTACCGAGTTCGATTCCTAGCTCGCATCAATACTTATCAATCGTTTGACAGTTTACTATGCGTCCATTTCATTTGAGTGCTATTTTATAGCCAGCAAATAAATTATTTTATTGAAACTGCTCTTCAATAAATAATTTATCGATTATTTTAGAGACGCTGTGAGTAAACGTCTATTCTGTATACCTTTGAGTAGCTACGTTGGTAAATAAGATGGAGAGGTAGCTCTACAAATATAATTTAAATTAATGTTTCTAAGTTTATTTAAATCATCCCAGTTTTCCAACTTTTTATTAAGATCATATTAAATAGTATCATACTCATAATTATAAAGGCTAGTGCTAAAACAACCGACATTTGTATGATCTTTAAAAATGTTGCTATAAGCATTTGAGATTCGCGTCTGTCGTCTGTAAACGTGTCGATAAAACAGGAGAAATACTAATCTATGATAAAGGCACTGAATAAAATCCTGGAAAACACTTTATACAACTATTTAAACACTTCATACAACTACTTACTTAGGTACCACTTGGTACTTTATCTCTTTTTCATCATTTCCCTCTTAAAGCATTCTCATTTCCTGGCTGGACTAACTTAGCTCATCCACAAAGGGGTAAGCAGACCCCTCCACAACTCATTACTTGTAAATGACGTGAACTTTTCTCATTTCAGGTAAGTAAGTACTTCACGAGTACCTCGCAGCCGCATCATTTATGTAGCAGCCCTGAATGTTGTATAGTCAAGTAAGTGGGTCCGGTCAGGTGCACGGTAGTGGTAATACTTGAACTACTAAGACCGGCTTTCCTTCTATGAAATAAAGGTGCTGTCAATGTCTAAGGACGTGCAGTTGACTGTATGCGGAACAGCTGGAGTTTGCTGATGGTTCACAATTTACAAAAGAAAGATATGGAAATGATTTATGTACCAACGAAAATAGATTAGTCTTTTCGATAAAAAGTTTTTTGTAAAGTCAGGTAAATTATATTTTAAGTACATTGACACCCTGCAACATTTGACTATGTTACAGTCATTTCATAAAACTGTCAAATAATGACAGTTGTAATTTATTTATTTATAGTTAATTAAAACGGCACAACACCAATTACATTAATTAACATAGAAACAATTACAATCTTGACATTAATTTAATTTAAAACTAACATGGAACAGTGGACTCCCTAGCATACTTTCTCTCACAGAACACCAGACATATACGCATAATTTTACTCCATTCATCCGCAAACACATCACATTCAGGGTTGGCAGTCAGAAGGGCATTTAGCATTTTTAGGGTACGACAGACTGGGGATTCGGCTCTGGCTACAGTTTTGCATGATAGTTGCGCAAACAAATTGTGTCGGCGGCTCTAACGGTGTCCAATGTATTTGTCGGGCACAAATAATCGGCAGAAAAGGCCATGGAGCTCTGGACAGTCGATACGTCCCCGTAAAGTCTTACAGGCTACCGTGAGCTGATCAAGACCTCTTCTTACCTCCAACGAGTTAAAGCCTAACATCCCTAAAAGATAGTTGGTAGGGTACATGTACGGAAAGAAATGGTATAACCTTTGGAAGAGGCATCATAGGAATGTTTTCTGAACCTTTTCCAGTATAAGTGTTTGGGTCGCAGTATAGGGGTGCCAAACACAGGCACTGGATTCGAGTTTGCTTCAAACCAGAGCAGTGTACAACAGCCGAATAACATTTGAATTGCGAAAGTCACGCGCATTTCTCAAAACAAATCCCAAGCGCCTGAAAGATTCCCTCGCAAGGGCAGAAACGTGATCTTTAAAAGACAGACAGCGGTCGAAAGTCACTCCCAAGTCCTTTATGTTGGTGACACGAGTGATTACTTCACCTCCCAAATTATAGTCATGATATATTGGTCGTAACCCCCTACCGTATGTCATGACGTAGCACTTGTTTTTATTAAAAAATAGCTTGTTCACAATGCTCCACTCATAGATGGCGTCAATATCCCTCTGAAGGAGCTAGCAATCCTCGTCCGTTCGGATTTGTGCGACTAGCTTAAGGTCATCGGCATATAGCAGGCACTTGGCAAACTTGACATTAGTTATGAGGTCATTGATCATGATCAGGAAAAGAGGCGGCCCTAACACGGATCCTTGACTTACGCCCGAGCGTGTATTGTAAGGCTTGGACTCGAAGCAGCCATGTCTTACAAACTGCTTGCGATCGCGCAGATAATCTGAAAAGAAGTTAAGAAGACCGGACGAGAAACCGATGGCCCCCAGCTTTGTCAAAAGCACATCGTTGTCAACTCTGTCGAATGCTTTCCGGAAATCGAAATATAGAACGTCAACCTGCCCACCGATGTCCAAGCAACGGGATATGTAGTCTACGTGAATCAGTAAATTCGAATTCACGGAGCGACCCGGCCGAAAACCGTGTTGGGCATCAGGTAATGATTTCAATAGACGGACAATGTAAGTTAGTAGTCAATTAATTGCCGTGACTTTACCTACAAGTACAATAACGATGATTCAGAACACGGATTCTTTGTCTTCATCTTCTTCATGGATATTTTTTTGTGTGTTTTCCTATGTGTGTATTTAGGAGAATCCTCGGTATTTTTATATCATACAGTTACAAATTCTGCATTTATCAATCTCTCTAAAAATCTACTTTTTGGAGAGCCATGAGGTTTTCCTTTTGGCAGCCATTCACCAGGGATCCCATTTATTTAGAAATTCAATAAACAATCTAAGAAAACAACCATTCATTCAAAACGATTTTGATGTATAGCCTAAAATAAACCTAACCTACTCGAAATTTTGTGTTAGACAACGCAATTCATCTGAAGCGAAGCGAGCGTAGATACATAATAAATGACAATTGTTTTGAAAGTAAAACGTTTCATCCTCTCACGTAGTAAACTGTTCCCACAGAATAGTTCAGAAGGTCGGGTCCAAGCAACGAGCGAACACGCACGCACACATCGCCACGCTTCACGTACAGCGAGTGCAAGCACTGCAAGCGCATTCTACTGGCATTTGTTTGAGATCGCCGCACGTACGCGTCTATACACATACAATGCGTAATTGAATGAAAGTAGTTTGTTCAGAATCGATATCTATAATTTTTTACAGGTAGCTTGTTATTCCATAAATAATTAAAACTACGTAAATTACAGTCACTTCCGCTGCACCGTCAAAACAAACCAAAATGGACAAAGTACACACGGCTACACATCAATCTATACATTTCCAGTATAAGCTGACCTCACATTGTACGGAAATCCTTTACAACAACAACATAAACTGGAAATGTATAGCTTGATGTGTAGACGTGTGTACCTACTAGTTAATTGATTCAGGCGTGATCTTACGGAAATCCATTATAAAATACAGTAGACGTGGATATATTTAGTAACCTGGGGGCCTACCACTAGCTCAAAAGCAGTATTATTTTAATATTACTTCAGTGGGAGAAAGAGATGGAGCTATACGTCCTGTAGAAATTCATCTCTTTCCCACACTGAAGTAATATTAAAATAATACTGCTTTATGAGCTGGTGGTAGGCCCCCTGTTCTGCTTAGCTATTTCTAAAGAGGCATAAAAACCCTGTAAGAAATCGACACGTATTTCACCTCTCAACGAGGCATCCTCAGGATGACGAATGACTTGTCGCGAACCCGAACACGACATGTTGCCACACTGAGCGTGTTTGACTCTGCGTTCAGCACTACGTGTGCGAGCGCCTATTTTCGCTCGTTATTTGGAGCCGACCTTCTGTATTTATCTATGTTGTTATTCTCATAAAGAAATACCTACGTTTGTCGTTTGACATCAAGGTTTACAGTTTAGTGCTAAGCTTGACTCACATAAGCACTTTTTTAACGTACCGGAAAAAGATAGTTAAAAAGAGAGAAAATGGCCGTCCTAAAAAGCGCTATTAAAAGATAAGATACGAGCCTTAGAAGCCATTTGCTCCAACTAATGTACAGTGAGTCCGCCTTTAGACAGTCGTCCAAAAAACACTTTTTCAAGGGTTTATGTCACTTCATTTACGCCATATAACGGAAGGTTTTTTTTTTCAGTGTAGAAATACTCAAGACCGTTCTACGCTTTAGTATTTTTTTAAATAGTATTAATAATGCTGATCCTATGAAACCCTAATCTAACCCTGTCAATATCTCAGGTCGAATATTTCAAGCCTATGACTCCTTACAAACTGTATTTGGATTACACCGTCTGAAATCGGATCAAACCCCTTCGCGTCGTCGGATCTAAGCGGTTGATACTAGTTTAACCGTGCTAATACTAGATGTTTGCCAATTACATACACTTTAGGTTAAACTCAATTTCGTTAACTGCGTTGTGTATCATTTAATTTGGGTCTAGTGAGACCCATCGTACGCGTACATAGTTTAGCTTCAATTTTACTTCACAATACTGTGAGTCTGACTTATTGACTTTTAGAATAATATTATTGTTATAGATTTATGGCCTATTAACTATCTACATCTTTAATTATCTCCTGCGTTCTTTACTTATTTTATGTGATAATAATTTTAGGTTAATTTGCCCTACATAGCTTCTAACTCCATAAACCTATTTGGACAACAACTCCACAAGCTACGAACATAAATAAATCAGTACTGGATACTAAACCTCTCCTGTTTCATTTAAAATTTTAAAACCACTCTTGTTTTACGAGTGTTACATAAATCCACCATTTTTATTGTCCGCGTGGTCATAACTGGTGATATCCACTTGGATCCGGTTCTAACCGTCGCGCGCCGCTGACAACCGATATGTGAAGCCGTTTCAAACTGTAGCTGTCAGATAAAAATGACGGATATTTGTTTTTTATAATTCAGTTTGAAAATTGTGATTTATTTGATGTCGAAATTTGCAATCATTTTCGTACATTTTGTGAATAATTTCGGTCCTTGGTTACGCGGTGTAGTGTTCTGTGGTTTTGTTCGAGTTTTCATGAGATAATAAATTGGTGTCGGTTCATATAATATTGTCAGAGTAATTTTGTGGTACTTACTGTTGTTGTTTATTTATAAATAGGCAAAGTTTTATTCATTTCCATTAAAAGCAAAATGATTAAGATAGCGTTATTTTTCGTTTCCGTACATAAAAATGTTTTAAATTATTTTTTGTGGCATGACACTGGCAGCCACTGGGTCATTAAATGTGACAGTGATTTTAATAAAACTGAGAACGATGAAAAAACGTTATTGTGTTTATACAACAGAGTAATTATTATTTTTAAATGACGTTATTAACTCAGAACTATTGCGTATCTCATTCAACAAGGTACTTAGGAACATCTCAAAAGTAGCTAACACTAAATTACATCACATAATTGCCTACAATTAACCCTGCGCACGCGAACACATGCATCGTGCCCACAGAAGCAGTAGCAATTACAGGGTTGAGTGGCAACTAATGGCAGCGCCGCACATCGCTACACGAATTTATGAACTTATATTTGTCACTGGGAAAGTAGGGTTAACGGCTGACACCGACGAGGCGAGAGTGGGTAGAATTTTGCATTTGAAAAGTATGCAAAGAATGAAATAAAATGTGAATATTTTCATACGGGAAACTCAAAAGTTTTAAATAGGTATGGCCGTAAACCAAGGCAGTTGATTTTAGATGGTTTGGCACAGGTTATCTATTTAAAAGTAACGTTTTTGTATAAAGCACTAGTATTGTAATGGTCGTCTGTACTCGACGCGACTTACTAACACGTTACCGATTAGTTTGTGATTGGTTGCGTCGTATGGAGTCCATTAAAATACTAGTGCTGTTAAACAGTTCCTAAAGAGTCAGCAATGTTCATGCATGAAACTCTATGAAATAACCCTATTGTACTAAACTCATTGTTTCAAACTTCACTATTACCCGCATGTTTCACAAAAGCCTACATGCATCAAATATTCATGAGTTACGCTACGGTGTGACAGACAGCCCGGCCGAGAATTCAACCAATCGCGACGCAGAAACAGTGCACTTAACTATAATGCATCTGCCACCTCCAGTTATACCGTGACAAATATGCTGACGGTTTTATGGACAGAGAGCGTTACAGTGTGGGATTTTTAAAAAGCACTTTACGAAGCGTTTGTAGCTTACTTTTTTGTTTGTGGTATAGTTTATTGTGCAATTTTTGTTACAATCTGTGGGAGTCAAGTTGTAAAAGCTTAGGGTTACAGTCTTTTCACAGTTATTTTACCACTAATATTGCATTACTGTCAAAATTATAGCGATCTTTATTTTCATATCAACAAAGTTCCCAACCCAACAGTTGCTGTTAGGTTGCTGCTGTCAGAGGTAAAATAACTGTGAAAGGACTGTATGGTAATACGTTTCAGATAATTTATTAACAATAACTCAACTAGGCAATAAAAGTATATTTGAAGTAACACTTCTTAGGAGGTGATTCGATAATTGTACAAGAATTGATAGTGAAATTTCAAGAATGCGTCACGTTTAGGCACATTTCGTTACACGAGTGAGAAGAAAGATGTAATCCGACGCCACGGGAGTGAAGCAAAAGAGGCCGACGTATACACTCAATACAAAACGATAGCATAAGATAGTGTCGCGCATGCGTGCGTGTTACATGCATCAGATGCTATATAATGAACAGCTGAGGTTTCACGCGTTGTAGTTTCAATTTTTTTATTCACACACATTTTCTGTTTCTGGTTTTCTGTGAAGCCACCGCTACAATATAAACCCAAAGCAATCTGTTTTCGAAATGTCTATTTCATAACGGAAGATAAGTAGAAGTAACTGCATATTGGAAAATATTCAAAGCGATACGATAACAGTGTATTGTCACTTAACATAACACATAACATAACATACCGATATGACTTTTCAATCCTTATGTACTTTCCTAGTTTATCTTGGACATTACTAACATCGGTGAAGGAATAACATCGTAAGGAAACCTGTACTTATACCTAGTTAATATAGGTTTGAAATAACCAACCCGTCTTGTACAAGCGTGGTGATCAATGCTCGTGCCTTCTCTGTATGAGAAGAGGCCTTTGCTCTGCAGTGGAACAGTAATAGGCTGGTATTAATATTATTATAACATAACATCACATCACGCCTGTAGCCGCGAAGGATTAAGCAGAAGTGTATCTACTTATAGTACACCCACATTTCGAGTTTTGTTCAAGTCCCAGATAATAGGGAACGAGCATATTGGCACAAATCCATGCTACAGGCTGCTAATTATCACTTTTCTAAATAAAAATGTTCGAGAACTACTGTATCAATAATGTTAATGCTTATACGGATAATACTAAGCTAGGAAGTGGTATGCTAGGATCTGTAATTGCTTAATTTTTAAATACTTCATACGCACCTATTGTAGCATAATATACTTATTCTAGGTACATCGTCTTTACACCATACGATTATCTAAATAACTTAAGCAAAATTGTAAAACCATTTTTTTCAAGTGTAGCTATGGAGTTTTTTGCCGTCCACACGAAACTACCTTTTAGAAAGGGCGTCTAGAATCAATATTCTGTTTTTCTTATAATTTGTGACGTTCAAAAGTTCCTTTTTATGTCCAATTGAAATATACTTTGAGTTTTGACTTTAACATGGAAACGGATATATAGTATAGAAAGTGCATAATTTCCTCAATCAAAATGTTATTAGAAAGAGCTTGACAACTAAAGGTAAATTGCAGGATTATTTAATTTGTAACAGCATGAGAAGTAGTGTTATCTGATTAAAAAACGTGAGAGTCGCCGTGTGTGACCCTATCGGCTTTCACTAGCAGTTCTAACGAGTTACGTGATTCAACGCAAACACGCTTCAATTGCACATCGCATAGAACCCATACTATAAAATAAATAAAGGGTTTAAATTGTGTTTTCCGTCGAGTCGAGACTTTAGAACAAAAATTTGGTTAATGTAGGAGGTCCAGTGACTGCACAATATCAAAGTTGGTACTTTGCCTCACGTATCACGTCAACGGCAACACGCTTCAATTGTCTATTACGTCGTACTTGCACTGGCTATACCGGGTTACGGTTTGTTAACGGTATTATGTATTATGATAAAAAAAATAAAAAGATAATTTCAGGAAAATGTGGAAGGAATGAATCAATGAATAATGTTTAAGGGTCCGAGATCTCCGTACACGTTTATCTGATTAACGAAATGTTTACATAATATAAATTAGGATTAATCATGGTAGAGTTTTTTTATTCCGCACTTTATTTGATTGGTTGAAGACTCTTTAAAAGGTTCGTTTTAATGTTTTCAAAGTGTCATAAAGTGTCCAGAACCTTTTTGTTACTTCATGCTCTCGTAGTACGATTATTTCAACCTTCCATTATCATTCTAGGATGTCAAGGATTTTTCATTAGGTACTTCTAAAAGGAGACTGAAATTCATAAATGAAAAAAGTCACTAAGACCTCTTTTCCTTCGTTTCGCTATAGCTATACAAAACTACATAGCTGACCCAGTTGCTTACCTAGACATTATCATTACGTTTGGCAGTCACGTCCTTCTCCTACACTAACATGTTACTTCGATAGCCATTGCTGACCTGCATGATCTTATTACTCAGGTAGTGGGTGAGATAGGATCATAAATAATTCTTAAAATGATAGGTAGGTTGAAGGTTCCTCGGACACGCGAGTTGGTTTTTATAGAGGTACGAGAGAAGGTATCTTTGATGATCGACTGTCTGAAAAGATGTTACAGCTTGCAATAAAAGTGGTTATTTCTTTTGTTTGTTTGTTAATGTCTAAGACGTGCATGTTGATGCTTTTAGGAGCGGGTTTAATAAGTAACCTTTAGCTTTTAGATAAGACGAGAGCTGTTTTGAATTTATTTTGACAAGAAGTATATATAAAAAAACACCAACTAAAAAAGTATAAACAGACATCGTAACAAAATAACATCAGTTTTCCTATAGGCGGAGTAAAACGTAATCAGTAGGATCTAGTCGTATGCTATTTATTTATAGTAATTACGTGTGACTCCTGTAGGGTACTCTATTTTTATTTATTTGAACGGTGATATTGTAATGATATTACACATAAGTTAAAATCATAATCCATACTTCCAGCATAGTCGGGATAAAAAAGTATTCCTTGCTCGCCAGCAGTTACTATCTTCATAGACAACGAAAAAGAGTTTCTTCTTAAGGTGGTTAAAAAAAATCCCAGCCTGCGTATCAAATTTCATCTTTCTAGGACTTCGGGAAGTGCTCTAGAGGTTTTGATGAGTAAGTGAGTTTATGATTGAGTCAGTTTAGGACGAAATTGACGTAATTTAGGTATTAATCCCTATAGAGTTAGTAACTACATTCAACTTACTCGGTATAAACATAGACACACATCTCAATTGGAAAAAGCACATAGAAACAGTGAAATCTAAATTGTCTAAATTTACCTACGCTTTGTTTCAACACACACAGACGCACAGCACAGATACAGACACAGCACTATCTGCATACTACGCCTACGCAAACTCGTGGCTAAGATATGGAGTGATGTTATGGGGGAACAGCATCGATGCAAGCGAAGTATTTATAATCCAAAAAAATGTGTTAGAATACTGGCCCATATTGATAATACCAAAAGCTGTAAGCCATATTTTGTTAGTTTAAAACTATTAACTTTACCATCTATATATATACATGACCTTTGCATATTTGTATTTAAAAATAGCAACATTTTTCCTAAAGTTAACAACTTCAGGAAAAAAGCGGCCAAGTGCGAGTCGTACTCGCCCATGAAGGGTTCCGTAGCAGCAAGTAACATTGAATGAAAGGTAAATTGCGGTTTACGATTTATGACGTATTAAAAAAAACTACTTGCTAGATCTCGTTCAAACCAATTTTTGGTGGAAGTTTACATGGTAATGTACATCATATATTTTTTTTAGTTTTATCATTCTCTTATTTTAGAAGTTACAGGGGGACACACATTTTACCACTTTGGAAGTGTCTCTCGCGCAAACTATTCAGTTTAGAAAAAAATAATATTAAAAACCTCAATATCATTTTTGAAGACCTATCCATAGATACCCCACACGTATGGGACTGATGAAAAATTTTTTTTTGAGTTTCAGTTCTAAGTCTCCAAAATTATTTGTTCTTTTTCTAATTTTGTGTAAAAATCTTAATGCGGTTCACAGAATACATCTACTTACCAAGTTTCAACAGCATAGCTCTTATAGTTTCGGAAAAAAGTGGCTGTGACATACGGACGGACAGACAGACAGACAGACAGACAGACATGACGAATCTATAAGGGTTCCGTTTTTTGCCATTTGGCAACGGAACCCTAAACACGTGTTCATAACTTAAACTCGCGCCATAAAAATAGATTATATCTTCCACCCTCTCGGATCAAAATGCTTTACCATAGCTCATATTATTATATAGCAGTAAAAATCTTCAACAAACTACCAGAACAAATTAAAAATGAAACAAAATTCAATAAATTTAACAGAAAATTAAAAGAATATTTAACACAAAAATGCTTTTACTCGGTCGCAGAATACTTAGAATAAAATAATTAATAAATTTGATACATAAAAAATTACTAGTCATTGAAATTTCAGTCAGTCGTTGAATTGGAAAAAAGCACACACTTACACAACAAAAAGAAATTAATAAACTATTGCCATAATAATAAAAAAAATATAAATAAATAAAATATAGATAACAATTAATACAAATTAATGAAATATAAAAAAATATTAGAATATAATAATTAATATAAATCTATAAAATATAATAATTAATATACAAAAATAAAATAATAACCTCATGACATTTATTAAAATAACTACAAATAAAATAAATACTAATAAATACTAGTTATATCATCGAAAATTTATATTTGTTTAACAAACTTGTAATCCAGTACATGTACCTACTGACTGGATGCTTGTTTAGTTCCAATTTATTACTTATTATGTTGCCGTGCCCTAACCGGGTTTCGTGTTGGAACTTACTAACTTAAATGTAACAACTAAATGTACACATGAATGCAATAACGAGTTTGAGTTTAATAAAATCCAAAGTAGAAAAGCTAGAAAAAGGAAACTTTGATTATGTTTTATAAGTCTGCTAACTATCAATCTTATCCTGAGAATTTGAGCTTTCTAGTATTATCTAGGTCGGAGCTATGAGGGTTTGAAAATACGAGGAAACGCTTCGAGGTAGGTAGTGCTGGCCCTGCTTTTTGTTTTTGGCTCGTCTTGCCAGATATCTGCATTTTTATTAGTAAACTACGGAACAGCTCCCTTAGTTGGTTTAGGTATCTCGTATACAATACTAGACAAGGTGACAACTTTTCGGTGTCACTCCGACGCCAAGGGGGCTTTTAATAATCATTGCATTTAAAGCATTCCACTCATTTTAAAATAAAAACGAGCAAATATTATGTTGCCGATAAGTCTTTTATTATTTCAAAGGTTTTGCATGTTTCAAACACAACTGTGACACAGTGGCAACTACGACGTGTTTGAAACACGGCGCGACTGCCGATCACGCTGCAACAGATTAAAGCAAAAATAAACGGTTTCTTTGACACGGCCACGCTGTGTGTCCTTGTTTTTTCGAACTTTGATGTTTAATCTCATGTGACGGTATAAGTTTTTTACCACATTTTATTTTTTAGTTTGATTTATAGTGTGTTGGTTTTTGCTGGGCGATGTGATTAGTATTTGATGTGATTCATACAGGCACTCGTCCTCCATAGAAAAGGGAGGATCCTCCGACCAGGATTTTTATTGCGTGACGTCAGTGCTACGTGAAGTTCACATATGGCGATGTAGATAGCGCCACAAATCAAGACGCGGGACTTACACAAGTGGCGAGTGGCGCGGGCGTGGCGACGGCTTGGTGCGGGTGCTGCGCCGCCTGTTTCATATAAAATAATTATATAGGAACGACGTGGCGCGTAACATACACACAACGCCCGCGCTGCACCTTCGGCGTCGCCTCGCCCGCGCCCCGCCTCTTGTGTATGTTCCGCGCCACGTCGTTCCTATGCATTTTGTATGAAATATGAAACGGGCAGCGCAAAGCCCGCGCTACACCGTCGCCACGCCCGCGCCCCTCGCCACTTGTGTATGTCCCGCACCTTAGAGATAAAATCCCAGATGGGTGGTGCTGAGATTACTGTAGTTGCCCTTCAAATTTTTTGTAACCTTACGAGCCTAGTTAGTTTGTATTTAGTGAAGCCCCCTTAAATAATGACGCAAGTTTCTTGCCTGTGGCATATGTACAATAAAATTGAAGCACCAAAAGACTCACTGTCTAAACAGTGCTTAGACGGTTAGTGTTGCTTCAACTTACGGTATGCCACAGGCAAGTCAATGGCACCGTACATCAGGCTTCATAAAATTAATATGGTCATACAGGGATTAAAGACGCGTTATATTGGGTTTCGATTAACTCAAGAAAATTACCTATACATTGTATATTTTATTATTTTGAATTGATACACGCTCAACCACTGCCATAATTGTGTAGTCAACCTAAAAAAACTATCTCTGTTTCATACATCTAAAAAAATACAACGGGTCTAACAAATATCGCCACAGAGTGGCGCGTGGCAGTGCACTGTAATGGGTGCCATATGTCTGGGCCGCAGTATATTAGGAGAGGATTAAGTGCCAGCATTTGTCAACACTTGCTGGAAAACGGTACTTATATTACAAACGTTAATATTCTTGAGGTTTCGTTGCGGGAGCAAAGGTTTTCAAGTGAGGAGTATTACACTTTTGAAAACTTGGAACGAAAATTTTGATTTAACTGCCATTTTGGTCTTGGTGGTCGGTGGTAGTGACTAAGATGCTCTTGGTCATGGAGGTTCGATCCTAGTTCGGGAAAAATAGTAGCAGGAGGCTGGAGTCCGAATTTTCACCCGAATGATGACAATAGGCTCGCCCCTATAATATGGGACTCCTCTGCTTTTCGTTTGATGCAATACAGGCGTGATATTCTCGTTTAAGGACAAAACCGTCAAAGAGCAGCTCTGGAAAATGCTATATTAAGAAAAAGTTACATCTTATTTTTAGTACTACAGACATTTACCAAATTAAAAATAAATACAAAGAAACAATTTTGTTTCAAGCCCACTTCTATGTATTATTAGCTCAAATGTGGGCGAAAGGTCACACATCCAATATTACTTAACATAATCTAAGCTAAATAATAACATTGTTCTATGTTTTCAATCTAAGATTCTCTTATTAAGTAACATTATTGAAACAATTACTTAGGTGAGTACCTACTCGTATTAAATACAGTTTGCTTGGTCCAACACGGTTGCTCCGTGGATGGGTGACCACTGACCATATTTACATACCGAGACCCGTACCTCGAAAAGCACGTTAAGCCATTGGTCCCTGCCGTCATTCGTAGATCTTTGACAGTCGTTACAGATAGTCAGAATCCCGAAAGTCTGATTACAGTCGTGTTACCCAGTAACTGGGTTGTCGAGGTCAGAAAGGCAGTTGCTCCATGTAAAATATTGGTTTTCTGTTACATCCGGTTAGACTGGAAGCCGCTCCAACATAGTTGGGAAAAGGCAAGCGGATTGATTACATAACCCATCATCATTGTTCAGGCAAAAGATATACCCTGCTGGACATAAGCCTACCACAAACAATGCCACAACGACCGGTGATATACATCACGTTAGCACACAAAAAGCCGCTAGCTCCCACACCCACGACACGTGACTCGGCACCATAAACCGCTGTAAAAGGCCCGATAACGCACTGAGCGCCAACTGCTGAGAGTTTCAGCACTTAATTGTAATTGCCTGAAACATCCACGTAGTGTTTATGGGTGGTGTAAATAAAATTGGGTCCTTTATATGGTAATGTAGGATACGTGAGCGGTTATTTGAAATGTGGCTCAGGGTTTGAAGTGAAATCGGCCAGTTACAATTAGGATTCGCGCTCTAAGAGTTCCGTAGAACCAACATGTCTGTGATACTAATAGCTTTTTAAATATAACATCGCGCCTGTTTTCTCCAAATGGTTCAGTAATTAGGCACCTTTAGTCACATACAGGGTGACAGGGACATCGACGCGAAAACTGTTGCCATGGATTCAGTACGTGATTCTAAACTCCCCAGCGTTGAAATTTTACGTCGGTTATTTTAAAAAAAATCTGCTGTTCCATACACAAAGGAATAACCGTATCATCTTTTCTCGAAGCCATTCAGGACATTTTCAACCCCCTATAACTTCGTTGTGGATAAAGCTAGAAGCCTGAATTTTCATTTGCCAAGAGTGCTTAGTATAACTAAGTATATTTCCAAATAACATTGAATTTGAACCAATAGTTTAAGAGCTATTGCAGGTCAAAGTTCCTTAATTTTGTCACTGATATACTGACTCACTGAATCATTGACTAATCAATCAAAAACTCTTTAATAAATAGAATGACGGCAATAGAATCTACATTCTACATACAACAAAATCTATCTAATATTAGCACTGCGCTTTATTATCAACTTCAAAAAAAGGAAGGTTATTTTACTTAGGATTATTTAAAATAGTAGATTATTTTTATGTGATTATGTTGCCGTGCGATGACAAAGTCAATCTATTTAGATAGGTACTGAATAAATTAATAGACTTGGTTTTACATAAAATCTCACATATTTTTGCGGTACAAGAACTACGTTGTGAGACTTGCATTTTTTTTACTTGTTATGTTTTTGATGAGATTGCATTTTTCTATGAAACAGCAGATTTTTTTTTAACAATTGATGAAAAATTTCAACGCAGGGGTTCAGTATCATGTACTGAATCTATGGTAAAAGTTTTTGTGTCGATGTCCCTGCCACCCTGTATAGTATACATCCTTATTTCGTCTATTGCCACGAATCGGACACAAATTCAGATTTCAAGCTATACCTGGTGGAAAACCCAATAACACTGCTCGACCTGGGAATCGAGCTCAGGGCCTCATGCTTAGCAGTAACAATTGCGATCACTAGACCAACGAAGAAGCTCTTTCACTGACTTACATACAATATAGGGGTGGCTGTGTCGTGGACACGGCCGTGTTGTACGTAAATACTTGTACGCCGTCGTTATCCGCTCGGACGCCTTCATTCTGTTATGTTCCCGGCACCGCTCTACTCTGTCATATGGTGTTTATGGGTATCATTGGATTGGTCTTGAGAAGCCCTTTCCAACCGTAAAGTTCTCTATATTTTGTTTCGAGTATATGCCGATAAAAACATTTTAAAAAATCCGTGTGGCCTGGGTCTTATTATTGGGCCTAAACACGTAGCAGACGACCCCACGAACATCATTTTCATATGTTCAACCGTCTGCCAAAGCCAACGTTTGCACGGACGTAATAAAATCGCGGCGATTTTTTTTCGTGCACTGGATTTTCAACGCTCTGCTTAGCGCCGAGAGTTGAAAATCCAACAGTGTGTTTTTTCAATGCGCTGGGACGAGAGTGCGTCCTAGCGCGTTGAATTGTCAACGTTCGGCTTAACACCGAGAGTTGAAAATCCAGTGAGCGATAAAATCCCGCCGCGATTTTATTACGTCCGTGCGAACGTCGGCTAACACTCTGTATATTCACTATAACTATTTCACATTAATCTTTTATTATATCTATAAAAGCAAAGGGTGGCAGACTGACTGAATGACTGACTGACTGACAGATCTATCAACGCACAGCTCAAACCACTGAACGGATTGGCCTGTATTTTGGCAGACAGGTAGTTATTATGACGTAGGCATCCACTAAGATAGGATTTTTGGAAATCCGGTCTTTAAATCATGCTATTTGCTATGGGGTGTGAGCAATATTGCATTACGTTCGTATTCTTGTATAGTTTACCACAGGTTAGAATATTGCACAGTTACGGATTAACCTTATAAAAAAATCATTATCACACTATACCTATACGACGCTAAGCAGTCAATCATAACATATGCAGGGTGGATTTTGAGATGGGGCACTACCCACACACTACTTCTACTACTAACCGTTGTCACTACAAGAAAGCGGTCATTGGGAGACTGTCCTTAACTGAGACTGTCCTTAACTTTTTGAAAAGTTTTGATCTGCATTCACAAATCTTGAAAAAAAAATTGCAGTCAGCAAGAAAATTGGCAATTTTCACAAATTTTTTTGATGCCAGTCGATCCTTTTTAGGGTTCCGTAGTAAACAAGGAACCCTTATAGTTTCGTTATGTCCGTCTGTCTGTCTGTCTGTCTGCCTGTCTGTCCGCGATCTAGCTCCGAGACCCTTAGTACTAGAAAGTTGTAATTTGGCATAAGTATACATATTAACTACGTCAACAAAGTGGTAAAACAAAATTATGAAAAACATTTTTTTTTAGGGTACCTCTCATACACGTAAAGTGGTGATGTTTATTTTTTTATTTTTTTACCCCATAGTGAGGGGTATCATTGGAAAGGTCCTTCAAAAACATTGTGAGTTTGTGAAAACCATTTTTAGATTCAGGAATTCGTTTGTGAAATATTAAGCTTTAAAGTGCTAATTTTTGTTAGAGTCAAGTGTCCCCCCCCCTGCCGGCTAAATGGTTAGTTTTGGGTGTATGAAAAAAATCACAACAGTAGTTTATATAACAAAATTAAAAGGAAAACTATCACAACTAAGTAGGCTCTACAGGTTAACGAGTAATAATTGACCAACTTAACTTTGCAGTTGCAAAAACATGTTTTCCCATACATTCCGTATGGGAGAACATATTTTTCAACTACAAAGTTAAGTTTGTTTTTGGGATAAATTCATCCCAACTACGGAACCCTTCATTGTGCGTGGTCCTACACGCACTTGGCCGGTTTTTTCTTATTACTAGGGTCAGAAAGCTATATCGGGCCAACTGAAATTTGAGTACGAGAAAAGTCAGAAATTACAAAAAGCTTCCATACATACACAACATACACATTTCGTAGAAAATGAGCCTGAGAGGAGATAGAATACAATATACCTTTGTATGATGAAATAACTTTTTAATGAGGTACTTACTGTTATTTAAATGAACACAATATACCACTACAGTACAGACTTACAACTGCTCAACAAAAACCAAATCAAAATCTCTACACATTTATTTACTTAAATTCACGCTCCAGTCGTCATCTGAGTCGCGGCCTCCTTTGAGCCTCAGTGCAGAGGGTGACGGCGCTGGGAAAGAGTGGGCAATACGCAACCCAGGCTCAGTCTCAGTTTCAGCGTCAGCTTCAGTTGTTGTTGTGGGCACTTCTGTAGTGGTAACTGGAACTATCTCATCATCATCAATTAATGTTTCTGTGTTTTCGTCGTATTTCGTATGTGGGTCAATGAGTGTGGTGCGCGGAAGGCCTGCTATCCCCATCTTGTACGTCGCCAGGTACCCACTGAGCTTAGACTTCATGGTCGTCGTGGTACGCGCCACACCTAAGTAGTCGGCTGCCATCTGAGGATGGAAGAGGATTGATTCACTAACAAACTATAAGTTAAGGGACGGAGGAATGGAACTGTGTTTTTTGCAAATGTTGAGCTTCAAGGTTGCTAATTCAAACATAAAAAAATAACATATTTTTAGAATTCTTAAAGAAAGTTCTTTTAGTTTTAATTGATACCAACTACATTAAAACTTTTACGAGGCAAAAGGAGTATGTAAGGATCGCAGCAGGTGGCGTTCTGTAGTTTTTGCCTACCCGAGAAAGGAGGGTTCTCAATATTTTTTATGTATGTTCATCGATATTTTCGTCAATTGTGGACCGATTTTGTTTTTTTATTACTAAACTAAAGAATCGAAGTTTGAAAAAATGGGAGAACCGCGCAATTTAATTGCGCGGTTCTCCCATTTTTTCAAACTTCGATTCTTTAGTTTTTGAGTTAAATTCAATAATATATATTTTTTCTAGTTAGTGTGGGTATGTTGATGATGCTAATTTCCTGTCACTGTTATGTAGGTACATAGCCAGCATATACTACAATATACGAATTTCTGTGGGGTAGATACCACAACTAAAAAGTGAATAATAAAAACACGAGGAATAACAATCTCGATCTCATCTCTGGGGTCAGTTCAATCTTAGGGAAAAAAAACACTACATCATCATCGAGATCGAGATTTTTATTTCTCATGTCGTTCGATTACGAACACTGATGAACCTTCTGATTGACATGTTTCTGTGTAGAATTAGTTCAATACTTACACTCTCGTTGACGGTTTCTATCCAATCGGCGAAGAAACCAATCTTCGTAAACACAGTGGGTGCGTTCGGGACCCCGCAGATAGACGGCCCGAAGGAGATGATGCCTACTAGCCGGCCGGATAGGATCGCTGGACCACCCGCATCGTGCTTCGAAATACAATGGTTGTAATTAGTTAGTTACGTCAGTTTGACGTGTCACAATTATTTGCTATGACTGACCATGAATTAAAGTTATGATTTTAGATTTACAGTTTCACAAGCCCATCTGACCCTGTGAGGTAGACCTTGTTTATTTTGCAGAAAAGAAAGAGTGAGAGAGAGAGAGAGAGAGAGAGAGAGATTGATTGATTGACGTTTATTGATTGATTTGGTTTTTTGTGTTGGTTGGTGAAGAGTGATTTCTCTAGTTTTAATTCAAGCTACCGGGTCAGATAAGCTTGCTGAACTATAAGATGTTAGACTTGAAGTTAGTCATTTTACTTATCAATCAGGTTCCCTGCAAGTGAGCTATTTGTAGCCAGTCAGCATGATGGCAGAAGGATTGACTACTATTACATTTTTCATTCAACAAACGTAAATATTTGAAATAGAAAGTAAGAAGTAAGAACATAAACCTTAAACAGTCCAAAAAATAAAAAAAATTTAATTGTTATCGATCTCCAGGAGAGCACCGGACTGTCAAGAGGATAAAGAGTACTATAAAATGAAGTATTTGATGATTAGTACTTACATCACACGCCCCCTCTCCGGTCGTGAGAGTGCCGGCACAAAACATGGTTTCTGCTAGAAACTTCCTGCAATAAACACGTTTATGTTAATGGTTATAAATCCTCTACTCCAACATCGTCAGCAGACCAGCACAGTTACCAGTCCACTGCCGGACATAGGTCTCTACAGTCAAATGCTATTTATTGTAAACAGTTACGGTTTTTATTTTAATTTGTTTTTTTATTATTAATTATTGTATTTGGTATTTATTTTGTAATCCGGTATTGGAATTTATATATTAGGTATTATTAAGTCCGTAGGTGTGTCTGTGGCATCACAGCGGACCCTATCAGAATACCAGCACTGCAGTATTAAATTTTTAAATATCGCAGCATTATACTGAGATAAGATTCTTTGGGATCTTACACAGGTCGTTATTTGTTTTTTAGTTTTTTAGGAAAATCTGTTAATTTTGTTAATTAATGTCCCTTTGTCACTGTTTGTATTTGCGGTGCGTGTCACAAATAAAATGTATTTATTTCTTTCATAATTTAACTCGATCCTCGGATACTCTCATCCAGCTGCTACCAGCCACCCTAAGTTTCCAAAAGAGGAAATGGGTCTATAATAATTAATGACAGGGGAAGACTTATCCTTGAGTAGAGACTTGTAGGGTTTTTCATTTCTCAACCTATTGATGCCCCACTGCTTGACAAAGGTCTCAGGTTTTCATAGGTTTTTAACCGACTTCCAAAAAAATACTACAATGTGATAAATAACTTTAATTTCAGAAGTCGGTGGCAAAAAACTAATATACAGATCCTAAGACGACTTCCGAAATTTTTAGAAATCTGTTGATTTTTTTTGAAGTTCATTTATTTCTTTTTCAAGAGCCTTTAACTTTATAAACTACTAGCTGTCCCGACAGACGTTGTCCTGTCAAAACATTGTCCAGCGGACAAAATTGTGAATCTAAACCATTCCCAGATCCCCTTGAACACACACAAAAAATTTCATCAAAATCGGTCCAGTCGTTTGAGAGAAGTTCAGTGACATACACACTCACAGAAGAATTATATATATAAAGATTTTGGTACTTACTCGCCATACACCTCTTTACAGAACATATTCGGGTACACCGGTAAGATCTTCCTCTGCAAGAATATAGGCTCGTACGATAATTTCTGGGACATCTAAAACAAAATGAATAAAAAATTGCGTGTGCAGCACCGTATACCTACGTGATAGAAGTTAGACTTCTTAAATAAAAGTCGGGAGGTGTCGTGGGACACTCGGTTTGAACGAAGTTCCTTTCGCTGTATATTATTTATTAATACAGAGCCATCTAGGATGGTTTCAAGTGTCAAAAGATTTGTTTTTTAATACAGAGTCAAAGTTTTTAGCTTGCCAAAAACTATACTAGATGGCACTGTCTCTCTGTCTTTGTCGGGCCAAACGCTTTTTCTTTACGTGACGATTTCCACCAGTTTACTCCTACCGCAAGAACTTCGTTCCAATAAAGAATAAGAGAGATTATTGTGACAGACAGAGATTACATCTTTTTTCTCTCTCATCTCATGTAACGAAATGTGACTAAATGCGACGTATCCTTAAAAATGCACTACAATTCTCGTCCAATTATCCAATGGTCGCCTAAGAAGTGTCACTTCAATTATAAGTAGCTACATAATACTGGACATAGTACACTCAAGGAAAGGTATTGTTTTCCAGATTTACACACTGCCGTGTAATATCAATTTAAATTGATACTTAGTCAATTTGCTGAAAAAACTGTTACCTTTACTGTACTCGTAATCATAGCGTGGGTCAGTATCTCTACTATTATTATAAATGCGAACGTGAGTTTGTTTGTTACGCTTTTACGGCTAAACAGCTGAACCGATTTTGATTAAATTTGTTATGGGATACATACTTTGAACCCTGGTAAAGGACTTAGGTTACTTTTTATCGACGTACCACGCGGGCGAAACCATGAGCGGAAGCAAGTTCAGAATAAACATAAGGTAGTATTTCTGACAGACCATTAAATTACAAAATTGCAAAATAAATGAAAAAAAATTGTACACAAACCCTATCACGACTACCTTCGTCAAATAAGTATTCAACAGGCTTTTCCAATTTATTTTTTTAAACTCCTTAGAAATATTGAAGGCAGCAACAAGTCGCCTCCCCTGCCCGTAACCATTAACCCACATTCTTGAAGGGCTGCCGCAAAAATCTGAATTATTAGCCATCGTAACGACAAGTTTAGTGCTTATTTCATCATCATTTCCGTATATATCGTCACCCATTCCTGTTTGATGGTCTTTTCAGCTATTATTCTGTTACAATGGCTGCTTGTATTAAACGCTTGTGTGAAAAGAGGTTGATGGTAATACTGAATCACTATCCATACATGAGATAAAAATACTACACGTGTATTTATATTTTGTTTAGACGTGTTCACACTAAGATACAATTGCACACCACCATAGCGCTTCGTTATTTATTTTTATTTATCTATTGTTATATAATAATAAAGAAATGTAGAACGTTAAGTATTTAAAAAAATATGTACCGGTTAAAGACAAACTCAAATTCTCAACTACTTACATGAAATACTGAAAAGGTATTGTAGGTTACAGGTAGGATATGATTTTTGGAATGTATCTTTAACGCGGCTTGCAGTATGAGTAAACTGGCAGAAATCGTCACGTAACGAAAAAGCGTTATGTTCCTTCCATGTGACTTTCTCCGTCTCTCTTTTACAGAGAAAACATGTCTTTGACAAAATGAAACAATGTACAAATTTTTCATCATGGGTGCCGTTTTCATGGCTTTAGAGAGTGGTAAAGATGATAGTGTAGACAAAATAAAAATCTAAGATGACGGCTACGAAAATTTTCAAACTTTTCATCATGGGTATCGTTTTCATGGTTTTCGAAGGCGCTAAAGCCGATAGTGAAGTCAAATGATAATCCAAGTTGGCGTCTCCAAAATTTTTTTTTTTTTTTTGTCTTGGGTGTCGTTTCCATAGTTTTCGAGGGCGCTAAAGTCGATAGTGAGGTTTTCGGGGCACGAAGAACAGGGTGTAAAGTTCACTCATCTACCATAGAAAAGGGAGGATCCTCCGACCAGACGGGAGGACAACTGCCCAACGGTTGAAGTCGGGATCTTGTATATATGTTGATTGCGTGGTAAACTCGAATTGCGCGATGAAGAATTTGTGTGACGTCGGGTCTTTGATGCGTAGTTCGCATGTGGCGATGTAGATCATGATGTGGCATTTAGACCACAAGGTTAAAATGTAAATCCAAGATGATTTTGTTTTTGTTTTAAATCATACGTGAAAAAGAATTTCGTTCCTGACGGGGGTCCCCCGACTGCATATTTTTATTGATTAAATAGGTGTTGTCGTTGTCTTTCAGAATAGATAATTCTACCGTTTCTGCCTCTTTGCATTCTACTTACCGTAATTGTGATTGATAAAATTAAAATAATACCTTGGTGACTCCCCACCCCAGCAGCAACACCTCAGCGGTGGACGGCACCGCGTGCCCATTGTAGTCGATGGCGAGGTACTTTATCATCGACCGGCGCTTGAGGAACAGGTGCCGTCGGAGACGGATCACCGCTAGGTTGTTCTTCAGGGTCCGAGGGTTGTAACCAGGGTTGAAGTAGACCTAAGAACAAAAGACAATCACTTTTGGTAATCGAATCTGTACATTTTCTAACATAAAGTCACTTTTCGTGTATTTGTGTACCATTGTTTTTTTAAGGTTACGGTTTTCACCATCATTTAGAAAATGTATATTCCGATAAAGCATTGGTGGGACACCGGTGGTGTTCCAGTATTCGCTTTACGTACGGAACAAATACTGGAACACCGTGCTCCACCGTCGCTTTGTCGGTTAATATTTAAAAAATAGTCTCCATGTTTTGTCAAGTTCTAAAACCGTGCGAAGGCGGGAAGGTTGGTAATAATTGCAAAACGTAGAGTCTAAATACCTAAGATTCTTTAACAACTGAATTAAACCTTTGTCCTTGAAGTTTCTTGCCCGTTCTTTTCCATGGAGATCTAAGTTTTGGAACGGGCAACTAGCTTCAACTTTCTGACATTATTCGTAGTTTCTGACTAACTGCCGACTTAACATTTCAAAAGTGTATGTAAATAAGAAAAATATCATACATTTTTCTTCGTCTTGGTCAAAAAGTTGTTTGTTACCCCAAAATATTTTGAGAGGGTTTTCCTGACCCCTAAAAGTTTTAATATCAACTGATTAAAAGTATTAGGTGTCCTCGGCTTCTTTCGAATGAAAGAAAATCTTTAAATGTTATGTGAACTTTAGAACTCAATTCATAGATTGGTTACTGGTAAGTATCACCCAAATAATGTATTGAAATGTCAACCATAGTGAAAAATAATTGGATCAACTATTAATTTAGGACATAAGTCTTTGTTGCTAGTTTGTTTCTCACCTCAAGCACGTCTATCATCTCGCCTCCAATCCTGCTGTGGTTGCTGCCTATTCTCACTTGCAGTACTCGAGGGTTCTCTCGGAAGAAACGGTTGTTATGCATCCTGGGAAATAACAGAGTTAAATCCACGGTGGGGGAATACAGCACTTTCTATTTATTATGTAACCTATCAACCCTTGAGTTCTTATAAAGAAAGAAAGAAAATTTGTTTATTAGCATAAGTAATTAAATAAATGAAGTACACCTTCTGCCTGCGCTGGGCCATATAACTGACACTGCGAAATATTTGTGAAATAATGTCAAAAATGTCATAATTTTATGACAAATGCTGTTTGTTAATGCAGAAAACTTTGAATAAAAAATAAAAGTTACAAAAACTAAAACCCAACTACGACAAAAACGTTGATTAAAAAAATTATTTAAAAAACAAAAAACCCGGCTGCAAAAACACATAACTGAAAAGAGAAAAACAAGCTTTGTAATCTATAGAATTTTGGTATTGCAGGCGAGGATAAACCAATAACCTGAAATTATGGTGTAAATTTTGATTGTCCCTCCTGCAATACCAAAATTCTATAGTAATTCCAAAACACAACCATTTCATGAAATGATCAATTCTAAGATCTGGCCACAACATCTATACTATACCATAATATTATAAAGAGGAAAGATTTGTATGTTTGTATGTAACGAATAAACTTAAAAACTACTGAAGCGATTAGAAAAATTCTTTCAGCAATGGATAGCTATATTATCAGCGAGTAACAAAGGTTACATTTTATCCCCGTACTCCCACGGGAACGGGAACGACGCGAGTGAAACCACGTGACGTTCGCTAGTTATATATATTTTTGAAATGTGCTAATTAAGCCTTTTAATTTGATACCCAAAATGGCAACATTACATGTTGTCTAGTGGGCACCATTTACAATTTAATGTGACATCAAATAGCATAACCAACGCATAATCAAGGCGCTTCCAACGATACCTTATTTGTAAAATTATGAAAAGTAGTTTAGGGTTACCGTGGCCCCTACGTATAAATCGTTTTAACGTAGCATATCGAAAACTAAAACGATTTATACCTTAAGAAAAATGCCTTCCTTTTTCTGATACAAAAGTTATTACATAATTAAAACAGTTTAGAAGTTATGAGGGGACAGATGAACATACATACATACAAACATACGTACCGGTCAAAATCATAACCCTCCTTTTTGATTCGCCGTAGTCGGGTAAAAACTTACAAAATTACATGTTACTTGAGATCGGCGCAAAATGAATTTGTTACCCACTCTCCGCTGGCAATCGTCACCCTAACTTTCACTACCTTTTCATTCATATCATTCCTCAAAAAATTTATACGTCTTTTCTTCAGTCTTCCTCTCTCTCAAGCCTCGACTACATCAAGACTGAGACTTGACAATATCAAGCCTAGGTTTTACTAGACACAATCAATTATCTGTTCTTCGTATTTGGGAATCCGTGTGGCGTTAGATTCCTCCGCTGAATACTTACAGCTGTAAACAAGAAGCAGAAGTGAGGCACAGATCTGCAGCCACCAGTACAGCACCGCACCAGAACCTTCCCATCAGGTGGACGGACGCCATGAACGGGTAGTTCGGAATAGAAGTGCGCTCGCCCTTGTAGATGCGGCGCCCACTCTTCTTGCTGTCTTGGTAGGTCTTCATCTCTTCCAGCTCACCTTGAGGATCTGGAGAAGAATAGCCATAAATGACTGGGATTCCATTGTGCTGTAACGTAGCACTGACTGAAATAGTAATTTGGAGATAAAACGTGGAAAGAAGGGTGAAAATTAAAAGTTGTCATATTGAAACGAATGCATACAAGTTAAGATGACATCACAGAATATTATGTCACTTAAACCAGGTTAACTTCAGACCTTCAGCGTTTTTTTTTGTTGCTTTCATGTTAGTAAAACTATAGCTTTGTAGCAATACTCGTATTTTAATTATTGAAAAAATAAGAGGCAGCGCTTAAACCGTCGACACTTTAGTGTTTCGTGAAGCAGTGATGGCGTCCTTAAACGTGTGTACGTTAACATACAGCGACAATGTACGGTCAACCCGCTGCCATTTATATGGCTGGATATTATTCCACAGCAGGAACTGTTCTCAAATTATACTTCATGCTAATACGATGGAAGAAGAACACTATTATTAAATCGGCTGAAAAAAACTTGAAATATTATATTAATTTTTCAACGTACCCCAATACACACTTTCTTTAGCTTTCAGTTTGTGAGGATCGTTGGGCGCTTCTGCTAACATTTCATCAACTACCTCATTCATCTTCTTGTCATCTTCATGCTTAAGAGCACCTTGTACCATCATCCTTCGAGCTGACTTCACCAACTTCTTCTTTTTACCTTTCTCAGCTACAATCTTCAGAATATCATCACGAGTCATCTTTTCCTTCAACTTTAGATACAAATTTTTCGTTTCATTCGTCGTCAAGTATCTAAAATGATCATTTTCATTGAGTGCTTCATAAAAATTGGTTTCATTCAGTCTGGTTTCCGTTGTCACATTGGTTAGGACTTCTGCTACCAAATTATGGTCGACTACATATTGATTGATTTTATCAAGTTTTTCTGTGAGTTTTTTGAGTCTGTCTGTGTCATAATTAATGTCGACTAGAGTTCGTAATCTGTTGGAGATATCGTAGACTGTAAGGTTATTTGCTTCGGTAAGTTCATTTTTCTCATAATCTGCTCTGACGATAGCATTTTTACATAGTAGTAATGTCAAATATAATGGAAAACACATCACATTGAAGTATGCTCGTTGTTCTGAACTTATCGCCTGCGGAGGTTTATCGATATTCAATAATTTTATGAGCGCTCAAACTTTTATCACATTCATATATTGGCTGCTGTGAGTAATCACATAAATGTCAATCATTCTTGTTTTATGCGGAAACGTACCTCTGTAGGTACTCGTCTGTTACAAGTATAATTGCGGCGATAAGACCCCTCTTTGAGGAGTAGCTAGAGAGGCGCCACGGCGTCCTCACCTTCCGCCTGACGCAGGTCCTCACCGTACACGGCTGTTTCGGGAGGTACCTGTTCAGGATAAAGCGGGAGGAAACGCCCGGGTGTCACCACTGTGTGGATCGCCCGCAGGACACGGTGGAGCATACGGTGGAGGTCTGCCCGGCTTGGGCGGGGCATCGCCTTGTCCTTGTGGAGGCGATCGGCGGCGGTGATCTCTCGCGTTCGGCCCTGATTCGGGCCATTCTACGGAGCGAGAGGAAATGGGAGGCCGTCACCTTCTTCTGCGAAGCAGTAATGCTCGCAAAGGAGGAGACGGAACGCGTGAGGGAGAGGCAAATTTCGCGCCCTCGCGCCCCTAACCGTCGCAGGAGGAGACGCCCTGGGCGTCGGGAATCGCAGGCAGATTTCCGGCCACCGTAGGCGCGGGCTTGCGGACGGTGAGCAATGGGTAGCTCGCCGTCCGATAAGGACCAAACCCGAATCGATGGCGCGTTGTGTTCCACGCGCGCCTCAAAGAGATGTCAGCAGAATTGACGGGGTCCGCTAGGGCCAATGCCTGCCGGGGCTGCGAATAAAGGCCGAAAGGGAAATCGTGGCCCCCCGGCAACATGGCAACTGAAGGAACACGGGTGGGTTTTAGTCAGTAAAAGTCTGACACGCCCTCCCAAAACTCTAACCTCCCAAAGTTATTTGATAATTTCCCACCCAAAAAAAAGAAAAGGTATGTGTGCCTCGGCACGTTCGTCCGTCAATAATGCCCTTTTCGCATGCCGCGGCTATTTTTTGCCTGCGGCTTCGCCCGCGTGGATGTCGGAAAATATCCTACGGGAACGTACTAAGTACTAAAGGAAGCGAAGCGATGATCCGTGATCGCATACCTAATAGCTGAGGAAAAGGTCATTGACATCCTAGTTTTGCGCCGCCGTCAACCATAATTATTTTGTTACGCGTCTTTTTAAATCTGTGATATGTTTTAAAGTATTTTTTATTTTTATGTAAATGGCAAATAGATTACATTGCTTTGTATTTATCGTGAAATAACGGAGTTTATTATACGTTTCTATCGAAACAACGAAAGGGTGATATTCATATATCCGTTATTTATCTAATGTTATAATAAATATAGTATATTTAAAACGAATCTAAAACTAAGAGCTTCGATAATCGTTTCAGTAATAAAAAAGCTTTAACAAGTTTATTTTGAAAAATATAGGAGCTTTTGTGTGAGTCTTCAATTATTTTTAGTTGAGTCAATTTATTTGAAGGTAGTGTGTAAATTAAAAGAAACGTCGAAAACAAGAACGTTTGTTTATCATTGTGGTACACCAAATAATTTCAAACACAGGACTTCATATACATTCATTATTGTTATATTGGTCAGCACATTTGTAGTACGTTTTTGTATACCTAACCTTCTTCATCAAAACTTCATCAATGCTTGTATGTATATTCAAAACACTTTTTAATTATGAACCACCTGGAATAAACGCGCAGTGGGACAACACAGTATGAATGCGGTCGTGCGGTTTGCCGCGTGTTGTCAAACTGTCACGAAATTGAGACGGCTGTAATGAAGCAATGCAGAACAACATTGTGTAGCAATGTATTAAAAGGGCCTTAAATCCTATCATCATCTATCCTCATTTCCCGTTAACCCGACAATCTCCGTCTGTTTGAACTACCATTCATTGCCGTAAAAGAACGAAACACGCACAAATAACATTGGCTACTATCCCAAATTGGGAACTTATGCCGATAATAAGGCTGTCGTAACGTCGGCCCCGAGTCATCAATCAAGCTAGATCGTGCTAAAGAAATACCTAGACAGGGAATCAAATTACGACCCGCAGGAAATCGAGCCACTTCAGTTGGGTAGACAGGATGATTATTTTTATTTGGGGTAATGGTTGAACGGGAAATTACGCGTAAATGTTATTTTGTAGGCAACCGTTTTTCTGGTCTTTGGTTGACAATGAATTCGACACTAATGCCATCTTACGTTAGAAGGTTAACTCTTTTTATAGTCTACATATTTAACACGAATTAAATTAGACTGTATCTAAGTGTACATGGATCACATTATTTTTTAATACCTTATGTTATGTACCTACAATTTATGCAAATAAATAAACTTTACTTTACTTTAAACTTTTTAAGGTTTGCTTGCACCACAAATTGCTAAATGCGCATAATAATTATATTAAAAACATAATTTTGCATTTGTCATCTCCATACGATAAACAGTACGATGTTTTAAAAATTGTGTATTGAGCCGTATTGCTCAAAATTGTTACACAGATTTCTCTCAAGTCGATATATTTAACTGTAATAAACCTATATTCAAAAACAAATAATAAAAACCACCTATGAATGCAAATGACAAACTCCAATCTCTTAATCATCAAACTTTTTTCTTATTTCAATTTTTTTTTTTCTTTAAAGTTACTTTATTATGTTATTTACCTAAATTGCACCTTTTCAAATTAAATATTTCTCAGTAGTCTGTTCGTATGTTTTATACTTATCTTAGTGAAACAGGGAAACCTATTATTAGCCATACAATACTGTAATTTACATTATCTGTAACATACTATATGTATCGCTGTTGGTTGTCTAAGTAAAGAAAATAAATAAGTAAAATAAAATACGTTTAGCGCTAAACGCATTTACTGATTTGTGATGCAAGCGGGCCTGAGGCATTTCAGCTAATGTTAAAAGCACGAATACAAATAACAAACACAAAACAAAACATACAAATATCTCCAAACCAAACTAATATTATATTTTTCTTATAGGTAATATTCTTATTTCGTACGTGTAATAGACTTTAATCAAACTGCACACGTACACAAAATTATACATTTATTATCTAGTTTCCAATATAAGTTCCACACTATAATCACACTATTTTATAATAATTCTGGAAATATTACTCGCACTGTATCAAGCAAACGGCCAATCACTCCTTCCGATATTCGCTAGGCCAGTGACACGTTACGTCACATTGTAGTATGAAAACCATTTAGTTTTCATTTGTGATTTGAATATACGGACACTTTAAGTTGCAGTCAATTTACTTAAGAATTAATTTCCCTGACTTCACAAAAGTCACGTTGAAATCTAATCCGAGCACAGCGTCCCACGCTCCCAGCCACAAAATACTATAAACAAAACAAAATCACTCATTCTAATCATCTGCCAAACCCAAAACTTCCAGTGGAAACACGGATCCTTCAGTATAAATCGTGAAGGATCTAGCAAGCATTCCGTCTTTTTGCCCCCATGGTAAATCAACCCACACCGTATCACACTGAACGGGTAAAGGGATTTAGTACAAATACACTTGGATGCTAGGAATGTATTCGATTTACTTAACGTTGTATTGGCCTTTACTGCTAGTCTTTTAGCTTTGCGTCCTATTGGAAAGGGTCTTATTGGATTTGTGTTGGAACTGTTCTGAGAGTTGAATGTGATACAGCTGTGGGGAACCGTGTGGCTATCTACTATATTCTCGAGAAAACCCTGAAGCCACTTTAAGAAATGACATTTGCGTACGTTTGACCCTGTTTCTTTCCGACTAGTAAAGTTGCTTCTGTTACTCGGAGCAAAAATACCTACTGAATAAAATTAATCTTAAAAATTAAATATTATCATGAAAATGTTCTAAACTTTCAGGATGTCACTTTTGTTTATTAATTAACGCCATCTATTGGCTAGTAGCTTGACTCATAAAAATCATAAATCTTTTTTTATTTTTTTTGCAGCCTATTAATTTTAATGTAATATTTTTTTTTTGATAAGTTTAAATATTAGTACAATTTTGTGAAAGGCATTGTTTCAAAAGGAGGTTTTCAGTTGTTTCAATTCAGCGCCATCTAGTGGCAAATGGCAAAACCACCAGCTAGCTACTTTCATCAAGGCAACTTTTAGTTAGCGGAACTGTCTACAGATGGCACTGTTATGGAAATAAAAAATAAAATTCAACAGATTACTTTGTTGGCCAAAAAATCATAGATATTAATTTAAACTCAGTCGTAACATTTTTGAACTTGAATGTACGAAAACAAACTAATAATCTAGACTTCTTGCTTGTCTGTTCATCTATTATAATATTGTTTCAGCACTTAAACAATGTAGTTACATGATTGTGGTTTTTATTAAACTAGGGTACCGTTGTTAGTGTCATGTTTTAAGTTGGATTTTTAAAGAAAGGGTAGGGCACTTGTTTCAACTTGATTAGACGACATTTACTGTATGAAATACATTTAGGTACTGTAAATCAACGTAGTCTGTCAAGCTGATCAATAATTAAGTTCCTTGACTGCATACTTATCTAATTTTTAAATCATACTGTTATGATTAGCATTGCTACACAATTTTTGTAATTTGGGATCGTTTGTTACTTTTATTTCTAATTGAGTTCCATACTATTAGGTACAACGAAGATCCTAAAGTCAGTAACAAACACCGAACAATGAAGTACATACCTACATAAGTAATGAAACCATTTCCATAAAACACAATTACTGAATTCCCAAAAGACTCCTATATTTACCTTACCCTAAAACAGAATTTCATCGCATAAATTCCACAATTAAAGTCAAAAGACCAGTCTCCTTGGATCACCGTATCTCACGACAGAGTTAGCTAAGCTAGGCGAGCGTTCTAAATGAAATCGCCGGTAATTTGATTCCACGGTTTAATTCAGTTGGGGCCCCTAAATGGGCGGGGCGAGCTAGTAATTGATTAACGACATTGCCGTCGGCTACGTGGCGTCACGTTCGGTAGTGAAGGTGAATTAAATGTTTTGTGTAGCAAGCGATAGATGGCGTTGGTTTAACTTTTTTGTTTGTTAGAGGATTTTCAGGTAAATGTTTATGCTGCAAAACGCGGTTAAAAAAGTGGTGCATTGGTGACAATTTTGCTTTTCTAATAAAAGTACCGCAAAAATATCTTGAAGAAACCTGGACTCTATAGTTAATATAAGTCTCAAATCACCAACCAGTCTTGTGCCAGCGTGGTGATCAATGCTCGTGCCTTCTCTGTATGAGAAGAGGCCTTTGCCCTGGAGTGGGACAAAAATAGGTTGGTATTATTATTAATGAAAGTAAGTAACGTGGCGAAAAGATAGGTTATGTTTGCGATTTTTTTTTCTACCCATTTAATTTAGGTATATTTTTCTGCGGCACCTAGCTTAGCATAGGCGATCAAATTGTTTAGTAGTCTTAAGATAGGCAATATAATGGTAGCAGCAACTTAGTTGCTCCGCCGAAACCACAAAATTTTGTTACGAAACGTAAGCCGTGAGCGTGCTGAGAAACGATAATATTATTAAACTCCGTAACGAATATGCTACTTATTTAAAGATTATAATCTTCAAACGTGTATAATATCCTCACGTTACCTAACTTCATGGCCTCACGACGTGTTCATTACGGGGTGGCAATGAGACAGTTTGTGCGACACAACTCGGCCTCTACCGCCGCCGCCCGCGCCCGGAGGCGTGTCTTAAGCCATTTCTTATTAAAACAACATTTAATTTCGGTCTCATCAGCCGCCATTATTAAGGCTTTGATAAAATTTCAGTAAATGTCAAGTCTTTATTAAATTGTAGAAGATAAAAGGTATTTGCACGGATTATTTCTATTACTTTATATGTCAAGCTTTTAAATATTTTCCCTTTTATAAAATATATTTTTACGGTTAATTTTTGCTACAAGGTACGTAGTTGGCAGTGTTTCAAGAAGTTTCACCTACATTAGGCAATTATTACCCGATTACGGTAAAGCCAAAAGGAAGGCTTATGATTTTAGCATGTATGTATGTTTGTATGCATGTATTTATGTATGTTCCACCGTAGCGCCTAAACTACTGAACCGATTTTAATGAACGAGGTATCAATAGATTTGTAATAATGGTCCAGGTGAGATAGGCTATATAAATTCTCGCTAAATTTAATATGGTGGACTTTAAACTTTACTGTTCAATTATTATTTTAAACTTTTTATTTGTTTCCTTTTTTTTACTTGTGTTAATTATGTTGTGTTGTGTGCATTTTTGTCTGTGCTAAATAAATGTATTTTCTTTCTTTCTTTCTTTCTTTTTTCAAGATTACGAAAATGTGCAGATGCGTGTCCAGATAAAAGAAAAGTAAAACTAGGTATACAGGATGGCATGACATCGACGCGAAAATTGTTACCATGATTCTGAACCCCTTGCGTTGAAATATCTCGTCAGTTATTTAAAAAAAATCTGCTATTTCATAGAAAAGAGCAATACCTACGCGGTCAAAATGTATGGAACAGCATTTTTCTTTTTTAATAACCGACGAAACATTTCATCGCAGGGGAGTTCAGAATCATGTATTGAATCCATGGTAACAGTTTTCGTGTCGATGTCCCTGCCACCCTGTATACATAATTATCCATCTGACAATTTCCTCTTTGACAGGCATTGGGAGGTTTCCAGTGGCTTTGTGCGTTGTGAAATAAATAAAAATATGTCATGATAAATGATTTAACTTCTTCAAATTCTTTTTTCCTACTATACATAAGGTTTGAAATAAATATCTACTTAATTTATGTGTCTTTTCCGTGTCGCGTTCAGCCCTTGAACTAAGTTGCAATACATTACATTAGCAGAGCTTTGTAATAAATACCGCAAGTCGTACACATTTTGAGTAAAAAATTACTACTCTTTACTGAATATGTTACACATTTACATAGGAAAGCACTTTCTTTTGTTTTTCTTTACTTACGTTAAGAAATTGTTCTCAACTTAGGCTTTTAAGTTTCCTAATAAACTACGGTTTGAAGTGTATTTATTGGTGCTGGTATACTTACAGCCACTTGAGACATTTCAGCTTTGTTTCTGGGACGGCTCGGACACCTATTGTATGTGTCCATGGGTGGCGTGGACTTATAATTTCTTTGTCACTCAATAACATAAAAAATATGATTATTATTCATCGACAACAAGAGACATATAAAAAATAAAGGAGAACATGAAATATTTATAATGCAAACATGCCTAAAATGATCGTGCCTCGCGTTTTTGCTGAATAAGGCACATTATTCACAAAAAAATCGTGAATAATTCACCTCTGTTGTAATGCGTATAATTTAAATGTTACAAGTGTCGTAACTCAGCGAAGTGCTAAACTCGGTGTTATCTCCTGTTATGAAGGGCGTAAAACAAAGGAATGGGCTGTACCGCTGTAACATTCAGCTGTAAAGCGCTTCAAGTCAGCGAGTGTTAAAAAGTTTAATGAATCGTGTTGAAAAGGATGTAGACGCTGAAATTAGAATGTGGAAATAACTTGGAAACGTCGTCTAACTTCCGTTGATTGTAGTAATTCAGGTCCTTAAGAACCACCTAGAAAACTACCTACTGTGAAACTATGTACAATCGAATAAGTTATTCGGTGTACTGGTAGCTTTGTAACCTGCTACTACTTTTAAACATAGTTGTGAGTTTACTGAGTAGACAATTGTTTTACATCACTCTCTTAAGTGTGAGTAAGCTTTAAGCACACAATAAAAATGAATACTGGCAGTGCAGTGGAATGATGAATATTTGCCTGTACGATTCCGATTAACTTGTTCGACTATACACAACTATGTACTTTCTTGGTGTAATTTGTCAGGAGGCGCAGAATAGCCATAGGTTGTGAGTTTGATCCCTACCAGCACTATTGGCTGTGTCTGTAACACAGTTTATACTAGCACAGACACAGACGTTCACTCTGTCTCACATAATGCTTAGCGATGTATTAATATAGTGCGTTTGTATGTTTTGTTTTGAGATGGAGAAATTGTATTTGGCTTTTTGAATAAAAGGAAATTTATTATTATTAATTTATTATTATTGGCATCAACATACCATCTTAATATATTACCTTAACCTAACCCACATTGCCTTAAAAAGTGAGAATTTAAAGTACCTATAATAGCTCTCGTACTTTCAGCAAACTTTTATGAGCAACATGTAACTTTAAAGTCAGCCGGTAGCACGGACTTGGTATCAGTATGCACGGCCCACTGCGTCACAGCAGCGAGCTAAACATTTGACACACTAGCGGCGCCGCTGGATGTGTGTAGTGTATCGAAAGCACTTATATACGCTTGCTTTGCTTTATGGAGAGTTTTCAAGCCGTTTGGTTTTGAAAAGAAGGGTTTTTTTTATCTTTGAGAGAGAAATAAAGCGATGAATTTACTTACGTCGCATCGATTCGATTCAATGAAGTCTATCGTTAGTTAACTATCTGAGGAATAAAATTGCCAGTTTGACAGCATTAAATTTTAGAGAAAATATGTGAAATAACTATTATGCTCCAGATAAAAGCTATCTGACGATTGGAAAATTGGCTCTAAAGGGAAAATCATAATTTGTTAATGTTATTAGAAAGTTTAAAAATAATTGTGATTTATTAGAGATTAGTATATTGACCATTTTCACTTTCAAAAGTAAAAGAGGGAGGGAGGTAGGAGGAGGTACGAATTAAAAAGGAGAAAACTGGTAGATAGAGGCTGTCAGATGTTTTTGCAGCGGCTGTTCTGTTCATTCACAAAGTACAGAATGAACAAGATGTGTTTCTCGGTATCATTGTACTCCTACACATTCGTATTAAACCCTTAAACCGTGCAACAGCCTATTACCGGCAATGTGACTCATTCGATCACGTCTATCCCGCGGGATGAAGCTGATAGCGGCACAACACAGACAAGGGTTAGAAGGTCAGATGGTGACCTTTGATTCCATCGTCTTCCACCTTTTGTAAACAATCGTCTCAATATTGTTAATAATTAAGGGAAAGAGCGAGATAGCCCCAACACAAGTATTATCAATTACTTACTGGGGATGTCTCATTTATATAAACCATGTAACTGTTTTGGGACAAATAAACATTTTTCATTTTTTCATTTCATTTAGGGAGATTAAAACCTCGTTTTAATTGGGAAAAAAGGTGCGCAACATTGTTTCTAAAAACATTTGACGTTGCGAGCAACAACATTGCGCAATTTTAACTGTTGTTATCTATATTGCAAGGTCATCACATGAAAATTAGCTGAGAAAAATAAAAGCTTGTAATCTGATCGTCTCGTTTTACTGGAATCCAGTTAGGGGAGAATGAAAAATTTTAAGGCCCGCTGAAGTTTTAACATATGCAATAATAACCTTACTTGCAAGAATAATGTAACCAGATGACACGTGTCAAAGATGCACTTTCCTGGTTTTACAGTACCACACGAAAAAAAATTGAGTGGAGTGTTGATGTTCAAATGTTATTGTTACGGTGAATGCTCTCGGACCTACTCTATCATTTTGTTAAATAACTGTTACTACTAAGCTACTTCAGCTGTTAAGAGTGAATCTTCTGTGTCTGCCTGTGTGATGGTAGCAGCCTAAAGCCGTCTGCGAGATAGCAAGTGATTGACGAGATCGTTACAAACTGACGCAAAAAGTGTGACGCAATTTGTACGAGAATTGTGCCATGATGGGGGATTACTGTCCTGTTTATTTTACCTAATACGCTAAATTTTTTGTTACATTACCGAATAAAACATAAAAAAAACAAAATAAGCCGTCGCGGGAAACGGGACGCGGGACGCCTGGCAGATGTGAAACATCGAAACTATTTTGTACAGAAAATATGCATGAAAGGATAGTTTAGCTGTCTAAATATTATGATATAATAATGAAAAAATATGTCATAATCAAAAACAAAATATTCAGATGTTTTTAAAGAAAGAAAAAAACAACTTTATTTCAATTTCATTTGGAAGCTAGCCCCACCGCCAAGCCCAAAACCCAAGGTCTGACCCGCCACATTAGATGTTTTGCATCAAAAAGCCTGTAGGTAGTGTACTAATAGATACACGGCCGTTCTTAGAAATGATGGCACATCGAGATTTTGCAAAAGTTAGCTTTGTAAAGCGTAGCGTTGTCTCTCTCACTCATGTCTGTGTAACAGTCTCTCTCTCTCTCTCTCTCTCTCTCAAAACTCTATGTGACTTATGAACTCCCAGATTCTGTACCTAGATTTTGAATCTCACATCTACTACTATGAAGCTACAAGTAATATCCTTAAGTTTGTGCAATTTCACGGATAACGTCTCATTGAATTTCTCATATTACGTTATGAATGGAGCCATGGAACATTGTTAGCAAAATATATTTCCGGAATATGTTTGCCAACGAATATAAAAGCTCCACCATTTTTTTCGGGAAATTAAGTAGACAGAAATTAATGACATGTTCAGGTGAAAATACAAGCGAATTTTGATGACAAGTTTTTTGAAATAACAACCTTATTCTATGTGACAGACAGACAGATTGACTTTAAAAGATTACTTACATTTTGCAAAGTAATTCTTAAAATTAAATATTATGGAATATTAATCTTAGATGTGTTTTGGATTCTGTACCATCGAGAACAGACAACGCAAATCCATTATTACTTGTATTGGAGAATGTTTGGGTAAGTTACTGTGCAAACTGTATTTTACTTTATTATACATTTTACGCCTTTTTCACTGAAGGGTTAAGCAGAGGTATACAACCACATGTTGCTAGTTATGTTAAGAAACTCAGATAAAGTTATTTCAAGTTTCACCAAGTATTTAAGACACAAAACTTTAGGTATTTCCCTACACAAGTGACAAACTCCAGATCTTCCCACCTTCCTACCTAGTTAACTACACATGACCTACACCCCGGAGGTGCGACATAATGACTGCAAACACCGCGATGCGGGTAGAAAGACAGCCGCCATTGTGGCTCAGCGGTAATGACGTATTTCCGCCACCCACCGGAACTGCGCGAAGACTTGACGCTTTTAGTTTTGGCATACTAATGCTAACTTGTCATTGTTGGGAAGAGTTAAATATACTTTTGTTATTACCCGTGCTTTATTTTTATGATCCGTTGTTTGTTTCTAATGAAATACCTACCTAGTTAAACCTAATTATGAGAAGTAAGGAAACTGGTATTTAATTACCGCGACCCAAAATATTTTTATCAGGGATACGAAACATTTTGATTTCAATTAATTTAGTACTTAGGTTTTTATTAATTTATGAACAACAAAAAAAATATATTATCACTACTTTATCAGTAACCAAAATAGTTTCGGAATTATGATATTTATTAGTTTGTCAGACTCCACCTACACAAATTGTACTCCGATTAGCAATCGGAAACCATTTGTCGAATTTAATTATTGTTTGCACATTACTCCGCCTACTCAGATCATTATCGATACATGTCAGTGATAATATTATCTACTAAACAGATAAGTTCGAAACAATAATAATCTCATACAAATAAAATAGAGCTTGTAAAAGGTTCAATAAAAACCGAATAAAGCAAGAGTGCATTTAAATTCACAGTCAGACACATTTCAGGCACCACATAGTGTATATTATACTATACTAGTGACGCATCCCTGCTTTGCACAGTTTTTACGACTTGACAAAACATCGCTGTGAGTTTAATGTTACTGTATCATACACATAAACCTTCCGGAATAAAATTTCTAAATGAAGCCGAACTGCATCAAAATCTGTTGCGAATTTAGAATAACAACGCGACACAGGCAGCCACGAACGACGACTTTAATTTATAATATTATGTATACAGCATGTATCAGAAAGGTGTGCTCATATTTAACGATTTTGCACAGACCATCAAACTGAACAACTTTCTCCATGGGACCAACATAATAATCGTGAAAATATCATCCCGTGTTCTGTACATTTGGGTCTAGTAGATACTGAAGTTTTGTATGAGACAGCTGATTATCTTTTCCCACACCTTTCTGATACATGATGTATGGATAACGTATCTATGGAAGGGCCAGCACCCTTTGTGTATCAATTTCGGAGCACTCGGACTTTTCTTCTTTCTTATTTTGTGTAAAACTGCTCGTTAACCCAATCACTACCAATAAATTGTGTGTCAGGAAAACACATAGAAGTGTTTATATTTCACATTAGTTATAGAAGAAGTAAAACAGATACAAAAGAGAAGGAAACATTAAGACGTGTTTGTATTCTGTATTTGTCTTTGTGTGCGTGCTATGAAATGGTGTGATATAGGTACATGCACGTTAGTTATGTAAAGAAGAACAAGGCGACATTATCTTTATCGGCGCGTATGTAATGCCACATGGGTTTTTTGTTTTTGTTGTAGCATTTTTCAATGCGGCATTAATATTTTCTTTTGTTATATTTGTTTGAGGAAAGTGTCATGTTTTTTCTTTTATGAAATAGGTTCACATTTGCATGAAAGTTGTGTTTAACTTTGCGTAAAAAGAAGCAGAAGCGGTTCTTTAAAAATGTACTTACCTTAGATATTAAAATATGTACTCGTGTAACTACCGACCGTAATAAGATAATTTATACACATTGTACACAATACTTAACTGTAAACTGTGTTAAGGTATAGAAAAAGTTTCAATTATTTTTATTTTAAATATAAACATACTACTTTTGTGTTTATTAATAAAACAACGTCTAATAAGCCAAACAATAACAAAAATATAACAAAATGAGAGTCCTTTCAAAATTCGTTTCATAATCCTGTATCAGCGTGTAACCACCCGAACTGATGAAAATTACCAAAAGTTTGCTCACCCCTGTCCGATGGTATTAGAAGAATGTTTGTCGAAGTTAAGAATTTTAATTTGTAATTCTTCAAGCGTTATAATTGGTTTATCAAAGTCAAGCCATTGTTTTGGGTATTATAAAATAAAAATGTTTGGCGCATCAGCTTATATGAAAGTCATCAAAAGGTTTGCTTATAGCTTTATTTTTCATTCAATGAATTAAAAACGAAGGTCCGTTTGCACCACAAACTCCTAAATACATTTAAAATATTATTTCCGTCAATCGTTTGAAGAAGACAGAGACAGGTGATGTTTTAAATACGTTTAACGCATTTTTTGTGATTTGTAGTGCAAGGGCTCCTTAGTGTGAGAGTTTTTATATAGGATCATTTGTTCGTGTTTCTCTTATCCCGTTAATTCAATTATTTTGTTGGAATGGTTGTTGTAAACCTTTTTATCCTTAAAAACATGGCAGCAAGAATGTTATGATTGAAACAGAAGAAATTCTCTTGTCAGGCAAAAACGAAGGCTGTGCAAAAACAAAAGGCTATAAGATTTTTTTTCTTTATTTAACCTTAAAAGACAATGAGATTTACTTTGGTTTAATTAAGATTTCTCCTTGGGTTTGAGAAGATGTTAAAATTTTCTTATTTTTCAAACTGTCCTGTTTAAAGATGAAAAATATAAAGAGATAGAGGAAAAAAAGTTGTAGATTAAATGCTTTCGAATAAACACAGATTAGAATCCCTCTTCTTTGTACACTTAACTCGTATTCAAAGGAAGCTTTAATTCTTTTTCCCATTCAAAGTAGCAAAATTAGATCACATAAATATTATGTTATGTTATTTTGAGGAGCTCATGGCTAAGTAATAACAGCCACACGGGTCGATCCATCAGGTTAAGCTACGCTTGCTGGGGTTGGTCCGTGGATGGGTGACCATCTTTACATACCGAGAGTCTTCCATGCCTCGGAAAACACGTTAAGCCTTTGGTCCCAGCTGTCATTCGTGGATCTTTGACAGTCGTTACGGGTCGTCAGAAGCTCGAAAGTCTGACAACCAGTCTTACCGAGAGGTATCGTATTACCAAGTTACTGGGCTGTGGAAGTCAGATAGTCAGTCGCTCCAAGTAAAATATTGGTATTCAGCTGCATCTGGTTAGACTGGAAGACGACCCCAACATAATTGGGAAAAGGCTAGGCAGATTGATTGAAATATTATGTTATTTCTTTCACAATAATTCAGAGAATGACTTAACATTAGAAAAAGTCTCATTGGTAGATCCAGGTATGGAATCCACTACCTAGTTGCAAAATATCCGTTACCCCACCCTTCATTCTGTTTATTTCGCCTCCAAATCAAGGGGTAGTAAGGAAAAATGCGTGAGCTTATCTTTTTTGTACTTGAATGGAATGAACATCAATCGCCTGCGACCGCCGCCGTAATAACCCTACTCTATGGGGTACGATACGCGGTACCTACAATATAAAAAAGGTTTCAGAAGGCCTACTTTCAAGCCAATCAATGGCCTTAAAAATCGATAGCCATGGATTTAATTTGAATTGTCGTAAAGAACTTTAATAAAAAGGTTTATAGAAAGTGGCTTATCACAGAGTACAGAGACGCCTCGACGGCCCCTGTCAGAGAGGGCATTTTGTCAACACTTTTCATACAAACCAAGGGTGTCACCGTGTACTAGAACTAGAACAGTTTTCATACGTCACAAATGACGTATGAAAACTGACGGCTTTGGTTGGCAATCCATGACAGAAGCTGTGCGCTCAATGCACTTTCAGTGCTCGAATTACTACTGTCTCTAGACGGTGCCGGCCCGGTGTGGGCGGCGGCATTGCGTACCTACTCTGTGTGGCCTATGAACCAGTAAAGATTTTTTTTTTTTTCATTGTTGTCCCAATGCTGGGCAAAGGCCTCCCTACTCTCTTTCCACCTCTTTCTCTCCAGAGCTGCCAAAAGAACAATCTTTCTTAAAGGAGTCCAGCTCATCCCGCCATCTCCATCTGGCCCTATCGCGATGACGTAAACACGCAAGACGCAAGTAAATTATTATGTATTAATTGGTAACATTTTGATGACGACATAATACGTCATAATAACAAATTATGTTTTGTTTATTTACTTTAAAAATTAAACTAACTGCGTGTAGTTTGATGGTTCTATGTTTTCCCTCATAATTTTAGTCCTTCTGTTGCCTATCTGTTCTGTGCCTCTTGTCCCACAATTTGTCACTTATTGCACCTCATTATTCTTTCTCTCCCCCTTTAGATAAGAACGCAAGTGGAAGCTGCCGTTTTTTATGACTACGCCTATGGATCTTTCTTGCGGTTCTTTACTAGGGATATCGTGTCAAGGGAAAGGCTGTTTATTAACGAGGGCTTTACTTAAAAACTACTGGCCATAGCCATAGTTTGTTGGTGAATAAGTTGGTAAATAAGATTAAGTGCCTACTTAGTTAAACATACCTACAAGGCAGATACTTATAATTTGCTGATTTTATTTTCAGCCTTCAACCATTCAAATTACGAGTCGTTTTCCTTTTTCGGGTTCCGTACCTCAAAAAGTAAAAAACGGAACCCTTATAAGATCACTCTCTTGTCCATCTGTCCGTCTGTCCGTGTGTCACCACCGATTTTTTCAAGAACGGGTGGACCTAGCAAGTTTAAATTTATACAAGATACTGAAATTTATAGTTTCTATTAGGTGTATAAAAATCAAGGTCCTGAGTCGATACGATAAAAAGATATGGGCAAATTTACATTTTCGTGAAAACTTGTAAGTACCAAAATTTACCTTAATTTTCAAATTATTTATTTTTCGGAATTTCCGCTTTCCTTGTGCTGAAAGACCTTGCTTTTAACCAAAATTGTCAATTCTAGGTTAACCGGAAGTACCCTATAGGTTTTGGGTCGAAAACCTACGTGGTTTCCGTTTGGTTCCCGTTGACCTAGAATCACGAAATTTGGCAAAAAGTAAGGTCTGACAGCACAAATAAAGGGAAAATTCCGAAAAATAAAAAAGTTCAAAAGGTAAATTTTGGTACTAACAAGTTTTCGCGAAAATCTAAATTTGCCCATATCTTTTTACCAATAAAAATGATATCAATTTTATTATGGCGGTATTATGGGTAGATACGGAACCCTCGTGCGCGAGTTCGACTCGCTCTTGACCGGTTTTTTAGTAAGTAATGAAACAAGTCGCTTGGCATAGTAGCACATCACAAATACAAAAAAAGTACATAAAAAAAAATATGCTGTGTTTTAGAGACGTATTTCCAATGGTCAGTCTGTCTGTTTGGAACTCCAATTACGAATCCACGAAAATAAAACAAAAAAGCTCCTGTCAGTGTATTTTCGACCACACAAAGGAAACATTGCTGTAAGTCGTTAGAGAGCGGAATGGCAACGGTGCATTAGTTTATTAAAAACTGACAACAGCCAATTAGGTTAACAATCGCATGCGTCGGTGCCGTTCTGTTTTAGAGATTTTTGCATTTTGCAACAATGTTATTTGTTTACAACTAGCAAGTTTTTTCCAAAAAAATGCTAGTAGAAGATTAAAATGGTTTGGATCCATTTAGCAGATTTAAATACTTATACTTAATTTCATTCACCCTAGACTTAAACCAACTCATCTTACGAAAACTAATAAATTGAAGCACAATTTCATATAATCTTCGCGTACATTTTTTTTATAGATAAAAATTGTTGATATTTCAGACGGGCGTAGAGTTAAAAGAAACAAAATAAATTTAGTTTTCATTTTCTCGAAGAAATATCTTACAAGTAAAAAGGTCGTATGTGTAGACACGGAAATGTCAAATGTAATTTCAGTAGCACAGTGTAAGTTATTATATGAATAGAGAAAAATATCGTTCACTTTTATTCTATGTTTATTCGAGTCGTTTCCTATTACCTAATGTTTTCCAAATAAATGTGAAAAATAAATTACCTAAAATCAAATTAGGCAGCAGTACTTAGCAGTGGGTGAAACAGCGCTGCCTGATGATGATGATAAATTAAATGACAATAGGACGACCCGGAAAAATCACACCTTGTACAATACAGACTCGAATGAAGAAATATACAGGGGGTAGTGACAAGAAGATTTGTAACAATACCCCTTATCTATGACAGTATTGTTTAAAAAAAAAAAAACCCTGTAGCCGTCGCATACATATTTATGTCTCAAGCTTAGGTTTCCTATGAAACCGCTGCTGTTATTTTATAAGGCTACAAAATGATGCCCGTCCAATTAGAGTAAGTGCCCACAGTCATATCCTGTCCCACCGTCATTTTGTTCCGCTATTTGACAACACCAATTTCTTAGAAAAACACAGACTTCAGCAGCCGTAAACACTTCCCATCGGCAACATTTAACGTAGCAAAAACGTACATAAACACTTATTTACATAATACAAATACACCATAGCGATTCTAATTAACTAACTGTATTTAATTTGGTCTCGTATATACTCCATGTTTGTTTCTCTCTCACTCAGAACGACTGTTGTTGTTTATTTCTGTTACACGCTATTAATTTCGGTAATTTGCTAAACTAGTGAGGTGGAAGGAAAGGTTAATTAGATTTTTGGTAGATGAGAAGGCTATCACAAAATATTATAAAACAAAGTCCTTCCGCCGCTGTCTATCTGTCTGAACGCGATAAACTCAAAAACTACCGAACGGATTTTCATACAGTTTTCACCAATGGACGGAGTGATTCATGAGGAAGGTGAAGGTAAAGTTTTGTGTGAATTGGCTGAAATATAATGATGTAAAATATTCCAAGTAGGATGAACATCAGTTACATTTGAATCTAATCCACATGCTTGACGTTACAGGCTGATACGACACTATGACAGATTTTTTTTTTAGGTATATTATGCTCTGCTACCCGTGCGAAACCGGAGCGGGTTGCTAGTTATAAATAAGAACACAATGATTATAATTATAAGCCTTCAAATTATGAAAGCGACATCTCAATTACTCCTACAGTGAATGAACTTTTAGACTTATGCCTTAAGGTATTCTGACCATTTAAGCTAGAATAGAAACCTTATTTCTCAGTATGAAAATAGGCTTTTTCCCAGTGGAGGTACAGCCAGTCACACATCAGTGGTAACACATTAGTGCTACGACATAAAACCGCAGTCAATTTCAAATTGTTACCTGATGAGCTGATGTGCGGTTACAATTTGCACTAAAATTATAGGCTGATGTAATTTAATTTGTTACAGTTCATTGTTGTTCTTATGTAAAGCTGGGATAATGTGTCAGCATCAGCATAATTTTTACATACATTTACATGAATAATTTTAACTAAAATATTCTACGTGTTAATTTTAACAAAAGTTATGGAGTGGGTAGAATGAATTAATAAAAGATCTGGAACATTCAAATTTTATATCCTTACAATGAAAATGTGTGAAAGAGACAGGTTAGATTTACGATTTTAAGTTTTTGAGAGGCAATCATTCTTTGATGAAATTCTAAAGTTTTACATTCTTAGCTTTTAAATCGGTAGATATTAAAATGAGAAGTAATTTGCTATCGTATGCAAGATTTAATGGAGTGGAGGAGGGTATATAACCCAATATAGGCTAAAAAACGATGGAGCATCTTATTATTATTTTCTTCTTTAGCCTGCACTGTCCCACTGCTGAGCAAAGGCTTCCCCCAAACCCTTCCAAGCATCCTTTTCCAGAGCCACCTCCATCCAACCCTTGCGGTACGCATCTAGGTCGTCTCGCCACCTCTTCCTGGGCCGACTTCGGCGACGCCGATAGAGCATCTACTTATTCTTAAATAATTTTTAATGTTCAGCGTAATGTTTTCATTTTCATAACGTTTTCATTCTCACCATCTCAATACTTATTTACATAGTGATTATCAAGCGTTGCCTCCATCCACATAACTCAACAACGGGCAATTTAATGGTTACACCACTGGTGAAACAGTCTTTTGTAAACGTACCGTACCTTGCTGTCAAAGGCATTCGTTTTACAACTGTTTACAACAGCTGAACATACTGGCACAGTTCTCAAATATTCTGTACCTCGGCTATGGATCATTATACCTCTAAACACAGGGTGTCGTTTATCAGAGAGCCTTTTATGCTCAAAGCAGTAACTCGTTTGATCTGTTCTGTTTCTATCTCTTTTTTGAAAGCTTTCACGACCAGCATTTGCTGGGTTAACTGAAGAGCTTCTTTGAGCTCAAAGGGGCTCTAGTAAGAAAGGAGTTTTTATGACATTTTAAGATTATAAATACGAAAGTCTGGTTCGAAGAAAATTTTATCTACCTCTCAAAGTAACAACAGGTTGTTGCAATATCGGGCAAATTAATATTAGCAAAGTTTTTGACTCTCGAAGACAGGCAATTGTAATCACCCAACTGCTATAGATGGAGGGTAACGCTATTCTTTGGAGTGTTTTTTTCTTAGTATTCTGGTATTTCGTTACTTGGTTCCGTACCTACCCCTCCAAAAATATTGAAATTTTTGTGAAGATTCATTTCTAAGTCAGGTTGAACAACCTGTTGATTTTAAAGTCCTGAAAAACTATTGTCATACATTGTTCTAAAATGATAATATTGCACTCCAACAAAAAAAAATGACGACTTATTTTATCTCATTACATTTTTTATTATAACTGACCACTAGCCCTACCCGTGTGTTAAATTAATGTCGTCAATGTAGCGGTACGTTGTATAAATAAAATATTAGATATGACATTGCATTCTATAGCAGTCAGCCTAGAGATATCAAAAGATTAAGTAGACGTTCCTGCTTAGACTAGGGGTTAAGTTTTTGTTTTAGTGTTTCTAATATTTTCTTTAATTCGCCTACTATTTGCACGCTATTCGTTTTAATTTCATTAATGCGATGTTATGATCCATGATCCCGGCAAATGACCTCTGCCCTACAGTTCTTTAAGTACAAGTTGCACCAAAATGCTATATTATAAAATTGTAAATAAATCAATAAATAATAACGTTTAATGAAATTAAAATATCGTCATAAAACGTAAACGCGAAACGGTGTACGTGTGTTAAATTAATTTCGCCATTAAAGCGGTACTAACGCTGTATTATAATTTTTAAGAAAAAATATACATTTGTAAGGAGGAATGAAACGTAGCAAGAGTTTTATTAATACACGTCGCGTCGCATTGCCCCGGGCAACACAACGACGTAACGAAATAACAACATCATGTATTTTAATATGTTTCCTTTTAAATATTAAAAACGTAAGGAGCTCCTTGTGAAAGGAGGAAATATATAGGCCCTACAATTTTCTATATTTTTTTTAATCAAATTAGATTTGTAACAGCTGTAGTGGCAATCATGTCATTTGGTTTAAATAGAGCCTTATTTTTATTATTTTGTTTATCTTTTATATAGATTCTTTTCTTTTAGATTTCGTGAATGTGAGAACGTTGTAGGCTGTAGACTTGTGGACCATTTTCTATTTTACTAAGTACCTGGTACTTGTTGATAGGCCTACACTGTCCTCCCATACTTATTAACACTATAATTTGAAAACATTGTAGAAACCATTTATTTTGAAAAGAGTAACCGTGGAGTTTCTTGCCGGCTCTTCTCCATAGGAAGCGACCAATTAGAACCGTGCACCTAGCTTCTGAAATTTCATAAGTGCCCTTGTAGGTTTATGTGAAACAAAATATTTTAAATTGAAAAAGTTCGTCCGAGAATATATTTCCACTGTAACTATTTCTGCCACTGTGTAGCTCGGTGCCAAACTAGGATAGTAGCCAGGATATTACTTGCTTGCTATCCTAGCTAAAAAAACTCGCCTCGTGTAACCCGGGCATATAGGTAATTACTACACAGAATCAGCATCGCCTCAACCCGAGCCGATGAGGTTAGGTTCTACCGACCCGGTGCAGTGCAGTGGTTATTATGTACCTATGTGTGCATGACCTTTGTTTACCAACGATTTTCGTGTTAGGCACACGAAAAATAATGTAATTATTTACTCATACTGAAATCTCGTTAAAACCAAATTATAAATGATATCAAATAAAAAATAAAACTTAATAAAATGTTTGAAAAAGTACCTTTTGCACAATTTGTCTCCGTCGCATAGCTTGGGGCGAATGGGGAAACATTACAAAACCAACATCGTGCTCGTGTAATTTATTTGTTTAATTTGTTTAACTTTTGTATCGTTATTTGTTTTTTTATTGTCTTTTTTAGAGCTTTATCTTTGTTTTATTATGGTTTCAAGGTACCTGTAGGACCTAATTTACTTTATAAAAGGTTCAAATGTTACTAATTAAGTGAGATGAAAATCTGGAGATTGGACACATTTGAACCTCATAATTCTAATGGATTTTTCAATCTTTATTATTTAGATAAGATTACCTTTATAAAACATATCATCTCTGTTTTCCCGAAGGGTTGGGCAGAGGTGAGAGATATATAGCCATAATAGTATCATAGTTTCTTGTTGAGAATATTCTAAGAACTACGAGTATGTGTCAGTATTCCTCTTCTAAAACAACAGCATGTAAAATTATAATAAACATAATTAAAATCCACCGATTTAAAACAATTGGCACGTGTTCGTTAAACAAAATATGGCTCTTATAATTCTTTGTCTTCGCACACTTTTCATTGGAGTATAATAATATTATTATATTGCTGAGATACCAATTTTAATAGGTACTTTTTAAAACAGAATTTATTCGATCGTAAATTGAAAGAATTACAAGTGCGTACTTAACCTGTAAGTTGCTTTTACATTATGTCGTGCTCTCCATATTTTATGAGAATTTCAAACTGGGTATTAGGGTTTGGTATGAAATATGGAATCGTTTATTTATAATATCTTTTCGTCTATTAAGGTCTTTAGTAAGAACTAGCTTTTGCCCGCGGCTTCGACCGCGTGGATTTCGAAAATTATCTCACGGAGACGTACTATCGGGATAAAAAGTATTCTATGTCCTAACCCAGGTCATGGTCTATCCATGTGCCAATAAAAAAAAAACTCACTTTCGCATTTATAATATTAGGATTAGGAAATGTTGTACCTTTAGCCATTTTCATTATCATAGGGATTATATACATGACTGTTTTCAAACAGAAAAAGAACAAGCAAATTGATCACAATGTTTGCTCTTGAGGAAACTCTTATACGACATTTTAATTCAGAATATTTGGCGATGTTTATCGAGAAACAGAGGTGTTGTATTAATTAATACCTTGGCTATTTCTGAAATTCACAAAGAAAAAGCTTTTCAACTAGGTACAGAATCTTCAGCTGGCTTATCACACAAACTTATCATATTTTTTAACAATAGCAATGAATATGTAACATTACGAGATCTGTCTGTTTTGCTTAACAAATTACCTTATTAGGCAATAAGCTGGAATTTAAAATGCTAATGTTATTTTACTTTATTTGCTGCGCTCGAGTTATTCGTGTTTATTTCATTCGAGTAGGGGCCAATTATATTGTACCTTCGGGATCATGTGCGCTCTCCTTTGTTTTGCTGCAGCGTTGAAATTATGAAATAATAGTGCAGTATTTTTGAGTTAACGATAGTGGAGTTATTACTCTGCAAAATCATAAAAATTGTAGTTATATGTTCGAAGTTTTAAAGTAAATTATTTAGTATTAGGTTTGTAATAAGTAGACCTCTGTTTGAAAGACATCAACTCGGAAAGTTACATTACATATTCCAACCCATTTTTACCCGACTACGGCGAAGCAAAAAGGAGGGTTATGATTTGAACCGTTATGTATGTATCTTTTGTACCGGAAGACGTAGCGTTGAAGGCCTCCCACAAGATTGATCGATGACCTTGAGAAGGCCGCAGGAATCCGCTGGATGCGAAAAGCACAGAATCGGTCGAAGTGGCGCTGCTTGGGGGAGGCCTATGTCCAGCAGTGGACGTCTTTCGGCTGAAATGATGATGATGATATACGTATGTATGTATATTCATCTGTTATCTCACAATTTCTAAACTACCGATAATAATTTAACAAATGAGGTATCATTGGAAGCGTCTTGATTATCCGCTGTGTGACGTTACATTAAATACAATATGGCGCCCTCTAGATGCCTTAAATCATGAACTAAAAAACCTTTTACCTATGTCTTAATTTCTGCCTGAAATATTTTCCTGTTTCATACTTTTTAGCGTTTGTATTTTCAGTAGTCGGATTTCAGTTTTTGAACTTACTTTTTTACCTGTGTGCCTGTATATTCAGGCACATGAGACAATATTCAGCTTTGTCTCTGGGACGGAAACGCACCTGCGATCCCTCTACTATTACCGATGTAATAGTGATAAGCGATGATGAGTTGGTGACCGCTAACTATCAGTAGGACCGTCTGCTCCCAAAGTAACAACATTAAGAATCATTCTGCTTAGGTACCTATTTGGCAGCTACATTTTACTGATTTATGACCGAAAAATGGAATGGCAAAAATCACAGCAGCAGGTTTATCGCAGTTAGCTGAAAGCTATTGTAAGGAAGAGTTTCCTCTGTCTGAAACGCACATATAGTCAAACATTTCACTAATGAAATGAATATATAACGAATATGTACGATAGACTGAGATTAATGTTTCGTGTCTAAAACACGTATTGATGTAAAAGCAAAAAATATTCCTACTGTCGCATTTTTAATCAATCATATCGGTCAGTAATGAGTTAGAGTTTTAGTAGCATGAGAAACAGGGTGTAAAGTTCACTCATCCACCATAGAAAAGGGAGGATCCTCCAACTAGACGGGTGTTGTGTCTGGCGGGAAACTGCCCATCTCGGTTTGAAGTTGAAATCTTGTATGTATGTCGATCGCTCGGTAAACTCTAACTGCGCGATGCAGGATTTGTGTGACGTCATGTCTATTATATATTCGTATGTGTATTCGTGTCTATATTCGTATGTGGCGGTGTAACCGCTACAGAGTGAATCAGAAAGGCTACACAAATACAGTGTATATACTTGTACCTACACCTAATTCATGACATAACTCATTATCTGTCACCATGCCTCATTGAGGTGGATAACAATTAAAATTCTATTGTGTCTCGTTAATGACAGTTGAAAGGAAACGATATAAAATTCGTATTTGTGATAGAAAACCCACAATCTGCTAACCAATTAAATCATACTAATTATGAAATGGGTATCCTACAATCTTACTATAAATTAATAAATGTATATTATTCATTTATAGTAAGTATAACATTATTAATTTTCACATTAATTATATTATTATATATAGGTACATATTCGAAAAATTCGAAGACATGTGACATCTACCAACACGCACTGGGCCCGCGTGGTTGATGGCCCACGCCCTCTCACAGAAAAGAGGCCTGTGTCCCAGCAGTGGGAACATTTATAGGCTGATGATGATGATGATGAGGTACGTATTATATTATTGTATATCGCCGCCCCCGCAGAATAAACGCGCAAGTGTAAAAAGTCAATTTAACAAGAAAAACAAAAAACCTAAATTGATCCATAACTTTATGATTACACCGAATAGAAATTTGTTTTTTTATGTCGTTTAAAAGTTTTTTTTTTGTAGATAGTCTTATTAATATTAAGTTTTAATCAGGTACCGTTTTTTAGTTATTTATAAAAAAAAAAACATTTTAAAATATAATAGTTTTGTTATCGTTAATGTTAATTTGAGTTTCGACTATTGTTTTTAGGGTTCCGTTAAAAAACGGAACCCTTATAGATTCGTCATGTCTGTCTGTCTGTCTGTCCGTCCGTATGTCACAGCCACTTTTTTCCGAAACTATAAGAGCTATGCTGTTGAAACTTGGTAATTAGATGTATTCTGTGAACCGCATTAAGATTTTCACACAAAAATAGAAAAAAATCAAATAATTTTGGAGTTCCCCATACTTAGAACTGAAACTCAAAAATTTTTTTTTCATCAATCCCATACGTGTGGGGTATCTATGGATAGGACTTCAAAAATGATATTGAGGTTTCTAATATCATTTTTTTCTAAACTGAATAGTTTGTGCGAGAGACACTTCCAAAGTGGTAAAATGTGTGTCCTGTAACTTCTAAAATAAGAGAATGATAAAACTAAAAAAAATATATGATGTACATTACTATGTAAACTTCCACCGAAAATTGGTTTGAACGAGATCTAGCAAGTTTTTTTTTTTAATACGTCATAAATCGTAAACTTATCGTTACTTGCTGTTACGGAACCCTTCATGGGCGAGTACGTCTCGCACTTGGCCGCTTTTTTTTTTGTTTTGCAGTGTAATATAACTTGAAATTTTCTTTCCGTTTTTTGCAGTACAGTGATATCATTAATGATGGACTATTACACGCTTATTCTGGTACAGTCGAAAAGTCTCTGATAATGTAAAAGGTGATTAAGTTTTTGTTCTGGATAATATATTATCAAGGTCGGAATTATAACATTATGTTACGGTATATCGTGTGGTACGCGGTCGCCACTCCAGAACCTTTCGGCACCATCGGCCATCTGTTCTGCGAGCAATGTGCCCTGCCCATTGCCACTTCAGTTTGTCGGTTACCTTGGTTCTCCTGCGGATCTCCTCTGGAGACCATCTCCCCTGGAGGTGCTTGAGGGAGGCCTATGTCCAGCAGTGGACGTCTTTCGGCTGAAATGATGATGATGATGATGATAATATCGTGTGAATGGAACTTCGTAAATACTTGACATAAAATCTGGAAAAAATTGAGGTGATGTATTTTGACCTATACATAACGAATATGGATTAACATCAAAACCGCCGCAATAGCACTTACGCGTTTATTCTGCGGGGGCGGCGATATATTAAAATTGTAAATGTGCAAGTTTGTATATTTGTGAGTTCGGATGTTTGCTACTCAATCTCGCAAAAACTGCTGAATGGATTTGGATTAAATTTGGAACACAGATAGTTTATAACCACATAGGATACTTTTTGTCTCAGTAGTACGTTCTCGTGGGATAATTTCTGATCTACATGCGAGTGAATCCGCGGGTAAAAGCTAGTAGGTAGTAGGCTAGGTAATCTTTATTCAGAAATTCAATTTTGAATTTCATATTTAAATTAAAACAATAAAATGTTTCCTATACTTTAAAATATAAAAGGTCTTCCAAACATTTTCACCGTTCAATCAATCACCGTGCTGTTACCTACTAGATTTTTTATTGATTGATTGAGTGCCCGTAAGGCTAAAAGGCATGGTTTCCAAATTTCCAATAAATTTACAGATTGTTTACTTGATTGATGCGGAGTATGGTTTTGAAGTGAATTGATGACTCAATGGCACATTTGATGACAATAGTATGCAATACAATATTATTATGTAGCTGTTTCGGTTCTAAAGATACAATCCTGAGACAGACAGATAACGTGGGCTTAGTTACCGGGTCCACGGAACCCTAAAAATCACAATGAAAATAATTCAAATGTATTCAGCGTGTATCAGTTTGTGCTCATATTTCAGGGTGTGTTGTGTAACATCAAAGTGAAAAACTTTCTTCACGGGAGCAACATCGTAATCACGAAAAAAAATAATAGAATACAATAGAATAGAATACTATTTATTATGTACACCATGCGCAGCTGTCCCATAGAAAACTTCAGTACCTACTCGACCCAAATGTATGGGTCAAGTGATTATATTTTCACGATAACAATGTTGGTTCCATGGAGAAATTTGTTCAGTTTGATGGTCTGTGCCACACCCTTAAATATGAGCACACATTTCTGATACTCGCTATAAAGTATGCTCAGCAGCTCATGTTTCTGATACACGCTGTATAGTATGCTCAGCAGCTCATATTTCGAGTAAAAGATGGATGAATTTCCAATATCCAATATATTGAGGGATTTATTAAATTATGAAAGGTACTAATAGGCAGGCATGCGCGAATTTCCTTTTAAAGATTTTTCCTATAAAGTAGGATTTTCCTCTTTTAAACGTACGTTCCTTTTAGCTGTCACAATCGCACACGTTGAGGAGTGAGACAAAGGCATTGCAATGGTGGGACGGAAATTTTTTCTCTTCCATTTTGTATCAGACAGTTTTTTGTTCTCAATTTTCGGCGCTTTTCGTTCCTGTCTGTTTTTGGAGAATGAAAACTTGATTGCTTGAAAATGATTATAAATTCACTGTTTGACTAATACTTATGGTGATTCTTGAGGGGCGAAAGGAGTGGGTTTGTCTTTCTGTGAACGTCGCAGGCTTGGATAATGATAATGATGTTTATAAATGCTAAAGAAGTAAAGTCTCTCTGTTTATTTTGTGTGCCTTCACATCTACAGTGACAGAAGGGGTTTTGTTAAAAAGGAGCATTGTTTTGGCGTAGCTAGTATAGTTATAAAACAAAACATTTGTAGAGGTATGAGGAACAGGGTGTAAAGTTCACTCGTCCTCCATAGAAAAGGGAGGATCCTCCGGCCAGACGGGTGTTGTGTCTGGCGGACAACTGCCCAACGATTGATGTCGGGACACATGTGTTCTTATATCTGTAGATACTAATAAATGCACTATCGACGCTCTTGCTACTTATCAACAAATTTTTTCTCCAACAAATTGGCCAACAGGACGGACAGAGGATGTTTTTACAGTAAACTATTGTCTTATAAAAAGGGGTGATTCGGAGAAAATTGCGTCGGTGAGGTCTGAATTGTTTTTGCAAATTGGAAGCAGTGAATTAGTGGTTGAATAAAATGAATTCGAAAAAAAAAAAAAGGAAATCCCTTTAAGTTTGATCTAGAAAAAAAAAAGAACAGTCTACAACGAAAATCAGCTTGGTAAGGAAATAAAATAAATTGGATTGTTTGCTTGTAAAACCGCTGTCTGAGGAAAGTTTCACTTCAATATCAGATGTCTATCAATGTTCACAGATGGGCAAACGTGACTCAAAACTCATGGTGTTTTGAAACTATAGTCAATAGTAATGTCTCTACTTTTTCTCAGCAAAATAATAGGCTAACCCTTTTCTTACTTCTGATATAGTTAAAGCTGACCCGACTGCAGCCCGCAATCTTCTATACTAATATAATAAAGAGTTCGTTTGAACGCGCTAATCTCTGGAACTACCAGTAGATTTTGAAATATAGTTTTATATTTGTAGTCCAATTCTTGAGGAAGGTTATAGGCTATTTAACATCACGACCCTTAAGAGCAAAAAGAAAAAAAGTCGGAAAGAACACTAAGGAAACCGGCCAAGTGCATGTCGGACCACGCACAATGAAGGGTTCCGTAGTTGGGATGAATTTATCCCAAAAACAAACTTAACTTTGTAGTTGAAAAATATGTTCTCCCATACGGAATGTATGGGAAAACATGTTTTTGCAACTGCAAAGTTAAGTTGGTCAATTATTACTCGTTAACCTGTAGAGCCTACTTAGCTGTGATAGTTTTCCTTTTAATTTCGTTATATAAACTACTGTTGTGATTTTTTTCACACACCCAAAATTAACCATTTAGCCGGCAGGGGGGGGGGGACACTTGACTCTAACAAAAATTAACACTTTAAAGCTGAATATTTCGCAAACGAATCCCTGAATCCAAAAATGTTTTTTTTGCAAACTCACAATATTTTTAAAGATCCTTTCCAATGATACCCCTCACCATGGGGTAAAAAAATAAAAAAATAAACATCACTACTTTACGTGTATGAGAGGTACCCTAAATAAAAATGTTTTTCATAATTTTGTTTTACCACTTTGTCGGTGTAATTAATATGTATACCTATGCCAAATTACAGCTTTCTAGTACTAAGGGTCTCGGAGCTAGACCGCGGACAGACAGACAGACAGACAGACGGACATGACGAAACTATAAGGGTTCCTTGTTTACTACGGAACCCTAAAAAACGAAGTAATAACGCCGGCAGGCGATGCGATGCAATGCTTTTGGGGCCAAGGGAGTTTTATAAAAATGTGGCTGTTATTTAAGTATATTAAAGTCGCGGGCAGACGCTAGTTATCAATAAACTGCGATCTTATCTGATAAATATTGCCTTGATAGTTTATAGAAAATATTTTACATTGCATTTTTTTCCTATACATGTGTAGTTGCGAGCATTCCAATTTGCTGCTCTTTTCGCACATCCAAAAAAAAAACAAAACGAACATACGTTACGCCACTACGATTGATGACACGTCGTCGCATCGCCAAAAAACTCGCGACCCATTTGCAGGCGGCTAATGGACAAGCGAAGTGAAGCGCCGTGAGCAGTATGACGCCATTGTCGTGACGTAACACCATTGTAGACTTATGACGAAATCGGGGATGGAAACCAGATGGAGAAGTTTATAAGTTTGTAACTCTTTATTTGTATACTTTTGGAAGTGAGAAAGTTCTTGGACGCAATAGGCTAATGGCTAAAGTATACAAGTTCGAGAAGAAACGTTTAGACGTCAGCTATTGTAGTAAGAGTTTACACTTTTGTTTCTCTTCGTAAGGTGCTTTTAAAAATGAACAATATTTTCACTTCAGCTATTTGTGGCTTTTGCACTTGCAGGTTTCCAAATTCCACACATGTACATGATTCTTTGTTGACACCTAATTCATTACGTCATATAAAACGCAGTCAAAGGAGGTGTTTTTACCCGACTGTCCCAGACGGAGGGTAATGTTTTTCGAGAGTATGTATGCACTTATGTATGTATGTCCATTTCTTTGGCACGCTCTGTAGCCTAAGCGTCTTCATGGATTTTAACATAGAGCTGTCGATAGTCTTAATTGTGGGAGTTATATAGGCTATAATAATATACAGCAAATACAAAAAAAGGTAGTGGAAGATTTTATAAAAAAATGTATTACAACAATATTGGTATCAAATAAAAGTTAGTAATGTCAATAGTCAATTCCAAATAAACAAATGAATTAAAAAGTTTGAAATAAACCAAATTTAAAAAGACAAAAACCCGATTGCAAACATATTTATTGAACTGTGTGGTATTTTTTTAATAATTTGCTTTATTAGTTTACTGGTTTGTTTGAAGTATAGTCGTTGTTTTTGTTGAGTCGTTTTAAAGTGTCCTGTCGTCATGGTTGCTACGTCATCGCACGAGGGTGTATTGTTCTGTTGAAGACTGTGCCTTTTTATTATAGCCAGTATTACCTGCTCGATAATTTCAAATTATAAATAAGAAACGGTTTACAACTAATAAAAATCTGAAGACCATAATACCGTATCATAAAAATAAATTACTATGATTACCTTCCTCGCAGAAGGTGTGAAAAGTGGAGTATTCTCCTGAGAGATGAATGTGTCTTCGCCTTGGCGAGCTTGAATCTATATAGCGCCCGTGACATAAGACACTGGCTTTATTCCCTTGATGAATAATCTACTAGGTATTATTGGTGGCGTTGTTGTTGCAGAAACATGTTTTTGTTTTCGGGCGACATGTTGCTGGTTATATATTCCGTAAGACTTGTTTTCAACATAAAATATTTTTGAAACAGTCAAGTGGTAGAAATGTATTAGGTAACTAAACAGCTGCTTTGGTATTTACAATGGCGGTTTAATTAATGTTAAGGCCCAGTTGACATAATGATACTTACAAAACTCATTAAGGGTAGTGTTTACTTCCTAACGTGTACATGTTCACATTAATTTCAGCATTATCTCTTTAATTTGTTTTAATGTTTGCGCGCCAGGATTACTGCTAGATACTTGTGTCTCCATCCTGCAATAAACAAAAAGACTATCTTTGCACTACTTTAAAGATAATTATTTGCACAGCAGCGAATAAATGAAGTTTTGTTGAATTCAATTATATTTTAATGTGTAAAAACATCCAAGAATATTGCCACATTAACCTGTAGAAGAAGAATGAAGTTTTTTGCCTGTTCTGTTTATTATAGAAATTTTCATTTTGTGACAGAACTCTTGATAGAAAAATCTTTTAGAGGTAATAATGATACCTTGCCATGCCTTGCTATCGAACAGTTCTAGTAATTTATATTCTAATTTTGAAAAGACGAAAACACTCCTAAAAAGGTGGCACTCCGGCAGTGCCGACAGAAGTGAAAACTTGAAAAAATCGGCACCGCGTTGATGTCTTTTACTCCACGCACCATGATAATCAACGCGTTGATGTCTTTTACTCCACGGTGTCAGTAAATTGCGTTACAGTGTCGCGAAATCAATGGTTTAGTCCCATCTCAAAAATGCTCAACGCGCCTAAAGAAGTTTTCACTTCAAAATTCTTTAATAAAAACTTTGTGAAAGAAAGCAGTACCTTCATACATATTTGTTATTGCCACAAAATGACTGTTGTCATAAAAATCTGTCAATTTCACCAGTGCTTGAGGCTGTAAATTTAAGCTCCCAACATTATTTTCATACTGCCAACATTTTGCAACCGCTTAAATACCGGTACCGCTTTCTCAGGAAACTTAAGCTTCAGCTTTCACAAAAATGACTGTGTTCGTTCCTAGAATGTAGATTTATGAATACGGAATGGTTCGGCTCCCGTCCGCTCGTCTCGGCGCTCGGCACTCGTCCTCGATACCTGCTTAATACCTTTTCAATATTAAACGCAGTCATTATCACCGGGACGCGAATATCGTGAATATAATTGATGGCTTCTTCGTGTTCACGATTTTCCCTTCTTGCTGTTTGTAGAATTTCCTTGACTTTGAATGTTTGTTTTTTCAATAGATTACAACAAAGCTGAAAAGGAAAAGAAAGGAAGGAATATCAGGTATTCAACAAAGTAGGTATTCTATAACTGTACCTGTTACACCAACGTGTGGAAGTTCTGTCTGTTTCTTGTCTAGGATACAAGTAAAATATACCAATAGTTTAGACTTTAGTTTACCTTAAAAGGTCAGATGGACAAATCCCGTTTTTAAATTAATGTTAATTAAGTTTTTTTTTTTAAAGAAAATGTAGCGTTAAAAGCTATTAAAGTATACCTACGTATAGCTTACCCATGATAATTATTTAAGCCCTATCTCGTAGACAACAAGTTAAGTCTAAAACTTTCTATTATATTCTATTTATAATAAATGACAAGCAAAGCCGATGTCGACTATTCTGCCAATGTTTAAAGTGAGTTGGAAAAAGCAAGTGCGCATGATTAAAAAAAAACAAAAGAATGAAAGAAAAATGCGTTTATTGCCATTACAGCAGAAAAATACACCTTATAATTAAAAAAACAGAAAACAATGATCATGAAAGAAAAGTTAAAAACAAATAAAATTGTTTGATTGATACAGTTGAACACAATATAGATCTAGTTGGGTTAGTATCTAAAACTTTAATTCAGATAATACAACTCATTATCTGTCACCATGCCTCATTGAGGTGGATAACAATTAAAATTCTATTGTGTCTCGTTAATGACAGTTGAAAGGATATGTAAATGAAGAAACGTCAAGAAGTGTCACTGTCAAAATGGCAGGACAGTGGTGCAAATTTTTTTATCATTAAATTTTTAAGTACCTTAAATGATTTATATTTCTACAAAGCTAGCACTTATATTTATTTGCGCTTAGTAGTTGCTCAGTGGCCGGTGAGAATAAATACCAGGGTTTTCACCATTGATATTTGTGCAGACACCATCGTGAGGCCATGACCTTTAGGAGTCGGGCCATGAGCATAGCGACCAGCATGCGTATTTGATGTCCATAAACTGTTTTATACCTAATCAAACCCAACGGGCAAAACAGGCGTGATGTTGTGTTATAATTACCAGAGACTTATACAGAGTGGTAATTCGTTAAGATGGTGACTCTAGCGTCATAACAAACAACATAACGATTCGTGAAAAAAAAGCCCAGTATACAGACCATTTCGATGCATGCATGAAAAGTTTTGTTTTACGAATCGGTATGGATTAACAAAAGTTGTTCAGTAGGAATTACGGGCAAATTGTGGATGACACAATCATCTCTGCCTATCCATTTGTACAATCCGACGTAATGTTATTTTATCTTGTAGGGAAAAGTTAAGATTCGGTATACCTACTTACCTACTGTAAATAATGAAGTAAAACTAAAAACCTTGTGGTTCTACTTTGCTTTGTCTAAAGTTGGCCACAAGTATGACTAGAATTCGAAAGCAGCTTCAATCTTTGTTTCTGCAGAGAGCACGTACAGAAGTGATAGTTTCTTTGACAATCAGTGAATTCGTTATAAAGGAATATGAAACAAAAGAAAGAGGTGGTGTTTCTAGACATATTTTATGGTTCGTTACGGGTTTGGAAGTATGTTCTAGGACAGGTATTTTAGGTTTTGATTTTTGATTGAGAAAAAAGAGCAATAAATAGAAACTTATAAATAAACCATGCCAGATGCATTCAAATGCAAACATTTATGGAACTCATGTGGTAATTCGTTGTTACATTTAGAGTCCTAGTAATTTGTAAGGGCACAGTATTTTTTACAAAATGTCAATTAATTAAAACATGAATTAGTACATAGTGCAGTGTTCCTCTGCAAAATAATTTCGCACGAAAATAGGTTGTCTAATTTTTTTTTTTTGTGAAATATTTTTCTGACACCATCCGGGGGGCATCCGTGGCTGGGTCCGAGCAGAACCGTGACGCGCATCTGCGCTCCGCAAGCGGCCCGGGCAGGATCCACCCGGTCGTGCGTAGCCGGGCATCGGGACAGCGAACAGTCCGAAGCTACGCTCTGCAGAAAGCCTCCCTCGAGCGGAGCAACAAACACAGTTTACCTGCCTTTTTTAGGGTTCCGTAGTAAACATGATGACTAACTTATCAGATATAATTCTATTTGCTGACGACACTTCTCTTATTTTTAAAATAGACAGGAAAGATACAGATGTATTACATGTTAACGATAGTCTGGCTGTACTTTCAAAATGGTTCGCAGCTAATAATCTTTTACTTAATGCGAACAAAACGAAATGTATTAGGTTCTCATTACCAAATGTACCTCAAGTAGGTCTAAATCTAAAACTTGATGGCAAAAACCTAGATGCAATAACGGAAACTATATTCTATATTCAACTATATTAATATAACTATATTTTATATTCTATATTCTTAGGAATTACTTTAGATTCAAAATTACAATGGGGTGCTCATATTAGAACTCTTTCAGGTAGATTAAGTTCAGCTGCATATGCAGTAAGAAAAATAAGGCAGTTGACTGATATAGCCACAGCTAGGTTAGTATACTTTGCTTATTTCCACAGTATTATGTCTTATGGTGTCTTGCTGTGGGGATCGGCAGCTGACGTAGATTCAATTTTCATTTTACAAAAGAGGGCAATCCGCGCGATCTATAAAATGGGCCCTCGCGAGTCCCTTAGAGACAAATTTAAAGAAATTGATATACTGACTTTGCCTTCACTTTATATCTTAGAAAGTATTATGTATGTTCGCAAAAACTTAAGACTTTTCAAAATAAGAAGCGATTTCCATAATATAAATACACGTAGTCGACATGAAATTGTGATACCCAAATTTAGATTAACTAAAACAAGCAAGTCATTTCTTATAAACAGTATCCGCTTTTATAACAAGTTGCCAAAGTCTGTGACAGAACTTAGCGATGGGAAGTTCAAAACCCACATCAAACGTGTCCTTATCAAGAAAGCATATTATAAAATTAAAGACTATGTTGAAGATAAGGAAGTTTGGCAATAATTCCTTCTGCACATGTAGCTTCCCTAGTACCTCATTAACGGCATAAATAAGTAAGAGTCTATTAACTGCTCCCAAATTACCATGTTTATTTAAATCTTTATTTTTTTTTGTTTTTACATTCGTCCTTGACATATTTATTATTCTATTATTTGACATTATATACCTACGATTTAATTTCAACTTTTTTTTAGTGACTTTTGTGGACATGATAATGAATCAGATTGATTACAGTTGTAACAGCAATCATATAATTGCGTTTTATTAAAATATGTTTTTTTTTTACTTATATTAATTTATTTATTTTTTGTATAGATTCTTTTCTACATATTTTGTGAATGTGAGAACGCTGTAGGCTTAGTGGATTGTAGACCTGTTGACCATTTTCTATTTTGTTAAGTACTTGGTACTTATTGAAAGACCTACACTGTCCTCCCATACCTAGAAACTTGTTATATGAAAGTATTGTAAAAGCCAATTATTTTTAAAAGAGTAACCGTGGAGTTTCTTGCCGGCTCTTCTCCATAGGAAACGACCAATTGGAACCGTGCACCTAGCTTCTGACGTTTCATAAGTGCCCATGTAGGTTTATGTGAAATAAAATATTTTGATTTGATTTGATTTGAAACAAGGAACCCTTATAGTTTCGTCATGTCCGTCTGTCTGTCTGTCTGTCCGCGGTCTAGCTCCGAGACCCTTAGTACTAGAAAGCTGTAATTTGACATAGGTATACATATTAATTACGCCGACAAAGTGGTAAAACAAAATTATGAAAAACATTTTTTTTCAGGGTATCTCCCATACACGTGAAGTGGTGATGTTTTATTTTTGTATCCCATAGTGTGGGGTATCATTGAAAAGGTCTTACAAAAACATTATGAGTTTGTGCAAACCATTTTTGGATTCAGGGATCCGTTTGCAAAATATTAAGCTTTAAAGTGCTAATTTTGTTAGAGTCAAGTGTCCCCCCCTGCCAGCTAAATGGTTGGTTTTGGATGTGTGAAAAAATCACAGCAGTAGTTTATATAACGAAATTAAAAGAAAAACTTTCACAACTAAGTAGGCTTTACTAGTTATCGAGTAATAATCGACCAACTTAACTTTGCAGTTGCAAAAACATGTTTTCCCATACATTCCGTATGGGAGAACATGTTTATCAACTACAAAGTTAAGTTTGTTTTTGGGATAAATTCATCCTAACTACGGAACCCTTCATTGTGTGTGGTCCGACACGCACTTGGCCGGTTTTTAACTAATTAGGTTCATCGCGACCGATTTCAACACACGTGCTAATACAATATAACGACACGGAATCAACAATAGCTGTTGGTCGGACATCCGAGTCACATCGGACACCATTTAAATTACGTAAACCGCTGGGCCTAAGCCTTAATTAGATTTGGCTACTTACTTCGTTCAACCATTCAATAATATATTTTTTACCAACCTGACGGCTAGTGGTTTTTTTTTAATTAACGTGTGTTCCGTACTTTTTTGTTTTGACCTTTTTCTTTAAATATACTGTGTTATTTTACTCGACTACAACTTTCATTCAATATCCTTCCGTCGATTCTCGGGTTTGATTCCCGGTTGACATTTGACAAGGGGCAAAATCAACTATTCTTGCTACAATTGTACAAAATTACATTTGGCATACATTAATTAATAATAGGTCAGTAACGTTTCAGTAAGTTAAAATTAATTGGTTTTTATCGTGTTGAAAAAACTCAAACAACTCGATTTTCGCTGCATGATGGGTGTACTTAAGATTAAAATCTCCATAAATATCGAGCGGCAAGTTCCGGAAAAACTACCTGTAGATTATACAATATGTTAGTTCCCTACAAGAATTAAACCGTACCCAGTGCTAACATCAAACACTCGACCACCATTCAAACGAAAAAGGTACTCACAAATAAACGCTCTCAAAAACCGCTATTTACTTAACCCGCACGCTCTCTGGCCACCTCTACAGAAAATGCTTAGCGAAATGATACAACAGAGCTTCGTAAAAGCTTTACCTACATTTATCTATACGTATACCTACTTACAAATGCCTATGAATGATGATCCAGTAGATTTGCTTGCCGACTAAGTTTTTCAATTTACCTGCTTGCGAACGAAATGAGGCTATGTGAGTTATATTATGGTTTTCCTAATGGTGGGATAGCAATAAAACGAAAAGTATTAGCTTTTTGACAGTCTACAAATTGGACTGTTTTGGTTGAGTTAGTGAGTGAACTGGTTTAAATATGGTCCTCATGATGTTGAGGTAACTTCTGCCAATTACATTTATCATCTACCTAACCTTTTCCCAACTATGTTGAGGTCGACTTTCAGTCTACCACGATGCAGCTGAATACTAACATTTTACATGGAGCGACTGCTTATCTGACCTGCACTACCCAGTTACTGGGTACGGATTTATAAAGTAGATTTTATGAAGGTCATTGAATTATGTCCATCTTCTTTTAAACTCGAACACACAATGTCAGTAGAGCTCATCGTGAAAGACTTTCCCCGAATGTCTTCTACCACTATCTACCTACATCTATTGCTGCTGCCAAGCAACGTTGCTATGTTCCGATTTGATAGGGCTGTATTTAATGATGATTAAATTAAAGATACATTAGTCATTTTAAAGAGTATTGTGTGTATAAGTGATGATTGCACTTTCTCTCATACCGTGGTTTAAATATTAGCCTATCAGGAATGTGTTAGCAGGGCTGACTGCTCAGGAATGTGCAAGTTCTGACGTGTACCCTCGTGGACCTTCGTGTAGCCCGTGCTCCTAACGCACTTTCTGCGCTACGAATCTTATTAATACTGCCGTCTAGACGCTGCCAGCACGGCGATTTCGTGCTCTATGGTACACGTGGAAGCTATTATAACGTAGGTCTCTATGCAAAGTAAAATCTGTTATAATTTGCGCACCCTTGACCTGCAAAGTGGGAAGCCAAGTTTGGTGTTGACACAGTGAGGTCACCTGACAGTTAATTTGTCGTCATTAATGTTCGGCCGTCAATACCTCGACACTTGGCGATGACGTTTAAGGAACGACTTGCGTTTTCCAGACAGTTATTTTTTTAAGTGAGAAATAATAATAAAATAGTAAGTAGCAGTGATGTTATCAAATAGAAGAGCTTTAAAGTTATGTTTTCTTATTAATTCATGGGTACACTGTTGATCTCGATCTCACTTGATGAAAAGCGATGATATCTACGGTGTATTTAATGTTGATAAAAGATACTTCACTTAAAAGTAATGAGTTTTACTTTTGTCTCGCGTCGTAGACGATAGGCCTTATGCAAACCCAAACAGTAGAATGTGGAGTCCCAAAAAATATTGTTATTATTATTAACAATAGACAAAAGTCTATCGTAGATGCAAAAAACCTTATCATTTTGGTCCCCCAATATTTATGTAGTTTCCGAAATACATCATAGCTTGTTTACATAATGTCGAATTCGTTCAATTTAGCTGATACGTGGAAAGCGATTCGATTTCCCACAGGACCCAGTTACCCAGCTACAAAATACAGAAATACTCCAGTTTGGTATCACAATAACCCGAGGAGACGGTTCGTTGGTTTAAGAGTATTTCAGTTAAGGATTCTTTCGATACAGTCGTTGGTTCGGGGTTCGAGGTCAAGTGTCCTATATCCCTAATAAAAAGAGAAAAGAGGTTACCTTTATTTTGTTTCTTAAAACTTTCGAATGGAATGGAATAAACAATAAATTGGAAATGTATTAAACAAATAAAATTTAAAATCGAATAAACATTTGAATTAAAAATTTCTGTTATTTTAGTAAGGAGTGTTGTTTTCAAAATTAATAATGTTGTGTTTTGCTTTTGTTTCAGGTAAGGATTTCAATTAAATACCCTTTCTGCTTTTTGTCTGCTCGTGAAAAAAGTAAGACAATTTAATTAATGTGTTTACGATTGCAAGAGTTATTTCTTCAATTGAAAAGTTGATTTATCCCATCAATCAGAGTGAACAGCGTTAACAATTACAATAACAACTAATTGCATACTATTACATAGTATTTTAAGTGAATGTGTGTCCCTCGATCGTTAGTTGTAGCGATTGTTAGAAAATCACTTTGTAGACTACATACTATATATTATAAGCTTTCGATGTGAACTTTTCTGCTTTAATTAGTAAAATTACTATAGTTAAGCCTCATTCAGACTTTTATGATAAATTTCTTGAGCTGCTATCATTTTAGTAAATAAATATGAGCGTGAACGTGGAAAATAAGTCGAGAAGATTAATTATTAAAGTTGTTTAAAAAATAAAATAAAATCGAATTTTGGTCCTAAGGGACTTCATTTAGTTAAAGAACCTTAGATAATCTTCTTTAATCTTATGAAGATTACGATTAGTCTCATCACAAAAGAAAAATAGCTTTTCGATTTTCTTTAAAAGGAAATTCTCTATGAAACTTAGCTAGCTTAAATTGGGTGCTAAATTTAAAGCATCATACATCTACATTTTAGAACCATTAAAGTAAATTGGGCGGGATATTTTACAGATATCTTGTCTAATAAATTCGTTTCAGCAAATGTGATACGTAGATATGTATATTAGATAGAATTTTATTACTTAGAAGACTCATAATAATATGAAATTGGTCCTTATAAATAAATGAAACTCATATTCATATTTATATTCATTTATTTGCGTTCCACAAGGTAAAAATAAGATATTAACAAAAGGCTTAAAGCTAAGAGCCATTGTAGACCCTGTCAAGGCACAGCAAAATTTATTATTAGATTTAGATACATAGCTAATACTTAAAGATAAAAATGTAAGTCGCAGAAAACTAAAAATTAAAACAAAACTACTTAGGAAAGCTTAGGAACCTTAATAGATACTGTTTGAAATGACAAAAACAAATCCGTTTAATATTTGTAGGTAAGTATGTTTTTACTTCGGTAATTTTTTTAGTCTATTAAGTCTGTTTACTGAAAAGTGATCCTAATTCACTATGCAAATGCTAACCAGAATAGGAAAAATTGAGAATGTATACTTACCTACTTGTGTTTGGTGTAGTGCTATTTACTTAGTATGGTCTACGCGTTTCGTCAGAAAAGATTAAAAGGAAGTCTAATCAAGGTAAGTAAGCCTAAAACTAAGGTTGCTAAATATGCTGGAACTTCTGCCCAAAACAAAAGTAGCTATAGCCCTAGAACAATGTTACAAAATAAACATTGTAAGTACCTCGAAGATACATAGGTACCTACTTGCGTATCCACAATAAAAAACCACTTGATCCTGACTGACGAAAATACACAATAATTCTGCACGCATCCTTCAAAGAAGGACGCTCGTACCGCAACGGGCCGGATCCGACGGCGGCCACGGATCCGCATACGATCCTCCGCAGTTCGCCGTTGCCGGGCAAACCTTCAGTACACAACCCGCCAGGGCTCGCGCCGGACGCACCCGGCCACATCTTCCATCTTACTAACCTATCCTACCCCTTAAAACTCATGTTCGTCTACCAATACCATCATCTTAAACTAGGACTTAACAAAAAAACCTAAACAAAAAAAATATATCAATTATTATTACAACTAAATCTACAGGTGGATTGTATCTAACACTCGATTTTTAACCTTTCCCTACAGTAAATAGAGTTTCAATTTCCTCGCTCTCTTTGTCTTATCGTAATTCGTGTTTTATCTTAAAATAAGTGATCTAGTGTTTGTAATTCGAATTTTGTAATTAAAAAATAAGTCGTTGTTGAATATTAAAAATAAATCCAGTTCCAATTATAAATGTTTTAAAATTATAATCTTAAAAAATAACGTTTTTTCGGGATAAATGTTATCGTTGTAAAATAACAGTGTTTCGTGTTATAAAATAACAGTGGCCTAATAACATAGTGTGTGGTGACAACGTCGCGAACTCTTTGTTACGTGAAGAGTATCAGTAGTGGAGGCTATTGCAAAAACATAAGGTATTTTCTTATCTTCGGAAATCATTGTGAGTTTGTGAGAGCTCTAGGACTGTTGTTTTAGGTCACTAAAATAACAAGAGCTTTTGTGAGATTTTATTTAGTTCGCTATTTCATACTTTTCATGAAGCACTTTCCTAAGAAAATAAACATTTGAGTTTTATTTGGACTTATTGTTTTCTCAAAATTTTACATTTCACTTAATATTTATCATCGAAGTAAGATTATAAAAATCAATTAAATGGTTTGAGTATGAAACAGACATCAAATGCCTATTTAAATGAACCTGAAAAGAGCTTTTTATGGCAAACAGAACGTTTAACGTGAGTTTAAACTAATGTATATATATATTTTTTTCCAATAAAATGGATCTGGTAATGAAAGAAATAACAGTAACGCATGCATGACGTGTTAAAGAAAATATTGCAAGAAAACCTTGACTGATGTAGCCTGAAAACGTCAACACGAAGTGAGCAAGTTTCTCTGTTCTGTATGACAACAGTTCTTTATCCCGCAGTAGGACAGTTACTTGCACCCGGGCGCGTAACTAGATATGTCTCGTTACGCGGCCGGTTTCAATAAAAAAAGGTTAATTAGCTACCCCAACTCTTATTGTTGCTAGACGGTGCTTTTATCTAGGCAAATAAGTAATATTCTCTCGTAAAAACGTATTACTACATTCACCAAAACACACACACAAATAAAATTTACCCTTAAAACACTGGTCCTAAGGTAAAATTTTGCTGACATCACGACCCTCAAAAACACACTCAGACTTCAAAAATTGTTTTGAAGTGATATTTAGAACCGAGCTTAGGGATTCCATGAATGGAATGAACTAAATGCGTCTCGTTTTAAAAGATATAGTGAAACTTCAAAACATCTTGGGAATACTAAAAATACTAAGTAGCTACATCTTTTAACAATAATCGTTTCGCAAGAAAAGAAACGCTTAAAATGTTAACAAAGAATTAAATAAAATACCCCACCCACTCAGATTTACAATAAATACTTAAATGAAACAGTTTCGTACATTAACTAATGATATTGCATTCATTACAATGAATTATAGACTACAATTTATTTTCATACAAACTTTTGGAATATAAAAATAGAAGATGGGAGAGAATTTGAGAGTATTTTGTTATCGGTTTATTTATATACACTTTTCAGGGAAAATCGATAGATATTTATGGCAAACAAAGCGGCATGTTTGTAGGTATTTTTTCACAAAAGAGATACTTTATATCCTACGCCTCATTATTTCCAACCAGCTTTTATTTCAAACGAATAATTTCTAAAAACATGATTATGTCACAAGAACCCGTCTATTTTTGTATAAATCTTAAAATATTGTACCTATAATTTTTTGGTATAGTCAGGAAAATTAATTGTTGTGCAAATTTACTCCCTACGTCAATCTGCCGTGTTACCCTTATGTTAAAATACTTATGTTGTAGCCTTATATGCTAGAGTTTATGTTTTTGTGTATGTATGCCATTTTATTGTATTAACTTGGATCAGTGGTTTGCAATAAAGATTATTATTAGTTACATCTCTTGACATTCCTAGGGACCCTGGGGTCCCGGACTTTTGAAAGGCGTACAAGGATCCGAAGCCAACTCGCAGAAGCCCGTTAAACGTTTTTCATGAAATGAGGTACCAACAGACGATTATCCCTGTTCGCACTATGCATTTACACCCAAGGATATCCCCCGGTTGGTGTAGAACTGTTGCAGGATATGGAAACAAAGATGTTGGATGAGTTTGGGTGGCTAAAGTGAACTGGTTATATAGAACTATGGCTAAATACACAAATAAAATTACAGGGGATGACTTGCACACTCCATAATGGGCTCCGAAAACAGCCGCTAGCACATATTGTCGTAACGACAAGTGGGCAATAAATCCTGAGGTGCTTAAGAGGAGTGGAGAGGTATTCCACGGCTATCAAGATAATCCTGGAAGTACAGTCAAGATCCTTACCAGCATCTTACTGGAATACTTCCTTCTTCCGAGCACGGTCGCGCTTACGAATCTCCACTCAAACCTTCCAATAAAGTAAAAAAAGAGGTGAGAGCTCTGTTTCTCGTCATTGTTCACTCCAGCCGGCCAATAAAGGCAAACAAAAGGTGAGGAACAAGACTTCTCCCGGGAGTTGCAAGTAACACGCACCTGACCTTTTGAAGGGTGGGCGTTTTTGGGGGACTGTCTTATGTAATTTTGACGTTCGAAAAGTGCTGATTCCCAGCCTAGTTTGAATAAATGACTTGAATTTGAAGAACATCACTGATAAGATCACTAATAATTTTTATAGAATATTTGGTGATACATAATCTACTATATCACCACTTTATGATATGATCGTGAAATAGTACCGATAACTTAACCTTAAAAATCAATTGATTCGCGAGGTTCCCAAATGACCAAACTATGGTCATCAGTGCCTTTTAATAAAAGCGAATCAAAGTTATTATTTGACAAGCACACTAACCCGAAACGACCCCGAAACATACTCGTATGTGATTAATTAAACCTCTCATTCTCAAGGGGAACTAATTATGGCTGCCCCAAAAACATTCATGTCATTTATTATATTAGTTGACTACTTTGATAAATTAATTGAAAAAAATACAGTATATATTGTAATAATTACAGTGAATAACGAAAACCTGTGTTTTTCGCAAGTTCCAAGTAAATTCATTATTTTTTAGAACTCTAAAAAACCCAGTGACTTTGTTGTCATTTTTCTAAAGATTATCATAATTACATAACACATACATCACGCCAGTGTTCTCCGAAGAGTTAGGCAAAGGTGAACCTATAGTACACCCACATTTCGCTAGTTCTGTTTAACTCCCATGTAATAGGGGGCGAGCCTATGGCCATCAACTGGGCACAAATCCAGACTCCGGGCAATTACTGAGACATTCTAGATGGATAAATCCAATAACACTGCCCGACCTGGGAATTGAACCCAGGACCTCAGCAATAGCGCTTGAACTACTAGATCAACAAGTCAGTTTTTATTAAAGTGCTATTATTATAGGAAAAGCTTAAAAAAAGCCATTCGAATTGTAATAAATGATAGAATTCAAAAAAAAAAATACTGATATTGAATGTCATCCACAATAATATCCTATTGACCTCACAATAATATAAAGGAAAAAAACCTGGATAGAAGACAACCTTCACAAAATAACCCAAAATAAACAAAAATAAGACATCGTTACTATAAATAAACCACCAGTACAAAAAGATAACCCACAACAAATCATCCAATCAGTTTTCTCTCAATTCGTACAGTTAACCGAACAACACGAATAACGCTACGACGTATTAGAAAGAAAATAGTTTATTCTGCACAAATAAAACGCATATTACGAAACTTTAACACAGTAATACTGAAGCTAAAAACTTTAATATTATTTATTTATTTGCTAACATGTAAAACACTGATTAGTAGGCATGCATTAAAATTTCATGACACAGTATTAAGACATGCACCCTGCAAGGGCACTGCAAATGTTTACATATCAAATGATTACATAATATATAATATTGATTCTAATTATAACAATTCATTACATTTCAAAAAACATTAATTCATTCATTATTACATTTTATTTCATTGAAATCATTTTTATTACTTTGTTCATTTATTTTAGTCATTATTAGTAAGCATAACATTATAGTAATATAGTAAAGTAATTTATTATTATTTATTACTCTAGTATTCGAAAGAAAATTAATAATATTTTAAATTTAAAAGCTTAAAATTATAAAATTGTCTACTGTTACGACCATAGACATTATACACTGGCGATGCCATTGTCATGCCAATTGTTACCATGCACGTGCAGTTTACTGTACCATAAGACCAATATTATTTAGGTCGCGGATCAGAGCCCGATGGTCGCGATAATTTGGTGTCGTTCATCACGATTGGAATCTTATTAAAGATAGAGAAATCTCTTCGCTTCAGAGGTGACCGGGTTTGCGAATAGCTGTTCAAGATGATATTTGATGCCACTTTATAAGTATTTAGATCGGATTAGTTTGCAAATAAAAGCACTATTGAAGAAACGATTTTATTACTGGTTCAGCGAGTGAAAACTTTTGTAATAAATATTTTGCATTCAGTTAAATTTTTTGGGAAAGCATATACATATCTTACAGTATAAGTACACTATTTAAGTCTAATCTTAGATATTGTATTTCATTGTAATAATTGGTGATCTTATTGGTGATGTTCTTCAGAAAGGTCAGGTGCGTAGTACTCGCAAACGGCGTACGTGTATGACCAGATGTATGAACGTAAATGAGGCAAAAGGAGTTTATATGTAGGGATCGTAGCAGGTGGCGTTCTGTGGTTTCTGCATTGGGGGATCTGTGACAAGAAGGCGTGAGTTTATATATGTTTTTACTTGATATTTGATATTATTTTGTACGCCTTCATCGGCAAAACAAAGTACATATACATAATATGTTTTTTTGTTTTTATAATTATAATATAAACATTATTTTATTAACAAAAACTGTTTTTACATCTATCCATACAAATAAAATCTTTGACTGTGACCTACTTACGTAGAGTAAGATATCAAATTACTTACGTAGAGGTTAAAACCCAGACTCCTCAATTGGTTGCCTTATTTCTCCAGACGAAGGCTTACTTTGATTTTCTAGTCATTCCAACAAGCTAAGATATTAATCATCAACCCAACTTTCTAACATAATTGATAAAGTAGCATTATATGAACATGCAGTTGTAGCCCGCGAAATTAAAATTTTCTTACGTTTTTTGCAATTTGCAGTGTCAGGTTGTATATTGATCAAAATAAGATGCGTGACTTTTTAACAGATATGTATAAAAAAATACAATAAACGTGGATATATTTAGTAACCTGTTCGATTTAGCTATTTCTAAAGAGCCATAAAAAACCCTGAAAGAAATCGACACGTGTTTCAACTCTCAACGAGGCATCCTCAGGATGACGAAAGACTTGTCGCGAACTCGAACACGGCATGTTGCCACACCGAGCGCGTTCGTGTGGATTTCTTTCAGGGTTTTTTATGGCTCTTTAGAAATAGCTAAGCGGATCAGGTTACTAAATATATCCACGTCTATTGTATTTTATAATGGATTTCCGCAAGGTCACGCCTGAATCAATCAACTATCAGATATGTATTTAAAGAATTATCATCATTGGAATCATTTATACATCTCAGACTTGGTTTTTTTGGATCCACTTTAACATATGTCGTGGTCTTTATGTACGAGCTAGGGACTACCACAACTTCGTTCACAATATGAGTGAACTAGCACACTGAACTATCAAGTCTATAACATTTGTAACGTGCTTTTATGAATGATGACAGCTCGACGTATGTTCTCATTACCAGCCGTAGTCGATACAAACCTTTCAATATGCTGACATGTTTCTTGTGAATTTAAAGCTTTTGAATTAAATTTATTTTAGACAGATAAGTACGTGAGGCACTATCTATTGAACATCATGAGATGTCAACTCAAAATATTTCGGTAATTCCAACCGAAAAGTTTTGTAATTATTTTGCATAAAGGCTATAATTTTTAAGGGCCGTTTGTTAAAGACAAAAGAAGCACATAATACGAGCAATAAATTAATAAGTGCGTAGGTACGTTTAGCGTGTATCGTGTGATTAAAAGCAAAGACGAGGTCTTCCCTTCTCTCCGTGTCAAGAGATTTAGCAGCATCCTCCCGTCAAAAATATTTAAAAGGAAAGGCAATAAAGAATAACCTGGTATAAATGTAGAATCCGAAGGGTTCGTTCTTATAGCTTATTTTCCATGTTTTTTTTTAGGGTTCCGTAACCCAAAGGGTAAAATGGGAATGGCTCCGCTGTCCGTCCGTCTGTCTGTCTGTCCGTCTGTCACCAGGCTGTATCTCATGAACCGTGATAGTTGGACAGTTGAGGTTTTCACAGATGATGCATTTCTGTTGCCGCTATGATAACAAATACTAAAAAACAGAATGAAAAAATACTTAAGGGGACTCCCATACAACAGACATGATTTTTTGCTGTTTTTTAAAGATAATGGTACGGAATCCTTTGTGTGCGAGTCCGACTCGCACTTGGCTATTTTTTTTTTTTTAAGTTTTTGGCAGCAGTATTGGGGGCGAAAGAAAACGTTTTGTCCTAAAAGTTTAAAAATACAAAGTAGTTCAACATTTTCGGCGTTTTTATTTCCACGCCTCTCCCATAAGACCAAGGCCAAATATTTTTGGTAAAGCTCATGACCTATAGAGGTGCCATAAAGAATCAGCAAATAAATGATTTCTTTCTTTCTATGAATAAAAAATCTCAACTAATTAAAAAGTAATGCAATAACGAGTATTCACAAGACGTTAAGAACTTGGTTAAAAAGATAAAAGAAGATACAAGTTACTAACAAAATACACCATCTTTTCCGACTACAGCTTCATTATAACCGACTTCCATCTCCGCGGTACTTCAGATCGTTGTAATATTTTATTCTAGACCCCCGAGACCTAACTATGCCGTAACAGTGGTGTCCTATTGTAATACAAGACGGTATTGTTTCAAGTTTGGTTTATGCTCGACTGCTGGAAGGATATTGTAATTTTATTTTGATATCGTTAAGCTTGTGATTTAGGGAGATGTGGCCTGAAGACAGAAAGCAATATAAATAAATAAAATTGGAAATCTTGATTTCGCCCACATTGGAAACAAGATATAAAACCCCAACGATTAGCTATTTTTAAACTTCAGATAGATTTCGTGTTTGGTCCAGAAGTTCCGGCTCTGTATTTTGTTGCTTCGATTTGCAACAATTAAATACTAACCCCTACAGCACGCTAAGCATAACCACAATAGAAACGTGTTTTGTCGACGAAAGAATAGACAAAATGACAAATAAACAATCACAATCTGTAATTTTGTCTATTCTTCCGTCGACAAAACCCATAGAAAACCCATTTCTATGGTTGCCATGCTACGCGTGCTGATAAATGTACCGATTTTGGGTACTTCTATTGTTGTAAGCTACTCTGAAACTCCTAAAGAAAAATCCCAATGACCGTTTGCCCGACCTAGGATTCGAGCCCAGGACCTCGTGCTCAGTAGTAGTGGTTGTGACCACAATACCAACGAGGCAGTTATTATCGGGTATCAGAACAAAAGACGACCACAGTCTTTTATTTTCTCAGTGTAACCACAGAGATTTAACTACATACTGGCCAAACCGTTAATTAGTGAGAACAATGGCTTTCCCGCAACAGCTCCCGAGGAAATTGTCGGAAGATAATGAATGAAAAGTTATTTAATTAGCTTTTGTTTATTAGACCAGCCAGGAAAACGAGTAGGTATTGGTTCCCCGAAGATTCTACGCAGTTTCACCGAAAGATTGAGCTAGTTGGAAAAAACAACAACTCAATTTAAATCAAATTACAAGTTTACGTATTAACAATTTACGTTTATTTCAGAACTAGGTTTTACCCGCGGCTTCGCCCGCGTGATTTTTGGAAAACGCCCACGGGAACGTACTACCTATAGATGTGTTAATCTAGGTTGTAAAGTGTCTGTGTGCCAAATTTCATCCAAATCCATTCAGCCGTTTTTGCGCCAATCCGGAACATACATCCAGACAAACGGATAAAAATTCTAAAAACGACATACCTATCTTTATATATATAATTCTTCTGTGAGTGTGTATGTCACTGAACTCCTCCTAAAAGGCTGCACCGATTTTGTAGATTTTTTTTGTGTGTGTTTTAGTGGATCCCTGGATGGTTTAGATTCACAATCGGACCCGATAGGTGGCGGTATTCGGTCAGGACAACGTCTGTCAGGTCCGCTAGTTTTATTATAATTATGTAAGATAAAAAATTCTCGTCAATGAAGTTATTGTGGTAAAAGGATCCATCTGTTTTGTTACCTCTTTCCTAATGAACCTTTATTCTGTCAACATTCCGAGTCCTAAACTCAATTAAACGTTTTGGTAGAACTGTGTGGTCCAGAGAAGTATTCGTAGACATCCTTTAGGAGATTACCCAAATTATCTACTTTATCCTAGTTTCCACGGTCGGATAAATTCTGCCAGTGACCGCAAGCCATAAAAATTGGTCAAAATATTGTTGTTTTCGGGATTATTAAACTTGACAACTTGACTTGTTTAAGGTTAAATTTGTGTTTGGTACTGAACTTGTTCTAGCACTGAATATTATTATTATATTTGTCTACACATTCATAGTAGGTTTTTCTATTTACTCCTTCATCTAAACTATTTTGCTTGTACCACCAGTTAGATCGCAGGACTAATTTGACAGTTCGGATTTATATTCACGACTTCTTACTTGCCCGACAGACTCCTTAAGACCCCGTTCACACGGCTATGATCAGTGCAATATATTACGGTAAAAATTTGGGATCACACATCAACATCCCACGTTTCATACGGTTATAAAAAATACAGTATGTAACTGCCACGTGATCCTAAAATTATTAAAAAATTCGTACTGATCATCGTCATGTATACATCCTAACCGTAGGGCTAGTGTCACTTACAACCACTGAAAGTAAAGTAGCCTTAGGATTATCCCTATACTTAATTTATTAAGTTTTATATTTATTATAGTGTGCTGACGTTGCCCTGACAAAATTTCAATTATTAATACAAAAACAAAAAATAGCGAAGTACGTCCAGCCGTTCTCAAGCGATGCTCTTCCCAAAGAACAGCATTGCATTTTTATTTGTATTTATATAGATTTAGCAAATCACCTGTGACGAACATACAAAGTGATTTCACCAACTTTTTTCAGCCACTAAAACGATGTTGTATGTTTAATTTTGAGAAAACTCATTCAAAGTAAAAATGTACCAAATCTAGTTGTTCATTCTTATGTCCCGAGGGACTTTTGGGCGGAGAGAAAATTGTGCTGTATTCAAGATGTAAGTCGAAAGAGATTGGGTTCAGAGGAACTTAATTTTTATTCTGACTGCTATGGATTTATGATATGAAAGCAAAAATGTATGTCGTTAGATATTCCGGACCGCGTTACGTTCCTGTTTTGTTGACAATGGCGTTTTAATAAAAATGTTCCTTTAATTAAACGTATTATTATTAATAATATTGTCTCAGTCTCGTATACTGAAAGTAGTGCCTAGCGTTTTATGTCAAAACGAGTCTGTGCTTTAACTAAGTTTAATGCAAATAAATATAATAAACATTCATCAATTTATCTTCCAGAATAAATTCTCCAAATTGTGGTGAAAACTGCGTCGAAATCCGTTGCATATTTTACAAGACCACACACAGACAGAACCGAAATGCGACTTTATTTATTTGTTAACATAGGTTAAAAAGAAATACAGATCTTATGTTTGGTGAACAGAGCGCTATGTTATGCCAGGAGGCGTACAAATATGGTGTGCAAATGTAACTGAGGATTACAAATTAAAATTTCCAAAAGAAAATCATTGAAAAACATGCATAATTATGGTATTAAACTAGAAAATAAATTGAAACAATTACATATCATCCAATACTCCAATTATGTCAGACTTAAATGAGGAATTATTTAAATGTCAAAAAAGAAAAATCTATGTCAAAATAATTCAAATGTCAAAATAATTTAATGTCAAAATTAATAATTGTAATTGTAGATAGATAGATAAAACATTTATTTAGTGCACACAAAAGACATAATAACACATAATAAGACATAATATTTTTATTATATATCAGAGAGGTGAATAAAAACGCTTATGATACTTCTTAGTACATTACATTATCTCCCTCAGGTCTTACCTGTACCTAGTAAATAAAAGGAATCTTTAAAAAATCCAATATTGGGACGCAAATATGACGAAACAGGACGCAACCTACTTTATATTCGTAGAAGGAATCCCCTGAAGGATGCCATGAGCTATTATTTCCCTGAAGCACGTCTTTACAGGGTAACGGGGTAAGGGTAAAGGGTAACGATAAGGTTTAGAAGGATGACTTTGGGTTAACACACAGCGTTATGAAGAATAGAGAGGTCGATTGCTTTTTTTTTTTGTAAACTGGCGCGTTGGTCTAGAGGTCGCAAGTCGAGTAAATACTGGGCAAGGGATTTAATTATGTGGCATAGCAAAATGTTAAAGTCAACCGTCCACTGCTATACAGGATGTGCACGGAGAGATCAACTACGTTACTCGCAGTAGACGATCCCGTCTTCATTTTCAAACAAAGCGAAGTACTTGTGCGTAGCTTAGCCGTGTACTGCTGTGAAGCGGCGCCTTTACTAGCTTTTTCCAATTAGAAAGTTTCAAAAGCAACCCAATAGCTTAAAGTGACACCAAATGGTTAATCCCTAAAAGGACCTTTGCATTAGCATTAAGACAAATGAGCTAATGGAGCAACTAGCTTCATCTTTCTGAATACCGACTCCTTTAACAATTCAAAAGTAATGGTTAAGGGGAAGCGTCAGGGTAGCCCGCGAAATTCAAATTTTCTTACGTTTTTTTGCATTTTGCAGGTCAGTGTCAGTGTGGTTTTATGTTGATTAAAATATGATTCGCGGCCGTAGCAAATATGGCTTTACTCAAATAAAACCATTACAATCAGCAATACGACTCCATAAGTTAGCAAAGGTGTCAAATGACGTAAGAAAATTTGAATTTCGCGGGCTACCCTGACGCTTCCCCATTAATTGAAATAAATGCTTTGAGTTTGAGTTGAGTTCGGAGAAATTATTTAAATCTTAGCGTAAACGTTACCGAGTGCAAGAAAATGGGCCATCTCTATATTTTCGAACGCTCTGTGGTAGAGAAACATGGGATGCTTTTTGTCACCTTTTAGATCGAACCGGGATTCCTCTGGGTTGTGGGATGAACGTTATGACTCACTTATACTTTGAATGTAATATTATGTGGTATATTATGTAAGGCTATGAATTTTGGGGCTACAGGTTTTGGTTAACCGATTTCAGTGTTATATTTGCTTTTTTCTTGTTTTTGCGTTTTTGTTATTTTTTCTTTTAAAATCTATAAAAAGGTAGCAGCGTTTTATAATAGAAAAAAATTGCGAGTGCAGCACCGTACACATGATAGAAGTCAAACTTCTTAAAAAATTAAGAATAAGAGAGATTCAGAGTAAGAGACAAAGAGAGAGAGAGTTAATATCTTTCTTCTCTCTCATGTAATGAAATGTGCCTAAACGTGACGCGTTCTTGAAAATCACTCTCAATAAATTCTTGTCCAGTTATTGGATCGCCGCCTCAGATGTTGAAACTTCAAAAAACTAATAAATATTTTCACGGCTTGGGTATGGAACTAAAGTCTTCTCACATGACAGTCTAAAGACATGCATAAAAACTGACGTACAGTCACCCGCACATCAGTGTAACACTTGCACAACGAAAACCGCCCTAACTGCTACGATATAAAGGCGCTGTCAATGTCAACTTGTTGCCAATGACGTGTGATTATCTACTTTATGAAAATATCGTTTAATATTAAAAATAAATTTAAAATTGTAATTTGACGTGCATTCTTCGGAACATGACGTTTCTATGAAAAGGTTATCCTTCACTTTCTGTGCCTGGCATCAGGCGAGTAGGTTACATTATGATCCTACAATACTAAGATCACCATGATATTGAGACCGCCGACGTTAACTCGGCTTCCTCTAACAGGAAAAGATAAAAAGTATATAAAGTGACAAAAACTAAACCGTGTGATATCTGCCTTGTCACAACTAAGGCAGATATCACGCGGTTCAGTTTTTGGTCATTTTTTTGTCTTTAATTCGGTATCTTTCAGTAAAATCATCTTTCATTTATAAATGCGAAATAACTCTGTCTGTCTATCTGTTACCTTTTCACACCTATCAGCTGAGTGTATTTGGATGGAATTTGGCACACGCATTACACCATGACCTGGGTTAGTACGTAAGATACTTTATTACCTGAATAATACGTTCCCGTGGGATAATTTCCGATCTCCACGCGGGCAAAGCGGTGGACAAAAACGAATGTTGCTATAATTCAGAAAATATCAATTGAAATAATAATATCTCCCAAACATACATAACTCTTCTATTTCCGACATAGCGATGACTACCGTCAGAAATAAAGTGTCATACCTGAACAATACCGCTATAGTGTCATTACGTCATCATAGCTGGATAATGCCGCGATATTACTGCGATATTACCGGCTCCAATGACGCCATTATTTAGCGCGGTATTAAAGTTTCAAGTAGGAGTTTGAGGGATAAGTGATAAGTGTTTAGCGGTGATACAAATATTATAAGTAGTAGGCCATTTTTAACAGTAGTCTATAATATTGTCCGCCTGTATGATAAATGCTGCTCATATGTAGAAAGCTGCTTATGAGCCTTAATCTTGATGAATGGGAAAGAAGTAAAGCAGCATCCTTTTGGTTAGGTAATCACAACAAAACGCTTATCATATATCGGCTTGACAAGACATTCAGTGATTATTCCACTGTATCCCTAAGTATTATGTTGTTGTACCGGGATAAGCTCTGGCTATTGAATAAAAGACTTCCTTCAAAGTGAACATGTATCCTTATGCACTACCATTTGCACATTACACTTCATTCTCCTTACAAAACACACTTCTCACCCACATTTTAAACTCTTTTCCTGTTCCCATTCGTTTCTCGAACAGAATCTGCTGCGATGCGCTCACAGCCTCACAGTACTTAGCTTTAAATCCTCTAGGCTCCGTTTAAAGTCTACCTTTTTAAATTGGTTTAAAACTCACTTCAGCAAACTAGTTGCTGACGCAAGGTAGAGGTTACTTTTATAAGAATATTTTTTTGAGCTCGGTACATATTCTTTCTGCAATTATTAATTTCTTATAATGGATTGTCTTTGAGTTGATGAAAACATAACGAAGCAAATACTATTAATTATTACGATAATCTGACGGTACTTTGTGCTCTCGTAAATGACACTTGTCACACTGTCCAAAAAGCTACAGGGTACTGGGTAGTACATAGTTTGAAGGCCCGATAAAAAATCAGTTTTGTATTTGTTGTAATACGCTAACCAACCAGTCAGCTAACCTAGCCTGCAAACCTTTTTCTAAAACTTTAGGGCAAAGTTTTCTTTTACCTAAAATTGTAGGCGAAACCTTTAATGTCAGCGACCTTTAGGTAATTTTGAAAATTAAGTTATATACCTTTCATAGCTGTGCAAGAATGTGGGCTGTCCCAACTTTTGGGGTTTCGTCGGTTGGCTCTTGTTTCACGTTAGTATTCATAAAGCATCTCAGGCATTATAGTTTCAAAATCCTGCAACCTTCTTGTAGTTGTGAAAATCTTAAAAGCGGTTTTATGTTGCTATTTCTTTTATCACGCCTCTGGCAAGTAGACAAAAGTCAATGACACTTCTTGATTGCTTATTTCTTTAGAATTAGACAATTAGACACAATAATATCATTAAATAAATGTTTTTTTTCTGATTCTAATCAAAAATTATGTTGTGAGTTTTGTTGGTCAGCGAATCAAAATTTACGATTTTTATCAAAATATTCTTCCATAATTTTTTCCGATTTTATATTATTTTTAATTTCTTATATTTTCTTGGACCCAAAACATAGCTAAACGACTATTTATCAAACAGAATATTTCCTCAGAATAATTTAACCAAACAGGCAAACCCAATCAAAACTCCTCTACAACAGACCTCACAAAACACAACAAAACAATATTATTCAAAAGATACTCAACACAAACACAAACAAAAACAGACGCTGATCGATCTCCTTCGATATTGACTCAAGTTATTCAGTTAAGTTCATCTCGACACATAATGGTATATTCAGGAGCTCTATTACACTTGCTCTGAGCCTTATTTATCTCGGAAGAGCCTCTTAATGGGAGGCTCTAAGGGAGAGATTATTGTGATGAAGTGTCAATAGGGTTATGATGTCGCTTAATTTATTTGTAGGGACTTGCGGTTTGGGGATATCGGTGGCTAGGTCTGGGGTTGAGATTAGATGGCAGTTTCTCAGAGTATTGATATTTAATGTGGGTCTTATAGATAAATGGATTAAATGAAGATCAATCAATATGTTAGGTTAACACGTGCTTATGTTTTGGCATTGATGACCGCTAACGTTCTTACATTGAGACTTCAAAGTGCTACATAAAGAAGGCACATACATAACGAATACGTACCTTTTTTAGCCATTACGAGTATTTTGAAAACCAGAGATTGAGACCAAATCGTAGAGATTTTTAATCCAATCATAATTATTCAATGTTTTTTTTTATTGTTCCACCAAGCAATGTTCAGCCGTTAGAAAGGCCCAAAATGTTAAAAATAAAAAGTATCATAAAGACTGACATACTTTCTTGTCATTCAATCTCATGGTCTCAGTATTCTTTATTTTGTCATATTTTTTGACAAAACTCAATTTTATTCTTAAGACTGCAACTTGACTCTGGCACAAAGTGCCAAAAAATCACCCAACGCGTAGCAAGCACCGCGTAGACGCCAGCTACGCCGTAACCTCGTAGCAGGTATAATAAAACTACTTCATTTTGTCGCATTTACCTCGTGTCGTAGCGCGAGTACTTCTGTATTCACGCTGCAAGTCGTGCCCATTCACTATACTTACTACTTTATAAGGAACCCGACTGGTTGTCAATTTTAATCGAATTTATTTTAATACTACGACGACTGGTTAGAGGAATTCGTGAAATGGATCACTAGAAAGCAGTATTCAGTGGTAAGAAAAGCTTGTGTCAGTACCCTATATTTGGGAAATGTAGAGAAATTGTTGAAACTTTTTTTTTCGATGTGTTGCTCAGGTCCATGCTATGACAAATAATTTGGTATTAATCCAGATTACTTTTAAACGAAAGATTGACAACTTTAATTTTATCTTCAACAATTCCTTCTTTTTCTGTGACTATGCACTGCTCTGTGAGCGTTTTCTAGGTGACACCATTGTCATGTACTTTGCGCTATCGCCAACTTCCATAATTTCTTCTAGCAACTTGGCCAATGACCTTGATACATAAACTCAGACGAAACCATACACAGTCAATTCAGTTCCTAATCTATACTAATATATTTTCAACCTAAACAACACACACAAGTGGCGCAACAGTGTCGCAACTGTCGCCACATTGTGCTTCTCCGTCTGCTGGCATTAGGAGCTCGCGTGACTGGCCGCAAATTGGTTTATGCAAATCTTACGGATGAGGCCTCAAATCGGGTGCCCTCCCCCCCCCTCCCCCTGCGTCGTTTATATTTCTATTGAAACGCAGAATTGGGTCAGTCGGAAAGAGTGTATAGGTTTCTTTCTAGTTTGCATACTGATGAGGCTATTTTTTGGGCTATAAAGTTTCGGTGGGCTTAGAAATTAGGCTTGATTTTTAAGTCAATGATATTTTAGAACAGATTGCTGCTCGAAATTTCTTATTTTATAGGTAGTATTTAAGAAGTATTACATGTGGTGGTATTGTCCGGTAAGACTGGAAACCGACCCAAATGTAGTTGGGAAAAGGCTAGGCAGAACATGTGGTGGTATTGTCAAAAACTTATTATAGTTGAACTAAATATAAAGTATTCAAATTTTTTTAAGAAGAATTTATGTGGCGTTGTTATTTCACAGAGATCCATGTCCATCATAATAAATTCTTATGATCCCTTAACTATCCATCTTCACTTTAATTGTTAAAATATAATCAACCCAAAAAATAAACTTCGCAATAAAAACACATGTAGGTCAACACCTTATTAACGTTATTTCTTTCATTACCAGATTCTCTTTCCTGATAAAAGTTAATCCGATTGCAGACGCGTTATTATTTTCCTTATCTTTTCTCTGCTTCTTATCATTTCAATACAAATCTCCGAAAAATAATATTATCATCTTATTTCTAGCTACATCCCACAATATCAAAAAGGTTTAAAAAGTTAAAAATAAAATTATAATTGTGCTGTGAACGAAATGACTTAAACAGTGCCTGAAGTAGTGAAAACTGTCCATTTTGAAACTAGTTGGTTTATCATTAGTGTTATTATGTCATTGTGTTAGAGATGAATACGGTACAAAGCACGGGGGGCGGCCATGGCGGCTCCATGAAGAAGGATCACAAGCATGAACAGGTGAGTTTACCATAGTTTTATGTATTTAAAAAGTTAGTATATAAGTAGGTAATTTCAATTCAGACCTTTCAGAGATGGCTGTAATAAACAAACAAAATGAAAAAAAGTCAAACTCAAAAAGTTAACCTAAAGGAAACAAAGGAAGTTACAACAGAGTTAAAAAAAACAATAGTTATTGTGACATTTGGTTCGTCATAATCATCGTTAAGAATCTTGTGCAGTATCACACTGTATTGGTCTTTTTACCCGACTACGGCAAAGCCAAAAGGAAGGGTTATGATTTTAGCAGTCTATGTATGTATGTTTGTATGTTTATATGTTTGTATGTATGTATGTATGTTTGCTTTTACGTGTGTTCCACCGTAGCGCCTAAACTACTGAACCGATTTTGATGAATGAGGTATCAATAGATTTGTAATAATAGTCCGAGTGACATAGGCTATATAAATTTTCCCTAAATTTAATATGGTGGATTTTACACGTAAATTTCTAACCTCGAAAAAAATTAAAATGAGATGATCATGACATGTTTGGTACCAAAAGAAAGGTCTTGACGAGCACATTACAAATATGTAAATAATGTTATACTTTCAAAGTAAATAAATATGTTTAAATTGTTAAAAACAAGCAAAAGTGAGACTGTGCTACGTTGTATCGCAAGATGATACCAACGTGCAGTTAATCAAATTTTAATAAATAGTAACGGTTTGTAATTCCATCCTCAATTCCTCTATGAAGAAAAACAAGTACACACGGCTACACATCAAGCTATACATTTCCAGTTTAAGCTGATCTGGCATTATAAAGGATTTCCGTACAATGCGAGGTCAGCTAATACTGGAAATTTATAGCTTGATGTGTGGCTACACATCTGTGTACAACGAAATATTAATATTAATACATGGGGCACTCAGAAAATTTTGCGATTGGTAATAAAAAAATATACTACAGGTTATATTTTTTTTATTAAATCTTTTCAAATAACTCTCAATTGGCGTCTATACACAGTTTCATGCGTCTTTAACCAATTTTCATTATACATTTTCCAGTCCGCATCAGACACCTCTTTAATCCCTGTTTTCCCTTGAGTTGATTTTTTATTTTGGGGAACAAAAATGACAAATCCATGATTCATCACCCGTAATGAAATCGTAAACGCGCCGAGACGAACCTGCTTCAAATTTTGCTATCATGTCTCGGCACCATTCTACCCGAACCTCCTGAGCCTGCGTTAGATTGTGCGGTAACCAGCGTGAATTATCTTCCTTACCTGAAGATGCCCGTGTAGAATTTCATGTACACTTCCCGATCCAATCTGCAGTATATATGCTGAATCTCTTCATATGTAATTCACCTATTCTCTTAAATTTAATTTCTCACAGCCAGCACGTTTTCTTATGTAACAGCCGTCATAGCCCTATGACGGCCACTTCTTTCTTCGTCCGCCAAATTTACTTGACCACGCTTAAATTCGTTGAACCAGCGGAAAACAGTCGCTTTAGAAGGGCTTTTGTCTATGAACATCATTCGAAGTCTTTCAAATGATTCTTCTGGTTTTAGTCGACATTTGAAATCGTACAAAATCATCGCGCGAAAATGTTCTCGTTGTAAATTCAATTTTCAGTGAGACAGAGTATTTTGATTTTGCTCGTAAAAAAATGTGGCGGGAATTTCGAATTTGGAATATTGTGTTTTTTTTTAAAATAAATAGTCATAGTTTTAATCGACATCAAAACTAGCCAGTGTCTCATAGACAAAAACTGTTAGTTGCAAAACTTTCTAAGTATGGTGTTGGCGTCGAAATAAATCGCGCTATAGTTTCGTCTAAAGCACTATGCACTGCTATTGGAATTTAAAATAGGTTAATTACTGACCTATTGAATTACTCTTATTTACGTTGTTGTAACGTTTAGCAAGTGTAAAAACGGAAAAGTATAAAATAAAAAATAAAGTTTAATAAAAAACTGTAACCCGACTACGGGAAAATAAAAATGATCTAAAAAGTACGAAACAAGCAAATATTTCAGACAGAAATCAAGACATAGGTACAAAAATGGTCAAGGTAAAGCCGTCGTCGCATGCCATTATAATTTTGTAGGTGTTTCTGGCACCCACATGGCATACAGGCATGCGACCACGGCTTTACCTTGACCATTTTTGTACCTATGTCTTGATTTCTGTCTGAAATATTTGCTTGTTTCGTACTTTTTAGATCATTTTTATTTTCCCGTAGTCGGGTTACAGTTTTTTATTAAACTTTATTTTTTATGAGAAAAAGATTTACAATAAGAATCATTTTAATTCCATTTCTCGTACATTTTCATAACATTACACTGATCGCGCTGATGTCTGAAATACAGATATTTTATATCTAGTTCACAGATGTGTTCAGACAAAATCTGTTCATAGAAACAAGTGTCATATAGTGTATCACCATTTAATAATTAAATTAATCTATATTTTTGAAAAATAAATTATACTTATTAAACTTAGGTACCTTACAAGTGCAGATCCAGAAGTTTCTCGAAACTAATTTTACTTAGCATTCGCCTGCCCATACGAGATTGTTTGGCAACATTGAACGTACTGAACTTATCTAATTTAATACTTTCCAACAGAATTGCACTTTGCTTAATTGCAAAACACAAGTGATATCTTCCATTTTGACTATCTGATTGTAAAGTCAAAGTCAAATCAATTATATCAAATAGGCCCATGTTGAACGTCAAAATGTGTATGTAGGTATGTCTGTCGTTGGCTTATTTGTGAGGTGATTACAAATGATCAAGAATGGGTAAACGAAATATCGGAATTTCGCCGACGTGATACTTCATAAGTGATTTAAATAATGGAAACTTAATGAAAATGAATGAGGGTAAGTGAATTTTCATACAATCGTAGAACTGTTGGTCCTTCTACATTAACAAATCTGACAGAGTGCCAACTGTAATTAGTGGAAAGCTTGTAAATTGTCGACCAGTCTTAATTCAATTCTCGTTAGACACAATTATTAATCGTTGAGAACGAATCCCAAGGAACAGCTTATCATAACTTAAGTTGTCGCTTTTCATCTTTTCACTGTACTGGGTTATTTTGTTCATTTTTGTTTAATGAAATAACAATAAATAATTCATGAGCTATTTGGTAATACCGTTTCTTAATTTTATTAAGCTATTGCATAGCTTTTATCGACCGAATCAAGAAATTCCGTAACGTAATGAAAATAAAACCTAACACCCCCCACTCCGCCTACCATGTAATGACCGTTCAACATATTCGCCACGGTCAATAAGAAACCGGTCGGTCTCGAGGCACAACGGTGGATAGATAGATAGAATATTCTTTATTATGTACACCATAAAAATTACAGACATTAATATAGAAATTTTACATTGGGTGACACAATGGGCGGTCTTATCGCTAAAAGCGATTTTTTACAGACAACCTTTGGATGGATTTAAATGGAAAAGGAGAGACAATACTGCAGGTAGTCAGTGGTGTACCATTTACATATACAACAGAATACACAGATACATAAAGCATAAATAATTACCTATATACATATAAATATACATAAAATTATAAACATGAAACAAGAGCAAGGAACTATATGTAATGACGATATTTAAGGAGAGAGAAAGTGTTTTTTTACCAGAATTTTAAAAGTGGACAAAGATTGAGCACGCCTCGATCGACATTTCTTGTCCTCGGCTTCGATCCCGGCCACAGGAGTTTCTTTTTGTATTTGTTCAAAGATATTTTATTGCATGTTGTTTACTTTTATTTTGTTTTTCATTGTTATGGTTAATTTTCCGTTAAAGATTTTGTTAGTTTTTCATTTCCGATGAAGATTTGTAGTTGTTAAGGTGTTAGTTTGTATTTAGATTTTAAAATTAAATTGTTTGTGCCACCTATGTTCTTCTTTCATTAGGTAATCAGTTTACTTGGAACCCCGATCATCACGTTGTCATGGGAACGTAATTTTTGTTTTATGTCAAAGTCAAAGTCAAAGTCAAATCATTTATTTCAAATAGGCCCATGTATGGCACTTTTGAACGTCAAAAAATTACAAAATAATAAAATTGATTCTAGTTGCCCCTTCCAAAAGGTAGTTTTCGTATGGAGAAGAATGGGCAAGAAACTCCACCGTTACTCTGTCATCACGTCATCATCCCAAGTGTAGCGTTGACAAATAGGAAGTATGGAGGTTACAAATGCTATGCAATAGCTTTACCGCGGCAGTCCCCGAGTGCCACATGTTTTTTTTTTAACTGTTTATGTACTTAGTTCGGAAAAAGTTAAGCAGATAATGGTGCCGATTCTCTTGTGCACAAACTAAATTAAATTTAAGTTCAGTGCATCTTTTTCTTTCTATTTCATTAAGAAAAGGACAGAAGATAAATTTTAGTTTAGTCCTGTCAAATTAATCAGCGCTTGACGTAAATTGACGTAATTATAGTCGGCAAGTTTTTAATCACGTCTAAACTTGTATGGAGAGTGACAGGTCCTGATTAATTTGACAGGACTAAACAAAAATTTATCTTCTGTCCTTTTCTTAATGAAATAGAAAGAAAAAGATGCACTGAACTTAAATTTAGTTTAGTTTGTGAACAAGGGAATCGGCACCGATGTACTATTTATGTAAGCACAACCGACAAACGAAACAGACGTATGTACAATTTCATAAAGTACAAAGGTTTCTTCGTTTAGCTTAATAACGTTATTACTCAAAATACAACACGTCGGAACCTACCTCCTTGCAGAGTCTGTCAAGATACTCTCTACAATAAAACCACTTTTTGTTAAGATTTGAGGTAAGTATACCTACATAACAACGAAAGTATAGAGAGCATCCCTTTAAGGCTTTGTAACGGCTTCCTTTTTATCGACAAATTATCCTAAAACCTCCGGATCTCAGGGCCAAAGTGACGGATACAAGTGACAAGTCATTAATGAGCGATCCATTCTTCTTTTTTTTTACCGAAAGTCTCGTCTTAAAAACAATACGGACGGGCTTCAAAAATTTCCAAATTTTTTGTCTTTTGCTTTTATTTATTTTACAAACCAGTGGCAGTGTCCAACTTTTGAAGATGTGCCAAGGAAGCTTTAAAATATTGTACCTGCAAACATGAAAATATTTTAAGAGAGAATGTTTTCTTGTATGTTTTTAATGTTTGTTAGATCTGGAGACAAGTATTCATTGTAAAATTAAATCAAATGCAAAAAATCTAATGAATGTAGAAAAGTGCCAATACTTTCATCGTTTATTGGACTTAATGTGAGCTCATTTTTAACTGTCGGCTGCCATGTGTAAGCTTTTGTGTAGAATGACAGCTAGCGATTTATGATTGCTTGGTAATCATAGATCAAACCCTCTGTGTTGTACATTTACTATTGTTACATACATACATAAACACACACCCTTCCATGAAGGTAGGCAGAAACTACAGAACGCCACCTGCTACGATCCTTACATACTCCTTTTGCCTCGTTTATGTTCATACATCTGGTCATACACGCACGCTGGTTGCGTACTACGCACCTGACCTTTCTGAAGAACATTGTTATTTTAACCTATTTTCATATCTGCACATTGAGGAGCCAGAATTTCTAAATACACGTTGCATCACGGCTGTACCTTGTTATGTATCATAATAAAGGATATCTTTGCCTCTAGGGGCAACGCATGTCATGTCAGACCGTATAATTGGGGTGCTTTGAGGCAATTAAGCGAACCAGCCACCTGTGTGGAATGTTACATGTCTTGACCAAAATTGCAGTTAGGTACAATTTTTATTATAATTACGTCTGAATTTGAAAGTAGGACTCTTCCGATAGTCCGACAACTGTGGACAATTCAAACGATATCTTCGTGCAAAACATGCAGACTGTACACCTAACCCTAACCTAACTTAGGTTTTAGTCGACAATATCTAGACCTAACAAAAACGATCTTCTTCTTCTTTTCGTGTGGTTAGTGACTAACCTGGTGTGAGAGTTTTAAAGCCGCCCATGGGCCTCTGACTTGGCTTCACATGCCGTCGAGAAATATCTCTCACGCATGCCGGTTTCGTCACGATGTTTTCCTTCATCGTTTTTGAAGTAAGTGATAATTATACAATACGAACATGAATCCGAAAAGTCAGAGGTGCGTGCCTTGAGTTCGAACTCGAGACCTATGATCAAAAACGATAAAATAATATATTATTCAGCCTTTACTATAACCTACAAACTAATAAACGCTATCATAAACCACAACAGTAACATCACAGCCTAGCATTTCTTAAACCCTAAACAAATATGTCCGCCGTATGCAAAACGCGCCAAATTACGACACTAGGGATGTGACAAAGTGAGTGCCACTAAAACTAATTACCGGTTACTAATGCAAATACCGACATAGCCAACACTAAATTTAGATTGGAATTAGTGCTGATGTTATGCTAATGTAGTGCATTCCGGGATGTTATCTGAGTGGGTTGGTTGGCACGAATTGGCTGGCAGTCAAAGGGAATGCTCGCAATGAGCTGGATTGACAAAGACACAACGAAATGAAAATGTTTGGGACTGCGGGTGCTTGTCGTTGTTTAGATGTTGGCTGTTTTTGTGAATAAAAGTTTCGGTACGAGGGTTTTAAGTAAAGGGAATGAGTAAAGTAGGTACTTATTTTGATTTAGATGTTTTTGGTTTCTGGGATTTAAGTTTTTAGCTTAGGACCAATTAAAAATATTGTTCCTAGTAAAATATGAGGATGATAAAAGACAGTACTATCTGCAATCCTAACTAATATTATAAATGCGAAAGTAGGTTTGTTTATTTGTTGCGCTTTCACGCTAAAACGGCTGGACGGTATTGGATGAAATTTTGCACATGGGTAGACCATGATCTGGAAAAGGATATAGGCTACTTTTTGTCTTGGATCGCATACGAAGTCGCGGGTAACAGCTAGTTTTTATCTAAGTTATCTTTTGAATAATATCCTCACTTCGTGATTTAAAAACTGGTGGCACTATTGAAAACCAGAATTAATCGGACAATCCCGCAAAACGTATCCGAATAAAACCGCATTTTAAAATCATCTGATTTTCATCCCGGTAAAAAATCGAATGTTATGGCTTCAGAGAACATCGCGCTGTAAATTGGTCACGTTATCGCAATATTCCAGTATTCCGAACATGATCAGAGTACAGCAATAATTTCTCGAATTATTCCCGGAAGCTATCTATAGTAATTTAAACTATAAAATTTCAGTCATGTAGTTCCCATACGTCGGTCTGCATTTCAAGTATTCCAGCGCTGAAAACCGGTTATTTTCTTAGATTTTCAGGACGTGTGCTGCTTGGATAAGTGAAACGTTTAGTTTTATTCTTCTTTTATTTTTAGATTAGTGTGGCAATTTACTATTTGCATATGATTCGAAAGCAATGTCAATTTTGGAGTTTTAAAGTATGTAGATTTTAAGCGAATGGGGTAAACTTTTGTAACAGTTAATAAAAACTCAGCTGTGTTCCGACATTTTATAACAATAATATGAGTTTAATAAACAGTAACGTTTTTCGTACATCTACAGATTTCTACACATATTTTTAATAGCATATTCTATCAATCCATCTATCCATCGTTCTTTCCAAAGTTATATTTTTTTGAGAATAGAAACTCTAGATAGATGTATAAAGAATGGCATTATTTTATTACCAATATGTGTCTTTAAATGATTGATTCAGCTCATTTAACTTTTATATCAGATAACCATAATTAAATTAAACGAATTATGGTTTCGCTGACTGATAAATCGATCGAATCGAAACATTAAACTAAATTACAAAAAAATCAAAACTTACCTACCGATTAATTCCTAGATAGTTGTAAATTCAACTATTTCGGACACGCTATGCCCATCACTGGCGTATACAATATGTCGTAATTCCACAGAGTAAGGAAATACAGTAAGTCAACTCATAAAATGTTAGAAATTAATAGAATTGCTTCTCATGTGTACTGTTATAAAGTGTTGCTTATACGTATTAGTAGGGTATGCATGACAATATTATAATAGTTATTATTGTTTCCACCGTCTTTTCATCTACACTTTGAAATTTTATAACCGACTTCAAAAAGGAGGAGTTTCTCTATTCGTCTGTTTAGATATTTCATGTATTCAAACTGGATCTTCTGCCCCATCTATTCTACACCAATATCGCGTGCCTTCCCCAAAATAAATCAGAGTATTTGCATTTGTTACGTAAATATACGACCTTATACGAGAATATTAATGGTTTGCCTACTGCCTAGTGGATGGTGTATAAAAACTGAGGTGACACATTGCCATATGTTTGTAAAGTTTGTTCCTCTTTACGTATCTAATTTGGTAAACAAATATGGTGGATTGAGATTTAGATTTTTGAAATCAAAGCATTTTTTGGTGTAATTCATACAGTATTCATATACTATAATGAAGAAGGTCGAATGTCACCAATGAAACTGAACGTGATCAGACCATCTAAATCGTGTTCAAGTGCTGTCAGCGTCAATATTCCACAGCAGTGATGACACTGACAACACTCTTCAACACGGTTTAGTTGTGCTGATCGTGTTCAGTTTTACTGGCGGGTTTCGCCCTTTTTTTTGGGTGGGATATTATCAAATAACTTCTCCCGCTCTTGGTGGAGCGGGAGGCCGTGTCAGACTCTTACTGACTAAAACCCACCCGTGTTCCTTCGGTTGCCCTGTTGCTGGGGGCCACGATGTCCTTTTCGGTCCGTATTCGCAGCCCCGGCAGGCATTGGCCCTAGCGGACCCCGTCAATTCTGCTGACATCTCTTTGAAGCGCACGTGGAACACAACGCGCCGTCGACCTGGGCTTGGTCCTTATTGGACGGCGAGCTACCCATTGCTCACCATCTGCAAGCCCGCGCCTACGGTGGCCGGAAATCGGCTCGCGATTCCCGCCCCGGGCGTCTCCTCCTGCGGCGGTTAGGGGCGTGAGGGCGCGAAATTTGCCTCTCCCTCACGCGTTCCGCCTCCTCCTTCGCGAGCATTACCGCTTCGCAGAAGGAGGTGACGGCCTGCCATTTTCCATCTTCAAGTGTGAATGTCGATGCAAAAACCAGTGATTTTCATATTGTTTTTGTTTATTTAATGGGACTAGTAAGGAAATATACAGTGTACACAAGATTTGTGTTAGGTTGAAGTCGTATACTGAAGGAAATGTCGCGGCAAGTTTGCGGTTTTTATGTTCTTGTTACTTTATTGGTAGGCGTTTAAGAGGTTCCGTTTATGCATACTTGTATACGTTTGGTTTTAGACATTTATGACGGTAAGTTAAGCTTAGATAGTGAAGGCACATAAATAATATTATTTATGGTATTTTTTTTGGACAACCATATACGTTCCTACGAATAGCTCGCTTGCTTTTACAGATAGCTAAGTACCCACTGGCTCTTTTGGATCATCATTTGATAAGCCCTGAAACATAGAAAGTTACATAGAATATTGTTGTGTGTGTTGTTTATTATAGATGTGTTTGAAACTTATCGACTCGTTAGTAAAAATACACTTTTTTGTTTTAAAAGTATATTATTTGTTTATTTATTTATTAAAGAACACCAACAGCATAATTATACATTCAACATTTGGATTCAAGATAATAATAGTAATTAGGAAAGGTATTAATGCTAATGTATACACAAATTATTAACATTGGATATTTTACGTTACAAAATAAATCTACCTAAAAGGATCATTTGTTGTAAAACCACACGTATTTTGTTTTTTCCTACAAAAAAATGTGTGGGCCCTAAAAAGCAGTGACAAATTAGAGGTCTCGAATTCAAGACATGCGACATTTTAACACCCTAACACATTTACATACCTACCTAAATCCGTCTCCTAAGTACGGTACTTGGATATGTAAATTTTAGGTACCCGAGAAATAGGACTTGTAGGTAAAAAACTGATGCCAGATCTGGGGGCACGGTAGTGCTCCCGCCAAGACGAGCCAAGCGAAGCGCAAGGGCACTACCTATATTTTCTCGAAGCGTTTCGTCGTTTTTTTGAACCCTCATAACTTGGGTTTAGATTATTCCAGATAAACAAAATTCTTGGAATATGATATCAATAGTAGACTTATTAAACATATAAAGTTTCAATTGCATAGCTATTATACTTTAGATTTTATTGATAACTAAAAAACCCTGATTTCGTCACTGATTCACTCACTGATGGTCATCAAAATTCTTAGGGTATTTCTTGAAGTCTTAGAAAGTTGAAATTTGGTATGTAAGCTAGTATTGGTCCATAAACAACAAAAGAAATCTAAAACTTGGAACTTTTACCCCACAACCCCTTAAACTAGGGGGTGGAAGCCAAGCCAAGCTTCTAACTTCACACGCCCTAACTATACAAGCCCTAACTTCACAAACTCTACACCTTAGTCAAAATATGTGGCTTGGCCATTTTATGAATTCTCCAATGGAATGAGCAGACGTGTATGGTACAACAAATTATCATTTTGCCTTATCAGAAAGTTGGCAACGTCGCAAACTGCTGTCAAATAAATTTCACTGTTTTGATTAGCATAATCAGCCTATAATGTTCCGACCGCTGGGACAGGCCTCCTCTTTGTGAGAGTGAGTGGGCCGTAATCCACCACGCGGGTCCAGTGCGGGTTGGTAGATGTCACATGTCATCGAATTCTTGGTTCAAGGACATGCCAGTTTCCTCAAGATGTTTTCTTTCACCGATTTGAGAGCAGTGGTGATGAAAATAATTTACACAAAGTAAAGCGCCTGTCAGGGTTCGAACCTACGACCTACAACTCGTAAGTCGCGGCCGATACCACTGGACCACCACTGCTCTTGCTTTACAAGAATGACTATCTTCATTCATTCAATGCCCACTTCCTCTTTATTTGAAAATAATCGTTGCAGTTTTGATTAATTTAAAAATATTGATTATGAAGTTAATATTAGTAAGTTAAAAATATTGAAAGATCATGCGGAAACTCGGTGAATCTCGGAAGAGCTTTCATCGCACAAAAGAGGTGTATGCGTGCGATTTTTAATGTCCATAGACCCACTTACATCCTGTAGACCACTGTTTAGTAAACTTAGAATACTTACATTAACTGGTATTTATATTGAGGAAGTATGTAAATTTACCAAATCTCACCCTGAAATGTTTGAAAAACTGGGAGATAAATGTAAGTTCAAAAAAAGATATCCAAATAGATTAATTATTCCTAGAATGAAAACGGAACTATATGGGCGAAATTGCTATCCTATGTGTTTTCAAATTTATAACAAAATTCCTAACCAAATTAAAGAACTCCCAATGGTCCGCTTCAGAAGGGCTTTACGCAGCTGGTTAATTGAGAATTCCTTCTATATTATAAAAGAATTCCTTCAGTTTAAATTAAAATGATCTAATTGTATACCAATGCATGTCATTATGTTATGATTAAATATGGCAAGCTACTATCATACTACCATTGTTAGAACTTTTGTAACCATATTTATCTGCAAATAAATCTTTGACTTTGAAGTCCAGTAATCAATATCCCATCAAAAACATAAATGTGAAAATGGGAGCCAAATTCCATAAATATGGTTATCGACTTCGCCGACAAAAGAATTGAAATCTAAATGGGTGCCAAGTTCTGTAGATAATCCTGAAATTTATTTATAAGAACATGCAACTTTCTAAAATAAAATTAAAACACAAATTCTTGTTTTTTCTGCTATAACAATGTTTGCTATTTAAAAATATAACTTCTTAAATTTGAACAGTCGAATTATTTACACAAAGCACTTAGGATAAATTGAAGCTCAAGATTTGACTTGGCTAGTTTTTACATACAAGTTATCTTATATTTGGCTAATCAATTTATCATCTTTATATTTGTCTACAGTGTCGCGGTGCAAAAGAACTAAAACAAACAGGGTAACTTTTTTATGCTGGTGTGCATTACAGCTACGTCTTACACTCGCGCCACGTCATTGTGCTGTAATTTTACTTTTTTAGTGTGCGTGCATTAAGCGGCTAACAGTTGGACGCTATTTTTTTATCGAGTTTACAGCTTTGACTAGGCATATTTAATTATTATTATTTAATTTTAAGTAGGCACTCAACATCAAATAAGTAATTCATGATGTGCTTACCTGTAAGAAATTTGTACACTAGTCTATAAGTTTATTGCATGTATCTCATATCTTTGTATCGGTGTACTTAATTGTTGGTGAGCCAAATAAATAAAGTAAAATATTCATATTTTTGTTCTTTATGTTATGCGCAAGTTACTGTTTCTTATTGTAACTGTTTACAGCTTTGACTGTCTACCTAGGCTTATTTATATATTTGTTCTTTATGTTATGCGCAAGTTACTGTTTCTTATTGTAACTGTAAGGTCAAAATATCTTCTTTCTCTAAAATTTCAGCTTGCTGGTAAAAACTAGCCAAGTCAAATCTTGAGCTTCAATTTATCCTAAGTGCTTTGTGTAAATAATTCGACTGTTCAAATTTAAGAAGTTATATTTTTAAATAGCAAACATTGTTATAGCAGAAAAAACAAGAATTTGTTTTTTAATTTTATTTTAGAAAGTTGCATGTTCTTATAAATAAATTTCAGGATTATCTACAGAACTTGGCACCCATTTAGATTTCAATTCTTTTGTCGGCGAAGTCGATAACCATATTTATGGAATTTGGCTCCCATTTTCACATTTATGTTTTTGATGGGATATCATTACTTTTTGTAAAGAAATTATTATTATTCGTCAATCAAACGTGATCTATTAGATTCTTTTTGTAAATATGCGTAGCAATATTGTGTAAGAATGTAGGTATTTCTTTCGTAACAATTGTTACAATTTTCCGCAATGATGTCAGATCGCTGAGCCGGCGCGGCATGTATTATTATTAAAAAAAAACGTGTACAGTCGGGGAGCCTTATGTCGTATGGTATTTTACTGTGGGGTCGGGCTGCTGACATTGAATCCATCTTTATTTTGCAAAAGAGAGCTACTCGCATCAAAGCCATTTATAATCTACGTCGCCGCGAATCTCTCAGGAAACTTTTTAAAAGGATTAATATTATGACGGTACCTTGCCAATTCATTTATGAAAATATTATGTATGTAAGGAAAAATCCACATCTCTTTAATAAAATAAGTGATAGACATAATTTTAATACTAGAAATAAAGATAAACTAGATTAACCATTTTTTAGATTATCTTAAGTACATACATCTTTTATGGGGTACTGTGTTAAATGTTACAACAAAATACCTTGTGACATTTTGCAATTAAATGAAAGAAAATTTAAAACTCATATTAAAAATACACTTTGTAAACAAGCATATTACTAATTAGAGGATTATATCCAAGATAAGAGTGCTTGGAAACATGCTGGTCCTGCTCCATAGGACAATTTAGAATCAAGACAAAATCAAACTGTTTGCTAATTTAATTGTAAAATTTATTACTTTGTGTTTTATGACATTGATTTTACATTCTTTGATTACTTCCTCACACACTGACTTATTAATTGTAAAATTTTAGGAAAATCGTCTACTTTTACAATGTTTGTAAATATGTGAGCACCATGTATCTATCACATATTAAATTATCTGTCGTTGTTTCATTTTTAATTCTTTTTACCTATTGTGGTATAGTAATTTTATTCTAGGTGCACCGTCTTCACATATAATTATTATTTAACAAATGTACGTACATATACAAACAATTGTAAAACATTTTAAAAGAGTAACGGTGGAGTTTCTTGCCCATTCTTCTCCATACGAAAACTACCTTTTGGAAGGGGCGAATAGAATCAATTTTATTATTTTGTAATTTTTGACGTTCAAAAGTGCCATACATGGGCCTATTTGAAATTAATGATTTGACTTTGACCCCGTCAGGAACAAAGTTCCTTCTCACGTATGATTTAATTATTTAATTTTTGCAGCCGCCCCTTTTTTTTTTAAGTATCTTCTCCCGCTCTGGGCGGAGCGGGAGGGCGTATCAGACTCTTACTGACTAAAACCCACCCGTGTTCCTTCGGTTGCCCTGTTGCCGGGGGCCACGATGTCCCTATCGGTTTTCTGCGAACCCCCGGCAGGCATTGGCCCTAGCGGATCCCGTCATTTCTGCTGACATCTCTTTGAGGCGCGCGTGGAATACAACGCGCCGTCGACCCGGGCTTGGTCCTTATCGGACGGCGAGCTACCCATTGCTCACCGTTCGCAAGCCCGCGCCTACGGTGGCCGGAAATCGGCTCGCGATTCCCGCCCCGGGCGTCTCCTCCTGCAGCGGTTAGGGGCGTGAGGGTGCGAACTTTGCCTCTACCTCACGCGTTCCGCCTCCTCCTTCGCGAGCATTACCGCTTCGCAGAAGGAGGTGACGGCCTGCCGTTTCCTCTCGCTCCGTACCATGGCCTGAACCAGGGCCGGACGCGAGAGATCACCGCCGCCGTTGCAGCCGCCCCTTTGATTTACATTTTGACCTCACTATGGACTTAACTATTCGTAAGTTTATATTAAAAATTAAACGACAATAGTCCCTAAAACAATAGTCATATGATCTATCAATTCAAAAACGTCTCAAGCATAGTACCAACCTACCAACTACCTTGAACATACCAACCTGACGTTTGTAACAACGTTTTTCGAGATCAGAGAATGAATGAAATGAATTCACTGCCGCCTAACATTAGGGACCAAGATTTTGACACGTGACACATCAGTTGACTCGACGGGGTGTTTTGAATTCAGTCATGAAATTCAGGAATTTACATCAACTTTTGGCATTCGAATCAAAAATGTATAGTTAGCTGTCAAATTATAAGACGCTGGAGATCAGCGCCATCTGAAGTGAGCAAGTGGCAGTTTTTAACCCCATTTGAAAATTTGTCGTCATGACTGTCATTTTCATAGTTTTCGGGAGATAGTGCTGATATCGAATTAGATGGACATTGTGGATTTTAAGATGGCGGCTATTCCAAATAATAATAATATTGTAGATCAATTGTCATAGACATTAATTTCATGCCAATTGTAAACTTGATAATCAAAATCCGTAAAAAAACGGACCTCTTAATTTCGTCAAGTTCGTCTGTCCGTGCGTCCGGATGTCATACAGTCATTTAACATGGAGACTATTTACACTCTATCGATGAAAATTTTGAAAAAGGTGTATTTTTTGCACCGTTAAACAATGGTGTAGTGAAATTACGATAAACATAATAGTGGGGGTGGCATTCTCCATACTTACATATAACCGAGAGATGAAAAAAATCTATGCATATAAAGCGTGTATTGTTGGATCTCATAATTAAAATGTTAAGATGTTTCTAAGTGACTTTGCTTTTGAAATCAATAATTTTTGAGATACAGTTTATTTTCGGTTACAACCGCAGAATTAACTTTGTTTGTTATAGTTTTTTCGAGAAATACAAACTTATTTTTGCAGTCGATAAAATTGATACTATGCAATGTTTATGCGTAAATATTCATCCCAATTACGGAACCCTTCACTGTGCGTAGTCCGACATACACTTGGGCAGTTTTTTTAAAATTTCGTTTTGAAACTACCTCAAAAATAAACAATTTCTATTACTCGAGTAAGATTATCCAATTAAAAACAAATACTATCAAACTCATACAACTAAAAAAAAATGATTGTTGGTTTTATGAAACCACGGTAAAAGTGAAACTTTACACGGTCAGCTGCTGCGAACTATAGGCGCCGCCATATTGGCCTTGGCTGCTCTGACGATCGCCTTTCACTTTATCCCTACTCCGCGGCCGACCGACACGCGACATGCAACACACGGACGAAAAAGTTTGAGACGATGTAATAAAAGTTTCAATTTAAAAATATAGACGTCATTTAAAAGTGTTTGCGGAATACCTACCTAATTTATATAATTAATTTAACATCATTCCCAAACAAAATTTTCTTAAGCCTACCTAAAAAATGTATACTAGGCATTCTATATCAGAAAGTATCAAAAATAAAATCCACAGTAAATAATTGTCCAAAAAATTAAAAATAATTTTGAACAACGTTCCGAATTTAAATTCAAATAAATAGAACAATTCGGCGCGAAATTCAATAAATGAGGTAAGTATCTATCCTCGTTCTATGTGTTGACTCGTTTTATATTGAATGTTCTAAAAACGATTAAACACTAGAAAAGTATAAATAATTATTTTAAACAATGTTTATTGTATTTAATGCTTAAAACAATTTTATTTTAATTTTCAAGTATAGATTTCAGACATTCGACATAATTATAAATTAATCGAGACAATCAAAATTGAAAAAAAAAAACTTTTGGCATAATCGTTTTCGCACATCATTACAATAAAAAAAAAAACAATGATCGATGATTTTTAACACAAATTGAGTAGTAGTAATGAATATTACGTGTTATTGAACATGTGTTCGTATAATAAGTAAAGATCTGGGCATTTTCTAGTTACTTATAATATTTTTAATCACATTTGTCACATTTAAAGTCGTATCAGATATGTGTATGTGTGTTAATTGTGAAAAGTTAAAATGTAAACACGCACGATTGGCGCGAATCTTCGACTTTTGATATCAAAAACTTCATTACTACTACTTATTTAACTTGAAAAATGGATGAATTCGTCAAATAATTAAATGTTGTAATAGTCGCTGTCCTTATGGTGGAGTTTGGATGTTCGCAATCCCCAATTTTTATGTTTTTTAGCCTCGACCTCGACTGTCATCAAAATGGCGATTATCGCATTTACAGACTTGAATTTTATAAAGGTAAATTAATAATCTTGCGCGCTAAATATGAAAGATTTAATGGCATAAACATTATTTTAGCCAACTCTCTTAATTAAAGATGAATAATCTCATTGGCAGCAGCATTTTCAGTGCTTCTATAGGAAGGTTTACTTTAACAAATAACACAACAATACCTAAATACTAAAAACATTTTATTTCTCATAGAATTTAAAACGGCTTCAGCTTCATTCTCATAAAGTAGTCATGGTATGAAAGCAGCGTAGGTACGGTAGATGGTAGATGTACGCTTTCCCACAAAACAGTAATAAGCAATGATGATCTCTTAAACAATTTGTCCTATTTTGCTCACTTATCAATAATTATGTACACTAAGTCCTGCTGCTCACATGTCACGATTTGATTCTGGCCCTAACCAGATTATTGTTTTGATCTATTATGGGTAAATCTTTTACACTCTAGGGTGGCTCTGTTTTTATCATCACTTGCTTGCCTATAAACATCTCTGGTAGCAGCCTCTCTCAGTAAGCATGACAAACTTTATCCAAATGTATACCTAACCTTGAAAGTAAGAAAATACTCTTATTGTTGTTTATTTACTTTTGTATAATAATTATATCACTCATAATAATTCTGCCATTTTAAAAACACTAACCTGATGACTTCTGTGACTTGCAATTGACATGCCACATACATAACATAATATGCTTAGATTTTCCTGAGCAAGTAATACTTGGGATAGAGTTGTAGATAATATAATCAATAATGTCAAGTCTTGCAATAACACATGTCATCGTCATACCTTAAAAAGGTAAAAAAATTCAGTGTATTTACTTATGCTATATAATTACATCATACTATAGACATTTACAGCTGACGACGCGCGACGTACCCCTGACTGAACATAGGCCTTCTACTAATAGGCTGCTAAAATCAATGAGGTTATACAATACGACGGTGTTTATAAATATTTAGAGAACATAATAAACTTACCCAGGGCCATGGAAAGATAAGCAATAGTTCCTCTGGCTTTAATTTAAATTGACAGCATTAAATCGTAACGTAATATAAGTATAAAGTAAATACGGAAAAATAAATTCAAATCAACGTAAAACAAACAGCTAACAATGCCATTGATCTGACAGATTTTTTTTGACAGTTTGACATTATGCATGGTGTCAGTGTTACCAGGTTTAATTATTTTGGTAATCGATTGACGAAATCGATTGGGTGATTATCAGTGATCGGAGTAGGTAGATTGATTTTACGTACTCGCATCATGAATAGTCATAGAAATCATAACATGGATAAGCCTTTTTTCCGGGATTTCATTTTGGTACTTACGGGATTGAATCAAATATTGTTAAAGTAAGGATTTTTAAACTACTACATTAGAAATTTATAGAATGCGATAGATAAATATTTAAAATATATTATATTGTTTTATAGTATATCTATCCTTTTCTTGGAGTCCGATCACCTATATACTATTAAACAGACAGCAAAAGGGTTGAACATTTCTTATTCATATTGATGTATTCTTTATTCTACACATTACAACATTTGAAATTCCTTAAAAAATCTTAATAATTTCAAAATCCCGGAATCCCGGAGGCGTATCCATACTAATATACGTGCCAGTTCATTGACCTCAAATCAATCTACTTACTCTGATCACTGGTAGTTTATAAAATAACATTACTGCCTCGAAACACTTTTAAGTTGTTGAGTATATTCAGACCATATAATATTTTATTTATTGTAAAATCATAATTTTACAGTATTTGAGTATAATAAATAGCATTTAAAACATACTCGTGTAGTGGATACTCCACCTACTCCATGTGGGTTAGTATCGATATTTTCAATCGATTTCAAATTATTTTATTGGAATAGTCTGTCATCTGGCAACATTCAGGTTAGGATTGAATGGCGGATGTAGTTCTTTAAGTATCAACAAAATAAATATTTATTAGGTTCTCTAATGCTAGAAGAAATAAATTTTGATAAAACGACTTGAAAAAAATACGACATAATTTTTGATAAATAAGCTTTGACACAGTATCATACCATGGGCCTGCTTTCGGGAAATCTCTTTTCAACTTTCTAGGTCACCCGGAAATGGGTTAAATGTTTTTGATGTCTAGTGGCAGGTCGTTGATAAAAATGCCGATTTTTATACGTTAATATCTCAATAACCGTTTGAGTTTTATTTATGAAATTTGGAGTTCTAGTTAATCTAAGGGGTTTTTATAAATAAACCAAATTTCATGAGTCTATGTTACATAGATTTTGAGTTATTAAGGGGTCAAAAGTGGCTCCAAATGGTTCGTGTAATATAACACACTGCAGCCGTGTCTTGCCTAGAAACTTGGCTCGACACGCTGCCGCGTGTCTAGATCTTAACTTTCCAAATGCTTTTTGGAAGGTTTTAAACCAAATACTGTATTGTATTAATTATACTGACAAATGAATCAGAACAGTGAAATACTTGACAGCTATTTGTGACATTACCATCTTTCTGAATGCACCCTAAGTCACACCACGATGGAAGGAAATCTGTTTAGCAGTCAAACACTTTCTATCTTAGTTTGAAGGGTAAGCAGGAACACTAGTAATGGGCAAAAAACATTAAACTTTCCAGGTAGTATTTAATTTAAAACAGCTTCTTCTTCCTACCATGTTGACCTGTCTATAATGGCAATTTTTCAGGACGGCCATTTTAAAGGTTTGATCACAGAAAAGAATTAGAATTAGTTTACAGTATGTGTTTTATAACGAAATATCAATGATCGTTCACAAAACCATGTGAATCGTTGATTTGACATGTTGTTATCAAGTAAAACACGTAAAAATGCAAGATGTCAACATAATACCATAGTCGATTGCTCCAAAAGTTATTTATATTTTGAGCTGTCATTTTTTTTTTCATATAAATTCCTAATGCGTAGAACGTATTAAGCCAATAAAAAAAAACATAACAAGTCGAGATGTCAATGTATTCACGCCAGCCACGGATTTATTGTAATCAAGCCCAGGACCTTGGCAATTAATTATAGCCAGACCAACGCTAAATACACGTATTTATTTGCACGTTACCTGCACCTATTATTATAAAGTGCTTACACATTCGTGTTTGTTCTTGCATGCACAAATACCTACACTCAAGGTGACAGGAAATATCGTGGAAGAATTATTTAAATAGGTACATTGCATATTAAACAGGTAAACATCGAACGTCGCTGTCGAACAAAATAACGATAAGGAATAAGAATATATAAAGGTTAGCGCGAGCTAAGGTGTAACAGTACAATATTCTACATGTTGTTTTTCGGATAAATAAAATATGGACCAAGTCTTTCGTAAGATCATCGGAGTATCAGTAGGATTTAAGTGACGGATTTTCCCAATTAGATTGTCTATATTTTTAAATTGCGATTCTTCAAAGAAAAAAACCAGTCAAGTGCGTGTCGGACCATGCACAATGAAGAGTTCCGTAGTTGAGATAAATTTATCCCAAAAATAAACTTAACTTTGTTGTTAATAAACATGTTCTCCCATACGGAATGTTTGGGAAAACATGTTTTTGCAACTGCAAAGTTAAGTTGGTCGATTATTACTCGTTAACTTGTAGAGCCTACTTAGCTGTGATAGTTTTCCTTTTAATTTCGTTATATAAACTACTGCTGTGATTTTTTCCACACATTCAAAATCAACCATTTAGCCGGCAGGGGGGGGACACTTGACTCTAACAAAAATTAGCACTTTAAAGCTTAATATTTCGCAAAGGGATCCCTGAATCCAAAAATGGTTTTCACATACTTATGATGTGTTGTATATTGAATAATTAAGTCAAATAAGAGCCAAAGTAGTAAACGTCATGTTTTTTATTTTTTGACAATCAAAAAAGAACACAATGTCAATACGAAATTAGATTATTAAGAATAATAAATACAAACAAGTATTTAATGCATACTTTGAGTATTTACTACATGATTTTTTTAAAGTACCTTTCCAATGATACTCCACACAATGGGAAAGAAAAAAAAAAACATCACCACTTTACGTGTAGGGGAGGTACCTTAAAAAAATGTTTTTTTCTTTATTTTATTTTACTACTTTGTCGGCGTAATTAATATATACACTCATGCCAAATTACAGCTTTCTAGTACTAAGGGTCTCGGAGCTAGACCGCGGACAGACAGACAGACAGACTGACATGACGAAACTATAAGGGTTCCTTGTTTACTACGGAACCCTAAAAAAGAAATTAAAAAAGAAAAAACTTGAAATTTTATTCAGTAGTTAATTAACTGCTGTAAGCTTCAATAGTAAAAATATTTAAGGACGTGCTTAGGTTTGGTGGATCTCGGGCAGTTGGTCCAACTCTGTACGATGTATTATGTAATCAATAGTTTTGCTGATCAGTCAAACTATTAATTTCATCATAAAGGTGTGATTGTATCGCTTGTTGCATTGATCGTGTAGCATGTGAGTATTAATATTGCCAACACTAATAGTGTGTCATTGTGGTAGACAACAGCAAAGATATTCCATTAAAAAATTGCGCGCGCAGCACCGTGCACGTGATAGAAGTGAATTTTCTTAAAAAAATAAGAATAAGAGAGATTTAGTGTGAGAGACAGAGAGAGTTGTATCTGTCTTCTCTCTCATGTAACAAAATTTGCCTAAACGAGATGCGATCTTGAAATTTCACACTCAGTTCTCGTCCATTTATCGAATCGCTGCTTAAGAAATGTTACTTTTTTTTAAACTATAGTTGCCGCGTGCTCCCGGGGGTTAAGTTAATGAGTGATTATTTTTCTACATGTAAAAGAAATCTAGAAATAAATATAGCCAAGCCCAGAATAATGTACGCTCAAAGTTATTTTCCAAATTGTAAGCTCACCTTTCTAACGTAACACGAAACTATCGAGTTTCGCCATTAGCACGATGACGCTCCATTGCCCATCTATAGTTACACGTTACGCGCGCCCCCGGGGGTACAGCATCAGTTGTTACTTGCCTTTAGATTTCATTGGATATTCAGCTGTTATGATATTATCTTTATCGATCGCCTGATGATGTTGTTATATGATAAACTTTTGAAAACAACCCGTTGCTTCACCGGAGAGGTTTCCTGTATTTTATGTTGGTTTTTTGTAGAAACTAGGTTGTTTTTTATTTCAAATGAAGACGGTGAGGTTTGACTGAATACCCTACAATATATACTACATTTGAATTCTGTCAATAATATTTTATCAAACATTCGAAAATGCGACTGCAGTGTGCCGTCTGGGGTTCGATCTCAAGGTCGGGCAAAGTGACTCTGTATAGAATTAATTATATTTTAATTATATCTTAACTTAAGAACAACTGCCAAGTCACTTGAATATTTAAATCGTGTCCTGCGAGGCAAAAAATGGTATTAGGTACATTCTAGCAAGATATCTTGCACTTATGTTTATTATTATGTTAATCCTACACGTTTCTGATCTATATATATGTCTGCAAAACAGTTTAATTACCTACTAATATAAACATCCCACATTAGTATACATACAGCCACAGATTGCACAATTAAACGCAGCGATTTACTTGTGACTGTATAACGCAGCCCGCATTTCAATGTTCGCGTCGAAGTCCCGAGACGGATCGCCTCGGTCTGCATCCACCTGATAGCCACTTTATTGTATCTCTAACGACCGGGTGGAAACATACGGGGAAGGAATTGTGGCGAAAGCGTTGAGCGGTGAGGGTGACTACTTACTGAATAGGTTAGGTGGAGCGTTGGGGCAGTTTTAAATGTTCGTAGGAACGCAGTGTCGTAATTTGAGTGAAATTAATAGCTCTTTTGTATAAATATGTGGTATGAAATTAGTGACGGAGCATTTTAATTTAATGCAAACATTGCATGGTATTACGTTTTTCATTTTTCATATTATTTACTATATTTAATTACTCGGTTGCATATAAAGTAGACAATATTGAACAATAATGTTCATATTATTCAAAATGGCGTAATTTTATCAACATTGCATTCCAACTGCAGTTTGAGTCATAAGTACCGCCTCCTTTCCCCACAAAAACCCACACTATTCCTTTGCGAAAACTTTCGCGTTTATCTACTGCTAGGAGATAGTAAGGTCGACTGTAGTGATATCTGAAACATAGACGACTGCATTATTAATAATAAAAATATAGGCGACTGCATTATTAACCTTATAGGGTCATGTGTATCCTTTGATCATAATCTACCCTACCAAGACATAATATCTGCAAACGGCCGTGTTCAACAGTGTTCACGGTGATAATGTAGATGTCTATGTTTCCACATTAAGGCATACAATGACCAGCTCTTGGCTAATGGCCAACTATCTGAAATTACCCTTATTTAAGCAGTTACTATCAATTGAGCTTAGAGGCAATGACAATAGTCTAGTCTAGCTTTAGGTCATAGATAATAGAATCTAGGCTTTGTCTCGGGAAGCGTATTCAGATTTGATGTTTATGATGCAGGATTGAACAAAGAGTTTCACGATCGATTTTCTGTTTGGTATTAGTTTAATTAGATTAATTAGCGGTCCCGTATCTCTAACCGACTAAAAGATCAGGGTATTTGCAATGTAATTGTAACAATTCGTTACTCATTAAGTTTAAAACTTAACGCTGCGCTGGGAAAGTTAAATTGTGAGTGTGGAACCAACTCTTTTTATAAAAAGCTAGTGAGTCGTAGTCCTATCAGTTAGTTTAAGCATGATTAAAAATTACAAGTAGGTATTTGTTTCTCATGATCACATCTAAACTCCACCAATTAAACATAATCGTTTCCGGCCCGCTCCAACTCGCACCTCGTATGTTTAAATCGTAACTCACCAATACAATTTAAGCTCCGACGATGCTTAATTGCCGCAATTTACCGTCATCCACCTAAACTTGCCTCCGCTCAGTGCCGCTCCATCTATTCTCCCGTATATTCCAACTATCGTACATTGATTGATAGAACCGACATCTGATAATGACCACAATTTGTTTTCACTGTGTGTTAATTACCTACTTTACGGACATTTGTCAAACGCCAGGCAGTGGTAATAGCAAGTGATTAGGATAGGAACGTTCTCATTGATATGCTGCTGCATATTATGTTGTCCAGTACTGGACATAGACAGTACCTACATTTTGATTGTAAAGGTGCCGCTCCACTGCGACTCACGACCACGCTACATACGGATGCGTGGCTGGCAAACAAATGAACCGCTCAGCTTATGTCTCCGTGTGATCAGTGAACGATCGAAAAATTAAGCGCGGTGATTGCTACAGATAGCGGAACAAATATTTTATACCTATTTCCTGCAAAAAGATGTTCCAGTTCCAATGAAAATAAAATACACGTTTTACGGGCAGTCATTACATTGAAACAGTGAAAAGGTTTACAGTGAAAATAAGCCTTAAGAATGCGGCGACGCATGAATTGTCCATACAAATGTAGTACATAATTCATTTGCAATTTGAGCATATTTCCACCATATTATGTTGATATTCGGATTAAGACAGTATTTATGTAGGCTCCTACGTCTTTTCATTTCCAAAAACTTACCTTTAAATAAAGTGTAAGCGAATTGCATTTCGTACATTTTTACAGCGTAAATGACATGTTTTCATATTGTTTTTTCTGCATTATAAACAACAATATTTGTAATATTGTTTCCACAGAAGCATAGTTTGTTATCAAGCTACAAATTATCTAAAAAAAATAGAAATACATTAAGTTTTCATTCATAATTTTTTGTATTACGGAACACATCCAAATTTATCATAAATTTTCGAAAGCTAGTAACTAGTAGCTTGTCAATGTGTGCGTCGTAGTATTGCTCACTGTAGGTGTATATCGCTCCGACAGGCACTCACACTAGCGCAACGTGCTTGGAATTGAATTTTGCAAACATCTCGATTTGTAGTTGCGAGCCGTGTCGCCGGCCTCTTAAGGTAAGTAAGGTTGTATGTTCGAGTTGCAACCAATACATAAGCTAACTTAATATCTTGTAAATATAAGTATAAGCGTCCACCCTCGTTATCATTATTAAAAGGCTATTATTCGAGTCAGTGGATACATCTCGTCGAAAAGTTAAAGAAAAGAAGGGAAAAGTCAAAGAGATTTGGAGGATATAATTGCCCTGGTAACAGAATTAGATCCGGAGTTGTTGCCAGTTTTTGTTGCCAGGCATCTCCATAAACTTCCTCCGGTCACTTTTGACCACCTGGATGCGACAAGGTTGCTGAGAGATATAATTAAACTTCAAGAGGATGTGGCAATAATTAAGGAAAAGTATATTACTGTGGATGACCTGACCCATTTAAAATCACCGTGTGATCATCATCATTATAGAACTATTAATCGCAGGAGAGGAGGGTATCTACTAGATACTCGTAATAGTTTTGAGTGTGAAAGTATTCCGGTTAGTCAACCGGAAGTGAGCGAAAATTAAAGCGAGAGGAAATGGGAGGCCGTCACCTCCTTCTGCGAAGCGGTAATGCTTGCGAAGGAGGAGGCGGAACGCGTCCGGAAGAGGCAAACTTCGCGCCCTCACGCCCCTAACCGCCCCTAACCGCCGCTGGAGGAGATGCCCTGGGCGTCCGGAATCGCAGGCCGATTTCCGGTCACCCCCGTATGCGCGGGCTTGCGGATGGTGAGCAATGGGTAGCTCGCTATCCGATAAGACCAGGCCCGGATCGACGGCGCGTTGTGTTCTACGCGCGCCTCAAAGAGATGTCAGCAGAATTGACGGGATCCACTAGGGCCGATGCCTGCCGGGGTTGCGAAGAAAACCGAAAGGGAAATCGGCGCCCGGCAACAGAGCACCCGAAGGAACACGGGTGGGTTTTAGTCAGTAAGAGTCTGATACGCCCTCCCGCTCCGCCCAGAGCGGGAGAAGTTATTTGATAATATTCCACCCAAAAAAAAGGCTCATCGAACGCTGTGAATGTCAAGCGCGCAGGTGTGAACGAGAGGCATAATGATACCATCATAAATCTCGCTGCCGGCGCAAGCAGCTAGTTGTGGTAGATCGGGCATTCTAGAACGCGTGGAGGCCAGCACCGCGGTTTCGTTAATATTACCTGCCTGTGTGACGAAGACAGCGATACCGGAGAGTGCGAAAGAAAGAGAAGGAGCAACGGGGCCCACTGCGGAACCAGACGTTGAGTCGTCGGCGCATAATTATGGCGCATGTAGAATGCTCAAGGACATCGACCGCGGGCGGTGGCGGTGGTCAGCGTAAACAACTAATGTCAGATGTTTTAAAACAACACGGTGAATGGAATGAGGTGTTGTCGATTGACGGAAGGATTAAATTTCATCGTAAAAGGTTGCAAAATCGTTTCGTTGGTTAAAAAGGAAGGGCAGATACCTCGCCTCAGTGTTCTTTTAAGGCAGCGGATGTCAGTGTTCCTTTTTAGGGTTCCGTAGTAAACAAGGAACCCTTATAGTTTCGTCATGTCCGTCTGTCTGTCTGTCTGTCGGTCTGTCCGCGGTCTAGCTCCGAGACCCTTAGTACTAGAAAGCTGTAATGGCATAGGTATACATATTAATTACGTCGACAAAGTGGTAAAACAAAATAATGAAAAACATTTATTTTAGGGTACCTCTCCTACACTTAAAGTGGTGATGTTTTTCTTATCGCCTGTTGTGGGGTATCATTGGAAAGGTCCTTCAAAAACATTGCGAGTTTGTCGAAATCATTTTTGGATTCAGGGATCCGTTTGCGAAATATTAAGCTTTAAAGTGCTAATTTTTGTTAGAGTCAAGTGTCCCCCCCCTACCAGCTAAATGGTTGATTTTGGATATGTGAAAAAAATCACGGCAGTACTTTATATAACGAAATTAAAAGGAAAACTATCACAGCTAAGTAGGCTCTACAAGTTAACGAGTAATAATCGACCAACTCAACTTTGCAGTTGTAAAAACATGTTTTCCCCAATACCAAACAAAAAATCATCACAGAGATCATGAATCCATGATATGAAAATTTTTTCCACTTTCGGAATAAATGTTACCAGATATAACAGAAAAGTCTAAATCAAATCATTTATTTCAAATAGGCCCATAAAATTGATTCTAGTCGCCCCTTCCAAAAGGTAGGTTTCGTATGGAGAAGAATGGGCAAGAAACTCTACCGTTACTCTTTTAAAATGTTTTACAATAGTTTGTATAGGTACGTACATTAATTAAATAATTATATGTAAAGACGATGTACCTAGAATAAAATTACTATACCGCAATAGGTAAAAAGAATTAAAAATGAAGCAACGACCGATAATTTAATTATGTGATAGACACATGGTGCTCACATATTTACAAACATTGTAAAAGTAGAGGATTTTAATAAAATTTTGTAGTTAATAAGTCAGTGTGTGAGGAAGTAATCACAGAATTTAAAATCAATGTCATAAAACACAAAATAATAAATTTTACAATTAAATTAGCAACCAGTTCGATTTTGTCTTGATTCTAAATTGTCCTGTGGAGCAGGACCAGCATGTTTCCAAGCATCTTATCTTGTATATAATCCTCTAATTTGTAATATGCTTGTTTACAAAGTGAATTTTAATATGAGTTTTAAATTTCCTTTTATTTAATTGCAATATGTCACAAGGTATTTTGTTGTAACATTTAATACAGTACCCCATAAAAGATGTATGTACTCTAGATAATCTGAAAAATGGTTGATCTAGTTTATCTTTATTTCTAGTACTAAAATTATGTCTTATCACTTATTTTATTAAAGAAATGTGGATACATACATAATATTTTCATAAATGAATTAGCAAAGTACCGTCTTGCTTACCGTCAAGCTTGAGGCGTGAACGTCGTTCTTTCACTCAAAGATAAGCCTCAAGCTTTTAAGAAAATTTAAAGTTCTATGTTAACGTAAGTTTTATTGTGGTACAAAAAAAAAGTCTCGTGGGGTCCATATTTTAGCCAATATTATACATATGCTGCTATTATATGTTAATTTTATATACATTTTTTATTTTTTATTTTTAGCTTTATTTTTTTGATAAGTTAAGATGTTTTACATAAAGTTCCTTTATAAAATAAATGTTTGCACTTATTTTGTTTCTTTTTCACAAATAGACTTTGGGATCCGCACGCCACTAACAGTGTGATTATTTTGGCGCGACTAGCTAAAGGTTAATCGTTGCAAAAAAGTTTGCGCTCGCGAGGTCTGCTATTCGCAGAACTACCTACTAGTTTTATATATAAAAACTTTAATGATCGATAACATTATTTTAAAAAAATCGACATCCGTGTTTTGTTTTTAGTTGGCGTTTTTGTCTTAGTTGGGTTTTAGTTTTTAACTTTATTTTTTTACTTAATGATTACGTCATCACGTGCGTACATCCTCGCGTGGTTGTTTGCGGGTTCACTTTGAGCATGTGCCGTTCGGATGAATGCAAGTCCCATGCTTCAACCTGAGGCAGGCGTGACAAACAATTCGCGACGAATGCCTCGCGATGTCTGTATACGGCTTTAGATTAGTTTGTCAAAATCAGCGTTATGAATCTCCATAATTATCTACGTATCTATTCTTGTACCTATCCTAAGAAAAACCTCTAAACAAATACAATTTCTTTTGATTTAATGAAATTTTATTTCTTTGCTATATTTGATTTATATCTAGAACACTAACAGTTTGTACACAGAGTGATATATTGCGAGACCCCCCCGTGCCTCGGCAAGCAATATATATTGAGTATTGAGCACGTTAAGCCGTTGATCTCAACTGTCATTCGTAGATCATTGACAGGCGTTACGGGTAGCTAGAAGTCTGAAAGACTAACAACCAGTCTTACCAAGGGGTATCGTGTTACCCAATACAGTTATTGGGTAATACGATACCCCTTGGTAAGACTTGTAGTAACTGCCTATCTGACCTACCAGACCACATAGGCACTAGGCAGTTGATTCATGTAAAATATTGGTTTTCAGCTGCATCCGGTTAGACTGGAAGATGATCTCAAGTTATTTGAGATAAGACTGGGCAGACCTGTTATTTCTATGGAGCAGACTGATTGTAGATAAATGGAGATATTAAAAAGCTCATAATAACCTACAATATTGTATTGTTCCACACGTTGCACGTATACTTTAGAATACTAGAGTGTAATTTAAGCCCGCGTAGGCGCGGAGGGGCGAGCGGCCCGCGGGCTGAGGAGCAGGTGGTGAGCCTTAAAACAATCTGCGACGATAAGCTCGCATGATACCGCCGGAGCCTCGCAGCGCCAGAGCCATGACAAAAACCATGCCTGCTGCATATTGCAAGCTCGTTTGCATGCTACATGCATGGTGTATGCTTGTTTGCATGTTTGAAAAATATTACGTCAGCAGATTCTGTATTGATTTTCCGGAATTTTCAGTATTTTATTCGGTTGTTTCTTTATTTGTATTCGCATATAAGTTGTCGGAAAATTGTATTTATAGCAGTAAATTTCGTATTTTGAGTATGCACATATTTTAATTTTTTTTCGGAGCTTTTATTACTACCCAACTATAAACCATTTAAAAGAAAGGCAAATAAATGTGAAAATAATTTAATCAAAACATTTTCAATAATGATTATAAAGAACTTCGTTTAAAACGCTAAAATAAATGCAAAATATCGTGTTCATCTACGCCAATGTTATTGAGTTTGCTTTGATTGAGTTGCTTGCTCCTTCAGTGCGCAGTCCATACTGAAAATTAAGATAAAACAAAATAAATATGATTACAGAAAAAAATATTAAACATTCAATCCATTTCGGAGAAGTTCTGCTTCCAATATACATAAATATGTTATAAATTAAAGTCCGTTTTCATACTGTCTATCTGTGTGATCGCGTTGTTCTTTAAAACTGCACAACGGATTTTGACGCGGTTTTTACATCATTTATATAATGTATTCTGGAAGGTTTATGTGTAACAAATTAATATTAAACTTAAGTACAAAATATCGATGTTTCGTCAAGATGTAAAAACCGTACGAATCAGGGGCGGGTCGCTACTACTTTAATAAAAATGAAATGAAGACTTACAAGCAACTATTGCTGTACTGTACGGTTCCATCGGGTCCATACACGGGGCTATAGATTGTGGGGCAGTAGCAGCCCGCGTCGCTCATCATGGCGCCCAGCAGCACCAGAAATAGGGTGAAGACTGGGGAGAAAGATACGTGTTTAAGTTTAATACCTAATATGTAATACGGGCTGGTATCCGCAACTCCACGTCAAAGCGCGTATTTTGCGTACGGTTTAATACCTAACTAACTAATGTGTATCACCTCAAGTACCCTTAATATGGGTACATAAGATGATACATACAACAAAAATTAATTAACCATATCCTACCTAAACAGGTGTGCAAATATCGACTGTAATAAAATATTTCGTAAATTATTCATTAATTTAACTATTACAAATATTAATATTTTATTACAGTAACTAAAGTGTAAGTAAAAATATTTAATACCTAACTAACTAATACTTTTCAGCGAGTTTAGCTGACTAAACAGATAAATTAAATTGTCATTGCAGAGGTCCCCCACCTCTCAGATTTAAAAAAAAAATAAGTTTAAGTTGGCATGCGACGACGGCTTTACCTTGAACATTTTTGTACCTATGTCTCGATTTTTGTCGGAAATATATTCTTGTTTCGTATATTTTAGTTAATTTTTATTTTCCCGTAGTCGGGTTACAGTTTTTTGTTAAACTTAATTTTTATTTCATGCTTTTCCGTTTTTACGCTTGATAAACGCCTCCCATCCCTCGAGTACAATGATAATTTTATTAATATGTTTAGTCAGCAAGTAAATGAGTGACCTTTCGCTTTGTATGAACAAATTAACTAATATAACTTGTTGCACGACTCATAATGCGAAGCATTAGAGAGTGCAATGCAGCAGAAACGAAAAAAACATCAAAATTGTTTAAAAAAAAATCCCGTCCATCAAGTGTAAAACTTTAAAACATTGTAGTTTGAGAAAAAAAACAATTAATTAAGACTCTTTTCTTTTTTATAGATTCGTTTCAGCCATAGGAGGAACCCTATTTAAAATGGTTCTTTTATTCAAAGTTTAATTATAATTTATAAAAAAAAACAACCGACTTCCAAAAAAACACAACAAAGTGAAAAATAACTTTAATTTCGGAAGTCGGTGTCTTTGGTTTTGAATTTTCGTTTTTTGCCACCGACTTCCGAAATTAAAGTTATTTTTCACTTTATAATGTTTTTTTGGAAGTCGGTTGTTTTTTTTTTTGTAAAAAGTTTTTATTTTTCACTTTTTAGTTGTGGTATTTACCCCATAGAAATTCGAATAACACTACGTGCTACGTAACTAACAGTGAGAGGAACTTAACATATCACCCACATACTAAGTGGGAAAAAATACGCATTATTGAAGCTAACTCAAAAACTACCCAAGCAAAGTTATTAAAATTTATATGGGACCACCTCTGAAGTATTACCTACCAAACAAAAAAAAACAATTCATAAGTGGCCGGGCTATCGCGTAACAAACGTACAAAAAAAAACATACACGTGAATTGAGAACCTCCTCCTTTTGGAAGTCGGTTAAAAAAAGTAACTTATATAATATTTCCAACTTCGACCCTCTTCCGTTGCCTAGCAACCAACAAAGCAAACCTTAATAGTTTTTAACAATACGTAAAGATTGCGAGGTGAGAAATGTTACCCATATTGATGGGTAAAAAAACAGTCAAAACATACTTCATGAAAAGTCGTTTTCGCACTTTTGGATTTCCCAAATTTTTTTTTTCCATGTAATTTTTGTTTTTTGGAAGGGTACTCATGTTTCGTATTACAATTTAGGTTAAGTATGTACCTACAACATTTTAGCAGTTACATAAGTTTTTTAAACGCGAGTTACCGAGGATTAAAAATAAAATACGTATTTAAAACGGTCTTACCCAACGCAAATAATTTCATCTTGTATAAGCGAAGACACAACTTTACCACAACTATTAACTAATTTGTGTAACAGAGTATTTATACAAAGCACCGGTGCCGCGGGAGACGCAAGCGGGGTGCGGGAGACGCGCGCGACGATGACGCGGCGCGAGCCAATCAGCGCCGACCAACGCGGACCGCACGTCACTTCACGTCAAAATCTTGTGTGAACGGTCATTGTTTTTATGTTACCGAATTATTTGAATTTTGCATTATACCTAATTTAATTACAGTCCACTCTTAGTCTAGCCCCACACATGGCTATGAGGCCAGCTGACTCGCCGCTGCCCCGCACCCCTCGTTCACTGCCGCCAGCGCGCGGCGATGTTGAGAAGAGGTCTCAACACTGATATCTTAATCTTAATTGTCATAAAAGTACTAATCACACGGGATTAAATTAATATCCGAACTGTATTTTAAAAAGGGCGAAAGTAACTGTTTGTTTTTTACCTTATCACTCCTTAACGACAGAACGGATTTCGATTAAATTTAACACCTAGGCTACTTATAGGAGACTCTTTATTCCAGCAGTACATTCCTGTGAGATCCGACTTCCATGCTGGCGAATCCGCGCGCAAGAACTGGTAGTACGCTATGAATTACATTCGATATTAACATCAGAATAACACGTAATGTTTTATCTCTGTTATTATTGCAAGCACATTCCGTCACACTGTCGTATTTTTTTTGTAAAGTGTGTTAGAGTTTTTTAAGTAAAAATACAATAAAGATTATTTAGATCACTAACTCCAAACCTGATATAAATAATCTTTAAAATCAGTCCCTTTATACAATCCTTTTATTTCAGCTTTTTGTTACGTGTGTTATCCAGTACGCTAACGTCATAATTGTGAATTAATTCCTTATTTATGTTATATTATTTAATTTTTGCTACAGTTAGGAAACGACGTAGGTTATACTGATCATCATTCTCTTGCCTTGTCCCAATTTATTTACGGTCGGCGCAACATTTATCTGGCGTCGGCGCAACATTTACCTAGGTTCGGCGCAATATTTATCTAGTGTTGGCGCAACATTTATCTAGTCTCTAATAATCGACCAACTTAGATTAGCGGTTGTAAAAACATGTTCTCCCATACATTCCGTATGAAAGAAAATGTTTTCAACTACAAAGTTAAGTTTGTTCTTGGCATAAATTCATCCCAACTACGGAATCCTACATTGTGTGGTCCGACATGCACTTGGCCGGTTTTTTACTTTGCAGACTTAGCGTGGCTAGACTCTACTTGAGATTCGACAGCGTGTTTGTTAATCAGCCTTTCAAAAACCAGATATAAATGTAACAACGTAGCGCGTAGTGAAAAATTAATAATTATAATTACCGATGTAAATAAGGAAAAACGTCTTCCGGCATCTGATACTCTCCTATTTCCGTAAAAGTTTAGTGTTGTTTGTGTGTTTTCTATTAGGTACCTACATATTAGGCACAATAAGTTTTCCTCATTCTTAATTATAAGAGCGTCCCGTACTAATATAACTAAGAATCATATTATGATAATTGTGATTATGGAATAAATTATGTTTGTAGGTATTAATTAGCGTCTACCTACAGTTGGGGAATAAAAAGGTTAACCAATTTTTTGTTTTGTTGATTTCAGTTTTACTTCTATTATTTTTATACCAGCAGTAGGTACAAACCCCATACAACCAAATACAACATATCTCAATATAAAATTTATGTCTGTAATTTTTATGGTGTACATAATAAAGAAAATTCTATCTATCTATCTACTATTAAACGAGAAATATTTGTATACTTGTTTGTGTATATTTGTGTTCTCAAAATCGGCTCTAACGATTTCGATGAAAGTTGCAATATAGGGGTTACGGGGGTTTACGGGGGCGAAAAATCGATCTGACTAGGTCTCATAACCGGGAATAGTTATTTGTGCAACAAGAGAGCAAAGTAGGTTTTTGCTGCGAGTGTTAATTTTGAATCCCGAGTAAGCGAAGGATTCTATAATTGAATCACGAGCGTAGCGCGTGATTTTAAGTTAGAATTCTGAGCGCAGCGAGGGATTCAAAGACACGAGATGCAAATAACTTTGGTCTCGTGTAACACATACAACTTTTCACCTCAGCAGCGAGAACATATTAATATATTATTCGTAGTATCTAAAGGTAAAAAAATACAACACGGTAAACATTTAACCACATGTATATTTGTAAAACAAAATATATCAAAAAATTAAAAGTTAAAAGTAAAATTATTGCACTGACATTCTTTTCAAAAATGCAATAAGTTTGGGATAGGTTTCAATGTATACAACGTCATCTTTTGTCTTTATTGTGGCTTTCAACATTGAGTAAATACTCCACATTGTAAATGGTTGGTTTGTGATAATTCAATGAAGTACGATAACAGTACAGTTTCCGAAAAAGTGTTTGCACCCTTTGTATTGTCTCCATTGCTCGGATATTTTTCGCAAGACTTTTCAGGCAGGAAACTTAAAATATGAATATGAACTTAGGTCTGCATTTTTTACATAATATAACATAACATCACGCCTTGTTTCCCCGAAGGATTGGGCAGAGGTGTCCCTGTAGCAGGTACCACCCACAATTTGCCAGTTATGTTTAAGTCCCATGTAATAGGGGGCGAGCCTATTGCCATCAACCGGCCACAAATCCAAACTCCGAGCTGCTACTGAGAAATTCCAGATAGAAAAATCCAATAACACTTTGCCCGACCCGGGAATCGAACCCAGGACCTCATGCTCAGCAGTAGCGCTTGCGACCACTAGACCAACGAGGCAGTTAAAGGGAAAAAATACAATCATTAAAAATTATTGCTACTAAAGACTTTTTATTTCTGAGATCATGTAAGTTTTGGCCAAGTATTTTTTAATTTTATTGATCACTCCTTTTTCAGCTTTCAGAAAAAAATCAATTAAATGTTTTAAGTGCAGCAGTTTTTTCATAATGATTTGTTTTTAGTAATAAGTCAGAAAATTTAAAAAAATCAAAGAACCGTCACAGCTCGGTAACCATCCAGTTTTGACCCCTAGTTAACTGGACTTAATTTGTTGCTAATAAACCTCTTGTATAACCCCTTTCAAGGAATAGGTCGAATTTCCCTGTCACCCTGTAGAAGAAAAATATGACGTTTACTACTTTGACTCTTATTTAATTAAATTATTTAATTTACAACAATCACCTGTAACATTATCAGAAACTTTTTGACTGCACCAGAATAAACCATCCAATACCGCGAATGTGACATTTTTACGAAAATCATTTTCAAATACAGGATCACGTATTTGAACGTGTAGAATGAAATTTAAAAAAACTGATTTTCGTAAAAAAAATCACATTCGCGGTATTGGATGCCGAGCGACGTTATGTTGTTCCGAACGATACTCTGTTGCCAGAGGCTCGTGGGAGGCATAGCCCGTGTAGTGAGTGTTGGTGCGTTGGTGCAGCCGTGGGTGGGTATATGGGCGCGTTAGTCGCAGCCTATATTGTGGGTGCTAAGTCAGCAGCCGACCGCTGAAAAGCGTGGCATCAAAGTTTCCATAGAGCAGTTTGAGGCCCTCCCCATAATACGATGGGGGCTAACCGCTGGAGCGGTGTGGGATTCCCCGGCTTGGCCGGGACCCACCTGGGTAGTTTCTTCACAATTCTGCATGTTCATGGTTTTGGGGATAGGCGTTTTCTCGTCGGGCATCGAGGTTATCCTTCTTCTGGGACCGACAGGATAAAGGGATAGGAAGGAAGGCGTTTGGTGGATGGAGTGTGTGGGTTCTTTGGGGGTCACCCTAGGCTTGGGAGTTGGCCTAGGGATTTAGGATCGACGGGATAGATATGGATAGGGAGGGATGGCTTGGTTTGGTAATGGGTACATAGGAAGGGATATATGGGTTACCCTAGCCTGGGATTTGGCTTTCGGGAACTTCTCTTGTCCGGGATCTCTTTAGAAGACGTTCCAGGTTCACCCACTAACGGTTAATATAAACGTCAGCGGTCAGTCTCGCAGCCGGAGTTGGGCTGTCCGCAACCTGCCCACCCGCTCAGTTGCAAGAGAAGGAGTGCCTGGCAGTCTGGGTCGACCCACCACAGATGTACGTATACATTAGCGTTGGAGCGATCCAGCCTCCCCGAGGAGTCGTAGTCCTATTAGTTAGTTAGTTTAGGCATGGTTACAAGTAGGTATTTGTTTCTCATGATCACATCTAAACTCCACCAATTAAACATGATCGTTTCCGGCCCGCTCCAACTCGCACCTCGTATGTTTATACCGTAACTCACCAATACAATTTAAGCTCCGACGATGCTTAATTGCCGCATTACCGTCATCCACCTAAACTTGCCTTCGCTCTGTGCCGCTCCATCTATTCTCCCGTATATTCCAACTATCGTACATTGATTGATAGAACCGACATCTGATAATCACCACAATTTGTTATCACTGTGCTGTTAATTACTTTACGGACATTTGTCAAACGCCAGGCAGTGGTAATAGCAAGTGATTAGGATAGGAACGTTCTCATTTATCTGCTGCATATGTTGTCCAGTACTGGACATAAACAGTACATTTTGATTGTAAAGGTGCCGCTCCACAGCCCACGGCTAAGTTACGCAGTGCACTAAGCTTCGTTTCGTATGAAAATGTTGACAGGATCGTCAACTACGACTCACGATCACGCTACACACGGATGCGTGGCTGGCAAACAAATTAACCCCTCAGCTTATCTCTTCGTGTGATCAGTGAACGGTCGAATTGTCGGTGATTGCTACTGTGCTACAGATGATGGAACAAAATTTTTATATGGCATATAAAAAGATGTTCTGCTTCCAAGGAAAATAGAAACACTTTTTACTTTTTTAATCCAATTAAAACTAAAAAGAATCCCCGAGAAAGTACCTAGTTTAATCTCAATGGTGATTATCATTGAAATGTTACCAATAATGACCTTAATTAAATGCTTTATCAACTATTAAAATTAAAGTAAATACATAATACGAAATTATTTTTCACTGGTATATTCGGAATAAATGTTCCCAGATATTACAGTATGGCGTTCTATTCTAGGAGTAGTTGTCACAACTGTCAATTTCTTGACGTAACTCGATATGTTACCTAAACAATAATTAATTACAATGCGCCTCCAATATCGCTCACTGATTAATAGATCCTGCTACTAATTACCGCCGTCTAAGACTTGCTGTTACACCGCACTATTAATTAATTACTCCACAGGCATTTGTTACATGTTACCATTAGTTACGCTGCTAGTATTTCTGTTAATCCCTTCAACTGTGCTAAATTACCTTTTGCTTGTGGTTCCGGTTTATAATAGTGCAATGGTGTAACTCAATAGCTCTGGCTCTAAAGGTTTATGCACACAGATTATTCACGTCACCGTATGCCGCATGTATAGTAGAACAAACTATTTACGCAGAATAGCCTTTACCAGAAGCGGTCCTCGTATGAGCAGTTTTTCGTGAACGTGGTACGACAGCGACCTGACATCATCTCTGTCAACAGAAGACAGCCGTCACGCAACCATCGATGCGACGCTCCGCTAGAGTAACAGTGTCACTCTTATGTTTGGTGATTCCAGTAACTTCGTTACAAATTACAAATGAGGCGGCGCCACTTACTGCGCCATCATATTCATATTTCCACTACACTGCCATAGTATAAGGAAAGGTAGTAAGCTATCTTCATAGAAATGCACCGCGCGCGGCTTGTATGTTTGGGGCCATAGTATCTATGCGTCACCGCACGCACGCTTAACAAAATCTCGACCCGTTTCTAGTGAGAAACCGGATTTTGTTGTGTGCGTGCGGCGACGCATAGATACTATGGCCGCACACATACAAGCCGCGCGCGGTGCGTTTGTATGAAGCTTACAACCTCTCCTTATACTATGACACTGCCAATATTCTTTTTACACACACAATGGTGCCGATTCCCTTGTTCACAAACTAAACTAAATTTAAGTTCAGTGCATCTTTTTCTTTCTATTTCATTAAGAAAAGAACAGAAGATATATTTTAGTTTAGTCCTGTCAAATTAATCAGCGCCTGTCACTACTCCATACAAGTTTAGACGTGATTAAAAACTTGCCTACTAAAATTACGTCAATTTACGTCAACCGAGAGCAGTGGTGGCCCAGTGGTAACGGCCTAACGGCAAAGAATAATAACTGTTACGCAAACAGTTATTATTCTTTGCCGAGACGATATATTTTCTAGGATAATAATGGCTCAACACAAGCATTTCTTCCATTTTTTATTTGATACTAGAAGAACGATGGTTCAGTGTATTTCTGAATAGGTAGAACAAAATAGAAGTAGATTGGTACTATCTGCAGGAATGTGTAGCATATCTACACCTAAAAGAAGAATATTTTCACTGATTATGGCAGCATTTTGGACCTTCTTTACAGAGAGGCAGTAAGTAAGCTTATCGAGGTAAAAATATCACACAAAGAGTATTTAGAAAAATCAGTTTTAAAACATTACTGCGTAAGTAATTTATTTCTGTTTTTCTTCTTCGTAATATAGTGTTTACATACGTTGTGTTCAATACATTTTTAACCGACTTCCAAAAAGGAGGAGGTTATATGTTCGTCGCGTATGTTTGTTTTTTTTATGTATGTCCACCGATTTCTCCGTCAATTGTGGACCGATTTTGATAATTCTTTTTTTGTTTGAAAGGGTGTGCTCTGGAATTGGTCCCATATAAATTTTATTAACTTTGCTTGGATAGTTTTTGAGTTAGCTACAAAATACGTTTTTTTTTCCCACTTAGTATGTAGATGATAAGTTTCTGACACTAGTAGCAGGTAGTGGTATTCGAATATGTGTGGGGTAGGTATCACAACTAAAAAGTGACAAAATAAAAACTTTTTACAAAAAAAAACAACCGACCTCCAAAAAAAAACACTACAAAGTGAAAAATAACTTTAATTTCGGAAGTCGGTGGCAAAAAACGAAGATACAAAACCCAAGACACCGACTTCCGAAATTAAAGTTATTTTTCACTTTGTAGTGTTTTTTTTTTTGGGTCTGTTGTTTTTTTTTGTAAAAAGTTTTTTCCATAGTGCGCCAGCTCTACTCTGGCACATAACATGCTGAAAATAAAGACAATTTTTAAATCAATATTATTTCTTGGTGGAGGCCTTTGCCCAGCAGTGGGACGGTAATAGGCTAATAAACAAGGTTTCAGTGTACAGCAGGGTTTCCCACAAGGTGGGACGCGCCCCCTCGGGGGCCGTAGAGTGACCAGTGGGGAGGCGCGGCGGCTCTATTAATATCCTTAATATTATAAATGCGAAAGTAAGTTTGTTTGTTACACCTTCACGCTAAAACGCCTAAACGGATTTGGATGAAATTTGGCACATATAAAGATAATGCCCTGGAAAAGAACATAGGATATTTTTTTTTTCCCACGGGATCGAGACTTATGCGGGTGAAACCGCGGGGCGCAGCTAGTAAACTATATATTTATTAAATTTTATTTTTATGTTCTTGATTTGGAAAAAGTTAAGGCTAGTTTTCAAAACACGAACGCTTCATAATATTGTAGGTAGGCCTACTGTAAAATGAGCTTCAGCTTTTCTGCATAAGTTGACAACATAAGTTTTCTTACTTTGTATGAATTGACTGAAAAAAAACCGAACTTATCCGAAGCGTGCTACAATTTTCGAGCTCACTTTGCTCGCTCTACCATTTTACATTCTCTTGATTCCTTAACTTTTCTGCATAAATCGACAAATTAACTCCTTTTTCTGTATGAATAGTTAAAAGAAAAATGTAACGAATACGAAATTGTAAAACATTGTTCGAGGTCGCTTTGCTCGCTCTTACATTATGCATTATCATAATTCTTGAGTAATTCTGCAAAAAACATTCAAGTTCCTTCCATTTCTGTTTCAAATAATAAAAAAAAAAACTAACCTATCCAAGGGGGGCAAACATTTTCGAACTCACTTACGTTTACTTAACATTCTTATGCTTTTCTGCTTATGTCGAAAAAGAAACTCAGGTGGCATAAGGAGGGGTGCTTGGACAGGAAACCTCCCCGTGTGCCTGGGGGCTGGAGTTCCCTTATGGATGCGTCCGGGGGGAAGGCCAGTCTCCGGGACGGTGCACCCTGGGGTACGGACAATGACTCCCCAGCTAGGGGTCTCGTTGTCCGTATGCCAATATCCTGTCGGAGGATAACGCTCTAACGGGTACTCACTAGGGAGCACTCGTTGAGCAGCGTTAGAGTAGGAGCGGGCTCGGCGTGCACTAACCCTGCCGTCGGGCGGGCAGGAGGAAGTCTTTTCTCCTGTCACCGCTGGTCTCGTAGCCCCGAAGAGTGTCAAGGTCATGTCTCTGGCATTTGACGGGGGTCGAGGGTCTTGGCTTAACCGCCCGGGCCGCGAGGTAGAAAACCTCTATAAAAAATCACCCCAAACCTCCAAGCGGCGGCGCACCGTGAGGGAGGTTGGTAGCTTGATTAATGGGTAGCTTAATTAGTCATTAGTGCGAACCACACAATTTTGAGAAGATAAAAAGTTTATACTCGTGGGAACTAATATGGTAAAAAATAAAAACAAAAATAAAACGACGCAAAGGGAGGGGAGTGATGCGGGGTCGGAGTCCGACGCTGCATCGGGCGCAGAGGGCTCCAGCTCGGGGCGCGAAGTGGTGGGGGCGGATGGTATCATCCGGAAATTCTTCCGGAAGCGCCCCAATTCGGATGATGGTGAGTGGTCCTCCGCCGACAGCAGGCGGAAAATGCACACCAGCCGGCGGGGTAAGGCCCAAGAAAAGGGGAAAGGTGTGGGTAGAGGGCTCACCACCAAGAAGGCTGGTGAGTCAAGCCAGGCCGGTCCAGTCGAACAGGCCCGGCGAACCGAGAGTCTTGCCACGGAGGAGCACCACCCGGGAGAGACCAGCAGTGGGCCGGTCCTCTCAGAGGCCTCTGGTGGTGAGCCGGACGTCGCTGGCGGCGGTGACAAGCCGCAGCAGGAAGCCAGGTTTGCGGAGGTCGTGGAAGCCGCGATCAGGGCGGTGGCCTTGAAGAGGATTCAATCCTCTAAGGACAAGGCCATACCCGCGGCCGCGGCCTCTATTTTGGCGGCAGCGAAGGAGCTGCACTTTGGGCCTCCGTCGGACGGTATGTCCGAGATGCGGGCGGAGGTCGCAAAGTTGACTGCCGCCATGGAGCTTCTCCGAAAAGAGAACGAGAAGCTCCGAGCGGACCTGGCTGGGCTGCGAGCAGCCGCCCCACGGGAGGCGCCGCAGGGAGGGGAGCGGCATGGGCAGGGGCCCGTGCCTGTGCCTACTGAGGACCGGGTTCTCGCCCTGGTGCGGCAGGAGATGGCTGCCCTGCGGAGCAGATTCTCCGCCCTAGAGGCCATCGTCTTGCGCCCTCCGCTAGCGGCGAGTCAGCCGGCCTTGGACCAGCGGAAAGCGGCTTCGTATGCCGCCGCCGCATCTGCCGCGGTCAAGCCAGGCCAAGGCAGGCAGGGGCAAGCCAAGGGTGGAGCGGCTGTGCAGGCAGCGAAGGCCCCGGCCCTGACGGCGAAGGTTCCGGCCCAGGCGGCGGCGAAACGGCCACCTCCGCCTCCTAATTCTTCTCCTCCGGCCGACGCCGGATGGCAAGTAGCCGGGGAGAAGAAGAAGGCTAGTAAGGAGGTAAGGGCGGCCAAAAAGAAGGCGAGGCGGCAGCGGCGCAAAGAGCGAAACGTCGCGGCTAGGCTCCGCGCCCCGAAGTCCGCAGCTGTGGTGGTCACACTGCAGCCGGAAGCGGAGAAAAGGGGCGTGTCCTACCAGCACGTGTTCGCGACGGTGGACCGGGTGATGAACCTGGAGGAGATCGGCGCCGCCAAGGGGATAAAAGTCAAAATTACGGCGACCGGGGCCCGGATGCTGGAAGTCCCTGGTGCGGCTAGTGGCCCGGCCGCTGACGCTCTGGCTGAAAAGCTCAGGGCGGCCCTAAATGCGGACGAGGCCCGAGTCTCCAGGCCCACCAAGTGCGCTGACTTGCGCATCCAGGGCCTGGACGACTCCGTGACGGAGGCAAAGGTGGTGGCCGCCGTCGCTAAGGCTGGAGGGTGCTCTGTCGATCAGATCAAGGCAGGCACCATCCATCCTGATCACACGGGGATGCAAGCCATTAGGGTGAGCTGCCCCGTGACGGCGGCCAAAAAGATAGCCGGGGAGGGCCAAAGGCTTTTGGTGGGCTGGGTTTCGGCGCAGGTCAAACTGCTGGAGCCCAGACCTCTGAGGTGCTTCCGCTGCCAGGTGGGCCACCACGCCCCTACGTGAATGCACATATGCGCAAATGCACCTCGGAGGTGGACCGCAGTGACCTCTGCTTCCGCTGTGGTCAGCCCGGTCACAAGGCCGGCTCGTGTAACGCCACGCCGCACTGTGTCGTATGTGCGGCGGCTGGCAAGCCGGCCGATCACCGGGCTGGGAGCAGGGCCTGCGCTCCACCCGCCGAGGCCAGAGGCAGGGGCAAGCGCTCCGCCACCACCACCGTCACCGCCGCAGCCGCCGCCACTTCCACCGTGGCCACTGCCGCTTCCACCGTCGTCACCGCCGCAGCCGCCGCCACTTCCACCGTGGCCACTGCCGCTTCCACCGTCGCTACCGCCGCCGTTGCCGCCGCGGCAGGGCCCTCGCAGGGGGCTCGGGGGGAGGCAGAAATGGAATGCCAATAACGGCCCCATTACGCCTCCTCCAGGCGAACATCAACCACTGCGCCGCCGCTCAGGATCTGTTGCTCCAGAGCATGGCGCAGTGGTCGATTAACATCGCCGTGGTCGCTGAGCCGTACTTTGTCCCGCCCAGGGATGACTGGGTGGAGGACCTGAGCGGCTCAGTGACCCTCATTTCGTCGGCCGCCGCCGGTACTCCGTCCCTCGAGTCGGTCAAGAGAGGACGGGGTTGCGCTGCAGCACGGTTCGGGGAGATTGTCGTGGTGGGTGTTTACTTCTCCCCGAACCGAACTCTTGCCGAGTTCCACAACTCCCTTGCGGAGTTAAGAGTCGTCGTCGTCGGGTTTGGTTCCCTCCCTGTGCTTGTACTCGGGGACTTCAATGCCAAGAACCTGGCTTGGGGTTCCCGGTATACGGACACACGGGGCAGGATGGTGGAGGACTGGGCTCTGGAGACAGGCCTGGTCGTCCTAAACCGGGGTTCTGTCCCCACGTGTGTGCGGATGCGGGGCGAATCGGTGGTGGACATTTCGTTCGCCAGCCCCGCTCTGTCGCCGCGTGTCATTGACTGGCGCGTCATGGAGGGGGTGGAGACCTACTCCGATCACCGGTACATCCGGTTTGACGTCTCCACCCAGACCTCGAGTGCGCCAGTCCGACAGGCCCCGAGTGGTCCGCGGTGGGCGCTGAAGCAGCTGGACCGGGAGCTTCTCCTGGAAGCCTCGATCGTGCAGGCCTGGGTGTCATCACCGGACAGGCCTGCCGACATCAACGACGAGGCGGAGTGGTTCCGGGAGGCCATGTCCAATGTGTGTGACATGGCAATGCCCCGGGTCCATCCTAGACATGCTTCGCGCCGGCTGTACTGGTGGTCGCAAGAGCTGGAGGCTCTGCGCAAGGCGTGTGTTGCTGCGCGACGCCGGTACGCCAGGCATCGCAGGCTCCGTATCCGCCCTCCGGATACGGAAGCCATTGAGGCGGAGCTGTACGAGGGGTACAGAGCGGCGAAGGCCGCCCTCCAAGCGGAGATCCTGCGGGCCAGGGCGCTGGCCCGCGAGGAGATGCTGGAGACTCTCAACAGAGACCCGTGGGGGCGCCCATACAAGATGGTGCGGGAGAAACTCCGCCCATGGGCTCCCCCGCTGACACAGAGTCTCCGGCCCCAGCTTGTGGGGGACGTGGTGAGCGCTCTGTTTCCCTCTAGAGGGGATCATACTGCTCCGCCCATGGCTCCGCCTACAGCGATGCCCGATGCGGACCACACCGACGACGACGATTCTCCTGAGGTGACTGAGGTAGAAATGAGAGTGGCGGTACGCAAGATGAGTGCGAAGAATACCGCCCCAGGACCCGACGGCATACCCGGAAAAGCCTGGGTCCTGGCCATGGGGGCTCTCGGGCCTCGACTGAGGGGGCTCCTAAGCGCATGCATGGAGAGGGGCCAGTTCCCACTTCGTTGGAAGACGGGGAAACTGGTCCTCATCAAGAAGCCGGGGCGCCCAGCGGACTCTCCGTCCGCTTATCGGCCCATTGTGCTGCTCGACGAGGTGGGCAAGCTCTTTGAAAGAGTCATTGCAGACCGCCTGGTCGGGCAGCTGGTGCGAGTGGGGCCGGATCTGGCGGAGAGCCAGTTCGGTTTCCGCAGGGGGCGCTCTACGGTGGACGCCATCATGCGCGTGCGGGCCCTTACGACGGGGGATGCTGTGGCCCGGGGCGGGGTCGTCTTGGCGGTGTCTCTAGACATCGCCAATGCCTTCAACACCCTGCCCTGGAGTTGCATCAGGGAGGCACTCCGGTATCACCGGATGCCGACCTACCTCTGTCGTGTGGTCGAGGCCTATCTGACGGACAGGGCCGTCATCTGCCCCGGTCACCAAGGAGAGTGGAACCGGCAGGAGATGTCGTGCGGTGTCCCACAGGGTTCGGTCCTGGGGCCGCATCTGTGGGACATCGGATACGACTGGGTGCTGCGCGCCGACCTCCCTAGCGGCGTCAGCGTCGTTTGTTACGCTGACGACACGCTTGTCCTGGCGCAGGGGGGGTCGTACCAGGCGGCGGCCGATTTAGCGACACGCGGGGTTGCGACAATCGTTGACAGGATCCGGCAGCTGGGACTCGAGGTGGCCCTGCACAAGTCTGAGGTCATGGGTTTTCATGGTCCTCGGAATGCGCCACCGTCGGGTTCCCAGGTAATGGCGGGAGGGGTTCACATCGGTGTCGAGTCGACGATGAAGTATCTGGGACTCGTCCTCGACAGCCGGTGGAATTTCGTGGAACACTTCCGACGTTTGGCTCCCAGACTGGACCGGGCCGGGGCTGCATTGAAGCGGCTCCTGCCCAATCTAGGGGATCCAAACGCCTCCTGCCGGAGGCTCTATGCGGGGATCGTGCGGTCCATGGCCCTTTACGGGGCGCCGGTGTGGGCGCGTTCATTGAGGCTGCGGCCAGCCCGCCGGTTGAACGCGTCCCAGAGGGTCATGGCCATCCGGCTGGCCCGAGGATACCGCACGGTCTCCTGCGAGGCGGCGAGCCTCCTTGCCGGATTACCGCCATGGGATCTGGAGGCAAAGGTCCTCGCGCACGTCTGGGAGTGGCGCGAGGAGGCGAAACGCCGGGGCTTAACCCCGATGCCGCAAGAAATTGCGGCACAGCGGACAGAGCTCCGGCGGGATCTCATGGCGTCATGGAGGGTGCGATTGTCGCAACCCCGCGCTGGGCACGCCACAATCGCGGCGATAAGACCCGTCTTTGAGGAGTGGCTGGAGAGACGCCACGGCGTTCTCACCTTCCGCCTGACGCAGGTCCTCACCGGACACGGCTGCTTCGGGAGGTTCCTGTTCAGGATAAGGCGGGAGGAAACACCCGGGTGTCACCATTGTGTGGATCGGCCTGAGGACACGGTGGAGCATACGGTGGAGGTCTGCCCGGCTTGGGCGGAGCAACGCCGTGTTCTCGTAGAGGCGATCGGCGGCGGTGATCTCTCGCGTCCGGCCCTGGTTCAGGCCATGGTACGGAGCGAGAGGAAATGGCAGGCCGTCACCTCCTTCTGCGAAGCGGTAATGCTCGCGAAGGAGGAGGCGGAACGCGTGAGGGAGAGGCAAATTTCGCGCCCTCACGCCCCTAACCGCCGCAGGAGGAGACGCCCGGGGCGGGAATCGCGAGCCGATTTCCGGCCACCGTAGGCGCGGGCTTGCGGACGGTGAGCAATGGGTAGCTCGCCGTCCGATAAGGACCAAGCCCGGGTCGACGGCGCGTTGTGTTCCACGCGCGCCTCAAAGAGATGTCAGCAGAATTGACGGGGTCCACTAGGGCCAATGCCTGCCGGGGGTTCGAAGAAAACCGATCGGGAAATCGTGGCCCCCGGCAACAGGGCAACCGAAGGAACACGGGTGGGTTTTAGTCAGTAAGAGTCTGACACGCCCTCCCGCTCCGCCCAGAGCGGGAGAAGTTATTTGATAATTTCCCACCCAAAAAAAAAAAAAAAAAAAAAAGGTGGCATAATGATTTTAAACGAATATTTGGGGGCGCGTATGTTAAAAGACTGGGAACCCCTGGTGTACAGGGTCACATTAGAGTAGCTAGTGAAACTGCTCAACTTTGACCTTAAATATTTTTACAACCAGAGGCTTCCCAGCCCAATAAAAAAAATGATCACAATGACGGAATAAACAAGTGACTCTTAACTTCATTAAGCGTCATTTTATACAAACATAAACTCACGCCTATTTCCCATGGGGATAGGCAGAAACTACAGAACGCCACCAGCTACGATCCTTACATCCTCCTTTTGCTTCGTTTACGTTCATACATCTGATCATACACGCACGCCGGTTGCGTCACGTCATCACGTGCGTATATCATGTGTAGATGTCTGCGGGTTCACTTTGAGCTTGTGCCATTAGGATGAATGCAAGTCCCATGCCTGAGGCATGCGTGGCAAACTATTCGCGAATACCTTGAAATGGGTGTATACGGCTTTAGATTAGTTTGTCAAAATCAGCGTTATGAATCTTCATAATTATCTACGAATATATTCTTGTACATCTTAAGGAAAACCTGTTAACAATTTCAATTTCTTTTGATTTTATGCAAAATATTTCTTTACATTATTTGATTTCTATCAAGAAAACTATCGATCAGTGCAATAACAATAGAGAGTGACATATTATGAGAGCCGTGATATATTATGAGACCCCTTCGTACCTAAGCAAGCAATAAATATATTGAGCACGTTAAGCCGTTGATTCCGACTGTCATTCGTAGAAGTTTGACAGACTAGTTTCGCTAATGTGCCAGCATTTTTTACTTTGTACAAGTTTCCTATCCGGTTTCATCAAAACAGCCTTCGGTATTAACTACATTTATGTAGGTATATAAAAAAACACAAATCGATTATGGCAATCATGTTAATTTTGATAATATTTATTGGAGATTCAATCGAAACGTTGAGATAAATGCAAGATATCGTGTTTATCAAGTATTTCTATGATATGGCGCAGCCACATTTTCCCTTGTGCTGAAGCTGAACTCCTGCACAGGCCATCCTGAAAATAAAGAGAACGATACAATTAATAATAATTTTATTTTTTTGACACTTTGTCCAACGCATATTCATACGGTTTTCACCAATGGACGGAGTGATTCATGAAGACGGTTTAGGTGTCTAATTCATTAAGGTTTTGTGTAAATTGGCTGAAATATGATGATGTTTGTTGAAGATGTCGGAATAAATCATGCCGAGTGGCAGCTATACAGGCCTGCGCCGCGTAAACCAATAGAGTTATATGAAAAGTAATTAAAACAATAATATTACAGAATAAATACATTGTGTACCTTTTAGGGTTCCGTACCTGAAAAGAAAAAAACGGAACCCTTATAGGATCACTCGTGTGTCTGTCTGTCCGTCTATCATAGCCAAATTGCTCCGAATCTAATGAACCGATTAAGTTGAAATTTGGTACTCATATGTATTTTTGTGATCCAAACACGGACGTGTAACGTAAATAAATGAATTTTGATTATAAGCGTCACTTTCGGGGGCCAAACAAGAAAATTAAAAAAAAAAAGTTTTGCCAATAGTATCGTGTGACATATCAAATGAAAGAACTTGTTGCGAGGATTTAAAAAATATTTTGTACATAATTTTAAAATAAATACTTTTCAAGATATTTAACACATTCCCTTTATCTCGGAAACTACTAGAACAAAAATATTGAAAAAAAAAATACATAATATGGCTCTTTGCTCATAGATTACAGGAAAACCTATAAGTCTATGGTCTTAAAATAACACGGTAAATCTCCCAATATTGTGCGTACAAACTTACACTTACAGTTGGAATGTATGGCAGAACATGTATTTCAACTACAATGTTAAGTTTGTATTTGGGATATATTCATCCCAACTACGGAACCCTTCATTGTGCGTAGTCCGACACGCACAATTAAGGGTACACTTAGGGTACTTTCAACCCCGGTAGTACGTTACCGTGGAATATTTTCCGACATCCATACGAGCACAGCCGTAGGGCAAAATTTATAGATAAACACTACAAATTATTCAATATTTTCAAAAATATTTATCGGCATGTTCTTGAGTTCATGAGATTCAGACGTTTGAATTGAGGAACCACCTTAAACGGTTTGAAGTTTTACTACAAGTTCTAGGATGAGATCGACATTAAACCTCACTCGACAGAAATCCTCATTCCATACGAACACATTACGAACTGCACTCTCATATTATGAAAATCTTTCCTGTATCTACAATGGTCAAGGTACGTGTCCTTACTGCCCCGTCTCAAAAATCCAACCTGTAGACAAACTAAATATAAAAATATGAAGTTACATGATAGCGTCATTTATCTCGTGATCAGTGCAATTGCTGAGCAAGCATGGTGTCCTATGTTCGATTCCCGATTCGTGGAAAGTGTTATTGCGTCCACTAGGGAATTTGCAATAGCAATCTGGTAATACCTGTTACACGGTACTTATCAAATACCTGGCAAAATGTTTGTTTACAATATTTTATTTATACATGTAACTCTGATGTCATATTCGGGGAAAACTAGCGTGGCTAATGCGATATTCATTTTTAAATGTCGCAGCATCATGCTGAGAAAGGGGTCTTTTGGTCGAGTACAGGACTTGTTTCTTTTTTAATGTACTTTTGTTTTTATTATTCTATGTTTGCATCATTCTAATTATTTTTGTGTTCTTTCTTTGCGAGTTTCAAATTCTTTTTCTCTCTTTCTTCTACGTTAAGGTTCCGGTTTAAGCCCGATTGTCTGAAAAACAGTTTAGCCAAGGGGTAACTGGGTTCTGGAGGTCAGACTAGCAGTCGCTCCATGTAAAATACTAGTATTCAGCTGTCTGGTTAAACTGGAAGCTGACCCCAACATAGTTGGGAAATGGCTAGGCAGATGATGATAGAACTTACTGGCAGGAGTTGCTGTAGGTGACTCCATTCTTGCCACACACAGGGTCGTAGACTGCGGGACAGATGCAACCATTCGCAGCGCTGGTCATCATGGAACCCATCAGCACCAAGAATAGGGTGAATACTGGAAACAAATATATGTATGTTATGACTAGAAACCGGATTTTATGCGAATGGTATTTAATTTGTTTTTAAATACGTGAATGCTGTAAATGCTTTTGAAATCCATTGGCAACTTGTTATATAAAAAGACAGATTAAACTCTGGGACTGTGATGAACCACATTCAATTTCGGTTGGATTGTGGAAGGTAAGTTTTTCCTATGAATACTTCTAGCTTGTCTTTTCTTATCGGTCTCTTGCAAGTTCTTAACAAAGTTGGTGAACAACACTAAAATTTAGAGACATGGCACTGTCAAAATGTTAAGTCTGATGAAGTGGTTCCTACACGATTCAGTCTGTTTCATACGGAGCATCATCCTTAAGGCTCTTTTTTGAATTACAAATGGGCAGTGGACATTGTACTTGTAGCTGTTGCCGCAAAACTCAATACTATATCTGAGCCTTGACTCAACCAAAGCCTAAGCCAAGTATACCATCCTAAGTTGGGCCAAATTGAGTTCATCCCTTAGGCTTCTGATTGTATAGCATGCAGAACTAACAGATTTCTGTATTTACAATATTTCAACCTTCCTAGAAATTTAACATTATTGACACCTAGAAATTTAATGTTTTCTACTATTTCGACATTGTTATCACAAAATACAACCTTAAGACTAGCATTATTTTCGTACCGTTGACTTGAATAATAAAGATTTTGTTTTATTTACATTAAGTTTTAAATTATTTGTACCAAACCAGTTTTCAAAAGCTTTTAAGGCAGCCTAAACTACTCATACTATCTGTAGAAACCATTGCATTAGTGTCATCAGCAAAAATAATTAGTCTTGGGTCAGTCAATCGTCTTTTAATATACTCAGTCAAGTCATTTAGGAACAGGATGAAGAAAATTGGGCCCAGAACAGAGCCCTGAGGGACACCTCGAGTTACAGTGATTATGTTCGATTTATAATTTTTTTCTTCTCCATCCACAACTGACTTAATCTCTATGTCCTGACGTTTATTATGCAAATAGGAGCTGAATAGTTTCAATACATTTTCCCGTATGCCATAATGTTCTAACTTGGCCAGAAAAATTTGATGGTCCACTGTATCAAAGGCAGAACTAAGGTCCAGAAAAATACCTGCCACTTTATGCTTATCATTCGAATTACAGACAACCTCGTCAATTAACGCCTCAATAGCATCGGTAGTTCTTAATGATTTTTTGGTATCCGAGTTGCTGACTATTTAATATCCTGTGAATTATCCTATAAAAGTGTTAATATCTACATGCTACATTGGCCACCACCTACATGTTAGAAAGGTTAGTTTATGACTTTAAATTGTAATAACTTTTGACTGAGTGGCCCGATTTTAATGTAATAAAGACTAAATGTTAATTCAGGATACGGACTTAGGACTATATTTCTAATCCCTTAAATCTCTTGAAAAGAAGACCCAAAAAAAATTGAATTTTAAAATCATCCCCTATTTTACCCCTTTGGGGGATGATTTTACAAAAACACTGAAACGCGTAATTCTTTATTTCTTACCAAAAGCATAAATTTTAATCTTCATATCCCTAACTTAAGAAATAGTGGGTTTCCCATACAAACTTTTATCCCCTGTCAATTGTACAATTTTTTTTAAATCTGTGAATGCTGGTCAAAATTTTTCAAAAAGTTAAGGACAGTCTCGTAAGATCGTTTTCTTGTAGCGACAACGGTTAAGGTACCTGCCCTTATTGCCCCATCTCAAAATCCATCCTGTATATGTATATTGACTGCTTAATTCCATATAGGTATAGCGTGATGAAAATCTTTTGAAAGGTTTAATCCGTAACTGTCTGCAATATTCTAACCTTTTGGCTAGTCTTTTTTAATTTGCGGTAAACTATAGAAAAATACGAACATAATGCAATATTGCTCATCCCCCATTGCAAATAGAATGATAATAATTTTTGAAAAGTCTATTGTAACGTTTGCATTGTTTGACTTATAGATTATTTATACTAATTTTCAAGTTAATCAAGCTACACAACAAAATCCTCCCCTGTAAAAATTAATACCCCTTTTCACCCCGTTAGGGGTAAATTTTCAAAAAACCCTGATATACGTTTTTATTTGTTTTTAGTCTTAACTATAAATACTGAGTTTTGAGTTAATCAGACCGCGCGTTAAAATTCTTCCATACACACTTTGACACCCCCAAATCCTCTATTAGAGGGTAGTTTAGAAAAAAAAATATGCCAAGTTTTAAGTTTATTAACTCAAGGAATAAAATTTTTCATACAAACAAAATCACCTCTTTTCATCCCCTTAAAGGCCGAATTTCAGCTCAATCCATTCAGTGGTTTGGGCTGTGCGTTGATAGATCAATCAGTCAGTCAGTCGGTCACCCTTTCCTTTTGTAGATATATGAGATTATGACCATTTTTCGTATCATACAAAACAACGTATAACATTAAAAGTCATTTATTCTAAGTAAGCTGAGGATCAGCCATTTTTTGAACGTCAAAATTACATAAGACAGTCCCCTAAAACGCCCACCCTTTACCTCTTCCTAGTGTTTTAGCTCGGAAGAAGTGGCGCAACAAACGACAAAAAAGTTAAAAATATTGCTGTAACAGGGACATGTTGTTTATTTAAATAAATGAAATATTTTGAAAAGACTTACCCAAAGTAAGTTTCATGTTGTCCTTGCGAAATCACTCGATCACGACTAATGAAAAACTTGTGTTCGAGTGTCTTATATGTATACAAGGCATCCACGATAAGCCACGTTCAGGGCTACCTGAACGTGACTTATCGTGGATACTTTGTCACATTGCACATTGCTTTGTGACATTAGCGCTAGCCAATGTTGTTAAAGTGACGCACCAGATTGTTACTTTAGAGCAATCATTTTTATTTTATTAAATAAAAGTCAGCTGTAGACACGTCCCTGTTATTTTATTTTTTTCAGGAAATAATTGGTAATGAAAATATGACCCTCCAAAAATTACAGAAATCCTCCTTTTCTGATTCCTCGCAGGCTCTGTTCCCTCACGTTTTGGAACGGGCATTTAGTTTAATTTTTCTGATTAATTGACCGACTCCTTGACAATAGGGATGATGCCTGGGTAAAACAAAAAAAAATCTATTTAGTCCATCAGTATTTTTTGTAATCCAATAAAAAAAAACCGGCCAAGTGCGTGTCGGACTACGCACAATGAAGGGTTCTGTAGTTGAGATAAATTTATTTATCCCAAGAACAAATTTAACATTGTAGTTGAAAAACATGTTCTCCCATACATTCCAACTACAAATCGTCGCTCGGCATCCAATACCGCGAAGGTGACATTTTTTTACGTTTTTTTTTTTTTTTAATTGCAAAATCACTTATTTGAACGTGTAGAATGAAATAAAACAAAAATCTGATGTTCGTTAAAAATTTCACATTCGCGGTATTAATATAATAATAATATAAATCTAACACCTTTAAACGAGCAATTAATCTGAATCTCGGAAACGGCTCCAAGAATTTTTATGAAGTTTAGTATGCAAGGGGTTTCGGGAGCGATAAATCGATCTAGCTAGGTTAAATTTTTAGAAAACGTCGTCGAAAACGAAAAATGGTCACGATATTTTTCTTTATTCAAGTAACAAGGACTCATTCATTGTGTTAGTAAACTTATGAACTATGTTAGCTTATTTTACTAGGTCACTCAGAAAGTTTTGCGACTAACAGTTTTTGTCTATGGGATACTGGCAGGTTTTGATATCGATAAAAAATATGACTATTTATTACAAAAAAAAACATAACATTCTAAATTCCCTCCACATTTTTTTATGAGCAAAATCAAAAAGAAAGAAAAGAAAGAAAAAGTATTTATTGAGACTCGCACAGGAAATCACAAATTAAACTAAACACCTTCATTAAGAACATTAATAAAAAACAATAAAAAAAACAAGGTAAAATTAAAATAAAAGCAGAAGGAGAAAAAATAGAGAGAAATGGAGAGTTCTTTGAAAAGATATAATAAAAAAATATATAACCTGTAGTAGGTATATTTTTTTCTAGTATCGCAAAACTTTCCGAGTGCCCCACGTAATCTAGATTAAATTTATTCCACCCCATGGGAGATGGCACTGCAGTGATTGATGTACATGCAATCCAGCCTGCTAGTGATCATTTTTAGGATATTGTTGGAGCTGGCCCGCACTCTGCACAATAGAGATGCACACCTCATTCGCATCGTTGCGTAAAAGCAATTAACATGTGCGTCCGCGAACATTCCCGATGCACAACAAAAACGGGGCAGCCCCACCAATAGGTACCCTGAAAGCGTTGTTGTATTGGACACGAAGGGTGTTGCACGACCTTTGGGTATATCTAGTCCATAGGCTGCACGTGTAAAACGTTATACAATAAGCTCGAAACAGAGTAATTTTGACTTTTTAAGTAAGCAGCGTGCAAACAAGCGAGCCAGCATGTTCGCCCTTACCGACAACACCCTTCGTTCCCGCCAATATCGAGTCCGTCATTGAGGTCAGGGGTCAATATATGACCAAGATATTTAAACGTAAATACTGTTTGTAGTGGAGTCTCATTGAGTAATACAGGTGGTACATAACCTGGTCTACCCCAAGCCTCAAAGACCATGATCTCCGACTTATTGGAGTTATACATCAAACCATGTATTTTGGCATACTGCTCACATTTGGCGACCAACTTTCTGAGACCACAGATTAACGCGCTCAGAAGCACCATATCGTCTGTATAGCTAATATTATTTACACAAATACCATCTATATAGCAACCCACTCTGGTGCTGCTGAGCTCGCCAATCCTGCCTCACCCCGCATTCCAACCTGTATGGCCTGGAAAAAGTTCCAGCCCATCGTACACTATTGATCTGGTAGCAATATTTAAAGATGTTTATAAGCTCCGTTGGCAACCTATCCTTCTCCATCTTTCTCCGCAATACGTCATAAGCAACCAGATCGAAAGCCTTGAATAAGTCGAGGAAGCTAACATAAATCCCACGCTGTGTATAGTATGTGACAGTATGCTTAAGACACAACACTGCACTTTCTGTTGACAAACCACGCCGAAACCCGAATTGGTTGTCATGAACATTTATAGTTTTATTTTTTAGTTGTGTATTAAGCAGCCTGTCAAACACTTTTGATATTTTGTTGTTGATATTATAATAGCTAGAGAGATGGGCCTATTGGATGCCGAGCGACGAAATGTAAGTTTGCGCGCACAATATTGAGAGATTTACCATGTTATTTTAAGACCATGGACTTCTTATAGGTTTTCCTGTAATCTATGAGTAAAGAGCCATACTATGTATTTTTTTCAAAATTTTTGGTCCAGTAGTTTCGGAGATAAGGGGGGGGAATGGTCAATTTTCATTGAATTTCTTAAATATCTTTAAAAGTGTTTATTTTAAAATGATACAAAAAATATATTTAAGATCCTCATAACAAGTCCTTTCATTTGATATGTCACACGGTACTGTTAGTAAAACTTTTTTTTTTAATTTTCTTCTTTGCCCCCAAAAGTGACCCCTATATTCAAAATTCATTTATTTACGTTACACATTCGTGTTCGGGTCACAGAAATACATATGTATACCAAATTTCAACTTAATCGGTCCATTAGATTCGGAGTAAATTGGCTGTGACAGACGGACAGACAGACAGACACACGAGTGATCCTATAAGGGTTCCTTTTTTTCCTTTTGAGGTACGCAACCCTAAAAATCAGACAAATATTTTTTGCTTTTTCATAATTATACACTTTCGGGAACTTCTCTTGTCCGGGATCTCTTTAGAACATGCTCCAAGTGCGGGATCGATCACTAACGGTTAATATAACCATCAGTGGTCAGTCCCGCAGCCGGAGTTGGGCTATCCGCAACCTGCCCACCGGCTCGGTTGCAAGAGAAGAAGTGCCTGGCAGTCTGGGTCGCCCCAACACAGATACACGTATACATTCGCGTTGGAGCGATCCAGTCTCCCCCGAGAAATCGTAGTCCTATTAGTTAGTTACTCCTTTTTCTGTATGAATGGTCAAAAGAAAAATGTCACGAATCCCAAATTGTAAAACATTTTTCGAAGTCACTTTGCTCACTCTTACATTATTCATTCTCATAATTCTTGAGTAATTCTGCAAAACCCGACAAAATAACTTCTACATATTTCTGTTTGAATGATTTAAAATAATCTAACTTCTCCAAGGGGGTGCTAAAAGACTGGGAACACCTGGTATACAGGGTCACATTAGAGTGGCTAGTGAAACTGTGAAACTCCGTTCAACTTTAACCTTCAATATTTCTATAACCACAGGCTTCCCAGTCCAGTAAAAAAAATGATCACAATGACGGGATGAACAAGTGACTCTTAACTTCGTTAAGCGTAATTTTATACAAACATAAACTCACGCCTATTTCCCATGGGGGTAGCCAGAAACTATAGAACGCCACCAGCTACGATCATTACATCCTCCTTTTGCTTCGTTTACGTTCATCCAACTGATCATACACGCACGCAAAGTTGCGTCTCATCATCACGTGCGCATATCATGCGTTGTTTGCGGGTTCATTTTGGTATGCGTGGCAAACTATTCGTGGCGAATGCCTCGCGATGGGTGTATACTGCTTTAGATTAGTTTGACTAAATCAGCGTTATGAATCTTCATAATTATCTACGTATCTATTCTTGTACATCAAGGAAAACCTGTAGACAAATTCAATGGGGATAAAAACTGCCACTTGCTCACTTCAGATGGCGCTGATCTCCAGCGTCTTATAATTTGACAGCTAGCTATACATTTTTGAAAAAAAGCGACTTCTTTTACGCATAATTAATTATTGAGCCCAGTTGCGCAGCTGCTTACTGCAAAAATACGGGGACCCATGTATTTGCCAAAGATGTTATAAGAAGAAAACTGTGGGAGAAAGCTCTCCGAAAAAAATTGGAATCCGATATTTCGCCGAGATGATGTGCTATCCTTTAAGCATTTTATGGGAGAAAGTGGTTTATATGTGATGCTCCTAAGAGAACTAAGTTTGTTTTCATTACATACAAGCACTTGTGATGTGATATTATGTAAATTATAGTAAAGTATGTGTGTGTTTGTATTATCATATTAGATCAGTGCTTGAAGTGCTATCTCTGAGGTTTTTCAGACAGGAAGATCATGCCCGAGTTGGTTTTTAACTCTGATCAGGTTATTTCTATCGTATGCCTCCAGTATTTAACAAAAACCGAACTTACAGTCAACAAACACAAAATAACCTATAAAATATTGACTCGTTCATAATTTATTGACTTTTCCACTAAAGCTGCTTTTTTCACCAGTAAGTGGTAGACGCTTCCCCTGTTCTTAGCTCGTCTTTTAATAGTGCTACACTCCAAGTCTTATACGTATTAATCTAGTTTTCGTATAATTTGTGATCGACACAAAGGTTAACATAAACACAACAATGGCGGTTTAAAGACATACAACTGTGCTGCCATCTGTTCTGAGCTTTCAGTTTTTAACCTCATTTCTTTTGATATTATACAAAATATTTCTTTGCAGTATTTGATTTCTATCAAGAACACTATCGATCAGTGCAATAACAACAGAGAGTGATATATTATGAGACCCCTCCATGCCTCGGCAAGCAATAAATATATTGAGTATTGAGCACGTTAAGCCGTTGATCCCGACTGTCATTCGTAGATCTTTGACAGACTAGTTTCGCTAATGTGCCAGCATTTTTTACTTTGTACAAGTTTCTTATCTGGTTTCATCAAAACAGCCTTCGGTATTAACTACATTTATGTAGGTAAATAAAAAAACACAAATCGATTATGGCAATCATGTTAATTTTGATAATATTTATTGGAGATTCAATCGAAACGTTGAGATAAATGCAAGATATCGTGTTTATCAAGTATTTCTATGATATAGCGCTGCCACATTTTCCCTTGTGCTGAAGCTGAACTCCTGCACAGGCCATCCTGAAAATAAAGAGAACGATACAATTAATAATTATTTTATTTTTTTGACACTTTGTCCAACGCATATTCATACGGTTTTGACCAATGGACGGAGTGATTCATGAGGACGGTTTAGGTGTCTAATTCATTAAAGGTTTTGTGTAAAATGGCTGAAATATGATGATGTTTGTTGAAGATGTCGGAATAAATCATGCCGACTGGCAGCTATACAGGCCTGCGCCGCGTAAACCAATAGAGTTATATGAAAAGTAATTAAAACAATAATATTACAGAATAAACACATTGTGTACCTTTTAGGGTTCCGTACCTGAAAAGAAAAAAACGGAACCCTTATAGGATCACTCGTGTGTCTGTCTGTCTGTCCGTCTATCATAGCCAAATTGCTCCGAATCTAATGAACCGATTAAGTTGAAATTTGGTACTCATATGTATTTTTGTGATCCAAACACGGACGTGTAACGTAAATAAATGAATTTTGATTATAAGCGTCACTTTCGGGGGCCAAACAAGAAAATTGAAAAAAAAAGTTTTGCCAACAGCATCGTGTGACATATCAAATGAAAGAACTTGTTGCGAGGATTTAAAAAATATTTTGAACATAATTTTAAAATAAATACTTTTAAAGATATTTAACACATTCCCCTTATCTCCAAAACTACTAGACCAAAAATATTGAAAAAATACATAATATAGCTCTTTGCTCATAGATTACAGGAAAACCTATAAGTCTATGGTCTTAAAATAACATGGTAAATCTCCCAATATTGTGTGTACAAACTTACACTTATAGTTGGAATGTATGGCAGAACATGTATTTCAACTACAATGTTAAGTTTGTATTTGGGATATATTCATCCCAACTACGGAACCCTTCATTGTGCGTAGTCCGACACGCACAATGAAGGGTACACTTTGGGTACTTTTAACCCCGGTAGTACGTTACCGTGGAATATTTTCCGACATCCACACGAGCAAAGCCGCAGGGCAAAATTTATAGATAAACACTACAAATCATTCAATATTTTCAAAAATATTTATCGGCATGTTCTTTAGTTCTACGGTGGCGCCTCGATTCAGACGTTTGAATTGAGGAACCACCTTAAACGGTTTAAAGGTTTTACTACAAGTTCTAGGATGAGATCGACATTGGTAGTATCCGCAGTTTGAATATCAGAAATGAAATCCTCATTCCATACGAACACATTACGAACTGCACTCTCATATTATGAAAATCTTTCCTGTAGCTACAATGGTCAAGGTACGTGTCCTTACTGCCCCGTCTCAAAAATCCAACCTGTAGACAAACTAAATATAAAAATATGAAGTTACATGATTGCGTCATTTATCTCGTGATCAGTGCAATTGCTGAGCAAGCATGGTGTCCTATGTTCGATTCCCGATTCGTGGAAAGTGTTATTGGGTCCACTAGGGAATTTGCAATAGCAATCTGGTAATACCTGTTACACGGTACTTATCAAATACCTGGCAAAATGTTTGTGTACAATATTTTATTTATACATGTAACTCTGATGTCATATTCGGGGAAAACTAGCGTGGCTAATGCGATATTCATTTTTAAATGTCGCAGCATCATGCTGAGAAAGGGGTCTTTTGGTCGAGTACAGGACTTGTTTCTTTTTTAATGTACTTTTGTTTTTATTAGTCTATGTTTGCATCATTCTAATTATTTTTGTGTTCTTTCTTTGCGAGTTTCAAATTTTTTTTCTCTCTTTTTCTACGTTAAGGTTCCGGTTTAAGCCCGATTGTCTGAAAAACAGTTTAGCCAAGGGGTAACTGGGTTCTGGAGGTCAGACTAGCAGTCGCTCCATGTAAAATACTAGTATTCAGCTGTCTGGTTAAACTGGAAGCTGACCCCAACATAGTTGGGAAATGACTAGGCAGATGATGATAGAACTTACTGGCAGGAGTTGCTGTAGGTGACTCCATTCTTGCCACACACAGGGTCGTAGACTGCGGGACAGATGCAGCCATTCGCAGCGCTGGTTATCATAGAACCCATCAGCACCAGGAATAGGGTGAATACTGGAAATAAATATATGTGTGTTATGACTAGAAACCGGATTTTATGCGAATGGTATTTAATTTGTTTTTAAATACGTTAATGCTGTAAATGCTTTTGAAATCCATTGGCAACTTCTTATATAAAAAGACAGATTAAACTCTGGGACTGATGAACCACGTTCAATTTCAGTTAGATTGTGGAAGGTAAGTCTTTCCTACGAGTACTATCTCTAGCTTGTCTTTTCTCATCGGTCTCGTGCAAGTTCTTAACAAAGTTGGTGAACAGCACTAAAATTTAGAGACATGGCACTGTTAAAATGTTAAGTCTGATGAAGTGGTTCCTACACGATTCAGTCTGTTTCATACGGAGCGTCATCCTTAAGGCTCTTTTTTGACTTACAAATGCCGAGTGGTACTTGTAGTTGTTGCCCCAAAACTCAATACTACATCTGAGCCTTGACTCAACCAAAGCATAGTATACCATCCTAAGTTGGGACAAAGTGAGTTCATCCCTTAGGCTTCTTCTGATTGCATAGCATGCAGAACTAACAGATTTCTGTATATACAATATTTCAACCTTCCTAGAAATTTAACATTATTGACACCTAGAAATTTAATGTTTTCTACTATTTCGACATTGTTACCACAAAATACAACCTTAAGACTAGCATTATTTTCGTACCGTTGACTTGAATAATAAAGATTTTGTTTTATTTACATTAAGTTTTAAATTATTTGTACCAAACCAGTTTTCAAAAGCTTTTAAGGCAGCATTAATCTTGGATTCTAAACTACTCATACTATCTGTAGAAACTATTGCATTAGTGTCATCAGCAAAAATAATTAGTCTTGTGTCAGTCAATCGTCTTTTAATATACTCAATCAAGTCATTTAGGAACAGGATTAAGAAAATTGGGCCCAGAACAGAGCCCTGAGGGACACCTCGAGTTACAGTGATTATGTACGATTTATAATTTTTTTCTTCTCCATCCACAACTGACTTAATCTCTATGTCCTGACGTCTATTATGCAAATAGGAGCTGAATAGTTTCAATACATTTTCCCGTATGCCATAATGTTCCAACTTGGCCAGAAAAATTTGATGGTCCACTGTATCAAAGGCAGAACTAAGGTCCAGAAAAATACCTGCCACTTTATGCTTATCATTCGAATTACAGACAACCTCGTCAATTAACGCCTCAATAGCATCGGTAGTTCTTAATGATTTTTTGGTATCCGAGTTGCTGGCTATTTAATATCCTGTGAATTATCCTATAAAAGTGTTAATATCTACATGCTACATTGGCCACCACCTACATGTTAGAAAGGTTAGTTTATGACTTTAAATTGTAATAACTTTTGACTGAGTGGCCCGATTTTAATGTAATAAAGACTAAATGTTAATTCAGGATACGGACTTAGGACTATATTTCTAATCCCTTAAATCTCTTGAAAAGAAGACCCAAAAAAAATTGAATTTTAAAATCATCCCCTATTTTACCCCTTTGGGGGATGATTTTACAAAAACACTGAAACGCGTAATTCTTTATTTCTTACCAAAAGCATAAATTTTAATCTTCATATCCCTAACTTAAGAAATAGTGGGTTTCCCATACAAACTTTTATCCCCTGTCAATTGTACAATTTTTTTTAAATCTGTGAATGCTGGTCAAAATTTTTCAAAAAGTTAAGGACAGTCTCGTAAGATCGTTTTCTTGTAGCGACAACGGTTAAGGTACCTGCCCTTATTGCCCCATCTCAAAATCCATCCTGTATATGTATATTGACTGCTTAATTCCATATAGGTATAGCGTGATGAAAATCTTTTGAAAGGTTTAATCCGTAACTGTCTGCAATATTCTAACCTTTTGGCTAGTCTTTTTTAATTTGCGGTAAACTATAGAAAAATACGAACATAATGCAATATTGCTCATCCCCCATTGCAAATAGAATGATAATAATTTTTGAAAAGTCTATTGTAACGTTTGCATTGTTTGACTTATAGATTATTTATACTAATTTTCAAGTTAATCAAGCTACACAACAAAATCCTCCCCTGTAAAAATTAATACCCCTTTTCACCCCGTTAGGGGTAAATTTTCAAAAAACCCTGATATACGTTTTTATTTGTTTTTAGTCTTAACTATAAATACTGAGTTTTGAGTTAATCAGACCGCGCGTTAAAATTCTTCCATACACACTTTGACACCCCCAAATCCTCTGTTAGGGGGTAGTTTAGAAAAAAAAAATGCCAAGTTTAAAGTTTATTAACACGAGGAATAAAAAATTTCATACAAACAAAATCTCCTTTTTTCACCGCCTTAAAGGCCGAATTTCAGCCCAATCCATTCAGTGGTTTGGGCTGTGCGTTGATAGATCAGTCAGTCAGTCACCTTTTCCTTTTATAGATATATGAGATTATGATAATTTTTCGTATCATACAAAACAACATATAACATTAAAAGTCATTTATTCTAAGTAAGCTGAGGATCAGCACTTTTTGAACGTCAAAATTATATAAGACAGTTCCCTAAAACGCCCACCCTTTACCTCATCCTAGTGTTTTAGCTCGGAAGAAGTGGCGCAACAAACGACAAAAAAGTTAAAAATATTGCTGTAACAGGGACATTTTGTTTATTTTCATTTTTAAATGAAATATTTTGAAAAGACTTACCCAAAGTAAGTTTCATGTTGTCCTTGCGAAATCACTCGATCACGACTAATGAATAACTTGTGTTCGAGTGTCTTATATGTATACAAGGCATCCACGATAAACCACGTTCAGGGCTACCTGAACGTGACTTATCGTGGATACTTTGTCACATTGCACATTGCTTTGTGACATTAGCGCTAGCCAATGTTGTTAAAGTGACGCACCAGATTGTTACTTTAGAGCAATCATTTTTATTTTATTAAATCAAAGTCAGCTAACGAATAACAGGGACGTGTCTACACACGTCCCTGTTATTTTATTTTTAAAGAAAATAATTGGTAAAGAAAATATGACCCTCCAAAAATTACAGAAATCCTCCATTTTTACCGCCGTAATTAGAGGACTACCAGACAAATTCGAAAAGTTTTTAATACAAATGATAGGAACATATTTTTACATTAAAATTTTAATGTAAAAAATGATTGAATTGGCTCAGTTTTTGAGGAGAAAAAAGGGGAATATGAAACGTTCATCTCGTCAAAAATTTTGTGACATAATCAGTCTGAGCTACACCTGTCCCTACCGCACTCTACAGGGGCAGATTTGAGGTAAGACGACGGCAATAGTTTCTGCAAATACCTATTTTTCTAATTCCTCGCAGGCTCTGTTCCCTCACGTTTTGGAACAGGCATTTAGTTTCATTTTTCTGATTAATTGACCGACTCCTTGACAGTAGGGATGATGCCTGGGTAAAACAAAAAAAATCTATTTAGTCCATCAGTAAGATAATAAAAAAAAATTCAGACAAATATTTTTTGCTTTTTCATAATTATACACTTTCGGGAACTTCTCTTGTCCGGGATCTCTTTAGAACATGCTCCAAGTGCGGGATCGATCACTAACGGTTAATATAACCGTCAGTGGTCGGTCCCGCAGCCGGAGTTGGGCTATCCGCAACCTGCCCACCGGCTCGGTTGCAAGAGAAGAAGTGCCTGGCAGTCTGGGTCGCCCCAATACAGATACGCGTATAAATACGCGTTGGAGCGATCCAGTATCCCCCGAGAAATGGTAGTCCTATTAGTTAGTTACTCCTTTTTCTGTATGAATGGTCAAAAGAAAAATGAATCCCAAATTGTAAAACATTTTTCGAAGTCACTTTGCTCACTCTTACATTATGCATTCTCATAATTCTTGAGTAATTCTGCAAAACTCGACCAAATAACTTCTACATATTTCTGTTTGAATGATCTAAAATAATCTAACTTCTCCAAGGGGTGCTAACATTTTCGAACTCACTTTCGCTCGCTTTACATTTTTATGCTTTTCTGCTTATGTCGAAAAAGTAACTCAGGGGGGCGCCGTAGTGATTTTAAACGAATGTTTGGGGGCGCGTATGTTAAAAGACTGGGAACCCCTGGTGTACAGGGTTACATTAGAGTGGCTAGTGAAACTCCGCTCAACTTTGACCTTCAATATTTCTATTACCAGAGTAACCCAGTCCAATTAAAAAAATGATCACAATGACGGGATGAACAAATGACTCTTAACTTCATTAAACGTCACTTTATACATACATAAACTCACGCCTATTTCCCATGGGGATAGGCAGAAACTACAGAACGCCACCTGCTACGATCCTTACATATTCCTTTTGCTTCGTTTACGTTCATCCATCTGATCATACACGCACGCCGGTTGCGTCACGTCATCACGTGCGTATATCATGCGCGGTTGTCTGCGGGTTCACTTTGGGCTTGTGCCATTAGGATGAATGCAAGTCCCATACTTCAGCATGAGGCATGCGTGACAAAAAATTCGCGACGAATGCCTCGCGATGTCTGTTTATAGCTTTAGATTAGTTTGTCAAAATCAGCGTTATTAATCTTCATAATTATCTACGTATCTATTCTTGTACATCTTAAGGAAAACCTGTAGACAAATTCAATGGGGATAAAAACTGCCACTTGCTCACTTCAGATGGCGCTGATCTCCAGCATCTTATAATTTGACAGCTAGCTATACATTTTTTGTAAACAAGCGACTTCTTTTACGCATAATTAATTATTGAGCCCAGTTGCGCAGCTGCTTACTACAAAAATACGGGGACCCATGTATTTGGCAAAGATGTTATAAGAAGAAAACTGTGGTAGAAAGATCTCCGAAAAAAATTGGAATCCGATATTTCGCCGAGATGATGTGCTATCCTTTAAGCATTTTATGGGAGAAAGTGGTTTATATGTGATGCTCCCAAGAGAACTAAGTTTATTTTCATTACATACAGGCACTTATGAAGTGATTATGTAAATTATAGTAAAGTATGTGTATGTTTGTATTATCATATTAGATCAGTGCTTGAAGTGCTATCTCTGAAGTTTTTCAGACAGGAAGATCATGCCCGAGTTGGTTTTCAACTCTGGTCAGGTTATTTCTATCGTACGCCTCCAGTATTTAACAAAAACCGAACATAAAGTCAACAAACACAAAATAACCTATAAAATATTGACTCGTTCATAATTTATTGACTTTTCCACTAAAGCTGCTTTTTTCACCAGTGAGTGGTAGACGCTTCCCCTGTCCTTAGCTAGTCTTTTAACCCTTTAACCGCCAAGATTTGCTACCTTTGACTTACCTTCAGCGCCACGTCACTTTAGGTATAAGATGGAACAGTGTTGGGAATACTTACTATCGATGCATACATTATTTATTTTTTTATAAAATAAAAGTCGGAAACATAATCAATGTTTTATTTACTTATTATTAATCTTACACATGTGCTTGTAGAGTGACAATATCAGTACTCAGGAGATGGGCACGTTGTTCGTTCTTCTGTTGGTGAGGACTCTCCACGAGCATGTCGTATTAAATTAATTATCTTCATGTAAAGTTCTGAGCGAATTTCTGGCCGCACAGTTTCCAGCTCAAAAGCTATTAAAGACGCGAAGTATTCATTTCGTGGATCACTGGGTCTCTGATCAAAAAAATTTGCGTCCGGCAGGTGTACAAAAGCAGTCACATCACCATCTTCTAACTGAACATAATGGACATAATTTGGTTTGGTCTGCGTCGATTTATTTGATGTAGTAGTTAGTCTTCTTTTACATGAAATAATTTTTCTTTTACGTGGACACAAAATTGAAGGCGACGTAGGCTGCGATTCTTCATTACTTGACATGACGCACGTCCACTCTTTCAGCTGGAACCGAAGACAACAACTGGACGTTGGACTGTTCGAATGTCGAGGTGCAACTGAAGAGGATCGCATAACAATCTAGGGATGTGTGGCATAATAATGATAAAATATCGATATTTAACATAACATAACATCACGCCTTGTTTCCCCGAAGGGTTGGGCAGAGGTGTCCCTGTAACAGGTACACCCACATTTCGCCAGTTATGTTTAAGTCCTATGTAATAGGGGGCGAGCCTATTGCCATCAACCGGGCACAAATCCAGACTCCGGGCTGCTACTGAGAAATTTCAGATAGAAAAACCCAATAACACTTTGCCCAACCCGGGAATCGAACCTAGGACCTCATGCTCAGCAGTAGCGCTTGCGACCACTAGACCAAACTATCGATATTTGTTTTAAAAAAATTCATTTGTATGATAAATTTTAAAACATGGAGTTACACACAAAGTCACTTGGCACACTTTGCACATAAAGCGAGATTCCTTGCGAGATCTTTTCTTTAATGTCGTATGTTGGCACACAAAACATGATCGTGATTTTTTGTTTTCGGTATATTCGGGAAAGTGATTAGCCAAGTGTGATGCTGTTAATCGCAAGACAGACACTGATCTAGACGTCGTCGGTATAGAATACTCTAATTCTTGTGCTTTGTATTTTGCAATTAACTGTCTAATAACGGCCAACTGAAAATCGGCGATGGACTTATTATTTATAAGCAGTATTTTATATAATGCATGAGCATTTAACATGCACAAATCAATTAAATGCAAGCCTAGTTTTTTTTCCCACACTCTATTTTTTCGTATGCACTGAACCGAATGTAATACCATGTCAGTATTGTCAACTGCTCCTTTCTTTAAGTTATAGTCAATTATAACTTCGGGCTTCATTTTAGGCAGTCCCGTTTCTCTGTCATATTTGGTTGTAGGCCCGAATTCTGCTGTGTGAAAGGTAGACAACATGTGTATGTCTCTTTTGTCTCTATGTTTTAATGCCATAAGTGGCTTTTTATATCTTACATCAATTTCACCTTTTTTCAGAGATTTAAAATCTGTAACACCGGCTTTCTTTAACCGATCAATTCTAGCCGTACCACATGCATATGTCTGATGTTGGTACAAATATTCAAACAATTTTGGACTCGAGTACCAGTTATCTGTGTACAAGCGTCTATGCGCATGCATCAGTTCTTTCAACAGGGTTGTTACCACAGCGCCTGTTATTCCTAAGTTAGCCGAATCCACTATTTCGGTTCTAGCCCCACAATAGATAATAAAATCAATAATAAGTCCTGTTTTCACGTCGCACAAAATAAATAGTTTGATACCAAACCTATTCCTTTTATTAGGTATATATTGCTTGATAGAAACATACCCTTTAAACGGCATTATGCTTTCATCTATACAAAGGTCCTGGTGAGGTACATATGAATTTCTAAAAGTTTTCTTAATGTGTTTTAGCACTGGCAAGACGTTTTTCAAAATGTGGGAAGATTCAGCATTTGGCGAAGAAAACTTCAGTAAACCGAGTATAGTAGTATAACGATTACGGGACATAGTTTTGGAAAATATCGGCGATTGTAGCAAAGGGTCAGTTGACCAATGCTCTTCAATTTTCAAATGTTTATTTCTGGTAAATAAAAAAGTTACGGCTAGAAATACGTACATTTCCGCGATATCAATTTCTCGCCAATTTTTAAACCTTGAATGGAGCCTTATATCGCATTCTCGAATAAATTTTTGGTGCTGAGCATTTGTGAATTCAACCAACTTCAATACAACTTCTTCGCCAAAATAATGCATAAAAAAATCCAGTTCCGTTGACTCGGTATTGAGAGTAATGTTTTCTGTTAGAATGCCAGAAGCGAAATCATCGAATGCATGAATTTCGGGTAGGAACGCTGTCAAACTCCATCTGGTACTTACTTCCTCCTCTTCCTAAAACAATAAATATAACAATGTCTTTTAAAGAGCTTATTTTATTTTAGGCCTCATAAGCATAACACTACACAATACCATGTAAGGTAACAAAGTTGTAGAAAGTTTATAAAATTACCAATGGTACTCAGAGAATATTTCTTAGCGAGAAAAGCATTTTAGTCCGACCTCGAATCATTTTACTTGTATCGGTAAATATAATTTTTATATTGCTCACACAGCGAGGCACTATTATTAAAAAAAATTACTTAGAACATAACTTACCGAAATCTGATGTTTTTTCATTACACAATAAGTACCTACCTAGGTACTTTTACCTATTACTAAGCTAATAAATTTTAATTAAATAATTCCAGCTTATGAATGTATTTTTTAATTTTGGTTAATTCACATCATATAAGTAGGCATAATAAATAAAACTTCTTGTAGAATTATCGAATTAAACATTAAATTAAACTTACCAAATCAATATCACTATCTGCAGAACTGTCGTCACTTGGTAATTCATTATTGGATTGCAAAATATTTAATAATTCTTCGTCTTCCAGCATTTTTTGCAGTTATTAGAGTTTAACCTAATACGAAAAAGGCCTACAACACTAGTTACCCAGAGCGATAAAGCTTACACGTGATTTCACGGTGACGGCGCTGAGGCAACTGACAATATGGCGGGATTTAACCTTGAATGTCTTTGGCCGCACGTAATATTACGGTGACGGCGACCGGTGACTGTCTGAACTAGTGAGGTTCTGCGTTGTCGAGATTTCTATATTTTTATCGTAAAAATCAAATAATTTCAAACTTCAATCCACTTTATTGTATACAGATACTTAACACTATGGTTATATTGTAATGAAAGTATCCACTTTCATTGCAAATGGTGATAGTAATTTCAATAGTGCCTTGTTTATTCTTAGGCAACCTATTAAGTATTTTCCGAATTCGCTCATCTCTAGTACCCGTAAAATTACGTGATTGGCGATACAGGTAAGGCACGCAGTGATCACACTGTATTTGAATCTCAAAATTCACAGTATTTATCACTCGAAACATTGAAAAATATACTTATCAATAAAGATACACCCCAAATCTTAAAATTGACAAGTTTTTATGGAGTTTGTGCAGAACTTTTTCAATAAAATAACGTAATATTACGTGTGTGGCGATTCGGGCATTGTTTTCAGAGCCCGTGATATTACGGTGTCGGCGCTTAAAGGGTTAATACACACACCAAGACACCACTCCACGTCTCACACCAAGTCTCATACGTATTAATCTAGTTTTCGTATAATTTGTGATCGACACAAAGGTAAACATTAACACAACAATGGCGGTTTAAAGACGTACAACTGTGCTGCCATCTGTTCTGAGCTTTCAGTTTTTAATCTCATTTCTTTTGATATTATACAAAATATTTCTTTGCAGTATATGATTTCTGTCAAGAACACTATCGATCAATGTAATAACAACAGAGAGTGATATATTATGAGACCCCTCCATGCCTCGGCAAGCAATAAATATATTGAGTATTGAGCACGTTAAGCCGTTGATCCCGACTGTCATTCGTAGATCTTTGACAGACGTTACGGGTAGGCAGAAGTCCGAAAGTCTGACAACCAGTCTTACCAAGGGGTATCATATTACCCAATACAGTTAGGTATTGGGTAACACGATACCCGTTGGTAAGACTGGTAGTAACTGCCTATCTGACCTACCAGACTACAACGGCAGTCGCTCCATGTAAAATACTGGTATTCAGCTGCATTCGGTTAAACTGGAAGCCGACCCCAAATTATTTTGGATAAGGCTGGACAGACTGATTTGAATGATTGTAGATAAAAAACCCATAGTATCCTACAATATTATATTGTTGCACACTGCGCACGTTGCACGTATTCTTTAGATATATCTTTATAAATGAATAGTGTTTCGCTAATGTGCCAGCCTTTTTACTTTGCTCAAGTTTCTTATCTGGTTTCATCAAAACAGCCTTCGCCATTAACTATATTTATCTACTCTCATAGCGTAATATTCGAATTATAAAATTCAAAACGAGTTTATATTGACATACTTTATGAACAAAATACCGAAATTTAAAAACAGAATCATATTATAACATTTTTTCTGTAACAAAATAACACTATAAAACAATTTTTTTTCTATTACGATACAGGGCTATCTATTCCAAGAAGTTAATATCACCAAGCAGTTTCCATCAACTTTTGCATTGGAATGTTTTTAAACGGGAGACAGCAGCACCCGCTGTAGCGTATGTGCGGTGATGTGCTGCTGCAGGCGACATTCATTTGTTTTGTTGTACTGAATTTCGTGGGATTTTTCAAATTTATTCTTGATTTTTAACTTTGATCTTTTATTTAGTATATTAGGTTCAATCCCAATGTATGAGAGTAGATAAAGTAGCGTATGAAACTGCACATAACTAGGTATTAAAACATTCGTGTGATACTATTAAAAACCTCGCCTGCGGCTCGATTTTTAAACACACACTCATGTTTCATACCCCTCATTATGCAACAGTTTCATAAACTACTATTATGTAGGTAAATAAAAAACCACAAATCGATTTTGGTAATAATTTTAATTTTGGTAATATTTATAGGAGATTCAGTCGAAACGTGGAGATAAATGCAAGATATCGTGTTTATCAATTATTTCTATGATAGGGCGCTACCACATTCTCCCTTGTGCCGAAGCTTAACTCCTGCACAGGCCATCCTGAAAATAAAGAGAACGATACAGTTATTAATTATTTTATTTTTTGACAACTTGTCGAACACCGCATTAAACAAAATAAAAACTTTTTACAAAAAAAAAACAATCGATTTCCAAAAAAAAACACTACTAAGTGAAATATAACTTTAATTTCGGAAGTCGGTAGCAAAAAACGAAAATTCAAAATCAAAGATACCGACTTTTGAAATTTAAGTTATTTTTCACTTTGTAGTGTTTTTTTTTTGGAAAGTATTTATTTTTTTTTGTACTTTTTTTTTGTTTTTCACTTTTTAGCTGAGGTACCTAACTCACAGAAATTCGAATAACACTACCTGCTATATAAATAACAGTGACAGGAATGTGTCATATCATCCACATGTTAAGTGGGAAAAAATACATATTATTGAAGCTAACTCAAAAACTATTCAAGCAAAGTTAATAAAATTTATATGGGACCATCTCGGGAGCATACCCTTTCAAACAAAACGCTACGAACATAGAACCTCCTCCTTTTTGTAAAATGGTTAAAAAAGGACTAACATTTGTTTAAAACTAGTGTACAATGGGCGGTCTGATCGCACAAGGATCTCTTTTACAGACAACCTTTGGATGGATTGGAAGAAAGGAGAGACATTTTATGTTTAAACTATAATTACTAATAAGTAACTGCTATAAGTGCTATGTTAGGCTTTCAGAACCAAAAGGCTCAATCAGTGTAAATGTCGTGGCCAGATCTTAGAATTGATCGTTTCATGAAATGATCGACCATTTCATGAAATAGAACATCGACTGCTGACCACATCATGATGTGGTCTGGTCAGATCATTGAATACTCAACGTTTGACGATATGAACAGTTAAACGCACGACTACTTCATGATGTGGCCAAACGTTAGTGATCATATCGTAAAGTAGTTAGATTATCCACAGGTAGAGGCGTTGATGTCGCTTTGTTTTCGTTGCGCATCATGGCGGCGGACGATACTTCGATTGGAAAAGCAAGTATAAATATGCAAATGGAAGATAAAAGTGCAGTGAAGTATCGTTATTATACCAAGCTACGTGACTTTTATGAAATTCACTCAAAAAACGTGCGCAACCTTAAAAAACATGGAGTTTGAAACGTATTTCACAGGTTAGTATTTAACTATTCAAATCTTATTCACTATTTTTTTTATTCTGGAATAAAAGCTATTTAAAATGTTTTATTTATCCATTGACCCAGATTACTGAAAGTTAATGAATGCCAGTAGGTAATTCGCATGGATACCCTACATAATGATATGGCCAAACATCGACTGACATATCACTAAACGTTGACGTTTGAACGATATGATCAATTTTAGCTGGCCATTTTATGAAACACAACTATTTCATGAAATAGTCGATCTTTTCATGAAATGATCAATTGTAAGATCTGGTCACGACATAAACAAACTTTAGCTACTTTAAATGATTTTTTTACATTTTTTTAAACAGCGACAGCGCATTTTCGGCGCAGTTTAAGACAAGCGCTCATTACAGCTGCATCGAGCGGAGAGCGCACCGCATTGGCTAGCCTTTAGTGTGCGATGGTTCATACAAAATGTACTAAAGTGACGTACTAAATGAGTCGTTTAGCCTTTAATCTCTTGAAACAATTATTCTCTTTGTTTGCTCTCCGAAACTTTGACGATGTGTCGTTGTAATTAGTATGTGTTTGTGTTTCTTTAAGGTATGTGTTGCACAACAATGTGTTATACCCCACATAAGCCGCAACATCTCAAACTTCTATGAGTATAACATAATTAAACAACATCTTGCAAACTTCGAAACAAGTTACTAAATAGAGATGAAAGGCGTACCATGAAGATAGTACACTAGTTTGTAATTAACCTACGTACAGGTACAGAGTGGATTTTTAAGAACGGCTTAATAATTACCACTATTACTGTCACTATGTCACTACATTTTATAAAATAATGTGCCCCTCCGCATCTGTCTGTCTGTCTGAACACAATAAACCCAAAAACTCCCGAACGGATATTCATAAGGTTTTCACCAATGGACGGAGTGATTCATGAAGAAGGTTTAGTGTTTAATTCATTAAGGTTTTGTGTCTCATCATCTCATCATCAGCCTATAGATGTTCCCACTGCTGGGACACAGGCCTCCTCTTTGTGAGAGGGAGTGGGCCGTAATCCACCACGCGGGCCCAGTGCGGGTTGGTAGATGTCACATTTCTTCGAATTTTCGGTTCTAGGACATACCGGTTTCCTCACGATGTTTTTCCTTCACCGTTTTGAGAGCAGTGGTGATGAAATAATTTACACAAAGTAAAGTGCCTGTCTGGGTTTGAACCTACGACCTACAACTCGTAAGTCGCGGTCGTTACCACTGGGCCATCACTGCTCTCTTTTTTAGGTTTTGTGTAATTGGCTGAAATATGATAATGATTGTTGAAGATGTCGAAATAAATCATGCCGACTGGCAGCTATACAGGCCTGCGCCGCGTAAACCAATAGAGATATATAAAAACAATAATATTACGGAACAAATACATTGTTTACCGTTGGTTTATCAGTTAGGGAAATCTCAGTAGCAAACTGGAAATACCGGTAACACGGTACTTATCAAATACCTGGTAAAATGTTTGTGTACAATATTTATTTATACATGTAACTCTGATGTCATATTCGGGGAAAACTAGCGTGGCTAATGCGATATTATTTTTTTAATGTCGCAGCATCATGCTGAGAAAGGGGTCTTTTGGCCTAGTACCTACAGGACTTGTTTTTTTTTATACTTTGTTTTTATTATTCTGTGTTTGCTTTTTTCTTTTACGTAATGATGATGAGATAGATAAACTCGACAAAAAAATAAACATAGTTGGTCCCGGTTTAAGCCCGATTGTCTGACAACCAGTTTACCCAAGGGGTATCGTGTTACCCAGTAATTGGGTTCTGGAGGTCAGACTAGCAGTCGCTCCATATAAAATTCAGCTGTCCGGTTACACTGGAAGCTGACCCCAATATAGTTGGGAAATGGTTAGGCAGATGATGATAGAACTTACTGGCAGGAGTTGCCATAGGTGACTCCATTCTTGCCACACACGGGGTCGAAGACTGCGGGACAGAAGCAGCCTTTCGCAGCGCTGGTCATCATGGAACCCATCAGCACCAGGAATAGGGTGAATACTGGAAACAAAGATATATGTGTTATGACTAGAAACTGGATTTTATGCGAATGCATATTTTGGCGATATGTCAAAGTCAAATCATTTATTTCAAATAGGCCCATGTATGGCACTTTTGAACGTCAAAAATAATAAAATTGATTCTAGTCGCCCCTTCCAAAAGGTAGTTTTCATATGGAGAAGAATGGGCAAGAAACTCCACCGTTACTCTTTTAAAATGTTTTACAATTACTATATGTATTGTATATGTACGTACATTTGTTAAATAATTATTATATGTAAAGACGATGCACCTAGAATAAAATTACTATACCAAAATAGGTAAAAAGAATTAAAAATGAAGCAACGATAGATAATTTAATATGTGATAGATACTGCTGCTGGTGCTCACATAATTATTTACAAACATTGTAAAAGTAGACGATTTTCCTAAAATTTTACAATTAATAAGTCAGTGTGTGAGGGATACCGTGGGAAGGAACACGGGTGGGTTTTAGTCAGTAAGAGTCTGACACGCCCTCCCGCTCCGCCCAGAGCGGGAAAAGTTATTTGATAATTTCCCACTCAAAAAAAAAGGTACCGTCATAATATTAATCCTTTTAAAAAGTTCCCTGAGAGATTCGCGGCGACGTAGATTAAAAATGGCTCTGACAGCTGTCTTTTGCAAAATAAAGATAGATTCAATGTCAATGTGTTCAGGTAATAGCGTGTTATACTTATAATTTACTGATTTTGCATATTTCAGTGGTTGAAAATACAAAAATGTACAGACGCCAGCACATCAAGCTACTACAATCTGTCAAATTTATTTAATAGATTTTCAACTTTATCACTGAAGCATAAGGTTCAAAGTTGATTGGGAAAAATTGACAGATTTGGGTAGCTTGATGTGCTGGCGTCTGTACATACATAAACGTAACGTAATACACAGGCATTATAAAATACAAATTATATAAATATTTTATGGAATTAACGTCAAGTTAGAACAGTAAGTTTTCAGGAACAAAAATGTGATATCTCGTTGAAAATGCAGTACCTAAGTTACGTAATTTATTTTACTTTGATCTACCAATTTTTTTTTTCTAAATATATATATTTTTTCCGTATTGTCACACAAAGCCTTCGGGAACCCTACCCTCATTGAACACAAATGAACAATTTTTTATAGTATTAATCATTTGAAGTTGAAGATTTTGTTTTTTTGAATTTTGACCATTTAAGTTTCATACAATACGGTATTAAGTTATGACGTTATTTCTGTGCAATTTCTACGACAATATCTTAATATCAATATGCCATGACAGTACATAATTATAAAGTAGTTATTATAATAATTTCTCATGTCATACAAAACAGCGTAACATTTTAAATTAGAATCAGCACTTTTTGAACGTCAAATTACAAAAGGCAGTTCCCTAAAACGCCCGCCCTTTACCTCTTCCTAGTGTTTTATCTAAGAAGAAGTGGCGCAACAAAAGAGAAAAAAAATAAAAATATTGCTACCTTTCAAGGACAAGATTTTGTTTATTTTCATTTTAAAATAAATTATTTGGAAAGGGCTTACCCAAAGTAAGTTTCATGTTGTCCTTGCGAAATCACTGGATCACGACTAATGAGTAACTTGTGTTCGAGTGTCTTTTATATAAAGCATCCTCGATATTTCACGTTCAGCCAGCGCCAATGTTGGTAAAGTGACGCACCAGGTTGTTGGCCAAGTTACGCGCCAACATTTGGGGCCGATGTTTTATGTATGTTGGTCTTGCACTCGAGGAAATTGGTATCGGATGCGTTGGAATTTATTTGGTGAATTGTTATTTGAATACAAATTATGCAATAAAGATTACCCTTAACTAGATAAAAATAAACTCATTAAAAAAATAATACCCGAGTTCAGTTTGTTTGATCAAATATAAATTAATCCATCCATACTAACATTACAAATTCAAAAGTAACTCTGTCTGTCTGTCTGTTACTTTTTCACGCCTAAATCACTGAATGAATTTAATAAAAAATTCCGAGGAGATAGATGGCATCCTGGCGAAAAACATAGGCTTTTTGTCTCAAAAATAATCCTAAAGGGGGCGATATAGGGGATGAAAGTTTATAATATATGAGAAACCCAGCATTTCTTAAGTTAGGGGTACCTATAAAAGGGGATCCAAACGCCTCCTGCCGGAGGCTCTATGCGGGGATCGTGCGGTCCATGGCCCTTTACGGGGCACCGGTGTGGGCGCGTTCATTGAGGCTGCGGCCAGCCCGCCGGTTGAACGCGTCCCAGAGGGTCATGGCCATCCGGCTGGCCCGAGGATACCGCACGGTCTCCTGCGAGGCGGCGAGCCTCCTTGCCGGATTACCGCCATGGAATCTGGAGGCAAAGGTCCTCGCGCACATCTGGGAGTGGCGCGAGGAGGCGAAACGCCGGGGCTTAACTCCGATGCCGCAAGAAATCGCGGCACAGCGGACAAAGCTCCGGCGGGATCTCATGGCGTCATGGAGAGTGCGATTGTCGCAACCCCGCGCTGGGCACGCCACAATTGCGGCGATAAGACCCCTCTTTGAGGAGTGGCTGGAGAGACGCCACGGCGTCCTCACCTTCCGCCTGATGCAGGTCCTCACCGGACACGGCTGCTTCGGGAGGTTCCTGTACAGGATAAGGCGGAAGGAAACACCTGGGTGTCACCATTGTGTGGATCGGCCTGAGGACACGGTGGAGCATACGGTGGAGGTCTGCCCGGCTTGGGCGGAGCAACGCCGTGTCCTCGTAGAGGCGATCGGCGGCGGTGATCTCTCGCATCCGGCCCTGGTTCAGGCCATGGTACGGAGCGAGAGGAAATGGCAGGCCGTCACCACCTTCCGGTAATGCTCGCGAAAGAGGAAGCGGAACGCGTGATGGAGAGGCAAATTTCGCGCCCTCACGCCCCTAACCACCGCAATACAAGGAGTCGCCCGGGGCGGGAATCGCGAGCCGATTTCCGGCCACCGTAGGCGCGGGCTTGCGGACGGTGAGCAATGGGTAGCTCGCCGTCCGGTATGGACCAAGCCCGGGGCGACGGCGCGTTGTGTTTCACGCGCGCCTCAAAGAGATGTCAGCAGAATTGACGGGGTCCGCTAGGGCCAATGCCTGCCGGGGGTTCGAAGAAAACCGATAGGGAAATCGTGGCCCCCGGCAACAGGGCAACCGAAGGAACACGGGTGGGTTTTAGTCAGTAAGAGTCTGACACGCCCTCCCGCTCCGCCCAGAGCGGGAGAAGTTATTTGATAATTTCCCACCCAAAAAAAAAGGGGTACCTATAAAAAATCAAATTTAGGGTTAGAAATAAAAAAAATAGTGTTTCAGCGTTTTTGTAGAATCATCCCTGAAGGGGTAAAATAGGGAATGACTTTAAAATTCACATGTGATATTACCTGGGTTAGGGCATTGAATACTTTGTATCCAGGTAGAACTAATTTCCGACCTCCTCGCGGGCAAAGCCGCGGGAACAAGTTAGTGTACCTACATTTAATAAGAAACGTTTAGCTTAAATATATCGAGGCTGCGATCATTACATTTATTCGGAACTGTCTTTCCTGAAGTTGGCGCTATAGATTGGGATTAGGAAACGCCTAAGTTTACGTTGACAATTTTGACCACTGTGGCAACGCCTAGATTTTAAGTATTTTTTTGTTTATAAATAAAACATGCCTAACCAATTTTATTGGCAGAGTTGTGATTATGAAATACAATATGTATGTATAATACTAATGTGTACAGTTGAATGAACTACTAAGTTTGCGCAACTGTACACGTTAATACCCACATACATAATATTTTATTTCATAATCACTACTTCAATCCGACTGGCTTTTGATTAATTCATGTCAATTTTGCTTTTATTAATTATACCTGCGGTTTAAATTATAAACCATTCAACCAACAACACCAACAAACCAAAGAAAGGCAAATAAATGTGAAAATAATTTTAATCAAAACATTTCCAATAACAGTAATAAAGAACTTCGTTTAAAACGCTAAAATAAATGCAAAATGTCGTGTTCATCTATACTAATGTTATTGACGTCGCATTTATTGAGTTGCTTGCTCGCCCAGTGCGCAGGCCATACTGAAAATTAAAACAAAACAAAATAAATATGATTACAGAAAAAAATATTAAACGTCCAATAGTTAAATCCACTACGGAGAAGTTCTGCTTCCAATATACATAAATATGTTATAAATTAAAGTCCGTTTTCTTACTGTCTATCTGTGTGATCGCGTTGTTCTTTAAAACTGCGTAACGGATTTTGACGCGGTTTTTACACAATTTATACAATGTACTCCGGAAGGTTTATGTGTGTAACAAATTAATATTAAACTTAAGTACGAAATATCGATGTTTCGTCAAAATGTAAAAACCGTACGAATCAGGGGCGGGTCGCTACTACTTTAATAAAAATGAAATGAAGACTTACAAGCAACTATTGCTGTATTTGGTTCCATCGGGTCCATACACAGGGTCATAGATTGTGGGGCAGTAGCAGCCCGCGTTGCTCATCATGGCACCTAGCAGCACCAGAAATAGGGTGAAGACTGGGGAGAAAGATACGTGTTTATTTAAGTTTAATACCTAATAGGAATACGGGCTGGTATCCGCAACTCTACGTCAAAGCGCGTATTTTGCGTACGGTTGAATACCTAACTAGCTAATGTGTATCACCTCAAGTACCCTAAATATGGGTACATGAGGTGATACATACAACAAAAATTAATTAACCATATCCTACCTAAACAGGTGTGCAAATATTGACTGTAATAAAGTATTTCGTACAATATTCATTAATTTAACTATTACAAATATTAATGTAATGAATAAATGTTAATGTAATTTTTTATTAATTATGTTTTGTGTTGTAATGTAAATTATTTTACATACTATTGTAAAGAATCATTTTTTTTTTTCTAACTTGAACAGATAGCTGTGCTGCTGGGGAGTTTGTTGCGCCACTTCTTTCCAGCTAAAGCACTAGAAAGTGGTGAAAAGTGGTCGTTTTGAGGGACTGTCTTATGTAATTTTGACGTTCGAAAAGTGCTGATTCTTAGCCTAGTTTGAATAAAAGACTTTTGAATTGAATTGAACTGAATATTTTATTACAGTAACTAAAGTTTAGTTACTGTAATAAAATATTAATATTTGTATTAGTTCAATTAATGAATAATGTACGAAATATTTTATTACCGTAGATATTGCAGTGGTTTTTTTTCTTGTGTTTTGTATTAGAATTTGGGTTAAGGTAGGTACAACATGTGAACAGTTATATAAGTTTTAAACGCGAGTTAGCGAGGGATAAAAATACAATATTTGAAACGGTCTTACCCAACGCAAATAATTTCATGTTGTATAAGCGAAGACACAATTTTACCACAACTAATTACTAATTTGTGTAACAGAGTATTTATACAAAGCAGTTGTGATAAGCATAGATTGGACTAGATAATATAATTTCGCTGGATTTCGTTACTGATATTTTAATCTTAATTGTCATAAAAGTACTATAATCACACGGGATTAAATTAATATCCGAACTTCCGAACTTAATATAAAAAAGTGCGAAAGTAACTCTGTCTGTCTTTTACCTTAAAACTCCTTAACGGGTGAACGGATTTCGATAAAATTTAGCACCTGCGTTACTTATAGGAGACTTTTAATTCCGGTAGTACATTTCTGTGAGATCCGAAGCTGGCGAATCCGTGGGCAAAAACTACTAGTACCTACGCTATGAATTACATTGGATATTTAACATCAGAATAACACGTAATATTTTAACTGTGTTATTATTGCAAGCACCTTCCGTCACACTGTCGTATTTTTTTTGCAAAGTGTGTCAGAGTTTTTTAAGTCAAAATACAATAAAGATTATTTAGATTATTTAACCTCAAACTTGATATAAATAATCTAATCTTTAAAAATAATCCCGGTGTACAATCCTTTTAATTCAACTTTTTGTTACGTGTATTATCCAGTATGACGTATAACGTCATAATTGTGAATTAATTCCTTATTTATGTAATATTATTCAAACAGATGCTAGTATAATTTTGTTTTAGGAAAAATCCACATCTCTTTAATAAAATAAGTGATAGACATAATTTTAATACTAGAAATAAAGATAAACTAGATCAACCATTTTTCAGGTTATCTAAAGTACATACATCTTTTATGGGGTACTGTGTTAAATGTTACAACAAAATACCTTGTGACATATTGCAATTAAATGAAAGAAAATTTAAAACTCATATAAAAAGTACACTTTGTAAACAAGCATATTACAAATTAGAGGATTATATCCAAGATAAGAGTGCTTGGAAACATGCTGGTCCTGCTCCATAGGACAATTTAGAATCAAGACAAAATCAAACTGGTTGCTAATTTAATTGTAAAATTTATTACTTTGTGTTTTAAGTATGACATTGATTTTACATTCTGTGATTACTTCCTTACACACTGACTTATTAATTGTAACATTTTAGGAAAATCGTCTACTTTTACAATGTTTGTAAATATGTGAGAACCATGTATCTGTCACAAATTAAATTATCTATCGTTGCTTCATTTTTAATTTTTTTACCTATTGTGGTATAGTAATTTTATTCTAGGTGCATCGTCTTCACATATAATAATTATTTAACAAATGTACGTACATATACAAACAATATTGTAAAACATTTTAAAAGAGTAACGGTGGAGTTTCTTGCCCATTCTTCTCCATACGAAAACTACCTTTTGGAAGGGGCGACTAGAATCAATTTTATTATTTTGTAATTTTTGACGTTCAAAAGTGCCATACATGTGCCTATTTGAAATAAATGATTTGACTTTGACTTTGACTTTGTTTGTGCTACAGTTAGGAAAGGAGGTAGGTAGTTACCCCCATTCTAGCCATATTATCTTTCACACAATCCATCCATAGTCCGTCCATCCACAGTACATTCATACCCAAAACTTTCCTCACAATATTTTCCTCATTCCTTCCTATCGCATGCCCATACCATGACAACCGATTTCCATACAACTTTTCAGTCACCGGTGCCACTTTCAGACTTCGTCTTATATTCAAGTTATACTGATCTCATAACAAATTTAACCATGCCACATAGCTTTACGTCGTCCGCTTGGACCTGCTTGTTATTCGTCGAAGGTCAAACTCAGTGTCAGGAAGCTTTAACACTCAATGTACCTCGTAGGAATCACGAGACTCTTTAGACTATCTAGGCATTCAAAAATACCATCTAGACATTCAAATGTTTTTGAATGCGTAGATGGTCTAATGATCGTAAACACAACAGCTAAACAAAGGTTCCTGCCGTTCCTGGGTTCGAACTCAAGGTCGGACTAAGTGTGATTGGATTTTTGCATCAAGGATATCTCAGTAGCAACCGTCTGGATTTGTGTCCGGTAAATGGTAATCAGTTCGACACCACTACTACATGGAACTTAAACACAATGGTTATGAACAGTGCAGTTAAATTACAAGCACACGCAAATGTCGGGCATAAATCAATTACTCATACCGCACATTACAAGTCGGACGTGTTCTACAAGGAAATGTAATATAATAAGCCGTCTGTGGTCACTGATAACATGAGATCTGTTTCTGATTCCCGGATATTGAGAGTCTGTATAATTCAATAACATAATATCTACTTGTTACATTTAAGTCCTATTTAACAGGCCGGCGCCCAGTGTCATCAACCGGGTACAAATGTAGATTCCGGGCGGCTACGGACAGATTCCTTAAGTAAAAACCAATAGCAGTAGGGTACGAGAGTACGCAGAGTCGTACGAGAGAGGGCGCTAGTGTGCGCACGTAAACATTAGCTCCGTAGATAATAAAACGTTAAAAATAGTATAAGTGCTTAACTTGTGATAAAAAGTCAATAAAGTTCAAGTGAATAAAGACCTTCAGTGACTAGAAGTGTAATACAAAGCTTAACTTCACAAATACTTAAGAAAACTATACTTCTCCTGAATAACGACCAAATTTCAAACCTGTGGAAAAAACCGTGGGATGTTTGAAAAACACATTATTTGAGGATCAGGTACTGAAGAAAACTTTGGGAAAAGTACCTACCACCATAAAAAGGTACGCAGAACCCCTTTAAATTATATAATAGTAAAATACTTCTAGAAGCAAATTTTAAAGTGCAAACAAGGGCACAAACAGGATTGTGAAAAGCGCCATCTGTCGGCGAGTAGCAAGTCGCAAAAAGTTCGATCCAAAATAATTCGTAGAATATCTGCTAGAGAGCGTTGTTTGCAAATATGGCTCTTATATGTACTGGTTGTAAACAAAAAGTACCCAACACCGACTGCTTAACCTGTTCATTATGTAACAGTGTCTATGACTTGGAGTGTGCCAATATTAATAATGAGCGCTTCAAAATAATGAAGGAAACAGAGAGCATTGAAACCTGGAAATGCCTAGCTTGTTACTGTAAAATACCAAAGCGAGGAAATATAAACATACCCATACGCCCACAAGAACAAGACTCACGCCCGACAACCTCACCACCGGAAATAAACAATGTCACAATTAGAAGAACAATAAAACCTATGAATGATACTACCAGTTCCTTGGACTTAAGTCTATTGGGTGACACAATATACGCGCAAGATGAAGGTAAAACACCCCAATCTATTACACAAACAGAACTTACACTGCAGAACATAGGTGAAATGATAATGCTTCGTTTAAAAGAAAATAATAGGTCTATCATCACCGAAATACAGAATACTATCCAACTAGAGTTAAATAAGGCCATCTCAAAGTTAAGAGAAGATTTTGAACGCGAAACAAATTGCTTACTAAGGCAAAATGAAGAGAGGAAAATGGACATCCAAAATGTAAACACGGAAATTCAGAACTTAAAAATCGAAAACGAAAAGTTAAAAACTGAAATAGAGAGCTTGAAGACGCGAAGAAACACTTGCCAAACTAATTGCACTGAAAGCTATTCAAAGAAAATAGTATTATACGGATTTGATGAATATTATAAGGAGCCTGTAAATAACTTACATATCAGATTGATCAACTTATTTCGCGAATTTATGAACGTTGACCTGATGGGCTACATTGAGGAAACCTATAGAATTGGCAAACGAAGCTCGAAGAACCGCCCATTAGTGATAGAAATATTGAGCAAAAGGATGGTAACGCATCTCAAGGAAAATAGCAACGTATTTCGAGGAACTAGACTATTTTTATCGGAATTCTTAGATGATGAAGCACGAAGAGAAAGGAAATTGCTGCGCGAAGAAATGTTGAACGCAAGAAGGCAAGGACTTCACGCAGTAATCCGCGATAATCAACTAATAATTGATGGAAAAATAACTAATAAAATAGATAATACACCCGACATTAACCAAATGAACACAAATAAATGGAATACACAAGCAGACCTATCATCCTCTCAAAACAATAACAATTTTTTTCGCCGCTACACTAACACAGGAGACAGAAACAGAACACCTCGAAAACAAAGACCTACAATTTAGAATATTATTTCAAAATATCCAAAGCCTCTCCAATAAACAACACTTACTAGAAGCCTTCATTCAAAAAACACCAAAATATCATGCTATATGTGTATCGGAAACCTGGCTATCAAAGGAAAGAATGGATTTAATAAATTTTAGTGGCTACAAGGTTGCGGCTACATTCTGCCGGAAAACTCGCGCTGGTGGCGGCGTCTGTATTCTTCTACAAGAACACATAGAATGCTTAGAGAGAAGTGATATAACAGACATGTCAGTTGAATATGTGATAGAAGTGTGTGCAATAGAGTTACAAATGGAGAATTTACTATTAATAATTATTTACTGGAATAGGAGAGAGGAAGCTATATTTTATAAACAATTAAAACTAATATTAGATTATTTAAATAAGAAAGACTCCAGACTTAATATTGTTATAGGAGGAGACTTTAATATAAATGTATTGGATAGTAGCTTAAAAACAAACCAATTCCTGGATCTCATGTTAGAATTTAATTTTGTACAGCATATAAAAGTACCAACGCGAGTGACCCAAACCACCTCAACGTGTCTAGATCTAATTTTTACAAATTGCAATATAAAATCACACACCACAGTGGAAGAATTGGGGTTCTCTGACCATAGTAGTACAATAATAAAATTGGCTGTACCCCGGCAAACTAGACATAAAGTCTGGTGGGTTGAAAAGAGGCTGTTCAATAGCAAAAACACACAATGTTTCAAATCTAAACTAAAAGAAGTAAAATGGAATGATAAAATCAAGCCCGGTAGGGATATTGATGAAAACTATAAATCATTTAACAATACACTTACTGAAATACTTAATCAATATATACCAAAAACAAAATTAAAGCTAAAAACAAACTATAAAAAACATTGGTTAACTAAAGGCATCAAAATTTCTTGTAAAAATAAAAGGCTAGAAAAAATACTATCTATTAAAACAAATAACCTTTTAATTAAACAACATTACAAAATATATGGAAAAACTTTAAAACAAATTGTAAAAAAAGCTAGAAAACTACAGTATATAAATAAATTAATGAAATTTAATAATAAAGTAAAGACTATGTGGAAAATTATAAACGAACGAACGAATAAAAACGTAAAAAAGATAAAAAAAAACATAACGATACACGTAAATGACAATGCTATCTCGGACCCGAAGCAAACAGCAAATATATTTAATAACTTCTTTGCGTCTATCGGAGAAGGATATGCGCAAACCCCCGGCAAAGAACCGCGAAACATCTCTGTGGTCCACCGCACTGAAAATACCATGTTTCTAAGTACAGTGGATCCCAGTGAAATAAATCTGATATTGAAAAGCCTTAAAAACAAAAACAGTTATGGAATAGACGAAATACCACCAACCCTAGTCAAACAGTGTGCAGATGAGCTGACCCTTCCATTCTACTTGCTAGTCAATCAGTCCTTTGAGGAAGGAAGATTTCCGAACTACCTAAAAAAAGCCATTATAAAGCCAATTCACAAAAAAGACTCAAAAACCGACCCCTCTAATTACCGCCCTATTGCTCTTTTACCTACAGCCTCGAAAGTATTCGAGAAAGCGATGTGTAATCGCGTCTATTCGTTTTGCGAAAAATATAAATTTTTTCATGAATCCCAGAATGGTTTCCGAAAAAACCACTCTACAGTTCTAGCAGTATATAATTTTATCCAGGAAGCCATAAATATAATTGATAAAAAAAAATATGCCGTAGGTATACTATTAGATATGACAAAAGCCTACGATAAAGTGCAATTCGACATTCTACTTAACAAGCTACAAGGGATAGGGATCCGCGGAAAATCTTATGAATGGTTCAAATCATATTTGGAAAATAGAGAACACCAAGTCGAAGTAGAATACTACAACGAACATGAAAAACAGATCCAATACATTCGGTCAGATAGCAAGCAAATTAACGCCTCAATCCCCCAAGGGAGTGTTATTGGATGCCTCTTATTTATCATCTATATAAATGACCTCCCTACAATAATAAATGAATCATGTGTTCTGTTTGCCGATGATATCTCAGTACTAACTTCTTGCCACGACAATACCAACTTAACCGAAATACTTACAAGCATACTTAATAAAATAATAACTTGGATGACAGAACACAACCTTGAATTAAACTACAATAAAACTAAAATCATGTCCTTCCATCCACGTCAGAAAACCCCTTTAGACTTAACATTTATTTACAACGACGAAAAAATTGAAACAGTAAAAGAATTCAACCTACTCGGCTTATCCATAGATACACATTTAAATTGGAAATCACATATTAAAAAAATCAGGTCAAAGCTATCAAAATTTTCCTATGCCCTCCGTGAAATAAAAAAATCCACAAATCTCTCCACTGCTCTGGTTACGTATTATGCCTATGCATACGCATGGTTAAACTACGGCGTAATATTATGGGGAAATAGTACAGACGCATCAACACTATTCATACTACAAAAACGACTGATTAGAATACTAGTTAACATAGATAACACAGACAGCTGCAAACCCCATTTCCAAGAACATAAACTTCTAACCCTACCTTGCATATATATCTTGGAAATGTGCAAATTTGTTAGAAATAATCAAAAACTCTTTACTACACGCGAAAACATACAGACTCGCTACACACTACGACACAAAAACAGACTAAACCAACCAGGTTCAAAGCTAAAAATTCACTCCACAAGCACTTTAGTAATGTCAGTTAAAATATATAATAAACTACCTGATGAAATTAAAAATGAACAAAAATTTAATATCTTTATAAATAAATTAAAACAATTTCTAATCTGTAAATGTTATTATAATGTACATGAATATTTAAATGATAAATTTAATAAATAAACAATAATATCAAAAAAAAAAACGCAATAATAATGTATTTATAATTACCAATGATAATAATAATATATGTATAATTTAAATAAATATTAATGTTTAAATCCAATATATGAGTGGTAAAAATTATATGTAAACAATTAGTTATCAGCCTACCTACCTACACAAAACGAAAGTGTAGATTAATATTAAAATGGTTAACAAATAGGTATCTATAATAGCCCTCCTCCTAATTTTTATGTTGTTATGCCCGACAGGGCCCACAATGCTCCAAAACGAATGTATGTCTTTATGTACCTACCACCTTTTTTTTTTTTTTTTTGGGTGGGAAATCATCAAATAACTTCTCCCGCTCTGGGCAGAGCGGGAGGGCGTGTCAGACTCTTACTGACTAAAACCCACCCGTGTTCCTTCAGTTGCCGTGTTGCCAGGGGGCCACGATTTCCCTATCGGTTTTCTTCGAACCCCCGGCAGGCATTGGCCCTAGCGGACCCCGTCAATTCTGCTGACATCTCTTTGAGGCGCGCGTGGAACACAACGCGCCGTCGACCCGGGCTTGGTCCTTATCGGACGGCGAGCTACCCATTGCTCACCGTCCGCAAGCCCGCGCCTACGGTGGCCGGAAATCCTCTCGTGACTCCCGACGCCCAGGGCGTCTCCTGCTTCGGCGGTTAGGGGCGCGAGGGCGCGAAATTTGCCTTTCCCTCACGCGCTCCGTCTCCTCCTTCGCGAGCATTACTGCTTCGCAGAACGAGGTGACGGCCTGCCATTTCCTCTCGCTCCGTAGCATGGCCCGAATCAGGGCCGGACGCGAGAGATCACCGCCGCCGATCGCTTCCACGAGGACACGGCGATGCTCTGCCCAAGCCGGGCAGACCTCCACCGTATGCTCCACCGTGTCCTCCGGGCGATCCACACAGTGATGACACCCGGGCGTTTCCTCCCGCTTTATCCTGAACAGGTACCTCCCGAAACAGCCGTGTCCGGTGAGCACCTGTGTCAGGCGGAAGGTGAGGACGCCGTGGCGCCTCTCTAGCCACTCCTCAAAGAGGGGTCTTATCGCCGCAATTGCGGCGTGCCCAGCGCTGGGTTGCGACAATCGCACTCTCCATTCCGCCATGAGATCCCGCCGGAGCTCTGTCAGCTGTGCCGCAACTTCTTGCGGCATCGGAGTTAAGCCCCGGCGTTTCGCCTCCTCGCGCCACTCCCAAATGTGCGCGAGGACCTTTGCCTCCAGATCCCATGGCGGTACTCCGGCAAGGAGGCTCGCCGCCTCGCAGGAGACCGTGCGGTATCCTCGGGCCAGCCGGATGGCCATGACCCTTTGGGACGCGTTAAGCCGGCGGGCTGGCTGCCGCCTCAATGAAGGCGCCCACACCGGCGCCCCGTAAAGGGCCATGGACCGCACGACCCCCGCGTAGAGCCTCCGGCAGGAGGCGTTTGGACCTCCCAGATTGGGCAGGAGCCGCCTCAAGGCAGCCCCGGCCCGGTCCAGTCTGGGAGCCAAACGTCGGAAATGCTCCACGAAGTTCCACCGGCTGTCGAGGACGAGTCCCAGATACTTCATCGTCGACTCGACGCCGATGTGAACCCCTCCCGCCATTACCTGGGAACCCGGCGGTGGCGCACTACGAGGACCATAGAAACCCATGGCCTCGGACTTGTGCAGGGCCACCTCGAGTCCCAGCTGCCGGATTCTGTCGACGATTGTCGCAACCCCGCGTGTCGCTAAGTCGGCCGCCGCCTGGTACGACCTCCCCTGCGCCAGGACCAGCGTGTCGTCAGCGTAACAGACGACGCTGATGCCAGTAGGGAGATCGGCGCGCAGCACCCAGTCGTATCCGATGTCCCACAGATGCGGCCCCAGGACCGATCCCTGTGGGACACCGCACGACATCTCTCGCCGGTTCCACTCTCCTTGGTGACCGGGGTAGATGACAGCCCCGTCCGTCAAATAGGCCTCGACCACACGACAGAGGTAGGTCGGCATCCGGTGATACCGAAGTGCCTCCCTGATGCAACTCCAGGGCAGGGTGTTGAAGGCATTGGCGATGTCTAGAGACACCGCCAAGACGACCCCACCCCGGGCCACAGCATCCCCCGTCGTGAGGGCTCGCACGCGCATGATGGCGTCCACCGTAGAGCGCCCCCTGCGGAAACCGAATTGGCTCTCCGCCAGATCCGGCCCCACTCGCACCAGCTGCCCGACGAGGCGGTCTGCAATGACTCTTTCAAAGAGCTTGCCCACCTCGTCGAGCAGCACAATGGGCCGATAATGTACCTACCACCTAAGTTCACATTGTGGAATGCAATAAACGTATTGAGTATTGAGCATTTTTCTTGACTTGGGGATCGAACCAAATCTCACCTCAGGCTAATTAGGCTGCCTGCCGGGGTCGCGGGAATGTCCGAAAGGGATACCGTGGCCCCGGCAACGTGACAACTGAAGGAGCACGGGTGGCTTTTAGTCAGTAAGAGTCTGACACGCCCTCCCGCTCCGCGCAGAGCGGGAGAAGTTACCTGATAATGTCCATGAGCGGTTTGGTTGTTGCAAACTACGCCCCAATCAGTGGTTGAAGCGTCGCTGAATATTACATGGGTATAATCATTTGTTTGAAAGGATCAAAATGAGGAGTCAATGTGTTCTTTCCACCAAATTAAATCAGTTTTTATGTTATTTCGTAACATCATGTGTTTATTGTAATTTTTTGAATAATTTAGTGCTAGAAACTTTTCTCTGTGTACAACCAGCTTTATTTAACGGCGGGACATGCTGATGTTAACAGACCTAAAAATCTAGCAAGTTCTTTAATTGTGCATTTGTTTGTATGTAGCAACTTGTTTGACATTAATTTTATGCAGTTTTATTTTTCAATAGGTAATGTTAGAGACATGTTCCTTGAATCAAATATAAAACCCAAGAAAAGGCATTTTTTACTTGGATAAATTTTACTTTTGACATCATTGATTAAAAATCCTAATTTTAATAGTAATTCTTTTGTCACAGACAGCTTTTATAGGAATTACCGATGCATAAAAAATCATCTATGTAATTTACTGATAAATGATCTAATGAACGTAAATAATGTAATGCAGGTTTCAGTAATTTTGTAAATACGTAGGGTGCAGTACAGAGTCCAAATGGCAAAACATTAAATTCGAATAGTTGATTCTTAAACTTTTCTGAGTTCCAACTAAAACGAAGGTAAATCCTGTCGCTTTCGACAATTGCGACCAAAAAATACGCGTCTTTAAAGTCTATGCGTGCCATATAAGAATTTTTATCAATTAATTTTATAGCTGTACGATAGTCTTCCATTTTAAAGTGGTCAACATGAATGAATTTATTTAAGTTTTTTAAATTAAGAATGAAACGATGTTTTCCATTAGGTTTAGGTACTGTAAATATAAGTGAACCGAATTGTTTTTCACAGGGGGTACATTGAGAAGTAAAACCTGGCCTTTTAGGTATGCATGTCTGGTGTGGTTCACAAAGGAATGGTATTTGATATATTTTAATCCAAGATAAGATAGTTTTATTATTAGTAATATGATGCCATTCATAAAGGTAATGTTGTAATCTGCCAGCTATAGGTACATTATTGTTATCTACCTGTGACGAAATAATTAGCGGCGTCAGGCTGAGTAGTTGGCCGTCCGTGCGCGTGTGGCCGTCTGCACAGGCGATGGTCCCGTGGCGGCGCACAGTGGGAAAAAAAATACTTTCTTTGTTAAAAAATCTGCGAACACCACAATTTTTAACGTATCGCTACATACGCGTATAGTATTTTTTTTTATACACTCCTGAGATAACACACTTTGGTGTGTCACTGCCACTTTTCCAACATAGAAAATTCTTTTTTGAAAAAATTCTTTTATAAATCGGGAAATTAATCTTCTTTTTTTTTGGGCCTCCTTTTTGTGTCCGTCATTTTGAATTTTTATAAACAGACAATAAATTCATAGACCAGGGACCTGAAAAACCCCTTTTTTTTTTTTTTTTTTTGGGTGGGAAATTATCAAATAACTTCTCCCGCTCTGGGCGGAGCGGGAGGGCGTGTCAGACTCTTACTGACTAAAACCCACCCGTGTTCCTTCGGTTGCCCTGTTGCCGGGGGCCACGATTTCCCGATCGGTTTTCTTCGAACCCCCGGCAGGCCAATGCCTGCATGTCCACTAGGGCCAATGCCCTAGTGGACCCCTTCAATTCTGCTGACATCTCTTTGAGGCGCGCGTGGAACACAACGCGCCGTCGACCCGGGCTTGGTCCTTATCGGACAGCGAGCTACCCATTGCTCACCGTCCGCAAGCCCGCGCCTACGGTGGCCGGAAATCGGCTCGCGATTCCCGCCCCGGGCGTCTCCTCCTGCGGCGGTTAGGGGCGTGAGGGCGCGAAATTTGCCTCTCTCTCACGCGTTCCGCCTCCTCCTTCGCGAGCATTACCGCTTCGCAGAAGGAGGTGACGGCCTGCCATTTCCTCTCGCTCCGTACCATGGCCTGAACCAGGGCCGGACGCGAGAGATCACCGCCGCCGATCGCCTCTACGAGAACACGGCGTTGCTCCGCCCAAGCCGGGCAGACCTCCACCGTATGCTCCACCGTGTCCTCAGGCCGATCCACACAATGGTGACACCCGGGTGTTTCCTCCCGCCTTATCCTGAACAGGAACCTCCCGAAGCAGCCGTGTCCGGTGAGGACCTGCGTCAGGCGGAAGGTGAGAACGCCGTGGCGTCTCTCCAGCCACTCCTCAAAGACGGGTCTTATCGCCGCGATTGTGGCGTGCCCAGCGCGGGGTTGCGACAATCGCACCCTCCATGACGCCATGAGATCCCGCCGGAGCTCTGTCCGCTGTGCCGCAATTTCTTGCGGCATCGGGGTTAAGCCCCGGCGTTTCGCCTCCTCGCGCCACTCCCAGACGTGCGCGAGGACCTTTGCCTCCAGATCCCATGGCGGTAATCCGGCAAGGAGGCTCGCCGCCTCGCAGGAGACCGTGCGGTATCCTCGGGCCAGCCGGATGGCCATGACCCTCTGGGACGCGTTCAACCGGCGGGCTGGCCGCAGCCTCAATGAACGCGCCCACACCGGTGCCCCGTAAAGGGCCATGGACCGCACGATCCCCGCATAGAGCCTCCGGCAGGAGGCGTTTGGATCCCCTAGATTGGGCAGGAGCCGCTTCAATGCAGCCCCGGCCCGCTCAAGTCTGGGAGCCAAACGTCGGAAATGTTCTACGAAGTTCCACCGGCTGTCGAGGACGAGTCCCAGATACTTCATCGTCGACTCGACACCGATGTGAACCCCTCCCGCCATTACCTGGGAACCCGACGGTGGCGCATTCCGAGGACCATGAAAACCCATGGCCTCAGACTTGTGCAGGGCCACCTCGAGTCCCAGCTGCCGGATCCTATCGACGATTGTCGCAACCCCGCGTGTCGCTAAATCGGCCGCCGCCTGGTACGACCCCCCCTGCGCCAGGACAAGCGTGTCGTCAGCGTAACAAACGACGCTGACGCCGCTAGGGAGGTCGGCGCGCAGCACCCAGTCGTATCCGATGTCCCACAGATGCGGCCCCAGGACCGAACCCTGTGGGACACCGCACGACATCTCTTGCCGGTTCCACTCTCCTTGGTGACCGGGGTAGATGACGGCCCTGTCCGTCAGATAGGCCTCGACCACACGACAGAGGTAGGTCGGCATCCGGTGATACCGGAGTGCCTCCCTTATGCAACTCCAGGGCAGGGTGTTGAAGGCATTGGCGATGTCTAGAGACACCGCCAAGACGACCCCACCCCGGGCCACAGCATCCCCCGTCGTGAGGGCCCGCACGCGCATGATGGCGTCCACCGTAGAGCGCCCCCTGCGGAAACCGAACTGGCTCTCCGCCAGATCCGGCCCCACTCGCACCAGCTGCCCGACGAGGCGGTCTGCAATGACTCTTTCAAAGAGCTTGCCCACCTCGTCGAGCAGCACAATGGGCCGATAAGCGGACGGAGAGTCCGCTGGGCGCCCCGGCTTCTTGATGAGGACCAGTTTCCCCGTCTTCCAACGAAGTGGGAACTGGCCCCTCTCCATGCATGCGCTTAGGAGCCCCCTCAGTCGAGGCCCGAGAGCCCCCATGGCCAGGACCCAGGCTTTTCCGGGTATGCCGTCGGGTCCTGGGGCGGTATTCTTCGCACTCATCTTGCGTACCGCCACTCTCATTTCTACCTCAGTCACCTCAGGAGAATCGTCGTCGTCGGTATGGTCCGCATCGGGCATCGCAGTAGGCGGAGCCATGGGCGGAGCAGTATGATCCCCTCTAGAGGGGAACAGAGCGCTCACCACGTCCCCCACAAGCAGGGGCCGGAGACTCTGCGTCAGCGGGGGAGCCCATGGGCGGAGTTTCTCCCGCACCATCTTGTATGGGCACCCCCACGGGTCCCGGTTGAGAGTCTCCAGCATCTCCTCGCGGGCCAGCGCCCTGGTCCGCAGGATCTCCGCTTGGAGGGCGGTCTTCGCCGCTCTGTACCCCTCGTACAGCTCCGCCTCAATGGCTTGCGTATCCGGAGGGCGGATACGGAGCCTGCGATGCCTGGCGTACCGGCGTCGCGCAGCAACACACGCCTTGCGCAGAGCCTCCAGCTCTTGCGACCACCAGTACAGCCGGCGCGAAGCATGTCTAGGATGGACCCGGGGCATTGCCATGTCACACACATTGGACATGGCCTCCCGGAACCACTCCGCCTCGTCGTTGATGTCGGCAGGCCTGTCCGGTGATGACACCCAGGCCTGCACGATCGAGGCTTCCAGGAGAAGCTCCCGGTCCAGCTGCTTCAGCGCCCACCGCGGACCACTCGGGGCCTGTCGGACCGGCGCACTCGAGGTCTGGGTGGAGACGTCAAACCGGATGTATCGGTGATCGGAGTAGGTCTCCACCCCCTCCATGACGCGCCAGTCAATGACACGCGGCGACAGAGCGGGGCTGGCGAACGAAATGTCCACCACCGATTCGCCCCGCATCCGCACACACGTGGGGACAGAACCCCGGTTTAGGACGACCAGGCCTGTCTCCAGAGCCCAGTCCTCCACCATCCTGCCCCGTGTGTCCGTATACCGGGAACCCCAAGCCAGATTCTTGGCATTGAAGTCCCCGAGTACGAGCACGGGGAGGGAACCAAACCCGACGACGACGACTCTTAACTCCGCAAGGGAGTTGTGGAACTCGGCAAGAGTTCGGTTCGGGGAGAAGTAAACACCCACCACGACAATCTCCCCGAACCGTGCTGCAACGCAACCCCGTCCTCTCTTGACCGACTCGAGGGACGGAGTACCGGCGGCGGCCGATGAAATGAGGGTCACTGAGCCGCTCAGGTCCTCCACCCAGTCATCCCTGGGCGGGACAAAGTACGGCTCAGCGACCACGGCGATGTTGATCGACCACTGCGCCATGCTCTGGAGCAACAGATCCTGAGCAGCGGCGCAGTGGTTGATGTTCGCCTGGAGGAGGCGAAATGGGGCCGTTATTGGCATTCCATCTCTACCTCCCCCCGAGCCCCCTGCGAGGGCCCTGCCGCGGCGAAAACGGCAGCGGCGACAGCGACGGTGGACCCGGCGGTGGCCACGGTGGAAGTGGCGGCGGCTGCGGCGGTGACGGCGGTGGTGGCGGAGCGCTTGCCCCTGCCTCTGGCCTCGGCGGGTGGAGCGCAGGCCTTGCTCCCAGCCCGGTGATCGGCCGGCTTGCCAGCCGCCGCACATACGACACAGTGCGGCGTGGCGTTGCACGAGCCGGCCTTGTGACCGGGCTGACCACAGCGGAAGCAGAGGTTGCTGCGGTCTACCTCCGAGGTGCACTTGGCCCCCACGTGGTGGCCCACCTGGCACCGGAAGCACCTCAGAGGTCTGGGCTCCAGCAGTTTGACCTGCGCCGAAACCCAGCCCACCAAAAGCCTTTGGCCCTCCCCGGCTATCTTTTTGGCCGCCGTCACGGGGCAGCTCACCCTGATGGCTTGCATCCCCGTGTGGTCAGGATGGAAGGTGCCTGCCTTGACCTGCTCGACAGAGCACCCTCCAGCCTTAGCGACGGCGGCCACCACCTTTGCCTCCGTCACGGAGTCGTCCAGGCCCTGGATGCGCAAGTCAGCGCACTTGGTGGGCCTGGAGACTCGGGCCTCGTCCGCATTTAGGGCCGCCCTGAGCTTTTCAGCCAGAGCGTCAGCGGCCGGGCCACTGGCCGCACCAGGGACCTCCAGCATCCGGGCCCCGGTCGCCGTGATTTTGATTTTAATCCCCTTGGAGGCACCGATCTCCTCCAGGTTCATCACCTGGTCCACCGTCGCGAACACGTGCTGGTAGGACACGCCCCTTTTCTCCGCTTCCGGCTGCAGTGTGACCACCACAGCTGCGGACTTCGGGGCGCGGAGCCTAGCCGCGACGGTTCTCTCTTTGCGCCGCTGCCGCCTCGCCCTCTTTTTGGCCGCCCTTGCCTCCTTACTGGCCTTCTTCTTCTCCCCGGCTACTTGCCATCCGGCGTCAGCTGGAGGAGAAGAATTAGGAGGCGGAGGTGGCCGTTTCGCCGCCGCCTGGGCCGGAGCCCTCACCGTCAGGGCCGGGGCCTTCGCTGCCTTCGCAGCCGCTCCACCCTTGGCTTGCCCCTGCCTGCCTTGGCCTGGTTTGGCCGCGGCAGATGCGGCGGCGGCATACGAAGCCGCCTTCCGCTGATCTATGGCCGGCTGGCTCGCCGCTAGCGGGGGGCGCAGGACAATAGCCTCTAGGGCGGAGAACCTGCTCCGCAGGGCAGCCATCTCCTGCCGCACCAGGGCCAAGACCCGGTCCTCCGCAGGCACGGGCACGGGCACCTGCCCATGCCGCTCCCCTCTCTGCGGCGCCTCCCGGGGGCCGGCTGCTCGCAGCCCAGCCAGGTCCGCTCGGAGCTTCTCGTTCTCCTTTCGGAGAAGCTCCATGGCGGCAGTTAACTTTGCAACCTCCGCCCGCATCTCGGACATACCGTCCGACGGAGGCCCAAAGTGCAGCTCCTTCGCTGCCGCCAAAATAGAGGCCGCGGCCGCGGGTATGGCCTTGTCCTTGGAGGATTGAATCCTCTTCAAGGCCACTGCCCTGATCGCGGCTTCTACGACCTCCGCGAACCTGACTTCCTGCTGTGGCTTGTCCCCGCCGACAGCGACGTCCGGCTCACCACCAGAGGCCTCTGAGAGGACCGGCCCGCTGCTGGTCTCTCCCGGGTGGTGCTCCTCCGTGGCGAGACTCTCAGTTCGCCGGGCCTGTTCAACAGGGCCGGCCTGGCTTGTCTCACCAGCCTTCTTGGTGGTGAGCCCTCTACCCACACCTTTCCCCTTTTCTCGGGCCTTACCCCGCCGGCTGGTGTGGATTTTCCGCCTGCTGTCAGCGGAGGACCACTCACCATCGTCCGATTTGGGGCGCTTTCGGAATAATTTGCGGATTATTCCGTCAGCACCCACGACTTCGCGCCCCGAGCTAGAGCCCTCTGCGCCCGATGCAGCGTCGGACTCCGACCCCGCATCGCTCCCCTCCTTTTGTGTTGTTTTGTTTTTGTATTTTTTTACCATATTGTTCCCACGAGTATTAAACTTTATATTTCCCAAAAATGTGTGGTTCGCACTAGTGACTAATTAAGCTACCCATTAGTCAAGCTAACAACCTCCCTCACGGTGCGCCGCCGCTTGGAGGTTTGGGGTGATTTTTTATAGAGGTTTTCTACCTCGCGGTCCGGGCGGTTAAGCCAAGACCCTCGACCCCCGTCAAATGCCAGAGACATGACCTTGACACTCTTCGGGGCTACGAGACCAGCGGTGACAGGAGAAAAGACTTCCTCCTGCCCGCCCGACGGCAGGGTTAGTGCACGCCGAGCCCGCTCCCACTCTAACGCTGCTCAACGGGTGCTCCCTAGTGAGTACCCGTTAGAGCGTTATCCTCCGACAGGATATTGGCATACGGACAACGAGACCCCTAGCTGGGGAGTCATTGCCCGTACCCCAGGGTGCACCGTCCCGGAGACTGGCCTTCCCCCCGGACGCATCCATAAGGGAACTCCAGCCCCCAGGCACGCGGGGAGGTTTCCTGTCCAAGCACCCCAACCCTGAAAAACCCCTGGAAACTGATTTTTGTTAAAACATATTTTTTTTAATTGTTTTTTGCTTCATTTCCCGATTGTTTGAGGTTATGGTATTGACTTTTAAGGAAAAGTGGCAGTGACACGCCAAAGCTATTTGCGGTGAATCTTAGTTCAGAGACAGACATTGTTATGGCCTTGGTGGATTTTAGATAATCAGACAAGTTAGAACCGAATAAATAATCGTCTATTTTAGTGTTTTTTATTATTTCTCTTTTTTGTTTACTTATGCCATTAATGATAGCGAATCTTCTAGACAGAGATTCTCTGTAGTGCGAATCGCACATCCGCCGCTCTGCATCACTGAGTGTTTTTATAACCTCTTGTGGAAGGTTTTCGATTTGTGACAAGGCTACATTCAATGCTTTGCCGATTGCTGAGATACAGTTGGCCAATTGATTTTGTTTCTGCTGTATGAATCTTTTTTAATGTTGGTATCGGACAGTGCCGATTTTAACTCGGGATTTAGCATAGGTGCTTTCATGTATATACAATTTTCAGCAGGTAGATACTGTTTTTGGAGATCGACTTTTTCCTCTTTAGTGAGACCGTTAATTAGGATGTGTTTCCACCGCGTTGCCAAATCCTTGTGCAAATTATCTCCAAACGATTTGTTTAATGTAGGGTCTGAACCTAATAATTGTAAAATATCCGGATCTAGTTCATCAGGATTTTCATCAGCCGTTCCTTCGCCTTCTATTGGTACCTCAGCTCAGTAGTTAGGATCTCGTCTGCAAAGAAGTATAATATAATTATACGTATCTGCCGTAAGAAGGTACTTTATCCACACACGCTTTACGTCGGGATATTTAATTTGGTGTCGTAGGTACATGTATAACGGTCATAGTATCCACACACGATAAACGTTGGGATATCACAATGAATACATACATTTTATGACACTTATAACAACGCATATGGCATCCACACACGATATACGTCGGGATGGAAATGTTGTTGTAGGTATGACGGTCATAGTATCCACACAAGATAAACGTCGGAATTTCACAATGGATTAAATTCATTTTATGACACTTAAATAACTAGGCATCAGGCATCCACACATGAACACGTTGGGATATTATTATCATGATAAAATAATTGTAATTAATTTTCTTAGTTATGTGCAGTCTCAAGGCGGTAGATTGAGAAAAATAATGTGTTGGTAGTTGTCATCATTCAATAACCTTGCGGTTCTAGATCACTGGTTAAATCGTGCGGTAACGAGTGCGAAGCAGATATCACTGGTTCACCTTCCGATGACGATGAAGAGATTCTTCTTCGTTTTTAACTATCTTTTTCACTTTTAACCGACTTCCAAAAAGGAGGAGGTTATATGGTCGTCGCGTATGTTTTGTCCACCAATTTCTCCGTCAATTGTGAACCGATTTTGAAAAAAAAATTTTGTTTGAAACGGTATGCTCTCAAGGTGGTCCCATATAAATTTTATTAACTTTGCTTTTATAGTTTTTGAGTTAGCTTCAATAATACGTACTTTTTCTCACTTAGTATGTGAATGATATGATAAGTTCCTGTCACAGCTGTTATTTACATAGCAGGTAGTGGTTTTCGAATTTGTGTGGAGTAGGTACCAAAGCCAAAAAGTGAAAAATAAAAACTTTTTACAAAAAAAACAACCGACTTCCAAAAAACACTACAAAGAGAAAAATAACTTTAATTTCGGAAGTCGGTGGCAAAAAAACGAAAATTCAAAACTAAGACTTCCGAAATTAAAGTTATTTTTCTCTTTGTAGTGTTTTTTGGAAGTCGGTTGTTTTTTGAGTAGTTTTTCGACGCTGTCGCTATCGTCCTTATCCGATCGCTTTCTTTTTCCCATAGTGTAACGCAATTAAGGTTATATCCGGACGAGCAAATTTACGTGTGGCTCGGACAACACTAAATCACGTAATGAGTCTAGGATTGTGACGGCGCGGCTGCGGCTGCAGCGTGGCTACGCGCGACAGCGGGTTGCACTCCAAAGAAAAAGTAGTCAATACATTACCTTTTTCTGATATTTATCATTTAAAAAAAAAAACTATAAGCATTTAAATAGCTTTAAAAGTGTGAATAGGACAGCATCAGCTCGCGTGCTGCTGCATGTAAACTGTAATTATCTTCGGGAGAGATACGAAGTATACATAATTATTATAAAGTAAATTGGACTACCATTTCTCTATGCCTCGTCTCCCCTGCGGTTATGTTTCCACACATCTGTTGAATGCAGGAGAACATAATGCAGCTGACAGCGTGGCGTCACACGAGAAAAGACGCGCAGTGCTGTTGTGTACTCGTATGTACGGGCAACAAAATAGGTAGGTACTTATACAGGTATAATAAACTATTTTCCAAAAAATACACCGACTTCCAAAATACCCTGTTTGGTTTTTTTCATCGACTTCAAAAAAAATCTTTCAAGTTTTTTTGTAGTAGGTAGGTTTTCGTATAAATTACTTTTATTTTTAAAAAATTATAAAAATAACCTAAATTACATTAAGTTTGTGAACAACAGAATCGGCACCAATATCAAACTACCTAACCGGATCATTATCCTTATCATTTATGAACCAATGTCAGTTTGATGAGGTGACGTTATTTGCGCACATTATTTACTAATTAGACAATGAAACATCTGTATGCTAATGTGTGCACGACTAATTAGTTTGAACTGCTTCAGGATATTAGGTATAATGTTTGGAACTATGTCAAACATACCTACCTACATATTTCGACGGCCCCCACGTATACTATCGAAATTACAAAAAAGTCATTTTCGTTTTATTCCACTAATAGCAAGTAGAGATAAAGATGTATGATTTTATATAAAATTATGTACTAATTTTATACCCTCAATTGTTTTTCAATTGAACAAAATCGAATTTGGCATATTCGGTAAAAAGTAACCAGCAGTAACCAAGTAAACTATCGAATGTGTAATATTAGAAAAAGTATAATAATTATCAAAAACTATTATAGTACACAGTATAAAACGGTAAAATTTTCCACTTTAGATACATCGGTAAAATAAAATTTTCAAATTTCATGTTCGACAAAAATCTAAATCTAAACTTAGAATCGCTCTCCTGTAAAGTAGAGGTTTTGCAGTTTCGATACTTTACGTGGTGGCCGTCGATTTATGCATTTCTGTGATGTATAGCTGGAGCTAGGCCTCGCCTCTCATGCAAGAGATTCTGGTATACCAATATGGCTTTGTCAAACATTTGTACTTTCTGAGTTTATCTTGGACTTCACTGAGATCAGTGAAGGAAAATTATGGTGAGGAAACCTGAACTTATAGTTACTATAAGTCTGAAATCGCCAACCCGTCTTGAGCAAGCGTGGTGATCAATGCTCGAGCCTTCTCTGTATGAGAAGAGGCCTTTGCCTTGAAGTGGGACAATAATAGGCTGGTATTATTAGGATAGCGCGAGTTTATTAGTATCGGTGCCTGAGACAATTTAAAGAAATTTACATTTAGACAGTATTTTTTTAAACCACTGATATTCCGTAATACGGGATCGATATTAGACTAATGTTATCACTTTTCAATCCAGTCTAGCATTCGAGATTTATCGAGCGCAGCACGCGTAGCATGACAATGGTTTTCTACAGGTTTTGTCGACGGAAGAATGGACAAAATGACAGATTGTCATTTTGTCCATTAAACCTAGGACTTTTCAAAATAAGAAGCGATTTCCATAATGTAAATACACGTAGTAAACATGAAATTGTGATACCCAAATTTAGATTAACTAAAACTAGTAAGTCATTTCTTATAAACGGTATCCGCTTTTATAACAAGTTGCCAAAGTCTGTGACAGAACTAAGCGATGGAAAGTTCAAAACCCACATCAAACGTGTCCTTATCAAAAAAGCATATTATAAGATTAAAGACTACGTTGAAGACAAGGAAGTCTAGGAATAATTCCTTCTGCACATGTGGCTTCCCTGGTACCTCATTAACGGCATAACAAGGTAAATGTCTATTAACTGCTCCCAAATTACGATGATTATTTTATTTTACTTTTTTTACCTACTTCATTGACATAATCTTTTCAGTATTTGACATTATATACCTACAATTTTCTATATTTTTTTGAATAAAATTATATTTGTTACAGCTGACTACAGTTGTAACATGCCACTAGGCAATCATGTCATTTGGTTTAAATAGGTCCTTATTTTTATTATTTTCTTTATCTTTTATATAGACTCTTTTCTTTTAGATTTTGTGAATGTGAGAACGTTGTAGGCTGTAGACTTGTGCACCATTTTCTATTTTACTAAGTACCTGGTACTTGTTGATAGGCCTACACTGTCCTCCCATACCTATTAACACTGTAATTTGAAAACATTGTAGAAACAATTTATTTTGAAAAGAGTAACCGTGGAGTTTCTTGCCGGCTCTTCTCCATAGGAAGCGACCAATTGGAACCGTGCACCTAGCTTCTGACGTTTCATAAGTGCCCTTGTAGGTTTATGTGAAATAAAATATTTTGATTTTGATTTTGTCTATTTTTCCGTCGACAAAACCCGTTTCCATTGTGGCCATGCTAAGCGTGCTGGATTGAAATAAAGTATATAGAAGCTCAAGCGACATGACATTTTCACTTATTGGAACGAAGTTCCTCTGTGCACTTGGTGACTGAGAGCTAGACCGACAAAGTGTAAAGTCTACTCTACCTTTACTTTACAGGAGACCAATAAGATAGGTCAAATTATTTGATCGATTGTTCCAGGCAACTAATCGCATAATATGTAGTTACGACATCATGTTTCAAAATCCTAAAAGATTTTGACATCGCTAGCAACAAAATAATCGGCTGTCAAAATATTTAGGTAGGCGTATGATTTTGAAATCGCTAGCGAGTCGCGGATGACTAAAGTTGGTAGGAGTGTACATCAGCATCAATCAGCCTTACTCAAACTAGGTGTTACTGTAATACGACGCAGTGACAGTTACCGGTGTTTCTATAAGGAAAAACATCTCTCGGCGTCTGATACTTCCCTATCTACGAATTAGTACAATAATGTTGTTTGTATCTTTTTCTACTATAATAACAATAAGTCTTCCTGATACTTATTGAGAAAGAATTTTCTGTTAATGGATATGATGATTTAATAAACTGCTGCTATAATAATATTTATTAAAGGGAGAAATAAAAATACAAAAATAAAACAGTTCTAGTATCATTATTCAAGTTTCAGTTCTCGTATATTTATCCAACTTTTCCTTTTTTGCATTGGCCAGTGTGTGCCAACTTTGCGCCTGCGGATCTCAACCTGTGGACAAACACATAATACAATAGTTATTGGGTATAAAGTTACTGCAGACTTCTTTACTAAGGTACTCTACAACTATGCTTAGCTCTTCGAGTATACAGGCGTCCTGTTATTTAATTATTTTTTTTTTGTAAAATAGCTAGCGACCAGCCCCTGCTTCGCACGTTTTCTACGACTTGACAAAACATCGATACTTCTTTATAATATTATGTACTTATATTTAATATTGGTTTAATTCATAAACCAAACGGAACAAATTTTCTAAATGATGGTGAAAACCGCATAACAATCTGTTGTGTAGTTTAGAAGAACAACGCAGTCACACAGACAGACACAAAAAACGACTTTAATTTCAAATATTTACAATTAGATATTATACAGTGTGAAAGATCTTTATAAGGAAATAGTAGTTTATGAAACTGTTGCATAATAAGGGGTATTAAAACATGAGTGTGTGTTTAATATTATCACACGAATGTTTTAATACCTAGTTATGTGCAGTTTCATACACTACTTTATCTACTCTCAAACATTGAGATTGAACCAAATACTAAATAAAAAATCAAAGTTAAAGATCAAGAATAAATTAAAAAATCCCACGAAATTCAGTAAGTACTACAAAACAAATGAATGTCGCCTGCACCAGCACATCACCGCACATGCGCTACAGCGGGTGCTGCTGTCCCCCGCCAAAAGTTGATGGAAACTCTTTGGTGATATTAACTTCTTGGATTAGCGCTGTATCGTAATAGAAAAAAAATTGTTTTATAGTATTATTTTGTTAGAGAAAAGGTGTTATAAAATGATTATATTTTTAAATTTCGGTATTGTGTTTATAAAGTATGTCAATATAAACTCGTTTTGATGTTCATAATTCGAATATTACGCTATGAGAGTAACTAATAGTTATTCATGCAACTGTTGTATAATAAGGGGTATTAAAACACGAATGTGGGTTTATGACGAATGTGGGGAGGCGAAACCGAGTGTGATAATAGTATCACATGAGTGTTTTAATACCTAATTATAACAGTTGCATATAAGACTTTATCTACACCCATGATATGAATCCTCTATAAAAGTTTCTGAAACCATTGGGTGTTTGTAATTCAAGATCAAGAATAAAGAAATTCCCACGAAATTTAGTACAACTGCACGTTTGAGTGTCGCGTCACACACACATGCGTGCAGTGGGTGCTGCTGTCCCCCGTTTAAACGTTGAAACGAGTTGCCTAATGAACAACATTATAACACTCGTTTGGATGATGTAATGGTTACTATAACACTGGCTGTTATAATGTTGCCAATAACCTAACTGTTTCAGAAATTTTAATAGAGGTTTTATATCATGGGTGTAGATAAATACTATATTATGTATTCAGAGAGAGTAATTAAGTACGAAAGAATTAGACACAAACACTTGACAGTTTTTTTCTTGACAAACACCACACTGACACAACAATGTTCTTATATTATGTCACTGCAGCTGTAACATGCAAAGATATACCAGTGTTATAAAGTGCTCTGTGCAAAGAGGCTTTAACACACTTTTAGTTAAGTTACCGATCTTATTAAGATACTAGTTTAACTGTTACCAATTTCAAAATTACCGAAATGTTTTATTGAATGGTGCTCAAGATAAGGGCTGTGCCTAGTTTTGGATCAACGCTATCTCCTGTGAAGTTAAAGTTGAAATAAACGATTTTTAAGTTTAACTTCATTGAATTTGATTGCGTGTTACTTAGTATTTTTTTTTAAAATTAGATTAGGTTAAAAAACTCTGGTACACACGGCTACATATCAAGCTATACATTACCAGCATAAGCTGACTTCCCACTGTACGGAAATCTTATACAATGCGAGATCAGTTTATACTAGAAATGTATAGCTTGATGTGTAGCCGTGAGTACAGGATTTATTCAGTATGTTAAAATGTACTTACAGACAAGGATTATTGTATGTTATTCCGTTGGTTCCGCAGACCGGGTTATATTCTTTGGTACATGCAATTTGGCCACGGACCTCCATGAGGATTCCAACCAGTAGAATTATGAGTACTGGAACACGTCAAGCAATGTACAACTAATAACACTACATATAAACGCGAAAGTACTGTTTGTTTGTCATCACAACTAAACCACTAACCCTGTCATCAAATTTGGTAAATAGGAAGCCTAAATTGGACGCGGTGAAGGATATAGTAACTTTAATCTATCTATCTATCTTTCTACAATAAAAATGAAATGCTGTTCGTTGGTAAGCGCATCACTTCAGAACGGCTGGACTGATTTGGCAAATTTTTGTTTAAAATGTTCGTACCCGGAATCAGTTTCTTACGGAAAGAAAAAATTGAAAGTTACCGGGAATACTTAAAGTTCATTTTCGCTGGCAAGCACATCACTTGAGAACAGCTGGACTGATTTGGCTATTATTTCTTTTAAAATGTTCGTAATAGTTCGAATCAGGTTCTTACGGAAAGGAAAACTTGAAAAGTTGCTGAAAACTGAAAATGCATTTTCTATAGGAATTTCGGGTAAATTATTGGACAAGACAACGTCTATTGGCGAATACAAAAATAATACACGTAAATGAAGTCGCCAAGGAACAGCTAGTATTTTTGTAAAATTAAAATAAGCATTCATTAATAATAATAGTTTACTTACCAAATGCTAGCTTCATGATAACGTCAGTTGTTCTTTTTTTTTTTTAATATTATTGACTTATTAATGCATAAATGGTCAGGGAAATGACTTATATACCAATCTTACCGACTGACCTTGCAACTCGGGATTTCCTATGTGCAACTAAGCAATTATAACACAGTCAACGCGATCAATCCTAATATTTTAAGTGCGAAAGTGAGTTTGTTTGTTTGTTTATTTGTTTGTTACGCTTTCACGCTAAAATGGATAGACGGATTTGGATGAAATTTGGCACATGAGTAGACCATGACATGGATTAGGACATAGGATACTTTTTATCCCGATATTCTCACGGAATCGAGACTTATGCGGGTGAAACCACGGAGCACAACTAGTATTTTATAAACGAATGCCTCGTTCGTCTAGTGGTCATAAGCGTAACTGCTGAGCGTGGGGTTTTGGGTTCTATTCGGATCGGGAAAAGGGTTATATCCATTTAAGAAACTTACTGTGTTTGAATCTGAATTCGTGCCCGAAAAATGTAAAAAGACTCGCCCCCTATCACATTGCGACTTAGATAAACATACATAACTGACGGAATGTATGTTTATACACCTATCAATTTACTTCCAAAGTAATTTTAATATATCAGAGAACGTGCGTGTTTTTTTTAGTAGAATGAAAATCGCCACCAGTCAAAGTCAAACATTCTTTTCTTAAACAGTAATTCGTACATGTTCAGAAATACAAATTTTTCTTAATTGAGCTTATAAACAAAACTTCACATCTGTATTCCTTAGAAGGGCAGGCAGAGGTAACGTGCCCAAGGTTGGGACACAGCGCGGGTCCTGTGCAGATTGATAGATGTCACATGTCTTCGAATGTTTGGTTCTAGGACATGCCGGTTGCCTCACGATGTTTTCTTTCACCGTGTTGAGAGCAATGGTGGTTTGGTATGGCGCCAGTTATGTATGGTGGTTTCTTTAAAACATATTTTCTGATTTTCTTAACGATACTTCAAGTAATTATACTACATGCCCTGTGCCCATAAATAAATAAACAAATGTAAAAAGCCTTATATTTCGTGGAAAAAAAAAGTAATACATTGTTCTAAGTTTAAATAGCTTAACCTACATGGGTTTCTATTTCTATCCAGTTTTGTGTATGCTAAGTATCTAGTTAGTATACCAGAACCCCTCGTCGGATAAAGGCCACCTCCAAAGATGTCCAACGTTCCCTATTCTGGGCTTTCTGTATCAAACGTGACCAGCCAGCTTGATGATCTCGTCCTGCCATCTCGTAAGCGGTCTTCCTCTGTAGAGCTTACCCAGAGGGCCGGTCCATGACGTCACCCTTTTTGCCGTGTAGGTATATTTATTAATTATTTTAAAAGTATGACTAAAAATGTTTGTATATGTAGCACCTACTAGAATTATGAACATTTTTAAATAAGGAAACGCGCAACATAACAAATGTTGAGCCAACCATTGTCCAACATTTTTGTCCAACAAACATTTCAACTTGTCAAACGCAAACACACTGTTTTCACATCTCATTGGTCAATGCTTTCATCTAGAACAATATAATTGGCTCTGATTGGGCGAAATGCGCGCAACGTAATAGAATAATCAAACGTGATTGGTTGGTTGTAAATATGTGGTGATGACGAGTTTTGATATCAGGTTTTACCTCTCAGACAGGAAAACTGCAAAGGAATCCCCGACCCCGAGAAGTTGTCTGAGAATTATTATGTGCGTATAACGTACTGCGTACTAATGATATTATTTCCTCAATCTTTATTAAATACTTTATCTCATGCAGCGATCTTGCAAAATGAAGACCAAAATAGTTTAATTATTCTAAGAACTATAAATGATCACGCTTTTCGCTATGGGGGATGAGCAATATCGCATTATGTTTGTATTGTTTTATAGTTTACCGCAAATTGTAAAAAAGTCGAGCCATACTGTTAGAATATTGCAGGTAATTATGGATTTAAACTTTTTTTTTTTTCATCACGCTCTATCTTTATGGAATTAAGCAGTCAATCATGACATTTATACAGGTTGAATTTTTAAGATGGGACAGGTACCTTAAACGTTGTAGATATACGGATAAACGGTCATAAAAGCTTTTAAGACATTTTGATCTGCATTCACAGATTTTGGAAAACAAGTAGGTACAGATAGCAAGAATTAGCAATTTTCACAAATACTATTTTTGGTGCTAATCGATCCTGTTTCTTATAACTATCAAAAAACTCTATGGAACCAATTGAGGTTTGAATAGGTACTAGAAATTTTATTTTACAAAAAAAAAAAACAACCGACTTTCAAACTACAAAGTGAAAAATAACTTTAATTTCGGAAGTCGGTGTCTTTGGATCAGAATTTTAGTTTTTTGCCACTGACTTCCGAAATTAAAGTTATTTTTCACTTTGTAGTTTGGAAGTCGGTTGTATTTTTTGTAAAAAAGTTTTTGTTTTCACTTTCTTGTGGGTTGGTATGTAATTTATTAAAATAGCCTAATGTCAACTACTCATCACCTTTTACAAAATACTGCTTTTCCCGATGCAGGTACTTTAATTGTTGAGTTCTCCAGGTACTTCACTGCACTATATGAATTGTGACGAGCATCAATTGCTTACCAACCATATTAAAGTAATCGAATCGCAACCCGTGAAATACATACATGTATTATTGAGTAGTTCCCGTGGCCATCAGTTCCGTTTTACCAAATAGTGCTTTCCGAGAGCAAATGCACGAGTTACTATAAAAATACCCAAATAGGTGTGCCTATAATATTTGCAGAGTTCCCTCGATTTCTCCAAGATCCCATCATCAGATCGTGGCCAAATGACAATGGGACCAACTAGAAAGTATACACTTTCAAACAAAAAAGAATATTTCAAATCGGTCCAGCCGTCTTCGAGTTAAAAAAATGGTGGCACTCCGGGAGTGCCGACAGAAGTGAAAACTTAAACAAGATCGCTTTTGTGGAAGAAAAATACTTGAATAGAACATCGGTCCGTAACCTTATCTAAATAAAGAGCACAATCGCGTTTACAAAAATGAGGTGTCGTCACAGTGTCGCGAAATCAATGGTTTAGTCCCATCTCAAAAATGCCCAACGCACCTAAAGAAGTTTTCACTTCAAAAATATTCCGACGAACTGAGAACCTCCTTCTTTTTTTGAAGTTAAAAAGTATGAACTCACAAAAAACTTTTCCTATATATTTCGTAGGAAATGAGACTCCAACTTACTTTTTTACGATGGATAGTCTGGCCGATAATCTGAAGAATACATCAGTCGTTGTATCAGTGTCGTGCCATTAAGTAGTATATGCAGAAACGCAGGCGTTCATTCATCATCATCATCAATTCAGCCGAAAGACGTCCACTGCTGGACATAGGCCTCCCCCAAGCACATCCACTTCGACCGATTCTGTGCTTTCCGCATCCAGCGGATTCCTGCGGCCTTCACAAGGTCATCGGTCCATCTTGTGGGAGGCCTTCCAACGCTACGTCTTCCGGTACACGGTCGCCACTCCAAAACCTTTCGGCCCCATCGGCCATCTTTTCTGCGAGCAATGACGTTGGCGTTCATTAATTCACAAAAAATTTAAAACTTCTGATGTGAGGGGTCTTCAATGGGACATTGCTACTGCAAGCTGCAGGTGTCAACCTTAACACGAGCTGCTTTTCACACGTACGTCGCTTGATCCCGCGTCACCAGTCTCTCTAACTATTTTGTCTGCTGAGACCAAAACTACAAACATATTATACAGGGAAATTATATAAAAATGTAGCTGTTATTTTAGTATTTTGTGGTGTCTTACGACTTCCACGCAAACGAAGTCGCGTGCAGAAGCTAGTAATAATATAAAAAAGCGAAAGAGTTTGTTTCTCTTATTGTTTTAACGCGCTATCTCTGAAACTACCAGTCGGATTTGAAAAATTATTTTTGCATTTGATAGCCCAATTCTTAAGGAAGGTTATAGGCTACTTATCATCACGCTACGACTTTTAGGAGCTGAGCAAAAAAAAAAATCTGAAAGAACGCTAAGCGGAATAATAGCGCGGGCGGACGACGAATGCGACGCGATGAGTCGGGGACCGAGGGCTGCTGAGACCAAAACTACAAACGAAATGTGCAGGGAAGTTTTATAAAAATGTGTCTGTTATTTGTAGTATATTGTAGTGTCTTGCGACTTCCACACGAACGAAGTCGCGGGCAGAAGCTAGTTATTTAATTAGTATAAAATGTGTAATCCTTTTTAATATAACCCAACATTTCTTCGTTGTATTAATTAAAAACTGGGGCTTAATATCTGCTTAGGATAATTAGCAAGGAGCAAATTAATTTAACGACAAAATCATTAATCAGATTACATTTTTGGGTTAATTAATTTACATTTTCATTATTATTGTTGCAAAGAAACGATGGAAGGTGGTTGGTCCACATGAGACGTAGGGTGGAGTCGGGAACTTTGTCTCTACCAAGATTTCTCATGCGGCGGAGTAATTGGGTCGGCTTCTGATCTCCGAGTTCCATGTCCGATAGCAGCTTTTGGAACTGGCGGCTGTCTGATTCTTCATAAGCGGATATGAGTCTTTCCTTGATGGCTTTGTACTGATCCGTCTCTGGTGGGTTGTACAGCAGATCCACGATCTGCTCGATATCCTGTTTCTCCAGCTGTGCTATGACCATCTGGGCGAGCTGTGATTGGCCTTTCCTGAGATCGTTTATTGCGGCTTCGAAGCTAATAAACCAGAGTCGTGGTCGATCGCGCCAGAATGGTGGAATGCGCATGGTGAGAGATATGCCGGCAGCTTCAGCCTTCGTGACGGTGTGTGATGTCGATGGGTTTGACTGACTGGTCTTCCGCTGGGCTGGGATTTGGCATCTTGAAATTGGATTAGTCTTCGGCAGTTGAGTAGCTCTCTTCAGGTGTGTTTTGTCCGGGTGTGTTCTGTTCGGGGTCACCACTTTGGAGGAGTGTCGTAGGTAGATAAAATAATACTCGGACTCCAGATTTGTACCGAATAATGATTCTTCATTATTCTGTACAAATCTGGAGTCCGAGTATTATTTTTATCTACCTACGACAGTCCTCCAAAAACTGTATGAAAGATGATATGACTAGAGAGTGGCTTAGTACCGAGAGGACGATTTAGGCCCTTTCCTCATCGGTCGGTAAGCGGCGGTGCGGTATAGTATGCTCTGTATACCGAAACGATACCGCACTGCTTTCATATACGGACCTGACTCTATGTTTTTGGCATAATTTGTGCAGTACCGATTGAAGATATTTATCTCCATTTACGAAAAAAACAAAAGCGCTATTGCCGACATCCGTAAATTGAAAAAAATATTATACATTTTAAATTAAAATGTGTGACGTACAACCGTACGACGTACAACAATACGATGTACGACGTACAACCGAGACGCGGTAAACCGAAATGATTCCACCCCGCTCCCGCGCATACTGAGCTAATTAGGAAACGCTCATTGAAATATAAGCGCTCGGTAAGGTAAGGTTGACACCAGCCTCGCTAACGGGGGCATAGCCCTTGCAAGGTGTGTCTAGTTGACACAATTGGTTCAACTTATGACTGAGGTCTCACAGTTTAGTCAGGACTTACTGACATTCGATGAAGATTGAGTCTTGTGAGGATAATATGAGGTTTTGAGATGTTCCCTCTGGAGTATGGTCGTGAGTTTTTAATGTTGTTGAGCGCTTACTTCTTGATCCTTCGTTCCCTCTGGCTCAATTATGTCCGATGGAGTTAAGGCTTAGGATGTTAGAGTTCATTTTCATAAACCCCCTCTGGGTAGATGTGAACTGTCACATCTGTTTGTTTGTTGTCAGAGGCTTGCTGTATCTTTTGCGGTGGTTTTGGTACAGTGAGGTTTAAGCAGAAGTATGTTAATTTTTTGTGCACTGTTAGCACATATTGTCATTTAACTTGGCTGATACCTAACCTGGTATCAGGACTTTGCGATTCGTACGTCCTGACTTAAGCCTTCTCCTGCAAGAGAAAGACCTCACCTTGTATTTTAATTGCCATCGTTAGGTAACGTTTCTGTTAGGTATAGGCAGGAAGGGTACGATTGTTCGGATACTTTGAATAAAGGTCTCTGCCTGATCCCTTTATTCAAGTGGGGCGTAGCTCATGTGAGGACTTATTGGAATTCAACCTCACACATTATGCAGGCTGGCAAGAACGCTATGGTAGCCGAACATTCGAACGTTATATATTTAAATTAGGATTTTTATATGGTGTGCATTTGTCAATGAAAAGAAAAACGAGTTGAGCCCCTGGCGTCGGTCGCGTAATATTGTCTTTTGCTTTATACTGTTGGTTTAATTATAATCTGTTTTTCCAAAAGCTTCTTTAATTTATCACACTTCACACGATCCCAACTACCGCAGCCAAGCGAGTTGCTCACAGTACCGAGTAAACCGAGCATGCTGATCCCGCACCGCTGACGCACCGACCAAAAAGGAAAAGGCTTTATAGAGAAGTATGGAAGAAAAGGATAAGAGCAGGAAAATGAAGATGAATATTATTGGTTCACGGAGAAATTCCAAAGATTCCTTGCTACTCATTATCTAAACTAATAATAAAGAAAAAGCATATGATTATTTGCATGTTTGTAATGAATAAAATCAAAAAGTACTGGACCGATTTTTAAAATTCTTTCACCATTAGAATGCTATATTAGCACTGAGTAACATAGCCTATAATTTATAAAGATCACGCGGGCGAAGCCGTCGGTGAAAGCTAGTTTTTTAAATAAATAGCAAAGCAACCATGGTGTTTATTTTTAATAACTTAAATGCAATCAATATTTTGTTTTTTTTTGTTAATTCCCGTGAAAAAAACAAGAAGCCTAGCCTAAACCCAATAACTGTTACCGTGACCTCAATATTAATAATACCCATTGATAAAAGATAAAGTTACATAATAAATCGTGACCCGCCGTGTTTCATATGTGAAATATGTACGCTTATGAAATAAAAAGGTTTAGGTTTAATTAAAGAGATATTTCAGCAGCACAAAGGTTTGTTTTATGCATTCTTTTACTCTTAGGTATACATTCCAGCATTCCATTCCATAAAACCAGAATATTTTTTATGTTTGTAATTATATCAGCCTGTTTTCCGAGTGAGTCGTTACGGGTCGTCAGAAACCCGAAAGTCTGACAACCAGTCATACCAAGGGGTATCGCGTTACCCAGTAACTGGGTTGTGGAATTTAAATAGACAGTCGCTCCATATAAAATATTGGTATTCAGCTGTGTGACTGTCTGTCACGTAGTTCACGTACTCTAATTTAATATTAAAATATTATATCACTTAGAAATACAAATTCTCTTTTTTATGGGAAATAAACTACGGACAAGTAGCGCGAAAAGGTCGTTTTTTTTTCATTTTTTGTCTGTTAGTTTCGGCTAATCTTCGAAACGGCTGAACCGATTTTGACGGGACCTTCATTGGCAGATACCTGATGTTATAAGAAAAAAAAACGTGTGGCACTCGGGGACTGCCGCGGTAAAGCTATTGCATAGCATTTGTAACCTCCATACTTCCTATTTGTCAACGCTACACTTGGGATGATGACGAGATGACATAAAACAAAAATTGCGTTCCCATGACAACATCACGTTGTCATGGGAACCGTCATTACATGGTAGGCGGGCTTTTCACGCGACATAAGTCCAGTGAGGGCAACTTTAAAATTTAAATCTTCATATCAGAAAAGTTGTTCTTAAGTTATAAATTCACTTACGGATGAACTCTATCGTTTATAAACATTCTTAAAGTTAGAAACGTTTAAACGTCAAAATGTAAAGTTAATTAGACACTGATCATGACAACTTTAAGCAACGTTTATAAATTAAGGGGATTCTTGCGCAAATTCTTCTTCCCATTTTAAATACTGTGATTGTGCTGAAGACTGACTGTTATAATGTCATTGGCTCTCGTCCGAGGAAGAAGGAACCTTTTCTGACGCATACCCCATCGTAGGCTTTTAATTCCTTGGCACAGCCCAAACTGCAAACAAATAGAGGCAGGTATGACTAGAGTGTGTAAATTCTTGCCCTAGATTCCCTATTTTCTCTACATCATAAAGGGAATCTCTGTACAGTCGGACGCAAAAATCCATGGACAGTACAGAAATAAAATCGTGTTAAGCGAAAAATGACGCCATCTAACGTAAAACTAGTTTTCGACTTACAAAATTTAATCATGCTGTTACTAGATGGCGTTGCTTTGCTTTAAATTATAAAACATTTTTATAGTTGTTTTTTGTCTCTTCAAACATCCAAATAATTTATAATTTATTTTAAAGAATATTGTTCCTAACTATTAACTATGTTAAAATTGAATATCAATTTATAAGTATCTGAAATTTTAGGTTTCTTTGAGAGGGTAGGTTCAATATGGATTTATAAATAATTGGTAGATAGTATAAATAATACTTAGATCGAAGAGTTATGACAAAGCTCAATTGATCGTTCGTTTCGAAGTCGAACAAATGAACTCTTTTTTTTTAAGTATTCTTTAGATTATTCGTAACGAATTCAATGTTGTAGCAGTGTAACATTTTAAAACTTGAGGGGTTAGCACATATTGACGACTCGAATATTATATAATACCCACATAGGTATATTCCTATCGGTTTCTTTTGTTATGTTTATCATTTAAGCTACGTATGTTAGTAAATGTAATACTGCATTAAAGCTTACATAGATAATGTAGAAAAATGTATTAGCTTTGTAATACGTATCGTAAATTAGTAATAGTTGTGAAGAAACCAACGCAATCTAGTTAGATTTTCGAAAACTTGAACGCAAGCGTTCACTGGAAAATAGACACTAAGGTATCCATGCAATTTTGCAGGTGAGTGTACATTTCAGCCTTCTAGGTCCAAGAGTTTCGGCTGGGCGTTGATGACTCAGTCAGTAAGTGAGTAAGTCAGGACTCTTCTTTTTGTATATAGGTATCGATTATAGATTTCGTCACTCACCCAAGTACGGTGTAAGTGAACGTCAGGGTACACTGTACCTAGAAACTCACGTGCATTCATTAGGATAGGTCCTGAAGTTTCGACCACACACCGGATCATACACTTCCGGACATTCGCATTCCAGTTTCACAGCGGTGACCGGCGACACGTACGTTATCACCACACCCAATGCCGCAACTACTGAAATCAAACTCAAACTCAAAGCATTTATTTCAATTAAACCATTTATAGGCACTTTTGAACTGTCAAAGAATCGGTCAGTTAGTCAGAAAGTTGAAGCTAGTTGCCCATTCCAAAACGTAAATCTCTATGGAGAAGAACGGGCAAGAAACTCCAAGGCCACTCTTTTAAATATAGATATTACAAAATATCTTTATTCTCTCTATTCTCTTTTAGATATTACAAAATTCTGGGTACATTATTCTGGTTGCTTCTATATGTGAGAACAATCTACAAAAATAATCAAAACAATTGAAAAATATAAGATTAAAAATAAGCCCTGGCAGATAAGAGATGACCAGTCTCAACTGACGGCGCCCGTTCACGAACATGACGCGTGGATCAGCACCATCCAGCTGAACTATTTTGTAGGGAACCGAATGATCCAACACTACACATTATTATATTATAGTCTATTCCAAAGTATCTGATGAAAGTGTAATGTTAAATTCTTAAGCAATCGCTCACTATAGGATTGATGTGTATTTAGGTTTCAACTTTACATCTCACAAAAAAAAACCAACACATTGTTTGAATATTATTTCATAGTAATTGACAAAAATATCGACGAAAATTGAGGTTATAAAAAAACGTAATTGTCAAATGAATAACATCTTTAAGGTGATTCAAAATTAGAATTTCGGGTTTAAGTAATCAAATATAAGCACACAATTTGTAAGTAGTACTACTTTTACTTTACTAATTGGCATCCACGGTTACGTTTTCTGATAATTTTGTTTACATTTTCATTAGATGCTTTTGAAACAGACTACACATAACATCACAACTGTATTCTCCGAAGGGCTTATCATATTTGTGCTACCTAGGATGTGCACGGAAAGGTTTTCCACGTCACTTGGCTACTTAGTATTTTTATCACCCAAAAATAGGAATTATTTGAGATGTACAAAAAGAGGCGCATGATAATTATTAGTTTAATAATATATTTAGGAAAGCAGCATGGGAATTATATGAGGTTCGATTAAACACATGTCGTTGGAAAAACCCACCTTGCTCGATGTGGGGATCGAAACCAGGATCTAATGCATATTAGTTGCGCTTGCAACCACTGGACCGACGAGACAGCCAATCATCGTTGTCTGCGTCGTGTTTTCCCAATTATGTTGGGGTCGGCTTTCAGTCTAACCATATGCAGCTGAATACCAGTATTTTAAATGGAGCAACTGCCTATCTGACCACACCCAGTTACTGGCAGCACAAACACTTTTTTTTTTGTTTTGGAAATGATTAAATAACTTCTCCCGTCTGGTTTTATTATTCAAATTATTTGATGTATTTGCTAACATAAGAATAAAAATGAACATAAAACGGACTGTTTACAGTAGCTACTTTAATGACTAACTATGCAAATAAATATTATAAACTAGCTAACACCTCGTTTTTATTTTTTGGGTGGGAAAATATCATATAACTTCTTCCGCTCTGGGCGGAACGAGAGGTCGTGTCAAACTCTTAATGACTAAAACCCACTCGTGCTCCTTCAATTGGCTGTGTGTTGCCAGGGGCCACGGTATACCTTTCGGAGTTTCCCGCGACCCCGGCAGGCATCGGCCCTAACAGACCCCGTCAGTTGTGCTGACATCTCTTTGAGGCGCGCGTGGAACACAACGCGCCTTTGACCCGGGCCTGGTCCTTATCGGACGGCAAGCTACCTATTGCTCACCGTCCGCATGACCACGCCTATGGTGGCCGGGAATCGGCCTGGGATTCCCAATGCCCAGGGCGTCTCCTGCGGCGACTAGGGGGTTCCTCACGCGTTCCGCCTCCTCCTTTGCGAGCATTACTGCTTCGCAGAAGGTGGTGATGGCTTCCTATGCCCTCTCGCTCCGTACCATGGCCTGGACCAGGACCAGATGCGAGAAATCACAGTCACCGATCGCTTCCACGAAAACACGACGGTGCCCCCCCCCGCCTAAGCCGGACAAACCTCCACCGTATCCTCCGGGTGATCCACAAAATAAAAAAATAAAAATATGTAAATACTTACCGAAAAAACACCACATGTTTTCCAACCGACCAATGCCTTGTACTGACTGATGTCAGCTCCAATTGTTTCCAGGTTTTATTAGCACTGCCTTCCGATAATTATCAACATTGGACTGAGAAATGACAATATTTTGACTAACACCGTCCGTTCACCTAAATTACACTAACATGGTTTCAAGTCGCTTGATATATCTAGGCTGACTTATAAAATATTGAACATAATTACTGACAGTGGGTATTCAGTTCCCATTCGATACTCGCCCTAATTTTTTTTATTTGTCCTTTGTGGACGCATTTTTTGGTCCTCATTCTCTAACACTCTCAACTTGAATTTTTCGGTAGGGTCAATAATTAAAGTAGGGTAGTCATGGGATATTTTGTCAAGATTAACTCCCTAAGATTAAAACTATTCAATCATTGAATCATTGACTGTCAGTCACATTTTCAAGTTCTTAGTCTGTTTTCTTTAGCTGTAAATCCAAAGGCAACAAATAATTAAATTAGTCATGACGAACTGATTCAATCTTAATCATCAATCATTACTCAAACTCAATTTTGCCACACACTGCATTTAGATCGTAGATCCAAAGAATATCGAGCACAGCGGGATTAACCGGCATTTTTGGCTGTTCTATCTTAGTCAGAGAGCCATTTGAGCGGGCTCCAGGCTCAAATCAAGGACAGACTAAAACAATGACACAAGACTTAACTGTTACTAAACTATTTCGCGAAGTATCCAGACGGCTTACTGTCTAAGAACACTTTGAGAAGTGTCTCTGTAATAATTTTACATTAAAGTATCACTGAAGTACTCTGGCAAGAAACAAGGTATACCTACTCGAAATATCTTTTATTGTACAATCAAGCAACTAATTGGCCGATGGACCACTTGAATAAAAAAATCATACATCGACCTAGCCTTTTCCCAATCATGTTGGGGTCAGCTTCCAGTCTTACCGTATGCAGCTGAATACAAGTATTTTACATGGAGCGACTGCCTATCTGACCACCACAACCCAGTTACTAGGAAATACGATACCCCTTGGTAAGACTGGTTGTCAGATTATCGGGCTTCTGACGACCTGTAACGACTGTCAAAGATCCACGAATGACAGCCGGGACCAACGGTTTAACGTGCTTTCCGAGTCACGGAGGAGTCTCGCTATGTAGAAATGGTCACCCATCCACGGACCAACCGCAACAAGCGTAACTTAACCTGATGGATTGACCCTTGCGGCTGTTAGTACTTACCCACGAGCCCCTCAAAAGATCAATATAATGCTCATGTAATTGTACCCATAATACCAGCCTATTACTGTCCCACTGCAAGGCAAACGCCTCTTCTCATACAGAGAAGGCACGAGCATTGACCACCACGCTTGCTCAAGACACAAGGCGAATTGTACCAAATAGCGAAAGTACAAGGCAGGTACGGTTGTCATTTGTAGGATTCAGTACCTCAAAAGGAGAAAACGGAACCCTTATAAAATCACTTGTTGTCCGTCCGTCTGTCTGTCAAGACCTTTTTTCTCAGAAACACGTGGAGGTATCAAGTTGAAATTAATATTAAATACGTATGATCCCTTGAAGCTCAAAAAAAATCAAGCTTCTAAATCAACGCAATAAAAAAACGGCCATTTATGCGGCATATTTTATACTCACAATTAAATCAAAACCTACAAGGTACTTCCCGTTGACCTAGAATCTTGAAATGTGGCAGAAAGCAAGGTAAAGGACACAGCACATGTAAAGGAAAAAGTCCGAAAATCGTATATTTGTAGATTTACTACACAATTATTTTTTTTCAAAATTCTAATTCATTTATTGGTGTGATTTTTGGTACATTTTACATGAGATCTTAATAATAAATAATTTGCTCCTCAAAAATCTACCTTAAAGGTGTACACGGTCACTTTTTTGCAGTTTGTATTTGGGATAAATTCATCCCAACTACAGAACCCTTGATTGTACGTGGTACACGCACTTGGCCGGTTTTTATTTTCTAAACAGATTCTTGAAATTACTTTTCAATTAATTTATCTCAAGGTTCTTTTTAAACGAAATTGTCACACAAACCTATTTGGTCGGAGTGCCCTAATAGTTATATTACTAGATCGTGCTCGTATCATAGTTATATTCCCAGTACGATAGTTGTGAACCGCTTTCATATGCTATATTACGGTATATAGCTCTATCCCTAAGGATATAACTATTTCACAGCTTTAACCATCTTACTGCGACATATAGGTACATAAAAACGCATACATTACATTTGCCAATGGGCAACACCATTTATTTATTCCATTTTTACCATTTATTTTATATAGAATTTATTAGAAAAACTACTTTATAAATTACCATCTTTTACCCAACAGCAATAGAATTTCTGAAACGCAAATTGAAATAAAATGCTTTAAAAATTATAAGTAGAAACATAGTTACCAACAAGAAAAACCTCTTCTGATGCATAACCTCCTCCTTTTTTTGAAGTCGGTTAAAAGTAATAATATTTACCAAGTTAAGAAACACAACACGTTATTGTAGACATCAAACCCCATTTTCCAGTCTGTAGTTCCCCCCGAAGCGAAAAATCGGCAATAATTTCGTCTACAGTAGCAATACTTAACATAATTTGCCCGAAGATAAGACGTTGCCCATAAGTGGGTAAATATGCTAATGTGTGAACTGGCGAGCTGCCAGAGTAGCTCCACATTAACAGTAGATTAAGTTTAGATTTAATCTCAGTTTCAGGTGCTTTTGTTTTAAAGTAAGCGTTTTAATGGCATTAGATTAGTTTCACATAGATTTCCATATTGAATGATAAGTTAAGACATAAATACGAAATCACATGCTTAGTACTACTTGAAAAAAATGTGACTTCCGTTGTGGAGTTAGACCATTAAGAGCAAGATCTTAGAAACTAACTGCTTTTCATCTTGGAACGTCACTCATCTAAACATTATGTTCTACAGAGTTGTTGCCATTGACACCATTCTCACTGCAATGTCTGGCTTATATAGCAATTAAATTCACTTACGATTTTATTGTGTCATAATTTTTTTATTATTATCACAAATCAATAAGTGATCGTTTAAATATTTTCTGATGTGACAGGTTATAATACATCTTTTAAATCTTCAACGCGAAACGTCCTCGGTTGATTTACCCATTTACAGGACTGTATCAAAGTCAACAACCTGCTATTCTACTGTTTATCCATCCACTACATTTTCAGCAAATGGATTTAACGAGGCTTAACGACAGGCCAGAAGGTGATGGCGAGGGCAAAGTTGAGGCCCGTTTGATATTTATTGGCCTGCCCAGGCCATTGGCTTTAAATATTGGCGATACTGCAAATGTCTGTACACAAATGTTTGACTACAGAACAAATTGCTGTTGAAGAATATTTTTAGCTAATATTTGGGTTGCGAATACAGCAGAATATTCAGGTTATTTTGTATAAAATTACATTTTCCTTTGTCTGCAAATTCATTTATTATTTTTTATTGCTAGATTTTTACATATTTTTTCCTCTTTGACAATTGTTCTTGTCACACTGAAAAGTCAACTGGGTAATTACTATTATTTACAATAAAGTTTTATTAACCATATTTGGTAGATAGATAAATGAGCTCAGTAACTTATTATTACCAGCCAGGATACAAGACAATACAGGATATAAGACGAACATCAAGAAGTATATGCATCAGTCGATGCATAGGTATACATACTTCTTGATGTTTATCTTAAGACGTATTTTATCTACTTACCATACCAACACTCGTAAGTCCAACGTGAGTGGGTAATTTTTATTACCAAGCAATAGATCCGTCCCGTACTGGGCCTGCGATGTGGATTACGGCCCGTTCCCTCGAACAGGAGGAGGCCTGTGTCCCAGCAGTGGGAACATTATCAGCTGATTAAGTTAACAATAGAACTCGCACTCACTGGCATTATAAGAATAGCAGATTGTTATACAAGGGTCGAAAGGAATCAATACTAGGACTATAGCCGCTCTAAATACCTCGTATGAATTGATGACTTTCACCCGTGTTAAACACTCTACATTTCATTTCGAATTTAAGGAAAGTAAAAGTTGTAGTTTTTCTAAACTATTAATTGATAATAATAACATGAGTATTCTAGTACCTATTAGTCTTTTTTTAAATTTTAAATATGGAACACACCGCATCACCGCCGTGGGTCGTCCCGCTTAGGGTCAGTTCACACCGAGACGCGACGCGACGCCGCGCGCACTTTTAAACAAGTATCGAACTTATTTTCCTCACAAAAAGGTATATTTCAGTGCGAGCGTGAACACGTGTCAAAGTACGCTGAGATACGCGGTGCTGCACAGCACGTGTACCTTATTGCGTAGTAAATAAATTCGATATTGTATCGAATCTTAAAAAAGTGCTCGTCGCGTCGCGTCTCGGTGTATGCTGACCCTTAGATAATTTTTTTTAATTCACACTGGCTGTTTATACAAAGACAAGACTGCAGCATTTTTTTTAATCATTATTTTTCTATAAGGGGGCATTACACCATCATATCTACGATCACAGATCCATGATCAAAGACATAACTAAATTGTAAAATAGACAAAACATGGGTAATTTGTGAGCTTCGGAGATAGGTATATGACATAATATGATAGTGTAATATTTCTCAAGGGGAATATACCCATAACAAATGTTTATTTTACAATTCCATTATATCTTCGATCCCAGATCCATGACCACACACTCGACAGTGTAATACCCGCTCAGTAAAATTTTTCGTAGCCGACTACCTAACCAAATTTAGTTCTATTTTTAAAATTCATTCCCGCCCTAGAGAGGGAAGTAATTACTATGAGTCTTTCCCACCCAAAGGTGGGGATCAACGTCTTCCACCCGCTACTTTGATCAAACAAACACTACTTTCCGAGTATGAGAAATGAAAAAGAATGATGTTATCTTCCAGACGAACCTGAAATAACCGGAACCTAGAGAAACGAAACACTTATTTGTAATTTCTTATATATACTTATTCTAACATTCATATATTGTATCTACACCGCTAGATAATACTTAAATATCAGAAAGTTAACCCAAACTAAGAATTATACAACATCTAAAGGCTCCGTACTACAACTTCGACGATAAAGTTTACAAACTAAAAGTTGCCAGCGGAAATATTAAGAGTTGCTTTTAGAAATACTTTCATACACTTTGATTAGTTTTGCTGTTTATTGCTCTATATTTATATTTTTCAATAGCAAAGGTTACCTTTTATTTTACATTCTGCGTTTTAAATTGGTTTATAAGTTTTTCAAGGGGCTAGGTATCATTTGAAGTCAAATAGTTGTGCCATATGGCACAACTATTTGACGATGAAAAATATCTACCAAACGAGTCCGTAGGTAGATACTTTTCATCATCATACATATCAACTGTTGGAAAGAATATTTTCTTATATCAACAGTAGTCATTAGTCATTTCGTCCCGTATTTACTAGGTATCTCAAACTCTACTAGGGTACTCAAACAATTGGTCACAATTGGGAGATCACTCCCTACAAACGTACACAGCCGCGTCAACTCCTCGAAGGGTCACATTAACATATCCTTCAATACTGAGTCAGCCAGACCTAGGACTACGGCGACTTTGCACGCGGAATACTGAAACTAAATCAACTGATTATGCAAATCACGCCTTTTTGAGTCACAGAGGAATATTTGAAGTCATGTCTTTTTGTTAGCTTCGAGAAAACATAGCAAAGATACGTCCTATGTAAACTTTAGCACTCGGCAAAAAACAAACGAACCTCTTCGATTCAATTTTTGTTACACACGGGTGTCAAACTGAATAAAATACGTTTCGAACCTTATCTATATCCAAATGAAAACATGAGATATGTTGATCTCTTTGTAACGTATTGCTTAGGTCTCGTAAAACTACCATTGAAACAATTTAAATACATACGTTAGGTCTACTTACCTATGGAAATTATTAATTTTCAAAGCTAGTTTTTTTAAATCACAGTTATCCGCGAGCACCATTATCGATATTTTAAATGTCTCGGCCATATTGTAACAGCGGGCATCAAAGATGATCTGGATGTAGAAAGGGAACGAAGAGCATTGGCGGTTCGATGCAACATGCTTGTCCGTAGGTTTGCTCGTTGCACGTGTGAAGTCAAATTGACGCTTTTTAAAGCATATTGTCAGACATTTTACACGTGCAGCCTCTGGACAAGTTGTACGCAGAAAGCCATCAATGTTCTTCGAGTCCAATACAACAATGCATTCAGGATGCTGTTGGGGCTGCCTCGCTTCTGCAGTGCGTCGGGAATGTTTGCTGATGCGCACACTGATAGATTCGCAGCAATCAGACGTAAGCGTGCCACGTCGCTGCTGCAGAGGGTCCGGAGCAGCTCCAATAGTCTCCTGAATGTCATTGCGAGGAAATTTAATTGCCCGCTCGTCCATTATTTGTTCAACCTGCATGTTTAATAACATAGTTATTAAGGTTAATGTTTACTAACAAATTATGGATTATTTCGAAATAAAATGATTATTATTATTTTTTGTTTTTATCTATTCTCGGGACCATAGATCCCGGTCCTTTGGAAGGCGTACGAGGGGCCGAAGCCAACTCGTAGAGGCCCGTTAGATGCTTTTAAAGAAATGAGGCACCAACCGACGATTATCCCTGTATGCACTATGCAAGTGCACCAAAGGACAACCCCCGGTTGGTGTAGAACTATTGCAGTACATGGAAACAAAACATTGGACTATGGGTTTGGGTAGCTAAAGTGGACTGGTTATCTGGAATATTATTATCAATTTCAATAATATTCAACAAATAAGATAAACACAGAAAATTACATGGAATAATCGTCATATTAGATTAGATAAATTGGCATAATCATATTATTATGCAAGTAAAGTATTGAGTATTATAGGAAAATTCAGACGCAATTTTGGAGTAACTCTACAAAATATAATTATTCCATTTAGCTATATAACGTAACAATATGAAAACACGATACCGCTATCTATCAGTGTCTGGTCGGCTCATCAATCCACCATTACGGGTTTAGCAATAATTATCAATATTCATCATCATTAATGTCCAAATTATATAGTGGTAGGTAATTTTTCTGAAATTGATCTATAGTATTATAGCGTGTACTGTACTTTTTAGACTCTATCGTCGTTGCTTTGTGAGCTCGTGTTTTGTAATGATTAAGACACGCATATTTTTTGGACCCTCTATAATATGCAAACTTGTTAATAACGCGTGGCGTCACGTCGCGGTCGTTTACGGTCCATGCACCACTGATATACTATTGCTGTGACATTCTGGCTATTTGTTGGTGATTTTGATTTTGTGACACATGTGACAAACTTTATGCTTAATTAAAAAACATCTTTATTCAAAGTTTATTGATCCCATATCTTCAATTTACTGCAGTCTTAAGGAGAATCTCTTAGAAAATAATAATCTACTCTGATTCATGCAAATCTCTTGCTCAAGCGAGATCTGTCAGCGGTCTGACATCTCATTTCTGAAATGCTATAAGTTCAGTGCTCCACAACCTTCGGGAAAGTCAAAGTTGGAATGTTTTTCACGATTATTAGCGTCTGAAATAAATAAAAGCTTTTCTGCAATGTTTGTATTAATAAACTACGTTATTGGCAGTAATGTTAATAAAGAAAATTTATTTAATTTTTTGTTTGCGTCTGTTAAATTTTCATAGGTATTGCTGAATAAATTTTTAGTTTTATGAAGATGGCTTTATTTATTTGTACGTTTTTTTATTTTGTATTTACATAATTTTAATAACTAATAGACCTATAACAATATGTACAATATATAAAAAGTGGGGAATAGTCATTAGGCATAAAAAAATTCGTCCGCATCGCTGTCAACAGGAAAAGTGCCCAAAAGGCTGGCAACATTGCCACGTTGCATACAACGTGGCAATGTTGCCAGCCTTTTGGGCACTTTCTTTGGCCTATTCTTTGGCCAAAGAATCAGCATTGCCATAGCAATGCTGATTCTTTGGCCAAAGAATAGGCCAGCCCTCTGGTCACATGAAGAGTCGACTAACCGTTTGGCGATGTCTTGAAAAACTAAGTGGGAACCCGGACCCCGTGACCCCGTCATATGGGATTCTTCTCTGGGGAACCTGTGCGGACATTAATACTATCTTTGTTCTACAGAAAAGGGCTGTTCGAGCCATTTACAACCTAGGTCCAAGAGATTCCCTTAGAGAAGAATTCAAAGAAATAAATATTCTGACTGTAGCCTCACAATATATTTTTGAAAACCTATTGTATGTACACAAAAATATATCAAATTTTAAGAAAATGTCCGATATTCATAGTTTAAATACCAGGAATAAACACAACCTTGCTGTACATCGCACACGTCTCCACAAAGTAGGCAACTCATTCATGGGTCAATGTATACGCTTTTACAACAAACTCCCTATTGACATTCGAAACTTACCCATTAAACGATTTAAAATCTGTATTAAAACCAAACTTTGTAGAAAAGGGTACTATACAATTTCAGATTATTTAGAAGATAAAAAAGCTTGGGATTGAACTGCTCGCTCTGCTAAGCCTTGTGATAAAACCATAGAACTAGACATTTTAATTATTATGTAAAATCAACATATACCAGTTTTATAAAACGTTGACATTGTTGGAAAATATAATCAAAATGACATGATTACTTTGTAAAGTATTATATTATTTTAACTATTGTGAATGTGAGGACTATGTGGATATTATTTTTATTTTTATTTCTCTTCTAGTTTTAGTGATGGTCTGCCAGTTTGAGTAGTTTTTGCGGCCTACCCAAATGTCCTTTCTTTGGTACTGCTCGTCGAGTTGAGCTCCTTAAGTTCTAAGTTGAGCTCCACGATTACTGACAAATGCTTGCACTGACTGGACAGGTCCACTCAAATCTGTGTGGTTCTTTCCTCAAAAGACCTTTTCAGACACTAATCTACATGGTCCTCATATGGCCTGACCAAGATTATGTCTGGACTTTAAAAGAGACTGCGACCTCTGAGTTTGTTTCGGCCTTTCTTCTCAGAGTAGTCAGATAGGAAAAGCCGAACTCATCTAGCTTATTTTTAATATTTTTTTATATGACGTGTAAAAGTGATTCCGATATCCTATTTACAGAATAAACAATTTCATTTCATTTCATTTCGTGGCCCTAGTGTTTCAACCCCAAACGGCTGAATTAATTTTGATTATGATTTTCAGAAAAGTGGTTTATAAGTAAAGTAGTCAATCGCTTGGTTTTTGGGCATGTGATGCACGAGCATAAATTTCTTACATTTGCACAAAATTTAAAAGCAATTTCCTTGCGGATGAATTTTTCGACGCTATATTTTAGTTTGTAAATAGTTCTAGTTAAGTTAGTATATAATATCTATTTTTATTTTGTAAATAATTAATAATGAATTAACTTTAATATTATATTTTAATTTCCTTGTGAAATAACGATTGCAAATTTAAAAACAAAATTCCTATTTTATAAGAGTATCGTTTCGAGAATACTATGTTCGTAACACCATAAAATTTCAATCAATCACTTTTGAATCATGCTTAAATTTATAATCGTGACTGTCCAGCTAAACTGTACTGCGAAGCTGTACTGTAAAGCTAAGTAAGATATCATCATTATCACTCCAAAAACTCTGTAAACTCTGTTATCATCTGATAACAAAGCAGTGTAATATTCCAAAGTTCTTCCTAAAATCCCATCCATCACACAATTCCTTAATAAACTTGTACCAGATAAAACAGATTATGGTTCATATTTTATCTCTACAGTTACGGCTGAGTGCGGCAGAGGGTAGTCTTTCATAAGGATAGTTAGGCTGTCTCTTTGTTAAAGGATATATTCGTAAGCCACAGAGGTCATTAGTTTCGGTCTAAGGTTACTTGGAGGTTATAACATAACCTTCATCATATGATGAGCGTTAACTCTTAAAAGTATGAGTACGAGTTGAGCTGTTATAAGAGGGGCAATTTTCAATTTTTGAAACGAAGTTCTTTAACGCAGCTTGCGGTAGGAGTTGACTGGTAGAAATCGTCACGTAAGGAAAAAGCGTTATGCCCGAAAAAGTTAGTTTCAAGGACTCAAGTGTCAAGTGTCAAATTTTTTTGTTTTAAATCATACGTGAGAAGGAAACTCGTTCGTGACGGGGGTCCCCCGACCGCACACGTTTATTTTAAGACTGTTTGAATCTCTGTCTCAATCTGTAAAAAATAATTCTAATTTATCTACATTTTGACAAGTTTTTTACATTGATTGTCCGCTGAGATGAGATTGCGACTTGAATTTAAACGTTTTTGAATACGAGAATTTAACCTAAGAAACATCTGTATCGTTACATTTTACTATCTCATCTCACTGCGCTTAAAAGCGTACATCATTATAAGCACAAAACATTTTTAGAGGCTCGATCATTTATTAAAAAAGCGTAGGTACATCATTAGAAAGGAATCGTTTTTAATCAATCAATCATTTATTTGCCATGAATGTAGGAATTTAGAGGATCAATTAAATTAATATTTCTAATTTTTATTTAGATATAGATTACTATTGTCGGGCACCGATTCCTTGTTATTAATAGGTAAAATGTCAAAATAAATAATATAAGGTGCGCAAATAGGTAACCTATATAGGTGTTTAGGGTTACAGTCCCAAGGGGTGCCAACGGGATCCTATTATTATAAAAGGCTCTGCTGTCCATCCATTCGTCTGTCAGAGGGCTATATCTTTTAGAGCGTAATATGTAAACACTTGAAATTTTTACAGTAAGTTGTACTGTGGCCGATCTAACAATAAATAATAAAAATAAAATAAAGTTAATACTTAAAGGGTTTCCCATACAAGAAACGTGTTTAGTGATAAATATTGTACGGTGGTACGGAATCTTTCGTGAACTAGCTCGATACAGTGGCACTTGTTTTTCACGCTTCATTTTCTTCTAAAAATAACATACTTATCGTTAATTTTCGAACGTCATTACCCACGGAACGGTAAATACCTAAAGCGTACAAAGTGCCGATATTAGCCCGTTTTCAGCCAAGCTTCAATGGATGACATGAATTACGATAATGTAAGAGAGTCATACATCATGTGTGTGAGCTTAATTTCAGTGAGTTAATTAAGGCTGCTTAGATAATTATGACGTGAAAGCATACGATAACGTTTTCGGAATAATTAATATTCCTTTAAAGACGCTGATGAAGTGATGACACATGCATACATAAATTCTGCCTTCTGAATAAAAGGAAATATATCATGCCAACATTTTTAAGTTTTAACTTCGCCTTTTGGTGTTTATTATTTTTATTTGTATTGTACAAGTTTATTTTATGTTTACTATATAATGAGCTTATGATTTATGTAGTAGGAATAAACAATTTTTCTACCATTCTTTCTATGTCGTGATTGGAGACCACTGTACAATATAGAAGCCCATACAAGACAGTAATCTATAAGTATGTACGTACCCTGTTCAGACAGCCCAGATTATCCTTGCTGACTGATTTGATTAATCTTTTTAACATGGTTTCTCTAGTACAGTTACTGACAACAAAATCCTAACTAAAGCGAGTTTGTTTGTTTGTTATGATTTCACGCTACACGGGTTTAGATGAAATTTGGCACATAGATAGACCATGACCTGGGTTAGGACTTTTTATCCTGATATTTCCACGGGATCGAGACTTATGCGGGTGAAACCGCGGGGCACAGCTAGAAGTAAATATTAAATAGTGCTATTGGGTTTTTCCATCTGGAATTTCTCAGGGGAAATAATAAAGGTTCCGAAAAACAATTAATTCCGAAAATCTGTGGTTGACTGTAAATACTAAATTTCCAGAAAAAATACTAAATTTCGGAAAAAAATACAAAGTTTCCGAAACGTCAATATGCTGTGCTACAAAAGTTAGTGACAGAAACGAATCACTGCAAAACCGACTCCACGTAGTCTTGTCTGCCCTATCCCTAGAGTGTAATTTAAGCCCGCGTAGGCGCGGAGGGGCGAGGCGGCCCACGAGCTGAGGAGCAGGTGGTTTTATAACGCTCGCCGCCCGCGGCTGAGGCTGCAGCAAGCCGAAGCTGCGGTGGTGAACGTTAAAACCATCTGCGACGATAAGCTCACGTGGGACCGCCGGAGCCGTGACAGAAGCCATGCCTGCTGCATTATTGCATGCTTGCTTGGATGCTGCATGCATAGTGTATGCTTGTTTGCATGTTGAGGTTTTTATTTATACACACGTATTTACGTTATTGAAAAACTAACAGACTTAAAATAATAATATGTACAAGTATATAAAAAGGGGTGGGGGGAGCCGGATTTTTGTATGTTTGAAAAATATTACGTCAGCAAATGCTGTATTGATTTTTCGGTATTTTATTCAGTCGTTTCTTTACTTGTATTTGCATATAAGCTGTCGGAAAATTAGTATTTATAGCAGTAAATTTCATATTTTGAGTATGCTTATATAAAAAAAAAACGGAGCTATTATTACAACCCATTTGTCAGTATGCAGCCTCCTACTACTTAAACTTAAACATAAACATTTCGCCAGAGTAACCGTGGAGTTTCTTGCCGGCTCTTCTCCATAGGAAGCGACCAATTGGAACCGTACACCTAGCTTCTGACGTTTCATAAGTGCCCTTGTAGGTTTATGTGAAATAAAATATTTTGAATTTGAATTTGAGTTACTGGCGAAATGTGGGTGTATTAGAGGTGCACCTCTGACTAACCCTTCGTGTAATACAGGCGTGTTATGTTTATTAATTTGTAATAAATGTTGTAATCAATAGAATCATAAAGGTCGATCGAAAACGTTAATGTTTAGATCGATCGTACAATATGGCAGCATGTGGGTCTATCAGGAACGCGTGGAGTAAACGTTAAAGTGAGTATACTCTAGAATTTTGTCTAGCATTTCCATGTAATGTAACGTTATTACGAATGGTAAAATACAAGCAAAAGCTCAATTTAAAAAAGCATTTTCATGTAATGTAACGTTCCTGCGAATGCTCGACGGTGCGCTCGAAGTAATGCTCACGGCGATTGAGCATTTACCTGTACTATTTACCCTGCCCTCGGTCCGCGCACCTTACTCCGCATCGTCCGCGCTCGTGCCTTTGCTCGATAGAATGTTACACTAATATGCTCGGTGGTTTTTAAAATCAGGTTCTTACAAAACATCTAGTGTTGTGTTCGAAGTGCGGTTCCATAAAATTTAAAAACGGCGAATACTCGATGTTCTGTTAGAAGTAAATGCTGTAGTCTTTATATTCACCTTCACGTAAATTCGAACGGCTTTGAAATTTTAGTTACTCGTTTCGCACATAATACTTACTTAGTTTTAAGACTTTGTACACATCTATGGGTGCCAAAAATTGTGCTTTTCGAAAAAAAAATAAGTACCAATATGCTATAGAATAATAAGATTGTCATAACGATCGATGGTCGGTTGGTTTGAACAGACCAATATGGTTGACTTCGATCGACCGCAAACTAGTAATCACTACTATAGTTGTCGCATTTTAGCGTGACAATAGCGATCATTGACCCACTTACATTTTATAAAAAAAAAAAAAAAACTAAAACTGAAATGTAATCCGTTAACGCCCTATCGTGATCTTCAACATGTTCAAATCACCACACATAGTTTATTGTTTAGGTTCCTAGGGAGAAATATTAGGGAAAGGGCAATGACCGCTATTGCCACGCTAAAACGCGACAACAATAATACTTCTCATCCTCAATCACAATAAAACTTCTAAAATTCGGGTAGAAAAAAAAAGTTCGTGTGGAGACGTAACAGTCGACAAATCCTTGATTCCCAATGCCTACATCCAATCTAGAGAGGTACTAAGGTATTCCTTCAGATCGAAACGTTGGGACAATGGCTCTATCCATTAGAATAGCTGTTCAGTTAATCGCTGAACAAATTGGATGAGGAATTGGGGACTAGTTCTCTGTGTTTCGCATCCAATTTGCTAAAGTTTTTCTTATCAAATCCTTTTTCGCTTTTTCTAATACGTCCTACATTTTATTTGCTGATGTGAAGACTATCTTTGTTTTTCCCCTACCGCAGAACAAAGGCATCAGACATGCCATTAATTACTGGCACTGTGTTAGCTGGTTTAGAGTGAGTCTATGTGTTGTGGGTAATAGACGGCAATTTAATGTGTAAAGTGAAGGAGTTCTTCCTAATGATCAAAGTCCAAACGTTTATTTAAAAAATAATGGTCTTCCTCTTTTTGTGTCGATGGCAATCTAAACACACTCGACCCAGAATTCGGCCACGTGTTTCGCGCCATCACTAGCGTCCATCAGTTCCTGTAATGTGCAGCTGACAGGGCATGACACGACATTAAGTGTCCCATCGTTTAAGGAACAACCCCACATTTACACTCCAAGGCTCCAAAGAATTAGATTTTTTAAATAAACAATTTTAATGTCAATATTTACCAGAAAAAAGCTGAATTAAATCTAATGGCCCCTTTCAAATATTTGTTTTGTATGAACAAGAATGGGCAAGAAACTCCATAGTTACTTTTTATACAATAATTACCTAGATTAATTAGATAATTAATTAGATAATCATCATTATGTGAAGATGATATAGATACCTTGAAAAAAGTTACCATACTACAGTTGGTTTTTTCATCCCAGAGACTAATTTGACAGGTGCAAATGTCCAACTACAAATTGAAAACACCGGCCAAGTGCGTGTCGGACCACGCACAATTCAACACGTTTCGTAGTTGCGATGAATTTATCTCAAATACAAACTTAACATTGTAGATGAAAAACTTGGTCTCCCATACATTCCAACTGCAAATATAAGTTTGTACGCACAATATTGAGAGGTTGACCATGTTATTTTAAGACCACAGACTTCTTGTAGGTTTTTTCTGTAATCTATGATTAAAGAATAATCCTCTGTATTTTTTCAAAATTTTAAGTTACAGAGATAAGGGATGGGAATGGTAAATTTTCATCTATTCTCTTAAATATATTTAAATTTATTTATTTTAAAATGATAAAATAAATATATTTGAGATTCTCACAATTTTTTTTTTCTCCTTAAACGTAACCCCTAAAATTCATTTATTTACGTTACACGTCCGTGTTTGAGTCACATGTATAACAAATTTCAACTTAATCGGTCCATTAGATTCGGAGCAAATTGGCTGTGACAAACGGACAGACAGACAGACACACGAGTGATCATATAAGGGTTCCATTTTTGCTTTTGAGGTACGGAACCCTAAAAACAAACAACAATCACTTGAAATGTCAGATTAGTCTGGGATTAAAGAACGAACTTTACAATAGGTATGTAGGTATAAATTATTACCAAATTAAGCAATAACAGCTAAATGAATAATGATGATAGATACATGGTGCTCACATATTTACAAATATTGAACGACCGTCAATCGTTAACAAAAAATGAATCAGTGTGTGAAGTAAAGTAATGAGATATCCCTCCGGGAAATAGTACCCGAGGAACAAAATTATCTTAAAGTGAGATAGCAGTAACCCACAGGCCTTGAAAATTAAAATTAAGAAAAGACGTGAAATAAAAAAGCTTTAATTTTATTGACAATTTTGATTTACCTCCATCTATTTACTTCCAAGGACCAGAAAGTTATTAAGATTAAGAGCTCCTCTAAGAGAAAAATAAAGTTAACATTTTACTTTTATACCTGAGAAAGCTACCCGCTCTTATGTGTTTCTAGGATAATAAAGAGGTAGAACAAAGGAAAAAGAAAACATTGTTCTCTTGCAACAATAGGGAACCTAGTTTTATGCTCGCGAAGTTTCAAGTGCGTACTTGACGAAATATCTTCAGGTTTCAGTGGGTTGCTGTAAAATAACGGTATCAAAGTATGAAGTGTGGGTGATGCTTATTAACCTTTGAATTTTGAAATAATACAGCTTTATTATGGCTGTTATTGTTTCAAATTCCTACTCGGCAAAAATTAACAAACAGGAAAAGGATGCTTTTAATTTTTTGTTCTAAACAGTTTAGAGTCGGAACATAGATTTAAAATGGTAGCAGAAATCATCATTATCTGCCTAGCCTCTTCCCAACTATGTTGAGGTCAGCTTCCAGTCTGACCGGATGCAACTAAATACCAATATTTTATATGGAGCGACTGCCTGACAAAATAGCAGCAGTCAAATAGTGAAAGAATTTCATAAAATAACTCACAATCAATTTTATATATATTTTTTTCAATTTCCACTGCTATAAAACCTATTTTAATCAAAAGATCTATTTCTCTTAATACGGTGTGCTTGAGTAACACATATCTACATCGATTCCAGTTAGAACCGGTGGAATCCGACTCAATGTTTGAACGATTTAAATTACTTTTATTTGATGTCGTGATTGGAAATATACGCTTAGAAATGGCTTCATGCGAGATGTTTGTTTTAAATTATTAGTTTGTATTTTATCTAAGACTAGGCAAGCGACTTGACTTAAAAAAAAGAAAACACGTGAACTATTATCTCGAAATGTTATATGGCGATTACAGGCTTGTTGTGTGATGTTATATTAAAATACATTAATTTGCGCCATGACGCGACGCATTACTAAAAACGTAGTTTTAAAAGTTTTGTTTAAATATCTCCAATATATGAGTACTACAGCAGCCTTGACAGTCTAATGCCCGTTTTCACCGACAACTAAGTGACACTTAAATTAATCCCTAAATAAAAGTGCTCTGTTGGATTTTCAACGTTAGGCTCAGCGTTGAGAGTTTTAAATCCAACAATGCACTTTTATTTAGGGATTCATTTAAGTGTCAGTTAGTGAAGGTGAAAACGGGCATAAGCTTCCTTCTAGTGTACCTTAATTGTATTCTGTAATATTGTTTCAACTATCCCAAATCTCCAATTTTCGCGGCATAGTATTCCTATTCAAACAGTGGCAAAATACGGTCACTACAGTACAGCATGAATTTTGAGAGCGCTATCTCAAAGGGAATTACATTTTAATCACAAGGAAACTCTGATTAAAGGCCAGAGCTGGTCTGAACGAGCGAGACAGCTCTATAATTTGTATAGCTCTGTCTCACTTTGCCCTATAATTAAAGTGTTGCAATATAAAAGTGTTCTTTCACTAGTTGTGGAGTTTAATTTAGGATATTTTTGACCAAAACCACGCCGGAGGGGTGTTCAGCTTTTTATTTATTTGGAAACGGTTCACTTGGGCGGAGGGAGGGTTAAATTGAAATATGTGCGTGATTTTTGAGACGAGTTTTTAAAATTTGGATGCAGCTGCTCAAGGATTTGATTTTGTTTTTGTATGAACCTTTAACTTGGGGGGTCAGTTTTGGGCGGATATGCCCAAAGAAAAGTTCTGGGTACCTCCAGTAATAAAAATATCGACTATAATAATTAGGTCTTTATGACTTTGTTGAATATAGGTATGTTAATCATTCTCGCGGAAATAAAATGAAAATTATACGATAATAAATTGTTTTGACTGTTACTAGATGGTTAAATACATGAGAATAAAAGTATTGATTAAAACCCCAGATATTTAAACGAATATACATCACTGCCACATGAGTTAAAACACATTAATTTGTTGATACTCAATAAATTGCAAAATAATTGGAATTTCTGTTTTATTTCAATAGTAGGATACAATTAATTTGTTTACTGGTTCGATGCAGAGTTAATTGAATTGTGATGTGAATTATTTGGTGGATGGTTTGCCAGTGTGTTGTATATCAAGGTAGGTACATTTTGTAGTGGGACTTACAAAGTCATCACAGACACACGATTGCAGCAATCGAGGATATTTTGATGATCTATTTGAAGATAGGATAGTATATAAAGTAGGCAGCCAAGTTCTTATTATTATGTAAAATCAACATAGGTATACCAGTTTTATATATGTCACGGCTAAAACCCGAAGTGCGGCTACACCTAGTTTTAGCCGGCTACAACTAGATGCGGCCGGTAGCAGTTGGTTAAATTTAGTTGTAGCAAATGAAAATGGTTGAAGAGTAGGTTAGGTTAGGTTAGAACTGTGACCACATAACACACTGCACGAACCGAGCGAGCGAAGCGGGCGGTGCCGCGGCAGCGGCCGGCGAGTGCCAGGGTCCATTTAGGCAATTTTAACTAACTGCTACCGACCGCACCTAGTTTTAGCCGGCTAAATCTAGGTGTAGCCGCACTTCGGGTTTTAGCCGTAACATATACACATTGACTTTGTTGAAAATTATATTCAAAATGACATGATTACTTTGTAAAGTATTATATTATTTTAATTATTGTGAATGTGAGGACTATGTTGATATTATTTTTATTTCGAAGTAGTCTACTTAGAGCACCCGTCTGAATAGCACCTGCGCGAATAGCACCCAGCCTACTCCACGAAGAATACCCAGGTGCTCTTCGTGGATTAAAATTTATTTTTACATTTTTGTCCACGAAGAGCACCTACGACTCAGCAGCCTACTGCTGGGATGTATTTGTTTTACAGGACGTTATTAAATGAAAGATATCGATAAAAATCACTAGAATGTTTATTAATTACACATACTCACGTACATACGAAATTTGTCTAGGAGACATTTAAAAATGAAAATTAATAAAAATCACTATGACAATAATGATTTTTATTACCACCAACCAATAATTTCGGAAGTCGGTGTCTTTGGTTTAGAATTTTCGTTTTTTGCCACCGACTTCCGAAATTATTTTTCACTTTGTAGTGTTTTTTTTGGAAGTTGGTTGTATTTTTTTTTTTTGTAAAAAGTTTTTATTTTTCACTTTTTAGTTGTGGTACCTAACCCATACAAATTCGAATACCACTACCTGCTATGTAAATAACAGTGACAGGAACTTATCATCCACATAATAAGTGGGAAAAAAAATAATTATTGAAGCTAACTCAAAAACTACCCAAGCAAACTCAATAAAATTTATATGGGACCACCTCTGAAGTATGACCTATCAAAAAAAAAAAAGAATCATCAAAATCAATTCATAATTGGCGGAGTAATCGCGTAACAAACATACAAAAAAAAACATACAGTCGAATTGAGAACCTCCTCCTTTTGGAAGTCGGTTAAAAACCATTTCAGACACTAATCTACATGGTTCTCATATGATCTGACCAAGATTATGTCTGGACTTTAAAAGAGACTGCGACCTCTGAGTTTGTTTCGGCCTTTCTTCTCAGAGTACCTAGTCAGATAGGAAACGCCGACCTCATCTAGCTTATTTTATTTTATATGACGTATAAAAGTGATTTCGATATACTATTTTTTTTTTTTAAGTTATCCCGGAACAGTTATTTGTCAGATTATAACAGTTTTTGGGACCACCTGATGGAAATAATTAATATCTAGCATTGTTGGTACTTAAGAGAGAAAAGAACTCGTCGCTAAGTAATATCAAAATATATGTGTATCAGTATATGTGTACATAATAAAGAATATTCTATCTATCTATCTATCTATCTATCAGCCGCACGGGTCGATCCATCAGGTTAAGCTATGCTTGCCGGGGTTTGTCCGTGGATGAGTGACCATCTTTACAAACCGAGATTCCTCTGTGCCTCGGAAAGCACGTTAAGCCGTTGGTCCCGGCTCTCATTCGTGGATCTTTCGTTACGGGTCGCCAGAAGCCCAAAATTTTGAAACCAGTCTTACCAAAGGGTATCATCGTATTACCCGGTTACTGGATTGTGGAAGTCAGACTGGCAGTCGCTCCATGTAATATGCTGATATTTAGCTGCATCCGGTTAGACTGGAAGCGGACCCAAACATATGTAGTTGGGAAAGGACTAGGCAGATTGATTGATTGTTGGTACTTAAGAACTTTATCCTTTGTTAAATCGGGTAAAGAATTTATGAACTAATGTGTCGTTTTTTTCTTTTACAGGTAAGTCAATTAACTCTTAGCTGGAGTAACTCGTAAGTCTTTATAACCTATTTTATTTACACACACAAAAATGCACGCCAGTAATCTCCGAAGGGATCAGCAGAGGTGCACCTATAGTACACCCATATTTTGCTAGTTATATTTTTAAGTTCCATGACATAGGGGTTCCTATTGCCATCAGTCGGGCACAAATCCGAACTCCGGGCTGCTACCTCGAAATTTCAAAGAAAGAATAAGACACACAAACACACATAGAATAACTAGGTACTACCTACTGTCCATTCTTTGTTTACTCAAATCAACTCCAACCTTAAAACTAATAACCACTTTTATAAACATACGTGAACTTTGTATGCGGCTTGTAGTAAAACCAGACTTGTAATCAACTTAGTCTGTCACAGTCCACTGCTGGGCATAGGCCTCCCCCAGGTTGCACTACAACACTCTGTCCTCCGCCTTCCGCATCCAGCCTTTCCCAGCTACCTTTTGAGGTCGTCCTTTTTGAGATTTCTAATGAAAAGTCGAGATTTATTCGTTTCTCGACATATATCTCGTTCCTGAAAGTTATCAATAAGTTTAACGTAAAAATACGTTTATTTCAGTTTTAAAACAGCAAAGTGTCAAATTGCTTTGTTTAAATATTACTTTCTCACTTCCATTATTATTTGTAACAGTAATAATTATGGTGAGAAAAATAATATTTATAATCGTCTCCACGGCCATATGAGAATATCCATTGAAGAAAAATATTTTCATTCATACTTCCTTATTTGCTGAAGGTAAGTATATAATTGAAGTTTGAGATGTAAAACAGCCGCATTCTGCGAGTTACATTCAGTAAGCAAGCGTGGAGATCATTGCTCGTGCCTTCTCTGAAAGAGATCAGTGAAGAATCGTTGGATATGAAGATCTTCCATGGTGAGTAAACTGCTCAAATAAATGATTAATTAACATATTTCAACGTTGTTTGTAACTTCCGTGTGATTGGCGAATTTTTGTCCCTTCGTGTGACGTGTGTTCTTATTTTAAAGAACAAGTGATTTTTATTGAAATTCTTGCTCGCCCCCTATTACATGGGACTTGAACATAACTGGCGAAATGTGGGTGTACCTGCTACAGGGACACCTCTGCCCAACCCTTCGGGGAAACAAGGCGTGATGTTATGATGTTATGTTCTTTCAATAAAAACCACTTGTTCGCAGTGGTGTTCAAAAGTTCGCTAATATAATGAAGCATTGTGATCACCAACTGGTTTGAAAAATGCGGTAGTTTTTGGCTAAAATTCCAAAATATTTGCGTGTGCACCGAGAACACACTCTCCTAACTCTCTCTGTCCTTCTACCTTGCTATTATGTACTTGTAGTAACTTAGCAAAACTTTCAAAAGATATTGTAGCGATATTTTTGAATGAAGTTTGTTTGTTGTTTGTACTGTATTTTTATTTTTCCTTAAAGTTCTAGCAATCCTGTTGCCGATGCTGGTGCCTGTACTTTCAGAGTCTAATGCAATATTCTGCACGGATGGCCACACTTGTGTCTGCGCTGACAACTACTCGCCAGTGTGTGCCACAAACGGATGCAGCTACGGTAACATTTGCAGGTACTGTACACACGACCTTAAATGTAAAACATTGAGTTTAAGGGGGATACGTCAAGGTAGCCAGCGAAATTCTAAATTTCTTACTCATTACAGTGCAGTTTGGCGTTGTATGTTGATAAAATAGAGAGACTAGAGACAATAATGTTAAAATAATTACTAAATTATAATCATTTAAAAATCGCAAGTCATCGTTATTATGTTGTGTATTAAGAACTATAGTGATGTTTAAAACAATTTGCAAAAACTTTGCAGCCACAATGAAGAAGCACCTGAAGAAAAAGACTGTCCCAAAGTAATGAGTGACAAAGACGTTGCTCAACAAAGCCGAACTTTTTACTTTATCTTTTGTGTTTTGATACTGTAGCTCCAAAAGCATTAAAACATGGCTATTGTTGGGAGTCGAAACTGTCTCTCCTCAATACAGATTACTCAGTGATCTAGCTAGGAGAACAGCGATTCACCTAACAATTCATTGTACCTACTGTACATAAATGTAATTAATAATACATACTTTGTAAGTCTCTCATGTACTATAAGACCTTTATGTACCCAAATAAATTATTATCTCTTTTATTTCATATGAATACTTGTAAATTACATTTTTAAATGTAATTTGGAAGTTAAATAAAATTTAAAATGTATGTTTAATTTTATTTATTAAATTAAAAAAAATATTATTATTATTGACTCTGTCTCTATATCTCTATCTTATACCATTTTATTTTTCAGATTACATTGTGCCGATGCAGTATATCTGAAGGAAGGGCCATGTTTTACTGAGAGGAAACAAAAGATTAAGTTAGGAGAAATCCGCATGCCTTGAGTAGTAATTACCAAATCATTTACTGAATAGATGTAACGTTATATTGTGTTGTTATGTTATGTTAATCTGTTATAGTTAATAATTAAAAGGGAATTTTTGGCGAGAATACTTGATATTTTTCTTTCACTATGATAAGGAAGCCAGCGCAATTCAATATTTCTAATTTTTTTTACAATTTTCAGATGCGTATCGGGTTGTATGTTTATGAAAATATGTTTTACTATAGTTACAAATAGGTACAGTTATAATAATCAGAATCATCAAAACAATTATTTAATTTCAAGGTTCCATAAGCCAACATTAGGAAACTAGTTGCGTAAACTTAGTTATTCATTGATAGTTACACGTGTAAATAGATAATTATTTACTCGTGAAACTATCAATGAACAACTAAGTTTGCACCACTAATTCCGTAATGTAAATCCGACTTAATGAATAGTGTTTTATGAAATCATGACATAACTATGATCATTTCGCGGACCAGGTGAAAGTTTGCTGGTACTCGTACATTATTAAGTTTTATCTTACAACCAGTTAAAATCACAGCCCCATAGCATAAGAAGTCACGTTATAGAAAAATTGTAAAGACATCATGTATGGTTGGTAAGCTCAACATCAAACTACCCACATAATGGAGTGGACTTGTGGGACTGACCGAAGCTTAGCTTTTAGTTATAACTTATTTCCTGCTCGTTATACACAATTAAGTTTGCACCCTCCAGGACTAAAATGATACAAACGATAAAGCTGTCCAAGACCACAATATTGGTTGGACAAAACTTGCCCTTTTTGAGTAACTGATATGAAAGAAAATTATTAACATTGCAATTTATATGCTTAAGTATGATTTTATTCGGTACTACCGATTACGTTAGTGTATTTTTTGACTGCTTCGTTGGTCTAGTGGTTGCAAGCGCTACTGCTGAGCATGAGGTCCTGGGTTCGATTCCCGGGTCGGGAAAAGTGTTATTAGGTTTTTCTATCCGAAATTTCTCAGTAGCAGCTCGGAGTCTGGATTTGTGTCCGGTGGATAGCAATAGGCTCGCCCCCTATTACATGGGACTTAAACATAACTGGCGAAATGTGGGTGTACCTGTTACAGGGACACCTCTGCCCAACCCTTCGTGGAAACAAGGCGTGATGTTATGTGTTGTATTTTTTGGCAGGTTATGTTTTTCTTTGATATTCTCGGCTGCAAGACAAAGAAGGCTTGCTTCAGTTTGCACCTTTTGTTAGGATTCCTGTCATCCCTTGCACAGTGTTATGTTGCTTCACCATTGTTATTTCGGTATCGTCCCACTGCACGACAAAGACATCTTCCCTTTGTTTCTGGTCTCTGATGAAGTGATTTCAGACAGTATTTGACAACTTTTAAGGAAATTCTATAAATAAGGCTATATTACAAGCGATTACTACCCGGTTCCTTGAACGAAAATCAGCTCAAAAATTGATTGAATTATGCTCCAATCTGATGACTTGACATGTCCGGGTGTCATCCAGTTTTGCTCCGGATCGTCCATAAATTGAAATCTGTTACTATACATCTGTCTGTATATATCAGCATAACTATTAAATCAACGATGCATCTCCATTTTCCCCTATGTAATGAAAATGCATCGAACTGTTAACTCGTCGGAGATAATGAAACGCATACCGAGGGCACTTCCCGGTGCGTTGAAATGGCGTCACTATAACGGAAATTAAATATGGCGGAGATAAACTTGGCTGAATTCATAATAATGTATGCAGATTTGTTGTGTTCGTAGTTTAGTCATTCGAATGCAAATGGAAAGGAAAAGCGACTCATTTTGTAAAAGTTATTTCAGAAAATGTTTGAAATGAAGTAGAATTAGAAAACATAATTTAAAAGCTTTGCGTTGGATTGGAATAAATCTGTTTTTCAGATTTAAGCGTTTACTTGTCAACAAACAAACACTGCATTGGTTGTTTAACCTACATCAATATACCTCTACCATTTTTAGTGCGGGCCTCCAAAATGCAACATAAGTATTTACAGGAATAATTCATTCAATGCGCACTCCTTCTCTATTTGAAACTATAGCGACCCGCCCCTTCTTCGCGCGCTTTTTAGTACTTGACAAAACATCAAAAATTCTTTATCTACAATATATATACAAACATATAGTTCCTGAGCGACCGAGCTCTGCTCTGGTGAAAATAGAGAATGCTCGTTTAATAGTATAGGATAGTACCTACTAATTCCTTACTGCCTGATAGTAGGTACTTACTAATTCCATGCTGCCATGATCATTATTCTAATGCCAATAATGTCATTATTCATTATCTTGTTCTAAACTTTGGGCGACCGAGCTCTTAAAATACAAAAAAAAACAAATTTTCCCAGATATGCGACCTATAGCTAGATCGATTTTTCGCCCCCTCGCCCCTATAATGCAACTTTTATCGAAATCATTAAAGCCGATTTCGAGAATGTGAGTAGAAATCTATATACAAACAAATAAATATATACACAAATATTGGTAATTTAATAGTATAGGATAATTACTTGTCCTGACTGACTGGCTGATTCATCAACGCAGAGCCGAAACTACTGTGATTAGGAACATAAAATTTTGCACACGGCTTCCTTTTAAAATGTAGGAGAGCACTAAGAAGAGGTTTCTGGAAATTCGACCTTTAAGTGGGTGAAAAGAGGGGATACAGTTTATAAGAAATATCTTATTAACTTGGTTAATCTCTTGACACAGAAAGTTACTTTTGCAAAACGTCATCGTGAAAAATCGGTTTTTATCCTCATAACGTCATTAACCTATTGTGGTTCATGAGATACAGCTCGCTGACAGACAGACAGGTGGGCGGACAGCGGAGGCTTAATAATTAGGGTCCCTAAAAATACGTGATACTGGGTTTTTCAAAAATTTACTCCTAACGGGGTGTACAAGGGATTTTACTGGTTGCTTCAATTAACTCGAAAATGGGTGCAAATAATGTTTAAATCATATTCAAAATTCAAAATATTTTATTTCACATAATCTTACAAGGGCACTTATGAAACCTCAGAAACTAGGTGCACATACAATAGAAACGTATCAAACGCTTCTTTAAAAACGAGCTCTGTCGTGGTGAAAAGGGAGCACATAAACTTAAAAATTGGCCCGAATAGATAATTATTTAAATAAATGTAAAAGATCGTAAATATTAATTTTCGAAAACTTTCTTTCAAAGGGGGTGGAGGGGGTGTTATTTTTAGAGGAAAGCACGAAATCCACGCGGTTATTTATGTAAGTTTGTGCATTAAGTAAATGTATTATACATATTATAAACCTTCCGAAATAATTTCTCTAAATGATGGTGAACATTTTATCAAAATTCGTAACGCAGTTTAGAAGAACATCGTGGTCACACAGACAGACATGACAAGCGTTTAATTTACAATATGTATAGCTTAGACCAAATAAAAAACCAAGACATAGCGTTGTCAACTGTGACGTGAGGCCGGTTTCGTAAACATGTGTGCACTTAGTGAGATGTAGTTTGATTGTATTTATATTGTAAATCGTTGTAAATATGTGCGTGTGAGCGTGTATGCACAGAGCGGAGGTGTAATTTTGACATGCTTCACTGTATTGTTCGCAGCACTGTCTTTTTATTTAGTCTAAGATATATAGAAGAATCCTTTTCCCTGCGGTGTGGCAATAACAATTATGCTAATGTATACCAGCAAAATCTCATTAACGGTAAAGATAGTTGCCGGCTGATATTACGCCAGCGAATTTCGCAATACGGAGGGTATTCTCCTTCATATTACATTAAAACTTGCCAGAAATCTGTTGAGCAAAGTGTTCATAACTAATAAGCAGGATTCAGTTGTAAGCCGCCTTGTCGCCGACTTGTAAACTCGCTTACGGTACTACTTAGTTCGTACCAAACCGGTTGAATTTGAACCGGATAACTACCTCCGCGTACCTGCTTTAACTTCGTCTGACAATTTGGGTGATGTTTCTGTTAAATGTTATGCTTTTACTATGATGGCAAGAGAATCGTCGTTATTGTATCTTAAGCTGTCCACTTTCCGACATTTCCTTTCAGATCACTTGAAAGACCGGACCAAAGATGACAGTTTGGTTACGATTTTGACGTTTTACCAAAAATTACTGATTTCAAGAAGAAGTTATTACAGCTTGATATAACCCAATCTCTCAAAACTAATTAAAAGAAACTGACCTACCTCATCAAGAGGTTTAAACACATGAAGCAACTTTTCTCTTAAATTTAAATCCCTTCTACAAGATTCTAAAATGTACTAAGCACGTTTACCTCGTACTAAATGTTCCTTGAAAGATATAATCCCTCACACTTGTCACGGTACTATCTTTATTACTACGTCTATAACTCCTACACGGGAAAAGCGGACTGTCTGCACAAATTGGATCCCGATTGATAAAAATGAATTTCTGCAGTTCTACGGTTATATTTCTACTGAAGGATTAGTGGAGACGTGTGTAGGAGCTGTTAAAGCTTTTTGAAACAATAAAGTCTTCCAGTCAAAATAAAATTGCACACTAGTTCATCGTATGTAATGAGTTGATAAAGAAGTAGGTAAATAGCTCTCGTTAGGATGATAACCTATAACCATACTTAATTTATATACCGCCCACATACCGGTACGGATGATGTACGGCAACCATTGGAAGAAAATCAGTGGGAAAAGCAACAATATACGCAATGTAAATTTTAACAATGTTTAAATTGAAAATACTCATTTCACTTACAATAATAACTTAGTTTTAATACTTTATTTAATTATTGTTGTAAAAATTGAAACCAAAATACTACGGGAAAGTTGCATTTAGGTTAGTTCCTGCGAACTTATTTTGGACCTCAGCATGGAATGAAGCTAAAGCCTTCCAATTAGTAAGAAACTTTCACACTCTTTAGATAGAAGTTAGTTCCTGCTGGCTGACGCTGACGCTGCATTTAATGCTCCAATATTGGCTACGTGCGTGCAGTGATCTTGATCACCGTGGTAATCATTATGATCTTTCTTGCAAAAGAGTTCTCTACCGAATTATAATAGAAGTGTCTAGCAGGGGCGAGGGGTTAAGATAAAACTTATTCAGTCCGATAGATTACATCAATGACTTACTTTAATAATAACAGACTACATAGATAAAGTTTAATATTTTTTGAAAAGGCATGAGCAGTTGAGCATTGATCACACCGATTGCTCTGGCGGATCGGCGACCCTGTGGCACTGATGGTGTCTAGCTAGAAATTGTCATGTTTATTACAAAAATCCAGACAGAACAAAATGGCTTCCGATGTGGAACTATTATGTCATAATCTACGATATAATAACCTTGTACTCCGTTTCACTTGTCGTGGCATAAAGCCAATCGGTCAAAGGCAACAAGGTTTTTGTGAAACAATGCCAGACTTTTGGGACAACAGATGTGGCCTTGAGTTACTGCTTAAAACAAGTTAGGTTTTTATAGACATAGTTAGTCATATTTTTTACTTAGCAAAGTGCGAGTCATAGAGCTTCTTACAATAATTGTTGTTGTGTTGTGGTAGGTTTGAATGCATAACGTAGTTACCTACATCTTTTCAATGTGATGTGGAAAAAATCACCATGACTGTTTTTTTACAAGGATATTTTTGAGATTAAAATTCAATGACACGACTTCAAACCACCACTCAAGACCACATTGTAAAATATAACCGAAGAGCTGCAAAATTCAGAAAATATCTCAAGTACATCAACCTGAGGGTATTTCAAATTGTCAGTGAGAACCTAAGACCAGTCGACAGCTCTTGTCTTGTAGATCAAAGTCGAAGCATCCGGACGAGGCCTAATTGTCACGTCGTTGGCGAGTTCCGAATAGATATTCCAATTGTGGACGAACAATGGGCTGTGGGTGGACTTGCAATTGTTAACGCACGTTTAGGATTCAGTCTGGTTGAGTTGTAATACGTTGAAGTGAATAAGCTTGTTTTTTACCCGACTACGGCAAAGCCAAAAGGAAGGGTTATGATTTTAGCAGTCTATGTATGTATGTTTGTATGTTTATGTTTGTATGTATGTTTGCTTTTACGTGTGTTCCACCGTAGCGCCTAAACTACTGAACCGATTTTGATGAATGAGGTATCAATAGATTTGTAATAATAGTCTGGGTGACATAGGCTATATAAATTTTCCCTAAAGTTAATAGGGTGGATTTTACACGTAAATTTCTAACCTCGAAAAAAATTAAAATGAGATGATCATGACATGTTTGGTACCAAAAGAAAGGTCTTGACGAGCACATTACAAATATGTAAATAATGTTATACTTTCAAAGTAAATAAATATGTTTAAATTGTTAAAAACAAGCAAAAGTGAGATTGTGCTACGTTGTATCGCAAGATGATACCAACGTGCAGTTAATCAAATCTTAATAAATAGTAACGGTTTTTAATTCCATCCTCAATTCCTCTATGAAGAAAAACAAGTACCTACACACGGCTACACATCAAGCTATACATTTCCAGTTTAAGCTGATCTGACATTGTAAAGGATTTCCGTACAATGCGAGGTCAGCTAATACTGGAAATTTATAGCTTGATGTGTAGCCCTGTGTACAACGAAATATTAATATTTATACATGGGGCACTCAGAAAATTTTGCGATAAGTAATAAAAAAAAATATACTACAGGTTACATTTTTTACCCGACTACGACAAAACCAAAAGGACAGGTTATGATTTTAGCAGTCTATGTATGTATGTTTGTATGTATGTATGTTTGCTTTTACGTGTGTTCTACCGTAGCGCCTAAACTGCTAAATCGATTTTGATGAATGAGTTATCAATAGATTCGTAATAATGGTCCGGGCGACATAGGCTATATAATTTTTCCCTAAATTTAATTTGGTGGATGGTGGTGATGGTGGTTTGGTGGTGAAATTTAATGTGGTGGTTACACGTAAATTTCTAACCACGAATAAAATTAAAATGGGATGATCATGACATGTTTGGTATCAAAAAAAAGGTCTTGATGAGCATATTACAAATATGTATATACTATTATATTTTCAAAGTAAATAAATATGTTTAAATCGTTAAAAACAAGCAAAAGTGAGACTGCGCTTCGTAGTATCGCAAGATGTTACCAACGTGCAGTTAATTCCACTCTTATGAAGAAAAACAAGTACAACGAAATATTTATATTTTGGATTTCTTCGAAGCTCGATATCAATATAATATGGTGTTGGCGTCGAAATAAATCGCTCTGTGGTTTTGTCCAAAGCACTATGCACTGCTATTGGAATTTAAAATAGGTTAATTACTGAACTATTGTATTACTCTTATTTACGTTTATCAAGTGTAAAAACGGAAAAGTATAAAATAAAAAAATAAAGTTTAATAAAAAACTGTAACCCGACTACGGGAAATTAAAAATGATCTAAAAAGTACGAAACAAGCAAATATTTCAGACAGAAATCAAGACATAGGTACAAAAATGATCAAGGTAAAGCCGTCGTCGCATGCCATTATAATTTTGTAGGTGTTCCTGGCACCAACATGGTATACAGGCATGCGACCACGGCTTTACCTGGACCTTTTTTGTACCTATGTCTTGATTTCTGTCTGAAATATTTGCTTGTTTCGTACTTTTTAGATCATTTTTAATTTCCCGTAGTCGGGTTACAGTTTTTTATTAAACTTTATTTTTTTATTAGAAAATCTTAACTTCAGGTAAAACGAATTGTTTGTTTGTAAGAGGCAATCTCTGGAATTTCTGATCCAAATACAAAAATCTTTCAGTGTTAGAAAGTTATCCTATTGCCTAGTGCCATAGGTTATTTTATGTATCTTCCATGAAAAGAAAGTCACTGGCAGAAGCTACATAGTACAGTAAAAAACGTAAAAAGTTTATTAGGAATACTTTAGGTATAACTTAACAAAAGACACGAAGTGGTGATGGTGTTCTGATAAACCCATTTACCGTTGGTGATGGAATAGTTGCCACTGGCTGGACAAAAAATAATAAATATTAAGTCCAGTTTGACTAAGAACATTTTTATTTTTATTTCAGTCATTTTATTTAAGATTAACAAACACATTAATTCACGCCTTTTTCGCGGGTAGGCAGAAACTACAGAACGCCACCTGAAACATACTCCTTTTACTTCCCATACATTCATAATCTGGTCATACACGCACGCCGGTTGCGGGTACTTACACCTGACCTTTTTGAAGCACATCACCTTATGTTTAAAATCAGAATTTCATTTGGTTTTGTTTTGTTTGATAAAGTTTAGTAGATTTGTTTTTAACTTTGTAACTTTTACATGCCTGCTGGTAAAATATGACTGAACTTATTCCCTACATTTCCATATACCTACTGTGCCCATATTTGCAAACTCAAATATCTTTATCACGTACGATTTAAAATTAAAATTAAATTTTGCTGCCGCCATTTTGGATTTACATTTTGACCTTACTATCGCCATTAGTCTATCGGCTTTGACTCTAAAACCATGAAAACGACACACATGATGAAACATTTCAAAAGTTTCGCTGCCACCATCTTGGATTTTCCTTTTGACCATTTTCATTAAACACTCTACTTAGAAAAAAAAATTACCGGCTTAACGCTTTTTAGGGTTCCGTAGTAAACAAGGAACCCTTATAGTTTCGTCATGTCCGTCTTTCTGTTTGTCTGTCTGTCTGTCCGCGGTCTAGCTCCGAGACCCTTAGTACTAGAAAGCTGTAATTTGGCATAGGTATACATTTTAATTACGTCGACAAAGTGGTAAAACAAAATTATGAAAAACATTTTTTTTTAGGGTACCTCTCATACACGTAAAGTGGTGATGTTATTTTTTTTCTTTTTTAACCCATGGTGAGGGGTATCATTGAAAAGATCCTTTAAAAACATTGGGAGTTTGTGAAAACTATTTTTGGATTCAGAGATCCGTTTGCGGAATATTAAGCTTTAAAGTGCTAATTTTTGTTAGAGTAGTAGTTTATATAACGAAATTAAAAGGAAAACTATCACAGCTAAGAAGGCTCTACAAATTAACGAGTAATAATCGACCAACTTAACCTTGCAGTTGCAAAAACATGTTTTCCCATACATTCCGTACGGGAGAACATATTTTTAAACTACAAAGTTAAGTTTGTTTTTGGGATAAATTCATCCCAACTACGGAACCCTTCATTGTGTGTGGTCCGACACGCACTTGGCCGGTTTTTCGTTAGGTACTTGACGATTTTTTTATTTTTTTTTTCTACCGCAAGCCCAAATAAGAACTAAAGTTTTTAGTAATTGATAACAATCTAGCTTAGTAGGCTAACGAGCAATTTAACTCTCACTTAATACTTTACGCGATAGATTATGTTATAACTAAAGATAGTTGCATTTTATGAAAAAAATATATTGATTAAGATTGTCAAAATCTGTCAGTGTCACATTTTTAACTCGGTCTGACAACGGACGAGTGGGTCTGAAATGTAAAGAAGATGACTGAATAACATTCTGCAGTATTTACATTACGACACATAATATTATTATCTATATTATAATACTGAGTCGGCAAAGCAGAGTTTAGTGTGCAATGAGCAGACAAACAATACATACTTTGCTTACCATCCCTTTTTGCAGTGTTCAGCTATATGATCAGCTTTACTTGATTTCGACCCTGTATTTTGCTAAAAACATTATTTTGAATCAGACCTATTTATCAGCATCTCTAGACCATATATCCAAGTCCAATTTACAGTGTCAAAGTGTGGTGTACTGCCCTCTAGACAGAATTCGAAGCTTCGCTCCGATCAGCCATGTCCACTATGTGTCCAAGGGTCCTGTGCACCACACGTTACAGCGGCCTAAATGGTAGAATGGCGTGAGGTCGAGATGGATTCGAACGTGTAAAATTATTTGAAGATTGGATTTTGTAAATGGGAACTACTTTTCAATTTATCAAAGAGATATTGAACCACCTTTTTTTTTTTTTTGGGTGGGAAATCATCAAATAACTTCTCCCGCTCTGGGCGGAGCGGGAGGGTGTGTCAGACTCTTACTGACTAAAACCCACCCGTGTTCCTTCAGTTGCCGAGTTGCCAGGGGGCCACGATGTCACTATCGGTTTTCTTCGAACCCCCGGCAGGCATTGGCCCTAGCGGACCCCGTCAATTCTGCTGACATCTCTTTGAGGCGCGCGTGGAACACAACGCGCCGTCGACCCGGGCTTGGTCCTTATCGGACGGCGAGCTACCCATTGCTCACCGTCCGCAAGCCCACGCCTACGGTGGCCGGAAATCTTCTCGTGATTCCCGACGCCCTGGGCGTCTCTTCCTGCGGCGGTTAGGGGCGCGAGGGCGCGAAATTTGCCTCTCCCTCACGCGCTCCGTCTCCTCCTTCGCGAGCATTACTGCTTCGCAGAACGAGGTGACGGCCTGCCATTTCCTCTCGCTCCGTAGGATGGCCCGAATCAGGGCCGGACGTGAAAGATCACCGCCGCCGATCGCTTCCACGAGGACACGGCGATGCTCTGCCCAAGCCGGGCAGACCTCCACCGTATGCTCCACCGTGTCCTCCGGGCGATCTACACAGTGATGACACCCGGGCGTTTCCTCCCGCTTTATCCTGAACAGGTACCTCCCGAAACAGCCGTGTCCGGTGAGCACCTGTGTCAGGCGGAAGGTGAGGACGCCGTGGCGCCTCTCTAGCCACTCCTCAAAGAGGGGTCTTATCGCCGCAATTGTGGCGTGCCCAGCGCTGGGTTGCGACAATCGCACTCTCCATTCCGCCACGAGATCCCGCCGGAGCTCTGTCCGCTGTGCCGCGACTTCTTGCGGCATCGGAGTTAAGCCCCGGCGTTTCGCCTCCTCGCGTCACTCCCAAATGTGCGCGAGGACCTTTGCCTCCAGATCCCATGGCGGTACTCCGGCAATATTGAACCACCTGGATTGATGTCAGTTTATGGAACTTAATAATATATTTTATTTTTTTACTATTTACTTATAACATTTTTATAAGCTTTACTTTACTTTTACTCTGATCTCAACAAAATAATATATGAATAATGAATTGTATAGAAATGCCCGCGAAGTAAGTTTGACAATATTTTAGAAAGTATCTCTAGTTTGGACGCCATTTTTCACAACAAAGCTGGCCGGTTGCCATTTATGATAATGTACATGTATTTAGGTACGGAGCATACAGTATTGAGATACATATTTAAATTCTTGCGAGTTCCGAATACGAATGTACCGAGACATGCTCGGTTGTGTGTATGGGAAAGGATTTGCTGAAAGGAGCTAGAAGATATTGTTGTCGAATAAGATTGGAATATTCTTAGCAGCAGAACCAATTGAAGACTAAAGGCCTTTGAATTCGCCTATTTTTTTTAGGTACAATATAAGGAATGGCCTAAAATATCTCACCTGATAGTAATCATCAGCATCGGAGGAAGAGTGGGCTGTAATCTAAAATGCAGGCCCAGTGTGGGTTGGTAAATCTCACATGTCTTAAAATTTTTGGTTGTAGGACATGCCAGTTTCCCCACAATGTTTTACTTCATCGTTTTTTAGAGCAATGGTGATGAAATAATTTTCACAAATTAAAGTGTTTGTCTGGGTTCGAACCCACGACGTACAACTCGTAAGTCGGAGAAGTTACCACTGGGCCACCACTGCTTCCTCGGCTGATTGTGTGTATGGTAATCTAATCAAGAGAGAAACTCCATGGACATGGAGTTTCTTTGCCGTTTTTTCCATAGGAATCTACTACGCTTTGGAATGAACAACTAACTTCATCTTTGTGAATGACCGACTCCTTAAACAATTCAAAAGTGCCTGAAAATGGTTTAATAGAAGAAAAAAAGTTGAATTTAGGTTTATGAACATAAAATGCTGATATGATAACTATGACGAAAGTCGACCACTACTCCATACTAAACTTATGCTAATCTATACTAATATTATAAATGCGAAAGTAATTCTGTCTGTCTGTTATCTTTTCTCGCCTAAACCACTGAACCAATCGTTATGAAATTTGACAGATAAGTTGCCTGGAACCTGAAGAAGAACGTAGGCTATCTTTATCCCTGGAAATTTGTATAAAAAAATTATAAAGTACAAAATTCACGCAGACGAAGTCGGAGTAAATTCTAGCAAACTCTCACTACTATCGGAAAAAAAAACTACACTGTAAATATTAAACGCCTTTTTAATTAAAACACTCTTTACATTAAAATAATTTTCTTAACCAACTCCCAGGGTAACATGTGTTAATCAAGACCACTACACCCAAGTTTAAAGCAAATTGACCCAGAACTGGTGGACCGGGTGATTGGAATATCGTTCGAAAGCCTTAAGTAGAATGTTCCAAATATTCCCAAGTAACTTACTGAGACTTATGGGCGCCTGGTACAACTTTGGTGATAGCCACAGTGAAAATAGGATTTCGGATTTTGGGATTAGGACCCCGAATGGAATCCTGCGGGTCTTCAATTAGGATTTTGGGTCTAAAATAGTGGGTGACAGGGGTTGTATGAATTTTCTGAACGTGATTTGTTTTTGGGGTGAAACTGTGTGATAAACCGGCCGTGAATCTTAGGGCCGTAACAGCTAGAATTTATTTGAAATTCAGAGATTTTGGTTTAGATGTCAAAATCATTTTAATGCGTGCGAGAAGGGATTGTGAAGCAGTATTTTTTTTTTTACATTTGTTACTTTTAAGACTGAGAAAACGATGTAGTTAAGCAAACGGATTATCAAACCGCAAAACTCTTGAGAAAATGAACAGGCAGTTAATTTTATTTTTTAAACTTATACAAAAGACAAAATTGCGCTATTCTGCCTAGGATTTTTTTGTGTTTGTGGCCCACGTAACATTATTTGAATATTCTTTTCCTAGAATATAGTTCACATTACTTATTGACTTACAATTTGCATGAATAATATATTCTGTTCAAATACAAATCGGTTCGTGCAAAAGTATTTTTATTAATTATAAAAAAACAAGATAAACGTTTATAGGGGATTTTATTGATATACGGTCAAGTACAAAGACAGGTTTATATTGTTTCGTTGTGCCCAACTTTAATATCAACCTTTGACCACGAACTGAACAAGCGTATAAAAAACTCGACTATACCCAGTACCTACACTTACTTATGTATTTACAACCCGAAATCTTAGGACGTAAAACTTCTTTTTTATTGAGTTCCAATTCCAACACAGTCGTAAAATAACCTGGTTTTATTGTGCTTAAATAAACATGTCACCAAACCACAGGGATTCGGTTAAGTAGGATTTTTTCACTTCAGTTGAAAACAGAGAGAAAAAAGTTACACTTTTGACATCGGTCTCTTATAAATTGACTTCAAAAATGATCATCCAAAATCTTGCAAAAACTACTGTCACACTTTTGAGACATTACGTCATGATTAAAACACTTTTGTATTTCCAAAACGAAAAACCGCACCTTACCTGTGACGGGTTCCATTAATACTTGTAGTACGAAAACCTTTAAACCCACAATCATTGCTTATCATCATCATCCTGTGTTGCTTAATTACCAAGCACATAGGTAGCAGTTCCTAGTCATTGTATAACCTCAAAGATTCAACGATTCGATAAATTCATTTGCAGTCTTCCAGAAAAAAGTCAAGCTAGAAGGAACTTGCACAGATAGCTTCACGGCTGTTTTTCTTTACAAACTTGCAGGAAATTGAGCGGAGGAAGAAATACTAATGACCGCGAAGTCTAGAGATAGTGGGAGTACAGACTTGTTTATGTGAGATGACGCTAGGAATAATTACGTTGTCTTAGAGGTTAGTGATTAAGTAAGACTTACAAACGTGACCAAGCTTTGGTCGAAAACAGTGGCGATGTGATTTAACTTAACTAGCACACTAAAAAGTAAACCTGATAAAATGTGTTATTTAGGCATTTATTTCTTTATGACTTGACAATATCATGGAAAAACATGGTGGCATGTAGTTTTTAATGACAACAAAGGCATTATCTTTCTTGGTGAATGCAATAACAAGTATTCAGAAAATTACTAATCTGCTTTACTATCCCTTGTAACTCAGATAATTTTGGAATATGATCGCTATAGGCAATAGAATCACCAGTTGACTGAGCCAATCGTTTCTTCAACGTTTCTTTCGTTCGGCAATATGAAGCTCCAAACCTTTTTACACCTACTAAATCATTTTTGTCAATTTTCCCAAATCCCTTTGTCTAGTTCTCTGACTACAAACCCATATCAAAATATGGCGAACTGATTCTATTATATTTCTATTGCTCCCAAGGCTATCATTAAATTGGAAAATATTTTACCCACGTTGTTCTTTGGATATTTTTATATCCCGTTTTTTCCTCTTAAGGATTCAAGACGTGGCCACGTGCAAATATCCGATAGATTCTTATCTAGCAAGCTGGTTTGACATTTTCGTAAAATAATAATATAAGTCTAGTAGCCTTACATTACTTATTATCCTATACTATTAAATGAGCAATATTTGTATATATATTTGTAAATACATTCTCGAAAACGGCTCTAACAATTTCGAAGGAAAGTTACAAAATAGGGTTTCCGGGGGCGAAAAATCGATCTAGCTAGGTCTCATATCTGGGAAAATTCGTTTTCTCTATTTTCACTCGAGCAGAGCTCGGTAGCCCAGGTACTTTTATGTAAGTGCCCATACTTCTACTTTTAGAGATTTAATGAGCGCCACTAACGCTGCTAATTACATGGCCACCTTCTGGGCCCAACTTATATCACCAGTCCACTCGTCGAGTCCATGAGTGGTGTTGCTCCCTTATGGGTAATATTCTAATAATTATTTCATATTGACATTTTTATTCTTTTTATTTAATTCGTTTATTCAATTTTGTTCTTATTAAATTACATTTTTAAATATTTCTTATAATAAAATAATTAAAAAAACATTTAAAAATATAAAAAATAGAGGTCCGCCGGTGTCGGGAGCAGGGTCCAAGCCACCGGTGGTTAGGGCTGCAGAGACCGCCCAACGAGAGCCTCGAGAGATGTTGGTCGAGGCTTTCGGCCATCAGGCCGTTATTTAATTTATTATTTTAGACGAGAATGTGACTAAATATCTATTTGTTTATGTGCCGTCTTAATTTATTGACATTTTATTATTATTAATAACTATTCGTGTTTAGCACGAAATTGTGAAATGTACCTTGACTTTATATTTTTATTTTCATTTTGTTAATGTTACATTTTGATTACCTATCTATTTACCTAAACAATTTTGTATGCCTTGTGGCGGGACGTAGTATGGACCGATATTTATTTGTAACATCTGTATATTTTTTTTACCCTATGTTCACAAAATTAATAAATGAATTTGAATTCGAATTTGAATATACGGAGACCGCGCATCGGCAAGCGTAGTGTAGTACGCCCCCAGGCTAAATGGGCCGACAACCTTAGAAAGGTTGCTGAGACAGACTGAATGAGGACGGAGGACAGGGTGTTGTAGCGCAGCCTGGGAGAGGCCTATGTCCAGCAGTTGATAGTCCACTATAACACGAAACGTAGACAAAGTCATCCACGGGCGAATAATATATTTAAGCAAGCAGTTGCGCTGGTGCAGATTCACTCTCTTGTCATCAGAGTCCAGGTGCTGTATCTGTCTGTGTCTTCTCTGGTCACTAACAGAAATTTTTAGTTTTCTACGAAATTGCGAAAATGTGTCCGTATAGATACCAATATTTTTTCAGATGTCTGTTTTATTATAATTTGCCATGTGTATAATAATAACACATTCATATTAATCTGTAATTTTTTTTTGCATTAGTTGCAATGATTTTAGAAAGATGTAGTTTATTTTGACGAATCTAATACAAAAATATTTATATTACGTAAAAGTAGGACACATAAAGGAAAAAAAAAGGGAAAGCTTTGGACATCAAAAAATTCGTTCGCATCGCTGTCAGTGGGAAAAGTACTCAAACAGCTGGCAGCGTTGCCACGTTGGACAGCAATGTTGTTTCTTGGGCCGAAAAATAGACCAGCCCTCTGGTGACGTGAAGAGTCGACCAACTTGTTGGTGATGTCCCCATGGCCCTAGTGTTTCAACCCCAAACGGCCCAAACATACAGCTTCCAATAAGGTTGTTATATTTGCGCCGTTTGAGGTTTTCTGCACCTGCAGCAGCCGCCCCAGCACAACTCGCCGTGCTAAGAAGATGGGATGACGCGATATTGTCGACACAAGTTGCATCCCACACCAAAGGCCTACCCAACTTCCAACTGGAATGTAACAGGGCCTATAAAATGGTGCATATATTATATAATCTGCTTAGCAAGTATTAGCAACTAAGATAAGTAGCTTGCCATCATCTTCAAAGACGGAGTTTACAGATTATGGTTTAAAAAAAGTTTAATCTCGGCATTAAAACTTTAACATAGGACGCTGTGAATATTTTTTAATATCATCACACCTAATGCATTTAAACTGTTATTTGATAAAGATGTTACCAAAAACTAAAGTTTTTCTCAAGTCTCACGACTTTAAGTTTACAAAAAACTCTGTAAGAATCACCAATTCTTTTGACGGCAGTCTTTCAATGTCAAATTAGGTTTAGGGCTAATCTTTCATAACTCAGATAACTTTTATCTGCAGAATAAATGTGGCGTTTTGACATATTTATCCCTGAGATAAAACGTTATCTGACGATTGAAAATTCAGCCCTTAGAGTAGTTAGAATTAATTATATTGAACAATTCAACATTTAAGCAATGAACCAAGTAAAACAATATTCAAATCAGAACCGGTATCGTATCGGGACATCATTTACCTACGTAAATAATATCCCATTATTCACGATATCTTGACATCTGTAGTAGTATCGATATCCGTAGTCCCCAGAGCAGAGATATCGTCACAGAATATATAGATACAGAAGCTTGACTCCATTCAACGAGCGAAAACAGCCGCATGCACACAGACGCGTACGTACGGCGATCTTAAACTAATGCCGGTCGCGATTTTGCGAATACACTTATACTCGCTATACTGAAGCATGTTTATTGAATGTGAGCCCCTTCGCTGACTCACAACTAAACTGGGCGGATGCTGGTCGATGAATGAAACAGAATAATATATTGCTCAAAGCGACGGTGTTGTTCAAAGCGTCGCTCACCTTCTTTTCGGCTGCAGCCTTCTGGTTTTTAGTTTCTGGCATATTTCTTTCTTGCTGTTTCTTCTGATCTAGCGGGTCTACGTGTGCGTGCGTTTTTGCTAATGGTATGGAGCTGACCTTCTGTACCTATTAACTTTGTGATGCTGGTATGGATATTGGTACTTACAAATGTAACGCGTTGATATTCGATGTTTATTCTGCTGATTGAGGTCCCAAGGTGCCTTTGATCTGGGATTAATAATCCTGCTATAATATGGCATAAACGTATTAATAGCGTAGCGGCCTTTTAAATAACAAGAAAGGAAATAAGTTTATTTGCGCCGAATAATGACGCATAAAATCAAAGTAGGTACGACTAGAAAAAAATAAGTGTTAAAGTGTAAAAATCATGTGAAGATGACAAACTCGAAGACTCAGACTCGGACTTGATCAGGTCAAGATAGTAATACGTAACGGGAATACCACAAACCTAAGCATAAGCATTCTAGACTAGTAAGATGATCATTATTTCTGTCAATGTAATTAGAGAACGGTAGGCACGTTTTCTGATCAATTTGTTAACATTTTCATCTGATACTTTGGAGTAGATATTAGGTTCCATGCAAGGCCAATTCAAATTCAAAATCGGACAATAACTTTATTAATAAAATAAATAAAATAAAAATCATTTATTTCAGACAAAAAAGTCCATAGGCAAGGCAATTTGAGGTTGTTAGTGACAATAATTTCGCTTATGACTAATGTTAGTAACTAAAATAAAAAGAAGAAGAAACTAGACACACCGTCTACCCATCTATCGTTTATTGCATCATCTATCGTTTATTGCTGTACTGTAATTTTTTCATTTCCTCAAACAGACTTTACCTACCACGATATTTGTGTAACTAGATCAACAGAAACCCGGTATTATTACGAAACTCAAGTTCTTACACCAGTCGCTGAAGTTTAGCTGAGAAACTTCTGTGAAGTCGGAAAACTGAATTTCATTAAACACAACTTCGACTCGTTCACAAATCATTTTAAGTGGTACTTAGATTGTATATTTTAATACTTGCCTCACTTTGCAGCTGGGCTGGCTCGCCTTATCATTTCTGGGTTGTTGAGAAGTGAATAAAGGATTGTTATGAGATATATGCAGCTTGCACTTTGTAATATTGTGCTGTCATAAAGCTTATAAACTTGCTTAATATGCAACCTAATAAAAGCACCGCAGTGCACTGAAAGGTTTACAAGTTAACTAATCCACATAGGTACTAACTTTCATTTTAAACAAACTTCCAGCTGGGTGGGAATTTCGTGGGAATTTATTATGAATCGTGTGTACAGACAGGTAATTTACAGACACAAATCTCTCATGTGCACATATCGAAATGAGGGAATCTATGCTTAATTTTATCGACGGAGAAATATTTAAAAAAAACATTTTTTTTTTGGTATTAAAAAAAATTGTAACAAAACATTGAACTTTTAAACTAAATGATCTATCGCAATGAAATAAACCTCATCATGATTGGAAGTAATTAGGCGTCCTCATAAAAAGAAAATTCTGGAAAAAAACTACCCTCAATTGAAAATAAACATGTTCATTTCATAATTTCTTACAATAATCGTAAAATTTCTCAATAAGACACCAAAGGGAACAAAAAAAAATTTTCAGATCTTTTAATATTTTTTCCGTCGATAAAATTTAGCATAGATTCCCTTATTAACCGACTTCCAAAAAGGAGGAGGTTATACGTTCGTCGCGTATGTTTGTTTTTTTTTTTTTTTTATGTATGTCCACCGATTTCTCCGTCAATTGTGGACCGATTTTGAAAATTCTTTTTTTTTTTGAAAGGGTGTGCTCTCGAATTGGTCCCATATAAATTTTATTAACTTTGCTTGGATAGTTTTTGAGTTAGCTACAAAATACGTATTTTTTTCCCACTTAGAATGTAAATGATATGATTAGTTTCTGTCACTGGTAGCAGGTAGTGGTATTCGAATATGTGTCGGGTAGGTACCACAACTAAAAAGTGAAAAATAAAAACTTTTTACAAAAAAAAACAACCAACCTCCAAAAAAAAACACTACAAAGTGAAAAATAACTTTAATTTCGGAAGTCGGTGGCAAAAAATGAAAATATAAAACCCAAGACACCGACTTCCGAAATTAAAGTTATTTTTCACTTTGTAGTGTTTTTTTTTTGGAGGTCGGTTGTTTTTTTTTGTAAAAAGTTTTTTTGATATGTGCACATTAAGACTCACACTGTATATAACATCAGCAACAATATCATCATCAAAATCTAAACTACGTTTACGATAGAAACCAAACACTTATTCACGTACCGTCGGCAAAACGCCATATTAACCCTACAAATCAATGCAACGTCCGTAACATAGCTTGAGAAACACGCACCTACCCGCCGATCCACGGTAACATTAATATCCGGTTCGGGCTCACGACGACATCCGACAGGTTGGATGCCTTGGGAACCAGTAGTAATAAAAGAGTGTCCTACAAAATGTAGTGTGGTATTGATAGACAAAATATTACTGTATAGGGATTACTATTGAACTCTTTTGTAGGTAAATAGGAACTGATTCTTTCATTTTCGACAAATTACACAAGAAAAGTGTCGTGGAAGATTTTTTTTCTGTCGGCCAATACTTATGTGAAAATAGCGAAATAATTATAAGACCGTTTGTTTACATACGTGTAAAAGGGGTTAGATATCTTGATATATTCGGCAATAAAAACCAAGTAGATATTTAAAAACGTACAAGTATGAAACTTTACAATATGACAAAACATCCGCCCTTTTCATTCATCCCGTTAACCACCACAAAAAGCTACCAAAAACCTAAACAAAAACAGCACTTTAAAAGAAAAATATAAAGCGAAACCGTACAATTCGGAAAGAGCATCCCATCCGGTTCCGATCCGGGCCGGAACATTCAATATATCACCGCTTGAAAGGAAATTCTTTAGCAACTTTTACGATCTATCGCGACGCCGGTTTTCATTCCCGGTGATACATTTTGCACACCCTATATGTTTGAGTTGCATTGTTGTAGACGTACTTCTATGCTCCATTTGGTCTTGAATTGAAAGGATTTAACGGTTGGCTTGATATTGGACCAATATTTTTCATAGTTGACTTAAAAGGTTGAATAAAAACGCATAGTTAGATCAATATATCTATCTAAATATATTTGCCAGTTAACTGTACTCACATCCCTATATTTTTTTTTTTAAAGTACCTCAATCAATGGATGGAGTTTTTACCATTTTGAGAGCTCTCCCTCTCTTAGTCATACTCTGTTGTGGTAATGCCCAAATATTTCAGTAGTCAAATGGCAATTGTTCTGTGTAAAATACTGATAAATGATACAAGTTAAAATATTTTTTTTATTTTTTTGTAAATAGGTTTTAAGAAACACCTTTACACGACAAAAATAAATTACGTTTTAAAACTAGATTAGGAAGTTGGTATTTCTTTTTCTTTTTACCCGACTGCGGCGAAGCCAAAAAATGAGGGTTATGTGTTTGACCTGTATGTATATATGTCCGTCTATGTTCCCTCGTAACTACTAAACGACTGAACCGATTTTGATGAATGATGTGTCGTTAGATTCATCTTTATTGGGCGAGTGTCACAGATTTTTTTAAACTAAAAACCCAACTGCAAAAACACATAACTGAAAAGAGAAAAATAAGAATTATTTTATTTTCTCTTTTCGGATATGTGTTTTTGCAATCGGGTTTTTTTAGTTTTTTTATTACTTATTTTCGTGTGGTTAGTGACTAACCTGATGTCAGAGTTTTATATGATAAGCAACAGAAAAATATAAAGAACAAAATAATTAAATACGCACCTGAGTAAATAAAAATTCATATCAGGAAGTGAATTAACATAGATATTGTGAAGGGAGAAAACGTAGAGCCCGTGTGCGATAGCACTGAATATTACAAGATGGCGCAGCTGTGACCACAGGTATCAATGTCACAATGTGAAGCGGATTCCATTAAACATTAATGTACCTGTCTATTTTTTTGTAACGGTTTTATTGGAGTATTTTTAAGGTTTTAACTAATTATTTTTAGTCTCAAATGGACCCTTTAAACGTGTGAAATAATATACATGCTTTTGTCTCACTGAAGTTAGTATCCACCTTTTCTTGTAGATATAAAACAATAATCTGTAAAAAATCTATAATTTTTTGGCCAGAATTAAAATTTTGTGTTCTAGTTTGAAAGTAACAAATACCAATAAAATCAAGGGCAAAACAACATTTTGAAATTAGACTAACAATCTTGCAAAGGCAATCGGAATACGAATTCACGTTCGATATTATAATGTAACTGATAACATAGAATATTATTTAAAAGCAAGACAAATATGTAATCTAATAATTTTATAAAGTGGTAATAGTAGATTGTTATACGAGGGGCTAAAATAACCCATTGTAACGAAGTAGTTTTAGATAGAAACTGAGTTATAATGGGTTTTAGCGCCGTGTGTTACACTGTACTTTTCACTACGATTGCGAGAAAATAAAATATTTCAATACAATATTAAATAGGTAGTTTATTTTATTTAAATGTACAATTTGTACAATTGTAGATACATTTAACGAAATGTTTTTTTTCGGCAACTTAATTTCAGTCCTCTGTGAAGATATTCTCACTAGATGATGACATTTTCACTGTTGTAAATTATATTACGGTCACCAATTCAATTCGTAATTAGAGAAAAATTCTAAAGATTTCGTGCCAACGCCTTTTTTATTTCTTCTGTAGCCGCAACGCAATGCACGCATTTTACCGAAGAGATAGCCCCATTTAGTTCCATTTTCAAAAATTAATGTTCTTATTTTTTTGTGAACCAGTAATAAGTCGAGTCCATAATTATGATTATTCTACATAAGAATAAAGACTTTTTCGTTTTTCAAGGCTCGTTGGACAGACAAAAATTAAAAAGAAATTACTTTTTCCCCTAGAGCAAGAAATGCTATTTTTTCTCCGCTCTGGTACTCTACAATGACGGCCTTCTTGAGCAAGAGGAGTGAAAAATGTATTATCTAGACACGCGGCAGCGTGTCGAGCCAAGTACTAGGCAAGACACGGCTGCAGTGTGTTATATTACACGAACCATTTGGAGCCACTTTTGACCCCTTAATAACTCAAAATCTATGTAACATAGACTCATGAAATTTGGTTTATTTATAAAAACCCCTTAGATTAACTAGAACTCCAAATTTCATAAATAAAACTCAAACGGTTATTGAGATATTAACGTATAAAAATCGGCATTTTTATCAACGACTTGTCACTAGACATCAAAAACATTTAACCCATTTCCGGGTGACCTAGAAAGTTGAAAAGAGATTTCCCGAAAGCAGGCCCATGGTATGATACTGTGTCAAAGCTTATTTATCAAAAATTATGTCGTATTTTTTTCAAGTCGTTTTATCAAAATTTATTTCTTCTAGCATTAGAGAACCTAATAAATATTTATTTTGTTGATACTTAAAGAACTACATCCGCCATTCAATCCTAACCTGAATGTTGCCAGATGACAGACTAATCCAATAAAATAATTTGTAATCGATTGAAAATATCGATACTAACCCACATGGAGTAGGTGGAGTATCCACTACACGAGTATGTTTTAAATGCTATTTATTATACTCAAATACTGTAAAATTATGATTATACAATAAATAAAATATTATATGGTCTGAATATACTCAACAACTTAAAAGTGTTTCGAGGCAGTAATGTTATTTTATAAACTACCAGTGATCAGAGTAAGTAGATTGTTTTGAGGTCAATGAACTGGCACGTATATTAGTATGGATACGCCTCCGAGATTCCGGGATTTTGAAATTATTAAGATTTTTAAGGAATTTCAAATGTTGTAATGTGTAGAATAAAGAATACATCAATATGAAAAAGAAATGTTCAACCCTTTTGCTGTCTGTTTAATAGTATATAGGTGATCGGACTCCAAGAAAAGGATAGATATACTATAAAACAATATAATATATTTTAAATATTTATCTATCGCATTCTATAAATTTCTAATGTAGTAGTTTAAAAATCCTTACTTTAACAATATTTGATTCAATCCCGTAAGTACCAAAATGAAATCCCGGAAAAAAGGCTTATCCATGTTATGATTTCTATGACTATTCATGATGCGAGTACGTAAAATCAATCTACCTACTCCGATCACTGATAATCACCCAATCGATTTCGTCAATCGATTACCAAAATAATTAAACCTGGTAACACTGACACCATGCATAATGTCAAACTGTCAAAAAAAAATCTGTCAGATCAATGGCATTGTTGGCTGTTTGTTTTACGTTGATTTGAATTAATTTTTCCGTATTTACTTTATACTTATATTACGTTACGATTTAATGCTGTCAATTTAAATTGAAGCCAGAGGAACTATTGCTTATCTTTCCATGGCCCTGGGTAAGTTTATTATGTTCTCTAAATATTTATAAACACCGTCGTATTGTATAACCTCATTGATTTTAGCAGCCTATTAGTAGAAGGCCTATGTTCAGTCAGGGGTACGTCGCGCGTCGTCAGCTGTAAATGTCTATAGTATGATGTAATTATGAACACTGAATTTTTTTACCTTTTTCAGGTATGACGATGACATGTGTTATTGCAAGACTTGACATTATTGATTATATTATCTACAACTCTATCCCAAGTATTACTTGTTCAGGAAAATCTAAGCATATTATGTTATGTATGTGGCATGTCAATTGCAAGTCACAGAAGTCATCAGGTTAGTGTTTTTAAAATGGCAGAATTACTATGAGTGATATAATTATTATACAAAAGTAAATAAACAACAATAAGAGTATTTTCTTACTTTCTAGGTTAGGTATACATTTGGATAAAGTTTGTCATGCTTACTGAGAGAGGCTGCTACCAGAGATGTTTATAGGCAAGCAAGTGATGATAAAAACAGAGCCACCATAGAGTGTAAGAGATTTACCCATAATAGATCAAAACAATAATCTGGTTAGGGCCAGAATCAAATCGTGACATGTGAGCAGCAGGACTTAATGTACATAATTATTGATAAGTGAGCAAAATAGGACAAATCGTTTAAGAGATCATCATTGCTTATTACTGTTTTGTGGGAAAGCGTACACCTACCACCTACCGTACCTACCTTATGTGAATGAAGCTGAAGCCGTTTTAAATTCTATGAGAAATAAAATGTTTTTAGTATATAGGTATTGTTGTGTTATTTGTTAAAGTAAACCTTCCTATAGAAGCACTGAAAATGCTGCTGCCAATGAGATTATTCATCTTTAATTAAGAGAGTTGGCTAAAATAATGTTTATGCCATTAAATCTTTCATATTTAGCGCGCACCTTTATAAAATTCAAGTCTGTAAATGCGATAATCGCCATTTTGATGACAGTCGAGGTCGAGGCTAAAAAACATAAAAATTGGGGATTTCGAACATCCAAACTCCACCATAAGGACAGTGACTATTACAACATTTAATTATTTGACGAATTCATCCATTTTTCAAGTTAAATAAGTAGTAGTAATGAAGTTTTTGATATCAAAAGTCTAAGTTTCGCGCCAATCGTGCGTGTTTACATTTTAACTTTTCACAATTAACACACATACACATATCTGATACGACTTAAAATGTGACAAATGTGATTAAAAATATTATAAGTAACTAGAAAATGCCCAGATCTTAACTTATTATACGAACACACGTTCAATAACACGTAATATTCATTACTATTACTCAATTTGTGTTAAAAATCGTCGATCATTGTTTTTTTTTATTGTAATGATGTGTGAAAACGATTATGCCAAACGTTTTTTTTTTTTTTCAATTTTGATTGTCTCGATTAATTTATAATTATGTCGAATGTCTGAAATCTATACTTGAAAATTAAAATAAAATTGTTTTAAGCATTAAATACAATAAACATTGTTTAAAATAATTATTTATACTTTTCTAGTGTAATTTTAATCGTTTTTAGGACATTCAATATAAAACGAGTCAACACACAGAACGAGGATAGATACTTACCTCATTTATTGAATTTCGCGCCGAATTGTTTCTATTTATTTGAATTTAAATTCGGAACGTTGTTCAAAATTATTTTTAATTTATTGGACAATTATTTACTGTGGATTTTATTTTTGATACTTTCTGATATAGAATGCCTAGTATACATTTTTTAGGTAGGCTTAAGAAAATTATGTTTGGGAATGATGTTAAATTAATCTATAAATTAGGTAGGTATTCCGCAAACACTTTTAAATGACGTCTATATTTTTAAAGTGAAACTTTTATTACATCGTCTCAAACTTTTTCGTCTGTGTGTTGCATGTCGCATGACGGTCGGCCGCGGAGTAGGGATAAAATGAAAGGCGCTCGTCAGAGCAGCTAAGGCCAATATGGCGGCGTCTATAGTTCGCAGCAGCTGACCGGGTAAAGTTTCACTTTTACCGTGGTTTCATAAAACCACACAATCATTTTTTGTTAGTTGTGAGTTTGGTAGTATTTGTTTTTAATAGGATAATCTTACTCGAGTAATAGTTTTTTTTTTTTGAGGTAGTTTCAAAACGAAATTTAAAAAACTGCCCAAGTGTATGTCGGACTACACACAGTCACATATAATATAATACTACGTACAGATACCCAATCCCATACAAAGAAATGACACCTCCCTAAAACTGGGTATTGAACTGGCTGTTTTTTTTCCTCCATTTTTATTAACAGATGGCAGCATAAGCGACTTTTACAACGCCATCTAGGAGTCGACTTAGATACTTTAGATTCTCTACATCGCACATCGCACGGTGCGTTCAAGGACAAGTGTAATAACAATACAACAAAAAATATCTCGAGTTGGCGGAATAGTTTCTAAAGACTAAAATGACACAACTTAACTATATTTTGAAGATGGAACTGAGATATTACTTTAGTGAAAATGGCAATTTTGCTATTCTGAATTTGACGTTTTTCGACTAAAAACATGTGGAATAAAATTGGTTGTCATGAACTTTAAATTCACACCAACACCCCGACTTCAGATACAAAAACAGTAGTGAATCTTTATTTTTCTTTTGCTTATATCTCGAAAACGGTGTGTCCAATCGCAAAAATAATGAAAATTTCGACCCCCTTTATGAGACCCTTAAACCCCTAACACTACATGTAGGTAATTTTATTATTTTTTTTCTACGAAAAGTGAAAAATTTCATATAAAACACATCGAGGTTGCCCCCCTGCGCGCCTCCGGCTCTAAAAAGATTCAGGTGGTTAGGTATCACGTGTGGAGTCGCGATTGGGAAATTCGATTTAGATTTGTCAAAATTATTTTAAAAAGAGAATTTATTTTGCAGAATAGCTTTGAGATTCTCATAGTAAAAAGTAAGGAATTTTAGTGATAGTTAGTTTAGTTCGGTGTACAAGAGAATCGGCACCATTAGCCGAATAACCTGTCTACTTTTAAAACGTTTCGTGAAATCCTTTTTAGGGTTCCGTACTTAAAGGGTAAATCGGGACTCTATTACTAAGACTCCGCTGTCCGTCTGTCTGTCACCAGGCTGTGTCTCTATTAAAGACAGTTGTTTTCACAGATGATGTATTTCTGTTGCCGCTATAAACTCAAACTCAAAGCATTTATTTCAAATAAACCAATTACAGGTACTTTTGAATTGTCAAGGGGTCGGTCAGTCAAAAAGATGAAGCTAGTTGCCCATTCCTAATCGTAGTAGGTACCTATGGAGAAGAACGGGCAAGAAACTCCATGGTCACTCTTTTAAATAAAAATATTGTTACAAAATATTCGTTACATCATTCATGTTGAAATTATACATGTGAGAACAATGTAGAAAGACGTGCACGTTAAAAGCGTCCGTAATAAAAATATAAAACAAAAACAATTCAGAAATTAAAATAAACCGTGGCAGCTAAGAGATGACCAGTCCCTACTGACGGCGCCCGTTCACGAACATGATGCATGGATCAGCACCATTTAGCTCAACCATTTTGAAGGGAACTTAATGATGCAACACACACGCCACCATCAGCGAGACATTTGAGTGAGCATGACATACTCTCAGCCGCCAGGGCATATTCAAGTCGATGAAAGACGTACCCAGTATTTGGTAGCGTTATGGAATGTACATGTTCACAGTGCACACGTGATATGCAATTACATACAATAAAAAGAGATTGAATTTAAACAAAGCAAAGATAGTTTTTACAATCTTTTCAACAAATACTAAAAAACAGAATAAAATAAATATTTAAGGGGGCTCCCCTACAACAAGCTTGATTTTTTTGCCGTTTGTATAGATAATGGTGCGGAACCCTTCGTCCGTGAGTCCGACTCGCACTTGGCCGATTTTTTATAGAAAGATATCAGTAAAATGAAAAAATATAAGTAGGTAGGTACTTGCCAAAAACATGTATAGATTTCTTTCAGATATTATATTTCTACGTAAAGTAGGTAATAGATTATAAAAAAAAAAACAGTGGCGCTCCGGGAGTGCCGACAGAAGCGAAAACTTGAACAAGATCTTGGTGGAAGAAAAATACTTGTATTGAACATTGGTCCGTAAACTTATCTAAATAAAGATCACAACCGCGTTTACAAAAAAAAAAAAAACTTCCAAAACCTTTGTACAAATACTTGCATTGATCCGTAACTTAATAACAATAAAGAGCACAATCGCGGTTACTAAAATGAGATGTCGGTAACGGTGTCGCGAGTTCAATTGTTTTTCCCATCTCAAAAATGCCCAACGCGCCTAAAGATGTTTTCACTTCAAAAATTGTTTGATTTACTACTAAACGTAAAATAATAGCGACAGATGTGACGACAAATTGAATAATACGCCATCTATTTATTGCAAAGAGCTCTGAACAAAATGTTTCATTTATCATTTTTGTTGAAAATAGATGATTTATGAGTTTATATAGATAAATCAGCATTAAACAAGAAGTTTTGATTTTTACTAATCATACTTACGCCAAAATCAGCCGTTTATCGCTTTTTAGTGATTGTTAATTTCATATTTGTTACCGATGCTGCCATCTATGATTTTTTTTCAGAACTAATTATAATTTGAGTTGAGACCCCATGGCACAGTGAAGGGTTCCGTAATTGGGATGAATATTTACGCATAAACATTGAATAGTATCAATTTTATCGACTGCATAAATAAGTTTGTATTTCTCGAAAAAACTATAAAAACAAAGTTAATTCTGCGGTTGTAACCGAAAATAAACTGTATCTCAAAAACTATTGACTTCAAAAGCAAAGTTACTTAGAAACATCTTTAACATTTTAATTATGAGATCCAACAATACACGCTTTATATGCATAGATTTTTTCATCTCTCCGTTATATGTAGGTATGGAGAATGCCACCCCCACTATTATGTTTATCATAATTTCACTACACCATTGTTTAACGGTGCAAAAAATACACCTTTTTCAAAATTTTCATCGATAGAGTGTAAATAGTCTCCATGTTAAATGGCTGTATGACATCCGGACGCACGGACAGACGAACTTAACGAAATTAAGAGGTCCGTTTTTTTACGGATTTTGATTATCAAGTTTACAATCGGCATGATGATGTCTATGAGAATTGATCTACAATATTATTATTATATGGAATAGCCGCCATCTTAAAATCCAGAATGTCCATCTAATTCGATATCAGCACTATCTCCCGAAAACCATGAAAATGACAGTAATGATGACAAATTTTCAAATGGGGTTAAAAACTGCCACTTGCTCACTTCAGATGGCGCTGATCTCCAGCGTCTTATAATTTGACAGCTAACTGTACATTTTTGATTCGAATGCTAAAAGTTGATGTAATTTCTTAATTTCATGACTGAATTCAAAACACCCCGTCGAGTCAACTGATGTGTCACGTGTCAAAATCTTGGTCCCTAATGTTAGGCGGCAGTGAATTCATTTCATTCATTCTCTGATCTCGAAAAACGTTGTTACAAACGTCAGGTTGGTATGTTCAAGGTAGTTGGTAGGTTGGTACTATGCTTGAGACGTTTTTGAATTGATAGATCGTATGACTATTGTTTTAGGGACTATTGTCGTTTAATATAGTAAATAGTTAAAAGTAACTATTTTTGATATAAACTTACGAAAAGTTAAGTCCATAGTGAGGTCAAAATGTAAATCCAAGGGGCGGCTGCGAAAATTAAATAATTAAATCATACGTGAGAAGGAACTTTGTTCCTGACGGGGCTCCTCGACTGCACACGTTTTTTTTATAATAATACTTGCCGCGCCGGCTCAGCCATCTGACATCATTGCGGACAATTGTAACAATTGTTACGAAAGAAATACCTACATTTTTACACAATATTGCTACGCATATTTGCAAAAAGAATTTTATAGATCACGTTTGATTGACGAATAATAATAATTTCTTTACAAAAAGTAATGATATCCCATCAAAAACATAAATGTGAAAATGGGAGCCAAGTTCCATAAATATTGTTGTCGACTTCGCCGACAAAAGAATTGAAATCTAAATGGGTGCCAAGTTCTGTAGATAATCCTGAAATTTATTTATAAGAACATGCAACTTTCTAAAATAAAATTAAAACACTAATTCTTGTTTTTTCTGCTATAACAATGTTTGCTATTTAAAAATATAACTTCTTAAATTTGAACAGTCGAATTATTTACACAAAGCACTTAGGATAAATTGAAGCTCAAGATTTGACTTGGCTAGTTTTTACCAGCAAGCTAAAATTTTAGAGGATGAAGATATTTTGACCCTACAGTTACAATAAGAAACAGTAACTTGCGCATAACATAAAGAACAAAGATATGAATATTTTATTTTATTTATTTGGCTCACCAACAATTGAGTACATGGATACAAAAATATGAGATACATCCAATAAACTTATAGACTAGTGTACCAATTTCTTACAGGTAAGCACATCATGAATTACTTATTTGATGTTGAGTGCCTACTTAAAATTAAATAATAATAAATAATTAAATATGCCTAGGTAGACAGTCAAAGCTGTAAACTCGATGAAAAAATAGCGTCCAACTGTTAGCCGCTTAATGCACGCACACTAAAAAAGTAAAATTACAGCACAATGACGTGGCGCGAGTGTAAGACATAGCTGTAACGCACACCAGCATAAAAAAGTTACCCTGTTTGTTTTAGTTCTTTTGCACCGCGACACTGTAGACAAATACAAAGATGATAAATTGATTAGCCAAATATAAGATAACTTGTATGTAAAAACTAGCCAAGTCAAATCTTGAGCTTCAATTTATCCTAAGTGCTTTGTGTAAATAATTCGACTGTTCAAAATTAAGAAGTTATATTTTTAAATAGCAAACATTGTTATAGCAGAAAAAACAAGAATTAGTGTTTTAATTTTATTTTAGAAAGTTGCATGTTCTTATAAATAAATTTCAGGATTATCTACAGAACTTGGCACCCATTTAGATTTCAATTCTTTTGTCGGCGAAGTCGACAACAATATTTATGGAACTTGGCTCCCATTTTCACATTTATGTTTTTGATGGGATTTAAGTTTCTGGAAGAACTGATACGATGACAAAAAAAAAAACACTAATAGAAAGTCACGTTAGTGCTAGTGCCGGGGTTTAAGTTAAAACATACGGACGAAGTCGCGGGGAGAAGCTAGTATTGTATAATAATACAAGTCTCAGTATTTATGAGGGCAAAGCTTGTTCAGGCGAGATTATATGGAAAACCATATTTTTCGCAAAATTTGTAAAAAGGAATCCTGGTACTCAATAATTTATGATTCTTTTATGCGGTACAATATTATGGCAAAATCGTAAAGAACTGGCTAAGAAAAAATAAATTGAAGATCGAGTAAAAAATATAAGAGAGGTAAGTACCTAAATAAGGAAAATAAATATCTGCAGAAGATGGAAGCCTAACTTTTGCACACAAAGTATAAAAATTGTCAGTCTTGTAGTTTGTTTTTAAAATTTGTATGAGTTTTTAAGCTATTGCATGAAAAACCTGACACCCCCCACTCCGCCTACCATGTAATGACGGTTCCCATGACAACGTGATGTTATGGGAACGTAATTTTTGTTTTATGTCATCACGTCATCATCCCAAGTGTAGCGTGGACAAATAGGAAGTATGGAGGTTACAAATGCTATGCAATAGCTTTACCGCGGCAGTCCCCGAGTGCTACACGTTTTTTTTTTTCAGATATACTTGTTACGCAGTAACTGTGTTGTGGAGGTGATAGGCAGTCGCTCCATGAAATTCAGCTGCAATTCGGTTAGACTGGAAACCGACCCCAACATAGTTGGAAGGAGGCTAGGCAGATGATAATTCACATGTGCCTGCTTATGCTTATATAAAAGGCAAAAAATCCTAAATTAGTAACAGACAGATATCTTGATACCTAGGGAAATATGCTACCTAAAAGAAAATAACTCTAATAAGTTTTCTAATAAACGTACACTAAATTAAGTTGCGTATTTTCTAAATTATGTTTCATTTTCCTTCCCCTTTTAAAACTTTCCTACTTTCATGAGGAATACTGAAAACTTTAATTTTACTGCTAACTTGGGCGTCGTTTTATATTTCGTCTGACTACTTTAAGATCCCATTTTCCTGGCAAAAATGTAGCAACAAAAAACCCTTTTCGTATCGAAGACGTTTTGGAAATGTGTGCTAACAGCTAAGGAGCGGAATTTCCTGCTGGAGTTAGTGTTTCCGGATAGCTGTAACCTTAGGCTTCAAGTTGAAAAGTGAATAGGTTACTTTTAGGCTAGTGTGCGCCATCATTGACCGCATCATCGCTTACCATACATCATTTGAGATAGAGACAAAACGGGAGTCTTAATAAACACATTTCACAACCGAAACCGAGGGTTTAGCTAGTTTCTCCGTAATGTAGATTTCTTTACCGATACTACAAAGCTGTGGTTTCAAAATTGGCAACATTTTCGTTTATGGCAACAGGTTGCTAGCCTATACCTGATCTTATCACTGACAAGTTGGATCGAGCGTGATTGAAGGTTGAGTATGAGGTCCTGGCTTTGTTCCTCGGATGTGAGAAATCATATAAGGTTTATTCCATTGGAATCCTCTCAATAGCAGCCGAGTCTGCTCGGTTCAAAATAATGGATAGGCTCAGTCCTTACAACATGGAACTGTTAACGCAACTGGCGGAATGTAAGTGGTGGTCCCTTGCTTCAACGGCAACTCCTATATAATAACACCTCTGATTACACCCTGGCTATAGCGTGAAAAACCCACACTTAGTTAGAGTTTAGAGGCACGAGGAACAGGGTGTAAAATTCACTCATCCTCTATAGAAAAGGAAGCATCCTCCGACCAGACGGGTGTCGTGTCTGGCGGGCAATTGCCCGACGATTGATGTCGGAAAGTTATATATATTATTATAGATCGCGCGGTAAACTGTAATGGGTGTGTAACGTTTGATATAAATAACAAAAGTTCTAATGATCACAAGACCTAATTTCATTTAACATATTTTTTTTAATATAACGATCAAATTATATAATTAATTATTGACATAATTTCATTTTATCTAATTTCATATGGTCTATTGAACAGTTTATATAATGCACATTTGAAATAATATTCAATTAATATAATATTAAGTTGCTATAATATTCAAAATCTATAAGTAACATTTAATATAATTTGGAAATATCTACTTTTATTTTTTTTAAACCCGATTAGATTTTAAACGCCTACCACTTTCGTGCTAGCAAAAAATAGATAAATGGCTGGCGTTGTTATTAGTTTGCTTTTATGAGGGTGGACAAATATTTTCTATAGAATCTGTTCCAAAACCGAATCGGGGCACAACGTCTTTACGTAGTCTTTTCGCTCCTACCCTAGAGTGTATATAAAAACCGGAGGCGCAGAGGGAGAGCAACCCCCATAGGCACCCATGCTCAACTCCGCAGCTTCGGCTTGCTGGTCGCCTCCCAGCACCGGAGACGATGCAGAAGCAACTTTAATGTTTTGAGGTCAGGTTACAATATAATTTGCTTTTCTCAAGAACGATGCGTTACTTTAGAAAATTAGTTAATATGAGTTAGGTCAAATGAACATTAGATAAAAAGAGCATTATACAATTTGAAAATTATATGAAATTAACGTAATACTAAATGAAATTAGAGAAAATGAAAATTATATCAAATATAACATTATATCATATGAAATTAGGTTAATACGTTTTACAGCATATGAAAATTATATCATATGAAAGTTATGTCAAATGAAATTAGACTATCTGTTATTACATCAAACGTTACACACCCAACTAATCGCGCGATGCAGGATTTTGTGTGACGTCAGGTCTTTGTTACGTAGTTCGCATGTGGCGATAGCAGTTATTTCATCGTTTTATGTTCAACAAATAAGGTAGTTAGGTTACAATTGGTTTAACTAAAATATACCAACACAAACCATCGCGGGTTTAACAGCGGTACGTCAGACACTAACTCGATGCTTCAACATAATTATTTATTTTCATTACGAGATTGGTATAGGTTATAATATTTCACTGTTCTTTTGCCCTACAGTTGTAAAAATAAACAAGATCATATTATTATGCCAATACATTGTTTACAACATTGGACAGTGCTATTAACATCAACAGTACGTGTCGGCATGCCACTACCGATCTTATTGCAGACGTGATGGGAAAAATACATGGGAAATTCTTTGTTGGAATCTGAGTGGAAATAATAATATTTTTAATGATATTTATCTTTGCTATTTTGGGACTAATTGCTGTAGTTAGGGTAGCGTTTATTTTTGCAGATTAAAGCTGGAGTGAGGTTATTTCTAAAGCTGTAATAGGTACTCCTGTGTTAAATAGTGTTGGTGGTTTTCTTTGCTTGCCAAGTGGACAAGAACAAGACATTTGTAGTTTTCGCCAACTTTATCCACAAAAGTACTTACACTTACATACTGCCCCCTTTAGTTTCATCCCCTCAAGCCGTAATTACTAGTAGGAATCTCATAATGCATATAATATAAGTACTTATTGCTATATCATAATATCAATAAACGTTTCAATTGTAAGGCACGTTCCCCCCCCCCCCGCTCCGGCGCGTTCCCGCTAATATTGGAAAAATGTAAATTCCGTGACACTCGAGTATTCAGATTCATTTCAAATATTCCTCCTTACAAGTCATTATTATAGGATGAGATGGATATTTTCGAATTGGAAGATTTTATTATTTATAAATAAATAAAATGAGTTTATTTCAAGTAACTAGACTCATATACAAACAGAATCATAAAAGTATAAAGACAGAATAACAAGCACAGACACATTAATTTATTTTCTGTAATTAAAAATAATCTGAATCAATTTGGAAATTGCTATGAATTATAATTTATGAGAAACACTAGTTATCAAAGGGTTTAATTGACCCAAAGACTATCTAAGATAATTTATTAATTGTCTTAGAGATTATGTTTTCCACCAGTTATGAAAAAGCAGTTCATGAACAAACTGTGAATAAAATACAGTGTTTAACTTTAGTTGAAAAGATCACTATAGGTACTTGTTTGAAAGTTGTATTACAGGAGACAGGGCCGTCCGGTTAAAATAAGACAGCGTATTGACAAATACATAATATTATGCCAATGTTTGCTGGAAAAAGCTTAAAGATAGTGGATACATGAAACGGTAGTAATAAGTGTGTTGTGTAGGTGTGTTGTGAAAGTGTGTTGTGTGGTGTAAGTAAGTCGTTGTAGTGAGTATGTGTGTTTGCATAGAAGTGTACAGGTTCCACTATAGGTAGAACTAGATCGGTTGTACACAGCAGTACCAGTATAAGCTGATCTCACATTGCAAAGGATTTCCGTATAATAAGAGGTCAGCTTATACTGGTACTATATAGCTTGATATCTAGCCGTGTGTACAAGGAGACTTTCAGTATCCCTATATATAATATACTAGCTTCCGCCAGCGGCTTCGCCGGCATGATACCTTTATAAATTATAGCCGATGTTACTCAGTGATAATACAGTATTCTATTGGTGAAAGAATTGTTTAAATCGGTCCAGTAGTTTTTCAGTTTATTCATTACAAAAAACAAACCTATGGTACGGAAACGTGGCCGCTCACAATGGGCCTTATCAGAAGGCTAAAAGTCACCCAAATGGCAATGGAAAGGGCTATGCTTGGAGTTTCCCTACGTGATTGAATCAGAAATGAAGAGATCCGCAGGAGAATCAAGATAACCGACATAGCCCAAAGAATTGCCAAACTTAAGTGGCAATGGGCAGGGCACATTGCTCGCAGAACGGATGGTCGATGGGGCTGAAAGGTTCTGGAGTGGTGACCGCGTACCGGAAGATGTAGCGTTGGAAGGCCTCCCACAAGATGGACCGATGACCTTGTGAAGGCCGCAGGAATCCGCTGGATGCGGAAAGCACAGAATCGTTCGAAGTGGCGGTGCTTGGGGGAGGCCTATATCCAGCAGAAGACGTCTTTCGGCTGAAATGATGATGATGATGAAATAACAAATATAAAAAATCTAATCTTTTCTCTTTATAATATTAGTTTAGATACAAAAAAAATCAAAATTCAAAAGTCATTTATTCAAACTAGGCTGAGAATCAGCACTTTTCGAACGTCAAAATTACATAAAACAGTCCCCCAAAAACGCCCACCCTTCACCACTTCCTAGTTAGTGCCTTTAGCAGGGAAGAAGAAGTGGCGCAACAAAGAAAGACCAACAAAGAAGATGAAAGTTCTAACAGTCACGCAGCAGTAATTTGTACTTTGAGAATGAATGCTCGTAAATGTTGAGTAGTTTGTTCGCTTTGTTATAAAGACGAGGACCGAGGACATAGAAATGTCGACTATAAAGAGTGGTCCTCTGGCGTACGGTGGATGTCCCACCGTACGCCAGAGGACCACTCTTGATAGAAATACATGGCTTTTGCGTCGTTTCTCACTCATAAGCCATGGGACGTAGGTGAGAGAGGAATATTGGCGTAGAATTGATTGAGGAACAAATAGCTGTCTCACAGATAGAAGTTTACACTAATTGCTATATGAAAGCAATATAGGGTACATGCGTGGTTTCTTAAGCATAACCTTTAAGACCTTTCAACCATTAGAAATACCCCCACGCCGTGATTGAATGAGATTAGAAAGAATGTAGGACCTAGTATACCACCTTGGGGCACTCCAAAGCCACTTAGATCAATGTTATCACTTTGTAAGTTTTGTATTTTCACACATTGGCTTCGTCCTTTTAGGTAATCTTTAAACATGTTCGGAGCCACTGTAGCTTCATATTTCTGACTGACCGATTCTTTGACAATTCAAAAATGCCTGTAAATGGTTTAATTGAAATAAATGCTTTGAGTTTGAGTTTATGGTGACAGAGACAGTGTAGACAGTAAAAATGTACATTAACAAATTTTTCACCAAGCAGTGTAGTGACATCAAAATATTTAAAAAAATATCTAATAAGCATGAATTCAAAAAGTTTGAATGTTACAATTCTTCGACTTTAACAAAAGTTAAATCAAAAAGTTGGAAGTGTATCACGATAACGCAAAGCCACATTTAGAATATTAAGGCCCTTTGTGCATGGCACGGTTTCTTTACGGAAGGGCGTATAAATCGCGCCGTAGAAAAATCGTGTCTGGCAATCGGTGTCAATAAGCTTCCATAGTGATTCCATACAACACTGACGACCATGCCTACACACAAGGAATAAACCGCAGTTTTTCACGGTAAGAAAAACGTGTAGAAATAAGATATTTACCTGCCTATTGTATTTACCCAATCAGCTACAACATTGTAGTCATTATTGTGATTTGATAATAAAACCGAAGCGAAGTAGAAAAGCTGTTAGTTTTATTGAGTTATAAAGTTCCCCTGAGAGCAACTAAGTACAATAAGTTACGGCCGTACGTGAGATTAGGTTGTAATAGTTATCTTCACGAAAAAGAAAAAGAGAGAAATATTTTTTGTTCCTAATTTTGATGCAAACATTTAGGAAGAAAGAAAAGAAAAGAAAACAAGAAAGAAAAAATGTTAACACAAATAAGACACTTATTATAAAATAAACACACTGATATTAGTGTGTACTTATGTATTTTAAGTTTATATCAAGTAGCCAAAAGCCTAGTATTCGACAAATAAAAAATAAATAAAAATATTACAATGTTCTCTATTGCTTGACGCATTGACAGCAGGACGGTACTTTAAAGCTCATTTTTAAGTCCAACTAAATCAAAAACAAATCCAATCAGCTTGTCTTATACATTTCCGGGATTCAATAAGAAAAATCCCCGGGTTTCGCAACATGTATGAACTCGTGCACTCCAGTGAGTTACCAACTTAATACAACATGATGGCTAGTACGTGCGAGGCAAATGTCCTCAAAGAATTGCTCGCAATGTACCAAAGTAAGGAAAGGTAGGTGTTATTAATAACCAGTTTCATTATCACTAGACAACACTTAAATGAATGTCTAATTAAAAGCGCGTTGTTGGATTTTCAACGTACAGCTCAGCACCGAAAGTTAAAAATTCAATAGTACGCTTTTAGGGCAAGAAGGCTAATTTTATACTATATTCCATTTGAAATAAGATTAGACATTTAAACAAACCTTTTTAACAGTCCGTTCAACCGATTTTGACTTCTATACCGTAGGCATAAGGATGGCATTAAAAGCAAAAAAGTGGTTACAATACCAACTATTTCCTTCAGCTGCCATTCGTCATGCCACCAACGCAATAGAAGTCAAAATCGGTTGAACGAACTGTAAAAAAGGTTTAGTTAAATGTCTAATCTTATTTCAAATGAAGTATAGGTAACAAATCTTGGTGAATTCCTTGCACAGTTGTTCAGAGGTGAAGGTTATTCAAGATGTTTACTGGATAGTGCTGGGTTCTATGTAATAACGACATACATTTTTGCGTTTTATTTAAATAGTTTTTTCTATCTCTAACAATGTTATGTACTGCCTCAATGCCGTAGTATTGCCGATTACAAAAACCACTAATATCCAAATGGTACAAGTAGTAACGACACAAAAGCAAAAAATCTTTAAAAAAAAACACTTTATTCTGATAATTTTATAATTCACTTTTAAAGAGTGCCCCATAACCTATTTATACTGGTCAGGTATCTAATACAACCAATCTCATCTAATATAATCTTTACATATTAAAGTCGCTTTTCATGTCTGTCTGTGTGACCGCGTTGTTCTTCTAAACTACGCGATGAATTATGATGCGGATTTCACTATCACTTAGAGAATTTATTCCGAAATTTTTATGTGTTGATACATTAGTATTAAACTTATATTTATAATAAAGAAATCGCGCTGTTTTGCTAATTCATAAGACCGTGCGAAGCAGGGTCGGGTAGCTAGTTTAATAGCGGACCAAACACTATCAGTAATAATGACATTAATATTACTGTCATTCCTTCCAATACTGATGTAAAACTATTTAGATCACATCACACTGTCCGTAGTAATGACGTCACTTGAATTTAAAGTCATTATTACTGATAGTCTGCAGGGCTATTAAAAGTAAACGTTAAAATGCACGTAAGACCTATGTACATTCATGTAATTTTTCGTAAGCAATATTCACCAATCATGAAGCACAGAAATTCACACCAGCATTTTCTTTTAATTTTAAAATTATGATGACGTATCATACAATGGAACTCTGCAGCGCAGGTCTTACGGAATAGATTTAAATCTGTTAGTGTCAGCCTAATTCTGCGCAAACCACGCTATAGTAGACGGCGCATATTGCCTTGTGAATGATGATGTAATAGTGACATTCAGCTGAGTTGGTCTAATTCTGCGCTGCGGTATTAGACAGCTCGTGAAGTCTTGTTTTCTTCTTAAGGGTGCTAGCTGGTTTATCGTTTTTATATTTATTTGTATATTTAGTAAGTCATTAAATTTAGTACCTACTGTAAATAGTCTGTTGCAGGTATATTATTTTTTATGCTTATGTAAGGAAATACATCAAATAGTTTGAATAATAAAACCAGACGGGGTTTATTTGTTTAGTGGTTAGGGTGTAATTTTGATATTTAGCCGCGGTTATCATAATCGGGAAGATGACTGTTTTTTTTGAACGAAGTTCTCTGGTAGAAATCGTCACGTAACAAAAAACTAATGCCCGAAAAAATCAGCTTTTGTCAATAGTTTTTGTCATTTGGCTCTGTATTAAAAAACAAAAACTTTGACACTTGAGACCATACTAGATGGCTCTGTATTACTTATTACATGAAAGAAACTCCGAAACTGGAAAGATGCCGAATTAATCACAACAGGCTCGCTTCCTATATCATAGGACAGATAAAATGACTGACAAAATATGGCTGTACTATCTTTTTCATCGTGTCGATGGCACGACAGTGAATTAAATGTTGATGATCCAAAACTTCGCTACTTCCACGGCATCGGCAGTGACAGTGCAGAGGTCTGCATTTTTTGGGGCGTAGAGAGCAGGATAAGAGTTGGGACTGTATTATACAAACTTGACTACCACTTCGTGGAATATAGGGAGGATGATGTTACAAATTCGCAAATTACTTTAACTATCCCTAAGTGAAATACGACATCCACCAATGAAAAGGGGCTTAGTTTTATGTTTACCAAAAGTAACAGAATCCTTGTGATTTTACCTTTAAATGCTGTCAACATCTGTCCCTCGAAAACGACTTTGTTCTTACAAAATCTATACGAATTGAAGCTAAATCCGTTTACAGTTGCAGGCGCTTCTTAATGTTCCCTTTTCGCCCGTTCCATTGGAGATTCGAAGTTTAGTCGCTTCCGAAAGAATGGACTTTAAATAATTGTAGGGCAATGGTTAAAAGTCTGGAGGAAAACGGTTTAAAGCTGTCGAGAGGACGATGTATTTCTACCAGTAAGTAGGTATGCTTTAGTGGTTTATTTCCCGATTATTTTGTCGAAAAATGAAAATAAACAAAACCGGCCAAGTGCGTCTTAAATAACTTTAAAACGATTTATTTTTAAATAATAAAAATATACTTGAGACCCTCACAATAAACCCTTTCATTTGACATGTCACACGGTATTGTGTGCAAAACTTTTTTTAAATTTTCTATTTGTCTCCCAAAATTGTCCCCCATATTCAAATTAAAACTTCATTTATTTACGTAATACTTCCGTATTTGGGTCACAGAAATTGATATATGTACCAAATTTTAACTTGATCGGTTCATTAGATTCGGAGCAAATTGGGTGTGACAGACAGATAGGCAGACAGACACGAGTGATCCTATAAGGGTTCCGTGTTTTCATTCGACCATACGGAACCCCAAAAATTATTTAATTTCAAAAACTGAGCTTACATAAATATACTCCTAAGCTTATATGGATTTTATTGGAAAAAGCTAGTTAATGTACATAACTTTCCTATAAGACGAAGCTTAATGTTGTTTTATTAGTTTTATTAATAACTACCTACCGCGGCTTCGCCCGCGTGAAGTTCAGGAATTATCCCACAGCAACGTACTACCGAGAATAAAAAGTATCCTACGTGTTGATCAAGGTTATAAACTATCTGTATGATAAATTACATGCAAATCCGTTTAGCCGTTTTCTCTCAGGCGTCATCCAAATATACAAATTTTAGTAGAATTTTCTCTCAACGTATTTGAGTATCATCCCTCGCAAACCTAAACTCTTTAAAAGCTCTCCACTCTAAGAATTAAAGACCCACAAGTCCTCATTTCAACATAACGATCAATAAATTAAAAGAATCGTCCATTAGGTCCCCTAGCGCTTATACGTAGGTACCTGTATTAAGTACCGTTCTGTAAGTGCTAGCACAGATCCAGGTGAAGCCGCTGTAATACCAAGTAGCATAACTCATGACGCTACTAATCTACGAAGCTCGAATATTGCGAGACTAGGGATACCACGTTTTAGGGAGTGAATAGGACTGTCTTATAAAACTTTGCTCATAATGAATAAATAATTATGTGATCATAGTTGTTAAATAAAAACTGTTTTTAGTAGTTATAATGATGACCGTGGACCGGATGGACTGCTCATACATAAGGCACTGCTATGAAGGCATGTTGCCGACAGCAGGGCCGGTTAGATATTAAATCTTTTAGTTTGTTTTATTCTTATTTTTATTATACTTTTTATTGAGTTTTCTGTATTTTTGTGTAAGGACATTTGTGAGTTAAGTTTGCAAGAAATAAATTTATTTTATTTTATCACACTACTATTATAAAGTCGAAAGTTTGTGAGTGTGTATGTTTGTCTCTTCTTTACGCTCAAACGGCTGAACGGATTTAGATGAAATTTGGCAGACATATAGTTTATAACCTGGAATAACACATAGTATGCTTTTAATCTCGATATTCCCACGGAATCGTGATGTATGCGGGTGAAACCGCGGGGTGCAGCTATTTATATATTTATAATGTGTTTCAGGTGCATAGCATGACCACAGTAGAAACAAAAGGCTTAGGAGTTTCTTGTCCGTTTTTCTTCATAGAGATCTACGTTTTGGAAAGAACAACTAGCTTCAACTTTCTAAATAACTGGCCGACTCTTTGACAGTTCAAAAGTGCGTGTAAATGGTTTAACTGAAATAAATGCTTTGAGTTTATTTTTCAAAATGTTTCATTCATTCTTCGTAGAATTAGAATCTATTTCTGTATCATGCTACGCATACTGAAAAAGTGCTCATATTATGTTACTAATACTGGTATTCAGCTGCATTTGGCAGATAATGATTTTATGACGCTAAGTTTCGTTTAAAAATGTTTCTATTTTATTTATCCATGTTGATTTACACCAATTTAAAGCTTAATTTTCTGAAATACCAACCACCCCTTTTTAATTTATGCGTCACGTATTTTAGTACACTGTCACTATAATTACTAATTAAAAAAGCAAACAATTACTAAGTATATTTTAGTTACTGCTATGAAATAAGAGCAAAAAAAAAATTGACCCAAGATTTTCATTTTCATTTAACTCCATTCTGTGTCAGAATCACACGGAAGACCCCAGGAATGTTAACGGTCACGTCGGTGCGGCCAGTTTAAAGCCAAGGTCTAAGTTATTACCTAGTAATATAATTATTCACGACGGCATTAATTTACAAAGCTCAAACGGCAGTTGTAAGTACGGTCGCCATGTCTTATACATTTAGAGGGACTGTTTTAAGTATTGTCATTATCATAAAGTTACCGAAAACGTTTTGTTTTATTATTAACTAGCTGTGCCCCGCGGTTTCACCCGCAGATGTCTCGATCTCGTGGGAATATCGAAATAAAAAGTCTTAATCCAGGTTATAAACTATCTGTGTGCCAAATTTCATCCAAATTGGTCTAGCCGTTTAAGCGTGAAGAAGAGACAAACACACACACACACTCACAAACTTTCGCCTTTATAATATTAGTAGGACTAACTGACCCGACAGACGTTATCATAAATCCCAATAATTCAAACATTATAGTATAGCTGGGTTTTTCACAATATTCTTTACTGGTTTTACCATAGCACTAACTGTGTTACTTTATTACTATTTAATTTTATTGTATTAATTTATTAATGTAATTACCTATTGTACAGCTTCTGCACTAATATACGCAATTAATTTAACTAATAAATCAAATAAACGGGACAACTATTTGCAGCTGTTTATATTAAATTAATTGAATTGAGATAAACACACAATTGGGTGATTGCTGATTGGCTTGTTCCACAATTTACTCTGTGGTCGTTAATTCAAACCCGTATACATTCATGTGTCTAATTTACACACTGTTATAAAATACATTGTCTAACTACATCGTTAACACTGTTACATTAACATAACATAACATCACGCCTGCAATCCCCGAAGGGTTGGGCAGAGGTGTACCTGTAGCAGGTACACCCACATTTGACCAGTTATGTTTAAGTCCCATGTAACAGGAGGCGAGCATATTGCCATCAACCGGGCATAAATCCAGACTCCGGGCTGCTACTGAAAAATTCCAGATGGACAAACCCAATATCGCTTTGCCCGATTCGGGAATTGAACCCAGGACCTCATAATCAGCAGTAGCGCTTGCGACCACTAGACCAACGAGGCAGTTACTGTTACATTAGTTTTCTAATTATCCAGAATTGTGTCATACATTAACTTCTCGTATATCGTAATTACAGAAACAATTAAAAAAAAATAAAGTTTAATAAAAAACTGTAACCCGACTACGGGAAAATAAAAATGATCTAAAAAGTACGAAACAAGCAAATATTTCAGACAGAAATCAAGACATAGGTACAAAAATGGTCCAGGTAAAGCCGTGGTCGCATACCATGTTCGTGCCAGGAACACCTATAAAATTATAATGGCATGCGACGACGGCTTTACCTTGACCATTTTTGTACTTATGTCTTGATTTCTGTCTGAAATATTTGCTTGTTTCGTACTTTTTAGATCATTTTTATTTTCCCGTAGTCGGGTTACAGTTTTTTATTAAACTTTATTTTTTTATTTTATACTTTTCCGTTTTTACACTTGATAAACGTAAATAAGAGTAATACAATAGTTCAGTAATTAACCTATTTTAATTTCCAATAGCAGTGCATAGTGCTTTGGACGAAACCATAGAGCGATTTATTTCAACGCCAACACCATATATCGATATCGAGCTTCGAAGAAATCCAAAATATAAATATTTCGTTGTACTTGTTTTTCTTCATAAGAGTGGAATTACAAATCGTTACTATTTATTAAGATTTGATTAACTGCACGTTGGTAACATCTTGCGATACCTACTACGTAGCGCAGTCTCACTTTTGCTTGTTTTTAACGATTAAAACATATTTATTTACTTTGAAAATATAATATTATATACACATTTGTAATGTGCTCATCAAGACCTTTCTTTTGATACCAAACATGTCATGATCATCCCATTTTAATTTTTTTCGAGGTTAGAAATTTACGTGTAAAGTCCACCAAATTAAATTTAGGGAAAAATTATATAGCCTATGTCACCCGGACCATTATTACGAACCTATTGACACCTCATTCATCAAAATCGGTTCAGTAGTTTAGGCGCTACGGTGGAACACACGTAAAAACAAACATACATACATACATACATATATACATACAAACATACAAACATACATACATAGACTGCTAAAATCATAACCCTTCCTTTTTTTGGCTTTGCCGTAGTCGGGTAAAAAACCATTGTGTTTCATACGAATGGTTAATAGACTAAAGTTTTGTGGTATCGTGCATTCTATGCCATAGCACAGTTTGTGCTGTGCCGTAGCACAAAACGAGCTACACCGTAGCACAGAACGAGCTACGCCATAGCACAGAACGAGCTACGCCATAGCACTGAACAAGCTACGCCGTAGCACTGAACAAGCTACGCCGTAGCGCTGAACAAGCTACTCCGTAGCACAGAAAGAACTACGCCGTAGCACCGAACAAGCTTCGTCGTGTTGTTAAATAATCATTATGCAATATTGACTGTTGTGTGACAAGGAAAACATATAAAAGTTAAAATTCAGGTGTCATTCTTTTTCTTTTAAATGGATTAATTATTATCCCTAACTGCCTCGTTGGTCTAGTGGTCGCAATTGCTACTACTGAGTATACCGTATGTATGTATGAATATTCGATTCTTGGGTCGGGCAAAGTGTTATTGGGTTTTTCCATCTGAAATTTCTCAGTAGCAGCCCGGAGTCTGGATTTGTGCCCGGTTGATGGCAATAGGCTCGCCCCCTCTTACATGGGACTTAAACATAACTGGCGAAATGTGGGTGTACCTGCTACAGGGACACCTCTGCCCAACCCTTCGGGGAAACAAGGCGTGATGTTATGTTATGTTATTAAACTTCTCCCCTCTACAAAAATAGCCAAAAATCTTTCATTGAATCAAATTAACATAAAACTAACATGTTCAAATCCGATTCTGGTTAAAAGAGAATTTATGCCACGTAGAGAGCACAGAGACAATGAGTGTGCCTGACCAATCAGAACACAGTATTTACGAGTACTGAATACAAACTACTAGTAGTACATTCGGTTTAATTATTATTATTTTGTTAGTTTCGGATTAAAGCATTGATGACGTAGTCATTGAGACGTGGAAATTAATTGACGCAGATATTAAGCAGTTGGTTTTGCGTTGCATTTTGCAGGGTTCAATATTTTTATGGCTTACGTTTATTGGGCGATTTTGTATATTAGATGTGTGTCTGTAAAGTATTGATAACAATTATATTCTGTGATTAACAATCTGTCTGCCACGCTTGGTGATTTATTTTCTCTCGGCTGTTTTAATATATTATCTTATTATGTTTGGTACAAATTGGAAATATTGTATTTAATAAATAAAGTTAGGTACATGTTCAAGGATAATGGAGGGGCTTGTGGCTAAGTAATAGCAGCCACACGGGTCGATCTGTCAGGTTAAGCTACGCTTGCCGCGGTTTGTCCGTGGATGAGTGAGACCATCTTTACATACCAAGACCCCTCCGTGCCTCGGAAAGCACGTTAAGCCGTTGGTTTCGGCTGTCATTTGTGAATCTTTGACAGTAGTTACGGGTAGTTAGAAGCCCAAAAGTCTGACAACCAGTCTTACCAAGGGGTATCGTGTTACCTAGTAACTAGGTTGTGGAGGTTAGATAGGCAGTCGCTCCATGTAAAATACTGGTATTCGGCTGCATCCAGAAGCTGGCTGGAAAGGCTAGGTAGATGATGACATGTTCAAGGATAAATTATATTTATTTTTGTAAATTGGTTGAGCACTTTTACCTATCAAATATTAGCTAGAAACTAGATGAAGACGACGGTGTTTTTTATTCAATTAGTCTGAGAAGAAACACCGAAACAAACTCAGCGGTCACAGTCTGTTTCAACGTCCAGACATTATCTTGGACACATCATGTGATGACCATGCAGAATTTATTTAATTGATTTTGTCGTTAAATTTGATAAAAGTCAGTCATTTCAGACCGGTTTTCTGCAAGTACAAAGAGAATTTTCATAAATTCCTGTGTATTTTAAACAGATTACAATTTTGAACTGAAAGTCCGGTTACAATTTAATTCGACATCTGCTCACATCTGTCGCTAATTTTATACAAAATGTTGTTCGTCCCTAATTTCGTTATGAAAACAGTAGAATATTACAAATGAGGATTCTGCATTCAAAATGGCAGCCCGGAGGTACAAACTTCATTTAAAATTGTTTTGAACTTATAGCAAATTAAAAAAAAAACAAAGTAACATTATTAAAAGTGGTATTTTTAGTAATAACCAACTATCAGATTTAATTCGAAATTGTGACAACATGTTATACGATTTTAAATACTACGAGATAATGATTAAATTGCTTGCATTTATACTTTTGTTGTAAAAACGTTTTTTCTTTGTGCCTTAAAAGCCTCATTGTGTCTTGGTTTTTTATCTTTAAAATCTTCGTTTGGCAATGCAAAAAAAATATAGTCCAAATTCTTCAACATCTCTTCAACATCTTTATGTATGATCGTTTAACAATATTGCCAATCCAATAAAACCTGAAAGGCGCTCTGGGAATAAACCCAAAAACTCAAAAGTAGGCATTTTGTCTAGGCCACATTTAGGTCGTCTAAAAGTCATAAAAGTAAACGTCGTAGTTTGTCCCGAGAGGCGATCAACACTGGTTCTTGTCTGTGCCAATAACGCAACCGTCTCAACTGTCGTTTGGAAGCAAAAAGATACTTTGTCCTGTGACAATCGCTCGAGTGAGCAGATGTTTGTGTAGCGCTTTGAGGAAAAAAAAAAGGTATTTTGGTTTAAAAAAATATAATGTTTCTAATAATTTTAATGCTGGTGATCCTAGAATCAGAACCAATTCATGGTGTTTCTTACACCCCGTATATTTGTTTACATCCATAGCTTCACTTTATCGAACATATCGAACCTACTATTTGTATTTTTTTCAAAAACTGTCCACCAGTTTCACTTCCTGTCAACACATGTTACCAAACTCACAAATAATCCAAAAATAAAATTGTCGCGTGGTTAGCATAACACCAATATTTGGACCACGAATGTCCCACAAATGTCCCGTGGAGGCCACAACACATGTCCCGACCGCAGGAAAATTGTGACGCGTACAAAAACAATCCCGCAATGCGGGCTGGAAGTGCTGTCCCCACTAAGACTTGTTGCAGAAGCTCAACGTTTTTGTCTCAGCACAACATTCTTTGACTGGTGAAAGATGGGTAGTTGAAGTTTATAATAATGTACCGAGGGTGGTGCTGTTGGATAAACATAAAATTACCATCGTCTTGTACCTACGGTAACAACCATTTGTCACCAATAATTTGTCTGCCAAACATGTTGACTGCAGCTACTATTATTTTACTTCTTGTACGAATTTGATTTATAGCAGTAAATAAATACTACATAGTAGAAAAACAAAAGTTCTGAACCATTACGTAACAGAAAACTCACACACATAAAATGCCTTCATCGCTGCACTTTCCATCTATTCTCTTTCTTTTCGTCTTTCGAACTTCTATATCTTTCTATTCTGTGGTGCAGTCCGTGGTCCCGGCTCCGGATCGTTTACGAGCCGGTCCCGCACCGCCGTTCCGTTTTATCGACCTCCTTATAAAACGGTGTTCTGGTCGCTTCCCTGGGAATCCACTTGTTTATATTTACGTTTAGCTTTTTAATGCAGAAGAGTACGTAGTGAAGGCTTATGGTTATTTTTGTATTTATTTATTGCAGTACTAATAGAAGGTTTTTGAGAAAATTATCTTCTATAATCTATATATATCTACATATAATAATAAAATAGTGATGAAGACCGATTCTGATTTGGGACCGAGTCTGATGTCGAAAATATAGTTTTTAGAATTCTTGTCCGTTTGTCTGTTTGTCTGGATGAATGATCCGAATTGGCGTAAAAACGACGGATTTGGATAAAATTGGGTACACAGATACAAAAAAAATACAAAATATTTATTTCAATTACAAAAAGGCATTTACATACATATGATCGGAGATCACCTTTTAAGCAAGGAATTGCTTGTGTTAGGAGACTCCGCGCTTCCACTTATCATCATCTTATGTAATTGAGCAGTGTAGACAATGTAAACATGCAGTAAAATAAAATAAATTAAATGGGTAACTTAAAATTAAACAATTGAAAGGGTAAATGAGTGAGAGTTATGCATAGAAAAGAGCCAAGTCGCGTGTTACGTGTGATTATGTGTGAGTATGGGTGAGAGTGTGAAGTGTGAGGGTGTGTAGTGCGTGAATTATAGTTAGAATATTTAGAGTTATACTGTCGTTTAATATCCTGTTCAACATAAAAATAGATACGAGAATGTATTTGTTTATTAGGAATTTGTGTGTTTGCATTGTTTGTTTGCTTGTTACGACTTCACGCCGAAATGGCTGAACAGATCCGGATGAGATTTGGCAATTAGGTAGATAATATCTGGGTTCTCTGGGTAAGGACACAGTTTAGGTGTAAGTGCAAGCTCAACTGCAGAATGTAGGTTGTAGGTTGTAGGATAGCCCTGCGACAATGTCTTGGGATCGGAAAAGCAAATATTTCAGACAGAAATCAAGACATAGGTACAAAAACCGGCCAAGTGCGTGTCGGACTACGCACAATGAAGGGTTCCGTAGTTGAGATGAATTTATTTATCCCAAGAACAAACTTAACATTTTGCAGGATCACTTATTTGAACGTGTAGAATGAAAAATCTGATTTTCGTAAAAAAAAATCACATTCGCGGTATTAATATAATAATAATAAAAATCTAACACCTTTAAACGAGCAATTCTTGTATATATTATATAATCTGAATCTCTGAAACGGCTCCAAGAATTTTTATGAAATTTAGTATGCAGGGGGTTTCGGGAGCGATAAATCGATCTAGCCAGGTTTCATTTTTAGAAAATGTCGTTCAAAAAAAAAATTGTCATCCAGATATTTTTCTTTATTCAAGTAACAAGGACTCATTGTGTTAGTAAACTTATGAACTTTAGCTTATTTTACCAGGTCACACAGAAAGTTTTGCGACTAACAGTTTTTGTCTATGGGATACTGGCTGGTGCTCGAAGCACCATATCGTCTCCAGAGCTAATATTTACACAAATACCATCAATACAGTGAGTCTTCATAATGTGCACATATCTAAATGAGGGAATCTATGCTTAATTTATCGACGGAAAAAGTGGTCAAAATTTTTTTTGTTTCTTTTTAATTTTTTGTATCAGTTTTTTTATTTTAGTTTTTATTCTCATGGGCATCTTATTTATAAATTTTACAATTATTGTAAAAAAATATGAGAAAATACAGATTTTTACTAAAAAAACACATTTATTTTCAATTGAGGGTAGTTTTTTTCTCAATTTTAATTTTATGTGGACGCCTACTTACTTCCAATCATTATGGAGTTTGTTTCGTCGCGATAGCTGACTCAGTTTAAAAGTTACACAGTTTTGTAACAATTTTTTTTATTATTCCATAACAAGTTTTAAAAAAATATTTACATTTTTTTAAATATTTTTTCTTTCGTTAAAATCAAGCATAGATTCCCTCATTTCGATATGTGCACATTATGAAGAATCACACTGTATAGCAACCCACTCTGGTGCTGCTGAGCTCGCCAATCCTGCCTCACCCCGCATTCCAACCTGTATGGCCTGGAAAAAGTTCCCGCCCATCGTACACTATTGATCTGGTTACCATAGGTACCAATATTTAAAATGTTTTTAAGCTCCATTGGCAACCTATCCTTCTCCATCTTTCTCCACAATACGTTATAAGCAACCAGATCAAAAGTCTTGAATAAGTCGAGGAAGGTAGCATAAATCGGCGTTCCACGCTGTGTATAAGTATAGTATGTGACAGTATACTTAAGACACAACACTGCACTTTCTAATGACAAACCACGCCGAAACCCGAATTGGTTGTCATGAACATTTACAGTTTTATTTCAAGCAGTTTTATTTTTATTTTAAGCAGACTGTCAAACACTTTTGATATTGTTGATATTATAGTAGCTAGAGAGATGGGCCTATTGGATGCCGAGCGAAGAAATGTAAGTTTGTACGCACAATATTGAGAGATTTACTGTGTTATATTAAGACCATAGACTTCTTATAGGTTTTCCTGTAATCTATGAGTAAAGAGCCATACTATGTATTTTTTTGAAAATTTTTGGTCCAGTAGTTTCGGAGATAAGGGGGGGGGAATGGTAAATTTTCATTGAATTTCTTAAATATCTTTAAAAGTGTTTATTTTAAAATTATATAAAAAATATATTTAAGATCCTCGCAATAAGTCCTTTCATTTGATATGTCACATGGTACTGTTAGCATAACTTTTTTTTTTAATTTTCTTGTTTTCCCCTCAAAAGTGACCCCTATATTCAAAATTCATTTATTTACGTTACACATTCGTGTTTGGGTCACAAAAATACATATGTGTATCAAATTTCTACTTAATCGGTCCATTAGATTCGGAGTAAATTGGCTGTGACAGACGGACAGACAGACAGACAGACAGACAGACGGACAGACAGACAGACACACGAGTGATCCTATAAGGGTTCCGTTTTTTCCTTTTGAGGTACGGAACCCTAAAAATGGTCAAGGTAAAGCCGTGGTCGCATGCTTGTGTACCATGTTGGTGCCAAGAACACCTACAAAATTATAATGGCATGCGACGACGGCTTTACCTTGACCATTTTTGTACCTATGTCTTGATTTCTGTCTGAAATATTTGCTTGTTTCGTACTTTTTAGATCATTTTTATTTTCCTGTAGTCGGGTTACAGTTTTTTAAACTTTATTTTTTTATTTTATACTTTTCCGTTTTTACACTTGATAAACGTAAATAAGAGTAGAGTAATACAATAGTTCAGTAATTAACCTATTTTAAATTCCAATAGCAGTGCATAGTGCTTTGGACGAAACCATAGAGCGATTTATTTCGACGCCAACACCATATGTCGATATCGAGCTTCGAAGAAATCCAAAATATAAATATTTCGTTGTACTTCTTTTTCTTCATAAGAGTGGAATTACAAATCGGTACTTCTTATTAAGATTTGATTAACTGCACGTTGGTAACATCTTGCGATACTACGTAGCGCAGTCTCACTTTTGCTTGTTTTTAACGATTTAAACATATTTGTTTACTTTGAAAATATAATATTATATACATATTTGTAATGTGCTCGTCAAGACCTTTCTTTTGATACCAAACATGTCATGATCATCCCATTTTAATTTTTTTCGAGGTTAGAAATTTACGTGTAAAGTCCACCAAATTAAATTTAGGGAAAAATTATATAGCCTATGTCACCCGGACCATTATTACAAATCTATTGATATCTCATTCATCAAAATCGGTTCAGTAGTTTAGGCGCTATGGTGGAACACACGTAAAAACAAACATACATACATACATACAAACATACATACATACAAACATACATACATAGACTGCTAAAATCATAACCCTTCCTTTTGGCTTTGCCGTAGTCGGGTAAAAAGACATCAACGCGTGATACATTATTTCCTGCACAATAATATTGTTGAAATTTTCACTTCTGTCGGCACTCCCGGATTTTTTTTTAGAGTTTGTATATAGTTTGTTTGTAGCGACTGGTATGTTGGCGAGGGTTTTAATCCAACTCGTTACAGTTTAGATCTGATAAACTTCTTACAAATGTTTAGTTTATTTCAAGCTAAACTTCTAAAGACAACAAAATATTAATCTTACGTAAGTCTCCAGGGCGCTTAAAGGATTATAACAGAAGGCAGTTACAAGAACATCGCATACCAGTTACTGTTATAGCGTGGAACAAAGTTTGTTCCCTACAGGCTTGCTGAAGACTGGCGACAATTGCTTCGAATTAAGCTTCAGACAACTGAGTTGTACATAAACGTTATAGTCTCTGTTGCCTTTAGTCACTGTGAAATATTAATGAAATAAATAAACAATACCAGCCTATTATTGTCCCACTGCAGAGCAAAAGCCACTTCTCATAAAAAGAAGGCTATAATGAGAATAAAATAATCTTCATAATTTAAACATATTGAGATTTCTTTCGTGAAGAAAAGGTCATTATTAAGATTAAATTCGCCAACACACAATGAATAAGCGTAATGATCAATATTACTAAGACATTTTATCTATATGAAAAGAGGCGTTTGAGTGAGCTGTAGAACATTATTGCAGGCTAGGCCTTCGGGTATTGTTAAAATGAGTAAAATATTTTCCCTACTTATGAGCACTACTAACAGTGCCCCGCAGTTTCACCCGTATAAGTCTCGATCTCGTGGGAATATCGGGATAAAAGTATCTTATGTGTTAATCTAGGTTATAAACTATCTGTGTGCCAAATTTCATCCAAATTTGTTCAGTAGTTTTTGCGTTAAAGAGTAACGAACATCCATCCATCCATCCTCACAAAGTTTCGCGTTTATAATATTATTATAGTAGGATAATGCTCAATTAAATATCACAAAGTCGTCCTTCATAGAAAATATATAAATCTTTACCCGTAAATTTTCTTACTAACTCAAAAATAAAATGGCAAAAATAAATGTACATCCAAAAAGCACAATGCGTTCATCTTTCACTTTATACAGCAGGGAAAGAAAGATAACACTGAAGCTAATGGAATGAACATGAATTACTCAACAATGATTTGGGCGCAAAGCCAAGCTTTACAACTAGTCCTTCTGAAACTTACAGTATTGTCAAATAGCTACTATTTAAAGGTGATAGTTTTAGTACTAATATTTTAAATATGAAAGTGTGTCTTTCTGACAGTATGTTTTTTCGTTTTCACAACTAAACCACTTACGGCCTATACCAAAAGTCAGGATATATTTTATTCGTGGAATAAAAGGGACGTCAGACAATTTTTATACGGAAAATATGTAAAAAATTGTTCTCAAGATATGGTACAAAAGCTAAATCAAATTCACCCTAAGTTAATTAGAGATAACTTGACATACTTGATAACATACCTCGAATTTTAAACCTCATTTAATTATCTTTTAAGTTTATTTTCAATCTCTGTGAAATCCAACCATAATTTACAATACCTCCTAAAATAGTTTACCAACACACATCCTACCATGATTCTGTTGACATTGATCCAATCCGACCCAATCAGCTAACAGAAACAGGTCTACCAAAATAGAGGGCAAATACGTGGGCAATACACGGGCAATACAATGCCTTGTATACATATTCAGTAGTGTAACTTGCTAACTGCAGCGACATGCGAACAACGGTGTGAGTGAACAATGTAAATATTATCAAGCGTACCGCAGTGCGGCAGAGGGTGTTAGTTAGGATAGCTGATCATTTTAATTAATGGAGTAATGGAATTAGGTGGTTGGGATGAGAAATGAATTTTAGTAGATATTTATTTTATATTTTAGCTGCATAAGTACTTATAATTTTTCATCAAATGGTACAAAACAGATTATTTATTACAAATCAGAACAAAAATAAAAATAACAAGCAAAATCACACACACGTACATATAACATCACGCCTGTATTACCCGAAGGGTTAAGCAGAGGTGTACCTATATAGTACACCTACTTGAATGTTTATGTTTAAGCAAAAACATTCTGACCAAAATACAGGTAATTATATGGGTCACCCACAACAGTCTTTTACAGAAATCGAACTCACAACCCTCAGCCGGAAACCTAGCTAGCACTTACCCAAGACAACGATGGCTTGGTTTCCAAATAATAATATAAAACGTAAGATAACATCACGCTTGCATTTCTTGGAAGAGGTAAACAGAGGTGTATAATCCACAATTAAAAAAACCGGGCTTGCGCGTGTCGGACCACACACAATGAAGAGTTCCTTAGTTGGGATGAATTTATCCCAAATACAAATTTAACTTTGTAGTTCAAAAACATGTTCTCCCATACATTCCAACTGCAAATATAAGTTTGTACGCACAATATTGAGAGGTTTAACCACGTTAATTTAAGACCAGACTTATAGGTTTTTCTGTAATCTATGGGCAAAAAAACATTCTCTGTATTTTTTTCAAAATTTTAGGCTCAGTTGTTTCGGAGATTAAAGAGAGCAAATTGGCTGTGATAGACAGACACACGAGTGATCCAGTAAGGGTTCTGTTTTTCTTTTGAGGTACCGAACCCTAAAATCATGCTAATAAAAGTCCAATTATATGTCTCATTTCCCATGGGCAAATAAAGCAAATTCACTGCCTCATTGGTATAGTGGTTGCACGTGCAGCAGCTGACCGTGAGGTTCTGAGGACTATCTCTAGGTTGGAAAAATTATTATTGGAATATTCCATTAGGAATTGACGTGCTATTTACATGAGACTTAAACATAACTGGCGAAATGAGGGAGTACTTACTACACCTCTGCCTAACTCTTCGGGGAAAGGATGCGTGATGGTATGGTATATTATGTTATGTTAATAGCCAGTATGTATACAACACTGGTTTATTAAAATAAACCTACATTTACTTCGTGTGAAGATCACCCCTCATCTATATACTTAGGGAAAGGTTAAGACTCTTATGTTCGGTGGTTAAGAGACTGGTCGAGTTGATTTATAAGAGTTCAAAGGTTCTCACTTTATTAAATAAAATCAGTTTTTTAGTAGCAGGCACGAATAAAATTCTTGGTTTTCTTTTTGAGTAAGCGACAAAACTGGCATTTCGATCAGCTGATGTTAAGTAATTGTGTATATTACGCTATTTAGAAGTAGGTAGAACTGCAAAAAGAAGAAATAAAAAACAAAATACCTCTAAAGCTTTTTCAAAGTTTCTTTGTCAGCTTTGAACTTTTACAACTCAATGAAGCCTAAAAAGTCCCGACGTAACTTACTGTTCTAATTCGTTCTAGATCAGCTTTAGTGTAACGAGATGTAACTGAATTTACTTCTTTTGTTGGCGACTAGATTCTGTCCGCAAGCCTATAACCTTCGTCAAGAATTAGGCTATCCAATGCAAAAAGAATTTTTCAAATCCGACTGGTCGTTCTGGAGATTACCACCTACATCCAAACTTACAAACACACTTCTTTATAATATTAGTATAGATTTAAGGTTTTCAGATAAAGAAGTTTCTTAATAATAGCTCATTGATACATTTTTTATATTAATTTTCAAAAGATTTCATCCGGATTTATCTGAATATAAACCCTTTTATCAAACGATCCGTCGGTTTCAAAGGAGTGGCAGGATAGGCACAGTCTTAACATAGGATCATGTTTCACACCGCTGTCTTAGCCTATCATTCATAGTCAGACCACACATACAAAAAAACAAAAAAGCATTACTTATTAACAGAATATCGAAGTAAAGATGCCGCACGTCGACAATTGTTGGAATGTCGCCAAATCTAAGAGAGAGGACGTGTGTGAACAGAACGGTTATTTATTCGCCTTTTAAAGCAAAAGTCTTGTCTTATTGTTCATGTAACACTTCCACAATAAATTATGAGAATAAGAAAAAAATGGCTGTCTTAAGCAGTTTCTTTCTTACAATGTTTTTGTACTTCTGCATGTAGCATGGGGAAAAGGCATGACTTCAGATTTATTTTCAAGTCTATTTTATTGTTAAGAGCAGCTGTGTATAGTCATAAATTGTTAAAATAACTCATCGAGTGCTATTGAAATAAATAAATAAAAGTACTGCTAAAAATAAGCAAATGGATGTAAATTCAGGAAAAAAGCGAAAAGAGATAACATGTTTTTTTTTTTGCGTAAAAATATGCCTTTTCCGCAACACAAATATTCTGTGTGCTGTATTGCCGAGGAATATTTACGTTATTTCAAAGGCAGTATGTAGCTTTTTATGTCCTATATATTTTCTAACAAAATGGTTTAAAAATGTGGCAATAGTGACCATCATAAATTGGATTCTTTGGACTAGACATTCATAGGCTACTATGAATGTTTCTTTTGGTCTTCTCGCCATTATCGATACCTGCCGTCGAGTTGCCAATTCAGACGATATTAGCATACTGTATTGGCAGACAGTTCCAGTAGAGAGTACCTAGTTACTAGCAGAAAGTACTGGAACACGCTACACAGTGCAGGCTATCAGATAGCATTAAAAATAGTTGAAGACGATGAGCAGGGCTATAACAGCCTAAATGATTTCCCGTCGGGATCAGTCTTTATTGTACGACTTCCCAACTCCCAAAATAATTGACAACTTTGAAATAAGGTTCCAGTCAAACGCTGCCATTGATTTTTGACGGCATTACCAATAAGATTAATGTACCTGGGTGAATATCCCCGTGGCAAATTTTATGTGTCCACGTTGAGAATCGAGGTGTTAAATGATAGGATGTTTCTTATTTTTTTTTATAGTGAACTACGTAACTTGGTTCAGTTAGGGCCACATTTTTTTTTTATATAATCTTATTTAGGTAATCGGGTTAAAAAAAATCGCCTTAAAATTCAAGTTGGGTGGCTAGTCCCAGCTCCATTTTTTGATAAAATTGCATTCACCAAAATAACAATTTAAGGTAAAATAAAAAATAAACAATTTCGTTAGTATATGCATAAGACACATTATGTAAAAACAATTTAACCATATTAGAAAATCTAATTTAAAAGCACAGGATACTCGATCAAAGTTTGTCCAAGCAAAAATCAAAATTTTGGTGGCACTTGTTCAACTTACTATAACATGAAGTTTCGTGCGTGTGCGATCAATCGCGTTTTATTATTTCGCATCTCTCAGTCGTGCGCCGGCACTTGCGCATAACAAGTGTGTGATTAGTGCTGTGATTTCCCGCCAAAAAAGTAAGTATCATCTTGGGTGGCACGGGGGACAAGAATTTTTCAATTTTTGGTGGATCGATTTGCTGTTGATTTTAAAGTGTTTTAATAGTAAGCTACACGTTATAGATAGTGATTTGGGTTACGCATAAATCAGTGATATTAATTTAATTGTAACTTAAAACCCCTATTTTTAAAGATTTTTATTATGTCTCGTTCCAATTTTGGTGGCTCAATTTTGGTGGCTTTGGTGGCGTTCTCACGCCACCAAAATTGAAAACGGGCCACCAAATTTTAAGTATGTACCTACTGTATATGTATTGTTTGTACATAAATAACCAGTTTTTACGTTGCAAGACAGTTTGATTAGCAAACAAATAAATTTTTTGTACTTGGCAGTAAGTAAGACCTATTATTATAAGGGTGGCATACTAATGATCAAGTTTCTTATTCATATATTTTTATTTTGTTGCTTTTTAGAATGCCAAAACAAACCAGCTAAGAGAGGCTGCTTAAAAAGAGAATGGCAGAAAGAAGAAGAAAAGCAAGAATAAAGAGCAAGAATAAAGAGCAATCCCGAACAGACTGAAATACTACGAAAAAGAGAAAGAGAGAGATATCACCAAAAAAGCGAGAAGGTACTTGTTTCACAGCAACAAAAGTCACAACGCGAGCGTCGAGCTTTACAAAGAAGAAATAAAATATATTAACAAGAATATTATCAAAAAAAAAAACAACAAAAAGGCTCGCAAGAGAAGCAGAATCAAAAGCGTCACCCCAACATATACTCTGTGACAGTAATTCTCAACAAGACATCTTACCTAATTGTAGAGTTGTTGATGCGCACGACCCTCTTGCAAACAGCACGACGAGATCTTCACGATTTGATAAAAAATCGATAATTTGATAAATTTATGTCCTCGAACCTGTCGTGATTGCAGTAGTCCAGACACTCGCACCAGAAGTTACAATCAAATGACTCCACATCCACTATATCCAATTTGCAAAGAAATAAATGATTTGATTTGATTTTATGATTTGATTTGATTTGATCAATACTCCAACAGCTTACAACCGACCACAAGTCGTGCTAATCCACAACTAAGTAAGTCACGAAATCTTCGCACAAGTAGCCCTGTTGAACTTACGGCGCTATGGCCCCCTACATCTCCATGCGTCAGCAGCATTGATATTTCTACTGTTCCTATGGTATGCCCTAATAGTCCAACATCAGATACATCAATTACTTCAGTGGACTTAAACGTGAGTTTAAGAATAAATTTCGACGATATCTAAAAAGTAAAGCCAAAGAAATATATTTATTGCAGCGAAGAATTGCAGAACTTAGAAGAGATAACACTACCTACAGGAAACAAGTACAAAGATTAGGAAATGTTAATAAAATACTAAAGACTGAGAAGAAGACTGACAGAATCAAATGAGATAATAAGTGATGGACATAATTTTAATACTAGAAATAAAGATAAAGTAGATCAACCATTTTTCAGATTATCCAAAGTACAAACATCTTTTATGGGGTACTGTGTTAAATGTTACAACAAAATACCTTGTGATATATTACAGTTAACTGAAAGAAAATTTAAAACTCATATTAAAAGTACTCTTTGTAAACAAGCATATTACAAATTAGAGGATTATATTCTAGATAAGAATACTTGGAAACATGCTGGTCTAGCTCCATAGGACAATTTAGAGTCTAGACAAAATCAAACTGGTTGCTAATTTAATTGTGTAATTAAATATTATAACATTTTTTTTTACATTCTGTGATTACTCACACACTGACTAATTAGTATCACTTGTAATTTTTTTAGGAATATCGTATAGGTGAACACCATGTATCCATTACATAATTATTATTTTTTCTGTCATTGCTTCATTTTTAATTATTTTTACCTATTGTGGTATAGTAATATTATTCCAGGTGCATCGCCTTCACATATAATTAATGTATACAAAATATTGTAAAACATTTTAAAAGAGTAACGGTGGAGTTTCTTGCCCATTCTTTTCCATACAAAAACTACCTTTTGGAAGGGACGACTAGAATCAATTCTATTTTTTGTTTTTGACGTTCAAAAGTGCCTTTTTGTGCCTAATTGAAATAAATTATTTGACTTGACTTGATAGTTGTCTTACCGAAGCGAAACACAAAGAGTAAAAGTACAAGTAAAGTAGTTAGTTTTGTTTCGGAAACCTTTGTAGGTAGTTGTTGGCAAAGCTACAATAAAAAGATTAATTTTTGTTTTTGTGTTATCTGATATCAGATAAATAATAATAAATATTTTTTTAACAATAGAGAGTTTTATTAACCGATGAAAGTTATTTATAATTCCCGAGAATTTGTGAGATTAGTTGCATTGAGCTTTATTAGTGAGCTTGAGGTTTGTGACAGAGAAATCCAATTTTGGTGCCACTAATTTTCAATTTTGGTGGGCACTTTCGATTTTGGTGGGCGATTTTCAATTTTGGTGGCCACACTAGACTTTAAACTAAATTATCTCAAAAAGTTATCGAGATATTCTCAGACCTTTTGAAGATCCTTCTAGCTTGGACTTTCTATTCTTATACCAGGTCCTCATTTTTCACAAAAACTGAAGAAAAAATTTCGCCACCAAAATTGAAAAAAAATGCACTTTGTTGATATTGACCCACCTACGTGTGCAAGAGGCCTTAATCGAAAAAGTTAAATCGAGTTCCAACCAGTTAGGACGGGATTGCGGTATGTGTCTATTTATTTACTTTATCGAAGTAAAACCTTTTGATTTTAGATAAAAAGAAAAAGTGGGGTATTCTACTCAGAGCACTGATTTCAACAGCACTTGTCTGAACCGCACTGAAACAAAATTTTGATAAGTGCGGTTTGGTGGAACAGTTTACGAGTATTTCCCTCATATAGGCAAAATATAAATTGCACTGATCAAAGAACTATTGAACAACATGTAGATTATTTATTTAATTGTCTATCTACAATCGTTTCACTGTTAAACTAATTAACACAAGCCAACATATAAGCGATTGATAGACACAGCGTTCAAAACAAAATTGTACCTATCAAAGAAAAGAAAAAATAACAATATAAGTAAGTATAGAGATGGCACATCATTTTTTAATAGCCTGCGCAGACTGGCGAACGGGAATTTAATACTTATCTAATTGAAATAAGGTATATATACACTGGCCTTCAAAACTTAGTACCAAACTTTTAAAATTGCAATTTCTCCTAAACTATAGAAGTCAGAGTTTTGAAATAAAAAACGTTTTAAAGCAAAATTTCATAACTTTCTTTAAAATTTAGGTTATTGCACATTAGTAACGTTTTAACCAAAAAAAAAGATAAAACCAAAAAATTGCTATTTTCAACTTAGGTACTGACAAAAAACTCAAACAACATTTTATGTTTTACGCCTTATTTACATTTTTCTGTATTTCAATGCTCGGTGATCGACCTTCGCCATCCACCATCGCAGCAAAGTTTTCTCTGGAGCATCGCAGAGCGTGCTGGAGGATACTGCGGCGGGAGGCGGCGCTATGAATCGGTTTGTGCCGTTATGAGCCGGTAAACGCCGGTGTGCATCGGTATGCGCCGGTATGCACTGGAGTCTGCCACACTCTTTCAAAAGCAACTTTTCAACTGCGTAGTCGCTAGTGGAATAATCGAATCCCGGCAAGCAGTGGCTACTCGGCGGATACCGTGGATGCTCCGGTAAGCTGGCGGATACTCGCGGTAACGCAGAAGATTTTTCTTGTCAGTGTGCGCTGGCGGATAGAGTAATCCTCCTCGATGCTCTCCCCTGCCATCCACCAGGGTGCGCAGTGTGCGCAGGCCCTAACATGACAATAGTTGACAACATTTGGGGCTTTTGTGCGTTACATAGTTACTATTTTGGTGGACTTGCCGCTTGAACTTTTGAAGTGAACTGCAACAAATATAAATTCCTTCATCACAATTATTTAATAATAATATGGGTATCTTCATCAGCTTATAAACAGCGGTCTATTGCTGAACATAGACCTCTCCGATTACAGGCCATTAGGCTCGCTCAATTCTCGGCAACTATCCATCATGGACAGATTTGTAAATAATGGCTTGTTTTAAATATCTGAACAGCGCTCTTGAAACTAAACGCTTTTCATTTGTTTCCTGTCTAATTTTAGAAGTTCGAAAATTATTTTCTCTCAAACATGCTTGGAAATTCGAGCATTATTTTGACAACTTTAGAGATAAATCGAAAATGCTGTTTCTTCTACTGGTCAAATATATACGAGCCGGCGGCCGGCAATGTTAGTATGAAAATCTTGATGTGTCGTGTTTAGCGGCCGAATAAATAACTATAAAAACTTTTATCTGTCGTGTAATTTAAATATGGAACGAACTTTTTACTTCGCCACATGGCAACCAAGGAGGTAACTTTTCAAAAAATTTATTTAAATTTCGATTTGGTTTGCAAATAGAGCTGTAAAAAAAGAAACAAATGAACATTTTAGCGCGTGATAAATTATCGTTGTTCGTCATTGATTCTGGAATTTATAAATAATTTACTTAGTTTGAATTTCTGTGCATTTTGTGAGAAAAGTACTATCAAGCCTTGGCTGCAACCAGGCATTGATAGACTCACGTATGTCTGCCTCGGCTTCGCCTCGGCCCACATTTTCACGTTCGTCCATCAAAGCCCCTTTTGCAGGCCGCAGCAGTAATGCACTAATGATTTGTAATATTGTTTTTTTTTCTTCGTTAACTTATCTAAAATTAGGGATTTTCTGGATAAACAATGTACCATTTCTTCGTGAAGATTTAAAATAAGAAGTATTGGTATTGGTTAGAAAAGATTGAGAAGTGTCTTAGTTCTGGCAGTGCTAGCAGACAGTACATTACTAGCATACATTACCAGCGTCTTATTCATATACAAGTGCTCTTACAATTCATAAACGAAATTGCTAGTGCAATAATATAGTGTTAATATGCTAACTTGACCAAGAAGTTTTATTACTTGAACCACCGGGAAAGGGGTCACAAATTGCTCCTACACTTCTTAGAGCTATAAATTAGGTATGCATGTCTTGAAGTTTATTGCGCACTGGCGAGCGAGAGGTCGTCAGTTTGATCCTTATTCATTGTACTTTTGACGTAAAGCTTAGTTTGAAATGGTCAACAAAAATACTAGTGGGTCCTACAATTTAAAAATATTGTGGTCGCTTGGACCGTTGCCCGTCGTCAGTTTTCTGGAAACAGGGCCAAACGAAGGGTTAATCTCGAACAAAAACGGTTGATATGACTGACAAAGTTGGTAACTGCACACATTATACCAAAATATGTTAATCCTGCGAATTATTTGAAATGAGAAAGTTTTCGTTCTCATTTCCACGTTAAATAGTGTTTGTAAAGTTTGGCTAAAATAATATGGGGCTTATTTATATCTGTACTAGCTTTTAGGGTCCTCTTTCCTTCCGTGGTCTCGGAGGAGATATCAATATTAAGTCTAACTCTCCTTCAGGCCCATAAACTATCATTATGAAAAAAATCATGTCGATCCGTTGTTCCGTTGCTACGTGAAAAGAAAAAACTAACAAACACTGTCTTGCATTTATCATCATCATCATTTCAGCCGAAAGACGTCCACTGCTGGACATAGGCCTCTCCCAAACACCGCCACTTCGACCGGTTCTGAACTTCCCGCATCCAGCAAGTAGTATTAATTTTACGGTTTGTAATTTCTACCTTCCGTGACTAGTAGCAGTAGCCTAAGAAAATTGCTAGCTGTTATGATGATAATTCCATATTTAGCGCAAAATACTTAGAATTTATTCAAGGTATATAGTCCACCTCGTAATACATAGTTGCTTTATCACCCTAAGGTTGAATGTCACTTGCACGTCATAAAGCGACAAGATCTATTTGTCTATGTGACTGTTAGATAATCTAAACCTTATTGAAGTTTCAATTTACTGGGAATTCTTGTCAAAGTGGTAAAGTCTTTACGACTTTTGACAACAATTCCCGAGTTACGACGTCGACTACACTTTTCGCATGAGTAAAGCTGCACTGTTTGCTGGAGAATACAGAAATGTTGATCAAGGTACTTACACTTCACTGAAGTAACATGAAAATGTAAGAATAACAGTATGTATGATGGGTGCCTACATATAGTAAATAGGTGTCTGTATTCATTGGTGATAGACATGCAACCTATCACGTTGTGTAAAGTGAAGGAATATTTTAGAGCAGTTTACGTTACATTGAAGTTATGGCTTCTGCCGCAATATCGTAGTATAAATATTAGACATTGAGAAAGGTTGTAACGGAATTGACTGCCCAAGGTAGGTCAGATGTACTCGTAATAACAAAAAGCGGCCAAGTGCGAGTCGGACTCGCCTATGAAAGGATCCGTAGCAGCAAGTAACATAATATAAAAGTTCTTTAATTGAGTTGATTGAATGAAAGGTAAACTGCGGTTTACGATTTATTACGTATTAAAAAAAAATACTTACTAGATCTCGTTCAAACCAATTTTCGGTGGAAGTTTACAAGTTTTATAAAGTACATCATATATTTTTTTTAGTTTTATCATTCTCTTATATAGAAGTTACAGGGGGGGGGACACATTTTACCACTTTGAAAGTGTCTCTCGCGCAAATTATTCAGTTTAGAAAAAAATTATATTAGAAACTTCAATATCATTTTTGAAGACCTATGGTTTTGATGAAAAAAAATGTTGAGTTTCAGTTCTAAGTATGGGGAACCCCCATTTATTGTTTTTTTTTTTCTATTTTTGTGTGAGAATCTTAATGCGGTTCACAGAATACATCTACTTACCAAGTTTCAACAGCATAGTTCTTACAGTTTCGGAAAAAAGTGGCTGTACATACGGACGGACAGACAGACAGACATGACGAATCTATAAGGGTTCCATTTTTTGCCATTTGGCTACGGAACCCTAAAAAGTATCCTCGTTGAGGCCATTTTTATGCAACCCACACTTTGTCTATTGCGAATCTTTCCTTAGTTATACTTACTAGCACCTAAGGCTCCTATGTAATCTGTTACTCGTTTTTATTTTTATTGTACCGTGGTTTTGTGAACTGAATAAAGCTTTTTTACTTTACTTTACTTCCCACTGGTGGATGAACAGTCTTTTCTTTACCCAAAACCATACGGTATTAAAATAAACGGTGTTATTAAATTTTCGGAGCGGAACACACTGTTTGCCAGCCCGCAACCGGTTTTCAAACGAATACTAAATGTACTATAGCTAAATACTGGCGTTTCCGAAATGCAATTCTTGGAAACTGACAAGTCAAATCATTTAGTTCAAATAGGCCTTTAAAAGATACTTTTGAACGTCAACAAGTAAATAAAATTGAGACCTAGAATATTCCATTTTCTTGTAAATTCAATTCCAAAAGGTCGTTTCGAATGGAGAAGAATGGGCATAGAAACTCCCTAATTACTCTTTTAAAATGTTTTACAACATCTTGTGCCGATGTACCTAGAATAAAATTACTATATCTTTTCAACAGGTGACACCAATTAAAAATGTTCAGCAATCGGGAATCAAAAGAAGATAAATAATGAAATTCTATCCCAATGCCGAAGCTAGAATTACAAGCATAGTCATAGATCATACTTCTACCATTATAGATAACCTCTACAAATACCAGAGCAATAAATTTCACTTCCCCGATCCTTTTTCATTAAAATTCCGTCTAACGAAGGTCAAAAGCCGTGTGTAACGGATAATAAATAACGGTGACAAGAGTCCGAGGTCCATCGCTCAATGGCTGACGTTTGGCGCCAAAAAAATATGTCAGCCATATTGTAAACTGTGTTGGCGCGAAAAATGGACGCTTGATTTCGTTGATTTGATTTTATGATGAATGATTCCATTTTATGCTCAATGTCATTTAGCACTATTTTCAGCTATTGTAGTTAATACAGGCAGACAGATGGATACAATTAATAAAAACATTTATAAAAGGACCAACAGCGGCTCTCTATCTTTCTATGAACCAAACAATTTCTTAACTTAATATTATAAAAGCGAAAGTGAGTTTGTTTGTTGCGCTTTTACGCTAAAACGGCTGAATGGATTTTAATGAAATTTGATACATGGGTAGACTATAACCCGGAAAAGGACATAGGATACCTTTTATCCTGATAATCCCACGGGATTGGGACTTATGCGGGTGAAACCGCGGGGCGCAACTAGTTCTCCATAAATTCGAAAAGAAGCCGGCTAATATAAGATGTATAAATGAAGAAAAGGCTATGGAAATAACGGAATTTGCTTCTTTTTTTTTTGTTTGACTGGAATATTGACGTTTTTTGTCGTAACTGGCGGGTAGCTGTTTTAATTAAAGTAAAAATTAATTAATTGAGGCTATAGGGGCTGGCCTCTATTTGTTTATTTTATCTGCATGGCATATCAGTTCCTCGAGAAATATAATAATAAATTGTGGCAAGTAAGCTTACACTTGAAAAGCACAAAATTAACACAAAAGTAACATGCATGAGGTTTACTTTATTAGTGACGTCACAAGATGTCTGTATCTAAGGCAAGATATGATTTCTGTCTGAGTATTTCAAACAATTTGCTACAGCCTCAGACCGAATAAAAAAGCAAGACATAGAGCTGCGAACAATACCGTGAAGCATGGCAAAACTGCACCTCACTAGGTACACACATGTTTACGAAACCAGCCTCACGTCACTGTTCACAGCGCTATGTCTTGGGTTTTAGGGTTCTGTACCTCAAAAGGAAAATACGGAACCCTTATAGGATCACTTTGTTGTCCGTCTGTCTGTCTGTCAAGACCCTTTTTCTCAGGAACGTGTGGAGGTATCAATCTGAAATTCATATCAAATACTCAGGTCTACTGTCCCTTGTGGAAAGCACAGAATCGGTCGAAGTGGCAGTGATTGGGGAGGCCTATGTCCAGCAGTGGACGTCTTTTGGCTGAAATGATAATGATGATGATGACTGTCCCTCGGAGCTGAAAAAATCAAACTTCTAAGCCAACGCAATCAAAAGATACAGCCGTTTATGCTGCAAATTTTCGACACTCGCAAGGGAATCAAAACCTACAGGGTACTTCCCGTGAACTCAAAATCTTGAAATTTGGTACAAAGCAACATCTTATAGCACAGATAAATGAAAAATTGCGAAAAGCATTAATTTTTAGTTACATTATTTAATAAAAATATTTTTAATAATTTTAAACTTACTACCCCTTTCCTCATGAACGCGGTTTGTACGGAACTCTCGATGCGCGAGTCCAACTCGCACTTGGCTAGTTTTTTTATTTGGTCTAAGGTTACAGCACTACTTTACCTCATAAAACAAATGAGTACCTACTTACCTCTCCACACAAATTATTTTCTCTCCAATAAAAGTATTTTACCGCTAAACAAAAGGCTATCTAACTCAACATGTATTTTAACCAGTCTGGTATTATTCTACTTAACTCTCTTTTAAGAGGCTCACCAGTTCATTTTGGTAGGGCTCTTAAGGAGTAAGGCAACGAGGTCATTTGTCAAATGGTCGGCCCTAAGGGCTCCCTCGGTATGAAGTACTTTAGTATGGCTAAACACAGGGCTTTGGACCTGTTAGGTGTGGCCACGAAAAGCAAGGAAAGTGTTTAAAACAGAGTTTATTAACAAGTTAGAATGGTCAGACTACGACTAGATAACTATGGTCAACGTTTTATGTTAGTAAAGTCAGGGAAATGTGACAACATACATCAACTTGCCATGTAAAGTTACGTGCAGACTGACTCGGAGCGACTCTAACAAAACAATTTCTAAGAAAACTTCACTGTACAACAATAATTACCGGTGTCGCGTCACACCAGTGAGCACGAGGCTTTATGGCAAGGAAAAAGAACAGAAATATGTTTACCTACTGTTGTTGCTTCTTTTAAACATATCGCAGTGTGTATTTTAAATAACATAACATAACAGAACATCACGCCTTGTTTCCCCGAAGGGTTGGGCAGAGGTGTCCCTGTAGCAGGTACACCCACATTTTGCCAGTTATGTTTAAGTCCCACGTAATAGGGGGCGAGCCTATTGCCATCAACCGGGCACAAATCCAGACTCCGGGCTGCTACTAGAAATTCAGATTTTAAATATCTGCATTATTTTATGGTAAACCAATTCAAGCAATAGTGAGCATACTAAGCACCAATTGTATCACAAGCTATCTAGATTTCAGCGTCTGAAACTACTAACAACATTAAATTCATTTAAATCCACTAAAATAACACTGCAAAGGCTTACCCTAAAGCTTTTCTTTTCTCAAGAAGTACCTCTCCGACTTACCAGCTCCCGTAAGACAAAAGATCGTGACACTGCATACAAACTACAATAAGTTCATCCGTACAGTCAAACACCGTCTAAAGTAACACTTCTGTGCCGCAGGAGGAGACGCCCGAGGCGGGAATCGCGAGCCGATTTCCGGCCACCGTAGGCGCGGGCTTGCGGACGGTGAGCAATGGGTAGCTCGCCGTCCGATAAGCACCAAGCCCGGGTCGACGGCGCGTTGTGTTGCATGCGCGCCTCAAAGAGATGTCATCAGAATTGACGGGGTCCGCTAGGGCCAATGCCTGCCGGGGGTTCGAAGAAAACCGATAGGGACATCGTGGCCCCCGGCAACAGGGCAACCGAAGGAACACGGGTGGGTTTTAGTCAGTAAGAGTCTGACATGCCCTCCCGCTCCACCCAGATCGGGAGAAATTATTTGATAATTTCCCACCCAAAAAAAAAAGGTAGCACTTCTGTAAATATGGAGTATTAAACAAAGTCGCTTTTCTTGTTTATGTATATGCGTGTTATCTTGGTTCTTGTGAACTACACAACGGATTTTAATGCGGTTTTGACCACAATTTTAACAATTTCTTTCGGAAGTTTTATGTGTAAAATCTCTGTTACATGTAGAATGCACCCGTGCGAAGCAGAGGGGGCTAGTAAACTGTAAAAACCGCTGGTTGCTGCGAAATAAAAGCACTGTATGTCAATGTCAAAGTGTTAACTTTATACGAGCCGTTGACTGTACTCAAAATAGTGAATGTCATTTGCATAGCAAACAGATTGGGCCGCTGTCGTATCGTTAATATAGCCGTAACGTTTTTAAAATGGGTATTGGATGACTTCGAAGCTATTGAACTGAAAAACAGGATTCGAAATAGAATTATACTTATTTTTAATTTTTAATAGATTACAAATTAGTAGAAAGTATTCTGGGAAAAGGCTTTTCTATACGAGAAGAGAGTTTTACATTGCAGTGAAACTATATTGAGCAGGCTTTACTTTTGGAACGAGACATTTAGATTCCTATTCTAGCACACGATACCTAATCCCCAATGCGTAATCCTGCAGCATAGATATCGCATAAGATCGATAGAGGATTAGGTAATTTTGGACAGTAGCACCTTTTATGATTGATCAATCATAAATTTCATTTTCTGTAATAATCAGGTGATGGAGGTAAAAGTCAAAACCTTATGATGACTTTCGGAAATCTTCGGAACCAAACATAAGTGCGATCATCACGCACCTTTAAGAAATCAACTAAATTCCATTTGAAATAAGATAAGACATTCAAACAAACTTTTTTTACAGTCCGTTCAACCGATTTTGACTTCTATACCGTAGGCATAAGGATGGCAGTAATAGCAAAAAAGTGGTTACTATACCAATGTTTACTGCAGCTGCCATTTGTTATGCTACCAACGCAATAGAAGTCAAAATCGGTTGAACGAACTGTAAAAAAGGTTTAGTTAAATGTCTTATCTTATTTCAAATGGAGTATAGTTCTATTGGAGACAAGTCCTCGCAAAAACAGCGACTTAATAGGCTATTCAGAATCATGATCTTACCATTATCTTAATTGGGTAATCATAGTGACTGATCCAGTTATTCATAGAAGTCCAACATCCACGCACATCAGTTATCCCCACTATATTTATGAGCAATAACTACTCCCGTAGATTGCAGCCGCTCGACAGACGACCTGATTGATGATCACAGACCATGAGTTATTGAATCTGTGGCTGCGCCCATTCCATTTGTTAATGTTATAGTCACTGCTTGGAAATCGTGGGAGAGTTGTTATACGATTGCAGGATCTAACACCTGTTTTAATAATGAAACTCCCAACCCTAAATTCCGAATCGTTATCAAATTGTTTTTGATAAACAATTCTTTTGAGTAAGTAAGTAGGCGAGTTTTTTTTAACTTGACTATAGTTTTTCAATACTTTTGCATGCTTCAAAGCGCAAGGCGTTTGAATTGGCATTACTCTCAACTTGCCAAAAACAAGAAGAACTTTGATTGCTTCTTATATATAATATGCATATTGCACTTATACTTAAAGTACAAGTGTGTGTGTAGAAAAACTATCCTCTCAACACAATTATAATAACAAATTAACATTTGTTGTGTATTGTATGTATAAATAAAACACTGATGAAAAAAAAACTATGGACGTCTGTGTGTCTGTCCGTATGAATCCCGTGTGTGGTCACGATAACGTCTGAAATGCTCCACATACCGAGATCATTAAAAAAAAAACACTTTGGACTTGCTTCCCTTTATTTCGTATTGAAAATTGCTGTTTATTTCAATAATGTCGTTTAAAGATATTAATAAAAAATAAAAATTGTTTTATAATTTTTCAGTTTTTGAATGAGCGTTATGAGGCGTGCACATTTGGATTTTCCATTTTTTTTGTGTTATATTAGAGAAACTTACGGCTGATTACATCTTGTTACATGTGTATTCAACAGCAGTTTCTTTTGTCATGTGGCCAACCTACCGGCTGAAGAGTCTTAACTAGTAGATAGTAGAAATTAGTGGAACCCACCTTAGCCCCTAAACCCTTAAAAAGAAGGATTTTCATTACTCCAGTAAATCTCCAACCTAAAACTTACCACGGAGTAACAAAGCTGCAACTCACTTTTAGTATCCAAACATATATAGCTTACGAAACCAGTACAGTTTTCACCCAGTTTCGGAAAACGTAATCCTTTTATAATGAGTCTACACGTGGTGACGCGACGACGGCCAGTCTTTATAAATTGACACACGGTTGGGGATCCTTTTGTTTCGTGTTTACGTGGAAATCCTTGGATCAGCCGATTGGGTCCACGTGGCTGTATCTCTTTTGACAATTCCGGTGTTTTTATATAATTTATTTACTGTTATGGCACTTCAACGACTTATTCACTAAGACATACACAAACAAAAATCACATACAGTTTTAGTCATTGTGAATTCGTCACTTACAGAAGTGCACAGCGCTAACAGAGAAATCAATAGTACGTGCAAGATATCGTTCGTTAGTTAAATTACATATGAGTTATAAAATAAATAAGAATAAAATATGAGCTATGGTCACAAATACGATCTTCCGATCGTACACAAATACTAAAAATCAAAAAATATTTTAAAAAACTCAGGAAGTGCCGACAGAAGTGAAAACTTGAAAAAAAGTCGGCACCGCAATAATCAACGCGTTGATGTCTTATACTCCACGGTGTCGGTAACAGGTGAACAGGTAGCAAAATCAATGGTTTATTCCCATCTCAAAAATGCCAAAGAAGTTTTCACTTCAATAAATTACAAAAAAATGGCTGACAAAGAAGGAAATGAAGTAAATACAATAATTAATAGGCGGCTCGTGTTGCACAGACGACTCAAGATTACGAGCTTCTGGTTAGACACAAGTCTCGATCGGAATTGTCGTAAAGGGTTAGAGTAGATGTCGATGCTATTGGTTCGTGTAGCGATTTTATTGTAGTTTGCCATTACACGTTTCATAGGTGCGGTGCTACCAAGGTTAGTACGACTTGTAGTCGTGGCAAAGGTAAAGGTTTCTCGACCAGATCTGACAGACTGAACCTTTGAACGTAAGAAGAATACCGTGGACAGCTAGGGCTTCTAAAACAAAGTGAAGCTTCTTTGAATGCGTTCAATCCTGTTTACGTGAACGCAGTAAGTAGGGTTCCAAACTGGAGATGCATAGTCCAGTAGACTTCTTACAAGAATATTGAAAAGCACCTTTAGGGTAGAGATCGATTGGAAATCCCGACATATTCATTTTATAAAGCCAGACATTTTTGAAGCTTTGGCAGTGATATTGTCAATGTGGATAACAAATGTGAGTTTAGAGTCGAGTTGGACTCCTAGGTCACGAATCATGTCCACTGTTTGTAGTGTTACCCCATTTATTGAGCAAGACGTAGGTAAAGGTTTCCATTTTCCATAAATAAAAAAATAAAAAACAAATGTTGATTGTGAAACCGAAGTAAATATAATGTTGTTATATCTCGTTTTAATTTTCTTCCTACATTTGAACGCGCTGGTTGAATGGCCCCACAATAACTGCGACACTGAGTTTAACCGAGTATTTTATACAGGGTGACGGCTATCTTATCAGCGCGACAGACACGACTCGAGTACTGCTCGCATGCAGCTAAAATAATTTAATTCAGTTTGTGAAAAGGAATGGTCTACAGTAAACGCTAGATTTTAGTCAGCAGAATTTAACAAAGGATTTTAAGTAAACAAATGTTAAAATTGAAAAAGTCTGTGGTTGACAGGGTTTTGTGTCATTGAAGCTTCTGCTTCAAGCTTTAAAAAAAAATATTACTGAACATTTAAAAAACTATTGAAAAAATAAAAGGTTTGGCGTCGGTTTCCCTGGTTTCGTTAGTTTTTTCTTGCCACTGACTTCTGCTAAAATCTTTTGAGATTTTTTAATTTTTATGTGAAACATCTAATGCGGCGGGTCAGACCGCCTATTGGCGTGGCGACGCGGCTAACGCCTAGCCTCCAAAAGTTTAAATGAAGAATGTATATTTTACTTAGAAAAAAAAAGATTAATATTTTGTTTTTGATTATGCCATTTTTTTTACTATGTCATATTTATTTCCTCTCAACCATCTTTTCATGCATAAATTTTCTATACAAAACAGTTTTGATGTTTCACATCTGCCAGGCATCCCGCGACGGTTCATTTTTTTAATAATTCAAATATGAATTGCTACTGGTCCGTAAACAATGAAACCAAGTCTCATGTAAAACTACACAGAACTACATGAATCTAATTTATACTTTCATTGCAACTTCTACCTCGGTCTAACGAGCCACCATGAGCCACAGTCTAGAAAACTTCACTCAGACCAGAGAATCGCACCAAGGTATTAAATGAGTTTTTGTTATGCTGTGGTTGGACAGACGTGCAATGTTTTAGTATGAGGCAATGAACTTTTTTCAGACAAGTCTGATGTCGTAAAAAGTCTACCTATCAGCATAATGATATAATATTTAGTAGAGACCCCGTCTGCTAAACATCAATCTATTTAAATATTTTATTCAAAATTCTTGCAAATCCAAATATTGTCTGGTAGACATTATGGCTATCAGTGTATAGTGATAAGACCACTATTCTGTCAATTAGGTTTTTGCCATCCAATGTGGCAATGCCGCCAGTCGTCACGGAGGAATTTTTCGATGTCATATTTTGGTATATTGTTAGTTACCTGTTATGATATTTCATTGTTTTTTTGACACCCTAAAAATGGTCACATTAGAGGAGAGTCAGATCGTATGTACGAAAAAGTTACTTAAGTAAGTAATTACTTCAATAGTGTTGTTATATCAAGTTTATTTTGTTACATAAAATCTGCCATGTTCTTTTATTGCAGCCATCTGGTCAAGTGAAGTTAGCACACTTTACCATTTTTAGGGTTCCTTAGTCAATAAGGAACCCTTATATTTTCGCCATGTCCGTCTGTCTATCTGTCTGTCCGCAACTTATCTCAGAGACTGTTAGTACTAGAAAGCTGTAATTTGGCATGGGTATACATATTAATCAAGTTTAATAAAAAAAAAAACAAGATTCATGGATCCGTTTGCGAAATATTTAAAGCTTTAAAGTGCTCATTTTTGCTAGAGTCAAGTGGCCCCCTCCTCCTGCCAGCTAAATGGTTGGTTCTAGATATGTGGAAAAATTCACAGCAGTAGGATGCGGTAAACATAACGAAATTAAAAGGAAAACTATCTAAGTAGGTTCTATAAGTTAACGAGTATATTCCGTATGGGAGAACATGTTTTTCAACTACAATGTTAAGTTTGTTCTTGGGATAAAATTCATCCCATCTACGGAACCCTTCATTGTGCGTGGTCCGACACGCACTTAGCCTGTTTATTTTATTGTAATGGAAACGTTGGATTTTGTTATAAATCTCATTTTTATATTGCCTACATTTTATTCTACTTTGATCGCCAGTAAAATGTATGTAAATAAGCTTACATAAATTGTACCAATCACATTGGCTGTCTGGAGTATGATCGTAGTCTAGCTCAGAACGAATCATTTTTAGAATAACTAAAAAATATCCTTACATTAGCCAATTATTACGGAAAATACCCGGTTTTGCTATTTTGTACTTCATATAATGTTTGTTTACTGGCAAAACTGTATTACATACATGGACCGGACTGTCATCTAGCGGTGAATGTGGAAACTGGTTATTTTTGTGGTTTGACGCCATCTAGTGAAAGTTTGCTGAAACCATTCCTACGCGGCCGGCCCTCTACCGGGAAAAGAATTATGATTTCAGCGGAGCGCTTGCTAGCGCAGAGACCGTGGTTTCTGAAAAGTCCGCTAGGTGGCAGAGAGTGTGGTTTCATGCTTTACCTACCTAGTACTAATATAGGTGGCGCTGATTGATAGACATTCAAAAATTATTTCGTGAAAATCTAAACAGAGTGGAAGTAATACTTTTATTTAAATTAAACCATAGAATTTTCTTTTGAATCGGTTCCAATTACATTTCGTGCTATAAATAGTTCATGCCGTGGCAAAAATAAGTCAATTAGCAGGTGGTAGCAGTGACTGCAGAAGTTACTGTTGCTGTTACTGTTAGCGTATATCTTTCCACTGCTGGGCAAAGGCCTCTCCCCGTGACTTCCAGTGCTTGCGACCCAGTGCTAATGTGGACCATTGGTCGTTTGTTTTGTCCGCCTCGCCCCGCTATCTTCTACGGGGTCTGCCGCCGACTGCGGACGTACTTTTCAATAGCTCGTCGAGATTCGTACAATCCATTTTTTCGATAAGACTCTAGATAAGACCGAAATGTAGTAGACCCTATTTTACATTTTTCAAAGCTTACCATCAATCCTTCTACATGTGCAGCCTGCGGGTCAACTTTACTCAGCGGGCAAACAGCGACCCACGCGTTCAATATAATAATGCACTGAGAGTGCTGCTGCGGCTGCCGTGGCGTTGTAGTGCATCAGGGATGTTTACGGATAATAACATTGATGGTTTTGCCGCCATTGTTAGAAAAAGATGTGCATCCCTGATGGCACGTGTTCGCGGCAACAGTAAGTATTCTCAGTGTGTTCGCAGATTGGTGGGATTCCCCGATTTTGCGGAGGTGGATGCAGCTCCACGCTGAATTTTAATTGTATGTTATAATCTGTGTTTGTACCAACTAACACTAGATGTTAAGTAAAATTGTTACTAACCCTATGGACTCTGTCTGAAATAAAAATATTCTGTTCTATTCTTTACCCACTGCTGGGCATAGGCTTCTCTTTGCTTGTGCCGATCCCCACACTCCAGTGCCAGCCCTGTCCAGGTTTTATCCTGGTAGTTAAAGTGACAGCAAAAACTAAGTACCTGTGGCGGCATCTACATCGCCACATGCAAACTACGCATCAAAGACCTGACGTCACACAAAAATCCTGACGTCACACAAATCCTGCATCGCGCTATTAGAGTTTACCGTGCGAAAGACTATCTGACATCAATCGTTGGGCAGTTGTCCATCAGACACAACACCCGTCTGGTCGGAGGATCCTCCCTTTTCTATGGAGGATGAGTAAACTTTACACCCTGTTTCTCATACCTCTAAATTGGTGACCCCGAGTATGAACGTCACCGCAGCCTTCATGCAACTACTTCAACGTGACGTCATCATCATCATCATCACTCCCGCAAGCTTTCGTGAGGCGAGTTACACAACCAGCCAGCACTACAATGCTACATAACCAGCTTACAATTTAATTATCTTTAACTACCTACTCTTGTATTTTTACTCAAACCCGCAGATCTCAAACAAAAACTGAAACAATTTTCTAACAAGCTCAAAGTAAAATTCGAACAGTACTTTACTAAAGAGAAAACCTTTCAACTGTCTAAGTATTTTTACTTTTTAGTTTCATGACGGTCTCCATTCCTTTTCCTTAAGAAGTCTGGAACTTGTTAACGTTTTAGGGTTTCGTAGCCACAGGGCAAAAACGGACCCTTATAATTTTGTCATGTCCTTGTGTCTGTTTGACCGTCTGACTGTTAGTCCGTCTATCCGGATATCACACAGCCATTTTATTCGGAGATTATTGACACTACATCGATTGGAAAGAAAGTGTATTCTGTCCACCTATACACAATGATACGAGGCTTTTGGCTACTTTATAAGTGTGTATTTTATGTATTCTTTGCGTTTTGTTTGTGCAGAATAAACAATTTTTCTTGGTAACACCACCCCATTAACGAAACCAAGAGATGAAAAAAAAACAATGCACATAAGCGTGTGAGGTATTGTTGGATTTGGATCCCATTAGAGAAAAGACGATGAATGACGTTTCTAAGTGACTCTCCTATTTTAGTCAAATAGTTTTTGAGATAAGGAATGTTTTTGGTTACAACCGCAAAAATAGCTTTTTATAGTTTTTGAGAAATACTATAATGTACTGTTTCTAGCAGACGTTAAAGTAAATATTATGCATGCGGCTACAGAACCTTTAACTCTGCGTGGTTCAACACGCTCTTGGCCAGTTTTTCTGTTGTTTATCTTAAAGTCGGGTTAAAGTGTTGAGAATTTGAGACACAAGTGCCAGGAACACAGAGGTGCTTAGTTACCTTTGTATCATCCTTACGTATTGGGAGAACGAGCTACTAAAGAATTTATCGAGTTTTTCAACCACGCTTTGTTGTAGTTGACCGAGTCCTTTAATAGTTCTTCAGAGATTCTTTCATTTGTTTTGAAAAGGTAGTTTCTTGGGCTTTTTATTACCGAGAAACTTTTACAAGGATTTTTTGGCGCGTGAGCAAAATGGAATTAACTAACCAACAACGCGTGTGACACCCCTGTTAATGTCATCCAAGCGCCAAAATATATTTGTATCGCTGTATTATACGATATCTTTATGAATGATTGGAACCTCTTTTCATCTTTCATGTCATTATTATAATTTTGGACACTCTTCACGATAGCGTCTCTTTAGAGTACCTATCTACCCTGTATGTCTCCATAGGATATCACAAACGAACCCCTATTACAGTTTAAACCCAAGCTTTTATATGGCCCGAGGGAATATACCAGTGAAAGGCTCCTTGACCCACTTGTCTCCGGAGGAAGACCTTCGCCTTCAGGCAGTTACTGGCTGGGTGGTTGAAGGTTGAGTATGACATTAGTATACTTGGATTAAAGAAAGTGAAGAATATTCAGTTGCCAGTTCTACTGAAAAGGCATGCAAATAGCCCACTTCTTCTTTTGGCTCGGTTATCCTGGCAATAAATATATAACTTTCCTTTGTTTTTGTCGATAATACCAGGAATTGGCAGCAGTGTGCTTTTACGATCAGCAACTTGTTTGCCAAATGCATTGATTAATGTTCTGTTGACCAGTCGATGGTCTATTACATGGTGTACTCATGCTGCCCACTTCTGCCTACACCTTTCAGTAATCCGGGCGTGATGTTTGGCATGTTAGCTATAAGATGGCTCAGGTTCATAAATTATGTACGTACGGTTTCATTCTAATACGACATTAACATCACGATCCTAATCCGGACATACCCAAAGTCCAAATATATCACAAATTCCGACTAATTTCCCCACAAAAATACCCTCAATTTCTTTGTAATTAATTTCGTTAATCTCAATCCCAACAAAAAGGTTCCCGCGATAGAGACTTGTCACATTATTCCGCCTAATTAAATCCCTAATCTAATCCTTGTAAGGACAGAAATCCCTTAGGGGCAATACACACGAACAACGAACTTATAAATGGATTAAATGTGTATAAACAGACTACGTGTTTATTGATGTAGTGTGTTTAGTCCCTTGTGGGGAGTGAGATAAGTAGTTAGATTGAAATGGAGTGAAGTTAGAGCGAAATTTTTCTAATGCCCGCATGCGGTAAGACGAGTCCGCAAATACTACATTCGTACAATCTACGTAAAATCTATTAGTTTATTTTTTACATTTACAATTATTGCTGGCCAGAAACCGCATGCGGGTGCGAAAAAGTATCGCACTATGATAGGTATATAATATTTAGTTGTAATACTTGCACTGCAGTTTAAGTTCACTCACAGCGCACTAAACTATATAAATCAAAAGGTTCTTACCCTTTTTAGTCTTCGCACTAATTCAGTATTCAAGGAGTTGGATCACTTCGACTTTCACGTGAAAACGAAGTGCTCATGAGCTTTGCATATTTTTATTACTATGTTTACAACATCTATCTTGAGGTCCTGTGTCGCTGGTTCTAATGTAACTAACTGGGCGCGTCGACTATACAATATGATTCTTCATAATGTGCACATATCAAAATGAGGGAATCTATGCTTAATTTTATCGACGGAAAAAATATGAAATAAAAAATTTGTTTTGTTTTTTTATACAATTTAAAAAAATCTTTTTGGCATCTTATTTATAAATTTTTCAATTATTGTAAAAATTGATGAAAAAAAAAACAGATTTTTGCTAAAAAAACATGTTTATTTTCAATTGAGGGTAGTTTTTTTTCTAAATTTTCATTTTATGTGGGCGCCTAATTACTTCCAATCATTAAGGAGTTTGTTTCATCGCGATATATGATTTAGTTTAAAAGTTACACAGATTTATTAAAAAAAAAAATTTTATTCCATAAAAAGTATAAAAAAATATTAAGAATTTAAAAAAAAAATTGTCATTAAAATTAAGCATAGATTCCCTCATTTCGATATGTGCACATTATGAAGAATTACACTATATATCTCTTAGTAGGTACTTTGATTTGAAATGTTGAACTGTTGTATGATTTCTCTCTGTTTATTCAGTAAATAGGCTATCGTAATCACCTTTTCATGTAATATTAAAACAAAACAAAACAAATAAGCTAAAAATAAAAAACAAGCTAGAGAATAAAAAAATAAGGTGCAGCCTCACAGCTGAATACACCTACTATTTAGGTAATGTGTTATTTTACATAAGGCACCTACAACTGGTTCTGGGTCCCAAACATCCAGCATGCTATTGTATTTTTGGTCAAACAGAATACAAAGTTGTTGAAATTGAGAGCGATATAGCTTTCAGCATCCTAATGACGTCACTTGTCGGTATCAACTCAATTTGCATACTTCATTGGCTATTGTCTAAATTGAATCTTCGTTTCTCAAGGCAAGTTTGAAGCCGTTTGGAATTCTGTTAAAGCTTTAGCGAGAAAAATACCCTTATTGTTGAACAATGGCCTTAGTATTTAGTCATAATGCCATGATAATGGCAATAATAGTTTATTGTTTAAAAAATATATTTATTTATTCATAGGAGAACCAACAGCTATAACAAATGGATAACAGTTGTTTAAGAAACATAGAGCCAATTACAGGTTCCCACGGGTAAAAACAGAAAAAGTAGTAGAAATCTTAGGATCACTAACAAGCACGATAAAAAGATTAAGTATACATATTATTATACATATAAGGAACAATAAGCAATATGCACTTTAAAAAAAGTCAGCGTTCAGCCGAGCGCGTGCAAAATAGGTTTTATACATTGGTTTCTTCTACAAGAGAAGAATATCATGCCCTTACTCTTTACACTGTGCCCAGGGTATGCCAGACCTACAGTCGCTCGTACATCAGATAAAAATTTGACATTGACAGCGCCTTGTGTTCTAGCGACGATTTTCGTAGTGAAAATATAGCGACTTCTGGTTATTATTTGACAATTGCGTAAATCGCCCTTTACGGCTACATAACACACCAGTGTCTGTAACTTGACAGGCGGTACTTTCCACATTATTTATGGAGATATTCTAACGTATTCTTTGAAATACGTAGCACGACTGTAGGCTTGGGTATTACTGCTAAGTAGTTCAATGTGGCATTACACCATCATCATCATTTCATCCGAAAGTCGTCCACTGCTGGACATAGGTCTCCCCAAGTGTCAGCACATCGACCGGTCTTGTGCTTCAATTTTTATTCTTTTTATGTTTTTGGATGTCAAAGAAGGAGATAGCCAACCTGTTGACTACTGGAATGTCATATATGCCTGCTGTAATTATACACAGGTGCCCTTCAAACTGTAGCACAGCAACACCGCTTGATGACAGAAATAGACATCGTGGTAGTACTTTCCTGGAGTACACACATACCACAGGTAGTACCTACATACTGTAACTTACCATCAATATTTATGTATAACGTAGACAATAAAACTCCACAAACCGTTTTACTTACCTTTCGATCCAAAAAGCTACGCAAACAAATAACATTTGATCTGAATACATATCACATTATCCCCCTTCCCTGCTTATTCCCTTACAGGCAATCTATCACGGCTCGGCTCGAATTCTCGAGCATTTTTGCAAATGTTGAAGAACGCATTAGTTACACCTGACTTCTGAGCCTCGACGATAAAAGTTATGGGTTTAAAATTACAGACATTTTGTATTGAGAACCGTTGGGAAATTGGGAAGGAATGAATAATACTTAAGTGTTTTTAAATTACTTAAGAAGAGCGTCTTTTTAGTTGAATCTGTGTAACATGTAAGAATGGTTTGATTTGAATAATACTTATAACATGTAATAAAAGTTAGCGGTTAGTTAGTAAGTAGTATCTATTCTCCAAGATTTTTTGCGAGGACCACTACTGCTTCTGAATTACGTTTGATAAACGATAGCTTACCTATAAGCACAACTAATATTGGAAAAATAAACATTCTCTCGTATCGGCACAAACTTTTTGACGATAGCTCACGCCACGTGGCGAATATATTAGCCGCTCGGCCAGGGCCCTATACCACATAACTTTACAGTTACAAGTTACAAATTTGTAAGTCTCATAAGTACCTGTACCAGAAAACTCTAAGCCGCATAATTGTAACAGAAAAACCTTACAAATATGTAAATTATAGTTAACAATTTCTGTGTTGCGCAATTTTTTCTACAATTTAACAATTTTCTAGAATTGTAGATTTGTAAAGTTTTGTGGTGTAGAGCTCAGGTGATACCGGGACTTACTGCCCAGAGAAGTTAATAACATGCGGGTAATATAATACGAACCCTTTAAGATAACTTTCGACAATTCGCTTTCCTCCAATACACAGATCTGTAACCCCATTTAACTCGCAGGTAACTAAGGAAGCAATATTTCACCATTAATCTTACTCGAACACAAAACTTCGGCCAAATCATGATTTATAGATGAACTTTCAATGAAAACTTTAAAATTCTACGGTAAATAAAATCTTGGTGAAGTTGGGAAAATGGCTTCTGCACCGACGAAATAGCTCGACTCGAAATGAGAAAACTTCCCGAAGTTTGGGAACCGGGCATGGGAATCGGGTTAAAGAATGCATTGTTCCAGTCCTGGTTTCGTCTTTGTTGCTAGTAATTGTATTGGAATTTCCGTATTTATGTACTGTCATTGTATTTCCCAAGTTTTAAGTTTTCGTATGTTCCTGTAAGTTAAGTGTTTTAAAAACTTTGATGTTTTTAAAATGCTTCATAAAATAGTAAGTCACGGAATTTGATTTTAAAATCGGGTAGAGACATATGAAAAAGAGCCAGAAAAATATTATTCGTTATAAACAATAATAATTATAATAAGACTGATTTATTATACTCATACAATAAATAATTTTCACCACATTTTGCATGTAAACTTAAACAAAATAAAAAAACGCTTTCCTGTTCAACCTTCCCAGTTTTACGTAACAACATGTACTCCCGCTGGCTTAACGCACACGATAAATCCGCATCAATCAATGTGCATTAGCTGGCTTACCCATGTTCAAAATATTATATATAGTGCCTAATATAGCACAGGCTAAAATTGTCATGAAAATCAGCTAACTCTACAGTTTTTGTTCCAGGAAAAGAGAGCCCTTTTGTGAAATTCTTTCGTTTCGGCAAAAATTAAGAGCGCTTAATTACAATTGATTAATCTTTTAGGAGTTGAAATATTCATGAGGAGATACCGAAATTAAGGTGTCTTTTCTTGTGATTTTTTTTTTGCAACACTTCTTATGTATTTGCTGGTAATTTTTCTTCTCCCCTTGGGGTTTTCTGTCTCAGAGCGTCTTTTGTTTAAAATTAGCATCATGTTTGTATCCCATAGTTAATGCTATGGGACGTTATATACGACTGTTTTCACGCCACCATGCGCAAGCGGTGCGCGTCCTTGGTGCGCAGGGTGCGGGCTAGCTCCAGCACTGTTCTGGCGATGATTGCTCAACGACTGGATTGCCCCTACGTTGGGCACTGTTGTAGCAGGCATATTGCTGGTGCTTAATTTGTCAATATTATGAATATTATTATTTAAATTTTTACTTCTGACATAACTTCACTTACATAATTTCTGACATAATTTAATTCATTGTTCTATTTAATTTTATTTTTATTTTGTTGTGTGCTTTTGACATTAATTGATTTGATCTGACATTTTTCTGTGACACTTATAAAATTAACATTTTGTTTTTAATATGAGTCTAGGACCTGAAATAAATGAATTTTATTTTATTTATATTTATTTATATTACATATGTAAGTGCAGAACTTTGACTTTAACTGAATTTTTTGCAATTTGCAGGTCAGTGTCAGGTCGTATGTTGATCAAAAGATGATCCGCGATCGTAACAAATATGTATTTACAGAATTAGAATCATTAATACAACTCCTTAAGTTAGTATTGACCTCAAATGTCATGATTTTGGAAAAAGACATTCAATTGGGTAATTTGAACTTAGACAGTTGTATGGATGATTTTGAATGATGGGGGCTACCCTGGCTTTACGCGCTTTCACCTTAAGGTTAAACTAGTCGCGGGCTCGAACTCATTGGTGGGCTTGGTCAAAAAGCACGCTATCTCACCTAGCATCGTGTCCGACAGAGATAGTATCAGTGATGAGCAGTTAGACGCTGGTCTACATGCACAAACTCTAGTTCGCACGCACACAAACACCGTTCAGAACGATTTTAGTAAAAAGAGCGCGTAAAAAATTACGAAATGTCCTTTGGAAGGTGGAGTTTTATGAAAAAACTACTGCATAAATCAATTACGAATAAAGTTTATTATAATCTTCGACAGTTGAGCTTTGTCGGAACGAGCTTTGTTTTGGAGATTTTATACTTCTTTTGTTACTTATTTACTCCCAAAGTTGCGTTAAAATTAGCAGGAAAAACGAATCTTTGTTGGCTCATAACTTTTGAATTGCTATTTTTTACTATTCTACTTCTGTACAGACAAAATTAATAATAAGACAAAACGATTTCATGTTTTACTTTGGATGTACAATGTGTAACAGTGGAGTAAAACCCCCCGAAATTTGTATGGAAAAAGTATCGGCTAGTTGCGCCTTAAATCAAATAGATAGTTCAGAACATCACCATACACATTTTTCTTAAATAAAAAGAAGAACAGGAGCGTGTTCTTCTTTTGTTCAATCTACAAAATGCCAACCCAAAACCCACGAGACATAAACATATCCCTTCAATAAACAGCTGTCGACAGCAGCCAGCTCTCGAGACCCGTCAAGGAAATCGCCGCTCACCCTCGAATGGCCTGGCAGGCTGCCACGCGGGACGTCCGAGCTTTAATCTCATACGGTAATGCCTGCATGTGGCTTAGGCTAAGCTTATACGGGCAGTTTTTAGCAATTATTGCCGGCAATAGTTGCAGTGGGTAGTGGGGAGAATGATGGAGCAAATTTTAAAATATCTGTTGTTTATTCATAATTAGCTTGTAATGTTCTCACTGCTGGGACACATACCTCCTCTCGATGAGTGGGCTGTAATCCACCACGCGGGCCCAGTGCGTGTTGGTAGATATCACATGTCTTCGAATTTTTTGATTCTAGGACATTGTTTCCTCACAATGTTTTCCTTCACCGTTTTGAGAGCAGTGATGATGAAATTAAACGCACAAAGTAAAGCGCCTGTCTGGGTTCGAACCCACAACCTACAACTCGTATGTCGGGGCAGTTACCACTGGGCCACCACTGCTCTTATTCTTGTTTATTAATAATGTCGAATCAAATAAAGCAATTCATAATATGGAGCCATCAGGAGTAGTCCTTTTATGGCTCCATAATAATTTGTATATTTTGTTTTGCTAATCAATGTTTCACCTCGTTTTATAACTCTGTAACCTATTTCCTGGCATCGCAGTAGCTTGATGTTGTCGTCACGGCATATTTTAGCAATATTGGCCAGACTAGAGCAACTATGAAGCTTATGGAAGCATACCTTTATTAGCTGATGCAGTCAAATGGTGCAGAGGTGCAATGACCTGGTTCGGGACTCAGGGTCGCGGGTTCGGGCCGGGAGATAAATCTGTGTGGCCTTGTCAGGTTTTGGGTATGAATATTTGCCCTCGTAAAAGCTATAAACGGACAATAATGTTACTATTTGTTACATATTAGTAACTAAAGACTCGCTGTACGATTTTTTCTAGAATTGATATTTTAAATGGGGCATACACGAACTGGTTCTGCATCTCGAGGGGTGTTAGACAGGGTTGTGTAGCGTCACCGTGGCTGTTCAACTTGTACATGGATAGTTGTCTGATAGATTTGAAAGAGGGTGAGTGCGGATTGAGGATGAATGAGTTGCCTGTCAAATGCCTTATCTACGCAGATGATCAAGTTCTACTTGCATCATCAGCAGAACAGTTGCAAGACATGGTGACTGTGATGGGTGAAGCATATAAGAGGAAAGGGATGAATATAAATGTGAATAAGACGAAGGTCATGGTGTTTGAAAGAGGAGAGGATGTATCGGTGTGTGATGTGAAAATAAATGATAAGAGTGTGGAGCAAGTAAGTGAGTTTATATATTTGGGGAGTCTGTTTACAAGGGATGGGAAGATTGATGGAGATGTGGAAAAGAGAGTAAACGCGGGAAACAAAGTGAATGGTGCTATACATGCGATTGTGACCAGCCAGTCGATGTCTAAAAAGGCTCGACTGGCTGTTCACAATGGTGTGCTGGTACCCACGCTTATGTATGGTAGTGAATGTTGGGTGTGGCAAAAACAACATGAAAGTAGAATAAATGCTGTGGAAATGCGTTCCTTGCGAAGCATGTGTGGCCTGACTATGAATGATAGGCTGAGGAATGATGTGATAAGACAGCGGTGTGATTTAAAAGAAGATGTAGTGACAAAAATTGAAAAGGGTATGCTGAGATGGTTTGGGCATGTTGAGAGAATGAATGAAAGGCGACTAACAAAATGTATTTACAAGGCTGATGTAAAGGGAAAGGCCGGGCGGGGACGCCCTAGGAGGACATATACTGACCTTATTGGTGATGTTCTTCAGAAAGGCCAGGTGCGTAGTACTCGCAACCGGCGTGCGTGTATGACCAGATGTATGAACGTAAACGAGGCAAAAGGACTATGTAAGGATCGTAGCAGGTGGCGTTCTGTAGTTTCTGCCTACCCCCATGGGAAGAAGGCGTGAGTTTATGTATGTATGTATGTATGTTGATATTTTTACCAATTTTTATTTTGTCATATTTTAACTGAACAAAAATGTTTTGACGTAATTCTGGTTACTGTGATACCATTTAAATAAGGGTTCAATTATCTTTATATATATAATTCTTCTGTGAGTGTGTATGTCACTGAACTTCTCTCAAACGACTGGACCGATTTTGATGAAATTTTTTGTGTGTGTTCAAGGGGATCTGGGAATGGTTTAGATTCACAATTTTGTCCGCTGGACAATGTTTTGACAGGACAACGTCTGTCGGGTCCGCTAGTCTTTATATATATAATTCTTCTGTGAGTGTGTATGTCACTGAACTTCTCTCAAACGACTGGACCGATTTTGATGAAATTTTTTGTGTGTGTTCAAGGGGATCTGGGAATGGTTTAGATTCACAATTTTGTCCGCTGGACAATGTTTTGACAGGACAACGTCTGTCGGGTCCGCTAGTCTTTATATATGTCACCGTAAGATTGTGAGCACCGTTAGTTTATAATCTATCGGAATTATTTCCGTTAGATCATAATCTGTCGAAAAATTGTGAACTGGGTGAAATGGGTTAGGTTAGGTTAGAACTGTGACCAACCTCGTGAGTCGAGCGAGCGTAGTAAGCGCTGCCGCGGCAGCGGCAGCGCTTACTACGCTCGTTTCTCATGGATATAATATAAACTATCGAAAAATAATACGTTAAATCGTAAATGATTTGTCGCAGTTCACAATCTTTCGACAGTTTGTAATCTAACGGAAATAATACCGATAGATTACAAACTAACGAAGTTTATAATTTTACGGTGACATATATATAATTCTTCTGTGAGTGTGTATGTCACTGAACTTCTCTCAAACGACTGGACCGATTTTGATGAAATTTTTTGTGTGTGTTCAAGGGGATCTGGGAATGGTTTAGATTCACAATTTTGTCCGCTGGACAATGTTTTGACAGGACAACGTCTGTCGGGTCCGCTAGTCTTTATATATATAATTCTTCTGTGAGTGTGTATGTCACTGAACTTCTCTCAAACGACTGGACCGATTTTGATGAAATTTTTTGTGTGTATTCAAGGGGATCTGGGAATGGTTTAGATTCACAATTTTGTCCGCTGGACAATGTTTTGACAGGACAACGTCTGTCGGGTCCGCTAGTTTATGTATAATATCTTCTGTTTAATGATTTTGATCGTAACACTAACAAAGTTTTCTCTTTTCAGGTAAGTTACAATAATTAATAAAAGCTGTTGCTGTTCCGAACCCAAAGGTAAAGCTTCTATAAGAAAAAGGAGATTATTGGCTGATTTACATTTGCATTAGTTAAGGTGAAAGCGCTTGGGCAGCCAGCAAAATTCAAACTTACAATCGTTTTTTGCAATTTACATGTCAGTACCAGGTCAAAATATAATTTGAAACAAATATATTTAAAGAATTAAAATCATCATCATTACAATCATATTTGGATCGACATACAAACTGAGACTGAACTGCAAATTGCCAAAACATCTCCCCTGTAAGAAGCGAGTTTAGTTCAAATAGCATGTTGTGTCCAAGTGTCAGGCCAAAAGTGTCAGTTTTGTAATTCAGCCATAAAGCGTACGAGTTGGACATTGATAGGTCTTTAACAAAGGATTTCCTCACAGCTATTTAAAAGTTCAAATAAGAGACGGATTAAGTCACAAATAGTTTTACTCTGCCTGAAATATAATAAAACCGCATATTATTCAACTTTTTCCGGGTACATTTTCAGCGCTGAAATGTTAATTAGTTGGTAAAACTATTTTCATTACATTCTGGTGCCTCGTTTGAATTTCAAATTGCTCATTCAGAGTGGTTGCAGATGTTAACTGACAGGTTTTTGGTAACCATGGTAACCGGGACATTTTGACAATTATGGACACTGGAATACATTTTTAGTCGACCACGATTTGTATATAATTTACAATATCGCGTAAAGTACCACAAAAAAAAATGGTAATTGATTTTAAAAGCAATACTTATTAAACAATCTATTATTTCGGTAATACGAATCTGCTACTACTTTCCACTTACGTAATCTGGAATATTCTGCCAGAAAAACTCAAACTTCACACTTTCTTTTACCCGGGGGTTGAACCCGAGAATTATTAGTTATGTTTGCGAGCACAACCAAAGAAGCAGTCGTAACGCAGTATTTAGCAATTTGTGGAAAAGTGCAAATCTCATTTTAATATTTTTCCAGTCGTCTTTTACAATGGTAGGTCGACCGCAGGTCAGTGGTAACAGTTTAACTCAAACTCAAACTCAAAGCATTTATTTCAAATAAACAAATTACAGGTACTTTTGAATTGTCAAGGGGTCGGTCAGTCAGAAAAATGAAGCTAGTTGCCCATTCCAAAGCGTAGTAGGTACCTATGGAGAAGAACAGGCAAGAAACTCCACGGACACTCTTTTAAATCAAAATATTGTTACAAAATATTGGTTACATCATTCGTGTTGAATTTATACATGTGAGAACAATGTAGAAAGACGTGCACGTTAAAAGCGTCCGTAATAAAAATATAATAACAATTCAAAAATTTAAATAAATTAAAATAAAATAAACCGTGGCAGCTAAGAGATGACCAGTCCCTACTGACGGCGCCCGTTCACGAACATGACGCATGGATCAGCACCATTTAGCTCAACCATTTTGAAGGGAACTTAATGATCCAACACACACGCCACCATCAGCGAGACATTTGAGTGAGCATGACATACTCTCAGCTGCCAGAGCACATTCAAGTCAATGAAAGACGTACCCAGTAAATGGTAGCTTTATGGAATGTACAACATGGTCACAGTGCTCACACATGTGATATGCAATTATACAATACAAAGAGATTGAATTTATACAAGGAAAATATAGTTTTACAATCTTCAGCAGCTGCAACAATATTTTCGAATGCTAATCAATTAGTTTATGCGCCCTTGTGGAGCTGGACCAGCGCTGAGCCAAGCATTTTTATCAGCGATGTAATCCCCCAACTTATAATATGCTTGGCAGCATAGTGTGCGTTTTATACATGATTTAAATTTCGTTTCGTTCAGTTGGAGTATGTGGGAAGGTATTTTATTATAACATTTTAAACAGCACCCCATGAAGGATGAGTCTACTTTAGCCAATCTGAAACCCGGTTGAACTAATTGGTCCCTATTTCTAGTCCTATAATTGTGTCTATCACCTCTTTTACTGAAAAGACTTAGATTTTTCCTTACGTACATGTTTTCATAGATATATTGACAAGGTACCGTCATGATGTTAATATCTTTAAACAGATCCCTTAGAGAATCGCGTCTGCGGAGACGATATATTGCTCTGATGGCTCTCTTCTGCAGAATAAAAATAGACTCGATATCTGCAGCCCGTCCCCATAGTAAAATACCGTAAGACATGATACTATGAAAGTAACTGAAATAGACTAGCCTCGCGGTATCTACGTCAGTAAATTGACGGATTTTTCTCACAGCATATGCTGCTGAACTTAGCCGTCCTGCTAGAGATGTTAAATGAGGACCCCATTGCAGCCTTGAATCGAGCGTGATCCCCAAGAAAACAGTTTTATCGGCAAATTCTAGTTTCTCCTTATTCAATACTATGTCACAATCACTACTTTTAACATTTGGTAAAGCAAATCTTATGCATTTAGTTTTTTTTGAAAACTTTGAGCTGATCTAGGGTATTAAGGAGTTTCAATTCAATAAGAGGCCAGCTTAAACTGGATTTGTTACCACTGACGTACGGCCTACTGTAGTCACCAAAAGCCAAGTCGATCCATTTATTCTATTACAGCCACTCGCCTACATAATAATAACAGTTATACCCTAAATGTAGGGGCTTGGCAGGGTGCGGACAATTTTTTTAATGATTATACCCTTGGATGTGGGAAGAGCTAAAACTTCCATTACTAAATGGATTCAGTCAGAAGAATTGTATGCCTTTATAAGTTTATTCATTTATTTTTAACGGGTTTGACCACGTTCACACGGCGTTGATTAGTACGATATTTTACTGTATAATTTAGCAGTTTAAACCCTTCTCTGCATTTGTTTTAACCGTATTTTTACTGTAAAATATCGTACAGTATCTACAGCAGTGCCCTGTTATTGTAAAGTCTAGATATTTTGTTCTTCCAGTATGGCAGCCCTATTTCATGCTGGAAGAACAAAATATCTAGACTTTTCAAATTATTGGGATTATGAGGTCTTTTTGTTTTTTTTGTCGTGAGAACAAAATATTATAGTTTCAAAATGATACTTACCTTTTATTTTTTTAATCATCCTACCTAAATGTGAAAGTACGCAGCAATTAAATTGTTGTAGTTTACCCGAAGTTATTTGTCGGGATATTTTGGTATTTTGCAAAAGGTAGGGAGAATCCGGACGAATTCTGACCATCTGGCAACTTTACCGGTTTTAGTTATTAGGGAATAAAACTATTAAATAAAATTACTTAAAAGAAAACAAAAAAGGTCAACTATTCGAAAAACAACAAAAATGTAGGCTATCGTAAAAAAGGGAAACAAAAAAACATAGGTTAAGTAGGCACCAGATTTCATTGAATTTTCTGAAACTGGATGAGCCATCTAAACTATCACGTACAGTAGTTAATCGTAGCGTATCACACTAATATCTCCGTCCCTCTGTTGACAATAGTTGTCATTAATTACCCGCCAGTGACATGTGTCGGTGTTTGATGACAGATCATTAAATACGTTCGGCTTGACACCCGATACGTTTGATCAGTGATATGTAATTAATTTGAATATGAATTTTATACTTGACTACATGTATATAGGGTTAATCCTCAAATGACGTAAGCCGAATCATATTTCGGCGTAAATCACAATTCTTGCCACTAAATCGATATTAAGTAATTGAAAGTCTGACCACCAGTTTTGCCAAGGGGTATCATGTTACCCAGTAACTGGATTCTGGAGGTCAGAAAGGCAGTCACTCCAAATAAAATACTAGTATCCAGTTAGACTGAAAGCCAACCCGAACATAGCAAAAGGCTAGGCAGATTGATATGTTTGATGCTTTATTTTTTTAATGTAACCCTGCATGCATTTTATTCTTGTATAATATTATCTTATTGATTGACTTGAACTGATAATGATGATGCAAAAGCGGTGCGGCAGTGTACCATATTTCGCAAACATAGTGCACCGTTTATTGTAAACACCGTCTCTGTCCCCAAGTTTCTATCCAAGCTGGAAAGCATTGGAATGCGCAGTATTGCGCAACAACATCTTCCGCAGCTACCTGAGAGACCGCCACCACGTAGTTAAAATAGAAAGCTATAATAGCAAAGCAAAGAAAGTTACTTTTAGTATCCCTCAGGGAAGTGTTCTTGGACCAACTCTCTTCCTCATTTAAGTGAACGAACTGTGCCAATTACCTTCTCCTAACTCTAAAAACGTCGCATATTCCGATGATACAGCTTTCATAATTCACAGCAAAGATTGGTCTAATACTTTTTGTAAAGCAACATACAAAGTTTGCATGTCTTTTATTTTTGCATGTTTAAGATTTTTATTGAAATACAAAAGTTAGCTAAACTGTACCCATGTCACAGTTAAGTCAGAAACAATGTGTTTCTTATGTTTAAACGGGCATTGATAGCTGCGACACAGTTTTTAATAACTTTTGTAGCTGTCATCGTTTCCATTGTAATTACGTCAATTTGTTGTTGTTCCAAAATAAAAATAAACTTTTTTACTTTACTTTAAATGTCCTTATAACACTGCTAGCGGGTTACTTTGGTTGATATTTAAGGAAAATTCAATGTGACAGTACGGGTACCGTAACATCGAATTTTTCGGGCCGGGGCTGTGAGTAGGTCTAGCGTAAGGAGACTGTCACACAGGTGCGAGTGCCAGAGACGATGCTATACAAATCCGAACTATTTCTACAACTCAATGTGTGATATAATGATATAATATTATTATCTCAATGTGTGATAATTACGATATAAATGATCTCAATGTATAATATTATGATTATTATGTTATATAATTTAAATGTCGCAGCATCATGCTGAGATAGAAGCCTTTTGGCTTCGTACAGGACTTTCTGTTTTTTTTTTAATATTTTTATGATTGTGTTTAGTTTAGTTTGTGATCTTCATATGCGAGTCATAATAAATACAATTTCTCTCTGTCTTATATTTACGGTTGGTACGTGCTTGTTTGTCATCTCCATATTCCCCATAATTTACTACTATGATTACTATTCGTCCATGTACAAATATCGGTACAACAAACCCTTTTGAACATCTAAAGTTAGTCAAGAATAAATAGAAAACATACCCACAAACGATTCGCACGGCATGTTCAAACATTGCTATCTGATTAAATCGCTAACTACGCTGGTGTTTGTATGTTTGTCACCGATTCTGTGTGTATACGTCCGACGGACGTACGGGAGTCCATTGGGAATCGGTAATGAATGTTTGTATAAAATTCGATTAATTTCACCGCGGTGTTTAGCTTGGTTGTCATTTGTTTGTGTTTTATTTGCTATTTTGTGCACTCGGTATTTGGTTGGGAATTTTAAACAGCGTTGTGCAGTTCAGTTGTTTTGTTTGTACCTACATGTATTATTAACGTCGTTTATGTTAGAACCAAAAACCGGACTGCATTTTTTCCTTTTTTTTTTGTATTCCTGGTTCTAATGATATTTAAAGTGAATATCTAACGGTTATCTAATTACAGCAATGAATTTTTAAAAAATGGGTATTACAAGTATCCTTTTGGTAGATAAAGCGGTAATGACTACCCATGAGCCGAACCGCCAGCCTGTAAGCAATTACTATGAACAAACAAGGTTTTTATGCGTGTATAGAAGCTTTACATTTTTGTAAACTCAGCCATATTTTGGTCCCATCTTTCCCACATTCATCACAGCGTGCACATATCCCGTACATCTCACATCAGCTGTTTCAAGACGTAGATAAATGACTCGCTGAGTTATGTTCTGAGTCCTAAGTGCTGATCTTGCACTGAATGCTGACTCTAATGTGGTGAACAGCTTTAGGACCACTCATACTAAAAGTATTTGGTCCTTAGAGACGGTGTTAGAGATTTTAAAATAAAACTTTTAAACATTATTGTACCTGCTACTGGTGTCATACGAGTGTGCACAGATACGGTTGTCAAATCTATGGCATTTGTTACGGGTAGTCAGAAGTTCGAAAGTCTGTCAGCTGGTCAGATCGTAGAGTTTTGGTATTACCAACTAGTTGTTTTTTTGTGGAAATCGAAAAATCTTAGTGGATAATACTGATGATAATCTTAGATTGAGTTGTACCTGCATCAAATCATGTCTGTGTTTACCAATTTAGGTATATTAATAAATGAATACTTTTATTATTCTTTTTCTGAAAATACCTTGAATATTACAGTTTTATTAACTTTTTAACTGCCTCGTTGGTCTAGTGGTCGCAAGCGCTACTGCTGAGCATGAGGTCCTGGGTTCGATTCCCGGGCCGGGCAAAATGTTATTGGGTTTTTCTTAGTCTAGATTTGTGCCCGGTTGATGGCAATAGGCTCGCCCCCTATTACATGGGACTTAAACATAACTGGCGAAATGTGGGTGTACCTGCTACAGGGAGACCTCTGCCCAACCCTTCGGGGAAACAAGGCGTGATGTTATGTGTATGTGTATTAACTTTTTTAAGAACAAACTGTCAGCTATTTTCTGTCAGAGTTACGAATAAAATGGCGAAAGTTAGTACGGGGATAAAAATGTGTTACTAACACATTCTTCTTATTAAAAACGTGTCCAGAATACACAAAGTCAAGAATTTAAGTAGAAATAACATTCTAAAGTTTTTTATTTTCAAATGTTATAAAGATGATAGAATTTAACCTACCTATGCAGTATATAATTTTTCATTGTCTGAAAAGAATTTCATATTAAAATTACTTACTATAGTGACACATTCTGGCAGAAAAATGGGACAGATGGTAAACAAGATTTTAATAACATTTTTGATTTATCTTTTAACGTAAATTTTATTGGTCAGTTTATTTGTTAGTTTTATGCCTTTCTAGTCTGTCTAATGTCTATGCTAATCTAATACCTTTAAACGAGCAATTCTTGTATATATAATCTAAATCTCGGAAACGCCTCCAACGATTTTCATGAAATTTAGTATGCAGGGGTTTCGGTGGCGATAAATCGATCTAGCTAGGTTAGATTTTTAGAAAACGTCGTTCAAAAAAATCTAGATATTAAGAATGTATTATATCATTATCATGTATTAAATAATTTATTATTCTATTCTATTCTATTGTGATTGATATAGGCCTTATGAATGATGATTGTAAAAAAAATCTGATCCTGGAATAAACTAAGATTAATGACGCCAGACAGAAAAAAAAAGAATTTGTCTGAGTTTAAAAAATAATCTTAGACGCTCGACCATGATGTTTGCGTCAACGATGAAATGACAATAATTTTTGACATTCATTATCAAAATCTCTGATTTTTTGTTGTTATTGCAGAGGTGCAAGGACAGTAGATCTCAGCCCCAACAGTGGATCTACTTTTCTTCCACCTCTCTCTGTTCAGACCTGCCAAGGATCAATCTTTGGAGTCCAAAATCCCGCCATCTCCGCCTGGGCCTGCCGCGATATCATTTGTAATTAAGTAGAACACACTGGGTCGTATCATAATAAAATCTTGATTAATGAAAGTAATATGGTTTTTATACGTCGTAGGTGATAATGAAACTTTACGTACGAGAAGCTGTAGGCTGTATGGTGGTACAACCTTGTATGTAAAACCAATATTTCGCAAACAAACAAACAAATGAATTGAATATGTCCAATTCATTTGTTTGTCATTTGAAATGTATATGTATGTTTGTCCTACTTTCCTGTCAATAAGTCAACCGAACTTATATATTGAAGGGAACCTTTCTTCCCAAAAAATTGTGGGAAGTTTCTCTGGCACAGATTGCTTTACATAAGAAACAAATAAACTAAGGAGAAAAAGACATAATGTATATGATAGACGTTATGTCTTGCATGATACTTCTCCCTACAGATTTATAACTATAAATATTTACGTGGCGGTCGTTAACAAGATGAATATCTTTTACATAATATACTACATATTCGCTTCAAGGATGGACATAGATTCCACATAAAACAAGGCGATGTTTTATTAAAAAATTCAAACAGTAAGAAAGTTACACGATACGCTTAAGATATTTTAATGTGGTGTACATATTTACTAGAACACAATTTATTAAAGAAAAATATTTATAGAGAAGAGAGAGAAAGGGTTCAACGACAAAAACACAAATTATAAGAAAAATATGTCAGAAAAACAAAAGGTACTCAATAGAGTGAAAGAGAACGGCTTCAAAACATTACAATAAAACCTTTTTGTTACAACCGGTAAACAACGAATATCTCTCCCGAGCAATACCATGACGTCTCAATTATTTCCCCAAAAACTTAATGAAGCCATTCCCTTAAATAATGAGGGTACTATGTCTAACCAAGGCCTACCCTTACCCTACGTCTTCGCAAACACACCCGAATATTAACAGCTATATTAATAAGATTTTATTATTATGACTATTATTGATGTCAAAGTAGAAAATAACTCAGAGATCAGACAAAAAGGTCGTTGGGATAAAGGACCTTTAGTTATTTGCTTCGTAGGGCGGCCCGCCTAGCTGGGCGGCAGTTAGGCGCCAGCCGCTGGCTAGGCAAGCCGCGTCCCGACGCGATTCCTTTGCTCTCGTAAAACAAAAATATCATCAACAATACACTGTGCTGGTTTTTATGAACTGTAGTGTATGTGTAGTGTGTGTAGTTTAGGTGTTGAAGTGTAAGAATAGTTTGGCTAAAACAATGTCCGGGCAATAATATTATCGACGTATTAAATAAAATTGATACCGTCGTAAAAATAGAAAGAAACGCCTAAGTTAATTTAATTTAATTATATTTAATACCCGATAGCAAGTTCTGATTTAATAAATCTTTATTAAAGACAAAAAATACAGAGATTATATTTTTCCGCCGAAAAACTAGTTCCTCCTTAAGGACCAAAAAGACAAACTGTTTAAAATATTTAATTATAATAATATTAAATAATAATAATATTCATATTATTTAATTGTTATAATATTTTAATCTTAGGACCAGAATTAAAATATTATAACGACACGTAGTTAACAGTTTTGTGTGAATACATTCTCGTAGGATTTGCATTACAAACGATCCGTTCCCGTCCTACATATTGGCAGAGGTCTCGACACAAAGATAAAACTTATCTAGCTGAACATTTTTTTTACAAAAAATAATATTAGACGAAATCTCGCGAAATTTTTACCAAAAAATATCTAAGCTGAAAATCTTCTAGAGATTTTACTAAAACAATTTTTGATAAACCTAAAATAAAGTATAGAAAAACTTTATTTCAGTCAAAGCTGACACTAATATATTTTCAGGAGATAGATGCCCTTGTTTTCGTCCCAAACTGTAATTTGTCTAAAGCTTTGACTACACAGATTTTTTAATCGAGCGCAAGATTAATAGACTTATGTTTAATTAAAAATATTTTTCGCTGATACGAAATTATTTTCTTTTTCTTCAAAATGAAATGTATTTTATCTTGCCTTTTAATTAAGGAATCTTAATGCGATTTAATGTTACTTTTTGTCTATGTTACAACAAGCCTTTTTTATTATATTGCTTAAATTCAGATAATGACCCTTCTAAAACTAGGTATTTGGAAATTAAGACGTTAATTTAAGCAGTAGATCATCCATCTGAATTTCTTCCCATTGTGTCGTCCTCAACTTTACCATTTACCTTCTCAGAAAACCATCAAGATCGACCCGTGCGGCTATTATTATTTAGCCACGAGCTCCTCCTAGCTCTTATTTTATTATTCTACATATCTTTATAAAAGCAGACATGTTAACATGCCAAAAAAGTTATGCTTCTAATGCCCGCATGACAACTCACTAAATTCAATTAACGCAAACATAATTAAAACATCATTGTAAGTCTGTCAATCGTTTTAAATTAATGAAGACAGAATGACATTTAAAATTATGTTTATATTCTAATGGTATTTAGATCATGTTCATTGAATGGACATCTAATCTCCTATTCGTACAATTGTTGTTCTAGTTCTAATGACTGACGCAGAGACTAAAAGTAAGTATGGACACTGAAGATAGATTTGAAGGTTCCTTAAAAGTTCTAGAAGTGAATTATTTAATAGAGAATTTGTCAAAAATTCTTGTGGTTTTTTCTACAAAATATGTCCAAAATTTTGCGAATTGGTTGTAAAAAATAGTAGCTATCCGGTACCCATAACCTACATTTATCTTGACTTTTCTTTCCTCTTTAAAACGTAAAACATGTATATTTCTAAACCGTAAATAAATGGGTGCAAAGGATTAGAAGAAGAGGAGGAAAACCAACAGTATTATTTGAACAATATATTTTATCAAGAAAATCGCGCGCAAAAGCTAGTTGCGTATAAAAGAAACACAGCTGCTTACTGTCCCACACAAGAGTTACAGCACTAGTAAAAGAAATAGCTCGACTGATTGTTACCGGTGACGCCGGACTAACAACCCGTCCTATTGTTTACCGATGCCACTTTTATACGTGGCCCTTCCGAAATATTGCTTGGAAAATTTCCGCTATCTTATCGGACTGTTTCCAAGAGATTTCCTTTCCTAAAATGGTAGGATTATGTTAAAGTTCTTCGCTCCTTGCGCTTCTTGTTTTCGTTCCTATCCTAACTATAATAATCCTTAATATTATAAATGCGAAAGTAAGTTTGTTTGTTACGCCTTCACGCTAAAACGGCTGAATGGATTTGGATGAAATTTGGCACATATATAGATGATGCCCTGGAAAAGAATATAGGATACTTTTTTTTCCCACGGGATCGAGACTTATGCGGGTGAAACCGCGGGGCGCAGCTAGTAATATTATAAATGCGAAAGTAAGTTTGTTTGTTACGCCTTCACGCTAAAACGGCTGAACGGATTTGGATGAAATTTGGCACATATATAGATGATGCCCTGGAAAAGAACATAGAGTACGTTTTTTTTTCCACGGGATCGAGACTTATGCGGGTGAAACCGCGGGGCACAGCTAGTAGAATATAAGTATTGAGATAGTTATCTTGATAGATGCTTTTTAGGTCCTGCCAGGGTTCATTTCCCAGGTCGTGTAAAGTGTTACCTGTTGAGTTTTTCCATTAGGATATTTTTTGCCCGGAGCAAAATCACGGTGTACTATTTTATACACATCTGCCCAACCCTGTGGGGAATACACGCATGATGTTATGTTATCTGAAAGCGACAAATACAATCTGTCGCTTAGGTAGGTACTTTTTTGCTATTAAACCAGCGAAGGTATTTTGATTAATGAAAACCACAATGGTAGCCTGTTTAAAGCCACAGTAAATCAATAACTGTAAACTTTTCGTAAGAATTGCCAGCTGTTTCCTATCGCTATGATCCAAATAGGTAGACCAGAGCAAAATGTAGGTAGGTAGTGTAATTTGGCGACAATACTTGGCAGCCTCCTACTGCATACGTGGGTTGATATGACGTCATTGTACAACTGGGGTGCTAACACTACAGTTGCATAATTTTATTATCTGTACGATCACTAAAGACAGGATGAAGGCACTCCATTTTAGCATGAGACGTTGGTTGAAATCACGCGTCATGATTACGCCGCGTATTGTGTCGATATTAACGTCATGTTAATGTGGCGTTTTTGCAGCGTTTATGTTAGACGAACGCCTACGTTCAATGTAAAGATACTGTTAGCAATTTCCGTGTACTTACGCTGGAACAATAAGGTACCTGTACGCTATATACAAAACATTTGTGTATAGAAAAGTAATAACTCGTCCGAAAAAAGCCAGGAGTAACATCATCATTTCAGCCTGAAATCACCCAGTGCTGGGTACAGGCCTCCCCATTTGTCTGCCATACTTCCCGTTCCCGTGCTCACCCAAAGCAATAGTTACCTACAAACTCTACCAATAAAATCAATTCGAATGTTCCAGTTGGAAAAATACATCCTTTTAAAAGTATTACAAAAGTAAAACCTCCAAAAGAAACCGTTATGAATATTGATAGGTCTCAATGGGACTCAATTAGAAAATAGATTGCTTTAATTTTTAAAAGAAATTGTTGATTTCCCGACGTGACGGCGTTACAAAATTAAAAGAGTGGATCCATTGTAGCAGACGACACGATAATATATTATTTTATTAAAAGCACGTCTGGGCAGAAGATCTACCTAGGTACGATTGGCATCAAAAGTCAATTACAAAATCTATTTTTAGGGTTCCGTACCATAAGCGTGCCAAACGGGGTTCCGTTTGGCACGCCAACGCAGACGGGGTTCCGTTCGGGTACGGAACCCAGACAGACGGACGGACGGACAGCGGAGGCTTGGTAATAGGGTTCTATTATTAAGCCTCCGCCGTCCGTCCGTCCGTTCCGTTCGTCTGTCTGTAACCGTAATAGGTAGACAGTTGAAACTTTCACGGATTGTGTATTCCTATTGCCGCTGTAACAACAAATAATATAAAAATAAAAAAAAGTTAAAAATTACAGGGGTCCGGACAAGGAACGTGTTTTTTGCGGCATTTATCTAAATATTGTACGGCGGCGGTTCGGAACCCTTTGTGGACGAGTCCGACTCCCACTTGGCTGGTTGTTTTAAATCTTAATTGCAATGTCTCAAATAATTTTGTATCAATTGAAATGATATTTTAAGTAACAGTGTTCATCGACTTTTTTGCTGAATATGCCTACCAAAAAACTTTGGTTTTGAAAGTTCTTGGTTTATAATTTAATATCCATTGTTTGGAAAGTCTCACTCGCTCTCTCGTTATACATACAAAGCGAAATACACGTGCGTAACTTAGCCGTGGGCTGCTGTTGCCTTTGTGTTTGGCGGTATGGATCACTTTTCCCAGAATTTTTACTATTTAAATGCCGTCGCTCGTGAGCTTCACCTCATCCTTACATATTATAAAACAAAGTCCCCCGCCGCATCTGTCTGTCTGTCTGAACGCGATAAACTCAAAAACTACCAAACGGATTTTCAAACGGTTTTCACCAATGGACGGAGTGATTCATGCGGAAGGTTTTAGTGTATAATTTATTAAAGTTTTGCGTAAATTGGCTGAAATTTGACGATTATTGTTGAAGAAGTCCGAAAAAATCATGTCGACTGGGAGCTTTACTGGCGTTCGCTGCGTTAACCGAAAAATATACATCAAATTTATGTTCTACGGTATTGTTCATCTTAAAAATTTCAATAAAAAAGTCCGCAATGGCATATGAGGATGACCCACAATAACCATTTTTATCTTTCAGAATTTGATAAAAATTTAATTGTTATTTCCGAAGCTTTTTTGACCGGTATAGTATTAATCCTTATCCAAAAAAATATGTTATTTAAATTGGGCATTTAATTTAGATTAAAATATGCCTTTATATCATATCATTTAAAAGATATCACAGTTTCAAAATTACGCGTAGCAACGCGGGCGCAGCGGTAAGAGCCAATGACGTTTTCCTCGGCTATTAGGTATTGAATCCCGGTAGTTCGTTCCCGTGGGATATTTTCCGACATCCACGCAGGCGAAGCCGCGGGCAAAAGCTAGTACTAACATTAAAATACAATATAAGTTGTTCAGCATGTTTATAAAAAATCAAACATATTAATTAAACGGGGCATTCATCATCAGCCTATAAAATCTTCCTATTGCTGGGCCACAGGCCTGCTCTCTGTGAGAGGGAGTGGGCTGTAATCCACCACGCGGGCGCAGTGTGGGTTGGTGTCATGGTTGCATGTCTTCGAATTTTCGGTTCTAGGACATGCCGGTTTCCTCACGATGTTTTCTTTCACCGTTTTTCTTTTCCTTCAACGGGGCATCATTAACACAATACCTATTTTTCATTTTAATATTTGCTCGTCCTTTTGTAAACTATAAAAACAGCTTAGTTTTATATTAAAACATCAGCTATGTACCTAATTAGTGACAGCCAAAATAATAAAGTACCCAAAATCCGCAACTCGGTTGAGCTCGATAACAATTAATTATGGACTATAAATGTAGACTGAACACTTTTCACAGTAAGCTGGCAATAATAATAATAGTCGGACAATAGCCACCAATATTCGCATCCAAATTCATCTTCATCCATCAATCAGTCTACGCACAACCGCGTAGGATCAAATATTTCTATTCCCACTCTTAATCCAACTGATGCTACACTTGGAAGATGCCCGCGCATTTTTTTTAATCCTTTATTTAACGATTTAGCCACAGTAGTCATATTTCCCATACAATAAATTATCAGTGGCCATAATTTACCTGCCCAATCAGTGGCGACCTGCCCAAAATATAGTCCTACTAGTATTGTTTATTCGCAATGTTTAAAAATTGTTTTTTTTGTAAACTCTACTATGATAGTAAGATACGGTCAAATGCGTGTCAGACCACGCACAATGAAGTATTCTGCAGTAGGGATGAATTTGTCCTAAGGACAAACTTAACTTTGTAGTTGAAAAAGATGTTATCCCGTAAATTCCAACTCCAAATGTAAGTTTATATTAAGTGATTTACCATGTTATTTTAAGACCATAGACTTCATATAGGTTTTCCTGTAATTTATAAATATAGAACTATTTTAAGATTTTTTTTTTTAATTTTAGGCTCAGTAGTTTTGGTGTTAAGGGGAGGAGGGAGGGAATAGTCAATTTTCATCTATTTTCTTAAATATCTTTAAAAGTATTTATTTAAAAATTATGAAAAAGTAATCCTTTCATTTGATATGTCACACAGTACCTACAGTTTGCAAAACTTATGTTTTAAATTTTTATTTCACATTCGAAAAAAGACCCCCATATTCAGAATTCATTTATTTTCGTGTTTGGGTCACAGAAATTGATATGTGTACCAAACAACTTAATCAGTTCATTAGATTCGGAGCAAATTGGCTGTGACAGACGGACAGACAGACACACGAGTGATCCTATAAGGGTTCCGTTTTTTTTTCTTTTAAGGTACGGAACCCTAAAAAGACATATAAAGAAGTAAGATAAATATTGGCGTTGTAAAAAGATGAGCCAGTAAATAAGTTCAGTTTTTTTGGTGCGCCCCACCAACGTGTTATTATTTATTTATGGGTTACCGACGAGAGATATATTACAATTATCTTCTACAATATTAAAACTTGTATATTATACAAATTTATAGTTCTGAACAGACATTATCAATATTTGCCATTGAAATTTCATCTAACAAGACTCAGAAGCTGGGAAAATTTAAATTGTGTCCAATTAAATAGCTATAGTTCGTGGAATTTGCTCATCAGAAAGCAATAAGACCTCTGACAATCAACACTTGTGATATAGGGATAGAAACATAAAAAACTTTTTACAAAAAAAAAAACAATCGACTTCCAAAAAACACTACAAAGTGAAAAATAACTTTAATTTCTGAAGTCGGTGTCTTTGCTTTTGAATTTTCGTTTTTTGTCACAGACATCCGAAATTAAAATTATTTTTCACTTTGTAGTGTTTTTTGGAAGTCGATTGTTTTTTTTTTTTTGTAAAAGTTTTATTTTTCACTTTTTAGTTGTGGCACCTACCCCACACAAATTCGAATACCACTACCTGCTATGTAAATAACAGTAAGAGGAACTTATCATATTATCATCCACATACTGAGGAAAAAATACGTATTATTGAAGCTAACTCAAAAACTATAAAAGCAAAGTTAATAAAATTTATATGGGACCACCTCGAGAGCATACCCTTTCAAACAAAATAAGAATGTTCAAAATCGGTCAACAATTGACGGAGAAATCAGTGGATATACATTAAAAAAACAAACATACGCGACGAACATATAACCTCCTCCTTTTTGGAAATCGGTTAAAAATACATTATATAAACGTTACAACTGGGCGATTCTGACGCTATTATCAATTGATGCTGTTCAAAACCTTTCACTTGACTAAAATAGCCTAACCTATTTTGAGCATGACCAGCCAACCCACTCTTGAGGTACCTACAACGCTCCTTTCCTTGCAATTGACTCAGTTTGCGTAGGCATATGACAGGCACCTGACGTGGGATACAAGAGACCCCTTTGAGTTTCATCCCCTTGTCAACATCACAAAGGGATGTAACTATATTTTTATAAGTCTACTCGTTCTTTGGGTGAATGGTAATCTTTCTTGGCGATCATTCTTGATGATGTATTGCTTATTCAGACATTTTGTTGATATCTTGAAAAGATTTCTTACATTGTGACTAGTAAAAAGATACTTATCATATGTATCTTTTATTCGTAAATGTGTATGGAAATCTGGACTTGGGTAAAAATGCAATGCAATGGTGACTGATAAGTTATTGTTACTTTAAGATAAAAGAAACCATGTTAAAGAAACCTTTTTGAATTTTTATACGATACCGAAACAACAAAGAAGCCACAGTGGAAAAATACAACTTATGGAAAATAAATAACATGTTTTTTTCCGATACCGAAACAAGAAAGGTCCAGAATAAGCCCATTATTTATTCATTAATAAAATCACAAAATATTAACAACACAAACTCAAAAAGAACAACCAAATTCTTCTATAAAATATTATCCCATTTTAATTAAAATCCATCGGTTGGAAAGACCAGAAAATGCCCTTTTCGAATGACGTTACGCGCCACAGTGGAAAAACACAACTAATGGGAAATAAATTCCCGTTTTTTCCGACGATATCCGACTGAGCACCGAATCCCGGTGACTGAAAGGTTCATTCTTTAAACGCTGCAAATATTTTAACTGTGGCCTCGACTCGCTGTAATTTTTACTCTGTGGCATTTGTTTTATCGTTGCAAATTGCGGATTGAATTATTTAGATCCATGATTTGGTTTATTTTGTGCTTTTAGAGATTTTAAAAGAGTAATTTAAATAACTGGGTTAATAAAACAGACTCAAAGAAATACTTAAAACACTGTCATTGAAGTACACGTTTTTTGTCCCAAGTAATAAATTCGTAAAAGTCGAGTGAAAGTAAAGCCTAATTTGCACGTAATTGGGAGAGAGCGTATCTTTAGGAACTCATTTTAGAAGAAAATTTTGCGTTTCAGAGAATTTAAATAACAAATCTACCTTTAATATTCTCCACTGCTAAATATGGACTTCGTAATATAAATGAGCGATTGTGAGAAAAATCTGCTTAACCTAGAGGTTACCTAGGGTTTTTGTACTTTATTTCGTCTAACATTAGAATGTTAGACGAAAATAAAGTACAAAATCAAATAATTAATATCTGCTCAACATCACTAGATCAAACAATTTAAAACCTGAATGTAGATAGATAGATAAATAATTCGTTTATTTAGTGCACACAAAAGACAGCACAACATACAATAGCACGATAAAATAAAAACTAATAAGCTATTAGGAAATAGCCGCAAGGTAAATAAAAAAAATAAAAGGAAGAAAACAAGACATTACGATGACACTATTGGTCATGACACAATGTAAAATAATGAGTGCGGTGTGCGTCTCAAGGTTGCACCAAATGGGAGTCCAGCTCAGCATGTGCCAGGCACATATACCTGACGCTGGTATTCTGCTAAATCCCTGCAGTGACATACGGACGTCGAGTAGATGAGATAAATATGCGAGTTATAAACAACTCGCGGTTTTAGTGTACAGTCACAGACGCGATACGCATGTAGTGTGCGACTATGTATGTATGTCATATTCAAATCCTTGTTTCCAATTATAATTATTATTGGTCTTAGGTATTTCCACTCAGACACAGAATTACTATCTACTCATAAAAAAGTTTTAGTGTAAACTAAACTTTATGTGTGACATTTTTTTGTCCACAAACATATATCTGTTTACAATTTTGGAAATTAGATTGCGTACGCAGGTTACGTAAGTATTGGACACGGTGGAGCATACGGTGGAGGTCTGCCCGGCTTGGGCAGGGCATCGCCGTGTCCTCGTGGAAGCGATCGGCGGCGGGGATCTCTCGCGTCCGGCCCTGATTCGGACCATGCTACGGAGCGAGAGGAAATGGGAGGCCGTCACCTCCTTCTGCGAAGCAGTAATACTCGCGAAGGAGGAGACGGAGCGCGTGAGGGAGAGGCAAATTTCACGCCCTCGCGCCCCTAACCGCCGCAGGAGGAGACGCCCTGGGCGTTGGGAATCACAGGAAGATTTCCGGCCACCGTACGGCTTGCGGACGGTAAGCAATGGGTAGCTCGCCGTCCGATAAGGACCAAGCCCGGGTCGACGGCGCGTTCTGTTCCACGCGCGCCTCAAGGAGATGTCAGCAGAATTGACGGGGTCCGCTAGGGTTAATGCCTGCCGGGGGTTCGAAGAAAACCGATAGGGGAATCGTGGCCCCCTGGCAACACGGCAACTGAAGGAACACGGGTGGGTTTTAGTCGGTAAGAGTCTGACACGCCCTCCCGCTCCACTCAGAGCGGGAGAAGTTATTTGATGATTTCCCACCCAAAAAAAAAAAAAGGTTACGTAAGTGTTATAGGTACCTACTGAGGTTGTTACTTATCAGTAGCCATTTATTTAACAAAGTTCAATTCAAGTTCTTACTTGTCTATCGAATGTATAAACTCCGTTTAAGAATACGTCAAAGACTTGGCATAAAAGAAAGGTCGTACAACCTATCGAATAGCTTCAAGTCTATGAAAGCAATTCTTAGGAATCTCCAGCTACGAACATATTCTAGGAATTAAACCCCCTTTCATGCACAAAACGTTTTATTAACACAAACAAAAAGCCCTAAAAAGTAAAAAAAAAAGTATTGGCCCTTAAAGAGTTTATTATTGCTAGGTATACCTAAGCCTCGTCTGTTTGGCGTTTTCATCAGCCGTCCCCCGACGCGACAAGCGACGTTTGAAGCTAAATACTGAAGCTAAATCGGTTCAGCCATTTGGCAGGTACGATGCCGCATACAAACACACAGATACACACGTTAAAAACTTATTACATGAAGAGTATTTTTCCGTCGGGAGTTAAAAAACCCACTAGCTACTTCATAATGGGAGCCTGTAGGTTGATAGAAGCCAAATAATTACGTTATGTTCGAGTCTTAACCAAATTTCAACTTCGTCTACGATGACAAAGGACAAACAGTAACCGAGGCAGTTCCCCCGAGCCGGCCTCAAACGTGTATCACAAACTACGGTAATTACCCCACTGACGATATAACCCCCATTCCGGTAGTACCTACAACTCATTACTCTAATTCCCCCGAGCCCTCTGCCATAAGGTACAAAAATAGGTTCTAAATTCATTCTTAAAATAAGAACGATGGTTGGAACGGAACGGTCGGGTCGGTAATGTTGGTCCGCAAAATTAGTTTAATAGCACCATTTAAAATTATTATTTTAATGGTATTCTGAATTTATATTTTTGCGAATTTGGTAATTTAACTTGGTCCTAATTTGGCACTCTAAGAATATTTGTATATAAAACTCTTTCTTAATTTCAGAACATAGAATTTTAAAATGTATTTCAAAGAGTGTTAAAAATGTATTAAAACAATTGTTAAATAAATACAACTTTTAATATAAGCGAAGCATAATATAATCGACTTTAAATAATACAATAATATTATTCTTCATGATTCTAAACTCTTAAATAAAACGTAAAAGTGAAAAGTGATAAAATCTTAACATACCCAGGTGATACCGACAGTGACCACCCTAAATACAAACAAAAAAGTCATACAAAAGTAATCACATTTAAATTCATATTCAAATGTTAAGAGCGAAAGTAATCCAAGATGGCGTCATCAAACGGTAAAGAAACTGCTAAAATGACAGCATCAATAGACAGTTTAAAACTATCAAGCAAAAACACATCGGTGTGCTCCTCAAAACACGCATCTTCAGAATCAGTGCTATCAAGAAAAGAGAAGGAATGTCTCCAAATGCAAGAATGCAAGAAAAAACTGTTGGCAATGGAGCCACAGATTATAATAAGGGACGAAAATGTGGTGTTAAGGTCGCCGCCGCAGAAGAAAATTGTAATGCCGCCGACGATCAATGCCGAGGTAAGTGCTCAATATTTAAATAGGGCAATAAGAAGGGATGATTGTGTGCCGTCTCGCTCCGGTAACGTGTTTCCGAGAAAACTTATAGCTATAAAAGGAAATGGGGATAATTTCGGAAAGGTAAAAATGTATTTTGGTTTATTTATAAAAATATTTGGTTTTAGTGACAAATGACCCAAACAAAAGACTTTCAAATTGATGAATCGATAAAATGTAGAATTGGAAGTAAAAATTAGGGATCACTTTATCAAAATCAATGTAAGTAGGATAAGTGATAAATGATCGTTCTTTATTTTAAAAGATTCGGACGAATGAAAGTGTATTTTTTATTCTGCATGCAGAAACAACATATTATAGTTTCATTCTCAGATTTAAATGAAGAATTAAGTACCCAAAATAATCTTTCTTCGAGGCAAATAAATAGTACAGATTAGGGTTAGGCTTTTGATCAACTCAATGTTACCTGAGTTTCCATTTTAAACTTATATAAAACCAAACCGACCATTCGAAGAAGCCTTAAAAAATAAGTGAAAGAAAAACACCAATAATAAGTTAGAAGTAACTAGAAGATATTCAGAATACCTTCAAATTCAAATACGCAGCATACGTAGGTTGTCTGTAAACTCTTCTTGTCTTGTTTTTAACGAAAAGGCCGCTCATTGTGATACCCTATTTATTGTAACTCTCAAAAATGAAATTGTAATTTATAACGGTGTACAGTGGGTAGCACGTCAGTGATCGTACTTTGACCTTGAGCTAACTTAGCGTAGTACGGATTAAAACTATAGGACAACTTATACTGTCAAGGTTTGGGCTCAAATTGCAGAAGACAGAGATAATGGAAAGATGGAAGGACTGGGGGTGCCCTGCAATGGGGCAGAACAGGCACATATTATTAAAAATAAAAATTAAGCTGTTTTTTACTACTGACGTGTGTTAGTTTTTTTTATAAAATTTATTAAATCACAATTGAATGTATAAAGTTTTATTAAATTAAAAATTCATTTAAGAATTTAATTTTTTGACGTGACAACGTCTTATAAATTGGTTTGCCGGGTGACACTTCAAGAAACTGCGTTACGCTCCGCTCACGTTATGCGCTCACAATGAGAGCGAGTGAGAGGCACGCGTCCCTTCCACTCGGGCATGGTTAGCCCGCCTAAGAGCGAGAGAGACAGACATAAAAAGTGAAAGGCACGCGTCCCTTCGTCGTTGTCACGTAAAACTTTCGCCCGTATACCGACTTTACAGGCAACCAATTTTTTTTAGTATAAATAATTTCGTGAATTAACTACATTTTTTTTTTCTTAGCCGTTATTGTCCCACTGCTGGGCAAAGGCCTCCCTACTCTCTTTCCACCTCTCTCTGTCTAGAGCTTCCAAAGACCAATCTTTCTTAAAGGAGTCCAGCTCATCCCGCCATCTCCGTCTGGGCCTGCCGCGATGTCGTTTGCCATTAAGCGGGACCCACTGGGTCGTAAGTTTGGCCCATTGATCGTTTGACATGCGGCAGATGTGTTCAGCCCAATTCCATTTAAGCGTGGCAGCTTTCCGAGTGACATCAGTTATTTTAGTGATGGAACGGATTGTTGTATTCTTAACCCGGTCCACAAGTTTAATACCAAGAATACTCCGTTCCATAGCTCGCTGGCAAACCTCGAGCGTGGACCTCTGCTGAATTGTCAAAGACCATGTCTGAGAACTAACTACTAATCAAATTTTATTTAACTTTTGTACAACCGCAACTGCTGGCACAAAACTTGTTATTAATTAAAATATTATTACTAAATCTTCATTTTTTAGTCTATCTACGTTCACATTGCAGCTATCACAGCGCGTCCCAACTCATCTACCATTTATTGTGTGACAAAAGTTGTGTGACAAAACTTAAATTGTCTGACGCAACCTTTGAGACTGAAAGTTCGTCTAACTTTGATACTAATTCCAGAATTTCGTATTAAACTATTACTGACTTATTTCGCTACCCGCATCTTCTTGTGTTTGAGTTGACTAAGTCAAAAAGCTTTTCTTTGAAGTGTTTGTCATTAACCTTTGCTTTAGAAATGGATAAATGCTTTGCTGATAGTCCTTTGATAATAACGTCTATTATTTCCTAAAAGTATTAAGTAAATATAGCTTTTTTAACATAACGCCAGCTATAAATAAGTTTTTGGATATAAGCTATCTTTAAAAAGGGGTTACTGCTCCCAAATTGGCAATGAAATAAGCTGGCACTAGGAAACTCTCCATTAAAACCTAGGGTGAATCTGAAACTACTATTTAAGTTAACGATTCTAACACATTTTTGTACAACAGTTGCAATTTAGGTCAGAGAAATTAATTGACTACCAACCTTAAATTGCCCATATCAAATCACAACACTTTGGGTAACACGATACCCCTCGGCAAGACTGATTCTCAGACTTTCGGGCTTCTGACTACCCATAACGATGAACAAAGATCTACGAATAACAGCCGGGACCAACGGCTTAACGTGCTTTTGGAAGCACAAGTGTGTCAATAAATTTCCCAGACTGAACATCGAAGAAATTGACCGTTTAAATCCTACAAAGTCATCACGATTTCAAGAGCAGTGATAGCCCAGTGGTGTGACCGTTGGACTGCCAAGTCATAGGTCTCGAGTTCGAACCCAAGGCACGCACGCATTCCCTTAGAGATTCGCAGACGCGAATCTCTAAGGGAATTGTTCAAGAAAATTAACATCATGACGGTACCTTGTCAGTATATATATGAAAACATTATGTATGTTCGAAAAAATCTACACCTTTTTAGTATGATAAGTGACAGGCATAATTTTAACACTAGAAATAGGAATAAATTAGATCAACCACGTTTTAGATTGTCTAAAGTTCACACTTCTTTTATGGGGTACTGTGTAAAATGTTATAATAAAATACCACTCGATATTCTTCAACTAAATGAGAAGAAATTTAAAACATGCATTAAACGCACACTATGTAGACAAGCATATTATAAGTCGGATGATTATATCGTAGATAAAAATGCTTGGCTTAATGCTGGTCCTGCTCCACAGCCACTTGGGCTCACTAGTTAAAATTTTAATATTTGGAAGAGTTGCTTTCCCTTTTTTTTTAATTTTGTTTTTGACATTACGAACTTAAATGTTTATTTTTTTTTTATTTTTACCAAGTAAATTGTTTAATGCTCCAATTAGATAATAATGATTTTCTTACTTTTTGGTAGTAAAATTCTATTAATTTCTTAAATACATTGCAAACTATAGTTTTGTATAAATTAGAAGCATTTTTTTTATTTTTTGTAAATGTGAGTACCATGGAGCCGTTTATTTTGTTATTAAGACGTATGTTGACTTGAAAGAGCATGGCAGTTGAGAGATTGTCAAGCTCACTAAAATGTCTCGCTGATGGTGGTGAGTGTGTTGGATCATTCGGTTCCCTACAAAATGGTTGAGCTGGATGGTGCTGATCCACGCGTCATGTTCGTGAACGGGCGCCGTCAGTTGAGACTGGTCATCTCTTATCTGCCAGGGCTTATTTTTAATCTTATATTTTTCAATTGTTTTAATTATTTTTTGTACATTGTTCTCATATATAGAAGCAACCAGAATAATGTACCCAGAATTTTGTAATATCTATATTTAAAAGACTGGCCTTGGAGTTTCTTGTCCATTCTTCTCCATAGAGATCTACGTTTTGGAATGGGCAACTAGCTTCAACTTTCTGACTAACTGACCGATTCTTTGACAGTTCAAAAGTGCCTATAAATGGTTTAATTGAAATAAATGCTTTGAGTTTGAGTTTGCACCTCTGACTTTTCGGATTCATGTGTTTATTGTTATTAATAACATTATCACTTGCTTCATAACCGGTGAAGGAAAACATCGTGAGGAAACCAGCATGCCTGAGAGATATTTCTCGACGGCATGTGAAGCCAAGTCAGAGGCCTATGGGCGGCTTTAAAACTCTGACACCAGGTTAGTCACTAACCACACGAAAAGAAGAAGATCACAATTTCATCATCATCATCAGCCTATAATGTTCCCACTGCTGGGACACAGGCCTCCTCTCTGTGAGAGGGAGTGGGCCGTAATCCACCACGCGAACCCAGTGCGGGTTGGTAGATATCACATGTCTTCGAATTTTCGGTTCTAGGACATGCCGGTTTCCTCACGATGTTTTCTTTCACCGTTTTGAGAGCAGTGGTGATGAAATAATTTACACAAAGTAAAGCGCCTGTCTAGGTACGAACCTACAACCTACAACTCGTAAGTCACGGTCGTTACCACTGGGCCACCGTTGCACATTTCAACATATTTCTCTTCATACGATAAAAATTGAAACTAAAAAATAAAGTACACGGTATTCCACTTGCTATTACTTATAATCCCCCACTTACAATGACCTCGTTTAACTAAGAGTTTAATGGCCTGGATCCTATCTTCGTGAAGTTCCATCTGATTGGAGCATCGGGATCTAAGTTCGTACGTAAATCAAGGACTTTTTCCGATATTAGGACGCGCCGGCCCCGGGTCCCGGGGTATTGCTGACGATGCGATTCGTAAGCGCTCTTCATCTTCGATTTCTTTGAGGAGGAAAAGTTCCTAAGTGTGAATATTAGGTGTCAATGGCAATGTGCTTGAAAAAGGTTATGTATCCCTTCTGGTTTGATTTTTTGTGATGAATGTTGCCAAAAAAAAATTTAATTTTAATCATTATAATGCCTTCATTGGTGGTAAAAGACTAATTGCTAATCTATTTTATTTAGTGCACTAATAAAGAACCTGCACCAGAATATGCCATTATCACCATGCAATTTTTTTGTGTGGGAAATTATCAAATAACTTCTCCCGCTCTGGGCGGAGCGGGAGGGCGTGTCAGACTCTTACTGACTAAAACCCACCCGTGTTCCTTCAGTTGCCATATTGCCAGGAGCCACGGTATCCCTTTCGGACATCCCCGCAACCCTGAATAATCACCATGCTTGGCAGGCAGATTTTGAACACAGCATATAATTATGTTATCAAAAACACGCAGGAAAGCCATTAGCTTTTGTAGTGATGAAGGCTGGCGTGCGAAGGCTTGTCATGTGCAAACAAATAAACTAAAAAATATCAGCTTGGTATTGTCCCACTGCAGGGCAAAGACTTTTTTTTCATACAGAAAATGCACGAGCATTAATTACTATGTTACAATTTTTTCCAAAAAATTCTCATTAGATCCATTTTACTCATTTTTAGGGTTCCGTACCTCAAAAGGAAAAAACGGAACCCTTGTAGGATCACTCGTGTGTCCGTCTATCTGTCCGTCTGTCACAGCCAATTTGCTCCGAATCTAATGGACCGATTAAGTTGAAATTTGGTACACATATGTATTTCTGTGACCCAAACACGGACGTGTAACGGTGGCAAATAAGAAAAAAAAAAGTTTTTACCGTGTGACATATCAAATGAAAGGGCTTGTTGAGAGAATTTCAAATGTATTTTTTTAATAATTTTAAATAAATACATTTAAAGATATTTAAGAAAAGTTATGAAAATTGACCAACTACTGAGCCAAAAATTTTGATTAAATGCAGAGAATGGTTCTTTACTCATAGATTATAGAAAAACCTATAAGAAGTCTACGGTCTTAAAATAACATGGTAAATCTCTCAATATTGTGCATACAAAGTTACATTTGCAGTTGGAATGTATGGGAGAACATGTATTTCAACTACAATGTTAAGTTTGTATTTAGGATAAATTCATTCCAAATACGGAACCCTTCATTTTGCGTATTCCGACACGCACTTGGCCGGTTTTTTATATAAATAGACCTAATGAGATAACAATCGATCCATCATGGATCTGGCCAACGGATTTTCTGAGATCGAACCGCTTTTCGAAGCGAAAACGAAAAAGGAAACATTTTATTTATACCCTATTTTTGGTCCTTTGTTACGAAACAGTTATCGTATAAATACAGTTTGCCCCATTGGGCATTCTGGGTTTTAACTAAAATAAAGCAAAATATTTATTTTCGCCTCTTTTTTTCCAAAATCCCGTCTAAACCAAGTTTCATCTCACCTATCGCCCATCTATCTGACGTACAACAAAGCGCATTCTGCCCTCGTCTAATATATTGCAGTGTACGGACACTTGACGGACGTTTACAAAAGCCACATTTTGGCAATCCTCCACCGCGTAGCAAAACAACCCAAGTAACAGAATATTACTTTGCATAAAGGTTTACTTTGCCCCAATTTCCATATACCGGGAATTGAAGAATAATATACTTAGGTGCGTTTTTTCTTTTGTTTCTATCTGGTATGTGGGGGTTGGTTTGGTGTTACTGGTTAAACAAAGATTCTGTGCGTTGGTTCAGTGGAAAAAAGTGAATTTTGCCTCTCTATCCAAAAACTGCCACTGTCAGCTTACCTGGGACATTAATTTGTTTTCACGTTACGGAACTGTTTCTTTATCACGATCCTCGCCTGATACACTTAGTATCATCACAAGTGGATTCAACCGGTAAGAGATCTAGCAGGAATTTGACATAATTGAACCTATGAGTGTGAAACTAGTGATAGAGGGTATATTAATGACACTTCAAAGTTTAAAAAGAGACGTTATCATGTTTGAGTGACAGAGACAACGTTCTAGAAAGCCGAAGACTATCTAAAATACTAACTTCTGCCCGCAACTACGTCCGCGTCAAATATCGGCCCCGACCCACCGCGTCGCATCGCATCGCCCGTCCGCGCTATTACTTCGTTTTCGCTTATCGTTTTTTCTGACTTTTTCGAACGAAGTTCTTTAACGCAGTTTGTAAACTTTCAGAAATCCTCATGCTAAAAAGTGTTAGTACTTGTCTTCTTCCAATTCAAAGAGAAAGAGAGAGAGAGAACGCTGACAGAAAAAAACAAAAGAAAAGAGTAAAGTGATTACAGCGTCGTGGGATAAAATTTTACATGTCGGCCCGAGTACACTGCATGGCGGAGAGAGAGAGAGAAAGTGTGAATTTTGTCCAAATGAAAATCCAAGATGGCAGCTCTGATTTTTTTGAAATTTTCGCTGTGGTTGTCGTTTTCATAGTTTTCGAGGGTGCTAAAGCGGATAGTAAAGTCAAAATGTAAATTCAAGATGGCGGCCGCGAAAATTTTCAAATTTTTCATCATGGGTGTCGTTTTCATAGTTTTCGATGGTGCTAAAGCATAGACATGAGGTCAAAATGTAATCCAATATGGCGGCTGCAAAAAAATTGTTTTTGTTTTAAATCATACGTAAGAAAGAACTTCATTCCTGACGGGGTTCGCCCGACCGCACGTGTTTTTCTTTTTGTTTGGCTCCTAAGGGTCGTAGCGTAATGATAAATAGCCTATAACCTTCCTCAAGAATTGAACTATCAAATACAAAAAGAATTTTTCAAATCCGACTAGTAGTTCTAGAGATTAGCGCGTTCAAACAAAAAAACAACGCAACGTTTTATTAATAAGTGTAGATGACGTGTCATTTTAACAGCCAAACATTATTATTAGATTCATACAGACACTATCATATTTTTCTTATTCATAAGTGATATAGGATTAAGTAGACGTTGGTAAATTGTCCCCAGATCTAAAAATTATTAAGCTTTTTAGGCTTTTACAGCATTTTACTTCAGTGAAAGAGTAAAAATAGCAGTGATAGTCTAGTGGTGTGACCGTCGGACTGCCAAGTCATAGGTCTCGAGTTCAAACCTAAGGACCTTTGACTTTTCGGATCCATGTGCGTATTCTATAATTATCACTTGCTTCAAAAACGGTGAAGGAAAACATCGTGAGGAAACCGGCATGCCTGAGAGATATTTCTCGATGGCATATGAAGCCAAGTCAGAGGCCCATATGCGGCATAAAAACTCTGACCCCAGGTTAGTCAGTAACCACACGAAAAGGAAAAGAAGAAAGTAAAATTAAATTACAGATACTTAAGTTACTGCAACGCAATCATTCAGAACAACATTATCTCCACTTTGCAGACATCTTCTGTAAATGCCATGAGAACTTTACGTACAAAACAATTTATTCTGTTGTTCTTTGAAATAAGACTTTATTTGCATAGCAATTAGGTGGTGTTCACCTTTAATAGGTGCCTTAAATGCTTTAATTCAGTATTTTCACTTCATCGTATTTAATTGAACATATTTTGTAGATTGGGTTTTATTTACACAACTTAGCAGTACAAATAAACAGTATATTCTCTTCGTTAAAAAGATTATGTTGCTTGATATAAAACCTGTACACATGCTAATTAAAGCATGCTAATTTTGACAATCTAGTAGCACACAATTAGCACGTGTGTATCTACGAAAATAGTATGATTATTTTCTCACACACGTAGAGCGTGCTGTAAATGAGCATGCTACTTCCAAGCAAACTAGCATGCTTTTTAACAGACTTCATAAAAGGAGCAGGTTATATGTTCGTAGCGTATGTTTTTTTTTATGTATGTCCGCCGATTTCTCCGTCATTTGTAGACCGATTTTGAATTTTTTTTTTTTTTAAGGAATTAAAAAACTCTCGAATTGGTTCCATATAAATTTTATTAACTTTGCTGGGCTAGTTTTTGAGTTAGCAACAAAATACGTATTTTTTTCCCACTTAGTATGTAGATGATATGATAAGTTCCTGTCACTGGTAGCAGGTAGTGGTATTCGAAAGTGTGTGGGGTAGGTACCACAACTAAAAAGTGAAAAATAAAAACTTAAAAAAAAAACAACCGAAATCCAAAAAAACACTACAAAGTGAAAAATAACTTTAATTTCGGAAGTTGGTGGCAAAAAAAGGAAATACAAAACCCAAGACACCGACTTATTTTTCACTTTGTAGTGTCTTTTTTTGGAAGTCGGTTGTTTTTTTTTTAAGTTTTTTAATATGTATACTAATTGACAAACAAATTATAACAACACTATCTAACCAAATCAAGTAAATAGTAGGTAACGGTTTTCCTAAACACAAAATGAGGCCAAAATATCATAATTTAAACACAACTCGCGCGAGCGTCCCAACCCTAAAATAGAACCTCTATCTATTAAAATAAATCGCGTTCGAAATACTTCCATTTCATCCCGAAACTTTTGAAATAAACTCGACACTTTCAACCCCATTCAACCCCGATTCTACCTACACTATAACCCAGGTCCTCCAATACCGTAATGGACGGCTTAACTGATTAAATTAGGCCCTTTTCACAACGTAGGAGACAAGCCCGCTCGTCGTCCCCGCCTTAGAATTTAGTAAGGCAAGTTTATTGCATTACCAAAGGATATTCGCGTCAGGTCGTATTAAAATTCGAAGGTTTTCATAGTACATTTGGCTGGGAATCGACTGGTAAGATTCTGTGAAACGACATTTTATTGGCCCGGTTGGTCGCGGTAATTTGCTTGGCTTTCTGCGAAATATTTGTGTATGAACTGGGTTTTGCTGTGCTACCCATCTTTCTTCTAAAATGTGGATCTAACTACGCTGATATTATAAAAACATAGACAGAGTCTGTATGTACCCACATTAGCTGTAAGGTCATTTTTAGGGTTCCGTAGTAAACAAGAAACCCTTATAGTTTCGTCATGTCCGTCTGTCTGTCCGCGGTCTAGCTCCGAGACCCTTAGTACTAGAAAGCTGTAATTTGGCATAGGTATACATATTAATTACGCCGACAAAGTGATAAAACAAAATTATGAAAAACATTTTTAGGGTACCTCTCCTACACGTAAAGTGGTGATGTTTTTTTTTTAACCCATGGTGTGGGGTATCATTGGAAAGGTCCTTCAAAAACATTGTGAGTTTGTGAAAACCATTTTTAGATTCAAGGATCCGTTTGCGAAATATTAAGCTTTAAAGTGCTAATTTTTGTTAGAGTCAAATGTCCCCCCCCCCTGCCAGCTAAATGGTTAGTTTTGGATGTATGAAAAAAATCACAGCAGTAGTTTATATTACGAAATTAAAAGAAAAACTATCACAGCCAAGTAGGCTTTACAAGTTAACGAGTAATAATTGACCAACTTAACTTTGCAGTTGCAAAAACATGTTTTCCCATACATCTTCATCCCAACTACGGAACCCTTCATTGTGCGTGGTCCGACACGCACTTGGCCGGTTTTTTCAGTTATAGGTACAGGGTGTTAGGGTAAACGAGGGTAAGTATGACCCTCGTTTAAGGGAGTGTAGTAAGTACCCATGAAAATTAACAACTTTTACTATGAAATCAACCCAAACATCATCTATCTAGCCTTTTTCCAACTTGTTGCGATCGGCTTCCAGTCTAACCGGATGCAGCTGAATACCAGTATTTTACATGGAATGACTGCCTCTTGGCTAGACTGGTTGTCAGACTTTTGGGCTTTTGACTATCCGTAACAACTGTCAAAGATCTACAAATGACAGCCGGGACCAACTGCCGAGGTATGGAGGACTTTCGGTATATAATGAACGGTCACCCATCCACGGACCGACCTCGACAAGCGTTGTTTGTAGATTGACCCGTGCGACTGTTATTATTATTTAACCACGAGCCCCTCTCGAGCAGATCAAACTAGAAACATAAAAAAACAGTGACACTCCGGGAGTGCCGACAGAGGTGAAAACTTAAAAAAAATCGGCACCGCGGTAATCAACGCGTTGATGTCTTTTTAATGGTCAAAAGCTGTGATCGTAACAGTGTCGCGAAATTAATTGTCCAACGCGCCTAAAGAAGTTTTCACTTCAAAAATCTATCTGTTTCCTACAAATTGCCAATACCTAAGTACCTACACGATCAAAATATAGGGAACAGCAATTTTTTTTTTTTTTTTTCATATTTCATGGTTGGTCCCATATAACCTCACACACTGTATATAACTAGATTAAAATGGTGTTAGCGAGGCATTTGTTAGAAAACAAATTGTATTCTAATTCGAAAGCAAATGAAGGTGTTTTTCTATGGTAATGTTCAGTAGTTTGACCTACAACATGCAATGTTATTGATGGAGGAAACTATTCATGTACTTGCTAATGACAAAACTACTTGTTCCTAGGAAAAGCTTGGGAAAACACGAATGTCTGAAGTAGTGTACCTTCTGACATAAATGATTGAAAACCTAGTTAAGAGCAATTTGAAAATTATGGGCCTTGCTTATCGCAGATCATGGATACGTCATAATTATCAGTGCGCTAAATCAAATGAGAACTTACTGCTTCACTCAGAAATGTCACTTATTGCAACGCTGTCAGTCAACTGTTTCATTGACTGCATTGATTTATCGTTAAATGACATCTATGAGTACGGCAGTAAATTATAAAAAATTACCACAAAATTCAGCACTTGATGTCATTAATAGCTTTAATATACGCTTTTACAGTACAGGTATCTATTGTCAAAGTTACAACACTTAAGAGTCCATACTACCTCAGCTCAAATTCACTTTTTATCTCGCTCGCACCATACTGCTCGCGTACTGAATGAGAGCGAGACGGAGTAGAGTGCTGGCGGCTCCAAGGCGCCAATAGTTTATTATGCAATTGCTTTTTACGGCGAAAATAATAGTAATTTAAAATATAAAACACACAGTCGCTGCTTTATAGTTAGTTCAGTTATTATTCAAAGTTTTTTAATACCAGCGGTTTATTGTTCGGTTTGGAGGTAAATTTGTTTTTTTTTTTTTCTATCGAGAAAATTGTATGGAATCGTGTTTTCGTCAAACATAGTACTTAACACTAATCCTCAACTTTAACATTATATTTATTTCATAATTAATGCTGTAGTATTTTCAATATAACGAAGGATTATGCTAAACAATTTTAGGTATTATAGACCCTTAAGACAAATATATTGTTCAGTATTTATTTATTAAAAACCACTTATAACAAAAAGGACAAACATAAAAAGCACCCTCTTTAACCCCACGTCTTTAACCCTAGTAATCACCGTGTCTGACGTGAGGATACCCTATTACTATCCTAGAGCTCAGTAACCTCTAAAAGGACAGACAAAGTAAATAAAGGTACACTTTACGCTCATCCCATTGGCTAGGGATTGTAAAAGTCAACTATTCGTTACTTTAAACCCGCAGGCGATCGGTGGCGACCTGCCAATATTTATGAATGTACTGTACCGAGACTGAGTTTTAAAACTGAAGTCCTAACACGAACGCGCGGCACAAGGTCCAGATCACGGCACGGTATTTTCGATAGAAAAATCGTTCGAATTTACGTTACATTTACCCCGTGACATGAGGTTCATGCTCAAGCGACACGTCTAGCAAAACGCGCGCGCGTCACCTGTTTCCGTCCGTCGTCGCTGCGCACGTTATCGTAGGTGACTCGTGGCATACTCTAAACTACTTCTTTCATTTGTTTTTTCCGCAGCCGCTTTGATAAGTCGCGTATTGTTTGAGCGTGTAGCAATTATACAATACTCACATGAATCGGAAAAGGAGGTGCGCCTTGGATACGAATTCGAGACCTATGACTTGGCAGTCTGACGATCACACCACAAAGCTATCACTGCATTACAAGCACAATAAATATCATAACATAACATCACGCCTTGTTTCCCCGAAGGGTTGGGCAGAGGTGTCCCTGTAACAGGTACACCCCCAATAAGTATCATCCATAGAATAATATGAATTAGGTCTTGAAACTCAGTTATAATATTATGCGCGAATTTTAAAATCGTCCGAATTAACGATACGTTTAAGTCGCACGTTCGTGCTAGGCCCTCTAAACACGTTACAGCAGTGCAGGGACTGTTTTAATACTAAAAGCTAGGTTCAGTTTCAGTACAAGATAGTTATGTATATGTTATCGGCAATCTGTATACATATCAGATGTGCGGATTCTTTCGATGATACCAAACTGGGAGAGAACATTTTATGTGTTCATAAACCTTTATTTTATTTTCCTTGTAGCAATCCTCATCCAGGCTGTATAGAACCGCGGTCATAGAATATTCTATGCTCCTTGCTCATTATGCTTACTTGGGGTAAATATAATATAGTGTTTCAGCTTTGTCTCTGGGTGGCAGACAAATTGTAATAACACGTAGGACTCATCTCGGGAGATACAGTAGGTGGTCGTAAATATGGCACATCGAGTTTTGGCATAAATTACCAGTTTTGTTGAGCATCATCACTGTCACTCATATCTGTGTGACAATTCCTTTCTAAAGCTCGAAGAGTCATATTTCGAAACCATTTATTTTCCATTGTTTTTTTTTTTCGACGTGAAAGCTTCCTGAGATGGGACTCGCGATGTCGGTAAATTCGGTAACAGTTACCTACTGAATTTACCGACACGGTGGAGTAGAAGACATCAACGCGTTGATTACCGCGGTACGTCGAGTAAAAGACATCAATGCATTATTACGGAGTATTGATTTTTTTTTCAAGTTTTCACTTCTGTCGGCACTCCCGGAGTGCCACTGTTTTTTTTACCAGACTACTGCGAAGCAAATAAGGGTTGTTATGATTTTGACCGGTATGTAAGTTCATCTGTTCCCTCACAACTTCTAAACCACTCATCATAATTTGACAAATGAGGTATTGTTGGAAGAGTCTTACTTATTAAGTGTAAAATTGTAGTAGGTTGTGGTGCACTCATAGGATGATACATTTTAGAGATTTGAAAAATGGAACAGATTGATAAACATGCTCTGTTCAATAGTACAAAAGGCCACCATTGGCGCCCACTTCAGATACAAAACGTCTTATTATGCCAGTAATTTCTCAGCACAGCCGCTCAAATTGATTGCAAGCTACCAAAGCAAACAGCTGTCTGTGGCCGGCACAGCCAGTAGCCACAGTGCGCATGTTTGATTGGTTTGCTCCCCCTCAAAGGACATTCATATCGGTACTCGAAGAAATTATGGTACTTGCAGGACCGAGATTGAAACTAAAATACAATCTATTCGTAATAAAAGGCTGATGATAGATGAGAGGGAGACCAAAGAATAATAAAATTGCAGCTGGCAGGAGAGAATGGAAGAAAATGTCACAATTCTGGGTCAAGTTAATCATCTTTTGCACGTGTTTCTGTGATAAATAAATCTATTTTTCTTTCTTTTTTAGGGTTCCGTACCCCTAAAGGATCACTTCGTTGTCTGTCTGTCTGTCAAGACCCTTTTTTCAGTAATGCGGGGAGGTATAAAGTTGAAATTAATGTTAAATACGCAAGTCTACGATTCCTTGGAGCTCAAAAAAAAGCTTCTAAATTAACGCAATAAAAAAATTCGCCCATTGATGTGACATAATTTTGAGACTCGCAAATAAAATCAAAACCTATATAAATAACCCTAGATATATCTGCTGTAGCTACTTCCCGCTGACAACAGTCATGTTTGGCAAGAACCAAGTCAAGCATAAATGAAGGAAAAAGTCCGTCGTAAATTGTTAATTTGTAGTTTTATCACATTTTTTTTTTTGCTTTACTTTCATTTCCAGATAGAGAATTGACCGTGACGTATATCGATGTACGGGAGAACATTTTTTCAACTACAATGAACCATACTAGCTTAACAGGTTCACCCATATACAGACATAATAGTTAAAACAATTGAACAGACCTGATTGGTCTGTTCAATTGTTTTAACTATTGTGTCTGCTGTTAAGTTTGTTCTTGGGATAAATTCATCCCAACTACGGAACCTTTCATTGTTCGTGGTCCGATATGCACCTGGCCGGTTTTTATGAGACTAAGCCTGAGTACGCACGGACGTAATAAAATCGCGGCGATTTTTTTTACTGCACTTGATTTTCAATGCTCTGCTAAGCGCCGAGAGTTGAACCAAATCAAATCCAAAAGCAGCCACCAAGGGGATGTGACGCTGACAGCTCAACTGTTAACCTGCATTCTGAGCCACTGGAAGAGGTATCACACTTCAAATACCTTGGAAGTCAAGTCTGCAACGACAATAGGCTGGCGTCTGAAATTCCAGCACGGATTGCTAAAGCGGCCGCCACCTTTGGAAAACTTATTAAACGCGTGTGGTCCTCTCACGACCTGAAACTGCAAACTAAGATATGCGTTTATAAAGCCTTAGTTCTACCAATACTCACCTACGCCGCAGAAACCTGGTGTCTCTATAGAGGTGATATTAAAAGGCTTGACACTTTCCACTTACGGTGTCTTCGGTCTATCCTGCGCATAAAATGGCAAGATCGTGTTCCCAACTCGGAGGTGCTTAGGCGCACTGGAATGATGGGCATGGAGGCGATTTTGATAAAGATCCAACTGAGATGGTGTGGTCATGTACAGCGCATGGATACGAGTAGACTACCTAAAACCACTTTCTACTCAGAGCTCGCCCAAGGAAAACGTACACAGGGTGGGCAATACCTGCGCTACAAAGATGTCCTTAAACGTCACCTTACGACCTGCGGCATACCTGTTGATCACTGGCAGGAGCTTGCTCGAAACCGAGAAAGATGGCGCACCTCAATCCACAAAGCAACTGAATGCTTTGAAGCAAGTCGTCTTGAAGACTTAGACAAGAAGCGCCAAATACGTAAAAGTCACCCAAAGCCTTCATATTCGTACACATACAACGATGCTGATCAGCTCTTCTGTACACGGTGTGACCGGGTTTTCAAGACCAAATTTGGTTTTGCTAGTCATCAGAGAGCTCACGAAAGGAAAAAAGAAAATTAGTCTGGGTCGCTGTCGCCGGATACGGTGAAGAGGACTATATATATATAAGCGCCGAGAGTTGAAAATCCAAAAGTCCCAGCGTGTTGGATTCTCAACGCTCGGTTTAACACCGAGAGTAGAAAATCCAGTGCGCGATAAAATCCCGCCGCGATTTTATTACGTCCGTGCGAACGTCGGCTAAGCCAGGCAGAAAAGCCTCTGAATTCAATAATAATAACTGATCAGTGGTCATTTTTAATTTATTCTAGTAAATCATTAATTAACGTTATTTATCGTATGAATTGCGGCTTTTTTAACATTTCACAGCTGGCAGCTGTCTCACAATTATTATTATTAAAATGATTAAGTAAAATTGAACAATACGCAAAAACCTTAACGGTTATAATTCTCAAGTTTTTTTCTTCTCTTTGTACAAAAGTCTTCCGCTTCATAGAACCAATAATAATGAGATTCCTCCCGCAAGCCGAGCCCGTATATTCGAGTATTTTCTTAACAAAGACTATGTGCCCTGAGACGCCCGGGTTTTTACAATATGTTATTTTTACTTCAGTTTCTTTTTATTCGTTTTTATTGAACGAGGATTAGGTATTACGGAGAATGGCTTTTCATTCGTTAATTTTAAAGGGATTTAAGAGGGAACTTTTGCAGGTTTTTGGAATGATACAATTATTTATTTCCGGTGAAAGAGTAAAATCACCCGTATTCTCCGTAGTTTAATCGCTAAGCCATCCACAGTAAATTATTTTCATTGAATATTTTGTTGATGAAATTGTTTTTAAATACTAATTTAGTGTTATTTTCAATAATAAGACTAAACAAAATATCCAGCTGCTGTCATTTTTTCATTAATCAAAATATTACTAGTAGTTCTGTGACCTCGCGAACACAAACTTTTTAACATCAATTAAAATAATTAATACTTTTCACATTAAACCTTTGTTTAATTTATAGAAAATTATGTTTGCCTTCAACAACAAAATACATGTTCTTGAAATGTTTAGTAACTTTTAGTAGCAGCATTATTATCCGATATTAACAAAATGTGGAACAAAACATGTTTCTGAAACTTGTTTTTAACTTTGTTCTGAAGGGAACAGTCTTGTTTTTGTTAAAACTTAACTGGACTTGGGTTTCGATACAATGTAGCTATTAGTAAAGTTTACTTTGATTTAATGAGGTTAGACGGAACATTTTCACCTCATTTTGGTTGAACAAAGTTGTTTTAAATAAACTGGCTTCGTAAGCTAAAATTAAAGCGTGTTTTTCTTAATTTGTTTTATTTGGTTAAGAAAACTGGCGAACAACTGAAATAACGTTTTTGCTAAATTAAGTTTTAATGTGTTTTTAATTGAGTTTGTGTGAATGTCTTACAAAAACCAAGACGAACCAAGCTGATACCTAACTTTTAATGCGTGATAGTTGCAAAACCTTGAGATTGGAATGAACCGCAACAGGTCTCTTTAAAAGTATCTATAGCTAGTAACTTACTGTTCATTAACCTTATTGAACGTCTGTGAGTGCGGACAACAAAACAAGAACTCGTGCAAACATTATTTGAACAATAATTTAATATAGAAACCATATCAGTTTAGAAACTCACCCAAAAGTTTACAGGTTAATTTACAAGTTAGCGGTACAAATGGTTAACATTATAATTTAAGTAATATAAATTAATACTGTTTTGTTGAATAGTTGAAGGTTGTGAATAGTTTGACAGATCCCTACACGTGCTTGACGTGAAAAAGGATTATTATCATAAGGTTACTAGGTATACCTACACGTGTCAACTACGTACCCGTATACGACTAAGTATAACCTAGAACTAATTAGTTACCTAGGTACTGATATTTGAATCTAGATTTACGCTTTGAAATAGAAATCACTAGCTTCTGCCCGCGACTTGGTCCGCGAGCCTATAACCTTCCTCAAAATTGGACTATCCAGTGCAAAAAGATTTTTGCAAATCCTCTTGTAGTTTCGGAGATTACCCCCTACATACAAACTTACAAACAAATGTTACCTGTTTATAATATAGTAGTATAGATAGTTTAGAGGCACGAGGAACAGGGTGTAAAGTTCACTCATCCTCTATAGAAAAGGGAGGATCCTCCGACCAGACGGGTGTTGTGTCTGGCGGGCAACTGCCCATCGGTTGATGTCGGATAGTCATGTTTATATGTCGTTCGCGCGGTAAACTCCAATTGCGCGATGCAGGATTTCTGTGACGTCAGGTCTTTGATGTGTAGTTCGCATGTGGCGATGTAGATGCCGCCACAATAGTATAAAAGTATAGATTTATTCGCTATAACTAACTGCCCCATTGGGATAGCAGTCGGGTTACATTCCCAGATCGGGCAAAGTATTACTGGGTTTTTCCATGAGGAATTTCTCAGTAGCAGCCCGGAATCTGGATTTGTGCCCGGTTAATAGCAATATGCTCGCCCCCTATTCTATGAAACTTAAACAAAACTGGCCAAATATGGGTCGTCTCTGACTTACCCTTCGGGGAAACATGCGTGATGCTATGTTGTATATTTTCACTATAATGTATGTATACAGATAAGAAGGATAAAAACATAAATAAAAAACGTGTGGCACTCGGGGACTGCCGCGGTAAAACTATTGCATAGCATTTGTAACCTCCATACTTCCTATTTGTCAACACTACACTTGGGATGATGACGTGATGAAATAAAACAAAAATTACGTTCCCATGACAACATCATGTTTCCCATGACAACATCACGTTGTCATGGGAACCGTCATTAAATAGTAGGCAGAGTGAGGGGTGTTAGGGTTTATTTTCGTTACGTTACGGAATTTCTTGATTCGCTCGCCGCGCTCAAAGCCCGCGATAAAAGCTATGCAATAGCTTAAAAACGAAGAAGAAATTATAAATTAATAGTGTTTTAAATCGGTATATAATACCCACTATGGTACTTTTTCTCGTGATTACAGTAAGCAGGTATATGAAGCAGGTATATAAGTAGGTAATTTACAAATATAGATAAGTTTGTGGCCGCCAGATCAGAGGAAAAGTGACGAAAAGTGGAATAACGACACCACAATGAAAAGTGACAAGGCTGTCATTGTTTTGTTTTCGATAAGCTTATGAGGTCATTACACCTTTCTCAACCCAAACCATTGTCAACAAGAGTGACATTGTCTTTTTACCTCATACATCACAAAAAGGAGTTAAGGTAGTATATTGATCGTCATGAGAGTCTGTACAGTAGGCCGCACGTCATTGATAACAAAACCAGTATGCAGGCCTATTGTTCTATTGAAACTCTGTACTACGCTAGACCAGCTCAAGGTCAAAGTGTTACCACTGACGTGCAATCGACAATACATTACTGTACAAGGCTTTATAGATGAAGCAATAGAAATTCATGTCCAACACCGGCCTATGCACACAAAGTTATGCCACTTCCCAACAGCAGGCCTAAACAATCAGAGGGCAGCGATCCTATCATAATCCTCCCTTCGAAACGAAAGCCTCGTAGATAAACAGCCCACACATATAAACTGTAAGCCACAATCCCTTACAACGAAGTAAAAATGTTCAAAAGTACCACTTTGAACCAAATGCATAGGTATAAAATATCTAAATTCCGTTAAAAAATCACACTACCCTAGGCGTAAATCCAATATTTATTGTGACATTCATTTAAATAAATATAATGTGTACAAAAATAAAACTCATAATCTGCCTAACCCTTTGGGAAGACAGGCGTGATGTTACGTTTATGTTGTTGATTATCTGACTAGTTATCTGATAAAACTAAAACCTATCTCATTTGATAAGTGACTGACATGCGTCGATATTCAAAGAAAATACCAATATTTCATGGTAGTCCTCAAAATAAGGCTAATATCTTGCAAATCAGGAGGGCTATGTATTGATAAAAAATGCAAGTTTGGTGAACTTGTTGTCATCCATTTTGTAAATTATTTACTAACACTAGTTTCATAAGTTTTATTGTACTTAGGTACTAACATTCTATGGATTTCAAAGTCTGAATTAAAAAGTTTTTAAGCTATTGCATAGCTTTTATCGCGGGCTTTGAGCGCAGCGACCGAATCAAGAAATTCCGTTACGAAAAAAACCTAACACCCCCCACTCCGCCTACCATGTAGTGACGGTTCCCATGACAACGTGATGTTGTCATGGGAACGTAATTTTTGTTTTATGTCATCACGTCATCATCCCAAGTGTAGCGTTGACAAATAGGAAGTATGGAGGTTACAAATGCTATGTAATAGCTTTACCGCGGCAGTCCCCGAGTGCCACACGTATTTTTTTTCATTTTTTTTATTTATTATTTTAATAATGACGAGTCGGAACTCTATTCCATCACGTCTTTCTGGACATTGTTTGTTTTTTCTCGATGTCTCCCTTTATTTTATGTTATCCTAGTTTTAAAGTCACCGGTGTTGACCTTCTATTTCTACTCATATTCTGTCTGATATAAATGTCGAACCTCTGACGTAACACCATAAATCTGCGGTCGACGGTGTTCCTCGGTGCCAGCCACATAGATTTACTGTGAAAAATGCTAGAAATATACAGAAATGTCTTAAAAAACTGCGACATTTTGTGAAGACACGCATGTATCTAGTTATGTTTATGTCTGGCTGTTCACATAAAAGGTGGGTTGGTGATAAAAAGAACGATTTGAATGGCTGAATGGCATACTTTAAGTCACCTTGGTTGGAGTCTTTTTAGGGTTCCGTACCAAAATGGTAAAAAGGAACCCTTATGGTGTGACTCAGTCTGTATGTCCGTCTGTTTGTCACAAATACCCCCCTTATCTCTGAAGAGAAAAATCTGAAATTATCCTATGTGATAGAAATTTATGTAAAGATTACAGGAAAAATAAAACGATGTCTCTGAATAGCACACTTTTTCAGAAATCATCAACAAAAATTACATTAGTTCCACTATCGGTCAAGAGATGACCTAAAACTGCAATATTAAACAGCAGTGTTAAAATTATCTGACGAATATACTGCCCTGCTAAGCCGAAACGCGCTATCTCTAAGATACGATACCATTCAATAGCTTTAACAATTTCGCATTTAATAGTAAAAGAAAATCTAACTTAAAACATTTAAAAAAAAACACAAAGCAGTTTTTTATATCTCCACGTTTCCTTATATTACAATTTCCAAAAAAAAAAAAACTCAAAACTTACTCCGGTTGAGATACCTACCGCCTTTGGGCTTAGCAGGGCAGTATAGGCCTCGCCGATGAAAATTTAAAATGGTACGGAATCCTTGGTGTTTGAGTCCGACTCGCTCTTAACCGGTTTTTATTCATACATTTGTTTTAGGTTTTTTGCTTAGTAACTCAGCGATTTTCATTAGACAACTTTAGATTGGACGAACGAGAGTGGTGTCCAATGAATATGAAATAAGAATTATTTGATACATTTATAGAAAGATGATTTCTCTCCTAAATTAAAGTATAGTCTACCTCATAATAGCTGTACCAATTTTGATAACAATTCCAAGTAAACTTCACTGAAACTTTCTTACTATCACATAGAAAACAAAACAAACAAACCTACAAATAGAACTTGTCGTTTTGTAACATGCAAGTGTCATTCAGCCTTCGGAGGAGCTCGTGGCTAAGTAATGACAGCCGCACGGGTCGATTCAACGGGTTAAGCTACGGTTGCCGGTGTTGGTCCGTGGATGGGTGACCATCTTTACATCTTTTCTTTTTTTTGGTGGGAAATTATCAAATAACTTCTCCCGCTCTGGGCGGAGCGGGAGGGTGTGTCACTCTTACTAAAATCCACCCGTGTTCCTTCGGTTGCCATGTTGCCGGGGGCCACGATCTCCTTTCGGACTTCTTCGCAACCCCGGCAGGCATCGGCCCTAGCGGACCCCGGCAATTCTGCTGACATCTCTTTGAGGCGCGCGTGGAACACAACATGCCGTCGACCCGGGCTTGGTCCTTATCGGACGGTGAGATACCCATTGCTCACCGTCCGCAAGCCCGCGCCTACAGTCGCCGGAAATCTGCCTGCGATTCCCGACGCCCAGGGCGTCTCCTCCTGCGGCGACTAGGGGCGCGAGGGCGCAAAATTTGCGTCTCCCTCACGCGTTCTGCCTTTTCCTTCGCAGGCATTACTGCTTCGCAGAATGAGGTGACGGCTTCCCACACCATCTTTACATACTGAGACTCCTCCGTGTCTTGAAAAACACGTTAAGCCTTTGGTCCCGGCTGTCATTCGTGGATCTTTAACAGTCGTTACGGGTCTTCAGAAACCCGAAAGTCTGACAACCAGTCTTACCAAGGGGTATCGTATTACCCAGTTACTGGGTTGTGGAGGTCAGATAGGCAGTCGCTCCATGTAAAATACTGGTATTCAGCTGCATTCGGTTAGACTGGAAGCCGACCCCAACATAGTTGGGAAAAGGCTAGATTGATTGAAATGTCATTCAACCTTAGGGTGGTAAATCAATTACGCGTTCGACTATAGAAATATGTAAATTCAAGCGGCAATGAAAAGCTTTTCATTTCATTTCCAAAATGATAAATACTTATTGAAGTTCCTTAGTTTGATAAGCCTACGATTCATTTCTTATCAATTACCATTATTGAGTGAAACAAAGCTCCCGTAAATTCGCCAATAATGTCACAGCTCCATAATTTAGCAGATTAAACTTCAGAGAGCAATTCCTTACAACTCTTGACTTTCCAAATTACCTGTAAATGTTCCAATTGAAATAAATGCTTTGTCTTTGAGACTTTTCAGGGGACATTTCATGAGCGTTTCCAAACGCTACGACTGAATAAAATGACCTGTTTTAAACAAAAGAACCGATTAATTATTAAATATGAATGTTCGTGGCTCTTTGCAATGGACCTCGTCAGGGGAAATATTGCTATCAACTCATAAAGGCTTTTCTGTGTTCATAATTATTGTTTTGCAATAAAATTATACAGTGCGAGTCTTTATAATGTGCACATATCGAAGGAATCTATGCTTCATTATTTCGATGGAAAAATATTTAAAAACATCTAAATATTTTTTATGGAATATAAAAAAAATATCATTACTTTGACCCCAAACAAAACGGTGTAACTTTTAAACTAAATTATCTATCGCGATGAACCAAACTCCATAATTATTGGAAGTAATTAGGCGTTCTCACAAAATGAAAATTGTGGAAAAAAACTACCCTCAATTGAAAATAAACATGTTTTTAAGCTGTTGCATAGCTTTTATCGCAGGTTTTGAGCGCGGCGACCGAATCAAAAAATTTCGTAACGTGACGAAAATAAAACCTAACACCTCCCACTCCGCCTACCATGTAATGACAGTTTCCATGACAACGTGATGTTGTCATGGGAAACGTGATGTTGTCATGGAGGTTACAAATGCTATGCAATAGCTTTACCGCGGCAGTCCCCGAGTGCCACATGTTGACGCCTTGCATGTGTGCGTGCACAAGGCCTCTACACACACGCATACGGCACGGCGTGGGAGGCGACGCAGCGGTAGCAGCGGCGCGCGCGGGGTACCTGCGCAGAGTGCGCGGTGTGCGCCCCGCCATTCGAGAAAACGAGTCGACGACACCGGTCGATGTGTGTCGAATTTCTAAATTATCTATATTCTTAACTGTTTAGTAAAAGTCATTAAATATTGTCATATTACTTCGAATTTTCATTAAGAAAAAGTCCACCCATCTCGCTGCCAGTATTCGACGAGTTCTACATTTTGGTCCAAACGAGCCGGATTACGGGCGACGCAACGCAACAAGAACAAAGAAACTGTGCACGAGGCGGCCATTACGTGGACTACGCAAGCATCGACACGTGGAGTCCTGCGAAATATCATTTATTTGGAAGGAAAATAGATCATGGATGGAATTCAAGAATCATAGTGCCAACCTTTAGTGGAAACAGAGTGCTAAGTGTATCCTCATCTCATTATAAATTCCCTACTCAACATTGGGCTAACCCACGCTTCGTCATATTACGACGTGTTCTATTCGTTTCTTATAATTCCCATTGTCAGGCCTTTAGTATCTTGTTATGCCCCTATAAGCAAGGTTATTTATTGTGTTCATAAACTCATTTTATTATTTCGTGTTCACAGCTCAGTACCTACATTGTGAAAACGTGGTCGCTGTTGCCTTCCGCGGCTGAGCTACCTGGGCAGCTGGGCAGCTGAGCTAGCCACGTGGCATGTTTGTGTGCCGTGGGGCGTGTCGCACTCGCTTGCTTGCTTGCTTGGTGGTGTTTGCCCTTGTTTCATTGCACCCTCGCTGCTCCCTTGCACATACAATTTAAGTATAACCTTGCACTTTTTACTTTAAAGAATTTCGTAGCTTGTCTTGGAACTTTGTAATCATGGATTACAAATCATTAATTAAAAAACGTGGAACCTTTAAAGCAAAATTAACTCAATTTAAATCATATTTAGAAATAGTAACAAGTTGTGATACTTTAAGTACCTTACAAATTAGTGAATTAAAAATAAGGTTAACAAAAATAGAGGGGTTATATCCTGAATATGATAGTATACAAAGTGACATAGAGAATGTATCTGATATTCCAGAGGACCAGTATAAAGAACGCGAAACCTACGAGATCCAGTACTATGCTGCGATTGCTGCAGCCCAGGAGCTGTTGAGTAAGCAGGAGACCTCTGCGGGCAATGGATCGGATACAGGTGCTAGTACTGTTTCTGGAAATAAAGGTGGGATAAAACTTAAACTTCCTACAATACATTTACCTACCTTTTCGGGTCAATATCACAACTGGCTTGAGTTCCATGACACGTATGTCTCATTAATACATTTAAATGACACTATTCCGAGAATTAGTAAATTCCATTATTTGCGAGCTGCTTTAAAGGATAGTGCTGCTTTAATAATAAGTTCTCTTGACTTCTCCGATGAAAATTATGATGTTGCATGGCAGCTACTATGTGACCGCTATAATAATAGACGGCTGCTAGTTTACAATCATGTTCAAGCCATCATTAATATTGAACATGGAACGCAAGAATCCTTTAAAGTTCTGCGCAACATCATTGACACAATCAATCGTAACGTAAGAGCTTTGAAAACACTTAAGTTGCCCACAGATGGTTGGGATGTGCTCATTATACACATAGTCTCAAGTAAATTGGATTCAGTGACAAGTAGGGAATGGGAAACTTACCGTAATTCATTAGATGACTTAGCCACTCTTGCTGATTTTAACAAATTTCTTAAGAATAGAGCAGATTTATTAGAAACTATTGCGGAGGTTCATAACAATGGTTCGAAAGGAAGACATAGTGGCAGTAGCAAACAAGGTGACAGTACAAATAAGCAAAAGACATTTACTGTCAACTCGGAGTCTTCAATCAATAACAGACCGTATAGTTGTCCATTATGTAAGGGTAACCATGCCATTTATAAATGCTCAAGTTTTAATTCGCTTTCTATTGAAGCTCGTATTCAGAAGGCAAGATCCCTTAACCTGTGCCTTAACTGCTTACGTAATGGTCATAAATCATTTAAGTGCAAGATGGGTGGCTGCAGCCATTGTCAGAAACGACACAACACCATGTTGCATTTGAATGGGCCATCCAGTACACAGGATACAAACAATGGTAGTACTGATTCTCCACCTACTTCTACACAACCTACTCCGGATACTAGTAGTGTAGTACTCTGCACAGCACAGTCAAACACACAGTTATCATCAAGCTCACAAGATAATGTGGTTCTGTCAGCCACTCATAATCCCCAATGCGTTATATTGCTGTCAACGGCTGCCATTAATATTACTGATCACAGTGGTCAGAAACACAGAGTCCGTGCATTATTAGACAATGGTAGCACATCAAGCTTCATTACAAAAAGCCTATGTGACAAACTCAAATTACCAACTTGTTCAACCTCGACATTAGTTGAAGGGTTAAATCGTCAATCTAGTTGCATATCTAAAAGATGTGATGTCGTTATATCATCACTCATTAGTTCATATTCTGAGAGCATAAATTGTTTTGTGGTTCCACACATTACTCAAGCATTACCTTGCAAACAAGTCAACCATAAAGGGCTAGATATACCCCAAAATATTACATTAGCGGATCCTTTATTCCACACACCGTCACAAGTAGACATACTGCTTGGAGCGGACTTATTTTGGAGTGTATTGTTAAATAATAATATTTCATTAGGTAAAAATAAGCCCACATTAAGTGAAACAAAGTTTGGATGGTTGATATCTGGACCCACACACTCATTACAACATAGCATTGATACAGTCCACTGCAATCATTTAAGTACACATTATGATGATCAACTTCAGGATCAATTAACCAAATTCTTTGAACTTGAAACGGTCACAGTGCACAAACCTGTATCCAAAGAGGAACAGGAATGTGAAGATAATTTCATACAAACTACTACTCGTGGAAATGATGGTCGATTCATTGTAACAATTCCATTAAAAGAATCGCCTCAACAGCTGGGTAGTTCATATGAACAAGCCTTGTCTAGGTTCATCTCATTAGAACGTAGATTCAAGCGTGACCCTTTATTCAAAAAGCAATATGCTGAATTCATTAAGGAATATATATCGTTAGGTCACATGACTGAAAATACAACTCCAGATAAGGATGAATACACATACATTATGCCACATCATGGAGTGTTACGTGAAACAAGTTTAACAACAAAATTAAGAGTTGTTTTTGATGCATCTGCAGCAACCTCATCAGGGTTATCATTCAACAATATTCAAATGGTCGGCCCTACAGTACAAAGTGACCTCATTAGTATATTAATTAGATTCCGACAGTTTAAACATGTTGTTACTGCAGATGTTGAAAAAATTTATCGAATGGTAAGGGTAATTGAAAGCCAACATATGTTACAACAGATACTATGGCGTTTTGAACCTGACGAACAGCTTAAACAGTACAAACTCAACACTGTAACTTATGGTACCGCATCTGCACCATATCTTGCAACCCGATGTCTAGTTCAGCTGGGAAAAGAATGCACTGATAAGTCCGTTTCAGATGCTATCATTAAAGGATTTTATGTTGATGATTTTATTTATGGGGACAATGATATGTCTAAGCTGATAGACATCTGCAGAGGCGTCATTAACCAACTAGAAAGCGGACAACTACATTTAAGGAAATGGAATTCAAATAATTCACACATTATACAACAACTTATAGGTGAAAATAGCAAAGATGAATTACTTAATTTAAGTAACCATGAGTATTCAAAAACGTTAGGATTACTTTGGGGTTGTAAAGAAGATGTGTTGTTATTTTCAGCAGACATTAAGCAACATGAACACATCACAAAACGCACAATCTTGTCCACCATGGCTCAAATATTTGATCCACTTGGACTCATTAACCCTTGCATATTGCAAGCTAAAATCATTCTACAAAAATTATGGACATTAAAAATTACATGGGATGAAAATGTTTCAAGTGAGATTCAAGTAGCTTGGTGTAAGTTTATTAAATCATTAGGTGACATTAGGAAAATAAGAATACCAAGACATGTCACCTGTGACTATCCTGTCATTTGTGAACTGCATGCTTTTAGCGATGCATCAACACAAGCTTACAGTGCTTGTATTTATCTACGGTCTGTGTCCCAAAATAATGAAGTCACAGTGAAATTGGTGACTGCAAAGAGCCGTGTAGCTCCACTGAAACCAATGACAGTACCACGGTTGGAATTGAGTGGAGCTCTATCAGCAGCTCGTTTAGCTGATAAGGTAAAATCTTCATTAATGGGACTTCACAGTTGCACTTACTGGTGCGACTCAACCATTGTATTAGCTTGGATTAATACTTCCAAGCCCAATCTATTAAAACCATTTGTTTATAACAGAATTCATGAACTGAAGTCTCTTACAGAACCAGGTACTTGGCGTTATGTACCTACAAAGTTGAACCCTGCTGATATAGGGTCGCGCGGCGCAGATGCTCGCAGTCTGGAATCCAATAGCTTATGGTGGTCAGGACCTGCATTTTTAACAGAACCAGAGTCGAACTGGCCTGGCCCACCAGCTACCATTAAGGAAGATGACTTGCCGGAATTCAAGGTTCAAAATCATTTAAATGTCTCAGAGCAACAACCAGTTGAATTCGTGAGCCGATTTTCCGATTTTAGTAAGCTACAGCGCATTACAGCCTATATATTGAGATTTATATATAATTGTCGTTATTCACAAAACAAGCGTATAGGGTTTTTAACTTTACATGAACTTAATCGGTCTTTAATTACATTATGTAGAATTTCACAACATGAATCATTTCATCAGGAGTATAAATTATTAAAAAATAAACAACAATTATCATTAAAAAATAAATTAACTAATTTGAATCCATTCTTAGATTCTAATGATGTCATTAGAGTTGGAGGTAGGCTCTCTAATTCACATTATAGGTATGACACTAAACATCCCATATTGCTACATGCATCTAACCACATCACAGTACTTATTTTTAAATATTATCACAAATTGCTCATGCATGCTGGTCCACAATTACTGCTGTCAAACATTCGTCATAAATTTTGGGCATTAAATGGTAGAAATCTTTCTAGAAAAGCAGTACATAGCTGTGTTACATGTTGTCGTTTTTCAGGCAGGATCACACAGCCAATAATGGGCAACCTTCCTGAGCAGCGACTACATGCTGATTACCCATTTATAAACACAGCAGTAGATTATGCAGGACCAGTGATGATTTTGAACCGAAAGGGTAGAGGTAGTAATTTAATTAAGGCATATATTTGCATTTTTGTTTGCTTGGCTGTTAGAGCAGTCCACATAGAGCTTGTGACAGATCTCAGCTCCGAAACCTTTATTTCTGCTCTAAACAGATTTATTGCCCGTAGAGGAAAACCTGTCAACATCTTCTCGGACAATGGTACATGTTTCGTAGGAGCATGTAATGAACTGGCTAGGTTTTTAAAATTAAATGCAAACTATTTAAGTGCACATGCTTCAAATTTATCTATAAACTTTAAATTCTCACCAGCCTATAGCCCACACTTTAATGGGTTAGCTGAGGGTGCCGTGAAATCGGTTAAACATCACTTAAAACGTATACTTGCTCTTGCAAACCTCACTTACGAGGAAATGAACACAGTACTTACTCAGATAGAGGCTATCTTGAACTCAAGGCCTCTAACTCCATTATCCTCTGATCCTTCAGACCTAGTAGCCCTCACACCGTCACATTTCCTTCTTGGACGAACATTAACTGTTTTACCCTCTCCTCCAGCACAAGATACTACAAGGTTGAGCACTTTCTCACGATATATGAGAACTCAGCAGTTGAAGACCCATTTCTGGGATAGATTTTACAAAGAATACATTACAGAACTGCAAAAACGACAGAAATGGTGCAAAGGAGGAAGAGACCTGCGACTTGGAGAGATAGTGCTGGTCAAGGATGATCGACTGCCACCAAACAGATGGCTGCTCGGGCGAATAACCAGCGTGTATCCGGGCTCCGACGGTGTGACCAGGGTAGCAGACGTGAAGACAACATCGGGCACTCTTCGGCGCGCCTTCAATCGACTGTGCCCGCTACCAGTTGAAGATCGACCTGATGTGTCTACAAGCCACAGTCCCTTGCCGAGGGGGGCAACTTGTTGACGCCTTGCATGTGTGCGTGCACAAGGCCTCTACACACACGCATACGGCACGGCGTGGGAGGCGACGCAGCGGTAGCAGCGGCGCGCGCGGGGTACCTGCGCAGAGTGCGCGGTGTGCGCCCCGCCATTCGAGAAAACGAGTCGACGACACCGGTCGATGTGTGTCGAATTTCTAAATTATCTATATTCTTAACTGTTTAGTAAAAGTCATTAAATATTGTCATATTACTTCGAATTTTCATTAAGAAAAAGTCCACCCATCTCGCTGCCAGTATTCGACGAGTTCTACACCACACGTTTTTTTTTAGCAAAAATCTGTTTTTAAAGTGAAACTTTTATTACATCGTCTCAAACTTTTTGGTCTGTGTGTTGCATGTCGCGTGACGGTCGGCCGCGGAGTAGGGATAAAGTGAAAGGCGCTCGTCAGAGCAGCCAAGGCCAATATGGCGTCGCCTATAGAAGTTTCACTTTTACCGTGGTTTCATAAAACCACACAATCCTTTTTTTTTTAGATAGTTTTTAGCAATGCTCATAATTATAAAGAAAATTGCCAGATATCCTTAATTTCAAACACCAATATTCAAAGGCGATTAAACATAGGAAAAATTTAAAGTGCAATGAGCTCTATTGATTATCAGGTTGTGTGTTTTATTAATATGCATCTTGCCCGGGCCTTCGCTACGTATTGTTACTTCATTACTTCTCACAATATTGAAGGTCTTTAGTCAGGTGGTTGAAGTCACAGGCTGCCTTAGCCTGTTAACTGGGTTTATGTTCTGCACTTGTAAGTTCTCACGATAAAATATCGATGCAACTTCTATAAATAGTAAGTCCTTAGTAGTTCTTAGCTGCAATAATAATTTTTTCGCACATTGGCGTCGCAAAAGGTATAATAATAACTTCGAGAGAATCAATCAGTCGTTTTTTGTGTTCCATATACAAGAATGCTAATGACAGACAGACACACACGCATAGGCAAAAAAAAAATAGAAAAATCTTAATACAGACTTCTATCATGGCAAATAACATAAACAAATAACCAAACTATTGTAGTTTTGGTGATACACACGGCTACACATCAAGCTATACATTCCCAGTATAAGCTGACATCTCATTGTATACACGGCTACATATCAAGCTATACATTCCCAGTATAAGCTGACATCTCATTGTACACACGGCTACATATCAAGCTATACATTCCCAGTATAAGCTGACATCTCATTGTACACACGGCTATATATCAAGCTATACATTCCCAGTATAAGCTGACATCTCATTGTACACACGGCTACATGTCAAGCTATACATTTCCAGTATAAGCTGACATCTCATTGTACACACAGCTACACATCAAGCTATATTTTCCCAGTATAAGCTGACATCTCATTGTACACACGGCTACACATCAAGCTATACATTTCCAGTATAAGCTGACATCTCATTGTACACACGGCTACACATCAAGCTATATTTTCCCAGTATAAGCTGACATCTCATTGTACACACGGCTACACATCAAGCTATATTTTCCCAGTATAAGCTGACATCTCATTGTACACACGGCTACACATCAAGCTATACATTTCCTGTATAAGCTGACATCTCATTGTACACACGGCTACACATCAAGCTATATTTTCCCAGTATAAGCTGACATCTCATTGTACACACGGCTACACATCAAGCTATATTTTCCCAGTATAAGCTGACATCTCATTGTACACACGGCTACATGTCAAGCTATACATTTCCAGTATAAGCTGACATCTCATTGTACACACGGCTACACATCAAGCTATACATTCCCAGTATAAGCTGACATCTCATTGTACACACGGCTACATATCAAGCTATATATTTCCAGTATAAGCTGACATCTCATTGTACACACGGCTACACATCAAGCTATAATTTTCCAATTTATACTGATCTCGCATTGTATAGGATTACCGTTCAGTGCGCGAATCTGACTCGCTTTTGGCCGGTTTTAACGTTTGAATGACTACTCAGTCAACAGGTAAGAAACTGGATCTTACAAGTGTTACCAACTACCATCTGCCTAGCCGTTTCCCAAATATGTTGTGGTGGGCTTCCAGTCTAACTGGAGGCAGCTGGAAACCAGTATTTAACATGCAGCGACTGCTTAATTAGCCCTAACAACCCAGTAACTGTGTAGCACCGGTGCGTAGGACTGGTTGTCAAGTATCGACAAGAACCTTCTAAAATAACTATACCATATTCTCCTACTTTTCTCTCTCAGTCTGTTATAGCTGTACAAGAATAAAGATCCCTGTCCTTGGCTCGCGGCCAAAATCGGAACTAAACCATTCCGTACCCGACCGCAGGCAGCAACTGCAAGCAACGTGTTGCCGCGACACAACTGGTTTCTATGAATTTCTATGAAATACCTTCCGTAGCTAGCGACATGTCGCTTTCATAGAAATACATAGAAACCAGTCGTGTCGCCTGCAGTTGCCGCCTGCGGTCGGCTACGGAATTGTACAGACGCCAGCACATCAAGCTACCCGAAACTGTCAAATTTTCCCAATCAACTTTGAACCTTACGGTTCAGCGATAAAGTTGAAAATCTATTAAATAAATTTGACAGATTGTAGTAGCTTGATGTGCTGGCGTCTGTACCTTTATGCCACCATGTTGTTTTTCAATAAATTTTACAAAACAATGTTGCACAAAATATTCACCAGCAGCGCCCTCCGATTTATGTCATTCGCCAAAAGATCTTAAGAGTCATGTAGCAGTGTGTTCTGTTCTATGCTGAGATCACGTTGTAATATAATGTTCAAAATAACATTCATCTGTGGGAAGTTGACCCAAGTTTAATTAACTCAGTGGCGTTGGAAGACAATCACGAGTCTCTTGGGATTCGCCGCACGTGACTTCTGCTAGTCGTAGTGTGGATGTTCTTTCCTTTATTCTTATAAATTCAAAAGAGTGTTTGTTCGTTTATCCATGTGTCGTGCAGCGAGGAATCGACGTGATTTTTTGCATATAGTTTATGGACCGGAAAAATGCAGGGTTTCTATGAAATGAACATGTTAATGCAGAAGAGAGAGAGAGTTTGAGTAGGTACCTACCCCGTAAAGGAATATTGATTACCTCAGAGCTCCAAAATCACGAGCATTACCCAGAAGGTTTTCATAAATCAGCCTATAATCTTCCCACTGGGACACAGGCCAGTAGATACGTACTCAGCTAATTATAAATAGAAATCCCATCGTTTGTTTGTTACATTTTATCGACCCCAGGCCATTTCCAGAATACAGTTGGTCCTACATTTCACTTAAAGATCCATTTATAATCATTTTAACTTATTTATTACCGCAAACCCCAAAGAGGCAAAATCTCATTATTTTTATCCGAGACGCAGCGAGCCGTTTAGTAGAATTATTACAGGCTCGGGATTGGCTAATGCAAGCACCAATCAAAGCGATCGATACGCATTTAGATTGGGTACAGATTTAGTATCGGGATAAGGCGCGGTCGGTTTGGGGGTTCGTAGTTAACTTGAGGTCCACAAAAAAGCCGTGTAGACACGACGCGTAGATACCTCGTAGACACCACGTAGACGCTGCGTAGATACTGCATAGATGCAGCTGAATCAACGCAAAAGCTACGTGTGGAAAGATCAATATCCAAACCGGTTGATCGCATTATTTTTAATCGTGTTTTGTTGCAAAATGAGACGCATGCATTAAAAGGGTTTTGGGGAACTGTACCCCAATGTATGGGGGACTATTTTATAAAACCAATAAATTTTCTTGCTATTTTATTTTATTCGTATGGTCGGTAAATAAACCAAGTAAAATATTGTCAATTTCGGTTTGTTAATATAGTTTTAGTTAGGTTAGATTTTTTTTTTTTTTTAATAGACTTAATCATTCGTCATTCGTTTCGTCATTTTAATAATTAATTTAGAATAAGAAGTTTATCCAGCGTGTTTATTTTTAGCAATAAATCACTTTTTGAGAGTAAAAATTACAATTTTAGGTACAGCAGACGTTCCATTATTTCTTTCTCCGTACTAAATCTCAGAGGACAGCAACACGGGCGAGTTCTACGAACTTACCAACTTCGTAGAATTTTAAAATAACTGTCTGAATAGTATTCGAAGAAAATACAGTTCAGTAGCTGTTTCTGAGAAGGCTTAACGAGAAGTTTTCTAGAACTTTTTCCATAACATTCGCTTTTTTATTCTTTTTCTATATTGAAATACATATTTTAAAAGCGTAAACAGCGGTCATACCTACTTTGAATTAACTTTGCTCATGACAGTATTTAGTTCTTCGTAATAAGAAGTGAACCTGTACCCTAATTGCGTAATACAACACAAACACAATCTGCTTCGATTTAAAACAGATTGCTAATTCATTGCTTCGTAAGTTGAAGAAAAAAATCTGCTCAACAACGTAAATAACGCAATGAATGTTGTTGAACTGTCAAAATGAAACAAATTAGGCATAATTGTTTACGAAAATAAGTTACGCAATTAGGGTATTGGACACTATGTCAAAGACCGTATTTGGATATCACACTTCACACTAATATTCTAAAGGCGAAAGTTTGTGAATGTGTGTGTGTGTATGTTTGTCTCTTCTTTACGCTAAAACGGCTGAACGGATGTGGATGAAATTTGGCACACAGGTAGTTTATAACCTGGATTAACATATAGGATACGTTTTATCTCGATATTTCCACAGGATCGAGACTTACGCGGGTGAAACCGCGGGGCGCAGCTAGTAAAGTGTAAAGAAGAATAGGTACACACGGCTACACATCAAGCTATACATTTCCAGTTTAAACTGACCTCGCATTGTACGGATATCCTATAAAATGCGAGATCAGCCTATACTGGAAATGTATAGCTTGATGTGTAGCCGTGTGTACCTACGCACAGAACTATACCGCAGACCACCGGACCAGACCAGACCAATGTCTTTCTGTAGGTACTACAGATCTTTACGTTAGGTACCTAATTTTACTACCTACGTTAAATACAATACTTCAGACCGTATTTTGAATCCAACCCATGAATTGTCAGTCCGCTACAATAACAAAGAATATTCTAGACGTTAAAAACAGAATAATTATGTTATTACTTCTAGGGAAGCGAGCATCGTGGACCGCACCATCGCTACAAAGAAATAGTAAAAAAAAGATAATAAAACCAAAAACCAACCTACGACAAAAACGCCAACTAATCTGTACGATTTATGCCTTTAATAACATGACATCTTAGTGAATATAATATTTTAATTAATTTATTGTTGATTTTGTAGTATTTTCAATGTTATTATTATGTAAATAGTTTTTAAATTTATATTACGTGTACCTACTACAAACACCTACTGTGGACCAATAAGTTGTCTTTTTAAAATAAATGAATTTGAATTTGAATATTTAGCAATGACGTGTGACTCCGGCTACTTATACGAAATCCGAATTAAACTACATACCTAGGTACTTTTAATCCTCAAGTAACATATTATTGACGCAAGTGAAGCCATAGGCAGTCACTAAGTATGATTCATAAAATACACGTTCTGTATCTTGTTATTCATCGACAACTCACACTATTCATCAAATGCATAACAAAAGAAACGACGCCGACGGAACCTTGAGAAAGTCACCAATAAATTCTATCGATAGCAGTACTAGTGTTGGTTTATAGAAACAGTATCTTATAGGCACAGAATAATACAGAAGGTAAGAATAATACACACTTAAACAGGCGTATACACACATAGATGCATAATGTCGGTTGCAAAAGTATTTGATGAACGTGTAAACAAATCCTTTTCAGGTTAAATTCTTACACAACTACTGACTAACGGGAATTAGTAATACTTTCATTTGTATTTAGAAGTAATCACCACTTTTTCCAACAATTGTTGTTATAAAAATCATCGACGAAAATTGAGGTTATTAATAATTACCCTCAATTATCAAATGAAAAACATCTGTAGAATAATCTAATCAAAGCGCTCAATTTGTAAGAGGCACTACAAATTGGCATCTACACGTACGTTTTCTGATCCATTTGTTTATGTTTTCATCTGATAATTTTGGAACAGACCATACATGCGACAATCTCGCTCGAATATCAGTTGCGTATATTAGGCGTGACTATGTGTGCGAGCGATTCTCGAGCCGACCTTCTGTACCTATCTATTCTGTGTCGTAGAAGTTTACGATCCGAGCGAGATTTACTACGTTTACTTTCAGTTCCAATAGATAGATAACACACCGCTCGATAGCTCCACGGATTTTGTATTTCCTGTCTTCAAGAAGTTTCAATAGCAAATTGAAATATTTTTCTTTTTTATGAAATTGAATGCTTTGGGAATTTGATTTCATTGGTTGTTATGGTCTTGGTAAAGTTGATTTTGATTTCATAAATCTTCAGTTAAAATTCGTGGTACTTTTATAACAAAATGATTGTACTGTGACCAAGGAACCCCCAACCCCGTAGCGCAGTGAAGTTCATAGCGCAAAATTGAGCGATTTACCTCCTAATGACGATACAAGGAAAACCATTTCAGGAAGCTATAGGTACTACATCACCTGTGGGTTTTTCATATTTTTCTCTTTTATGCTATTGCATAGCTTTTATCGCGGGCTTTGAGCGCGGCGACCGAATCAAGAAATTCCGTAACGGAAAAAACCTAACACCCCCCACTCCGCCTACCATGTAATGACGGTTCCCATGACAACGTGATGTTGTCATGGGAACGTAATTTTTGTTTTATGTCATCACGTCATCATCCCAAGTGTAGCGTTGATAAATAGGAAGTATGGAGGTTACAAATGCTATGCAATAGCTTTACCACGGCAGTCCCCGAGTGCCACACGTTTTTTTATTGTAGTGTTAGTTAGTAGTCAGGTAACCGTCACTAATATCAACTGTCAGTCACCTCCAATGACGGAAACGTGAAGGTAATATTCTTACTGAATAGATCGGCTGGACTGGGTCATGGTTGTGATGGCGAGCGAGATAACATTTATAATAATAGCCCTGGTACGGAATTTAACAGATCCTAAACTCAGCATTCACACCCCAAATTAAAGAGAGTACTACATTTTCTCACAGATCCATTCATATTTTTCATAACAATATACCGTTTTCACATCCAATATAATATGTCGCTTTCCGCTCGCAAAATATGTAACCGCCTAATTTAAATATGAAAATGTGGCTTTAAACGATCATTATAACAATAATTTAATTTAAAATGGCGGCGCCAGGCCGTGGCCTAGCTACGTGTAAAACAAATGACACATGAGGCCACTGTTTAGAACACCAGCAGATAATGTCATTTATTTTATGTTTCGTCGGATATAATGTCAGGAATATTCTACTGAGAATTTAAAAATATTAGCTGGATAAAACAGATACTAATGTATGTACAAAACGCGTCAAAAATAATTTAAAAAATCACAAAGTTGTCCTCATTTTAAGGGAGTTTAAATGTCCATGAACAGGATTTACCTACATCACTATTAGTTCGGAATTTACTAATGCCAAGTCTTTTTTGATAACTTACGTACTTGAAATTGTAATTTCCGTACCCAGTCATTGCAGGGACCTTACTTATAATTCTACAAGTGAGTAGGTCCCTGTGACTAACCCTTTGAGGGTTTCGTACGTGACTGACGTAATTATACAGGTCCCTGATATTTATGTTTGCATTCAAAACGCGTGGCTATATGAAAGTACTTCTTTATAAGGCTGACCAATCTCAGCATAAAGGTGCAACTAGATTGCGATTAATCGTCGTCGACTAATCGATATTGATCGCCTCAAAACATAGATACGAACGTTATCCAGCAGCCATCATCACATTAGATCGATCTTTATACCTATAAAAAATAAGCAATTTACACAGTTCTGACGCTTGCCTCATTTAAATTCCGAAAATTGCAACTGCACACATGACCATCGTAGAAACAAAAGAAACTTAAAAAAACGTGACAGATTGTAGAAAAAATTCTATGGCACGATGTCAAAAATTAAGAAAAGAAAGGACGGGGAGATAAGAATATAAAGAAAACATAAGGCGAAAATAATAAGGAATAGACACTCTTCATTATCATCATCATTTCAGCCGAAAGACGTCCACTGCTGGACATAGGCCTCCCCCAAGCACCGCCACTTCGACCGATTTTGTGCTTTCCGCATCCAGCGGATTCCTGCGGCCTTCACAAGGTCATCGGTCCATCGTGTGGGAGGCCTTCGAACGCTACGTCTTCCGGTACGTGGTCGCCACTCCAGAACCTTTCGGCCCCATCGGCCATCCGTTCTGCGAGCAATGTGCCCTGCCCACTGCCACTTAAGTTTGGCAATTCTTCGGGCTATGTCGATTACCTTGGTTCTCCTGCGGATCTCTTCATTTTTGATTCAATAATCATCATCATTGATTTATTTTTTTAGGAATGGACACTAATGGATAATAAATAATCCATTCGTTTTGCGTCAGATAAATCTGACAGCAAAAACACTCTTTGTTTTTAGGGTTACGGAACATCAAAAGAAAAAAACGGAACCCTTCTAGGGTCACTTGTGTGTCTGTGTTTGTCTGTCCGTCTGTCACAGTCAATTTGCTCCGAATCTAATAGATCAATTAAGTTGAAACTTAAAGGGGGCAAGGAATAAAATTAAAGAAAATGTCTTGCAAACTGTATTGTGTGACAAAAGAGTTTGTAGCGTGGATTTCAAATATATTTTTCATTGTGCATGGTCCGACACGAACTCGACCGGTTTTTTTCCCACTTCTATTGATCAGGCCAGACAAAACAAAAGCTATCGGCCTAAGTCGAGGCCTCATCTTATGTTCACTCCATTAGTCGTCATTAACAGATTATCATCTCATTTATCTTCAAAGCGAAGATGACAGTTCAAAGGCCAATCGTATCATTAGTACTTGGGGACTGAACTGTCTACTAATGACTGAATTTAGTAATGTTTTGATCTACTTAGCGAAAGCCCGCTATAATCAACATTTCATTGATCTGTTTTTTTTTTTTTTTAACATAAACAAAACATAAATGACATTCAGATCTTATTGAGGATTAAACAGTATGATTGGGTGTTTTGTGCAGACTATGGCGCCCATATAAAACATTTACGTAATACAATACAATACATAAATTATGTAATAGATAAAACTTCTTAGTTGTTATGAATCAGAGGTATCATATTACTTCATCATCATCATCATCATCAGCCTATAAATGTTCCCACTGCTGGGACACAGGCCTCCTCTCTGTGAGAGGGAGTGGGCCGTAATCCACCACGCGGGCCCAGTGCGGGTTGGTAGATGTCACATGTCTTCGAATTTTCGGTTCTAGGACATGCCGGTTTCCTCACGATGTTTTCCTTCACCGTTTTGAGAGCAGTGGTGATGAAATAATTTACACAAAGTAAAGCGCCTGTCTGGGTTCGAACCTACGACCTACAACTCGTAAGTCGCGGCCGTTACCACTGGGCCACCACTGCTCTATCATATTACTTATGTTAAAATAAATATTGTACTTACTGTACAGCGCGATGATTACACATAAATGCACTTTATAACACTATGTTAAACTATTTTATAAAAGATTGTAACAAATAATACACTATAATAGCTAAAATGCAAATGAGAATGCAAACATTTCAATGCAACAACCGTAACATGTTTTGAATATCGCGGATTATAGGAATCACCTAATGTTTACTTTGACAACATCTCAACTTCACATTCTTTATTCAGAAACCGAGTGTTAATCTTTTTATGTTACATAATCTATTAATTTATCATAGACATGCTGAAAGAGATTTTTAGAAATAAGCATTACTTTTCAATTTAGTTTTATTTGCTGCTGCAGGGTATAATGTGTCCTGCAGATAAAGGGAAATGAAATGAAATGAAATTGTTTATTCTGTAAATAGGATATCGGAATCACTTTTACACGTCATATAAAAAAATATTAAAAATAAGCTAGATGAGTTCGGCTTTTCCTATCTGACTACTCTGAGGAGAAAGGCCGAAACAAACTCAGAGGTCGCAGTCTCTTTTAAAATCCAGACATAATCTTGGTCAGGCCATATGAGGACCATGTAGATTAGTGTCTGAAAAGGTCTTTTGAGGAATGAACCACACAGATTTGAGTGGACCTGTCCAGTCAGTGCAAGCAGTCAAGTCAGTCAGTGGAAGAATTTGAAAATTGACTAAAGTTTTGCAAACCTATGTACATAATTTTTTTCTTTGTTCCTCTCAAACAGAGCACCTGCCATCCAATCTCTTCACCACCCTTGGTTGACTGGTAGAGAATGCCTAAGGCATTAAGTCCGCCTTTGTACATTTTTGTGTGTGAAAAGTTTAAATAAATAAATAAGTGTTTAAATAAATCAAACTGCACGCCCATATTGACAGTTCGATTTATTTATTATTGGGATAATACTTGACAGTATCTTATATCACAGCAGTAAGGGCTTAGTAGGGTTTTCGTTTTTCGAAGTACAAATACTACTGACATGCGGTTGACGGTACAAAAAATCCTTTATGAAAACAAGTACCTATTAATAAAATCCATCGATATCCTCACCGTTGATGCCCCATCTACCATTCCTTTGTTCTTAGTAACATTATCAGGGCATTACCGTTTATTTTCTAAGCCTTGGCCTGGCCCGACAATACTATTAAGGCCACAAAATAGTCATTATTATCTCGTCAATGTCTGAGATGTAATGAAGCGGTGACAATCACGAGAAAATGGACTTGGAAATGGACTTACTTAGTACATTGTTCGAAGATTGACGTAGGTTGTGTCAGATGCCATACATGCTTTTGTTTTTTGATCGATGTACATTGTAAACTGCTAAAAGGATCTTTTGGCGCTCGAATGAAGTATACAGGAGGGCGCTGTTGGTAAATATTTGAGCAATTGTTTTATGAAATGTCACTTGAAATGTATTGAAAAAACAAGATGGCGGCGCGGCGTTAGTTCCGATTCTGGCCGCGCGCCAAAAGAATCTTGTAGCGCTATATGTAGGCCATTGGTATGTCGCTAAGCTTCAAAAAGGATCTTTTCATCGTATTCATGTCATTCAACATTGATTTTAATAAAGTATGAGGTATAAAAAAGCAATAAAGATATTGAGTATTGAGTAAATAATCCTTAATATTATAAATGCGAAAGTAAGTTTGTTTGTTACGCCTTCACGCTAAAACGGCTGAACGGATTTGGATGAAATTTGGCACATATATAGATGATGCCCTGGAAAAGAACAAAGGATACTTTTTTTTTCCCACGGGATCGAGACTTATGCGGGTGAAACCGCGGGGCGCAGCTAGTAAGTAATATATTTGTTTCGATATAATCTTGAATACCTACTTATTATCTCACTCTTTAAGCATTTTATAATTCGACCGTAGCAATTAACAATGTCGGATCTACATTTTTGCGTTTTTTTAGTTGCATTAATTATTGCAGTTTGCATTTTTTAAATTTATTCTAAGAATAAATTTAATGCAATAAAATAAAAATCGCAAAAATGTAGATCCGACCATGTTATTAGCTACGGTCGAATTATTTCTAACCATTCCATGCATAGTCGACCTCGGAATGACTTAACCACTTTTAGAAAAAAAACCCAGCAAATTGAGACTTCACCAAGATTGAAACTTTTTATGACGTGCAAGTGACATTCAACCTAAGGATGATTAAGCCCTGCCGGGGCTGCGAATAAGGGCCGAAAGGGAAATCGTAGCCCCCTGGCAACATGGCAACTGAAGGAACACGGGTGGGTTTTAGTCAGTAAGAGTCTGACACGCCCTCCCGCTCCACCCAAAGCGGGAGAAGTTATTTGATAATTTCCCACCGAAAAAAAAAATGGTGATTAAGCAATTACCAGGTTGACTATACAATATCTTATGACAGTAAATAGAAGTGTCGAGGCGTGGAAAATTGATAAAAAATATTAAAGAAAAGAACAACATTATTTCTATACGCAATGAGTTTTATTCACAACTAGTATATCTGGCGAATAATGTCTAAATATCTTACATTTACCTGCTTGATCTGCAGGTTTAATGCATGTAGTGAACCTGCTTAACATTCAGTGCACTGAATGATAAGCAGGTTCACTCAATGCACTCTATTGAAGCTTCACAATATCGTTCGTTTTGCAGCCCAATCTACTATTCTTTTGTACTGGGGCCTAAAGTCATGATACAGATGATGACAGAAGGTGCACAAGTGCCCAGCAACATGGCAACCGAAGGAACACGGGTGGGTTTTAGTCAGTAAGAGTCTGACACGCCCTCCCGCTCCGCCCAGAACGGGAGAAGTTATTTGATAATTGCCCAACTAAAAAAAAAAAACGTGCACAAGTTTGATCACTTACACTCAAATTCAAACTCAAAGCATTTGTTTCAATTCAACCATTTACAGGCACTTTTGAATTATCAAGGGGTCGGTCAGTCAGAAAGACAAAGCTAGTTGCCCATTCCAAAGCGTAGTAGGTAGGTTCCTATGGAGAAGAACGGGCAAGAAACTCCAAAATATTGGTTACATTCATGTTGAAATTATACTTGTGAGAACAATGTAGAAAGACGTGCACGTTAAAAGAAAAAAGAATTTGAGTGAACATGACATCGACACCCGCTAACTATACGTATGTATCTGCCAGATACACGAAACGGTTTTTATTGCATTTTTGGCACCTATGTACCTATATTTACCACATACGAGTTTATTTTATTTTTTCAATTAACCCAACATACTTTTTTCTCAAACGTATAATTATTTATCTGCATAAGTTGACAAATAAACACAGCGTACAACCATTTAAGTTCCAGTTACATACTTTGACGTGGGGGGAAAGGAAGTGCGGTGCGGGTAACTGCCGGTCACTCAGTTCTCCGGCGGGCAGCGAGTTGTGCGCGCAATTGTTGCGTTGTTTTTTACCATGTCGAGTGAACATTATAAATATTTAACTACATTAAGGGAAGATGCAATTAAAAGATCAAAAAATGCTGTGGACCAAATAATAAGCGTAAAATCAGACTAGATTTTAGACTCGCCATCGAGGCAAGGTAAGTAATTAACTAAATATTTTATAATTATTAAAGTATATATTTTAAGTGCACCCATAAATTGAGATTTCTACCTATACTGTAAATATTTGAACACGTCTTAGAATGAAAATCTATCGTCATGACGACATTACTGCAATTTATTCATTCCCGATGCATAAGTATGTAACTACTCAGTTACACATTTTTACGTCGGAATTTAGTTTGATTGAAAAATGTATCTAGGCACTTACATACTTATTCTACGGAATGTGTTTAAAATGAAATTAGTTAACTAACACATATATTGTTTTACATTGGATTTTAACTTGATTATTAATATCTATCTGTATACTTACATAGTTTTACTTTTATGAAATGATGTTGATTATCGTATAAAATCGAGTGTTTTATTGTGGTTCGATTGTTTCAGATACTCCAGTACACTTCTCAAAATATTTCACAGATGAAGACTTGCAATAAATGACGGAATTCATAGAAAACAGTGACGAAGAAACAAGTGCTGCACAAAACCATCTTAAACCCTCAGAATGTTCCAAAACACATTCCCCAACCGTCACAAGTCATACAGCTCCAGTAATTTTGCCGAGTAACTCTCATGACCCCATATTGGCAACAATAACGCCACAATCACCCATGATGAGCAATGTCAGTTCAGGTACTCGAAATGATATTTCTATTGAGTCGCCAAATTTCTCGTCAGTCATAGCTCAAGCAATTGCTCAGTTAGATTGTGATATATCACCAGCTCTTACGCCAAACGTTGTCATGCCAGTTAGCTCACCTATGCCAATACAAACCCCAATAACAGAAAACACTCTTTCTGACATTGAACCATCACCGAGGCGCAAGCTATCCACAAGAAAAAAAGATAAAAGTAGATTTACGAATGGTCCATCAAGACCAATGGTTGGATGTTATGCGTAAGAAAAATAAAAATTTAGGAAATGCGTACAAAAGTAGGGATGGTAAAATAAGGAAAAAGAAAGAGATGGGGCCATGTCGTGGAGAGAAATGTAAGTTAAAATATTCACAAAAAATTACTAATGTTGACAGAGATTTGCTTTTTGTGGCATTTTGGTCAATGGGAGATATAGTTCGTCATTGGGATTTTATCAATAAGTACTGTGATAAAATTACAAAACGTAGGGTTACTACTGAAACTGCCTCTAGAAGAGAATTTACTTTGCGGTATTATTTACCAACAAAAATAGATAAAAAAACAAGATGATAATGAGGTACATGAGACTGATTCAGTGTCTCCAAAGACAACGAAGATACAGGTTTGTAAAACAATGTTGCTCTAATCGTATCATTTTTGCAGCCTATTTACGAGCTGCAAAAGATTTTGAAGTCACTATAACTCATAAATATTTTGAGAAAGGCCATACACAAAATGAGGGTGATAGTGTATACGCCCTTATCGAGAGAACTGCCAAGAATAAAATGGTGTACACCCCCGAACAATGGTATGCCCTCATAAGGTGGGCCAAACAAGATGGAAACCCTTACTTAGTCCAGGAAATGACTACTTTAAATTTTATGAATTTCAAAGCACTGCTCCCTGGATGCAACTGGACTATAAATACAAACAAAGAACGAGTTTTCTGGTCTCAACTAAGACAGTTAGAAATATGGCCGCAATTCTCTGACAGGATACAGTATAAAACAGATTTTTGTGACCATGAGTTCAAATGCATTATTGTAAATAATGCACTAGAGACTCCCAAAACCAGATCAAGGAACCGCATAAGATTAGACAACAGTCCACTTCCAGCCCCTCTAGCAAGAACATTGACCCAAGCTTACGAGGGGAAATTACCAATACCCGAGGCTAAACTTCAGGATTTGAAGTACTTATGCCGAAATAATGTTATACCATCTGTTTATCATGACTTTTACATGAGTTTGATAGAGGGCAGCAATGAGAAGCAACATGACAATGAAGATGAAGAAGACGAAGAAGAGGAATGAAGAAGTCATCTTGTGATCTCTGTACTGATTAGGTTGATTACTGTTGTGGTCATAAGTCATTAATGATAAATTAAAACGTGCTATTTTATTACTCAATAAGTAAAATATAGAATAAAACCTTGTTAAAATCATTATAAATAAGTAAACAATGATAGTTCAGTAATATAATATTATTATTTATATTTGATCTCTGTACAAGAATGTCCAAATAGCTTATGAAACGACTGATTTATATAATTTTATTGATAAGTAATAATTTTATATAGGTACTCATTCTATTTAAAATCTAGACACGCGGCAGCGTGTCGAGCCAAGTACTAGGCAAGACACGGCTGCAGTGTGTTATATTACACGAACCATTTGGAGCCACTTTTGACCCCTTAATAACTCAAAATCTATGTAACATAGACTCATGAAATTTGGTTTATTTATAAAAACCCCTTAGATTAACTAGAACTCCAAATTTCATAAATAAAACTCAAACGGTTATTGAGATATTAACGTATAAAAATCGGCATTTTTATCAACGACCCTGTCACTAGACATCAAAAACATTTAACCCATTTCCGGGTGACCTAGAAAGTTGAAAAGAGATTTCCCGAAAGCAGGCCCATGGTATGATACTGTGTCAAAGCTTATTTATCAAAAATTATGTCGTATTTTTTTCAAGTCGTTTTATTTAAATTTATTTCTTCTAGCATTAGAGAACCTAATAAATATTTATTTTGTTGATACTTAAAGAACTACATCCGCCATTCAATCCTAACCTGAATGTTGCCAGATGACAGACTATTCCAATAAAATAATTTGTAATCGATTGAAAATATCGATACTAACCCACATGGAGTAGGTGGAGTATCCACTACACGAGTATGTTTTAAATGCTATTTATTATACTCAAATACTGTAAAATTATGATTTTACAATAAATAAAATATTATATGGTCTGAATATACTCAACAACTTAAAAGTGTTTCGAGGCAGTAATGTTATTTTATAAACTACCAGTGATCAGAGTAAGTAGATTGATTTGAGGTCAATGAACTGGCACGTATATTAGTATGGATACGCCTCCGGGATTCCGGGATTTTGAAATTATTAAGATTTTTTAAGGAATTTCAAATGTTGTAATGTGTAGAATAAAGAATACATCAATATGAAAAAGACATGTTCAACCCTTTTGCTGTCTGTTTAATAGTATATAGGTGATCGGACTCCAAGAAAAGGATAGATAAACTATAAAACAATATAATATATTTTAAATATTTATCTATCGCATTCTATAAATTTCTAATGTAGTAGTTTAAAAATTCTTACTTTAACAATATTTGATTCAATCCCGTAAGTACCAAAATGAAATCCCGGAAAAAAGGCTTATCCATGTTGTGATTTCTATGACTATTCATGATGCGAGTACGTAAAATCAATCTACCTACTCCGATCACTGATAATCACCCAATCGATTTCGTCAATCGATTACCAAAATAATTAAACCTGGTAACACTGACACCATGCATAATGTCAAACTGTCAAAAAAAAATCTGTCAGATCAATGGCATTGTTGGCTGTTTGTTTTACGTTGATTTGAATTTATTTTTCCGTATTTACTTTATACTTATATTACATTACGATTTAATGCTGTCAATTTAAATTGAAGCCAGAGGAACTATTGCTTATCTTTCCATGGCCCTGGGTAAGTTTATTATGTTCTCTAAATATTTATAAACACCGTCGTATTGTATAACCTCATTGATTTTAGCAGCCTATTAGTAGAAGGCCTATGTTCAGTCAGGGGTACGTCGCGCGTCGTCAGCTGTAAATGTCTATAGTATGATGTAATTATATAGCATAAGTAAATACACTTAATTTTTTTACCTTTTTCAGGTATGACGATGACATGTGTTATTGCAAGACTTGACATTATTGATTATATTATCTACAACTCTATCCCAAGTATTACTTGCTCAGGAAAATCTAAGCATATTATGTTATGTATGTGGCATGTCAATTGCAAGTCACAGAAGTCATCAGGTTAGTGTTTTTAAAATGGCAGAATTACTATGAGTGATATAATTATTATACAAAAGTAAATAAACAACAATAAGAGTATTTTCTTACTTTCTAGGTTAGGTATACATTTGGATAAAGTTTGTCATGCTTACTGAGAGACGCTGCTACCAGAGATGTTTATAGGCAAGCAAGTGATGATAAAAACAGAGCCACCCTAGAGTGTAAGAGATTTACCCATAATAGATCAAAACAATAATCTGGTTAGGGCCAGAATCAAATCGTGACATGTGAGCAGCAGGACTTAATGTACATAATTATTGATAAGTGAGCAAAATAGGACAAATCGTTTAAGAGATCATCATTGCTTATTACTGTTTTGTGGGAAAGCGTACACCTACCACCTACCGTACCTACCTTATGTGAATGAAGCTGAAGCCGTTTTAAATTCTATGAGAAATAAAATGTTTTTAGTATATAGGTATTGTTGTGTTATTTGTTAAAGTAAACCTTCCTATAGAAGCACTGAAAATGCTGCTGCCAATGAGATTATTCATCTTTAATTAAGAGAGTTGGCTAAAATAATGTTTATGCCATTAAATCTTTCATATTTAGCGCGCAAGATTATTAATTTACCTTTATAAAATTCAAGTCTGTAAATGCGATAATCGCCATTTTGATGACAGTCGAGGTCGAGGCTAAAAAACATAAAAATTGGGGATTGCGAACATCCAAACTCCACCATAAGGACAGCGACTATTACAACATTTAATTATTTGACGAATTCATCCATTTTTCAAGTTAAATAAGTAGTAGTAATGAAGTTTTTGATATCAAAAGTCGAAGATTCGCGCCAATCGTGCGTGTTTACATTTTAACTTTTCACAATTAACACACATACACATATCTGATACGACTTTAAATGTGACAAATGTGATTAAAAATATTATAACTAGAAAATGCCCAGATCTTTACTTATTATACGAACACATGTTCAATAACACGTAATATTCATTACTACTACTCAATTTGTGTTAAAAATCGTCGATCATTGTTTTTTTTTTTATTGTAATGATGTGCGAAAACGATTATGCCAAACGTTTTTTTTTTTTCAATTTTGATTGTCTCGATTAATTTATAATTATGTCGAATGTCTGAAATCTATACTTGAAAATTAAAATAAAATTGTTTTAAGCATTAAATACAATAAACATTGTTTAAAATAATTATTTATACTTTTCTAGTGTTATTTTAATCGTTTTTAGGACATTCAATATAAAACGAGTCAACACACAGAACGAGGATAGATACTTACCTCATTTATTGAATTTCGCGCCGAATTGTTTCTATTTATTTGAATTTAAATTCGGAACGTTGTTCAAAATTATTTTTAATTTATTGGACAATTATTTACTGTGGATTTTATTTTTGATACTTTCTGATATAGAATGCCTAGTAGACATTTTTTAGGTAGGCTTAAGAAAATTATGTTTGGGAATGATTTTAAATTAATCTATAAATTAGGTAGGTATTCCGCAAACACTTTTAAATGACGTCTATATTTTTAAAGTGAAACTTTAATTACATCGTCTCAAACTTTTTCGTCTGTGTGTTGCATGTCGCATGACGGTCGACCGCGGAGTAGGGATAAAGTGAAAGGCGCTCGTCAGAGCAGCTAAGGCCAATATGGCGGCGTCTATAGTTCGCAGCAGCTGACCGGGTAAAGTTTCACTTTTACCGTGGTTTCATAAAACCACACAATCATTTTTTGTTAGTTGTGAGTTTGGTAGTATTTTTTTTTATAGGATAATCTTACTCGAGTAATAGTTTTTTTTTTTGAGGTAGTTTCAAAACGAAATTTAAAAAACTGCCCAAGTGTATGTCGGACTACACACAGTCACATATAATATAATACTACGTACAGATACCCAATCCCATACAAAGAAATGACACCTCCCTAAAACTGGGTATTGAACTGGCTGTTTTTTTTCTTCCATTTTTATTAACAGATGGCAGCATAAGCGACTTTTACAACGCCATCTAGGAGTCGAGTTAGATACTTTAGATTCTCTACATCGCACATCGCACGATGCGTTCAAGGACAAGTGTAATAACAATACAACAAAAAATATCTCGAGTTGGCGGAATAGTTTCTAAAGACTAAAATGACACAACTTAACTATATTTTGAAGATGGAACTGAGATATTACTTTAGTGAAAATGGCAATTTTGCTATTCTGAATTTGACGTTTTTCGACTAAAAACATGTGGAATAAAATTGGTTGTGATGAACTTTAAATTCACACCAACACCCCGACTTCAGATACAAAAACAGTAGTGAACCTTTATTTTTCTTTTGCTTATATCTCGAAAACGGTGTGTCCAATCGCAAAAATAATGAAAATTTCGACCCCCTTTATGAGACCCTTAAACCCCTAACACTACATGTAGGTAATTTTATTATTTTTTTCCTACGAAAAGTGAAAAATTTCATATAAAACACATCGAGGTTGCCCCCTGCGCGCCTCCGGCTCTAAAAAGATTCAGGTGGTTAGGTATCACGTGTGGAGTCGCGATTGGGAAATTCGATTTAGATTTGTCAAAATTATTTTAAAAAGACAATTTATTTTGCAGAATAGCTTTGAGATTCTCATAGTAAAAAGTAAGGAATTTTAGTGATAGTTAGTTTAGTTCGGTGTACAAGAGAATCGGCACCATTAGCCGAATAACCTGTCTACTTTTAAAACGTTTCGTGAAATCCTTTTTAGGGTTCCGTACTTAAAGGGTAAATCGGGACTCTATTACTAAGACTCCGCTGTCCGTCTGTCTGTCACCAGGCTGTGTCTCTATTAAGACAGTTGTTTTCACAGATGATGTATTTCTGTTGCCGCTATAAACTCAAACTCAAAGCATTTATTTCAAATAAACCAATTACAGGTACTTTTGAATTGTCAAGGGGTCGGTCAGTCAGAAAGATGAAGCTAGTTGCCCATTCCTAATCGTAGTAGGTACCTATGGAGAAGAACGGGCAAGAAACTCCATGGTCACTCGTTTAAATAAAAATATTGTTACAAAATATTCGTTACATCATTCATGTTGAAATTATACATGTGAGAACAATGTAGAAAGACGTGCACGTTAAAAGCGTCCGTAATAAAAATATAAAACAAAAACAATTCAGAAATTAAAATAAACCGTGGCAGCTAAGAGATGACCAGTCCCTACTGACGGCGCCCGTTCACGAACATGATGCATGGATCAGCACCATTTAGCTCAACCATTTTGAAGGGAACTTAATGATGCAACACACACGCCACCATCAGCGAGACATTTGAGTGAGCATGACATACTCTCAGCCGCCAGGGCATATTCAAGTCGATGAAAGACGTACCCAGTATTTGGTAGCGTTATGGAATGTACATGTTCACAGTGCACACGTGATATGCAATTACATACAATAAAAAGAGATTGAATTTAAACAAAGCAAAGATAGTTTTTACAATCTTTTCAACAAATACTAAAAAACAGAATAAAATAAATATTTAAGGGGGCTCCCCTACAACAAGCTTGATTTTTTTGCCGTTTGTATAGATAATGGTGCGGAACCCTTCGTGCGTGAGTCCGACTCGCACTTGGCCGATTTTTTATAGAAAGGTATCAGTAAAATGAAAAAATATAAGTAGGTAGGTACTTGCCAAAAACATGTAGGTATAGATTTCTTTCAGATATTATATTTCTACGTAAAGTAGGTAATAGATTATAAAAAAAAAACAGTGGCGCTCCGGGAGTGCCGACAGAAGCGAAAACTTGAACAAGATCTTGGTGGAAGAAAAATACTTGTATTGAACATTGGTCCGTAACCTTATCTAAATAAAGATCACAACATCACAACAGCGTTTACAAAAAAAAAATACTTCCAAAACCTTTGTACAAATACTTGCATAGAACATTGATCCGTAACTTAATAACAATAAAGAGCACAATCGCGGTTACTAAAATGAGATGTCGGTAACGGTGTCGCGAGTTCAATTGTTTTTCCCATCTCAAAAATGCCCAACGCGCCTAAAGATGTTTTCACTTCAAAAATTGTTTGATTTAATACTAAACGTAAAATAATAGCGACAGATGTGACGACAAATTGAATAATACGCCATCTATTTATTGCAAAGAGCTCTGAACAAAATGTTTCATTTATCATTTTTGTTGAAAATAGATGATTTATGAGTTTATATAGATAAATCAGCATTAAACAAGAAGTTTTGATTTTTACTAATCATACTTACGCCAAAATCAGCCGTTTATCGCTTTTTAGTGATTGTTAATTTCATATTTGTTACCGATGCTGCCATCTATGATTTTTTTTCAGAACTAATTATAATTTGAGTTGAGACCCCATGGCACAGTGAAGGGTTCCGTAATTGGGATGAATATTTACGCATAAACATTGAATAGTATCAATTTTATCGACTGCAAAAATAAGTTTGTATTTCTCGAAAAAACTATAAAAACAAAGTTAATTCTGCGGTTGTAACCGAAAATAAACTGTATCTCAAAAACTATTGACTTCAAAAGCAAAGTTACTTAGAAACATCTTTAACATTTTAATTATGAGATCCAACAATACACGCTTTATATGCATAGATTTTTTCATCTCTCCGTTATATGTAGGTATGGAGAATGCCACCCCCACTATTATGTTTATCGTAATTTCACTACACCATTGTTTAACGGTGCAAAAAATACACCTTTTTCAAAATTTTCATCGATAGAGTGTAAATAGTCTCCATGTTAAATAGCTGTATGACATCCGGACGCACGGACAGACGAACTTAACGAAATTAAGAGGTCCGTTTTTTTACGGATTTTGATTATCAAGTTTACAATCGGCATGAAATTGATGTCTATGAGAATTGATCTACAATATTATTATTATTTGGAATAGCCACCATCTTAAAATCCAGAATGTCCATCTAATTCGATATCAGCACTATCTCCCGAAAACCATGAAAATGACAGTAATGATGACAAATTTTCAAATGGGGTTAAAAACTGCCACTTGCTCACTTCAGATGGCGCTGATCTCCAGCGTCTTATAATTTGACAGCTAACTGTACATTTTTGATTCGAATGCTAAAAGTTGATGTAATTTCTTAATTTCATGACTGAATTCAAAACACCCCGTCGAGTCAACTGATGTGTCACGTGTCAAAATCTTGGTCCCTAATGTTAGGCGGCAGTGAATTCATTTCATTCATTCTCTGATCACGAAAAACGTTGTTACAAACGTCAGGTTGGTATGTTCAAGGTAGTTGGTAGGTTGGTACTATGCTTGAGACGTTTTTGAATTGATAGATCGTATGACTATTGTTTTAGGGACTATTGTCGTTTAATATAGTAAATAGTTAAAAGTAACTATTTTTGATATAAACTTACGAAAAGTTAAGTCCATAGTGAGGTCAAAATGTAAATCCAAGGGGCGGCTGCGAAAATTAAATAATTAAATCATACGTGAGAAGGAACTTTGTTCCTGACGGGGCTCCTCGACTGCACACGTTTTTTTTATAATAATACTTGCCGCGCCGGCTCAGCCATCTGACATCATTGCGGACAATTTTATTGTAACAATTGTTACGAAAAAAATACCTACATTCTTACACAATATTGCTACGCATATTTGCAAAAAGAATTTTATAGATCACGTTTGATTGACGAATAATAATAATTTCTTTACAAAAAGTAATGATATCCCATCAAAAACATAAATGTGAAAATGGGAGCCAAGTTCCATAAATATTGTTGTCGACTTCGCCGACAAAAGAATTGAAATCTAAATGGGTGCCAAGTTCTGTAGATAATCCTGAAATTTATTTATAAGAACATGCAACTTTCTAAAATAAAATTAAAACACTAATTCTTGTTTTTTCTGCTATAACAATGTTTGCTATTTAAAAATATAACTTCTTAAATTTGAACAGTCGAATTATTTACACAAAGCACTTAGGATAAATTGAAGCTCAAGATTTGACTTGGCTAGTTTTTACCAGCAAGCTAAAATTTTAGAGGATGAAGATATTTTGACCTTACAGTTACAATAAGCAACAGTAACTTGCGCATAACATAAAGAACAAAGATATGAATATTTTATTTTATTTATTTGGCTCACCAACAATTGAGTACATCGATACAAAAATATGAGATACATCCAATAAACTTATAGACTAGTGTACCAATTTCTTACAGGTAAGCACATCATGAATTACTTATTTGATGTTGAGTGCCTACTTAAAATTAAATAATAATAAATAATTAAATATGCCTAGGTAGACAGTCAAAGCTGTAAACTCGATGAAAAAATAGCGTCCAACTGTTAGCCGCTTAATGCACGCACACTAAAAAAGTAAAATTACAGCACAATGACGTGGCGCGAGTGTAAGACATAGCTGTAACACACACCAGCATAAAAAAGTTACCCTGTTTGTTTTAGTTCTTTTGCACCGCGACACTGTAGACAAATATAAAGATGATAAATTGATTAGCCAAATATAAGATAACTTGTATGTAAAAACTAGCCAAGTCAAATCTTGAGCTTCAATTTATCCTAAGTGCTTTGTGTAAATAATTCGACTGTTCAAATTTAAGAAGTTATATTTTTAAATAGCAAACATTGTTATAGCAGAAAAAACAAGAATTAGTGTTTTAATTTTATTTTAGAAAGTTGCATGTTCTTATAAATAAATTTCAGGATTATCTACAGAACTTGGCACCCATTTAGATTTCAATTCTTTTGTCGGCGAAGTCGACAACAATATTTATGGAACTTGGCTCCCATTTTCACATTTATGTTTTTGATGGGATTAACATTACGTTATTTTGAGAATTTATTTTGAGACAAACCCCATACCTACTTTTTACGAAATGAACAAAAACTGCCTTTAAGGCAATGTTTTATAAAGTTTAAGAATATTTTTATTATTGGATAGTTTTACATAAGTGATTTCCAGTCCAGTAAGAACTTATACCTAATAAAACAAGAGAGAAAAGTCTGATTACCAGTAGGTAGGTAGCTGCCATTTTTAATTAATGTTACATTAGATTGCTGAACTTAAGTGGCAATGGGCAGGGCACATTGCTCGCAGAACGGATGGCCGATGGGGTCGAAAGGTTCTGGAGTGGCGACCACGTACCGGAAGACGTAGCGTTGGAAGGCCTCCCACAAGATGGACCGATGACCTTGTGAAGGCCGCAGGAATCCGCTGGATGCGGAAAGCACAGAATCGGTCGAAGTGGCGGTGCTTGGGGGAGGCCTATGTCCAGCAGTGGACGTCTTTCGGCTGAAATGATGATGACATTAGATCTTCGGTGTTATAAACATACAACATGTAATTAATAATAATGTTACTTTTTGACACGTGAAACGTTTGAAATTTATATTTTTGTGTTTTGAAAATAAACATTAGATAATTATAAGATTAAACGAACTTACCCTTAAGTGAAGTTCTATCTTAATTATACGAAGCTCCTTGTCCGAGACGGTTTTACAAGTAGTAACGCTGATTGTACCAGCGCTTGTCACAATTTTAAAGCTAAAAAAAAAAACATTAATTCCTACGTGTGGCAACTCTGTTTACATGTCATTACGTTTAAAGCAAGGTTTATGAACAACCCCCTATTATTGGGATTATACTTAGTAAGAATAAGTGGGAGGGTTTTTTGGGACTGCCGTCTCGGACAAGGAGCTTCGTATAATTAAGATAGAACTTCACTTAAGGGTAAGTTCGTTTAATCTTATAATTATACTCACTCCTTGTCCGAGACGGTTTTACAAGTAGATGTTCAAAGTTGGGTTGTGAATAACACAATAATAACAAGTTTTTAAATAGAAAAATATAACACAAACTCACTTGACCTTAAGTGTTTGTCATAGTATTGCATATTGCACTACCGAATAAGGTTGGATCTTCAATGATGGGTCTATTGTAATGTCTGGCAAACATAGCAGAACTTTGAGACCACCCTGCAGCCTTCCTTATAACATCAATGCTGACTCCAGATCTGTTCGCGGCAGATGTTGATGCATGTCTGGTACTGTGAGCTGAGAAGATGGTGACATCTATTCCAGCTTCTTTCAACGTTTGTTTTATCCAGCGGCTTATAGATTGGGTTGATGCTGTCTTATGTGGTTTCTTGAATGTAAGGATTAATTTTTCTTTATCATTTCTTATAGGACCTGTCCTATCTATATAAGATCTAATAGTGTCGACTGGGCAAATTTCTTTATTCTGTGTGAATGTTTTTAAGTGGAACATTGGTTGTATACTACCTCTTCTAGAGGTTTTTATGATATCAGGTATGTATACTTGTACACCATTATCATTGAATTTAATATTGGGAATGGACATCATCGATAGGGTTTGTACTCGGTGACCAGTTGTCAGTGCGAGTAAGGTTACTAATTTCATGGTTAATTTTTCTAGTGATGTATCTTCATTTGGATAGTACCCAGCCAGATGGGTTAGTACCAATCCTGGATCCCATGTAATATTATATTTTGGCATTGGTGGTCTTGATCGGAAGATGCCTTTTGTAAATCTTTTTATTCTATCATCCAATCCAATTTTAGGTCCCATCAGTAGCGATAGTGCTGACCGAGTAGTATTAATGGTACCATATGATGCTCCATTTTTATAGCATTTAGATAAAAAATGTAATATGTAAGGAACCGATGCTTGGTATGGGTCCATACTGTGTTCTCGACAAAACAACCACCATAGTTTTAGAGATGAATCATACTGCTTCATTGTATTCAATGAAAGTGAGTTTAGCATCACGTTTAGAGCAGAGTGTGGGGTTCCACGCCTTATGAATGCTTGGCTGACAGCAGCCCTGCAGCCAGGGTAAGCTGATGATGCAGAGGGTGATACTCTCTGAAAGGAGACGACAATAGACTTTGGTTAGGCTCAAAAATTATAAGGTCCCCAGTGGACAATGTTTTGATTATTGGGAACCATGGTTGTGATGGCCAAAGAGGAAAAACTAAGATCCCAGTGGCGTTGTCTCTTTGTATTTTATATAAACATTTTAACAATAGTGAAAAAGGTGGAAATGCGTAGAAAAAAATATCTTTCCAATCTATAGTGAAAGCGTCAACGGCAATTGATTCTGGGTCACATTTCCAGGAGACAAATTTTTCACATTTTCTATTTATCCTAGAGGCAAATAAATCTATTTCTGGAATACCAAACCTCTCAGTTATTTGAATGTAGGCCTCAGACGAAAGCTGCCATTCAATATTAATTTTTCTCGATTCTCTATCGGCTTCGAAATTATCTTTGCTATTAATATAGGAAGCAAAGATCCAAATATTTCTATTTTCACACCATTGCCAAATATCTCTTGTGATATTATTTAAGTGGGGAAATTGTACTCCCCCCATTTTGTTTATGTATGCTATTGCAGTGGTGTTATCTATTCTCAATAAGATTTCACAATTGTAAGTGTCTTTTGTAAAACACTTCAATCCTAAGAAGGCCGCTTTTAGCTCCAAATAATTAATATGGTATTCCTGTTCTGAGTGTGACCATGACCCAGAGGCTTTCCTGTGATTGCAAACTGCTCCCCAGCCAGTGGTAGAAGCATCGGTATGTATTTCTAGGTGAAATTTATATTGTTTTATTGAATTACTTTTATCTAAATTATTTCTCCACCATGTTAATTCTGATTTGATTTCTTGTGAAATAGACATGACAGTATCATAGTTATCATTCGACTTTAGCAAGGCTTTGTATTTCTGTCTTTCTAATATTTTTGTATATAGCCAACCATATGGGAGGGCTGGACAAATAGAATTAAGCGTTCCCAACAGTTGAGAAAATTCTCTTATTTTGCAAGTACTATTTTGCTTAAATAATTTAATTTTTTCTAGTATGGCTACTTGCTTTTGATGTGGAACTGACAATGAAAGATCTATTGAATTTAGCATGAAACCTAGGTATTTACATTTTTGACTAGGAATGGTAATACTTTTATCAAAATTTATGATAAATCCTAAACCTTGTAATAGTTTACATGCTACATCAATATCATCTTTACACTTATTTTCGGTTTTATTGAAATATAAACTGTCATCTAAATAGCAAGTTAATATAATATTATTATTTCTTAGATAAGTGGTTACTGGTTTGAGTAGTTTTGTAAAAACAAAAGGAGCTGTACAGAGGCCATATGGTAGGGCATTAAACTGATATAAAATTCCATTAAATTTGAACCTAAGGAATTTTTTGCTTTTTTCAGATATTGGTACAGAAAAGTAGGCCTCTTTTAAATCTATTGACGCCATGTAACAGTTTTTTGACATTAATTTACAATAAATATTCTGATATCTTCTAACTTGAAATGTACAGTTTCTATGTACTGATTTAATTTCTTTAAATTTAAAATAAATCTATAAGAACCATTAGGTTTAGGTACTAAAAATATGGGGGATGTAAATTGGTCAGCACAGTATGAGCATTCAGAGATAGCACCTAGATCTAAAAGCTTTTTTATCTCGGAATGAATCATTTGTTTTTCATTTTTTGGCCAGTGTTGTGGTTTCATATCATAGGATGGTGGTGTTTTGGTAAACGGAATTTCATAGCCTTGTATCCATTCTAACACTACTGGATCATTTGTAATCTCGAGCCAATTTTTAATGAAATATTTAAGTTTGCCTGCATGTACCTGCATGTTTTCTAACGGTAGTGTCTGGATCTGGCTGGAGGGTGTTTCCGCTCTGTCTGGCGAGGTTGAGTAAAGCGAGGCTGCCTCTTGAATGGCATCTGTTGTTGGTGATGCTGCCCACTGCGAGCTTGTTGGTGTTGTGGTTGACGGTTCTGCAGTGGGCCCCTCCAGTTTAAATTTTTCTTTGTAGTGGACAGTTTCTGTTTTTTGGTACTTTCTGTAATCTGTGAGCTTGTTCTTTGTATTGATTGGGCAGCTTTAATTTTATCAGCACAATCCGTACCAAATAAAAATGTATCTATTTTTGAAGATTTTACAGCTTCTTGAATAATCTTATTAGCCCCCGATAAGGCAAAGAATTTTCTAGATGAGGAATCCTGATGGTGAATTTCAGCAGCAATCTTTGCTGCATCGTTGATTTCTTCTATAAGTGACTTACTATTTATATTACCTTTTAGTATGCAGGTCAGCGACCGGCCTAGGCAGGTCATCAATTTGCCAGTAAGATTTTGTCTGGTAACAATCCTTCTATCCCGTTTGATAGATGGTTCGGAGAGTGTGGCCAATATCTCTGGATTCATGAGAGGAGCATTCGCATTTGGAAAATTGGAAGGGGAAGGGTACTTATTGATAATACTGGTTCTGGCCTCCTTTCCCAATCCTTCGGACATGATTTTGGACCAACGGGTTACCAATTCAGATCTGATGGGATCCCCAAATTCTGCTTCCTCTTCACCCTCCTTACCGAGGGCCTGTAAAAACTCTGGCGGGAGTTGGTCATCGTCTGGAATAAGATTTTTTGTAATTTAGGAAACATGTCTGTTATTTAAGAAAGGTCAAATGTCTATCCGCTCTGTGATAGCGCTCAATGACTGATATTATTTAGGAGCATTGTCTAACCGCAAGGTGATAGCACTAGCTCTTTTATGGTGAATTTTTTATAGTCCATACTGTCTACCCGCAATGTGATAGCGCTAGCTTGTACTTTTTAAACATAGTCACATACTGTCTATCCGCAAGTGATAGTGCTTAGTGTTGTGAAATAATGAGAGTTTTATTTAGTTTTGTTTTACCTAGTATATTTATGATATCTAGATAGATACAACCCATGCGTTTGAAGTTTCTATTCAGTTGGTGAGATTATTCATAATTTACTACACACCTGTAGGAGTTTCACCATCTACTTCAGGATCCTCAATGTGCACCGGCGAGCGGGCCCGGGGTGGAGTTAAATCCTCCCGTGGCTTTGGACTGTTTGGAGGCAGCTCTTTAAGTTTCTTTTCTAATTTCCGGATCTTCTTACGTATGTAGTTTTCGTCTCTTGTTTTCCTTTTTCCCATTTTCGCGGTATACGGTACGATTCACCGAGTAACGCGACTTAAAAAAACTCTACTTTGAATTGAGAGAAAACACGATAAAACCGTTGGGAGTTGGAAGAAAATTTTTTGGAAATCGTTCATTCAATCGAGATGCCAACATAATAAAGAATTTTAAAAATATGTATTTTTTTTTTTTTTTAGGGTTTATGGTCGATATTATCTGTATCCGGAAGCGGATATGTAAATGTAAGATAACGTAGAATAACGAAATTACATTTTTTCATTCATTTTTGGTTATGTTATAAACGATAACTTTCACTTTTTATGTTTGGAATAATAGAATGGATTCAAAACATACCTGTAACTCCGAATTCAATGAAATGTATACAACAACAAACCTTGACCTTGAAACTCATCACTCTATAATAACTACGAAATTCACTGTAAGATATTGTAAATATACTAAAAACAATATAGCACTCCATAATAATACTGTTCAAACCTAATTTTAATCTATTTATAGCGTAATTATAAAGATTTTTAGACATTTTTACACGAGGAATAAGTGACCGCGCTGTGCACAAAAACCGTAATGACATGTAAACAGAGTTGCCACACGTAGGAATTAATGTTTTTTTTTTTAGCTTTAAAATTGTGACAAGCGCTGGTACAATCAGCGTTACTACTTGTAAAACCGTCTCGGACAAGGAGTGAGTATAATACAAATATATCCATTGCTTTTATTTCAAAATACCAAAACACACGATGATTTTTACAAGTTTGGAATTCAGTTACACTTGTATGCACAATAATATAATTACGGTGGTAAATTATGTAAGTATCAGTTACACAGGATATTTGAAAGAAAGAAAGAAAAAACGTTTATTTGCGGTAAACATGACGCAAGAAAATAAAATATTATATTACAAAAATGAGAAAAAGTTGGGGGAAGCATGCGTCACATCCACGCAAATCGGCTATCGCTCAGCATTATGCTACGACCCTGTGCAAGACAGAGCCCCAGCGCTGGTTTTCAGCGACAGCCGGCGCCGACGTAATGACGTCGACCGGTGCAGCAAACAAATATTAATTAAGACGCTGTACCAGTACAGCGTATTTTAAGAAAAATAATTTAGATGCAACTCAATTCAATTGACTTTACCAATTACAAGTACGTATCTGGCAGTTAAAGCAATAAGGGGCCTGAATATTCCAATGAAGAAATGTGTATGTGCCAGTTAGCATATTTTGATTGTTTTTTATAACGCAGTAAAAGTATGCATGTGTGATAAAACAAAAACTTGAAGATTTAGAAACAAAATATACTCTTAATTATAAATTTCACTTAAATTTAAACCCGCTCACCAAATATTATACTTTAATTCCATATAGGGGCTTAGCTACGGCGATTTAAAAAAATTGAAATCTTCAATTCGCTCTCCTATAAAATTTGCATTTTTCAGTTACTTAGTTGTACTTAGGAGGTGTCGACATACTCTCAACCGTCAGGGCACATTCAATTCAATGAAAGACGTACCCAGTAAATGGTGGCTTCATAGAAGATACATGGTCACAGTGCTCACATATGTGTTATGCAATTATACAATACTAACAGATTGAATTTATACAATGCAAAGATAGTTTTTGCAATCATCAGCAGCTCCAACAATATTTTCGAATGCTAATCAACTAGTTTATTTACTGAAAATTAATAAATGCCTGTAAATCTTCAGAATTTTTTGTATCTCGGTCGGAGTGGATCTTTCTCGCCTATATCTGTCTTCTGGAAAATTCACATGAATATTTATAACATTCATTTCTTTATTTCCGCCCTATTGTTTCTGCGATGGAGCCATATCCAGTACTCTGGACAGATATGAATGCTTCTTTGTCGCTGTTATAAAAAAGTCATCTGCTTCTGAATTTTATAGGTCAGTGCTTTTCGAGAGATCGGGTAAATTGTGAATGTAGGCCGATTTATTAATATGCACTGGTTTATTTTATGATATTGAATGTCAAAGTCAACTAGATGACAATGACGGACTACCTGATTAATATTGAAATAAAACAAGATGTACAACAAATTGTGGAATTCTCTGAAAACCCCGTTAGTTAAAATTGTGTTGCAGGAGCCAATGTCGTGTAATAGAAATTACGGGACGACATTCAATCATATTTTAATCAACATACAACCTTACACTGACCTGCAAATTACAAAAAAACTGAAGAAAATTTAAGTTTTGCCGGCTACCTTAGGCTCCCCCTTAAGTGAATCTCTCTGGTCTGAAACGCAAAGTGTCAAATCAATGGCAATTTATCAAATAGATAAATTCCGATTCAAAACACTCAGAAAAGATCATTTTTAAAAGTACGAAATGTATACTTAAATGGCAGGAAAAACGAATCTAAGCCACAAACCAAGTTATCAGCAATTCAGAATTAAGATTCTCGGAGCTAAGCCCGTAAATTCCGATTTAAGGCATCGACATTCCGGATAAAGGCGTGTCCGGACTTAAGTTTCCAATTCCCGGAGTTAAATCCGCAATTCTCGTCTTACACCTTACCGAGGATTTCTAACTGAAATCCAAAGATGTAGGAATACAACCCAAGGATCTTATTCTAGAGATCTAGAGATTAGACCTACTTAGTAAGAAACTGTTTTCGCAACCAGTACCAGTACTGTTTTGCTCTTTGACTGTTTGAAAGTATTCAATTCAACATTCAAAATATTTTATTTCACATAAACCTACAAGGGCACTTATGAAACGTCAGAAGCAGGTGCACGGTTCCAATTGGTCACTTCCTATGGGGAAGAGCCGGCAAGAAACTCCACAATTACTCTTTTCTATTAAGACTAAACCCACGTACGCACGGACGTCACAATATCGCTGCGGTATTTTATCGTGCACTGGATTTTCAACTCTCGGTGTTAAACTGAGCGTTGATAATTCAACAGAGTCAATCCCAGAGCGTCGAAAAAACACACTGTTGAATTTTCAACTCTCGGTGCTAAGCAGAGCGTTGAAAATCCAGTGCACAAAAACATCCCGGCGCGATATTTTTACGTCCGTGCGAACGTCGGCTAACAGCCTCGTGAGTCTAGTGGTCGCAAGCGCTACTGCTGAGCATGAGGTCTCCCATGCGATTTCCTGGTCGGGCAGTATTATTGGGTTTTTGGATCAGAAACTAAATAGCTGCCCATCGTCTGCATTTGTGCCCGGTTGATGGCACTAGGCTCGGTCCTATTACATGGGACTGGCGAAATGTTGGTGTACTGTAGGTAGGTACACCTCTGTCAAACCCTTTAGCGAAAACAAGTGTGATGTTATGGATTAAAAGTTCTAGTCATACATATTAACAACATTTACCTACTGTGAGACTTTCCCAGAAATATAGAAAAGATAATCGGCTGTTCCATGCCAAAATAATATCAAAACGTAAGAAATCGCTGATTTTGATTTTAATATTTCAGAATGGAATAGAATCATTTATTTGTAAAACATAAATTATGTAGTTACAAACAAAAATATTAAAAATAAAATATGTCATTCTATTTACTAGAAACAATAATTTATCCAATATGTATCCAAGTTGACACGGTAATTTTTTTCTACTTACGAATTTTGTCCAGTCATGTGATCACACCTTTCCATTATCTCTAAGTACCATTTCACGACACTCCAAGTAACTTATAAGGGAACAAACAGTTGGTCCTAACACTCCTAACTAGGGTTACCATCCGTCCAGACTGATCTGGACATGACCAGCTTTATGCCGCCCCGTCCGAATTTTGTCCAGCCTTGTTATTTGTTTAGACTTAGGGGATTTATATTACAAAATGTAGCAAGGTATATGCAGTGCTGGGTAGGTTCATTCAGCTTCACGTGACGAGATGATGATTTTTTGACATGAGTGATTTTATTATTTATATTTTGAATTTTATGTATTTTGAATTTAACTATAAATGATCACTAACATATTTTTAAGACCTATTTAAATAAAAATTTATGGACATATCAATTAGTCTGAATTAAATGAATTTATTATTTATTATATGAATGCTGAAAAGTAGAGTCCGACCAAAAATGTATTTTTGTGTCGACCGAAACGAAACTTTTTTTATGCGTTTTTCATTGGTATATGGAAAAAAATGCAGTGTCAATTCTCACGTAATTTTTGTTGTTGTAATTATCGATTTGCTCTCAATAAATGAATTAAAACGATTGACTTTTGCCGAAAACCGAAAACGAAATTCGGTCGAACTCTACTGAAAAGAAAAATTAACAGTGAAATGTGCGGACTTTTTTTTGCAAATGTCCGTCTTTTTGTCAGGACTTTCCAAATTTTGAAATGGTAACCCTACTCCTAACAGGCTTCCTATTGTTACCGCCCATATTATACCTAACAGTAACATAAACTTGGTCCTATTGTACAAGAATAAACAGTTAGGACCAAACAGTTTGTGAATTATAATCTGAAGCGATAATCTTGTGTAAGTATTGGTGTTTGAAACATATCTGGGGTTTCAAAGGGTATGTGGGTTAAGTTTTAAAGTACAATTTTGGAGGTTTACGATTACATACTAAGACCCTCTTAGACCACAAATCACTAAATACGTTTATCGCTAGACGAATTTAAAGTCGTTCTATTTCTGTTCACTGTTTTCACCCCTATAAGGTATGTGAAACAGGGTGTAATGTTCACTCATCCTATAAAGAAAAGGGAAGATCCTCCGACCAGACGGATGTCGTGTCTGGTGGGCAACTGTCTGCCGATTGTTTTTTTTTTTTTTTTGTTTTTTTTAACTGGTGCATCTCGCAGTTTTGACCACTGAGGTCTTGGCTGCTCAACCGAACATTTCTGTGAGTGCTACCGATTGATGTTGGTACGTTGTATTATACTCGTCGCGCAGTAGACGCTGCTTGCGCGATGCAGGATTTTGCGAGTTGCGTAGTTCGCATGTGGCGTTTGTAGATGCCGCCACAAAGATAACACGGATTGAATGATTTAAAAAAAACGTGTGGCACTCGGGGACTGCCGCGGTAAAGCTATTGCATATCATTTGTAACCTCCATACTTCCTATTTGTCAACGCTACATTTGGGATGATGACGTGATGACATAAAACAAAAATTACGTTCCCATGACAACATCACGTTGTCATGGGAACCGTCATTACATGGTAGGCGGAGTGGGGGGTGTTAGGTTTTATTCGTTACGGAATTTCTTGATTCGGTCGCCGCGCTCAAAGCCCGCGATAAAAGCTATGCAATAGCTTAAAAATCAGCCAAGTGCGTGTCGTATCACGCACAATGACGGATTCCGTAGTTGGAATGAATTTCAGATACTAATCTATATGGTCCTTATATGGCCTGACCAAGATTATGTCTGGACTTTAAAAGGAACTGCGACCTCTGAGTTTGTTACGGTCTTTCTTCTCAGAGTAGTCAGATAGGAAACGCCGAACTCATCTAAAGTCCCCGTCACGAGAAGCTATAATTTTTGTAAATAAAAACTTCTACCAAGTTACATAGCGACAATTTAATCAACAACAAATAATCCCAAATTCAATGAAGTCAAAGTAACATACGTGTTATACGAAACTAATGAGCAATTTCACTTGATCGGGTTATATTTTAGCGATATAAAGCGCTGTCGTCTAAGGTTTTGTGGTACTGGAACGCATCTGATTCATGGAACGTAAACATTTGGGCCACGATTTTGAAGTAAGTTCACGCTGACGTTGTCTCTGCTGTCTTTCGAGTTTCGAATGCGTCTGATTGTTTGTGGTGTTTTCGCGGATTAGGTTATATTGTTTGTTTATAATTAGATGTGTGTGTTAATATAATTATATCCCTGTAAAAAAATAGTACAAAACTGTTTTTATTTTATTTTACCCAAAGATTGCAAACCCCTGAATGTGTGTTTACAAAATTTATAGCTTCTCGTGACGGGGACTTTAGCTTATTTTTAATATTTTGTCATTATGACGTGTAAAAGTGATTCCAATTTTGAAACTGTAAGTTTTTATGCACAATATTGAGAGATTTACCCATGTTATTTCAAAACGATTGACATTTTCCTTTATGTATAGAACTATTTTCTTAGGCTTAGTAGTTCCGGAGATAAGGGGCAATGGTCAATTTTCATATATTTTCATAAATAACTTTAAAACTATTTATTTTAAAATTATAAAAGAATTTGGGATCCTCACAGTAAGCCCTTCCATTTGATATGTCACACGCTACAGTTTGCAAAACTTAAACGTTTTATTTTCTTATTTGCCTCCCAAAAGTGACCCTCAATTCATTTCATGTCCGTTTTTGGGTCACAGAAATTCATAATTATGTGTACCAAATTTCAACTTAATCGGTTCATTCGATTCGGAGCAAATTGACTGTCACAGACGGACAGATAGACAGACACTAGTGATCCTATACGGATTCCATTTTTTCATTCGGGTGTGTGGATCCCTAAAAAAATTATTTATTGATAATATGATGCAACCCAGCCTCAGTGTACCTTACTTTTTAACATTTTCCTGATGGTAAATGGTGATGTGGTCGACTAGTGCGGTGCTCAAGATCACTTTCAAGCACTCTTGCCTGGAAGTAATCTTGAACATGGTGTTTTGTGACCAGAAAATATATAAAAATATAAACCAATACCTGAGATAATCTTTATGTGAAAAGCCATAATAATAAAAAGCGATATAACGAGTTAACATAAACGTAGGCACAGGTGTTCGAAGCGACTTTGATTGCCAATTTTATAGCTCCGGGAATCGAACCCGAGACCGCTAGTACAAATAAATAAAAAAGCTTTTATGTCCCGTTAACGTTACATGTTACCGAAAGATAAAATTCATTTGAATTATTTATCTTGTTATCTTAGAGACGTAAAGCCGCGTACACATTTGTGACATTTCAACAAACAAAATGCCTTACAATTCTGCATACTTTTAAATGTATTATGTATCCCAATTTTGCCATGGTTTCAAAGTCGATTACGGGATTCTTTCATTAACATTTGTTGTCAACACACGCGACGATAAGGTAACTAAATAAATCCATGTAGGTACATGGATTTAGTTACCCTCGGTTGAGTAGTAAACCAGCTCTAATTATAGTGTACCACAATATTTATATTGACGATGTTCGATTTTTAATACGCTTTTATTAGGTCGACCTGTATGTAACTAACTATGTAATGGAATCTAAGGTAACTAATTTAACCATCTTCCAAGGGTCGTAGCGTAATGAAAATTGGCAGCTGTATGTAGTTCTGATGACAATATAATAATATGGTACTGTCGAACTAATCTGATGATGGAGCCGGAAGGTATGAACTGGAACTTCATGATGGAAAATCATATCATAGCTGTTTTGGATTTCTTAGAAAAGCCTTGTAATGAACTTTGACCACGATTAGGTTTCAAGGTCTGATGAAGCCGGAAGATAGGCACTGGCATTCCATGATGGAATATCGTATCATAGTCGTGTTTGCACTTGTGAGAAAGGCCACGTAATGGACTTTGAACACGATCAGGTTTCAAGCGTGTTTTTCTAGTGTTTTTTAAACTATTTATTACATACTTAGCTAGTTTGGTGAGGCAAGTGCACATATGTATGTACACGAACAAGCCACAAAATTCTCCAGAAAGTAAGTATACCAAACTTCACTTAAGCATAGTTCTCATACTTAGCAAGTTGATAACTTCATGCGACAGTCCTGTCACAGTGACAACATGTATTTCCCAAAGGCATGTTCATTTTACACTGACATTATTTTTTAAATTTTGCTATGCATGCATGCGGCGAGTTTTTGTTGTGACGAAGCCGTAACGTAAGTAGATAGGTGACCACAGTTACTGGCAGTAACATGAAGTTATTTTATTTATTTCACAATGTATAGTATTACTAACTTAAACTATTTTAATGAAAGTTCATTTTCCCCCAATTAAAACTTGACAAAAGGTACTGCAAGAACTTACTCTTGAAGAAACGGAATCAATAAAAGACGCATTTTATATTATACCTAGGTACTTTGAATTATTATGTCTATAATAAAACTCCCTCTCGTATTCTACATCGAGGTGGGCGCTGTCAGTTATCGTAGCTGACCGTCTATTCTGTTTCTATCCTAACATATTTTTAATACTTCTATAGGTACTAATATTCTATAGAGAAAAGATTTGTATTTTTGTTTGACTCAAACTAAAAACTACTGGACCGATTTTAAAAGATTCTTCCACCAACAGAAAGCTATATTATCACTGAGTAACATAGGCTATAATTTATAAAGATATCACGGGGGCGGAGCCGCTGGCGGAAGCTGATCTCTTGATATAATTACGATTCTCTACGGTACTAAGTATAATTAAAATACAATTTCTAAATCGTCATCATTACCAAAGTCAAATAATTTATTTCAAATAGGCCCATGTATGGCACTTTTGAACGTCAAACCTACCGCCATGTTGTGGTTAGAACATGACATGTAGTGGAGACCCCATGAGACGACACCCTTGAAGGGAAAATATGTAGGTACTCTCATCTTAGCTGTTGATCTACAACCAAGCCAACCAAGTAATATACATCAAATAACATCATTCGGATACACAACTGGACAGTAACATAAACATTCATCGTAACATCCTCTAGAACTGCAACTACTCGTGTACCGAAACAGACACTGGAGCGATTTAACCGCGCGATAAAATCCCTACCACAGAATAGATAGGAACAGAATGCTAATTCCATAAAACAAGCGACAACACACCCACACATAGACACGCATCTATGTACAAGTGCAAGCGCACTTATGACTGGCATTCGTTCTAGATCGCCGTACGAATGTGTCTACAGAAAGTAAAAACTTTTTACAAAAAAAAAAACAACCGACCTCCAAAAAAAAAACACTACAAAGTGAAAAATAACTTTAATTTCGGAAGTCGGTGTCTTGGGTTTTGTATTTTCGTTTTTTGCCACCGACTTCCGAAATTAAAGTTATTTTTCACTTTGTAGTGTTTTTTTTTGGAGGTCGGTTGTTTTTTTTTTTGTAAAAAGTTTTTATTTGTCACTTTTTAGTTTTTAGTACCTACCCCACACACATTCAAATACCACCACCTGCTACCAGTGACAGAAACTTATCATATCATCTACATATTAAGTGGGAAAAAAATACGTTTTTTGTAGCTAACTCAAAAACTATCCAAGCAAAGTTAATAAAATTTATATGGGACCAATTCCAGAGCACACCCTTTCAAACAAAAAAAGAATTTTCAAAATCGGTCCACAATTGACGGAGAAATCGGTGGACATACATAAAAAAAAAAAAAAAAACAACCATACGCGACGAACATATAACCTCCTCCTTTTTGGAAGTCGGTTAAAAATATAGCCCTCAACTGCGCATCTTGTACAGACACACATCAGGCTACTACAATCTGTCAAATTTATTTAATAGATTTTCAACTTTATCGCTGACGAATAAGGTTCAAAGTTGATTGGGAAAATTTGACAGTTTCGGGTAGCTTGATGTGCTGGTCGTCTGTACGTCTGTACATCAAACTAGGTAACATTGCATAAAAATAATTGCTTGGAAACGAGTTTTATTAATGTGTAACATCTTTCCTCTCGCTTTCCTCCAATCTGTGGGAGTGATTTCGTGAAAAGGGACGGAAGTGTGTAATAGGCAGCCGGGGACGCGCGCGCTATTTGATTTGACCAATGAGCACGCGCTGTGCCAGAGTTGGCCGTCAGATGTTACACATCATATGCGGCTACTGTAAAAAAAAAAAAAAAAAAAAAAAAAAAAAAATTCATTTATTTCAGGCAAAACCCATATTACATCAAATAAAAACTATACTGCAACACACAATCTAACAAAACCAACATAATAAAAATAATGTCAATGCAATTAAAATAGGTACACATTATAAAGATCACAGAATTCAAATAAAAATAAAATGTCAAATTCAATTAAAATAAACGAATGAATAATACAAATTATAGGGTCACAGAATTGAAATTAAAATGATATGTCAAATTACACAGAATTAATCACAGAATTAATATTAAATTAAAAAATTATAGACATAATCAAACAAGTCATTCATCAGTCATTCTCGTTTTTTTTTAAAATATCTCTGTTTACTTATGGTAGCGCTTAAAACATTATTATTTTAAGCATGCAGGGATCGTGGGGATATTACAAGTTAAGTTATAATATTTGACAAAAGTTGGAACTTTGACCTTCAACATCTCCGAAACTAGAAGGTTCCCAGGTATGCTCTAGTAAAAAAGGTAATCGAGGATTTGCTAAGCGTCCTTTTTTTTACTCCTGTTATATTATGTGTGTGCGTCTGTTTCCGCTCGTTGTGTTGTCGGAGCAGACTTTCTGTACCTATCTATGTTATGCTGGCGCAAATCAACAACGCGATAAAATCTCTACTACCCACATTCAAACAATCGCTACTGTCGCCCATAAATCAACATTGTACCGCGGTGCAGTCGTGTGGTTATAAAATAAACAAACACGCAAAACTGATCGTATATCGCACCAATTCCGTTTGACAGTATCTATTGTTGTCTTTTACTGACACATAAAAGTAGAAAGAGACAGAAGTTATGAGCGATGTGGATGAATATATTTTGATGCACTACAAGCTTTTCCTTTTTGTCTGATACCTGCAGCATGGTATGTTTGTTAGGTATGTTTATTAAAGATTGTTCGTTTGTCTATATATTTTAACGTTGGATTATATATTTATTTATAAATGGGTCTGATTTTGACTTCGATCTCGCGTAATGTAAAGCGATGGATGAGGGCTACGATGGAATAAGCGATGCCTAGAAAATGCCTGTTCATACAGACGCTGGCCACACTTTGGCCATGCGCATAATTAACGTGGACTGCCGACGTTAACCATAGCTTTAAACATTTGAATACTTTTGTATTAAACTTTGTAAAGTGAGATGGCAAAATGTACTGTGTAAACTTTGCACGCAACATGAACAAATATTTGTACTAATATTTGTTGGTATTTGAAGCTATTTCTGGCATTGGTATAAATAAAACTTCAGTTTATAACTGTCAAACTTATTCTTCTTCTTTTTTTGATGCGAGTTACTCGACTAGCGTGGTTTTAAAATAAGCCGGTCAGTCAAAGTTAGTTGTTTGAACTAGTTGACAACATTAAGCTAAACTTCAGCATGTTTAAAGAAGCATAATTATTATTCTGTGATGCATCAAAACTTTTAAATATTTGGGTTAAACCATGTGTGAACCTGACTAATATTATTGGAACGAAGTTCCTTATCGCGCGTTGTGAAAGGGGGCTAGACGGAAAAAATTAAGACCAAAAGTTGTAACGACACTTTTTTAAGACCAAAAGTTGTATCGACACTTTTTTTAATTTAAATTTTAAATATCTCGGAAACGGCTGGGAATATCAAAGTTTTGATCAAATTCCCCCCCCCCCCCCTAGTAACCTCCTTCTCAGCTAGAACCTACATTCAGTTAGACCCCTTAGACCCCATTTTTGACGCCCTTTTCTTTTGACCCCCAATATCTGTAATTAAGTATATCTTACAACTCTCTTATATATATAACCTCCCCCCGAACCCCCCCTCGATATCCTCCCGCGACCCCTTGATCCCGATACACCCCCTGCACACCTCTCCTCCCCCCGGGTCTTAACTTTGGGGCCAGAGATCGTAGACCTATCAAGTTTGGGGTCCCCGAAATTAGGAGAAAAAGACCACTCTTTTGGCTCCATTAAAATCACGGGAAAACGCCGCATTATTCCCTATTTTGGTATTGTGTGGTGCTGCGGTGTACGCTGTGTGTGTTTGGCGTATGCACTCACTTACCTACTCATTTTATTACAATTCCTGCACTAATTAAACGAAAGGAACTTCTTTCCATCCGGGTGTCCCTTGAGGGTGTCCCTTGACACCTCTCAAGTCAAGTTTTTTTTTCTTCTCCGCTGTGTATTAGTCATGTTCAGATATGGCCCACGGTTTCGGCTCCTTCCTATGGGAAGTAACTATGTTTAAACTTTTTTTTTTGTTATCCTATATTGTGTCCCACTGCTGGGAAAAGGGGAGGCCTTTTCCAAAGAAACCAACTACGGAACTGATTATGACAAAGAAGTTAGTAGTAGTCATTATTTAATTGGTGTGATTTAGCAAAAAAGTAGTATTGTAATAACTGTTCTACGGATCTTATGAGGTTTTTGTAAAGTACTTCCACTACACTTATTTTTGAAGATGCCGAAGTAATATCAGACATAGCATAATAAGCCTACAATTTACCCACTGCTGGGACACAGGCCTCCTCTCTGTGAGTGGGAGCGGGCCGTAACCCACCACGCAAGCCCAGTGCGGTTTGATGGGTCATACTCAGAAAAAGTGTACATTTTAAATTTGTAACTAAACTGATAGGTAACTAAACTGAGAATCTCCGTCACAAAACTGATGTCATAAGGTATAGTACACATGGATTGGGCGAATTAAACACGTGATTATATTTGGTTTATCAGTCTTATTTAGATTAATTTAAAAAAAATATCAACTGTTTCATAGAAAGTGCAATACTTACGTGGTCACAATGTATGGAACAACAGATTTTTTTTTAATAACCGAAGAAAGAAAAACTACTTTTCCATACATTTTGATCACGTAGGTATTGCACTTTTTGGTATTGCATGTTTTTAATAGTCGAAGTTTGTGAAGCTTTGATAATTTATAAGATATATTTGCATGGCGTATGCAGACACACGTTTCTCTCTTATGTAGTTTTGGAGGCAACACGTAAAACGGACTTTTGTGTAACTAACGTAGAATAAGATGCTTTGCCTCCTTCTTTTTTATAGATACTATATAAATTTAATAAAGACTCAGTAAAAAACGTATTTGCATTTTAGTTTTTTCCTTAGTTTTGGATTCTTTCTTGCCCGCTGTAACTCGACTTATATCATCTCGCAGATAAAAATTGTGAATCTGTTGAATAAGTAACTTCCTTTTTGTTGAAAAAGACGTTTTAGTGCAAATTCTCCCTTTTGTTCCAATAGCTAGTCCCATTTTTGTGGCCATACGCTATTTGTTAAGTAGAGAATTATTAAAAAAACCAAAAATAACTGCTTTTTCTTTATGTGTAGACTTTTTGTATACTGAGCTGAGAGACTCTGATAGAATTTCAAATTCAGTAGGTGTCAATGGCTGCTCTTCTTCAATTGTTTGTCATCTTGACTGGTTTTTGTTAATAATCCTTTCTTGCTTTAGCCGATAGATTTGCTTTCTCATGGTTTCTTGTTTTTTTAACGACATATTTAATGCATCTTTGCAACGTTTTAATTCTTTTCGAAGTTTGATTGTCTTAAGTTTCCACCTCTTTATAACATGCTCGTTTGGAATTGTTGCTGCAGTAGGGTCACTAATAGATTTATTTTTCTTCTTTTTGTAGTAGCGATCAGAGTATTCTCTCCACTTCTGTCTTGTTTTTTTCTTTTTGGCTTTGGTTCTGCTCCTTAATTTTTAATTTATTTAATTTAACTCTCTCTAAATGTCTTTTTCGCATTTCCTCATACTTAACTGGATTTTGTTTAAGACGCTCTCTGTATCTTTTTTGTCTTTCGGCATTTGACACAGGAGCCATGGTGTTTTACTGAAATGAATATAAGTGTTTTATAACTTATGTTACAAATTATGCTTTTGTTTTACTTATTTATAAATTAAAGTATTATATTGACATCGTTATTTTATTTTTAAAGCAAAGGTAGAAACTACAGGAAACTTTGTTGGGTATTAGTGATCACCACATCGACATGCCTATGAAAATGTAAATAGGTATAGTTAACGGTACGTAAGTTGGCTAAGATTTTCGTAGTGGAGGAAATTTGCGCATGTATAATTGTATGAAATTGTGTGTGCGCGAACTTCCCACTACAAAATCCGGTGCCGGTAAATAAAGTTACGTACTCACTTTTTGTTTTTGTGAACTAAGCTTAACAATTTCTCAGTTTCGCAACGTAAAGCAATATAACGAAAATGAGAATAGAATCTGAGAAATTATAACCACTAAACATATTTTTACGTAAACCACGTGTTTACCACGCAAGCACTGAGCGTATTCATTAAGATGATACAAAAAATAAGAAAAGAACATAGTAAGTAAGCAAAAAATATAATAAACTTACCACAATAATAGTTGTTTATCACCCTGAGGTTTTTTTGTAAATATTCTCTTGATACACAACTTGACTTCACGACTACGGCGATAACATAATGGCTGCCGCGACAGTGATTTTGACGAAAGTAATACTGTTGCCAGAATAAGAAAAAATATTAATACCACTTTAAATAATTGCGTTTAAAATTTTATTGCGTGTTACTAACCCTGAGTAACGAAACTTCATAATTTTGGGACAAAATTAGTTTAATTAAAATAAATTCTTCTATAAACGATTTACGAATAGAATTGGTCCTATTTAGTTACTTGATTCATCAAGAATAATATAACCATGATCAATGTTAAGTAAAGCGATGAATATTCGTAACAATTCATCGCAGAAAATGTATAATGGTCATTGGGACACTAAAAAAATGTATGATGAAATTTATAACAATGTTTTAACACTCAAAAAATATACTCTTTTAATGAAAACTAAAGTTAAAATACCTGCAAAATCTTCATATTAATAGACTAATATAACAACAAGGGGAGAAAAAAGAAATCATATCATAATATTAGATATTTACTTTAATATGAAGTTGCGGGACAAGAAAAGATACCAAATGTACACTTTTTCTGAGTATGACCCTGATACCAGACACATGAGACATTTTCAGCTTCGTTTTTGGGATAGCAGCGCATCTGTAATGCCTCTGATATTGCAGAATTCCATAGGCAGCAGTGACCACTTAACATCAGAAAGGTACCTACTCGGCTTGCCATGCATCCAAAGTTATTCACAGTATTCGCCAATAAATATGATTCATATAAACCTTCAACAGTCCAAAAAAAACAATTGAATTTTAATTGTTATCGATCTCCAGGAGAGCACCGGACTGTCAAGATGATAACGTAGGCTTCACAAGGAAAACAGATGCACGCATACTCGAACGCGTACGTACAAACGGCCATCTCAAACAAATGCCAGTCGCGAGTGCGCTTGCACTCACTGTACGTGAAACGTGTCTATGTGTGCGTGCGTTTTCACTCGTTGTATGGAGTCGAAATTCTGTACTACTACTATTCTGTACTTAATTACGTTTACGTGATCATATTTGAAACTTGTTTGCCGAATTATTTCCGAAATTATTACCGTCTAGGAACGTTGCAATGTTCTCGAAACTTCGGTGTAATACGATATGCATGAAACTTAAATGCAGAGAATAGTTAATTATTCATGGAAATTATTATTGTGTCGAGGATTTTGAATATACATGACAGTAGCATTAGGGAGTTGTTAGAACTCTTGACGTATCAGGGAAATGTATTGGTTAGCTGTTTGACATACTACGGTTAATTCACCGTGTTTTAGTCATTCAAAGGACGATTAAAGTTGATAGGCAATTTGCTCAACAATTCGTCTCCCTGACTGTAGTAACCTAAATCTGCTGTTGTGATTGGCTGATCAAAATAACCACTCAAATTAATTGATACGAGATTTGACCATAGATTAAAACAGAAAGCTTTTATAGTCCAGGGATTAAAGTTATAAATTCTGGACGCGTATTGTTCGTGTCTGGCAGCTTAATTTTTTTAAATTTATTATTAGATAAAATATAATGGGTGTAAAATTTCATCCGAACAGTCCACCTAGACTTCATTGAAATATCAGTCCCATGTAAAGGTCGATTTGGACCGTAACAACATAGAACCAGAGCAGGAGTAAAAAGCATCTTTTTTCGTTTTTCGTCATAATTTTGATTTGATAGAACAACTCAAACTGTGAGCATTTATTTCTATTAATAAACCAATTACAGGCATTTTTGAATTTTCAAGGGGTCGGTCAGTCAGACAGATGAAACTAGTTTCCCATTCCAGAGCGTAGTACATACCTATGTACTAACCGTACCTTCTACATTCCTGCGTATTGTAGTTTCTTGCCCGTTGTTCTCCATGAGAACCTTCTCATAGAGAACAACGCGCAAGAAACTCTACGGACACTCTTTTGAAACAAAATATTATTACAAAACGGAACAGCAGAATACTCCATCTCTATTTGACAGATAGAGAATTCGAAAGAATAGGGATTTCCCAATTCTATCGAATTCGCTTGTTTAGGTGAAACCCACCTTAAAACGTGCTTAAAAGCTGTTACTGAAAAATTGCTACCTAATGAAAAAACATAAAAACAATTTGATTGCTCGACTTGACGATAGAACACAAGACTCAATGCTCTCTTGCGCTTGCGACCACTAGAAGACCAAAGTAGTCTTCGAAAAATCCTTTCTTTAGCATTCTAAGGTAGGTAAGAAGATATAGATATATGCAGTGTAAATAATTCAAGGTTTTTCGTAAAAAATTACTTTAAAATATTAAGTATAGTCCAATGCAAACCCAGATAGTCCAAGACCGATGGCAGACTAATTAAGCATGGTTCCCTTGCGTCAGAATCTCCGGATGTAGTTCAAAGCGGTCTGATCAGACCACGCCCCGGGGAAATCAAGGCTAAAGTATAACCACCAAAGATTAGTTATGCAGAAGGATCACAGATTGAAAATGGGTATTTAGAACAGTACGAGGCCGTTGAGAAGGCACTTCTAGAAATAGATCAGCTTTGTAGAGCGTCGTCATAGTTTTTAGTCTTGTGGTCATAGTGTGACAATTTCTGTCTATACTGCGTTTGGAATTTAGTTTCCAAAAAAGTTAGCAAAATGCGTTTTTGGAAAAATTACTTTAACATTATAGTTTGGTTTGCTCTAAAACTTCAAACATTTTCAGTAGTAATAGTCATTCGGAAATCAACTTAATTTACACCAATTTAAAGTTGTTTTATTTGTTTAAGTGAAGATACCATAAATTGGAAATATGGATTTGAATATGGGTTGGGTTAGGTTAGTCACTACTAAGGACATTCCGTAGAATAGTTTAAAACAAGGCAAATCCGCGTTATTCTGAGTGATTCTTCTGTAAATATGTTGATGGTCAGTCTGCGGTTCGATAGCTAAACGTACGCTTGTTATCATTAAACTTTGGTTTCCATAACGATGTGAGCTGGAAGTAAGTTGAAACACAGATTCAAACTTAACCGCGGATTACTACTTGTATGTAGATTATTGAGGTTGAAATATATAAATAACTAGCTTTTGCCAATGGCTTCGCCCGCAAGGAGATCGGATATTATCCCACGTGAACCTAGGTCAGTGTCTATTTGTGTGTCATCATCGAAATCCATTCAGCCGTTAAGGCGTAAAAAGGTAATTGACAGACAGACAGATGTAATTTACTTTCTCATTTATAATATTAATGTGGCGGCATCTACATCGCCACAAGCAAACTACGCATCATACTGACGTCATGCGAAATCCTGGATCACGCAAGTAAAATTTACCGCGCGATCAGCATACATTTATAACTTCCCGACATCAATCACTGGGCATGCCCTGGCTGGAGGCCTTAATTTATTGAGGCAGCCACAGGAAAGTCCGGTTAAGCAGCCGACAACCTCCTAGGTTGACCTGCAAGACGCTAAACAAAAAAAAAAGTCGTGACACTCGGGGACTGCCGCGGTAAAGCTATTGCATAGCATTTATAACCTCCATACTTCCTATTTGTCAACGCTACACTTGGGATGATGACGTGATGACATAAAACAAAAATTACGTTCCCATGACAACATCACGTTGTCATGGGAACCGTCATTACATGGTAGGCGGAGTGGGGGGTGTTAGGTTTTATTTTCGTTACGGTTTTATTTTCGTTACGGAATTTCTTGATTCGGTCGCCGCGCTCAAAGCCCGCGATAAAAGCTATGCAATAGCTTAAAAAAAAACAATAATCGGACAGTTGCCCGCCAGACACGACACCCGTCTGGTCGGAAGATTCTCCCTTTTCTATGGTGGATGAGTGAACTTTACACACTGTTCCTCATACCACTATATTAAGTATGGGTAGTATGGATGTCTGGATAATGCATCAGTAGGTATATTTTTAACCAACTCCAAAAAAGGATGAGGTTTTCAAATCGAACTGAAACTGTTTTTTTAGTTCACTAATTATAAAAACTCCAATTGTTTAGTCTGGTGATTAGGCTCAGCCAAGGAGCGAGCCTATTGCCATAATAGTGCGTCTAGACAGTGCGAGGCAAATGCTTCGAATGGTAAACCAGCATGTGACGTATGCCTCAAGGTATCCAACATATGAGGCGTCATGTTTGTGAACGGGCGCCCGCCGTCAGTAGGGACTGGTAATCTCTTAGCTGCCACGGCTTATTTTCATTTATTTTAATTTTTGAATTGTATCTTTTTACTAAGGACGCTTTTAACGTTCACGTCATACATGTGAGAACAATGTAGAAACATTGTTCTCACATGTATAATTTCAACATGAATGATGTAACCAATATTTTGTAACAATATTATGATTTAAAAGAGTGTCCGTGGAGTTTCTTGCCCGTTCTTCTCCATAGGTACCCACTACGCTTTGGAATGGGCTACTAACTTAATGTTTCTGCCTGACCGACCCGACCCCTTGACAATTCAAAAGTGCCCATGAATGCTTTAATTGAAATAAATGCTTGGAGTTTAAGTTTGATGACAAAATGCATTTTTGGACCTCTGAGTTTGTTTCGGTGTTTTTCTCAGAGTAGTCGGAAACACTGAACTCATGGGTCTTTTAAAAAATTTATTTATTTTTGAAGTATCTATGTGCATTTTCGATCCAATTTACAGAAATAAATATTATTTATCATCATTTGCTGTACCTGCCTCACACTGTCTGGACACACCTAAGTTATAAACCAAACACAAAGAGAAATTCCTACTGGAAGAGACAATAATAAAAATACAAACAGTTGACTTCAACATTATTAATCATAATATATAATTGCGCAGATTACCCAGTAAGTACAGTACCCATATCATTCATTTCAATCGCTAAATCGCTTGATACAGCCGCTTAACAATCCCATTTGTACAGCTAAAAGGCTAAACACACAGGGGCTTTGCGGAAAAAACTCGGAAAAAGGATAATCCCTACAAACAAACGTAATAAGTGATAGCTTTATTAATGACCACTTTACTGCTGTGTTCCTGTAATTGGGTGAAAGAAATAAAGCAAAAAATAAGAGTGTTTGTTTGTGTAATTGGAATAATCCGATTTAGTTAAAATCCTTCCGTTAAAAATGTCAGCGCTGGTTACTGTACCGACTAAGCTAAATTATGTTATTACTGTCTCTTACGAACTCGCCTAGCCAAAAGAGGACAGCTATACTTTCGATTGGCTGACACTGAACATCTTAGAAAAAGAATACAGTACGATTTGAGGTATCATCATAATAAGAACTGCACTATATTGCTTACAAAAATCGGTTAGTAAACTAGAAAATCGAAAGAAAAACGTTATTACATTCCGCTGTTCACCTGCTAAGAGTTTCAACCACAAAAGGAATGCTGTATCTAAGTCTGAAACCTTACTCGTTTGATATTGGCGCACCAGCTGACGTCAGCTGTCAGTTGCCTGTCAAGGGAGAAATTGATTAACCTGTAGCTGCTCCACTGCAGAATGAAGGCCTCTTCTCGTATGAGAAGTAATTCTCTGTATATAGAGGTGCATTGATCACCAGGATTGCTCATTGTGTGTTGTCACTAAGGTAACAGTGTAACAAATTAACATCAGGGCTTTTTTTGAAGTGAAAACTTCTTTAGGCGCGTTGGGCATTTTTGAGATGGGAAAAAACAATTGAACTCGCGACACCGTTACCGACACCTCATTTTTGTAAACGCGATTGTGCTCTTTATTTATATTACGTTACGGATCAAAGTTCTATGCAAGTATTTTAACTTTAAAGGTTTCGGAAGTATTTTTTTGTAAACGCGTTTGTACTCTTTATTTAGATAAGGTTACGGACCAATGTTCTATACTAGTATTTTTCTTCCACCAAGGCGATCTTGTTCAAGTTTTCACTTCTGTCGGCACTCCCGGAGTGCCACTGTTTTTTTCCTCGATTCATTAGGCAGAGGTGCACATTTCGTGGGTATACCAACATTTCGCCATTTATGTTTAAGTTTAGGGGGCAAGCTTTTTGCCATCAACTGGGCACAAATCTAGACTGAGGGCGGCTACTGAGAAATTCCTGACGATAAAACAATAACACTTTTTTTGTCCTTTATTAAAAAGAACCAGGTTCTTAGTTATCTATATAATTTTTTACGTTATAACTTGATCAGTGGCTCGTCTTTTATTCTAAATTTTATACTTTAAAAGTGTCCGTTCCACTTTCTTAGAGTGTAATATAAAAAATAATTTCTACACTTTTTACACTACATTAACCCAAACGGTTTTGTTCGTTTAAGTCTTCGCACTATAATTGTTTGGTCTAACAGCTGAATTGCCTAGATGTTCACATGTCGCACACCACTAACAATTTGAAGGACCTGTACCCTAATTGCGTTATGCAACACAATACCAATTTGTTTCGATTTGAAACAGATTGCTAATCCATTGCTTCACAAGTTGAATAAAAAAATCTGCTCAGCAACGTAAATAACGCAATGAATGTTGTTGAAAATGTATAACTGGAATATTGAGTATGTTTATGTTTTTTATTAAATTTTTATATCCATTTAATTGCAATGCCTTAACAGGCAACTAAGTTCTAAGAACCTACCTATTGTTAACATCTTCAAAATGTTGTACACTTAGTTCGCAATAAAGAATTTGAATTTGAATTTGAACTGTCAAAATGAAACAAATTAGGCAAAATTGTTTACGAAAATAAGTTACGCAATTAGAGTACTGGATCTCAGGATCACACGTTCAGCAGTCGTGCTTACCACCTCTAGACCAACAGCAGTGCCCTGACAAAAGATCAAGAAACACATTGACTGCCATAAAATAAAAAAAGCACCGACACAAAAAATAACTGCAAACCATATTTTTTAACGTATGAAAATCACCGCCCATTATGTTAACTGCGAGGATAACTAACACAGCTCTCGTCCCAGCGATTAAAGTTTACTGCAAAGCCTAACGAGATAATATACAATGTTAATACTAGTATTGTATGAACAGAAAAAAACGCCAACATTCAAAATAATGACTTTATATACGATCTCAGTGGCACGATGTATGAAAATGGGGAGAAGGTTAACTTATGATGTGAATAAAAAGATATAGTCGACCTCGAATGGCTGCGGTCTAATAGAAAGCAATCGTCGCGTTCACTTTTTGTTCACTGAATCGGAACGCGTGGTCGCGCAGACAGAGAACGCCTTCCGGTTTTCCGAACAAAAAATTACATAATGAACGCGACAATACCATATTCGCGCAACAATCGTTTACTATTAGGGCGCGGGGTGAGGTTAAACATCACTTACACGTCATAAAACAACAAGGTTTATTTAAATAGGTACCATGGTTCATCTATTTTTTTCAATACCACGTGAGAGATAGTCTCGACATTTACCCGTGACAGCAGCAACCCAACATCGACTTTATAGAAACGAGAATAAACTTTACTGTGATTTTAAAAGACTTGTCAGCAGTAGCAAGTTTATTTGGTTTTCAAAGTCAAAGTCAAAGTCAAAGTCAAATCATTTATTTCAAATAGGCACATGTATGGCACTTTTGAACGTCAAAAATTACAAAATAATAAAATTGATTCTAGTCGCCCCTTCCAAAAGGTAGTTTTCGTATGGAGAAGAATGGGCAAGAAACTCCACCGTTACTCTTTTAAAATGTTTTACAATATTGTTTGTATATATGTACGTACATTTGTTAAATAATTATTATATGTGAAGACGATGCACCTAGAATAAAATTACTATACCACAATAGGTAAAAAAAATTAAAAATGAAGCAACGATAGATAATTTAATTTGTGACAGATACATGGTTCTCACATATTTACAAACATTGTAAAAGTAGACGATTTTCCTAAAATGTTACAATTAATAAGTCAGTGTGTAAGGAAGTAATCACAGAATGTAAAATCAATGTCATACTTAAAACACAAAGTAATAAATTTTACAATTAAATTAGCAACCAGTTTGATTTTGTCTTGATTCTAAATTGTCCTATGGAGCAGGACCAGCATGTTTCCAAGCACTCTTATCTTGGATATAATCCTCTAATTTGTAATATGCTTGTTTTAACGTTTCAATATACCAAAAATTGCTGTCAAAAGTGGTAAAGAAATTACAAAGTCAAATTAGTTCTTAGTAGACAAGACTTGAAAAACTGGGTCTTATTACCGAACAAGTTTTTTCTTTTGACATAGTTTAAACCATCGAGCCAGTTTTTGTAAAAAGAACTGTGAATTCTATACAAAACTGACCGGTGTTGTCAGTTTTGTATTTATTCCTTTACTTATAGCCGGAATAAAGTTCAAAATTCAAAAATGACTCCATGATTATATCTGGGTCTGAAGATAACCCCTGTTTTCTAATAATATGACGGTTTGTACCTTATCAACAGCCAAGTACTACTGTAGTAGTAGGTACTTACTGATTTTGTGTGACAAAAAAAAATTGTACAAAAACGAAAATATTCGACACGAAATTTACAATACCTAAGTGGTTGAAACAGCACAAAGACAATTAATCTTTGATTCAGTGATTGTTGAAGCCACCATCTATACCTACACGTACGTTTGAACTCGTCACAACGTTGTTTGAAGTGGCTCTTCTGTTCAAGTAGTTTTATTGTTCTCTTGTCACAGATTTTGAGATTGGCAAGTTGATTTGAATGTAAAGTGGATTTTATATTGTTGATTTTAAGAGGATAATATTGTACAATGGCTATTGTTTGTCGTTTGTAATACGAATGTTGTTTAACGACCCTTAAAAATTATTTAACGTATTTTTACATAACTTTTTACAAGCTTATAATAAAACTTGCTATATTAATTAGTTAGTATGTATGGGTCAAATCTTGCAAGCTGAATAAAAACCACTTCCTTTTATCCTACGGAGTTGAATTTAATTTAATATTGTAAGTAATTTACACAATTTCTCGAACTTTGAACAAAAAACAAAACGACAATACAAAAATAATCTCATGTAATACATTTTTTTGTCACGAAAAATTTAAAAATGCGGTCATAACCACAAGTACAGCGAATCTATCTATACATCAACTGCCTAGCCTTTTCCCAAGTATGTTGGTGTCGGCACCCAGTCTAACCGGACGCAGCTGAATACCAGTACTTTACATAGAGCGACTGCCTATCTGACCTCCACAACCCAGTTACTCGGTAAAACGAAAACCCTAGTAAGACTTACTGACCGACTTCCTAGTTCTGACCACCCGTAACGACCGTAACGATCTACAAATGAAAACCGGGACCTGTTAGATTAACGTGCTTTCCGAGGCATGGATTGGTCTCGGTATGAAAGGATGGTCCCGGACCGACATCGAGACGCTCGACCCCTGCGGCTGTTATTACTTAGCCACGAGCCTTAACTAATAATGAATAGGTAGGTTTATCTTTAACATTAATAAAGACACCGAAGTTATGTGGTGTATTCATCACACTGGATTATATCGCGATATTACGTCACCGTTATGACGTGTCTTATGGTGTCATATATTCGTGTCGTAATGCTATGTCGTCGGACAAATACGGTAGATTCCTTACGGAGACAATGAGGATGCTTTGTCTGGGATAAGCAAAGGTTTTTATTGCATTTTCCTGGTTTTGTGTTAATATTAATATGTTGGCAGTGTAGTAATCTAGGTGTGTATTAATAATAATGGTATTATTTTCAACATTTCTAAGAGAATGGTGCCGATTCCCTTGTTCACAAACTAAACTAAATTTAAGTTCAGTGCATCTTTTTCTTTCTATTTCATTATGAAAAGGACAGAAGATAAATTTTAGTTTAGTCCTGTCAAATTAATCGGCGCCTGTCACTCTCCATACAAGTTTAGACGTGATTAAAAACTTGCCTACTAAAATTACGTCAATTTACGTCAAGCGCTGATTAATTTGACAGGACTAAACTAAAATTTATCTTCTGTCCTTTTCTTAATGAAATAGAAAGAAAAAGATGCACTGAACTTAAATTTAGTTTAGTTTGTGAACAAGGGAATCGGCACCATTATTAATTATATTGGAGCTTAGGAAGCATACCTATGCTATGATTATTACCTACTTACCATTGTCAAATAATTTTATTTTCAGATCATACAATCCAATTAGTTAATAATTACATACACATCATAAACACTAGTGTTAGTACATAATAATATTTGGCAAATTTTGGTCATAATTACTAGTAATGTCAAAACAATCAATAATAATGTCAAAATCATAACTATAATGTCAAAATCACCATTAATAATGTACTTTTCCCAGCGGCTTCACCCGCATGCAAGTCGGAAAATTATCTCACGGGAAAGTATCTACTACGGAGATAAAAAGGTATCCTATGTCTTAATCTAGCTCCTGATCTACCCGTGTGCCATATTTCGGCAAAATCTTTTCAGCCGCAAACTCACAAACATCAAAACATACACATTTTCCCATTTATTATAGTACTAGCTGCGCCCCGCGGTTTCACCCGCGTAAGTCTCGATCCTGTGGGAATATCGGAATAAAAAGTATCCTATGTTATTCACATTCAACATATCCTGTGTTATTCAGGTTATAAACTACCTGTGTGCCAAATTTCATCCAAATTGGTCGAGCCGTTTGAGCGTGAAGAAGAGACAAACATACACACACACTCACAAACTTTCGCCTTTATAATATTAGTGTGATAGTGTCATTAGTAAGTAAAATGTTTTGGGTAAAATAGTAATTACTAGCTGAACCCGATACACGTTGTCATGTTCTTTGAATTTAATTCATACAAAATTCCCATAGAAAATGCACTTTCAATTTACCTGTTCCAATTTTCCCGGCAACTTTCCAAATTTTTCTTTCAGTAAGTACCAGATTCGGACTATTACGAACATTTTAAAACAGAAAATAGCCAAATCCGTCCAGCCTCATTTCATTTTTAGGGTTCCGTAGTAAACAAGGAACCCTTATAGTTTCGTCATGTCCGTCTGTCTGTCTGTCTATCTATCCGCGGTCTAGCTCCGAGACCCTTAGTACTAGAAAACTGTAACTTGGCATAGGTATATATTTTAATTACGCTAACAAAGTGGTAAAATAAAATTATGAAAAACATTTTTTTTTTTAGAGTACCTCTCATACACGTAAAGTGGTGATGTTATTTTTTTTTTTTTAACCCATAGTGAGGGGTATCATTGGAAAGGTCCTTTAAAAACATTGGGAGTTTGTCAAAACCATTTTTGGATTCAGGGATCCGTTTGCGAAATATTAAGCTAAATATTTAGCCCTGCCGGCTAAATGGGTAGTTTTGGGTGTGTGAAAAAAATCACAACAGTAGTTTATATAACGAAATTAAAAGGAAAACTATCACAGCTAAGTAGACTCTACAAGTTAATGAGTAATAATCGACCAACTTAACTTTGCAGTTGCAAAAACATATTTTGCCATACATTCCGTATCGGAGAACATATTTTTCAACTACAAAGTTAAGTTTGTTTTTGGGATTAATTCATCCCAACTACGGAACCCTTCATTGTGCGTGGTCCGACACGCACTTGGCCGGTTTTATAATTATATGGAATAGTATGCCATTATCCGTCCCTCAGTAGAGCAGAGTCCACTTCTCATACAGAGAAGGAACCAGCATTGACATCGTGCCTGCTGACAAGACTACGAGATCCCGCGCACTAGACGGCCACGCACGACCACACCGCGACCAGGTAAACTATAGAAACTGATACGAATCGCGCACTTGGTCGCAACGGCCAACTAGCCGCACACCATACAATACCAATAGACGGCCACGACTGGCCGGAGTCATGGCCGTATAGTGCGCGAGATCCCTTAGTCGACGTTTAACTTCAAAAACAAAGTATATTATTAACTTCAAGAATAGTTCTGAAGTTGACAAATTCAGTACATACCCTGTTCGAAAGTTCTGAAATTCTTTGTAAAAGAGGGACTCACCGCTGAAAGTTTTCCGAGGACTAACTTTTAATAAGATGTGCATACGTGAACTTAGAAGTTGGTTACAATCACTTGTTGCTAAAGTAGGTATTAAAATAAATTACTGTGTGTGAATGTAAGCAGATGTCATCGTTGGAATATTTTGTACGTACACATGAAAGTCTTTGTTCTTTTTCTTGTGGTTAGTAACTAAACTGGGGGTCTACTCTCTAAGTACGGTAACGAAGATACGGGCCCGTCCGAATTCAAAAGTAGTTTATCAGTCAACACAAAGAGTCAAATTTAATTTTTCGAACGGACAAAAACACGTCGCGAGTAGGCAGAACTGTCAAATCTTGTTGTCATTCAATCTTTGTTCGAGCTCCGAACTAATCTTATACCAGTACGTGATGCAGCCTAAGCAACTCCCGTAACTTCGGCCGATACTAAGGACTTCGAACATACTGAGTAGACATCCCAGTGTCAGAGTTTTTAAGCCGCCCATGGGCCTCTAACTTGGCTTCATATGCCGTCGAGAAATATCCCTCAGGCATGCCGGTTGCCTCACAATGTTTTCCTTCACCGTTTTTAAAGCAAGTGATAACTATACAATAGCTCGTGAATCCGAAAAGTCAAAATGTGTTTATTCTAAGTATACACTTTCGCCTACCGAATGTGAATAAAAATAGAAAAAAATGCAAAATCTCTTAATCTAGAAACAATAAAAAATACAATGACATTTATCGTAAATCTTTCTTTCTTTCATGTTCACAATTTAACAAATTCCCCACTATTAAGTTTGTAGATAAAGACATGTTTTTCGCAGACATTCCCGAAAATCTGGACTCGGAATCAGGCAAGTCCGGACAAAAGTCGGTAAAATTGTAACCTGTAGGTAAATCTGGTACCTACTTAGTACCTACCTGAATTATGCACATGTGTAATGCTCCTATACAACAGTAAACACTAATTTGTGCTGGCACTAATACTGCCGTGTTTATAGAAACTTATGTACCGAGCTGTGGTAATACCTATTGGTAGCCTGGGACATTACGAGTCGACTGGCACATTTTGTTTAGAATGCAGAGAAGTGCAGTCGACCACTCGTCGGTGGCAACACTTTAAACTGACCTAGCGTAATACTAGAGTTTCTATAAAATAAGAGGTCAGCTTAAAATAACAATTGAGCGAAATGGGTTTCATTTTGACAGTTCACTCGCGTTCATAGCGTTATTTATGTTGTTGAGCAGACCAATTTTTCAAACCAATGAAGCAATGGATTAGCTATACAGTGTGATTCTTATAATGTCCACATATCGAAATGATCCAATCTATGCTTAATTTTATCGACGGAACAAATATTAAAATTTTTTTTTTTTTTTTTTTTTATTTTTTTGTTTATTTTTTTTTTTTTTTTTTGGTTTCTTATTTATACATTTTACAATTATTGTAAAAAATTATGAAAAAAGTACAGATTTTTGCTAAAAAAACATGTTTATTTTCAACTGAGGGTAGTTTTTTTTTCTCAATTTTCATTTTATATGGACGCGTAATTACTTCCAATCATTATGAAGTTTGTTTCATCGCGATAGATGATCGAGTTTAAAAGTTACACAGCTTTGTTAAAAAATATATTTTAATTCCATAAAAAAAAATTCGGTCGTTAAAATTAAGCATAGATTCCCTCATTTTTGAAAGTGTTTTACACCATTAGGGTGCTGGTTTTGAAACCCCTGATGTGCAGCTTACTGTTATATACCTACTCATTCAACGTTTTATTTTAGTTTTCTTTGTTGAGATTATTGAGGTTGACTTTGAATTCATTTACTTTTACTATAGGACCAATTCAAAATTAACGGGAAATTATTTGCGCTGAACTTCTGTATTTATGTAAAGCAAAATTATGAATAGAAAGATATTAATCAAATTTAACGAAATTACCTGTTGTGAAATTCGATCATTTTCATTTATTTTCCAATGTTAATTATATCGAGAACGAAGTATAATAATAATTGTGCGAGCATAATATAATGTTTAGTGTTATGCTAACAAAACATTTTTCTTTTTTCAGGTAAGTTACATTTTGGAGAAACAGCAGTCTTTGCACCTCCTACGTGAGATACTCTTTGTAAGGTAACATTTACTTACTTCACAACTTCATTCACAAATAATTTATTTGTTTTCCATAGTTCGCGCGCGACTGCTACTCACCGCCTGAGGTATGTGAGTTGTGAGACGGGGGAGGTAGACACAGGCGAAGCTAACTCAGTTTGACAATTTTGTCAATGGCGCCCTCCCCTGTCTCACCGCTCATATACCTCCGGCGGTGACTACCAGTCGCGGGCGGACTACATCAACAAGTATCAGGCTAAGCATATGCTTTTTTTTTTTTTTTTGGTTGGGAAATCATCAAATGACTTCTCCCGCTCTGGGCGGAGCGGGAGGGCGTGTCAGACTCTTACTGACTAAAACCCACCCGTGTTCCTTCAGTTGCCGTGTTGCCAGGGGGCCACGATTTCCCTATCGGTTTTCTTCGAACCCCCGGCAGGCATTGGCCCTAGCGGACCCCGTCAATTCTGCTGACATCTCTTTGAGGCGCGCGTGGAACACAACGCGCCGTCGACCCGGGCTTGGTCCTTATCGGACGGCGAGCTACCCATTGCTCACCGTCCGCAAGCCCGCGCCTACGGTGGCCGGAAATCCTCTCGTGACTCCCGACGCCCAGGGCGTCTCCTGCTGCGGCGGTTAGGGGCGCGAGGGCGCGAAATTTGCCTTTCCCTCACGCGCTCCGTCTCCTCCTTCGCGAGCATTACTGCTTCGCAGAACGAGGTGACGGCCTGCCATTTCCTCTCGCTCCGTAGCATGGCCCGAATCAGGGCCGGACGCGAGAGATCACCGCCGCCGATCGCTTCCACGAGGACACGGCGATGCTCTGCCCAAGCCGGGCAGACCTCCACCGTATGCTCCACCGTGTCCTCCGGGCGATCCACACAGTGATGACACCCGGGCGTTTCCTCCCGCTTTATCCTGAACAGGTACCTCCCGAAACAGCCATGTCCGGTGAGCACCTGTGTCAGGCGGAAGGTGAGGACGCCGTGGCGCCTCTCTAGCCACTCCTCAAAGAGGGGTCTTATCGCCGCAATTGCGGCGTGCCCAGGCTAAGCATATGCTGAGACACAGGTGACGCAGCACAGCACAGTACAGGTTTTGCATAATAGGGCAGGCGAGGCAGACATAAGCCGCGAGCGTATGCTGCGACGCAATTACAACTAAATTATGAATCAGAGGTAAAAAACAAGTGACGATCTAAACGCGTCACACAGAAATCTGTGCCGGCTCTACAACGAGACGCAGAGCAGGTCAGAAACATGTCTGCGTCGCACGTACCTGCGCCGCAGCATACGCAACTGTCAGTACGTTCATGCATTACAAAATCTGCACTGCCCTGCGCTTCGTGGACCTACGGCTTCGATTTTAATTATGAGTATCCTTTCTATGTTTGATGTCAATAAAATATAAATAAAAATAATAAAGGTCACCTCAGCTTAACCCTTCGAGGAAAACAGGTGTGATGTTGTGTTTATGCTAATGTATAAATAATTATAACTAGAGTAGAACTTCAAAGTTTTAGAAACCAGGTAATAAGATAAAAATAAATAACTAATCTATTTGCACAACCGTTATATTTATTAGTTTTACAAAATCTGTAACGAGCAATTCATTAACAAATAAATTGTCAGTTCACACGCACATTGCTATTATCAGTAGAATTTATTATCTATACAAAAACTAATTAGCGTATCAAGCTTGAATTATTACTTTCAACTATTTTGTGAGTAGGCAGATACCTATCACAAATCAGTATTAACACTTACACAAAAATCAAAATCAAAATCAAAATCAAAATATTTTATTTCACATAAACCTACATGGGCACTTATGAAACGTCAGAAGCTAGGTGCACGGTTCCAATTGGTCGTTTCCTATGGAGAAGAGCCGGCAAGAAACTCCACGGTTACTCTTTTAAAAATAATTGGCTTTTACAATACTTTCATATAACAGTGTTTCTAGGTATGGGAGGACAGTGTAGGTCTTTCAATAAGTACCAAGTACTTAACAAAATAGAAAATGGGCAACAGGTCTACAATCCACTAAGCCTACAGCGTTCTCACATTCACAAAATATGTAGAAAAGAATCTATACAAAAAATAAATAGATTAATAAAAGTAAAAAACCTATTTTAATAAAACGCAATTATATGATTTCTGTTACAACTGTAATCAATCTGAGTAATTATCATGTCCACAAGTCACAAAAAAAAAAAAAAGTTCAAATTAAATCGTAGGTATATAATGTCAAATAATAGAATAATAAATATGTCAAGGACGAATGTAAAAACAAAAAAAAAAAAAAAAGATTTAAATAAACATGGTAATTTGGGAGCAGTTAATAGACTCTTACTTATTTATGCCATTAATGAGGTACCAGGGAAGCCACATGTGCAGAAGGAATTATTGCCAAACTTCCTTATCTTCAACATAGTCTTTAATTTTATAATATGCTTTCTTGATAAGGACACGTTTGATGTGGGTTTTGAACTTCCCATCGCTAAGTTCTGTCACAGACTTTGGCAACTTGTTATAAAAGCGGATACTGTTTATAAGAAATGACTTGCTTGTTTTAGTTAATCTAAATTTGGGTATCACAATTTCATGTCGACTACGTGTATTAATATTATGGAAATCGCTTCTTATTTTGAAAAGTCTTAAGTTTTTGCGAACATACATAATACTTTCTAAGATATAAAGTGAAGGCAAAGTCAGTATATCAATTTCTTTAAATTTGTCTCTAAGGGACTCGCGAGGGCCCATTTTATAGATCGCGCGGATTGCCCTCTTTTGTAAAATGAAAATTGAATCACACTTTGAAAAGCATCCTTGCTACCACGACATAAAGGCGTTCCCAAATTGCTCCAAATTGAATAAAAAAATTAAATATACTGCGGATGGACGTGCTGACTGTTTACCCACTTTAACTTTTTTTAACATTTCATATTCTGGGTCAGCTCTAGCACTTATCTGCGTACGGAGAAATATATTATTCAGTAGAATTTATTATATTAGTATTACGTGTTAGACATGCTAATTAGAGAAGTAGGATAAGTGAAAATAACATTTTGTGAAAAAAAAAGTGTCGTGGAGGCAGCTTAGGTATTAGGAACGCAGCTGCTCAAACTTGAAATCAATAAGCAAGTCCACTTCTGTCCAAAAATTTTTGAAGTGAAAACTTCTTTAGGCGCGGTGGGCATTTTTGAGATGGAAAAATACAATTGAACTCGCGACACTGTTACCGACACCAGCTTTTGACCATTAAAAAGACATCAACGCGCGATACATTTTCTTTGGGATTAATGACATTCCAATTATTGAGACATGACAACGACTTTTTACCGACTTAAAAAAGAAAAGTACTTTCTGCACAATAAAACTGTTCAAGTTTTCACTTCTGTCGGCACTCCCGGAGTGCTACTGTATTTTTTTATAGTTTCGGTAGCGCATATTTCTGCGCTGAAATATCGTAAGAAAATTGTAGAGTTATTCATGCAAACATTTATCAAGTATCTGTTTTCGGCGATAAAAACTCAGCTTTAATTTATGTAACTAGGTATCGACAAAGTTAAAAACAACTCTTATCATTTTTTCAGTTCCTTATTTTTTCAGTTTGAATTTTTTCAGTTTCACTACTTTTTTTTTTATAACAGACTAGCGTCCCGCCCGTGCTTCGCACAGATACAACGACAACATGACAAACTCGAGATTTCTGTGCTAAATCTAAGTTTTATATTAACTTACCTAATATACCAAACACATAAACTTTGAGGAAGAAATACTCTAATTTAAATGATGGTAACAATCGCATCAAAATCCATTGAAAGAATGAAAGATCCATTGAAAGATCTAAGAAAGAAATAAATAAACACCTTTCATCTCTAGAACAATCCCTGGACTAAAAATTTATTATAAATTAATAAAAAAAACTGATCAAGTGCGAGCCGTCTCGCAAACGAAGGGTTCCGTACCGTATTAAGGTCAAGCAAAAACGACGAAAAAACACGTTTTTATAGGGTTATTTGTTATTATAGCGGCAACAAAAATACACAATCTGTGAAAATTTCAACTATCCACCTATTAAGTTTCAATGGGAAACAGCCTGCTGACAGACAAACGGATAGACGGACAGACAAACGGACAGCGGAGGATTAGTAACAAGCGTATGCCCGATGAGATATTCCATCGACAAAAATTACGAACTTACATACAAACCTTCATCTCCTACTAATCCCCTTTAGGACCTGAATTTTCTCCTTCCTTAGTGCTCACTTTTCTATTAATGGAACTTCTGAGCAAAATGTCATGCTTCCAGCAGTTTAATCTGTGTAAATTCATTACTGATAAGCAACACGTTTATCAGTCAATGAGTCAATGGATTTAAGATTTTAATTAAGTAGATTGTGTTAAAAACATATCGCAGTGTCAATCACTGATGAATAAATTCGTAATACCACTCACATCAATGCGTACCTAAATCAGACAGCGAGTCCAAATAAGTCACAGATTTGGCACTGTAGCCTAGCATCATTACTTACAATTTGTGCCTGACAGCCGGGCCAACCCTCGGCTCGCCTGTACCACTACACATACATAAATATGTACCTACATACTAGTTTCTAGATCAATTTGGAACTTGGCTTTTGCCCTTTTAATAAATCATTTTACTGTAGATAAGACTTACTTTCGATAACCTTTTAATTGCTTGTTGCATACCTACTAAATGTAAAATACATGTGCTTTAATTACGCAATTTTCAAACTATATACCTACCTGTGACACATCAGGCCGAATTTACCCCGCATTTTCATAAAAAACACAAGTCTTATACGCAAAATTATCAGAAATCCGTCATAAAAACGATATTATACCTACTAAGGGCTTACGAGAATGGAGTGCCTCAACCCTCCGTGAACCAGAAACACTTTTCACGCGATAAGTCTCAAATTGGATACATTATAACCCTTCGGCTGCCAACGCGACGTTGCCAAGAATTTAATGTACCGTTCCGAGTATAATATCTACCATTGTGACCGTACTATTGTCGAATGTCCCATTTTAGGGACATTTTATAAAAGTCTTGCATAAAAGAGGTATTGAATATTCAAAAAATTTCCCGTATTGAAATATTTATAATGATGGCAAGCACCGTACCCGTATGACGAACTTTTTTATGTACATATTTTTTTAATCTGAGTGCCAAGAATCCATTTGCCTGTAAAATTATGGCAATAACATCTATGGCTGTTTATTAAAAGGCAGTAGATAGTGGACTTTTTAGAGTTTGATTTGAGACATTAAACAATTAGTCCGTGTGGTGCCGGACTTAAAGAATAGCACTACCCTATTTCTTCCCATGGGTGTCGTAAAAGGCGACTAAGGGACTTACTAGAGAATGGGCAGCAGCGTTCTCTATGCATTTCTAACACCATACTGCGATCGCCAACCCGCCTGCCAAGCGTGGCGATTATGGCATACCCCCCCCCCAAAAATGAAAAGCACCAGAAAGAAACGGCCCCTAGTGCCCGGCGGCCCACCGGCCCTTGGCTACGGTAGCGGTCAAGGCCACGGTGAGGCAAGGGGTGCGAAGAATCCCCGGAAGAGATCCGGCTACCATAACCACCGGAAACTGGACCTGGCAACATACAACACGCGTACACTCCGGACCGACGAAAAGATCATCGAACTCGGGGAAGAATTGAGCAAGTTACGATGGGGTATAGTAGGGTTATCTGAAGTCCGAAGAGAGGGCGAGGACTCGATAATCCTCAAATCCGGGAACTTGCTCTATTTCCGGGAGGGCGACCAGCAGTCCCAAGGTGGTGTCGGGTTTATCGTCCATAAGTCCCTTGTGAGCAACGTGGTGAAGATCGAGAGTGTGTCGACCAGGGTGGCGTACCTTATACTCAGAATATCCGCAAGATATTCGCTGAAGGTCGTACAGGTTTACGCGCCGACCTCGTCACACCCCGACGATGAGGTGGAGACCATGTATGAGGATATTTCCAGAGCCATGCATGGCTCTAAAACTCACTTCACCGTTGTCATGGGGGACTTCAACGCGAAACTGGGCAAACGAAACGATGATGAGCTGCGAGTGGGGCAATTTGGAGTTGGACGTCGAAACCACAGGGGTCAACTACTGGCCAGTTTTATGGAGAAGGAAGGCCTCTTTATGATGAATTCCTTCTTCAGAAAACGTGAGCACAGAAAGTGGACCTGGCAGAGCCCTGATGGTGCAACAAAAAATGAGATTGACTTCATTATGTCGACGAAGAGGCAAGTATTCAATGATGTCTCTGTGATCAACGCGGTGAAAACCGGAAGTGATCACCGTATGGTAAGAGGCACATTGAACTTGAATATCAAGCTGGAAAGATCTCGACTGATGAAGTCTACGCTCCGCCCAGCACCGATCCAAGTCCAAAACCCCGAGAGCTTTCAGCTCGAACTTCAGAATCGTTGCGAGTGCCTAGGGAGCTCCGTGGACGATCATAACGATGGGTTCGTGGAAACTGTCCATACGGTCGGGTCCAAGTTTTACAAGACCCGTCGTACAAATCGAAACAAGAGGCTCTCTGATGCTACTTTACAGCTCATGGAGGAGAGGCGCGAGATGATTCTGCAGTCTTCAGACGATGCGCTTAAATACCGGCGGCTCAATAGACAGATCTCTAAGTCCTTGAAAAGCGACCTTCGACTCTATAATACGAACCGTATTAAGGACGCAATAGAGCAGAATAAGGGCTCCAAGGTATTTGCTAGAGATCTGTCTATTGGACAGAGCCAGCTTGCGAAACTGAAGACCAATAATGGCAGAATCGTATCCGCCAAACCTGAGCTGTTGAGAGAGATCGAGAGTTTCTATGGACAGTTATACACGTCAACCAGTAACCCCGTTACAAATCTAGCAAACGACCCAAGAGCTAGATTGACCCGACACTATACCGAAGACATCCCGGACGTCAGCTTGTACGAGATTAGGATGGCTCTGAAGCAACTTAAAAACAACAAGGCGCCGGGTGATGACGGAATTACGGCTGAACTCCTGAAGGCCGGGGGAAAACCTGTTCTTAAGGCCCTCCAGAAGCTTTTCGATTCCGTCATACTCGAGGGTCAAACGCCACAGGCATGGAACAGAGGTGTGGTGGTACTTTTCTTTAAAAAGGGCGACAATGCCCTGCTTAAGAATTATAGGCCCATCACACTTCTGAGCCATGTCTACAAGCTGTTTTCAAGAGTTATCACGAACCGTCTCGCGCGCAGGTTTGACGACTTCCAGCCTCCCGAACAAGCCGGATTCCGTAAAGGCTTTAGCACCGTAGACCACATACATACGCTGCGGCAGGTTATACAGAAGACCGAAGAGTATAACCAGCCTCTCTGCTTAGCGTTTGTGGACTACGAGAAAGCCTTCGATTCGATCGAGACATGGGCTGTGCTGCAGTCTCTTCAACGGTGCCAGATCGACTATCGGTACATCGAGGTGCTAAAGTGTTTGTACAAAAACGCCACTATGTCAGTTCGACTCCAGGACCAGACCTCGAAACCTATCCTTCTGCAGCGAGGTGTGAGACAGGGAGACGTTATCTCTCCGAAACTGTTCACCGCTGCACTGGAGGATGTCTTCAAGGTTCTGGATTGGAAAGGGCTAGGCATCAACATCAATGGCGAGTATATCACTAACCTTCGGTTTGCCGACGACATAGTTATCATGGCTGAGACCATGGAGAAACTCAGTACAATGCTCGATGACCTCAGTAGAGCCTCCGAAAGAGTGGGTCTTAAAATGAACATGGACAAGACAAAAGTCATGTCAAATGCCCATGTGACACCCACTCCCATGAAGATCGGAGACGCTACGCTCGAAGTTGTGGACGAGTATGTTTACCTAGGACAAATTGTCCAGCTAGGTAGGTCCAACTTCGAGAAAGAGGTCAATCGTCGAATCCGACTCGGCTGGGCAGCGTTCGGGAAGCTACGCAATATCTTTTCGTCCCACATACCACAGTGTCTCAAGACGAAAGTCTTTGACCAGTGCGTGTTGCCAGTGATGACCTATGGTACTGAAACGTGGTCGCTCACAATGGGCCTTATCAGAAGGCTAAAAGTCACCCAAAGGGCAATGGAGAGGGCTATGCTTGGAGTTTCCCTACGTGATCGAATCAGAAATGAAGAGATCCGCAGGAGAACCAAGGTAACCGACATAGCCGGAAGAATTGCCAAACTTAAGTGGCAATGGGCAGGGCACATTGCTCGCAGAACGGATGGCCGATGGGGTCGAAAGGTTCTGGAGTGGTGACCACGTACCGGAAGACGTAGCGTTGGAAGGCCTCCCACAAGATGGACCGATGACCTTGTGAAGGCCGCAGGAATCCGCTGGATGCGGAAAGCACAGAATCGGTCGAAGTGGCGGTGCTTGGGGGAGGCCTATGTCCAGCAGTGGACGTCTTTCGGCTGAAATGATGAAAATGATGAGACATTAATTTATTTGCTTATAAAGCTACACAAATAGCTTCTGCATATATCTTAAGAACTAATAATATAGGTAACAATAGCCTCGGAATTACACAGTCGCCAATAACAGGTACTCAGAAATAAGTAAGATGCATATTCTTCTTAATTTTCATGAAAAAATGCCCGCATTCAAAATAACATGGATTTTTATAGGCTGATTATGATATTGGCCACAAGGCGTGATGACTTCAGGTAAAGTAAGGATGAGACCGAGTGGGTTCCAAGACTTTCTTTTTTTGGGTGAGAAATTATCAAATAACTTCTCCCGCTCTGAGTGGAGCGGGAGGACGTGTCAGACTCTTACTGACTAAAACGCACCCGTGTTCCTTCAGTTGCCATGTTGCCGGGGGCCACGATTTCCCTATCGGTTTTCTTTGAACCCCCGGCAAGCATTGGCCCTGACGGACCCCGTCAATTCTGCTGACATCTCTTTGAGACGCGCGTGGAACACGTTGCGCCGTCGACCCGAGCTTGGTCCTTATCGGACGGCGAGCTACCCATTGCTCACCGTCCGCAAGCCCGCGCCTACGGTGGCCGGAAATCTGCCTGTGATTCCCGACGCCCAGGGCGTCTCCTCCTGCGGGGGAGGGTTCCAAGACCTGGATGTAGGAGCGTCAATCGAATGGCAGCGAGTTGGGCAGACCAAATTGATTCTATCTAGGGTTGAATCTGGATGACACTGGCACAGGAGCGTGAAGATTGGCACAAGCAAAGTGAGAATTATGCCCAGTAGTGGAAGAAGTCAGGCTGTGAATGAAGATGGATGATCATTATAGGGATGTACTCCTGTCTTCCTTATCCATTAAATATAACTGTGAGAACACATGACAACGTTAAATCTGCCGGTCATTGTGAATAACAAGTGAAAACCTATGTAAAGTCAGGAAAATTAATTGTTTTAAGCAAATTGACTACCTACTTAAACTGTCCGTATATTCAAATCAGAATTGTCATTCTTTGACAGTTGTATGGATAGGCTATAACACGGCAAATTGACGAAGGTTGTCATTATAAGGCCTAAAAAAAATGCCACAAAAACTACAAAAGATATTTTGATTCCACTACTCTAATATTAAATATTCTCTATGTAAATAAAAGGTCCAGATACAGGCGCCGCCGAAGCTCGGTATTCCCTACTTATTATTCCATTAGAGTGGTTTTGGACACGTTTGACACATGCGTAAGTCTGGCGTTATCTAAAAATACATTTGGGGAACAATGGCAATAAGAATTAAATAGACATTGGCCTTTGTGGTATTTTTAATGTTGTAATACACCCGGTTGTATAGTTGACCTCGTAATTGCTTCACCACCCTAAGGTTGAATGACGCTTAAAATCTTTTTCATCATACATCATCATCATTCTCTTCTTGCCCTTATATTTAGGATCGACGCAACATGTATTTTGGATAGAAAGAAAGAAAAAGTATTTATTGAAACTCGCACAACTAAACACACTCATTAAAAACATTTAAAAAAAATGCGGTAGGAGTTGACTGGTAGAAATCGTCACGTTAGGAAAAAACGTTATGCCACTTCATGCAACTTTCTCTCTCTTCGAGCGATCTGTCTCTTTCTATTATATACGAGTGTGTGTGTGCGTGCTAGACTGCTAGTATCGTGTAAGGAACTGCGTTCTTGACGCGGGTCCTCCAACCGCACACGTTTTTTTCTTCCATATTTTTTCTGTTTCATTATACATCACATATCATAAGTCTATTTATATATGTAACAGTTAGATATTTTCAGCCTTAGTGAAGTTTCAATGAACTTAAAATTTTTGTCAAAACTCAAAAGGGGTAAAGCAGTTTCCAGGTCGACTATACATTAAAATTCCTAATATTCTGCTGTTGTACATTTTGCGGTTTTCATAGAATTTTAGCTTCAGATTTATGCTAAATGTGGCTCCAAGTAATGCTTTGACAGTCATTCGTGCTGAAAATCCGCAAATATTAAATTTTACAGGAATTCTACGTTTAGACTGTCTGGTATTTTGAGAATGTATAAATGGTTAGGAATAAAGCCGACCGTAAATGGCACATCGACTTTTTTAAATCTTTTTCTTTGTAGAGCGTCGTCTCTGTCACTCATACCTGTGTTCTCTTTCTAAAGCCTGATGTATAATTTCGATGTCTACAATAATTGTAGGTACTGAAGAACTCACTAGACCGACATAGCTGACAAAATTCCGTCTTTTTCGAAATGATTTCTAAGTTCAGTCCAAGTATTTTAAACTTTATTCCGAGTACTGTAAAAAAGTTTTTATTGCAAAATTGAAAACTTAGACTCAGTTCAAAAGTCACGATGGTTTTCATTCTTTCGCGAACTTCCCAAACAAGAAACTTTATAAGTAGGTACAAAAAAGTAGTTCGTTCGCACATTACTGTCTATCTAGACGGTCTCCGAACGAAGCACTAAATCAGACTGGGTTCGCGCTTAAAATGACATTTGGAAGATTTATTACCGTCGCTGAAGTCTGGGAAATTTATGACTGCCCGCCCCAGGGCGCAGAACTTAGGTTACCGAGTTGACGGGAAATCGAGGGGGAATTGTCTTTGTTGGAACGATTCTTGAATTGAGTATTAGTAGGGAAATGTATGACGTTTTCTGTTTTTTTTTTTTATAGAGCACATTTTTATCTACTTCATAAAAATCTTAAATTCATGAATTCACTCAAAGTCAAAGTCAAATCATTTATTTCAAATAGGCCTATGTATGGCACTTTTGAACGTCAAAAATTACAAAATAATAAAATTGATTCTAGTCGCCCCTTCCAAAAGGTAGTTTTCGTATGGAGAAGAATGGGCAAGAAACTCCACCGTTACTCTTTTAAAATGTTTTACAATATTGTTTGTATATGTACGTACATTTGTTAAATAATTATTATATGTGAAGACGATGCACCTAGAATAAAATTACTATACCACAATAGGTAAAAAAATTAAAAATGAAGCAACGATAGATAACTTAATTTGTGACAGATACATGGTTCTCACATATTTACAAACATTGTAAAAGTAGACGATTTTCCTAAAATGTTACAATTAATAAGTCAGTGTGTAAGGAAGTAATCACAGAATGTAAAATCAATGTCATACTTAAAACACAAAGTAATAAATTTTACAATTAAATTAGCAACCAGTTTGATTTTGTCTTGATTCTAAATTGTCCTATGGAGCAGGACCAGCATGTTTCCAAGCACTCTTATCTTGGATATAATCCTCTAATTTGTATAATCTGCACTGACAGACAATGCACAGCCTAAACTGCGAAGTCTAAAAGCATGAAATTTTGCTCAAGATTTGATGAATGTGAAAGTGAACTTCAATGCGGGATTCTAAGAAATTCTGCGTGTGAGATTGCTAGTAGAACAGATGGCCGATGGGGCCGAAAGGTTCTGGAGTGACGACCGCGTACCGGAAGTCGTAGCGTTGGAAGGCGGCAAGGTGGACCGATGACCTTGTGAAGGCCGCAGGAATCTGCTGGATGCGGAAAGCACAGAACCAGTCAAAGTGGCGGTGCTTGGGGTAGGCCCTTGTCCAGCAGTGGAATTATTATGATGATGATGGAAGTTCGTCATTTTCGTCGATAAAAAATCTTTAAAAAAAACAACTGGGTTTCCTAGTCCTTCTAGTAGAAAGACCTTTGATTTCTAGTAGAAGCACTTTAGAGGTATTTAATACAGTGTTTAGTTTTCATACAAAAATAAATAATGAAAATGCACAGTAAATTAGAGACATAAAACGGAACATGTTAGTAGGCGCAGTCCATACCCGCAGCTGTTGACCTTCCCACGCTATCAGAAAGGGTCGCTAGATGCATGATGTTGACTCGATACTGACGACCAACCTTGTGGGGTAGCTAGCGAAGAGGTTTGTTAAACTATAGCTATCTACTATACCATTAAAATTTTGACATACTTCATTTCAAAAATGGAAACAAAGCCCGTTGACGTCCTGAATCGACATTAATCGCGGTTCTTATCATTTTTTATTACTAATGAACTATGATATCTACATTGTATATTGTTCGGGATTCCCTTAAATCTTACGAAGATTTAAGGGAACGGTGTCTTTACTTGTCACGTCTCAGGCCCATCATTCTGATGAACAAAGAGTTATTTAAAAAAATAAGAGATGAAAGTTGGTGGTTTTATGTACTTGCAGTCCATATTTTGTCTGTTTAGGGCATGCAAATTAATTTTACATTAGTAAATAATAGCTAGGTACCTATTTAGTTTTAGTAAATCAAAAGTAACCAGTAAAAACCCAAATTCCCAAGGAGAAGATACCCAGAATGTCACAGTACTAGTATTTTAATGGCGGTTCGTACACGACGCAACCAATCACAATCATCGTGTTAGTAAAGCCTGATTTTACTGTGTTGTGTACTGTCGTGACGCTTTCTGGCGCAATGTTAGCCAATCAAAACTCGTTGTGATTTGACGTATTCCTGAACATTACAGATCCGTTTGATTGACGACACAAAACGACACAGTAATGTGTCGGTAGCTTAAATCGCGTCGTAAACGGACCGCCATTGAATTACTAGTGCTGTGACATTCTGGCTACTCACTGGTGATTTGAGTTTGTAACACGTTACTTTCGAGTTGCGTCGTGCATGATGAGCGTTAGTTCCATAAAACATAATTCTCTGTTGTCTATGTGTAATGAACCTCTTTATGGATTATCGAACTAACATACAAAATGGAAGGCCACATGAATTGTTTATTTTAGTTGTGTTTGCATCACTGCAACGATATAAATATATTGTTTGCATTTCAAATCATTTCTTGTGAGTGACATTTTCCTGATTATTATTAGCATAATAAATATTACTAATGACAGCTGTTTTCCACAGTTTCACTCGCCTCAAGAAACTACTTAATGTACCTAGATATAAAGGGCAATGGAGAGGGCTATGCTTGGAGTTTCCCTACGTGATCGAATCAGAAATGAAGAGATCCGCAGGAGAACCAAGGTAACCGACATACCCCAAAGAATTGCCAAACTTAAGTGGCAATGGGCAGGGCACATTGCTCGCAGAACGGATGGCCGATGGGGTCGAATGGTTCTGGAGTGGCGACCATGTACCGGAAGACGTAGCGTTGGAAGGCCTCCTACAAGATGGACCGATGACCTTGTGAAGGCCGCAGGAATCCGCTGGATGCGGAAAGCACAGAATCGGTCGAAGTGGCGGTGCTTGGGGGAGGCCTATGTCCATCCAGCAGTGGACGTCTTTCGGCTGAAATGATGATGATGATGATAAAGTACATATTATAATAACCCCAGGTATAATGAATCTGTGTGCATTTCATCGAAATCCTTGATTAACGAACAACATCCATCCTACATTGTATGACAAGCATAACTAGTTTAAAAGTTAGATTAGGTATTATCAATTTATCCTACTAAAGCTCTTTCCGATAGAACTTGTCAGGTGAAGTATTACCACCATATCTATTTGTGCCACTAAAAAGCATTGCTGTGTTCCGTTTTGAACTAAGCAAACGGGTTTAATGTCTGTTCCTCAAGTATGTAATGAAAATGTAAACATAAGGGTCAGAAAAAGTGCCTAGATGGGTGCCATTTGGTAGAGCCAATTACAATTTATGGAGGATCATATTATAACCTCAATTTTCGTCAAAGTATTTCAATTGCAATTCAATAATGTTATTCAAATAATAATTGTTTAAAAAGTGAGATATAAAATTGACCTTCTAAATATAGATGAATGTGCTACTAATTTCCTTTAGCGAATGATTGCATAAGAATTTTACTTGAATAAGGTTTGTTTACACTTTTTTCAGATACTTTTGGTAAAGACCATAATTATAGGTATTCAAAGTCAAAGTCAAATAAATTTTTTCAAACAGGTCCATGTAATAGCACTTTTGAACGTCAAAATTTACAAAAAAATAGAATTGATTCTAGTCGCCCCTTTCAAAAAGTTGTTTTCGTATGGAGAAGAATGGGCAAGAAACTCCACCGTTACTCTTTTAAAATATTTTTCAATAGTTTGTATAGGTTGTACATTAGTTAAATAATTATATGTGAAGACGATGCACCTAGAATAAAATTACTTATACCACAATAGGTAAAAAGAATTAAAAATTAATTTAACTTGAAATTAACTATGAAATTAATTATGAAATTAACTTGTTCTCCAGGGTGAACAACGTAATAGCGATACTTCTGATGATAATTTAATTATCCAATATTACCATCAAGTGGGCAACCGACTTATTTCTCACCTCAACACTAAAAAACTGTCATGTCTGATGTCACAGAAATTCTCTTAATAATATACAATATATTTTGTATCTTAATACAACATAACGTTTGTTTGTCCCGAAGGGGTTGGCAGAGTTTATAATACTACCACATTTTGCCAATTATGCGTAAGTCAAATGTAATAGGGATGAGTCCAATGCCATTAACCGGCCACAAATCCGACTCCGGGCTGCTACCAAGAGACTAATAGAACACCCAATAACACTTTGCCTAACCTGGGAAACAAACCCAAAATACAGTGGTTTATATTGTAGTAGGTGCATACCAGCCTCTCTCATTCACTGTCAAATCTAAAGAGAGATCTTTGCAAAAAAATCGACAATAATAAATCCGGCCCTTATCGCTTTCAGATAGCAACTAAACTAATAACACTCACTAAAGACATCTGCTGACCCACGCTCGATAGATATCGATATCGATACTCGATATACATAGATGTTATACTCGGCTGTTGGAGAACTGTTGCAATTAACCCACTCAGTGCATAGGGAGGGGACACCGACTTGTTCACGGAAAATACAATATAATAAATAATTTTTGATTCATTCGATTGTTAAAACTACATAAAACAACAACACGCCTGTATCCTCCGAATGGGTATGCAGAAATGTGTAGCACATCCACAATTCGCCAGTTATATTTAAGTCCCAAGTAAAAGAGGGCGAGCCAATCGTGCGGGGCCCATCAATAATCCGGCACGAATTTAGATTCCGTTTTTTCTCAATAGATAGATATACATACTATGGAGCAAAAAATTTACTTATAAAATGGATACACAGACGACATACTGAAATGTATACTTATAAGCCACTGAGAGCGTATGGAAACAATACATATGATTTTATAGTATGGATAATGTTATTCGTAATAACACGACACTAAGACATATGTACATTGACTTCATGAAAGGTGGAGTTGGTAGCACCGCTGTCTGCCCAGGTATTCTTCACTAGTGGAGGATCTACATATTATAAACACTTATACCCCGTTTCTGAATTGAGAATTTGAAGTTGAGAACCTGTGAAACTCTACTTTAGCATGGTGTCTCCCTCGTTCTTCAATGTAGTCCGCGAAAATCATAATTTCTTATGTTTATTTCAAAGAAATTTGAATTTCGTGGGCCACCTTTAGTAAAACTAAAGTAGATTTTAACAAGTTAACAACTTCAAATTCTCAATTCGGACTGATTCGTGACAACTTTCAATTTCGCACAGTAGAAAAAAGTCAATCAATTTTTAACCTGATTTAAGGAAGATTATGAATCCGACAGGTTTCTTTTTTACGCTATAATTTTTTAGGTCTGTTTGCCGAAATCTCTGTCTGTATGATATCAAAAAAGTAAACTATGGCCACCGAATTCTCATTTTTACTATTAAGTAGGTTTTTTTCTCATCCGATTTATCGACTCTTACTTACAAATGACTTGTGACATCACTATCTCATCAGTATCACGCAGATAGGCCGGGAATTACAACAGACCGCCATTGTAGCAAACTACTTTCGTGATAGGCTTCCCGCACGCGGCCCTTCTCAACCGACGCGGACTGATAGCGAAAGATTTGGTTGAAATCCTGGTCTGTAACCAGCCTAAGGGGCTTATTCAGATTTTCAAGTTGATTTGAAAATGTATGGCAGATAAATAGAGGGTTTTTTTCCCCTTTGCTTTCCGTACAAAGAACTTTCCATTCACTAACGATTTGTCGGTCTGTCGAATTTATCCAGACTATGTTATGAGTCAAGTACCAAGTTGTACTTTACCTGTTTACATCACAACGCTATTTATTTATTTTCTTTAAAGGCCAACCAACAATTGTTTACACCGTTACAATTTTTTTAAATAATATTTTCCTGAAATCTAAGCTTAGTGTAACAATTTCTTATAAGTTAGAACCGCATGCCTCATAAACGTAGTAATTGTAATTTTTACCTATTGTGGTATAGTAATATTATTCCAGGTGCTACGTCTTCACATATAATTATATAATTAATGTATACAAAATATTGTGAAACATTTTAAAAGAGTAACGGTGGAGTTTCTTGCCCATTCTTCTCCATACGAAAACTATCTTTTGGAAGGGGCGACTAGAATCAATTCTATTTTTTGTTTTTGACGTTCAAAAGTGCCTTTTTGTGCCTAATTGAAATAAATTATTTGACTATTTGACTTTGAACCATAAGAAACAAGTTCAAAGTAGCGTGATATAATAAGAGTTTAAAAATAGCATCAAAAATCTAATAAAATTGGCCTTAAACATAAAACATAGAGATACCGATAAATTATATTCAAAATACACACAAATAAAAGAAAATAAAATTTAGACATTGTTAATAAACAGCTATTCTGTGGAACTTGGCAAATGAGTCAGAGTCGCACAAGGTCGCTGTACCTGTGCCGAGGGATGACAGAGCTTGCACAGTATACTGTTCTACTGAGGGGTGCAAGGGAGTTATAGGAGCCCGAGGGAGTCTAGTAGGGGCCTTAACTGGAACTGGCTTAGTAATTGGGAACATTCGATTTTGCACCGGAGTATTTTACACATATAGGAAAATCGAATCAGTGATCTTAAAATGAGTGCCATAAATAATAGTTAAGCCGTGAATTCGATTGAATACAATCTAAAACATTAGAAATCGAATAGTTAGATAATCTCTTTTATTTAATTCGTTTGGTCTGCTTTGACGTTGTTGCGAAAAGTTTATTCTGGTCAAATAATTATTTCTGATATTAAAAATACTCCAGAAATAAACAAAGACTACCCATGTGAAAATCAATAGAACAGTCTCCAACATTTACATTTTAGTTAATACTGCAGTTAAATGTTCGGCCACTAAAGAAACAATACAATCGTTTGAAGTCTGCGCTATATAAACAAAACATTGCAAGTTTATGTGTTCGGGAATAGATTCGGATAGTTTTACTGTTTACCTAAATATAAATAATGGTCGGTGAGATACCTGTCGATGTGAGGTCGCACAGTCACATTCAGATATGCGTCTTAACGTTGGTGATACATTAACTGAGAGGTTATTCACTGATTTATGCAATATTATTATGTTCTAGATATCTTCCACTGAGAAAAAAAACAGTGGTACTCCGGGAGTGCCGACAGAAGTGAAAATTTGAAAAAATATCGGCACCGCGGTAATCAACGCATTGATGTCTTTAATGGTCAAAGCTGGTGTCGTCACAGTGTCGCGAAATCAATGGTTTAGTCCCATCTCAAAAATGCCCAACGCGCCTAAAGAAGTTACCAGACTTATACTCCATTTGAAATAAGATTAGATATTTAAACAAACCTTTTTTACAGTCCGTTCAACCGAGTTTCACTTCTATTCCGTAGGCATAAGGATGATATTAAAAGCAAAAAATTGGTTACAATACCAACTGTTTACTGCAGCAGCCATTTTTCATACCACCAACGGTATAGAAGTGAAACTCGGTTGAACGGACTGTAAAAAAGGTTTGTTTAAACGTCTCATCTTATTTCAAATGGAGTATAAGTATGGAAGACATGATACGCCGATCAGAAATAAATTAGAATATGGCAGGATCAGACCAAATAAAAAATCAAGACGTAGCGCTGTCAACAGTGACATAAGATCGGTTTCGTAAACATGTGTGCACTTAATTTACTGTGCGGTGTGTAAATGTGTGCGTGTGAGCGTGTATGCACAGAGCGAGGTGTAGTTTTTACATGATTAACTGTTAAATAACAGTACAATATCTATTATCTAAATACGTATTCACCTACATTTTAACCCGACATAAAAGTAAACATAGATGAAGCATGTTTTTCATAATTTATTTTGAACATTATACAATTTAAATATATATCCACGCATGCGATGATGGAGAGTATATTTTGAGCAAATATTTATTATTCATAAACTTAAACAATATGTGTGAAGTGTTTTTCATCAGCGTCTTTTTTATGTTTCTCTTGGCCTTGTTTTACTCACATTTTAATCGTTAAATCCACCTGATCTTGAATTTGATAGATGGGTAGATATCCAAGTATTTATGCTAATATGTGTGTGCAAGAGTTAGGAGTTACTTTTGCATTTAGGTACCTATAGTAAAAAAAATCGTTTATTTAGAATGGAATTTATTATGGATTTATTAAAAACCCTCCCCTGCTTCACACGGTTTAAACGACTAGACAAAATATTGAGATTACTGTGCTATAAATATATTCATAAACCTCCCGGACTAAATGCTTTAAAATCTAAATGATGCGAAAACCGCACCAAACTACATTGTGTAGTTTAGAATATCTAAGCGGTCACACAGACAAACAGGAACAGCGATTTTGTTTAATACAATGTATGTGTCGGAGACGGGTATGTGACTCTCGTTATTTTCAGCGATATTTTATCTACTGTGGGCGTAGTGTGTGTGTAGTGTTGGTTAATGCGCAATAGAAAAATAGTTTGCAGTTCAGATCACATCATAATTTACTACGTTTATTAAAATCACAAATTAACACAATGATCACAAATTACAACTAACACAATAACTGAGCACCACGAATCGAGAACAGTTCCGTGACGTCTTAACTTCGATGCGATCCGAGGCTGAATGCCTCCTCGCCGTAGCCTTAAAACATCACGACTTTGTAGAAGCGCGCTTGGTGTGGGTAGGTCACGTAATGTCGCCAGTACAGTGGCGCACTTGCGATTCGTTTCGTGTCCATACTAATGACCGGATCCGACATATAGATATAGATAATTTATAAAATCCTATACTATTCAACAAGCAATTTTTGTAATTACGTTCTCGAAAACGGCTCTAATGATTTCGATGAAATTTGCAATATAGGGATTAACGGGGGGTGTCTCATATCTGGGAAAATTCGTTTTCTCCGTATTTTCACCCAAGCAGAGCTCGGTCGCCCAAAGTTTCGTGGGCTTGTGGACGGTGAGCAATGGGTAGCTCGTCGTCCGATAAGGACTAGGCCCGGGTCGACGGCGCAACGTGTTCCACGCGCGCCTCAAAGAGATGTCAGCAGAACTGACGGGGTCGTTGGGCCGATGCCTGCCGGGGTTGCGGGAAAGTCCGAAAGGGATATCGTGGCCCCTGGCAATACAGGCAACTGAAGGAACACGGGTGGGTTTTAGTCAGTAAGAGTTTGACACGCCCTCCCGCTCCGCTCAGAGCGGGAGAAGTTATGTCTTAGTTTGGTTATTTGACCAAAATTGCAACATCGTTCGTTTTATTTTGTTTTGTAATTTCATATTTTTTTATGTTCTCATTTTGCCATACTTAAATTCTAGCGCCACTAGTTTTATAATTTAATTTTTCTGCGTAATCAATGATTTTTTAACCGACTTCCAAAAGGAGGAGGTTCTCAATTCGATTGTATGTTTTTTTTGTATGTTTGTTACGCGATTACTCCGTCAATTATGAATCGATTTTGATGATTCTTTTTTTGTTTGGTAGATCATACTTCAGAGGTCCCATATAAATTTTATTAACTTTGCTTGGGTAGTTTTTGAGTTAGCTTCAATAATACGTATTTTTTCGTCACTTAGTATGTGGATGATATGATAACTTCCTGTCACTGTTATTTACATAGCAGGTATTTGTATTCGAATTTGTATGGGGTAGGTGTATCACAACTAAAAAGTGAAAAATAAAAACTTTTTACAAAAAAAAAACAACCGACTTCAAAAAGACACTACAAAGTGAAAAATAACTTTAATTTCGGAAGTCGGTGACAAAGAATGAAAATTCAAAACCAAAGACACCGACTTCCGAAATTAAAGTTATTTTTCACTTTGTAGTGTTTTTTTGAAGTCGGTTGTTTTTTTTTTTTGTAAAAAGTTTGTTGAGAATGCTGGTTGAATTGTGATTGGCGACTGTGTAAGTCCAAAGCTAATTGTTACTTATGATATATTGTATACAGAAGCTGATGGTAAACATTTTATTCAAGTACATGAAACTTAAACGTACCTGCTAAACACCGTGATATTATATTAAACCTCTTCCTTTTTGACTAGCCCTAAACTCGGCGCCAAACAGCTTCAAATTAACAATAACAATTCTCGTAGTGAATATTGCATGCCTCCTTCAACTCATAAGGAAAAAGACGTGAATACCCGTGGGAGCAAGCAGCTGACGCCTATATTGGTACAGTAATTTAGACTCAATGGGGCAGGAGGGGGGACGTCGACTTACACCTACCCGGGCGTTATATGGCACACCAAAGTAGACTGACACATACGTACGAGTGGCAAAGTCGCTCAACGCTCCCTTTTTAGAAAGTAAGATAAATAGTTTCGAAAAGACCAGTCATGTAGGTCACAAAACCCCAAACTAAGCCATTTCGCAACGGTATATTACCGCACACGTTTTTTTTATGTTTGACGATGGATGTAAATTAACTGAAATACCTAAATAAATAAATTATTGTTTATTTTTCCATTTCCCATAAATTCTAAACACATTTAAAAAACGTGTGGCACTCGGGGACTGCCGCGGTAAAGCTATTGCATAGCATTTGTAACCTCCATACTTCCTATTTGTCAACGCTACACTTGGGATGATGACGGATGATGACATAAAACAAAAATTACGTTCCCATGACAACATCACGTTGTCATGGGATCATCCGTCATTACATGGTAGGTAGAGTGGGGGGTGTTAGGTTTTTTTCGTTACGGAATTTCTTGATTCGGTCGCCGCGCCCAAAGCCCGCGATAAAAGCTATGCAATAGCTTAAAAAATATATGTTATTAACCTCACAGTAAAAAGCAAGCATCTAACATATTCAAACAGGTTCCTTTCACCTGAAAGGTCTCATATTTTCAGCTCATTGTCGGTCTTTGTGACATTGTGTCCTGAAATCTATTGTGATTCTCAGGTCACAATGTCATTTATTTCAGTTCGGAGGTACAGTGATTTCATTCTATCAATATGTACCTATAATATATCTATGTTACGCATTCCTCGAAGGGTCAGGCAGAGGTGTTTAGTACCTACATTTTAGCCACTATTTTATGACCCAGTGGCCCTCGCCTCTAATGCACGAGGTTGTGATTCAATATGCCTTTTTTCATTCATTTTGAGTTTATCTTGGACATTACTGACACCGGTGAAGGAAAAACATCGGGAAGAAACCTGGACTTATAGTTAACATAAGTCTGAATTTACCAACCTGTCTTGAGCACGCGTGGTGATCAATGCTCGTGCTTTCTCTGTATGAGAAGAGGTCTTTACAGTGGGACACTAATAGGCTGGTATAATTATGTGAGTCTATCGCTATTACGGGATAGTCCTGACTTGGAAGCTACTGAGATTTTCAAAAGGAAAATCCAAGTGTCTGGGCGTCGGGAGTCGCAGGCCGATTTCCGGCCACCGTAGGCGCGGGCTTGCGGACGGTGAGCAATGACTAACTCGCCGTCCGATAAGGACCAGACCCGGGTCGACGGCGCGTTGTGTTCCACGTGCGCCTCAAAGAGATGTCAGCAGAACTGACGGGGTCCGATAAGACCGATGCCTGCCGGGGTTGCGGTTTTGTCCGAAAGAGTTACCGTGGTCCCTGGCAATATGGGCAACGGAAAGGACACGGGTGGGTCAGTAAGAGTCTGACACGCCCTACCACTCCACCCAGAGCGGGAGAAGTCATAATTTCCCACCAAAAAAAAGTGTCACATTGCCGGGCCGCGGATCAAACCCCGGAGGATTCCCATGGAGAAGAGCCAAGCAACTTCACGGTTATAATAATAATAATAAATAGCCTTTATTTTCCTTAACATTTATTTTTACACTAAACATTTTTTACATCAATTTTATTTAGTTAGGGACCCGTTTAGATATAGTCCTCTTCCACCTTTTTCCAACTGTTTCTCGCCTTCGCTTTCTTTGTCCAGTTCTTTCCGGCAATTTGTTTTATTTCATCTACCCAACGTTCTCTGGGTCATCCTCTGGCTTTCTTGCTGCTTGGGCTTGGTCATTGAGTTACCAACTGTGTCCATCTTCCATCTATCATTCTTGCTACGTGTCCAGCACACTTCCACTTCAGGCGTCTCGTATGTTGAAGAGCATCTATTATATTGGTTATCTTGCGTATGTCTTCTGCTTTTTGTTTATCTTTCAGCCGTATATTCAAAATGCTTCTTTCCATCTCGCGCTGAGTTTTTTGTATTTGATCTCGTGTATAATTGTTGTATATCCTGGTTTGAGACCCGTAGGATAGGCAAGGTAGCAGACACGAGTCCATGACTTTCTTTTTCAATTTCAAGGGCAATTTTGACTTCAGTATTTCTTTTAAACTCCAGAAGTTATTCCATGTCGTGTTGATTCTCCTCTCAATATTGTCTTTGTGTTTCGAATTGCTGAATGAAATGCGTTTTCCTAAATATAGGTAGTTTTCTACATACTCTAATCTCTGTGTTTGGTTTACTTATATAAGAATTGGTAGGGCGTTAGACATTACTTTTGTTTTCCATGTGTTTAGTTGTAATCCTATGTTGTTGCTAGTTAAAAGTAACTCCACGGTTACCTACTCTTTTAAAAATAATTGGTTTTTTACAATATTTTCAATTTACACTGTGTCTATGAACGATTAGCCTGTCCTATCTCAAGCAGTATTTATTTTAATACCACGCAACTATTGATTGTAGCCACGGGAGAGGATGTGAAGGGAGGGAGTCTAATAATGGCTGCCCTCATCCCTTACCGTATTTATGTTATCAAGATGAGTTTCGGTAATTGTTTCGGTTACTTTGCTACAGGCAATGTAGGTAACGGGTTGAGGTTTCTGAAGGTTTCTAAATAATGCTTAGAACGCCGTCCATCTTATTACAAAACTAGTTTTAAAGACCCAGGTTAAAGCCCGGACTCCACTAGTTTCAAAGACCCAGGTTAAGGCCCGGACTCTACTAGTTTCAAAGACCCAGGTTAAGGCCCTGACTCCACTAGTTTCAAAGACCTAGGTTAAGGCCCGGACTCCACTAGTTTTAAAGACCCAGGTTAAGGCCCAGACTCCACAAAAGCGGAAATAGACGGAGATATGCTAAGCGGAGAGGAAAGGAGATCCTTAACAGCTAAGGTGTATCCACCGAAGCTGTGCAGATTTGCGTACTGGCTGGACCGGAGCTAAGATGTGTACTGGCTAGAGCGGAGCAGAGATGTGTTGGATGTTGAGATGAACGCACAGTTTAGCGTGGCGCAGCGGGCGGGTTACGTGAGTTGTTTTGTTCGCGCTTAGCAAATATGAGACATTTCCTCTCTGTTCAATCGTATCCACTGAAACTAAACGGAGACGAGATCTGTAAATAAAAAATCCTATTGGTTTTTTCCAACACATCTCATCTCCTCTTGTCTCCGATTTGGTGGAGTCCGGGCCTTAAAACATCGAGTTGAGCCATTTTTGAACTTGAATTGCAAGTTAGGTAAAGTTCTTATTACAAAATTGACCGAATTAACCATAGTTTTTCACGGCAAGAAAAATGTGTGTGTCTACAAAGGGCCTAATAATATCGCGTATGTTCAGCCTAGCCAGGCGTGGTCAGCGGTACAGTCAGCAACGAAATTCGATAACAGTGAACGTTTACATCATCTAAATTGCACAATTTTTTAATTTAACATCTGCTCCGATGATTTTTTATATTCTGTTAATGACTGTACCTATTGCAGCTATAATAAGTTAAAGCTACAAGTTGAGCTATTTGCTAGTTAAGTACTTCAATTAAAACCTTCAAGACAAACATAATATTTGCAATTGGGAGACTAATTCATTGCCGGAATGTTATAGGCCAAGAAACGATGTCATATTTTTTTAATATTTCTTTTTACGAAAGTGTCGTTATTTTCCCAAGAAGTTTTCTCAAGACCTTGTATCAAACGTGTTGTGCTGCCAATCAGGACGTGACAGCGTGTCACAGCTCCGCTTTTAGCGAACATATTGATAAAGTTTGGACACGCTTCCTTTTGTTCAAACACTGGGATGTTCACGTCACATAGTTTAGAAGTTATTCTACTGCAACATCGTGTATTCCTTTTAAGACAATACAGGGTGGTACATGATGAATTCAGGACATGATTCGAGACCCACCAGCGTTTAAAATTTTCAACGGTTATCGTTAAAATTGTAACGACGATAGCCGACTTTTAAAATGATTTTATACTGAAGATCACATCTAAACGAGTTCGGAAAAAAAAAAAGTTAAATTAGAGCATTTTCTATAAGTTATTAGGAGTATTTTAGATTATGTTTATATTATATAATAAAATTTATTTGTAAAGTCATGTCTAACGCGGATAAAAAACTAAGAATCACGCAAAATCTATCAAGCGTATTTTTCTGTGAAACCTTCACCATTTTAAAGATAATTTAATTATTGATCTTTTAGTATACGTGTTTTATTAAAATACCTTTTGTTTTATATATAATAAATTAATAATGCGTATATTTTGGGACAGCGCTCCTTGATGGGCGAGTCCTATTACTGGCTGGACGTACGACGCGTTGCGTGAGCTCAGTACAGAACACGCAAGCTAACCACTCAAGCTCACTGGCATATATCTGCGTCTTAATACTTTGTCCCACTACAGGGCAAAGGCGTCCTTTTTTTTCCTTCCAAATCTCGCTGTCCTTTGCGATTTTTTGCCAATTCCAGTCTTTATACTGGTGTGACGATCTGGATAGTATTGCAGGTGTCTGCCCAGTAATACTATCCACCTTCGCCGCGGTAGACTTCGATGACGATAGCCTCGCCAAGGCTCCCAGCGAGTCGAACATCGACAAGCGATCACCTTATTGTACTACACCCCCCCATAAACCATCGAGTAACATGTTATTGTAAACACCCAGCATGAGCGATAGGGCGAGGCTAAGGTATAGGCTAGGCTATTATTAGCTTATTATACTATTACATATTTATAAACACTATTTTGCAAGTCATTTTAGAATTATATTTTTTCTTTTGTATAATGTAAAAGTGCCGTGCCATCGTATAATTATACGTACATACAAGATCTATAATTATCACAAAGATTGGGGGTTAATTTTGTGTCTGTGCTTTTATATAATTAAAATAAGTAATAAGTATCGAAGAAACTACGGTTGTAATTTCTTTTTTATTATTTTAAAATTATGTTACATAAATAAATTACATTAACCAATACAAAGAAAAAAAGTATCCTTTCATACTGTTGTTACCAACAGTTTATGCGTTAAATCCAGGTCCAGATAATCTTTGTGCTTCATCTAAATCCATCATGAGTTGAAATGTCAAAATGTAATCGATTGTCATTAGGAGCGTATTACGCGATTATGCCGCTAACTTTAAAATTAATTCCCCTCCATAAATTAACAATAGAACTGTTGCCACAAAAACGATAAACTTGTACTAAAGCATGGGTTTTACAGCGACCACGAGACACGGCTGTAGGCTTCTGTACTTGACGGATATAAACGATGCCAATTTCTCGAAGCCGCCGATTAAGGCACCTGCCCCACCGCCGGCGGTTAACGAGAAGCGAGCAGCAACGAGTGCGGACGGCGACAAGCGTTTACCCGCTGTTATGCGTATATGTGAGTGTAGTGCCCGATAAGCGGGCGTTGCTGGGCGAGTACTCTCTTTGATAGCTCTTGTCGCTGCGACAAACGAGTACCTACTCGCCGACGGCGGTATGTGAACAGTCAACGATCAACTTCACACGCTACCCAAGCGACAAAATCTTTGATAACTAGTCGCTTCCTCGTCCGCGGTGAGACAGGTGCCTAAGAGCGAGATAAGTCATATTTAGTCATTTATTCAGTGGTTGGTAGCAGCTGGATGAGAGTTGCTGAGAATTAAGTTGAATGGCGTGCAATTAGAGAGAACTATGTCCAGCAGTGGACTTCTGTAAGAAAACCAATTGGAATCACCTTGTCAATCATCTAGTATAGTGTTGCTCATCTTTTCACGTTCCATATTCAGCTTCCCGCTCGGGAGCATGTACGGTGCAACCGCACATTCTGCAATTCAGCAGTTTACGCAACACATTCATTTCAACTCATATAATTAGTTTAGTTCGCGTTGGGCTTTTTTTTTTTTTTTTGGGTGGGAAATTATCAAATAACTTCTCCCGCTCTGGGCGGAGCGGGAGGGCGTGTCAGACTCTTACTGACTAAAACCCACCCGTGTTCCTTCGGTTGCCCTGTTGCCGGGGGCCACGATTTCCCGATCGGTTTTCTTCGAACCCCCGGCAGGCATTGGCCCTAGTGGACCCCGTCAATTCTGCTGACATCTCTTTGAGGCGCGCGTGGAACACAACGCGCCGTCGACCCGGGCTTGGTCCTTATCGGACGGCGAGCTACCCATTGCTCACCGTCCGCAAGCCCGCGCCTACGGTGGCCGGAAATCGGCTCGCGATTCCCGCCCCGGGCGTCTCCTCCTGCGGCGGTTAGGGGCGTGAGGGCGCGAAATTTGCCTCTCCCTCACGCGTTCCGCCTCCTCCTTCGCGAGCATTACCGCTTCGCAGAAGGAGGTGACGGCCTGCCATTTCCTCTCGCTCCGTACCATGGCCTGAACCAGGGCCGGACGCGAGAGATCACCGCCGCCGATCGCCTCTACGAGAACACGGCGTTGCTCCGCCCAAGCCGGGCAGACCTCCACCGTATGCTCCACCGTGTCCTCAGGCCGATCCACACAATGGTGACACCCGGGTGTTTCCTCCCGCCTTATCCTGAACAGGAACCTCCCGAAGCAGCCGTGTCCGGTGAGGACCTGCGTCAGGCGGAAGGTGAGAACGCCGTGGCGTCTCTCCAGCCACTCCTCAAAGACGGGTCTTATCGCCGCGATTGTGGCGTGCCCAGCGCGGGGTTGCGACAATCGCACCCTCCATGACGCCATTTTACTTTAAAGTACCTTTGGAACAGTACAGTAGTGTTTTGATACTTTACCTTCTTTAATTCCATTCATCCCTCATCTTTTTTTTTTTTTTGGGTGGGAAATTATCACATTACTTCTCCCGCTCTGGGCGGAGCGGGAGGGCGTGTCAGACTCTTACTGACTAAAACCCACCCGTGTTCCTTCAGTTGCCATGTTGCCAGGGGGCCACGATGTCCCTATTGGTTTTCTTCGAACCCCCGGCAGGCATTGGCCCTAGCGGACCCCGTCAATTCTGCTGACATCTCTTTGAGGCGCGCGTGGAACACAACGCGCCGTCGACCCGGGCTTGGTCCTTATCGGACGGCGAGCTGCCCATTGCTCACCGTCCGCAAGCTCATTCATCCCTCATCTAAAAGTAGTGTATGGTCTATCAAGGGATCATACATCGTTTTTGGTTAGGGGATTCTAATGATGATGATAATGAAGTTATATTTAACGCGGTTAAGTACAAGTTTAAAGCAGGTATATTCTAATTCATTGATAGTTTCACGTGTAAATAGATAATTATTTACACGAGAAACTTATCAATGTATATAGTTATTTTTAGTTTTTGCAAACTTAGTACTAAAACTAATTGCGCAAACTTAGTAGTTGACACAACTAATTTAGTAAAGTAAATCTGACTTGTATGACGCGGTTTGAAAGTGTGTCTTATTTTAGTGTTACAAGTAATTTAGGCACTGTGACATAGATATGGTGGACCTCATAATTGCTTTTTAATACCTTAAGGTTGAATGTCACTTACACGTCACAATAAAAAGTAAGTTCAAAAACCAGCCAAGTGCGTGTCGGACCACGCACAATGAAGGGTTCCGTAGTTGGGATGAATTTATCCCAAAAACAAACTTAACTTTGTAGTTGATAAACATGTTCTCCCATACGGAATGTATGGGAAAACATGTTTTTATAACTGCAAAGTTAAGTTTGTCAATTATTACTCGATAACTAGTAAAGCCTACTTAGCTGTGATAGTTTTCCTTTTAATTTCGTTATATAAACTACTGCTGTGATTTTTTTCACACACCCAAAACCAACCATTTAGCTGGCAGGGGGGGACACTTGACTCTAATAAAAATTAGCACTTTAAAGCTTAATATTTTGCAAACGGATCCCTGAATCCAAAAATGGTTCTCGAAAACTCTCAATATTTTTGAAGGACCTTTCCAATGATACCCCTCACCATGGGGTAAAAAAAAAAAAAAAAACATTACCACTTTACGTGTATGAGAGGTACCCTAAAAAAAATGTTTTTCATAATTTTGTTTTACCACTTTGTCGGCGTAATTAATATGTATACCTATGTCAAATTACAGCTTTCTAGTACTAAGGGTCTCGGAGCTAGACCGCGGACAGACAGACAGACAGACAGACGGACATGACGAAACTATAAGGGTTCCTTGTTCACTACGGAACCCTAAAAACTAAAACCTGACTACTGAAAAATCACGCTCTAAAAAGTATGAAACAAGAAAATATTTCAGACAGAAATCAAGACATAGGTACAATAATGGTCAAGGTAAAGCCGTGGTCGCATGCCTGTACACCTACAAAATTATATTGGCAAATTATAATGGTTGTGTATGTAGATAAGATAATAGGCAGTCGCTCCATGTAAAATACTGATATTTTGCTGCATCTGGTTAGACTGGAAGCTGACTCTAACATAGTTTTAAAAAGGCAGGCAGATGGTAATGACCACCACAAAAAAGAAGTTGCGAGTAATAATCCATTTAGTAATGAAAGCCTTTCAAAATTTTTTAAAGAGCACACAATATGATTAATGAATTGATAAAGATTAATAAATCGACAATGACGATAATTGAGCGGTTTTATTACCGCACAAAATGAATGATTGATTCTGATTCGTTTCATGTCGTTCAGTTCCGTAAATTGATTGATAATGGCATTGGTGAATGAGTAATTTAAACCGATTCTGTTTTTAATTTGTGCTTTCGAATATGTATAATAAATTTTTTACACGTCGCGCGTCGGTTCTGTCAACCGAACATTTATGGTAACAATTTGACATTGAGAGTGCCTTTATGTGGTAGAAGTAAGGAGGATTTTCGTAGTGAAAGTGTTAAGTACCACTGATATACGTGCGGTTGATTGTACGTAGGTACCTATTTGAGTGAGGCAATTTCAAACTCAAAAACTTGTCAAATACGAGTCGAAGTCGGGTATCATGGGTTCGTTCCGTCTTACCTTTTTTATTTGCCATGCTAAAAGCCACAGTAACACGTATTCTGTGAAAATTTCAGTTAGCTACCCATTACGAACGTTTGAAATGATACAGCCCTGAGATATACAAACTGAGAGACAGATGGCGTAGGCTTAGGAAGAAATAAGGTTCGTTGATACGACACCCCAAAGTCTTTTATTTTATTGCTAAAACGGATCGTTTCGTTGACAATAGTAACTTTTCACTCACGCAGCATCAAGTAGGATGCAAAGAAATGACCCCAAATTATTACTATACTAGCTGCGCCCCGCGGTTTCACCCGCATAAGTCTCAATACCGTGGGAAAAAAAAAGTATCCTATGTTCTTTTCCAGGGCATCATCTATATATGTGCCAAATTTCATCCAAATCCGTTCAGCCGTTTTAGCGTGAAGGCGTAACAAACAAACTTACTTTCGCATTTATAATATTAAGAATGCAAATGCTATTCATACAATAGATGCTTTTAGATCTCGGCAGTGAACGCCCAATTCGAATGTATTGAAGCCGTTCTCATTCAAAACAGTTCATTCAAATAAAAACTTCGTTCAATAGGCTCGCGATCCGTTCAGAAACCTCATTTCAAATCCGCGGCTTTATGAATAGAACGTTTTATATTGCTTGGGAGCCCCCCAGCCCCTTTTACAGTATTCATCATAATTATAATACGAATGGTACTTCATAGATATGGTTGACTGTACTTACCTATATGTATTTATTTGTGTACTTTTCCGTTGATATTACAATGAAACTTTTGATAGATATGGTGCTATTTATATCGTTGATGCAAAGTGATAGATAAATAGGTGCTTGATTGTAAGTACCTACACTTAAAGTAGTACCTAACTTGGTGCAATAAGGTACATTAAAAACGGTATAGATGGGAGTCTTCAAACTTAAACTGGGCATGGATAAATTAAGCCATATTTTGGGTTGTAAGCCAGTATTGATATCGTAAATATACAGCCTGCTGTTTGAAAGTTTTAACTAACCTAAAAATAATTTTATGTTTTTATACATCTAATAATTTTATTACTTAAGTAAAATAAATAATTGCGCGTGCCACACCGTACACGTGATAGAAGTGGAACTTAAAAAAAAAGAGTAAGAGAGATTTAGTGTGAGCGACAGACAGAGAGAATTTCATTGTCAAGTGTCACTGTGAATCGCCGCCTAAGAAGTTTCACTTAAAAAAAACCGGCCAAGTGCGTGTCGGACCACGCACAATGAAGGGTTCCGTAGTTGGGATGAATTTATCCCAAAAACAAACTTTACTTTGTAGTTGATAAACATGTTCTCTCATACGGAATGTATGGAAAAACATTTTTTGCAACTGCAAAGTTAAGTTGGTCGATTATTACTCGATAACTAGTAAAGCTTACTTAGCTGTGATAGTTTTCCTTTTAATTTCGTTATATAAACTACTGCTGTGATTTTTTTCACACATCCAAAACCAACCATTTAGCTGGCAAGGGGGGGGACACTTGACTCTAACAAAAATTAGCACTTTAAAGCTTATTATTTTGCAAACGGATCCCTGAATCCAAAAATGGTTTTCACAAACTCAACTACTCATGTTTTTGTAAGACCTTTCCAATGATACCCCACACTATGGGATAAAAAATAAAAATATATACATCACCACTTTACGTGTACCCTAAAAAAAAATGTTTTTCATAATTTTGTTTTACCACTTTGTCGATGTAATTAATATGTATACCTATGTCAAAAGACCGCGGACAGACAGACAGACAGACAGACGGACATGACGAAACTATAAGGGTTCCTTGTTTACTACGGAACCCTAAAAATGGAAAAACAAGATAGAGAACGAAATTAAACAAAGAAGTGCATTTTTCTGACGTTAGCCTCTATGACTTACCAGCAACACCATTGGCACGTACGGCAAGACGCGCAACATACATAGCCTAACGAACCAATCACAACACTCCGTGCTACGTCACCACATAGGACGCTTATCCGCACGCTGCTAATTGGTCAGTTTAGAGTGACGCGTGACGGGAATGCTCACCACGTTACGTTATGGTTGGAGGCACTCCAGGCATGTCAATTAGTCGCTAATAGTCTGGTCTGCTGATCTGCAGGGCTTAGCCACGTCATAAGCATGACGGACAGATTGACGCAATGCCTATGCGATAATAAATTATCATACAACTATTTACACTAGGTACTAAGAAAAGGACAGAAGATAAATTTTAGTTTAGTCCTATCAAATTAATCATCGTCTGTCACTCTCCATACAAGTTTAGACGTGATTAAGAACTTGCCGACTAAAATTACGTCAATTTACGTCAAGCGCTGATTAATTTGACAGGACTAAACTAAAATTTATATTCTGTCCTTTTCTTAATTAAATAGAAAGAAAAAGATGCACTGAACTTAAATTTAGTTTAGTTTGTGAACAAGGGAATCAGCACCATTGCCACGTAAGCCCACATTTAGATAAAGCACAGAATTCTCGATGTTTCGACATGTAGCCACATCAGTAAATTACACCACCACAAAACAAGGGTGTTCGCTAGTCAATGTATAAATTGTCTCGTCTAAATCGGAAGTGACTAAATCCGGCACTGCTTATAGGTCAGTCATTTAGAGTGTGTCAAGGTGAAGTGCTTGCCGACAAACTCGTGCAGTCCCTCAGGAGTTGACCTAAGATCATCATCATTATCATCAGCCTATAATGTTCCCACTGCTGAGACACAAACCTCCTCTCTGTGAGAGGGAGTGGGCCGTAATCCACCACGCGGGCCCAGTGCGGGTTGGTAGATGTCACATGTCTTCGAATTTTCGGTTCTAAGACATGCCGACCTAAGATGGAATGTTCAAATTATTCTCAATTCAATTCACAATTCTTTATTGCATTCCATAATGTTGGTAAAACAGTTGGTAGGTTTAAAATTAATGAAACAATTACGGATCCTATCGGGCACAGCATAGTAGTAGGAGAACACAGAAAGGAGAAAAGGCGAAGGAAAAGAGGTGGAGGAGGGTAGGAGAGGAAGAAGAGCACAGAGAGAGGAGGGAGACGAAGAGGCGGAGGATTTTATAGGCACAGTGATCGAATGATGCGCTAAAGTCAAATATGATGGAAGACATAAGGCATTATTTCATAGGATTTATAAAACACTAGCTATTGCGACTTCGTCCACGTGGAGATCGGGTATTATCATCACACGGGAACGTACGTATTCCCGTCCTATATAATATCAACAATGTGCCAAATTTCATCGCGAAAAGTTAACAGACAAAGATATTTTCGCATTTATAATATTAGTATGGAATATAGAAGTATTAGTAAGGAGGTATTGGATCATTTCAATTGAGAACCTCACGTTTAACGACGGCTAATACACTAAGGACCTATTTCGTTTTCAGATAAACGTATTTATATGTCACATAGGTAATTTCAAACACTATAACATTATTATTTTAACCAAAGTTAGTGGAATAACCCATAATATCAACTGCATTTTCCATACACGAACCAGCGATGGTCAAAACTGCCCACGACTGAGTAAATCCGGGCTATATGGACGTAATTGGTTAGCTCACTATTACGAGAGACGTACAGCCGGAACATTCAATGTTTGTCACTGATAAACTGATTGCGGGAATCCAATAGCCTAGAACTTGCTCTGAATCGGTTGAACCGATTACTGTGACAGTTACGATGAAACATGTTGGTTAAGATGAAACATGCTGGTTAAGATGAAACATGCTGGTTAAGATGAAACATGCTGGTTAAGATTAAACATGCTGGTTAAGATTAAACATATTGGTTAAGATGAAACATGTTGGTTAAGATGAAACATATTGGTTAAGATGAAACATGTTGGTTAAGATTAAACATGCTGGTTAAGATAAAACATGTTGGTTAAGATGAAACATGTTGGTTTCACTTCCGTCATCAAAATGTAAGGATGCAAGGTCTAAATAAATTAGCTAACGAAACCACATAGACGTGATGAGTAACGATATCTAAATATGAAAAACAGAAAAAAAGAATTGTGTCAACAACCGTAGTTAGTGTAGTTACGAATACCTTTTTAGGGTTCCGTACCTCAAAAGAAAAAACGGAACCCTTATAGGATCACTCGTGTGTCTGTCCGTCTGTCTGTCTGTCACAGCCAATTTGCTCCGAATCTAATGGACCGATTAAGTTGAAATTTGGTAGATGTATGTATTTTTGTAACTCAAACACGAACGTGTAACGTAAATAAATGAATTTTGAATATAGCGGTCACTTATGGAGGGCAAACAAGAAAAATAAAGTTTTGCTAACAGTAACGTGTGACATATCAAATGAAAGGACTTGTTTCGAGAATTTTAAATGTATTTTTTATATAATTTTAAAATAAATACTTTTAAAGATATTTAAGAAATTCGATGAAAATTTACCATTCCCCCCCCTTATCTCTGAAACTGCTGGACCTAAAATTTTGAAAAAAATACATAGTATGGCTCTTTACTCATAGATTACAGGAAAACCTATAAGAAGTCTATGGTCTTAAAATAACATGATAAATCTCTCAATATTGTGCGTACAAACTTACATTTGCAGTTAGAGTATATGGGAGACCATGTATTTCAACTACAATGTTAAGTTTGTATTTGGGATAAATTCATCCCAACTACGGAACCCTTCATTGTGCGTAGTCCGACACGCACTTGGTCGGTTTTTGTGAACGTTTAACGCAAACGAATCCTCAGATCAGTTAAAATATTTGGAGATTTGGAGTCTTACCTCGCAGTATTTATATTGATGTAAGTAATGTAAAACTGTAGAGTTTTTTGTCAAATGATAATTTGATAAATGATATTTATTTTGTAAGTCGGTTATATAACACTTTATCAGGTCAATTTTTTAACTAGTTTAGATCCTTGTTTCCCAAACGCATACTGTGAGATTTATAAGAACAAACGCTGAAAATACTCACAGGTCAAAGTCTCTTTTAAAGGATATTATTCCTTGTAAAGTGTATAATTACTTGAGATAGTCAGATCATAATATATGTGAACCATATTATAGATTAATGTCTGAGTTGGTCTCTTAAGGAAAGAACCACACACGTTTGAATAGACCGGTTAAAAGGTAATCATAGCTCAACTTAAACTTTAGTGCCTATTTCGTATAGGTATAACTCTCATGGTGTTAAGTTGTAAACCAAGCCTGAAGTGCCTGCTTAACGGTCGCCAAACGAGTAGATAGTGGTTTACGACCAAATTTCAAACAGCTCTGCCTGTCGCCAACCAAGGTCACCTCTGTCGGGGACGCGGTTGGCAGCCGTGTGGCAGGCCCTTAACGACAACTTCTTGCACACTGTTACACAAGGCGCTTTTGGTAAACATTTAATTCATTCTTATTTTTATTCGTGTTTTTTTTTTTTTATTTGTTTTAATTTTGCTTTTGTCTCGGACTTCTTGGAGGTGGGCGTTAATGACTGCGACACAGTATTATACTAATGCAGTTATTATTGAACACAGAGTTTCTGTAAACTGAGTTTTTTCGTTTCAATAAAGTTTATTTAATTTAATTTAATTTGTGCAATTGTTTTATGAAATGTAGCGAAAAATCAAAATGGCGGCGTTCGTTTCGATTATGGCCACTCGCCAAGAGATCATTGTACAGCTATAGGCGAGACCTTGCCAAGTTAAAACTACAAAATCATTTATTTTCCAGATCATAAAACCCCTGTTTGTTACACCTCTTAAAAACTGGTGATAGTACATACTTACATTTGGCAAATTTTGGTAATAATTACTAATAATTTCAAACTAATTAACAATAATGTCAAAATCACTATTAATAATGTCAAAATCATTAATAATACAATACAATATCAATAATCAAATAAACCATTGGTATAAGAAACAACAAAACAAAATAAAATTAAGACTGTCCCTCAACCATTCTCAAAACATTCACCTAAATAGCCACTTTCATTTCTTTCCAGGAGTTAGCGGCTGCGACGCCGACGCAGCGCAACTGGCGCGGTATCCTGATCGCCCTGCTGGTGATCGCAGCAGTCTTGGGCCTGATCGTCTTCAGCATCGCGTTACTGACGCCAGCCGGTGACGGGGGCAGAGTCAGGGGCAGGAGACCCACGCTACACGATGTGCTGGGAGAGCATTATAAGCCTTTCAATGGGACTTGGCTTACAGGTAAGATTTTAATCTTATTTAAACTACAGAATCTACGTAAAAAAATTGATTTATAAACATTCAGGTGATCACAAAAAAAATATCCCCTAATCACCAACCGAGGTGACTCGGATCTATCGTTAAAGTGAGGAGTTTTACTAGATGTGTCATAAATGGCAGCGTACTGACTAGGTTATGATTGTGGCTGTTACAGCAGCCTGGCATCCTAGGAGAACTATTACAGATACACTTATAAAAAAGCGGCCAAGTGCGAGTCGGACTCGCCCATGAAGGGTTCCGTAGCAGCAAGTAACATTGAATGAAAGGTAAATTGCGGTTTACGATTTATGACGTATTAAAAAAAACTACTTGCTAGATCTCGTTCAAACCAATTTTCGGTGGAAGTTTACATGGTAATGTACATCATATATTTTTTTTAGTTTTATCATTCTCTTATTTTAGAAGTTACAGGGGGGGGGACACATTTTACCACTTTGGAAGTGTCTCTCACGCAAACTATTCAGTTTAGAAAAAAATGATATTAGAAACCTCAATATCATTTTTAAAGACCTATCCATAAATACCCCACACGTATGGGTTTGATGAAAAAAAATGATTTGAGTTTCAGTTCTAAGTATGGGGAATCCCAAAATTATTTGTTTTTTTTCTATTTTTGTATGAAAATCTTAATGCGGTTCACAGAATACATCTACTTACCAAGTTTCAACAGCATAGCTCTTATAGTTTCGGAAAAAAGTGGCTGTGACATACGGACGGACAGACAGACAGACAGACGGACAGACAGACATGACGAATCTATAAGGGTTCCGTTTTTTGCCATTTGGCAACGGAACCCTAAAAAGGCATGGTCTACATGTGTGCCAAGTGTGTACCAAATCTGTGTAGCTGTTTCAGCATTATTATGTAAAAACTTTTACATTTGCAATATCAGTAGAGACTTGATATAATTTGATGAAAAACTTAAATTGATAAGAATTCCTGCAAGAAAAGTAAAAAACAGAATATACCTATATTTTAATAGTTTGTATAATTATTTCAGGAAAATTATGAGATGATGAGTATTCATACCTATTTCAATTTTTTTCTGCAACTGTAAACCTCAAAATACCTGCAAAACTACACCACGCGCAGTAATTTACGTCTACTTTCTACAATTTATTAACATTTTATTTGTTAACAAGAATATAAATAGGCAATCATATTTTACGTACATATTTATTTCAGTACAGATCAAATGCATTTTAATAAAACTTAGTACATAAATTAATGTGGGTAGTCGTAAAAAAGCGTTATCTCACCGTTTATGACGTCATTAGGTATAAAATACGATGTTCAAGAAATGTTTAGCGTGATATATTGAAGCAACTTTGTGTTTCAAAATGTTTGTGACCTCTGCCATATTTTTGTGAAAATTAAAGAAAATCCGCTTTTTTCTGGGTTTTGGTTTTTGTTGCAAAATGAACATTTGGCTACAGCTGAGCAACAATGTTAAACTCCACATGTCAAGCATTTTAATATGAAAAATGAATGTACTTTTTTTCACTTACTCATCAAAATACAGCAATATTAAGCCAATAAAAGTATTAAAAGTCTAATCTAACTGTTATGTTACGTTATAATTGTTTAAAAAAAAATTTAAAAATATTTTTTCTACTACAATTTCAAACATCCGTTACTGTCGTGGCCATGCATGCAAGTGACGTCATTATTCACGATACTGTTTTGGTTTACATCTCTTTTTAAGCCCGAATCATATGAATAAATTTATTATTTTAGTCTAACTAAAATCGCACTTACTTACCTTAGTGAGATTTCAAGCAGTTTGCAAAAAAAAGAGTATTTTATGAACAAAAATTTAAAAAAAAAATTGCAATTTGCTTCTTGTCTCAAAAACAATGTTGAAATAATGAAAAAAGTTTGGATTACAGACAATCACAGCAATTAAAATGAATCTGGGAATCTGTTAGTGATGTGTAGTTTTTATATGTGGATTAACTTTTCAGAAAGAGAGTTATTTAAAAGGTTCATTTGAAATTGAAACCGTCATGGTCACGTAAAGGGTCACGTCATAATAAATTCATAGTTTCGCCGCTCTCCATTACACCGCGCACCGTCCCAAATATTCTAGGCCTCGTCTGAAAAATTCTTATTCATCTGAAAATTGTATGCAGACCCGGGACACGGTTTTAGAGCACCTTGGGGACCTCACGCCCAAAAATAACGTCTTTTCAGATATTCTTCGAGCTAGTATTATTGTTTCATATCAATATTTTGTCGCTCCGATACCTGTCTGTCTATCAGTTAAAAAAAAAAATCAGCTGCTCCTTATATTATTGCCATAACTCGATAAAGTGTATGAAATAGCCGAGTTTATGTTGATGATTTCTAGGTTGTTCCCATAGGCAAAGTTATCCATAGATAGTGATGAGTTCAATGACCTCAATTACTACTTGAAATAATAACTACCTAATTATTATTGTTCGGGCTTAGATAATTGGTTGTATCATAATCATTAGTCAAGGCTTGATAAACTCTTTTCAACCGACTTCAAAAAGGAGGAGGTTCGCAATTCGTCGGGATATTTTTATTTTTTATGTATGTTCCCCGATTACTCGAAGACGGCTGGACCAATTTGAAAAATTACTTTTTGTTTGAAAGAATATACTTTCAAGTTGGTCCCATTAACATTTGGTCATGATCTGATGATGTGATCTTGGAGAAATCGAGGGAACTCTTCAAATATTATAGGCACATCTATAGCGATTTGGGTTATTTTGATGAGCAGTTGACATAAGGCTATTGTAACTTAGATCAATTACAAACCAACCCACCAAAAAGTGAAAAAAAAAGTAGTTGTAGTTTGGAAGTCGGTTGTATTTATTGTAAAAAAGTTTTTTTTTTTCGCTGCTGCACTGAATATTTTAACACACTCAGCCATGGATGTGTATAGTCGACCTTGTAATTGCTTTTCCATTTATGACACTATTTTGAAAGTTCGCTAAAGCTCCTAAAGTTCCTAAGTCTGCGGTGGTCGCCACATAACGTCCACAATTTACTTGCGAATAATGTCGAACATTTTTTCTAGAAAAATGTTAGCCCGTTTTTCATCTAAAACCAATATTGACGAAAATGTAACATCGTCGAAACCGCACCAGACGTTATTTGTATATACAATATACTCTATGACTCGAACTAAGGAGTCGAGAGGGAATGGAGAGCTAACATAATATTTCAGTTGAAGTCAGCATGAACATTGCACGTAGATAACCACTCTCGACGATCATGGTGATAAGATTTATTGTTATAACTAAACGCAACAAGAAACCAACACGCTCGTATTCCCCAAAGGTTGGGCAGTGGGTATAGTACACCCACATTTCGACACTTACCAAACCAAGATAAACAAAATAATAATGAATTCCGTCAATAGTAACACTTCGATTCTATTTTTAACCGACTTCAAAAAAAGGAGGTTACTCAATTCGACCGCATTTATATTTTTTTTTTTTTTTTATGTGTGTTCGCGGATAACTTCGTCGTTTATGAACCGATTTTGATGATTCTTTTTTTGTTGGAAATGAAATATCTCAAGAGTGGTACCATGATAAGGAAGCTAGGATCTGATGATGGCATCCCAGAGAAATCGAGGGAACTCTTCAAATATTACAGACAAACCTATAGCGATTTCGGTATTTTTTATAGTAACTCGTGCAGTTGTTCTTGGAAAATACCATTTAGTTAAGCGGAACTGATGATGAAGACCACAAAAAGCCACCGGAACTACTCAATAATAAGTATTTCACGGGTTGTGATTCGATTACTTTAATGGTTGAAGTCGGTGGCAAATAACGAAAATACAAAACCAAAGACACCGACTTCCGAAGTTTAAGTTATTTTTCACTTTGTAGTGGTTTTTTGGAAGTCGGTTGTTTTTTTTTTTTTTGTAAAAAGTTTTTATCAAATGGCAAACAAAGCTGATGTCGACTATTCTGCCAATTTCTAAAGTGCATTGGAAAGTTTGTGTGCTTGTTAAAAAAAGAAAAACAAAATTATCAAATATCAAGAAAAACAACAACTGAAGACACAAGTAAAATTCTTCGATTGAATAGTAACACTTAAACTATGAAAAAAACCCTGATACGAAATAAATACGCTGTCAAAGTCATATATTATTACAATAGACGTGTATTATGACTCAGTCAGCAACAAAACTCGATGAACACTTCAGTTTTATAACTATCTTGATTATTGAGCAAATTATTGAATTAAATTAGTAACGAAACTAAAATTAATCACAACGAAACTGAAACAAAAAAAAAAGAAAAATTATGATGATGAATGCAATATTGCAATTACAATAAAAATACTATAAAAAGCCTCAAGCATTAATTCCGCCTATATACGGTATTTTTACATGTGCATAAAGTTTTAATAAAAAAAATATATAAATACTCTTAGCATATGAAGTTCAAAAAAGCCGTTTATCGAATCATTTTTGGCAATTATGATGTTAAGGAAAAGTGAAAGTGTTAATGGACTTTAGTTGCTGACTGAACCACACATTACTTTTTAAACCAAATAGTGAGGTGTAGTTCTGAGGAGCTCGAGGCTAAATGATAACAGCCACACGGGTTGACGAAAGGTTAAGCTATGCTTGCCGCGGTCAGTTCGTGGATGGGTAACATATCGAAACCGCTCCGAGCGTCAGAAAGCACGTTAAGCCGTTGGTCCCGGCTGTCATTTGTAGATCTTTGACAGCCGTTACGGGTACTCAGAAGCCCGAAAGTCTGACAAGCAGTACCAAGGGGTTTTCGGCAGTCGTTCCATGTCAAATACTGGTATTCAGCTGCATCCGGTTAGACTGGAAGCTAACCCCAAAATAGTTGGGAAATGGCTAGGTAGGTTGAACGAGGTCTACCTAGCTGTTGATCTACGAGTCATTGTGGGAAAAATGTATGTAATGCCTTTACTAGATTGAATCTTTCATTTGCTGCATAATTTGACTAGAATATTTTGTTCTCTCACATATTTTTGGGACAATGCGAGTACAACATATGAACGCTGTACATTGGTTGCTGTAAATTGCCCTCGGAGATATAAATAAAAAGGTTTGATATTGGTTGATTTGTCGCTCCGGAGTTTGTTTCGACGCGGCGTTCCCTCTCCTCAATAGCAGTGCAAGATAGATTTTTAGAAATATAGTAGGGTTTTATTTTGGAATTGAATTTTTATTTATCTATTTATATAGATGTGTATCGAAAAACGCTGAAATGATTTTATTTTGAAAACTTTACACTGTAAATTTTACGGTATAATTATAATGATTTCAGTTTGTGGTTGTCAACCGATGGAAGATTTCATTTTTCTATGCTTTATTGTCCCAAACATAACATAACATCATGCCTGTAATCCCCGAAGGGTTAGGCAGAGGTATACCCATAGGACACCTTCGCTAGTTATGTTTTAAATTCCATGTAATAGGGAGCGAGGATATTGCCATCAACCGGGCACAAATCCAAGCTCCGGGCTGCTACGGAGAAATTCCAGCTGGAAAAACCCAATAACACTTTGCCCGACCCGGGAATCAAACCTAAGACCTCATACTCAGCAGTAGCGCTTGCGACCAATAAACCAACGTGGCAGTACTTTCCCAAACAGTTAAAACATTATCATTGTTTTGATTTTCCCGCCTGTAGTAACAAAAGTATCTCTGCTATTTTTAATAACAACCTGTTGCATACAATGTGACAGGTAAACAACCTAAAATATAAAAGAAATCCAGTTTAATTTGACACTTCAGGGTGGCGCCACTTGTAAAGGCACATCGCAATAATACGGTACATTTTGATTCAGTTCCATATTTCGCCACAGGTCAAGTTACGCTGGCACACGCAACAATGTTTGAACAACAATAATATTGAAATACCGTACGGATCCCGAAATTAGATAAATGTGGGGCATATTTATTTTGCGTATTGTTTCTGGTTTATTACATTTTTGGCTTGCATTTGTGGGTAGATTTCGCTCTTGTGACGAATGTTAAAATGGAAATAATTCGTGAATCGGCCAGTCTAAATAACATCAAATTAAATCAACTCAACGCATCGCGGTCCATTCCAGGACATAGGCCTCTCCCAGGCTGCACCACAACATTCTGTCCTCAGCCTTCCGCATCCAGCCTGTCCCAGCCACCTTTGTAAGGTCGTTGGTCCATCCAGCTGGACATCCCACTCGAGAACTCGTCTGCTCCATCGGCCATCGGTACTTCGACAAACATGGTCAGCCCACTGCCACTTCAGTTTGATGACTTGAATCATATAACTTTAGTTAAATGAAGAGCTATCTGCAAAGACGTATTACATCATTGTCTATCTGAGAAAAGTTATACGGAATCTGTTACTAATTTTGCGATAGAAAAACTTCAAACAAATCTTCATTACAACCGAACACAACACTATATCCACATACCTAATCTACATGACTTTAGGATTCAAGATATTTATTTGTGGAAACTTAATGAGTATTATGAACGTTCAATAAACAAAGCATTTATGTTATACAAATACATAAAAATATCTATCATATTTGGCACACAAAATATATTTAGACACAATTGGGAATTTTCCATCTGGAATTTCTCAGTAGCAGCCCGGAGTCTGAATTTGTGCCCGGTTGATGGCTCGCCCATGATACTTTACGTGGGACTTAGACAATGTGAAATGTTGGTGTACTGTAGGTGCACCTCTACCTAACCCTTCAATATAATATGAAATGACAATACAGAGCCCCCCCCCCCCTCTGTCTCTCATTGCCTTTCAGAAAACTATTTAATTCTCACACTAGAACAAAAGTGGGTCTTTTAATTGGACATTTCGCAGACAGATGTCGCTTTTCGGCACAATTTCCGACACAAAGAAGTGTAGGCTCGAGATGGCTCGTGCCGGCTCGAGTGGAGTGTTCGAAATAGGCCCCAGAGCGCCTAACTTCGCCTTTTGTGCTCGAATGTAGAGCACTATTTGATAAGAAAGATAATGAGGTTTTTCTTCCTTTGTTATTTCGACTTTCTGTTCTTTTGCTGTCGTAGTTAGTAAGTTCAAAGCCAAAGGAATGTTGATTTTTAAAGAGAATGGTTGGAATTAAATTTCTTCGGGATCGATAGAAATGCCGTTAGAATTCTTTACGTTTTTCTTATATATATTTAATTGTATTTTACAATGTGAATACTGTACTGGAAATTCTATGATATTAGCTTATTTAAATATTTGAGCTATTAACTGAAACCTTTAACCCTTTAGTTCGCAAATGAAAAAATATAGCAGTTTTTTTCTTTTTTCTTTTTACGGAGTCTATTTATGGTCTAAATGGCTATATGAAAATGTTTAAAAAAATCCAACATAAATAATATTTGAGAAAACATATGTTGTTGAAATACGACGTTGCGAAACATTCTATTGAATAAATGGCAGAATATATGTTGTACACTACCAACATTGCGACTTGAATGGACAGTTACACTTACAATCAAAATAAAAATAAAATGTGGAGAAACAAAATTTATTGTTAAAAAATACACAAAATCAGTTTTCTTTGACATAATTATCGTCATTTAGGCGTTGACATGGTAATGGTAGTAACAATTTCTCTTTTCCACTAACTAAGGTTACACTTATTGCAAAATACACTGGTATAACCTTTTTTACAATACTTGCACCTGCTTTGAGACACAAATGTTGGTAAGTGGTCTATATTGTCATAGCGAACAGAATCTGAGGGTTTTGGAGCAACAGGAGCCTCCTATAGACTCCTGCGCGCAAAAATATCTTAAACTCCCATTTCTTGAGCTTCTTGGGTTGATACTGGCGTCTACTCCCTGGTTGTGTTCCCTTGTAAGGGACCATCATTTCACCCACACTGTAGCGTCCTTCTTGCACGAGCAGCAAACAATTCTTACGAATTTTCTCAGGTACAGGTCGCACTTTAAAATAGCGGTCGTCATTTGTGTCAGTGTTGTCAACAAAGTGAAGGAATCTTCTTATTTTTCATATTTTTTTAGTGCCATAGTATCAGCAATTTCGGAGAACCTCAACGCTTTGCTCCAATAGTCACGGTAAGCTGGCATTTAGACCACACCCATCAAAAGAGTTATGCCGATAAAATCACTTATGTCATCTTTAGTATCGTATATGCTTTTCGAAACTTCATGTTGAACTGAATAAAGATTCGTATTTTCTGTGATGAAATTCGTCTGAGAAAAAATACTGGTATGGTGGTATGTATACGTAATATTATCATCGTCATCGTAGTGCTGTTGTAAATTCTGGATTATAACTTCATCGGTAGAACCGTTACTACTACCATACGAAGGTGCATTTTCAGGTGATACAAGTTCCATAATCGTACGTGTTCGGTGCCATTTTGGCTTAATCTGAAGCAAGCAAAAACAAAAAACAAAGCACAACAAAAATTTCAATCGCAAATAAAAATATCAATTATGGGTTTTTAAAATATTTACCCACAGTAATTGCAGGCGGTCCGAAAATATTAAAAATACCTTAGTTAGTAAAAGTGCAGTGCTGTTCAGAAACGACATAAAATATATGCAGTACTTGACAAGCAAGAGAGCAGTGTTGATTGTGAACGACATACAGAATGCTCGGTACTTTTCTAAGTACTCCGCAGTGTTGTTCACAATCAACATAACATTTCACGGGCTCGTAAATTGAATATTCGTGGTTCAAATGATATGATTTTTACACAAATCAATAAAGGCGATATTTCTTAGGAAATTTTTCATGCAGTATTTCCATAAACTATTATCAAATGTTTGAAATCTAAAATTATTTACCTTACATCCGTGCGTGACAGATGTCCTCGATGTCATCTTGCTAGGAAGATAGCGAAATATTCGCGCAAATTGACAGATAAATTATTTTTAGGTTGCGATTCGTTTTTGTTAAGAATTGATTTAAAAAACACCAAGAATATATTAGCAGAAAATGAACAATATTTTTTTTGTTTACTATGTCGTTCAAGTTTAACACTGCGAATTAAGGGGTTAATATTTAAAAAAGTTAAATCTTATAATCAACTGTTCTTCGACTTATCCTTTACGCAGAAATACGCCATACAATAAAAATAAAATTTCAATAAGTAAATAAACAAATCACCCCCCAGCCACGTTATGCGGTTTGAAACGGGTTGAAATAGACGTTAATATTAACGTGTTTCAACCCCTTGGGGAACCGTTCATTTTTACCCTTTTTATGAAAATGTATAGGATTGTAATAAGTTATGTTCGGCGATCCTGATCTGGGATTCAAAAACGGCTGAGTTTAATTCACTGGAAGGTTAGTAAAAAATACTGGCTAAGACCGGCTTCTCTGTAGGAGAAGATCGGTGCCTTTATGTCCTGCAGTGGGATAATAATACGCTGGTAAAAAATAAGTCAGACTCGCGCACTAAAACTTGACAAATTGACAAGCGCGTAAACTGCTGCGATTGACTGTTAATCACAACAATTTACGCTCGCTTGAAAATATGACATATTTATTTTACGGTAATTTTAGTTCTAGAAATATTAAAATGTAAACTAAATTTAAGTTCAGTGCATCTTTTTCTTTCTATTTCAATGTGAAAAGGACAGAAGATAGATTTTAGTTTAGTTCTGTCAAATTAATCAGCGCCTGTCACTACTCCATACAAGTATAGACGTGATTAAAAACATGCCTACTAAAATTACGTCAATTTACGTCAAGCGCTGATTAATTTGACAAGACTAAACTAAAATTTATCTTCTGTTCTTTTCTTAATGAAATAGAAAGAAAAAGATGCACTGAACTTAAATTTAGTTTAGTTTGTGAACAAGGGAATCGGCACCATAACCACCAAAACTTGTTAAGTTTGCCATATTTTTGTCATTTTCCCTGTTAGCGGCTGAAATTACAAGTATTCTGTGTAAATTACAACTGGCTACCTATAATTACAGTTCGAAAGATTCAACCCTGAGACTGGCAGACGGCGTAAGTTTCAAAGTGTCTTTACGGTTCGCCGCTTTTAGTCTCGTTACTCTAATGTTTATTCACGTGCATTATAATTATCAGGGTAACCCGAATGATTTCATAGAATCCCGCATCCCGCAATCCGCCAGTGCCTAATAGGGATGATGCCTAAGTAAAAAAAAAAGAAATTCTATTTAGTCCGTCTTTCAGATAATAAAAACATATTAGACACGTATTTTTTACTTTATCATATTAATCAAAAATAACTTAGAAAACACGCATTAAAGTTGGGGAGTGGGGGCTCGCTACATCACAACTCAGTATTAGGTAAATCTAGCAAGGCGTCATGCCACATTTTAACTCAATGTATCTCCGTAATCTTTTGATGACGTCAAAAAAGAAAAAATATGTGTCCAATATTTCTTATTAATGTAAACAGAACAAAAAATTTTGGACACAGGCCTATTGCATACACATGCAATAATGATTTTGATAGTTCAACACCATCCATTGCGTTGAATTAGTTATCGTGAACGTGGATTTTTTAAATGGCGCAATGGCGTAACGAAAATTGTTTAAGGCTCCGTGCCGCCGCACCGCACGAAATCACTGATTTTGATCAATTTTGTTTATTCGTTGTGAGAAAGGGGACGAGAATTTAAACAAAATTATTTGTGATTTGAAAAGTCCAATTCTTCGTCTTGTACATAGGGGAAAGGGATTTTTGAAATAAATTAAGGATTCGTGGGAAATCACTAAAATTCGCAACAAGTTTTCCAAAAAATGACGCGAGACTGACGTTTGATCGTTTCGTTAGAAGAAACTGCTTTTGATGTTGAAAATTAAAAAATATCATCAACATCATTATATGGTCTACTTGTACATAGGGGAACCACTTTTTTCAACTTTCATACAAAATATAGCAGAAAAAAAATGTTGAAATAACGTAACTTTCTCAAAACTTCAAGCCAATTAAATATTTTTTTCTAATACTTAGAAACACTTTTAAGAAATTTAAAAAATTCTATATTAATTTTAAGTTAATTGTTTAATAGAATCTAAATTTTATTTTATAAATAAACAATTACTTCATTACGTAAATAAATGGCAAAGTGAACTATATAAACGATCGCGGAAAATCTATTCCGTCAGTAGCGAACGGGCCTTCCCAGCGTGAGGACGTATCACTTTGCGTCGCAGCACGCACACACGTACGTACGTGTCCGATGTTAACATATTCCAGAAATCGTACGTCGACTACCACATTTTGATCCGCATTTTATTTTAAAGTACTTTGCTTGTTTTTGAAGAACATTAAAATTTTGCATGCCTGGCAATAAATAAAATACCGGTGTACGTGTGTTCGTAATTCTTCTTATCCTAAACGGCTTGACTGATTTAGATGTTTTTTTTTAAATTCTTTTTGTGTAACTTGGATGGTTCATAACTATAGTTGGACTCGCGTGGCGCTGTTGTCGCAGGACAACATCTGCCTGCTGGGTTCACTAGTTATATTTTGACTTTAGATTTCATAGTTTTGAGTGATTTTTGGTAGGGGAAAAAGTTATAGGCTCGCGTCACCGATATTTTTTTTTTTTTTTTTTTTTTTATTTAATTCACAAAACTGATGTACAATCACAAAATAACGCAGTAGAATAGCTACACAACTATATGTCTGATTGACATCTACTAGATGTGAATCTAGCATGCTTATTTTAAGTAACACTTACAAATGACACTTACTATTTAAAAAGTTAAAATAAAAGTTATACAAATCCCAAATTAAAGAAATGAAAAAGTACCTATCGGGAAAAAAAATATTAAAATATAAAAACAAAAAAATAATAAACAATTATACAATTAAATTTATAAGTTTAGTCCTTACTGAGGCTATGGAACCAGCAAAGACATCTATTTCGCCACGAACGGAGTTGGCAAGAGAAAGCATGCGGCAAATGGGTGAAAAATTACCTATGTTAGTTCGACTATGAGTCAGAACAAAAGTTCTTCGGTTAATTAGGTGGCTACTACTACGCGGGATACAAATATTCACTTTTTCTAAAAGCTCGGGAGAATCTATGAAACCATTTACTAATTTAAACAAAAACATAAAATCCAAACATTTCCTACGTGCGCCCAAAGATTTCATTTTATAATGACTCAGCCTAGAGTTATACGAGTTAAGACTATGACATCTGTTATCCGAGTAACACAAGTGATATAAAAACCTTTTCTGAACGCGCTCTATCCGATCAGAGTGCACCTGATAAAACGGGTTCCATACCGTACTACAATACTCCAGAATACTTCGAATAACGCTGTTGTAAATGGAAATAGTCAGAACAGGTTCTTTAAAAATTTTCATTTCCCTGACGATGAATCCTGACAATTTCGATGCACGACTAATCATTTGGTCATAATGATTCCTAAAACATAAACTACTATCCATTAAAACACCAAGGTCTCTAATAGTATCAACTTCTTGGAGCGGGCTGTTATTAATCGAGTAACAAGTTTGACATGTTTTCCTTTTTCTGCTAAATTTAATGAAGTAACATTTTATTTTATTTAATGACATTTTGTTTTGTATGCACCAATTATGTACGTTATTTAAATCTAGCTGAAGCCAAATAATATCGGATTCGTTGTATATGCCCGCGCCTATATGCTGTTGTAGCAATAAGTGAAGTATTTTTGGAACGAAGTTTCTTTAACGCTACTGAAGACTACTTTAAGTCAAAATAAAGATCCAAGATGGCGGCTGCGAACATTTAAAAATATTTCGTCATGGGTATCGTTTTCATAGTTTTCGAGGATGCTAAAGCTGATAGTGAGGTCAAAATATAAATCCAAGATGGCGGCTGTGACAATATTCAGATTTTTCGTCATGGGTGTCTTTTTCATAGTTTTTGATGATTCTAAAGCAGATTTTGATGTCAAAACGTAAATATAAGATGGCGGCTGCGAAAATTTTCACATTTCTTCATAACATCACGCCATCAATTTCAAAGTGTTGGGCCCTTTGAAATTGATGGCGTGATGTTATGAAGAAATCTCATTTCCGAAACTTTTTCGCGCAAGTGGGTTCGCGCAAGTGTCTTTCGCGAAAATGTATTTCGCGCAAGTGTCTCAGATCCCTTTATGGATACTGGTGCCAATTCTCTTGTCACAAATTAATGCCTCAAAACTTGACTAAAAATCACCAAAGTTTCGTTCATTCCTGTCAAACGATGATTTCCCATCGTGAAATAATTATAGAATATATTTTATTTTGACAGCACTAAGATGGCAATATGGTGCCGATTCTCTTGTATACCGAACTAAACTTACTAAACTATCACTAAAATTCCTTACTTTTGGCTATGAAAATCTTGAAGCTATTCTGCAACAAAAATTTTCTAAATTTAAATATATTTTGACACACTAAAATTATATTTGACAATCGCGAGTCCACGTGGTACTTGTTTGCCCTACCCCGTGAATTTTTTTTAGAGCTGGAGGCGCACAGGGGGCAGCCTTGACGTTTTATATAGAATTTTTACTTTTTGTAAGGAAAATAAGAAAAAATATTACCTACATGTAGAGTGTCAGGGGTTTAAGGGTTTTATAAAGGGGATCGAAATTCTCATTATTTTTGCGATTGGACGCACCATTTTCGAGATATATGCAAAAGAAAAAAAAAAGATACAGTACTGTTTTTTGCACCTGAAGCGAGGTGTTGGTGTGAATTTTAGTTCAAGATAACTAATTTTATTCCGCACCTTTTTAATCGCGATTAAAAATAGTCAGATTTAGTTAGACATGGTGCCGATTCTCTTGTCACAAATGCCTCTAAACTAGACTAAAAATCACCAAAATTTTGTTTTATTCCTGTCAAACGACGATTTCCCATTCTGAAATAAACTAAAGTGACACAACTTAACTAGATTTTAGTTTGACAGCACTAAGATGGAACTGAGATTTTCATTTAGTGAAAATAGCAATTTTACTATTCTGAATTTGACGTTTTTCACTTAAAATTTAGATTTTCTAACCGAATCTGACTATTTTTCGCGATTAAAAACGTGTGGAATAAAATTGACTGTCATGAACTTTAAATTCACACCAACACCTCGATTTCACATGCAAAAACAGTACTGAATCTTTTTTTTTCTTTTGCTTATATCTCGAAAACAGTGTGTCCAATCGCAAAAATAATGAAAATTTCGACTCCCTTTATAAAACCCTTAAACCCCTTATACTCTACATGTAGGTAATATTTTTTCTTATTTTCCATACAAAAAGTGAAAAGTTCCATATAAAACACGTCGAGCGTGCGCGCCTCCGGCTCTAAAAAGATTCACATGGTTAGATATCACGTGTGGAATCGCGATTGTCAAATTTGATTCAGATGTGTCAAAAATTTTCTTAAACTTAGAGAATTTATTTTGCATAATTGTGCCGATTCCCTTGTTCACAAACTAAACTAAATTTAAGTGCATCTTTTTCTTTCTATTTCATTAAAAAAAGGACAGAAAATAAATTTTAGTTTAGTCCTGTCAAATTAATCAGCGCTTGACGTTAATTGACGTAATTTTAGTCGGCAAGTTTTTAATCACGTCTAAACTTGTATGGAAAGTGATAGGCGGTGATTAATTTGACAGGACTAAACTAAAATTTATCTTCTGTTCTTTTCTTAATGAAATTGTAAGAAAAAGATGCACTGAACTTAAATTTAGTTTAGTTTGTGAACAAGGGAATCGGCACCAATAGCTTTGAGATTCTCATAGTCAAAAGTAAGAAATTTTAGTGATAGTTTAGTTAGTTTAGTTCGGTGTATAAGAGAATCGGCACCAATCAAAATTTTAGGTGAAAAAAGTCAAATTCAGAATAGCGAATTTTTCATTTTCACTAAATTAATAACTCATTCAGTTGCAAAAACTGTACTTTATCTTTTTTCTGTTATTTTGCTTATATCTCGAAAATTGTGTCTTATCGCAAAAATAATGAAAATTTCGACCCCCTTTATGAAACCCATAAACCCATAAAACTCAACATGTAGGTAATAATTTTTCATGTTTTCCATACAAAAAGTATAAAATTCCATATAAAACAGAATTGTTATAAATATACTAAACGAATATACACAAACATTCCAGACTTATTTCATAAGCGTACCTACGTAACTTAACAAAATACCGTCTATAGGATCAAAACTGTTTAAGCGATCACTACGCTCGATGTTTAGGCGTGTGGGCGTGAACGGTGCACACAAACATAGCATCGCAAGAATTTACCTAAACTCTGTCGAGTGAATTCACAGCCAGGAGCCTTAATTAAGAAATCAAAACGTGTTTTTCAATAAGGTGAATCATCGGTGAATAACTATTGTTGCTTAATTTATATTATTTTGTTTATTTAATTGCTTAAGATGTAAGACTGTTACTTAGCCATATTTTTATCATTAAAGCTACATACTACCTGTACAGCTATTACCTACTACATATGTAAGCAATTTTTTGCCTTGCAACACACAGTAACACAATATTTTTAAGCTATTGCATAGCTTTTATCGCGGGGTTTGAGCGCGGCGACCGAATCAAGAAATTCCGTAACGTAACGAAAATAAAACCTAACACCCCCCACTCCGCCTACCATGTAATGACGGTTCTCATAACAACGTGATGTTGTCATGGAGGTTACAAATGCTATGCAATAGCTTTACCGCGGCAGTCCCCGAGTGCCACACGTTTTTTTATTTTATAACATCATGTACCAACATTATACCTATGTGTACAAATAAATAAATAGGAATTTGAATTTAAAAGTTTGCTTCGCTGTAATTATTAATATGCATCGGGTTAAACAGGGGCTTGTGGCTAAGTAATAACAGCTGCACGGGTCGATCGATCAGGTTAAGCTACGCTTGCCGCGGTTGGTCCGTGGATGGGTGACCATCTTTACATACCAAGTCCCCTCCGTGCCTCGGAAAGCACGTTAAGCCGTTGGTCCCGGCTGTCATTTGTAGATCTTTGACTCTCGTTACGGGTAGTTAGAAGCCCAAAAAGTCTGACAACCAGTCTTACCAAGGGGTATCGTGTTACCTAGTCACTAGGTTGTGGAGGTCAGATAGGCAGTCGCTCCATGTAAAATACTGGTATTCAGCTGCATCCGGTTAGACTGGAAGCCGACCCCTACATAGTTGGGAAAAGGCTAGGCAGATGATGGGTTAAACAGTTAACAGTTGGTAAAAATGCATTTGTAAGTACCTAAAGTTTACCACTCAAAACTCTCTCAAAGGTAAACATAAAGTAGAGATGAACCAGCTCAGTTTTCACATTACTAATTCAAAGAAGATGAAGTGAAGGTTTTCTTTCAAAGTCTCTGTTGAAAATAGACAAGTTGCATCCCGAAAGGCAGTGATAAGCCAAGCCGGTTCTACCCGTTTCAAAAATATTTATAATTCATGAACGAACTATGACGAACCTAAAACGAACATTTTTAGTCTAGCGGCAAAGTTCGAAGTGTTTTAAAGCAATAAGAACCGATTGAAATCCAAAGAATCCGTGGTTGATTAAAAAGTAAATAATTCGGATATAACTCACTCCATGTGCAAATGAATAGATCCCTGCTGGACATAGGCCACTCCCAAATATCATCACAAACCCAAGGGCCTAGACAAGTCACAATCGCTTCCAAAGCATTTCATATTTACATTATCTTTTCTTTTTTATTTTGTTAAAATTGTGTTTTGTGTTTCACGAACTGTGTCCAAATAAATGTTTTTCTTTCTTTCTGACGACTTTCAACATTATTGACATAAGCTTTTCGGTAGCTTATATCAATCCAATACATTTTGTTTTTTTTTTTCAATTATCTTGTACATAGAGGCATTTGGAACAGGGCATAAAGTTCACTCATCCTCTATACAAAAGGCAACTGATCGACGATTAATGTAGGAATGTTATACCTATTTATCCTGATCGCGCGGTAAACACTGCTTGCGCGATGCAATATTTTGCGTGACGTCAGTGCGATACGTAGTTCGCATCTGGCGAAGTAGATGCCACCACGATCGTTATCGCTGATAGAATGGTCACTTTGTCTGCGCCTCTCGAACCCAGCGAATTCCCGCGACCATCACCAGGATTTCTAGGTTCCAAGTCTGCTATTTTTATAAATTCGTCATTCCAACACGATCCCATTGTCATTTTGATAAAAGTTCGTAATCTGATATATTCATAATGGTCGATCATTGGTCGGTCAATGGTCTCGTAATAGAATTGTGTTATAATGGCATTGTCGTACAATACGACCAATGATACCGCCTAAGTCAATCATTCATGTAACATTATGTACGAGATTACCAATAAGTGCCATTTCTTTCAATGGAGTGTCAGTGGATGACCATTGGAAAGTTATAATGACGCCATTATATTAGTAGATTACCAAACTTGTCAGAATCAACAATTATGAAATCAATGATAGACCATTCTGACAAAGTCAAAGTCAAAGTCAAATCATTTATTTCAAATAGGCCCATGTATGGCACTTTTGAACGTCAAAAATTACAAAATAATAAAATTGATTCTAGTCGCCCCTTCCAAAAGGTAGTTTTCGTATGGAGAAGAATGGGCAAGAAACTCCACCGTTACTCTTTTAAAATGTTTTACAATATTGTTTGTATATGTACGTACATTTGTTAAATAATTATTATATGTGAAGACGATGCACCTAGAATAAAATTACTATACCACAATAGGTAAAAACACACTATTGTAATAGCAGACTTGAGGCCCTGTTTACTTTCCAGTACGTACCACAGAACCTTTGTCCGTAATCTGAAAACTCTCTTTCCTTTCAAAAACCTGACACAAAGTTTTCTTTTAGTAACAAAGTAATATTATATTAATACAAAATTTGTGACTTTCTCACAATAACTTTGAACAACCTGTTGTTTGGTATTGTTGAGGGTCTTACCTAAATTGTAAAGCTGTTGTACCTATTGTTAAAAATCCGTGCATTATGCCTCTGCCAAAATCTGGTTATCCTTCCTTTTTTTTGCCAAAATAAGACATCATCTTCATCATTAATTCATACCTTTTTCTAAAGATTTAAATCGTAGATTCACCTACTGCGTCAAAAAGTCGCCTTTCTGTTTCGTTTTGACATCTCTGATACACATAATGTGGCAGAGACTTGACTTGTCTGTCATAGTACTGTAATTATTGTGAAAGGTTCTCAGTATTAACATTGTTTCTCGCGACTTAGTACGATGAGGGGAAATCTAACGATTTAAATCTTAGGGATTTTCCTATAGACAATTTACGAGCACCTATAGAACGACACGTGTTGCTAACCATACATATTTATTTTCATCCGTTAACTGTTACTCAATTTAATCATCAGCATATAACTTTTTCTCAACTATATTTATAATTGTAATGGAGATTTCAATAAATAAATATTGAAATCGGCTTCTAGTCTAACCAAATCCAGCGAAATAAGTTTCACCCATTCGTAGCAAGCATAACGTTAGACATAATGGAAGATAAATTGTTTATTTTGCACAATTAAGACGCACATTATAAAAAAAACATAAATTTAAAAGTTTTACATTCAATATTGTCTGATTTTTTGCTTGATGTAAGGGCAGGTCACAATATAATGGTCACTCTAAGACCATGTTCTATATTCTATGTTATGGGGTTTGGTTTCCGCACTTAGTCCGTCAGGTGGACCATAGTGCGTGTTAATTCAAACTCCTGGTCTGTTCAGAACGTCAGTGAAAGATCTGGGTGACCCGAGGGTTTCTGTTCTAATCTTAGTAACACCTGTGCATTCGAAGAGTACGTGCGCGACGGTTTCCTCAGCCTCCATGCACGCCCTGCACAGAGGACTGTCCGTTATGCCTATTGTGTGGAAGTGTTTGTTTAGCGAGCAGTGACCCGTGATGGTCCCCGTCATCAGGCGCAGGCCATTTCTGTCAAGGCTTAATAAACGCACACTAAGACCATATACAATTCACTACATACAATAGAGTTTATTGTATTTAGTGTATGGGAAAGCAAACGCGATGTTCTGTTGTATTTTTTTTTCGTAAAGACAAAAGGTAGGTACCAAACCGTACCGTCACGTATGTTCCAAACCATATATAACGTCACACTCTATGTAACTTCAGACATTTATTACTTTCGTCAAGCCAGTCGGTCTCGGTACCTAGTTACGGTGGTTTTACTGCCTCGTCTAGACCAGACCGATTTATTTTTCATGCTAAAATGGCGAACGGTATTTTGGCTAGCTGTGGCGCCATCTAGTGGGGATAAGACGTAACTATTACTATAATTAGTGAAGGATATTATCATGAGGGAAATTGGTAAATATTTTGCTGTGTAGGGCTGGTCATTCTGGTGATCAATGCTTGTTCCATCTTTGATAGGAGGCGCATCAAAGTACGACAACAAATTGCAAATTGTTTATAATTTTTATGTCAGGATCGTAGCAGGTGGCGGTCTGTAGTATCTGCTTACACTCGTGGGAAATAGGCGTAAGGTTATAGTTTTTTTTAAATATCTAACACTTTTTTTCCACTTTTACGATTCATATATTTGCGTTGTGACGTACAGTCATTGGTCCACCTTCTGGGAGGCCATCCAACGCTACATCTTCCGATACGCAGTCGCCACTCCAGAACCTTTCGGCCACTCCCCACTGCCACCGCTGCCACCACCACCACTGTCTTGTGAAAGCCGCAGGAATCCGCTGGATGCGGGAAGCACAAAATCGGTGTTTGGGGGAGGCCTATGCCCAGCAGTGGACGTCTTTGATAATTATGAGACGTACAGTCAACCGCACGTCCAACTTAAAAATTGACATCAAAAGAGAAAAAAAAACAGTGGCCCAAACTTGAACAAGATCGCCTTGGTGGAAGAAAAATATTTGTATAAAACATTGGTCCGTAACGTTATCTAAATAAAGAGCATAATCGCGTTTACAAAAAACATACTTCCAAAACCTTTAAAGTAAAAATACTTGCATAGAACATTGATCCGTAACGTAATATAAATAAAAAGCACAATAGCGTTTACAAAAATGAAATGTCGGTAACGGTGTCGCGAGTTCAATTGTTTTTTCCTATCTCAAAAATGCCCAACGCGCCTAAAGAAGTTTTCACTTCAATAAATTGATTTACATTGACAGCGCCTTCAATACGTAGCAGTAAAGATGAATTACATAGTTCTAGCGATACTACTGACGTTCGGTTAATCGTACCTCCATATGTCCGGCGAACTCTCTCCAGTCAACCTTGCTGATTGACTAATATTTTCACTACAACATAAATCATTCTCAAACCGCTCGTGTCGACATTAAAGTCCCCGAAACGAACCACAAAAAAAAGTCCTTTTCAAGCTATAAGTTATTCAAGCAACATAAGTTATTTAAGCTGGCATATAATCTACTATTTATAACTATATTTCTCGTTCCGTACTGACATTTATGTTCTGTACAACATTTTAAGTTGCACTTACTGTAGAAGAGACATTTTTATTGTATTTTACTGTCTTTTTATCGAACATAAAAATAACGAACTTCTCTCTCCACTTGACTGTATTTCTAATGGATTTGAATGATTAATTGTTTTAAAATAGTAAAGTATTCAATAGTGTAGTAGTAACTAGTGGTTTCATCACCACTGCTCCCAAAACGGTGAAGAAAAACATCGTGAGGAAATTGGTATGTCCTAGAACCAAAAATTCAAAGCAACTGGAATTAACTGAAAATGACCCACACTGGTTACGGCCCTCTTGGACCCAGTCCCAAGTAGTTAGTAACGTCAACTTTAAGGCGTTTGTGGTGCGAGTACCGAATTGTTTTCCGTCTGTCGTCATGGAGGAATACTTTTGGCCGCAGGACGTGGTACGTGGTATTCCGTCGCTTCCGCGAACAAGTATCGCAGGACAGCACAAGGACAAGCTAGTGAAGTGCTACTACATAGTTTTAAGCTATTTATTAAAACAATTTTAAAGTTTTGTTTTAAATATGTATCTTTAGATTAAGGTATTTTTCTATGGGCCTGTGGCGCCTGAAATAGAAGTTTTTTATTTTTGTTATTTCTAAAAAACTGTTTTCTTTCATTGAACAACATAATTTAAATCATAGCATCAATCACACCTGTATGAGATGAGATTTAAGTCCTATGTAATATCCCGACTACGCAATAGAGAAATTCCTGATGGAAAAACTGACTAACATTTTACCTCTTCTTTATTGTGTTGCGTTCGGCTGAAAGTAGTGGAGTTTATCTTTGAATATTTCAGTAAACAATCAACACAGTTTCCTCTACAAGGTACTATTTAAAGCTTTGCAGAAGCTCCACGGTTTTAAAGCCGTCCTCGAATAATTTTTCAAAAAATTAATACAATATCTTGCAATTTTATGATTGCTTTTCTTTTTCGCTATAGTTACAAATGTGGAAATTCGTCTTAAAGAGTTTTGAATTATTCTGAGAAAAACCAATCTAAGATTACTAAGATTTTTCATGTACAGTTCCTGCTTAGTCATTTGGTTTTGGCACACTTTAAAAATTCATGAAGGAATTATCTAAATGTTCAGAAACCCAATCCGTCTCATTACAAAACGACCTCAGCTCGAGCTAACACCATCGAACCAGTTTCTGTATTTCGAACTTTATTCCGACTGTGGTAAAGTTCTTAATAGAAAACTGACAACCAGACAGTCCCAGACTTACTCGTAGTTGTCGATTTTGTATAAAGAACTGTATTTCAATCACAATTACGTTCTTATTACAAAAACTGGTGCGATTGTTTTATAATAAGACCGTTTGGGTCAGAGTATCAGAGTCCAGTAGCACTATCGAATGTATAAACTCCGGTTTCTGAGGTGGTCTCCAGAAAACGGACATCTCAAAGTATCACAACATTCTAAAACATTTATTTTTCCACTTTTATTACGCTATCCGCTTTCAATCCAAAAACAAGCCGTGAATTTCATAGTACTCCAAAATTTTGCTTTATTGAAAAAACATTGAAGGCAGGTCTGCGTCACTGACTCGGAAAATTGGACAAACGCCGCGAGCGATCAACAAAATACGCAGGCTAGGGGGCTAGGTCATGCGCGTAATGTTTGATCAATGTGAGGAGTAATACGTAGTAATATGTGAAGAGTACAGTTTACTATTGAAATTGAAATATGACTCGTCTTGGGTCATCGTACTATCATAAAGGCGCTTCTAAACTGGTCATATTTTAAGGCAGATACGTGGCTGCACATAGGTATATGGTATACATAACATCACCCCTCTAATTCCCCAAGGGTTAAGCAGAAGAATACCTGTAGTACCTACACACACATTTCACCAGTTATGTTTAATTGCCATGTAACAAGGGCGAGCCTATTGCCACCAAACGGGCAGCGTAAATACAAAGGCGGATGCAACACAGACACCCATAGTCTGTTCTGCATTATCTAGTGAATGGCTTAAAGCAGTAATAGTCCGTCCGAACCCAGCTGCAACACAGCGCTTTATAGTGCAGCCGCATTTGATTGTATAAGGCAATGCAAAGGCGGATTCAACGGAGACATCCATAGTTACATTATTTCCGTTAGATTATAAAGTTTCGCAAAATTATGAACCAACCGCTACTTCCAAGTTGCTCGCAGCTAGGTAGGCTATTTATTATCAGCGCAAGGTGCGTTACGTCGCAAGCAATTTTGATACCTGCAGTGTAGACAGAGCGAGTACTTATAAGCTGTATTGCAGTCGTTTCTGTTAAAACAATGTCTTTCGAAGCCGAAAATCGCAGACAGTATTTCAAATGTCTGTGTGTAATCTTGTTTGAGTACTTTATTCATACGGACGCGGCTGCGTTACAGAACTGCTACTGTCTGTGTTGCATCCGCCTTTGTATTTACGCAACCGGGCACAAATTCAACTTCCGGACTGCTACTGAGAACTCCTGGTGGAATAACCCAATAACACTTATCCCGACGTGACTGCAATGTGTTACAAAACATGATGCTTATGGGAGCATAAAACGGTTCGGGGGTCGTAGGGGTATTAAAGTTAAAGAAGATTAAAGTTAAAGTTTAACATTTAAAAATGTTTTCGTAAACAAAGTTGGAACTTCGACCTTCAATATCTCTGTAACCCCAGGTATGATCCGGTACAAAAAAATAATCACAATAACGGAAAGAACAAGTGACTCTTGGCTTCGTTATGCGTATTTTATTCCCGTTATATACTAAAACGATAAACTATGTCTGTTGGCATAGTCCGGTTACGTACAAAAAAAAAACTTTTTCACTCCTCTTGCTCAAAAAGGCCGTCATTGTAGAGTACCAGAGCGGGGAAAAAATTGCATTTTTTGCTCTAGGGAAAAAGTAATTTATTTTTAATTTTTGTCTGTTCCAACGAGCCTTGAAAAATGAAAAAGTCTTTAATCTTATGTAGAATAATCATGATTATGGACTCGACTTATTACTGGTTCACAAAAAAAAAGAACATTTTATTTGTGAAAATAGAACTAAATGCGGCTGGCTATCTCTTCGGTAGAATGCGTGCATTGCGTTGCGGCTACAGAAGAAATAAAAAAGGCATTGGCGCGAAATCTTTAGAATTTTTCTCTAATTATGAATTGAATTGGTGACCGTAATATAATTTACAACAGTGAAATTGTCATCATCTAATGGGAACATCTTCACAGAGGACTGAAATTAAGTTACCTGAAAAAAACATCTCGTTAAATATCCAGAATTGTACAAATTGTACATTTAAATAAAATAAACTATTTAATATTTAATTGGATTATTTTATTTTCTCGCAATCGTAGTGAAAAGTAGAGTGTAACACACGGCGCTAAAACCCATTATAACTCGGTTTCTATTTACTCCCTCGCTAAAGCTCGGGAGTAAAACTACCTCGTTACAATGGGTTATTTTAGCCCCTCGTATAACAATCTACTATTATGTGTTATTACGTTCATTTAATTGTGCGTGGATATGAACGCTCGTGAGCTTTCAATTGTTTTGCGTTTACATATTGTGAATAGTATTCGTATATTTCGTTTATTATTTTTATTCATTGTACAATATAGCTAGATACTAGTCTCGGGTGGCTGGCACCTTAAACACAATAATAGATTGAAGCGCTTGATATTTTAATGCTTGGAATGGATAAAGTTTTTTTTATCACATCTATTCAAAAAGAGCTTCTTCGTTAACAGAGACTAAAATAGCTCTTTAATTCCAAGGGACTAAAAGTGATTGCGCGAGATTGTGAAAAAAATGCGTGAAATGCATTCCGTCTTCGTTCGTAAACGTTTACTCGAATTCGGATTTTACTTGGTTTTAGAAAAAAATTGTGTGGTTTCTTCAATTAGTGGGAATGAAATAAATAAGCGTAGGTACCTACTATTCTTATTTAGAAGTTGCACTTATTTATTTTCTCATAGAGGGTGATAAAAGTAAAGTGTCCACCTCGGGAGCAACACTATTTTAAGCTCGAGTGTCGTACTTTGAAGCCCTCGCTGCGCTCAGGATTCTACTTTAGAATCCCTCGATAAGCTCGGGATTCGACTCTAGAATCCTTCGCTCCGCTCTGGATTCAAAGAAACACTCTCGCCTTTAAAATTGTTCTTTGCTCCAGTGGCGTGCGTTTCATAAAGACAGAAAGACACTGCCTACCCTAGTTCTGATAATAGATCTAATATTATTTTATCAATAAACAAAACAAATCATAAATCAGCTCCACCTATCGAGTGCCGGTGGTATCATCATTCGAATTTCGCATCATCTCGATTCGCGCTGCACTAGCGCCGCCTCGCCTCTGCCACGGTAAAGACACAAACTATTCGTCTCTGAATGTTTTTATGTGTGCTCTCGTGGTAAGTCGTATTTAATGTGTGTGCGTTCCTATAGCTACGCGGGCTTTGCTGACACACAATGACAAAAATCACGCACACAACTGCAAGAAAAGCCAGTGTCTATTTGTAGTTATTCTATACAGCTAAGACGAAAAATTACGACTCGTACCGAACATTACCGAAGGAAAGTTAGCTATGCAATGCAAATATTTTAGGAAATAACGTTGTTTCATTGAATTTTATACATTTAGATGACCATAATTTTTTGTCGTATAACCTTTTTTACCCTTTATTGCCCGTTTTACTATAGTTGCCATATTGTTTGACGTGCGTTGTGTTTGTGAATACGCTATCAGGTAATTAGAATTTGATTGTTGTTATTAGTGTAAAATGGATAATATTGTCTGTGAAAGTTGTTCAGATGGTGTGTGTATTGAGAAAATAAAACATGATGCGTTTTCAAAACTATATTTCGGTGAAAAAAAAACAAGTTATCGAGATAGGTCGTGGTACACCGGATTTGCAATTAATACAAATTAAAGGTAAAGTCAATCGTAAATTCAATAAAAAACAATATGATTCATATCATTGGCTGACAGGTTGCATACACAGTACCTAATCGGTTATTTTGTTTCGTTTGTCTACTATTTTCAAATAATAAAACCGTCTGGAACGACACCGGTTACGCTGATATTCATAATTTTCCTACCGCCGCGAGAAAACATGAACAATCTGAAAAACACTTAGAAGCTTCCCTTAAATATCACACCTTTGGAAAAAATCGTATAGAGACGCGTTTAATCATCAATCGACAAGACGACGCGACGAACCAAAACCAACGTGCAGTATTTTTGGTGAGTAAAATTTTCTGCCTACCCTGTCTTAAAACTGTGTGCACGCCACTGCTTTGCTCCCTAGGCAAACAATCTACTATTAAGTTGCAATTGGCTTCTATAGTACGAAAGCCTTATACCTACATTTAAGACATTTCCACTTCTACTTGTTTTCTCAAACCGGAAAAGCTGTCGAAAAAAAAAATTCTTATAACTTTTCCTATTTGCGACGAATACAACACTATCGCAACCTCAAAGTATCTACGTACATACATTATGGCCCATCAAGCTAAAAAAGAGACTCTGACTTCGTATTGTAAGTAGGTAAGGTACCTACTTCACGCAAAGTGATGATCTCCAAAATTTAATTAATTCCACCTCATTCAAGATCTGATTCAACGCCGACTGTCGACTGATTGTCTCAAAGAATCTAAATAACTGGCAGCCATTCTGTTTGATGTTTTAATTTGATAGTTATGCCCATCGTCCACAACGCTACCCAAAAGTACCCAGCGGAGTAATTGCGTGACACACATAAAATAGCAATTGACCGCAATTTTTACCTGTTTGAGTTGCACGAGATATCGCCAGCCAGCAGTTCCTTCAACTCGTTGCCCTCAACTTTTGCTAAGACAATGTTTCAGCACTCACGGGTTGAGCAATCTCATCTGTGTGCGAAAGCGTATCCGCCACAACATTGTTCTTCCCCGAGATGTGTCTTATGTCCGTCGTGAACTGGGCTATAAAATGCAGATGACGAAACTATCGCGGAGAACAAATTTCTTTACGAGTGTAGAAGGCGAATGTAAGAGGCTTGTGGTCTGTATAAACCACGAAATTACGAGCCTCCAGCATGTGCCGAAAATACATTATGCTCTCATAAATTGCTATAAATTCACGTTCATAAGGAGAGTACTTGTGTTGAACTTAACTTACGCGAAAAGAAAGCAAGAGGCTCCCATCATAAGAAGCTCCGCACTTAGCTCCTTCAGGACTGCGCCCATCGCCTTATCGAATGCAGTCATGACCAACGCCAGCTTTGCGTTGGGATCCAGATGAGCCAATAATGCTGGTTGGCAAAAACTGTCCTCGCACTTCTGGAAAGCTTCAGTCTCCTGGGGTGAAAAATTTATAGATTGAGAACCCTTCACCAAACCAGTTAGCAAAGCGTTCAAGGGTGCTTAGTAACTGGCTGCACCTGGAACAAACCGACGATAAAACTTAGCATTCCAAGAAATACTGTCTTAAGCATACGAAACTTCTGAATAGCCTTGACCTTAGATGGTACTGGTTTAGTTCCCTTGGCTGATATATGCTAGCCCAAGAATGTTACCTCCGATACTCCAAAAAGACACTTAGAACTGATAATGACATTGTGTCTCGAGTCTAGCGAAAACCTGACGCAGGTGATGCTCGTGCGTCTTCTGGTCCTTCGAAAATATTAAGAAATCATCTAAATATGCATACGTGAAGTCCAAACATCTCAGTCTGGAACGTTTGCCCTGCATTTCGAAGTTCAAACGTCATCAACAGAAATTTGAGTAATGCGAAGGGAGTCGTGATAGCCGTCTTTGGGATGTCATCAGGGTTGACCGAGATTTGATAATACGCTTTCACAAGGTCGATTTGCCAAAAGATCAAAGAGCAAAGTCTTGAGAGATTGGATATTGTTCCGGAATGGTCCGAGCATTCAGCATTCTATAATCGCCGCAAAGGCGCCAACTAAGATTTTATTCGGTACAAGATGAAGAGGTGACGACCAAGGTGACTCGGATAAATGACAAGTAACAACACAGCAACATAGACTCGAACTCCCCCTTTGCTATTTTCAACTAGCTCAGGTGTAGTTCGAATGTGGTGTATCGTGTTATGTTTAATAGTGCGGTGTATACTATGTGGACGGGTGATATCGCCAAATTCCCATAGAATGTGAGTGTATGCGGGATCACTGAGACTTATCCTCATCGATGAGATATCATCAGAACGACGAGCAGGCGAAGCTGGGATGGAAAGCATAGTATTTATTTATTTAATAAAGAACACCAACAGCATATACATACAACAATTGGATTAAAGATAATCATTTTAATTAAGAAAGGTATTATCAATGAGGCGTTTGGTTTCTGCAATCAACAACCAGGTTATAATGTGATAAAAATCCACACCTACTATCGCCCTTGTTATATCGCCAGGTGAAGTCGCGGCGCAACCCTAAGTTTAATGTTGTATTTACAAAACCGTATCTATTAATCAGTGTACCATTTGCCGCCAATAATTCGTAATTAGTTTTACTACTGCGCTCTTTGATTACTAATCATGGGAAAACGCAGACGTCACTACCAGTGTTAATGAGGAATTGCATCTTCGTATTTTTATGAGTCACAATTTCACAAATACGAGATCTGCAGCGCTTAGACAGTCGCCGATCGCCAGTATCGACTGTCTGTACCTTTTACCGCCTGATCGCAGGATTTAACGCAATTCATTGCCTTGTCACCAAACTTGAAGTGGTACCAGCAAGTTGGGAATTTCCCATACTTTGAATTCGACCTCCTTGAAAGGAAATGTCCCTAACCGCTACTTCCGCCGGATCTCTGCCTCGACCGGGACAATCTGTCAACCTGCGAAGCAAGGGCTTGCATCTACCGAGTGAGCTCTGTACTCAGTCCACTCAAGTTGTCTACGCTGATCACTGTATCGCAGCTTGATCTATGGCTTGATCTAATCCCATCGCTCCCTTGATTCGAAGTCATGATGTTCTGAGGGGTCACCAGGGAGTGTCTAGTCCGACCCAGGTGTCATGTTAATTCGCCCGGGTTGTATTTCGTTTATTTTTCTTGACAGTCGATGACACAAGTCAAAGTGAAAAACAAAAATGAAAAGGAAATAAAAATAGTGAAACTGAAGGATATTAATGTCGATTTGTTTCATATTTGAAAGTTTTAAATCACCTTTATTTTCCTTTCAGAAGTAAGCTCTTGTGTTCCCCGCGATCTGAAAGGTTCAGTCGGGGCCATATTTAATTTGCGTCACATTAATTATTCAGGGACTAAAACGACCGGTGTACTGAACTTTAGCTCCACACCGGGTGCTAAGTGACGTCATCGTTTTAATATTATACAAAATTAACAGCACCGAGAGTTATATGACATGTCGAGCTTTAGAAAGAGACTGTCACACAGGTATGAGTGACAGAGATGACGCTATATAAAACTAAACTTTTTTTTAAGACAATGCGATTTCCATACACTGTTCTTGTGACAGCTGCTTTGGTTTAGTAGTCACGCGTGCGAATGTTGAGAGTAAGGGGGACTCAACAGTCGCACTTGTGACCAGCAGGAACTAGATTCAAGACTATCTTATTTACACACAAAATACTTCCAAGAATCTTTACGGAACACAATACGGAAAAAAGGAAGAGAAAAATCGACACGGCAACTAGCGTTTACTTGATTAGACTTTAGGTGCATTTTAGGCGGACTTTGAATCGAGAGGTTGTGATTTCGATCCCATAGATATAGAGTAACAACTAAGCACCTTCAGTTTGAAGGGGTGGCTTACCAAGCATACCCAAAATAAAAATAAAACACCTAAAAGAAAAGCCTCCCTTCTCCCAAACTCCACACAGAATACATGACCAGCGTGTTTTTAATTACAAAGCGTAACTTTAGCCACGAAACACCGTGTCACGGTCATAAGACACAATAGTCTAATGACTGTGTAGAACTCGAACAAAAACCGTGCAGTCAGCGCCAGTGGAGGAGGACCTGCGACGGTTCAGTCGGCGGTGGAACGAGACAGCTGATGGAGGTAGGGGCGCACTGTCGGAGAAAACAAGAAAGACTTGGGTGCTGTTACTGTTAAGGAATCAAGAGTTATTTTATTTACAGAAGAGCAGGGCAGAAAAGGTACATCATCATCTTCCAGTCTAACCGGCTGCAGCTGACTACCAGTATTTTACATGGAGCGACTGCCTATCTGACCTCCACAACCAAGTTAATGGAAACAGCTTGCTAAGACTGGTTGTCAGACTTTCGGGCTTCTAACTACCTGTAACGACTGGCATAGACCTACGAATGACAGCCCAGACCAAAGGCTTTACATGCTTTCCGAGGCACGGAGGGGTATCGATATATAATGGATGATTGGACACATGAATGAGACATTTCAGATACGTTTCTTGGATGGAACGCACTTGCAACGACGGTGACCACTAAACATCAGGTGAATCGCCTGAAAGTCTTGCAAACCTCATCATCTGCCTAGTCTTTCACAAACTATGTTGGGGTCAACTTCCAGTGTAACCAGGTGCAGCTGACTACCAGTAGTTTACATGGAGCGACTGCTTATCTTACCTCCACAACCCAGTTACTGGGTATCATGAAAACCTGGCAGCCCTAATCGAAGCTATTTCGGGGCTCTAACAACACTGGTCGTTGGACCCGCCTCAAACTTGGTAATTGGATTCAAAAACTTTGTATTGATGAGGCAATTCGATAAGTTCGCTAGCGCTAAAGAGTTTGTGCCTTCAAGGATTTATTGAGTTTTTGGCGCCTGACATTGTGGAAAGTCACCTTTTTAAGTACTGGTGTACAGTCAAGCAAAGAGATAAGTATGAAGGCATAGCTAACTTGCGAGTCATCATCATCATCGTTTTAGCCGAAAGACGTCCACTGCTGGACATAGGCCTCCCCCACGCACCGCCACTTCAACTGGTTCTGTGCTTCCTGCATCCAGCGAATTCCTGCGACCTTCACCAGGTCATCGGTCCACCTTGTGAGAGGCCTTCCAACGCTACGCGGTCGCCTCTCCAGAACCTTTAAGCCCCATCGGTCATCAGCTCTGCAAGCAACTTGCGAGTATTTCTAAACAATGTTTCTATTCTACTAAGTACTCAAGCCTTTAACATGACTCACTTAAGCTCCACATTTACGGTCAAATTTGAATAACGTAAAATCATTAGTAAGTCATTGCAATGTAACTCTATCTCATTGTAACGAAATATAAATTAGAATAATTGCCGTAAGTTTGATAAAACTCTCAGCAGTCATTCTAATTTACCGACATAAGAGTTACAATATTGCAATGAGTTACTAATGGTTTTACGTCGATCGTGAATGTTCTACCTTAAGTGTGTTTATTAGCTTCAAAAATTAATACTTCCTACATTCATTATTGTATGTCTCTTATAAAAGTTAATGTACAGACACACAAAAATTTATGTTGAAAGTGTACTAGAAATATGAAACCTGTTTTCCTTATTGTTTGGTTGACTGTACCACACAGAGTTTTTTATGCATTGTCTAAATTAAATATTTAAGTTTTGTTCTTCAATTACTGATATAAGAAGCTATGCTGGCTCTGCTAAATGGTTCAAGTTTCAAAATGTTTTAATGGCATAACTTTCGGGTATAAACTTAAATCCACTCAGAGGTTGAGTTTTGCAAATTCCTTACTTAGTGCAGCTGTGCACTTTCTACGGAATTTCATTCTTTTATAGTCTTTAGAAGTCTGTAGTTTGTTTTTCAGTGAGCTATGTAGAAAGACAGGCGCGACGCCACGGCGCGACGCGACCTCGGTAGAACAATTTGCATGAAGCTTTCATAGAAATTGTTCAACAATGTCACATTGCGCCTGTCTGCGGAATCCTTAAAGCGTTTAGATCAAGAATTACAACATAAGTGCATTATACGTCATGATCGTATCTATTGCAAATGGAACATTGATTTTCATACTCTGTCTCTTTTAAGTCTTACTTCGGAGAAAGAGAGCGATATAGAGCTAAAAGGGCAAAAAATACTAACCTTTTTTCCTCAATTGAACAGATTTAGCTATAAAACTTTATAGTTATAATATGTTAATAATATGTTTGCAAAACAGGCCATAACAGATACCAAAATCAAATAGAATTCTTATTTAAAACTACTTAAACATTTCAGACAAAAAAGGAGAAAACGTAAATTCCGAAATAAACAGCATTTCGTACTGCATTCCACAATTTATGATCAAAGTTGGTTTAAAGTTGCTTCGTCAGCTGTATACCTCTGCCTGGCACCTTTCCAAGACAGCGTAATAACTAAAACAATTCTCTTACAGTTTCACTGAAAATTTCCTCAAACTGGTTGGGGTGGCTTGCCGCAACGACTAGCAAAATTGTAATAGGTTTTGGAAGTAAAGGAGTTCTGGAAATTGATTGGATTGGAAGCTTGGGACTTTGTCACAGCCTAAATATTTTAATACACAATGTTTTAACTTCCACCTGAAGCAATAAACCCCCGAAAATAACATGAATTATTTACTCTGTGGCAGTCGGATACAAACTATAATACTTATCGTGTAGATCACATGTGCAGCTGTATCTGGTTAGTTTGGAAGTCTACCCCAGGTAGTTGAAAAAAGGCAGGTGTAAATCATGTCCACCTTTTTTGTGCCCTACCCGTCTTTGCATTGCACCGATCACTCCAAGGAAATGTAGACTAACTTCATTATAGGTCTGTAATTTTACCGGTGATAGACATCATGGTAATAATAAATATGATAGTTGAGATAGATTAGGTTTAGGGTAGGTAACTCTTTAAAACCAGCTTTACTGCGATTAAATGGCTTGTCTGTCAACGTAAAATTTAATTGTATGTAGTCACGAGCTTCTGTCCGCAACTTCGTCCGTGTAAAATGTTGGCCTTCGACGCACCGTGTCACATCCATTCGCACGCCCACGCTGTTATGACTGCGTTTTCTGACTTTTTTTCTTTTTGCTCGGCTCCTTAGAGTCGTAGATGATATTAACTAGCCTATAAGAATTTTTCAAATCCATTCGGTAGTTCTAGAGATTACCGCTTTCAAACAAACAAACAAACTCTTTAGCTTTATTATTAGTTTAGTAATTAGCAGAGGTCGGAATTAGGTAGAGTTATTTATGTACTTGCATTGAAATGTTGATATTAATGTGGATCTTCTCGGGGTTTCTAATAGACAATCCCGTGTGACCAACAATATTACAAATAAATAATAATTAAAACCTCAGAGATAGATAAGACAAATAAAACAAAGACAGTTAACATACAATTTTTATTAGTATTAAATTCACAATGCACACGTGTACGCATTGGAATTTTGCAACTTCGGACATCCGATGTCGTTGATGTAAATTTGGCAACGTCGCGCGTGCAGTGGTTTAAATTGTGTAAAAGTAAATAACTTTTTATTCAATAGATCACGGGATTTTTCTACTCTTCAAAATGAATCCCGGGATTTAGGGTATATCCACTTTATTCTTTCGTTGTATGAAATCAGTGTAAGTACATAAATAACTCTACCTAATTCCGACCTCCGGTAATTAGTAATAGATTAATGCTGAGTTGGTTTGGTAATCACAAGCGTGACTGCTGAGGGTGATATCCTGGTTCTATCCTCGAGTTGTACAAATTTTTATTGGTATTCACCATTGGCCCAGGATCTGGATTTCAAACCGGATTACGGCAATATTCTCATTCCTTATTACACAAAACTTTTAACATACCTGTTGGAATATGGGTGTAGATGCTATATCCCTCTGCTTACATCGATGGAAACACAGGCGTAATGCAATGTAAGCTGTTTATGTAACAATATTTTGATTTAAAAGAGTGTCCATGGAGTTTTTTGTCCGTTTTTCTCCATAGGAACCTACTACGATTTGGAATGGGCAACTAGCATCATCTTTCTGACTAACCGACTCCTTGACAATACAAAACTGCCTGTAATTTGGATTAATAAAAATAAATTGAATTTTATAAATTTAACTTCTGCAAACTGCCTAATGCTAATGATCCGTTTTCAAGACATTTCAAGCGTTTAATTTATCCGAAACGTGAGATTTCTTTGCCGAATAAGCGAGGGGTTATCGTTAGAGGCTAAGAGGCATTCCAAAATGACATGCCGGAGGAATCAAATTCCAGAAATCATGCGACCGCATTACTTGAATTTTGTGAAATTCCTAAGATTTTGTGTTTATGAGGAGTAGCTAAATGGAAATTCTAAGGGGAAGAAAGGAATATTTGAAAGGAATATTTTAGTTATTTATGTTATAAATTTAACTAACTCTTTACTTTTAATTATTTCATTAGAAGTAAATGCTAATCTATACTTCTATATATATACTAATATATAAAGCTGAAGAGTTTGTTTGTTTGTTTGTTTGCTTGAACGCGCTAATCTCAGGAACTACTAATCCGATTTGAAAAATTCTTTCACGGTTATATGGCCCATTTATCGAGGAAGGCTATAGGCTATATATTATCACGCTAAAACCAATAGGAGCGGAGCACCAATGAAGAATGTTTCAAAATCGGGGTTTTTTTTTTCCTTTTGAGAGCTTCCTCTGCGTGCGCTGCGTAAACGGTTAAAGTTTCGCAAAAATCATGTATGACAGAATTGTTCCCCTTTAAAAGTTCTAAAAAAAAGTCCGCGACAGCATATGTCTATCTTTTAAGGTTGGCTCTCTATAACCTTTATTATGCTAACCAAATTTGTTCTAAAATAATGCATTATTTGCGAAGGTGTTTTTATAAACATGATATTAATCCTTATCCAAATAAATACGTTATTCATCACAAGTATTTAATTTAAAACAAAATTGCCCTTTACATCATTCGATTTCAATGAATATCTTAGGAGATATCGCAGTTTTAAAATAACATCGCAGCAAAATAATGAACAAGTACTGCGCGCGCATTTATGATGTGCAAGGCAGTCATGTGGGGGAAGGGCGTGAATCGTGATATAAGATTATAAGCCCCAGTACTTTTACCTAACGTTTTAAAGTTCAACTCTTACTGATAAAAGCAAGATGTAGGTACCTCAAATAGCTCCTTAACGTACAGACGCCAGCACATCAAGCTACCCGAAACTTTCAAATTTTCCCAATTAACTTTGAACCTTATTCTTCAGACATAAAGTTGAAAATCTATTAAATAAATTTGACAGATTGTAGTAGCTTGAAGTGCTGGCGTCGGTAGGTATTTTTTTAAATTTCGCCTTCTACGTAAACGAAGTCGCGGGTTAAAGTTAGCGTTAGCCCAAAGTAACTATTCCACGCGGACGAAGTCGCGGGCAGAAGCTAGTTTACTAGAAAATGGTTTAAGAGACCAGTATTTGCTTTGGAATATTATTATTTAGGAATATTTTAGTTGTTATATTAGATTTATGAAATGTCTTTCCTATTATGATACTTTTAGTAACGAAAGTCAGCATTTATATATTTTACTAGCTGACCCCGGCAAACGTTGTTTTGCCAATTATTTGTTTTGGGTGGACAACCCTTATCACTTAGGGGTATGAAAAATAGATAGTAGCCAATTCTCAGACCTACTGAATATGCATATAAAATTTGGTAAAAATCAGTAAAGCCGTTTCGGAGGAGTAAGGTAACTAACATTGTGACACGAGAATTTTATATATAAGATATCTATTTCCATACATAAATTAAAGTCGTTCTTCGTATGTTTGTGAGACACATAATGTAATTATGTGTCCACCAAATGTACATAAATTTTTAAAACGACCCACGTTCTGAAATTACGACTTCCTCTTTTTCGAATTCGGTATTAAATGGGCAGACACAAAAAACGCCATTGTCGGTTTTGCGTATCCTAAAACTTCTCAGAGGCGACATTACCTGCATCAAAATAATATTGATGTAAACATAAGTTGTACCTACTGTAAGATTGAAGAGGTAATATAATTTGAGCACAATCCTAGAGGGCTCCCTCTCATGTCGCGGCTCACATGAGCACGGAGCAATCTAGTTAGTGATAATGCGATGAGCAGACACAAACGAGCAGGTTCACTTACACTTTACAACGTATCGTCAATTTAAGTGAATTTTCTCAAACAAAGCATTTATTTCAATTAAACCATTTACAGGCACTTTTAAATTGTCAAAGGAGTCGGTAATTCAGAAAGATGAAGCTAGTTGTTCATTCCAAAGTGTAGTACGTTCCTATGGAGAAGAACGGGCAAGAAACTCCATGGACTCTCTTTTAAATCATATTGTTGCAAAATATTAGATAAATCATTATGTTGAATTAGAATAAATATGTCAAAAAGATTTAAAAAGACGTGCACGTTTATATCTTCGTATTCACTGTCCTTGCTTACTTTTCTTTTCTTTAGGTGAACCATTTACCAAAAACTAGGTACCTAGTTATTAATAGCTAAAAGCAGCGACCAGCTAACATCAGAACCCTAAACCACTCGAAATGACAATCACTTTTTAACCGACTTCCAAAAAGGAGGAGGTTATATGTTCGTCGCGTATGTTTGTTTTTTTTTTTTTTTTTTTTATGTATGTCCACCGATTTCTCCGTCAATTGTGGACCGATTTTGAAAATTCTTTTTTTGTTTGAAAGGGTGTGCTCTCGAATTGGTCCCATATAAATTTTATTAACTTTGCTTTGATAGTTTTTGAGTTAGCTACAAAATACGTATTTTTTTCCCACTTACAGTATGTAGATGATATGATAAGTTTCTGTCACTGGTAGCAGATAGTGGTATTCGAATGTGTGTGGGGTAGGTACCACAACTAAAAAGTGAAAAATAAAAAACTTTTTTCAAAAAAAAACAACCGACCTCCAAAAAAAAACACTACAAAGTGAAAAATAACTTTAATTTCGGAAGTCGGTGGCAAAAAACGTAAATACAAAACCCAAGACACCGACTTCCGAAATTAAAGTTATTTTTCACTTTGTAGTGTTTTTTTTTGGAGGTCGGTTGTTTTTTTTTTATTTGATAAATACGAAATAAACCATTAGGTTCTTCATTGGGGGGGCAAAAAACCAAAGAAAAGACAGATGTGAGAGGGATGATATGAATTAAAAGGAAGTTAATGATAGCGCAACGGCTGACAGAGGAGAAGGAATGGTTAGATCCCAAGTGACATGTGACATGGAACGGTAGAAGAAAATCTGACTTCTGCTTGGAAGTAAAGTAAGATTCTTCTTCTACCGGCCAAAATCTGCCTGGCCTTTTCCCAACTGTGTTGGGGTCGGCTTCCAGTCTAACCGGATGCAGCTGAATACCAGTATTTTATATGGAGCGACGACCTATCTGACCTCCACAACTCGGTAACTGGGTAATACGATGCCCCTTGTATGAAGCAAACTGACCATCAACTTAAATTGTCCGTATATTCAAATGATAACTGTCAATCTTTGACAAATGGCTACAACACGACAAATTGACGTAGGGTCAATTAATTTCCCTGACAGTACATGGTACTTTTCTCCTGTTAAGACGGTCGCAACCGCAGCGTTTGAACGCTCGTCTGCTCAGACATAAGAGCGAGCAATGCAGCCTTCAATCCGTTTAAGATAATGCTTTTAGCCCGCATCGACCTGGCTTTTATTTTTAAACCCATTCTTTGCAGGATTGACTTAGTGTGTGCAACTTGACATTGAAAATATATCGTCAGCTATCAATCGAATATTTGAGGATAGGGAAAGACCAAAGAAATATAATTCTATAGAGGGGGTGAAATGACGGCAAATAAATATATGGAGGATGATCAGCAATCAATTTGAAAAGAGTGGGAATAATTGACACAAACGTTTGTAGCAATAATTTGATAGGCTTTTGTTTAGCAAGCGGGTTGATTTGGTGACGTTTATAAAATCTACACACATACTAACAACACCACTACAACTAAACTAACTGAACTATTCTATTCTATTCATAATTATCTCTTTTGGAAGAGTATCACATTTTTTTTTGACAATTCTTTATTTTCTTTAATCGAATATTTTATTTGAATACAGAAATGTAGAATTATGAAGTCTTTTGTTGGCCTTCCGAGATGCATCTCCTTTCATAACAACATTTTTCTATAGATACATTAGTTTCCGCTTCCCAGCACATTCTAATCATAACCAAACTCCTTGTCACATCCAACCCTGTTATAAATACACCAGCACACCTTTGAAGTAACGCACTGCCTTCAGAAAAAAATAGGACGAAATACTGGCCACTGAGCAATTAGGTCGGGCAGTCAGTGACGTGGGAACTTCGCCTGTTTTGAAATACATTGTTGGGTTTCTTTTGACAGTTTGATATCGGTGACGTAGTGGAGCAGCAATGATGAGATTGACTTTTTATTGACGGGATCTGATTTGACAAAAGGATTCTATAGAAATAGGCAGCTTTGTTTTTTGGGTTTTTAATACTTTTAACAAAATTCCGGTTGGAGTTTTTAGGGACAGCATTTGTTAGGGATAGTTAAAGTGATTTAGTAAAGTGACAGCGCGTGATGTGGTATGGTATTTAGCATGTGATTTGGGCTCATAAATATAGCATAATCCGCCTATAATAATTTCTGTGTCACAGGCCTTCTCTCTGTAAAAGAGGGCCCACTGCGGATTGGTGGTTCTCATACATTAATTTTTCAGTGGTGATGAATAAGACTAGGTCTGACCGACTTGAAAAGAATAGAATATTTGCATTTGAATTAAAATATGGTACAATAGGTAACAGTCTTAATAATAGGAAGGATCTAGATGTCTCATTACTATGGACTGGCATACAAGTATTTGAAAGAAAATAAGTTATAATTAAGATAGTTAATTGATTCAGGCGTGACCTTGCGGAAATCCATTATTAAATACAATAGATGTGGATATATTTAGTAACCTGTTCCGCTTAGCTATTTCTAAAGAGCCATAAAAAACTCCTGAAATAAATCGACACGTGTTTCATCACCTCTCAACGAGGCATCCTCAGGATGACGATGGACTTGTCACGAACCCGAATACGGCGTGTTGCCATACCGAGCGCGAGGTGAAACACGTGTCAATTTTTTTCAGGAGTTTTTTATGGCTTTTTAGAAATAGCTAAGCGGAACAGGTTACTAAATATATCCACGTCTATTGTATTTTTTACGTTATAATTATATAGAATCAACAATAACTGTAATCTAGAAATCTAGAGCTTTTGGTTAAAAACCGAGGCTGATTTACAAAACCAAAACGTTTTATATTCAACATTGTTTTTCCTCATTCCAATTCAATTAACATCGAGTCAGCATCTCAAACTTTTCCCCTAATTCCGTTTCTTGATTGATTAAAGGCGCCACACCAATTACACAGCCTACAGACAAGGCACATCGATCAATCAGTAGGACCATCGGCACAAATCAATGAACATTGTCGTCCACAACAGAACATGACGAATGACACAGTGTACTGATATGCGGCCATCTTGTTTATTGACAAGACAAGATGATTTTTTCGCGACTGTATTTTTGTTGTCCTGACTTTTGATTGTTGGCTTGGAAATGTCATTGTTCGGTTTAAATAGAATGGTATTCAATAAAACTAGGTGCAACAGATCTTAATTCAACATGAATGATGTAACCAATATTTTGGAACAATATTTTATTTATTTAATAGAGTGTCCGTGGAGTTTCTTGTCCGTTCTTCTCCATATTTACCTACTACGCTTTGGAATGAGCATAGCCTAGCTTGATATTTCTGACTGACCGACTCCTCGACAATTCCAAAGTGCCTGTAAATGGTTTAATTGAAATAAATGCTTTGAGTTAAAGTTTGTGTTTTACCTATTCGATCGCGAAATGTAAACTTCAATAAGTACCGAAACTGAAACAAATGCCTCATAGTGATAATATGGGAAATACAATAATTATTATTCCATATAAATTGACGTAGGTAAGTGAATGTTTATGGATATGTATATGTATACAATGGTCCCCGAACGGTTAATACGATCAACCGTCGTTATAACTGTAAAAACTTGCACTATACCCTTTGATTTCTCAAAGAATCGGGCCAGGAAAGTCCTTCAATACTCATTTCCACCGCCCAACTAAATTACATCCACATAGACTTTTCAACATGAATTCTCCGTACTGATGTCTCTCTGCATTAGTCAATGACTGGCATATTTATTTCTCCTCTTACCGAGAATAATTGGTAGGTGTGAATATATTCGAAGGGTAAAACCGCCAACAGATAGCTCAATGAAAACGGATGTTATTTAAAATTGAAAATTCTAACTCAGACCCTCGTTAACGAGCCTAACTGATCCTCAGCGGAAGGTACAATCAGCGAAGTTTACGGTCGACCCCTTATAAGGGAGATATCGGTCGCCCCCTGCGGCAGACCCAACTCCTTGAAACTTTGTGGTTATGAGTTGTTGAGATTCATTTAATTGATATCACTTGCAAAACACGACCACATTATTTGAGCCACGAATATTTCCGTAACGACAAAAGTTTTAAATAAAAGATAAATAACATCGAAATTGAAAAGTTGGTGTGAGTAAGTGTAGCTGTAGTAAGTGCACTGTTAAATCTTAAATTGACGTTATGGTAGAAACCATAATAACTGTCATATCGGTGTTAAAGTTAACTTAAGTGGCAGTGGGCAGGGCACAAATAGCTTATGGGGCCGAAAAGTTCTGGAGTATCGACCGCGTACCGAAAGACATAGCGTTGGAAGGCCCCCCATAAGGTGGACCGATGACCTGATGAAGGCCGCAGGAATCCGCTGGATTCTAGCACAGAACCGGTCGAAGTGGCGGTGCTTGGGTGAGGTCTATGTCCAGCAGTGGACGTCTTTAGGCTGAAATAATGATAATGGTGTTAAAGCAACAATCAACCTTGACGTTTTATGATGCGCAAGTGGCGTTAAACCTACACAAATAAATAAGAATCCGCCAGGCAGCCAAAAAGGACACAAAATTACAACGCCTAAGTAGTTCGTGCACGTGCTCCTAGATGGCGCTGTTCTATAAAACACGACGCTAGGCAATTACGCCCACAATGCGCTTAATCCGCCTCATAGCAATATCCCTGCTATGGAACTATTACCATAAACACTGCCTTAGTACTAGTAGTAATGGAAGTACTTTTCTAAGTTAATTGAGTTCTTAGTGGAAGGGGTTTTTTTATTTGTAGGTTAGGTTATAGATTTTTTCTAGTATTGTTGTTCATGAAGTGGTTTTAGAGGCTTGTGTTTAGCTAACGGGTAACGGGCTACTTTACTACACTGACTGACTATGCCTAGACCAAAAGCTGGCAATAAAACCCTCGCTATTACTAATCCTAAACCGTCTGTCTATATATACGTCACAGGGCTGTATATTTTTAACGGTACCAAAAGGTGAGGGTTGCCAACTTTTTTTATATCAAATATAGTAATTTCGAAGCCGTAAAAATATAGTAGATGGCGAAAATATTTGGTAGGTATGTTTCTAAAGCATTTTTATTATTAAAGTGAAACTTTTATTACATCGTCTCTGTTCGAAATGAAATGCGTTAATAATTTTAAAGATAAAATCTTTTTATTTCACAATTTTAAAGGGCACAACGTGCGCCATGACCAAGACAATTTTTCCAAGGGACGAAAAGTCCCAAAAAATGTTGCCAGTTTATCAAACTAGAGATGCAACATAACAAAAAGAATATTTGGCTGTGGTAATTAAATTGACTAAATTTAAAACTATAAACTAAGTATATGTTCATATGGACTTGAACATAGTTGGGCCAGGCCAAGAAACAGAACTACAGCAAACAAAATAGGTATAATTAATCAGACATAACATAGTGATAGAACATGACATGTTTTTAATTAATAGGTAGCAGACACAACTTTGACACACTCCTTCTATAAATCTTATCATTAAATTTTACATCAGCCACTCTTACACATTTATCATTTCCTGGATAAACTTTTATTATTCTAGCAATAGGCCATACTAATGGTGATGTATTCAAATGCTTTACCAGGACAATATCACCTTCCTTCATATTTGGTGATTCATGTTTCCATTTGGGACGACTTTGCAGCTGAGTCAGGTAATCATTTGACCAGGTTTTCCAGAAGTCTTGCTTAAGCTTTGTTATCACCTTCCAAAATCGTAAACGATTTATAGGGACTTCTGTTAAATCAACCTCAGGATAGCTGCACACAGCCGTGCCAATCAGAAAATGACCAGGCGTCAAATACTTGCCTTCATTTGGGTTCAGTGAGAGCAGGGGTCGAGAATTCAGAACACCTTCTATTTGGACCGCAATTGTGTTAAATTCTTCATAGGTCAATGTTAAGTTGCCTACTACTCTTTTAAGGTGGTGTTTTACACTCTTCACCCCCGCTTCCCACAATCCACCAAACTCCGGTGAATAACTGGGAATGAATACAAATCTAATAAAATTTATTTTACAAAAATTGTGCACTGAGTCTCTATGAGACTTTGAGTTTTGTAACTCATAAAAATCTTTTAGTTTATTCTGTGCACCCTTGAATGTCTTTGCGTTATCGCAAAAAAACCTTTGTAGGCATGCCTCTTCTAGATATAAAGCGTTTGAGACATGCTAAGAAATTATCTGTAGTAAGGTCTGATACCACCTCCACATGGATAGCCTTGGTGGCAAAGCAAACAAAGAGAGCAATATACCCCTTTGTTACGAGTGGTTTACGAATTCTACCAACCTTTATATTAAAAGGACCACAAAAATCAATACCCACATGTTGAAAGGGTCTGGTAGCGGTGATTCTCTCAGCTGGTAATGAACCAATAAGCTGCTTTGCAGTTTCAGCCTTCAAACGCACACAAATTAAACATCTATGCAATACCTTTTTGACCTCTCTAATTCCACTTATGATCCAATACTTCTGCGAGAGGGAGCTAAGGACTAGTCTGGGACCAGCGTGCAATAACCTGAGATGTTCTCTTTTAATTAATAAAGAAGTAATATGGCAATTTTTTGGAAGAATGAGGGGGTGCATTTTATCATGTGGTATGCCTGCATTTAGCAACCTGCCACCCACGCGAAGCAATCCATGTGCGTCTATGAAAGGGTGTAAGCTTGCAAGAGTTGTTTTCTTATCCGGTTTAAATTCTTCAGCAAAGTGCTGTTTCTGTACACAGCGAATGATAATTAAAAGAGCATCTTGCAATTCTTTAGGTGATAGATTTGTGGCAATAGCCTCTTTTTTCTTTTTTAAAGTATTATTATAGAATCTGTATATGTATGAGACAATTTCTATAATTTTATTTAAATCAGAGAATTTTTCAAAATGATCCAACATTGAGGACTGCTCTACTTTTTGTAAGCAACAAGTAATTTCCTCTTCAGCAATCTCTGTACTATTTACATCATTTAATATTGGCTTTTCATGACAGAAGTCTGCCTTTGACAAATATTGTGGACCATGCCACCATAGAGCGTGATCTTGCAATTTTTGCGGCTCTATCCCCCTTGAGAGTATGTCAGCTGGATTATCAGCAGACCTTACATGGAACCAAGAAGATTTTTGTGTGAGCTCGACAATTTGACGTACTCTGTTTTGGACATAAATATTACATTTTAATTTTTCGGCCTGTATCCAGGCTAATACAATTTGGGAATCACTATAGAGATAAACTGAGAGATTCAATCTAGTTGCAAGTACTCTACTGACTCTACTTGCTAACTGTGATAGCAATAATGCACTATTTAGCTCCAACTGAGGAATTGTTAATTTTTTAGCTATGGGAGCAACACGCGATTTTGAGCATAGTAAATTAGTCTCAACTCTCTCATTTTCATATAAAACTCGCAAATAAATACAGCAGCCAAAGGCTTTCTGTGAAGCGTCAGCATAACCAACTAACTGAACCGATACAAAATTATGACTTTTGATAAATCTGGGTACTGAAATTTTTACCATAAGTTTTAAATTGGCAAGAAACTTTCTCCATAATAATAGTTGTTTAGGAGGCAAAGTAGAGTCCCACTCTATATTTAAAACCCATAATTCCTGCATTATTAACTTGGCCACTACTATAATAGGCCCAATAAGACCCAAAGGGTCAAATATTTTACCGATATAACTAAGCACCTTTCTCTTAGTATTTAAAGTTTCTTCCTCACACTGTGGGGATTGAAAAGTAAAATTATCCAAAAGGACATCATATTTTAGACCAAGTGTTTTAACAACCTTGTCTGTATTAAGATTAACTTCATCAAAATATTGACGTTCAACTGGAATGTCTTTGAGAACTGAAGAATCGTTGGAACACCATTTATGTAAATTGAAGTTGCCCAATTTAAGTAACTCTATCAATTGACTTTTTAGCAGGTGTAGTTCCTCTACATTATCACAACCAGCAATGACGTCATCTACATAAGTGTTAGAAATAATAACATTAGCAGCTAGAGGGTATTTTTCCCTATATCTATTGGCAAGCTCTATTAAGCACCGAGTGGCCAAAAAGGTAGATGACTTTAGCCCATATGTAATAGTCTGCAACTGCAAGCACCTGATGGGTTTGCTGGGATGATCCCTCCAGAGAATATTCTGCAGGCTGGTATAGTGTTCATTAATAAAAACACACCTGAACATCTTCTCTATGTCACAAATCAAAGTGAAAGAATATGTTCGGAACAGAAGAAGTATATCGAAAAGCTCACCCTGTACCACAGGCCCATTCAGCATTACATCATTTAATGAAGTATTGTTTTTAGTCTTCATACTTCCATCAAAAACCACTCGCAACTTAGTGGTCTTGCTCTCCTCATTGAAGACAGCATGGTGGGCTAAAAAGTAAACAGAGCCACAGTCAATATTATATGAACTTATATCAATTTCAATAGCATGTCCCATCGCAACATACTGATCTATAAATTCTTTATATCTCTTCAATAACATAGGATTTTGTTTAAATTTACGTTCTAAATACCAAAATCTTTGAAGGGCAATAGAGAAAGAATTTCCAAGCTCTAATCTTTCCTTGGAACAGATGAGTGGCATGTCAACATGAAATGTATTATTTTCAAGGCGCACAGACTGCTGAAAGATAGTTTCTGATTTTTGACACTCATCTGTCCATTTAACAACAGGTTCAGGTAGCTTTTCAGTAAGCCAAAAATTTTCCATCACCTCTTCTAATTTTACATTATCAGCTATAACAAAATTTGATACAAGGTTATTACATACCATTTGTTGGTTGCATTCCCCAATTGTGCCAGCAATAACATATCCAAATACAGTGTTTTGGAGTACAGGACCATTTGAAATTTTTATACAACCATTTAACAATGAGTTAAAATAAATATCAGCACCCAATAAGATTGAGATTTCTGAAGGAATATTGAAGTCACTATCTGACAATTGAATGTTTTTAGGAATCTTTAATTTGGAAACATCAACAAATTGTTGAGGCAAAGGTGTGGTGATGGAATCAACAACATAACAAGTTAAATTGAATTTAACATCATCTAATTGACATGAATTTATGTTAAAATTAACAGTTTGATTAATTTTTGAAGAACGATTGCCGATCCCAATAATGTTGGTAACCTGCTGAGTAGGACTCATATTTAACTTTTCAACAAGCGATTTAGTTACAAAAGAACCTTGACTGCCACTGTCAAGCAATGCTCTAACTTTAAAATCACGACCATATTTGTCAGTAATTTTCACTATTACAGTAGGCAGCATAATATTACAGGTTGTAACTTGAGAATTTGAACAAAGTGAGACTGGAGTCTCTGGCTGATCATCACAATGTAAGAGTGTATTGTGTGATTTTTTACAAACTCTACATTTAAATTTATATTTACAAACTTTGTCAGCATGACTTTTCAAACAGAGAGAACATAGTTTTTTATCTTTAACAAAAGTCAGTCGAGCATCTGTAGGGATCATTTTAAATTGTGGGCAATTAAAGATTGCATGTTCTTTTTTATCGCAAAAAGTGCACACTAAACCTGAAGGGACAGATAAATTAGATACACGTGTCACAGACTTACCTTTATTTTCAATATTAACTTTATGAGGGTTACTTTCTTCCAATGCTGTAGCACGTTTTTCAAGAAAGGTTAAAAAATCTGTCATTGTTGGTAATGTTTCTGGATTACGGTCTAGTTGAAAAGCACGATATGTATATGAATCCATCTTTCTACAAAGCACACAAATCAAAAGTCGATCCCACTCATTGACTGGTTCATTTAAATTTTTCAAAGCGTGCAACTGTTGCTGAATGTAGGAAACAAAAGTCCTTATAGATGCAGCTGTACCTTTAGGCATTGAGGGGATGTCCAGAAGCAGGTTTATGTGATTGCAAATCAATCTTGACTTATTATCATATCGTTTATTTAATAATTCTAAAGCTTCTGAGTAGGACTTATTTGTGAGCGGCAGGTTCACAATTACTGATAAGGCCTCATCTAATAAATACTTTCTTAAATAAAATAGCTTCTGAACATCCGACAATGTTGTATTGTTATCAATGACTGCAATAAACAACTCATAAAATGGTTTAAATTTAGTGTAGTCTTTCCCATCAAAAGTTGGAATGTCAATATTTGGTAATTTTGAGGCAGTGACATAGCCAGTCTGGGAGGGCTCTGAATCTGATTTGGAACGTGACTTTATATTTTCGTTTAGAATGGCAAGAGTGTTATAAAACTTTTCCTCAAATGCACCAACATCTTCAGAGTCCTCGGCATCCAAGCTCAAAATATCTAATTGAACACTTTCGTACTGATTAAAAACAGCAGTTAATTTGTCCTTACGGGCTTCTAACACATCAATTGTTGCTGAACTTATAAGAGTTGGATCACTGGCAAAGTTTTCCATACGTGTTAATGTTCCTTTGTACTGCGAACGCGTAATTTTTAATTTCTTTAGGTCGGCCATTGTAACGCAACACTAATTCACTGTATATTATCACTTTTAATGCACTTTTAAACTATTATCTGCAACTTTTCGTTGTTAAAAACTTCTCTGTTTGATATTTGTTTACGACGTAGTGTCAAACTGACAATGTCAAATTGACAAGTCGTTGGCGGGATGTCAAAACTTTTCCGAGAAATGTAGGTATCTATGTAGGTATCTGGAATGTACCACCTTGATGATGAAAATCGCTCACAATTAGCGATTTCACGTTGATGTAAGGCTGGAACTCATGCAAAGTCGGGATTTTCACCCAAACTATGAGCAGGGTGAGGCTCCGCCGCCGGAAAACCAGGCAACGTCTCCCGAACAAACTCGCCAGACACACGGTGCAAGACGAATAAACACCTCCAAAGGCACTGAATCTACTGTTTCACTTATTCGAAGGACCACTACGCATGTTCGAAATGAAATGCGTTAATAATTTTAAAGATAAAATCTTTTTATTTCACAATTTTAAAGGGCACAACGTGCGCCATGACCAAGACAATTTTTCCAAGGGACGAAAAGTCCCAAAAAATGTTGCCAGTTTATCAAACTAGAGATGCAACATAACAAAAAGAATATTTGGCTGTGGTAATTAAATTGACTAAATTTAAAACTATAAACTAAGTATATGTTCATATGGACTTGAACAGTCTCAAACTTTTTCGTTTGTGTGTTGCATGTCGCGTGACGGTCGGCCGCGGAGTAGGGATAAAGTGAAAGGCGCTCGTCAGAGCAGCCAAGGCCAATATGGCGGCGCCTATAGAAGTTTCATTTTTACCGTGGTTTCATAAAACCACACAATCCTTGTTAAATGCATATTTTTTGCTACTAGGAGTATGAACTTTCATTAACAGGGTTTTTTTTTAATGTTTCATAATAATTTTTACACTCTAAATAAAGGTTACTGCGGCCCAATTGCGATCAGTTCTCCATTTTGTATTGAAATAAAAATATAGTAGTTTCGCCTACTAAATTTTTTCGTTAGAAATATACCTCTAATGTAGCAGAATATTATGTAAGGTCCCATTAAAATAGATGGACAAACTTTTAGAAATCATTCAGACCACCAAATAAGGACAATGGTAAAAAAAAATAAGAAAAACGCATTAGATACTTATAAGAAAACAAAATCGGCGAATGAAAATACACTAAACAATGTTGGTTTATTATTTTAGGTTAAAATAAAATCACTTTAATCAGTATTTTTTTTTTGCTTGGATATCTTTGGTTAGACGTACTGGATGCTGTGTTAAAATTTGTCCATCTATTTTAATGGGACCTTGTATGGTTTGGCAACCCTATTAGTGATAGACAGTTACAATTTTCACATAGGTAATGCTGTTTACTATCGTCTCTCTCTCTATCATGGGAAATAGTAAATAGAAGGTAAAGTTATAATTTTGGTCGCAGGAACCCTCAGTACCCAAGTCTGCCTCACACAATTGACCGGTTTAAAAAAGTTGAACCACAAAACTTGCTTCAAAGTCTACCATAGAAATATCTTATTCATATTTTTACCCATAGAAAGAAAGCCGTAAAAAAAAGCAATACCACTTTTTAACCCGACCCTCATCAAGAAACTCCGGTCACTTTACTAATTTTATACAGCACACTTTATTCATAAAAAGTGATTACTAAGTTTGACTCAGAGATTATCTTCTGCAGCTGGCATATTCTCAAACTTAGTGTTCATTAATTAAATCAGTTCAATAGCTCGCAATGCCAGCTCAGCGTAATCATTTTAATGACTTTTGCTAGAGGGGTGAAAGATCCGTACAGAACGGGGTGAAATAGCGGGCACGCAATGTTTATATTTTTTTAATGTTATGCTATGATAGTAGGGCAAGATTACTTATTTTGTCTTTATTAAAACTGATTAGGTTGTAGACTGGTATAATGTAATCGTAATGGACTCTGTTTGCGCGCCTAAATTTTGACTCAAACTTCAATCTCTATTACAACTGAGTAGAATTAGATTTTAACCGTAAAGGACTGTTAACTCACATTAATTGTGAGTTTATTTCAGATAGGAAACGCCGAACTCATCTAGCTTTTATTAAAATTATTCTTTTAATAAGTATGACATGTAAAAGTGATTCCGATTTTCTATTTACAGAATAAACAATTTCATTTCATTTGTGACTCAAACTTTCCAGTCGTTTTTTTTTTAAACTACTTTAGGGGCTGGTTTATAAATCTGAAAATTACGTTTTGTTATTTCGTGTCAAGAGTATTCTACATTGTTTAAAGCACACAGTGGGAACACAATTTTCCATACAAACACAAATCTCTTTCACCCCTTAAAGGGTTTAAATAAAATTGGTCTTGACTTGAGTGTCAAATCATCCATACCTTTGGAGATGACGTTCAGCCGTCAGTCCCAGTTATCACACAAAAAACCACATTAAAGTTACTTAAACTAATCAAAATGTGCCCATACAAACCGCGTCCGCGTATGTTTTAAACAAGTTGACTCAATGAGCTAGTATTTACGTTGATGAAGCGTACGCTCGTGATTGGACGCCTCACATAATATAGTCTGTTTACAGTAGGTGTGTGTTTGATGAAGTATTCGCGAACATCGCATTCACAATCATGATACGAAGGGATTGAATAGGATAGTGGCTCCCGCAAACATTCTGATCTATCGTAAAATACTAAATAATGTATATATTATGATAGTTTAAGCCTTTATTATAATACCAGCCTATAATTGTCCCGCTTCAGGGTAAGACCTCTTCTCATACAGAAAAGGCAAGAGGATTGATCACTACGCTTGCTCAAACTGGATTGGCGATTTTAGACCCATATTAACTATACATCCAGGTTTGTACTGACCAAGATAAACTCAGAAAGTACTTAAAAATAGTAAAAGCCACATTAGAAACCCCACATTTGCAACATCGTGCATCAGAGGCGAGGCCTTAACCACTAGGTCATCACGATATTATTAACTTAAGCCTCTATTAGCTTTAATTTATTGTTCAACATTTATATGCAGTTCGCATATAAACTGTGCACATTAAATAAAAAATATCCTAATACAAACAAAGTAAATGGCGCTGAAATATTCCTCCGCATCACTATCAGCTGGTAATGTGCTGAGACTGACGGCATTGCCACATTGTTTGGCAATGGTGCCCACTGGTGGCCCAGTGCTAACGACCGCAACTTACGAGTTGTAGGTCGTTGGTTCGAATCCGGACAGTCGCTTTACTTTGTGTAAATTATTTCATCACCACTGCTCTCAAAACGGTGAAGGAAAACATCGTGAGGAAACCGGCATGTCCTAGAACCGAAAATTCGAAGGCATGTGACATCTACCAACCCGCACTGGGCCCGCGTGGTGGATTACAGCCTACTCCCTCACACAGAGAGGACGCCTGTGTCCCAGCAGTGGGAACATTATAGGTTGATTATGCTATGACAATACTTATGATGGTGAATAAAAATCCAATGGCTTAACTCCACATACTGAGCGTCCCATATCATAATATACTTTCGCACTTCGTGGAAGTTTGTTTGGACTAAAGACACTTTCGTCTAAGTTTCAAGTCAGGATTTGACATAATGCCTCTAATTCCCAAAAAGTTTGATAAGAAAGAAAGAAAGAAAAAAAGTTTATTTATCACAAAAACAGTCTGGGTCAGGATGACTGGACCAAGAGAGATTTTTGAAGTTTGAGCAATACCAAGTTTTAGTACCTATTTGGTACCAGACATCAAATAATTGGTACCTCGCTCTAGAGAGAAAATTATTACGAGGAAAGTGGCCAGCCATTCTGACTTCAGAATGGCTGGACCAAGTCGGCTGCACCTAGTTGTAGGTGTTATAACTAGTTCATCTTTTCATTAAAATTTAGTACCTCATTGGTATCTCAACATATGTTTTTCTTAATTTTTTTCGATAAGCCAAAAAAAAGTTACACCTAGAAGAAATTTTGCATGTAATCTGGAGCACGTTGATTTCACCTAGTTGTAGGCGTTATAATTAGTTCATCTTTTCATTAAAATTTAGTACCTTATTGGAACCTCCACATTTGTTTTTCTTAGATTTTTTCGATAAGCCAAAAATAAGTTACACCTACAAGAAGTTTTGCATATTTAATAATGTTTATTTTTGTACTAAGAAAATTACCGAAAATAAATCATATACAAATGTGCCTTTTTGCCACTTGATTTTAACAAAAACACCTTAAGTGAGTCTGCAAATTCAATGCTAAACAGTGACAGAAATATGTCGAGTTGTAGACTTTCTGGTTGTCAAGGCATAAGGTGCTTAGATTATAATTTGAAAGATATTGCTGCTTTTGAGCCCATGTCTGACGTCGAAATTTGCATTAATGATTTACCTAAAAATATAACATTAAAAGGAATAGAGTACCACCTTTTGTCTGTTATAGAATTTGTACCACCTCCGACTCCGAAAGGCGTGAGACATTACAAATCACATTGCCGCAGAGGGTCCAAATGGCAATGTTACGACGACATGTCAAGTAGAATCACAATTAGTAAAAACAAAATGTATGCACACTGTTATTTATAAGCAAAAAAATATTAATGTGTCAATCAATGAATAAATATGTTATACGTGATATTTATCTGTGTTATGATTTATTTTCGGTAATTTTCTTAGTACAAAAATAAACATTATTATGTAAGCAAAACTTCTTGTAGGTGTAACTTATTTTTGCTTATCGAAAAAATCTAAGAAAAACATATGTGGAGGTTCCAATGAGGTACTAAATTTTAATGAAAAGATGAACTAATTATAACGCCTACAACTAGGTGAAATCAATGTGCTCCAGATTACATGCAAAATTTCTTCTAGGTGTAACTTTTTTTTGGCTTATCGAAAAAAATTAAGAAAAACATATGTTGAGGTACCAATGAGGTACTAAATTTGAATGAAAAGATGAACTAGTTATAACACCTACAACTAGGTGCAGCCGACTTGGTCCAACCATTCTGAAGTCAGAATGGCTGGCCACTTTCCTCGTAATAATTTTCCCTCTAGAGCGAGGTACCAATTATTTGATGTCTGGTACCAAATAGTACCAAACAGGTACTAAAACTTGGTATTGCTCAAACTTCAAAAATCTCTCTTGGTCCAGTCATCCTGACCCAGACCAAAAACACGTGCATAAAAGAAGAGAACAATAAAATAAAACAAAGTATGATGATTTATATATATATGGATATGGGGACTAATAGTAGTTGGTAGTTGGGAGAGCTGGTGGTTATGCGAACATAAATGTAGGGAACAGCAGATTTTTTCTTTCGCGATTTCTGATTTGGTCCCATAGTAAAAGTTGTTCATAATGATAAGTAAAGTCACGTATTAAAGTTTGCGTACTGGATAAAAACTTACCCTGTATAATACACCCACATTTCGCCAGTTACATTTTAAGTCCCATGTAATAGGGGGCAAGCCTATTGCCATCAACCGAAGATGAATTCTGACTCCAGGCTGCTACTGAGAATTTCCTGATGGAAAAGTCCAATAAAACTTTCGTCGGTTATTGAACCCAGGACCTTATACTCAGCAGTAATGCTTGCGACCGCTAGACCAACGAGGCGGTAGGGATTTTAAGTAAATTGACTTGACGTCAATTTGCCATGTTATGTCATATACGGACAATTTAAGTTGGCAGTCAACTTGCTCAACAATTAATTTCGTTGATTTTATTCCCTATACTAGCTGCACCCGCGGTTTCACCCGCATAAGTCTCAATCCCGTAGTAATATCGGGATAAAAAAGTATCCTATGTCCTAATCTAGATCATGGTCTACCCATGTGCCAAATTTCAACCAAATCCGTTGAGCCGTTTTAGCGTAAAAACATAACAAACAAACAAGCACACTTTTGCATTTTTATTATTAATAAAAATAGTTAGGATAAGTGTAAGTACAATAATAAAACAGTAACAATTTTTCATCTCGAACACTGCAATTAGCCTTTTGAACAAAAACTCAGCTGAAAAAGATAAAAGGTAAATCTGAGCAGTGAGCGGTAAGAAAGGCGAACTTCTTTTATTTCTGCTCTCAAAGGTACATAATTAGCTGTCTGTGATTACCGGTAGACAAACAGCTTTCAAAGACTTTTAAAAGAAGACTTTTAACTCTGAAATTAAAGGAATTAGTGGGACATTCTTTTGTATTTAACAAAGGATTTTTAACGTTTAATAAAGGAATTAGGTATTTTATGAATTTTAAAAGGTTTATGATTTATTTTGGTATTTCATAAAGACGGATTTCTAAATATTCATTGTTGCTTGATGCAGTATCCGATACATTACATGCTATGAATTTACTTACCTTGTTGCATAAATACCTGTATTTCCTGAAAGAATAGGCACTGGTGTATTAATACTACCTCCCCACATTTGCGAAGATATGTTAGATCTCATGTAATAGAGGGAAAGCCTATTACCATTATCATCTACCTAACCTTTTTTCAACTATGTTGAGGTCGGCTTTCAGTCTTACCGGGAGCAGCTGAATACTAACCTAACCCTGAGCTTATTGCCATCAACTTTTATTTATCTTTCCAACTAATACATGATGCCATACATTTTCTTCATCTGGTTAACCTTTTCTCAACTTTGTTGGTGTTGGCTTCCAGTTTAACTGCACCTGAATACTAGTATCCTATACGATTAAACGAGCAATATTTGTATTTTTTTTTTTTGTAATCACTTTCAGTGGGCCTACCACCAGCTCAATGGTAGTGGTAGGCCTCCTGGAAAACGGCTCTAACGATAAAATACAATAGACGTGGATATATTTAGTAACCTGTTCCGCTTAGCTATTTCTAAAGAGCCATACATAACTCCTGAAAGAAATCGACACGTGTTTCACCTCTCAACGAGGCATCCTCAGGATGACGATGGACGCACGACATGTTGCCACTTGCCACACGCCGTATTCGAGTTCGCAACAAGTCCATCGTTATCCTGAGGATGCCTCGTTGAGAGGTGAAACACGTGTCGATTTCTTTCACACTTCTTTCAGAAGCTATTTATGGAAGAGAGAGAAATAGCTAAGCGGAACAGGTTACTAAATATATTCACGTCTATTGTATTTTATAATGGATTTTCGCAACATCAAGCCTGAATCAATAACTGGCTTTAACAATTTCGATGAAAGTTGGAATATAGGGGATTACGGGGGTGGAAAATCGATCTAGCTAGGTCTCATATCTGGGAAAATTCATATTCGCCGTATTTTCACCTGAGCAGAGCTCGGTCGCCCAAAATTTAGAACAAGATGGCTACCTTAGAATAATGACATGGCAGCATGGAATTAGGTACTATCAAGGCATCAGAATACATGGATTAGTATGAATTTTCCTATACTATTAAATGAGCATTCTCTATTTTCACCAGAGCAGAGCTCGGTCGCCCAGGTACTTTTACATGAAGTGACTATTTATCTGACCTTCATAATCCAATAACTGGGTTACACGATACCCATGGCAAGACTATGAGATACATTTTATTACGTCCTAAAAAAACTCTAAAATACCGATCTCCATTTGTAAAGGCTCATAAAGTATTCCGGTCGTGATGCATCGGACAAATTGACGTCCGGTGTGAGCGAGCCACTTCCGGCGCGGCCGGATGCGCCGCCATATTGTGCAGCAAACAAAATGGCGGCTCATTAGTAAATGGAGGTGTGGATTTAGACTGGGATGTTGTGAACTTCTTGTCTTTTAAAACTGGTGTTCTTTAAAGTTGAAAACATGTTTTTTTTTTGGGTATTTTTTAAAGTTAAAACTAAACTTAATAATGACCTGGTTTTAGGCAATTTTTTACTCGAAATATATACCAGCCAAGTTTATCTTTCATTTGTAGCACTCCTTTTTATAGTTCGTTTTTAAATTACTTCAATAGACCTGAGTTATTTAGATAACCCTTTCCTTACTTCACAAATTATTCAAATTAAATAGCCACGAAGAAAATATTCCTTTGCATAGCAATGTTATGGACAAAATTGTTGCTACGAAAGCGTAGTATGCCAGCTACGCACGTAGTACACGTAGCCATGACGTCATCCCGTCAGCTACGCCGTAGCTACAGCGAGGTGTCTTGATTCAAATTAGAAAATAAACCTGTCTATTTCTAGTTATACGGAGAGGTTACTCAAGCAATTTTGGAAAAAAATGCATCTAGCATTTCGATACTTGAAAAAAGATTATGGGGTACTTATTTTGCTGAAAAATAACAAAATTTGTAGATGGAGCTACGAACACAAATAGTTTTTAATACAATACGAGTAGTTTGTTAAACTCTAAAAACATGCCTTGGAAAAGAAACCCCAATTTAATACCTTCCAAACTGCTTAAAAACACAATAAATCTGAGCCCATTACTCTTACAACCACTTTAATTATTACTACCCACATCCGGATAAAATTTAAAATCTCCACCCGGCTAGAGTGTCCTTAACCGGATTTCACTCCGGATAAGCCACACCCACCCGGTGAGTTATATGGATAGATGGGTATTAGGGCTTGTTTAGATTAAAAATCAGCTTTAACTTGACTTGATTAGTGAGGTGTAGCTGCGTTTACTGCGTTCAGTTTGTGGATGGGCGACCGTTACTACCTCATCGATTTATTAATATTTGTGCCTAGGAGAGATCGTTGAATCGTCCGTGATGCCTCACCAGTTTTTAAGTGAGCTTCGGAAAACTACTGGCTTGGCAGAAATGACGGTCGGAACAAACGCCACAAAATTTTATGTATGTTTTATAGGATATAATTCAAATCTAATGCGCAACCCGTCATTCAAATACTACGAGTACTTCGTATCGACATTTCTCGGATTTGATATAAATGCAGTATGCCAGCACTCCTTTTTTTTTGGTAGGGCATCTCGTAGTTGACCTCTAAGATCATGACTACTTAACCAGGCTTTCCTGTGGGTGCCTTAAGCTACTACACTTAAAACCTCCAGCCAGGGGTTATTCAACTATGCTAATTAAAACTAGGTGAACGCTCGCTAAGGGCACCCCCTCTGGGGTACGAACCTCGGCTTAGAGCATCAAACGGAGGGAGGACATCAAGGATGGGACGGGCTGGATCTAAGTTTTGATCATGATTATTAGTCGGGGAATTTAAAGCTACGTACTCAGCTGCAACAACTGCTGGCACCTCGTTATCGAGCAAGGGTCGGGGGGGGGGGGGGGGGGGTGCCAGCCTTCCTAATATTATTAGTATTATAAGCCTATGCTGTCCCACTGCACAGCACACTTCCCTCTTTCCACTTTTCCCGCAATTTTGGGCCAATCCTTTAAAAAGAGAATCTATTTTATCCAGCCGTCTCCTGCTGGGCCTGCCGCGTGGTCGCTTCCGGCCAGTTGGGATCCAATGAGTTATTTTAGTCCATTGCTCCTTTGACATGCGATATAGCAGCTGTGAGGCGAACGTCAGCTATTTGTGTTTTGGAAAGAAGTTAACGCTCTCTTAAAGAAAAAAAAACGCTCTAAAGAAATAAGGCACGGGTACGTAATAATTATTATAGTGTCGTGAACAAGTCCTTACAGTTGCTCGTACATACCCGTTCGGGCGCCATATCCGGATAGTTAACCGTGTTACAGGGTATTAAATATTCTGTTTCTGATAGCAGCCTTTGAAGTTGTTCATTTGTGGGAACACTAAAAATTATTAAAACGATTTATTAGATAATACTTAGTTATTATTAAAACTATAAATTGGAATTGTGTTATTGGGTTTTCCTTTAACAAAGTCTGAATTAATGCCCGAATTTCCTATCTGGGCATAGGTTTGCCTTCTATACAGTGTGGCCCAAATAAAAAATCACTAATGTTATACCCCCATTTTAAAGTTAATTTTCGATAATTTTTCATGAATATTCAGAAAAAATATGGGTGGGCACATGCCGATGGGCGATATTGTATACATGGAAATTGAATCATAACTGACGAAATGTGGGTATACATATATATGTATACCCACATTTCGTCAGTTATCAAAAAATATGCCTGTATTCCACAAAGGGGTAAGCAGAGCTGTATCTGTATGTACAGATACAGCTCTGCTTACCCCTTTGTGGAATACAGGCATATTTTTTGTAGGTATGTTATAAATTCATATGCCTAAAACTTTAGTAATGGTGAATCATTGTTGTTACTAATCGTGGGTTTCAGTCAAAAGACTGATAGTAAAGCTATTTAAAAAAAACATATATATAGCAAACAGCTTGTGATTGGTTGAGAAAAATAACGACAGCCAATCACGAACAGTTACATGTGATTTTACTTCTACAACTGTTGGACAAGTCATGTTAAATTCATATTGTTCCTGAAAATTCTTTATTACAGTATTTTTTCACATTGCTTTAACAATAGCAGATGGTTTCCTGTTTGTTTTTTAACATTTTCTAGAAGTTCTGCCCGAATTTTCCACGCTCCGGTTACCAGGAAATAGTTTTAAAAAACTTCAGTATTCCGTGAAACTAGTTTTACTTGTAAAACTGTTTTATTTTAGTCAGCTAGTAGGTATGTACATGGTTTCACTCTATTTGGGGTTGCATTTGTTTTTGCTGAACTACATGCGTTTCGATTAAATATGTTTTCTTTTTATTACAATGTTTTCTATGTTACTACTAATGCCTAATACAATTAATATAATACTAGTAAATAATAGAAAATTGGGTCTAAAAAATAAAAGTAATGATGCCTATGTAATAATCGACTCCACTCTCCCGTTTATTTCTAAAGGTATTGAGGGGAAAATCAAATTAATACAGGCATGTATATACGTGTATCCAATGTAATATACACAGTGAGAGTAATAATCTGCTAACTTCATATTAATCACATATCATATGCTACGACAAATACTCCGCTACGAAAGCGTAGCACGCGTAACCGTGACATCATTGCGTAGCTACGTCGTAGGATTTTAATCATCTGCATATCAGGGCGCTACTTCCCAATCTTTGAAAGTATACTTTACGCCATCTAAGGCTTCTACCGAAGGACCCAAAACTTACCTACCCCACATTCAAATCTCATACATACATTCAAGACCCTTTACCAAACAAAACACCATCAAAGAAAAACTCTTCAAGAAAACCCTTAAATGGTAACAAAAGATATTTTACTCCAAAACTGGAGGCCTCAGGCCGTAACGAATTACATACGTTAGTACGCCACTCACGTACTTAAGAGAAGGTGCTAAAATATGAAGGTTTTCCGAAGGGTAGTATGAGTAATTGTAGGAAAAACATAAGGGTTGTTATCGATTGGCAGTGTCGTAAAAATTTACGAAACTCCGTGATTGACTGATAAGTAAGAAGACAAGAAACACTGAATTAAACTCAAAGGACAGAGTCACTTATAAGTCCACACACTGTTTTGGTCAGATATTTTTTTAATGTAAACGTGGGGTACATTACCAAAATATTCACACAGAAAAGAAGATTTTTTTTGTTTCAATAATAGCAGAACCACAAACTTTAACTCCACGCACCGCGGTAATCAATGCGTTGATGTCTTTTTCTCCACGGTGTCGGTAAATTCCGTCACAGTGTTGCGAAATCAATGGCAAAAATGCCCAACGCGCCTAAAGAAGTTTTCACTTCAAAAAACGTTGTTAGTATTCTTTTCCATCTATTTCTAGGTATATACATGTATTATATAATTATTAAAGTCGCTTTTTGTGTGTCTGTGAGACCGCGTTGTTCTTCTAAACTATACAACATGTTTTACTGTGGTATTCACCATCATTTAGAGAATTTATTCCAGAACGTTTATGTGTATAATACATTAATAATAAACAGTTTACACTTAAGAGGTTGCCCATGAATTCAATTTCACCTTGTACAGTAAAGAAATCTCGATGTATTTGTCAAGTCGTAAAATCCGTGCGAAACTGAGGCGGGTCATTAATTTTAAAATAAAATGCAACCAAAATGTTCATTACGGAGCGGCAAGGATGGCCGAATCAGAGACAAAAGCGGGAAGCTTTTAAAATGATTCGCCGCACTAAACGTCGCAAGTGTTGCCAACTGGGTGTTATTTCAGGGCTGGCACACGGACTAATTTTAACACGTTTTCAATTTATTATTTAATTTAAATGTCATTCAAAATCATTTATTTACATAAATAAGGTACAGAAGGTTCTTATGATAATATAGATCGATCTATTATTATCCCTTTAATTTCGGGGTGCAGATTTTACATATTTAGATATTATTTTATGAAATTAATTAATTAACTTGAATAATGCATACGATTAGTAAATTATATTTTGATACCTACATAACAATTAATTCATAGATGACATTATACTACACACTACAAAATTCACAACTTATGATCCAAAAATCCATTGTAAATCATCATTAAGGCACTAGGAAGTGGTGAAGGGTGGGCGTTTTTGAGGGACTGTCTTATGTAATTTTGACGTTCGAAAAGTGCTGATTCTCAGCCTAGTTTGAATAAATGAATTTTGAATTCATCATTCTCCTGCACTTATATGTGGTCGGCGCAACATATCTTTTTCCTCCATACTTCTCTATCAGTCGTCATCTTGGTAGTCACCTCCTTTCTATCCATATCAACTTCCACACAGTCCATCCATCGTTTCTTTGCTCTTATAGCCATCCACGACATTTTCCACATTCCGACGCAGCACATGCCCATACGAGTACCATGACAACAGATTTCCACACGCGACTGACCGTACTCCATCCCAAGGCAAACATGCAGTTATTGGGCTTTCTATTAGAAAATTGGCCGGTTAGTGGCAATAGCATCATCCCCTATTACATGTAAGGGATTTAAACATAACTGGTGGAATCTGGGTTACTAGACTCTTGGCTAGCAACAGCAGCAGCAGCTTGGGCAGAGCAACGCCGTGTCCTCGTAGAGGCGATCGGCGGCGGTGATCTGTCGCGTCCGGCCCTGGTTCAGGCCATGGTACGGAGCGAGAGGAAATGGCAGGCCGTCACCTCCTTCTGCGAAGCGGTAATGCTCGCGAAGGCGGAACGCGTGAGGGAGAGGCAAACTTCGCGCCCTCACGCCCCAAACCGCCGCAATAGGAGGAGACGCCCGGGGCGGGAATCGCGAGCCGATTTCCGGCCACCGTAGGCGCGGGCTTGCGGACGGTGAGCAATGGGTAGCTCGCCGTCCGATAAGGACCAAGCCCGGGTCGACGGCGCGTCGTGTTCCACGCGCGCCTCAAAGAGATGTCAGCAGAATTGACGGGGTCCGCTAGGGCCAGTGCCTGCCGGGGGTTCGAAGAAAATCGATAGGAAAATCGTGGCCCCCGGCAACAGGGCAACCGAAGGAACACGGGCGGGTTTTAGTCAGTAGGAGTCTGACACGCCCTCCCGCTCCACCCAGAGCGGGAGAAGTTATTTGATAATTTCCCACCCAGAAAAAAAAAAAAAAAAAAAAAAAAAGGAGTCATGTTGCTATGTTAGGTTTCTCAGTAAGTTTTTCCTCGATCTTGGATTTATTCATATAGCGTGCAAAGCTCCCATTCAACACGTCATTCCTAGCGATGTATAGTTACACCACCTCCTTTTTTCGCCGTTTCTTACAAAGTCATTATTACCCTGTTTATACCATGAGGTACGTAATCTCATATAACTCACGACGTTATAATTGAGTTTTACCTATCCAAACAATAACAACTCCTACCCTTATCATCCCACTATCAATCATGTCAGATGACGTCAGAGCAACGGATGAGACATTATGGCAAAAATATAGTCACGCAAAGAGAGTAGAAGTACAGTAGTAGGTACCTTTCTACTTATATTTTTTTTTTTTTCGATTTATAAAGATAACTATACGGACAATCAATAAAAAAATTATGATATGTATATTGTATCTGGTCCTTTCCATAATTTTAAGTACCTAAGCTCTAAAATAAAATATCACTTTTTTATGTTTCGCCAAGATTCCTGAAATATTTCGCAAAAAAAAAAGTTTGACTTAAAAGATTAGGTAAAATAAAGAAGATAATCCAAAAAATTACAGTCTACAGATGTGCTTTCAACTACTTTAAACTAATTAAATAAAATAAAAACTTAATTATTGAGATAGTGACTATTTTATCTGCCCGACAACCCTGACTAGACGCGTCAGCTGACTGATGGCTGAGTCATAACATTACTGTGACATTCAGTATTTTAATACTGCCATTATACTTTTTGAAGAGTTGTTTAACAATATTATATCATAGCTTATTTTATTGTACACATTAACTGCGTAATAAGGCCAATACTTTACCTTGAACCGTACACGACCATTAATGTATTCTTACGTAGGTATATCTTCCTGCATAGTTTATTTGGCGTTAGTGTGCAAAAAATTCTCGCATCACAAAAACATTATAGTAAAGCGAAACAGGAATACAGTAGTGTAGGTTAAGGGGTTACCATGCACATTAGGGTTGTAACGGATGAGGATGCGGATGAGGTTATCGAGATAATCGGGTTTGAGGATGCGGATGAGGATACGGATATTAGAAAATTCCTTATTGAGGATGCGGATGAGGGTGCGGATGCAGATGTCGTATGAAAAATAGCCCTTGTTTTTGACACCTGCCACGTGCAGCCAATCGTCTGTCATAGGACAGGGACACTGCGAATTCAGGGGCAATAGGAACGCGTCACACACTCCGGCCCGCACATTTCGCTCGAATCGAGTTTAACAAAATTCACTATTTGAGCGAACAACGTGGGGTCACATCCCCATAGAAATTATGAGGATGCGGATGAGGATGCGGAGCTTTTAAAATCAAAAGTTGAGGAAGCGGATATTTTGCGGATGTCAAAATTTTATGCGGATGCGGATACGGATATCCGTGACATCCCTGATGCACATGCACTAAATATTGGACATAAAGCACGTCAATATTATCAAGAAATGTCAAGCGATTCTGAACCATGTGCGGTGTAACTATAACTGTCAACTTGATTTGTCCTATGATTTGTGATATGATCTTTTGGCGCGCGGCCAAAATTGGAACTAACGCCGTCATATTAGTTTTTCAATACATTTCAGCAAACAATTGCACAAATTTTTACCGATAGCGCCTCCCTCTCAACGTCATTCGAGCGCCAGAAGTTCCATGTACACACGGCTACACATCAAGCTATACATTTCCAGTTTATGCTGATCTCGCATTGTATAGGATTTCCGTACTATGCGAGGTCAGCTTATACTGGAATATTATAACTTGATGTGTAGCCATGTGTACTATAGTAAACTGCCCTAAAAATTACTATTACTAACAGTGCGAGACCATTAAAGTACGAAGTGAATCTAGTAATTAGCAACAGTGCAATTACATTGTCTGGTTTAAATCACAGTTAGCAGTCTTGTGCGACAACTTTCTCGATTTTTGGCTAAAAGAAATACACACGGACGCCCTGATTGACCAAGATACTATATCGAGGAGACGTATTAAGTTTATTTGGATATAATTAAAACGCTTTCTGTTAAATGTGACTAACTTATGGACGCTTCGTGTGTCTAACATGCTACGTTGGAAAGGATTACTGTTAATGTAAATATCACTCTATTATGTGAACTGACTACTTAATAGATAAGAGAATCACGTGATGTCCTTTGAACGAAAAGTTAGAATCTAAGTACGCATGTAATTTTAATATTAATTTTAATGTAATTTTTGCGTCAAATTCTTTTGCACGATGCACGATTTTGCGACGCTAGTAGGTTATGGTTTCGTCATATTTTGGCGAAACCAAAGTGATATCACTTATTGCGATAAGAATGTATGCTTATTACACGACTGCTCAAAAAGGAGTGTACTAATTTTATCTCCTATTTTGTTAAATTTTGTTGTACAATAAAAAGTAGTCTTTCCATCTATCTCGCAAGAAAAAGTTCCCTGTTCGTGACCAGCTCCGAAAAATTACGAACATTTATACCAATATAAAACCTACTTTGTTTTCCGAACTTACCACCCGTATGTCAGCGTCTAGGCGTAAGAGCCGACCTGTGTACTTACCCCTCCGGTGATTGATTGAGGTAACGGTCCGGTGCAAACAAACTACTTTATATTACGGCCTTGTTTTGGTAGACCCACCAAAATTGAACCTCTACTTAGTAAACACGGTTTTGGTAAAGGTAGGTAGGACGCCGATATTTTGGGAACCTACCTATCATTTTGTTACCATACAAAACATGGTTACATAATAACTGTTCTTCCTTTTTTTTTCGTGTGGTTAGTCTAGTGACTAACCTATTGGCAGATTTTTTTTATGCCGCGCATGGGTCTCTGACTTGGTTTCACACGCCAATAATTGTGATGAACAATAAAAACTTTTTTACAAAAAAAACAACCGACTTCTAAAAAACCACTACATAGTGAAAAATAACTTAAATTTCGGAAGTCCGTCGTGACTGAGGACTGACTTTAGTTTTGTATTTTCGTTATTTGCCACCGACTTCCGAAATGTAAGTTATTTTTAAACTTTTTTTTTTTAATCCAATGAATTATTTCTGTATCTTTCGTGATTTGAAGTTTACATACCTTATCGTACTTTTGCGTGTCAATCAGAAAGATTTATTACTTTTACATATTCTAGTTAAGACATCCTTTTTGGGGGTAAGATCAACAAGTATGTCGTGACGGCAAACAACATTATGCTCTCTTATGACGTCATGCTCCCTCTCCGCCATATTTTTTTAAAGCATTATTTTTCCAGCTTGACAATTTTATATTTTTTGTACACAATTGATTTTACCTAGTACTTACAATCACTCACTATGTTTAAACGACGCTATAATAAAAACTTTCAAGGCAAAGATCCAGCATATCTTGATCTCCATTCGTAACGCATCAAGTTACACTGGTAATCCTTACATTCTTATTAAAGCCAATATAAGTTGGGCCGTGAATATTCTACCGTCGATTTTAGTTGTAAGGCACCCTTCTCCCGTATTCCTTGTAATAAAACCCTCGTTGTTTCCACGCCGCTGTACAAATCGCTTTTTGTAAGGTAGTTGAAAGCTCTGATATAAAGGTTAGGTTACATACGTACCGATATTACTTTTCTGATTGTTAAATTATTCGGATATTTGTATAGGACCGTATACTGGTTTCAATAGAAACCCTAGAAGAGCTGCCAATTGTAACCGGCACCTTTTTTTAGCATTGAAAATGCTTTTTCGATCGCTTGAGTAGAGTTTTCAAGAAAAGTGCGACTGGAGGCTAATGTCCTTAATTATTAAGATAAAGAAAAGAAAATGGTATTGAAGATGCGTTACTGAAAGGGCTAAAGTAAAGCAAAAAAAATTGTAAAATGTATTTTATTATTTAGAAAAACATATTGACCGTTTCTTTTGGGACTTTTTTCAAAAAATCTTAAACTTCTCAATAGCGAAAAGAGACAGAAAAAATAACAAAAGGATTGTGTGGTTTTATGAAACCACGGTAAAAGTGAAACTTTTAAGCGAACTATAGGCGCCGCCATATTGGCCTTAGCTGCTCTGACGAGCGCCTTTCACTTTATCCCTACTCCGCGGCCGACCGTCACGCGACATGCAACACACAGACGAAAAATTTTGAGACGATGTAATAAAAGTTTCACTTTAAAAATATAAAAAAATATCCTGGAGAATTTAAAGAGCTTCAAAATGATACCATTCTGGTTTTGATAGAATTATAATGAACGATAGATGTTTACCCTTTTCGGAGACACACCTTTTTAGTGATTTCACATGTTTCATTCGGTATCTGGCCATTTGTCATGTTTTATTTATTTATTTATTTATTTCCTTTGGAAGACTTACAGCTAAACAAAACAGACTAATAGCTTGAAAATATGACTGACAGCCAATTACAAGTCTTCACATATAATTAACAGAATAACAATAAAAGAAATCTGTGAACACCACAGTACTGCCAACGAAAACAATAAACCGCCAAAGCTATACAAAACTATACATAAGAATACTAATATAATACAATACTACAATAAATGTGGTAAAATTAGGCTACTGACGCTAACATAATCTGAGCAATATCACGCATCAGGTGAAAAAGTTAAGGCTCAAGCTCTTTCTGGCCACAGATACACCTGTTGTAAACGGATCGAAGTCATGCTGTACACATACCCGATTAAAGTTTCTGCTTGCACGCACAAGGAATGAGTTCTGCCTGTAGTTATTCGGAGCAAACGGCACACGGAGCGGGGGATTGGACCGCTTCGACCTTCCGGGGATGTTAAAGTAAAATTTAGATAGAATTTCAGGGCTATTAATATTATTATTAAAGATCTTTAGTAAAAAAACACAGTCGGAGATCTCACGACGATTAATAAGGGGCAATAAATGATATTTCTTACAGACGTTAAGGTAATTTTCAGAGTGATACGGTACTCTTTGATGGTAGCATAAGTACTTTATAAATCTCTTTTGGATGTTCTCTATGCGATCAATGTATTTGTGGTAACACGGATTCCATATTTCAGACGCGTATTCCAAATGGCTTCTGACAAAAGTACAGTATAGGATTTTTAAGGTTTTGGCTTGAGTGAAGCACTTGGATAGCCGCATTATGAAACCCAGTGATCTCGATGCCTTAGCAACAATTGCATCTACATGTGATTCAAAGGTGAGTTTGGAATCGTGATGGACCCCCAGATCACGGATAGAATTGGATCTGGGTAGTACTTGACCACCTAAGGTGTAAGATGTGGTTATGGTGGAGCGCTTTCGAGAATATGTTATAACCGAGCATTTAATAGGATTCAGATCCAGTTTATTTCTTCGACAGTATTCCTGCAAACGATATAGATCATCCTGAAGTACTATCGCGTCCATCTGCGATGATATTGTGGTATAAACTTTCATATCATCAGCGAAACACAACAGTTTGGATGAGGTCAGACAAGAGTCGATATCGTTGATGTAGATTATAAAAAGTAATGGACCGAGCAATGAACCCTGAGGAACTCCACTTGGGACAGGAACCCAACTGGATATATAATTATTCAATACTACGGCTTGGGACCTGTTCATCAGATAAGAAGAAAACCATCTGAGTAAGTCCCCGCGTATTCCCAGGCCATATAGCTTTGATAACAAGATGCAATGGTCAATTCGGTCAAAGGCCTTACTATAGTCAGTGTAAACGACATCGATCTGTTTACCATTAGCCATGGCGTCGGTGATAAATTCATTGAGAAGTATCAGGTTCGAGACGGTTGACCTACCTTTCAAAAACCCATGTTGAGATGAACTAAATGAATTTTTGAGAGCTGCGTATACCTGGTTATAGATTATCCTTTCGAAGACCTTGGCTATAATGCAGAGTTTGGATATCGGTCGATAATTCACCACGTCAGTTTTAACTCCTTTTTTATGTACGGGCGTTATAAACGCCGATTTCCAAAGCTCAGGAACAACATAAATACCCAGGGATTTTCTGAATAGAACCGAGATAGGGTGGGCAATCGTATGTGCACATCGTACAAGAAATTTAGATGAGATATTGTCCGGACCCGCTGCTTTAGTTGTATCTAACTTACCAAGTAAGTTAGTAACTTCTTCAACGTTGACCTTGATGCCACAGATATCAGATGCTAGGTTAGAAGATTCAGTAAGAAGGGGAGAAACAGATGTATGACTATTACTAGTATCGAGAAAAGTAGAATGAAAGTATGCGGAAAATGCCTCGCATATAGATTCGCCGGTACGCAAAGCTTCGCTATTATAATGTAAAGTGCTTGGCATTGCATTTGAGTTATGACGTTTCTTCACAAAGGTCCAAAAATATTTAGGGTTATCTTTGATAGATTTTTCTGTCAAATTCAAATAGTTAACGTAACATTGAGATTCTAATACTTTGACCCTTTCACGTAGAAGCTTAAACGTTAATTCATCGCTTTTATTGCCGTATATCTTAAATTTTGTGAAGTATTTGTGTTTTTCCTTAATAGTCTTGATTAGTGACGAACTGTACCAGGTTGGATACGTTTTATTCCGAAGCAATTTTTTCGGAATATATTTTGTGTGTAAATTCAAAATAAATTCATTAAAAAAATCTACTGAACCGTCTATTGACCGCGTCGAGAACTCAGTTTCCCAGTCAGTCATACTGATGTCTCTGTTAATGGATTCATAGTCACCCTTATCAAATAAAAATTGCATCCGAGGCGCACACTCCAACAGAGACGTTTCAACGAAATCCGTATTAATTAAAAGTGCCGGATGGTAAATATCAATGGGTACTAGTGGGCTTGAACATTCTGTAACATTAACTATTCGATTTGACAGCACCAGGTCCAGAATCTTGCCATACCCATTAAGCACACCATTATATTGTCTGAGATCCAGGATACATAATTCATCTTTAAGCAAAACTTCATCGTTACTGTTATAATTCCTTGGGGAAAGCGATAAGTCATCAGACGGTACCCAGTCAATACCACTCATGTTAAAATCACCGATGACGAGAAATGTATCAGAAGAATTACTAATAATTGTCTGGTTTAATTTTGAAAGGAAGTTAGTAAGTTGTAAAGAAAAAGAAAGACCTAAGTTTTGTTGACATAAATAAATTACACAAATGTGCAAAGTAATATAGTTACGTGTATTAGAACTTTTAACACGTACGCTGAGCCATAAGTCCTCTGCTGTAGAATTAAAGTTAGGTTGGCAAATACATGATAATTCCCTACGAGTAGCAATAAGTACACCCCCACCACGCGTTTGCCCAGTTAAACCATAATCTCGATCACGACGCCACACAATGTACCGATCATCAAATAATTCGGAATTTAAAACCCCATCCAATAACCAAGTTTCTGTAAGAACGATAATATCATACGAATTTAGTAACATTTGACGATAGAAGGTAACAGTTTTAGTTCTGAGCCCGCGAACATTTTGGTAGAATATATTTAAATTAGGAGACATTGTAAACATAGTTAATAACATAATATAAATCAGTGTAAAGGATTATCGTAAAACATTTCGTTAAAATATAATAGTCTAAAATAAGATATAATAAAAATAAATATTTACAAAGAAGGTATAATGCACTAAATTTAGCGCGGGCGCAAGAATCATACGATGTAATGTAGTAAGCAGCTATGTGAGTAAGCAAGCAATAGTGCGTGGTGCGTGCAAGCGCGAGTGAGACAAACATATTAAGATGCGTTAGAGCTCCAAAGCAAACAGCGCGATAACGAACACAAAGAATAATAACTGTAGCCAAACAAAAGAGAGGTGTCGAGCTAATTAGTACGGCAGAGGTGTTAAACCTTTTACAATATGTTATATTGATGCAAAATATTGCACACATTATGAGCGATTGAGGCGAAGTAATATAGCAATAGGACAAAGAATAACGTAAATGATTAAGGAAGCACACTAAGCAATCTTGTTTAAATCAGATTCTTTTCTAATTATTAGTACTTTAGAATGAGTATTTTTCAGTATATGAATTTTTCCGTGCTTAACCCATACGTACTCGTAGTGTTTTCCCTTGGCCATGATTTTAACTTTACTCAAAAGCTTCTTGTATTCAACACTCAGATGATCGTTTACATACACACGCCGAGAACTGCCGTGAAACCCGATGTCAGAAGTGGATAGGCCCTTGTCAGCGCGTGCGGCCGCAATAAAATCTTCTTTCACATACCGATTCAAAAAACCAACGATGATCAATTTTTCATTCGAGTTAAATATAGGAACCCTTGAAATATAGTTCACCTGAGTTTTGTCACATGTGTAGTTAACCTTACGGCCGATGGCTTCGATAATAGAATAGAGGTTTTCATCTTTTTTTAAGGGCACTCCCTTGATTTCGATATTATTAAGCCTGGACCGTTGTTCATAATTCGAAAGTTCGAACTTAGTCTTCGCCAAGTCAGTCTGCAAACAAATTACTGTTTCCTGAAGCTTGTCCAATTCAACTACTTTCGATTCAACTTCCGCGAGTCTTGAGCTCAATTCATCAAGTTTCCCACTAGTGCCATCACATGTCAACTTTAGCTGAGTTAACTCATCCTTGATAACTCGAACGTCGTCTACCAGAGTCGGCAAATTAAGTAGCTGGCGTTTCATGTCTCGAATCTCACACAGTATGGTTTCGAGGGACGCTGGTTCAGGAGTAAGCACAGCTGGTGATGAGGCTGATGAAGCTCTACACGTGGGGCATTTCCACTGTGCCATTCTAGTGGCTCCCAGCTTTCTCCATCCGGCCTCGGAAATGTTTGCACAACCAAAATCCAGGTGCTTCTTGCAGCTCCCACATTGGACGCCATCATTGAATTGCGTATTACAAGCTGCGCACACTTTCATTTTTAAAACACTTTTGACACTGACACCAGACGTACTAAACTATTAAAATATGAAATTCCAAGTAGGACGTAAAAAGGTTGACGATCTATTTTCTCTGAGTGGCGCGTACTGCGACAATGAGTGCCCACAGAACAGTGATTTTTTTTTTTTTAAATTTATGTAAATATCATTCTTTTTTTAGTCCTCTGATTTTTAAGTGCCTAAATGAATTCAATGCGCCGGAAGCTCATGGGATCATGACTTCTGTGGATTTGATTCCGTACGTCTGTAGGTACTTATCTTTATTTGGATAAATCCTAATCGTAACTAATATTGTAAATGCGAAAGTGAGTTTGTTTGTAACGCTTTCACGCTAAAATAGCGGAACAGATTTGGATGAAATTTGGCACATGGGTAGACCATGACCTGGATTAAGGGCATAGGATACTTTTTTATGCCAATATTCCCACGGGATCGAGACTTATGCGGGTGAAACCGCGGGACGCAGCCAGTAAAGTATATAGTACAAATAGCGTTTTGGGATTCCATTTTCAAATAGCGCCAATTAACCTTATTACTCAGCCTTAACCGACTGTCTGTCTGTCTATTTACATGCCCGTTTATCTGTACAGTACTGTATCTTATTAAACTTATTACGTAGGTAGCTAGTAGATTTTTCTCAGTATACGTATTAATATTATCTCTATCATGGCTAAAATATAAGGCTGATTTCACAGCTGTCCGGGAGACCCGGTTTAGCCGTCCGTACGGGTTCCGGAACGGAGACATACGTGAGGCGCTAGAACATTGTTTCACAGCGACGCTTGGTCCGCACGCGATCCGCTCCGGGTAAAACCCGTACAACGCTAGCAACCGTATCGTACTAACTCCCTCATTTCAAAGCACTGCGGGCACTACCCGTACGGGTCTCCCGTGTGCAGGCGGCCCATGTGGATCTCCCGGACAGCTGTGAAACCAACTTAAAAGATAAATTATAACAGTTTTGGTGAACGCACGAGGCCAACTTGCACTTGGCTGTTTTTTATTACGGACACAAACATCTCTAGAGCTATCAAGAGACGGTGACAAAAGATCCTCTTTTAAACCACTGCTTCTGTTGTTTCAGATGAGGAGTTGGTGTTCAGAGACCGATGGGGAGGCCTCACGCTGTTCAACGTCAAGAACTTCACCACCAGACTACTCATGAACAACTCTACTTTCGTAAGTAGTAATAATATTAGATATTATCAAGGAAATTATTTGTAAAACAAATTGACTACCAACTTAAATTGTACGTATATTCAAATCAAAACTGTTATTTGATAATATGAAATAGCTATAATACGCTAAAGTGAGTGTCAATTTGCTTGACAATTAATTTGTCTGACTGTAACATATCAGCCAGTTAAAGCCTCGCCGCTGTGCCACAGCAGCCCACGGCAAAGCTACGCACGTGTACTTAGCTGCACTTTGTATAAAAAATGTAGGCGGGATCGTCCATTGCGATCCACGGCCACGCTACGCACGGGTGCGTCGCTGACAAACAAAATAAATGTACCGAGCAAATAACGTGACTGATCTCTCCGTGCACATCCTATGTAGCAGTAAGCGGTCGATTTTACGCCGTAATTACATATGCTTGTAACTGGTACAAAAGTATGCCAGTAGTTTGCATGCCATTATGCCATAAAGACTTCTGATTAGAAGTCTGACGAGATGTTCTAAATAGTGTGTGTACATGCGTGTAAACGTATTTCCTTTCTTTTTCTTAAGACGCAGATACATGCCAGTGACCTTGAGTGGTTTACTTGCGTGTTCTGTACTGAGCTCACGCAACGCGTCGTGCATCCAGCCAGTAATAGGGAGCACTGTCTCAAATTAGACGCATTATTAATTGATTATACATAAAACAAAAGGTTTTTAATAAAACACATTAATTACTGATCTTTTAGTAAGATCAGTAATTAAATTATTTTTAAAATGGTGAATTTTTCAGAAAAATACGCTTGATAGATTTTGCGCGATTCTCAGTTATTTATCCGCATTAGACATAACTTTACAAATTAATTTCACTATGTAATATAAACATAATCTAAAATATTCATATATTAAGTTATTAAGAAAATGCTCTAATTTAACATATTTTTTTTTCCAAATCATTAACACTACTGGATTAGACGTGATCTTCAGTATAAAATCATTAAAAGTCGGTTATCATCGCCTATATGTGACAGGCATGCAAACTGCGTTCCTACTTTAACATACAGACATGTGTATTTTTGGTTGTATGTTCCCGCTGCAGAGCAATTATATCTTCTCGGCTTCAAGGTAACCTTGTCAGGTTTCTAGTGGGTATAAATCTCTAGCCAGCGAAAGTCAAAAGAACTTGGTGAGTTTGTTAGTCATTCAAAAACAATAAGTACCCTCCATCCGGGCTTCGCCGCAGTCGGGAAACAAAGCTGTTTCATCGCAACATCTTGGCCTAATTATATTCCAAGAGCAGCTTTTAAGAGCATAGTTTTACGGCAAATGTAGGCAAGCATCCTGAATCATAACTTAATTTCCCCTTTAGTAAAGCTGGTTTCCTCCACAGTTAAGTGGTTTTTCCTGCATTTAAGTGGGTTTTCCTTTCTACCGCATAGGAAGTCCGGGTAAACAATATCGCCGTTAAATTCAATTGTGATGAAAGTAGATGATAGTGCAATCCTTTAATAGCCTCTTACGACACTGAGAGAAATAAACGCTAAACAGAAAAAAAATACGGCGTAGAAAAGTCGTAAAAGGAAGCCGTATTTTCAAAAAGGTTGCGCGATCTTGTGGGGTCAGATCGCACGTAAATTTTCATTCATTTTTGAAGTGAAAACTTCTTTAGGCGCGTTGGGCATTTTTGAGATGTGACTAAACCATTGATTTCGCGACACTGACGGAATTTATCGACACCGTGCAGTAAAAGACATCAACGCGTTGATTGCCGCGGTGCGTGGAATAAAAGACATCAACGCATTGATCACCGCGTTGTCGATTTTTTTCAAATTTTCACTTTTGTCTGCACTCCCGGAGTCCCACTGTTTTTTTTTTTATTTACTTGCATAAAATAATGCAAGTAGCTTGCATGCCATAATAAATTCTGATAGAAATAGAAGTTAACATGGGTGTGTCACATTGGCAGTTTGAGTACTTTATGCGGCCTACCCAAATGTCCTTTGGTATTGTTCGTCGAATCGTTAAGCTCCTTAAGTTCCGAGTTGAGCTACACGATTACTGACAACGCATGCACTAATTGCACAGGTTCACTCAAATCTGTGTAGTTCTTTCCTCAAAAGACCATCTCGTATCTCTATATGGCCTGACCAAGACTATGCCTGGACTTTAAAAGAGACTGTGACCTCTGATTTTGTCACATAGGAAACACCAAACTCGTTCAATTTGAAAAGATTAATGACATGCAAGTTGCTGGCAGTGGCATGTGTATTCCTGGATATAGATCGAGGTCTGGTTACGTCCTGCGATGTTTAACGTAAAAGACAGGCCAATAGGCTCACCCCCTATTAGCCCAGGTACGGACAGGCGATTTTTTTTCGTGCACTGGATTTTCAACGCTCTGCTTAACGCTGAGAGTTGAAAATCCAACACAGTGTTTTTTCAACGCGCTGAGACGAGAGTGAGTCTCAGCGCGTTGGATTCTCAACACTCGACTCAACACCGAGAGTTGGAAATCCAGTACGCGATAAAATACCGCTGTGATATTTTTACGTCCGTGCGAACGTCGGCTTACGTAAGACTTAAAACTGGTGAAATGTTGAACCTACTAAACTTACACCTCTACCAAACCTCAGGGAACTTCAACTTCAGGAAATACAAGCGTGATGTTATGGTATGATATAGTTTGACCGATACCGGTGTTCCGCGCGGCGAGGCGGGGAGCAGCGTTGACCAATGAGCGGCGGGACGCCGTGAACGTTGACGAATGAGCGGCCTGCACTGCCCCCCGTCTCGCCGCGCACATTGTACTTAAAGCGCGGAACAGCGGTCTCGGTCAAACTACAGGACAACAGTTGTCTAGTGAATAGGCACATGACTGGTAATAAATAAAAAAACAATACTACATGATACTCTTGAAATTAATGCTTAATAATTTAATAAACCAAACCTACAAATATTCACCAAGTAACACAGTAATTTCACCTTTAGGTACGAAAAGTTGGCAACACGTCGAACAGGCGTATTGAAGAAAACATTCACTTCCCTCTCACTTCCTTTGAGTTACGTTCAAAGAGTTGCTGTTATCAGTAAATACGATCGAACGATAACGTCAAACATTCTTAGGTATACCTTCAAGGGTGTGAAATGAAATAAGTACCTAGGTTTTGTCGCTGATTACGCGCAGTTACTGCAAACAATATTATTTACCGTTATTGTTAAAAAAGAAAAAGTAACAGAAGAATCAACATAAGGTTGCGGGTTTGATTTCCAGATCGGGCAAAGTGTTATTGGGTTTCTATTCTTTTATTAAAACAAAAAAAACATTACACACACACAAACACATTACACACACTTTATTAAAAATACTGTACAAAAGCGGACTTAATGCCCGAGGCATTTTCTACCAGATGTGTACAGGGTGCTCTTACCCATGTGTGTCTTACAGGCACACGAGTATCTTCTCCTTTGTCCCTGGAATGGCAACGCTCTGCGATAGTTATGATAAATATTAAAGATGCCCAAGAGCCACCTCCCATTAAATGGGTTGTCTATTTTTGGTCATGTAACAGCATAAAAAGACTTCATATATAGAACCTGTGATAACTAAAATCAACTTCAGATCAGTAGAACCTCCATCCACATGCTTCGTGTAAATAGCCTCATAACCTCGCAGTCAGCTTACCTCGCGATGCAGAAATAGCGTGCAGATAAGAAACACGTTCGATCGTGCCACAGATTACTACTCACCCCGCTGTCGGAGGAAATGAGACTGCAATGATACGGTGGGTACGTGACTATCTTAGATTTAGGTATAGGAACCTACAGATTTCCCAAAAAAAGTATGCGGTTCGGGGATCGTCGTCTATCTTCGGAAATACGAAAGCACGATGCTGAGATTTAATATAGAGCTGTTACAACCATGGAAGTACTTGCCTGTTTTGTATAAAAAGATTAGCAACTCTATGCAATTCCAAAAACTCTCGAGTGACTAATGACGATTTGAGACCGGAGTAGGTAACCCGACAGAGAAAAAACTTCATACAAACGCGCTATGATAGGTGCACTAATACAAAGCGCGGTACTACAAAACTTAGAAGTATTGCGTCTGTGGCGCGTCGTTCGTGAGAATTTGGAAACACAAAAAAAAACCGGCCTAGTGTGAGTCGGACTCGCGCACGAAGGGTTCAGTACCATTATCTATAAAAACGGCAAAAACATCATGCTTGTTGTATCATACAGCAAACATGATTTTTTTGCCGCTTATATATTTTATTTATTCTGTTTTTTAGTATTTGTTGTTATAGCGGCAACAGAAATACATCATCTGTGAAAATTTCAACTATCTAACTATCACGGTTCATGAGATACAGCCTGGTGATAGACGGACAGACAAACGGACGGACAGCGGAGTCTTAGTAATAGGGTCCCGTTTTAACCTTTGGGTCCGGAACCCTAAAAAGCAAAATCAAATATTGCAGAACATAGTACTTACATTTAAATTGAAAGAAGATGAGAATTACTGAAGCACATACTTTGCTTTGGAAAGCTATATTTTTGTGTCAAATATATACAACAAATCTGAAGTTGCTAATAGAACCCGGGAATAAAGCACGTAATACACTTGCCCTATCTTGCACAATAGTATGCAGGCATCTTGCATGCCTGTGACATTCACCATTCAGAACTTGTTATTGCACAATGGCATGCAAGCTTCTGATATACTGTACTGCATGTTAAGCCTGATTTACTCGATGCAATTTAATTGCCTTAAACACAGAATAGTACAGAAGGCGCACTCCGCAATTTATTTATGAAACTACAAGTACGCGGTGAGTAACGTAGTCAGAAGATATAAAAGTAACGTGATAGAAAGAGAGGCAACTTCTAGATGAATACAACTGTAGTTAATTAGCGCTGTGCGACCTGAATTGCACTTTATTGTGTGGAAGCAAGAGTCGCTTTTTATTTAAATAATTTAGCGAAACTAACTATCTGTATTAATTTGTGACATAGGTATGAGTGGATAAATAATAACAGCCGCACAGGTCGATCTTCAAGGTAAAGCAACGCTTTCCGAGGCCGCTCTGTGCCTCGGAAAGTACGTTAAGCAGTTGGTCCTTGCTGTCATTCGTAGATCTTTGACACTCGTTACGGGTAGACAGAAGCCCGAAAATCTGACAACTAGTCGTCTAAAGGGGAATCGTGTTACCCGGTAACTGGATTGTGGTGTTCAGATAGGCAGTTGCTCCATGTGAAATACTGGTATCCAGCTGCATCCGATTAGACTGGAAGCTGACCCAAACATCGTCGAGAAAAGGCAAGCAGATTGACACAAGTATGAGTGACAAAGATAACACTACACAACACACACACACACAACAACGGAATAGAAACGAATTTTTGTCACGAAATTGGGTCAAAGCATAATTAACTTTATGTCAATTGTATAACGTACAAACAAGAGGCAATATAAATTGAGCCTACGCCTAGAAACAAATTCGTTTAGTTCTCAAGCAATTTATAAAAAATCGTAACTTGAACTAAGTCGCTGAGAAATGGCCCTATTCTTTATCCACAGAATAAACAGCCATAGATATGTCACAAAGGCATCGGATGAAGTTAATACGTATCTCCCATATATTATATTATTTGTCAAAGTACTGTTGAGAACAAAGGTAATCTGCCTGCGATCGGATCCGTTCTTACAAAAGCGATATATTTTGTATAACTCATCTGCTGGGGCGTTTATAAAAAGGCGAGTGTCACACCGAAGTGTAACGTGAGAACTAAAAAAAATAAAATGATAAAATAAATAAGCGAAAATAAAATAAAAACATTGTTGCTAGGTCTGACGTATGAATATTTTATTCTTATGTCTTAAGAGATTTAGGTAGAAACGCAGCATCCGATGGCCCGAATATTTCTGTAGCTGATTGATTATTTTTGGTAATTTACGCGTCATGGGATTAAAACTCACCGAGCCACTATTTGTAAATCCTATAGGATAATAATAAAGCTACCGAATAAGAAATTAACTTCCGAAAATCTGTGGTTGACTGTAATACTAAATTTCCGAAAAAAATATTAAACTTCCGAAAAAAATACTAAGTTTCCGAAAAGTATAATATGTTGTGCTACAAAAGTTAGTGACAGAAATGAATCGCTGCAAAACCGACTCCACGTAGTCTTGTCTGCCCTACCCCTAGAGTAATTTTTAAGCCCGCGTAGGCGCGGAGGGGCGAGGCGGACCGCGAGCTTAGGAGCAGGTGGTTTTATAACGCTCGCCGCCCGCGGCTGAGGCGCCGGCCAGCAAGCCGAAGCTGCGGTGGTGATCGTTAAAACCATCTGCGACGATAAGCTTGCGTGGGACCGCTCGCTGGAGCCTCGCAGCGCCGGAGCCGTGACAGAAACCATGCCTGCTGCATTTTGCATGCTCGCTTACATGCTGCATGCATGGTGTATGCTTGTTTGCATGTTTGAAAAATATTACGTCAGCAAATTCTGTATTGATTTTTCGGAATTTTTAGTATTTTATTCGGTCGTTTCAGTATTTTATTCGGTCGTTTCTTTATTTGTATTCACGTACAAGTTGTCCGAAAATTAGTATTTATAGCAGTGAATTTCATATTTTGAGTATGCACATATTTGAATTTTTTTCCGGGGCGTTTATTACTACCCAATCCTATATGTATATAGATAATTGGTGTATTTCTAAAATAAATGATATTTTTTTTTAAGTATTTCGTTAATTAATATAAGGTTTATTTCTATTTTGTATTTCATAACTTTTAATCCAACAAATAGATTGGATATTGTTTAAACAAGAGACTTTGAAAATGATTCATGAGTTTAGTATTAACACATTTGAAACACGCATAAATGAATGAACACATTGTTCAGCAAAATGCTCATTATTTCAACTGAAATATTTTTATGTGTAATACTAGTTATTGTATTTATGCTAATGAAATAAAGAGATTTTAAACTGAAATAAGTCGTCTGCTCTCCGGTTTTTTTTACTTAGACATATTTTCTTTTGTCAAAGAAAGCCTGACTTTGATGATGATAAACTTGCACGGGATGCAGTGAAAGATTACATAGCGAGGAATTCTTAGCAGTGATAGATGACTTAGCAAGAATTACATGAGGAATTCTTAACTTTCGTTTGCTGGAGCTCAAAATTCATCAGGAGGTACTAGTAGATGACATTTCAATTTGGTAGGTCAACAGGATGAATTAGCTTATACTAAAAAACGGAACTAAATTAATTTCCATACTTCAGCACTTGCTACGGTGTAACACACGCCCGAACTCAAACTCGATCACACGCACCAACATAAAACACTTGATAAAGATTTATCAGTATTTTTCGTGAACGAAAAGTGTGTTGTATTGTATTCTTTGCTTTATTGTATTGTATTGGATGTATTGGTTCTCGGTGTACGCGTGCTGAACGGCTTAAGTACTTTCTGTTGAAAGCAGGAAGCTCTTTGGGGATTTATTGATCGAATATTTTATTGTATGTCGGGATTTCGGAAACCGATAATGTTTTTGTATAGAAAACCTTACACCAGAAACGCGGTACTTACTTATTGTTGGCTAGAAGGTTTGACACCTCTGCTAATGTAACTTTTTCGTCATTTTTGTATCTAGAAACATAGAAACCAAAGAATTGCAGCCTTCGTCTGTTCCTAGTCTACACTAATAGTACAAAGATAAAAGATTTGTATTTTTGTTTATAATGAATAAACTCAATAACCACTGGACCGATTTCAAAAATTCTTTCACCAATAAAATGCTATATTATCACTGAGTAACATAGGCTATAATTTATAAAGATATCACGCGGGCGGAGCCGCTGGCGGAAGCTAGTGTTATTAGAAATAACGCCAAAAACGAAATCTTCGTTTCGTGTTTCGTTTGAATTTTTTACAAAGTATTTTAGTGAAATGAAATGAAATGAAATTGTTTATTCTGTAAATAGGATATCGGAATCACTTTTACACGTCATATAAAAAAATAAGCTAGATGAGTTCGGCGTTTCCTATCTGACTACTCTTAGAAGAAAGACCGAAACAAACTCAGAGGTCACAGTCTCTTTTAAAGTGCAGACATAATCTTGGTCAGGCCATATGAGGACCATGTAGATTAGTGTCTGAAAAGGTCTTTTGAGGAAAGAACCACACAGATTTGAGTGGACCTGTCCAGTCAGTGCAAGCATTTGTAATCGTGGAGCTCAACTCAGAACTTAAGGAGCTCAACTCGACGAGCAATATCAAAGAAAGGACATTTGGGTAGGCCGTAAAAACTACTCAAACTGCCAGACTATCACTAAAACTAGAAGAGAAATAAAAATAATATCCACATAGTCCTCACATTGACAATAGTTAAATAATATAATACTTTACAAAGTAATCATGTCATTTTGAATATAATTTTCAACAATGTCAATGTGTTTATAAAACTGGTATATGTTGATTTTACATAATAATTAAAATGTCTAGTTTTATGGTTTTATCACAAGGCTTAGCAGAGCGAGCAGTTCAATCTCAAGCTTTTTTATCTTCTAAATAATCTGAAATTACAAAGTTACAAAGTTTGGTTTTAATAAAGATTTTAAATCGTTTAATGAGTAAGTTTCGAATGTCAATGGGGAGTTTGTTGTAAAAGCGTATACATTGACCCATGAATGAGTTGCCTACTTTGTGGAGACGTGTGCGATGTACAGCAAGGTTGTGTTTATTCCTGGTATTTAAACTATGAAAATCGGACATTTTCTTAAAATTTGATATATTTTTGTGTACATACAATAGGTTTTCAAAAATATATTGTGAGGCTACAGTCAGAATATTTATTTCTTTGAATTTTTCTCTAAGGGTGTAGTGTTTGAATCTTGGTCATTCATTATACATACTTACTCTATTTTTATAATGGTTCCCTACTATATCAGAGTTTTGTTATTCTAAATTCACATCTCTTCCAAATCAACTCATTGAATTCCTTGAAACCTTTTTTTCATTTGACTATTCATAACTACTAGTTATAATCAAATCAGTGAGCTAGTTCCAGGTATTTCAATTTGATAAACCCTATTCCAGGTACAGCACGTATATTACAGGCTTTCACGAAATGAAATAGTGACTACTTTCATAGAAAACATTTCACGTAATCGATGTTAGTGGAATACGCAAATATTCAAATAGATTTTCATATTTGTATTTATTGAGCAATTTTATCAGCTTTTTACAGCCAATATCAATTTTGTTATTTACTTAAAGTCTAGACTAGTTATCATAGTAAAATAGGATTTATTATTGAATCTACTTGTTTACGAGGCCTAGCACGCACTGCGATAAAAAATCGCTCGATTTTTTTTACAATTCTGTAACAAATGGTATCTTATATATCTACATGCACTGGCGCTGGCACTAAATTATATTAATTTGTAAGTTTATATATCTAATACCTACTCATCATCTGCCTAGCCTTTTCCCAACTATGTTGGGGTCGGCTTCCAGTCTAACCGGATGCAGCTGAATACCAGTATTTTACATGGAGCGACTGCCTATCTGACCTCCTCAACCTAGTGACTAGGTAACACGATACCCCTTGGTAAGACTGGTTGTCAGACTTTTTGGGCTTCTAACTACCCGTAACGACTGTCAAAGATCTACAAATGACAGCCGGGACCAACGGCTTAACGTGCTTTCCGAGGCACGGAGGGGACTTGGTATGTAAAGATGGTCACCCATCCACGGACCAACCGCGGCAAGCGTAGCTTAACCTGATCGATCGACCCGTGCAGCTGTTATTACTTAGCCACAAGCCCCTATTACTATTGTTACTACTATTTCATTACTATTGTTTCATAATTTAATATCTGAACACAATGTGAATTATTGTTACTGAATAAAACCTGGGGATCGAACCCAAGACCCCCGATAGTCAGCTGTTGCTCTTGCGATCACTATAGATCAACGAAGCAGTATTTCGTACCAAGTAAACTAAAACTAGAAAACTGATGCCACAAACATTTTCCTTAAGGTACAATTCCGTAGCCGACTGCAGACAGCAGCAGCAAGCGACGTGTCGCCGCGACACTACTGGTTTCTATGTATTTCTATGAATACCTTCTGTAGCTAGCAATATATTTCATAGAAATACTAGAAACCAGTAATGCCGCGGCGACACGTTGCCTGCTGCTGCTGCATATAGTCGGCTACGAAATTGTACCTTTAGGCTACGTACGCACAGACAGGCAGCTTGCTTAGCGCCTAGAGCCTAGTGGCTTGCATTCCGGATACTTGCTAGGATACACGGTGGCCGCACTAAGCGGTGGTTGGCGTGGTGGGTCGAAGAACTCATTTCCTGAAAACATAATCCAACGCCATAATATAATATATTCACAGCATTAACTTCTCATAAATAAAATCACATCATAAATAAATAAATCACTTTTTAGTACTTACTATCTTTTGCTACTTCGACTGCTACCTCTTCCCATAGTTTATTTAAGACAACTGCATTTTTATGGAGTTCATTAGTTGGATTCCACAGAGGTTCTCTTTTAAAAACTGAGGCAATTAATATTTTATCAATTTTTTTCTTCTAAAAACACTCGCGCCTCGTGACAAAAAACCAACACGTTTGTTTACTTCGATACATGCTAAGCGACTATCCAGGCGCCAAGCGCGCAGTGCGGCCGGTCGCGAACATTCTAGAACGTTCGTTTTACTAAGCTACTCGCTAGGTGACTCGCTAGACTCTAGGAGCTAAGCAAGCCGCCTGTCTGTGCGTACGTAGCCTAAGAGTTACAAAAAAGCAATTTCATCCAAAAACATAACCCTTCTTTTCAATTGGTGATAACGCCCTACAATAACGTGACGTTGGTACTTCCACACGTTTTAAGTGAAAATCCGTTTGTCCCGCTTCCCGCACCTGTTTTTCCGTTCCGTTTTAATATCCGTTCATTTCATTATGTATTCAGTGTGCGGAACTACAACACATGTCTGCCAGCGTTGCTCCGATATTTTGGCGCCAAACTGTCAGCTTTATTCAATATGGCGGCCATCGGACTACGTGTTTGTGGTGTGAACAAAGATATCTTTATTTTTGCTTACATTCTTATCATTTCCCCAACGTATATTTTTTCTTATTTGTTTTGTTTAGTACAAACATGGTAAAAATATCACGAGTTTTCGCATTCATCAATCTTTGTAAGAAATACTAACGGTTTGAACAACATTCAAAAGTTGCTTCAAATCACACAAATTTTCTCAAAATCGAACTCTTAGAACGCCATTATTTCTTTGATATCCATGTGACAGTCTGTTTCTAAGACTAGATGTGTCACATCTAGGTACACCCTGGTACTAAGCCTATTTGTACAGTCGACTTCGGAATTCATTTACCGGGTGGTAAAGCAAATGCTAATGTAAATTCGATAAGGTTCAATTTAATTTGCGCATCATAAAGACAAAGTCCTTATGTCTACGTGACAGTTAGATAGTTTTACCCTTAGTAAAGTTTTTAATTTACTGGGAATTGTTGTCAAAAGTGGTATATTTATTCCTTCATCTTCCACAGCCCGAACTTCACCCACTGCCGGACATAGGTCTCTGTTGTCTTGTGCCAATCTCCACACCGTTTGTCTCTGCATCACCCAAACGTTGACTACTAAAAAATGCATATGGCAAGTCTGCCTCTGTACATTTGTGTGCTTAAAGTTTAAATTAATTAATAGAGCCATTACGAGGTCGACTACACAAATAAATAAATCTCGTCTGAAAACTTCATAATCATTGATGAACACAAAAGCCTAAAGTCGTTAATTTAAGCCACATAAATAATGGACGGCATAAATGAGGAGGCACATTAATAGTGACGATTTAAAATGTAGCGCTTAAATATACTCGGCTCCTTTGTGGGCTCGCTTGAATAAACGTCAGTGAAATAAAGCGGCCATGTGTGATTGAAATTATAAATGGAATTATTATTGTATTTAATACTGTACCTACTTAATTAATGCTCTATCTATTTATTAAAAATGAAATACTGTTCGTTGGTAAGCGCATTACTTTAGAACGGCTGGACCGATTTGATAAATTTTTGTTTTAAGATCTTTGTAATAGTCCAAATCAAGTTCTTAAGGAAAGAAAAATTTGAAAAGTTGCCGGGAAAATTGGAAAATTCGGAAAAACTGAATTTTGTATGGACACGACAGTCTGTTGGGTCAGCTAGTTATTAATTAAAGTAGTTAGGTATCCACATGAACTGTACAGTCACTTTAATATGATAATTGATGATAAATTATATTTATTTCAGTAAATTGGTTAAAAAAAAAAAACGTGTGGCACTCGGGGACTGCCGCGGTAAAACTATTGCATAGCATTTGTAACCTCCATACTTCCTATTTGTCAACGCTACACTTGGGATGATGACGTGATGACATAAAACAAAAATTACGTTCCCCTGACAACATCACGTTTCCCATGACAACATCACGTTGTCATGGGAACCGTCATTACATGGTAGGCGGAGTGGGTGGTGTTAGGTTTTATTTTCGTTACGGAATTTCTTGATTCGGTCGCCGCGCTCAAAGCCCGCGATAAAAGCTATGCAATAGCTTAAAACTTTTAAATACACGTCAAAAATAAATTATGTTTTAAAACTAGATTTGTTTGTCCTATCTGACTACTTTGAGAAAAAATACCGAAACAAACTCAGAAGTCACAGTCTCTTTTAAAGTAGAGACATAGTCTTGGTCAGACCTTAAGAGGACCAGGGAATTGAACCGGGATCATTTAAAAACAATAATAAATAACTAACTAATAAATAACTTTCTCGAAGGAGTAGACAGCGAAATATGCATCCTGCATAATTTCACAAGTCAGGTTATACTCACATGTACGTGAATAAACACATTGTCAGCAACTCCGGGACTCCGGGCTGCTACTAAGAATAACAGTTTGTCCGATCAGAGAATCAAACCTAGCTTACTTCACAGTCAAAGATCTGTGTTGAGTATAAATATTGTAACAAGGATATTCGATGTATTAGTGCGTTCTTGTGCCAACAGTGCTTGATCTATCTTTCTGGCAAACAGTACTTACTGCCCATGAAGTAACTTCGTGGTACTGCCCATAAAAATGACAAATATTTCATGCTTTGATTATTTATATGTCGTGATAGAGAGTCGCGCTGGAAAAGAACTATAATAAAAACAGGCCAACTTTTTATGCTAGTGTGCGTGCATTTAGCAGCTAACAGTTGGACGCTATTTTTTTCGACGAGTTCACAACTTTCGCTGTCTATCTAGACATATTTGTATCTTTGATTTCATGTTATTTGTTACCATAGAAATATCAGTTGCTATGTAGCAACCCTAACTTCGCAAATAGTCTAGGAGTTAGCGCGTGCGACACATTTATCAACAATAGACGGCCATGCTGAAATATAGCAAGCTTAGTGTATACGCTGGATAGAGCTGCTACATCAAACTAGTTGATTTGTTGCCTCGGCTGTTAGGTGAATGGTGGATAAGGGGGTGAAATGGTAATGTGTAGTCGTGAATCGTGATGTTGAGGCTTAAGGTAGTGGCACACGGTCTATAATTTGCCGTCATGTGTGTTTATTTATTTGTGGTTTTAAGAAAACCCATCCCGTCCCTTCTTTGGCAAGCGTGGTATTCAATGCTCATGCCTTCTCTATATGAAAAGAAATATTTACTCAGCAGTGGAACAGTGGGCTAGTATTTTTAAGAAACAGTATTCTATTATGTCTCACTTTCATATTTCGGTAGTATTAACCCTTTTAGGTTCACAGAAACTAAGCCTAATACTAGCGAAATAGATTCGCGAAAAAGAAATAGTCGTGGGTTCAAGTCAATAATAGTATAAGTATCTAATTACTGTAATAACTTTGATTATGAGGCACAAATACGAGTGTGCTTCTGCAAAAATTGTTGCGCCTCTTTTTCTACTTCTCTAATTTTTAACATGATCAGAAGGCCAATTCCCGTAACAAAAAAAAAAGTGTGGCACTCGGGGTCTGTCGCGGTAAAGCTATTGCATAGCATTTGTAACCTCCATACTTCCTATTTGTCAACGCTACACTTGGGATGATGACGTGATGACATAAAACAAAAATTACGTTCCCATGACAACGTGACGTTGTCATGGGAACCGTCATTACATGGTAGGCGGAGTGAGGGGTGTTAGGTTTTTTCATTACGGAATTTCTTGATTCGATCGCCGCGCTCAAAGCTCGCGATAAAAGCTATGCAATAGCTTAAAAAATTCAAAATCTAGTCCCGATCTTATCTCAACATACATCCATGCCAAAAACTTGTCAAATATGAAGGTAAATTAGAGGTTTAGAAAGCGAACGTTCTAAAAAAGCGATTTCTTGTTGACTATCAAAAGTGTCACAAATAAATTACTTCCACATCACAGAACGTCTCCTGAATGAAACATTCCATTACGTTTTTTATACGCAACTTTATAATGACTGGGTGCAGATAATTATAAATAAACAATAGACACTCCGTCCCACTCAATGCGAGGCACTCAAAGGCAAACATTTAAAAGATAAATCGTTGAACAGTCGCGGCACTACGTAAGTGTCAAAAAAGCAACTCGTCACAAGCGCCCATTAATTTGCGCGGGAAACAATGTGGAGTTTAATGGCTCGTGAGTTCTGTTGTCGGGTGACGAGCGTGTATTTTTACGGTTTATTTTTATTTTTTGAAGCGGAGGGTAGATCGAATTATTTTTTAAACGTTTTGTATCGTAACTCGGAGAATGGCGGTCAAAGCACACATTGCGGTTGCAAAATCTTTAGTTACTAGTAATGTGACGTTTTCAATTTCTTGTAAACGTTACATTACGTAGGAAATGAAACGAACTTTAACCTTCATTTCCTGAGAAGTCAACCGATGACGCGCGGCGTGACCTGACTTCGCATAACACGTCTAAAGACGTCGAAAACAACGAAAAATGTCGTGAGACGACATACTGGTGACGTCGGGTGATCTGAGAGAAAACACTAAGTCACAGTCATTAAAATATAACTTGCACTGAAAGAAAACACCTTGACAAAATGACCTTGACCTTGAATAAACGTATTTTCTTTCGTCCTTTTTAAAAACCGGCCAAGTGCGTGTCGGACCACGCACAATGAAGGGTTCCGTAGTTGGGATGAATTAATCCCAAAAACAAACTTAACTTTGTAGTTGAAAAATATGTTCTCCCATACGGAATGTATGGGAAAACATGTTTTTGCAACTGCAAAGTTAAGTTGGTCGATTATTACTCGTTAACTTGTAGAGTCTACTTAGCTGTAATAGTTTTCCTTTTAATTTCGTTATATAAACTACTGTTGTAATTTTTTTCACACACCCAAAACCAACCATTTAGCCGGCAGGGGGGGGACACTTGACTCTAACAAAAATTAGCACTTTAAAGCTTAATATTTCGCAAACGGATCCCTGAATCCAAAAATGGTTTTTACAAACTAACAATATTTTTAAAGGACCTTTCCAATGATACCCCTCACTATGGGTTAAAAAAAGAAAAAAAATAACATCACCACTTTACTTGTATGAGAGGTACCCTAAAAAAAAGTTTTTCATAATTTTATTTTACCACTTTGTCGACGTAATTAAAATATATACCTATGTCAAATTACAGTTTTCTAGTACTAAGGGTCTCGGAGCTAGACCGCGGACAGACAGACAGACAGACGGACATGACGAAACTATAAGGGTTCCTTGTTTACTACGGAACCCTAAAAAAGGAAGTAATTATTCGAAAAATCCAATTAGCAAGATGTATAGAAAACAGTGACACTCCGGGAGTGCCGACAGAAGTGAAAACTTTAAAAAAAATCATCGCGTTGATGTCTTTTACTCCACGGTGTCGGTAAATTGCGTTACAGTCCCATCTCAAAAATGCCCAACGCGCCTAAAGAATTTTCACTTCAAAAAAATCACATCAAAGAAGCATCATGGATTTACCCTGCATACTTATTTATTGTTACCACTTCGTCCATTTCTGATGACTAACAACTTGTTTCCAGAGAGAACTAAACGCTGTGGACTTCAAAGTATCAGCAGACCTGAAGTTCGTGCTGCTGATCTCTGACGTCAGACCTGGGTGGAGACACGCGCGTCTCGCCCGGTACCACGTCTATGATGTCATCAACAGGTCAGTATTGTCACCCTTTAGAGTCTATTTAGTCTTTACAAATTATTTGAGCAGTCTTAACATTCAGTATTTAACTCAAGAATACATTTATTGAGAGGAAATCTACGTTGTAGTATATCTTTCGAAAGAAAAGTGCTTCGATGATTCATTTGCAAAAATTGTTCCAAACCATCACTGTGGCAACATTCGAAGGTTGCCATTTGACTCTAGTATGGCAGAATACTTAATACCTATCATCTTCTCACATTTCACCGTGAGTAACAGCTTATTTCCTAATGAAAATACTTATAGGTAAATCAGTAGCATGGCATTTTTTAGTTATCTTCGGCCGTAGCAGCAGTTTAATTAATGCTCACAACCTATCTACTCAAAAGCCCATCTTAAACAATATATTAATCATCCAGCTCCTATACTATTAACCTTTGCAATTTCAAACTTCGAATCCATTCCATTTCTTACATTTTCTTTTTTGCATTAAATGTATGTTTATCTTTATCGTTCAGGAACAAGATCCCTGTGTCCCCGATCGAGGACGACCGCTCGGCACCTCTTATCCAGTACGCCGAGTGGTCTCCGGTCGGAGCCACGCTGGTGTTCGTGCACGACAATGACATCTACTACAAGCCTAAGGTTTTCAAGACGCTGGTCTGCAGGATCACTAATAATGGTAAATTTTATTAATTGCATAACCATGACAATCGAGTCTGTATATTGTGTTTGGAAGATTGAACTTAGTAAAAGAGCATTAGAGAATAATGCAAAGACTGTATTGTAATAGGCCAAATTCAAGTTGTAAGACAACTTGAATTTGACCTATTTTGGCCTAACACTTCTCAATCCGTAATCGGAATTGTTTATAATTGACAAAATCGACTCCTTAGAGCAGTGATGGCCCAATGGTGACGGCCGCGACTTACGAATTGTAGGTCCTAGGTTCGAACCCAAACAGGCACTTTACTTTGTGTAAATTATTTCATCACCACTGCTCTCAAAACGGTGAAGGAAAACATCGTGAGGAAACTGGCATGTCCTAGAACCTAAAATTCGAAGACATCTGACATGCCACTACTAACCCGCACTGGGCCCGTGTGGTGGATTGCGGCCCACTCCCTCACACCGAGAAGAGGCCTGTATCCCAGCAGTGGGAACATTATAGGCTGATTATGATTATTATACTCCTTAGGGTGGGCTTTGCAAGTCACAATTCTATCAAGAAGGATTTTTTATCAACCTAACACTGATTTATCTCAGGCCAGGTATTAATAACCCTTCGTAAATAAATGTCTTAAAAAAATCTGGTATACTCTGTTACCGTTAACGCATAAAGGATTAGTAATATGTAGTCTAACGTATATATCCCCACCAAACTACTCCAACTCTTCTATACACAATATTTCAGGAATCCCAGGCGTAATCTTCAACGGTGTGCCAGACTTCCTATACGAGACAGAAGTCCTGCGCCTGGATAAGGCACTGTGGTTCAGTCCTGATGGGCAGACCCTCATGTATGTGACGTACAACGCCTCGCTCGTCCAGCCACACAAGTATCCGTGGTACGGGTTGGACCTGCAGGAACCGCCCGCGTATCCCACCATACGGGCCTTGAGGTATCCTAAGGTGGGTTGATCATTCTTTTATTTTAATTTTGGTATATTGGAACATTTATAATTATTTATTTATTTGTAAAGGTTTACCAACAGCTTCTGTATACAATATATATTATCATCATAACTATAGGTACAAGTAACAATTAGCCTTGGACTTACAGAGTCGAAAATTACAGTGATTAAGCAAAACAAAAAAAAACTAGTGGCGCTAGAATTTAGGTATGACTAAAGTAGAACATAAAGGAATATGAAATACACATTATTATTTTATTTCCTCTTATCATTTAACTTTAAGTTGCAACACCTAACCAAAAAAAAAATAAGAAGGAAATTAGCAGTTATCAAAAATCCTTTATTTCTTCAAACCTATACTCCATTTGAAATAAGATTAGACATTTAAACAAACCTTTTTTACAGTCCGTTCAACCGATTTTAACTTCTGTACCGTAGGCATAAGGATGGCATTATAAGCAACAAAAGTGGTTACAGTACCAACTCTACCGTCATAAGGAAAAAGGACACAACTAACATTTTTTCCGAAATTCACTAACATTTTATTCGGAATCAGAAAAAAAAGGCCCATCTGCCAATATTTTTTGTACAATTTTAGAAACAAGATAAACAAAAATAGGTACCGTAAGCTCAAAAGGCACAACTAAGCCACGTTTTAAAAACCAATAAAAAATTTTTACTCGATTTTCTCCATATTTATAAAATGTTAGATGTGCCCTTTTTCATTATGACGGCAAAACTGTTTACTGCAGCTGCAATTTGTCATGCCACCAACGCCATAGAAGTCAAACTCGGTTGAACGGACTGTAACAAAGGTTTAGTTAAATATCTAATCTTATTTCAAATGGAGTATAGCTAGAAACAAGAATCGTTGCAATAAGTAGGCAGTGTAACAAGCAGTCCTAATATTATGTGTGGTGATACAAACTACACCACTTGCTCTTTCCGAAAAGCCATTCTTCTTATTGTTCAAGCTTAGAAACTACAGTAAAATGTCTGATATAGACTTAAATTTTGATTAAATGGGCCCTCTACGATCTTTCTGTAATGTTTACAGTACACCTGCATTAATTATTTAATAATGTCACGGTTTAACAGGTAAACACCAACAACCCGGTAGTGACGGTGAACGTGGTCAGCGTGAAGACGCCCAAGTACCTGTTCTCACACGCCATACAGTTCAATTCCCAAGTTGATGACAGTACGTATGATCTGTAGGTTTATCTTCGAAAACATTTCAGGTTACTCAACCTTGTGAGTCACTGTCATTGCCATCTTTGAGAGCGCGGATGGAAAAATCACAGTTTGCAAAACCGTGTTTTTATACAAATATACTCGATTTTCCGGTAGTAAGGATATTGTTCACTTTGACAACAAAATTGCCGAGTTAAGATATTGGCACGCGGATATGACATCGTTCGAACGATATGCTGCAGTCGAAAATCGGGATAGATATTGAGACATATTACTTTCGGGCGGCAGATTGGCAGTGGAGGGGCTTGTGGCTAAGTAACAACAGCAGCACGGGTCGATCGATCAAGTTAAGCTACGCTTGCCGCGGTTGGTCTGTGGATGGGTGACCATCTTTACATACCAAGACCCCTCCGTGCTTCGGAAAGCACGTTAAGCCGTTGGTCCCGGCTGTCATTTGTAGATCTTTGACAGTCGTTACGGGTAGTTAGAAGCCCAAAAAGTCTGACAACCAGTCTTACCAAGGGGTATCGTGTCACCTAGTTACTAGGTTGTGGAGGTCAGATAGGCAGTCGCTCCATGTAAAATACTGATATTCAGCTGCATCCGGTTAGACTGGAAGCCGACCCCAATATGGTTGGGAAAAGGCTAGGCAGATGATGAGATGAGAGTGAGGCTGTCATATTTCGTAATCAGTACAAGATTTTGTTGGGGAAGGCCTATGTCCAGCAGTGGACGTCTTTCGGCTGAAATGATGATGATGATGATGATGATGACAAGATTTTCTTAAAACACTTGAGATTCTTAAATTACTTGATGGTATTTCTTCAGGTTGGTACGTGAGATGGACAGGCTGGACGTCGGAGAAGCAGCTGGCGGTGCTGCTACTCAACAGGCCGCAGAATGTCTCACTCATCAGCGTCTGTAGCGCTGTGCATTATAACTGCCAAGATGTAAGTATTCTTGCTCATTTTAGCTGTATGCCAGTCTGAATACCGTAAAAACCTTTTTATTCTTGGATAAATATTAAATAATTCTAAGCTCTGTTTCTTGTGTAAGCACAGCTAAACAAGACTGATTTGTACCCTAGTGAAGGAATCAGCAAACAGAGTTAACAGCTCCGGGTACGGATGTTATTAAATATCGTCAATCATCCAAATCCGAAAAATATCTCTCTGTTTAAAAGACACCAAGATTCCAGACTGTTTTTTTTAAAGTTATTTATTTATTTTCACTTCAGAGACACAAATATCTGTGTGGCCCTAGCTCTTGTACTAGGAGTTCCTGTATCACAAGAGCAAATTCAGTACAATAACAAAAAAAAACTAAACGATACAAGTAGATAACGGTGAACCGTTCAGACCGATCCATCGTACTGGTGCTTGCAGCCGGATTTATTTGAAGAAAGAAACAATGAAAACATTTTCTTTCTTCTTTTCAGATATACCGGGACGAGTCCGACGGCTCCCGCTGGTCCGGGCTGGGCTCCGAGCCCGTGGAGGACGACTGCGGCTGGTGCGGCGGCATGGCGCTGGTGGGCCACAAGGCCACCGTGTACACCACCATGCCGGTGGCCGACCTGCCGCCCGCGGGCGGCGGCGGCTGGTGGCGCCACGCCGTGCGCCTCACGCACGACACCAGGACCACGCTCACGCTGGGCAGCTACGAGGTCACGCAGTTAATGGGCTGGGACGAGCGGAGGAGGTTCTTGTAAGTGTTATAATGTATTTTCTCAAACATGCATGGAAATATTGTCATTATTTTCGAACAAAGAACACGGGAAGTTACGGTCTTTACGGTCAAAGAAAATCAAATCCATTGCAGGCGCGTTTTTTGAATTTGGAACATTACAACGCTCCAGCAATGTTGTATGAAATGGCGTGCTGGGGTTATTAATAGTACATTACTGCCGCGGTCTATAATGACTACTTTGCTGGCCGCGCTGATGATGGCCGACAGCGCAGCGTAGCGCAGCTCCAGGTCGACACAGCGCGATCAGCGTGCAGCACTTGATGGACGAGCTGAGATAAAGGCCGAGGCCGTAGGTCGAGGCCGACACAGCGAGGACAGCAAGGGCTGCAATGATGGCCAAGCTGGAAGGCCTAGAGCGTAGCTAGGCTAGCTCGAGGCAATCATAGCGTGACCAGCGAAGCAGTCATAATGGGCCAAGGCTTGTATAGTGCTTTACTCAAAAATGCAAGTACCTAATCTAAATAAAACCAGCAAGTAAAGATTTAGATTTCCTACTGATTTTCCTCTGCACAAATTTTTCATATGCAAGCTTATATTTTTCCTTTGAGTTTCGCGGTATTAAATTTTCAACTACTAATTTAGCTTCATCTTTAATGTCTGGCGGTGTTAAACACATTGAATCGGAATAATTTTCGCTTTGAGAGCTCATTTTTAGCAAAAAAGTCACTAAATAAAAATAAAATTTTCGCTGAACGGTGCTTTTGTTACTTCTTTGTTTTTTTTTTTTAACTATGGTAGTTGGAACTATACAGCCAAATCTTTATATATATAATTCTTCTGTGAGTGTGTATGTCACTGAACTTCTCTCAAACGACTGGACCGATTTTGATGAAATTTTTTGTGTGTGTTCAAGGGGATCTGGGAATGGTTTAGATTCACAATCGGACCCGATAGGTGGCGGTATTCGGTCAGGACAACGTCTGTCAGGTCCGCTAGTATGGAATAAAATCTTTTTGTACCTATCTCTATAAACACAAACAGCTGTGTTTTAAATAAAACCTTTTTGCATTTGATTTTTTAAAACGTTGAAACGTCAAAATAGCAGCCGGCAATGTTTTGCCGGCCTGTTAGAGCGACCAGCAAAACTTTGCCGGCCGCTCCTTGAAACAGAACGGCAAGGTCGATTTTGCTCAAACAAGGTTTCCAAAATAATGACCACATTACATGCATTTTTGAGTAAATACTCTTTGATTGGATCTCTTTTATCATTCTTGGCATACCAAAGTTCTCTTTGCTTAGTACAAATTGCGTTCACGTGGCTGTATAGCCTTAGATGCGTTTGCCTTTCGGCACAGATGATAAATAGAAAATTGGCGGCAAAGCTGAAAATTCGTCTTGATTTGTTATTTACATATATTATATAATAGATAATTAAAATGAGTTCCAACGGTTCAGAGAGTGAAATGGAGATTGATTGTACTCCACCAGATTTAAGATCAGAAGTCAAATTAGCAATGGAAAACCTGCTTCCAGCGACGTCAAAAGAAAAATACATGAAACTATATGAAAATTTTATGATTTGGAAAAACGAGAATACATACATAAAGTGAACATTTTCTACAAACTGTATATTTCTGGCGTATTTTAATGACATTACTAAAACTAAAAAGCCATCTACATTATGGGCATGCATATTCCATGCTGAAATGTACATACAGTTCATGTTAAAAACGGCATTAACTTATTAATTTTTCTACTTTTGATTCCCTGCATTCTTTGGAGAAAAGCACTATATATGCCTCGGCGGAAATGGCAATTGCCTGTCTCGTATTAGTGAAGTCCTCGCCTGCGGCTCGGCCTTCAAACTCATACTCGACCTGCAATAGCCTATTTCCCGGCCTTTGCAATAATGTATTATTCTTCTTCTATGTTCTGTATTACCTATGACGTGCTGGTTTTAAAAAGGAATGCTTGCAATGTTGGGTTTAAAAATTTGCTTTCTCAACATTATGTTTTTGTTTATTCAGATTTATTAGCTCTCAATGTTTAATGTTATTAGTCTTCAATGTTTTAAATAAATAGTGAAATAAACATTCCGCTCTCCACAGATACGTGATCGGCACAGCTCCTGAGAAGGCGGGCGAGCGTCACTTGTACCGCGTGAAGGTGCCGACGGACCCGGCCAGCTGGCCCGACCCGCCCGTCTGCCTCACGTGTCCCGGCACTGACCTGCTGCCGCCTGATGCTACTGCCGAACCTGTTAGTGATGACCCGGTGAGTAGGAGTTGTTGGAATGGAGCGTAGAATGTTGCAGTGGCTGTGGCAGATTACCGCTTTGGTGAAACCAGGTCGATTTAATTCCCAACTTTATTGTATAAAAGCAGTTTTTCTTGACAGGTAGTAGCTTATTAAATAGTATATATATATATTTTTTTTTTCATTTAATCAAGTCGTGCTCGTGGCTTGATAATAACAGCCGCACGGTTTGATCCAACAGGTTAAGCTTCGCTTGCCGGGGTTGGTCCGTGGGTGACCATCTTTATATACATATAATCTTCTGTGCCTTGCAAAGCACGTTAAGCCGTTGGTCCCGGTTGGCATTCGTGGATCTTTGACAGTCGTTACAGGTCGTCAGAAGCCCGGAAGTCTGACAACCACTCTTACCAAGGAGTATCGTATTACCCAGTTACTGGGTTGTGAAGTCAGATAGGTAGACGCTCCATGTAAAATACTGGTATTCACCTGCATCCGGTTAGACTGGAAGCCGACCTCAACATAGTTGTGACAAGGCTAGACAGATTGTTTTTTTTTTTAATTGGGACAAATAGTAGTACGTAAAAATTTTCTATTTTCTATGAGAGAGATATATTATTCACAGAATTATAACCTGGCCTGGTCTGGAAACCAACAGAAAAACGCATTCTACACCAATGACCGTTGGAGTACACGTGTTCATTCGTTTAGAAACCGCGAATCGATAAACGTAAGAAGTCCCTCTGACAAGCTGGAGCGCCGATCTGTCCAAGGTGGCTGGTAGCAGCTGGAAGAGAGTATCCGAATATCAAGTTAAATGGCGAGGGTGACTGCTATAAGCTGATGATAATGACGAACTGTTTAAACGCTTCCAGGAGTTCGAGAACGCAACATCAGCGCTGCCCGCGTGGCCGACGTCGACGGTGCTGCCACACATCGCGGACGAGAACGACACGCTGCCCACAGAGTGCCTCTACAACCGGATACTGTTCAGCAAGAACTACTCGTATTATGTACAGGTAAGCATGATCAACTGATTAAGATTATAAATATACGCAAAAAAAAAACAGAACTCGAATCGAATGTTCTCAGAAATCTAGATGGATCACAATGAAAAAAACGAAAACACCATCCAGCCCCCTTATCCATGAATTTTCTAGAACAAATCGAATCAATTAGGTACAAGTCTGTTTATGTTCATTAATTATCAAGCATTATGGGTCTTCAAAACCTATGAAGTCAAACAACTGGTCCACCCTTGGAACGCCGTCGTTGTCAAGTTAAGGAGATGAGGAGGATTTGAGCAGGAGTTGGACGATTGAAAACTTCAAACTGACTTGTTTGACTAACTACAAAAGAACCTAACATAGAAAAATTAAAGCCAGAAGACTATGTACGTTTTATATAATTCAGCGTTTTTGAGAACTCGTCGCAAAGCTACCTGTACTACCCGTAAGCTCACCAGGCGTGTGTCGCAGGAGTGCCTGGGCCCGGGCCCGCCGGCCACGTTCGTGGTGTCGCACTGGGGCGCGCGGCGCGCCGTGCTGTGGGACGGCGCGCCGCTCGCCAGCCAGTTCGCCGCGCTCGCGCAGCCGCAGGTCAAGGACTTCCGGGTCGAGGTATGGCAGTCTTCTTCTTATCTAGGTTTATTTTACTTTATCATTTGCGGACAACTTACAGCTAGATGTTCATTTGTTAGTAACACGAATATGGACAATAAGGATGATGACAAAAAAATATTTTTAGTCCGTCTTGTAGATTATTAAAAAATATTAGACACATATTTTTTCTTTTTTTTACGTTGTCAAAAGATCACGGCGATAAATTGAGTTAAAATGTGCCGTGACGTCACTTGTGTGTAGATTTTATATTTACTTGTGACGTAGCGACCCCCACTCCCCAACTTTAATGCGTTTTATCTAAGTCATTTTTGATTAATTTGATAAAACAAAAAACACGTGTCTATTATTTTTTTATTATCTGACTGATGGACTAAATAGAATTTCTTTTTTGTGACCCAGGCATTATGCCTATTACAAGTTTTCACAAATAATAGTTTGAGTAAAGTAACCTTAATTTGGAATCAAATATTTAATACGAACCTGACTCCCTGTGGTCGCAAGCTACCTACTGCTGAATTAGAATCCTGGATTCGATTCCTAGCTCGAAACAAAGTATTATTGGGAATTGCAAACAAGAATTTCTCAGTACTTAGCAACCCTCTGAGTCTGGATTTAAACAGCATTAAAGTCGCCCGCTATTACAAACTTCAATATAACCAGCGGAAGGTGGGCTGTAGCTCTTGATATCCATCGGAGGATACAGGCTTAATATTACGTATATGAATTTGTTGTATAAACTTTTAAGGTGCAAGCCTACAGAGCCGCCCGCGTCCGACTGCTCCTGCCGCCAGGGTTCAGAGAAACGGACGACCTGCCTCTACCACTGGTGTTGCACGTGTGAGTTAAAACTTTGTATTTTATTTAAAACTAGCTGATCCGTCAGACGTTGTCCTGTCCAATACCAAAATCCCATCGTGACTCATCCATAGAAGATAGACATGCTATCGCGGACTTTCCTGTTGATCTTTTTAAGATGTATGTACAATCATGTAGAACATGAATTTTATGTATCTCTTACGTTTTAATCAGCGCACGCCATGTAAACGCTCATAAAAGCATATTTTTCACAACTTGTCAAAACGTCAAATTTCAGTACTACGTTTACGTTTAATATAGATACATATATTATAAACCTGCCCGAATACATTCTCTAAATGATGTTGAAAACTCCATAAAAAAACCGTTGCGTATTTCAGCAGAACAACGTGGCCACACAGACGGACCCGAAAACCGACTTTGTTTTACAATATTTAGAGATAGAGAAGAGAAGATTGGATTAAATAAGGCATCAGAAAAGATCAAGAAACTGCTTATTCTTCCTTAGAAGATCAACCTTCATGTGTCTAAGGCTTTACAGTTGCGGCACTTATCCTGATCGAGAGTATTTTTCTCCACTGTGACCTAATATTTCTGGCTCTTTTTGTCCAATGTCCCACTCCAACAGCAAATCTGTAAATCTTGGTCTACGCCATCTATTGTCTCTTGTCTATTAGTGGAGTAGTATTAAAAGTCCAAACCCATTTACTGATCATGTCTCCAATAAATCATTGGGTTCTGTTACGATTGGTTGATCCTTACAACACCACGCCCATGGTAACTATGAGATTAATAGAGTTTGTATGTTGTTGATCACAATGATTGTTGCACAGATCTGCTCAACCCGGAGGGCAGCTGGTGACAGAGCGGTGGAAGCCCAGCTGGGGCTGGTACCTGGCGGCGGCGAGGAACTTCATCGTCGCTGAGATAGATGCCAGGGGTTCTGGTGGACAGGTAACCACTTCTCATTAACTTACACTGGCTATTTACACTTTAAAGAAAGAAAAAAAAATTAAACAAATGCTTATAGTGGCACTATTTTTCTTTTATTTTTAAGTTTTTTAAGATTAAAAATAGGCCAACCCTATTTCTAACCGACTTCCAAAAGGAGGAGGTTCTCAATTCGACTGTATGTTGTTTTTTTTTTGTATGTTTGTTACGCGATTACTCCGTCAATTATGATTCTTTTTTTGTTTGGTAGATCATACTTCAGAGGTGGTCCCATATAAATTGTATTAACTTTACTTGGGTAGTTTTTGAGTTAGCTTCAATAATACGTATTTTTACTTCACTTAGTATGTGGATGATATTATGATAACTTCCTGTCACTGTTATTTACATAGCAGGTAGTGGTATTCGAATTTGTGTGGGGTAGGTATCACAACTAAAAAGTGAAAAATAAAAACTTTTTACAAAAAAAAAACAACCGACTTCAAAGAAAACACTACAAAGTGAAAAATAACTTTAATTTCGGAAGTCGGTGACAAAGAACGAAAATTCAAAACCAAAGACACCGACTTCCGAAATTAAAGTTATTTTTCACTTTGTAGTGTTTTCTTTGAAGTCGGTTGTTTTTTTTTTTTAGGTCAACGAATCAGCATTGCCATTCAACGTGGCAACACTGCCAGCCTGTTGAGCACTTTTCGTGTTCATAGTGAAGCGGACAAATTTTTTGATGCCCTATGATTCCTTCCCCTCCCTTTTTATCCTATGATTCCTTCCCCACCCTCTTTATATACATGTACATATAATTATTGAAAACTATTAGTTTGTTAATTATGTATGATATATTTCGTTGTAAATAAATAGTCCTTATTAAATATTTTCAGGGAGAGGAACTCAGAACAGAAATCTATCACAAGCTTCTATCAGTGGATGTTGAAGATCAGATAGCAGTGTTATCGTTAGTATTTATTGAATAAAATAAGTAAAATTGGCAAATAGCTAACTAATATTTGGGCTCGTATCATATTCTTTTTCAGGGCACTTTGAGTTTAGGACAGTCAAGTTGAGAAATAGATGCACTGTTACAAAATCGCTTGATATTCGGTAGATCATGTTATCATCTGTCAAATAATGTCCTGCTATTTGTTAATGTACGCACATTAACAAATAGCAGGACATTATTTGACAACGGATAACGCTTTATGGTTATTTTGGCGAGTCGCCAAAATTGGAACTAACGCCGCTATTTTATTTTGTTGGTACACGATGACAATGAAGATAATCAAAAATGTTAACCAACAATCCCTCCTGTTAATGTCATTTATGCAGTCTAAAAGATTTTCATATCACTCTATGTTGATTCCCCAGGTGTGAATTATATTAATATACTATAGGGATATTGTCTATATTACTTTGCTAGATATTTCTGCTATAGTTACAGTATTTTTATCTCACGAAGCGACGCGCGCTTTACTTGTGGTAATCAAGTGTACAAACACGCTGAGAATGTGTGTGTAAGCGCAGCAGCTCTTGGTACTGTCCAAGATAATGGCAAAGTTGGAAGTGTGTCTGTGTTATGTGTTGACGTTACTTGTCTTCGTGCACACATTCACAACGTGTTTGTACACTGTTACCACAAGTAAAGCGCGCGTCGCTTCGTGAGATAACAATCCTAAAAGACTAAACCACTTGTGTGCCCTCCGCAGCTACCTGCGCGACAACCTGAAGATGGTGGACGGCGCGCGCGTGGGCGTGTGGGGGCGCGGCTACGGCGGCGGCGCGGCGGCGGCGCTGGCGGCCGGCGACGCGCGCAACGTCACGCGCTGCCTCGCCGCCGTCGCGCCGCTCACCGACCTGCGCCACCACAGTGAGGCGCCGCCCGCCCCACGGGACCCGGCCCGACGCTTACTTTTCGTTCATTTTTTACCGACTGCACGACAGCATAGACACAAACATAACGTCACGCCTATTTTCCATGAGAGATGACCCAAGTACACCCACATTTCGCCAGTTATGTTTAAGTCCCCGTAGGTAATAAGAGGCGAGCCTACCATGTATCAACCGGGCACAAATCCAGACTCCGAGCTGCTACTGAGAAATTACAAATGGACAAAAACCCAATAGCACTTAACCCGACAAGGTATAACGTTCACTCGAGTGAAGCGTCTGATATCGGGATCACTGATCGTTAATTAAAATTCATCCTGCCATCATCTTTTCATCCAGAAGACGTCACCCAAACATCGCCACAAGACACAAATTATTTATCAACCTTGCATGTTTTTCTTCCATACTAGAACACCCGTCATCTCAATGTTCACTTCCTGCTGATACCCACATACCGAATCATCTTTCACACAATCAATAAATTCTTTTCCCATAACCTTCATACTTATAGTTAAAACAATGGGACGGAAAATTTTATCGAAAAGGCAACCGGATGGCGAGTGGTAATCTGGGCATTGAAGTGATACCGAACCCCGAATGGACCCCAAATGAACGGGGGCGGAGATATGGGGGATGGAGGCCTAACATTTTTTTTTTTGACCTGTCATTTAAAATTTAAGCTCTATTATGAGCAAGGAATTTGTGTATATCAATACCATCCGGTTACCACCCTCCAACATCATTATAATTGAAACAATGTATATAATTCTTGAAACTCCTTAACGATGATTTATCGCCGAAAAACAGGATTAATTTTATCAAAACCAGAGGGCATTGTACACACAAATTTCTTGCACATAATAGAGCTTAAATTTTAAATACGATGTAAAAAAAAAAATGTTAGGCCCCCATCCTCCATAGCTCCGCCCCCGTCCATTTGGGGTCCATTCGGACGGTACGGGGGATTCGATATCACTTCAAGACCCAAATTACCACTCGCCATCCGGTTGCCTCTCCGATTAAATTTTACGTGCCATTGGCTTGAATATTAATTTCTTGACTCATGACTCTCTTGCCATAAAAGAGTTCTGGCCAGAGTTTGACTTAACTGGCTGTAAAACTGTTTTGTCAAACAACCTCTACTTTCATGCAAATTCACATATGCACCTGTATTCAACATCCATTCATATTTCCAGATTCCTACTGGACGGAGCGCTACAGCGGTTACGGCTCGACGTGGGCCGGCACGCTGGGCGTCAACGCCGTGTGGCGCAAGGCTGGCAACCTTCCGCCACGAAGAGTTCTCCTGGCGCATGCAGCTGCAGACCTCACGGCGCCGCCACACCATGCGTTAGCATTAGCGAGGGCACTCATCAGGAATACTGCGCTGTATACACATCAGGTAAGCTTCTGAACAGAGACCATTCACTACATCATCATGATCAGGTCAAAAGCCTCCCGTAAGCACGGTTGAAATGACTCTGTTGAAAAGTCACAGAAAAACAGATGCTTCGGTGCATGCCACCGGAGATCCTGAGAATCTATATGCTGGAAAAGTCAGTCATACAACTCCAGTTTCAGAATCAGCATCAACCGATAGATGATTTGTCTAGAAAGGTTAACTCCTCCCGTTTAGGAATATCACCGGCTGTCGTCCAGATTCCGTTCGTCAACTTGTACTTGCAGTTGGTTCCGTCTCATTGGATTGTCGGCCTCATGTGCTTGCTCATAATGTTCCAGGTGTACCCCGACGAAGGCCACAGCTTCGAGCGCTCCACGATCCACCTCCACAAGACGATGGAGCAGTTCTTCGACGAGTGCTTCGGACCAGTCGAGGTAGCGGACTGGGACACCGGCGGCGTTGGAGGCCTGTTCCCTTTTAGGGACTAGTCTTACGATGAGGGGAGTGACCAGGCCTCCCCCTAACTCTTCACGGAGAAATCGATAAAAGAATCGATGTGATTTAATCGTTTCTTGAGTGATTGTGTGGCGGATTTTTGAGACGATTGGTTTATTCCTGGGTACTGTTTGAGTAAAGATAGATGAAATTGAACAAGCATTTGGTGAAAATCAGCAATAGGCATTAGTTATTTTGTTAAATATTCTTGAAATAGGTAGTTACAGCAATATTAAAATTACAGATATTTTGTTGAAGTGAAAAAATGCCTACTACTAAAATAATAATTTGTTGGTGTGCTATAAAATCATAAATACTTTTCGCTATTCGACAAGAGATGGCGTGCATTTAAAGAAGTTTCCTCTAATCGGGTAGTGAGGAAATTCTTGTATGCAATAAAATGTGGACGAAAATTTAGAAAATATTGACTAACGTGGCTTGGCAAAATTCGATAAAATGTACTAAAATGCCAAATTTTGACTTCCATGATTAGAAACTTATAAAAATTAGAAAGCGTGTTTGTGTCTAAAAGAAAATTGTTTTGATTTATACAAAATTAAGATTTGGGTGTTTCTATATTTTAGCTAGAAAATCTTTATGTCGGATTCATTTGTGTACATACCTACTGTAAAATACTGAGTGATAAAAAGAAGTTTAAAAATCGGTAAAACCATGTTTTGACCACAATGACTTGTACCTGAATGGCGAGCCGTAAAGAAGTACTTAGTAAGTTTTTCAGTATTATTTAAAGCTTTAAAAAAAATGTGACTACCAACTTTATGTCCATTTATTCAAATCACAACCGTGATTCTTTGACAGTTTCATAGCTGTATGAAATGTCTTTATTACGGCAAACTGACGTACTATTAATTTCCTTACTACACAAAGTCACGCGGAAAATATGCAGTAGGTAGATAGATGTTCACTGAAAATTCATGTACATACCCACTTGGGTACCTATGAGATCGACAGACAAGATTGTAGATTAGTTTTAATCTATTAACCGCTTGGTTTTATATCAATTGCCGTACCCCAGCGCCTTCTCATAAATAGACAAAATTAAATTTATGATAATATATCGGTCGTAATAAAATAAAAAACAAAAACGAACATAAGTTCTCAGTCGTATAAATACAACTGAGGCGGCACGGGCACGAAATCATTTGTCGTATTAATTCGACTGGGGTGGTCAATACCAATAACATTCAATAAATAAAATAGAACATTATTAAAACATGGTTTTAAACGTATGTAAAATATTTCAGTAATGGTGCATAACTGTGTTAGCAGTTATAAAATAACAATTTATATTGTATAAGCCTAAATACGTCGCTAATTAGATAAAAACAATAAATGTTTACGGTCGTTGGTGTGTTAGGAACATTATAATTATATCGTATTAATTTTAAATAAAATATTACGTGAATATGGCTTGTGGACAATTTTAGACAAATAATATCGTGAATATGACAAATAAAATAGCCTTTACTTTTCAAATAATGTTTTACTCTACTACCTAATGTAAAATACACTTTACATAGATGTAATTTAGATACGATAAATGATTATGCAATACGACATTCCATTAAACAATACGTCATTGCGTTAAATGTCTCTTCTGTGGCCCAAAATTGTCCACAAACTAAACAAGAGGGATGAAAAATATACCCGAAAATTTTCTTATGATTACTATAAGGAGAAAATAACTTATTTTAGTGTATAATGTATCAACTTTTATCTATCTATATATTTCTATGTCGCTTTCAATGTCAGAGAAGTAGCTTTAAAAGTATACTTAGGCACGTTAATGTCTAAACGAGAAATTATTTAGTTTTGACTATTCTAGTCGTTAAATCTAGTCACTTAGTCTAAAATCTATGTAGGTATCTGTATAATTTGGGCACAATGTCTTGATGTCTTTCCAAATATTATTATGTCTTTAGGCTTTCATATGTAGTACAATAATGGTTTGTAGTAAACTATTTATCATAGGATAAACTCTTTAGGTACCTCACGGCAAGGATATTAAACAGTACCTATGTAACTTATAACTTAGACCACAAGATCCTACGCCAATGAGCATGATAATTTGTACTGCATATGATTGACACAATATATATCTGAATGCCAGTAGTTTACATATTTGTCAGACTCTACCTCATAATTCAACTATGTTAAAAAACAAATAAAACCAGAAATAAATATATTTGTGCAAACAAACACATTTATTTGTCGTGCAAATTCTTTGTCGTATTTTTAATCTTATGTCGTAAACTGTCGTAACGGGCTGGCATTCAAACATTTCTTCACCCCCTGCGCCTTTCTCACTATTTTAAAACTTAACGTTAGTTTTAAATCCTATTTATTTCTTTTAAAGTTATAAAAATAGGTTTAAAATATGAATTTGTTAAAAATAAATAATAAAATATTCGATCGATGTTGAGACTTAAATTATTAAGAATGTGATAGGTGTTTTTAAATAATTTATATTACTGTAACGATTAATTGGAATTTATTACATTTTAATTATGTAACCATTTTGGCGGGTAACATAACATCGTAGTTAAAATGTAGGTTATTCCTACTATTTGTCCAACAGTATTTTTGTAATTAATGAACATCTTAATAAAGTTTTAATATTCTAAAGTAACAAGTTCCAACAATGATATTATTTAATATAATTTATGTATATTTATAAATGGAATAGAATAACGGTTTAGTCAGAATGATAAGCAGCAAATCAGCAGCCGGTCTTTCGACCAACAGACCAATGAGGCGGGCTATTGAGATTAAAATTAAAGTAAAACAGTGATAGGTACTACCATAATAAATATTGACCATATTATTAATGTATGCATTAGCTAAAAATTTATTGGAAAGAAGACGCAGATAAAGTCACAAATAACTTTGCCAGAGCGATATATCCGTGAATACGACAGTCGTACGACAGGTAAACTTAATTAATAATAATTAAATACAAGATGGCGTCTTGTCAAAATATTATTTGAATTCTAAAAAGACAAAGAACTTGATACTTTAAAATATTAAACGGACAAATTCTAAATACACTTACTTCGTGCCAATTTTCCATTCAGTCTTTAGTTGGGGTCAAGACCGATTGTACCTAGGCTATGCCAATTTAAATGTTGCCAAAATACTGGGCCTACCGGTCAAAAAATTAAAGGTACTTCCTGGGTGCAAAATTGGGACGTGTGTAAGCACCTAAGTGATAGTAATGGTATATAACAGGATGCACGTAGTTATCCGCGATGTATCCCCATAGCTGAGAATCACAGTAGTGGTGATATTTGTTTGTGTATATGCTCAGGAGAACGGCATTGTTTATGTTGAGACGTTGTTTTTATAAAAAAATATAGAGAAAATTTGTTCCGAAATGTGTTTTCTTTTATTCGAACCCTCATTGTTTATTCCGCCGCCCTAGTGCTTAAATGTCCTACCGACCACTGACCAATTTTTTTGGAAACGTTTTTTTCGTTCGATATTTTACGAACTGTGTCCAAATAAATGTTTTTCTTTCTTCCTTTCTTTTCCAAGAAGTTAATTAAAATTTATGGTGACTAAGGAATGATGAATAATCTATTTTCGAGACAATGTTTAAAAGCAATCAAATATGTAAACCTGAACCTGTTAATTTTTAATTTAATGGTGGAGGTTGGATAAAATGTATAAAAAATTATAATTTTTTGTATATTTTTCACTTTTTAGTTGTGGTACCTTTTTTTTGGGTGTGGCATTATCAAATAACTTCTCCCGCTCTGGGTGGAGCGGGAGGGCGTGTCAGACTCTTACTGACTAAAACCCACCCGTGTTCCTTTAGTTTCCATGTTGCCGGGGGCCACGATTTCCTTTTAAGCCTTATTCGCAACCCCGGCAGGCATCGGCCCTAGTGGACCCCGTCAATTCTGCTGACATCTCTTTGAGGCGCACGTGGAACACAACGCGCCGTCGACCCGGGCCTGGTCCTTATCGGACGGCGAGCTACCCATTGCTCACCGTCCGCAAGCCCGCGCCTACGGTGGCCGGAAATCGGCTCGCGATTCCCGCCCCGGGCGTCACCTCCTGCGGCGGTTAGGGGCGTGAGGGCGCGAAATTTGCCTCTCCCTCACGCGTTCCGCCTCCTCCTTCGCGAGAATTACCGCTTCGCAGAAGGAGGTGACGGCCTGCCATTTCCTCTCGCTTCGTACCATGGCCTGAACCAGGGCCGGACGCGAGAGATCACCGCCGCCGAACGAGGACACGGCGATGCTCCGCCCAAGCCGGGCAGACCTCCACCGTATGCTCCACCGTGTCCTGCGGGCGATCCACACAATGGTGACACCCGGGCGTTTCCTACCGCCTTATCCTGAACAGGGACTTCCCGAAGCAGCCGTGTCCGATGAGGACCTGCGTCAGGCGGAAGGTGAGGATGCCGTGGCGCCTCTCAAGCCACTCCTCAAAGAGGGGTCTTATCGCCGCAATTATGGCGTGCCCAGCGCTGGGTTGCGACAATCGCACTCTCCATGACGCCATGAGATCCCGCCGGAGCTCTGTCCGCTGTGCCGCAATTACTTGCGGCATCGGAGTTAAGCCCCGGCGTTTCGCCTCCTCGCGCCACTCCCAGATGTGCGCGAGGAGCTTTGCTTCCAGATCCCATGGCTGTAATCCGGCAAGGAGACTCGCCACCTCGCAGGAGACCGTGCGGTAACCTCGGGCCAGCCGGATGGCCATGACCCTCTGGGACGCGTTCAACCGGCGGGCTGGCCGCAGGCTCATTGAACGCGCCCACACCGGCGCCCCGTAAAGGGCCGTGAACCGCACGACCCCCGCGTAGAGCCTCCGGCAGAAGGCGTTTGGATCCCCTAGATTGGGCAGGAGCCGCTTCAAGGCAGCCCCGGCCCGCTCCAGTCTGAGAGCCAAACGTCGGAAATGTTCGACAAAATTCCACCGGCTGTCGAGGACGAGTCCCAGATACTTCATCGTCGACTCGACACCGATGTGAACCCCTCCCGCTATTACCTGGGAACCCGACGGTGGCGCATTCCGAGGACCATGAAAACCCATGGCCTCGGACGGCAGGGCCGCCTCGAGTCCCAGCTGCCGGATCCTGTCAACGATTATCGCAACCCCGCGTGTCGCTAAGTCGGCCGAGTAGTAGTCGTGAGTTGTGGGACCTGCTATGTAAATAACAGTGACAGGAACTATCATATCATCCACATACTAAGAGGGAAAAATACGTATACGTAGGTAACTCAAAAACTATCCAAGCAAAGTCAATCAAATTTATATGGGACCACCAGCCCCGAGAGCACACTCTTTCAAACAAAAAAGAATTTTCAAAATCGGTCTATAATTGACGGAGAAATCGGTAGACATACATTTAAAAACAACCGACTTCCAAAAAACACTACAAAGTGAAAAATAACTTTAATTTCGGAAGTCGGTGTCTTTGGTTTTGAATTTTCGTTTTTTACCACTGACTTCCGAAATTAAAGTTATTTTTCATGTTGTAGTGTTTTTGAAAGTCGGTTGTTTTTTTTTTGTAAAAAGTTTTTATTTTTCACTTTTTAGTTGTGTTACCCCCCACACAAATTCGAAAACCACTACCTGCTATGTAAATAACAGCTGTGACAGGAACTTATCATATCATCCACATACTAAGCGGGAAAAAGTACGTATTATTGAAGCTAACTCAAAAACTATCGAAGCAAAGTTAATAAAATTTATATGGGACCACCTCGAGAACATACCCTTTCAAACAAAAAAAGAATTTTCGAAATCGGTCCACAATTGACGGAGAAATCCTCCTTTTTGGAAGTCGGTTAAAAAAAACACAATTGCGCTACGAACATAGAACATCCTCCTTTTTGGAAATCGGTTAAATATGACGGATTATTGGCACCAAATTTTTTTAGTTTAAAAAAGAAAATCTTCCAACCTATCAAGTGGGGTATCAAAATGATGAGGTAATTTAAAAAAAAAAATTAAACAACCCAGTGTTTTTACAATTTACGATCCTGATTCAACTCGATGCGAGTCGTAACAACTTCAAAGGGGAAAAAGTCCGTGGCGAGTACTGTATGAAGTATAGTTTATAATAGAATAGTAAAAAAAATATTAGATCATATATCATCTCCCCTCATTTTTTTCGCTATTATTAATTTGATTATTAAGAGAGAGAGAGAGAGATAAATAACATAACATAACATCACGCCTTGTTTCCCCGAAGGATTGGGCAGAGGTTATATTATCTGTGGCAGAGGTGTCCCTGTAGCAGGTTCACCCACATTTCGCCAGTTGTTTAAGTCCCATATAATAGGGGGCGAGCCTATTGCCATCAACCGGGCACAAATCCAGAGAGATAAATGTCTAAAACAATTGAAAATTTTCAGATCAACCCATATCAGTTAGATGTTTTAATTTATTAATGCAAAATCCCTCTTCCCTTATGTGCTTAAAGGACCCGACAGAGGTGACCTTGGTGGTTTACAACCATATACATGGTGGTTTATGACCAAATTTAAAATAGTTCTGCCTGTCGCCAACCTAGGTCACCTCTGTCGGAGACGCGGTTGGCTGCCGTGTAGCAAGCACTACTAAGTCAGTAAAAGTATTCAAGAATTATGAATGTTCTAATGGCTGATGGTTTCAGCTTCTGTGATTTCTAAGAGGAATTTTATTAGTGAGCAGAGGCGCTTTATCTATGGTACAGGGTGTGCAGCGCACACAGGCGCAGGGTCTTAGGCGCCGAGCGCCAGTCACGACTACTTTTGAATCAAATCCCAAACAATACCAAAACATGTTCAGTAAAAAGGCAGTTTCTATGTAGTTGGGGACCTGCGCTAAATATAAACGTAGTGTGCTAAAATTTCGAGCTCGCTTCGCTCGGTCTTGCAACCTCAACATTCTCTTTTTTCGTAGAATTCTCTGGGTAAATCGACAATGTAATTCCTATTTATATATGAAAGGTAAAAAAAACTGACCTATCCCGGGGCGGGGTGTAAAATTTTCGAGCTCGCTCCGCTCGCTCTTGCATCCTACATTTTTTAACTATTCTGTATAGGTCAACAAAGTAATTCCTGTTTCAGTATATGTTCAAAAGATTTTTTTTACAATGCGGTGTGTCAACATTTTCGAGCTCGCTTCGCTCTCTCTACCATCCCATATTCTTCTGATCCTCTGACTTTTTTGCTGTCGGTAAAGTATCCCCTATTTCTGTATCAATGGTCAAAAGAAAACCTAACTTTTTCGGGGCAATGTGCTAAATATTTCAACGTTCACTCCTGGGCGGGGGGGCCCCATTTCGTTTTGCCGCCCCGGTCCCCCGACAGGCTTAGTCCGCCACTGCTAGAGGGCGCCAGGGTATTGATTGCACACGGGCACGACATGGGCTAGAGCCGCCTTTGAGTGAGCTTGCCTGCTTGTTGCTCATGGATAAAAGCTAACCGCTTGTGATTTGTATACGCCTGGTACCATCCTCGAGCAAACGTCTACAAATGGCTCTCTTGGCGTGGTGCTTGCCGTCGTTCCCCGGCAAGCGTAGTGCGGCAAGTTTATGTACGCCTAGTATCGCGGTGCTTGCTGAACCACGGCGGCGTTAAGTTTACTCTCTGCCACTTGTCTATGTAGTATAGTACGGCAAAGTGGACCACTAAGGACGAAACCTATAAACCGCTTTTGTTTTAGGTACGCCTGGTAGTAGTATTGTGTGTTGCCGTACCACTACACTTTCAAAAACAGTGCTGCCTGTCACTTAGCTTATCTTACTATGACAATCTCAACCGCTAATGTTGCCACTTTTTCAGAGGCATGCGTGTGACGTCATAGTGAGTAGTGAGAACATAGACTGAACATAAAAGGCAATATTTATTTAGGTACCATCGAAGAAACGCAAGGCCTATGTCCAGCAGTGGACGTCTTTCGGCTGAAATGATGATGATGATGATGAAGAAACGCATATCTATACACCATAAGGACTACTGCTTGCAGTGCTCGGCCGATATAGCAACTAGGGATGCATCCGACACCGATACCGATGCCGATATATCGGCGATACTCGAAGTTTAGTGTGTAGTGAACGAGTTCTTTCGCATCTGAGAGACTATTTTCCACCGCAGGTCTTATTCAAATAGATTTGCGAAATCGCCTTTCTCCGCAAAACTTAAGAATACTTTGTTTTTTAAACAAAAATCTCATCAACGTTAATTTTAATTACTAAAACTATTAACTGATGTCCACCTGTCTATTGTTTTAAACGGTTTTATTTAGTTTGTCCTGTTATTAATTCATTATTAGTTATTTTTATATTAATTAAAAAATAACCTGACTTGTGTTTTATTTATTTTACCTTCATTTTTGAATTCAATAAGCGTATCGGTATCGCCGATATTTTTATAAGAGCATCGGTATCGATATCGTATCGGCAAAAAGGCGTATCGAGGCATCCCTAATAGTAACGCTTACCTACGAAAAAAAACGGTCGTGTGCACGGGATTTTGTTTTCAAACTGCTTAGATAACCTTTCAACTGTCATTAACGAGACACAATAGAATTTTAATTGTTATCCATCTCAATGAGGCATTGTAACAGATAATGAGATATACACTCGACAAATCTTAAATACATAAGACAATCTATCACTAAAATACTATTTGATGTGCAAGTACATAAACGAAAAAAAATAAAAAATAATAAAGGGCAGAGCTCACTGGGCATCAAAAATAAATAAAGGCAATTGTTGTGTGGAATTTCAATTTGTTTATCTTACACAGATATTATCACTTATATTACATTTGTCTATTCTAGCCCCGGAGTAACAGCGTCCTGCAGGCATAGCACCCTCCTGTTACCTGAAAACAGAGAAAATAACATTAGAATATAATCTACAGTTTCTACGACATTTTGAAGGAATGTTTTGGGCTCATAGGGCGCTGAGTAGACGATGGACAATTTGTCCGCGACGATAGAACGTACGGATATCTATACAATAACGCGCAAGGAGGACAAAACGACGGCGCCGCCGATGCTGGCCGGGTGAGCTCTCTCGCCGTAATTCGTGGGCAAAGAGATTTAAATATTTGAAATGTCTTTGTTCGCGGTCAGTTCCCGTCTGCTGAGCGCCTAGTTATGAATTGATGCCAAAAGATTGCCAATTTCATAATATTATAGAAATAGTCGATATAAATCAATAAATTATATTGATTTCGACATGACATTTGAGAACAACTCTGAGTTTTATTGATGATTCTAATGATTATAATTTTATTACATATTTTTTGTGGTAGCGAATTATATTTAAATCCATATACAACATGGTACTGACCTGCAAATTGCAAAAATATGTATGAGAAAATATGTATATGTATTAGAGATGGGCCGAATGTGGTTTGAACTGAATCCGAACTTCGGCTGAACATTCGGTTAAAATGAAAAGTTCGGCCGAACTTCCGTTCAATTTCGCGCGCTTTCTCGAGAGCGACACGTCGTGACTTGTTTACGTTATTTCAATTATTGCTAGATGTAAGCCGCCCACACACCGTGCTTCCACCGCGTGGCCTAATAAGAAGAACAGATTTTCAAGACTAATAAGAAGAACTGATTTAATTTAAAGTTTACATTTACAATGTTCCTAACTAAAATAAATGACCATGAGTTAGTAAAAGAGATTTTATTTTACAGTAGGTAATGCTATTCTAATTCTATTAAATTTCAGTCAAAATAGTGCAAGTAGGTATTATTTTTCTTGTGCCGAATGTTCGGCATCTGAACCAAATTTCGGCCGAATGCCGAAGTTCGGTTCAAGCTGTCGAAATTCGGTTAAACCGAATGTGAACCGAATTTTGGCCCATTCCTAATATGTATGCAAGTAAATGAGGTTGGTCAAATGCGCTTTAGTCTGAAGTGTGCGTACCGTCAGCCAGTTTACTTCCAGCGGTTGTTCTCGTAGTCCCACTTGCTGGCGAGCCCGTCCACGGGGTTCATCTTCAGGTCCAGCATGCGCTTCAGCTGCGCCTTCTGGTTCTCTTCGCTGAGGGACTCGGGGATGGGGCTGTACACTGCGGACGCACGAATACAACTTGTTAATAAAACACATAATATTATAGTGTGACAATGTCGAATGTCTATATTTAGTGGTCACTGAGAAACTTACCATATAATTAGGTGAGGTCATCAATTAATCTATCTATATAAATAAAAATGAAATGCTGGTATTGGTGTATCACTTGAGAACAGCTGGACCAATTTAACTATTTTTCGTTTTAAAAAGTTCGTAATACTTTTAACGGAAATTATCAAATAACTTCTCCCGCTCTGGGTGGAACGGGAGGGCGTGTCAGACTCTTACTGACTAAAACCCACCCGTGTTCCTTCAGTTGCCTGTATTGCCAGGGGCCACGGTAACCCTTTCGGACTTTCCCGCAACCCCGGCAGTTATCGGCCCTAGTGGACCCCGTCAATTCTGCTGACATTTCTTTGAGGCGCGCGTGGAACACGTTGCGCTGTCGCCCCGGGCTTGGTCCTTATCGGCCGGCGAGCTACCCATTGCTCACCGTCCGCAAGCCCGCGCCTACGGTGGCCGGGAATCGGCCTGCAACTCTCGACAGGGCGCGTCTCCTGCGGCTTCCTCACCTCAACTTGCCACATCAGTTTACTTTCAATAACATTGGTTCTTAATTAAATATTTTTTGTTTCTACAGCGACATTGCGGACAGCTATCGCGCAGCATGGCGGAATGAAAACCAGAATGAAAACCAGCATAAAACGACTAGTAGTTCGTTACCAAAGATCTTCATGGCCATGTAGATCCAGAGTGCCACCGAGGCCATGGCGAGCGACCAGCCGAGCACGCCCTTCCACTCGCCCGTGGGCGCCTGGAACTCGGCGAAGGTCTGGCAGAAGGTGGCGCGGTACAGAGCTTTCTTCTCTTCCAGGGTCAGCTTGCGCCAGTCTCCCTTTTCCTTCTCGCGGAGGACCTGGTGTCGGAGACATTTTCATTGAGAGCGGGCCGAAAACAAAATTACCAATCGTAAATGTGATTTTTCATCTATACTAATATTATAAAGAGATTGAATTGATTGATTGAAAGATTTGTATTTTTGTATGTAATGAATAAACTTAAAAACTACTGGACCGATTTGAAAAATTCTTTCAGCAATGAATAGCTACGTTATCAGCGAGTAACATAGGCTATATATTATCCGCGTACTCCCACGGGAACGAGAACTACGCGGGTGACACCACGTGACGTCCGCTAGTGATATTTATAAAATAAACATAATATTAAAAGTGAACCATCTACATGACATTTCCAAACTTTGTGCACGCGTTTTTACTTACTTTCAGCACTTACTACGTTCACATTCCATGGAAAAAGTCATCTTCCATCGCATGTTGCGGGAACTAAGTATTAAATATAAGTATCTATCTTACAAATCGGAAGTGTGCAAGGATGAGAAATTCTTCTGTCTATAAATGCACCATTAACATTACGGCACGCCGGCATTTTCCAGGTGCAATGTACACCCATATGCCGCCAATTATTATATATTTTTTTTTTTATCCTTCATTTTAAAACATACTATTTTAGTAAATTTTTAAAAATTCTTGTAATTTAAAAAAAAATATATATTTAAAAATATAAAAAATAGTCGCCCATCGGTGTCGGGAACAGGGTCCAAGCCACCGGTGGTCAGGGCTACAGAGAGAGGAACCTCCTAACAATACGCGCCGTGTCCAGGAGTACCGCTTTCTGGATCAAACCCCTAATTCAGCTGCCTAACGAGAGCCTCCTCAGCTGTTGGTCGAGGCTCTTGGCTATTATGCCATTAGCCATCACGACTATCGGCACAATGATTGCTGTATCCACATCCCAGATGTCGACAACCTCGCGAGCCAGGTCAGGTTTTAAAATATTATTATTGTTTACAGGGTAAACATAATGTCACTAAATGGGCACAAATCTAGGTTCCTTATGGAAAATTTCAATACTACATACTTCAGTACGGACACACACTTCCCTGTTTATTATTCTAGCGTATGACACTCGTGGGTTGCAGCTGAAAATCAGCGTCAGGTGGTACACTTTGTGTTGTCATCTGACAATATGCTGAGCTGAGGCCCTTTTGGCATTATAATCATTATTTTTTGTTTTTTATAGTTATAAGGTGTATTTTCTCTGCTGTAATGCCAATAAACGCATTTTTTTTTCTTTCTTTCTTTCTTTTAGTAGTTACTAGTAGTTAAGAATGCGGCGACGCATTAATTGTCCATACAAACGTAGTACATAAATCATTTGCAATTTGAGCATATTTCCACCATATTATGTTGATATTCGGATTGAGACAGTATTTATCTAGGCTCCTACGTCTTTTTATTTCCAAAAACTTACTTTTAAATGAAGTGTAAGCGAATTGCATTTCGTACATTTTTACAGCGTAAACAACAATATTTGTAATATTGTTTCTGCAGAAGCATAGTTTATGTTATCAAGTTACAAATTATCGAAAAAAAAATGGAAATCCATTAAGTTTTCATTCATAATTTTTTGTATTACGGATCCAAATTTATCATAAATTTTCGAAAGCTAGTAGTACTATCGCGTCAAGCAATAATTGTCAATGTTTGCGTGGTAGTATTGATCACTGTAGGTGTATATCGCTCCGACAGGCACTCACACTAGCGCAACGTGCTTGGAATTTAATTTTGCAAACATCTCGATTTGTAGTTGCGAGCCGTGTCGCCGGCCTCTTAAATGCCGGCTCTTGTGACTTAACATCACACCTACATGCCCCGAATGGGTAGACAGAAATGTAAAGCAAGGCTCTTATAATGTACTAGCTTCCGCCAGCGGCTCCGCCCGCGTGATATCTTTATAAATTCTAGCCTATGTTACTCAATGATAATATAGCATTCTACTGGTGAAAGATTTTTTTTAATTGGTCCTGTAATTTTGAGTTCATTACAAACAAAAATACATTAAATTCAGTAACCTGTATACAGACGATGTTTTATAATCTGTCTATATGACAGCTGTCCTAACCAATTTGAGAAGAAAGAATCTCTCTATTGCACACAAGTAAGAGAAAAATAAATGAATTTAACAAAAGGGTCAACAAGGAACTTCCCGCAGTCAGTGTTTTTTCCCAGATGACCTTAGAATGGACAGAATTTAAACTAAAAGAGAAGTAAACTAAGAGTACTGGTGTAAAGTCTTGAGTCTTAAGTCACAGGAAATTATTCCTAGTTTAGGAGTCAGAGTAATTAGATATTGACTTTCGTATTTAGCTTTTTGTTTTTAGTCCTATGGATATTGTAGAAACGCTTTTGGTGAAATTAATCATTATTTCCTTTATTTAATTTAAATACTTATAAATTATATTTTTAAATATTTTCATGTATTTTTTTTTATTAAAAAAAAAATTATTTACCTTAAGATCGGGTGTGTCAGCACGGAAGCGCACGGCGGGCATGGGGAAGTCGGGCCTGTCCATGTAGTTGGGCTGGCCGTTGAAGCCGTAGCCGACCCACTCGCGGTTGCCGATCTGAAATTATTGTTTTATGCTTATTACAATAAAAAAAATTCATACATAATTTCCCTGTAATATTTTAAAATGCTGTGAAGGGAACATTTTATCACAATTTTATTTTATCATACATAACAATGTTTGAAACTAAATAATAACAAAAAGAAAATTCATTTCCATTTCTTCCTTACCGCACATCTTACACTCGGGAGCAATGAAACTGGCTCACCAACATAGACCTTAATATCTCGTAAAGTAGGTAATGCCTGTCTGTACTAAAGTCGCAAAGTCAGAGCTTAATTAAGAAACTTTTAAACATACTATGCTAACTTCCCTCCAGCATTTAGCCAGCCGCTTACAATAGGTGTAACGCTTTTTCATGGCTAACTTCGTCACAAAAGTTAGACTGAACTTAGGCGTTGTCAAGGTTTAGTGCAGACGACCTTTAAGAAAGCTATACCATACTTTTTGTTTGATTAAAGAATTATTTTTTAAGGTTAATGTTGGTGACCCAGATTCATTTCTCGCAAGTGTACCTATGACAGTTTTCCCCATTGTAATGACCTATGACTTACACAGTAACATACCAACTATCGAATATTAATTATTTGTGTTAAATATTCAGTTTTGCAAATAAAGGGGCTTTATTTATTAATACTTTATAGGTACCTACACTAGTAAAAAAATACTGTACTTACATGCAAACCTTAATGCATCAGTTTTATTGTTAACACGTCTATGGGCGTTTAGTGTCCCGGAAAGTGTTAAGGTTCCTTACCTTGGCAACTTCGCCGACAGAGGAGGAGGCGCGGGCGCACACCGGCACGCGGATCGCGTCAAGCACCGCACGGCGCAGCAGGAGATTGGCCATATTGCTGTGGAAACAGATACAACACATATAAACTCACGCCTTTTTATGGGGGTAGGCAGAAACTACAGAACACCACCTGCTACGATCCTTACAATCATAATCTGTGAGCTTTATGGGGCTCACATTCGATGCGCTGGATTGGAGGATACTGCTGCGTGGATTCTTGAATAAAACTCATCAACTTGGAGAACGTTGTTTTACTTATTTCACCAATTGTTCGAAAATTACAGCCAGTGCCAGCCGCTCAATATGCCTCATAGTTGTAGTAAATTACATAGGTACAAGTAGCGGCGGTGACGTCCCGCGTAACAAATTAATCATTCAATTAAACTAATTTTCATAAATCGGTGGGCGGGCCCAACTCCAGGTCCACCAATCAGAGGCGTCTCGGGGCTGGACAGGTTTAGACATGTTTAAACCTGCATCGACTTGACCTGGAGTTGCGCCCGACCATTACAAAGTTAGCGATTAACAAATCAAATGTGTAACTATGAAATCACTTATAGGTATGTATCACTATTCACTGTTCACTAATCACTGATTTTCCTTGAGTTCATTGTGGTGCGAGTGGGCGTCCTGCACATCTCTCCCGCCGTGCGTCGTCCGCCGCTGACGTCGCAGTCGCAGAAGTCGGTGCAGGGTCGCCGTGTTTGATCAATAGCATCACTATCTTTTTCACTGGGCGTCGCAGGATGCCTCCTTTCGTGGCTACGTCCACTGTGCGGACCACTCCGTCTGGCCCGGGAAACGTAGCGCAGATGCGTCCTCTGACCCACATGTTCCTTGGAAGGTTGCCGTCTACGATGAGCACCAGGTCATTGACCTTAGGGATCGCACCTTTTGTGCGTGGTTCTCTGCGGTTTCGTAGTTCTGGGAGGTACTCTTTTAGCCATCTGGCCCAGAACATGTCAGCAAGCCTCTGGGCTGCGCGCCAGCTGGCCCGCAAGCGTAAGTCACTGTCGTCGAAATTCCCGGGTGCCGCTATGCGGCCGGGGCCGCCCAGAATGAAGTGGTTGGGCGTTAGGGCTTCTGGGTCCTCAGGGTCCGTAGATACGTGCGTGAGCGGTCGGCTGTTCACAGTGTGTTCAGCTTCGATGAGCAGCGTATGTAGCACTTCTTCGCTCGGGAACCGTTCGTTCAGTGTGGCGGTTAAGGCTGTTTTTACAGACCTCACCATGCGCTCCCAGGCGCCTCCCATGAATGGTGCCCTAGGTGGAATGAATCGCCAGTCGATCATTTTCTTGGAGGCTTCTTCGGCCGTAGCCGTGTAGATGGCTTTTCGAAGTTCCTTCTCAGCGCCATGGAAGTTCGTTCCGTTATCGGACCACAGCTGTAATGGGCACCCTCGGCGCGCTATCATGCGTCGCAGTGCCATGATTGCCGAATCTGTATTGAGCGACGCCACAAGTTCGAGGTGAATGGCTCGCGTCGTGAGGCACGTGAATAAGGCGACGTACCTTTTTTGATGACTGCGTCCAGCTGTAATGGTCAGTGGTCCGAAATAGTCTAGCCCAGCGTAGGTAAATGGTCTCTGGTGGTGCGCTAGGCGACAGGAAGGTATGTTCCCTGTCATGGGTTGCGGTGGCGAGGCTGATTTCACACGGCACGGTAGGCACCGGCTTATGATGTTCTTGACAGTTGGTCGTAGACGGAGCACCCAATGTTCCTGGCGACACTCGTTGACTATGGTTTCAGTGCTCGCGTGATGTAGTCTGCGGTGGACGTGTTCGATCCATAATCGCGTCGTACTGTGGTTTCCATCTAGTATCATCGGTTTCTTCAGGCGTTCTGTGATGTCTGTCATAGCGATTATTCTGCTCTTTAGGCGAATCTCCCCTTCTGTGAATTCTATACACAGTGCATGCAGGCGGCTGTTTCGTGATATGGGTTTCTTGTCTTTTAGGGCCTCTATCTCTTCTGGGAAGGATTGTTCTTGTGAGGCTCGTAGGATCAAGTTCTCGGCGCGGCGTAGGAGTTCAGCGGTGAGGGGTAGGTGATCGTTGGTGGTCTTTTGTCTTTCTCTCGTTCTGACTGGAGCTGTTCGTTTGTTCTTTCTCCAGTCAGCGTCTTTGCTGTAGTTCTTTTTGGTTCTTTTGTAATTAACATTCTGTTCTGGTTGGCGGCAGAGGTGCAGGAATTGGAGAACTCGTGCTGTGGCTCGTAGATATCTTTCCCAGCGTGAGAATCTATTGACGTCCGGTACGGCTTCGCTGATCCGCTCGTTCTTGTCTCTGATGCTGCAGGTTTTCTCTTCCCCAGTGATTATGATGGGGTTCTTTTCATTGACTGGCCATGTTTCTGGGGGTCCGTGTAGGAATTCCGGGCCGTTGAACCAGCGATGATCTTGGTCATAGTGTTCCGGTACGTCTCTCGTTGCGTCGTCTGCCGGGTTCAGTCTGGTCGGTACCCAGCGCCATTCATTTGTAGAGCTATGTTCCTCTATTGCTGCGATACGATGGGCGACGTATGGTTTGTAGGATCTGGACCCGGTTCTGATCCATGACAATGTGGTTCTGCTGTCGGTCCAGAACGTGGTTGACTCTGGCATTCTTTCATGTTCTTCCTTGACTGCTGTCGCCATGCGTGCGCCGAGCACTGCTGCTTGCAGCTCTAATCGTGGGATTGACGTTAGTTTCAATGGGGTCACTTTGGCTTTGGCCGTAATCAGGCATACGTGGACTCTTCCGTCCCTGGTGACTGTTCGCCAGTATAAAGTCGCTGCGTAGGCGGATTCGCTTGCGTCGGCGAATATGTGAAGCTGTAATGATTCCGTGGCGCTGAAACCTGGGTAGGTTCGTGGGATAGAGATGTGTTCTAGTGCTCTGAGGTGAACGAGCCATTTCCTCCAGCTTGCTGCTAAGTCATCATCTAGGGCTTCGTCCCAGGCTGTTCCGCGGCGCCAGACTTCTTGCAATATTTGTTTGGCTCTAATGGTTACTGGTGATACAAGTCCCAATGGGTCAAATAGGGACATGACTATTCGGAGTGCTTCTCTCTTGGTGGGCGTGTCGTTTTGTAGAATATTCTGTGGTATGCGTATCAGGTTCAGATTGAAGTTGAGTGAGTCTTCCGTCGGTCTCCATATTAGGCCGAGCACTCGTTCTGTCTGCTCGTTGTCTTCCAGCCTGATCGTGTCTTCGGTTTCGGTTGCTTCCCCTAGGGCTTTGAGTAGGGCGACTGAGTTCGATGACCATTTCTTGAGTTCGAAGTGCGCTTCTGTGTGGATGTCACGTACTGCTTGTGAGACTCTTACTGCTTCTTCTAGTGTGTCGAAGCTGTTCAAGTAATCGTCCATGTAATGTTTTCTTTTGATGGCTTCGACTGCCTCGGGGTGTTGTTTTTGGAATCTCTCAGCATTCGTGTTCTTCACGTATATGGCTATGGTCGGTGAGCAGGAAGCTCCGAAGATCAGTGACTTCATACGGTATTGCTCGGGGGGTTGGTCGTCTCTTCGGTCCCCCCGCCACAAGTAACGGAGGGCGTCTCTGTCTTCGGGTCGAAGTTCTATTTGTAAGAACATTTCGGTGATGTCGGCGGTCACGGCGATCGAGTGTTGGCGGAAGCGCATGATTACTCCTGGTAATGACTGTAGGAGGTCTGGGCCAGTGAGTAGTTGGTCGTTCAAGGAGATTCCCTTGGTCTTGGCTGCAGCATCGCAGACGATTCTTAATTTGTCCGGTTTCATTGGATTGTGGACCGCGAAGTGAGGTAAGTACCAGGTCCTGTGTTCTGAAGTGGTCGTCGGGGCTGGTTCGGCGTATCCTTTTGATACTAGTGCTTCCATTTGTTCAGAGTACCTCTTCTTGAGTTCTGGGTCTTTGTCGATTTTCTTTTCCACGCTGAGGAGTCTGTTTAGGGCACTATCGTAATTGTTTGGCATCTTTATGTTTTCGTCTTGCCATAGTAGGGCGGTTTGATATCGTCCTTCTGGGGTTCTCTTCGTGTGCTGCTGCAGGATACGAAGTGCCTTTTCATCAGGGTCATTGATGGGTTTCTTTGGGTTAACTTGGATGTTGTCCATTGTGATGTGTTCCTTCACTAGTTCATGGAGATCGTCGTCCGTGTTGACGTGTCTGATGAAGTTTACTCTGTGGCCCAGGGTTCGTGTATGGCTGCCGTGCAGGACCCAACCGAGCGGTGTTAATGATGCCACTGGTTGGTACTTCTTTCCTGTCTTGATCTCTATTGTGATTAGGAGGTCCCAGTTGTCTTGCCCGATCAGGAGTCTGGGTCTCGCATCTTCAGTCACTATGTCTTTGACTATGTCTCGAAGGTGTTCGCAGTTCCTGATTGCTTCTCCAGGTATCCTTTGTGCGGCCAGCTCTAGCTGCTTGACTGTTCTTGCTTGTATCTTGCGTTCAGATGTATGACGCCCTCTGATAAAGAGGTTTACTCGTCGTGACGTCATGTCGATCGAGGATTCCCCGTCGAAGGCTGCTATGCGTAGTGGTTCACGGGATCCTTCTGCTCCGATTTGGTTAGCTAGGCTCTCGTCGATTAGGGTTGTCGTAGAGCCATCATCTAGGAGTGCGTAGGTGTCTACGGCTCCCGCCGGTCCAGAGAGGTGCACCGGTATTATTTTCAGGAACGATACTTTGGGTGTCCATGCTGAGTGGACTTTCTCTTGTTCTTGTCTGGGGCATTCGGGTTCTTCTTTCTTTTTGTTCGCTGCGCTGTTGGCGTGTAGCATCTTGTGGTGTAAGTGTACGCAGTCGTTTATCTCGCATTTCTTCGGTTTACAGCTGTGTTGCTTTGTTCTATATCTGAGGCAGCGAAAACACAGTCGATGTTTCTTAGCGATGTCCCATCTGGTGTCAGTAGTTGCTTTCTTGAATTGTTCACATTCCACGATGTTGTGCCCTTGGCGTTCACATAAAACACACTTTGGTTTGTTCGTTTCTTGCGTGGTGTGTACTCGTTGTTGGCGTCGCTGTGTGTTCTGAGAGATCTGAGTCGTTGCAGCGATGTTTTCGGGCAGTGCGTACGGGCTGCATATTTCTGCTTCAATCTTGATGAATCGGGTGAACTTCAAAAGGTCGGGTTCTGTTCTGGGTTGCGCTGCTGAGAACTGGTACCACTGTCTCTTCAGGGTCGGTGTGAGTTTCTCGACAATGGCTTTCGTTACTTCTGGATTGACAAGGTAGTGTCCACAGTTGAGTGCTTGTAAGGTTCCAACTATGCTTTCTACTTTGGAGGCGAATGTGCAAACTTCACGCGGGGATTCAGTGAGGCGTGGCAGGGTTCGTAGGCGCTCTATTTCGGCTATTGCGATTGAGTCCGAGCGTCCGAAACGTAGCTCGAGTGATTTCATCACTTCGTTCGGGTCGGCGTTCACTATTAATAGACCTTGTACGGCTTCCTTGGCTGGTCCTCGAAGGCTTCTTCTGAGTCTGGACATGTTTTCTACTGCCGTCAGTCGGTGTGCCGTTTCACAGTAGGCGGCGCGAAAGGTGAGCCAGTCTTGATGGGCTCCGTTGAAGTAGGGCAGTTCGATGGTTCTTGTTGGCTGCTGGTACTGAGTGGCTTGTACGGCGTGTGTAATCGCGGCAGCGAGTTCCTTCACGTCCGTCCTTGGTTCTTGGACGGCTAGCGTTGTGGGTTGATGTACGACGCGTGCTGATGGCGTAGGTTGCGGCACATGGGTTTCGGTGGCATACCTCGGAGTGTAGCTGTGATGCGGTGCCGTAGTGTAGATCGGTTGCCATGGTGTGTTCGTTGTCGCGTTCGTCGAGTTCTGTGGCCAGGGTGCGACGGGTTCTGTCGGTGCTGGCGTTGGTTGCGGCTGTGCAGGTAGGTAGTTCGGTTGCCAGTATGCGGGTGTGGCTACTGGCTGCATGTTCGGATGCGGCTGCGAATGCGCGGAGTTCTGTTGCCAGGCAGCGATTACTGGCGGCGGGTTCGGGTGCGGCTGTTCAGTCGCGGTATTTGCCTGCCAGGCGGCGATTACTGGCGGCGGGTTCAGGTGCGGCTGTTCAGTCGCAGGTTTCGTTTGCCAGGACGCGGCGATGTTCGCTGGCAGCGTGTTCTCGAGTTCGGTGTTCGGGTCTTCGGGCGGTGGGTGCGTGGTGTTGACTCCCGCCGGTAAGGTTGCCGGGGCGTTCCAGGGCGCGGTGGCGGTCGCTGGGGCTGCAGGTTCGATCGGCGATTTTTCTTCGGGTTGATGTGGTCGGTCGGCGATGGCGAGTACTTGTGTTGATTGTAGCCACGTAGTCACTCGTTGATCATTTCCCGTTTCTGAGGCGATTGAGGATGCGTCTTCGTCAGTGGATTCGGCTTCGACTTCGGCGAGGTGCGCGGTTGCTAATTCCACTAGTCTTTGTGCTAACTCTGCTTTGGCCTGGGCTATGCGGCGCGCTTTTGACACTTTTCCACTTTTTGGTGACGTAGGTTTGCTACGGCGGCCACTTTTTTTATTTTCAGGTTCGGTTTCTTGTTGCGGGGCGGCGGCTTTTACTGTAGATTCGGTCGCGGTAGGTGCTTCTGACGTTTCCGCTGTCGTTTTTGTGGTCTCCGTGCTGGCTGTTTCAGCGGTAGTTTCTGTGGTGGTTTCGGTGGCCGTTTCGGTGGCCGTTTCGGTGGTCGTGATCGACGCTTGTTTGCCTTTTTTTCCTGTGGATCTTGTGACTGGCATTGTTCTTGATGAATTCTTCAAATTATTCTTCAATAGGTTCAGTGGAGTTTTCTTGATGGCGTTTTCCTCGAATCCGGCTAGCGAAGGACCAGAAAATGTGAGCTTTATGGGGCTCACATTCGATGCGCTGGATTGGAGGATACTGCTGCGTGGATTCTTGAATAAAACTCATCAACTTGGAGAACGTTGTTTTACTTATTTCACCAATTGTTCGAAAATTACAGCCAGTGCCAGCCGCTCAATATGCCTCATAGTTGTAGTAAATTACATAGGTACAAGTAGCGGCGGTGACGTCCCGCGTAACAAATTAATCATTCAATTAAACTAATTTTCATAAATCGGTGGGCGGGCCCAACTCCAGGTCCACCAATCAGAGGCGTCTCGGGGCTGGACAGGTTTAGACATGTTTAAACCTGCATCGACTTGACCTGGAGTTGCGCCCGACCATTACAAAGTTAGCGATTAACAAATCAAATGTGTAACTATGAAATCACTTATAGGTATGTATCACTATTCACTGTTCACTAATCACTGATTTTCCTTGAGTTCATTGTGGTGCGAGTGGGCGTCCTGCACATAATCCTTTTGCTTCGTTTACGTTCATACATCTACGAGCACTACACACCTGTAGGTACCCTAATTGCGTAATTTATTTTAGTAAACAATTTTGCCTAATTTTTTAATTTTGACAGTTCGACAACATTCATTGCATTATTTACGTTGTTGAGCAGATTATTTTTCCCAACTTATGAAGCAATGGATTAGCAATCTGTTTCAAATCGAAACAGATTGTGGTTGTGTTGTATTACGCAATTAGGGTACAGATCTTTCTGAAGAACATCACCAATAAGGTCAGTATAAGTCCTTTCAGCCACATTGTTAAAATTAAACTGAAGTTAATAGGTTAATAATTACATTTTAATAGGGAATTAATTGATTTAATCAATCAATCAATCTGCCTAGCCTTTTCCCAAGAGGCAAAGAGGAGTCTTGGTATGTAAAGATGATCACCCATCCACGGACCATCCCCGGCAAGCGTAGCTTAACCTGATGGATCGATCCGAGCCGCTGTTATTACTTAGCCTCATGCTCCTCCTAATTGATTTAAATCATTTTTGAATAAATAATGATTCCTTAACTTAACATTTTCGCAGCAATCAACAGATATAGATGCATGAGTAATACAATCCACTGATATATGGTGGCAAAACATACTATTTAACCTCTACAAACTTGTTTTATGACAAGGAAAATGTGTTTTAATGTTCAAACAAATACATACAAACATAGCACTTAAGAGTACTGATTGTTCTTTTAAGTTTATTGCAGAAACTAATTACTAAGTTTTTGAAAATTATTAGTTCTTGAAATAGATGAGTATTCAGTTTCACCATCCACAAAGCAGACACAACAGTTAAACAAAAAACCATGGCACATATGTACCAAATAAAATAATAAATAATAATGAAAAAAAATAATTGTAGGTAACTATTTTAATTGCATTGACATTTTATTTTAATTGCATTAACATTTTATTCTATTGTGATTTATTCTGTTGCAGTATAGTGAAATTTTATTTTATGTAATATGGGTTTTGCCTGTTTTTTTTTTTGTATGTGACATGAGTCCCATTTAGTCCCATACAGACCTCGTTCAACTGGATTAGATTTAAAGAATATATTTTCTAATGCACTTGATATGAATCACATAACCTCAAAGAAAAGTTAATGTTAAAGATAAGAGACACACCCATTTTCATAGCCTTCGAACATTATTATTATTAGTCTACATACAACATACATTACTCATTCACTTCATACTCATAAGCAATTCTCCAGCACAAATTATGTGACCTTTAAGACCATAGAAAAAGGTTTAAATTGGAACAACAGACACAGTCTATTAAAAAAACTGGCCAAGTGGTACTCATTCACAAAGGGTTCCGTACCATTATCTATAAAAACAGCAAAACAATCATGTCTGTTGTTTGGGAGCCCCCTTAAATATTTATTATATTCTGTTTTTTTAGTACTTGTTGTTATAGCAGCAACAAAATTTCAACTGTCTATCACGGTTCATGAAATAAAAGCGTACAAGAAGCGAATCACTAATCATCCAAATATGCTGGCAGTCAATCGAATGAACACCCAAACAGTTGCTCGTAGACTAAAAAGAAAGATTCCTCAAGACCTTCTCTGAGAGGCACAAGAATAAACGGAGCAGTCACTGGACGGCTTTCGTGCAAGCCCTTTAATTGTGTATAAAATCTTACACATATTGCTGAATATCTGCAAGATTGATAGATTGCAATAAAAAAATAATAATAATACAGCCTGGTGACAGACGGACAGACGGACAGACAGACGGACAGCGGAGTCTTAGTAATAGGGTCCCGTTTTACCCTTTGGGTACGGAACCCTAAAAAACATGCACATAAAATATAACTTCTACATTTTCATATCTATTACACATGGCACATGGAATACAGAACAGGACTTGATATTGCATGGCACTTTCTCTATGGAAAATCATAACACAATTTTTTAAAGTTGCAATAAATAAGAAACCAATGCCGAAATAAGAAATCATAGTGTCTATCTGTTCCTTAATAACTAATGTTTCTAGAGTTGCGGATAAAAAAAAAGTAGGTAAGTATTTATAAATGTTTATGTTTCAATGTTTTAGCGGAGTGATTGGTTGAATGGACATATTCATGCGTCATTCATAAACATTATTGTTCACTCTATAAACATTGCTTGTCTGTAATTACAGACATGTGAATTTCACAACTATTATCAGATTGATAAAGTATGCATTTAAGTAGGTAGCTGATTATTATTGGTTTTACTAGCACATCTTTGTACATGACAAACCAATGACAAAGACGACCCACCGACCTATAATTATTGTAATTTTGACTTTTACTTATTAAGAAACTGTGTTTCTGACAGCCCTATATCTAAAATAAGTAAACCTTTAAAATGGACACCACACATTTATTTTAACTAAATAAAGAAGGTCGGTGTAGCGAAGGATTTTTTAGAGATCGGTGATAGGTACTTATGAAAAAATATTGATTATGTACTGCCAGGAGTTTTTCTATGTTTAGCATAAAAAACTAGAAGGTATTTTAGGCAACATTTCTATCCCGTACACTTTGTATCATCCATTTGTTTCGATACAGGATAATAATAGTGAAAATATTTGTCATAAGAGGTTATGCCCGCAGTGATCAATAGGGAAGAGTTACATAACATGAACTTCATAGCTATGACCATCACTATGATCTAATGACAAGAAATGATTAACTAAGCACTCATAGAATGAACGTAACAACAAAAAAACAATAGAAGCGTTGATGTAACGATGAAAATGTAAAAATATATTCAAATTCAGAGTTCACTTACGTATTTGACAACCTATGTACTTTACTTCAGTGTGTTATTTTTCGCAACTTACCTTATTTAAAAAAGCTAACAACACAAATTTGAAACAAACAATAAGTAACAGATCACATAACACAATAATTTTTAGTACAATAAGGTTTCTTTACCTCGAAAATGTGGTTTCTCTTGCAAAATATTCTTATCACCACCCAAGACTGAAAATTTAGAGCGCAAGCGACATCTGCCGGCTAGTTAGTTAAGTTTTTCACAATTGATTTTTTACGTTCCGGTCTACGCATACGGCCTATAACAGTAGAAAAATGACGGTGGCGCCACCCCGAACAAATGGTGGAAACACCGAACATTGGCTTGAAGTATTACTTTGGTCTCACAAGTAGAGTCGAATAAACTGGTACCCGAAGTATAGTACTATTTATAGTGTGTGTTTTAAGTGTAGTAGTATTTATTATTCAAATTGATAAAAAACTTTTAAGACTATTTCGTCCCACAGCAAGGCAAAGGTTTTCCATCCTTTCACTTTGCTTTAGTTAGGTACACACGGCTCCAATAAGTAGGTAGTGATAGGCCCAAGTTGCTTTAAGTATTTTGCAAAAACATTTTATTTTAAATGTATTGTTTTAGTGAATAGGGTTAACATCTACAAAAGCTATTCAACGTCTAAATAGACCGGAGGTTTCAAGACCGCTTGCCGTACATAAGATAGGAGGTTCAATCCTAGGCACGGAATGTACTTACGGTGGTCTGCCCGGCTTGGTTGGGGCATCGCCGTGTCCTCGTGAAGGCGATCGGCGGCGATGCACTCTCGTGTCCGGCCCTGGTTCAGGCCATGGTATGGAGCAAGAGGAAATGGGAGGCCGTCACCTCCTTCTGCGAAGAAGTAATGCTCGCGAAGGAGGAAGCGGAACGCGTGAGGGAGAGGCAAATTTCGTGCCCTCGCGCCCCTAGCCGCCACAGGAGGAGACGCCCTGAGCGTCGGGAATCACGAGCCGATTTCCGGCCACCGTAGGCGCGGGCTTGCGGACGGTGAGCAATGGGTAGCTCGCCGTCCGATAAGGACCAAGCCCGGGTCGACGGCGCGTTGTGTTCCACGCGCGCCTCAAAGAGATGTCAGCAGAATTGACGGGGTCCGCTAGGGCTAGGAACCCCTAGTCCTAGCGGACCCCGAACCGCGAAGAAGTCCGAACGAGAGGTCGTGGCCCCCGGCAACATGGCAACCGAAAAAACACGGGTGGGTTTTAGTCAGTAAGAGTCTGACACGCCCTCCCGCTCCGCCCAGAGCGGGAGAAATTATTTGATTATTTCCCACCCAAAAAAAAAGGCACGGAATGTGTTTTTTGTTTAATAGTATTTTTCTATTTTGTTTTAGTAATAAATAATTAAAAAATCCACATAAATAAAATACTTTAATAACATTTAATAATATTTATTACTGCTATTATTTAACAAAACTTTGGTCTTATTTTACTGCAAAGATATATATTTTACATTATATTGCCAACTGACACAAACGGGTCCCTAGACAAGTGACATCCTAATAACGCAAACGATAAAATAAAATAGGAAGCGTTACAATTAAACAATAGTTTTAAGTGAACATATTTATCAAACGTTGTAGTTATAACTTGAGGGTATGGATTAATTTTATAGAGAAAACGTTAATGGATACCCTCAAATCATAACATCTACCGATTAGACAGACATAATGATGATAGCCGCATTCCGAGTTACGCTAAAAGTAATAATATCGCGAATCCGACCAAATTTAATAGTCACAAAATATAAGGGCTATTGAGTAATAATTATGACTATAAAATTTGGTCGGATTCGCGATATTATCACTTTTAGCGTAACTCGGAATGCAGGAAAAGTGACTCGGACGATAGTAGATAACAATTTCATCGCAGTTCACATGGGCCGGTATGAGTATGACGACGTTCGGTGATGCGATGGTTCGAATCCAAGTTGAAACAATAGATTCTGTTTGAAGTATTCTTTGGATTATTCGTAATCAGGGATGGGCCGAAATTCGGTTCACATTCGGTTCAACCGAATTACAGCAGTTTGAACCGAACTTCGGCATTCGGCCGAAATTCGGTTCAAATGCCGAACATTCGGCACAAGAAAAATAATACCTACTTGCAGTATTTTGACGAAATTTGAATAGAATTAGAATAACATTGCTGTAAAATAAAATTATGTCTTTACTCACTCATGGTCATTTATTTTAGTTAGGAACATTATAAATGTAAACCTTAAATTAAATCAGTTCTTCTTATTAAGCCACGCGGTGGAAGCGCGGTGTGCGAGCGGTATACATCTAGCAATAATTGAAGTAAATGCGTAAATAAGTCACGACGTGTCGCTCTCAAGAAAGCGCGTGAAATTGAACCGAAGTTCGGATTCGGTTCAAACCACATTCAGCCCATCTCTATTCGTTACTATGCATTCGCACTGGCGAAACATCACAACAAAACATGTTGAAATCTCTAGTACCTGTCAAACTTTGTATGGAAAATTGACAAAAAATAGAGATTCCAACATGTTTCGTTGTGAATGTTTCGCCAGTGCAAACGCACAGTAATGAATTCAATGTTGTAGCAGTGTATCATTTGAAGGGCTAGCACATACTGACGCTGTGTGTACCTGCATGCTGCCACCTGCCGTCACCTGTAACCTGCTGATGTAGGTACCTAATTTGAAATTTCTTTGTTTTTCTTACTGTCCATCTCAATCCTACTATCCTACTTCCTACTAATAATATTATAAACGCGAAAGATTGTGAGAATGGATGGATGTTTGTTATTCTTTCACGAAAAAACACACAGATAATTTATAACCTATCTAGGTTACATAGCATCGTATGTGTTAATCTTAACACATACGATGCTGTGTTAATCCACGTTATTAACACATAGTATCCTATGTTATCCGGTAGTACATACGTTCCCGTGGGATAATTTCCGAAATCCACGCGGGCGAAGCCGCTGGCAAAAGCTAGTATCCTAACTAATACTTACTATTATAAATGCGAAAGTGAGTTTGTTCATTTTTTTGTTTGTTACGCTTTCACTCTAAAACGGCTGAACAGATTTAGATGAAATTTGGCACATAGGTAGATCATGACCTGGAGAAGGACATAGGCTTTTCATCCTGTATCGCAGACGAAGTCGCGGGCAACAGGGCAACAGCTAGTAATAATATTATAAACGCGAAAGTTTGTGAGGATGGGGTGGATGTTTGTTACTTTTTCACGCAAAAATTACTGAACAGATTTAGATGAAATTTGGCACACAGATAGTTTATAACCTGGATGACCACACAGAATAATTTTGATCCCGGTAGTATTGGGAATTCGGTACCCGTGGGAATTGGGATAATTTTCGAAAACCACGCGGGCGAAGCTGCTGGTAAAAGCTAGTCTTGTACAATTGGCAATTCTCTATAGTCAACCTACCTATTAAACATGAGAAATAAAACAACAAATTCCCGATTTAATATTTAATTAAGTAGGTACACTACACTATAACAGTTCACTCGAGGAGAGTTCCTCGTTTTGAATAGCCAATTATCGAATCGAGAGGAGATAAAAAGATGACTCGTTAAACATTAACCGCTTTCTTAACTTTCAAACTGCTCGCCTTTAAAAATTGGCAGCGTCCATATAAACAAATCGAGTTATTGTTTCTCGCTTGAGTATAGAATATAGATGACTGTCTTAGACGGTAATCTTGTCAAATGCTGTATCGAATCCAATAAAACCGGTGAAAAAATATAAACAAATAGTGATTGTGTGAACCTAGTGCGATGATTGCCTTTCGAGTCTCACCTCTTGCCTATGACTCTTGCATGAACATTCTCACTTGTTGATGATCAAGAACGTCTTGTGAATATTGCTTGATTTTAGCATTTTGAGCTGCTTCAACTACGGCCTCATTTAACAATCTCAAAAGTTGCTTTTGAGAAAATATATTTAGAATATCACCAGTCCTATTTTGTCTGTACGTAAGGTCTTTAAACGCGTTACGTTTCATATTTTTCTTTTTGACTCTCTTATTTGTGTTAGTTGAATCATTTTTATCAATTGTACTCCGTGGTTGCTCGTCAGAATGAAGTTCATATTCATCATCATCATCGTCATCACTATTATCAGTTATTTCCTCTGTACTCTCTGATACTGATTCAACCGTCATTTCTAATTGTTTTTTAACTTCCTGACTTTTTTGCTTTTTAGGTATTTTTTTTTCTTTCTTATGTTTTTGTTCTATAGGTTTAATTACCTGTTCATCTTCGTAAAATACCTCACTGGTTTCAGATGCTAATAGATCTTGTATGTCAATATCATCAATAAGTTTGGCAATGTTTTGCTCCGCTTGTTCCTCTCCGTTCATCTTCTCATCCGGTGTGGATGCCTCTACTGTCGGCGTCGTGTTTTCTTCACTTTTTTCTTTAAACTCATCAAAGTCGTCTATTGTAGTCACCATTCTAATCGACCCCTTCTGGTGTTGAGGAATCGCGTAATCGGCAGAAATATGTTCCACAATATGCGCTTCTGTGGTTGGTCCGGTAGTGGGTTTGACGACTGTAGCTCTAGAAATGTCCCTTGTTGTTGCTTCCTCTTCAGTGTCAGTATCCGATTCAAATTGATCAAGATATTCTTTCACTTCTTCACTACCAAACATTGTTGTTATAAATTCTTTGAAAAGTTTACTTTCATCCAAACTTCTCAAGGCGTCTAAATTCGGAGTAGGTGTTATTGTTGCTTGAGTTTGAAATTGTGTGGTGATGGGAGCGACCATGAATCTCGGTGTCGTACTTGTTATGAAGTTATTTATATCGTAGGCCTCCATGGTCGTTCTCAGCGTTGTACCCCTTACAGCGTTCGGCACTTTCTGAAATTGCAGGTGATAATTATTAATTTTTGTAATCTTTGCCTCGTTGTGTGACTGGTCGTTTCAGTAGGTATTTAGTTTTATATAATTTAATATATCTGTCGTGGCCAGATCTTAGAATTGATAATTTCATGAAATGATCAACCATTTCATGAAATAGAACATCGACTGCTGGCCACATCATGATGTGGTCTGGCCAGATCATTGTCGATCTGTGGCCTAAGGGAGCTGGTGCAGATCTGTGAGGAGTACGCGCGCGCGCATGGCCTCAAATATAATGTTGACAAGAGCCAATGTATGGTCTTTGGAGCCTGCGGTGCTAAATCACCGGAAAATGTACCACCAGTTTTTCTCAATGGTGTTTCCCTAGACAGAGTGACCATTTTAAATACTTGGGGCATATAGTCACGGCTGACTTCAAGGACCATGCTGACATCGAACGGGAGCGGAGGGCCTTATCGAAAAGAGCGAATATGCTAGCTCGTAGGTTTGCACGCTGCTCCGATCAAGTTAAGGTCACTCTTTTCAAGGCATATTGCACCTCACTGTACACGTGCAGCCTGTGGGCTCGCTACACACAAGCGTGCTATAGCGCCCTCCGCGTCCAGTATAACAACGCATTCAGGGCAGTGTTGAGGCTCCCCCGGTTCTACAGCGCCTCGGGCATGTTTGCGGAGGCGCGCACCGACTGTTTTCACGCCACCATGCGCAAGCGGTGCGCGTCCTTAGTGCGCAGGGTGCGGGCCAGTTCCAATACTGTCCTGAAAATGATCGCTGAGCGATTTGACTGCCCCTACATACGACAATGCTGTAACAGACATGTATAGCCAGGGCACTTAAGCTGATTGACACTGACCTATATTATTATTAATGACTTATTTGATTAAATCTATAATTTTTAATTTAATATTAATTCTGTGATTAATTCTGTGTAATTTGACATATCATTTTAATTTCAATTCTGTGACCCTATAATTTGTATTACTCATTCGTTTATTTTAATTGAATTTGACATTTTATTTTTATTTGAATTCTGTGATCTTTATAATGTGTACCTATTTTAATTGCATTGACATTATTTTTTATTATGTTGGTTTTGTTAGATTATGTGTTGCAGTATAGTTAAATTTTATTTGATGTAATATGGGTTTTGCCTGAATTAAATGATTTTTTTTTTTATTGAATACTCAACGTTTGATGATATGAACAATTAAACGCACGACTACTTCATGATATTGCCAAACATTAGTGATCATTTCGTAAAATTGTTAGATTATCCACCGGTAGAGGCGTTGATGTCGCTTTGTTTTGTTGTGCATCACGGCGGCGGACGACAATTCGATTGGAAAAGCAATTAAAAATATGCAAATGGAAGATAAAATTGCAGTAAAGTATCGTTATTATACCAAGCTACGTGACCACAAGATAAAATTCACTAGAAAAACGAGCGCAACCTTAATAAACCATGGAGTTTGAAACATATTTCACAGGATAATATTTAACTATTCAAATCTTATTAATTATTATTTTTCTTCTGGAATGAAAGCTATTTAAAATGTTTTATTTATCGATTCACCCAGATTACTCAAAGTTAATGAATGTCAGTAATATTTGCACGAATAGGTACCCCATTTAATGATATGGCCAAACATCGACTGAAATATCATTAGGTAAACGTTGACGTTTGAACGATATGGTCAATTTTAGCTGGCCATTTCATGAAACACAATTCTAAGATCTGGCCACGAAATATCCAAAAAAACCTGCTGCATACAATGTCAAAAGGTATGGAGCAGTCAGGCGCGGTCGCGGCCCAAGATTTTGGGGGGGGTCACCATGGGTGCCGAGGAATAGTTTTAGGGAGGTACCTCCCAAAAGAGCACGCGAGTAGCGCTTGCGACCACTACACCAACCATTAGTTATGCTATTCAGGGATGCATCTTTTAAATGCGGCGTGGGGGGATGTACTTGTGGGCAAATTGGCTGCAGTCGCAGCACTTTTCGATAGTTAGTAGGTATTAGAATAGTAGATTTGTTTTATATTTCAATCATAATAAGTCTTTTGACTGAATACAGAATGCAAGAGCGAGCGGAGCGAGTTCGAAAATTTTGTACACACTTGGACTGGTTAGATTTTCTCTTGATCATTCCAAAAGAACTATACTCCGTTTGAAATAAGATTAGACATTTAACTAAACCTTTTTTACAGTCCGTTCAACCGATTTTGACTTCTATTGCGATGGCGGCATGACAAATGACAGCTGCAGTAAACAGTTGGCTTTTAATGCCATCCTTATGCCTACGGTATAGAAGTCAAAATTGGTTGAACGGACTGTTAAAAAGGTTTGTTTAAATATCTAATCTTATTTCAAACGGAGTATAGGTATTAGTTGCTTTGTCGACTTATGAAGAAACATCTCAAAAATTAGAGAATGTAGAAGGCAAGAGCGAGCGAAGCGAGCCCGAAAATTTTAGCAGTTGTATTTACAGCTACGGTAACCCGTGGCTGTAAGTACAGTTTTAAAAGTTAGTAATATAAGTAAATCCTTCAGGCTCCCGACAGCGTGAAAGATTTTGGGGGGGGTCATGACCCCCACGACCCCCCCCCCCTCGGACCGCGCCTGGGAGCAGTTGTTTTTAAAAGTTATTAATAATTGTATCTACACGCATGGTATAAAACCTCTATAAAAGTTTCTGAAACAGTTAGCTCATTAGACCAGGGTCGATAATTTTTGAAACCAAAAAAAATAACAGTATGACAAAACCCATTGGAAAAGGAAGAAACAGAAATGAAAGGAAAAATAATTTACGGGCGATCTGAGGTCGGGAAGTGGATGAGGGTGCGTTTTTAAGGGTAAAAAACGGTTTATCTCGATTTCCGGCAAAACTACAAGTCCTATGGAAAAAAGTTGAGTGGCAAAGTTGGAGGTAATAAAAAGATCTGCAGCTTTTGTGTTAATACTTTTTTCACATAACCTCAAAATTTATGTGAAAAATTCAAATAACCAAGTTTTTATTTTTTTCCTTTTCAAAAAAAATAAAATTCTTCTAAATTTGGTGAAAACTTACCTTTTTATATCCCAAATTATTAAATTCTTTATTACGAGTAACAATGAGACTCATACAATGTTAGTAACAATAAAATAAACTTACAACTATGTTACTATGCGTTCGCACTGGCGAAACATCACAACAAAACATGTTGAAATCTCTAGTGCCTGTCAAACTTTGTATGGAAAATTGACAGAAAATAGAGATTCCAACATGTTTCGTTGTGAATGTTTCGCCAGTGCGAACGCATAGTTAGTGATACAACTACAACAAAAATTATCTACAAAAACACACTCAACAAAGTAGTCACTGCTTCAGTATTCCAGCTGAGATACTGGAGCAACGACTTACAATACAGCAGTCCAGCCTGTCAGCAATAACTCTCAGGATGCTGTTAGAACTGCCTCGCACCCTACGCACCAAGGACGCGCATCTTTTACGCATTAATGCATAAAAGCAATCAACACGCATTTCCGCAAACATCCCTGATGCGCTACAGAAGCGAGGCAGCCCCATCAACACCCTGAAAGCATTATTATACTGCACGCGAAGGGCGCTGTACGATCTCTACGTAAAATGTACCCACAGGCCACAGGTGTAAAACGAGGAACAGAAGGCTCTAAAAAGTGTTTTTTTAACCTCCGTAGAAGCACGCTTAAACCTGCGAGCAATCATATTCGCTCTGACCGACAGCGCCCTCCGCTCTCTCTCAATATCGTCATCGTCTTTAAGGCTAGTGGACAAAACATGCCCAAGGTACTTGAATGAGTGTACTCTCGATAACGGTATACCATTCATCACTACTGGAGGTACCGTTTCTGGACATTTTCCACCAGCCCCAAACACCATCACGACACTCTTTTTCACATTATAGTGTGTGTAGATAAAGTCTTGTATGCAACTGTCATAATTAGGTATTAAAACACTCATGTGATGCTATTAACACACTCGGCTTTAATACCCCTTATTATACAACAGTTGCATAAATCACTATAAAGGCACTATATAAAGTGCCGCAAGTGGCATTCTATCACTATCGGTTATAGTACCGTCAGCTTGCGACGCTATCTATACTGCCGTAAAGAGTATGCACGGCAAAATAACGCGGCCGTTTTTAAAGTACCGCAAGCATTGCATTATCACTGTTTATTCTGGTTGAGTGTTGAGGTTAGTTTACTGACTTTTGATTTGTATTTGTTTTACTATTTGTGTATTCAATTGCAAAATTCACCACAATTACTACAAGGCTGATTTACACAGTGCGAGCTGCTGACTAGACAGTAGACAGCTGCTCGCACTGTGTAGATACTAGCATGTCAGTAGCTCGGCTTGCCTTGGCTGTTTTTATAATGAGAGTAGCTGCCTAGTCTCTGCGAGAGACGAACAAAGGCAATATTGGAAGTAAAATAATTGGTTGAAAACGTCCGAACGATGCGAGTGATGTGCGAGCTGCTGCCATGTGAGTGAAGGGGGAAGGCGAGCAGGCCAGTGAAATAAAAAAAATGTTGAAGTTGCTCGGCTGCGAGCTACTTTCCAAGTCGCAAGTGAGAATAACTCGTATGATACGTCCACACAATGCGAGCTGCTACCACAAGAATAATTTTAGTCTTGTGCTGCTGCACTGCAGATACTCGGTAGGCCGACTCGCACGCTAGCTCGCAGTGTAAACTAGCCATAAATTGCGAGCAACTTGGAAGTAGCGCTCGCCGGCCGCTGCCACGGCACCGCTCGCTTTGCTCGCTCGGCTCGCGCGCTGTTAGTCATGGTTCTAACCTAATCTAACCAGGGTTGTTTTGGGAATCTACTTCCAAGATGCTCGCAATTCAGTCATTGTAGTGACTTTTGCAAAATAACTAAAATGATAAACTTTAGCACGTCGCAAGCTGACGGCACTATAACCGATAGTGATACAATGCCACTTGCGGCACTATGTGTACACTGACTAATTTAATACTAAAATAAAATATTTCAATGATCCCTTTTCAAGTTTTCAGTTATTGCATTTACACCTTGTGGATATATTCTTTATAATATACCTACTTATTAAGCCAAGTGCACATTACAGCTGCAACGGGCCGCAGCGCAACGCATTTTCATACAAGTCGCATAGTGAGCGTTGGTTCATAGAAAATGTACGAAAGTGATGAAGGAGGATTTTTAGAATACGTTGCGTTACGAAGCGACCCGCCCGGACGCCCTAATCTGCGCAAGCCTTTAAGGTGTGTCCAAACATTGAGCGGCAATCGTGCGCGGCTGCCGCGCTGTATTTAGACGACTGCCTCGCGCGAACGCTTCTGTCTACCTGCCGCACACAAACATTTTTAGGAAACATTCGTCACTAATTGTACCTATCTGGACGTATTAGATCTGTTAATGAGTTAAGGATCCATCGATCCATCAGGTTAAGCTACGCTTGCAATGGTTGGTCCGTCGATGGGTGACCATCTTAACATACCGGGATTCCTCCGTACCTCGGAAAGCACGTTAAGCCGTTGGTCTCGGCTGTCGTGGATCTTTGATAGTCGTTACGGGTCATCAGAAGCCCTAAAGTCTGACAACCAGTCTTACCGAGGGGTAACCGGGTAACGTATTACCCAGTTACTAGGTTGTGAAGGTCAGATAGGCAGTCGATCCTTGTAAAATACTAGTATTCAGCTACATCCGGTAAGATTGGAAGCCGACCCCGACATAGTTCGGAAAAGGCTAGACAGACTGATATTACAAACTGAAGTGCACGGCGTGTCTCGGATGTGCCGCGCAGTACTGCCGCGCAAACATGCGTCGGTTTAGTCCTAACTAGAGCGCGGCAGAAATGTGTCCTGCAAACGCCGCGTGTTGCTGCCGCGCTCTTGCCGCTCAATGTTTGGACACACCTTTAGAGTTAGGTAGCAAAATTCTGACCATTTCCAAGATGCCTTCGATCCATTCAGTGTAGAAACCAAGCTTGGTGAATACTGTGGGCGCGTCAGGGGCGCCGCAGTTCGGGGCCCCAAAGCTGACGACTCCAAACAGCTTGCCGTACGCCACTCCTGGCCCACCGGCGTCTCGCTGTCACAACAATATTTAGAATATAATATTATCACTTATGAAACGTGCGTGGTTCCAATTGGTAGTTTTCTATGAAGAAGAGCCGGCAAGAAATGTGGTTACTCTTTTAAAAATAATTGGATTTTACAATATTTTCAAATAACAGTGTTAATAGGTATAGGACGACAGTGTAGGCCTTGTAAAAGGTAGGAATAGCTAAGTACCCGTAGATGTAGTACCTACACTGTATTTTTAGCACATCTTGAAATAAGTAATTATATTATGATTTACTAGTTTCCACTTTTTTTTAGCTTAGCAAGCAAAAAATAGGGGACCTATACATACGGGACGCCCACAGCAAGTGGTCGCACAGACCAAATGCGCATCGCACACTTATCCACAACGACCAACTGGTCGCTCGACAGGCCGTCGGACCAGTTGCGGCCTAACCTTGTGTACTTAAGTATGAACTAGTGATGTGCCGGATATCCGTATCCGTATCCGTATCCGCGGATATCCGAAGGAGAAAAAAGATCTGTATCCGTATCCATTACTTTTTGGCGGATCTTGAACGGATCTTTTATATTAATACATTTCGTAACGTATATGAAATTTAAAAGATATGTAGCAATGAAATACTTTTAACTTCAATCCAAAGTAGTAAAAAAAAAAACATATTTATTATAATTCAAGTAGAGTAAGTACCAGTAAATTAAGTTATAAGGTAGTAATTAAACTATCTTTGTAGTGAGATCAAACCTCTAATATTTGTGCTATGCTAATTGAAATAATTATGTGAGTGTTAACACATCAATTAAAACTATGTTGTTTTCAAGAACTTAAAAAAATGTACGTCGTAATATATTGAGTAGTGGTAAATTGTATTTCAAAAAGAAGTAACTTGGCAGCTTTGTCCCCCAAAAGTCAGTTACGATGAGGATCATAAATAATTCCTGCTGAACCTGAAGAAACTTGAGATCCGTATCCGTATCCGTATTCGTGGATCTAGACCCTTATGATCCGTATCCGTATCCGTAACCGCAGATCACATTTTTTAACGATCCAGCACATCACTAGTATGAACCCAAACCACCTCAACGTGTCTAGATCTAATTTTTACAAATTGCAATATAAAATCACACACCATAGTGGAAGAGTTGGGGTTCTCTGACCATAGTAGTACAATAATAAAATTGGCTGTACCCCGGCAAACTAGACATATAGTCTGGTGGGTTGAAAAGAGGCTGTTCAATAGCAAAAACACACAATCTTTCAAATCTAAACTAAAAGAAGTAAAATGGAACGATAAAATCAAGCCCGGTAGGGATATTGATGAAAACTATAAATCATTTAACAATACACTTACTGAAATACTTAATCAATACATACCAAAAACAAAATTAAAGCTAAAAACAAACTATAAAAAACATTGGTTAACTAAAGGCATCAAAATTTCTTGTAAAAATAAAAGGCTTGAAAAAATACTCTCTGTTAAAACAAATAACCTTTTAATTAAACAACATTACAAAATATATGGAAAAACTTTAAAACAAATTGTAAAAAAAGCTAAAAAACTACAATATATAAATAAATTAATGAAATCTAATAATAAAGTAAAGACTATGTGGAAAATTATAAACGAACGAACGAATAAAAACGTCAAAAAGATTAAAAAAAAAACATAACGATACACGTAAATGACAATGCTATCTCGGACCCGAAGCAAACAGCAAATATATTTAATAACTTCTTTGCGTCTATCGGAGAAGGATATGCGCAAACCCCCGGCAAAGAACCGCGAAACATCTCTGTGGTCCACCGCACTGAAAATACCATGTTTCTAAGTGCAGTGGATCCCAGTGAAATAAATTTGATATTGAAAAGCCTTAAAAACAAAAACAGTTATGGAATAGACGAAATACCACCAACCCTAGTCAAACAGTGTGCAGATGAGCTGACCCTTCCATTCTACTTGCTAGTCAATCAGTCCTTTGAGGAAGGAAGATTTCCGAACTACCTAAAAAAAGCCATTATAAAGCCAATTCACAAAAAAGACTCAAAAACCGACCCCTCTAATTACCGCCCTATTGCTCTTTTACCTACAGCCTCGAAAGTATTCGAGAAAGCGATGTGTAATCGCGTCTATTCGTTTTGCGAAAAATATAAAATTTTTCATGAATCCCAGAATGGTTTCCGAAAAAACCACTCTACAGTTCTAGCAGTATATAATTTTATCCAGGAAGCCATAAATATAATTGATAAGAAAAAATATGCCGTAGGTATACTATTAGATATGACAAAAGCCTACGATAAAGTGCAATTCGACATTCTACTTAACCCTTAGCAAGTCGCGCGTCCCCCCGCGGAACTTAAGAAAAAATGCTACTATCTATTTTTACAAGTAAAACAGCTCCCAAGGAACCCGGGAAGGTATAATACATGCCGTGTTAATGGCTCTTTATTGACGAATTCTCCGTTTTTCCGAAGGCCTACCCAAAAATCAAAAGCACTTGAGATTAGATTGACATAATAAGTGTTTTAGGTAAACTTTGGCTGGCGTTCAAAAGGTTAACAAGCTACAAGGGATAGGGATCCGCGGAAAATCTTATGAATGGTTCAAATCATATTTGGAAAATAGAGAACACCAAGTCGAAGTAGAATACTACAACGAACATGAAAAACAGATCCAATACATTCGGTCAGATAGCAAGCAAATTAACGCCTCAATCCCCCAAGGGAGTGTTATTGGATGCCTCTTATTTATCATCTATATAAATGACCTCCCTACAATAATAAATGAATCATGTGTTCTGTTTGCCGACGATATCTCAGTACTAACTTCTTGCCACGACAATACCAACTTAACCGAAATACTTACAAGCATACTTAATAAAATAATAACTTGGATGACAGAACACAACCTTGAATTAAACTTCAATAAAACTAAAATCATGTCCTTCCATCCACGTCAGAAAACCCCTTTAGACTTAACATTTATTTACAACGACGAAAAAATTGAAACAGTAAAAGAATTCAACCTACTCGGGTTATCCATAGATACACATTTAAATTGGAAATCACATATTAAAAAAATCAGGTCAAAGCTATCAAAATTTTCCTATGCCCTCCGTGAAATAAAAAAATCCACAAATCTCTCCACTGCTCTGGTTACGTATTATGCCTATGCATACGCATGGTTAAACTACGGCGTAATATTATGGGGAAATAGTACAGACGCATCAACACTATTCATACTACAAAAACGACTGATTAGAATACTAGTTAACATAGATAACACAGACAGCTGCAAACCCCATTTCCAAGAACATAAACTTCTAACCCTACCTTGCATATATATCTTGGAAATGTGCAAATTTGTTAGAAATAATCAAAAACTCTTTACTACACGCGAAAACATACAGACTCGCTACACACTACGACACAAAAACAGACTAAACCAACCAGGTTCAAAGCTAAAAATTCACTCCACAAGCACTTTAGTAATGTCAGTTAAAATATATAATAAACTACCTGATGAAATTAAAAATGAACAAAAATTTAATATCTTTATAAATAAATTAAAACAATTTCTAATCTGTAAATGTTATTATAATGTACATGAATATTTAAATGATAAATTTAATAAATAAACAATAATATCAAAAAAAACGCAATAATAATTTATTTATAATTACCAATGATAATAATAATATATGTATAATTTAAATAAATATTAATGTTTAAATCCAATATATGAGTGGTAAAAATTATATGTACACATTTAGTTATCAGCCTACCTACCTACACAAAACGAAAGTGTAGATTAATATTAAAATTGTTAACAAATAGGTATCTATAATAGCCCTCCTCCTAATTTTTATGTTGTTATGCCCGACAGGGCCCACAATGCTCCAAAACGAATGTATGTCTTTATGTACCTACCACCTAAGTTCACATTGTGGAATGCAATAAACGTATTGAGTATTGAGTATTGAACATTTTTAAATTGGTCGGAGCATCTGTGGCCACAGGTCGTGGTGAGGTCCCTAAGCAAAGCATCATCCATCAACGACCGTTGTACGTGATTTTGTATTAGGTAGGTTACATACCTACCTAATACAAAATCACGGACTGTACAGTGACCGTCACGTCACCTTACTTTCCCTGCAAGTTACCATTTATGGTAAAGACCCCAAAGCTCTAGAAACTGAAAGGAAGTTCCTAGTTTGTTTTTTGTTATTTAATCGTAGAAACTAATGGTGTCAGGTTTGATATTTTTCCTTAAACTTACGTTACATGCGCCACCCCCTTTAGAGAAGAATCCAGCGCAAAAGTTCTTGTTGTTCACGAACTCCCTAAAATAATGTAGGAAATCAAATATTATTATTAGATATCATGTTATAAGATATAGATAGTCCAATCCACGAAGTCGCGCCCCACTCCGCTCCGCTCCGTACTAAAGTACAGCTTACAGTACAGTAATCGCGGAGTGGGGCGCGTCTTCGTGGATTGCACAATCTGTATCGGTTTGTTTATTATCCAATATACCTACTTATTACACCATGACTAGCTTCTGCCCGCAACTTGGTTCGCCTGGGAGTTGTAAAGTCGTCACAATATACTAAAATAACAGCCATATTTTGTATTTTTTCTCGGCTCCTCAAGGTCGTAGCGTAATCTTAAATAGCCTATAAATCACCTTCCTCAAAAATCACTCTGTCCATTGGTGAAAACCGTACGAAATTCCGTTCGGCAGTTTTTTAGGTTTATCGCGTTCAGACAGACAGACGCGGGGGGGACTTTGTTGTATAGATAAAGACAAAAAAACAAGGTAAGTTCTTATATAGCACTTACCTAGAATAAACTTCTTGACATTCCTTTATTGGATAGAAGTCGAGCACCGCATACGCAAGTCGATTGCTCCAAACGTTTGAAATCATATTGGAGCTCTGAAAACAAACAAAAGTGGGACGTGGGACAAGAATACTTTTATATAGGTACACATGAAGTCCTGGTAAAAACCCCCTTGAGTTCTAGGGTCACATACGGTCAACTGACAGTAGTCAGTCCCAGCAGTCCACATTGCATTTCGCAGCATAAATGTACCTACTAAATTGTCACACCATTAAGCCTAGCGCACATTACAGCAGCAACGGGCCGCAGCGCTACTCATTTTCATACAAAAGAGTGCGGTGCGGCCCGCCTGCAGTGTGCGTTGGTTCATAGAAAATGTACGAAAGTGGTAAAGGAGGACTTTTGCAATGCGTCTCGTTGCGGCCTGGCTATTCCCAATCTGCGCTAGCCTTTAGTTCACAGCTCTAGAAAAACTATGACCAAACTTACGGTTTTTGCGCCCCAACCAATGATGGTGATGCCGGCAGTATTCGTAGATAACGGCCAAGGATCCCTATCAAAATCAATCTTCTTAATTTTTTTGACACGTTTCTCAAACTTCAGTGCCCGAACCAAGCGCATAATGGCGAGGTTGTTTCTCAAGTTCTTGGGGTTGTAATGCGGATGGAAGTAAACCTCCAGAACAGGGATGTTCTCATCTCCTCCCTCGTTTAAATCGCTGCCGACTTGCACTGAGAGGAAGGCCGGATTCTCTCTGAAGAAGCGGTTGTTCCAGGCTCTGATGGATATTTTAAAAAAACAATAAATATTATCATATTATCGGCCGGGTATGCACCTAATGTTATTTTAGTCTTGCTGTTAAAGGTAGACATTATTAAGTCAAACACATAATCAGCAGCTTTTGATGTTCCCACTACTGGGACACAGGCTACCTTTCTATGAGAGGGAGTGGGCTGTAATCTACCACGCTAGCCCAGCGCGAATTGGTAGATGTCACATGTCTTCAAATTTTTGGTTCTAGGACATGCCGGTTTCCTCACGATGTTTTCCTACACTGTTTTGAGATCTGCGATAATGATATAAATAACACAAAGCAAAGCGCTTGCCTGGGTTCAAACTCACGACGTGCAACTCGTAACTCGGGGCAGTTACCACTGACAAAGATATACAATGGAAAGCAGCAGTCCTCGTAAATTTAACTTAAACGAATTCTTACAATTGCAAACACGACGCTGAAGTGATAACCAAATCAGATTTGATGATGGAGCCGCCACATTGGAACTTCTTGAAAAACTGGACGCTCGCCATGAAGGGAAACCGCTTGATCGTTTCTCTACGTCCCTCGAAAATGCGACGACTAGCGCTAGGGTCTGCAAAGTAAATCATGAATCAGAAAATTCGAAATAAGTCGGACAATAGAAAGCATAAAAGTGAAGATCTTTTTAAAGACGTTTGACGAGACGAATAAAATATTTTTTGCAAATCACAAAATTACACTTACTCCAAAATTCATTTTTACTCAAAAGATTACCATCCTTATCATTTACTTCTTGGGCTGCTTTTGAACTGTTTTGCAAATTATCATCCGAAATCAAATGATTTAACACTTGTGTATTTATACTAAAATTAGCATCATTTTCAGCAAAGCCATACTTAAATTTTAAATATTCAAGCTTTCTTATAAACGTTTCTATATGTGCAGTTACAAATTCATCCTCTGTTGCTTCGAAGCTTTTATTATCTTCATTTAATACTTCATTTAATTGTGTAATAAAATGTTGTGTGTTGTTATCGATGTTATCAGCTCTGGCTAGTCTTGCAATTTCCTTCAGATTTTCGTCATCTTGAAAGGTGATAGTGACAAAGAAGTTGTGAATTGCTGCGAACTCCCCAAACCTCGCTTTATGCTTCGCGTGTTCAAGATTTAGAATGGAGAATATACTGTTGACAGTCTTTCTTATAACTGCCTCAGTTTTAACAAAATCTTTGTCTTCCTCACGAAGTTCAAAAAGGCTCTGAACTTGGACCAGGACAGTAAAAACAATGAAATATAAAATATTGTTCTTGATGGAATACATGTGAAAAAAGATACTTTATTATCAAAGAAATGAAATTCAAAATAAGTAATAGTAATGGAAAATTACACAACGGTATCAAAATGTTTTTGTGTTTAAAGTAGTTCTTCAATATATTGAAATATGTTTTATGGCGTTTGTTTCATTAGCTTACTATTGAGAAATCGAACAAAGAAATTGCAAAACCATGCAATAAAATATTCGATTTGAAACACATTTTATTGGATAGTTACATTACTGTTAATTCAAACTTTTTGTTGTATACACCTAAGTCAATCTGTATTTTTAATTATTTAAGTTATTTTAATTGATATAAAATGAAGTTAACTACAATCATCGTGTTTCTTATTTCTGTAGTAGTAGCTAGACATAATAATAGGACAATACTTGAGAGTATATTAAAGTCGAAGGATAATTTGTACGTAAAAGTAGACAACGATGTTCAAAATGTGATGAACAACTTATTCGATGAACTGAATTTAGCACCGACCTTTCCAGAAAAAAAGAGAATCAAATTGTTGTTAACAATGCATTATGATTTAAATAATATGGCGGAGAAAAATTATGATATATACGAAAAAATGATAGAAGCTGCCCGACCTGATGCTGCTAATAATGATTCAAAAGGTTTAGCATTGTTCAAACTAATAGAAAAAACATTAGACGATAAATCTTTTAAACTGTCCGTTAAATTAAAAGAAAACAAAACGTCTCGTGAGCTCACCATTCGTGAGACCACAATAGTGCAACGAGCTGCCACTATACCAACAACAACAGAAACAGCGACCTCTTTGGAAGACATCAGTCAGACTGATCCTGTATTTGCGGACAGCAAAGAATTCTTGAAATTCATTGAGGACTTCATAAAAAAAGTTGATAAGTTAAATGAAACAGATTTCTTTAAGTCGACTCCGTTATTACCTCCCATTGATGAAGATACTTCACAGACAGATTTTGACGTCTGGGGTAAGTAGAAAATATTCGTTCTATAAAAGAATAAATTAATGAAAGGAAGATTTAATATTATAGACGCGTATTTTATGGGTATGTTTTGTTTTATCTGTTTTCAGAACCGCCAGCATTAGATAGTTTCAATGACTCAAATACCAGGAGGATATTTAGAGGCAAAAGGAGCAGAGCCAAGAGTTACCCTTTCCTCGTCAGCGTCCATCTCATGGAAATGTTTGTATGTGCCGGCTCCATCGTGTCAAGTGACTTGATCATCACTGCAGCTTCATGCTTGCAAATGTAAGCGACAATGTGCGCTGCATTGCGGATAACGGATAATCGTGAAATATTAATATCATAATAATATCAGCTAAAACACTGACTTGTTCTTATAACGCAACCATTGAAGTAAAGTTTAGTTATTTTACTATAACAACTCTGTTAGTGGTAAGCTAAGCTCAGCTTGTAGGCTTGTATTGCAGAAAACAAAAGAATTTGTCAAACTGGATGATACTATTAAAATATGAGCGTCTTCAACATAAGTATTATATTTTTCCAGACTTCACAACAACAGATTCTTCAGAGAGAATCCCAAGGCTGTGCAGGTCCGCATCGGCAGCGATTACTTCAGCCATGGAGGCGAGATGATACCAGTCCTCGAGACTTACTTCTACCCGTCCTACGACCCTAAGAACTTAGCCAACAACCTGGTTATCCTTCGTCTGATGAGGCACATCAGATTCCACAGGAAGGAGAAAAGGGTAAAAAGGATCATGTTTGATGGGACGAGAGAAAACTTGCCGACTAACACCGAAGCTGTCACTGTGGTTGGATGGGGCTCCAGGAAGGTAGCTGAATACGATTCATTGTTTGTGTAAAACCTTCAACTGTTAACAAATTACACACAGCTTTACACACTTCCCGGATATTGCCATGAACAATATTTCCAACTCTTCAATCTTTTTCTTACCTCCAATAGATTTCTAGGGGGTTACCACATACTCTTAGAAATTCAGTATCAGACGAAAATGAATTGTTATGCGATTTTATGCCATATGTATACCAAATTTTTAATAGTCACTTTAACCTGACCTGTGTTCTTTATGTTGATTATGGCCGGCCCCTAAACACGTAAGCTGATATTGACGTTTGAAATGTGTCCCTCCATAATGTCTTATTTTTTAGCATACCAATATGATAGATCAGTATGAAAAAATGATGGTAGCAAAACTGGATATATACCTCGTCGATCAATGCGCGAATGTCTACGGCAAGTAAGTTTTTAATCTCACATGCACCAATCGGCATACTTTTTCTTTGGTACAATTAATAATGTTGCTATTCGCCCTGCCTCTGTTTCCTACCCAAACAATATCTAATAACTCTCATGCCTAAGGTTTCCTGTACATGACGCCGGAGCCGCACCGGCGCACAGTGGGCTGGGATTACAAGGTTGGGTCTTAAGAGATCAAATGTATTTTTTTGGTATCTAGGAATAAATTTAAAACGTTTTTATTCTTTGACTTTTTTTAATTTAACGAGTACTTTCGGAGATATAGCCATATCAAATTTGTATGAAGAGTCATGTTATTTTAGTTAAGCAATTTATTCCAATTAAATTGAAATTGAAAATAATGTATACTAAACGGCCTGAAAACCTCAATACCTACTTAGTTCTTTAAAAAAAAAACAATGTTCGACATTTTCCACCACCATAGGTAGGTATGACGTAATTTGTTTTGAAACTTATTTCCGGAAATCAAGGGATAAGAGTGCGCGAGCGCAACAACAAGTTATGACGTGTCGTAACGTGATTGGTGCAACGATAGGGGTATCCACGGAATGTTCGGTTGCATTCAAACGTACTTCAGTGTTCTATTACCCACCATAATAGACGCACTACCCCCACACATTCATTACTTACTTATTTGTTATTTTGTATTTGAGAAAATGTTTGAAAATTTAGTGACAAACCTTGATCTTTTCGTTATTTAGAAAAACAGTGGTAGTATTAAAAATAATGACAGTTTGTGTAGTGAGATAAGGTCTAAATTTTTAGTCGAATTAAGTGATGATCACGAAAAGACCTTAAAGTTGTTTTGTGCAAAATTTTGTTATAATTTAAATAGAAGATGGGAAAACGCTTATCGTAAAGAAAATATATTCAGAACTAAAAATAGTGAATGGTTACAAGAAAACATAATATGGCCAGACTTTATTAAGTGTTTAATAGGCAGTAATGAAGATCAACCAGCACCGAGTACATCAACTCAATATGTATCACCATCAAAAGTTTCTGTCGGTGTCTCCACCGAACAAAGCCCAAGAAAACCTTTTTGTGAATTAGCGCCTAAACAGAAAAAAGACGTGCAGAAAACTTTCATTTATCTTCGGACGAAATAAAATATGCATATTTTGAGCAGTTGAAAGCGGATGGGAATGAGGAGGTTGTTAAAATACTAGAACATTTACTAAAGAATCCCCAAGATGTAAAAAAAGTTAAAAAGTGCATATCTGTTAAAGAAACAAAACCTGTATTTTCTCCGGATGAGGCTTTAGGGTTATTTTTATCACTTAAGCTGACCAAGTGGCAATACAATACTTTAAGAAAAAGTGTTAACGAAAAAGACAGTAATATATTTCCATCTTATTATCAAGTGCAACATGCGAAACAGAAATGTTATCCACCAAAAGATGCTATTACAGTGACAGAAACCTCAGCTAAAATAAAGTTACAAGCTCTATTGGATATAACGACAACAAGAATAATGACGTCACTCGTCATAGATAGTGGTTGTAAAGAATTTACACTAATCAGTAAGTGGGGATTTGACGGTGCTTCTAATCAAGCCAATTACAAACAAAAAATGCAAAGAGACGATGAACAAGAAAGTCAACTTGACGATTCAAGCATATTTATGGGTAGTTTAGTGCCAATAAAATTACTGTGCGGCGAACAAGTTATCTGGCAAAACGATTCACCAAATTCATCTTACTGGTGTCGTCCAATCTTTTTCAAATTTGTGAAAGAAAATAAAATAACGATATTGCGGGAAAAAAGTGCTATTGAGGAAGAGATTGTAAATTTAGTGAAAACAGAAGTTGGAGAAATAAAAATTTCACACTCTTTATTAATGACTATGATAGACGGAAAAGCAACATCAATTTTATGTGATACTTCATCTCAGAGATGCGACATTTGTAAAGCCACTCCAACAGAGATGAATAATTTGCCCTTAATTGCATCAAAACCGACTGATCCAGATCTCTGTAAATACGGATTGTCATCATTGCATACCTGGATACGAATGATGGAATGCATTCTGCATATAGCCTACAGATTAACGATACAGACATGGACAGTAAAGGGAGACAACAAGTGCATCATGGAAAGAAGAAAGAAAGACCTACAAGACGCTTTTAAAAATAGAATGGGACTTCTGATTGATGTTGTTAAACAAGGGCACGGCTCCACGAATGACGGAAATACTGCTAGAAGATTTTTTGCAAATCCAAACATGACTGCTGAGATAACTGGTGTTAGTGAAGAATTAATAAGGCGATTTGCAATCATTTTAGAGGCAATTTCATCAGGTTACCACATTGACACAGCGAAATTTCACGAATATGCTCAAGTGACCATGCAACTGTATTTGGAATTATATAGCTGATATTATATGCCTTCAAGTGTTCATAAAGTTCTTATGCATGGTGCAGCTATTATTGAAAGTTTTGGTCTAATACCAATTGGACAGCTATCTGAAGAAGCTGCTGAAGCTAGAAATAAAGACTTTCGTAGGTACCGCCAACACCATTCCAGGAAATGCAGTAGAAAAACTACAAATGAAGACATTTTAAATAATTTATTGACCAGCTCTGATCCACTCATCTCAGCGAAACGTCACAAACTTCGCAGAAAACATAAAACTTTGTCAGTAGAAGCACAAAGTTTATTAGTAATTGAACAAGCGGAAACATTTGATGATGGCGAATACGAAAATTTTGCATTCGTTAATGTGGATACCCTTGACAGTGATTAAATTAAAACAGTGCAGTGGCCAGTAGTGATTGTGATTTTTACTTATTTATTTATTTATTTATTTTATTAGTCCTTAGTAGATTAGGCCTAAAGGGGAGACCACTACATAAAAAAAAACGCGCCTAGTTCTTAACCTCTATGGTGGTGTGGTTCTGTTCCGTGTGGTGTGGAATAGAGAACAAAATTTGAAATTGCGATCAAATCGCAGAAAATCGCAACCCGAGAATAGGCGCTAAAATAGGACAAATATACGTACTATGCATACGTAGAGTCAATTCTTTGAGAAAATTTGAGAATTTCGAGATTTTCACATTTTTTTCTTTTGCTTCATACAAAAATTACTTTGGATATTTATAACTCCGAAAATACTAAGTTATCTGAACGACCCTCATAGAAATAATTACTTATAATCGATAGATAAATCCAACACAATATTTAAAATTTCAGAAAAATAAACTTTTTTTTTTTAAATGCTAAGTCCTTTACCGGCCCGTTTCAGCCCACTGTGCGGCGCCGCCGCCGGACCGCAAGATAAAAAAAATCTGAATAACTTTGGCGCCAAAATTTACTTTAAAAACAATCTCCCGAACCTATCGAGTGGAGCATCAAAGTGAAGTTATATTTTAAAATGGGGTTTTAAAAAATTATGTGTTTAATATTAATTTGGAATAAAAATTATAAAAATCTAAAAAGTTGAAAATAATAAAGGTTATTAACACTTTCGACTCCACTCATCCATTAACACTTTCATAGAACTCAGACGCCATGCCGCCATGAGATCCAAACATATTGGAAGTAAGCCCTCCGGGAGGGTTGCCGACATTACGTTTACGTTAAAGTTAACCATCGCAGACAGTCAACGGCATTAGATTTAAAACACTGTAAAACGAAGTAAAGCAAAACATGTTCGATCAAATATTTTTAATAACACCTAAGTATAAGTACCGTGTTTTATGCAAATAAAATATCTTATCTTAAAATTGTGTTTTCAAGGGGTCTTTTTGCTATCCTACATAGTAATTTTTTGAGAAAACTTGCAACAGCAAACAAAAAAAAAATGCTTGGATTTTAAAACTCCTCCAGGAGGTCTCCCGGCACTGAACGTGTTAAAAAAAATAAAAACCTGACAACAAAAATACAACAGAAAAGAGAAAAAAGGCATTAATAAATCTATAGAGTTTTTGTTTAATTGCAGTCGGGTTTTTGATTATGTACATTCCACAAGTGACATTTCACAAAACAATTGCAATATTAAAAAATAATAATTATTAATTGCAATTGCAATATTATATATTTATTTATTGCATTAGGGCTCCTCTTGACAAAGACATTCGGACCCCAAAAAAAACTTGTAGCAGTAGAGGTTACCTTTGACTACCTATATCTACCTTATGCTATCTCATACTGACGCGCGACGCAGCGGCGGCGGGCGGGATGACAGGAATCAGTTTTTGTCACAGTTCAACGCACGCTCAATCATTACTACTCTATTATTACTAATCTAATTTCAGGGAGTATGTGACATACAAGCACTTCTGCGCCGGGTTTATAGCGACAGGTGGAGGGGCGTGTAATGTTAGTAATTTGCACATAACTAATTGTTTATCTATTTTTGTTACCTAAAGGCTGACGCAGATCTGGGCGGACCGCACCGCATTGCAAAAATCCTCCTACATCGCTTTCGTACATTTCGTATGAACCATCCTCACTACAGGCGAGCTAAACTGCGCTTTTTTTTCTGATTAGTGATGCGCTGCGGTCCAATGTGGTATTCATGTGCGGTCAGATTAAAACAACGACGCTGATTAATTTTCAGAAGGATCTCGGCGGCCCAGGAGTCGTCGGTGGCCTATTAGTTGGTGTTATCAGCTTCGGAGCTCCGTTATGTGGAGCTATCGATGCCCCCACAGTCTTCACAAAACTCGGATACTACACCAAATGGATTGATAGCGTCATAAAACAGGTAATTTATTTTTTGCTGTTGTCATAATCTAACTAGCCTTTTCTCAACTATGTTGGGGTCGGCTTCCAGTCTAACCGGATGCAGCTGAATACCAATATTTTACATGGAGCGACTGCCTATCTGACCTCCACAACCTAGTTACTAGGTAACACAATACCCCTTTTGTAAGACTGGTTGTCAGACTTTTTCTGGCCTTCTAACGACCCGTAACGACTGTCAAAGATCTACAAATGACAGTCGGGACCAACGGCTTAACGTGCTTTCCGAGGCACGGAGGGGTCTTGGTATGTAAAGATGGTCACCCATCCACAGACCAACCGCGGCTTTTTGCTGTTGTGTGGCCAACATAATGGCAGCTCGTCAGATGGTGACCACTAGTCACCACCACCTATAGAGGACTAAAATTTCAGAGGCATTGTAGAAAGTGTTGCCATCCTAGAAACAAATCTGTAAAGTATCTTGACAGGTTCCTGTAATTACGCTGTCACAGGTAGCCTTCAAACTGGAACCAAGCAAGGCGGTTTGATCGACTTGTCTACCTTTGAGCAGCAGTAGAACTTGACAAGAACGGGTTGGTAATATCATAAGTCAAATGTACTTTGCAATGCACATTCGTCTTATAAACCACAGCTATGTTTATATAAAAAGTTTGGCCAAAAAAAAATTCAAATAAACATTGTCACTAATTAGGTACTTCTTTTGATACGGCTCCTGACAGCCCCTAACGCCAATGTGTGGCGGAATTTGTACGTCAAAATCGATTTAATTTATTACCTTGACCTGTATTCTCTCTTTTACAGAGCGGACGCCCGCTATCAGCGAGAACGACGCTCAAATTTAACACTGATAAAAACTACTTTTACAACCCCACTCCACCCTTGCGGGTAATCCCCTACTTTTCGTATACAACTACAAGAGAAACGTTAGAGCCAGTAATAATGTATAAGGAAGGAACCACGGAGGTAATTGAATAAAATCAGTTCGGATTGAAGAACACCACGTCAGAATTTGAAACATTAAAAAAAAATGTAGAATAAAAAACCTTCAATCGCATCTAAATTGGCCTTCTTTTCCGGTCTTTTACAGTATGAGTCTGAAGTAAGAAGGCGAGCGACACCCAGAACTCAGATTCAACAACTATTTCCTTATACATCCACCATAAGACACTCTATGTTGTTACCAATGCAACTACGGAGCATTGTCTATGGAGACTATGGACTTGAAGATGATGTTAATGACATGTTCAAGACCACGCGAGAGATGAATGTTATGGAACACCCGTTGGTGAATTTAAGTATTTTTGCGGTACCCGGAGTCCATCTTATAGAAACTCAGGGAACGGCCAGAAATACGATTCGTCGGAAGCCGCGTTTTACGGGCACTTCGACTGTGGGCACTAAGCCAACCATTACGGACCTTAATAGCACTGATCTCTTGGGCCTTAATAGTACTGATCTCTTAGACCTTAATAGTACTGATCTCTTAGACCTTAATAGTACTGATCTCTTGGACCTTAATAGTACTGATCTCTTGGACCGTAATAGTACTCATCTCTTGAACCTTAATAGTACTGATCTCTTGGACCTTAATAGTACTGATCTCTTGACCCCTGACCCCAGCTTTAACCTCGACTCGGCTACTACTAGTACTACCACAGTCACACCTGTAACCAGAGGCGGATCCGGGATTATCGTTTTGGAGGGGCTGAACCCCCCTGAGGGAGGTAGGTTTTTTTCCGTGTAAACACTAACAAAACCGGTCAAGTGCATGTCGGACCATGCACATTGAAGGGTTCCGTAGGCGTAGTGGGGTGTTATTTTTCCCAAGAACAAACTTAATATTGTAGAAAAACATGTTTTCCCATACATTCCAACTGCAAATGTAAGTTTGTATGTACAATATTGAGAGATTTACCAGGTTATTTGAATACCATAGACTTCTTATAAGTTTAACTGTAATCTACCGGATGATTTTTTTTACCGTCTCGAAATTTTTACATGGTGTTCTACCCATGAATATAAACAACTTTCACTATAGGAGCAACTCCGAAATCCGAAATCGCGTATAAGTATGGAACTATTACTGTAAATTTTAGGCTTAGTAGTTTCGGGGTAAGCGTGGGAATGGACAATTATCATCTATTTTCTTACTACTACAAAACACACGTAAATATATAAATAAATGAAAATACTAAACGAAGAATATGTTTCATCTTAAATTTTAAAAATCGCAAATATTGTGTACTCCTACTTCATAATGATACTGTGGATTACAAAGTAATTTTTGCAGAAAATCGCCCATTTTTAAATAAAATACCTTATCGGCGTTTTTAATATTTGTTAATTAAATACAGTATATGGTTCATGATTTTACAGAATTTCAAATTCCTAACTTATTTAGTTGCTGCGATAGAGCTCGTACAAAAATGGTCTAAAACTGACAACTTTTACAGCTCCCCCTATTTCTTCATTTTGAAGATAAAAAATTAAAATAAAATATTTGTACTCTACTTGATAAGCTCTAGACAAAGACACCCCACATGCTGAAAAAAAAAAACAAAATCAAAAGCTTATTGTATGGGACCCCTTCATTTTTTTACTTTTATTTAATTTTTATGATTTGTTGTTATAGCGACACAATCTGTGAAATTTTCTACTGTCTACCTATTACGGGTCATGAGATGCAGCCCGCTGACAGACAGATGGACGGACAGACGGACAGCGGAGGCTTAGTAATAGGGTTCCGTTTGGCACCCTTCGGGTACAGAACCCTAAAAGTCAGAAGTTTAAAACTTGAAAACATAATACTTATTAAATTAAGTATAATAACTGTTGACAATTGTACCTTAGGTAGAGTAATACTTGCTAAAACGTTTAATTATAATTTAATATCAAGTTCACTTTAAGATTTTTCACGGAAGAACACAGATACTTTTGGCTTGAGCCCCTTAACTCCCCCCCCCCCCCTCCCGGATCCGCTACTGCCTGTAACGAACTTTACAGAAATATAATATTATTATTACGACTGTGTAAGTGTTACCGGTGTCTCAAAACGGTGTGTGGAAGTCGGTTGTCATGGTATGGGCATGTGATGCGGAGGGATGAGGAAAATGTCGTGAGGAAAGTTTTGAGTATGAATGTGAATGGCTATAAGAGTAGGAGAAGACCAAAGATACGATGGATGCACTGAGTGAAAGATGATATGGCTGGAAAGATGATATGGCTGGAAAGATGATATGGCTGGAAAGAAGGTGACTACCGAGATGATGAATAATAAAGAAGTATGGAGGAAAGGGATACGTTGCGCCGACCCTAAGGAGAGTGATGATATTAAGATGATAATGAATCAAATGTTCCGTCACTCTTACTTTACACTAATCTTTCATCAACTACGTTCGGTCTCACCAAAGGACGTTGTACAATTGGCGCCGGATTTACTCTAATAAAGATCATTTTAAAAGTCTGTGTTTTTTATATTATCTAAAGTACATACATCTAATAAATGGTTTCAACAAAATACCTTGTGAAATATTTAATCTAAATGAAAGATTTCAAACTTATAAAGCTACTAATTAGGGGATTTAAAAAAAATTCAAGATAAGAATGCCAGCACGCGTAGCATGACCACCGTAGAAAAGAGTTTTGTCGACGGAAGAATAGACAAAATGACAGATAAACAATCAAAATCTGTCATTTTGTCTATTCTTCCGTCGACAAAACTCGTTTCTACGGTGGTTATGCTACGCGTGCTGGAAACATGCTGCTTACTCCATAGGACAAATCAAAGTTGCTAATTGAATTACAAAATTTATTATTTTTATGATATTATCACTAAATGTTTATCATGGAGGTGTGCCACTTTACCAAGGTGCGTCATGAGCATTATTTTCCCCTTTAATGGGCATATATGGGTGTATTCCTGAATTAAACATTTTTTTTTTTACTTTTAAGTTTAAACATTTCAACAAAATTTTAGGATATATTTACAGTTATATTTTCAGCATACACCATGCTGCATGCTTGCTTGCACGCATGGTGTATGCTTGTTTGCATGCTTCTTACAGGGAAATAAAAAGCACATGTTCACAATCAATTGATTTATTGAGTTACATGCAGCGCCGGAGTCGTGACAAAAGCCATATTACTTTTGCATCTTTTTTATTTATTTTTATTTAATGTTTATTAATCTAAATATATTCTAATAAATAAACATGAAATAATTTAAATTTAGGACATAACTTTTATTGAAAGCGGTTTTAAGTCTTTTGTATATTATGGATTGCAATATTTATGACAAACAAAGCCTATTGTATTTAGGGATTTCAATTTTATGGCATGTTATACTATGTGACATTTAGTTCGGGCAAGTTATCATTCGGACAAAAAAACATTATTGCACTTTAGCTTATGAATAAAAAGTTAGGAAACACAATAGAGAACCACTTTTTTTACATCTAAAACTAAATATTCGGTGTTACGATATTAATTATTGCATTTCATAAACATAAATTACTTTAATTTCTTTCTCGATTTTTTCATTTCCTTAACTTATATCGATAAAAATGTGCGCGCACTCGTCGACATTATACAGCACTAAGCAAAAGCACACAATGCATCATGAGGTACTTGGCCGTTTCAATCTTAGAGTATATATAACTGGAGAAACCTTACGAACACTTCCCCCTCTGTAAAAGTACAAGAGTTCAAATCAATTCGAACGCTCAACGTTAATCGTTTTCGAGTCGCGGGGTTCTCATCAGTGCTCCGTGAAAATGCCTAGTTGTGCTGTTAAAACATGTAACAAGCATTCAAATACGTCAAACTTAAATAAAGACGGAATAACCTTCCATTTGTAAGTATTTTTTTAATATCTAGTCATGTTTTCAGTGAAATTCAAAATCCTAACCTCATTTTGACTTTTCATTCGATTCAACCATGATTCAACATAAAACAAGGCATTAATCGAGTATTTTTCTCGCGTTGCTTTCGTGACGTCACCATGTATCGCTACACCTCGTTTTTATGTTCATAAGGATCAAAATATATTTTTTGCATTACGAAATTGTACGTCAAATCAGCGAAATTGACATGCACTTGCTATGCGATTATGTCTTCTAGCAAAAAAGATAACGAGACTACCGTAGGGATGGTGTCATATATGAAACCAAAATTGACATGTCTATATTTTGTTGTTTAAGGGATGATCAGCATTAGTGATTAAGAAGAAGATAAAGGTGTCAAATGTCATGATTTCATGAATTCATGACATTTGACACCTTTGCTAACTTACAGAGTTATATTGCTGATTGTAATGATTATAATTGAGCGAAGCCATATTTGTTACGACCGCGAATCATATTTTAATCAACATAAAACTTGACACTGACCTGCAAAATGCAAAAAACTTAAGAAATTTTGAATTTCGCGAGCTACCCTGACGCTTCCCCTTAAGAAAATTGTTTTTGAACGAAGTTCTTTAACGCGGCTTGTCGTAGGAGTAAACTGGCAGAAAATTCACGTGAAAAAGCGTTTATACTTCCAACTGTCTTCTTCTGATTCGATCGAGAGAGAGAGAGAGAAAGTCAAAATCAAAATCCATTTCTTTATGTCAGCAATGTGAGAAGTTAATAAGGCTTGGATTGGACGACCGCAAAACATTTTGTATTAAATATACCACCACCCATGTCGTAACACGGGCTCTGCGGAATCTTAAATAGTCATGAGGTAGAACTAGCTAAAGCCGTAATGACCAAATACAAGAATTGCGTAAGTAAATTACAAAAAAAAGGACCCTCAAAAATGTATTCGCCATATATACTCCAAATTGATTTATTTTAAAAAATCAGTAGGTGTTATGAACCTACAGATTTTTTAAATATGTATTAATTGTTGGTACTATAACATTTTTTTTTTACTTTTATATTTAATAGTTGTTATTATTAAAATTTTACTTTTCTATGCATCAGCTGTTTTATTTCTGGGTTCAAGCAAAATTCCGAATGATTATCGATATCGATAAAAAATATCGATGTATGAACTTCTCTTTCCGGGCTCGTAAAAAAACAATAGCTATTGTTCTTTTTCGTAGAAGCTACCGCGTATCCCCCGACGAAATTGACAGAATTTTTTGTTCGGAATATTGCGCTTATGGCTTCTCCAGTGATATATACTTCTCATACCGCACACAACGCAAAATACATATTATACTTCTGTGCGCCATTAACATTATTTTGTCATTCAATTTTTTAAACAAAATAAGTTCTATTTCAAAATATATCCACATTCATATATTTGTCTCTTTTGTACATAATGAAATATCTTAAACCCCCGCCGCACTACGGTGACAACTGCGATTTTAGGCGCCACACTTTGGTAACGTCAAATCAAATCTCGCGCACATTTTGGCAGGTCGCGTCGCATTGAAACGCATTATAAAATCAAATGTTTTTTTATCCATATAACAAACAGGAATTGATCGATCTGTCTCAAACCCTTACTAGCCCGATTCAAAAATCTACCCTGTATACGGGGTGATAGGGACATCGACGCGCAAACTATTACCATGAATTCATTACTGGATTCTAGACCCACTACCGACGAAATTATTCGTCGGTTATTTAAAAAAAAACTCATATTACGTTGGTATATATTATTTCTCAATATAATACTAACTTATAATATTTTATGGCAGTTCATTTTATATTCGGATTATTTATTTCGAAACACAAGAGCAATTTATTGTTTAATTTAAATCTCTGAGATTTGATTTCGTAACTTTTTCTCGAATAGGTACATTTTATTTTAAATCAAACTTATTGTTGTGCGTTGAGATAATTAAAAAAATAAACTAAATGATGATGGCCAGAGTAATCTTGTTTCTTGTTACAACAGCTATGGCTAAACATCATCATAGCACAGATCCAAACGATAATTTCTTCGGCAATGTTTATGTAACCGTTCACTCTGTTTTCGATGATTTATTTGAATCTGTTGGTCTCGATTCAAATTTTATAAATGAATCAAATACTAAGCTATTGTTAACTATGCATTATGATCTAAGTAATATAGCAGATAAAACGTTCGAAACTTTCGATGATATTCAGAAAATAATCAAAGATGTCGGTAACCAATCTTCATTTATTTATTCATTTAATGAAATTGATGAGGACGCAACCAAATTAGACACTATGGTTAAAGAAATATTAAATAAAAATAATTTTGATGTATACGGAAAAATAAAAGGAACTCAACACAAACGTGCCAGAGATAAAACAAAAGTTAAAGATAAAAGTACCAATGTTAACAGTGATCCAGTGTTTGCCGACAGTAAAGAATTTACAGAGTTTGTTGTTAAGTTTTTGGCGAAAATTAATAATCTTACTATTCAAGATTTCGAGAAGTCATCGAAACATGGTAGAATTGCAGTTCCATCTAAAAAGAATCTTAAAGTGTGGGGTAAGTTAAAAATTGCTATAAATCCTTCATATTATCCTGTACGTAACAAAAGTGTCGTGACAGTCAAAATGTTACACATTTTTGGTCTAACTCTCATTCGCCAAGTGTGGAGTACCTACATAACGTACGATAAAGAACTTCGTTCCAAAAACTTAAACTTTACTGTACCTTTGGGTTAGTATATCATCCATCCAGCATGCTGACAAGCAATATCAAAACAATAACACGGTCAATTCTTCTAAAACAGAGCTTCGTTTCCGCAGATACCCCACCAAGCCTTATTGACGACCTCGACAGTAATTACACCAGAAGGATCTTCAGAGGCTTGAAGACGCAAGTGAACTCATATCCTTTCATCGTAAGCATCCACATCATGGGCGAGTTCACTTGTTCCGGCTGCATCATTAGCAGGGACTTCGTCATCACCGCGGCTTCGTGCTTTCGCATGTTAGTGGGCTTGAAAAGTTTTAATATCAGTCTTTAAGGAATCTCCTGATAAACTATAGAAACCGGATAGTTGGCAGTTGCGACCAAGTGCGCGATTCGTATCGGTTTCTATAGTTTACCTGTTCACTACGACCACTGGTCGTGGTCGTGGCTGTCTACTGCGCGAAATCCCTAAATGTGTTTAGATATGTTCCCGTCTCTATCCTACACTTGAAGATTGACAGTTGTACGACAGTGATAAGAATTATGCTAATCTAAAGGATTTGCTAAGTTGCGTTTACTTATTTCGGCTTTAGTCTTTCAACGTGGCTGTATCTAGTCGATTGCTGCAATGTATGCTTGACAAAAGGATATTGCTCATTGGATTGGATGAATGCGTTGGTTAAAAACATTCAATTGCTCCAGTCTTTAATGACAATTCAAAATTCAAAAGTCATCTATTCAAACTAGGCTGAGAATCAGCACTTTTCGAACGTGAAAATTACATAAGACAGTCCCCCAAAAAACGCCCACCCTTCACCACTTCCTAGTGCCTTTAGCTGGGAAGAAGAAGTGGCGCAACAAACTCCCCAGTAGCACAGCTGTCTGTTCAAGTTAGAAAAAAAAATTATGTCTTATCCAATAATTCTTGTGATCACTTCTACTAACTTATTATACGTTCCAAAGTTAGTTGTAATAAACTGACATCAACTTTCGCTTTTCCCTCAGAGCTTACAAGAACGATTTCTTCGAGAAGAATCTCAAATCGATCTACGTACGCCTCGGCAGCGACCACACAACGCGCGATGGCGAGACCATACCAATCCAAAATCTGTACTTCCACCCGGAGTATGAGCCGAAGCATTTACTGAATAACCTCGCAATAATAAAACTGGAGAAAAGGATTCGTTTTTCAAGGCAGCAGAAGAGAATCCGACGTATCTTATGGGATAAGACTCCAGGGGTTCTGCCAAACGAGACTAAAAGCATAATTATACTAGGTTGGGGAGCTACAAAGGTAGGTTGATTGTCATGTTAATTTTTTTCATTTACATCTTGATTTTTCCTTATTTATCATTATTTATCCTCTTCTGAATTATTATACATAATTAGGCTGGCTTTCAATAAAATTATAACTACTACTAGGACCAATTTTCCTTCATTCTAGCAAAGTATATTACTTATTAATTATAATTTTTACAGAAGAACAAGGTTATGCAAAAGCACCCAAAGCTGACAGTGAGAATGCTTGACGTATTCAACATTGAAGATTGCAGGCAGAAGTACACAAAGTATGTTTTATTAATATTAAAATTACCATTTTTACACTTTCATTGTCATAACCCGCAGATAAATTTTATATATAAATATACAGATGGTGCCATTCACGAAGACGCGACTCACTGCCCCAGTCCGCGATTACTGCACGCGTAGCATGACCACCGTAGAAACGAGTTTTGTCGACGGAAGAATAGACAAAATGACAGATTGTGATTGTTTATCTGTCATTTTGTCTACTCCTACGTCGACAAAACTCGTTTCTGCGGTGGTCATGCTACGCGTGCTGTACTGTAAAGCCGTGTCTCCTGCGCGTTTTTTCAAAACATTACATGTATGCAAACAAGATGTTTTTGTTTTCCGAGCTGCATGGAAAACATACTCCGCGCGGGTGAAGAGGGGTAGGGTTTGTTTCATTTTCAACCACTGCGCGCACCGCGGACATCTGTCACTGTCATTCAACACAGGTTTTGAGGATATTGTCTTTTGAATAGTTGTGATAAATTGACAATGGATTGGAATAGAGACACTTTTTAAGTACGTCTTCCTCGTCGGAATTCATAACGACATCTACACAAAATGTGTATCTGTAGATGAAATCTAAAAATATTTTATTACGCAGGAGACAACTTGTGTATGAAAACAAATGTTTATGTGTAAGGTTTTTTGTGTAATGTTTCAAAAAAACACGCGTAGGAGACACAGCTTAAACTATACTATAGTACAGAGTGGGGCGCGTGAGGCGCGTCTTCGTGTATGGCACTATCATAGGCCACCTGCTATACCTACATAGGCACAGGCAGTCTAGTCTAGGTTTTACCATCATCCCATGGCCCACCAGCATTATTTCTTCGTTTTCGCTTAGCGTTCTTTGCTCGGCTCCTTAAGGTCATAGCGTGATGTTAGCGCGTTCAAAGAAACAAAATAACAAACAAATTCTTCAGCTTTATTATATTATTAGCTGTTGCCCGCGACTTCGTCTGCGATCCAGGTTGAAAAGTAGCCTATGTTCTTTTCCGGGTTATGGTCTACCCATGTGCCAAAATTCATCCAAATCCATTCAGCCGTTTTAGCATGAAATCGTAACAAACAAACAAATATACTCATTTTCGTATTTATAATAGCTTCGCACAGGTAACAGAGCAAATATGCCAACATTATTTTTTCTGTCGTAGAGTCCTACCAGCCTGTAGCGTCGAGCATGTGGGTTAGATTAAAATGTAACTGATGTTCATCCTACTTGGAATGTTCTCAACCAATTTACACAAATACATAAGGAATTATACACCTAAGTCTTCCTCATGAAAGACTCCGTCCATTGATGTTAACCGTATAAAAGTCCGTTCGGTTCATTCGACAGACGCGACAAGGGGACTTTCTTGCACACACAACAACTTATCCGAGTTTTATCACAATCGGTCGAGCCATTTTCGAGTTTTTCCGAGACTAACACACGGTAATTATAATTTTTCAGAGACTTCATAACTAAAGAAAACTTTTGTGCTGCTCTTAACGGAACAAACGGAGGCGCATGTAACGTTAGTAGTCATTATGTCGTACTTGTTTACTTTACTTAACTCAATTTATTCATTAGGGTTCCGAACCTCAAAAGGAAAATACGAAACCCTTATAGAATCACTTCGTTGTCCGTCCGTCCGTCTGCCTTTCAAGACCCTTTTACTCAGGAACGCGAGGAGCTATCAAGTTGAAATTAATGTTAAATACGTAGACCTACGTTCCCTTGGAGTTACAAAAAAAATCAAGCTTCTAAGTTAACGCAGTAAAAAAACGGCCATTTAAGCGACATATTTTGATACTCGAAAATAAATCAAAACCTATAGTATAGGTAACCTTTCCGTTGACCTGTAGAAACATATGTCATCACAAGTAAAGGAAAAGTCCGAAAATCGATAGTTTTTAGTTTAATCACATAAAAAAATTACTAACTTACATTTGCAGTTGGAGAATTGACCGTGACGTATATCGATTTATGAGAAATGGGAGAACATTGAACAACAAACTTGATAAGCTTGTTCTTGGGATAAATTTATCCCAACTATGAAACCCTTCATTGTGCGTGGTCAAACACGCACTTGGCCGGTTTTCAATAGAACAAACCTCTCTTCACGTGGTCGTCGTTGAAGCCGACTAGGGATTATGTGGTTGCTAACGGAGCCGCCACGGTCGAATACGTGGCTGTCAAACAAATGAAGCGCGCAGCAAAACTTGTCCGTGCACATCCTGCGTAGTAGTATACGGTCAAGTTTATAAATGTTGTCTGCACACTATAATTATTTCAATTTATATGTGTATGTTTCTAGGGAGACGTTGGAGGTCCAGGGATAATTGGCGCAGTGTTAATGGGAGTGGTCAGCTTCAGTGTGCCGGAGTGCGGCGCGGTGAATGCGCCGACAGTCTTCATCAAGCTCGGCTATTACGTGCCATGGATCGAGAGTATCATGGTAAGGAAATTATAGTTTCAGAGGCTGCTCTCGTTTCTCTTACTGTAGTGTAAACTAAGTACTATTAAAATCTACAAATCATTGTTAATCCTATCATACTAACTGTTTTCGAAATTGTTCCAGAATGCAGTTAGTAAAAGAAATCAAACAAATTACAATATTATTGACGCACGTAGAAAATCTAAAGGTAAATCCAAGCCAGCAAGAAACAATAAGTTACACCGTGACGAAGAAGACTACTCGGAGGAGGCAAGAGCACTTAGAGAGACACTGATAGAGTTAGTAAAGACTGATCAGTCTGTGGTAGACGATGTCATCTACGGAGATCTTAGCGACGAGTTTAACAAATATGCCAAGAGCAAGGAGCAAATTGAATCAAAAGAGAACATATTTTCTACAAAAAACAAAAGAGAGAACCACCCGACCACAGCCAAGAGGATGTTTGAACTTAAAATTGATCTTGAATCTGAACCAGAAGACGCAATTCATAAACACACACCATTATACTCAACTTCTGTTAAATCTTTAAGCCTTAGAAAACCACCAATCGATTCTGAATATGAAACAAACAATTATGCAGTGCAAAATGATTATACTGACAATTATGAACAATCAAGTGAAGAAGAACGCGGGTTAAGTATCGAGATTCCTACTACGAAAAAAAGAAATGAAAGCAAACAAGATTTTTCAACATCTAAGAGCGAGTCAGATCAACAATTTTCAGATGAATCAAGTGAAGCCTTGGAGAAAAACAAGGAATTATTTGTGAGAAATCGACAGAAACCCCAAAAAATGATCGCCGATAAAATGCACACAGCATCGTCCATTTACTTCACAGACAGTCGTTCATACGATGATAATGTGGAGACTGTACTCAGAGAAGGTAAAGGAAAGCAAAGACTAAAGGAAGTGTTTATGAAACATGATCAGCTTTCTAATTATGCGAGTTCTATTCTTGATGAAGGCAGATCACTTGCAACAAAGAATTTCAGTATTGATTTCGATACAACGGATAGGTTTACGAATTATAAAAAATATAAAAATAATAGACCAGGAAAATTAAAAGTAAGTAGAAGCCATAAAAAAAGTAAACATAAATCGAGATCCTCGGAAATGGAAACCGAATCCTTTCTTATACAATTTTAAAAGTAAAAGTATCAATAGGTCCTGTATATGTTTTTTTGTCTTTTTGTGTCATGTGTTGTGTTCTATTACTATAATATATTATATTACTGCGTTAAAAGATGTTTTATTATTAACCCTTTCATTGAACCATATTTTTTGAACTTCATTCAAGTAAAGCTATAAATCATCACTATTCATCACTCACCTCGACACCATTCCAATTTGGAGGTGAAGTATAGAGAATAACAATGCTGGACTAAAGGCAAATAAATCATTTATTTCAAATAGGCCCTTGTATGGCACTTTTGAACATCAAAATTATAAAATAATAGAATTGATTCTAGTCGCCCCTTCCAAACGTAGTTTTCGTATGGACACAGATAATATAATAATACTACGGTATGGAGAAAAATAAGCAAGAAATTCCACCGATACTCTTTTAAAATGTTTTACAAAAGTATGTATAGGTACATTAGTTAAAAATTGATATGTGAAGACGATGCACCTAGAATAAAATACTATACCACAATAGGTAAAAATAATTAAAAATGAAGCAACGACAGATAATTTAATTATGTGATAGATACATGGTGCTCACTAAAACTTTCATCCCAGCTCAAAGAATAAAAAATAATTTTCATCATTAATGCAATATGTAAGAACTTGTAAACCTTTAACAATATAAGCATAATTATTTTGTTCGTTAAATTTCTTGATGCAAACGGTGATACCCAGAATAGCGATCAAGTTATCTGTTTCTTTGTCTTATCGACAGTTTAATATTTTATTCTGCATTCTTCTTATTAGCGTGTCGATGACAATCTTAACAGTATCAGTCCATAACTTAGCTACTAGTATTAAATAGCACTATCAGTAGCGTCCATAAATAGCAAGACTTGATTGATGTAAAAAGTCACATTGTAGGTAACAACATTTTTAAGCGTACATTTATCAGGCAACAAGCAAGCAAATAGAGAGTAGATTTGAAAAAGCTGCAGTCCATGCACAAGAAGCTGATATTATAAGAAAACAATCAAAGTTAATAGGCGAACAAGCAATTCAAACAAATAAATTAAAGAGTATATGTGGAGAATTACAAACCCCGCAAATTGCCGCTGTTGAAGCAAATGCATCAACAGCAGGTACGGCATCAACGGTAGGTTTGAACCCGGACAAACGCTTTACTTTGTGTAAATTATTTCATCACAACTACTCTCGAAACGCTGAAGGGAAACATCGAGAGGAAACCGGTATGTCCTAGAACCAACAACTCGAAGATATGTGACATCTACCCACTCGCACTAGGCCAGCGTGGTGGATAACGGCCCACTCTCTCTCACCGAGAGGAAGCCTGTGTCCCAGCAGTGGGAACATTATAGGCTGATTATGAATCAACAACAATACCTAGCCAACCTTTTGTACAATTGTGAAATATTTCAAGTAGTTGCTTATCTTTCAGAACATTAAGTATTTATTATACTTCAATTTCAAGGTTTTCTTCAATTTGCTGCAATTTCGTAACTTTGAGTGCACAGTGTATTTCACAATTTTCATTTATTTCATCTTGCGTATTACGATTCCTTTTATTGTTTTATTATCTTTATCGACCTCGTATATATTTGTTATTTCTTCAAAAACATCAAATTTTTCTTCACATTATTGGCTAAGCAGTCATGATGCATGGTTGACAATAATTTGATTCTCGATTTATCAAGAAAAGAGGCAGCAACTATCAAAATGTAAAACAACATTTAGTTCAACTATGGATAACTTCGTTTACTTTGAAGAAAGAACATGTTTTTGGATCATAATATGGTCTCAAGATGACTCCTATGATGATGTTTAGCTACCACCACTTGAACCAGAAACATGATTATTGATGTTAACTTCATTTTATAAAACAAAAATGATTTAAATAAATACCAGTATGGATTGACTTAGGTTTATGCAATAAAAAGTTTGAATTAACATGTTTTTTTTTATTTAACTGTTTTGGTAATAAGCGCTTTTAAAAAAAATTGTACGATCCTATGAATTCTATGAAATCTTTATTAGATTCTAATGACATATCATGAAAGCTGATGTAAAGTTGTCTATGTAAGAAATAATAATAATGAAAAAATGCCTTTGATTTGACTTAATGTAAATTATTTAAAAATACTCGTAGATATAAAGAAAAGAAACATCTCCTTTTTTAAAAACGAAGATTCCACAAGCGTTCTTCAGACCAGACACGTTAGGCAAACAATAAAGTAATTGAGTCTGAATATCCGATGTAAGATGTCGAACAATTAAAACATTAGTAGTCGAGGGAACACGTGGTCAGTCGGGGCTGGCCACTGCAAGCAGGAGACCTAATTACTAACTAATGGTTATTGCGACACGGCAGTAGAAACATATAGCCGAGTGAGCAGAAAAATTGCTAACGAGCGTAACGATGGTGTTCAATGTTACCTTTGGACATTGACTACGAACCCTGTTGAGTCGACAGTTTTTCTTGGAATCACTATTGACGGTAAATTACAATGGGGCCCACACATAGAAAAATTGTCAGGAAGGCTAAGTTCGGCCGCCTATGCTGTTAAAAAAATTAGACAGATAACTGACGTGGATACAGCCAGAATTGTTTATTTTAGTTATTTTCATAGTCTTATGTCATATGGGATTCTTCTCTGGGGAACCTGTGCGGACATTAATACTATCTTTGTTCTACAGAAAAGTGCTGTTCGAGCCATTTACAACCTAGGTCCAAGAGATTCCCTTAGAGAAAAATTCAAAGAAATAAATATTCTGACTGTAGCCTCACAATATATTTTTGAAAATCTATTGTATGTACACAAAAATATATCAAATTTTAAGAAAATGTCCGATATTCATAGTTTAAATACCAGGAATAAACACAACCTTGCTGTACATCGCACACGTCTCCACAAAGTAGGCAACTCATTCATGGGTCAATGTATACGCTTTTACAACAAACTCCCCATTGACATTCGAAACTTACCCATTAAACGATTTAAAATCTGTATTAAAACCAAACTTTGTAAAAAAGGGTACTATACAATTTCAGATTATTTAGAAGATAAAAAAGCTTGGGATTGAACTGCTCGCTCTGCTAAACCTTGTGATAAAACCATAGAACTAGACATTTTAATTATTATGTAAAATCAACATATACCAGTTTTATAAACACGTTGACATTGTTGAAAATTATATTCAAAATGACATGATTACTTTGTAAAGTATTATATTATTTTAACTATTGTGAATGTGAGGACTATGTGGATATTATTTTTATTTCTCTTCTAGTTTTAGTGATGGTCTGGCAGTTTGAGTAGTTTTTGCGGCCTACCCAAATGTCCTTTCTTTGGTATTGCTCGTCGAGTTGAGCTCCTTAAGTTCTAAGTTGAGCTCCACGATTACTGACAAATGCTTGCACTGACTGGACAGGTCCACTCAAATCTGTGTGGTTCTTTCCTCAAAAGACCTTTTCAGACACTAATCTACATGGTCCTCATATGGCGTGACCAAGATTATGTCTGGACTTTAAAAGAGACTGTGACCTCTGAGTTTGTTTCGGCCTTTCTTCTCAGAGTAGTCAGATAGGAAAAGCCGAACTCATCTAGCTTATTTTTAATGTTTTTTTATATGACGTGTAAAAGTGATTCCGATATCCTATTTACAGAATAAACAATTTCATTTCATTTCATTTCATTTCATTTCACTCGACACTGGGCCTGGGTCACGCGCGGCCCAGTTAAAATATTGATTTGGTTGCATCTTACACGTTTAGATCACAAAGAATTTATATTACTATATAAATTCTACTAATCACTCTATTACTCTCTTATTCTATTATTCACTACTGTGTGTGTTATGTAATTGTAGTATATAAGTTGTATCATATTGTCAATAAATCAGATTTGAATTTTATATTCTTGTCTCATTACCCCTCACTGTGGGCAAGACACCTTTAGCCATCTCTGATCAGTCTCGTGAGTCTGCGGGACTGGCAGTGAGTGTACCCTTCCCGAACCTGGAAATCCTGTCTACCATCCGTCTGTAACCTTAGGTCGCATGGTACAGACATCCTGAACTTATTTATATATTTATCTATCACACTAGGTATATGATAGGTTAGGGCTGTAGGGCTTATAGGGCTTAGAGTCGTAGGGACTGTTAGGCTTGTGGGTCTTAGCAACTTCCTTTAACTTATCATATATTTTCATGTATTGTCACACCCTTAACAGTATTGCGGCCTTACGTGACGTTTGTTAAGGATGGATGTACAGATGGATTGTGGGTTCGGACAGAAAAGTTAGAGACAGTAGGATAATATTTTATAACTGAAGGACACCATCTTAGTGATTTAATTAAAAACTCGTTTTCAATGCAATTTACCGGTTTTAACACTTTCAACATCAATTCAGAATTTTATGACCCTGTTATAAATATTTATTTTATAACCCTGTTATAAATATAAATTTCGCAAGAAAAAAGGAAATAAAACCAGCACGATAAAAATACCTTAGTACATTGAGCAACTACTTTAATAACACAGACATTTGGTTACAACAGTGAAATTTTCCATAACAGTTACTTGCTTTGAATATATTGCATGTCCTAGAAAATATCTTTCTTCATATGTTTTCGACGACGACTATAATCTTGTGCTTCACATTTTTGAACTTTCTCGTTTTAGTTCAATGTGCTCCCGAATTACCAGCCGAAGATAGTTACGGCATCCTTGTTACTGAGTGGGCAATACGAAACACTGTCAACAATTTATTCTCCACTCTAAAACTAAAGGTTTTGCAGCAAAAACTGAAGTTGAAACAATATTCAACAATTCATAACTTCTTTGTTTCCATAACTTTGCGAGATCACGACAATCTGAAGAAAATAACAAAACTAACTCACGTTGATAACATCGATAACGGCACTCAAGTTTTTATTACACAATTAAATGAAGTATTAAATGAAGATAATAAAAGCGATGAAGCAACAGATTCTGTTTACGTTACGATTCTTATTGAAGACTTTCTTAGCAGACTTGATAATTTAAAGGAAAGAAATGGTGTTGAAAATAATACGAAGTTTGACTTAAATAAAGCAATTTTAAGATACTTTAGTAATAATGAAAATGAATTCGAAAATACAACATATTTATCAAAAGAGCTTGTAAAAGGGAATGATTCTGATGACGATGTATTGAGCAGTAATGGATTTTGGCGTAGGTAGTCAATGTCATTTGATTAAGAGTTCCTTTGGTGTATGCATATAGTACATACTATTTATGTTGAATATTTAGTCAATCTTAGATACATCTTGAGCAAAACAGCATAAGTTCTTTTATATAACCCTTTCAGAACCCAGTGGCCGTCGCATCTTCGAGGGTAAATCGTCGAATATCGAACGTTTTCCTTTCATGGTGAGCGTCCAGTTCTTCAAGAAGTTCCAATGTGGTGGCTCCATCATCAAATCTGATCTGGTCATCACTTCAGCGTCGTGTTTGCAATTGTAAGACTCAATCTTTCGTCATTGGGTGATTCGTATCAATCTGTTTTCGGTACATCTTTCACTCACATTTTCACCTACAACATTATTTATTTCATCAGAGCCTGGAACAACCGCTTCTTCCGCGAGAATCCTGCGTTCCTCTCAGTGCAAGTTGGCAGCACCTACCACGAACACGGAGGGGAGAATATCCCCGTCTTGGAGATTGAATATCACCCAGGCTTCAACCCCAAGAACTTAGGACACAATCTGGCGCTCATGAGACTGACAAGGGAGCTGAAATTCAGAGAAAAAAAACGTAAACTAAAGAAGATAGATTTTGATAGACACCCATGGCCATTGCCATCAAATACCAATGGCATTGTTGTTGTTGGTTGGGGTGCTAAAACCGTAAGTCATTTTTTCTTCAATAAACTCAAACATTTGCTGTGTGACTGGAACAGCTGCATTTTGATGTTACGGCCAATTTAAGTTGATAGTCCATTTGTTAAAGAATCATTGACTGTCCATGCGTACATATATTTCTAAATAGTAAAGCGGTTACAGCTCGGCAACATAGTTAAAATAAACTGGAAGAATGAACTGTCATATTCCACGCTAGATTTCTACCCACTTGAAGAGTGTCAAGAAGTATATTCCAAGTAAGCTTTACTGTTTCATTCAATAATATTACAATTACATCTCACAGCTAATCTCTAGTCTAACATAATGTCGTGCACCCTCCTATCCTTATCCGAATTCATTCGATATCGGTGCAGCATGTATTCTCCTTCCATACATCTATATAGCCGACAACTCTTGCACACTATCCATCCGTCATTTCTTTGGTTATCCTTCTCTACTCTTATCCACCTATATACTTTAAACGTTTTTTTTTTTTTAAATAATTGTAACATTAAACTTCGCGACATTTTCAGAGAATTCGTGACCGACAGAAACTTTTGTGCTGGTTTCTTCTCAAAGGGAGGCGGAGCGTGTAACGTACGTGGATCTTTCATTTTCAATTATTTACTTCTTCGTTCTTCCTTCTTCTTCATCTTCATTGTGGGTGTAAACCTCTGCCTAACCCTTGGGGGATTACAGGCATGATGTAATGTTATATTGATAATGACTCTAATTTGAATAAAGCAAATAATGTCGTAATGTTTTTTTGTAAGATGATAAAATCTTACAAAAATGTCAACGCTGCGGTAATTCAATCATTTATTTCAATAAACAGTAAGTCGAGTTTCACGCGCTTATTAATAATCCTGACCCTATTTTAGATATTTTATATAAAACAGGCTTCCTTCTTAATGTTTTGTTCGGTAGCACGACGCTGGTGGACCCGGTGTTTCAAGCGGCATTCTCGTGGGAGTGATAAGTTTTGGCTCACCGCAGTGTGGTACCCCTGATGCCCCTACCGTCTTCACCAAACTTGGCTACTACACTGATTGGATCGAGACAATCATGGAAATGGTGACGTTAATACTTAATTCTATAGTTGTTGCCACAGAGCACGGAATCGCCGCGCCGGCAGCGCCTAGAAACGGCATTACTAATGAAATGTGTGACGCAGTAAGTGCATTCAGCGCAAAACTTTTGTCACGGTCCATCATTCAAAGCCTACAAAAGCTTGCATTAAGCCTACAGCGGCCGCCGAAGCGTCTCCGGGCTCTGTGATTGTTACAGTTCATTTTAAAGGTTCATGCAGACACATCAGCCACGTCAACGTCAAGTCACTGACTATTCATGACTGACTGATGTGTGTTCCACGGTTCCACCTTTATCGTCACATGATGTGCACTCGTGATTTTTTATATTATAACTTTAATCTTATCTTTTATCTTCTTACATAGTTTATCCAAAACTGCCATAACAGTGTAGAAAAACATTGTTAGAAAACCTGCTGTTCTACTTTTTTTTTATTGCACTTAGGCACTATTTTTCTTTTAGCCTGTAATAAAATTGTACTTACGGGACAACTTTAAATGTGTTATTAATTTATTATAGTAAAGTAACACTAATTTCTTAATTTTCGTTTACAGGAAACGGTTGTACAAAGACAACCGACCACAGCCCGACCGTCCAATTTCAATCTTACGCTCCCTGATTTCACTACAGCAAGGCATATTAAAATAACGCCAATTGTTCGCAAAAAAAAACCGTTTATGTTAACAACTATTCCTGAATCTGATCTTACTAGAACAAATGATAAAAAACATGATTTTAGACAATTCCTTAAAACAATGTTTAACAAGGAGAAACAACCGAGAGAACAGAGAGAACAACAACAAAAACAAGAAGAAGACCGACAAGAAGAAGAAAAACAACAAGAAGAAGAAGAACGACAAGAAGAAAATGAACGGCTAGAAGAAAAAGAACGGCTACAAGAAGAAGAACGACAAGAACAAGAAGAAAAACGACAACAAGAAGAAGAGAGACAAAATCAAGAAGATGAACGACAAAAAAAAATAGACAAACAACATGCAAATGAAGACCAACTACAAGAAGAAGAACGACAAGAACAAGAAGAAATACAACATGAAATAGAAGAAAAACGACAACAAGAAGAAGAGCGACAAAAACAAGAAGATGAACGACAAGAAAAAAAAGAAAAACGACATGAAAAAAAAGACCAACTACAAGAAGAAGAACGACAAGAACAAGAAGAAATAGAACATGAAATAGAAGAAAAACGACAAGAACAAGAAGAAGTTCAACAGGAAATAGAAGAAGTAACTGAAAAAGAAGTAGATAAAACTCAAAATACAAAAGAAGTGGAGAAGCTAAAACCCCACCAGGCATTAAGAAATAAACTTGAAACGAAAATAAAAAAAGAGGATAAACTATCATCAAGCGAAACAAAAAATAAATCAAAACGTAAAGAAAAAATGACGTGGACAATAGAATCACAAAGTCATTCAGATGAAAATTGGAACGATAAAACCACTACTATACGACCTTGTACTATTTTAGGAAGTAACAAAGCAAAAGTTACTAAACTACGTGATAAATCCTATGAAACTTCTGCTGATATGATTTCTTATGAACAGTTTACGCCATCTTTCAAGAAACGGAATGCTGAAAATAAAGAAGCAAGTTCTGGCCAAGAAATAGAATTTGATGAAACTATCGATAGTCTTTTAGATAACCTTAACATGAACTATATCTTGGAATCCAAAGAAAGTTTATCTGTAGACCTCCAGCAAATAAGGACAAAGGACCTTAAATCTATTCCTAATTTGACTGATATGTCCAAACAGAAAGGAAAGAAACCAAGTAATGTGGCTGAAAATCGAAATCTTAATGCAAACGAAGATAGTACCAATAAATACGAAATTAATAAACAAAGCGATAGTGACAACAAATCTGTCGAAATAGTCCAAATAGTAAAAAGTCCAAACACTAATAACGTGAAGAGCCATAGCAATGATAATCCCGAAAATGAAAATCGTGCAGAAGTTGTACACACGGTTAATAAGAATAATGAAATGAAAGATTATGAAACAGATGATGGTGCCGAGACAGACGAAGAGTTTGAAACATTAAATATCCCAGCCGAGTCATTGGAGCAAGAAAATTCAAGTAATAATATCACTGACAGGCTTTTGGAGATGTTGGATTATGAGGATCTTTATAAACTGCTATCAGAGCATCCAAATGGATAAATTCACAGTTGTAAATCACAAGACCTTTATGTACCGATGTTGTGGGTTATGATATTTGTATGGTGGTGCGTAGATTGATAACTTACTCAATAAATCAGTGTGTCGCTAACCCTCGCCTTTCATTGACGCTAGCCCAAGATCTAGATTTTTTTCGAGGCGGAGCAAAAACTGCGGTCAGCCACCCCCCAGCCTATCTTTTATGGGGATGCGCTAAGTTAGCCCGCGAAATTCAAATATTCTCAAAATGAAAATTTTGCCAGCAACATATTAATCTTTTATCGATCGCTAATGCACCAATCCAAAAGGGGTGCCAAAACTAGGGTTAAAAATACTTTTACAAAAAAAAAAACAATCGTGTATCCATGTCGTACATGGGTTTGAAATATGTATTTTTTATGCAATAAGTTAGTAGGCTTGCGTATTTGCACTTTGATTGATTTTGACCTACATTCGAAAGTGCATTGATATACGGCGGAGCCTAGATGGTGCATTTTTGTACATAATTTAATTAGTGGTCAATTAGACGTGATTTTAGTCGGACAACTTGCATTTTTATTTAGATTCATTCCCGTAGAGCATTCATTGACATTCTTTGCATTTTATTGACATTTTCTGCATCCTTGTATTTTGCAGTTACATTGACATTAATGTTTGGTTAGTACGCCGAACAGTATTATTTTTTTGGTCCTTCGAAACCTTTGCAAGTACCGTACAGTCCGATACATCGGTCAGCAATACGTCGCGTGTGAGCTGTGTCGTGCCGCGTCATACCGTGCCACGTCATACCGTGCCACGTGTGTTGCCGTACAAGAGCATTGGGGAAGGTAGCAGCGATCCAGTTCCGGAGCGACGCTTGACATTACAGAAGAAGGGAGAGTTCCTGAAGTTCAAGCAGGATCGTTCATTTTTAACCGACTTCCAAAAAGTAGGAGGTTATATGTTCGTCGCGTATGTTTTTTTTTTTTGTGTATGTCCACCGCTTTCGTCAATTGTGGACCGGTTTTAAAATTCTTTTTTGTTTGAAAGGGTATGCTCTCGAGGTGATCCCATATAAATTTTATTAACTTTGCTTTGATAGTGTAGGGACGCCATAGTGACAGTATGTACGTAAGTACCTACCTAATATGTAAGATGATACTTTATAATGTAAGGCGCACAAGAGATGCCCCCACTCGTACGCGATCATTCTAGTGTGTAGACGTGTCAATAATATAGTGAATACATGTGGTTTTCGGTAATCTATTGTTTTATTAAATCACTATACCTAAAGTGGTGACCCCGACGTGAGAGCGATGGCATAGAACACTTAAAGCCGCCCTTATGGCACGATTAAACGGAAAGTCATGGGTCGATGAATTACCAACAATTATGTTAGGTCTCCGCACAGCATGTCGAAGCGATAGTGGAGTATCAGCCGCAGAATTAACATTCGGTCGCACATTACGTCTTCCCGGAGATTTCTACGATGACACAAAAATAGGTATTTCAGAGCCATACAGTTTGGTAGAGCAGATACGGGAAAATATAAAATCACTTAGGCCCGCACCGGAATCGCACGGAAACTCACGCTCATGTTTTGTACATCCACAGTTAACCAAAGTCGATTACGTATTTGTCAGAGATGACACAGTACATAAACCTTTGAAACCACCTTATGATGGACCATACCGCGTCTTACAAAGAAAGTCAAAGGTTTATGTCATCCAGTTGCCTGGAAGGAAAGCTAGTGTATCAATAGATAGACTGAAGCCAGCATATGTCTTGAGCGATACAACGCCAGAAAGTAATGCTAGTATAGAAAGTTCACATACACAAATAAGTAAAGATGCAACGGGAATCGAACCCACTGACATTCCAATTCCTAGCATAATTAGTCGCACTACACGCTCGGGCCGAGTTGTAAAACCGCCAGTAAGGTTTTTAATATAGTTTGTAATCCAATGTCAGCGGGAGTCATGCTAAGCGACGCGATCACAAAACAGTATCAATATCCGTCAAAGTATTATAAGAGAAACGGTAACATAGTCTCGCATCGCTTAGCACTACACTAATGGCATTATAATATATAAGTAGGTTAATAAAGAGTAGTAATAAGCAAATCATCGTTATAAATATGTACCTACTAACTTTAAAAAAATCATTAATTATCGATCACGAGTTAACGTTCGTCACTTATAATCATTAATAACCATTCCGTTTGTATCAAAAATGGGAAAGTCAAATAGCAAACAAGAAGAAATTGTAATAGCCCAAAATGGTGCAAACAACGCGAGTAACAGCACCCTAGAACAAAAGATGGAAATGTATGGCGTCCTTATAGCCATAATGTTGATTATTTTACTATTGATTGGAGCCTGCTTCATGGTCAAGAAATGCAAAAAAGGAACAAAAAGGTGGGCCAGGGAAGAATTAATATCGGTTATATCATCAACCCCGTTCAACAAAGCTGGTCAACAGCCAGCGACAGTCCAATACGAATAGTGTAAAAGTGTGCATACAATATACCAGTGACAGTGTAGCTTATAAATAAACCGTGAAAAAGTAAAAATTGTCAGGATGTAAAGATTGTATTGGTTAATAACTAATAATAACAAACATTGTAATTAAAATAAAACACAGGTAGTTATTTTATTATACAGACAGTAAAAGTTGCATCATGTGTTAGATGCATAAGCAGTCTCGACTAGCCATGCGCAAACATTGTAATGATCCCACTATTATTAAACTCGATACAAAGAAGCAGTGTCATTATTGTCAATATTACATATTTGTTTTTGGTTGTAAGAAATAAAGTAGTAAAACATTTTTTTTTTTTTTTTTTTTTTTTTTTTTACTTTAGGTCTTAAACTTTATTAGGCTTAGCCTTGTTTCTGCGCTATCTCACGCGCCTTCGCCTTCTCGAGCTTAGCGATACGCGCGTTGGACTTGTTGCCGAGGACGCCACCGCCCCAGTGCTTGCGGAGCTCTTCGTACCTCTCGTTGAAGTTCGTCTTGATAGCTTCCGTGACCTTCACGTCAATAGTTTTTGAGTTAGCTTCAATAATACGTACTTTTTCCCACTTAGTATGTGGATGATATGATAAGTTCCTGTCACTGTTATTTACATAGCAGGTAGCGGTTTTCGAAATTGTGTGGGGTAGGTACCACAACTAAAAAATGAAAAATAAAAACTTTTTACAAAAAAAAAACAATCGACTTCCAAAAAACACTTAAAAGTGAAAAATAACTTTAATTTCGGAAGTCGGTGACAAAAAATGAAAATTCAAAACCAAAGACACCGACTTCCGAAATTAAAGTTATTTTTTACTTTGTTGTGTTTTGGAAGTAGGTTGTTTTTTTTTTGTAAAAAGTTTTCTTACATACCACATTAACAATGGAAGCTTTGAGCACTTCCTGCATGCTGGACCTCACATCTCGCGAGTATTAGCAATGTTTTACTCCCTGTGTATAAGCCACTGCTACTTGCCGGATGATTTTATGAAAACCGTGGTAGTGCCGGTAGTTAAAAATAAGACGGGTGACTTAGCTGATACCAATAACTACAGGCCTATCTCTCTCGCTACCACAGCGACTAAAGTCTTTGATGGTCTGCTTAATGCACAGCTGAACAATAACGTAACTCTCCACGACAACCGAACTGGTTGGGTTTCGTCCGCAGCTATCAACGGAGAGCGCGATACTGTGCCTTAAGTACACCGTCAACTACTATACGAAGAGGAACACGCCGGTGTACGCATGCTTCCTGGACCTCTCCAAGGCTTTCGATTTAGTCCAATATGATGTCCTGTGGAACAAGTTAGACCAGATTAACTTACCGAATGAAATTACAGGTCTATTTCGGTTCTGGTATGGGCATCAAAAGAATTGTGTGAGATGGGAGGGGGCGATGTCAGAGCAATATGAACTTGAATGTGGTGTCAGGCAGGGCGGGTTGACATCTCCTACACTTTTCAACGTGTACATGAATGACCTGATCGTCGCGCTCAGCAACTGCCATGTCGGCTGCCATATTGATGGAGTGTCTGTGAATAATCTCAGTTATGTGGACGACATGGTGTTGCTGAGTGCATCGGTATGTGGTCTGAGGAGGTTGTTAAAGGTATGTGAGGACTATGCTCGTGATCATGGTTTAAGATATAATGTGGCAAAAAGCCAGTTCATGGTTTTTGAAGTCGGTGCAGTGAGTCCCCAGAATATTCCGTCAGTTAAATTGAACGGGACCCCTCTGGAGAGGGTGAATAAATTTAAATATTTGGGACATATTCTTACGCCTGACCTAAATGATAATGAGGATATAGAGAGAGAGTGGAGGTCGCTCTCAATACGAGCCAACATGATAGCCCGCAGGTTCGCTAGGTGTTCAGGGAGGGTGAAGGTGACACTATTTAGAGCGTATTGTACATCCCTGTACACCTGCAGTCTGTGGGCTCGTTACACAAAGAAGTGCTATAGCGACCTACGTGTTCTCTATAATAATGCGTTTAGGATTGTGATGGGGCTGCCTCGGTTCTGCAGCGCTTCGGGTATATTCGCGGAGGAGCGTACCGCCTGTTTTTACGCGACTATGCGCAGGCGGAGCATCTCTCTGGTGCGCAGAGTACGGGCCAGCTCCAACACAGTCCTGGCGATGATTGCTGACAGACTGGACTGCCCCTACATGCTGCATTGCTGCAGCAGGCATGTTCCAGCAAGGCCATTTGTCAGGAATTATTAATCCTTGTGTGTTTCTGTGTATGTATTATTTTAATTGTAAAATGTTAATTGTAATTGTATTTTATTTCATTTTGAATTTTTGACATAATTATTATAAATTTTGTTACTATTATTTTATTCTATTATATTATATTTTTAGTGTGATATGTATTATAATACTGAGAGGAGCTCGTGGCTAAATACTAACAGCCGCTCGGGACGATCTGTCAGGTTAAGCTACGCTTGCCGGGGTTGGTCCGTGGATGGGTGACCATTTCTAAATACCGAGAATCCTCCGTGCCTCGGAAAGCACGTTAAGCCGTTGGTCCCAGCTGTCATTCGTGGATCTTTGACAGTCGTTACGGGTCGTCAGAAGCCCGAAAGTCTGACAACCAGTCTTACCAAGGGGTATCGTATTACCCAGTTACTGGGTTGTGGAGGTCAGATAGGCAGTCGCTCCATTTAAAATACTGGTATTCAGCTGTATCCGGTTAGACTGGAAGCCGACCCCAATATAGTTGGGAAAAGGCTAGGCAGATTGATTTTATGTATTATAATACTGACTTCTATGGGCCCAGTTACCCGAAATAAATGAATTTTATTTTATTTTATTTATTTATTTTATTTAATCGCACGTCAAGCTGAGGTTCTTGAGGAGATGAAGAGAATTCATTCTAATTTTAAGAAAAATTCAGGGAGCAGGAAGACCCCCGATTACATTCGACAAAGGCTTGAGCGATTGGATCAGTTATGGACGGAACGTGAAGAGAAGAACCAGGAGCTGAGCACAGTAGGAGACAAAAATCATAAATATTTCACCAATAACGTTTTTGAGGTAATCAAAAGTTGGTCGTCAAAGCCAAGGAACTCGTCAGGAGGTGGCAGCAAACGAAATCAAGCCTCAGAGCGGACCTACCAACACCAGCCATAGTAAGGCAAACGTTGAGTTTGACAAGACCCTTTTAAATAAATCCCCAAAAGCGGAGAACAAAATACTCGAGTTACAGCAGTTGCAACAAGCTAATTTCCGTGCATTTAATAGGTTAGTGGCGAGTAAGAACATGGATGACGTTAAGGAAAAATGGGAGATTGAGGATATGCTAAAGTCCTTAGAGTCTCGGTGGGCTGCAATTGACAAGTTACATTTACAGATTGATGGTATACTAGAAGGCATAAATAACAATTATTATGACGATTTTAATCGTCATGAAATGATATTTTCAAAAGTAAAACGGGCCTTAAACATGAACCTAAACGCCTCAGTGCATCAACAACAAACTTTGGCTAAAATTTACATACCAAGTTTTCACGGAAATCATGGCCTACTTTCATGGATCTGTACGTAGAAGCGATTCATAATAACCCTGCTATTGCAAAAACCCAAAAAATGCAATATCTAAAAGGCAGGTTGTGCGGTGAAGCAGAAAAGCTCGTACAGCATTTACATATTGCACTCGAAAATTATGACACGTACTGGGAAATATTGAACCATAGATATAACAACAAATTTTTGCTATTCACCAAGAATTTCGTCAACCTAATTCACAAAAACAATCTGCACTTGATCTTAAGCGGTTATATGACACTAGCAATGAAACCATAAATGCCATACATAACTTGGGCGTAGATACAGGGTGGCAGGCGGCAGGCGGCAGGCGGCAGGCGCACTGTGTGGCATATTGCACCATCTTGTTGAAACCACAGCTCTGCCACATCAATACCATCCAACTGGGGAACAAAAAGTCGGCAATCATGGCTCTATAGCGCTCTCCATTGACGGTAACATTCTGGCCGGTATCATCTTTAAAAAAATATGGGCCAATGATTCCACCTGCCCATAAAGCGCACCAAACAGTGACTTTTAATGTATGCAAGGGCGTTTTAATAAAGGCTTCTGGGTTTTCTTCACTCCAAATTCGGTAATTTTGTTTATTGACGTAACCGTTTAACCAAAAATGAGCCTCATCGCTAAACAAAATTGTGCATTGAAAAAGTGAGTTAAGCTGAATATTGTTTTCGGCCCATTCACCGAACGTATGGCGCCCATATGCCCGAAATCACTTTTAAGCACTAATTGGCATAAGAATATCTTTTAAATAAAACCAATACCATGATAATGAAATTTATTTATAGGTGTTTTATTTCATTTTGAATTTGTACACCTCTAAAAAAAACACTCATTACAAGCTGTTGGGACCCTGTACTGGTCTACGTCTTATGCGAAAAACTTGACGCCGAAACCTATTCTGAATACATGCAGTCCGGTACCCTAATTGCGTAACTCATTTTCGTAAACAATTTCGCGAAATTTGATTCATTTTGACATGTCAACAACATTCATTGCATTATTTACGTTGTTGAACAGATTTTTTTTCCAACTTATGAAGCAATGGATTAGAAATCTGTTTCAAATCGAAACAAATTGTGATTGTGTTGTATTACGCAATTAGGGTGCTGGTCAGATCCGCGGGAGATACCTACATTCAATAATTTTATGGACTTCGTTGAAAACAAATTTATGTCATTAGAACCTTTGCATAGGAAAAAGCCAGAAAACGGCATTAAACATGCACAAAAACCACAATTCAATAATGCGCCATATCCATTTAACAAAAACCATAAGCCAACATATTCGAAACCTAATAAAAGTTCATCAAACCAGTCTCGTAACTTCCATGCATACAATGCTGGGCAATTCAACAAGATTATTTGCTCATTGTACAATACCAACCACGCATTATTCCAGTGTTCCAAATTCACTGATATGGCAGGTTCGGAAAAATTACAATTTATTGAGAACAATAATATCTGCAAAAATTGTCTGTTTGTGCACAAAGGGTTACTGTGCGTCACAAAAAATATGCAGAAAGTGCAACGAAGCACACAACACATTATTGCACTACGATATTGTCAAGTCAGCGCAAACGCCTTCAGCAATACACACCGTGCCTAAATCGTCGTCAGCAACGACAACCAGGTCAACAAAAACCGTGCAAAATAACTTCGCCTCGAATAATGATGACGAGATATTATTAAAAGCAAAATAAAAACAAAATCATTTATTTGCCTAAATAAGGTACAGAAGGTTGGTAAAAAGTACAAAATTGTTCTCTTATTCTGCCTTTAATTTCGGCGTGCAAATATAAAATAAGTTACATTTTATTTAAATTTATTATTGATCATAATCATGCAGTCATTAAACAGATAATCCCATTAAAATTGTATTAAGTATTGAATTAAATAAATGTCACATAAAGAAAAAATAAATAAATAACAAGTAATAATAAAATGAAATGTTATTACTGGCAACTGCATTAATACAAGTAGCGATAGCTTGTGGCGACTATATTTACACTAAGGACATTAGTTGATCAAGATTCACAGATAACTCTGATCACCGAGAATGCAACTCAAAGCTGGGGAAACAGCGTCAGAAGTTAAGCGCAAGCATAAGTGATATCGGCACTTTATCCAATAGGAGTAAAGGAAAGCTCCAGTTATTCTGCAAATCTTTACACAACGATTTCCAGTTTACAATGGAAGCATTGGCCATGACATGGGTGGTAAATAATCTGCCTAACGTTACATTCACAAAGAAGCCTTAGGCTCACGTGACAAACATTACACTAGCCGATCCAGACTACAACATAGCTAGGCCCATTGACATACGTCTGGATGCACACGTATTTTCTGAAATTCTAATGAATGTCTTGGCTAAGGAAGAGGTTAACGAACCTATGGCTTAAAAGACACATTTAGGGTGGATTCAGTCAGGCAATGTCAACAAAACATTAAACTTCGACGTCGTCATAAATCTTGATGATTTGACAAAGTATTGGGAAGTGGAAGACATCAACGGGGATACTTGTAATTCAATGACGACAGAAGAGAGATATTGCGAGGAGTTTTTCATTGCAACAACAAAGCGCTTACGAAATAGAAAATATGCAGTTCGTTTGCCGATGAAGCCTAATTTTAATCAGTTGTTGGGCAAATCAAAACCACGTGCAGTAGCACAATTCATGGGATTAGAAAGAAGATTGACAGTTACGTTAAGTTCATGCAAGAATATTTGGAGATGGGACACATGAAAGAGAGTAAGAAAGACAACAACCCGACATACTACTAACCTCATCATGCAGTCCTTAAACAGGACTCAGTGACAACGAAACTCAGAGTGGTTTTCAACGCCTCGTAGAAGACTACACAGTTACACTACAGTTTGAGTGACTTGATGGAGTGTGGTCCTAAGCTTCATCAAGACCTATTGACACTACTACTGGGATGGCGGCTATAAAAGTATGTGTTTACAGCAGACTGTGAGAAGATGTACCGTATGATGCTAGTACAGGAAGAAGATCAACATTTGCCGAAGATAATGTGGAAAGAACCAAAGAACCAAGGTCCATTAAAGGAGTACCAGTTATGCACAGTGACTTATGGCACTAAGGCGGCACCATTTCTAGCACTTCGAACACTAAAGTAGCTAGCTAGTGATGACGCAGAGAAATATCCCTTAGCAACAAACAAGATGTATGTTGATGACGTACTGAGTGGTAGCAATTCTATCGAGCGAACTCAAGAAATCCAAAAACAACTTATTAACATGCTGAGAGGAGCAATTCTAACTTTACGGAAGTGGTCAAGCAACGACCCGACCTTGATCGAATGCATATCATCATCAGACCTTAACCAGACTACCATGCACTTAACAAACGACGGAACTACAAAAACCTTAGATGTACAGTGGAATCCTACAACTGACACATTTACATGACAATAATAAACAGCGTTGGGCGCCTTATTCGAGCAAGCCACGCGTGTAGCAATGACGTCATTAATCTTGTATTCGTACGTAGCGTGTTCGTGGGTTGCAGTGAACGTTATCACATACATTTTATTACAAAAAGAAGCTAGATACACGTGCGTAGCCTCTCCGTGCGCAGCGGTGGGGCTCCGCCTTAACACACATCCCTCGCACACATCTCTCGCACACATCCCTCGCACACATCCCTCGCACAATTCTCTCGCACACATCCCTCGCTTGTTTTGCACGTACAAAAACCTCGCACCACTAAGGCGTTACCACAGGAGCTGCGCTGAGCGAGGCTAGGTAAATGAAGCGATTCTATTGGTTCTTAACAAACACATCCCTCGCTACGCATCCTCGCACATCTCTGGTGGAAACGCAGCCTTATATTAGGCTAGTTTTAAGTTTTCAACGCACCAAAATCAGAACACATTTTCTTTTGTTTGGACCGGTAAGGTGCAGTTGTTCGTGGGTGGGTATCCCACAGACTGCTGCCAGCCGGCTACAGCGGTGGGCGGCGCGCTTGGCCGCATACGACTTTTAGAATTTGTCCGCTCGGCTGACAATGGGCCGGCCGATGCTTTATCGAGCCTACCGCTACCACAGACGGTCGCTTAGTAGACGCATTTACTTACATAAATTTAATAGAGGAAACAATTCCAATTAGCTTTAGGGATAATTGAGTATTGAGACGGAGAAAGATACATTGTTATGCATGGCCGTTGACAGTGCCGGATACTGAGAAACCGTATTTTGCAAGGAAACAGGATTTAGCTATAGAATTGGGTTGCCTCATCTCTAAATTTAAGATCGTTATACTGTACGCATAACAAAAATAAATTTTAGATAAAATTCACGATGGGCACTTAGGAAAGAATAAAATGAAGAATGTCAACATGCAACCACGGGTGTCTCCCCTGCGGTGGCGTTGCCAGGGCGTAGGCTCCGCAGGCGCTTCGATGCACTTTGGCCCGACGTGTCTGCGGTAGTGCGCGTCGCGCAGGAGCGGCAAGTGGCCGCTGCGGGAGGCACGACGCGCGCGCAAGCGCTGGGTGATGTGGTGCTGGCCCGCGACTACACCGCGAGGGGGGCAAGTGGTTTTCGGGAACAATAGTCGACCAGACTGGACCGGTCTCGTACAAAGTAGACGTTGGACGCGGAGCCGGTTAGCGTAGACATGACGATCAAATTATGGCCGTACATAACAAGGATTGCCACTCGTTATCTCGGACTACTAGCATAGTTTCCGAGAGTAAAGATTTATCCCCAGAACCAGAGGTTCCTTCGGTTCGTGAGGAGGCGGAGGACCCATTCGAGGACATGTCTAACGGTATTGTTGAGAAGTCACAAACCACAGGTTCTGAAGCGACATCCGGGCCGGAAACACCACCACCACCACCGTCAGGTGCGTCTGCTCGGGCTCTGCGGGCTATAAGCATTGGGCTCGACCAGGAGTCACTAAATAACATGTTTTTGTTAAATGTTTATTTTAGATTATGCTTAAGCTTAAAGGGAAGAAATGTACCGGTGTTGCGTGTATGATATTTGTATGGTGGTGAGTAGATTGATAACTAACTTGCTCAATAAATCAGTGTGCCGCTACAACCCTCGCCTTTCGTTGACGTTTACTTTAAACATAACCTACAATAATTTAACTTAATAAACCAATTTTTTTTAAACCGTATGTGCTCTTTCTTATATTGACATTAAAACAGGGACTGAAGTGACTCAGGCTATAATTTATATGGACTCATGTAAGTGTGTTTTCAAATTAAATTAATTAAAAGTTTGATTCAAAATTCCAACCTCTTTTCGAACCAAACCTTTAACAGCCATATAACCGTTTCAATTTCAAAAATCAAGAACTGTCATAACATTTTGTCAATCGTTTGAACGAAAATGTCGTTGCTAACATTAAATGGAAAATCTTATTCGTCTTTTTTAATAATAGGAAGAGGGATTCACGGTAGATGTAGGATTGGGAATCGCGACTGGGTCGGGTTTGGACACAACGGCAGTGCCAACTATAAGGATGACGCCCACTTCCCGTTCCCCGCCATCAGGTTCAAGGAGAACACCAGAGATATTTGTGTAATGTATTAACATTTTATACATATTTATTAAAGTATTACCAACGAAAGATACATTATAATTATCTTCTACGAAATAAAACTTGTACAATTTACATTATCCTGCAAAGCACTCTCAATTACAGGGCTTACACATTATCGAGTACATGTGTACTCGATAATGTGTTCGTGTGGATGTGTGTGTGCTCTGAATACACAATTAGAGTAAAAGTTTGATTGGAGAAGCCAATGTCCAGCAATGGTCTGCTGTGGGCTGATGATGAGAGAAGGCCGAGGCAGTGGGCACATCGCTCGTAGAATGGATGGCCGATGGTGCCAAACTGGAATGCCGTGTGCCGTGGCCATAGGCCTGATGAATGATGAAAGCCACAGGATTATGAAGTTAATTTAAAGGAAAATATAAAACGCTTGCTTCAATTTGTTCAGTATACCCAGTTTGATATGATGATTGGTGATCGCATTAGCCTAATATAATCAAATATTTCTAAAATTAAAGTAAGATTCACGATTCTTGCCTCATGGCTCATTGTTTAAGTGGTCACAAGTGCAACTGCCGAGCATGTGGTCCTCTAGGTTCGATTCCCAGATCAAGGAGTGTTATTGGGTTTCTCATCAAAAATTCTCAGTACGGTAGCGCAGTCCTGTATTGTAACGGTATGCGTTGTTATGGTCAACGAGGGTAAAGAACATAATAATTATACTATATAACCGCAGAGGATGTCGATAAAATTTCGCGGTACACCAGCTTTTCGACACCACTACCCATTATATGATTATTTACAAACTTCCAGGCACTTCGCGAAAAAGAAAAAGGCGACTGGCGAATGCTTTGTTGCGAAGAGAAGAAGGCCCTGTACCGGGCCTCCTTCTGTCAGACCTTCGCCGAGTTCCAGCATCCCACAGGGCAGTGGAAGGGGATCGTGGGGACCGGGCTGATCCTATGCACCTTCACCTTCTGGACCTTTATATTCTTCCATTATTATGGTATGTAACCAGTCTCACTACATCCTGACCTTATCGGTGCCGTTTTTTTTTTTTATTGTCTGATGGGCCTGCTATTGATTTCAGAAATTGATTTTGGAAAATGCCTATTCACTGTTGATTTGACGAGTTATAGGATGTGCTTCGAAAAAGGCAGTTACGTAGTCTAGCCAATGTAAAAAAATGTGACTGTTTAGGGTTCCGTACGTCCGAATGAAAAAACGGAACCCATAAAGGATCACTCGTGTGATGGAGGAGTGAGTCCTCTCAGGGATGCTGCCCTGACTCACCTTGGTACTGCTAGACTCCATGCTCCAATGCCTGTCGGTCTGTCACAGCCGTCAAAGTTAAATAATTTATTTCAATTAGGCATATAAAAGGCAGTTTTCAAAGTCAAAATTTACAAAAAGTAGAATTGATTCTAGTTGTCCCTTCCAAAACGTAGTTTTCGTATGGAGAAGAATGGGCAAGAAACTCCACATATAATGATAGAATAAGAAGGTACACATATGAATTTCTATGATCCAAACACGAACGTGTGACGTAAATGAATTTTGAATATGGGGTTCACTGTTGAGGGAAATTGTACCGTGTGATATATCAAATGAAAGGGTTTGTTATGAGGATTCCATACATTTTTTTAAAATATTTTAACAATTAAAGAAAATAGATGAAAGTTGACCTTTTTGCCCTTATCTCCGAAACTGCTGAACTTAAAATTTTGAAAATAATGCAGGGAGAGTAGTTCTACACTTATAGATCACAGGAAAACTTATAAGAAGTCTGATTTTAAGATCAAATGGTAAATCACTCAATATATCGTACATATAAACTTACATTTGCAGTTGAAATGTATGGGGAAGATGTTTTTCATCTACAATGTTAAGTTTGTTCTTGGGATAAATTCATCCCACCTACTACCCTTCATTGTCCCTTCGACACGCACTTGGCCGGTTTTTTTTAATATAAACAAGGGTTGCGCAGAAATTTTGTTGAGAAACCTGGACTATTTGACCGAAATTCTGGAGTTCAGAATGACTGTTTAATGTATAAGAATTTTTTAAATATCCGATCCTAGTGTTTTAATATACAGCTCATGTTAGGTTTGCACACGCATCAGAGGTACTTATTACGGGAAGGGATACGTCGAACTCAAATGCCGGTTAGAGACACACTGTTCATTCAATATGAACAAATAAAGTTATCTGAATCTGAATCTATGGCGGGTGGCGCAACAGGCGCGTTACTTGGTCAAGGTATTAACGACATACAGCCTATGCCCAACACAACATCACATGAAGAAATGCAGCGCTTATGCAGTGCTCCATCGCTTCATGCATTCATCGCGCGTGTGACAATCTTCTTTGTTTCAGTGTTCGAACCCCTCCCAGCGAGTCTATCGAAAGCTTCGCAGAAGGCACAACTGCGGAGAATGCTAGAACTTCGGGTCAACCCCGTAGATGGACTGTCTTCCAAGTGGGATTATGACAATGACCGATGGAAGGTAAATCTATATAATCTTTGCGCACGTCAAACTACCATAAATATGTGCGTGTCACAGCAGCCCACGTAGCCGTGCCCCGCACGTATATTTAGTGCCACTTTGTGTAAAAATGCCACGCTATGCACGATGTGTGTCTGGCAAATAAAAGAACCGCGCAGCTTCGTGTACCTACCGCTGCCTATCACTGTTTGACTCTGCATCGCCCAAAGATTAACTGGTAGAACATTCCTATGGCATTAAGACCGCCCGTCACCCTCTGTACATTTGTGTGCTTGAAGCATTAAATAAATAATATAGTAAACCTCTCCATGCGGATGGACTATCCCTACTTGCATCGTGTAGGTAAAAGATTACACTCGCTAAGGGGATCACACACAAATCTTAACCGACTTCAAATAGCGTGAATAAAGCGTGTCACATAAGATGAACATAATGTAAAAAATAAGAAGTCAGTGGTTTTTTTTTTTGTAAAAAGTTATAAATGGTTTTTTCTTCTTTTCAGTGATAATCCTGAGTTTCGCCTATTTTATCAAGCTGTTTCCAATATATGTTTTAGCAATATATTGTTTTAAGACAGATAAGCCTACATAGATGCCCCACGGTGCATTATCCACATAAAGAATACCCTGTTTTATCAAGATTTGAAAAAGTATAAGCTGTTTTAGGCATGATATTTGTGAATGAAAAATAAGTATTTTTTTAAGCGTTGTCTCCTAGGCTTCCTAGGCTTATTTGTGTCTATCCAATTTTGCATGTGCATTCCTCTCGTGGTACGTGCCGCAGTGGCACCGTTAGTTCCCTAGTTGTCTCTGTTAGTATAGTTCACGCCAGATGCTGGTCGTTTTGTTAATCTTTTAATTTTATTAAGCTGTTATTTACGCTGATATATTTAATTAATAAAATAATGTTTTCATTATGAATGGATTTTGTTTTATTCTGAGTCCCATGAAGTACCTGCTTGAACTGGCTGACAACGTCACGTGTACAGTCATCATCATCATCATCAGCCTATAAATGTTCCCACTGCTGGGACACAGGCCTCCTCTCTGTGAGAGGGAGTGGGCCGTAATCCACCACGCGGGCCCAGTGCGGGTTGGTAGATGTCACATGTCTTCGAATTTTCGGTTCTAGGACATGCCGGTTTCCTCACGATGTTTTCCTTCACCGTTTTGAGAGCAGTGGTGATGGAATAATTTACACAAAGTAAAGCGCCTGTCTGGGTTCGAATCTACGACCCACAACAAGTCGCGGCCGTTACCACTGGGCCACCACTGCTCGATTTATTTGCGGGAATAGGAATAGTCGTAGAAATTGAATTAATTGTAAAGAAAATGAGCAACGTCGCAAATAGCCCAGCCCGTCCCATCCTTGATGTCCTCCCTCCGGTTGACGCCCTAAGCCGAGGTTCGTGCCCCACAGGGGGTGCCCTTAGCGAGCGTTCACCTAGTTTTAATTAGCATAGTTGAATAACCCCTGGCTGGAGGTTTTAAGTGTAGTAGCCACAGAGTACATTATATATAGGGTAGTAGTAGCTTAAGGCACCCAGGAAAGCCCGGTTAAGTAGTCATGATCTCAGAGGTCAACTACGAGATGGCCTACCAAAAAAAAAAGTGAAGTATTGCAATCTATTTGCGGCAAAACATCACTGTCACTTTATCAACAGAGCGTAGACAGAGAACTCTGCCTACGCAACAGAGCATCCACCAACCCGCACTGGGCCGGCGCCGCGTGGTGGATTATGTATAGCACACTCCCTCCCACAGAGAGGAGGCCTGTGTCCCAATCCCAACAGTGTGGAATGGGAACGTGATAGGCTTATTAGGCTCATGTTATGCTTACTTATCGCATGGTATGAGATATGAGGCTGCTTGTAAGGCGTAGGTTATGAAAATATCTACTTGATGATGCAATTTTAACCACTTCTAACTCAGCCACAACAAACTAGGTCAGGTAGTTCTTTGGCACTAATAATTATTTATTTTGCACTCTCATTATGAAAATACGTTTCATTGGGTGCAAGTCGCCGATGTCAAGTCGACCTCTTAATCGCGTGCATATGTCACTTTTTGTTTGGAAAATCGGAAAGCGCCCTCTGTCGGCGCGAGCACGTGTTCAAGTGCACCGAACAAAGAGTTCGAACGATCGTGTATTCGCGCGACGATCGCTTTTAAATAGTACGCGGCTTTAAGCGCCATTTTCACGAGCGAGAGAATCGCGACGATAGTCTCGCCGTGCATCAAATTCTCGCCGCGATGATATCGCCGTGTTTAGATTGCTCCATACTGTTTTTATAGAACTTAATGTCACCGTGTGACTATCACCGCAATACTCTCACCCGTGCAGCACGCGTAGCATGACAACCGTAGAAACGAGGTTTGTCGACGGAAGAATAGACAAAATGACAGATTGTGATTGTTTATCTGTCATTTTGTCTACTCTTCCTCTTCTTCTTACAGATGGCACCTTAGTGAAGTTTCGTACTGTGGTCAAAAGGCGATAATTGCGGGAAGGCTGGACCTTCATCCAGCATTGTTTCAGCAGACATGTGCTGTACCAGTGTTGGAGAGAAGTTATTGATTTTATTGTAAAAATTATGTTATATTTTGATTTAATTTGATGTGATTTAAATTAATTTAATTTAATTTGATGTAATTTAATTTTAATTGATTTTATTTTATTTGATATTATTTGATTTTATTTGTAAAATTTCTATTCATTTATGTTTGGCAATGGGAGTTATTTACCTGAAAATAAATTAATTTATATTTAGAAGTGGTAAAGAAATTACGAGGCCGACTAGACATTTCCAAGGCTTCGCAGTTCGTTGACTTCCCTGAAATAAAAAGCTAAAATGTTTGTGCCTGTAATGCTAAATCAGATTGTGTATTAATTTGTACCCAGAAATTCTATGAAGGATATAAACATAATTATAATTATCAAAGCTTATTATACAGTCAAGACGATAGTGATTAATGTAACCCAATAGTGCAACTCTGTGATAATGTATTAGTTCCTGCGATTGTCTGCAAACAGCAAAAACTAACGGATCAACATGTAATGTGCGCCTCGTTAGCATTCTAATTATTTTGTTTTGAATGGTGGCAGAATATTGAAATGAAATGAACAAATTTACTATTTTTACCACGCCGTAAATATTTAATATACTGTGTTTTAAACAGGAGAGAAGACAAAGAAATCTCTTCTATTTATCATCTCCAGCCCAACCTTGTTCTTGTGTTTATGAAACCCTTATTTGAGAATTGAATTGAAGCCTCTTTGGTCTAGTACTCGAACGACTACTGAATTCGAATCCCGAGTCGGGCAGTGTCATTGGATTTTCCATCGATTCTTACTAGCAGCTCGGAGTTTAGATGCCATGTTAGTGTCAATATGCTATTACGTGAGACTTTTAACTCAACATTCGTTATTTTTTCATTTCCATTTTTTTATTGAAGAATGCTAGAATTAATGAATGCATGAACTAAATGAATGAATGAAAAGATTTTTTTGACCACTATTGCCATAACCATTGATAAAACGCAAAAACTATAAAATAGTACCGTAGCTCGTAGTGTATCGTAGCGCGTAGCACGTAGCGCGTAGCACGTAGCGCGTAGCGTGCCGTAGCTAGTACCGTAGCGCGTAGCTTGCAACGTAGCAGTGGTGCTGCGTAGCGTGTTATACGATATTTTAATTTAGTAAGCCTTGTGTTCTCCTCGTGCGGAAGTATATCAGAGCAAACGTTAGTTACTCGATTTTTGGAACAACTTCTAATCAAAATAACTGCGTTATACACTACTAAATCGGACGCGTCTTTGCTTGAATCTAGGAACAAAGTTGTGACATGTACCTATCAGTTATCTGTAATTTCAATAACACGCAGAGCATTTAAAAAAAAGGCCGTACCTTTTTTTTGGGTGGAAAATTATCAAATAACTTCTCCCGCTCTGGGTGGAGCGGGAGGGCGTGTCACTCTTACTGACTAAAACCCACCCGTGTTCCTTCGGTTGCCATGTTGCCGGGGCCACGATTTTCCTATCGGTTTTCTTCGAACCCCCGGTAGGCATTGGCCCTAGCGGACCCCGTCAATTCTAGAGCAATACGGCCTGGGTTTACTTTAATAGCATAATGCAGGGCATATTCTGAATGAATCTCGCATTCTCGACTGGATGGAAAAATACCTTTTAGTCAGTAGGAGTCCGATATTACCATTTTGATGGAGAATACGGAATCCACGATTTCCCCAAGGCGGAGAAAGAAGAATTTTTCAGGTGTGAGGTGTGGCTCTCAAGCCACAATACAGTTTTTACTTTTTCAAAAGTATTGGTGCCGATTCCCTTGTTCACAAACTAAACTTTTAAGTTCAGTGTATCTTTTTCTTTCTATTTCATTAAGAAAAGTACAGAAGATAAATTTTAGTTTAGTCCTGTCAAATTAATCAGCGCTTGACGTAATTTTAGTAGGCAAGTTTTTAATCACGTCTAAACTTGTATGGAGTAGTGACAGGCACTGATTAATTTGACAGGACTAAACTAAAATTTATCTTCTGTCCTTTCCTTAATGAAATAGAAAGAAAAAGATGCACTGAACTTAAATTTAGTTTAGTTTGTGAACAAGGGAATCGGCACCAATAACAGACTGTCGAAAGGGCAGCTCATAACTTATGTATAATGCATGTGTGATGCAAAGCTTCCCGTCAAAGGATGCTCGTGCCGCCACCCGCGCGTGACCAGCACCATTCGGTATAAAATGGCAATGCTAATCAAGTAAAATTCAGTGAAAACCTGAAAATAGACAGACATGAAGTGCGCGGTAAGTAGCGATTTTTATATTGCAAAAGAGCATGTTAGGATAAATATGAATATTTGTCGAACATTTTATTTTGGGAGTCTACAACGCCTTCGAACTTAATGAAAGGCTGAAAGCCTGAAATTCTTAATTTTCGCTTTAATTTTTCTGAACCTTGCAATGTTTTCTGTATCTTTCTTACATAATTTCCAAATATTCCAGCAGTTTCTCCAAAGTAGTTGTGAAATGAATGTTGCTGTTCTCTTCCGCAGGTGGCATTAGTTCTCGCCCTGATCGGCTTGGTGGTCGCCAACCCTGTCCCTCCACTGGGACTGGGCCTCGGTAACTCCTCATTTCATTATAGACACTATTTGAACACTAAATCCAAGTCCATGCATAGAAAATTCCGTTAAGGTAAGCAGAAGTTCTGTTTGCTTGCCCTTACATTACAGTCAGGCTGCATCAAATTAAAGTCTATTCAAATCCTTGTTTCCAATTGACTTTAGTTCCATTTAAACGAATATCAACTTTATGCTTGTGTAAATTAAATTGATTTCAGAACGACTAGTAGATACCTACTGAAGAAAAAGTCATAAAATGTTTAAACTTGTATCGCAAACTGAACTTTTTGAAGTTGTGAAAACACATATTTGTTTAAATGCTTGGAAACTAAAACGCGAACACAGAGCAGGTAGTTTTACTAATATATTTTAGTGTGTTAGGATGTCTAATTATGTAATGCAGCTATTTATACAATATGATTAGTTATCTTTGTGTATCAGTGTTGATTGATTGAAAGTTGTATGGCTTGTGAATCATTAAGACCTTGCGAACCAATTGATCATTGCTTTCCAATTTCTGTATTATTTAGATACAGTTTTGACTTGCGTTTATCTTCATAGCCTCATATACCCAAAACGCAATATCTTATACACACTACCCTACCTACACTGCCTACTTAGCTAAATATCTGTGGACTTTGCCTATGACTATGGACGCTTCCTGTCTAGTCTGTATCAGGTGAAAACACAATGTGAGCCTGCGGGACAAGACAAGACTGCTGGAGTATCTTGCATTGCAGCATCACATATTATGACCAATGTGTTTTCCCCTTTAGGTATAAGACAGGTCCACAGACCCAAACATTCCGAATTTAAATATCATTGTTCTTTTGTTTACCAGCCTCCCCCATCTTGCTGCCATCTTACTCCGTTAGCTCCAGCCTCATTAACCACGGCGTGACGATCCCGCGCGTGGTGGTGTCCGCCCCAGTCATCCGCCACGTGGTCTCCGCCCCTATAGTTACCGCACCCATCATTCGCACACCTATCATCGCAGCCCCAGTGAGCGTCGGCTATGGAGGCCACGGTTGGGGCTCATCCCTCGGAGGCTGGGGAGGCTACGGCTGGGGAGGCTACGGCTGGGGCAAAGGATGGCATTAAACCAAAGACACGAAATTATTTTCTTTAAAAAAAGAATTCTTTTTCCGTTATAAAATGTTGTCACGTGTAAAAACTTGTCTATCGTTTATTTTTGTATATAGTATTTATCTTTTTATGATTTTCGTGTACATATTGTAATAAAAATTTCCATAAGCTTCGTTATTGGTTTTTTTTATTGCATGTGGAAATTGTAACGTTTTGCTAAATTGAAAATTGGATTTATAGTAATTTTTTTTCGTGTAGGTTCCTCAAATGACTACTAGCTGGTATTAGGTAAGTTTTTATAATTTATAATTTTTTTCCATAGATCGGTATAGAGGTACGTATTGCTGTTTAAAAAGAACACAACAATTTGCTGGCAAGTATTGCAAAATGTTGTATTAGCAAGTCTTCAGTGCGTGTGTAAAAATACACTAAATTAAAACTAAAACGGAAACATTGAAAGGAAACAGGACACATATATTCTGCTTGATCAAGTAATAACGTGCATTCGACTCGCTAGTTGGTATCAAAAAACAAAAACAAAACATCCTTTAGTAACTTATTATTAGATACAGAGGTACCTAGGTATACAATGTCGCCCATCGGCATATGGCCGCCCGTATTTTTCTGAATATTCATGAAAAATTATCGAAAAATAAACTTTAAAAGGGGAGTCTATCTTCAATATTTTTCATGTTATTCAATTTTTCATGTTTTAAGTAGCGTTTGACATATCCCCGATGTTATCGGCTCGATTTGGATTCTGTTTATTGAAGTGAAAACTTCTTTAAGCGCGTTGGGCATTTTTGAGATGGGAAAAACAATTGAACTCGCGACACCGTTACCGACACCTCATTTTTGTAAACGCGATGATAAACACGTGACTTTACTCATCACTATGAACAACTTTTACTATGGGACTACTCGTTACGGATCAATGTTCTATGCAAGTATTTATACTTTAAAGGTTTTGGAAGTATTTTTTTTAAATTGTTCAAGTTTTAACTTCTGTCGGCACTAGGCACTCCCGGAGTGCCACTGTTTTTTATTATTATTTCTAAAAGCTTATGAGTTATTTTATCGGATTAACTAACATTTTTATTAAAATTTGTCGACTATGAAAAAAAACGGAGGTGAAAAGATTTTTTTCTCAAAAAAATAGTCTTTTAAAAAAAAAACACAAGTAGGTTCATAAAAAAAAATATAGATCCCCTTTTAACATGGGCATGTGTCCGCCCATGGGCGACATTGTATAGGGTGACTGGTGATGTGATTAGTGACCGATACCTAAACACATGACTTTACTCGTCACTATGAACAACTTTTACTATGGGACTAAACCTGAAATCGCAAAATCAATCTGCTGTTCCCTACATTTATGTTTACTAACCAGTCACACTATATAGTGTGAGTCTTTATAATGTGCACAATGTGCACATTTCAAAATGAGGGAATCTATGCTTAATTTTGTCAAAGGAAAAAATATTTAAAAAAATCTTCATTTCATTTTCTCAATTATTTGTTTTCTCGCAGTCAATGGTAAAAAGTAGTTTACCTACACAACTCGTGAAAAAAAAATCATCTCGGTCCTTGTATCCCTCGCTCTGCTCAGGATTCTAATCTAGACTCCTTCGCTACGCTCGTGATTCTACTCTAGAATCCTTCGCTACGCTCGTGATTCTACTCTAGAATCCTTCGCTACGCTCGTAATTCTACTCTAGAATCCTTCGCTGCTCACAGAATCCAACATAGTCCTTCGAATTAAATTCCCTTTTTTTCACTTGTTGCATAATCTACTATCCCTCGTGTTCCTTGAACCAAACATTTTGATTTGTTTTGACCTTTCATATATTCCACTGGACTTACCGGTGGTACAGGTACACACGGCTACACATCAAGCTATACATTTTCAGTTTATGCTGATCTGGCATTGTATAGGATTTCCGTACAATGCGAGGCCAGCTAATACTGGAAATGTATAGCTTGATGTGTAGCCGTGTGTACCGGCTAGGTAAACGGCGTAAACTCATTAGGGTCTGAAATGGCAATGGGCGTTCCTCAAGGTTCGATATTGGGTCCATTCCTCTTTTTAGTTTACATTAATGATTTACCCCAAATACTTCAAAATCAACCGAAGATGGTGTTATTTGCAGATGACACATCATTAATCTTTAAAATAAACCGACAATCACAAAATCTTGACGACGTGAATAGCTCTATTCTGCAAGTCCAAGATTGGTTTACGGTAAATAATCTGGTACTTAATAAAAAAAAAACCAAATGCATTAGATTTAAATTACCTAATGTTAAAAGTAGCGAATGTGACATCATATTGAATGGAGAAAAACTGGAATTTATTAATCAAACGGTTTTCCTGGGAATCACGCTAGACGAGAAATTACAATGGGGACCTCATATAACATCTCTTGCGGGGCGGTTAAGCTCGGCCGCTTATGCTGTTAGAAAGATAAGACAGTTAACAGATGTAGAAACCGCGCGTTTGGTCTATTTTAGCTACTTCCACAGCATTATGTCATATGGTATTTTACTGTGGGGTCGGGCTGCTGACATTGAATCCATCTTTATTTTGCAAAAGAGAGCTGTCAGAGCCATTTATAATCTACGTCGCCGCGAATCTCTCAGGGAACTTTTTAAAAGGATTAATATTATGACGGTACCTTGCCAATTCATTTATGAAAATATTATGTATGTAAGGAAAAATCCACATCTCTTTAATAAAATAAGTGATAGACATAATTTTAATACTAGAAATAAAGATAAACTAGATCAACCATTTTTCAGGTTATCTAAAGTACATACATCTTTTATGGGGTACTGTGTTAAATGTTACAACAAAATACCTTGTGACATATTGCAATTAAATGAAAGAAAATTTAAAACTCATATAAAAAGTACACTTTGTAAACAAGCATATTACAAATTAGAGGATTATATCCAAGATAAGAGTGCTTGGAAACATGCTGGTCCTGCTCCATAGGACAATTTAGAATCAAGACAAAATCAAACTGGTTGCTAATTTAATTGTAAAATTTATTACTTTGTGTTTTAAGTATGACATTGATTTTACATTCTGTGATTACTTCCTTACACACTGACTTATTAATTGTAACATTTTAGGAAAATCGTCTACTTTTACAATGTTTGTAAATATGTGAGAACCATGTATCTGTCACAAATTAAATTATCTATCGTTGCTTCATTTTTAATTTTTTTACCTATTGTGGTATAGTAATTTTATTCTAGGTGCATCGTCTTCACATATAATAATTATTTAACAAATGTACGTAGATATACAAACAATATTGTAAAACATTTTAAAAGAGTAACGGTGGAGTTTCTTGCCCATTCTTCTCCATACGAAAACTACCTTTTGGAAGGGGCGACTAGAATCAATTTTATTATTTTGTAATTTTTGACGTTCAAAAGTGCCATACATGGGCCTATTTGAAATAAATGATTTGACTTTGACTTTGACTTTGACTTACCACGACTATTTTTTGTACGTCCAAGCGGGGTCTGTAGTTGCTACACCTGCTACGTGGCTAACCCAGCCCTGCCTCACTCATTGGGAGTGATTACCCACTCTTGTCAAGTGTCGTGGTAGCACGTGCGACTGCTCAGGCATGGGATCCTGGGTTCGATCCTTAGGTCGTCGGCCAAAGTGCTCTTGGGTTTTTCATCAAGAATTGAATCTACATAAATTGACTTTATTATTTTTAGTGATCAACATAATCAAGAAACAAAATGGCGGGGCGGCCATGTCGAAAATTGGCGACCATACTCTTTTTAGTAATGAATTCCATGACATACGTGACGCCACACGTAGAAAGTTCCGTTTCTGATTTGTCTGAAGCAGGTGAGTTTACAAAATATAAACAACCGGGGTTTTTATATTCATTTACATATTGCCTCATTGGTGGACGCAAGCGCGACTACTAAGCCAGGTCCTACCATGGGCTGGCCCGGGTCGACGGCGCGTTGTGATCCACGGGCGCCTCAAAGAGATGTCAGCAGAATTGACGGGGTCCGCTAGAGCCGTCGCCTGACGGGGTTGCGAAGAAAACCGAAAGGGAGATCGTGCCCCTGGCAACATGGCAACTGAAGAAACACGGGTGGGTTTTAGTCAGCAGTAAGAGTCTGACACGCCCTCCTGCTCCGCCCAGAGTGGGAAAAGTTATTTGATAATTTCCCAACCAAAAAAAAAGGTCCTGCCATGGGTTCGATTCCTATGACAAAGTGTTAAAGAGTTTTTCATCAGGAATTACTACTTTGAGGGTTCCCCCTATTACATGAAACTTTAACATAATGGTGAAATGGCTTCGGGGAAGAGAGGCGTGAATCCGCATCACGTTAGGTATGTTATATTTTTGCAATGTGATAACAAGAAATGTTGACTGAAGAGCCTGAAAAGAAGCCGTATCACAGACACGACTCCTTGATGAAGAAGAATAAGTTTGAAGGCCTGGCCATAGAGTACAATCGCCGGGGGATGGAGGCAGCCAATGAAATCGTTACACCTGAAATAAGTAAGGCTTTTGATATTTCTTTTTACGATCTCAATTTTTTTTAATTTGTCATACTAACACCCGGCTTTTGGAAAGACTAATCTTTACAAAATAAAAAATAAGCAGACCATCAAACTCATACTCATCACCGGGACAGGACAAATAGAAGATTACAATCTTCTATTAAGTTTCACCTGTCCCGGTGGCGTAAATACAAAGGCGGATGCAACACAGACAGTAGCTGTTCTATAACGCAGCCGCGTCCGTATGAATAAAGTAGATATTATAAACACGATTACACCACAGACATTTGAAAACTGTCTGCAATGTGATCGGCTCCGAAAGACATTGTTTTAAAAAAAACTACTGCAATGCAGCTAAGTGCTCGCTCTGTCTACGCTGCAGGTATCAAACTTGCTTGCGACGTAACGCACCTTGCGCTAATACTAAATAGCCAGCCTAGCTGCGAGCAACTTGAAAGTAGGTTGACCACATTTCGAACCTAACCTATTTCATCCAGTTCACAATTTTTCTACAGTTTATAATCTAACGGAAATAATACTATGGGTTTCTGCGTTGAATCCGCCTTTTCATTGCCTTAGGTAGGTATATACAAAAAAATGCGGCTGCGCTACAAACCACTGTATTGCAGCTTGATTTGGAAAGACTATTGCTGCTTTAAACCATTCGCAAGATAATGCTGTGTTGCATCCGCCTTTGTATTTACGCGTCCCGATGTCCGTCTGTAACGAAATCTTGCAAGTTTTTGACCCATTTCGCGGTTTTCGATTGAGCTGACATTTTGCATGCATATGTAAATCGGATGATAATGCAATATTATTATGACGTGGAGCTGATCTGATGATGGAGCCGGAAGGTGGCCAGGTAGCTCTGTAATAAAATGACACAACCCCATCGAGTTTGGGCTCGTTTTATTTGTCTTCAAGATTCTACATGATATTCAAGGTCTTATGACGGAGCCAGAAGGTGGCACCCTGGAAGGCGGCTACGGGAACTCTGTATTAAAACGACGTAACCCCACGAGTTTGGGCTAGTTTGATTCGTCTTGACAAGTAACCTGGTTCCAGGGTCTGATGATTAAGTTGGTCGACTATTATATAAAATAAATGCTAAAATCGTCTCCTGTATTTATATAATAAATGATCTATATATTTAATAAATAGATACCTATTAAATAATATATTTTGTCGCTGAGCACACTACAAGAATTCTGTAGGTAATATGTAATGAAAAGTAAAAAAAAAATAAACGATTTTATTTTTTAACAAGCTTTTATTATTTGTTAATAAAAGTTGAGAATAATTTTATTCCGATTGGAATTGGCCGTTTTATACTTCTAACGTTTTACGATAATGAAGCTCCTTTCTCTACCTATGTCAAAATCATCTCATATCATAATTATAATATTTTTCAAACCTTGAAAATTCATAGCATTTATTTAATCTTCACAGACGCAACTCTTCAACCAAAAGCGTGTTAGGTACCTACCTCTTTTTTTCTCACTTATTTGTTAGGTATGGTCGCGAATCATATTTTAATCAACATAGGTACAACCTAATACTAAACTGCAAATTGCAAAAACGTAAGATTCGCGGGCTACCGAGATGCTTTTATGATTGCAAAGAACGAGGAATGCTATATACCTATAGCTACCCAGGTAGATACTGCTAACTAGCTGTTACCGACATTCGGTTGCTGAGAGACTACCAAAGCGATATAAAAAACCGGCCAAGTGCGTGTCGGACCACGCACAATGAAGGGTTCCGTAGTTAGGATGAATTTATCCCAAAAACAAACTTAACTTTGTAGTTGATAAACATGTTCTCCCATACGGAATGTATGGGAAAACATGTTTTTGCAACTGCAAAGTTAAGTTGGTCAATTATTACTCGATAACTAGTACAGCCTACTTAGCTGTGATAGTTTTCCTTTTAATTTCGTTATATAAACTACTGCTGTGATTTTTTTCACACATCCAAAACCAACCATTTAGCTGGCAGGGGGGGGGGGACACTTGACTCTAACAAAAATTAGCACTTTAAAGCTTAATATTTTGCAAACAGATCCCTGAATCCAAAAATGGTTTTCACAAACTCATAATGTTTTTGTAAGACCTTTCCAATGATACCCCACACTATGGGATAAAAAAATTAAAATAAAACATCACCACTTTACGTGTATGGGAGGTACCCTAAAAAAAATGTTTTTCATAATTTTGTTTTAGATAGATAGATAGAATATTCTTTATTATGTTTTACCACTTTGTCGACGTAATTAATATGTATACCTATGTCAAATTACAGCTTTCTAGTATTAAGGGTCTCGGAACTAGAGCGCGGAAAGACAGACAGACAGACCGACGGACATGACGAAACTATAAGGGTTCCTTGTTTACTTCGGAACCCTAATTAGCTAACGAACTCTCAAACTCATGTCAAGTGGATAGGAACAAGAACCTATACTGCGTTTGCAGTTTAATTTCTTAAAATGTTAACAAACATGTTTTATTTTTGAAAAATTTCTTTAAAACTCTTACATAAATCTCAGTTTGTGCTACAACTTCAATCTTTTTATGATTTTTAATAGCACTAGTCGTTCTGAAATCAACTTTATAAAGTACTTGATAAAGTTGATATGCGTTTAAGAAAAAATAATATTAATTGGAAACGAGGACTTGAATTAATTTTAGGGTGATTGGTTGTTGTTTTTTCCAGTCAGCCAATCACAACAGTTATTGTACAGAATTATAATCATTAAGGGGTTTATTCATAAACGTTGTTAAAGTTAAGAGACAATTAAGCGTCAAAAAATTATGGTCAAACAGTCGCTAATCATTCCTTAATTTTAAGCAACGTTTGTGAATAAAGGGTAAAAATCATAAATACAACTTTCTAAGCTGCAATTCATCACAAATGTCATAATTTCATAAAATAATCATTAATAGGGTGGGTAATTTGAACTTGGAAAGCAGGTTACCATAGCGCATCTCCCTTAAGCAGCAGCTTAAAACAAATTTCTACCACTAGCAACAAAGGCGACCACCACAACTACCAAACGCCTGGTCCTGGACCGTCGCTACCGCCGCATCTACAACCCTGACGAGGTAGCCACCATCGAAGAGTTCCCTTACATGGCTGCTCTCCTCGTCAACAACGAGCTCTGGTGCGGCGCCGTCATCATTGACAAGGACAAGGTCCTTACTGCCGCTCACTGCTTGCAACTGTAAGTCTTCAATATTTTTGCTGGCAATCAAACCGTACGGTCCATGTAATAGGGAATGGAAACGCCGCCCGCCTTATAGCCCAGAGACAAAGTTGAAATCATGAAATTTCTGTGTCTGCCATGCAAATTGGTTCCGATTTTGAGGTGGCCTGCGTGCTGTGGTCCGTGTACCGGTGCATGGCAGCAGACATAGGTTACTTTCTCGGACTATCGATCTCCTTCACAAAGAACTCTACTAATAGGTACTTACTAAAAGCTAAGGCATTCGTTGAACCCAGTAAAATAATTCCTTATCCACAGCCAATACAACAACAGATTCTTCAGAGAATACGTGAAGATGCTCACAGTAAGAGTTGGCTCTACAAACGCGACCTCAGGAGGCGAGTTGTTACGCGTCTCCGAAATCTTCTTCCACCCCAACTACAAGCCTCAGACCCTGGAGTTCAACTACGCTGTGCTGAAGGTGCATAAGAACATGACCCTCGGAAAGAAGGACACTTCGATCGATAAGATAAAATACGCAATGGATCGAGTTATTCCCGTTGATAACCAAATCATGTTCCTCGGTTGGGGATCTGTTCTGGTACGGATCATTGTTTTTTTTTAAATCTCACCGTGATTTTGGTGAAGTGAGCAGTCATTCCACCTACACACTATTAACAGCACACTTCACCTAAGTTTTAACGGTGAGATTTATACAAAATATGAGAATAAATGGGCTGGACCTGAAGGTTCTTAGCTTAATTTGAAGATGCGACGATTGACTAACGTTTTATTCCAGGGTATCGACGGCGCAGGAGGACAGGTGCTGCTGCAAAAAGTCACACTCCCAGTGTACGATACAGCCGATTGTCAAGAGGTCTACGGAAAGTAAGATTCACCTAAATCAGTTTCGAGTTTCGTTAGTCGCTAGGTAGGTACCAACCTTCCGCTTCTTTTTACTCCATGATGAAATTATCCTCGTAAGTATCGGTAGAGTAGGTGTATACCTACTCTTTCTTTATGAAGAAAAATGTCCTGCTATGTTTATTATAGCCACAATTATGGGTGGTAAATGGAGATACAGAAATATTTACCTACGCTAATTTTATTATGTACCTTCCTAATTTATTGTTCACAGAGACTTGGTAACCCGTTCAAACTTCTGCGCAGGATTCATAACAATACCGAAAAACGTTTGTAATGTGAGTTTAAAAACTTGATTGAAACTAATTCTAACATTGTGTACAAAGGTCCCCCCTAATTGCGTAATACACGATCAATTACAATTTGTTTCGATTTGAAACAGATTGCTAATAATCAGTGATGCAACGAATACGAATACGAATATTCGTATTCGCCGAATAGTAGACATTTACCGAATATTCGTATTCGGCGAATACTAATACGAATATTTAAAAATTAATATGTTTGTACGCAAATCTAATTACTGGCAGACTTGGAAAACGCGCGTCGTCGGCACGTAAAAATACGACGTGTGCAAGGGCCTTAACCGCAACGACGACGCGGCGGGGGACTCCCCGGCCATAGTTTATACAGTGCCGCGGCCCGGGAGTTTTCCTATCATTACGAACCATGGACTGATTGATTCATTCATTCCTTTCATTTCATTTGTCAGTCGAAAGCACAAGTCAAGCAAGAGAGTATTGTTTTATTTATTTTCTGAGGTTGCTGCGAAGTGAAAGGAGTTGAAGTTGTTCTCGTAAACGAGATCAAAGTGACATATGGAAACACTTCGATAAATTACCAAATAAGTAGTGATATGGTCTGTATTTCTTTTGTATGAACAAAAGGTAGGATAGTAAGTCCTAAGTAACTTAGACGAACGTTAGTAATAGCTGCGTCTATGTAGTACTAGACTATTAGTCTTTTATTACCATGGCGAGATATTCGTATTCGTATTCGTATTCGCCGAATAGTAGGTTTGATATTCGTATTCGTATTCGTAAAAGTAGTATTCGTTGCATCACTACTAATAATACATTGCTACGTAAGTTGGAAAAAAAATCTGCTCAACAACGTAAATAACGCAAAGAATGTGATTGAACTGTCAAAATGAAACAAATTAGTAATAATAGTTAACGAAAATAAGTTACGCAATTAGGGTACAGGTCTACACTGCATTTTTGAGTGCTGCAGCTTAATCGCGTCACACTTAGGAGCAATGGCAAGGCAATTGCAATTTGACAATTTTATCTAACAATATTCATTGCGTTATTTCACTTTGCAGAGCAGAAGAGTTTGTTGGGTACCTAACATAGGTGCTGATATCTTTAGGATTTTAAAATACTTCCTAGCATTTTTGAACGAAGTTCCTTAACGCGGCTTGCGGTAGGAGTTGACTGCTAGAACCCGTCATGTAAGGAAAAAGCGTTATGCCCCCTCCATGCCATGTTTTTTTTTTATTATATTCCTCTCTAAGTTTGTTAATTTATTTCATTGTGACCGTTATTTAATCTGAACGAATATTGTAAAGAGAAAAGATTAGATTTTTTGTATGTTTGTTTGTACCAATTTTACTGGACCGGCTTAAAAATTATTTCAACATTTGAATGCTATACATATTATCACTGAATTAATTTATAAAGATATCACGCGGGCGGAGCCGCTGGCGGAAGCTGGTACCTACATAATACCTACACAGCGAAACGAACTTCGTTCCAACCAGGTATCCTATGACACCTCTTGATTTTTGAAGTGAGAACTTCTTTAGGCGCGTTGGGCATTTTTGAGATGGGACGAAACCATTGATTTCGCGACACTTACGGAATTTACCGACACCGTGGAGTAAAAGACATCAACGCGTAAGATTACCGCGGTGCCATTTTTTTCAAGTTTTCGCTTCTGTCGGCACTCCCGGAGTGCCACTGTTTTTCTTTTCTTTTAGTCAATTCTCTTTCCATTAATGCCTTTTGATATTGCCATTCCCTTCCGTTCGTTTCAGCATGATGCCGGTGGCCCAGCAGTCATGGACGGCCTGTTGATCGGCGTGCTATCATTCTCGTCCAAGCGCTGCGACCAGCCCGACCAGCCTGCAGTCTTCTCCACCGTGGGAACTATCGCCAGCTGGCTCAACAAAATTGGCGAGAAGAAGAGTAAGGCGAAGTGGGTATTAGGATCACGAGGATTACTATCATGACGGATAACAGACAAATGAAAGCAGAGCCGTAGGTTTAATCCACATAGTTCCGGGGCAGTCTAATAGGTTGTGGCATTCCATGGTCTGCCGGCCGGCGCGACAGCAGACAGGGTAACAGGGACATGAGGTGTCATCGACTCGCCTAGGTCGCGCAATGGATAAAGATTTTGTTTTTAGGGTTCCGTACCTCAAAAGGAAAAAACGGAACCCTTATAGGATCACTCGTGTGTCTGTCTGTCCGTCTGTCACAGCTAATTTGCTCCGAATCTAAAGAACCGATTAAGTTAAAATTTGGTACACATATGTATTTCTGTGACCCAAACACGAACGTGTAACGTAACTAAATTAATTTTGAATATAGGGGTCACTTTTGGGGGGCAAACAAGAAAATTAAAAAAAAAGTTTTGCTAACAGTACTGTGTGACATATCAAATTAAAGGGCTTGTAGCGAGGATCTTAAACATATTTTTTTATATAATTTTAAAATAAATACTTTTAATGATATTTAAGAAATTCGATGAAAATTGACCATTCACCCCTTATCTCCGAAACTACTGAACCAAAAATTTTGAAAAAACTATAAGTATGGCTCTTTACTCATAGATTACAGGAAAACCTATAAGAAGTCTAATAGGTAAATCAAATAGGTCTTAAAATAACATGGTAAATCTCTTAAAATTGTGCGTACAAACTTACATTTGCAGTTGGAATGTATGGCAGAACATGTATTTCAACTACAATGTTAAGTTTGTATTTGGGATAGATTCATCAGAACTACGGAACCGTTCATTGTGCGTAGTTCGACACGCACTTGGCCGGTTTTTATATAATCAAAATGGTGATTTTAGACGTCGTGAAGTAGTGTGTTGAAAAAATTGTTTAAGTACCTACCATGACATGATTTTTGGAATCTTCTTCAAACCGATTCCAAAAATATAGCACACTAAAATGTTGAAAATAAAATCAAAGAAACCGAACACAAATAAAAAAAAAGTTTTAAAAACTAAAATCCAACTAAAACAAAAAAATCAACTAAAAAGATATAAACATTTAAAATCCGGAGTTACACGTGTTAGGGCATAAATCGAACAGATTTAATGGAAGAAAGAATAGTAGATTGTAGGGGAGACTGGGTACGGTTGAAGCAGGGTACGGTTAAACCAACGCTAATAACTCGTAAACTATTAGCGGTGTGGTGAGGGGTACAAGGGGAGAGAGACGCGGCCGGCGAGTCCGGACATGAATCACAGTGACGCGTTGCACTTCGCGCGCTCTGTACGTTTCCAGGGGACCCTATTATATTTTTTCGACAAAAAGTAAGTATTTTCTATTGTTTTCTTTTTCAAATTACTTTGTTGATATTAGCATTTGCATTTTGAGTGATTTTCTGTTTTATTGTTAGATTTTGAAGGTTCAAAAACCGTGATACGTTTTTGTTTATGTTGTTTTGTTTCGACGCTATGTTTGTTTTATTAGCAGTTGAGGGGTATGGGGACGGATGAAGCAATTATTGTGGGAACGATTGAAACAATGATAACCGTTGCTTTTTTCGTTCTAGATGCCCAGATAATGTATCAAAAAAACTTCAAGAGGCGAGTGTGATATAACTCAGTACGAAAATGCGTATGAAGAAGTCAAAAAAGGGACTTCTTTACGAAAAGCTGCAGAGATGTACGGAGTTCACCATTCTTCTCCTCTGCGATACAAGAAAAAAAGAGATGCAGCGATCGAAGAAGGTAACCAGGCTGATGTTAGTATGGGGTATGTAGCCCACAACCGAGTATTTGAGAGTGTAACCCCTGATCAGGAATTTAAACTGTGTGGATTCTTGTTAGTTTAAACCGGAGCAGAAGAGCTCTTTTTATGTTCGAAACAATTATTAAGACTGATAGAAATGGTGCCATACTAGAATTTAACTATTTCTTGTTGATTATGAATAAAGAAACTGATTTTTATTACTTATTTGTTTATGTTTCAACTGACCCCCATCGCTGTTTCAACCGCCCCTGGTATGGGTACGGTTGAAACAGTGGCACATTATTTTATTAAACTCTTCCTATCTAGTAAATATGGCAGTTGAGCCTCTAATTCTGAGATGTATTTGAAGACAAAAGTCTATTCTCTCATTTTATGTGTTTTGTTGTTTGTTATGTTTCAAAATGGCTGTGCTACGAGCGTTCAAAGCAAAATTGTTTCAACTGTACCCAGTCTCCCCTACTAGGTTAGGTTATTCCATTTTTAAATTCAACTTGAGCCAGTCAAATTCTGCTTAGGGAGAATGTGGAATGGCCACAGACAAGGCTAGATATGACTAAAATACAGGTCGACATAAGTCTGGCGTGGTGACATTGGAACTAAATAAATACTTTACTTAATGCAGACTGATGACTGACTGAATGATGATGGCACTACTTTGCCGACAAGTGCTAGTAAGTAGGTTTTGATTTGTGTCACCCACAGGCAGCGTTTTTTGTTGCACATTAATTTCCCAATCGAAGTGACCTAAGTGCGATAGTGGCGCTCTCGTTTTCATTTTACTATTTTTTGCCAAGCTGTAGCCGTTTAATTATTTATTAATGTATATATATTAAAGTTTTTATTTAATTTCAGGTTATTGATGCAGTCATAGTGAAGCTAATGAAAAATTTGTAGACCCAATATACCTATTTTAAGTACAGACTATTTGATTTTTATTTCAGAAATACAGTCGCCAAATCACCTGAAATGGTCACAATATAATAAAACCATTTATAGTTATATTAACATTTATATTTCACTAATACTGTACACACTCGCCACTATTCAAGAAAAGACCATTATAATTCAATTTAAAACTTTATATATTTTCTATTCAACATACAACATTGAATAACATACAATATTAAGATTATAGGTACATTTTTTTGTGTTCTTATTCGGACCTTCGAACGTATTTTGGAATGATACCGAGCTGATTTCTTAACACATAAGATTATTGAATGATTATTTTATAAATAGGACGAAACCAAGCGACACTTGTATTTACAGCTAACGGCCAGATGTTCCCGCATGTTTCAACAGTAATCCCCATTTCTGGTGACCAGTAATTTAGGCGAGGTTTCACAGGCCAATTTCTACATTTGTTAACGAAATGGACTGCAAAGTTTTACTGTCAAAATCGATGTTTTTAATCACGGTTGGCCTCGAATCGATTTTTAATCGATTCTTGGCACTCGTTTTTCCGGCGTGTTTGAGACTACCGCGCCTAAGTGCATAGCAATAAACAGAAATACCATAAAGATAACAACTAGATTGGTGATTGCAATATATTTAATACGCAACAAACGGATATTACTACAAATATGCTTAGACGCGCACTTGGTAGTTAGCGTGCAATTCTGGCTTGACGTCATACACCAGGCTGAGAATATCGCTGATCACCTGCAAAAATAAAATAATATATATTTCATGTGTAAAATTCTTTACTACTCTATTTATAGAATTTGTCTATGGTAAAGTAAAACTTTGCTATGCATTTAAAACTACTGAAATACTAAATAGATACACTGGTACAAGGATTTTTGGCGCTTGAATTACATTGACATGGGGGCGCTGTAAGTAATTATTAATGCAATTGTTTTGCAAAATGTATTGAAAATCCAAGATGGCGGCGCTAGTTCCGATTTTGACCACGCGCCAAAAAAACCTTGTAGCGCTAAGTACACAATACGACACATTAAGGCCGCATTCCGACTTACGTTAAAAGTGATAATATCGCGAATCCAACCAAATTTAATAGTCACAAAATATAAGGGTTATTGAGTAATAATTGTGACTTTTGACTTTGGTCGGATTCGCGATATTATCACTTTTGGCGTAAGTCGGAATGCGGCCTATGATGCACATTTCCAGTATAAGTTAATCTCGCATTGTATAGACTTTCTGTACAATGAGAAGTCAGCTCGTACTGAATGGATGTGTCCCAGTCTATTGCAATATTTGAGAAAAGCGTCAATTCTGCCCCACGATTACGTTCTTGACCCGCCGCATTACCTCCAGGAAGCTACTGCATGGTTGTTTAAACTCAAAGCAGGTCAAAGGTCCTTTGAATTTCATGATTCGACAAACGAAAACATCGATCACTTTGGACTTTGCAAAATTAAGGGCCAGTTTCTCGAAGGAAAATTATTGCGAAAGAGCGTCGTCATTTGCGAAGCCGTGGGCAAAAGCTAGTAGTAAAATAAACAAGTGTACATACCGGCTCTTGTTGCTGCTTCACCTTAACGTTCATTTCCTCAATCTTGGTCTTTGTCTCAGCATCGATCTTAGCGGCAACGCCTTCCCGAGTACCCATGTGCTAAACACAGAACAACACGTTTTGGTTAAGGCTATGAACATAAATATCACGAAAAGATGACCACACAAATGAGAGATTATAATATGGCTGAAAGAAAGGCACTGGCGAGTAATTTCAGAACTAGACTGGAGCCGAGATCCATAAACATTACTTAACACTTGCTTTGATACATGTTTCCGTCTTTATCATAGGCTTGAAGTTTGACAGTTGTGTGACAGAGACAGGAATAACACTCAGCCGAAGTACATGCTAAAGAACGCATAAACAGGGTCAAATTAAAGTACCAAGTGAAACCCTGCAGACATAATAGATAGATAGAATATTCTTTATTATGTACACCATAAAAATTACAGACATTAATTTAGAAATTTTACATTGGGTGACACAATGGGCAGTCTTATCGCTAAAAGCGTTCTTTTACAGACAACCTTTGGATGGATTTAAATGGAAAAGGAGAGACAATACTGCAGGTAGTCAGTGGTGTACCATTTACATATACCTACAACAGATACATAAAGCATATAATTACCTATATAAATATTTATATAAATATTTATATACATATATTAGATAAATAACAGATATACATAAAATTATAAACATGAAACAAGAGCAAGGAACTATATGTAATGATGATGTTTAAGGAGAGAGGAAGTAATGTGTTTTGATACCTATCTAAACATGATTAAATTATACATATATATATTATTTGATGATGTTTTTTGGGGTCCAACCGCTGCTAGTTTATTTTACTTGAAATATGAGTTGGGAAAATAGTTTTATTTGTTTTATCGTGTTAAAATTTTTACGATTTTTCATGTCTGTGAAGTTTAAAAAAAAAATTTTTTTCATCAGATATTTCAAGTAACTATACAAAATACCACCACACCAATTAAGGGTCGATGAAACAAAAAAATACATCTCTTTTTTCTTTTGTCCCCTTTAGATATCGATAAATTTGACCCTGTAGATCTAGGGCTCAGTATATTAATTTTCGCTCTGGATAACTTTATTATGAAATTCCATTATCATTCTCGTAGTTATTTTCATAACTAATTTCAGGACTTGGCTTTGACTTCAGGTCCAATCTAATTTTGATTATGAGTAGCATTTCCAATAAAAAGGTAAAAATAAATTATATAAAATTTTGCCACTAAAGTGCTAATTTTCCTGATAATGTATAAAAATTGTATCATTCATGTATAAATCTTATAATGTTATGTTAGTAATATAATATTATCTAATATTTTTAGATTGATAACAAGTTGCCATTTATCAAATCTGTCACAAAGAAATTGATAAATGAGTTCCATTTGCTGTATAGAATCTTAACTCAGTTCTTCTCATAACTTAAAACAAAAAAGTACAATTCTAGGACACGTTCTTTCAAAGCTAGACTCTAACCAATGGCTTTTAGTGTTGTCTTGGCATGGTGACAACCATAGAGATTTAAGGTCTCTTTTACAGTTTACACCTTACCTTGGCCTCAAACTCTTTGAACTGTCTCTCACGTTCACTTCTGTACTTTTCAACCTCCTCCTGGGCCTCATCCTTAGCCTGCTTTAGGCGTTTTGCTTTCCCTGTAATACAAAATTATTTAATTATTAACTATATGTCCATCAAACAGTAATATGTGATCAGCTGATGAAAGTTAACTGTCATCATGTCATGTCATCAGCTGATCACTTAAAAGACAAAACATTTCAAAACATGAACTGGAACACTTTCACACAATTCTTAGGTAGATAACGTCAAGGTTTCGGACTTATTTATCTTTTCTTAAAAGGGGTGTATAACAGTCCGGCCATCGGGAGAACGCATTCTTGACACCTGTCAGTTTCATGTGTTTTGCGAATTTGATCCCTCATTACTACAAAAAATTTACCAACTGACAGGTGTCAGGAACGGCTTCTCTCAAGGACCGGACTATAGTTTGCATTATTATGCTTAAACAATAATAGAAGATGCTTATCTTTTTAATGACAGAATGAAAATAACTAGCAGCGACTTTAAATTCTTTAAACTGTCTCAGAATCATACCTCTGAGACCTAAAACTATTTACATAAGAAGTTCTTATATACCAACAATTTACATACCTACTTACATACCAACAATTTTGACTTACATAAGGCTATTCACTGATTGTCACGGAACATGATGATGTCATAGTATTTTGGAAAAACTAGATTTTAATGAATTACAGAGGCTGCAGCCTGGATAATTACATGGTATAAATTAAAAAAAAAGAATTATGAAACAAATATGAAGATATCTTTAATTTATTCTGGGTCCTTGATCTTCAAGTCTGATCTGAAGGTGGTAGATATGTGATTAAGATAAATGCTAGGTATGTCCACTTTTCAGTTCACAATCTTTCATTTAGGAATATTATTTCTAGAAATATTGCAACAATAAATCTGTGACCGACGTAAGCCCTAAAATGTCTTCTAAATTAGCAAACACGACGTGCTACGAGACAATTAAGGTACTGAGATGCTGTTATCAATCGATTCAGTACTCGAGCAGCGGGTGGAATGCAAAAATCATGTGATCACGCCCTAAAAGAAAACCCACTACTTACTCATAAATAGTGATTACATCAAGATTCCTCGAAATAGAACCTAGTTTGAGCATGGAAACGACAATTATTGATGATTGAACATGCCAACTTCTGCAGTGGAAAGGTACAAGCAAGACTAAATTGTGAAATACGCAGTAGGTACTATAAAAATAACTTACGCTTCCTTGCCTCTGAGACCTTTTCGGCAGCCCGCTTTTCAGCCGCCAATAGTTGTTGGATTCCCTGTGTCTGACTCGCCATTTCTGATACACACAAAAACTATGTCAAGCGAGAATCAAGACCGAGACACAAATCAATAGGCGCAGTAGATGGTCGTGACGAAAGTCATATGATTACTTTAGTTCCATCATGTTGTCACGATTGGCGCTGTCAGCAGCTCGTGCTTCTGTATTTTTGCGAGGAACGGAGCTATATTTTTTCGAAGACTAGAAATGTTTGAACAAAAAGTAATGTTCACATAATTTTCGCTATTCCAAATAGTTATGACTTAACGTTTTCAAAATAATCAACTAGTTTCATATTTGATTTTTTATTTAAATTAAACAAAATCAAAAAATGTTTATTTAATTTACTAACGTATGATGAAACGTTTCGTAGTGTAAGTAATTGTTATCAAAATAGATGGCGGTGTAGACTTTAAATAGTGTAGAGTTTATATTTTGTGTGATCACAAAATGTTATTGATTTATTGGTTTTCAACACCGTTTTAGATATTAGAATAAATTGAATCATATTATTATAAAACGATGTTGCCTATTACTAAATCTCGTCAATCCTGTCATGTTTTCTCTGTGGTTAGAAATTGATATTTCGCGGCAAATTCAAAATGTGTCAATTTAAGAATAAGCTGTCATCGAAACTACTTTTTTGAATATTTTTTTTTTTCACCAAGTGGTTGGTTTTGTGTCAGACCAAAAATATGATAACCTTGTAATTATTTTTGTTATCTACATAATTTTGCTCATACCTAATATAAAATACGAACAAAATTAACAAGATTAAAGAAATTCATGACAGTAAGTTGATCACTGAGGGTTTCGCTGATAGCTCTATCTCTCTTTTCGCACCGCGTTCGAACGAAACAAAACATTAATTCAATGCGAGAATAAACGATTGGTTTGTCACTAAAATCGCATTGCGTTGTGTTCATCGACGTATTTGTTCGCTTTCCCTTGTCAGAATGGTTGTGCCAAAGCAGCGATGAATGTTGCATAAACATAGATTATTTACAAAGATCAACACCAAAGTACAGAGACTGCGCCCCCCGCGTTAGTAACGTCACTGTTTTCTTTATCATTTCGGAGGCAAACTTAACGTAGTATGGCCGTCGTCTGGAAGTATTCACAGTTTTACTTCCACAAAGAATACGCGATAAACATTGCGCAGAGCGAATTAAGAAAGACATTTTTAAATAAATTCTTTACGCGAGTGAGATAAACTTTGTTGACCAAGTGTTATACCGCGGAATTTAATAACGCTTAGCTACTCGACCTCTTTTACAATCTAATTTTATTCGGTTTTCTTCTAAAATTTTAACAAAATGTGGTTAGTTAGCCAGCCCAATTCTGTGATTTTGGAAGTCAAAGTGGAACCCAATGCAATTGGACAGGACTGCCTTGAAAAGGTAAGAATGAACTATTATTACAACATTGTTTTACTATTTACTGTAACTTTTAAGCGATTATTTACAGAATTTCAGTTGTTTACGAAGTAAACAACTACGTCTCGTTAATGTTAACAACAACATTTCAGGGTGTGAGCAACGGAATAGCAATAAGCAACTAATATGAACCAAAAAACGCCAAAAACTTATTAGGAACAGCATGTTTTGCGGACGTAACGTGGTTGTTTTAATAAATTAATAACATATGGATGAATTTCCCAAGAACCTATATTAATTCCAATTATACCCAGATAGTAACAACGTTATTGGTTACTTAACTAATTCAACATATTGATATAAAACAAAAGCATTGTTCAAGACACGTTTGCTCGACGACGGCGACGTCAGTTTACCTTGCGGACTTTGGACCCGGCAAATGGCATTCTACACGTTTTACCTTCGTGATAGCTACGAAATGCAATAAACGTATCGTTCTTTCATATACATTTATTATCGTTCTACTGTTTATTTGAAAATGCACAAGGTGTTAGGGTGGTCATGGTTTATTGGAAAACACAAGTAGATTTACTTACATGGTTAATTTTTTCATAGTATTTCTTAAATCTTTTGTTTAGTTTCACCGCCAGAAACTTTAAGACCGTTTCTCCATCTCCTGGCTGGTGTCCAAACAATAAATTCGATGCATTTTGAATTTAGGGCAATAAATGAATGTTTTGGTGATTCAACTCGGGCAAAGGAAATCTGCGAAATGCCACAATAGAGCATAGAAACAGACTTGTAACTTTAGTAATGATTGCACAATCTAATTTATTTCTATGCCTGGAACGAATAGTGTGCACGACTTTTGTTTGTTCATATTTTCAATGAGATTAATGTTGAACAAAAATGGGCTTGGTACTTACCTACCTATTTAAAGAAGAGTTCGCCGTCGACATCTCATGAAACTACCTATGAACAGAAAGACTAGAAAGGGTAGCCTACACACTGAACAAGTAATAAGATAGGTAGGTACCTACCAAGGTCGATAAACCTACTATACAAATCTAAAAGTACCTACGTAGGAAATGTAGTTACCTAAAGGCTAATAATACCTAAATACTAGGTACGTGCACTTTGTTCCTGCAGGCGCGCCCTCACCGCACCGGAAGCATTCGCCTGTAATGTAACAGCTCAACAGCTCATATTCGAGCATTGCATTAGTGAGTGAGGAGAACCAATGCTAATTCTAATGCCAACATTAGAATTAGCATAGGTTCTCCTCAAAATCAAATCTTGGATTGTTTGTTACATTACAGGTGAATGCTAGGTGAGAGAGCGGAGCGCCTTTACTTTAAGCTGGGTACCTACCTATCATGATTACGAGTTCAATTTACGTCTTCTTGATAAATAATTTGCAATTTAGGCGGAGTTTCCTAAAATTCACGTGATTAATAATATTGACTTAGCTTGTTAGGTTAGGCAACGTGCAAATCAATCTATTATGGCTTGTTTCATATCTATAAATAATACATAGATAGGTACGTTACATACTCTGCCATCCACTCGTGAGTCTCGTCACGTAAGAAACTTACTCATACTTATTAATATAACAGAGGATTGTAAGAGCACTGACCTACAATTTTATAAAGCTAAAAAGAACTAAGTTCGGTTCATGTTGAGTTCAGACGTCATCATCTCAGATCAGTTAATACCTAACTACGTACTTACCCGCTTTCGAAATCTAGTCTTCCTTTAACCATTCGTATCGAACGTGGATCCACGCGAGACACAATGGTTTTTTAATTGTTTCTGTAATTACGACATACGAGAGATTAATAGGTAAGAAAACCCTAAAAATAGTTCTCCATACAGACTACAACAAAGACTGCCCTGTCCCCAACCAAAGTTCAATATTGACAGATTTTTTAATACATGATTATTATGTAAGAGTTCATTCAAGTCTTGCGACTTTAATCGTTTTAATATCACATACATCTCACCACCTTCATATAATTTGTACTTACTCGTATTTATACCTAATTTTATATGCAATTTCCGTTTTTTTATAATCATGATGAAACAAAGCCTCATGTAAAATAGATCGGAACACGATAACTGTACGCATACAGGCAGATAATTCAGATAAACCACCGATGAAGTAAAAAGATGACTCAATCAAATATCTCCAAACAAATCAACGAGTCGTTACACGTTATTCACGCGGTTACACCGGTGATTGTGGGCTCGAGTCCAAAGTCCACTGTTTGAACAACAGCTGTGAACTCTCTACCGTGCGCGGACGCACGTGCACGAGGCGTGATTCCGACCTGAAAACTCAATTTCAACCTTGTGGTGTTGAGATACAAGTCTTTTTCAGTGAACCGTCTTAACTTTTCACGTGACGAATTAGATTCTGCTTTTATAGTTGAATTTAATCTATGAACCTTTGGACTCTCAATGTATAGGCTATTGTGTGTGTGAATTGTCCGGACTATGGGTCAATTGCACAGATCAAATAACTGAAAATATCCAACTGCTTTGTTGAAATTTTCTTGCAAAGACGCTGGTTCTGTGAGTAATGAAGATCGTTCATAGAAAGTGATAAATGCAGCCCTGCAGTGATACATTAATCACAGTAAACCACAATACTAATTAGCAATTTCAAAACTTACAGTTCAATTTCATTTTCAACAAATATTATGTCAAACAGAACTGTACTTTATATCTTCTGGCCTAAAGTTTGTAACTCCCTGAAACATAAAAAGAACCGTATAGGAGAAACATTGAGTACAAACTCCAACAGATATATTTAACTTTGTCTCACCACGTGGTAGCTTTATTACTCACTAAAGAGGTTAATTGGATCATCTGTTATTTTTAAAATGTACTAGGTTCTTTATATGAGTTTATGTAACGATTTAAAGGATATCCAATACATTTTATAGATTATTTCAGAAAGAGGCAGTTACGATTTATTAACATAGCAAGCAACATCGCTGCTGTGTAGTACACAAAAAACCTTAATTTTATTAATCTTAACAATATCAGGATTACTTTTTGTGGATTATTTATAAAACATTACTTTTGGACATTTTTCGAATGAGGGCGCTTCAAGGTAATGGGAAAAGACATAAATCTTAAGATTCGACATATAATTTTAAACAAAAACAACACAAAGTTGTAACAGGCTAATAAGCCGTAAAGATTACGATCACAATGAAGTTTATCTTGCCTTGCCATCGAAAAATGTTAAAATGGCGATCCTCCTGTAGACCAAATTAAGAGCAAAAATATAGACTAGGTACCAGTCGTCGCCAGAAAGACTATTGTTTGCGTAGGTAATACTGCTTTGGAATAAATTCACGTTCCAAAATACGTGTTTTACGAAATCGCCTAATTATAAGAACAACAATAGATAAACATCGTCAACAACTGCATGCAAAGTATAATTTGCAATGCAAAATTCTGCATTAACGGTGGTTTTGCGCAATTCAAAGTCAAACTAATTACTTGAAAAATTACGTTCTAAGTTTGTTGAGAATCGGGTTAACGAAAAACAATTAAAAGTTACTTGTGAAGATGTTAACGATGGCTAAAACTTTTGACCTAGCAACATTGCAAAACTTTGCACTTCACACTCATCAAAACACAAATTGGCCTACTTAGCTTTAACGACTAATTTCAACCAACAATTTAGACCAAATAGTTGGCGCAAACGTTTTGCTTCCAATGTTGAACTTTCCAATTGGTACGGTGGACTTTGTTCCCTGACGTCATCAACGGCCTCCGTTGTGTAACAGTCTCATTGTTTGTCACAATATCCTTCGAGTAGTTTGTTTCCCTGGTAATGTTATTGCTTTACCTACATGGCTAACCTAACAATAAGCACTGTTCGTATGTTATTTCTATTATTATTGGAGACTTGTCATGGGTTGTCTCTTGCTTTCACTTCAATCACGGACAAAAAACTGATTTCGTAAGACACCAATCTGGTTTTATGGAGGAAACTTTTATCTCAAACATTACCAGGTTTGGTTGGTTGCATTTGAATTGTGTAATATTAAAAAATTAATATCTAGTCGTCATCAAGTCATCCTCTCGTTACCAATGTCTGTAAATCATTATTTGCTTCCAAAATTGTAATTCAAACACATGCGATATCTTTCAAGATTGAATATTTCGTTCTTCATTGTTTAGAATCTAATGTATTCCAATAATTCAATTATTGTTGGCGTCTATCTTTGTTCGACTACAAAGGTATGATTAATTGCCCCGAGACAAATACAGAGCGAACACTATAATCCTAAAACAATAGTCCATAGCTCGATGTGCCGTGCGTGACTCTTTAATTAAATAGGTACATTATAGGCGTCACAAATACAGAAATCTGAAGTTTAATATTACTATTACAGTCAAAATCCAATAGCATTTTATTCCACATACCTAAATTTTTATCACAACCAAACTAAAAACATTCGCCACATCTGTTTGCAATCGTTTGGTTCATCCAGACTCCAGATGTGGCAAGGATACATGATACATTATTACATCCATGTGCATCTGGTTAAAACCCATTACAAGATCCAGGCCACATTGATGGTTGGTTGATTGGTTGTTGGTTTGGTGGTTGGTTGGCATGGCAGCATCATGAGATTCAATTTCAACTTTGCACTAAAGTTGAAAACCTAGTCGGAATTAACAGGATGAATCACAAGTACAATAATAATCTCCTTCCCAGAAGCCATTTCCAACAAAATGTTAGAGATTAAACCACTGATTGTAGAGCATTAACACCGGCAAAAATAAGGCCGTTTAAGTATGCGAAGATAATAGCGATGTGAGCCAAGGTTTACAATCACGGCGTCGCAACGTGCACCCGTTTGCTGCTTCGATATTAATTACCTGACCTTAAGAATTAATAAATGTAGCTGGAATCCAGGTTCTAAGCTATAGGAAATTTACTTGATGTTAATAAAAATATTACTAGTAGTTCTGCGAACAGTAGACCTCGCGAGCACAAACTTTTTACAACAATTTATATAGATACCACTAAAGTTATTTATAACGGGATATTTACCATGTATTTTGTTTTTTTACAAAATATCCCGTTTTAAACAAAAAACATGGTAAACATCCCGTAAATAAAGAACTTTAGTAGTGAAAATAACCATGTCAGTTTAAAATCCTATAATTAATATACTAAACCAACTTAAAAAAAAAACCCGACTGCAGCTGGTAGCTAACAAAGTAGCTATTTATCCTGACACGCCTAGATATTGAAATTGAAATGTTTTGTACTTATAAGGATTTTATGTTTGGGCAATCTTCTTTACTTTTAATAGGTTTCACTTGAGCTTATAAAGAAACATTTGCTGTATGTTGCTTTCAACATTAGCTGTCTTCACACTCCTCGCCTAGTTTCAAAGTTGGAAACCAAAATGGAGGATGTTAAATGTCAGGCCAATCTTTACGTAACAAATGACTTAAGTTCAAAATCCAATAATAATCATAATTAACCACATTATCTAGGTGAAATTTATTGCGTACACGATTGATAGCGAATTGCAACGATTAGATCAAATGGATCGATACTTTTCATACAAACTTCAGATGTTTTTAAAAACAAAATTGCTTTGACTGATTACAGTGGTTTAATCAGTGCGTATTTAGTTGCTTAGTACTTATGTTTTTGAAAAACTTCTGTAAGTAGGTAATCGCTTTAAAGGATTAGAAAAACAAGGTCCGATTTTAAGTCGATCAGCTATCTAACTACGCACTAATTAAAATTTTACTAACCTATCTAGGTAAAGTGGGTGTGGTGGTGTCATCAATCAAAATATTCGAATATTACGTCACTGTAATCCGGTAATCTTAAATTCAATACGTATTTATGAGAATTAAAAACCTACACTTAACCTTTAATTACCGATTTACTTATAATCGTGTATGACATATATTTCACTAGGCTAACTGACTCGTGGAAAACCCTTCGACCGAAAAATTCTTAGTACATAATATCTGATGACGTGCGTACTTAAACAGTTCCTGGTCAAGAGTCCGTAATTAGATCGTTCGCATCCTCATTATCTTTATTAAGTAGCTAATTTCTTACAATTCTCACCAGCTTTAATAATAGTAAGATAGTAATTGAAAAAACCAACTGATTCATATACTTGGCAATCTGCAAGTAACAAACTGTGTGCGACAATGTTATAATAAATCCAACTTGATTGAGCTAATTATAGTGTAATACATATATGGCTCAGAGCATAAATTGACATTGAAAACAACAATGCATTTAATAAAGTAATAACATGCCTATTAATGTACTCAAAACATGTTTTTAATGGTCACATAAATAGGTTTTCCTTCACCACATGTCACTTAGCTTATCAGTTCTAAACAAAACTAGACAGTTAATGTAAAATATTGGCATATTATTGCCGTCATTAATAATTACAAAGTAACTAAGAGATGATAAACGTCACTAAACATTAAACAATTTACGCTGACCCCTGATAGCCTTACTTCCGAGGATCACTAAGAAGTTAGCTGGTAATCTATAACTACCTACTGCAGATAATTTTTGCACGGCTGATGTAAACGAACTGTTTTATATCGATTACATGTTTCAGATAACATTTGGTAGAGATAAGAGAGATCAAAAGGGTATCGCAATTACCACGACTCTGAAAGAAATATTACAAAATTTTGATACTTACGTCACCTAAATTTTGATAATTTTTTTATAAGCAAGACAATTAACTTACATAAGTTAAACTTTAAGATAAGGAACACGTTTTGGAATTATATAAAACAATGAAAAAAAACTTACAAGGATTTCCATATCAAACATTTATGTTCATTTTCCACCAAGCTTTCTTCAATATGAGCTGCATCTTCCGTTTTACTTCCTTGTATCCATAGCCAGTTGCCACCCATTTATGAGATTCTCTGATGGCTGTCCTACACAACTATGACTCAAGGATTTACCTCTATCTATGTATACTATCAATATTATAATAGATTTGACTGAATTATCAGTCCGACCTTATAGATCATATTATTTTTCCACGATTTTAATATTATATCAGGATGTTTCCACTGAATAAATATGTAGATTCAAGTATAAGATATCCTGTATATAAGATATTAAACTATTCGTACTTGCTCGATATTGTTTAAACATAATATTTTAATGTTTGTTTGCATTGTAATATCCACCTTCAACACTTTCCAATATTCTTCCAAACGACTTCTAAATACACTTTAAAACTGGTTTTGCCTATAATGTTTGATAGGCGAATCTATTAACGGCGTAGTATGGGTCGGATAACCTTCAAAAGTTATTGCAATGTTAACGTGGACACTTCATTTTATAAACATTATTCAAACCTAGGTCTGACTAGCAGCAGGTTTTGATCAGTTGGAAGTAACCGATAATTTTCAATTTTGTTTTATTTATATTCCTGAAAGTCAAAGATCTAAACTATTTACGACGAAAATATGACACTGTTATGTAAAATCAGGTAGTTATTAATTTATAATTCATTCACTAATTAAATTTAAACCACAACCAAAGTGAAGGCATTGGCTAGGAAACCATTGGTACGTTATTGATCATTTCCAAAGATAACATGGTCTTATTCCAGCAAGCAACTGTCAGATCTTTGTCTACGCCTGGATACTAGCACTAAATGGGTTATTTATTACACCCCGTATTAACAACTAATCCGATCATAATCAGTCTGTACATACTTAATCGTCGCGTCGTATCAATAAAATTATCGTTCATTGCTTGTACTGATAAAAACCGGATCTCATGCCTGTATGCATGTAATTACAAAGTCATTTTAATGTCAAGACATTAGAGGGCAGAGGTTCCATCAGATAACTTATCAAGTGTACAAAAAAATATAATGTTCACTGAACTCCTTTATCACCAAAAAATAGAGATCAGAATTGAAGTGATAACCTAGAATTAGAATTATTGTTCGCTAGAAGGACTGTAAAGATTTGACAAAAGCTTATGATAATATTATGTACATAAACCGTTGCCTTTGTATGAGAGCACGTGGTGATGGCGTGCATTTTCCACCTCGGTAACATCCGTAGGCGAACCGGTAAGCTAGTGGGGAGTACATACCTGATCATAACTGCGTACAAATAAAGCTACTTAGCGGTGTTACGCTAGGCGCAGTACTGGGACCGCTATTGTTCATATTGTCATGATAATTACCTTTTCTGTAAAATGTAATGGCTCAATTTTAGTGTCAAGGGACATATGCGGCAATGTTTAAAGTACAGTAAAAATGGTTGAACATTTTAAGTTAACAAAAGTATAGGATAAAAACACCCGCGATAAAAGTAATGATGTCAAGTATTTGAGTACTTTATAAGTCTAAATTTTGCCAAATTCCCATGTGAAAATTAGAGTGACTATCACACAAAAACAGCCTGAACAGAATTTAAGAGATGTAGTTCAAGAACGAATTTCACAAAACGTTGAAAACTGCTCAATAAAATATCTAAAACTGTTTTATCCATCAATTAAATAACATGTAGTGTTACAACCTCATTGGAAAAGTTCAAAAGGCGCAACGTTCGCAGGCAAGTGGGTCGGCCACTTGAACTCGGCTGTTTTAATGTTTACCGAAGAAACTGTAGATAAGCTTGTAATTATATTTGTCAACCGGTGTTAAGGACAAGAAAATAATTTTGACATGGTATTCTAACGGTCCTATTAAGCGGTTGTTGTCGCCAAATTAAACTCCTCACAGGTTTAACACCCCGTTTAATCCAAAAATCATAAAATGCTTCTAACTGTGCGTTTTGCACTGGCGAAACATTCACATAAAAACATGTTGAAATCTCTATTTTCTGTCAATGTTCCATGCAATGTTTGACAGGAAATAGACATCAACATGTTTTTATGTGAATGTTTCGACAGTGCAAACTCACAGTAAAGAATAACTACTCTCCATAGCGTTTCCTAGTAAATCATTATAATTAAAATAGAGTATTGAAGCAGCTTTAAATCGCTGCCCCAAGCTAAACAAGAACCAATTTGGCATACAAGAGTGGTCTTAAACACGCAAGACAACTAGGAGCAAATTATAAACAGTCCTAGCTGGAATTTCTAATTATTCAACAGCCAAGCAGTTTTAAATAAGAGTACGTGCAAATCTCTGCATCATCGATTCTTCGAATTCTGAAGGATCTTCGGAACACTTTGCTAATTTACTTCAAAGACAAGCTTATAATGATCGCAGCGATTAGTTCTCAATGTGTAGCCACGCCCAACTTTTTTTCTTTACTACTGTCTTGTCGTTTTCACGTGCTTAAAATAGACACTCATTACGTTACTGACGTCTGCAGCGGTTATTCTTTCACCATTTGTTTCAGGACTAGTGGCTATGAATAATTACCGTTTCAATAGGTCATCAGAAAGTTATAGTCTTTTCAGAAAACTGCATTTGAATGACGTTCTATTGAAAATAACCTAATAATTGATTCATAATGCACTGAAATTTTGGTGTTAACGATTTAGCAAATTTAATGGTCCATATTCATTTGCGATGCAACGAAAACAAAAACGAAATCGACAAAAACGAGCTTGTGACTATTAGACACTTTTCTGCAAGATTTCAAAATATGTGTCGGTCTTATGGCACCACGTCACGCATTGGCAATGCAAGCTGCTCGTATATTAATGCATTTTACATGCCAAAAGAATCTTTGATATTCTCAGATTTTGAGGTTCCAGATCACCGAAATAAAATGAATTTCGAATTTTTACTTGAACCTTTGATCATCGTAGACAAGCGCCAGATAGTAAATCAAATGTAGCTTCTGCGAAGTGACATAATGCGACTGAAGTGTTGAGTCTATTTGCACAGGCCAGTCGTTCAGAACCTTGTGCTGAATTTCAGGAACAACGCGAGACTAAAGTACAATGTTGTATTGTACTGTCTCGTTTTTGGTTACGTGGGAGATCCCACGACGCGTCAGCTTCACGTTCAGGCCGCGTGTTTCGTTGGAACTCGTCCAAACTTTCCGGTAAACTCAGTGATTGAACTTGAGAGATCTGTTCTCAGTTTATGTTGTATGCGGAAAAATATTTACACAATGCATCTTTATGTGAGGTATTGGAGGGGAGCATTGATTCAACGGATAGCAACTTTCTGGAAGATTTTCCTAAAGGTTAAATGGACTGAAAGTTCATTAATCTCATACATAATTTTAATTAACTTGGCAAATAGGTATGGAACATGTTGGAACCCTTTTATTCTTTTTTACGATCATTTCTCTCCGTATTCATTAGTTGAACAAACTGAAGTATTCCACCATAGTAACAACCGTATGGGTTATAATTTCGTATCAATGAAACAATTTTAAAAATAAAACCACTGACAGGGATTCGATGAAAAATATTTGAATTTTGGCGGCACTCCAAAATATTTTTCCCTATTCGGTGTTGCCCGCTTAGTCAAATTTTTTAACCTTCTATTTATGATACAAGGTTATGAGCTGTTCGATAGGTCAAATAAGTGTATTTGGTAAAAAACTAATCGCTTTGTTTGGCTTCATATTCAAGCTAGATACCGATACGGTCAGTAATTGTTTAGTGTAAAATTGATAGTCGATATTTTTATTTTATTCAATTTTGTTTTTTTAAACTTTTGTATGAAGTCAACGTAAATAAAGAGTAGGTAATAAGTGTATTTAAAATCGTAAAACATATCACATTTAGCCTACTTTCTGTACGTCGCGCGAACGACCTTTTTGTGTGTCAAATTATCGTAAGACTTTAATTGCTGCGTCTTCCCACTTTTCAGAGAATTTCCAAACATCCTTATCTCACGCATCTTCAGAGGGGTATAATTATTTGAAGACTTCAGTGAAGGTGACCCGATTTATTAGACCGTACGTTTTTTTGTGGCAGAGAGCACCTATCTCATCTATGATGACATGACGTACCTAGCAACCGGTTGTGGCCCGTTCTAAGATCGGACTTTAACCGCCAGAGGCTCCTCAAGAGGCAACATGGACGTTAGTTTTTAATATGGATATGTTAAAAAGTTTTTACGTGGGATTCTCTAATAAGTACTATCTACCTTGTTTGACAAGATAATGGTTTTTAGTAAAAACCCATAATCTTTAGCAGTATTTTTTTTATTCCAGTAGCTAAGTGCGAAATTCGCATATGCATAATATATATATTGAACGCAGCTTAGATTAGGTAACAACTAAAGTAAAGACGCAAAAGCAGAGTTTATTTTGTTAAAGATAAATAAATCCAATGGAGCACACAGTAATCGCTCTTGCTTGCAAAATTTTCGCAAATTCATTTTTTATCGCTCGTTGCTACCCGGTTTATATTGATAACTTCTATCTTGTGACGTCACGTGAATAGGGATTATGTATCAGCGAAAATAAATAGAAATGAAAGGATTTTGGTATCTTAGATTATTGAACTACATTTTTTTGGAGTGCGTTGTGCGCAGTTACTGGGTATATCAACGCCGAATGAAATTTTATTGCGCGTTTAAATCTTTACTATTACCTTGACGATTGTCGTGTTATGACGAAGTATTGCAGGTTTAGCTACGAACTACTACACTTTGTTATTCACATCAGTATTGAACTCTAAAGTCCTTCTTATTTATGGTATGCAAATTATTATTATTTTTTACATATTTTTTACGTTTGTTTTAGTGCTTTATTATTTATAGTCTATTTTTACATTTATTTTGATGTTTGACTTAAACAAAGATTTACTTTACACACATATTTGCACAAACAAGATAACATTTATCTTATGCTGATTCTTTTATTACCTGCCTGTTTTTCATGATGGCAAGGTTCTACAGCTATTATATTAGCGTAGCTAATATTTTGCACACAAAGCAAAATAAAAATTATACATTCTGTAATACTTGGTTAACCGAATTCAAAATAGGAGCTTGAACGAAACGTGATCGTTCTTTGTTATCTGCTACTCTCAATTTTTAATGGCGGCAATTCTGTGTTGGTACTTCCTAAACAGGTTTATCTAATAACAAAATAAACCAACTGTATGTAGGAAGGAGCGGACGAACCGGTGTCACGTGTAATAATTTGAATAGAATATAGAATAGGTAAATTCAAGATGGCCGACGTGTTTTGTGCGCGAAACAGACGATCACCGTAGAGGACGACTATAAAATGCGTAATCTATGCACGCCGGTGCATATTACTATGTAAATGTTAAAGTAAAGTCGGTAAATGGTCTGGCTCGAACTTTGTATCTTGAGCGCATATTTATAAATAGATTGTACCTAGCTGAGGTATTTTTGTCCACCTTTTGATAGCAAGCTCCTGAAATGACTGAAAATTCCACCAACAAAGCTTAGCATAAATCGCAACTAGAATCTTCAAACAGTTACATGATTAATTGATTAGCTATACTAGCTGAACATTCACACGATATATTATGTATCGCGATTAGAGACTATTTAATATATCAACGGTTTTCTAACTCGCGGGATATTTCGCATATCACTAGTACTGAATGACATTGATTGCCAACTCATTTACCTACCAACACTCGTGAAATCATTCAATGAAACTGAGTGAAAAGAATTAAGAAAAATCGAAAAGCAGAACATTCAATAGACGAACATCATAAATACAGTAAATAAAAAAGTAAAACTCGACATCTGGCTAGATATATAAAATAAAAGAAAGTACTGGCGCCAATGCTATATTTTGTCATGTTTTACGTCTAGTTTAGAATGCATCATAGCTAAAAATAGTATGCAACCCACTTATAAAATTGACCCTTTAACATTGAAAATCAACTAGTTTGCGTAATTTGTTTTGCTAATGAAACGTTTTATGAATTATTATTATTATATAAATTACTATTATTATATAAATTGCTATTATCATATCATCATCATCATCATCAGCCTATAAATGTTCCCACTGCTGGGACACAGGCCTCCTCTCTGTGAGAGGGAGTGGGCCGTAATCTACCACGCAGGCCCAGTGCGGTTGGTAGATGTCACATGTCTTCGAATTTTCGGTTCTAGGACATGCCGGTTTCCTCACGATGTTTTCCCTCACCGTTTTGAGAGCAGTGGTGATGAAATAATTTACACAAAGTAAAGCGCCTGTCTGGGTTCGAACCTACGACCTACAACTCGTAAGTCGCGGCCGTTACCACTGGGCCACCACTGCTCTATTATTATATAAATTACTATTATTAAAATGGCAAATATAATACTTTCCACAGACGACGAAAATTTCTAACTTGAAGCTTCTAATTCTAAAATGGATAAAGTTACATAAAAGAGAAATATACATACATATTACATGAAACTACTAATGATAATATAAAGTCTCTTAAAATGCAGCTACATGTTTCCGTACATCAGCCAGTAGAAGAGATTTGGAACCTAATCTTTTTATTACAATCCATTTTTCTTTTTAATTTGCCAAGGATGGCAAGCTGCCAATATCCCTTCAGCTATTACGTTATATAGCAGTGTAGCTATGTACTGAAGTGAAAGTATCATTAAAATCCATCCAGTACTTTTTGAGTGATGGTACACGAAGACTGATTTCACTTGCAGTCACTGTAGCTGGTATATTTTTGCCAACAACCTAAGACTTGTAATCCTATAGTGCTGGAAGAGTTGTATCGTCATCATCAGCTTTAATATTCTTTGCTTAAGATGGGTACAGTTGTAACTCCATAGCTCATTTCAATTTAATCTTCATTTAATTACCGTATGTCATCGGCTGCAAGGTTTCGAAAGTTACCAGTTTCGCGGAGGATAATCTTTTATTAAGATATTACGACAAAGGTACAAAACAACATGAACACTGAATACAGAAAGCGATAATAATTTCAGGTTTATGTTGTTTTTTTACCTTCAGAAGTTCAGAACCGGTTTGTATCAAAAATAACACGCAGTATTATTTTGGTATTTGTGTATTGACTGTTGATCACGCCCTTTAACATCGATACGCAATACTGAATTGTTATGTTCAATCAGGTTCTATTGACCAAAACAAATGTTGGATTTGTGACTATAAACAAAGATTTATGTGTATTGTGCCAAGGCAATCTATTAAGCAATTCGCATTTTACTGTAGCATTGTACCTTCCTGTTTACTCAGCACACGGTTGACTTTCTACTTCTGTGGGATTTAAAAATGATTCTGCATCTGATAATGTGATATATTCTGGATTACGTTCATCTGTAAGTACACCAGCATCACCATTCACCGTTGAAACTTTACACAAAGTTGCTGATGGACAGATACTTAAACATTCAAATATTGACTCTCTTATGAAAACTTGATATCATATCTGACGCACCTATAGCAACCTTCCTTATATTCTACACCTACATGAATATAATGGTTGTCCATTTAAAGGCCTGTTATCAATATTTACTGACGCCATGTATGACCTAAGACATCATACAATGTGCAGTATTAATTCATAGGTACACAAAGAGTGTTTTATTAAGTGATCATGATACTCGAATCAACTGGAATTATCTGTCAGGGTATTGCATAGTAACATGCTTGTCGTATTCCGATCATTCTTGTCATTAAAGCCGACGGATTTTACACTGTTAAACAGAATTGAAATCAAAAGAAAGAGAGTCACAGTCACAAGACTCACAGACGTTACAGCATCATCTTATGCTGTTAGCAATATAATACATGATGTCCTTTCGATGAATAATATTTTAAGATACGACATTAACAAATGTGACCACTTAGTGTGTGGTTTTTACAAATTGATGTGATGACACTAATATCATTACTTGACGTCATTGATTGTTGCAATAAATGTTAAAACCTAAAATTATAAAATACCCGTTCATAAATCAAATATTAAGGACTTAATAACTGATAATTGATTACAGTAATAACTATATCAGTATTGTTGTTCTTAAGTAAAAATATTTTATTGATGAAAGCAAAATACCTTCGTATCAATTGCGAGGATCAACATGTTTTTCGCAAATAATGATAATATACATACCTACCTATTAGCATCAGAATATAAGTAAAAACATCATGTCAGTCACAACGTTGTTCTGTTTGTTAAATTGTTATGGCACCTTGCAGCCTGCTGTACTTCTTACACAATAGCCCATCTCACCCACACGCCTCATACCAAAGTCCACAGACAATTTGTAAACAAAAAAGAATCTCTTATGACTTGAGAAAAATTTCAAAATGAATTACTTCTAGTCCCAATATATTGTTGAAAGTAGCTATTTGATCGATGAGGTAAAAAAAACCCCTTAACGTTTTGAATAATTAAACTAATCAGAGAGTAGAATTTGCATTTCGTCATTAGCTCCAAGTTCAAAAAAGAATTGATCTTCTTTAGTTAGAAGAGCATCAAGATCTCCCAAGCTCAGCAAATGAGCGGGATTATCCTGTCTTGCACGATTTCTAGTTTAGTAATCCTGCGAGCTCTTGATTTCTATAGAACCACTATGGTATCCGAAAATAAAATTTATATTATTCCTAAAATTCGATATTTGTAAGCACAGGGCAACTCTATGAATAATTCGTCCAGACATTACAATCACTATGTGGAAGTGTCCAAGGTTTCTATTGTCGCCGGCGAGTGGCGACCCTGTTTTACTTTTAGTGTAACTTAACTACACATTGTTAGAGACACTTTGTCTAAGTCAAAGGATATTTATGAAGCTGGCATTGCTGGCACTTGTTTTATATGCAGAAAAGCTGTCCCAACTTTTGCCTATTTTGGAAGAGGTAATTCTCTTCCAATTTAGGCAAAAGTTGGATCAGCTTCTTCAAAGCAAGCAGACTTGAAGCCAAGACTTCATGATTAGACTGTGTATCTTCGCGGTGTCAGTGGTTATACGGGGGGATATGTTAATAGATACTAAAATAGTTCTCTCCAAATACTCCTCTTAATACCCTCTAAATATAGATTTATGCGTTTGTTTACACACACAGCGTTGTCTTCCTCATTGCTTTGTTTAGTATTGCATAAACTACTAGATATAAGACTTAGGTTCTACTTATAAGACTTCAACTACTTGTCCTTGCATTTTATCATTCACGCTTGGACTCATTACGTCATAATCTAATATGGCTCCCTCCCAGCTTACTGGTAAAACAAGTCTACTTATCGAACCGAAGGATTTAGTACTTAAATGCTTTGTCCATAAAGGTTAATTTAATATGTTGGATTACCTTGTTGGCATTTAGTACTTTAAAATAATTCTTATTTTATAACCACGTGTTTGGTATAGTATAGTTGATGTTTTTACACGTTATTTCAGAGGAAATGAAAATAATTTAAATGACACACCTAACTATTGAGAACGATAGTGCGCGATAGTGTGTGAGCGATAGTGTGTGAATTTTTCAGGGGGTTAACAAAAATTATATATATTGATTTTCTTCAAGATAAAAATATTTTTTCGCATGATTTGTGATTTATTTTGCTCGTTCTCTGAAGAGAGAATTTTCATTTGAAACATTTACTTATTGCAAAAGTATACAGGGTGGCAGGGACATCGACGCGAAAACTATTACCATGGATTCAGTACATGATTCTGAACAGGGGGTTCAGTAGCACGTACTGAATCCATGGTAACAGCTTTCGCGCCGATGTCCAGGGTGGCAGCCCTGTATATTTACCTAAAAGAACAACAATAAAAAAATCGTTTTAAATCCATTTTTGGTTTATTTATGGCTTGGCTTACCTATGGCTTATTATAAAATCGTTCCAATTTCAACTACCCAATTGTGCAAGTTGGTAATGCTTTGAAGCAGGAAGTGTTACCAGATACACACTTCCGTCACAGAAACCTAATGACTACAAGCCTTACTTTGATATGAAAATATGACAAACAAAAGCGTAAACCTTTGTTCTAAAACCAGCTTTACAGTTAAACAAAGGTATAAGTTATGGTCTGAGGAATTGAAAATAATAATAATGCACTCTCGCTCAAGTGACGGGTCTCGAACTCTCGACATTTTTTGAACTTTGGTGACGCTTTATCTACTTTCCTAATTAAAATTTTGACAGATGCGTTTAATTTTCGCTCTCATCACTCTTTTTGTTTTTAGGAAGCCATCCTTTGCGAGGCTTTTATTAAAAAGGGATTCTAATCTGGCATATCTAGAAGTGGTTCAGAAGCGGGGCACGTGCCCCGCTTCTGAACCGCTCCTAGTTGCATCCTCGCAGGCCGTCGACCTCACAATGGCAAGAACTGGTTGGGTTCAAGACAGGCTTTATCGAAAAAAAGTGGACAGAAAAAGTGGACAGGCGGCCCTTTGTGGAAATAGGGTCTTGATGACATTAGAGGCTAACATGAAAAGGTTCGGGTTAAAGGATTTACGATTTTTCGAATAAGCCTGGGGATGCTTTGTCGTCTTTGCACATACACATACCTAGTGGACAGGCTGGACTGAAGGCACCTATCCGAAGTAGTTACCTATATTATTATTATGGCTGACCTATTAAATCATCACCGGTATTTCCTCAATGCGATGGACTTTGTACTTAGGCAATAACATTGGATTACTATAAGGAAATTTATGTATATTTGCCTAGTCTAAAATTACACTGTTACCTGGATTTTTCCTTATAAAAACATCAATTGAAGGAAGTCATACAAGAAACACTAGTTACACTGTAATTAGTAGGTATAGCAGGAAAAATAATCGCTTTTTATTTTGGAATGGCATTGAACATAATTTCAGCCAAGTTGACAATTTTAAAGTAATAGACGAAGATGACGATGAAAGGGCGTTGACTCCACATAAATATATGCCCATTAGGGAAGCCGGGATGGCAACTTGGAAACAAAGATCCAAAACAGAGTTGGTTGACGGCCAAAACGTATCAATGAGGTACCTACGCTAAACTCTGAATATTATGACTGCGATTAGTAATATCAGACTAATTGCTGGTGACATAATGTCTAAATCTATTTGGTAATTACGTGACCGTTAATGGGGTTAATCAGTTGAGTTTTGGAAATTTTGGATCGACAGATGTAACAACAGATTGACAAGAGGAAGAGGCTTGGAAGCAAAAATAAAGTTAAAATAACAAATAAAATTCGTTTGAACCTAATCAAGATAAAACCTTAACGGCACATTTGGATTACATTCAACCACATAAGGAAGGTTGCACAATATGGCCACTTAAAATAGCTAAGGAAGCAGAGGTTAGACAAGATGTCGCGAAATTCTAAAGTTCCTGGACTTGGTCGGAAACTCGGAACATTACCGAATCACGATAACAAATGGTTGGCGAAGCTCGGATCTTTGTTTGAAAACATTTTGATTGTTCGTTAGAAGCGTTCTAGGTTAATGATAAAACTGCGCGTATTTTTTTATTCAGAATACCTACATTCTCAGTTTCACGACCATCTACAAAAAAATAAAGAAGAAAATTATTTCCGCCGAAATAGGTCAGATTGGAGCGCTATTGAAAATGTAGCGCAAAATCAAAATCCTTTTTCTCTTGGCACTGTAGTCGAAACAAAAATAGAAGAGCAAAAACATTGAATCAGAAAACGACCAACCCAGATGTTTTCTTGGTGTCTCTCTCTAACGCCAATGCTGTCTCAACAGAATCACGCACGGCCTGCGTGCACGCAACGGTCGATCGATCGGGCAACTAATCGAGCTCAGTGGCCAAACTTTCGTTTCTGAAACCGATCAGTCTACCAACTAGACGACTGGATAGATTAGCGTTCTTGTCCTGCCAAATGTAATCTGTTTATTTTCATGGAAATCTGTAATACTTACCCTGATAACCGAAGTGAGGTTGCTGAATGATAATATTAGTATCTCGTCCTAAATAGATGAGAGGCCAAAATAATAACATTCTGTCTACTTCTTCGTCTTTCCGTTATCGGTTACATATACGATGAGAGCTGGGAGAAAACGAGTTTCGATGGTACTTACTTACTCGCAAGAAATGGACAAGCAAGCAACAATTTTAAAACTCAGTAGGTATGCAGTGAGTTTCAAGTGATTCCCACACACCCTGCATACCACCAACAAGTTATTTGAATATCAATCCAAGGCTTTTCTTTCCTCAGTTCAAATAACAACAGATCATTGTGTTAATTACCTTTGTATAAAGAGACTGTTAATACATAATCTGCTTAATGATTACGCGTTGTGGAACACGCATAGCTTCATCCATGACAGCTCATGGCACAGAAAAGCATAGTTTCTCCTACCTCATGAGCACATCAATCCGCTCACTCACAGGTCGACATATCTTGATAGAGGCTCTCAAAACATCTACTACAAACTGATGGATGTCGATGTGAATCGCTGTTTAGTAAGAAAATATTTACACTACGGAAAACACTATGGCCAGCACGATAATGTATGGCGGAAATACTTAACAGCACCATAGTTTTTATCAATAAATATAAAATAAATATTCCTGGCATTCATTTGAGAATTGGACTTTATTTCTACCACTCACAGTAGATTTTCATCTGTAAATGTGGGAAAGAAAGGGCACTAGTTATCATTGCATGAGGTTAATGATCTTTTATTTTGATTCCACTAAAAATATTTGTGTTAAATGATAACATAATGTTATGTTAATAATAACTACGTGTCTATCGTTTGTTTGTCGAAATGTACAAATGAATAAAATCATACCAGATGAGATTCATGTAAATAAATCACTTGTGAAAGTCAGAGACTAGGAGAGTCCAAAAATTCCGTAACGTTATCCAAAGAGAAATGCTACCCATTCTATCATAAACTCATAACCCATGGAAGATTCCATACTTTGATTGAAAACAAGTAAAACTTACCGGACCTATCGACAGCAAAAAGTTACGGAAGTCAATACATTCGACAGATGTGATGCGTAAGATCAGACACTTGATACAGGCATCATGGTTGAAAGGATTCACTAAATTGTCGGGAACTTGCATATTATGGGAACAGGAACTGCAGAATCCGTCAGTACCTACCTACACATATGCTTCGGCCAATAAAGTTAAGCCAAGTATAAAAAAATTCGAGACAAATTGGTGATCGCAGTTTGTTTTCAATGCTTCTTGATGTTATCAATGTTATCCCCTAGTAGTCTTGGACGTTTGCAGGAGAAGTGCTACCATTATAATACTGCTATCTACAGTACATACCTATAGTCTATCGATAGTTCTATACCATGGTATTACGGTTTCCTCATACTGTTATTTGTCCACATCGACACTGTCTGTAAACATAGAAATGAGGTTGTATTAATCAATGCCCATAGATCTATATTCTAGAATATTAAAACTACTGTTCAGTAAAAGCAAAGTAAATAGTAAAATGTATGATGAACAACGTGAGTCACTTGTTATGCGAATATGTATTTAACTTTCGTGGTATAAGTGGTATTCAAATGTGTTGTTCAGCAAAATTTTATGTCCATTTTATAACTATGTTTGAATTGGTTCCTGAATTGGATTTTTTACTACTTGTACTAATTGATCGTGGTTAATTTGGTCGTCTTATTGCTTATGCACTACACAGTGGACTGAGGACCTGCCTTGATTGATCCCACAATTAAAAGGTTATCAAACAAAACAAAAAAGGTTCTCCAAATTATGAATTCGATTGGATTTATTGTCTTTCCCTCAGGTATACGATAGTCTGATCTGATCAGGCAAAGCCATTACTTCCAGGATAATTTGTCCGGCAATTCCGCGAAATGCCCTGCACGTGTGCTTTCCCAACAGTACCGGGCATTACACAAATTGCTTTTTTACGTCCCTTGTTGCTACAAGGGTACTGTAGTTTTAATTAAGAGGGGAACAAGAACCTTTAGTATTTTTAATAGGGAAAGGGGAATTGAGTACCTACTCAATTTAATAATAAAGGGAGGGAAGGGGGGCAAAATTTAGTAATAAAGGGGATAGATGAACACACATGTCATGTAGGTACATGACATGTGTGTTCATCTGTTCCCTTTATTACTAAATTTTATGATAAAAATATGGATCTAATTATTAGAAATATTAGTCAGGGGATTATTTAAAGGCAAAAACTCAGTATTAGCTTCGTCGTTGACCGCATAGTGGTCAAAGCAAGTCAAACCTAAATTAAAGAGACTTTTACAGCCCACAGAAAATGTTTATTAATCTGGAATACAAAACACAATGGAAATATTGTTTGCCCAAGATTTCTTGACTCAATAAAGCACGACGAATAAGCAGCATATTTTAACAATTCCTATTTAAATAAGTAAACAACATGGAATGACGTCATTGGCACGAGATGCAGGCGTGATACCGCGATGTTAGATAAAGGATATATTATCAGATCGCAAACATTTCAATCATAAACAAAACCATTGATGTTAACAATGAGGGAACTAGGAATGACGGGTCATAAAATCAACATCCTGACTGTGATTTTGTTATTAACAAAGACAATGAAATCTAGATACGATGTGATTAGGAAGGATACAAGGGCGAGCAACACAACACATTCGATCATATTCAGCAATCAGGTAAGATGGGTGAAAGAATAAGAACAAAAGAAAAATACACTTGAGATATATATTTATAGAGTCATATCTTCAAGTCCTTTTATCTTCAGAAGAAGCTAACGTTCAGCAGTTGATTGCTTTTAAACAAAAGACAATCATTTATATATGCAGTGTGGTCGTAAATAAGCAACAACTACCTCAACTTGTGTTCATGCATCCAACAAACATGAAGTAACTAATTCACATGATGTTATTCTTGATACGTAAACACGAGATCGCATGACAAATATTTACTACAGGCTGCGCAGGAGTTCGCAACTTGATGCCGCAGATAAGGTGTCAATGAGAATGGCGAGATACAATTACTTTAGTGTAGTTTACAATTGATTTAGCTGACATGGATGCACGAGTTCGTAAAATGTTGAAGACTTAATTGGCAGTCGGACTTTGACCACATAAATGTTGGGAAGAAGTGGTAATAATTGTTAGGTGTTGATTAGATCAGATCCAATCTACGCTCTTATTGGTACCAAGTAACGAAATGAATTAATTCAACCAAAGGCTGTTTTGATTAAAAGCTGTATTTTCCAACCAAAATGAGGGTAGATAGATGACAGTATAATAGATATCATATCACATCTACCCTCAATTTGCTAAAAACATTAATATGACATCGGTTCCAATAAAAATCTTAAAAGAAATTCAATATAATTAAGATGCTGAAAGACCTAGTCAAACATTTAATAGATCTGTACTCATTGGACGTTACATGATTAGATTATATTACAAACACTCAATAAGGAACGGTTATCTGTTCTGTCTATTTAAAAACAACAGCAGGTGGAATAGACCACAATGTTTATTCAACACTAGGTTCCGCCAGCGTGATATCTATATAAATTATATACCTATGTTACTTAGTGATAATAAAGCATCCAACTAATGAAATAATTTTTAAAATATGACCAGTAGTGGAGTTAATTCATTACAAACAGACAGAATAAAATAAGGATTGAAAACATTAAACAAAATATAATTCAAATGTTGATTCATCTTCGTAGGTATGTTCAGGCACTGAAAATGACTGTACATGGCATAGTAAATTCAATTGTTAATTATGCTTCATGCATGATCCGTGAAATAAATAATCGATGAATGGATTATCGACGTAGAATTCCTTGTACAGACGCCAGCACATCAAGTTACCCGAATCTGTCAAATTTTCCCAATCAACTTTGAACCTCATACTTCAGCGATAAAGTTGAAAATCTATTAAATAAATTTGACAGATTGTAGTAGCTTGATGTGCTGGCTTCCGTACGTGGGGTTTTTTGCCAACCCGCATAGGAGTAATGCTTTGATTATTAATACGTGTCTTGATAGTGTCGCGCTGCAAAAGAACTAAAAAGAAACAAACAGGCCAACTTTTTTATGCTGGTGTGTGTGACAGCTACGCCTTACACTCGCACCACGTCATTATGCTTTTCTAGTGTGCGTGCGTTTAGCGGCTAACAGTTGGACGCTATTTTTTTCGACGAGTTCACAGCTTTGACTATCTATCAGGACATAATAAAAATAATAATAAGAAATATTTAAAAATGTAACCTAATAGGAATCAAAATGAATAAACGAAATAATAATAATAATCTTGGGAGTAATTTTTTATCTGACAATGCTAGCGTGTGGACAATATTAAACGAATTGCAGTTACTATGCAACGGTTATCATATCAGCAATGTGCTGTGCTGTGAGCCTGTGACTAATTATGGACTTATTTTCACACTTCTGCTTTGATTGTGGCAAAAACATTCGGCGAATTGCAGTAACCATGCAACTGTTATCAGCATGTACTGGTAAATGCAACAAATATGCAATTTTAACATGCATTTATTTTACCCTGACAAAAACACGATACGGCGCCCTCAACAACCACAACATTTACCTACTACGATGTTAATTTCAAAAACAATATAAGTGCAATACAATACTTACAATAAAGCGCATTTAACAACAAGTAAACACTCCATACCTTCGTTTCGTATTCGTTGTTGTTGACACTATAATGCGCAGTTAACTGCTGCGTACTAAGAAATATATGGTAATGAACACTTGGAATTACTTGACTGGAGCAAGCGGACATAAATTATAACGGATATGCAAAGAAGTTTTATGTAAAATGGAATACGGTTCAGCCAAATAAAGCTGAACTCCTGAAAAATCGGCAAAAATCCTATAGAGTCGTTCGTACAAGCAGCCAAACGGTTGAGCCATGCTGACACTGGCAATAGACAACATCTTTAACATAACACCTTGTTGAGAGGCCCCGTAAAGCCTCCAGCAAGACTCAGACGTGTTCAACATTGATAAATAGCTCCTAATAATAGGTTTTTTGGTTGCTAACTTTCACTTCATAATATTACCAAATTGGCCGGTAGACTAGTGTCTATACTAACCGTACTGTATAATTATTTGGCAAATACCAAATATTGTGTTGCGAAAGTTAGCAATCTAATTAACGTTGTAGATCCTGTTTTAGGTCATATGGATGTGAGTCTGTTATTTAGGTTTCATGTGTTAGTCTCGCTTTCTTTTTCGTAAAAGTTGTACTGAGTAATTGCGAGTTTTTACTGTTATGTACTCGTCCAAATTCACAGAGAAACTAACGTAAATTTTCGTTGTTCCAGGTATGCGAGAAACTGGAGATCGGTGCCGAAGCGGACTACTTCGGCCTCCGCGTATCTCCAGTCTCCGGTCCCGGCAGGTGGCTGAACTTGCGCAACCCTCTTGACCCGCACCGCATCCCCAGCAGGCGTCTCGACCTCCGCGTCAAGTTCTGGGTGCCCCCCCACCTCCTCATCAACGAACCCACCCGCCATCAGTTCTACCTCCACGCTAAACTCGACCTTACTGAAGGAAGACTAGTTGTAGCTGACCTAGAAGTCGCCCGAAGGATCATCGCTTACATTGCTCAAGCTGAGACAGGTGACTGCGAACCGGACCTCCTTCCAACACATATTTATGAAGAATGCGACAAAATCGGCCCCCAAGGCGAGCGACCAGAAGATCATGTCGACAAAATCATTGACTACCACTGCGAAATTTCTGGAATGGGAGCTTCGCAGGCGGAGTACAGATTGTTGAAAGAGATTTCGAAATTGGAGTCATTTGGAGAGGAGCTGTTCTTTTGCAAACCTGTGACTTTTAACAACAATGCTCACAATTTGTACAGTCACTTGCTGTATCACAGGCAACAGGCCGAAGAGCCTAGGGCGAGGGATGAGCAGGAGATCGATGGGGGAGCGACGGTGGGATGCCTGACGTCTGGGCAGAGTGGTGGAGGATGTGGGTGCAGACTGAGCACTTGTGTGGGGGTCGGACCACATGGCATCGTGGTGTACAGACCAGCGTGCAATGGAGAACATGAGATCGGAGTCGAGAAGCAAAGGTTGGTGTCCTTTCTTTATCTTTTTTTGTTTAGTTTTTCTATCTTACAAATGAGTATGGTATGCTAAACTATGTTGGAAATAACAAACAAAGCACTGAATTGAATTGTGAAAGTAATGACAATGCATTTGAAATTCTGCACATGTCTTTGAAAATACCCGCAAAGCTCATTTATGAAATTTTAAAAACGAAAGTGTTATAAAACGTATGAGTTAATGTAAATGTTTCACTTATTATTCGTAAATGTTAGTCAGTTAACAAAAGTTCAAGACAATGGGTACATTCGCTTCTGTTTTCGGTGCCAGCTCTTGAATTCATTAAAGTGACATCATGGACCTAAATACGACAAGAATATTGAAAATATTTACTCAGAAAAAGGAGATGTTTCATTTTCGGCCATAAAGTGTACGTTTATGTGAAAAAATTCCACGAATTGAGGAAAAATATTCTTTCCTGTTTATTCCCCTGATTACTTCGGCACAAAAAATAATAGTTTAACAAATTATTGCCATATTCTTTTCATCATGGCGTCGTTTTACTTGCATACTGCTTTCGTCCAAAAATCATGTTACATTTTAACATAATAATATCCCGTAGACGACCATTTAAATAAATATGAAAGGCTTGTATTTCTGTACTATATTAAGATAGCTATCTTATACAACTTTTTGATTAATTAGAAAGTGTGATTCATCATAAAAATAAAAAACGGCTTTTGTGGATTGTAGATTTGTAGCAGTGGCGTGCACACAGTTTTAAGACAGGGTAGGCAGAAAATTTTACTCACCAAAAATACTGCACGTTGGTTTTGGTTCGTCGCGTCGTCTTGTCGATTGATGATTAAACGCGTCTCTATACGATTTTTTCCAAAGGTGTGATATTTAAGGGAAGCTTCTAAGTGTTTTTCAGATTGTTCATGTTTTCTCGCGGCGGTAGGAAAATTATGAATATCAGCGTAACCGGTGTCGTTCCAGACGGTTTTATTATTTGAAAATAGTAGACAAACGAAACAAAATAACCGATTAGGTACTGTGTATGCAACCTGTCAGCCAATGATATGAATCATATTGTTTTTTATTGAATTTACGATTGACTTTACCTTTAATTTGTATTAATTGCAAATCCGGTGTACCACGACCTATCTCGATAACTTGTTTTTTTTTCACCGAAATATAGTTTTGAAAACGCATCATGTTTTATTTTCTCAATACACACACCATCTGAACAACTTTCACAGACAATATTATCCATTTTACACTAATAACAACAATCAAATTCTAATTACCTGATAGCGTATTCACAAACACAACGCACGTCAAACAATATGGCAACTATAGTAAAACGGGCAATAAAGGGTAAAAAAGGTTATACGACAAAAAATTATGGTCATCTAAATGTATAAAATTCAATGAAACAACGTTATTTCCTAAAATATTTGCATTGCATAGCTAACTTTCCTTCGGTAATGTTCGGTACGAGTCGTAATTTTTCGTCTTAGCTGTATAGAATAACTACAAATAGACACTGGCTTTTCTTGCAGTTGTGTGCGTGATTTTTGTCATTGTGTGTCAGCAAAGCCCGCGTAGCTATAGGAACGCACACACATTAAATACGACTTACCACGAGAGCACACATAAAAACATTCAGAGACGAATAGTTTGTGTCTTTACCGTGGCAGAGGCGAGGCGGCGCTAGTGCAGCGCGAATCGAGATGATGCGAAATTCGAATGATGATACCACCGGCACTCGATAGGTGGAGCTGATTTATGATTTGTTTTGTTTATTGATAAAATAATATTAGATCTATTATCAGAACTAGGGTAGGCAGTGTCTTTCTGTCTTTATGAAACGCACGCCACTGATTTGTAGGTACTTCTGGACGAAAATGGCTAGCCGTCGATGGTCGTATTTCTCCTGACAAACGTCAAACATTTTCGGTTCTTATTTTGTGCCCAAAAAGTATTAGATATTATGGAAAAAAACAGTCTTTATTGTATTTAGGGGTTCGTTTCCCAGGTTTTCTAAAGTGTACATGTTATGGCCGGAGTCCCATACAAAAATGAAACGTCTCCTTTAACACACTTTATCGAATGTTATTATAATTTGCGGAATCACCTTTGTTATAAATATTTTGAAATAGCAATACCTACTTGAACATGTTTTGTTCGACTCTAGATGCTCCTGCGCAGAATTAGTTTTTGCTAAATACCTACATGCAAAACGTGCCTTTTGTACATCTTTTTTTTGTCTATTGCGCAGTAGACAGTTGACATAAAACAAAACAGCTGAATAATTAATTACTCTTTTTCTATTTGCAAACTTATTACAAATTGCAAACTAACTAAATAAAGCTAGATCTATTATGCAATTATTTAAAACACCTATCGACGATATTAAAATTCGCTGACGCAGCTATATATATGTAGCAGTCATTTTGTCGATGAAAATATAGACTTGAACAACATGACAAAAAAGTACAGACGCCAGCACATCAAGCTACTACAATCTGTCAAATTTATTTAATAGATTTTCAACTTTATCACTGAAGGATAAGGTTCAAAGTTGATAGTTTCGGGTAGCTTGATGTGCTGGCGTCTGTACGTCACGTTAAAAAAAAAGTAGGTAGGTACTCTTTGACCCGTTTCGTTTAAGAACCACGCCCCGATAGCATTGTTTCCACTCAATTACTCAGTAATTTACGAGATAAATGTAATTAATAGGCATTACTATAGGTAGAGCTGCTTCCATCCGTTTAATATAATATTTTCATCTCTTGAACATATTATTGTTCTGAATTTCTGATAATACAAATATTTGCGAATGATAAGATAGACTCCTTTATTTAACATAACATAGTGTCGTTTCTTTTCGAAGAAATTTCTCGACTTATGTATGAATTTCTTTGTTTTTGCTTATCACTTTATTTTATTTATCTTCACAAATCGCTGCGAGGAATTTGGTAGTTGGGACACTTAAAACAGTAAATAAATTATCTTGGTGACTGCGTCTATAATGTAGAAAACGTAACTTAGAGAACATTTGTATCCTGGATCAAGATGAAACAAGCATTCGTAACGAGCCGCCTGTCTAACTAAATACTTCTTTGCCAATCTCAACGAGGTGCATGGGCTTCGTAAAAGATATAGAAAACCGATACCTGTCTTTCTTCATCATCCTTAAAACTTTAAAACCTAAACGACATACGAAAGCTGATGACGAAACCGCTGATACAGCGTCGTGATTATCAATGGAGACCCCAAGTCCTAACTTCCCAAATTTATTACTAAGTACCACGACATCAAAACTGAAAATACCTATTCTTCTAAACCCCATTTTCCTTCCTTCCAGCATCGCATACACAGCGATCCACCGCGCGCAGCCATTCCGGCGCAACTTCCAGATGTCGTACGTCACCGACGAGGGCAATGAAGCGACTCTTCACGTCAAGATGGCGACCTCTGGACAGGCAGCCGCCGTGTACCGCGCTGTCACTGAGAAACATGCCTTCTACTGCTGCGAGACTGTGCGCACTGATGTCACTGAGCAGTTTATTAGGGATCTGAAGGTGAGTTACATTTTTGTTGAGATTATTTTCTTTATTAGGTAGAATTGTAGTGTCTCCCCTTAGTGTTTTCGGTAACACTAGGGAGACACCAAAATGTGACGCCAAAATATTATTGCACGTTGGATTTTCAACTCTCCGCGTTGTGCCAAGCGTTGAAAATCTAACAGAAACAGTGTTGCCTAGTGTTTGTGAAAACGGGCACTAGTCTAGTGCTGCACACGCCAAATATATGCCTCGTTCGTTCGTCTAGTCGTCTCAAACACGACTGCTTAGGGGTCCTAGGTACCCACCCAGAATGAAATCCCCATCCCCAGTTATTTACATGGAATTTCTCAGTAGCTGTGTTCCAATTTGAAAGAATGTTTAAGGTAGCTGTGAATTTTCAAGCACATCCATTATCCCTAAAAACGAATAATAACACAATACTGTTACAAACGTTTACATTAAATTAAGCAATAGTGTGTATACATATGTTATCGTTCATGTCACGAGTCACGTAACCTGCCTTTCTGTTAGCAACCTTGTGGAGAATACCCAATACTCTTGGATCGGAACTTTGAAAGTAACGTAAACATTTATTAACTATTGAAAATAACCCTTATACAGGGTGGCAGGGACATCGACGCGAAAACTGAAACCATGGATTCAGTACATGATTTGAAACCCCTTCGTTGCGTTCTGAAATTTTTAGTCGGTTATAAAAAAAAATCTGCTGTTTCATAGAAAAGTGCAATTTGATACCTACGCGGTCAAAATGTATGAAACAGCTAATTTTTTTTTAAATAACCGACGAAAAATTTCAACGCAGGGGGTTCAGAATCATGTACTGAATCCATGGTTTCAGTTTTCGCGTCGATGTCCCTGCCATCCCGTATGTTTTCATTATAATTGTTTACTTGTATTTTAATTTGCGGTGAGTATAACGTAATTACTTATGTTATTATTACCCATCTCAATAACACCAAATTATCCTCATAACCTACATAAGAAGCTATGGAAATATTCCCATGTATTGGCCAAATGAGTAAGTCGACATTATTTCTGTTCAGTTAACCAACAACACAGGCTAAATACAAAAAATAAAACATAACTATACTCCATTTGAAATAAGATTAGACATTTAACTAAACCTTTTTTACAGTTCGTTCAACCGATTTTGACTTCTATTGCGTTAGTGGCATGACAAATGGCAGCTGCGGTAAACATTGGTATTGTAACCACTTTTTTTGCTTTTAATGCCATCCTTATGCCTACGGTATAGAAGTCAAAATCGGTTGAACGGACTGTAAAAAAGGTTTGTTTAAATGTCTAATCTTATTTCAAATGGAATATAGGTAATTATAATCATATCAAGCCTCCTCTCTGTGAGAGGGAGTGGGCCACAATCCACCAGGTGGGCCCAGGTCTTCGAATTTTTTTCTAGGATATGCCTGTTTCCTCACGATGTTTTACTAATTAGGAAATCTATGAAATTAATATACATACAGGCTAACTTTTCAAACAATTATTTTTGTCCCGTTCAATAGTTTTTATTAATTTGTCGTAGAACCTCGTACAGTCAATGTCAAACATACCTACAATTTCATGAAATAAATTACAGCATTTGAGTGACCAAAACAAGTGTGGACTTTGTCCCGCGCCGGCCCAATCGCCCAATATACACGGGAGCGTTTCGTGACCTCTCACTATTCGTTGACACAACAAACGTTTGGTGTTGCCACACTGGACTTTGAACCACTCAACGATTCAGTGGCTTCGGGGAAATAATTGAATAGGTATTTGCGTTTGTGATTGAAATAATGAATATTATGTTGTTTTTCGTGTGACAGGATAAGATAACAACATAATATAAAAATTAGTTATGGAAGTTAGATTAATAATCCTTACCAAATAAAATGTTTAAATAACAAAAAATAATAGGTACTTACCTACTTTTTTACATTGCCATAAATTAAATTAACTATGGGTTTTTTAATGACACAATGATTAAATCCTTCCCAAATAAAATGTTTACTTAAACAACGAAAAATAATAGGAACTTACCTACTTTTTATATTGCCATAAATTAAATTAATTATGGGTTTTTTAATGACACAATGATTATAATTCTTACCAAATAAAATGTTTAATTATCAAAAAATAATACGTGCCTACCTACTTTTTACATTGCCATAAATTAAATTAATTAAAGGTTTTTTATGACACAATTATTGTTATTGTCTGTCTTATGAAAATAAACTTAAGATAGAGTTAATTTAACTCCTTTTTCAAAAAACTTCGCGTGAGAACATTAAAATTAATGAAAGGTTTACTTGAACTGACTATGATAATGACTTGACATGAGAATAAAAATACAAAAATCTTCCATATTTTTTTTATTGTTTTATGAAAGTGAATCGTTTAAATTATCATCGCTGTCCATTAGACGAGATCGAGGTCACAGACCAAACTGCAATAAAAAAATGCATGGTAGGTACGGTTACTTACTAAAATGTAAATAAAAGGTTATAAATAGCAAAAAATATAAGTCCCTACAACTTGTATTTTATAGTGCAACGAATGGAATTCGAATTCCCGAATTCTAATTCGTCATCCGCGCGTTCAATGCCTCGTTGACTCTTCAACACAAGTCACCTCGTTCCCACTCCAACCAATAGGATACCTTACGCAATAGGATGTCCTCATAACTGCAATCATATAATCCGTTCGCGGATGATATGTCAGAGGTATTCTGACAGAAGTTCATGAATTGTAGATTGTCTTTATAATACCTATATCATAATTAAGTACAGATCGTTGTAATGAATTAATAAAAGAAAAGGCACAACTTATTAGGCCATACAAATATCTATAGGGTCCTTTCGAGATTTTTTTTTTAGTTAGGGATTCTCGTAGTTGACCTCTGAGATCATGACTACTTAAGTGGGCTTTCCTGTGGGTTGAATTTCATTTCACCTCCAGCCAGGAGTTATTCAACTATGCTAAAAACTTGGTGAACGCTCGCTAAGGGCACCCCCTGTGGGATACGAACCTCGGCTTAGGGCGTCAACCGGAGGGAGGACATCAAGGATGGGATGGGACGGGCTGGTCGAACACGAGCCTGAGACCTATTTTCCTTTCCGGGTTCAATTCGAGACACCGGTTGCGTGAAATTACCACGGTTTTGTAGCACGGTCCATGTCCATCAAAACTGTGCACAGTTAGCGTAGTACCTAGCGCTGCAGTTAACACTCATTTTTATTCTCATACTTCTCCGTATCGTCAATAACTAACAACATCTCTCTCTCCTCTTGCAGGGCACAATAGCGTCAATCTTCAACGACTCCACGACTCTCGGCCGCCGCTACGTGTTCGACATCCGCCGCACGTGTCGCGAGGTGCACGACCGCGCGCGCCGCGCCGCGCACGCGCTCGCCGCCGCCGCGCACGAGCCGCGCGCGCGCAGGAGATCCAACTCCGGGGCGGAACACAAGGTAAGGAGCACTTCTTGAAACTCAACTGCTGGTTATATGACGCGCAAACTGTTACCGTGAATTCAGTACATGATTCTAGATTCACCGGCGCTGAAATTGATCGTCAAGTATTTTAAAAAAATTGTCTGTGACTTTGTCATAAATGATCACGCTTTTACTTAGTAGAATACAAGCTACAAACTACAGAGAAATGTTACAAAAGTATACCTAATAACATTTATTAGCACGCTTATATTCAACATATTTGATATATACGACATGTCCTAATAAACCTCTCTGTTGTCCACAGGAGCCCCGATCCCGGTCTCACAGCGGCGGCTGTCGCGCCGAAGCGCTGGCGTGTCGCGTGTGCATGGACGCGCCCATCGACACGCTGTTCTTGCCGTGCCGACATGTTGTCTGCTGCGGGGAATGTGCTCCCAGGTATGTACACAAACTACTTGATACTTTACTATGAATATTCAGCACTTTATGATGATATCACTCTCCCCGACCCTTGCTCGATAACGAGGTGCCAGCAGTTGTTGCAGCTAAGCACGTAGCTTTAAATTCCCCGACTAATAATCATGATCAAAACTTTGATCCAGCCCGTCCCATCCTTGATGTCCTCCCTCCGGTTGACGCCCTAAGCCGAGGTTCGTATCCCACAGGGGGTGCCCTTAGCGAGCGTTCACCTAGTATTAATTAGCATAGTTGAATAACCCCTGGCTGGAGGTTTTAAGTGTAGCAGCTTAAGGCACCCACAGGATTGACCGGTTAAATAGTCATGGCCTCAGAGTCAGCTATAAGACGCACTTAAGATCACTGATAACATATAAATTTGTTACCTCTTAGTCCCTCCGAGGAAGAACTAAAGGGTTTTTTTTAAAAAAATCTCCATTACTTAGTTTTAATAAGACATGATTATTAATTTTCGTCTCCTATCTTTCCAGATGCAACCGCTGTCCCCTGTGCCGCGGCGAGATAGACAAGTTGATGCACATCTTCCTGCCGTGCGACTACCCGAAGAGTCCCGGTCTGGTGAAATGAGTACCGCGAACGACCGACTCGGAACAAGATGACGATGAATTTCTATGCGAAATGATTCCCCGCAGCGCGCGCCGCCGCGAGTTGTGAAGAAGTGCCCTACTGTGTGTGTGTGTGATTGTCTAGTCACTAATATTCGACTTCATCTGACAAATGCATTTCTGGAATGTACAGCCATTCCAACCTATGATACCCCGGTACTTATTTCTTAGATTTTAAATCATTAATTTGTTTATTGGCTAAATCTCTGTTGATAATAAGAGAATAACAAAAAAAAAAGTACCAGTAAAAATATTTTTAATCACCTTCGTTTTAGAAGGTTTAGTTTAATATTTTGTGATAATTATGATGTATGTTTTACAGAAAACTCGTTCAGAAAAAAGTGCATTTTAATTAAACTTAAATTTAAACTTGCCTGTTCATCATTGGTAACTTATGTTCGCTGTAACTTTGATTTAAGTTCGATTTTAAGTAAAATATTTGTAAGACCTATGGTCTGTAAGTAATCTAATGGGAAAAAAATTAAATACATGTTAAGAAAACATACTAATACTGCCAAACTCGTTGTTTTATTCATTTAACACTTGATTAAAAATGCAACTCACACTTTAATCGAACATGCAAAAAAAAACATGGAAAAGGGTGGGATATGGTTTGACATTATTCTTGTCCACTCCACCACATTTTAACCCTAGCATCATACATTACGTATTTAGTAACAAGTAAGCAAATTCCTACAAAGAATTGCTACTGTGTGAAGATGGAAACTTGAATATGAGGCTCAATAGTCGCTTTATGGATCTTGGAATGAAAGATCCGGCCGATTGTAAATAAAAGTACGTCATACTGTACTTTCGCATTGTAGCATTTTCCGTAATAGCGTACACAAGACCTTCCTTCTGGTCTTGTATTTTCAAATGATTGAAATCCGAGACGGCTTCGTTGGTGTAGTGCAGTGGTGGGCAAACTTTCTTCATGGGGGCCAGAAAGTTGAAACAATTTCAGAGGAGGGCCAGAACTATAGCAAAAATGCATTATAAGTAATTTGAAACCTTTTAATCATAAAAATAAATACCTATTACACACCATGTTATTTACAAATTACAATTTAACTTTTATTCGAATGCCCTGCCATGGTAGGTGTGTGAGACATATGAAATTGTTTTTGATTTGCGAAGATTTACAAAGTAACTTTCAGCGGCCAGTATCGCTGGCTCCTTTACCTATGCATCTATTATTTTACTTCATACTGCTGGTCCGACAAAATATAATTATAGTAGGCCATATTCTATTCATTTTGAAAGACCGTCTGCGGGCCGGATAAAATCCTTTCGCGAGCCGGAGCTGGCCTGTGGGCCGTACTTTGCCATCACTGGTCTAGTGGTTGCAATAACGCTACTGCTGAGCATGGAGGTCCTGGGTCTGATTCCCGGGTCAGGCAAAGTGTTATTGGGTTTTCCATCTAGAATTGCTCAGTAGCAGCTCGACCCGGTTGATGGCGGTAGGCTCGTACCCTATTGCATGACACTTACACATAACTGGTGAAATGTGGGTGTACTATAGGTAGAGGTACACCTCTGTGTCTCTGCCTATCCCTTGGGGGAATACAGGAGTGATGTAATGTGTTAAAAATCAAGAATTACCAATGTTTCCAATGGTTCCCAGTTACCTACTAATTAAAGGCTCCTAGTGATGATCCAAAGGTGACAGTTTTACATGATAACAAAACTGTATTTACTCCTCACCATCCTTACTGACACACAGGTTCCATTGGTTCAACAGTATTTATTTACTTACTATTCACACTTACATTTGGCTTATTTATTTTTTAGTATTAGGCTCCGCGCAAACGGGCCACCGACCACAGCCACCGGTGACTGACGACAAGCTGTTTACATGATTTTTAACACGTTTTGTGTGGAACTGCCGCACACGGTAGCGAGTGGCGTCCACTCGCGATTCAGTGTCCGCGACACATCACGGGTGGCGGCCACGACTCATCCGCGACTCTACTTAAAAAAGGGCTTAACAGCAGCCCCGGATCTAGTTTTTTTTTGAGGTGGGGCAAAAGCTGCCGTCTGCCGCCCCCGCCAATCCTTTATGGGGATGCGCTTAGCCCCAGCGAAATTAAAATTTTCTCAAAATAAAATTTTGGCAGCAACATTTAATTAAATTGTATCGATCGATAATGCGCAAATTCAACAGGAGCGCCAAAACTGTTGTAAAAAAGATTTTTTTTTAAATGTGCTGCGCGTCTCATATTGCAAAGTTGCTGTGTGCTGGGTGGTGCAATTATCTGCTACGCTTGAATTTGCCGCCCCCTGAAGTTGACGTTCGGGGCACGGGCCCCGGCTTGCCCCTCCTAGATCCGGGGCTGCTTAACAGAATACTACTAGTGGCGGCCACCGACCACTCGTGGCAGCCACCAACCACCTTCGTTTGTACGGTACCAAAAGACGTGGCGCGCGACAGCCACCGGTGGCTGTGGTGAGTGGCTCGTTTGCGCGGAACCTAAGTGTTATGTTCAAACTAATCTGTCCAATTTTTTTCGGAGAAGCAAAGTGATTGCATTCTGAGATGCGAATTGACTGAATTGTAGCAAGTTCAAAGGAGACATGGGTTACAGTTAGGTTTTTAGGGTTCCGTACCCTAAGAGTAAAACGGGGCCCTATAACTAAGACTCCACTGTCCGTCCGTCTGTCACCAAGCTGTATCTCATGAACCGTGATAGTTAGACAGTTGAAATTTTCACAGATGATGTATTTCAGTTGCCGCATACAACAAATACTAAATATAAAAACAGAATAAAATAAATATTAATAGATAATGGTACGGAACCCTTCGTGCGCGAGTCCGACTCGCACTTGGTCGGTTTTTTATATTTTTCCTCTCGCTTTCCTGCAATTAAAATCTAAATCTAAATATAATCAAATCTGTAGGAGTGATTTCGTGAAAAGGGACGGAAGCAAAGTGTGTATCAGGAAGCCGGGGAAACGCGCGTTAAATCAATGGACCAATGAGCACGCGCGGTGCTCGCATTGCCCGTCAGATGGTAACAGTGATAGTGATGATGATGATGAATATTAAATATTATTTATATCATTTATACGCCAGCCAAGATATCAGATGTTACACATATTTTTTTATAGTAAGTAAGTCCTCGTTTATGCTTGAGGATTGAAAATGGTGTTTACTAAGGTAATATTATATATAACAGTCCATTGATGTATTTACTGCAGAAATTATCTTAGCAAAAACTTCATGTCATTCACCCTTAAAATTCTGTCAGGCGCTGTTTTTTCTGTTGGCGTTCCGTTATACTGATGCTCGTCACATCAACTGTGCTTTGTTCAGTGGGTCCGTGGGTCCTATGGGGGTGCATGGTCCTCAGTAGATGAATTTGAATAGGTGTACATCCTTATGCCAAAACCCGGCTAATATAATATCCGGGCTCTGCCCCATCTATTGTAGACTTGATTTTCATAAGACGACCCACTGACCGGTTTTCCGGCCTCAGTACACCGGTACACCGATGATTTTAGTGTTAAACCACTGGTTAGCGTTAAGAATATTAATTTGAGCTTTACAAAATAGTAAAAATAATGAATGAAATAAATAATAAATAACAGTTTAAAAAACTAAAAAACACGCTTTTTATAGAAAACCAAACTAAAAAGTAGAAAATAAATTTAAATTAAGAATAGTGTTAAAAATTTTGATAAATATAAATTAATAATAGTGTAAATAAGAAAACAATATATTTTATTTTAATAAAAAAAGCGTGGGGTGCATGGTGTCAATATTTTATTGACAGATATGAGTAGAAGGATTATCATTTGGATATTATTTTAAAAAGTACCCCACGCTTTTTTTATTAAAATAAAAAATATTTTTTTCTTATGCACACTATTATTAATTTATATTTATCAAAAATTTTAACACTATTCTTAATTTAAATTTATTAAAATTTATTTTAAATTTTTTAGTTCGGTTTTCTATAAAAAGCGTTTTTTTTTGTTTTTTAAACTGTTATTTATTTTCTACTTTTTAGTTTGGTTTATTTATAATAGCTTGTTTTTTTAATTTTAAACTATTATTTGTTCTACTATTAATTGCGTGATAACTGTAAGTAACTAATTATTTTCCAAAATTATTCATGTGTACGGCTGTATTAAATCGTAAAAATTAAATCTCGATTTTAGAAGTCATTCAAAGATTTTAACGTTGTCAATACATACAGTGAGACCGAACAAGTGATAATGACAAGTCTTACTATGTGTTACTTCGTAACCGAATCATTTCATCTAATGCTTCTCTGTTACAAGGGGTTTTACCTGTTAGCTTTGAGCAATCAAGTTCTTCAATTCAAATTCCGTCCACCACTAATTGCTACATAAGCTTGTCCAGCTGCAAACAGTCGAGAGCCTAGATAAATGACTGCATGATCAACTGTACAGCCTTGCATCTTGTGGACGGTCGATGACCAACTCAGAATCAATGGCAACATACGTCTCTCAGCAGTTCCATAGCTGTGTTTTGCTGGGAACTGTACCGATATTGGTTTAATTACTTGAACACCATCTGGACCGAAATCGATACGTACTGATAGAATGTCTTCTGCATATAATTTTTTCGTTTGGTTTTCTTTAAAAGCGTGTTTTTTTCAAATTCTTGCTTATTTTGTTAAATTAAAATTCTCTTTGGTTTGAAAAGTTTGTTAATATTAGATCGTTGAATCGGTTAAAGATAATTAGAAATTTTAACATACAGATATCACAATATAATAATATTAATATGAATACAATAGGGTTTCGGGCGAAGAACACGTTTCGTAAAAAATGTATTGCACAGCTGACGGATGACAGACTACTTCTCTAAATAAAAAGCGTGTAAAGAGGGTAAAGAAGATGCACGTCGTTTATCTTTTTGACGGGTTCTAGAACATTCTAGAAGCTGCGGATCGTGGCGGGAGCGGTTTGAAATGAGATCGCGTTATATCCTCCCCCTTTTGAGCAGGTTATGACCCCATGCCTGGTCAAACAAAATAAGGAACGCAATCTCATTGTCGAAATTTGTAATCCCGCTACCCGGTAAACTGCTTTCCGGATTTTGTCCTGAGAAAATCATGGTCGTCCTACACGGTATACCAATTTCTGTATTTTGTCCCGGAAAATTCATGGTCACCCTACTTTGTGTTTGACAGTGACAAGAGCTATCAAAATTATTTTTGCAAATATTGCGATGGTTACGATTCAGTTTTGAATTAAATGAATCACAATTATTATGTTCTTTTATTTCACTAACAAAAATCTTATTTTGCAAATTGAATAATTGAAAAAACCGGCCAAGTGCGTGTCGGACCACGCACAATGAAGGGTTCCGTAGTTGGGATGAATTTATCCCAAAAACAAACTTAACTTTGTAGTTGAAAAATATGTTCTCCCATACGGAATGTATGGGAAAACATGTTTTTGCAACTGCAAAATTAAGTTGGTCGATTATTACTCGTTAACCTGTAGAGCCTACTTAGCTGTGATAGTTTTCCTTTTAATTTCGTTATATCAGCTACTGTTGTAATTTTTTTCACACACCCAAAACCAACCATTTAGCCGGCAGGGGGGGGGGACACTTGACTCTAACAAAAATTAGCACTTTAAAGCTTAATATTTCGCAAAAGAATCCCTGAATCCAAAAATGGTTTCCACAAACTCACAATATTTTTGAAGGACCTTTCCAATGATACCCCTCACCATGGGGTAAAAAAATAAAAAAATAAACATTACCACTTTACGTGTATGAGAGGTACCCTAAAAAAAAATGTTTTTCATAATTTTGTTTTACCACTTTGTCGGCGTAATTAATATGTATACCTATGCCAAATTACAACTTTCTAGTACTAAGGGTCTCGGAGCTAGACCGCGGACAGACAGACAGACGGACATGATGAAACTATAAGGGTTCCTTGTTTACTACGGAACCCTGAAAATGGAATAATTTTATCAAATTAATGTATTGTCACCGGTTCTCGATAAATCTATAAAGTTTGAACGAAATCTGGCCGTTTAAAGTGGGTCAAAATCGCGCCCAAAGGAGTCGGTTACAAACAAACATACAAACAAATAATTTTATCAAATTAATGTATTGTCATCGGTCCTCGATAAATCTACAAAGTTTGAACGAAATCTGGCCGTTTAAAGTGGGTCAAAATCGCGCCCAAAGGAGTCGGTTACAAACAAACAAATAATTTTATCAAATTAATGTATTGTCATCGGTCCTCGATAAATCTACAAAGTTTGAACGAAATCGGGCCGTTTAAAGTGGGTCAAAATCGCGCCCAAAGGAGTCGGTTACAAACAAACAAATAATTTTATCAAATTAATGTATTGTCATCGGTCCTCGATAAATCTACAAAGTTTGAACGAAATCGGGCCGTTTAAAGTGGGTCAAAATCGCGCCCAAAGGAGTCGGTTACAAACAAACAAATAATTTTATCAAATTAATGTATTGTCATCGGTCCTCGATAAATCTACAAAGTTTGAACGAAATCGGGCCGTTTAAAGTGGGTCAAAATCGCGCCCAAAGGAGTCGGTTACAAACAAACATACATACAGGTGAAGCTAATAAAAAGCGTGTAAAAACTATTCTATTTTTACCCGACTGCCCCAGAAGGAGGGTAATGTTTTTCGAGAGTGTGTATGTATGTCTATTTCTTTGGCACGCTCTGTAGCTTAAACGGCTTGATGGATTTTAATATGTGAGGTGTCGTTAGTGACATAGGCTATATAATATTTAAATATTGCATCTGCGAATACAGAAAAGGGAGGTTTAATTAGGGGTAGGTTTAGCTTTATATCTTAGAAAGTATTTTGTATGTTCGCAAAAACCTAGGACTTTTCAAAATAAGAAGCGATTTCCATAATATCTTTATATATATAATTCTTCTGTGAGTGTGTATGTCACTGAACTTCTCTCAAACGACTGGACCGATTTTGATGAAATTTTTTGTGTGTGTTCAAGGGGATCTGGGAATGGTTTAGATTCACAATTTTGTCCGCTGGACAATGTTTTGACAGGACAACGTCTGTCGGGTCCGCTAGTATATACGAGTAAATATAAGTAAACATGAAATTGTGATACCCAAATTTAGATTAACTAAAACTAGTAGGTAATTTCTTATAAACGGTATCCGCTTTTATAACAAGTTGCCAAAAGCGCCCTGCACACGTACAGTTCGGACCGCGCATCTTGGACTGCGTTCCAAACAGCAGTTAGATCTGTACGGTTTGGACTGCGGATCAAACTGTTGTACTAATTACGATTAAAAATGCATTCACGGTTTGGATTGCCAACGAAACTTACATAATCTAGACAAACGTTCCGAACTGTGCGTGTAAATTGATTTTCAAGAGTTTGGACTGGCGCGTGGAACGTTATAGCTTTTAAAAGTTTTTTACACAGTAGTAAGAAAAATGGACGATCGGTTGGTCATCGCGTTAGCTGGATTTGTAGTTAGCTTAAACAGCCGAAAAAAACGACGAGTGTGGGTAAAGGAATACAGACAAAGACATGGACATTTACCGATGTTAAGGGAATTACGACAGTGTCATCCGGAAGATTTTAAAAATTACCTAAGAATGGACAGTGACGATTTTGATTGTTTATTAGCACTGATACGTCCCAAATTAACTAAGCAAGATACAGCTATGAGAAAATGTATAACAGCAGAAGAACGATTGGTTGCCACGTTAAGGTTTTTAGCGACCGGACGGTCCTATGAAGATCTTAAATTTAGTACAGGCGTGTCTACATCGGCGTTAAGTAAATTAATACCGGAAACGTGTAGAGTAATTTATGAAACGCTTCGGGAAGATTATATGAGGGTAAGTAAAACATTTTGTAAATCAGTTATATACTTATATAATTTTTATCAGTCACAACAATCACAGTACAATCAGTTAAAATGAATAATTAGTTAAAATTCTTATAGTAATCTCTTAATAAACACTGAGATTCATCTACGAGAGTTACATCAGTGTTTTGGGATAAATAATGTTTATCAGTCACAACAATCACAGTACAATCAGTTAAAATGAATAATTAGTTAAAATTCTTATAGTAATCTCTTAATAAACACTGAGATTCATCTACGAGAGTTACATCAGTGTTTTGGGATAAATAATGTTTATCAGTCACAACAATCACAGTACAATCAGTTAAAATGAATAATTAGTTATAATAATTAGTTAAAATTCTTATAGTAATCTCTTAATACACACTGAGATTCATCTAGAAGAGTTACATCAGTGTTAAGGGTTTCCAATGTAGGTTGAAGAGACGAATGTTGAGCAGCGTCCGTGTGTACAGAAGTAGATGATGATGGTGAAGATAAAATAACAGTTTTATTGCACTGCTTATCACAAATATCAGTTGAATCAGTTAATTGATTTAGTATACCCCTGCGTAAAACTGAATGTATAATTGTTTCAGCATGTAAGGCTTGAATACTATTCATTTTCTCCAATTTTTTGGAAATGGTTATGGCCAAAGCATCATATTCTGTCACTTCCTTTTTTTTTTAATGCTTCTGTACATACAGTCATGAATTTAATCTGAGTATCTATCACACTTGGTTTCGTTTTCCTCTTCATACCTCTTGAGGCTGATCCTAAAGATGAAGATGATTCCTGAAACAATACAATTTATAATAAAAGTTGACGAAACATAATTTTATTGGTTTTTTTTTTCAGTTTCCTACGAGCAAAGAAGAATGGTTGGAAATTGCTAAAGGCTTTCAAAATCAGTGAAATTTCATTAATTGCTGTGGAGCTCTGGACGGAAAGCATATTCGAATTGTACCACCTGCAAATTCTGGTGCAAAATATTATAATTACAAAAACTTTTACAGCATGGTTTTATTAGCTTTGGTCAATTCAAACTATGAGTTCATTTTTGTAGATATTGGTAAAAACGGCAGAATGTCAGATGGAGGTGTCCTCGAACACATGGAATTTTACAAAAAAATGATAAGAAATCAATTAGAACTACCCGACAAAAGTGAGAACGTTAACAATTTCAACTATGTTTTCATTGGTGATGAAGGATTTGCTCTCAAAGAAAATCTCTTAACGCCCTATGCACAAAGAGAACTTGATCATGTCAGACGGATTTATAATTATAGACTCTCGCGCGCTCGCAATGTTGTCGAAAATGCATTCGGTATAATAGCCTCTAGATTCCAGATATTACGTACACCCATTAACATGAAACCCGAAAACATATGTTACATAGTACTAGCAATATGTAGCATCCACAATTTTCTAAGAAAGAGAAGTAATATGTACCTGTCGGCAACGACAGTAGACAGAGAAAGTATTGAATCTGGACGCGTTAGTGAAGGAGACTGGCGAAGAGACAACTTCGACCTAACTAGATTGGACAGACCTTCAGTCAGAAATGTCTCAACTTTGGCTAAACAGAGCAGAGATGAATACAAAACATATTTTAATTCAATAGGTCGTGTGCCTTGGCAAGAAATTATGATTAACGCTGGTAGAGCATAACTTTATTCAGTGTACCTATAGGTTTATGGACGTAAGTTGAGCGCTGATTAAAGAGGCAGAAACAATTGCGCGCAGTGACCAATAAAGTTGCCGCTACCTATACATCATTTTTTTTATCTGTACAGTAAAAAATTTACAATATATTGTGTTTTTATTTACCACTTACCTCTACAATTGTGTGGTCAGAGTTTGGCAGTGACGTTATATTCGTAGGCTGCTGAGATGTTGGTATGTCGTCGTTGGTATAATGTTGTGGGGATGGTGTGTGGTTTGCAAAATAGTCTAAAGTTTCAGCTGTAGACTCGTCCGTCGGCATGTTAGACACGCTTGGGGTTGGTAGTTCTTGGTCTTTTGTGAATAAAAGTAAGTCAAAGTACCAAAGAGTCGGTTTATAAACATCTTCTTGGGAGCTTCCACTTTTGTTCCGTGTCTCCGTTACTTTCTTCAATTCTTTGCGAAATGCACCTCTTAAATTCTATATTTTTTTGCTGACGAAATCGCGATCAGCTGAAACAAAACCTACTGACTTGCAAAAATCAACGAGCTCGTCATATGCTTTGTTTCTCATATTCCTGTTACTATTACTCCTTACTTTTTATCTTCCAGAGACACGGATGTTCACGGTACAAACGAATGAACTCTGTGATAGCTTCGACGCTCCAAACCGCCATTTTTGTAATTTACGTTTATACGTGATGCGCGCGTAAAACTGTGAGACATGCACTCGCGTCGAGGTGCCAGATCGGACTGTTAGATCCGCACATCTAGTCATCTACCCGTACAGTTCGGAGCGAGGGATGGAACGGCGCGTGGTGTTTCCCGCGGTCCGAACTGTAGATACGTGTGCAGGGCGCTAATAATGTCTGTTACAGAACTAAGCGATGGGAAGTTCAAAACCCACATCAAACGTGTCCTTATCAATAAAGCATATTATAAGATTAAAGACTACGTTGAAGACAAGGAAGTCTGGCAATAATTCCTTCTGCGCATGTGGCTTCCCTGCAAGGGCGGATCCAGGGGGGGGGTCATGGGGGTCATGACACCTGGGCTGTGTCTAGGTCGACCTCTGAATTTTTTCTAATCTTACTGATAAATTTAAATAAATACTTTGTATGATGTGATGTTGCCACGTGTGTTTGCCACACATTTTATTTATTTATTTTATTTGGTTCACCAACAATTGTATACACTGGTACAAGCAACAGAAACATAAGCAAAAATCAGAATAAAGTGTAACAATCACTTATAGGTAAACTCTGCATGCACACAAAATGTTGTAACTTACAAAATATATATATATATAGAAATAAAATACTATAATAATATAGAGTTGTACTAAATAGATCTTAATAAGTTAATTAAACAAAAATTAAAATAGATAAATTAAAACAAAACAAAATCAAAACAAATTAAAGTTGGCAATGCAAAAAATAATGCTAAGAAACTCAATGTTCGGAGAGATACTTATAAAAGTTAGCTTTCAATTTGCCTAAACTGTCAAAATGCAGGTCGATCCGATCACTGCAGTCGTTCACAGCTCTGCAAAACCTCGCGTAGGGAGAATTAGCACCCAGAACCGTTCTTCTCTGCGGAGGGCAGAGAGGCGTTATAGGATTGCGAGGAATTCTGGAGGGGGCGCGAAAGTTAAAATTATTTAATATTTGCGGGCAGTCAATTTTATGGGCCATAACTTTGCACACAAACATCGCGTCACTCAGTCGTCGACGTTTGTCAAGAGAAATCATATTAAAATGTTTGAGCCTATCACTATATGAACGTATTTTCCTGGACAAACCGCTAGCATAAGCCAGGTGCCCTAGAAAACGCTTTTGTATTCGCTCAAGACGCAACGAGTGAATAGCATAGTGTGGCCGCCAGACCACGCTACAATACTCCAGCATGCTTCGACACAAACAATTATAAAGGATAATTTTTGTTCGACAGTTTTTAAATTGTTTCGTGTTTCTGATAACAAAACCTAGCATTTTGGATGACTTTTTCACTATATTATCAATGTGAGGGATAAAGGTTAATTTCTGATCAAATATAACACCAAGGTCTTTTATTGTGTCTAATTCCTTTACTTTATCACCATCAATATAATAATCCTGGTCGATGAGATGATGTTTCCTAGTAAATTTTATATGGTAACACTTGCTAGGATTTAGGAGCATCTGGTTTATTTGGCACCATATCACCAATTCATCCAAATCGCTTTGTAATTCAGAGTCGTCATGCTCAGATTTAACTATTTTAACGAATTTTAAGTCATCAGCAAACATAGCACATGCGCGAACGACACGCATAATAAGACTATGTGCTGTTATTATAATTATATGATGAACCGTGGAATTTTCTGCCGGCTTTTCTCCATAGGAAACGACCAAATGGAATCGTGGTCCTAGGTTCTGACATTTCATAAGTGCCCTTGTAGGTTTATCTGAAGCTAGTAACTAGACGTAGTAATTAAATACCCCAGAATAGTGTCAAACCAACCACCCAGGGTGGGTCCTGGCGGCCCCCCAAATCTTAAGAAGTACTTTATTAACAATATCCCGAACACGGTCAAAATATATTCAGTAAGAATCAGTTTAGAGTTGGAAGCTGAGGATGAAAATTTTCGAGCTCGCTTCGCTCGCTACAATCTGTATCCTCAGACTTCCTGCATAAGTCGACAAAGGAACTCCTATTTATGTAATGACTTAAACAAAAATACCTTACATAAACAAGGCGGTGCAAAAATTTTCGAACTCGCTGCGCTCGCTCTCGAATTCTACATTCTTCTAACTCTCAAACTTGTCAACATAAGTCTACAAAGCAACTCTCATTTCCGTAAGGATGTTCAATAGAAACCTAACCGGGAATTCCGAAACGAGGCGCAAAGAAAATTCGAGCTCGCCTTGCTCGTTCCCCTACATTCTTGTTTTTCATAAATAGCCTATCAAGGAGACGAAATTGCAATTTCCTGAAAAAACATCATGCCGGTTGCGAGATCCATGGTGTAGATAGATTATAATTACGCTCGTTACAAAAACTTGTTTGTTTTGCTGTCATTATAATTTTTTTGCAAAATGTTAACCTACATAAACTTAGAAGACATTCATTCCTCATTTTGTTTTGCCGCCCCGGGCCTCCGACAGGCTTAGTCCGCCACTGATTGGAACCTGTCCTGACTGGACCCCGACTATGTGACCCCCCCCCTGACTCGAAGGCTGGATCCGCCCTTGCTTCCCTGGTACCTCATTAACGGCTTAACAATATAAATGTCTATTAACTGCTCCCAAATTACGATAATTATTTTATTTTAATTTTTTTTACATACTTCATTGACATATGTGATTATTTCTTCTTCACTCTTTCCAAAATGTGGTAGTAGAACGAATGATTCTTGGGTAGATGGAGAAGTAAAAGAGGTTGTGAGGAAGAAAAAAGAGGCCTGGCTTAATGTTTTAGCCTGTAAGGCCCAAAATAGGATGAATGGGACAACGAATATAACAGATGATTCAGATGATTTGGAAAGAGTGAAGAAGAAATACTCCGAAATGAAAATTAAAGTGAAAGAGATGGTAAAAATTAAGAAAGATGAAAAGGAAGAAAAGTATAACAGGAAGTTCTCTGATAACTTCAGGGTCAATGTTAAGCTATTCTGGAAACAGAAGATTGGCTCGCGGAGTAACAGAAACATCGAGTATGAATATTATAAGAGCAGAAGATGGATGTTTACTAAGCGAAGAATGTAAGGTCTTGGAACGCTGGAAGAGATACTTTGAAAGTTTATTTAGTTGTCAGGATAGTGTGCAAGGAGTGGGTAACTGGGCAGACGCCAGTTTTGAAGACCCAAACTCAGATGTAGATGACGAAAATGCGATAGAAATAGATGAGATTATAAGAGCGCTGAAAGGGATGAAAGTTGGGAAAGCTGCAGGGTACGACAGAGTGTCTGCTGAAATGCTGAAGGGCGGTGATGGGGTGGTAGCAAGCCTGTTGTGCCGAATCTTTAATATGTGTTGGAGATATGGCCGTGTGCCGGATGATTGGTGCAAGGCTGTAATCGTACCACTATATAAGGGAAAAGGCTCTCAGCAGGAGTGTAAAAACTACCGCGGCATTAGTCTTTTGAGCGTTGTCGGCAAACTGTATGCGAAGGTTTTGATAAATAGAGTGATAAGAGTGACAGATGAGAAAATATGGGATGTACAGGCAGGATATAGAGAGGGAATGGGCTGTATGGATCAGATCTTCTCCCTAAGGTGCATAACCGAAAAACATCTAGCAAAGCACAAGGACGTCTATTGTGCTTTCATTGATTTGGAGAAGGCCTATGATAGTGTGTGGAGGGAAGAACTGTGGTCGACACTATCCAAGTACGGTGTGGACTGGCGCTTGGTACGGGCACTGAAATCTTTATACAAGGATTCCAGTGCTTGTGTTAGGATAAATGGGGCATACACGAACTGGTTCTGCATCTCGAGGGGTGTTAGACAGGGTTGTGTAGCGTCACCGTGGCTGTTCAACTTGTACATGGATAGTTGTCTGATAGATTTGAAAGAGGGTGAGTGCGGATTGAGGATGAATGAGTTGCCTGTCAAATGCCTTATCTACGCAGATGATCAAGTTCTACTTGCATCATCAGCAGAACAGTTGCAAGACATGGTGACTGTGATGGGTGAAGCATATAAGAGGAAAGGGATGAATATAAATGTGAATAAGACGAAGGTCATGGTGTTTGAAAGAGGAGAGGATGTATCGGTGTGTGATGTGAAAATAAATGATAAGAGTGTGGAGCAAGTAAGTGAGTTTATATATTTGGGGAGTCTGTTTACAAGGGATGGGAAGATTGATGGAGATGTGGAAAAGAGAGTAAACGCGGGAAACAAAGTGAATGGTGCTATACATGCGATTGTGACCAACCAGTCGATGTCTAAAAAGGCTCGACTGGCTGTTCACAATGGTGTGCTGGTGCCCACGCTTATGTATGGTAGTGAATGTTGGGTGTGGCAAAAACAACATAAAAGTAGAATAAATGCTGTGGAAATGCGTTCCTTGCGAAGCATGTGTGGCCTGACTATGAATGATAGGCTGAGGAATGATGTGATAAGACAGCGGTGTGATTTAAAAGAAGATGTAGTGACAAAAATTGAAAAGGGTATGCTGAGATGGTTTGGGCATGTTGAGAGAATGAATGAAAGGCGACTAACAAAATGTATTTACAAGGCTGATGTAAAGGGAAAGGCCGGGCGGGGACGCCCTAGGAGGACATATACTGACCTTATTGGTGATGTTCCTCAGAAAGGCCAGGTGCGTAGTACTCGCAACCGGCGTGCGTGTATGACCAGATGTATGAACGTAAACGAGGCAAAAGGACTATGTAAGGATCGTAGCAGGTGGCGTTCTGTAGTTTCTGCCTACCCCCATGGGAAGAAGGCGTGAGTTTATGTATGTATGTATGTTCATTGACATAATCTTTACATTATTTGACATTTATATAGATAATTTTTATACCTACAATATTCTATTTTTTTTTTTAAATCAAATTACATCTGTTACAGCTGCAGTGGCAATAATCATGTCATTTGGTTTAAATAGGTCCTTATTTTTGCTATTTTGTTTATCTTTTATATAGATTCTTTTCTTTTAGATTTTGTGAATGTGAGAACGTGGTAGGCTGTATACTTGTGGACCATTTTCTATTTTACTAAGTACGTACTTGTTGATATGCCTACACTGTCCTCCCATACCTATTAACACTGTAACTTGGAAACATTGTAGAAACCATTTATTTTGAAAAGAATAACCGTGGAGTTTCTTGCCGGCTCTTCTCCATAGGAAGCAACCTTCTGACGTTTCATAAGTGCCTTTGTAGATTTATGTGAAATATCAAATAAAATTCCTACTTATTTAAAATTTTGCTGTGCCCGACACGGTCCATAATTGTTTCAATTTATTTTTTCCTACCACCTGTATGTGTACATTATGGATTGCAATAAAGATAAAGATAAAATATTTTGAACTTTTTTTTTGAAAAAAAAAAATCTTCATTATCGGTATCAATAAAAGCTAATAATTTGTCAATATATATTATTTTAATAAAACAATAAAGCTTGAAATAAAAATTAAAAAGTAAAAAACCCGTCTGCAAAAACACTTAAGTATCTGAAAAGAGAAAAACAAGCATTCTAATCTATAGAATTTTGGTTTTGCAGGCGGGACAAACAAAATTTACACCATCAATTCAGGTTAATGGTTTGTCCCGCCTTGGTCCCGCCTGCAATACGGTACCAAAATTCTATAGATGACTATGCGTTCGCACTTGCGAAACATTTACAACGAAACATGTTGGAATCTCTATTTTCTGTCAATTTTCCATACAAAGTTTGACAGGCACTAGAGATTTCAACATGTTTTGTTGTGATGTTTCGCCAGTGCGAACGCATAGTTAGAATGCTTGTTTTTCTCTTTTCAGATAAGTGTTTTTGCAGTCGGGTTTTTGTTTTTTATTATATGGCAAGAATTTATGTCATAGATTTGATTGACAGATTATTGACATTGACTAGAATTGACACAATAAATGATGTTGCCCTATTTATATATATGGGAAACTTTTAGGTTTTCTCGGTTTGCTATAGAAAGCAAAGTAATCGTACAAAAATTGAATTTTTAGCTATCTATCTGGCAATAATGTGAAAAGCATTTTTTTTATTTTTTATTGATACCCTTATCTGGAAAATTGTCGTTGGCTGTATAAAACGATTACAAAGCCAGAACGTGTAAAAATGTATTTGTCTGTGGACAGTTCAATGTTACCATAAGTACAAAATTGGCCAAAATACTGGGAATTTTAATAAATATGCCAAATCAAGTACCTACATTTTTTAATCATCTCCAATACTCGACTGGCAATCAAAAAGAACATTATCCATGTTTCATAAATTTTTATTCCTAAGTGAAAGTGGCAATCCGTCTTAGCATTTTTTATAATGGCACCAAAGCTAGACTAACTGTGCGTTTGCACTGGAGAGACATTCACAACAAAACATGTGGAAATCTTTATTTTCTGTTAATGTTCCATAAAATGTTTGACAGGAACTAGAGATTTCAATATAAATTATTGTGAATGTTTCGAAATGCAGACGCAAACGCACAGTAAGACTATGAGTACTAATTTTATTAGAATTTCGATGTATTGAATTAAAAAACCAATGAAGTAGAGCCATGACATGACATTTTGACTATATTTAAATAAAAAACAATGGTTGAAAACACTATTGAAATCAAAATCGTTAAAAGAGCGATTTTAAGGGTTTGTCTTAACAAAAATGAGTTTGATTTATAGAATTAACAACTGCATCGTCAATCGTCAACAGCAATTATATTCTCTAATAAAAAAGCTGCGGGTGTTATTCCTGTTAAATGTATAGCATAGCTCAGAAACCAGATACCTATTCATAATAACAACAGCGAATTATTTTTCTAACCAAATATAGTACAAAAAACATTTGGCTGGCTTTTACAGACCTACACGGATGATGTCCTTTATTGGTTTATAAATATTACCAAAATCATTTACAGTTTTCTAGACAGTCCCTTGTAAAATTCTTAAAAAAGCAAGAAATCAACACAGCACGAATTCCAGTTTTGGTCTAGAATATTTCAGTAAATCAGCAGTTTCAGCAACATTAACCTATAAGAATTCCATTTGGTGATACAACAACTAACAATTTTTTTACCCTGATTCGGTTTCAAATAACAAAACCAACCCTACAAAGCAAAATAGTTATTTTGTAAATAAAGTGTATAACGTTGGCAATAAAACTTTAATGAGACACGCTACACATTACAAGATTCTTAATAATTAGGGCCGCGGGCGCACACAAAGCGGCACGGGTGGCGCGCGCAAAGGGATTTTCTCGACTAACTGGGATGCGCGCGCGGCCGCGCGGACCGACTACAGAGGGTGGCGGGGTAAAAGGGGTACCAGGGACGTACTCGATACAGGGCCGCACTTAGGGCACGTTATACTCTCCCCCTTTTGATCAAGAGGCGGAGACTCATTGGTCAAACTCTTACTACTGAAGCGAACCTATGATTGGAATTTCCGAGGGCGACCTCTGCGGCGCTTCGGAACAATAGGCTCCGGACACTCCCCACCTCTATCATGGTATCTACGCAGATCCGATATGTGGTACTTACCCACAACTTCACCAGTCTTCTGCGAGGTAAGAACATATGTAGTAGGGGTCACCTTCTTGGAGACTACATATGGACCATCCTGTTTCGGGATAAACTTGGAAGTGACGCCTTTGGAAGCATTACTTAAGACATGCGTCTTCATCAGCACGAGATCACCTTTTTCGAAAGGATCCGAAGCACGACGGGCAGAATCAGCTTGTTGCTTACGAAGGTCCTGCTGATGCTCGATATTTTCTTTTGCCTGAGATAGAGAGTCAACAAGCTTCAAAAGGTACGGGGTGATCTGAGGGACCAAATTCTCAGATTCGATGACTGCTCGTAAATCGGCCTGAACAGAAAGTGGAGAACGAAGCTCGCGACCAAATGTCAAGTAAGCTGGAGTGGAACCGGTGGAAATGGTAAATGAGCTGTTTAGAGCAAATCGGACGAACGGTAAAACCTCAGGCCATTGCTTGTGATTGCCCTCTACAAGAATAGCGAGGTGAGCCTTTAAGTCTCGATTCCTTCTCTCCACCGGGTTGGCCTCGGGATGATACAGGGGTATCAGGTTCTGTTTCACACCTAAGACATACAGCGCCTTCTGCATTACATCAGCTACGAATTGAACTCCGTTGTCTGAGATCATACGCCTGGGGAGTCCATACCTCATAAAAATCTCACCCACTAAGGTTCTCGCACAGATCTCGGCTGTTGCTTCGGTAAGAGCAAAAAGTTCAACCCACTTACTAGCGGTGTCCTCTGCTATTAAAACCCACCTTTCGCCTTGAGGCCCTTTGGGTAACGGTCCGAAAAGGTCAACAGCAATGATCTCAAATCTCTGAGCGGGTACAGGAGTCTGAAGTAAGCCAGGCGGTTTCAAGTTTGAGGACTTGTACCGCTGACACTCCGTACAGGTCTTCAGGTAGTCGTTGATATACTTCCTCATGCCTGGGAAGTAAAACTGCTGGGATATGCGATGAAGAGTTTTCTGGATACCCCCATGAGCGGCGGTCGGCGAATCGTGACACTCGTACATGACTTTGCTTCGCAGGCTCTCCGGCACGACCAGCTGGGGCTCTTCAGCATCAGAATCCTCTACAAACCTGTACAATACTCCCTGATTCATAAGGTACCCTCTATCCGACCAACGATGCACTGACGATTCATCAGAACTTTCCAAGTCAGTGAGAATCTTAGCTACTTCTGGATCGGACAATTGAGCTTCACGGGTAGATGTGGCGTCCCATCGTGGAATGTCCACGGTAACCGGACAGACACCACATCCCGATGTGCTATTTATAACTGGGCGGCTGAGGGTGTCGGCTACCACATTAGCCTTCCCAGGAGTGTATTCGATGTGTAAATCAAAAGACTGCAACTTCAATGCCCAACGAACAAGCCTACCCGTAGGCGATTTAAGCGTGAACAGCCACTTCAGGGGTTGATGGTCACTCCTGACACATACCGGATGACCCTCGATGTAGCCGCGGAATCTCTCCACTGCCCAGACAACGGCCAATGCCTCCCTCTCTGTGGTGGAGTAATTCCGTTCTGCTGGCGTGAGGAGACGACTAGCGTACTCGATGGGGTGTTCGTCTTGTGGTGACTCCCCCTGGAGTAAAGCTGCACCTAAAGCGAAATCGCTGGCGTCCGTTCTAAGGATGAAAGGTCTTAAGTAGTCTGGCTGGGTCAGAATGGGGGGTGAAGCTAAAAGAGACTTAAGCTGTATAAAAGCGCTAGCTTGATCCTTACCCCATTTCCAGGTCTGTGACTTCTTGGTTAGACGTGTAAGTGGTTCAGCCACCTTGGCGAACTCGGGAATAAACTTGCGGAACCACGAGCAAGTTTGGAGGAAGGTGCGAAGTTGCTGGAGAGTTGTCGGTTCCTTCATCTCTAAAACAGCACTTACCTTCTCTTCGTCTGGAGATATACCATCCTGAGATATCACGTGGCCAAGGTATTTGAGCCGGTCTCGGGCAAACACACACTTCTCTCTGTTTGCACGAAGCTTGAACATACGGAGACGCTCGAATACCGCACGCAAATCTGCTATATGGGACTCCAGGTCCTCCGAAATAACCAGAAGGTCATCCAGATAACCTAAAATAGTCTTACCACCAAGTGTAGACCCCGATCTGAAACGGTCTATGAGCCTCTGAAACGTCGCAGGCGAATTCTTAAGGCCGAACGGCATACGTTTGAAGCGGTAGGCACCAAAGGGCGTGACGAACGCAGTTTTATCACGATCGGCGGTACCTACCTGCCAGTAACCACTGCGAAGGTCCAGAGAACTCATTACACAGCCCTTCTTGGTCGATTGTAAGAGCTCGTCAATACGCGGCATGGGGTACGCATCCGCCTTAGTGACCGCGTTCAACTTTCGGTAGTCGACACAAAACCTATACGTACCATTACGTTTCGGTACCAAGACGCACGGTGCTGCCCAGGCGGATTCACACTCCTCGATCACGTCCTCCGCTAACATCTTGTCTAACTCGGCGCGCATGATTTCCTTCTTGGCAGGCGTAACGCGATACGGGGGCAAGGCAATAGGCGGATGGTCGCCGGTATCTATATGGTGTTCCGCAAATGGCGTAGGCTCTCCAACTATATCAAAAATATCGGAGTACTCACATAGAAGATTCCCCAACGTCGACCTCTCCGACTCTGATAACATAGCGCCCTCCTCCGTCCTCAGTACGTTCACGGAAGCACACTGGATGGGTTCGCGTTCAGATTCCCATGATAAAGTGTGAAGTGTCCGAGGCTGATCCATTGTACGCCAAGTCCAGTTGGAAAAATCGATAGCCATCTTAGCTTTAGCAATAAAGTCAATGCCTAACAGAGTATCATTGTTGACAGCCTCAGGTAAAATAATGAATTCAATAGGTATCGATAATGAAGCAAGTTGAACATTAACTATCGTCAGTAGCACATCACTATTCCTAACAATACCATCCGCAAGCTTCAACGAAATCGTTTCGGCGCGAAAGTTTGAACCAATACGTTTCAGTAAGGAATAAAGTGAATTACTCGCAATACTACGACGCGCGGCGGTATCCAACAACGCGGTACCCTGGTATCCCCCTACACACACACGCACGATAGGCCGACCATGCTTATTATTATCGTTAGCAAAATCCGAACATAACTTCTTACTATCTATATACACAGAAGAAAACACATTTTCTATCTTAACATTCGAGTTACTATCTCCGGCACTATTTTGTTTACCTTTAGGACAATTAACTCTAATGTGACCTTTTTCACCACAATTATAGCAAGATGTGCCGGAGTTAGTAGAAAGAGTGCGTTTACTTAGCTTATCACAGGAGTCCCGTACGTGTCCTTTCGTCTTACAGTACACGCAGAACAACTTCTTATCACTGTTATCACTTTTGCTCACACACTGATCACTACGCGGCGATTGCGCTCGTTCGAGGGCGGACTGCGAAGCAGGGGCGCGGGCGGCGCGAACAGGCGGCGACGGCGTCGAATTCGATGTTGGAGCGACGTGTTGCTGCGCGCTCTCGCTGAGCGCGCCGGCAGACCTCGTAGATAAACACGACGACGACGCAGACTTCTCCGACAATGATTCTTCTATGCTGCGAGATTTCTCTATCAGCGATTCAATATCACTCACAGCGTCTCTTGGTAACCGCTTCCTGATTCTCTTGTGAAGTAGACCATAAATCATATCCAGTCTCGCTTCCTCTGGTAATTGATAAGGTAGTTTCGCCAACAGAGATCGTACTCTTACGATGAAAACGTCGGCGCGTTCCAACCCTTGTTCAACAGCAAAAATATCTCTGTACAGTTTGTACGGTGGCCGTGGTATGCCATACATCGAACGCAGGCGCTTGACAGCCTCTGACCATGACGTAACTTCATGACGGATGCCACGCCACCAAACTGCTGCTTGCCCGTGAAGTAACATGGGGAGTCCACGAAGTGCCATCTCATTGCTGACCGAAGCGCAATCCATAAACATCTCGACGGCGTCTATGAATGCCTCGACCGTCTCCGGATACTCCGACGAACCATCGAACCGCGAGGTGCATTTGACGAGATTCCCAGAATACGATGACGGTGACGGTGTGGCGCCGGAGTCCACCCTGGGCGGCGTCCCTGAGTGCGATGTCAGAAGAGACTCGACGAGCTTCCGATTCGCCTCGGCTTGCGCCGAAGAGAAGGCGGCCAGAAGCGACGCTAACTGAGTTTCAGACATAAGCACCGGAGCTGCAGGTGTCCCCGTCACAGTCACAGGTTCATCTTCCGAACTGGAGTCGTTATTACGAACTTTACGCGGCGGCATTGTGTTCACTAAAAGACCCGTGCACTATCGAATGATCTAGATTCTAGACATCGGCCAATACGTTGGGAGCCAGTATAACGTTGGCAATAAAACTTTAATGAGACACGCTACACATTACAAGATTCTTAATAATTAGGGCCGCGGGCGCACACAAAGCGGCACGGGTGGCGCGCGCAAAGGGATTTTCTCGACTAACTGGGATGCGCGCGCGGCCGCGCGGACCGACTACAGAGGGTGGCGGGGTAAAAGGGGTACCAGGGACGTACTCGATACAGGGCCGCACTTAGGGCACGTTATAAGTGAAAATAAAACTTGACTATTTTTTTTTACTGTTGCGTTTTTGAAACAATGACATGATATACTTTAGTATAGCAAAAAACGAGTAGTAAAATAAGTAATTCAAGGTCATTTATCAAGTAAATAAATTACAAAAAAAAAACAAAATAAAAAATATTAAAGGTAAAGCTTAGTGGGAATCCAACTTCAAACACTGGCAACATTTCTCCCTGCTCATACGAACGCAAGATGGCTGCCAATTTATGTGAACGCAAGGACAAGTAGAAAAGTGATATCCGTTTGTGATATTTCGTTTAGATTTGTGATAATAACGTTATAAATATTATCATTGTTTTGTGTATGTGCCTGGAGGAAGTTTTTGTGCAATATATTATGAGTTATTAATGTTTTAAAAGTAGTTTGTGTAATCTTACGTTGGATGGTACAAAATGTTCCTTGTTGAATTGTGATTATTTATGCAGTGATACAAGTTTTTGGATCGCTATGACGCTTGTTGTTGGATGATATCTGTGTTATCACGTAAGTGTGTTAATTTTTTATGTTAATTTAGTTTAAAACTGCAGAGTATAGGGGTGTTGAAAAATTTCGTCAGTGTTGTAACCTATTTGCCTATATAGGGTTTTCAGTGGCGTGGCTGTTGAGCGAACCGGCGGCTTGCCGGTGCTTCGCCCGCCACAGCTGTTGGGTTCTCACGCCTTGTTTTCCTCCACAATCCAGTATTTTACCGTTAAAAACGATAAAATCATGCAAATAGATGTTTATACATTTGTTAGTCATGTAACAGATGTTTTAGTAATGATTCGGCGAGGCAGACCCTCCGTGCGCATTTAAAATGTTGACTACATTACCAAACGACGTTATCTGCGATGTCAGTTTACATCTACATGTAAAAACATTTATTTTCGTCGTCACACCACTCAATAGAAATGAACGCGTGATGATTTTATGTTTTATGTACGTGTTATTTACTTTTAGAATGTCTAAGATGACTAAACAATCTTCTATTACTTCTAAATTCCATAATATACACCATTTTGTTTAGGAGATGATGAGGGACAGACTAACAAGTAACTGGGCCTCCCATGGGTCCTTTGTTTTTAGCTTTCACTGTTGGTAACCGTAAGATAATGCTTTAAACTTTAATTAATCTTAAAAACTTTCTAATTTATTTGCAAATTTCTAATTTTTTTGCATTATTCCTGTCATGAGGGACACACCATAATAATTCTGCAAACTCAGTAACTTGCTATTCAACATGGCTTTCTCTTACATATATTTTTTCTTTAAAATCAAATATTTTTTCTCCAACAATATTCTATGATTATTTTATCTAAAATCATCAAATACCTCGGCAACGATTTGCCCCTCTATTAGTATGCATGTAAGCACTCATTTAATTAAAGCTAAGTATTAACCTTTTAACCTCTGCGTAGTTTCCCAATAAAAAAATGAATAAGTTTTACATACTTAATAGGTAGAGACAATGCCAAAGTATCTATTTATAATACTTTTGAATCTAATAGCAGAAAGGACCATGTTGTATCATTGTATTTGTATCATGTCTAGATTCTGTCAACTGTCCTGGGAGTCATAATTGAGTGTGGTTCTGTCACAAGACTTATCGCCAAGTTCATGCCCTAATTCTAAATAATATTTGGGGTCAGAGTAGCTTGTATTCATCTGTTCATCTTGGTAGCTGTTCTCTTTCTTTCTAAAAAACTATCTTTCACATTATCCATTCTTTGATTTTTGGTCTTTCTCTGTTTTAGTAACATTGGTGTAGTGTTCTATTATAAATATATAACTTTAACAGGCATAGATGTTTTGCTGTACTCTCTTTTGCATTAATAATTAAACAAAAACAGTGTTGTATCTGTTAGAATTCTAGCCCACCTGTACCTCAAACAGAATATGTTGGGGAAGATGATATTCCACACTCTCCTGTGTTGTTTAAATATGTTGAGAAGACAGAGTCTAGCATGCAGTTACAATTAACCCAGCAGGAACAACTAACTCTGTCTCCACAAGAAAGAAGCCCAAAACCCAACTTCTGCACTAACGAAAATTAAGATTGATACTTAAGTGTGTTGGTATATCAAAACTTTAAAATTTCACCATAATAAAACCTCTAAGAACACAGATCTACCATCATCATACACCTGGCCTTTTCTCAACTATGTTGGGGTCAGCTTCCAGTTTAACTGGATGCAGCTGAATACCAGTATTTTACATGGAGCGACTGCCTATCTGACCTCCACAGCCTAGTTACTGGGTAAATACGATACCCCTTGGGACTACATACCACAATACCAGATCTACATAAATATGTATTATCTATAACCTACAGTTTGCACATAACTTGATTGTTGTATATGTACAGGAACACAGTTTCCTTTCTGTCAATGTTGCTTGTTGTGCAAACATGTCATTTCCATGCCTATGTATTATGTTGTAAGGCATTTCTCATTGTTGCAAAATACAGGATGACCTGAAAACCTGAAATAATAAGATACTGGTATGTGTTATAGACGAGCGACTTATGTCGCCGCGACTACCGATGCTTACTCGTCTGTAACCCGCGTTGCTGCGACATTGCGCGACATCTTACAAATATTTAAATTAACAACACATTGGAGTATCCTCCACGAATTGGCGATACTTAAATCATTAAAATGTGTCGTCCGGCGCACCCTTGGCAGTCAATCCCGCTGCCACCTTGCTGACTGGCTCAAATTTCTGTCGCGGCATGAGCCATTTTCATGTTCCGCGTACAGGCATCGAGAACATAAAGATCGAATCGAAATCGCATCGGTATATCCTGTTGCATTGCATATTAATTGGCGGCGGAGATTACCTATCGAAAGGTAATCCGCATACTCGTTTGTCCAGTTTCATATCCTTCTAATGCAGAACAATAAAAAAAAGGTTGTAAGCGTCATATTCGCGGGGACATCCCAAGCTCATATCAACATCCAACAAGTAATAAAAAGTCGTCTTCTAATATCACAATTTACGTCCAATGGCTCAACTTGGTCATTCATCATAATTGTTGTGTAAACATATTTGTTTAACATATTATTGTTTTAAAAACGTGACTGGGACTGTAAGCTATAATGTACACAAAGAAATATATTGTATGAGTGCTTGGAGCTCTGCTTACGACGAGAAAACTAGCGTAATTGTATAAAATTGAATTGAATAAACTGTAGTCGCGACTTCGTCCGAGTTCTGTTTTTGATTCTACGCGTGGAAACTTATCCTATGTCCCAGACGTTTCCCATAGGGTAGTTGCCTAGGTAAAAAAAAAGAAATTCTATTTAGTCCGTCTTTCAGATAATAAAAAATATTAGACACGTATTTTTTGCTTTATCATACTAATAAAAATTAAGAAAACACGTATTAAAGTTGGGGAGTGGGGGCTCGCTACGTCACAACGCAGTATAAAATCTAGCAAGGCGTGACGTCATGCCACATTTTAATTCAATGTATCGCCGTAATCTTATGATTACGTCAAAACAGAAAAAATACGTGTTCAATAATTTTTAATAATCTACAAGGACAAAAAAAAAAAAATTTTGGACATAGGCGTTTTCCCTCGACTCCTTTCACGACGACACGGCTATCCCTCTCTAGGAATCTAGGGATAGTCAATCATAGCTGATGGTTATTGCCTAATTATAATAGACCCTATGGATTATAAGGATATTAATTCAAAAAAATCTGCTTTCATTGTCTTATTCAAATTATCCAACAGGCGCATAAATGGAAATTAACCATGTTTTCGATGGATAAAGTACAAAGGGTAGTCATATTCTCACGTTGTTTAGTATTTGGTAACCACCTGCAGACACAGCATTGTTTCCACTGTATTGTAACGACAGAATAGTCGTTCTGTCAAACGTATATTGAAAGCCTATTGAATCTCACTAGTAATTGAATCTCGTCGCAGCTTACATAATTGGCTGTTAATTATTTTTTTCGTTTAATGAGATTTGATAGCTCTTTTACTGATCAGAAACCTTGATCAGACTTCCAGTATGTTTCTGACTGTCCATGCGGTATGCTGCTAAACGAGTAAAGTCCCCGTCACGAGAAGCTATAAATTTTGTAAACACACATTCAGGGGTTTGCAATCTTTGGGTAAAATAAAATAAAAACAGTTTTGTACTATTTTTTACAGGGATATAATTATATTAACATACACATCTAATTACAAACAAACAACATAACCTAATCCGCGAAAACACCACAAACAAACAGACGCATTCGAAACTCGAAAGACAGCAGAGACAACGTCAGCGTGAACTTACTTCAAAATCGTGGCTCAAATGTTTACGTTCCATGAATCAGATGCGTTCCAGTACCACAAAACCTTAGACGACAGCGCTTTATATCGCTAAAATATAACCCGATCAAGTGAAATTGCTCATTAGTTTCGTATAACACGTACGTTACTTTGACGTCATTGAATTTGGGATTATTTGTTGTTGATTAAATTGTCGCTACGTAACTTGGTAGAAGTTCTTTATTTACAAAAATTATAGCTTCTCGTGACGGAGACCTTAGATAGATATTCGTGCTATACCCCCAACGGACGCAGCACACGGACGCACGTACTCAACCAAGAACGTTTATACATACACGTATTATATTTACATAACGGATTCGTGATTATAATGTTTTCAAACAATAAATTATTTAAATTACTATATGAAAAACAAACACCCTGTCACAACAGCAATCACTTTGATGATTCCACGGTGCGGCACTTTTTAATTTTCAATTTAAATTCGCAAAAACATTGCCAAATAAATGTAGGTTTTAAAATTGCCTGTTGGGTCAGCCTAGTCAGCCTATTTAAAATACAAGTAAATAATACAAATGCTGAAGCTAAGGGACAAAGTTTCTGACTGCTTGTAAGGGGCAGACAGTCAGAAACATTGCTTGACGGCTAATAAGTGATCTGTTAACAAACATCTTCTACATTCGTATCGTCAGAAACTATAGAACTTTCATGCTTCATGCCACGATAAAATATTAGCCAGTCCGTAAGGTACGGGGCTGATTGTTAAGTGTGCACGTACGTACAATAAAGTGTCGCTACTAGCAGAGGCCATTTAAATATCAATATCGGTAGGTACGAAGTTCTGATGGCAATCGCTCCGTATAAACTCCGTGTAAAAAACAGAAATTCTGCCGTTACTGGCTCGATTGCCGGCTCCAAAATTATCGGGAAAAAACTACGATGATATACAGATAATTTGGTGCAAGGGTCATTGACACTCCACCCTACCGTTCGTTGAATCCAGTCAGGGTTCGCTCCATTAAAAGAACTGGTCGTGTGATCATTGGCAGGCATAGGACCGGTTCTTCCATCCATCATGTTATGGCAAGCTACTGCTTTTATAAGTGGCCGACGTCTGCCCTCTGTAACCCTAGGGGATACCATGTTTTCGCTGTGATTTTTATCTGACTTCATGGAGTTTTTTTTATCCATCTCATAACCGCTCATTGCTTCGTACCTTGCGGTTGAACATCTCGCTTTAGTACTTACTTGTAACTACTTAATTAACGAAGTAAGGATTCCCGTATAAATTCGTGTATCTATTCGTTCTATAACAATCGCACGGAAACCACTGTCGTGTTTCAAGTCAAGACATAAAGTAGGCTTTTTGCCTCTACAGGCCGCATGATAATTTAGTAGTCTCTAAAGACTCTTCTTGGTACCTATATAACTTCGCATAAGGGATCCATTTACCTTCCTTTTAAAACGCTCACGACTCATGGGAAAAGTAAAGGCAACCTATTTTGGCCAGAGACAGCACGGCTCTACCACCGAACCGTACGAAATCGTATCTTACCTCTGACGTCACCGCAAAAAATTAAGGGGTGGCCTTTTGTAGCCAGGGACCACGCAGTACCAAGTGTCATTGACACGAAGGCTTTATTTCTGTCTTTGTAATGGTGACTGGAATTCGCTGTGTCAACACAATGTATTGTAGGTGTTTTGATTGAGTCATTAAAAATATTGAATTGATGATATTTGCATGTGAATCATATTGAATTATTATTAGTTTTTTATGTTGTTTGAATAACACCAAGCAAATAATGCCTGGTAAAGGTGTATTGGCAGGTATATCTATGCCAAATACTATACACGTCGTTTTAATAATCTAGTCATAGGTATAAGGCGCAAGGATTTACTTGACTCGGACAGTCTGTATGCAATAAAACATTTAAAATTATTCATCATAATAATATTACCCTGTAAAAATCCATTGCTAGACACGAACTTCGTCTTTATCCCCACTGAACTGAAATATTGGAATATCAGTCGCATAATATGGGTGCTGTAATACCAAAACTATTCAGCTTACTTAAAAATAAATCAAAACGAATTTCTAGCTGATTATAACCTATTTGTGCTTCCTCCTTTGTCTAAAACACACTTCAAAACCTTAATTTTAAAAGCACATGAGGAATTTATGGTGTCGATTAAAAAACGTCCATTCGCGAACTTTAAACGAGAAAATCGTATACATTCTCTCGTGAAAGGGTCCTCAATCATCATTAAAGGCTTTCAAATACTTAGGCTGTCATTATAGCATTAAAAATAATAAAGAATAATATTCCTCAGCGGTTTACTGAAGATAAATAATGGAAACTAGCGGGGTAAACACACCTGCGGGGTGCACCTGGCCTTAATATCGCCATTGATCCACGGGGGTTTAGTGGAAGCGATCGAAAGTCTTCTAAACCGTTTTTTGTTATGCGCTTTTAAGGCTGTGGTATTTTAATCAGAAAAATTCAACTGAGAATGTTGAATTTTGATGGTAATTATTACTTTTTTATCAGCGTTTTAACACTTATCACGAGAATCTTAAGTGGTGGAAACTTTTATGCAGTATTTTAAGGCCAATGAAATCGCCACTGATAGCTGTACTACGTAAATAAAATAACCAAAATTATTATCGCAAAATTCAGATTTACTTACGCTCGAAACATAATCCTCGTTATTAATTCGTTAAACCACCGAAAATGGAATTTACATTTCGGTTATTTTATTTTGACAAAATGTAATTAAACCTTTTCTTAATTATAATTATGAATCTAAATTGTTTATTTTCCATCACATTTTCGCCTTCCACTAGCACTGTAAAACTTGCTGTCTTTACTGCCTAGCCGGATTTTCTGTTTTTGTATTAAAATAGGTGTCAAAGTTCCTCCATCAATCTTTTTGTGCAAGTAGCATTGCAAACTTTTTTCTTAGTTTTTTGTACCGCAAACAAATGAGACAAACTGATCTAGTAGACGCCCACTTAAATCGCTTAATGTCCGAGATTTTTTATGATAAGCTAGACGCAAAAAAATACTAACTTTACAACCAGTGGCTTTGAATATGTTGCATATCATTAAATTATTTTGATGAATTGAATTTGCACTATGAGGAAGCTAGTCCGCTGTACAAGTCATATTATAAAGGCAGACGAGCCATATTGTAATAGTTCGCTAGATAGATAACCAGAACCATAACAACGGTTTTTTTTTTCTTTTCCTGCACTGCCTGTTATAAAACAAAAAAATAGTGAAGCCATAAAATCGTGCAGCGTGTTTTCAGATAACACCAAACTTGCTAGACCAAACACAAACTCGGCAAGCTTGTGTTCAGTGAAGCTAGATTGAATTTTCGTTAGCCCGGGACATGACTGATCGGGGCGCTAATAGAGATAACATGAGGAATACAAGCCAGCTTAATTTAGAAACTTGTAGATCTAAAGCCCTTTTCAATTGCTTGGTTGCTTCATTATGTTTGAGAAAATGTAAATATCCTAATTGCTAACAAATATAGATGGTCTACGAGCTAAACCGAGAACATTAATATTTTTTTACGAAAGATTCCCGTCCGATTCAACATTCAACATGGCCCTCATAATAACATTACTAGGATTCAAAGCTTAATTTGATTGATATTTCATTCAAATACGATGGGATTTTGATCCCCTTCAACATTTTTATCGTAAAATGTTTTCGTATCGACCGCGGTTTACGTCCCCGCGTATTTTACGTTGAAACCGTCTATCACGATCGATCAAACTCGTTGGAAATGTCGCACTCGACTTGTCGTCGTACCGAGGTTTTATATTTTCGTCATATTTACCACAGGTAATTTACATATTTACCACAGGTAATTTAAGTATCTGCTTACTTTCCTGACTGGCTGCTCCTTACAGCTCTGCCTATGTTTAGAGTTCTTTATTTTCCGGACTGAAAAGAACGATGTCAACGTCCTATGCTAGTCGCTGCACCTGTCCGTTGAACAATGAAAGTTCTTAGTCAGCCTACCTTCTACAATCTTTATCAGTTTATAAGCGTAGGTTTAAAAACTTCTGTCTAGATTCCAATCACTCATTTGAGACCTTGTGGGTAGAACATTCAATCTAAACGTTGTCTTGAAAGTAGAAATTTTAAGTAATAAATGTCTTGATGAAAATACTTAAGCCTTAATGCCTTTGAGAAGGTCACGAACCTCGTGTAAGAGCCTCGCTTTCCGTTTTTTTCTTGCCCCATTAACTTTGAAATATTATCATGTTAAGAATTTACTTACGGTATTTTAGGAAAATTGCCAGTAGGCTGGGCTTATGTCTGACTCAACTAAAATGTTCAAATATTTCCTAGCCCAGAATATAAACCCCCGGAATATGTTGCCTAGTCCCTAGGTATGGACCCTTATTTCACGTGATAAAGTTAAGGGATGATGTAGTCGACAATAATGCAAGTTTGCCTAGAAGTAAGTAGTAGTAGTGTAGATCGTGGATTTGAACCCAGGCAAGCGTTTTACTTTGCGTAAATAATTTCATCACCACTGATCTCAAAACGGTGAAGGAAAACATCGTGAGGAAACCGGCACGTCCTAAAACCAAAAATTCTAGGACATGGGGCAACTACCAACCCACACTAAGCCCGCGTGGTAGATTATAGCCCACTCCCTCTCACAGAGAGGAGGCCTGGGACCCAGCAGTGGGTACATAGGCTGATTATACCATGCTATGCCTAGAAGTAGTGAGCTCTCGTCCACCGCATCATTGCTTACCGTCAGGTGAGAAAGTGGTCAACCACGAGACTTCAAAAAGCATCCCTTTCGTTTGTGACTTGAACACGCCCGGGACTATCGAGATTGTATTCCGCTCCTTAGCAGTACGCATAATAAACCTATTAGCAAAACGCTTCTCGCGGAGGTATCAATGTATCTGCCATTACCTCACGTATCACAGCATCAGCGATCTAATACATGTACCTTGTACTGATATCGGGTGTAATACAGAGAATGGGCCGATTCATCAACCGTCCGACACTGACGGATTAGCGGACGAAATCCTTCGTGTGGTTGGGCTATCAGAAACGCGGGTGGGATTATCGATGATGAAAATATGGTTTCGATATTTCTTTTATTTACTTGGGGAAAGGAAATCAAAAAGCCGAGTCGGATATCAGCTAAAAGTCTCTTAACACTTAGGTACTTTCTTCTGGTATGCACTCAATCAATCTGCCTAGCCTTTTCCCTCGTTGGGGTCGGCTTCCAGTCTAACCGGATGCAGCTGAATACCGTATTTTACAATGACCGACTGCCTATCTGACCTCCACAACCCAGTAACTGGGTAATACGACACCCCTTTGTAAGACTGGTTGTCAGAATTTCGGGCTTGCGATGACCGACCCGTAACGACTGTCAAAGATCCACGAATGACGGCCGGGACCAAGGAGTCTCGGTATGTAAAGATGGTTCACCACCATCCACGGACCCACCCCGGAAAGTGTAATTTAACCTAATGGATCGACCCGTGCGGCTGTTATTACTTAGCCACGAGCTCCTCTCTTCTGGTATTCACTCATTTATTTAATTAGAATAATTATCTGCAAGAATTAGAATAATTATTTAGCAAGATATAAGTATTGTTAAAACGTAGCATTTAGCAGTCAAACTTAAGCATCGTTCGCTAGCCCTAATAGTAATCCTTCCACGTGAGCTTAAATGTTTCCGTCTAAGCCAAAGACCTAAGCGCATGTAGCACCTTCATAAAGGCATTCTATACAGTGAAAGTGACGCATAATTCTAAGTTCCAACCTTCATAGCCCAACAGGCGCAGCATAAGTATCTAAGTAACCAGTTTGAAACGCAATTCATTGAGAGTGTGTTGACCGCCATTCATGCGCTTACTAGCATGATTTATGAATTAATTCTATTATGTACGATAGCGCGAGCCGGGCGTTGCGAAATGCGAGGTTATGGGTCAAGCTATACGGAGATAAGTGCGTTATGTACTTGTTTAGTTACGTTTGACACATCGGGTTTTAGAAAGAGACTGTCTCCAGGTACGAGTGACGGCGACGACGCTGTACGAAGCTGAACTGTTCCGAAATCTTGATGTGCCATATTTTCTGCCGGGTACTGTTTGGATTTTAATTTTCATGTTGGATTGTGGTTTCTTAGTGTGAGGGTTATAGCTCGCCGTCCGATAAGGACCAAGCCCGGGTCGACGGCGCGTTGTGTTCCACGCGCGCCTCAAAGAGATGTCAGCAGAATTGACGGGGTCCGCTAGGGCCAATGCCTGCCGGGGGTTCGAAGAAAACCGATAAGGAAATCGTGGCCCCCGGCAACATGGCAACCGAAGGAACACGGGTGGGTTTTAGTCAGTAAGAGTCTGACACGCCCTCCCGCTCCGCCCAGAGCGGGAGAAGTTATGAAAATAAAGTTGGCACCCCCACTTTCGAAAAATGAAAATCTAAAACGGTGATAATTTCGAGCTAATTAAGGACAATTTAGGACTGCAAGAAAAAAATTTCAGACCAACCCCCCCTTCGAGATATTCAAAATTTTCAATGGGGGTGCTAACTAGTAATTAAGTTAGCACCCCCACGGCATTTAAATGTTCACTAAGAAAGTTTTATATATGTCATAATTTCGAGCTCATTAAGGACTACAAATGCCGCATCAACCCACCCCCCATGAACAACCCCCCACCCCCCTATCCGTAAAAAACATGAAAAAATCAAATCAAAAAATTAATTCTCACCACTATAATTCCTAGCATAGAATTGTAGACTGCCAAGTACAAAAATAAAACATCCCTTAAACCACCCCTTGACCAAACTTCCCGAAAATAACATCTAATTTATACGAAAATTTCTCTTCTTCATACATAAACTGTAAATCAATTATTAATGTATTATTCCAACTACTACTTGCAACATCCCCAAAAAACTACCCCTTGACTGATGCTTAGTTCAAAATGTGAAACGTACTTCAAAAAATTATTAAAACTCCAAACCGTGCAGATGAAAATGTAAAACGGTGAAAATTTCGAGCTAATTAAGGACTATTTTGGACTGCAAGAAAAAAATTTCAGACCAGCCCCCCCTTCGAGATATTCAAAATTTTCAATGGGGTTGCTAACTAGCCACAGCATTTATGTAAATATACACTAAAAAAGTTTTATGTATGTCATAATTTCGAGCTCATTAAGGACTATTTTGGACTGCAAGAAAAAAATTTCAGACTAACCCCCCCTTCGAGATATTCAAAATTTTCAATGGGGTTGCTAACTAGCCACAGCATTTATGTAAATGTACACTAAAAAAGTTTTATGTATATTATAATTTCGAGCTCATTAAGGACTATTTTGGACTGCAAGAAAAAAATTCAGACCAGCCCCCCCCCTCGAGATATTCAAAATTTTCAATGCTAACTAGTAATTAAGTTAGCACCCCCACGGCATTTAAATGTTCACTAAGAAAGTTTTATGTATGTCATAATTTCGAGCTCATTAAGGACTACAAATGCCGCATCAACCCACCCCCCATGAACAACCCCCCACCCCCCTATCCGTAAAAAACATGAAAAAATCAAATCAAAAAATTAATTCTCACCACTATAATTCCTAGCATAGAATTGTAGACTGCCAAGTACAAAAATAAAACATCCCTTAAACCACCCCTTGACCAAACTTCCCGAAAATAACATCTAATTTATACGAAAATTTCTCTTCTTCATACATAAACTGTAAATCAATTATTAATGTATTATTCCAACTACTACTTGCAACATCCCCAAAAAACTACCCCTTGACTGATGCTTAGTTCAAAATGTGAAACGTACTTCAAAAAATTATTAAAACTCCAAACCGTGCAGATAAAAATGTAAAACGGTGAAAATTTCGAGCTAATTAAGGACTATTTTGGACTGCAAGATAAAAATTTCAGACCAGCCCCCCCTTCGAGATATTCAAAATTTTCTATGGGGTTGCTAACTAGTAATTAAGTTAGCACCCCCACAGCATTTAAATGTACACTAAAAAAGTTTTATGTATGTCATAATTTCGAGCTCATTAAGGACTATTTTGGACTGCAAGAAAAAAAATTCAGACCAACCCCCCCTTCGAGATATTCAAAATTTTCAATGGGGTTGCTAACTAGCCACAGCATTTATGTAAATGTACACTAAAAAAGTTTTATGTATGTCATAATTTCAAGCTCATTAAGGACTATTTTGGACAGTAAGAAAAAAAATTCAGACCAGCCCCCCCTTCGAGATATTCAAAATTTTCAATGGGGTTGCTAACTAGTAATTAGGTTAGCACCCCCACAGCATTTAAATGTACACTAAAAAAGTTTTATGTATGTCATAATTTCGAGCTCATTAAGGACTATTTTGGACTGCAAGAAAAAAGTTTCAGACCAACCCCCCCTTCGAGATATTCAAAATTTTCAATGGTTTGCTAACTAGCCACAGCATTTATGTAAATGTACATTATAAAGTTTTATGTATGTCATAATTTCGAGCTCATTAAGGACTATTTTGGACTGCAAGAAAAAGAATTCAGACCAGCCCCGGTCTGAATTTTTTTTCTTGCAGCCCAAAATAGTCCTTAATGAGCTCGAAATTATGACATACATAAAACTTTTTTAGTGTACATTTAAATGCTGTGGGGGTGCTAACTTAATTACTAGTTAGCAACCCCATTGAAAATTTTGATCATCTCGAAGGGGGGGCTGGTCTGAATTTTTTTTCTTGCAGTCCAAAATAGTCCTTAATTAGCTCGAAATTTTTTCCGTTTTAGATTTTCATCTGCACGGTTTGGAGTTTTAATAATTTTTTGAAGTACGTTTAACATTTTGAACTAAGCATCAGTCAAGGGGTAGTTTTTTGGGGATGTTGCAAGTAGTAGTTATAATAATACATTAATAATTGATTTACAGTTTATGTATGAAGAAGAGAAATTTTCGTATAAATTAGATGTTATTTTCGGGAAGTTTGGTCAAGGGGTGGTTTAAGGGATGTTTTATTTTTGTACTTGGCAGTCTACAATTCTATGCTAGGAATTATAGTGGTGAAAATTAATTTTTTGATTTGATTTTTTCATGTTTTTTACGGATAGGGGGTGGGGGGTTGTACATGGGGGGTGGTTTGATGCGGCATTTGTAGTCCTTAATGAGCTCGAAATTATGACATACATAAAACTTTTTTAGTGAACATTTAAATGCCGTGGGGGTGCTAACTTAATTACTAGTTAGCACCCCCATTGAAAATTTTGAATATCTCGAAGAGGGGGTTGGTCTGAAATTTTTTTCTTGCAGTCCTAAATTGTCCTTAATTAGCTCGAAATTATCACCTTTTTAGATTTTCATTTTTCGAAAGTGGGGGTGCCAACTTTATTTTCATGGAGAAGTTATTTGATAATTTCCCACCCAAAAAAAAGGGTTTATGTATTGCTCATTTCTGTATTAACCATAACGTTTAGTTAACCCTGGGTCAGGCTTGCGGGAATTCGCTTTCAGTGCTCGCTAACGCATTCAGCAAAAATAGTAAACGTTTGTGGTTTGGGTTTTGCAATATTCATCATGAATACTCGGTATTTCTTTGTTTTCAGTGTAACTTCAACTTAGGAAAGTAGCTACACCAGTTTCTTATTCTCTGCACGGATGAATATTTTCCATCATAATATTTTTTCAAGCTATTATGGATTCTAGGGAAAGTGATCTACGGTGTTATCTATCACAGTATTAGCAGTGAATATAATAATATTTTGCAATACTCGTTCAATATTATACATTTTTACTTTTGTTGTAGAGAACACTTCAAGTGTTTGAATGTTTCCTTCCAAGAATCTACCAACTTAACTTCAATAATAGTTTACTTCAAGTACCTACTTGTGTTTTCCACTATTTGACAGTTTCATTTAAATAAAAACCGACTTTTGCCAAGACAATAAAGTTCAATTCAGGTCGCACAGCGCTAATTACCTATAGTTATATTCACCTAGGAGTTTCCTCTCCTTCTATGACGTAACTCTTAGATCTTCTGACTACGTTACACTCACTGAATTGGCCCGACAAGACGGGCCTGCCGCGTAATCTGTTTTAATCTGTGGCTATATTTAATAAGTTACGATGATAGTAGTTGACGACTCCAACATAGAGGAGGGGAAGAGACAAGTAGATCCTTGAAGTCAGACTGATTAATCGTGCAACTAAAAAGTCCTCAGCTATACAAGATACGAGTATGTCATGTAGGTAGCTACCAAACTATGCTGGTTTTGTTGTGTCTTGCCAGATGCAGCTAATGACTATTGTGTGTGTATTCAAACTCAAACCATTTATTTCAAATCAATTACAGGCACTTTTGAATTGTCAAGGGGTCGGTCAGTCAGAAAGATAAAGCTAGTTGCCCATTTCAACGCGTAGTAGGTTCTTATGGAGAAGAACGGGTAAGAAACTCCACGGATACTATTTGTTACGAAATATTGTGGGAACAATGTAGAAAGACGTGCACGTTAAAAGTGTCCATAACAAAAACAATGAAAAAATTAAAATAAGCCATCATCTCTTAGCTGCAGAGATGATCAGTCCCTACTGACGGCACCCGTTCACGAACATGACGCATGGATCAGCACCATTTAGCTAAACCGTTTTGAAGGGAACTTAATATCCTACACACACGCCACCACCAGCGAGAGATTTGAGTAAGCATGACATACTCTCAGCCGCCAGGGCACATTCAAGCCAATAAAAGGCGTACCCAGTAAATGGTAGTTTTGTAGAAGGTACATGGTCACAGTGTTCACGCATGTGCTGGTGACCCATGTGGTGCCATTGAAGTAATGAAGTCGATTGGTCAAAGATTAGTCCTGAATTCCTGATTTTCTGCTCACTAAACATCTCTTTTTCTTGGTCGCGTACTTCATTACTGAAGGTCGTGTCCCTGAAAGGTCTTCGTGGCTTTATGTATGATGTTCTTCCACTTCGTTCGGTTCTCGACTTCTATCAGGGCAGTTGTAGAGAGTCCAGTGAGGGCGGTTACTTCGTCTGACCAAGAAAAACATAGATTCACGTTAATGCATTGTTTAAGTGTCTCCATTAAGTTTTACCATAGGAATGCTGGATTGCATAGTTTTACTTTTCAATACTTTCCATGCACATATTATATTCAAAGAATGCTATGCTTATCGATGACGTCAGTAACATTGACAGTCACAGTCCACCATTATAGTTTGCCTCGTTACGATGCACGCATACATTCACACTATCTATGTAGGACAATAGGTTTCCATTGACGTACTGCACTAATAATTGTATGTATGTTTTACTAAATATAGATAGTTTAATTTATTTTTTGTCCTGTGTGGTTTTCCCGAAAGTACTTACTAGTTTACCTGAATAATGTCTATTACCTATTTATTATTTATTTCATGTAATTCGTATTAAATTATTGCCAGCACCCTGTGACGGCAGGGGCTCATGGTGTCGATCGACGGTTAAGCTACACTTGCCGTGGTGAGTTCGTGGATGGGTGACCATCCATTACATATCGAGACCCCTCCGTGCATCGGAAAGCACGTTAAGCCATTAGTCCTGGCTGTCATTCGTCGATCTTTGACAGTTGTTACGGGTAGTCAGAATCCCAAGTCTGACCACCAGTCTTATCAAGGGGTATCGTGTTGATTGACCCTGTGACTGCATGCAGCACTGTCTCAGTGTACCAGTTTTAAAATAGTGTCTGCAAATTAGAAATCAAAACGTTAAAATCTCCTTTTTCTCAAAAATCGTCGGTCGGTTTCTGGTCTAAATTGGTACTGAATTTTGTATTGAACAACGGAAACACCACCTTATCTACACGAGAAACTAAACCCTTTTATATTTGTCGTGAGTATCGAAAACTGCAATAATTGTAGCCTGCGGTTTTAAGCCTGCTTTGATTCCGATAACATATCGACAAGTCTGTTGTACCACGCCTTTGCCTATCCCACCCACATCCATCCATACGTGTATACCCCACCTTGGTCTGCGCTTTCTTTGCAATAGACAAATATATCTAAATATTTACTTATTAAATAACAACTATTTCTCTACTAAAAATTTACAGCTACGCCGCTTGCAGAAATTAAAGAATGCAATAAAACTTTACAAATGCATGTATAGTATACAATGTATTCAGCTTTTTCCGTTCGACAATCTGAGCTCAACGGTATAATGCAATAACGTAATCCGATTTGGAGATTGTGCAAAATACTTGATTTTTTGTGCTTGTGCTTGCATAAAAAATATCAGATATGCTCGTGATGTTGTAGGGGTTACTTTAAAATATTGTTATGCTCCGGTAATGCTGAAAGAATAACAAAAAACCCTCACCATAGCTTCTTCTGTGTGTCATAGTTTAATTGAATATCCTGTCCAGCAACAGCCTTGATATAGCGAGCTGCGAAAGTGTCAATTTCATAAAACTATTCAGCATGGCTAAAATTAAATTTATTACTAACTAGCTGCGCCCCGCGGTTTTACCCACGTAAGTCTCGATCCTGTGGGAATATCGGGATAAAAGTATCCTATGTGTTAATCCAGGTTATAAACTATCTCTGTGCTAAATTTCATCCAAATTGGTCCAGCCGTTTAAGCGTGAAGAAGAGACAAAATACACACTCACCAACTTTCGCCTTTTATAATATTAGTAGGATATAATATTAAATAGTGTGATTTGTGATTTTCATTGTTTGCATGTGGTCGTTTTGATCAGCAGTCGCTCCATGTAAAATACTGGTATTCAGCTGCATCCGGTTGGACTGGAATCCCACCCCAACATAGTTGGGAAAAGGCTAGGCAGATTGATATTGTATGTGGTCGTTTAGATCTCTTGAGTGCCTACTTTAAGCTCACCTAAACGTAGATCATGATTAAAAGGGACCTCACCTATGTTACGTTTAACTACTTTTATCAGAGTTGACGTAATATTCTGCTGAAAAGCCCAAACCAATTTCAACGTAATACGTTTCCTGTGTAATTTTGATGGATGCCTTATCGTACTAATATTGTTACAAGTATCGCCGGTATCTTATCAGAAAGCGGGGCATCTGTCTGAATCGTGCTCGTGCGCCATCACACATCACGACTTGTGGTCTACATTGTACGAGACACGCACGGATTTTGAACAATATGGCTAAAAAGCACGCATGGTTGTGTAATTTATAGTCCTTCTAAATTTTAGAAGGGAATCAAAAAAAGGCTGGGAATAAACGTTCAACCTCAATTTTAAGCTCTTCCGATAGGCCCCAAGGTTCTGCTTTGCTCGTGTAATCAGTGTCTACAATCAATCTTATGCCTTTTCCTTTGTGTGTGTCAGTCAAAACCTATCCCTATCCATGTGCCTCTCTCAAATTTGGACCTCATAATCTGGCTTCAGTCGTCACATTTTATATTCAGGCCAAGTTCTACTTATCCTCTGTGTTTCCTAGGTTTATATTTGCCGTTTTACAGCGCCCTTGCCGACTTGTTTCGAATAACCAAAATTGCTAGAAACCACGACTTGTCTTCAAGGTGATTCATAGCGCTCAAAATTCGCACATGGCCTAACCATGTACGGTCGGTATGTTATCTGTAAGGGAACCATCTGTCGCACTACTAACAATCGTGTGCGCTTGAGTCCATGCATCACGACTTGCGACATTGTTGTCATTAGACTTTAAATATGCATGCTCTGAATGAGATCAGAGGTTGAGTAAGGAGCGGCTGTCGAAATAAGTGTCAGAAACGAATTGCTTGGTATATTTGATTGATAATTGAAAAGCAAGCGGTATCAGATGCAATTTTTCGTGTTGGACTTTAGGGTCGTTTGTTAAATGGCTATTAATTTTATCAGGTTTTGTAGGACCGAGTTTTAGGGTGCACAATACATACGGAATATAAAGTTTAGCAACGGAGGGTAACTAGTGAACGCCGTCCGTACATGAGATAAAAGAAAAACTTTCCACAATAATCGTAATTATCAACAAAAATATCAATAGTTCAGCTTGTTGTTTGTATGTGGTCGCGACCTTACCCACTACTTGCCCCCCTCTATCTCTTAGGCTCAGACACACTCGGTGATAACATGTCATGTTATACTTGACTTCGTAGTTTCGTACAATCTTTGCCTATCGAACGCGCACTTACACACTGCGCAATTTCGCGTTTGACAATATTTGGAGGAGGCTAGTATGTTTTTTTTTTTCATCATCTTTTTTTGCACCATAAAAGATGTACTGGGGCAAAATGTCCGAAAAAATTGCTCCCTATTTGGCCTGCTAATTAATGGATTCAATTATGGAAGTGTTTAGAAAACTGACTAGGGATCTCAGGATGTATAGCTGTGAGAACGTTTCTGCTAGCCATAGCACTATGTGGCGTTCCGACGAGTTTTAGGAACTGAACTAATCAGTGAGTTCTAGATCTGCATATACTTAGTATGTAAAGTATGTCGCTCATGACGACACGCCCACAATTGATACATTGTATCGCCAGCAAATGGGCGTTTGTTTAGCTCACTATCTTAGCCGCGGTCGCTGTGCAGTTCCAACTGCTACACACGTTAGAATTGCATTCCACATATTATCGTAGTCGTAGGATGTATAGCTACGTCTTACGCTACGTTCACACGGAGACATGCCGGATCTGATTTAGTAACTTATTTGCCGGGTCTTAAATCCGAATACACGTGTAAACTCATACATATAAATTATATTGTAACTAAACCGTATCCTGCAATAATCAGATCCGGCATGTCTCCGTGTGAACGTAGCGTTAGACTGGGAAACACGTCCGATTTTTTCATCAGATAGTCGGATCCGATAGTCTGATCCGGCTATCAGAACAATGCAAACTATCCGACTATAGAGTCGGACGTGTGTTGAATGTTCAAACAAAATAGTTACTAAAACGTTTTCCGATAGCCGGATCAGACTATCGGATCCGACTATCTGATGAATAAATTGAACGTGTATTCCCAGCCTTATCGTTCTTGAATTTTGGCGAGTTTTTGTGTCACGTCTAGTCCTTGATGAGGCGTGATTCTGATAAATAAAGTAACTGTGCCTTGTCTGCACTAGGACTTATTTGGAAGTGGACTCGACTATGATTCGAAATTGGGAATGTTAGCAAGTAGGTATTAGGAATGCAACATGTGCCCGGGACGAGTTCCAAAACATGAATCCGGATGTGTAAGTACCGTAGTGCTGGCCAGGCATTCCTAGTAGTTCCTACGTGTAAATTATACACAAAAAAAATAAAAAAATTGGTGCATTTTGATTACACAGCACAGGTACTTATTATGTTTGTAAAGGGAACAGTAGTCAGCTGGAAACCTACCCGTGTTTTATACGGGTTACCAAGGGAACGGTTAATACATAGGCTAATAATAGAATACGTACTTATATCCTGTAATTAACTCGCCCTGTGGCTGTGGTTTGTGGTGACAAACCGCAGTTCTGCTCCTATCGACTATATGTCGGTATAGAATTGTGGTCAAACTACTGTCATTGATTTCATTCACGACAAGGACAGTGGGCCACGATTTTTGTCGTATCTCGCAATATCTCAAACTAGCTGTTGCCCGCGGTTTCACTCGCATCCTAGGGCAGCTATTTAAAGTCAAAGTATTTATTAGTGTGATTTTTGGTGATACAGTAGGTCTTATTATAGTTAGGTTATGGTAACTCAAAAACTACCTATTAAGGCATACACTATTTAACAATATAAGAATATAAAATCGATATTACAAACAAATTAACAAAACTTTAATCAATTTTATAATAAACATTTAGAATACAATTGATTATTATAATAAGTATTCGGAACACAATTTATGACTCAAGTTTTGAATTTTCAAACATAAATACATAATTATTTAATTATTATATTTTGTCAAGAAGGAATTCGTCAATGGCATAGTAGCATTTTGAAACAAAATATAAAAATACTTTTAATATCCGGATAAATAGTATCCTATGTGTTAATTCAGGACAATGTGTGCTAATTTATTCCCAAATCCGTTCAGCCGTTTATAACGCGTGATTGTGTAACAACCAGAATCTTCACAAACTTGAAAGTAAGGATTAGTGGAATAAGATTAAATTTCACGAATGCTCGGGCAAAATATGTGCGACATGTCTTGTTACGTTGCCCTTTGTGCTCTCGATATAATTACAAGTGTAGACATTTATTTATAATGGTGTTACAATGATTTGTAATAGTCTTGTATTTAACAAACATTGTGATCTAACACTTCTTTTATTGTTGAAATATAGCATTAAGCAACTACTTATCAAAACAAACTTACAAATCGCTGACGTCACCCAAAAAGCAGCCAAGCTCAAGTGGGACTGGGCCGGACACGTTTGCCGCATGTCGGATGCATTGTGAGCTAAGACCACTACAACATGGGTTCCTGAAAACGTCCAGCGGCATCGTGGAAGACCCAGGCGTAGATGGCGGGACGAACTTGACGCTTTTAGGAGGGATTGGTCCATATTGGCTCAGGATCGGGTTGGGTGGAAAAAGGAAAGGGAGGCCTTTGCCTTGCAGTGGGACAATACGGGCTAATTATTATTATTTTTAAGTACTTATTTGATGCTTATTTATGACGTTCAACAGTATTACCGTGTTCATGTTTGATGGGTATGGTAGGTATGTATGAGTGCCGATGACATTATTGTTTCCTTCACGTTATTATGTGCCACATAAGCAGGCGATGGTGAGGGACCACCCGCTGCCAATCATTGGCGTTTGCCTTTCCAGAGACCAAGCTGAAATTTCTCATGTGGCTATAGCACTTTTCATCTTTTTCTCCAAAGCCGCAAATCCTTGGTAACTTCCTCCATCCTCTGCCATCATGTTTAGGTACTTATGGTGTAATAAAAATATAATTTCGACGCCTACTTGAGGCGCTAATTGAACGGAACGTGTAGATCATCTAGGTAGGCGTTACGCGTCATGAAGGTGTGGCAAGTGTATATTGTTACTACCTACTTGATGTTGGTACCTTAGAGACGTTGGAGAACTGTATTTAGGCCGTTAGTTAGCTTAGCACGTACTGCACTCACGGCTGAGCGTTATTTCTGACATTGCCGCAACAACTAAAAGTGTAAGATAGAGAGAATAAGATGGAGTCTAAGCCAAGGCATGTGCTAAGGGACGTTTATAAAATAAAATAAAAATCATTCATTTCAGAACAAAAGTCCAAAAAAAAATTCATACGACTTGATATATGTCCATAAATTTTTACCTACAAAGGTCTTAAAACTATGTTAGTGATCATTGATAATTAATTTCAAAATACATAAAATTCCAAATACAAATAATTAAACCAAACACGTCAAAAAAAAAAAAAAAATCATCTCGTCACGTGAAGCTGAATGAACCTACCCAGCACTGCAGACTCTAGCCTCTTAGAGATCATCCTTTGGATTCTGTTGGCGCTCCCCCGAATCCGGCGCATCAGAGAAGCTGTTTTCTTACGCATAATGGCGTAAAAGCCATCGACTTTTGCGTCAGCAAACATGTCCGACGCGCTGCAGAATCGAGGGAGCCTCACCAGAATCCTAAAGGCGTTATTGTATTGTATTCGAAGGCAAGGCAAGGTAATATATTGATCTATTGATCTTGGCCTTAGATTTACGAATCATCATCGAAGTTCTAGTCACGGAATCTAACTGTATGCCTACCTTCACCACCTCCGTTACGGTTTTTAAATTGTCTTAAGAAAATCCTTGCAGTGTTAGGGATCTCGCGACGACCACGACCAGTTTTCACAGCGACCAGGTAAACTATAGAAACCGATACAAATCGCGCACTTTTTGTGATATTCTGTCAACGGAGATTAGGATTAGTATTGCTTGCAAAATTATTGCTGTGATTTAAGAAGTACTGTTGTAGAGAGGAATACCGGTTCATTGCTTTACGATAACCGGGATCCGATGGCTTTACCAGGTCTACCAAACTAAAATAGGAATATAAAAATAAAACGTAGTTCAAAATTGCAAAACTTATAGGATAATCCCAAATTAAACAGCTGTGGTGGATTCTACGCGAATTAAAAGACCGAAGGAACTCGCATAAAATATGCAACTTTGTATTAATGCTATAAAAACTTGATTAAGTAGTAAAGCTGACGTCAGGACATTCCTCTTCGTCTCAGTGCCAGTAAGTTTATGTCTAGTGTCTAGAGCTTGCGTGGTGTTATATCTAGAATTTTATTAGGTACCTCTACTAAGTGCTATTGAAATATTTGAATAATTAGTTGATTGTTTTACCTGTCCGTTTGACAAGAAAAACAGAGACACTCCGGGAGTGCCGACAGAAGTGAAAACTTGAAAAATTCAATTGTGCAGGAAATACTCTTAATGAGGTGTCGGTAACGGTAATAATGTCGCGAGTTCAATTGTTTTTTTCCCATCTCAAAAATGCCCAACGCGCCTAAAGAAGTTTTTACTTAATAACTTCAATTTGTTACTATGATTGGTTGCGAAACTTGAAAATTTCAGTAGATGACGATGATGAGAGGGTTACGGTCATTCTCGTTTAGGCGAAGACGTCTCCGAAACTGGAAGACTATATTAGACTTCGGTTAAGCCTGAAATCTCCGTGGATCGTTGCGTTCTACCTAAGGTCTTGTACCACCTAATAAAATAACAGAACACGTACTTTATTGAGTACTTAATAAACTCTGCTATTCCGCAGTTTCTTGGTAAAACTTGACGTTCACTAATTAACATCATTCATTAAGGTCTCGTGTGTCATAAAAACGCGAACTGCCTAGATAATGTGCAAATAACCCCGCGGTTTGCGTTTTAATATATTATCCTTATTATGAATAAAATATTAGTGCCTACAACATACATAATTCACTAGGGTCACGAAATTCTTCCACAACTGTGGTAAAACATATTACCTATTCGGATTTTATTTTGGTCTTTGTGTAGGAGCTGTAAGAATTTATAACAGAGATGTATAATTCCCAGCCAGGCACTACACGACATCCCGTCACACTGAAAGATCGTGCCTTTGATAGACTCATGTCTATCACTCGTCTTACGTTGGTCCTGCACCTGATCTCTCCTGTCATGTCAGATTGTTGTCCTATAGGATGACAGGATGGACAGTGTGGAAACAGGGAATGCACCTTTGTTTACGCAGGCACTTGTGCACACTACAATATCTCCTGCAGTGGCTGAAATTCGATTGGGAGGATATTATTTACGTCCATTGCCGAACATGGGTTGACAAGCAGCACATGTTCCAGATGCTCTTAAAGTTGAAACTAAATACCTTTTGCCACAGCCAAAAACATGGCTCTGTCTCTTAATTTCTCCTTAGTAGTTGTGTCCTTATTTTTAGCTACTTCCAATGAAAAGTTTAAAACATGACCACTCAAAGAGGTAATAGGAATTTCAATTTTGATTTCCCCTTTTATAAATTAAATACCTATTAAGCACTGAAACATAATTCAAAACGAATCATCACTGTATCGGCAGTCGATAGCGACGCCATTAACGAAATCGTCATGAATTTTTATCTGCGTTTATAAAAAATTCAAATATTCACTTTGCCGCGGCGATTTTGAACTATGACCGGGGCGACCCCGACCATTTATCTGTCGGACCTATCGAGTGTCGTTAGCGCGACACGCCCACGGCTCGTGTCCGTCGTGTCGTCGCCGGTTCTTATGTAACCCGTCATAATTACTGGTTATAGGCTGGCCCGCGACTTGACTCCATCATTTTTATGTGCTCCTGGTAGATAATTTCGAAGTCCTCTTTTGATCTTTTCAAAGTTAATTTTCTTTTCTTTTTTTTTTTTTTTAGACCCGTATATAATTATAGAACCTCACTCAGATTTACGCGTTACGAGCATTAACCAACTATTGATTTAACCAATCAAACGGCTTAAAACAAATTTTAAGTAATGCTTGAGTCTTGAGTGAGAATCTGTGATACGGGCCTTAGTCTTTTAATAACAGTCTGAAGAGTGGTCCTTTGAGACATTATCGATGAACCAAGAACCTAACCACTAAAATTTCAAATAAAAGATCCAGCACAATTTATTGATCTGCATTTTATAACAGCGAACATACAGACACATGGCCTTTTCTGTGCTATACTTAATAGATAGATATGAGATTTCCAAAACACGACACAAGCTCTAATTTGTTTAGCAATAAAGTTTTTATTCTCGTTTCTGAGAATATCGTCATGTTACCGTTTTATCGGCTCATGGCCCTCATGTGTGAAATGTTTATGTCACTTGCTAAGTGACTCAGGATGCGCTTAAAAAGAATCTTCCCCGTATTTCTGTGTATTATTTATTGAGGATATGATAATTAACTTAGCAGCAATTCGATTCGATGTCGAAATTGAAAGTTAAATGGTTAAATTAGCACAATTTGTGAGTAATTGATTGGAGTGATCTATTTAGGGGTTTTGTAAGTGTGTATCTTGACAGATGTTTGTTTGTAAAAAACCTACTTCGTGTTTAGTAAGTTTCAGGTATTCAGTTTGGGTTTCCCCAAGGCGACCGCAGACCGAAAATACCATAGCAACAGACCTATTTGCATACCTAATATTCATGAACAGGCGTCTCTTTGGAAATAATCTTAATAATAATACTTCGGTACTTACTCTCATAATGTGATCAGCCCGCCAATAAGCTCAAACCCTTTAAGTGGAGAATAATATGATTAGCACATCCCAAAACCCTTTAAACTTCGAATTTTCCAAAAACAAGTGAGTTCTCGCCATGACCTTCCACCGTAATCCGGTGATATTCCGAGAGCAGTCAAACACTCGGTGCGGATGTACAAACAGTGTTTACTCCGAATCAACTTGATTAAACGCATGCCCCGTGTTGTTGCGATGCAAATACAGGGCTGCTGCGTTATAATTGTATTCGATTATTATCGATCGATTACTGCCTGTTAACAAAGCACGGAATTTCTGCAATAAATCATCGCAGGTTAACAATTCATATAACCGTTCTAGCCACGTTTTCCTAGCATATTGGGGCATACAGGTTGGATACAAAAAGCAGGATCCTGCTGCCTGCCTATTTTTTTTGCATATTATCCATGTTTCTGTATTTCTATAAAGACGTAAAGCTGTTAGAAGTAAATGGCGTTAAAGTTGTGGCTAGCTATAAGAGTTATCTGAAGTAGAGAATAAAAACAACAAGAGGGGACGGGTCGAAATCCGATCTTGCCAAATTGACTGTTACTTCGTACCACGTCGTTCGAGTTTCGAATACTACTATTGAAAAAGCACCAATTCGATACAGCAAGTTTGACAGGTCGAAAGTCGTGCCCATGGTATTGCGGCCCAGATTGGCACACAATGGAGCAGATTTGGTTTGACAATGTTCCAAATTTGGCGTATGCTCTGATTAGCGTACTTACAGTACAAAGCTTTTGTTGCTCCTCCGGGCTGACTGCGACATGCTAGGTGCTGTCTGTATTCTAATGGAAAATATTCGATTTCTAATAGCTTTGAATTAAAGGATTTTCTTCCTGTAATTTTGGTTTAAACTTTCTTTTTGCAATCACTTTAGATATTGTAACCAACCAAGTTTGGAAAACACAGATTTCAACATTTCACTGATTTTACGACGTCTTTATCGAAACCCCAAAAAACAACGGCCACAAAATGCCTCAGATAAAAAGCACACCAGAGACATTTTGTGCGCGTATATTTTCTTTATAGCCCTCAAGTGCATTTGCCACAGACGAGTAGCCACGAAATATTTAGATACGCACAAGGAAGGCGCAGCCCTAAACAAACAAACAGCACAATGATGCTGTATACACCCCGTTGCGTTGTTAAAACAATGTCTAAAATAAATCAATATCCAATCACAACGGACCTGCGTAGTTTTCGTTTGCGGTCGTTGAAATTTGGGTCAGCGAATAAAATTGTAATACGATATATTTCAATCGATACAACCCGATGCGGGCTTTAAACCCCGATTGTTTCTATACATCGGTTGGCTTTTAATTTTAAAAGGAATTATATAACTGTTTGCGAATTTACGATTTCACATTTATACGAACGTTCGGCAGCCCCAATCGAAATACATTTGTGTCGTTTTTCACTTCCGCGTTAATTATGGCCCATTGAGCGCTGATTTCTTTTTGATTTTAATGTAATTAAGAGAGATTTATCGAAGAGTTCGCTGAATTGATAATGATTGTTTTGTTCTGCTCTCCTTCAGACCATGATTGAGTTGAGCTTTCAGCATAGCACTCGTGGACTTTGAGACTTGAGTTTGCTACAGTTTATAATTTGAGTTTAAAGTTGTTCAACGTTTCGCTTGTGCTTCTTAGAATTGTTGCAAATATTTTTTACCGAATGTTGTAAGAACACGAATCATTGGACACAAGGCCTTGAACTACGCACCGATGAAGAAAATGAGTTTATCACGACAATAAAGGGCCTCCCAGGAGGAGTGGCGATATATCTCGCACACATTCGCAGGAAATGAACGCGGAACACATTCTAGATTCCTGATAAAATCTAGATTGCGTTTATCGGGAATTTATGTCGCTTGGAAATCGGAGTTTAAGCTTCACATAAAGCAATCTAAAGATTGCCTAGGATTGTGGCGAGTGTCTGACTACAGTTGCGCGCCGGGCGGTCCGGGTTTTCATGTGTCGTTCGGCTTTTTATGGAACGTTAAATAAATTCTGATAGAAAATCAGTGAAGAAAGTTTGAAACTTCTAGCTCTTCGGGCCATTCTAACCAAATCGACGCGATTCAAGTCTAGCCGAAACTGCTTGTTTTTGAGTAAAACTATTGACACTGTCTAGGAGGCGGACACACCCACGCTTTTTAGTATCACTCCATATATTTTATGTTAAGATAGGTATCCAGGTGCCAGGAAGCATGGTATGTACATCAATTTGTTCCACCCATTTAATGTTGAACAAAGAATTGATTGAACAGAGTTTCGTGTTACAATGACTAGGCGAATCTTTTTTTACATAATCTCTAAGTAGTTGCAAAAACATTTTTTTGCAGTGTTCACCCATTGTTGGTCGTTTTCGTCATGTTAGCCTCGATCTCAAGGTCCGCTTGCCAAACCGCTGCCGAGCCTCCGTGCCTCCGTGGCACTTCGTTTGCGTAAAGATTGTGCCAATTTTTATACATTTCGTGTGGGAATGGGAATGCATGATATATCTGCTTCGGGTGCAGTAAAATGTTCGTTACAAAACGGTTTCGGCGATTTATGGCACTGTTCTTGATAAATGGTTTTTGTAGATATGCGTTCCTGGTTTGTTTTGCGGCCCGTGACGCGTACGATCAGAGTGTGAAATATTATGATACGTTTTTGCGACCGATGACCGAAGTAGGCCGATGGTGGTCAATGTAAATGTATAGCATTATTTTCCAGACATTGTTCGGTTTTGTGGTCTATGACGAAGGCTTTAACCACAACACGTTACTAGTACATTATCATAATTCCTTGCGGTTCTAATACATTGTTATTTCGTGCTTAGAAACTCCTTGAATGTCGAAATTCTCGGGTCTTATTTTTAAATCGCCGGATTACCAGCCGCCAATGAACGCCTAAAAACGAGTTCTATGTATTGTCCCATATATGCCCGTCATTTACGCGTCGATCCTTTGACAGCGGTTAATTACAGAAAGGAACTCATAAAATGAAACTGTATCGATAAAATAGGGCAGAAAATCCACTCTGATATATTATGCGAAACCTTACTTAACTGCGCAGTACAGAAATCGTAAGAAATAGAGTTGAACTACCATATTTTTGATGCAGATGCAGTCAAAACATAGATGCAGAAAGTCTTCGCGATTCCTTGATTGGAAAGAAAAATTCCATATGTTTACACTTTAGTGTCAGAGGGGAACGAACAATGTTAAAAATGGGTTTTCTGTATTATCCTTTTATGTGCTGTTCCGAACCAGTTCAGTAAACAATAAAAAGTCAAAATATTTTTTATGACGCTTTTTTATTACGAGACTAATTTTATGGTTCCGATCTAGTTCGCGAGTTCTTATGATCCTCCTGTGATCATTTGTAAACAATTCTTCTATCTATTATAGAACATCCTATTGTTATAATAATGTTTCTCTATACTGATTACTGGCCAGCTTATTATAAAGAAAGATATTAAATGGCTATTTATCATAATAAAGCACTTCTTTATAGCGATTCGATCCATTGAAGAATTAAAGTGAATTATTTGAAGGCTTTCACAGTGTGATAAGTACTGTGGTGATACCTCCTATATATTTAAATATACAAGGCGCTAAAAATCATACATGTAAGTTATGCGGAAGCTCAGCGTCTATTTTTATCTCTGCAAAAAATCAATGTAAAAATATCTAACTCTTTGTAATGGCTTCACAGCTCTGGGCCACATTTTTATTCCAGAATTTACATTGTCGTAAAATACGCCCCACGTAAACCAACGTGTAATAAAAATGACTAATATTCCAATAATTCTTACTAAAATGACAGCTTGAAGCGGTTTTGCTTGGAGTTCAAAGGTTGGATTTCATGTAGCGACCTTTAGGATACAATCCTGTTTGGAGCTCGAAAGTTTTTATTACTGCTTGTTTAAGACTTTCATTAGGAGAATTACGAGTACTTCTTACTTTGGCTATAATGTAGCTTTCTAGTGCGTTGTCCATTATTTTTAGGTAATAAAATAAAAGTTGAGATAAGCTGATGGCATTTGTATTATTAGGAAATCTTTGAGCTATCCAGATCTGTCTCATTGGCGTTGCAACTCCTAGCCAAAACTTTTGAACATTTGAAACTAACAACCCTTTTGTCTGCGTTGCATTTGCGATCACCAGACCAATCAAGGCATCATTAATTTTAGGAAGACCTTATATTTATACAGTGAATCATTGCAGGATTGGGTTCAGCCATGTTGCAAGAGTGCAAATCTTGGCGATATTTCTTTCTTCAGGTCGGCTCTTGTTGACAGCATAAAGTAATGTGCATTTAGAATTAAGTAGAAATACGCTTGAATAAAACTTGAAATATAAAGCCTTTGTTTAATTATGCGTTGGCACAGTGAATCACTACTTTAAGAGCGGGAGAAGTTATTTGATAATCTCACACCCAAAAAAAAAAAGTGTCCTTCTCGAGATATGCTGAATTGTGAATCTTCTAAACTCTAACGTTTAAACGGGAGGTCTTGGTAACAATATCAGATCAAATGCTTTGTACACGATCATTGAATTCTTGGTTTGATCCGATGTTATCTCTGCTAACTAAGGAACCATTTAGATGATAGCGTCTCATGATTGTGGTGGACAACACCGAGCTTGCGTGCACATTACCATTTGAGTCCCACAAAATTTTACTTTTTACGAACATTAAACAATTTCGTTATTAGCCTTACCACACGTCCGAACTATTTCGAAAACAACGAATATCGTGATTCTTACTTAGAAAAGTTCAATGTCTTAAACGTGTGACGAATTTCCTCTAAGTGTTTTCGAAAACGTTTAAAATATTTAAGTTAAATGTTACCAAGAACCGCAATTCTGCGCCGGATGGTTTAAAATAAAAGTATTGTGTAGCTTGAGTAAATATTTGAAAACTGTTAGCCGTTTTCATGCTGACTTTGACTCGCTAAACGCAAGTGAGAGTTGGAATTCTTATGAGATTTGTAAAGTATTTTGTGTAGACTGCATTCTCATAGTTTTTGCTTAGAACTAGTCAAGCGTGTGGATGAATTTTCAGTTTAAAATTTCTCAACACCCGTTCGAAGGTTGTAATCGTGCCCTATTTATTGCATGGGACATAACAGACTATTGATCTGTCATTCACTATGGGTTCTTGATTGCCTCATAGGTATGGTTATAATAGATGCAGTGGTTTAGTATTTATCACCTAGGAATATGAACACCTGGCACCTCAGCTTATCTAAATCAATTTACCATACCGAGGCATGAAACCTCTCCATACAATTCCGTCATCAATGCAAATTGTAACCAAAATTATGATAATTCAGATTACAGACATTCGACCTGAATTAAATTTATATTTAACATAAAATTAATTATAAGTAAATTCGATATTGTTGTTTAATCGTTTTACTGCAGTGTTATGACGCATTAATTTCCAACTGATTGACAAAAAGTGATAATTGTAACCACAATCGTGTAATATTTTCCATGACATTGTGTTGAAGCTTAATTTTGTTGATCATTTCACGTTTATTTTGACAGATTTATTGGAATAATTGGATACTTAATCATGTTTAAATTAAGTATTGGATTTCTGGTAAAATCGTATTAATGCGGTTACCAACCGCAATGGATATTTGGAGAGGAAATATTTAAAATATCCTCTAAAAACTTATTGACCGTCTAATGATACTTTTTTTATTTGCCTCCTAAAAGTGACCCCTATATTCAAAATTAATTTATTTACGTTACACGTCCGTGTTTGGGTCACAGAAATACATATGTGTACAGACGCCAGCACATCAAGCTACTACAATCTGTCAAATTTATTTAATAGATTTTTAACTTTATCGCTGATGTCTAAGGTTCAAAGTTGATTGGGAAAATTTGACAGTTTCGGGTAGCTTGATGTGCTGGCGTCTGTACCAAATTTTAACTTAATCTGTCCATTAGATTCGGAGCAAATTGGCTGTGACAGACGGACAGATAGACAGACAGACAGACAGACACACGAGTGATCCTATAAGGGTTCCGTTTTTCCTTTTGAGGTACGGTACCGTAAAAATGAGCCTCTTTTTGTCTTTCTGGCCTTTTCCCACAGTTGATCACAGTAACTAAGCTACCAAACAGCTAAGCAGTAGGCAGGTAGGCACTTCGTAGCTAACCTGCTTTGTACCTAATCCATTAGGATTAGGTTAGGTTTGAACAGGCGCTTTACTTTGTGTAAATTATTTCATCGCCACTGCTCTCAAAACGTGAGGAAACCGGCATGTCCTAGAACCGAAAATTCGAAGACATGTGACATCTACCAACCCGCACTGGGCCCGCGTGGTGGATTACGGCCCACTCCCTCTCACAGAGAGGAGGCCTGTGTCCCAGCAGTGGGAACATTTATAGGCTGATGATGAGGTTAGAACTGTGACCAACCGCGTACATATCTAAGTTGTTCAATTAAATACATGACCAATTTTAACAACTTTTTATTCACAATTACTCTTACTAACCAACCACTGCCAATCTCATCACTAATCAATGTTTCTGTCTAGGTTCTGACATGACAAAGACTAATAAAGTCTGGTTGGCACGCCTCTAGCATTGTACTATTGTAATGTATGGCATTGGCTCATCTTTCATGACGATAGAAAAATATTACTAGGAACTGTTCGTCTTTAAATCTCGTCTTAACATGGGTAATGGATGATTATGAAATGCCGTTCGTTGTCTTTACGATTGTTTCAATCAATCAAGAAATCTTTGCTGTCTAAAGTATACAATATTATAGTTACATGGCTTCTTATAGCTAAGTGGCCTCTGCAGGTCTTCCTTTCTCCTTCTTCCTGTGTTTGCGTGGCTTCTTCATCCTTTTTCTTGTATTAACGTGCATGTTTCTGAATTAGCCAATTAGTTTTGCAAAAGGAGCCGCTAACCGTTACAACTTGAGAATTACCTGATTCATTACTTTGATAGCCACTCCAGTCATCATTTTCTGTTTCAAATATATATGCTTAGGTTTGTCTCCCAACCTAGCGACGTCGTCGTATAAAGATGAGGCATCCATAGATAAAAATCACCCTTCTCTTCACTATTCCATTGCCTACTCAAGGATGCATATCCGGTACGGCTCGCAAATCCTTCCTTATCCTAAGGGCACGTCCTCCCAACCATTACCGCGCCTCTCGGTCTACTCCTTGATATGCAATGGCCACTGTAGCCCCATGAAGCATGAGGCTTCAGGGGCTAGTGCGAATCTTGGGGTTCATTCGATTTATCGAGTCTGGTTAAACCACGCTGGGGTCGGTGCATTTCATTCATTCATGTAAGGTCATCTTGTATTGTATGGAATTGGAGATACAATTGCAAATTAAAGCCTTTTTGGACTCCTAATATTAGTACTGACGTCACCTAGCATTGCAAATGCGGCCCTCAACCGGTGTCCCTCCTAATGGTGCTAATCGTCAGATTACTCCAGTTACTAGGTTACTTAGGTGTACCGTGACTTACAAGTGTCCGTCTTGGTTTAGCGGACAGCTGTTAGGTTTTCCCTGTTAATTATCAGTCTACATCGTTTTTGCTATGTTCGTTTGCAAAAGCTACCAACGATTTGGTGATGAAGTGGAATTCAAGAGGTCTTGAATTTCTTAGGAGAGGCTCTTGAAGTGTGCGCTGTCTGCCTCAATTGCGTGTTTGAATGTTCAGGTATTAAGAGCTTTGCACTATGTTTGGGCATGAACAAGAACATGGCCGTTTTCTATGAAACGTCCATGTTTTAATACATTCTAGCAGATGTCTTTTCAATTCGCTTTTGAAGCTCGTTTCTTTACTCTGTGCTCGAGCTAACGTTCTCTTAGGATTGGATTCATACAATTCCAGTTATATGTAAACATCTAAACGTATTATAAGTAAAGTCGTTTTTTGTGGCTGGTCTGTGACCGCGCTAAATGATGCAACGGATTTTGATGCGGTTTTCACCATCATTTAGGGAATCTATTCCGGAAGGTTTATTTTATATGTATACATATTACATATGTGTATAGGTACATTAATATTAAACTTACTTACATATAATAAAGAAATCTCGATGATTCGTAAGAACCGTGCGAAGCAGGGACAGTCGCTAGTAAATAAAACCGTTGTTATAAGTTCCAGCAGTTGATTAATATCGCAAAATAAACAAAACTCGAATCTTGTATCAGCCTCCTTCGTTTATTATTACAGCGTTGGTATCCACTCGACCTTTAACCTACATTTCAATGGCAACCACCAACTTTCCCCGAAGGTCCTTGAACAATTAAGTTTGTAAACTTTCCCCCCTACCAAGCAACACGTTTTGATCGAGAATCCTTACCACTGACGGAATTGTTCTAAAGTAGGCGATAATTTAATAAGCCTTACAATTTGCAACTAGTGTTATAGAAAGTGGGTGACAATTTCGCTGTTTTGACACGTTTTGTTGTTGCTACCGGCTATTTACCGCTGCACGGGCAGTACAGGTCCAACAGTTGACGTTTTAAGCTATTGCATAGCTTTTATTGCGGGCTTTGAGCGCGGCGACCGAATCAAGAAATTCCGTAACGTAACGAAAATAAAACTTAACACCCCCCACTCCGCCTACCATGTAATGACGGTTCCCATGTTGTTGACCACAACGTGATGTTGTCATGGGAAACGTGATGTTGTCATGGGAACGTAATTTTTGTTTTATGTCATCACGTCATCATCCCAAGTGTAGCGTTGACAAATAGGAAGTATGGAGGTTACAAATGCTATGCAATAGCTTTACCGCGGCAGTCCCCGAGTGCCACACGTTTTTGTTTTTTGTATGAGGTGATGTTGAAGGTCTACTTATTTCCCCATAACTGGATATATCATAGGCCACTTAGTATAGAAACTTCAGATTGATACTAAAGAGAACGTTAGGACCATTTTATTGGGGAATCGATGTACCTAAATGTATCCCGCAACGCGCATTTTCTGTATCCATTTGGGAGTCGTTATCTCCACACGCGTATAGCTATTACTTAGATTATGGCTTAACTTCCTCATTGTCATTTCATTCTCATTTCTAGTACCTATGTATAGTTCCTTTTAAATGACGCTTTATCTATGAGTTACGTAACAAAATACAAACGGCAAAGATTGTCACTATCCCGCCACGCTAACTCTTGAACCCTTCAATAACATCGACAAGAACCAAACTTCCATTGAAAGTCAAACGGTTAAGTTTATCAACTTTTCCGTACCTAGCGAACTTTAAATTTTGTCCACGAAACCCCATTAATAAACACGCTTACAATTCTGCTCAGGAGTAACAGGAATTAGGAAATTTCTTTACAATTTTCTCCCTAAATTTCTTCTAAAGAATGGTGTACCGTTGACTGTTTAAAACCTGGGCACGTGGAGAAAATTTGTATTTTTAAAGGCGGTAAATTTTACACTACTTCACTCCTGTATTTCCAGAAGAGTTAGTCAGACGTGTTTACTTGTTTACAACAAGCATTTCGCCAGTTGTTCAAGGCGGGCTCCGGGCTGCTACTGAGAAATTCCTGTAAAGGCTAAATTTTTTTAATTGATAGAAACCGAAAGTTTGTACCTCCTTGATACCTGATGTTTCTTTATAAAGCCAACTTTTTTAAGCTATTGCATAGCTTTTATCGCGGGCTTTGAGCGCGGCGACCGAATCAAGAAATTCCGTAACGTAACGAAAATAAAACCTAACACTCCCCACTCCGCCTACCATGTAATGACGGTTCCCATGACAACGTGATGTTGTCATGGGAACATAATTTTTGTTTTATGTCATCACGTCATCATCCCAAGTGTAGCGTTGACAAATAGGAAATATGGAGGTTACAAATGCTATGCAATAGCTTTACCGCGGCAGTCCCCGAGTGCCACACGTTTTTTTTTTTTTAACCAAATTTAATAAAAAAAAACCCGTAGTTTACCTACTTTTGGCGGTCGCGAAATGTCAAAGCTTAATCAAAATGATAATTGTTAAGTTAAAGTCAAATGATTTAAATGCTGTTATAAATAACCGTGTCACTTCTCACATATTTTAGTATTAATTTCTTCCTAACGGTAATAGTTTTGACAATTTAGTTGATAGTTTTAATTTGAAGACAGATTAGAAATTAATAGTCTGTTGTATTTAATTTGTGGCTCGATTCGGTTTGTGTGTCGAATGATGTAACGTGTGAGAAATTTCGTGTATATAATTTGAGAATCAGTTATCAGACTTTTTCGTCAGAATAGGTGACGCTGCGCGAATGTGGCGTATGCAGTATGCGTTAATCGAGTGTGATATTATCATTATCACCCTTACTATCGAATCGATTGACTTATCCAGATGCATCATCAATCAATCACGTCAGCCTATCACAGTCCACTAATAGGCTTCTCTCAGCTGAAATAAATGAATATCGTTAATTATTTGCGATAGGTAAACAGATAAGTGCACGAAATAAGAAAGTTTAACTGTAGAAGAGTTGCTTATCGTAGTCTTTTCACTAATTTATCCCATCGTCGCGAAATGTCTCGTAGCCTGAAAATGCCTCAGTAGCAGCCTGGAGTCTGGATTCGTGCCCAATTGATGGCAATAGGCTCTACTATATGGGACTTAATATGGGTGAACTATATGTGGTTCACCTTTGCCTAACCCTTCGGGGAAACAGGCGTGATGTTATGTATTACAAAATCAGTTCCTTCTGAAATTGCAAGATAATTTATCACAAAAAAATCCCGAACTACTTTTAAAAACTGTTATTTATAAGTCGCTTTTTCTTTTGCTCTCTGATAGGAAGTGCTTATTTTTACAAAGCAAATAAATCAAGCGGTCTGTCATGTCGCATCCTGTGTCATATTTGTTTGGTAAGCCATAAAACTATAGGAAAAGAGTATGACGTCACCGGAAGTGACGGGTCTCTGATCACAGTTCATATTCCTGCCAAATATGAGATGACGTGGTACCTTGTTTGTCGTGAAAGTAAAAGTGGGAGTGGCCGCCGCAGTGATGTATGTCTCTCTATGTATGGACCCAATATTCAAGAGTTGGTGAGTTAAGGAAGTCTAGAAAGCGTCATTTTCTTATCTTCATCGTCATTATCAGCTGTTGCTGGGGACCACAAGATTTATTATTTATTTAAAATAGGTACGCCAACAGCATATATATTGTACATTAAATATTGAAGTTAACAGGTATGGGCTCTTATATATATACCAATTACAGGTGTACAGGACATTCTCATTAAACAAAGCAACCTTCTCAAATTACATTACATAAAATTAAAATATTAATTAAAATTAAAATGGAAAACAAAATAAAATCATTAAAAAAAAACAGCTTTGACTTAAATCTAAAACAGAACAAAAAACTACACAAATATCATTTAATATAAAATAACTAACGAAAATAAAATAAGCTTAACTAAGTATTGTTTAAATGACTGCGCAAGAGGGTTTTGAATCGTGGCAGGGAACCAAAGAATACATCTAAATCAGGTAGTTTGGTGTTGAGTTCGTTGAATTTAATACACATTCTAGATGTTGGCGAATGTCTCCCAATGCTATTTCTAAAGGTGGGCGGTTCGAAAAGTCTGGATATCGGTCGTCTAGGAAGATTATAAGGGACTGACAACATGACACGTTCAAGCAATTGCTCACATTCTATTTGACCATTGACAATTTTATAAAGAAAGACCAAGTCATGGACAGTACGACGGTTCCGAAGCGACTCAATGCGAAAGAAAGTCAATCGTTGTTCATATGGACATCTGTGGGATATTCCTGAGGACACGTAAGCAATATGCCTTGTAAACGCACGCTGGATATTCTCGAGACGCTGCGAATGTACAGCGTACACTGGATTCCATGCTATACTGGCAAATTCTAGATGAGAACGCACTAGAGCATTGTAAAGGATAATTTTAGTTTTGACCCCAAAAGGCTTTGCATGATGTCTTTACGGTTTATTTATCCTTATAACCGTCATCATAACTGCGAACGAAACAGATCCTTACATACACACTCCTTTGTCAACTGCTTATGAATCCGATTTACGTGTTCCCATAGCAAGGTACTTTATAAGACATTGAGCGGAGCCGCAGGCACAAATAGTTTAGGTATACAGTGGTCCTATTATCCGCGGAATGTATTGAACGAACGCCATCTAAATACATGAATGTCAGATTTGCAAGCCCACCTACGTCATACGCTTATCACTCGCTTTAGGATGATTACGTACCGAGCAGGTGTTCACGTGACCGAAATATTAAACACATACGGATAAGTACTTGGTTTCATTCTCTTTGCTCATTTAATTTTCCTATATAGATGACTTACTTTCCCTTGATATTGTTGCTACTACTGGACTCACAATCACTGAAATCTTTCATTTGTGGAAAGTTTTTGTTTTATCAGTTGATTCTGACTCTGGCAGAATCCTAATTGCGTAACACTCACATCACAAACTGAATGATTTTGAAGGATATTGCAAATCCATTGCTTCATATGTTCGAAATATTTGTCTGCTCAACAACGTAAATAACTTAATGAATGTTGTTGAGCTGTCAAAGTGAAAGCCATTACTGTAAGACGCAATTATCCCGCAGGAGACGAAAGGTAGATTGGCTTGACCGACCAGCTCCTGCAGAATCGACATCCTCAATTTAAACGAACTGCAGTTACTTTTAAAACACTCGTCGACACAGTCAATGATGATATTTAAACTGCAAAGCCTACTATAGCTAAACGTCGAACCAGAAATAAAATATTCATCAAACAACATGTAACTGTCGAATGTTTTACTAAACGCGGATCGATGCCATCTACATCTATTGCAGCGTTTACGCGAACTAACAGCACTGTGAATTAAATATTTGTACATTCCTAGCTGTGTACCGGTACCACCGCCGGGGGGGTAGGCAGGGGTGTCCCTGTCCACCCACCCTTCGATAACAATATTGAGTCCCGATTCGATGCCTATCGCCATTTTATCGGACACAGTTCCAATCACTGGATATAAGTTTGTTTCATACAATGGCTTTGTGTTTTCAATTTTAGTTTTTTCTTTTGTGTCTATGGATGCAGCGGTTTTTCAAACTCTATTGTCCTGTGGAGAGTTAATTTCAGGAACAGACAAAGCTCACCATTGCCTTAATTTTTAAGCAATTTTCGCACTAAAGTTGACATTCACGATAAAAATGACGCAAGAGTAACATATAATAATTTACTAATGGTTTTACATCGATCGTAAATGTCCAACCTTAGTACCGCCTACATTTTTTGGAAATGACAACACTTCAGAGAATCCTGAACTACCTATTACTTAATTTCTGGCCTCACGTACGTAGTGGTACAAGATTATTCTTAAAATACCTTCTTATTGTGATTTAAAGAGGCATGTCTACCAACCTAATTGTAATGACATTTTGAATGGCATGAGTCATAACACGTCTCAGCTGGAATCGATTTCATACTCAACAAAAACTAATAATGAATGCTAGTTCTTTGGAAAACAAACATGGATTTATGAAAAAGGTTATGTAATGTCTATAAGCCTATTTTTACGCATGAAATGAGAAGGCTGCATTATTTCTATGTGTAAAAATATATCTTAGCTTAATACAAGAATTAGTCCCCGTATCTGTTTACCGTATCTTCTATAGAATTGCCGAAATCTTACAGATCAGCAACTCTATAGTAAATACGGTAGAGATGCTTCGAAATTGTTCCTGCTTCATTATTGAACATGAACAATTTCACATCTCATCACTGGTCTTTTGCATCACCACTTAGATTGACGACTTTAGTTTCTAGATCATCGCCATCATCGATCACAGCCACAGCCCGACTTCACCCGCTGTTGGGCAGAGGGCTCTCTTTGCTTGGGTCAATTTCCTCTCTTCAGCGCCACTACTTCTTTAATTTCGATGGTCATTATCATAAATTCATAATGCAACGAGCTGAAATTGAAAATACTGCTCATTAATCTCCGTTAGAAGTAGGTACTCATCTACGTAGCATTTAAAGAAATCCGACTTTTCAATCAGAACATCGGTAGAAACATAGATGTTTCTGCTCATTCAGCAAATAAATAAAATACGAAAAGATGTTTCCCAGAATCTATTCTTAGTTCACAAGCAGCTAAAACAGATAAATATCATATTTTATCTTTTCCCCGAAAACAGGCCTCGCCAGTTAGATATAATAGACACAAATATACCTTGAGTCCTTTACCTATTTCAAAATACGAGGAACCAATGGAGCCCCATAGAAAAGGAAGGGCTTCTAACTGAATTTATATTTTATTTACCTTGCCGCCTATTCGATACGATAGTTCGGTTAATATAAGTATTTGAATAACAGCGAAGTGTTCAGGGTTGGCAGAATAGCTGAGAATAAAATTTAACACGAAATGTTGCCCCAATTTTATCTTTAAGATTGATCAAAGTGGCTTCGAGATTTGAGTGGTTTGAGTGAACGAACATATTTTTTTGCCTTTCGAGATTCTGTGCTCCTAGTTCTTCAATACCCCTTTATATCTTGTTGTAGGGTTTACAGGATAAAGACTTACTAGTAGTACCTTCTGTTTTGACTACTATATTGCTGTACGATCGTTTATCAATTTCCTTTCCTTGTTAATTAAAAGGTAAGCTTGTAATTCTCTCAGCTCATCTGATAGTGAAAAGATGTGGATCTTCGATAAGCTCAGTTGCTTAGATTTTCTCTTTTCACTACCGGTGCCCTTTTATTCTTCGATTCGAACATTAATGTTACTTACGGCTCTTTAAATGTCGACACTCCTAATGTCGGCACCTCTTGAACTTTGCCATAAAATGCGCTAAAATAATTGCCTAGAAAGGTGCGAAACTTCTCTAGACGATTTGTGACTTCAATATTTCTTCGAAGATAAAATAAAACATCGTTTTTAAAATCAATTTCCTCGGTAAGTTTGCTAACCCTATATGAATTAAAGGGACGTTTTTATAGAAAATAATATTCAAACGAAAGCCCGTTTCGGCGAAGTGGGAGGGGGCGGTCGGGGTGGTTGCCTCCCCATACCCGCCATGCCCTGTACGCCCGGGGAGAGGTTGATACAAATCGTAGTCATTAATGTTTAATAAATATTTATTTTGTACGAAATTGTTGATGTTCGGCTATCGTGGGTTCCGTCGATAATTTGGATTTTCAATTTTGTTTTATTGGTTTGTAAAAATCGAGACTGTCGGTTTTGATTTTAAAGGGTAACTGACTGTAGCCCCTCCTACCTGCACTTCTGGCCACCGGAAAACAGTTTCCTACTTTGGCATTTAATGGCTTACAATTACACTTAAGAGCCCAGCACCTAAAACGTTTACATGGCAGTAACCTAAGCATTGAAATGGATAATAAAATAATACAAAATGGGTATTAGGTATATAAGGATCTACGTTCTACTATTGCTTTTAAATCCAATATGTAAGGACTCAGAGGAAGGTTAGCGGAGGTTCTTCTTGTGTTAGTACGGCTAAAAGCTTTGTTCATTCTGTTGAATTTCTAAATGGATATTCTTCAAGCACATAAATGTTACTCATATTTTGCTTCCTAGACCTGGAAAGCTTCTTTGGTATTCTTATTCTTGATATCATTTGTATTCGAGTTAATTGCTTTTTGGTGGGTGGCTTATAAGAACGAAAATGTTCAGTTTTATATGAAAATAAAGTTGGCACCCCCACTTTCGAAAAATGAAAATCTAAAACGGTGATAATTTCGAGCTAATTAAGGACAATTTAGGACTGCAAGAAAAAAATTTCAGACCAACCCCCCCTTCGAGATATTCAAAATTTTCAATGGGGGTGCTAACTAGTAATTAAGTTAGCACCCCCACGGCATTTAAATGTTCACTAGGAAAGTTTTATATATGTCATAATTTCGAGCTCATTAAGGACTACAAATGCCGCATCAACCCATCCCCCATGTACAACCCCCCACCCCCCTATCCGTAAAAAACATGAAAAAATCAAATCTAAAAAATAAATTCTCACCACTATAATTCCTAGCATAGAATTGACTTAGACTGCCAAGTACAAGAATAAAACCATCCCTTAAGCCACCCCCCTTGACCAAACTTCCTGAAAATAACATCTAATTTATACGAAAATTTCTCTTCTTCATACATAAACTGTAAATCAATTATTAATGTATTATTACAACTACTACTTGCAACATCCCCAAAAAACTACCCCTTGACTGATGCTTAGTTCAAAATGTTAAACGTACTACAAAAAATTATTAAAACTCCAAACCGTGCAGATGAAAATCTAAAACAGTGAAAATTTCGAGCTAATTAAGGACTATTTTGGACTGCAAGAAAAAAAATTCAGACTAACCCCCCCTTCGAGATATTCAAAATTTTCAATGGGGTTGCTAACTAGCCACAGCATTTATGTAAATCTACACTAAAAAAGTTTTATATATGTCATAATTTCGAGCTCATTAAGGACTATTTTGGACTACAAGAAAAAAAAATCAGACCAGCCCCCCCTTCGAGATATTCAAAATTTTCAATGCTAACTAGTAATTAAGTTAGCACCCCCACAGCATTTAAATGTACACTAAAAAAGTTTTATGCATGTCATAATTTCGAGCTCATTAAGGACTATTTTGGACTGCAAGAAAAAAATTTCAGACCTACCCCCCCTTCGAGATATTCAAAATGTTCAATGGGGTTGCTAACTAGCCACAGCATTTATGTAAATGTACACTAAAAAAGGTTTTATGTATGTCATAATTTCGAGCTCATTAAGGACTATTTTGGACTGCAAGAAAAAAAATTCAGACCAACCCCCCCTTCGAGATATTCAAAATATTCAATGGGGTTGCTAACTAGCCACAGCATTTATGTAAATGTACACTAAAAAAGTTTTATGTATGTCATAATTTCGAGCTCATTAAGGACTATTTTGGACTGCAAGAAAAAAAATTCAGACCAGTCCCCCCTTCGAGATATTCAAAATTTTCATTAGGGTTGCTAACTAGTAATTGAGTTAGCACTCCCACAGCATTTAAATGTACACTAAAAAAGTTTTATGTATGTCATAATTTCGAGCTCATTAAGGACTATTTTGGACTGCAAGAAAAAAAATTCAGACCAGCCCCCCCTTCGAGATATTCAAAATTTTCAATGGGGTTGCTAACTATTAATTGAGTTAGCACCCCCACAGCATTTAAATGTACACTAAAAAAGTTTTATGCATGTCATAATTTCGAGCTCATTAAGGACTATTTTGGACTGCAAGAAAAAAAATTCAGACCAGCCCCCCCTTCGAGATATTCAAAATTTTCAATGGGGTTGCTAACTAGTAATTGAGTTAGCACCCCCACAGCATTTAAATGTACACTAAAAAAGTTTTATGTATGTCATAATTTCGAGCTCATTAAGGACTATTTTGGACTGCAAGAAAAAAAATTCAGACCAGCCCCCCCTTCGAGATATTCAAAAGTTTCAATGGGGTTGCTAACTAGTAATTGAGTTAGCACCCCCACAGCATTTAAATGTACACTAAAAAAGTTTTATGTATGTCATAATTTCGAGCTCATTAAGGACTATTTTGGACTGCAAGAAAAAAATTTCAGACCTACCCCCCCTTCGAGATATTCAAAATGTTCAATGGGGTTGCTAACTAGCCACAGCATTTATGTAAATGTACAGTAAAAAAGTTTTATGTATGTCATAATTTCGAGCTCATTAAGGACTATTTTGGACTGCAAGAAAAAAAAATCAGACCAACCCCCCCTTCGAGATATTCAAAATATTCAATGGGGTTGCTAACTAGCCACAGCATTTAAATGTACACTAAAAAAGTTTTATGTATGTCATAATTTCGAGCTCATTAAGGACTATTTTGAACTGCAAGAAAAAAAATTCAGACCAGCCCCCCCTTCGAGATATTCAAAATTTTCAATGGGGTTGCTAACTAGTAATTGAGTTAGCACCCCCACAGCATTTAAATGTACACTAAAAAGTTTTATGTATGTCATAATTTCGAGCTCATTAAGGACTATTTTGGACTGCAAGAAAAAAATTTCAGACCAACCCCCCCTTCGAGATATTCAAAATGTTCAATGGGGTTGCTCACTAGCCACAGCATTTATGTAAATGTACACTAAACAAGTTTTATGTATGTCATAATTTCGAGCTCATTAAGGACTATTTTAGACTGCAAGAAAAAAAATTCAGACTAACCCCCCCTTCGAGATATTCAAAATTTTCAATGGGGTTGCTAACTAGCCACAGCATTTAAATGTACACTAAAAAAGTTTTATGTATGTCATAATTTCGAGCTCATTAAGGACTATTTTGGACTGCAAGATAAAAAATTCAGACCAGCCCCCCCTTCGAGATATTCAAAAGTTTCAATGGGGTTGCTAACTAGTAATTGAGTTAGCACCCCCACAGCATTTAAATGTACACTAAAAAAGTTTTATGTATGTCATAATTTCGAGCTCATTAAGGACTATTTTGGACTGCAAGAAAAAAATTTCAGACCAACCCCCCCTTCGAGATATTCAAAATGTTCAATGGGGTTGCTAACTAGCCACAGCATTTATGTAAATGTACACTAAAAAAGTTTTATGTATGTCATAATTTCGAGCTCATTAAGGACTATTTTGGACTGTAAGAAAAAAATTCAGACCAGCCCCCCCTTCGAGATATTCAAAATTTTCAATGCTAACTAGTAATTAAGTTAGCACCCCCACAGCATTTAAATTTACACTAAAAAAGTTTTATGCATGTCATAATTTCGAGCTCATTAAGGACTATTTTGGACTGCAAGAAAATAGTTTCAGACTAACCTCTCCTTCGAGAAATTCAAAATTTTCAATGGGGTTGCTAACTAACCACAGCATTTATTTAAATGTACACTAAAAAAGTTTTATGTATGTCATAATTTCGCGCTCATTAAGGACTACAAATGCCGAAAAAAAAAATTGTATCGGTAACGTTACAATTTTTTTTCAACGTTTAAATTTTCGTATTAATTAGATGTTATTTTCGGGAAGTTTGGTCAAGTGGTGGTTTAAGGGATGTTTTTATTTTTGTACTTGGCAGTCTACAATTCTATGCTAGGAATTATAGTGGTGAGAATTTATTTTTTAGTTTTGATTTTTTCATGTTTTTTACGGTGGGGGGTTGTACATGGTGGGTGGGTTGATGCGGCATTTGTAGTCTTTAATGAGCTCGAAATTATGACATACATAAAACTTTATTAGTGTACATTTAAATTCTGTGGGGGTGCTAACTCAATTACTAGTTAGCAACCCCATTGAAAATTTTGAATATCTCGAAGGGGGGGCTGGTCTGAAAATTTTGAATATCTCGAAGGGGGGGCTGGTCTGAATTTTTTTCTTGCAGTCCAAAATAGTCCTTAATGAGCTCGAAATTATGACATACATAAAACTTTTTTAGTGTACATTTACAAAAATGCTGTGGCTAGTTAGCAACCCCATTGAAAATTTTGAATATCTAGAAGGGGGGGTCGGTCTGAATTTTTTTTCTTGCAGTCCAAAATAGTCGTTAATGAGCTCGAAATTATAACATACATAAAACTTTTTTAGTGTACATTTACATAAATGCTGTGGCTAGTTAGCAACCCCATTGAAAATTTTGAATATCTCGAAGGGGGGTTAGTCTGAATTTTTTTTCTTGCAGTCCAAAATAGTCCTTAATGAGCTCGAAATTATGACACACGTAAAACTTTTTTAGTGTACATTTACATAAATGCTGTGGCTAGTTAACAACCCCATTGAACATTTTGAATATCTCGAAGGGGGGGTTGGTCTGAAATTTTTTTCTTGCAGTCCAAAATAGTCCTTAATGAGCTCGAAATTATGACATACATAACACTTTTTTAGTGTACATTTACATAAATGCTGTGGCTAGTTAGCAACCCCATTGAAAATTTTGAATATCTCGAAGGAGATTTTGAATATCTTGAATATCTGTTCTCTGAATTTTTTTCTTGCAGTCTTGGAGCTCGAAATTATGACATACATAAAACTTTTTTAGTGTACATTTACATAAATGCTGTGGCTAGTTAGCAACCCCATTGAAAATTTTGAATATCTCGAAGGAGATTTTGAATATCTTGAATATCTGTTCTCTGAATTTTTTTCTTGCAGTCCAAAATAGTCCTTAATGAGCTCGAAATTATGACATGCATAAAACTTTTTTAGTGTACATTTAAATGCTGTGGGGGTGCTAACTTAATTACTAGTTAGCATTGAAAATTTTGAATATCTCGAAGGGGGGGCTGGTCTGAATTTTTTTCTTGCAGTCCAAAATAGTCCTTAATGAGCTCGAAATTATGACATACATAAAACTTTTTTAGTGTACATTTATATAAATGCTGTGGCTAGTTAGCAACCCCATTGAACATTTTGAATATCTCGAAGGGGGGGTTGGTCTGAAATTTTTTTCTTGCAGTCCAAAATAGTCCTTAATGAGCTCGAAATTATGACATACATAAAACTTTTTTAGTGTACATTTAAATGCTGTGGGGGTGCTAACTCAATTACTAGTTAGCAACCCCATTGAAAATTTTGAATATCTCGAAGGGGGGGCTGGTCTGAATTTTTTTTCTTGCAGTCCAAAATAGTCCTTAATGAGCTCGAAATTATGACATACATAAAACTTTTTTAGTGTACATTTACATAAATGCTGTGGCTAGTTAGCAACCTCATTGAAAATTTTGAATATCTCGAAGGTGGGGTTAGTCTTATTTTTTTTTTCTTGGAGTCCAAAATAGTCCTTAATGAGCTCGAAATTATGACATACATAAAACTTTTTTAGTGTACATTTACATAAATGCTGTGGCTAGTTAGCAACCCCATTGAAAATTTTGAATATCTCGAAGGGGGGGCTGTTCTCTGAATTTTTTTTCTTGCAGTCCAAAATAGTCCTTAATGAGCTCGAAATTATGACATGCATAAAACTTTTTTAGTGTACATTTAAATGCTGTGGGGGTGCTAACTTAATTACTAGTTAGCATTGAAAATTTTGAATATCTCGAAGGGGGGGTTAGTCTGAATTTTTTTTCTTGCAGTCCAAAATAGTCCTTAATTAGCTCGAAATTTTCACTGTTTTAGATTTTCATCTGCACGGTTTGGAGTTTTAATAATTTTTTGTAGTACGTTTAACATTTTGAACTAAGCATCAGTCAAGGGGTAGTTTTTTGGGGATGTTGCAAGTAGTAGTTGTAATAATACATTACTTGGCAGTCTAAGTCAATTCTATGCTAGGAATTATAGTGGTGAGAATTTATTTTTTAGATTTGATTTTTTCATGTTTTTTACGGATAGGGGGGTGGGGGGTTGTACATGGGGGATGGGTTGATGCGGCATTTGTAGTCCTTAATGAGCTCGAAATTATGACATATATAAAACTTTCCTAGTGAACATTTAAATGCCGTGGGGGTGCTAACTTAATTACTAGTTAGCACCCCCATTGAAAATTTTGAATATCTCGAAGGGGGGGTTGGTCTGAATTTTTTTTCTTGCAGTCCTAAATTGTCCTTAATTAGCTCGAAATTATCACCGTTTTAGATTTTCATTTTTCGAAAGTGGGGGTGCCAACTTTATTTTCATCAGTTTTATACGTTTGGAGGTTTGCTATGAAATTGTCATACCAGGCTTTCCTAGAGATCCCATTCTGTTATAACTTAATTAATACTCAGCCAATTTCAATTTCGAATTGTAATGAAAACATTGACGCTAATATTGACGTACTCAATTAACATTCTAGTCTTTAGAAACCTAAATTGAATAAGCAAGTAATTTGCCTGAATATTTAGACACAAAACCAATTGAATTTGGTTGTTATGAAACCATTTCTCGTTCGGGTCTACTTCGAAATGTTGATAATATTGATTACTTGTCCATTCTTAACCATCGGAGCGTCTTCTGACTTATTGCTGGGGTACGCATTGCCAGAAAATTGTGGTGAATGAATTCTATGCTCATTAAACACAGGCTGGTTATTTTTTACTGGTATGAAAAGAGATTTCTTTGCGTGTCTGTGGACTTTTGAATTTTCTGCCTCTTTTATGGTTCAATTATTTCAATGGCATATAATCTTTTCTAGTTTCATGTAGTCAAAAATGAAACAGAAATAGTGACCGTGAAGGGTGTGATATATTACCTATGTATGTTTAGTCCGTTTATGGTCTTTTTTATCGGCGTAACATGATAAAACCGAATCGAAAGTTTGCAAAGAGGTTGCTTGATTATTGATAAGCGGAGAAGGACTAACGAACCGTTTTATCGACATACAGATATCTATTAAGATAAATTATAAACTTGCTAAACACGATGTTTATCTCCAATAAGATAACCCATTTAACGTGCTCGGGTTTTACGATACAATAAATAAATAGCCATTAGTGATTCATATAATATTTACTATTCAGATTGAATAGCTGATTCATAGAATATTCAAGAAGGTGTTTTGTATAATATTAATAGCCATGAATTCTCAGCAAATGTTATAGATTACCGTTTTGCTTGCTAGATGATGATGTTAACTCATTTTGTAAATGATTACTTAAGTAAATTGACGAAAGTCATTAAAATTTTGAATTATGGAAGTAATTGAAAATCCTCTGCGATGTTGATAGCAACTGCAATGATAGTTTTTCAATATTTACACATTCAAAGCAAATTTTTAAACTACCTACGAAATCTTTTTTCGCCCGATGATTCAACCTCAACAAATATTGGCTGCCAATCGTCCTTGACGTCGATTGCCTATTTGCTGCTCGCCAATTGGTGGATGCTATTAAAAAGACATAAACATCGGCCGCAAACCGGCCCAAACCGGTTCTGGCATCAGCTGATAAGTAATGTAATCACAATTATCTGTAGAACAACATTTGTGAAGCAATCTGTAGAGGCATGCTGGGTACGAAAGAAAAAGGATTGTATGCTTATTTTCGATTGTGATTGTGAACCTTTTCAGACATTGGTCTGACTGTTGGCACAAATAGTTAGAATGGTCAGTAAGTAGCTAGATGGATGAAACTTCGTTAGGGTCAGCCCAGCCAGTTCTTCGGGGCTTCTCTAAAATTTTACTTTATTATGAGTCTTCTCCTTACTTACATTAGGTATTAGCGTTTAGTTGTCCATGTTTCGCCTTCATACATCCTGCCTGTAAAATGGCTTCGTCAAAATATTGATGTAGGCAACACCGCCGCAAAATCCGATACTACGGCTTTCATTTCGATATCATGTTATCAAAATGTGCGTGTGCATATACGTATAATATCGTATATCCACCAGACCCCTCCTGGGGGAGGCAGCCAAAAACACATGCACAGATAGATATACATACATTGGACGGTAGGACCAGCCCAGACGACACAACATAACCACGCCGGCTTTACAAAGGGCCGGCAATTAGACCCGGCACGTCACTCGTACGTATCGATCGGATTGTCCGTCCGTCATTGTGATCCGACGTGTTTGCATATCTGCGCGCCTGGTAGCTAGCTGTATGTATGTTTGTATGGAATACAGGTGGTGGTATTTATGGTGCTTTTGGGATGGAGAATGTCTGGCGATGTCAGTTTCGGATGTAATTTTATGAGTATTTTAAACCCTGTTGGGCGCCAATTCACGCATAAATCAATTTGTTGGGGGAACACGGCCTTACAATTTTTATCACAATAATTAATTAAAACGGAGGACGGTAATTACTAAAGATAGTAAATTAAACACCTCTCATATCTATATATATGATATCGTTATCCTACAACTTTTCAAAATGGTGTCTCTTTCATGCGTCTCAAAGGACCAAACTGGGAACTCGATACATTTACTTGGTCCAAAGATACAATTTCTTAGTCATACCGTCTTAAAATTTATCTTAGTAATATATATCTGATAAACATGATATGTTTACCACACAGGAAGTGGTTATGTGTCAAGTATTGATGACCGGTTGTCGAGTCATATTAATAGTAACTTTGCTGCAACCTGTAACTCGTCTAATTCAGCGTTTAGAACAAGTTATTAAGGATTAAATTGAATGACATTCTTCAAAGATTTCTAAAGAAACACGAAACGGAAGACAGGCTACGTAAATCTTTATAGCCTGTTTTTAACAGGAAATAATATTAAAGGTGAAAAGCAACACCGGAATGAAACCACGGAATGTTTTAAAGCAATACCACCAAATTGAATTTCAAGCCGAATTTATTCTACAAAATTGTACGACAATATTTATTTTGTACACGAAGGTTAGCGAGGAAATCGAGTTAATTTACCCGGGAATTTACGAAACAAATCGAATTAATTCGCTGCTCCACCCACTACTTGCGACCTACGAAACTAATTTATCTTAGACAAACATAATGAAGTTACTTATAATGATAGATTTAATATCTCGAATATTTGTTCAGTAGATAAAATAAGTTGATATTAATCGTTTACTTAATTGTAATTATAGCCTACTAAATTGGTAGATGTTAATTCTCTTTATTAATATTTCTTAGCGATAAGAAATACATAATCATAATCTATTTTTATTAGCCGCATGGGTCGATCGATCAGGTAAAGCTACGCTTGCCGCAGTTGGCCCGTGGATGGATGACCATCTTTACATACCAAGACCCCTCCTTGCCTCGGAAAGCACGTTAAGCCGTTGGTCCCGGCTGTCATTTGTAGATCTTGGACAGTTGTTACGGGTAGTCAGAAGCCCAAAAGTCTGACAACTAGTCTTACCAAGGGGTATCGTGTTACCTAGAAACTAGGTTGTGGACGTCAGATAGGCAGTCGCTCCATGTAAAATACGGGTATTCAGCTGCATCCGGTTAGACTGGAAGCCGACCCCAACATAGTTGGGAAAAGGCTAGACAGTTGATGATGAATCTATTTCTATGTGGTTATCTATAAAACGACATCTCAGATGCCTATCCTTTTGTGCACCGTTGACTTCATTTAATCGCCAACCGCATCTGCATCTCTACCCCTGGACACATCTCCCCTCGGGGGGTGTCATTCAAATTGTAACACTTAACCTACCCTAATCCTAGGGGCTTCGTACTAATCAGTATTCCGGGTTTACTTTGTATGTTGACTAATTCGGACTGCTATACATGATTATACTCACATGGGAGGATAGCTTCAAAGCCCCGGATATCGTAATCCATGAGAGTTGAAATAAGTAACGGTGACAGTTGTTGATCAGTTTGTTTCACTGCATTGACGTTTTAAGCATAACTTCATGTAGTAGTACAGAAATTGTTTCTGAAATTATCATATCAATTTGAATGTTTACTGCTGAATATGGATTTCCCAAAAACTGTTAGAATTAACGTTAAAAAAGGAAATAATCACTACGCTTAGCAGACAATAATAATCATGATTTCATGTAATGGCAATGGCAGGAATTAGAATGGTGCTTGTTAGTAATCTCTTCACGTTATGTCTTTGTGATTGTTAAAACATGACTGAAGAGGTGCTATCCATTGGCATTGACATAAAACTTTTTACTAACTTCTGTTTTATTATTCGTTTAATTATTCTTGTATGTGCGAAAGTTGAAGTAGGTGCCTACTTAACTGCTTAAATTGTCCTCCAACAAATACCGTTTCATTCCTACAACAAAAACAACTAGGACAGTACCACAGTTCATTGTACGTGCTGTACAATGAAACGAACACGTCATCGTGTTTTCGCACTTTCGTGATGTGCCGACGTCAGACGATCGATCGAAGCGTTGGATGGAATTGGATGTTTTTTATGACGTATGGATGTAGCAGACATGGAGATAAGAAAGGTTTAGCGGCGATGCCATGAAGATTTCAGAGGTAATGACGTGTTTGGATGACGTGCGTAGTTCTAAATTTGAATCTAAAGTATATCTGAAAACAACCACGTTTTCTGGGCTTGGTCGAGATCCTCAGATAAGAAACCTCATACTGCTTGGATATCTTAAATCTTATCTCAGAACTTCAAGTCATTATGAGTTTAGTTTCGACTACCTATAAATGTTAGTCAATAGTATTTGAAAATGATAATCATGCTTTATAACTGGCCGTAGCAAAATCAGCGAGTCTAGTTTGATCAATAGTCCTAGTTAAAAATTTGGTCCTTCGAGCATTAGTTGATAAATACACAAACAACAACCCATCGCATCTCATCAGCCGACCAGTCGCCATATAATCAAACACCTAAAGCCTGCGTGACTCATTAGCACAATCGCACGACACGATCGCTTAGTCGTAATATGTAATAAAATATTCATTAATGTACAGTGATTATCGCGGCTGGGCGCCGATTTCTATGGGAGAGGGTCGTGGCCTATAATTTGGTAGAAAGTCCCGAAGAAAGGGTGGTTACTGTATTCACGCATATAAGCCATTAGGGAAGCACGATGTTTATTTTTACTGCCGCTGTTGAAATTCTGACGACGATTCTTACAGTCATTTTCCCTAAACGGTTCTGTCGAAAGTAATATCTAGGCAAAGAAAACAAAACCACTGAAGGACCATATAGGGGTTGGTCCTTCGGTTCGAATAGAATGACAGTAACACGTCAAGCAAAGGTTTAATATGAGCGTTTTAAACCTGACGAGCTATAAATAGGCAAAAAAGGCGAATCTCGTCATTTTAACAACTTCGCTGCTAGCTCCGCGAATTAAGGGGACAATAACTGACTTTTAATGATTTTATACTGAAGATGACGTCTAAACGAGTAGTGTTAATGATTTGGACAAATATATGTTAAATTAGAGCATTTTCTTAATATTTTAATATAGCCATATTTTGTACTATGTTTATATTACATAGTGATATAAATTTGTAAAGTTATGTCTAACGCGGATAAAAAACTGAGAATGACGCAAAATCTATTAAGCGTATTTTTCTGAAAACTTCACCATTTTAAAGATAATTAAATTATTGATCTTTTAGTATACGTGTTTTATTAAAATACCATTTGTTTTACGTATAATAAATTAAATATGCGTCTAATTTGGGACAGCGCTCCTTGATGGGCGAGTCCTATTACTGGCTGGACGTACGACGCGTTGCGTGAGCTCAGTATAGAACACGCAAGCTAACCATTCAAGGTCACTGTCATATATCTGCGTCTTAAGCGGAGTAGCACTGCTCGGTTTCTTTGAATTAGTACGCATACATATTTTAAGGTACATCGGATTTTCCCATGACGTCACCATATTCCAGTTGGCAGCGAAGCTGTTAATAAAGGTTTCACGGCATACGTCACAGACTTTCAAAATAAATGTGTCATCGCCTTTAGTTGTTTCAGGGTTCCGGACTGTATCCAAGTCGCGTTCACATTTTAATTATGATTCTTTTGTGTCATAAAATTAATTAATTTCACTATTATTATTCGCTGCTCGTAGTTTCGCAGCCTTCCCTTTTTCTAAGTTATTTGTAGGCCATCCTTCATTAATGGGCAGAATTCCAAGCGGAATTACCTGAAGTCACGTGCTTATGTAGACGTGAGCAGTTTAAAAATTGCAAATGGCGCATTAGTATTGATGGGTTTCTTGATTTATTGATCCTCTATAATACACATGGACTTTGTTATTGTCGTAGCATCAATAATTGTGCCTTCAAAAGTTTTATCGTGGAGGCTTGTGGCGGCATCTACGTTGATACGCGAACTACGCATCAAAGACCTGATGTCACACAAATCCTGCATCGTGCAAGCAGGGCAGAGTTTACCGCGCAACCGATATATTTGTATACAACACCCGTCTGGTCGGAGGATCCTCCCTTTTCTATAGAGGATGAGTGAACTTTACACCCTGTTCCTCACACCTCTATAGGCTCATTCGTTGTCTGCCCATGGTGTATCAGTTATTACCTACATCAAAATGTAGAATTTCATGTATAACAAATGGACTTAAAATATTGTTACAATCACCCTGATTCACAGAGATTTTGGAAACAAGGTTTCGTCTAATCTCTAGATAATGAATCCTTTTATTGCTATTTCGATTCCGACCCTGAAGATGGAAAAATAACCTGGTTTGAGTGATTGCGGTGGAAAGAATCAGAAAAAGGCTGGTCTTTTCTGAGAAACTGAAGTAATAGAAGTGTGGCTCTGATTACTGCCTGACATCACTTGGGATCGTTAGCCTCATGTCGAGTATTTCCAAGTATTATAACAGGCATCGATACCCGAGATTGCTTATCATATTTACTCTTACATCAGAACCCATCGAGATACGTCTGTTTGGTTGCTATCTCTAATAATAATATGATATAGCAGTCAATATTATTGGAAACAATAGCCCTGATTCTGTTGGACACCGACTAGTCAATATAACGTTTGATTGACGTCATAATTCCACTATAACCAATTTTGGCCATCAACATTGCTTTGCTGTTTTTAGGCTCGAAACATTAAGTAAAAATGGAACTGCTGCTCAATACTCAATCGTTTATTGCAGTCTGTGCATGTGTGCATGTGTCTGCTAACTACTCAACTTTTTGTTTTAAGACATATGACACGGTCTTGTTAGGCAAAGATTACTGCTTTAGTTAAAAGACCTTTGCCATCATTCAATCTGCCTAGCCTTTTCCCAACTATATTGGGGTCGGCTTCCAGTCTAACCGGATGCAGCTGAAGTCAGATAGGCAGTCGCTCCATGTAAAATACTGGTAGTATTTTACATGGAGCGACTGCCTATCTGACCTCCACAACCCAGTAACAGGGTAATACGACACCCCTTGGTAAGACTGGTTGTCAGACTTTCGGGCCGCTACGGACGGGACGACCCGTAACGACTGTCAAAGATCCACGAATGACAGCCGGGACCAACGGCTTAACATGCTTTCCGAGGCACGGAGGAGTGTCGGTATGTAGAAATGGTCACCCATCCACGGACCAACCCCGGCAAGCGTAGCTTAACCTGACAGATCGACCCGAGCGGCTGTTAGTACTTAGCCACGAGCTCCTCTGCCATCATTTCACAAATAAATACATAATTAAAACGAAAATATTTTTACGCAAATCATATAAGAACATATAAATAAATAAATATCTTCAACTTCATTTCAATTCTAATCAACTAAGTAACTCGCAAAAAAAAAGCTAAAACGTTTCAATGTTTGCGTTCAATTTCCATATCATTTGCCAACCAAGCAAGGAGTTTATTTACAAAAGTGTCCTGTTTGATATTCATGAGTGTTACCTTAATTCTGTTCGTAAACGTTGGCAAGCCGCCACAGTTCACTTTCCGATTAGATTTTCACGACCTATAGATGTCTTGAATAGCTGATCGCGTACCAATGGAAAGCTATTTATGGTTTTCTCGAAATTACTGAGGAGAACACGGAATTAATGAAAATGTAATAATTCTGGGTAACTAATTAACTGTTCGTTTACACCCGGTGAATGGAATTGAAAACATCGTCAAGAGCTTAATGGTCTGAAGTTGCCAACACGTAGCGAGTGGTGATTAGGGCATGGAAAAACTGTCAAAATCCGGTTGTTTCGGATCTTGATTTTGTAACTGGTTGTCAGTGCACGGTCCTTCTCTCAATAATAAGAGAAAAAAAAGTTCCTACAAAGAAACATAAAATATCATCAATTCATCACTTAAGGAAGAAAAATATACGGAAATAACTCCTGTTTTTTGCAGGTATTTTTTCGAGGTTCTTTTAAAGATAAAGTATTAGATTCTTTAACATCGATCTCAAGTTATATGAGCCGTATTAAAAGCTGCCTTCATCCTACCAAAATATGCTTAATATCCAACAGGAATAGGGTTGATTTTTCATCAGCATTTTCAAAACCGATAAGCTATTACTCTTTCACAGATGGATGGTTGTCGTGAAGAGGGAAAATTTCAGTGTTTGCGCAGTAGCTCGCTTGTGTTCCGAGAAGGTCCTTTTAATGATACTTTCGGTACGGTGCGACCCACATTATAAGGGACGCGTCAAAATATTTTCCACCGTCTCCATAGGAGACCGTACGGTCAGGAATCTTTATCATGGGGATGTGGTGTGATATAATTTAATGTGGCATCAAAATATGAAGTTTTTAAGTGCTTGCTTTCATGTTTTTTATTCGCGTTTGCGCGTTTATGAATGAAGGGTCAGCTATTTATCAAGTTAAATTTTTCGCGGGGACTCTGGGCCTTTATTGTTCAAACTCAAACTCAAAGCATTTATTTCAAATAAACCAATTACAGGTACTTTTGAATTGTCAAGGGGTCGGTCAGTCAGAAAAATGAAGCTAGTTGCTCATTCCAAAGCGTAGTAGGTACCTATGGAGAAGAACGGGCAAGAAACTCCACGGACACTCTTTTAAATCAAAATATTGTTACAAAATATTGGTTATATCATTCGTGTTGAATTTATACATGTGAGAACAATGTAGAAAGACGTGCACGTTAAAAGCGTCCGTAATAAAAATATAATAACAATTCAAAAATTTAAATAAATTAAAATAAAATAAACCGTGGCAGCTAAGAGATGACCAGTCCCTACTGACGGCGCCCGTTCACGAACATGTTCCTGGAAAAAGTCTGGAAAAGTTTTTAATAACATAACATCTCTCCTGGTTTCAGCGAAGGGTAGGACAGAAAAAGGTCTTAATCCATAATGTTAATCTCATTTTCTTTTGTCCCTCAGCTGGCGGGTATGGAGAAGGCCAAGGCGTACATAAAAAGCTCGCTGGCGTCAAAACCGGCGTCGCCGTGTGCGTCGCGCGACAAAACGACGCCCGCACAGGACGACGTGCGCGTGTGCTTCGTATGCGGCGGCGCCGGGTTAATCGACCAGTACACCGTTAGAGTCAAGCCTGATACGCAGGTAATATGATACCAACTTACATGTGACTAGAGGCCCTGTAGGGAAATTAAGAGACCTTGAAGTGAACTGTCAATCCCTAGCATCAGATGGGATGTCAGTTCACTTTAAAGCTCTCTTCACCGTGAAAACTACGCACGTGTACTTAACTTCGCTTTGTATAAAAAATGTAGGCGGGATTGTCCATTGCGACCTACGGCCACGCTACGCACCGATGCGTGGTTGGCAAACTAACGAACCGCACAGCAAAGCACACGTGGCAAACCTCGCCGTTCACATCCATCAAGTCACAAGCTGTGATAGTTAGACTACGAACTTTGAGTGCAGCTTGTCAATTTGCGATTGCCAGCATTGAGGAGAAGACTAACACCCAATCTTGGAACATGATTTGGGTTTATTAGCCAAAATCACACAGCATCGTACAAAAATCTAGTTGTGAAGAAGATATATGGCATAGTCTACAAAACTCACAAGGAAAGGTTCAGAAACTTGAAGCCTTCAGGTTTCTGAGCTTTTCTATGTGAGTTTGCACGTGTCTTAAGAAAGCAACACACAGCCATAAGTAATCACTGACCTACTTATCGAAATAACTCAAGACATATTCGATATTTTCCCCGTGACACACAAAACCGTGTTTCCTCAACAACAAATCATAACACATCTATCATTTCGCAACGATGTCTTGACGTTCCGAACGACATTGTCACCCGATTCGCGTCTTATTACGTGTAGTCATGTGTTTGGGTTTCGTGCTGGTTTCAACCGGATAGCAATTGATGGAGCGCCTAAAGCGATTGACATTTGACACGTAATTACGTCCAGTGCACGGGTGTGGCGGTTATTGGTTGCGTACTATGTGTTCCTGGTACTTTGTGATTTTATTGAAGAGAAAATAATAATGGCTATGAAATAAATGAATTTTAATTTTCTTTTAATTTATTTTTATGGAAGGGTTTATCCAAACAGTGGGTAGATGTGAATGATTATGAGGTTCTATAGGGTTTTGAATTATTCAAGCGTCGATCTGTTTACGTAGGCTGGATCATGTTAGGGAAGAGGATTGAATTGAAAGTGATTTTCGTTCTTTTTATTAGCAATTCAATGTTTGTATACTTCCTTAATTTTGCTGTTTTATAGAGATGTATAGAAACACGCCTTGAAGTTTTTGTTGCCTTCTGTGGCTTTTTAACAATAAATTCGATACACGTTATAATTTGTAGACATCGTAAGTAAAATATGATAATAAATTTTATCCACAATTCATAAGAAAGACAATAAAATCAGATTACAATATTATAATAAATCGGAATATCAACAAGAATATATCCATTTTAACGTGAACTACACTTATGTTAATGTTCGTTGCCGCATAATGTGACCTAATTCTTATATATTACAATAATAGATCAATTTATTTATCAGTAGTCTTCTGTGGTCCATTTTATGAGCCCATTCATAAATGTATAGAGTGTTTATGACTTGGCTCACGTGCGCATTTCGGGGAGTCGCGTCACGTGGTGAATTGGTAACTTTAATTCTGTAACCGTCACGAAGCTCTGGCATTTGGGTAACGCTTTCATATGGACATCAAGTGGTGAAGGGAAACATTAAATGCATGTGAATACGTTCATCATTATCATCATTAGTTGTTCCACACTTCCACACATCCTTCCTTCTCCCTTTTGTGCCATGCTTGCTTGATCGGTAAACATTATGACTGTGCTGTGTCAAATCATCACCGCAATCCACTGCCTTCTGCAACCAGTTACAAGTAAGTATAATCAGCTTATAATGTTCCCACTGCTGGGACACATTCCTCGAGGGAGTGGGCCGTAATCCACCACGCGGGCCCAGTGCGGGTTGGTAGTTTGGTAGATGTCACAATGTCCAAGCTAAATTAGCGTCTCTCAAAGGAGATGGAAAATGTTGGGCCCAAATGTAATAGGTTGAGATTTGATCTAAAAATTTGTCATATTTTTTTATCCTTGAATATCAAAAATCAGCTCAATTCTCAGCCTGGAAGCGGAGAAATATGATAAAGATAGTTTTCGTGAGATCATCGATTAAAGTAATCGATTACACAACTACAAAAAGAAAACCTACCCACTAGGCAGCACTAGACTAGGTAATATAATTATCTCTAAGTAATTAATTGCACTACATATATGTACTTTTAAACAATATTATACTTTTATACATTTAATTTAAATAAAACATCATTAATTACTGAAAAACCAAAATAATGATTACAAATTTTATATCGATTAAAATCTTTTTTATTTTTTTGTGTATGGCACTGGCAGTACATATTCTGCACTGGCAGACTGACAAGACTGACATTGACACTAGACGTTAGTGGTGGGTCGTTCTCGAATTTTTGGCGACCGAAACCGTTTTCCCGACGACGAAAACGGTTGCAGAAAACGGTTAAAGGACGAAACTTATCCAACATGGAATAGAATTGCGTTTTCGTTGAGCGCAGTTTCTTAAAACTATCAACGATTTGAAATGTATGAAATGGTTTTTTTCGCATCACGAACGACAGCATTGACAACTGGTAATACATTACTGACTGTATTTTCTTAGATGTAAAAATCGGACCAAGTAATTCGAAGACTGGTTTGTGCAATGAAGACTGTTTGAAGTTGAACTCGGGACGTAAAACGGATTCATCATCACAATACATCAACAGTCTTTCAACTTGTCATCAACGGTCTTTGTAAACGGTTCGTTGTCGCAACGCCCACCCCTACTAGACAGCTGTCACTATTTTCGTGTTTTCAGGTGTATTTGGAGTGCTTTCCTAATAATTTTTCATTTTCAACGATCACTGCTTTGATTTTTACGGATTCCGACCCTGCCTACCTTGTACGGCCCTTGATTTCACACTGGATACCGAAGATCGCTCACACGATTGACTTGGAATTGTTGAAACTATAACTACTATCGCTGTGTGAATTATGGGATAGCAACTAGTCACTGCAATACATTAATGTATGTATGAATCTATAAATTCACACCATTTACATCTCGTTACATTCAGGCCTAAGAGTTTATGTAATCGTTTCCGTCTCATTTATTCACGTACTCGGTATGAAAAAAAAAACATCCTAATGAAGGCCAGTCTCGCCGTAAAGAGGATTGGATCTGTCCGCCTGGGGAATCCTCTTGGCATAAAGGCATAATATTGTTTGGCATAACGTTTTCGCATTACTTTTATTAGCATAATAATACTTTGGTATGATGCAAAGGTTAGCATAACTGTCATTTGGTATAATTTGTTTTGGCATAATTTGGAGTTAAATAATTTTTTAAGGCATAATATTTATTCGTCTATTAATCATGAGCCATAATAGTATAAACAATATTTATTATAATTTGGGAATTAATCTATTGGATTAGGTTAAGGTGCGGCGGGGGTGGTCTGTGGGCCACACCTGAGCCGCAAATATATTTGTTTTTAGATGAGTTATATTAAGGTTAATTATTTTTATTTCAAAGAATATTATGTGTGATTATGCTTTATAAAATTATGCTTCATTATTATTATACCAACAGTATTTATGGCAATAAACATGGCAAAACATTTATACCTAATAATATTATGCGTAATGATCATTATGCTGAATTTCGTTATGCCAATGTAAATTATGACAATGTATTTTATGCTTATCATTAGTAAACCGTCTGCCTGCGCATCTCTCCAGGTTTTGCAACTAATATTGCATTCTTAACTTGAGCAATACCTAGAGAATGCAACGTACAGACCTCCCATACCTAATAACTCATCTGTAAACACTGTTACGCGATGTTCCCATGAGATAATTGACGCATCACCAACGTAAGGCGTAGCAATAATTCACGCTGTTTTCCCATAAACCGTTCCCACATAGAGATCGGTGTGTAAAGACGTGTTTTCACTGGGTGACAGAATGTTGGGCAACTTGCTGTGACGTCGGCAATGTGTTGCAATAATTCTCTAAAATAATATTTTATGAGCTTTGTGATTATTTATAGTATAACTCGCATTTTTGCTGCTAATATGTGTTGCTCCGCATGCTGGGAGAAGACGATATGCAAATCCACACATGCTTCAATAAAATATTAAACTTTGATAGAAGAGCACATCCACATGCACGATCTGTGATGCAGCATAGTATCGATCCCGATCATACATTATCTGTTGATCAGCATCATAATTACTTCGTCAATGTTGGCGTGTCTATCAAAGCACCGAATTACAGCTAATTCGATGCTTTGATAGACACGCCAACATTGACGAAATAATTATGTCATGTTTGCTGCCGCAAAAAACATATGTACAGACGCCAGCACATCAGGCTACTACAATCTGTCAAATTTATTTAATAGATTTTCAACTTTATCGCTGAAGTGTAAGGTTCAAAGTTGATTGGGAAAATTTGACAGTTTCGGGTAGCTTGATGTGCTGGCGTCTGTACCCATAAATGATTCGAGCCATTAATTTCGAAACTTGCGGAACTGTAATTCCGATAACGGGCTTTAATTAGGGAATTTCGCTCATGTCTTGGACTGTAGGCCTTTAATTTTAATTGCCATGTTGGATAAAATTGCCCATCAGTTTGCCAACATGTTGTCTAACACGGGTCTCCAGTGTACACGCCACTTAACACGCGTATGCAATCGGTAAGTGAATAGATAATAATTATAATTTAGCAGAACGTTGTGCATTGTTTTCTTAAAGATTTAGCCTATGTATTGTACTCGATAATCGATCGATACTTCTGTTGTTGTAAGATTTCTCTGAGTTTTTCAGTTTTTTATTTACATTAATTATGTGTCAGTTTTTTATTTACATTAATTATGTGAGATGAGTAGATAATTATTTGAGGAAACATGAGATTATTTCAATTCACAAATATCCTTTTTGTATGATAGGTACTTTTTTTAGCACACAGTGTACGCAAAGCTGCAAGGAATGGAAAACATCAAAAGATTCAGCACTTTTCGAACGTCAAAAAAAAACCACCAAAGCATTTACTCTTTTGTTTTTTAACCATTTTTTTCCCTCTACCCCAGTGCACGGAACCATACTTCCCTTTCCTGGGCGCGCACGCTCCCCCCGCCGGTTACCGGGCGGAGGGCGACGAGGACGGCACCGTACGATGCTGCTGCGTGTGCTACACCTTCCTGAGGCAGCAATGGGAGCAGTACGATCGAGAGAACAAGCCGCACAGCCAGAGGTTCTACTGGATGAAGAGGCTCGATGGGAAACCTTTTATAGGTTAGTATAGTTTTAAGGGTTTCTAGAGTTTATACTTACTTCGAAAGGAACGGTGTACGTTGATATTTGGTCAACTATGTTTATGGTACACGGAGTTATTATTGCGGCACCTAAATGATACAGATTTTAAGTAAAAGATCACGCCAAAATAGAAGAGTAGTGTGATAATGGGGTTCGAACCACGAATATTCTGCCTCCGTTCAACCAGAGACAGTAGTGAAACGCACTGCAAAAACATGGCTTATTTTCAGGTCAAAACTGGTCGGAAAATCTCGAAACATCCAATAGTAAACTTGAATGTTTCTCACGACAGTTTAAATATTACAAAAACCCATTGTCGTATTTAGCATACTCCGTAGACAGTCCATAAGCACAACATGGATACGTCTTTTTATCTTCCCCTATAATAAATAACTCGATACACAATGTCTTCACAACGTATCATGTACCTCTTCGACTATTAAACGTATCGGATCAGTCGGCGTCACTACGAATCGTACAACAACGTTGCATTCCGATTTACTCCGAATGGCCGTCGTAAATCCAACGCCTTTCCGCCTCGGCTCGCCTCGCCAGATAAATAATATTAAAACAAAGGAGACGAGATTCGTGTTGTGGACTTGAAAGAAGTATTTTGTTATTTTTTTCCTCCGAGTTTTTAAAATGGGTTGGTTTCCATGTCCCACAGTGTACGTTAAGTCAGTTTTCATGGCTTTGACAGTTGTTATGGCCAGTCAGATAGGGGAAAGCGACATCCAGTGTAATCTAATAGAAGTGGAAAATTGCGTCGCTGTTTTTATAATGATGACAATTTCTTAGGAGTCAAAAATGAAGAATTTTTGTTTTATTCTGTAGCTCTCTCCCTTTTGATCCTATTCATAGAAAAAAATTAAATAAAAGTCTGTACTTACTTATCTAAAAAATTATCAAAAGAAAATTCTTAAAAGGTTGATTAATTTAAATAGATGCGGCTTCTCTTACAAAGCTGATCCACGAGCCGAGATAAAAATGTAACATCCAACATTTTTTTAAGCAAAAAAAATAAAACATTCCGCGAAAAATGTCCTTAAAAATTGTTATCAAACATTATTTCAACTGTCAAAACGGGTCGTGTCGTACAAAGCGCCCCCTGGCGGATTATCCGGGAGGCAGAGCCCTCCCACAGCACTCTTTTGTCTCGGCTGAGCCAAGCCGTGATAGACGCACGGAAAGTGTCCTATTTTTTTTGTCCTTTTTTTAGGACATACTGTAGGTATATACGGAGTACCGAGGTTGTAGTTTTGCGTGGCTTTTTTGGTTAAGAATTTTATTTACATCATGTTTTTAAAATGAACTGGGATTTGTCTTTTTCAAGTTTATTATTCGAGGGAAAGATTTTAATTTAGGTACAAAAAAAAACACTCTTTAAATGCAAACAGTCGCGTAGCGCTTGCGTAGATTCTATGCTCTTGTATCGTACACCTGGTAAACGTATACCAGGTGTGTTTAATTGATAAAATTGAAGTAATACATCGATCATCAATCCCTAGTACCTACTGTGACAATTTCAGAAAAAAAAGTATTCTTGAGATATTCGAAAGTCTTAATACTATCTTGGTTGGGCTTGGTTTGTTAAGTATACGGAAAACTTTAACCCTGGGGTCCACGCTCATCATTTGCGCTTGCGTAAAAAAAAATGCATACTAAATTGACACAAACACTAAAATTACAGCCACATAACATGTTTACTTTGCATTTCGTGGTACACCATTGTGGTGAGCGGCCCCACCATCGAAACAATGCCTTGTTTTGTTACGTGTCACCTGCACAAAGAACTAACTATAGTACCTACTTACTACTAGCGACCTGTAACTCCTGTAAGTACACGGTACATGACTACTTGTATGCTGTAGGTCAGTATTTGGTAATGATTCTGCAGGTTTGATGGATAAGTCCTTAAAATATGGAGTGAAGATGTTTGCATGTTCGCTACTCAATTGCACATGAAGAGCGGAAAGGATTTTGATGTCAGAGGCTCACAGAAAGACCATGTCCTGAATTAATACATAAGATAGGTACTTTTTTATAAGCGTTTGATTATCGTCATCGCACGTTTTTCGGTTTTTATTATTTTACTCCTAAGCTCCAGAAACATAACGTATTTTCCCAAGATGTCCATTATCTATTCAAGGATGCATATCCAGTACGGCTTGCAAATCCTTCCATATCCTAAGGGCACGTCTTCCTTACCATTACCGCGCCACCCGGTCCACTCTTCTTGATATGCAATGGCCTCTGTAGCCCCATGAAACACGGGGTTCCAGGAGCTTGTGCAAATAGTGGGGTTCATTCGATTTATCGAGTCTGGTTAAACCATGCTGGGATCGGATCGGATCATTTAATTCATTAATTCACTCATACAAGGACGCAAGTGATACTGCATGCAACAACCATTATAAATATAAAGCCTCTGCATATACAGAAAATGAAGTACCACTCTTGTTCTCTGCGTGCTTCCGATTTAACGCCATGATTTTTCAGGTTTTATTTAAGGCCGTTAAAGAAATATTGCTTTTATTTCAAAACCTTTTAGTGAAAGTGATTTCGAAAATATTTCTGTGAATTCACATACGTACTCGCGTGAAATTCTTTTCTATATTCCAAGTACGAAGTCGCCTCTCTGCCGAAAAAACACAAAATGAATGGTATTTTATTTATCGGTAAAAACGTAGCAAACATAACACAATGTAACAGGTAAATATTTACAGTGGAATCGTTTTCAGATGATGCATGCACGTATGTATTTAAACACAAATGTATAGCATCGGGGACAGAGGGACAGTCAAACGGTTTGCGAATGCTAACCGCTGCACAGACAAGCCTGATAGTAGTAAGTTCTTTGATGTTTTATAGAGTAAACAGCGTGGACTGTCGTCTGCAATGCAATGATAGGAGACGTGTGTGTGAATGACATGTAGCATTGATAGACGATCATGCTATAGATATACATTATAGAGTAAACCTATAGGAGCGAAGTCTAACGCGATTCTTTGCGAAACTCGGGAGTTGAAAGTAGTTCCTGTGACCTGCAGCCGTTTCATTCATCCTGTGTTAATTCTTTGCTTAACAGTCTTCTAAACTATGCCATCGCTTTGCACTAGGTCATTTTACTTCGGTTGTCACCAAAATACTAGAAAGCGATCATATAATTTGACGGCGGGTCTTCCAGAAACTTCAACCAAGTCAAACCCTTCCCAATAAAGAGACATCGGAAATGATTAAAACATTTCCTATAAAAGAAAAAATGCACCCAATAATTTCCACAACGGGAATTTCCATCTAGCAAGAGGCACCGCTAGTGGTAGCGAACATGTCATATGTCAAACGTTGATGAAATATGAATCACTGGCCAGCCAGACGACGGGGTACCAACTCTTTGATGTTATATAAATACGACTGGCCGCCCCGCTCGGGAGCTAAGGTTGCCACGCGGCTATAAACAGGACGAATACGTATTGTATGTTTTAGAGGTAAAGCATTCTTGTTAAGTGTACTGTGAAAGACGTGTTCTCTTTCTTCCCTACGCAGACGCAAGTAAATAATAATTATTATTTCTATAAACATTTCTGTTCTGGATTTATTCTTGGACAGCTCTTTAGTTTGCCTTAACAAAATCCTGGTCGATGCAGGTATACGATGAGCAGGAAAGAAGATACTATGGGTTTATTTGATATTGAACTAGAAAAGGTCTATGGGATGAGTTCTATGTAAAATACTGATCTAGTATCATAGATTCTGAGAAGTCAAGTAACCGTTTGAAAGTTGGGGTCGGTTTCTTCATTATTTATCATTACTTATCATTTCCACCTTGGTGGATGAAATTGTAATCATATCGATGAAGACTACAAAACATGACGCGAAACATGGTGATGTAGGTGTTAGCGTAAGTAAACAGCAGGCCACACTGGCAATGAAGAGAAACGAAGCTAAGGTCGTTTAGCTTTCCTTCTCGTCTTTTTATACTTCCGTGCAAAGTACGCGGTGTGAACTGAAGTACCGAAGTATGAAAAGACGCGGAAGAACTTAGCTTCGTTTCGCTTTGTTCCTAGTGTGGCCGGCATTTAAACCAGTAACAGCGAAAACGAATGACTCATATACGCAAAACTATAAAATTAACCTTTGATCTGCAAAACATCTGACATTTTCTGTAGCAGTTAAACTTTTATTATGTTTCATAGCTGGAAGATCTTAAACTCCTATTAAAAACCTATCATCAGCCCTAATAGCACACCGACAATAGTTTTAACACAAATAGTCCAAACACAATGTTAGCTCAAACAAAACAAGAAACCTATTCGTGTCAGCACAGCCCTGATTGCATCGAATTAGTCTCTGTAAATAAAAGTGAAGTTCCACTAAGCGGCTCCAACCGGTTCTAGACGTTGCATATTGAACTTTGTGTTGTTCACACGACGTGACTAATGCGATAGTTCAGAGCGCTTTAGTTCGGAATCGCGAAATTAGTTCGTGTTATTTGGTGAATTAGGTCGATGTTTCTTTTCGTCTGTTCGTTTGACTTTAATTTTGCAGCAAACGTTTCTCTGAGCGAATCGTTCGGTCAGTCCGAGGATTGGCGATCATACTCTACCTATCTTTCTATTGAAGGCCTATTCATACCACTTCTTCTACAAAGACCTATGCCTGTTTCAAGAGCCGACTTATGAACGCCCAATAGCTGGCTCACTTTGGCCAGTACCCTAATTGCGTAACTCATTTTCGTAAAAAAATTCGCGAAATTTGTTTCATTTTGACATTTCAACAACATTCATTGCGTTATTTACGTTGTTGAACAAATTTTTTTTCCATCTTATGAAGCAATGGATTAGAAATCTGTTTCAAATCGAAACAAATTGTGATTGTGTTGTATTACGCAATTAGGATGCTGGTCATGGTTGCAGAGCAAATCATTTCGCGAAATAAAACGCATGTTTTGATCGTCTCCTGCCAGGGTTTTGATGTTGGTATTTTCACATCTGTGGAACAACCCTCGTATATGTTAATTCTTAATTTGCTGGTTGATTTGATGGAAAATTAAACAACATTGCGAAAATTCTTGGCATTAAGTACTTCATTGAAACCTAATGAACTACACTACATACATAAAAGAAGTGGAGAACTACCACAGAACTAGCAACTAGCCCATAGTTCTCGCGTTCTACGAACTATTCCGCCCGCGAATTGCACAACACTAGTCGTAATTGTCTTTTTAGACTAATAGCGGGGATGTCTGTGTGCAAACTTATTACCTAGTTAGTTTGTTTTGTTGTTAGATTAGGTGCTGCGATTCTAGGTTACTTCGTGTTTGTTAAGTTTCGAGTTTAGATACATAGATTGCATATGTTTGTATTGCAGAGTATCGAATTGTGTATACGTGTCATTACTGATGTGTTTTGTTTTTCCTTTGAGCGGGTCAGTGATAGATTTGGTGGATAGCCAATAAGATGTTTGCCTATTAAAACAGCTGTTACTTGTACGTCACTAGTAGTACCTCAGTAGTGACGAAACTCTAATTTAGTCTAGCTGATATTGTGTGCTGTAAATGTGGTACTTTTCCACAAACGATGGGACACTTAGGCTGCCTGTCCATTGGAGCGGAGAGGAGAGGAGCGGAGCGGAGAGGAGAGGAGCGGAGCGGAGCTGTGCCAATATAAACCAATGGAATTACATAAAATTTCCGCTCCGCTTCAGTGGACAGGGATTTGTGAACTAGTTTAAAAATTCATACTAAACCGGGAAGCGGAGCAGGGAAGCGGAATAGGGAAGCGGAGCGGGGAATCCAAAGAGAATTAAACCACTTGAGAGCGGATAGACCGATTTCGTCTAGGCACACGACTCACCACTGCGGGCCGGGGGACGAAGAAAATACAGCGGTTGTGATTGGCCGATGCAACAATGTTAGGACGAATGTTCCAAAAATAGTGATCCGCAAGTCAGTTTTGCAACAATAATATCGATATCGATAAAATCGACGTCTATTAATTCTATGTTTGTTTAAACTATACTGATAGGTTGTTATATGGGTGGAAATAAAACACTGACGTTACACTTCAAATTTAACTCTATTCAATTAAATCAATGCTAAAATTAAATGAAGCTTATTTAATGGACTGCAGGGATTAATATTGCTATTATTTTTATAAGACATAGGTACCTATCTTATAAAAATAATAGCAATAGAGTTTTACAAAATTTCATCTCTACTAGACACAGTATGTTGTTTGCGTGACAATAACGGTTTAGTAAAAACATCGCCCGCTGCGCCGTTATTGTAGTGAATAGCGTTATTGACAGTATAACACGACAAATAGAGCTGAAATTTGCAAAAATCCAATGAATATTTTAATTTCGCGGCTAGGTTGCATTTTAATAACCAGTGATTGGTTGGCCAATCACTGGTTTTTAAAATGAATTAATTTAGTAAACGTTTTCCGGATAAAAGATTTGGGGTCTTTATTATTTTTTGTAAAAAATGACAAGCGTGCATCAACGTATTTTTTTATTTTACATGTAACTTGTTTTTTTCTAAAAAATAAAAATATTAAACTGACATAATGATGTATACACCGTGAAATTGAATCACAGTTTTGCTAGAACAAACGTTGTTCAGACCATGGTATACTACCATTATACAGCCATATCCAATAAAAATAAAAAAAACATAATTGGTTTTTGATAAAACACAAAAAAGACAAAGTTTAAAATGTCAAGATTTATCGTTACTCCCTACAACTCAGACACCACGTATGGAACACAGCATTGTCTACAGGGAAATGTACCTTCATAAACGAAATTTAGTAAGCAGTAGATAATCTTGACATTTTAAACTTTGTCTTTTTTGTGTTTTTCAAAAATTATGTTTTTTTTTTATTGGATGCTGTAGAATAGTAGTAGACCATAGTCTGAATAACGTTTGTTCTAGCAAAACTGTTATTCAAATTTCACGGTGTATAATAAAACATACCAAAACAGGCAAAAACAGGGTCGGTGTTGCTGTACTAAATAAACGGCGTCGGTTCTTTAAAGTTTCAAAGCAATCTGCAGTGAAATGCCTTGAACAAACAACGCTAAACTTTTTTGGAAACCAATTTTCCCTGTAGACTGTATTGATCCACTTTTCTTTCAGTTCCGGATATTTGGAAATCTAAAATGTAAACATTAAGTAATATTACTTTTTACCAGTAGGAAACATCGTAATTTTTATCGACAAAATTATTAGACTTTGTTTTGAAGTTGTCACAACACTACAGCATTAGTACAGATAGAAAGGGACAGATGTATTGACATACCCTAGTGAGAGAAAGGGACTTTTCAAAAAGACATCAACGCAGTGTAAATTTTTGTGCCTTTTTATGTAAACAACCAGTTTCGCTTGAGCCCTGCAGTTATTCATAATATTATTTTAACATAAATATATTTTACTTACCGATGAAAAGTTATGCCATCTTTTTTATAGTTGGATGTTCTAGACGATTTCCCACACCATTTAATAGAACAGGAACTCATAATTGTTTATAATTACGTAGAAATGTTTTAAAATGTATCAAAATAACCGCGTGTGCAGAGATCCAATAACTGGTCACAACTAAAATTGCCATTCATATTGTCGTCTAATATAAGTGCAATTTCATTTATGTGTCGTGAGCCTGAGTCGCCCGTATGAGCAGTCAAGAGGCTATATAGTCATTGGGGGAATCGGAGAGGGAATGCGGAATATTATTCAAATTACTCGTCGCGTGAACTCAGCCTAGCTCCGCACAGTCCGCAACTCCTCTCCGCTGCCTCGCTCCGCACAGTCCGTAACTCCGCGCCGCTACCTCACTCCGCATCAATGGACAGACACTGTCCGCAAGTCCGCTCCGCTCCGCTTCCTCGCTTAGCTCCAATGACATCCATGTTCATCCATGGCTCCATGTCCTTCAATGGACAGACAGCCTTAAGATCGTGTCTTGCGTGTCCTATTGTCTGCACGCTACAGGAACTGATCGGCGCTACATAGGGCGCCAAACTCGTAGCCGAATTCTGGGCTAAGTCCATTTAGATTGCCATCGATACGCTAAGAAAAACAAGCAGATATAATTATGCTTCTTGAAGAGTTTGGTTGTTTGTTTCATTTGTTTGAACGCGCTAATCTCGGGAACTACCAGTCGGATTAAAAAAAAAATGTATTTGAGGAATCTAATTCTTGAGGAAGGTTATAGGCTATTTAAGATCACGCTACGAATCTCAGGAGTCGAGCAAAGAGAAAAAGTCAGAAGGAACACTAAGCTAAAACGCAGTAATATCCGGGCGGGCGATGCAATGCGACGGAGGAGCAAGAAATTTGTCGCAGTGGAAGTCGCGGGCAGAAGCTAGTTATTAATACTGCTTTAATACCTCGTTCAATCTTATAAGAAGAAAATAAGTGTAGCAGACGTGACTTACACAATAAAAAAAACTGAAATGGAAGTGGGCAGGTCACGTCATCAGGGGTAAAAACGGAAGATGGGCCAGAGAAGTAACAGAATGGTATCCCAGAGAAGGAAAGAGGAAAAGAGAAAGACCATTTCAAAGATGGGAAGACGATTTGAGAACTACTGCGGGAGGGACATGGAGGAGAAATAAATACTCACGATCGTGAGCTATGGAAAACCCTATGCTAAAGAGCAAAGCAGTCTGGAGAATTCTGATGTCTAAACCTTTAATTTATATAAACTGTAAAACTAGTTTTAAGATTGCTAATAAAGACTATTTGAAATACCTCATTGGTCACGTCCACCTAGGATGTGGCTTACGTGTCATGGCGCGTGTCACCCAAAGGTGTCACGGCGCGCGTCACCCAAAGGTGGAAATGAACCGCGTCTTACTCCACTAACTTGATTGCTAATTCTTCGAAACAGCCTAAAACACCTTTGCAAAATCATACTCTTTATTCCTGAGAACTGTGTAGGTAGCTCTTAAAAACAAATACCTAAGCTAGAGTCTTTTGCACAAGCTATACCTAAGTATCTAACGACGTACTTCGGCTAACAATACGAGTATGGCCCTATTCAGCACAGTAAGTAGCCAAACTATTGTACAGTTATAATAAACCATTGTTCTGTGGTATTCGCATGGCTATTATAAATGGCTAAACTAATTTCACCGCTATATTGTTTGAAGTTGGAAAAATCCATGCGCGAATGTGCAGTGCAGAAATATTAAATATGGCAAGTCAAACAGACTGGTTATATATCTAATACAATAGCGGTAACTAGTTACATATCTAATACCTTTAAACGAGAAATTTTTGTATAAATCTGAATCTCGGAAACGGCTCCAACGATTCTCATGAAATTCGGTTTCGGCGGCGATAAATCGATCTAGCTAGGTTTCATTTTTAGAAAAAGTCTGTTAAAAAAAATGTGGTCATCAAGATATTCAATTTAATTGGTTTTAGTTTCCTCCAACGTGAACTTCGCCTGCATTTGGCGTTGACTCTACAAACACTTTTGTGAAGAGCTTTAGTGGATTGGTGTTACTTCGGCACTTCCGCATTGAGGTTAGGACCAGTATTCATTTGTTTTTTTTAACTCTGGTTAAGACGGTTTTCGAAGAAAAGTAACGGCTACTTGAACTCAATAATACAAAAGGAAAAAAAAAAACGTGTGCGGTCGGGGGACCCTCGTGAGGAACGAAGTTCCTTCTCACGTATGATTTAAAACAAAAACAACTGACTTTCGGGCATAACTCTTTTTCGTTACGTGACGATTTATTGAAAGAAAGAAATAAAGAAAAGACAGAAAAAAAACATATTTGGGATTTCTAACAGTCAAGTACTACCGCAAGCCGCGTTAAAGAAATTCGTTCCAAAAAATATTTTTGCTCTCAAGTTTACCGGGTATCAAAAGATGCTGTTACATCCGTCCTACGAATTTCTCAAGAACCTTTTATCTTTATGGTAAGGAAGTATGTCAGCATTTCCATATCTGACGGACCAGTCATACGGCCTATTTCATCGTAATAGGTCATCTTGACTCAGTACATTTTCATCCGTTCCGCCCTTTCCTCCGACATTCTTTCCCCAGAATTGTTGAACATAAAAATAATTGCAGTAATTATAATAATTGCTTGACTTTAAGAGTGTTTCCTCGGTGGTCCAGTGACCTTTGTAACCTTATCTCGCGGCCGTGTTCTAGTAATGTTCGCAGACAGAAACCTGCTACCGGGTCTGTAGTTTGGTCAAGAATATAATGCAGATGGAAGACAGAAAATCTACTTAGTCTGTGTTCGGAGCCCTTCAAGTAAAAGGATAGGATTGATGTTACTCTTTGATGCTTCTGTTAAGGTTTTGCTTGCAAAGCGATGATTTTGAGTTGCTTATTTATTTTTTTTAACCGACTTCCAAAAAGGAGGAAGTTCTATGTTCGTAGCGTATGTTTTTTTTTATGTATGTCCACCGATTTCTCCGTCCATTGTTGACTGATTTTGAATTTTTTTGAAGTGAAAACTTCATTAGGTGCGTTGGGCATTTTTGACATGGGACTTAACTATTGATTTTGCGACACTGACGAAATTTTCCGACACCGTGGAGTAAAAGACATCAAAGCGTTGATTACCGACACCGTGGAGTAAAAGACATCAACGCGTTGATTACCGCGGTGCGTGGAGTAAAAGACATCAACGCGTTGATTACCGCGGTGCCGATTTTTTTTTCAAGTTTTCACTTCTGTCGGCACTCTCGGAGTGCCACTGTTTTTTTTTCTTTGTTTGAAAGGGTATGCTCTCGAGGTGATCCCATATAAATTTTATTAACTTTGCTTGGATAGTTTTTGAGTTAGCTTCAATAATAAGTATTTTTTCCCACTTAGTATGTGGATGATATGATAAGTTCCTGTCACAGGTATTTACATAACAGGTATTCGAATTTGTGTGGGGTAGGTACCACAGCTAAAAAGTGAAAAATAAAATCATTTTACAAAAAAAAAAAACAACCGACTTCCAAAAAAACACTACAGAGTGAAAAATAACTAATTTCGGAGTAGTGTTTTTTTGGAAGTCGGTTTTTTTTTTTTTGTTATGACCTAGGCCTAGTATGCAAGAAAAAGACATGCTGCTCCGAACCCAGATAAAATGGGATAAGAGCAAGAGAATAATGATGACCTAAGCGCTTTTTTACTTATTTGTTTGATGCTGATAGCCTGTCTCATGTCTCAACAGCAATTTTTTCGCTATCCACGATCAGTAGATATTGCATCGTCCTGCCATCGCTTTCGTGAGCTGTCTCGACGCTGTGCCGGGGCTTCAACGTGTGGAAACATGAGCCTAGGGTTTAGACGGCATGCGGCATACGGAGACCAATTTCACTTCAGCTTGCAGCGGCTTTACAGGCATTTGAGCTCCTAAATCACTTATATATTTAGACTCTGTGTCATCGTTTATAAAGTTACTGGAGCTAGCTGTCCTCTTTGTTATTATTAAGAAATGTCTCTAGTCCGATCTAAATAAAGCGCAGTTTACCGTGTCAAAAGTAATTATTTAATAAATGAAAGCATTGCATCAGTATTTTATCTCAGTGATATGATTGATCTCGTATAGTACACGAAATGGAAATGTGAGAAGTATCTATGTCTCTCGTAACTCAAATAATTTCGTTCAGAACACAAAAAAGCTTCTCAGGAGCATTTATTCTTTTTGTAGGGGTAATGAGGTGTGAAGGTCACTGTATTAATTTAAATCAGAAAATAGACGGATACTTTTTAGTCGTATTGAAGCCGAAATGCACGTCCGTTACCTACTTACTCAGACCGTAACTTAAAAAAATAAATAAACACAAAATTCCCACGCTAAAAGTAAGAGTACACAATTGGACTACTGCACTCAACTACATAGGTCAGTTGGACTCAGTCGGTCAGCTGATTACGGTGGCACTTTCACTGCCACCGAGCCGAGGTCGCCAGCGTAAGCGCAGCCGAGCCATGAATGACTGTACGAACCTATGGGTAGGTAGGTGGATACAGTCGGCAAAAGAGTTGGGTATACTTGCAAAAAATGTTTGTTCTTCGCTATTATTTTTCATTTTGGGAGTTTTACGCAATTTTTTCCCAACTAAAACAACACTAGGCAGTGATTAGGTGGGGTGGGCGTTTTGGGAGCTTTTCTCTTTATGAATAGGTAACTGATATTTGATTTTTATTATGTGTGTAATACTACTTTTAAGCTTAAAAGAGTCGTGTAAAATACATCTTAAGCATACGCACTACATTTTTTAAATGGTTGCAAAAAAGCTGCCTGTATACTTATCATTTTGTTTGACTATATACAATCTTCTGGTAGACGTATCTACACTTTAATGTATGGGAACGTAATCGTAGGATGATAATTGACTTGTAGTTGGTTAACTTAATGGTTGGTTTTGTGTGTAAAGCATGGTATTTAGTTGATTGCTTCGCGGTTAAATGGAGAGTGTAATTTGAGATCATTTAAATAGCCACAATAATTTATAAATGTTACTGATCTGCATCATGCATGCGTCTGCTTGTATTTAAAATAAGATAAAGACCAAGCGTAGCTTAACCTGATTGATCGACCCGTGCTGCTGTTATTACTTACCCCTCAACACAAAACGGATTAATTTTTCGTGTGGAATAGAAACTTCAAAGGCGAACTGTAAATTTTTAGCTTTGGGGCTTACTATACGCCCAGTTGTGCCTTTTAACTTGTAAAATACCTATTTTGATAGCAACTGCCATCACTGTTACCCAGTATTTCTATCATTGCTAGATACTGTTAGTATCAATCAGAACTTTCCTACTGTAAACTCACAACAATGAACTAACCAAACCTTACCTCCTATTATTGGCGAAATGTGGGTGTATTACAAGTACACCTGGGGAATGCAGACGTGACGTTACGTGATGTGTGAACTAACCAATTCCTCTTCTCAACTTTCCAGGAGCTGACATGTCGTTCCAAGGCGAGTACGCGGCGCAAGTACTGGGCCTCTCGGGAGAAGGTACCCGCGAGGAGGCGGCGTCCTCCCCGCGCCCCACGTCCCGCCCGCTGTACCCGCTGGACGCGCCCGCCCCGCACCCCGCGCAGGACTCCTTCCGGAAGGAGGAGAAGGAACAGAACCATGTGCATAAGTTTAATAATGTGAGTTTTCATTTAATAATGTATCTTCAGCTCTCAAACGGAGAATGAAAACATCGTGAAAAAATAAACATTCGGAGACATGTGGTATCCACACTAACCTGCAATGGGCCAGCGTGGTCAATTAGGGCCCGCTCTCTCTCACAGAGAAGAGTGGCCTGAGTCCTGAGTCCCGGGAGTGGAAACGTTATCTACTTATTTTGAACAACAATGGGAAGCTTCTGCCTAAGGTTTTCATCACAACCTGTCATAACTTTATATGCATGTATGTAAATATCTATTTATTTATCCTTGTATTTTATAGTTATTTTCGTGTTATCAATCCCTTATATTTCACCTGCCATGTTTTTCTCTGTATCACCTTAAGGTTGACTGGTAGAAAATGCCTCAGGCATTAAGTCCGCCTTTGTAGGGTATTTTTTTTGTACTTGTGCATAAAGTTTTGATAAATAAACTATAAATAGACAGACATCTCCTGGACTAGCGGACAGAAGACTTGGTTGATATAATTATAATATGTTTTTGGTTGTTGGATCCAAAGACGAATCGAAAGATTTTGGTTGGCAACCCAAGGACCACCGTATTCCGTAGGCAGCAGTTGTTTCTTTAAATAAGGTGTGCAATTTGCTAAACTATGTATTACAACAAGTAAAATCTTTACTCTGCTGCTTGAATATTGTAAGGAACAGTTTCCAGTTTTAACTCGACTGGGCTAGAAAAAGAGTGATGTTTAAACGGACGAGCGACTGCTTTGTTGATCTAAACTTCAATTCAGAATCAAGAAGAAGAAGAAGATAATCATCATGTTAAGGAACAACAACCTCAACGTCATAGAAAACAAAGTTCAAAGTTCATTGCAACCATAATTTTTATTTAGTACCTTTTTATTAAAAATGGTCACATAAAAATTAATTTAGATTTTATAACGTTAAAGTTGATAATTGAGTAAGTGGCAATCAATGTAAATTATTTAAGGTTCTAAATCAAAATATAGTGGTCGTAAGCGCTATTGCTGAGCATGAGGTGCTTGCTGGGTTTGTTTCCTAGGTCGGGCAAAGTGTTATTGGGTTTTTCTATCTGGAATTTCTCAGTAGCAGCCCGGAGTCTGGATTTGTGTTTGGTTGATGGCAATAGACTCGCCCCCTATTACATGGGACTTAAACATAATATGCGAAATGTGGGTGAACTAGGTGCGCCTTTGCCCAACCCTTCGGGGAAACGAGGCGTGATGTTGTTATCTAAAGCAATAGTATCTGCAACTGTTTGGAATTATTGCTGATTTTAATTTTATATTATTTTTAATTTGTTATTTTTTCTGTTCATTGCTTATGGTACTGTCCAAATAAACCGTTTTCTCTCTTTCAATAAACTAACACGCTCCTTGTCGTGTATTACAGCAGCGGTTCGGCGGCGCGGGCGCGGGCGGGGCGGGCGGCGCGGGCGCGGAGGAGGGCGGCGTGCTGGACCTGCGCGCGCGCGACCCGTCCGTCATCTCCGTGGGCTCGCAGCACAGCGGGGCCTCCGAGCCGGCGGGATATCTGGACGCCGTCAGGTAACACACACTGCCGCCAACATAACCGGGGAGGGGACGATACGGGCATGTGATACCTACAAGGGCACGTAGAGCGTCCCAAAGACCAACCACGATCACTAGGATGATCGCGGAATATCGTTAAAAGCCTTAGACCATTTAACTTATTGGCTCGTAACATGCTTTGAGAAGCTCGTGGCTGATAACAATCGCACGGTTCGATTCATCAGGTTAAGCTACACTTGCCGGGGTTAGTCTCTGGATGGGTGACCATCTTAACATACCGAGACTCCTCCGGAAAGCACGTTAAACCGTTAGTCCCGGCTGTCATTCGTGGATCTTTGACAATCGTTACGGGTCGTCAGAAGCCCGGAAGACTAACAACCATCGTATTAGCTAGTTACTGGGTTGTGGAGGTCAGATAGGCAGTCGCTCCATGTAAAATACTGGTATTCAGTTGCATCCGGTTAGACTGGAAGCCGACCTCAACATAGTTGAGAAAAGGCTAGGCAGATTGATTGACTTGTAACATGCTTTGTATTACGAATAAAAAAATCTGTCATTTTTAGTGGGGGACGAGGTAGACAATGCTGCCAACTACTACCAACTTACTCAAAAACAACTAGTATGGATAATTTATATTAATTTCTTAATCGATATATTCCATAAGGAAAGAAGAGAGATGTCATATACATAACAAAGTGCACTCATATAAGATTATTCATTTACCTAGCTTTTTACCAACCATGTTTGGCACGGCGTTCAGTCTTACCTGATGAAGCTAATTACCAGTATTTTAAATGAAGTGATTGCCTATCTGATCTGCAAAATCCAGTAACTTGGTAATACTATACTCTTTACAAGTATGGAGAAGAAAGGGCAAGGAAGTCCTTGGGCACTCGTTTAAGGAATCTCGCGCACTAGATGACCACGTCTCCGGCCAGTCGTGGCCGTGTCATGGTATTGTATGATCTGAGGCTAATTGACCGTTGCGACCAAGTGCGCGATTCGTATCGGTTTCTATACTTTTACCTAGTAGTTGCGAGGAAACTGATAGGTTCTAGCTGTCGCTTCTTTATATTCAACATGGAATTACCAAGTACTTATAGACATTAACTTATTACAATACATACATAATTCAAAGACAAAAACCTTGTAGAGCCCCTGAAACGGTCAATTGGACATAACAATAAACTAAAATAGTAAATGGTACTTCATAGTATTTTCCAAAAATTCATGAAGATCATAGAAAAAAAATTTTGTTTGTACAATGAATACGAAAAAACTATTTTTATCGATATCGATCCACAGTCATAAATAATCACTTGTCCTATCTTGGTTCAAAACATTTTTGAAAATCGAAGGGGGAATCGTGACACGTGGTTTAAATTTTTACTGATTAATTCGTAGTCGATTGTTGAATCGGTAAAGTTCTCGATGCATTGTTCTGATAATGTTTTAAACTGTTTTATTTAAAAGAATGTGTTTATTTTTCGGAACATACTTACATAATTATGTAATATTTATGTGTTTCCAGTAAAATTGTTAAGTTACTCCATATTTTTTGAAATATTAGGTGTTTTTAAATTTCTTAAAAGCGTTAACGGTACAGGTTGACATTTTTCACGGAGCACCAGCTAAAACGATTATGACTATGATAAAAATCGATTCTAAAACAGTTTTTAAAAACATCTTATATTGTCAAATCCAGTCCTTGACGGAGGGGTATAATCATACGAGGCGGGTCCGTAAGGTCTAAGTAAATAGCCCTAGAGAACTGCTTACTATTTTGGAATCCTCATTACTTTTCTAGAAAGGAAAGACTTTTGGTAACCTATCCTGAAAAGTCAACGACTCAATTCATTCTGATTGCCAGGACTCCAGCAGTAAATAGCACTGTTGTTTGAAATACTTTCCAGACGGGATAAACATAACTGGGACGTTGAATTAATTTTACCTGATTTCACTCCTAGACAAATTTTAGGACTGTTTGTTTTTTATTTCTTGACACCGATTTCAAATAAATTCAGTCAGCGCTTAAACACGACTTCTAAACCAAAAATATATTATGAAATTAGTGACATAAAATTATAGGGCGACTTTTTCGTATAAGTGTGGGCGAGAGCGTTAGTTGCTCATCCGCGTGGACCATAGTACTGTCACCAACGAAAAAGTCTAACTTGTCATTAATTTCGTAATGAATTTGAGGCTTTAGCACATGATAGCCCTGTGTCCTATTTCATTAAGAACGTACACAAAGTAGCCACATAAATGAATGTATTTCCCCCTGCATTCCAGATCAACGGTTTCAGTATACTCGGGCAACTCCAACTCGAGCTCGGACCGGGACATCCTGGACCTGTCGATGCCGGACAAGAACTCCATGACGGAGGTGTGCTACGTGTGCGGCGACGAGTACAAGCGCGGCACGCTGTACAACCTGCACACCAAGGAGCCCAAGGACAAGTCCGTAAGTGGCCATTACTTTGTATGGACTGGGAAATATGGGGATAACCTCCAATTATCCCGAGTTTATCAGGAACTAGCTGCGCCCCGCGGTTTCACCCGCATAAGTCTCGATCCCGTGGGAAAAAAGTATCCTATGTTCTTTTCCAGGGCATCATCTATATATGTGCCAAATTTCATCCAAATCCGTTCAGCCGTTTTAGCGTGAAGGCGTAACAAACAAACTTACTTTCGCATTTATAATATTATATAAAGGATAATGATGAGTTTACAAATTCTTATCAAATTATTTCAAACATACCTTGTAATGTAACTCGTAAAAATCTCACCCGACCACGAAAGGCCGTTCTTCTTCTTTTCGAGTGGTTAGAGATTAACTTGGTGTCAGAGTTTTAAAGCCGCCCATGGGCCTCTGACTTGGCTTTACATGGCGTCGAGAAATACCTCTCAGGCACGCCGGTTTCCCTTCACCGTTTTTGAAGCAAGTGATAATTCAGGTCAGAGGTGCGTGCTTTGGGTTCGAACTCGAGACCCATGACTTGGCAGTTCGACGGTCCCACCGCTATTACTGCCGCGAAAGGCCGTTGAATTCCGTGTATGGACATCTGTAAATCGTGTCGATTAATCGAACTATATAAAAAAAGTAAATGTACCAAAATTATTATGATTTACAAATATTGTGTTATTTCACCTACGCAAAATTAACTTTATGCAAGAAGTATTATATTATGTATAATTAGCCTATAATGTTCCCACTGCTGAGACACACTGTGAGGGAGTGGACCGTAATCCACCACGCGGGCCCAGCGCCGGTTGGTAGATGTCACATGTCTTCGAATTTTAGGTTCTCGGATATGCCGGTTGCCTCACGAGGTTTTTCCTTCACCTTCACCGTATAAAGCGAGTATTTGATAAAAATACGACAAGTAATCACACCGATTATCCAAAAGTTAAGATTAATTTGACGCCTGTAAAGGTATACTTTTTGAAATGTACTGAGGGAATGTCAATAATATCAAGTACAGGACAAATATTTTCTTAATGTCCCTCGGCAAACCTCGTGATTCGTCAGTCGTCGGATTTCTATCAGTTGCCCTTTGCACTTGGTGCAAACCGAACGCTCTCAATCGACTTGGCAGAACTTAATATAAATTATAAAAATAGGAGGAAGCCGCTATAGTCGCAGGCACGACAAATAGGAAAACAGTTTTACAACTCTATATAGTTCACACGGAAATCAAAACAACAACAATAAAGTACTAAGTTCTGAATTCAAATTATTATGCTCGTTAAATCTAATAATTGATGGTCATGGAAATTAGCATTCGTTTGTATTCGGAAATCCGATGATACCCGAGCGACATTAAGAAAATAGAAAATTAAATACTGAACTGCCCTATCACACACACGTAATTGTATGTATAGGTACCAGTCCCGCCGTCCCTCAACTCCGTGCGTCACATCCGTGTCTGTGCTCACACCTGTGCACACTGTCGCAGTCTGTGCAAATATTAGCATAGTAATGTCTGCTGTACTGTACACACGGCTACACATCAAGCTATACATTTCCAGTATAAGCTGGTCTCGCATTGTACGGAAATCAATACAATGCGAGATCAACATAAACTGGAAATTAATAGCTTGATATGTAGCCGTGTATACAATCAATAATGTGACCACGGAAGTATTGCAGTATTTTTATTTTAGTTTATTTTGCCGAATATATTTCGGTAGTAATAGTCGAAATAGGTGTTTGAGTGATCAATGACTTGGCCGAATTCGTCCGCGAAAAAGAAGGGCATCTCGTCCCCAACCGAATGTTGACTGTGCGTGTGCAAATGCATAACCGTATCTAGTTCTGGCGCGAGATATTCAATCTGCTTAGCCTTTTCCAACTGTCGGGGTCGGCTTCCAATCTAACCGGATGTAGCTGAATACCAGAATTTTACATGGAGCGACTGTCTATCTGACCTCCTCAACTCGGTTACTAGGTAATACCCCGATATTACGAGGATGAAGTATTTTTACATGGTAATTATCTATTATCTATCTATTTTCTCTAGTATATCGACGCCTTAGAGTGAAAACCGAAAACAGGAGGAAGAAAAAAGTGCGTGCTGTAATTTTTTGTACGGTGTCTTTTATGTTCGCAGTTATGGATATAAAAGCGGGTTAAATTTCCATATTAATTAAATAAATAAAAACTTTTTACAAAAAAGAAACAACCGACCTCCTCCCGAAATTAAAGTTATTTTTCACCTTGTAGTGTTTTTTTTTGGAGGTCAGTTGTTTTTTTTTTTGGAAAAAGTTTTTATTTTTCACTTTTTAGTTGTGGTACCTACCCCACACACATTCGAATATCACTACCTGCTACCAGTGACAGAAACTTATCATATCATCTACATACTAAGTGGGAAAAAAAAAGTATTTTGTAGCTAACTCAAAAACTATCCAAGCAAAGTTAATAAAATTTATATGGGACCAATTCCAGAGCACACCCTTTCAAACAAAAAAAAGAATTTTCAAAATCGGTCCACAATTGACGGAGAAATCGGTGGAAATTCCTCCTTTTTGGAAGTCGGTTAAAAAACATTAAAGACGCCGTACACAAATTTTACAGCACGCAGTTTTTTCTTCCTCTTGAAAAGTTACTTCTTTTACACTTACGAGGTTTTCACTGTAAGGTGTCGATATATAAAAATGAATAGCCGTGCGGGCAGGTGTGCCGCACCCCGCACCCCGCACCCTGCGGCCTATCGCTGCCGCTGCCGTACACTCCGCGCACCTGCAGTTCGAAATTGTTATTTTGGATTTTACGCCGCTTTGTGGATTGGATATTGTTGAAACTATGGATCGCTGTGGGAATTGTGGGATAGCAACTAGTCACTGCAATACATTAATGTATGTTTGTATCTATAAATTCACATCATTTACATCTCGTTACATTCAGGCCCAAGAGTGTATGTTATCGTTTCCGTTTCCTTTGTGCAGCATGAAAGAATTACATGTCATGTCGCACGATCGTTTAGGGACCGCATTACAGCTTTATTATAGAATGGAATGATCCAGTGATCATTACCGAGCGATTCGTTATCTCTACAGAAAGTAGTTCAAGCACCCACTTGTAGATGGCGTTAGTATTCACTTCTATCGGTTTCGCTGTTACCTTCGAATGGACTTACAGTATCAGTCTTGTTTGCAAAGGTCTCATGTGCGCTATCAATGATTTATTTGTAGGTGAAGAAAAATATTGTGAGGAAATGATTTGATTAGTATTGTTAGCGCGGGGAGCAAGAAAAGAGTGGACTGCATGAAATAGGCAATGGTTTAATGCCATAGGTACTTATTTACAATATAAAATGTCCCGGACAAACAGTTATTATAAAAGGAATGTCATCCGTCGCGGTGCAATCCGAGGAAGCGAGTGGTCGTCGCGCCGCAGCTGTACCGGTGTCGCGCTCATCGCGGTGCCTGCGCCTGCAGACCAAGTGCAAGCTGTTGTGTTGGGGACGATTCCCAAATAGTGGCAGCATCTACCACGCCACATGCGAACTACGCGTGACACTACCGCGCGACGACTACATAATTATATAAACAACGTCCCGACATCATTCGTCGCCCCGTCCTATTGGTGCAGGAGTCCCTCAGGGCTCCGTGCCAGCTCCCCTATTACACTGTTTACCAGCGATATCCCTAAGAGTGTGAAGGCGTAATTGGCTCTATTCGCAGACGATACGGCCATCTACCTTAGGGTACTTCTCCCGATAACATAGCCCGCATTCTCCAACTAATCGTCAATAAACTTAGAGATTGGTTTCGAAAATGGCGGATCGAAGTTAATCCCGATAAAAGTCAAGCGGTTCTTTTTACAAAACCGCGCACGACTCTTAGAAATCCCCTCCCCCGACCACTCACCATGTTCGACAAACCGATCCCTTGGGAGAAGCGAGCCAAATATCTAGGTGTCGTTCTAGATCACCATCTCTCTTTCGCAGAACACATAAAGCAGGCCCGTTCGCGAGCCGCTTTCGTTCTTGGTAGGTTCCACTCCGTCCTAAATGCAAGTAGCAAATTGTCACTAAAGTGCAAATTGCGAATCTATACAGCTTGCATTAGCCCAATCATGACCACCTATGCGGGTTCCGTCTTTGCTCATGCAAAATCCCATCATATCCCTAGGTTACAAACCCTACAAAATAGATTCCTCCGTAGAGCTACCGGCTCCCCTTGGTTTGTGAGGAACGAGAGCCTCCATATCGATTTTAAAATCCCTACCATCCATCAGTTCCTCAAACGCGCTTCGAAGCGTTTATTTGAGTCCGCGGCCAAACATCGCAACCCTCTGGTTGTCGAGGCCGCCAATTATGTCCCCAGTAGAATCAGTCATGTTAAAAAAAAACATTCGTCGGGCAGTTGCCCGCCAGACACGACACCCGTCTGGTCGGAGGATCCTCCCTTTTCTATGGTGGATGAGTGAACTTTACACCCTGTTCCTCTATAGTCTTTAGTATCAAATATGAAATCGCCGACACAATATGAGCAAACGTGGTGATCAATGCTCGTTGCTTCACCTTATGTGAAGAGACGTTTGCCTTGCAATGGAAGAATCATTGGTTGCTATAAAATATTCCTAATATATTGTATGCACATACGTTATATATATGTGAGTGGTTGACCAAAAAGGGACCTGGAGGGATTCGAAACCGTTTTTTTTTTTTTTTTTTTATCTGTGGTCTTTTAGCTTTGTTTTGGTCTAACCAGAATATTTTTAGGAGCCATAATGTTTTTTTATGATTTTTTTTGTGAGCCGAGGCAGTTTTGGAAAAATTACACCTTACACACACCGTTCACACTTAGTTGCGCACATAAAGACAAGAAACTGACACTAAATAAGTCGCCAATAACGTAGTAAATGCAAACACGTGTTGACACTCACTAACGAAGTCACTTAGTGACATAAAACATGCCGCGGACCCCGCCCACGCAGGAGTCGAAACTTGTTTCTACACGAAACTTCAAACGCGATTTACTCAAAATCAATTATTTTCCCTTGAGGTCCCTTTTTGGTCAACCACTCACATATAAACAATTAATAAAGTTTTATTTATACTGTAATTATCAGTAAATACGGAATTAGCCGCGCTCGTGCAAACTGGTTTATAACTACTTTATTTCGGATAAAGTCAATGTCAGTTACAGTTATAAATGTCAGCTATGTAGGTACCTAATTCTTAAAATAAAAAAAAAACAAATACCAAGTATTGTCAGCGGTTTGTTTAATATATAAGGAAAATTATAGTTTTATTTTTAAATCAGCGCACATTAATGCAGATGCCTGTTTTTAAAAAAAAAACAGTGGCACTCCGGGACTGCCGACAGAAATGAAAACTTGAACAAGATCGCCTTGGTGGAAGAAAAATACTTGTATAGAACATTGGTCCGTAACCTTATCTAAGTAAAGAGCACAATAGCGATTACAAAAAAAATTACTTCCAAAACCTAAAAATACTTGCATAGAACATTGATCCGTAACGTAATATAAACAAAGAGCACAATCACGTTTACAAAAATGAGGTATCATTAACGGCGTCGCGAGTTCAATAGTTTTTTCCCATCTCTAAAATGCCCAAAGCGCCTAAAGAAGTTTTTACTTCAAAAACATTTATTTTTTGTATCCAATTTCTCCATGTTCTCTCTAATAGCTTAGCAGTATTGGCTGAAGACAATGAAATGTCTTTGTTATCTCGAATATGGACATAAATCTATCGATGAACAGCCATTTTGCGCCTAACTCAGAAAGGCATCTAATTTTGCTAGATGGCTTCTAACTTGTTTTTTGGTGGCTAACAAATCGCCTTTTAATTTCAAATCCATAACTTTTAATTCCATGTTTTTATTAATTTACAAGCGGTGTGCCCGATGGGATTTTCCATCGGCAAAAAAAGCATTTCCATACAAACTTTCATTTCCTGTTTTGATGTATTTTTAAAAATCCTTCGTTAATGCTCACTTTCAGGAACTTTTGTGCAAATTCTCATGCTTTTCGACCCAGCGGTTTAGTCAGTGAGCATTTATTTAAAAAAATAGGGTCCATAAAAGGCTCTATTGAACGTCAACATTATTCAGAAAAAATAATTATGGATTCTAGTCGCCCCTTCCAAAAGATAGTTTTCGTATGGAGAAGAATGGGCAAGAAACACCACCGTTACTCTTTTAAAATATTTTACAATATTTTGTTAAATAATTATATATGAGACTATGCACCTAGAATAAAATTACTATACCACAATAGGTAAAAAGAATTAAAAATGAAGTAACGACAGATAAACTAATTATGTGATAGATACATGGTGCTCACATATTTATTAAAAAACATTGTAAAAAAAGACGATTTTCATAATATTTTACAATAAATAAGTCAGACATTGAATGAATGAATTTAAGATTTTTATTAAGTAGATTCGTAAAACCGAGACAGTCGTATAACCGGGCCACATCTCTGACGTCACCAATCAACGCTCGCCCAGCAGTGACTATAGCCAATAAATTGAAATATCTCCGTAGAGGCTATCGAGGCCAGCGGGGCGGGCCACAGGCCACAGGCTATCGCGCAGTGGAAAATATCGCAGCGTTGTCTTGTCGCTGACCTTGCGATCCTGGTTCACGGGTTATCTGAGTGACGTGGCTGGTGGTAGAGTGGACAGCCAAGTTCCGTTTAGTTTTACATAGGCAAATATGAATTAAGGCTTCAATATATTTTCACTCATGAAAATAAATAGAACAGAAAAAACACATAGTAATACAGGATGTATGGAGGATGCACTTCTGATTTTGCGGATTCACGTGCGTATTGTAAAATTATCATTTGCTTCAAAAACGGTGGAGGAAACATGGTGAGGAAACCGGCATGCCTGAGAGATATTTCTCAATGGCATGTGAACCCAAGTCAGAGGCCCATGGGCGGAATAAAAATGTTATACAGATAAAGTTCATATTCGTCTTCATCATCTGCCATCTGCTTGGTTCAGTCTAGGTTGCTGGGAAAACTTAATCTTGTTGTAGCCTCTTTAATTGGAGTTGTTTTGATTGTGACATACGAGTTGATATAACCAAGTTTTCCTGTGGAATGTAGATAAATAAAGTTTGCACTTCATTTGAACAGTATCTGCTGCATATTTTGATAATAGTTCGGAATTAGATTATATTCAAGTGCATTCATGAATGAGTTGTATTGTAATTGTTAGATATAAACTCGGTATCTTGAATATTTCACCAAATATCGTGAAGAGGACTATATAGTATTTAGATTCTGTATCTATACTAAACTAATATAAAGCAGAAGTGTTTTTGTTTTTTTTGTTTGAACTCGCAAATCTCTCGAATTACCAGTCAGATTCGTTTTTTTTTTGCATTCGGATAGCCTAATTCTCGAGGAAGGTTATTGGCTATTTAACATCACGCTATGACCTTAAGAATCATTAATTTTCAATTTATAGTGGTGTTGGAGTTTTAGGAGAAACTACCAACAACAAAGTTGCAATCAAATTAGGTACAATACAACACACATTTATTTTTTCTAACGAACTTGATCTTATGCTCTGCCATGCTCCCTCGTAATGACTGAGAACAGTCGTTACCCTCATGATGAGATGTATAATTTAATTGTATTTTTATGTTCAAGTTCTATATCAATATGGTCTCTTACTCTGGTATTTATTATTGGCGTCAGCAGAATTTGTAGTTGGGGTAAAACGTGTTATAGAAAAGATGTAGTTTTGGTAATCTATTGATATTATTCTAGCTACTCTGGCAATCGTGAGGTCCCGGGTTCTTTTCACGGGACGGGCAATGTTAGTGGGGTTTTCTGACAGGAAATTCAGGAGTTTGAAACTATATCCGGTGAATAGTCCGTCCTCTATTTTTTTTTTCTTAGCCATTATTGTCCCACTGCTGGGCAAAGGCCTCCCTACCCTCTTTCCACCTCTCTCTGTCTAGAGCTTCCAAGGACCAATCTTTCTTAAAGGAGTCCAGCTCATCCCGCCATCTCCGTCTGGGCCTGCCGCGATGTCGTTTGCCACTAAGCGGGACCCACTGGGTCGTAAGTTTGGCCCATTGATCGTTTGACATGCGGCAGATGTCCTCTTATTACATTAAAATTAAAATATTTATATTACATTATTTTTATTTTTAAATTGGTCTTACTATAGCTTCCGAAGTCGAGAAAATGCGTAATGATGTAATTTACCAGCAAATTATCGTATCAAACCATAAGGGGCTCGTGGCTAAATAATAACACTTGCACGGGTCGATCTTCAAAGTTAAGCAACGCTTGTCGAGTTCGGTCCGTGGATGGGTGACCATCCATAACATACCGAGACCCTTCCGTGCCTCGGAAAGCACATTAAGCACGTTGGTCCCAGCCGTCATTTGTAGATCTTTGACAGTCGTTACGGGTAGTCAGAAGCCCGGAAGTCTGACAACCAGTCTTGCCAAGGGGTATCGTGTTGCCAAGTAACTGTTTTGTGGAGGTCAGATAGACAGTCGCTCCATGTAAAATACTGGTATTCAGCTGCATCCGGTTAGATTGGAATGCGATCCCAACATAGTTGGGGTAAGACTAGGCAGATTGTCATATCAGGGGCAGTACTATGACGTGTTAAAGCCATAATTGTTCCAGTGTCAGAGAGAGATGGAGCTATATAGGACGAATAGCATTACCCCTTTTTCACAATGGAACAATTATAGCTTTAATACACCATTGTACACCCAGACCATGTCCGTTTAGCGCTGAACACGGTCCACTTCAGTGCTAGTGAATTTTTCATAATCATCTTGCTTGCACGGATTGCTCAGGGGGTCAGGGGGCTCCTACTTCATTGGGCAAAAGAGATCGAGTTATACGTCCTGTAGTGCTTCATCTCTTTACTACACTGAAGTAATATTAATACTGCTATAAAAGCTGGTGGTAGGGTCCAGAAATACAGGGAGGTAGGGTACAGATATATATATATTTAGGGAGTGCTAACCAAAACTGACGCCCTCGTTGCTAGATCGGCCCTTGCTGGTCCTTCCCTAGGGAACTAGGGATCTCATCCGGCAGGGGCCTGGTCGCACGGGCGTTATGAAGCATGTCGGGCGCTCCTACAGATACATCCCAAAGCGCTGAACGGAGGTAAACCCCTCGGCGAGTAGGTGTGCATTGAAGCACTTCCTATCCCTTCTAGGAGGGGGAGGGAACCCAGTGACCGGCCCTCGGTTCCGAGGGCCGAGAGAAAAATTCCTCGGGCAAGGGGCTAAAAAGCCCCCAAATCGATGACTACGACGAGATTATACAGTGAGTTGAAATAATCCGTTCGGTGCCCTCATCATCATCATCAGCATCATCAGCCTATAAATGTTCCCACTGCTGGGACAGCGGCCTCCTCTCTGTGAGAGGGAGTGGGCCGTAATCCACCACGCGGGCCCAGTGCGGGTTGGTAGATGTCACATGTCTTCGAATTTTCGGTTCTAGGACATGCCGGTTTCCTCACGATGTTTTCCTTCACCGTTTTGAGAGCAGTGGTGATGAAATAATTTACACAAAGTAATGCGCCTGTCTGGATTCGAACCTACGACCTACAACTCGTAAGTCGCGGCCGTTACCACTGGGCCACCACTGCTCCTCGGTGCCCTCATGAGGTACATAATGTCGCCAATTTTCCTGAGACCCTCACAACAACACTATTTCGAACACATTTTAAACCGAAAGCGTCCAGTACTACGAACAGAAATAAATGCCCAACAATAGTGACCCCTACATATCGGGGAGCAATAAAGTAAATTATAATAGTACATTGATAACAATAAACTGGCTTGTTATCTAGCTGATGCACTGCCGACCCCTATTACTGTAGCAGCGTTAAGATACCGCACCGTTCTACGTTACATTGTAGTTTATTTACGTCTATTTTTGTTCTACGCAGTTTAATTTATAAAGGTTAGATGGGTGATCAAGGTTAGGTACGGTTTACTTATTATACATAGTGACAAGGACATCGACGCTAAAACTGTTACCATGGATTCAGTACATGATTCTGAATCCCAGCAATGAAATATTTCGTCGGTTATTAATAATAAAAATAAAAAAAACAGTGGCACTTCAGGAGTGCCGACAGAAGTGAAAACTTGAAAAAAAATATCGGCACCGCGGTTATCAACGCGTTGATGGCTTTTACTCCACGGTGTCGGTAAATTGCGTTACAGTGTCGCGAAATCAATGGTTTAGTCCCATCTCAAAAATGCCCAACGCGCCTAAAGAAGTTTTCACTTCAAAAATCTGCAGTTTCATAGAAAAGTGCAATACTTACGTGGTCAAAATGTATGGAACAGCAATTTTTTTTATTGTAATTTGATTTAATTAATAATTATTAAGTAATATTCCTTTATTCCATTATTAAGTAATATTATTATTAATTAATAACCGACGAAAAATTTCAACGCTGGGGTGTTCAGAATCATGTACTGAATCCATGGTAACAGTTTCCGCGTCGATGTTCCTGCCACCCTGTATACTAGGTATCTCAAAACGGTGAAGGAAAACATCGTGACGAAACCGGCATGTCCTAGAACCAAATATTCTTAGACATGTGACATCCACCAACCCGCACTGGGCCCGCGTGGTGGATTACGTATTCGGCCCACTCCCTCTCACTGAGAGGAGGCCTGAGTCCCAGCAGTGGGAACATTGTAGGCTGCCTATGATAAGTACCTATGTGATTGTTAGTAAATAAGTCATTTGGACACATAAAGATACGGATATTTTTAACTTTAATTAAACAAAAAATATGTTATTCATTGACATCACATGACCGATAAATATATTTATCGGTAAATATTTTATCTATTCGAGGATTGTTTATAGCAAATAAGTTATTTAGAGTATAGTGCTGCTCCTAATTATTTTTTGTACGGGGAAGTATTGCCACCATTTCTCTATCGCTAAAGCTTTAGTTTCCTAAGAAAGCGGTTAACGGTCATTAAATGACTGTTGACCAAATACAGAGCGTATTTCGAGCGTTCTTCTTTTCCTGTGGTTAGTAACTAACCTGAATCGAGTTCGAATCAGAATCGAAAATAAAATCGAATCGTTTTCGGGAGAAAGGCCCCTGGTGTCAGAGTTTTAAAGCCGCCCAATGGCCCTCTGACTGGGCTTCATATGCCGTCGAGAAATATTTCTCAGGCATGCTCGGTTTCCTCACGATGTTCACACCTTAATGTCTAATAAAATGATTATAAAATTTGTAGCAGGTGGCGTTTTATAGTGTCTGTCTGTCCGTGAAGACTGTTTGAGTTTATGTATGTACTAGCCGCTACTCGCCGCATCTTATTTTTTAGAAGGACCTAACCCTCGATTTAAACTTAATGTCGGCTCGGAACATGAGGCGAGTCGCTGCGCAGTAACGGATTCATGGGTCAGCGGGGGGGAGGGGTGCGGTACTGCGCAGCGAGCAGCGTACTTCCGAGCCCCCCTTAAGTTAGAATCGAACTGTACTTTCATATGCATTGAGTAAAAAGCTGTTATTTTGACATTACAAAGTTATACTTCAATTTTATTTATTTGTAATGGTTAAAATGATAGATTGTCATGACAGCCGCTGTAATATGGCGGAACCGCTTTTCTAGGATATTAAAGCTTAAGAGGCCGGCGACACGGCTCGCAACTACAAATCGAGATGTTTGCAAAATTCAATTCCAAGCACGTTGCGTTAGTGTGAGTGCCTGTCGGAGTGATATACACCTATAGTGAGCAATACTACCACGCACACATTGACAATTAATGCTTGACGCGATAGCACTACTAGCTTTCGAAAATGTATGATAAATTTGGATGTGTTCCGTAATACAAAAAATTATGAATGAAAACTTAATGTATTTCCATTTTTTTTCGATAATTTGTAACTTGATAACATAAACTATCTTCTGCGGAAACAATATTACAGATATTGTTGTTTATAATACAGAAAAAACAAAATGAAAACATGTCATTTACGCTGTAAAAATGTACGAAATGCAATTCGCTTGCGCTACATTTAAAGGTATGTTTTTGGTTTAAAAAGACGTAGGAGCCTGGATAAATACTGTCTCAATCCGAATATCAACATAATATGGTGGAAATATGCTCAATTTGCAAATGATTTATGTACTACGTTTGTATGGACAATTCATGCGTCGCCGCATTCTTAATTCATAACAGTTTTGCTCTGACGCAGTTTTATGACGATGTGCAACTTTGCCTCAAAGAAGAACAATGCATCGGGAATCCCATTTTGTTGACCTTTCCATCGGATTGCCCTCCGGCCTATTTATAACCAGATAACATAAAAAAATAAAGCCGTTTAAGGAAAATTATACGGTACCTGTGTTCGACTCAAAGTTTTATTTTATTTATATTGAACAGACTTTAGCTACTTCTTGGGTGCTTAACCTCTTGACAGTCCGGTGCTCTCCTGGAGATCGATAACAATTAAAATTCTATTGTGTCAAATTAAGGACAGTTGAAGGTTTAAGACAAAATGCCCGTTTTCACCGACAACTAATTGAATCCCTAAATAAAAGTGCACTGTTGGATTTTCAACTCTCAGCGCTAAGCTCAGCGTTGAAAATCCAACAGTGCACTTTTATTTAGGGATTCATTTAAGTGTCACTTAATGTGGGTGAAAACGGGCATTAGACTTGCGGCGACGACCCCACACATCGTGATAAGTCGTGACGTATCATGATGATGATCACAGACAGTTTTCTAGTCACATGCCCCCAGTATGTAATATTATTGACAATTTCTCATGAAAGGTGGTATGCGTGTGAGCCACGCACATGTTATCGGCATGTTTTCTTTGACCCCGTGCACTTTGTGCAGATGTTTACTTACAAACAGACGGCGCATTAATGTGTTTATTATTAGCTGCGGGTAGGGGTGGCGGAATCATTTGCAAATACTTTACGTTTCTGAACATTATTTGGCATATCTCATGTTAGAAGAATGAAGATTGGTTGTATTTATCTGTGTCAACCAACGCAGCGAATAACATAAGATTTGACTGCACACTTGATTTAGGGTTTATGAGAGATCAGGCCTTCTTGATGCATTTAAACTATCTAGAAACAAGTTAATCTGAAATAATATTCTTTATTCGATGAAAACAGGTTAATTGTTACAAAAACTTCTCAGAAGTCATGTTGATGGCTAAGAATGAATAAGAACTTACAGTTCTTAAATAAATGATAACAATCTAGCCTAATATACAAATTCTAACTTAAGTAATTTAATTCTAACTTATTATTATACGTGATATTATATTATATGGGGAAGAGTTCATTGGCATCAAAAATTCGTCCACATCGGGAAAAGTGTCCAAAACGCTGGCAGCATTGCCACGTAGGTTAAGAGGGCGCAAGGGTACACTAGCGCCACACATTAAAAAAAAAAATTGGTGACTGAGAATGAATTTTGAATAACGGCTAATAAGGACACTCGGTAAGTGTCTAGAATTTTCTAATACCTTTTATAAAGTTTTATATTGAGACACGAAGCAACACAACCGACTTCCAAAAAAACACTACAAAGTGAAAAATAACTTTAATTTCGGAAGTCGGTGTCTTGGGTTTTGTATTTTCGTTTTTTGCCACCAACTTCCGAAATTAAAGTTATTTTTCACTTTGTAGTGTTTTTTTTGGAGGTCGGTTGTTTTTTTTTTGTAAAAAGTTTTTATTTTTCACTTTTTAGTTGTGGTACCTACCCCACACACATTCGAATACCACTACCTGCTACCAGTGACAGAAACTTATCATATCATCTACATACTAAGTGGAAAAAAAAAACGTATTTTGTAGCTAACTCAAAAACTATCCAAGCAAAGTTAATAAAATTGATATGGGACCAATTCCAGAGCACACCCTTTCAAACAAAAAAAGAATTTTCAAAATCGGTCCACAATTGACGGAGAAATCGGTGGACATACATAAAAAAAAAACAAAAAAAAAAGCAAACATACGCGACGAACATATAACCTCCTCCTTTTTGGAAGTCGGTTAAAAATACGATCGAATGTGGCCGCTTTTCTTTAGATCGAATTTTTTGTTATGTCATCTTAATGCTGATTCTTTGGGCTAAAACTAGGCCAGCCCTCTGGTCACGTGAAGAGTCTGTTGGTTGACTCTTCACGTGCAGAGGGCTTGCCAAGTTGCTTGGCGATGTTCCGAAATACTCGATGAGCACTCGGATCCCACGGCCCTAGTATTCAACCCCAAACGGCTCAAACATAATAGCTCCCAACAAGTTTGTTATATTTGCGCCGTATGAGGTTTTCTGCACCTGCAGCAGCCGCCCCAGCACAGCCCGCCGTGCTAGGAAGATGGAATGGCGCTAGGGTGTCAACACAGGTTGCTTCCCACACCAAAAGCCTACCCAACTGGCATTATGGTCATTCCGTCAACCAGCGCAAATATACCAACCTTATTGGGAGCTATATGTGCAAAAAAATCTGGAACCATTTAACGAAGTGTCGGTACAAAAAAAAAACGTGTGGCACTCGGGACTGCCGCGGTAAAGCTATTGCATAGCATTTGTAACCTCCATACTTCCTATTTGTCAACGCTTCACTTGGGATGATGACGTGATGACATAAAACAAAAATTACGTTCCCATGACAACATTACGTTGTCATGGGAACCGTCATTACATGGTAGGCGGAGTGAGGGGTGTTAGGTTTTATTTTCGTTACGTCACGGAATTTCTTGATTCGGTCGCCGCGCTCAAAGCCCGCGATAAAAGCTATGCAATAGCTTAAAAAATCAGGTTTTCATAACAATGATAACCTAATTGAGTACTTAGCAACGGAAGGTATAAATATGAACGTGAATAATTCGCATGTATAATTATGTTGTAATAAAATTATATTTAAAGATATCATTAATTTTATCAATATGCAATGTGCGGATGTGCTTGAATATGGCTCAAATGATGAGAGTTCAGTACGTGTAAAAGAAATGAATACCGTGAATATGTAATGAAAATAATTACTAAAATCTGTTAAGTACCATTAGACTGTAGATTGAGAGTATACTGACATAGAGAGTAGACTGTAAATTCAGGCTGTAGACTTGTGGACCATTTTCTATTTTACTAAGTACCTGGTACTTGTTGATAGGCCTACACTGTCCTCCCATACCTATTAACACTGCAATTTGAAAACATTGTAGAAACCATTTATTTTGAAAAGAGTAACCGTGGAGTTTCTTGCCGGCTCTTCTCCATAGGAAGCGACCAATTGGAACCGTGCACCTAGCTTGCTGACGTTTCATAAGTGCCCTTGTAGGTTTATGTGAAATATTTTGAATTGAATTTGAATATGAGACGTAAGGATATTCTAAATTCAGATGACATTTCCATTCTGATAGCTCGTTTTTGGTTCGCTGTCGGTTGATCAAAGTGGAGTAGAACTGTGGTGACCAAAGAGACTAATAGGGGATTTTTCCGCTCCGCTGTGGTAGACTGTCAGCCGATACCGTTTTGTGGTCTCGTGTACCGAACCCAGAAAATACCGTTATTGAGAAGACTCGATAATGTTTTGAGTCACGCGCGAGAGATTATAGCGTCTGAATGTCGAATCGCACTAAAGCACTAAAGGCGATACTCGTGATACGGACTGTGTAACATGTTTTTAATTTTATCCATAGGACTTATCGGTCGTATCTTATCACGTGGCGTTCCGTACTTTCCGGAAATAAGCATTAGTTTTTATTTTCTTACCTTTAATTTCGAATGTACTGTAGCCGTGGCCCATTTACAGTTTTACAAGGGCTTACAGAAATACCAAGCCAAAATAGTTAACAGTCCATTAGTTTTTAAAAGTACTTGGAAGTCTGTCACACTCATAAAATTTTTAGAGGCTGGAATGAAAGAATTTTGTCGAGTTTGTTTCCTTTTGACCTTAGTTCCTAAACTTCCTATGCTTGGGGTATTTCGGAAAGCCTTTAGCGAGAGGCTTCTAAAAAGTAATTTTGGACTGCAGTTAAGGGGCCTCCTTGTATATGGTCATACTCTTTGTTTCCACTGGGGCCTGTACAACATATTATTTTTAGTTATTATAAAGACAAGAAGAAAGGAACAGAAAAATACGTACAAAAGTGATGTTTATTTCTAAACAAATATCTTACAGTATATCAGCTAAGTATAGGAAAGTAGATACAAAAAATGTAGATCCCGAAAAATGTAGAATAAAAGACATACAGATCCCGTGTGTAAGGGTAGAAAAGAAAAGAAAATATATCTATATATATAAAATTCTCGTGTTTCAATGATAATTGCCATACTCCTCCGAAACGGCTTGATCAATTTTTATGAAAATTTATATGTATAAATTTTCCCAGCAGTGGGAACATTTATAGGCTGATGATGATATTCGGTAGGTCTGAGAATCGGTCGTAATCTATTTTTCATACCCCTAAGTGATAAGGGTGGTCCACCCCAAACATTTATATGGCAAAACAACGTTTGCCGGGTCAACTAGTATTTTATATAATCATAAAACACAAACCCACTTTCATCCAGGCCCTAGTCAGTAATCGGCTGGAGGTCTTTATAGCTGCAGTGGTCACCGAGAGCTCTTATCGGGTCAGGAGTCGGCGGGTCAGTTCCGAGACCGTATCTACTGTCAATATTATATTATTGATAGTAGAATACTCATTAGTCGAGCGGTGCTTTGTAGGACTCTGGGTTATGGGTACTAGGATTGAAATTCCAAGTTGTGATAAGTATTAAAAAAAGGCTGATTTTTTTTCATCATTATCAGTAAAACCTGGGTTTGTAAAGAATAAAGAATAAAAGCTTTATTTGGAACAACTTAAGTTTACAATTTACATAGGAAAACGAAGATAGCCACAAAAGTAAAATACTGTGGCGCAGCCATCAACGCCCAACTCTTAAAATTATATACACAAAGACATTGTTCCAGACTTCCCAAAGAAAGTTAATTAAATAATTACAAAAAATAAATAAAACTAAAAAGAATTGAATAAAAAGAGAATATACTCTATGTGGAAGTTAATATGTAGTATAGTATGTAGAGTGGAGGTGGGGTGAAGTATGTATGTGTGTGTGTGTGTGTGTGTATGTTTACCGTGATTATGATGCCACAAGTTGCTCAGTTTCTTCATAAGACAAGGATTTAAGCCAGTCAGTCACTTTTCTCTTCAATAGACTTTTAGTCATAGGGTAAATATAAAGAAAGCAGTACTGACATAAGGGTGGGTTTTTGACTGTGAAATATCTATAAACATTGTTTTGATCGCCATTATTTAGTACGGTTACATGACGGCATCAATGCTTGAGCATTAAGGTGCTCCCTGATTGGGAAGCATTCGCCTGTAATGTAACTTTACAGTTTTGATTTTGAGCATTACTTTACAATACTGCCTCTCTCTGAGTAACGAGTATTCAGACGAATGCTTTCGGTGTTGACGTAGTGTTAACGTTGCGTATATATTCGCTTGTGGCGAAGGCACCTTAGAATGGCTTGTTGTTTATCAACGCCTTTAGTTTCACGTTTTGCGGATCACATTTTCGGACAAGTCATATTATTTTATCTAACGTTATAGTGTCCTATGTGAATAAGCTACAAATCAGTGACATTATCTGTTAGATTTTTAGAAAGACCATTCTGACCCTCTATTTAAAACTTAACTTGACGACAGGGTGGGGACACTTGTGTCATCCTGACACTTGTGACACATTATTACGAATCAAATCTATTCTAATTTGGATGTATCTATCTAATGTTAATCGTGTGTATTTCAGAACAAGCAGGCGTACTTCCCAATCTTCGGCGAGCAGCACCCGCGGCCGCCCCGCTCGCGCCCCAAGGACGCGCAGGGCACCGTGCGCGCCTGCGCCGCCTGCCACCACCACCTGCTGCAGCAGTGGAACGCCTACCAGGTCAGTGCCCTGCCGCACGTGCGCTCACGACAACACTCTCGCTAAACTTCGGCGAGCAGCACCCGCGGCCGCCCCGCTCGCGCCCCAAGGACGCGCAGGGCACCGTGCGCGCCTGCGCCGCCTGCCACCACCACCTGCTGCAGCAGTGGAACGCCTACCAGGTCAGTGCCCTGCCGCACGTGCGCTCACGACAACACTCTCGCTAAACTTCGGCGAGCAGCACCCGCGGCCGCCCCGCTCGCGCCCCAAGGACGCGCAGGGCACCGTGCGCGCCTGCGCCGCCTGCCACCACCACCTGCTGCAGCAGTGGAACGCCTACCAGGTCAGTGCCCTGCCGCACGTGCGCTCACGACAACACTCTCGCTAAACTTCGGCGAGCAGCACCCGCGGCCGCCCCGCTCGCGCCCCAAGGACGCGCAGGGCACCGTGCGCGCCTGCGCCGCCTGCCACCACCACCTGCTGCAGCAGTGGAACGCCTACCAGGTCAGTGCCCTGCCGCACGTGCGCTCACGACAACACTCTCGCTAAACTTCGGCGAGCAGCACCCGCGGCCGCCCCGCTCGCGCCCCAAGGACGCGCAGGGCACCGTGCGCGCCTGCGCCGCCTGCCACCACCACCTGCTGCAGCAGTGGAACGCCTACCAGGTCAGTGCCCTGCCGCACGTGCGCTCACGACAACACTCTCGCTAAACTTCGGCGAGCAGCACCCGCGGCCGCCCCGCTCGCGCCCCAAGGACGCGCAGGGCACCGTGCGCGCCTGCGCCGCCTGCCACCACCACCTGCTGCAGCAGTGGAACGCCTACCAGGTCAGTGCCCTGCCGCACGTGCGCTCACGACAACACTCTCGCTAAACTTCGGCGAGCAGCACCCGCGGCCGCCCCGCTCGCGCCCCAAGGACGCGCAGGGCACCGTGCGCGCCTGCGCCGCCTGCCACCACCACCTGCTGCAGCAGTGGAACGCCTACCAGGTCAGTGCCCTGCCGCACGTGCGCTCACGACAACACTCTCGCTAAACTTCGGCGAGCAGCACCCGCGGCCGCCCCGCTCGCGCCCCAAGGACGCGCAGGGCACCGTGCGCGCCTGCGCCGCCTGCCACCACCACCTGCTGCAGCAGTGGAACGCCTACCAGGTCAGTGCCCTGCCGCACGTGCGCTCACGACAACACTCTCGCTAAACTTCGGCGAGCAGCACCCGCGGCCGCCCCGCTCGCGCCCCAAGGACGCGCAGGGCACCGTGCGCGCCTGCGCCGCCTGCCACCACCACCTGCTGCAGCAGTGGAACGCCTACCAGGTCAGTGCCCTGCCGCACGTGCGCTCACGACAACACTCTCGCTAAACTTCGGCGAGCAGCACCCGCGGCCGCCCCGCTCGCGCCCCAAGGACGCGCAGGGCACCGTGCGCGCCTGCGCCGCCTGCCACCACCACCTGCTGCAGCAGTGGAACGCCTACCAGGTCAGTGCCCTGCCGCACGTGCGCTCACGACAACACTCTCGCTAAACTGATTTAAAACATCATTCTCTCTGTCATCTTCAAACGATTGACAGAAACAGATGATGTTTTAAATTCGTTCAATGTGCAACGCAACATGCGAACTACGCATCGAAGACCTGACGTCACACAAATCCTGCATCGCGCAAGCAGAATTTACCGCGCGATCAGCATATATATGTCGGCGCGAGACGATGGTGTCAACTCACACCTCATCCAGTTCTTATCAGCGTGAGACGAAGGTGTCATTCACACCTCGTTTAACTCTCAAGACCATGGTGGTCTTTGTTAGCGCTTATAGTTTATTGATATTAAATTATGAATAATTGTTCCGATATGAAAGGCGACTACGTAAATCTGATAGCGTCGAACGTGGCCGGGGGTCGGCTTGCATTTTCTCGTGAGAACGTTTTAAGACGATAAGAGTTTAGCATCAGAGGAGCCTGGATCAGGCAGTCAGTTCCATTGAGACCGCGAGATCGACTGTGCGCGACCCGCGGACTCGTTACGCCCTTCTAATTCATTTAAGAAAAGCGTTGATTATAAGTTACTTGTAGCCTTTTCTAGTTAGACTGATTACTTCACGCGTTTCCTTTGCCCACGAAGTAGCACAGTTAAATAATGAATAATTTAATTGATAATTACCCTTCTGACGATGATTGTGAGCTCGGCGCTCCGACATATATAACTTTCCGACACCAATCGTCGGGACACGACACCTGTCTGGTCGGAGGATCCTCCCTTTTCTATGGAGAAAAATCTGTGTTCTGTAAAAACGATGAACGCATTTAGTGATTCGTGATGCAAGCTGGCCTAGGACTACAAAATGCGCTCTTACTGCTACGAAATACAGGCTCTTTTAGAGTGAAATTGTTGCAATGGACGTGCGGTTGATATAAAGATAGTATGCTGTCAAGAGAATGTACACAAGATATTACTGTTACTATAAAAAAGGTCAAAATATAACTGATTTAGTCGTGATATTACTATGTTCTAAGCGAGCTCAATATGAACTTCAACTATAGTACCGTTACCATCGAAATAATCGACAAAAAAAAAAGATGGAGGAATTTTATGATTATTATTGAAGGAGTTTTTCTGGGGTCCGTTACGCTATTGGTTTAAAGTTGTCTTTATCTGTAGCAATAATCATTTATTCTGGTTTTAAGGTACACAACCGCAAATAAAACGATTACACTTATAAAACCTTTACAAATTGAATAAAAAATTGTCTTTAAAAATTGTGACTCAATGTAACAAGTCTCAAACACACTTTACAAACACATCACTTCACTTTGTGTAGACACAGTTGCGTAAGCGCACACATTACGAACAATACTAATAGTAAGTTATTGTATGCCACAATCGTGGATTCGTGGGTAGTTGAAGAAAGTTCTTCAGGTTTACACGAGTACTTCAAGTATGTCATTGACACCATTTTCAAAGTGTGTGTTTTATCTTGTAATAGTATGAGCATTGTCATCAGTACTAAGACATTTTAATATTTACATACATCCCCAAGATACAGGCTTGCCTAGTTTTTGGCCAATGTAATATTTTTTGTCAATAAAGTTTTATTTATATTTAAACGTGGTTTCGCCCGCGTGGGGGTCGGAAATTTTTGCCACGAAAATGTACTACTACGTTTAATAGATCTTTTTAAGAGGAATAATTCTGTAATACATTGTTAACATATAACTATTGGTTTACGCGGTGCACTCCAGTAAAGCTCCAGCATGATTTTTTCCGACATCTTCAACAATCGTCGTAATATTTCAGCCAATTTATATAAAACCTTAAGGCTCCTGGCCGTGACTTCACTCGACAGAGTTTAGGTAAATTCTTGCGATGCTATGTTTGTGTGCACCGTTCACGCACACACGCCTAAACATCGAGCGTAGTGATCGCTTAAACAGTTTTGATCCTATAGACGGTATTTTGTTAAGTTACGTAGGTACGCTTATGAAATAAGTCTGGAATGTTTGTGTATATTCGTTTAGTATATTTATAACAATTCTGTTTTATATGGAATTTTATACTTTTTGTATGGAAAACATGAAAAATTATTACCTACATGTTGAGTTTTATGGGTTTATGGGTTTCATAAAGGGGGTCGAAATTTTCATTATTTTTGCGATAAGACACAATTTTCGAGATATAAGCAAAAGAACAGAAAAAAGATAAAGTACAGTTTTTGCAACTGAATGAGTTATTAATTTAGTGAAAATGAAAAATTCGCTATTGGTGCCGATTCTCTTGTATACCGAACTAAACTTACTAAACTATCACTAAAATTCCTTAATTTTGACTATGAGAATCTCAAAGCTATTCTGCAAAATAAATTCTCTAAATTTAAAAATAATTTTGACACATCTAAATCGAATTTGACAACCGCGACTCCACACGTGATACCTAACCACAAGAATCTTTTTAGAGCCGGAGGCGCGCAGGGGGGGCAGCCTCGACGTGTTTTATATGGATTTTTCACTTTTTGTGTGGAAAATAAGAAAAAATATTACCTACATGTAGAGTGTTAGAGATTTAAGGGTTTTTTAAAGGGTGTCGAAATTTTCATTATTTTTGCGATTGGACACACCGTTTTCGAGATATAAGCAAAAGAAAAAAAAAATATTCGGTACTGTTTTTTCATCTGAAGTCGAGGTGTTTGTGTGAATTTTAGTTCATGACAACCAATTTTATTCCACATGTTTTTAGTCACGATAAAAAAATAGTCATATTTAGTTAGAAAATCTAAATTTTAGGTTAAAAACGTCAAATTCAGAATAGCAAAATTGCCATTTTCACTAAACTAATATCTCAGTGCCATCTTAGTGCTGTCAAACTAAAATATAGTTAAGTTGTGTCACTTTAGTCTATTTCAGAATGGGAAATCGTCGTTTGACAGGAATAAACTAAATTTTGGTGATTTTTAGTTTAGTTTAGAGGCATTTGTGACAAGAGAATCGGCACCAATCTGAATTTGACTTTTCTCACCTAAAATTTTGATTAGTGCCGATTCTCTTATACACCGAACTAAACTAACTAAACTATCACTAAAATTTCTTACTTTTGACTATGAGAATCTCAAAGCTATTGGTGCCGATTCCCTTGTTCACAAACTAAACTAAATTTAAGTTCAGTGCATCTTTTTCTTACAATTTCATTAAGAAAAGGACAGAAGATAAATTTTAAATTAAAAACTTGCCGACTAAAATTACGTCAATTAACGTCAAGCGCTGATTAATTTGACAGAACTAAACTAAAATTTATCTTCTGTCCTTTTCTTAATGAAATAGAAAGAAAAAGATGCACTTAAATTTAGTTTAGTTTGTGAACAAGGGAATCGGCACAATTATGCAAAATAAATTCTCTAAATTTAAGAAAATTTTTGACACATCTAAATCAAATTTGACAATCGCGACTCCACACGTGATGACCTAACCATAACCTAACCATGTGAATCTTTTTAGAGCCGGAGGCGCGCACGCTCGACGTGTTTTATATGGAACTTTTCACTTTTTGTATGGAAAATAAGAAAAAATATTACCTACATGTAGAGTATAAGGGGTTTAAGGGTTTTATAAAGGGAGTCGAAATTTTCATTATTTTTTGCGATTGGACACACCGTTTTCGAGATATAAGCAAAAGAAAAAAAAAAGATTCAGTACTGTTTTTGCATGTGAAATCGAGGTGTTGGTGTGAATTTAAAGTTCATGACAATCAATTTTATTCCACACGTTTTTAATCGCGAAAAATAGTCAGATTCGGTGAGAAAATCTAAATTTTAAGTGAAAAACGTCAAATTCAGAATAGTAAAGTTGCTTTTTTCACTAAATGAAAATCTCAGTTCCATCTTAGTGCTGTCAAATTAAAATCTAGTTAAGTTGTGTCACTTTAGTCTATTTCAGAATGGGAAATCGATTGCCCATTCTGAAATAGATTAAAGTGACACAACTTAACTATATTTTAGTTTGACAGCACTAAGATGGCACTGAGATATTAGTTTAGTGAAAATGGCAATTTTGCTATTCTGAATTTGACGTTTTTAACCTAAAATTTAGATTTTCTAACTAAATATGACTATTTTTAATCGCGACTAAAAACATGTGGAATAAAATTGGTTGTCATGAACTAAAATTCACACCAACACCTCGACTTCAGATGAAAAAACAGTACTGAATTTTTTTTTTCTTTTGCTTATATCTCGAAAACGGTGTGTCCAATCGCAAAAATAATGAAAATTTCGACACCCTTTATAAAACCCTTAAACCCCTAACACTCTACAAGAAGGTAATATTTTTTCTTATTTTCCACACAAAAAGTGAAAAATCCATATAAAACACGTCGAGGCTGCCCCCCCTGCGCGCCTCCGTCTCTAAAAAGATTCACGTGGTTAGGTATCACGTGTGGAGTCGTGGTTATCAAATTCGATTTAGATGTGTCAAAATTATTTTTAAATTTAGAGAATTTATTTTGCAGAATAGCTTTGAGATTCTCATAGTCAAAAATAAGGAATTTTAGTGATAGTTTAGTTAGTTTAGTTCGGTGTACAAGAGAATCGGCACCCATGTCTAACTAAATAAGACTTTTTTTAATCGCGATTAAAAAGGTGCGGAATAAAATTAGTTATCTTGAACTAAAATTCACACCAACACCTCGCTTCAGGTGCAAAAAACAGTACAGTATCTTTTTTTTTTCTTTTGCATATATCTCGAAAACGGTGTGTCCAATCGCAAAAATAATGAGAATTTCGATCCCCTTTATAAAACCCTTAAACCCCTGACACTCTACATGTAGGTAATATTTTTTCTTATTTTCCTTACAAAAAGTAAAAATTCTATATAAAACGTCAAGGCTGCCCCCTGTGCGCCTCCAGCTCTAAAAAAAATTCACGGGGTAGGGCAAATAAGTACCACGTGGACTCGCGATTGTCAAATATAATTTTAGTGTGTCAAAATATATTTAAATTAAATTTAGAAAATTTTTGTTGCAGAATAGCTTCAAGATTTTCATAGCCAAAAGTAAGGAATTTTAGTGATAGTTTAGTAAGTTTAGTTCGGTATACAAGAGAATCGGCACCATATTGCCATCTTAGTGCTGTCAAAATAAAATATATTCTAAAATTATTTCACGATAGGAAATCATCGTTTGACCGGAATGAACGAAACTTTGGTGATTTTTAGTCTAGTTTTGAGGCATTAATTTGTGACAAGAGAATTGGCACCAGTATCCATAAAGGGATCTGAGACACTTGCGCGAAAGACATTTTCGCGAAAGACACTTGCGCGAACCCACTTGCGCGAAAAAGTTGCGGAAATGAGATTTCTTTCAAAGGGCCCAACACTTTGAAATTGATAGCGTGATGTTATGAAGAAATGTGAAAATTTTCGCAGCCGCCATCTTAGATTTACGTTTTGACATCAAAATCTGCTTTAGAATCCTCAAAAACTATGAAAAAGACACCTATGACGAAAAATCTGAATATTGTCACAGCCGCCATCTTGGATTTATATTTTGACCTCACTATCAGCTTTAGCATCCTCGAAAACTATGAAAACGATACCCATGACGAAATATTTTTAAATGTTCGCAGCCGTCATCTTGGATCTTTATTTTGACTTAAAGTAGTCTTCAGTAGCGTTAAAGAACTTCGTTCCAAAAATACTTCACTTATTGCTACAACAGCATATCGGCGCGGGCATATCGGTGACGCGAACCCATAACTTTTTCCCCTACCAAAAATCATTCAAAACTATGAAATCTAAAGTCAAAATATAACTAGTGAACCCAGCAGGCAGATGTTGTCCTGCGACAACAGCGCCACGCGAGTCCAACTATAGTTATGAACCATCCAAGTTACACAAAAAGAATTAAAAAAAAAAACATCTAAATCAGTCAAGCCGTTTAGGATAAGAAGAATTACGAACACACGTACACCGGTATTTTATTTATTGCCAGGCATGCAAAATTTTAATGTTCTTCAAAAACAGGCAAAGTACTTTAAAATAAAATGCGGATCAAAATGTGGTAGTCGACGTACAATTTCTGGAATATGTTAACATCGGACACGTACGTGCGTGTGTGCGTGCTGCGACGCAAAGTGATACGTCCTCACGCTGGGAAGGCCCGTTCGCTACTGACGGAATAGATTTTCCGCGATCGTTTATATAGTTCACTTTGCCATTTATTTACGTAATGAAGTAATTGTTTATTTATAAAATAAAATTTAGATTCTATTAAACAATTAACTTAAAATTAATACATAATTTTTTAAATTTCTTAAAAGTGTTTCTAAGTATTAGAAAAAAATATTTATTTGGCTTGAAGTTTTGAGAAAGTTACGTTATTTCAACATTTTTTTTCTGCTATATTTTGTATGAAAGTTGAAAAAAGTGGTTCCCCTATGTACAAGTAGACCATATAATGATGTTGATGATATTTTTTAATTTTCAACATCAAAAGCAGTTTCTTCTAACGAAACGATCAAACGTCAGTCTCGCGTCATTTTTTGGAAAACTTGTTGCGAATTTTAGTGATTTCCCACGAATCCTTAATTTATTTCAAAAATCCCTTTCCCCTATGTACAAGACGAAGAATTGGACTTTTCAAATCACAAATAATTTTGTTTAAATTCTCGTCCCCTTTCTCACAACGAATAAACAAAATTGATCAAAATCAGTGATTTCGTGCGGTGCGGCGGCACGGAGCCTTAATGAATTATACACCTAAACCTTCCTTACGAATCACTCCGCCCATTTGTGAAATCTTTGAGTTTATCGCGTTCAGACAGACCGGCAGATGCGACAGGGAACTTTTTTATAATATGCAGTGATTTTTTTATTGTTGAACTTCTCTAGCGCCAGGCACATGTGTCTGACGTGGCAGCTAACAGGTCAAGGATTTTTTTTAACAGCAGAGACCTATGTGGTACAATTAGTCCAAGGATGGAACACTGTCATATCTTCACATTTCTGCCGTTAAGACATAATTTTTATGTGTTCCGTTTTGTAAAAATAAAAACAGACAACCGAGGTATTAAAAAAAGAAAAAAAAACTAGATTTGCCAACCGAATTCCTTTATAAATTATTTATTTGATAGTGTCTGTTGATGGATACGGCCAATTAACAAGATTCCGTATCAGCTGGGGCCATCGTCATATTTGTCTAAGAAATTAAAAATACTATAATCATGCTTGGAAAGCTTATTTACGGCTTAAATTTTTTATGTACACAATACACACCCCCACCACACATAATTATGTTCTAACAACCTCTAATTATTACGTCACAAACTTATATATTTGTCTCTTTCTAACGCACTGTTTGAGCGAGACAGCACTAGTCAAGTACTTACCAACGTTGCGCGATAATCTCGGCTTAGGTAAATATTATTGAATAGACTTGTCAATATTTTATACTGGTATATATTACTATATATTTACATTGTAAGTTTGTCGAGTTAAGTGCATTAGCTTGTGTTATGTAAGTGAAGTGCAAATTATATATAATTTGATTAAAAAAGGGGGAGTGTCGGGGAGTGGATTTACAACATACAAATATATTTGGTAATGTATAAAAATTAAAGCCTTGTTGAATGTGTTTGTTATGATTTGTGAAATTATTTCTGTGGATGGTGAAAATCGGATTTTATCTAGACGACATAAAATTCAATTTTAGTGTCTATTTTAGGCAAGAGTTTTTTTTTTGCATTCTGAATATAGAATAGAAAAAAAAAGAAAAGAAACGAAGAAAAAGAAAATAGAAAAAAAGAAGAAAAGTGTAGAAATATCTATACTTTTGGATATAGTCATTAGGCTAAATCTCAATCTAAACTCTACCAATAAGCGTTTGAGCTAGATGCGGCCTACAACAGTGCTATCCCTGTTACTTGAAAATGTATAGAAACGAAATTTCTTTTGCGAATATTGAATAGTTAGTGTTAGTGTTAAGGAGTAACAGTGTCGTTGCAGGCAGTCAGAAGCCCAAAAGTCTGACAACCAGTCTTACCAGGGGGTAACTGGATTGTGGAGTTCAGATAGGCAGTCGCTCGGTTAAACGGTATTCATCTGCACCCGGTTAGACTGGAAGCCGACCCCAACATAGTTGGGAAAACGCTAGGCAGATGATTGATTCTAAAGTGTCGTTTAAATATTCGGGTGCATTCTGTGAACTTTAATTAACAGATTTAATATTTACTCAACACTCACTAACCTAATTAACTCATACTATTGACATTTAAAACAGACACACAGATAAAACGACCTTTAAAAAAAATATAATTACTTGAAAAGGTTATAATGTCACATCCGAAACCACAATGTTATATAAAGAGCATGAATGTGTCTCTCGTATAGCTGCTGATACTTTATCAAACGCATACGACGTGTCTTGTGACGTCATAGAATATGGTCTCTTATAGATGTACTTGTACTATTTAGTTATCTCTTTCGGGCAATGGTGAAGGTTTTTTAGTGATTCTGGATGCTTTGAAATCGTGTGAAATTTGTGTCGCTAGCAGTTAATAGAAGTAAAGAGTAACCGTGGAGTTTCTTGCCGGCTCTTCTCCATAGGAAACGACCAATTGGAACCGGGCAGCTAGCTTCTGACGTTGCATAAGTACCCATGTAGGTTTATGACATATGAAATAATTTGAATAAATAAATGACTGTTAAGGCGGAGACTGACTTGCAACGTTTGTTTGTAATGTATCGAGTTTTTGTATCACGTTACAGTAGTCAGTGCAGCGAGCCGAGCCGCTCGATGCGAGTGCCGGATCCTCCACTCACCGTAAAATTTTCGTGTATTCCTTTGAAATGGAAATATGAGAAAAACCAAAAATGATGTGCTCAAAGCGAGCGTTCACCGCGTCTTGCGTATCGCCGTTTTGTAACGGATAGTAATAAACGCCCCGGAAAAAAATTAAAATATGTGCATACTCAAAATATGAAATTCACTGCTATAAATACAAATTTTCCGACAACTTGTACGCGAATACAAATAAAAAAACAACCGAATAAAATACTGAAACGACCAAATAAAATACTGAAAATTCCGAAAAATCAATACAGAATTTGCTGATGTAATATTTTTCAAACATGCAAACAAGCATACAACATGCATGCAGCATGCAAGCGAGCATGCAAAATGCAGCAGGCATGGTTTCTGTCACGGCTCCGGCGCTGGGAGGCTCCGGCGGTCCCACGCGAGCTTCCGCCTCACCCCTCCGCGCCTATGCGGGCTTAAAAAACACTCTAGGGGTAGGGCAGACAAGACTATGTGAAGTTGGTTTTGCAGCGATTTGTTTCTGTCACTAACTTTTTTAGCACAACATGTTGACTTTTCGGAAACTTAGTATTTTTTTCGGAAGTTTAGTATTTTTTTCGGAAATTTAGTATTACAGTCAACCACAGATTTTCGGGAGTAAATTTTTTTTCGGAAGCTTTATTATTATAGTTTTGTAACCAAGCTTACATCGAATGATACATTACAAACAAACGTCGCAAGTCAGTCTCCGCCTTTAGGTTATAAATGGACTGCAATAGAAACAGTTATCTTCCTAATGACCGTCGTAAATGCTACATTGTCATTATATGTCCGCAAAAGGGGGTTAATACTGAGATGACGGCTGACGAGAGATATGTGGATGAGCTGTTCCTATACATTTCTTCTAAGGGATCTCGCGCACTATACAGCCATGACTCCGTCTATTGGTATTGTATGGTGTGCGGCTAGTTGGCCGTTGCGACCAAGTGCGCGATTCGTATCAGTTTCTATAGTTTACCTGTTCACTACGACCACTGGTCGTGGTCGTGGCCGTCTTTTGTGCGAGATTTCTAAGGGATCAATCAGCTAGGAACTGCTGGCGCCAGCTAGTTTTAAAACATTATTTTATAAATGTAAAGGAATTAAATGATGATAATATGCAGTATATTTAACGCACATAACAAAATTGAAATGATAGCAAATGTCGTTCATAGTTCAAACCTCAAGATATAAACTGGCAATATTCATTACTCAGTTCACCTTAATTAAGTTGATTTATTTTCTCTGTAATAGGAAGGATACTTCTAACTCATAAACACGCACCGACCTCTGGCACGGCGGTATCTCTAACAGTAGTAAAACAGATAACCTCATATTACAAGTTGTTTTTCCTCTATTCCTCGATAACTGAGAGATATTGAGTATTTATACAAATAATACTCCTTTACTGATTCGATGTTGCGTCGCAAAAATGTTTTAAAAGCGTCATTATAAGCGTCATAATAGTTTCTATGTCGGAAGACTAAGGATTTTTTTATGGTCAATGATGTGACATGAAGCAAGGTATGATTTTTCTATAATAGATTCTGCTGGAGAGGTTGCGCTTACTTCTTCCTCCCAACTAAAGCGCTAGAAAGTGGTGACGTTTAAAAATGACTGATTCTCAACCTTATTTGAATAAATTACTCGATTTTGATTTGAATATACGAGTATTTCCTAAAGAACGTCTATCGATACTTCCATAATCTTTCCTATGGTTTTTGATGGCTTAATTTCACATTCCTTTCTAATTAATAACTCTGATGTAATTCATCAAAATTGATTTCGTGTTTTTGCCGTAGGATGTGACAAGAAAACGAATGTACCTACTCTCTAATCTCTATGGATAAATTTCTTAAATATATGAAAATATCAAAAAATTTGAACGATTTGCATAATATTTAAAAAAAAGTGTAAAACCTCATAATTTAATAACGACTTCAATTATTGAAACAAATTAATGCGTCTATAAAATACAGGTTCCACTGATTGACCGTCTATCTGTGAGATTATTTGTTTGAGTAATGAATTATTTATTAAATGGCGTCGTAAAACATAATGATTTGCATCTGAATATACCAACTGTTTATCATGTTTATGAGGACTTCTGAGGATGTCCTCATCAGCGGTAAGGCGTTGTCCGGATCGGTAAAACAGGGCAATGAAACCGATATTTTTACAACATTATCATGAGCATAATCAGGAGTAAATGCAAATCACGAGTATAAGCAGCAAGGGCAGATGCAAGTGTTGACAAAAATCTTTTAATAATTTTATTTAGTAACTTTCGTGAATCATTCGTGTGGATGACTTAGCGGTAAATATCACGAGCTTATCACACAAGGTCGTGAATAGCATGATAATCCCGCAATTGCACGTTAACCTGAGATAATCATAAAGTTGAATATTATGCAAAAATTTGTGATGATAAATTTGATTGTAGCAAAACGATAGCGTATAGGTACCAGTAACGACGACCCCTAAGATTAGTTTTTTATATTTTACTTGTCATTAATTTTTTTAATGTCATTGATAATAATATGAATAATTTAAATTTAGTTTTTTGTCTACATTAATAATCTGAAAACCAGATTAAAAGATTATTAGCTCGATTATAAGATTAAAAAGCAACATGCTTAATCTTTGAATATTTAATAGTGAAAATAAATCAATGAAGTGATTAAATTATGTCTAAAAATTGTTGTAGAATTGGCAGATACTAAGAAAATACAATTCATTTGATTAATCATGACACCCAGACACCTCTAGCCTAGTGAATAAGTCATATTTTCTCTATTAAATTAATAGCTAAACCACAGAAGTTAGACCCGCGCCCGCCGCTTAGTTTACCGACTTTCACGAGCACGTCATCTGTGTAAACTCCAGTATCGTAATGTTTGAACATACAATCATTGATGGTGGCTACCGGTTGACCTACAAACGATAACGCCTACCGCTCCGCCAGTCGCGTGCGACGCTTACCAACGAGCGTACGTCTCGTCCCACCGTGTCGTTTATGTATAACAATTTCTACTGCGACTTGATAATAACCCTTGTCTGTGCCAAGACCCAAAACTATCGATAACTTATCGTTCGATAAGTCATTTTGTGTGCTCATGTGTGTTATAGTGGCTGTGTTATGTGAATTTTGTAATATAAGTGATATAATAAAATAATGAAACAGTGTTCACGTGATATTTAGTGGATTATTGCAATGTTAGTGCGAATGTGTGGAAACGAAGATAGGGCGCCGGTGAACTGCAAGGTAATGCGACAGGTTGCACGTAGCGTTGATAGCAACGCGCGTGATACGTGCTAGTGCAGTTTGTTATTGTTTTATTTGGACAGATAAGTTGTAAGTCGATAGATCGTACAACTGTTACTTTCGTAGGAAATAGTGATGTAGAAGAAATATAGAAGTTTGGTCCCTGCCGTAAATATGGCGGACCGACTTTTCGAAAAAATTCGGCTTTGTGTAGTGTATATTCTGTTACTCAAACCTTTGTGACAGTCTCTTTCTAAAGCTCGAAGTGTCTCATTAACCTTTAGAATGTCGTATGGGGGTACATTACGACATTCTACCGATTCATAAGAAAAATACACTCCAAACCAATAAAAACAATCGTAGTATAAACCGTTCACTACTTACATGCAAACGGTTTCTAGTAGGCGATTGACGGATTGACCAGGTAGTCTTGTTAACTATAGCGACGCATTTTGCCTGTTTTAAAAAGGAGGAAATTTTGACCTGCAGAAAGCTGATGCGTCGTTTTCCCGCCAAAATTGAGTAGCCCACCAATCTCTTTGACATACAACACAAGTATTGTTGTACGTAGACTCTAGTAGGACGTTATAAACGCGGTTCATAATAATGACTATGATATTAGCTTATCTACCACGTTTAAGGAAAACTTCGTTTGAGTCGTGGCAGAGTTCGTTCAGTAATCAAACGGTACTTTTACATCATTATCAGTACAAAGATTATGTGTGAACTTTTGTTAAGGTTATAAGACCTGAATGACAAACGATGAACTTTGTTTTCAATCACTATGCTATATGCTAATCTATATGCTAGACGTAACACCTCTTATGAATGGATATATATCTCTTGAGAGACTTTAGATACCTCAAATGTAAAATAACAGTTCAGGTTTCTCCAATAGATTGTGTAAATGTGTCATATACATGCAGTTTTCTCCATCTTCTCACTATATTCTTTTTAAGTAACTGTAATTCAGTGATTTATATTCATCACTCTTTTAGTAACATGCGTTTCATCACTTCTCGTCATGCCCATATCAAGACAAACGATTCCCTAGCAAGTTTTCTGTCACTGGCGCTGCTTTCAAACTTACTCTAATATAATAAAAAAATAAAATGTTTATTTCATCAACCAAAGATTTGCTCGTATTAGGTAGTTCCGCTCTTCCAGTTTACACTGACTATACATAAGTGTGAGACAATAAATAATAGATAATTTTGAAAGTATGCTAAAGGTTTCTAACAATATAAAAAGTAAAAAAATAAACAAGGAATGTGCATAGTGTTATGTCTGAGGGTAGTATGTGTGAGGTGGCGGTGTGTGTGATGTATGGTGTGAATGTTGGTGTGGATTTGTGTACTTTTTGTTTTAGTCAGCGAAAAATTGTATTTATAGATTAGATTATTATGTAGTTTGGGAATTATGTGACTATGGAGCATAGTCTCGATTTCTTCGTAACTTTTGCTTTTCAACCATTCAGCGAGTCTTTTTGCAGTCGCGGTACGTCATAGGGCTATATGGGGAGAATTTTGTTGAGAGAATTGTATAAGCGAGAAGATTGCTTTGTGTATTTTGTCTTGTAGCTTGTACTTGTACTTTATTCTTCCTCCTAGTTTGTGTCCTGGGAGTGATGAAGGAAAGAGATTTATACTTCTTTAGAGTAATCAGCAGGACATAAAGCTAACTGACAAGAGGTTCGAAGTTAAGTATAAGGTTTCGGTAGGGAATAATAGTGGTTTAAAGTACATGACTTTTAGTAAAGCTCTCTGCGCCCTCTCTAATTTGACAAAAACTTTGTTTTGGATGTTCCACCCCAAATTGGTAAACAGTACGTCAATATGGATTGACCCAGAGACACGTAAATTTGTTGGATAAGATCTTTAGTAGCTACGTGGCGAAGAGAATTGAAGGTCCAAATTAATTTCCTGATTCTGTTCATTATCAATTCTATATGCAAGTGCCACGATAACCTTTAGTCGAACATAACACCAAGGTATTTAGTACTACTTACTTTGCTCATTTTTAAACAAAAGCAGTTGGTGTCAGGGAAGTCAGAGCAAGTGTGTATTTTAATCTGGAAATCTTGAGATGGCCGAGTACGATTGTCAATGGAGAAACAAACGTAGTTAGTGTTTGAAACATTTAAAGTTAAATGGTTACATTCGAGCCAGGTAGCTACTGTAGACAAGTCACGTTCGGCGGTGTGACCGACGCTGTTCCATGTTTCTCCCGAGAAAACAATAAATTGCTGTATCGTCAGCATAGGAGAATATGTGAGCTCCGTCGATTCTCATGTTGGCTGTTTATGTACTCTACTCGTTACACATCCATCTCAGTACTCTTTTTCTCTGTTACTTCATATACATTCCTACTCACTGCTATTGCATTTCGTAAAAGAACGTAGTATAAAAACCGGCCAAGTGCGTGTCAGATCACGCACAATGAAGGGTTCCGTAGTTGGGATGAATTTATCCCAAAAACAAACTTAACTTTGTAGTTGAAAAATATGTTCTCCCATACGGAATGTATGGGAAAACATGTTTTTGCAACTGCAAAGTTAAGTTGGTTGATTATTACTCGTTAACCTGTAGAGCCTACTTAGCTGTCATAGTTTTCCTTTTAATTTCGTTATATAAACTACTGTTGTGATTTTTTTCACACACCCAAAACCAACCATTTAGCCGGCAGGGGGGGGACACTTGACTCTAACAAAAATTAGCACTTTAAAGCTTAATGTTTCGCAAACGAATCCCTGAATCCAAAATGGTTTTCACAAACTCCCAATATTTTTGAAGGACCTTTCCAATGATACCCCTCACCATGGGGTAAAAAAATAAACATCACAACTTTACGTGTATGAGAGATACCCTAAAAAAAAAATGTTTTTCATCATTTTGTTTTACCACTTTGGCGGCGTAATTAATATGTATACCTATGCCAAATTACAGTTTTCTAGTACTAAGGGTCTTGGAGCTAGACCGCGGACAGACAGACAGACAGACAGACGGACATGACGAAACTATAAGGGTTCCTTGTTTGCTACGGAACCCTGAAAACGCGGTTTCTAAAACCTCCGCCTTACGACCAGGGATGTAACGGATATCCGTATCCGCATCCGCAACTGCGGAGCATCCGCATAAATTTTGATATCCGCAAAACATCCGCATCCTCAACTTTTGATTTTAAAAGCTCCGCATCCTCATCCGCATCCTCATAATTTCTATGTGGATGTGACTCTACCTTGTTCGCACAAATAGTGTATTATTAAAAACTCGCGCCGAGCTAAATGGGCGCGCCGATAAGTGAGTTACGCGTTCCTGTTGGCTGAATTCGCAATGTTCTTGTCCTATGACAAACGATCGGCCGCACGTGGCAGTGGTGGCACAACTGTGGTGTCACATGTCACAATTTAAGTTAGCCGACGTTCACGGACGTGATAAAATCCCGGCGATTTTATTTCGTGCACTGGATTTTCAACGCTCTGCTTAGCGCCGAGAGTTGTAAATCCAACAGTGTTTTTTCAACGCGCTGGGACGAGAGTGCGTCCCAACGCGTTTGATTCTTAACGCTCGGCTTAACACCGAGAGTTGAAAATCCAGTGCGCGATAAAATCCCGCCGCGATTTTATTACGTCCGTGTAAACGTCGGCTTACTGGGTATAAAATCATTCGTTTTTTTTTTTATCACCGCCACTGGCAAGTATCCCGAGCGAACAATTATTTAATGGAGCAGGCCCTTATCTATGATGAACTTAGAAACCGCTTAGAAGGCGAAAAGGCCTGCAAGTTGCTTTTTGTCAAATATAATTTACCTTTACGCATCTTGATCTGATTTAAATTTATATTACAATTTTAAAATATATATGTTTTTTTTAATTTTAAATATTAAAGTTGTGCAATTGACTCCACAATTTGAAATTTCAGTTCACAACTTTAATATTAAATTTTTTTTTACCTAGGTACCAAATGATTACTGTATAGGTTGTAGCCTATACAAATATAAATACTATAAAAAACAAGAGCTATTTTTGTACGACATCCGCATCCGCATCCTCATCCGCATCCTCAATAAGGAATTTTCCAATATCCGTATCCTCATCCGCATCCTCAAACCCGATTATCTCGATATCCTCATCCGCATCCTCATCCGTTATATGACATCCGTTACAACCCTGCTTACGACCACAACCTTTGCATAAATACTGATAAAACCACTTTGACTTTTCCCCGTCGTTACCATTATCGTGTGCAATTAATATGTATAAGATTCTTGTATCTTATTAATAAACATATCATAATCAACCACGTCCATGTACGGGTGTAATATCATAGGAATTAATCGCTATTTGAATTTCATAATCATAGCATTTACTGTTTATCTTGTTTATGTATCGCATCAGGGAGTTTCTATCGAAGCCATCGGCAATAAGTGAAGGATATAGTATACTTGATGTGATATCTTGATTTTTTATACGATGTGAGTAATATAATACATGGTACTTAAGAGCTTATTAATAAATCTGTAATTTGAGAGCTTTTTAAGTGTAGTTTTGACATCTTTTGAAATGATGAAATGGAACATTTCGATCATCATTTACGTCTTGATTAAGACCCACTGTCCTGTAACATTATTCTTATCTACTTGCTAGTATTTTGTTTTGGTCTTTCTGATAAGATTGATTGTGTCATCGACCTAACTTTAATCTTTGTGAGTCCACACTCGGCTACCTTCAAAATTACGATGAAGCAAAATTTTGAGAGTGTATTTCAGGAGTCTTTTTCTCTAATGTTCTTGTGCTCTTAGGCTAAGCTCCTGTGTTGCATCAACACTAGGAACCGCCTTTTTTCCTGCACGTTAACTGTTGGTTCCTTTCAGCAATGTGGATTGCTTATCTCTAATACACTGCACACTAACACACTACACTACTAATGCACTGTTAACTAAGCATTGTCTTAGAGGATTCCTTGAACTGTGAGACGTTTCACGGACTGACGATTCGGGAGCTCAATTTCCGAATCGTCAGTCCTTTACCATTTAAATTCGACCTGCCCCGTGCAACGTTAGTACAAGCAGGTTGAAGTATTTATGGACCCCTACCCCTAGTTATCGTATCACAACAAACATTGCAGCTCTCTCGCAAATTTATTTTGTCTACACTCATGTTGCTCCGGGTCAGGGATGTCTGCTGTCCGTGTACACTAGCATTAGCGGCTACGTTGTCTAATTTGTTTACTTTCATCGAACTTCGGCTCGTTACGTCTGTCTGCATTCACTGCCTATTAAGCGATTCCTTTTCTATTTGTCGGGTGTTTCTGCCGAGATTCATCATCCATCGATCTTTCTTGTCATCGCATCGGTATTCTATCATTCTAATGACTTTATCTACCATCTTCATCTATTAACGTAACTTCATTCTGGGCTGTAGGACTTAACGTAATTTGAAACCCAGAAGCTTGTTATCTTATCACAACAAACATTGCAGCTCTCTCACATATTATTTGTCCTACACTCAAACTGCACCGGGTCACGGATGTCTGCCGTTCGTTTGCACTAGCATTAGCGACCAGACTGTTTAATTTGTTCACTTTCATCGGACTTCGGCTGTTGCAAGTTTTGTTGTTACGTATGTTACATACGGCTTGAGTTGTCCAATTTATTTGTTTAGTAATAGTACGAGTATCTTGTGAGATTTCAGCGTCTCCATGGAAACTATAGGTACTAGATTTATTACAACATTGGATAAAATGGCCTATCCAGCCATAAATATTTTTGAACCCTTTCTTCGAGTAGAGTTTCAGTTAATCTGGATTGACCGTTAAGATTCATAAAAACTAATACTGTCTTAAACCTCTTTAATAGGAAAATACTTAGTTATTTCTACAGATTTTCTTGCTAAAATGGATCTGATAAGTATTTGTCGTATGTTATAATAAATAGATTACAACATAACATATATATTAATAGGTAGTATAGTATTCATAGTTCCTCCTCCAAAAGCTGTTTTGGGATAATTGATATCGCTCCACTTCAATTTCCAGCGCAAAAAAGATGTACAATAATTATCATTCTTATCATTCTTTTGCCAATATTTATTTTATTAACTCAAGTAAAACTAATTATTATTGACAATTTAGTACAGACAGAACAATAAATATTGGTAAAACAATGAGAGATACCAATTCATGTGTTAAAATCCATGTCATTTGTGTCACGTTGTCGTATGTGTTCAGGTGAAAATTAAACACCATACTTTTAATGACGCACGGAAAAATATACACAAAACGGTTTGGTTACAATATTTTAATTAGTATTTTTGTAAAACCATTTGATCTTCAGCAGATCCCAATAGTGTCGTGAGTAAGAAACAGTTATGAGTGGTCAGTTATGTGGCTTTATAGGTGTGTTCTTCAAACTTAAAAAAAAACTGTTTTTCTTCTTCATTTGAGATTCTAGCATTTCACAACTTAGCTGTGCTAATTGATTTACCATAATAACAACTAACGATCATAATATAAGTCGACATTAGACTTGGGTACAGATTAAAAAGACTTCATTTCTACGATACGGGGGTAAGTCCCTTATATTTTTTTTAAAAGAACATAAATTAAAGACAAAGAACACTTTACATGAACACAAATTTAATATAAGTAAGTACGAAACAGTATTTCACTTCATTAGTCACTTTTATAATTAAAGAATTATTTATTATATAATAGAATTATAATAAATAATTACTTATTACTTAAAACAATAAATTAATATTGAAATATATTAAAAGATCAGTAACGGCAGAACGTGTTATAAAATAATGTTTTCCTTTTTAAAATCAAAATATGTTTTCGCTAAAAAGCTTTGTAGCACTGATCATCTCGTAAAGGAGTTCATCATCATCATCAGCCTACAAAGTCCACATAGGCTTCTCTAATTGCACGCCTTTAAGGGTGATTCTCGGCAACTCTCACCCAGCTGCTACCAGTAATGGTGTTAAAGTAATGCAATCACGTTCATAAACATTTATATTTCGGTTATTATTAAATCATTCCTAAGTTATTTTGACGAATAAACTTTATATAATCGATTAAACTATTGTATTCGAGACAAATAAGAAAGCTCTTATTTGTCTCGAATACAATAGTTTCTTCTTTCTTGTTTCTAGTTTTTTATTATTTTGTACACAACATCAAAGCTGATGTTGTGTACAAAATAATAAAAAACTAGACATAATGCAGAACGTTGTCAGCTGATACGACGTTATCTGATAACAACTAATACACACGAATTTTTAAGATAATGGAAATGCTAAATTTTCTTTGTCAATTACGTTATCTTTGCACGTGACGTGCAAGGCAAATAATTAACAGCTCCCATTATATTATTAATTTAATTAAAGGTGTAGTAGGCCGCGACTAAGATAATACCAACTTTCATAATGAATCTGTTGGCTTATCACTTTCGATATGATGAATTGATTGTGTGACTGACGATATGGCATGACTAGAAAGGAGAAGAACTTATGTATGTATGTTAGCTTATCTAATTAATTATATTCAAGATAAAGACAAAAAAATCCCCTGAAAGTTTGAATTCATATAATGAATACCTAAATACTGGTAAAGTAATTAGCCAGATATCATCATAAATGGTGATCAAATATCTTATCATGGAGAGCTCAAAAAGATCTAAGGTAGGGAAGACGGATAAAAAAAGAGATCAGCTAAAGAAATGATACCTTTATAACATGTTCACCAACAAAATCATTCGACGATCGGTCATTAAGTTAGCAAAAGTCGATTTACATTAATGCGGGTTGCAGACCAAGAGCTAAGCTAAGTTAGTTTAGCTCGCATAGCTGACGCAGTTTTTCATACTTGAGTCATAGTTTGCGGTCTGCACACAAGTATGGAAATCTGCGTCAGCTATGCGAGCTAAGATAAACTAACTTAGCTTAGCTCTTGGTCTGCAACCGGCTTAAAACTTGTTCTAGTTGAAGTTACACCACCGAAGACTCCAATTAGAATATTATGTTATAATCATACACAGATTTTTTATTAATTTAGTTAGGTATATTTGTGAGAGAAAATTGTGGTTAAATTATACATTATTCTACGCACGCACACAGTCGCACACGTATAAGGGTCTAACGTAGTAGGTACTTCGTCCATTTTGGTTTGTTTTGGCTGTACAGCGGAAGTGTGACTGTAATTTACGTAGTTTTAATTAAATTTGGGATAAAATATTACCTGTATTAAAAAAATAAAACCTTTTTACAAAAAAATAAAAACAATCGACTTCCAAAAAACACTACAAAGTTTAAAATAACTTTAATTTCGGAAGTCGGTGTCTTTGGTTTTGAATTTTCGTTTTTTGTCACCGACTTCCGAAATTAAAGTTATTTTTCACTTTGTAGTGTTTTTTGGAAGTCGGTTGATTTTTTTTGTAAAAAGTTTTTTTCACTTTTTAGTTGTGGTGCCTACCCCTACACAAATTCGAAAACCACTACCTGCTATGTAAATAACAGTGACAGGAACTTATCATATCATCCCCATACTAAGTGGGAAAAAGTACGTATTATTGAAGCTAACTCAAAAACTATCGAAGCAAAGTTAATAAAATTTATATGGGACCACCTCGAGAGCAAACCCTTTCAAACAAAAAAAAGAATTTTCAAAATCGGTCCACAATTGACGGAGAAATCGGTGGACATACATAAATAAAATAAAAATTGGTTGCCTGTAAAGTCGGTATACGGGCGAAAGTTTTACGTGACAACGACGAAGGGACGCGTGCCTTTCACTTTTTATGTCTGTCTCTCTCGCTCTTAGGCGGGCTAACCATGCCCGAGTGGAAGGGACGCGTGCCTCTCACTCGCTCTCATTGTGAGCGCATAACGTGAGCGGAGCGTAACGCAGTTTCTTGAAGTGTCACCCGGCAAACCAATTTATAAGACGTTGTCACGTCAAAAACAAACATACGTGCCGAACATATAACCGCCTCCTTTTTGGAAATCGGTTAAAAATGACATGATTCAGTAAACGATTCTAAACAAACTACTTTAATAATGTGTATTAATTCAGTGACACATTGTATGTTACGGCTAAAACCTGTTAATATGTTGGTGTACAAAAAAGTATTCCGCTATCCATTTATCTATAGAATTAGCCGAATGATGTTGGTAGCATTTAGTTCAAAACAACTGCAATCGCTACTTTATTCAATGTAACTTATCTTTCATTGTTGTTACTGCAAAATACATTCAAGTCTAGACATCTTTCAATTCATTAAAAAGGTTGAATGGTAAAGGTGAACGCACATTTATCCAAGCCGAACGCGTCGAACAAATCGAAGTCAACGAGAACGCTAGGAACAGTCTTCCAGATTCGGATGATTCGATGCGGGCAGGCGTGCGAGGTTACATAGAATTCCATATAAAGAATTCAAATATTCATTTCCTTCGGTTCGTTCGACGTGATCGGCTCGGATAAGTGTGCTTTCACCTTAAGTCAGCTATGACTTTATTTTTATTTTGTCACACTGCATAACTTTGCCGATATTTTATCAGTCTTTGACATTTTATCTTTACACTTATCGTTTATCAAAGAAAATCGGCTTATGCGATTACTTATCTGTTTAATGCTGAAATACATGAAACTTTTTAGTAATAAATGTTTAGATTACATCGACTGGTAACTGGTAATCCCTACCCGAAAGGTCGGTTCCTTATCTTTCTTTGTGAAACGTAAGTTTGAATGGAATTTCCCTTCTTTTTCGCCAACTCGTGGCCTATGATAGACTTTTTAGGGTTCCGTAGTAAACAAGGAACCCTTATAGTTTCGTCATGTCCGTCTGTCTGTCTGTCTGTCTGTCCGCGATCTAGCTCCGAGACCCTTAGTACTAGAAAGTTGTAATTTGGCATAGGTATACATATTAATTACGCCGACAAAGTGGTAAAACAAAATTATGAAAAACATTTTTTTTTAGGGTACCTCTCATACACGTAAAGTGGTAATGATTATTTTTTTATTTTTTTACCCCATGGTGAGGGGTATCATTAGAAAGGTCCTTCAAAAATATTGCGAGTTTGTGAAACCCATTTTTGGATTCAGGGATTCGTTTGCGAAATATTAAGCTTTAAAGTGCTAATTTTTTTAGAGTCAAATGTCCCCCCCCCTGCCAGCTAAATGGTTGGTTTTGGATGTGGGAGAACATATTTTTCAACTACAAAGTTAAGTTTGTTTTTGGGATAAATTCATCCCAACTACGGAACCCTTCATTGTGCGTGGTCCGACACGCACTTGGCCGGTTTTAATTTGTTATGTTATTCCTTTAATGTAATCGGTTAATGTGAGTCACTTCAACGATTCATACAACAGCTAACATGAGATTTTGATTTTTGTCGCGAAAGTTAAACAGCTAAAATTAAACTTCTTTCATGGCTGATCATCAGGTTTTCTTAGTTCTGGAGTCAGTCTGTTGATTTAATTATTTTTCGCACGTTTTTTCTCTATTATCTAGTGATTCGGAGTTTCGGTTCGAGTGTAGATACAATTCTGAATTCATATTACAATAGTCATGATAGGAATGAAAATCACCCCTTAAAGTGTAGTCAGAAAAATGGTTTAGCAAAAAGATTCTAATTTTCTAATTATAATTTGATCGTAATAATTAAAAACCTAAGCAAATTATACAAAATGGTTATTTTATAAAGAAATATGTTGCACATTGAAACCCAAACACACGCCATACTTTTATTGTCTGTGTTATTTTTATCTCCATATCTCCTAATATTATATCGACACTTAGATAAGCGGACATATGATCACTATCAGCCGTTATCAGGCCATCATTTCGGCCGTTATTTTCCTCATGACTTCGTTCACCTGTGGCGATACGTTGTTTTTTTATTATTTTTATTTTTAATGATTCATTATGAATTTCTGGATTTTCAACTTAGGCAATAAAGATTTGCGAGGACATCAAATATGTTAATCAAATCAGTAATTAAAAGAAAAAAAAACAAAATTCAAAATATTTTATTTCACATGGGCACTTATGAAACGTCAGAAGCTAGGTACACGGTTCCAATTGGTCGTTTCCTATGGAGTAGACCCGGCAAAAAGAGATAATGGATGATACTTTGGTAAGGAAGTAATTGGTGCGTCTAAAGGTATTAAATTGGATATGTTGTTTAAAAAGACTGACAATAATTTCTCCATAAGACTTTAACAGAAACAGATCCATGTGTAAACCATCAACTTATTTCTAACTCCCTTGAAGTGAAGACTAACTAAAGTTCATAGTATATTTGCTCACTCCAGAAAACGCCTACAATAATTTTAAATTACCTATATTATGTAGTTGAAGTGAAATTATAGCAAGTACAATTCAACACAGTATAATAAATCCAATAGACACTATCTTCAATGCAACATAAATTAATAAAGAAAACAAAACTATTAAACATGCAATGTACAATAATAAAAAGCTAACATTATCAGAAGCACCTACATGAACCGGCGACCTTTTAGGAGCAGTGCACTCTGAAAAAGTGTTGACACTAGATAACGCACTGACCTCTCGTAATACTGACACTTAATGTACCACTGTTATAGAAATTATCGGTACTTTGACTATTATGCTCATTTCGAGTGATATCACGTGAGTCATTTGCTAAAATTAACAAGTTTATTGTTCTGAAGCGAAAGCTGAATGTTGAAAGAAAGAACTTAGAAGCAATAAACTAGCAGGTATTGATCGTGTGTTTACGGTTAATCAATGTTTCATTCACGATTTCAGGGTTGGTCCCTTAGAAATGGTTTTTTGTAATCATGAGTACAATGGACCTCTTTATTTCAGTTACACTTGCATATAAAAGCCTTTAAAATATGAAAGTATTATTTAGTGAATGGAACATTTGAAGAATAAACTAGGGCCTTCCACTTCTTGTGATCTTACGTTGCATCAGTCCCGAAAATAACTCAGTCTTTGTGTAATCTGTTTATTGACAAAGCTTTCTCGAATTATTCCTAACATAATAATACTGATAATTCGGTCGAGCGATATCGTTTGTTTATATGATTTTAATGTGGCCTGTGACCCGACCGCGCTGGTCAGAGGGCAGATCGAATGCTGGGCGATAGCCTCTGCAATATTGTGCCTATTGTTGTAAAATGGTCAGATATGAACAACTATATTTGGTGATGTGGGAAATTAATGACGATAATAATCATGTACTGACGAAGTGATATAAATAGCAAGCGTCATACCATAATAAGGTTCAGGTCGAATTATCGCTTGCAACATGTTTGCTAGCGATAATTCGACCTTAATAGTAACTTAACTTAGGCCTTTGATAGAGTAAGCTTTAGGCACCATTCATGTTTTGAAACAATCTTACTTAAACAATGTCAGTTTGCTTAAGCTTTATTTTGTTTTAGAAGAATGACGTCAAAATAAGGTCAAAATCATAAATATATTTTGTTTTGTTCTAATTAGCAAATGTGGCGTGCCACAAGGGGCTATACTACGACCTAAATTACTTTTATAGTATAAGCGTTTCTTATCAACCAGCATTAAAATAACGCCGTTTATCTTAAAACCTAATTATACATGTGTTATAGTAAACATAGATAATAATATAATTCTCTTAAAATTGTTTATCGTTATAATATGTGGAGATAAGTATCTACTGATAAAGCTGACGATAAAAATGGATCAGGTTTTAATTGCTGTGCCAACGTTATCAGTGATTCAATTTAGTGAAAGATTTGATTTTGATAAAATGCGTGTCACATCTTTTTATCCAGTTTTTTCGCATTATCTACGGAACTGGCGATGTTTTATCAATAATAATTTTTATTCCATGCTTTATAACTTTAATGATTAGATTATTTTTTTTGATTTTCAACCTGAATTGTCCTACTGCTGGGCAAAGGTCTCCCGTAAACGCTTCTAAAGTCATCATGCCAGCGTTTCCTAGGCCTCCCTCGGCGACGACGTTCGTCTTCTTGCACCCACCGAGTGACGACTTGACGGGATTATACATATTGGAGTTATTTTTGAAATTATTGTTGCATCACATTCTCCAACAACCAATGGTCACGTGTACTCGTATAGTTCTCTAGTTTTAAAAGAAATTCAAATTCTAAAAACAATTAAAAAACGAGACATGTAAAGGTTATAAGAACAATAAATTCCAAATGAAATATTGATTTAATACAAGTATGTAATTTAAATTAACATGATTAAACATGTTCTTAACCAAACAGATGTATTCTGGGTAATGTAGGTGCAAAGGTATGGTGTGTAAATGAAGATCACATACACATTTATCTCAACGAATTTTAATGACTTTGTTTGAAACTCATCATCCCTATCCTTTTGACAGTATTAACAACATGTAACAACTTGGATGACCCATAAATAAGAGATGTAGACAAAAGTACGTTGTATTTATAAGATAGATGGTGAATTCTACAATCTCACGTCACGTGTAAAAACGTTCAAACTCCCGATCTCATCTGACCGATAATAATAATCATTGTCGAAAACCTGTTAAAAATGTAGGTAAATTATAGATATTTTTGTCTGATTGAGACAGACTATAATGCGATCGTGCTTAAAAACACGGGAATCTCTCCTCAGACCACGGTGCGGTGAAGTGGTCTGAGTATTCTGAAAGCACTTTTAGCGGCAGCATTCTCTGACTGTCTTACCTCTTAACATCATTCATTGCTTACTAGTTGGTGTAGCGTATCGTAGTATTGACCCGGCGCGGTCGATTAGCGTTGATAACCTTACAATGACTGCGTGACGACGTGCACGTGCTTCTAGGACGGCATGAGTCTTGATGGAATGTTCTAGAATCGAAAGCTTTGGTAAACTGACCTTTTGGACACACATAATCCTATTGGTTTACCAATGGGATTATGTGTGTCCAAAAGGTCATGTACGACGTTTATCTAAAACTGTACCACTTAGATCTTGTGTGTCTTATTTTAATTGTCACAAAAACTACTCATTTTATTTTCGCGAATTTATAATCTGATTGATTGATGAATGATGACTTAATGTTGCGTAGATTAAGATGACTCAAGAAATTAACCTTTGCTTGACTTTTCAAGAAGTACTAACTTAAGATACGTCTTAATGGTATGTGACCTTTTCAACCCAATTAATAAGGTAAACTGATATCCAAAGGCTAACCTTTGGAGCTGAAGTCAGTTAATTCACTATAAATAGTCTCGTGATACAAGCAACTAACTTAGGACACTTCAACCTTAGCTCTGTAGTATCCTAAGTTGCTTATGTACTAACTTCAGCTTGTTTAACAAAACCATTACCCTTGTTACAGATGCGAGCCGTCCCGGCGAACGAGCGAGTATACACATTACGGACCCGGCCGCCGTCCCTCCTCCCCCCCTCCCCTCTTAGCCTCGCCAGTTCCGGCGATAAATCCTTAGTAGCCCACACGCATTCTCCTTCCTTAGAGCGGCCGGCGAGTCAGCCTTCCGCGCCTTCAACCACCGCTAGCTTTGTTTGTTACGTATGCGGGGTCAGTGCCCCCAGCTCGCAACTAAGACTGGTCTACTGCTGTCCTAACCCCGAAAGAGAACCTTATTATCCTTTTATAACGACGCTCAAACCTCATCCGGATGCCAGTCCTATTAGTCCACAAGGTGAGTTCAAGATTCGATGTTGAGTAATGTAGTGTTGAACCAAAACATGTTTGTCAAACTTTCGAGAACATGACGTATTGTTAGAATTGACATTTAGCACTGTTGGACTAACATGCTCTCAGCGAAAGGGAAACGTCTTATTCAGAAAATTGGAACTAACCTCAACAAGTGCAGATTCACCTCGCATGTCCTGACGTAATTGTTATTTAATCAGCTTATAGGAAGCTGCAAGGCACTCTTGTTGGCTGCAGTTACTTGGTATAAGTCTCATTTAAGTTGTGATGCAATACGAGTTTCGATTCAATTAACCAAGGATGTAAACATAGATATTCGGGCTCCAAGCCGCAACATACTCGATTTATTTGTAAACTCATATGATTTCATTGTATTTCAGGCATGGTACAAATATGCGCGTCGTGTTACAAAAGTATCCCCCACAAGTACCCGGCGTACGGCGAGAACGGCGAGCCGAACGCCGCGCACAACAACACACACACCAACAATATTAGGTAAGAAAACATATTTATTATTTGTATAGTACCCGTATGTTAAAATGACAAGTCGAAATTTTGAAAGAGTATGTCTCACGAGTATGTTTTACAGAGATGAATTTCTATATAGCCAAACTTTTCTAAAGCTGCATGTGACAGATTAACAGTCGCGTACTCTAACAACGAACTGAAATAAAATAAAATGGTAAAGTTTGACCACACACATTTTGTGTTGGCACAATATCTCAAATCTCAATTAGATATGCTTGATTTTCACAAATCAAGTGGTTGATGAGTAAATCTGGTGACTATAAGTAGTTCTGTGTATTTCTAGTCATTACATACTATAATAACTTTTTGACTTTCAGGTTTAAGCCATACGATATCAAGTCCAGTTCAAGTCAGTCGAGTAAGCGGCCGTCGAACGCGTTGTCCAGCAGTCCGCAGAGCCAGATCGTGTCGGGAGAGAATGGCATGGGACTGTACAGGTACTGTACTCTTTTTAGATTACATTAATGATTTACCCCAATTACTTCAAAATCAACCGAAGATGGTGTTATTTGCAGATGACACATCATTAATCTTTAAAATAAACCGACGGTCACAAAATCTTGACGACACGTCGTCAAGATTTCACGTCGCGACGTGAATAGCTCTATTCTGCAAGTCCAAGATTGGTTTACGGTAAATAATCTGGTACTTAAGAAAAAAAAAACAAATGCATTAGATTTAAATTACCTAATGTTAAAAGTAGCGAATGTGACATCATATTGAATGGAGAAAAACTGGAATTTATTAATCAAACGGTTTTCCTGGGAATCACGCTAGACGAGAAATTACAATGGGGACCTCATATAACATCTCTTGCGGGGCGGTTAAGCTCGGCCGCTTATGCTGTTAGAAAGATAAGACAGTTAACAGATGTAGAAACCGCGCGTTTGGTCTATTTTAGCTGCTTCCACAGAATTATGTCATATTTTATGGCATTTTACTGTGGGGTCGGGCTGCTGACATTGAATCCATCTTTATTTTGCAAAAGAGAGCTGTCAGAGCTATTTATAATCTACGTCGCCGCGAATCTCTCAGGGAACTTTTTAAAACGATTAATATTATGACGGTACCTTGCCAATTCATTTATGAAAATATTATGTATGTAAGGAAAAATCCACATCTCTTTAATAAAATAAGTGATAGACATAATTTTAATACTAGAAATAAAGGTAAACTAGATCAACCATTTTTCAGGTTATCTAAAGTATGGGGTACTGTGTTAAATGTTACAACAAAATACCTTGTGACATATTGCAATTAAATGAAAGAAAATTTAAAACTCATATAAAAAGTACACTTTGTAAACAAGCATATTACAAATTAGAGGATTATATCCAAGCTAAGAGTGCTTGGAAACATGCTGGTCCTGCTCCATAGGACAATTTAGAATCAAGACAAAATCAAACTGGTTGCTAATTTAATTGTAAAATTTATTACTTTGTGTTTTATGACATTGATTTTACATTCTGTGATTGCTTCCTCACACACTGACTTATTAATTGTAAAATTTTAGGAAAATCGTCTACTTTTACAATGTTTGTAAATATTTGAGCACCATGTATCTATCACATATTAAATTATCTATCGTTGCTTCATTTTTAATTCTAATTACCTATTGTGGTATAGTAATTTTATTCTAGGTGCATCGTCTTCACATATAATTATTATTTAACAAATTTACGTACATATACAAACAATTGTAAAACATTTTAAATGAGTAACGGTGGAGTTTCTTGCCCATTCTTCTCCATACGAAAATTACCTTTTGGAAGGGGCGACTAGAATCAATTTTATTATTTTGTAATTTTTGACGTTCAAAAGTGCCATACATGGGCCTATTTGAAATAAATGATTTGACTTTGACTGACTGTTTTTTCCAACTGAACAGCTTTTTGGACATTTTGTCATTGTAAAATCAACTTAGGCTAAATGTTTTTAAGGTTGTTATTTGTGTGAGTCGTTGTGTTAACTTATACTAGAGATAATTTTCGAGCCCATGGAAGACCTTGAAAAATATGATAGACAGTTAGAATCCTGGATTTGCGTATTCTATTCTTCAAGAATTTTAATTCATTAGGCCATTATACACCGTGAAATTTGAATCACAGTTTTGCTAGAACAAACGTTGTTCAGACCATGGTCTACTACCATTCTGCAGCATCCAATAAAAAATAAAAAAACATAATTGCTTTTTGAAAAAACACAAAAACACAAAGTTCAAATGTTGACATTATCGTTACTCCCTACATCACAGACAATGCGGCGCTCGCGTTTCAAGGTATTTTCATATTAAGCCCGCGGTAGGTATGAAAATTTTAGGAGTAAAATCTATGAGTATAATTATTTAACTAAAAGTGAGGCGTGTAGATTGTTCTATTAGAACAAACATTTACACGCCTCACTTTTAAAAAATCAATAAATTATTAACTAAACAAAATTTCCATACATAAAAATGACCGTATCTTTTGGTTCCGCGGGCCGATTTTCATGAACTAAACGTGACAAATAGTTTTAAGTTTAGACCTTTCATTTAAGACCAAAACTAAAGAAATATCTTTTACAAACAAAAAAGTGAGTTTTCAAGTTACGTAATTATGACAATTTCAATTTGCTAAAATTTCCTGCTAATAGTTATTTGTGCAACAAGAGAGCAAAGTAGGTTTTTGCTGCGAGTGTTGATTTTGAATCCCGAGGAAGCGAAGGATTCTATAATTGAATCACGAGCGTAGCGAGTGATTCTAAGTTAGAATCCTGAGCGCAGCGAGGGATTCAAAGACACGAGATGCAAATAGCTTTGGTCTCGTGTAACATACAACTTTTCACCTCAGCAGCGAGAACATACTCGTATTAATATTATCAAAATTTATTATTCGTAGTATCTAAAGGTAAAAAAATACAACATGGTAAACATTTAACCACATGTATATTTGTAAAACAAAGTACTTACATCAAAAAATTAAAAGTTGAAAGTAAAATTATTGCACTGACATTCTTTTCAAAAAATGCAATAAGTTTGGGATAGGTTTCAATGTACACAACGTCATCTTTTGTCTTTATTGTGGCTTTCAACATTGAGTAAATACTTCCACATTGTAAATGGTTGCCTCGTTTGTGATCAATCAAAAAAGTACGATAACAGTACAGTCTCCGAAAAAATGTTTGCACCCTTTGTATTGTGAGTCTCCATTGCTCGAATATTTTTCGCGAGACTTTTCAGGCATGACTCTTAGTTTTGCATTTTTTACATGCTGCTTTAATTCTTCCGGTGGTAAATAGCAGACTTCGTCACTGGACTTACTCATATTTATTCATTATTATTTTAATATTATAACCAACGTGTATCGAACTTTGTGGCTATCTCTAGAGATAAAAACAATTAAAAAAAAAAACCCGCTATTTTTGAAAGATGCGTTCTGAAATTGCACCCGCGGTATTCTGCCAAAATATTAAAGGTTGTTAAAACAATAAATAATTATGTAGATACATGATAAACTTCGTATTTATTTCTTCAACATTATCTTTATTTCATAAAAAAATATAATTCGATTATTTAGAAAAAAATATAATAATTTACATTTCAAACCTTAACAGATAATTTGTAATTTTACGGTCATATGTGTTTCCGAACGTTTTGTTTGTTTCTTTTTTGGGCCTATTAAGTATGGAATTTAAAAACTCGAACTTCGAATCGTCTTGTTTTTATTTCTCGTTTTTTTCGTATCGAAGTGAAGTGACAGAACAAAGTGAAGTTTAAATCTTTCGAATTTTGTGAGTAGACACAGCACTGTTCTCGGCATTTCATTTTTTTATTTATTAAAAAGTTACTTTTTCTCACGCTCGCAGCAAAATCGAATTTTGCTCACTGTCTTTACACAGCAAAACCTGCTTGTTTGAGGTGCTGAGGTGAAAATTAACTTTTAACACTGTTAATGGCTCAAAATAAGTATTTTAACACGAACCTAATAATAATCTAATATGAATCGACCTGAGATCACAATATAATAACAGTTAGCTGTGCATCGAGATAAGTTTGACTCTGAAGTTAATTATTAGTTTTGGTAAGTAGTTTAAAAGGTCAGAAAATGAGAATACAGTTCTTCAGGATAAACACTTTTATTCACACTTCAAATCACCATCCTTACTCGACTAGAGACCAAACTAGAATGCCCGTGTTCGCGTGTGCAACTCTTTTAGCGCCCGAGTGAATGAACGAATGAACGTTAGAGTGAAGTGTTGGTGAATGATAGGTTAGTCAATACACTATCTAAATCACGCGAACTCGCACATTGAAATGTAAAATATGTATAAAATAAAGGATGATAAATATTACTACAAAAATACAAGTAATCCTTAATTATATCAAAAATGCTAACAGTAGGTACTGTGAGGTTTTCATCATCCGAACAATCTGACAAGATATGTTTAAATTAGGATTGGCAAATATTTTTTGGAAACTGTGATCCCTTCTAAAGGGAGGGGAAATACTCTGTCTAGGTTGACACCAGCCTCGCTAACGGGGGCATAGCCCTTGCAAGGTGTGTTTAGTTGACGCAATTGGTTCAACTTACGACTGAGGTCTCACAGTTTAGTCAGAGCTAACTGACATTTGATAAAGATTGAGTCTTGTGAGGATAAAATGAGGTTTTGAGATTTTCCCTCTGGAGTATGGTCGTGAATTATTAATGTTGTTGAGCGCTTACTTCTTGATCCTTCGTTCCATCTGGCTCAATTATGTCCGATGGAGTTAAGGCTTAGGATGTGGAGTTCTTTATTTTCATAAACCCCCTTTGGGTAGATGTGAACTGTCACGTCAGTTTGTTGTCTGAGGCTTGCCGCATCTTTTTCGATGGTTTTGGTGCAGTAAGGTTTAAGCATGACGACGTTAATTTTCTGGGTGCATGTTAGCACATATTGTCATTTAACTTGGCTGATACCTAGCCTGGTATCAGAACTTTGCGATTCGTACGTCCTGACTTAAGCCTTCTCTTGAAAGAGAAAGACCTCACTCTGTATTTTAATTGCCATCGTTAGGTAACATTTCTTTTAGGTATAGGCAGGAAGGGTTCGATTGTTCGAATGCTTTGAATAACAGTATCTGCTGGATCCATTTATTCAAGTGGGGCGTAGCTCATGTGAGGTTTTATTATGAGATCTAATCTCATGCTGTACAGGCTGGCAAGAACGCTGTACGTCATCCGAAAAATCTGACAAGGTATGTTTAAATTAGGATTTTTTATATCGTTTTCTTTTGTTGGTAAAAAAAATGATAGTCTGCCGTCAGGCGTCACGGCGCGAGTGTTCGCTTATTATATTGTATTAATAGTTTAAATATAATCTTGCTCTCCTTAAAAGTTATTTGATTTTCACACTGTCCCGGTCCCGAGTGCCGCAGCCAAGTGCGGTGCTGACTTTTTTACATCACAGTTCAGAATGTAGGTACAAAATTGCACGTAAAACGCACCATATCCAACACCACTCCACATTAAAATAGTTAGAACCCTTAGAACTCATTTTCACAAAAAACGCGCGGTACGTGCCTGTGACGTAAGTACATCGGATGCACACGTGTGGCCCGCTCGAGAGATTTCGGTAGACTGGCTACCGCCTGGGCGGTAAGGGTTGCAACAAAATAAATGGGCGGGACGATATTTCGCGCGGTTGTATGTCATTGGCTAATGATTTATTTATATTTCGGCATTTCGGCTCGCATTCGCCGGACATCCTTGGAGTCCACGTGGACTTCTCAAAACGTTTGAACACGTTTGAGTAACATAAGGCTTATTTGAGAACGCCTAGTTTAGTTTGTTTTAATAACATATTTGATGCTTTTGAATGGTAGTAGACCATGGTCTGAACAACGTTTGTTCTAGCAAAACTGATTCAAATTTCACTGTGTATTGCAACAATACCTGAACAGCATAGGTCTTGTGAAGGTCGCGGGAATTTTTTGGATGCGGATCAAATTAGTCGTTGCGGCAATAAGGCATATGTCGAGCAGCCGACGAATTTAGGTTCATTATGATGATAATGATGATCCTTTAGAAATCGAGATGTAATTTATAATGTTCGTTCCAGATGCTACGTGTGCGCGGGCCTGTTCCCGCAGCAGTCGATGGAGTGGCTGTCGACGTCGGCGGAGTACATGAACTCGCACGCCATGCACTTCCCGTGCCTGGCGGGCGGCGGCGCGCGCGGCGGCCGCGTGCTGGCGTGCAGCCGCTGTGTGCGCCACCTGGCGCGCCAGTGGGAGCTCATGGACGCCGAGCGCGTGCCCTTAGAGCATAGGAGGTGGGTCGGGGACTATACCAGTACATGAACTGTGTGCGCCACCTGGCGCGCCAGTGGGAGCTCATGGACGCCGAGCGCGTGCCCTTAGAGCATAGGAGGTGGGTCGGGGACTATACCAGTACATGAACTGTGTGCGCCACCTGGCGCGCCAGTGGGAGCTCATGGACGCCGAGCGCGTGCCCTTAGAGCATAGGAGGTGGGTCGGGGACTATACCAGTACATGAACTGTGTGCGCCACCTGGCGCGCCAGTGGGAGCTCATGGACGCCGAGCGCGTGCCCTTAGAGCATAGGAGGTGGGTCGGGGACTATACCAGTACATGAACTGTGTGCGCCACCTGGCGCGCCAGTGGGAGCTCATGGACGCCGAGCGCGTGCCCTTAGAGCATAGGAGGTGGGTCGGGGACTATACCAGTACATGAACTGTGTGCGCCACCTGGCGCGCCAGTGGGAGCTCATGGACGCCGAGCGCGTGCCCTTAGAGCATAGGAGGTGGGTCGGGGACTATACCAGTACATGAACTGTGTGCGCCACCTGGCGCGCCAGTGGGAGCTCATGGACGCCGAGCGCGTGCCCTTAGAGCATAGGAGGTGGGTCGGGGACTATACCAGTACATGAACTGTGTGCGCCACCTGGCGCGCCAGTGGGAGCTCATGGACGCCGAGCGCGTGCCCTTAGAGCATAGGAGGTGGGTCGGGGACTATACCAGTACATGAACTGTGTGCGCCACCTGGCGCGCCAGTGGGAGCTCATGGACGCCGAGCGCGTGCCCTTAGAGCATAGGAGGTGGGTCGGGGACTATACCAGTACATGAACTGTGTGCGCCACCTGGCGCGCCAGTGGGAGCTCATGGACGCCGAGCGCGTGCCCTTAGAGCATAGGAGGTGGGTCGGGGACTATACCAGTACATGAACTGTGTGCGCCACCTGGCGCGCCAGTGGGAGCTCATGGACGCCGAGCGCGTGCCCTTAGAGCATAGGAGGTGGGTCGGGGACTATACCAGTACATGAACTGTGTGCGCCACCTGGCGCGCCAGTGGGAGCTCATGGACGCCGAGCGCGTGCCCTTAGAGCATAGGAGGTGGGTCGGGGACTATACCAGTACATGAACTGTGTGCGCCACCTGGCGCGCCAGTGGGAGCTCATGGACGCCGAGCGCGTGCCCTTAGAGCATAGGAGGTGGGTCGGGGACTATACCAGTACATGAACTGTGTGCGCCACCTGGCGCGCCAGTGGGAGCTCATGGACGCCGAGCGCGTGCCCTTAGAGCATAGGAGGTGGGTCGGGGACTATACCAGTACATGAACTGTGTGCGCCACCTGGCGCGCCAGTGGGAGCTCATGGACGCCGAGCGCGTGCCCTTAGAGCATAGGAGGTGGGTCGGGGACTATACCAGTACATGAACTGTGTGCGCCACCTGGCGCGCCAGTGGGAGCTCATGGACGCCGAGCGCGTGCCCTTAGAGCATAGGAGGTGGGTCGGGGACTATACCAGTACATGAACTGTGTGCGCCACCTGGCGCGCCAGTGGGAGCTCATGGACGCCGAGCGCGTGCCCTTAGAGCATAGGAGGTGGGTCGGGGACTATACCAGTACATGAACTGTGTGCGAGTTACTTTTGACTATAAATAAAAAAAAACCGGGTAATTTATAAATACTCGGTGAGTATTGCCATCATGAAACCCTTCCTTTTGACTTAACCGTAGTCTGGTAAAAGTACTAGGCTTGCATACATTCAAGAGGGTATGGGTACTCGCTCGCATCGTATAGAATATCTCGCGTTTCTGAATGGGAGAAGAAAAGATTATCGATTTGAAAAAGTCAAATTAAAGCTTGAATATCGTAAGAAAACCTCTGCAGTACCAATATTTATTACATATTATTTGTTTCAGATATAATATCCCGTCGCCCCTACCGGCGAACTCGTCTATGAACGGCGAGCGAGTCATCCCCACCCCACCGTCGACCACGTCTGACCGGACGGTCGCTAGTAATAATGGTAAGATCATTTTCATATTTAACATGTCATAAGATTATCAACCTTGCCACCTCGGAATAAAATTGGAAATGAAGAAACCTAACTACGTAGTTCTGTCTGCTTTGATACTCTTGCAGAGTAAGCCTGGTTAAAATCCGGGTAAGGCCCCAAAATTTGCCCGATATTCACGTGACATTTACTTGAAAATGGAACCGTCTTTAAATTCCGTGCAGTGCAAGCGGCCTAATGTTCGGAAATGTCATTTATGAAAATTATTTTTATAAAATGTTCAGTCATGTTACAGTAAATCCAACACGACATCGTCATCATTCCAACTCTTATCAATCACTGCTGGACATAGACCTTCTCCTAAAATCGCCTAAAACGAATGATAGACTGATGCCAGTCTGTCTAAAGTCTATTCAAATCCTTGTTTCCAATTGATGTTATTTCCACTTAAAGGAATATCAACTTAATGTTAGTGTAAATATAGTTGAAATCGGAATGACCTGTCTTATTGAAAAAGTCATAAAAAAGCCAGTTGATTCTTTGACATGGTCTCATTATATCTTAGAGTTATGGGATATCAAAAGGAACACGTTGTAGAATAGTCCGGCTGTGGTAGTGCTGAAGTGTAGTTATGCCCCGCAGCGTGCACGTCCATCTACTGCTTCCTGTGCGGGCTGCACTCGGACTTCACGCTGGCGCGCATCCTGTACGGCCAGCCGCAGGGCAACGCGCCGTACTTCCCGTGCCTGCTCACGCACCAGGTGACTTCTCCACATTTTATTTAAGGGTAGTAATAAACGCCCCGGAAAAAAATTGAAATATGTGCATACTCAAAATATGAAATTTACTGCTATAAATACTAATTATCAGACAAATGCGAATACAAATAAAGAAACGACCGAATAAAATACTGAAAATTCCGAAAAATCAATACAGAATTTGCTGACGTACTTAATATTTTTCAAAAATGCAAACAAGCATACACCATGCAGCGAGCATGCAATATGCAACAGGCATGGTTTCTGTCACGGCTCCAGCGCTGCGAGGCTCCGGCGGTCCCACGCGAGCTTATCGCCGCAGATGGTTTTAACGCTCACCACCGCAGCTCCTCAGCTCGAGGGCCGCCTCGCCCCTCCGCGCCTACGCGGGCTTAAATTACACTCTAGGGGTAGGGCAGACAAGACTACGTGGAGTCGGTTTTGCAGCGATTCGTTTCTGTCACTAACTTTTAGTACTTTTTTTTACTTTTAGTATTTTAATTCGGAAGTTTAGTATTTTTTTGGAAATTTAGCATAACAGTCAACCACAGATTTTTGAAAGTTAATTTTTTTTTCGGAAGCTTTATTATTATCCTTTATTTAATACTAGCTTTCGTCCAAGGATTCGTCCGTGTGTAGCTCGGGAAACGACAAAAAGTACGCTTAAATTATCCAACGGTAACGTTCTACTTACGAACGTAGAAGTTGAACAGCTAATAAGTATCTACTAAATAATACTATGTTAATAAATTGTAACAATTGTTACAAAAACAGAACAGTTTTAAATAAAGTATTTAAGACCAGTTGGGCAACTGATCAGAATCGAATAGTACTTCTAAACAGCAAGTCAGCTAACCGCGTCAATTACATACTCGGTGAGTAAGTCACTATATCCACACACATTTTAATGCCGTCGTTTACACGATGTATGTGACCTGCGCAAGTTCCACAACATGCCCACGATACCCGCGCCGTGTACAACGAACATTTGTTCAATTTGTTTGAACCAAAGGTCTTTGTTTGTCAAAGTGGAATGTAATGTTGTGTATTTGTCGACAGAGTCATCCAAACGCGGAGCAGTTGCGTGAGAACGGCTCGGCTCTAGTCTGTACCTTCTGTTACCACTCGCTACTCAGCCAGTGGAGGAGGTGAGTACCATAGTATATAAACTATTTATTAGGCAGTCGTCCCACCGCCAGCGAGGAAGTGCCTAACTATCGGCTATTTTATCGCTAAAGAAATGTACAATAGATACACATTCCTTGTAAACAATAGAGATCCATATATTAAGCTGATCGCTGACTGTTGTCACCGCTGGCGAAGTTTCGCTCCACTAGTTTGTCGCCGAGCGACAAGAGCTATCAAAGATAATAATCGCTCAGGAATACTTGCTCAGCGATGCTCGCTTGGCGGTCAGAACTCACGCCGAGGCATCAAACAGCGGTAATTTCGCCCTGAGCGAGCGGTGCGAGTAATCGCCTGTCGCACTCGGACACTCGCTGATAGCGACAAAACTCCAACAAATGCCAACTCGCCAACTCGTTTTCAGTTGCTAGCTCTACTCGCTACTCGTTAATCGCCGGCGGTGGGACAACTGCCCGAATCTATCGAGACCTTCTGTGTTTCTTGATAGGTCAAATAATCCTTTTATCAATTGTATCTTAATTCTAGGGGTTCATTTCATTTCACATAATATATTTTTTCTGAGAATTAACTTTCGCCTTCTGGCAGTGCCAGGGCTCTTGCTAGTGGTTATTTTGTCTCACAGTTCCTGCTGCCTTTAAGCTTGCACAGAAATAACTGGTGTCACTGTCCGCGGAGGCGTAGCTTCATAGAACATTATACGCTTGGTGTAGGCCTGCTCATAGCTTACACACAAATCTATGAAACTGTCGACGGAGCGGCAACGTCGCGCTCGCGTCGTTGAATGCAGGCTTCATGACGCCTGCAGTACCGCATGTCACGCCGGGGCGTACATCGAGCGAAAGCACGTGTTTATTTTTTGTTAATAGTGGTGCTACGATTTGCAGTAAATTCTGCTAAGTAGTTTTACTCATTCTATACAATGAGTGAAACACACATTTTCTAATAATTATCTTGTCGCTACGAACAATCTACTGTTGATTTTTTTTTTCTATATACGGTTGCGTCCAATATAATCGTCGTCTTCGGCAACTTCGAAGACTTCGAATGTGATAATATGCATAAATAACGTCTTCGTCGTTCGACGTCGTCACAAATGATTGAAAACGTACGCGTGTAATACGCTTCGTGGAGAGGGTCCAGTACGCTGGGCTGCTCAAGCTGTTTGGCGTGTTTTGAAGCGTCTATGAAGCTACGCCTCCGTGGACAGTGACAAGTCATATAGGAAAGCCTTTACCCAGCTGTGGGGGGAAGATACAAGCTGATAGTAACCAGTAATGATAACCAGATGAATTTTGAAGTTAGAGGCATACATAACTCTGCTCTCAAATCCATATTAAATGTATAAGATTTCGTTGTTGTCAACCTTCTGTCCTATTCGCTATAAGGCCCCGCTTGTTGCAGGTACGAAGCGTTAGGCGGCTACCCCCCCGAGAGAAGAGTGTACAACACTCACGACTACCACTGCCATCTGTGCGGCATCAAGACGTACAGGAAACGAGTTAGGGCGCTACCTATTAAAGTGAGTACTGCATACAATAATCAGCCTATTAATTAATTCAGGCGTGACCTTGCGGAAATCCATTATAAAATACAATAGACGTTGTTATATTTAGTAACCTGTTCCGCTTAACTATTCCTAAAGAGTCATAAAAAACCCTGTAAGAAATCGACACGTGTTTCACCTCTCAACGAGGCATCCTCAGGATGACGATTGACTTGTCGCGAACCCGAACACGGCGTGTTGCCACACAGAGCGCTGGTCACAGAGAACTACTATCACACTCCAACTCAACTTTTAGAGTAAAAGACCTTGAAATGAGTATTTAAATAATGTTTTTTTTTTGTTTCAGGAATTCCCATTCTTAGTGCAAAGGCGGACTGAAAATTCATTATTATTAGAAAATGGCGATTATGCCGTAGTATGTTTAGACTGTTATGAAAGCTTAAGGTTAGTCACATTTTATTTATTTCAAAATACTTATGAATTAATTTTCTCAATTTTTCCCCGCATAATTTGAATAAATAGAATGATTATTTTGTAAACGATACTTTATATAGCTAGCGGCCGTTCAAAAGGAGCTGTTACTGTATGTAATTCTACTGTTAAATGTTGGGGTCACACGTCAAAATCTCACTGTTTAAGGAAATAAAAAATAAACAAAAATATCAACTCGAGCCATTCAGTAGTCTTTGTATAAAACTCCCTACAGTAACGCACACTAATCAAAATCGTAACGTAATCGCCTCGACTTGGGACAAGCTCACGAACCGCGGCGATATGGCGACGGTCTTTTTCCGAGTTGATGCGGTTAACAAATGCTGTATAAAATTGCCACGGGAGTCCAACATTATACAGTTCTACGCTGTGGGAACCTGGGCATATGCTATCTTACCATTCGCGCTATATCACGTGTTACGTAATTTATTTATATAGAGTGTACTTAAAACGATGTCTCACAAAACTGATCACGGTTTGTCTGGGAACGGATAATACAAATTTAAAGTTAAGTTTAATAATACGGATACTCAGGCCGCGTCCTATTTAATAGATGTCGTCGCACAAATACGTGATCGGTCGCGTGCTTTTCGTCACTCGGCATCCAATACCGCGAATGTGACATTTTTGACGAAAATCATTTTTAAATGCAGAATCACGTATTTGAACGCGTAGAATGAAATAAAACAAAATCTGATTTTCGTCAAAAATTTCACATTGGCGGTATTGGATGCCGAGCGACGATATGTCATTTTTTTTTTGTTCGGTAAACCGGAAAGCGACCTTAAAACCGGAAAAAGTTCGAACGATCGTGTCCCCCCGACCCTTGCTCGAAAACGAGGTGCCAGCAGTTGTTGCAGCTGAGCACGTAGCTTTAAATACCCCGTATAATAATCAAGATGAAAATCTAAGTTTGATCCAGCCTGTCCCTTTTTGCTGTCCAACCCTCAGCGACGCCCTAAGTCGAGGTTCTTATATTTATTATTAATTACCGAGCGTTCGCTTAATTTTAATTTAGAATAGTTTTTGTCCTTAGCTGGAAGCTTTAAGTGTAGCAGCTTAAGGCACCCACAGGAAAGTCCGGTTAAGCAGCCATGACCTTAGTGGTCAAATCTACGAGTTGCCCTAGTCAAAAAAAGAACGATCGTGTAATCGCGCGACGAACGCTTGGGACGATCGTCGCGGACGATAGGACGCGGGGACAAGCTCGTACTACGCCTTGTAGAAACACTGTCGCTCACAGCGGACGACTGCTTGGTGGCGCTTGGGTGGTTATGTGCGCCGCGACTTGTGATATCACGCGCTGTTGGAATCGAGATTTTAGGGTTCCGTACTTCAAAAGAAAAAAAAAAGAAACCCTTATAGGATCACTCGTGTGTCTGTCTGTTCGTCTGTTACAGCCAATTTGCTCCGAATCTAAAGGACCAATTAAGTTGAAATTTGGTACACATACTCGTATGTGACTCAAACACGGACGTGTAACGTAAATAAATGAATTTTGAATATGGGGTCACTTTTGGAGGGCAAACAAAAAAATTTTAAAAAAAGTTTTGCAAACTATACCGTGTGACATATCAAATGAAAGGACTTTTTGCGAGGATCTCAAATATATGTTTTACATAATTTTAAAATAAATACATTTAAAGATATTTCAGAAAATTTATGAAAATTGACCATTCCCCCCCTTGTTTCCGAAACTACTGAGCCTAAAATTTTGAAAAACATACAGAATGGTTCTTTACCCATAGATTACAGGAAAACCTATAAGAAGTCTATGGTCTTAACGTGGTAAATCTCTCAATATTGTGAGTACAAACTTACATTTGCAGTTGGAATGTATGGGAGAACATGTTTTTCAACTAGAATGTTAAGTTTGTATTTGGGATAAATTCATCTCAACCCTTCATTGTGCGTGGTCCGACACGCACTTGGCCGGTTTTTAGAGATAAAAGTTGACCACAAACATGTTTTATAAAGTTGTCCTGTAGTCATAATTTTCTTGCCCTTATCCTAATTTATTTGGGGTCGGCCCAATATCTTTTTTTAAACGTTCCTCACGACGTTTTCCTCACTCTTCCGCAACACATGAACCCACTCCAGAACAAAAAGTGGTCGTTGTGCTAGTGTTAACGCTTGTGTGTGGTCAGAACGCAGGCGCAGGACTACGAGCGGCGCGGCGTGCCGGTGGACAAGCGCGAGTACAACTGGCTGCAGCAGCCGCCGCCGCCCGAGGACTCCGCTGACGTCACCATCGCCCGCCTGCCGTCCGGGGACCGCTCCGATAAACTTGTGAGTAGCGTGACAAGCGCGAGTACAACTGGCTGCAGCAGCCGCCGCCGCCCGAGGACTCCGCTGACGTCACCATCGCCCGCCTGCCGTCCGGGGACCGCTCCGATAAACTTGTGAGTAGCGTGACAAGCGCGAGTACAACTGGCTGCAGCAGCCGCCGCCGCCCGAGGACTCCGCTGACGTCACCATCGCCCGCCTGCCGTCCGGGGACCGCTCCGATAAACTTGTGAGTAGCGTGACAAGCGCGAGTACAACTGGCTGCAGCAGCCGCCGCCGCCCGAGGACTCCGCTGACGTCACCATCGCCCGCCTGCCGTCCGGGGACCGCTCCGATAAACTTGTGAGTAGCGTGACAAGCGCGAGTACAACTGGCTGCAGCAGCCGCCGCCGCCCGAGGACTCCGCTGACGTCACCATCGCCCGCCTGCCGTCCGGGGACCGCTCCGATAAACTTGTGAGTAGCGTGACAAGCGCGAGTACAACTGGCTGCAGCAGCCGCCGCCGCCCGAGGACTCCGCTGACGTCACCATCGCCCGCCTGCCGTCCGGGGACCGCTCCGATAAACTTGTGAGTAGCGTGACAAGCGCGAGTACAACTGGCTGCAGCAGCCGCCGCCGCCCGAGGACTCCGCTGACGTCACCATCGCCCGCCTGCCGTCCGGGGACCGCTCCGATAAACTTGTGAGTAGCGTGACAAGCGCGAGTACAACTGGCTGCAGCAGCCGCCGCCGCCCGAGGACTCCGCTGACGTCACCATCGCCCGCCTGCCGTCCGGGGACCGCTCCGATAAACTTGTGAGTAGCGTGACAAGCGCGAGTACAACTGGCTGCAGCAGCCGCCGCCGCCCGAGGACTCCGCTGACGTCACCATCGCCCGCCTGCCGTCCGGGGACCGCTCCGATAAACTTGTGAGTAGCGTGACAAGCGCGAGTACAACTGGCTGCAGCAGCCGCCGCCGCCCGAGGACTCCGCTGACGTCACCATCGCCCGCCTGCCGTCCGGGGACCGCTCCGATAAACTTGTGAGTAGCGTGACAAGCGCGAGTACAACTGGCTGCAGCAGCCGCCGCCGCCCGAGGACTCCGCTGACGTCACCATCGCCCGCCTGCCGTCCGGGGACCGCTCCGATAAACTTGTGAGTAGCGTGACAAGCGCGAGTACAACTGGCTGCAGCAGCCGCCGCCGCCCGAGGACTCCGCTGACGTCACCATCGCCCGCCTGCCGTCCGGGGACCGCTCCGATAAACTTGTGAGTAGCGTGACAAGCGCGAGTACAACTGGCTGCAGCAGCCGCCGCCGCCCGAGGACTCCGCTGACGTCACCATCGCCCGCCTGCCGTCCGGGGACCGCTCCGATAAACTTGTGAGTAGCGTGACAAGCGCGAGTACAACTGGCTGCAGCAGCCGCCGCCGCCCGAGGACTCCGCTGACGTCACCATCGCCCGCCTGCCGTCCGGGGACCGCTCCGATAAACTTGTGAGTAGCGTGACAAGCGCGAGTACAACTGGCTGCAGCAGCCGCCGCCGCCCGAGGACTCCGCTGACGTCACCATCGCCCGCCTGCCGTCCGGGGACCGCTCCGATAAACTTGTGAGTAGCGTGACAAGCGCGAGTACAACTGGCTGCAGCAGCCGCCGCCGCCCGAGGACTCCGCTGACGTCACCATCGCCCGCCTGCCGTCCGGGGACCGCTCCGATAAACTTGTGAGTAGCGTGACAAGCGCGAGTACAACTGGCTGCAGCAGCCGCCGCCGCCCGAGGACTCCGCTGACGTCACCATCGCCCGCCTGCCGTCCGGGGACCGCTCCGATAAACTTGTGAGTAGCGTGACAAGCGCGAGTACAACTGGCTGCAGCAGCCGCCGCCGCCCGAGGACTCCGCTGACGTCACCATCGCCCGCCTGCCGTCCGGGGACCGCTCCGATAAACTTGTGAGTAGCGTGACAAGCGCGAGTACAACTGGCTGCAGCAGCCGCCGCCGCCCGAGGACTCCGCTGACGTCACCATCGCCCGCCTGCCGTCCGGGGACCGCTCCGATAAACTTGTGAGTAGCGTGACAAGCGCGAGTACAACTGGCTGCAGCAGCCGCCGCCGCCCGAGGACTCCGCTGACGTCACCATCGCCCGCCTGCCGTCCGGGGACCGCTCCGATAAACTTGTGAGTAGCGTGACAAGCGCGAGTACAACTGGCTGCAGCAGCCGCCGCCGCCCGAGGACTCCGCTGACGTCACCATCGCCCGCCTGCCGTCCGGGGACCGCTCCGATAAACTTGTGAGTAGCGTGACAAGCGCGAGTACAACTGGCTGCAGCAGCCGCCGCCGCCCGAGGACTCCGCTGACGTCACCATCGCCCGCCTGCCGTCCGGGGACCGCTCCGATAAACTTGTGAGTAGCGTGACAAGCGCGAGTACAACTGGCTGCAGCAGCCGCCGCCGCCCGAGGACTCCGCTGACGTCACCATCGCCCGCCTGCCGTCCGGGGACCGCTCCGATAAACTTGTGAGTAGCGTGACAAGCGCGAGTACAACTGGCTGCAGCAGCCGCCGCCGCCCGAGGACTCCGCTGACGTCACCATCGCCCGCCTGCCGTCCGGGGACCGCTCCGATAAACTTGTGAGTAGCGTGACAAGCGCGAGTACAACTGGCTGCAGCAGCCGCCGCCGCCCGAGGACTCCGCTGACGTCACCATCGCCCGCCTGCCGTCCGGGGACCGCTCCGATAAACTTGTGAGTAGCGTGACAAGCGCGAGTACAACTGGCTGCAGCAGCCGCCGCCGCCCGAGGACTCCGCTGACGTCACCATCGCCCGCCTGCCGTCCGGGGACCGCTCCGATAAACTTGTGAGTAGCGTGACAAGCGCGAGTACAACTGGCTGCAGCAGCCGCCGCCGCCCGAGGACTCCGCTGACGTCACCATCGCCCGCCTGCCGTCCGGGGACCGCTCCGATAAACTTGTGAGTAGCGTGACAAGCGCGAGTACAACTGGCTGCAGCAGCCGCCGCCGCCCGAGGACTCCGCTGACGTCACCATCGCCCGCCTGCCGTCCGGGGACCGCTCCGATAAACTTGTGAGTAGCGTGACAAGCGCGAGTACAACTGGCTGCAGCAGCCGCCGCCGCCCGAGGACTCCGCTGACGTCACCATCGCCCGCCTGCCGTCCGGGGACCGCTCCGATAAACTTGTGAGTAGCGTGACAAGCGCGAGTACAACTGGCTGCAGCAGCCGCCGCCGCCCGAGGACTCCGCTGACGTCACCATCGCCCGCCTGCCGTCCGGGGACCGCTCCGATAAACTTGTGAGTAGCGTGACAAGCGCGAGTACAACTGGCTGCAGCAGCCGCCGCCGCCCGAGGACTCCGCTGACGTCACCATCGCCCGCCTGCCGTCCGGGGACCGCTCCGATAAACTTGTGAGTAGCGTGACAATGGGCGGCATGAAAACTCTCACCAGATTAGCCACTAACCGCACGAAAAAGAAAGAAAGACTAAGGGCCCCATATACATCGCCATATGCGAACCACGCATCTAAGACCTGACGTCACACAGATCCTGCATTGTGCAATTAGAGTTTACCGGGCGGACAGCATAATATATAACTTCCCCGACATCAATCGTCGGGCAGTTGCCCACCAGACACGACACCCGTCTGGTCGGAGGATCCTCCCTTTTCTATAGAGGATGAGTGAACTTTACACTCTGTTCCTCGCACCTCTAAAAGACTATCATCTATTACCGTTGTAACACGAGCACTTTCTTCACAGATACCTCAATCATTGGTGATGTCTCGCAGTAGTTCGAAACGGAACAGCCCGAAGCAGCCGAGTTCAGCGCTCGCGGACCGTAGGCTAACGCCGAACAAGATCGAGAAGCCTGACCAAGGTATGTCACACTTACACTATAAGCACGATTTTCTACAACGGACCTAATTTCGTTTTTATTAAATAGTATTGACGTGTAAATATCTTTGAAAAAACCAACTTAATCTGCGTTTGCAATTTATTTGTCAAACATGTAAACAAACAGAAGTTTTTGGAAAAAACAACTGTAATACCTTAGGATCAGTTTGCGCTACAACTTCATATTTTTATGACTTTTTCAACAGTACTAGTCAGTCTAAAAGCAACTTTATTTACACTTGCTCAAAGTTGATGTTTGTTTAAGAGGAAATAACATCAATTGGAAACAAGGTTATAAATAGACCATACAAAATTTGAGACCATAAAAACCCGGTTCCCAATACAAAAAGAAGTTGACACTATCTTTGTATCGGCCAGCTGCTACACAAAGCTCCATTAACTTGTGTTAGCGCGTAAATTAGGTAGCTGTTTGTTCCAACAGTGGTCCTATTTGGCAAAATGCGGAGGAAATATCTTTATGATATTTAATATTGGTTCCTGCAATCAAACATGCAAACTACGCATCAAAGACCTGACGTCACGCAAAACCCTGACGTCACACAAATCTTACATCGCGCAATTAGAGTTTACCGCGCGAACAGCATATATATAACTTCCCCGACATCAATCGTCGAGCAGTTGCCCGCCAGACACGACACCCGTCTGGTCGGAGGATCCTCCCTTTTCTATAGAGGATAAGTAAACCTTACACCCTGTTCCTCATACCTCTAAAACTGCTTAAGGAATCCGACTTAACAAACGACATTTCTGCAAAAAAAAACTGGCTTTTTAAAAATACAAATTTATTCGTATTTGCGCAATCATTAACAGTATTGTAATGTTACACTATAAGCAAATCGTAGTTAAAAGTAAATAGTCATAACAAAAAATTTAAAAAAAAAAAACCTGAATTCATTCCAACATTTCCAACTCCGTCTTCACATCTCGAAACCTTTTAAAGGCGCAAGCCTCTAATATGGCGCATAACAATATAGCCGCTAAAATGGCTAACCACCTGTGGATGTCCATAAAGTGCTTACCCTCCTTACCAAGATTCGTCAAAGAGTAACTAGGAAGAACTTTGTTTGGGGTTTTATACCTACGTTGAAACTGCCTCTTAGAGATAATAAAAGATACCTAATTCTCAGCAAATAAATATTGCGTTTATTTATTTATGTATTCAGTTCGGACAGCAATATGGTCTAATTTGTTAATAAAATACCTTATTACTAGTGTTGGTAGTACACAAAAACAGGATAATAATAGCTGATGACTGCGGCAGGATGTGCAGAGAACGATAAAACAAGGAATATGCTACCTGACCATTCTCCCCACATAGTGCCTCAGAAAAGGGGAGTAAGGGGTCTCCACCAGTTTTCAGGGTGTTATTGTCACTGACCCGCATTCAAAGCATCAGTGATGCGACTTTTTTTACGAATCACTGCATGGAAGCCGTCAGTTCGGTTCTGAGCAAACATCTCCGATGCGCTACAGAAACGGGGCAGTTTTAACAGCATTCTAAAAACATTATTGTATTGGATACGTAAGACATCCCCCCATCTTTTGGTGTAGCTGACCCATAGACACCCCGCATTCAGACCTTGAATGGTTACTTTACTTCGATTGTTTTGAAATAATATTAAAATACGTGTCAGCTTCATTACGTCTTTATTGACCGACTGCAAAGAAGCGGTTTTTACATGTATATGTAACAAATGTCGAATTCTTAATTGCTTCGTAGGATCTAAACGCCTGGATTATTATTTCAATTGTTTGGATGTGTGAATTACATTCTTTAGTATCGTAATTATAGAAATCGCAGTATTATTTTCATGATTCCACTACTTATTACCTTTAACCTCTCTTATTTCAACGACATCCGACCTCGTAGGTTCAAAACTCCAACCCACAAACGATTGCCCCATCTGCAACCAACCTACCCTATCCCCCTAACCAACCCTACGTAACAATACACCATCTTAAGTGCGCGCAGGGTATCGCTGTCGGCGCCCCTCCTTCACCCCTCTGCTCGTGACGTCATCCCTTACCACCGTCTTTTGTAAGAGTTCCGAGCGCGCACTTTATTACCCTTTGTTCATGGAATAGGGAAATTACTTAATTCTCTCTAAGATTTTTTTTCGGGTTACGCAAGTAAGGAAAGTCGGAGGAAAGTTGATTTGTGTTTTTGCAATCCGTTTCGTGAGATTACTGAGTGGCGTAAATATAAGATTTTAAATCATGAACGAAGCCTACTTCCTTGTAAACAGTTATTCGATACTTTTAGCCCCATCTGAGGATGTGTAAGACCTTCTAAATACACGAAATTATACTTTAGCACCCAGCTTTTAAAATGCTTGGCACAAAAATGAACTAACACGCTATCGAATGTCGTGCTAACTACTGGGATTGATAGACTTCCAATTTGAAAACATTAATTTCAGTAGGCTCTTAAAACCGGGGGTGCGTTCATCCCGCGGCCCTTGGAGACTCAGCCCCGCAGCTAATCATGTTGACCGACAAATTGGTGCCGATTCTCTTGTGCACAAACTAAACTAAATTTAAGTTCAGTGCATCTTTTTCATTCTATTTCATTAAGAAAAGGACAGAAGATAAATTTTAGTTTAGTCCTGTCAAATTAATCAGCGCTTGACGTAAATTGACGTAATTTTAGTCGGCAAGTTTTTAATCACGTCTAAACTTGTATGGAGAGTGACAGGCGCTGATTAATTTGACAGGACTAAACTAAAATTTATCTTCTGTCCTTTTCTTAATGAAATAGAAAGAAAAAGATGCACTGAACTTAAATTTAGTTTAGTTTGTGCACAAGAGAATCGGCACCATTGTCTCACTAAAGCATGAGCCAATGACGTATCTGCCAACCCTAATATAGAGTACATGGGAAATGGTATACTGATGTTCAATGAAACATGTCTTATCACATATCTTTTTGTTCAAACATATTGACCGAAATATAATCATTTAAATGCAACAAACAAAAAGCTTTTTCCTATCCAGCCATGTTTCAACACATATGACGGTTTCATCAGTTCTAATTTCAACCTTAACCCTGTAGACGTACGGTCTGTTTTATCTTGTGGCAGTTGTGACATATGTCCTTTGTATGTGGCAAGTGTAGTGATGACGGGAGGAAGTCTGGATAACGTTACATATTGGTATTTCGCGTATATTGTGTTTGGATTGGTGTCGACCATAAGCTTATAGCGATTTTATGTTACCATTTTTGGTTGGGAAAATCCTTTATTGTAGACCAGGATGTAGGATGTTCTTTATTGTAGGCATGTAAACAAATAGATTATTTTGGAAAAACAACTTTAAAACTCAGGTATAAAGTTCAGTTTGCGCAACATATTCAATTTTTTAATGAGTTTCAAGCATAGTTCGGTAGTAGTACATCATTAGGAAATCATCTTAATTACCACAGGCATAAAGCTTCTTTTCTTTTAAGTTATAATTCTTTAAGATGGTAATAATAATAATTGGAATCAAGGATTTGAATAGATGTTAGGTTACCAGTTACGAGCTAACCGTTATATACCATAGACCGTCTCCATCGATACGCTCACCGCTATGAATGGCTCCGTCGCGGAAGTGACGCGGCGCGGACGGAATTGATCCGCGTCAACGACAATGTCTGCTTTGAGGTGTAAACGGTTGAATACAAACTAGCTACAAGTGCACATATGTTCCTTACCGAAGGGGGTAGGCAGAAGAGTCTGGCTCATTTCAAAGAAGTTTCAGTAGAAGTCGAGCCTGTTGCTATTAATATTCGAGAACTAATCCAGACTCATTGCTGGTACTAAGAATTTCGTAATGGAAAAAATCGAGAAATAGTTAACCGTCACGGGGATCGAACCTAGGTTAGCAAACGCTCCAGAAGCGTTCACTACCAATAATGAAACGAGGCAGTAGGCGGCTTATATATTGTAACCTCTATTATGCCTCATCATCATCAACATATCATCAAGCCTATAAATGTTCCCACTGCTGGGACACAGGCCTCCTCTCTGTGAGAGGGAGTGGGCCGTGATTCACCACGCGGGCCCAGTGCGGGTTGGTAGATGTCACAAGTCTTCGAATTTTCGGTTCTAGGACATGCCGGTTTCCTCACGATGTTTTTTCCTTCACCGTTTTGAGAGCAGTGGTGATAAAATAATTTACACAAAGTAAAGCGCCTGTCTGGGTTCGAACCTACGACCTACAACTCGTAAGTCGCAGCCGTTACCACTGAGCCACCACTGCTCTTATTATGCCAAATCCTTGGGAATGCAAGTTTAAAGTTATGATACATTGACCTCAAAGTACAAGGTATAAATTAAAAATCGAAATTATTAATCAAACTCACCAATACGCCACAAAGATTAGTGCCATTCAACAGGACATTGGACAATAGCGTCGAGTACTAATTTGAGGGTCTGGCGGACGGAGGCGCGTCAAAGCCCGGATTATTGGAAAGCCATTTGTGGCGCTGCGAACAGGCGGGGTGAGGTGTGGTCTCAGTTGTAGAGGGTCTTGAGATAGGAAAGTAGCACTTGGTTTCAAAGCCAGTGTTCATTGAGCGTGAGTCGTGATAATCTCAGAAATATTTTTCTGAAGTAATCGATGCAGAAGTTTTACCATATCGCACTTCTGCAAAAAAATATTAACGTTATAATTTAAACGTAGGATAAGGGGGTAGTTAATCTAATCTAACTAACCCATTGCCTATTGCAAGGCAAAGGCCTCCCTTTCACAAAATTGTATCCTACCTAAAATCCAATCGTGAAATGGGCCTGAATAGAATAACTAACGTTTCAATTTATTTAGATATCATGTAAGAAAGAAAGAAAATGCGTCTATTGGCTTATGCCAATACACGCATTTTCTTATGAATGACTAGCTGCGCCCCGCGGTTTCACCCGCGTAAGTCTCGATCCTGTGGAAATATCGGGATAAAAAGTTCAAAAAAATCCTATGTGTTAATCCAGGTTATAAACTATCTGTGTGCTAAACTTCATCCAAATTGGTCTAGCCGTTTGAGCGTAAAGAACAGACAAACAAACACACACACTCACAAACTTTCGCCTTTATAATATTAGTGTGATTTGTGGAAAAATGTTTTGAGTTTTAGAGGTGATTACGAGAAAAATGTTTTCCTAACGTTACACATTTTTTTTATTACTATAATGTGTTCTGTTCTCTACAAATAGATTTTCAAATTTATATAGATTTTTTTGTTACTAAAATAGAATAATAAAAAAAAAATAGGTAAGGTTAAGAAAACACTTTTATTGTAATCACATCTGAAAACCAAAACATTTTCCCACAAATGTGTCATAATTTTCCCTCTCTCCGCTCCGCTTATGGCGCCGCTCTCACTCGCCCCTCAACTTTCCACAGAGCTATAGACAATAGAAGTGCCGATTGGAAGCTCCCGTATTTTCTTTGCGCTCTCACACAGCTGTGATTTGTCGGCGACAGGATTATACAAGATATTGTTAATTAGGCAGCTTCTCCGGATTTTCGGGACAAAAGATTGTTTTACCTTTTATTTATCGAACGATTCGTTGAAAGATGTTATGGAATATTTGTTTTGGTATGGAGGTTTCTGTATCGATGCCAGATTTGTTTATTGTATAACTGGCGTTTGAGTAGTAATTTAATTAAGCCAGCAAAATAATAAAGGTTTTATATGCATTATCCTCTGTAATTATAACTGATTTGATTGAATTTATATGAATTTTTTCAAGAGTTTCACAAAACTACATTTCCCCCTCTCGTCACTTTTTTCAAATAGAAATGGTTCGAATCTTCAACATCATCACAAAATAATTTCCAGCGGAAAACGTATCACTATTTAAACGATTTTCCTCCCCACAGTCACGTAGCCACAAACCAGTAACGGTATCCGCAACCATTCCGGGCGCGAACATACCGATACACACTGAAAATAACTTAACACTACCCTACTCGACTCGCTTTGCTACTGGCGCGAGTTACTGGCGCAAGTTATTTATTCATATTCTATAATGTACACCAGAAAAATACACTACAATTTTTTTGGATTAAACACTACAAAATGTACAATGGGCGAAGTTACTGGCGCGAGCTACTGGCGCTATCGATAAGATAGAGAACTGTCATGGAAGCGTATAATTGAAACATAACTTATTCATGACACCAAATTACCTCATTTGTTGTGATAGCATGCTTAACAATGTAGAATTTAATAAGCTTTGCAACTTACGTAGATTTGACCAAAATCGTAATCTCTCTCGGTTTAGAATAAGCCAGTTCCTGGCGCTAGTATTCAGCGGTAGTTCAACTTGTCCCTGTAGATGGCGTTAGTCGTAATGCAGGTTGAGTTTAGAAGTTAGTGTTAATAAATTGGTATGTTTGTTTTGTGGTGCGAAGTGAGTGCCTTTTTATTTTGTTGTATATTTGTACTATTGTAAGGGGCTCGTGGCTAAACAATAACAGCTGCACGGGTCCATCGAAGGTTAAGCTACGTTTGCCGCGGTTGGTTCATCGATGGGTGACCATCCACTACATATCGAGACCCCTCCGTGCCTCGGAAAGCACGCTAAGCCATTGGTCCCGGCTGTCATTCGTAGATCTTTGACAGTAGTTACGGGTTGTCAAGCCCAAAAGTGACAACCAGTCTTACCAAGGTTATCGTGTTACTGAGTAACTGGTTTGTGAAGGTCAGATAGGCAATCGTTCCATGTAAAATACTGGTATTCAACTGCATCCGGTTAGACTGGAAGCCGACCCCAACATAGTTGGGAAAAGGCTAGGCAGATTAATATTGTACTATTGACAAAGTTTAGAATGTGGATGGTCATTTCACATAAAGTTTACGAAGAAATAGCTTTTATTACATTGCGTTTTAATTTTCCACGTGGTCCCTAATATGTAGGTAAACAAATATATGTTCACATTTTCCAAATTTTCTGTTTATTTCTTTTTTGTTTCAACGATGTACTATCGAAGAAACGCATATTTCAGCAATTTGAAAATAAAATCCCGTGCACACGACCCTTTTTTTCGTAGGTAAGCGTTACTATATTGGCCGAGCGCTGCAAGCAGAAATAGCCCTTACGGTGTATAGATATGCGTTTCTTCGATGATACCTTCTTTACCTTCTTGTCCTTTGACTTACTCCAAGGAACTTGTAAACCGCTTGCAATCCCCCTATGATTAGTTGCAACTATAATGAGAGAATGGTGGGTACCTGGGTTTTCCCGTACTTACCATCGTCTTATGTTCTTAAACGTCGCCACGTGTGGCTTCCCACGGCCCGTAGAACCCGAGCTTCTTCGTATGCGTACATTATTTAGTAAGCAACCGTTTATTGACCACTTCCAAGAAGCAGAAAGGGACATTGTAGACATGTAATTAGTGAGGCGGGTTGTGTCTTTGATAACTTTGAATTGCAGAAACGTTGCATGAAAGACAACCCTAATTCTGCTTGGAGCTACATTTCAACTACCTCTAACCGATGCTTACAAACCTCCATACATGTATGCATATATTCATAGATGTTGCTTTATGTGCTGTAAATATCAACAGATTCAGATGTTGATATTACTATTTTGTGGTCTATATTATGGTGTTATCAAAGCGTATTCACATCAAGCTAATTTCAGACTACCCTCGATTTAAAACGACACAATTCAGCTGTAGATAAAATGTGAAAATGATTTGTTTCTGACAAGGAAACAAAAAATTATAGTCACGTGACCCCGAGTCTTGTGTAACACCCCTAACCCAGTCCATTTGTTACGCCAGTGGCGCCGCCTTCCGTTGAGTAGCACTCGGCTAGTTTGAACAACAACGGCTGGATGGTTGACGTGACTTGTGCTCCGTTGAAACATACTGCGGCTTGTCTGTTAGGTGATCCGTTGCGTTTTTCACGTTAGTACAAAAAGACTATTTTAGCTTGACTAAACAGGATTTCTATTAAGAAACGAAATATTTTCTAGTGCCTGTTTACATCTGCTTCAATTATGCTTGATTTATTTACATGTTGTTTTCAGTCCTTTCTGTTAATTAACATTTCAAAAAACACCAAATATTATTTGTTCAATTAATTACGAAAGATTTCTTTGAAAGTCTATTATTTACGACTAATAACGATAAAGATTCAGTTACATAAGGTTTTTCGCTAGAAAAGCTATGTCATAAACAACAATGTAGACCTAACAACTGCAGACGAAGAAGTTATTTACTGCAGAAAGTCGTCGATATAAAAGCCGCGTCGCATCGAACGCTGTAACCTCTGCTGGGCGGGAAAACAATCGTGTCAAGTGTTACGGCCATTAGTTGAATACTGAACGTTACGACTTTGCTGTGTTTGAATAGTGTATGTGGTCATATTGGCTTTCAATGTATAAGTTAAATAAAAATAACGGTTGCTTCATACAGCAGGGTTTCTTGACTGAAGCAGATTACAAATCTTCATCTGCTTTCTTTTCTAAAGCTAATATACAATTAGAAGGAAAATGTTAAGACTTATCGATTTCCGGTCTAGCAAAATAATAAATTTCTTAAAACACCTAACAAAATGAGCCCCTTATTCGGAAATTGTATGCCCTGTTATGATTGACGCATACAATAAAATTAAAGTCTGAAAATTAATAACGAAACTAACTGCACAACAATTTTAAACTTTCCGACAAAGTGCCAATTCCAATACACGAACTCGTACGAAGCCTTACTGGCGCCCAGCGTGGGGCAGCTGTCATATGTTATCCCGCTTTTGTTGCCACCCACACTGACTAGAAGAGTAACTCCTGTTGCCTGTTAGCTCACGTGCGATGCTTGTTTGATAGTTTACTTCAGTAAAATGAATAGGTTTCTGAGGGATAAAGTGGGCTAATTTGTGACTTGTACCAGAGTATGTTGCAGTTACAATAATATTTGTATTTTAAGAATTGTAATTGTGATGACAGATTGGTTTCAGCCACTGTTTAGTATGAATTGCAAATGTACACAATTATGCAAATTAAACATGAGCAATGTTTCCGGGTCACACTTCCTCACTGAATATTAGTGGTTAGCATAAAGACACGTCCAACTGATCGCTGCAACCCAACATTACATATAAAATTCTGGCTACTGCTTTATAAAATACAAGCTACCACAGTAGAGTTAAAAGTCTTGTGTGAGCTTTCCCGAGTGGATTGTCGCATTGTACCGCCACCACTCGGCCGCCGATGTTTGTGATAGTGACCGCGCTTTGTCGCAAGTCCCAACCACTTGGGGCGTACATCTCTTTGTAGTCTAGACGTCAAACTAGAACGTCTTCCTTCAAAGAAAGTATCCCTCAAAAGATCAACGTTATGAAAAAAGAGATGAGATCTTTTTTTTATTTTGTAAAACAATTATATTACATCACATGACTACCAAATATACTTAGGTATGTGCTGTTAAAGGGTAAAGGATTTTATATCGCAATCAACTACGTAAAACGCCACACCATATTGATTTATCAAGTAGCTATACAATATCACATAATATCAAGAATTGAATGATTGACCATCCATTATCTCACTCGTATTGACAGGCATGCCACGTAATCCAATCAGCATCTAGGTACTCGTACATCTCTTGTTGCCTGGCAACGGAGGTTGTAGCCTACCTATAATATCATATACATGTTGTCGGAAATTGGATTCAGGTGAAAGCTTCGTACATTTACGCTTGGTAATTAAAAGTTTCAACTAATGTTCTTTCATGATTCTGGGAAATATTTCGTGAATATTGCAATAAATGCCTTTGGCTCGATTCTTGTTGGGCGCCAATAGCCTTTGTTGACGCCCAGAGTGGGACTTCATTTTATTTTTTAGTTAGTTTCCTAGAATTAGAGTTTCCTGTTAAAAAAGCTTCTGGGAATCATCTGAAATACTTCTTTGATATTTGTAACATTCATAATTCGAAAGCTTTATTTTCGACTAGCTTTTGCCAGCGGCTTTGCCCGCGTGGATGTCGGAGATTATCCCACGGGAACGTACTACCGGGATAAAAACTATCCTAATCTGCGTTCGCAATTTATTTGACAAACATGTAAACAAACACGAGTTTTAGGAAAAACAGTTGTAATGCCTACACATAATGCGCTACAACTTCATATTTTTTATGGCTTTTTCAACAGTACTATTCAGTCTAAAATCATCTTTATTTACACTTGCTTAAAGTTTATGTTTGTTTAAGTGGAAATAACATCCAGGTTATGAACTATCTGTGTGCCAAATTTCATCCAAATCCGTTCAGTAGTTTTTGCGTGACAGAGTAACAAACATCCATTCATCCTCACAAACTTTCGCGTTTATAATATTATATCACATAAAAAATATAATATATATAAAAGGATAGTAGGATAGGATTACAGTGAATCGTGTTTCCCGGTAACTTGTAAGTTCTTCTGTGCATAGAAAATATCCAATTATTTTTAATTTCTATCTGGACTACTTACCTTTTACTGCATGGTATCCCCTTAGGTTCGCACAGCGCATGCTCGGCACAAGTCTGAGGGTTATTTGTCGTAACGGCGGCGACTTGTTTATTTTTATAGCTCACCCCGCGCCTCCGCCCCGCTGCCTCATTCATCATGCAGCTTCGCGCTGTAATTGTTTTGATTCCCATCACATTGGCCTTTTGTTTAATGATCCTGTTTGTATTTATGCATCGTGATATTTATGGGCAAAGTGGATTAATAAATTATTAAGAGGGAATTAAAAGTAGGTAGGTACCTACTTTTTGACATATCTGCCTGATACATTCGTGAAGCAGCCTGACTTACATCAGAACTCGTATCTGTACGAGCGTTTTTCACTGTCAAAACTATATAAACTCACCGGTTATTTTCTTGTATCAAAACCTCACGTTTTTCGAACTACAACACTAGCTCGGGCTACGCTCACTATTCGAAGAGTTGTACATAGTCCCCATTAGCAGCCCCTTCACGACTCTTAACGCACGAAACACAAATTGCGATACAAGTGTAGCTTTATATTGTTAAAGACTGTCCAAAATCAACAAACATTACCTTTCTGTCTCAAAACAAACCTATAATTACATGTAAACAACATGACTGTAGTCCGTAGTGTTGTGCTAGTACATCGTACATCGTGACAACTAACAGTGGGTAGTTAGAAAACAGAGATAAAGATCTCTTCAACACGTACCTACCCTCTCGTATGTTCGTGTAGGTACATCACGGAGCCCATTAGCGGCGCTGTCACGAGTCGAGCGCTAACCACAAGCTCGCATTAGTGCTAAACACCCGCAGATACGGACGATATAGCATTGTGATGTCGTCCTTTGCGTACTGTCGCATATCGACGCACTTTGAAGTAGGAGGGAGATGATGAGGATGATGATGGGAGGTTAGGTTTTGAGATAGTTAGATTCAATTAGTTTGTTATTTTTCTGACTCAAAAAATAAGTGAGACATGCATTTAGTTATTTAGTAGCGAAATTACAATAAAATGTGTAATGCTCAATTAAAACAGGATTACCAACGGGATACATTACAATTATCTTTTACAATATTAAAACCTTGTATAATATACATTATCCTATAATGCACACTTAATTACAGGTTAAAGCTTACAGCTTTCTCTTGAAATCAAATGAAAATACATTTTATTCCCGGAATTTCATCGGTAGACAGAATTGATTAATTTCGATTCGGTTCACGGTAAAGCTCTCGTAGCCTCACTGCCATCGCAACACAACGTCGAGTTGCATGCTCTGCCTCGGCTTGCTTATTCCGGTAACTGGCGCCCAACATGGGACCACAAAATGTAGTACAGAAGGTCGCCTCCATACAACGACGAAAACGTGCACGCACAGAGACGCGTACTCATGTAGATCTCGGTCGAATGACAGTCGCGAATGTGCGCTGTGTCTTTGTGTGCATGCATTTTCCACCGTTGTTTTGAGCCGTCCTTCTGTACCTATTTATTTTGAGATGGGACTATGCCGTAGCTACGTATGCATACAGTTGATGCATCGATCGATACCGAGCAACAAGAGCTGGCTCGTGTTTCCTATTTTGAGATTGGTTTGATAATTATGTGATTGATGTTTTGAATTTTTGATACAGGTATCTGTTTCTGTACTTAGTACTTTCCTATGATGTGCTATTTCATAACCAATTATAAGAATGAAGATTTTTGGCATGGTCCCTTTAGCGATAGTTAGAAAAGACTATAATTACTGGCAGCACTTAACAAAAGGTTTGCTGCAGCAATTATCTGTTAGTTTTATTATTTAAGACAACAGTACAATTAAAACAAAATAAACCGTCTTATTTAAACCTACGGATTTCTTGACATCGCTTACATAAACAAGACGACATTAAACCTCCAGATAGAGCTCGCACAATGTAAAGATTACCAGCGCAGCACATTAAACCGACGGTTATCTTCAGTTTGCGACGTATGCCAACAGTACCTCGCGACGTATGAGGGTAGTCGGAGTTTGTACAGTCTACCCTTTTAACGAGAGGGGGCTCTGTTAGCAGCCGCGTTTGAACGCGTTTCGAATTTTGAATGGTGGAAACCGTTGACGGGTTGTGTTGCTGGTGTTAAATCATTGTTTTTGGCTATTGGTGAAGATAGCGTAGCTGTCATTGAATAAATATTGTCTAAACTTTTTATCCCGATGTTCCTACGGGATCGAGATTTATACGGGTGAAACCGCGGGGCGCAGCTAGTAATATACAAAATAAGAAATTGTTGTAGGCAAAAATCGCCAGATAAGATCACTTTTGTATAGAGATGTAGGATAAAAATGAGAAAGATCGATAGCCATTTCTGCCTTAGCCAGCCAATCTGCCAATAATCATTTGTAAGATACTTTTAGCATTTTCTTATTCACAAATCACTGAACATAAAAGATAATTAACAGTTCAGTTACGAATTTCTACAAGTAACAATTACTTGAACATTTCACTCAGTATTCAGACAGCGTATCGTTGGCGCCCAACGTGTCTCTCGTCTCGTCCATGACACGACAAATGTACTTCAACGTTGTTTGTACACCGTAAGTAATGATGAGCTAATTGTGCAACTGGATGTAATCAGACTCGATTGTGATTGACATTTAACTAAATGTCAGCCGTCCCGTATAGCGTAATAGAGATGGGAATTAATATAAAATGTCCAGACCATTTGTTTGAAATGCTGGCAACTGCAATAACTGGCACTTTCCTTCTATTTTAATTAAGGTGTCGTGCACCCGAGATGACATGTACCTACTAAAAGCTAGTGTACCAACTAGCACCACTAACTCTCTCATTTAAATTCCCCACTAGCCCGCTCACTGGTACGAGTAACTCTCCCACTCAAAGGAACTCCACTCAGTATTCCGCTGGCGTGTCGACTCGCCGCCAAGTATTTACTGCTCTGTGTACCGACAGCAGTGCGAGTAGCTACACTAGCTCGAGAGCTTTGTGAGTCGGCCAGCGTCGAGAAATTGTTATTAGCTCAAGAAACTTGTTGGGAGGAATCTCGTTATATCTACATTTTCTGAATGCTGAAAGAAGTCTGTTTTTAATATTCTCGGAACTTGAAAGACGTACTTATTTATCAATAAGGCTCGGTCTTGTCACAGTATAAATAAATACAGTATTCTATCTTCATATACAAAATGCCCGTAACGACGCGCTTCGAAAGCTTAGTGTGTAAGTATCGAGTGCGCGGCAGTTACGCACGCACGCGGAAGGTTTAAATGTTGAGCGGCCGTAGGTAATTACTTCAAGGTCACTGCCGAGATATAATACTGCTATTTATTTATTCTGTGGTCTAGTTTACTGGAGCGGTCTTCGAGGAAATATCATTGAAAGCCTTTCGTAATGGGATCGTGTTTTTAGTATCGATGCCAGTTCTTTCTTGGAAAGGTACCTCTTCGATCTAATTACTTTGTTCTACTCTTTATTTTATATGAGTGTATTTTTATTTATGAGTCGGGCAGGGGTTTTTCCAATAATGAAAGGTATTTTTGTAGTCAGTAAGTTGAGCAAGACATCTCTCTCAAAATCCTTACCGACCCAGTAGAGACGTATTCACAGGGGTTGACTTAAGGTGTGATTCCGAACAACCCCTCTCGCGGCATTGCTATCGCGTCACTACTGGTCCCCATACATTTCCTATAGGTTTATATGAGATTATATTCCGATCACCACAGCAATGCTGCGCGACATTGCTGCGTCACACAACAGTAGTAGCGCGACCAGTGACGCGGCTGCAATGCCGCGTGTGGCGCTGTTGGGAATCATACCTTTATGTAATACAGGGGTGAAACGCTGATATCAACAGTTTACAGGGAAGGAATAATGTTTGTTGCTTAACGTAGTGTTAATGATAGATGATGATTCCCAAAACAGGTTTTTTGGCAAAAGACTGACTGATAGATATTTTAAACATTTTAACATGTTTTTTTTTTAATTTCGTGAGGAATCCAGCATGTTTGAGAGATATTTCTCGACGGCATGTGAAGCCAAGTCAGACCTAAGGCCGGCTTTAAAACTCTGACACCAGGTTAGTCACTTACCACACGAAAAGAAAAAGAGAACATTTAAAAAAAAATTGATCTTCCATTCCATACCAAGTATATTTTAGTAAAAAAACTGTTTGTCATAAAGATACAATGCGTTTATAAATCATCTATATTACAACGATACATCACTGTTTACCGTCCTGAGCCAAAGAAACCGATACGGTCGTGTGCACTCCGAGATAGTCCACTTTACTCAACACTCCCCCTAATGTATACACTGGGACACAAATGCGGTAAATTATACGAACAATTTGGACTCTCCCCTCAATAACAGAAGAAATGATGCCAAACAAACGGAACTGCTGAAGGTCTTACTAAATGGACATGTGTCATACTATCGTTGAAACACTGCCAAGAATCACTACACGCGAATATAAACCTTATTTCCACGTGCTAAGGTTGGTTTTAGTTAGGATGGAGGTTGGCGGTTAAATCGAGTTTGTGCATCAAGACGTTATTGCCGTGCTACCCCATTTTTACGAGCGCTTAATCCCCAGGTCGCTATGTGTAGTGGTGGCTAGTCTCCATTACACATACGGCACGGGATTTGTGACGTCCAAATTGTATGATAAATCAAAGATGGACGCAATAGATCGCGGGCATGACGTATATTTTGCTAATTATCGAGCTGTAGTAGTATTGCGATTGGTAGTTAGAACCTTGCATGTTACCAGGCATTTTAATTGAAGCTCTATGCGGTTTGATCGGACGCAGACTTAAAACTAAAAAAAAAATGTCCTTGCAATCTCATCATTACCTCGTGTCGACCTTTTCCTAGTTCTAACCATCGTCTCCTATGGCCAACCATGCTTAATTAGAAAAGGTCTGTCGTATGTACAATGGACACGTGCACGTGCGACGCATGCGCGTGGCGGTGCGGATGCGGGGCGCGGACTGTTGCGATGTCCGCTAGCTGCACGGACCTTGCTATGTGACTTCGTAATGACTTGTCTGACGTAGCAAATTATTTGCGGCTTAGATCCCCTTATTCTTTGCGTTGGTTGGCTTGCTATGTTTGTGATAGTCTGTCGAACGCTCATTAAAGTAGAAACTGCGAGACATAAGGACAAAAATGTTTGGTTAATTCGACTTATTCCTAATCACAGAATTCCAAGCTACCCAATTTTGAAATGATGCATAGAGCTTCTACAGTGTAAATAGAAAGAAGCCTTTGATGGCTTGATGGGATACTACAATTTCAAGTATTGAAAAATTATCTAAAATTACTAGCTGACCCCGGCAAACGTTGTTTTGCCAATTATTTGTTTGGGGTGGACAACCCTTATCACTTAGGGGTATGAAAAATAGATAGTAGCCGATTCTCAGACCTACTGAATATGCATATAAAATTTGGTAAAAATCAGTAAAGCCGTTTCGGAGGAGTAAGGTAACTAACATTGTGACACGAGAATTTTATATATAAGATGACCTAACCTAACCTTACCCTACCTAAGCTTTAAGCCAGCATTTAATAAGATCTAAAACTCCATTCACTGTTAAATGTAACCTAAATCCGAACCACTGGTACTCCTACTTTAAAATACGATCTCTTGGTCCGGGTTTATTTAATGCGGCTCGCTTTACGACCCGGCCCGGTCTAATGAAATTATGCGTTCATCAGATTACGGGCCAAATTCGTTTTTTTCTCGACCCCAACGACCAGTAATGAATGCCGTCAGCCGAAATTTTAAGATTCCGCAAATAATGTGAGAATCGGGCAGTATTATGAAGCTGTAGAATAAAGATTTTAGAGGTTGCAAGTTGATGTGTATTATATCTTTTGAAGACTGCGTGTGGATGCAGCCGTCAATCATGTAATGTTTTAAGGACAACCTCAGCAGTTGAAGTTTGGATCTGTTTGTTTTAACATAATGAGTCATTGGCTGACCACCCTGTACCCAAGCATTTTGTATAGGTCTTACAGTAATTTGATTACATTACTGCCATAAAACTTACACAACATCCTTCAAACCTTAGATAAATACTCCAATAAAAAAAGTAAATATTACCACAGAACCTTAAGGAAAAATGGGCAGTTTTTCAACACAGTTGGAAAACGCGTAGGGGCAGATTTTAATTGGGCCGTTCTAGACTGTTATTGTAGCGATTGAGACGTTAAGTGGCCCGGATTTTGTGCGGAGGGGTCTTAAGGAAATGTAGACGAGTAATAGTGGCGAAAAGGGAAGTCGGCGCGAACGTTAGCGATGAAACGGTCGGCTGAAGGGAATGTTTTAAATGGAGGAATAGACTGGAACCTATTCGTTTCTGCTGCGGTTTTTGACTGTATTTAATCGGCACGGGATTTTAGGAACGAATTTATTTAACGCGGCTTGTAAACTTTCAGAAATCGTCATGCTAAAAAGTGTTAATACTTGCGACTGTCTTCTTCTAATTTAAAGAGAAAGAGAGAGAGAACGCCGGCAGAAAAAAACAAAAGAAAAGAATAAAGTGATTAGTTGATTACAGTGTCGTAGGATAAAATTGTACACATCGGCCCCAGTACACTGCATGCCGTAGAGAGAGAGAGGGAAATTGTGAATTTGGTCAAAATGAAAATCCAAGATGGCGGCTCTTAATTGAAATTTTTCATCATGGGTATCGTTTTCATGGTTTTAGAGGGTTTTAAAGCCAAAAGGTCAAAATGTAAATCCAAGATGGCGGCCGTTATTTTTTTATGTTTTCGTCATGGGTGTCGTTTTCAAAGGAGGGCGTTAAAGCCGATATGAGGTCAAAATGTAAATGCAAGATGGCGGCTGCAAAAATTTTGTTTTTGTTTTAAATCATAAATGAGAAAACATTTAAGAATGAATTATTTTTTCGGAATGCATTTATGAATGAAAACGTATTAGCAAAAGGAGTACATACATGCTGTAGATAAACCCCCTAACCCCACCTATGGCAACTACATTTAAATCCATAGAAAGTTATTTCATTAACAACTATTGAAATATAGCTAACTCCCGCAATGAAAATATTCGTACAAATATTTCAGTCGTTTCGCTACTGCAGATGTGGCCCGACATTTTCAAACACGTTAACAATGTCGTTTGAAACTTTTAATATTGTAAAGAGTTAATAAAAAAAGCAACAGTAAAGGTGTATTTTACGACGGTTGTATATTCAAGGCTTCGACCTGTCGGCGACCCACAAAATAAGATCGTTCATAGTCCATTTGAGACTCGACCGGTCCACGCATAGCTAGACCGCCGCATCCCTTTACAGAGCAGTTCGAATCGTAAATACGTATAAAACGCGCCCCTTGACGTGGTATTATTAATTCAGCTTCAGAGTTGGCAATAACCACAGAATAAGGAGGAGACAGAAGGTTCTAATTCGCAAATATCATCACCCACTCAATGTTATAGATAGCAACATGATGGTCATGGTGGAATAGACTTTACCAAAGCCTAAAATACATAAAGCCTGGCACACAGGGTTTGTACGCTTGGAAGCCTAGACTCGATCACACTAAAAGGCTGTTGTATGTGATAATCTCAAACGTGCAGCAGTGTGACCCGTTCCATGGTTCAAGTGGTCTCTATCCCATCTTGTGGGAAACTTTTGCTCCTGTCCTAGGGGACGCTGTTAACCTTGCTGACAGAGACATTTCTTCTCTTCTTTTCGTATGATTAGAGACTAACCTGGTGTCAGAGTTTTAAAGCTGCCCATGGGCCTTTGACTTCACATGCCGTCGAGAAATATCTCTCAGGCATGCCGGTTCCCTCGCGATGTTTTCCTTCACCGTTTTTGAAGCAAGTTAATCCGAAAAGTCAGAGGTGCGTACAGATACACTTATAATGATGGTTCAAAAAAGTAGTTATTTGGGCCTTTCCCAAATTTTTTCTTTCTGCACTTTTTCGCCACTAATACACAATGTGCCTACAAATTGCATTAGTACCCATCCCAGATTTCTATACAGCAGTGGCTATGAATAGCAGATCAAACATAGTTAGTAGTCCTTCTGTAGTCCCGTACCTCGTTTTGCGGTATAACAGCCGTGGCTCGGCGCGACGCTCGGTCGTCCGTTTCGAATTATTCACGTAGACTTTCTGACGGAGTGCATACTTCCCAGCCGTGGTTGTGTAGTGCGGGGATTTCGATTGTCGGTTTTTATTCCGACTTTTTTCGTCGACTGGCTTTTTTGGTGCGCTGCTAGTGATGTACTCGGCGTTTTAGGATGTGGATTATGTAAAATTGGATAGAATGTTATCAGTGATGATTTCGTTGAGCTTTGCTTAGTATTTATCAAAAGCATAGCCAAAAGAAGGCATTCCTTTCGAAACTCAATTTTTTTTAAATTTAAATCGCCACGTTGCAAAAATCTACATTACACCAAACATCATCCTGATCTATCCTTTACTCGTCGTTCGGTTATTGATCAATCACCAAACATTTCCAGGCAGATACGATCGCGAAATTACAAACACATTAGCGACTATAAATTGATGCCTACCTATACTAGAGGCAATCTAAAAGGACTTTGATATCGATATCACTCGTACCACTACCGGGGGGCGAGGGTGGGACAAAGTTTTCTCGTGATTAGCAGAGCTGCGCTGTCGCGTTACCATACACACGTGTATGTATTGCTGTACCACCCACAGAGCTACTAGACCTGGGAATTTTCGTTAGAAGTGAAAAGAGCTTAGATTATATTGACGCTCTTTGATACATCAGTTTGCTCTTCGGCCAGACTTTGACCACGTGGTTCAAAATTCCATGAATCCTTACTAAAACTGTAGCTCTTCTGCAGGATATACTCATTCAAAGGCGGTGTAATTCGATCCCAGACTGCCGTCATCATGCAGGTTCCTTTACTGGAACTGCTACTAAACATTTTTGATGCAAAAACTACATTGCTTTTAGTTTCCTCAACCCATAATATTTTCTACGGAGTATTATTTGCGCCCTCCAAAAACAATTACGAGGTATTAGACGATTTGTAGCGTGACTATATTAATAACGGAGCTGTCGGAAAACTTCGATACTCTTGAACTGATTCGTCAGTACATCACTAGCACGTGCTCATATGTACTACACAATGCAGATACTTGGAACAACATTCGGCTATCGGTTGGTTGTTGACGCGCTGTCACCGTGATGGGACGCAAGCGGTAATTTGAATAGTTCATGAAATGTTAGCTTTTCACTCTTGATTGGATTTCTAGTACGTAGTGCATTGTGTTGGGTTGAAACAAACTTGTATGTAATACTAGCTTCGCACGGTTTTTATGACTTGAAAAAAAAAAACATCGAGAATTATTATATGTAAGTAACTTTAACATTAATGTATTATGCATACCTTCCGGAATAAATTCTCATCATGACGGTAAAACCCACATCTAAATCTGTTGCGTAGTTTTTTTTTAGAAAAACGCGATCACACAGACAGAAACGAAAAGCTACTTACATGTTTGATCGAAAAGCTACCTACGTTTTTATTATGCACTAGCTAATGCCCGGCATGATTTGCAATGACATTTTTTTTTGTTAAGATCCTTCTCCAGCGCGCCCACAACAACTTACCAAAGTTTCAGCACAATTGGTCGAGCCATTTTCGAGTTTTCGCTCGTCAATTGATTTTTATATATAGATACTTAGATAGATTCCAGTGGTTCCACCCACGTGGCTCCAACCAAGATAAAGTTTTCATTTTTCCTTCTCGGAAAACTTTACCTACCCTTGCTAAATCATAAAAATGATTTGCCAGTGTTTGTTTGTACTGGAAAGACAAATTAACCAAATAGTGATTGGACATTTTAATTACTTTCGCTTTTATAAAACAGGGTGGCAGGGACATCGACGCGAAAACTGTTACCATGGATTCAGTTCATGATTCTGAACCCCAGGGGCGTTGAAATTTTTCGTCGGTTATTTAAAAAAAAAATCTGCTGTTCCATACATTTTGACTGCATACTTACGTATTGCACTTTTGTATGAAACAGCAGATTTTTTTTAAATAACCGACGAAAAATTTTAACGCATGGGTTTTCAGTCTCGTACTGAATATGGTAACAGTTTTCGCGTCGAAGTCCCTGCCACCCTGTATATCTATGAAAATTACAATGATGTACCTTACTTGTTGAGTCTCCAGATATGATATTTATTCAACTGAAAGACATCGATCTCTATGAGCTGAACCTTTAAACCATGCGATACGTATAAGGAGGAGCATAAGATATGTTTGAAGTTTTGACATACATACATAGCGACTTGATAACACCCGCTCATCGCTTCCCTTCAAACCACACGCCAACCTATAAGGCAGTGTATAGACATCACACACAGAATAGTCGGGGGTGGCAAGCCAATGATAACTGTGGCAGAGTAGTCGCGATACATTGACTTCGTAACCTAAGTGGATGAGGTCGCAAGGCGGTCTGTGTCAGCGAGATTTTCAAGTGCTTAGAGTACATGTTTTTATGAATAATGATTTTATTGGCGAGAATAATTGGTCATCATTTACACATTGTACTAGATATTAAAATGTATTAGCTAATATATATATTATGTACAAGTATGTAAAGGAAAATGTATATAGTAGTTAGTTGTAAATATGTTTGTGTATACAGGGTGTCAGGGACATCGACGCGAAAACTGAAACCATGGATTCAGTACATGATTCTGAACCCCAATGCGTTGAAATTTTTCGTCGGTTATTCAAATAAAAATCAGCTGTTTCATAGAAAAGTGCAATACCTACGCGGTCAAAATGTATGGAACAGCAGATTTTTTTTAATAACCTACGAAAAATTTCAACGCAGTACTTCAGAATCATGTACTGAATCCATGGTTTCAGTTTTCGCGTCGATGTCCCTGCCACCCCGTATTATATGTTAACATAGTAAAAAAAAAAAAACAATATATATTAGCTAACTACATACAAGACAAATGTGAAACCATTGTTGCATCTGAACGATACCTACTATTGTAATAATTTGTAGTCATAAGTTCTTATTACTAATGAACATATTTTTTTTTGTTTCAGGTAAGTTTTGTATCTTCGTTTTTCGTAAGTGTTCAATCCCTATCCATAAAGCTTTTAATTGAAAATACGCGTCGACTTGAGAACCTCCTCCTTTTTCGTTGGATAAGAAAGCAAAATTTCTAAGCTGCTTTTGGACGCTGTTTTGTAAACGAACGAGTTAAAAAAGTTCGACTAAAAGAGTAAGTTTAATTTTTTTCTTCCAATAACTCAAGTACCGCGTCGCCTCTACATCATTCCTAGCTCTATGGTGCTCACAGGACGCATGCGCTCACCGCAGCGGTTAGTACGGCCGTATCCTCACTAGTTACACAGGGTCCCCGCGACCGGGCGCGATCCGCCCCGCACTTTGTACTCCGGCCGTGTGTTATACGCGTTATACCGGTTATACGGTGCTGTAGGTACGTGTCGCAGCACTAGTAGCGCGATGATACGACTGCTGTGTTGAAGTCGGATTGTGTAGGGATGGGACAGTGTTGTGAGCGAGATGTCGATGTTTTTTTTTTTGGTAATTTGTGTGATAACTGCAAAATGAAATAACTATGAGAGGGGTGATATTTCAATCGATGAATAAGTATTTATTGATGGACTTATAATTTCGTATGTAATGTTTTAACAGATTACTGAAAAGTGATCATTTTCTTCCCCTGTTAAGTTAAAACACGCAATACATTTGTTCACCTTAATGGAAACTCTTATGCAACAGTTGAAAATTCCGCACAAATACGGCCTAGATTGCATGAGAGCTTACAGTATTTACTCGGAACCAGACACATGAATATTCATAAATATCTTCGTTTGACAGTGAACAATTTCGCGGAAACGTGCACTGGACGCGAAACTACGTTCACTTTATACGGCTTGTTTTTATTAAATGTTCTCTGAAAAATATATTAGTTACGGCTCTTTCTAGAATTGTTTATGAGCTAGTTCACGAAATTGACTTTGCAGTTATTGAACAGTTGTGTTTATTGTTTTAAAATTATTTATCAAGCTATCCTGCCGCGTCATTGCCCATCATAAAAGGCACAAACTCCCTGTAGGTAGCATATAATCTACGTTCTACTTTAAGAACGTAAACGTCTTTAAACTTTGAGTATCACTTAATATTAATAAACCATCTTTACCTTTAATAACATTACTTGAACGCACTCCACATCACTGAAATTACCGCGTGAAAGCACAGGCTAACAAGCTCAAACAGCATTAATGACGGCGCACTATAATTTCGCAATACTCGACTCGGCACTGCAAATATAATGATTTCGCATCGCAACGTTACGGATCGCACAAAGCCGTACGTATACGAATCGCATATAAACGGTGTACGGTGGCGAATGCGCGATCTATAAATCTAGACTGTGTAATTGAAACATTATAACTCAATAACAGGTCTGTCAGTTCGTTAGTGATGCGAACTGGTGCGATTTTATCGATAGTATTTTACGTAAACTAGTTTTTGAAAAAAAAAAAAATATATATATATTTCTGCATCTTTTGCATTCTTATCTATATATATCTACATAATAGTTGCGTCAAAAATTTGCTCTTTCATGTTTATCGATATTGTGTTCACCACTACGTTCCAAGACAGACCTATTCAACAAAGAATCTTAGTAAGTTCAGGATTAGCATACTCTTATATTTCTTTAGTGTCCTCATTCTTTCTTTTAATGAATTTCTAATTAATGAAGTCCCATCCAATTATAAATTTTACGAAGTACTTCGTTAAAAGTTTTACGTAATATTCAGTCAAATAAATCATGCGTTTCTGCCAACGTTATGATATTTTGGGAAGTTTAATATTTTTCATGTGGTGCGACTGACAGACAGATAATATTTTTATAGGCAACGCTTCATAATAAATTATCGCCCGACTGTGCTCATATGTTGACGGATATCATAGCTCTGGCATCTATTTTAAACGCGATTTAAGGTACTTACATACTTAGATCCCTACGCGTTAAAATGTAGGGCTGCGTTTTATTATTCCTGGTTTTCGTGCAGGAGTACAGTCAGTCTTTTTAAGAAACAATTTTTACACTTATACCAGAAGATTAATTAATATCTATAAAAAAAAAAGGTTTTCACTCAAAATGGTATATATACATACTAGTTTATCGGATGATTAGCTTATACGATATCTACTTAGCACCGTCGCTCTAGCCCCAGTAGCCGTTCGATGCAAGCGTAATCGTGTTACCGAAGCGCGCCCACCACGGGGCAAATCTCATTTTTATTAGGGAAGTAACGTGGAAAGAGTGGAAATGACACTGCACCGCGCACTTCCGACCCCTACACGTTTATACAGGTGTCTGTACTCTACCACACTATAATAATAACCCTTATTTAAGACGTAGCAAAGTCTATTTTTGAGTGGTAGAGAGTTAATTTGTAGCGCATGCGCAATACGGTGGACGCTTGTGTTGTGTCAGTCGTCAGTCGAGCGTCGGGCGCACTTATGAGTGCACGTGCCGCGCGATTCTTTGTGCAGTAGTGATGTGACGTGTTGCAACATCGATGTAAATATGTTTGTGTATTTTTTTGAGTGGTAGAGTTTGAAAAGTATTGGATCATCAAGAATAGTGTTTTTTTTTTGTTGTCATGTCATTCTAATGGAATACAAAGTTTATTTATAATTGCACTAAAATAAAAAGCAATAAATTACTCTGCTAAAATAATGAAATTGAATCGTATAAGTACAGTGTAGGGTGGCCACGCCGCGCCGGCATCGCGGCAGTCCCGACGAGTGCCACAGTTTATGTTTTAATAATGGAGGTATTAGCGTCGCGGCTGTCACCCTCGACGGCACTCCGCCGCTGCTACTGCCGCCACGAGTTACGCAAACCGCGGACAATCTCTTCTTACTTTGAAAGTTGTTATACGCTACCGAAACGGGATTGTTCCTGATTAATTGTATCACTTTTCTGACTAGAATTAGAATATCTTTTATCACTGGCTTTGCGCACGTGCATTTTATCGTGTTCTCGTGTCGATGACTTATATTTTGTCCGACCAGTACGTAGCTACCTGGACAGCTCTGACGTTAGATCAAATAGTCGCAAACCGAATATAATAGACCGATGACCGGATAGACCGTATTTCGGCCATGGCGGCCAATCTCAACGGAGACCAGCCTTCGGCGCGGGAGATATTATAGTTCACAAGTGTGTGCGTAGACACAGGTGCACTCTCTCTTCCCTCACTCTCATAGTCCGATAGGACGGTAATCTGACACGACCGGGGAGAGATTCGGCGCAGGACCAACGGCGACACGTTCTTGACTGCCCCGTTGGTCTCGTGGTCGTAAGCGCGACTGCTGAGCGTGAGGTCCTGGATTCGATTCCCGGGTCGGGCAAAGTGTTATTGGGTTTTTCCATTAGGAATTTCTTAGTGATACTCCCGCGCTTCGTAAACTAATGTAATTATGACATGTCTCGATAAACTAATTATCCTATTTTAAAGCCGTAGAACTATCCAGAAATGGGACAAGAAAATTATAAACAGATCTTAGATGAATGTCACTACTGGGTGAATGTGCGAATATCCTATGCCAACGGGGAATGGGGATAATGGGATCATATTGTCAGATTGTTTTGGCGTACTTAACCATTCATCCGGGAAAATAGTTCTTCATAAGTTTTGTAATCCTATTGGAACCGTCAACCAAAATTCTGACATTTTATAACCTTTTGGTGAGAATGCAATTTGAAATATTGAGCAGTGGAGGATAACAAGTTCTTAAGGAGAAAGTTTCCAAAATAAATAAATTTCTGGTAGTAATGTTTGTTAAGTTCAAAAGCAGCTTAGCCATTCATACTCCTTAACTCAAAGCTAGTTGAAACCGTAACGTAATGATTGCACCAGCAATAACTCGTCTTCGTTAGACTCCTATGTCCCACAGCAGTCAGTACAGGTCTATATTTATGTATCCTTTGTCGCTACTCTTAATGAAATACCAGTTCTAAAGACTGGTCTTCCAGCCAATGCGAAAAACGGAATCCATACTAATCTCCTTTCTACGCGTAACACTTTTGGATGAAATTTGGCACACGGGTATACCATGCCCTGGGTTAGGACATATTTCCCGGCAGTACATTGCCGTGGGATAATTTCTGACCTCGAAGCCGCGGGAATAAGCTAGCATATGAAAATAAATGACCCTCGCTTGTTACAGTCTACCGTTTCATAACTTTCCTACATCTTGAAATGAAATGCCGTAGCGCTGCACATTGTCTAGTTTATTCAAAAATAATAACGTTACCTCCATCACCACCAGTGTTATCTCTTTCTGCACTTTGTATTTGAAAGAAAGAAAGAAAGAAAAATATTTTATTTGGGACACGCACAGGAAATACAGACAGAAATAAAAAATAACATAAAATTAAAATAAGAAAAGAGCATTTTAAACTAACAAACTAACAAAAAATAGTAATGATCTGTGCGAGGCCAAAAAGGCCCATATCTCAGCATAATGCTGCGATATTTTAATAAATACCGCGGCGCTGGTATTCTGATAGGGCCCGCTGTGATGCCACGGACACACCTACGTACACATATAAATCCCTCTAAGGGATTACAAAATAAATAAAACATAAAAAATTATAATACATATAAACAAATAATAAAAATCAAAACCATTGAAGTATTTCATATCCGATATACTCGGTATATGGATGAAACAGCTTCGGGACTAATTGAATGACTGATAGGCTGACAGGCAACGCAAACCCATTTATCAATGAAGGTAGGAATATAAAATTTGGAATATAGGATTCTAGGGGGGTCGTAGAGGTGTTGCCCCTGAGTGAGTCTGATAAGTTTGTACAAGAAAATCTGATCTCTGGAAAAAAGTCCCGGGCAAAAGGTAGTACGTACTAGACATAACGAAATAAGCACTAGTTAGAGTTACAATCATCAAGCCACATTTTGAAAGCCTTTTGTTGACTTTTTATTGACATTGGCGCGGTTTACAGTTCGAGCCAATATCTCGTTTACAGCCACCTGTAAATATTACTGCCTCAGCGTAAACCCGGTGTGTTTGCTATTGTTTAAAATTAGTGTTTTATTGCCTATAGCAGTAAACGTTAGCAGAACAGCGCGTAAAGTATTTTAAAGCTGCGGTTACAGATCCAGATGGATTGTCGCCAGTTCTCATGACAAATGAACTGCACTATTAAATTAGCGGCATGGGAAGTTTTATTATTTTCTCACACGCTATCGATGAAATTGTTGAAATCGATATTGAGCTTCCAATAATCCGTATAAAGAATCGGACCAATAGACGATTCCTCATTTTTTTCTATTATATAATTTTCTGCCATTTCCAAGTCATCTTTGTTTGTATTACTAATTCTGCTCACGTGTAGAAGAACAATGGCAAGAGCATTAAATTAAATAACGCTTTTTCCACATTCTTTCATTACTCAAAGTAATGTGTCAAGACTTCCCATAGACAGTCGACATGCCAACTCTTTTACGGTTCACCTGTACTCTCTGAATTACTTTATCGGGGATGATACAAACCAATATAATTTTTTCAAGTCAACTGCGCCACAAGATTTCGGTATCAAGGATTTGCGTTATTAAATTCCACAAGTTTCGGATGTATTAGCAAATTTCGGAGCTCGTCTCCAAAGCTTTACAGATGTGGTTTATACTCGCGAACTTCTAAATGGACTTCTGCTGTAAACTGTACAGTATGCTTATTGATTTTCTCGGCACGATTAAGAGATGCATATTTGATGCCTCCAGCAGGATAAGTGGGGGCTTGTTGGTTGTACTAAACTTGGAATGATTATTTATTTATTTATTGGGTGTAGTTTTTGAGCATTGCCGTCGTAGCAACAGATGTCTGCCCCTGTAATAATTTGGGGAAAGAATTTTGAATCAGCAATTACTTTGAATTAAATAGCTCTGTAATGTTTGCAGTGACGTATCATGTACTGGACGCTAAGGCATTTTCATTTATTGCGTAAAATACTTTCCCTAAATGTCCTAAAGCTCCCAAAATTTCGTCACCGCATTATACCTTTGGGTCAGTAATAGCAGTCTGTACAAAATACAACAAGCACTTACAGTACTCAGCGCGTTGGAAATAATTTATTTTAATTACAACACTTAAAAATCCAGTTTAACGTACATCTCCATTAAGGCGGGCTGCCTTACCTCCCCCGGGAGCTGTGTTTGTTCTGTTTGTAAATATACCAGGCGACATTTAGCGGTGCAGCGCTTTTTTACATGCTTTGTTTTCACAAAGCCGCCTAGCCGGCTAGAATAGTTGATGCGGATTTGGTGCTGTTGAGAAGTCGTGTTTATGATGAAATTCTGCATCGTTTTGCGTTTTAGTGTCCTCAATTTAATCATACAAAGTATAGCCCTTTTCACCATCTACTATCTTCACTTCACACCAGCTGCACCGCAACAAAAATTTCACACTCCATCAAAAAATTAACTAAACCAAAGTTATGACACTTCTGACATTCCCACAACCGCACAAAGAATGTCGCATACAGCTAAGCTTCTCGCTGAAAGCGCCACACTCCGTCGGACCGTCCAATACGTGGTTTTATGGCTTTCTGTGCGTGCCGTGGCGAAGAGCTTCGTGTTTGTTAATTTGCCACCTTCCTCCCCTCTTCCATGACCCCCGTAACCCCCTCACACTCCATCGAGCTCGGAATACACGGAACCCGGTTGTGGTCGCGCCTGTTGCGTTTTAATCGTCCCCTGACCACCTATAATGTGCCGAGCTCTTTGTAAGGACCCGTGTTGGTTGCTACGGCTGTTTGCACGCCATTGTTGTATTTTCTTTTTGTGGTTCTCCTTAAAATATTTAGCCCACAATCTTGCTTGAATTGCCTGTGAATACATGTTTTTATGCTTCCTAGTCTCATTTAGTACTTGTATAAGGGACCAAAAATATGAGTTCTGAGTGATAGATTAATCCGCACTGAAAGAGCCTTCGCAAGTGATGGCAGTTATGTAAGAATGGAACACTCCCAGTCAATGAGCCCTCTATGGCCGCTACTAACCTTGACTGTTAAGGGGGATGCGCTAAAGTAGCCCGCAAAATTCAAATCTTTAGTTTTTTGCAATTTGAAGGTCAGTGTCAGGTCGTATGTCGATTAAAATATGATTCGCGACCTTAATAAATATGGCTTTACAGAATTAGAATCAGCAATACAACTCCATAAGTTAGCATAATCCTCAAATGTCATGATTTTATGAAATAGTAATTCAATATGATTACATGAACTTAGACGATTGTATTGATGGTTTTTATGATTATAATTCTATAAATAAACATTTGATATGGCCGCGAATCATATTTAGATCAACATACGACCTGATACTGATATGCAAATTGAAAAAAAAAAAAATCTTTAAAAAATCATACTTTCGCGGGCTACTCTGACGCTTTCGCCTTAAGTCTTTTAACTTGGCAATGGGGTGAAGAGTAATAGAATCGGAAGATTACTAAGAACGACACAAATTTTATAAATTCAAGAATTAAGCTAAAATCAACGTATCGCTTAATTCGATTACCTAGTTTTGATTAGGATTGTACGGATTTCGGAACTCCATATTACTAAACATATAATAATCATAAATTCAAACTACAATATTACTAACAAAAGCAGGTCAGCCTCGATCAAATACACTCAGGCTCTATAAAGTTATGCCAACAGAACAAAAGCAAAATGAAAAATACAACCGTATGAAGAATACCATATCTGTTTTATCCGTAGTTTAAGCCGTTTTTTTTTTGTTCCATGCCCCGTATGTATATGAAAACGGATATCGTTTATTACTTTTTCCATTTGATCTGTCGTTCTCACAATTGGCGGGCGGTTTTTATTCGAATGACTGTTTGAATATTATATGTTAAATGCATTTCGAGTAAACGTGGAAATAGCGCGATATCGGTTATTTAAAAACGTTTATAGTGTTCATCGTCATCGTGTATCGCCTTTTCCCAACTATGTTGGAGTTGTAATGCTGAATACCAGTATTTTACATGGAGCGACTGCCTATCTGACCTCCACAACTCAGTTACTGGGTAATACTATACCCCTAGGTAAGACTTGTCAGAATTTCGCGCTTCTGACGATCCGTAACGACTGTCAAGGATCCACGAATGACAGCCGGAAGCCCGGAACCAACGGCTTAACGTGCTTTCCCAGGCACGGAGGGGTCTTGGTATGTAAATAGGTACGGTCACCCATCCACTGATCAACCGCAGCAAGCGTAGCTTAACCTAATCGATCGAACCGTGCGGCTGTTATTACTTAGCCACAAAGCCGCTGAAAATCGTTTATAGTGTTGCGAAAAATAATTAATATCGATGTTATTACTGTGATTCGGTAAATAGATCGATACTTCAAAATTCTGTGTATTAACTTTCATCAGTTTCATGTTTAATCTCACTAATTGGTTTTACCAAAACATCATAGCTACTAATTAACATGAAATCCTCCAATCATTCGTTTAAATTACTCTGCAAATAATTTTAATCGATTCTGTGTAAAAATAAACACGTTGGAGGGGCCTATCGAGTGGGCAGTTTTTCAAGCGGCCAGGGCCGGGCGCAGCTGCTTCGACGGAACCCATTCAATTATACCGAACGACGTAATTGACGCTTTTTTAACGTTACATTTGAAATTCCGATTCTGCGAACGTGATCGGTGTGACAATTTTATCGATATTTCATTTGAAATTTAATTCCTTATCCCTATTTGGCGGAATGAATTAATGAGTTGGTTTGTTTTGTCTTGTACTTTCTCGTTTTCGAAACTGATTTCATTAGTAACGAATTCCGATGTGCGTAGTATAAAGTTGGTATCACGTGTCCAAAATACCTAATGAGAATAATGAATACATTATCATTGCATCTTTAAAGTATTACAATATACTTTAATCAATCTTAAACACGGCCGCAACGACATCAAAATAAATAAACGGCGCTCTACCTAAATTATTCAAACTATTAAATAAAACTTATATCTCATTATTAACTTTAATGGCGTCATAAATACAGAAATAGTCCAACAAGTGCGTGTAAACCAGTCCGGCTCAGAATACTTACATCAATTAGTTTAATGCGCGCACCGAACACGGCTCGATTCATCTGTCGAGCAGTCGAGCTCCTGGCGCCCTCTTAATTATTTATGAGTTGAGAGTATAAAGTGCTCCCACCGAGACTGAAGGAGAATGCGCGTCGACCGACAGCCGCGCTAAATCACGCGCCAATTGACATCAGCCCGAGATAAAATGCTCTGCCGCGGACACAATGGCCCGCGCATCGATATCGATAACCCATACCTTCGTGTAGGTTCACATCACTACTTTGTATTCCAGAAGAGTTCAACATTTTTAACATTCGGAAATTGAACGGTGAAACGAAAAGTGAGGGGAAAATGTTGAGTGTTATGTTCGCGCGAACGGCGCTAGTGTTGTGTCTGTGATGTGCGTTTAGTGTGTCGTGATGGATTACCGGGCCCCACCCCCCATGATGAACGTCGGCCCGCCGTACTTCCCACATCCAGGTAAACATCTAATGCTCTAGTTTTCAACGTTGCTTTTGATTTTCTACATGTATTTACATAATAATGTGAAACCTAGTTAATTCTTTACATTATGTGTAAAAAGAACCAAAATTGGGTGTAATGTAATAAGTCACGTTATATCAATTTAAATAAATACCATATCATTAAACTCCGAACAGCTCTTAGCATGAGAACCCGTAGCTATAAAGATAATTATACGCGTAAGGTCGGGGCGATCCCTCAGGGGGTCGCCATAGACGGGTTAATTGAGCGGCTCGAGAGCAAAATGTCAACCGGACGGTTGATGGATGACGTGCCACGAAATGTTCACATCCACGGTACGGATAGAGAGGATGTTGAAGAGGGAGCTTGCGGATCGTTTTTGTCAGTGGGTTTGGCTACTTGAAGTTATTAGCTTCATTGCTCTATTACGGATCATTGCCCGGTTTCTGAAGTTTCTTCGTATGATTTTGTCGTTAATTATTATGTGTTATTTTTATCAGATAAACCAGAAACTTCTCCCGTAATTTTCAGGAAACGGTCCTGCAATTTCATCAGCGCATCAGTCCTCTGGCAACTATCTCTATGATTGATTTTCTCACCTTTATAATTATTATGAGTACCTATATGTGGCACGGCATGATCTCTCGCTTTTCCACTTTTCCCGGTCTCTGGGATTTTGAGCCAGTTCTTTAAAGAAGAGTTCAGCTCACCCCGATATCTTTATAGGGAAAAATAATGAGGTATATCAAAAGAGTCTCCACAAGTTACGTTGCTTATCTTATTATCACATCATGGCCTACCCTAATTCCTTATACATATATTCGTCTCTAAACGAGAAATAGACGATTTCCTTCTAAAAATTCCCAAACATCAGTTTATCCCGTACAAGTGGAGTTTGGCAATAAATAGTGAGTATCAGCGGCGGGGGTTGCGACCCGGCCGGGAGCGGGACTGTTTCGCAACCCCGCGATACCATCGTCACCCTATCGAGGTGCGCGCGCACGCCGCCGTCCCGACTCCTTGTTGCGCCTGCCCGAGGTATAAGCGGATAGCGGGGTACGAAAAATATTCTGGTATGGGAGAAAATTGTGGTGTTAAAAAATGTTTGGTATTTATTCAATATGTACCAGTAGCAACAGTGCGCCTAACAATACTCTGCCTCTCATTTGTAGGCTAGATGACTTTCAATCTCTGGGTTTATATAGAAACCCTTCAGCTGTAAAGATTACAGAGGTTTTGGCTCTGTGGTCATCAATCTAAGAAGAAACATGACAACAGGGCCAAAAGCCGTCAATTCAAGACTACAACAGCCTAGCGACAATATAAGCAATAAGTAAAAGAGATAAACAGCAGTAGGAGACCGATCTGACTAAACCTAATATGAATGGTGTTTAGGCTGATAGACATACAAGTCAAATTGCATCGACATGAACAGTAGAACATGTGTTTTTCAACGATGGTAAATGCGAAACATAAAAATATCTCGTGAAGACCCATTTCCCCGCTCATTCTAACAACCTGTTAATACCGCTTCCTCTCTTCACTCACCCCACACACCAGCTCATGCCCCCACCGTTGGGTGGCGGGGTGGAACGGTACCCGTCGGAAATGGCCGTCAGATTTGTCGCGCCCCGCCGGCCCGCCAATTACCGCCCCGCGATAATTTATATGTAACTTTACTACCTACCGCAATCATTATGTTGTGGAAATGGGAGTTTCTGGGTTTGTTATACCTTTTGCCAGAAATGGTAAAGGTATGTCATAGTCCTTAAAGGAGTTGGAATGAGGCGCTATGTTGAAGTAGTTAGTAGTTGTAAATGGTATACGGTCTTTGTGATATATGATCACCAGTCCTTTTGAGCCAGAACTGGCAATAGGAGTGTAAGCAGGCCACGACACAGGTGGACCGACGACCTGGTCAAAGTAGCAGGCAAGAGTTGGATTCGGGAGCCCCAAGACCGGGTGAAGTGGCGTGTAATAGAGGAGACACACAGCATTGGGTGGATACGGGTTGGAGAAGAGGGAAAGGAGAGCCATAGCATCACGTGATCCAGTTAATGTCTGGGGATCTGTCTGTCTTGGGTCTTCCAATCGCGCTGTAGTTGAATTGGTGATTGCTAGACACGAGGACGTGTGATGACCCTTCTGATGAATGGACGATGTTTGACATTATTGTCGATCATATCGTCAATGGTCCAAAGGAGAGTCCACTTGTCGATCAATTCAAGCTCCGAGAATTAGACTTGGAACTTGCTAAATTGGGATTAAGTTAGCAATTTCTGTCTGTCCACAGTACATGAAATTACTGTAGGAGAAACAGCAAGAAGTATTTAAAAGAGTAACATGTCAAAAATCGTTATTTACTTCCTATAAGAACGAGGCCATCTAAAAATACTACAGATTATGTTCCATAGTCCATAATTGGTAATTCCATACCTTTACAAATCGCGTTTATAGAGAAACGATCATATTGCGGTACGCCCACCGTTTCAATGAAATCCCCGATACGCATCTATTTTTGGTATAACATTGTTCGACAAATTAGTCTGATGTGTTTGCTGTACGGACATCCATTAGAGATTTAAATCGCTACAAATGCATTTGTTGTCTTGATAAAGGAGTTATTATGTCATCGAATCAGACCGTGTACATTCTCTGGTGATTGTATGCCTTTTTTTTTTTAAATAACTTCTCCCGCTCTGGGCGGAGCGGGAGGGCGTGTCAGACTCTTACTGACTAAAATCCACCCGTGTTCCTTCGGTTGCCCTGTTGTCGGGGGCCACGATTTCCCTATCGGTTTTCTTCGAACCCCCGGCAGGCATTGGCTCTAGCGGACCCCGTCAATTCTGCTGACATGTCTTTGAGGCGCGCGTGGAACACAACGCGCCGTCGACCTTAGTCCTTATCGGACGGCGACCTACCCATTGCTTACCGTCCGCAAGTCCGCGCCTACGGTGGCCGGAAATCGGCTCGCGATTCCCGCCCCGGGCGTCTCCTATTGCGGCGGTTAGGGGCGTGAGGGCACGAAATTTGCCTCTCCCTCACGCGTTCCGCCTCCTCCTTGGCGAGCATTACCGCTTCGCAGAAGGAGGTGACGGCCTGCCATTTCCTCTCGCTCCGTACCATGGCCTGAACCAGGGCCGGACGCGAGAGATCACCGCCGCCGGTCGCCTCTACGAGGACACGGCGTTGCTCCGCCCAAGCCGGGCAGACCTCCACCGTATGCTCCACCGTGTCCTCGTGATTGTATGCCTCAAATACGTTCCTTGCTGTGTCGGCTCGTGAATCGAGCTATACGACTAGAAAAGAAAGAATAAAAAATTGTTTTATTGTCATTTGTATAGCTTATGTTGTGGAGACAATATTAACAAGCCAGCATGGTTAGATTAGGATGGCTACCCAGGAAACACTGGACCTACATACTTCAGTATCACCTCTCGAATAGGCTATTATAATTATAATCTGTACCTGACACTCTTAATTAGCTATGCTCCTCTATAGGTATTCCGGTAGCCCGTTAAAGCCAATTCTCAGTTTCTCCACTTGTGTCTTATACTCAAATATACATATTATCCGGCCCCTGTAAGTCGCTACTACCCTCTCCGGTTAACCTTATAAACCGGTGCGGATATCCTTATCCCGCGGCTCGGAGGCCGTTGTATAAAAATATCCCCCGGGGTCGGGCTTAGCGAGGGTACTCTACGCCGTGACTTGATGATTGCTCCTATAACCTATTACGGTTCATTCGGGGATATTAGTCCATCTGTAATTGCCTTAAATTGGCTAAGCCTGTGCGATGCTGTATGGACACATGCACTGTGTCAAACAGAGAGGACCAGCTCTCAAGAGTAGGTATCAACCTACTCTTAAAATCTCGCCATTGTCGGTTTAATCTACTGTATTCTAGATACTTCTCATTGGTGCTTGATTATTTTCCGAAATGTAAGAGGTGAAATTTGAAAGGCCAAAGATGCTTCAAGCTTATAACGTAAATAATAGTCCACTTATTCTAGCTATCTGTCTACTATTTTCCTTAATTCAATCCCTCACTTGAATCGATCCTCTAGACACAAAGAGCGCTCTACCGCAAGCGAAGCGAATCTCAATTCAATCTGCTCTCCCCCTCTATCAATCAAATCATAGTGCCGATGGAAAGCGCCATGTCATCAAATCAAAACAGTTGAGCGGACGCGTCAATCTAATAATACAGTGACGCTTATTATTTATCCACTCAGCCGGGCAGCCCCGCGACACCCACCGAACTTTTAATTAAAGTTTGACGAACAACCGCCACCAAGGATTACCACCATCTACATAATATAAAAATACATCTAAAATACTCCTTACCACCCAAACAATAAGAACACGCAAGAACGAAAATCGACTCTGAAGTCAACGCCGCAAATCATGTATTACTTCAACAAACAACCCTTAGAAATCTCGATGAAATCCGTGTCTGTGTACATTATACTTTATTGTTGCTACCACTGAGTTCACTTTCAAGTGACGCCGTCGTCGACGCGAGGCGCCCAAATGGAAATTGATTCACCCCGAAACGTAAGGTCGGAAGCGGCTTGTGTACCGTCCAATTTAGGTTGACCCCTCGACGGATGGATCGGTCACCCTCTGTGGCGCGTTATAGTAGGTTTGCGGGAACCGTGGTAGTTTCGATTAGCGTGGTGATTCCCGGCGTTTGTTAGCTATGTATGACGTTGCGGTAGTGAGGGGCTCGGTACTCCCGAAGTGGCGAGGGTGTACGATTACTAACAGTAATCGCCTTGATCCCAATGAAGTTGGTAACAGACTGCCGTGCCTTGTGCCCTTAGAGTGGGTAGAGAACAGATACGACAGTTATACAACATATATTTTTATATTAGCTTCAAAATATTCAGTAGTGCAGATGCTCTTGAAATCACACAGCTTGCTGGTATTAGTTAAAGATAATAATAAAAAACTGATCCTTCTTTATCAATTGACCGGCAGATTTCAGCATTGCTCATAAAAAAAAATAAGGATATAAGTAAACAACGCGAGTTCCTGTAATATACAACTATACTCTATATACTCACCTATTTAAATGATGGTAAACCCACCTAGTAAAATTAAAAAGTTACCAGAGTTGACCATTTAACTTCCCTGCCTTCATAATCCTATCCTCACTGAGGCACTGTATTCATAGGCATCCAATCCAAATAACAGTGACGCAACAGTAACATGTGTCGGACGGGCGGGCCATGGGGAGGCGCGCCTGTAATGGCAATCCGCAGACGTTATACACAAGCCGGTGGTGCAAGGAAAAGGGTGGAGCGTGGTAGGCAATTCAATCATAGATTTGTTGTCGTCCACACCGAGAGTGTAGTGTTTAAAGTCTTCAACAGCAACGTAGTAACTGGACTCACTTGTGCTTTATAATATGTCGCGCGCTGAAGACTGGCCTCCGCTGAGATTGGTCGCCATGGCTGGAATTCGGTCTGAAGGATTATAGTAACTGTAAATTTCCAGCGCATCCTGTAAAGCCCCACTAGTTGTTGACTGACCAATCATTTTTAGTGTCGTGACATGAATGAAGATTTTCATTTATCACAAATTGCTCTGCTGTTCATTTGTCAAAGTCAAAGTATTTATTTGTGAAACATAGGTGGGTGTAAAAACACGGCGTACAAATATCAATAAAGTAGGTATTTAAAATTACACTGAGTAACAGAATACTTTACTCACTGGTAAATGAACATTTTGAACGAACAGTACTTGATATAGGCTGCAATTTGCCTTAATCAACCCATAGAAGCTGTTGCTGGTAAAGTAAAATTAAAGGTACCTTAAAAAAAATCTAGTAAATGATTAAAGTGACAATAAGTTAAAATATTTTGCCCGCCACCTGCTTTTACCTTGGTCAGACGCTGACACCTCAGGGCGCACCCCAACGGGTCGAGAGTGCGGACTCCGCTCTATCACTCGCCCCCACTGCTGCCGTAGATAGCTACTCGTACAGCCACACACGGACCAGAAAGACCACTACTTATGACCATAATATTGTGGTACATTTGTTTAGCAAAAGCTCCTCAGAACTAACGTTTATAGCTGGGACCAGATTTCATATCAAGCACGAAGACCGTGCTGTAGATGCAGAAACATTAATTCACTCCATAAATACCATGTTTAAAACAGACAGTTGATTGCAATATGCTTACGTATAACCTGTCCACAACTAATTATGAATGCCAAAATGATCTCAGAAAGCTAAACCATTTAAACCGCTCTCCGCTTGGATCACGCGCCAGGGCACAACCCTGGCCGGTCGAGAGCGCCGACTCCGCTCTATCACTCGCCCCCACTGCTGCCGTAGATAGCTACTTGCACAGTCACACTACTGTTATTGTAAATATGGACCTAAAAGACCAAGATTGTTGTAAATTTGCGCACACACGATCGGGAACCAACAGCTTCTAAAGATGTCCGATTTGTGCGTGTGTGGTCGCGGAAACTGATGGCTGATTGCAACTAGGTATTTTGATGGTGGTAAAAGAAGATGGTGCTGCCCATTCGTATAACACATTCGTAATGTTAATTATGACATACTATCTCTCCTCTCACACGACAATGACAATAAGCCACAAGTACACATTAAACAGTTCTCATCATGCCATCATTCTAGCATGCATGTCGCCACCATTACTAGAAGTTCTATGTGAAATGTGTACACAATTCACAGTAAATCATTCGGAAAATGTTATCGGCGTGGACATTCTGTCTGCACCACACTCTGTGGCGGTATATTTGAGCAGACAGCCGGACATATTTGTGCAAGGGATGCAGTAATACCTACTAATTGATTCGCGTCTCGACTACCTATACGTTGAAATATTACTCGTGGTATAGTGGTAGTGCCGCTGTGTGATACATACAGGGACATTTCCTTATTCAGGGCTGATACAATGAGTATTACATGAAGTGTTTATTTTCTTTAAATTATAAACATATTCCCCTTTATTTATGAACGTTGGTTAAACTTAAGAGATGTTTAAACGCCAAAAATGTATGGTTCATTACTTAACTTGAAGCTTAGCTTGGTGGCAGAAATTCTTGTTTTCGGCTTGAAGGATTTCGGTGACAAGCAAGGGAAAGTACAATAAGAAGCTTTGTTCCAGTTGATCTTTTTTTTATAACCACAGCTGTGAAGCTCTTGGCCTGCATCTCACCTGATGGTAAGTGATGATTAGGCCGAAGGTGGAAGCGAGCTTCACCCGGAATCCTTAACCACAGAGGAACTGGCTATCTTACCTCTAACTGCCAAAACAGCAATGCTGTTAAAATTGTTGTTATGGCGACAGACTTAGATAAGATGGCAGGCGGACTTAGAACAAGGAATACCACCAATCGAATCGAGCAGAAAATTTTGCCCCCACTGGGAATCTAAACCCTCTGGGTCTGAGACAGGTGGTCACTAAACCACAGATGCGGCTAAAATTCCTTTCAATCATCAGATGAAGCCTAACCTTATAAAAAATCTTAATAGCTAGTTCTTAGAGGTTTGAATGAAACCCTTATTTGTTTACCTCCATAATTTGGTTTTCAGTTACAAAATAATCAAGCAAGATACTAACTTAAACACTCATTAACGACCACTAACCCCGGTCTAAAACATTGTTATTTTCGTGTCTTATTAAATCGTCAAAAGCAGCCGAATATTTTCGAGTCTCCCTCTCTTAAACGTCATCGGCAAGTAATAATTACCCCACCATTTACCCTTAACTCCCGTCTTTAATGATACAATAAAAGTATATTTAGTTCATCGTCACCCTCCAAGACGTTTTATTTCTAAAAACAACCGGTTCTGAACGCGTTAAAAAACGTATAAAAATGTTTCTTTAGAGCTTTTCTTGACGCGTGATTAGAACCACATGTCGACTTGATTTCAAGCCAAATGAGTGCGATGCGACTAAAAGCGCGGTGACTGCTAAATAATTTATTATGATGATGAAATGTTTGGCTTTTAAAGAAATTAATTGCTTTTCAAAAGCTTTCAAATATTTTGTTTTTTTTTTTACGAATTAAATTATGTAGAATTGGCTGCGTAAATAATGATAATTGTCTCTACCCACAGAGTAAAATTATTTGGTTTTCAAAACTTTAAATTGAATATACCGGCAATAAGAAGAAAAAAAAACTGGCACTCCGGGAGTGCTGACAGAAGAGAAAACTTGAAACAAAAAAAAAAAAACGGTACCGCGGTAATCAACGCGTTGATGTCTTTTACTCCACGGTGTTGGTAAATTCCGTTACAGTGTCTTCGAGACACTGCAATGGTTTACTCCCATCTCAAAAATGCCCAACGCGCCTAAAGAACTTTTCGCTTCAAAAAATCTTTTATCAAAAATATAGTAACAACCCTAGCTTCTCCACGTACGCACTCACGTGTTAATGAACGCTCACACACACGCAAACGCGTCGCTAGCCAATTAGCGAGGCGAATCCGAGCCAGGGCTGTCGATATGGAATAATAATCTCCAATGTTTTGACTTGTCGTAACATAAGCCTGATGAAGATTATGGAAGCATTGAAAATTAAATCCGAAAATTATTCAAAACGTTTCTAAATAAATGAGGATAAAGAAAATTTGAGTTTCTTTTGTATATCGGTTAAGTGAAATCTCCACTTAAGCGTATATTTTGATAAATAAATTAAATGGTAACTTTATCCTGGTATTAGGTGGAGTCATGAATAATTTAAAACTGGCGAATCGCCCGTACTACAGTAAGTTAAATAAACGCTGTTTCGTGATGAAGTCCTGGTGGAGTTTTTTTTCTAGTCATTCATTTTGTTGATATCGATATTTATGTAGATGGTAAATTTTTGATTGTTCTATTTTTAAAAGCTGTGTGCCCGAGAGGATTTCCCATTGGCAAAAATTACAAACTTCGATAAAAACTTTCATCCCTAAAGGGATAAAATCCTCCCTTAGCGCTCACCTTCGTTATTAGAACTCTTGTACAAAATATCATGCTACTAAATCCAGCGGTTTAGACTGTGCGTTTTCTGACAGAGAATTTAATATTTTTATTGAGTAAACTATCTCTGCGGATATTAAACACCACGTAGCTACTTGACTACGGATTCACATTTTTTCTCGGATTCACATTATCTCGGTAGAAAGCGTTGTCTTATCTTACCACTAGTGGGACATCTGATAAATATCAATTCAATAGAAATAGTCGTCAAACACAACACTATCTTCAACACCTACCCGACGTCGCCTATCTGCGACCTACGATCTTATCTATGACGGAGACGTGTCGCGGCCCCCAGAGGTTGACTTCTCTACTCAAATTAGCGCTTCAGACTAAATTAATTGCCGCTCGCCGCTTCGGTGACAACCCTCTGCTAGGGCTGCTCCACTGTCGCCTTGTTGGGACGATGTTGATTCAACGCAAGCAATTTTGACTACGACCCTAATGAATAATGTAGAGTTGCTCGTCTAGGTACATAAGCTGGTTTGAATGGATGGCGTATTGTTTTCTACGATATTATAATAATGTTATAAGTTTAATAACTGAATACATATATTAATTTTTATTTATTTTTTTGTTACAGGTAAGAATGCAGATTTACAAGGATATAATTATACGGGTAAAGTTAATCAAACAAAAATTCAATGGTGAAAGCTTAGCTTAAAAGTCCAATCAGTCAACTCAGTCTATTTATGAGTCAAGTCACTACTGGACATAGATAATTATATAGGCATCCTTCCAGTTGCGTTTATAAAGAGTGACGATATATTTTATCTACACCTATGCTATAAAACCTCTATAAAAGTTTCTGAAACAGTTAGCTTATTGCCAACATTAAAACAGCCAGTGTCATAGTAACCATAATATCATCCAAATGAGTGTTATAATTTTGTACTAAATTTCATTATGTTCGAATTTAAAAAAAAAAACATTGTCATGCACGCGCGTTTCACTAACACAGCGCCGTAATAAAAAAAAATCTTATAGGTTATTCGAATTCACGTCGTATCCCGCCACTTTTGTTTGATAATGGTGTTGCAAAATTTTATTACTATGTTGTTTACAAAAATGATTGATACAAGCTTTGATAACACACCACCAGATATTTCGAATGCAGCAAAGGACATTTCTAACCAATTATTACCAGAAAAGTCGTGAAAACAATATTGTACAACACCCTATGGTTTAAGAACCTTTTATAGTGGATTCATAATTATCATGGGTGTAGATAAAGTCTTGTATGCAACTATATATAATTGGGTATTAAAACATTATTATATTACCCCTTATTATACAACATTTGCATAAATAACTAATGTATCATTAATTGTAACACCTTGAACAACACTAACTTTTACTTAATTTTAGCAAGGCTACATGGCCATGATCTTACCATGCCTGAGTCAGGATAGATTAATGCGGCAATGAGTTCATGGCATTGCAAATGCTCTCGTCTGAACCAATTATTTTTATCATCGACGATAGCCTAGACTTGCAATACGTATCGACAAAAAGTCAAGTGTCTGAGCATTTATTTCATTAAAACCAATTTACAGGTACTCTTGAATGAAGCAACGTTACGTTCTAAATAAACATAAATCAAACCCAATAAGTATCAAACCAGTTGTAACCAAATATCAAATTAACAAGATCTGGATCCACATAGTGTTGTACGATGATGATGTGAATTCTATTCCTGTTAGTGATGTTCTGCGCGGCCGTCATTCACCGCAATTGACCCCCGAGATTAATGTGCCCCCGCCACTTGCTTACGCGCGTAAAGGTTCGGGCTGATGAACGCGAGCAAGCCAAAGATCATGGTAAACATTGTTTCGTACATTGCTTCATAGTTTTCGTCTGTAACAGAGACATCTAGAGACTACAGTGCTTCAGTTTGTACATAAGGTAGATCACTCGAGAAAGCTGGGCGTGTGACGTAAATATGAACGCTTTCAGACTGCTAAGGCTTATAGCATTGCGATACCTAAGTGTTCTTGTAATCACCACACTTTGCTAAAGGACGGTCTACTACATGGTAACACCTATCCTTTTAAATTTAGGCGTCTTTAACGATATCTATCACTTATCACGACTATTTTTATGTTCCTTTATAAGGTTCTTTTACTGAACAGCCACACCCCAGAGTAACTCGCTTGCTCCATGATCAAGATGTTTGGTCGAAATGTAACATCTATTCTGGTTAGTGATGTTCCGCGTAGCTCTTATTGACCCTTCAATTGACCTGTGAGATTAATGTGCCCCGCGCTAGCGTATTACACGGCTTAGGGTCGCGGCGAACTAGTGCCATCATCGTTTAAACGAAGGCTTTGTAGTTCTAAATATGCTCAGAGAATTGGAAGCAATTAAGTTTATAATATTTTGTGGTGATTGGTTTTTGGTAGCCAGTACAAGAAATGAAATCATCGATGAGAACCGTGATTCTTCTTTTATATCGACAAGAACTGTTTGAGAATAGCTCTTACGGTGTGGTAACGAGGGTGAATTCTTGTACGCACTTTTAGTACCCTGTATACAGTTTCCACCCCTTAAAACTATTTCAATGCAAACAAATCGTGATGATTCAATCCATTATTTATATTTTATTACTCTTTTACTTATATTTCCTGTATAGCTCTATCTTTTTCCCACACTAAAGTATGATAAAGATAAAACTGCTATAAGAGGATTTTTCAGAGAAGATTTCATTACCACTGCTCCCAAAACGGTGAAGGAAAACATCGTGAGGAAACCAGCATGTCCAAGAACCAAAAATTCGAAGACATGTGTCATTTACCAACCCGCACTGAGCCCGCGTGGTGGATTACAGCCCTGTCCCTTTCGAAGAGAGGAGGCCTATGTCCCAGCAGTGGGAATCACTACATAGTATAAAATAAAGTCGCTTTTTCTGTCCCTTTGTATGCTTAAATCTTTAAAACTACGCAACGGATTTTGATGCGGTTTTTTTTAAATAGATAGTGATTGAAGAGGAAGGTTTATATGTATAATAACCCGGTTTATACCCGTGCGAAGCCGGGGCGGGTCGCTAGTTATGCTATAAAGTGGTAGTGGAGTAGGGTCCAGGACCTATCGAACCAATGACTTGTCGCACAAACGACCTGTCGATCTACTTCAAATAAAATTGTTAATACGAACTCTTCAAAGTAACCGGGGAAATAAAAGAATCACATTTCTTTGAACGACTACATAGATGTTATTATACAAATCTTTAAGTTAAAATCAAACAAAGTATTTATTTCAAATAGGCAAATGAAAGGCACTTTTAAACGTCACAAATGACAAGAAAATAACGGTAATAATGGAACCCAGAATTCGAATATCGAATTGTCAAATTGCAACGTTAACAAAGTATGGACATTCATCTCGGCCGGTGTTTAATTTTCCTAATGACGCAGCCACGTTGGAATGGCCGTCCTAATGTGTTCCCAGCTCAGGTGGGATCTCGCAAACAACCGAGCTTTGAGGATAGCTATTACATAGATGGGTAATAGAAAATGTAGGTATGTATTATCTCTCGATTGCCAGAGGACGAGTTATTTGCTTTCTAAGCGAATTCGTTTAGTTTGGAGTATATATTTACTATGTATTTAATTTAATTTTTAAGCAAACAAATGTACAAAGGCGACGGTGTATTTATAGAGACGTGAGGAACAGGGTGTAAAGTTCACTCATCCTCCATAGAAAAGGGAGGATCCTCCGAGCAGACGGGTGTCGTGTCAGGTGGGCAACTGCCCAATGATTGACGTCGGAAAGTTACAAACATGGTTATTGGTTAAACGTCGGCAATCCGTTAAAGGGATGTACGAGAGGTCATTTGCAATCAAATTACCTCTGATGACCCCTACAGCAATGTCAAAATTTTTGGCGTAATTTGACATTTAATATTTTTATTTCATACATTTTAAAATATAAAATGTCAAATTACTCGAAAATGGTTGCAAATGACATCTCCTATATCCCCTTAACGGATTGCCGACGTATAACAAAAAAACCCATGTATATATGCTGATCGCGGTAAACAAACTGCGCGATGCAGGTTAGTACCTATACTGAAAGTTATTGGGTGGTCTTGATATATGTACGAGTACCTTTCAAGTCCAGACGATCGACAAAACTACAGTGACTGCTACCCTGCAATTATCACACTGCATGGTAAAACGTCAAGAAAGGCAATAATGCCAGCTAAATCACTTCACTTCTCACTACTATTAGCATGTTCCAAGAATGGCCAATAACACAAAAGGCATACAATTTCGACTAACACAGGATACGACCGGCTATAAACTTGATAGGCATGTCTGTTTCCGCGTCTGTACACTGAGCTACGAGTACAATCAACCACACGGAGTTGTAAATATTTGAACTAGGAATACTAGCGTATAATACCAGCCTATTACTGTCCCACTACAGGGCAAGTACCTCTTGTCACCTTTTACATACTTCATTGACATAATCTTTTCATTATTTGACATTATATACCTACAATTTTTAATCAAATTAGATTTGTTACAGCTGTAGTGGCAATCATGTCGTTTAGTTTAAATAGGTCCTTATTTTTATTATTTTATTTATCTTTTATATAGATTCTTTTAGATTTTGAGAATGTGAGAACGTTGTAGGATGTAGACTTGTGGACCATTTTCTATTTTACTAAGTACCTGGTACTTGTTGATAGGCCTACACTGTCCTCCCATACCTATTAACACTGTAATTTGAAAAGAGTAACCGTGGAGTTTCTTGCCGGCTCTTCTCCATAAAAAACCTAGCTTCTGACGTTTCATAAGTGCCCTTATATGTTTATGTGAAATAAAATATTTTGAATTTTGTTATGCAGAGAAGGCACGAAATTTGAGCACCGCGCTTGCTCAAAACAGCGATTTCAAACTTTTATTATTAACTTTAAGCCCAGATTTCCTCACGATGTTTTTCTTTCACCTATGTCAGTAATATCCAAGATAAACTTAGAAAGTATATATGAATTGAAAAATTCACATTGGTATTATACTATAACTACTAATGTCAAACTCAAATTGTTACCATATACGTGCAGTTGTCTGTACACATGGGTGTATTACAAACGATTCGCGAAACTGTACGGTTGCGAATTACAAAGGGCTGGATCTAATATCGGTTTCGACGAAAGTGCTGTGTGGTTTTCGTTGAGGGACTTGATCGATATTAGCAAATGATTGTTGAAGGGATATTTGTCCTAAAGTGTAGATTTTGATGAAATCTTCAAAAGTATTCTCTGCTTCTTGATTCGAAGCGGTACGTACACACGGCTACACATAAAGCTATACATTTCCAGTATAAGCTGACCTCACATTGTGAGGAAATCCTGTACTATGCGAGATCAGCATAAACTGGAAATGTATAGCTTGATGTGTAGCGGTGTTTACGTACCAGTCATGTACCTCGGACATGCGTGTTTGTGTTTGGTCCCAATGGCGATCACGATTTCGTAATTAAGCTGTTCCAATTCCATTGATAGCGATATTTGAAGGGCGAGCGAGCTTGAAATTTTGAACCACAGTATTTGTCTAAATGATGCAAAATTGCGTAAAAGAGGGAGCGGAATTTTCTTACTCTCGATTAAAAATTATTTGTCCTCCCTGTCACCAAATCTAACGTTAAATCACTTAAGTTTATGTAAATCATATAATATTTCGCATGATACATCTGATTGCGTATGCGTCGGTGGCGCCGTAAGTAACAATTGAGCGGGGGCACATTGATCACGGGGTCAATTGTAAGGTCCACTGGAGCGACGGCCAGGACCTATTGCTAATACATGCACGGCTCTAACTGGCTGGGATGTCATAAATGTAAACTAGGTTGTAGCTATAATGTAGTTTAATAACCTTTTATTGATAGGAATGGCCTACATTAGCAAGAACATATTAAGTGTGTTGACAGTGGAAAGGGAGACCTTTGACGTGCAGTGGGGATAGTACAGGCTAGATAGATGATCCAATGTGACTTTATAAGCAGAGGAAAGGAGGAGCAGTGAATGTCCTAGATCAGTGGTTCCCAAAGTTGACTGGACCGCGACCCACCTAACAAAAACTTCCAAATTCGGGACTCACCTCCCGGCTGTAATGGTGAAAAAAGGGCATACTTAACTATATGAAAGAAGGACTGTTCAAATAAGAAAAAAATCAGTTACAATCGAAAATTTGAATACTTATTTAAATACAAGGAGTGCAATTTCAATGAGAAGGATGTATTTGTTTCCTATTTTTTGTCGTTATAGCTTTAGCATCAACTTCAATTTAAGTTATTTTTAATCGCAATGAGTTTGATACGTCCAATTTATTTCGGTATATAGTTTAATAGTAATCATAGCTGAAAATATATTTTTCAAGGCCCACCCAATATTCGCTCGGGACCCATAGTTTGGGAACTACTGTCCTCGGTTGTAAATTTTTTCATCAACTCTGCATATCACAGTCCACGCTAAACATAGGATTCTTCCAAGTGACGCCACCACACCCGGTCCTCCACCTTCTGCATCTAGACTGTCCCACCCGCCTTTTTAAGGTCCTCGATCGATCTAAGGGTCTAATATAAAATATATAGAATGCGCGTCGTGCACGCGTGGTCAAAGGCGTGTACAAAAACCTCGGTCGTGTGCATAGCTGGTCCTAATGTGTATGAGATCATTAATGTGCAGTAAAAATAGTCCCAGGACATACAGGCTGGTATTATTAACATTATAATGCAATTTATTTTTAATCATACTTACGCTGTACGAAACTGTTTAATCACCAATCACTCTATATAAAAATAGCATCCTGTCGTATTTTGTACAATGTTCAGCGCCATGTCAATACCACGGCTCGTCATATTTAACTAAGTGTGAACATAATTACCGGAGGGTGGAAACAGCGTTGCGGTGGTTACCACAATAAATATACATGTGCAGAAGTTATAATTGAACGTTGCTACTCTAGTCCATTTGACCTCGTCGGTGGGTGCATTTGTAAACGGACTTTATAACATCTCACATCCCATCACATCACAGGGGCTTGTGGCTAAGTAACAGCTGCACGGGTCGATCGATCAGGTTAAGCTACGCTTGCCGCGGTTGGTCTGTGGATGGGTAACCATCTTTACATACCAAGAATCCACCTTGCCTCGGAAAACACGTTAAGCCGTTGGTTCCGGCTGTCATTTGTAGATCTTTGACAGTCGTTACGGGTAGTTAGAAGCCCAAAAAAGTTTGACAACCAGTCTTACCAAGGGGTATCGTGTTACCCAGTAACTAGGTTGTGGAGGTCAGATAGGCAGTCGCTCCATGTAAAATACGGGTATTCAGCTGCATCCGGTTAGACTGGAAGCCGACCCCAACATAGTTGGGGAAAAGGGAAAAGGCTAGGCAGATGATGATGACATCCACAAGCACCCAATACGTTTACAGATTGTTACAAAATTTGTTGATTCAAAAATTCAAAATATTTTATTTCACATAAACCTACAAGGGCACTTTTGAAACGTCAGAAGCTAGGTGCACGGTTCCAATTGGTCGCTTCACATGTTGATCACACATAATAGTGTTGTTCCGTTTGAAAATCACTGGATACATCAGACGTTTTATTTTCGAAATTGGTTTGGGATACGAGTTTTAATAATTAAACTGTCGAAACGAGTAACGAAACTACCTTTACGCTAAGTACCGAACAAAATAGGTAAAACATCGCTTCAATATATGCGAAAATGTATCAATGTGATATTCAACTTATTCCAATGCGAGTTTGACTTCTGCCCCTAACTTTATTGACTCGCGATGGGAAGCACACCCGCTGCTGCCTGCTGTTGACGTGCCGTAAAAAATATACAAACACGCCAATGAAACGGCAGTTCTGAGCACAAACATGCGGCATACGACAGCTGGCCGCCTTCCCATTGGTGGCAATTATAAACGAACAGTTTGTAATTGGTGCTGGAAGGCATTCTCGTTACGGCGTCAGGGACAGCTGTCCGTCGCTAATCAATATGACTTCGATGGTTTCGATCGACTTCACGAATGCCGAGTTTCTCAATTTAAAGGTGGAACTATGATGTAAAGATTAGGATCGATAGGGCTACAAGGTTATTTTGACGCGTGACCAAAATCGGAACTAACGCGGCCATCTTGGTTTTGGAATACATTCAAGTGACATCTCACAAAACAATTGCACAAATGTTTACCAACAGCGCCCCCTGTGTAGGTACGTCATTCGAGCGTCAAAAGATCTTTGTATAGGAGTATTTTATTTATTTCTTAAATTAATATAAGCCACAATGGACCAGTTCAACTAAATGCTCGAGGTAAGCTCTACCAATCAGATTGATTGCTTGCAACATTATGAAATCAAGTGCACAAGACTACTGGTAATGTAGGTCACTCATTACTGGTACTTCAGGCAATTCCTACAGATTCTACACCTTGCTAAGTTAGAAGCTTGCCTTTTTGGTTATCAGAACGCATATGCATTAGCTTTTGGGCTTGCAATATTGTCATACCAGCCTTGAGAGTTGCAAGTTTCAGTTACTAAAGTAACTCTGATTGCATTTTTCTCCAGGATTATTTTTTACTATTTCACAAACATCTACTGCAAAATATAATCGGCTGTTAAAACTGAATTATCATAACTCTTGCCAGGGCGATTGGTGATGGCAGTTTGTTATTTTTGGCAGAAAAGATGTCGCTGCCTCTCATAGTCGCCTTTTAGGTCACCCATGTGGGAATGAATGCATCCGATCGGAGTCAACTGGATGCTACAGCTCAGTTCGCCTGTTAAACTTTAACAAATGGGCCATATCATTGTTATATTTCGAGATTGTTACATTAGAATAGAATACTCTTTATTATTTACACCATATAAACTACATATGTAGAAATTTTACACAGGGTGACACAATGGGTGGTCTCGGTAAAAGCGAAACACACATACACACGTACATTCTTTGATGGAAATCACTTTGGAGGAGATTCTAGGTGTTGATATTATTAATTAACCCATACGAGTACTTCGTGTGGATGTTTTTAACCCAAAGTTACCCCCATCTGGGAAAAGGAAAGGAGATGCTAAACTCCGAAAGGTGTTCGTACACATTTGGCGTCTTTAGACAAATACCTCTTCTCATACAGAGAAGGTTTTCAAAATACTGCCACATAAAGATAATGACATAAACCTCTCGACATTGTCAACAGGTGTGAGTGCAAGCAAGATTCCAAAGCGCGCAGAGATCCCTCCCAACAAAGGCGGCCCGTTCGCGGCGGCACTACGAACGCTTGCAAAGAACGCGGGCCCCGACGTCAAGGACGGTGAGTGGACCCGTAGCTAGTCACCCTGACCTTGGACCAACGGGTAGTGGACTGTAGAAGGTCGTCTCTATCTAATAAGGGACGAAGGGGATTCATTTTGGAATAGCATTAAAATTATTACAAAACGAATATATTACTAAATTAGGACGAATGAAACTGATCGCGATCAGCACATTTAAACCGTGTTCAAGAGCTTTTAGAGTCAATATTCTGTAACAGTGATGACACTGGCATCTCTTGAACGTGGTTTTGCCCTAGTAAGATAAGTCATATCTATCTTTTAAATATTGGTAACATCACGCCTTATTTCCCCGAAGGGCTGGGTTGGGTTATTTTTACCAAAAAGAACGAATCTCTCCCCCTCATTGAACAAGATCACTGTCCACTGCCCTACTAGTCTGCTGATCCCATTTTCTTTTATTTCCCTTCAGCTTCATCGTGCACTTGTTGGGTTGTTAACTTGTCCATATGTGTACCAATGATTGTCAACTACTTACTTCGCTAGAACTTAGATATTACTTACATCAGACATTGTGAGGATTGACCAGAGTATGTGGCACATTGACCGGCCGATGTGTTAAACCATGTCTGTTGTTGTATACCTCGATGTATAAGTGGAACAATAGATGTGATTTTTTTAACAGCTGACTTTGGCCGTTTAATGTGCGTAAAGGAAAATAATTATTGTGTTATGTGAAGAACTACTATATAAAAATTCTTTCGCTCTAGTCAATCTGTGAAAAATGCTTGTTTCATAAAAACATCACTGTATTTATAACTAAGTTTAAGATATTTTAAGAGTTTTTCAATCCTGTATATAAAAGTGATATGATATTTTGTTAGTTAATGTTTTAAACATTTCAACTTGTAATTTTATTTATTGATTTTATTGCGTTTAGCTCTTTATAGTGTGTGGTTTTTATAATTATTTTGCCATTTATTCTTACTTCTTAGAGTAGGCTTTGCAAATATTATTATTTAAAAGCCTATACTGTAGCTGGGCGAATGATATTATTAAACTCCTGAAAAAAGAAATGCTAACTATTTTAGTACAATATCAGATGAGATTAATAGGAGAGATCTCTGTGGAAACTAGATAGATTTAAGGACTAAACAAGTTGAAGCAATAATAGTTCTTAGAATAATTGTGTCAGACAAGTAAAATTGTAGTAGAAAAGATTTTTTTTAACTTCAGCTGTGAAGTTCTTGGCCTTCATCTCACCTGATGGTAAGAGATGATCAGGCCGAAGGTGGAAGCGATAACCTCTCAGATCAGTAAAACTAATACCTTCGGGGTCAATAAACAAAAAGACCCATATAAAGATACAGCTTAGTTCGTCTACTTTTCTATCTATAACATTTTGGTTAGCATAGTAAGAGCTAAATGCGCGTACGTAGCTGGCCCCCAGCCCGGACGGTCGGGGGCCCTGCTGACTGACGAGTGTGCAGGCGGCGGCTCGGGGCCCGCAGCGACGGAGCGCGACGGCGGGAAAGACAAGCCCGCGCCCGCGCCTCCCAAGCGCGCCTCGCCGCATCACCTGCCCACCAGCGGTTTCCAGCCCTACAGACCGGATGAAAGGTAACAATTTTTTTCGAAATTATTTAATTTAGTATGAAAACTTGTGTGAAAGATGGTATGGGTAGGAAGAAAGAACAGAATAAAGATGTTTGGAACAGAAAAACAAGGCAGAAAAATGATGATCGTATGGAATAAATGGTATTTATTTCAGTATGATGATCCTGATGAATTTGAATGCTTTGGCTGGCTGGATCCTTTAGCGACTAGTCTAAAATAAGCATGCAGTAAGCAAGCTTGCCACGAATTTGCACAGATACTGACTGCTTGCATTGCCTAAAGTCCTCTACACACACCACAATACCTCTAATATTATGAACTCATCGCAAAATGGTGGCATTCACCCCGATGCGGTATTTTGACGTTACTGTGTCAAACACTGTTTCACTAAACCCGAGAGTACCCGTGTCATCATCTGCCTCCCTTTTCCGAACTTTGTTGGTGTCGACTTCCAGTCCGCTTAGACTGGAAACCGCAGACCAAGAGCCGCGACTTAGATGCAATTAGTACCAGTATTTTACATGGAGCGACTGCCTATCCGACCTCCACAACCCAGTTACTGGGTAATGCTATATCCCTTGGCAAGACAGGTGGGCAGACTTTCGGGGTTCTCACTACCCGTAACGACTGTCAATGAGTAGACTCCCGGAGAGTACCCGTGTGTACGTATAAGTAATGGCTCACGTGTGTATGTTGTAGACTGTCGCACCCGGCGGCGTCGTTCCCGCTGCTGGAGCCGTCCGCGTACTCGCCCTACGCGCACCCCAGCATCTACTCGAGCGCCGCGTTGCAGTACAGGTAACAAACATATTATACATCTAGTTTACTAACTTCGAAAACATTATTTATTTATAAAGTTATGCCGAAATGTATGGGAAAAGTTTTTTGATTTTAGTACTCAAACCTCAGTTGTTCCTGTAGAGTTTTTTGATCCTTAGGACACAGGAACAGAACATGTTCAGGAACTGGATCGATTGACATCAAAAAAAGTTTTTGTGAAAACTGCCCATTTTCTTGCTGACTGTATTTTTTTTTCAAAATCTGTGAATGCAGATCAAAATTTTTCAAAAAGTTAAGGACAGTCTCTTAAGACCGTTTTCCTGTAGCTACAACAGTTACGGTTAACCTACTTAAAAAGGTAAAATACTTCCTAAACTTAAGAACATAAAGGAATATAAAATGACAGAAAAATAAATTTTGCCCAATTACACATTTAAACAATAAATAAAATATCCGGTTGTCATAAAGCTTCGGCCAAACCTGAGCGACCACAACGCGGGACGCGGGATCGCGAAGTGGGAGCGTCTACCGCGCGGCGGACGCTGCTCGTGTTACTATTATTATCGCCTTGTCCACCTACGCGATCGTAACCAGGGAACCCCGCGTTGGCAAAACGGGACTAAATTCGCGGTTCGCGCTGTAGTCGCGTAGGTGTGCACGATTAAGTTTCCGGTTGTTGACGCTTCTGCTTCGCGTCCCGCGTTGTGGTCGCTCAGGTTTGCCCGATGGTGTGATATCTATGATTCAGTGCAGCAATAACCTTGTGTTGTGTTGAAATGTTTTTGCAAAACTTGGTCACTAATCGATCTTCTGATCATAAATGTCGCATTTAGTGACCCTATTTGTGCAAAAATATTTTTAAGTTAGAACATCTAAATTAGTGAATCTAGTAAATTTCTCAAAAAGAATTTAAGATCAAAAGATGTCGCATTTTTATTAATTGTTTGCCAGCATTTTTCAAGATAAGATAATATTTATTTTGTAAGACATGAGTACATAAAGGTCTTATAATTAATATGAGGTGGCTACATGTTTTGCCATTTATGGCGTACAAAATTAGTTGCAATAATTAAAACAATAAAATTAAATTAAATAAAAACAAATTGCAATGTCAAAATTTATTTATAGGATATAGGCGCAAAACACGTGCAGGTAGTGTTTCCTGAGAATTAAAATGTTGTTATACATAGACTGATGTTACTGTAAAAGATCGATCATTGGTATATCATAGATTTTACTAATCATCTGTGTAAGGTTTGATATAAAATAAATAGATTTTTCGGGCTCTCACGTGCTTAGTTTTACCAATGACGAATATAGTAATAGTACCGAGCTTTTACAGTAACATAGACAGACGTTGCAGTGGTAATATTCCGGTCGGTTATAATCACATCGAACTAACTCATCTACAGGCTAGCAGCGGAAGAGCAGATGTACCTGGAGCGGGTGTTCCGCAGCGGCGTCGGAGTCGGCTGGCTCCCGCCCTACGCGCTGTACCCGCAGCTCGCGCCGCCGCTGCCGCTCGTGTCGCACGTGTCGCACGCGCTGCACGACGAGCGGGACAAGGAGATCGCGCTGCAGCGGGAGCGGGACCGCGAGCGCGAGAGAGAGAGGTGATACATGATGATATGATATACTATAATTCACCGAGGGGGATAAAGAAGTGTCTTATGTTACGGGCGCCATATCCTCGCTGCACTCAGGAGTTAACATTGTACCTGGGCGCAGCGAGGGATCGCTACGCTGAGCATCAGTATCCTTCGTTACGCTCGGGATTCAAACTCGTTCAAAACGAACACACCTTAATCTCCAAAGAGCTCAACTTTTCAGTTTTTGCGAGTTAATAAAAAGCAATTCTATTATTCGAAAGAGAGTCGAAGTTAGAGTCTTATAAGAAACACCGAAACAAATTCAGAGGTCATAGTTTCGTTTTAAAGTTCAGACATTATGTTGGTCAGATCATGTGAGGACCATGCAGATGATTAACGATTTTGTGTCTTTGAAAGTATAGCTGTGAAGGTTTTCAGCAGTTTTTCGTTTACGTGACATCGGGGTTGATGTTTTCGCTATACATTTTATGTGTGTTTTTTGTGTAAAAACGTTTATTTTGAAAACTAGTCAGGGGAAGATCGTGGCTTAGTACGATTGACAGGAAGGTTGTCGAGAAATTATAATGTTATTTATTCTCAATCAGCGAATATACGAATTTATAACATTATGAACATTTTAAAGCAAAAATAGTTAAATAGGTTAAGTTGTTTTCAAGTGATGTGGTTACCAACGAATAGTTTTTCATTTTTATTTATGTAGATAAAATTTAAATAGTATGTACTTATTGGAAAGTATAAAATATTTTTGATTTGTCGCAAGAAAGGGATTTTTAAATTATTTCCAAAGAGTATAATTGTGGTAACCAATTTAAAAACACCGCTAATATTTGCCCTCATCAATCATAGTAATTACCTCATTAATTAAATCGTAGTCTATTCAAAATCCACAGAGAACGAGAACGGGAGCGGGAACAACGGGAGAAAGAGCAGCGGGAGCGAGAGCGTGCGCAGAGAGAGAAAGAGAGGGCGCGGGATGAACAGAGAGCCCTCGCCGTGGCCATGCACCCGCACGCGGCGCATGCGGCGCACGCGGCGCACGCGCACGCGGCACACGCGGCGCACGGCCACCACCTGCTGCCGCCGCCCGCCTACCTGCCGCGCGCGCTGCTGCCGCCGCCGCTGCTGTACCGGCCCTACCGGCCCTACCACCCGCACCCGCACGCGCACGCGGCGCCGCTGGCGCTCACGGCGCGCCACACGCCGCCGCCCGACGCGGCGCCGGCGGGCGCGCCCACGCCGCCGGCGCCGGGCGCGGCCGCCGACGCGCCCGAGCCGCCCGAGCGCCCCGAGCGCCCCGCAGGTGACGCCGCGCCCGCCTGACCGCCCCCGACTGACCATACTACCGCTCCGAACTCTATCCTCCCTCTGTTTTGTAAAAGTCACGACGTTCGCGTTCCACAGCATTCGTGTTGCTAATGACCGCATGCGGGAACTGCAGTGCAGGAAAAGTGTAGAATTTAATCTAAGTAATGTTGACATTTATCTACATTTTTTGACCACAGTAATGATTACGCTTAATAGAATTAAAATTGACAGCTATTTAAAATTTTGTACAAATATATATTCTGTAAGTTTTCTGCACTACGCCGTCCCCGCATGCGGTCATCAACGTACAAATGCCGTGTGATGTGAATTCAAATTTCTAATCCCGGTATGTCATGTATCGAGCCGACTTTTTATCGTGACAAGAAATATTATGTCACAGTTTTACCTATAAAAATACTACTAATTCTGCATCATAATATTTCTAGTCACAATAGACTATTATACATCGAATCTTGACGCGTTTACGTGTAGACTGTAAAATAGAGTAACAATTATTTAAATAAAATTTGACACAGTCAAAAAGCCTTTGCTATCACTGCCACTAGGAAATGCAAAAATAATAGCAAATTGGTCATGTTTAACAATCCGACTTGGTAAAATATCAGTATACAAAGTTATTGTAAAAATACTGGGTAGCTCTTAAATGCTATCGTCCGGGGTATTCAACGTAGTAAAAAATGTTGTCCAAATAACAATATTCTAGCTTATCATTTCAATAAGATTGTGTTGATTTTTTCAATAACCCTGCATACTTAAAGTGCTAAAAATACACCGATAGCCATTATGCCTAAAATTTCAATTCAAACCTTATGTCAGTGTTTATAAGAGTCATATGACACACGCTCGTGACGTGCAAAGTCACATTGTATCGTGTCGGATTGCTATACAACCATCGAATAGTCGGTTTCGTTACTATGACTGTAAATATTGTCTCTTTTGACAACCCCCCCAATACACTCCCCCAATACCCCCCCCAATCCAATATTTTACCTTTTGCGTAATATTCAAATGTTAAGTTGATTGTTTCAAGAACTTAGTCGTTTAAGATATTAAAAATGTTATCAATTTTCAGTGTCCTGTTTAATTTATAAAAAAAAACAACTTTTATTATTTTGAAAGCCTTGTTTTTAAAAGCCTATAAAAATACGGATCAGTAAATTCTGCTGTCTATTCTCGTGTTGTGAGTAGGCCATTTTTACACGAGGTGACCAAAATAAACCCAGCGTTAGCACATATATTTCTATGGCAGTTCTCACACGACGCAATTTGTCGAAAACGAGTGTTCAACAACGCAACCAGTGACGCGCGACTGGCAGTGCAGGTTGCTCGGTCGTTGCCAACGCTACTTTTCATAAAATTGGCGCGTTATCATGTGGCATGTCGTAAGAGCAAAAAAAATTTATACAACTTGAGTTGCGCCATGTGAGAGTGCCAATTGCATCGCAGTTGCCAACCAGTTTCGTTTGAGTTGCCGTCACCCCGTGTGAGAATTGCCTTAGGCTTTCAGAAATCAAGGGTTAATCAAAAAAAAAAAAAAAACTGAAAATTGAATACGCGCAAAATGTTGTTATAATAGGCTTGATTTACGTGAGTCTTAAAAGAAGTTGATTGGAAATATTAAATTCATATTGGGTGTTTGATAACCCAATGTTAGAGGTGCATTATAAATAAAAAGGTATTCCAAAAATTACCAAAAAATTTGGTATAGAGGTGTTTATGGAACGAAGTTCTTTAACGCGGCTTGCGGTAGGACTTGACTGGTAGAAATCGTCACGTAAGGAAAAAGAATCCGACTTTAACGCAGATAATTCCCGAAAAAGTTCGTTTCAAGGACTCAAGTTACAAGTATTTGTTTTTAAAAACAGAGCCATCTAGTATACGTTTTTAGCTTCTAAAAACGTATACTAGATGGATCTGTATTAATACAAATTATACTGCGAAAGGAACTTCGTTCCAACCGGGTGTCCCACGACATCTCTCGACTTTTTTGTTTTAATCTCTGCACATGTCAATAAACTTATAAATCTGAAATGGATTCAAATTCCATTATGCGATTGATTGTAAATAACGACAACCTATCGGAAAAAAAAAAACAAATATCCTCATTTGAATAAGCCTCACGTAAAAAGGTCAACTGAAATATTTCTGACTGAAACCTGCAGTGTTATCTGTACTCCATAATTGTATCTTCCAAAAAACGAGAAACTTAATTCATTGATTAAACTATTGTTAAATTGTGTGCTTTTATCGAAACCGATTGATAAATCAAGTTGTTTATTTGCATTTAATACATGTGTCTTCCGACGTGTTCTTTTACCTTGACAGTTTTGTATGATAAATTATGATTCAATATTTGTGTCATATATACTGTAATGATTTCAATGATTAAATTCAGTAGAATAAGCTATATTGAATTGGATAATTGATTATTATTGATTTGTGATTATATTCAAGTATCGTCATTGCCAAAGTTAACTTTCAAGTTGAGTTTTGAAGATGTATAGAGAAGTATCAAGGTCATAATTATTCTAGTGCGTAAAGATGACCAGAGATGCCGCTATTCGCCCTGTATAGCTCCATCTCTTTCTTGTACTAATATAATTCAGACTGGCAAGTCTCTATTCGGCCTTAAAACAGATTGGCGATTAGCAATGGTATGCACAAAGGAATAAAGTTTAGTTTCGCGTCAAATTATTTAAACTTGGTCTGACGGGTATTGTAAAACTGACAATAACGTTTTAGTTAGATATTGGTGCCGATTCTCTTGTCACAAATGCCTCTAAACTAAACTAAAAATCACTAAAATTTAGTTTATTCCTGTCAAACGACGATTTCCCATTCTGAAATAGACTAAAGCGACACAACTTAACTAAATTTTAGTTTGACAGCACTAAGATGGCACTGAGATATTAGTTTAGTGAAAATGGCAATTTTGCTATTCTGAATTTGACGTTTTTAACCTAAAATTTAGATTTTCTAACTAAATATGACTATTTTTAATCGCGACTAAAAACATGTGGAATAAAATTGGTTGTCATGAACTAAAATTCACACCAACACCTCGACTTCAGATGAAAAAACAGTACTAAATATTTTTTTTTCTTTTGCTTATATCTCGAAAACGGTATGTCCAATCGCAAAAATAATGAAAATTTCGACACCCTTTATAAAACCTTTAAACTCCTAACACTCTACATATAGGTAATATTTTTTCTTATTTTCCATACAAAAAGTGAAAAATCCATATAAAACACGTCGAGGCTGCCCCCCCTGCGCGCCTCTGGCTCTAAAAAGATCACGTGGTTAGGTATCACGTGTGGAGTCGCGATTGTCAAATTCGATTTAGATGTGTCAAAATTATTTTTAAATTTAGAGAATTTATTTTGCAGAATAGCTTTGAGATTTTCATAGTCAAAAGTAAGGAATTTTAGTGATAGTTTAGTTAGTTTAGTTTGGTGTACAAGAGAATCGGCACCATTGTGACACCATAATTCTGTTTTTGTATTGTTTTTTGAAGTTTATCTTTTGCTGGTATAATTATGTTATCACACTTTTTATATGAAAATCAATTTGATTTTTTTTTATTTTACAAAAGTCTGATATACAGTCTTCTGTAGCAATAAGATAAAGTTACAATGTTAATAACTTATTTTCCATCTAATTTATTAAAATACAAGTGATCAGTTTCGATAGAAGTACACTCTAGTCGTTGCTTCTCACTATGACCTAATTTAAACCATATGTTAATGGGAGAAAGCGTCAAATTGAGTAGCAACAGCCATAGTACTATCTCATTCTTTAGCTGTGTGTGCGAGAGAGAGATCGAGGACGACAAAGTGAAGCCAAACGATAGAACTGCCGAGTTCCTACATTATATACTTTGTGTCGCCGCGCGGACATCTACTTTATATACTTGTAAGATATTGTGTGTAAATAAAAATTAATATTATTGTGAATAAATATATTATGCTAAATCAGAATGTTCCCTATTCAAATTGTATGTAAAACAGCTTTGTTGCAGCAACGTTCTATGCAGTGAATGTTGCAGCAACACTGTTGTGTACGAGTCATCGCTACGTTCGCACGGTGCGTGCAAGTGTATAGTGTGAGTGCACGCGGCGACACGTGCACATACTCTACGCTTACTAAAGTCGCCACTAAGATAATATACACTTTGTAATTATAACTCCGCTATGATCAAACTGACGAATAAACGACTGCCCGGCGCAGACTGTAACTAGATAGGATGTGCGGTTATTTAAAATTATATATACATCTAGATGTAAAAACAAATGTATCGATCGATAATGCACGAATTATATACGTAGGTATGTGGTATGTCGCGCGCGTGTCGGCGAGTACTTCCTGCGGCGCCGGCCGCGAGCGACATCGATCGACTTATTTTACTTGTAATTTCGCTCGTCCGGGGTCATCGTAACTTAAGTAGCTCTAAGTTGTGCCCAGCGGGCCGCGCGTGCAATCTGCTTCGCAATATTGAACTCTACTGCATTTGTGATAAGACTTGATTCCCGTTGCAGTATTCGCGACCACGACCCCGCGCGACCGACGACTGCAGTGTTTAACGAACATGGAATTTAAAAAAAAAACACGAAATTTTATAACAAAAAAACCTCTTTATACGTTAACTTAGATAGTTATTATTAATTTTAGCTTTTAATAGGTGTTCAATATTTTTCAAATCTTTTTTTCGATCACGAGCAGCATTTAGGCGGACGGCGTGTTGTCGTATTCCAAGTGTCGAGTGTCCGATATGTCATGTAAATATTATATTTAATAGTTAGATATGATATGGACAATACCTAACAAGTGAAAAAATATGGTTTTATTGAAAAAATACATTCAATGAAATTAATAGTGTGCATGCTAGCGAGCCGGCGAGGTAGCGATACTTGGGTACATCGCGTCCTCGCCGCTTGCGTAGTCACTTTTATTTTTGTTTTCACCCCTCCCGTTCCTACAGCTTGGAAGTTAGCATGTAGTTAGTATTTGTGCAGCTTCTAGGTAACGCAGCCACACAACGTATTTGCAATATTTATACACGTCGTTATGAAACGATGACAAAAATTACTAATAACGAAACAAGCCTTACCTCTGTCCACACGTTGGCACATGTTGCAAAACATGTTGTGCAACAGGCACCGGATACGAGTATTAATTTTTTTGACACTTAAATTGCAATGCAATAGTATAATTATTGTTTCGTTGCGAAAAAGAGATAATGCATTTCTTTCTCTATGGTCATCTATCTTTTGCACTGAGACAATAACGTCTTTAAATCGCCATACTACGTTCGCAACAAGGCAACAATTTTTTCAAATTCATGTGCCTGGTACAAATCGACATGTTTCACAACTTGTGTCGTAGTGTGGATTAGGTTTTAGAACGCTTGCTAAACACACGATTGTGCGAGTCAACGTCTGTTCAAACTGTTTAACGGTGTGTTGTGTATCTACTGGATTTTGTCTCTGAAAACAAAACATAACTTCATGGTAAATTTTTAACCATGTAAGGGTAAATCGTTAATTAATAACCATTCTTGCCCGATTTTAAACGTTGATTATGCTAGAGAGATGGAAATAGACTCAGCCACAAGTACTCATTAGGTATGACCAAGTAAAAATTTGTTCTTCCGAGCGAAATGAGTTCGGTTCGATTCCCAACTCTTGCAGTAAAAATAATAATAAGTACCTATACTGCGCAAAGGCTCTTCTCAAACAGAAAAAACAAGTCATCGCATTTAGTCATTGCATATAGTCCGTACAATCCACGACGACGGCGACGCGCCCCAATCCGCGATGACTACTGTAAGTTGAATTCTAGTACGGCACGGAACGGAGTGGGGCGCGTCTTCGTGGATTGCGTGGACTATACTTAAGTGGTTATTGGGGTTTAATAGTGTTAAATAATATAATATTATTATACTTCATAATTTACCGTACACGGGGATTTGTTTCAAGAAGCGTTTACAGGTAAAATTAACTTTGAAGTTCTTTCAAAGATCAGTTTATTATTAGGCGTTACAACGTTAGTACTATTAATTATTCTGTAGCGTTACGCACAAACGACTCCCTGATGGAGTATGTGCCAACTCCAAAATCAAGACATGTTCCAATCCGTTTTCACCTCTGAGGACAAGGTACTCTCGGAGGTTTTCGCAAATAGATTCACACAGGCCCGCTGGGATCGGGCGTGCAATGCGTGTGTCGCACGTGGGCGCCCGCAATCAGGGGGCACAAAAGTTTGCTTTTAGGCTTCACTATTTTGTTATTATTTCTTCATTTTATATCGGAATACAAAATATTTCGAGCTCGCTATGCTCGCTCTTCTAGCCTGCGTTTACACTTACAATGGTGCCGATTCCCTTGTTCACAAACTAAACTAAATTTAAGTTCAGTGCATCTTTTTCTTTCTATTTCATTAAGAAAAGGACAGAAGATAAATTTTAGTTTAGTCCTGTCAAATTAATCAGCGCCTGTCACTCTCCATACAAGTTTAGACGTGATTAAAAACTTGCCGACTAAAATTACGTCAATTTACGTCAAGCGCTGATTAATTTGACAGGACTAAACTAAAATTTATCTTCTGTCCTTTTCTTAATGAAATAGAAAGAAAAAGATGCACTGAACTTAAATTTAGTTTAGTTTGTGCTCAAGAGAATCGGTACCAATATCTACCAATAAACTTTTATGCATATGACTAAGTTACGTCTATTGTAGGTAAGTCTAAAGAAAATCTAATCTATCAGAGACGGTTGTAAAAATATTGGAGCTCGCTTCGCTCGCTCTTGCAACTTCGAGAAGATAACGCCAATTTCTAAGTTAACGGCAAGGCGGGATTAGCCACGACCACGTAGCAGGTGTAGCAAATGCTACAGACCCCGCGCTTGGGACTTACAAAAATACAAATTATGGTACCTATAGGTCAAACTGATTATTATGTATGAATGGTCAAAAACAATCTAACCCCTCCGAGGTCTGTAGACTTATGTGTACAAAGTAACTCCTATTTATGTATAAATCTTCAAAATAAACCCTAATCTATCCGAGGTACCGAGATTTTAAAGAGCAGCACCCTCGATTCTCTTGGGAAAATCACCGTTTAATCCACCGCCGGCAATCTATGCGAAAAATGTATCATGCAAGTTTTTCCAAAAGTACTATAAGTTAGTATTGTTTGAAGAAAGTATTCTGGTTCAAATAACTTGGGTGTTAAGGAACACGAAGTTCACTAGTGTTATATTGAGAAAAAGGGGGGCCCGAAGGGGTCCCTTTGTAGAATTTGCTACAGGCCCCGTGATGGCTTAATCTGTTGAATTCATTTTTTTTAATGTTTTCCTGCATTTATGTCGACAAAGCTATATGAATGGAAAAAAGCAAACTTAACCAAACCGAGACAAAGTGCAAAGATTCTTGAGCTTGCTTCGCTCGCTCTTGAATTTTAGGTTCTCTTAGTAGGTAAATGTGGAAGGAAAGCATAATGTTGCACTGAAGCCGCAATTCCCTGAAAATAATCCTGCCGGTGCGAAGCGAGAGATGCATGTATATAGAAGCATAGGTTTTAAGATCTGGTCCTGTAGTCAGTCTAACTAAATGGCGTTTTTGTATAAAAGATAAGTATAACTCTTTTGTTAGAGAAAATAGGGTTGGGGTGGGGGGCGGCATTATTGGTTCTGCACGCGGGCCCTGAAGCGGCTAGCGGCGGGCCTGTTCACACAGTTCTCTATGCTACGATAAAGTGAAAGAAGCACTGTCAAAATATAAACAGTATTGTCAGTTGAAAGAAGACGGCTAAGTGCTGTCAGAACCTGTCAACAGCATCGGACCAAATCCAATCACATCACAACACACGGTAAATGTGCAACTAGCACGAGAATTCTCAAAAAACAAGAACAATTTTGTACCTAAAGCTGCATAACAAACCAAAAAAATGCATTCCAATGGCCCGGCCCGTTCTGAGCGCTGAGATTAATAACTTAGCCGATCAGGGTGACGGAGCTGTCACCCCAAGGAAGACCCAGTCGTTCTTAGATGTTACAATAGACGGGATAAAGAGTAATACGACCAAGAATTTGATACTAGGGACTTTTACGGGCTGGGTTTCGGGCTTGTCCATCGTCAGGGTAGGGAGAATCGCCGCCTTTGGCCTCGGAGGCGGGATCATTCTTCTCCACTTCGCGGCGGAGTTTGGATACATCTATGTCAACTGGGAGAAGGTTAAAGAGGCAGCAGGAGAGTGCCAGGACTGGATGGAAAAGTTTCTCCAGTTCGTGAGGAGAAATAGCTGCTTTTCAGTCGGTTTTCTTGGAGGATTCTTCTTCGGCGTGGCTTCCACGTAATGTTAGGTAAAAGTAATCAGATCCTGTTTATTCCATGACAATGTAATAGGTAATTATTATTCATTTAATCTATTTTTATATATGCTACTACACTTATGTATCTTCTGGTATGTTTATTTGGGTAGGCGCCGGTATCGTTCTCACTGAGGTCGGGGATCCAACCACACATTATACCTATAGACGCTATTTACGATAAATGTTTCCAAGTCGCGTGTAGATGCAGGCAGAGGCAGATCTAAGTCTGTATATTAAGGTTATATAAGAAGGGTAGGCGTAGGTACCCTAGAGAGATAGAAATAAAAACCTGAATTCTACAAATAAAATAAAGGCAATGAACATACAGATATCCCCTTGAGTTGGGCACTCATACTCCAGAAGTGGTCGTCATCCAGCTGTGGACCTAACACTAAGTCCATGCACCATACCACTTCTGGTCTATTGTTGTTATATTACAAAAGGTTCAGGCAATCTATAAAAAATACGGTGCAGCCACCTGTGGCTTCACTATTTAAAGCCGTTTTCATACGGGGTGGCAGGGACATCGACGCGAAAACTGAAACCATGGATTCAGTACATAATTCTGAACCCCCTGTGTTGAAATTTTTCGTCGGTTATTAAAAAAAAAATCTCCTGTTTCATAGAAAAGTGCAATACCTACGCGGTCAAAATGTATGGAAAAGCTGATTTAAAAAAAAAAAAAATAACAGACGAAAAATTTCAACGTAGGGATGTTCAGAATCATGTACTGAATCCATGGTTTCAGTTTTCGCGTCGATGTCCCTGCCACCCTGTAGACTTCTTCGGCCTTCTACAATAATTGGATTTTCTGTTGTATTTTAAGTCATCGTAAAGTATTTATCGCAGTCCGATCGGATCGCACAGGATTTTTACTACATAATATGTATAGGTACTGTCTCTCCCAATTTAAAATATTTAGGCACTGATTGTTAGTAGATAGGTAGGTAGGTACTTACTGCAGAGGCATGAAAGAAGCAACAGGTAGCCAACCTTTCGAAGGCGTATCTTCATGTAGGCAGGCACCGATCAGAGATGTTGCGGATATTCGCATCCGCAACCGCAATTGCGGAGCTTCCGCATTTATTTTGACCTCTGTATTCGCATTTATCGATGCGGATGTAGATGAGGGTAGAAATAAAAAAAATAAAAAAATCGAGAGCTTTATTAGAATTTAAAATTATTTTACAGGGGCAAAAAATCTGCTGTTTATAGAATAGCAGATTTTTGCCCCGCCACCCACATTTTGACTGCGTAGGTATTGCACTTTTCTATGAAACAGCAGATTTTTTTTTTACCAACCAACGAAAAATTTAATCGCAGGGGGTTCAAAATCATGTACTGAATGCATGGTAAAAGTTTTCGCGTCGATGGCCCTGCCACCCTGTAATTTAGTAATTGTTTTATTATAATAAAATTGCCGCGAATTGAATTATGATCAACATACAACGAAACAGCTCTGCAATTTGAAAAACCGTAAGAAATTTTGAATTTCGCCTTGCAGCGTTGACGGATCCCTTAAAAAACTTGAGATCCGCATCCGTGGATGTGAGCCGCCAAATATCCGCATCCGCGGATGTAAAAAAAATTGCATTTGCAACATCCCTGGTAGGTACCAACAAGTAGGCTAACACAGGCTTTAATGAAGCATAGTAGGTACCTTCTTACTCACATCCAATGAACATAACATCACGCGTGTATTTCCAGAAATGGTAGGCACGTAGAAAATAGGTCAGTGCTTCGTGCATAGGTATACAAGCAGCTATGGCGCGGATGACTGAAGAATTTCGAGGTTCGAGCTCTACTTGCTGTGCTTTGACGAGAAGTCTTATGAACCCACTCGCTCGGATCTTGACAACTTGTAAAACAGTCACTCTTTGATAATGTGTGTAAGTATGTTGAAAATAAAATATGAAACTGAGGAAAGTATTCGAAAATAATTTCAATAAAATCCATAAGACATACACAAACCTGCTAAAACCTACGTAATTAGGTATTTGTAATAAATAATTCATGGTTGTCATCGTAAACATCGAGTCTACCATGACACGACATCCATGAATTACCTACCTAATGCTTTGGCTGCTAGGCCGAGGTGCGGGTTCGAGTCCCTCACGGAAATACGGAATTACTATTGTATACCTACACATAAGGCCATTGCTGTTTGAATAGTAGTTGTTCGTAAGAGCAACAAACTTTCGATACACGAGAAATTCTTAGCGTGGAAATAGATTTCGTTAAAAAAATCCAAGTAGGTGTCAAAAAATAAAGTACCCTAAGTACCTATCTATTAATAATAGGCAAGCTAGTATAGATAGCGAGTATAGATGATTCAGTTTATTCTGTATAATCGATAAATAATCGGCGTCAAACCACACCACAGAATGTACCTAGGTAATCGGGGCCTGGCGCAGTCTATTATCCGGCAGTAGGAGCCGCCACAATCACCATTTTGAGAGTAGGATCGCAATTGTTGCGATCATTTGTTCGACGAACTTGAACGTGTCGCAGCGCCGAAAGAGGGCACGTTCCGATATTCTGAACGACAAATGATCGCGACGATTGCGTATTCGAGTGGCGATTGCTCACCTACAGTTCGGCTGTCGAGACAATGCGTTCTTGACACCTGTCAGTTTCATACTAACGAGTGTTTTGCGAATTCGATTCATATTACTACTAGAAATTGTCCAATTGACAGGTGTCAGTCAGCACGCATAGCATGACCACAATAGAAACGGCTCTACGGAAGAGATTCTTCGGAAGAATAGACAAAATGACAGATAAACAATCACAATCTGTCATTATGTCTATTCTTGCGTCGACAAAACCCGTAGAAAACCCGTTTCTAAGGTTGTCATGATACGCTTGTTAGAACGTATTCCCTCGACGGCCGGACTGTATGTTAAGACAATGCCTTTTTTTATCTAGGGCATCTCACAGTTTTGACCACTAAGGTCATGGCTGTTTAACCGGGCTTTCCTGTGGGTGCCTTAAGCTACTACACTCAAAGCCTCCAGCCAGGGGCAAAAACGATTCTAAATTAAAGCGAGCGTTCGCTAAGGGCATCCCCTGTGAGGTACGAACCTCGGCTTAGGGCGTCGCTGGGGGGAGGACAGCAAGAAGGGACAGGCTGGATATAACTTAGATTTTTTATGCGGGGTATTTAAATCTACGTGCTCATCTGCAACAACTGCTGGCACCTCGTTTTCGAGCAAGGGTCGGGGGGAGTATCATTTACTCGGGGGCGCGGTCGCGATCGCGAAGGACCTCGGCCGCGAGGTTGGAATGACGGGTGTCGTCTGTATTTGTGTACTGTACTGGTGGTCCTATTCTTCTCCTGGAGGAGTGTTATGGGGTCATCTGGGTCGGAAAGGTATGACAAGGCCTAACCCCGCGTTCTATTTAAAAGCGATCGTCGCGTCGAACTTTTTGTTCGGTGAACCTGAACGCGTGATCGCGCCGACAGAGGGCGCTTTCCGGTTTTCCAAAAATAAAATTACATATGACCACGACGATAGCGTATTCATGTGACGATGGTTTTAAATGGGACGCAGCCTTATTGATGTAGCATTTCTATAAAGAATCTGAAAGTAATTTTACCTGTAAACGCCCTCTTGATAAAACTAGCTACAGATTGTGCAATCCACGAAAACGCGCCCCACTCCGTGATTACTGTACTGTAAGCTGTTGCTTTAAGTACGGAGCGGAGCGGAGTGTGGCGCGTCTTCGTGGATTGCACTATCTATATCAGACTTTTTGGCTTCGACTGTCAAAGATCTACGAATGACAGCCGGGACCAACGGCTTCCGAGGCACGAAGGGGTCTCGATATGTAATGGATATGGATGGTCACTGTAGCTTAAGGCGCAGATATACGACTTTTAATGATTTTAAAATGGACACCACATCTAAACGACTAGTCTTACTTCTTTGAAAAAAATATATGTTGTACTAGACAGTTTTCTTCGTAATTTGATATACGAATAATTCAAATTATATTTTCATAACATAGTGTAATTAATTTCTAAAGTAATGTCTAACGCGGACAAAAAAACGATAATAACGCAAAAGCTATCAGGTGTATTTTCATGAAACTTTCACCATCTAAAAGGCAATTTAATTACACAAATTTTAGTATACAGCTTTTATTTGTATTGTGTTTGATAAATCAATGTGAGTTGTTTTTCGAATAAACTTGGTGCGCGTTAAAACCGGGGCTCTTGCGGGCGACGGGCGGCAGTGCATCGCTGACCACTGTCACGGGTAGACGCTAACGCTCGGAGCAATTTTATTCGCTTTTAAATTTCATGCTATAAATGTCTGGTAAATCCAAATTATTGAAAAAGAAATGCCTTACACTGGCAAAAAATAGATTACTGAAGTAAGTAACGTACCTATTTTAATCGAAATAAAATTATCATTAATCTCTATCGAAAGTTTGAATTATTTTGAATTGTAGTAACCACACTTTTATTTAATTTAAATAATTGTGTTATTTGTTTTAGGACAACACCAAATAAAAATTCTCTAGTCGTAAATTCAGAGACGAGGTTTTTTTGTAATTTTTTTGTAACCATACTACATCGTTGTAGGGACAGTCCGGATTAGAGTTTCAAAAAATATTTGAATGCTATTATTGACATACAAGTTGTGGGGGTGTTCTTAGTTCGTAAGTAGTATGACCTTGACTGCGGAGATGTAATTACTAGACTGTCCCAGAAGGAGGGTAATGTTTTTCGAGAGTATGTATGTATGTTTGTATGTATGTACTTATGTCTATTTCTTTGGCACGCTCTGTAGACTAAACGGCTTGATGGATTTTAACATATGAGGTGTCGTTAGGTTCGTCTTAATAGTGGAAGTGACATAGGCTATTTAATATTTATATATGCATCTGCAAATACAAAAAAAGAGGGGTAGGTTTAAAAAAATAACAACAAATAAAAGTTAGTAATGAATCATACATATCCATATTCCATATTAATAAAACTAACACATAACATAAAACATAACATCACGCCTGTAATCCCCGAAGGGTTAGGCAGAGGTGTAACTATAGGACACCCACATTTCGCCAGTAAAATAAAACTAAAAAGTTTGAAATATAACAAATTATAAAAAAAAACAAAAAACCCGACTGCAAAAACTCATAACTGAAAAGAGAAAAACAAGCATTATAATCTATAGGATTTTGGTATCGCAGGCATTTGGACAAACAAAAGTTTCACCAAAATTTCAGGTTGGTTTTTGGTTTGCGCCTGCAATACCAAAATCCTATAGATTATAATATTTATAATGCTTGTCTTTCTCTTTTCAGTTATGAGTTTTTGCAGTCGGGATTTTAGTTTTTTTTTATTTTATCTTTTTTTGTGTCCGTTTTGCGAACTTAGCCGACGTTCACACGGACGTAATAAAATCACGGCAGGATTTTATCGCGCACTAGATTTTCAACTCTCGGTGTTAAGCCGAGCGTTGACAATCCAACGCGCTGGGACGTACTCTCGTGTGGGCACGTGCACGAAAAAAAACCGCCGCTATTTTATTACGTCCGTGCGAACGTCTGCTTAAGTATATTGTGCACAACTATTTTCCTACTTTCGCCCATGCCTTTACTTTCATGCCGGTGCCTATATTTAGATACATGTCGCAGAGTGATACCGCCTAGTTTGGAAGAAAAAAGTTTGATAGTTCCATAATTTACAACAAAAGGATTCCTCTTCAGTAAATGTTGTTTCAATCACTTCAGAAATGAAAAATAATTGAAATTTGTGAATTGTTTTTTTTTCTTCTTTGATTTTTTTTTTATTCTCTTTTCTATGGTTACACAGGTTGTCTACATCTCTTTTTATATACTTTCCTGTCGCAGGTATGCTGGAAGAGATTTCTTTAGAAAAAGCCACTGCTTTTTAAAGGAAAAGAAAAAATACGTACAAAGGTACTCCTTTGTACGTATTTTTTCTTTTCTGTTTGTTTATATGCATAAATTTGGAAATATAAAAAAAAAATACACTGATAAATAAAACGAAACAACCTAGGAGTGAATTTGTACCTACATTATCTGTTGCAATAACAACAAACAACACAATAACAACAAATGATTAACGTATTATTATTACGTTAATATATTGTAAATTATGAAACCATTAAAGTTTTTTGACCAATATTATATTAATCCATACCTAATAAAATATGTTATTTAAATTGGGCATTTAATTTAGATTAAAATACGCCTGACATCATATCATTTAAATGAATGGTTTAAAAGATATCACAGATTCAAAATTACGCGTTACTACATAAATAAGGTTGACGGCAACGCGGGCGCAGCGGTATTAGTCAATGACTGAAGGCTATAATTTATATATATATCACGCGGGCGAAGCCGCTGGCGGAAGCTAGTGAAAAATAATTTAAGTAACCTTTCGATGGATATTGGTGCCGATTCTCTTGTCACAAATGCCTCAGAACTGGACTAAAAATCACCAAAATTTAGTTTATTCCTGTCAAACGACGATTTCCCATTCTGAAATAGACTAAAGTGACACATCTTAACCATATTTTAGTTTGACAGCACTAAGATGATACTGAGATATTAATTTAGTGAAAATGGCAATTTTGCTATTCTGAATTTGACGTTATTCATCTAAAATTTAGATTTTCGAACTAAATCTGACTATTTTTAATCGCGATTAAAAACGTGGGGATTAAAATTGGTAGTCATGAACTTTAAATTAACACCAACACCTCGACTTCAGATGCAAAAACAGTACTGATTTTATTTTTCTTTTGCTTGTATCTCAAAAAAGTTGTGTCCAATCGCTAAAATAATAAAAATTTCGACCCCCTTTATAAAACTCTTAAACCCATAATACTCTACATGTAGGTAATTTTTTTTTCCATACAAAAAGTGTAAAATTCCATATAAAACACGTCGAGGCTGGCCCCCCTGCGTGCCTCCGGCTCTAAAAAGATTCACATGGTTAGGTATCACGTGTGGAGTCGCGATTGTCAAATTCGATTTAGATGTGTCAAAATTATTTTTTAATTTAGAGAATTTATTTTGCAGAATAGCTTTGAGATTCTCATAGTCAAAAGTAAGGAATTTTAGTGATAGTTTAGTTCGGTGTACAAGAGAATCGGCACCACTATTGATAATATTAGTTCGATTAAAATAGGTACGTTACTTACACTGTAAACTATTTTTTGCTAGGCGTTTCTGTTTCAATGATTTCGATTTACCACCAATTTTTAGCACAAACTTAAAAGCGAATAAAATTGCTCCGAGTATTAGCGATGCACTGCCGCTCGTGCCCACAAGAGGCCCGGCTTCAACGCGCACCAAGTTTATTCGAAAAACAACCCACCTTGATTTATCAAACACAATACAAATAAAAGCCGTTTAATAAAATTTGTATAGTTAAATTGTCTTCTAGATGGTGAAAGTATCATGAAAATACATGAAAATAATAATTTCGAGAAATTTTCAACTGTCTACCTATTACAGTTCATAAGATTTAGCTCGCTGACAGTCAGACGGACATTGGAGGCTTAGTAATAGGGTTCCGTTTGGCACTCTTCCGGTACGGAACCCTAAAAATTTACTTTACAAACTTGTAAGAGGTGCTTTAGACCATTGAACTGAATAACTTGCTATAGCAGCAACTTTGAAATCGCATTAAAAAAACAGCTGTCCCATACAGTTTAGAACACCTTGTAAATATATATATAATTAACATGTTTTATTTGATCATGTTAAATCTTTGTAGATAAACAAATCCATTCTCCATTCCATGCTCCATTCGTTTCCCATGGACGCCAACTGCTACGATCTTTATATAGTTACCTATTCTATTTACTTCGTTTACGTTCATATTATCTGCTATCTAACCTTTTCGTAAATGATAAAGACTATTCTGTCTCATTTTTCAGTTCAACAACATTAATTGCGTTATTTACGTTGTTGAGCAGGTTTTTTTTCGAACTTATGAAGCAATGGATTGGCAATTTGTTTAAATGATTCAGATTGTGATTGATCGTTTATTATGCAATTAGGGTGCTGTTCATACACGCAGACAAACCACACACCTTTGTTTTATATTTTTGTCATCTTTTGTTATTATTTTAAGTAGGTATGTCCTATTCGTGTATGGACACATTTATTATTTACGTAAATATAATAAACCAACTTATTCAATGCAAACTATTAAAATAATATGATAACAATCTTAAATTATTATCAGAATATTAGCTTACTTATTAACAATATATTGAAAAAAAATTGGTTGGTAATCTAAAATCAGACAGGATAGTCCTCACTATCTGAAACGTATGGTTACCCTACGAAATTACGTGCGTGCAGTTGCGGGGTCGCGGGGAGGTGACGCGTGGCTCCGCCCACTCGCTCGAGGTCGCTGTCACTTATTGTCGTCTTAATCTTCGATCGACCCGTGCGGCTGTTATTATTAAGCGACGAGCGATTATTATCGTAGCTAATATTACAAATGTGAAAGTGATTTTGTTTGTTTGTTGTACGCTTTCATGCTAAAACGACTGAACGGATTTGGATGAAATTTGGCACATGGGTAGACCATGACCTGGGTTAGCACATAGGATAAGTTTTATCCCGAGTCTCACGGGATCGAGACCTATGCGGGTGAAATCGCAGGGCGCAGCTAGTCAACTATAAAACCTACTTACTTTCAACCGATAATGACTGGTTGGTATAGTTCCCTGTAAATACCTACTATTAAATGAGAAATATATATATATATGTATTTGTAATCACGTTTTCGAAAACAGCTCTAACGATTTCGATGAAAGTTGCATTATAGGGGTTTACGGGGAGCGAAAAATCGATCTTTTAGGTCTCATTTCTGGGAAAATTCGTGTTCTCTATTTTCATCCGAGCAGAGCTCGGTCGACCAGGTGCTTATATATGAAGCCACTAATCTTAGCTATATACGTGTAACTTGTCGCTATTACATAATTATAGAGCCATGTGACCTACCTAACCTACAACATAAGTAAGTACCTAGCATAAAACTATTCACAATAACAAACAGCATTAGCAGACGCTTTTAGAATGCTTGCCATATTACGAAAACTAACGTGCACTGAGAAAAGTGAAAAGTTAAGGTAGGTATAGTCGACCTCGTAATTACTTTACCATCCTAAGGCTGAATGTCAGTTGCACGTCCTAAAACGACAAATATATCTATGACATTATGGCCTATTTGTCTATGACATACACAAATAGACCGTCATTTTACGACGACTCTGATAGTTTCAACTTTAGTTTCAATTCACTGAGAATTGTTGTCAAAAGTAGTAACGTAATTTCGAGATCAATAAATAAGCATTGCTACCTCTTAAGGCTGATTTACATTGTGTAGTGACATTGGATCGATATTTGAGCTATGTCAATACAGGCCAGCATCCAGTACCATCCACAGTGCTGGATTTGAATAAAGCAGCCACTAATTGGCCAATCTTAAATGCAAAACAAGTAGATAAGTAGGCAGTGTCCTGCATTACTTGACCCCTCTTCCCCCTCTTCTTCTTTGTAAGAGGGGTAAGGTAATGCAGGGCACTGACTTTACCTAATCTTTCTAAGTGCACGTTATATTTAGTGTGATTAGATTGCATACCTCCCTAATTCCTGTCCTAAGCATGAAATTTTTATTTTATTTTAATATTAGAAACGTATTGAGAAGAAAAATGGTGCAAGCCACTCGCTATGCAACATGCAATCGACCCTAGGTACAATATGATATAATTTATTCATGAGCATGTCTACTGACTTCTACTCAGCGTAAGGTAGTTCCTTTATATACCTACTTATCGCTAGAGCGAAATTGTTTTTCGAAGATTTGTTTGAAGTAAGAAAGAAGAAGCAGAAAATCTCCTGATTGAATCTGTACTTTCCTACCCAGAAAAATGATACCGTATCGATACAGGGAACAGTCTTTTCAGATGCGGTATAACAAAGGCTACATGCAGTCAAAGCTTAATCAATCAGCCGAAAGTGTACATTTTATAAAATATAACATAACAATCAATGAATTAAGTAGATAAGTTTCTATATTTTTTAGACTTTAGTAACAAAATAATCAATAAGTTCTTGAAACAACACTATTTAAGCAAACTTACCAATGCACAGAACACAGTATGTTAGGGTACACAATGTATGGGAGTGTACCTACTCATGAAAATTAACAACTTTAATTATCATTTTGATAAATAATCATTATTTTTTATGAGTATCTACTACAGTTCCTTAAAAAGTATGTCCCTCGTTAACCTAACCTACTGTTATAATTATATTAATAATTATGTATTATTAATATAATTATATGTAGTAATAATTTTGTAAATATTCTAACACACCATTTCTCACGTTACAGTTATCGTTCCCGTGAAGCCAATCACCCCAAAAGCACCACTGGAGCAGGAGAGAGCCCTCCCCCCGGACCCCATTCCCCCAAAACCCCCAGAACCATATAAGCATGAAGAAACTGTCACATTTGAAAAACCAGCTTTCCTTCCAGCGAAGCCTATCCCACATTCTCCGAAGATCTCGCCATCGTCTATTCCCAACCCAAACCCAAGCGTAATGACCCCGAAACAAGTGGATAGCGGGTACCCGAACTTCGGAAGTTACCTTTACTCAATACCGGGATATTCGGCGTTTCAGCCAATTAATTCAGTAAACTTCCCGCCAATAGCTCCGCCGAGCATTCCCCCTCCGATACAGAATGACGCACTGAATCCTGAATTCATACCCTTCCCAACGATGCCTAAAGAAAATGTTCCAGAGCCTCTGGTTGAAGAACAAAGTACTGATATGGAACCTCCCGAAGAGATCTTAAAACCACAGACTGACTTTGAAGAACATTTCACGCCAGAAATTATAACAGCTACATCAGTACCTGATGCCAGCAAAACAAGTACTGAATCAAAGATGAGCATCACGTCGTTAGCACAGGGTTCAGGAGCCACGGTCACTATACCGTCCCAAATAACAAACAAAGAGTTCAAAAAGAAACCAGAACCAAGGTTCAGTTTAAAAACCAGTATACCTATAAGTAAAATCGATATGAAATGTGTCGTCAATCCACCCGATACTGCCTTCCAAAATTCTTTAGCAAAGAAAACTTACAGTCCTGCTTTCTCCAAAGAGTCGCCAAGAGTTGAAATTCAGAGTAATATTATCATAAAAACGGCAACGAAAGAACCTGAAGTTAAAGAGGCAAAGCCCAGTGTGATACCAAATAGCAATATAGGTACTTTAATTAATGCAGCTGAAGCTATTAACAAAACGGACAATACGTTTCGTGTTCCCGAACCAAAAGCTGACCCACCAGCTGAAGTGAAAGATTCTCCTACGTTATCAAGACCCTTATTCAACCCAATCAATATTGAAACAAGCAAGGTAAATTTTAGCAAGCCACCGGAGACATCTTATAATGAACAAAAAAATCAAATAGTATTCATTCAAAACAAGAACAGTTCGAACTCAAAGATGATGCTGGCGATACAGCAGAACCCACAAGTATTGTTACAAAGAACTAGTTTCGAGCCAAAAAACCTGCAAGCTCCTTCACGACTGTCAAACCAAAGTAAGAAATGTAAGGAAGACGTAGTGAACGAAAGCACTTCGTCGAAAGTGGTTGCATTGAAAAGGTTACACCAGGAAAACAGCGACGAAAATGATTTCGAGAATTTGATCACTGAGAATCAAATATATGGTAACAAGATAGTCGTGAAGGAGAAATCTCAAGGCACATTGCAGGAACAAGATTTGAAAAACAAAAAGGTGACTGAAAAAGTCACGACAACTGAGACTAAGAGCGTTGTTTTACAACCTTGCAACAACTTCGTATACTTGAGCAACGTTCAGATTCCCGCTAATTTCATGATGATTAAAAATACTTCTAAAGTAACACAAACTCCTGAAGCTTTTAAAGCAAAAATAGCGCCAATAGTAAGTAGCCGAATAGCACCTGAAATAACAACTGTACCAAGTACAGAAAGTAATTCAGAAATTAAAACTTCAGTACCGAGTATAGAAGCAACGAGTAAAGAAATTCATGTTTTGAAACCAAGCAACAGCGTTATACAAACTCGAGATCTATCAACCATAACTAAGCCCGACATAGTGATTCAAGCAAACCCAACGGTTATTGTAAGTCCAAAGATCGTTTACCAAGTGCCAATCACCTCGATAGTGGAAACTGAAAAAATAAATCCACCATCAAAAAAACGAGATTTTGCAAAATTTATTCCTCCAGTCGTCCCAAGAATCGCGCCAAAAAAGGAAGTTCCAAAAAAATTTGATTCACCAAAAACAAACGACAAACTATACATAGCATGCCCTTATCAAATGGACTCAAAGTTACAGCCTAAAATAGTAATAACTAATATACGACCAAAAATAAATAATATTGATGAGATTAGCTCTTTAGATAATTATGAGAAAAGAAAACGTTTGAGACGACTAAAGTATCTGTCTAATCGTGAAACAAAAGATGTTAAAGCTGAAACTAAGAAGATGGAAAAGACTGAAATTCGTAATGTAATTACACCCGATAAGGTAAAAAACGAGATATACAAAGAATTTGCAAATACTAAAGTAGGCACAGATGAAGGCAGCAGCGGGAGTGACACTGATGATTACGGGGAGGAAGAATTGAGAATATACGAAGACATCATTGAGGAATATGGCGCTAAAGCTGACGACAGCAAAAGGAAGGTTGAATTCATGGCTGGTCTTAGATTAGCGACACTAGAACTATATAAAGGTATGTTAGTTGTAGACACGGTAGCTCCACCAAATTCATATTTTAAAAAGTATGTAAGTACAAATATCACGAACACATTAATCACGATAGTCATATGATTAAACAAAAATACTAATTTCACACTGCCACTCTTAGTAACTCGTAACTAATTTTATCTTGTAAGACAAATATTGATTATTTTTCCAAAATATTCGCAGAAAAAGATCTCGATCTTCAAGACAAGGTGCTAAGAAACGACTCGGTAGCATCAGCATACGCAGCAGTGGGCCGTCTCGACGTGCTGCTCAATGTACCACCCGGGGAGGCAGCGGATAGCGACGGGGACGTGGCTGATGAAGAGAAGCAACTAGATGATGTTCAACAAGAGACCAGGACCGCGACACAGAGGAAGAAGCTGTTCCTATCGAAGTTGAAACTTACACAAGTCACACAGAAGTATAAAGAAGGTAAAACCCACATTCCGAATATTTAAATTAATGAGCCACTTTGTATAAAACCACAGTATTGGATCTACTAGTAATAGAACTTTTGATCAGAATTAACTCACTTCTTCTTTTTGTGTGGTTAGTGACTAGCTTGATGAATGAGTTTTAAAGCCGCCCATGGGCTTCTGACTTGGTTTCACATGCCGTCGAGAATTATCTTTCAGGCAAATCAAGGCAAGGTTTTCTAATGATATTTTCCTTCACCGTTTTTGAAGCAAGTGATAATTATACAATACGCACATCGGCACATGAATCCGAAAAGTCAGAGGTACGTGCTTTGGCAGTTCGACGGTTACACCACTATGCTATCATTGCAAGTCACTTAACAAATATGTCTATCTGCAAACTGAAGCCTGAACAAACAAAAGCCTTTAATATATTTCATAACAGATTTCCAATTTCAATTTCAGGATACGACAAAGTATGGCAAGAAATAATAAAAGAAAGGAACCGGCGCAATAGCAATCCAGATGGAGACAATAACAACAAGGAAGCGCGCCTCGGGTTTGATCCTAACTGCCAACTTAGGTTACTGACCGAAATCAAGAAATGCGTCAACGAAAATAACAACCTTATCAAAAAGAGATTAGACTCAGCTTCCAATGGAGACGCGAATGATGACAGCATAAAAGTGCTAGCAGAGAAGAACTTCTCAGAGTTAAACCGCCTATCCAAAATGGCCGACACCAGTGTCAAACTGTTCAAGGCACCAAATACAAGAAAAAGGGACTTAACCCCTGGTTTTGACAGTGAGAATATTAAAAAACCAAGCATAAAGATTCAGCAGCCGTACCAAGATTATCCTAATATTAGAATTCCTAGTATTTCGAAGATAATTTCGTTGAAATCGACGCAAGACTGTCCGCCGGCGACGTCGACGCAAGCGACATCTATGGACGAGCCGCAGAATTCGGCGGCCGGGGTTACAGAGATGTTTGAGGAGATATCGTCTTCGGGCAAGACGAGAGACATATGCTGTCAGGTGGACGAACCTTCGTGGCCAGAACCTGAAGCTCTGGTTAAGAGTTATAAGGAATACGATGCAGGTACCTAATTTTCCAATCAATTTGTTTCTTTCTTGTTTATCATTATTGTAAAAAAAAAACCAATCGCTATAAGCTCCAGGGAGTTGTATAGTTCTTCCTCTATGTGATTTCTATGTCAAAAGGTTAGATAACTTTCCAATACATCATGGCTGGCAGTATTCCTTTTTCACGCCAAATAAATTATCTAAATCTACACTTCATCATTCATCATCATCATTTCAGCCGAAAGACGTCCACTGCTGGACATAAGCCTCCCTCAAGTACCTCCACTTCGACCGATTCTGTGCTTTCCGCATCCAGCGGATTCCTGCGACCTTCACAAGGTCATCGGTCCATCTTGTAGGAGGCCTTCCAACGCTATGTCTTCCGGTACGTGGTCGCCACTCCAGAATCTTTCAGCCCCATCAGCCACCCGTTCTGCGAGCAATGTGCCCTGCCCATTGCCACTTAAGTTTGGCAATTCTTCGGGCTATATCGGTTACCTTGGTTCTCCTGCGGATCTCTTCATTTCTGATTCGATCACGTAGGGAAACTCCAAGCATAGCCCTCTCCATTGCCCTTTGGGTGACTTTTAGCCTTCTGATAAGGCCCATTGTGAGCGACCACGTTTCAGTACCATGGGTTATCACTCAAAGACTAAGACAAAGATTCAAAGACTTTCGTCTTGGGACACTGTGGTACGTGGGACGAAGAGATATTGCGTAGCTTCCCGAACGCTGCCTAGTCTAATCTACACTTACATGTTCAGAATTTAACTTTACAAACGTCAATAGAGCGTCCCCAAAACGCCTGAAATACTTCAAAGTGTTTTTATACTGTAATAAGTAGCCTACTCAGCAGATGTACCTACTATTAACTATTGCAAATCTATTTTTGGGATTAAGAAGCTTATCTACTCAGTTTAGTTTAAGGCCGTGATTAATCAATGATTATTTTTTACAGAATTTTAAATTATGTGATTTCAGCTCGCCGAAAAGAGATAGCCGACCTTCACAAGCGCAACACTATCCTCAAAATAGAAGGCGCACACATTACTTGCTCAGCTTCCCGCGACTCGGACCATGCGCGTGCGCTGCTAGCCGAGCGACAGAACCTCTCCGTCGAAGAAAACAATCTCCGTCTTTCGCTACAGCGAATACAACAAGCCATCGAAGTTATTAGGAACTACTAACATTTAAATGTTTCCAATTGATGTTATTTTCCACTTAAACAAATAACAACTTTATGAGAGTGTAAATTAAGTTGAATTCAGAATGACAAGTACTTTTGAAAAAGTCAATGTTGTAGCGTAAAATGAACTTTAAACGTGGATGTTAAAGTTATTTTTCTACAAATTTATTTATTTGTTTGGAAATTAAATTGCCAACGTAGGATAGCGGTTAGAGGCCGGTTCATGACTGCAAAGTTGAGTCCGTATGAATTAATATTTTGCGTAAAAGTCAGATGCGGCTCGAAAATGTGAGATAGTTCTTATACGAGTGCTCAACAAAGTGGTGTTTTTTTTTAAGTTTTGAAGTACCTACAACTTCTGCTAGTAGGCATACACAAAGACTCGAGCTACATGCGCACATAGGTCCTACTTTATTAGTCCAGCTCGAATTAGCTGCTTAACATATTATTCGGATTAACAACCCCTTTTTGTAGTGAATTTTGACAATTCAACAAAATGCAAATATAAAAGGTAATATTAAAGGGATCGCAATCACGGTGCAGCACTCCTAATACTTTCAATCATAATCTGAAGGAAATTACTAATACATTGCTTCATATGTTCAAAAAATTTGTCTGCTCAACAACGGAAATAACGTAATGAATGTTGTTGAACTGTCAAAATGAAAGCCAATGCTACTGTAAATGTGTTACGCAATTACCCTGCAGGTCGAAGGGGTCAAACACATTAATTCCTACCTAGTTCGCTCGCTGTACTGGATCACTGCGTACATCTGCCAAACTTGATGATTATATATGATCCTAATATAGGATTACTAATTGATAGACTCCTAGCAAATCTTAGCCCTTATGGCAACTCTGCTTGACTGCCTGCAAACGCGAATGTCAAACTCACTACAACCTACCTACACTTAATTGATTTTAGTTTTAATTCGCCGCGTACTAAGATACACTGGGCACACTGTACGATTTTGATAACAGATAAAAATGTTTATATTATTTAATTTATTAAACTGTGCTTTAGTTAAAAATAATAATTTTGTAATAATGATATAGGACGATAAGCACCTGTTAAAATTTGTAAATAATTTTATATGTAGTTGGAAGTGATAGAGATAATTATTATTTTGATAAAATCCTCTACGTAGGCGTTATGTGGAGTTACGTTTATTTACTTATCATTTGGGGAGCCTGGCCAGCTTGTGGGCCGTATAGTGCAATATCAAAATTACATAAGACAGTCCCCCAAAACGCCCGCCCTTTACAAAAAACATCATCAGTTTCAGGATTAAGATGACTTAAAAAAAAAATAACGCATCATATACCAATGTGTTATTAGTAATCAGGTCTATGAGAAACTTAATACTCAAAACTCATGAGAAAACATATTTCGGCCTACAGGTAATTAACATAAATCTAAAGATGTTAAGAAGTGTAGGATAATAAAATTGTAAATAATTAAACATAATGAAAGTGTAAACAAATAATTTGTGTACAATGTAAACATGAAAATGGGAGCTCCATGCAAAAGAGTTTCAAATAGTTTAGTCTGTCTCCGTTATTTATTTATCCAAAAAAACCTAAGGTCTAACCTTAAGGTATTAAATTGTACCAAAAATTTTAGAAATATGTTTTTGTCAATTTAACTGTAAAATAGAGATCACTAGTCAGCTATTTTTAGGTAATATTTATTATTATGAACATTAAAATAACGCAATATCTACATGATGTTTTATAAACTGTTTTTAAGGCCATTTTTTTAACTCAGTAAGTACTCACATTAAAATTTAGTTCCGACTTTTGCCACCTCTCAAAATATACTAGGCATGCTGTAGGAAGAAAATATAAATACGAATTATCCATTTAACACTGTATAATAAAAAGCCATTAAATATATATTTTAAAGACATTTATTCCATTTACCTAGTACCAATTCTGATTAGAATTACACCGATCATTTAATATAATATCTAAATAATACCTACATATAATATAACATACCAACCGTTTCATTATAATACTGTAATCTGATTACTTTCCATAAACGCTTGTAATATGCCTCTTATTTTGTAATATTTATTGTAAAATACATTTCGCGGGAACTAATATTAAAATGAAACAATAAAAAGATACTCAACATTTTAAATCTTGTTTTATTACTATTTTAAAATAATAATACTGCATAGTGCATGATAAACATTTTTGTGGTTTAATTTAATATTCTGCGGTTGTGTCATTAGAAAATCATTTATAACTTAGCTGTCCGCGAAGCAGACAAAATTCTTAAACAATTGCCCTGAGTCAGCGGATCACAGAGCACTACGGCTACATTGTCGCGATAAAGCGAACTACACATCGTGCTCTCTCTGTTTACAGCTCGAGCTCGTCGTCGAGCGGTGTGCGAGGAGAGCGCATGAAGTGTAGTTCGCTTTATCGCGACAATGTGGCCGTAGCATTACAGGAGAAGCTTGGCGGCCGCTGCTAAACCAACACTTTTCATACAAAACAAGCGAGTCAGTGAACGTCACCGTTTATTCATAGAAACTGACGGCTCGTAACAATTATTATTCTAACAATGTTCTTCGACAGCTAGCTTGCGCTCAGTAGCGCAAATTAAGACAAGAATATTATTTGTAAAGGCATCTCTAGTCGTTGCCGGGGTGGCGATTTCGTGCTCTGTGCGAATTATAATAGCCAAAAATATTTAGAGCCACTAGTATTAAGGGCTACGGGTATAAAGGCCATGGGTATGTAAGTCCACATTGTCCACAGTAATATTATTCCTAAAGGCATCTCTAGTCATTGTCGGTGCAGTCGGCTCTGTGCAAATAATAATAGCCACAAATATTTAGAGCCGCATATATTAAGGGCCACGGGTATTAAAGGCTATGGGTATTTAGGTCCACATAGTGCACAGTAATAAGTGTAAATACCAGTTGTTAAATTAATAAGTAGCGTCATAACGAATCATACCTTAAGTTCTAACTTAATTTATTTTTCTGCTGTTGTCTTCAACTGGTGTCATCAAAACAGCAAAGAGCGGTTCCTGCCATGATCAGCACAATACCCATGATAGACCCTGGAAATTAATAGTTTAGTTATTATTTAAAGAAATCAATACATACAGGCTACATTAATAACCTAAATTATAAGCCAATTTGAGTTAAGTATTAAAAATCCTGATCTGATTATGCTCAAATGGTCCTAAAAAAAATTAGCTAAAGAAGTTCGACACAAACAGTTAAAAAAAAATCATTGTAACTGAGCATATCATGTGGGTCAACGAGAAAACTCGATCAATACATCATCTAAATTGACACAACATTGTATTTCAGCATTTCTTAAACCTAATAGCATATTTAACATATAGTATACATAACATAACATCACGCCTTGTTTCCCCGAAGGGTAAAGCAGAGGTGTAGTTATACTACACCCACATTTCGCCAGTTATGTTTAAGTCCCATGTAATAGGGGGCGAGCCTATTGCCACCAACCGGGCACAAATTCCAGAGTCCGGGCTGCTACTGAGAAGTTCCAGATGGAAAAGCCCAATAACACTTTGCACGACCTGGGAATCGTACCCAGGACCTTATGCTCAGCAGTAGCGCTTGCGACAACTAGACCGACGAGGCTTAATTTTCTTTTAATTTACTTCTGTTCCCATTTCATTTAAATATTTAGTACAATTAATCTGTAGCTTCAGTGAAAACTGATATATCTTGACCTATATCAGTTTTAATATTCTTACACTAAGTTTAACAGTAAAAAAAATGCAATTTTTTGGTCTAATTGCTACCCCTCTAAGATTAAAATTGAGCAAGCTTATTTTGGTGTAAAGTGCTAAGCATTTTTTACATTTATTAATGTGTAATAAAATACATTTTAAATAATATCAATGTGAACTGAACAAATATTAATTTCAAGTACCTTAATGTATATTAATACAAATGTATGTGACTCTTATTACGCGATCTATGTGAATTAGTACAAACTGATATATTTACACATAATCATCCAACACCAACCAACCAATAAATAAATAATGTGTAAAATGGTTCAAGTCATTTTAAATTAATTTACACATACTACGACTTTATTATTGTTGTGTTACGTGATACAACTGGATTTCTTTTTAAATTATAAAAAAACTATACAAATTAATTTGTTTCTTCTTACACTAAATCGTGCTCTAAGATATTGTTTACCAATGTCAGTAATCAGTACTAATTTTTAGTGAAGTTTACTTCACTAAAAAAGCTTCTAAGCTTCTAGCAAAGAGTCAGATTTTTTTTTAACTTTAACATTAATTTTCTCAAAATCATGATTTTCCAGTTACATCACTTTTCACTGAAGGTACAGAATTAAGATTTCAAAACGGAAGAAAACCATAATGATGTCTACGTATATTAGGTTTTTCAACATACTTGTATCCAGAGGCTCTTCAGCGCCGATGCCTGCTCCAGTGACTGCGGTGAACACAAACGCCAGGCTGTTGGCGACGGGCACCGCCACTGATAGCGGCGCTCGCTGCACCGCGGCCAGGTAGCTCAGCGACCCAGCCTGGTTCACCAGCCATGGTAGCACGTACTGCAACATTATAGACGACTGCTGATTGCTGCCAAGCTTATTACGCTGTCAGGCTGCAATTTTTTATGGATGTGAACTGTGCTAAGCCAGACGTGGGACCTGAGGCGTTATATAAGGGTGTACTATGCCAAATCGAATGCCAAATAATCGAATATCAATTGATCGACCACTATAAATCGAACATCTAAATACTCGAACGTTCTTAAAATCGAATAGTTAATAAATCGAACATTCAAAATATCGTACACTCAATACATCGAGTGTTCAAAATATCGAATGTTTGTTTTATCGAGCGTTCAACGCATCGCATATTCATCCTATCGAAATATCAATATAGGTACTGAATACTTTTTATATAGAACTAGCTTTGCCCGCGGCTTCGCCCGCGTGGATGTCGGAAAATATCCCACAGGAACACGCTACCGGAATTCAGAGCATCCTTTTTTTTTGGGTGAGAAATTATCAAATAACTTCTCCCGCTCTGGGTGGAGCGGGAGGGCATGTCAGACTCTAACTGACTAAAACCCACCCGTGTTCCTTCAGTTGCCATGTTGCCGGGGGCCACGATTTCCCTTTCGGTTTTATTCGCAACCCCGGCAGGCATCGACCCTAGCGGACCCCGTCAATTCTGCTGACATCTCTTTGAGGCGCGCGTGGAATACAACGCGCCGTCGACCCGGGCCTGGTCCTTATCGGACGGCGAGCTATCCATTGCTGAACGTCCGCAAGCCCGCGCCTACGGTGGCCGGAAATTGGCTCGCGATTTCCGACGCCCAGGGCGCCTCCTCCTGCGTCGGTTAGGGGCGTGAGGGCGCGAAATTTGCCTCTCCCTCACGCGTTCCGCCTCCTCCTTCGCGAGCATTACTGCTTCGCAGAAGGAGGTGACGGCCTCCCATTTCCTCTCGCTCCGTACCATGGCCCGAATCAGGGCCGGACGCGAGGGATCACCGCCGCCGATCGCCTCCACGAGGATACGACTATGCTCCGCCCAAGCCGGGCAGACCTCCACCGTATGCTTCACCGTGTTCTCCGGGCGATCCACACAATGGTGACACCCGGGCGTTTCCTCCCGCCTTATCCTGAACAGGAACCTCCCGAAACAGCCGTATCCGGTGAGGACCTGCGTCAGGTGGAAGGTGAGGACGCCGTGGTGCCTCTCTAGCCACTCCTCAAAGAGGTGTCTTATCGCCCCAATTGTGGTGTGCCCAGCGCTATGGCTGCAGCGAAAATCGCACTCTCCATGTCGCCATGCGATCCCGCCGGAGCTCTGTCCGCTGTGCAGCGATTTCTTGCGGCATCGGAGTTAAGCCCCGGCGTTTCGCCTCCACGCGCCACTCCCAGATGTGTGCGAGGACCTTTGCCTTCAGATCCCATGGCAGTTTCAATTTTTCATTTTGAGTACAGAACCCTAAAACAGATTTATTAATCTGCCTGTTGCCTTTTCATGCCGTAACGACTGAACGTTTTTAGATAAAATGCACACGGATAGGCGATAAGCTGGGTTAGGACATAGGATACTCTGAATTCCAATAGCATGTTCCTGTGGGATATTTTCCGACATCCACGCGGGCGAAGCCGCGGGCAAAGCTAGTTCTATATAAAAAGTATTCAGTACCTATATTGATATTTCGATAGGATGAATATGCGATGCGTTGAACGCTCGATAAAACAAACATTCGATATTTTGAACACTCGATGTATTGAGTGTACGATATTTTGAATGTTCGATTTATTAACTATTCGATTTTAAGAACGTTCGAGTATTTAGATGTTCGATTTATAGTGGTCGATCAATTGATATTCGATTATTTGGCATTCGATTTGGCATAGTACACCCGTTATATAAGTGGGCGGGCGGACCGTTTTCTACCGAATTGTAAAATCAATTTCTTAGTTGGCTAATGCTGGAGCTACATTGGTGCTGATTCTGTTGTTCACAAACGAAACTAAATTTAAGTTCAGTGCATCTTTTTCTTTCTATTTCATTAAGAAAAGGACAGAAGATAAATTTTAGTTTGGTCCTGTCAAATTAATCAGCGCCTGTCACTACTCTATACAAGTTTAGACGTGATTAAAAACTTGCCGACTAAAATTACGTCAATTTACGTCAAGCGCTGATTAATTTGACAAGACTAAACTAAAATTTATCTTCTGTCTTTTTCTTAATGAAATTGAAAGAAAAAGATGCACTGAACTTAAATTTAATTTAGTTTGTGAACAAGGGAATCGGCACCATTGTCGCGTTATCGCGAACTAAACTTCGCACGCTCTGTCTCGCACAGCGCTCGACGTCCCGCTGAGAGCGAAGTTAAGTTCGCGATAACGCGACAATGTAGCCCCGGCATAATAGAAAATGCAACATAGTGTTATTAACACTATTGCTCACCTTCTGTACCCTAAAATACATACAGTCAAATAAAGTGGCAGTGATAACTTTTTATACAGTGACGTCAAAGGCTCGACTACTCAGCTCACTCACTCACAAAGTTTAAAAGTACTTGCAAGTTAGCTGCCTAAATATCATTCTTAGTTCGACAGTACATGAAAGAATAAATAATCACACTGGGTGTCCCATGTCATCAAACTTTGGGGTGTAGTGTACAGCGTTAGGTATGAGATTATTTTAGATTCAATTTAAAAATACCCTGCATTTTTTCTGTTAAATGTCTGTTCTAGTAGCCTTTAGAAGATCAATGGTTACCTTTTCGAAGAACTTGACCGCTTACCTTCCAATTTCCCAGCAGGAAGGTCACTTCTGCCCAGGCTTGTCCTCCCACGGTGGTGGCAGTGACGTCACGTAGCCCCTTCGTCCCCTGTCTTATGAAGGGGTTGGTACATCCCCACAGCACACCAGTCAACACCAAGAGACCTGGAAACATGTATATACAGGTGTTAGTACGCTATCAGTAGAACGGTAGCCCGCGTTAATCGTCGCGTAACATGGAGAGCGTAGTGGATATAGTTTGATCGAGGCGCTGTACCGCTCCTAGATATGCGCCGCGAGGCAGAGGGCACCGTTGACAAATGAGCGGCGGGACGCGGTGAACGTTGAGGAATGAGCAGTTTGCACTGCCCCCCGTCTCGCCGCGCACATACCCAAGCCGTGATACAGCGGTCTCGGTCAAACTACAACATATTTATTATTAGTTTGTTATGTTTCAGGTCTCGATTGTATTCATATAATAATAAGTTTTGTTTTTCCTTAAGAAAATAAATAAATAAATTAACATCCGCTTGTATTCCACAAAGAGGTTAGCAGAGGCTTCGAGGTTTCCATAGAGGTTACCCATGATATCCGCATTTTAAGTCCCATGTAATAAGAATCATAAACCGACCTCAAATTTAGACTGGGCTGGTACTAAGAAAAACATATTACTTATGGCAAAACCTAATAACACATTTCCTGAACTGAAGATCGAACTCAAGACCTCATGCTCAGCAGTCGTCGTTGCAACTAGTAGAGTCTACTGTGTTTGGAAATGGTGGCTTTTCTTTGCTAAGCGAGCGATTCACATGAATATGAACCTTATTGTTATTTGATTTATTGTTCATATTCGTATAAGCAAATCTGAACAAGCGTTTCAGAAAAATATGAACATTACTCTTATACTAATAAAGTTCATATTCGTATTCGAGACGCTTACTTAGCGTAAAGGGTATTCTATGAAGTTGACCTTAGATACTCAATTATTTAACTGGTTTATTGTTTTTTAACCGCCTTCTAAAAGGAGAAGGTTATCAATTCGGTTGTATAGTATATATTTTTTCTAACTTACTTTTTTCACTTCCTTCTTTCTTTTTTTTGACTGCCTCGTTGGTCTAGTGGTCGCAAGCGCTACTGCAGAGTATGAGGTCCTGGGTTCGATTCCCGGGTCGGGCAAAGTGGTATTGGGTTTTTCTTTCTGAAATTTCTTAGCAGCAGCTCGGAGTCTGGATTTGTGCCCGGTTGATGGCAATAGACTCGCCCCCTATTACATGTGACTAAAACTGGCGAAATGTGGGTGTACCTGCTACAGGGACACCTCTGCCCAACCCTTCGGAGAAACAAGGCGTGATGTTATGTTGTGTTTTTCACTTCCTTCGCCACGTCATCTTTCATACCATCCTTCCATCTAGCCATTTTATAGCTATTTACATTCATGTAAATCACATCTTTTCTTCTAGTCACAAGTTTCTCATTCAGTTGTTGTGTTTTCGATACTATATGGAGGTCAGCCTGTCAGACTAACAAGATCAAGGTAATCAACAAAATTGATAAGAATCAGATATCGCTATCACGAAGTAGGTATTCAACAAACAAATTAGGCTAGGTTGAAAAAAACTCCATTAAAAATATAAAAAAATTATTTATAATAAATGGTTTTAAAATTAAAACATATTGTTACATTAAAAATAAAGTAGCAAATATATATTTTAAACTAATTATTACAATAATAATCTGTACCTAGGTACCTACATAATGGTTAACAAAATTTTGGTCAAATTTACAAAATAGAGATCTTTTTTTTTCTGAGCAATTTAACAAGCTTAATAAAAATAGAAAAACATTATTTTATTTCAATATGCAATATAAATTTAAAAAATGCATTTTTTTATTATGCAAAACAAGTTTTCCATATTAAACAAAAAAAAAAAAATATTAAGAGATCAAAAATTTGCCCTTATTTTAATAAACCAGACTAGTTTTTACTTACTTTGGCCTATATTCAAATTAATTGATGATAATTTCCTCAAAAGGCCTGTTCACACGTGCCCAGCATTTTATTTCCACGAAATTTAAAAAAAGAAAAGATCTTTATGTCTGGACTTTAAATAATCTTCAGCCCCTAATGATACAAAACTTGTAAAAATCTGACACAAACATTACAGACCAGAATAAAATTATTTCCTTTAATTTCATCAACTCCAATTTAGTCATAAATTGTGATTAATGACTAAGAATAATTCTAGAATACAAGGCATTAAATTAAATAATTTGTAGTAATCACAATAAAAATAATTTAGATCACAATGTTTAAATTATACAAACAAAGCCTCATTATGCAAAATAAGAAAAATATAAAATCAAATAAGAAAGCATTACAAAAAGTTGGTACCTACACTCTATAAAATGCTATTCAAAACTAACTTTTATATAATTTGTCTTATTTTATAAGTATACAACTCTCTTCGGACTAAGTGCGGAAACCAAACCCCATAACATAGAACATAGAAGTATACAACTCTAAAAAGATTGTAAAAAAACAGATATGCAAAAAATTTGCCTTCCAAATGAGAATAAAGCTGTGATACAGGTGCTATGTTGTAGCACAAAACATGCTAAATTTGACCAAATAAGCATACTTCTCAAGTATGCTTTTTAACAGCATGTGTATTTCAGCTTTAAGAATTTGGTAATGCATTAATCTCCGAGTGGCACACCAAGTTTCATAGCATTCACTTCACTGAATTTGCATTGGTTATCCGCATTGTCGACCCATTCCACAAATTCTTTAGCTATTGCAACTGAAGCTTCCATGGCCATGACGCAGTCATTCTCTGCCCGATGAGCTTCTATTGCGGGTCGTCCTACAGCACGCTCATAAAAGTCTTTCAGTTTGTATGAACTACTAGGCGGCTTCTTACTCGGCTCTGTGCCAGGCTTGTTATAGAATATGTTTCGTCTAACTTTATTTCGTCTGACTGTATTTGTACTCATCGTTACCTTTGGAACGTCCCGTTTCTGTACGGGTGTTCTTTCATTCTCTTGTTGAATTGTTAGTTGACTTATCAAATCATCATTTTCTTCAAAATCTTTCAACAATTCTTCTGTAAAATACTCATCCAAAAGCGTATTGGAACCGTTGCATATTTGTTTGTCTGACCTTGATCCTTCTTCTACTACCTTATCAGATGTTTGGTTATTCTGTTTTTGGTCACCAGATGACTCATCAGCCTTTACACCATTCGTTTTGTGATCAACAACAGACACAACCGCTTTATCAGCGTTATCCAGATTTCTTCCAGATTCAATATCATAAAACCCATGAAGGCTATCGGCACACAAGATATCATCTGGTAAACTAACTCCTAACTTCTCAAAATGATTTTTTAAAATTGGAAAGTCAAAACCGTGACCATTCTGTGCAACTAAACACACTGGCTTTTCAAAACATTGTAGGAAGGAGTTTATAGTGTTAAATACGTTCATGTTGAAGGGGGTTTGATGCTCCAGTAGGTCGTTGTCCAAGCCTGACACGTCAGAGCAATCAGGATGAATGGCTCTGCGAGGGTTGAAGCACAGTGTAAGTTTTTCTTGCACGCGCGGCGCCGCCCCCGGTCTTGTGTCCAAAATATGCCTTCGACTCACTACCACCATACTTAATTCTGTAATTCTTGTCTTATTATACTCAAACTTCGGGAGACCGGTGGTTTCTAAATCTATGAACACGTACGTAGCTACTCGCGTCATGTTTAAAATTGGCGTAATATCATAAAAGCTTACCAATTGCTTCCAGCATCATGCAGTCATTAGTAAGCGCAATTAAGGATATCAGTTCTCTTGATAACGGTATTGAATCAGTCAGTTAATATCACCTTGTTTTGTTATATTTATTATTTCACGGAATAAATGTTTGTCGGATTCTTTCAAAAACTCAATTAAAAAATAATTTAGAAAAATACAAAATTAAAAATAAGTTTTTCTTATTAAATCAAGTTTATACGAGTTGATGAAAGCCGCATTCCGAGTTACGCCAAAAGTGATAATATAGCGAATCCGACCAAAGTCCAAAGTCACAATTATTACTCAATAACCCTTATATTTTGTGACTATTAAATTTGGTCGGTTTCGCGATATTATCACTTTTATCGTAACTCGGAATGCGGCCGAAGTTTGACTTCTCTGGCTTGGCACGTTTGCGTTTGACACTGACAGTTCGATTCATTTCGTTCGGTAATGGTATATTTTGTCGACGAGCCTTCTTGCCATTTGATAAGTGGTTTTTGAGTTATCTTCAATAAAACGTAAGTTGATAATGTGTAATCATCATCATCCTGCTTTTGTCTCATGTTACTTGGGGTCGGCGCGTCGTCGGATAAAGTTTGATTATTATTAGTAAGTAGGTACTTGGGCGACCAAGCTCTGCTCTGGTGAAAATAGAGAATGTTCATTTGAGAAGTTCATACTAATTCCATATAGAGTACATACCGCCGCCCCCGCAGAATAAACGCGCAAGTGTAAAAAGTCAATTTTACAAGAAAAATAAAAAACCTAAATTGATCCATAACTTTATGATTACACCGAATAGAAGTTTGTTTTTTACGTCGTTTAAAAGATTTTTTTTTTTTTGTAGATTATCTAATTATGTTATGTTTTCAACAGGTACTGTTTTTGAGTCATTGATAAAAAAACATTTTACAGAAATGTTTTGGTTTTTTTTAACGTTAATGTTACTTTGAGTTATTTTTTCTTATCACTATTGTTTCTTTTTTTGTTTTGCGTTTTTCGCAGTACAGTGATACCGTTAATGGGCTATTACGCGTTTATTCTGGTGCAGTCGAAAAAATTCTGATAATGTAAAAGGTACCTAATTAAGTTTTATATCATCAAGGTCGGAATTATAACATTATGTTACGGTATATCGTGTGTATGTAACTTCGTAAATAATTGATGTAAAAATCTGGAAAAAATTGAGCTGATGTATTTTGACCTATACATAACGAATATGTATTAACATCAAAACCGCCTCAATAGCACTTACGCGTTTATTCTGCGGGGGCGGCGATACTAAGCTGCACGCGTAGCATGACCACCGTAGAAACGAGTTTTGTCGACGGAAGAATAGACTGTTACGGAATGCAATTATTATTATCTGTGGTTTTTTATTTCTTTTCTTTGAAGTTACTCTGTGGATTGGTACTGTAACAGACACACGCACAGAAACGACGTATCTTAAAATTACTTTAAGTCCCAGTGCTGCTAATAAAGTGAAGTAAACAACGATGAACCGTCTTTCATTCTACAACAAAGTGGCGACCGTGACTTGCGAAACTTTACGGCGGTACGGGTAAATCACTACCTCGGTGCTGTGAATGCGAAGGCCTGTTTGCGCCCACGCTGACTGAAGCCATTTGCAACGTGCTATAATCCATATTCATCGTAGCCAGAATGGATGCTTTGGATAAGCTGAAGAGGGAAAGGGCTCAAATACGACGCATATTTACCAGACACGCATCGATTATTGAAGATACGATCAGAAAAGAGAATCTTCCCGACGAGACAGATATGGCGTATCTTCAAGAAAAATTTAACTCACTAACGACGCTGGACAAATCGATTCAAGATATGTTACTCGGAGCGACCGATTATTCGGAAGAAAAGTGTGATGAGGAATTTGATGAGGCGGAGACATACCGACGAAGATGGTTAGCTATAAAGGGACAAATAGACAAGAAACAACCGAAACCACTGTCATACACTAACCAGCCTTCGAAGCCGCATAATCTAAAGTTACCACAATTGGAACTGAGAAAATTTGATGACGATCCCAGGAGCTGGGTACCGTTTTGGAGCCAGTTTAGGAAAATCCATGAAGATGAGTCCATTGATGATGACGACAAGTACCAGTACTTGATTCAAGCAATGACATCGGGCTCTAAAGCAAGGATTCTAGTTGAAGGCTACGCGCCTACTAGAGGGAATTACACTAATGTAGTACAGATGCTAAAGGAACGATTTGCGAAGGACGAGATCCTTATTGAAACTTATGTTAGAGAAATACTTAAACTTGTAATGTCAAGAAACAAAGTGACGGTAGACGTTCTTTATGATCAAATTGTAGCAAACTTACAGACATTAGAAACTCTTGGAATTGTGAAGGAGAAGTATGAGTGTATATTGTACCCACTTGTTGAATCGTCCTTACCAGAAAATGTTTGCTTAATTGGAGTCGACTCCCCCATACTGACAAGTCTAGACTAACTCAACTGTTAAATTTTTTGAAAACAGAGGTAGAAGCACTGGAACGGTTGGGCTTAGCTAAAATAGATTTTTTCCAGAGAGGTGAATCAGAAGGCAGGGAGGCATCGGTTCCTACGGCTACTTGTCTATTAACCAAAGAGACAAAGGGTAAGAAAACAGGACAAACAACAAATGAAGGTAAGATCAATGCATGCTATTTTTGTGACAATCCTCATAATACCATTGAGTGCAATAAGGGAAATAAATTAAGCCTAGATGATAAGAAACGGTTAATAAAAACCAAAGGAGGGTGTTATATTTGCTTAAAGAAAGGACACCTAGCCAAACAGTGTAAAGCCTTTGTAAGCTGTTTAAACTGCAAGAAACGCCATATGGTAATATTGTGCCCATCGCTACATAACCAGGCCACTGTTCCCATTCCAAAGAGCTCTGATCCTGAAACAGAAAAGGTTCTTGTTAACAATTTCTCTAGTATTAACTCAACCACTCTTTTGCAGACGTTGATAGTTAAAATATCCAACAATAAAGGAGAAAAGAAGGTTCGGGCACTTTTGGACTCTGGATCACAGCGCACCTACATCAAAGCTGGCATGGCAGAAGAAATGCAATTGGAGGTAACAGGTAGCGAGAGACTGGGGCACATAGTATTTGGAGGCATCAAGAAAGGAGTGCAGGTACACAGGCATATTGAATTCATGGTAAGTAGCTTGGATGATACCTATAAAACTAAAATGAGAGCCCTAGAACAGCCCACACTATGCGGCAACTTACCTAAAGTGCATGATGCAGACATCATAAGAAAGTTGCAAAACCAAGGCATAAGACTGACTGATACAAAAGAAAGTATATCAGAAATAAGTTTGCTCATAGGTTCTGATTACTTAGGATCCATCCTCGAGTCAGATTTGGTGCAAGTGGAGGATAATCTGGTGGCAATAAAGACAAACTGGGGTGGACATTACAAGGACCTATACAGGGTATATACAACACCATAGTGACGTCCCATTTTGCAGCAATTATTCAAGAAGATTCTTTAGAATTCATGTGGAACATTGAGACATTAGGAATAAAAGATCCATATGAAAAAGAATCAGAAAACACAGAATCAGAAATGTTAGCGTTATTTAATGAAAATGTTTCAGTTAATGGAGAGGGCCGTTATGAAGTGAGCCTGATGTGGAAGTTGGGTTATCCAGAGCTGGAATCAAACTACAACCAAGCATACAATCGACTACTCTCCACAACAAAGAAACGAAGATTCAGGCCTATGATGATGTTTTTCAAGATTGGATTAATGAAGGCATCATAGAAGAAGTAAAGAATGACAAAAAGGATAAAGGACATTACCTACCACATCATGCAGTAGTCAAGCTGGAGAGTGCTACTACAAAAATTCGCCCCGTATTTGACGCTTCAGCCAAAGACAGCAACAACAATTCACTGAATGCATGTATAGAGAAAGGTCCTAATTTGATTGAGCTCATACCAAAATTATTAATATTATTTAGAGAAGGAGCTTATGGAGTGATATCTGACATAAAGAAGGCATTTTTACAAATAGCAGTCTGTCCACAAGATCGCGAGAAGTTGAAATTGCTATGGTGGAAAGATCCCAATAATAAAAACGAGGTAGCAACGTACTGCCATACTAGAGTTCCTTTTGGAGTTGCTTGTAGTCCATTTCTGCTGGCAGCTACTCTAAACCACCACCTACAAAAGTATGAAGAAAACTACCCTGCCACATCAAAAAGATTAAGAGAGTCATTCTATGTTGACAACTGTGTGACCAGCTTTAACTCAATAGAAGAAAAGCTGTCATTTGTCAATGAGGCCACAACACTAATGAAGATGGGTCAATTAGAGCTGAGAGGCTGGATGACAAATAGGAATAATACAGAAGAAGTGCCAGTATCAGTCCTAGGGATGTTGTGGAATAAAAGAAGAGATACTATTGAGTGTCAACTTAACCTAAAGAAGTTAACTACAAAGATAACAAAGAGAGAATTGCTGTCAGTTGTCCAACAGATTTTTGACCCATTGGGATTAGTATGCCCAGTTGCATTGGTGCCAAAATTGATAATACAGAAAGCCTGGCTACTAAAATCCGGATGGGATGAGAAAATACCCGATGACTTAGAGAAAGAATATGTTGATTGGTTGAGTACTCTTCACTATCTTAAGGAATGCCGAGTACCGCGGCGTCTCACGGAGGCACCGCTCCATGAATGTGAGACAAGTGTCCACATATTTAGCGATGCCAGCAAAGATGCTTATGCGGGCTGTATTTTCTTACGAACAAAGCATGGTGATAAAATAACCGTGCAGCTTATAATAGCCAAGAGTAGAGTAGCTCCCATAAAGAGATGCATATCATTGCCGCGCTTAGAACTGATGGGAGCTCTCATTGCGTCGAGGCTCTACATTGAAGTGTTGAGAGCTGGCTTATTTCGTCAATGCAAGGAATATTATGTCTACTGCTGGACAGACTCGTTGGTGACCCTGGCGTGGCTGAAAAGACAAAACACGTGGAAACCTTTCATTAGTAACAGAGTAAAAGAGATTTGTAAAAATACAAACAAGAATGATTGGAACCACATACCTGGTAAAAGTAATCCAGCAGACTTACCCTCACGTGGCTGCTCCGCAAAGACACTGAAAGAGAATAGTTGGTGGCTTGGCCCGCAATGGCTGTATCTAGAAAAAGAATACTGGCCCAAGTCAAACTTGTCGAATCTGAAAATTGATGAAGAGACAGTAAGCAGTGAACAAGTGAAGAACTCAGCAATCCATGTAGAAGTAATTTCAGAGAGTTTTTGTAATAAACTGCTTCATTTTAATCAATACAATAAAATAGTTCGTCTGATAGCAAGAATGCTAAGAATGAGCCCGAGAGTTAGAGGTAAATATAACATTAGCTCAGATCATATAGAAATTGATGAATACAAGAATGCAGAAGAAGCTTTGATTAAGTTAATACAAAGAGAACATTTTAAAAAACGCGAAAACTCAGGACATAAATTACTAACAATAAAAGAAAAAGGGATTATAAGAGTTAAGACAAGATTAGAATATTCAAATGAACCAAAATACTTCATCTTCCCAATATTACTTCCTGGAAATGAAGAAATAGTCAAAAGAATTGTACAACAACAACACAGAATAATGAAGCATGCTGGAACGCAGCTGATGATGTCTACATTGAGAAATTCATTTTGGATTTTAGGAATTAGAAGGTTGACCAAGAAGGTTGTGTCAGAATGCATTATTTGCAAAAGATATAAGGCAAGGCATTATGAAGTCCCACAGCCACCATTACCTACAGATCGGATAATGAATAATGCAGCATTTGAAGTAACTGGAATAGATCTAGCAGGCCCTTTGTACCTTAAAGATAACAAGAAATGTTGGATTGTACTGTACACCTGTGCCGTTTACAGAGCTATTCACCTGGAACTGACTGATTCATTGTCAACACCTAGCTTCATGATGACATTGAGAAGATTCATAGCCAGGCGAGGCAGAGTAAGAGTTATTTACACAGACAATGGAACAAACTTTATAGGCACATCAAATTTACTGAAAGAGGTGAATTGGCAAGAGGTAGAAACCGCTACTAACTCCTACAATATAAAATGGAAGCTGTCAGTACCAGCAGCTCCCTGGTGGGGAGGATGGTGGGAAAGGTTAGTGAGAGTTGTCAAAGAGATGCTGCGTCGAATTCTTGGAAAATCGGTGGTAGACTGGATTGAACTCACAACCATACTCTGTGACTGTGAAACTATAATAAACAGCAGACCACTTACCTATGTGGAGATGGGAGAATACAAGCCGCTGACACCAATGATGTTTTTACACAGCTTACCAAATAGTGACACTCCAGATTTGGACCAGATTGATCATAAAAGTCTGAACATCCGACACAAATATTTACAACAGCTGCGAGAAGATTTTAGAAGAAGATTCAGAAATGAATATTTGTCACTTCTGATAAATAAAGGAAGAGAACAGAGAAGAGAACCCAAAGTGGGAGAAGTGGTGTTAATTGAGACTGAATCTAGTAGGCTAAATTGGCCATTAGGCATAATAAAAGATATTTTTACAGGAAAGGATGGTTGTACGAGAGCGGCAAAAGTCATGACTTCTACAGGAGAAAAGGTAAGAGCTTATCAAAGATTATATCCTTTAGAATTGAGCGCCTCAGATGATTGGATTGAGCAAGTCTCCAATAGAAATGGTCCAGTGAATCCGGCGCCATCGTCCGCAACCATCTCCGTGCCTGCTGATGACACAGAACCTCAACTGATAACCATGCCACCAGCCAGTACTAGATCGGGACGTTCTATTAAAGTACCATCTAGATTTTTAGAATAAAGTATTCAACTTAGTTTGATGTTTCCTCTGGACTTGTCAGTATGGTAGAGTACCTACTATTCTAAAGGATAAATGATATTATTCTTCATTCTATGATATATCATATTCTATGATATTATTCTTTAGTCCTTTTAAACTATGGAATTACCTTGAATAAACTTGGCAGGTAAATGTTATAAGTCTGTAGTAATAAAAATTCTATGTAGATTTTATTCTATTTTTGTTAGAGCACTGGAATTACTAGCCTATTTAAATTTGAATGTTATGGTCATGTACCCGAATGATACTGTGAATATTTAGTTGCATTACAGTCTTGTAATTTACATTTTGGTGTTAAAGTGTATCTAGTGGTAAAACACCTCTGAAATTCTAAGCAGATGTAATGCCATAGTATATGTAAACTCAGTCTTCCGCCCCTCGGGAGGATGTTACGGAATGCAATTATTATCTGTGGTTTTTTATTTCTTTTCTTTGAAGTTACTCTGTGGATTGGTACTGTAACAGACACACGCACAGAAACGAAGAGTACGTATCTTAAAATTACTTTAAGTCCCAGTGCTGCTAATAAATTGAAGTAAACAACGACGAACCGTCTTTCATTCTACAACAAGACAAAATGACAGATTGTGATTGTTTATTTGTCATTTTGTCTATTCTTCCGTCGACAAAAGTCGATTGTGTTTTTAGTACAAAGTTAGGGTTGGGTTAAGAAACGTGCCGCCTCGCTAGAAAGAATGTGAGGTTATTTGGGTAGGTTTTCTGAACCCTACACAATTTTTTTTGCTGGTGTCGCATTTTTTTATAATCATTATAATTTTTTTTGGTATTTAAAAAACCATCTTATTTACGGATGCAAGAGCGTGCTTGAGACTTGTCTTGAAAGTAGGTACCGACACAGCTCGACTTAGTAAAAAGGCAATAAGAACTTAGGATGCAAGAGTGAGCGAAGCGAGCTCGAGACTTGGGGCCTCCAACTCGGACAGACAAGGTTGGGTTAGGTAGGGGATGACGGGGGCTCAAGTGAGCGAGCAAAGTGAGCGAACGACCCCCGTCATCTCCTTCGTGTTTGGTTCCTTTAATTTAAACCCTGCAGACAAAAAACAGAGTCAGCGGGGCTTCGTCGACTACGCCTTGTTAAAATAATAAAAAATACCATATCGCACCTTTTAAGACAAACCGTTGCTAAACGAAACAAGATTTGAATGTTAAATGCAATATTTTGTCTAACTGAAAAAGGTAAATGCAATATTTTGTCTAAGGATGTAGCAGTTCCGCCGAATTTTTTTTTTTTCCAAATCTGCACTTTTATCATCTATGCTAAGCTGTCTTCTAGACTAGACCATCGATATAATAATATCTCGAATCCAGAAACACAAGCACCAACACGGAGTATTTAACAGTGCCGCACAACCAATCGATAGTGGTTTGACAAAATACATGCTTTGCTTTAATTAAAATACAAATTACAAAATACTATCTCGCACGTATTTAAAATACGAAATACAAATTATTTTCAAGTCGTGTATTTGAAATATAAAATACAAAATACAGTATTTTAACTATTTTTAATTAAAATACAAAATACAGTTATGTAAATAGAATAGAACTAATACCTACAGCCCATTGTTGCCAACTTTTAAGATTTACATATTTAGCGGTCGCCATTTTGCTTACGAAAGCTATCGAGGGCAATTTTTTGCCGAACGCACCCATTATTAAGATCGCTAACTGTCCTATTTATATTCAAATGTATTTTGAAGCCATAAGTATTTGAAATACTAACTACAAAATACCTCAGCGTCACGTATTTGAAATACCAATTACAAATTACATTTTTAAGAAGTAATTGAATTACAAATACTAAATACGTATTTGTATTTCAATTACGTATTTTAATTACAAGTAATTCAAATACTGCCCAACCCTGGAGAGGTCAGTGATCTTATGACAGGTTACAGTATCCTATTATGCTATATCGGGGAGAAGACGGATATGCCATTAATGTTTTTCAAGTTGATTCGGTGGCTGGGGCTCGGGGCCCGGGCTAAGGGCTGGACGAGGCGGTACAAAGCGGAGATGTGAGATTGCGTCGCAAGCTGGCGACGGCGTGCAGCGGAGACGAGAAGAAAATATTTTTGAGTGGCGTGCAGTGAGCGGTGCCGCTAGATCCCCCCGCGTTGCACAACCCGCCAGCTGCACGCAGCTCAGTTCCGTTCTAGCTCATCACACATCTCCGCTTTAGCCAGCACTCATCTCCGCTGTAGTCTAGCCAGTATCGATCTCACAGCACAGTTTCGGTGGATACACCCAAGCTGAAAAACATCTCTTCTCGTCTCCGCTTCGGACATCTCCGCACATCTCCGCTATGGTGGAGTTGGAGCACCTCTTCGTAAAACAGTTTCAAGCATGTATTACTATTGCTACCGTATAATGACAAGGCATATCCATTTAAAAACCCCTTACTTAGTTTTGGAATGTTAACGAACCAATACTTATAGTCGATCAATATGCAAAAGTTGAATCAGAGCGATTAACTTATATGCGTAACAACCAAACTAAATTAAGGGCAGAAAATTACGTTCATCTTCAGGAAGCTTTACAGTCGAATGAACACATCAGCGATATTGAACAATTGGTCATACTACCTTCATCGTTTACTAGTGGACGTCGATATTTGCATGAAAAATCGCAGGACGCAATGATCTCTATGTCGACATGTAACCCGAACTGAACAGAAATCGAGGAAAATATCCACGCCAATTTAACTCACAATACTGAAATGAAACTCCTACAACTCATTAACAAGGCCTCTCGACGTCACATGTACCTACACTATAAAATGGCAGAAACCTGGTTTACCACATTTCCATCTGCTGGTACGGTTAGTGAATAAGAATAGACCAGCAGCCTAATTGCGTAACATATTTTATTTTTGATTGCGATTCTGAATCGAAAGCAAGTCCAATCTTAATCGCATGCCATAATTGGAATTGCGATGTACATTTTTTACCATACGACTGAAATTGTATAGGGATGTTCAAACCAATTGTCTATAATTGTTAAATTTATATGTTTAGTTACAGCATCTATGAATGGTTAATATTCAAATTATTGTGCTATAATGTAATTTTGTTTTAATTACAACTGATGATCTACTAGTGCTTATAAATAAAAATGTACAATGATTGCCGAAAAATGAAAAACCAATTTTTAAAATACTTTCTACCAAAAACTACTATAATTGAACTACGTAATAAAACGTTTTTCTTTTCACGTTTTTGCTATCTGTGACCTATGACAAAATCGTAGAAAAGCAGTGTTGTCAACTTAGAGGGATTTCCACTAAACCTGGGAGTTTTTATCCCAAAAACAAACAACTTTGTAGTTGAAAAACATCTCCCCTATATTGATATATGTCACGGTCAATTCTCCAACTGCAAATGTAAGTTTGTAATGGTTTTTTCTTTTTGTATGTGATAAAACTAAAAATTTACAATTATCTGTCATTTCCCTTTACTTGTGCAATGAGACGGGCTTTGTGCCAAATTTTATGAGTCTAGGTCAACGGGAAGTACCCTGTAGTTTTTGATTTATTTGCGAGTACCAAAATATGTCGCTTAAATAGCCGTAATTTTTTATTGTGTTGACTTAGAAGCTTGATTTTTTAGAGCTCTAAGGGACCACAGACGTATTTGATAATTAATTTCAACTTGATATCTCCGTACGTTCCTGAGAAAAAGGGTCTTAACAGACTGATAACGAAGTGATCCTGTAAGGGTTCCGTTTTTCCTTTTGAGGTACGGAACCCTAAAAATACTATGATTACATAAGTTATGTTTTATTTTCATACTCAAATCTTCAAATGGACTCCCAAAACAGCGACCGAATGTCGGTAACAGAAAACCGATTTCAGTAGAGGCTCCGGCTCGCAGTTTCGATCGTCTCTAGTAATATTATTCGGTTGTAAGTGCATCGATCAAAACTATTCAAATATAAACAAAAACTTGTTTAGGCAAAACCACACTTCCGTGGTTTTGTGAAATCGGTTTGTCTAGTTCGGATTATCGATACGATTCCGTTTCTGATTGAAATCGGATTTTTGATTCGTTTCGATGTATCTAGACGCAAGTCTATAGTGGACTTAGGGGAAAAAAATTGCAACACTGAGAGTAAAAGTTGAATGATCTGCCCTCATTGCGTTATGCGTTGACGATTTAATGCAAACTACTGCCTGTCTAAAGTATACCTTTGCTGCTCTAACTTTATCAGAGTGTAGGGAAAAGAAAAGGAAAGGCATATGACATCACATGTTAAACATTTGACAATAATTTGGGCTGGAATGAATATTCTTTGAAGTCTGTGGAGAATACGATATCAATCATGGCGACGCATCTGTTTACATTTTATTTTTGTTGATTTCGGTAAAGTTTTTGTTTTAAATTAATAGTTGTTTTATATTTTTCAACATACAAAATTATATTTACTATTCACGTACAGAAACATGGGCCTGTAATAAGCAGTTTTGGAACATTATTCTTGTGGCTTGTGGAAGTCGGAAGAACTTTGGAAAATTCACTCGTTCGAGACACCGCCTTCGTTTTGTACTAGCTTCACCAAGATCACAGACTACAATTAAGTACATGGACTAAGACTTAGGCTGTTTTGCTCAATAGCGAAAAGTATCTAAGTCGATATTATCACTACAAGTAAGTAAACCAATATAAATAGGAATAACGTGTGTGAGAGTACCTTCGTATCTCATTAGATTATTGTAGCTGTAGGTACATTATTGGTGAGTCTACGTATACGGACAATCATTCTTTTGTTGCGTAGACACAGGCATCTTACGCGAGGTTAACTATTGTGGTTAAAATAATAGTTACGTAATATGTCTCACATTCTAACTAAAATTGTTAATTGATATTTTTGTACATAAGTAGATGCTGAAATAAACTATAATATCCACTACCTAACCAAATAACAGATAACTACAAAACATATTCATAATATTTTCACAGACGTGCTGAAAATACAAGAATGGAACACTACCAAATATCAATATTGTTGACTTCCTAACAAAGAAGTTGGTGGCAAGGTGGCAAACATGGATTGGATTAAGAATCTTATGTATTAATCATTGAAGGTAAGCTTTTTGACACATCATTAAGAATTAAGCATAGCAACTCAATTATGAATATATTTCCTTGGCTGAACTTTTGACAGACACATCATAATATATATTTTATGTTTATCCAATTACCATTGTAATTTAGTATTATAAAATATCTGGGGACTGAAAAATCAGCCCTAAATAAAGAAGAAATTATACAACCAGCATGACGATGATGATGACAGATGGCTTTCATCTAGCCATGGGCCTAGTTGATATGCCTACTTTGCCACATGAGTACTTTATTTGAGCAGAAAGTAATATGACTTTGTTTTAAAATGTAGAGTTCCTGGGGAATTTCACCTACGAAGACATGAAGGCAGCATGAATGATACTGCCCCTGCTGTGCTGCACTGCTGCTCTGCTACTTCAGATTTCAAGCTTCTTAAGTACAAAAGTAGAAACTGAAGATCCTTCATGAAATATTTTTTTTAGAAAACTTGATTATAGTCTTGTACGACAGTGATATAAACTATTGTGTTAATTGATAACAGTGTAAACTTACTAATAGAGGGACAAATAAAAATAACTTTAAATGAAATAATTAAGAATGGCATACTATTTGTTTTATACAAACACAGACAATTTTATAATTATAATGATACTATTTAAAGGTGTTTACCTAAATTAACTGTCATTCATTAGATTTAAAGGAAATAGAGAGAAATAAATTATGGTAAACAAATAAAACTGTTTTATTAAATTGTTACAACCTTAACTGACTATGGTGCCGATTCCCTTGTTCACAAACTAAATTTAAGTTCAGTGCATCTTTTTCTTTCTATTTCATTAAGAAAAGGATAGAAGATAATTTTTAGTTTAGTCCTGTCAAATTAATCTCTTTTTCTTAATGAAATAGAAAGAAAAAGATGCAATGAACTTAAATTTAGTTTGGTTTGTGGACAAGAGAATCGGCACCATTATCATCTATTCACATTAATATGAAATATTTGGACATAGAGCAAAAAGGAATTGGAACAAACACACTGTAAGGATTAGTGGAATTTGGAATCTAATGTCTTCCTGTGGAAATCATCATGGATTATGTATGTACTGCTTGTTGTAAGTGTATGAGAGACAGTTAAAAAAATCTTGAATAATGTAGTTGAGCCTGACACCTGAAAAAAAAAGAATAGTAAATCTTCAATATATTCCACCATCCATTACATCCATCCACAGTCACTTTATAGAATAGCAATATTCTGCTATAAACAATAATTGGGTCAATTATAAGCAACAATTGACTTAAATATTCTTACCTACTAATAATATTAATAGGCTAAGTACTAACAGCCGCACGGGGCAATCCATCAGGTTAAGCTATGCTTGCCGGGGTTGGTCCGTGGATGGGTGACCATTTCTATATACCGAGACTCCTTCATGCCTCGGAAAGCATGTTAAACCGTTGGTCCCGGATGTCATTTGTGGATCTTTGACAGTCGTTATGGGTCATCAGAAGCCCGAAAGTGACAATTAGTCTAACCAAGGGGTATCGTATTACCTAGTTATTGGGTTGTGGAGGTTAGATAGGCAGTCGCTCCATGTAAAATACTTGTATTCAGCTGCATCCGGTTAGACTGGAAGCCGACCCCAACATAGTTGGGAAAAGGCTGGGCAGATCGATTTTTTTAATAATATTAACAATAAGTGAAAAACATTTAAGATAGGTACTTAGATATATTTTCAGTTGCCTACCTACTTTCTTTACTTTGTTGTTATAATTGCTAAGTAAATATTCATATAAGTAGTAGGTTAGGCAACTGAAAATATATGTATGGTATTTAAATGTATGGTAAGTTTATGTTTGATGGTGCATTTTGTATTCACCAATAAACAATATGTGGTTTATTTATAAACGTTGCATAAAGTTATGTAATGATTAGCAACTGTTTAATCATACATTTTTGAGGTTTTAACGTCACTTAACTATAAGCAATGTTTATAAATACATCCCTATGTGTGTAACATTGTTGCTGTACTTAACACACATTCAATGTTCAACACTTAGAAAGAAAATAATAAGTAAGTACATACCTTAAACAGACAATGATGTGGCAATAGTGGTATGTTCATCAATGTCCTTACATAATCTATTAATATAAAATGTTTCAAACTGCTTTTTTTTGTTCTTCCTCAATTATAAGTTTTTGCTTTTCCAATGTATTACAAGCTCGACTGGGTTGCTAAGCTTGTGGCTCAAGTTTGTTACGGTATGAGGTACGAATTTGTCTTTCGTTAAAATGCCACCAAAATACCTCGTTTCTGGAATATCATAATATTTGTTTTTAGTTTAGGTTGTAGGCACTAAACTCACAAGAAAACTTTCACAATTATTATTAAAATCGACCTCGCTGCTTTGATATTTAACATACCAATAAAATTGATTTATCATTGAGGTTTTACATAAAAACACATTCACAATTTATCAGGAAGACTATTACTTAATTTTTTTCTTAATAATTATGGAGATTTTATGAGTTAATCCCAAAAAGATTGCTAAGTAAAATCTATTGCGACCACTACAGTGCCTTCTGTTTCATCTGACAGACAAAACAAATTACTTTGTACTTTGAAACAAACTTACAACTGTCAAAATGGTTACGCAATTCGATTAATAGCCTTTTTAGACGCATTTCGTTCACTCAATGGAGTATCAAACAGACCGCAGTTTGTTTAAAAAATATTGGAGTTTTGCAATTCCAAAGTCGTAAAATGAAAGCAATTCGATTCAAATTGAAATAAATTCTACTTGAATGGTAATCAAAATACGTTGCGCAATTAGGTAGCAGATCAAATTGATTGCGTCAATTTTGTACGAAATGTAAAAAACACACGGTACACGACCCTTTGGAGCCTTAACTCCTAATTCTCCATGCATGCGAGAAGGCAAGTGTAGGTGCAAAAAAAAAAAAAACGAAACCATACCAGAACCAAAATTCTATCGGCGACGACGTATATATTAAATACCGTCAACGGTCGCCAGACGATGGTAGAAATACTGCCACCGTGCGCCACCATGAAATTGCAAAATGGCAACTAGTGGGTCGTTCCTTATAACTTACTACTTCTAAAAAAATCGACGGTCACATTAACTTTGAGTTAAGCAGTTCAGTGAAATCAATAAAGGTACCGATCAAGCTACATTCAGCATAAGCAGATCGCCTTGGTGGAAGAAAAATACTTGTATAGAACATTGGTCCGTAACCTTATCTAAATAAAGAGCAAAATCGCGTTTACAAAACCTTTAAAGGAAAAATACTTGCATAGAACATTGATCCGTAACGTAACATAAATAAAGAGCACAATCGCGTTTACAAAAATGAGGTGTCGTCATGGTGTCGCGAAATCAATGGTTTAGTCCCATCTCAAAAATGCCCAACGCGTCTAAAGAAGTTTTCACTTCAAAAACAATCTGATCGTTACATCTGCAATTCCGAAGCTGTATGGAGGATTTTATCATTCAGCGTGCATGAGCGGCCGCTTGCCGTTTATTTAGCAAATGGAAAAAGAGAATGGAATGAATTTCCGGTCGAATGCCAACAGATATTTCGCGTCTTTTTATTTGCTTAGTACCCAGTGTAGCGCATAGGTATTTAATATGCCTATTAAAAATCTTTAGTCTTAGGCAATGTATGACGTAGCTCGTAAGTTAATTCTAAGTCCTCTCAACCGCACTCTTACCAGTCAGCAGTCAGACAACAGGGGCCAGCTAGCAAAATGACCATCGTTGCGCAGAACAGCGTAGCCGCCGGCAACAAGGCCTCGGTGGAAGACGAAACCCTTGCCATCACCCGAAAGATGTCACTAGCCGCAGTCATCCTAGTCAGCGCAGCGGTAACCTTATGTATACACTACGGGAGGTGGTGCTATTGTAGGCGCCGCATCGAAGCCGCCGTCGCGTCGTCGAAATAAGAACCAGCCGCGCGATCATACAATGTGCTAACGGCGTACCACCGGGGATGCCCAACCTACAAGCAAATATTGCGAGTGCAAACCTCAAACAAACATGATGTAGTCATGTAGTGTGACGTCACGACTATGTAGATTTAATAATAATAATCATTTTATTATCAGACAACTAAGGCCCATATATAGAATAGGTACACAAAATAATCTTAGACAATAATAAAGTAATACATTAAAAACCATATCTAACTATGACTATACACGTAATGTTGACGGCGTCGTGTATCGCTGCGTAGTGTCGCGTGTTATACCTACTTACTTGTGACGTAGCGACCTCATTCCCCAAATCTAATGCGTTTTATCCAAGACATTTATTATTAATATGAAAAAAGCACAAAATACGTGTCTAATATTTTTATTATCTGACGGATGGACTAAATAGAATTTATTTTTTTGATCCATCATCCCTATTATTTTCGGGTAAATCTAAATATTTTTTCTCGGTGCTCCAAGGGGTACAGGTAGGAAGAATATTTTAAATTAATTTGCTCTTAGTTAAATTAAGATTTACTGGTAAAATTGAATTAGCCGTTGCATCATCCGGAATTGCAGCTATACTTTTGAAAGGAGACCAAACGTCCGAACACGCAACGTTCAAACTTCCGCAAAAAATTGCTACAGATGATACCAGCACTGTTTGTAACATTTTTATGCAAAGCATTACTGTAAAATTGATGCGCGACTGCTCATTAATAGTTTGGGATGAAGCTACAATGTCGAACAAAACTTCCACCGGAGCATTAGATATAAGAATGCGCGATTTGTGCAGCACAAACTAACTTATTTGGCCAAATGTCACTAAATTGGAAATTAAAACCATTATGAGAGTATTGCTGTCTGCAAATAATGAAAACAGGCTTATTTTGCAGATTTGTTGCTCAAAGTAGGTAATAAACAGCTAAATTCATTTAGTGGTTTAGACGTGAAAAGGCAACACAGACAAACATAGTTACTTTAGAATTTCTAATATTGTATGGGTAATATTATAAATTTAATAGTATGGATATAGATTTTTCACCTCCCAACAAGGCACCTGTTGTGAACTCGAACACGGCGTGTTGTCACGCCGAGCGCTAGATGCAGAGATTTTGAAATAAATTAAATGCTATTAAGACGAAGTTAATGGTTAATTTAAAAGTGTACGAAGTGTGTAATCTATTTATTTATAGTTAATTAAAACGGTACAACACCAATTACATTAATTAACATATAAAAAATTATAACGTTAACAATAATTTAATATAAAACTAACATGGAACAGTGGACTCCCTAGCATACTTTCTCTCACAGAACACCAGACATATACGCATAATTTTACTCCGTTCGTCCGTCCGCAAACACATCACATTCATGGTTGGCAGTCAGAAGGGCATTTAGCATCTTTAGGGTACGACAGACTGGGATTCGGCTCTGGCTACAGTTTTGCATGACAGTTGCGCAAACAGATTGTGTCGGCGGCTCTGACGGTGTCCAATGTATTTGTTGGACACAAAGCTCTGGGGTGTTGATACGTCCCCTTAAGGTCTATGTAGAGATCAATTCTTTTTGTATTGGAAAGAGGTACCTTAGGAATGGTTCCATACAATTTCCGCAATTTGGTCTAGTTCTGATGAGTGGTTTTGAGTCAGCTTTACTAATACAATAATTGATGATGTTGTAATACCACTACATGCAAAATTATCTTCATCTTCCTGCCCTGTCCCATGTTACTTGGGGTCGTCGGCGCAACAAGTTTCCTTATTCCGTGCACCTTTGTCAACCGTCACTCCCTTTTCTTTCATATCATACCTCGCACAATCCATTCATCTTTTATTTGACATTCTTCTCCCTCTCCATTCATAAAAAGTAAAATAAATAGTAATATTTTTTGTGGGTCGTAAGACAACAAAAAACTTTGAAGTTCACTTTTTAAACATATTCGGTAAGTATTATGTATTTCTAATGGATGAGAGGGGTTAAAAGAACCTCCATCAGGTAATGTCTGAGAATTTTATTAAGTATTCTTTTCAAATAGGTACATAGGTATGCTACAGATTTTATTTTCATGAACAACAGTACGGTTTCACCAAAGGGCGTTGTACCACTGACGCCGGTGTCACCCTAATAAAGAACATTTTTAATGCCTGGGAAGAAGCAAATGATGCCATTGGAATCTTTTGCGACCTCTCGAAGGCGTTCGATTGCGTAAACCATGAAACACTTCTGCTGAAACTAGAACACTATGGGATTAGGAATACAGCTCTTGATTTACTAAGATCATACCTGAAAGATAGAAAGATTAAAGTTCAAGTGAACGGCGTAAACTCGTTGGGGTCTGAAATGGCAATAGGTGTTCCTCAAGGTTCGATATTGGGTCCATTCCTCTTTTTAGTTTACATTAACGATTTACCCCAATTACTTCAAAATCAACCGAAGATGGTGTTATTTGCAGATGACACATCATTGATCTTTAAAATAGATCGACGGTCACAAAATCTTGACGACGTGAATAACTCTATTCTTCAGGTCCAAGATTGGTTTACGGTAAATAATTTGGTACTAAATGAGAAAAAAACCAAGTACATTAGATTTAAATGACCGAATGTTAAAAGTAGCGAATGGTGACATCATATTGAATGGAGAAAAACTGGAATTTATTAATCAAACAGTTTTCCTAGGAATCACGCTGGACGAGAAATTACAATGGGGACCTCATATAACATCTCTTGCGGGGCGGCTAAGCTCGGCCGCTTATGCTGTTAGAAAGATAAGACAGTTAACAGATGTAGAAACCGCGCGTTTGGTATATTTTAGCTACTTTCACAGCATTATGTCATATGGCATTTTACTGTGGGGTCGGGCTGCTGACATTGAATCCATCTTTATTTTACAAAAGAGGGCTGTCAGAGCCATTTATAATCTATGTCGTCGCGAATCTCTCAGGGAACTATTTAAAAAGATTAATATTATGACGGTACTTTGCCAATTCACCTATGAAAATATTATGTATGTAAGGAAAAATCTGCATCTTTTTAAGAAAATAAGTGATAGACATAATTTTAATACTAGAAATAAAGATAAAATAGATCAACCATTTTTCAGATTATACAAAGTACAAATATCTTTTATGGGGTACTGTGTTAAATGTTACAACAAAATACCTTGTGATATATTACAGTTAACTGAAAGAAAATTTAAAACTCATATTAAAAGTACTCTTTGTAAACAAGCATATTACAAATTAGAGGATTATATTCTAGATAAGAACGCTTGGAAGCATGCTGGTCTAGCTCCATAGGATAATTTAGAGTATAGACAAAATCAAACTGGTTGCTAATTTAATTGTGTAATTAAATATTATATCATATATTTTTTTTACATTCTGTGATTACTCACACACTGACTAATTAGTATCACTTGTAATTTTTTTAGGAATATCGTACCTACTTTTACAATGCTTGTAAATATGTGAACACCATGTACCCATTACATAATTATTTTTTCTGTCATTGCTTCATTTTTAATTATTTTTACCTATTGTGGTATAGTAATCTTATTCCAGGTGCATCGTCTTCACATATAATTAATGTATACAAAATATTGTAAAACATTTTAAAAGAGTAACGGTGGAGTTTCTTGCCCATTCTTCTCCATACGAAAACTACCTTTTGGAAGGGGCGACTAGAATCAATTCTATTTTTGTTTTTGACGTTCAAAAGTGCCTTTTTGTGCCTAATTGAAATAATTTATTTGACTTTGACTTTAAAGAAAGAAAAACTGCAAGAGTACAATAACGTAATAGATGATAGCTCCCATCAAACTTATTGCTAGCGTCGCGTCTACATTACACAGGCCACACGCGGTCATCTTACTGAACGTTCGATTTGCCATTATCACGTTCATGCAAAGACGTTTTTGACTCTCTGTAAGGAAATACATCATTTATTTCGATTTGAATTCATTACTTATAAGGTATTAGTTAGATAATTTCAGCGTGTAATCTCCTAAAGAGCATCAAACTTGAAACGGTTCACTGTGGTGGTTCATTCTTACTTGGACAATTGCCGTTCTTCATAAGCTGAATACACGCCGTCTCAGCTTCCTCAACAGTTATATAAAACTTCTCACAGTATATACTTTGTGTAATTACAAATATTGTATTCCTTATTATCGATACGGCAGTCATAAGACCAAGTATCGAAAACTGGAAAGTATAATTCATTATTTTAATTGGCTTGCTTAAATATTAATTTGCCCGTTTCCAAAGACAGTGCCGTTGAATGTTTTAATTTATTTCATCGTTAACAATTACTGGGCAGGCCTATTCATAACAGGACAAAAAATACGCATGACTTGGTAATGCTGCTAGGAATACTCACAGTACCCGTTGACAGCGGTGCGCTTTATGCACTCTTCAACCGTAAGGCGATTATCACACTGCACCGCATCACGCAGCGTAGCGTGGGGCAGCAGATTTAGCATAGTACCAGTTTGCACAGAAAACAAAATCTGCGCGCGCGACGCGAGTTCGCGTCGCGCAGATTATTTTCTATGACCGCCCCGCAACATGCTGCGTGATGCGGTGCAGTGTGCGAATCGCCTTATTGTCAATAATAATTATTTTTTATTTGTACAAACTGATTAATTGAAAAATCGTTCTAAACTTACCTGGATTTTCGATACTGTACTTTTTTCTGATTCTGATAGTGTACTCAGTGCATTAAATATCCAGTCGAACATAGTTATAGTACGGAAAAATGATTGAAGTATTTGAAATAATACCTGTAAATGAAAATAGGTAAAATTACTTTTTAGTTTTCACAAGTAAGGCTTCAACCTAAAGATTCACTTAGATCACTTACAACAAGCATGACTGATCTAAATCAGTATCACTTACCAATACTTGGAAAATTAATCTGGATACTCTTACTAAAATCGATGCCCGTGTGGATAGTTTGAATCTTCAAAATAAAGGACACGTAGTTGTGCTTGTGCACGATGTCCAGAATAAACATCATTGTGAAGCCGATGACGTTACTGGTGATGAAGAAAATAGTGAGGAATCCTGCGAAGCTATTTCCTAAATGGTTTATGTTTAAATCTAAACGTAAAAAGTCCGAGGGACACATCCGTTGTATCCACAACGAATTTATAACCAACAAATAGCAGAACGACAGAAAATAATATTTCTTTCCGTTTGGATAAATGTGATTATCTCGAACATGATATTTTGATGAAAGAAATAGGTTGAATGCAAAATTAAAAGAATACGCTATTCTTTGAACTTCTTTGTCGAGAATATCATTTGGTAGCACTTGAAATGAGGGTTTTTGAATGATTTTACAATTATTGAATATTTATGTCATCTTCGACTGCGATGCTTATTGACTAGATATCGACTTGAAATGCCGAATATTGTTATGAAAAGATACATTACAGTAATAACTACAGTTTGAATATTGATTTACTGATTATATCAACGCTTTAAGGAAAAGTTAATAATCGTAATCGGCTTTTAAGTTATTGAACTTACTTTATTTGTTGTATAACGCGATCTCATTTGAAACCGCTCCGGCCACAATCCGTAAATGAAATGAAATGAAATTGTTTATTCTGTAAATAGGATATCGGAATCTCTTTTACTCGTCATATAAAAAAATATTAAAAATAAGCTAGATGAGTTCGGCGTTTCCTATCTGACTACTCTGAGAAGAAAGGCCGAAACAAACTCAGAGGTCGCAGTCTCTTTTAAAGTCCAGACATAATCTTGGTCAGGCCATATGAGGACCATGTAGATTAATGTCTGAAAAGGTCTTTTGAGGAAAGCACCACACAGATTTGAGTGGACCTGTCCAGTCAGTGCAAGCATTTGTCAGTAATCGTGGAGCTCAACTCAGAACTTAAGGAGCTCAACTCGACGAACAATACCAAAGAAAGGACATTTATGCCTTCAACACCCTGCCCTGGAGTTGCATCAGGGAGGCACTTCGGTATCACTGGATGCCGACCTACCTCTGTCGTGTGGTCGAGGCCTATTTGACGGACAGGGCTGTCATCTACCCCGGTCACCAAGGAGAGTGGAACCGGCGAGAGATGTCGTGCGGTGTCCCACAGGGATCGGTCCTGGGACCGCATCTGTGGGACATCGGATACGACTGGGTGCTGCGCGCCGATCTCCCTACTGGCGTCAGCGTCGTCTGTTACGCTGACGACACGCTGGTCCTGGCGCAGGGGAGGTCGTACCAGGCGGCGGCCAACTTAGCGACACGCGGGGTTGCGACAATCGTCGACAGAATCCGGCAGCTGGGACTCGAGGTGGCCCTGCACAAGTCCGAGGCCATGGGTTTTTATGGTCCTCGTAGTGCGCCACCGTCGGGTTCCCAGCTAATGGCGGGAGGGGTTCACATCGGCGTCGAGTCGACGATGAAGTATCTGGGACTCGTCCTCGACAGCCGGTGGAACTTCGTGGAGCATTTCCGACGTTTGGCTCCCAGACTGGACCGGGCCGGGGCTGCCTTGAAGCGGCTCCTGCCCAATCTGGGAGGTCCAAACGCCTCCTGCCGGAGGCTCTACGCGGGGGTCGTGCGGTCCATGGCCCTTTACGGGGCGCCGGTGTGGGCGCCTTCATTGAGGCGACAGCCAGCCCGCCGGCTGTCCCAAAGGGTCATGGCCATCCGGCTGGCCCGAGGATACCGCACGGTCTCCTGCGAGGCGGCGAGCCTCCTTGCCGGAGTACCGCCATGGGATCTGGAGGCAAAGGTTCTCGCGCACATTTGGGAGTGGCGCGAGGAGGCGAAACGCCGGGGCTTAACTCCGATGCCGCAAGAAGTCGCGGCACAGCGGATAGAGCTCCGGCGGGATCTCATGGCGGAATGGAGAGTGCGATTGTCGCAACCCAGCGCTGAGTACGCCACTATTGCGGCGATAAGACCCCTCTTTGAGGAGTGGCTAGAGAGGCGCCACGGCGTCCTCACCTTCCGCCTGACACAGGTGCTCACCGGACACGGCTGTTTCGGGAGGTACCTGTTCAGGATAAAGCGGGAGGAAACGCCCGGGTGTCATCACTGTGTGGATCGCCCGGAGGACACGGTGGAGCATACGGTGGAGGTCTGCCCGGCTTGGGCAGAGCATCGCTGTGTCCTCGTGGAAGCGATCGGCGGCGGTGATCTCTCGCGTCCGGCCCTGATTCGGGCCATGCTACGGAGCGAGAGGAAATGGGAGGCCGTCACCTCGTTCTGCGAAGCAGTAATGCTCGCGAAGGAGGAGACGGAGCGCGTGAGGGAGAGGCAAATTTCGCGCCCTCGCGCCCCTAACCGCCGCAGGAGGAGACGCCCTGGGCGTCGGGAATCACGAGAAGATTTCCGGCCACCGTAGGCGCGGGCTTGCGGACGGTGAGCAATGGGTAGCTCGCCGTCCGATAAGGACCAAGCCCGGGTCGACGGCGCGTTGTGTTCCACGCGCGCCTCAAAGAGATGTCAGCAGAATTGACGGGGTCCGCTAGGGCCAATGCCTGCCGGGGGTTCGAAGAAAACCGATAGGGACATCGTGGCCCCCTGGCAACACGGCAACTGAAGGAACACGGGTGGGTTTTAGTCAGTAAGAGTCTGACACGCCCTCCCGCTCCGCCCAGAGCGGGAGAAGTTATTTGATGATTTCCCACCCAAAAAAAAAAAAAAGGGTAGGCTGCAAAAACTACTCAAACTGCCAGACCATCACTAAACCTAGCAGAGAAATAAAAATTATATCCACATAGTCCTCACATTCACAATAGTTAAAATAATGTAATACTTTACAAAGTAATCATGTCATTTTGAATATAATTTTCAACAATGTCAATGTGTTTAAAAAACTGGTATATGTTGATTTTACATAATAATTAAAATGTCTAGTTTTATGGTTTTATCACAAGGCGAGCAGTTCAAGCTCAAGCTTTTTTATCTTCTAGATAATTTGAAATTGTATAGTACCCTTTTTTACAAAGTTTAGTTTTAATACAAATTTTAAATCGTTTAATGGGTAAGTTTCGAATGTCAATGGGGAGTTTGTTGTAAAAGCGTATACATTGACCCATGAATGAGTTGCCTACTTTATGGAGACGTGTGCGATGTACAGCAAGGTTGTGTTTATTTCTGGTATTTAAACAGCTTAGCGTAGCTTCTAGAATGTTCTAGAACCAGTCAAAAAGACAAACGACGTGCTCCTTTTTTAGACACAAGTAGTCCGTCATCCGTCAGCTGTGCAACGCATCAGATTACATTTTTTACGAAACGTGTTCTTCGCCCCGAAACCCTATTGTATTCATATTTATATTATTATATTGTGGTATGTTAAAGTTGTTTATTAATTAGATATTAGGAAGAGGATAAAAAATTGATTATTCCAAGCGGAAACACATAAGCAATACTTTAGTAAGTACTACCAACTATGAGAAAAAAATTGTGTATTTTGCCTTTCCTACTATGTTCAAATTCCAATTTAACTACTTTGGAGATATTGCAACCCTTCTTCTTTTCTTTTTATAACGGCTTAAAATCTAGGACAAATCTTGTCGAGCAAAAGTCCCTTGAGCTAGGTTTGAGTCACTTTGGGTGATGTTTAGACAGATAATATTATATTTTAGGATATACAGTAAAATAAATATTTAAAAAAAATCCGACTCGGAAAGAGAAAAATAATGAAATCGAAGTCAATAGTGAGAATTTCCCAAAAATAATTAAAAGCCGTCTAGCTCCTTAACTACAATAAATCTCTGAATATTCATAGGGATATTTCGGGAAGCTCGTGGCTTTTATAATATATATGCTAGAAGCCATTACATTCGCGAATTTGGACTGCCGTCACTGCCGATGCCAACAAATATAACGAACTCAGATTTTACCAGTGCCGAATACACAAGAAAAACCTCCTATGACCATTAAAATCTGTTACAAGTTGTAGCTCGAGATGAACATCGCATGAACATTGACCAAAAAAAAGTATACGATGCGTTATTTACATCGATGGATAGGAACGAAGTAAAAAATATTTTTCCTCGATGCTCCAGGGCACAGATAATATAATACTACGTCCAGGGGGTACAGGTAGAACATTTTAAATTAATTTGCTCTTAGCTTAAGTAAGATTTACTGGTAAAATTGCATTAGCCGTCGCATCATCCGGAATTGCAGCAACACTTTTGAAAGGAGATCAAACCTCCGCACACGCAACGTTGGAACTTTCGCAAAAAATTGCTACAGATGAAACCAGCAGTGTTTGTAACAATTCCAAGTGTTAGGTTTCAATTTATTGTACTGGCAATACCGAAAGATTCGATGTGTCAAAAGTGGCGCGGCAACGGCCTTCTGGGTCGGGTGCACATAACGGTACGACGTGCTAGCGGCTGTGTCGATCAAAAATATATATTGGCATGGAATTGGTTTTATTGTAAATATTCGAATATGAAATAAATAGTGATATTCCCAATAGGATATGTGATGATATGGTGTAGAATATTTACTTTGATGTTGGCAAAGAAATATAAATGAATGACAAATTTTTCAAATTCAAATTAAAAGTCATTTATTCAAACAAGGCTGAGAATCAGCACTTTTCGAACGTCAAAATTACATAAGACAGTCCCCCAAAAACGCCCACACTTCACAAAATATCTTGGTGTTTCGTATTATTTTCCTTATCTCCGACCCCAACATAGTTGGGAAAAGGCTAGGCAGATGATGATGATGTAGTTTTATTAGACAATTTTAGATTATGTTATCGGGGTAACGACTTTAAGATTCATTTGGGGATTAATATCTATTTTGAGGTCTGTGTTGTTTTAGAGCTAGGGTAGTTTTTATTATATTTCAGAAGTGGTATGTGGCCCGCTTATTTCTTTTGCATTATTATAGAATTCTTTTAAATTAACGGTTAAAATTGAATTATGGACATACCTTACCTACCTACATCACATCGTGTGTTCTTTTGATGTATTCGAATCATTTGTCATGTACTTTAAATTAAGATTGTGGTAGGTGAAGTGAAGGTCATGTGAAGGTCACCTTTTTCTTCCCCTAAGTTTATCTCCCGAATACGCCCTGGAGTGCAAGGGGAAGTAAAATCTTGTTATTTTTGAGTTACGACCAGTGGCGTAGTGAGGGGGGCGGCAGAGGGGCGAACCGCCCCGGGCGCCACCATTAGAAGGGCGGCAAAAAAAATTATTTTGTGCGGTCACTGGCGGTCAGTCAGACAATTAATTTTTCAAGAAGTTAGCTTTAACCCACTTGCACATATTAAATGTCCATATTAAATGTCCCTCCCGCCCAAAACAATTGTTGCAAATCACGAGTGCGGTCGACCCTATGTTCTATGTTGTTCTATGTTATGGGGTTTTGGTTTCCGCACTTAGTCCGTAAGGTGGACCATTGTACGTGGGCCATGGCGGCCGTTTGGTGGTTATTCCAATCAGCCCACCTCCCTCCAGAAGTTAATTAAAACCCCTGGTCTATTCAGAACGTCTGTAAAAGATCTGGGTGACCCGAGGGTTTCTGTTCTAATCTGGGTAACGCCTGTGCATTCAAAGAGCACATGCGCGACGGTTTCCTCAGCCTCTATGCACGCCCTGCACAGAGGACTGTCCGTTATGCCTATTGTGTGGAAGTGTTTGTTTAGCGAGCAGTGTCCCGTGCTGATCCCCGTCACCAGACGCAGGCCGTTCCTGTCCAGGCATAATAAACGCCTGGTTAGCCTGTTATTCAAAGATGGCATGGCTTCCTTAGACTGCCTGCAGCCCGGTGTTGAGGTCCACCAGTACTCCGCTTGTGTGTGGGTGTATTCCTGTGGCTACCTGCGTATTTGGTTGTAGGGGATTGGTACGATAGACTCGGGTCCACAGACTGCCATGCGAGACCCTCTTCTAGCAAGTTCGTCAGCTGCATCGTTACCTAGCGATCCGCTGTGTCCTTTTATCCATTGCAGTGTCACGGTGTTGTGGCTAGAAAGTTACCTGCTCTAGTGCATTATGACATTCTAGTATTAAGTTCGAGGTAATATATTTTTTCCGTAAGGATTGGAGAACTGAAGCGCTGTCGGAGAGTAATATAATATAAGACGTTTATTTTCTCTACACAAGTTATGTACTTAATGCTAGTGTTTGACAATAGTGCACGAATAAGGAGCTAACTTTGTGAGAGACTGGTGCCTGAAGTAGGTTTAAATAAAAACCTGTATTACAGGTCACCAGGGCCCTCCCGCGGCTAGATGCCTGTGATATGAACCATGATGACAATGTATACTTAACTAACGTTGAATTAAGAATATTAATAAAATAAAATAAAACAATAGTAAAAATACAAAAAGAGTTAGTGGAAATACCAGTGTGTGTGAGTGCGTGAGTAACTAGAGGAAGTGTAAAAAGAGATGTGAGAGGTTGCTTGAGTGAGTGTGGTGTGAGTATGGATAATGGTATGTATGTACAAGCAGCAGTGGGGATGAATAGTAGTAGAGGTAGTCTATCTGAGAGGGATCAACAAATTCTCCGTTCCCTGATAATCTAGTGTTTTCAAATACGTAGTCACTGAATTTTTACATTTCTGTTTCGTTTGAGGATATATATTAAGGGTGCTATTTAGCTTATTGTACAGATATGGCCCAAGAAAGAAGAAGAAATTACGCGAGTGAGCAGAACTGGAAGGAAATACGAACGAAAGAAGAGTATACGAACGTGGGTGTCAGTAACTTTCCTGGCTTCTATGGCGTGGATCGCTTGTATGATGCCCACACACTCCGCCTGATAGACGGTGTTGAAAATTCCCAGTGGGCGGGATATATTTATGTTGAGGTCGTGTGAGAAGACTCCGACTCCGGCACCGGAGTCGGTCTTCGATCCGTCATCGGTGTATACTTTCAGCTCTCCCGGGCCTGAGTAGTCACACTGTTCTTCTGTAAGTATTATGTTGTAGTGCTTTTGAAAGTGGTGTGATTTCGGGGCTTTGACGCAGGGTGATGCCTTCATCGGCTATCGCTTGATCGCATCTTCCTTTATACGCGTGTGCGTAACTCTGGAGTCTTTGTTTAGGGTTCCTGATAAATGGAGTCTAAAGGCGGCCCGGGCCGCCTCCTCCCGCACAATGAGGTGCAGAGGCGGCAGTTCAAGCATTGCCTGTAGGGCGGCAGTGGGTGTAGTTCTCATACTGCTAGTGATTGCAACGCAAGCAAATCGCTGCGTTTTTCGAGATCTCTTTTGGCTGTACTCAAGTCTGTCCTGGGCCACCAGACCAGTGAGCCGTACGTAATAAGTGGTCGGATGACTGTGGTGTATAGCCAGTGGGTGACCTTGGGGCTAATCCCCCAATTTCTGCCAAGCAGTTGCTTGCACTGCCACAGGGATATCATGGCTTTTGTTGTGATATAGTTGGTGTGTTTTGCCCAGTTCAGTTGTCTGACCAAAAATATGCCCAGGTGTTTGTTTGGTTTCAGTCGAGAGGCTAAGGGTTATTCCAAAGAATCGTGGTAATTGTAGTGTCGTCAATTTCCTCTTTTTTGTGATGAGAATCAGTTCGGTTTTGTTAGGATTCACTTAGAGTTAGTGCTTGTCGCATCATTCCTCTACTATCTTCAGGGCTTGACGCATGAGGTTGCATAGGGTGGGTCCCGTTTATTATTATAGTAATGTTATCGGCGTAGCCTACCGTGAAATAACCTTTGTCATTGAGTGTTTTGATGAGGCTGTCTACTACCAGGTTCCATAGAAGCGGCGAGAAGATGCTCCCTTGCGGGAAGACCTTCGCAACGATGGCCCTCGTAGTGTCATTTACTGTGACATTGTGATATTGGGTCTCTTTGTATATCTCCCAGTCGCCCGGGAGTCTAGTGTTTTTGGCTCTGTTAAATTGTTTGCGTAGCGCCTCTCTGAGTTTACTAAGTTCAGCGTTCCACCAAGGGTTTCTCTCATTCTTGGTTCGTGGGGCTCTAAGTTTGCAGCATGCGTGGTATGCTTCAGTTAGGTATTCTGATAGCTTTGTTACGGTGTATTCTAATTGTGCCTGATCTTGTATGGTTACTTGTGTTAGGTGTCTAGTTAATAGGGAGGCCAAGAGGCGTTTGTACCCGGGAACATTGGTGCGCCTCGGGTTTCGCCTCGATTCGGGTTTCTTGTGTTGGTAGTTAGTTTAAAGCGGATTCTTCTATGGTCTGAGTAAGAAGGCTCGTCCGATACGAGCCAGTTTATGATAAGGCTTGTTGCGTTTCGGTCAGCCCTTGTTTGTGTTTAGACGTGTACATGCATGGTGTGCGCTCGTGATTTGCAAGAACTATACGTAAGTCCTTTTAAGGAAGTACGTGATGCTTTGACAATTCAAAGAAAGTTTTTATTTAAAATCTAACCTGTACAATGCAAAATAATGATGACTGTTCTTGCCGAAAAAAGTTCTCTAGAACTAATGTATGTTATGTATAGTATACATTAAATTGAAATACCTAAATAAGAGGGCGGTTAAATTGTCTTCCGCCCCGGGCGGCCGACACCCACGCTACGCCGTTGGTTGGATCTCTAACTAATTAACAGATCCATACATTTCAATCCAACGAATCGATGCATGTTACGTTGTCCATTTTTATACGCAGAAATACGTCCAGATACAATTAGTGACGAATGTTTCCTAAAAATGTTTGCGCGCGGCATGTAGACAGAAGCGTTCGCTCGCGGCAGCCGCGCTCGATTGCGGCTCAATGTTTGGACACACCTTTAGAGTCCGCGCCACCACTCAAGTTCGATAGACGCGGCGCTAGCGTCTGTCATTACATCAAACTGCATTTAAATAAATGTAGTTACAAAACTTTTCCTGACTTCCTGACTTTTCCTGTCTTCAGTGGTGGCGCGGACTCTAATACATAGAATCAGGATATCTAAGCAAATGTGTATTTAAAAAAATATTACTTACACATTAACATGAATTATTTTTTAATATCTTTGTGACTGACAACCATAAGATCATAAAAGCTTATCTACACAATTTTTTGCTTTATGCTTTCCTATTATTCTGTAAAAGCAAAAATAATTGTTCTATATAAAAATATTCAAGTATCAAATACGTTTTTTCATGGTTGATCCGAGGACACCAGACGTAATTTTGTTAAATTTACTCTTTTTCACTCTCAGCTTTCAATAGACAGACTCTAGAATAGTGTACCTTGAACAAAGGTTGGATTTTACTTCAACTTTAAATGCGCTAGAAGGCACATCTAGCAAAGGTATCTAAGTATGTTATGTATGTCTATTGGATAAGACGGGTAAAAAGAACATCTATTAGGTTGTGTCTGAGAACTTTACTATTCATCACAAGTAGGTGCAGTACAGATTTTAAAGAAAGAAAAACTGCAAGAGTATAATAACGTAATAGATGATAGCTCCCATCAAACTTATTGCTAGCGTCGCGTCTACATTACACAGGCCACACGCGGTCATCTTACTGAACGTTCGATTTGCCATTATCACGTTCATGCAAAGACGTTTTTGACTCTCTGTAACACATCATTTATTTCGATTTGAATTCATTACTTATAAGGTATTAGTTAGATAATTTCAGCGTGTAATCTCCTGAAGAGCATCAAACTTGAAACGGTTCATTGTGGTGGTTCACTTACTTGGACAATTGCCGTTCTTCATAAGCTGAATACACGCCGTCTCAGCTTCCTCAACAGTTATATAAAACTTCTCACAGTATATACTTTGTGTAATTACAAATATTGTATTCCTTATTATCGATACGGCAGTCATAAGACCAAGTATCGAAAACTGGAAAGTATAATTCATTATTTTAATTGGCTTGCTTAAATATTAATTTGCCCGTTTCCAAAGACAGTGCCGTTGAATGTTTTAATTTATTTCATCGTTAACAATTACTGGGCAGGCCTATTCATAACAGGACAAAAAATACGCATGACTTGGTAATGCTGCTAGGAATACTCACAGTACCCGTTGACAGCGGTGCGCTTTATGCACTCTTCAACCGTAAGGCGATTATCACACTGCACCGCATCACGCAGCGTAGCGTGGGGCAGCAGATTTAGCATAGTACCAGTTTGCACAGAAAACAAAATCTGCGCGCGCGACGCGAGTTCGCGTCGCGCAGATTATTTTCTATGACCGCCCCGCAACATGCTGCGTGATGCGGTGCAGTGTGCGAATCGCCTTATTGTCAATAATAATTATTTTTTATTTGTACAAACTGATTAATTGAAAAATCGTTCTAAACTTACCTGGATTTTCGATACTGTACTTTTTTCTGATTCTGATAGTGTACTCAGTGCATTAAATATCCAGTCGAACATAGTTATAGTACGGAAAAATGATTGAAGTATTTGAAATGATACCTGTAAATGAAAATAGGTAAAATTACTTTTTAGTTTTCACAAGTAAGGCTTCAACCTAAAGATTCACTTAGATCACTTACAACAAGCATGACTGATCTAAATCAGTATCACTTACCAATACTTGGAAAATTAATCTGGATACTCTTACTAAAATCGATGCCCGTGTGGATAGTTTGAATCTTCAAAATAAAGGACACGTAGTTGTGCTTGTGCACGATGTCCAGAATAAACATCATTGTGAAGCCGATGACGTTACTGGTGATGAAGAAAATAGTGAGGAATCCTGCGAAGCTATTTCCTAAATGGTTTATGTTTAAATCTAAACGTAAAAAGTCCGAGGGACACATCCGTTGTATCCACAACGAATTTATAACCAACAAATAGCAGAACGACAGAAAATAATATTTCTTTCCGTTTGGATAAATGTGATTATCTCGAACATGATATTTTGATGAAAGAAATAGGTTGAATGCAAAATTAAAAGAATACGCTATTCTTTGAACTTCTTTGTCGAGAATATCATTTGGTAGCACTTGAAATGAGGGTTTTTGAATGATTTTACAATTATTGAATATTGATGTCATCTTCGACTGCGATGCTTATTGACTAGATATCGACTTGAAATGCCGAATATTGTTATGAAAAGATACATTACAGTAATAACTACAGTTTGAATATTGATTTACTGATTATATCAACGCTTTAAGGAAAAGTTAATAATCGTAATCGGCTTTTAAGTTATTGAACTTACTTTATTTGTTGTATAACGCGATCTCATTTGAAACCGCTCCGGCCACAATCCGTAAATGAAATGAAATGAAATTGTTTATTCTGTAAATAGGATATCGGAATCTCTTTTACTCGTCATATAAAAAAATATTAAAAATAAGCTAGATGAGTTCGGCGTTTCCTATCTGACTACTCTGAGAAGAAAGGCCGAAACAAACTCAGAGGTCGCAGTCTCTTTTAAAGTCCAGACATAATCTTGGTCAGGCCATATGAGGACCATGTAGATTAGTGTCTGAAAAGGTCTTTTGAGGAAAGCACCACACAGATTTGAGTGGACCTGTCCAGTCAGTGCAAGCATTTGTCAGTAATCGTGGAGCTCAACTCAGAACTTAAGGAGCTCAACTCGACGAACAATACCAAAGAAAGGACATTTATGCCTTCAACACCCTGCCCTGGAGTTGCATCAGGGAGGCACTTCGGTATCACTGGATGCCGACCTACCTCTGTCGTGTGGTCGAGGCCTATTTGACGGACAGGGCTGTCATCTACCCCGGTCACCAAGGAGAGTGGAACCGGCGAGAGATGTCGTGCGGTGTCCCACAGGGATCGGTCCTGGGACCGCATCTGTGGGACATCGGATACGACTGGGTGCTGCGCGCCGATCTCCCTACTGGCGTCAGCGTCGTCTGTTACGCTGACGACACGCTGGTCCTGGCGCAGGGGAGGTCGTACCAGGCGGCGGCCAACTTAGCGACACGCGGGGTTGCGACAATCGTCGACAGAATCCGGCAGCTGGGACTCGAGGTGGCCCTGCACAAGTCCGAGGCCATGGGTTTTTATGGTCCTCGTAGTGCGCCACCGTCGGGTTCCCAGCTAATGGCGGGAGGGGTTCACATCGGCGTCGAGTCGACGATGAAGTATCTGGGACTCGTCCTCGACAGCCGGTGGAACTTCGTGGAGCATTTCCGACGTTTGGCTCCCAGACTGGACCGGGCCGGGGCTGCCTTGAAGCGGCTCCTGCCCAATCTGGGAGGTCCAAACGCCTCCTGCCGGAGGCTCTACGCGGGGGTCGTGCGGTCCATGGCCCTTTACGGGGCGCCGGTGTGGGCGCCTTCATTGAGGCGACAGCCAGCCCGCCGGCTGTCCCAAAGGGTCATGGCCATCCGGCTGGCCCGAGGATACCGCACGGTCTCCTGCGAGGCGGCGAGCCTCCTTGCCGGAGTACCGCCATGGGATCTGGAGGCAAAGGTTCTCGCGCACATTTGGGAGTGGCGCGAGGAGGCGAAACGCCGGGGCTTAACTCCGATGCCGCAAGAAGTCGCGGCACAGCGGATAGAGCTCCGGCGGGATCTCATGGCGGAATGGAGAGTGCGATTGTCGCAACCCAGCGCTGAGTACGCCACTATTGCGGCGATAAGACCCCTCTTTGAGGAGTGGCTAGAGAGGCGCCACGGCGTCCTCACCTTCCGCCTGACACAGGTGCTCACCGGACACGGCTGTTTCGGGAGGTACCTGTTCAGGATAAAGCGGGAGGAAACGCCCGGGTGTCATCACTGTGTGGATCGCCCGGAGGACACGGTGGAGCATACGGTGGAGGTCTGCCCGGCTTGGGCAGAGCATCGCTGTGTCCTCGTGGAAGCGATCGGCGGCGGTGATCTCTCGCGTTCGGCCCTGATTCGGGCCATGCTACGGAGCGAGAGGAAATGGGAGGCCGTCACCTCGTTCTGCGAAGCAGTAATGCTCGCGAAGGAGGAGACGGAGCGCGTGAGGGAGAGGCAAATTTCGCGCCCTCGCGCCCCTAACCGCCGCAGGAGGAGACGCCCTGGGCGTCGGGAATCACGAGAAGATTTCCGGCCACCGTAGGCGCGGGCTTGCGGACGGTGAGCAATGGGTAGCTCGCCGTCCGATAAGGACCAAGCCCGGGTCGACGGCGCGTTGTGTTCCACGCGCGCCTCAAAGAGATGTCAGCAGAATTGACGGGGTCCGCTAGGGCCAATGCCTGCCGGGGGTTCGAAGAAAACCGATAGGGACATCGTGGCCCCCTGGCAACACGGCAACTGAAGGAACACGGGTGGGTTTTAGTCAGTAAGAGTCTGACACGCCCTCCCGCTCCGCCCAGAGCGGGAGAAGTTATTTGATGATTTCCCACCCAAAAAAAAAAAAAAGGGTAGGCTGCAAAAACTACTCAAACTGCCAGACCATCACTAAACCTAGCAGAGAAATAAAAATTATATCCACATAGTCCTCACATTCACAATAGTTAAAATAATGTAATACTTTACAAAGTAATCATGTCATTTTGAATATAATTTTCAACAATGTCAATGTGTTTAAAAAACTGGTATATGTTGATTTTACATAATAATTAAAATGTCTAGTTTTATGGTTTTATCACAAGGCGAGCAGTTCAAGCTCAAGCTTTTTTATCTTCTAGATAATTTGAAATTGTATAGTACCCTTTTTTACAAAGTTTAGTTTTAATACAAATTTTAAATCGTTTAATGGGTAAGTTTCGAATGTCAATGGGGAGTTTGTTGTAAAAGCGTATACATTGACCCATGAATGAGTTGCCTACTTTATGGAGACGTGTGCGATGTACAGCAAGGTTGTGTTTATTTCTGGTATTTAAACAGCTTAGCGTAGCTTCTAGAATGTTCTAGAACCAGTCAAAAAGACAAACGACGTGCTCCTTTTTTAGACACAAGTAGTCCGTCATCCGTCAGCTGTGCAACGCATCAGATTACATTTTTTACGAAACGTGTTCTTCGCCCCGAAACCCTATTGTATTCATATTTATATTATTATATTGTGGTATGTTAAAGTTGTTTATTAATTAGATATTAGGAAGAGGATAAAAAATTGATTATTCCAAGCGGAAACACATAAGCAATACTTTAGTAAGTACTACCAACTATGAGAAAAAAATTGTGTATTTTGCCTTTCCTACTATGTTCAAATTCCAATTTAACTACTTTGGAGATATTGCAACCCTTCTTCTTTTCTTTTTATAACGGCTTAAAATCTAGGACAAATCTTGTCGAGCAAAAGTCCCTTGAGCTAGGTTTGAGTCACTTTGGGTGATGTTTAGACAGATAATATTATATTTTAGGATATACAGTAAAATAAATATTTAAAAAAAATCCGACTCGGAAAGAGAAAAATAATGAAATCGAAGTCAATAGTGAGAATTTCCCAAAAATAATTAAAAGCCGTCTAGCTCCTTAACTACAATAAATCTCTGAATATTCATAGGGATATTTCGGGAAGCTCGTGGCTTTTATAATATATATGTTAGAAGCCATTACATTCGCGAATTTGGACTGCCGTCACTGCCGATGCCAACAAATATAACGAACTCAGATTTTACTAGTGCCGAATACACAAGAAAAACCTCCTATGACCATTAAAATCTGTTACAAGTTGTAGCTCGAGATGAACATCGCATGAACATTGACCAAAAAAAAGTATACGATGCGTTATTTACATCGATGGATAGGAACGAAGTAAAAAATATTTTTCCTCGATGCTCCAGGGCACAGATAATATAATACTACGTCCAGGGGGTACAGGTAGAACATTTTAAATTAATTTGCTCTTAGCTTAAGTAAGATTTACTGGTAAAATTGCATTAGCCGTCGCATCATCCGGAATTGCAGCAACACTTTTGAAAGGAGATCAAACCTCCGCACACGCAACGTTGGAACTTTCGCAAAAAATTGCTACAGATGAAACCAGCAGTGTTTGTAACAATTCCAAGTGTTAGGTTTCAATTTATTGTACTGGCAATACCGAAAGATTCGATGTGTCAAAAGTGGCGCGGCAACGGCCTTCTGGGTCGGGTGCACATAACGGTACGACGTGCTAGCGGCTGTGTCGATCAAAAATATATATTGGCATGGAATTGGTTTTATTGTAAATATTCGAATATGAAATAAATAGTGATATTCCCAATAGGATATGTGATGATATGGTGTAGAATATTTACTTTGATGTTGGCAAAGAAATATAAATGAATGACAAATTTTTCAAATTCAAATTAAAAGTCATTTATTCAAACAAGGCTGAGAATCAGCACTTTTCGAACGTCAAAATTACATAAGACAGTCCCCCAAAAACGCCCACCCTTCACAAAATATCTTGGTGTTTCGTATTATTTTCCTTATCTCCGACCCCAACATAGTTGGGAAAAGGCTAGGCAGATGATGATGATGTAGTTTTATTAGACAATTTTAGATTATGTTATCGGGGTAACGACTTTAAGATTCATTTGGGGATTAATATCTATTTTGAGGTCTGTGTTGTTTTAGAGCTAGGGTAGTTTTTATTATATTTCAGAAGTGGTATGTGGCCCGCTTATTTCTTTTGCATTATTATAGAATTCTTTTAAATTAACGGTTAAAATTGAATTATGGACATACCTAACCTACCTACATCACATCGTGTGTTCTTTTGATGTATTCGAATCATTTGTCATGTACTTTAAATTAAGATTGTGGTAGGTGAAGTGAAGGTCATGTGAAGGTCACCTTTTTCTTCCCCTAAGTTTATCTCCCGAATACGCCCTGGAGTGCAAGGGGAAGTAAAATCTTGTTATTTTTGAGTTACGACCAGTGGCGTAGTGAGGGGGGCGGCAGAGGGGCGAACCGCCCCGGGCGCCACCATTAGAAGGGCGGCAAAAAAAATTATTTTGTGCGGTCACTGGCGGTCAGTCAGACAATTAATTTTTCAAGAAGTTAGCTTTAACCCACTTGCACATATTAAATGTCCATATTAAATGTCCCTCCCGCCCAAAACAATTGTTGCAAATCACGAGTGCGGTCGACCCTATGTTCTATGTTGTTCTATGTTATGGGGTTTTGGTTTCCGCACTTAGTCCGTAAGGTGGACCATTGTACGTGGGCCATGGCGGCCGTTTGGTGGTTATTCCAATCAGCCCACCTCCCTCCAGAAGTTAATTAAAACCCCTGGTCTATTCAGAACGTCTGTAAAAGATCTGGGTGACCCGAGGGTTTCTGTTCTAATCTGGGTAACGCCTGTGCATTCAAAGAGCACATGCGCGACGGTTTCCTCAGCCTCCATGCACGCCCTGCACAGAGGACTGTCCGTTATGCCTATTGTGTGGAAGTGTTTGATTAGCGAGCAGTGTCCCGTGCTGATCCCCGTCACCAGACGCAGGCCGTTCCTGTCCAGGCGTAATAAACGCCTGGTTAGCCTGTTATTCAAAGATGGCATGGCTTCCTTAGACTGCCTGCAGCCCGGTGTTGAGGTCCACCAGTACTCCGCTTGTGTGTGGGTGTATTCCTGTGGCTACCTGCGTATTTGGTTGTAGGGGATTGGTACGATAGACTCGGGTCCACAGACTGCCATGCGAGACCCTCTTCTAGCAAGTTCGTCAGCTGCATCGTTACCTAGCGATCCGCTGTGTCCTTTTATCCATTGCAGTGTCACGGTGTTGTGGCTAGAAAGTTACCTGCTCTAGTGCATTATGACATTCTAGTATTAAGTTCGAGGTAATATATTTTTTCCGTAAGGATTGGAGAACTGAAGCGCTGTCGGAGAGTAATATAATATAAGACGTTTATTTTCTCTACACAAGTTATGTACTTAATGCTAGTGTTTGACAATAGTGCACGAATAAGGAGCTAACTTTGTGAGAGACTGGTGCCTGAAGTAGGTTTAAATAAAAACCTGTATTACAGGTCACCAGGGCCCTCCCGCGGCTAGATGCCTGTGATATGAACCATGATGACAATGTATACTTAACTAACGTTGAATTAAGAATATTAATAAAATAAAATAAAACAATAGTAAAAATACAAAAAGAGTTAGTGGAAATACCAGTGTGTGTGAGTGCGTGAGTAACTAGAAGAAGTGTAAAAAGAGATGTGAGAGGTTGCTTGAGTGAGTGTGGTGTGAGTATGGATAATGGTATGTATGTACAAGCAGCAGTGGGGATGAATAGTAGTAGAGGTAGTCTATCTGAGAGGGATCAACAAATTCTCCGTTCCCTGATAATCTAGTGTTTTCAAATACGTAGTCACTGAATTTTTACATTTCTGTTTCGTTTGAGGATATATATTAAGGGTGCTATTTAGCTTATTGTACAGATATGGCCCAAGAAAGAAGAAGAAATTACGCGAGTGAGCAGAACTGGAAGGAAATACGAACGAAAGAAGAGTATACGAACGTGGGTGTCAGTAACTTTCCTGGCTTCTATGGCGTGGATCGCTTGTATGAAGCCCACACACTCCGCCTGATAGACGGTGTTGAAAATTCCCAGCGGGCGGGATATATTTATGTTGAGGTCGTGTGAGAAGACTCCGACTCCGGTACCGGAGTCGGTCTTCAATCCGTCATCGGTGTATACTTTCAGCTCTCCCGGGCCTGAGTAGTCACACTGTTCTTCTGTAAGTATTATGTTGTAGTGCTTTTGAAAGTGGTGTGATTTCGGGGCTTTGACGCAGGGTGATGCCTTCATCGGCTATCGCTTGATCGCATCTTCCTTTATACGCGTGTGCGTAACTCTGGAGTCTTTGTTTAGGGTTCCTGATAAATGGAGTCTAAAGGCGGCCCGGGCCGCCTCCTCCCGCACAATGAGGTGCAGAGGCGGCAGTTCAAGCATTGCCTGTAGGGCGGCAGTGGGTGTAGTTCTCATACTGCTAGTGATTGCAACGCAAGCAAATCGCTGCGTTTTTCGAGATCTCTTTTGGCTGTACTCAAGTCTGTCCTGGGCCACCAGACCAGTGAGCCGTACGTAATAAGTGGTCGGATGACTGTGGTGTATAGCCAGTGGGTGACCTTGGGGCTAATCCCCCAATTTCTGCCAAGCAGTTGCTTGCACTGCCACAGGGATATCATGGCTTTTGTTGTGATATAGTTGGTGTGTTTTGCCCAGTTCAGTTGTCTGACCAAAAATATGCCCAGGTGTTTGTTTGGTTTCAGTCGAGAGGCTAAGGGTTATTCCAAAGAATCGTGGTAATTGTAGTGTCGTCAATTTCCTCTTTTTTGTGATGAGAATCAGTTCGGTTTTGTTAGGATTCACTTAGAGTTAGTGCTTTTCGCATCATTCCTCTACTATCTTCAGGGCTTGACGCATGAGGTTGCATAGGGTATTTTCGTGGGTCCCGTTTATTATTATAGTAATGTTATCGGCGTAGCCTACGGTGAAATAACCTTTGTCATTGAGTGTTTTGATGAGGCTGTCTACTACCAGGTTCCATAGAAGCGGCGAGAAGATGCTCCCTTGCGGGAAGACCTTCGCAACGATGGCCCTCGTAGTGTCATTTACTGTGACATTGTGATATTGGGTCTCTTTGTATATCTCCCAGTCGCCCGGGAGTGTGGGTGTTTTTGGCTCTGTTAAATTGTTTGCGTAGCGCCTCTCTGAGTTTACTAAGTTCAGCGTTCCACCAAGGGTTTCTCTCATTCTTGGTTCGTGGGGCTCTAAGTTTGCAGCATGCGTGGTATGCTTCAGTTAGGTATTCTGATAGCTTTGTTACGGTGTATTCTAATTGTGCCTGATCTTGTATGGTTACTTGTGTTAGGTGTCTAGTTAATAGGGAGGCCAAGAGGCGTTTGCACCCGGGAACATTGGTGCGCCTCGGGTTTCGCCTCGATTCGGGTTTCTTGTGTTGGTAGTTAGTTTAAAGCGGATTCTTCTATGGTCTGAGTAAGAAGGCTCGTCCGATACGTGCCAGTTTATGATAAGGCTTGTTGCGTTTCGGTCAGCCCTTGTTTGTGTTTAGACGTGTACATGCATGGTGTGCGCTCGTGATTTGCAAGAACTATACGTAAGTCCTTTTAAGGAAGTACGTGATGCTTTGACAATTCAAAGAAAGTTTTTATTTAAAATCTAACCTGTACAATGCAAAATAATGATGACTGTTCTTGCCGAAAAAAGTTCTCTAGAACTAATGTATGTTATGTATAGTATACATTAAATTGAAATACCTAAATAAGAGGGCGGTTAAATTGTCTTCCGCCCCGGGCGGCCGACACCCACGCTACGCCGTTGGTTGGATCTCTAACTAATTAACAGATCCATACATTTCAATCCAACGAATCGATGCATGTTACGTTGTCCATTTTTATACGCAGAAATACGTCCAGATACAATTAGTGACGAATGTTTCCTAAAAATGTTTGCGCGCGGCAGGTAGACAGAAGCGTTCGCTCGCGGCAGCCGCGCTCGATTGCGGCTCAATGTTTGGACACACCTTTAGAGTCCGCGCCACCACTCAAGTTCGATAGACGCGGCGCTAGCGTCTGTCATTACATCAAACTGCATTTAAATAAATGTAGTTACAAAACTTTTCCTGACTTCCTGACTTTTCCTGTCTTCAGTGGTGGCGCGGACTCTAATACATAGAATCAGGATATCTAAGCAAATGTGTATTTAAAAAAATATTACTTACATATTAACATGAATTATTTTTTAATATCTATGTGACTGACAACCATAAGATCATAAAAGCTTATCTACACAATTTTTTGCTTTATGCTTTCCTATTATTCTGTAAAAGCAAAAATAATTGTTCTATATAAAAATATTCAAGTATCAAATACGTTTTTTCATGGTTGATCCGAGGACACCAGACGTAATTTTGTTAAATTTACTCTTTTTCACTCTCAGCTTTCAATAGACAGACTCTAGAATAGTGTACCTTGAACAAAGGTTGGATTTTACTTCAACTTTAAATGCGCTAGAAGGCACATCTAGCAAAGGTATCTAAGTATGTTATGTATGTCTATTGGATAAGACGGGTAAAAAGAACATCTATTAGGTTGTGTCTGAGAACTTTACTATTCATCACAAGTAGGTGCAGTACAGATTTTAAAGAAAGAAAAACTGCAAGAGTATAATAACGTAATAGATGATAGCTCCCATCAAACTTATTGCTAGCGTCGCGTCTACATTACACAGGCCACACGCGGTCATCTTACTGAACGTTCGATTTGCCATTATCACGTTCATGCAAAGACGTTTTTGACTCTCTGTAACACATCATTTATTTCGATTTGAATTCATTACTTATAAGGTATTAGTTAGATAATTTCAGCGTGTAATCTCCTGAAGAGCATCAAACTTGAAACGGTTCATTGTGGTGGTTCACTTACTTGGACAATTGCCGTTCTTCATAAGCTGAATACACGCCGTCTCAGCTTCCTCAACAGTTATATAAAACTTCTCACAGTATATACTTTGTGTAATTACAAATATTGTATTCCTTATTATCGATACGGCAGTCATAAGACCAAGTATCGAAAACTGGAAAGTATAATTCATTATTTTAATTGGCTTGCTTAAATATTAATTTGCCCGTTTCCAAAGACAGTACCGTTGAATGTTTTAATTTATTTCATCGTTAACAATTACTGGGCAAGCCTATTCATAATAGGACAAAGAATACGCATGACTTGGTATGCTTATGACTTGGTAATGCTGCCAGGAATGGGCACGGTACATGTTCACAGCGGTGCGCTTTATGCATTCATCAACTGTACAAACTGATTAATTGAAAAATCGTTCTAAACTTACCTGGATTTTCGAAATTGTACTTTTTTCTGATTCTGAAAGTGTACTCAGTGTATGAAACAACCAGTCGAACATAGTTATAGTACGGAAAAATGATTGAACTATTTGAAATAGTACCTGTAAATGAAAATATGTTAGTTTTTACAAGTAAGGCTTCAACCTAAAGAAACTTAGATCACTTACAACAAGCATGACTGATCTACATCAGTATCACTTACCAATACTTGGAAAATTAATTTATATAGATTATAAGCTTTTAAAATATTTTGATGTATCTCAAGCAGTTTGTAACATTGTTCATCATTTTCTTGTTCATCATTCATCATGAACACTTCATTAATCCATGCATCGAGATATTTCCTTAACAATATTATAATTCGGTTGGCGACCACTAAATTGACATCGAATGTGATGAACATTACATCAGAAATCAAGTCTGGGATAAGTCGAATGAAATTAAAGACGTCATAAGTTATAAGACTTATAAGATAATACGTAAAAATTATAAAACTAGCATAAAAGATAGTAGTTATTAGTGAGATCCAGTTCCAAATGATGTAACTCTGGATACTCTTACTGAAATCGATGCCCGTGTGGATAGTTTGAATCTTCAAAATAAAGGACACGTAGTTGTGCTTGTGCATGATGTCCAGAATGAACATCATTGTGAAGCCGATGACGTGACTGGTGAAAAAGAGAAAAGTGAGGAATCCTGTGAAGCTATTTCCTAATTGGTTTATGTTTAAATCTAAACGTAAAAAGTCCGAGTGACACATACGTTGTATCCACAACGAATTTATAACCAACAAATAGCAGAACGACAGAAAATAATATTTCTTTCCGATTGGATAAATGTGATTATCTCGAACATGATATTTTGATGAAAGAAATAGGTTAAATGCAAAATTAAAAGAATACGCAATTTTTTGAACTTCTTTGTCGAGAATATCATTTGGTAGCACTTGGAATGAGGGCTTTGGAATAATTTTACATTTTTGGAATATTGTTGTCATCTTTGACTGCTAGTTAGTCGATGCTTGTGACTTGAAATGTCGGATATTGTTATGAAAAGATACACTACTGTAATAACTATAGTTTGAATATTGATGTACTGATGGTATCAGCGCTTTAAGGAAAAGTTAATCATCGTAATCAATCTTTTAACATACTTTATTTAGGTACCTTCATATTTTGTATATGTTTAGGCGTGGGCTTCTGCTTCGCTAAGCTTTTAGATGGGATTTTTTAGGGAATTAATCAATAAAAATCGTTGTTTTTTTCAAGAAAACGAAAAGAAAAAAGAACGAAAATGAACCAGCCAGTCATATCACCACCACCGATTCACGTTCGGATATCCAAACATGCCCGCGGCCTTGGAAGCGCACGCGCAGCTTACAAAGAAGTTGTTCATTCTTCTACTAAAGGACAGATCTTAGTGTACGGACGTCTCACGATACCTGATGACGTTTTAATATCGGCAACTCGTGAGACGCCGTCGTTGCCTGCAATGGTTTTCAATATGTGACCCAATGGCCATTTCAATGGTAGAAGGTTTATGTCTTCAATCAAGACAAGTGTGTCAGGTTTCAGGTCTTTTGTATTTTCGCTCCATTTAGTTCTTGTTTGCAGCTCCGAGATATATTCCTTTGCCGAATGTGACCAAAACTGCTGCCAGATCTGTTCCACTCTTTGATAGCGACTTAATCGATGAACAGGTAAGTTTCGCAGGTCATCTTCATAGACTGGTGCAGTGAGTGGTCGACCGATCAAGAAGTGTCCAGGGCTAAGGGGTAGATAATCTCGAGGATCCGAAGACAGGGGTATCAAAGGTCGAGAATTCAGTATTGCTTCTATTTGGCATAACACAGTAGTGAGTTCCTCGAAGGTTAAGTGAGCGTTGCCCACTACTCGACGAAGATGGTGCTTGCACGATTTGACCCCAGCTTCCCACAAGCCACCGAAATGCGGGGAATATGGGGGAATAAAAGAAAATTTTATTTGTTGATCCCTTGCGAAATCGATAACATCCCTTTTACATTTTAATAAAAACTGAGCAAAATCATTATTAAGGCCAACAAAATTGCGACCATTATCAAAAAATATTTCTGACGGTTTGCCGCGCTGTGAAATAAAACGCTTGAGTGCAAGTAAGTACGCGTCAGAAGAGAGGTCACTAACTATACGCCATTTGAAATAAGATTAGACATTTAAACAAACCTTTTTTACAGTCCGTTCAACCGATCTTGACTTCTATATCGTAGGCATAAGGATGGCATTAAAAGCAAAAAAGTGGTTACAATACCAACTGTTTACTGCGGCTGCCATTTGTCAAGCCGCCAACGCAATAGAAGTCAAAATCGGTTGAACGGACTGTAGAACAAGTTTAGTTAAACGTCTAATCTTATTTCAAATGGAGTATAGTTCCAAGTGTATTGCGCGTGTAGTGAAACAGATAAACAAACAAATGTATGATTTGATCATTTTCGCGCCTCTGCCTTTCCGGTTTTGTACGAGCACTGGCCCTGCATAGTCTACACCTGTGCGAAAAAAAGGAAAACTAGCAGTTACCCGTTCTTTGGGCAAGTTACCCATGAGTGGGGTTAATGTTTTACCTCTAATGCGTTTACAGACAACGCATTGTTGAGTCATCCTTTTAGCTAGATTCCTGTCTGACAGCGGCCACCAATTCTCGCGCAAGTGGTACAGTAAGGTTTGAAGTCCGCAGTGCATAGATTGGATATGTTCGTGCTTAAATAATAAAAGCGTAAAATAACGCTCAGAAGACAAAAGAGTCGGGTATTTTTTACTATAATTAAAGTCAGGGGAATTTTTAATTCTACCTCCTACTCTAATTATATTTTCGTTATCTAAAAACAAGTTTAAACTTGCAAGTCTAACGCTTGACTTGACACTTTTCCATTTTTTGTAGATTGTATTCAACTGGAAATGATTCCATTTGTGATAATCGTGCAAGTGTATTAATGGCATGTCTCAATTCAGTACCCGTAATAGTACCTGTCAACTGATTGGTTTTATTGCGGGCACGGCTATTATGAATAAAGGCATAGGCCTTTATTCATAATAGCCGTGCATAATATCGCTCAGGTTTGAATAGTCAAACCTGAGCGATATTCGCTGCCGCTGTGGGTAAAGGTACATACCGCGCGGGTTTCGCTCAGGTATTTAGTATCAAGTATCGCGGCTAGAGCGACCTGAGTGATATTCGCTGCCGCTGTGGGTAGAGGTACATATCGCGCGGGTTTCGCTCAGGTATTTAGTATCAAGTACCGCGGCTAGAGCGACGGTAGCGAATACCGCTTAGGTCTGAACAGTAATATTACCGCATACCCACTGGGTTTTCTCTGCCGCAGACAGTAGCAAATACCGCTTAGGTTTGAACAGTAATATTACCGCATACCCACTGGGTTTTCTCTGCCGCAGACGGTAGCAAATACCGCTTAGGTCTGAACAGTAATATTACCGCATACCCACTGGGTTTTCTCTGCCGCAGACGGTAGCAAATACCGCTTAGGTCTGAACAGTAATATTACCGCATACCCACTGGGTTTTCTCTGCCGCAGACGGTAGCAAATACCGCTTAGGTCTGAACAGTAATATTACCGCATACCCACTGGGTTTTCTCTGCCGCAGACGGTAGCAAATACCGCTTAGGTCTGAACAGTAATATTACCGCATACCCACTGGGTTTTCTCTGCCGCAGACGGTAGCAAATACCGCTTAGGTCTGAACAGTAATATTACCGCATACCCACTGGGTTTTCTCTGCCGCAGACGGTAGCAAATACCGCTTAGGTCTGAACAGTAATATTACCGCATACCCACTGGGTTTTCTCTGCCGCAGACGGTAGCAAATACCGCTTAGGTCTGAACAGTAATATTACCGCATACCCACTGGGTTTTCTCTGCAGACGGTAGCAAATACCGTTTAGGACTGAACAGTAATATTACCGCATACCCACTGGGTTTTCTCTGCCGCAGACGGTAGCGAATACCGCTTAGGTCTGAATAGGCCTTAAAGCGTAATACATATGCAGCAACATGACTCATGCGATTAAATTTCGAAAACCTATCAAATGAAAAAATAGTTACAAGTGTAGTATTTTTGGTTAATAATGAGTTTACAACGTTTTTGAGTTCAGGTAAAATATCATTATTATTAGAAATTAATTGTGAATTTAAATTATTATGAAAGTCAAGGCTATGCAAAAACTTAGGGCCTTCTCACCATAATATCGACGAAGACAAGTCTTCTAAGCTAACAAAACGCGAAACCAGGTCAGCGGGGTTATCCTTGCCACTTACATGTCGCCAAGTATACTTATTCGTAAACTCGTGTATTTCAGCGACTCGGTTTTGCGCAAAGGTTTTAAGGAAATTAGGTGCCATGCGTAACCAACCTAAAACAATAGTCGAATCGGTCCAAAATATAACGTCATCAAACTTACGAGTAAGTGAACTATAAATCTTATCAAACAGCTTTGCCCCTAACAACGCAACACATAGTTCTAATCGCGGTATACTAACTGGTTTTAATGGAGCTACTTTGCCCTTAGACATAAGCAATTTCACTGTTACCTGGTTAGTACGTACATAAGCGCACGCGCCATACGCAGTCTGTGAAGCGTCTGTAAATATGTGCAACTCAGTCCGAGTAGAATCACATTGAAAGACATGTCGCGGGACTTTGATTGTGTGAAGACAAGAAAGACTGTCAACAAACTCCCATTTCCGCACGATGTCTGTAGGAAGCGGATCGTTCCAATCTAATTTTAGAAGCCAAAGCCTTTGCAATAATACCTTACCGACAATAACAGAAGGACTTAACAATCCTAAAGGGTCATATATCTGTGAAACAGTTGACAGAATTATGCGTTTAGTAACAGGATTGTTGCCGTTTTTAAATTGTGTTCTGCACTGACTATTAGCACCTAGATTTAAGTCGTGGAACATACTGTGATCAGTTTGTGACGTCATTGGAACCGGTGTACTGTCGAGTTCAAAGTTAAAGATCCATTTAGGGGAGTTTGTTGCGCCACTTCTTCTTCCCAGCTAAAGGCACTAGGAAGTAGTGAAGGGTGGGCGTTTTCGCCATGGGATCTGGAGGCAAAGGTCCTCGCGCACATCTGGGAGTGGCGCGAGGAGGCGAAACGCCGGGGCTTAGCTCCGATGCCGCAAGACATTGCGGCACAGCGGACAGAGCTCCGGCGGGATCTCATGGCGTCATGGAGAGTGCGATTGTTGCAACCCCACGCTGGGCACGCGACAATTGCGGCAATAAGACCCCTCTTTGAGGAGTGGCTGGAGAGACGCCACGGCGTCCTCACCTTCCGCCTGACGCAGGTCCTCACCGGACACGGCTGCTTCGGGAGGTTCCTGTACAGGATAAGGCGGGAGGAAACACCCGGGTGTCACCATTGTGTGGATCGGCCTGAGGACACGGTGGAGCATACGGTGGAGGTCTGCCCGGCTTGGGCGGAGCAACGCCATGTCCTCGTAGAGGCGATCGGCGGCGGTGATCTCTCGCGTCCGGCCCTGGTTCAGGCCATGGTACGGAGCGAGAGGAAATGGCAGGCCGTCACCTCCTTCTGCGAAGCGGTAATGCTCGCGAAGGAGGAGGCGGAACGCGTGAGGGAGAGGCAAATTTCGCGCCCTCACGCCCCTAACCACCGCAATAGGAGGAGACGCCCGGGGCGGGAATCGCGAGCCGATTTCCGGCCACCGTAGGCGCGGGCTTGCGGACGGTGAGCAATGGGTAGCTCGCCGTCCGATAAGGACCAAGCCCGGGCCGACGGCGCGTTGTGTTCCACGCGCGCCTCAAAGAGATGTCAGCAGAATTGACGGGGTCCGCTAGGGCCAATGCCTGCCGGGGGTTCGAAGAAAACCGATAGGGAAATCGTGGCCCCCGGCAACAGGGCAACCGAAGGAACACGGGTGGGTTTTAGTCAGTAAGAGTCTGACACGCCCTCCCGCTCCACCCAGAGCGGGAGAAGTTATTTGATAATTTCCCACCCAAAAAAAAAGGGTGGGCGTTTTGGGGGACTGTCTTATGTAATTTTGAATTTTAAAGATCCATTTAGGGGAGTTTGTTGCGCCACTTCTTCTTCCCAGCTAAAGGCACTAGGAAGTGGTGAAGGGTGGGCGTTTTGGGGGACTGTCTTATGTAATTTTGACGTTCGAAAAGTGCTGATTCTCAGCCTAGTTTGAATAAATGACTTTTGAATTTGAATTTGAATTTGCGAAGTGGAAAGCAGCCGGACTTTAGAATGTCTAATGTACTTTTACAAATGTCAATTAATTTGATCTTGTCCTCGCATGAGGTCAAGAGGTCATCTATGTAAAAATCGTCAGTTATGACCCTTTTAACTTCGGGGTCCGTACATTCAGCTCCTAGTTGCTGTTAATGTTACTGCTGCTGTATGTTGCTGTTGTTGTTGTTGTTAATGTTTGCTGTGTGTTTTTGTATGTCTACCTACAACTAAGGAAGGGCGCCAACGCCGTGCCATATGTGACGGTGTTTAGCTGATAGAACTGAAGCTGCTTTGTCGGATCATCACGCCACATAATAAGTAGCAGATTACGTTGAGAAGGGTCAACAAGGACTTGACGGTACATCTTCTCACAATCTGCAATGGCCGTGTATTTAAACTGCCTAAAACGTAGCAGGATACCTAGCAAGTCTCCCTGAATAGGTGGACCTACAAGCTAGATATCATTGAAAGATTTACCGTTACTTATCGCAGCACTGGCGTCGAACACTACACGAAGCTTCGTAGTTGTGCTAATTATGTTCTCGAAAAACACCGTGATGCGGCATAAAGTAGTAAGGACTCGCGTAAGAATCAACCCGAGTCATGTGACCCAAATTGATATATTCGTGTATGAAGTCAGTGTATAATTTCTTATAACTAATAGGTGCGTGTAATAACCTTTTCCTAAGGACAAAAAATTACGCTCTGCCTGAGGAAATGATTTACTCAAAACATCGGGTGACTCTTTGAGAGGAATGTGAACACAGAACCTTCCATCTTTATTGCGCGTAGTAGTTATGATGAAAGACTGTTCACATGCCTGCTGCTCGTCTGTGTGCGTATCTCGAAGCTTAGGTAACTCCTCCAACTCCCAGAACTGACGTAGTTGATTGTCTATGGCTTGAGTAAAGTTACATTAGACATGTCCATTATTATGATTACCTAATATTATTAACAGTGCTCGATATTATCCAACCTAACGTGTTCTGTAGGAACGGACCGTTCGGTAAACGCATCTTGCCATCGATAAGCAAGTCCCAAAATCGATCCGCGCTTATTAAAACATCTATCTTTTGCGGCCCTAAAAATCGCGTATTTGCCAGTTGCAGGTGTTCAGGAATCCTAAACTGTGCTTGCCTGCATAGCGGGCAATGTGGCCGATATTTCGGATAGAACGAAACATTTAATGTGCATTGAGTAGGAATTAATGCGTGATTTAATTTCTAGATCACACGTTTGTGTACAGTGTGATACTAAATTACCTACTCCCCGTATTTCATGAGTGGACTGTATTAGCGGAATATCTAACGTTTTGCAAAATGAATGAGTAACAAACCAGCTCTGACTACCGCTGTCAAGTAATACGCATGCCACGTGATAATTATTTCGTATCACACAGAGGAAAAAAATAAAATTCCCCAGCTGTTCCCTTAGTCGCTTTTTACGACACCCACGGGATGAGATGGGATGGTTCTATTCTACTGCCCGGAGACCACACGGGTTATTTTTATCATCTTCAATTCCGTATTTTGGTGTCTATCTTCATAAATAATAAATATTATTTACATTTACCTACTTGTTGGTATTGAATTGGGATTAAAATAAATAAAACTATGTATTTATTGACAAATAAATTCTTTTATTGTAGGTATACAGACACACTTAAATAAAAAATAGACGATGCGACAGGATGTCCTCAACTCCCCACTGACCAATAACGACTGGACTCACTAGCACTCATTACCCCAGAGAGAGCGCTGGGCTTATTTCTATATTGATAAATTTCTAAATTAATGTCTGTAATTTTTATGGTGTACATAATAAAGAATATGCTATCTATCTATCTATTCATACATATTTTTTTACAGCAGAGTTCTAACTACTTATTTCTAAAGAAGCCCTACAGTTTGTGTAAGTACGATAATCTTGTCAAACCTATCGTGATTTGTTCCTGCGATGGACATAAATAACAATGGATAACAAAAAATAATTATTTTTTTTGCCGTGTTTCGCAACTGGTTTTTTTTCATACCTTGGCAAGAGATTAGTTAAAATATGTGTGTGAAAAAAATTTAAAACGTCCATTTCCGTTGCAAAATATGCTTATTTAAAAAAAAAATATAGCTTAGTTTGGAAGAGAATCATATTTTTTAAAATTATTTTGAAGTTCTTTTTAGTTCGTTTTACTTGTTTCTTATACGATGGATAATCTCGTTTTAAAGTCCAATCAAAAACTGCAAGCATTCTTGACGACTATTTTCCTTGGTACCTTTTTTCCATCAGCATGATATCTTGATGAAATCTTTCCCCGTCTTCGTCGCTTACCGCATGAAAATTAACTAAAAAAACTCGTCACAATCAACCATAACCCGTTGAAAATCTGGCGGGCGATCAGACTCTTGATATTTGCGGAAATTTGTACCTAGTTTTATGTATAGTTTGGCAATAAAATTGTAATACTTGCAGAATCAAGTGACAATGACATCTAATGGCAAATTTATAAACTAGTAAATTATAATACTCGAATATCGAAATAACTTTGTTGTTATGGCCAACTATGATATTTTTTTTCGATACACTGTCAAAAATTTTGACAAAGGAGAACATTCACCGTCCATACATTTTTGGGCTAAATGTGAAAGTGCCAAACAAAAAAAATATATATATTCCGTTAGAACATGTCATTCTCTTCATTTTTTACTATGGGACCTAATCTGTAGGGCCATTCCCTGAGCTATTATACGAGTTTGAAAAATACTGTTTTCAGTATGTTTTAAATAAAAGAATAACAGTAATCTAATTATAGTAATAGCTTTTTATGCCAGTTAAAATTACAGTTATTATCTTTTACTGTGAAACTAAGGCTCTAGGGTTATTCTCCACATAACAACAATGTGCAAAATAGTTATTCTTTTCTCCAGTACTAATATTAGTTGATTGAAATAGGTATCAGTCGTAGGTATCACTAGTATTAACTGGTTTTAGGTATATTTCGTAGTTTCTGTTCTCGCAAACAGTGAAATAAAATAACACATTATTTTAGATACATAAATAACGGATGTAAAAGAAGCATAACGATGCCGAGAGGAGATATTCAATGCTGGTCCTGCTCTACAACCACAACTAATTGATTAACATCTGCAAATACTGTTGGAGCTGCTGAAGATTGTAAGACCATCTTTGCATTATATAAACTCAATCTCCTTTGTATTATATAATTGAACTAGTGAAAAAAAAAAACTTTATTTCGCATACTGTAGTTATGTGGAGAATAGTGATGGGTAACTCATCATTTTTATATGAGGTTGAGGGAGTACCTCATTTTACCTCGCGAGGTCCTCACGAGGTACCCCTCATTTGAGGCGAGGAGTCGTACGTCGGCGTATTCACCTCACGAGCCGAACCCGTGCCGAACTCAGCCGAATTCAGCTGATAGTCCGAGGTAGCGGGGCGGACGTGTGCATCGACTCATAAGTACTCTCGATTCCAATTTTTACGTCTCCCTCATACGCATAACTTTCTTTCGCTCATAAATTTTTGATTACCAAAATAAACGAATCAATGACACTTGATTACCAATCTAATGCTTATGTTTTTAGAGTTCATAGTTAACGTATAGAGTTCATAGTAATAGCTGCTGTAATGTTTACTGTGTTTTCAAAATTTCTCACCTCACTCATTCTATAGCTCACTCAATAACTCAATACTCACTCGCGAGTACTCGCGTCAATAATGTCAATGTCAAAATTTTTCAGTGAGGACTCGTGAACGAGTGAGGTGGTTCAATGTTGAAATTCGAGTGACTCTTTCAATTTGCGATCACGAGTACCTCAAACGAGGCACCTCATGAGTGAGGGACACATCTCTAGTGGAGAATAACCCTAGAGCCTAGTTTCACAGTAAAAGATGATAACTGTAATATTTACTAGCATTAGAAGCTATTTACTATAATTAGATTACTGTTATTCTCTCTAAAACATACTGAAAACAGTATTTTTCAAACTCATATAACAGCGCAGGGAATGGCCCTACAGATTTGGTCTCATAGTAAAAAGTGAACATGTTCTAACGGAATATATTTTTTTTATTGTTTGGCCGGCACTTTCATAATTTAGCCCAAAATGAATTTTCTCCTTTATAGTTTGTCATTTATTCAGATATTTCGATGTAAAAGATTTTTTTTATTTTCTGTTAATACTTATACATGAGAGACATCGAAAATATATAATTCGATTAACGGCAAAAAGTCGTGTTGACCAGTGTAATTGATGTTTTAGGGCCATATGCTGCTACACAAAGCGATGCTGACATAATAAAAAAGTTTATTCGAAATTGGAGATAGTCCGTTTCATAACTTAGGCCAAACGATATTTGTATACTAGATAGAGGATTCCGGGATGGGATTCCATTTCTAGAAGGTTTCAATGACAAAGTATTGAAACCGGAGTCTTTATATGTGGGGCAAAAGCAATTAACTTACTAACAGGCCAATCAAAGTCGAAAGGGGTACGTTATGCAGATGGGTAGTTGAAATAATAAATAGTCGCTTTAAAAGAGATTTTAAAATATTTCGTCAAAGAGAAATTAATGTTGCTTCTCGTAATCTCATGCTTGATTTAAGAATAACAGGAGCCCTCCTAAATAAATTCCACCCACTTGTTCAGGATAGTCCAAACGTTCGGCTAATATAATAGAGCGTGTTCGTCGATACATAGACGAACCCAATCATTTGGGAACTAGTGTGAACAATAACAATTTAAATAGAAGAAGTGGTAGCGGCGCTATTGTTTGTAAAGACAGTGGTGGCGACGGTGTTGATGATCTATGTTCCACGGATGGAACAACATCCTCTTGCAAGTCCCTTGATGTGTCATGAATCAGGCGCCGATTCGCTCGAACCCAACAGGCATGAATAATTGTTGCCATATCATGAAAATATTATTAAAATACATTTGATTAAAAATGACTTGACATAACTGGCGAAATGTGGGATGAGTTCACCTCGCCCAAATCCTTCGGAAATCTCTGGTGTGATGTTATATGTTTATGTTGAGTTTTACATGACGAACACTCCTTTAATCTTTCGTGATCGTCGTTTATATCGTTCGTTGTTCCAGTTTTGAGATATCTGTCCCATTCATTTTGCCATTTTCTTTCAAAGACTTTACCTACTTATAATAAAAACGTAGTTGGGTAAAAAATAATTTACCAGATAATAATTATCATTGGAAATAAGGGGTAGAGGCTGTCCACTGCAACAGTATAAAAACGTCGGCGTCTTGGATTTCTGAGTCCGACTGACACACCACATTCACGGTAGACCATTGTATGGCCTAGTAATCTCCCACTGTCAGTAGCTTTGGTATTTAATCAATTAAAACAATCGTAATAAGGGAGCTGGAAAAATAGCAAATAGCATTGTATTTTTCAATTTATAACACAACAGCTCAAAATGTTGCCTTTACTGCATGGTTTACGCGACTGCCGTAGAATAGAGGCGTACCTGATTTGCTAACCATCGAGCGAGTCTCACTTGCAAGGGTAACGCCAGCGTGCAGCGTCGACACGATATGTCTGCGAATCCACTGCACAGCGATGCCACAATTGATGCACCTCATCATAATATCTAAATCAAGTAGCAAAACAGAATCCTTTATCAGCAGCAATAGTGATCGTGTCTAGATGATATCAGTCCGTGTAGAATAGCATAGCAATGGTCGTTATAAGAGAATATCAATATCAGAAAATAATCGCACAGCAAGCAAGGAACGCAACGCAACTTAGAACTGCAAAGCTAGAAGGGCCTACAATGGATAGATTTATCAAACTGCATGTCAGACATGGGACTTGATGAATCTTCCTCCTCTAATCTTGGCTGTATTTTTATTGTGTATTTGTGTTTTTATTTTTTACTCATGTGTGTTTAAGTGTTACTACTAACATAGTTTTTAAGTTTGTACTGATTACTAACACGCGCCGTGGGCCGTCGACGCCTGAAAATAAACGATTTTTATTTTTATTTATTTTTATTAAAGCGAGCAGAAACTGGTCAATTCAAAATAATATGTCAATGTCATGTTAAAGAAATAATATAATTTTAAGAAGTGGGTAATTTAAAAAAAACACTTGATGTGTACACACATACATGTTAGTAATATTGTCGTATTTTAAACGCAATTACATTACAATAATTACATATATACCTTAGATCTAAAATAAGCGGCTAAGGCGATTCGCACACTGCACCGCATTACGCAGCGTGGTGCGGGGCGGCCATAGCAAAATGAACGCGCGTGGATGCATTTTCTGTGTGTTGGACTGTGCGTGTTTTCTATACAAACGGATATACTTACAAGCAACGCAGTCACGCAACATGCAGCGTGGTGCGTGGCAGTGTGCCAATCGCCTTATAGTTATTGTTCACACTCTTTATAGGTAATTACGGGATAAAGTGGAACGTCAAAAACATTTTTAGTACTTCTCGTTAAAAATGGCGAGGCGGAAGCTATATTTGAGTACCTACTGTTTTTTTTTTTGAGAATTATGTTACGTAACCTCTACTGAATTTATAAATCCATAATAATTTAAATCTAAATTCTGAAAAACCTTAAATCATGAACATTATCGTTTCAGACCACGACCAGAGGGTAGAAACTGGACATGTCAGTTAGGGAAACAAAAATAAAACAATTGTTAATATTATTTATTTATTTATTTAACCATTTATGTACACACAAATAATACATAGACAAGACAAAAGGAACAGAAAAATCAGAACAGAAAAAAAATATATCAGAACTTTTATGTCTGCGCAATTATTTAAAATTCAACACACTTGACAGTCTATTAAACTTTGTGTAAAGTTTAAAAGTTCTAAAGAGTAACAGTGTTCGAATTAACAGTCTTACGAACCTTGTGGTTATCAATGTAAAAATAGTTATGTTAAATTGACTCCATGATCTCTTTTAATTAACAGTCTTGCAAATTCTGTGCTTTTAATAATTATGTTTCAGTGGCTTTATATGAGAAGAGAAGAGGAGGTATGGACGTCAAGCTGGTCTTAGCTAAGTCTGTTTATTTTTGCTTTTAAAATAAAACAAGTAGTTCATTACAAGTATTTTTTGTTTTAAAGTGTAACATATACAGTCATAATCAATATAGTCTGTTATATAGTGAAACAGTGGTCTATAGAGGCAAGAAAAGTGCAAAACAATAAACTTAAAAACTAAAGTGCAAAAAAGTACCTACTACTACAAAAAGTGAAAATTACAATCGTTTATTTACAAATATTGAAAAAACCCGGGTTCCGGAGTGCATCCGGTGTGTGTGTTGTGTTGAAAGCAGTGCAGCGTTATATGGTGTTGTCACCCCACTATACTTCCCATACATTTAACCCACCATAAACACAATTTGTTGGTGCAGCGCCATCTATTGACGCCCCCGGGTATCAGATCAGCAGAATCGACCGCTAATAAGTGCACAGCTAATTACTACGCAGCAACATGCCGGCAGCGAAGTGTGGTGGTTGCGCAAAATTTATATCGCCACTAGAGGCCGCTAGGTGTTGCACCTGCAACGCTTTCTTTCACCGAGCTTGCGCTTTGTTACCACTGTCGGGTTTAGTTAATCCCAGCTGGGTCTGGCCTAGTTGTAAAAATACATCGGTTAAGAGCAAGACGGCTGCTGCACCGGCGGAGGCATGTGTGACAGAAGAGTCGATGGATTCCAGCGGAATGAGTTGCAGTACACTGGGTGATACTCAAGATATTGCCTCGAGTTTGTCTGACATCCTACGCAGTTTTAAAGAGGAATTGCGGGCTGAGCTGCGCCAAATGTTTAAGGAAGAGATGCGGGCAGAATTACAGGCGATGCAGAAACAATTCAAGTGCGAATTTCAGAGTCTTCGTACAGATCTGGCTCAGCTCCAGGCAGACAGAGACCGCCTGACACAGGTGCTCACCGGACACGGCTGTTTCGGGAGGTACCTGTTCAGGATAAAGCGGGAGGAAACGCCCGGGTGTCATCACTGTGTGGATCGCCCGGAGGACACGGTGGAGCATACGGTGGAGGTCTGCCCGGCTTGGGCAGAGCATCGCCGTGTCCTCGTGGAAGCGATCGGCGGCGGTGATCTCTCGCGTCCGGCCCTGATTCGGGCCATGCTACGGAGCGAGAGGAAATGGCAGGCCGTCACCTCGTTCTGCGAAGCAGTAATGCTCGCGAAGGAGGAGACGGAGCGCGTGAGGGAGAGGCAAATTTCGCGCCCTCGCGCCCCTAACCGCCGCAGCAGGAGACGCCCTGGGCGTCGGGAGTCACGAGAGGATTTCCGGCCACCGTAGGCGCGGGCTTGCGGACGGTGAGCAATGGGTAGCTCGCCGTCCGATAAGGACCAAGCCCGGGTCGACGGCGCGTTGTGTTCCACGCGCGCCTCAAAGAGATGTCAGCAGAATTGACGGGGTCCGCTAGGGCCAATGCCTGCCGGGGGTTCGAAGAAAACCGATAGGGAAATCGTGGCCCCCTGGCAACACGGCAACTGAAGGAACACGGGTGGGTTTTAGTCAGTAAGAGTCTGACACGCCCTCCCGCTCCGCCCAGAGCGGGAGAAGTCATTTGATGATTTCCCACCCAAAAAAAAAAAAAAAAAAGGCAGACAGAGACCATTTGAAAGGGACAATTGAGCAGTATGAGAAGCGTATGGATACCATGGATAGCAGAATGGATGGTCTGGAGCAAAAAATGGCTGCCACTAATGGTTCGGGAGCGACCGAGGAAATCGCTCAATTGAAGCGAGATCTAAATGACCGGGACCAACAATTATTATCAAATGATTTGGAAATCTCAAATTTGCCGGAATTGATCTCGGAAAACCTCATGCATACGGTGAAGCTAATATCTACGAAGTTAGGCGTAAAAATTGATGATCGTGACATAGTAAGCGTGGACCGCATGGGTGTGTCATCACTGTGTGGATCGCCCGGAGGACACGGTGGAGCATACGGTGGAGGTCTGCCCGGCTTGGGCAGAGCACCGCCGTGTCCTCGTGGAAGCGATCGGCGGCGGTGATCTCTCGCGTCCGGCCCTGATTCGGGCCATGCTACGGAGCGAGAGGAAATGGCAGGCCGTCACCTCGTTCTGCGAAGCAGTAATGCTCGCGAAGGAGGAGACGGAGCGCGTGAGGGAGAGGCAAATTTCGCGCCCTCGCGCCCCTAACCGCCGCAGCAGGAGACGCCCTGGGCGTCGGGAGTCACGAGAGGATTTCCGGCCACCGTAGGCGCGGGCTTGCGGACGGTGAGCAATGGGTAGCTCGCCGTCCGATAAGGACCAAGCCCGGGTCGACGGCGCGTTGTGTTCCACGCGCGCCTCAAAGAGATGTCAGCAGAATTGACGGGGTCCGCTAGGGCCAATGCCTGCCGGGGGTTCGCAGAGAACCGATAGGGACATCGTGGCCCCCTGGCAACACGGCAACTGAAGGAACACGGGTGGGTTTTAGTCAGTAAGAGTCTGACACGCCCTCCCGCTCCGCCCAGAGCGGGAGAAGTTATTTGATGATTTCCCACCCAAAAAAAAAAAAAAAAAAAAAAAAAAAAAAAAAAAAAAAAAAAAAAAAAAAAAAAAAAAGAAAAAAATATGGGTGGCAGGCAAGTGAATGCTACGAGCGCTGCGGGCCCAGTGGAGACCCGCCCGCGTACCGTGGTCGTGCGCCTAGTGCGCCGCGACCTGCGTGACGAGCTGATGCGCGCCGCGCGCGCGAGTGCGGCGCGGGGCGAACACCGCCGATCTTGGGATGTCCGGTCCATCAACTAGGTACTACTTAAATGAACGCCTAACTAAAGCGAACCGTTTGTTATTTCGGCGAGCACGTGAGGCGGGCCAACGTCTCGATTGGCAATTTGTGTGGTCGAAGCATGGCCGTATTCTTGCACGACGTAAGCCCGGCGACAAGGCAAAGCTCATCCGTAGTGAGACGGATCTACTGGAAGTCTTTGGACCAGACGGTGAAAAACTCCCTCAGGGCTAGTTATTTTAATATTAAGTTTAGGTACATTCTTGGGTTGTCATGTCAGTTTTTCTTTGTTTTAAAAGGTTCTTTATTCGGCACTGCACGTCTTGGCTGTGGGAAGTACAGGTGTGCATTTGTTGTGGTTATAGCGTACGGATATCATCAGTATTATATTATATCATTTTTATTATCAACTCACTATTGTATTACGTATTTTTCGTCACTGTACCCGTTTTTTGCTCAATTTGTTATTTATGATTACATTTATTATTATTTTATTATTTATAGCTCGCGCGATTCGTTACAAAACGTATTGTCTCGCTCAACCATAGTTTTGAATGTTTTTATTAATATTTCATGCACAAATGCCGCGTAATAAACATATTAAATTTGGACTCCTGAACGCAGGCTCATTATCTACAAATCATGATGAGTTTATCATTGCTATGAACAATCACTCCGTCGATGTCATGGCAATAAATGAGTCGTGGCTACGGGAGGGGTAGGAGGGTCGGGCGCCAGTGGTTCCTGGATATCAGCTGCGACATAAACCACGCCCGGAGACAATCCGTGGGGGACGCGGGGGAGGGGTCGCGTTTTATATTAAAACCGGAACCAGCGCTCGAACTAGAGCTCACCCGCATCACCCACAGGTGGAGCAAATGTGGCTTAATATAACAGCTAAGAATAAAAATTGCTTATAGGAACTGCATACCGGCCCCCTTGGTTAGATTTAGATATCTACCTAGACGCGATAACGGACAGCATCTGTGCATTGGCTCCGTATGATAATATTATATTGTTGCGATCTCAATGTTAATATGCTTTTTTTTTTTTTTTTTTATCCTAAGAACCTAGTTCTTAATAATTAATTACAATCTAGCCTATAAGACTAATAAGCAATTTTAATCTAACTTAATTTTTTACGTAATGATTATTTTAAAAATTAGAATAGTGTTGATTGTACTTTACACAAGTTCGTTCCACTTTCTTAGAGTCTGATATTTTAATATAAACACTTTGTTCATGTGTTATATGTGTGTCATTGGCACTATTATTTCTACACTTTTTACACTACACTAACTCAAAAGGTTTTGTTCGTTTTAGTCTTCGCACTATATTTGTTTGGTCTAGCAGCTGAATTGCCTCGATGTTCACATGTCGGTGGAGTCGGTGTTCATGGGCCTCAGCAAATTTTTGGATTATTCTGGTGACGGGTTCCATTTTTAAGTCACGATGGAGGTCGTCATTTCTTATATACCAGGGCGCATTAACAATACTCCTGAGTACCTTATTCTGGAATGTTTGTATAATTTTGATGTTCGTCGGTTTAGCACAGCCCCACAGTTGGATGCCATACGTCCATATCGGCATGAGAATATGCTTATATAATAAAATTTTGTTGTGTATCGATAGGCAAGAACCCCGTCCAATCAACCAATACATGTTTTTAAAACGCATGTCTAGCTCCTGTCTTTTCTTTTTGACGTGCGCTTTCCAGCGCAGTTTTGCGTCAAGCGTTATGCCAAGGTATTTGGCTGTATTTGCGTATGGCACTTGTTGGCCATTTATGAAGATTGGGTGGTAATCACAATTCTTGTTCGTGAAATCAATGTGAAGTGACTTCGATTCATTTAATTTGATTCTCCATTTTTGTGCCCAGCCATAAACTTCATTTACAGCGATTTGTACCTTTTTGATTGCTTCCGTATGGCATGACCCTGTAGCCATAATGGCAGTGTCGTCCGCAAAGGTTGCAATAGTATTATTTTCCAGCTCTGGTATATCATACGTGTACAACAGATAGAGGACTGGACCCAGCACACTACCTTGAGGCACACCAGCTTTAATAATTCTTAATCCGGAAAAGGCATCCTCGTGCCTTACTCGGAACATTCTATCTGTAATGTATGATTGCAAGATATCGGCAAAATCATTGGGCAGCAATATTCTTAGCTTGTATATCAAACCCTTATGCCAAACTCTATCAAAAGCTTGTGCCACATCTAAAAATACGGTGGAGCAGACTTTTTTATCTTCAAGCGTTGTTTCAATGATGTTGGTAATTCTATGTACTTGGTCTATTGTTGAGTGTTTCTCTCTGAAACCAAACTGATGGTCAGGGATCAAGTTTTTCTCGTTTATGATAGGTTTAAGACGTTTTAAAAACAATTTTTCAAACAGCTTTGATAGTATAGGCAACAGGGAAATGGGCCTGTATGATGATGCTTCGTGAGGTGGTTTACCGGGCTTTGCGATCATAATCACTTCAGCAACTTTCCATGGCTCAGGAACATGTTTTAGCAGGAATGCAGCATTGATGAGCCTAGTAAGCTTAACGATGGCTTTTCACGGAAGATGTTTTAAGATTTCTCCCGTAATAAGGTCATACCCTGGGGATTTTTTTAGGCTCATGATTTGAATTTCCTTTGCAACTTCTTTCGGGGTCACAAGCTTAATTCTTTGGTCTTGCACAATGTTGGCAAATTGTGAGTTGTCTACAGACACGTCATTTGGCTGAAAGGTTTCTTCTAAGTGTTGTGCAAATCTTAGAGCTTTTTGCTCATTGCTTATGGCCCACTTTCCGTTATTATCTCTGATAGGAGGTATTGGTGTAATTGGCCTTTTGAGTGACTTTGTCGCTTTCCATAGAGAGTATTGCGTTGTATGGTCGCTGGTTAACTGACGTAGGTTAGTATTAAAAGCCTCATCTTGAAACGTTTGTATTTTTCTCTTCAACCTTTTCGTAAGGTTATTCAATAGAGTTTTATCTTGCGGGAATCTAGTTTGTTGCCATCTTTTTCTTTGAGTCCTTTTTTCATATAATAAGTCTATTATTTCTCTTGGGTAGGTATTGCCTTTAAATTTTTTTGTAAACTGTGGTGTGTTGTTCCATGCACATTGTTGGATATTGTTGCTAAAGTTGTTTACTTCAGAATCAAGCTGATCTTTGCTTTTTAATGAAGTTTTTAGGTCAATTATATTTTGTAGGTCTAAGCTAAAACTTTCCCAATCTGTAAACTTGTTAACTAATGTCAAGTGGTTTTCTCTTAATAATATTTTGTGACTTAATTTTAATAATATCGGAGAGTGATCGGAGTTCATGTGGTACCCCTCTTCTACACTCAGATAATTGGTTGATATATTTTTGATTATGAAAAAGTCAATAAGGTCTGGTAGTTTCTGGAGGTCAGTAGGCCAGTATGTAGGTTTTCCAGTACTTATGACGTCACAGCGCATGTCTTTTACTGCACTTAGAAGCTGTCTTCCCTTGGCTGAAGTCAATCTCGATCCCCAATGAATGTTCTTAGCGTTAAAGTCACCGCCTAATATAAATCTCTGTCCGAGGAGTCTGAAGAATTGTACATATTGTTCTTTGCTTATGGTGTGTCTTGGGGGACAGTATACGGCCGCTACTGTCACGTTAAATTTATATGTTTTGACTGATATCGCTACTGCTTGCGTGTCTGGCTCTTCGTATGTACACTGTTCGTAATGACAGATATTTTCTTTAATAATAACCGCGCTACCACCTCGGGCCGCGTTGTTAGGGTGCAGTGAGTGATAAACCTTATAGCCTCTGAACTTTACAAAAGACTGTTTAGTGAAGTGCGTTTCAGAGATCAAACACACATCAATATTTTCTGTATCTAGGACTACTTGTAACTCATGTTGGTGTTGCAGCAGTCCATTGGAATTCCACGCCATTATTTTTAGTGTGTTATTCATGATTGATTTGTATAGTGCTTGATTCTAACTTCTCTAGTCTCTTGTCAAATGAGGATATGCACTTCAAGATCTGGTTGAGCTTGTCCTCAAGACTTGATGGTTGTGTGCTTGGTTTTACCGCTTTTGCGTATGAGACATTTTTAGATGCATGTCCAGTTATCGCGGCTGTCTGTGCAGACTGTGCACTTTGTTTTGTTGACTGTTTGTCGGTGTTTCTAACAATTTCCTTAGCGGCAGGTGGATTATTTTTCGAGTTTTTGTTCTTAATCATTTGCATCTCCTTGGCAACTAAACACCCTCTGTAGTTTGCTGGGTGAGGTAAGCCACAGTGGACACACTTAGGTTTTTCTTGTGCAGGTTTGTTGCAATCAACTGTGAGGTGTTTACCTGTACATTTAACACACCTAGGCTCTTTTGAGCAATACTTTTGAGTATGACCATAAGCCTGGCATCTCTTACACTGCGGTATTATTTTTGATGTTTTAAGCGGGTTTATTTCAACTTTACACCCTAAGATATGTTTAATGCCGTATATTTTACTGACATCTTCGCCATTTTTGAACGATAGAATAAACATGTTCAGCGGTTCTTTTGTTCTCCAGCTTAACTTATTACTTACATTTTCTATCTGGAATCCTTGCGACGTTAGATCATCTTTAATCCGATCCGGTAGGCAGGAGGAATGTAATTTTTCACCACTACTCTTATTGGCCTGGTCTGCTTATCCTCGTAAGAGTGCCATAAACAGTTATTTTCTGTTAAGCGTCGAGCAATGTCTCTGTAAGACTCTTCAGTTTTAGCATTTATTTTGACACTATTACCGCTTAACATTTTGGCGGTAAATGTTTCTACTGACTGGGATTTCGTCAAAAAATCGTAGAATGTTTGATAATTCTTAACACCGTCCACTACGATTGGAGGTGGTGCTAGAATTTTTTTAGTGGTTGCCTTCTCTTTGTTGTTAAGTTGCTGCTGCTGAGCGCTAGTGTTAGCTTGTTGTAGTGGTGGTGGAGTAAGGGAGGTGTTCAACTTCCTTTTCTTCCTGTTTTTCACCCTAATCCACTCAGTCTCTTTGGCGAGTTCATCCTCATCCGTGCAGTACTCAACGTCACTTTTAGGAGGCTGAGCAGGTGTTATGGTCTCACTGACCTGTTTATCTGAGGGCTCTTGTGTCTTTAGGCATTTTAATTGTCCTTGAAGATCTTGTACCTGTTCCTGCAAGCTTTGTATATGGCCGTTCAACTGACGTACCATTTGCTGCAGGTTTTCTCTGTCCGTTTTCTCCTGGATGTAACAATCATACAACTGCTTTTCCAGATCAGTTTTTATTTTAATTGACTGTTTTGCAGCCATTATTTAGTTTTAAGGCGAGCGTGACACTTAAACAATTATAATATACACTTCATGACGATTTCCGCACATTGTAACTGGGTCATCGCGGTGGCCCCGATAGATCGACGTACACCGCGACTACGGTGTTGTGATGCGTCTGCAAAATACTCTAAACTAGAGCACGCGCGCGCGATCGGTACGTCCGTTCACAATAGTAGTTAAACACGAAACTTAATATGCTTGACATAAACAATTCTAAAACAAAAAAGCTCACGGAATTCCTAAAGTACTGCAACATGGATCAAATTGTTCTCATGCCAACGCACTTCGTAGGAGAAAGTGCTACTCTGATCGATGTGATATGTACGGATGCGCGGTATCGGGACGTTGTTGTGGACCACATAGCAGAACTAGGTCATCACTCGTTCGTATCATGTGAAATTGTTTTTAAAAAAGAGAAACCGTTGCGTAAAAAGGTAACATATCGCCCGTTTAGAGACATATCAGTTGATGATTTCCGGAGAGATCTAGAGGCAATCCCGTGGGACTCAATCTGCGACCTACAAGACGTAAATGATATGGTGAATTCCTTCAATTCACATGTTATTGGGCTTTTCAATGCCCACGCACCTATAAAAACTAGATTTTTTAAAGCGCAACCAACGCCTTGGATAACAGACATTATAAAATTAATGTTTAAGTTGAGAAACGATGCCCGCTATCGATATCGTCAAACCAAACTGGAAGCACACAAGCACTACTACTTAGATCTTAAGCACCAAGCAATAGTTGGTTTATTAAATGAAAAAAAGGCTTTTTTAACTAAGTATATTAATGACAACATTTGCGACTCAAAATCATTATGGCACAATATAAAAAGGCATGTGCTTCCAGTGTGTAAGGACGACGATGTGCTTTTAGAGCAATTTAACGACCCAGACGGGATGAATTCAGCGTTTCTGGATGTCCCGGGCGACCCTACTGCGAACACTTGCCAACAGACCTTCTTTGAATCAAATCGGTACGGGACCGCAAGTTTCACAATGACGCCGACAGATTCGAAAACAGTTTTAAATATTTTAAAAGCCATATCAACAAATGCGCAAGGGGTTGACGGTATATCCATGGAAATGCTGAGTCTCACACTCCCGCAATCTTTAACTGCAATAACGGAGATAGTGAATAGATCCATTACCTCTAATGTATTTCCTGATCTGTGGCGTAATGCAATTGTGCGGCCAATTCCAAAAAATAATAACCCACAAAGCTACAAAGATCTTCGTCCCATAAGTATACTGCCATGCTTATCCAAGGTGTTGGAAAGAGTGGTGTATCTGCAAGTTTCCGATTTTCTCGAGGCGCATGGTATGTTGCCCGAACTGCAGTCGGGATTCAGAAAGGGTCGCGGAACCACGACTGCCTTAGCAGACGTTTTAGGAAATATCCTTGAGGCCCGGGACCGTGGTGAGGGATCTATTTTGGTGCTGCTCGACTACTCGCGGGCCTTCGACTCAATTAATATTTCTTTATTGTTGTCCAAACTGGCGTATTACGGATTTGATAGCCAGATAACAGGTTGGTTTAAGAGTTACCTAACGGGCAGAACGCAGCGAGTGGAGATGCATATGAAAGACGGTTCCACGGTATCTTCCGCCCCACAACTAATAACAAGGGGAGTTCCTCAGGGATCGCTGCTCGGCCCGCTTCTTTATATACTCTATAGTGCCGACATAACTACGTGCATTAAGAACTGCAAATATCATGTGTACGCGGATGACACTCAGTTGTATGTCTCGTTTAACGCCAGTAACACAGCATCCGCTGTACGTACCCTAAATGAAGAACTTGATAGAATTGCGACGTGGTCTTTCGGCAACTCACTAGTACAGAACCCTAAAAAAACTAAGTTTATGGTCATGGGGAGCAGAAACCAAATAAAAACAATTATATCAGCGAAACCAGATGTTAAAATCATGGGAGAAAGTATACAAAGAGTAGAAGTCGCACGTAACCTGGGTCTAATCACCGATCCGGAACTTCGTTTCGAGGAGCACATTAATGACGTGATAAAGAACTGCTTTTATAGATTAAAGGTTCTGTACAGGGTGAGGGACTTCCTTAGTATTGTAATGAGAAAGAGATTGGTGGATAGCCTAGTACTATCTAAGCTTAATTATTGTGACGCTGTATACGGGCCGTGTCTCCTTTCCCGTACAGAACGTCTAATACAGCGTGTCCAGAACGCGTGCGCTCGTTATTGTTTTGGTATACCCCGGAGGCATCATATCACACCGTATTTAAATGAACACAATTTATTAAAAATGGCTGCACGACGGAAACTACATTTAGCCGTTTTAATGTTTGGTATCATAAAAACACGCAAACCGGAATACCTCTTTGAAAAAATTAGCTGGAGGCACGAGCACTACAGCTACTCTGCTCGTTCCACGTCCGTCCCGATCTCGATGCCTCGACATAGAACCACAGCATTCAGAGGATGTTTTAAGTATGCCGCTTCTCGCTGCTGGAATGATTTACCACCTCCCATAAGATCCCTAAATACAAAACAAAATTTCAAGTTACAACTGAAAAAAAACTTATTAGAAAAACAAAAATATGAGCAACAAATATCGTATAAATAAACACTCACGTAAGGTTTATCATCTATGGGCAAGGTGTATTAACGATCCAGCGGCGACGGCTCGAGGCGGTGATATCGAGGCGATGGATGCGTTAGCGAAAAATTTAAAATAATTGCGTATTTTTTTTTTTTTTTTTTTTTTTTTTTTTTTTTTTTTTTTTTTTTTTTTTTTTTTTTAATGCACTCACGGTTATGCCTGCGGATAATTTTCTGTGTTATTTAATCATATTTATTCATATAATTGGTTGTATAGTAGCATTATATTCTAAGTACTATTTGTTTTATTTTATTATTTATTTATATTTAATTCATTAAATCTATCTTGGTTTCCGTACGACTTTTTCGGGTGACCACTGAAAATCAGCGCTGTGCTGTGGGTCCCCATAGCACAGCATCATGCTGAGTGGAAGCCTTCTTGTCACAGTCATGACGTGCCAGCAGCTGCCGCATATTTCTGTTTTGTGCTCGTGATTATATTTAAATGCATTGTTTTATTTTATTGTATTGTTCTTTTTTTTATGCACGTGTGTCTGTGACAATTAAACTTATTTTTCTTTCTTTTCTTTTCTTTCTTTATATGTATAATCACCGATTGAATGAAAAAAAAAACACAGACTTAATCAACAGTCTAATTTAATATAATTTAATAAATGTACTGGAAACAAAAGACCGATGAAAAAATAGAATATGAATTGTGTGAAAGCTGGTTAGTATGATGGCAGTGAAAGTTGAAATGACGAGTAGAAGGGACGTAAAATAAATATTAAAAACAAATGCGACTCGGAAAGATTTAATAAAAAAGTCTGAAAATTGAGAATTTTCAAAAAAAAAAGTCGTTTAGCTCCTAAACTACAATATTAAATAATCGCTGAACAATACATAGGGGTATTTTGGGAAGACCTTGGAGAGTGGCTGCTAAAATTTATCTTTAGACCTTGTTTCGTGGCCCACCCTGTATAATCCATATCCATTCTAATCATATAATAAATTCGAAAGTAACTCTGTCTGTTTTACATCTTAACGGCTAAATGGATTTGAATACAATTTATAGTAGCACATGGATAGACCATGACCTGGTTTAGGACATAATTATAAAACTTTTTATCCCGGTAGTACATTCCCGTGGGATAATTTCCGAACTCCACGGCGATCAAAAACTAGTTTAAATATAAACTTTCATATAGAATACTATCTATTTTTAGCAGGGCATTTTAAATTGTATTTCATGATTGACCTTGAACATGAAACACTAATGGGCCAAGAATTGAGCCCTGTGGTACTCCCTCTTTTCATAAACCTTGGGGACATAAATACGTAGTAATTTCTATAATACGTTCTAGATACATAGACGCGTCTAGATCAGATAATATAAAAAATACTTTTAAAAGAAAGATCACAAGATATAAATAATATTGTCAAATGCAATATGTCAATAAAAGAATAACATAAGAATCTAGGCTGCTAGAACAACAAGATCACATGATACATTATTACGTTTGCCTTAGCGACGATGACATTAGTACTTATATAAAGAAAGCAATTTATTGTATTTCTTTGTCATTAGACAATATTTTATAGTTAGTTAGAAACACATTTATCGAAAAAGTGAACGGCATTGAAGTTTATAACAATGTTTCTCAAACGTGAAATTATTCCAGAGTCCTCGTTTAAAGTGCTACCAAATAACCGACTCGATATAGAAGTTAAAAAAATTGCGTGTTCTTTTAACTTTGCACTTGGTATTTTTTTGTTTTCAAAATACAATGTTCATGATAATCATATTTATCCTAATAATCAAAACAAATGTCAATTACTACTGTCATTCTGTCGTATGATATTTTTAAATTCAATGACTGTCTTTCGGATGTACAGAGCAGTATCTGATATTATTAACACAAAAATGGTTAACACTACTAGTAGTTGTACCTTCCTCTTCATATTTGTTTTAACTTTTTTTTCCATAATACATGCTTTCTGTTTTACAATGTTGTTCGTTCTGGACATTGTGCACAAGCACAATAACGTCTCTCTTATTCTGAAGATCCAAACTATCCACAAGAACATCGATTTTAGTGGGAGTATCCAAAGTTACATTATTTGGAACTGGATTTCAATATTTGTTATTATCTGTATTAACATTACCATATTTTCAAGTTTTTATACATTTCTACTGATTTGATGTTTATCGTATTTGATATCAATGTAATCATTGCCATCCGAGTTACGGTATTATTAAGGAAATATCTCGATAAGTGGGTTAAAGATATCCTGGTGATGAATTATGAGATGGAAAACGACGAACAATGTCACAAATTGTTCGAAATATACCAAAATATTTTGAATGCTTACCAGCTGTATAAAGCAATTTTCCATGTATTGGTGAGTTCTTGATTATTTTACTAGAACCTTTACATATGTAGATAATTATTTATTACAACAGGATATTTTTTTTACCGTCATTGTTTACAACACAGTAAGTATTTTTTTTCACAGACGTTATGTCACGCAATGGATGCATTTTCCCGAACTCTATTTTTTTTGGAGACAACGTTTCATATTCTGAAAGAATATGGATCACATGCAGATCCTGTAAGTATGAAAGTATTTCATTTTGTGTTTCAGGAGTATCGAAATTACGTTGCTAATTATGTAATTCAAACATTTGGTTATTAATAGTCTTATGTCTTATTTTCTAGTTTACGTTAATCGGACTCACGACATATTCATGGCTAATAAAGACTATAGTACTTGTGGTTATACACAGTATATACTGTGAGAGGTTCTATATAATTATTGAAGAAGCTGAGATGGCGTGTTTACAGCTTATGAAGAACGGGAATTGTCCAAGTAAGAATGATTTGACAAAAAATCTATCTTCCTTCAGATTAAAAAAGTAAATTCGTCCAGATTTCAGAAAAAATCTATATTCTGTGTCGAAGTCTAACTATACTAAATTTTCCTTTACAGAGCGTCAAAAAGATCTTTGTATGAACGTGATAATGGAAAGTCGTAACTTCAGTAAGATGACCGCATGTGGACTGTTCTATGTAGACGCCACGCTACCACTACATTTGATGGGAATTCTCACTAACTATGTTATTGTACTGTTGCAATTTAATTTTCTGTAAAATGAGTATTTGTTTGAAATGAATATAGCTTTAAGAGAATATTGACGTATTTCATGCCACGAAAAAAATATATAGGATGTAGAAAAAGTTCAGCACATGATTCTGAAACAACTGTTTTTTTTAAGTTATTGTATAGCTTTTATCGCGGGCTTTGAGCGCGGCGACCGAATCAAGAAATTCCGTAACGAAAATAAAACCTAACACTCCGCCTACCATGTAATGACGGTTCCCATGACAACGTGATGTTATCATGGGAACGAAATTTTTGTTTTATGTCATCACGTCATCATCCCAAGTGTGGCATTGACAAATAGGAAGTATGGAGGTTACAAATGCTATGCAATAGCTTTAACGCGGCAGTCCCCGATTGCCACACGTTTTTTTTTTATAAACGACGAAAATTATCAACTTTGTGGGTCTAGAATGAATTTTCTAGAATAAACTAAATTCATTGTAACAGTTTTCGCGTCGATTTACCTTACAACCTGTATTTAGGTAATGTATTATAGAATGGGTTGTGAGAACCCACTAGAAGCGGGTAGTGCAGGGGATCTAGACAAGGTGACATTTAATTAGCGATAACAATTATGGAAAAGTCAAAAACGTGTAAGATTGGTATAAGCGACCGAAAAGCTTGTGTCAAACCTGTTAAAAGAAAAAGGAAGAAAGACGAAACGCTTTGAAAGCGATTGCCACTTGTCTAGGCCCTCCAGTCTCCTCCAGATCGATCGCTGTGGCAATGCTCAGTTGAGATAATGATGGTATAGGAGTTATGCGACAGTCACCCCCCCCTTGTTGCATCTGTTGACGGAATCTTTGCCCCAACAGATGTCTACCTTCGTAAAACATTTTGGAGCTGCAATCGTTGACCACTGGAACAGGCCCATGAGCGTAGTGATGGGTTGGCAATCATCATATCAATAATCCGTGCCACTAGCTAGTGCATTCGCAGCACAAGACATTCATTTAAATCAATAGCCGAGTTATTCGGCTTCAACGATGGAGCAACCCTACCTAGACAAAACTGATGTACCATGTGGCCGATGAACTGAGAAGATGTTGATAGCAATAAATCGCGATAAATAAATGAGCTAGTGTTATGTTATATAATGTTGTTTTCCGATGATGTAAATAAAGGGAAAGTTTTGGTGTAGGAGTTATTCGACAAGGCAGAATGTTTAAGTGCGATAAATATTATTGTATAGGTAAAGTTGTTTGTGAGTTCATATTTTTAAAAAGGCAATCTCTGGGAACATTCTATTACATTTTTTTCCCTGATTTTAATTTACACAATTTTCTAGAGATATTGGATACTTTTTCAGTCAGATAAATGAACGGTTCCTCTGGAAATCTTCATGAGAATGAAACTGCGCAACTAGTTCTACATGATTCACTGTTGTACTTCCAGTTTGTTACCCTATCCATAGTGTTGTAGCGATATGTGGACATAGATATTTATAATATGTGGCGCATGAGGGTAATCACCTGCTTTCCTAAGGCTATAACTTTTTTTTGTATATAAGAAAAATGTTTTTGGTTTATGGAACTGTTATATTGTATAATCGGACTTATAATTTTGTTCTGTTTAAGTTGAAAAAATAATACTTATGAAGTGCCACCGCTAGAATTGATGCACCTTTGGGCGGGTTTTAGAGCATTTTGCATTACTTTTCTCAGTACTTCTAGCGATAGATTCATTACTTCTTCTTCGAGTGAGAGCATAGAATGGCTGATACAAAAAAAAAACATTTAAAAAAATGAGAGCATTTTTCCAAGAGGTGATAACTTATGAACCATCTAGTATAAATTAAAATAAGCATGAAGAGATCAATGATTGTGTTAAAGTTCTAGGTTATCTTTAGATAGAATTTATTGTGTAAGTAAGTAAGTAAAAAGTTATGGATTTAGGTACATACAACAATCACCACATCAATGTGTTTTATTGAATAGAAATTAGATCATAGAAATGCATATATTATCATGTTACACAACTCCCGTATTTTCCGAGGGGTCTTCACAGGTAATATCCGGGAAATTATTTGTTAAAAAAATTGACTGTCAACTTAATTATTGTCCGTATCAAAGAACAATGACACACAAACAAATGTTTGTGTGTCATGAACTGTAATTTTTAACAGTTTTATTAAATGGCTATTCACGTGGGCGAAGTCGCGGGCAAAAGCTAGTGTAAATATAAACTTTCACATAGAATACTATCTTTTATTAGCAGGGCATTTTAAACTGTATTTCATGATTGACCTTAAACATGAAACACTGATGGGCCAAGAATTGAGCCCTGTGGTACTCCACCTTTTCATGAACATTGGGGATGTAAATACATGGTAATTATTATAAAACGTTCTAGAGACATAGACGCGTTTACGTTCGCCTTAGCGACGATAACATCAGTACTTATTATAAACAAACCAATTTATTGTATTTCCTCGTCATTAGGGCTTATTAGGACAATATTTATAGTCAGTTAGAACATATTCTTGGAAAAACCGAACGGCATTGAAGTTTATAACAATGTTCCTTAGACGTGAAATTATTCCACAGTCCTCGTTTCAAGTGCTACCAAATAATCGACTCGACATAGAAGTAAAAAAAATTGCGTATTCTTTTAACTTTGCTCTTAGCATTTTTTTGTTTTCAAAATATAATGTTCATGATAATCATATATATCCTAACCAAAACAAATGTCAATTACTGTTGTCATTCTGTCGTATGATGTTTTTAAATTCGATATGTGTCTTTCGGATGATCACAGCAGTATCCGATAATATTATTAACACAAAAATGGTAAACTCTACTAGTACTGATTTCTTCCTCTACATGTTTGTTTTATATTTCTTTTACATAGTACGTGCTTTCTGTTTTACAATGATTTTCATTCTGGACATTATGCACAAGCATAATAACGTCTCTCTTATTCTAAAGATCCAGACTATCCATAAGAGTATTGATTTCAATAGGAGTATCCGAAGTTACATTATTTGGAACTGGATTTCCATACTAATTATTATCTGTATTAATATTACCATATTTGCGAGTTTTAACACATCATTTCATCACTCGAGTGTCGTGAACCATATTCTTAATTTTTATGCTGATTTGACGATTGTCGTATTTGATATCAATTTAATCATTGCCATCCGAGTTACGGTATTGTTAAGGAAATATCTCGATGATTGGATTAAAAATATCCTGGAGATGAATTATGAGATGGAAAACGATGAACAATGTCATAAACTGTTTGAAATATACCAAAATATTTTGAATGCTTACAATCTGTATAAAGCAATTTTCCATGTATTGGTGAGTTCCTGATTATTTTACCAGAACCTTTACATATTTAATTATTTATTACAACAGTTTTACCGTCATTGTTTACAACACAGTAAGTATTTTTCTTCACAGACGTTATGTCACGCAATGGATGCATTTTCCCGAACTCTATTTTTTTTGGAGACAACGTTTTATCTTCTGAAAGAAAATGGACCACATGCAAATCCTGTAAGTATGAAAGTATTTCATTTTGTGTTTCAGGAGTATCGAAATTACGTTGCTGAATAAGTAATTCAAACATTTTTTTTGGTGACACTCGTACTTATGTTTTATTTTCTAGTTTACGGTAATCGGACTCACGACATATTCATGGCTAGTAAAGACTATAGTACTTGCGGTTATACACAGTATATACTGTGAGAGGTTCTATATAACTGTTGAGGAAGCTGAGATGGCGTGTATTCAGCTTATGAAGAACGAGAATTGTCCAAGTAAGAATGATTTGATAAAAAATCTATCTTCCTTCAGATTAAAAAGTATATTCGTCTAGATTTCAGAAAAAAATCTATCTTCTGTGTCGAAGTTTAACTATACTAAACCTTCCATTACAGAGCGTCAAAAACATCTTTGTATGAACGTGATAATGGAAAGTCGTAACTTCAGTAAGATGACCGCGTGTGGACTGTTCTATGTAGACGCCACGCTACCACTAAACTTGATGGGAATTCTCACTAACTACACTATTGTACTGTTGCAATTTAATTTTTTGTAAAATGAGTAATTGTGTGAAATAGTTTTAAGGTATTATTGACATATTTCATGTCAAGAAAAATTATAAAAGGTATAGAAAAAATTCAGTACAAGATTCTGGAACAGCTGTTTTTTATAACCGACGTATATATTGTCAACTTTTGTGGGTCTAGAATCATTTACTGAATTTTTGGTAACAGTTTTCGCGTCGATGTACCTTACACCCTGTATTTAGGTAATGTGTTATAGAAATAGAAGGGTCGTGAGAACCCACTAGAAGCGGGCTGTGTACAGGACTTAGATAAGGTGACATTCTATCAGCGATAACGATGATGGAAACGTCAAAAACGTATAAGCCTGGCGTCGACTATAGACGAATTGCGTCGAATCGAAGAGAGCCAGTCTAATCGCATTTATTCCTTGTGCATCCATCTCAGCAAAATCGAATCAAAACTTTCATTCATCGTAACTTTTTATCAAAGTAGTCGTCTTTTCTCAAAGAAGGTTGTCAAAATAATGACCATACTTCATTAAATACAAAAACTCGTCAATGCGTATTCGATTACTCGCGTCGACTGAGGCGCGCCGAGTAGAGTCGAAACGCGTCGGCGAAGAAATTCGCCTGTCGAGAAATGCGCGCGGGTGATTCAATTTGGCGCGCCTCGTGTCGTCGCTAATGGACGCAGTTTCGTAGTAAATATATAGGAGGCGAATTTCTGCAATTCGATTCGCCTTGACTCGGCGGCGACCGAAAAGCTTGTGTCAAAACTGTTGAAAGAAAAACGAAACGCTTTCAAAGCGATTGGCACTTGTCTAGGCCCTCCAGTCTCCTCCAGATCGATTCTTGCGGCGATGTTCAGTCGAGATAATTATGGTATAGGAGTTATTCGACAAGGCAGAATGTTCGAGAGCGTTCATTCTAAAAGTTGGCAACGTCGCAAACAGCTGTCAAATATTTACCTGTTTTGATTAATTTGGCAATAAATATTACTGTATGGAAATATGAAATATCGCTAACTAGTGAACTAGAATACACCTAATAAACCACGGGCGCAATTAGTTCTACATGATTTACTGTTGTATTTCCAGTTTATTACCCTATGCATAGTATTGTAGCGGCATGTGGACATTATTGTGACATTTAACCTATGTGGCGCATAAGGGTAATCACCTGTTGTAAATAAGAAAATAAGAAAAATCTTTCTGTCTTATGGAATTATTGTATTTTTTTGTGCTCGTGTGTATACTGTTCTAGGTGTGTGTGTACGGAGAGAAATTAAATGTTGGATGAATTTGAATATTTATTTAACTCACATTACGTATACACAATAGAGGTACTTGTAATAATTATGCTGTAAGCGCGTCTATAGCGGGTTACGGACGAACTCGCGTCGCAGATCGCTACACGTACGAATGATTACAAAATGATTGTGTCAGCGTTCCTACATACTATTGTATAATCGGACTTATAATCAGGGTTGTAACGGATGTCGTATTTACGGATGAGGATGCGGATGAGGATATCGAGATAATCGGGTTTGAGGATGCGGATGAGGATACGGATATTGGAAAATTCCTTATTGAGGATGCGGATGAGGGTGCGGATGCGGATGTTGTACAAAAAATAGCCCTTCTTATTATTATTTTATTTATTTATCTTTATTCACATAATGGTAAATGTAACTATTATGCTAAGCCCCAAAAAACCGTAGTAGTGGTTTGACTGTGGGGTCGGTGAGTCTCTATACATTAAATAAACTTTGTACAGACGTCGCGTTTCTCGTTTATAGTATTTATATTTGTATTATAGGTTGTAGGTTGATAGGTCATTTGATAGGTTAGCGTAACGTTTTTTGTAATTCACCTGCAAAAAACTTCACTTCTACAAGCAAACAAAAAGTAAACACTAACACACCATCCGCCACCCGGTACCCAGTAACTCAAATTGTGACATGTGACACCACCGTCGTGCCACCACTGCCTCGTGCGGCAGATCGTCTGTCAAAGGACAAGGACATTGCGAATTCAGTCAATAGGAACGTGTAACTCACTTATCGGCCCGCTCATTTAACACGGCGCGAGTTTTTTAAAATTCACTATTTGTGCGAACAACGTAGGGTCACATCCCCATAGAAATTATGAGGATGCGGAGCTTTTAAAATTAAAAGTTGAGGATGCGGATGTTTTGCGGATATCAAAATGTATGCGGATGCTTCGCAGTTACGGATGCAGATACGGGTATCCGTTACATCCCTGCTTATAATTTTGTTCTGTTTAAGTTGAAATAAACTAAAACCCGACTACCATTTTTGTACCTATGTCTTGATTTCTGTCTGAAATATTTCCTCATTTTATACTTTTAATAACATAACAACACGCCTTGTTTCCCCGAAGGGTTAGGCAGAGGTGTACCTGTAGTAGATACACCTACATTTCGCCAGTTTTATACTTTTTAGAGCGTGATTTTTCAGTAGTCGGGTTTTAGTTTTCGAACTTACTTTTATTTAAAATAATTTTGGGGTTATTTCGAGATAAAGTGTTTGCAGAGCAGCTTTAATTTTTGTTTTTTTGGGTTTTAATTTATAATAGGTATTAATTTTACAGCCGCGCCGTACGTAGGTACGTAGTCTCACTTTTGCTTGATTTTAACAATTTAAACATATTTATTAACCTAGTCAATATGATATATATACATATTTGTAATGTGTTCGTCAAGCCCTTTCATTTGATACACTTTTTTTTTAGTTAGTGACTTTGTCCTCTAGAGGGCGCCATATTGCATTTATTGTGACGCCACATAGCTTATAACCAGCCGACAATCAAGACGCTTCTAATGATACCTCAGGTGTCAAATTATGATCGGCAGTTTAGAAGTTATGAGGTAACAGATGAACATACATACATACAAATATACCGGTCAAAATCATAACCCTCCTTTTTGCTTCGCCGTAGTCGGGTAAAAATAATATCTCTGAAGTGGCCGCCACCAGAATTGACGAACATTTGGGCGCGTTTTAGATCATTATGCATTACTTTTCTCAGTACTTCTGGCGATAGATTCGGCACTTCTTCTTTGAGTGACTTTGAGAGCATGGAATGGCTAAGACATTCCATTCCATATTCCAATTACCATTTTCAAAAATGAGAGCATCTTCTATGATGTGATAACTTATGGGCCAGCTTGTATAAATGAAAATAAGCATGAAGAGATCAATGACTGTGTTCAAGTTCTGGGGTATCTTTAAATAGAATTAAATGTGTAAGTATGTGATTAGGCAAAAGTAATGGATTTAGGTACATACAACGAACACCACACCAATGTGCTTTATTTAATAGAAATTAGATCATAAAACTGCCTCGTTGGTCTAGTGGTCGTAAGCGCTACTGCTGAGCATGAGGTCCTGGGTTCGATTCCCGGGTCGGGCAAAGTGTTATTGGGTTTTTCTATCTGGAATTTCTCAGTAGCAGCCCGGAGTCTGGATTTGTGCCCGGTTGATGGCAATAGGCTCGCCCCCTATTACTACATGGGACTTAAACATAACTGGCGAAATGTGGGTGTACCTACTACAGGTTACACCTCTGCCCAACCCTTCGGGGAAACAAGGCGTGATGTTATGTTATGTTATGTTATGTAGATCATAAAAACGCATTTTTCATACACGACTCCTGTAGGATTCTCTAAAGAGTCACGCACAGGTGTTCACAGATAATGTCCGGGAAATGTATTGTTAAGGAAATTGAGTGCCAACTTAAATTGTCCGTATATTCAAAACACAACTGTTATATGTGTGTCAATATGCAAAAAAAACCCTGATTCAGAGAAATTAATTACTACTGGACCAAGCAAACGGAAATAGCTCAATATTGGTGCTATGGCTTTAATATTAAACAATTAGGAGCCTCGCCCAGACGATACGAACGTTCATACTAAAAGTACACAAAGTTTCGCCAAGTGTGCATTACACATTGGGTTTCTATAGTTTAACCTGAGGGACAAGACAAAGGGTCATTCTATGAACGATAATGAACAGTTAAAAATGTATGGGACTAACATAAGCCATAGAAAAGCATGTCAGTCCTGTTGAAAGTCGTTATAGAAACGGTCTGAAAACGATTGCCACTTATTTAGGAGCTCTGGTCAATGCGACCCCTGCTGTGATCGTAGCCGCATATTGTGCGAGATCAGCTTATACTGGAAATGTATAGCTTGATATGTAGCCGTATGTACACAATTCCAATAAAAATAGTTTTTAATTAAATTAAGATATATCGAACTGTAACAGAGCAAGCAAGTAGGTAGTGACGACGCTAAATGTTTCTAAGGGTAACGTGGCGTCAATGACGAAGAAACCGAACGCGTTCAACTTCTCGAACGATGTTAACTGTTGGCGTCGGATGTTCTTGCATATTCTTCTTTGTGTATCTGTGAATGGTAAAGTATGATAGAATTAGATACACTCCCGGAAACCTGAATCGAGCTACCCTGCATATTTTTGTTTAAAGGTCTCTATCTTTTTAAATAATGGTAGGATAAAGAAAAATAAAATGTGGGTTTGAAGCTAGTCACTCACTATCATTTCCGTTAATTCATTGTCCCAAATTTGAAATCGGAATACTAAAAAATATTGTAATGTCTGTTTTTTCCATGTAAATGAAAGTAGCTTTTACCCCGCGGCTTCGCTCGCTTGGGAGGCAGGAAATTTTTCAGTGAGAACGTACTACCGGGACAAAAAGTATCCCACGTCCTAAGTCAAATTTCTCGAAATCCATTTAACAATTCAGGCGTGAAATGGTAACAAACAGACAGATAGACAGAGTTTACTTTCGCATTTATAATATTATCATTGAAGTATGGATGCCCAACAATTACCCGAACATCCTCTTGAATTCTTAAGCAGGGTACAAATGTTTTTAACTTCAGTCATGGTTGCATAGAATTTTTCGCTTTCGATGCTCAGCAAGATTTGTAAAGCCGTGCTCTTGATGAGCCACGATTGTGATATTACTGCAAATAGTGCAAACTGTAAAGAAAACGTACATTTTTAAAGTAGAAAAATTGTTATAAGACGATCCACATAACGAAAAATCAAGCCTTGTTTCTTCAATAGACTTGGCAGAGATGGATAATACAGCCATATTTGGCTAGGTTTGTTATAAGTGCCATGATAGGAGACAACACATTAATCAGAGCCAATTTCAATATAACACTTTTGACCTAGATATCGAAGCCAAGATTAGCAATGAAAGATAGGTATAGACTAGTCCAACGAGGCGTAAAAGTACATAAAACAGGTACATGTTAGTCCTGAGTGGTTTGAAAGATAAACAATCGACGATCAACGATTAACGTTTAGCTTGTCATATGTTCAATTCATTTGTTAAAATTAAGGTACTCACTTCTCCTCCATTGTATGCTAATATTTGTTTCATTTGTAGTAATATAGCTACGGACATTAATCCGTGGCAGACTGTGTGTATTGTGTAATATACAACCTAAAAGTACAGAGAAACTGTATTATTTGTATTGTGTTATCCTACAGCAGGCAGACTGTGAAGACGATTTTATTCAAATTACATATCGACACTGGAATTTTCAAATGTCGTAAAGGACAGGGAATACAATGTCCTTTACGACAATTGAAATTTCCGGTATCGATATATTTCAACGGTATATAGTTTTGTTATTTAATTTACTCACCAGAAGGCGAAACGTTTTCTCAAAAATCTTATATGCATCCAATATATTTAAGTACAAATCATACATTTTTGACCAATGAGATTCACTACTTAAACCTCCTAAATTTCCTGATAGTTGCACCTCTTTTATCCAAACACTAAGCGTTTTCCGCAACAAATTAATAACAAATGTAGCATAAACCATATTAATATCAAAAGAAATGCTGGAATAACTTGACAAACTATCCAAAATATTGGTAAGAGTAAAATGTATCCAGCAATATGAATTGGCCGTCAAGTAAATGCAATTTAGGATGATAACATAAACCCAGTTGGAGATAACCAAGGTTTTTATATGTGTTTCGTCAATTTTGAGAACTCTATGCACGTGTTGGATTTTTAAGACTAATAAGGCATTGTTGTGGCAATTAATAATATTTGAACAGTAGTTGATAATGAATCCAATCGTGAAGAAAAAACAGTCAAAAACTTTGCACCAAACAAGAATAGTGGATACACTCGTCGAAACAAGAAGCTGATAGAAGATTAGAGACCGGAATAAAACAGCGCAGAAAAGGCCAACAAAGTTGTATCTGCTACTGTTCGAAGTGATGAAGTTGTCCCGAATAGAATACTTTGCGCAGATGAAAAGACTTTGCATCATATTCAATGGTTTTAGCACTGATTGTAAATCTTCTTTAACCACGTTGTTCAGTAATACTTCCTTGTATGGTACTATTGGTATATTCTTGATTATTACATCGTTTATTTTTGATTTTCGTTTGTTCTTCGGAAATGAAAGCATGTTTATTGCACTCGTGAGGTTCACGTTAGTGAAAAGTTAAAACTCATGACGTTAGTGGAATAGCAATTAATTAATTCAGCCATTACTCGTTGGTGATCTGTTGTTATTAATTAAAACACAAACTCATTTTTGGAATGAATTAAATAGTTTTCTTTGTAAATGCAAATGCGAAATATACAGGGTGGCTGGGACATCGATGCGAAAGCTGTTACCTGGATTCAGCATGAATTTGAATCAGCTGTTCCATACATTTTGACCGTGTAGGTCATTTGCGCACGCACGCACTTTTCTAAACAAAACAGCAGATTTTTTTTTTAATAACCGACAAATAAGAACGCAGTAATAATCATGTACTGAATATGGTTCGCGTCGATGTTCCTGTCCCCTTGTATAAATGGAAACGAAAGAGTGAAAAATTTACAGAAACAAAACTGCTTACTTACTTTAAAGAACTTTAATGACAAATATAGTATTTCAAACCAAATAATAATTATATATTAAAACAAGCATTTTCGAAAATTGGTGAGTCAGTACAATTGGTTACTAACGATCTGTTATTACAAACAGGAACTGGACAATAACTGAGATAGAGAAATTTACAAAAACTCGAACTGTAATAGGACTATGGTGTAAGTAGTGATGAGATCAAGCACTTGCAACAGCATCACAGCGTCTATTGTGAATAGGCTACACACATTCATCTTTTTGCAGGTAGCACTTTGAATCCGCTGCATATTCTTGCAGAATCTTTTTCGAGTTTCTGTGAAGATTTTTTTACAATTATAAAATAAACCTTGAGTTCTCATAATCTTTCTTTCAACTATTATTAGGTATATCTAAACGTCAAATTTTCGATGTTAGTTACTACTGAAGCGGAAGAAAGTTCAGAAGATAAACGGACCACACAGTCTTTCTCCTTGTTTCCGTTATTTTATAGCATTGCTTGCAGCAAGTTTATTATCATCTTCTGCAAGTCTTTTTTTATCGTAGGCTACAAGTTTGTAATCGTGTAAGCTTTTAGGAACGATATATATTCATCATCAACATTATCATTGGCAGCGTTGTTCCACCCATTGCTGAGTTTAGACCTCCCCTTTGTGCTAAACTAAGGCACATGATTACACATTATAGTGCACATTATGATTGATTGTGTGTTACGCAATTAGGGTGCTGGTCTGAGCGAGTCTCCAGATCTTCCCGCGATCTCTTGTATGTAAAATGTGTTTTTACCTGAACATCTTCCTGAAGTTATAATTTGTATGCAGGTGCTCTCAACTTCTGTCATGGCCGAATAGAATCTCTCACACTCCACGCTCAAAGATGAAAGAAGAATGAGGTTCTTTAACACCCACGTTAAAGATAAAGATGATAAAAGAGCGTACTAAAATCATAAAGATATTGATCAATTTCCAATAAATTCAATCATTTTCCATTCAATTAGGTCATTAAAGTATTAATACAAGTGTTGTGTCATCATTTTCGAAAAACTAAATTCTTTAAAGTAATTAGAGCCTGGCCACGCTAAGTCTGCAATGGAATAAATGGGCAACCCCAAAAGTTTTATTTTTCGAATACTTTTACATCAGTCAGTTATATCAGTTTCGGGGTTGTAAGTAGATCTAATGATTCTGATATTATAACAAATTCAAAAATATCAAATTAAATTCCAATAATCGTGTTATTTACTTAATCTGTGTTGTTCTATCTTGTATTTCTATTCGTGACTTTGACTTCCATTTTTCATGCCTTCCTGTTTTTGAAGCTGCATATCTTTTTAAAAAGTGTTTGGCATGTCGGATCACCCTCCAGTTTTCAAAGGTTTTGTCTTTTATTGGGTCCATCTTATTTCACATTCACTCACAAACGAATAAAGCACTGACACATAACTTTTGCATAATAATAAACACATTACATCATTGGCTATATTGTAATTTCTGACATCACAATTTAGTACATGTTGGGTGAACGTCAAATAAGACGCGGCGAAATGTTGCTGATATAAAACGTAAAACGTTTTTTGAGGATGATATTCGTAACATAGAATAAAGTATATCTATTTCTTTTTTATATCTATTTAGTATATTGCATCACATTTTAATGTTAGTAAATTATTTTTCTTTAAGTACGCTGTACTGGTACAGCGTCTTAATATTTGTTTGCTGCACCGGTCGACGTCATTACGTCGGCGCCGGCTGTCGCTCAAAACCAGCGCTGGGGCTCTTTCTTGCATAGGGTCGTAGCATAATGCTGAGCGAAAGCCGATTTGCGTGGATGTGACGTATGCTTCCCCCAACCTGTTCATCGCCACATAACAGTGATTGTTCTTGCGTTGAATTGCAGAAAGTCGACGATGTTAAGTACTTAGGGGTCACCTTGGATTCTAAATTAAACTTTGGTGCACATATAAATTGTCTCACCACCAGAATACGGAAATTTATCTTCATGGTTAAAAATCTTCGGTATATCCTAAACTCCAAGCAACTACTATCTGTTTATTGTACACTCTGCTAATCGCTCCTGACATATTGCATCACTTCTTGGGGTGGAACGTTTAAAACTAACCTTTTAGTACTTGAAAGGGCTCAAAGGGCAGTACTTAAAGTTGCTTTATTCCTTCCTTTCCGTCATCTCACTATAGAAGTTTATAAATTCTCTAAAGTCCTCTCAATTCGGCAGCTTTTTATTCTCCATGTTACTTTGAAACAACGGTCTCTTATTCCTGTTATAAATACCCATCAAAATTCTGACATAAGAAGCAGAAGAAGGAATGTATGCCAACCTAAATCAGTAAAAACCAAATTTGCCCGAAATTTCTTTTCTTTTCTTGGCCCATTTCTATACAACAGACTGCATGATTTACTCTCAATTCATACCCTGAACAAAGTAACTTTTAAAAGAAAAATAACTGACTGGCTTATCACCTTAGATTATACCCAAATTGAAGATCTTTTCAAAACCATGTCCTAACATAATGTTCCCTTTGCAGCGCACATTACCCAACACACACACCACATACATACACTTCCATCTCCCCTTGCATGTATCCTTAATAAATTACTTTACTTTCTGTATTTTTAATTTAGTAAAGCAATTTTTATGAGCAATATTGCAACATTGTAATGTATGAAATTTTTATTTGAGTAATATTATATGCGAATCAGATCGTCTCCAGTACAGCAATAAAAATGTAAAACTTTGTTTTAGGGGGCCTGGTGACCTGACATACAGGTTTTGTAAAAAACTTAGTTTAGGCACCAGTCTTCCACAAATTAATTATATAATTGTGACTTTGTACTAACATTCTCTGTAATTTGTGGTAAGAAAATAAATAAATTATTATATTATAATTTTCTTTTATTTCATTTATAAACATACTTTTTACATTTTTAAATATTCTTCATTCATCATTCATCATTTCAGCCGAAAGACGTCCACTGCTGGACATAGGCCTCCCCCAAGCACCGCCACTTCGACCGATTCTGTGCTTTCCGCATCCAGCGGATTCCTACGGCCTTCACAAGGTCATCGGTCCATCTTGTGGGAGGCCTTCCAACGCTACGTCTTCCGGTACGTGGTCGCCACTCCAGAACCTTTCGACCCCATCGGCCATCCGTTCTGCGAGCAATGTGCCCTGCCCATTGCCACTTAAGTTTGGCAATTCTTCGGGCTATGTCGGTTACCTTGGTTCTCCTGCGGATCTCTTCATTCCTGATTCGATCACGTAGGGAAACTCCAAGCATAGCCCTCTCCATTGCCCTTTGGGTGACTTTTAGCCTTCTGATAAGGCCCATTGTGAGCGACCACGTTTCAGTACCATAGGTCATCACTGGCAACACGCACTGGTCAAAGACTTTCGTCTTGAGACACTGTGGTATGTGGGACGAAAAGATATTGCGTAGCTTCCTGAACGCTGCCCAGCCGAGTCGGATTCGACGATTGACCTCTTTCTCGAAGTTGGACCTACCTAGCTGGACGATTTGTCCTAGGTAAACATACTCGTCCACAACTTCGAGCGTAGCGTCTCCGATCTTCATGGGAGTGGGTGTCACATGGGCATTTGACATGACTTTTGTCTTGTCCATGTTCATTTTAAGACCCACTCTTTCGGAGGCTCTACTGAGGTCATCGAGCATTGTACTGAGTTTCTCCATGGTCTCAGCCATGACAACTATGTCGTCGGCAAACCGAAGGTTAGTGATATACTCGCCATTGATGTTGATGCCTAGCCCTTTCCAATCCAGAACCTTGAAGACATCCTCCAGTGCAGCGGTGAACAGTTTCGGAGAGATAACGTCTCCCTGTCTCACACCTCGCTGCAGAAGGATAGGTTTCGAGGTCTGGTCCTGGAGTCGAACTGACATAGTGGCGTTTTTGTACAAACACTTTAGCACCTCGATGTACCGATAGTCGATCTGGCACCGTTGAAGAGACTGCAGCACAGCCCATGTCTCGATCGAATCGAAGGCTTTCTCGTAGTCCACAAACGCTAAGCAGAGAGGCTGGTTATACTCTTCGGTCTTCTGTATAACCTGCCGCAGCGTATGTATGTGGTCTACGGTGCTAAAGCCTTTACGAAATCCGGCTTGTTCGGGAGGCTGGAAGTCGTCAAACCTGCGCGCGAGACGGTTCGTGATAACTCTTGAAAACAGCTTGTAGACATGGCTCAGAAGTGTGATGGGCCTATAATTCTTAAGCAGGGCATTGTCGCCCTTTTTAAAGAAGAGTACCACCACACCTCTGTTCCATGCCTGTGGCGTTTGACCCTCGAGTATGACGGAATCGAAAAGCTTCTGGATGGCCTTAAGAACAGGTTTTCCCCCGGCCTTCAGGAGTTCAGCCGTAATTCCGTCATCACCCGGCGCCTTGTTGTTTTTAAGTTGCTTCAGAGCCATCCTAATCTCGTACAAGCTGACGTCCGGGATGTCTTCGGTATAGTGTCGGGTCAATCTAGCTCTTGGGTCGTTTGCTAGATACGTAACGGGGTTACTGGTTGACGTGTATAACTGTCCATAGAAACTCTCGATCTCTCTCAACAGCTCAGGTTTGGCGGATACGATTCAGCCATTATTGGTCTTCAGTTTCGCAAGCTGGCTCTGTCCAATAGACAGATCTCTAGCAAATACCTTGGAGCCCTTATTCTGCTCTATTGCGTCCTTAATACGGTTCGTATTATAGAGTCGAAGGTCGCTTTTCAAGGACTTAGAGATCTGTCTATTGAGCCGCCGGTATTTAAGCGCATCGTCTGAAGACTGCAGAATCATCGCGCGCCTCTCCTCCATGAGCTGTAAAGTAGCATCAGAGAGCCTCTTGTTTCGATTTGTACGACGGGTCTTGTAAAACTTGGACCCGACCGTATGGACAGTTTCCACGAACCCATCGTTATAATCGTCCACGGAGCTCCCTAGGCACTCGAAACGATTCTGAAGTTCGAGCTGAAAGCTCTCGGGGTTTTGGACTTGGATCGGTGCTGGGCGGAGCGTAGACTTCATCAGTCGAGATCTTTCCAGCTTGATATTCAAGTTCAATGTGCCTCTTACCATACGGTGATCACTTCCGGTTTTCACCGCGTTGATCACAGAGACATCATTGAATACTTGCCTCTTCGTCGACATAATGAAGTCAATCTCATTTTTTGTTGCACCATCAGGGCTCTGCCAGGTCCACTTTCTGTGCTCACGTTTTCTGAAGAAGGAATTCATCATAAAGAGGCCTTCCTTCTCCATAAAACTGGCCAGTAGTTGACCCCTGTGGTTTCGACGTCCAACTCCAAATTGCCCCACTCGCAGCTCATCATCGTTTCGTTTGCCCAGTTTCGCGTTGAAGTCCCCCATGACAACGGTGAAGTGAGTTTTAGAGCCATGCATGGCTCTGGAAATATCCTCATACATGGTCTCCACCTCATCGTCGGGGTGTGACGAGGTCGGGGCGTAAACCTGTACGATCTTCAGCGAATATCTTGCGGATATTCTGAGTATAAGGTACGCCACCCTGGTCGACACACTCTCGATCTTCACCACGTTGCTCACAAGGGACTTATGGACGATAAACCCGACACCACCTTGGGACTGCTGGTCGCCCTCCCGGAAATAGAGCAAGTTCCCGGATTTGAGGATTATCGAGTCCTCGCCCTCTCTTCGGACTTCAGATAACCCTACTATACCCCATCGTAACTTGCTCAATTCTTCCTCGAGTTCGATGATCTTTTCGTCGGTCCGGAGTGTACGCGTGTTGTATGTTGCCAGGTCCAGTTTCCGGTGGTTATGGTAGCCGGATCTCTTCCGGGGATTCTTCGCACCCCTTGCCTCACCGTGGCCTTGACCGCTACCGTAGCCAAGGGCCGGTGGGCCGCCGGGCACTAGGGGCCGTTTCTTTCTGGTGCTTTTCATTTTTGGGGGGGGGGGTATGCCATAATCGCCACGCTTGGCAGGCGGGTTGGCGATCGCAGTATGGTGTTAGAAATGCATAGAGAACGCTGCTGCCCATTCTCTAGTAAGTCCCTTAGTCGCCTTTTACGACACCCATGGGAAGAAATAGGGTAGTGCTATTCTTTAAGTCCGGCACCACACGGACTTAAATATTCTTATAAAAAATAATTAAATAAACATTTAAAAATATAAAAAATTGTAGCCCACCGGTGTCGGGAACAGGGTCCAAGCCACCGGTGGTCAGGGCTCCTGAGAGAGGAACCTCCTAACAATACGTGCCGTGTCCAGGAGTACTGCTTTCTGGATCAAGCCCTTGATCCAGCTGCCTAACGATAGCCTCCTCAGGTGTAGGTCGAGGCTCTTAGCTATTATGCCATTGGTCGTAACGACTATCGGCACAATGATTGCTGTATCCACACCCCATAAGTCGACAACCTCGTGAGCTAGATCAAGATACTTAATCTGTTTATCTTTTTCAGCTTTCACGAGATTCTCGTCATACGGGACCGCTATATCAATAATCATTGTGCGGCGCTCTAATCGATCTATCACCACTATGTCTGGCTTATTGGCAACAATAGTCCTGTCAGTGATGATAGATCGATCCCAATACAACGTGTTATTGCCATTTTCGAGGACTGGGTCGGGCACATATCTATAGTACGGTACTTCTGATTCCACAAGACTGTATTTCAGAGCAAGTTGCTGGTGGATAATCCTGGCTACAAGGTTGTGCCTATGCAAGTAGTTGCCAGAGCAGTTGCTCCGTTAGCCAGACGAGAACAGCCAGAAATAATGTGTCTGATTGATTCTCCGGGACGGTGGCATGCCCGACAGATGTCAACCGTGCCGTCCTTCACAATATATTTCCGGTAGTTGTTCGTCATCATAACTTCGTCCATAATCGCAAAGACAAAAGCTTCGGTTTCCCCAAAGAGGTCACCGAATCGCAACCAGGATACGGACGCTAAAAGGTCTACATCGGGCCCATGTAAGGCCCGGTAAAAGCGCCCGTGAAGCTCTTTGCTCTGCCATACCTCCCTGCGGTCATTAGTATCTAATACTATAGGTTTGCGCTAGTTCTCGTTAGCCAAGGAGGCCCTTGTCCACTGAGACCACATCTCGGTGCATCCCCACGTCGGTTTCTAGGAAGTATTCCCTGAGACTGCATACCTCACGGTTGTGCAGGGTCTTAGCATTTAAGAAGCCTCGGCCTCCGCACTTCCGCGGGATATACAGTCTCATCACCGATGAACGTGGGTGATGCATCCGATTTGCGGTCAGTAGTGTGCGGACCCTCCTATCCAGGGCGTCAAGTTCCGTCTGAGTCCATTTGAGTATGCCGAAAGAGTACATCAAAACCGGCATGACCCAACCGTTGAAGGCGCGCACCTTGTTTCCGCCTGATAAAAGACTATTTAAAACTTTATTCAGGCGGCTAAAGAAGCGCTCCTTCAGCGATTGCTTCATGTCAGCAGCGTTGATACCCAACGCTTCCGACATACCCAAATACTTATATGTTTCGATTGAGGAGAGGGATCTTAGGTGTATGGAATCCGAGAGGTGGGTTTCCACGGATTCCACAATCTCCCCTCGTTTTACATGCATGACCGCACATTTGTCCACACCAAATTCCATCCTGATGGCACTACTGAAAGTTTCGGTTACCTTCATTATTTTGCAAAAGAGAGCTGTCAGAGCCATTTATAATCTACGTCGCCGCGAATCTCTCAGGGAACTTTTTAAAAGGATTAATATTATGACGGTACCTTGCCAATTCATTTATGAAAATATTATGTATGTAAGGAAAAATCCACATCTCTTTAATAAAATAAGTGATAGACATAATTTTAATACTAGAAATAAAGATAAACTAGATCAACCATTTTTCAGGTTATCTAAAGTACATACATCTTTTATGGGGTACTGTGTTAAATGTTACAACAAAATACCTTGTGACATATTGCAATTAAATGAAAGAAAATTTAAAACGTACACTTTGTAAACAAGCATATTACAAATTAGAGGATTATATCCAAGATAAGAGTGCTTGGAAACATGCTGGTCCTGCTCCATAGGACAATTTAGAATCAAGACAAAATCAAACTGGTTGCTAATTTAATTGTAAAATTTATTACTTTGTGTTTTATGACATTGATTTTACATTCTGTGACTTTCTCACACACTTATTAATTGTAAAATTTTAGGAAAATAGTCTACTTTTACAATGTTTGTAAATATGTGAGCACAATGTATCTATCACATATTAAATTATCTATCGTTGCTTCATTTTTAATTCTTTTTACCTATTGTGGTATAGTAATTTTATTCTAGGTGCATCGTCTTCACATATAATAATTATTTAACAAATGTATGTACATATACAAACAATTGTAAAACATTTTTAAAAGAGTAACGGTGGAGTTTCTTGCCCATTCTTCTCCATACGAAAACTACCTTTTGGAAGGGGCGACTAGAATCAATTTTATTATTTTGTAATTTTTGACGTTCAAAAGTGCCATACATGGGCCTATTTGAAATAAATGATTTGACTTTGACTTTGACTTTGACTTTGACTTTCAGTAGCTCCAGCAACTGCAAATTGTTGAGGGCAAAGAGTTTTAAGTCATCCATGTAAAGGAGGTGAGATATAACCTGACCACCTCTTCTCAATCTATAGCCCAGCCCTGAATCCTCCAGCAGTGTGCTTAGAGGATTCAAGGCTAGGCAGAACCAAAGTGGACTCAAACTGTCACCCTGGAATATACCTCGCTCGATCCTTATCGATTCGCTATTCCTCAGGGTATGTCGACATCCTGGATAGCGAAGCACCGTCCTCCATTGCCCCATACATGACATCAGGAAGGTACGTAGGGTTGCATCTACTTTATACAACTCCAGCACCCTCATGAGCCATGTATGTGGCACCGAGTCATAGGCCTTCTTATAATCTATCCAGCATGTTGACAGATCCTTTCGGGAACGACGAACCTGCTGGCTAATGGCCATATCGATGAGGAGTAGCTCCTTAGTACCCCGGGACCCGTTCCTACATCCATTTTGAGAGGCTGACATGATGGAGTTGGTGTCTATATGTTTGTTAATTTTAGCTCTCAAAATGGATGTAAAAACTTTATAGACCGTCGGTAGACAAGTGATCGGTCTATAATTTTTGGGTTCCGCAGTACTACCTGATTTATGGAGCAGGTGGGTTATTCCTGTTGTAAGAAACTGGGGCAGCGACCCTGACTCTAGAGCTGACTGGAACTGGGATGCCAAACGGCGTGCGACCTTTGGAGCTATTTTATCCAAAAGTTGTGCAGCCCGTCCGGCCCTGGTGATTTCCAGTTAGGTAACGGACGGACTGCACGAGCTACATCTTGGGGGCTGATGGTGAGTGCCCCCATTTCTGGTATTTGCTCGCACGCTCGTTCGATCTTCCTAGTCCAGTCACCTTCGGTATGATTGACAGGCGCCGACCAGATGCTTCGCCAGAACGAGCACATGGCGTCATCATCCGGTAGGCGCATGTCAATCACACCTTTGTCCGGTCGCTCCCAAGCGTTGTAAACCCACCTTTCATCGCTCTGGAATGTGCGATTCTGAGTGTACCGCTCCACTCCCCGCCTGTACCGTCGAATGCGATTTGCCCATGCACAGATCTTCTGCTTCAGGAAGTCGATACGCTCTGTGACGCGGGTCAAATAATCTTGAGAACTTATTTTAGTTCCCGAGAACGCCCGCTTCACAAAGCGCATCATTCTAGGGCGAGTATTGCCCTCCCTGAAGCAGATTAGCTTGCCGATGAGTACTCTAGCCTCACTGATACGACGCTCAATCCTGCACTGCCAAGCTGGTACAGCTGGTTTTGGTCGTGGAGCTCTGTCACTGTTGGCAAATTTAACTTGAGCTACACGACATGCCGCCACAGCTGCACAGTACAAGATCGAGTGGGTATCGGCGAGGTCTTTGCTGTTGTCAAAACAGTTTGACAGAAGCGAGTCTAGAGTACACACCAGCGCCTTGTTTTTCATGCGCATGGGCAAACGAGGTAATTGTGGTCTGAGTCCAGGCGGAATAGAACGGTACTCTCGAAAAGCATCCTCCAAAGCGCTCCTCAATTGCGCATTGCATTGGAAACTCACGGATATAACCCTGTCATCATCCTCGTCACCAGCGCGGTCGGGTCGCGGTGAAGAACTGGGTAAATTTTGCAATTGCACCGCGACCAGTGGCGAAGCAGGTGTAACATGGTTATTCCGTGATTCGAGGCGTAGTCGATCAAGTACGGCGTCATCCAGAAAATGGTTACGCTGGATGACCCGCACCTGATCCGACAGTCGTTGCGCTGACATGTTGACAGCTGGTTCAAGCACCTGAAACAGAGAGAGCATCCGACCACGGTACGCAGTCAGGTTACTTCCCCCCTCTGTAGCCCCAAAGTATGCGCGCATGACATTTTCATTGACAGTTTGTGTCCACCTCATGCGCTGCACACTTCTACCGGAAGCGGGGACCCTATCAGAAGCCGGTGGGCCTCGGAGTCCCAAGCTGGCCGGTGGTCGGCCTCTTCCGCGCCGACGTGCTGGTGGTGGTGTCGTTGGCGGCGAGAAGTATTCGTCGCTCAAGCTCGACGCAACTGCAGCGGCCGGTATCACTGGGCTCACGTCTGGAGCAGGTTCCGGAAACTGCGAGGCGGAGCTGAGCGACGAACCCGAAGATTTTAGGTGTGTGTTTTGTATCAATCGTGCCCGACTTCGCGTCAGCATTGCACTGTCTCCGTCTATACTTTTTCTTCTTACATCAAGAACGTTTTTGCTTGAGATTGTTGTCCATTTTGGTTACTTTGGGGGCACATTTCACAGCTTTGTGTCATATTTAATTGGTAAAAATCAAAGGAATTGGTAAAAATATTATAGATATAATACGGAGAACAAAAATTCATGTCAGTTGGCTTGACAGTCGGGCCACAGATATTATAATTATTTGACATTTCTCGGGACCCAGGGGTCCCGGACCTTTGGAAGGCGTACGAGGGGCCGAAGCCAACTCGCAGAGGCCCCTTAGACGTTTTTAATGAAATGAGGTACCAACCGACGATTATCCCTGTTCGCACTATGCAAGTGCAACCAAGGACAACCCCCGGTTGGTGTAGGACTATTGTAAGATATGGAAACAAAGATATCGGACTATGGGTTTGGGTTGCTAAAGTGGACTGGTCACCTGGAACTATGGAAGGACTATGGCCCCTGCCTGATCTATGTTTTATATGCACATGGATAAAATGACAGGGGGTAACTTGCACACTCAATAATGAGCCCAGGGACTGAATTACCCAAAAATTAAGGTACCTTTAAATTTCAGTATGACGTCATACCGTTATATAAGGGTTACCGAAATATTTCGATACCGTTATTTTTTTCAATAGCGGAATTTTGAGGTTGGTAATGCATACCGGTATATTTCGGTAGCAGTACCATTAACCTTTATAAATGTATCGCTAGCAGTACCAAACCTTAATAAATAAGGGTTTTCTTTGACGCACCGCCGCCACACTCTGTCTGTCGTTTGCTGATTGTAACTCAGTACCTATTGGTTTTTATTTCCGATCGGAAGGACACGACTGTGTAAGCACCCGCGCCGCACCGTCTTCTTTCGCCGTTCTTCTGCCACTTGTATAGATAATATTTTTTGTAATTATGATTACTTACACAAACAAATTGTAAATAAGGTGCCATCAAATCAGAGTGGACAAACAATAACATTTTGCTAGGCAGCTGCATAGGCAGATGATGATACCTTTACAAAAAATTCGAATAAGGTTTAGGCCAATTAAACAATAAGATGTAAAAGTTTAAAGAAATTAAATAATTCTTTGGCCAATAAATTATGTGTTCAGAGTTTTAATAATATAGGTGACCTAAATGAGTTTTACACTGAGTTCTTTTTACTATTAAACACGTAATTTAATGACACTTTTTCACTAAATATTAAAAGTATTTACACAAAGTTCTTATTTAGTGCTTGGGCGACTCCAGGTATTCGTAAAAGCAGGGAAAAACGATTTGAACTTTATGGCCTAAAGCAACATATGAATAATACAAGCTTTCATAAGTATGCTGCAAAATATTCAAAAACTTTTAAAATTGTGTGCAAAATGGCCAAAGCTCTTTATATTAGCAATAAAAACTACCTGGCAAATAATAAATAATGAAATAGGTAGGAAAAACCAGCGAAATACTGAATTTAATTTAGAGACTGCACAAGGCCCCATTAACTCAGATATGGATATAACTCAAGAATTTGAAAACTTTTTTGCTAATATTCCCTTTAAAACTACTGAAGCTTTAAATTCTTCACCCGCGCTTTCTGCTGCCTTACTTAGACAGAATGTGAAGGCATGCCCTTTGGAATTTAGGTTTCGGCATACAAACCCCCAGGCTGTTATAAAAGCTTTTAAAGATCTTAAAATTAAATCAACAGAGGATCTCTGGGAAATGTCTGTAAAAATCTGTAGATCTATTATCGAAACCATTGCACCCTATTTATTAGCTTACATATTTAACACCAGTGTAAACCAAGGAGTCTTTTCGGATCTCATGAAACACCACAGTAAAGTAGTTCCATTGTTCGGTGACAGTAAAGAACCCAAAAATTATAGGCTTGTGTCAATTCTGCCAGTTCTCAATAAGGTGTTTAAAAAGTTGATGCTCAATCAAATGTTACGTTACTTTAATAAAAATTCCATCTTTCATGAACAACAGTTCGGTTTCATCAAAGGGCGTTGTACCACTAACGCCGGTGTCACCCTAATAAAGAACATTTTTAATGCCTGGAAAGAAGCACAAGATGCCATTGGAATCTTTTGCGACCTTTCAAAGGCGTTCGATTGTGTAGACCATGAGACACTTCTGCTGAAAGTAGAGCACTATGGGATTAGGAATACAGGTCTTGATTTACTTAGATCATACCTGAAAGATAGAAAGGTTAAAGTTCAGGTAAACGGCATAAATTCATTAGTCTGAAATGGCAATGGGCGTTCCTGAAGGTTCGATATTGGGTCCATTCTTCTTTTTAGTTTACATGAATGATTTACGACAATTACTTCAAAAGCAACCGAAGATGGTGTTATTTACAGATGACACATAATTAATCTTTAAAATAAACCGACGGTCACAAAATCTTGACGACGTGAATAGCTCTATTCTGACAGTCCAAGATTAGTTTACGGTAAATAATTTTTGGTTGCGTTCTTTAATGACGTTGTAGTCAACCTGTATAACATCCATGCTCCCGTCAAAAAAGTTAAGATAGAACACCCACCTGCACCATGGATGACAAGAGGAATACAGATGGCAATGCGATGTAGGGACCGTGCATTCCGTAAATTTAAAAGGGAGCGTACTGATGAGAACTGGACTTTGTTCAAGGTTGCAAGGAATAGATACAATCAGATGATACGCAATGCTAAACGCCGCCACATTCTGAATACTATCAATTCTTACTCTTTTGCCGATATTTGGAAATTTCTTGGAACTCTTGGTATCGGCAAATCGTGATATTTAGACCTTTCTAACTCAATTGATTTAGACGATCTCTACCGACATTTCTTCACTGTTCCTACCATGGATCGTCTAACCAAGCAACAAACTCTGTCTCTAATTCAAATTCAAAAGTCATTTATTCAAACTAAGCTGAGAATCAGCACTTTTCGAACGTCAAAATTACATAAGATAGTCCCCCAAAACGCCCACCCTTCACCACTTCCTAGTGCCTTTAGCTGGGAAGAAGAAGTGGCGCAACAAACTTCCCAGCAGCACAGCTGACTGTTCAAGTGAGAAAAATGATTCTATACAATAGTATGCAAAATAACTTACATTATGTAACACAAAACATAATTTAAATGATAAATTATTCGCCATATGAATAATATTTGGTCTAACGCGTCCTCATATTAATCCTTTCAGTTTAATTCCAGTTGAACCAGGAGAAATCAGAAAGATCATTCTCTCCATCAAATCAAAAGCGGTGGGATGTGACAATATCACCCGTGGTATGATCTTCACCATTCTTGATCATCTACTATCTATGATTACCCACAAAATTAATTTTTCCCTTTACATCGGAGTATTCCCTTCCCTGTGACGTAAAGCCTATGTCCGTACAGTACCTAAGGTATCTAATCCCTCTCTTCCAACCGACTTTCGTCCAATTTGTATCCTTCCCTTCCTATCCGAAGTGCTCGAGGCCTGTGTCCACAAACAATTCTCCAATTTTGTTTATTGTAATTTACTCATTAGCCCTCTTCAATCTGGGTTCAGGCCTGGCCACAGCGCTGTTTCTGCCCTCTTGAAAGTAACTGGTGATATAAGGGCAGGACTTGAAGATACCGAAGTTACTGCTCTAGTGTTGGTTGATTTCTCGAATGCCTTTAATACTGTCAGTCACGACATCCTGATAGCCATTCTGTCATACGTTGTGGTCTCTCCCGAAGCACTGAAATGGTTCTCCTCTTATCTTCAGGAACGTCAGCAGTTCATTCATGCTGGGGATTCTTCTTTATGCTGGTGTGATTTAGAAGCTGGCGTTCCTTAAGGCGGTATACTTTCTCCTCTTCTGTTTTCTATTTTCATAAATCTTATAACTTCCGAACTCCAGTGTATCATTTGTATGTAGACGACTTGCAGTTGTACTGTGACGGGAGGGTTGATAAATTACCTGACGCCATCGACAATAATTGGGAGACTTCGTAGCATTAGTAAGATGGATGGTACAACCTTGCCACCAATCCTCTTCAATGGTACGATTTTTCCATTTAGCAATGACTTGAAAGACCTAGGCTTGCACACTGATACTACCCTGAACTGGCGTACTCAAGTCGCTAGGGTCAGCCAAAAGGGAACGCTGCGGGCTCTGTACCGCTTGAAAAACTTATTATCATCGAGTACAAAGACAATGCTTGTGCAGTCCTTAATTTTCCCAATCATCGATTATGGTGATGTGTGCTATTATGACCTGAATGCAGATCTCCTCAACAAATTAGACCATCTCCTCAATAATTGCATTCGATTCCTATTCAATCTGCGTAAATATGATCATGTCTTTGCGCATCGATTGCTTCTAAAGTGGTCGCCCATACGCCAGCGCAGAGAGCAAAGGGTGCTGACCACCTTGTTTTCGTTTCTTGTCTCTCCCTCTTCCCTTAGTTATCTAGCTCCCCACTTCCAGTAGATTTGCGCAAACCACAAAAAAAAAATCTACGCTCATCACATAATCGTCTTCTTCATTGTCCCACTCACCGCAATGACTTCATTCACTCTTCCTTCTTCGTTCAATCTATCTCTCTGTGGAATGCACTTCCCCTGGAAATCAGTATGGCAACCAACCGATTATCCTTTAAAGTTAAAGTTTGCGAGCACATTCGCAAGAAGCTGGCAGTTTCATTACAACGTTAGTGTTTTCCCGTTGTTTGTCTTATTTGTTTTAGTATATTTATGTGTGCTAATTTTATATATGATCTTCATATTCATATTCATTTATTCATTGTTTGTCACAGGTGAAAAGACAGTTCTTACAGTTAACATTATTGTATCACTGTAACACACCCATGAGGTATACAATATTTATATGTCATCATCATCATTTCAGCCGAAAGATGTCCACTGCTGAACATAGGCCTCCCCCAAGCACCTCCACTTCGACCGATTCTGTGCTTTCCGCATCCAGCGGATTCCTGCGGCCTTCACAAGGTCATCGGTCCATCTTGTGAGAGGCCTTCCAACGCTACGTCTTCCGGTACGCGGTCGCCACTTCAGAACCTTTCGGCCCTATCGGCCATCCGTTCTGCGAGCAATGTGCCCTGCCCATTGCCACTTAAGTTTGGCAATTCTTCGGGCTGTGTCGGTTACCTTGGTTCTCCTGCGGATCTCCTCATTTTTGATTCGATCACGTAGGGAAACTCCAAGTATAGCCCTCTCCATTGCCCTTTGGGTGACTTTTAGCCTTCTGATAAGGCCCATTGTGAGCGACCACGTTTCAGTACCATAGGTCATCACTGGCAACACGCACTGGTCAAAGACTTTCGTCTTGAGACACTGTGGTATGTGGGAGGAAAAGATATTGCGTAGCTTCCCGAACGCTGCCCAGCCGAGTCGGATTCGACGATTGACCTCTTTCTCGAAGTTGGACCTACCTAGCTATATCATCGGCAAACCGAAGGTTAGTGATATACTCGCCATTGATGTTGATGCCTAGCCCTTTCTAATCCAGAACCTTGAAGACATCCTCCAGTGCAGCGGTGAACAGTTTCGGAGAGATAACGTCTCCCTGTCTCACACCTCTCTGCAGAAGGATAGGTTTCGAGGTCTGGTCCTGGAGTCGGACTGACATAGTGGCGTTTTCGTACAGACACTTTAGCACCTCGATGTACCGATAGTCGATCTGGCACCGTTGAAGAGACTGCAGCACGGCCCATGTCTCGATCGAATCGAAGGCTTTCTCGTAGTCCACAAACGCTAAGCAGAGAGGCATATTTATATGTATGTTCATGTTTTTATGATTAGGTATTTATATTATATTCATAGTTTTTAATAGATATAAGTATATCCTTATATTTAAATAAATATTTATTCCACAATTTTCGTTATTGCACCTACCACTGTTTGTCTCTGCATCACCCAAAGGTTGACTGGTAGAAAATGCCTATGGCATTAAGTCCGTCTCTGTACATTTGTGTGCTTAAAGCATTAAATAAATAAATTGATTTTACATTCTGTGATTACCTACTTCCTCACACACTGACTTATTAACTATGAAATTTGAGGAAAATCGTCTACTTTTACAATGTTTGTAAATATGTGAGCACTATGTAACTGTGATATAATTAAATTATCTGTCGTTGCTTCATTTTTAGGGTTCCGTACTCAAAGGGTAAAACGGGACCCTATTAGTAAGACTTCACTGTCTGTCCGTCCGTCTGTCTATCACTAAGCTGTATCTCAAGAACCGCGATAGCTAGACAGTTGAAATTTTCACAAATTATGTATTTCTGTTGCCGCTATAACAACAAATACTAAAAACAAAATAAAATAAATATTTAAGGGGGCTCCCATGCAACAAACGCGATTTTTTTGCTCGATATCAATAATGGCACTTGAAATATTCACAAAATACTCAGTTGTATTTTTACTTTAATAATAAATATTATAATTAAAATAAAATAAATATTTAAGGGGAGCTCCTATACAACAAACGTGTTTTTTTTGCCGTTTTTATAGATTCCGGACCCTTCGTGCGCGAGTTCGACTCGCACTTGGCCGGTTTTTAATTATTTTTACCTATTGTGGTATAGTAATGTTATTTTAGATGCATCGTCTTCACATATAATTATTTAACTAATGTAGGTAAGTACCTTTACAAAATATTGTAAAACATTTTAAAAGAGTAACTGTGGAGTTTCTTGCTCATTCTTCTCCATACGAAAACTACCTTTTGGAAGGGGCGACTAGAATCAATTCTATTATTTTGTAAATTTTGACGTTCAAAAGTGCCTTACAAGGGCCTATTTGAAATAAATGATTTGACTTTGATTTTGTCTCGCATGTGTTTCGGTACCGAAATCGTATAAAGGTTAAATAACTATTTAGCTCTACCCTTTTTCATGAAGAAATCGGTATAGCTCAACCTTTATTTTAAACCGGTACCGATATATTTTTGAGGTATTTTCACCTTTAACCGTAACCGCTTTCAGTCCCTGATGAGCCCCCGAAAACGGTCGCTAGCACATAGTGTCGTAGCGACAAGGGGGCAACACGTCCTGAGGTGCTTATGAGGAGTGGAGAGGTATTCCACGGCTATCAGGACAATCCCGGAAGTACGTTCAAGATCCCTACCAGCATCTTACTGGAATACTTCCTTCCTCCGAGCACGTTTACTCTTGCGAATCTCCACTCAAGCCGGCCAATTAAGGCAAGAATGAGGCGGGAGCGCCGTTCCTCGTCAGTGTTCACTCCAGCCGGCCATTAAAGGCAAGCCAGAGGTGGTCGCTACTGCCCAACAGCTCGCCATATGCTGCCCTGCGGGTTTTTGTATCTCTTTTGGTCTGGCTCCTCATCCCAGACATGTTCCGGCAAAGTAAACTCTACCGGCACAGGCCTAGAGTTCGGAGCGCGCAAGCCCCACCACGACGTCAACGTAGAGATGCGGCGGTGGGGATATTATAATTATTATTATATAACCTTTTCTCATATTTCTATTTTAAACTATTTTTCGCGTCATGTTTATCGCAAATAAATGTTTTTTTAGGACAGGATGGTGTTGCCGTCTACAGATTTTCAAATTCAACCGTTTTTTTACTTATGCAGACTTAGCGTGGCTAGACTCTATGAAGTGTACCTACTCACACGTCATTTTATAAAATCGAAGCGTTACCTTAGGAGTCTAAACTCATAAGCTCCTAAGGTTTTATGAAACCTTGATATGGTGAAAATAATAATAGTTACATTAAACGTATTTATATAAAATAAACCAGCAAGATTACCTGAACATCTCCATACTCAGGTGCTTTCATTTCTATACGAATCCAGATATCCAATAAAGTGTTAGAAGACGTGTGTACAATATAAAATAAAACCTGCAACAAACGCCAATATTAAAAAAAAATCTCATACAAAAACACAAAGTGCTGTGAAAATTACCTAACCTAAACCCACCTGTCGATTAAAGGTCTTCTCAACTATTTCGAAAACTTGTATTATATCTATATAACTTTTAAACATACTATCCCAATACTGTTCATCTTCTACATCATCGGTATATCCTGACTTCCATAGTTCTTCTATCCAGGTCTTCAGACTTTCACATACAAGCTTCATACTCCTTGTTGCATATATCATATTCATGTCAAAGCAAATGCAAATATAACTGCATAAAATATTGGCAATACCAATGTCATAGAAAATATAAAAATACATGTACGTCCAGGAAAAATGAAAACAGTTAATTGCGATGACGCAGACCCAGTTGGATATGATGAAATAATTGAAAGATTTTTCGTTCAGTTTGAGGATTCTATGCACATTTTGGATCTTCAAGACAAACAACACATTGTCGAGCCTCTGTTGGATGTTGGTGCAGGAGTTTAAGAACCCACCAATGAAATATAAAACAAAGTCATAGATATTCAGAAAGAAGTAGTTAAAAACTTCCAGCCCAGTTCTGTTCGGAGACATAAAGAACATGATGTAAATGATAGCCATCAAGATTACCGTAGCACATATTGACATAAAACTGTAACGACGACTGTTGGGAGTGATGACGTTATCCCGAATTTTGTATCTAACACAGACAAATAAAGCTTGCATCATATTCATCGGTTTGAGTATTGATTGTAAGTATTTTTCAACTACATTTTGATGTAACGTTTCTTCATTGATTTCATTTGATCTATTAGGTTCATGTGGTGCACGCGGTTCACTTGCTATACTTTCAATAACAATAGCAATTCTATTATTAATTATTTTTTTATGTGTTGTGTGTGGCGACATGTTTGTTATAAGAGGCAGTTCAAAGTAGATTGGATTAGATGAATGAAAAACGATACAAATTAATTATGATAAGTAGATGTTTAGTTAGTAAATATTCAACGACCTAATATTTTATGTCGTTATTATTTCTGAGTCTTGATAAAATATAGGTGTCGTCGGTAGATTGTAATCACTCATCATAATATAAACGGCGTCGTATGTTTGTAAACGCTCGCTGGTATGCACAATGCCGAAGGCAAATTGATGATGCTTCTAATAGTATTTAGAATCCTATGTTAGGGCAAGCATGATTTGAGGATAAATAAAAAAATTACATTGCGTCACTTGTAATAATCATGCAACGAAGTACATAATGAGACAGGTTCCGCCAGCACCAAGTATCAAGACTAGATAACGTCATCTGTCTAGCCCAGCGGTACTCTAAGTGTGTTCCGCAGAATTCTAGGGTTCCGCGATACCCCTGTAGGGGTTCCGCAAGAATTTAGAAAAAAAATCAATCAAAGCACCTCTCTCTGGTCACTGGTCGAACGTTTTGACTCCGCCCGCCGCGCGTATACTTGTGAGCGCGCAGTCCCTTTGATAGAAGCCGCCTCTGAATTAGACGCTATAGTTGTGAACAAGCGACTTTCGGCTCATTACAACGCATTTTTTTTTTGTATTTCTATTTTTATTTCCGCTTTTTGTTTATCAAAGGCGCCGACTCGAGTATTTTTGAGAATGTTCGAGTTCGAGTCTAGGACTAAGTATAAAAGCGGCGATCGCGCGTCGCGCCTCGTCAAAATCACTCGACGCTCGGCACTGGTCGCGGACGGTTGTGTGCTTGCGCTCTCCCGTTCATGACTCAGTGTTCTTGAGTCATTATTCCGTTGCGTTACGTAACGATTCTCGTGGTCGCCCGACTACATCCGATCTCCGATCGTCATTCGATCGGGCAAAGATCCACCAAAAAGGCCTTTTTCAAGGCTATCTTATTTCTCTAACAAGAGATACTCGTCTGTAGATTCACTAGGCAAAACCACAGTTTCGTGGTCACTCGGTGGATACCATACGGTGCCAACGAAGCCGAGTGGGGTGTTGACTCAACACACCCGCCGATCCCCTTCAGGGTAAGGCAGTGAATTGGCCGGGTCCCAGTGTTTGGCCTTGGGGGATCTCCTAGTCAACACGTGGTGACAGTTTTGCCTCCATAGCAACTCACCTAGCGTGGTCGGATATCTTCATACCCTTCACACTAGACTGGATAGGACCCCGTTGCACATTAAGATAGGCAACGGGCCAAATCAAGCTTAGGGCTCACCGATAGGCACTCATCCTCCCTGTCTATACCCGACAGGGAGGGATTACACATCCCCGGCATACCCACCGGGGAGATAGGTTTAGGAAACGATAGGAGATATAGCCCCTCCCTCCCTCCCTCTCTTAAAATCCCTCCCCAGCTTTCACTATGAAAGATTACGACAGATGCCATCATTACGAAAGATGCCTTCAGCTATTTATTAAATTCTTTCAGGGCGTCCTTGCAAAGGAGTCCGCACTCAAAGAAAAGTATGAAGCTCGGTTCGCCACACTTCAAACTGATCTCCTAGGTCCTTCTGACACCAGCGTCGCTACTTTCAGCGACGTTCTTGACACCCCTCCGACCGTAGAGTCACCCCCCCCTCCGTCCGACGTTCCCATCACCGCCCCCGCTTCTTCAAAGCATACTCGTACCATTACCCCGTACCCCTCTCGTTCGGAGGAAGACGAGGTAGGGTCCGCTGCCGCCTCTACCTCTACCTCCCCCTCCGACGACGGCTACATAGCCGTCCAAGGAAAGGGGAGAAAGAGGAAGAACAGGAAGCAGAGCTCGGCACAGGCCAGCAAGGTCGCCGCATTAGAGGACTCTGACTCCTCTTCGTCCACAGTCACCCTAAAATCAGCCCCAGTAAAATCACGCGCTACCACCGCGACTTGCGCTACCGTAGCTTCCCCCTCCCCCTCCACCGCCCCTCCGACCGCGTCGTCGTCCGCCGCGAAGGATACCCCCGCGCCCCCCCCCCCCGGACCGCGTCATCCTCCGCAAAGGTTTCCCCCGCGCCCCCCGCCCCCCCAACCGCATCATCCACCGCGATGGATACCCCCGCGCCCCCCGCGAAAAGATCCCTCCACCTCCCCTGTTCGTACAGGACAAGGGAAAGTGGACGGACATCTCAAAATGGTGCGCTGATCAAAAGATCAGCTTCACCAGCGCCCGTAATACCCAACAGGGTATAAAAGTTTTAGTCCCTACGTCGCGCGACTATAGGGAACTAACCCGACGTCTGAGAGCGAGAGGTGTGTCATACCACACCTACTCCCTCCCAGAGGAAAAACAGACCCGCGTCGTTATTAAACGTATTCCACGCGAAATCCTCCCTTCGGAAATCCTAGCCGACCTTCTGTCGCAAAACATCCCGGTCGACGAGGTTCACCGTATGCACCGCTCTAGAGACGGTGAGTCATACGACATGATCCTCGTCATTTGCCCGCCCGTTGAGGGCCACAACCCGATCTTCCAACTCAAATCCCTGTGCAACCTCACAGGGTTTGCAATAGAAAAGCCTCACAAAAGTGGCTTTGTCGGACAATGCCACCGTTGCCAGCTATACGGCCATTCCCAGCGGAATTGCCATGCTACACCCAGGTGCGTAAAGTGCCTGGGCGAGCATGGCACTTCCGACTGCTCCCGCCCCAAAGACCATACCCTCTGTACCGTACCTCCCAGCTGCGTGTTATGCGGCAAAGAGGGTCACCCGGCTAACTACCGGGGTTGCTCTAAAGCCCCTAAGGTATCTTCTCCCAAGCTGGGGAAGCGCTCCGGCTCCCGCCAGCAAAGGGAAACTCCCCAATCCTCTTATAGGATTCCCTCCGCCCTTATGCCCCAACGTCTAAGCCCTCAGAGGCCTAGTCCGTGGAACTATCTCCCCACCAGCAGTCTTTCCCTGCCTTGGTGCCCTCTTACGGTCACCTTCTGCCGCTTAGGCATGTCAGGTCATGAGCCGATCACTCTCGTATCGGTCTATAATCCCCCGGTAATACCCCGGGGCATTACCAACTCCTCTCAAACGATCTCTCGATTTTACTCGCTATGAGTAACTCGCTCATTATAGCGGGCGATCTCAATGCCAAACATCCCTCTTGGAATAGTTCGGTAATCAATACCAGAGGTCAACACCTGTTCGACCTCTCAAACTCCCTGACTTTTGACGTCATCGCTCCGATGACCCCACTCATTTCTCGCTCATAAATCCCAATCATGTCCCCGATATCTTAGATGTGGCGCTCCTTAAGAACGTCAATCTAAAGTTAGAATCAGTAGAAACGGTACAAGAGCTCGACTCTGATCACCGCCCGGTAGTCATGAGACTATACCCCCGCATAGGTCTCCCTGACCCGAACGCCCCCCCTATCCCTAAGAGGATCACGGACTGGAAGAAAGTAAGCACACAGCTGAAATCAAACACGTCCCCTCAACTAGACTCTATCCCCGACCTTTTCGATTCTATCGCTGACACCACGGCCGCGATCGACTCACTCACTGATCACGTACAAACCGTCCTGAACGATTGTTCAAGGGAAGTTGCCGGACGATGTGCGTGCATTACTGACTGAGAAGAACGCGGCCATACGTGCCTACGATAGCTTTCCCTGTCAAGCCAACAAAGCCCATATGCGCTATTTACAGAGATCTGTAAAGACACGTGTAGCGGAGCTGCGGGACGCGAGCTGGGGAAAGTTACTCGGCGAACTAGAGCCCACCCATCAGGGCTTCTGGGAGCTCCAGAGGAAATTCAGGGCTCCCCAAGTCTCCGCCATGCCCCCCCTGACCCATCCCGATAAATCCATTGCATTCGACGATGCCGAAAAGGCTGAATGCCTCGCAGACAGCCTCGAGGCCCAATGCACTCCCAGTTCCCTACCAGTAGACCAAGCTCACCTATTAATGGTCGACGCTGAAGTCGAACGTAGAGCCTCCCTCCCTCCCGTTGATGACCCTGATTGTCCACTGCCCCACGTCCTCCCGGACGAGGTGCACGACATCATCAAAGGTCTTAAAGCCCGTAAAGCCCCCGGTTCAGATGGTATCACCAATAGGGTGATCCAACTATTCCCTGCCCACCTAATAATGCTTTTGACCACCATCTTCAATGGTGCCTTAAGCAACAAGATCTTCCCCCAGACGTGGAAAGAAGCCACAGTTATCGGTATTTCTAAGCCCGGCAAGCCCAAAACCGAGGCCTCTAGCTACCGTCCCATCAGTTTGCTCAAGGTTCTCGGAAAAATCTATGAGAGGCTTATTTATAAGCGTCTCAGAGATTTCGCCGAGACCAAGGGCCTCATCCCCAACGAACAGTTCGGCTTTCGAACTGAGCACTCTAGCGTGCATCAAGCTCACTGCATCGTAGAATTCATAAGCGCTGGTTTCCAACGCGGTTCTATGACCGGTGCAGTATTCTTCGACGTAGCGAAAGCTTTCGACAAAGTCTGGCACAACGGCTTATTATACAAGCTGTACCAACTCGGTGTGCCAGATCGTCTCGTGCTCATCTTACGAGACTTTTTGTCGAACCGAGTCTTCCGTTATCGTATCGAAGGAGCGCTATCCACTCCCCGTCCCATCCGCGCAGGTGTCCCCCAGGGCTCTGTGGTGTCCCCCCTCATATTCACGCTATACACAAGTGATATCCCGAAAGGTTGCGGTAGGTCGCAGTTGGGTCTGTTCGCAGACGACACTGCCATCTACTTCAAATCTAGATCCCCAGACATTATTCGCCTCAATCTCCAACGCGCAGTCAATAGACTGGCCGCATGGTTTACAAAGTGGCGGATAGAAGTAAACCCTGATAAAAGCCAAGCGGTTCTCTTTACGAAACCGCGTACAAGGCTTAGAAACCCCCTCCCCCGACCAATCACCATGTTTGGCAAGCCGATCCCCTGGGAGAAGCGAGCTAAATATCTCGGTGTTGTTCTAGACCATCATTTGACCTTCGCAGAGCACATAAAGATGGTTCGTTCGCGAGCCGCTTTCGCTCTCGGTAGACTCTTTTACCTGGTGAATGCACGTAGCAAATTGTCACTTAGGTGCAAATTGCGCGTTTACATGGCGTGCATTCGACCAATCATGACCTATGCGGGTGCCGTCTTTGCTCATGCAAAACCCTGTCATATCCATAGGATGCAAACAGTCCAAAATAGATTCCTCCGTAGGGCCACAGGTTCCCCCTGGTTCGTTAGGAACGAGGCACTCCACCTCGACCTAAAGATTCCCACAATCCACCAATTTCTAAAACGCCTTTCCAAGCGTTTCTTTGAGTCCGCGGCCAAACATCGCAACCCTCTGGTTGTCGAGGCCGCCAGTTATGTCCCGAGTAAAATCAGTCATGTCCGTCCAAGGCATATCCTCGTAGACCCCGATGACCCCATAACCCTCCTCCTTGATGTCCTCCCTCCAGATAACGCCCTAAGCCGAGGCTCGTACCCCACAGGGGGTGTCCTTAGCGAGCGTTCATCCTAAGCTTTTTAGCTTAGTTTATGTATGCCCTGGCTGGAGGCTTTGAGTGTAGCAGCTTAAGGCAGCCACAGGATTGACCGGTTAAACAGCCACGGTTCTCGGAACCAACTGTGAGATGCCCTATAGAAAAAAAAAAAAAAAACGCGCCTCGTGGCACTCGACGCTCGGCACTGGTCACGGACGGTTGTGTGCTTGCGCTCTCCCGTTCATGACTCATTGCCCTGAGTCATATTCCGTTGCGTTACGTAACGATTCTCGTGGTCGCTCGACTACATCCGATCTCCGATCGTCAATCGATCGGGCAAAAATCCACCAAAAAGGCCTTTTTCAAGGCTATCTTATTTCTCTAACAAGAGATATTCGTCTGTAGATTCACTAGGCCCCTTCCGGGCAAAATCACAGTTTCGTGGTCACTCGGTGGATACCAAACGGTACCAACTAAGCCGAGTGGGGTGTTGACCCAACACACCCGCCGATCCCCTTCAGGGTAAGGCAGTGAATTGGCCTGGTCCCAGTGTTTGGCCTTGGGGGATCTCCTAGCCAACACGTGGAGACAGTTTTCCTTTTACAGCAACACACCCTGTGTCGGTCAGGTGTGTCTACACCCGGTGCACTAGACTGTTAGGACCCCGTTGCACAATAAGAAAGGCAACGGGCAAAAGCAAGCTCAGGGCTCACGTTAGAACACAACCTCCCTGTCTATACCCGACAGGGAGGGTTTACACATCCCCGGTAGTCTGCCCGGGGAGTTAGAATTAGGACTAAATAGGAGATAGATTTTCCCAATATTTTTTCCTCTAAAAATCTCTGGTAATCATTATGGAGGAATTACAGGGTGACATTCAGTCACCCTGTAATTCCTCCGTAATGACCTCATTTCACTTAGGCGCGATAACTCCAGGCTACTGGGCCTCTTAAGTAGAGTTCTAAAAAGGAACCTACGCTCACTACAGAGTTTGGTATCGAACTCGCAGGTCTCGCTGCCTCACAGCATACTATTTCCCAGTCAATCGCAGACTTTAGTGATGCGATTGACGCTCAGTTCAGTCCTTGTCTCTCTGACAATATGGACACAGAAGACGCGATCGCTTCTCCAATGCGCGCCCCGTCCCCCCACCCTCTTTTTTCTCCTGATACGGAGGCTCATGCCTCTGCTTCTTCCTCTTCCTCCCACTCTGATGAGGAGGGCTTCACCCCCGTCACCGGAAAGGGGAACAAGAGGAAGAAGAAGAAACAAAGCTCTTCCCAAGCCGCCAAAGTCGTCGCATTAGACGACTCTAGTAGCCCACCCCCTCCACTAGATAGCATAGCTACCGCCGCGACTAGCGCCCCAGTAGCTTCCCCCTCCACCGCCCCCCGCCCGATTGCGTCATCCTCTCAGGATGACTCACAAATCCCGACCCCTAGTTCCGGCCCTGAAAAAGCCGCGCCACCACCTCCCGTCTTCATACAAGACAAATGTCTACACTAGGCATACCTATATAGCAGATCACCAGGGTCCCGCCACACCACACTGTATGTAAACATAATAAGTTATTTATTCAATGTGAAGGGATAGAGGGCATAACATAAATTCAATGGTACACTCACAAATCAAAAACAATAAAACTAAAAGAGAAATAACTGGAAAATTGCGTGATTTATTATGTGTAGGGAAATTAGATTACTAAAGTATTGATTAAATTTAAAGGATTACAATTTGATTGCCAACGGATTCCTCAAATAGAACAGTAGAGTTGTACAACAAACACGTTTTCAACTATGAACAGAATAGAATCAAGAATAAACTCTGCTTTAATCGAGTCTGCATCAATCGTTCCATATTACAGTGGAATTTTGTTCAACAACCATGTTGAAAATGATCTACAATCGGTTCTATGGCCATTAAATCTAATGCAAGCCCTCTCCATCTGTTCGAAGTACAAAATTCACGACAACATCATCACTGTAAACAGTTTCACTTACAATTTTATTGGAGTCTTCTACTTGATCATATGCTGCGCCTATCATATCTATAGTTGGTTAAGTGAATTTGTCGGTTTCGGTGAGGGTTTTTCCAAGCTTCTCAACTGGTTTTCTATCTATGACCACTTCTTCTTCTCGATTGGTTTCATTTTAAATTACTACAGCAATATCAAGTATTGTCACAAAAATGTATCACTAGTTTCAAGGATCCAGCACGCTCTCACTCTCCTCAAAGTGAATGGTAAAGAACTCAGAAGATTGAAAATCTACAATTGGGTTTCAGTTATAATTGTTAATAGTGTTTTTCTTGTTACATGGATCTCAATTTTTTGTTTCTTCTCTAAAATGGGTTTTGTCAATATGATTTTAGGTTACTATATCATAATTTTTGATATTAATGTCATGTATGCTTCATTTGTTATGAAACTGTTATGTAAGTTGTTAATGATTTGGATTGAAGATGTTCGAAGGGTGGAAAATATTTCAGATTCTGAAAGAGAATCTTATTGGAAGATCAAGTATGATGTGTATGTAGACATAATGGAAGCATATAAGCTCGTTGAGACAACTTTTGGTCAGCTCGTAAGTACACGTCTTCCCAGTTATGCGGCGAGCCTTTTGGTATAAATCTAGACTTAGAAATGTAATAATGTTGTTTTATTTTCAGATTGCATTCAATATCATAAATACAGCGAGTCATGGGCTGATAAACATAGCCACGTTATTAAAGATACGAGTAAAGTTGATGAATAATTTTTTAGTAAGTGATTCCTTCTCGTTTTTTTTTTCTAACATAAATTTATAGATAATTACACCTTATTGTACATCATAAAACAATTTGTACAACCAAAGCAAGGGCGTGTCATCGTAGAAAATCTATTTCTCCTTCAGAGAACCTTAAAATAGACATAGGATAGCAGAGGCTTATCCACATACATTCATTTACATAATATTGGGGCGTGTCACGTGGGCGGAGCTTGAGCGGTTCGTGAGGAAACCGGCATGTCCTAGAATCAAAAATTCTAAGACATGTGACATCTACCAACCCGCAATGGGCCCGCGTGATAGATTACAGTCCACTCCCTCTCGAAGAGAGGAGGCCTGTGTCCCAGCAGTGGGAACATTATATTGATTGATTTCATTTATTCATTAACAATTAACATTGTGTTGAACATTACATATTATAAAATTATCACATGCAGAAATAATACATTTAAAGCCTAATTAAAATTGAAGTGAAAAGTTAGTTCAAAAGTCAAATTAATTTAAAATATGACAATTAACAAATACAATGTCAAATTAAATAGCAAATATAAAGTCAAATTAATTTAAAATATGTCAACAAATAAATACAATGTCAAAATAAATAGCAAATATCATGTAAAATTCAATGTCAAAAAAATTATTAAATAATTGAGAGTATAACTTCATCAAGGTCCTAGTAATGAGCAAATAAATTATTTTATAGCTTGTTCACTGCTATTATTATAGTTGACTATTTTTATCATTTGACATGTATTCTGATACCGAGTAAAAACATCTTTCCAACAAGAAGGCTTTTAATTTAGTTTTAAATAAGTGAGAGTTATAAATTAATAATTTTAAATCAGTTGGTAACCTATTAAATAACTCGACTGCTTGATATCTGGAACAATGCTTAACAATGATTAAATTTGGTGCTTTTTTGTGTTTGAATTCCTTCCTTCTTGTGCTTTCTCTTATCTTACGTTCGTCTTGTGTCTCATACTCATGAATATACTTAGCAAAGAGATTAAGGATTACTAATATATATAGACTTGGTACTGTTAAAATGGCTAATACTTTAAAATGCTCTCTACATGAGTCTCTTTGTGAGATCCTTACTATAGTCCTTATGGCACGTTTCTGTAAGATAAACGCTTTCTGACAGTTATAACTATAGCTGTTTCCCCAAAGCATTATGCTGTATCTTAACCTAGATTCTACCAACGCGTAATATATAGCCTTTAGTTGCTTTAGATCCAACATATCTCTAAGGCTCCTGAGTGCATAGCATGCTGATGAAATTGAAGAGTCAATAGCAGCTAGCTCCTGTTTCCAATTTAAATGCACATCTATGTTAATACCTAAAAATTTAACTTTGTCCACTAATTCAATCATGTCTCCTTTAATTTTTATATCTAAATTGTCATTATGGCGAGTTGTAGTCTTAAATAAAATTATGTTAGTTTTACTTGTGTTTAGCAAAAGGTTATTGGCTGTAAACCAATCGCAGAGATTTTGTAGGCTTTTATTTACATTTTTGGTCAATTCTTTTAAGTCATTCGCCCCAATTATTATATTTGTATCATCTGCAAATACAACAAGTTTTACATCAGGCTGAACATAGTGCATAAAGTTAAGCAAGTCATTTGTAAATAAAATAAATAATATTGGTCCTAAAATGGAGCCTTGGGGCACACCACGCTTTATATTTGTAATTTTAGAGGTGTATATGACTTCATGATTACTTTCATCGATGCTTTTTATTTCTACAAACATTCGTCTATTTTGTAAGTAGGATCTTAAAAGTTGTAAGGACTTGCCTCTGATACCATAAAATTCAAGTTTAGTTAATAGTAATTCATAGTCAATCGTGTCAAAAGCGGAGCTAAGGTCGATGAATAGCCCTGCCACTTTCATTTTGTCATTTAACTTATCAATTATGTCATTTACAAGAGTGTTTATAGCATCCGAGCAACCGACGCCTTTCTGATACCCAAATTGTCTTAAATTAATGATTTTATTTACATTTAAATGTACCATCAGTCTAGTTTTAATAATTTTTTCAAAAACTTTTGATAATATTGGCAAAAGTGATATAGGTCGGTAATTTTTTGGATCAGTCTTAATACCTTTTTTGAAAATGGGAACTATTTTAGCCAATTTTAACTGGTCTGGAAAGACAGACTCTTCGAAACATTTATTAAAAAATTCAGAAAGCGGGAATGCCAAAGAGTCTATATTTTCCTTTAAAATTGATATCGGTAAATCATCAAACCCACATGTTTTTTTATTGGCCATTTTACTAATAATCTTTGTAATTTCCGATGGTGTAGTTATATCGAAGGTTAAATCACTTTCTACTCTTTTTGTACTGTCTAATAGAAAAGTCATTGCCCTTTCTTTTTCATTGCTAGCGAGTGACGATTTGAACACAAAACTGTCAATAAACTGATTTGCGACCTGCTGGGGGTCAGTTATCACTCCATTGTCCACTTTTAGGATTAAATTTCTATAATTTCTATTTGTTGTTTTCTTTGTACATTCATTTACAAGTTTCCACGTCTGTTTTGTTATATTTTTAGCGGTATTTAAATTATTTATCATGGCCCTTTTCTTGGTTTGCTGAATAACTCTTCTATAAATTCGAACATAGTTATTTTTATACTTTTTTAGGCTGTCATTATTTACTGTACCTGAGCATAGTACTCTCTTCATTTTACTTGAAACTTTAACTCCTTTAGTAATCCACTGTATTGATGTGTTTTTATATGGCTTTATTCTAATAGACTTCTTTCGGTAACAATCTTGGAATGCATTACCAAGACAGCTTATAAAACTATTTATTCCCATATTAGTCCAATTTTTATTACCAATACTTTTCTTAAAAGCAATACTATTTTTATTATTAAATATCCTTCTTTTTATTATAACATTTTGATTAGAGTTTTTCGATTTCTTATTCATTTTTTCAAGCACTACATTGCAGAAAAGTCCACCATGGCCATCTGCCAAGCCATTGTGATCCACAAAACACTGATCTATGTCTTCATCCGCGAGATTTGTAATTATGTTGTCTAAACACGAATATGCATTGTTCCGTATGAAAGTAGGAGTATTTATAAGGTATCGAAAATTATAACATGTCAATATGCTTAAAAATTCAGCATGTTTCTTACTGTCAACAAGTACGTCAATATTAAAGTCACCACATATAATGCACTTCTTGTTAATAAAATATTCTAACAATTTTTCTAGACTAGTCATAAAACTTTCAAAATTTTTATCATAAGGACTTCTGTAGCAACAACAAAGATTTAACCCTGTTTCGAGATCTCTAACCCCACATATTTCAAAACTATCAGATCTATACATATTTTTTACAAAATCAATATTTTCACTTTCTTTATCTATATGGGCTAAAATAAGACTACCTCCTCTTTTTTTGTTCGTCCTTGTGTTGTATGACACTAAATTATAATTGGAAAAGTTAAAAAAAGTTATAGGCTGATTATGAAGGCAGTTTATGAGACAGATGTTAGTGGAAACGCCGAAAGGACGACACGCTTGAAGGCCATCTAGATAAGCATTGACCTAATTGGTGACGTCATTCATGAGGGTCAGGTGCATTATAGAACGTGCGTGTCCATTGCTTCGTATGTTTGGTAAATTTGTCTGTTCGGCGATGTTAATAACGTAATGAATATTATTGATTTTTTTTAAATGAATCGCATTGGGATTGTCAGTGTCGATCGATCAGGCTAAGCTACGCTTGCCGCGGTTGGTCCGTGGATGGGTGACCATCTTTACATACCAAGTCCCCTCCGTGCCTCGGAAAGCACGTTAAGCCGTTGGTCCCGGCTGTCATTTGTAGATCTTTGACAGTCGTTACGGGTAGTTAGAAGCCCAAAAAGTCTGACAACCAGTCTTACCAAGGGGTATCGTGTTACCTAGTCACTAGGTTGTGGAGGTCAGATAGGCAGTCACTCCATGTAAAATACTGGTATTCAGCTGCATCTGGTTAGACTGGAAGCCGACCCCAACATAGTTGGGAAAAGGCTAGGCAGATGATGATTGGGATTGTCAGTGTATTACGCAATTACTCCGCAGATATATGAACGTAGAAAATGTCTTAAGCTTCTGCCCACCAGTCTATAAAAATAAGGTTTGAGCTTATGGGTTCGATTCTGACTGTTCACTTCTTGGAACAGGATTTGTGTTTCTAAATACACAGTACGGGAAAATTCCAAGTGCAGGTCTATTAGGTACTAATTAAAAAATATAACCTTCATTTGTATTGCTTATTTACAGTTCGGTTTAGTAACAGTTGTTTCACAAGTATGGTTGGTGAAAAGTATGCTGATTGGAATATCTTTGAGCGTGAATTGTGAGAGATTCTACAAAGCCATGCAAGATGTCCGGGGTGCGGTGACACCGCTAATGTATTCAAACAGATGTTCCGGTAAACATTATTTCTTCTTTTTTTAATTGTAAGGAATTTTAAGTTATTGGATAGTAGGTAAATAGAGCAAGCAGGGAGGTGGCTCATCTGATGGTAAGTATTTTTCGACGCCATAAGACCTCTCTCTTCATGTTACCCTTTCTATCGGAGCAGTGAACAGCAACACTGCTTGGCGGCAGAAGTAGGTAAGTAGAGTCTGGCCACGCTCACTCTGCATAAGTAGAAAATTGTGGAATTAGAAAATCTATTACACCGACACCAACACAACAACACCGCCAACACCGCAACACCGACGGTACTACGATAAAATAATTTGAAAGTTTGTTTTTTTGTTTTTGATAGGTTATTTTGTTTATTCAATCAAAATATCCAAGGTTGCTCTTTCAAATTACTGGAAATAGAATTGTTTTTAGAAAATACTAAGTTTGATGTAATTTGTTTAACAGAGCATTGGTTAAAAGATCATCAAGTGATGTCAATTAATTATGAAAATTATTGGTGCCGATTCTCTTGTACACCGAACTAAACTAACTAAACTATCACTAAAATTCCTTACTTTTGACTATGAGAATCTCAAAGCTATTCTGCAAAATAAATTCTCTAAATTTAAAAATAATTTTGACACATCTAAATCGAATTTGACAACCGCGACTCCACACGTGATACCTAACCACGTGAATCTTTTTAGAGCCGGAGGCGCGCAGGGGGGGCAGCCTCGACGTGTTTTATATGGATTTTTAACTTTTTGTGTGGAAAATAAGAAAGAATATTACCTACATGTACAGTGTTAGGGGTTTAAGAGCGCTGCGACCGCGGCTCGCAACTACAAATCGAGACGTTTGCAAAATTTGTTCGGAATATTGCTATCTCTGTTTGACAACAGCAGGCGGGCGGCGGACGCGGTGCGCATCCGTGTGTGTGTGTGACTGGATAGATAGCTACTTACCATTCATTCATAACGAGTCGACGGCATTTATATTTTATTATTAGTAATTAGGTATGTTCATTACTTGCTTTATTTCTGTTGAATACTTTGGGGAATCAAAAACCAGCGCTGGGGCTCTGTCTCGCATGGGGTCGCAGCTTTATGCTGAGCGATGGCCGTTTTGCGTGGATGTGACGCATATTTTCCCCCAAATTGTGATTTACGTGTTTTTTTTTTTTATTTCTTTGCGTCATGTTTACCGCAAATAAACGAATTTTCTTTCTTTTTTCTTTCATTAGTATATGTCAGACTAGTAATGCGTTTTTTGGAAATTATAATGTTTTAGAATATCTCTGGATCTAGGCCTTGTAGAGAAAATCTAGTAGATATGAAATGAAATTGTTTATTCTGTAAATAGGATAAGTATCGGAATCACTTTTACACGACAGATTAAAAAAATCGGTACCGCGGTAATCAACGCATTGATGCCTTTTACTCCACGGTTTCGGTAAATTGCGTTACAGTGTCGCGAAATCAAAGGTTTAGTCCCATCTCAAAAATGCTCAACGCGCCTAAAGAAGTATTCACTTCAAGAAAACTTCCAAAACCTTTAAAGTAAAAATACTTGCATAGAACTTTGATCCATAACTAGATATAAATAAGGAGCAGAATTGCATCGAGCGTCGAAGGAGCGAGTAGCCGAAAAAAATACTTTGAAGAAAAATACTTGTATAGAACATTGGTACGGACCTTATCTAAATAAAGAGCAAAATCACATTAAAAAAAAAAAAAAACTTCCAAAACCTTTAATCCGTAATGTAGTATAAATAAAGAGCACAATTGCGTTTACAAAAAAAAACTTCCAAATCCTTTAAAGTAAAAACGCTTGCATAGAACTACTAGGGGTTTCGAATACCGGATTTTTGCAGTACCGGTATTAATACCGTATAGAAAATGTCCAACACCGGGATCCCGGTATGAGACTATTTTTTTACTTAATATCGTTTTTTTATTCAACAACTAATAAGTTTCACTACAAAATAATAAAAAACTGCTTTTTAAATATAAAGTCAATTTTTTATACAACTTTAAATTGCAAACAGAATCTCCTAACAAAAATAACAAAATAATCTGATACATAGTATGAGAAAAGTACCTAGATAAAATAAAACATTTAAATTAAATTTGAATAATTAGTATCTAAGTAATTACAATTTAGCGATCTATTTATCTTTATGTTTTTATAAAATAAATCTCTTTAAAATCAACATACAATATGTTTTAATAAAATCACATAAAAATCAGTCAAAATTGTTCATCGTGCTTTTAAGGGGGAAGCGCCAGGGTAGCTCGCAAAATTCAAATTTTCTTAAGTTTTTTGCATTTTGCAGGTCAGTGTCAGGTTTAATGAAGATTAAAATATGATTCGCGGTCGTAAAAAATATGGCTTTATTCAATTATAATCATTACAATCAGCAATAGTGATTAAGAAGAAGATAAAGGTGTCAAATGTCATGATTTCATGAAATCATGACATTTGACACCTTTGCTAACATATGGAGTGACGTTGCAAATTTTGTTAATCGCCAGTCACCAAAAAGACTGACGTTCAAATAAATTGGCAGGTGGAGTTGATTCCGCTATTATAACCATAAAAATAGTTAATCACCACCCTTAGGAAATAAACTGGTGATTTTAGTAATTATGTTGCGAATATTTGATATTACCATACAGCTATAATCCCTAGATTTCGTTAATTTATTTATTTAATCACCATAATTGGCAAAGTGACTGGAAAGTAATAGTCATCTACGTGGTAGTGCACCCCTCTACTACAGTACACCGGTGTACACCCACAATTAAAAAAAAAATATCATTTTGTCTTTTTGTCTACTCTTCTCGTCGTCAAAATCGAGGACGACTAAATACGACAAAATAACTGATTATCTCGTGTTGAACTGTCAAAAATCGAGATAAATAACGTGTCATGTTAGGGTTTGTTGACAAAACATCAAGTTTGACAGAACGAGTCAAGTATTTTGTATGGCGTGGCTATCAGAAAACGATAACACTACAGAAATAGACAAAAATTAGTCGCGCGAGGGTGGATAATTATCGCGTGTGTCATGTTAGGCCTGCTGGAAGAAGCATGGGTCCTAACTTCCCTTTGAGTTTTAGCTTCTATTTCTGCCTCCAGTTAGTAGTACAAGTAGTAATGAAATGTAACTAACTGTCGAATTAAAATACGCAGTTTTTAAAACTTACCCAGATAATTATAAAATTGGTTGGAAATATAATGTGTAGGTAATAAAAAGAAATTGTTTTACTGTAGTGTCTACTGATAAAATAAAATCACCAATACCGGTATCCCGGTAGTGGACATTTCAATACCGGTATTGAAAAATGTCAAATAATGTCCGGGATCCCGGTATTAGCCAATACCGGGAACCCGGTATTGAAAGCCCTACATAGAACATTGATCCGTAACTAAACATAAATAAGAAATAAAATAGTCTTGCGAGTATTTCGGATCGGCACTTGGTCGGCGTACTTGCAAGTAAATACCTAGTATAAAAACCTGGTCCTATAATATAGCCCTCGTTCGCACGGACGTAATAAAATCGCGGCGAAATTTTCCGTGCACTTGATTTTCAACGCTCTGCTTAGCGCCGAGAGTTGAAAATCCAACAGTGTTTCTTCAACGCGCTGGGACGAGAGTACGTCCCAGCACGTTGGATTCTCAACAAGCCACCTATACCTGGACTACCGCGTTTCGGCCGTGTGTATAATTTAGATGTTTCTACGACTCGCTGAGGGTCTTTAGACGCATAAATAGGTACCTACCGATTAATATTACTGATGAAACATAAGTACTCGTTTGTCCAGATACGGATGTTTTTAAACACATTTATGTTATCTAAAGATAGAAAGAAAGAAAAGATAGAATGAAAAATATATTTTTTTTCAGAAACACGTGTATACAAAAAGATAATTAACTCGAGTAAAACAATCAAACAATAGATTTAAATATAATCACGAGCACAAAACAGAAGTAGTCGGCAGCTGCTTTAATTTAGTAAACAAATAAGCACAGTAAAGTACCTATATAATATACCTAATCTTATAATATTGACAAAAAATACCCCGAACGAATTCCAACCAAGCACGTGTGAATGCCTGTCGGAGCGATATACAACTACAGTGAGCAGTACGACCACGCACACATTGACAAATTATTCCTTGACGCGATGGCAATACTAGCATCGAAAATTATGATACATTTGGATGTGTTCCGTAATACAAAAAATGATGAATGAAAACTTAATGTATTTCCAATTTTTTTTCGATAATTTGTAATTTGATAACATAAACTATGCTTCTACGGAAACAATATTACAAATATTGTTGTTTATAATACAGAAAAAACCATATGAAAACATGTCATTTACGCTGTAAAAATATACGAAATGCAATTCGCTAACACTTCATTTAAAGATAAGTTTTTGAAAATCAAAAGACGTAGGAGCTTAGATAAATACTGTCTCAATCCGAATATCAACATAATATGGTGGAAATATGCTCAAATTGCAAATGATTGATGTACTACGTTAGTATGGACAATTCATACGTCGCCGCATTCTTAAGGGTTTTATAAAGGGTGTCGAAATTTTCATTATTTTTGCGATTGGACACACCGTTTTCGAGAAATAAGCAAAAGAAAAAAAAAAAATCAGTACTATTTTTTCATCTGAAGTCGAGGTGTTGGTGTGAATTTTAGTTCATGACAACCAATTTTATTCCACATGTTTTTAGTCGCGATTGAAAATAGTCATATTTAGTTAGAAAATCTAAATTTTAGGTTAAAAACGTCAAATTCAGAATAGCAATATTGCCATTTTCACTAAACTAATATCTCAGTGCCATCTTAGTGCTGTCAAACTAAAATATAGTTAAGTTGTGTCACTTTAGTCTTATTTTCCCCTTCGCCCAGATCCGTGCTGGAGAGCGGACGTGTGTTAAAATTAAATTAAAATTATTTACTATCTCCGTCTCCGAACTTACATTGTAATATCGCGCGAGGTGTGAGCATACCGCGCTCCCCTCCGGTCCGCCTTCGCCCCCGCGTGAAGAGTACGTGCTTCATAATTGCCATCCCGCTCACCCGCGTAGAGTGTGACTGTATGCTGTTCACTCAATACTACATCTACTACATCAACGCTTGTTATCTGCGCGTACGGCGACCGCTCATTGTTGGAGGTATCAGCTGATTTATAAGTTAACGCACAGTGCGGTGAGACAATTCTATGAACGACTGCGCACGGAGAGTAATGTAATATACCTACCTTACTATGCCTCTTCGGCGTACACCTCCCAACACGCCTTCTAAGGAAGAAACCGTTGAACCCAACGTCTCATCTCGGGCAATAACCCAATCCGGTTCAACCCCGAACAAAAATGAAACAAAAATGTCACCACAAGGTTCAAACGTAAACGGGATGAGGAGCCTACCTGTATGGAGGAGATCCGTCAACTGATGGCTAAAGCTGCAGCACAATCTGAGTCAAAGTTCGCAGTGTTGCAGGCGTCGATAACCGCAATTAGTACTCAAAATGAAGACATAAAAACCAGTATTGCATTTATTTCCAAGCAGTACATTTGATCGTCAAAATAGGCCAACTAGAAACGGAACGTCGGGCAGACCGTTGTCTTATTCAACGTCTGGAAGAAACAGTTGAAAATCTAGAAAGACAGCTACAATCTACCAGAATCGAAATAAAAAATGTGCCCAAAAGATCTGGCGAAAGCAAAATTGATCTCTGTGAGCTTGTGAAGTCAACGGCTACTGCCCTTAACACGCCGATCCAAAATCAGGATATTAAAGATGTGTTTCGCATCAACAAAAAAGATGACCCATCATCGTCACAAATTATCGTGGAGTTTTCAAGCGCTGCCACCAAGGAAACTATAATAAAGGGAGTACGGCAATTTAATATTAAAAACAAAACATGTAAATTGAACACAACTCATTTAAAGCTAGCGGGTCCTGCAAAACCAGTCTATGTAGCTGAAAAGTTAACCTTGAAGGCGCAGCGTTTATATTATCTCGCGCGAACATTTGCCAAAGACAATGCCTTTAAGTACTGTTGGACGTCATACGGTAGGATATATCTCCGACAGGCTGAGGGTGGGAAGCAAATTCCAATACGCAAGGAAGAAGACTTAGACATTCTTCGACTAAATAAGTGACTAGGAATTTGTTATTGTACTTCTCTGGTTGTCTTTGCTTTGTTATATAACTATTACACTTTGTATTTACTCCATGTGAAATTTTTACACACAAAACCGATTAATCACTCGCACACCAACAATGAGCAAAAAGTAAACGCTTTACATCTATATACATATGTACCGGAATACCTACCTTACACTTATTGTATTATTACTACACTTTGTATTCAATCCCTAATAACCTTTTACACCAATATTTCAAACATCTTAATCACTAGTACACTCACAATAAACACAAAATGGATATTTTTACATCGATATGTATACACAACACAATGTGCAGGGGAGTATATTATTTGTGGTTATCGCACGGCAGGTATTAATATATTCTTGGTTCATAATTTTACTGCGACAGCGTTTTGTTTACTTACACAATGACTCATTCAATCATTAATACTTCTACTGAATTGGATAATATAGCCATTGCGTCTGCTTATAATTGCGACATGTTGACGTGTAATACTCTCATTAGTAATAACAACAAGTCTCTGAATATTTTTCCCTAAACATTCGTAGCATATATAAAAACTTAGACAGTCTATTAGTACTATTACACAGTCTAGCATTTGAAAATGACGTCATTATTTTAACTGAGTGTTGGCTGCACGCAAATAAAAATGTCCCATCTATTGATAACTATAACACATATATTTCTAAAAATTATCTAAACAAAAGCGACGGCATCGTAATGTATGTAAGGAAATCAATTAAGTGTTCTGTGGTGGAGCCGGACTATTCAGGTGCAAACTTTTTATTATTACAAATTGAACCCGATATATCTATACTGGCCGTATACAGGTCGCTGTCTATACATTGTATAGATAGTTTCCTAGACTCGTTAGATAATATCTTGCGCCCTTTAAATTCTAGCAATAATGTATTACTGATCGGAGACATCAATATTGATATTAAAATTAATGACACAGACAGATGCAGCGCATCGTATCTGAACTTAATGGCAGAAATTGGCTTATTGCCTGCTCATACCTATCCCACCAGAATGCTCAACTGCCTTGACCACGCCATGATGAAAACTATTTGTCCTGCAACTGTATGTGTCATTGATTCCTGTATAACAGATCATTTTCCAGTGATTGTCTCATTAAGCATTTCCACACGTAGAATTATGAACAAAAATAGTAGTGCAAAAAAATTAGACATACAAACGTGTGTTAGTCAAATAGAGGCTCTCGATTTCTCCTTTATTAAGTCTATTCCTGATGCAAACGCTGCCGCCACTGCTTTGGTAGATAAACTATCAAACATTATAAAAGCGAATACTAAAGTCTACCAAACAACTTGTAAAAAAAGAATCCTTAAACCCTGGATTACAAGTGGGCTTTTGCGCTGTATTAGACATAGGGACCGACTCCACAGACAACACAAAAAGAGTCCTACTAACTACACCTTAGAAACAACGTTTAAACGTTATCGGAATTATTGTAATTCTCTGTTAAGAAAATTGAAAAACACTTATGAAAAGTCCTTACTTCAAAACGCCAAAACTCCCAAAGATTCATGGAAAGCGATAAAGTCCATAATTAACTATACTGATGCTAAATCAACTGCAGATGGCTTATTAAATTCTAGTTCTAACAATATTAATAAAATCAATGAATACTTTTCACAAAAAGGTAAGCAGCTTGCTGATGCCATTACTCCTGCGCATAACCCTATCTACAGTTTTATAGTCCCTCGCAACCTTAATTCTATTGTTCTCTTACCGCCGGATGAAGCTGAAATTGAAGCATTAATATTAAACCTTAAAAATAACTGTGCTACTGGCTGGGACTTTATTCCAGTTCAGTTACTTAAACTGTGCAAAAATATTATAGTCCCTCCTCTCACTTGCCTCTTTGAACTTTGCTATGCTCAAGGTATCTTCCCGGATGTGTTTAAGAGAGCTCTCATTACTCCTGTGCACAAGGGCGGGAATCGAGACGATGTGTCGAATTATAGGCCTATCTCTGTATTGTCTGCGCTCTCTAAACTATTAGAAAAAACACTTAATAGCAGACTCATTCAATTTCTTGAAAGTAAACATATTTTGGCTAACACTCAATTTGGCTTCAGGGCGTCCAAAAGCACCGATGCTGCAGTTAGTCAGCTTACTGATTTTGTATCATCTAAAGTTGACGGAAATCAAAAGTGTATAGGAGTTTTCCTTGATTTAGCCAAAGCATTCGACACGGTCTCGATTTCAGCACTTGTGAACAAGCTAGATGTCATTGGCGTAAGAGGAACTGCCCTAAAAATATTTCGGGACTTTTTGTGTAACCGTAGACAGCAGGTAAAGATTGGAAACTATGTTAGCACTGATGCAAATGTTGTCTATGGCGTTCCTCAGGGCAGTATACTTGGCCCAAGTCTCTTCCTGGTGTACATCAATGACCTATGTCTTCAACCACTCTGCAACGGTAAAATATTTACGTATGCTGACGATACTGCCGTAATATTCCATGGAGAGACTTGGGATGAGGTACGTCGCATTGCCGAGAACGGTCTCCATCGACTTGGCCAATGGCTCGGAGCCAATCTCCTTACTCTCAATATATCTAAAACTTCATTTATGCAATTTTCATTTTCCAAAACTAACCTCAAAAACGTTAATATTAAAGTTCATTCCTGTAATTATCCTAATAGTAATAGCTGTTCTTGTCTTTCTATTAATAAAGCTACACAGGTCAAATATTTAGGTGTTATTTTGGATGACAGGCTAAGTTGGGAAACCCATATAAGTCTTGTTACGGGTCGCACTAGGAAGCTAATCTGGGTTTTCAAAAAGCTTAGGCACGCCGCGGAATTTCCTCTTCTACGTGATATATATTATGCTTTAGCTCTATCCATACTTGGCTATTGTGTAGGGGTTTGGGGTGGTGCCTGTAAAACCCATATGATGCAATTAGAAAGGGCTCAAAGGTCATTATTGAAAGTAATGACTTTTAAGCCCTTCAGATATCCGACTAAACAATTATACGAAAATTGCGAATTGTTAACAGTTAGACAATTATATATATCCCAAATTATATTAAAAAAACACAAGCAAACCCCCTGTGATGTAAATGTGTATAAGAGAAAACGGGTTATTGCTAGCGTATGCTTACCTGTCAGATGTCGGACAGCTACGGCTAGACGACAGCAATCTTATAGGTCATCCTACTTATACAATAAAATAAATAAAATAATAAACATTCATCCACTTACTGTTCGAGAAACAAAAATGAAAATTAAGAACTGGCTACTTCAATTAAACTACGACCAAACAGAAATGTTATTGCTCACAGATTAATATTCTATACTACCACATACCTCACCTACACCTAACATCCATCACACACTCACACCCTCACACACTCGCACACACACGTACACACAAACACGTTATCTACATGCATAAACACAACATGAGTAAACCTAACCCATTACTTATTTGATTTATTTCATCTTGTTTTTTCTTTTTATATTTTTAAATTTTTTATTCGCAATTTGTTCCAAGTAGAAAGTGGGAGAGGGCACTGACTTCTGTAATACAGGTTTTTACCTAGCTCAGAAGTCAGGGTTTTCATAGGAAATTTGTAAAAAAGTTTGTGAATAAAATTTACTATTACTATTATTTCAGAATGGGAAATCGTCGTTTGACAGGAATAAACTAAATTTTGGTGATTTTTAGTTTAGTTTAGAGGCATTTGTGACAAGAGAATCGGCACCAATGTCAATTTAGCTATTTCAGCAGAAAACGACACATGGCGGGTCATTAATATTGATAAAAAAATCTATTAAATCGAAAGAAAGAAAAGACATCATCGGACTGTCTGTTGAACACAACATTGAATTTTCCTGTGTTGAGCTTGATAAGCATGTTATAGTATAAGTATACAGACCTCCAAGTTACCAGAATCTATCCGTGTTTGATTCTGTAATGGAAGATGTATTAAAGAAACTTAGTACTAGTAGTAAGTCAATAATCTATCAAAAATTGGCTTACATATTTAACACCAGTGTAGACCAAGGAGTCTTTCCGGATCTCATGAAACACAGTAAAGTAGTTCCATTGTTCAAATCCGGTGATAGTAAAGAACCCAACAATTATAGGCCTCTGTCAATTCTGCCAGTTCTCAGTAAGGTGTTTGAAAAGTTGATGCTCAATCAAATGTTACGTCACTTTAATAAAAATTCCATCTTTCATGAACAACAGTACGGTTTCACCAAAGGGCGTTGTACCACTGACGCCGGTGTCACCCTAATAAAGAACATTTTTAATGCCTGGGAAGAAGCACAAGATGTCATTGGAATCTTTTGCGACCTCTCGAAGGCGTTCGATTGTGTAGACCATGAGACACTTCTGTTGAAACTCAGAGCACTGTGGGATTAGGAATACAACTCTTGATTTTCTTAGATCATACCTGAAAGATAGAAAGGTTGAAATTCAGGTAAACGGCGTAAACTCATTAGGGTCTGAAATGGCAATGAGCGTTCCTCAAGGTTCGATATTGGGTCCATTCCTCTTTTTAGTTTACATTAATGATTTATCCCAATTACTTCAAAATCAACCGAAGATGGTGTTTTTGGCAGATGAGACATCATTAATCTTTAAAATAAACTGACGGTCACAAAATCTTGACGACGTGAATAGCTCTATTCTGCAAGTCCAAGATTGGTTTACGGTCAATAATCTGGTACTTAATATAAAAAAAAACCAAATGCATTAGATTTAAATTACCGAATGTTAGAAGTAGCGAATGTGACATCGTAATGAATGGAGAAAAACTGGAATTTATTAATCAAACGGTTTTCCTAGGAATCACGCTAGACGAGATATTACAATGGGGACCTCATATAACATCTCTTGCGGGGTGGTTAAGCTCGGCCGCTTATGCTGTTAGAAAGATAAGACAGTTAACAGACGTAGAAACCACGCGTTTGGTCTATTTTAGCTACTTCCACAGCATTATGTCGTATGGCATTTTACTTTTGGGTTGGAATGCTGACATTGAATCCATCTTTATTTTGCAAAAAAGAGCTGTTAGAGCCATTTACAATCTACTTCACCGCGAATTTCTCAGGGAACTTTTTTAAAGGATTAATATTATGACGGTACCTTGCCAATTCATTTATGAAAATGTTATGTATGTAAGGAAAATCCACATCTCTTTAATAAAATAAGTGATAGACATAATTTTAATACTAGAAATAAAGAAAACTAGATCAACCATTTTTCAGATTATCTAAAGTACATACATCTTCATACGCGCGACGCGCGGACGCGTACGGACGTGTTACGTATCGTGTGTCACTAAATCACATAGATTAAATTTAAGATTCTATTATTTGAAATTATAAATGGAGGACAAGTGTACCGGCTGTGATGCTGTTGTTAATGATTCACTATTTATGGAGTGTTCGCGAGTAAAGTGCAGGAAGAAATTCCACCTCAGTTGCCTGGCCTTAACAACGGAAGATGTTAAAGCTTTCACGCCGGAATATAGGAGTCTGTGGATATGTCCCGAGTGCATGTGCACAATGCCGAAGAGGGGTAATACAGACACACCTGTTCGAGGAACTGCAGTCACCGGCAAAACGTATTCACCGAGCAGCCATGTGAACGCCGCCAAGCGAGGCAGTAGTCGGAATACAAGTGAAGTAATTGATACGGAGAGCCTACTTCTAGACGAGATACGTGAGTTTCGATGGGAGGTGAAGTCTCATTCGGAGCAGCAGCGGAGAGATTATTTATTATTGCAAAATAGATTTATCAAGACGGGAGAAGAGTTGAAGTTGGAGGTAGTACAAGAAAAGGCAAATAAAGTTGAGATGCTAGAAGCAAGAATTAAAACGCTAATGGAAAGAAATGAGAGCCAAAAACTAGAAACCGGTCTAAAGGGAAGTCAGGCAGTAGTGCCAAATCAGACAGAGCAAGGCTCTAAAAGCTTGACACCGTCTTTTGCAAAAGCCGTCAAAGATAAACAGAAGAAGGTAGTTGCTAATAAAGTACCAGCGAAGGAATGTGTGACCACGAAATCGACGAAAGTAGTATCGAATGAGGAACAGATGCCAGTAGTAAACAGAGAAAGGAAGTCTGAGAAGGTATTTATTTTGGAAAAGGAAGAACCAGAAAGAGAAGAAAATTGGACTACTGTAGTACGAAAAAAAACCAGACACACGCACAGTGAAGTAAAAAAAGGCGGAAATACGAGTGCAATCGACATACAGGGTACGGAAAAGAAAAGATTCTTACACATATGGCGTTTGCAGAAACAAACAACAGCAGAAAGTTTAGAAAAATATGTTAGGAAAATTTATGAACAAGAAGAAGTACAGATTAAAGTTGAAAAAATAAAACATAAAACGGAACGGGATTACGCATCCTTTATCATCGGAGTTCCAGAGAGTAAATACGACAAGTTATGTCAGCCTGAAAACTGGGCAGTTAATATAGAATTTGCGGAATGGGTGTGGTTTCGTAGAGCAACCAGCAACGCGAGAAACCCTGAGTAGCTCCGTTGAAATATTGTATCAAAACGTGCGCGGGCTTAGAACAAAGCTGGAGGAATTTTATACCAATATTTCAACGGCAAATGCAGACTTGTTTGCCATCACCGAAACGGGCTGCAATGACTCCATACATGATGCAGAAATTATTCCACCTGGATTTACTATTTTGCGGTGTGACCGAGCGGATGGACGTAAACAAGGCGGCGCGTGTCTCGTGGCCACACCGCGTTTTGAGTTGCGGCGAGTGTCACTACCCGATGACGTCAACGTGGATGATCATATGTTCGAACTGGTTTGTGCTACTGTTTACCTACATAACAGATTTATGTTTTTACTTTGTGTCGTCTATATTCCACCTGGTAGTAATGATAATGAATACATGTTACTATTTAGCATCATTGAACAATTTTGCAATAAGTATAGGGATATTCTAGTTTTAGGTGATTTTAACTTATATTCGTGTTCTGTAGCTATAAGTAATTATTATGAATACTTTCATACTTTTTGTGAATTCACTCAGAGTAACGCACTGGGAAATTGTAATGGTCGTCAGTTAGATTTGGTGTTGAGTACACTGGCGAAGGGAGGGAGCGTGAGCGTGCGCGCGGCGGAGGCGCCGCTCGTACCGGTAGACGCGTACCACCCACCGCTCGAGATCTCGGTTAGTACACACACGCGCCTGCGCCGGCGCCCCGGCTCAGCAGGCTCAGCTACACCTGACGTTGACGCATATGTACCAGACGGGTGGAATTTTAATAAAGCCGACTTTTTGTCTCTATATTCATCAATTGCAGCCGTAGACTGGGCTCCGTTGTATGAAATGGACTTAGAAGTAGGTTTAAATTATTTTTATTGTATTATTAATTCTATTATAGATGACTGTGTGCCCAAAAAAAAGCGAAGTCGTGGAAACTCAAGGTACATTTATCCTGAGTGGTACACTGTTGAAATAATCCGCGACATAAGGTTGAAGGCTTCTCTGCATAAACAGTACAAGACAAGCGGTTCAAGGGTCGATTACGAAGCATTTGCTCGGTGTAGGACCAACATTAAAGATATGTTAATAGTGGCACAGGAACAATATCGGAGCCGTATTCAAGGGCAAATGCTGAGTGATCCTAAATCTTTTTGGAATCATGCCAAGTCTAAGAGAGGTAGGAGAAGCCCTCAAGCTATCGTGAAAGATGGGGTGGCATTATCTGGCCAGCGGTCTGTGGAAGAGTTTGCGGCTTACTTTTATTCTGTGTATAGGGAAGAGCGACCGGAGTTGGACGTGGACGCGGCTATAGCCAGCGCAGGTAGCGGAAACGGAGCGGCGCGAGTGCACTTGCACCAATTACAGTTAGGAGACGTGAGTAGTGCGCTTCTAGATCTTAAGCCGAAACGGTCCGCAGGGCCTGACGGCATTCCGCCTTACATATTTAGGGATTGTCGAGTACCGCTGGCTAGGCCTCTTCTTCATATTTATAACCAGTGCCTCAAAGCTGCCGTGATTCCGGAAAGGTGGAAAGTGACCCGCGTTGTTCCGGTTCCGAAAGCAGGGTCAACAGAATCGGTGGATGGGTACAGACCAGTTGCGGTATTGTCTACGCCCGCGAAAGTGATGGAAACTGCTATACATAAGAGCATATATCTTCAGGTTAGCGCACAGCTGTCAGACGCTCAGCATGGGTTTCGACCAGGAAGAAGTACCACCAGTAATCTTCTCTGCCACATGGCTCATCTGGTGCCGACGGTGGATGGCGGGGGGCAGACTGATGCTGCTTACTTTGACTTTAGAAAAGCGTTCGATTTAGTCGATAATGACATTTTGCTTAAAAAGTTTGTAGGTATTGGTTTCACCCCACACTCTCTCCAGTTTTTTGCCAGTTATTTGAGGGATAGGCAGCAATATGTGGAATATGCGGGACACGTGTCAAATCCATATTTCACTAGGTCCGGGGTAAGTCAAGGTAGTAACCTTGGCCCTTTGGGCTTTCTTCTGGTGGTAAACGACCTACCAGAAGTAGTCCAAGACGCGTCTTGTCTGTTGTTTGCTGACGACCTCAAATTATCCCTCGCGATAAAGAGCAGCGACGACTGTGTCAGACTACAAAGGGACATTGATAGGGTAGTGAGATGGAGCAGAGAAAATCTCTTACAATTTAATAGCTCGAAGTGTGTGACCATCACTTTTTCTCGCGCACACAATCCCATCTTACATACCTACTATATTGACGGGTCGCCTATGGAACGGGTCACAGAAGTCAAGGACTTGGGAGTAAAATTTAACACTGGTCTGACTTTTCGGGATCACATCATGCGTTGCTGTAAAAAAGCGTATAGAAATTTAGGTTTCATGCTTCGTACGGTCCGAGGTTTCACAAATGTGAAAGCTATTATAGCATTATATAATGCATTGGTGAGGAGCCAGGTAGAATGAAACGCAGTTATCTGGTCTCCGCATGAAGCTAAATATAGTCTCATGCTGGAGAGGGTACAAAATAAATTTATAAGATATTTATATATGCGCTATTACGGAGTCTATCCCTTTTACCCGTTAATGTATCCAACCTTATTTATTCTAGGTATGGTAGGATACAACGAGCTAAGGGTTAGGAGGGATCTTACACTCGCCTCATATATATTTAAGATACTGAGAGGGAAGGTGCATAATGCAGTTGTTTTAGGCCAGGTGAGTCTGTGTGTTCCGGACAGGTACGTGTGGCGACGACGGCAGCCACGACTGCTGGTGGAACCGCGTGCTAGGACCAACCTTCTGAAGGAGGCGCCGCTGACGCGTGCACTCCGCACGCTCAACCTCATAGCGAGTGAGACAGACCTATTCTGTTGTTCTCTGAGTGAATTCACAAGGAACGCTTTGTTTGTTATTAGTTATAGGTATTAGTTATAAGGAACAAATATGTTAAAAAATTAATTAAGGCACATTTACCGCATTGGTTAGCTGTAAGGGTAGATGTATGATGATAAATAAATAAATAAATCTTTTATGGGGTAATGTATTAAATGTTACAACAAAATATCTTGTGACATATTGCAAATAAATGAAAGAATATTTAAATCTTATATTAAAAGTATACTTTGTAAACAAGCATATTACAAATTAGAGGATTATATCCAAGATAAGAGTGCTTGGAAACATGCTGGTCCTGCTCCATAGGACAATTTAGAATCAAGACAAAATCAAACTGGTTGCTTATTTAATTGTAAAATTTATTATTTTGTGTTTTATGACATTGATTTTACATTCTGTTATTACTTCCTCACACACTGACTTATTAATTAAAAAAATTTAGGAAAATCATCTACTTTTACAATGTTTGTAAATATGTGAGCACCATGTATCTATCACATATTAAATTATCTGTCGTTGCTTCATTTTTAATTCTTTTTACCTATTGTGGTATAGTAATTTTATTCTAGGTGCATCGTGTTCACACATTTAACTAATGTACGTACCTATACAAACAATTGTAAAATATTTTAAAAGAGTAACGATGGAGTTTTTTTGCCCATTCTTCTCCATACGAAAACTACCTTTTGGAAGGGGCGACTAGAATCAATTTTATTATTTTGTTATTTTTGACGTTCAAAAGTGCCATACATGGGCCTATTTGAAATAAATGATTTGACTTTGACTTTATGAAACGTCAGAAGCTAGGTTCCAATTGGTTGCTTCCTATTGCGAAGAGCCGGCAAGAAACTCCACGGTTACTCTTTTCAAAATAAATGGTTTCTACAATGTTTTCAAATTACAGTGTTAATAGGTATGAGAGGACAGTGCCTATTAACAGCAGGATAGTGCCTCCCATACCTATTAACACTGTAATTTGAAAACATTGTAGAAACAAATTATTTTGAAAAGAGTAGCCGTGGAGTTTCTTGCCGGCTCTTCTCCATAGGAAGCGACCAATTGGAACCGTGCACCTAGCTTCTGACGTTTCATAAGTGCCCTTGTAGGTTTATGTGAAATAAATTATTTTGATTGATTGATTGAGTGTAGGCCTATCAACAAGTACCAGGTACTTAGTAAAATAGAAAATGATCCACAAGTCTACAAAATACAGTTTCATCATCGTATGGAGGTAGAGCATAGGTACGATATAATCTATTAGACATCAAAAGGCAAAATATCAAAATCATTAGATCTATTTACACGTCAACTTTTCTATGCTTGTAAACATTGTCGTTTTTGGGTAAGGACGACATCGTGCTGTTCACATCTTGGAATTTATAAAGCACATTGATCAGTTGATTTCTGGTGGGCCACTCCACTGAATAAAACGATGATGGCGTTTTTCTATCCGGTTTAATGGACGGTTTAAACAATTGTGAAACTTAAAACAATTATAATTTTAAAGGGTTTTATGTCACCCGTGCAGTGGCTGTCAACGTAATGGCGCGCGACCGCGGTGTTGCCAACTGCTAGGTTTGACACTGACATCATTAGGTCAGTGCGGAAATGGCTTCAACATCTTCCCCCCCCTCGAACGCTTCAGGGTCTTGAGGTTCTGCCGATGATGTCGCTTCGAGTAGTGAACAAAGATTGTGAACAGCTCGACGGAAAGTGCCCTTCGACGTGTAAACGTCCGCCACTCGTGCTGTTCCATCAGTCCCGCGATACAGCTTACAGATCCGCGCCATACGCCATTTCAATGGCGGAACGTTTGGTTCCCTGATAATGACTAAGTCGCCTTCCTGGAGTCCTCTTTGCGCGGTCCTCCATTTGTATTTTTATTTATTTATTTATTTATTTCCTTTGGAAGACTTACAGCTAAACAAAACAGACTAATAGCTTGAAAATATGACTGACAGCCAATTACAAGTCTTCACATATAATTAACAGAATAACAATAAAAGAAATCTGTGAACACCACAGTACTGCCAACGAAAACAATAAACCGCCAAAGCTATACAAAACTATACATAAGAATACTAATATAATACAATACTACAATAAATGTGGTAAAATTAGGCTACTGACGCTAACATAATCTGAGCAATATCACGCATCAGGTGAAAAAGTTAAGGCTCAAGCTCTTTCTGGCCACAGATACACCTGTTGTAAACGGATCGAAGTCATGCTGTACACATACCCGATTAAAGTTTCTGCTTGCACGCACAAGGAATGAGTTCTGCCTGTAGTTATTCGGAGCAAACGGCACACGGAGCGGGGGATTGGACCGCTTCGACCTTCCGGGGATGTTAAAGTAAAATTTAGATAGAATTTCAGGGCTATTAATATTATTATTAAAGATCTTTAGTAAAAAAACACAGTCGGAGATCTCACGACGATTAATAAGGGGCAATAAATGATATTTCTTACAGAGGTTAAGGTAATTTTCAGAGTGATACGGTACTCTTTGATGGTAGCATAAGTACTTTATAAATCTCTTTTGGATGTTCTCTATGCGATCAATGTATTTGTGGTAACACGGATTCCATATTTCAGACGCGTATTCCAAATGGCTTCTGACAAAAGTACAGTATAGGATTTTTAAGGTTTTGGCTTGAGTGAAGCACTTGGATAGCCGCATTATGAAACCCAGTGATCTCGATGCCTTAGCAACAATTGCATCTACATGTGATTCAAAGGTGAGTTTGGAATCGTGATGGACCCCCAGATCACGGATAGAATTGGATCTGGGTAGTACTTGACCACCTAAGGTGTAAGATGTGGTTATGGTGGAGCGCTTTCGAGAATATGTTATAACCGAGCATTTAATAGGATTCAGATCCAGTTTATTTCTTCGACAGTATTCCTGCAAACGATATAGATCATCCTGAAGTACTATCGCGTCCATCTGCGATGATATTGTGGTATAAATTTTCATATCATCAGCGAAACACAACAGATTGGATGAGGTCAGACAAGAGTCGATATCGTTGATGTAGATTATAAAAAGTAATGGACCGAGCAATGAACCCTGAGGAACTCCACTTGGGACAGGAACCCAACTGGATATATAATTATTCAATACTACGGCTTGGGACCTGTTCATCAGATAAGAAGAAAACCATTTGCTGCAACTCGCTTAAATATTCGTTTCTCCACCTTTCCCAGAAATGTTGCCGCATTTGATCCAGACTTCGGTATCTATCAAGTCTGTTGGTGTTCTGGCTGATTAAGGCTTCCGATGGGAACGAGGTTAATGGCCTGCCGATCAGGAAGTGCGCGGGGGTCATTAGGATCAGATGATAGAGGGCTCAACGGACGGGAATTGAGGATTGCCTCAATCTGCGCAAACAACGTTGATAACTCTTCAAACGTTAAGTGTTTATCACCTAAAATCCTAGTCGTATGGTATTTAGCAGACTTTACGCCTGCCTCCCAAAGCCCACCAAAGTGGGGAGAATAAGCTGGCGAAAATTTAAACGTAATGACTTCGTCGGCAGCAAAACCGGTAATGCATTCATTGTTTGCTTTTAGAAACTTTACTAATTCATTGTTTGCACCGACTAAAGGACTATGGGCGGAATCGTCCCCACCCATCAACAAAAATGAAATGTAGCTCAATTGATAGATCTTGGCAAGATGATATTTTTTTACTATGGTGACATTGCCCAAATGCATGGGGTTCTCATGGTATCTTACGTTTAAACAAATATCTCGTTAACGTATTATTGATGTATGGGCTCCGTCCCCACCTACCAACAAACATGGAACTGATACCTATGTGTTCCTAAAGTGCTCCCTATTTGATTAAAATCCTTTGTTTTAGATAAATCAGTGGGAATATTAATAAAAAAAAAAACAATTTGTAATTATTAATTAACGTATATTTTTATGTTACATTTGTAAGTTATTTTAACATTATGGTTATATTACTGTACAAAATATGATGGAGTAATTAAACAAAATATACAAAATGTATTTCAACTGGTAGTTATCCATTATAAGTTTAGTTTTTATACAATGTGTCCGGACATGGACTAGCGATATTTTAAATGCTTAAATATAAACTATTTAAAAGTACAATTACACTCTAAGCTTGGGTCCAATACACTTCCCCGCTATGTGGCAGCCATTTTGTTTTTTTTTATTGAAATATTCTCTATGCGAGTACAAAAAAAATCATATCTCTCAAAGTTTTAGTCACACTGAGATAAAAATAGGCTTATTTGAAAGGCAATAATATTGTCTACCATCTGCATTACAAAACAATGTATTTACAACACCAAAACTTTAGAAAAAAAAAAATGTGAAAGTGGAAAAAAAATACAAAAATTATGCAATTCAACCAATAATTGTTAATTACCACAAAAACGGGGAAGTGTATTCGACCCAAGCTTAGAGTGTATTTGTACTTTAAAATAGTTTATATTTAAGTATTTAGAATATCGCTAGTCCATGTCCAGACACACTGTATATAATGGATATTTTATATTCTTACAATACTCATAGTAGGCAAATAAAAATAGTGAAGGCATGTTTTACAATCGCTGAGTAAAGTTCTAAATAAGCTACTTAGAACTTATCTCATATTAAGATTATCTTTTCTAATGGATATCATCATTTCAGCCGAAAGACGTCCACTGCTGGACATAGGCCTCCCCCAAGCACCGCCACTTCGACCGATTCTGTGCTTTCCGCATCCAGCGGATTCCTGCGGCCTTCACAAGGTCATCGGTCCATCTTGTGGGAGGCCTTCCAACGCTACGTCTTCCGGTACGTGGTCGCCACTCCAGAACCTTTCGACCCCATCGGCCATCCGTTCTAATGGATATAATATGACATAATATTATAATATGATAATATGAAATAATATTATATTATGGTACATTTAATTTTTATATTTTTCAATAGTGATTTTTACTCGTCAATTATAATGCTGTCTAACAGATGCGCTGGCAGATTAAAATCTGAGTGACGACCTATTCCCATGTACCATATAATGGATATGATATGAGCACAACTTCCTACAGTGCGACTGCCCGTCAAGCCAGTACAGTAATAGTGTGCAATAGCATGTCTATCAGTAATATTCCCATCAATTAGCACATACGAATAATATATACGCGATCTAACGTGTCTAGATTGTATTCGCGCTCTTATCAGCCACGCATTATTTATCATTATATTGCATCTTGGCAAGTCATTCAATGCATTTTCGCGATATAATTCAATAATGTATAATCCATTTCGAAAATGTTCTGCACAGTAAGACTTAGCGAGTTTTAAATGATAAGTGCCTAATGCTATTAAAATGACGTCATCTTCGCTTAATCTCGGAAAGTCTTCGAAGTGAGGCATTTGTGCTTCCATGGCCGTAAAAGTTACTCTCTGTCGATTGAGATTTTTCATTTCTACGTAATCACGTAACAGATTAGGCGTGTTGATTTTATCGTATATGATATTCAGTATTTCTGAGGCAAGCCTGGTGTCAGTAGCAACGCGATAATATGCATTTATGATCGCTGCAGCGATTCTACAATCAACGAACATATTCGGTAAATCTCTGTTAAAATATGACTGCCTTAAAAGTTTAAACCTATTTTTAAACTTTCCGTTCACAGCCTCTACCACCCACCGGCATATCGTTACTAACCGCGACTTATTTGCCTGTTCAGTGGTGAGTTGGGTAGCATGTCTGTCTTTTGTTGGAGGTATGTGAACCTCATAGCCAAGCGACTGGATGTCATAAATGCTGTCTCTGAACCCTCTGTCTAATATAAATACATCTCTTCTGTGTATGAGTCAATGCAATAAATGCTCGGCTTGGTTCATTATATTACGCATAATCGTCGCATCCGATGTCACAGCAGGATATGGCCCTAAAACATCGATTATATAGCCATCGCTGATTACTAACAAAAAAGGCTTTAATAAGTGCCTGAACTTGTGCAGACTATAACTTTTGCGTTGAAACAAAAAGTTCGAACTTTTTTCTACATAAATATATGTTCCGTCTGCTATTAAAATCAAAATAGTGTTTTCCTCATTCCCATAAATAGCTTTTGGTATCATTAGATTTCTTTCGAGAAGATCTCTTCTAGAAACATGGGCTATTCCAAGATGGTTTGGAACAAAATCTTGGGTTAGACATTCTCTGGCCATTTATAATTTTCTTTCGAGCTCTCTGCGTGATGTTTTAAAGAGCGTCGCCAGTCTCTCGTTAGGTTTACCAGTTCTCAGTTTAGTTGCGTATACACCTAGAACTGTACGTGGATGACGGGCCCTTTCTAATAGACTCGGTGTTTCCGCCAAGATAGTATCGAACTGTTCTAATGTCAAACCGGTCCAAAAATGTAATTCCTGTGCATTAAGTCCAGATTCAAAATCCAAACTAGGGGCTACACAACTACATTGTTAATGGCATTTACCAACATGTTTGTCAAGTCCGAAAAAAAAGAAGAATTGAAATAGGACGTAACGTTGATGTTGTCTAATATTTCGTCGATGTTTGTGTTGCTTAAATGATCATGGCATAATCGTGCACTCGGTGGAATATACAGGCGATAGTTACATACCAAATACACTTTCATTGAAGGTGGTATTCGCCTAAGGTTTTCGTTTGTGCACTGTCTGTAACAGCAGCTACGAGAAGAATTTGATGCCCTCACATAATCTCGAACGTAAAAGTCCTGTTCTTGATTTGCTCCATCATCGTTCAACATCTGATCTTGATCATCAACATCATGATGATCTTCCACAACGATATTTTGTACATTGACATCATCCGCGTTTCTTTGATCTTCTGGACCTGGGACGTCATTGTCTGCATTTCCGATGCGACCTTGTCGCGTAGCATTGCTAGCTCTTTGCCAGCATCTATGGCACCCTGCCATAGTGTTATTGAATACAACCTGGAACAAAAATAAAAATTGATGAGTATTAGAATCTGCCTTCTGAACCAAGGGTCGCGGAGTCAAGTCTCGTAGGGCACAACTATTCGTGTAATGAATATGACGTGTTTAGTATTAACAGTAGTTAATACATAACACGTCATATAAAAAAAAAAAAAAATATCTTTTAATGCAATTTTTATTATTGAAAATGAAGTACATATTAGAAAAAAACGACCCGTATTACTACTAGCTCTGATGGGTCTCGAATTCACGACCTTTCACTGCCCGGGTCTATTTGTAATATGGGTCGATTTTTTCTAATACTTCATTAGAAGGTGCTTAGCGGCTGTAACACAGTTATATAACTTTGCAGCCCCTACCGTGCATATATTTTTTGTACTGTGTGTTTTTATTTAAATAAAGAATTTATTATTTAGTATTGTTTTCTATACATATTCAAATAATATGTATTAATGTGAGTGTTTCGTTACATAGTATAATACTCATAGTACAAGCTCTGTTTAGTTTGGGGCTAGATAAATAGGTGTAAGTGTTCGCCGAAAGTGTAGTCCCAAGTATAAAATGGCAACCAATGTACATATTGTAGGTGTGGCACAGGAGGGTCTACATTATTATAAATATTTTGCAGTGAAAAACACTTATTAGTTAGAATTAAGTACATATTAGTTATATTTATTATTTAAATATATAATAAAAGATGTTATTTACCTGTATCAGCGCATTTTGTGAAATATGGTTAACTAATTCAGGTTCACTTTCAATTAACGCCTCTTGTAGAATGTGTCGCCTTTGTCGCAAAACAGATCGCGGACACATAATACACCGCTGTCCAGTTTCCATAATACACAGTATCCAATCCAGTTATCACAAAGTCCTTTATCGTGCCAGGGTCAATCGAAAAGCTATTAATCAGTCCAGTAAACAAAAAGGGGTCGTAGTTGTAAAGTAAATACCGATAACATAGAAATAAATAACACGTGAACGTACACTGCAGCGAATTGACTGTGACTAAGGTTCGGGCGACTACCTGCGCAAGAGCGTGGGTTGGGGAGTGGGTCCCCCCGCTCCCCCTCCCCCTCCCGGGTGTTGTTTTATTACCAGTTATCTTTATGTGCATGCGCCGCCCGCCGCTGTGCACTAATGAATAGATAAATGAGTAAGTATTTTGGAATTATTCATCAATAATACGTAAACGAAATATTTGTTTAAACGTAAGATACCATGAGAACCCCATGCATTTGGGCAATGTCGCCATAGTAAAAAAATATCATCTTGCCAAGACCTATCAATTGAGCTACGTTTCATTTCTGTTGATGGGTGGGGACGGAGCCCATACATTTTTGCCTATCCCCCTTTGTCCCGTTATCGCAATACAATTCTAAGGGCTTTCCTCTGCGGGATATAAAACGTCTTAAGCACAAGATAAAAACGTCGGATGTGAGGTCGCTTGCTACTTCTAAGTGCATAGCCTTTGTGCTGAAGCAGACGAATAGACACATGTAACATTTAGTGATTTTACACCCACGACCCTTGCGATCGGTGATGTAGAACGGCCCGGCAAAATCAACACCGCTTACCTGGAACGGAAGACTAGGAGTAACTCTTGAAGCAGGTAAGTTTCCCATTATAGGGTTAATGCTTTTAGCCCTTATGACTCTACACGACGTACAATTGTTCACAGTTCTTCTGGCTAAGATTCTACCTTTCAAGGGCCAATATTTATTTCTTAAATCGTTGAGTAACAATTGAGGTCCGCAATGTAAAAGTTTTTTATGGTAATAAATGAATAGCAATTTCGTTAAGTTGTGATTAGTATCTAATAATAACGGATGTTTTTATTGCAGGTTTCATTTGAATTTTGGATCCGGCCGCCTACACAGAGTATGCCATCCTCATTGAGGAATGGACTTAGAGAGATAGCAAATTGGATTTCGACGGTAAGTTACGCTTATTTTTTTAAAGTTTAATTTCATTGGGGAAACATTCATTTTGATGTTCTTTTATTATAACATTTAGTGCTGCATCTAGTTCACTGGTTGTGAAAGCACCAGTAGTAACTTTGGCTAGTTTATATCGCTTGTAATTTATGTAACGTAGAACATAGGCTATAGATCTTTGCAAAGTAGCGAAACTGGAAATTCTTTCAAAGTCTATCAGTTTAGGACGAGTTGCTGTAGACTGCAGCGTAATTGTAGTTACCTTTTTATTAGTTTTGATTTCAGGAAACTCGGGAATACTTTTGCTATTAATAGTCTGAGGCCACTTACTTGAGTCCTCAGATAAAAATGGTGGACCTTCCCACCAAAGTTTAGCTAAATGAATTGACTTAGCATTTAATCCTCGAGACGCTAAATCTGCAGGATTTGTATGGCCAGGAACATATCTCCAAGTGCCTGACTTAGTTAATTCTTGTATTTCGCTAACACGGTTCGACACAAAGGGCTTCATATTACAAGCCTGAGCAGACAACCAACCCAGGACCACTGTTGAATCCGTCCAGTGAAAGACTAAGTCCATTTTACAACGTAACGCCTTTAAAACCTTATTACTCAGGCGTGCGGATAGTAAGGCACCACACAGCTCGAGTCTAGGTATGGTTGCAGACTTTACTGGTGCAACCTTAGTTTTAGCGCAAAGTAATCTAACGCAAGTATGCCCGGAACTGTCAACCGAGCGGAGATAAATTGCAGAAGCATAGGCAACTTGGGAAGCATCTGAGAATGAGTGAAGCTCGATCATAATTGGATGGCTAATGAGAACACATCTAGGAATTTCAATTTTAGAGAGAGCTTCCAAATTGTTTAAAAAACTTGTCCATTCCCTTTGTATTTCATTATCTACAGGTTCATCCCAATCTGAATTCGATAGCCATAGCCTTTGTAGTATTATTTTTGGAACAATAGTACATAATCCAAGCAAACCCAATGGGTCGAATAACTTAGCTGATTTTGACAAAATGGAGCGTTTCGTTGCGACTTGTTCACATTGTATGTCAACTGAAAAGCTGAAGACATCTGGTGCCGGGTCCCACTTCAACCCTAACACACTTGAAGGTTGAGAACTTAAATCTAAGTTTTTTATTGATGAAGAGTTCGAATCATCATGAATTACGGATGGTGAATTGGTACGCCATTTGCGTAGAGGAAGACAAGCTGAATTGAGAGTTGCAGTTACTGACTCTATAATACTCTGTAACTCCCTTTTAGTTTCAGCTCTTGAAAGGAAATCGTCGACATAGAAGTCCTTCATTATGATATTTGATATTTTATCGTCCTTGCATTCTTTGGCGAGCTGTACCAAACACCTCGTGCTTAAAAATGGAGCCGAAACCGTTCCGTATGTGACGGTATTTAATTGAAAAATCTTAATTGGTTCTGACGGATCTTCGCGCCATAAAATCTGTTGCAACATTCGCTGACTTGGATCCACCAGTATCTGGCGGTACATTTTTTACACATCTGCAGAGACCACAAACCGATATTGTCTGTACCTCAACAGGATTGAAAAGAGGTCATCCTGCACTACTGGTCCGACATGTTGTATGTCGTTGAACGACACTCCGGTAGATGTTTTTGCTGAGGCGTCGAACACAACACGTAGTTTAGTAGTCTCACTAGTTTCTCGTATTACTGCATGATGTGGGAAATAACAACCGAATACAGGTTTCCTGGTTAATTCAGTCATGTGACCTAAACCTTCATACTCGCGAATAAATTCACAATATTGTTGTTTCAAAGTTGGTTTGTTTTTAAATTTCCTCTCAAGTTGAAACAACCTTTTTTCAGCCATGCTGTACGAATCACCTAACACGTCTATAGAATCCTTAAGCGGAATTTTAATACAAAATCTGCCATCGCTGAGGCGAGAAGTAGTATCGTTAAACAACTTCTCGCAATCGTTAACATCATGGTCAATGTTTGAAGGAATCTCTTCGAGTTCCCAGAACTTAGCTAACTGATCTTTAATTCCTTGCGAAAAATGACAATGTAATTTTTTATTGTTTTTATTGTTGAAGCTTTCCCCCATGGGACCAGCCACTATCCAACCTAAGTGAGTTTTTTGTAGTATTGGCCCTTGTGACCTCAAACTAATTCTAGCTGTTTGAATCAGCTCCCAAAATATGTCGGCGCCTAGCAATAAATCTATATCGGCTGGTAAATAAAACTTAGGGTCAGCAAGTTGGATATTACTAGGAATGTTTAATTCTTGTACACAAACTGCAGTATGGGGCAAACTATCAGTAATTTGAGATAAAACAAAACATTTGACAGGCCTGCTGAACGATTTGTGCATAGAATGTATTTCTATGTTGCAATGCTCTGTAACGTTTAATACTGTATTGCCCAAACCAGAAACACAATGATAATAGTCTTTTTCTTTACAGACACCAATAATTTTCTGAGCTTTCTCACTAATGAAAGATGTTTGACTGCCACAGTCCAGTAAAGCCCTCAAAGTAAATAATCTGCCATCAACTGTCACCTTGACCAACGCAGTGGACAGAAGAGCTTGATTGGTGGAGACAGCGGACATCGAAATAGAAGTGGAGGGACCAGATGCTGTAGCGGGGCCAACTATAGGTAAGTTAGTTTCATTTTTCTTGGAATGATTATCACCAGTAGATGTAGTACTAGATGTCGAAGTAGATAATGGCTGTGGATTCAGTTGTGTATTCAGTACAGGAGGTTGTTTGTGTAGGAGAGTGTTGTGCCTTCTCCGGCATATTCTACAGGCACTCAGCCCACACTGGAATGCCTTATGACCTGCCTGTAAACAGTTACTGAATACTTTTAACAATGCAATTTGTGAGATTCGTTCCTCAACAGAAAGAGATTTAAGTTTAGTACACTCATACAACTTATGATCTTGTTTGCAGAAAACACACTGTTTTTTACTGGAAGAAGAATCAACAGCAGATGAAATAAATGATTTTGATTTAGGCAAACTGTGACGTTTATCATTTTTAACAATCCTACCAACATTAACTGTCTCCATAATTGTAGCTCGTTTACGAAGAAAATAATAAAATTGTTCTAAAGTTGGCGAGTCCTTATCACTCCTAAATTCCTCCCATTTCCTGGCAGTTATGCAATCTAATTTTGTTGAGGCCAGGTAAATAATTAGTGTATCCCACTTGTCAGTGGGTTCCCCTAGTAAATTCAACGCACTTAGATTTTTAGATAAAGAATCAATCAAATTGTGTATTCCGATATCCGATTCCTTATTTAAGGATTCAATTGAGAATAAACACTTTATGTGTTCATTTATTAAAAGACGTTTATTATCATAGCGCTGGCAAAGTAAATCCCAAGCAATTGAATAGTTGTTTGATGATATCGATACAGAGCCTATGACTGAAGAAGCAGCGCCCTCTTGGTAAGATTTAAGATAATGGAACTTATTTACATCATCTATATTTTCATTGTTATGAATTAGCGATAAGTATGTATCCCTAAAGGAAAGCCACTTAGTTGATTCACCATTAAATGTAGCAATCTTAATCGGTGGTAGTTTTAAACCATGTGATGTTTTGGATATTGAGTTGGATGAGGACTCCAATTTGCCATGATCTTTCTCAAAGTTATCTAACATGGACTGAGCCTTAGCAGTTAACTTGAAGAATATATTTTCTGTAATTTCACGCTCATTAATTTGCTTATCCGAGTCTTCATCCAACATTTCAATTTGCGATTGAACCTCATCAATGGTGCAAGACAGGTCTCGTAACTTATTTAATCTTAGAGGTAATTCTTTACTATCTACCTTGACAGATTCTATATATTTTTCAAATAAAGTTAGACAAGCCCTGATATTGCCTCTCTGTTTAATTAAATCCTTTAAATCCAACATGATGCCGGCGCAAACACAGTTATTAATCTAATTACTATGGAATGATAGAAATAAACAATGAATAGGTATGTTACGATACTCCTTTGCGAAGATAACAAACTGGTTTTACAGTCGACGTCGCGTTTCGGCATGATGCGACCGCGCGCGGTAGCACGGCGATCGACACGGTGCTAGTTGGAATGCACGGATCGACACAAAGCGGATTTTATTGTTATAAATCTCGCAAGCCTACTCCCAGAGTGCATCTAAAATCATCAGTAACTTTGTGTAAGAATGTGTTATAGTACAATAGTACGTAAAAGGGAAATAACCTTGGATTAGGATGAACAATGTGGGAGCAAGAACTCGACACTATACACACTTGTGTTTAGAATGCTAATACATCGACACAAATCTAATAACAAACGTTAAAAAATGGATTTTCCATTAAATAACGAAATTAAGAACAGCAAATTAACACTATATTGTAGAAATTATGTGGTTTAAGCCGCAATTTATGAGTTTTATATGTAGGTACATAAGTGGGTAGGTACCTTTTCTAAATTGCGGTAACGTACTTTTGATATAGTTATCGTAGTTATCAACGATGTCTACACAAATTAAAGCACATAGGATAGGAAATGGAAAGATGGATGCACTTCCCTCGGAAATGATGGCTGCAGCTGCTGGCTGGCGAGTTTCTCGAGGTTTGTTCGTTCCTTGTAAATCGAATCTCGAATGACCCAACCGTTTGTGACGAAACTTTCGTAGATTCCTTTCTTCGGTCGGATCACGTCGGGGTCACCAAAATGATCAGTTGATTTCTGGTGGGCCACTCCACTGAATAAAACGATGATGGCGTTTTTCTATCCGGTTTAATGGACGGTTTAAACAATTGTGAAACTTAAGACAAATATAATTTTAAAGGGTTTTATGTCACCCGTGCAGTGGCTGTCAACGTAATGGCGCGCGATCGCGGTGTTGCCAACTGCTAGGTTTGACACTGACATCATTAGGTCAGTGCGGAAATGGCTTCAACACACATTATAAAATAACTCCCGTACTCTACTTTTAAGAGGTTTAACCATTTTTCTAGTTTATTTGGTGAAACCAACTTACAGCGTAAGCAATCTGACAGCTCAAGTACCACGAAAGTGACTGATGTAAAAGTATACCATCTATAAAACTTTTTGGAGTTGCCCATTTATTCCATTGCAGAGTTAGCGTGGCCAGTCTCTAGCCATGGTGATACTTCCCCGGAATTGATTGACGGAGGTCGTAAAGACCAAATGCCATGATGCAACCTTTAGGATAGACCAATATATTGAACAGTGTTTGAGTACACCAATTTACCACTTTTTATATTATACCCACATTTCGCTAGTTATCCTTTAAGTCTCATTTAGGGTCGAGCTTATTACCATTAATAATAATAGCAGCCTGTCCTCTTTCTCATACAGAGAAGGCAAGAGCCTCTCAAGGCCTGGTGACAGACGAGGTGTGTCACTTGGAAAATGCCGTCAAGCCCCAATGACACACCTCGTGTGTCAGTGATTCACGCGGCTTTTATCTCTATTTGTACTGTTAAATAAAATTCAAATATTCAAATATTTTATTTGTAGAACATAGGTAAACAAAAAAAGTACAGATGTTAATAATAATAAAAATGAACGCTATGTCTTGCCGTCAACGGCGCACAAATATTCTGATTATAAATTAATTAGTAATAAATTAAGCAAAACATTTACATTAACAAATAAAACAAAATTTTAACAATTACAAATTAATAGATACTTAAAAACATTACTCATTGTTATTTCATTCAATTATCATTATTTATCATACAATACTGTAGATGCTACTGCTACTGAGAGGATTGAGGCCGGTGAAATAACTGGAAACTTTTTTGATAGTTAAAATGGTGTATTGGTAAAAATTACAGTTTTACAGTTTGAGGTTACCCAAAACTAGAACGAGCACGTTCCTTTTCCCTTCTCTTCAGTTCTATAGTTTTTTAAGAGTCACTGTCATGGCGTACAAACTCAGACCACGCACCACACACTAAACACTTGTCGTCTTCTGATTGGTTGATTAGCCGTCACGTCATCGCCGCCCGGCCAATCACAGCGGTCGTTTAGTGATTTCCGTTTAGTTTCTCGTAGACACCGTAGTGAGTGTAGTGACGTGAAATTAGTAAAGTAGTGCGGCAACATGCTCCCGGCTTTGGAAGCGCTAGGTTCCAACTAGAAGAAAGAACGCCCGGCAGCTCCTGCTAGTTTAGTTAATCAGTCAGAGGCAACGGACAAATTTTTGAAAACGCCCGTCTAGTTATGCCGTCTGCCTTTCTTATATCAGCTACACGCGATATGCCATCCCTTCCAGGGTAAGTTTTCAGGATTCTTCCTAAGCTCCACTTTAATGGTGGCAGGTTGTCATCTTTGATCAGAACAAGCGTGTTTTCCTTGAGGTCGTCTTTATGCTCATGCCACTTGCTCCTGGTCTGCAGTTCTGACACGTACTCCTTAGCCCAGCGCCTCCAGAAGTGCTGGCGTATCTGCTCAACCCTCTGGTATCGTGTAAGTCGGTGCTCAGGAACATCATGAATGTCAGCAGGTACAGGTGCAGTTAGTGGACGACCAACCAAGAAATGAGCTGGAGTAAGGGGAAGGAAGTCAAATGGATCAGTGGACATAGGAGTCAAGGGTCGGGAGTTAAGAACGGCTTCAACTTGCACTAAAATCGTAGTGTACTCTTCGAAAGTGAGATGAGCATTGCCCACTACACGCCGGAGGTGATGCTTACAGCTCTTTACCCCAGCCTCCCACAAACCCCCAAAATGACTAGCATAAAATGGAATCATCTTAAATTTAATGCTTTGGGAAGTTGCATATTCTTTAATATCATCAGAGCAATCTTTCAAAAATTTTGAGAATTCATTCATCAAACCTACAAAATTCTTTCCATTATCAGAGAATATCTCAATCGGTTTACCGCGTCGCGAAATAAAACGTTTGAGAGCCAAAAGATAAGCTTCTGATGAGAGATCGCTTACAAGTTCCAAATGAACAGCGCGAGTGACAAAACAAACGAATAAACATATGTATGATTTCTGTAATTTCGCTCCCCTACCCTTACGAGTCAATATGAACACTGGCCCTGCATAGTCCACGCCACATCGTAGAAAAGGAAAGCCTGGATCCAGGCGTTCTTGCGGCAGATTGCCCATTATTGGATTAACCGTGGTCGCGCGCAGTCGTGTACACTTAACGCAGGCATGCACTACTCTTCGTGCGAGGTTTCGACCGCCGACCGGCCACCAAGCCTCTCTTAACGTGAATAGAAGCAGCTGTGGCGCAGCATGCATTGTACGGTGGTGCTCGTAACGAAATAGCAAAACTGTAAACCAATGTTTAGCAGATAATAAAATTGGATGCTTCTTATTAAAGCTAAAATTTTGAGAATTCTGTATGCGCCCACCGACTCGTATTAAATTGTTGGCATCAATAAATAAATTCAATCTAACTAAATGAGCGTTCTTTATGCCCTTTTTAGTTTTAAGCGAATCATACACATCACCAAATGATTCCTGCTGACTCAATCTTGATAGTGTTAATTCCGCATATTCAAGCTCTTCTACGGTTAATGAACCCGTCCGCTGACTAATTTTATTGCGCGTATTATATATAAATCGAAATACATAAGCAGCGGCACGGATCAATCTTGAATACTGAGAAAACTTCGAAAATGGAAACAAATTAATATCACTTGAATGATTTAATAAATGACAAAGCACCTTTGTTTTTATTTCTGGCAAGTCATTATAATTTACATTATTATTATTCGCTAAATTAGGCACTTCAAAATTAGCCTTATGTAAAAATTGCGGGCCTTCCCACCACAAAGATGAAGAACTAAGTGCGTCTAAACCTTGACCTCGCGACACCAAATCCGCTGGATTATCCTTACCAGAAACGTGCCGCCAAGGATGTTCCTTAGTTAGGTCATGAATCTCTGCAGTTCTATTCTGAACGTAAGTTTTAAGTAAGTTAGGTGGCATACCTAGCCAGCCTAAAACAATAGTAGAATCAGTCCAGAACACGACTTTATTAACTGTAGAACGCAGAGATTCAATAACCTTTTGATATAGTCGCGCGCCTACTACAGCGCCGCACAACTCTAATCTAGGTATAGTTATGGGTTTAGTAGGCGCGACCTTGCCTTTGGAACATAACAAGCGCATCGTAACAGCTGATTCACTATTAATCGTGCGGATATATGCGCAAGCGCCATAAGCGGTTTGCGACGCATCGGTAAAAATATGTAATTCAATGTAAGTAGGATCATAACACATAACATAGCGCGGTATTCGTAAATTACCAAGTGAGGATAAACTACTAACAAATCGGTTCCAGACTTGCCCGACGTCTGTAGGAACCGGTTCGTCCCACTCTAATTTTAATAACCAACATTTTTGTAACAATGTTTTAGCTATTGTTATTACTGGACTAATTAATCCCAACGGATCGTAGATCTGAGAGGCATTGGATAAGATAACACGTTTAGAAATTACACTCGTTTCAGTTTTAATTTGTGAATAATAGTTCAATTCGTCAGACTTATTGTTCCATCCAATACCTAATGTTTTGTTTTGAATATTATCGCCCAAAGCGAGTTGTTTTGTAATATTAAGTGTATCGTTAGGGTTCGCGCGGTCAAAGTTAAAAACCCATTTGCGTAAAACTAGGCACGCAGAATCTAAAACCTGGCTTGTACCTTCGCAAATTGCATTCAATTCCGATATACTATTTGCACCACAGATTAAATCATCGACGTAGAAATTATTTTTAATAGTCTCCGCTACGTACGGAACCTCACATTCGTTTGCTAATTGTTTTAAACATCGGCAACTAAGAAATGGCGCTGAAGCCGTACCATACGTTACAGTATTTAATTGGTATACCTTCAATAAATCTGACGGGTTGTCGCGCCACAAGATTAGCTGTAGGTCGCGTTGATCTTTATCTATTAATACTTGGCGATACATCTTTTCTATATCAGCACAAGCTACGTATCTGTTTTCACGAAATTTAAGTAATATTGCAATCAAATCACCTTGAATGGCCGGACCAACCATCTGCAAGTCATTCAACGAAACACCCGAACTGGAACTCATTCCAGCATCGAAAACGACACGCAATTTAGTAGTTGTGGCGTTTTCGCGAAACACTCCGTGGTGCGGTAGGAAAAAATGCGGTGTACTGTAAGTGTGAATAAGACTCATGTGACCTAGCTGAATATATTCGTGAATGAAATCGCTATACATTTGTTTATAGCTAGGATTACGTTCTAGTTTTTTCTCCAGAGCATAAAATCGACGTTCTGCTTGCATACGAGTGTCACCTAACTTATTTGGTAAAATCTTCAACGGGATTCGAACGCTGAACCGCCCATTGGCAAGCCGTTTCGTTGATTTATTAAAGTGCTCTTCGCACGCGAGCTCCTCGTCGCTGCCGAGCTTATTATTATTAGACGCGGGTAACTCTTCGAGTTCCCAAAACTTGCGCAACAACTGATCGAGTGAACAGGTTTCACCTTCAATGGCAGATTGTGTAAAATTACATGTAACATTTTTCATTTGTCTTTGCGTTAAATATTGAATTGAACCTGACACAATCCAACCTAATTTTGTGTTTTGAAGGTAAGGGCCATTTTTAAGACGCATCTTACCTTCACTAATTAACTCCCAAAACAAATCCGCGCCTATTAACATATCTATTTGGTGACTATCATTAAAAGTCGGATCGGCGAGAGCAATATTATCGGGTATACAAAAATAACTGATATTCAAAGTTGTCGTAGGTAACTTTGACGATATTTGAGGTAGAATTAAGCACTGAACACGTGCAGTGAAGTTACCATTACGCGATCTTAACTCAATATTACAGGATTGCGAACACTGTGTTATTGAGTTTCCTACACCGTGAATTTGTTGAGTGGACTGTATAATTTGCGTACTTAATTTTTCACTAAATGATTGCGTAATAAACGAACGTTCACTGCCGCTGTCGAGGATCACGCGCGCTTTATGATCAACACCCGACTGGCTACGTATATCTACAATGGCAGTTGACAACAACACATGTTGTACCGAAGATACATTATTATTTTTGTTAAAATTATTTACATGTACATTATGTGCCTGGAATGAATTACTATGAGTATTTGTAGAAGCTGTACTGTTACAACTGTCAATTCCAATATTAGGAACAGCTGATTGCTCGCTAGTTGTGAGTGTAACTACACCTAAATGGTTATCTTTACTTTTATTAATTACTTCACAAATTAATGAATTATGTTTTTTATCACATTTCCGGCATGGACCAAAAACACACGTACTCACAGAGTGACCAGAACGCATACAATTGATGCACAAATCTTTATCTTTGACAATCTTGAATCTGTCTTCAGCACTTAAGTCTAGGAATCTTTGACAGGAATACAAAGGGTGTTTTTCATTACACATCAGACAAGCTTTGTACATCCGTGAGGCTTTATTATTTTGTGATTTAGTATTAGAAGATTTATTATTAGTAACTACATTACAATGAACCTTAGGCGTTGATGCACTGTTAGTCTGTTTCTTATATTCACTTGCACTGTAAATATTTGACTTACTGTGTGATACTATAAGGGTCTCTAAAATATCCGCCTTATTCCTAAGAAACTGCATTAAATCATCCATTTTAATTACTGACTTTACTTTACTAGAAGCATTAAAGAATGTTCCTCGATACTGTTCCCAATCACGTTCTGTGACAGGGTCTAATTTTGAAACCACAATATAAATTATTAATGTATCCCAATATTCTGTTGGTTCTCCTAGTAATTTTAGTGCACGTAGATTTTTTAGAATATTATCAATAAGTTTGCGTAACAGTCCCGGAGATTCCTTCGTTAATGCTGGAATTGTAAACATAGACTTCACATGATTATGAATCAATAACTTGGTATTATCAAACCGATTGGTTAACAACTCCCATGCTACATCATAATTGTCTGCAGAGAATTCAAGAGAATCTATGACCGATTTTGCATTTCCTTTTAACGATGATTTTAAGTAATGGAACTTCTGAATTTGCGTTATCGTTTTACAGTTGTGTACTAATGACAAAAATGTGTCACGGAACTCTAACCAGTGTTCATATGTACCTTCAAAGGTGGGAATGGTAATTATTGGTAATTTTATTGAATTTGAACTATTTGTTGGTAAATCGGTGATGCTAGTCGACTTCTCATCAGTACTTGTCATGCATTCAACAAGTGCAAGGATTTTATAATAATCTTGTTCAAATTCTTCGCGGGATTCTAGCTGAATGTTCATCTCTGACTCAGTACTAATTTCTTCTATTTTACTCTGTACGTCATTGAAATCGTTTATTAACATTTGAGATCCCAATACGCGCAATTTTAATTCTGCTTGCTGTTGGGAAGATAAATCCAAATCTTCAAAAGAACTCACATACTTTTTGAAATTGGTTAGACGACACTTTATTGACGCACGCTTCCTTTTCAAATCTTTCATTTTCAATTCTGTTTTAGCATCGCGATCGGATGATTCTATTTTAAATAGTTATGTTGAAATGTAATACTCACAGTTTTTTATAATCAGCGTACTTTAAAGCGTAAAAGCGACCTTTGCAAAATCTGTAGCGTGGCGAGCTAAAGCGTATGCATCACCCCTCGACGTGCAAGTCGGCATGCGAAGTTGCAAAGCACTGAAATGACGGGAAAGTATTATATAGGTGAAGAAGAAAGGGTTTGGAGGTTTTGGCTGGCACGCCTTACCAAAAAACACTGTAATCCACCGTTATTCTTGAATTTTTGTTATGCACCGTGATGCGTCTCTCAATCGTCCGGTTTCTTTAAGCATAGAACTCCGGGTCGAAGGTCCAATTTATGTAGATGCTACTGCTACTGAGAGGATTGAGGCCGGTGAAATAACTGGAAACTTTTTTGATAGTTAAAATGGTGTATTGGTAAAAATTACAGTTTTACAGTTTGAGGTTACCCAAAACTAGAACGAGCACGTTCCTTTTCCCTTCTCTTCAGTTCTATAGTTTTTTAAGAGTCACTGTCATGGCGTACAAACTCAGACCACGCACCACACACTAAACACTTGTCGTCTTCTGATTGGTTGATTAGCCGTCACGTCATCGCCGCCCGGCCAATCACAGCGGTCGTTTAGTGATTTCCGTTTAGTTTCTCGTAGACACCGTAGTGAGTGTAGTGACGTGAAATTAGTAAAGTAGTGCGGCAACAAATACATTAAATTACATAAAAACATTAAAATTCATTTTTTAATAATCATTTAATTAATTAACAAATTAAAAATATCGAACAAAAAAAAAAAAAAATGTCAAAAAATTATAACTTGTCGTCTAGATACTCATTGATTGTGTAATAAGCTTTTATATTTAATAAATTAAGAACAGCCTTTTTAAAATGGTGTATGTCGAGATCTTTTATTGGATTGGGTATCTTGTTATATATTTTGGGTGCCATTCCTAAAAAGCTTTTTGAATATAGCGCAGTCTTGTGTGGAATAGCACATAACTCTCTGTTGCGTCGTTTTAATCTCAATGTTTGAAATAAATGCAAGTTTGATTTCACAAATACTGCTGTCTCGTAGATGTATAAACAGGGCAGAGTAAGCAATTTATGTTTCTTAAAAAACGGACTACAACTTTCCGTTTTTTTTAGCTTAAACACATCACGTACACACTTCTTTTGAGCTTTGAAAGAAATTTCCTTGTCAGTGGAATTTCCCCAATAGATTATTCCAAAACGTAACGTTGAAGTGACGTACGCTTTGTATGCTATCACAACTACGGACTCATTTGCTATTTTTGCAAGATTATAAAGCGCATAAGAATACTGGTTTAGTTTTTTACAGACAGTTTTTACATGATATTTCCAGTTTAGATGACTGTCCAAGTAAAGTCCTAGAAATCTGGCACTGTTGGTTTCAGGTATTTTCTGGTCTGCGTAACATATATTTAAATTTTGTTGTTTTGTTCTTTGTTGGAACGTCATATACTGTGTTTTTTCTAAGTTTATTTTTAGCTTATTTTTAAATAACCAGTCTATTATATATTGAATCGAATTATTTATGTCATTTTCATATAATTCTAAGTTTTTACACGGTACAATAAGTGTGCTGTCGTCTGCAAACAGGACGGTTTGGTAGTCGGTACATTTTGGCAAATCATTTATAAATATGAGAAACAGCAAGGGCCCAAGGACACTTCCTTGGGGTACACCACAAGTTGTATACCTAATGGACGAATTGTAAGCAACTTCTATCTTAGAAATAGGACAGATTCTATTTAAAACCGTAATTTGTTTTCTTCCACTTAAATAAGTCTTGATTAGGCTTAATATATTTCCTCGGATACCATAGCGTTCTAACTTACCCAGTAATATTTTATGATCCACGTGATCAAATGCTTTAGACATGTCCATAAGTACTGCAGCAATAGGATTTTTTTTGTCAACGTTTCTAAGAATTTCAGCAATTAACTCATAGACGGCTGATGTAAAGGGAAAGGCCGGGCGGGGACGCCCTAGGAGGACATATACTGACCTTATTGGTGATGTTCTTCAGAAAGGCCAGGTGCGTAGTACTCGCAACCGGCGTGCGTGTATGACCAGATGTATGAACGTAAACGAGGCAAAAGGAATATGTAAGGATCGTAGCAGGTGGCGTTCTGTAGTTTCTGCCTACCCCCATGGGAAGAAGGCGTGAGTTTATGTATGTATGTATGTAACTCATAGACTGCGTTGTTAATATTTCTATTTTTCTGAAAACCATATTGTTCTTTGGCAAGTATATCGTTTGTTTCAAAGAATGAGTTTAGGGATTTATAAATTACCTTTTCAAAGACATTTGATAATACCAGTATTAAAGCTATTGGACGATAATTTGAAATGGTTGCTTTATCACCTTTTTTATGAAGTGGCTTAATTATAGTCGTTTTTAGTAAATTTGGAAAGTGACCATGCTCTATGCATAGGTTAATTATAAAACTTGGTACTGGTGCAATTATATGCGACACTAATTTTAAAATAACAGTAGAAATTTCATCAAATCCCGTACTATTTATATTTTTTAATCATTTTGAATATTTCCATAGCATCTGTCGGTGCCATAAAAAGCGTTTTTGGATAGTGATCAATGACAGATATTGCATTACCATTGTCATGATTCGTTGCAGGCTGTACCGAATCTATAAAATAGTCATTGAAAGCAATAGCTATGTTTTTAGGATCATTAATTTTTTATCACTAATAAGTATTTGTTTTACAGATTCGGGGGGAAAGTTAGATTTACACCTATTGATTAATTTCCACGTAGCCTTGGTTTTATTATCTGCACTATTTATAATATGACTGTTTTGAGACTTTTGTGTCAGTTGTATTACTCTTATTATTGTTTAAATAATCGTTTATTTTCAATATTTGGTGATCGCCTGTACAACCATAACATCTCTCATTTCCGTTTACTACAGTTTTTGATACCTTTAGATATCCATCGCGGAGTTTTACGACTAGAAATCCTTTTTTTTACTGTAGGGAAGCACAAGTCGTAAAAAAGTTTAAACTGTTCGTAAAACGAATTAAAAGCCATTTCTGGGTTTACGCTACTGAATACTTCAGCAAAACTTAAATTACTAATGGCTTCAATGAACTTAGATTTATTCTCAGAGCTATAATCTCGACTTAATACATACCAGTGATCAGTTGAACACGTCTTTTTTACAGGACACTTAAAAAGTTGGGCGGTATGGTCTGATAGGGCCAATTCTATAATTTCGCCAGTACCACCTCTAACATTATGCATAATGTTGTCGATACACGTTCCACTAGATACACGTGTGGGCTTTTTTATACTCGGCTTGAGATTGTAGTTCAGTAGCAGATGTTGAAATTCAGTGGATAATCTTGTTTTTTTCAAAATATCGATGTTGAAGTCACCGCATAACAAAACCCGTTTTTGCAAGTTTCTTCCGCAACAGTTTAAAAGTTGCTCAATTTTATCAAAGAAAATAGAGGTAGCATCTCTCGTGTATTTGGGAGGTCTATAAATGCAAACGATTATCAACTTGTGAGCTATCAGTTCAATGGCACTACACTCCATGAAACTGGGCAGACTAAATTCTTTAATGTCTATAACCTTGAACTCGTATCTATGTCTAATTAGTATACACGTACCACCACTCCTGATGTTTCTTGAAGAATATGTTGCAAGTTTATATTCAGGTATATATAAGTGCATGGTATCATCGTCTTTCATATTGTGTTCCGTAATACACATAACATCCACTGTTTTTCCCTCGCATAAAAGTCCATTTATATTAATGCTTAACTGGTCCGACTTTCCTATTAATCCGTTAATATTTTGATGTAAGATATTTAATTGATTATAAACGAAAAAAATCATTTTCTGCTTTGTTAGAAGTGCTTTCAGTTTGGGTTGACTGATCGGTATATAACTTGTTATTATTGGTAACTGATTTGCTTAAGTTATCCCCGACAGCAGTATTATCGAAACAATGATGAGAATCAAGACCATAATCTGTAACTTCACTAACTTTTGTTTTTGAGTTTAGGTAATTTATGTAATCCATTAAGTTTTTAAATATTCTAGCAACTGCTTTATTATTTACCGTTGCAATAGATTTCCGGAACATTTCGTATGTGTATAAAGACTAATATCCTTTGTGGCTTTTTAAATCTATGATCAGATAGATAATCTAGTCAATAAAACCATTTTAATTTAAAAATACGATGAATGCGATGTTTAAAAAAAATAACTTGACGGATTCCACGCAAAAAAACGTCAGTCGAACGCCACGCCTGGAATGCGTGCGCTCGGTGTAATAATTCGTTTTTTAATGGTTTTTGTGTGTAAATTGACGGGAAGTGGTGATATTTTAATTTTTAAGTAGATATTACATCGTTGTAGATAATATTTGCACTAAATAACATCATATTATACCTATATTGACCCAACCAAAAAAGTGTAAACAAACGGATGAGTGAACAGTGATAGTAATAGTGAAAGTTGTGATATTTTGTGGTTTTTCTGTGTGTATCTGACAGTAAGTGTTTTTTTATATATTTCATATTGCATCGTTTTAGACAACATTTTCACCAAAATTAAAAGAAAGGAACAAAGAAAGTTACATAAGCACTAGAAATTCAAGGTCATCAAAATTCTAGATTTTTTTAAATATTTATTTTCAATTTTTGTCTCTAAAAATACTTTTGTTAGATAACTTATCTATCTATCATGTATCCTGCAAAATTTCGTGTGAATTGGTAAGGCAGTTTTATCAGAAATCGTTAAAACAATGAACAATAGAATTCTCAACAAAAACGGGTAATAAACAGTGAACGTTGCTCACGAAAATCGTAAATATTTATAATGAATCCCATAACTATTCGAGACTCGAAAACAACTGACGAAAACATTCAAGATGTTATGAGAAACCCGAGTGTTTTGTTTATTTGAAACTGGGTCATAAATCTTTTACCTCAGCTTGACAGCTATTACTCATTTGTCGAACACGGCTTAGTAATAGCAGCCTGTTATTGTCCTCTTTCTCATACAGAGAAGGCACGAGCATTGATCGCCACGCTTGCCCAAACCGGATTGACCATTTCAGACTTATATTTACTATGAGTTCAGGTTTCCTCACGATATTTTCCTTCACCGATGTTAGTAATGAACAAGGTAGACACAGAAAGTACATATGCATTTTAAAAAGTCACATTGGTATTTGCCCGGATTTGAACCCACAACCTCTTGAATGAGAGGCGAGGCCTTAAACGGGTGCGGGGCAGTACCAACAGCCTCTTGGTCACTGTGACCGATAGGGTCTAATATCCAGGCGCTGGACCAGTACACAGGTATTACCGTCAAATCGTGCCCTGAAATAATGTTTAATTAATTATTGCATATTTGGTTGTATTATTAGTGATTTTGACATTATACTTATGTCATAAACATAACTGTAATTGTAATTATGACGTTAACATTATTATTGTTTTTTTTTTGGCATTACTATTAAGTATGACCAGCCAAATATTATTATGTACTAACATTAGTGTTAAAGATGTGTATGTAATTACTAACAAATTGTATTGTATGATCTGAAAATAAAATTATTTGATTTGATTTGATTAAAACACTGAGCCATCACGACACGCGCATAAATCTAGACTCCAGGCTACGACTGAGCATAGTATATTTATGTTAATAAATTTACTTGTTTAATTTACAGATAAAAATATTCTCTCCGCGTGTAAGAACATTCAACGTATGCAGAACGCTTCGTTCAAGAAAATGAGCGCGGGTGGCCTTTTCATCGTGGACGCCATGATGTCTCTGCACCTGTTCAGTTTCATCACCACGTACACTATAGTTCTGCTTCAGTTTGAATTTCTATAATTCTAGATTATGTATTCTTCTTCTTTTTATTCCTCCTTCACTGGTATCATATTTCCCCTTAAAATGTGTTTGTCTCTTACATTCTCAGCTGTCTGCCGTCTTCTTATCATTTGTATTAATAAATCTTCACGTAGTTCATCCATTTATTGTAAGGCTTTTCTCTTCCTCTCCATTTGTCAATATTTATTTTCATTAACTTGGTCACATGCGTTTTATTCTTAATTATCATATGCCTACAATTTATTTTAAACTTTTCTGTCACACGCACTATTTTCGAATTCCGTCTCTCTTAACTTAGTGTCCTGTACGTGTGTGTTGTGAAATTAAATAAATGTTAAAAACGGTTTATTCATTAATAAATTTTGACCTAAAAATGAGGTTAAACTGACGAAGACACTTTCTGTTTCACCATAAAAACCCAATGACAAAATGCTTCTGTAGTCATGCAAAAACGAGTAGTTTTAATTGATGACCAAATAAATAAATAATAAATGATCATTTGTTTGTTGTTTTCGCTTTCATTTAATTTTACATTATGTATATTATTGTAATAACAAACTTGTAGTGGTTACACCGCCACATATGAACTACGCATCAAAGACATGACGTCACACAAATGATATATCGCGCAATTAGAGTTTACCGCGCGATCGACATAAATATACATCAAGATTCCGACTTCAACCGTCAGGCAGTTGCCCGCCAAACACAACACCCGTCTGGTTGGAGGATCTTCCCTTTTCTATGGTGGATGAGTGAACTTTACACACTGTACCTCATACCACCAAAAACTCACAAATTATATTCTATTTGAATTAAAGTAAATTGTTAACCTAAGGTCTAGACTGGTATCAACACATGTATAAAATTTTCTTAATGAGGTCAGCTTAAATACTAGATAGGTAAGTGTTTTATTCCAAATAATAACTCGTATTTTAGGGTTTCGTGGTAAAATCGTTGAGCTCCTTAAATTCTGAATTGAGCTGCACGATAACTAACAAATGCGTGCATTGACTGGACAGGCGCTCTCAATCTGTGTGGTGCTTTCTTCAAAAGACTACTTCAGACACCAGTCCACATGATCTGACCAAGATTATGTCTGGACTTTAAAAGAGACCGTGACCTCTGAGTTTGCGTCGGCCTTTCTTTTCAAAGTAATTATAATGTAAAATCAACATATAAGTACCAGTTTTATAAACACATTTATATTGTTGAAAATTATATTCAAAATGACATGATTACTTTGTAAAGTATTATATTATTTTAAATATTGTGAATATGAGGACGATGTGGATATTATTTTTATTTCTCTGCTAGTTTTAGTGAGGTCTTGGGGTTAACTCCGGATAGTCATTTAAACTAGTTTGTAAGACAACAGAAGGCACCAGTAAGAATATTCTTATACCTAACAACAACAAGGTGTCTTCTTGCTCCAAAATTAATAACTATCAAAAAGGAGATCAGCAGAATGCCTTGAAATTATTTCATCAAAATATTCAAGGTATTTCTTCCAAATTATTAGAAATCGAAATGTTTTTAGAAAAAACAAAGTTTGACATTGTTTGTTTTACTGAACATTGGTTAAAGGATTACCAAATGCTAATTAATTATGAGAACTATAATGTGGGCAGTTGTTTTAACCGTAAATCTATGCTGCGTGGAGGTTCTCTAATCTTGATAAAAAATTGTTTAAAATCTAAGCAACGTAATGACATAGTTGGTTTATCAGTTGAACATTGCATCGAACTGTCCTGTGTTGAGCTGGATAAGCATGTTGTAGTGTGCGTATACAGACCCCCTAATTATCAGAACTTTTCTTTATTTGAGTCAATAATGGAAGATGTCCTAGCGAAACTTGCATCCAGTAACAAAGCCGCAATTATTTGTGGTGATTTTAATATAAATATTCTGGAAAATAATTCAAATAGCAGTAGAATATTAAGCCTTTTTAAATCGTTCAATTTATCAAATATTTTTACAGAACCAACTAGAGTAACTTCAACTTCTGCTACTTGTATCGATAATGTCTTCTGCGGTTGTGATTATTTAGATAAAGCCATCGTAAATTATTTACCGTCTGATCATAGTGGACAAACGGTAACTTTTAAATTTAGAACACCTATTCAAAAAGTGCAAATACAAATTAGACCAATAACAACTGGCAAATTAAATAGATTCAATAGTACCCTAAATAATAAGTTAAATGCTCTGGGCCCTAATATGGACGATGCAAATAAATTGTATGAGGATTTCTTTTCAGCAGTGCACACTGAATTCAACAAAACTTTTGAAAAGAGAACAAAAAATATTTGCCCTAATTTTATTTTTAGTGACTGGGCAACTAGAGGTATTAGGATAAGTAGGGAAAGACTGTTCGAGCTGTATGGCCTTAAGCCTTACATTAATACTGAAACTTTCAACAAGTATGTTGCTACATATTCCAAAATTTTTAGAAATACTTGCAAGATAGCTAAAGCTCTGTATATTAGCAACAAGATTAAATCAGCAGAAAATAAAATAAAAACAGTTTGGAAAGTTATAAATAATGAAACTAATAGGAACAAAGTACGAAACACTGAGTACAAATTGGAGACTTCACGTGGTGCCATTAGCTCTAACTTAGAAGTAGCGCAAGAATTTGTACATTTCTTTACTAATATACCATCTAAAACGACAGAAGCTTTAAATTCCTCACCCGATGTCTCAATTAATTTATTAAGAGCGAACGTTCCAGGCTGCCCGGTTGAATTTCAATTTAAACATATAAACCCTATGATAGTTATAAAAGCTTTTCGGCAAATTAAAATCAAATTGACCGAAGATCTATGGGGATTATCTATCAAAGTTTGTACATCCATAATCGAGACTATAGCACCGTACTTAGCTTTAATATTTAATTTGTGTGTGGATCAAGGAGTCTTCCCGGATTTAATGTAATACAGTAAAGTTATACCACTTTTTAAATCTGGGGACAGTAAAGACACTAACAATTATAGACCAGTATCTGTGCTGCCGGTATTCAGCAAGGTTTTCGAAAAGGTAATGCTCAATCAAATGCTTAATCATTTTAACGCCAACCAAATCTTGCACGATCAGCAATATGGTTTCACCAAAGGACGTTGTACAACTGACGCTGGTGTCACCTTATTAAAACACATATTTACAGCGTGGGAGGAGGCCCAAGATGCCATAGGAATCTTTTGTGACCTCTCCAAGGCATTTGACTGCGTGAGTCATGAAACCTTGCTCTTGAAACTTGAGCATTACGGACTAGGTAAACTTGCGCTCAGTTTAGTAAAATCTTATTTAAATGATAGACAGCAGCAGGTTCAAGTAAATGGTGTCCATTCAATCGGTTTAAAAGTAAAAATGGGCGTTCCACAAGGCTCGATATTGGGTCCTTTCCTCTTCTTAGTATATATTAATGATCTACCCCATTTATTAAAAAACCAACCACAAATGGTGTTATTTGCTGACGACACTTCCTTAATTTTTAAGATAAATAGACGTGCATCAAATCTTGACGACGTAAATAACGCCCTACTGCAGGTTCAAAATTGGTTCACTGCTAATAATTTAGTATTAAATGGGAAAAAAACTAAATGCATAAGATTTGCTTTACCAAATGTTAAAAGTAGTGATTGTGACATAGTATTGAATAAGGAGAAACTAGAATTTGTCGATAAAACTGTTTTCTTGGGGATCACGCTCGATTCAAGGCTGCAATGGGGTCCTCATTTAACATCTCTAGCAGGACGGCTAAGTTCAGCAGCATATGCTGTGAGAAAAATCCGTCAATTTACTGACGTAGATACCGCGAGGCTAGTCTATTTCAGTTACTTTCATAGTATCATGTCTTACGGTATTTTACTATGGGGACGGGCTGCAGATATCGAGTCTATTTTTATTCTGCAGAAGAGAGCCATCAGAGCAATATATCGTCTCCGCAGACGCGATTCTCTAAGGGATTTGTTTAAAGATATTAACATCATGACGGTACCTTGTCAATATATCTATGAAAACATCATGTACATAAGGAAAAATCTAAGTCTTTTCAGTAAAAGAGGTGATAGACACAATTATAGGACTAGAAATAGGGACCAATTAGTTCAACCGGGTTTCAGATTGGCTAAAGTAGACTCATCCTTCATGGGGTGCTGTTTAAAATGTTATAATAAAATACCTTCCCACATACTCCAACTGAACGAAACGAAATTTAAATCATGTATAAAACGCACACTATGCTGCCAAGCATATTATAAGTTGGGGGATTACATCGCTGATAAAAATGCTTGGCTCAGCGCTGGTCCAGCTCCACAAGGGCGCATAAACTAATTGATTAGCATTCGAAAATATTGTTGCAGCTGCTGAAGATTGTAAAACTATCTTTTCCTTGTATAAATTCAATCTCTTTGTATTGTATAATTGCATATCACATGTGTGAGCACTGTGACCATGTTGTACATTCCATAAAGCTACCATTTACTGGGTACGTCTTTCATTGACTTGAATGTGCTCTGGCAGCTGAGAGTATGTCATGCTCACTCAAATGTCTCGCTGATGGTGGCGTGTGTGTTGGATCATTAAGTTCCCTTCAAAATGGTTGAGCTAAATGGTGCTGATCCATGCGTCATGTTCGTGAACGGGCGCCGTCAGTAGGGACTGGTCATCTCTTAGCTGCCACGGTTTATTTTATTTTAATTTATTTAAATTTTTGAATTGTTATTATATTTTTATTACGGACGCTTTTAACGTGCACGTCTTTCTACATTGTTCTCACATGTATAAATTCAACACGAATGATGTAACCAATATTTTGTAACAATATTTTGATTTAAAAGAGTGTCCGTGGAGTTTCTTGCCTGTTCTTCTCCATAGGTACCTACTACGCTTTGGAATGGGCAACTAGCTTCATTTTTCTGACTGACCGACCCCTTGACAATTCAAAAGTACCTGTAATTGGTTTATTTGAAATAAATGCTTTGAGTTTGAGTTTGAGTTTGAGTTTGATGGTCTGGCAGTTTGAGTAGTTTTTGTGGCCTATCCAAATGTCCTTTCTTTGGTATTGTTCGTCGAGTTGAGCTCCACGATTACTGACAAATGCTTGCACTGACTATACAGGTCCACTCAAATCTGTGTGGTTCTTTCCTCAAAAGACCTTTTCAGACACTAATCTACATGGTCCTCATATGGCCTGACCAAGATTATGTCTGGACTTTAAAAGAGACTGCGAACTCTGAGTTTGTTTCGGCCTTTCTTCTCAGAGTAGTCAGTTACGAAACGCCGAACTCATCTAGCTTATTTTTAATATTTTTTTATATGACGTGTAAAAATGATTTCAATATCCTATTTACAGAATAAACAATTACATTTAATTTCATTTCAGTAGTCAGATAAGAAACGCCGACCTCATCTAGTTTTTAAAATATGATTGACGTGTAAAAGTGTTTGTACAAATCTACTTACAGAAATAAAATCATTTATCATTATTTTATCAAAAAAGGTACTCTTATACGTAGTTTCGCCATGTCCGTCTGTCTGTCCGTGGCTTAGCTCAGAGACTATTAGTAATAGAAAGCTGTAATTTGGCTTGGATGTACATATTAAATCACGCCGACAAAGTGGTTAATTTAAAAAAAAACCAGCCAACTGCGTGTCGGACTACGCACAATGAAGGATTCCGTAGTTGGGATGAATTTATCCCAAATACAAACTTAACATTGTTGTTTAAATACATGTTCTCCCATACATTCCAATTGCAAATGTAAGTTTGTACGCACAATATTGAGAGATTTACCATGTTATTTTAAGACCATAGACTTCTTATAGGTTTTCGTGTAATCTATGAGTAAATACTATGTATTTTTTTCAAAATTCAGGTCCAGTAGTTTCGGAGATAAGGGGGGGGGGGGATGGTAAATTTTCATCGAATTTCTTAAATATCTTTAAAAGTGATTATTTGAAAATTATATAAAAACACTTTTAAAATCCTCGTAATAAGCCCTTTCATTTGATATGTCACACGCTACCTGTTAGCAAAACTTTTTTTTAAATTTTCTTGTTTGCCCCCCAAAAGTGACCCCTATATTCAAAATTGATTTATTTACATTACACGTTCGTGTTTCGGTCACAGAAATACATATGTGTACCAAATTTCAACTTAATTGGTCCATTAGATCCGGAGCAAATTGGCTGTGCCAGACGGACAGACAGACACACGAGTGATCCTATAAGGTTTCCGTTTTTTCCTTTTGAGGTACGGAACCTTAAAAATGGGTAGATGCCCTATACGTAAAGTGGGGATGTCTTTTTTTTCATCTTTCCCACAGTGTGGAATGTCGTTGGAAAGATCGTTTTAAATATTGTGAGTGTGTGATAACCATTTTCGCATTCAAGGATTCGTTTGCGAAATATTGAGTTTTAAAGTGTTAATTTTTGTTGGAGTCAAGTTTCCAAATATGTGGTTGGTTTTAAATATGAGAAAAAATTCACGGCAGTAGTATATAAATAACGAAGTTAAAAGGGAAACCATTACAGTTAAGTAGCGAGTAACAATCGACCAACTTACAATTTTCAATAACAATGTTAATTCTGTTCTTGGGAACTTTCATCTCAACTACGGAACCCTTCATCGTACGTGGTTTGACACGCACTTGGCCGGTTTTTTATCTTATTTTAGTAAATTGTGGAGTCAAAACCATGCGTTTAGAGCTAATTATAAGTTTCAAATAATATTGACCAGCTAGATCGGTCTTTTCGTCCACAGTGCGCTCGTTGGTTTGCAAAATGCTGAAGGCAAATTGATGAAGCTTCTAACAGTATTCATTCCACCAAGAGTCCAAGATAACTAACTAAACATGATTTGAGGATCAATAAAAAAGTTACATTATGTTACTTGTAATAATTATCGCGCCAAGTATCCGGTGACGAATGTATAGTCGGATAAATTGTGCCAGTACGTGTGTGCTTTCATCTGTACGTTGCGGCTGGTACATGGTGACAACTACCCGGTAGCCGGAACGTGTGTGAAGATATTAGATAACATTATCTGCCTAGCCTTTTCCACACTATGTTGGGGTCAGCTTCCAGTCCAACCGGATGTAGCTGAATTCCAGTATTTTACGTGGACCGACTGCCTATCTGACCTTTTGTTGGACAGGTTGTCAGACTTTCAGGTTTCAAAGATAACAGTCGGGACCAATATTTTCGGAGGCACGGAGGGTCTCGGTATGTCATGGATGATCATCCACGGATTGACCGGGCCAAGCGTAGCTTAACCTTCGATCGATCTGTACGGCTGTTATTACTAAGCCACGAGCTTCAAAGATAACAATCAGAATAAATGTCAAAAAGATTAAACAAGCCATTAGATTATTAAAGTATTGATTAAGTTTAACGGTTTACAATTTGTTTGTCAAATAGAACAGTTGAGTTGTATTACGAACATGTTTTCAACAATAAACCGAATAGAATCGAGAATAAACACTGCTTTAATCGAGACTTCACCAATCGTTTCGTATTACATAGATGTTTTGTTTAACAACCAGATTGAAAATGATTTACAGTCGGTTCTAAGGCCGTTCAATCTAATGCAAGCCCTCTTCATCTGTTCGAAGTACAAAATTCACGGTAACATCATCACCGTCAACAGATTCACCTATAATTTTATTGGAGTCTTCTGCATGATCATATTCCGCGCCTATTCTTTCTTTGTTTGCTTTGGTAAATTTGTCGGGTTTCGGTGAGAGCTTCTCCATGCTCCTAAACCCAAACCGCAAATAAACGAATTTTCTTTTCTTCTTTCTTTCTTTCTCCTTAACTGGTCTTCTATCTTCGACAACTTCTTCCACACGATTGGGTTCATTTTATATTACTACAGCAACATCAAGTATCGTCACAAAAATCTATAATTAATTTCAAGGATCCAGCACGCTCTCACTCTCCTCAAAGTGAGCGGTAAAAAACTCAGAAGATTAAAAATCTACAATTGGATTTCAGTAATAAGTTTTAACAGTGTTTTTATTGTAACATGGATCTTATTTTTTAATTTCCTCCCTAAAATGGATTATATCGAAATGCTTTTGACTTACGATGTCCTAATTTTTGATATTAATGTCATGTACGCTTCATTTGTTATGAAACTGTTATGTAAACTGTTAATGATTTGGGTTGAAGATGTTCGAAGGGCGGAAAATATTTCAGATTCGGAAAGAGAATCTTATTGGCAGATCAAGTATGATGTGTATGTAGACATAATGGAGGCATATAAGCTCGTTGAGACAACTTTTGGTCAGCTTGTAAGTACACAGATTTATTTAATATTTATTTGTCTAGTTTTTTTTTTTTTTTATATATTCATTTTTTTTTGTGAAATTGACAATGATTTATAACTAAAACGAGCTCGTAAAATTTCATGAACAGACCTTTGGGCACATAGCTATTATGGAAAAACTACTGCATGTATTTACTAAAAATACAATTATTTTAATTTTTCAACAAATTAATTATTTCTGTATGGTTTCTATTTTGCCATTTTCATATTACAAAAGTTATTTATTTACGCCCAAAGACGAGTTAAGATTAGTGTTGAAATATGGAAGTTTCGGCGCTCATAACTTCCAAACCGATACCTTTTTTCCAATTCTGCTAACATACAGGGCTAGATAATGACAAGGAAAATTGATTTATAGTTTTGGACGTAATCCGTCAAATTGCCGAGTAATCACCATACTACGTTTGTATGGAAGAATGACCGACTAGTGGAAGGCAGTTTATGAGATCTATACTAGTGGTAACGCCGGAAGGGCGACACGAAGGACATCTAGTTATACATTGACCTTATTGGTGATGTCATTTATAATATGAATATTTTGCATGGTAACACAAATAACACCACTATCAAAGCAGTCAGTAACTGCAACAATATTAATAACATTTATCTGTCACAAAGCAATATAGAAAAACATTTAAAAAATCTAGATATCTCAAAGGGAGCAGGCCATGACGGTATACCTCCTATATTTCATAAAAGATGCGCCAGCCAGTTATCTGAGCCACTTGGAATACTTTATAATAGATCTCTGTCTGAAGGCCATTTCCAGAAACCTGGAAGGGAATCAATTATTATTTCTTTCAAAATCTGGTGATAGACGATAGGATCAGACGTTAGTAATTATAGACCTATAAGTATCCTGTCTGTCATTGCTAAAGTCTTCGAATCTCTGGTATGTCCTTATTTAAACTGGCACATTAAACAAATCATCACAGGTCATCAACACGGTTACTTTAAAAATCGATCCAAATGTACAAACCTTACCAGCTTTGTCGACAGGACTATTACTGTGTAGCGGTTATACCGCTATATACGAACTACGCATCAAAGACATGACGTCACACAAATCCTGCATGGCGCAGTTAGAGTTTACCGAGTTATCGACATAGATACAAGATTTCAACTTCAAACCGATGGGCATTTGCCCACCAGACACAACACCCGTCTGGTCGGAGGATCCTCCCTTTTCTATGGTGGATGAGTGAACTTTACACCCTGTTCCTCATATCCCTAAAACTGACATAAGCAGAGAGAGACATGGGATTGACGCTGTGTACAGTGATTTTAGCAAAGTTTTTGATAAAGTAGACCACAACATTCTTTTACAAAAGCTAAGGGTTTTACGGTATCCAAGGACCCTCGTTAGACTGGTTTGAGTCATATTTATCCCAGCGAAGGGCTAGGGTAGTAGTTAGTGGTCCTCTGACGTTTTTACCCCTACCTCCGGAGTACCTCAGGGATCGCATGTCGGTCCCTGTTTATAATGTTCGCTGACAATATTAAATATTCTATACTCAATTCTAATTTCGAAATAAATGCTGATGACTTGAAATAATTTAGGATTGTAAACTCGGAAATGGATCAACAGCTTTTGCAAAACGATATTAATAACCTTTGCGATTGGTGTAAAAGTAGTGACATGCAGTTTAATATTAGCAAGTGCTTTCACATTAAGTTCTCCCGTAAAAAATACAAATTCCCTACACATATATATATATATATATATATGATGGCGGGCACGACATTAAATACCGTGACTGAGATTAAAGACTTGGGAGTCTTGATTGACTCTGAAATGCGAGTCAACAAACACGTAGACAACACTGTAAATAAATATCTAAGAATGTTGTCTTTTATTAATCGAAACATATATATTAGTTTAGGACTCTGCACGCATTAAAATCCCTCGATTTTGCATTAGTGCGCAGCCACATTGAATACTACTCAATCATTTGGTATCATACCTAACAAAACAAAATTCGACGCCTAGAAAGTATAAAACAGAGGTTTGTTAGGAGGCTCTCGGCAATAGCTGGTGTTCAACGCGCAATTAATTAAAAAACTTGAGAGGTGTCAAGGGACACCCGGATGGAACGAAGTTCCTTTCGATTAATTAGTGAAGGGATTGTAATTTTTTTTTTTAATTTTAATGATATTTTTTTATTATTCTCTGTTCAATGCGAAATAGAAAGACGAAACGAAAATAACTGGCTTGCTTTCTATGAGAGAGAGAGAGAGACAGACAGAGAAACACGCGCACGCCGCACGGCTTACAACTATAGCAAAAAGTGTCGTTACAACTTTTGGTCTTAATTTTTTCCGTCTAGCCCCCTTTCGCAACGCGCGATAAGGAACTTCGTTCCAAAAACCCAAGAAATATCTACACCAGATACTTCTTAGGTTTAACTTTCATATTTGAAGTCGTAAATCAAAGCGTGGATTTCCCAGATTTGATGAGTCAGCTGAGTATGAATGTACAAATGAAATGAAATGAAATGAAATTGTTTATTGTGTAAATAGGATATCGGAATCACTTTTACACGTCATATAAAAAAAATATTAAAAATAAGCTAGATGAGTTCGGCTTTTCCTATCTGACTACTCTGAGAAGAAAGGCCGAAACAAACTCAGAGGTCGCAGTCTCTTTTAAAGTCCAGACATAATCTTGGTCAGGCCATATGAGGACCATGTAGATTAGTGTCTGAAAAGGTCTTTTGAGGAAAGAACCACACAGATTTGAGTGGACCTGTCCAGTCAGTGCAAGCATTTGTCAGTAATCGTGGAGCTCAACTTAGAACTTAAGGAGCTCAACTCGACGAGCAATACCAAAGAAAGGACATTTGGGTAGGCCGCAAAAACTACTCAAACTGCCAGACCATCACTAAAACTAGAAGAGAAATAAAAATAATATCCACATAGTCCTCACATTCACAATAGTTAAAATAATATAATACTTTACAAAGTAATCATGTCATTTTGAGTATAATTTTCAACAATGTCAACGTGTTTATAAAACTGGTATATGTTGATTTTACATAATAATTAAAATGTCTAGTTCTATGGTTTTATCACAAGGCTTAGCAGAGCGAGCAGTTCAATCCCAAGCTTTTTTATCTTCTAAATAATCTGAAATTGTATAGTTACCTTTTTTACAAAGTTTGGTTTTAATACAGATTTTAAATCGTTTAATGGGTAAGTTTCGAATCTCAATGGGGAGTTTGTTGTAAAAGCGTATACATTGGTCAATACCCATGAATGAGTTGCCTACTTTGTGGAGACGTGTGCGATGTACAGCAAGGTTGTGTTTATTCCTGGTATTTAAACTATGAATATCGGACATTTTCTTAAAATTTTATATATTTTTGTGTACATACAATAGGTTTTCAAAAATATATTGTGAGGCTACAGTCAGAATATTTATTTCTTTGAATTTTTCTCTAAGGGAATCTCTTGGACCTAGGTTGTAAATGGCTCGAACAGCCCTTTTCTGTACCTAGACCATCCGCCAGAGTTCAAAATTATAGACCTTCCATAATCTAATCCAATCGAAACAAATGCGGATACAATGCGGCCCTTTCTTATATCGCAATGACTTGTTCCACAGTTGAGATCTTGTTGTATTTCATATTTACAGCTCGGTTTAGTAATAGTTGTTTCACAATTATGGTTGGTGAAAAGTATACTGATTGGAATATCTCTGAGCGTGAATTGTGAGAGATTCTACAAAGCCATGCAAGATGTCCGGGGTGCGGTGACACCGCTAATGTATTCAAGCAGATGTTCAGGTAAACATTATTTCTTCTTTTTTTAATTGTAAGGAATTTTAAGTTATTGGATGGTAGGTAAATAGGGCAAGTGGGGTGGTGGCTCATTTGATGGTAAGTGTCTTCCGCTGCCTTAAGACCTCTCTCTTCATGGTACCCTTTCTATCGGAGCAGAGAACTGCAACACTGCTTGGCGGCAGAAGTAGGCAAGTAGTCTGGCCACGCTAACTCTGCATAAGTAAAAAAATAGTGGAAATAGAAAATCTCTAGACGGCAATACCGTCTGTACTATGAAAAAAGAATTTGATATTTTGTTGGTATTTTTGTTTTTAACCGACTTCAAAAAAAGGAGGAGGTTCTCAATTCATCGGGATATTTTTTTTTTCTTTTTTATGTATGTTCCCCGATTACTCGAAGACCGCTGGACCGATTTGAAAAATTCTTTTTTTGTTTGAAAGGGTATACTTTCAAGTTGGTCCCATTGTCATTTGGTCACGATCTGATGATGGGATCTTGGAGAAATCGAGGGAACTCTTCAAATATTATGGGCACATCTATAGCGATTTGGGTATTTTTGATGAGCAGTTGACATAAGGCTATTGTTACATAGATAAATTGCAAACCAACCCACTAAAAAGTGAAAAAAAAAAACTTTTTTACAAAAAATACAACCGATTTCCAAACTACAAAGTGAAAAATAACTTTAATTTACGGAAGTCGGTGTCTTTGGATCAGTATTTTAGTTTTTTTACACCGACTTCCGAAATTAAAGTTATTTTTCACTTTGTAGTTTGGAAGTCGGTTGTAATTTTTGTAAAAAAGATATTTTTTTTGATAGGTTATTTTGTTTATATTCTGATTCTTTCCTGGTAAAGAATAGTCACTTTAGCACGATGCAGTGTGGATTTGATACCGTTTTGTCATCGTATGGAGGTAGAGCATAGGTACGAAAATCTATTACACACAATATATTAGGCAAAAACCATTGACATATATATTACTTGCGGCAAAAACTAAAGAGCAAAATGTCAAAATCATTAGATCTACTTACACGTTAACTTTCTGATATGATATACTTGTAAACATTGTCATCTTGGTATTTACATAGCATTTTACATAATAACTCCCGCACTCAACTTTTAATAGGTTTAACCATTTTTCTACTTTATTTTCTGAAAACAACTTGGAGCGTAAGCAATCTGTTAATTTAAGTACCACGAAAGTGACTGATGTAAAAGTTTACCATATATAAAACTTTTTGGGGTTGCCCACTTATTCCATTGCAGAGTTAGCATGGCCAGACTCTAGCCATGGTGATATTTCCCCGGAATTGCCCGACGGAGATCGTAAAGACCAAATGCCATAATGCAACCTTTAGGATATACCAATATATTGAACAGTGTTTGAGTACGCCAATATTAACGGCTATTGACATTTTATTTTATTCTTTGACATTCATCTACATTATATTATAGTAGAAATTGACTTAGACTTTTGAAGTCATTTATTTAATCTTTATTAATTCTTTTGATTATTATCATTACATGGTTTAAGTATTTATTAAAATAACAAAATAGTCAGTGATGTGGTACCGAACGGATTATAAATGGCTAGAAATAGTAATAATTCTGACTATGTACACCCTTTTGAAAAGTGGTGGGAATCTGATAAGAATAAATCAGATTGTAAAAGTAATAAGTAAACTAACGGAAATAATACCTGCTAATAAATCTGTATAATTATGATACAGGGGAGCGCATGAACTGGTATTCATATCACAATGGCAATGAGTTAACTTTATCTCAAGACAATGAAACATCACACATTTTGAGACGAAATAGTAGGATTCAAAACATGCTTACAGTTTCTTATAATGAGAATGATGAGGACAGTATTAATGATAACTACTTGTGCTGAATCTATAATATTTCTAATTCCTCAATCTTATATAGAAATTAAATCCAGGGATGATAAGCATTTATGAAAATGATGTCAAAGAGAAAATTAATTCTGTTAGCACGGTGGAGTTCATGGAAGCGAGTAGTCATCGGCCGAGCCGTGTCGTCGCCGCGCCGCACCTCAGCATGTCAATGACGCGTTGAGCACGCAGCCTGCTCATGCAGACCGCGTACAAGGTGTTGGGTTCGATTCCCAACAAATTTCCGTATTGAAAATGATAGGTACCTGGTGTCTAGTACCAAAACCAGATAATAGAAATATTATCGATTGTAACTTTGTAAGTAGATATTTACAGTTAAGGTTTGGAAAACCCTTGAAGTACATAATTATATAAAGTGAGATTAGTGACTCTTGGTTTTAGTCAGAAATATCTGATTGATTATAATGAAAGGTTTGCAAATTAAATAAGTCATTATATGGATTAAAACAGTATGCACGCTGTTGGTTCCAAATGTTTGAGCAAGCTTTGATAAAAAGGGGTTTTATTTGTATACCAATTGCATTGTAGAACATTGAGATCACGCTAAAATGTACATTTTTATTATTTAGTATATCGCACCTTTGGGAACAAAGCGTCACTTCTGCAAGTTTTTACAAAAACGACTTAAATATGCAGAAAAAACCGCGATAATCGACTTTATGTACACATCAAAAACGGTGACAATCGCATGAATAACATCGTTTTGAAGGAGGGAGGGATGTTACATTATTTCGCGTTATTGGTCGGTTTGTTTGAAACGTAACGTATCATCCTGTCAGTAGTGTTTTGACAGCCGAAGTGTGACTTTGAACATTTGTGACGGAGAGGCACTACGGTAAGTAATGACTATTTGTTTACATATTTCTTGCAATAATAATGTTACTTCTGGTTAAGAATATTTCTTAAAAATCTTTTTAAATGTCACTTCTGCAATATAACAGTAAGAGATTTGTAACAAAAAGTCACTTTTGGTAGCCTTCCCTCAGTTTATGGCTTGTTTCTCAGAAACCTCTTCTTAAATGTAAAATAAAAACAGTCACGGTTGTCCGTGAAGAACTAATCAATTTAAGACTGTGAGAATCGCCTTAAGACTCTAAAATAGCTGTTAAAAAATTACGTCAAAAGTAATTAAAATGCTCTTCCTGTAAAGTTGGAAAACATGCAGAAATGACCCTTTGTTCCCAAAGGTGCGATATATATTTTTTTTTGGGTGGGAAAATATCAAATAACTTCTCCCGCTCTGGGCAGAGCGGGATGGCGTATCAGACTCTTACTGACTAAAACCCACCCGTGTTCCTTCGTTTGCCCTGTTGCCGGGGGGCCACGATTTCCATTTCGGCCTTATTCGCAACCCCAGCAGGCATCGGCCCTAGCGGACCCCGTCAATTCTGCTGACATCTCTTTGAGGCGCGCGTGGAACACAACACGCCGTCGACTCACCTTTATGTACCCTATGTTCACAAATAAAGTTTGATTTGATTTGATACCACGTTACATATTATACCCCCGTTTCACCAGTTATCGTCTATGTCCCATTTAGGATCCGACTGAGTATAGTATGTTAATTTTAATGAGTTTACTTGTTTTATTTACAGATAAACATACTCTCTCCACGTGTAAGAACATTCAACGTATGCATAACGCTTCGATTAAGAAAATGAGTGCGTGTGGCCTTTTTAATGTGGACGCCATGATGTCTCTGCATCTGTTCAGTTTCATCACCACGTACACTATAGTTCTGATTCAGTTCGAATTTCTATGATACTAGATTAATTTATGTATTCTCCTTCTTTTTGTTCCTCCTTCACTGGTACCATATTTCCCCATATAATATGTTTTTCTCTTACATTCTCAGCTATCTGCCGTCTCCTTATCATTTGCATTAATTAATCTTCACATAGTTCATTCATGTATTTTTTTTTTTTTTTTTTTAATCTTTATTATTTGAAAGGGTTTTATCACTTAGTGATAATGTCACCCCCATAACAGAAAACATTCAACAACTTAAAACTAAACAATGGTTAATAAACAGAAATTATTATAATTATGACCTACCTACCTACTTATTCGTTTTGGTAAATAACCAACAACAGTCTACACAACATCCTAGCCTCCTCCGACAAAGGGGACGCTAGGATGCTGTTACATGCCCCCACTTCAAAACCCACGAGCGAACATTGTCTGTCGTATATGTTCCGGTCACATTCCATCAGCACGTGGTAAATATCCTCAATCACCCCACACACTTCGCAGTTTGGTGAGGTACTTTTACCCATTAAATATTTAAACTTATTCGATGGGATATGGCCCGAACGCATCCTCAACATAGCTACTACATATTTCCTATCTATGTCCACTCCATCAAACCATGGGTAACGAAGCGGTTCAGACTGGATGGTTTTATACCAGATTCCCTTTAACTTTGATCGTTCATCAAAATATTCGTGCCATCTTTGTCTGCATAGATCTTTGACATGACCAAGCCACTCTGAGTATAACGGTGTGCATGTGTAATTAATACCCTCATATGATGCTTGTTGGGCTGCTAAGTCTGCTTCCTCGTTACCCATGATTCCAATGTGTGAGGGAATCCATTGAATGGTGACGGTTTTATTGATAGACTGCATCTTACAGATTGAGTCTAAAATAATTATGGCTATCGGGATCCCTCGAAGACTCGAGGGTACTCGAGCCAAATGTTGGAGGCTGCTTTTTGAATCCGAAAATATGACAAAGTTTTCTTGATCTATACTCAGCAAATACAACAGGGCTTCAGATATAGCTATGAGTTCACAATACATAATAGAAATATTGGCATTAATTTTGAATTTAGCTTTAGTATTAAGTTGAGGATCAATAAAAGCAGCACCCAAGTCTGAACCATCCTTGGACCCGTCCGTAAATATTTTATAGTGTCGGCTAAACTTATCATCTATCATTTTTACACACGTATTGTTAAGATCCGTTACATTAATCAGTCTTTTTGCCGAATTTATACCCATAATTGTATCACATATAACATTAGATAAATCTATATTGGTCACCCAAGTTTCCAAGGAATAAATATCTAGTATCGGGCTAGAGTACAAAGGCATTTCTGCATAAACTCTGTGGACATCCACTAATAATGGCAGTTTTTTGTTTCTCCAGTATACACCTTGGCATTGGTGAGACAGCTCCCCCAAGGTACCTATAAGACTACTATTACAAACCGATTTTGATCTTAAATAAAATTTACTTGCTAGAAACAGTCTTCGAACAAATAACGGTTGGAGGCACAGCTCACTTTCCATCGCATGTATAGGCGTGCTTCTAATGAATCCTCCTATGATTCTCATTGCTTGATTTTGCACTTTGTCAAGCTTAAGAAGATGACAGTTGGCACAGTTTCCGTACAAAAAGCAACCATAATCCATCCTACTTCGAATTATAGCTATGTATAGTCTTCGAAGATGTAAGGGATGTACACCCCATTTATTACCAGCTAATATTTTAAAAAGATTTAAAAAACGACAAACTTTTTCACGAATTTCATTTACATGTTTACCCCACTTCATTCATGTATGTTATGCCTTTCTCTTCCTCTCCATTTGTCAATATTTATTTTCATTACCTTTTTGGTCACATGCGTTTTATCCTTATTTATCACATACCTACAATTTTCTTTCAACTTTTCTGTCACACGCGCTACTTTTGAATGTCCTCTCTCTTAACTTGATGTCTGTATGTGAGTGTTGTGAAATTAAATAAATAGTAAAATCGATCGTTTTATTTATACATTTATTTTGACCTAAAAATGAGGTTAAACTGACGAGTATTGATTTACAAACTGCAGCTCATACTAGTTATGTGTTTTATCGCAAATACAACTCGTATTTTGGGGTTCCGTAGTAAACAACCTAGGGTCTTGTTCTTGTTCTATACGATGTGTCTGAGCCATTCGTATTTACCGGCAGACTTAATCAAGACCATTGTTGTACCTATCGTGAAGAAATAGGACAGGAGAAATCTCGAACATGCACAATTATCGCCCGATCTCTCTTGCAACTGTTGCGGCCAAGGTGTGGACAGTAGGTATGCTTGACTCTTATTTGGCAAGATATGTTAAGTTGCACGATGCACAGTTTGGGTTTTGTCCTGGACTATCAATTGAAAGTGCTATCGTAAGTGTCAAGCATGCTGTCAAATACTATACTGACCGTAAGACCGGTGTACGCGTGCTTCCTTGATCTCTCTAAGGCTTTTGATCTCGTTTCTTATGACGTGCTTTGGAGTAAATTGAGGAGTAGGGGTATACCGGAGGAGCTGCTCAGAGTATTGCAGTTTTGGTACCTTAGCCAGACAACTTGTATCAAATGGTCTGATGCGCTCTCGGAATCATATGGGTTGAAGTGCGGGGTGAGGCAGGGTGGTTTGTCGTCTCCCCGGCTCTTCAATCTACATGTTAATGACCTCATTGCCGAGCTCAGCGACATGCATGTCGGATGCAGGGTAAATGGTGTAAGTTGTAACAACATCAGTTATGCGGATGACATGGTGCTGCTGGGCCCGTCGCTGGGGTCAATCGCCGAGATGCTCGTATCGAGTATGTGAGACCCACGCTGCTGCACATGGATTGGTCTATAATGCCAAAAAATGTGATTACATGGTCTTTGGGGTCGCTGATAAGTGCCGGGAAGATGCCCTCGAACTTGCCATAAACGGTACGCCAATTTGAAAAGTAAAAAGTTTAAATATCTTGAGCATTTTCTTACCAGCGACCTCAGCGACCATAGTGATATTGAGAGGGGGCGTAGAGTTCTGGCGGTCAGGGGTAATATGTTAGCACGAAGATTTGCTCGGTGTACTGACCAAGTTAAGGTTACGCTTTTTAAAGCTTATTGTCAAAGTTTTTACACCGGTAATCTTTGGGTCAACTACTCCAAAAGGTCGCTGGATGTTCTACGCGTCCAATACAACAATGTATTTAGGATGCTGTTGCGACTGCCTCGTTTTGCAGTGCGTCTGAAATGTTTGTGGTAACTCATACCGACGGATTTCGTGCCATCATTCGCAAAAAAAAGGCCTCACTCCTGAGCAGAATAAGAGACAGTCACAATAGTATCCTGAAGGCTGTGGCAGCAGATACTTCCTCCGCCATAATAAGGCAATTTGTGAGAAGACTCATACCATAATTAGACCATTACTATTTCTTATTGTGTCTAGATATTGGGTGGTCTTCTCACAAATTCGTCTTTAGTTTTAAGTTACTAACAATAGTGGTTTAAGTGCATACATGTTACTAACAATTTATGGATCTTTTTGTTGACTGAAATAAAATTATTTTATTTATTTAAACAAGGAACCCTTATAGTTTCGCCATGTCCGTCTATCTGTCCGCGGCTTAGCTCAGAGACTCTTAGTACTAGAAAGCTGTAATTTGGCATGAGTGTACATTAATCACGCTAAGTGGTAAAATATAATCAAGAAAAAAGAAATCGTTTAGTTTTGCTCCCCTACACGTAAAGTTGGGATATTTTTCTTGTTTTCATGGTTTGGGGTGTCATTGGAAAGGTCGTTTAAAAATATCGTGGATGCGTGACAACCATTTTTCCCATACATTCCGTAGGTTCTTGGGATAAATTCATCCCAACAACGGAACCCTTCATTGTACGTGGTCTGACTCGCACTTGGCCGATTTTTTATCTTATCTTAATACATTAACAAATGTGGAGACAAAACCTTGCGTTTAGAGCTAATTAACCGAGCGAGCGAATCTGGATCAAGTCTGGCAAAATTTGCTTGCGTGTGTCAGTTTGTACGTACTCCTCTACAGGTCGTATTTTACAACCGATCTGGATTAAAGGTGTACAGGTTTGACGAATTTTTTGAAATTCGCTGCAGTGCATCATCATCAGACATCGAGAGAAGAGCCAAAGTCTAATCAGTGCCGAAGGAAGAGCGTTGCAGTCGAGCAAGACTATAAATTTTAATTCCTACATCCTCCAGGTTAGTAGGAGGTTATTGGGCATTCTACCCCACCTTCCGTTCCATCGTCTCACTACGTTCGCCTCGTCACTCTCGGTGGAGTAGAATGCCCAATAACTTAAGTGAAAATACTGGTTCGGCGCCTATTCCACCAAATGGTGTATGAATTCCTACAAGTGCAGTAAAATACTGTTTCGGCGCCTATTCCACCTGATGGAACGAGTTATAAATGAAGAATCTCTTCGATACGAACATTATTGTTTTGTGATCTCAATGAGATGTAATAACATAATAAGATGGTTTATTTTTCAGTGATTTTCCAAAACTACATTGCCATAAAAACAACACTAGTCATATGCCTTCATGGCACCAGCTACATACATAAGTTTGTGTAATAGACAATCGAATGCCTATTTCAATCTATTCTTCGACTGATAAAAATACAAGTTTTTTTTCCGAGAAATAGGTACAATAATTTGAGGTTGGTTACGGTGAAGTAAAGAATTACTTATTGTCAGAAAAATCAATATAAATACCTTTACGAACACAGTTATCGAATTCCAATTTTGATGATGAAATTATCTTTCCGAGTAACAATTCCACAAACTTTAGTCCTTCACAAGGAATAATTGCATGCGTTTCCGAATTAATTTTAATGATAAGAAACTTTTTAATCACTTCAAAACAAAGATAATAATCGCAGCAAAAACTAATCACAGTTCACAACACTTAAATTCACAGAAAATGAAAAAAAATATCAAAGCAAAAAAAAAAAATGCGCCAATAGCCGCTTAAAACAAATTTGAACAAATTTAATTTAAATTGTATCATTATATAGAAAATCACGCATTGCGCAGCGTCTTGTAACGACATAGGTACTTGCTTTCCTCCTACTATTCATAATCAAAAACTTTTTACAAAAAAAAAACAACCGACCTCCAAAAAAAACACTACAAAGTGAAAAATAACTTACACTTTGTAGTGTTTTTTTTGGAGGACGGTTGTTTTTTTTTGTAAAAAGTTTTTATTTTTCACTCTTTAGTTGTGGTACCTACCACACACACATTCGAATACCACTACCTGCTACCAGTGACAGAAACTTATCATATCATCTACATAGCAAGTGGGAAAAAAATACGTATTTTGTAGCTAACTCAAAAACTATTAAAGCAAAGTTAATAAAAAATTTATGGGACCAATTCGAGAGCACACCCTTTCAAACAAAAAAATAATTTTCAAAATCGGTCCACAATTGACGGAGAAATCGGTGGACATACATAAAAAAAAAACAAACATACGCGACGAACATATAACCTCCTCCTTTTTGGAAGTCGGTTAAAAACACGATTCGTTCCATTCATAAAAAATCAAAAGCCGGGCTAAAAAATTAGAACATTTTGCGAAACGAGTACATACTAATGGTACCAACAACGTTAACAATTTCTATGCGAAAGATGAGAGGTATGAAGCCTCATAAGAAGCCCCATTGTGTGAGCGAGAAAGCAATGCAATGTACCACAGAATTGACGTTTTCATTCATCGATGCGATCTCGCGTCCTGCTTAACGCTATAGTGTTAGAGTGAGATCGCAACTGCGGATTCCGAGATAGTTTGGCAACGTGCGTGATGAAAACGGCGCGGAATTTAAATATTATTCTTTGACTAGGTACGTAAACCTGGCATCGTAGCTTCTAAAGCGCGCGGCTGATACGGTGCAACGCGGAGTATTATTGTTCATTATTATTCTTATCAATTCTTGCGACATGAATGAATGACTTGGTTGCTTTACGAGTTTACGGGTATAGTTTTTTTTTATTGGTGGGCTCATCTTTGGGGCTTTTCGGCTTTAATGAAAGGAACGCCACTGGCCGCTAGTTACACTCCCTCTAGTGTCAATCGTACTCGCCGCCCTAAACGAATCCTTATCGACCTTGACGACCCCATTAGTTAGATAGATAGAATATTATTTATTATGTACTAATTTACCAGCTACGTGCCAGAGTTTCTCTAAGAGATTTTTTTAAAGATGTTGGTATTCTCACGGTGGCATCACAATTCATTTTCGCCAACATCTTATATATTAGGCAAAATATACACTTATACACTAAAAACAGTGATATTCACAATGTTAACACTAGAAATAAGGACAAACTACGAGCTCCCTTTCACCGGCTTCATAAGGTTCATAACTCATTTGTTGGGCTTGGTATAACCTTTTATAACAAGCTACCCTCTTCTATGCTAGATTTGCCTTTTAATGCGTTTAAAAATAAAGTAAAATCCAAACTTTGTTCAAAGGCATACTATTGTATCAACGACTACTTAAATGATAAGAATAGTTGGTCGCTGTGATTAACTCAAGACAATGTTTATGTTCTTTCTCCAGATTTAACTTACCTACTGACAGTTTATATAAGTTTATATATTTTTTTTGACTTTATGAGTCAATTTTTTTAATTATTTTTTTACGAGTCTATTTATTTTTATTTTATTGTTGACATAATCTACTCATTACAATGTTTTGTTATGAGTTTGTGTTGCAATTTGTGGTTGGCTAGTGACCTCGACAATTAATTATATTATTTTTTACCTGAGCAACCGGCAGCAAGTTCGTCATGCTCCCTTAGATGTCAATGCTTGCGGTAGCGTCGGGAGTCGGGTTGCCTCCTTCCCTCAAATATGGCGAGGTGGGTAATGGCTGATCTTTGCGTTATGCTCGTGAACGGGTGCTGCTTGTGGTGACTGGTCGTCTTGCTGATCATGGTTTTGTTATTGTTACTAGTAATTAACTGTACATTTATTTTACCTCGATGGTCCTAGTTTATCATTTATAACTTCCAATTTACAGCTTTATGTAAGCGGGCACGCCCTTTATGCCTGGAGGCTTTTATTTAGATATTTAGTTCTTTTTACGTTTAGTTTTTATTTTTTTAAATTCTGCTTGAGTATAGTTCTCGATGTTTTTGGTTGGTATATCGGCGTGTGCTAGCTAACTTATGGCCAATAATTTATACTTAATTAAAATAATGTTTTGTGTTGCATAATAATTTTGCACACTATTGTATAGAGTCATTTTTATTTTTTTCTAACTTGAACAGACAGCTGTGCTGCTGGGGAGTTTGTTGCGCCACTTCTTCTTCCCAGCTAAAGGCACTAGGAAGTGGTGAAGGGTGGGCATTTTTGGGGGACTGTCTTATGTAATTTTGACGTTCGAAAAGTGCTGGTTCTCAGCCTAATTTGAATAAATGACTTTTGAATTTTGAATTTTTAAATTTTTGTACACCATACAAATTACAGACATTAATTTAGAAATTTTACATTGGGTGACACAATGGGCGGTCTTATCGCTAAAAGCGATCTTTTACAGAAAACCTTTTAATGGATTTAAATGGAAAAGGAGAGACAATACTGCAGGTAGTCAGTGGTGTACCATTTACATATACTTACAACAGATACACAGATACATAAAGCATATAATTACCTATATAAATCCTCCAGGAGAGTAAAAGGGAAACCAGCACAGTGTACAAAAACAGACGCCTCCCGTCATTCCGACCTCGCCGCCGAGGTCCTTTGCGATCGCGACCGCGTCCCCGAGTAAATGATACTCCCCCCCGACCCTCGCTCGATAACGAGGTGCCAGCAGTTGTTGCAGCTGAGTACGTAGCTTTAAATTCCCCGACTAATAATCATGATCAAAACTTTGATCCAGCCCGTCCCATCCTTGATGTCCTCCCTCCGGTTGACGCTCTAAGCTTAGGTTCGTATCCCACAGGGGGTGCCTTTAGCGAGCGTTCACCTAGTTTTAATTAGCATAGTTGAATAACCCGTGGCTGGAGGTTTTATTTATTTATTTAAGGCACCTACAGGAAAGCCCGGTTAAGTAGTCATGATCTCATAGGTCAACTACGAGATGCCCCACCCAAAAAAAAAGGTAATGTCGGATGCGTATCAGTTCAAATGCGGAGTCAGGCAGGGTGGCTTAACATCTCCTACCCTGTTTAATATGCATATTAACGGTCTGATCGTGGCGCTCAGCAACCTGCATGTCGGCTGTCACATTGACGGTACATGTGTCAATAATCTAAGTTATGCTGACGAAATGGAGCTGATGAGCGCTTCAGTCTGCGGCTTGAGGAAGCTGTTACAGATATGCGAGAAATTTGCTTGTGGTTACTGTGTAATATGCAATAAAAATTTGAATTTGAAGTTTTATTCTGTTACTTGCGTGATAATTTTTTTACAAAAGTAATGTTCTTCGGCTTTTTGCTTTACTGAAGTCCTCTGAAGATTTATAATATTTTTTTGCAGTTAAATCTGCTTTGATTGAAAGTATTGCCAATGCATACAGTAGGTCCTGCTTCATACTGTTTCTTAAGTAGATTAAAAAAAAAAAAACAAAAAACTTTCTGCGGAAGCTGTACTTACAGGCATAGTCAACATAATTCTAATAGCAATGTAAACATTAGGATAGATGTCTTCCAATTCATTTGTAATTAAATTACCTATGTATTGAATCATCTGGTTGGCATCTCTCATGGAGTTTGATAGATTATACATCGTGAAATTTGAATCACAGTTTTGCTAGAACAAACGTTGTTAAGACCATAAAAAAACAAAAGATTTTTGGAAAACACAAAAAAGATAAACTTTACAATGTCGAGATTATCGTTACTCCCTACAACACAGACACTGCGGCGCTCGCGTGTCAAAGAAGTTGCAACGGGGCGCGTGGCTCACAGCATTGTCTATAGGGAAATGTACCTCCATAAACGAATTTTAGTAAGCACTTATTTTTGTACGTCTCACTAGAAAATACCAAAGTTAAAAGTTAACTTCGGTAGGTTTTCATCACTGAAAAGTGGCTACTTTAAAACAGATTTTTATGGCTTTGGGTATGGTAAGCTGGTAGTTATTTTCATCATATCGTCGCGACCGCGTGGCGAGGTGGCTGACCTGCTGACCTCTAATTTTATAATTTCGTTCTAGCTACGAACTTACGGTAGGTACTATCAGACATGGTTTTAATTCTTTTCTGTAGGTACTAGGTACGGGTACCTATTGTATCTAACGTGAGATTTTTAGGTATTATTTATTTATTGGGATATTACAGGATCAAGACAAAACAAAACTTCCACAAAACTAGGTTAGGTCCGTGTGCACCATGACAACTTCGATTTCAATTTTCTCTTTTTACTTATTGGGCTTAGGACCGTCAGAAATTCTAGCTGAAGTTAATTATTAGTTTTGGTAAGTAAAGTAGGTACTGTGAGGTTTTATGCAAGAAGCAACCTTATGATGTGCAGACTGGTGAGAAAGTAGCACTACATCCGAACAATCTGACAGAATATAGAGCAGGACACCTAACAACGTCTTGGTGCCTAGCCCACCCTTTTTTTTTTTGGGTGGGAAATTATCAAATAACTTCTCCCGCTCTGGGTGGAGCGGGAGGGCGTGTCAGACTCTTACTGACTAAAACCCACCCGTGTTCCTTCGGTTGCCCTGTTGCCGGGGGCCACGATGTCCCTATCGGTTTTCTTCGAACCCCCGGCAGGCATTGGCCCTAGCGGACCCCGTCAATTCTGCTGACATCTCTTTGAGGTGCGCGTGGAACACAACGCGCCGTCGACCCGGGCTTGGTCCTTATCGGACGGCGAGTTACCCATTGCTCACCATCCGCAAGCCCGCGCCTACGGTGGCCGGAAATCGGCTCGCGATTCCCGCCCCGGGCGTCTCCTCCTGCGGCGGTTAGGGGCGTGAGGGCGCGAACTTTACCTCTCCCTCACGCGTTCCGCCTCCTCCTTCGCGAGCATTACCGCTTCGCAGAAGGAGGTGACGGCCTGCCATTTTCTCTCGCTCCGTACCATGGCCTGAACCAGGGCCGGACGCGAGAGATCACCGCCGCCGATCGCCTCTACGAGGACACGGCGTTGCTCTGCCCAAGCCAGGCAGACCTCCACCGTATGCTCCACCGTATCCTCAGGCCGATCCACACAATGGTGACACCCGGGTGTTTCCTCTCGCCTTATCCTGAACAGGAACCTCCTGAAGCAGCCGTGTCCGGTGAGGACCTGCGTCAGGTGGAAGGTGAGGACGCCGTGGCGTCTCTCAAGCCACCTCTCAAAGAGGGGTCTTATCGCCGCAATTGTGGCGTACCCAGCGCGGGGTTGCGACAATCGCACTCTCCATGACGCCATGAGATCCCGCCGGAGCTCTGTCCGCTGTGCCGCGATTTCCTGCGGCATCGGAGCTAAGCCCCGGCGTTTCGCCTCCTCGCGCCACTCCCAGATGTACGTGAGGACCTTTGCCTCCAGATCCCATGGCGGTAATCCGACAAGGAGGCTCGCCGCCTCGCAGGAGACCGTGCGGTATCCTCGGGCTAGCTGGATGGCCATGACCCTCTGGGACGCGTTCAACCGACGGGCTGGCCGCAGCCTCAATGAACGCGCCCACACCGGTGCCCCGTAAAGGGCCATGGACCGCACGATCCCCGCATAGAGCCTCCGGCAGGAGGCTGCCTAGCCCACCCTAACAACCAAACTAGACACAACGTGGGCACAACTGCCAAGATAAATCTAATTGGTTGAAACACAATAGGGCTGTCTTGTTTAGTTGAAGAATGCCCGTGACTACCTTCCGGCTTCATCAGCAGACCCTGAATACAACCTTTGGCTAAACTACTTCTTAATACAAAGCCAACGAGTTCCTATGGTCACCTTCCGACTCCATCATCGGACTCTAGACACCTCCTCGTTTAAAACACTTTTCAATACATATTCAATGAGTCCAAACACGATGGTGCTACCTTGTTTGGTTGAAGAGTTCCTATGGCTACCTTCCGGCTTCATCATCAGACCCTGGACACCACCTAGTAGAATAGCACTCGTTAATACGTATCCAATGAAACCACATACGAGGGGGCTATCTGGTTTATTTGAGGAGTGTCCGTGACCACATTCCAGCTCTATCATTAGACCTTGGATGTCATCTGAAGCTATAGCACTTGTCAAGTTAAAACCAACGCGTTCAAACTCAACAACGCTATCTTACAGATTTCCAATAATAAAATAAAATCAATAAATAAAACTACCAGACAAATATTAAAAAAAACTTTTTAACGCAGGGACCAATTTTTTTTTTATTTTTATGTACAAATTGATGCAAGGAACCATTTGGAAGTACTCCCATGTCTAGGCAGCATTTGGTCCAAAACCAGTCAATGTCCTTTGTGACGTTTTTTTTCGAGCGAAAAAATGATTAAATTAATTAGTCATCTGTGGTAAAGTCTGGGGGCACCTCATTTAAAGGGGCTTTGCGAGGCCCCCCCTTGTAGTGCCCCCCCTTGTAGTGCGAGGCCATGGGCGGGGGCCCACTTCACCCACGCCTAGCTACGCCACTGCGGTTTAGTAATAGTTTTTTCCAAAGTATGGTGAAAGGTATACTGATAGGAATATTTTTGAGCGTGAATTGTGAGAGATTCTATAAAGATGTCCGGGGTGCTTTGATACCACCAATGTATTCAAACAGATGTTCAGGTAAACATTTATTTCTTCTTATTTTAATTGTAAAATATTTTAACTTATTCGATGGTAAATAGGTTAAGTAAGGAGGTGGTCATCTGATCATAAGTGGTTACCGCCGTTTTAAGACCTCCCTCTTTATGTTACCCTTTCAATCGGAGCAGAAAACAGCAAAACTGCTTGGCGGCAGAAGTAGACAAGTAGCTAAGGTGATACTTCCCCGGAATTTCACGACGGAGATCGTAAAGACCAAATGCCATAAACAACCTTCAAGATATACCAAATATTGAACAGTGTTTGAGTACGCCAATATACCACGTTACATATTACACCCACATTTCGCCAGTTATCCTCTATGTCCCATTTAGGGTCGAGCTTAATACCATGAATAATAATAGCAGCCTTTTATTGTCCTTTTTCTCAGACAGAGATGGCACTAGCATTAATTGCCACACTTGGTCAAGACAGGTTGGTGATTTAAGACTTACATTTAAGTAATGCAAGTCCAGGTTTCCTTGCGACGATGATAATTTTATTATTCAGATTTATTACAGTTGTAATATCAATCTACCTAGCCTTTTCCCAATTATGTTAGGGTCGGCTTCCAGTCTAACCGGATGCAGATGCGGATGATTGCTATTACAGTTGTAATAGCAATCATGTAATTGCGTTTTATTAAAATAGATTTTTACTTTTATTAATTTATTCATCTTTTATATAGATTCTTTTCTATTTTGTGAATGTGAGAACGCTGTAGGCTTAGTGGATTGTAGACCTGTGACCATTTTCTATTTTGTTAAGTACTTGGTACTTATTGAAAGACCTACACTGTCCTCCCATGCCTAGTAACACTGAAAGTATTGTAAAAGTCAATTATTTTTAAAAGAGTATTTGTGGAGTTTCTTGCCGGCTCTTCTCCATAGGAAACAACCAATTGGAACCGTGCACCTAGCTTCTGACGTTTCATAAGTACCCATGTAGGTTTATGTGAAATAAAATATTTTGAATTTGAATTTGACTCCGGGCTACGACTGAGCATGGTCTATTTATGTTAATTTATTCGTTTATTTTATTTACAGATAAACATACTCTCTCCGCGTGTAAGAACATTCAACGCATGCAAAAAGCATCGTTCAAGAAAATGAGTGCATGTGGCCTTTTTGTCATGGACGCCATGATGTCTCTGCACCTGTTCAGTTTCATCACCACGTACACTATAGTTCGAATTTCTATAATTCTAGATTACTTTATAAAACCTCCACAACCCAGTTACTGGGGTAACACGATACCTCTTAGTAAGACTGGTTGTTAGACTTTCGGGCTTCTGACGACCCGTAACGACTTTCAAAGATGACAATCAGGACCAACGCTTTAGCCTACTTTCCGAGGTACGGAGGGATCTCGGTATGTAACGAATGGTAATCCATCCACGATTTGACCAGGCCAAGCCTAGCTTCCTGTCACTGAGAGGAGGCCTGTGTCCCAGCAGTGGGAACATTTATAGGCTGATGATGATGAAGCGTAGCTTAACCTTCAACTGATCCATATGGCTGTTACTACTTAGCCACGAGCCCCAAAGATAACAATCGGAATTAATGTCAAAAGGATAAATCATAAGCCATTAGATTATTAAAGTATTGATAAATTTTAATCGTTTATAATTTGTTGGATTAATAGAACAGTTTATTGGTATTCCAATATGTTTTCAACAATAAACAGACTAGAATCAACAATAAACTCTGCTTTACAGACTGGTGTCTGGACTAGATTACCTGTATAGTAGATCACCAGGGCCCCACCATACCACTAGTTATGTAAACGTAATCAGTTATTTATTAAATGTGAAGGGATAGAGCATAACATAAAAATCAATGGTATACTCAAAGATTAAAAACAATAAAACAAAGGAAGTAAGTAAAACAATGCGTGATCTATTATGTGTAGGGAAATTAGATTACTAAAGTATTGATTATTAATTTTTGATTAAATGAATTTGATTGTCAACGGATTCATCAAATATAACAGTAGAGTTGTACAACAAACACGTTTTCAACTATGAACAGAATAAAATCAAGAATAAACTCTGCTTTAATCGAGACTGCACCAATCGTTTCGTATTACAGTGATATTTTGTTTAACAAGCAGATTAAAAATGATCTACAGTCAGTTCTGTGGCCGTTAAATCTAATGCAAGCCCTCTTCATCTGTTCGAAGTACAAAATTCACAACAACATCATCACTGTAAACAGTTTCACCTACAATTTTATTGGAGTCTTCTGCTTTATCATATTCCGCGCCTATTCTTTCTATGGTTGGTTTAGCGAGTTTGTCGGTTTCGGAGAGGGCTTCTCCATGCTATTTAACTGGTCTTCTATCTATGACCACTTCTTCTTCTTGATTGGTTTCATTTTAAATTACTACAGCAATATCAAGTATTGTCACAAAAATGTATCATTAGTTTCAAGGATCCAGCACGCTCTCACTCTCCTCAAAGTGAATGGCAAAGAACTAAGAAGATTGAAAATCTACAATTGGATTTCAGTTATAAGTGTTAACAGTGTTTATATTGTAATATGGATCTTAATTTTTTATATCTTCCCTAACATAAATTATATCAATTTACTTTTAGGTTATTATATCATTATTTTTGATATTAATGTCGTGTACGCTTCATTTGTTATGAAACTGTTATGTAAGCTGTTAATGATTTGGATAGAAGATGTTCGAAGGGCGGAAAATATTTCAGATTCTGAAAGAAAATCTTATTGGCAGATCAAGTATGATGTGTATGTAGACATAATGGAGGCATATAAGCTCGTTGAGACAACTTTTGGTCAGCTTGTAAGTACACGTCTTCCCAGTTACGGGGCGAGCCTTTTGGTATATAAATCCAGACTCAGTAATGTTATTTTATTTTCAGATTGCGTTCAATATAATAAATACAGCGTGTCATGGGCTGATAAATGTAGCCAAGTTATTAAATGAACGAGAAATATTGATGAATAATTTTTTAGTAAGTAATTCCTTCTGGATTTTTATCTAACAATAATTTATTGATAAATACACCTTATTGTGCATAATAAAACAATTTACACAACCAAAGCAAGGACGTGTCATCGTAGAAAATCTATTTCTTCTTCAGAGAACCTTGGCATAGACATCGGATAGCAGAGACTTAATCCACATACATTCATTTACATAATATTAATAAGACTTAAGTAAGGCAGTTTATGAGACCGATATTAGTGGAAACGCCGGAAGGACGACACGCTTGATGGCCATCTAAGTAAACATTGACCTTATCGGTGACGTCATTCATAAGAGTCAGGTGCATTATAGAACAGGGTGTCTATTGCTACGTGTGTTTGAAAAATTCGTCTGCTCGACGATGTAAATAACGCAATGAATATTATTGGAGTTTCAAAATGAATCGCATTGGGATTGTCAGTGTATTACACGATTAGCCCGCAGATGCATGAACGTAGAAAACGTCTATAGTTTCTGCCCACCAGTCTATAAAATAAGGTGTGAGCTAATGGGTTCGATTCTGACTGTTCAATTCTTGGAACAGAATTTATGTTGCTAAATACACAGTACGGGAAAATACCAAGTGCAGGGATATTATTAATAAAAAAAAAATACCTTCATTAAAATTTGTATTCGTTATTTACAGTTCAGTTTAGATATAGTTGCTTCACAATTATGGTTGGTGAAAGGTATACTGATTGGAATATCTTTGAGCGTGAATTGTGAGAGATTCTACGAAGCCATGCAAGATGTCCGGGGTGCGGTGACACCGCTTATGTATTCAAACAGATGTTCAGGTAAATATTATTTCTTCTTTTTTAATTGTAAGGAATTTTAAGTTATTGGATGGTAGGTAAATAGGGCAAGAAGGGTGATGGCTCATCTGATGGTAAGTGTCTCCCGCCGCCTTAAGACCTCTCTCTTCATATTACCCTTTCAATCGGAGCAGAAAACAGCAACACTGCTTGGCGGCAGAAGTAGGCAAGTAGAGTCTGGCCACGCTAACTCTGCATAAGTAAAAAAAATTTGGAAATAGAAATTATCTAGGCGGCAACACCGTCTGTACTACGAAAAAAGAATTTGATATTTTGTTTGTCTTTTTATTTATTTATTTTTCTTTTATTTCATTTTTAAACATATTATTTACATTTTAGATATTCTTATAAAAAATAATTAAAAAACATTTAAAAATATAAAAAAAATTGTATCCCACCAGTGTCGGGAACAGGGTCCAAACCACCGGTGGTCAGGGCTCCTAAGAGAGGAACCTCCTAACAATACGCGCCGTGTCCAGGAGTACCTCCCTTTCTGGATCAAGCCCTTGATCCAGCTGCCTAACGAGAGCCTCCTCAGCTGTTGGTCGAGGCTCTTGGCTATTATGCCATTGGCCGTCACGACTATTGGCACAATGATTGCTGTATCCACATCCCGCAAGTCGACAACCTCGTGAGCCAGGTCAAGATACTTAATCTGTTTATCTTTTCCAGCTTTCACGAGGTTCTCGTCATGCGGGACCGCTATATCAATAATCATTGTGCGACGCTCTAATCGATCTATCACCACTATGTCTGTGATGATAGATCGATCCCAATACAACGTGATATTGCCATTTTCGTCATGGGCAATATTTTAAACTAAGACGTTACTCGTGATACTATTTGCATTAACGCTACTTTTAGGCAAATCAAAAATATTATTAATGCAAGAATGGAAAACCTATAAAATGTATTAAGTCATTTAAAGTATCAAAGTCGCCGTTCCCGTAGTTTTGGCGTATTTGAAAAGTTGGAATCAGAGTACTTATTTACAATAATTGTTCAGGAATCACGATGTGTATTTACAATAATTTTATCTAACTTACTAACTAGCACTAACCTACACATATTTTAAAAGATGTTCAAAATGTCCACCGCCTTTTTCAATACACAACTGAGCCGTCTGTGATTGTCTTTCACTCTGGCCAACACAAATTCCTGTGATTTCACTATTTCGGATGCCGTAATAATTTTGTTTTTTAAATCGTCAGGTCTCTTGACTCACTTTCCCGCTCATACACAATTCTTTTAATGTCACCCCATAAGTAAAAGTCTAAGGGTGTTAAATCCGGCGACCTCGATGGCCAAGGCACGGGCCCACCGCAACCTATCCATCGCTCGCCAAAAATGTCAGTAAGATAGGCACGAACATCGCGTTGGAAATGCGCCGGGGCACCGTCGTGCTGATAGTATAGATTAGGTACTTCTTCCAGGTCATGCTCTTCCACAACTTCCCTCAATAAGTGTAAGTATTTTCTTCCGGTTAGGCTTCCTTCAATAAAGTATGGTCCGATTATCATTTCGTTTAAAATGCCTGCCCAGAGATTTACAGAAAATCGATGTTGAAAACCGTCACGGCGTGTTACATGGGAATTGCGTCCCCGTCTGCTCCACCAATGTTCGTTACGACTGTTGAATAGTCCGATTCTGGTGAATGTGGCTTCATCAGTCCACAAAATATCGCCGCCCCCGCAGAATATATGCGTAAGTGCTATTGAGGCGGTTTTGATGTTAATACATATTCGTTATGTATAGGTCAAAATACATCACCTCAATTTTTTCCAGATTTTTACATCAATTATTTACGAAGTTACATACACACGATATACCGTAACACAATGTTATAATTCCGACCTTGATGATATAAAAACTTAATTACCCATTACGTTATCAGAATTTTTTCGACTGTACCAGAATAAACGCGTAATAGCCCGTTAACGGTATCACTGTACTGCGAAAAACGCAAGTAATATTACATTGCAAAACAAAAAAAAAAAAACGATTGTGATAAGAAAAAATAACTCAAAGTAACATTAACGTTAAAAAAAAACTAAAACATTTCTATAAAATGTTTTTTTATCAATGACTCAAAAACAGTACCTGTTGAACAATAACATTAATTAGATTATCTACAAAAAAAAAAACTTTTAAACGACGTAAAAAACAAATAGAAGTTTGTTTTTTACGTCGTTTAAAAGTTTTTTTTTCGGTGTAGTCATAAAGTTATGGATCAATTTAGGTTTTTTATTTTTCCTGTAAAATTGACTTTTTACACTTGCGCGTTTATTCTGCGGGGGCGGCGGTATTATTATTTTAATTTTGTAAAAGCCAGTTACAAAACTCTAGCCGGGGTGTGTAATCCGGCAATGTTAATTCTTGCACCTTTTGAAAGTGGAATGGGTGCCGGTCACAACTGTTTAACAATTTCTAAACATAATAGTGGCTAACACCAAAGCGTCGCGCCGCTTGTTGGATGCTAGCTTGTGGATTGTTTTGAAAAAACCTTCTTATTTGTCGGTAAAGCGAAATAGGATAAACGGGCGCTCTTCCACGCGCTTGTGCATGTGCTGGCACATGAAAAGACGAATAATCCAACAGGTTCTGCGTTGTTCTTAAAATGAGACCCCGAGAAGGAATAGGGACGTCCGGGTAACGGCGATGGAACAATTCACGAGCTCGTAATAAACTTGTGTCATTGTAAAGTAATACCATTTGTAGGTATTGTTGGTTAGTGTACCTAGCCTGCACATTACGCGGTCGAGGCATCGTATTCACAATTAATCCCCTAACACTTAATGCACTGCAATCCAAGGGTAAGAGAGTGAGGCGCGTGCGGCAATTACGTCCGGATCAATCGCAAATCAACAACATGCGTGAACCCACCTGCGCAGTCGTTATGACACTGGTTTGGGAGGCCGCCCCCGCGCGGGGTTGATATTCGTATTTTTGCGAGTGAGGGAGAGCGGGACGGAGAGAGTGCGGGCGGGCGGTTTAGCCTATCGGTCGTGGATCTCTGTCACTGTTGGGGAATTTAATATGAGCTACACGACATGCCGCTACAGCTGCACAGTACAAGATCGAGTGGGTATCAGCGAGGTCTTTGCTGCCATCAAAACGATTGACAGCAGCGAGTCTAGAGCATACACCAGCGCTTTGTTTTACTTGTGCATGGGCAAACGATGTAAGCGAGTCCAGGCGGAATGGAACGGTACTCCCGGAAAGCATCTTCCAAAGCGCTCTTCAGTCGTGCATTGCATTGGGAACTCACGGATATAACCCCGTCATCATCCTCTTCACTAACGCGATCGGGTCGCGGTGAAGAATTGGGTAAATTGTGCAATTGCACCGCGACCAGTGGCGAAGCAGGTGTAACATGGTTATTCCGTGATTCGAGGCGTAGTCGATCAAGTACGGCGTCATCCAGCATATGGTTACGCTGGATGACCCGCACCTGATCCGACAGTCGTTGCACTGACACGTTGACAGCTGGTTCAAACACCTGAAACAGAGAGAGCATCCGACCACGGTACGCAGTCACTTCCCCCCTCTGTAGCCCCAAAGTATGCGCGCATGACATTTTCATTGACAGGTTGTTTCCACCTCATGCGCTGCACACTTCCACCGGGAGAGGAATCGTGCCCGACTTCGCGTCAGCATTGCACTGTCTCCGTCTATACTTTTTCTTCTTACATCAAGAAGGTTTTTGTTTGAGATTGTTGTCCATTTTGGTTTCTTTTAATCATATTTAATTGGTAAACATCAAAGGAATCAGTAAAAATACTAAACTACTCAAAACAAAATAGGGCCTACTCTAAGTTAATTTAGAATTTCGTCTAAGAATCAGTAATTAGGTAAGCATTTATGAAGTAAAGTACTAAACTTTATTCTTAATATGTTCATGGATCCTTAACAATGTTTCGAGCATCAATTTTAGCGTTGAATTCAAGTGGGTAGACAGAAAAAGTGTGAAGTGCTTGAAAAAACACTTGTTGCACAAATTCTGTGACTTGTGTTCTCAGTCCGATTCTAAGCGTTGACGTTACCCGTCACTTTCTGTCACTGCTTTTTTTTATTTCGGTATTAATCATTATTACTATGCCTGGTTTTCGTCGTCATATGGACATGGAAAGCGCAGCAAGAGCTGTTGCTATGCTTCAGGAGGGAGTCTCTCAGAGATCTGTAGCAATACTTCTCAGTGCGTCGCGACAAGCTATTCGAAACGTATGGGAATACTTCCAGGAGATTGGGAGTGTAACTAAGAGGCCTGAATCAGGAAGAATTTAAGCCACAACTTCCTAGAAAGACCGGTATATCAGGTAAACTGTACGACGAGAGCATACTGTAACCGCCCGGGCCTTACAAATCTGACTGCGGCAATCAACTGGTATTAGAGTCAGTGATCAAACCATTTGTAATCATCTCCACGAAGATGGTGAACGTTCCTGAGTGCGAGCTGTTCGACTCAAGCTGACAAGAGCCAATCGTGCAGCGCAATAAAGATACGCTCGCGAGCATTTGAACTGGGCAATGGATAACTGGACGGCTATCCTTTAGAGATGAATGTTAGGTCAAGGTTTCCAGTGCTGATAAACGAGTCCACGTGTGGAAGAAAAAAGTAAACGTTTTACAGAACCATACATCCACGGAACAGACCGTTTTGGGGACCCAAGTGTTATGGTATGGGCGGGAATAAGCTTTGTAGGCAAAACAGAGCTAGTAATTCTGGATGAGGGTACTGTAACCGCCACCAGTTACGTGGAGCAGATAATCTAACCTCATGTCATCCCATTTTCACAAAGAGTGGTCGCTGACTTTGTTTTTTATGCATGAAAATGCTCGCAAACACACGGCCCGAGCCACACAAAAAGCACTTTCAGAGGCCAATATCACGGTTTTTCTATAGCCAGCTATGAGTCCCGATCTCAACCCCATCGAGCATTTATGGGATCAATTGAAAAGAAGCCTTAAAGAAAACTAGAGCCATGTTAACAGTCAACAGGAGCTCATTAACGCGCTAAAACTCAGTTGGGAACGAATTCTGGAACAAAATGTTACCCATCATAATGAAGTGTATCAGATTAGCAGAGGAGGCCCCCTTGCTACTAACCATAACATTTTTCATCAAATGGTTACAGGAAATGGGCGACAGACTAAGTTTATTTTTCAAGTTAATTTGAGTTTATTTCCCTAAAAAGTGTTTTGTTTGTGTAAATCGATCAAAATGTAACATGTATGGCTAGCTTTAGTTAGTAATAGCATGCTTTATATGGAACATAGATGACATTATGGAAGGATCAGGGTGAGCTCTATGGTATAAAAAGAAGATGGCCGGTATTGTGGTCTAGAGTTGGTGACTGATTGTTAATTAAAGAATAAGAAGACTCATATCAGTGTATTATTTATTATAAGAACATAACACAAAATACACAAATTTTACCACTGGATAAATTTAAACAATTTTTAAATCCCTACTCCAAACACCAAAAAACCATTAAACCATTAAAACCATTTAATCATTCATAGTTTTAAACAGCAGCCAAAAAACAATACGGAAATTAAATTTATAATATAATACGGAGAAAAAAAAATCATGTCAGTCGGCTTGACAGTCGGGCCACAGATTCTAATTATTTTATTTATTTATGCTATATATTTTTCCTTTTATTTAGTTTTTAAACATATTATTTAGATTTTTAATATTCGTATAAAAAAAAAATATATATATATAAAAAAATAGTTGCCCACCGGTATCGGGTACAGTGTCCACCGGTGGTCAGGGCTCCTGAGAGAGGAACCTCCTAACAATATGCGCCGTGTCCAGGAATACCGCTTTCTGGATCAAGCCCGTGACCTAGCTGCCTAACAAGAGTCTCCTCAGGCCTATTTATTATATTATTAACGTTCCTGTTGTTTGTTTCTTTTTGTTTTTGATAGGTTATATTGTTTATATTCTGATTATTTCCTAAAGAATAGTCACATTAGCACGATGCAGTGTGAATTTTATAGTTTCATCATCGTATGGAGGTGGAGCATAGGTACGACATAATCTATTACACATAATCTATTAGACATTAATCAAAAGGCAAAATATCAAAATCATTTGATCTACTTACACGTCAACTTTTCGATGTCTTGTAAAGATTGTTGTTTTTAGCGAAAGACGACATCGTATTGTTCATATCTTGAAATTTACACAGCATATTATATAATAACTCCCGCACTCTACTTTTAATAGGCTTAACCATTTTTCTAGTTTATTTGGTGAAAACAACTTACAGCATAAGCAATCTGACAGCTTAAGTACCACGAAAATGACTGATGTAAAACAATACTCGTAGGTACCTACCGTGTATAAAACTTTTTGGGGTTGCCCATTTATTCCATTGCAGAGTTAGCGTGGCCAGACTCTAGCCATGGTGATACTTCCCCGGAATTGCCCGACGGAGGTCATAAAGACCAAATGCCATAATGCAACCTTCAGGATAGACCAATATATTGAACAGTGTTTGAGTACGCCAATATACCACGTTACATATTACACCCACATTTCGCCAGTTATCCTCTATGTTCCATTTAGGGTCGAGTTTAATACCACTAATAATTAATAGCAGCCTGTGATTATCCTCTTTTTCATACAGAGAAGGCACGAGCATTAATCGTCACGCTTGCCCAAGCGTGATTGGCAATTTCAGACTTATATTTGTCCAGGTTTCCTCACGATATTTTCCTTCACCAATCTCAGTAATGAACAAGGTAGACACAGAAAGTATATATGCATTTTTTGATATTATTATTGATTGTTTTGGCATTACTAGTAATTAAGACGGAGATTTCATTAGAAATAAGCATCACCTTTGTACATATTTTTCTGTTCCTTTTGTCTTGTCTGTGTATTATTTGTGTGTACATAAATGGTTAAATAAATAAAATAAGACCAAAATTTGTCAAATATTATTATGTACTAATATTAGTGTTTAAAATGTGTATGTTATTAGTAATTACTAACAAATTGGATTGTATGATCGGAAAACAAATTTATTTGATTAGATTTGATTAAAACACTGGGCCATCACGACACGGGCATAAATCTAGATTCCGACTAAGCATGGTATATTTATGTTAATAAATTTACTTGTTTTATTTACAGATAAAAATACTCTCTCCGCGTGTAAGAACATTCAACGTATGCAGTACGCTTCGTTCAAGAAAATGAGCGCGGGTGGCCTTTTTATCGTGGACGCCATGATGTCTCTGCACCTGTTCAGTTTCATCACCACGTACACTATAGTTCTGATTCAGTTTGAATTTCTATGATTCTAGATTAATTTATGTATTCTCCTTCTTTTTGTTCCTCCGTCACTGGTACCATATTTCCCCTTAAAATATGTTTGTCTCTTACATTATTATTAAGCTATTGCATAGCTTTTACCACGGGCTTTGAGCGCGGCGACCGAATCAAGAAATTCCGTAACGTAACGAAAATAAAACCTAACATCCCCCACTCCGCCTACCATGTAATGACGGTTCAACATATTCGCCACGGTTAATAAGAAACCGATCGGTCTCGAGGCACAACGGTGGATCGACATGTCTTGTCCTCGGGTTCGATCCCGGCCACAGGGATTTCTTTTTGTATTTGTTCAAAGATATTTTATTGCATGTTGTTTACTTTTATTTTGTTTTTCATTGTTATGGTTAATTTTCCGTTAAAGATTTTGTTAATTTTCCTTTCCGATGAAGATTTGTAGTTGTTAAGGTGTTAGTTTATATTTAGATTTTAAAATTAAATTGTTTGTGCCACCTATGTTCTTCTTTCATTAGGTAGTCAGTTTACTTGGAACCTCGGTCATCACGTTGTCATGGGAACGTAATTTTTGTTTTATGTCATCACGTCATCATCCCAAGTGTGGCGTTGACAAATAGGAAGTATGGAGGTTACAAATGCTATGCAATAGCTTTACCGCGGCAGTCCCCAAGTGCCACACGTTTTTTTTCATTAACTTGTCACATGCGTTTTATTCTTATTTATCAGCCTACAATTTATTTTAAACTTTTCTGTCACACGCGCTACTTTCGAATTCCGTTTCTTTTAACTTGATGTCTGTAGGTATGTGTTGTGCAATTAAATGAATGTTAAAAAGATTAATTAATTAATTAATTTTGCCCTAAAAATGAAGTTAAACTGACGAAGACACTTTCTCTTTCACCATAAAAAAGCCCAATGACAAAATGTTTCTATAGTTATGTAAAAACGAGTAGTTTTAATTTGTGACCAAATAAATAAATAGTAAAATCATTTGTCATTTTGTTTCCGCTTTTATTTTAGCTTTAGCTGGGAAGAAGAAGTGGCGCAACAAACTCCCCAGCAGCACAGCTGGCTGTTCAAGTAAGAAAAAAAAAAGACTCTATACAATAGTATGCAAAATTATTATGGAACACAAAACATTATTTTAATTAAGTATAAATTATTGGCCATATGTCAGCTAGCACACGCCAATATACCAACCAAAAACATCGAGAACTATACTCAGGCAGAATTTTAAAAAATAAAAACTAAACGTTAAAAGAACTAAATATCTAAATAAAAGCCTCCAGGCATAAAAGGCGTGCCCGCTTACATAAAGCTGTAATTGGAAGTTATAAATGATAAACTAAGACCATCGAGGTAAAATAAATGAACAGTTAATTACTAGTAACAATAACAAAACCATGATCAGCAAGACGACCAGTCACCACAAGCAGCACCCGTTCACGAGCAGTTTTATTAAAATAGGTTTTTATTAATTTATTTATCTTTTGTATAGACTCTTTTCTACATATTTTGTCAATGTGAGAACGCTGTAAGCTTAGTGGATTGTAGACCTGTTGACCATTTTCTATTTTGTTAAGTACTTGGTACTTATTGAAAGACCTACACTGTCCTCCCATACCTAGAAACACTGTTCTTTGAAAGTATTGTAAAAGCCAATTATTTTTAAAAGTGTAACCGTGGAGTTTTTTGCCGGCTCTTCTCCATAGGAAACGACCGATTGGAACCGTGCACCTAGCTTCTGACGTTTCATAAGTGCCCATGTAGTTTTATGTGAAATAAAATATTTTGATTTTTTTGATTTCTACGAATATACAAGACAACTATTGCGTTGAGGAAATGAAGGAAGAAATAAAACAGTTAAAATCAAGTCTAGAAAGCATGCAAAATGAGTTGGATACTATTAGCTTAGAGAACTCCGATCTGAAAAAACAAAATAAATAACCTGAGTTAAGAAATGGCCACATTGAAACAGATTTGTACAAGTCCTCTATCTTCATTCAAGAAAAATTTGTCATCCAGCCTTACAAAAGGAACAAGATGGCAACTCCTCGATAGTTTTTCTAACAGATCTATGACTGCAATACTTTTCTAAAAGAGACTCCCAGGCCTCCCAGGATGATAACGAAAATATGAAACTAAACCTGAAGCTGAATCAGCCAGTAAGTCATACTACCCAACCTGAGGATGAAGACAGTGAGTTTCCGTCCTTTATATTGTGATTGTCTGCCATTAGCTCCTATTTAATAACAAAATATTATATTTATTTTAAAATCGGCACACGGTTTGGGTCACTCAGAAACACATAAAATCTCTATTTTATGGGCTGACAGCTCGACAGACACGTTACCATAATTAATAACAAAAGATTATATTTCTTTAAAATTGTAAAACAATATAGAAACCCATTCCATTTATATTGAATGGGAAGCGAGCTAGCACTTTCTACAAATTCTAAGAAACAATAGAAAAAACCCGGCGCAACGGACAATGCCGGCGCTGCCATCTGGTAGCCATCGGTTGGGCCCGGGGGTGAAGCTGGACGTGGTGTTTTAGGAATAGACGGGACGGAGGAATAAAGTCGAGGCAGTTGGTTTTGAGTCGCGATAGGCTACAGACGTGATATGAAATGAAATGAAATTGTTTATTCTGTAAATAGGATATCGGAATCACTTTTACACGTCATATAAAAAAATATTAAAAATAAGCTAGATGAGTTCGGCTTTTCCTATGTGACTACTCTGAGAAGAAAGGCCGAAACAAACTCAGAGGTCGCAGTCTCTTTTAAAGTCCAGACATAATCTTGGTCAGGCCATATGAGGACCATGTAGATTAGTGTCTGAAAAGGTCTTTTGAGGAAAGAACCACACAGATTTGAGTGGACCAGTCAGTGCAAGCATTTGTCAGTAATCGTGGAGCTCAACTTAGAATTTAAGGAGCTCAACTCGACGAGCAATACCAAAGAAAGGACATTCGGGTAGGCCGCAAAAACTACTCAAACTGCCAGACCATCACTAAAACTAGAAGAGAAATAAAAATAATATCCACATAGTCCTCACATTCACAATAGTTAAAATAATATAATACTTTACAAAGTAATCATGTCATTTTGAATATAATTTTCAACAATGTCAACGTGTTTATAAAACTGGTATATGTTGATTTTACATAATAATTAAAATGTCTAGTTCTATGGTTTTATCACAAGGTTTAGCAGAGCGAGCAGTTCAATCCCAAGATTTTTTATCTTCTAAATAATCTGAAATTGTATAGTACCCTTTTTTACAAAGTTTGGTTTTAATACAGATTTTAAATCGTTTAATGGGTAAGTTTCGAATGTCAATGGGGAGTTTGTTGTAAAAGCGTATACATTGACCCATGAATGAGTTGCCTACTTTGTGGAGACGTGTGCGATGTACAGCAAGGTTGTGTTTATTCCTGGTATTTAAACTATGAATATCGGACATTTTCTTAAAATTTGATATATTTTTGTGTACATACAATAGGTTTTCAAAAATATATTGTGAGGCTACAGTCAGAATATTTATTTCTTTGAATTTTTCTCTAAGGGAATCTCTTGGACCTAGGTTGTAAATGGCTCGAACAGCCCTTTTCTGTAGAACAAAGATAGTATTAATGTCCGCACAGGTTCCCCAGAGAAGAATCCCATATGACATAAGACTATGAAAATAACTAAAATAAACAATTCTGGCTGTATCCACGTCAGTTATCTGTCTAATTTTTTTAACAGCATAGGCGGCCGAACTTAGCCTTCCTGACAATTTTTCTATGTGTGGGCCCCATTGTAATTTACCATCAATAGTGATTCCAAGAAAAACTGTCGACTCAACAGGGTCCAACTCTGTTCCATTAACCTGAACATTGGTAGATAGCTGCCTGACATTTGGCATTGAAAATTTAATGAGTTTCGTTTTTTTTTCGTTCAGGAGAAGATTATTTACATTAAACCAATGCACAACTTTAGAGAGTGCATCATTAACTTGTTCAAAGTTGACTAACTGACGTTTGATTTTAAAAATGAGGGAAGTATCATCTGCGAATAATACGATCTTGTGATTATCCCTTATGTGATAGGGCAAGTCATTTATATAAATTAGAAATAAAAAAGGACCAAGAATTGAACCCTGCGGAACGCCCATGGTGACCGCAGATCCTGCAGATCTCTTGCCATTAACATCGACCCTCTGAATTCTGTTGTTCAGATAAGAAGTCAGAAGGTCAAGAGCCTTGTCTCTCATACCATAGTGGTACAGTTTCCTGATGAGTGTATCATGATGTACGCAATCGAAGGCCTTGGACAAGTCGCAGAAAATGCCAAGAGCATCTTGCGACTCCTCCCAGGCCTCGAATATGTTCTTTAGTAATTCCACGCCCGCATCTGTAGTTGACCGACCCTTTGTAAAACCAAACTGTTTCAGATGAAGTAAATTATGTGCATTGAAATGTCCCAACATTTGTTTTAAAATTAATTTTTCAAAGATTTTGCTCAATGTGGGTAATATCGAAATAGGCCGAAAATTTGTAGGATCATTTGTGCTGCCAGATTTGAACAGTGGAATCACTTTGCTAAGTTTCATCAGATCAGGAAATACACCAGATGCAATACAAGAGTTAAAAACGATTGCTAAGAAGGGTGAAATAACATCAATAATTGAGGACACGGTATGTACTGATAATCCCCAAAGGTCAGCAGTTTTTTTTACATCAAGATTTTTAAAAGAGTCTATAATGTCTTTAGCAGTAATAATTGTGAATTCAAAAAGTTTGTCACATTCTGGTACACATTCTTTAAGTATTGAGTAAGTAGAAGTGGAGGACGACGATGACAGAGTTTTGGTTGTTAGAATGGGAATATTAGTAAAGAAATTTTCAAACTCAGTTGCCACCTCCACGTCTGCCTTAATATCTACATCATTGATTTTTAGATGAAAGTCACGATTCCGTACTGTCGTTCTTCCCGTTTCTGAATTAATTATAGTCCAAGTTGTTTTAATTTTATTTCCAGAAGATTTTATTTTATTTTTGATGTTTATGGCTTTTGCTGAGGAACAGGCTCTTTTAAAAGTTTTTGAATATTTCCTAACAAATTCTTTAAAAGTTTCATCATGGTTATATGTTTTTTCATGATACAATTCAAATAACCTCTGCCTACTTTTGTAAATACCTGGTGTTGCCCAATCACTAAATAGAACGCGGTCACAAACAGGCAATGTTTTTGAGGTGAAAATCTTATTAAACTCACAATTGATGAGGTTAAATAGTAAAGTGTAAGCTTGATCCGGGTCATCATGATAAGGCAAACCCGGTAGTTTTTCCATTAAATTATTTTTAAATTGTCCTAAGCGACTTTTATTTACAGGAACAAAACTTACAAGTTTTCTTTGAGCTCTGACTGTCTTCAGAGGGAAAGTGACTAACTGGCCACAGTGATCAGAGTCCAACTCATTTATAATTAAATGGCTGGAAGGTCTTAAGTTTGTAAAAATGTTATCAATACAGGTAGCACTAGTGGCAGTTATTCTAGTCGGCTCAAAGAATGTATTGTACAAATTATATGACTTTAATAAAGTTTTAAATTTATTTACTACAGCAGATTTTTCCAGTAAATTAATGTTGAAATCTCCACAGACTAAAACTGTTTTATTACTGTTACAAGTCTTTAATAATACTTCTTCCATACATTTCTCAAAAATATCATATGAAGCACATGGGGGCCTGTACACGCTCATTACAATGAACCGCTCAAGCTCAATGCAAGCTATTTCAATAACTCGCTCAACAGAGAGGCTCACAATATCCTTATGTTCTTTAAATTTCATATTGTTACGAACAATTATTAGAGATCCACCACGTATCATATTAACTCTGCTGAATGAGCTGGCAACCTGGTGGTTGTTAAAGCTGAACATGAACTGGTGGACTTTCAACCAATGTTCAGTTACACATAGGATATCAATATTACTACAGTTCATGAACAACTCCAATTCTAATTCCTTACCTATCACACCCTGTATATTTTGATGAACAATTTTTAGAGTATTATTATTACATTTATTTAGATTACTACAATTTGATGGGTGAGATATCAAAGAAGAACTTTTTTTTACATTTTGATGATTTAAACCAGTATTTAAATTTTCTTTATTTACTAAGCAAGAGGTTTCCTCTATTGTCCTAATTTCTAATTTAAATGATAATTAATGTCATTAGTTGTTGCCAAATTATTGGCAGAACTATTTAAAATGTTGTTGCATTGCTCAAAAGAAGCAAGTTGTTTAGCCAAATTTTTGGCTGAAATAGAAAAAAAATATGATAGCGACACAGCTATCTGTCCTTTGCAATAGTTAGAAAGATAGTACATAACAATATTATATCTATCTCTTGTCAAATGAACTTTTAAATGACGGACTAATCCGACTAAGTAGCGGTCCATATCTTCAGAATACTAAGTTGGGATGGGTAATATCTGATTCATTGTTAAATAATAAAACTTCACGCAACAATCGAGTTCAATGCAATTACTCACAATCATTAGATACTCAACTTAGAAAATTCTGGGAGTTAGAAGATAGTCCAGGCGAGTTAAGTTAGGAGTCTAGGTGAATACCAAGGGGTTATGTTTGTGGGCTGTCTTAAGGGACCGAGCATTACCTATTAAGTTGATCGTGGATTTAGGACCACGTTAGGTAGCGAACGACGTAGTCTAAGCTAGAGTTAGTTTTGAGGTGCATCGGAGACGAGTCACGATCGAGGAGCGATGTCTGAGGCGAAGCTGGTACGTGGTGTATTTCTTGAGTTGTAACCTAATCCTCTCTAAGGAATTGGTAAGTGTCAACTTTAATTAACTGTTATATTTAGTAGAAATGTGGGTGTACCTGGACACCTCTGCCCAACCCTTCGGGGAGGCAGGGCGTGATGTTATGTTATGTTATGTTATTTAGTAGTAGTATGTACATTGTACTTCTACATTATTGAACTTCACCATTATGATTGTTCTTGCAATTTGATTTGTATTATTACTTATAGGTAACAGTTAGGTGATATGGCTGACTAGCTATTAATGATCGTTTATTCCAGAATGGCGAAATAACTCATATTTAGTATAGTGGTTTATAATTAACGCTACATTCCCGTGTATTACGTGTCCATATCCTAATCCGCCCCTTTGCAGGGTAGTCACTTGCTTTTGGTTATAGGGAAATGGCGAAAGCCTTCCACCATACTTGACACTGAGCATTAATGCTCCTGACCTTTGACGACTATTGATCTTGAACTGACACACTACATTTGGAAGGCAGAACCATAAATACTCGCAGCTCATATAAAGCTGAACTAGGTTATAAAGCCAATGTGCAATTGCATTATAAAACAACCAAATGTTAGTGATGATATCTGTATCCAAAAAGGTCTCGCCACAGAATACTTTGCGTGAGGCTTGTTGACGTACATTTCCGGGAGATGGGGTAGGCTTCACCAAGTACCCCAAACTGAATTGGTAGACGTTCAAAGAACGCTAGGGACCGTGTCTCGATAAAAAACCCCGTCCGTTCTGTAGGACTATTCTAAATCGTCACTATTTATCGAGACCTGCTATTGGGACGCAAGCCGCTTAAATGCCGCAACGCATCCTCTACATGGGGCAGATTAACGAAATGAGAAGTGACGAACCACCACTTCGGCGTTCACCAGGTTTGATCGTAATGTATTCTGCTAGAGACTGAGTCTACGGTGCGCTTGTACTAGTTTTATATTATCTTAGTAAAAAGGGGCTATACCGCCGTAAGGGTATCTTTCACACAAGTACGCGATTAGAACTATCCGATACTTGTCTTCCTCAATAACAGATGGACTTCGCAGTACTCTGTCATAGGATTGAGTAAGACATTTATTTAATGCTTAGGGAACGCGTTCCGTTAGAATCGTATTAGTTCCTCAGAGGTTCTATGCGTTAGGTCTAGCAGAACACGTACATTGAGACAAAACGTTGTAAAACGGTTCCCGGTCTCACTGAAGTGGGTTAATTGTAATCAGACAAATTAACGTAGCTATAAATAGTGATTTGAAGTGCAAGCGTAACGATCCCTTTACCTCTTCACCTTATAAAGGTTATATTACAGTTATTGGTGCTCAACTGCGAGAGGGGAGGCGCTGGTGTTCCAAAATTTATAATACTAAACATAATATTATATTATATACTTTTGCATACCCTCTTGTCTTCTTAGCTTCATATTATTATACTTATGTTTACTAACTGTGAATTCCCAATATTAACTTCACCTAGTGTCCCATCCTTGTCCCTGAACTTTTATAAGCCGGGACAAGGCAGTATAGGTTATGGGAATTCATTTCTTTCTTATATCGGCGGGAGGGTGACCAGTCTGGGACGAGCCCTACAGAACTGTGCGGAAAGGAGGGGCACTGTTCTTCCCCTAAGGGGGAACCGACTTAAATACTAATATTAGCATAATTAGGAAAAACGAAAATTTTATCAGCCTAGGGTAATTCTCGTACAGTCACAATATTAAACAGCCAGCCCCATAAAAGTTACCAAAGTCTGCAGACTTATGAAAGGAAATCATTAGAAGAATTGGATGCACTAGTGAAGGTGATGGTAGAAAAAATAGCTTCAATGGAGAATGAATTAATAAACACATTGTCTGCGAATAGTTTATTAAAGATAATCATAAGAAATAACGAGAAGATTATAAATAATTTAAAAGAAAGGTGTTATATAACAACATCACAAAGCCTTGGTATTACCATGCAAACTGAAACAGCAGACGGTACTATAACTTCAAAATGCACCGAGACAAACAAAAAGGGCCTTCAAACAGCAGCAGAACCTAGTACTATGGCACCGTAACGGAACGAAGGCGAACTAAACATATTGACCCTTCCCAACCAAAAAATCAAGGCAATGTCAAAGAAAATAATGATAATTGGAGGCAATCAGTGCCGAGGTTTAGCATCGGAACTAGTGCGATCCAGAATGAACAGCAACTATGATAAATACAACATACAGGGATAAGTATACCCTGAAGCACGGATGGCACTCTTTATGCATTTTTGTGACGTGCTCCAACTTACGCACCATGACAAGCTGGTGTTGTGTGTAGGAGAAGAAGACTCGGATCGACTAAAAGTATCACATGAGTTCTATTAGATATTGAAACAAACAAAGGCGTCTGTAATATTACTTTCGGTGTGTCAGAATCGATCTCTTAGTAAGAAAAATCTTAATAACATGATTCGTTGTGTATCAAGTAGGTTTGAACATTGTAACTTTGTTCAGTTTAAAATAATTCATCGAAATAGATTATATTCAACATTTTTGTTCCAAAACAAATTTAGTGGTGGATACAATAGGTTATAATAATAAATTTATACCATGTAATACCAAAATTAAATGTAAAATAAAAATAAACAAAGTAACAACGACGATGGGCTCAAATACACGACACGACAAAAAAGAATAACAGAATACTGTTCCGTCACAAAAGGGAAAAAAGGGTTAATAGCATCACTGGTCCATTAGATAATGACATCCGCATTTCAAATGAATTTTTTTTCGTCTATAATTATATAAATGTCATGCATCAAACTATAGCAGGGCTAATTAATAAAGCAGATATTCTGACTGTACAGTTAGCGGAACTATCTAAGTTAAATAAGACAATTGATGTTTTGTGTGTTACTGAGCATAATATGGTACTAAGCGATGAAAACGTGCTCACGTTATCAGATTACAAATTGGGTGATAGTTTTTATAAAGATAGAAGAAAAGATGGCGCGTGTATTTTAGTAAGAAATATTCATGAATTCAAAGTTGTAAAAGAAGTAAAAAGCTATCTAAAACTAATATTATTGAATGCTGTGGCATAGAACTCACGATACATAATGTAACCGTCGTTTGTATGGTTCCGAAAAATACCCATATAAAGATTCATCTTTCTCTTTTTTTAGAAAAGTTTGAAAATTTACTCTCCGTTATTACACTTGGGAAAAATACAATTCATTCGTGGAAAATTCAAACAAGAGACTTTTCTTCTCAATATATAGATAAGTGTAACACGAGAAAACTCTAACAAACTAAATAAATTAAATAAAGTTGTTCCAAAAGCCTTACCACGGCTTAGAAGAGTACGGCTCTCTATCTCGCTCGCTCCTATTGTTTAACCTACTTACGGGATCGCTCGCTAGCTTAGAAAATCGCCTATTGGTCCGTTGATCGGGTGGGGGATGTTGGACATCACGTCGTCAGGCTACAACACCAAAAGGATTGCGCTACTAGGAGTACCTACATTCCTACAGATATAAAAGGCACGCCATCGTCGCGGGCAAAAGATTGAAGTTCCGATCACCGACGGGAAAGGACGTACCTATGTCCTACACAGTACAGACATCCTTCGCGACACTCGCGATGGTTATAAGTTTGTTAAGTATAATTAATAAACGCAATTTAATGTTCCCGCATTAAACTGGCGCCCATACTTGTGGCCCGAACCGCGCGCCGCGTAACCAGTGATAGTCCGAACTGTGATCCGGTGTTTACGTGACGAACTGTACGTAGGTATCTACCTTGTCTGAAAAGCACGGACATTCTACCGTACTCGTTATCATCACACGCGTGAAGATGCCGATAACGAGAAGTCAAGGAGAAGCGCTCCGTGAACGACGAGAAGAGGATGACGACGTCAGCACGTTCACCGAAGCGGAGGCCAACGTTGTCGAGCGCGACCGCGCCGACGAACCTGTGAGTGTCGACACGAGGTCGACACAACAACCAGCAGCGTTCCAGCTCCACACAGAACAGTTCCTGTCCACGCTGATCGAGACGATCACGCGCACGCAAGCAGAAGCGAATAGATGTCTTATAAATTCGCTGATGACGTCCAACGGTGATTTTGGTACTTCCACCCCAGTCAGGGTGCCTCCATCGACGAGCGCGAACAGCGGAAGTGCCGCTAGCTCTAGCTCGAGTGCAAACTTTGTAAAGTACACGGCGCGATTCAACGGAACATCCCAGGACGCTGAGGTCCTGGAAGCTTTTCTGGATGCCGTCGAGATATTCAAGGAGTGCGCATCCGTAAGAGACGAGCATGCCCTCCGAGGATTGCCAATGTTGCTGGAAGGTGGTGCAGCGGTATGGTGGCGTGGCATCAAAGCATCGGTAACTACGTGGTCCGACGCGGTCGCCAGCCTCCGCGCTATGTACGGCAGGGCGCAGCCCGCCTACAAGGTCCTGCGTGAGATCTACGCCGCCGAGCAACGCGACGACGAACGTGCCGAGACATTTTTGTGTAAAGTGCGCGCGTTAATAGCCAAGCTACCGTATAAGCTTGATGAAGTGGTACAAATCGACGTCTGTTACGGGTTGTTACACAGGCGAGTGATAAAAAGAGTGCCGCGTGATATCATTCGTAGTTTAGACGACCTTATGTGTAAAACGAGGATCGCAGAGGATGCATACAATGAATATAAGGTAAAAAATTCTGTTATCAGTAGTAATAATGTCAATGACCGCAAACTTACGCGATCAACATCCCCTGCCACGAAAGCGTCGACTACGGGGCGTAGTAACAATAATAAGAATAGACCGCGCTGTAGTCATTGTAAAATATTTGGACATGTTAGTGACGAGTGTCGTAATCGCGATAAAGACAGTAGTAATAGTAATAAAGGCGCGAAAAGCGAAAATACTCAAAAGGTTTTAAGATGTTACGGTTGTGGTAAAGAGGGCGTAGTAAGGTCGAAATGTGATGTTTGCGCGACGACATCGTCGAAACTAGACGATAAGATTTCATTCAATAGTGTGCATTTAGGTTTAGATTTCTGTTGTAATGGTAACATTAGTACGGGTGGCACTTCGTGCGTACAGATAGCAAATATGAGTACACGCGAATCCTACCCGATGGTAAATATTAATGTTATGGGTCGCAGCGGCGTGGCGATTGTAGATACCGGCGCGTCGCATAGCATCGCGAGCCCGCTGTTATACCGAGTCTTGGTAGACTCTGGAGTTAAGTTTAGTGAGACTAAACGTTTTATACACCTGGCTGATGGAACACAAGGTTGGAGAAACCTGTTGACAGCCGAGGTAGATATTATTATTGAAAATCGTAAGGTGATGTGTCAGCTGTTAGTGTTACCTGGCAGTGATAATAGGACGCTTTTAGGTGTAGACTTTTTGGTACGAGCCGGAATGATTATAGATGTCGCTCAGGGAATCTGGTCATTCTCGGATAGCCCCGGGCACTTTTATGATTTTGTGCACTCTTACACGCTTAGCCCATCGGATGCGAATATCATGCAAGCCTCATCCACGGAGGTACCGTTGCGTCCTGATGAAGGTACTAAGTTAACCCCCGAGCAGCGGCGTACGCTTAACGTCTTTATTGAAGACCGCGCGTCACAGTTCGCGCGCAGCGGACCGGCTACAGAATTTGCCACGCACCGAATAAAGGTGAGTCCACACCAGGAACCTATCGCTTGTCCACCATACAGGATGTCACAGAATAGGAGGGAAGCCTTGCAGAAGGAGCTCGATAAGCTGCTGCAAGATGACATTATTGAGGAGTGCGAGTCCCCTTGGGCCTCCAACGTTGTACTTGTAGGTAAGAAAGACGGAAGTATACGGCTATGTATTGATTACCGGAAGCTTAATGCGGTGACCGAGCCGGACCGGTACCCACTCCCACGAATTGAGGACATCCTACACGCAGCCAAAACCAGTGAGTATATGACCACTTTAGACCTTCGATCAGGCTACCATCAGGTCAGCGTCTGCACAGAGGACCAAGATAAGACGGCGTTCACAACACCACTTGGTACCTTTAGATTTAAGCGGATGCCCATGGGATTGCGGAATTCCGGAGCCACATTTCAAAGGTTGATGGATCGATTCCGTTCCAACCTGAAAGGAGTGGAACTCCTGGCATATCTTGATGATCTGATCCTGCTGTCGCCAGGACCTTTCGAGAGACACCTGGCTGATCTGGAAGCAGTTTTCGATCGCCTGGCCATGTTTAAACTGAGGGTCAATAGGGAAAAGAGTTTCTTTGCGAGGGAGTCTGTCAAATTTCTAGGCCATGTCATCATGCCAGGTGGAATCCAAGTGGACCCTGACAAGAATGCCGCTATCGATAAAATGGACGTCCCTCAGAACGTAAAACATTTAAAGTGCTTCCTACAAACGTCGAGTTGGTTCCGACGTTTCATTAATAATTACGCGGATATAGCGAGACCCCTCACGAACCTCCTGAAGAAGTCGAGTGTTTGGCGATGGGACGCCGAGCAACAGGAGGCTTTCGATCGCATTAAGGCTCTTCTTGTGTCTGCTCCAATATTGCATCAAGCAGATGAGTCGAAGCCGTTCGTTCTCTGCACCGACAGTAGCGCATATTGCCTCGGGGCTGTTCTTATGTAGGGGAAGGGACACGATGAGAGACCGCTAGTCGACTTCTCAACAGTGCTGAGAAGAACTACTCCACGACAGAACGAGAAGCCCTTGCTGTCGTGTGGGCACTAGGTAAGTTCCGCGGCTATGTAGAGGCCGCGAAGGTGATAGTTAGGACGGACCACCAACCCCTGCGATGGCTGATGAGTCAACGGTCGCCCAGCGGTCGACTGGCTAGGTGGGCCCTAACACTACAAGAGTTTGACCTTAGCATAGAGTACACACCCGGTCGATCAAACGTCGTTGCAGACACGCTGTCGCGACCCGTTTGCTCGCAGGACGAGGATAAATGTGAGCTATGTATGACAGTCATTGATATGCCGAAGAGGAATAGTGGTGATATCCGCAGCAATCAGCTATTAGACCCAGAGGTATGTAAGATCATTGAGGACATGGAGTCCGACGAACCCTCTAGGGGGAGACCTTGGTCTGACCGCGGATACACCATATCCGACGGTATTCTATACAGGTACAGCTTGGAATCCGATGACGGCGAGGACTGCTGCCTAGTTGTGCCCGAGCACGAACGCAGGCAAGTCATGGTTGACCTTCGCGATGCACCGACAGCTGGCCATTTCGGCGTAGAGCGCACGCTAAGCCGCGTTCGCGCCAGGTATTACTGGCCTGGCATGCGTACCTATGTTACAAATTATATAAAGGAGTGTGTGCCTTGCCAGAGGTACAAAGCTGACAACCGCAAACCAGCAGGACTGCTGCAAACCCCTGCTGTGTCAAGGAGATTCGAGGTAATTTCTGTGGACTTATTCGGTCCTCTCGTTGAGACCCCTAGGAAGAACAGGTGGGTACTCATCGTCGAAGATGTCTGCTCACGCTGGGTGGAATTGTTCCCGTTAGAGAGTGCCACCAGCGTCGAATGTGCTCAGACCCTGATCAACGAGGTTTTCCTCAGGTATGGTATACCACGCCGCCTCATAAGTGATAATGGCGTGCAGTTCGTGAGCGAAGTGATGCAGCAAGTGTGTCATGTTTTGGGGATCAGCCAATCACTCACACCTTATTACCATCCTGAAGCCAATCTTATAGAGTGCAAGAACAGGGACCTCAAACCCCAATTGGCTATACTTGTAGGTAGCGACCATGCCACCTGGGACTTACACCTCGCTGTGATTAGGTTTGCTATGAATTCTGCGATTACCAGTAGCACAGGGTTTTCGCCGGCATATCTCACCTTTGGGAGAGAGCTGCGAGCTCCCTCCGATTCTGCGACAGATATGAGGGCTGTCGTAGAATGCGATAATTTCGTGCCTAGCATTACTCCTTATTTGAAGAAGATGTCTGAAACCCTGGATGAGGCCAGGGACACTCACGAGAAGGCACAGGCTGTTCAGAAAGGTAACGCTGATCAGAAACGAAGGCCGCCACCACACTATAAGGTAGGTGACCTCGTCTTACTTAAGACACAAGGACCGAACGACGCAGGACGCGGACAATCTGCGAAGTTTATCCCACGCCGTGACGGCCCATATAAAATAGGGAAGATAATAAGCCCAACCACCTACGGTCTGGAGAATATTCAGACTGAGAGAAACATAGGGAAATATCACGTTTCGAACCTCACGCCTTTCGCTGGTCAGATAGAACCTCCAGTTAGGGAGAAGCGTAAACGGGGTAGGCCACGTAGGTATTTAGACTAGCCAAACTGTGGGGTCACTTAGTTAGGCTAGAGGGGGAGGATGTAACACGAGAAAACTCTAACAAACTAAATAAATTAAATAAAGTTGTTCCAAAAGCCTTACCACGGCTTAGAAGAGTACGGCTCTCTATCTCGCTCGCTCCTATTGTTTAACCTACTTACGGGATCGCTCGCTAGCTTAGAAAATCGCCTATTGGTCCGTTGATCGGGTGGGGGATGTTGGACATCACGTCGTCAGGCTACAACACCAAAAGGATTGCGCTACTAGGAGTACCTACATTCCTACAGATATAAAAGGCACGCCATCATCGCGGGCAAAAGAAAATCCGGTTAAGCAGCCACGACCTTAGTGGTCAAAACTGCGAGAAGCCATTATTAAAAAAAAAAAAAGCGGGCAAAAGATTGAAGTTCCGATCACCGACGGGAAAGGACGTACCTATGTCCTACACAGTACAGACATCCTCCGCGACACTCGCGATGTTATATAAGTTTGTCGTGTAATTAGTTTGTTAAGTATAATTAATAAACGCAATTTAATGTTCCCGCATTAAATAAGTTTATTGAGTGTATTTGCAAGCTTAAGCTTCAGTGAGGCTTATGAAATGAATGACCTAAATTAGGCATACGACAACTTTATAGACATATTTAAAGTCATATACGACCTATGTTTTCCTGTAAAAATTGTAACAAAGACTATTAATAAAAGGCAAAAATGGCTATCCAATGGCATATAAACGTGCAGCAAAATAAAACGCAAACTACTATGGCAATACCGTAAAACAAAAACTGAGAACAATAAGACAATATACACTTCATATCGACGCTTGAAAGGCAACATTGACTAAGCGACATGGGAACCCATGTCGCTTAGTCAATGTTGCCTTTCAAGCGTCGCGTCGATATACAGTTCGATATTAAAAAAAAAATATTAGACTAACAAATTATGTACAAAATAATCATTACATTAAGACATCTAATAATAAAAGCAAAGCAACTTGGGAAATAATTAATGACAACAAAGTTGATTTCCCTCATAAACCACTAACGAAAATTACTCACGATAATAAAAAATTGTTAAAACTAAAGACATCTACAATCTATTCAATAACTTTTACTCTGATCAAATTACTTCAGGCTGCAATAAACTACCGCCACAAATAGTCAGAGTGAATCGTTCGACTTTTTTAAGTCCAACTACACCAGAAGAGGTATCGAGATCAATTCAATCTCTCAAAAATACTAAAAGTACAGGAAACGATAACATAACAACAGACATTATCAAAAAAGTCCATCATGTTATTTCTCATCCACTATCATAAATATTGCTAACTTATGTTTTGAAAAAGGAGTCTTCCAGATAAACTTAGCCGTTGTTTAAAAAAGGGGAGAAGACTTCAATTAAAAATATCGACCGGTGGCATTAATGCCGATATTCTCAAAAGTTATAGAAAAAATAATACACCACCGAATGTACAATTTTCTCGAAAGTAAGAACATACTTGTTGATGAACAAAAAGGCTTTAGAAAAAATAAGACAATTAATGTAGCTATTTATGATTTTCTCAAGAAAATTATGTCAAGTGTAGATAACACATTACCCATCTGTGCTCTGTACATGGACATGACGAAAGCCTTCGATCATGTTGATCATACTAAACTTATCGGCAAACTAGAAAGATATGGAATACGCGGCAATGGTCTTGATCTTATCACATCAATTTAAGTAACCGGCAACAATCCACAGAAATAAAAAAATTAAATGTTAATTAAAACCAAGCGGGAAATCAATATCGGTCAAAACCTAGTACGGTGAAGTACGGTGTACCTCAGGGGAGCGTATTGGGTCCCCCACTATTTCTTGTGTACATAAATGATCTTCCAAAAAGTATCAATTACCCAACAGTATTATTTGCTGATGATTGTACAATAATGATAAAAAAAACGATGAGTCCTACAATTATGAACACGAAATCAATGACACGCTAGAGCAAACTATAGATTGGTTGCAGTCGAATAATAAAAATTAATTTAGAAAAGACGTGTATAATGCATTTTAGTCAGCGACGACGACAATTACCGGTTAATATTAGTCACAATGGACAGTCAGTTACAAAAACGGATACAACAAAGTTAACAAAGACAAAGACGACAAAGTTTTTAGGATTAGTGATAGACAGTCAACTTACGTGGAAACCGCATGTTGAAGAAATTTGTAAAACACTTTTTTAACAGTTTTGCATTTGCTCTTTATAAGCTGTCCAAATTTGTGAACGGTGACGCCGTGCTTATTGCCTACCATAGCTACGTAGAATCAGTTCTAAGATACGGTGTCATTTACTGGGGTAACTCGAAAGACAAGAACTACGTTTTCATCGCACAAAATAAAATGGGTACGCGCGATATGTAATGTACACTCAACGGACAGTTGTAAGCCATATTTTAAATCCTTGAAGCTTCTAACATTGCCGTCATTATACATCTTTGAGGTGGCAGTGTTTGTTAAGACAAACCCTCAGCTTTTCAAAATAAGAGCCCCAAGCTGATCCACAGCTAAGAAAAAGGGATTCGAACATTCTTTGTGTTGATCGCAGTAAAATAGCCCTCCTACGTAAAAGTATTTATCGAATGGCCCCAGTTATTTTCAATAAAATTCCAGACAGACGAAGAATCTTAATAAAAATATGTTTAAAAAAAAACTGAAACAATTCATACATGTTACTACTCCACAACTGAGTTTATGAAGGACACCGCTAAGATGTCAACCGTACCGTCCTTGACAATGTATTTCCGATAATTATTCGTCAGGATAACTTCATCCATAATCGCACAGACAAAACCTTCGGTTTCCCCGAAGAGGTCACCGAAGCGTAGCCAGGATACAGACGCCAAAAAGTCTACATCAGGCCCAACACGAATCCATCCACGGATTGACCGGGCCAAGCGTAGCTTAACCTTCAATCGATCTGTACGCCTGTTATTACTTAGCCGCGAGCTCCAAAGATAACAATCAAAATAAATATCAAAAAGATTAAACAAGCCATTAGATTATTAAAGTATTGATTAAGTTCAACGGTTTACAATTTGTTTGTCAAATAGAATAGTTGAGTTGTATTATGAACATGTTTTCAACAATAAACCGAATAGAATCGAGAATAAACACTGCTTTAATCGAGACTACACCAATCGTTTCGTATTACAGAGATGTTTTGTTTAACAACCAGATTGAAAATGATCTACAGTCGGTTCTAAGGCCGTTCAATCTAATGCAAGCCCTTTTCATCTGTTCAAAGTACAAAATTCACGACAAAATCATCACTGTAAACAGTTTCACTTACAATTTTATTGGAGTCTTCTGCATGATCATATTCAGCACCTATTCTGTCTATGTTCGCTTTAGTAAATTTAGCGGTTTCGGTGAGGGCTTTTTCATGCTCCTTAACTGGTCTTCTATCTATGACAACTTCTTCCACACCATTGGGTTCATTTTAAATTACTACAGCAATATCAAGTATCGCCACAAAAATGTATCATTAGTTTCAAGGATCCAGCACGCTTTCACTCTCCTCAAAGTGAACGGTAATGAACTCAGAAGAATGAAAATCTACAACTGGGTTTCAGTTATAAGTGTTAACAGTGTTTTTATTGTTTCATGGGTCTTATATTTTTGTTTCTTCCCTAAAATCGCTTCTATCAATATGCTTTTAAGTTACACTATCATCATATTTGATGTTAATATCATGTACGCTTCATTTGTTATGAAACTGTTATGTAAACTGTTAGTGATTTGGATTGAAGATGTTCGAAGGGCGGAAAATATTTCAGATTCGGAAAGAGAATCTTATTGGCAGATCAAGTATGATGTGTATGTAGACATAATGGAGGCATATAAGCTCGTTGAGATAACTTTTGGACAACTTGTAAGTAAACATCTTCCCAGTTATGGGGCGAGCCTTTTGGTATATAAATCGAGACTACGTAATTTAATTATGTTATTTTATTTTCAGATTGCATTCAATATAATAAATACAGCGTGTCAGCGGCTGATAAACATAGCCACGCTATTAAAGATACGAGTAATAATGATGAATAATTTTTTAGTAAGTGATTCCTTTGCGATGCTTTTATCTAACAATAATTTATTAATAAATACACCTTGTTGTACATTATATAACAATTTGTAGAACCAAAGCAAGGGCGTGTCATAATAGAAAATACATTTTTCCTTCAGACAACCTTAACATGGACATAGGATAACAGGGGCTTAACCCACATATATTCATTTACATAACATTAGAAGTAATTATACTTAAAGTTCCACTAATCGACAGCTCGAACTCGTTGGTGGCGTGGCTAATATGCATGCTATTTAGTAATAGTAGTTTATGAAACTGTTGCATAATGAGGGGTATTAAAACATGAGTGTGTGTTTAAAAACCGAGCCGTAGGCGAGGTTTTTAATTGTATTATACGAATGTTTTAATACCTAGTTATGTGCAGTTTCATACACTACTTTATCTACTCTCATACATTGGGATTGAACCTAATACTAAATAAAAGAACAAAGTTAAAGATCAAGAATAAATTTAAAAATCCATGAAATTCAGTACTGCTGCTGTGCAGGCGCCATTCATTTGTTTTGTAACAATGTTGCCTGCACTAGCACATCACCACACATGCGCTACAGCGGGTGCTGCTGTCCCCCGCCTAAACGTTCCATCACAAAAGTTGACGGAAACTCCTTGGTAATATAAACTTTTTGCATTCGCTCTGTATCGTAATAGAAAAAAAATTGTTTTATAGCATTATTTTGTTAGAGAAAAAGTGTTATAATACGATTTTATTTTTAAATTTCGGTATTGTGTTTATAAAGCATGTCAATATAAACTCGTTTTGAAGTTTATAATATGAATATTACGATATGAGAATAGATAAAACTATCTATTGCTATACGGTTTCCATTTTGCCATTTTCATATTACTTACATAAGTTATTTATTTACGCCCAAAGACGAGTTAAAATTAGTGTTGAAATATGGAAGTTTCGACGCTCATAACTTCCAAATCAATACTTTTTTTCCAATTCTGCTAACATACAAGGGTAGATAGTGACAAGGTAAATTGATGTAATTTTTATATGTGAACGTAAACCGTCGAATTGACGAGTAATCACCATACTACGTTTGATTGGAAGAATGACCGACTAGTGTATCCTTAAGTAAGGCAGTTTATGAAATCGATACTAGTGGTAACGCTGGAAGGGCGACACCAAGGACATCTAGGTATACATTTAACTTATTGCTGATGTTATTTATAACATTTTTTTTTTTTGCATGGTAACACAAATAACACCACTACCAAAGTAGTCAGTAACTGCAACAATATTAATAACATTTATCTGTCACAAAGCAATATAGAGAAACATTTAAAAACCTGGATATCTCAAAGAGAGCAGGCCACGACGGTATACCACTTATATTTGTTAAAGGATGCGCCAGCCAGTTATCTGAGCTACTTGGTATACTTTACAATAGATCTCTGTCTGAAGGTCTATTTCCAGAAATTTGGAAGGAATCAATTGTTATTTCTATTCCAAAGTCTGGTGATAGGTCAGACGTCAGTAATTATAGACCTATAAGTATCCTGTCTATCATGGCTCAAGTATTCGAATCACTTATAAACTGGCACATTGAACAAATCATCACAAGTCATCAACATAGTTTCTTTAAAAATCGATCCACATCCACAAACCTTCGCAGCGCAGCAAATCACTATATACAGCGAGATTTATGCTGTATACAGTGATTTTAGCAAAGCTTTTGATAAAATAGACCACAACATTCTTTTGCAAAAGCTAAGGGCTTTATACGGTATCCAAGGACCCTTGTTAGACTGGTTTGAGTCATATTTATCCTAGCGAAAGGCTAGGGTAGTAGTTAGTGGTTATTCCTCTGACATTTTTACCCCTACCTCTGGAGTACCTCAGGGATCGCATGTCGGTCCAGTTCTGTTTATAATGTTCGCTAACGATATTAAATATTCTATACATATTTCTAATTTTGAAATGTATGCTAATGACTTGAAATTATCTAGGATTGTAAACTCGGAAAGGGATCAACAGCTTTTGCAAGACGAAATGAATAAATAGCCATTGTAACTGGTGTAAAAGTAATGTCATGCAGCTTAAATATTTGCAAGTGCTTTCACATTAAGTTCTTCCGTAAAAATACAAATTCCCGACACACCTATACGATGGCGGGCACGACATTAAATACCGTAACTGAGATTAAGGACTTGGGAGTCTTGATTGACTCTGAAATGCAATTCAACAAACACGTAGACAACACTATAAATAAATCTCTAAGAATGTTGTCTTTTATTAATCGCTACACAAAGCCGTTTAGGTATCTGCACGCATTAAAATCCCCCTATTTTGTATTAGTGCGCAGCCACATTGAATACTGTTCAATCATTTGGTATCCTACCTACCAAAACAATATTCAACGCTTAGAAAGTATACAAAAGAGGTTTGTTAGGAGGCTCTCGGCAATAACTGGTGTTCAACGTACAATTAAGCACTATGATGATAGGCTGAGTCACTTCAAAATTAAATCGTTACAATGGCGTAGATACTTCTTATGTTTAACTTTCATATTTAAAGTCGTAAATCAAGGCGTTGATTGACCAGATTTGGTGAGTCAGCTGAACATGAATGTACCTAGACCATCCGCCGAAGTTCAAAATTATAGACCTTTATCAATCAAATCCAGTCGAAGCAAATGCGGATACAATGCAGCCCTTTCTTATATCCTCAGAATTTATTTATTTATTTATATTCATTCTGTAATAGAAGATGCAATGACTTGTTCCACAATTGATATCTTGATATTTTCGGTGGTAAATTGTGTATTTATCAGATTCAGATTCAGATTTATTTTGCCAACAATGTAAATACAGGTATAAGATGGTACATCACTAAGTTTTTCCGCTACATTCTACCTTACGGCATGCAAAGTCGTAAAAACTAAAAAAAATATAGTTTTCAAATAAATCATGCAGTCGTAAAAACTAACGATACAATTTTTAATCTAAATTAACAATATTAATAATTAAGTCATTCTGATATAATATAAATTATCGTATTATGTATTTTTATAGTTATATATTTTTATCATTTAAAAAGTCAGATCAAGTTATCAGAGTCAAATTCAAATTGGCAAAAAAATAAATTAATCAAAAAATTATAGATTTTAAACTAGCATAATAATAATAATAAAGAAATACACAATGTCAATAATTAAATCTAAAGATTAGAGTCCTTTAAAAAAATTATTAATTGAATAGTAACACTTATCAAGCAATAGGGCTATCAGTTTATTTTTAAACATTTGGATTGGGTAATTTTTAAAAAATATTTGGTATTTTATTATAAATGGTGGGACCCATGCCGAAAACACTTTTCGTTAGTAAAGCTATATTGTAACTACCATTTTGTAATAGGTTCTTATATTGACTTCTAACAGGCCCTTTTCTAGTTTCTGACACTGTTAGAAAGTAATTCTTATGTTTTTTCACAAAAATCGCCATTTCTAAAATATATAATTCCGGAAATGTTAACACTTTTAGGGACTTAAACATAGGTACACAACTGTCTGTCATTTTCAGGCCACACATTGCCCTTATACATCGTTTTTGGGCCTTAAACACTTGTTCTCTCATACTACAATCACCCCAGAATACAATTCCAAATCGCAGAATTGATACCACCAAACCATGGTTATGCCGACCCCAACATAGTTGGGAAAAGGCTAGACTACAACATTGGTAGCTTACCAATGTTGTAGTCTAGCCTTTTCCCAACTATGTTGGGGTCGGCTTCCAGTCTAACCGGATGCAGCTGAATACCAGTATTTTACATGGAGCGACTGCCTATCTGACCTCCACAACCCAGTAACTGGGTAATACGATACCCCTTGGAAGACTGGTTGTCAGACTTGCGGGCTTCTGACGACCCGTAACGATGGTGGTAATCGGTGGTAAATTGTGTATATTTAGGGAAAAAAAACACTTCAGTTTTATCTATTAATTTGTATATTTAAAATATTTGACAATATAGATTATATTTAATAGCCACTAGTGATATAACTTTACAGTTTGTAACACAATTAATTATTTACATAATAAAAATAACAACAACGGTGGACCTCTATTTTTTTATATTTTTAAATGTTTTTTTAATTCTTTTATTTTAAAAAATATTTCAAAATAAATAAACGAAATAACAATAACATTTTAAAAATAAAAACAAAACGACACTTAGGCGTCAAAGTATTTAAGAAAAATATATTTGATAAAATGTAAAGTGTTATTATAAAAATCCCAGCTTTTGTAAGCGTAACATCGAATTCAACATTATTTTTTATTTTTTAAATATTTGTGATTTTGTTTTATTATTATTTGAAAATGTTTTATTATTATTATATTGTTTGATGTTTTAAAAATTTTTTGGCGCGTTGAGCGGTTTGTGTTTAATGTTTCTAGTATGTTAATTGACAGTGTCATGCTTTCGTGTAATTAAGATACGTGCGAGATCTACATTATGACAGAGACTTTGGGTTAATGCTGTGTATGTGTTTAGTTTGTAAGCATTTATATAAAATAACATAACATAACATCACGCCTTGTTTCCCCGAAGGGTTGGGCAGAGGTGTACCTGTAGCAGGTACACCCACATTTCGCCAGTTATGTTTAAGTCCCATGTAATAGGGGGCGAGCCTATTGCCATCAACCGGGCACAAATCCAGACTCCGGGCTGCTACTGAGAAATTCCAGATAGAAAAATCCAATAACACTGCCCGACCCAGGAATCGAACCCAGGACCTCATGCTCAGCTGTAGCGCTTGCGACCACTAGACCAACGAGGCAGTCAGTCAGTATATAAAATAAATAAGGGTCATATGCATAATTAGAACAGGGCGCGCGTTTATGACCAGCTGCAGCACCTCCTTTCTATCACAATCCGAAGAATTTTGAAGGAAATTCCTAATCCATCTGAGTATGTTTCGGTCTTTCTTCTCAGAGTAGTCAGATAGGAAATGCCGTCCCATCTTGTTTTTAAAATATTATAGACATGTAAAAGTGTTTGTACAAACCTATTTAGTGCAAATAAAGTCATTTCATTTTATTTCATCATTTCTTTTCATTTCCATTGCTTCGTATGTTTGAATAATTCAGTCTGCTCGACAACGTAAATAACGCAATGAATATTGTTGGATTTTCAAAATAAATCGCATTGGGATTGTCGTGTTTACGCAATTACCCCGCAGATGTATGAACGAAGAAAAAGAAAACTTTCTGTCCAACAGTCTTTATAAATATACATAAGGTGTGAGCTTATGGGTTCCACTCTGACGGTTAGTGAACCAACACGCACCACGCGGTTTTTTTTTCTAAATACATACACAATAGGGGTAAATATCAAGTACAGGGGGCCGACCACAATCTTTTACGAAACAATCTTATTTCAAGAGAGTTTTGTTTCAAGCTTATAATAACACTAGCTTTTCCCCGCGGCTTCGCACGCGTAAAAGTCGGAAAATATTCCAATAGGAACGTACTACGGTGATTCAGAGTACTTATCATATGTCCTAACCCAGGTCATGGCCTATCTGTATGCCATTCATCTAAATCTGTTCAGCCTTTTCGACGTGAAAAGGTAACAGACAGGTAATAAATCTGTTTTAGGGGTCCGTACCTCAAAATTAAAAACGGAAACCCTTAAAGAATGACTTCGTTGTCTGTCAATAATGTTGTTTCTCAAGAACGCGTGGATGCATCAAGTTAAAATAGATATCTAAAACTTAGGCTAAGTACGCACTACGAATTTCGATCATTGCAATTATTAAAAATAAAATCGTAAATGAAAATAATTCCTACACGCACTCGCAAACCATTTCTTTTGGCAGTGTGCGGACTCTAGTTAGTGGTATTGTTCACAGATTGGCGAATATTATCCTCAACGATTAAAATAATGTGCGCGCTTAGCCTGTGATCTACGGTCCCTTGGATCTGTAAAGAAAATCAAACATCCAAATAATGCAAAAAAAAAAAAACAGCCAGTTATGCCAAACCCTACCTACCTAACCAAAGCCTACTTGGTACTTCCCGTTGGCCCAGCAGCATGAAGTTTGGCGAGAAGCAAGTTCAAGTACAGAGCAAAATCCTAACATTGGTAATTTATAGTTTTAATATCGTTGGCGTAGGTGGAGAACTAAACAATAAAAAAAATCTTGTTTGGAGAAAATTGCGATTTATTTATGCGGCATGATTTGGGTGTTACGAAAATGGTGAAAAGTCAATTTGGCCAAAATCACAGTTATTTAGTTCTCCACCTACGCCGACGATATATGAACTACAAAGTTAAGTTTGATCTTCAATCTGGGATCAACATAGGCCGTGTCTTGAAGTAACTTCAATTTTAAATTTGATTTTAAAATCATCCCTGTAGCGCGCACGTTTCCGAACGTCTTCAAAGCATAATTCGCAGCGTCGTTAAGTTGGCAAGACTGCCGATATCTAACATTTTCGGTTGACACAACGATTGTCTAAAAAAAATATGGCCTACATAAAGGAGTTTCTTTGCTGCTTCATTTAAAAATAATATTGTTTAGATCTAATCTGCCTTCACCAGCGAAGGGACGATAAGTGGCTGCCCAACGTGCCGCGAGTGGTAATAAGTGCTCGTTCGAACTCAATATTTTCGTATTAACTGCGTTATTCGCGTGTATTCGCCATCACCATGCCGCGGACGCGCGGAGATCGGGCGGCAGCGCTCTCAGGTGATGAAACTGAGATCGACGGCGACAATGAAAACGCAAGTTTTTCATCAGGACAAGTGGCCGCCATGATGGCCGCCATGCAGCAATCCCAAACGGAAGCGTTCGAGCGCCTGTTGGAAAAAGTTATCAGCCGCCAACCGCCGTCCCCAGTTCCAAACTCTGCGTCTGCATCACCGGCCGTCGGCAGCGGCACCTTCACGCACTGCACCGCCCGGTTCGGCGGTGACGCCGACGAGTCCGTGGACGCCTTCATAGACGCCATCCAGAGCTACAAGGACTGCGCAAATGTTTCAGAGGAAAATGCCCTCAGGGGCCTTTCTATGGTGCTCACGAACAACGCCGCAATTTGGTACCAGGGAGTGAAGAAAGAGATTCATACATGGAACGATGCCATAGAATTGTTAATCAACACCTGCGGTGATAAAAGACCCCCGCACCGTATTTATATTGAATTGTTCGAACAAAGACAAGGCAATCAAAATACGGACGTGTTCGTCGCTAAATGCCGTGCGTTACTTTCAAAAATTCCCGCCAACGAAATATCCGATAAAGCGCAAGTCGATATGGTATACGGCCTACTCGACGCACGGATACGAAAACACTTGAGGAGGGAGGATTTTACGAATTTCTCGGGTATGCTTCGCCTCGCCCATTCCATTGACCTTGAAACACGTACTCAGACGCAGCCGCAGCCTGGCCCGACATCCAGCGGCCGCTCCATAAAGTCGACGAGCGCCGGCCCCGCCAACCGCAACGGCAGCACAGCGCGGGCGCCCGCGCCGCAGCCGCGCCGCTCCACCGCGCCAAAAACGCCGAGCGCGGGCAGCGCAGCAGCAACAGCGTCGTCGAATACGGATGTTAACGATAACGCGTCGAATCAACATGCGAAACCTAGATGTGTTTATTGTAAACAATATGGACACGTGCGTGACGAGTGTAATAAATTAATTAATAAGAGCCGTGGTAATGATAAGTCTCTAAATTGTTATGGTTGCGGAGCGAAAGGAGTAATGAGGTCGCAATGTGCTAAATGTAACAATAACATTTCATTTTCATCTGTTACAATCGAAACTTATTCGTCAGATTTGGTAAGCGATTACAAAGATATTATTCCTCCTACATTCTCAGATAACACTCCAAGTCATAACATTGCCCGTAGTCGTAGTAATAGCGTTTATCTAAATAAACAAAACCGCGATGTGCATTCTAATAGTTGTCGTAGATCGCCGTGTTTACAATCGCAACCATGCGAACGCATTAATAATAATAATTTCTGTTGCGATTGTCGAACTCGTAATATTTCATGTAAGTCAGGTGAATGTTATCCGTGTTTTTGTGAAAATTTACGTTCGGAAGTTCCAGTATTAACTAATCAACCGATCTCAGGTACTCTTATCGACTTATCTCATAGGGTAGATGTTCCTATTTTCGATAATTATGATAGTTACTCACCTGATAGGGTAGACGTGCCTGTTATCGTTCATTATGATAGTAACTCACCTGATAGGGTAGATGTTCCTGTTATCGGTAATAATAATAGTTACTCACCTGATAGGGTAGACGTGCCTGTTATCGTTCATTATGATAGTAACTCACCTGATAGGGTAGATGTTCCTATTTTCGATAATTATGATAGTTACTCACCTGATAGGGTAGATGTTCCTGTTATCGGTAATAATAATAGTTACTTACCTGATAGGGTAGATGTGCCTGTTATCGTTAATAATCATAGTCACTCACCTGTTAGGGTAAACTCACCTGTTATCGTCTCGACTCGTGGGTTGTGCTGCTTAAACGTCAACCAGTCTGACACGCCTTCAGTAGTTTCTGAATTTTGCGCTGACACTACAGCGACTACTACCTGGGGTGATGTTACGTCTACGGTCTCTCTCTCTGCGTCACACGTTCTGCCGACGACGACCGCACGTTCAAAGCAGCAGAGGCCAGTGCTCAGTATCCAGGTTCTTGGTCTACGGGGCATGGCTCTCATTGATACAGCCGCTAGGTGCTCCATAGCGGGACATACACTTTATAAAATATTTAAGGAAAAGGGACTTACCTTTGCTTCCAAGCAGGTTAATGTGAAGCTGGCTGACGGTGTCGTCCGTTCCCATGAAGTCCTGGTGGCGAGCGTTGACGTCGTCATCTCTGTGGACAAAAGTGTTCGTATGGACTTCGTGATTTTTCCGGAAGCTGATAACAACGATACTCTTCTTGGTATCGACTTCCTTAACGCTGCAGGTATGGTTCTTGATTTTTCTGCTTCTTCCTGGCACTTCTCTGGTTGCACGCAGACTTACCCGCTCGAGTATGAGGGTGAACCAATGCCACAGCCCAACCCAGTCTCTGTGTCTTCTATGTCGTTGAGGGCTGACGAAGGTTTGTTGCTTACCGCTGATCAACGACAGCAGCTTACTGATTTACTTCAGCACCATGAAGACGCCTTCCGTCTAGGAGGAGAGGCTACTCGTTTCGCCGAGCATCATATTGATACGCAAGGTCATGCGCCTATTGCAGTGCCTCCTTACCGCCTCACGCCCGCGAAAAGGGCCGCAATGGAAGCCGAGATCAACAAAATGCTGGACGATGGTATTATTGAGGAGTGTGAGTCAGCATGGGCCGCACCCGCTCTCCTCGTCCCTAAAAAGGATGGCTCGACTAGGTTCTGCGTCGACTATCGTCGACTGAATGCTGTTACTAAAAGCGACACTTACCCTTTGCCGGTCATCGAGGACCTTCTTCACGCTACCAAGAGGGAAGGGTACATGAGTACCATAGATCTCCGGTCAAGCTACTGGCAAGTGACTGTATCAGCTACAGACCGGGACAAGACAGCATTCGTGTCGCCTTTTGGTACGTACCGTTTTATTCGTATGCCGTTCGGCCTCAAGAACGCTCCCGCCACTTTCCAGAGGTTAATGGACCGACTTCGATCTGGAAGTGCCTTGAAGGACGTTACGCTATTAGTCTATTTAGATGATCTGCTGGTCCTGTCAGAGGGGCCATTCTAGAAACACCTGGAAGACCTGGACGCTGTGTTCAACCGCCTCCGTGTTTTTGGGTTGCGTGCCAACAGGGACAAGTGCAACTTTGCCTGTAACCAAGTTAAGTACTTAGGCCATCTTATTACTCCCACGGGTATAATGCCCGATGAGTCCAAGGTGCAAGCTATTCAGCAGATGAATGAGCCAACCAATCTCAAACACCTGAAAACCTTCCTACAGACCTGTTCGTGGTTTAGGAAGTTTGTGCCAGGGTTTTCCGAAATAGCTCAACCACTCACAAAGCTTACTAAGAAAAATGAACCATGGGCTTGGACCGAAGACCAGCGGCGAGCCTTCAATGAATTGAAGCAGAGGCTCATTACAGCACCAGTCCTCGTACAGGCGGACCACAGTAAACCTTTTATTATTCATACAGATGCCAGTAATTACGCACTGGGTGCCGTCCTCTTGCAAGGTGAAGGTAAAGACGTGCACCCCATCGAATACTCAAGTCGTTTTCTGACTTCTGCAGAACGTAAGTACTCAACTACAGAGCGAGAAGCCCTCGCCGTAGTCTGGGCCGTAGAGAAATATCGCCCATACATTGAGGATCATCCAGTAATTTTACGTAGTGACCATCAACCACTGAGGTGGTTATTAACCTTAAAGTCTCCCAGTGGCAGGTTGATGCGCTGGGCCCTGAAATTGCAAGCTTTCGACATCAAATATGAATATCCTCCTGGTAAGGTAAATGTCATTGTGGACGCACTTAGCCGACCTAACTGCAATGAGTCTTCACAAGAAAGCTGCGGGGTCTGTTCGGTGATTATAGATGTACCACGCAAGAGCCCAGCTGATCTGCGATCTGCTCAGCTAGATGATCCTGAGGTGAGCAAGATCATCAAAGATATAGAAAACACCACTGACCTCCTGTCTGCTACTCGCTGGTTAGAGCGCGGTTACCTTATGGACCAGGGTGTCCTCTATCGTCTTGCTCCTGACTCGGAATCCGAGGAGCCGCAATTAGTCATTCCCATATCCATGCTTAATGACGTTATGGATGAATTCCATAACGCCCCTACTGCTGGTCACCAGGGTGTGGATCGTACAATTGATCGCATCAGACAGCGATACTACTTCACAGGTATGCGTAAATACGTTACCGACTATTTAAAGAATTGTATCGACTGTCAAAGGTATAAGTTCTCCAATCAAAAGCCCACCGGTCTTTTGCAGACACCTATTCTACATCAAAGGGGTGAAGTACTGGCTGTTGATCTGTTCGGCCCCCTACCCGAAGCTGAAACCGGAGAAAAATGGGTATTTCTTGTCGAGGATACTGCCACTCGATGGGTGGAGTTATACGCCCTTAAGGAGGCTACAGCTGAGGTATGTGCCAAAATTATGATTGAAGAGTATTTCTTTCGATACGGTTTTCCCAGGCGTGTCATTTCTGATAATGAAGTGCAGTTCATATCTGCAGTGATGCAACAATGCATGTTTCTATTCGGTGTCAAGCAGAATCTGATACCGCTCTATCATCCTGAGGCCAACCCGGCCGAAAGGAAGAATCGGGACTTGAAGATCCAACTGGCAATGCTGGTCAAGAATGAGCATCGCATTTGGCCCCAATTCTTATCACAGGTACGTTTCTCTCTCAACACTGCTACTTGTTCGACCACTGGATTAACACCAGCATACATGACGTATGGCCGCGAAATGCGGACACCATTCGATGCACAGCACGATATGCGTGCAATCCTGGATAAGGAAACGTATGTACCTAAGGCTACGCCGTACTTGTCAAAATTCATCGACTCTTTGAAGGAAATACGAGATCGAGTTGAAAGGCGCCAAGACCTTCGAAAACAGTATGCTGACGCTTCCCGACGCCAATCTCCAGTTTTCCAGGTTGGTGACCAAGTATTGCTAACCACTCATTCTCTAAGTAATGCATCAAAGGGTTTGACCCGAAAGTTTATGCCTCAGAGAGATGGACCGTACACCATCAATAAAGCTATTAGCCCCACGACCTACGAGTTGATCGATAGTCAGGGTCAGATGTTAGGTCGTTTTAATGTTTCGGACCTTGTATCTCTCATTAGTAACCAGGCTAGCACTATAGAGCCGGTAGAGCCGGTCCAACCTCGCCGTCTACGAGGACGACCGCCTAAAGCCCAAAAGAAAGCGCGCTCTTAGTTTTATGCCAAATCACTCTCGGGCCGATGTCGTGACTTGGAGGAGGAGAATGTAGCGCGCACGTTTCCGAACGTCTTCAAAGCATAATTCGCAGCGTCGTTAAGTTGGCAAGACTGCCGATATCTAACATTTTCGGTCGACACAACGATTGTCTAAAAAAAATATGGCCTACATAGAGGAGTTTCTTTGCTGCTTCATTTAAAAATAATATTGTTTAGATCTAATCTGCCTTCACCAGCGAAGGGATGATATCCCCTATTTTACCTCTTTGGGAGATGATTTTACAAAAACTCTGATACGCGTAATTCTTTATTTCTCACCAAAAGCATAAATTTGAATTTTCAAATCCCTAACTTTAGAAATGCTGGGTTTCCCATACAAACTTTCATCCCCTGTATCACCCCCTTTAGGATTATTTTTGAGATAAAAAGTACCCTATGTCCTTCTACAGGATGCCATCTATCTCCTTGCCAAATTTTATGGAAATCCGTTCAGTGGTTTAGCCATGAAAAGGTAGCATACAGACAGACACACAGAGTTACTTTCGAATTTATAATATTAGTATGGAAGTATGGATATTGATAAGTTAATATGAGTACATAAGTAATAAGTATGGATATTATGGAAAGTATATCAAAATGTAAAAAAATAAGCACAAAAGTACCAATTGTTGGGAATTGAACTCAGGTTTGCAAAGCAGTCGTCCAACTCTTTAAAATATTTGATTTGTTGAAAGTTGACTAAAATACCCGTGTTTATACAGGGTGTTTGGCAGAACGTTGAACATACGAAAATGGTGGATAGGTGGGATCATCTGCTACTTACTCAGCCCTAATTTATTTGGCCCTGGCGCCCTGGATATTAAAAAATATTTTTTTTGCTTTCTTCTAGTTTCACAACTTTCTTAACTTTAAAGTGTAATTTTTATTAAAAAAATGGGTAAAACAGGCATTTTTTTAAAAATCTTTAATGTTGGCAGATTCTTATAACAGAAAGATGTAAAAAATACTTAAATCCTAATTTCAACCTGCATAAAAAAAAATATCCAGGGGGCCAGGGCCAAATAAATTAGGGCTAAGTAAGTAGCAGATGACCCCACCTATCCACAATTTTCGTATGTTCAACGTTCTGCCAAACACCCTGAGTATTTCATGAATTCATGATTGACTGCTTAGCTCCATAAAAGTATAGCGGGATGAAAATCATTTAAAAGTTTAAATCTTTAACTATCTGCTACATTCGTTCCCTATTCAGCCCAGTGAAATATTGGAATAATTCAACTGTTGTATAGTGGTATATTGTGTTTATTAAAAAAATAGTAAGCACCTCATTAAAAATGATTTCGTCAAACAAAGGTATATTGTGTTCTATCTCCTCTCAGGCTCATTTCCTACGAAATATATGGGATGCTTTTTGCAATATCTGACTTTTCTTGTTCTCACACCTCAGTTGGCCCGATATAGTTTTTTGACCCTAGTAATAAGAAATAAGACCGACAGGCATCTAGAAAGTTTTTGTGAAAATTGCCCATTTTCTTGCTGACTGTACATTTTTTGCAAAATCTGTAAATGCAGTTCAAAATGTTTCAAAAAGTTAAGGACAGTCTCCTAAAACCGTTTTCTCAAACTCAAACTCAAATCATTTATTTCAATTAAACCATTTACAGGCACTTTTGAATTGTCAAGGAATCGGTCAGTCAGAAATAGGTATGAAGCTAGTTGCCCATTCCAAAGCGTAGTAGGTACCTATGGAGAAGAACGGGCAAGAAACTCCACGGACACTCTTTTAAATAAAAAATTGTTACAAAATATTGGTTACATCATTCATGTGAGAACAATGTAGAAAGATGTGCACATGAGAAGCGTCCGTAATAAAAAGATAAAAAAGAACAATTCAAAAAAATTAAAAATAAGCCCTGGCAGCTAAGAGATGACCAGTCCCAACTGACGGCGCCCGTTCACGAACATGACGTTCTTGTAGCGACAACGGTTAAGGTACCTGCCCTTATTGCCCCATCTCAAAATCTACCCTGTAGGTATATGTTATGCTTGACTGCTTTGCTCCATAAAGGTATAACGTGATGATAATCTTTTAAAAGGTTAAATCCGTAACTATACGCAATATTCTAACCTTTTGTATAGTCTTTTTACAATCTGCGGTAAACTATAGAATAATACGAACATAATGCAATATTGCTCATCCCCCATAGCAAATAGCGTGATAATAATTTTTGAAAACTCTATTGTAACGTTTCTATTATTTGACTTATGGATTATTTATACCAATTTTCAAGTTAATCAAGCCACACAGTAAAATCCTCCGCTGTAAAAATTAATACCCCTTTTCACCCCGTTAGGGGTAAATTTTCAAATAACCCTGATATACGTTTTTATTTATTTTTAGTCTTAAGTAAACTAATACTGAGTTTCGAGTTATCAGACCGCGCGTTAAATTTCTTCCGTACAAACTTTAACACCCCCCAATCTTCCTTTCATGAATTAAACCACAGAAAGACAAGGCTAGACATTTATTTAATTAGGCTTGTCAGTATTTAATCAGAAAGCTAATTGTCCGTTCGCAAAACTAGGTCTTCATGGAGAAGAAGGACAAGAAACTCCATGGAAACAATATTACAGTATTCTATCAATACATTTCTTATATTTCCATAAATTATCGTTATCTCGAAAACAGTTTAATTCTATGTCTTGAAAAATAGCAATATTGGCAATAATATACCATACACAACAACATAATCATAATAAGCAATAATTTACTGTATAATATCAAATTACTTAACTTACATGACACCTGGTCCATCTATTTAAACTATTTATCAAATGTATTGGAAAGTAACAATTCAGTAAGTCTTTCATATTTAGCGGCCGTTGAATCGAAGCACTAACTAGTGATCAACCTAAAGCATTTAAAGTGTCAAACATTAAATGCGTTTTCCCAAAAAAACACAATTTTGAGTTATATCGTTTTATGATTAAAGGAGCGATTTGTATTTCTTATTTACAGTTCGGATTTATAATAGTTGTTTCACAAGTATGGTTGGTGAAAAGTATACTGATTGGAATATCTTTGAGCGTGAATTGTGAGAGATTCTACAAAGCCATGCAAGATGTCCGGGGTACGGTGACACCGCTAATGTATTCAAACAGATGTTCAGGTAAACATTATTTCTTCTTTTTGAATTGTAAGGAATTTTAAGTTATTGGATAGTAGGTAAATAGGACAAGCGGGGTGGTGGCTCATCTGATGGTAAGTGTCGCCCACCGCTTTAAGACCTCTCTCTTCATGTCACCCTTTCAATCGGCGCAGAGAACAGCAACACTGCTTGGCGGCAGAAGTAGGCAACTAGTCTGACCACGCTAACTCTGCATAAATAAAAAAATTGTGGAATTAGAACATCTATAGAAACGAAAAAAGAATTTGATATTTCGTTTTTGATAGGTTATTTTGTTTATGTTCTGATTCTTTCCTGGTAAAGAATAGTCACTTAGCACAATGCAGTGTAGATTTGATATAGTTTTGACATCGTATGGACGTAGATCATAGGTACAACAATCTATTACACACAGTCTATTAGGCAAAATTAAAGAGCAAAATTTCAAAATCATTATTAGATCTACTTACACGTTAACTTTCCGATATGATATACTTGTAAACATTGTCATCTTGGTATTTACATAGCATTTTACATAATAACTCCCGCACTCAACTTTTAATAGGTTTAACCATTTTTCTACTTTATTTTGTGAAAACAACTTAGAGCGTAAACAATCTGACAGCTCAGGTACCACGAAAGTGACTGATGTAAAAGTATACCATCTGTAAAACTTTTTGGGGTTGCCCATTTATTCCATTGGAGAGTTAGCGTGGCCAGTCTCTAGCCATGGTGATATTTCCCCGGAATTGCTCGACAGAGGTCGTAAAGACCAAATGCCATAATGCAACGTTTAGGATAGACCAATATATTGAACAGCGTTTGAGTACGCCAATATACCACGTTACATATTATACCCACATTTTGGCAGTTATCTTCTATGTCCCATTTAGGGTTGAGCTTAACACCATTAATAATAATAGCAGCCTGTTATTGTCTTCTTTCTCAAACAGAGAAGGCACGAGCATTGATCGCCACGCTTGCCCAAGCCGGATTAGCGATTTCAGACTTATATTTACTATAGTCCAGGTTTCCTTACGATATTTTGCTTCACCGATGTCAGTACTGAACAAGGTCGACATAGAAGGTACATATGCATTTTAAAAAGTCACATTGTTATTTGCACGGATTTGAACCCATAATCTCGTGAATGAGAGACGAGGTCTTAAACACTGGGCCATCATGACATTCCATTACTATTAACTGGGCATAAATCTAGACTCCGGGCTGCTACTGAGCATGGTATATTTATGTTAATGAATTAACTTGTTTTATTTACAGATAAACATACTCTCTCCGCGTGTAAGAACATTCAACGTATGCAGAACGCTTCGTTTAAGAAAATGAGTGCGGGTGGCCTTTTTATTGTGGACGCCATGATGTCTCTGCACCTGTTCAGTTTCATCACTACGTACACTATAGTTCTGATTCAGTTCGAATTTCTATGATTCTAGATTAATTTATGTATTCCTCTTCTTTTTGTTCCTCCTTCACTGGTACCATATTTCCCCATATAATATGTTTTTCTCTTACATTCTCAGTTGTCTGCCGTCTCCTTATCATTTGCATTAATTAATCTTCACATAGTTCATTCATGTACGTTATGCCTTTCTCTTCCTCTCCATTTGTCAATATTTATTTTCGTTACCTTTTTGGTCACATGCGTTCTATCCTTATTTATCACATGCCTACAATTTCCTTTCAACTTTTCTGTCACACGCGTTACTTTTGAATGTCCTCTCTCTAACTTGATGTCTGTATGTGAATGTTGTGAAATTAAATTAATTGTAAAATCGATCGTTTTATTTATAAATTTATTTTGACCTAAAAATGAGGTTAAACGGACGAGTATTCATTTAAAAACTGCAGCTTTTATCCTAATTCGTGGAAGACTTCACCATAAAAAACCCAATGACACAATGTTTCTATATTTATGCTAAAACGAGTAGTTGTAATTGGTGACCAAAAAAGAAAAATGTCATCTGTCATTTTATTTCCACTTTTATTTAATTTTCATTACATTGATTTTAATAACAAACTCAAAAATAGTAATTATTATAGTTGAATTAAAGTAAATTGTATAACTAAAATTGGTTATAACTAATCTAGACTGGTATAAAAACACGTACAAAATTTTCATAATGAGAGGTCAGGTCATACCAGTTAGGTGTTTCATCGCAAATACAACTCGTTTTTTTGGGGTTACGTAGTAAACAAGGAACTCTTATAGTTTCGCCATGTCCGTCTGTCTGTCCGCAGCTTAACTCAGAGACTGTTAGTACTAGAAAGCTGTAATTTGGCATTGGTGTATATTAATCACGCTAAGTGGTAAAATATAATCAAGAAAAAATAATCGTTTCGTGTTTCTCCCCTACACGTAAAGTTGGGATATTTTTGTTGTTTTCATGGTTTGGGGTGTCATAAGAAAGATCGTGTTAAAATATCGTTGATGCGTGACAACCATTTTTCCCATACATTCCATAGGAAAAACATGTTTTTCAACTACAATGTTAAGTTTGTTCTTGGGATAAATTCATTCCAACTACGGAACCCTTCAATGTAGGTGGTCCGACTCACACTTGAACGATTTTTTATCTTATCTTAATACATTTTTACAAACGTGGAGACAAAACCATTCGTTTTGAGCTAATTAAGTAAGTATCAAGTTAAGTATCAAATAATATTGACCAGCTAGATCAGCCTTTTCATCCACAATGCGCTCGTTGGTTTGCAAAATGCTGAAGGCAAATTGATGATGCTTCTAACAGTATTCATTCCACCAAGAGTGTATAGATAGAGTCTATTAACTGCTCCCGAATTACCATGTTTATTTAAACCTTTATTTTTACATTCGTCCTTGACATATTTACTATTCTATTATTTGACATTATATACCTACGATTTAATTTAAACTTTTTATTAGTGACTTTTGTGGACATGATAATTATTCAGATTGATTACAGTTGTAATAGCAATCATATAATTGCGTTTTATTAAAATAGGTTTTTACTTTTATTAATTTATTTATTTTTTGTATAGATTCTTTTCTACATATTTTGTGAATGTGAGAACGCTGTAGGCTTAGTGGATTGTAGACCTGTTGACCATTTTCTATTTTGTTAAGGACTTGGTACTTATTGAAAGACCTACACTGTCCTCCCATACCTAGAAACACTGTTATTTGAAAGTATTGTAAAAGCAAATTATTTTTAAAAGAGTAACCGTGGAGTTTCTTGCCGGCTCTTCTCCATATACAACGACCAATTGGAACCTTGCACTTAGCTTCTGACGTTTCATAAGTGCCCATGTAGGTTTATGTTATTAATCGGATTTATACTGTTTTTTACCAATTTTTATCATCATCATCTGCCTAGCCTTTTCCCAACTATGTTGGGGTCGGCTTCCAGTCTAACCGAATGCAGCTGAATACTAGTATTTTACATGGAGCGACTGTCTATCTGATCTCCACAACCCAGTTACTGGCTAACACGATATCCCTTGGTATAAGTGATTGTCAGACTTTCGGGCTTCTGACGACTCGTGCGGCTGTTGTTACTTCGCTACGAGCCCCAAAAATAACAATGAAAATTAATTTTAAGGGGTAAAAAATTAACTATTACATTCAAATAATAATTTATTTTCTGTTGACAAACAATGGCATGATATTAATTTAGACAAGATTAAAAAACTGTTGTGTAAAAAAAAAAAACAACCGACTTCCAAAAAAAAACACTACAAATAAAATAATAACTTTAATTTCGGAAGTCGGTGGCAAAAAACTAAAATACAAAACCAAAGACACCGACTTCCGAAAGTTATTTTTTATTTATCACTTGTTAGTTTTGGTACCTACCCCACACACATTCGAATACCACTACCTGCTATGTAAATAATAGTGACAAGAACTTATCATATCATCCACATACTAAGTGGGAAAAAGTACGTATTATTGAAGCTAACTCAAAAACTATCAAAGCAAAGTTAATAAAATTTATATGAGACCATTTCGAGAGTATACCCTTTCGAACAAAAAAAGAATTTTCAAAATCGGTCCACAATTGACGGAGAAATCGGTGGACATAAACAAAAAAAAATACAAACATACGCGACGAACATATAACCTCCTCCTTTTTGGAAGTCGGTTAACAACAATGAGACACTAGTTTGTGAGAGACTGATGTCTGCACTAGGAATACCTGTATAGCAGATTATCAGGGTCCCGCCACACCACACGGTACGCAAACATAATCAGTTATTTATTAAATGTGAAGGATAGATGGGATATAACATAAAATTCAACGGTAGACTCACAAATTAAAAAAAAAAAACGTGTGGCACTCGGGGACTGCCGCGGTAAAGCTATTGCATTGCATTTGTAACTTCCATACTTCCTATTTGTCAACGCTACACTTGGGATCTCAGAGCATGGACTTATTATAATAAGTCCATGTCTCAGAGTAATAACTAAAGCATAGAGGGAGCGTACAAATTAGAAACAAATTACAATATATCTAAGCTCTCCTCTCTTATGGTGCAGATTGTATGCTTAAAAGAGACAAACGCTTAGGGATTCATCTGGACTTTCGAAATTGTCAAACGGTCCCACTTGGTCTCTTATTACACGACCAATTAAAAAAAGCACAATAGTTGCTTAGTACACGGTTAACCGTACAAAGTTTTTGATTTAGTCGTATATTACGTCGTGAATGTCACTACGTGTGCTGGTTGAGGTGCTGGTCTTTCTTTTATTAAAAACTAATAGATTTTTGTATAATTTTGAAAAAAAAAGGTACAAAGTATAGATCAATAGGCTGTTAATATGGCTTGTTTTATGTTACCGCGTGTAATTCACATTCGTCACGGAAAGAAAACAATGAAATCTTAAGTTTTCATCGGTAAGTGTTTTATTACAGTTTTCATATAAAATCACGCGAAATATTTGAATGTGATCACTAATAACATACATATTAGATTGATAATGATCCCTTCAAACTATCTTTATTACAAATTATGTTGTGCTCGAGAATTAATTTTCAAAAAAATACTCCGTTAAATTGTGAGCGTATGTTATGCTAGTGATGTAGATACTTTCTATCGATACGATAATTTTATGTGTATAAATTGGAGAAGGTATCGTTTTCATTTTCAGTATGCCTCTAAATGATAAAGAGAATTGGTGTAAAGTGATTCCAAGAGCCAGAAATTGTTGGACTAAGCATAGCCGAATATGTTCTAAACATTTATACTTATTATTATTTTTTCAGGGTTCTTCATATGCTATGGAAATAGATGAAAATGGAATGCCAATTTCGAGCTCGTCATGTTGTTCAGCACCAACAAACAAAATAACATGAATATTGCAACGTGAAGAATTGCTGTTGGAAACGAATGAACATGACTACATTAACGATCCATGTGCTCTTTTAGAATACGAAAGAGATATTGGAAATTATATTGTGATATTTAAAGGACAGTAGGCTAGAAGAATGCAGTTTAAATTATTCGATTTTCAATTTATTTTATTTTTTATCCACAAATATAAAATAAAAATCCGTTTTGATCCCATTGTTTCTACTTCATTTCATAAATTTTAGGTAAAAAAGATTTTTACGAAAAATAAATCGACTTTCAAAGCAAAAATTTTTTCTTTTCGGAAGTCGGTATCTTTACCACTTATTTTTTGTCGTTTTGCGACATCGACTTCCGAAACGAAAGTTATTTTTGCTTTTAAAGTCTGTTTATTTTTCGTAAAAAAGTTATTATTTTCCTCTTTTTAGTTTTGGTACACCATCACTAAAAAATTAGCAACTTCTATGGGAAGGTACAGTACCGACCAAAAGTCCATAAGCAATCTCACAAAGCAATAGACTGACGCTTCGGTTTGACTTACGACCTTCTTCTATAAGTTGTTACAATACTGTAGGCACGCACATTACACACACACACTCACTTTATCTGCAACCAATGACTAGTTCGATAATCATTCGCTTTTTGTTTCATTCGTCTTATTCACATAAATATTAAAATTTAGCAGGTAGACCACAGAAAACTAACTAAATTATTTCGATTTCTGTGGGGTAGACAGATGCAGTTCGTTACGAGTATTCACTTAATAGATCTTTGTTGGTTCATAGAAAATGTTGGTGACGAGTATTTAGCGCAGTGTTGTGGTTATTATTTTTAAAAAGCAAATATTGAAGGGATATCAATAGCGCTGCGTAAAAGTGCGTTCTAATGAAACCGGACTAAGTGTGAGTGTTATCATTTAAATATTTCATATTTTACTAAACATAAATCTTAATCAAGGGTATTGTTGATAGAACAGAGGTATTGTTGAGACAGAAGATGCCTTTAAAGTTTTAAATTCATTATGAGGTTTAATTCGATTAGTGAATAATAAATAATTAGGTATTATGTGTAATAAATACAATGTTATTCTTTGTTCTAGAGAAATACTGTGAGGGTTAAGAGATATGAGGAAGGGGCTTATTATCGAGTAGCAGCGACGTCAAATGGTGAATGAATATGAAACAAATGGTTTCATACCAACGAGATATTTTGCTGAATTATTAAAAACACGTCATTATGAACCGTTCGCCGTGCACTTTCAGAGTGCATGTAAAAAATGTAAAAGTGAATGAAACCGAACTAAATGTGAGTGTTATCATTTAAATATTTCATATTTTACTAAACATAAATCTTAATCAAGGGTATAATAAATACAATGTTATTCTTTGTTCTAGAGAAATACCGTGAGGGTTAAGAGATATGAGGAAGGGGCTTATTATCGAGTAGCAGCGACGTGAAATGGTGAATGAATAAGAAACAAATGGTTTCATACCAACGAGATATTTTGCTGAATTATTAAACACGTCATTATGAACCGTTAGTCGTGCACTCTGAAGGCTTGCATCACTGAAAATCAGCTAGAAAACTGTTTTTGACTTTAAAATATTGATCATACCAACTTAATAAACAACAGATTCGTTATTGCATGAATTTATGGTAACGAATTTTTTAAGCACGTTTCAATATGGTGTTTGTCGTATTTCTTGCAGATAGACCGAAAAAGTTTAAGACTATTTTAGTAATATTATTATTTTAGGAATAAAATTTGAGGTTTAGTTTCAATCTTCTTTTCGTAAAGAAAATTAATACTTAAGCTAATAACCTCAATACCATCCAATATAATAAAACCAAATAAAATGTAAAATAATGACTTAATGTAAACTGCCTATACTTAACCTTAAAATCACCTATTTTGTCAGTAGTTTTTTTTTTTTACTTTTTGTGTAGTCTAATATTCATTTTTATTGCTTAATTATTTCGACCATGATCAAAACTTTATATTTATGGTGAAAAAAATCCATTTAAAATTGAAAACATTTCAAAATTTAAATATGTCTAAATAATACCAATTGCTTCTAAGTTTCTAGACATCTATTTCACATCTTATTCAGCTGAAGTAATGATAAATAATTGTAACAGTTTGTTAATTATATAAGTAAAATAAATATAACGATATATATTTTTTTATCACATATCATGCATTTTTATTCTAAACCCTTTATTGCAATAACAACATTAATAAAAAGGCAGCAATATTTAAAAAATATTATAATTGCAAAAGAAAAATAACAATATTTGCAAAAACAGCGCTGTGATTTACGAGATTAGAACCTTAGCCATCTTGAACACAAGACCAACGCTTAACGCCTTCTGCTATTTACACATTTAACTTTCGTTCGAATTTTAGCAATGCCACTAAACTGGCCAAGGTCACGCGCATAATGCGTGCGGCGCGAACCGTGACGATACGACAGTGTGTAAGTGCAAAACTGCGTTCTCTGTGGTGTGTGTACCGTGTTACTTACACATATATGTACGGACTACACCGCGTGTTCACAGCAATATGATTCTTAGCGTGTCTATCCACTGTTGAACTCTACTGTACCTAAAGGATTGACAAACCCACTTGAACTCAATTTACATATTCGTGCTGCTTTTCGTTAAGGAGTTCGGTTGTATGTTGCATATCTTGAAAACTGCTGAACCGATTTTGATAAAACTTGTACTGTTCCCTAAGTTGAGAGATACCTAATCTAATAAAAAAGAATCATCACGATCCGATTATGAATTTCAGAGAGATGCGTGGACAAACATACCTACATATACTTATGAAATTTGGCACACGTATTTAGAAGCCTACATAGAGTAACATAGGTGAATATTGTGCAATTCCAACAATATTATATACGTACGTATCGAATTGATAACTTCTTTTTTATAGAAGTCGGTAAAAAGAAAAGTACGAAGATTTCATGCTTCGGAAGGAACGATACGCTGTGAACGAATGGTCGTTACTTACGTTGGAGCTTGGAAAGCGGTTAAAAAACTGACATCAGTGTTTGGTTGTAAGACCTTGCAGCTCACACGACAAGAAGAAGAATAGAATTAACATGTAAAAGCCTGTTGGAACCAGAACGAGATTTTTTAATCAAACAGTGTATTGTTTGTTTTTGTCATCAATGTAATTTATGATATGACATTATCGTACATTCAATTCAATAACTAAATTATCTGTAAAAAATAAATTAAAATCGATACCTCTTCAAAATACGGCACATCACTACCTAGACTAAAAAAGTGGACAGCATTGCCATAACAACCCTTAGAACTATATACCTGTCCTTGTTTTTCACACTGAATGTCTCATAAGCATAAAGAGTATAACTAGACTGAAATTTCACGCTCCCTCTATGCTTTAGTTATTACTCTGAGCTTGGGATGATGACGTAATGACATAAAACAAAAATTACGTTCCCATGACAACATCACGTTGTCATGGGAACCGTCATTACATGGTAGGCAGAGTGGGGGGTGTTAGGTTTTTATTTTCGTTACGTTACGGAATTGCTTGATTCGGTCGCCGCGCTCAAAGCCCGCGATAAAAGCTATGCAATAGCTTAAAAAACAATAAAACTAAAAGATGAATAAGTGGAAAATTGCGTGATCTATTATGTGTAGGGAAATTAGATTACTAAAGTATTGATTAAATTTAAAGGATTACAATTTGATTGTCAACGATTTCATCAAATAGAACAGTAGAGTTGTACAACAAACACGTTTTCAACTATGAACAGAATAGAATCAAGAATAAACTCTGCTTTAGTCGAGACTGCACCAATCGTTCCGTTCTACAGTGGAATTTTGTTCAACAACCAGATTGAAAATTATCTACAGTCAGTTCTATGGCCGTTTAATCTAGTGCAAGCCCTCACCATCAGTTCGAAGTACAAAATTCACGATAACATCATCACTGTAAACAGTTTCACCTACAATTTTATTGGAGTCTTCTGCTTTATCATATTTCGCACCTATTATATCTGTGGTTGGTTTAGCGAATTTGTCGGTTTCGGTGAGGGCTTCTCCAAGCTCCATAACTGGTTTACTATCTATGACCACTTCTTCTTCTCGATTGGTTTCATTTTAAATTACTACAGCAATAACAAGTATTGTCACAAAAATGTATCATTAGTTTCAAGGATCCAGCACGCTCTCACTCTCCTCAAAGTGAATGGTAAAGAACTCAGAAGATTGAAAATCTACAATTGGATTTCAGTTATAAGTGTTTCTCTTGTTACATGGATTTTTATTTTTTGTTTCTTCTCTAAAATGGGTTATGTCAATATGATTTTAGGTTTATATATCATCATTTTTGATATTAATATCATGTATGCTTCATTTGTTATGAAACTGTTATGTAAGTTGTTAATGATTTGGATTGAAGATGTTCGAAGGGCGGAAAATATTTCAGATTCTAAAAGAGAATCTTATTGGAAGATCAAGTATGATGTGTACGTAGACATAATAGAGGCATATAAGCTCGTTGAGACAACTTTTGGTCAGCTTGTAAGTACATGTCTTCCCAGTTATTCGGCGAGCCTTTTGGTATAAATCCAGACTTAGGAATGTAACAATATTATTTTATTTTCAGATTGCATTCAATATCATAAATACAGCGTCTCATGGGCTAATAAACATAGCCACGGTATTAAAGACACACGTAAGGTTGATGAATAATTTTTTAGTAAGTGATTCCTTCTCGATTTTTTAATCTAACAATAATTTATAGATAATTACACATTATTGTATATCATAAAACAATTTGTACAACCAAAGCAAGGGCGTGTCATCGTAGAAAATCCATTTCTCCTTCAGAGAACTTTAACATAGACATAGGATAGCAGAAGCTTAATCCACATACATTCATTTATATAATATTGGGGTGTGTCACATGGGCGGAGCTTGAGCGGTTCGTGAGGAAACCGGCATGTCCTAGAACCAAAAATTCGAAGACATGTGACATCTACCAACCCGCACTGGGCCCGCGTGGTAGATTACAGCCCACTCCCTCTCGAAGAGAGGAGGCCTGTGTCCCAGCAGTGGGAACATTATAGGCTGATTATGAAGGCAGTTTATGAGACAGATATGAGTGGAAACGCCGGAAGGACGACACGCTTGAAGGCCATCTAGGTAAACATTGACCTAATTGGTGACGTCATTCACAAGGGTCAGGTGCATTATAGAACAGGGTGTGCGTGTCCATTGCTTCGTATGTTTGGAAAATTTGTCTGCTCGACGATGTAAATAACGTAATGAATATTACTGAATTTTCGAAATTTAGTTTCTGCCCACCAGTCTATAAAAATAAGGTTTGAGCTTATGGGTTCGATTCTGACTGTATACTTCTTGGAACAGGATTTGTGTTTCTAAATACACAGTACGGAAAAATTCCAAGTGCAGGTCTGTTACCAATTAAAAAACATAACCTTTATTTGTATTTCTTATTATTTTACAGTTCGGTTTAATAATAGTTGTTTCACAAGTATGGTTGGTGAAAAGTATACTGATTGCAATATCTTTGAGCGTGAATTGTGAGAGATTCTACAAAGCCATGCAAGATGTCCGGGGTGCGGTGACACCGCTAATGTATTCAAATAGATGTTCAGGTAAACATTATTTCTTCTTTTTTAAGTGTAAAATTTTAAGTTATTAGATGGTAGATAAATAGGGCAAGCAGGGTGGTGGCTCATCTGATGGTAAGTGTTTCCCGCCGCTTTAGGACCTCTCTCTTCATGTCACCCTTTCAATCGGAGCAAAAAACAGCAACACTGCTTGGCGGCAGAAGTAGGTAAGTAGAGTCTGGCCACGCTCACTCTGCATAAGTAAAAAATTGTGGAATTAGAAAATCTATTACACCGACACCAACACCGCCATCACCACAACACGAAAAAATAATTTGAAAGTGTTTTTGTTTTTGATAGGTTATTTTGTTTATATTCTGATTCTTTCCTGGTAATGAATAGCCACTTTAGCACGATGTAGTGTGGATTTGATAAAAAAAAATAACAGTGTTAATAGGTATGAGAGGACAGTGTAGGCCTATCAACAAGTACCAGGTACTTAGTAAAATAGAAAATGATCCACAAGTCTACAAGATACAATTTCATCATCGTATGGAGGTAGAGCATAGGTACGACATAATCTATTAGACATTAATCAAAAGGCAAAATATCAAAATCATTAGATCTACTTACACGTCAACTTTTCGATATCTTGTAAACATTGTCGTTTTTGGCTAAGGACGACATCGTGCTGTTCACACCTTGGGATTTACAAAGCATATTATAAAACTAGCTTCTGCCCGCGACTTCGTACGCGGATCCTGTTGCTTATGCCAGCAACAACGGGGTCGTCAAAATCGAAGATCTGAAACGTCTGTTATCGAATTCTAAGAGCCCGGGGACGGGAAAACAACGGGATGCGCGAAACGATTCGAGATGTTCATTCATTCATTTATTTATTCATTAACAATTAACATTGTGTTAAACATTACATATTATAAAATTATCACATGCAGAAATAATACATTTAAAGCCTAATTAAAATTGAAGTGAAAAGTAAGTTCAAAAGTCAAATTAATTTAAAACATGTCAACAATTATACAATATTGTATACAATGTCAAATTAAATAGCAAATATCATGTAAAATTCAATGTCAAAAAAAAAATATTTAAATAATTGAGAGTATAACTTCATCAAGGTCCTAGTGATGAGTAAATAAATTATTTTATAGCTTCTTCACTGCTATTATTATAGTTGACTATTTTTATCATTTGACATGTATTCTGATACCGAGTATAAACATCTTTCCAACAAGAAGGCTTTTAATTTGGTTTTAATTGAGTGAGAGTTATAAATTAATAATTTTAAATCAGTTGGTAACCTATTAAATATCTCGACTGCTTGATATCTGGAACAATGCTTAGCAATGTTAAAATTTGGTGCTTTTTTGTGTTTAAATTCCTTCCTTCTAGTGCTTTCTCTTATCTTACGTTCGTCTTGTGTCTCATACTCATGAATATACTTAGCAAAGAGATTAAGGATTACTAATATATATAGACTTGGTACTGTTAAAATGTCTAATACTTTAAAATGCTCTCTACATGAGTCTCTTTGTGAGATCCTTACTATAGTCCTTATGGCACGTTTCTGTAAGATAAACGCTTTCTGACAGTTATAACTATAGCTGTTTTCCCAAAGCATTATGCTGTATCTTAACCTAGATTCTACCAGCGCGTAATGTATAGCCTTTAGTTGCTTTAGATCCAATATATCTCTAAGGCTCCTGAGTGCATAGCATGCTGATGAAATTGAAGAGTCAATAGCAGCTAGCTCCTGTTTCCAATTTAAATGCACATCTATGTTAATACCTAAAAATTTGACTTTGTCCACTAATTCAATCTTGTCTCCTTTAATTTTTACATCTAAATTTTCATTATGGCGAGTTGTAGTCTTAAATAAAATTATGTTAGTTTTACTTGTGTTTAGCAAAAGGTAGGCTGTAAACCAATCGCAGAGATTTAGTAGGCTTTTATTTACATTTTTGGTCAATTCTTTTAAGTCATTCGCCCCAATTATTATATTTGTATCATCTGCAAATACAACAAGTTTTACATCATGCTGAACATAGTGCATAAAGTTAAGCAAGTCATTTGTAAATAAAATAAATAATATTGGTCCTAAAATGGAGCCTTGGGGCACACCACGCTTTGTATTTGTAATTTTAGAGGAGTATATGACTTTATGATTACTTTCATCGATGTACTTTTTTATTTATTTCTACAAACATTCGTCTATTTTGTAAGTAGGATCTTAAAAGTTGTAAGGACTTGCCTCTAATACCATAAAATTCAAGTTTAGTTAATAGTAATTCATAGTCAATCGTGTCAAAAGCGGAGCTAAGGTCGATGAATAGCCCTGCCACTTTCATTTTGTCATTTAACTTATCAATTATGTCATTTACAAGAGTGTTTATAGCATCCGAGCAACCGACGCCTTTCGGATACCCAAATTGTCTTAAATTAATGATTTTATTTACATTTAAATGTACCATCAGTATAGTTTTAATAATTTTTTCAAAAACTTTTGATAATATTGGCGAAAGAAATATAGGTCGGTAATTTTTTGGATCAGTCTTAATACCTTTTTTGAAAATGGAAACTACTTTAGCCAATTTCAACTGGTCTGGAAAGACAGACTCTTCGAAACATTTATTAAAAAAATCAGAAAGCGGGAATGCCAAAGAGTCTATATTCTCCTTTAAAATTGATATCGGTAAATCATCAAACCCACATGTTTTTTTATTGGCCATTTTACTAATAATCTTTGAAATTTCCGATGGTGTAGTTATATCGAAGGTTAAATCACTTTCTATTCTTTTTGTACTGTCTAATAGAAAAGTCATTGCCCTTTCTTTTTCATTGCTAGCGAGTGACGATTTGAACACAATAAACTGATTTGCGACCTGCTGGGGGTCAGTTATCACTCCATTGTTTACTTTTAGGATTAAATTTCTACAATTTCTATTTGTTGTTTTCTTTGTACATTCATTTACAAGTTTCGACGTCTGTTTTGTTATATTTTTAGCGGTATTTAAAATATATAATATATATGTTCCAGATCTTTCATTTTTGTAAGTCAACAGGAAATGCCCATCAGACTAAACAACTTTTGCTAAGACGTCATTCCTATATATGTTATAGTCTCGCTGGGCTTTGGAGTTCCACAACAGGTGTTTCAGATCTTCAAATTTATTCTCACAGCAGAAAATGCTCTTCACGTGGAATAATTTTTGCCATGGCACCATTTTTATATCTCTTATACTTTAGCTGGTCTGTTGCAGTTCTGCATCAGGTGTTCCATTTTCCAAAATAAATTATAGCCTATATGTTGTTCAGACTTAATACCTATACAACAAAAAACTTTTATTCCCGTAATTTCGCAGTGGATTCCAAGGTACACTGAATTAACAATAATATTGCAAATTATGAATATATTGCATTCTTCAGATGATATCGACATTCTGTTCAGAGAATGCCGAAGTCGATCAGAATTCAAACGTTCATTACGCTCTTCTTCTGTCTCTTCATGCCGTATCAGTAATCAGTTAGAAAGTGAGAGAGAAAGAATTGCTGAAGAATTCTTTCTCTCTCACTTTCTAACTGATTATGAATATTTTGTTGTGTGCGTGTTCCAGACAATGTATGATAATCTCGATCAGCAGTTAGTCGCGCATCACGTTCATCACTCATTTCAAGAGACCTGTTAGTAGATGTGCGAATAAGCTGAGAACTCAAGCGTGATTCTGTATTGGTAAACGTTTCCGATTCGCGAGACAATGCATGTTGCTCACGATCAGCGGACAGTCGCGCATCACTTTCTGCACTTGTCTCTAGAGACCTAGAAGCAGATGCGTAGATACGCTGAGAACTCAAGCGCAATTCTCCATCCGTGAACGTCTCCGACTCGCGAGACAATGCGTAACGTTCACGATCAGCGGTCAGTCGCGCATCATATTCTTCACTGGTCTCTAGAAACCTGGATGTAGATGCTTAAATACGCTGAGAACGCAGGCGTGCTTCGCGATCCGAAGAAGTTTCCACAGAGCGAGTTGCAGCCTGATGTTCTCGAACAACATTAAGTCTCTCCTGACGCTCTTCGGTAGATTCTTGGGATCTTATGATCCTCAATCTTTTAGCACCTTTGGAACATTGGGAAAGACTTGACCTTCTTCTAGGCATGGTTATAGTTTTATTGTGAAGATACCTGATCAATTAAAATCTAAGTGACTACACGGTAGTCTACCCGGTAACGCAGGGGCGTTACCGGGTAGGCTACCGTGTCATGAAGATAAATGGAAAAGGAAATTAAACACTCAAATAACATAAGCCTGAAGGCCTATTTATTCGACAAAATAAAATAAAAAATAAATGGGAGTTTTGGCCAGTAGAGTCAAATTTTATTTTCAATGATATACTATCGTCATCGAATATCAGTCCTAAACTATTACCGCTTTCATCGCGTGGAGGTACTCCCAGCTTATGTTATTTTATAATTATACAGTAAAATTAGTGATAGCTTTGATTTCCACATCAGATGTTTCTGATCTTCGATTTTTATAAGTCAACAGGAAATGTCCATCAGACCGAACAACTTTTGCTAATACGTCATTCCTATATGTATTATGGTGTAGCTGGGCTCTTGGAGTTCCACAACAGGTGTTCCAGATCTTCGATTTTTATAAGTCAACAGAGAGTACTCATCAGATTGAACAACTTTTGCTAAAACGTCATTCCTATATATGTTATAGTGTAGCTGGGCGCTTGGAATTTCACAACAGGTGTTCCAGATCTTCAATTTTTATACGTCAACAGAGAGTGCTCATCAGGTTGAACAACTCTTGCTAAGACGTCATTCCTATATATGTTATAGTGTAGCTGGGCTCTTGGAGTTCTACATCAGGTGTTCCAGATCTTCAAATTTATTCTCTCAGCAGAAAATGCTCATCACGTGAAACAATTTTTGCTAAGGTACTATTTTTGTATCTCTTATAGTTTAGCTGGTCTGTTGTGGTTCTGCATCAGGTGTTCAAGTTTCCAAGATAAATTATAGCCTATATGTTGCCCAGACTTAATACCTATACAATAAAATAAAAAAACAATCAAATCCGTTCAGTAGTTCCGAAGATTAGCGTGTACAAACAAACAGACAAACAGACGTACAGACAAACAGACAGATTTTTTTTTTGGATTCTTGCTCTATTACTGTTTCTAAACCCCCTCAATCATTATTTTTTTAATATATTCAATGTACAGACACGGTTTTTTTACTGTTTTATTATATGTATAGATAACTCCCGCACTCTATACGTTTAACCATTTTTCTAGTATATTTGGTGAAAACAACTTACAGCGTAAGCAATCTGACAGCTCAGGTACCACGAAAGTGACTGATGTAAAAGTATACCATCTATAAAACTTTTTGGGGTTGCCCATTTATTCCATTGCAGAGTTAGCGTGGCCAGTCTCTAGCCATGGTGATACTTCCCCGGAATTGTCGGACAGAGGTCGTAAAGACCAAATGCCATAATGCAACCTTTAGGATAGATCAATATATATTAGGTCCTTACATATGAAATTGATGTTTTATATGGAAAAAGCAAAAAAAATTTTTTTTAATTTTTTTTTTATTTAGTCAATCAAAGTAGGTACCGTTGTGATCTATGCACTTTTGCCATTTTATAGGGAGTTCATTGATTCTTTTGCTGAAAAAATTGCGGGAGCGCGAATCTACAAAATCTTTGATGGTGTTTTGGACTGCCTCATTGTCATTGCCCCATCATTCAATTGATTTTTTTTCCAATTAAGAAATTATCCAAATTCCGAAAAATGTGGTAATCGGTTGGAGCAAGGTCCGGGGAGTATGGTAGGTGACGAAGACATTCCCATCCTAGCTCTTCTAGTTTCGCTACCGTCTGTTGTGCAGTGTGTGGTCTAGTGTTGTCCTGAAGCAGTAGTGGGCTAGAGCGGTTGACCGATCTCGGCTGTTTAACGGCTAGCTTTTCCATCATGGTTTCCAATTGTCGGCAATACAGATCTGCCGTAATCGTCTGACCAGATCTTAGGAAGCTGTAGTGAATGACACCAACGCTGGTCCACCAGACACTAATCAGTACCTTTTTTTGAGTCAACTTTCGCTTGGGGCAGGATTTAGCCGGTTCTCCTGGATTTAACTACTGTGATGAGCGTTTCCGATTATTTTTCATCACAAGTAATGATACGATTCAAAATCCTCTCGTTATTGTGACGGTTGAGTAACGTGACGCAGCAGTCGACGCATGTTTGTTGGTTTGCTTCACTTAGTTCATGCGGTACCCATTTTTCCAATTTGTTTTAAATGATTCAAAATGGTTTTATCACTCACACCGAAGCCTGCAGCTAACTCTGACGTGGTTTGAGATGGATCCGCTTCCACGATCACTTTCAATTCCTCGTTGACAACTAGGGTCTCCGGCCGTCCACAAGGTTTGTTCTGGATGTCAAAATTTCCAGAACGAAAGCGTTGGAACCAAAAATGTACTGTGTTTTCTTTTACAGTGGCTTCTCCGTACACATTTCCAGTGAACTGTTTCTGCAGCGCTAGTGCCACGATGAAATTCGTATTCGAATATAATGCGATATTTTATGTTTTCCATATTGAGCACATCACGACGTAAAAGCAAAATTAAATGGCGCGAAAACGAATGAATTATTACATTCGAAACACAAATAGACAAGCTTAAAATTGAAAAAATATTTAATTTGGAATTCTTAACCGGCTTTTTGAAATCAAAGTGGCCAGTACCCTAATTGCGTAACTTATTTTCGTAAACAATTTTGCCTAATTTGTTTCATATTGACAGTTCAACAACATTCATTGCGTTATTTACGTTGTTGTGCAGATTTTTTTTCCAACTTATGAAGCAATGGATTAGCAATCTGTTTCAAATCGAAACAGATTGTGGTTGTGTTGTATTACGCAATTAGGGTACAGTTCTATAAAACATCAATTTCATAATCATCATCAACATCTGCCTAGCCTTTTCCCAACTATGTTGGGGTTGGCTTCCAGTCTAACCGGATGCAGCTGAATACCAGTATTTTACATGGAGCAACTGTGTATCTGACCTCCACAACCTAGTGACTAGGTTACACGATACCCCTTGGTAAGACTGGTTGTCAGACTTTTGGGCTTCTAACTACCCGTAACGATTGTCAAAGATCTACAAATGACAGCCGGGACCAACGGCTTAACGTGCTTACCGAGGCACGGAGGGGACTTGGTATGTAAAGATGGTCACCCATCCACGGACCAACTGCGGCAAGCGTAGCTTAACCTGATCGATCGACCCGTGCAGCTTTTATTACTTAGCCACAAGCCCCTCCTCAATTTCATATGTAAGGACCTAATATATATTGAACAGTGTTTGAGTACGCCAATATACCACGTTACATATTATACACATATTTCGCCAGTTATCCTCTATGTCCCATTTAGGGTCGACCTTAATACCATTAATAATAATAGCAGCCTGTTATTATCCTCTTTCTCATAAAGAGAAGGCACGAGCCAAGATCACCACGCTTGCCCAAGCCGGATTAGCGATTTCACACTTATATTTACTACTAGCTTCTGCCCGCGACTTCGTACGCGAATTCTGTTGCTTATGCCAGCAACAACGGGGTCGTCAAAATCGAAGATCTGAAACGTCTGATGTCGAATTCTAAGAGCCCAGGGACGGGAAAACAACGGGATGCGCGAGACGATTCGAGATATTCCAGATCTTTCATTTTTGTAAGTCAACAGGAAATGCCCATAAGACTAAACAACTTTTGCTAAGACGTCGTTCCTATATATGTTATAGTCTCGCTGGGCTTTGGAGTTCCACAACAGGTGTTTCAGATCTTCAAATTTATTCTCACAGCAGAAAATGCTTTTCACGTGGAATAATTTTTGCTATGGCACCATTTTTATATCTCTTATACTTTAGCTGGTCTGTTGTGGTTCTGCATCAGATGTTCAAGTTTCCAAGATAAATTATAGCCTGTTGCCCAGACTTAATACTTATACAATAAAAAAAAATCAATCAAATCCGTCCAGTAGTTCCGAAGATTAGCGTGTACAAACAAACAGACATACAGACAGACAGATGTTTTTTTTTGGATTCTTGCTCTATTACTGTTTCTGAACCCCCTTCAATCATTATTTTTTTAATATATTCAATTTACAGACACGTTTTTTTTACTGTTTTATTATATGTATATATAGATATAGATAAGTCCACGTTTCCTCACGACAGTTTCCTTCACCGATGTCAGTAATGAACAAGGTAGACACAGAAAGTATATATGCGTTCTAAAAAGTCTCATTAATATTTGCCCGGATTTGAACCCACAACCTCGTGAATGAAAAGCGAGGAAATCCATAGCTACTTTATTAAAAAAAACAGTTTGACAGTTTTTTTAATAAAGTAGCTATCATATGAGATCAGTACACAGTGGTTTTATTTGCTAGTGTACATTCAGGTCAACCATCCCCAAATACTATCCGGTAATTAACATTGTGAATACATTTGCACGCCATGTTATGGCAGGATATGCTAAAACAAATTTACTGCAACATCTTATGTACCATATTCTAGCAAATAAATATTTTTGATTTGATTTGATTGAGGCCTTAAACGGGTGCGGGGCAGAGCCAACAGCCTCTTGGTCACTGTGGCCGATAGGGTGGAAGGTCTTATACTCAGGCACTGGACCAGTACATATTACATTATTTCAAGGCACGATTTGACGGTTATACCTGTGTATTACCGTCAAATCGTGCCTTGAAATAATGTTTAATTAATTATTGTATATTTGGCAGTCTTATTAATGATTTTGATATTGTCAATGGTGATTTTGACATTATTAATGATGATTGAGACATTGTAGTTATGACGTTGACATTATTATTGATTGTTTTGGCATTACTAGTAATTATGCCCAAAATTTGCCAAATATTATTATGTTTGTACAGGTCACTATACTAGTATTAAATAATACACCAATTAGGATAATAACGCACTTACTCGTACGGCGGTCGGGTAGGAGGTGCGGCAAGTCATGCGCCTGCCACGCTCCCCACTACGGTCGCCCCACCAGTATGCAGCCTATATTTATTATACATTACAATGTTTTAACATAAGTATTTAAGATGTGTATGTACTAACAAATTGGATTGTATGATCTGAAAATAAAATTATTTGATTTGATTAAAACACTGGGCCATCACGACACGGGCATAAATCTAGACTCCGGGCTACGACTGAGCATAGTATATTTATGTTAATAAATTTACTTGTTTTATTTACAGATAAAAATACTCTCTCCGCGTGTAAGAACATTCAACGTATGCAGAAAGCTTCGTTCAAGAAAATGAACGCGGGTGGCCTTTTTATTGTGGACGCCATGATGTCTCTGCACCTGTTCAGTTTCATCACCACGTACACTATAGTTCTGCTTCAGTTCGAATTTCTATAATTCTAGATTATGTATTCTTCTTCTTTTTATTCTTCCTTCGCTGGTATCATATTTCCCCTTAAAATGTGTTTATCTCTTACATTCTCAGCTGTCTGCCGTCTTCTTATCATTTGTATTAATAAATCTTCACGTAGTTCATCCATTTATTGTTAGGCTTTTCTCTTCCTCTCCATTTGTCAATATTTATTTTAATTAACTTGGTCACATGCGTTTTATTCTTAATTATCACATGCCTACAATTTATTTTAAACTTTTCTGTCACACGCACTATTTTCGAATTCCGTCTCTCTTAACTTAATGTCTGTATGTGTGTGTTGTGAAATTAAATTAATGTTAAAAACGGTATATTCATTATTTAATTTTGACCTAAAAATGAGGTTAAACTGACGAAGACACTTTCTGTTCCACCATAAAAACCCAATGACAAAATGTTTCTGTAGTTATGCAAAAACGAGTAGTTTTAATTTATGACCAAATAAATAAATAATAAATGATCATTTGTTTGTTGTTTCCGCTTTCATTTAATTTTACATTATGTATATTATTGTAATAACAAACTTGTAGTGGTTACACCGCCACATATGAATTACGCATCAAAGACATGACGTCACACAAATCATACATCGCGCAATTAGAGTTTACCGCGCGATCGACATAAATATACATATACAAGATTCTGACTTCAACCGTCGGGCAGTTGCCCGCCAAACACAACACCCGTCTGGTTGGAGGATCTTCCTTTTTTTATGGTGGATGAGTGAACTTTACACCCTGTACCTCATACCACCAAAAACTCACAAATTATATTCTATTTGAATTAAAGTAAATTGTTAACCTAAGGTCTAGACTGGTATCAACACATGTACAAAATTTTCTTAATGAGAGGTCAGCTTAAATACTAGATAGGTAAGTGTTTTATTCCAAATAATAACTCGTATTTTAGGGTTTTGTGGTAAAATCGTTGAGCTCCTTAAATTCTGAATTGAGCTGCACGATAACTAACAAATGCGTGCATTAACTGGACAGGCGCTCTCAATCTGTGTGGTGCTTTCTTCAAAAGACCACTTCAGACACCAGTCCACATGATCTGACCAAGATTATGTCTGGACTTTAAAAGAGACCGTGACCTCTGAGTTTGCATCGGCCTTTCTTCTCAGAGTAATTATAATGTAAAATCAACATATAAGTACCAGTTTTATAAACACATTGACATTGTTGAAAATTATATTCAAAATGACATGATTACTTTGTAAAGTATTATATTATTTTAAATATTGTGAATGTGAGGACGATGTGGATATTATTTTTATTTCTCTGCTAGTTTTAGTGATGGTCTGGCAGTTTGAGTAGTTTTTGTGGCCTATCCAAATGTCCTTTCTTTGGTATTGTTCGTCGAGTTGAGCTCCACGACTACTGACAAATGCTTGCACTGACTATACAGGTCCACTAAAATCTGTGTGGTTCTTTCCTCAAAAGACCTTTTCAGACATTAATCTACATGGTCCTCATATGGCCTGACCAAGATTATGTATGGACTTTAAAAGAGACTGCGAACTCTGAGTTTGTTTCGGCCTTTCTTCTCAGAGTAGTCAGTTACGAAACGCCGAACTCATCTAGCTTATTTTTAATAAAAAAAATATATGACGTGTAAAAGTGATTTCAATGTCCTATTTACAGAATAAACAATTTCATTTCATTTCATTTCGATAGTCAGATAAGAAACGCCGACCTCATCTAGTTTTTAAAATATGATTGACGTGTAAAAGTGTTTGTACAAATCTACTTACAGAAATAAAATCATTTATCATTATTTTATCAAAAAAGGAACTCTTATACGTAGTTTCGCCAAGTCCGTTTGTTTGTCTGTCTGTCTGTCCGCGGCTAAACTCAGAGACTATTAGTAATAGAAAGCTGTAATTTGGCTTGGATATACATATTAAATCACGCCGACAAACTGGTTAATTAAAAAAAAACCAGCCAACTGCGTGTCGGACTACGCACAATGAAGGATTCCGTAGTTGGAATGAATTTATCCCAAATACAAACTTAACATTGTTGTTTAAATACATGTTCTCCCATACATTCCAATTGCAAATGTAAGTTTGTACGCACAATATTGAGAGATTTACCATGTTATTTTAAGACCATAGACTTCTTATAGGTTTTTGTGTAATCTATGAATAAATACTATGTATTTTTTCAAAATTCAGGTCCAGTTGTTTCGGATACAAGGGGGTAAGTATGGTAAATTTTCGTCGAATTTCTTAAATATCTTTAAAAGTGATTATTTGAAAATTATATAAAAAATACGTTTAAGATCCTCGTAATAAGCCCTTTCATTTGATATGTCACACGCTACCTGTTAGCAAAACTTTTTTTTTTAATTTTCTTGTTTGCCCCCCAAAAGTGACCCCTATATTCAAAATTGATTTATTTACATTACACGTTCGTGTTTCGGTCACAGAAATACATATGTGTACCAAATTTCAACTTGATTGGTCTATTAGATCCGGAGCAAATTGGCTGTGCCAGACGGACAGACAGACACACGAGTGATCCTATAAGGTTTCCGTTTTTTCTTTTTAAGGTACGGAACCTTAAAAATGGGTAGATGCCTTATGCTTAAAGTGGGGATGACTTTTTTTTTTCATCTTTCCCACAGTGTGGAATGTTGTTGTAAAGATCGTTTTAAATATTGTGAGTGTGATCGTTTTAAATATAACCATTTTCGAATTCAACGATTCGTTTGCGAAATATTAAGTTTTAAAGTGTTAATTTTTGTTGGAGTCAAGTGTCCAAATGTGTGGTTGGTTTTGAATATGAGAAAAAATTCACGGTAGTAGTATATATAACAAAGTTAAAAGAAAATAAAAGCTTTTTTTAAAGTAGGTAATCGAGGTCTCTACAACTTTCAGCTGGATTAGAGCAACGGAGCTTATAATCACCATCTTTTTTTAACCTGCATTTTTATTCTCAGCGAACCCGTTCATTTAATACCAATGTCAGATAGTCTGATGCACTCTCGGAATCATATGGGCTGGAGTGCGGGGTGAGGCAGGGTGGTTTGTTGTTTCCCAGGCTCTTCAACCTATTTGTTAATGACCTCATTACCGAGGTCAGCGGCATGAATGTCGGATGCAGGGTAAATGGTGTAAGTTGTAACAACATCAGTTATGTGGATGTCATGGTGCTGCTAGGCCCGTCGCTGGGGTCAATCGCCGAGATGCTCAAAGTATGTGAGACCTACGCTGCTGCACATGGACTGGTCTATAATGCCAAAAAATGTGAGTACAAGGTCTTTGGGGTCGCTGGTAACTGCCGGGAAAATGCCCTCGAACTTGCTATAAACGGTACGCTAATTCGAAAAGTAACAAAGTTTAAATATCTTGGGCATTTTCTTACCAGCGACCTCAGCGACCATAGTGATATTGAGAGGGAGCGTAGAGCTCTGGCGGTCAGGGGTTATATGTTGGCACGAAGATTTGCTCGGTGTACTAACCAAGTTACGATTACACTTTTTAAAGCTTATTGTCAAAGTTTTTTCACCGGTAATCTTTGGGTCAACTACTCATATACTCACTAATAATTGTTACTAACAATTTATGAATGTTTTTGCTGTCTAAAATAAAAAATGATTTTATTTAATTATTTATTTAAACAAGGAACCCTTATAGTTTCGCCATATCCGTCTGTCTATCTCCGGCTTAGCTCAGAGACTGTTAGTACTAGATAGCTGTAATTTGGCATGGGTGTAAATTAATCACCCAATTAACTCATTAATTGTTTGGGTGTATATTTTTCTATGGGTCTTTGTCGCCTGAAATAGTATAGTACATATATAGTATTATTATTATTTTTTGTTTTAACAAATCTCGGGACCATGGATCCCGGTCCTTTGGAAGGCGTACGAGGGGCCGAAGCTAACTCGTAGAGGCCCCTTAGACATTTTTAAGTGTTGAGGCACCAACCGACGATTATCCCTGTTCGCACTATGCAAGGGCACCCAAGGACAACCCCCGGTTGGTGTAGGACTATTGCAGGATATGGAAACAAAGATATTGGAGTATAGGTTTGGGTGGCTAAAGTGGACTGGTTACCTGAAACTATGGAAGGACTATGGCCCCTGCCTGATCAATGTTTAAATGTACATGGATAAAATAACAGGGGGTGACTTGCACACTCAATAATGGGCCCCCGAAAACGTTCGCTAGCACAAAGTGTCGTAGAGACAAGGGGGCAACATGTCCTTGGGTGCTGTACTACTGTCCAACACCTTGGCTGTAACAGTTGCTGCAAGAGAGATCGGGCGATAATTGGGGTCCGTGGCTTAGGCCCCCAGTGGTCGAGGCACCTGTGGCCGACGCCCCCGATTCGATTAATTTAATTCAAAGCATTTTTTGATAAAATGTACTGTCAGGCACAAACATGTTTTTCAAAAATAATAAATGTAAGCACTCATATTGATTGTAAGTATATTATGTATAATATTAAATCATAATTACATTTATAACATAGAAATGCTTTATATTGGATGTATATTTTGAAAAAGCTCTTTTTCATCACAGTGGTTCTACATTTTATGTCGCTCAATTGATTTTCATATTGAGAACGCATTGGAGTTTTTTTTTTACATAGGAAATTTTTGTAAAAAGGTGTAAATTCATTTTAACAAACAAAACAGTCTCGTAGATATACATAGCTGGCAAAGTAAGTAATTTTAAGGATTTAAAATGGGGTGCACAAGATTCGGTAGTTTTTAAGCCACACAAGTATCGAATACATCGTTTTTGCGCTTTAAAAACAGTATCTCTTTCAGTAGACAGAAGCATAACAATAAATGGATAAACTATGTGAAGATTAATTAATACAAATGATAAGGAGACGGCAGATAGCTGAGAATGTAAGAGAAAAATATATTATATGGGGAAATATGGTACCATTGAAAGAGGAACAAAAAGAAGAAGAAAACATAAATTAATTTAGAATTATTATTTATTTATTTATTTCTAAAACACTTAACCTATTACATTTTGGTTTTAGCCTCACAACGAAAACCTCTCAGGGTTTATCTGTGTGCGGCGAGCCGTTCAAGAAAAAGCATATTTTTTACAAAAATGTTTCTTACATACTACAATGATGCTATGACATCTACATTTACACCAATATTATAAAGAGGAAAGATTTGTATTCCTGTATGTAACGAATAAACTTAAAAACTACTGGACCGATTTTAAAAATTATTTTGCTGTTAGAAAGCTACATTCTACACACATTCTACATACATTATAGAAATTCGAACTGAATCAGAACCATAGTGTACGTGGTGATGAAACTGAACAGATGCAGAGACATCATGGCGTCCACGATAAAAAGGCCACACGCACTCATTTTCTTAAACGAAACGTTATGCATACGTTGAATGTTCTTACACGCGGAGAGAGTATGTTTATCTGTAAATAAAACAAGTAAATTAATTAATATAAATATACCATGCTCAGTCGCAGCCCGGAGTCTAAATTTATGCCCAGTTAATAGTAACAGATTGTTGTGATGGCCCAGTGTTTAAGGCCTCGCCTCTCATTCACGAGATTGTGGGTTAAAATCCGGGCAAATACCAATGTGACTTTTAAAATTCATATGTCCTTTCTATGTCTACTTTATTATGTTTACTTAATAAAATTTCTGTTCTATCACCTTCACTTGTAAGGTTCCTACTTGTCAAGACAAATCCAACGAGTCCAACACAACAAGGCTACCGTGTAAAGTTGAGGTGTTCATGTGGCCACCTTTCGGCTCTATCATCAGACCTTAGACTACACCTTGGGCTAATTTACATACTTGTCAAAACATCGAAATAAGCTAAACACAACGGGACTATCTTGTCTAGTTAAGGAGTTGCTATAGTATCCTTCCAGATCCATCATGAGGCTCTGGACTACACCTTGGGCTACAGTACTTGGCAAGACAAAACTAACGACCGGCAACGCAATAGGGCTATCTTGTTTAGTTGAGGAGTTCATATGGACCTGGACAGTATCTAGTTTAAAAGCGCTTGTCAATACATAGTCCAGAGAGTCTAAAAACGATGGTTTTAAATTGTTTGGTCGAGATTGGCCTATGGCCACCTTCCGCCTCCATCATCAGACCCTGAACACCACCTAGTGTAAAAACACTTATCAATACATATCCAATGACTCCCTCATCATCATCATCAGCCTATAAATGTTCCCACTGCTGGGACACAGGCCTCCTCTCTGTGAGAGGGAGTGGGCCGTAATCCACCACGCGGGCCCAGTGTAGATGTCACATGTCTTCGAATTTTCGGTTCTAGGACATGCCAGTTTCCTCACGATGTTTTCCTTCAGCGAATGATTCCCTAACACAATGATACTATCATGTTTCTTTGGCCGAATCTTTGGATTTCGTGGTTAAGGAGTAAACCTGCAGGAAGAAATCATGAACGATTGCTTGTAGTTTTCAAAAATATTTATATATAACGGCGGACGGCGATGACCGATGACCTTCGTTACCAGTAGAAACTGACGCACGAAAGTAAATTTTGCCAGACTTGATCCAGAGACGCTTCGCTCGCTACGCTCGCTCGGTCAAATAACAAATGTGGAGACAAAACCATGCGTTTAGAGCTAATTGACCAAGTGAGCGAAGCGTCTCTGGATCAAGTCTGACAAAATTTGCTTTCAAGTGTCAGTTTGTACGTACTCGTCTACAAGTCGTATTTTACAACCGATCTGGATGAAATTTGGTGTACAAGTTTGACGAATTTTTTGAAATTTTCTTTCGTGGGGGATTTTTGATTGGAGGGCTACTTCCTCCAAAATGGGGCAAAAAGGGGGGCTACTGGACATCTCCGCCTTATGAGATCCAATTTCGGTGGTTCTTTTTTTATTTGAAAGGTAGTAACTCTATGTTGGTCTCAAAAGAATTGGTGAAGAATCTTAATAAGGATCTTTGGCATGATGAGCAGAATAGCTTCTCAAAATGCAGTAAATTCACTCACTATTTATTAAAACCTATTAGTTAATTTTTGTAGCTGGCCTACAAATTTTTACTCATAATTCTTATGGTTTTTAGGGTTCTAGAGTCAACAAAGAAACGATATAGTTTCGCCATGTCCGTCTGACTGTCTGTCAGGTATGTCTATCCGCGCCTTAACTCATAGAATCTTAGTACTAGAAAGCTGTAATTTGACATGGGTACTTATACATTAAACACGCTGGCTAACAAAGTGGTAAAATAAAATCATGATAAATATTTGTTTTTAGAGTACCTCCCTTTTCTACACGTAAAGTGGGGATGATTTCCGATGTTATGTGGTGTCTTGTGGGTGTGTAAAAACAATTTTTGACTCAGGAATCCGTTTGCGAAATATTCAGCTTTAAAGTGCCAATTTTTGTTGAGTCAAGTGTTGTCCCCCCTGCCAGCTAAATGGTTGTTTTTGGATATGTGAAAAAAATCACGGCAGTAGTATATAATATGTAAAGAAGTTAAAAGGAAACTATCACAACTAAGTATGCTTTACAAGTTAACGAGTAATAATCGGACAACTTACATTTGTAGTTGAAATGCTTGGGAAAACGTTTTTCAACTAAAATGTTAAAGTTTGATCTTGGGATAAATTGATCCCAGCTACGGAACCATTAATGTTGCGTGGCCCACGCGCTTGGCCAGTTTGAATTTGACGTCTTCAACGATGTCATGTTTTTTTCAGAGGAAAAAAAAAGGTCATCGCCGTCAAATCATAGAAGTGCGTGGTTTTAGCGTGCGAAATATTTTCGAACGTTAAAACTTACAATCTATCGTTCCTGCTTTGTTCCTGCAGGTCTACTCCCTTAACACCAAATCTGAAGATTCGGCTGAAATCATGTGCGGATTAGTTTGGGGCCCGATCTAAGAATGAATGACAACACGATTTGACAGTCGGTTGTCCTTACACCCAATGTGTTTTTGCCCGTTCAAAAAGTTAATTATTCGGGTGTATTTGCTGGTTGAGAGCAAGAAAGGCCGATCGCGGCGCAGCCACAACAAACACCGTACTACTCCTACAAACGAGGATTTTTGAGCTGCAGTGCATCATCATCAGACATCGAGAGAGGAACTAAGGTCTAATCAGTGCCGAAGGAAAAGCATTGCAGTCGAGCAAGACTATAAATTTTAATTCCGATATCCTTCAGGTTCCCGCACTGCAAAAGGCCACAGCTCAGAATTTTAGCCTTTTAGAAAGTTCCGACCTACACCCACATACCCCCCCACTAACCTACATTCTCGCAAATAAATGAATTTGAATATGATTTTCAGAATTTTCTGAAACGTTTTACAATAAGGTCACCAGATGGCGCTACTGTGCACCGCTAGATCGCGTTGTCGTTGTCGCTCGCCAAATGGTTTGGTCCCGTCAAAGATCATATGTGACTGAGTTTTGTTAGGTGTAAAGTAGCTTCAAAAGTAAAGTCTCATGTTTAACAGATAGTTGGTAGGTTGGTTGGTGGTTGGTGGGTTGGTTGGTTGGTTGGTTGGTTAGTTTTGGGTTAGTGTATTTCTGTTTTATTATCGTCTTGCCACAATATTTTGCACATGCTTTTTGGTAACCTACAGCTACAGTCGGGTCTTTTTAAGTTGGATAGGTATATTGATTATAGGATTTTAAATTGACATGGTTATTTTCACTATTGAAGTTCTTTAAAACGGGACATTTACAATGTTTTTTAAACAAAATATTCCGTTTTAAATAACTTTAGTGGTATATTAATTGTTGTAAAAAAGTTTGTGCTCGCGAGATCTACTGTTAGTAGAACTACTAGTTATAAGTTTCAAATAATATTGACCAGCTAGATTGGCCTTTTCGTCCACAGTACGAATGGGGTAGGGCCATCATCCTGTAGAACTGTTTGGATTTACCAAATAGTTGAAGTGTAGATATTATAATTGTTGGTTAAATGTAGACACAGTAGGCAGTTGTAGTATAGTAGGTATAGTATAGTGGGTGAGTGCATTCGTTGTAGTTTGTAGGGTAGGACTGGTTTAGTTAGTGTGGGTAGGTTAGGGTAGTTTAGTGGTAGTCAGCTGTTTATCTGATAAGTGATAACACAGGTTTAGTTTTATAAGTGAATTTAGATTATTAGTGTAGATATTGTTTGTTTAGATTTGTATGTAGGTACATGTGTATATGGATAGGAAATAGTAGTAGGTATAGGTAGTAAGAGTAGTTGGTCAGTTGTTTTGGCAAAAGTTCAATTTTTAGGCCAGGAGTAGGTAGTTTATTCATTATTATTTTATTGTTGAACAGTGCCATTAAAGTTGCAATGTGCATTGATTGATAAATATTAGTTGATTGATTGCATTTACATGCAATCAATCAACTAATATTCATCAATCAATGCACATTCAGAAGTATTGCAATATTCAGTATAGTTTGTCAAATAAGTAAGTTAAGTTAACAAAGTTTAAGTTAATAAGTAGTAGTAGTTAGTAAGTAGTTGTTATTTATTTGACTAGACAACAATTCAATTTTAATTCAATTTTATAGTAAGTGAGTAGTATAATAAGGTAGGTAGTGTTATTATAGAAGTAGGTAGTTATCAATTTATCTACTTAATTGTGATTAGATAAACAGTATAGTTAGCAATGTAGTTGCATGATTTGGTGATAGTTTGAGTGATAGCTGTCTTTAGTGTTTAATTTTGGCCACAGCAGTTATATTATGTAGTTTTATTGTGAGCCAGTAGATAAGTTTTAGATTGTATGATGTATGTAGGTACATCAAGTTTGAGTTTATTTTTAGCAAAGTTTAAAGTTAGGTTAGGTATTATGTTTATTTATTTGGCACCTCAACGACTTGCTCACTTAAACATACACATACAAAAAATCACATACAGTTATATAAGTATTGTGAACTCGTCACTTACAGCAGTGCACAGCACTGGCAGAGAATTTAATGAATGCAGGAACTTTTATTTATCGTTAGTTGAATTATTTACAAAATAAAATAGAAATAGATATTAATTATGTTCACAACTACGATTAAATATTTAACTAAATAACAAAAAAAAGACCTATGAAGAAGGAAATGGAAGTGGATACAATTTTATTAATAGGCGGCTTGTGTCGTACAGAGGTTTTGAGACTCCGAGCTGGTTAAAAGTCTCGTACGGAATTGATGAAAAGGGTTAGAAAAGATGTCGATGCTATTGGTTCGTGTAGCGATTTTATTATAATTTCTCATTAGACGGTTCATGGGTGCGGTGCTACCAAGGTAAGTACGACTTGCAGTTGTGGCAAAGGTAATAGTAATAGTCTTGCGACCAGATCGAATAGTTTTCTGTCGAGGTACAGCTATATTTAATTCCGCCAATAGATCGGAAACATTTAGTAAACCGTTAGTAATTTTGTAAAGAAGGATTTGGTCTGTTACGTCTCTTCGGTGTTCAAGAGAGCATATTTTAAAATGACAGCCTTTCACCATACGAAAAATCTCGTGGACAGCTAGAGCTTCTAAAACGAAGGTATCTGGTGAAGTTTCTTTGGATACGTTCAATCCTGTTTACGTGAATACGGTAAGTAGGGTTCCAAACTGGAGATGCATAGTCCAATAGACTTCTCACAAGAGTATTGAAGAGCACCTTTAGAGTAGAGATGGACTGGAAATCCCGACATATTCTTTTTACAAATCCAGACATTTTTGCAGCTTTGGCAGTGATATTATCAATGTGGTTGACAAATGTGAGTTTAGAGTCGAGCTGGACTCCTAGGTCACGAATCGTGTCTACCTTTTGTAGTGCTACCCCATTTATTGAGTAAGACGTAGGTAAAGGTTTCCATTTTTGGGTAAATGTTATGTGGTAGCACTTTTTGACATTGAGGGACATGCGGTTTTTTAAACACCAATCATGAACTGCGTTGAGGTCAACCTGGAGTAAATGAACATCGACGGATGAATGTATCTCTTTATAGATCTTTAAATCATCAGCGAAAATAGAGCAATTGCTGTGTTTGACTGAGAAAACTATGTCATTGACGAACATTAGAAAAAGAATTGGGCCTAGGTGCGAACCTTGGGGGACTCCAGATGTAGAGAAATAAACTGGTGACTCATAGCCCTTAACAACCACTCTTTGTTTTCTTTCTGAGAGATACGATTTAAACCAAAGAAGCAACTGAGTTCTTTAAGAGGATTTTATGGTCCACCTTGTTGAACGCACTGCTGAAATCAGTGTAAATTGAGTCTACCTGGACACGAGAGTCCATCAATTTACTTACTTCATTGACGTAGTGGACCAAGTTAGTAGTCGTAGACTTACGAACACAGAAACCATGTTGTTGGGGTACTAGCTGAGGATTAATGTGTGATGTAAGTAAAGGACATAGCAGGGATTCGAACAGCTTAGCGAAAACTGAAAGAAGTGAAATAGGACGGTAGTTCTGCACGTCATTAGAGTCTCCTTGGACGCTGTTGCACTACTTTGAAACCTTCTACAAAAAATCCTGATACAATACCGTATACAAAACAACAACAATTCAACGTCTACTATCAAAACTTTAGGGGTATGAAAACAAAATTAAACATGATCGCACAATTATGATGTCATTATCGGCACAGAGACTTGGCTAGATGACAGTATAAGTGATGACGAATTATTTGACTCCAGGTATAATGTTTATCGTAGAGACAGAGTATCAACCGTCAGTAGCGGAAAAAGAGGAGGAGGGGTATTGATTGCTGTTTTGAAATCAATAGACTCTGCCCGGATGTCGCAGTGGGAAACAGACATTGAAAACCTATGGGTCAAGCTCAAGACTGTCAAAGGGAATACATCCCACAACTTAAATATCTGCGCGGTTTATCTTCCCTCTCCAGTTCAACATCGGACACTTGACTCATTCCTTGACAGGGTCTCCTCTGTCATCGATACAACTGGCGACGAAATCCTGATAGCTGGAGATTTTAATCTGAGTTTCATTAACTGGGAAATAGACAAAACTTGTTCCCACACTTCCAGTAACCGGCGCGCCGGCCCGAGAATTCCTGGTGAAAGGCTGGACCAGCGCCCTTTTAAGAAAATTCGTGACAAAATAAAACTATGTTCTTTCTTTTCCATGTGGTTAGTGACTAACCTGGTGTCAGAGTCTCAGAGTTTTAAAGCCGTCCATGGGCGTCTGACTTGGCTTCACATGCCGTCGAGAAATATCTCAAGCGCGATCGATACAACGATCGCGGTCAAACTATAATAGTCAAATCAATTTTGAACAAAACATTATAACATAGGTATGTACTTACAACGAGAGAAGCAATTAATTTAAAATTGCGATTTTTTTAGCAATGGAGCGAGTTGAGGCTATCAACTAAACTCGCTTTTGATTTCCGTATCTACCGATGGTTTCGTAAATGTCCATGAGCGCATTTTGGTAGAAAAATTGGGAAAAGATTGGGAGTATTTTCAAGTTGTAGGTAAATAAAAATTAATATACAGTATTATTTTTAATTTCGATGCCGCCTATTGCCGCCCCCCTAATACGAGCGCCCTAGGCCGTCGCCTAGTTCGCCTATATGAACGGGCCGGCTCTGCCTACTGTAGCTCAAACAAGACCCAAGTATCATCAACATGCATTAGCTAGTGTAGTATTTACGGAACGAGATGTCCTGAAAGCACTAAAAAAACTTAACATCTGCAAAGGGCCGGGGCCAGATGGTTTGCCGCCGGTATTTGTAAAGAAGTGTGCTACTAGCATAGTATAAAGAGAGGAAGTAAGTTATCTTCATAGAAACGCACCGCGCGCAGCTTGTATGTGTGCGCGGCTTGTATCTATGCGTCGCCGCACGCACACTTAACAAAATCAAGCCCGTTTATGAGTGCGCCAGTCGGGGCTAACGCCGCACAAGGTTTCCGCGTCGCAGCTGTTCGGCACTGCTAAATGTATGAAAAATGAGTGATAATCGTAGTAGAAATTATTGCTGTGCGTTTGGGTGTCTAAATAATTCATCGATTCCAGAGTTGTCTCTGTTCAGATTACCTACTGAACAGAAAAGGTACCTAACTACGTCACTTATTCTAGCTTATAATTTTTACTTGATGATGAGATACCTACTTATTTTTTGTTGTTTAGTTATCTATCAGACAGACGAAGTAGGCAGGCCTACTTTCCCACTAAAATGTAATAGGTACCTACTTTTGATCTGTCAATTGACATGCCGCTAATGCTTTGTTTGTTTACCTAGTCATGCCGATTTCTCAGTAATGTAGGTATAGTAAAGTAACTAAGTACTTACAGTTATAAAATCATAATTTCAAATATTTGGCGAATTGTGAATCAGATAAATAGAGCAAAGTTCGAATCGTAACAACAGAACAAAAATTGATTATAGTACAAGAGACGGGCGTTATTTTTTTTAGGTTGTTATACGATATTTTTTTAATATAATATTTTAGTCACTTTATTCAACTTTTTATGATAGATACCTAATGTATATTAAATGTGCTTTCCATTTCAGACGCCTTCAGTGGCTGCGCTTAATTGACGATTAAGATTCGGAAAGCATGGGCAGGGGCCCATGCTTTCCGAAATTATATTTGCAAAAGTTATTTATAAGGATGCGGATATATTACACATTAAAGTTTAATAACAAGGTATTTCGTAAAAGTCGAAACCGAAGAAAGTATTGTTCTGTAGCTAATTTGTAATTTTTTTATAAATGTGTGATTCAATATGTGTTTGTATTATTTTATGTTTGCTTTAATAAAAAAAAAATTTGTCCTTTATTTGCAAAAATACTACATTATGCCTATTAAAAAAAAAACTGACTAGTAAAATAATTTACTAACCAAATAATTTAAACACAAGCTCTTAGCCTATAAATACAAGGCGTTTTTTTTGGTCAGTTGCAAGCACGAAACCACAGCTTTTATTCATAAAACTGAACAACTTTCCCCAAGAAACATGGGTTGAAATATGAAAAAAAAATTGGACTTCCCATAGTAGGTACCTAAATCGATCACGTGATCAGCAAGTTTTGTATGGGAAGTCCTAATTTTTTTTGGGGTGTCTATGGATAGGTCTTTAAAAATGACATTGAGGTTTCCAAAACCATTTATGCTCAAAGTCAATCGTTTGAAAGATAAACACTTCCGAAGTGGTAAAATGTGTGTCGCCCCCCCCTCTAACTTTTAAAGTAAGAGAGTAAAAAATCGAATAAAAATATATGCTGTAGATGTCAAAAAACACTTTCAACGAAAATTAATTTGAAGGAGATATAGTTAGCAGTTTTTGAGATATAGCACTTATTCAAATCCGCAAATATAACTTTGCCATTCATACAAACAGGTAAAACCGACCTCACAAACCCTGAATCCAGACAACACATAAGTAAAAAATAGAACTTCCCGGCCCTTGCCAATTTCTAGGCACTGAATTAAAATTTAGCTAAAAGTGACAACCCTGAGAGAAGCAAGTATGGTAGGTAATTATATCGCGGATTGGGCCTGAGATAGCCTACTTGAACTCTTTATACTATGCTACTAGTCTATCCTTACCACTTAAAATAATATTCAATCATTCGATTGCGACATCGCAGTTTCCGACTTCCAAAAGGAAGAGGTTTTTTTTTTGTATGTTTGTTACGCGATTACTCCGTCAATTATGAATTGATTTTGATGATTCTTTTTTTGTTTGGTAGATCATACTTCAGAGGTGGTCCCATATAAATTTTATTAACTTTGCTTGGGTAGTTTTTGAGTTAGCTTCAATAATACGTATTTTTTCGTCACTTATTATGTGGATGATATGATAACTTCCTGTCACTGTTATTTACATAGCAGGTATTGGTATTCGAATTTGTGTGGGGTAGGTGTATAACAACTAAAAAGTGAAAAATAAAAACTTTTTACAAAAAAAAAACAACCGACATCAAAAAAATACTACAGAGTGAAAAATAACTTTAATTTCGGAAGTCGGTGACAAAGAACGAAAATTCAAAACCAAAGACACCGACTTCCGAAATTAAAGTTATTTTTCACTTTGTAGTATTTTTTTGAAGTCGGTTGTTTTTTTGAATTACGTAGTTATTTCACAGAAAAGCGAATTGCAACAATATAACAACGTAGCTGCCATCAAACTTATCGGTAGTGTAGCTTTTATGTAGAACAAGCCACACGCAGTCATCTATGCATTCAATAAATGGTACTTAACAGATGTGGTTGTTTCCTTTGCAACCACCCCTTAGGAACCCCAACATAACATGGCGACCCTGCATCGGGATCCTGCCAAGATTGTTAGTAGTTACCTCAATAGTAGGTATATAGTAATGTGTCGGTCAACCGTGGAAAAGGAAGAGGTTTTTTAACTCAGCCAAAACGCGGCTGGAGGCAACAATGACGCTACGTTGAAAGAAATTGGAGGCGACGTGGAACGGCTTAACATTGTGACCTACATTTTTCTGGCCATTATTGGAGTCATAGCAGTTTATGTTGGCCTGCGGATGTACAGGAGCTGCCACTGTACATGGCTCCAGCAGGAAATTGGGATGAGGGAATTAGATCATCCATCAGAGGGCGCACAGAAGGTACCGAGAATCAGTGAATAAAGTTTTGTGTATTTTTTTATCATTTCGTAAAAACAGTGAGTGAACTGGTTATCATATTTCATAACGCAAAAACTTAAAGGCGGTAAAATCAAGCGCGGACATTCAGCCATAAGACACCAAACAGAAACAAAATGCAACCTCGGACTTTTTTTTTGCTTTAATGCATTTACGTAAAATGTGTTACATATATGCAATTCTATTATTAAATAAAGAATATGATTGATATTTTAGAACAAAATTATGTCTTTTAGTAGAAATACGTAATTATTTAGTGAAAAGGGACAAGCTAGATATAAAGGTAATATTAACTCCCACGGGAACGGGAACTACGCGGGTGAAATCGCGTGACGTCCGCTAGTTTAACATACAAAAGAAACGTTAGGAAATGACTGGTTAGTCGATTCATCAAACATCGATTCTATTGCATTCTACATCTCTATGACCGGCTGTAAACGACTATAGATGAAAAAATGATAATCTTTTGAATAAAAATTCTATTATATTCTAGTTATTTTTAATTAACTTAGAATCGGCAATGCATAATTCTTTTACGTAATTTTTAAAAGACGTAGTCTTCATACTTTCAAAATTCAAGGTTTTATTAATCATATCATGTAAAAAAATAAAGTTTAATAAAAAACTGTAACCCGACTACCTACGGGAAAATGAAAATGATCTAAAAAGTACGAAACAAGCAAATATTTCAGACAGAAATCAAGACATAGGTACAAAAATGGTCAAGGTAAAGCCGTGGTCGCATGCCTATATACCATGTTGGTGCCAGGAACACCTACAAAATTATAATGGCATGCGACGACGGCTTTACCTTGACCTATGTACCTATGTCTTGATTTCTGTCTGAAATATTTGCTTGTTTCGTACTTTTTAGATCATTTTCATTTTCCCGTAGGTAGTCGGGTTACAGTTTTTTATTAAACTTTATTTTTTATTTTATACTTTTCCGTTTTTACACTTGATAAACGTAAATAAGAGTAATACAATAGTTCAGTAATTAACCTATTTTAAATTCCAATAGCAGTGCATAGTGCTTTGGACGAAATCATAGAGCGATTTATTTCGACGCCAACACCATATATCGATATCGAGCTTCGAAGAAATCCAAAATATAAATATTTCGTTGTACTTGTTTTTCTTCATAAGAGTGGAATTACAAATCGTTTCTATTTATTAAGATTTGATTAACTGCACGTTGGTAACATCTTGCAATACTACGTAGCGCAGTCTCACTTTTGCTTGTTTTTAACGATTTAAACATATTTATTTACTTTGAAAATATAATATTATATACATATTTGTAATGTGCTCGTCAAGACCTTTCTTTTGATACCAAACATGTCATGATCATCCCATTTTAATTTTTTTCGAGGTTAGAAATTTACGTGTAAAGTCCACCAAATTAAATTTAGGGAAAAATTATATAGCCTATGTCACCCGGACCATTATTACGAATCTATTGATACCTCATTCATCAAAATCGGTTTAGTAGTTTAGGCGCTACGGTGGAACACACGTAAAAACAAACATACATACATACATACATACAAACATACATACATAGACTGCTAAAATCATAACCCTTCTTTTTGGCTTTGCCGTAGTCGGGTAAATAGAACGTCATGTATAGATAGTAAAAAATTATCCGTACTTTTTAGCTTTAAATTAAATTCTCTGTTCAAAAATCAAATCCCCGACGCGTAATGACGTAAAAAATTATGAGAATAAATACTAAACATTTTTTATCTTGATGCATGATACTTTTTGGTACCACTTTTGTTCATTGTCCTTTGTATTTACTCCTCCGCCGGCGGAGCCACTTCGAACGGAGCCCACGGCCGCACATACTTGTTGAGCTGTAATTTCAAGTGAGTTGGATTCCGAATCGGGTGGGTCAGGGAAGGAGAGGTCATCTGCCGGGGCGGGGTGTTTGCTCTCCAGAACTATCAGTGTCTTTGAAGAGTACGGCGCAACCACATCGCTGCTAAAGATGATCCTAGCTACACCTCTGATATCACCCTCGCCTAGTTTAGACTCCACATGGTGCAATAAACCTCTTTGGGGGAGGTGCGCTATTAATTTAGGTTCGAAATTTTGGGCCGAAATGTTACAATTATATTTGATTTATGCTGTTAATGTTTTTTTATTTGCAATTTTTTTTGCACATGTAGAATTCTAAACGGGAAGGTGAGTAATTGCTTCCAAGCACTGAGAGAGTTCTCTCTGGCGGCGAGACGGATACAACGCGCTACACTTAGAGCCACGGATGGTCTCGCGCCACGAGGAACTCTCTTTAAAACTGGAGTTGAAGTTTTTGATTTTGCAAAGGTTTTCCAAAAGGGTTGAGTGGATAAATCAGGTGTTAAGGGAGTGGGTATTGACGGGCAGGATGAAGGTACATTGTGATGTTTGCGTTTCTTCCCCAAATGTACCTTCAGGCCTCGTTCACCCTTAAAAAAGCATGTTTGAGGACAATGATCGCATCTCACTAAGAAATCCAGCAATGTGGCAGGTTGACTGGCGCTTCGTATGGCATCACTACTGTCGCCATTGTTCAACATAAATAAAAAATACTACTTACACGATTTTTCATTAGAAATAACACACAGTATAATTACTTTAGGATCTAAAATAAAATTGAAATAATAAAAATGATATATAAAAAGAATCGACAGCTTGACTGTTGACTTTCAACTCGACTTGAAGTACAATGACAGCGGCGCAGTCACGCTGGCTGGCGCCCTGGGGCGCCGCCGCCGCGCCGCCACGCCGCGCCTTATGTCATTTTGGCGCAGCCCTGGCAACCATTGCCATGAGACACCGTCGCGTCTAAACGTAACTTACTGTATTGTGTACACGTTATTATATTGATTTATTGTTATATGTATTGATACCTAGTAGTGTTCGTAATTGGTACTTACATAAATAGAACAGAAGTCAAGGGTTTCTATGGCAACTAAGTGATGGTTGCTAGTAATAATTACAGCTGTTCAATGTTACTTTTGGACATTGACTCAGCACTTGGCTCGGCTCACGCGCGGCCCAGTTAAAATATTGATTTGGTTGCATCTCCCACGCATAGAACACTAAGAATTTATGTAATAGTGTGTGTTAAGTAATTGTAGTATATAAGCTGTAAAATATTGTAAATAAATCAGATTTGAATTTTATATTCTTGTCTCATTACCCCTCACTATGGCCAAGACACCCTTAGCCATCTCTGATCAGTCTCGTGAGTCTGCGGGACTGGCAGTGAGTGTACCCTTCCCGAACCTGGAAATCCTGTCTACCATCCGTCTGTAACCTTAGGTCGCATGGTGCAGACATCCTGAACTTATTTATATATTTATCTATCACACTAGGTATATGATAGGTTAGGGCTGTAGGGCTTATAGGGCTTAGAGTCGTAGGGACTGTTAGGCTTGTAGGTCTTAGCAACTTCCTTTAACTTATCATATATTTTCATGTATTATCACACCCTTGACAGTATTGCGGCCTTACGTGACGTTTGTTAAGGGTGGATGTACAACAGCCTTTCAGCATAACTGTTTTTAAGAAACTTCACCAGCACCCTTGCGTAACACATGTTCGATCCCAATCCGAGCGTTTTTCTAAATATAGGTAGTGTACAATACGGCCAATATAACTTGCCAGTTCTGAACATAGGCACTATGAGCTTTCGCTTTATTATTAAAAACTCAGTGTTGTCATAAGATCAAAGATTGGTTGATTTTTTTTCTTTCGAAATATTGTAGAAATCTTAAACGACATGTTTTCAACGTATACTGTTCGAACAAAGACGGACTAAGATGCAGTATTAAAAAAACCAGTTAAGAGTTATACGTTTTATTTTATTCCATTACAATATTATTTAAAAAATAATCAACATTTCTTCCGTCGGCGCTAACATCTTTATTAACATTTAATTTTCATTAAAAGTCTTCAATAAAATTACAGTAAAAGCACTTGAAAAGATAATAATAATAAGCAATGTTATTTGTTATGTTGTCATCCACACCCATATTATGACTGTGTGGCTGTTACCTTTTAAAGGCTGAACAGATTTCAATTAAATATGGCACACAAGTAGACCACGACTTGGGTTATGTTATGACATAGGATATTTTATATCCTAGTAGGTACCATGGGTTAATTTTCGAGCATCACGCGGGCGAAGCCGCAGGCGACAGGTAGCATGAAATAAATCTTAACAGAGCAGAAACAATACAATAAATGTTCGGAAAAAAATATTTATTACTTTTAATAATTTATTCCAAACCTAATTACAATTTATTCTTACTAGAGGATGGGCAGCAGCGTTCTTTATTAATTTTAACACCGTACTGCGATTGCCAATCCGCCTGCCAAGCATGGCGATTATGCCATACCCCTCCCCCCTTTTTGGGGAGGCCTATGTCCAGCAGAGGACGTCTTTCGGCTGAAATGATGATGATGATGAATAATTTATTCCGAAAGTAGGGAAACAAAATGTTGCGGAATATGTCCGGAATTTTCTGAAAAATATCAATTTTATTGATGAACTACAGCCAAACATTTCCTAAGTATTTTTAACTAGTAGTTAAGTTCACAGAAAAGCAAATTGCAACAGGATTATCACGTAGCTAGTGAGAAGTCCAGTCAAACACATTGGTAGCGTAGCGTCAACAAAAAACAGGCCACACGCGGTCATTTTATTGAAGGAACGATTTGTCCGTAGCACTTGCTTGCAGAGACGTACTTTATCTGTAAGATAAGCAATAAAACCATTTTTACAAAAAAGAATCCGACTCCCAATAATAACACTACAAGAAATTGAAAAATAACTTTAATTTCGGAAGTCGGTATCCTAGATTTGTGTTTTCGTTTTTTGCCACCGACTTTCGAAATGAAAGGTTGCAATGTATTTTTTTGGCAGTTTTTTTTTTTTGTAAAACGTTTATATTTTTCACATTTTAGTTGTGGTACCTACGCCACAAAATTTGTATGTACTACTGCACTACTTGCAATGTAAAGAACAATGACAGGAAGTTATTATAACTTCATCAACAAACACGTCTTACTGGAAAAAATACGTTTTATTGAAGCTATCTCAAAAACCATTCATCAGAACTTGACCAAAACTACCCTTTCAAATAAAAAAATAATTTTCCAAATCGGTTTATTAATGACGTAGTTCTGAGGTTACAAAATAAAAAACCGAATGGAGAACCTGCTCCTTTTTTGAAATCGGTTTAAAACAATTTTAGAGAGATTTGCGAGAGAACGCTGCCTGCGAAACTTTAACCTAACGAAACTTTCGTACGTACTTGGACAGTTCTTGTTCTTCATAAGCTGTATACACGCCGTTTCTGCTTCTTTAATCGCTTTATAAAACTTCTCGCATTCCAAACTATGAATAATTACTAGTATCAAATCCTTCATCACCCATAGAATTGTCACACATCCGATCACAGGCGACCGGAAAACTTGCTGGAAAAAATCATATTCGCAAACATTTTTCGTCATGAACAATGACTAGGATAATGGCAACTCAGAGAAAAGACGACTCTAGTTTCTAAAATCCAATTTACGTCTCCGATCAGTAAATTTGTTGTTAGTTATTGTTGTTGGTAGAACATAATAACAAAAACCAGGAATCATAAGGCTCGTTAACACGTTGGTAGAACGGCTGGCGATAGCGGTGTAGAACAGAGAGGAAAAGTATGATAGCTTTAGGTTTCATCCGATTACCATTATCCAATAACTCGCTGTCGGCCATGCGATGCCCGCAGGCCAGCAGTCTGAATGTGTGTAATCCGTTATTATTTTAATATTACCTCGACATGTGATGCTGCTGGATCTTTCAATATTTGTAGTCGTACCTCCAAATAACCTATGTTGCGAGTAAATATGCCTACCGTTGTATAAAATAACTGCAAAAAAAAGAAACAATAAAGCAACCAGTAAGTAGGTAAGATGTTGGCTTACTTATGTTTAGTCATGAGTCGATGAATATTATTATCTATTACATAATGTTTGAACCAAATTCATGCTTGCGTGGTGCACTTGCGTGATTAGCCATTTAGTTTTCTGAACGTTAGTTGTGTATTCTATTCGAATTTTGAAGTGAAAACTTCTTTAGGCGCATTGGGCATTTTTGAGATGGGAAAAAATAATTAAAGTCACGACACCGTTACCGACACTTCATTTTTGTAAACGTGATTGTGCTCTTTATTTATATTTCGTTACGGATCAATGTTCTATGCAAGTATTTTTACTGTAAAGGTATTGGAAGTATTTTTTTAAGTTGTTCAAGTTTTCACTTCTGTCGGCACTCCTGGAGTGCCACTGTTTTTTTTTTTTATTCAAAGTCTTAAATTACGTGCATCAAAGTCAAAAATCTTACCAATACTTGGAATATATTCTTGAATAGCTTGTAAGCTTCCATAATATTTTGATAAATATTAAATAGGTCGATACAATATGAATCATTTGCTTGTTCTTTAAGTAGTTCTAAGATTTCTTTGATCCATTCATTGAGATATTTTGTTAATAACATTATAACACTTATAGCATATAGACAATTAATATCAAATGCAGCATATATAAAATTACAAACAAACATTGCCAAATGTAAGAAATTATAATGAAACACTACCATGTGCGTAGAATAAATGAAGACGTTCACTCCGAAGACAATAAAAACTGAGGTCCAATTCCAAATGATGAAACTTCTGACTCTCTTACTAAAATCAATACTCTTATGTAAAGTCTGAATGGTAACAATGAGCAAGATGTTGTTTTGACTTTGAATGATATCAAGAATGAAAAAGATTATAACGCCGATACCAAGGTAAATAAACGTAAATGTTGTAATGAGCGAAATAATCAAATTCTTATGGAAATTTTTGTAACTATCGTTGACTTCATCGAAATAAATGTAATAAACACAGGTCACGATAACAAAACATACACTCCCGAACGACAAAATGATACGCTTCTTGCCATTGGGAGTAATATAATCATCTCGAATAGTATATTTTGAAGCAAAAATTAAAAGAAGTAGGCAGTTTAATGGATAAAACATTCTTTGAACTTCTTTATCTAGACGATTATTTAGTAATACTTCTGGTGGATACACTGAGAAGTTTGTTTTGATTTTATTTTTTTTAAATATTGTACTGATCTTATACATTTTACAAAGTTATCTGCCAGTTGTTAAATGATAAATGGATTTTCTAATTCAATAAAATGTTTTAATATGATTGCGTTCTAAATATAATTCTATATGTATGGATCTATACATATCATTAAGGCTCTAGTTGTTAATTTTGAAATTACAGTAAATTCAATTAACTAATTACAATATCCGATGACCATGAACATGGTCACCATAGCTACCATTATAAGCCGAACGCCAAACACCGTTTTTTATCAATGTTACTGTCTTAACGCGTTACGTACGCGTACGTACGCTACGTACTCGTCTTGATAGTCTCTAATTACTGCTGAGTAACCACCTCGTCTTTGTTGTATTACTTTAAGCTCTCACTTGCCCTTCTTTTCTTCGTATTCACACTTTTTCAGGTAGATTTACAATGTTTTCTGACCAACGGTCTGCTAGTCGGCCATTTTTTTCATTATTCCACTATTGTTTTATAATTATTTAAATATACTCATGTATCAGTAGGTAATACTCCGACTCACATACACTTCCAACTAAAACTCTGCTAAGCTGCTTGAAGGCAGAAATATTTTTCTCTTTGTCTCGTTTGAAAGACAATCAATAAAATTTAAACACAGTGGGTCTATAAATTTTCGGTATATCTAGCAAAGGTACGTGCCACATTTCATTTGATAAAGCAATTACTTAAAGTAAAACAAATGATGTCCAAGAAAACACTGAATATTTAATAACATTATAGATAGACAAACTAGACCAAAAGAGTAGTATAAGAAGCGACGAAGCTTGCGAAGTGTAGAATTAGCTCGGCGTCTATGATAAACAAGCCGCATGCACTTATCTTCTTGTATGTGTTAGACATAAGCAAACAAAAATGGAATACCTATTATAAAATGTTTATTTAGTTTAGTGCATACATGAGATGACACAATAGAAAAAAGGAAACGAAGATATTAAACTATTTAAAATTAAGAAAAATAAAACTATAAAAGGAGGCTTTAAAGGTACTATAAAACCTACCTTCTTGTTGACTCTAACAGTATGATACCTTCTGTACACGTTAGATGTTCCTACAAACCCTTCTTTCTATATCTGTTAAAAGTAAATTATGAATGAAAATATATAAAACTGACTAACACTGTGGGATTGTCCACAAATAAAATAATACCACAACAATGTCTTGGCTTATGAAGCATTACAGGTATTGTAGGTATCATATGGTAGTCTGAACATTTCTGATGGTTGCATAAAATTTCTCACATTCCACGCTCAAGCATATAAGAACGATGTTCTTCCAATTCTAGATTTGAGTTGTGAAGAATGGTAGAATGATAAACTGGAAACAGTGCCATATTAAAAGAGAGGGCCTATTGCCAGTCTCTTCAGACCCTCACGTTGTTCTATACTCTTTGGAAGGAGCAACTAAGTTTTTTTGACAGCCTTGAGTATTTAAATCTAAACTATAATAGTATCCTACTAACATCCTTATATTATAAATGCGAAAGTAATTTTGTTTGTTACGCCTTCACGCTAAAACGGCTGAACGAATTTGGATGAAATTTGTCACATATATAGATGATGCCCTGGAAAAGAACATATGATACTTTTTTTTTTCCCACGGGATCGAGACTTATGCGGGTGAAACCGCGGGGCGCAGCTAGTATTTTATATTATAAACGCGAAAGTTGGTGAGGATGGATAGATGTTTGTTACTCTTTCACTCAAAAACTACTGAACGGATTTAAATGAAATTTGGTGCATGGGTAGACCTCTACCTGGTTTAGGTTAGGTAGGATATAAAATAATTTTTATTCCTATATCTTTACGGGATCGAGACTTATGCGGGTGAAACCGCAGAATGCAGCTAGTAATTAAATAAAAGGCTTTGACGTTGAATAATGTATTTAATGATGCCCAACAAAAAGTATACACAGGTCATATTAAAGGCAGCAATAGATATATTTAATTAATATATATAAGTTGTGCGGAAATCGGCTATCATGGTATGGGCATGTGATGTAGAGGAATGAGGAAAATGTCGTGAAGAATGCTTTGAGTATGAATGTGGATGGCTATAAGAGTAGGGGAAGACCAAAGAAATAATGGATGGACTGTGTGAAGGATGATATGGCTAGAAAGGGAGTAATTACCGAGATGACGACTAATAGAGAATTATGGAGGAAGAGGACACGTTACGCCAACCCCAAATGAATTGGGATAAGGGCAGAAGAATGATGAATAGATATAGACATTTAATTCATTAATACATTTATATTTACAGCAAAGCAAACTGTAATAGCACTACGGCATAATTAGTAAGGAGTCCCATTAAAGACATCGGTAGCGTAGCGTCTACATAGAACAGGCCACACGCGGTCATCTTACTGAACGATCTATTTTCCTTTAGCATGTTCTTACAAAGTCGTTCTTGAGCTTCTGTAAAAAAACGTTTTCCTTAAAACATAAAAGCAGAGCTTTAAAACCTCCAGAAGATCTTCAGCAGATTTAATTGCTTCTTTGGCCGTTTCTACTACACATATTTAGTTAATAAACATCTTAAATTCACTGACAGACAACTACAGCCCAAACGGCTGGGTGAATCTTAATGCACACTAAGGATTTTTTCATTTCATCCCCTAAAGGGATTAAATAGGGGATGAAAGTTTGTTTGTGTTGTTGAAATGACGATGGGAACGACAAATGCTTAAATTCACTGACATACGACACATAGTTATTAAACCGCTCTGGGTATAGAAGCATGAAATAGTGCACAAGAGAGAGCACTAACAAAGGATTTTTTTAATTTTTACTGATGGAAAATATCATCGGGCGGGCGCAGTTTGTTGATAAATAAATTAAAATAAGAGTAGTCTTTCATGCTTACTTGTATAGTTTCTAGTCTTCATACCCTGTACACAAGCCGTCTCAGCTTCTTTGATAGCTATGTAGAACTTCTCACAGTACACGCATTGAATTGTTACATACAGTACATCCTTTACTATCCATAAAGTTACCAAACTGCCGAATCCAAAAGTCGTGAAGGCAAACTGAAAATGTTAACAGTTAAGTTAATATGGACGTAAATTGAATGGGCAGAATTAAATGTTATAGTACTTCTTACATCTTCACGATCACTTCTTCCCAGTTTCACCATTAGTACAAAAAACTCAAAAATACATAAATTGCGTACGAAAGCGTTGATCATGCGATACATTAGCTGTAAAAAATATTTAAAGAAAGGTTAGCTAGCATTTAAAAAAAAAATGTTTAGAATTTATCAAATGATTCAAGAATATTATGCAGCAACACAGGTCACATAGCACGGCACGCCAGCATCAACGATATTATTTGTCTAGCCTTTCTCACCACCGGCGTAACCGCGGTATCAGAACCTAACGGCTTGGTACGTGGCTATGGGGAGAGGCCAGACGGCATGATGTTGTTGCCTTGAAAGGCCGCCTCTGGTGTGGGACGAGACCTGTGTCGACACTCTTGCGTCATCTCATGTTACAAGCATGGCGCCCGGCGGGCTGTGCTGGCGCTGCTACTGTGGCTACTGAATCCCTCAGGCGGCGCAAATACTGTACCTTATGGGTAACTACTAACTACAGTTTTGAGTCATCCGGTGTCAAAATGCTCGGGCTATGCGGCCCAAGATGGTATCTCTTCTTGGAAAAAAAAATCTCGCCGACTAGGACTGGTCGACACATCGCGTGAAGTTGGTTCGTTTTTTGGTCAAAGAATTAGCATTGCCATTCAAAGTGGCTATGCTACCTCTCTATTGGGTACGTTACCAAATGACAGCGATATGGAGGAATACTTCGACGCCTATGGGCCCTATTGTTTTTGTATTTATTTGTACAAAATTATTAATTGTCATTTTCTTCATTTCACAATAATTTATTACATAGTTTGTTCAAAAGCTTACCAATATTTGGAAAACCGTCTTGTACGTATCGAAAGCCTTCAGAATATTTTGATATGTTTCAAACAACTTCATACCATGTATTTTATCATTTTCCTGTCCATCATTTATCATTTGAACATTTTTAATCCATCCTTTGAGATATTTTCTTAACAATATAAGAACTCGAAGAGCACAAACGAAATCCACATCGATACTCGAGAATAATAACTCACAAACAAAGTCTATAAGAGTCAAATTGTCCAACGCTATACTAAAAGTAAAATAGAAGAATATGTTGATACCAAATATAGTTGAAACTGAGATCCAACTCCATGCCACAAAACTGCGGATGCTCTTACTAAAATCTATGTTTTTATGAATAATCTGGATCAACACAATGAGCAAGACGTTTTTCTGGCTGTACACTATATTAAGAACAAAGCTCAATACTAAACTAAAACAACGAGAAATAGGTAAAATATATGAAATAACTAATAAAACAGTAGTAGCGTCTTGTTGCAAAAAACGGTTCACATCATTGTTGTAAATTCGATAAAAAGTCCCCGCTATCGTAAAGCAAATACCCAAGACATGTAGTATGTTATTATATAACTTTTTTTCTCTTGGAGTAATATAATTATCTTGTATACGGTATTTTGAAGACAAAAACAAAGTCAGCGTAAAGTTGAAAGGATGAAATATTCTTTGGACTTCTTTGTCGAGTCGATTGTTGGGTAATACTTCCACTGGGTAAGTTGATATCATCGGTATGACTCTATTATTCTTGAACATTGTTAAATCTTTTACGACACAACAATTTTACCGGCTTATTCAGTCTCAAGTAGGTAAATGTCATGTATGGTTGATATCGTTTTAAAAAAATGTTTAATTAAACCACTTTAATATATTCGTGTAATAATAATGTGTATTGACCGCAAAGTAACCAAAAGTCTAATTTTGTTAAAAGGCATCCAAACGAATGTGAGCCCATATGAACGAACGTTATAAACGTTATAAAAAGTCTATGGTCTCAAAATAACCTCTCAATATTGTGCGTACAAACCCACATTTGCAGTTGGAATGTATGGCAGAACACTCATTTCAACCACAATGCCAAGCCTGCATCTGGGACACATTCATCCCAACCACGGAACCCCTCACTACGCGCAGTCCGACACGCACTTGGCCGGTTTTTGTTGAATGGACCAACAATGCTCAACCACCCATGTGCCCTTCGTCACAAAAACTCGGGTAAATATTGCAACAAAAAACAAAAGCAGCAAAAAAAAAAAAGTTGCCTCAGATGCGACTGTTTTGTATGGCTAAAGCACTTGCCAAATGGTTTAGTGCAGTTTCTACTAGTTAAGATTGATGTCCTTAATCTGTCAAATAATATATCGAACATTGCCACAGAATTTCAGCCACGTAGTCGAAATAGAGCCGAGAATCGAACTCAGTACTCTTGGTCGCCACAACTACTAGAAACAATTCAAAATGCAAATTGCCCTGGTATCTGGATCTATCATTGGAGTCAACGTTAACCTTAAGTTTGAAATATGGGAATTTGATCTATTGACTGAGTGATTAGTAGGTAGGTATTTTGTGAAATAGTGAGCCCTGTGCGTCTGTTGACGCAGTCCCACTCAGATCGAGGTGTGTATTTTGTAGAGGGAAGCAACGCCCTGAAAGATAAAGATACGGAATGATTTCACCGGATTATCCTGGCTATTTCGTTCCATGGCTCTGGAACCTTCGGCAGACGATTAGACCCTCGTATGCCCTGGAATGCTCGCCTGGGATTGGAAACGCACGTAGGCTTAGCACACCTCACTTTTTCACAATATGAATGTATTCACAATTAACGCGGCGCGGGCGCCAATCGTATAATAAAAACGACGCGGACTCAAACAAAAAAAAAAAAACAAAAAAAAAAAGGGACACGGAGCACCTGAAACGACCTTCTGCTACGACGTCCCGTCAAACAATCCATTTAAAAATGTATTTAAAATGTATAAAAATGAACACTTAAAAGAAATAACAATAATTTTATTTATTTTGCCAAATAAAAATTGCATGTATTCTGATAATAATATTTGTACCTCTAATACCTATGTTTCATGTTGGATTTTATTCGAACACAACGTAAAGTTACTGATTAATTAAATAGAAAAAAAAAAGTTTTGCTTACGTATTTTGTCTACATCTTCATCTATATCGTGAGTGGAATTCTTGAATTGAGTATTTATAATCTCGTAAATACAGCCTCGGTCCTACTTATCTATATCTACTGGCAAAGTCCGCCTAACCAAAAATTATTGCTTTTTAATAAACGCTTAATGCGAAAGCGAATACATTGGTAAAAAATAAAAATATAACCCAAAACGTAAATGTCAAAATCAATCGTTAAAAAGTTAAGTAAAGGTTTTGCTGTACTTAACTTTAATTGTCATTAAGGGGCGCTAATGAACCGTTAACTGACTCTTGAGGGTGAACATTTTTTAATTTTTACTAAGGAGTCCTCTAAATAACTATTAGACGTCTCTGAGTGTGGCAGTAAGAATATCATCCTACTTATATTCTTTTGCGTGGAATGTGAGAGATTTTATGCAGCAATGAGAGATGTTCAGAGTACCTGTGTAATGGTTATGAAGTCAAGAAATTGTTTTGGTATGTAACATAGTAATGCGACAGGAGCTAACGAAAATACTCTGACTAGGCTTAGTACTCCAGTAATGTGTGCAGCGCCATGTCATCGAGGCAGTTGACATCATAAGGTTAATCTTGACTAAAAAGCATTGTGTCAATCGAAAGGTATGAGCGCCATGCCGTCTCTCTTGCTACTCTTTCAACACAAGCTTTACCACCGCTATTGTGAAAATATATATATACTGTATAATATTCCTTCTCCTTCTTTATTTCGCTCTTGATAAAGCGACTTGGTCACGCGGTGGAACTGTGTCCAATCGCAAGTGTAGTCGTTATCCGCCTCCATCTGGTTTGTTACATGACAGTCTGGCGCATTCAATAAGAGGGCCTCCAACCGCGGATTTTATTTGAACAGTCCACCTTATCGGCGACCTCCCGCGTGGCCTATTGCCTTCCACTCTACCCTGCACTACTAGACACTCTATGGAATCATTATTCCGTCTGAAAACATGACCAAAAAACTTCAGTATTCGAGACTGTACTAGTGCTGATAGACGCTGTTCGATGCCGAGTTTTTGGAGTATGGAGACGTTTGTGCGAAATTCTGTCCATGATATCCCAAGCATTCTTCTCCAGCACCACAGTTCCAGAGCATCTATTTTTTTTCTTTTCCAGTTCTCGTAATATCCACGTCTCAGCTGCGTACAGAAATATGGGGAATACAAGTGTACGTATCGCTAGTTTGACAAAATTAAGTTAAGTTAGAATCTTTAGTAAAAGCTCTTGTAATTAACTCTAGCCACAGTTCACGGTTGGTTTCCATCAACTGTTTTTGGCATGAAGTGATTGTCAACAACAGTGAGAATGTCTTCGAAAAACATCTGCGATATTCCTTTTGGCAAAGTCAAATCGGCCGGAAGCTTCGCCGTCGGCGAGTGCGCTCAGCAATATTGCCCGTCCCTTCACAACCTTCACGTCCTTTACACTGTCGTCATAGTTCGTAATGAACCATTTCAAAATCTGATGCTTATGGTTTTGCTATTACTGGTTGTTATAAGTCAATACTCGACAAAATAAGCTGAAGAGAGTTTTTTTTTTAAATTATTGTCGTGACTGATACGTATACGGAGTCTACGGTAGGCGAAAGTTTATGACTTATGAAGGAAAAATAATTTGACGGATAGTTGACGTTTATTTGACTAGTACATTTATCATGAAAAGAGCTGCTACCAGGTAAATAATGAACAATACAAACATAGACTGTTATTCAAATTGTGAGGGCTTCGTACAATTTAGCTTACAATTTAGATAAACAAAGCTCTCACAATTAAAACTACTACTACTTCTGTTGCATGTGCGTTCTTTTAATTTTATAGGTCCAAAAAGAAGGGTATCCAAAAACATCCAACGTGTACATTCAAAAAGATGAGCGCTTGCGGTTTGTTCATTAAAGACGTCGCGAGCTACCTTTTCGTTTTTTAATCAATATTGCTTCTCAAATTATTGTTTGTAACAGTTTAAGTATCTATAATATAAATAGTTTTACACTTTGTGCTATTTTTAACCGACTTCCAAAAAGGAGTAGGTTTCGTATTCATCATCATTACCCTTGAAACTGAGGAGATGAAAAACAGGGTATAAATTTTTACAATTTTGGAGGTTCCTGTGATCCTATTCTCGAAATTCTTGTCGGAATGGCCTTGCCGGTCTACTAATGGCTTCCGGTAAGTTACGGTCACGGCAAAGGAAACAAAATTGAACATAATGTAACGCATGAATCGATCCTCAAGCTAATGGGTAAAGTTTATAAACAATCTGTTTATTGTTCTATATACATAGGAATATACGGACATAAAAAAGTAAGATGAAAAAGATTGCATGTAGTGATGATCATTATACGATGAACGGAGAGGGGATAAAGTAAAACATTTAACCACCACCAACAACATACTGCATTACCGCATTTAGTTAACCACTAACAACTTTTGGATTAATATCGGTCTGAAATAAAGATATTTTATCCTTTATTTCGTTTTTAAGCATACTATTTACATTTTTAAATATTCTTATAAAAATAATTTAAAAAAACATTTTTTATTATTATTATCATTTTTATTAAAGGGAGTTTAATAATGACGCCAGTGACAGAAAAGTTCAGAGAGTATTGCTCGATTGTTTTTTTTTATAAGGGTACGTGACACGCAGAAATGAAACGCATGTGACTAAATAATGATGATTAGAGACTATGTCGAACAAAACGGGATTATAATATTTGTGAATAACTCGACCATCGATTGACATAAAGGACATTGTGGCTTTGAATTTGAAGGACAATAAACAGCATACTACAGATAATCAGTAAAGTATTTGTAAATTACTTGCCTGTCGATTGTTTATCGTTTTTAGTTCAATCAAAAAGGAACTGTCTAGTGTAGCAAACATGTTTTCGTATTACAGAAAATATTTTAAATCAAACAGAAACGCAGCCAGTATCCAAAATGTACCATCAGTCTCATCCAATCAATTACATAATAACGTGATCGAAGAAGATTTACAATCTATACTAAGACCGTTGAATCTGATGCAGAGTCTTTTCTTGTCCGCGAAGTACTCTGTTCGTGACAATATTATCACTCCTAATACTTATCTGTACTATTCTATGAGAGTGTTGTGCATACTCATATATCAATATGGCTGTTTGCAGAACTTGAACATGTCCGTGGAATGTAAAAACTTGGATAAAAATTTGTTTTATTGTTCAACAACAGTAATCGACTATTTAATCTATTTGATAGGAGATTTAATTAACACATTCACAAACATTAAGCACAGAAACTTAAATGTTGTTGCTGATCACGAAAATCCAATACGTGCTAAAGATCCTTAAAATTAACAGTAGCGAACTCCGAGGTCTCATTTCGTATAACTGGATTTCTGTTCTCATCTTAAGCATTTTTTGTATTCTTGCTGTCGTTATGTATCGCATTACTTTCCCGAGCATAAAACCAATTGAATTTCTTACAGTTTTTGCTAGTATCTCTTTCAATATGAACGTTGTTTATGCTTTATCAATATTGAAATTAATAGAGAAAACGCTTTATGTGTGGATCGAAAAACTTGGAAACACCGATGATTCAGAAACAGAAGAGTACTGGAATACAATGTTTGATGTTTACTTGAATATACAGGAGACTTTCATGATTGTGGAGACGACTTTCGGACAAATGGTGAGTTTATTTAAATTAGGTGCTAAGGATTTGAAATAAGTTCAAGCTTATATAAATGATGATGATGATGTTCTCTGTAATATTTCAAGAACTGCAAATTGTATTATGGTAATTTCCGAAATAATTTAAACCGTTAAAGAATGTGGCGTAACCACAATAGGTACATGTTTTAATTTGGGTTTTTGTTACAGATTATATATTATATAGTATTCACAGTTTACATCAGTTTAAGGAATTTGAGTTTGATCTTAGTTTTAAAAAGCTTTATAGCAATAGATGTAATTAACGTAAGTAGTCATTATCGGTAAATCAGTTAAAGGTAGGTATATAAATAAAACATGGTTCAAGTTATCTTCATATCCTGTTAATATTTCAGTTTTGCGTTCTAATATTCGTATCTCAAACCTGGAACATGAAGAATATTATCACATTTATATGCTTGAGTGTGCAATGTGAGAGATTCTATGGAGCTATGAGAGATGTTCAGAGTACCTGTGTAATGCTTATGAAATCAAGTAGATGTTGTGGTACATGTTGTTTTAATGTATATTTATAACAGCGATTGCTTTTAATGAGATGCTCGTGTGCTCTATCTGTCTACCTTAAAGTAATGCAGACACAACCTTTTACGTTATGATAATTTACGTTATTATTTCTTTGTTTATATCAAAGAAAGTTTTGCAAGAACATCCAACGCGTACAAAAAGCATCATTCAAGAAGATGAGTGCTCGCGGCTTGTTCATCATAGACGTCGAGCTACCTCTATAGCTGTCAAGCTTTATTACTTCTTATACTATTGTTTTTCTTCAGTTTGCGTATTTGTTATAATTATAAGTTAATATCCAGTTTGATCAAAAAAATGAAAATGAAAAAACGAATGAAGTAACGATAAATGTTTGAAATGATTAAATTATTATGATTATGATCGATTTTTTGATAAACTTGACGCGGCTGGCAACAATTTAAAAAGTAGTGCGTCACTCCTAATATTTTGTATTTGGTCATCGAAAATGTTAAGAAAACACCAAACATCACATTAAAATTTTAAACATACACAAACAGTAAGTAATAACTTTTCACTCACAGATCGATTTTCATGTCTTTCAATTCGTCCTTAACAGTATTGTAACAAACATGTTTTCGTATTTAGGAAAATACTTCAAATCCAACAGAAACGCTGTGATAATCGAAAATGTACCAACACTCTCATCTACTAAAATGTTTCTTAGCTCCGTGATTGAAGATGATTTACAATCAGTACTAAGACCCTTGAATCTCATGCAGAGAATTTTCTTTTGCGCCAAGTATTCTATTTGTGACAACGTTATCGCTGCTAACACATTTCTTTATAATTTCGTTAGATTGTTTTGTTTGTTTATATTTCAATGTATATTTTTACATAATTTGATCATATTATTAATACAATACAGTAATAGGTGGGACGTTAACGGTTTATTCCATTGTTCCTGCGGTATTTTTGATTTCACTATCTACTTGATCGGAGATATAATGAACAGCTTCTCAGTGAGACTCAACAATAACATTTTGATGGTCCTGAAAATCCAACACGTGCTCAGAGTCCTACCAATAAATGGCAATGAACTCAATGCTTTAATAGTCTACAACTGGACTTGTTTTATCATACTAACTTTTGTATTTATTAGTATACTCATTTGTTTCTTATTTATTTTCAATGCCTTTAATATTTTTATGAACATAGAGGCTTTTCATGGAATTGCTTTCGACAGTAACGTTGTGTATGCTATTTTTACATTGAAATTAATTACGAAAATTCTTCGTAAATGGCTTGAAAACAATCAAATCTCCAGAAACAATGAAGATTCAGAAAGAGAAGATTACTGGAATACAATTTTTGGTGTATACTTGTATATACAGAAGGTTTACATAAATATAGAGGCAACATTGCGACAAATGTTAAGTTTATTATTAGTTTATTGAATTAAAAATAACTTATGCATTTTACATCTTCTTTATTTTACAGTAAATTTTTACAAATAGTAGTGTCAGTACTGATTTAAAATATTGATTTTATATTTATTTACTTGCAGATTTTATTTCACATAATGTACACAAGCTACCATTGTTTGCGAAACTTGGTTCTGATATTATCTTTAAGGGATTTGATAGAACGAGGTGAAACTAGGGTAAGTAGCATGTCATTTAATTAACACCCCCGTAGAAAATTGATTCAAAGTCAACCTGTATGTTTTATAGTTATAAGGTATGGTATGGTTTAAATAAGGCAAAAATAATATCCAGGTGGGTGTTGGATATTATCACATCCAAAGAAAAGAAGAAGCAATCTGCAGATGATTTAATGATAGAATATGACTTACTGTTTCAGTTTGTTATTCTACTAATAATAAATCAAATCTGGAACCTGAAGAACATCATCATACTAATAGTCTTGTGTGTGGAATGTGAGAAATACTATGCAGCAATAAGAGACGTTCAGAGTACCTGTGTAATACTTATTATATCAGGGAATTGTTCTGGCAAGTATCATTTGAATGCAAAATGCACTTACACCGTTCTATTATTCAGACTGAGCATACACCGCCACTTAACTGCTGCGTCGTGTCATTGAGGCATTTGCTACATGATGCAAATCGAAAAACCTATGACCGAAGACCATTATGTAACTGATTTTTTTGGAATTTTCAGAACCAGAAAGGAGATTCTGCAAGAATATCCAACGTGTACAGAAGGCATCATTCAAGAAGATGAGCGCGTGCGGCTTATGCATCATAGACGCCCAGCTACCTCTACAGTTGTTAAGCTTTATTACTTTTCATATGATTGTTTTTTTACAGTTTACGTATCTGTAATATAAGTAGTTGTGTATTTTGTGATCTTTTTCTTTCGTTTTCATCAGCATTGCCCCTAAATTTAAGGAGATGCAAAACTGAGTATATTTTTACAATTTCAGAGATTTCTTCGATCTTGTACCTGTCACTCATGCCGGAATACCTTTGCTGGTGTTGCTACTGGTATTAAATAAAGGGGGCCTAAATTTAAATAAAATCTGCAGCATACCTCTTGAGGTAACAGTCACGAGCGTAAATATATCACTATGGATCATATCACCTTGGCAATTTTTATTTTATTTTGGTTTTGTAGTGTTGCTGGTTGTGAAATTAAAGCCTCGTTGAACTTGATGATAATTTATTGGCAACTTAACTTATACTTCGTTACACATTACAATAATATATAAATCATGTGGCAACCCTAAGTGGAGGGATGAATGGGACTACGTGGCAATCGCCCTTCAGACCTCCCTTAGCTGACAAATTTTCTGAAGACTGCTAGGCTATCGAAGCAGGAACTAGTCGTACTAAGCATCAGAGCTCTGCCCCGATAGAAAAAATGACGCATCTAACATGTTTTCCAGATTGATTTTTGTTTTTTTTTTTAATTTGATTTGCCGGAATCAGAAAAAGAATTCGGAAAAATTAGTATCATCGGGCCTTACAATAGAAGAACCTTCTAAACGCCGCCCTAGAGTCGCCGTGATTGGTGTTCCCTTAACCCTTACTGAGAAGGAGGTATTTGACTATATTTACGAGCAGAACCTTTCAGATAAGTTGCCGAATATAACTTGTGGGTCCTTCCTTGAGAGCATCAAATTGAGCCATAAATCTGGTAAAAAAGATCTTCCTACCTGTAACTACATCTTGGAAGTACCTGCTAGCATAAGGAAAATGCTGATAAATCAAAGTCAAATTTTTATAAATTTGACATCATGCCCTGTGAGAGATTTCACGATAGTCACCAGGTGCTTCAAATGCCAGCAGTTTGGACATGCAGCCAAGTTTTGCCGGGAAACTAGCCCTACTTGCAACCACTGTGGAGAGACTGGACACTCCTTCAAGGAATGTAGCTGCAATTCTTCTCCCGCTTAATGTGCGACGTGCAAGCGCTTCAAGAGGAAATGTGACCATCCAACTGGTGATGTAAGTTGCCCGGCGCGCAAATATGCAGAGATCAACTACATCAACTCAATAGACTATGACGGCGCCTGAGAGCGCCACCGAATACTTTATTTAGTTAGCACACAAACAGGTAGCTTATCCTATATTTATATATATTTCTACTTAGTTTGTAACAATCGTGATAAATCAGCTTATTTGTTATCTAGATAGTTTTTCTGTATCCGAATCTCAAATCTGTACCTAATGTTAAGAACTGTAAGCACCATATTCCACCTGGTGGAAAAACGTTTACCCTGCTCACACAGAATATTCGCAGCATTAATCGAAACATGAACGGATTTGAAGTGTTGTTACAGAATCTTGACATAATCTGTAATATTATCGTCCTAATAGAAGGTTAGTTGTCAAATCCGACAGTCAATTTACCATATCTTGACGGTTACTATTGTTATAAAACTGACAGAAACATAAACCAGAACGATGGATTAGTAGTTTATACCAAAAATAATTTACGAACCATATAAGAAGAACCTGTATCCCAAGATAGTAATTGCTTAAAAATCAAAATTATTCCCGATACGGTAGTCATGGCTATTTATAGGCCTCCTTCTCAAAATATGGATAGATTTTTAGACTCGCTTGACACCAACATAAAAAACATAATATCTTTTAAAAACATAGTACTTTTGGGTGATATTAACATGAACATTGCTTCCGGGAAAACCGATACCCATGTACATAATTATCTGAATATTTGCTCATTTCATGGACTTTTACCATCACATTTCCCCCCTCGCACCAGAGTGGCTCATGCTTAGATCACGTCATTTTAAAATTAAAAAATTCCATCTAAAACATTGGTTACTAATTCTTCGCTTACCGATCATCAAGCTGTTTTAAGAACTTGGTTCTTTTTAATAAAGGAAAAAAAAAATCAAGCTGTTTTACTAACATTACAAATATGTTCACCCAGAAAAAACTGCATGCGTAGCTACACTAAAGTCAATATGACAAACTTAGAAAATGACTTACGCGGTATATTAATTTTGACCCAGTTTATAATTCAGGCGATGTAAATATTACGTTAAAGTATTCCATAGATTCGCTACAATATGCAATAAGGAAAAACACATTTACTAAGACAATGCCTAGAAAGTATAGTTGTATTAAACCCTGGATTACACCCGGTCTCGTTCGTTGTATAAGACATAGAGACAAACTTCACTTAAAATTGAAACTCGCACCTGAATACTTTTTGTTACATACAAAAGGTATCGAAATGTCTGTAATAATCTTTTGAAAAAACTAAAAAATCAGTATGATAAAAATGAATTACAGAAGGCGGGGGGACAAATAGTAAACTTGTGTGGAAATTTATAACAACAAATACATTTAGATCGATAAATCCCGAACCTCCGTTTGACTTACTATCTACAGAGGCAAACTCATCCGAAGCAATGAATAAACAACTTTTTTGCTAACGTTGGTAAAATTTGACTGAAAAATCTTTAAATTCTAGTAATTTTTTCCAGTCTAAATCCGACTACTACATCCTCTACACTAAATTTATTTGTTTTATTAGATACCGACGTTTGCGAAGTAGTAAGAATAATAAACGGGTTAAAGGATGTTGGCGCTATTGGGGGGGATGACATACCTAATAATATACTTAAGAGATTTAAATACCTTCTTGCCCCTCCGCTAACACACATTTTTCAGCTATGTTCATCTAAAGGTAAATTCCATAAGTTACTTAACAAAGCTGTGATCACACCTGTATTCAAGTTTGAAGACAAAAACTGTGTGAATAACTACAGACCCATTTCAGTGTTTACTGGACTCTCAAAAATGTTAGCTAAAATCATTAACAGTAGATTGATGAAATATCTGGAAGATAACAAACTACTTTTAGATAGTCAATTTGGTTTTAGGCCCAAAATATCAACTGGCCAAGCAGTACACAAATTGACTAATTATGTCAAATCTGGATAATGGTATGCACACAATAGGGATCTTTCTAGACCCTGCCAAGGCCTTCGACACCATTTCATGTACTTTACTTTTGCACAAGCTTGAAATACTTGGAATAAGAGGAGCACAACTTCAACTATTTTCTGATAATCTTAGCGATCGTCAGCAATCTGTAAAAATTGGTCAGTATACAAGTTCTGAATTTAAAAATAGTAGTTTTGGAATTCCACAAGACAGCATTTTGGGCCCCACGTTATTTTTAATCTATTTAAATGAATTTTGCTGCTTGGCACTCCAAAATGGTGTCATAATGTCTTATGCGGATGACACCGCTCTATTATTCTCAGGTAAATCAAGAGTTGAGGTCTATGAACTTGCTCAGAATGGTTTTAATATTGTGTCTAACTGGCTCCATAATAATTGGCTCAATGGATGACAATGTTTGAAGCGGAATGTGCACGTCTGGAAATAAATGAAGATTCTAGAAAAATTGAAACTCTTCGGGTATTTTTAGATAATGCATGCCTCGACTGGTATAGTTCTATGCTCATAAAATACACTATTAAATCAAATTGGTCAAAATGGACAAAAATCTTTAATGAAACGTATGCAGACAAAGGTTGGTCACCAATCAGGTATGCAATGTTTTACAAATATAAACAAGGCTCATTATTAGAATATGCTTTAAAAAAAGAAAGACTCTTATTAGAAATAAACAAATCAATGGAAAAATCCACTCTAATTGATCTAATCGCAATTGGAATACCTAATTTTGTAATGGATAAAATTGATAGAAATAACTTAAAAGAAACTGAGGATTTGTTTAATAACATCAGAGGATTAGAACATTTAGTGAATAAAAAGAATTTGGAAAAAAAAATATCATTTACTGAAAATAAAAAAAAAATAAAAAAAAGAACAACCATGTAGAATTTGTGAAAAAGAAAATAAACCAAACCGGTACCATCCCGAATCCTCTTGTTGGTTCAAAAACAAAAATAATGATAGACAGAAAAAGGACCATATTAGGAGTGTAAATAATTCAGAAATAGAAATGGAATTAAAAGAGATAGATCCAAAAAACTAATAATTCCACCATTAATCAAATTAAAATTAATAATAAATAATAGCTTAGAAACTTTGGGAATTTATGATTCGGGATCAAATGTTTCATTAATAAATTCACGATTATTGTCCTCGAAAAATAACCCAAATAAAAATAGTAAAAACGCTAACTTAAAAACGATTAATGGTGTAAAACAATCAATAGGAATTATCACCTTAAAGATAAAAATATTAGAAATAGAAAAAAATATGGAGGTATTTGTGATAGATGAAGATAATTTCGATGATGATTTCTTAATTGGATTAGATTGCATACAAAAATTTCAGCTAATTCAAAATGAAAAATTAGAAATTACACAAAAGAACCAAAACTTAAAAATAGAAAATAAAAAAGAAATAAATTCCAATAAACCAAAAATTATTCCTGGCTTTTCAGGTAGCAAGGTTGATGGAAACCAAAATTTAAATAATAACAGAAAGTTGGAGGTTCCGGAGGAAAAAAAAGATTAAATAAACAATAAATACAAAATAAACTTTAATCAGCATATATGTAGAAGTAACAAACTTCAACATTTCAGTTAATGATCTAGACCTCAAGAAACAGTCACAAATAAATGAATTTATTTCCAAGTATAAAACACTCTTTGCTAAAGATAAATATGACATAGGCACGGTGAGTGGCTATGAAGTGCATATTGATTTATTAATAGATAAATATTGTAGCAAAAGACCATATAGGTGTTCAATTGAAGACAAAAAAGAAATTGAAGAACAAGTTTCGAAATTACTAGAAAAAAAATTAATTGAAGAGTCTTACAGTCCTTTTGCTGCCCCGGTAACATTGACTTTTAAAAAAGAGGAAGGAACTAAATCTAGGTTATGTATAGATTTCCGTGATTTAAATAAAATTGTAGTGCCCCAATCACAACCATTTCCACTAATTGAAGACTTAATGGTAAAGACACGAAATTCTAAGTACTACTCAACACTTGATATAAATTCAGCATTTTGGTTGATTCCATTAAAAATTGAAGACAGGAAAAAGACAGCATTTGTTACACAAGAAGTGCATTTTCAATGGACATGTTTACCATTCGGCTTAAAAACTTCGCCAGCAATTTTTCAAAGAATATTAAGTAATATTATTAGAAAACATGGACTATCAGATTTTACTGTCAATTATATCGATGATATTTTGGTATTTTCAGTAACGTTCGAAAAACACATTGAACATTTGACATTATTGTTGGAAGCGATTAAGAAAGAAGGCTTTAGATTAAAATTCACTAAATGCAATTTTGCTCAGGATTCTGTCAAATACTTAGGCCATATGATTCAAAATAATACAATAACTCCGTTAAAAGATAATTTAATTGCTATAAAAGATTTCCCAGTACCCAAAACACAAAAAAATATTCGGCAGTTTCTTGGAAAAATAAATTTTTATTGTAAATATGTGCCCAGTATATCAATTACATTAGATCCTTTACATAATGTGTTAAGAAAGGGACAAAAATTCATCTGGACAGAAAAATGTCAAGAATCATTTGAGATGAGTAAATGATGTATGATATAATGTTAATGATGAGAGAATGTGAGATGTCAATGTCAAATTATTGTTATTATTTAAATTATTATTACAATTATTGTACGATGTCAAGTTTATTACAGAATCATTTGTTCGATTATTGTCAGATGATAAATTGATATTGGATTGCTTAGATATATTTATTGGTTTGATTATATTGACAAAATATAAATAATTAAATATTAAAAATATTAAATTCTTCAGCAATCATTTGAGGGTTACGTATAGTTTGATTATTTACTATTATTTGTTTAATATTTTCTTTTGGTAGTTGACTTTTGTTTGATTTGATTATTTTCCATGTGGCTTTTGATTTGTTTTCTGCATCAGATATGAGATAATTATTTTGAGACTTTTGTGTAAGTTTAACTATCTTTTTTAGCCGAGTGCTATACTGCTTAAGAGTATTTTTTTTTATCTTCACTAGGATTGATTCTATATTTCCATAGTAGATTTCTTTTGTTTCGACAGCATAAACTAATTCCCTTAGATAGCCATTTAGGTTTTTTAGCAATAGTGTTTTTTATTCTTATAACTGGAAAGCAAAGGTCATAAAAAAGTTTATAATATTCCAAAAATGAATTATATGCTAGTTCTGGATCATCAGTCGAGTATATTTCTTGAAAACTTAGGCTCATTAGGGATTCTCTGAATTTTGTTACGTTTTCTTTACTGAAGTCTCGCTTTTTTGTGTACCAAAATTTTAGGGTGCAAGTTCTTTTTACCGGACATTTTAGTAATTGAGCCGTGTGGTCGGACATACCCAGATCAATTATTTCGCATTTGCTACCTCTAATATTGTGGAAAATGTTGTCAATGCACGTGTTACTCTTTGGCCGGGTCGGATTGCGCGTGCCAATTTTCATATTAAAGCTGGAAATAATGTGCATAAATCTTAGAGAACTAGGATTTCTTTTTAACAAATCGATGTTGTAATCACCACACATAATAGTTTTTGTGAGCTTCCGGTTACGCAATTTGTAATGTATAGCATGTAAAACGTTAAAGAATGTATTAAGTTCATCTTGGGTGCATTTTGGTGGTCTGTATATACATATTATTACAATATTATGTTCCAGTAGTTCAATAGCTGAACATTCTGTTACATTAGAAACACTAAGGCCGACTATATCTTGTAGTACTTTGTATTTATGAATGGTTTTTACTAGTATACACGATCCTCCTTTTCCATTGTGCCTATTAAAGGATGCTGCCAAAGTATAGTTCCGAAGCGTTAGGTACACGAGGTCAGAGTTAATCATATTATGTTCTGTAATACAGATAATATCAACGTCCTTTCCTGAGTTCTTCAGATATTCCATATTTACACATAATACGTCCGATTTACTTATCAATCCATTTACATTTTGATGCATCACAACCAAATTGTTATATACGAAAAAAATCTTTGCTACTATCTACTTTTTGGTTTTCTAACTTAAAACTACTACCACTACTACTACACGAAGACATGTCAGAATTAGATTGTAACATAATATCATCATTGAATATTTTTATCTCCTGAATAAGCTTCTGGACATCATTCAGTATCGTGTAAATGCCGTTGTTGCTAATACATCCTGTCCGCTTGTGGAACATATTGTAGTCCCATTCTAAATTTAAATTTGAGTCAAGTGTATATGCATACTCATACGACATTACATCTAAGCATAGCAAGTTATTAAAATTTTCAATTCTACCGTTAAACATGTTTGTATGATCAATATATTTATACGTAGGAAGACAAATAATAATGTTTGTATTATTTATTTCTTTGAGGCTATTCCTTATAAAGACAATCATTTTAAAGTAGTCTTTCATCGTTATGAAATCCTCAGGGCCAATCAATATAACACAATAGTCTTCCATAGTGTAAAGTCGTAATTTAGATTTAAGTCCCGTCAACAACGTTTCAATTCCACAATTAGGTGTCAAGAAATGACATGTTTTAAAGTTAAGTTCGGGAATACATCCATTACTTTTGTCAGAATCTTATTTGTCTTGTTATCACTCATAATGCATAGCTTGTGATGTTTTGCTTTTAATTTATGTTGTTTTTGCAGAACTGTATGTTGTTTAATGCCTGATGGTGCAAAAGAACTTGCTGTTTCGGGTGAGCTCTGGATATATTGTGTATATTGTAGCAACATACTTGTTGAAAGTTTCAGTATTAATGTAAGGCTTAAGGCCATACAGCTCGAACAGTCTTTCCCTACTTATCCTAATACCTCTAGTTGCCCAGTCACTAAAAATAAAATTAGGGCAAATATTTTTTGTTCTCTTTTCAAAAGTTTTGTTGAATTCAGTGTGTACTACTGAAAAGAAATCCTCATACAATTTATTTGCATCGTCCATATTAGGGCCCAGAGCATTTAACTTATTGTTTAGGGTACTATTGAATCTATTTAATTTGCCAGTTGTTATTGGTCTAATTTGTATTTGCACTTTTTGAATAGGTGTTCTAAATTTAAAAGTTACCGTTTGTCCACTATGATCAGACGGTAAATAATTTACGATGGCTTTATCTAAATAATCACAACCGCAGAAGACATTATTGATACAAGTAGCAGAAGTTGAAGTTACTCTTGTTGGTTCTGTAAAAACATTTGATAAATTGAACGATTTAAAAAGGCTTAATACTTTACTGCTATTTGAATTATTTTCCAGAATATTTATATTAAAATCATCACAAATAATTGCGGCTTTGTTACTGGATGCAAGTTTTGCTAGGACATATTCCATTAATGACTCAAATAAAGAACAGTTCTGATAATTAGGGGGTCTGTATACGCACACTACAACATGCTTATCCAGCTCAACACAGGATAGTTCGATGCAATGTTCAACTGATAAACCAACTATGTCATTACGTTGCTTAGATTTTAAACAATTTTTTATCAAGATTAGAGAACCTCCACGCAGCATAGATTTACGGTTAAAACAACTGCCCACATTATAGTTCTCATAATTAATTAGCATTTGGTAATCCTTTAACCAATGTTCAGTAAAACAAACAATGTCAAACTTTGTTTTTTCTAAAAACATTTCGATTTCTAATAATTTGGAAGAAATACCTTGAATATTTTGATGAAATAATTTCAAGGCATTCTGCTGATCTCCTTTTTGATAATTATTAATTTTGGAGCAAGAAGACACCTTGTTGTTGTTAGGTATAAGAATATTCTTACTGGTGCCTTCTGTTGTCTTACAAACTAGTTTAAATGACTATCCGGAGTTAACCCCAAGATTTCAGTGTCTTCACCAGGCAGTGAGCTCATAGTGAGTGAGGGAGTTGGAACCTCCTTCGTACAATTTGTAAAAATATTTATAGCATTTGAGCTACATTTATTCAGATTCACCACCTTATTATTAGTATTATTACTAACCACTGTGGTGTTAATAATACAAGACTGCGACATACTACTTATGTCTGAGTTTATAAAAAATGTCAAATAGCCGTGCTATTATGTGTCTAAAACTAACAGGCAGATACACAGTATCCCTAGTCGATTTTAAAGTTTCCACAAAACTGTTGGTGTCAAAAAATACAAACTTGTCACTATAATGACTAACTAAGAATTGCTTATGCTTATTAAGCATATGAATATAATTGTTTTGTCTATTTGACAATTTTACTACAATTTAACTTTAACAATTCAGTTACACAGTCAGTGATTTCGTCTTTTTTGACCTTAGAACTACCTACAAATACAGTAATGTTGGTTTTAGGATTGTAAACATTTCCTGTTACTGATGCCATTATTCTTTTGTAGCTAGACCCTGGCATACAATATTTTTGAGTAGAATAACACAGGTTGTTACTAATTAATTTACCTAAACCCCTTCCTATACTATCTGAGAACATAACTGAATGATAACAATCATGACTACTAAAAGATGGACAACTACCAATCTCAGGCTGTACCACTTGAGATAGATCTTGTACTACATCAGAAATATCTTGGTTGAGAATAAAACCTTGATTCAAACTCTCAGTCTGGGACGGGTCCTCCGTTGCCTCAGGCTGGACAGCAACAGGGTTTGAAACCTGACAAGTACACCGACACATAACTAATTCATTTGCAGCAAGAATATGTTCTTTAATTTGGTTCTGAGAACCCACATATTTAATGTAAAGGGAACTAAGTCTTCCCTCGAGTAACTGTATGTCAGACGCGCTGTGTATCAATTTCATAGATATTTTTGCTGTCTTCTAATTTAATTTAATAATTGTTTAATTTATTGAGTAATTCAACACGTGCTTTCCTCAGTGGAATATTATTGGAAAAATGTTTTTGATGTTTCTTAAATTGATTACATTTTTTTATTATTCTATTCAGTTTTGCATATTTTTTAATTTTCTTATGACTAACTTTATAACTATAATTCTGCTTCAGCAAGGAATCTTCAGTAAGATCAATAGTTGTTATGGAATGAGGGTTACAATTAGTATTTATTAATTCATTGTATAAGTGGTTAGTTTCTTTAACCCGAGTACATTCTTTTTCTTTCTCTAACCGGTTAATATGACTATTGGCATGAATTAATTCATCTTCAAGGTCCCTAACTTTGCTGTCTTCCGGGCGATCCACACAATGGTGAAAGGTGTGAGCTTGTGGGTTCGATTCTGACTGTTCACTTCTTGGAACAGGATTTGTGTTCCTAAATACACAGTACGGGAAAATTCCAAGTGCAGGTCTGTTACTAATTAAAAAATATAACCTTCATTTGTATTTCTTATTTACAGTTCGGTTTAGTAATAATTGTTTCACAAGCATGGTTGATGAAAAGTATACTGATTGGAATATCTTTGAGCGTGAATTGTGAGAGATTCTACAAAGCCATGCAAGATGTCCGGGGTGCGGTGACACCGCTAATGTATTCAAACAGATGTTCAGGTAAACATAATTTCTTCTTTTTTAATTGTAAGAAATTTTAAGTTATTGGATGGTAGGTAAATAGGGCAAGCAAGGAGGTGGCTTATCTTATGGTAATTGGTTACCGCCGCTTTAAGATCTCTCTTTTTATGTTACCCTTTCAATTGAAGCAGAAAACAGCAACACTGCTTGGCGGCAGAAGTGGGCTAGTAGCCATACTAGCCATATAGATACTTTCCCGGAAATACCCGGCAGAGGTCGTAAAGACCAAATGCCATAAGCAACCTTAAGGACAGACCAATATATTACTGAACAGTGTTTTAGTACGCCAATTTGAGGGGATTGGCGCTGATAGCCGAAATACAGGTTTTTGCCTAGTTCGGCTACAGATGCTTAACTCATTTGTACTCAAAACTAGCCTAAGTTTAATTTGTAATTTTGTTTGTGAATTTACCACGTTATATATCGCGGGTCTCAAACCATAGGGGCGTACATGCAAAAATGCGATTTTTCGTTTTTAAAGCCATTGGATTCTACTATATGCGATACGTAACCTCAATTTTTCTTATAATTTAATATTAATTACTTTTGGAATTAATTACAAAACATTATTTATCGTAAGCTAGACAATCTGCAATTATTTTTAGGCCATATAGCCGTATAGTAGACGTAAGAGCAATAATTGTTGCTTTTTGGGGCAGTTTTAACGTGCCACAAAGACGTATGCACGTACGACCTTCAATTTTATTATGATCTAAGGGAATTATGTCGGGTTATAGGGACTTATGCGCATCGACTGTCCATTTCAACATGATCCTGAAGGTATTGAGTCATCACTTGCAGACGTATGTACACATATCTACACATTTTAGTATTGCTGTCTCAAGATTTCGTCAAAATGTGGACGTATAATCATATCAAGAATACCCAACACGGTCATTCTGCAATGAGCTGCCATATGGAGTAGACTTCAATTTTAATGCTGAATTAATTATTTTTCATGAGTCCTATCGGCCATCTGTTCTGCGCGCAATATGCCTGCCCACTGCCACTTAAGTTTGGCAATTTTGCAGGTTATGTCGGTTACCTTGGTTCTCCTACAGATCTCTTCATTTCTGATTCGATCACGTAGGGAAACTCCAAGCATAGCTTACTCCTTTGCTCTTAGGATGATTTTAAGCCTTCTATTGAGGCCCATTTTGAGCGTCACGTTTCAGTGCCATAGGTCATCACTGGCAACACGCACTGGTCTAAGACTTTCGTCTTGAGACACTGTGGTATGTGAAACGAGAAGATATAACGCAGCTTCCCGAACGCTCCCCAGCCGAGTCGGACAACGGAGTCGGAGTCGACGATTGACCTCTTTCTCGAAGATCTTCATGAGCTGGCTCTCCCTTATATACAGATCTCTTGCAAAGAACTTAAAGCTCTTGTTCCGCTCTTTATCGCGTCTTTAATACGATCAATATTAAAGCACCAAAGGTCGCTTTTCAAGAACTTACAGATCCATCCATTGAGCTACCGGTAGATGCACGCAGCGTCTGAAGACTGCAGGATCATCTCCCGTTTCTCCTCCATGAGCTGTAAAGTAGATTCAGAGAGCTTCTTGTTTCTATTTTTACGACGGGTCTTGAAAATCTTAGACCCAACCGTATAAACAGTTTTCACGAACCCATCGTTATAATCGTCCATGGAGGTCCCTAAGCACTTGAAACGATTCTGAAGTTTGAGCTGAAAGCTCTCGGGGTTTTGGATTTGGATCGGTGCTGGACGGAGCGTAGACTTCATCAGTAGAGATCTTTCCAGCTTGATATTTAGATTCAATGTACTATTTGCAATTGTTACTATGTGGTGATCACTTCCAGTTTTCAGCGCATTGATGACAGAGACATTATTAAATGTTTGTTTCTTCGTCGACATAATGATGTATCTGTCTTCTTTCTTCTTCTTAGTTGCATCATACTTTCTGAAGAAGGAGTTTCTTATAAAGAGGCCTTCATTCTCCATAAAATTGGCCAGTAGGTGACCCCGGTGGTTCCGATGTCCAACTCCAAATTGACTCACTCGTAGTTCATAATTGTCTCGTTTGCCCAGTTTCGCATTGAAGTTCTCCATAACAACGTTGAAGTGAGTTTTAGAGGCAAACATGGCTCTGAAAATTTTCTCATACATGGTCTCCACCTCATCGTCGGGGTGTGACGAGGTCGGGGCTAAAACCTGTATTACCTTCAACGAATATCTTGCTAATATTCTGAGTATAAAGTACGCCACCCTGGTCGACACACTCCCTATCTTCAGCACGTTGCTTACAAAGGACTTGTGAATGATAAACCCGACATCACCTTGAGACTGCTGATCGCCCCTCCCGCAAATAGAGTAGGTTCCCGGATTTGAGGATTATCGAGTCCTCCTCCTCTCTTCGGACTTCAGATAACCCAAATACCCGATCGTAACCTGCTCAATTCTTCCTCGAGTTCGGTGATCTTTTCGTCCGTCCAGAGTTTACGCGTTGTGTATGTTGCCACAGCCAATTTTCGGTGATTGTGATAATGTATCAATCAATAATGAGCTCAATTTTGTATGTTTGTGTTTTTATACCATTTAAAATAATTTTGTTCAGATTTGTGACTTTTTACATTTTTATATGCTTATTTTTTGTTCTTATTTTTATTCACACCGAAAAAAAAATTGTAATTTCTACCATTTGTTCTTTTTTTTTCTACATTTTAGAACAAAAATGGTCTATACTTCCACTTAGAATTCAAACACATCTCAGTATTAATGACAAGCCAGACAGGCGCATAAATTATTAAAATCACAGAAATAACATTAATTTTGATGGTTTCTCATTCCTAAATTGCAATATTTTAAATCACCAACTAAGTTCAAATAAATATTGGTATAATTATTAATAATTTAAGGAAAAAAGTTTTACGTCTATAAATTCCAAGCATTTTTGGGGGAATTTTGATGGAGTTTTACCGTATTTCCGTCATGCCAAATAGACGTAAGAACCAAAAACTGGTGTTATAGAGGAAATAACTTAAAATCAAGCATCCCATATGAACTGAACTGTAAACATATGGCCACATGCAAAAACACAATAAGCTGGCTCAATCACAAAAAAAGTTATTCAGTTTTTTGTCTCTCCTGAAAAGTAACGGTTTTGTGGATACGCCCCTATGGTTTGAGACCCGCGATATTATACCCACATTTCGCTAGTTACCAGACGGTTTGACAGATTCAGATTTATAATTACTTACTATAAGTGTTGTACCCTAATTGCGTAACTTATTTTCGTAAACAATTTCGCGAAATTTGTTTCATTTTGACATTTCAACAACATTCTTTGCGTTATTTACGTTGTTGAACAGATTTTTTTTCCAACTCATTAAGCAATGGATTAGAAATCTGTTTCAAATCGAAACAAATTGTGATTTTGTTGTATTACGCAATTAGGGTACTGGTTTACTCACGATGTTTTTCTTCACTGATATCGGTAATGAACAAAGTAGACACAGAAAGGACATATGAATTTTAAAAAGTCACATTGGTATTTGTCCGGATTTTAACCTACAATCTCGTGAATGAGAGGCGAGGCCTTAAACACTGGACCATCACAACAATCTATTACCATTAACTGGGCTTAATTTAGACTCCGGGCTGCGACTGAGCATGGTATATTTATATTAATTAATGGTATATTTATATTAATTAATTTACTTGTTTTATTTACAGATAAACATACTCTCTCCGTGTGTAAGAACATTCAACGTATGCAGAACGCTTCGTTCAAGAAAATGAGCGCATGTGGCTTTTTTATCGTGGACGCCATGATGTCTCTGCATCTGTTCAGTTTTATTACCACGTACACTATAGTTCTGATTCAGTTCGAATTTCTTTAATTCTAGATTACTTTATAAATTCTTCTTCTTTTTGTTTCTCCTTCACTGGTACCATATAATATATTTTTTTCTTACATTCTCAGCTGTCTGCCGTCTCCTTATCATTTGTATTAATTAATCTTTACATAGTTCATCCATTTATTGTCATGCCTTTCTCTTTCTCTCCATTTGTCAATATTTATTTTCATTACCTTATTGGACACATGCGTTTTATCCTAATTTATCACATGCCTACAATTTCCTTTCAACTTTTCTGTCACAGGTGCTACTTTTGAATGTCCTTTCTCTTAACTTGATATCTGAATGTGAGTGTTGTGAAATTAAATAAATTGTAAAATCGATCGTTTTATTTATAAATTTATTTTGACCAAAGTTTTTTTTTTAAATTTTATTCTTAACCCTTTATTATATTTACTATGTAAATTTCGGATTTTAGCATTCAATAGATCGACATAATCCTTGTTTACAGCCAGATTATTTAATTCTTTTATCGTGTTAGCATTCAATCGATCTACATAATCCTTGTTCACAGCATCGTCTGCTTCTACTGGAGATCTAATTCCTCTCAGTCTTGATGTTTTTAAATCAAAATCTCCGTTTTCTCACTTTAACAATGCATTCTCATTAAAATAAAAAATAAAATTATCATAAATAATTATTTATCTTATCTTAATACATTTTTACAAACGTGGAGACAAAACCATGCGTTTAGAGCTAATTATAAGTATCAAATAATATTGACCAGCTAGATCGGCCTTTTCGTCCACAATGCGCTCGTTGGTTCGCAAAATGCTGAAAACTAATTGATGAAGCTTCTAACAGTATTCATTCCACCAAGAGTCTATGATAGGGTAAACATGATTTGAGGATAAATGAAAAAGTTATATTATGTCACACTTGTAATAATAATGTAACACAGTACATAATGAGACAGGTTCCGCCAGCGCGCGCCAAGTATCCAGCCGGTGGTGAATGTATAGACGGATAAATTGTGCCAGCACATGTATACGTACCTTGCGGCTGGTACCTGGTGACGACTACCCGGTAGCTGGAACGTGTTTGAAGATATTAGATAACATCATCTGCCTAGCCTTTTCCCTATGTTGGGGTCTGCTTCCAGTCTAACCGAATGCAGCTGAATACCAGTATTTTACATGGAGCGACTGCCTATCTGACCTCCACAACCCAGATACTGGCTAACACGATATCCCTTTATATAAGTGATTGTCAGACTTTCGGGCTTCTGACGACCCGTGCGGCTGTTATAACTTCGCTACAAGCCCCAAAACTAACAATGAAAATTAATTTTAAGGGGTAAAAAATTAACCATCACATTCAAATAATAATTTATTTTCGGTTTACAAACAATGGCATGATATTAATTTAGACATGATTAAAAACTATGAGGCACTAGTTTGTGAGACTGGTGTCTGGACTAGGAATAACTGTACAGCACATCACCAGTGCCACTACATCACTAGCTATCTAAACATAATCAATTATTTATTAAATGTGAACGGACAGATAGGGCATAACAATTCAATGATAGACTCACAAATGAAAAATAATAAAACTAAAGGAGAAATAAGTGGAAAATTTCGTGATCTATTGTGTGTAGGGAAATTAGATTACCGAAGTATTGATTAAATTTAACGGATTACACTTTTTTTGTCAACGGATTCATCAAATAGAACAGTGGAGTTGTACAACAAACACGTTTTCAACTATGAACAGAATAGAATCAAGAATAAACTCTGCTTTAATCGAGTCTGCACCAATCGTTACGTATTACAGTAGAATTTTGTTCAACAACCAGATTGAAAGTGATCCTCAGTCGGTTCTGTGGCCGTTAAATCTAATGCAAGCCCTCTCCATCTGTTCGAAGTACAAAATTCACAACAACATCATCACTTCAAACAGTTTCACCTACAATTTTATTGGAGTCTTTTGCATGATCATTTTCCGCACTTATTGCTTCTATGGTTGGTTTAGCGAATTTGTCGGTTTCGGTGAGGGCTTTTTCATGCTCCTTAACTGGACTTCTATCTATGACAACTTCTTCTTATCAATTGGGTTCATTTTAAATTACTATAGTAATATCAAGTATTGTCACCAAAATGTTTCATTAGTTTCAAGGATCCAGCACGCTCTCACTCTCCTCAAAGTGAACGGTAATGAACTCAGAAGAATGAAAATCTACAACTGGATTTCAGTTATAAGTGTTAATAGTGTTTTTATTGTTACATGGATCTTATTTTTTTGTTTCCTCCCTGAAGTGGGTTACATCAATATAGTTTTAAGTTACAGTTTCATCATTTTTGATATTAATGTCATGTACGCTTCATTTATTATGAAACTGTTATGTAAGCTCTTAATAGTGTGGATTGAAGATGTTCGAAGAGCGGAAAATATTTCAGATTCGCAAAGAGAATCTTATTGGCAGATCAAGTATGATGTGTATGTAGACATAATGGAGGCATATAAGCTCGTTGAGATAACTTTTGGTCAGCTTGTAAGTACACCTTCGAGCCTTTTGACGAGCCTTTTGGTATTAATCCAGACTAAGTAATGTGATAATGTTATTTTATTTTCAGATTGCATTCAATATAATAAATACAGCGTGTCATGGGCTGATAAACATAGCCACGTTGTTAAAGATACAAATAATGTTGGAGAATTATTTTTTTGTAAGTGTTTTCTTCTTAATTTTTTTTATCTAACAATAATTTTGATGGATAAATACACCTTATTGTACATCATATAACAATTTTTACAACCAAAGCAGGGGCGTGTCATCGTAGAAAATCCATTGCTCCTTCAGATAACCTTAACATGGACATAGGATAAAAGAGGCTTAATTATTTATAAATAAATAAATAAGTAATACATTCATTTACATAATATTAGAAGTAATTAGACTTAATTAAGGCAATTTATAAGACCAATATTAGTAGAAACACTGGAAGGATGACACGCTTAAATGTCATCTAGGTATACATGTTGGTGACGTGATTTCTAAATACACAAAACGGGGAAAATACTGAGTGCAGATTTATTACTAATTTTTAAAAAAAAACCTTCATTTGTATTTCATATTTACAGTTCCGTTTATTAATAGTTGTTTCACAATTATGGTTGCTGAAAAGTATACTGATTGGAATATCTTTGAGCGTAAATTGTGAGAGATTCTACAAAGCTATGCAAGATGTCCGGGGTGCGGTAACAACGCTAATGTATTCAAACAGATGTTCAGGTAAACATTATTTTTTCTTATTTTAATTGTAAAGTATTTTATGTTATTCGATTGTAAAAAGGTGAAGCAAGGAGACGGCGGTAACCACTTACGATCAGATGATCAGCCACTCATCTGATCGTAAGTGGTTACCACCGTCTTAAGACCTCTTTCTTTATGATACCCTTTCAATCGGAGCAGAAAACAGCAAAATTGCTTGGCGGTAAAAGTAGGCAAGTAGCCATGGTGATACTTCTCCAGAATTGCTCGATAGAGATCGTAAAAACCAAATACCATAAGCAACCTTTAAGATAGACCAATATATTGAACAGTGTTTGAGTACGACAATATACCACGTTACATATTATACCCGCATTTCGTCAGTTATCCTTTAAGTCCCATTAAGGATCGAGCTTAATACCATTAAAAATAATAGCAGCCTGTTATTGTCCTCTTTCTCATACAGAGAAGGCATTAGCATTGATTGCCACGATTGATCAAGACGGGTTGGTGATTTAAGACTTATATTTACTATAAGTCCAGGTTTTCTCCCAATGTTTTCCTTCACCGATGTCAGTAATGAACAAGATAGACACAGAAAGTATATATTTTTTGCACTTTAAAAAGTCACATTGGTATTGGCCCGGATTTGAATTCACAACCTGGTGAATGAGAGGCGAGGCCTTCAACACTGGTCCATCATGACACTCTATTACCACTAATTGGGTATATATCTAGACTCCGGGCTACAACTGAGCATGATATTTATTTATGTTAGTAAATTTACTTGTTTTATTTGCAGATAAACATACTCTCTCCACGTGTAAGAACATTCAACGTATGCAGAAAGCTTCGTTCAAGAAAATGAGCGCGGGTGGCCTTTTTATCGTGGACGCCATGATGTCTCTGCACCTGTTCAGTTTCATCACCACGTACACTATAGTTCTGCTTCAGTTCGTATTTCTATAATTCTAGATTATGTATTCTTCTTCTTTTTATTCCTCCTTCACTGGTACCATATTTCCCCTTAAAATGTGTTTGTCTCTTATATTCTCAGCTGTCTGCCGTCTTCTTATCATTTGTATTAACAAATCTTCACATAGTTCATCCATTTATTGTTAGGCTTTTCTCTTCCTCTCCATTTGTCAATATTTATTTTCATTAACTTGGTCACATGCGTTTAATTCTTAATTATCACATGCCTACAATTTATTTTAAACTTTTCTGTCACACGCACTATTTTCGGATTCCGTCTCTTAACTTAATGTCTGTATGTGTGTTGTGAAATTAAAAAAATGTTAAAAACGGTTTATTTATTCATTAATTTTGACCTCAAAATGAGGTTAAACTAACGAAGACACTTTCTGTTTTACCATAAAAAACCCAATGACAAAATGTTTCTGTAGTTATGCAAAAACGAGTAGTTTTAATTTATGACCAAATAAATAAATAATAAATGATCATTTGTTTGTTGTTTCCGCTTTCATTTAATTTTACATTATGTATATTGTAATAACAAACGTGTAGCGGTTACACCGCTACATACGAAGTACACATGAAAGACATGACGTCACACAAATCATGCATCACGCAATTGGAGTTTACCGCGTGATTGACATATATTCGAGATTCCAACTTCAACCGTTGAGCAATTGCCCGCCAGACACAACACCCGTCTAGTCGTTGGATGCTCCCTTTTCTATGGTGGATGAGTGAACTTTACACCCTGTTCCTCATACCACCAAAAAAAATTATTTTATTTGAATTAAAGAAAATTGTATAACCTAATAACCAATCTAGACTGGTATCAACACAATCATGTACAAAATTTACTTAATGAGAGGTCAGCTTAAATACTGGATAGGTAAGTGTTTTATTCCAAATAATAACTCGTATTTTAGGATTTCGTGGTAAAATCGTTGAGCTCCTTAAATTCTGAGTTGAGCTGCAGGATAACTGCACTGACTGGACAGGCCCTCTCAATCTGTGTGGTGCTTTCCTCGAAAGACCACTTCAGACACCAATCCACATGGCTTTCACGTAATCTGACCAAGATTATGTCTGGATTTAAAAAAAAGAGAATATGACCTCTGAGTTTGCTTCGGCTTTTCTTCTCAGAGTAGTCAGATAGGAAACGCTGACCTCATCTAGTTTTAAAAAAATATGATTGACGTGTAAAAGTGTTTGTACAAACCTACTTACAGAAATAAAATCATTTATCAAACAAGGAACTCTTATAGTTTCGTCATGTTCGTTTGTTTGTCTACCCGTCTGTCTGTCCGCGGCTTAGATCAGAGACTGTTAGTAATAGAAAGTTGTAATTTGGCTTGGATATACATATTAAATCACGCCGGCAAAGTGGTTAATTTAAAAAAAAGGGTAGCTCCCCTATACGTAAAGTGGTATTGTAAATAACAAAATATAGATACTACTAGCGCCAACTTGTAACAAACTTATAAATAATTCATTAGTCTATGTTTTCTTTTCTTAAAATAAATTTGTCATTCCAAATGTCGGTTGACACACGTTGTTTTATTATAGGTTATGGGCTACTGTGAGTTTTTGTTAGAATTATCAATTAGATGAACAACAGACTGTGCTTTTTACCATCAGACTTGTGTGTAAATGAACAGTGAGCAAAAACCGGCTTTTTTCAAAAAAGTAATAACGTGCGTGACAGTCATGGCGTCCAGTTCGAACTATCTTGTTAGCGTACCGAAATTATAAGGGCGCGAGAACTATAGTGGATGGTGTTTCACCGCAGAGAATTTCCTGGTAGGATTTGGAAGGAATGGTTGAGTGCATAAAACCTGAGCCCAATCATCCTCCAGCAGCTGCAGATGACGCTAGAACAAAAGCCAAGCTGATATTAACAATCGACCTGGCTCTTTATGTTCATACAAAAACCGTCAGAACATCGAAAGATTTGTGGGATAAATTGAAGATGTTATTCGATGATTCAGGATTTACTAGAAAAATAAGTATTAAATTCCTCAAGGGAATTTAATATCTATTCGATTGGAAAATTGTACTTCGACGACGGCCTATGTAACACAAATTGTTGAAGCTGGGCAGAAATTACAAGGTACGGGATTTGGTATAACCGACGAGTGGATAGGCTCTATCATGCTAGCAGGTCTAAGCGAAAAATATATGCCCATGATAATGGCCATCGAACATTCAGGCATCATAATTACATCCGACGCCATTAAAGGGAAATTGATGGACATGGAACCGGAAGATAGTGATGTCAATAATGCATTCGCATGTTTCCGCAAGAATCATAATCAACGTTCAAAGTATGAAAAGTGTATACAGTCTGTGGCCAATAAAGATGGTGGGAAAGCAGAAGTGTCAACGTCTGTCAAAGGAAAATCAAATGTCAAATGTTACAATTGTAAACAACAAAGTCACTATCGTAATCAATGCACTAACAAAGATAAATCTTCTAAGAATTCAGAAAATAAATTGTCAAAAACAAGTAATGCGTTTAATGCCGTGTTTTTTAACAGAATATTTGATAAGAGTGACTGGTATGTCGATTCTGGTGCCAGTACGCATTTAACAAGCAATAAAGATTGGATGATCGACACGTGTTATTCTGGTTTCATCAAAGAAATCGTGGTTGCTAATCAGAATAAAATTCCAGTGCTGTATTGTGGAAACGTTAACATAACAACGTCGACTGAAGAATGTGATTTTAACATAACTGTTGAATATGTGTTATGTGTTCCCGAGTTATTTACTAACTTATTGTCAGTGAGCCAGTTGATAAGGCAGAGCAACAAGGTGCATATCACTGGCAAAGGATGTGAAATACTCAACAAAATGACACTCTAGTAGCTACTGCATCGCTCGTGAATGGAGTTTACAAACTAAACACTTCTATTTGTTTGATGGCAGCAGTAGCAGAGTCTCCAGAAGTTTGGCATCGTAGATTGGGACACGTCAACAGTTATAACATGAATAAAATGTAGGATGCTGTGGAGGGAGTTAAATTTATTGAGAAAGCTAAAATCAACAAGTCTAACTGCATAGTGTGCTGTGAAGGTAAGCAAAGTCGTTTGCCTTTTGCTCATGAAGGGAACAGGAGCACTAAGCTTTTGGAAGTGGTACATAGCGACATTTGTGGCCCGATGGAGAATATATCGCTAGGAGAATCTAAATATTTCTTGATCATCGTTGATGATCACAGCCGCATGACTTATGCTTATTTTTTTAAAAGTAAAAATGAGGTTTTACAGTATTTTAAAGAGTATAAAGCTAGAGTTGAGAATTCAACATCAAATAAAATTAAAATTTTAAGAAGTGATAATGGCAGAGAGTTTTGTAATAAAGTTTTTGATAGTTATTTGAAGAAAGCTAGTATAGATCATCAAAAACAAATCCTTACACACCTGAACAAAACGGGCTTTGTAAGCGCATGAATAGAACTCTAATTGAAAAAAGCCAGATGTCTTTTGTTTGATGCTAAACTTGGTAAGGAGTTCTGGGCAAAAGCCATTAACACTGCTGTTTATTTATAGAATAAAATTACAAAAACTAGATTGAATAGTCGTACACCATACGAGTTGTGGACAGGGGCCAAACCAAACCTCAGTCATTTAAGGATTTTTGGTAGTACTGTCATGAAGCACATACCCAAGGAGAAAAGACATAAAAAAAACGAGAAAGCTGAACAATGCATACTGGTTGGCTACCCTGAGGATGTTAAAGGATATAGGTTATATAATCGGTCAACGAAAGCTATTATAACTAGTAGAGATAAATAAATTAAATATTTTTTTTATTTCAAAAAGTAGTTTGTACATGGTATACAAAGTTGTCTTATATAATTAGATGTTATAAATAAATAGAACCAGTACAACACATATAAAAATGGTCATAGGACTCCCTTTCCTAAAGTAGGCAGAAAATCTGTTTGTATCTTAGGAAAGAGTATCCATTCACAGTGAGTCTTATTACGGTTACAAAAAAATTTTTTGGTACGTGCAGCAGGCGAACAAAGTACTTAATGTTAAAATAAAGTATAAAAATAAAAAGAACAAAAAAAAAAAACATGAGTGTGTGTGGGTGTATGGGCGTGTGGGTGTGTGTATGGTTGTGTGTTGGTGTATGTGTGGGTGTGTGTGTGTGTGTTTGGGTGTATGTGTATTTGGGTGTATGTGTATTTGTGCGTATGCGTGTGTATGTGGGAGTGCTTACATGCCTGTGTTGTATGAGTAAGTGGATGTGTTGTGTTCTGTGTGTAAACCTATCTCTTTACTGTATAGTGGTTAGAAGCTCTTCGGTATCACTATATGTCAATATCTGTAACCATGAATTTAACTTGTTTTTTAACTCGCCCTTTGTCAAGGCGTAAATATTTAATTGTTTGTGGGCTTTATTATACAGCCTTGCACTTAGGCCATTAAACTGGCGTCTTGCGAAGGCAGTCCTGCAAGAGACAGCAGGACATAAGGGAAAGCCACGACGCCGCTGACTGAAAAGCTGCTTATTAAACAAGATCATAGAGTGCTTGTAGAGGATTGATCTAAAGATGTATAATTTCCTAACAGTTAAGACATTGCATTCTGAATATAGCATATGTGTAGGGTAGTCACGAGGTTTGAAGTGAATTACTTTTAGCACAGCCCTTTGAGCTCTTTCGAGTTTTAATAGCTCAGTTTTATGAGTCCCTCCCCACACAAGGATACAGTACATCAGGATTGTTTGACACAGAGCCAAATAAACCATTCGGAGAGTATTGTTATCCGCTGCAAACCTTATTTAAAAAAAAATATAAATTAGTTTTCTGGTGCGAGAGGTTAATGACTCCAATTGAATGGTCCAGTCTAGTTTCTCATCAACGAACACTCCGAGATATCTTATGGATTTTACCATAGACAATGAGATACACTTACAAGGTTCTGTCTTTTGCTGACAGTTATGGGCTTTTAGATTTCCGGTTTCTTCAGCTGGTTTTGATGTATGCGGTAGAATGAAACGTAAAAATTTGGTCTTATCAACGTTTAAGGTTAAAAGATTACTTGCTAACCAATGCATTACTCTCCACAATGCGTTTTCCGAATGCAATTTAGCGTCATCCCAATGCCACTAGTGCAGTGTCGTCTGCGTAAGTGAAAATATCACAGTTGACGAGAGGCAGATTACAAAGGTCGTTTATATAGATTTGGAAGAGGGTTGGACCCAAAATACTTCCCTGGGGGACCCCAAAGGTTATTCGTTCCTCTGCGCTAATTGTATTGTCGATCTTGACGGATTGTCTACGGTTAGAAAGATAATCTTTAAAGATTTGAAGAGCTAGACCACGTATACCTACATTTTCCATTTTCTCTATTAGTTTGGAAATACAAACAGTGTCGAACGCTTTACTGAGATCTAGAAAAATGCCATAACATTTCAGTTTTTGGTCTAGTTTGTCAGCTACCGACTGCACAAGATCGACTACGGCATCTTCCGTAGAGATGCCATGTCGGAAACCATATTGATTATTGGCGAGAATGTGGAATTTGGTTAAATAATTGGTTAGGCAGTTGTTAAGAACTCGTTCCATGATTTTAGACAAAGCGCTTAAGACAGAGATGGGGCGATAATTTGAGATCTGATCTTTATCTCCAGTTTTGTACACAGGTGTTACTAACGCAGTTTTAAAGGCCCTCGGATAGGAGATATCATCATCATAAAAGAAAAATTGTCTCATCTAGAAAATATGATTGAAGTAGAAGAGATAGATGACAAGCCAACAGAGAACAGGCTACACCTGCCTTCAGTAGGAGAGCTCTCAGATCACAGTATAGAGGATTCGTTCACTTCTTTGGTGAGTGACAAGGATGAAACCTATATACCAGATGAGGAGTTGACATCTGAAGAGGAGTTGCAATCAGACACCATAAGTAAGGACATTACCACAACGGCAGAGAAATAAACCAGACAGGTATATACTTATGTGCACAGAAGAGTGTAATAAAGATTTCAGCAATGAACTGTCATTAGAAGAAGCACTGCGAGGACTAGAGAATGAGTATTGGGAACAAGCTGTCAAGGAAGAGCTGAAAAGCTTTGAAGACAACAATGCATGGGAAGTTGTTGATATTCCTGTAAGTGGCAATATTCTAAAATGCAAATGGGTTCTCAAGAAGAAGTGCGATGCTGATAATAATGTCCGTTATTGAGCCAGGCTTATGGCTAAAGGGTGCTCTCAGAAATATGGTGTGGACTATAATGAAACATTTTCTCCTGTAGTGCGGCATACAACACTTAGGTTATTATTTGCTTTATCAGTGCAGTTGAATCTAAATGTGACTCATCTTGATGTGAAAACCGCCTTCTTGAATGGTGAACTGTCAGAGACTATATACATGCAGAAACTTTTAGGTTATAGCTGTACAAATGATAAAAAGATTCTGAAATTGAAGAAAGCTATATATGGTCTTAAACAGGTATGCTGAGCATGGCATAAGAAAGTGGATAGTTTATGTTAGCGAATGGTTATGTTAAATCTAAAATAGAACCATTTTTATATTTAAAATGTGTTGGCAGTAGCAAACCCATTGTGACATTGTATGTTGATGATTTTTTAGTTTTTTCAAGTGACGATAGTGAAACTAATCTAGGGGCTTGTGGCTAAGTAATAACAGCTGCACGGGTCGATCGATCAGGTTAAGCTACGCTTGCCGCGGTTGGTCCGTGGATGGGTGACCATCTTTACATACCAAGTCCCCTCCGTGCCTCGAAAGCACGTTAAGCCGTTGGTCCCGGCTGTCATTTGTAGATCTTTGACAGTCGTTACGGGTAGTTAGAAGCCCAAAAAGTCTGACAACCAGTCTTACCAAGGGGTATCGTGTTACCTAGTCACTAGGTTGTGGAGGTCAGATAGGCAGTCGCTCCATGTAAAATACTGGTATTCAGCTGCATCCGGTTAGACTGGAAGCCGACCCCAACATAGTTGGGAAAAGGCTAGGCAGATGATGATGATAGTGAAACTAATCATTTTAAGAGCATGTTAGGTAAGAATTTTGTGTTAAAAAACTTAGGGATTGTAGGGGAATGTCTTGGCATGTCAGTTGATTTTGATAAACTAAATGGTACTGTTACCTTGAGTCAAGAGAGATATATTGATAAGTTACTGTCTAAATTCAATATGGCTGATTGTAAAACAGTGAATACTCCAATGGAGGTAAATTTATAATGTAAAAAGAAGGATAATTGTAATAGTCAGAATCCCTATCAGCAGCTAATCGGGAGCTTAATGTATTTAGTTGTGCTTACACGACCTGACCTTGTGAAGACCGCAGGAATCCGCTGGATGCGGAAAGCACAGAATCGGTCGAAGTGAAGGTGCTTAGGGGAGGCCTATGTTCAGCAGTGGACGTCTTTTGGCTGAAATGATGATGATGATGACACGACCTGATATAGCTTATGCAGTGTCATATCTGAGTCAATTTAATAATTGTAATACTGAAGAACTATGGGTGTATGCCAAAAGAATATTGAGATATTTAAAAAAGACAAAAGATTTAGGTTTGAAATATAGTAAGAATGTTAATATTGAAGGATATGTTGATGCAGACTGGAGCAATGATGTTAATGATAGGAAATCATATTCAGGATTTTGTTATATATTGTCAGGTTCTGTTATATCTTGGAGCTGTAGTAAACAAAAATGTATTGCACTCTGTAGTACAGAAGCAGAATTAGTATCAATATCAGAGGCTTGCAAAGAGGCAGTATATCTAAGAAACTTACAATATGAAGTTACTAAAAGAATGTATTGCATTACCTTGTATAACGATAGTGTGAGTGCGCAGAAATTGTTAATAAACCCCGTATTCCATAACAAAACTAAGCATTTTGATGTCAGATATTATTAATTACGTTAGCTGCAGTCGGAGGATTAAAAAAACCAAAAATGATTTAACTTAATTTATTTAACATTAAAAGAATTACATTAATTATAAACTAAATTAGCCTAAGCGACTACCTGTTCGAAGTATGAATATGGAGTGCAATTGTTGGGGTTTCTGCGTCAGGTCGTCGTCGTGTCAGCGTCGTGGAATTAAATCAGACACAAGGCTCCTTACTGATAGCGTGTAATTATCGTTTTACAATAGATATAAGTATTTTTCACAGTTTAAATAGATTAGCGGTTATAATTTGCGTGAGTACGTTAGCGTGTCACCAAGACAGTGAAAATCCGTAGAGCGTCGCTAGTGTCGCGCCGTGGTCTGCCCCTTCCCCGTGCGCCGCCTTAGTCTCATTGATTGGTTTATGTGTTGCCAGTAGATGGTGCTGTGGTCGTCAACATGCCCGCGGCCTTGGAAACATCAGGTTCCAATGAAGCTGAGATGCTGCTCGTTCGGTTGTCATCAGGATGCAGGAGCGGGCAAATTCTTGGGTATGATCGTCGAATGACGCCCGTCGCTGTGTTGATGGTTGCTACGCGTGAGATGCCATCTTTGCCGGCGAATGTGTGCAGTACTTGTCCGAGGCGCACTTCAAAGGTGGTAGGTGGTCCTCTTTGATTAGGACGAGGGTGTCAGGGGTAAGTGTGTCCTGGTTGAGTTGCCACTTCGTTCTTTTCTGGAGCTCAGAGATGTACTCGGTTGACCAGCGTTGCCAGAAGTTCTGTCTCATTTGTTCTACGCGATCGTATCGTGGCAGGCGCTGCGTAGCCGTCGCAGTGAGGTCCCGACTGGCGGGTGCGGTGAGCATTCGGCCAATCAGGAAATGAGCAGGACATAAAGGAACAAGGTCGTTCGGGTCTGTGGACATTGGGTGCATAGGTCGGGAGTTGAGGACTGCTTCAATTTGTGCCAATATCGTACTCAACTCTTCGTATGTAAAATGAGCATTTCCTATAATGCGACATAAATGAAACTTACAGGACTTGACCCCTGCCTCCCACAAACCACCGAAATGAGGCGAGTACGGCGGAATAAATGTGAATCCTATTGAATTATTAGTAGTAAAATCTATAATGTCTGATTTTGAAGAATCTAAAAATTTTGAAAATTCCTTTAATGCTCCTACAAAAGTCGTGCCATTGTCAGAATAAATCTGTAGTGGTTTACCACGTCGAGAGATGAAACGCTTAAACGCCAGCAAATATGCTTCAGTAGTAAGACTTGTGACCAATTCTAAATGTATTGCGCGCGTAGTAAAACATATAAAGAGACATATATAACATTTCGTTAACTTTGCCCCCCTCCCGGCACGGTTCAGCATGAACAATGGTCCAGCATAATCCACGCCACTACGTATGAATGGATACCCTGGCTCCAATCGTTCGGTAGATAAGTTACCCATTTGTATGTTTAATGGTCTAGGTCGCATACGCTTGCACCTCATACAGGTGTGCACCACTTGTTTAGCTAAGTTACGCCCTCTAATAGGCCACCAAGTATCACGAATTGTAGCCAGTAATAACTGAGGCCCTGCGTGTAATAATGATTAATGTTGATGCTCAAATATAAGGCGAGTTAATGTGTGTTTACCACACAACAACAAAGGATGTTTTTTATCATACGAGAACGAGTCTGAATATGATAGTCTGCCTCCTACTCTAATTAAATCGTGTTCATCTAAGAAAACATTTAAACTAGAAATACTGCGTGGGCATTTTAATTGACGATTTTGTTTTAATGTTTTATAAACATCTAAGAAAGATTGTTGTTGTGCTATTCGGGTTAAAGTTCTAATAGAAATATCTAATTCATCCATCGATAGGCAACCTGTGAGCCGTTCTGTTTTTAGTTTTGTGCGGCTATTGTTCATGAAACGCATAATATACGCCACTACGCGTCGCAAACGATTATAACATGAATACCTATCGAATACAAAAGAATCAGAATTTACTTGAACGAGTAATGAAGTTTTAAGTGATTTTAATTCAGGTAATTCATCGTTATTAACATTATTATAAGAATTAATATCATGTTCCCATTGTGTGTTAGGAACCTTTAGAAATGGCGGTCCGCGCCACCACAACTCACAAGTCTTAAGTATATCTAGATGCACACCGCGCGATAACAAATCAGCTGGATTTTGTTTACCGGCTACATGAAGCCACGGCTTATCGCCCGTGAGGTCATTAATCTGTGCAACGCGGTTCTGCACAAATGTTTTTAATAAATTAGGTGACATTTTGAGCCATCCTAAAACTATTGTTGAGTCTGACCAAAAGTAGACGTTATTAAAAGATAATCTTAATGAGTTACTAATTTTTGTAAATAACTTTGCAGCTACTAGCGCGCCACATAGTTCTAAGCGCGGCACGCTAACAGGTTTAACGGGAGCGACCTTACTTTTCGCACATAACAACGTGACTGATATCACCTGTGCATCTGTATAGCTGCGTACATATGCGCAGGCGCCGTATGCGTCTTGCGAGGCGTCACAAAATATATGAACTCAAGAATGTGTGTATTTTCTCCAATGACATAACGTGGAATGCGTATGTCTTTTAAATTTGGTAATTTATTAATGAATTTTTGCCATTCTACTAGTATATGGTTAGGAACTGCGTCATCCCACCCTATCTTACATAGCCACATCTTTTGTAATAGAATTTTAGCTATTATTATATTTGGTGTAAGTAAACCTAAAGGATCATATATCTGCGCGATGACTGAAAGAATATTGCGTTTGGTAGTGTGAGTTACGTCATGATCACATTTTGTGCTAAAATACAGTTCATCGGATGAATAAAACCATCCCATACCTAGTGTTTTGGTATGACAGTTTTCTCCTAGTGTGAATTCCTTAGAAGTAGACGGTAACTCTGTTTGTGGAATTTCTGAGTTAAATATCCATTTTCTAAGGGAGAAACAACCTGATTCTAATACTTCAGATACATCTCTGCATATTTCTAATAACTATTGTTTATCCTGATGTCCCGTTATTAAATCATCAACGTAAAAAACGTCATTAATTACTTGTGCGATGACGTCATCTTTACATTCTAACGCGAGTTGTTTTAAACATCTAATACGATACACGAGATACGATACGGATGCCGTCCCGTAAGTGACGGTGTTAAGTTGAAATACACCGAGCGGCTCAGATGGATCTTCCCTCCAAAGTATTAGTTGCAGATTTCTCTGATCAGGCTGAACTAATATTTGCCGATACATTTTCTCAACGTTGGCGCATGCTACATATTTAAATTGTCTAAAACGGAGTAAAATTGAAAGCAAATCATTTTGTAACGTAGGCTCATTGTGTTGTATGTCGTTTAATGATTTGCCCGAAGTGGACTTTGCACTTGCGTCAAAGACAACTCTAAGTTTGGTTGTTGAACTATTTTCCCTGTAAACACCATGATGTGGTAAGAAATAACAAGGTGAAGAGTATTCTGTTATGCGACTCATGTGACCCAGACCTAAATATTCACTCATAAAATCGTTATACATTTTTCTATAGCTCGGCGCGCTCCTAATTAGTTTGCGTTCGAGTGCAAGAAACCTGTTTTTTGCCATAGAAAATGTGTCATGTAAAACATCAGCTGATTGACTGAGTGGAATGCGCACAGAAAAACGGCCCTTAACGTCACGTAAAGTCGTATCTGTGAATAAATTTTCGCATGCACTTTCATCTTTAGTGAGATTTTTGTGTGTTGAAGTTATTTCTTCCAGTTTCCAAAATCGTTTGAGTTCTGAATCTAATGTTTGCGTGAAATTACAATGACTTAGGTTAACGCGTGAAACCTTTTTATGTACAGTTCCCGATATGATCCAACCAAATTGTGTGTTTTGTAAGTATGGACCATTCGGCAACCGTATCAGACCTTCACTAAGCAGGTCCCAGAACTTATCTGCCCCTAACAATAAATTAATATCGCCAGACAGATAGAATTCTGGATCGGCAAGTTGAACATTGCCTGGTATTTCTATGTGATAATTACCTCCTAGTGATGGTAATTGTGCCGTAATACGAGGCAAAACTAAACAACTAAAGTGCGTGTTATATGTGTTCGTTTTGGATCGCAACTTACGACAAGATTGCGTGGATTGGGAAATAGTGTTACCTACCCCTATTACTTGAACAGTGGACTGTATCAATGGAAGATTAAGTTTTTTACAAAGCGATTCAGATATGAAGCAATGTTGGCTCCCATTATCGAGGAGAGCTCGCGTTGTGTGATAGTTATGATGTTTGTCCGCTATTTCCACTAATGCGGTCGATAATAATACCGGATTTAAAAAAACATTGTGCTTTGGTATTATTATCTTCCTTGTATATTGTGTGCGATTTGTGAGAAGTGGTGAGCGGCATCTGTATGTGTGAAGCACTCGTATCATTTGATTCAGACTGTGGCACTCTTTGCGTGATTTGAGCAACAGCTGATGATGTACGAGCATCTACAACACCATCTGTGTGAATTAAGGTGTTATGTTTTTGTTACAATGCCTGCACGGCCCATACCAACACTCGTTTACTGCGTGATCGGATCGTAAACAATTACGACATAACTTTTTCCCCTCAATGAAGTTTAGTTTATCTTTAAGAGATAAATTAAGGAAATCTTCACACGAGTAAACTGGGTGATTGGAACCGCACTGAGCGCATTTGTAACGTGGTGATTTTTTGTTATTGTTATCTTTGCGTGTAATAACATGACTGTGTGATTTAGTAACCGACTGTTTCTTTGTGTGAGTGTCTACTGATTGTTTGCTTTGAGGCCTAATCGATTCTAAGAAATCAGCACGATCCTTGAGGAATTTCATTAATTCAGACAGCTTTAATTTTCCTATTTTCGGGAAGGTACTTTTGTAACTTTCCCACTCGCGATCGGTCGAGGAATCTAACTTGGAAGTTATTATGTGGATAATCAAAGTATCCCACATATCTGTAGGTTCGTCTAACGTTTTTAGCGCCCGAATGTTTCTTAAAACTGTATCTATTAATTTACGAATTTGAGAAGCTGATTCTTTATTCATCGATTGAGCATAGAATAAAGCTTTAACGTGATTACTCACTAGCAAATTATCATTGTTATATCTATTCTCTAAAATACTGCAAGCAACTAAATAGTTGTCGGAAGAAAACTCCAGTGCCTTAACTACTTGTAGTGCATCACCTGTAAGAACTGAACGTAAGTAGTGGAACTTCTGCACATTATCTAGATTGTCACTATTGTGTATCATTGATAAGTAAGTATCGCGAAACTCAAGCCATTGATCGTACGAATCGTCGAATTTCGGTAATGAAATTGTGGGTAACTTCATGCAATTAAAAGTGCGACTTTGACCACTAACATTTTGAGTGGAAGTATCCTTTAAAATACATTTAGCCTTGCCCACAATAGCATAAAACTGATTTTGAAACGTTTCTCTCTCTAGTAGTTCCCCGTCCAACTGACTATCTGACACAATGGAATCTAATTCATCTTGTATAATAGAAGATTGATCGATTTGCAATTTAAAGGTCTGAAAACGTTCTCTAACTCCGCTTTCTGAACGTCCGTTATTTGCGAAACATCTAAGGACTGCGCGTATTTTGAAAACAAAGTTAATTTTCGTTTAACGGTACCTCTTTTTTTAACTAAATCGCGAATGATATCTTCACTACTTTCTATTTCTACTATTGAATGCCTCTTATTGCTACTCATTTTGCTGGTTTGCAAGAGAGAAAGATCAAGTACTTACAGTTGACCGGCGTGCGCCTGAGCGATGTAGGTAGACGCACAATTTTGCACCGTAGTCGAACACTGGAATATTGCGAAAAATAACGATATTAGCACAAACTGAGCACAGGACTGTTGTGCGTGTTATGTTGTCGGTGAGATAAATAAAGATTCGGACTACAAGGAAATAAATTGTCTTTAATTCAAGTTCCACAATACTTTGCTATAGCTAACTAGGTACTATGTATGCGTCGAGGCAGGGCGGTGATATGTAGGCGACTGGCGAGCCGATTGCCCGCTCCCACATACTTCGTCAATAATGCAACTCAGCATATTACAATTACTAAGTCGCCACATCACACCCCCCCTTTCTCAAAATTTTTTTACAAAAAAAATTTTTTACTCTATACTTAACGTAACTACGTGCTTACATCACTATTATGGTGCTAAGAAATCTCCTAAGTTACAATGTTGCTTATGATAACATTCTATCCTGTCAGCATTCCAACAGTTGAATGCTCCTATTGTTTTATTTCTATCGCTAAATATAGATCCTATACACCTTATTTTCTAAGAATTTTGCGGTCTCGTCATTGCCTGGGCTCTGAGCCGACTTGAAATTTTACATTTGGGCTGTAACAATATAACAATTAAGGGTAGTTACCATGACCTCCGCTCTGCAATAACTAAATAACACCTCGCGGGTCGGCAGCTTTGGTCATGGTAACGCCGTTCACAAAATAAACTGCATATATTACATGCTACGTATTCTTACTCACTATTTTGTTTTTTCTTTTTTTTTTTTTTTTTTTTTTTTGCACAATTCACAACGTCGCTTAGCTAAACGTATCCCGTGGCGGTGGCCGGGTTTCCCACTGTACCGGGTTGTCTTGCCAGTAACCCCGGCACTTCTTTTCTTAGCCATTCCCTCGCATGGCCTGCGCACCCTCTCTTGATAGCGTAGCATAGTAATATGCCCATTATTGCGGCGATAATGATTAACATTATCCCGAAATAGTTTAGTTTGTTTTCTAACTGCTGCCCTGATACTACTTGGGCCTGTGCTATGGCTATGTTTTCTTTATTTTGGTAATTCCCCATTCTCAAACTTTAATCTGTATTTTTAACCAAATACCGTAGTGAAATGTACAATAAATTCTTGTCGATATTCGATGCACTAGCATTATTGTCATGTGAGCAAAAATCGCACCGGTTGCTTTATTACTCGACCACAGCGCGTGGTTTTAACCATGGGCGGTAGCGATTTTTGCTCGCTTGGTTCTACGTTTGGTTCTCGCTCATTTTCAGTATGTTTATTTTCTGACGGTTTTTCCTCATGATTTAATATATACGCTGGTTTTAATCTGTCGATGGAAATGGTTGCTTGACGGTCACCTATTTGTATGTAAAAGGTTTTCTTGTCCCTACTGATTACTTTGTGTGGGCCGTTATATGATGGGGTTAATGGACTTTTTACCATATCGTTCCTCATAAAAACGTGAGAGCATGTATTTAAGTCTTTATGGATAAATATTTTCCGCGAATCGCTGCTCTCCCTTGCCTGTGGCCGCATACTGTTTATTACGCTTCGAAGTTTGCTTACGAACGTAGGTAGATGTTCTACTTGTGTTGTGTTGTTTTCGCAATAAAAATCGCCTGGTAAACGTAGTGTCTGTCCTAATACTAATTCCGCTGAGCTTACGTTTTCGTCATTTTTACAAGCCGCACGAAGTCCCAACAATGCTGTCGGTAATTCCTCGACCCATGACCTATTATCTTGTAGCCTAGCCTTAATTGCAACCTTAAGTGAGCGATGCATTCTTTCAACCATACCGTTCGCTTGCGGATGATACGCTGTAGTACGGGTCTTTTTTATGCCTAACTGGTTTAACAGGCTCTTGAATAGTTCGCTCTCAAACTGTCTTCCCTGGTCACTAGTTATTGTGAGTGGGCACCCAAATCTGCATACCCAACCTTCGTAAAAGGCTTTAGCTACTGTGTCCGCGGTAATATCGGTTACCGGAATCGCTTCTGGCCATCTCGTGAACCTATCTATCATAGTGACGCAATACCTATAACCTTCTTGTGACGTTGGCAGTGGTCCGACTATGTCTATGTGTACATGCTCGAATCTATCTACTACCGGAAAACTACTCAATTTGGATACTGTATGTCGCTGTACTTTTACTTTCTGACAATGTATGCATGCCCTGGCCCACCTGGTCACGTCTTTGTTCATTTCTGGCCAAAAATAACGTTTCGTTATCATTTTCCGTGTGGCCCTAATTCCGGGGTGGCTTATGTTATGTACTGCATCGAAAGCTATTTTACGAAATTTGTGTGGTAGATATGGTCTTACCTGGTTCTCTGAAATGTTACAATGAATTGCTCTGTTGCACAATGGTGAATGAATTTGTTTTAATACGATGTTACCTTGCGATTCTGCTAACATACGTGCCATTTGTTCGTCTGTTTCCTGTGCCCGTGCGACTTCGTCGAAATCAACTTGCGTCGGGCAAAACACGGACTCCACCCGTGACAGCGCGTCAGCAACTTGATTCTCGTTTCCGTTGACGTATTGTATGTCGCTCGTGAATTCGCTGATATACAATAACTGCCTTGTGCGCCGTGGGGTCTCTCGGTCAGTACCTATTTTAGAAAAAGCATACGTTAATGGTTTGTGGTCTGTGAAAATAGTAAGCTCTTGACCTTCGATCATGTTTCTAAAATGCGTTATGGCTAAATAAATCGCCAGCAGTTCTCGGTCGTATGTGCTGTATTTTTGCTGGGCTTCTGATAGTCTCTTAGAAAAATAACCTAAGGGCCTCGTTTTTCCGGCGACTCCTTGTTGTAGCACTGCCCCCACGCATGTATTGGATGCGTCACACATTAGGGACAATCTACCTGTGGCCTCTGGGTGAGCCAGTGTGATGGCGCTTTGTAGGCTTACCTTACACTGCTCGAAAGCCGCCGTGGCCTTATCATCCCATGTTATTTTTGACTTATCCTTTTTCTTGGCCCCATGCAAGAACTTGTTTAGCTCTGCCTGATGCTCAGCCGCTTGCTTTATGTGTAACCTATAAAAATTTACCATTCCCAAAAATCGCCGTAGCTGCTCGACGGTTTCCGGCCGCGGGTAACCTTGTATCGCCTCGACTTTATCTTTCAAGGGTTTTATTCCTTCCTGGCTGACATTGTAACCTAAAAATTCTATTTCGGGCTTACCGAAACAACATTTTGACATATTAATAGTAATTCCGAACTGTTCGAATCTGCTGAAAACAAGGCTCAAATGTTTGCGAAGTGATTCGGCGTCAGTACTTGCGATGATTACGTCATCTATATAACAGGATAGGTATGAACACTCCCCTTCCCGTTCTCCGTTTACGTATTCTAATCCTTGTAACACTGTGTTGTTCATGAACCTCTGAAATGTTTGCGCTGCGTTGCGCAAACCGAATGACATTCTCGGAAATTCGAACAGTCCGAAAGGTGTAATAATTGCTGTTTTCTCTATGTCCTGTGATGCTACGCGAATATTATGATAGGCCCTATTTATGTCTAAGCGTGCGAAAATTTTCTTACCTGCTAGTCCATAGGTGAAATCCTGTAGTCTTGGGATCGGGTATCTGTCCGGCTTCGTGATCGCGTTGAGTGCACGATAGTCGCCACAGGGTCTGATCTGGCCATCCTTCTTAGGCACGACGTGCAGCGCGCTTGCCCATGGACTCTTTGATGGCCTACATATACCTAAATCTTGCATTAACCTAAATTCTTCTTGTACTATTTTATATCTATGCGGTGGCAACGGCCTAGCACGGGAAAACACGGGAGGGCCTGTAGTTTCTATGTGATGGTATGTATTATGGCTAGGGGGGTCTTTGTACGAAATCGGTTTAGTTACTTCTGAGAATTTTTCAAGCAATTCTTTGTACGGATTGTCATGTTGAATGCTAGATATGGTAAATTCGGAACATTTCACTGTAGTTGCTTCTCTACTTATTTTAGTGAGACCGTCAATCAACCTTTTGTTGTGTAAGTCTACGACTAATTGGTGTGCTCTTAAAAAATCTGCCCCTATGATTGGCTGTTTCACATCGCAAACTATAAATGACCATTTGTAATTTCTGTTTAATCCTAAGTTTAATTCTATAGTCACTACACCGTAGGTTTTTATTTCCGTGTTATTTGCTGCGTAAAGTTTATATGTACACTCTTGTTTGTGCTTTGTTTTCACGTTACTTACTGGTATGACTGATACATTTGCACCCGTGTCCACTAAATACACAATTCCCGTTTTGAAGTCTTTCACACAAAGTCGGTGGTTTCCCGCGGCACAATCGTCCACCGACGCTGACTGCACCGCGTCTAGTTTTCCTGCTTCTGTTGCTTCTTGGTCCAGCCACACGGTGCTTCACACGTTCGCGCGTTGTTCCTGTAGCGGTAATGATATCTGCATAGCCAGTCGGGAGATTCTGGTGTGCGCCGCGTCCGGCTTTTGGATCTAGGACGTTGTTGCCATCGTCTGCCGCCCGAGTTGTCTTTTCGCCTCCTGATCTCATTTATTTCTCCGCGTAGTTCTTTCATTTCCATTGTTAATTCTTTTAGGTGGCTGGCAATACCGTCATCTGTTGATGTGCTGGGTGTGATAGACGCGACCGCGCCGCTTCCCAAGGTTTCTAGTATTTTATCTGCCTTCCTAGCCAGATCCTCCAACTTGGTGTCTTCGCTCATTGCTAACATTGCGCGTACATTAGGTGTTAGCTTGTCCAGCCACAGCCTCTTCAATGGTTCTTCTGTCACGCTGCATTTCTTCGCCAAGGCCGACATTTCTCTGAGTAATTGCGACGGTTTTTGGGTTCCCAGGTCTGTGTCATGCATTAATTTGTGAAATTGTTTATCTGTACTCTCTTCATATACTGACAATAAGCGTTTTTTAATTGTTTCATATTTGGCCGTATCCGGCGGAGCTTCTATGATGTCGGTTACTTGGCGTACAACGTCTGTTGGTAATTTTGCGAGCACCATTTCGTACTTTTGGGTGTCACCTTGTTTCTGTGGTGCCATCATTGCCTCGAACTGGATGAACCATGATCTTGGTATCTCTCTCCAAAATTCCGGAACTCTCATTTGCACTGTTACCATTGATACGTCTCCAGTGGTAGCTGCCCCGGGTTGGCCGATTAACGCTTGCGGGTTCATCTTGAAAACTGTACACACGCGTCGCTTTACTTTGCTAAAGCACGTTACGTTTCACTTTGCCACGCGGTCTGATCGCCTCTGCCTCGTAAGCTTTTTTTTGAGTCGCCTACCCTGTTGCTACGTGTTTAACAACGCGGAATCTTTAAATCGTCGAAAGGTCACCAGTGTTGTGCGTGTTATGTTGTCGGTGAGATAAATAAAGATTCGGACTACAAGGAAATAAATTGTCTTTAATTCAAGTTCCACAATACTTTGCTATAGCTAACTAGGTACTATGTATGCGTCGAGGCAGGGCGGTGATATGTAGGCGACTGGCGAGCCGATTGCCCGCTCCCACATACTTCGTCAATAATGCAACTCAGCATATTACAATTACTAAGTCGCCACAGGACTTTGGAAGGAAATTGGGTGGATTGACCTGACCGTTGCTGAAGATGGTGCTTGCTGCTTCTGATGAACGTTCGGCTCAAAGGTCCAAATATGTTGGGGTTTCTGCGTCAGGTCGTCGTCGTGTCAGCGTCGTGGAATTAAATCAGACACAAGGTTCCTTAATGATAGCGTGTAATTATCGTTTTACAAAAGATATAAGTATTTTTCACAGTTTAAATAGATTAGCGGTTATAATTTGCGTGAGTACGTTAGCATGTCACCAAGACAGTGAAAATCCGTAGCGCCTCGCTAGTGTCGCGCCGTGGTCTGCCCCTTCCCCGTGCGCCGCCTAAGTCTCATCGATTGGTTTATGTGTTGCCAGTAGATGGTGCTGTGGTCGTCAACAGCAATTTTACAGAATTACAATAATTGGGTAAACTAGGTTCGTGCGTCACAAAGTGCTTGCTCAGCTCGCCGCTTCCATCGTTCGATAAATTTGATGTATCGATAATATACATCACGTATTGAGTACAGTGCTAAGTCGGCGATTGCCCTTATGCAGCTGCGCGTAACACATTATTGCAGAGAAATGATAAATGAAAACATTATTAGTGTTAATTATTTATGTATATCAGATATGCCTGCAGAGTTGCTCACCAAAGGTTTAAATGCTGTAAAACATTATAAACATTTGGATTCTTTAGGAATTGTTAAAGTATAGTTTTATTTAAGTACCTGATAAAAGTCTATAAGGTTAATGATCTATATTTTGAGTGGGAGTGTTGTAAATACACACAAACAAAACAAAACGCAAACAAAATATAGATACTACTAGCGCCATCTTGCAACAAATTTATAAACAATTCATTAGTCTATGGATTCTTTTCTTAAAATAAATTTGTCATTCCAAATCTCGGTTGAAACACGTTGTTTTATTATAAGTGGAGATGTCTTTTTTTCTCATCTTTCCCACAGTGTGGAATGTCGTCGGAAAGATTTTTCTAAATATTGTGAGTGTGTGAAAATCATTTTTGGATTCAAGGATTCGTTTAAAAAATATTGAGTTTTTAAGTGTTCATTTTTGTTAGAGTCAAGTGTCCAAATACTCGTATGTGGTTGGTTTTAAATATGTGAAAAAATTCATGGCAGTAGTATATAATTATAACAAAAAGAAAAGGAAAACCATCACAGTTAAGTAGCAAGTAACAATCGACCAACTTACATTTTTCAATTACAATGTTAAGTTTGTTCTTAGGAACTTTCATCACAACTACGGAATGCTTCATTGTACGTGGTTTGACACGCACTTGGTCGGTTTTTAAACATGATTTGAGGATAAATAAAAAGGTTATATTATATTACTTGTAATAATTATCGCGCCAAGTATCCGGTGACGAATGTATAGTCGGATAAATTGTGCCAGTACGTGTGTGCTTTCATACATACCTTGCAGCAGCTGGTACCTGGTGACGGCTACCCGGTAGCCGGAACGTGTGTGAAGATATTAGATAACATCATCTGCCTAGCCTTTTTACCCGACTACGGTGAAACAAAAAGGAGGGTTATGATTTTGACCGGTATGTATGTACGTATGTATGTATGTATGCATGTTCATCTGTTACCTCATAAGGGTATATCTCCAAAACGGGCGTATTCGTGTGATCGCTCTGGAGCTTTTCAGATATTGATATTTAATGGTAATTATGTATCTTATTAAAAATAATGATATTCAAATGGTACATTTTTACTATTGGCCTTCAATTTACACAAACAGTTATGGAAATATTTAAGTTCAAAAAATTTCGCGACCAGAGCAATCATAATTAGTGCCAGAGCGATCATAAATGGTGAAATCAGTGAAACAAAAAGTAAATATTGATAAAATATTATTTATTTAGCCGTTTTCAATCATATTCAGTGTACGTGAAACAAGATTATATGTAAGAGAAATTTATTATTTTAGAAAAAGGTCAAGGCATATTATCAGTCATACATATCAAAAATACGGAATGATAAGTTACCAGCAGCTCATCAGTTGCTGGTAACTTATCCACTTTTTCTTTAAATAATATCGTCCAGAACTCTGCCTACTTTTCTTCCCTCGAACCTTTTGCTGGCTTGGAGTCAAATCACTCATTGGTAGTACTGTGCCCCGAGCTTTTTCCTTTGGTAACTCTCTCTTGACTTAATAAGCCATTGTGCGTATAGATCTGGATCATTTTTTATTTTGGCCATTCTACGACGCTCAGCCAATTTCTTCCTAAGACGTTTTTCTTCAATAGATAATTTATTTCGAGGCTGATTTCAATCTGCAACAATAGTTGCCATTAAATTTTAGAGAAGAAAGGGTTACAGTTGTGGTAGCTAAATGCCAATATAATAATATCATCAAGGTAAAATACGTTAAAATCTGTTTATGGGTTTAGGTTGTCCGAAGAAACCCAGGAAAGGTTATAAATTAAAGGTTATATGCATAGTTCATCGTTTGTCATTGTAACAGTCCGGTACTACTACTTAAAATAGATTTATAACGTATAATTAATGCAAAATATCATCGCTCTGGTCTTTTTGGACAGAGCAATCAGAGCCATAGCGATCAGAAAAAGTCACAAAATCATAAATATAGCCGAATTTAAAAGCAGTAGAAAGTTGTGATTACGTCTCATAAAAAACATCATAACGATCACTTAATTCACATAACAAACACATTCACAAGCTTACTATTGAATTTAAATAACGTGCCATAGCAATCATAAAATTCGAGAACCAAATCCAGGGCAATCATAAACTTACCTTCGTAATATTGGAATGCGGGAACGTGGTACATAGGTATCCTCCTCGGCGGTTAGACCACTACTGGCGTTGCCCCGCGGGAGGGGAATAGAGTGTTTATAACGCGTAACTAGGGATGAGCGCGATGTTTTACCTCAGCGCAGAGCGATGAGATAAAATGCCCGGTCACGCTTTTAAATTCAAATTGTGGCAAAAGTATTGTTAATATCACTAAAAATATTTTATTACTATGAAGATTAACTATTTGTTATGTAATCTAAATAAGTTGTTTCATATGATCCTTCTCATTAAAAAGTTAAAGAATATTTTTTTCATTCAATCGGGAGTTGGGTCAACCCAGAGCGATCAGGATTTTAGGGTTTAAGATTTTTTTTTTAATATTTAAAATAAACTTATTCATAATATTAGCCTTGTATCACGTAGATTAGACACCGAACTGTATATAAAAAAATATTTTGTAAACGTTTTTCGTTTTTAAAATGGGTTTATCCAGCTCGACACGAAAAAAAATGCCTCTGGAGATCGACCCATAACTTCTAAACTACCAATTACAATTTGACAAATGAGGTATCATTGGAAGCGTTTTGATTGTCCGCTGGCTATGTGACGTCACATTAAATGCAATATGACGCCCTCTAGAGGACATAAAGTAACTAAATAAAAAATAAAAATAATTGAATTGTGCCATGTTGGGTATCAAATGAAAGGGCTTGACAAGCACATTACAAATATGTGTATATATCATATTTTCCAAGTAAATAAATATGTTTAAATTGTTACAAACAAGTAAAAGTGAGACTGCTACGTACGGCGCGGCTGTAAAATTAATACCTATTTTACCATGAATGCCGTGATGGTTCAGTGGTTAAGGCCTCGCCTCTCATGCACGAGGTTGTGGATTCAAAACCGGGCAGGTACCAAAGTGACTTGTTCAATTCAAATGTGCTTCCTTAGTTTATCTTGGACATTACTAACATCAGTGAAGGAAAAACATCGTGAGGAAACCTGTACCCTAATTGCGTAATACAACACAACCACAATCTGTTTCGATTTGAAACAAATTGCTAATCCATTGTTTCATAAGTTGGAAAAAAAATCGCAATTGGGGTAGGTACTGGACTTATAGTTAATATACATATCGATGTCTTACGGCCGAAAAGGGATAAGCGACATTTTTTGAGAAATTCAGTTATATACATACTTAGAATCGCCTTTTTTTTCTGCGTCGATTGGTCTAGGTAACGTTTGCCTACGTGAAACTTTTTGTCGGTTACGCGGTAGGAAAAATATAGACTTCTGTCAATTTATTTCGTTGTAAACGACTTCAATTTTTGTAAAATTATTTTTTTGGTGTTTGATCTACGAATTATTTAAGAATAAAGAAGTTACACCTTTTGGACGTTTTGTAATATTTTAATGATTGTACGTTAAACTATTTTGGCTGGAAGTAAAAATTCAGAAATATGTATTTAGTTTGTTATGCCTGTTCGTGTTTAAAACATAATTAGTCGTTTATTACGTTTTGGCCGCATTTTGCAGACTCTGTTTGGTCTGTAGTCTTTTAGTGCAATAGTTCTAAGTCTATTTGATCACGGTGATTTTTTGATACAATACGAGGGTTTATTACAAACAATTGTTATTTAGTATGTTTTTAATTTGATAAGTGTGAGGTGCCATTTTTATGTTAATTAAAGACTGAGCTGATTACTTAATTAAATGGTTTTTTATTGTATACCTATACCTCTTGGGTGAACTTGAAATGTTAAATGCAGAGATAACAGTTTTTTAAAGTAAAATAATCAAAATACATCCACTAAATAATTGACATCTTTTCAAAAAATGTGCTTGATACAATTTTCCTTTCAGTCAACTATTGTTACATTGTTGGTTAGATTACATTATCACATTTTTTTCTCTAAAAACCAAGACTTGACCTTTTTTTTCCTTAATTTAAATAAAACATGGGTTGAATTTAGGTCATTTTTACTCGCATCAGATAATTTGATAATTCAATTTACGACATTTTGGGTGATTTTAAAATAAAGACCATTTGGGGATAACCGACAGTAACTGCTTCTTGCAGGCTGAATTACGTAAAAATAATAACGCCATCTTAAAGATAGCATGCTAAATATTATAAAAACTCATTTCCAGGCTTTCGGGAGCTATACTTAATTTTTTATGATTTTTTTTCGTTTATTTTGAACTTTAAATCACTCCACTGTAAAATTTGAAAAGAGGCGGTTATCCTTTTTCGCCCGTAAGGCATCGATATATATAAGTCTGAAATAGCCAACCCGTCTTGAGCGCGCGTGGTGATCAATGCTCGTGCCTTTTCTGTATGAGAAGAGGCCTTTTCCTATCAGAAAGACAATAATAGGCTGGTATTATTATACCATATAAACCAAAAAAAAAATTAAGCTGCTCTGCAAATACTTTATCACGAAACTATAACCCCAAAATAATTTAAATAAAAATAAGTTTAAAAACTAAAACCCGACTAAAATATATGAAACAAGAAAATATTTCAGACAGAAGTCAAGACATAGGTACAAAAATGATCAAGGTAAAGCCGTGGTCGCATGCCATTATAATTTTGTAGGTGTACAAGCATGCGACCACGGCTTTACCTTGATCATTTTTGTACCTATGTCTTGACTTCTGTCTGAAATATTTTCTTGTCTCATATCTTTTAGTCGGGTTTTAGTTTTTAAACTTACTTTTTATTTTTCACACAATGTTGGGGTCGGCTTTCAGTCTATCTGAATGCAACTGAATACCATTATTTTGAATAGAGCGACTGCATATCTGATCTCCACAATCCAGTTACTGGGATAACACGATACCTCATAGTTAGACTGGTTGTCAGACTTTTCGGTTTCTGACGACCCGTAACGACTTTCAAAGATGACAATCGGGACCAATGCTTTAGCGTGCTTTCCGAGGTACGAAGGGGTCTCGGTATGTAATGGATTGTCATCCATCCACGATTTGACCGGGCCAAGTGTAGCTTAACCTTCAATTGATCCGTATGGCTGTTATTACTTAGCCTCAAGCCCTTTGGGGCTTGAGGCTAAGTAATAACAGCCATACGATAGCGATCGGAATTAATGTCAAAAGGATAAAACATAAGCTATTAGATTATTGAAGTATTGATTAATTTTAACGGTTTACATTTTTTTTTGTTAAATAGAACAGAGGAGTTGTATTCCAATATGTTTATAATAATAAACAGAATAGAATCAACCATAAACTTTGCTTTAATCGAGACTGCACCAATCGTTCCGTATTACAGTGAAATCTTGTTCAACAACCAGATTGAAAATGATCTACAGTCGGTTCTAAGGCCGTTGAATCTAATGCAAGCCCTCTTCATCTGTTCGAAGTACAAAATTCACGACAACATCATCACTGTAAATAGTTTCACCTACAATTTTATTGGAGTCTCTTGCATGGTTATGTTCCGCGCCTATTATTTCTATTGCTTGTTTAGTACATTTTGTAGCAAAAAGTATTATGTCTTCTTGCCACTTGTCCAACGCCACGCGGGAATCGAACCCGGGGCGTTGTAAGGATAAGAAATGAAAAGTATGATTGCGGTAAAACAACACTATATTTAAAAGGTAGACAAAATAGAACACTGTAATAAAGATAAAAAAAATAAAAACAGGAATTAAGTAGCCAAAGGGTTTAGGACCATTGAAAAATGTAATTTAGGCGTTAGGCGATACGACGCGGATTTCCCGACAAATAGCTATTCGTCAAAACACCGAGCCGTCGCAATGGGTAAAGCACGCGTACCGAAAAGTCGTGAAGAAAATAATTCCCAGATTTTTTTACATACGGTTAAATGGTGTATACTATGAACTAAAAATTTAAAAAGATTCAGGTTTTAAGATAACGTAACACGTGTCCTACGGAAAATATATTAGTTTAAAAATAAGTGTGTGGTGAGGTTAAAGCCAATAAATTACGCCCAAATGTTTATACTAGAAGAAGTATTTTTTTGAATTTTGAAATACTATAAGAGTAAAAAAAAGAAAACCAAAAACTACGTCCGCAGGAGGGTGGCTCTTTGCCGAGGACCGCTTACTGCCGTTCACCGTCCCGACGCCCGGCTAAGCACGATCGCGTTATCGTGCCAGGGACGCCTCGCCTGGACCGCTAACTCAGCCTGAACCGCTAACTGAGCCTGGACCACTGACTCGGCCTGGACCGCTGACTCGGCCTGGACCGCTAACTCGGCCTGGACCGCTAACCGAACTCGGACGCCGAGGACGCTGGTGAGGAGTGCGACCGGCAGTCCGGCTCTGGCCCAGGGGGTGGGGCCGAAAATCGGCCTTTGTATCTGGATAAATGAATCAACAAATGGGTATTAGGGGACAATATCCCCGACTGCTCCCGAGAACTGCCACAATCAAGACGTAGAAATTTTTACGCACAGCGAAACAATCAAATAGCTCTCACAACTCAACGCTCTGCTGACGACTGACGGTTGTCAACCAAGAAAAAAATTCAATATTTCTCTTCCATTGCAAAAATTTTGAATTCGTGTCAAAATGAAAAAGGAAAAAATAAGACGGCCTATGTTCGCGTAAAAAAGGTTTATAATGCAGTGTAATGCTGCAGTACCCCCTTTCTAACAAAAAAAATCGATACTATCGATAAAAATTCCAAACAGTGTCGCATCACTAGAGTCAGATGATATCTCCGAGGGTATTATGAGAGGAGGCTGAACGATAAGTAACTACAAGATAAACAGAACCTAATCCTAGACTAATAAAATAACCAAAGTAACCTACCGGACGACAATTGGAGTGCAACCGGTAAAGAATAACTTCGAACCGGATCGAACCTATACGTTACCGATGCGAGCTCCAGACGTATCCACTAAACCTACAAATAAATTAAATGCGCGAAAGTCTAAACACCCTACCTAAGACAAGAATAAGTTACGAGATAAAACAAAGAGACTAACAAGAATAAGTTACGAGATAAAACAAAGATACTAATAGCTAAGGTAAAGAAGAGGAAACATTAGCATAGAATAAAAGAGAAGATGGAAAAAAGAAGTAACGATAAAAGAAGAAAACGATACCGATTGAAGTTAGGAAAAAAAAATACAGACTCAGGTCAAAAGACGAGAACATTAAAGTCAAAAATTAGACCAAGGCCAAAAAAAGAGCACCAGGCTATGAAAATGAGCCTGAGTCCAAAAACTACTTCAGTCCAATCAAATACGAGACAATTAAGTGACCCTATCTGTAAGGTGTGCATCCTAGTCGACTTTCGGCCTAATTGGTGCCTAGAGTCTGACTAACAGGATGAGTGGTAACATGAGAGGGATGTTGTGCCTCTGGGGCATACCTAGAGGTCAACAACACCCTCTTTGTCGTAGTCGGGTAAGATGAAATCGGCGACAAGACACTAGTACTCTAGTAGAGTAAGAGGAAAAAAGCTCTACAGCGTTCTGCGCCTAAAATGGCGTAAATTGCAAATTTAATATATTATAAAGGGATCTGCTTACCACGTTTTGTCCTAGCGTGAAGCGTTTTATATTTTTATGTTTAGATGGATTTAATACGTATAATTTCTGATAGAACGGTGACAATTAGAATGTCAATGTAAAAAGAAGTAAAATGTTAGTCAGAAAAAATAAGGCCGTATACTAAGACCGTTTGAAAATAGTTTGTAACCAGATTATTTTAGATAATTTTTATATTATAAAATTACGTAGTTTGAGAATAATTAGGGGTAAAACTGATATCTACGTTTGATTCATTTGAATTAGTTAACGCAAGTAGGAAATATATATACTCGTAAAGAAACAACGAATTTAGGGAAAGGGAGAACTGGAGCAAGTACAGAATGCCCAGTGTATTTTCAAATTGAGCGTTCTGTAAATTAATTTGGGGGTAAAATATAGACTGCCCAAAAATCACGTTTTGCGCCAGGCAAGAAAAACCATTATTTCAGTATATCCTTAATATGATATGACCCAGAATGAACAGAATCGCAGTCCTGAAGGACATAGGTGGTTCTAGAAATAACCCTAGTCACCCGGCATTTTACAAAGCGAGGTGCAAGCTTGCCGGAGAAATAATCCGTCCCAGAGGACCTGGAGAAATTTCGTCTCCACACAGTGTCACCGACGTTGAGGGTGATAGCCGAACGGTTTGCGTTGTAAGACCGGGAATTGCGGAGAAAGGCTATAGAGAGATTATCGGCCACTTTAGCATAAACCTCGGTGAGGGAGGACAGATTGGACGCATGCCGAGACCGACTTTCAGCCAAATTGGCGCTTCGAGTCTGCCCCTGAGCATGGGTCAAATCCATGAGGACTTCCCTCCCAAACATAAGAAAGTTTGGAGTGAAACCTGTGGCTAAATTAATACATGAATTGAGATAAAGTTTAACTTTGGGTAGCAATTTCGACCAGTTTCTTTGATTTTCCCCGACTAAAATACTTAAGCAGGTAACAACACTTTGATTATAGCGTTCCACTGTGTTAGCTTGTGGAGTATAATAAGGCGTATAAATTGGGGGGCCAATGTGAAAAGACCTAAGAAAGTTTATAAATTGATTGCTACGGAAGACTGTAGCGTTATCGCAAAGAATAGCCCGTGGAACGCCGAAATTCAAAAATATTTCTGATTCTAGGGCTTTAACTACAGAAGCGGCATTCACCTTTTTTAAGGGAATCAGCCAAACATACTTTGAAAACACATCAACCATAGATAGGATATATTTATAACCGTAATAAGCGGTAGGTAGAGGACCAATCAAATCAATAGAAATTACTTGTAAGGGCAAAGAAACTTCTTTTGGGTAGCACATCTGGCCACGTGGCTGTGTGTTAGCGATCTTATACGCTTTGCAAATTTCGCATCGCTTTAGAGTTTCGGTAACATCCCGAAACATGTTCGGCCAATAGAAGCGCTCTTTAATCTTAAGGTAAGACTTCATAACCCCAGGGTGTATAGATGGGAAATTATTGTGAATCTCCCAGATGGCTAGAGGAATCTTCTCTGCTGGCAAAACAATACGCCAAGGACCAGGTGACAGAGGACTAGCGACAGGCATGCGTCTCAAGAGGACGCCGTTTTGGATGGCGTACGCGGGAAACATCTGGGGTGAATCACGAGCACCCAAGTAAACCTTCTTGTACCATCTGTCGTTAGTCTGTTCGGGACCCTGGTCGAACGTTACAGGACTTGCGTAGATCCTGGATAGGGCATCTGGAACTACATGCTGTGATCCCTTGCGATGGACTATATCGAAAGTATACTGGGAGATGATAGTGGCCCATCGGGCCAAACGACCAGAAGGGTTGTTAAGCGTGAGAAGCCATTTCAAGGCCATATGGTCCGTTAAAACGGAAAACTTCATTCCATCCAAATAACAGCGGAAATGCTTTATAGAATCCAGCACCGACAAAAGTTCCCGCTCGGTGGTACTGTAGTTGCGTTCTGCTTTGGAAAAAAGGCGGGAATAATAAGCAATGGGATGCTCCACCCCATCAAACTTTTGGGAAAGAACGGAACCGAGACCAACAGCTGATGCATCGCATTGTAACAGGAATGGCTTGGAAAAATCTGGGCAAGCCATCACGGGAGTGTTAATTAATGCGGCCTTTAGCTTAACGAATGCTTGTTCGGCAGCATCGTCCCAGCTTATTGGGTCCCGACCCTTCTTTCTGCCAATAAGAGCAGTGAGAGGAGCTATTATAGAGGAGAAACCGTTAACAAAACGCCTATAATATGAACACATCCCAATAAACCCGCGCAATGATTTAGCGGTGGTAGGAGTGGGATAGTCCTTAATAGCATCAAGCTTGCTAGGGTCGGTCTGAAGACCCTTCTCGTTTACAATATAACCCAGGTACCTTAACTCACTTTTGCAAAATTCGCATTTTTTTAGGTTAATGGACAAACCAGCCTCCTTGAGGCGGCTTAGCACCTTCCTCAGGAGAGCGAGGTGGCTGTGGAAATCCTTGGAAATTAAAATGAGATCGTCGACGTAGCCGAAAACACAGTCGTTGCTAGTCGAAGTGAATTCGAAGTTGACAATCAGATCGGTAAGACGCTGCATTTCAGAGGCTGCGTTAGTGAGCCCAAATGGCATTCTGACGAACTCGAATAAGCCGCGTTGAGGGACTATAAATGCCGTCTTTTTGCAGCTCTCATCGTCCGCGAGAGGAATCTGCCAGAAGGCACTCCTGAAATCGAGAGAGCTTATATATCTTGCGCCCCGAAGGTTGTCAAGAATATCTTGAATGCGGGGGAGGGGATACGAGTCTCTGATGGTCACACTATTCAACTTTCTGCTATCAACGCAAAAGCGGACGGAACCGTCTTTCTTGGTGACCATGACTACGGGACTAGCCCAAGGTGAACGAGATGGTCGGATAACACCCAATTCTAGCATCTTGTCAATCTCCTCATTGAGAACTTTTAATTTAACGGGTGAAAGAGGGTAAAACCTTTGCCTAATTGGCTGTCCTGTCGTGTTGATTTTGTGTGATAGCCAAGTAGTTTTTCCAAGCCCAACCTTGTCAGATGAGATGACTTCAAACTCATCAATGACCTGTTGTAAACTTCGCTCTTGGTCAGGTAATAAGACATTACGAGGATGAATGTATCGGGATTCGGTTACACAAGAAACCTGGGGAGAGGAATGACCGGTAGCAGGAATATACATGTTTCCTTTGATATTATTGTTAAATGCTTTACTAAAAACGGAGGTTAGACCAAATTTGTTCCAAAACTCTATTCCTAAGATAACTGGAGAAGACATACTACGCGCAACTAAAAATTCGTGAACAAAAGTAGTATCGTTGAATCGAACCGGAAGGTAAATAGTTCCCAAAATATCAATGGGCGAGTTATTAGCAGAAATGGCACGGGGACATGAACTGTTCGATGTCATAGAGATTCTTAGCTCGCGGGCCAAACTATCACTAATAAGGGACATCTGAGCTCCCGAGTCTAGTAATGCTTTAACCAAATGACCTTTCAACCAAATCTCAATAAACGGTCTATTATCGGAAGAGTCCGACGCTATCACCGGTGACACTGTACGAGAGAAATAGGCGGCGTGTCGCCGGTGGTTTATGCATTCTTTTGGATTACAATTTGGACAATCCCGGGTAATCACGCCAGGAGTCCGGCACTTGAAACAGAGTCTGCCAGGAAAATCTGTACAGACACGATAAGAGTGTCCGTTTTTTCTACACTTGGGACACAATCGAGCTTCGGAAGAGACGACCGAAACAGCTTTGGAGGATTTGGGTAAGAAATTTTCAAAATGCGAAGCAGTATCGATGAGTGCATCAAAGTCAGCAAATTTATGGACCGATAAACATGGGAAATATCTCGGGTGCATGTTATGGGTTACGATTTCCAACAAGTCGGGTTTACTAATCGGGCGTCTCAAAGTATCGTTCAAATAGGAAATTTGGATTATAAAATCTCTAACAGGTTGATCTGACTTCTGTTTATAGTTTCTGACCTCTTGTTCGGTTTTGTATTCAAAATCTGTCGGGCCGAATGTCCTAATGAACAATTGTTTAAGTTCTGGATAGGATAAGTCGGATCGGCGAATCGATCTAAAATATTTTAAGGCGGCCTCGGACAAAACCTCATGAAACCGTTTAAGCAAATAGCAATCCGGTAAGTCATCCGCGTCTTTATGTTCATCGATGTTGGTGAAAAATTCGCGAACACATGTATTTCCCGAATAATCAATCTTCCATTTTGAAAGAGAGATTTGTTTTTTTAAATACGGTTGACAATCTTCCGACCTCATAGGAGATGGAATAACAGACGACGTTGAAGCTCTGGATGTTCTGGGTGGAATTGGAGGAGGCCTAGAAATTATGGGGCTGTTTCGGAATGGAGTTGAAGCAATAGGGAGATCTTCGTCTTCCATACTGATGCAAATTGACGAAACAAGACAAAAAAATAAAAACACGATAAGATTGAAGACCCGAAGTACCACCGACCAACGTTTACAGAACCGAAGGCAATATATGAAAATGGTCAACGTCCTTTCAAATAGCACTAAAGTGAATGGTCATTCTCCTTTATATTTTGAACAATGTGATAACAAATATTTACGTAATTTGAAAACGTAAATTTTGTTAACGCAAATATTTCGCTATTACTATTATCCTAATCGAATCCCTGTAGATCGGTTTACAGACGGGGGGTTATTGGACCTAAGGTGGGAGAGTATTTGAAAGAAAGTTTTCGATTGGAATTCGCCGTGTGTAGCCAAACCCTATATCCAATGTCCGAGCGAGACGACAGCAACAAAACGGCAATATAACGGAATAGGTGGCACTAGATACTAAAAAACTAGATATCTAGCAAAATCACCACTCAAAAAGGCTTACCTTATGCTGCGCCCTAAACAATCGCACACCAAACACACACTACGGGGTACTAGCTAAAACGATGTCTACAAGAGATGAATGAAATTCAGGGATCAATTATGTATTTGCGGGGACGAAATAAAAGGTCAATTCTTGAATATGGTTACATGAATTTGTTATTAAAACAGATTACATGAACAATCACACGACATTAAATATGTTCAACATAGAAGACACAGGCTGCGTCGATTGTCCTTCCAACAAGCTCCGAAGGGCTTCGTGTACGTCTCGTTACCTGAAAATATACCCAATCAAGTAGGTAGAAATTGAATTTGTGCTACTAGGGAGCACACCACATACGGAATAACGAAAAAAATATGTAAGTTATTATTCACAATAAGTGTACTTACTTGTGTTCGGGCGCCAGTTTGTAGCAAAAAGTATTATGTCTTCTTGCCACTTGTCCAACGCCACACGGGAATCGAACCCGGGGCGTTGTAAGGATAAGAAATGAAAAGTATGATTGCGGTAAAACAACACTATATTTAAAAGGTAGACAAAATAGAACACTGTAATAAAGATAAAAAAAATAAAAACAGGAATTAAGTAGCCAAAGGGTTTAGGACCATTGAAAAATGTAATTTAGGCGTTAGGCGATACGACGCGGATTTCCCGACAAATAGCTATTCGTCAAAACACCGAGCCGTCGCAATGGGTAAAGCACGCGTACCGAAAAGTCGTGAAGAAAATAATTCCCAGATTTTTTTACATACGGTTAAATGGTGTATACTATGAACTAAAAATTTAAAAAGATTCAGGTTTTAAGATAACGTAACACGTAACACGTGTCCTACGGAAAATATATTAGTTTAAAAATAAGTGTGTGGTGAGGTTAAAGCCAATAAATTACGCCCAAATGTTTATACTAGAAGAAGTATTTTTTTGAATTTTGAAATACTATAAGAGTAAAAAAAAGAAAACCAAAAACTACGTCCGCAGGAGGGTGGCTCTTTGCCGAGGACCGCTTACTGCCGTTCACCGTCCCGACGCCCGGCTAAGCACGATCGCGTTATCGTGCCAGGGACGCCTCGCCTGGACCGCTAACTCAGCCTGAACCGCTAACTGAGCCTGGACCACTGACTCGGCCTGGACCGCTGACTCGGCCTGGACCGCTAACTCGGCCTGGACCGCTAACCGAACTCGGACGCCGAGGACGCTGGTGAGGAGTGCGACCGGCAGTCCGGCTCTGGCCCAGGGGGTGGGGCCGAAAATCGGCCTTTGTATCTGGATAAATGAATCAACAAATGGGTATTAGGGGACAATATCCCCGACTGCTCCCGAGAACTGCCACAATCAAGACGTAGAAATTTTTACGCACAGCGAAACAATCAAATAGCTCTCACAACTCAACGCTCTGCTGACGACTGACGGTTGTCAACCAAGAAAAAAATTCAATATTTCTCTTCCATTGCAAAAATTTTGAATTCGTGTCAAAATGAAAAAGGAAAAAATAAGACGGCCTATGTTCGCGTAAAAAAGGTTTATAATGCAGTGTAATGCTGCAATTTGTAGGTTTCGGTGAGGGCTTGTTCGTGCTCTTTAACTGGTCTGCTATCTATGACAACTTCTTCTTGTCGATTGGGTTTATTTTGAATTACTACAGCAATGTCAAGTATCGTCACAAAAATGTATCATTAATTTCAAGGATCCAGCACGCTCTCACTCTCCTCAAAGTGAACGGTAAAGAACTCAGAAGATTGAAAATCTACAATTGGATTTCAGTGTTAAGTGTTAACAGTGTTTTTATAGTTACATGGATCTTGTTTTTTTGTTTTTTCCCTAAAATGGGTTATATCAATACAGTTTTAGGTTACAATGTCATCATTTTTGATATTAATGTCATGTATGCTTCATTTGTTATGAAACTGTTATGCAAGTTGTTAATAATTTGGGTTGAAGATGTTCGAAGAGCGGAAAATATTACAGATTCTGAAAGAGAATCTTATTGGCAGATTAAGTATGATGTGTTTCTAGACATAATGGAAGCATATAAGCTCGTAGAGAAAACTTTTGGTCAGCTTGTAAGTACGAATTTTCTCAGTAAAAGTAAAAGATTGTACACGCCGTAATTATTTAATTTTATTTTCAGATTGCATTCAATATTATAAATACAGCGTGTCATGGGCTGATAAATATAGCTACGTTATTAATGATACAAATACTGTTGACGGATGAATTATTAGTAAGTGTTTCCATCTCGATTTCTTTATGTAACAAACAGTTATTGATAAATGCATTTTATTGTACACTAGCGTCCGCCAGCGGCTTCGCCCGCGTGTTATCTTTTTAAATTATTGACTACGTTACTCAATGATAAAATAGCATTCTTCTGGTGAAAGAATTCTTGAAATTGGTCTAGTAGTTTTTGAGTGTATTCATTACAAACAAACATCCAACAAATCTAAAAATTTCTGTTTATAATATTAGTTTAGATCAGCGATTCCTAAAGTGGGTTCCGCGGAACCCAAGGGTTCCATAAGAAAGTCACAAGTGTTCCGCGAATCCGAAATTAAAATGATCAATATTGATAAATAATGCTGAAGAGTTTGTTTATTTGATTGGTTTGTTTCTTTGAACGCTTAAATCTCTGGAATTGCCAGTCGGATTTGAAAAATTGTTTTTGCTTTTGATAGCCCAATTCTTGAGGCTATTTTATATCACACTATGGCCCTAAGGAGCCGAGCAAAAAGAAGAAAAAGAAAACAAAAAGAACGCTAAGCGAAAACGAAGTAATAGCGCAAGTGGAAAATGTGGCAGTTATTTTAGTACATTGTGATGTCCGACTTCCACGCGAACAAAGTTGTGGGCAGAAGCTTTTTAATAAAACAGTGAAACAGTTTAATTCTTTAGGAAAAAACACATGCGTAAAAAATCCATTGCAACAACAAGAACAAAAAAAAAATGTTGTGAAATATCTCATAAAGGACTACAAGTTTACTACAAGTTTATTCCTTATAATTTTTTATCGTTGAATGTAGGGTTCCATAAAATGAAAGAGATTTGACGAGTGTTCCGTATCCTTAAAAGTTGCTGACGACCCCATTACCCTCCTCCAGGAGAGCAGTAGGGAAACCAGCACAGTGCACAAAAACAGACGCCTCCCGTTATTCCGACCTCGCCGCCGAGATCCTTTGCGATCGCGACAGCGTCCCAGAGTAAATGATACTCCCCCCGACCTTTGCTCGATAACGAGGTGCCAGCAGTTGTTGCAGCCCTAAGCCGAGGTTCATACCCCACAGGGGGTGCCCTTAGCGAGCGTTCACCTAGTTTTAATTGCATAGTTGAAAAACCCCTGGCTGGGGGTTTTAAATGTAGTAGCTTAAGGCACCCACAGGATAGCCCGGTTAAGTAGTCATGATCGTCATAAAAAAACCGCTGGTTTACATCATAAAACAAATTGTACAACCAAAGCAAGGGCGTGTCATCGTAGAAAATTAATTTCTCCTACAAACAACCTTAACATGGACATAGAATAGCAGAGGCTTAATCCACATACATTCATTTATATAATATTGGAAGTAATTAAACTTAGCAAGGCAGTATATGACCCATATTAGTGGAAACGCCGGAAGATCCACACCCTTAAAAGACATCTAGGTGCACATTAACCTTATTGGTGAGTTTATTACACAATTATCCCACAGATGTATGCACGTAGAAAAAGTAAAGGTCTTAATTTTCTGCTCACCAGTCTATAAAAATAAGGAGTTAGCTTTTTTTTTGGGCTGGAAATTATCGAATAACTTCACCCACTCTAGGCGGAGCGGAAGGGCGTGCCAGACTCTTACTGACTGACTCTTTGAGGCGCACGTGGAACACAACGCGCCGTCGACCTGGGCTTGGTCCTTATCGGACGGCGAGCTACTCGTTGTTCACCGTCCGCAAGCCCGCGCCTACGGTAGCCGGGAATCGGCCTAAGAGTCGCGACACCCAAACCGTGCGGGCCTGCGGTGACTAGGGGCGTGAGGGCGCCAAATTTGCCTCTCCCTCATGCGTTCCACCTCCTCCTTCGCGAACATTCATTACTGCTTCGCAGAAGGAGGTAACAGCTTCCCATGCCCTCTCGCTCCGTACCATGGCCTGGACTAGGGCTGGACGCGAGAGATCACCGCCGCCGGATAGACCTACACCGTATGCTCCACCGTGTCAAACTCAAACTCAAACTCAAAGCATTTATTTCAAATAAACCAATTACAGGTACTTTTGAATTGTCAAGGGGTCGGTCAGACAGAAAAATGAAGCTAGTTGCCCATTCCAAAGCGTAGTAGGTACCTATGGAGAAGAACGGGCAAGAAACTCCACGGACACTCTTTTAAATCAAAATATTGTTACTAAATATTCGTTACATCATTCGTGTTGAATTTATACATGTGAGAACAATGTAGAAAGACGTGCACGTTAAAAGCGTCCGTAATAAAAATATAATAACAATTCCAAAATTTAAATAAATTAAAATAAACCGTGGTAGCTAAGAGATGACCAGTCCCTACTGAAGGCGCCCGTTCACGAACATGACGCATGGATCAGCACCATTTAGCTCAACCATTTTGAAGGGAACTTAATGATCCAACACACACGCCACCATCAGCAAGACATTTGAGTGAGCATGACATACTCTCAGCCGCCAGGGCACATTCAAGTCAATGAAAGACGTACCCAGTAAATGGTAGCTTTATGGAATGTACAACATGGTCACAATGCTCACACATGTGATATGCAATTATACAATACAAAGAGATTGAATTTATACAAGGGAAAGATAGTTTTACAATCTTCAGCAGCTGCAACAATATTTTCGAATGCTAATCAATTAGTTTATGCGCCCTTGTGGAGCTGGACCAGCGCTGAGCCAAGCATTTTTATCAGCGATGTAATCCCCCAACTTATAATATGCTTGGCAGCATAGTGTGCGTTTTATACATGATTTAAATTTCGTTTCGTTCAATTGGAGTATGTGGGAAGGTATTTTATTATAACATTTTAAACAGCACTCCATGAAGGATGAGTCCACTTTAGCCAATCTGAAACCCGGTTGAACGAATTGGTCCCTATTTCTAGTCCTGTAATTGTGTCTATCACCTCTTTTACTGAAAAGACTTAGATTTTTCCTTACGTACATGATGTTTTCATAGATATATTGACAAGGTACCGTCATGATGTTAATATCTTTAAACAGTTCCCTTAGAGAATCGCGTCTGCGGAGACGATATATTGCTCTGATGGCTCTCTTCTGCAGAATAAAAATAGACTCGATATCTGCAGCCCATCCCCATAGTAAAATACCGTAAGACATGATACTATGAAAGTAACTGAAATAGACTAGCCTCGCGGTATCTACATCAGTAAATTGACGGATTTTTCTCACAGCATATATGCTGCTGAACTTAGCCGTCCTGCAAGAGATGTTAAATGAGGACCCCATTGCAGCCTTGAATCGAGCGTGATCCCCAAGAAAACAGTTTTATCGACAAATTCTAGTTTCTCCTTATTCAATACTATGTCACAATCACTACTTTTAATATTTGGTAAAGCAAATCTTATGCATTTAGTTTTTTCCCATTTAATACTAAATTATTAGCAGTGAACCAATTTTGGACCTGCAGTAGGGCGTTATTTACGTCGTCAAGATTTGATGCACGTCTATTTATCTTAAAAATTAAGGAAGTGTCGTCAGCAAATAACACCATTTGTGGTTGGTTTTTTAATAAATGGGGTAGATCATTAATATATACTAAAAAACTTTTTACAAAAAAAAAAATAACCGACCTCCAAAAAAAAACACTACAAAGTGAAAAATAACTTTAATTTCGGAAGTCGGTTTCTTGTGTTTTGTATTTTCGTTTTTTGCCACCGACTTCCGAAATTAAAGTTATTTTTCACTTTGTAGTGTTTTTTTTTGGAGGTCGGTTGTTTTTTTTTGTAAAAAGTTTTTATTTTTCACTTTTTAGTTGTGGTACCTACCCCACACACATTCGAATACCACTACCTGCTACCAGTGACAGAAACTTATCATATCATCTACATACTAAGTGGGAAAAAAATACGTATTTTGTAGCTAACTCAGAAACTATCAAAGCAAAGTTAATAAAATTTATATGGGACCAATTCGTGAGTACACCCTTTCAAACAAAAAAATAATTTTCAAAATCGGTCCACAATTGACGGAGAAATCGGTGGATATACATAAAAAAAAAACAAAAACAAACATACGCGACGAACATATAACCTCCTCCTTTTTGGAAGTCAGTTAAAAAAGAGGAAAGGACCCAATATCGAGCCTTGTGGAACGCCCATTTTTACTTTTAAACCGATTAAATGGACACCATTTACTTGAACCTGCTGCTGTCTATCATTTAAATAAGATTTTACTAAACTGAGCGCAAGTTTACCTAGTCCGTAATGCTCAAGTTTCAAGAGCAAGGTTTCATGACTCACGCAGTCAAATGCCTTGGAGAGGTCACAAAAGATTCCTATGGCATTTTGGGCCTCCTCCCACGCTGTAAATATGTGTTTTAATAAGGTGACACCAGCGTCAGTTGTACAACGTCCTTTGGTGAAACCATATTGCTGATCGTGCAAGATTTGGTTGGCGTTAAAATGATTAAGCTTTTGATTGAGCATTACCTTTTCGAAAACCTTGCTGAATACCGGCAGCACAGATACTGGTCTATAATTATTAGTGTCTTTACTGTCCCCAGATTTATAAAGTGGTATAACTTTACTGTATTTCATTAAATCCGGGAAGACTCCTTGATCCACACACAAATTAAATATTAAAGCTAACTACGGTGCTATAGACTCGATTATGGATGTACAAACTTTGATAGATAATCCCCATAGATCTTCGGTCAATTTATTTTGCCGAAAAGCTTTTATAACTATCATATGGTTTATATGTTTAAATTGAAATTCAACCGGGCAGCCTGGAACGTTCGCTCTTAATAAATTAATTGAGACATCGGGTGAGGAATTTAAAGCTTCCATCGTTTTAGATGGTATATTAGTAAAGAAATGTACAAATTCTTGCGCTACTTCTAAGTTAAAGCTAATGGCACCACGTGAAGTCTCCAATGTGTACTCAGTGTTTCGTACTTTGTTCCTATTAGTTTCATTATTTATAACTTTCCAAACTGTTTTTATTTTATTTTCTGCTGATTTAATCTTGTTGCTAATATACAGAGCTTTAGCTATCTTGCAAGTATTTCTAAAAATTTTGGAATATGTATCAAATCAAATCAAATCTTTTTATTGTGGGCATAGGTTATACATACAGATGTTAGGTAAATTACAGTTCCATTATGTCCTGCCTAATAGGCATACAATAATTATATTAACATGCAGTTAAAAATAAAAAAATAAAATCTTAGGCATCACATAAAAAGTAAATCTTAGTAATAACAAATTATGGTGACAGATTGTAGTAGGCATTAATTATTAAGAAAATCTTGGATCGTGTAGTAAGCTTTGTCAATTAAAAAATTACGCAATTTATGTTTAAATAGTGGCAGTTCCTTGGTGCTTAAAATGTCCACAGGTATCCTATTGTAAATTTTAGATGCCATTCCAAAAAAACTTTTGCCCATAAGAGCAGTTCTTTGTGGTATTATACTAGATATTTTCAGTATATACCTTTTTGATTTCAGTTCACCGAATAGATTTTTATTTATTTTAACAAATACTGTAACTTCATAGATATAAGCTGATGGAAAGGTAAAAATTTTAAACTTTTTAAAATATGGTTCGCATGATTCTGGAACAAAGATACCAGCCATTGCGCGAACGCATCTTTTTCGCGCTTTAAACACTAATTCTTTGTTTGTGGCGTTGCCCCAGAATATAATAGCGTATTTTAAGGTTGATGATACTTAGGCATGATAGGCAGTTAATAGTGCTGATAGATCGACAATTTTGGATAATTTATATAGAGCATATGAGTACTGGTTCAGTTTACTGCATACTGTGTCAATGTGTGTTTGCCATGTCATATCATATCTATCCAAAGTCCTAAAAATTTTACTCAGCTGACTTGTTCAATTACTGTACCATCATGTTGAATGTTGAAGTAGCTTTTATTCTTTCGCGGGAATGTGACTAATTTAGTTTTTTCTAAATTGATGACCAGGTTATTATTTGTGAGCCAGTTAATTATTACATTAAGAGTATTATTTACGTCTGCTTCAAAAGTATCCATATTTTCACCAGTAAAAATAGCTGTGCTGTCGTCAGCAAAAAGAATCATAGTGTGTTGTGTGACGTTTGGCAGATCGTTAATGTAAATTAAGAATAAGGGTGGCCCTAGCACGCTACCTTGTGGTACACCGTATAGTACTTTTTTATGTTTAGATCGATGTTTTTGTTCTGTGGCATTTGAAGAGCTGATGTCATTTATTTCTACAACCTGATATCTATCACTTAAATAAGATTCCAATAAACTATAGACATTCCCCTTATTCCATAGTTGTACAGTTTATTCAAAAGTGTTTCATGGTGCACATAGTCAAACGCTTTGGTCATGTCCATAAACATTGCAGTCACGGGAACACGTTTGTCAATATTTGTATAAATTGGTTTTAAAAGATCATAAATTGCTAAGTCAATTGATTTATTTTTTCTAAAGCCTTTTTGTTCCTTTGCAAATAGATTTTGTTTTTTTGAGTACTGATTGCATGGTATATAACTTTTTCTAGTATCTTATAAAAAATAGGAATCAGTGCTATAGGCCTATAGGATGCCATGTCCTCCTTGTTATTTTTCTTGAATAGCGGCTTTACTACAGACATTTTCAGTTTACTCGGAAAAACACCGTGCTCAATGCACAAATTGATGATATGACTGAGAATTGGGCTGATAACATGCGCTACCTCTTTGATTGAAGATGTTGCAATGTCGTCGTATCCAGTACTTTTAGTGTTTTTTAGGGATTTAATTATTTTGTAAATGTCATATGGAATTACAGGGTTTAAGAATAAAGATTTATAGGAGTTATTGTGTAATGTCAAATTATTATTATTATTTAAATTATCATTTATATATGTTTAATATCTCGGGACCATGGGGTCCCGGTCTTTTGGAAGGCGTACGAGGGGCCGAAGCCAACTCACAGAGGCCCCTTAGACGTTTTTAATGAAATGAGGTACCAACCGACGATTATCCCTGTTCGCACTATGCAAGTGCAGCCAAGGACAACCCCCTGTTGGTGTAGGACTATTGTAAGATATGGAAACAAAAGATATCGGACTATGGGTTTGGGTTGCTAAAGTGGACTGGTCACCTGGAACTATGGAAGAACTATGGCCCCTGCCTGATCAATGTTCATATGTACACGGATAAAATGGCAAGGGGTGACTTGCACATATCATTACTATTATTGTGTGATGTCAGTTTCAAATCATTGTTATTATTTAAATTATTATTGGTATTATTGTGAGATGTCAATGTCAAATTATTGTTATTATTTAAATTATTATTACAATTATTGTACGATGTCAAGTTTATTACAGAATCATTTGTTCGATTATTGTCAGATGATAAATTGATATTGGATTGCTTAGATACATTTATTGGTTTGATTATATTGACAAAATATAAATAATTAAATATTAAAAATATTAAATTCTTCAGCAATCATTTGAGGGTTACGTATAGTTTGATTATTTACTATAATTTGTTTAATATTTTCTTTTGGTAGTTGACTTTTGTTTGATTTGATTATTTTCCATGTGGTTTTTGATTTGTTTTCTGCATTAGATATGAGATAATTATTTTGAGACTTTTGTGTAAGTTTAACTATCTTTTTTAGCCGAGTGCTATACTGCTTAAGAATATTTTTTTTATCTTCACTAGGATTGATTCTATATTTCCATAGTAGATTTCTTTTGTTTCGACAGCATAAACTAATTCCCTTAGATAGCCATTTAGGTTTTTTAGCAATAGTGTTTTTTATTCTTATAACTGGAAAGCAAAGGTCATAAAAAAGTTTATAATATTCCAAAAATTAATTATATGCTAGTTCTGGATCATCAGTCGAGTATATTTCTTGAAAACTTAGGCTCATTAGGGATTCTCTGAATTTTGTTACGTTTTCTTTACTGAAGTCTCGCTTTTTTGTGTACCAAAATTTTAGGGTGCAAGTTTTTTTTACCGGACATTTTAGTAATTGAGCCGTGTGGTCTGACATACCCAGATCAATTATTTCGCATTTGCTACCTCTAATATTGTGGAAAATGTTGTCAATGCACGTGTTACTCTTTGGCCGGGTCGGATTTTGCGCGTGCCAATTTTCATATTAAAGCTGGAAATAATGTGCATAAATCTTAGAGAACTAGGATTTATTTTTAACAAATCGATGTTGTAATCACCACACATAATAGTTTTTGTGAGCTTCCGGTTACGCAATTTGTAATGTATAGCATGTAAAACGTTAAAGAATGTATTAAGTTCATCTTGGGTGCATTTTGGTGGTCTGTATATACATATTATTACAATATTATGTTCCAGTAGTTCAATAGCTGAACATTCTGTTACATTAGAAACACTAAGGCCGACTATATCTTGTAGTACTTTGTATTTATGAATGGTTTTTACTAGTATACACGATCCTCCTTTTCTATTGTGCCTATTAAAGGATGCTGCCAAAGTATAGTTCCGAAGCGTTAGGTACACGAGGTCAGAGTTAATCATATTATGTTCTGTAATACAGATAATATCAACGTCCTTTCCTGAGTTCTTCAGATATTCCATATTTACACATAATACGTCCGATTTACTTATCAATCCATTTACATTTTGATGCATCACAACCAAATTGTTATATACAAAAAAAATCTTTGTTACTATCTACTTTTTGGTTTTCTAACTTAAAACTACTACCACTACTACTACACGAAGACATGTCAGAATTAGATTGTAACATAATATCATCATTGAATATTTTTATCTCCTAAATAAGCTTCTGGACATCATTCAGTATCGTGTAAATGCCGTTGTTGCTAATACATCCTGTCCGCTTGTGGAACATATTGTAGTCCCATTCTAAATTTAAATTTGAGTCAAGTGTATATGCATACGCATACGACATTACATCTAAGCAAAGCAAGTTATTAAAATTTTCAATTCTACCGTTAAACATGTTTGTATGATCAATATATTTATACGTAAGAAGACAAATAATAATGTTTGTATTATTTATTTCTTTGAGGCTATTCCTTATAAAGACAATCATTTTAAAGTAGTATTTCGTCGTTATGAAATCCTCAGGGCCAATCAATATAACACAATAGTCTTCCATAGTGTAAAGTCGTAATTTAGATTTAAGTCCCGTCAACAACGTTTCAATTCCACAATTAGGTGTCAAGAAATGACATGTTTTAAAGTTAAGTTCGGGAATACATCCATTACTTTTGTCAGAATCTTATTTGTCTTGTTATCACTCATAATGCATAGCTTGTGATGTTTTGCTTTTAATTTATGTTGTTTTTGCAGAACTGTATGTTGTTTAATGCCTGATGGTGCAAAAGAACTTGCTGTTTCGGGTGAGCTCTGGATATATTGTGTATATTGTAGCAACATACTTGTTGAAAGTTTCAGTATTAATGTAAGGCTTAAGGCCATACAGCTCGAACAGTCTTTCCCTACTTATCCTAATACCTCTAGTTGCCCAGTCACTAAAAATAAAATTAGGGCAAATATTTTTTGTTCTCTTTTCAAAAGTTTTGTTGAATTCAGTGTGTACTACTGAAAAGAAATCCTCATACAATTTATTTGCATCGTCCATATTAGGGCCCAGAGCATTTAACTTATTGTTTAGGGTACTATTGAATCTATTTAATTTGCCAGTTGTTATTGGTCTAATTTGTATTTGCACTTTTTGAATAGGTGTTCTAAATTTAAAAGTTACCGTTTGTCCACTATGATCAGACGGTAAATAATTTACGATGGCTTTATCTAAATAATCACAACCGCAGAAGACATTATTGATACAAGTAGCAGAAGTTGAAGTTACTCTTGTTGGTTCTGTAAAAACATTTGATAAATTGAACGATTTAAAAAGGCTTAATACTTTACTGCTATTTGAATTATTTTCCAGAATATTTATATTAAAATCATCACAAATAATTGCGGCTTTGTTACTGGATGCAAGTTTTGCTAGGACATATTCCATTAATGACTCAAATAAAGAACAGTTCTGATAATTAGGGGGTCTGTATACGCACACTACAACATGCTTATCCAGCTCAACACAGGATAGTTCGATGCAATGTTCAACTGATAAACCAACTATGTCATTACGTTGCTTAGATTTTAAACAATTTTTTATCAAGATTAGAGAACCTCCACGCAGCATAGATTTACGGTTAAAACAACTGCCCACATTATAGTTCTCATAATTAATTAGCATTTGGTAATCCTTTAACCAATGTTCAGTAAAACAAACAATGTCAAACTTTGTTTTTTCTAAAAACATTTCGATTTCTAATAATTTGGAAGAAATACCTTGAATATTTTGATGAAATAATTTCAAGGCATTCTGCTGATCTCCTTTTTGATAATTATTAATTTTGGAGCAAGAAGACACCTTGTTGTTGTTAGGTATAAGAATATTCTTACTGGTGCCTTCTGTTGTCTTACAAACTAGTTTAAATGACTATCCGGAGTTAACCCCAAGATTTCAGTGTCTTCACCAGGCAGTGAGCTCATAGTGAGTGAGGGAGTTGGAACCTCCTTCGTACAATTTGTAAAAATATTTATAGCATTTGAGCTACATTTATTCAGATTCACCACTGTTGGGGAATTTTAGGTGACTTTTCAAGGAAACTCCAAAAATGCTGATATTTAGTCAAACATGTATTGCGTCGATGACGAACAAAAATGGAAGGGGAGATGACACGAAAGTACAAATATTTCTTACATCTAACTACAAGCTAATTGGCACGCAACGTTGATTTGCTCATTCTAAACGAGCAGGCGTAAGCTCGAACATGCCCCCGGACGTTGAAAGCAGCAGAGGCGCTTTCAACCAGACGCAGAATCAACGGGCAATGGGCAAATCCTGTTAAACGCTCTTCTGACGACTCCAACAGATGTTTTTACGTCTGCCACACGAACAATTCCATCTGATCCTGGATGGACAGCGACGACTCTTCCCAATCTCCATTTAAGAGGAGGAAGGTGGTCCTCCTTTATGATGACCAGAGAACCCAGCTTTAGCGTGTCTTTGCAAGTATGCCACTTGGTCCTTTGCTGCAGCTCGGACACAAACTCCTTACTCCAACGAGCCCAAAAATGCTGACGTAGCTGCTCGATCCGTTGGAAACGAGACAATGAAGCAGTGAAGTGGTTCTGTAGATCTTGCTGCGGAAGTGACGTCAGCGGCCGGCCAACAAGAAAATGACCCGGAGTCAGTGGGGTGCAGTCAGCTGGATCGGATGACAGCGGCGTCAGTGGACGTGAATTCAGTATCGCCTCAATCTGGACTAATGTGGTGTTAAGCTCTTCAAAGGTTAAGTTACAATTTCCCAACACTCGTTTGAGATGATATTTTGTTGACTTAACACCCGCTTCCCAGAGTCCGCCAAAATGAGGAGTATACGCCGGTATAAAATGGAATTTAATTCCGTCATTAGCCAATTGCTCGCCCAAGGAATTGCAATTAGATTTAAGGAACTTCGAAAGTTCGTTGCAGGCACCGACGAAAGAGGTACCGTTGTCGGAGTAGATGTCACTGGGTTTTCCCCGTCGCGAGATGAATCTAAATAAAGCTAGTAAATACTTATTGCTGGTTAAGTCACTCACCAGCTCCAAGTGAATAGCCTTAGTGGTGAAACACACAAAGATGGCTATGTACACTTTTACTAGCCTGCATCCTCGACCTTGCCTACTAGCGGCCATAATGGGACCTGCATAATCCACACCAGTGCTTTGAAAAGGATAACCGCCTGGAAGGAGACGCTGCTGTGGCAAATTACCCATCAATGGAGTAACTGTTCTACCCGACATGCGACAACAACGCACGCAATTACGATAACAACTCTTAGCTAGGCTTCGTCCGCCTATGGGCCAGTATGAATCTCTAATCGAAGCCAGCAATAACTGAGGACCTGCATGCATCAGCTTTACATGTTCAAAATCGAATAGTAACTTTGTAAATTTGTGAGTGGACTGTAAAAGAATAGGGTGCTTTTTATCAAAAGCAAAAGTTGAATTTGCTAAGCGTCCTCCGACACGCATAATTTTATTATTATCTAAGAATACGTTAAATTTTATAAGGGCGCTTTTATAAGGCAACTTCTGATTATTAACGAGTAGTTCATACTCAGGAAAAGACTCAATTTGGCTTCTAATTATAATAATATTTAATGCATACTGCAACTCGACTTGTGATAGAAATTTATCAACAGAAGGAATTTTCCTACACAATTTTATAAATCTTAAAACTATTGCTACACTACGGATCAACCTTAAATAACTAGAAAAACGATTAAAATCGATAAATGTATGGCATCGGCTATTATTACTAACACTGGCAGTCAATAAAACATGAGGTCGAGTTTCAGGCAGCTTGTCTGGCTCTAATGATTTATGTTGAGACGGCCAATGAGACTGCACTTGCTTCAAAAAACTGGGACCACTCCACCACAAGTCCAAAGATTGCAGAATACTAATATCCACGCCACGAGATATTAGGTCTGCAGGGTTCTTGGCGGTTGGGACGTGTCGCCAAGTACAGTGTCCTGCCTTATCTAAAACTTCAGCAACGCGATTGCGCACAAATGGCTGAAGCTTAGAAGGTAACATCTGCAACCATCCCAACACGACGGTGGAGTCAGTCCAACAATATACATGACTAAACTTTAGTCGCAGTGAACTTATAACCTTCTCACACAAACGAGCTCCGACTACGGCGCCACACAATTCCAGTCTTGGAATGGTGGTCGGCTTAATGGGTGCCACTCGACTTTTAGCAGCTAACAGACGAACCATGTATTCACCTTGATCATTGGCACTACGTACATAGACGCACGCACCATACGCACGCTCAGATGCGTCGGTGAATACATGTAGTTCCAGTGTAGTAAATGCGTTACATATAACGAGTCGTGGAACGCGATAATTATTGATAAGCGGCAATGCTTTAATAATAGCATTCCAATTAGCATTAAGTGACGGTGTTAATGGCTCATCCCAGGAGAGCTTGTCTAACCACATTCGCTGTAAAAACATTTTCATTGTGACTACGCAAGGGGATAAAAGTCCTAGGGGGTCAAAAATACGTGCAATGATAGAAAGTATATCACGCTTTGTAACAGAATCCGTAGAAGGTAACGTTAAACTTGAAAATCCAAATTCGTCGGAACTAGAAAACCAGTCAAGCCCTAATAACTTATTAGGCTCATTAGATCCCATATCTAAATCTAATGACGACTGAGATGCTCCGGCGACTAATTTAGGAACGTTAGACCTCCACTTTCTAAGCGGCATGCCAGCAGATGCTAGTGCGTTGGTGACCTCTGTGCGGATAAACATAACTTCATTTAAATCATCAGCTCCAGTCAACAGGTCGTCAACGTAAAAATCATGCTTGATGACGTCAGCAATCCTATCTCTGCTATCTGAGGATGACTCACCCACAGAACCCGAAGTGATCTTAGTGTCATTGGTTTGATAGTCCATCCCTATTTGCTTGAGGCAACGTGTAGCAAGAAATGGTGCACTAGCCGTACCATATGTGACGGTATTCAATTTATAAACCTTGACAGGATCGCATGCTTTATCACGCCACAGAACCTGTTGCAGATACCTATCAGATGGGTGGACGTATATACATCTATACATCTTCGCAACATCAGCTGACAAGACGAACTTGTGTTGTCGAAACCGAAGAAGTATAGATATAAGATCGTCCTGCACAGTAGGACCCACCATCTGCACGTCATTGAAAGACACTCCTGAAGAAGTAGCACAGCTTGCATTAAAAACTACACGGAGCTTGGTAGTCGTGCTACTTTCACGCAGTACCCCGTGGTGTGGTATGAAATATCCACTGGGACTGCCATTATCATGGTTTTCGGTCATATGTCCTAAAGTCTCATATTCAGACATGAAGTCACGATATAACTTACCGAACTCAGGCTTGGACTTCAGTCTGCGTTCTAAGGAATATAGAAACTTAGAAGCCCTTTGGAAAGATTCTCCTAAAATAGAAGGATTTTGCTTAACAGGAATACGAACGCAAAAATGACCGTTCTCTAAACGTGTCGTATTCTTGACAAAATGCTCCTCACACAACTTCTCCTCGGGTAAATAATTTGAGGATTGTGAACTAATCTCTTCAAGATTCCAGAATTTTTCTAAATCGGTGCGAATTTTATTTAAATCACCGTTACTAGGGGAATCAGTTTGAGTTAAATTGCATGAAATGTTATTTGACATTAATTTACCATTATTATAGGTAACAGGGCCAGAAACAATCCAACCTAACAACGTTTCACACAACACTGGCTTACCTACTCCTAGTCTAATTCTTTGTGAACCAACCAAGTCCCAGAAGAGATCCGCTCCTATTAAGACATCTACTTCTGAAGGCTTGTAAAAAGTGGGGTCAGCTAAACAGATATTATCTGGTATATTCAGGTCAGAAATGTCGACTTCACGACAGGGCACAACAGTCGTTAATGATGGCAAAACAAAACAATAAAACTTAGTAACATAACTATTGTCTAATGACGTCATTTTCACATGACATGTTTTGCCTACACGAGAACTTACGTTATTAATGCCATAGACCGAACCATTTATCTGACTAGTATTTAAATTAAGCCGTGTACATAATCGTTCCGTCATAAAACACGATGTGCTCCCACTATCAAGCATGGCTCGCACTATGTGCTCACGATCATTGTGATCACATAACTTGATAAGAGCAGTGGACAATAACACAGCGCGTTGTTTACGCTCACTAATTAACGAACTGAGATCCGCAGACAAAGTTAAATTATTTGCACTCGCATTAGTGCTAGCCACGGCGTCAGTGGGTGATGACGTTGATACGGAATGGGACGAGCTACCGTGTGATTTGTTGTCATTATTGCAAGAATTCGCCGTACCTTTATTCTCCGACGAATGAATCAAAGTGTTATGTCGGCGCTTACATATCTTGCATCCCGGCTTTTTGCATCGGTTAGCAAAGTGACCTGCACGAAAACAGTTATAACACACTTTATAGTTAGGTATTAATTTGAGTCGGGCGTCTATGCTAAGTGCAAGGAATTGTGAACAACTACTTAAAACGTGATCAGCTTTACAGTGCGGGCACAACTTCCTTAATTCAGTGCTGGAATTATTAGAATCTTGTGATACAACCATAGATTTCATCTTATTAGTATTTGAACTAGGCTTAGCGGGGGTGGGATTACTACTATTTCGTGCTATTTCTAAAGTTTCCAATAAATCAGCGCGAAACCGAATGAATTGAATGAGTGCAGCGAATGTTATGGTGCTATCTTTGTCTATACGACCTTTGTGCTCCTCCCACTCACGATAAGTTAATTGATCTAGCTTCCGAGTTATTATAAATATTAATAAAGTGTCCCAATACTTTATGGGTTCATCTAATGATTCCAACGCACGGAGATTTTTGTTAATTTGGTCAATCAATCCTTTCAATGCAACAGAGGACTCCTTTGCAATAGAATTTAAGTTAAATAGGGATGATACATGATTTTGAACTAACATCCTCTTGTTATCAAAACGATCACAAATTAGCTTCCAAGCTGTATCGTAATTGCTTGCGGAAAACTCAATCGCATGGATTACAACAGCAGCAGATCCTTCCAGGGTCGCTCGCAAATAGTGGAATTTATTAATTTGATCGATTTCATCATTATTGTGGATGAGGCTGGTATAAGTGTCACGGAACTCTAACCAATTGCTAAAATTCCCATTAAATTTAGGTAACTGTATTGTGGGCAACTTAACAGGCTTTCGTTGACTGATACGGGTACATTTTTCACTGCTCATAGACTCATTTTCGCTGTTATACTTACATAACAGCTCCTGTGACCTAGACAGTGCTTTATAATACTGTGAATCAAATTCAGTACGCTCAGAAAATTGAGCTTTAACATCTTCTACCAGACATTCTAATCGCAACTGTACCTCATCGTAATGCCCATACAAAGACTCGATTCTTCCAATTCGTAACTGCAATTCCTTGACCTCACAACTGGTTAACTCCTTGTCACAGGATGCATCAAGATAATTGATGAACGCAGTTAAGCGTCCCTTGTAACTTCCTCGTTTTTTGACTAATTCTCTTTCTTCGGACATACTGGGAATCGAATGTAGTCAACCTGGAATTAATATAATAACAACTTAGTTGTCTTTTTATACAATACTTAATTTAAGGTACCTACGTTTAGCTATTATGGTATAACAATTTAAATTAATACTGTAAATATGTAGGGACTTTTACGTGTTGCAAATTAGAATTTTATTTAAGCTACATACAATTCCTCAAAACTTGAACACTTAATTACCTAACGTCGAACTTTAAACAATACACTAACAATACTTATCAAGTAAATTGACTAATACGGTTTAATTAACTGAATAATTTGGGTTTAACACTTGCAATATCCATCTAACACCAACCTACGCACTAATAACTATTTAATATGAATAGTTAACTAAAATACTGCTATACAATTATAAATGTAGTAAATATCTACTGGACTTAACAGAAAGAACATATAATCGTATTTGCAGAATAAGTATCATCAAATAAATGACAAGTATTAGACACTATTCACAATCCAAATAGGTATTTTAAAATATGTTAATTTGAACAATAATTTAGCCATTTAGGTAAATAAAACACTAACCTTTTAAAATCCTTAATTATTAGATAGGTACTACCTGAACGAGTGTTGGGTGATGATTTTTAACCAAAATATTCTTAACACCGTAAATTTGCTTGAAGTCCTTTGTTCACAATCACGTTGCCGGCCGGCTTATAACCTCCTCGGCAAAACTCCACGATAATTATCCGAATCCACTGATTTTTAGTAAATCTTCAAGTAATTACCAATCCGGCTCGGTAATGGACCAAAATGTTGGGGAATTTTAGGTGACTTTTCAAGGAAACTCCAAAAATGCTGATATTTAGTCAAACATGTATTGCGTCGATGACGAACAAAAATGGAAGGGGAGATGACACGAAAGTACAAATATTTCTTACATCTAACTACAAGCTAATTGGCACGCAACGTTGATTTGCTCATTCTAAACGAGCAGGCGTAAGCTCGAACAACCACCTTATTATTAGTATTATTACTAACCACTGTGGTGTTAATAATACAAGACTGCGACATACTACTTATGTCTGAGTTTATAAAAAATGTCAAATAGCCGTGCTATTATGTGTCTAAAACTAACAGGCAGATACACAGTATCCCTAGTCGATTTTAAAGTTTCCACAAAACTGTTGGTGTCAAAAAATACAAACTTGTCACTATAATGACTAACTAAGAATTGCTTATGCTTATTAAGCATATGAATATAATTGTTTTGTCTATTTGACAATTTTACTACAATTTAACTTTAACAATTCAGTTACACAGTCAGTGATTTCGTCTTTTTTGACCTTAGAACTACCTACAAATACAGTAATGTTGGTTTTAGGATTGTAAACATTTCCTGTTACTGATGCCATTATTCTTTTGTAGCTAGACCCTGGCATACAATATTTTTGAGTAGAATAACACAGGTTGTTACTAATTAATTTACCTAAACCCCTTCCTATACTATCTGAGAACATAACTGAATGATAACAATCATGACTACTAAAAGATGGACAACTACCAATCTCAGGCTGTACCACTTGAGATAGATCTTGTACTACATCAGAAATATCTTGGTTGAGAATAAAACCTTGATTCAAACTCTCAGTCTGGGACGGGTCCTCCGTTGCCTCAGGCTGGACAGCAACAGGGTTTGAAACCTGACAAGTACACCGACACATAACTAATTCATTTGCAGCAAGAATATGTTCTTTAATTTGGTTCTGAGAACCCACATATTTAATGTAAAGGGAACTAAGTCTTCCCTCGAGTAACTGTATGTCAGACGCGCTGTGTATCAATTTCATAGATATTTTTGCTGTCTTCTAATTTAATTTAATAATTGTTTAATTTATTGAGTAATTCAACACGTGCTTTCCTCAGTGGAATATTATTGGAAAAATGTTTTTGATGTTTCTTAAATTGATTACATTTTTTTATTATTCTATTCAGTTTTGCATATTTTTTAATTTTCTTATGACTAACTTTATAACTATAATTCTGCTTCAGCAAGGAATCTTCAGTAAGATCAATAGTTGTTATGGAATGAGGGTTACAATTAGTATTTATTAATTCATTGTATAAGTGGTTAGTTTCTTTAACCCGAGTACATTCTTTTTCTTTCTCTAACCGGTTAATATGACTATTGGCATGAATTAATTCATCTTCAAGGTCCCTAACTTTGCTGTCCTCCGGGCGATCCACACAATGGTGAAAGGTGTGAGCTTGTGGGTTCGATTCTGACTGTTCACTTCTTGGAACAGGATTTGTGTTCCTAAATACACAGTACGGGAAAATTCCAAGTGCAGGTCTGTTACTAATTAAAAAATATAACCTTCATTTGTATTTCTTATTTACAGTTCGGTTTAGTAATAATTGTTTCACAAGCATGGTTGATGAAAAGTATACTGATTGGAATATCTTTGAGCGTGAATTGTGAGAGATTCTACAAAGCCATGCAAGATGTCCGGGGTGCGGTGACACCGCTAATGTATTCAAACAGATGTTCAGGTAAACATAATTTCTTCTTTTTTGTAAGAAATTTTAAGTTATTGGATGGTAGGTAAATAGGGCAAGCAAGGAGGTGGCTTATCTTATGGTAATTGGTTACCGCCGCTTTAAGATCTCTCTTTTTATGTTACCCTTTCAATTGAAGCAGAAAACAGCAACACTGCTTGGCGGCAGAAGTGGGCTAGTAGCCATACTAGCCATATAGATACTTTCCCGGAAATACCCGGCAGAGGTCGTAAAGACCAAATGCCATAAGCAACCTTAAGGACAGACCAATATATTACTGAACAGTGTTTGAGTACGCCAATTTGAGGGGATTGGCGCTGATAGCCGAAATACAGGTTTTTGCCTAGTTCGGCTACAGATGCTTAACTCATTTGTACTCAAAACTAGCCTAAGTTTAATTTGTAATTTTGTTTGTGAATTTACCACGTTATATATTATACCCACATTTCGCTAGTTACCAGACGGTTTGACAGATTCAGATTTATAATTACTTACTATAAGTCTTGTACCCTAATTGCGTAACTTATTTTCGTAAACAATTTCGCGAAATTTGTTTCATTTTGACATTTCAACAACATTCTTTGCGTTATTTACGTTGTTGAACAGATTTTTTTTCCAACTCATTAAGCAATGGATTAGAAATCTGTTTCAAATCGAAACAAATTGTGATTTTGTTGTATTACGCAATTAGGGTACTGGTTTACTCACGATGTTTTTCTTCACTGATATCGGTAATGAACAAAGTAGACACAGAAAGGACATATGAATTTTAAAAAGTCACATTGGTATTTGTCCGGATTTTAACCTACAATCTCGTGAATGAGAGGCGAGGCCTTAAACACTGGACCATCACAACAATCTATTACCATTAACTGGGCTTAATTTAGACTCCGGGCTGCGACTGAGCATGGTATATTTATATTAATTAATGGTATATTTATATTAATTAATTTACTTGTTTTATTTACAGATAAACATACTCTCTCCGTGTGTAAGAACATTCAACGTATGCAGAACGCTTCGTTCAAGAAAATGAGCGCATGTGGCTTTTTTATCGTGGACGCCATGATGTCTCTGCATCTGTTCAGTTTTATTACCACGTACACTATAGTTCTGATTCAGTTCGAATTTCTTTAATTCTAGATTACTTTATAAATTCTTCTTCTTTTTGTTTCTCCTTCACTGGTACCATATAATATATTTTTTTCTTATATTCTCAGCTGTCTGCCGTCTCCTTATCATTTGTATTAATTAATCTTTACATAGTTCATCCATTTATTGTCATGCCTTTCTCTTTCTCTCCATTTGTCAATATTTATTTTCATTACCTTATTGGACACATGCGTTTTATCCTAATTTATCACATGCCTACAATTTCCTTTCAACTTTTCTGTCACTGGTGCTACTTTTGAATGTCCTTTCTCTTAACTTGATATCTGAATGTGAGTGTTGTGAAATTAAATAAATTGTAAAATCGATCGTTTTATTTATAAATTTATTTTGACCAAAGTTTTTTTTTAAATTTTATTCTTAACCCTTTATTATATATACTATGTAAATTTCGGATTTTAGCATTCAATAGATCGACATAATCCTTGTTTACAGCCAGATTATTTAATTCTTTTATCGTGTTAGCATTCAATCGATCTACATAATCCTTGTTCACAGCATCGTCTGCTTCTACTGGAGATCTAATTCCTCTCAGTCTTGATGTTTTTAAATCAAAATCTCCGTTTTCTCACTTTAACAATGCATTCTCATTAAAATAAAAAATAAAATTATCATAAATAATTATTTATCTTATCTTAATACATTTTTACAAACGTGGAGACAAAACCATGCGTTTAGAGCTAATTATAAGTATCAAATAATATTGACCAGCTAGATCGGCCTTTTCGTCCACAATGCGCTCGTTGGTTCGCAAAATGCTGAAAACTAATTGATGAAGCTTCTAACAGTATTCATTCCACCAAGAGTCTATGATAGGGTGGGTAAACATGATTTAAGGATAAATGAAAAAGTTATATGATGTCACACTTGTAATAATAATGTAACACAGTACATAATGAGACAGGTTCCGCCAGCGCGCGCCAAGTATCCAGCCGGTGGTGAATGTATAGACGGATAAATTGTGCCAGCACATGTATACGTACCTTGCGGCTGGTACCTGGTGACGACTACCCGGTAGCTGGAACGTGTTTGAAGATATTAGATAACATCATCTGCCTAGCCTTTTCCCTATGTTGGGGTCTGCTTAAAGTCTAACCGAATGCAGCTGAATACCAGTATTTTACATGGAGCGACTGCCTATCTGACCTCCACAACCCAGTTACTGGCTAACACGATATCCCTTGATATAAGTGATTGTCAGACTTTCGGGCTTCTGACGACCCGTTCAGCTGTTGTTACTTCGCTACGAGCCCCAAAAATAACAATGAAAATTAATTTCTCAGTAGCAGCCCGGAGTCTGGATTTGTGCCCGGTTGATGGCAATAGGCTCGCCCCCTATTACATGGGACTTAAACATAACTGGCGAAATGTGGGTGTACCTGCTACAGGGACACCTCTGCCCAACCCTTCGGGGAAACAAGGCGTGATGTTATGTATGTATGTATGTAATAATTTATTTTCGGTTTACAAACAATGGCATGATATTAATTTAGACATGATTAAAAACTATGAGGCACTAGTTTGTGAGACTGGTGTCTGGACTAGGAATAACTGTACAGCACATAACCAGTGCCATTACATCACTAGCTATCTAAACATAATCAATTATTTATTAAATGTGAACGGATAGATAACAATATACAGATACATAACAATTCAATGATAGACTCACAAATAAAAAACAATAAAACTAAAGGAGAAATAAGTGGGAAATTGCGTGATCTATTGTGTGTAGGGAAATTAGATTACTGAAGTATTGATTAAATTTAACGGATTACAATTTGTTTGTCAACGGATTCATCAAATAGAACAGTGGAGTTGTACAACAAACACGTTTTCAACTATGAACAGAATAGAATCAAGAATAAACTCTGCTTTAATCGAGACTGCACCAATCGTTCCGTATTACAGTAGAATTTTGTTCAACAACCAGATTGAAAGTGATCTACAGTCGGTTCTATGGCCGTTAAATCTCATGCAAGCCCTCTCCATCTGTTCGAAGTACAAAATTCACAACAACATCATCACTTCAAACAGTTTTACCTACAATTTTATTGGAGTCTTTTGCATGATCATTTTCCGCACTTATTGCTTCTATGGTTGGTTTAGCGAATTTGTTGGTTTCGGTGAGGGCTTTTCTATACTCCTTAACTGGTCTTCTATCTATGACAACTTCTTCGTAACAATTGGGTTCATTTTAAATTACTATAGTAATATCAAGTATTGTCACAAAAATGTATCATTAGTTTCAAGGATCCAGCACGCTCTCACTCTCCTCAAAGTGAACGGTAATGAACTCAGAAGAATGAAAATCTACAACTGGATTTCAGTTATAAGTGTTAATAGTGTTTTTATTGTTACATGGGTCTTATTTTTTTGTTTCCTCCCTAAACTGACTTACATCAATATAGTTTTAAGTTACTGTTTCATCATTTTTGATATTAATGTCATGTACGCTTCATTTATTATGAAACTGTTATGTAAGCTCTTAATAGTGTGGATTGAAGATGTTCGAAGAGCGGAAAATATTTCAGATTCGGAAAGAGAATCTTATTGGCAGATCAAGTATGATGTGTATGTAGACATAATGGAGGCATATAAGCTCGTTGAGACAACTTTTGGTCAGCTTGTAAGTACACCTTCGAGCCTTTTGACGGGCCTTTTGGGATTAATCCAGACTAAGTAATGTGATAATGTTATTTTATTTTCAGATTGCATTCAATATAATAAATACAGCATGTCGTGGGCTGATAAACATAGCCACGTTGTTAAAGATACAAATAATGTTGAAGAATTATTTTTTTGTAAGTGGTTTCTTCTTAATTTTTTTTATCTAACAATAATTTTGATGGATAAATACACCTTATTGTACATCATAAAACAATTTTTACAACCAAAGCAGGGGCGTGTCATCGTAGAAAATCCATTGCTCCTTCAGATAAAATCAAAATCAAAATATTTTTATTTCACATAACCTACATGGGCACTTATGAAATGTCAGAAGCTAGGTGCACGGTTCCAATTGGTCGTTTCCTATGGAGAAGAGCCGGCAAGAAACTCCACGGTTACTCTTTTAAAAATAATTGGCTTTTACAATACTTTCATATAACAGTGTTTCTAGGTATGGGAGGACAGTGTAGGTCTTTCAATAAGTATCAAGTACTAAACAAAATAGAAAATTGTCAACAGGTCTACAATCCACTAAGCCTACAGCGTTCTCACATTCACAAAATATGTAGAAAAGAATCTATGCAAAAAAAAAAACTTTTTTATCCAAAAACATACAGAGTTTGAAAATACAGTGTGATATTTGGTTTAGAAAATACATTTATAGTTTGTTGCAAAATCTGTACAAGAATAATATTCACTACCTCTTAAGCTAGGGTATACCTGTATTATAAGAGGTAGTTTACGGTCAATAATCAGCAAAAACTTATATCTCAAGTGGACTGTGTCATTCTACTGTATGGTAATAATAGAGTAAAATTGTATGTTGTGTTAGTGTAAATAAATAAATTAATAAAAGTAAAAAACCTATTTTAATAAAACGCAATTATATGATTGCTATTACTACTGCAATCAATCTGAATAATTATCATGTCCACAAAAGTCCCAAAAAAAAAGTTGAAATTAAATCGTAGGTTTATAATGTCAAATAATAGAATAGTAAATATGTCAAGGACGAATGTAAAAACAAATAAAAATAAAAATTTAAATAAACATGGTAATTTGGGAGCAGTTAATAGACTCTTACTTATTTATGCCGTTAATGAGGTACCAGGGAAGCCACATGTGCAGAAGGAATTATTGCCAAACTTCCTTATCTTCAACATAGTCTTTAATTTTATAATATGCTTTCTTGATAAGGACACGTTTGATGTGGGTTTTGAACTTCGATAAGCTTAACATGGACATAGGATAAAAGAGGCTTAATTATTTATAAATAAATAAATAAGTAATAATAATAATAACCCCACCGTCGTATCTCTACGTTGACGTCGTAGTGGGGCTTGCGCGCTCCAAACTCTAGGCCTGTACCGGTAGAGTTTACTTTGCCGGAACAGGTCTGGGATAGGAGCCAGACCAAGAGAGATACAAAAACCCGCAGGGCAGCATGTGGCGAGCTGTTGGGCAGTAGCGACCCCACGGACCCTATCTCCCGGGAGAAGTCTTGTTCCTCACCTCTGGCTTGCCTTTACTGGCCGGCTGGAGTGAACACTGACGAGGAACAGAGCTCCCGCCTCATTCTTGCCTTAATTGGCCGGCTTGAGTGGAGATTCGCAAGAGCAAACGTGCTCGGAGGAAGGAAGTATTCCAGTAAGATGCTGGTAGGGATCTTGACCGTACTTCCGGGATTGTCCTGATAGCCGTGGAATACCTCTCCACTCCTCATAAGCACCTCAGGACGTGTTGCCCCCTTGTCGCTACGACACTATGTGCTAGCGACCGTTTTCGGGGGCCCATTATTGAGCGTGCAAGTCACCCCCTGCCATTTTATCCGTGTACATTTAAACATTGATCAGGCAGGGGCCATAGTTCTTCCATAGCTCCAGGTAACCAGTCCACTTAAGCCACCCAAACCCATAGTCCAATATCTTTGTTTCCATATTCTGCAATAGTCCTACACCAACCGGGGGTTGTCCTTGGGTGCCCTTGTATAGTGCGAACAGGGATAATCGTCGGTTGGTGCCTCAATACTCAAAAATGTCTAAGGGGCTTCTGCGAGTTGGCTTCGGCCCCTCGTACGCCTTCCAAAGGTCCGGGACCCCAGGGTCCCGAGATATGTCAAAGACATTTAAAAATAATAATAATAACCCCACCGCCGTATCTCTACGTTGACGTCGTGGTGGGGCTTGCGCGTTCCGAACTCTAGGTCTGTGCCAGTAGAGTTTACTTTGCCGAGACAGATCTAGAGTGAGGGACCAGACCAAAAGAGATACAATCCAAGCCAAGGTCGCACATGCCGAGGGCTGCATGGCTAGGAGAGAGCGCTAGTCGTTAGTGTGCCAACTCTGGAAAATAGGGGACCTCCAGTTTTATTTACCCTTGCCACAGTGAACGCAGGGCTCTGCTGTGGTCGACTTTTTATGTCCCTAGCTTCTCGTGGGAATTATCATGATAACAAGATCTAAAACAAAACAACGAATTCAGGCAAATAAGCCCTCAGCAGATGATGAAACTTCACCGGTTTCATTATCATCCTCTCCGAGGTCCATCTTTTCATCAATCGTATCATCACCACCTTCATATTTATCACGCTCATCAAGATCATCATCATCGTCACCGATGTCAGTAGACGTTGTGTCGGAGGCTACTACTGCCATAAACCCTTCACCCGCTACTGTCACAACCAATACGCGTAAAAAATGGAGCGAAGACATGAACCAATTCATTTGGCGTACGTATTTAATTATCACCAATTTAGAAACTGAAACAAATTCATATCTTACATCATTGCACCAACAATTCATTAACAAATTTCCGCAAATGACTGTCTCGAAGCAAAGAGTTGGAGATCAACGAAGAGCAATAGTTAACAATAAATTACTTTCGGTCAGTACACTTGATACAATTAGATTAGAAGTAAGCAGAATGCTACAAACAGACACTACTATCTTAGATACATGCACCCGGACACCGACGCAGTTAAATACAGATCAATACAGCACACATTTACAACCGGAACCAAAACGTAGAATGAGGTGGTCAAACGAAATGAACGAAACTCTAATAAAATCCTATTTCATCGCTACGAAAATGGAAACAGATATGACTGTCTGGAGGAAAAAATTAAGAGAAATTTTCATTGAGTTCTATCCTCAATTGTCACATCTATCTGAGCAGAGAATATCAGATCAAAAAAGGGTCATTCTAAATAACAAAATGATATCAGATGAACGACTCCAAGACCTAAAAACGTATGCAGAGAATACAATTAACCAACCGAACCCTTATAGGCAATTAGATCATCACAATTTACTTATAGCTGCAGACAATACAACACAAGCACCCACAAATACTTACACAGAAACTGCACACGTTATTAATCAAACACAAACACAAGAAACAGAAGTAGGAACCGAGCCCAATTTCTTGAATAGCATTGACATTGGAGCCCTGACCACTATTATAAACACAGAACATAATACCACAAACGTCGAAATAAGCCAGGAAAGATGTCAAGAAATAGAGGAAACATTCTCACATACACTACAGCATTTCACAAGCATTCACCCCACAAAAAGAAATTACATACCTAAACAAAAACCATCAAAAAAATTTGCCCAAATAGTTAGCTACATTAATAACGTCATCCTTCCAAAATATGTCAATGCAGATACAGACTTCGAAACCCTGCAGACAGTAATATATAGTGCTGCTTGGACAGCTACTAAAACAAATGGAAGCAAACTTTCTTATATAACCTCTGAGAGTACGGCTTACATCAATCAGAAAAATAAGAAACCAAAATGGCAGAAAAGATTAGATTTAAGAGTTAAAGATTTGAGAACAAAAATTGGAAGACTCACAGCATACATGCAAGGAAACAGAGGCTGGAGGCTTGTTAGAGAGGTACACACAATACTAGAAAACTACAGAATACACTCAATTCATGAAGAACCGAACACACAACTCACACATTTCTTAGATACACTAAAACAGAAACTCACTCTTGTAAATAGTAGATTAAACAGGTATAATAATTGTACACTTCGTAAAACTCAAAATAATAAATTTAGGAACAATGAAAAGCAGTTTTATCGAATGTTAAAAAATTCGACCACAAACCAAACCGCACCCAGTAATAACGAAAATAACACAAACCATAGTTTACCGTCGGTACAAGAACTTCAACAATTTTGGTCAGGAATTTGGGAGAGGCCAATATGTCATAATAATGAAGCGGAATGGGTTAAAATAGAGACAGAAAACCATTTGCATACTGAACAAATGGAGTTCGAACAAGTTCCGATAGATACATTCCATGACGTCCTTCAAAAATTACACAATTGGAAAGCACCCGGTTCTGACTACATTCACAACTTTTGGTATAAAAAATTTACACACACTCACCCATTCCTGTATAATTACATCAACACCTTTATTAAAAATCCAACAACGATGCCTACATACATAGCGGAAGGAATTACGTATATGATACCAAAAGACAGTAACGACAGCACCAACCCAGCAAAGTACAGACCAATAACATGCTTACAAACAATATATAAAATAATAACATCATGCATCACTCAAATCATTTATAAACACCTAGAATCAAATTCAATATTATCGGAAGAACAAAAAGGCTGTCGAAAATTTAGTCAGGGCTGCAAGGAACAACTTACAATAGACTCGGTTATACTCAAACAGGTCCAGCAGAAGAAGAAAGATCTATATACTATGTATATAGACTACAAAAAAGCGTACGATTCTGTCCCACACACTTGGCTACTTGAAATTTTAAATATATATAAGATAAACCCTCAAATCATTGCCTTTTTAAATAATACAATTACACAATGGACAACACGTTTACATCTTAAAACATCTACAGGTATTATTGAGACAGAACCCATCAAGATCCAACGAGGCATATTCCAAGGTGACTCGCTTAGCCCACTATGGTTCTGTCTTGCCTTAAACCCGCTATCAAATAAGTTAAATTCACTAATGCCAGGATATAACCTAAATTACAATGACACTATAGATGGCACACGTACGGGTAGACACGACTGTAAAATTAACCACCTACTCTACATGGATGACATAAAATTGTATGCTTCTTCACCAGAGGACTTAAATGAACTCGCAAATGCCACAGACAAATTTTCGAGCGATATAGGAATGGAATTTGGAATTGATAAGTGTAAAATCAATTCAGTCAGAAAAGGTCAAACATACGAACACTCATATACCACACAGTCAGGTGAAACCATAGATTCCTTAGATGAACATGGAACATACAAATACTTAGGATATATTCAAGCGAAGCAAATTAAACATAAGGCAATAAAAATTAAACTTACACAACAATTTAAACATAGACTAAAATCCATTTTAAACACTCAATTGTGCTCCAAAAATACTATTAAAGCAATAAATACCTATGCGATACCCGTCCTTACATATTCCTTTGGTATAATAAGCTGGACCAAAACGGAACTTAAAAGCCTACAACGCGTCATAAACACCAGTTTAACCAAACACAGAAAACACCACCCTCGATCTTGCATACAGCGACTAACACTACCCAGGAAAGAAGGAGGACGAGGAATAATAGATATAACGAACCTACACAATAAACAAATCAGTACCCTTAGAAAATATTTTAATACAAAAAGCACAACCTCTACCCTACACAAAGCAATAGTTTATAATGATCGAAAACTAACCCCGCTAAACATGTCTGATAAAACTAATCAAATTAACGAGAAACAGACCGACAGACAGACTAAAATATCGGAATGGACCCAGAAGTCTCTCCATGGAAGACATCGCCAAGACCTTTGCCAACCTAACGTCGACAAATTAGCGTCGAACGAATGGCTCAGACGTGGAGATTTATTCCCTGAGACTGAAGGGTTCATGACAGCAATTCAAGACCAAGTTATTGAAACCCGTAACTACCAAAAGCACATCATGCGAGTTCCTCTTTCAACAGACATTTGTAGACGATGTCATAGTTCTTCTGAAACGATTCAACACATTACTGGAGCATGTAAAGCAATAGTACAGACTGACTATAAACACAGGCACGACCAAATAGCCAACATAATTTATCAAAAACTTGCCATTAAATATAAATTAGTTACTTCACCTCCAGTACTTTACTACAAATATACTCCAGAAACAGTTCTTGAAAATACAACACACAAGCTATACTTTGATCGAGCCATCCTCACAGACAGAACAACACATTACAATACATAACTTTAATAGATAAAATTAATAAAACCGCGCAAATTATTGACATAGCAGTTCCAAATACACACAACCTACAAAACACTATAGCAGAAAAGCTGTCGAAATATACAGATTTAAAAATAGAGATGAGCCGAATGTGGCGATTAGGCAGCGTTACCATTATCCCTGTAGTACTTTCAACCACCGGTGTCATTCCCAAACAACTGCATCAATCTTTAAAAACACTGGACGTAGCTCCCTCCACCTACCAAACCCTACAGAAAGCTGCGATCCTGAACACTTGCAGAATTGTCCGAAAATTCCTGCAGAACGACAATGACGCACAAATATCACACGCACAGACATCATTCACCACTGCAACACAAAGCCAAAACATATCATCACCACGCCATTTATTATCATCAATTATCACTTAGTTTAAGTAGTAGGTACTTTTCAGGGGTAGCACTTGGCTTTGGCCCGTGTTACCCTATAAAAACCGGCACAGGTCGAGATACAAAAATGTATACCAACAAATAATAATAATAATCTCATCAAGGCCTTAAATACATTTGCCATCCCCATATTAACATACTCATTCGGAGTTATTAAATGGACAAAAACAGACACAGAACAATTAGAACGAATCACACGCACCACTCTTACAAAACATAATAACTTACACCCTAAATCTGCAATAGAAAGACTAACTATCAAAAGACAAAACGGAGGGAGAGGCCTAATAGATATCCAGCACCTCTGACGGAAACAAGTCAGTCGACTAAAAACATTCTATCACTCAAAATCCCGCACTAGTAACATTCATAAAGCCATAGCTCATAATGATTTCAACTATACACCACTTAACTTAAATGAACAGCCAGATACTCCACAAATTACTAGTGATGACCCACAGCAACAAAAAATTGAGGACTGGAAGAAAAAGGTACTTCATGGCCGTCATCCTCATGGCCTAGAACAATCCCATGTTAACAAAGTAGCCTCAAATAAGTTTCTGAAAATAGGCAATTTATTCCCAGAAACTGAAGGTTTTATAATTGCAATACAGGATCAGATTATTAATACTAAAAACTATAGAAAATTTATTATCAAAGATCCTTCTGTAACAAATGATAAATGTCGCAAGTGTCACACCCAACCAGAAACAATTCAGCATATAACAGGAGCTTGCACAACTCTCACGCAGACAGACTACACACACAGGCACAATCAGGTGGCAAATGTAATTCATCAAAAATTAGCAGTTAAATACACGCTAATACAAGACACAAACACTCCTTACTACAATTACACACCACAAACTATCCTAGAAAATGACACACATAAACTTTACTTCGACCGCGCTATTCTCACCGACAGGACAATCCACTACAATAGACCGGATATAACCCTACAGGATAAAATAAATAAAGTTACTTACCTAATAGATATTGCCGTTCCCAACACACATAACATTCAGAAGACAATATCTGAAAAAATTAGTAAATACGCAGAACTCAAAGATGAAGTAACTAGAATATGGCGCCAACAAAAAGTGTACGTCATCCCTATAGTCCTCTCCACAACCGGCGTTATCCCGAATTACCTTCTTCATAGCCTTAAATTACTAAACCTAAAAGAAACCCTCTATATCACCCTACAAAAAGCTGCAATTTTAAATACATGTCGAATTGTCAGAAAGTTCATGCAAATAGATGAAAACGAAATAGGTCCCCATCATAACACATCCTCAACATAACACACCACACGCTGCATTTACTTGGCTTCGGTCCGTAAATGTTGCAAATACCAGCCAAAAAGCTGAGAAGAAAAAACACTCTACAAAAATAATAATAAATGTTGCAAATACCAGCCAAAGAGCTGAGAAGAAAAAACACTACATAATAATAATAACCCCATCGCCGTATCTCTACGTTGACGTCGTGGTGGGGCTTGCGCGCTCCGAACTCTAGGTCTGTGCCGGTACAGTTTACTTTGCCGGAACAGGTCTGGGATGAGGAGCCAGACCAAAAGAGATACAAAAACCCGCAGGGCAGCGTGTGGCGAGCTGTTGGGCAGTAGCGACCCCACGGACCCTATCTCCCGGGAGAAGTCTTGTTCCTCACCTCTGGCTTGCCTTTATTGGCCGGCTGGAGTGAACACTGACGAGGAACGGCGCTCCCGCCTCATTCTTGCCTTAATTGGCCGGCTTGAGTGGAGATTCGCTAGAGCAAACGTGCTCGGAGGAAGGAAGTATTCCAGTAAGATGCTGGTAGGGATCTTGACCGTACTTCCGGGATTGTCCTGATAGCCGTGGAATACCTCTCCACTCCTCATAAGCACCTCAGGACGTGTTGCCCCCTTGTCGCTACGACACTATGTGCTAGCGACCATTTTCGGGGGCCCATTATTGAGTGTGCAAGTCACCCCCTGCCATTTTATCCGTGTGCATATAAAACATAGATCAGGCAGGGGCCATAGTCCTTCCATAGTTCCAGGTGACCAGTCCACTTTAGCAACCCAAACCCATAGTCCGATATCTTTGTTTCCATATCTTACAATAGCCCTACACCAACTGGGGGTTGTCCTTAGCTGCACTTGCATAGTGCGAACAGGGATAATCGTCGGCTGGTAGCTCATTTAATTAAAAACGTCTAAGGGGCCTCTGCGAGTTGGCTTCGGCTCCTCGTACGCCTTCCAAAGGTCCGGGACCCCTGGGTCCCGAGAAATGTCAAAGACGTAAAAAATAATAATAATCCATTTAATTCAGGCGACGCAGGCCCATAAATAAATACCTTAACCTAAACATACATATTTTAAAAAATTATAAACAAATCTTGTGTTAGTAAATAAGGCTTAGACTATGTTAGTAGCACTTCACTATGCACTAGCTTGACTTAGTGCCGTCTTGTGGAACTTGTCCGCGGAAGCGACGGAACACCACGTCCTGTGGCCAAAAGTCTTCTTGCATGACGAGGGGCAGATAAAAGTTCGGTACACGCACGACGAACGCCTTGAAATTGACGTTCCGGTGCGACTCTAATAACTGCACCCTCGGCGCGTACCTCGTCTTTTGGCGCACGTATTCCACGATGTCTTCCGCCTTAGTGGTGTAGTGCAGGCGGGAGATGTACACCGGTGTGTTAGGCTTTGCGGCACGCAGGCTCAATTCGGGGCCCGTAGGAGCTTTGCCGCAGCGGTTCTTGTTCGTTCGCGATCGGCGCTTCCTCCTTTGCACCGTCAGGAAACCATCATCATTATCAGCCAAATTCGGTGCCTTCTCAGGCAAGGGCTTGATAATAGGAACGCCAGGGGCACTCGCGGTGACGCTTGCGAAATCCCTTTGTAGGGGTTTCGCCAGGGCTGCAGACACTGGCAGCGGGATAGGGCGCGGGGCTCGGGCGGCGATACACAAAGGAGCCGCGGTGACGAGTACGGAGCTGCGGGGCGCGCCAGTGGGGCGCTCTGCAAGCTCAGCAATCGACGTATGCGCTGGCGACGAAACTGCTGACGCGGAATTCGACAACGATACATCGAGGCCGGCTCCGCGACATGTGTTTACGTTTGCCGCATCGACAGGTGACCTAATTACCGCCACACTGTTGCGCAAATCACTAACTTCATTACGCAAATCAGTGACGGTGTTTTGGGACGCGTCTAATTTCGTTAGCACATCCGCGAGGCGGGCCTTCAGAAAGACAATGTCCTTCAGAAGGCTGGTTACATCGACGTGGTTGAAGGTGACGGGAGGAAGCTTGTGTAGCTCCTTCGCCACAAACGTCGGCACATCGTCAGGGTCGGTCTCCTTGAACAGCGCGATTATATCCTGCAGGCTCCTCTTAGTCCCGTCACGCCGGCGGGACACCATCTGGTCGCGCTTGTTCAGCACACTGTACAACAACAGCTTGGCAGCAGCTATGTCATCCTCGCTGAAGTTCGTTGCGCAGATCTGGACAGCAGACACCTCGTCCATCACATCCAGCTTCTGCTGCAGGAACGCCAGCAGCTCATTCGCCACTAGTTCACTACTCATGGCGGGTAAATTACGAGGGACAGCTTGCGCTGCGCTAATCGAAATGAACAATGAAATGAATAATGTACGAAATACATTCATTTACATAATATTAGAAGTAATTAGACTTAAGTAAGGCAATTTATAAGACCAATATTAGTGGAAACACTGGAAGGACGACACGCTTGAATGTCATCTAGGTATACATGTTGGTGACGTGATTTCTAAATACACAAAACGGGGAAAATACTGAGTGCAGATTTATTACTAATTTTAAAAAAAAAACCTTCATTTGTATTTCTTATTTACAGTTCCGTTTATTAATAGTTGTTTCACAATTATGGTTGCTGAAAAGTATACTGATTGGAATATCTTTGAGCGTAAATTGTGAGAGATTCTACAAAGCTATGCAAGATGTCCGGGGTGCGGTAACAACGCTAATGTATTCAAACAGATGTTCAGGTAAACATTACTTTTTCTTATTTTAATTGTAAAGTATTTTATGTTATTCGATTGTAAAAAGGTGAAGCAAGGAGACGGTGGTAACCACTTACGATCAGATGATCAGCCACTCATCTGATCGTAAGTGGTTACCACCCTCTTAAGACCTCTTTCTTTATGATACCCTTTCAATCGGAGCAGAAAACAGCAAAATTGCTTGGCGGTAGAAGTAGGCAAGTAGCCAAGGTGATACTTCTCCGGAATTGCTCGATAGAGATCGTAAAGACCAAATGCCATAAGCAACCTTTAAGATAGACCAATATATTGAACAGTGTTTGAGTACGACAATATACCACGTAACATATTATACCCGCATTTCGTCAGTTATCCTTTAAGTCCCATTAAGGATCGAGCTTAATACCATTCAAAATAATAGCAGCCTGTTATTGTCCTCTTTCTCATACAGAGAAGGCATTAGCATTGATTGCCACGATTGATCAAGACGGGTTGGTGATTTTAGACTTATATTTACTATAAGTCCAGGTTTTCTCCCGATGTTTTCCTTCACCGATGTCAGTAATGAACAAGATAGACACAGAAAGTATATATTTTTTGCACTTTAAAAAGTCACATTGGTATTGGCCCGGATTTGAATTCACAACCTGGTGAATGAGAGGCGAGGCCTTCAACACTTGTCCATCATGACACTCTATTACCACTAATTGGGCATATATCTAGACTCCGGGCTACAACTGAGCATGATATTTATTTATGTGAGTAAATTTACTTGTTTTATTTGCAGATAAACATAATCTCTCCGCGTGTAAGAACATTCAACGTATACAGAAATTTTCGTTCAAGAAAATGAACGCGGGTGGCCTTTTTATCGTGGACGCCATGATGTCTCTGCACCTGTTCAGTTTCATCACCACGTACACTATAGTTCTGATTCAGTTCGAATTTCTATAATTCTAGATTATGTATTCTTCTTCTTTTTATTCTTCCTTCACTGGTACCATATTTCCCCTTAAAATGTGTTTGTCTCTTACATTCTAAGCTGTCTGCCGTCTTCTTATCATTTGTATTAATAAATCTTCACGTAGTTCATCCATTTATTGTTAGGCTTTTCTCTTCCTCTCCATTTGTCAATATTTATTTTCATTAACTTGGTCACATGCGTTTTATTCTTAATTATCACATGCCTACAATTTATTTTAAACTTTTCTGTCACACGCACTATTTTCGAATTCCGTCTCTCTTAATGTCTGTATGTGTGTTGTGAAATTAAATAAATGTTAAAAACGGTTTATTTATTAATTAATTTTGACCTAAAAATGACGTTAAACTAACGAAGACACTTTCGTATTAATTTCACTTTTGTATTAATTAACCTTCACATGGTTCATCCATATATTGTTATGCCATCTTTTCCTCTCCATTTGTCAATATTTATGATCATTACCTTCTTTGTCACAGGCGTTTTATTCTTATTCAAAGTCAAAGTCAAATAATTTATTTCAATTAGTTAGGCACAAAAAGGCACTTTTGAACGTCAAAAACAAAAAATAGAATTGATTCTAGTCGCCCCTTCCAAAAGGTAGTTTTCGTATGGAGAAGAATGGGCAAGAAACGCCACCGTTACTCTTTTAAAATGTTTTACAATATTTTGTATACATTAATTATATAATTATATGTGAAGACGATGCTGGAATAAGATTACTATACCACAATAGGTAAAAATAATTAAAAATGAAGCAATGACAGAAAAAATAATTATGTAACGGATACATGGTGTTCACATATTTACAAGCATTGTAAAAGTAGGTAATACATCATCTGCCTAGCCTTTTCCCAACTATGTTGGGATCGGCTTCCAGTCTAACCGGATGTAGCTGAATACCAGTATTTTACATGGAGCGACTGCCTATTTGACCTCCACAACCTAGTGACTAGGTAACACGATACCCCTTGATAAGATTGGTTGTCAGACTTTTTGGGTTTCTAACTACCCGTAACGACTGTCAAAGATCGACAAATGACAGCTGGGACCAACGGCTTAACGTGCTTTCCGAGGCACGGAGGGGACTTGGTATGTAAAGATGGTCACCCATCCACGGACCAACCGCGGCAAGCGTAGCTTAACCTGATCGATCGACCCGTGCAGCTGTTAACATAGCCACAAGCCCCTAAAAGCCCAAAAGTAGGTACCTATACGATATTCCTAAAAAAATTACAAGTGATACTAATTAGTGTGTGAGTTCAAGTAATCACAGAATGTAAAAAAAAATGTTATAATATTTAATTACACAATTAAATTAGCAACCAGTTTGATTTTGTCTAGACTCTAAATTGTCCTATGGAGCTAGACCAGCATGCTTCCCAGCGTTCTTATCTAGGACTAGCTTCTGCCCGCGACTTCGTCCGCGTGGAATAGTTATTTTGGGCTAACGCTAACTTCGACTTTGACTTCGTTTACGTAGAAGGCGAAATTTTAAAAAAAACAACTTACAGACGCCAGCACTTCAAGCTACTACAATCTGTCAAATTTATTTAATAGATTTTCAACTTTATCACTGAAGTATAAGGTTCAAAGTTGATTGGGAAAATTTGACAGTTTCGGGTAGCTTGATGTGCTGGCGTCTGTACGTTAAGGAGCTATTTTAGGTACCTACATCTTGCTTTTATCAGTAAGAGTGGAACATTAAAACGTTAGGTAAAAGTACTGGGTCTTACAATCTTATATCACGATTCACGCCCTTCCCCCACATGACTGCCTTGCACATCATAAATGCGCGCGCAGTACTTGATCATTATTTTGCTGCGATGTTATTTTAAAACTGCGATTACTCCTAAGATATTCATTGAAATCGAATGATGTAAAGGGCAATTTTGTTTTAAATTAAATACTTGTGATGAATAACGTATTTATTTGGATAAGGATTAATATCATGTTTATAAAAACACCTTCGCAAATAATGCATTATTTTAGAACAAATTTGGTTAGCATAAAAAAGGTTATAGAGAGCCAACCTTAAAAGATAGACATGTGCTGTCGCGGACTTTTTTTTAGAACTTTTAAAGGGAAACAATTATGTCATACATGATTTTTGCGAAACTTTAACCGTTTACGCAGCGCACGCAGAGGAAGCTTTCAAAAGGAAAAAAAAACCCCGATTTTGAAACATTCTTCATTGGTGCTCCGCTCCTATTGGCTTTAGCGTGATGATATATAGCCTATAGCCTTCCTCGATAAATGGGCTATCTAACCGTGAAATAATTTTTCAAATCGGATCAGTAGTTCCTGAGATTAGCGCGTTCAAGCAAACAAACAAACAAACTCGTCAGCTTTATATATTCTTAATATCTAGGATATAATCCTCTAATTTGTAATATGCTTGTTTGTCCTCTAATTTGTATGTCCACAATTCTTTTAAACTTTTAATTCACAGGCGGTAATTTCAAATTCCGTCTCTCTTACCTTGATGTACGTATGTGTACCTATGAGTATTGTGAAATTAAATAAATTGTAAAATCGATCGTTTTATTTATTTATTCATTTTGACCTAAAAATGAGGATATACTGAGGAGTATTAATTTACCTGCAGCTTTTATCCCAATTCGTGGAAGACTTCCTGTTTCACCATATAAAACCCAATGACACAATGTTTCTGTAGTCTTGCAAAAACGAGTAGTTTTAATTGGTGACCCAAAAATAAATAAATTATGATCAGTAGTTTTATTTTAGCTTTTGTATAATTTTACACTAAATTGATTGTAATAAAAAAACTCAAAAATATTGCTAGGTTGTTTAAAAAATACAGTGACATCCATAACATAAATACTAGAAACAAACACAAATTTGTTGTACCTACAACAAGGCTCAAGAAAATAGGTGGCTCGTTCAGATGTCAATGTATTATACGCTTTTATAATTCATAAACTTCAAAGCCACGTACAAGATCTAAGCCTTAATAAATTTAAATCGTTCATTAAACGTTAGTTGTGCCAGAAAGCTTTTTATACCGTCAAAGATTACATTGAGGACAAAAAAGCTTGGGATTGAGCTGCTCCAATTATTATTTTTATTTTTACTTTCAGAACTTTGTTTATTTTGCTAACTTTAAAATTATATACACAATGACATGAATATTTACTTTGTGAAGTATAATATTATTATTCCGTTTATTTATTTTCTTTCACATATGATTACATTTTTAAATATTTCATTTTCTTAAAAGATATAAAAAAACATTTAAAAATATCGGCAGCAGGGTCCAAGCTACCGGTGGTTAGGGCTGCAGAGACAGGAACCTCCTCACAATGCGAGCCGTATCGAGGAGTACTGCCTTCTGAATCAGGCGTTTGATCCAGCCGCCTAACGAGAGCCTCGAGAGATGTTGATCGAGGCTTTCGGCCATCAGGCCATTTGCCGTTACGACAATCGGCACAATGATAGCCGAGCTCACATTCCACATGTCAACAACCTCATGTGCTAAGTCGAGATATTTTATTTGTTTCTCTTTCTCAGCTTTCACGAGGTTCTCGTCGTGTGGAATGGTAACATCGACTATCATTGCGTGGTGCGCTAATCGATCTATCACTACTATATCAGGTTTATTTGCTACAATAGTCCTGTCAGTAATGATAGACCGATCCTAGTACAGCGTGACATGGTTATTTTCGAGAACTGGGTCGGGCACATACTTGTAATACGGTACCTCAGCGTCCATAAGTTTATATTTCAAAGCAAGTTGCTGGTGAATAATCCTAGCCACTTGGTTATGTCTGTGCAAGTATTCGCCGTTAGCTAGACGCGAGCAACCAGAGATAATATGTCTGATGGACTCACCCGGACGATGGCATGCCCGACACACGTCAACCGTTCCGTCCTTCATAATATGTCTCCGGTAGTTATTTGTCAAGATAACTTCAACCATAATTGCACAGACGAAACCTTCGGTTTCCCCGAAAAGGTCACCGAAACGTAGCCAGGATACGGACGCAAAGAAATCTACACTGGGCTCATGAAGAGCCCGATAGAAGCGCCCGTGAAGCGCCTTGCTTTACCATACCTCCTTGCGGTCATCTGTAGTAAGTATTACAGGTTTGCGCCAGTTCTCTTTAGCCATGGAGAGCGGGGTGAGCCCGTTGTCCACTGCGACTACATCACGGTGCATACCCACATCGGTTTTAAAAAAATATTCCCTGAGGCTGCACACCTCGCGGTTGTGGAGGGTCTTCGCATTTAAAAAGCCTCGACCCCCGCACTTCCGCGGGATGTACAGTCTCATCACCGATGAACGTGGGTGATGCATCCGGTTTGCGGTCAGGAGTGTATGGACCCTCCTGTCCAGGGCGTCGAGTTCGGTCTGAGTCCATTTGAGTATGCCGAAAGAGTACATCAAAACTGGCATGACCCACCCGTTGAAGGCGCGCACCTTGTTTCCGCCTGAAAGAAGACTGATTAATACCTTCTTTAGGCGACCAAGGAAGCGCTCCTTCAACGATTGCTACATGTCAGCACCATTGATGCCTAAAACTTCCGACATACCCAAATACTTATAGCTTTCAGTTGAGGAGAGGGATCTGAGGTGTATGGAGTCCGAGAGTTGGGTTCCCTCGGATTCCATAATCTCCCCTCGCTTTACATGCATGACTGCGCATTTGTCCCCACCAAATTCCATCCTGATGGCGCCACTGAATGTTTCAGTTATCTTCAGTAGCTCCATCAGTCGCAATTTGTTGGGGGCAAAGAGTTTCAAGTCATCCATGTAGAGGAGGTGAGATATGACCTGATCACCTCTCCTTAACCTATAGCCCAGGCCTGAATCCAGCAGTGTAATTAGAGGATTCAGGGCTAAGGAAAACCAAAGTGGACTTAAATTGTTGCCCTGAAATATTCCCCGTTTAATCCATACAGGCTTGTCATTCCCCTGGATCTGTCGGCATCCTGGGTAGCGAAGGACCGTCCTCCATTGCCCCATACTCGACATCAGGAAGGTGCGCAGAGTTGCATCTATCTTGTATAACTCCAGCACCCTCATGAGCCATGTATGTGGCACCGAGTCGTAGGCCTTCTTATAGTCTATCCAACATGTCGACAGATCCTTGCGGGATCGACGAACCTGTTGGCTTTTACATCTTGCATAATTTATTTATTATGGGAGTCCGTATTTGACACTGTCATTTTTGATTATAGTATTTTTTTTTGGTTTTTTCATTGGACACCCCTTAGACATTAATAAGTGTTGAGGCACCAACCGACGATTATCCCTGTATGCACCATACAAGTGCACCCAAGGACAACCCTCGGTTGGTGTAGGACTATTGCAGAACATGGAAACAAAACATATTAGGCTATGGATTTGGGTGGCTATAATGGATTGGTTAACTGGAACTATGGAAAGACTATGGCCCCTGCCTGATCAATGTTTTAAATGCACAGGCAGGGGGTGACTTGCACACTCAATAATGGGCCCCCGAAAACGGTCGCTAGCACAAAGTGTCGTAGCGACAAGGGAGCAACATGTCCTGAGGTGCTTGAGGAGTGGAGAGGTATTCCACGGCTTTCAGAACAATCCCAGAGCCCGGAAGATGGTCAAGATCCCTACGAGCATTTACTGGAATACTTCCTTCCTCCGAGCACGTTTGCTCTTGCGAATCTCCACTCAAGCCGGCCAATTAAGGCAAGAATGAGATGGGAGCTCTGTTCCTCGTCAGTGTTCACTCCAACCGGCCAATGAAGGCAAGCCAGAGGTGAGGAACAAGACTTCTCCCGGGAGATAGGGTCCGTGGGGTCGCTACTGCCCATCAGCTCGCCACATGCTGCCCTGAAGGGTTTTTGTATCTCTCTTGGTCTGGCTCCTCATACCAGACCTGTTCCGGCAAAGTAAACTCTACCGGCACAGACCTAGAGTTCGGAGCGCGCAAGCCCCACCACGACTTCAACGTAGAGATACGGCGGTGGGGTTATTATTATTATTTGTACGTCTTTGACATTTCTCGGGACCCAGGGGTCCCGGACCTTTGGAAGGCGTAAGAGGGGCCGACGCCAACTCGCAGAGGCCCCTTAGACGTTTTTAATCAAATGAGGTACCAACTGACGATTATCCCTGTTTGCACTATGCTAGTGCAGCCAAGGACAATCCCCGGTTGGTGTAGGACTAATGCAGGATATGGAAACAAAGATATCGGACTATGGGTTTGGGTTGCTAAAGTGGACTGGTCACCTGGAACTATGGAAGGACTATGGCCCCTGCCTGATCTATGTTTTATATGCACACGGATAAAATGGCACGGGGTGACTTGCACACTCAATAATGGGCCCCCCAAAACGGTCGCTAGCACATAGTGTCGTAGCGACAAGGGGGCAACACGTCCTGAGGTGCTTATGAGGAGTGGAGAGGTATTCCACGGCTATCAGGACAATCCCAGAAGTACGGTCAAGATCCCTACAAGCATCTTAATGGAATACTTCCTTCCTCCGAGCACGTTTGCTCTTGCGAATCTCCACTCAAGTCGGCCAATTAAGGCAAGAATGAGGCGGGAGCGCTGTTCCTCGTCAGTCACACTGCTCCTGAAGCAACTTCAAGTTGACCTAAAATGGCAACGTAAACTGAATGTCTCCAAGTGTTTGTAATGCTTTTCTGACGAAATATCGCTTTGAATTAAAATCCTAGCAGATTTCGATTTGGAAATATCTCAATTTTTGCATTTTCACGTGATTGAACCTAATTGTGCATTATACAGCGCAATATATTCAAGTATAAAAGTGTTTATATATGTATGCATATATGTATGTATGTATATGTAATTGCCTTCCAGACGATAAAAATACATGTTATATTAGATCACTTGAAGGATGCTATTATAAAACTAGACGGAGATGGTTTGGAATTGTGGTCGGAGCAGGCTGGAGAGTCAATTCACAGGGAATTTAACAAGTTTTGGGAGAGATTTAGAATTAATCTTATCGAAGATTCATCATACTCAAGTCGTTTAAAAAATGCTGCAGTGACATTTACTTCGCAACATTTGTAATAAATAATAGATGTATATTTCTTAGAGGCTGTCCATAAATTACGTAATCACTTTTATACGTAAATTGGGTCAAATTTACGTATAAAAGTGATTACGTAATTTATGGACGAAACGGGATAGTGGAATAGGCCTACAGGGGATACAACTTTTAAAAAAACGCGCCACGATATTTTACACACACACACACTCGTAGGTATAATATATATATGTACATACATATATAAACACTTTTATACTTGATTATATTGCGCTATCTAATGCACAAGTTGGTTCAATCACATGAAAATGTAAAAGTTGAGATATTTTCAAAACGAAATCAGCTAGAGTTTTAATTCAAAGCGATATTTCATCAGAAAAGCATTACAAACATTTGGAGACATTCAGTTTACGTTGCCATTTTAGGTCAACTTGAAGTTGCTTCAGGAGCAGTGTGCAGTGTTCACTCCAGCCAGCCAATAAAGGCAAGCCAGAGGTGAGGAACAAGACTTCTCCCGGGAGATAGGGTCCGTGGGGTCGCTACTGCCCAACAGCTCGCCACATGCTGCCCTGCGGGTTTTTGTATCTCTCTTGGTCTGGCTCCTCATCCCAGATCTGTTCCGGCAAAGTAAACTGACTTTTGAGTACTTTATGCAGCCTACCCAAATGTCCTTTCTTTGGTATTGTTCGTCGAATCGTTGAGCTCCTTTTAAGTTGTGAGTTGAGCTACACTATTACTGAAAAATGCGTGCACTGACTGGACAGGTCCACTCAAATCAAGGACATATACACATTGACATTAATGAATTTTATTTATACAATGACATGAATATTTACTTTTAAAGTATTTTATTATTTTAATTATTGTGAATGTGGGTCATTCCTTTTAGTTTTGTTTTTTATAATTTTTTCAGTTAGTTCTAATCATGGTCTGACAGTTTGAGTAATTTAAGTGGCCTACCCAAATGTCCTTTTTTTGGTATTGTTCGTCGAATCGTTGAGCTCCTTAAATTCTGAGTTGAGCTGCACGATAACTGACAAATGCGTGCACTGACTGGACAGGCCCTCTCAATCTGTGTGGTGCTTTCCTCAAAAGACCACTTCAGACACCAATCCACATGGCCTTCACATGATCTGACCAAGATTATGTCTGGACTTTAAAAGAGACTGAGACCTCTGAGTTTGTTTCGGCCTTTCTTCTCAGAGTAGTCAGTTAGGAAACGCCGATCTCATCTAGCTTTAAAATATGATCGACGTGTAAAAGTGTTTGTACAAACCTACTTACAGAAATAAAATCATTTATCATTTATTTATAAAGAGTTTCATTAGCACAAGCTTAAACAGATTTTAATTATTTTATGTTGTGTAGTTTTCGATTCAAGACGAAAATGAAAAAAAAAATCTTTTCCTTCTTTTAAATATATAGTTAAATTAGCTTTTGCCCACGGCTTCGCCCGCATGGATGTCGCAAAATATCCCACAGGAACATGCTACTGGAATTCAGAATATCCTATGTCCTAACCCAGATTATGGCCTATCCGTATGCCTTTTATCTAAATACGTTCAGCCGTTACGGTATTAAAAGGTAACAGGCAGATAATAAATCTGTTTTAGAGTTCCGTACTCAAAATGCAAAATTGAAACTGTTAAAGGATGACTTCGTTGTCTGCCAAGGCCCCTTTTTACCCGACTACGGCAAAGCCAAAAGAAGGGTTATGATTTTAGCAGTCTATGTATGTATGTTTATATGTTTGTATGTATGTATGTTTGCTTTTACGTGTGTTCCACCATAGCGCCTAAACTACTGAACCGATTTTGATGAATGAGGTATCAATAGATTTGTAATAATGGTCCGGGTGACATAGGCTATATAAATTTTCCCTAAATTTAATATGGTGGATTTTACACGTAAATTTCTAACCTCGAAATAAAATTAAATTATATGATCATGACATGTTTGGTACCAAAAGAAAGGTCTTGACGAGCACATTACAAATATGTAAATAATGTTATACTTTCAAAGTAATTAAATATGTTTAAATTGTTAAAAACAAGCAAAAGTGAGACTGGGCTACGTTGTATCGCAAGATGATACCAATGTGCAATAATCAAATCTTAATAAATAAAAACGGTTTTTAATTCCATCCTCAATTCCTCTATGAAGAAAAACAAGTACACACGGCTATACATCAAGCTATACATTTCCAGTTTAAGCTGATCTGGCATTGTAAAGGATTTCCGTACAATGCGAGGTCAGCTAATACTGGAAATTTATAGCTTGATGTGTAGCACTGTGTACAACGAAATATTAATATTTATACACGGGGCACTCAGAAAATTTTGCAATAGGTAATAAAAAAAAATATACTACAGGTTATATTTTATTTATTAAATCTTTTCAAATAACTCTCCATCGGCGTCTATACACAGTTTCATGCGTCTTAACCAATTTTCATTACACGTTTTCCAGTCCACATCAGACACCTCTTTAATCTCTGTTTTCCCTTGAGTTGATTTTTTATTTTAGGGAACAAAAATGACAAATCCATGATTCATCACCCGTAATGAAATCGTAAACGCGCCGAGACGAGCCTGCTTCAAATTTTGCTATCATGTCTCGGCACCATTCTACCCGAACCTCCTTCTGCGTTAGATTGTGTGGTAATCAGCGTGAAACTATCTTCTTTACCTGAAGATGCCCATGTAGTATTTCATGTACACTTCCCGATCCAATCTGCAGTACATGCTGAAACTCTTCATATGTAATTCGCCTATTCACTTAAATTTAATTTTTCATAGCCAGCACGTTTTCTTATGTAACAGCCGTCATAGCCCTATGACGGCCACTTCTTTCTTCGTCCGCCAAAGTTACAACGCTAAAAACTTGTACTTGACCACGCTTAAATTCGTTGAACCAGCGGAAAACAGTCGCTTTAGAAGGGCTTTTGTCTATGAACATCATTCGAAGTCTTTCAAATGATTCTTTTGGTTTTAGTCGACATTTGAAATCGTACAAAATCATTGCGCGAAAATGTTCTCGTTGTAAATTCAATTTTCAGTGAGACGTTGCGCGTGGCGTTGTTGTAACGTTTAGCAAGTGTAAAAATGGAAAAGTATAAAATAAAAAATAAAGTTTAATAAAAAACTGTAACCCGACCACGGGAAAATAAAAATGATCTAAAAAGTACGAAACAAGCAAATATTTCAGACAGAAATTAAGACATAGGTACAAAAATGGTCAAGGTAAAGCCGTCGTCGCATGCCATTATAATTTTGTAGGTGTTCCTGGCACCCACATGGTATACAGGCATGCGACCACGGCTTTACCTTGACCATTTTTGTACCTATGTCTTGATTTCTGTCTGAAATATTTGCTTGTTTCGTACTTTTTAGATCATTTTTATTTTCCCGTGGTCGGGTTACAGTTTTTTATTAAACTTTATTTTTTATTCTCAGAAACGCCTGGAGGCATCAAGTTGAAATAGATATCAAAAACTTATATATACGGTCCCTTGGAGCTGTAAAGAAAATCAAACTTCAAAGTTTATAGTTAGTAGAACTATGAACTACCTCTCTGCCAAATTTCATCTTTATACGTCAAGCGATTTTCGAGATTTCATGATGAATGAGTGAGTGAGTGAGTGACCTTTCGCTTGTATATATTTAGATGTGTAGTTTCCTTATAACTTTGGTGTATGTAGTACCTAACAGTTTGCACTTTTATGCGATTACTTAACTAATTTAGGTATGAACTTTTAGTATTACCACAATTTAACTTATAAAACACAAAAAAAAGTGTGGCACTCGGGGACTGCCGTGGTAAAGCTATTGCATAGCATTTGTAACCTCCATACTTCCTATTTGTCAACGCTACACTTGGGATGATGACGTGCTGACATAAAACAAAAATTACGTTCCCACGACAACATCACGTTTCCCATGACAACATCACGTTGTCAATTACATGGTAGGCGGGGGTGTTAGGTTTTATTTTCGTTACGTTACGGAATTTCTTGATTCGGTCGCCGCGCTCAAAGCCCGCGATAAAAGCTATGCAATAGCTTAATAAAATAAGTAATTAAAGGTTCTGGAAACTGAATTTTGGGAAAAGTTCGGAAAAAATTCGACTCGAGACTCAATTCCTAAACTTTTTATATTATATACCTATAAATTTGTACGGAACCCTCGGTGGGTGAGTCCGACTCGCACTTGTCCGGTTTTTTTTTCTTTTGTCAGTTTATGATTAGTTTTTATTTGCATGCTAGCTGTGACGCAATATCACTTGTTAATTTCTCTAATGTGTGTACTTTCACAACCTACTAGTGAATGCATATGAAACGCAATTATATTAAATTACTGGCTTGTCTAGTAAATTATTTTTTCATAGTTTTATAGTATGGCGTCCATTTGCATTCGAAACTTCAATATGTCATCCATGGGAAATAATGTCGAAATCTGAAAAAGTTACCGGGGTGACATGGATTTGAGAAAGATTATCGACAAAGAAGTGCAGGCAATGCTATATCCTCTGTATCTTATGCAAATCATGGTGTTGAACCCAAAGTACTGCATGAAGAACAATTCCATAAAACCGAATAATCGTTTCAATAAGTTCATATTATGCTGCGGGCTCGTGATTTACCTTACGAGTTATTTATATAGAGTTGCAGAAATATTGGTAGACGACAATTTGAAGCGATATGGTTCTATTCAGTTTCTGTATTTCGCTTCCTACTTCGATTTTGTGTTCTACAGCGCGGGATTTATAATGAACGTTATCCTTCATTGCATTCACACAAAAAAGATTATCACATTCGTCTTGGCCTTTCAAGAAGTGCACAGATTTCTTAACAATGAGGCCAGTTTGAAGTGGTCCATCATTAGGAATTGGATAAGTGTGACCATGATCTTCGGGTTTTATTTCGTAATTTTAGTCTTTATGTCCCTGATTTACAAACAGCCATATTGGTACGAGGTTTTAAATTTAATTTTCTTGGCAAGTCTTGATACGAATTTAATTTATGCGATGAGCTTGATTAAGCTGTTGGCTGATAAAGTTGAATTATGGAATGTTCGAGTTTTACTTTTCCCGAGAAATGAACAAGGTGAAAATAATGAAATGGAATGCGACCGAATGTCAGAGGCTTACGTGCATATTTTAAAGTGTTATGAGATTTGTAAAAATATTTTCCAACAACCGGTAAGTTGGAATTTTGTGTGTTAAGAGAGCTAACATTTACTCATTTATAGTAGAAGATAATAATCTTAAGCCAAGATTAATAAACGTTTCTAGCACGTACTTTGCCTTAGTTATGTTCCCGTCTCTATTTTGCACTGGCAGTTTGATCATTTGTATGACAGGTATTATCCTATACATCCTATACTATATTTGTAATCACATTCTCGAAAACGGCTTTAACGATTTCGATGATAGTTGCAATATACGGTAGCGAAAAATTGATCTAGCTAGGTATCATATCTGGGAAAATCCATTTTCTCTATTATCGCAGCCTCGGGCATGTGATACAACATTGGTATACTTGGATGATATGTTTATCTATTTTCACCCGAGCAGAGTTCGGTCGACTAGGTACTAATTATAATGCAAAACCAAATCACGAACGCCAAAGCTTAGTAACGTTTATCAATCTCAGCATTATTGTCTGATGTTTAGACAGATTTTTTACCGATTTCATTTTTATTAGCATGATGATTTTAAAAGGATGATTCAAGATCAGTCAAAGCAATGCGGTTACGCATATTTATGGATATTCCATCTGCATAAGGCCAGCCTTAATTGCTTTCTAACAATTTTTTTTTTTATTTATCCTTTTTAGGTTCTGTATCAAACAATAGAGACTTTCTGCCGTTGCTTGATTAACGTTCAGGTGATGATCGAATTCCGGAGGCTTTTTTTTGTAAGTACCAAGTACTACTTAATGTTTGTGTTTATGTTTATTGTGTTGGGTTTTTTGTATGTTTCTGGTTATGTTTCTTTGTTGGATTAACATATCGATCGCTTTTAGCGATAAGACTACCCATTGTGTCACCCTATGTAAAATTTCTACATTTATATCCGCAATTCATACAGTGTACCTACACAATAAGTAGTAATTTATTTTATTATATTCTACTTAATTTTATTTCTATATTACTAATAGTAATAATACCCTGATGTCATATAATCATTAAAGGTACTATCTATTTATAGATGATAGATTTATTATTTTTATATAGGTAATACACAGATATTGGATCTTCATTTTATATTTATTTCAGTTTCTCATTAATTATAATACACTGTACACACACATGTACTTATGTCACAACATTTATTTGATTTTGTATGAGCTTTTTTATATTATCCTGTCTTATATTATCTTTAATTTATTTATTAAAATGGACTGACGCTTCCATATTTGTGTTTATTATTATTCTAGCGTATGACACTCGGTGGGTTGCAGCTGAAAATCAGCGTCAGGTGGTACACTTTGTGTTGCCATCTGACATTATGCTGAGCTAAGGCCATTTTGGCATTATAATCATTGTTTTCTGTTTTTATAGTTTTAAGGTGTATTTTTCTGTCTTAATGCCAATAAACGCAATTTTCTTTCTTTTTCTTTCTTTCTTTATTAAGCGGGCAGTTCTCAGGTCTTTCAACCAACAGTTGGTACAAAATGTTATGTATAAATAGTATGAAACAGAATCGCATTGTAATGTGTCTTAGCTTAGTGCTTTTTAACTTTTGGATAACTTATAAGTGGTTTTCACTTACGAGCGTTCATTCTAAAAAACTTTTCACAAAAAAAAAAACAACCGACCTCCAAAAAAAAACACTACAAAGTGAAAAATAACTTTAATTTCGGAAGTCGGTGTCTTGGGTTTTGTATTTTCGTTTTTTGCCACCGTTTTCCGAAATTAAAGTTATTTTTCACTTTGTAGTGTTTTGTTTTGGAGGTCGGTTGTTTTTTTTTTTGTAAAAAGTGTTTATTTTTCACTTCTTAGTTGTGGTACCTACCCCACACACATTCGAATACCAATACCTGCTACCAGTGACAGAAACTTATCATATCATCTACATACTAAGTGGGAAAAAAAAAACGTATTTTGTAGCTAACTCAAAAACTATCCAAGCAAAGTTAATAACATTTATATGGGACCAATTCGAGAGCATACCCTTTCAAACAAAAAAATAATTTTCAAAATCGGTCCACAATTGACGAAGAAATCGGTGGACATACATAAAAAAAAAAACAAACATACGCGACGAACATATAACCTCCTCCTTTTTGGAAGTCGGTTAAAAAGTTCTCAACATTGCAAATAGCTGTCAAATATTTACCTGTTTTGATAAATTTGACAATATTACTGTATGGAAATATGAACATCATTAACTAGTGACCTAAAATATTAATAATGAATTGCAATTATAACACTGAATTTGATGTTGTAATCGTTTTAGGTAAAAAGGGCGTTAGGAAAGTTTCCAAATACTGCTTTTACATCTAAAACTAAATATTCGGTTTTACGATATTAATTATTGCATTTCGTAATCAATATTTTAGTTCACTAGTTACCCACATTTCTTATTTCCATACAGTAATATTGCCAAATTAATCGAAACAGGTTATTAATATTTGACTGCTATTTGCCATGTTAACAACTTTCAGAATGATAATTTGTTGAGAAAGATTTACGTGTTGAAAAGATTTTGTATAAATCCAATTAATGGGTATGACCCACCAGACTTTGCCTATACGCCTCGACACGGTAGTGGTCCGGCTTGAAAACATTTATTAGGTTATTGCTTTTTTCCAGGTGACGACTCCTCTAGTTTCACTATTGCTGTACTTCTGGATGATAAAGACTTTGGTTCTGCAGCTTGTGCTCAGCTTGCAAGTTAAGACGTTCTATGAGGCTGTGAAACTTGCTCAAGACTCATGCTCGAGCATTTTAGCATCAAACTGTACAGGTGAGCGCTTTTGAATTTATTTGATCGCGTTGTAATGTCAGTTCCGGTTTACAAATAAAAAGTCGCACCATTAAAGAAAGAAGTGGCTTATCCTCAAAGTAGTTTGTCCTTTCACCCGCACTTAGCCCCTTGACTGTTCGAATTTTCAAGTGGTACCCCGGGGAAATGTTTAAGTGCCCTTCTTGGTGGTCCCGGGACCAGAAGCAACACCACTTGAGATTAAAATGACGATATCTCAAAAGTTTTGTATGCGAGCTGTTTATAAAACTTATGTCGTTGGAAGCGTAATGAAATAAGCTAACGAATTAAAAATGGATATGTACAGTTTTTTTTCGTAATAATTGTTAATTTTAATGTACACTCAGGGGTGCGGGGTTTTTTTCCGATTTACCGTCAAAAAGAAATTAGCAAAAAAAAATATCAAAAAGTATTTATGTTGTTATCATAAAGATCAATTAAAAAAACCATACATCTCCATACATTTTTTTCAAACCACAAGCAATAAAATAATAAACAAAGTTCCGACGGCCCCCCGCCGTGTAACCCGACACCGTAAACAAAGAATCGTTTTTATGTGCGAGAAATAAGGGATGATCAATGCCGTCATTTTCAATTGATTCCTTTAGGGCGAAAGGTCCAGAGTAGGTCGCGAATTTTAAATTTTATTACGTTTTTTTCAATCTGCATGTCAGGGTTAGGTTGTTTGTTGATCAAAACATGATTCACGACCAGCTAGAAGAACATGCAAGGAAAAAAAATGGGAATAGTTTTTTTTTTTGCGATTTGTGGCTTTTGAAGTAGTCTTACCTGTGTTGGTCTGGGAGAGTCTTTTAATCCTTTTACGAAACTGCATCATAAAAATAAAAACCGTGAAAATTGCTGTTTTTCTAGCTGACTGTACCATTTTTCCAAAATTTGTGCATGCAGTTAGCAATTAATCAAAAAGTTAAGAACAGACTCCTAAAAACGTTTTCCCGTTATGTGACCTTACTCACTTCTTAAAACTCCAAACTAGTATTTTATATTATTTTATTTTGTTTACAGACAATCAAAAGAAGTTATGTAAGAATATCCTGAGAGTACACAGTGCATCGTACAGCAAGATGAGCGCATGTGGTCTGTTCAAATTCAAATTCAAATTCAAATTGTTTATTTGCAAGAAAATACACGGTTTACAAGGGAAGATCTTACAGCCTTAAAGTCATTGTATTCTGCCTGCGAGCAAGCGTGCAAATTATAAAAGTTAAAATGTCACAATTATTGTGCAGATTCTATTATTAGTACATATACATTATCATTCATTATCATTACATTACACTATAATTATATTATTATATCATTATTATCACGCATTATTATATACAAATGTCCTTTAATCTACAATAAATTCACTAACTAACAAATATTTGTATGTTCTAAAAATTCTTTAATGCTGTAGAAACACTTTTTGTGTAACCAATCTGACAATTTTGATTTAAAAACACTACCCTGCAGCACTTTAAACTCGTCTGGCAGGGTATTATAAATTAAAATACACATATTGAACACATTTTTCTTATAAATATCTTTATGACTAGGTAGATGATATAAGAGGTTGCGAAACCTAGCCCTTTTCTGTCTTGGTATAACCTCGGTATGTTGCTTAAAATAATGCATGTATGTCTTTGTAAAAATGCTGATATTTCTAATATACATACAGGGCAGTGGAAGAATTTTCAATTTTCGAAAGAGGGGTTTACAGCTATCTAAGAACCATGCCCTGTTTAAGACCCGGATGCAGCGTTTTTGGAGCTTAAAAATTCTGTCGGCATCGGTCGAGTTACCCCACATAATTAGTCCATAGCTTAGAACAGATGACACGTATCCATGGTAAGCAGCAAGAGCAGCTTCTACAGACACATTTTGTCTCAGCTTTTTTAAAGCAAACACGAACCCATCTAGTTTCTGACCTATATGCTCCACATGGCTTTTCCAATTCAGGTTTTTGTCAACATGAATTCCTAAAAATTTTAACTGATCCACTTGTTGTACCTTTTCACCATTATACAGAATATCCAAAGCTAAAGGTTTGTTATTATAAGAGTTAAATTCAATTAATTTTGTCTTGCTAACATTTATATTTAAGTTGTTTTTTTGCATCCAACGTATTATATCTTTTAGGGTCTTTTCCGTGGCTGATGTGTAGTCGCTTTTATCCTGACATTTTATGACAACTGTAGTATCATCTGCAAAAAGTATACATTTCTGCAAGGTAGCCTCTGGAAGATCATTTATATAAAGTAAGAAAAGTAAAGGACCGAGAATGCTTCCCTGAGGTACGCCACACTTATTTATTACCGCTATTGATTTGAATTTCTCTTTGGAATAAATTCTCTCACTTTTCTTTACAACTCTGGAAATCTCGGTACACTGCTGCCTGTTTCTTAGATAACTAGATATCCATTCATAAGCTTTTCCTCTAATACCGTAGAACTCTAATTTTTGTAGTAGCTTATCATGGTTAACAAAATCAAAGGCCTTACTCATATCTAAAAAGAGGGACACCGCAGGATTGCCATTGTTAATACTTTCTGTTACAAGTTTAATAAAGTTAAAGATTGCAAGAGCAGTTGAACTACCTTTACGGAAACCAAATTGCTCTTTGCATAGTATGTTATGTGTACAGAGAAAATTATTTAACCTAATTAGCATTGCCCTTTCAAAGATTTTTGATATAACGGGTACTATCGTGATAGGCCGATAATTATTAGGATCAGACTTTTTTCCACTTTTAAATAGTGGTTTAACAACAGACATCTTAAGCTGATCAGGAAATACACCTTCCAAAAAAGATAAGTTTAAAATATGTGCTAGTGGATGACATAACCAACTACTACAAGCTTTCAAGACCTTTGTAACGATGCCGTCATACCCACTAGTTTTGCTATTGTTGAGGGACATAATTATCTTATACACTTCCATTGCATCTACAGGATTCAAGAATATAGTATTCAGATTTTTGTTTTTTTGATTAGGGTTAGAATTGTTCGAAGTTGTATCGGAATTATTAGAATTTAAAGGCAGCTTAGATGTCAAATTAATAAAGTAATTATTAAATATATTGCAAATGTCAGATGGATTATTATATGTTACATTATCAAAATTTATTTCGTCAATGTTGTTTTTATACAAATTATTCCCAGATATTGTTGAGGAGATTGCATTCCATGTAGCTTTACATTTATTTTTATGCCTTTGTATACGTCTTGTATTCATAAGTTTTTGTGCACGCTGTGCACATCGCCTAAACATATGATTATAAATTTTGTACGATTTCTCATTTTGCTTTTTATTAATTTTACTAGTTTTAAATTTAAGATAAAGCTCACGTTTTGTTTTGCTAGATTTTTTAATACCTTTCGTTATCCAGTTTTGTGTAACTGGTTTATTATTAACCTTAACCCTAATCACCGGAAAACACAGATCGTAAAATAATGTAAAAGTTTCATAAAAGATATTGAAGGCCTCCGTTAGAGTGTCTGAATTAAGTACTTCCGAAAACGAAAGAGCAGACATACACTCGCGAAATTTATCAAGGTTTTCTACACAGTAGTCACGTTTCAATTCTGACCAACAAGTTATTCTATTGTATGCATTCGTTTTTACAGTAACTGACTGTGCTGTTTCGTGATCAGAAAGGCCAAGGTGATGAATTTCTGGGTGAACACACTTTATGTTACTGGCGATTTGGTCAATGCAAGAGTTCGCCCGAGTTGGTGATTTTATATGTGCTTCAAAATTGTAGTTACTTAATATACTTAAAAGTTCCTTTGTTGCGGAGTTGTGTTTTAAAATATCGATATTCCAATCACCACAAATTATAATTTTTTTCCTCTTGTGTTGGTCCGTCAAATAATTTAACAAATTGTCAAGTTTATGGAGAAAAACCCCTGTTTGCGCTTTTCTCTGATCAGGGATTCTATATATGTTTACAACAATCAGGCTCAAACCTATTATCTCTACGCCACAGCATTCAAAATAAAATTCTGTGGCTATACCTGAAGGAATACTTAAAGTTTTTGTGTCAAATACCTGATTAGTTAAAATACAAGTACCCCCTCTACATTTATCTCGACTAAAAACTGAAACCAATTTAAAGTTATTAAGTTTAATATTAGCTTCCGTACCTTGCTTCACAAAAGTTTCACTAAAACATAGGATATCAACCTCCTTGTTTTTTCCTACCAATTCAGTTAAGGTTACTTCTAACATGTGTAGTTTGCTGCAGATGCCGGCTATATTTTGGTGTAAGATTCGTAATTTATTATTTCGGCAATCCTGTTTTGACTTATCATGATTAACAGAAGTATTATTATTAATGGAGGACTTAGGAACGAAAATACGTATTGTTGTTTTTACTATTATCATGAAGAGAGTTGCATACATTTGATCTCAGTTTTATAAAATCCTTATCATATTGAAGAAAATCAATCTCTATATTTAGTTTGTAGGTAATTAAATCTAATTTTGACAGCCTCTTATGATAATTTACATCCAACTCATTTACTTCAATAAGTTTACAATTCCTAAAGTTTTTTGTGAACAACTGTAGTTCATAATTAAGTTTTTTAACATTAAGGTACCTATTTTCTGAAACATTCAAAATCAATATCGTACAATTACTCAAACCACACAGAGTTCTACACAGATTAGTAAACAACATGTAGGGATTTTTATCATGTTTACCAACCGAGAGAATAACAATATCATTATCAGTCAGGGTACGTGATAGATTTTCTGTATTTCCTAGGATCTCGCATGACGAAGCATATGGTTGAACTTTACCCTCGATGTTGTAATTGTCATTCCAATTACCTGTCTTTGTTTGTATTAGTTGGGCTGATAGACCTCTTACTTTTTCGTCTCCAATTATGTAGATATTTCGTTTTGTGTTGCGATTTAATTGGGTTAGCTTTAAGTTTTCATGTCGTTCATTTGGAGAGTTCACCGATATCTTTTCAGTCATGCCTTTGTTGATTTCCTGGACTGCATCCTGACAATGTACACCCTGCACGTCGTCCGCTGTTTGTGAGCATTTTGCGTTTGGACTAATAAGTTGCTCTGAGAAGTCTAGTTTAGTTTGGATGGGACCTTTGCTCCTTTTCTTAAGTGATGCTCTTTTGGGCGTGGATTTACAAATATCTTTTAACTGATTAATTTGAGTACCGTAAGTAGACATTTGTTTTTTAAGACAGCAGTTTTCCAATAATAGATTAGCTATCTCATTTTCAGCTATTTCTAAGTTCTTCGCCAAAACAGAAACTTTCTTTTCTACGTAGACATCTGTCAACCACTGCGCCTGATGGCACTCCTCACTCACTACACTGTTGTGCTGTTACAGTTCGCGTTTCTGTAATCGTGGTACCAATATACCACGAGAGACATACGCCGCTGTCACCGTTTGTCGTCGTGAACGTCATTCAGCTGTTTTACATAACAGAGCTGTTTTGTAAAACGGCTAGCGGTTATGTCAAACAGCGGATTCGACATCTATCTTTTGTCACCTTAAATGATATACTCACCTATTAATATTGTACCACCAACATGATGCAGTGTTTTAAAAGTATTTCAAGCAATAAAGATTTCAAATGTTTTATTTTATTTAATTTAGAACTTACGTAACTAATAAAAATACTTTAAAAACAATAGATTGAATACATTATAATAATTACTAGTAAGACACGAATAGTCGGCTTCATGTGTTGCGCGCTGTTCGCGAACTTTATAGGAATCGCCGGACCATTTCTCCTCTTGCAAAAGTAGTCAAGAATTTCGATAGATGTTCGTGCGGCACTTTGACCACAAATAAATTTAAATTAGTGTTATAACGAGACTCCTAACGCTTGACCCTCCGGGCGAAATTTGTTTTCGAAAGGATTTTCTAACAATCTTTTGGGCCTTCGTAAAGTAATGTAGCCGGCAGGGGCGTCGAGTCCACACAATTCGATTCCTACCGGCTTCCCTTCGAAAATTCAGAACGCAACCACTCTATTGTCATTGAATAATTACACTAGAGGTATTTGATAGACCATAAAATTAAAACATTACAAAACGCTTACATATTTTTTTTTTCTGGGGTATAGAACAACAAAACATTTATTTTGCGCTAAAATAATTCGTATGTGCGTCCGGCTCATCGTAAATTAAATTTATTTAGAAAATAAAGTCCATCATGACGTCACTTCGATCACGTGACACCACGGTTTCTTAGCAGCCAGGAAAGCCGATCTGCAACGAGTTACAATAAGTTACGGTAGGTAGGAGGTTTCGTTACAAATAAGTAATAGCAATATTTTAGTTAGTAAATGGGTATTTTTTGTTGTATTTACCACATTGCTGGGCAAACCAGAGCCAAGAATGGGCGTTTCCCTTTATGATCATGGTCATTCAAATTGAGTTCGCACACTGAATATGTTTTTTTCCGTCAAATAGATAATGTTTTGGTGATACCGCATTGAACGCACGAAACGTCGGAACTAAACGTACGTATACGACGAACTCGCACTCAGTCAACGCATTCCCTTAGTACTTGGAAGGTTGGAATCGTTCGTACGTGTTTGTATGTGTTCGCACGAATAAAATTCGTACGAAAATGCGTCTAAAGTGCACGCGGCCTAATGCGTCATGTTACGATTGTAAACGCGACAGTTGCCTTCCTGTACCCGGCATTAAAAACAATGAAATATCTATCGCCAACTTAGATGTATTATTATAATAAATCTATGATCAGTGGTGGCCCAGTGAGAACAGTCGTGGCTCAGTGGTAACAGCCGCGACTTACGAGTTGTACGTCGTAGGTTCGTATCTAGACAGGCGCTTTACTTTCTGTAAATTATTTCATCACCACTGCTCTCAAAACGGTGAAGGAAAACACCGGCATGTCCTAGAACCGCAAATTCGAAGATATGTGACATCTACCAACCCGCACTGGGCCCGCGTGGTGGATTACGGCCCACTCCCTCTCACAGAGAGGAGGCCTGTGTTCCAGTAGTGGGAACACTATAGGCTGATGATGGTAATCACCAAGCAAGGTGGTAAAATGACAGGCATAATCATCCATCATTTATTTCAACCCCTAAGTCCGCAACATGCGTTCCCCCCTTTGGCTTTGCCCTTTCTGTGACCTTCGTTCGTCTATATTTAATTTTACAAGACATTCATTTGTCTGTGTCTTATCTTGTCTTTACAAGGACTTGTATTATATTTTCTATCTTTTTTTACTCGCGCATCAATAAACATACTTTACTTTCCATTAAAAGAAACGAACGTATTTTTATAAAAGTCATTAATGAAATGCTCCAGCCCATCGGACTAATTGCTTACCGACTTAATACCATTAGCCAGTATATGTAATACCATTTATACTGCTAACTGAAACAGACATGTTATCATACTATAGAAATCATCAAAAAATTAGCACTATTACAATAAAAACTGGACCTAATCATGTATACAATGAAGTTCAAGAGAAGACTGGTATTAAAAAATACTTACAGTCAATACTAAAGCCACTAAACATGATGCAAGCATTATTTTTCTGTGCTAAGTACAAGATTAAAGAAAATTTTATCACTCAGAACAGTTTGAGCTACGATGTCATTTCAGCATTCGGCAATATCATTTATATCTCTGGAAGCTTCTATCTCTTGTTCATTTCCTCATTCAAAATCGTCGTGGAAAAAGGTTGCAACTTCGTCTACTCAGGCATTTTGAACGACGTTATTGTTTTTTTTTACTGGAAACCTTCTTAGTTACTTTACCAATATTATGCAGAAGACTAACAACGTGTCGCTAGTCTGTAGCATTCAGAATGTGCATAGAATTCTCAAAATGAACGGGATGGGTTTTAGCCGTTTCATGATCTGCAACTGGATTTACGTCATCGCTTTGAATCTTTTCCATATTTTCTGGATGTTTTATTACTGCTTTATTTTTAACTAGCGGTCGCCCGCGGCTCCGCCCGCGTGGATGTCGGTTACCGCTGCAAAAAACCCTACCCAGGAAAGACACGGTCAGCAAAATGATTCCCAGGTCAATTCACAGACACCGACAGTAACATCGACGACGCAGTCATTATCCGCAGGCTGCACAGATTGTCTTTCTGTGTATGTTAAAGTTGTTAATGATGAAAATATTTAAATGTAATTAATACTAAGTTTTCACTTCTGCCGGCAGTCCCGGAGCGCAACCCGTTGTTTTAGGATAGTAGATAACTAAAGCGATTATTGTAGAGCTTCTCTATAAACAACATTTGACGTTAAATTATTTTCAGGTAACAAAATATACTGATGGTCGGGAGCCCCGACCCGTGATAGGGCAACGTAAAGTTGCCCATGCGTAAAACATTATTTTCGTAAATCAATTCCTACTAATTTGAATGTTTGGCCCTGGGATTTGTTTATCGGAGGGGTCCCGCACGCGCACCCCCGTCTTGGTGACGCTCACTTCGCAACGGCCGTGCAGCAGAAATCGTAATATTTTAATTTCGCCATAACTTCAAAACCAAACGTCCCATTTTAATCATTCAAAGACCAAATATTATCTACATAAACTGTACTTAGTGATGAAATAATTTATTTTGATAAGGATTAATAATAGCATGAGTAAAACAAACACGTTTAAATGTAGTCCAAAAAAAATTCAAGATTTTTAAATAAAAAAACGGTTGTTGTGCCTCACTCGACATAGATAGGTATAGTGTGACGCGGACTTTTTTGTAGATATTTATAAGATCTACAATTAATTAGAACATTTTATGGTTCTGTCTTTTATAGTTTAGGCAGCGTACGCAAAATAAGTAACTTTTCTGGTTGATTTTTTACACCTTGTGTCCGAAAAACCCAAATATCTTACGGAACCCTATTTTTTTCCAAAATAAAATATAGCCTATGTTACTCGTGGATAATGTAGCTTTCGAATGGTGAAAGAATTTTCAAAATCGGTCCAGTAGTTTTTGAGCCTATTCATTACAACCAAACAAACAAAGTTTTCCTCTTTATAATATTAGTGTAGAAGTGTAGATAATATGGGTTTCGGCGATATCTTTAATAGTAACCTTCACATTTGCTTTGACATTAATGTCCTATATGCTGCGAGAATCATGAAGTTGAAGTGGGAAACTGTTACGGTATGGATCGAAAATGTGCTCGAGTCGTGTCGAAGACGAGAGTTTTTGGAATAATTACTTTAAAGCTTATATGGAAATAATAAAATCTTACCAGCTAGTTGAGAAGACTTTCCAATATCTGGTTAGCTTATTGTTTGAGATCTTAAATAATTTTGATTTTGATCTGTTAAATAGTACCATTTTTCAGATATTATTTTATAATCTATACATATGTTGTATGTTATTTTTATTTTATAATGGATTTAGCAATTCACATACAGACGCGAAAAATAACAACAGATAGTTCAGTAAATGTAAGTATATGACACACATGACGACACATTTCCAGTATATTATTATATTATGTACTATTAAGCTAACCTCGCATTGTGTAGCCTTTCCGTGCAGTGAGAGATCAGCTAATACTGGCGCAACCGACTACGTCATCTGAGCGTAAAATTAGCTGCACAATCAACAATTTTGCTAGCAGCGCGACCATGGTTGCCCCATTATGATATCCCAGTATAATATCGCTATTAAAGTAGAACTATAAGACAAAAGCAAGCCGATATTAAAATGTCATATTTAAGTATTGAAGAAACCAAGCATTTTTATTGTTGTTATTCTAGTTTGCTCTTCAAGTGCTTTCATCTCAACCATGGCTACTAAAAAGCATTATTTTACAAATATCTTTGAGCGTGGAATGTGAAAGATTTTATTCAGCCATGAATGAAGTTCAGTTAACATGTTCCAGGCTGGAGACGTCAAGTGATGTATCAGGTAAACTCTATCCCATCGAAAACTTAACGTGTATAAAAATGCAAGTCTCGCAACGCAGCACTTCTAACGCAAAACGAGTTAATCAAGTCGGTTAACTTTTTCAGTACCATATGGAAGCATCTATCCAAAAACTTTGTGATAAATTGTTACCAAATTATTTAACTAGCAACATTTTATAGTGACCGTATCAATATTAGATATCTTTATTTCTTTAATAAATATAATGGCTTTGCCATCGCGCGGCAACATAATCTACTATTAAATGTAGCCCTAGTGAAATAAAGCACTCAGTGCGTTAATATTAGGTACGTTTTGTTGTATGTATAAGTAGATTCTGTTGCCATGTACGATTGCCATTCTAGTCGAAGTTGAAAATGCAATGGCCTCGAGAAAAAGGTGCTATGCCTTTTTTTTGGGTGGGAAATTATCAAATAACTTCTCCCGCTCTAGGTGGAGTGGGAGGGCGTGTCAGACTCTTACTGACTAAAATTCACCCGTGTTCCTTCAGTTGCCATGTTGCCGGGGGCCACGATTTTCCTTTCGGTATTCTTCGCAACCTCGGTAGGCATCGGCCCTAGCGTTCCCCGTCATTCTGCTGACATCTCTTTGAGGCCCGCGTGGAACACAATGCGCCGTCGACCCGGGCCTGGTCTTTATAGGGCGGCGAGCTATCCATTGCTCACCGTCCGCAAGCCCGCGCCTACGGTGGCCGGAAATCGGCTCGCGATTCCCGACGCCCAGGGCGTCTTCTCCTGCGGCGGTTAGGGGCATGAGGGCGCGAATTTTGCCTCTCCCTCACGCGTTTCGCCTCCTCCTTCGCGAGCATTCTTGCTTCGCAGAAGGAGGTGACGGCCTCCTATTTCCTCTCGCTCCGTACTATGGCCCGAATCAGGGCCGGACGCGAGAGATCACCGCTGCCGATCGCTTCCATGAGGACACAGCGATACTCCGCCCAAGCCGGGCAGACCCCCACCGTATGCTCCACCGTGTAAGGATGGTACACCTGTGCCTTTGTTTGCTTGTTTTTGCTCGACTTGGCGGGCACTGTATTTCACTTACACTCGAAATTAAGGACTTAATTAGCTACTTTTTCTTCTTTTTAGGGATGCTAAATTATCATCATCTGCCTAGCCTATTCCCAATTATGTTGGGGTCGGCTTCCAGTCTAACCGGATGTAGCTGAATACCAGTATTTTACATGGAGCGACTGCCTATCTGACCTTCACAACCTAGTTACTAGGTAACACGATACCCCTTGGTAAGACTGGTTGTCAGACTTTTTGGGCTTCTAACTACCCGTAACGACTGTCAAAGATCTATAAATGACAGCCGGGACCAACGGCTTAACGTGCTTTCCGAGGCACGGAGGAGTCTTGGTATGTAAAGATGGTCACCCATCCACAGACCAACCGCGGCAAGCGTAGCTTAACCTGATCGATAAACCTGTGCAGCTGTTGTTACTTAGCCACAAGCCCCTTCTAAGGGGTGCTAAATTATGCTTACCCGAGCAAGTGCTCGGGTCGGCATAATTCGGCACAGTCAGGCGGCAAATTCGAATATAAATGGACTGTAGATTGGTTCGGGAAAAGGTCGATGGTTTAGTTCGAATTTTGCCGAGCCGTCCCGAACATGTTTCAGCAAGGGTAAATACCGAAAGGAGTTTACCGATCGGCATGAAATGAAATGAAATTTTATTTGCAAGAATTGTAGTACATTACAGTTGGTCGGGTTTTTTAACAAGTTCTAAAACAATTCGCTAAAACTAGCATGCAATATTACATAAATAAAATAAGAAGCTAATAAAATTCGAACGTACATCATAGTTATTAAATTACGAATAAAAATGTCAATCACTTGTCAAATTATAATAGTAAAATACAGTGTAAATCTTTAAAATTTAGGTACTGTTTCACAGAATAGAAAGATTTTTCTACGAGCCATTTAAATAACGCTGTTTTAAAACGATTGATGTGAGACGAATGAAAAACTAGTACATGTAGAAATGCTTCGGGTTGGCTTTGTTGTTCAATAAATACTGTCGAATAGGATACACTCGAAACACAGTAAATCAGAAGACAGGAATTGGACTATGTCATTTAAATAGAAGCTAAATTCAAAAATATCTTGCACACAGTACATTGTTTTTTTTTAACTTTTTCATTTAGTTTAATTTATATAATGTATGCTTCTCAGTAACAGAGAAAAGAGTGTGCAAGAACATTCAACGCGTGCAGAGGGCTACCTTCAAGATAATGAACGTTTGTGGTCTGTTCTTCATAGATGCCACACAACCTCTGCATTTCTTCTCTCTCATCACTACATACACTGTCGTTTTATTACTGTTCTCTTTTCAACAACATTGTTTCTTTTTCGTAAATATTTTGTGTAAATAAAAAGGTTTTGAAGCGAGAATGATTTTGTCTCTTTTAGTGTACCTGCCATGATTATCAGGCATTATTAAGTATTAAGAATGTCACTTATTTAATTAATGAATAGTATGGGTCCAAATACACTTCCTTGTGTCACTCCTCATCTATAGACACTTGTTGAACATTTTTAACTATATTGCTTTCAACCCACAAAGGTAAGTATTATGTAAAAGTACTTAGATGTAGCAATATTCCGACCGTTTTCCAAACGTCTGATAACAAACCTCACGACTTCCTATTCATCAGTCCATGTTTTCACCGTCGGCCTATTACCGGTTTTAAGACGTTACTGACAAACAACAACAATTAAAATAAATGTATCCGTGTATAGGATGGGTGCATTTATTATAAACTCAGATCTTTATACCCGACTACGGCAAAGCTAAAGTAGGGTTATGATTGTCTATATATGTATATTGACAAAAGAGGTATCTTTAAAAAATAAAAATAAAATAAAAATAAAAATTGTTTATTTCTGAACCAAAAAACATGACAACAGGTAGGTGATTAGAGCCACCTTTTAAGCAAAAAATGCCTGTATTAGGAGACTCCGCACTTCCATAGCAAAATAATTTTAACATAAAAGAACAGAAATAGGATTATTCACGTGATAGTAAATATGTGTATGGGGATGGGGATGGGGAGGGTTTGTGTGTATTTTGTGCGTGAGTGTGTGTGTGTAGGTGAGTGTGTGTGTAGAGAGAAATGGGTTAGTTTAACCTACGTATTATAATATTATCTGAGGATAAACTATGTGTTGCATCTTTATAAGCGTCATGTTGTTGTGCGGGTTTTAAAAGCTACGTGACGTTACGTAAAATGCGGCCAACATGGCGCATTCAAAGCTGATGTAAACTGTTACCGAAGAAAACATATTTAAGATTAATATATCTTATTTGGTATCTAATAAAAGGTCTTAAGGAGTATTTTCTGAATATATGTTGGTTGTCTAAAATTATTTATACATAAACCCCAAAAATGGGAATAAAACAATGATGTTTCACTCTGACTGTTTTCTAATAACGCTTAAAACACTTCTAAAATGTTATGTAGGTTACTCAACAAATCATAGGTGTCAAATTCCATTTGCTACTTACCCTCAATGATCCCACTGTGACTTTATACCTTTCTACGTTATAAGCTATCATTTTTGTTTTCGTGTTTTTAAAGATAGTCATAGATTACAAGAAAAATGAAAAGAAAAATGTTGACACGTGTAAGTACCTATTGTTGAGAAATCTTCCGTAAATATTTTATTTCTAAACAAATTATTAGTAAGTATTCTCTATAAACAATCTAGTGTAGGTACATAGAATTTCTAAAATTTTCCTTAAATAGTTATTATATAAATAATAACGACTTACCAAAACATCGATTTAATTCAACCTGAATTATAGAATAGCAAACTGTAGCAAGACAACAGTGTAGTTAGTAAGAACACTAATCCGGCTTAATTGTACCGCAGAATCTAAATAGAACAGGCCACACACGCGTATCTTGCTGAATGATGCTCGATGAAAGCGCAGTAAGTTCTTGCATAGTTTTCTCTCGTCATCTGTCAATATAACATTATGTTTCAACAAATTTTGAGTACAGTAGAATTTTACTGTCTTAATTACGTTGATAATAAAAAGGAGTCACATTTGAAAACGATCCTAACGGCACTCTTAGCAGTTCAAAAAGATAGCGTTGAAAATATTGCCATGCGTTATTTTATTTCGTCAGAAAACTTACTGCAATCACAAGTTTTCACAGATAATATTAGAGTAGAACAAGACACTGTAGACGTGCAAGAAAGTAAATATAACAGCACTTGGTGAGAATTTTGAATAGACTGGACAGGTGTCAGTGATCTTCGAAGAAGTAGTTACATGATAAGTTTTTCAATTTAGGGACACTGTAGTACCATCAACTGTTACTGGGAAACTAAGGAAGTTTTATAAGAGTTAAAATGTATAATGTAATTATAACTACACTTAAAATATGGTGGTAGTAACTTCACGGCTGGGGTTCTCACTAAAAGCTCCTCTTGTACTAAAATGCTCAGCCGTTATTATAGTGTAGTTGAGTTTTGGAAAACGGCCTTGTAGAACGCCGTCTCTAAACCTCGATGTACTATACATATTAAATCCCGGGTTCTGTATAAATTTACAAAGAACATACCTGTACAATTAGATTTTAAAATAAGTGCCCAAGTATCTTGAACACTTTGTATAGCTATGTAGAATTTCTCGCATTGCACGCTCAGTACAGTTTGCCACGACAAATCTTTGATTACCCAAATGTATATGGACAGCGACGCTAAAATTGCTTTGTCCTGTAAGTGTAAAAAGATACGAATGATATTATCAAGATCACATTGGTTAAAATAGAATTGCACCTGTTTTAAGTAATGGCAAGGTGGAATCGAAGCTGATCACATTTCTTAACTCAGTTTTAACGATAATGTCGAGGTCGCCAGTTTGGAAGAACGAAACAAGTTAGATTGTTCCTCATTCTCCATTGAAAAACGAGCATCCTCCGATCAAATAAGTGTCGGGCCCGATGATAGTTATTGGGCTGTTATAATACAGATTTCGTCGTAAACTTTGCTTGCGCGATGTAGGATTTGAGTGACGTCTGTGGTTCATATTTGGCAGTATAGATGTCGCCACAACTGCAGTATATAAAAAAAACGATCATATAAATTGAACTCACATAGTTAATAATTACTCTCTTTAATATTTCAATTGACAGTTGAATGTAAACCAAAGCGTGAGCGAATAATTGTAGAGTGTTATAAAGTATCTGAAAAATAACAAATTCGATATTAGTGTTGTTTCGCAATATCTTCAATAAACGGGAAAAAGAAGTCACTTACGAAATAGCGGAAACAATGTTTGTGGATTTCATAGCACTTTATTATATCAACGTAAGCCTGAAACATTTTCTTGTTGAAGTCCTTGCCGAGTGTGTTTCTTTTAATTTGAGAATTCAAAGCTTGAATGTTCCATAGAATAACTTTCTCTTCCAACATTTTCAAGACTCGAACGAAATAAGAAACTTTCAATTCATAAAACACGATAAAGTAGCAACTGAACATTGTTTTGAAAGACAAATCTAATTTGAAGATAAAATAAGTTAACACAGAGATATAGCCAAACAGTGCCATAATTGCGGCAATCCAATTCCAAATGATGATGCGTTTAGAACTTGTTTCATCTTTGAGAAATCTGTGTACTTTTTGAAACGTTAGAACAAACTCTATGTAACTTTTGGTTGTAATGATTCCGGTGAATAAATTATTAGCGAATCCCAAGCAATTGTAAACACAGTCATAATAGGCAATGATATACGTAAACGTAGTGTCTCCTACATATTGTTTGTAAAAGACTCGCGTACAGCAGCGGTAAACGGTTGACAAACTAAACGCCAATGTTCCAACAATTGAAACAAAATTGGATATTGCACTATTTGGAGTTATAACGTTGTCTTTGATGCGATAGTTAGGACAAAACATGAGATACTGCAACAGATTGAACGGCAGTAGCATCGACTGCACATCTTTATCTACCATATTTTTATTTAAAGGAACGTTGACAGTATAGTCCTTAGCGAAAATACGTTTTCTCGTCATTTTTAATAGACCATTTCCCGTAGCCTCCTGGCCCACAATTGACAGAATAATCGATGGTTTAAATTACAATCGATTATTCTGTCAGTTGTGTACAATTAATATTGTACTAAAGAAAAACATCAATCTCATTATGTTATGGGAATTATTTGTTAAATATTTTCAAGGTTTCTCATTAAAAAAATTAATATCTTAAGTAGCACCTGTGGAGCATATCAAGAAAAATGGCGTTTATTCATCAATCATCATCTGCCTAGCCTTTTTCCAACTATGTTGGGGTCGGCTTCCAGTCTAACCGGATGCAGCTGAATACCAGTATTTTACATGGAGCGACTGCCTATCTGACCTCCGCAACCTAGTGACTAGGTAACACGATACCCCTTGGTAAGACTGGTTGTCAGACTTTTTGGGCTTCTAACTACCCGTAACGACTGTCAAAGATCTACAAATGACAACCGGGACCAACGGTTTAACGTGCTTTCCGAGGCACGGAGGGGACTTGGTATGTAAAGATGGTCACCCATCCACGGACCAACCGCGGCAAGCGTAGCTTAACCTGATCGATCGACCCGTGCAGCTGTTATTACTTAGCCACAAGCCCCTCAGGCGTTTATTCATAAATATGGAACATATTGAAGAACCTCAAATATCTCTTGCTCACGTAATGTTTAAACAATTTATTTATTTATTTGTTTCTAAGAATAACCGTACACGGTGCAACTAATTAAAAACTTGTTAATAACGCGTTGGTAAGTCCCGTTATGTAGTTATTGGTGATTTGAACTTAGTCTGATGAGTCTTCTTACCAACCACACTATTGTGTTACTAGTTTGCTATTTTGTAGTCAAAGCAAAATTAAATGTGATGGGGTTATACACAAGGGTTTTATTTTTTACTACCCTGCCTTCCAAAATTTGACCACTTTCTCGGTGTGGTTTATATGTATACCCATTCAAAATTATAGCTTTCTAGTACTAAGAATCCCTCAGCTTAGCCGCGGACAGACAGACTGACATAGACATGGCGAAACTATAAGGGTTCCTTGTTGACTACGGAAAACTAAAAAGCGTGCATATTAGCAAGTGACTAAGTTACATTTTGGTAAACATGTTCTATCTATCTAGGCAATGTGGAAGAAAATAGGATTTGTGACGTTAAACTAAAGAAACGCTCGTTTGGAAAACATTTGATTCAAAACCATCAGCATCAGGCCATGGATAAAATAAAATACTCAAATATAAACGATTACACAGCAACGTAAAGTTCAATACAGTTTCACCCCGAATTCTGTAAAAAGATTTTGCCAGAATTGTATTTTTTCTTCATTTCTATTAGCTTGTTGCCGATGTCAAAATATACTTGGTTTTCGGGTGAGTACGGAATCCATTCTGCGCCCAAAAAGTCATCAGAAGTTGGGTTTCTAAAATAAAAATAAAAGAAAGTTGCAAAATGACGATCTATAATTATACGTAGTAAGTACAATTATTATTGTACTTACTACATATATATATACTAGCTGACCCTGCAAACGTTGTTTTGCCATATAAATGTTTGGGGTGGACCATCTTTATCACTTACTACCCCACCCTACCTACCCTGCCTACCCTGCCTACCCTACCTACCCTGCCTACCCTACCTACCCTGCCTACCCTACCTACCCTACCTACCCTACCTACCCTACCTACCCTACCTATTACCATTACCATTGAATCGGAATAATTTTCGCTTTGAGAGCTCATTTTTAGCAAAAAGTCACTAAATAAAAATAAAATTTTCGCTGAACGGTGCTTTTGTCACTTCTTTGTTTTTTTTTTTTAACAATGGTAGTTGGAACTATACAGCCAAATATGGAATAAAATCTTTTTGTACCTATCTCTATAAATACAAACAGCTGTGTTTTAAATAAAATCTTTATGCATTTGATTTTTTAAAACGTTGAAACGTCAAAATAGCGGCCGGCAATGTTTTGCCGGCCTGTTAGAGCGACCAGCAAAACTTTGCCGGCCGCTCCTTGAAACCGAACGGCAAGGTCGACTTTGCTCAAACAAGGTTGTCAAAATAATGACCACATTACATGCATTTCTGAGTAAATCTTATTTAAGTATTGATAAAATCAAGCATTTTTATTGTTGTTGTTCTAGTTTGCTCTTTAAGTGCTTTCATCTCAATAAAGATTTCAAAGATTTTATTCAGTCATGAATGAAGTTCAGCTTACATGTTCCAAACTGGAGATGTCAAGTGATGTATCAGGTAAACTCTATCCCATCGAAAACTTAACGTGTACAAAAATGCAAGTCACGGCATCGGCATGATTAAGCACAGCTATGCGGCAAATTCAAATACAAGTAGACTGTGATTCTGATTCGTGAAAGGCTTAGCTCGAATTTTGCCGAGCCGTCCCGAACATGATTCAGCAAGGGTAAATGCCGAACGGAGTTTACCGATCGGCACGAACCGAATGAAAAACTAGTACTTTTAGAAATGCTTCGGGTCGGCTTTGTTGTTTAAAAATACTGCCGAATCGGATATACTCGGAACACAGTAGACCAGGAGACAGGAATTGGACTATGTCATTTAAATACAAGCTAAAATCAAAAATGTCTTGCACACGGTACATTTATTTATTTATTTATTTAAGTTTTCATGCACAACAACAGAATGTATTTCCAAGGCGTTGTACAGAACAATATACAAAATAAAAATTACACACATAGCTACGTAAGTAGGTTATGTAAATTACAAAAAAAAAACAAAATAAAACATGAAACACGAGAAATAACAAAATTAACAAACAATATAGACACTCGTATTATATAAGCAAACAAACTGCAATCAAGAGGAAGAAAAAATTTTATATAAAAAAAAATATCTTTCATCCATCCTCTCACAAAAACTTAAACATTCACGACACACATCGATCCATCTCCCAGCAAACAAGTCACATTCCGGTGTTGATGTCAGAAGAGCATTGAGCATAGTAAGGGCCCGAACGAGGGGCGAGTTAGCTCGCGACACCGTGCGTGCTGATGGTACGGCTAGTAGCCGGTGACTTCGCGGCCTGAGTTGATGTTTGGGCAGAACAGGGACAAAAAGCCTTACTAACTGCTCCACTAGTTCCTGACAATCGGACTCACATTGACATTGTTTTTTTTTAAACTTTTCTTTCACATTAATTCATTTCATGTATTCTCCTCAGTAACACAGAAAAGAGTGTGTCTGTGTCTGTTCTTCATAGATGCCACACAACCTCTGCATTTCTTCTCTCTCATCACTACATACACTGTCTTTTTATTATAGTTCTCTTTTCAATAACATTGTTTATTTTTCGTAAATGTTTTGTGAAAATAAAAGGTTTTGAAGCGAGAATGATTTTTTGTCTCTTTTAGTATACATGCAATAATTATCAAGCATATTTAAGTATTAAGAATGTCATTTGTTTAAATAATTAATAGTAAGGGTCCATAGACACTTCCTTGTGTCACTCCCCCTCTATATACAATTGTTGATTTTTTTTTATTATATTGCTTCCAACCCTCAAAGGTAAGTATTATGTTAAGTACCAAGATGTAGCAATATTACGACCGTTGTCCAAACGTCTGACTACAAACCTCACGACTTCCTATTCACAAGTCCATGTCCATTACCGGTTTTAAGACGTTACTGACAAACGACAACAATTAAAATAAATGTATCCGTGTATAGGATGGGTGCTGAGTTTATAATAAATATTATAAACTCAGATCTTTATACCCGATTACGGCAAAGCTAAAGTAGGGTTATGATTTTAACAGGCTGTGTCTATATATGTACGTTCATCTGTTCTCTGATAACTCTGAAACTTCTTGTCGTATTTTAACAAAAGATGTATCGTTAGAAGCGTCATGTTGTTGCGCGGGTTTTAAAGGCTACGTGACGTCACGTAAATGCGGCCAACATGGTGGCTTAAAGCTGATGTAAAGTGTTACTGCAAAAAATATATTTAAAATGAATATATCGTATTTGGTATCTAATGAAAAGTCTTAAGGAGTATTTTCCGAATGTATATGTTGGTTATCTAAAATTATTTAAACATGAACCCCAAAAATGGGAATAAAACAATGCTGTTTAACTCTGACTGTTTTTTAATAACACTAAAAACACTTCTAAAATGTTATGTAGCCTGCTCAACAAATCATAGGTGTCAAATTCCATTTATTACTTAGCCAATGATCCCTAACCTCAAAATAATTTAAATAAAAATTAAGTTAGAAACTAAAACCCAACTACGACAAAAACGCCAACTAAAACGGTATAAAGTTGGCGTTTTTGTCGTAGTTGGGATTTAGTTTTAACTTTCTCTTTTCTCTATAGAGGTGGACAGAAACTGCAGAATTAGTAATATTCTTTTATGTCATCTATGTTCATACATCGCGATCGATCTTATAGGGATACTATTTAGAATCATATAATAATAAAATAATAATAATAAAATTTTATTAAACATTGTTACAATTATTACCTTAAAAATTAGTACATGATAATTCTGTCTGTAACTGTTGGTGACATTCATTATGTTAAAGCGGTGGTCCCCAAACTAGGCGGTGCCTGTATCTTGGGGACCTGAGTTGTGATACATAATTCTATTTATTTATCTTTTCACTGGTGTTGCTATGGAAATAGGTAATTAATTGCAAACAATTGTAAGAAATCTAAATAAAAATTTGAATGAGATCAAAAATAAAGCTTATAACTAGTTTTAAACAAAATACAGAACTTACATTTTATTATAATGAACAAAATAGGAACTTAACTTGTATTGGTCAAAGGTAAAACTAAAGAATAATACACTATAAAAAATAATAATAATAAAAGGTGTGGGTGTGTCTGTCGTGTTAGTGAGATTCCGAGTGTGAGTTAAGTTATGAGGAAGCTTTCGGATTCGTCGTATGAAAGACCTAAGAGCCATTTTTTAATCACTTTTTTATATGGAGAGAGGGTGAGATCTTTTAAGTCAGAAGACAAGAGACTGGTGATCTTACAGAAGTGTGTAGGTACGCGGGACATCGTCTGGCTAGGAGAGAGTTGGCTCTTGGAAGTGGAATGTGGAAGACGCGTTTGGAAGTTAATGAGTGGTAGTCTGGTCTGATTTTAAGTTTTTTGTGTGTGCGTAGGCATGCGTTGAGGATAAACAGTTGGCGGACACGGAGAACTGGAAACTCTTTGTACAGAGAGTCAGTGGGGTAGAAAAATGTTTTTTTTAAAAGTACTTTTATACCAGCCCTTTGAGCTCTTTCGAGCTCAATCATTGTCGTTTTTCCTGCACCGCCCCAAATTGATATGCCATATTGAATGATGGACTGACATATTGTGAAATAAACCATTCGCAGGATGTAATACAGTTTAATATGGACATATGATTAATTTGTGAGCATTGCTATACTACATATCGTCGCCCTCCCCGCTAACTGTCGTAACTAGTAATTGTAATTTTTCCAGGGCAACAGTTTTTCGGTCGGTTGCTTTATTAATGAATTAATAACTCTTTGTAAATAGCTCTTGACTTAATCTTTAACTCACTAACTGTATATGTGTGCATATACGACAGGTGGTGAGAATATTTTTTCCCTCAAACAAAACTCACGCAAAATAAAATACGTGATTATCTTCCAAACGGTAAACGACATAGACACGACGATTAGAAAGAACTTTTTCGAAACAAAGTTATGTCTGTGCAGAGTACGTAGGTATGTCTGTGCAGATACGTCAGTTTGTGAGATACGACAGTTCTGTACCTTCAGTGAAAAGTGATGTAACTGGAAAATCATGATTTTGAGAAAATTAATGTTAAAGTTTTAAAAAAATCTGACTCTTTGTCTACTTCACTAAAATGAGTACTGATTACTGACATTGGTAAACAATATCTTAGAGCACGATTTAGTGTAAGAAGAAATAGATTAATTTGGATAGTTTTTTTATAATTTAAAAAGAAAGCCAGTTGTATCACGTAACACAACAATATTAAAGTCGTAATATGTGTAAATTAATTTAAAATGACTTGAACCATTTTACACATTATTTATTTATTGGTTGGTATTGGATGATTATATGTAAATGTATCAGTTTTTACTAATTCACATAGATCGTGTAATAAGAGTCACATACATTTGTATTAATATACACTAAGGTACTTGAAATATTTGTTCAGTTCACATTGATATTATTTAAAATGTATTTTATTACACATTAATAAATGTAAAAAATGCTTAGTTAGAGCACTTTACACCAAAATAAGCTTGCTCAATTTTAATCTTAGAGGGATACCAAATAGAGCAAAAAATTGCATTTTTTTTGCTGTTAAACTTAGTGTAACAATATTAAAACTGATATAAGTCAAGATATATCACTTTTCACTGAAGGTACAGAGTTAGCGGGGAGGGCGACGATATATCTTATTTTTTTCATGTAGGATAAAAGATATGATCCCAGATATATGATAGTGTAATATCCCCCTTACACGTTCAATTGGTAGTTCTATATACACTATCCAAGAGGACATCGACAATGAGATCAGTTTTGTTTTCGTGTTTTTAAAGATAGTCTTAAGCTTCGTCCATACTCATCCCCAGTTAGAACTCGCCCGCTTTCTGAAATGCCTATCAGCTGCAAGGGTACAGTTTGTCGGAAAAGTGCTACGTTGTAGAAGATAAATACTCTTTTTCTAAATAATAAAAACTGATCACATATTATTTTTCACTATGTCCTACTTAGCAAATAAGTAATTATTAAATAAGTATCGCATTCCTAGAAATTTTACAATAATTGAATGAAATTATTGTATAAACAGACTGATTTTTTAGTAGGGAGCTTTAATTATTGTACAAACTGTGTTAAGAACAGTTTTAATTTTAATATGTAATCAAAGTTTTAATTATTATACTTACGAACTGTGACTTTAAGAGATTAGATAAACGAATGGTTCTTTTTAACGAGCATATAATACCTATGTTGTTTTTTAATGTTGATCCTATTTTATAGATGTTGAAAAGCACTTATAGTACCTACCTACCTACCTACTGTTAATTTTGTACCGCGTATTATGACTGAATAAAAATAAATAAAAATCATACTAACACATTTCTTATCACCATTACTTTTGCGCCTTCCAGCTATACATGTAGTTAGATATATACGAACTGGGCGAGTTCGGACTGGGGATGAGTATGGACGAAGCCTTATATTACAAGAGAAATGAAAAGAAAAATGTTGACATGTGTAAGTATTAGTGAGAAATCTTATGTAATATTTTATTCCTAAACCAATTTATTTGTAAGTGTTCTCTCTAAACAATCTAGTCTAAGTATCTACAAAGAATTTCTATTCTCTTTCCTTTCAATATATTTGTCGGATCCGGTCATTAGTATGGACACGAAACGAATCGCAAGTGCGCCATTAGCGACATCAAGAGATCTACCCACACCAAAAAGCGCGCTCTTACAGTGTCGTGATGTTTTAAGGCCAAGGCGAGGAGGGGATTCAGCCTCTGATCGCATCGGAGTGAAGACATCGCGGAACTGTTCACGATTCGTTGTGCTGTTATTGTGTTAATTGTAATTTGTGATCATTGTGTTCATTTGTGATTTTAATAAACGCCGTCGCACCCAGTGTGTATATAATTTAGCTAGTGTGATTAATTTGATAGTAAATTATAAAGTGATCTGAACTGCAAACGGTTTTTCTATTACGCACTAACCAACACTCAAATATTCTTTCTTTATTTCACCAAAAGCCATCACAGTACAAGAACCAAAGAACTAAGAGCATATTATAACACTACCCACACTACGCCCACAGTAGTTAAAATATCGCTGATAATAACGAAAGAGTCACATACTCGTCTCCGACATATCATCACTACATAGTATAAAACAAAGTCGCTTTCTCTGTCCCCATATCCCTATGTATGCTTAAATCTTTAAAACTACGCAACGGATTTTGATGCGGTTTTTATTAATAGATAGAGTGATTGAAGAGGAAGGTTTATATGTATAGTAACCAGGTTTATACCCGTGCGAAGCCGGGGCGGGTCGCTAGTTTTATATAATAACGACTTACCAAAACATCGATTTAATTCAACTTGAATTACAGAATAGCAAACTGTAGCAAGACAACAGTATAGTTACCAAGAACACTCATCAGACTTAATTGTAACGCAGCATCTAAATAGAACAGGACACACACGCGTATCTTGCTGAATGATGCTCGATGAAAGCGCAGTAAGTTCTTGCATAGTTTTCTCTCGTCATCTGTCAATATAACATTGTGGATCTATAAATTTTGAGCACAGTAGATTCATCATCTGCCTAGTCTTTTCCCAACTATGTTGGGGTTGGCTTCCAGTCTAACCGGATGCAGCTGAATACCAGTATTTTACATGGAGCGACTGCCTATCTGACCTCCATAAACTAGTACAGTAGATTATATTGTCTTAATTCTGTTTATTAAAAGGAGTCAGATTTGAAAACAACCCTAACGGCACTCTTTGCAGTTCAAAAAGTTTGCATTGAAAATATTGTCTTGAGTTATTTTATTTCTTCAGAAAACTCAGTGCTGGGATACGGATAGTTAACTTTAGTGAAGGAAGGCCAATTACAAGTTTTCACTGATAATATTAGAGTAGAACAAGATACAGTAGACAGGCAACCAGTACAGTTACAGTACTCAGCCGTTAATATGGTATATAGAGCTATAGAAAATGGCCTTGTAGAACGCCGTCTTTGTCACTCATATGCGTGATAGTCTCTCTTTAAACGTCGATGTACTATACATATTAATACCCGGGTTCTGTATGAATTTACAAAGAACGTACCTGACCAATTAGACTTTAAAATAAGTGCCCAAGTATCTTGAACACTTTGTATGGCTATATAGAATTTCTCGCATTGCTCGCTCAGTACAGTTCGCCAAGACAAATCGTTGATTACCCAAATGTATATGGACAGCGACGCTATAATTGCCGTGTCCTGTAAGTTTATTAAGATACGAATTATGTTAAGATCACACTGGTTAAAATAAATTTGCACCTGTTTTAAGTAACGGCAAAGTGGACTCGAAGCTGATCACATTTCTAAACTCAGTTTTAATAGGAAGGCTGAGCTGTCGATCATGTCAATCAAGTCACCAGTTTAGAAGAAAGAAACAGGTTAGATTTTTCCTCATCCTCCATTGTAAAGGGAGCGTCCTCCGACCAGATAGGTGTTGGGCCCGATGGTAGATTGGGCTGTTGACAGATTTTGTGGTAAACTTTGCTTGCGCGATGTAGGCTTTGTGTAAAGTTCGTAGTTCGTATGTGGCGGAATAGATGTTACCACAAATTCGTTACAGTATATAAAAAACAATCATATAAATTAAACTCACAAAGTTAATCACTCCTCTCTTTAACATTTCAATTGACAGTTGAATGTAAACCAAAGCGTGAGTGAATAATTGTACAGTATTATAAAATATCTGAAAGATAACAAATTCGATATTAGTTTTATTTCTTAATATCTTCAATAAACGGAAAATACAAGTCACTTACGAAATAGCTGAAACAGTGTTTATGGATTTCATAGCACTTTATTATATCAACGTAAGCCTGAAACATGTTCTTGCTAAATTCCTTGCCGAGTGTGTCTCCCATAACTTGAGAATTTAAAGCTTGAATGTTCCATAGAATAACTTTCTCTTCCAACATTTTCAAGATTCGAACGAAATAACAAACTTTCAATTCAGAAAACACGACGAAGTAGCAACTGAAATTTTTTTTGAAAGACCAATCTAATTTGAAGATAAAATAGGTGAACACAGAGATATAGCCAAACAGTGCTATAATTGCGGCAATCCAATTCCGAATGATGATGCGTCTAGAACTTGTTTCATCTTTGAGAAATCTGTGCACTTTTTGAAAAGTTAGAACAAACTCTATGTAACTTTTGGTTGGAATGATTCCGGAGAATAAATTATTAGCGAATCCCAAGCAATTGTAAACACAGTCATAATACGCAACGATATACGTAAACGTAGTGTCCCCTAGATATTGTTTGTACAAGGTTAGCGTACAGCAGCGGTATACGGTTGACAAACTGAACGCCAATGTTCCAACAATTGAAATAAAATTGGAGATTGCACTATTTGGAGTTATAACGTTGTCTTTGATGCGATAGTTAGGACAAAACATGAGATACTGCAACAAATTTAACGGCAGTAGCATCGACTGCACATCTTTATCTACCATATTTTTATTTAAAGGAACGTTCACAGTATAGTCCTTAGCGAAAATACGTTTTCTCCTCATTTTTAATAGACCATTTCCCGTAGCCTCCTGGCACACAATTGACAGAATAATCGATGGTAATTAATTGTACTAAACGAAAACATCAATTTCATTATGTTGTGGGAATTATTTGTTTAATATTTTCAAGGTTTATCATATGAAAATGTAATATCATAAGTAGCACCTGTGGAGCATAACAAGAAATATGGCGTTTATTCATCAATATGTAACATATTGACTAAAGACAAATGTTCGGGGTTGGGGTGAGTTTAAGATAAACTATGATTAAAGGTTATAAAGATTGCTATATTCAGTTATACAAATGGGATAACAATTAAAACTAATGAGGTGAATGAGATTGAGTCGCGCCCGATATGCTATCCGAAAACGTACTGACTATTTTACTTAGATACTACATAAAATATTAAAGGCATGGAGCGCGGTGTCGCGATTACGCTGACATGTTATTATTGTTCGGTGATTGACCTGAACATGCTCCCGAGGGAGAAAAAGATGAGGTTAGTAAGTAGACGTATAGTTAAATGGGTAATGAAATTAATATTAACAAGGTGAAAACAATGTTCAAATAATACTAAAATAGTTATGTAGGGTTAGTTATGTTAAAATATGAGATTAAAGTAACATTACAAATTAAACGGAATCACTACTATGTAAATCAGGAAGAGAAAACACGCGAAAGATCGGTAAAGAACCTCTATCTTCCTTTTTTAAGCACTCACTAGATAGGGTTAGTCGCTTTGGATCACTTTTCACAGATTTACTACTAGATTGCCCTTTTTCCCTAATTTCACTACACTCAATCACAACACTTTCTGTAACCGTATGTAGAGATGGCAAAGCAGTCGCCACAGAGGCTGTCGACCGCTCTGCTGCAGAAGTGGAACGATTTCCTTTACGTTGCCTTTGTCGCCAACGTTTAAAACAGTAAACTGCCACCAATAACAATATTCCCAATATAATGAGATATGTGACAGTATAAAGATGAATGTCGTGGTAGGAGATATTGGTGCTCAAAGGTTCGCTCTGCTTCATGATCTCAAGACTTCTCTTAATGGCTTCAAATTCTCTGAGGTTGTCTGAGTTATTCGGATTAAGCTCATATGAGATTTCTGGCATAGTGATATTTATTAAATGATTTATTGGTGATATTTCTGGCGAGAAAATCTTTGTCGTCGTGCTAATTTTACTAGACAATCTTTTGCTTGAATATACCGTAAAATCTTCTGTTTTTACTAAACAGCCTTCCCCAACACGCAACAGACCAGCACCTGATAACTTAACAGCCATAACTTGATTTTCACACAGAAGCTTGACGTTACATTCATTGCAGCATAAATAATAATTTTTGTTTTCTGAGGTTAACTCTCTCCAGTCATTCTTGCACGAGGTAGTTTTAGTTTTACAAGTTCTTGTGCCTGGGATCGTCTCACAAAGGCTATGATCATCTTTCATGTGGTGAATAGGCCTTCTGATATGACACAGAATAGTCAGAGGGTTTTGTAATACGCATGACTGCAGATCCGTGTCTGTGATAGTTAAATACGAATCCTTTCTCATGTTGATGGCTGCTAATTCAGAGATAGTTTCGACCTTCATCATCATGTTATCTTTCACAATGCGTGGAACCGGGATAAGATTGAATACCTCATAAAGATCCCTTTCAATCAGGGGTATTCTTATTTCTATAATTAGGTATTTGCCAGAGTATTTGGCTCTTACTTTAAGCAAGCTGTAAAGATCTTTAAGATGAAAGTTGTCGACAGGAACTACCAAGTCTCCAGATATTTGTGCTGATATTATGCTTAGCTCTGATCTGAGTTGCTTCGGAGATATCATATGAAAATCTAATTTTCCACTATAAATATCAGTTACTGTATCTAAAATTGAGTCCTGGATTCGTCGAAGGGTATACAACAAGTTGTTGGCAGTGAATGCCGAGGTTATGAAGTCTGTAATGATGGTTATGTTTTGTACCTGCTGAGAGAGATTTTTATAAGTATCTTGGAGATAATTAAGCTTTTGATTTATTATTTTGTGATGTTTGTTTATAGTATTTTCCATCCTTTTCATGAGATTAAATTCAGCTTCTACGACCGACGTTTGATTTTTCCAGAGGTTGTATAAATGGTTTTCATTATGCTTTAAAAGGTCAATATCCTTCTCATATTTCTCTGCAAATCGTTGGTCCAACACTCCGAATAAACTATTTGCAACGTAACCTACTCCGTCTATCAAGCCGCGTCGCCGGCGTTTCTTATTAGTCATAAACGAGTCATTTATCATGAGAATATTATCATAATGTTTAATTTCTTCGAACTCGTGCTCGAGTTGTAACATGACGCCGTCGCAAGGTGTTTGTGTTCTAATCGTAGAGCATAAGGTTTCAAGATATTTGATATACTTTAATAATGCCGCCCTTCCTTCTTGATAAGGATTTGTGTCATAATAGACTATTAAATGCCAATCATCTCTAATTAAATGCATATTAGATATTTTGTCGAAGTAGACACTATTGTTTGTTAGCAAGGTAAAGTTGTAAGATGCTTGAGCGGTGTTTATTAGTGACAGCAAAAATAATGTCAAAGATAAAACCATAGCTGAGAATGAGATAGGACGTTTTTTCTTCGTCGCTGGCAAATTTTTATCAAATTTTGGGGCATCTGGACCTTGATCATTTTTATTTGTTGGCAGTACGGATAATTTTACAACTGGGCGTTTTAAGAGCCCGTTTTTGGTTTTAAGTGTGACGACCCTTACGTGTCCGTCACTTCCAGGATGCAGCGCTACGACACGACCTAGACTCCATTTTCCTGGTGGAAGGTTGTCGTCCTTTATAATAACGATGTCGTTAAGGTTGAGATCTTTTTGTTGCTGTCGCCATTTGGACCTCGTAGAAAGCTGCGAGAGGTAGTCAGTCTTCCACTTATTCCATATATCTTGATAGATTTTTTGCGTCAAGTGCCACCGCGTTCTGAGATCATGCTCTGTTTCGAAAATCGTTAAGTTGGGGCCACTTGCTAAAAAGTGAGCCGGGGTCAAAAAGTCCAGATCCTCAGGATCTTCTGTCAGAGGGCACAGTGGTCTGGAGTTCAAACAAGCCTCGAGTTGGGATAGTAGGGTAATATATTCCTCGTAGGTTAGTTTTTGCTCTCCAACGACACGCTTGAGATGATGTTTTAGGCTCTTCACAGCAGCTTCCCAGAGTCCGCCAGCTGATGGCCATGAAGGGGCGTTAAAGTGCCACTCAATATTCATTTCAGAGATTGTCGAGGTTACTTCTTGTTCAGACAAGATGTAGGAGATTTCAGCATATTCTTGTTTTAAAATTTTGTTGGCTCCTATGAAGTTAGTTCCCTGATCACTATAGATGTGCCCAGGAACACCTCTTCTAGCCGACATTCGTCGAAGTGCGGCAATAAATGCTGACGCTGTGAGATCTGAAACGATTTCTAAATGTATGGCTTTAGTTACCATACAAACAAAAACTGCGACATATCCTTTACAGGTTTTAATGCCACGACCTTTGTTTGCCTTAATAAAGATGTGTCCGGTATAATCTATCCCAGTGTGGTAAAAAGGTCGGTTAGGAATCAATCGTGCGGGAGGTAAGTCTCCCATGATTTGATGTTGTGGTATGGGATTATTTCTTTTACATTTGACACACATTCTTAATCGTTTCTTTGTGACTCTGTTTCCTCCAAGAATCCAGTATTTGTGTCTTATAAATCCAGTCGTCATTTTTACTCCACCGTGAAATACAAGCTCGTGGGATTCATCTATGATAAGATCTGCCAATTTCGATTGATTCGGGATTATGATGGGATGCTTCATTTCGGGATCGAGATTCGAATGTCTAAGTCTGCCACCGACACGGAGTATTTGATTAGTGTCTAGTATGGGATTGAGATTAAGAATCTGGCTTTTCTTATTAAGTGGTTCATTATTTTTCAGCCGCAATATTTCTTCGTTGAAAAATTCGTTTTGAACATGCTTAGTTAACATTTCTCTTGCTGTCTTTATATTTTGCAGAGTAAGAAAACATGTGTGTTTTTTCTTGTAAACAACAATGTCGATGAATTTGTTGATGTAAGCTAATACTCGAGTAACTTTCCTTAGAGTGCTGTATTTTGTTAATAGATGATTAATTATTGAATTTTCGGGATTAACAACGACCGTATTTACTTGCTCCTTTTTTCTGAGTTCTTCGCTAATAATACTCGTATAAATCGGCATCTTATGAGATTCTTCAGGCTTATATTGTGGTAACCAGTCGGGCCCTTGCCACCATAGCGAGTGATTGGCTAGTTGAGCAGCAGGTAAACCGCGGCTTGCGCAATCTGCGGGGTTTTCTTTGGATTTTACGTAACTCCATTTATCTTTAGGGATTATTTCAGTAATAATCCTCACTCGATTCGCGACAAAGGGTTTCCATTTCTCCGGTTCGCCACTTAACCAACCTAGAACAGCCGTTGAATCAATCCAACCGTAAATATGTATCTTGTAGCTTGATAGAGATAAGATGATCTTTCGCATAAGTTTTGACAGCAAGAGAGCGCCACAAAGTTCTAAGCGCGGGATCGATTGTGGTTTTTTCAGTGGTATTACTTTTGATTTCCCTGCAATAAGGGTCACGTGGGTTTCATTTTCTCTCGGTATTTTGCAATATACGACGCAAGCGTATGCTTTTGTGCTAGCGTCGCAAAAGCCATGGAGTTCGATGATATCTTTCTCCTGAGTTTGAATCCAACGTGGTATTTTAAATCGAGATATATGAGATAGATCGGCTTTGATAGTATTCCACTCTAACGCGATCTCTTGAGGGACAGGGTGGTCCCAACCCAAGTCTGATTTCCATAATTCTTGGAACAAGATTTTAAGTTTTATTGTGACTGGTACTAGCCAGCCCAAAGGGTCAAAGATTTTAGATATTTGAGATAAGAATTGTCTTTTTGTAAGGATGTCTTGTGAGATGAATTCTATAGGATGAAAGATAAATTGATCAGTTTTTGGTTCCCACCGAAGACCTAAAGTTTTGGTTGACTCTGGTTGCTTAAAGTCAAAGTCTTCCTTTTGAAGTGCATCAGAACTATCTATTATTTCCACCAAGTTTGATCGCCATTTTCTGAGATTAAACCCGCCAGATTTGAGGAGGTTGATCATGTCCGCTTTGAGCTGTTTAGCTGCTTTCGTTGAATGTTCACCATGCATGAGATCATCCATGTAAAACGAGTGTTCTAAGATGTCAGGAGCGCAACTTTGTGGATAGTTTGGCCTTTCATCGATGGCCAGTTGCTTCAGTGTCATCATGGCCAAAAAAGGTGCGGCTTTTGTGCCATAGGTAACTGTTGCTAACTGGTATTCTTTTAAAGGTTGAGATTGATGGTTCCGCCAGATAATTTTCTGATATTTCTGATCATCAGGATGTAGCCAGATTTTACGAAACATTTTTTCTATATCTGCTGTAAAAGCGTATCTAAATTGTCTCCATTTTAAGATAAGGCTCTGAAGGTCTTGTTGTAAATTGGGTCCTCGGCACATAAGATCATTGAGGCTGGATCCACTCGAGGTTTTTGCCGAGGCATTAAAGACAACTCGCAATTTGGTAGTTGATGACTCAGATCGTTGGACGCAATGGTGCGATAAGTAGCAGTCCGGCTGTACATGCGGCGCAACGGGTGTCATATGTCCGAGCTCTAGGTATTCAGAAATAAACGTTTTATAGTCACGTGCCAATGCTGGTTGCTTACTTAATTTCCGCTCTATTTGGAAAAATTGAGCAACCGATTTTGTTTTCGACTCGCCTATATTTTCCTCAAAATTTTCTTTGAATGGTATTTTCACTACGTAGCTTCCATCTTCCCGTCTAGAGGTTGAAGATTGGTAAAACTCGATGCATTTTTGATCTTCTTCTGATATCGCTGGAGATTCATGAATGTCTTCCACTTCCCAAAATTGCTGTATCTCTTCGATATTATTTAGGATGACATTGCAATGGTACGTTTTGTAGTTGCCGCTTAAGATCCATCCCAACTGGGTTTGTTGGGCAATGGGCAATATACTTTCTGAACGACAGATACCATCCATAAGGATATTGGAATAGATATCTGCCCCAAATAAGATGTCAATAGGCCTACTTTTGTAAAATTCGGGATCTGCTAGAGTTATTTGGTTAAGGGTAGGCCAGTCTGGCTTAGGTAAGGTACAGCTGGGTAAGTTATTTATGAGTCTATTCATTATATATACGTCCGTTTCAAAGGTGAAATCGGTAACCAACGACGAACATTTGATGTTAATCATACCTTTACAGTTGTTTTCCTTATTTCCTATTCCAGAGATATAACCGTTACATTTCCGTCGCGGTAGTCTTAGCAACTGAGCTGCGCTTTCCCTGATAATGGATGTCTGTGACCCTTGATCTAAAAGAACTCTCATTTTTTGGTAAGATCCATCCGCTACTTGTACGTTAATTATTGCTGTGGCAAGCAATATTTCAGAGGGTTCTTTAAGGAGCGATGCAACTGGGTTACTTTTTTGCTGCTGAGATGGCGATTTCGTAATCGTGGCTGCATTTGACCCAGATCGATGTGACGTAAAAGATTCATGCAAAATGGTATTGTGTTCGTTATTGCATTCTTTGCATCGTATTTCAGACAGGCATTTTTTGCCTTCGTGATAATGTAAACAATTATTACAAAGGTTCAAGTTAGCAATAGCATTTTTACGTTCATTAGGTTTCATTTCCAATAATTTTTGACATGCATGAATTCGATGATCATTGGCGTTGCAAATAGGGCATTGCTTGCGATAGTTAATTTTGCGTTTGGACTTTGACGATTGCGAAACTTGGTTTGTTGAGTGATTCGTTTTAGAATTGTTATAATTTTGTTTATAATTGGAACCCTTTGAAAATGATGGTTTGTAATTGTTGTTGGATTGAGATGGGGATGATTTCTGCGTAGAATTTTCAAGCTTCTTACGTGACGTTTCCAGCATCATAAACTTAGTTTCCAAGAAATTAAGGAAATCTTTCAAGACGGGCAACTCTCGCGGGGATTTTAAGGATTGTAGATAATCCTCGTATGTATCAGAGTCCAATTTTTGAGACAGTATACATACCAAGAAAGAGTCCCAGGAAGACACATCGACTCCCAGGTTCTTGATAGCATTCACGCTCTCGTACGTAGTGTCGTGAATGCGTTTTATATGGTTTGAGGATTGTTGCTGGTTTGCAGGGATATTCATGAGATTATTAAGATAAGAAGTGAAGATCAGTCGTTTATTATTATAACGATGATTGAGGATATTCCAGCATACAGGATAATTGTCGGAGCTTATTTGGAGGTGTTGGATCAATTTTTCGGCCTCACCTTTGACCTTACTCTTTAGAAACTGCATCTTTTGTGCATTCGACAAAGAGGGGTTGTTGTGCACTGCTTCGGTAAAAAGATCTTTGAACGAAATCCACTTATTGTAGTTTCCTTCAAAGGTGACTATCTCCATTTTAGGAGTAGATTTTTCAATATGCGCAACGGACCACATTTTCTTATTGATGTCTTTCTTGATTTTGTTATAATATTTCTCATAATGAGTAAATTGCTCCTCGTACTCGGGGTTTGATCCGCCATACTCGTTGTCTAGCTCCCAATGAAGCGAGTCAATAGCCGCCCAACGAGATTGTATCGTCTTCAGGATGTCTTCAAACTCCCATTTTTCCGTGACGAGATCAAGGTCGATATTGGAAGATGTTCTCAAGAAAGCCTTAAAGTTAGTAGCTTGCTTTTTGAACAGACCTTCGGCTTTACTCTCTTCAAGAGCAGGGGTTTTAGAAGCAGCGTGAGATGCGAGGTTCGAGGATAGAGATTCCGCAGTAGGTTGGAACGTAGGAGGTTTCAATTCAGGGGTCTGTGGTCTGTTTGCGAGGGGGTCATAGTTTTGAATAGCAGTTTTAATGTTGTTATATTTTTCCTTCATTTGATCGTATTGATTAGTACTGAAATATGCATGAGATTCATGACCAAAGGATAGCAAAGTCATATGATTATTATGGAACTCTGTAAAGTATTGTTCCAAGGTAGCTAATCGACGACGTAAGTAATCTGAGGTCTTGCGCTCTGCACCATCCTTCTTGAAATTGGTGAAGAGCTTATCTACAGCTTCGATTAGTTGTTGTTGGGTCGCTAAAGTGTCATCCATTTTCGACATTATAAAGATAAAAAAGAGACCTTACTTGTACTGAAGACTTCTTTGGAGATCAAATGTCCTTGCGATGGCTGCAAGAACAAACCTGGAGTAACAGCACGAAGAGATGACGCGATGCTTTCGTAAACCCCAGGGTCAATCAGTATCAGCAGGATGATGGCACGTTTCCGTCCGGGGCACCGAGGTTAATTAAGATCAGGAAGATGATGGCACTTTTCCCTCCGGAACACCGAGGTTAATTAAGATCAGCAAGATGAAATTTTTGGATAGTAAATCCACTCAGTTCTGTTTGCCAGGGTCTGGTAATAAGTTCCAAGCGAGACACTCACACAGTACTATTAGTAGTTAGGTACACGCGTAATGGTCCCGCTCCGATGGCTCGAAGGACCAATGCTATATTCAGTTATACAAATGGGATAACAATTAAAACTAATGAGGTGAATGAGATTGAGTCGCGCCCGATATGCTATCCGAAAACGTACTGACTATTTTACTTAGATACTACATAAAATATTAAAGGCATGGAGCGCGGTGTCGCGATTACGCTGACATGTTATTATTGTTCGGTGATTGACCTGAACAACAAATGTCTAATGAACCTCAAATATTTCTTGCACACGTAATAGTCCAAGAGTGACCGTGAGCGGTGCAACTAATCAAAAAAAAATTTAAGTTTAATAAAAAACTGTAACCCGTCTACGGGAAAATAAAAATTATCTAAAAAGTATGAAACAAGCAAATATTTCAGACAGAAATCAAGACATAGGTACAAAAATGGTCAAAGTAAAGCCGTGGTCGCATGCCTGTATACCATGTTGGTGCCAAGAACACCTATAAAATTAAAATGGCATGCGACGACGGCTTTACGTTGACCATTTTTGTACTTATGTCTTGATTTCTGTCTGAAATATTTGCTTGTTTCATACTTTTTAGATAATTTTTATTTTCCCGTAGACGGGTTACAGTTTTTTATTAAACTTAAATTTTTTATTTTATACTTTTCCGTTTTTACACTTGATAAACGTAAATAAGAGTAGAGTAATACAATAGTTCAGTAATTAACCTATTTTAAATTCCAATAGCAGTGCATAGTGCTTTGGACGAAACCATAGAGCGATTTATTTCGACGCCAACACCATATATCGATATCGAGCTTCGAAGAAATCCAAAATATAAATATTTCGTTGTACTTGTTTTTCTTCATAAGAGTGGAATTACAAATCGGTACTACTTATTAAGATTTGATTAACTGCACGTTGGTAACATCTTGCGATACTACGTAGCGCAGTCTCACTTTTGCTTGTTTTTAACGATTTAAAAATATTTGTTTACTTTGAAAATATAATATTATATACATATTTGTAATGTGCTCGTCAAGACCTTTCTTTTGATACCAAACATGTCATGATCATTCCATTTTTTTTTTCTAGGTTAGAAATTTACGTGTAAAGTCCACCAAATTAAATTTAGGGAAAAATTATATAGCCTATGTCACCCGGACCATTATTACAAATCTATTGATACCTCATTCATCAAAATCGGTTTAGTAATTTAGGCGCTACGGTGGAACACACGTAAAAACAAACATACATACATACATACATACATACAAACATACATACATACAAACATACATACATAGACTGCTAAAATCATAACCCTTCCTTTTGGCTTTGCCGTAGTCGGGTAAAAAATTGTTAATAACGCGTTAGTAAGTTGCATCGTATATTAATTGGTGATTTGATCTTAGTCTGATGAGTCTTCTTACTAACCACACTATTGTGTTACTAGTTTGCTATTTTGTGGTCAAACCAAAATTAAATGTGATGGGGTTATACACAAGGGTTTTATTTTTTACTACCCTGCCTTCCAAAATTTGACCACTTTCTCGGTGTGATTTATATGTGTGCTTTCTAATACTAAGAATCCCTCAGCTAAGCCGCGAACAGACAGACTGACATAGACATGGCGAAACTATAAGGGTTCCTTGTTGACTACGGAAAACTAAAAAGCGTACATATTAGCAAGTGACTAAGTTACATTATAGTAAACATGTTCTATCTATCTAGGCAATGTGGAAGAAAATAGGATTTGTGACGACAAACCAAGGAAACGCTCGTTTGGAAAACATTTCATTCAAAACCATCAGCATCAGTCCATGGATAAAATAAAATATAAATGATTACACAGCAACGTAAAGTTCAATACAGTTTCAGCCCGAATTCGGTAAAAAGATTTTCCCAGAATTGTATTTCTTCTTCATCCGGTGCGTTGCCAGATTGCAGCTCGTTGCCGATGTCAAAATATTCTTGCTTTTCGGCTGAATACGGAGTCCATTCTGCGCCCAAAGAGTCATCAGGAGTTGGGTTTCTAAAATAAAAATGAAAGAAAGTTGAATGAAGATCTATAATTAAACATACGAGTATATCTTGTAAGTACAAAAATAATAATAATATATTTATGACTATTGTTGCCAATAAGCTAGACATAGTGGTGAAAAATTGATTAGAGCGTCGCACAATGATTATTGATATAGCGGTTTCGCATGACGAGAAACTCGTGAAAGCCGAGAAAGATAAACAAATCAAGTATCTTGACCTGGCTCGCGAGGTTGTCGACACGTGGGATATGGATACAGCAATAACTGTGCCGATAGTCGTGATGGCCAATGGCATTATAGCTAAGAGCCTCGACCAACACCTGAAGAGGCTCTCTTAGGAAGCTGGATCAAGAGCTTGATCCAGAAAGCGGTACTCCTGAACACGGCACATATTGTTAGGAGGTTCCTCTCTCAGGAATCCTCACCACCGGTAGCTTGAACCCTGTTCCCGATACCGGTGAGCTACAATTTTTAATATTTATCAATGTTTTTATATTTTTTTATATTCTAATATTTAAAAATATAATTGATAAGTATATTAATGAAATAAAGGACATAAACATATGTTTTCGTACTCAAAATATGCGCATTGACGTGGAATTGTGGACACCAGCCCGTATTTAGTAGTTGCGATAAACTTCTTGTTGGTTGAAAATTATTGTTATTATGACCTCTTGTAAGTATAAAGTGTGAATTTGTAAAGTACTCCTAGCCTTCAATAGTTAGTAGAAGTTTCACTTCAGCTGTAATATCGCGTTATGATTTAAAATCCTTGTTTTAAATGTTTGAATTGTACACTACAACGTTTTGATTGATATCGGATTATCAGTTTTATTTTGTGACCGGTGGGCACTGTAATTGTCTACAGTCTTTGTTGATAGTGTTTTAATGTGTAGCCACAAAACATATCACACATTGGGTACTTAATGTTAGCAACACATTAATACAGTGTTGTGAAACACAAATTGTAGACAATCAAATACATTCTTGTCGATTTATCTTTTGAGGTTGACTATACTTATGTTATCAGTATGGACAGGCTTGTTACTTTTTAACCGACTTCCAAAAAGGAGGAGGTTATATGTTCGTCGCGTATGTTTGTTTTTTTTTTTTTTTTTTATGTATGTCCACCGATTTCTCCGTCAATTGTGGACCGATTTTGAAAATTCTTTTTTTGTTTGAAAAGGTGTGCTCCCGAATTGGTCCCATATAAATTTCATTAATTTTGCTTGGATAGTTTTTGAGTTAGCTACAAAATACGTATTTTTTTCCCACTTAGTATGTAGATGATATGATAAGTTTCTGTCACTGGTAGCAGGTAGTGGTATTCGAATATGTGTGGAGTAGGTACCACAACTAAAAAGTGAAAAATAAAAACTTTTTACAAAAAAAAAACAACCGACCTCCAAAAAAAACACTACAAAGTGAAAAATAACTTTAATTTTGGAAGTCGGTGGCAAAAAACGAAAATACAAAACCCAAGACACCGACTTCCGAAATTAAAGTTATTTTTCACTTTGTAGTGTTTTTTTTGGAGGTCGGTTGTTTTTTTTTTGTAAAAAGTTTTAGCAATGAGCTATTGAGCTGATTGTTTTCAGTGTATAAACCTAAAACCAGAATGTAAAGCTGTACTTACCCGTATTTGGCAAAATTGGTCCATAGTTTTGTGACTTTCTCAATATGGTGGAACTCAATAGAGTTCATATCAATTAAAGGCTGTTTTCTCGCACTAAATAGATACATTAAGTCATCACCATGGGCAACAACTGGCTTATCTCCAACTAAATGGCCTATTCCCATTAATTTAGAAACAATATTCAATTCAGATGTGCACGTGAACTTGTATAAATATATTTTGTTCTTCTGGGAGCGAGTACATATCTTAATCCACCTTATAGTGGGGAATACGAACACATCCGTAGAATAGTATTTTCCTAATTTCTCCCAATCATCTGGTATTGAAATCTCATTCTCGAAATAATATTCCTTGATTTTTGATCCAAGTTCTAATTGTTTATTTACTGATAAATCTAGTGACATTGGATAGGAAACAAAAAACTGTGGGTAGTTTCTAGCTTGATCTAAGCTTTCTTCGACATCGCCAAAAATGGCTATCCCCATAAGGCCTTCATCAGCAGTGTATCCTACTATAATGTCGACTCCTTCGTGAACACCATTTGACAATAAATCCACCATATCTCCATGGTAAAATCTCTCGTTGTTCCCAAAATCTTTTTCGTCAGTCACACTGAAATAAACTTCAACATTAGTCCTTAGTTTTTCGGAATAAGTTATAGGAACCACAGCTTGTATCAGGGAATCCGCTGGTTGCTTTTTTAAGAATTCGTGTACTTCTTTAACGTCATCAGAATACAATCCTAATTTTCTTGCCAATGCGAAGCCTCTTTCACGTGGTTTGTATGCTTGTGCCCAGTAAGAAGCACTGACGCCGCTCTGAACAACGGCTCTCTTGAATAAACCCTTTGACATTGGTGATATTAAGTGATAGGAGACACTGACCCCACCAGCACTCTCACCAAATATGGTTATATTTTCTGAATCACCACCGAAATTGGCGATATTCTTCTTCACCCATTTGAGGGCTTCTACTTGGTCTTTCATACCAGCATTTCCAGGCACATCTTCTGTATCTAAGCAAAGGAAACCAAACACTTCGAGTCGGTAGTTGATCGCGACAAGTATGACATCTTGTCTTACAAGGAACTTAGGACCGTATCCGTCATCATCTCCAGCACCGGATACGAAACCTCCTCCGTGTATCCAGACCATTACAGGCAGTGGCGTGTTTGGTTTGACGTCTGGTGTGTAAACGTTGAGATACAAACAGTCTTCACTACCACTTCGTTTATCTTTATCACCGAACAATTCGTACTGAGTGCACTTGGAACCAAATTCCTTTGCACTACGAACTCCTTCCCATGGTGTTGAAGGTTGTGGGGCCTGTGAACAATATTAATAGTGTTATAGTGAATTAGAAAGAATATCAACAAACCACTTACTTGCTAGTGGCCCCATCAGACATGTACATGAGATAAAGTTTTGCTAACTTAAAATGTTGCGTTATTATTTGATTGACAAATTATTTACGTAGAACTGGTCAATGCCAATAAATAATGGTAGATGGCAATAAATAATAATTATGTTTCTTGATATTGCTAATTGGTTTATGAAAATTTTTTATTTTGTTTTAGTGCTTTTTTATTTTAACAACAAAAATTTGCACATTACATCACACCTGTTTCCCCGAAAGTTTCTGTAGAAGTGCATGTACACCCTCATTTTTCTAGGTATAAAGCAAAGAAAAGAAAGAAATATCGGTTAATTTGTTACAAAAACACGTGCATACAAAAAAGAGAAAAGTTATCAGAAACCAACAAAAACGTGCATAATAAATCATGAGCATAAAACAGAAATAGTCGGCGGATAACACCCATGTAATTAGGACAAGCGTAATGCATTCATCAGATCTAATTCCAGGCACTGCGTTGCTTCTAAGAATTTCTTGATGGAAAACTGTACTTAGTCAGAACTGGGGATCATGCTCAGCAGTCACGCGTACGAACACTAGTAGTAGCACGCAGTCATTTTGAATAATAAAATGAAGTTCATAGATCCTTACCTTGAACCTCAGTTCCCCGAGTGGCGGCTGCGCGTACGGTATCCCCTTGAAGCTGTAGTACTTGCCGCCGTACTCGTTGTGCACCAGCTCTCCCTCCAGCAGACCGTCGCTCACTCTCACTTGCACCATCGTCGATGAATTCACACTCAGTGCCACACACAACAACATGATACTTATTAGTAATGCCATTTTTATAGTCAACTAAATGACCCGGTGAACGTACCACGTGAGATAAAATTAAGCTTATTTTTATTTTTCGGCTGTTTCTTAAGGTTTTTGCCAAATTTCTTTTTTCCTTAACCACTGGAGACAAAAAAAACTAAAAATTCAAAGCGGTCGAGCTATTGCGCGACTAACGCATGGTAATTGATTGTTATATATTATCGAAATAGGTATCAGCTGATAATGTACTGCAGCACGTTGAATTTAACAACTAAAAAAATAAAATTATTTTTGTTTATACATGTGACTACCAAATCAATTTACAGATCTGTGTAGCTGCGTGTGTCTGTGCACAAATATATAAGTAAGATTAAGTCTTGATCAATATCTGGTCTAAGATATCGTATCATCGATATTAAGGCTGGTAAAAGCGACAATTAAGATAACAAGATATTTTGATAGAGATAAGAAGATGATGGTGATAATGTTTCATAGTGTCGGGTGCAAACCAGATAAAATTCGGTGCAAACCTGATAAAACTCTGTTCGAACCCGGAAAATTAAACTAAATATTTATAGAATTTTCCTGTAACTTTTTGTATTATTTAATAACAAAAAAAAAAATAACAAATGTTTTTACATGTACAAGTGTGTAGCACCTCTAATGTTTCTTAACCTTTGTTTGCTTTTTGATTAACGAGAATTTGTTTTTCATAAAATATCTGGAAAAAAGTTCCTGGAAGGACTTGAGGGGAGGTCTTCATTTAGCTGAATATTTGATAACAAATAACACCTTTCCTAAAAGCTGAATGCATTGGATGGGTACTTTTATCACAATTGCTACGTGACGTCTGTGACGAACTTTACATTTATAATTTACTAGCTTTTGGCCGCAGCTTCGCCCGCGTGGATGTCGGAAAATATCCCACAGGAACGTGCTATTGAGATTCAGAGTATCCTATGTTCTACCCCAGGTCATGGCCTATCATCTAAAAATCCGTTCAGCCGTTACGGCATAAAAAGGTAACAGGCAGATAATAAATCTGTTTTAGGGTTCCATATCTCAAAATGAAAAATTTAAACCCTGAAAGGATGACTTCGTTGTCTGTCAAAACCCTTTTTCTCAGGAACGCGTGGAGGCATCAAGTTGAAATAGATATAAAAAAACTTAGATCTACGGTCTCTTAGAGCTGTAATGAAAATCAAACTTCCAAGTCAACGCAATAAAACAATACGGCCATTTATGCCCCACATTTTGACACTCGCAAATAAACCAGTCTATTTGGTAATTCACGGTGGCCCAGCAGAAAGTTTGGCGAGAAGCAAGGTCAAGTCGAGTAAAGTGTGGATGAATTCATGATTGACTGCTTAGCTCCATAAAAGTATAGCGGGATGATAATCATTTAAAAGGTTAAGTCTGTCTGATAACTATCCGCTACATTCGTTCCTTATTCAGCCCAGTGAAGTATTGGAATAATTCAACTGTTTTATACTGGTATATTGTGTTCATTTAAATTATAGTAAGTACCTCATTTAAAAAGTTTTTTCATCATACAAAGATTTATTGTGTTTATCTCCTCTCATTTCCTACGAAGTGTATGGGAAGGTTTTTTGCAATTTCTTACTTTTCGCGTACCTCAATAGGCTCGATATAGTTTTTTGATCCTAGTAATAAATAACCTTCCTTTTTTTGAAGTCGGTAAAAATAGGATCGACTGGCATCAAAAAAGTTTTTGTGAATATTGACCATTTTCTTGCCAACTGTATTTTTTTTTTAATCTGTGAATACAGATCAAAATGTTTCAAAAAGTTAAGGACAGTATTCTAAGACCGTTTTCTTGTAGCGACAACGGTTAAGGTTTGCAACGGTAAAGGGATAGCGTGATGATAATCTTTTAAAAGGTTGAATCCGTAACTATCTGCAATATTTTAACCTTTTGGCTAGTCTTTTTACAATTTGCAGTAAACTATAGAAGACTACGAACATAATGCAATATTGCTCATTCCCATAGCAAATAACGTGATAATAATTTTTGATAAATCTATTGTTACATTTCCATTATTTGACTTATTTATTTATACCAGTTTTCACGTTAATCAAGCCACACAGTAAAATCCTCCACTGTAAAAATGAATACCCCGTTTCACCCCGTTAGGGATACATTTTTAAAAAACCCTGATATAATTTTTGATTTCTTTTCAGTTTTAATAATAAATACTGAGTTTCAAGTTAATCAGACCTCTCATTAAAATTCTGCCATACAAACTTTTACACCCCCCAATTCTTTTTTGGGGTATTTTAGAAAAACTAAAAATGGAAAACTTTATAATTTACATAGATAAGTATTCGTGTCAAGTTTTAAGTTTATTAACTCAAGGAATAAATTTTTCATACAAACAAAATCCCCCTTTTAGCCCCTTAAAGGTCGAATTTCCAAAAATCCGTTCTTAGCGGACGTCTACTAACTATAAACTACCTCCCTGCCAATTTTCATCTTTATACGTTAAGCGGTTTTCGATATTTCGTGATGAGTGACTTTTCGCTTTTATAAATATAGATTTTAAGCATTGTTCTCAGTTTTGTGTCTTTTTGAAGAGTAAATATCTCTTTAAACCTAAAACCTATTTTATGAGTCATTCTTAAATTTCGTGGAAATAACACTGTTTTTCCTCTCTACCTTTCCCAACCAGTCTCAACCTCTATAAGCTAGAAACTTGTGTTACTGAGAAACCTCCATAAGCGAAAAAGATATAGCGGTCCCTTGAACTCTAAAAGAGGGAAAAGATGTTTTTATTTCGTCATAAATCGAAAACTATACATCATAAAAATAATTAAAATCTGTTTCAGCTTGTACCAATGAAACCCTTTCATACGATACCCCACAAGACACGGTTAACTCAGTTTAAGATTGATATCCCCCTTCCTTACATAAATACCCTGTTTTTTTAGGATTTAATTAAAAATGTATTGTTTTCAGACTTTGCCTTGTATTTGTAGTAATTTCATAATTCTAGGTCAACGGAAAATACCCTGTAAATTTTGATTCCCTTGAGATTGTCGAAAAATACTTTTTTGCAGCATAAATGGCCGTATCTTTTTTTAACGTTACCTTAGAAGTTTGATTTGACTAGGATTGAACTATTCCGACGCAGTTGCGTGTATATGGCGCCACTTATTTATAATTCAATTCCAAATTTTATAACTGATCTTCCTTACAGAAAATTCTGCGTAGTACTAAAAAAATGGCTCATTTCACATAGTTATTATTCAATAGGTGAATTTCTAAAAAAAACTTCTTGTCGGTCCTATCATTACAGGAATGCATTGTAGAACAGACTAGAATATATTCAAATCTATGATTGTAGTATTTTTATCCTGTTATTTTGTGTTGTCCCAAACATGGACATAGTCCCAAATGTATCATATGTATTTTTTTTTTTTTTAACTAGTTGTGTTGTGTAAATTGAGGATTAATTTACTTTAATTCGTGTCTAAACAACATTTTCAACTTTAGTTGAAGATAATGGCTTTTTAGCCTCACCATAATATTTGCATGCCAAAATATGGCGAAATGTGTCATCGCACAAGAATACTTAAATAACATCTTTGTAACCGCATTTAAAGCAAATAAATGACTTTGACTTTGATTTTTTCACAGCTTCAAGGAACTGTAGATTTGAGTATATGGTTTTAATTTCAACTCGATATCTTTACGCGTTCCCGGGATAAAGGGTCCTGACAGACAGACGGACAGAAATACAGATGGACAACAAAGTGATCCTATAAAGGTTCCGTTTTTTTTTCTTTTGAGGTACGGAACTCTTAAAACATAAGTTATACAGTTTGCATTATCTATAGAAACATTGTGTTGTTGGGTTTTTATAGCGAAACAGAAAGTCTTCCACGAATTGGAATAAAAGCAACAGTTTGAAAATCAACACTCGTAAGTTTAACCTCATCTTCAGATGAAAATTAATTATGTAATTAAACGATCGATTTTACAATTAATTTTATTTCATAATACAGATTTAAAGTTAACAGAGAGGACATTTGAAAGTAGCGCCTGAGACAAAACAGTTGAAAGGAAATGGTAAAAAGAAATGAAGAATTGGAAATTTTGTTGTGATAAATACTTAAAGATAAAAAGCATGTGACTAAGAAGGTAATGAAAACAAATATTGACAAATGGTAATGAAGAGAAAGGCATAAAAATAAATGAATGAACTTTGCGAAGCCTAAATTAATAATACAAATGAAAAAAGTAATAATAATAAGGAAACGGCAGATAACTGAGAATCTATGAGAAAACATAGCATTGCATCAGAATAGTAGGAACAAAAAGAAGAAGAATACATAAAGTAATCTAGAATTATAGAAATTCGAACTGAAGCAGAACTATAGTGTGCGTGGTGATGAAACTGCACAGGTGCAGAGACATCATGGCGTCCACGATAAAAAGGCTACCCGCGCTCATTTTCTTGAACGATGCGTTCTGCATACGTTGCATATTCTTACACGTGGAGAGAGTACGTTTATCTGTAAATAAAACAAGTAAATTAACTAACATAAATATACCACGCTCAGTCGCAGCCCAGAGTCTAAATTAATAATACCCAGTTAATGGCAATAGACTCGAACCCAAAAGAGGCTTTTTTTTTTTTGGGTGGGAAATTATCAAATAACTTCTCGCTCTGGGCGGAGCGGGAGGGCGTGTCAGACTCTTACTGACTAAAACCCACCCGTATTCCTTCGGTTGCCCTGTTGCCGGGGGCCACGATTTCCCTATCGGTTTTCTTCGAACCCCCGGCAGGCATTGGCCTTAGCGGACCCCGGCAGGCATTGGCCTTAGCGGACCCCGTCAATTCTGCTGACATCTCTTTGAGGCGCGCGTGGAACACAACGCGCCGTCGACCCGGGCTTGGTCCTTATCGGACGGCCCATTGCTCACCGTCCGCAAGCCCGCGCCTACGGTGGCCGGTAAAATATAACTGGTAAAATGTGGATATAATACATTATGTAACGTAGCGTACTCTGGCACTGTTCTATATTTTGAACTTATATATTTTGGACCTATAAGTTGCTTATAACATCTACTCTATTTAAGGCTGCCTGTCCACTGGAGCGGAGCGAGGCAGTGGAGCGGAGAAATGTGTCAATATTAACCAATAGAATCTAAACTCTGCTTCAAAGCTCCGCTCCTATTGGTTAATATTGGCACATTTCTCCGCTTTGCTGCCTCGCTCCGCTCCAGTGGACAGGCAGCCTTAAAGATTGCTCATGACTTATGGTCTCTCTTATTAATATCAAAGTTACGAACTACGATGTACACAATTCTGGTGAAATATCAACATGTCTACTGGCCTACATACTGCCAAGAAGTGTTGCTGTTTTCTGCTCCGATGAAAAGGGTAAGATAAAGAGAGAGGTCTTAAGGCGGCGGTAACCATTTACCATAAGATAAATCAACTCCCTGCTTGCCTTAATTGTCATCGAATAACTTAAATTACTTTACAGTTAAGAAGAAACAATGTTTACCTGAACATCTGTTTGAATACATTAGCGGTGTCACCGCACCCCGGACATCTTGCAAGGCTTTGTAGAATCTCTCACAATTCACGCTCAAAGATATTCCAATCAGCATACTTTTCACCAACCATACTTGTGAAACAACTGTTACTAAACCGAACTGTAAATAAGAAATACAAATGAAGTCTTTTTTTTGGTAATTAGTAGACCTGCACTTGGTATTTTCCCGTTTTGTGTATTTAGAAACGCAAATCTTGTGGTTCCGAGAATTGAACCTTCAGAATCGAACTCATAAGCACTCATAATCACACCTTATTGTTATAGACTGGTTTGCAGAAACTAAAGACCTTCACTTTTTCTAAAACATACGAAGCAATGGATCATGAATTTCCTTTTGGAAGGGGCGACTAGAATCAATTCTATTTTTTGTTTTTGACGTTCAAAAGTGCCTTTTTGTGCCTAATTGAAATAAATTATTTGACTATGACTTCTAAATCTTTCAGATTGTGATAGAAAGGCGGTGCAGCACGCGTAGCATGACCACCGTAGAAACGAGTTTTGTCGACAGAAGAATAGACAAAATGACAGATTGTGATTGTTTATATGTCATTTTGTCTACTCTTCCGTCGACAAAACTCGTTTCTACGGTGGTCATGCTACGCGTGCTGGTCATACACGCGCGCCCTGTTCTATTATGCACCTAACCTTTATGAATGACATCACTAATAAGATCAATGTATATCTATATGTCATTCAAATGTGCCGTCCTTCCGGCGTTTCCACTAATATCGGTCTCATAAACTGCCTTACTTAAGTCTAATTAATGTTATGTAAATGAATGTATGTGGATTAAGCCTCTGCTATCCTATGTCCATGTTAAGGTTATCTGCAGGAGAAATGGATTTTCTACGATGACACGCCCTTGTTTTAGTTGTACAAATTGTTTTAGGCGTAATTTAAATTATTTAATTATCTATAAATTATTGTTAGATAAAAAAATAGAGTAGGAAATACTTACTAAATCATTCGTCAACAATATTCGCATCTTTAATAACGTGGCTATGTTTATCAGCCCATGACACGCTGTATTTATTATGTTGAATGCAATCTGAAAATAAAATAATATTATTATATTCCTAACTCTGGATTTAGACCAAAAGGCTCGCCGCTTAACTGGGAACACGTGTACTTACAAGCTGACCAAAAGTTGTCTCAACGAGCTTATATGCCTCCATTATGTCTACATACACATCATACTTGATCTGCCAATAAGATTCTCTTTCCGAATCTGAAATATTTTCCGCCTTTCGAACATCTTCAATCCAAATCATTAACAACTTACGTAACAGTTTTATAACAAATGAAGCATACATGACATTAATATCAAAAATGATGTTATAGTAACCTAAAAGTATATCGAAATAACTTATTTTAGGGAAGACACAAAAAAATAAGATCCATGTAACAAGAAAAACACTGTTAACACTTATTACTGAAATCCGATTATAGATTTTCAATCTTCTGATTTCTTTACCACTCACTTTGAGGAGAGTGAGAGCATGCTGGATCCTTGAAACTAATAATACATTTTCGTGACAATATTTGATATTACTGTAGTAATTTAAAATGAACCCAATCATGTAGAAGAAGAGGTCATAGAAAGAATACCAGTTAACGAGCATGACGAAGCCCTCACCAAAACCGACAAACTCACTAAACCAACTATATATATAATAGGCGCGGAATATGATCATGCAGAAGACTCCAATGAAATTGTAGGTGAAACTGTTTACAGTGATGATGTTGTCGTGAATTTTGTACTTCGAACAGATGAAAAGGGCTTGTATTAGATTTAACGGCTTTAGAGTCGACTGTAAATCATTTTCAATCAGGTTGTTGAGCAAAATTTTACTGTAATATGGAACGATTGGCGCAGTCTCGATTAAAGCAGAGTTTATTCTTGATTCTAATTTGTTCATTGTTGAAAACGTGTTTGTTGTACAACTTTACTGTTCTGTTTGATAAATCCGTTGACGAAAAAATGTAATCCATTAAATTTAATCAATACTTTAGTAATCTAATTTACCTACATAGAATAGATTGTTTTATTGTTTTTAATCTTTGAGTCTACCATTGATTTTTATGTTATGCCCTATCTCTTCACATTTAATAAATAAGTGATTATGTTTACATAGCTAGTGGTGTAATGGGACCCTGGTGATGTGCTATACAGGTATTTTTTGTGCAGACATCAGTCTCACAAACTATTGTTTCATAGTTTTTAATCTTGTCTAAATTAATACATGCTATTGTTTGTGAAGAGAAAATAAATTATTATTTGGTAACTTTTTATTCCTTATAATTAATTTCCATTGTTATTTTTGGGCATAGTAGTGAAGTAATAAGACTCGCGCACCGAGGGTTCCGTATCTACCCATTATACCGCCATAATAAAAGTGGTATATTATTGGTAAGAAGATATGAGCAAATTTAGATTTTCCAGGCCCACTAAAACAGCTGAACTGCGCATAGATGGGCTGGACGACTCCGTGACCCCGGAGAAATTAGTGGCCACCATTGCCCGAAACGGTGGCTGTCCGTCCGAGAGCGTGCAGGTGGGCAAAATTCGCTGTAGCACGGCCGGGCTGGGCACGGTTTAGGTGCGGTGCCCAGTAGCAGCTGCAAACAAGGTTGTAGATGGCAGACGGTTGTTAGTGGGATGGGTGTCTGCCAGGGTTTAACTCCTGCCAACAAGGGCTATGCAGTGCTTCAGGTGCCTGGAAAAGGGGCATGTCCGGGCACAATGCACTGCAGAAACAGACCGCAGTAACCTCTGCTATCGCTGCAGTCAACCCGGTTACAAAGTGGCCCAGTACTCCGTGGTACCAAACTGCAGTCTTTGCGCAGCTGCAGGAAAGCCTATGGAGCACAGAGTTGGTGGGAAAGTTTGCAAGACACCCAGAAAAGTTGGCAGGGGGATTAGGGCTGCTGGAGGACCTGCACCCCCCACCCACAGCCCAGTAACCAAGTAGCTGACTCCCGACCCAGGGAAGGAGGAGATGCCGAGGAAATGGAATGCCATTGCTGGCACAATTCCATTTGCCCCAGGCAAATATCAACCACGCTGCCAAAGCTCAGAATCTTTTACTCCAGAGCATGGCGGAGTGGTCGATCCATGAGGCTGTGGTCGCTGAGCTATATGTTGTCCCTCCCCGCAATAACTGGGCAGGACCTAGACGGCTTAGTGGCCATCATTGGCGGGACTTGTCAGTCCCTCTAGAGGACACAGCTGGGTGGCCGCTCTCACGGACGGAATTGTCACCATTGGGGCGTACTTCTCGCCCAACAGAAGTCTCGCTGACTTTGAGGGGTTTCTTGTCGAGCTGGGTGCCGTCGTGGACCAGTTCCATCCTCACCCGGTGTTTTTGCTCGGGGATCTCAGTGCCAAGTCTACGGCGTGGGGATCCCCGGTCACCAACCCCAAGGGCGAGGTGTTGGAGGAGTGGGCGGCACGACCGGCCTGACCATCCTGAATCGAGGCTCAGTCTACACGTACGTACGGCAGCGGGGTGAGTCTATAGTGGACGTCTCATTCGCTAGCTCCGCTGTTGCGGGCCGTGTCCGCAACTGGCGAGTTGCCGTAGAGGTGGAGACGTTGTCAGGTCATCGATATATTCGTTTCGATGTCTCCACCCAGACCGGCCCCGCAAATGGATGGTCCTCGCTGGTCATATAAACGATTTGACAGGGAGCTTCTTAAGGAAGCCGCTACTATCTAGGTCTGAGTCCGAGAGTCACCGACGAAGGAAGCCGTCGACGTTGAAGACGAGTCGCAGTGGTTCCGCGGGGCGATGACGCAAATCTTCGACGCATCCATGCCCCGCGTCCTCACACAGCCCACAAGGCGCCAGTTGTACTGGTGATCCGACACAATCGAACAGATGCGCGTAACCTGCGTGGAGGTTAGACATCAGTACACCCGATACCGGAGGAGACGTCATCGGGTTTCGGAAGAAGAAGCCGCGCTGTATGAGGTGTACTGCGCTGTATGAGGTGTACCGCGCTGTATGAGGTGTACAGCGCGTCGAAGCAGACTCTATGGCTGGCCGTCGGAGAGTCTAAGACTCGAGCCAGGGAAGAGATGTTGGCGACCCTATACGGAGATCCGTGGGGGCGCCCATATCGTGTGGTCCAAGGGAAACTTCGTACCTGGGCGCCTCCACTCACTAAGAGTTTACAGCCACAGTTGCTGCAGGATGTGGTCGCAGCCCTCTTCTCTGCTAGAGAAGAAGAAAACCGTTGCCCCGGGGCTCGATGGAGTTCCCGGCTGCGCACTCGCCCTCGGTCTGAATGAGCTAGAGCCCCAGTTGAGAGAACTCTACTCAGCTTGCCTTGATCAGGGCCGGTTCCCTGCTCAGTGGAAGATAGGTTGTCTGGTCCTGCTTAGGAAGGCGGGGTGCCCAGCAGACTCGCCGTCCGTATTCCGGCCTATAGTGCTGCTAAACGAGGTAGGTAAGCTCTTTGAGCGGATAATTGCAGCCCGCCTCGTCGGTCACTATACAGAGAAGGGCCGTATCTGGACGACAGTCAGTTCGGCTTTCGCCATGGGCGCTCCACTGTTGATGCAATAATGTGGGTGAGAGTCCAGATGGAGGAAGCGATGTCCCGGGGCGGGGTGATGCGGGCGGTATCCTTGGATATCTCCAACGCATTGAATATCCTGCCTTGGAGTTGTATTCGGGACGCACTGCGGTATCATAGGGTACCCCGCTACCTCCGCCACATCGTTGGGGCTTATTTATTGGAAAGGTGTGTCACTTATAGGGGATACGATGACGGGGTCCGGCGCGATATGTTGTATGGTGTTCCACAGGGCTCGGTCGCCCGCTCCTGTTGAACATCGGTTACGACTGGGTGCTGAGGGGCAAGCTCCAACCAGGAGTGGACCTAACATGTTATGCGGATGACATGCTGGTCACGGCTCGGGGGAGCTCGTATAGGGAAGCAGCGTTGTTGGCCACGGCTGCGGTCTCACAGATGGTGGGTCACATACGACGCCTGGGCTTGGAGGTGGCTCTCCATAAATCGGAGGCCGTGGTCTTTCACGGCCCTTGGAGAGCGCCACTGCCGAGATCACACGTCGTGGTCGGGGGGGGTCCAAATTGCTGTCGAGTTCACCATGAAGTACTTGGGACTGGTGCTCGACAGTTAGTGGGACTTCGGCCCCTCACTTTCGGCAACTGACGTCCAAGTTGATGGGCGCCGCGGGTGCGTTGTTGACGCTGCTTTCCAATCTAGGGGGCCCGAACATCGCCTGTAGGTAGTTGCACTTGGGGATCGTGCGATCCGTGGCCCTGTACGGGGACCCGGTGTGGGCTTCTGACCTGACGGCTGGCAACATCGCAATACTGCGAAAACCGCAGAGGGCGATGGCCGTCAGAGCTATCAGGGGGTATCGCACGATCTCTTACGAGGTGGCTTATGCACTGGCCGTATCCCCACCCTGGGACCTAGAAGCGAGAGTCCTCGCTTTACTGCACCAGTGGCGCGAGAAGGTGCGAACGCGGAGAGGTGGATCGATGTAGCGTGAGATCCAGCTTCGTCGGTCTCAGCTCCGTGAGGTCCTGTTGACGGAATGGCGAAACAGCCTTCTGCGCCCTACCGCCAGCCTCGCTACCGTCGACGCGATTCGACCAGTGCTTGACGAATGGCTCGGGAGGAGGCACGGTTCCCTGTCGTTTTGGGCGACGCAGGTGCTCTCGGGGCATGGCTGCTTCAGGAAGTACCTGTGTCGCATAAACAGGGAGCCGGACGCTCGGTGCCATCACTGCACCCACTGTCGGTCGGGAGGACATGGCACAGTAACACTGGCAGAGTGTACCGCATGGGAGGAGCTGCGCCGTGCCCTCGTATCTAAAGTAGGAGCCGACCTTGCGCTGCCGGCTGTCGCTCGTTCGATGGTCGGGAAATTTACTGTAACAGCTTATGTACCATATTCTAGCAAATAAATGTAAGAGAAAAACATAATACTATATGGAGAAATATGGTACATATCAGTGAAGGAGGAACAAAAACAAGAAGAATACATAATCTAGAATTATAGATATTCGAACTGAAGCAGAACTGATGAAACTGAACAGATGCAGAGACATCATGGCGTCCACGATAAATAGGCCACACGCGCTCATTTTCTTAAACGAAGCATTCTGCATATGTTGAATGTTCTTACACGTGGAGAAAGTATGTTTAGCTGTAAATAAAATAAGTTATTTATTTATTAACATAAATATACCATGCTCAGTCGCAGCCCGGAGTCTAGATTTGAGTAAACCTGGACTTATAGTAAATATAAGTCTGAAATCGCCAATCCGGGCCTTAACATTATATAGTCATCTGACTTGGAAGCATCATATCGACGCTTTGTCAAAGAAGCTTAGTCAATTTGCGAATGCTCTCTACAAACTATCAAAAACGGTTAACTGCATTACAGCATATTAAAAATTAGAGGATTATATCCAAGATAAGAGTGCTTGGAAACATGCTGATCCTGCTCCATAGCACAATTTAGAATCAAGTCAAAATCAAACTGGTTGCTAATTTAATTGTAAAATTTATTTTTTTGTTTTTTATGACATTGATTTTACATTCTGTGATTACTTTCTCACACACTAACTTACTAATTACAAAATTTTAGGAAAATCGTCTACTTTTACAATGTTTGTAAATACGTGAGCACCATGTATCTATCACATATTGAATTATCTGTCGTTGCTTCATTTTTAATTCTTTTTACCTATTATGGTATAGTAATTTTATTCTAGGTGCATCGTCTTCACATATAATAATTATTTAACTAATGTACGTACATATACAAACAATTGTAAAACATTTTAAAAGAGTAACGGTGGAGTTTCTTCCCCATTCTCCATTTTGGAAGGGGCGACTAGAATCAATTTTATTATTTTGTAATTTTTGACGTTCAAAAGTGCCATACATGGGCCTATTTGAAATAAATGATTTGACTTTGACAGTATAAATAGCTTATAATACTTATGTGGTTTCTGGCACATTACAGTACGGAATCATTTTCTGGGGCAACTTCACTGACAGAGAAATTGCTTTTAAAGCCCAAACGAAATGCTTGCGATCGTTTACGAAATTGCAATCGATTTAGTTGTAAGCCATTGTTTAAGGAACTTAGTTTGGTCACTTTACCATCTATGTATGAAGTGGGAGTGTTTGTTCGCTGTAACCTGCATTTATTTAAAAAGCTGCGCTCTCGCCGTTATCTGAATACCATTCATGTTACCTCTCATAAAACTGCATTTTTCGGCAAAAGTGTGTTAGGTATGGACCCAAAAATAAGTAATAGTATACCAGAAGCTATTAGAAAAACAAAGTGTCTGGGATCTTTTAAGAGGTATTTGTTTAAATTCCTTTTAGATAGATGTTACTACTCCATCACTGAGTTTACTACTGATAAACAGAGGTATGATGATTCCTACTTGCTCATTAGACACTTATGATTTTATTTATTGACTAAGTATGAATGTGTTTATTTGTCTAAAATTGTATGACCTGTTTACATAAATGACATATTATTTTAAATTGATATTATTATTTCTTTTAATGTAATCTATTGACATGCCACCTTAATTGTAATTGCTTATTTGTGTTTATTTTGTACGCCATAAATATTGGCAAAACATAGTGCGCATATTTTAGACTATATACTATTTTTTATTTATTTATTTAAGTTTTCATACACAACATAACAGAATATATTTCCAAGGCGTTGTACAGAACAATATACAAACTAAAAAAATACACATAGCTACGTAAGTAGGTTATGTAAATTACAAAAAAAACAAAATAAAACATGAAACACAAGAAATAACAAAATTAACAAACAAAATAACATTCATATTATTTATACAAACTGCAATCAAGAGGAAGAAAAAATTATATAAAAAAAAATATCTTTCATCCATCCTCTCACAAAAACTTAAACATTCACGACACACATCGATCCATCTCCCAGCAAACAAGTCACATTCCGGTGTTGATTCAGAAGAGCATTGAGCATAGTAAGGGCCCGAACGAGGGGCGAGTTAGCTCGCGACACCGTGCGTGCTGATGGTACGGCTAGTAGCCGGTGACTTCGCGGCCTGAGTTGATGTTTGGGCAGAACAGGGACAAAAAGCCTTACTAACTGCTCCACTAGTTCCTGACAATCGGACTCACCCCGCATAATACGGCCGGCAGTGATAAGCAGGAAGCACTTACGCCTTACCTCGAGAGAATTAAAATTTAGTACGCCGAGTAAAAATTTTGTAGGATAAAGGAAGGGGTAGTAGCCGAAGAGCTTTTTATATAAAAATCAAAGGAAGGCCTTCTGGACCTTTTCAAGAAGTAAAGCGTAAGTGCATTCGTATGGCTATCTGTAACCATACCTATGTTTAACAAAATAAATGATTGATTGATTGAATCCAGCTTGGGCAAGTGTGGCAATCAATGCTCGTGCCATTTCTGTATGAGAAAGAAGACAATAACAGGCTACTATTATTGCTAATGGTATTAAGGTTGACCCTAAATAGGACATAGAGGATAACTGGCGAAATGTGGGTATAATATGTAACGTGGTATATTGGCGTACTCAAACACTGTTCTAATATATTGGTTTATCCTTAAGGTTGCATTATGGCATTTGGTCTTTACGACCTCCGTCGGGCAATTCCGGGGAAGTATCACCATGGCTAGAGACTGGCCACGCTAACTCTGCAATGGAAAAAATGGGCAACCCTAAATAGTTTTATACAGTGTATACTTTTACATCAGTCACTTTCGTGGTACTTGAGCTGTTAAATTGCTTACGCTGTAAGTTGTTGTCACAAAATAAAGTAGAAAAATGGTTAAACCTATTAAAAGTAGAGTGTGGGGGTTATTTATAATATGCTGTGTAAATTCCAAGATGTGAACAGGACGATGTCGTCCCTAGCCAAAACCGACAATGTTTACACGATATCGAAAAGTTGACGTATAAGTAGATCTAATGATCTTGAGATTTTGCCTTTTGGTTTTTACCTAATAGATTTTGTGTTTTAATAGATTATTGTCATATCTATGCTTTACTTCCATACGATGACGAAACTGTATCAAATCTACTCTGCATCGTGCTAAAGTGACTATTCTTTACTAGAAAAGAATGAGAATATAATAAAATCTCATCAAAAACAAAAAAACAAAATATCAAATTCTTTTTTCGTTAATACAGACGGTGTTGCCGTCTATAGATTTTCTTATTCCACAATATTTTTACTTATGCAGAGTGAGCGTGGCCAGACTCTACTTGCCTACATCTGCTGCCAAGCAGTGTTGTTGTTTTCTGCTCCAATTGAAAGGGTTACATAAAGAGAGAGGTCTTAAGGCGGCGGGAGACACTTACCAACAGATGAGCCACCACCCCGCTTGCCCTATTTACCTACCATCCATTAACTTAAAATTCCTTACAATGATACTTTATATTTATTTGTAACATTTGTTTATACCTACCTGTATTAAGCAAATAAATAATTTGATTTGATTTTTTGATTTTTTAAAAAAGAAGAAATAATGTTTACCTGAACATCTGTTTGAATACATTAGCGGTGTCACCGCACCCCGGACATCTTGCATGGCTTCGTAGAATCTCTCACAATTCACGCTCAAAGATATTCCAATCAGTATACTTTTCACCAACCATACTTGTGAAACAACAATTACTAAACCGAACTGTAAATAAGACATACAAATAAACTTTTTTTTAAATTAGTAATAAATCTGCACTTGATATTTTCCCGTATCTATATATATAAAAGCGAAAGCACAGCAGCGTATGTGATTTTTAATCTATCCAGGAAAGTGAATATGCCCACCAGATTAGTTGCTTACCATGGTTTAGTGGCATCAATACTCAGATTCGGGATAATATTCTGGGGAAATTGTAGTCTGAGAGAACAGGTATTCAAGGCTCAAAAACGATGTATAAGGGCAATGCGTAACATGAAAATAACAGATAGTTGCGTACCTGTATTCAAGACCCTAAAAGTGCTAACATTTCCATCACTTTACATTTTCGAAATAGCTGTTTTTGTAAAATCAAATATGCATCTTTTTAATAAGTTGTCTGACAATAGAACACGTCCAGTTAGAAAGCAGTATACAAACATGCTATGTGTTAGTGATCATAACACTGCATTATTACGGAAAACTGTTATATGTATGTGCCCGGTTATCTTTAACAAAATACCCGATGGAATAAAAAACGAATCAATTCCACTGTTTAAAAAGAAATTGTCAGTCTTATTAATTGATAAATGTTATTACTCCATTTATGAATTTCTAAATGATAAAACTTTATAGTTACCTAATGAATCCTGATATCTTTAAATCTTTATTTTATTTTATTGACCATATTATTATAAGAATTTTCATATTGACTGTATTTTTAGACTATTAAGCACTTGTACTAAATGTTTGCATGCCTAATTTAAGGTAGAAAGTATAAGGATCTCTAATTATAAAACATCTGCATTTTTGTACCTATTTTCTATGCAAATAAATAATTATTCTATTCTATTCTAAAGGTCACTCATTCACTCATCACGAAATATCTCGAAAACTGCTTGATGTATAAAGATGAAATTTGGCAGGAAGGTAGTTTGTAGTTAGTAGACGTCCGCTAGGAACGGATTTTTGGAAATTCGACCTTTAAGGGGGTAAAAAGGGAGGATTTTGTTTGTATGAAAATCTTATTCCTTGAGTTAATAAACTTGAAACTTGGCACGAATACTTATCTTATAAAGTTTGCCATTTTTTGTTTTTCTAAATTACCCTCTAGGGGAGGATTGGGGTGTGTCAAAGTTTGTATGGAAGAATTTTAACGAGCGGTCTGATTAACTCGAAACTCAGTATTTATAATTAAAACTGAAAATAAATAAAAACTTGTATCAGGGTTTTTTGAAAATCTACCCCTAACGGAGTGAAATGGGGTATTAATTTTTACAGTGGAGCACTTTACTGTGTGGCTTGATTAACTTGAAAATTGGTATAAATAATCTAAAAGTCAAATAATGGAAACGTCACAATAGATTTTTCAAAAATTATTATCACGCTATTTACTATGGGGGATGAGCAATATTGCATTATGTTCGAATTTTTCTATAGTTTACCGCAAATTGTAAAAAGACTAGCCAAAAGGTTAGAATATTGGAGATAGTTACGTTAAGATTTAACATTTGAAAAGATTATCATCACACTATACCTTTATGGAGCGAAGCAGTTAATCATAACATGTACAGGGAGTTTGAGATGGGGCAATAAGGGCAGGTACCTTAACCGCTGTTGCTACAAGAAAACGGTTTTAGGAGACTGTCCCTAAGTTTTTGAAACATTTTGATCTGCATTCACAGATTTTGAAAAAATTGTACAGTCAGCAAGAAAATGGCCAATTTTCACAAAAACTATATTACTAGAATCAAAAAACTATATTGGACCAACTGAGGTTTGTTACTCCAAGACACAGCCTATGAATTTTTAATCCCAGATTGCAGAAAAAACTTAACTTTGCCGTTCATTATAGAACTATAAATTACCAATTTTCGGATTTTCCTCTTTACTTGACCTTACTTCTCGCCAAACTTCATGCTGCTGGACGAACGGGAAGTACCAAATAGACTGGTTTATTATCGAGTGTCAAAATATGCGGCATAAATAGCCGTATTTTTTATTTCGTTAACTTTTTTGGGTGGAAATTATCAAATAACTTCTTCCGCTCTGGGCGGAGCGGGATAGCGTGTCAGGCTTATACTGACAAAAACCCACCCGTGTTCCTTCAGTTGCCTGTGTGTTTTCAGGGACCACGGTAACCCTTTCAGACGTTCCCGCGACCCTGGCAGGTATCGGCCCTAGCGTACCATAGCCTGGACCAGGGCCGGAACGCGAGAAATCGTCACCACCGATCGTCTCCACGAGGACATGGCGGTGCCCCACCCAAGCCGGGCAGAACTCCACCGTACGCTCCTCCGTGTCCTCCGGGCGTTCCACACAATGGTCATACCCGGGCGTTTCCTCCCGCCTTATCCGGAACAGGAACCTCCCGAAACAACCGTATCCGGTATGAACCTGCGTCAGGTGGAAGGTGAGGACGCCGTGGCGCCTCTCTACCACTCCTCAATGAGGGAACTTATCGCCACAGTTGTGGCGTGCCCATTATTGGGTTGACTTGAAAGTTTGATTTTCGTCACACTTCCAAAAGATCGTAGATTTAAGTTTTTGATATCTATTTCAACTTGATACCTCCACGCGTTCCTGAGAAAAAGGGTCTTGACAGACAATGAAGTCATCCTTTAAGGGTTTTAATGTTTCATTTTGAAGTATGGAACCCTAAAACAGATTTAAAATCAGCCTGTTAACATTTCATGACGTAACGACTGAACGGATTTCTAGATGAAAGGCATAGGATAGGCCATGACCTGGGTTAAGACAGGATGCTCTGAATCCCGGTAGCACGTTCCTGTGGGATATTTTCCGACATCCGCGCGGGCGAAGCCGCGGGCAAAAGCTAGTTGTTTATAGAAACATAAAACCTGATCCAAGACAATTCTTGGACCAGGATTTGTGGTTCACTAACCGTCAGAGTGGAACCCATAAGCTCACACCTTATATTTATAATGACTGGTGGACAGAAACTTTTCTTTTTCTACGTTCATACATCTGCGGGGTAGTTGCGTAAACACTGACAATCCCAATGCAATACATTTTGAAAATTCAACAATATTTATTGCGTTATTTGCGTTGTCGAGCAGACTGAATTTTTCAAACATACGAAGCAATGGAAATGAAAAGAAATGATGAAATAATTTTATTTTGTGTAAATAGGTTTGTACAAACGCTTATACACGTCTATAATATTTTAAAACCGGCCAAGTGCGTGTCGGACCACGCACAATGAAGGGTTCCGTAGTTGGGATGAACTTCTCCCAAAAACAAACTTAACTTTGTAGTAGAACCATACGGAATGTATGGGAAAACATGTTTTTGCAACTGCAAAGTTAAGTTTGTCGATTATTACTAGTTAACTTGAAGAGCCTACATAGCTGTGATAGTTTTGCTTTTAATTTCGTTATGTAAACTACTGCTGTGATTTTTTTCAGACATCCAAAAGCAACCATTTAGCTGGCAGGGGCGGGGACACTTGACTCTAACATAAATTAGCACTTTAAAGCTTAATATTTCGCAAACAGATCCTTGAATCGAAAAATGGTTTTACAAACTCACAATGTTTCTGAAGGACCTTTCCAATGATATCCCACAACATGGGTTAAAAAAAAAACATCACCACTTTCCGTGTGGCAGAGGTACCCTAAAAAAAATGTTTTTCATAATTTTGTTTTACCACTTTGTCGGCGTAATTAATATGTATACCTATGCCAAATTACAGCTTTCTAGTACTAAGGGTCTCGGAGCTAGACTGCGGACAGACAGACAGACAGACAGACAAACAGACAGACAGACAGACAAATAGACCGACAGACAGAAAGTCAGCCAGACGGACATGACGAAAGTATAAGGGTTCCTTGTTTACTACGGAACCCTAAAAACAAGATGAGGTCGGCGGCGTTTCCTATCTGACTACTTTGAGAAGAAAAGCCGAAACATACTCAGATGGATTAGGAATTTCCTACAAAATCCTTTGGATTGTGATATAAAGGAGGTGCTGGTTACGGTTATACACACGTGCCCTGTTCTATTATGCACGTGAAATTTATAAATGACATCACCAATAAGGTCAATTTATACCTAAATGTTCTTGGTGTCGCCCGTCCGGCATTTCCAATTATATCGATCTCATAAACTGCCTTACTTAAGGGTACACTAGTCGGTCATTCTTCCATACAAACGTAGTATGGTGATTACTCGTCTGTTTGACGGTGAACGTCAAAATTAAAAATTATATCAATTTGCCTTGTCATTCATTATTTAGCCCTGTTCGGAAGCAGAATAGGGAAAAAAGTATGGGTTGGGAAGTTATATATATAAAAGATGAAATTGAAAACATGCGACAAAAGTAGGGTAGAATTGGGGGTTCTGTATCACTTCTTCCTCGCTCCGCTCGGAATATGATCCAGAACCCCCAATTCTCCACACATGAAAATGTGATCCAGAACCCAGGGTGACTTTGAACCGGTACAGTGGAACAAAATTATTGAATGCGCTTAGTGATAATATAAACAGCAATACCAAGTACGACCGCTGCATTACATCGAAATGATGCGGTGCACATCTTGTGTTCCTGTATCCATTGGTGAATTAATTATATTTGACGAAGTGTACCGACTGTTCACAGGTAGAACTAAGTATGCGATTTGCAGTATCTCAATTTGCTTGTACATGTATGTCTAAAGATGATAGCTGGTTATAGAATCTTAAGATAGGATTTATCTACATCGATTACATCGACTACCTAATATGAAAATTATGCTTGCTGAATATAGGATAAAAGAGTAATTGGAATTTAGAGATGCTCTTCTGCAAATGAAATAGACTGGAATGCTGACTTTTCAATCTAATAAACCCCTTATATGGATTTATCTATTCAATCTCAGATATCACTTTTCATCTGAAGGGACAATATAATAGAAAACTGCGAATATGCTCTAGTCGCGGCACAACCTGATGGTGCTAGTCCATGAGCTCAGCACCGCAGAAGTAACAAGCTGCTAAATCATTTATAGTGGACCCATCTATTCTACCTACTAATAAAAGTACCTATTAATAAATCCGTCATACCTATTAATAAATGTCATCGGTGCCTTGGATACGGATACATTTTATTTATTTCATTAATAGCGATGGCATAAGTATACAACTTCCTTTTTAGAATTTCATCGCAGGTATCTGCGACGGTGTGGCGCCGTTTACTAAATTGGGAAAGTATGGAATTTGATTATATGTGTAAGCCACCCAAGGATCATCGTAAATCTCCCAATCTTAAAAGCGATCCAGTATTTTGTCACATTTTCGACGACACGTATGGCGCATTGATTAAGAGGTCATCTCGCTGCATCACAATGTAAATATTAGTTTATAAACGTGCTGTTAGTAAATGCGCCAACTGTCGCGGGTTCGATTCCCGCACGGGACAAATAAGTATTTGTTTCGGTCTGGATTTTGTTTTCATGTTTTATTTTTTGCCATTATTTAATTTAATATAAATAATATATACAGTTCTATCGTTCATTCCATTTCCGTAATAAAATAATACCGCGTCAGCAATCTGCAACTTATTGTTCTGAGAGAGTACATACCACTTCCTTTTTAGAAAATCGTCTCAGGTATACGCGACAGAGCGGCGCCGTCGACAAATAAGGAAAGTAAGGATGCGATCATATTGAGTAAGTAACAATCAATTAATTTTAGACTCTATTTGCTGATGACATAGAACTAATTTTTAGCACACATATCAAAATCGCTTTCTTACTTTGTGAGCGATTTATTACTGTAAACACCGCTTTAATAATGTAATCTATAAATATGACTGCATTTAATAATTTCATTTTAATTAGTGCGCATCCCGGGTACTTACAGCTGTTTCTTTTTTCAATATAATTGTGAACAATAAATAGTACAACAAGTATGTGCGTATAACTCTACAATTATTATTTATATCGAATAATATAATTAATTGAACTTGTGAGTGAAATTTATTGGTGTTCTTCATTTTAGGTCGACCAATCCCTTCGATTCTGACTGTGAAATACCAACATCTCAGCCAGCACCATCGGCACAGAAAAAGAAGGCAGGGAAAAAGGCTGCCGGCAAAAGAAATAAACCTGCAATAAAAAAAATTACCAGCGCTCCGGTGGTAAAATCTAACTTTTTTGGGTCCGACACGGAGTCGGACGTTGATTTGCCGACGCCATCAACATCGGTCAAAAAAAGAAAGCAGTCGGATTCAGAGGTACTTATGCTGAACTTTTTTATTTGCAAATACCTTTTTAATTTTTACACATACACATACATAACATCACACACACACATCATCATTTTTATTTTCCATTATTGTTTATTCATGCCTCCTCCTCCTCCCATGGGTAGAAGGCGTGAGTTTACGTATGTATGTTATTGTTTATTTGTAATGTGGGTCATTTTAATTTTAATTTTCCATTATTTTTAGGGTTCCATACCTCAAAAGGAAAAACGGAACCCTTATAGGATCACTCGCGTGTTTGGCTGTCTGTCCATCTGTCCGTCTGTCACAGTCAAAGACTGACTAAGATATTCTAAATACGATTCCCTGATCAGTTAAAATCTATGGGTGGGTGGTATGGGGTTTTGAAGGTTGTATTCATGCTTTTTTTTAAATTGTTCTAATGATAATCATTTCTAATTTCAGAACGAGCAAGAACTTGGCGGTGAACCCATCCGAGCGGCTGCACTGCGGAGCTTCTTGTCAAGACGTAGCGGTTCCGGTTATACACTCCAGCGGGATCCCACCCGGCAGGTCAACTACTACGTGGAACTGCGTGTTTACAACGCTCGGGACGCGGAGGCGCTCAGCAACGACCGCTGGAAACGGGCACTAGTTACCTTCAAATCGGCTGTTGATGACAGCAGCACGGTATGGAAAGCAGTCACAAAACTTGTGACCGCTGCTAAAGAAGATTATCAGAAGATACAGCCCATACTCTATCAGTCTAACGTATTTTAAAATTAGGTAAGCGTCTTACCCCCCAATTTAAAGGACTCCTTAATATTTTTGCTCTTTTAATAATTATGCTTATTATATTTTATTATAAACTTGTTTAAAAACATTTTTTTACATTTAAAGGGTTTATAATATAATGGCATACCTATATTTTTTCTTTTCATAATTATAATTGCCAGTATTTTCATTTATTGTTGAATTGTTGTTTCCACATTGTATAAATTGTTTGTAACGATTAATTTATAAGTCTAATCTACATTTTATATTGTTTGAATTTAAGTAAGTACCTACCTGCGCCATGAAGTCTATAATTGTCTTTTCTTTTTAATGTTTGTTTCCTCAGATAATTGTAACGAAATGTAATCTTACATAGGTACTTACTTAAATATATTTTTATTTTTTATTAATCATTATTTGTATGATTTCTTTCAGTAAGCCAAAAAACTAAAAACTAAAAACCAAAAAACTAAAAACCAAAAACCAATAAACTCGAATTAATGAATCTCAAAGCTTAAAATTCTGGACCAGTAATTATGACCTTGAATCTTATGCTTTAAGTATATAAAAAAATTCAGATCAGTAATTCAGACCTTTAACCTTAATCTTGAAGTCTGCTCCATAGGACAATTTAGAATCAAGACAAAATCAAACTGGTTGCTAATGTAATTGTAAAATTTATTACTTTGTGTTTTATGACATTGATTTTACATTCTGTAATTACTTCCTTACACACTGACTTATTAATTGTAAAATTTTAGGAAAATCATCTACTTTTACAATGTTTGTAAATATGTGAGAACCATGTATCTATCACAAATTAAATTATCTCTCGTTGCTTCATTTTTAATTGTTTTTACCTATTGTGGTATAGTAATTTTATTCTAGGTGCATCGTCTTCACATATAATAATTATTTAACAAATGTACGTACATATACAAACAATATTGTAAAACATTTTAAAAGAGTAACGGTGGAGTTTCTTGCCCATTCTTCTCCATACGAAAACTACCTTTTGGAAGGGGCGACTAGAATCAATTTTATTATTTTGTAATTTTTGACGTTCAAAAGTGCCATACATGGGCCTATTTGAAATAAATGATTTGACTTTGACTTTGACTTTGACTTTGAAGTAGTTAAAAATTCTAGACCAGTAATTTTGACCTTGAAGTACCTAAATCAAAACTTTAAAAAAAATTTTAGGTCAAAATAAATATAAGTATAATACATATACTTTGATGAATATAATTAAGGTTAAATTAACAGATTATTGCTTTACTTTTTTGTACTCAATTTTAAAAAACATGAAATTTTGTCCATATTGTAAGGTTTAATTGCCAGTATTTTCATTTAACGTTATATTGTTGTTTCCACATTGTATCAACAGATGTTAGTAACGATCACAAGTCTAATCCATATTTTATATTGTTTGAATTTAAGTAAGTACCTGTGCCATGAAGTCTATAATTGATCTTTCTTTTTAATGTTTGTTTCCTCAGATAATTGTAATGAAATATAATCTTACATAGGTACTTACTTCTATATTTTTTAAAAATAATTATTTGTATGATTTCTTTCAGTAAACCAAAAAACCAAAAACTAAAAACCAAAAAACATAAAACCAAAAACCAATAAACTCGAATTAATGAATCTCAAAGCTTAAGACCAGTAATTATGACCTTGAATCTTATGCTTTAGGTACTTTAAAAAAAATCAAATCAGTAATTCGGACCTTTAACTTAAATCTTGAAATAGTTAAAAATTCTAGACCAGTATCTAATTTTGGCCTTGAAGTACCTAAATCAAAAAACTTAAAACAATTTTAGGTCAAAATATAAGTATAAAACATATATTTTGGTGAATATAATTAAGGTAAAATTAATAGATTATAATCTACATTTTATATTGTTTGAATTTAAGTAAGTACCTACCTGCGCCATGAAGTCTATAATTGATCTTTCTTTTTAATGTTTGTTTCCTCAGATAATTGTAATGAAATATAATCTTACATAGGTACTTACTTATATATATTTATATTTTTTATTAATCATTATTTGTATGATTTCTTTCAGTAAACCAAAAAACTAAAAACCACAAACCAATAAATTCGAATTAATTAATCTTAAAGCTTAAAATTCTAGAACAGTACCTAATTTTGGCCTTGAAGTACCTAAATCAAAAAACTTAAAACAATTTTAGGTCAAAATAAATATAAGTATAAAACATATATTTTGGTGAATATAATTAAGGTTAATTTAATAGATTATTGCGTTACTTTTTTGTATTCAATATAAACAAACATGAAATTTTGTCCACATTGTAAGGTTTATGTCCAAAAATATTCATCACATAAGAAAAGTAATATACATAAATCAAACTGTTTGTTGAGTACTGAATTTGATAATGTGCAAATAATAGCTACTGCCTTCAAAAATCGAATTGCTAGTTACAGATTTAATCCAACAAGTTTAGATAACATATCACCAGAGATGTTTTTATCAGATATTTCTAGCATGATTTACAAGATTATTGAGACATTGCGATTGAAACATCGAGCGATTAAGATACAATTTGAGCTTTTTGTTTTGTACAAGTTGCCTAAAAATGAAGAATTGTCTTTGAAATCTTTCAATACAAAGTATTATGTGATAATTCAGAATACTAATATAAAACTATTTTTTGAAGAATGCGTGCAAAAAATGCTGTATAAGTGCACAGAATTTGAATTATCAGAATCTGGTTGGGCTATAGAGTCGATTAATCATTTAGAAATGAATATAGTTAAGTATAATCCCTTAAAAGCTGGCAGTTACATTTCTTTACCGATAAAAATTCTTAAAACAAAGTCATGTCTTAACATTTGCAATAAAGATAGACATTGTTTTCTCTGGTGTATTGTAGCACATATGTATCCAGTACGGTATAACAGTAATAGAGTTTCATCATATCCACATTACTCTAAATTATTAAATTTAAATGGTATATCTTTCCCACCAACATTTGATGACATAAAACAATTCGAAAAAAATAATCCACATATAAGTGTAAATGTTTATGGTTTAGAAAAAAATAATACTGTAACTGGACCATTATATAAAACTTTACAACGGAAACTGACCCATGTAAATTTATTATTAATTCAAAAAGGAGACAAAAATCATTTCCGTTTAATAAAAAAAATTGCGCGATTAGTTCATGATCAACTAACAAAACACAAATCTAAAATTCACTTATGTGATGAATGTTTTATATACTTTGATTCAGAGGCGAAATTAGATAATCATAATTGTGCACGAATGCAAACAGTGCTCCCAGAAGAAAATAGCAAGCTTCGGTTTTCCAATTATATAAGGACTCAAAGAATTCCTATTGTTATTTATGGAGACTTTGAAAGCTTACTTCGAGAATATTCAGATAAAAATAAAAGTCAGTATGTCGAAAACATACAAATTCATGAAGCATCTTGTTTTGCCTATTATATATGCTGTGAGACTAATCCAGAACTTAATAATTTAGTATCTTATCGAGGCCCAAATTGTTCAAAAAAGTTTGTAGAATCTATTACTAAGGATTTAGAAAGTTTATATGACATTTTGTCTTTGCCAAGAGACATGTCCCCGTTGAATGATGAAGAGCTTCTTTCATTTAAGACTGCTACAGTATGTCATATTTGCAAAGATTTTTTTTCTATTAATGACTATATCGTTCATGACAACGATCATTTCACAGGTAAATATCGCGGTCCAGCTCATAATTCATGCAACTTAAATAATAAGTCTGTAAAATTTATTCCCATAATATTTCATAATCTTTCGGGATATGACTGTCATTTATTTATAAAAGAACTTTCAAGTGTTTGCGGTCGAATCAATTTAATTCCAAGAACCAAGGAAAAATATATTTTTTTTACTAAATTTTTCCCATTTAATTCTCAGAAAGTAGCCCAATTAAAATTCATAGATTCTTTTAATTTCTTAAGTTCGAGTTTAGACAACTTAGTAAAGACACTGGACTCCAATGATTTAAAGCATTTACAATCATTTTTCACTGATGAAAATTTATTTAGATTGTGCCTTAGGAAAGGCGTGTATTGCTATGATTATTAGACTCCTGGGAACGATATGCGGAAACTCGGTTACCAGATCGCTCAAATTTTTATAATAAACTCACATCCGATACAGTGTCTACTGACGATTACAATCACGCTTTAAATGTGTGGGCAAAATTTGGTATTACGAATTTAGGCGAATATACTGATTTATATTTGAAATGTGATGTCTTACTATTGTGTGACATATTTGAGAAATTCCGATCTATGAGTTTATGTCATTATGAGCTTGACCCTTGTCATTATGTTTCATCACCGTCATTAAGCTGGGACGCTATGCTCTTGCTAACTAAAGTAGAATTAGATTTAATATCTGATATAGAAATATATCAAATGCTAGAAAAAGGTATCAGAGGAGGTCTTGCTCAATGCTCGCTGCGACATGCAAAGGCTAATAATAAATATTTGCCAGACTATAATGAAAAAGAACCCAACGCATTTTTAGTTTACTTAGATTGTGTCAATTTATATGGTCACGCTATGACACAAAGACTTCCCAGTGGAAATTTCAGATTTTTAACAAAATTTGAAATAGCTTTATTGGAAATTGCATCCGTTTCTGCTGATAGTGACGAAGGGTACATACTTGAAGTTGATATTCATTATCCTCCTGATATACATGACGGGCATTCTGATTTACCATTTGCGCCAGAAAAATTATCCGTTCCTATTCCATGTGATAGCAAAAACACAAAACTAATTGCTAATCTGTATGATAAATATAGATATGTCATCCACTATGTTCACTTACAAGAATGTTTAAAAAATGGTCTTATATTATTAAATATCCACAAAATTCTAGCATTTACTAAAAAAAAATTCTTAGAGCCATACATAAATCTTAATACAGCACTCAGACAAAAAGCTAACTCAGATTTCGAAAGAGATTTTTTCAAGAAGCAAAATAATTCAATATTTGGTAATAAAAGATTGAAAATAAAAGAAAACAAGTGAATGTTAAATTAGTTAATGTGTGGAAAGATGACTTTAATAAGACAAATAAAATAAAGGGGGCAGAAAAATATATGAGCGCCCCTAATTTTAAAAATATGGCTATTATTTCAGAGAACCTTGTTGCTATTCAATTAGAGCCCGCTAAAGTTGTTTTAGATCGACCAATATACATTGGTTTTACAATACTGGAATTAGCAAAACGTCATTTGTATCAATTTCACTATTCTGTTATGAAGAAAATATATAAAGATGACATAAAACTTTGTTATACTGATACTGATAGTCTCTTGTATATAATACGTACTGATGATTTTTATAAAGACATGAAACAAAATATAAAATATTTTGATACTAGTAACTTTGAAGAAAATAATATTTATGGTATTCCGAAAGCGAATAAACAAATACCTGGCTATTTTAAGGATGAAATGGGTGGAGATGTCATTACTGAGTTTATTGGTTTGAGGGCTAAATTATACTGTATAAATAGTTTAAACAATACAATTAAAAAAGCTAAAGGAGTTAAAAAACCTGTTTCTAATAAACTCACAATTGAAAAATATAAAAATACTTTGATTAATGACATAAATCTTAGAGATACTATGTATGTCATTCGATCTAAAAATCATAAGTTGTATACACAGAAAATTAATAAATTAGTACTTAATGGAAATGATGACAAACGTCAGATAAAAAATAAAATTTATACTATGCCTTGGGGTCATCATCGTACTATGTTTTAAGCTGTTATTTTTGTTATCTACTATTTACTTTCTTTTATGTTTGTAAAGTTACATTATTATATTATTGCATAAACAATATAATCTCATGAATTATAATATTTCTTGTTTAATTTTTCATAAGATAATATTTTTGTAAAATCTAGAAATTAAGTCATTATTGTATTTTTTGTGATGAAATAAATAGGTTGAAGACTGACAGGTACAAGATTGTATTCAAATAAATGTGTTTTATTATGTTATTTTACTACCCATGTAGTCTGACACAAAATGAAACTAGTCAAGTTGAAAATTATAACATTTATTAAATTTTCACATTCATTATTATATTCTTACATGAAAAAGACTTAAATATTACAAAAACACTATTAAAACAAAAAAAAAATCTAAAATATTCTAATTAAATAGTAAAATTCATTAAACATTTGTTACAGCTAATAAACACACACTTGCATGTTCACAATCACAAAATAAACTTTTTCCTATTACACACATTTAATACTGCTTATTACTAATTTTCTTCACTATTTTGCCAACTAGATGCTCAGTTTCATCCAAAATATCATCATAATCATCTTTTACAAGGTACTGGATGCTTACGTCAGCGCTCTGGTAAGATCATATATGTGTATTTTAATCAAGTGATGGGGTTTTCCTGTCTCCTTCCGCAACGCGATCATCCTTTCAATTGCGGACATCTCTGTTTAACCTTCTTAAAGAAGTTTTGGTGTAGTCAAAGAATAAAATAAGCAGGATCTTCCCGGAGCGTTCAGTATACAAGCATGTCTATTACGGTTACCATCTCTGGAACTAAATCAGAATTGGTTTCATACTTTCATCCGCCTCTGCATTTATCTGATCAATATGAGTGTGGTTTATTATACTTTTCAGTATTAAATTCAATACCAAATCTTTGCGTTAACGATAGCGTCCCGCCTGTGATCAGAATCGAATGTGATCTAGTGCACGGTTCATATTCCAACGGATTACCAACTCATATTATTCATGAATTTGTGTCAAATACTGATACAGGTCATCGGTTATACATAGAAATACCACAAAACATTATTTATTTTCCTGTGAACAAAAATTCAATTTCATCTATACTTGTTAAGATTGTTGATCAATTTGGTAACTGTATTAACTTTGGAGAAGAACATATTCAACTACGACTTCATTTAAGAAAAACATAATGATATTGTTTTATAAAAACCCTACCGTCAACATAAAGCATCCTATTTCTTATACAACCACCAAGGTGCAAAGACGTAAGAATAAGCTTAAAAAATTGATCAAAACTAATAAAGATTTTCTTAAAGCTCTTGGTTTTAAACTATGAATATGCTACAAATTACTGAATCACCACACTTCGATACCTCGATTGAAAGCTATGAAGTACATTCTTACAATCCTTACAATAACAGTTTTAGAGAAAACGATGAAATCAGAATTCCCATACACCAGCAAGATACATACGTGTTACCGTCAGCCAGTTCAATTTATGTCGAAGGCCAGGCAAAGTTCTTCGACAAAGATGGAAAAGCAATTAAGAAAAATATTACGTTCAGTAACAACCCTATTATGTTTTTGTTTCAAGATATCAGATACGAAATGAATGGTATTGAAATAGATCGTATTAAAAAATCTGGAATAACATCAACAATAAAGTCATACGTTTCAATGAATGATGGAGAAAATAAGGTTGCTGCTTTGTGGGGTTGGAATATAGGCAGAATTAAAAACGATGGATATTTTAGTGCTATTGTACCTCTTAATAAGATTTTAGGATTTGCTGAGGATTACAGCAAAATTGTGATAAATTGTAAACATGAACTTATACTGAATAGGAGTAACTCTAACTTAAACAGTATCTTAGTAACTGATGATGTTGCACATTTTCAAATAGATATACAAAAAGTACAATGGCGTGTACCGCATATAAAAGTATCAGATCGCGAACGGTTGACTCTCCTTAAACATTTAGAAAGAGATAAACCTATTCAAATGGCGTTTAGAAATTGGGATTTATATGAGTATCCTTTACTCCCTAAAACCACAAAACATTCTTGGTCAGTTAAGACTGCATCACAATTAGAGAAACCGCGATATTTAATATTTTGTTTACAAACTAATAGAAAAAATAATAAAACCAAAGATAGTTCACTGTTCGATCACTGTGGAGTTACAAACATAACACTATTTTTGAATTCACAGTATTATCCGTATGAGCCTCTTTGTTTAAATTTTGCCGAGAACAAATACAATATATTATACGAAATGTATGTGAAATTTCGTCAGTCGTATTACAACTGCCCTGCGGACCCCTTGCTTAATTTAGCTGATTTTAAGGAGAAGGCACCTCTCTTTATTATAGACTGTTCAAGACAAAACGACAGTTTAAAGACAGGTCCCGTAGATGTGCGTCTTGAGATTGAATGCTTAACACCAATACCAGATAACACAACTGGATATTGCTTAATTATTAACGATCGACTTGTGGAATATAAACCTTTGAGCAACATAGTGCGCAGGTTATCATGACTGCTATTGTAGATGTTCAGGGTTTTAAAACAGAAGCAAATGAGTTTATCATAAAAGAAATTGCTGTATTTTATAATAAAAAAATTCAGATGTTTTTAATTAGACCGCCATTTTCATTTTACAATTTGACGAGATCAGAAAGACGTCAAGTTACTTGGATTGAACGTAATAGAAAGATATACTGGGGTGAAGGAGTTGTGCCTTATTCAAGTTATCAGACGTTGATTGTAGATATTTTAAGAAATAAATATGTTTACACTAAAGGAATTGAAAAAATGTTATGGTTAAAAGACATTCTAAATAATGATAATGTAAATAATTTAGAAGATAAAGGTTGTCCTAGTTTATTAAGTTTGCACAAAAAATATGAAAATTCTCAAGAACTGTATAGTTGTATTTATCATGACTCAATATGTGCTTTAAAAAATGTTTTATGTTTAAATAAATGGTGCTTTGATAATAAATTTTTGAAATAAATATTTTACTATTTTATTTATTAAATTTAGCATCCCATCTCCCAGCCATCCCTCCAACTCATCCAGGTTTACATGTTTATAAGTTGCTAGCAACGTCTATGTGACTTCATTATACTTTCATAAACATCAGTATCAAGAACTCGAGCGTACAAAATATGTCTCAAAATAAATACAATCCTCGATATGACACATATCATAGATATAAAGTGCGCTTATTTTCATTCAACCATTATTGGGCGACGGCTGATTCAAAGAAAGTCGTGGTAACGGAAATGGCTGATGCTGGATTCTTTTATTGCGGAAATAGTATAAATGATAAATCAGCATGTTTTTCATGTGGAGGTGTTATCGAAGATTGGGAGTATTACGATGATCCTTGGATGCAACATGCTATATTTTTTCCTGATTGCTTTTATTTAAATGCTGTAAAAGGAACAGAATATGTTGACAAATCAAAACGCCTATTTTTAAAAGAAACAAAGGTATAAAGTTATACATCTGATTCAGAAGATATTATTATGCTACCAAATTCTACTGGAAGATGAAAAATCGTTTTATTTAAATCAGGTTGAAAGAAATTTCAATTCTAATCAGTGAAAAGTGATATCTGACGTTGAATAGATAAAATGTGTGGAGAATCTGGGTTCTAGATCACATCCTGATGTTTGGAGAATTGGGGTTTCTGGATCACATTCTGATGTGTGGAAAATTGGGGTTTCTGGATCACATTCTGATGTGTGGAGAATTGGGGGTTCTGAATCACATTCTGATGTGTGGAAAATTGGGGTTTCTGGATCATATTCTGATGTGTGGAAAATTGGGGGTTCTGGATCATATTCCGAGCGGAGCGAGGAAGAAGTGATACAGAACCCCCAATTCTACCCTACTGACAAATTAAAATGGGAGATTCAGTAACTGTTATCTAATCATTAATTGTGAAAAAAAATCGTGTAATTATCGTCTGTCGTATGTTTATATATTCGCCACCGGCTGGCTACTTGGCACCGGTGGAATCTGTCTCATTATGTACTTTGTTACATGATTATTACAAATAACATAATGTAAATTTTTAATCTATCCTCAAATCATGATTATTCTTACATAGGACGCTAAATACTATTAGAAGTATCATCATTTTGTCTTCGGCATTTTGCAAACCAGCAAGTGTTTCCAAATAGACAACGCCATTTGTATTATGATGACTCATTACAATCTACCTACTAAATAAACTTTACTTTACTTTACTTTACTTTACACCTATATTTTATCAAGACTCAGAAATAACAGCGACTTAAAATATCAAGTCGTCAAATATTTACTAACTAAGCATCTACTTATCATAATTAATTTGTATCGTTTTTCATTCATTTACTCCAATCTACTTTGAACTGCCTCACATAACAAACATGTCGCCACACACAACACATAAAAGTTTTTTAAATAATAGAATTGCTATCGTTATAGAAAGCATAGCAAGTGAACCTCGTGCACCACATGAACCTAATAGATCAAATGAAATCAATGAAGAAACGTTACATCAAAATGTAGTTGAAACATACTTACAATCAATACTCAAACCGATGAATATGATGCAATCTTTATTTGTTTGTGCTAGATACAAAATTCGGGATAACGTCATCTCTCCCAACAGTCATCGTTACAGTTTCCTATCAATATGCGCTTCGGTAATCTTGATGGCTATCATTTACATCATGGTCTTCATGTCCCCCAACAGATCTGGGCTGGAAGTTTTTGACTACTTCTTTCTGAATATCTGTGACTATGTTTTATATTTCATCGGTGGGTTCTTAAACTCCTGCATCAACATCCAACAGAGGCTCGACAATGTGTTATTTGTCTTGAAGATCCAAAATGTGCATAGAATCCTCAAACTGAACGAACGATTTTTCAATTATTTCATCATATCCAACTGGGTCTGCGTCGTCGCCATTAACTGTTTTCATTTTTCCTGGATGTACATGTATTTTTATATTTTCTATGAGATTGGTATTGCCAATATTTTATCCAGCTATACTTGCATTCGCTTTGACATGAATATGATATATGCAACAAGGAGTATGAAGCTTGTCTATAAAAGTCTGAAGTCCTGGATAGAAGAACTACGGAAGTCAGGATATACCGATGATGTAGAAGATGAACAGTATTGGGATAGTATGTTTAAAAGTTATGTAGACATAATACAAGTTTTCGAAATAGTTGAGAAGACCTTTAATCGACTGGTGGGTTTAGGTAATTTTCACAGTACTTTGTGTTTTTACATGAGATTTTTTAAATATTGACGTTTGTTGCAGGTTTTATTTTATATTGTACACACGTCTTCTAACACTTTATTGGCTATCTGGATTCGTATAGAAATGAAGGTACCTGACTATGGGGATGTTCAGGTAATATTGTTAATTAATTTTATACAAATACGTTTAATGTAACTATCATTCATTTCACCATATCAAGATTTAATAAAACCTTAGAAGCTTATGAGTTTAGACTCCTAAAGTAACGCTTCGATTTTATAAAATGACGTATGAGTAGGTACACTTAATAGAGTCATGCCACGCTAAGTCTGCATAACTAAAAAAACGGTGGAATTTGAAAATCTGTAGACGGCAACACCATCTTGTCCTACGAAAAAGAATTTGATACTTTGGTTGTCTTTTGTTTTTGATAGGTTATTTTGTTTATAATCTGATTTATTCCTGGTAAAGAATAGTCACTTTAGCACGATGCAGTGCAGATTATAGTTTTGTCATAGTACGGTAGGAGGACAGCATGACGGTAAGTTAGTGACAAATGTCATAAATGATAAATGATTTTATTTCTGTAAGTAGGTTTGTACAAACACTTTTACACGTCAATCATATTTTAAAACTAGATGAGGTCGGCTTTTCCTATCTGACTACTCTGAGAAGAAAGGCCGAAACAAACTCAAAGGTCTCAGTCTCTTTTAAAGTCCAGACATAATTTTGGTCATATCATGTGAAGGCCATGTGGATTGGTGTCTGAAGTGGTTTTTTTTATAGTGTAGTCTAAAATATTTTTGCAATGAAGTAAACAGTTTTTCCTTACTTATTCTTTAATTTACTCCAAAGGATCCATATTTCACGATAGACCCTTAATTCGTTAACATTTTGTGAGTCCATCAAGACAAATAACGAAGTCGCAAAGTAAGATCCTATCAACCAATCAGGACCGAACCCTCGGCGCGCTTAAAAAACCCGATAACTCATACACACCAACTGACCATGAAATCAATAAGGTCCTTCTCGAAACTCACTTCCTGGACTGTAGAATCCTAGAGGACAGGACGTGGGAGGCTGCTCAAGAGCCCGCAACATAGTGACAGAAGAACGAGTAAAGTGAGCTATCAATACTCTTCAGCCATACAAGTCAGCAGGGCTGGATGGTATCTTCCCAGCCAAGTTGCAGTGGGGGGTAGAAAAAGTCATTTTTCAAACTACCTTACAATATTTTATAAACTATGTTTTAACCATAAATTGTATATTTCGTTAGCATTAAGATTGCTTTAAAGTGTTTCAACATCCGGACAAACCTATTGAGGTTTTTGTGATGTTTCTGTTTATATTTTGTTTTGTTCCTTTAATTAATAAACAATAAAAATAAAAATAAATACTCTTCAGCCATACAAGTCAGCAGGGCTGGATGGTATCTTCCCAGCCAAGTTGCAGTGGGGGGTAGAGAAAGTCATTTTTCATACCCAAACCAGGCAAAACCGATTAAACACAACCCAAAGCTTATATAAGCCTTACATTTTTCCTACTGAAAATCCTCGAGAGACCCTGTGATCGGCACACTCGAGATGGACCTCTCCGAGTAATACCACTTCACAAACAATAGCATGCGTACTCCATAGGCAAATCAACAGAATCAGCGCTGCACAGCGTAGTTGGTAAAATTTATGCGTAGTGGACCACGAATGCTCAGCACTGGCAGCCTTCATTGACATCGAGGGCGCCTTTGACAAAAACCATGTTCAACAGTATAAACATGGCCCGACACGGCATAGACTCGACCCTAAGCGGCTGGATCACTAACATGCTCAAACTGAGAGCTGTACAACTCACAGTCAATGATACTACGAGGGCCATCGTTGCGAAGGGCTGCCCACAAGGGGGCGTCCTCTCGCCGCTGCTATGGAACCTGGTAGTAGACAGCCTCATCAAAACACTCAATGACAAAGGTTATTTCACCGTAGGCTTCGCCGATGATATAACCATAATAATGAACGGGACCCACGAAAACACCCTATGCAATTTCATGCGTCAAGCCCTGAAAATAGTAGAGGAAAGGTGTAACAAGTACACACAGGTTCACTGAGAGTTATCTCAGTGAACCCTACAAAAACCGAACTTATTCTCTTCACAAAAAAGAGAAAATTGATGACACTACAGCTACCACGGTTCTTTGGAATAACCCTAAGCCTCTCAACTAAAACCAAATACCTGGGCATCTTTTTGGACAAACAACTGAACTGAGCTAAACACATGAACTATATCACTATAAAAGCCAGCATATCCCTGTGGCAGTGTAAGCGACTGCTTGGCAGGAATTGAAGGATTAGCCCCAAGGTCACCCATTGGTTATACACCATAGTCATGCGACCGCTTATCACATACGGCTCACTGGTCTGGTGGCCCAGGACAGACCTGAATACAGCTCAAAGAGATCTCGAAAAACTGCAGCAGTTTGCTTGTGTTGCAATCACTAGCAGTATGAGAACTACACTCACTGTCGCTCTACACCTCATTGTGCGAGAGGAGGTGGCCCTGGCCGCCTGTAGGTTACATTTATCAGGAACTTTAAGCAAAGACTCCAGAATTAAGTACACATGGCAATAATGGCATCACTCTGCGACAAAGCCCCGAAATCACATCATTTTCAACGGCATTACAACATAATACTCACAGAAGAACAGTGTGACTACTCAGGCCTGAAAGAGCTGAGGGTTTACACCGACGGATCGAAAACCGATTCCGGTACCGGAGTCGGAGTCTTCTCATACGACCTCAACATAAAGGTATCCCGACCACTGGGAATGTTCAACATCGTCTATCAGGCGGAGTGTGTGGGCATCATACAAGCAGTCCACGCCATAGAAGCCAGGAGGGTTACGGACACTCACATACGTATACTCTCCGACAGCGCCTCAGTTCTCCAACCCTTAAAGTAAAAATATATTACCTCGAAGTTAATACTAGAATGTCACAATGCACTAGAACAGGTAACGGTATTTAGTCGCAACACGGTGACGCTGCAATGGATAAAAGGACACAGCAGATCGCTAGGTAATGACGCAGCTGACAAACTTGCTAGAAGAGAATCTAGTACGGCAGTCTGTGGAACCGAACCTATTGTACTAATTAATCCCTTTCAACCAAATACGCAGGTGGCTACAGGAGTTCACCCTCACACAAGCGGAGTACTGGTGGACCTCGACACCGGGCTGCAGGCAGTCTAAGGAAGCTATGCCATCTCTGGATAGCAGGCTAATCAGGCGTTTATTACGCTTGCACAGGAACGGCCTGCGCCTGGTGACGGAGACCATCACGGGACACTGCTCGCTAAACAAACACTTCAACACAATAGGCATAACGGATAGCCCTCTATGCAGGACGTATATGGAGGCTGAGGAAACTGTCACGCATGTGCTCTTTGAATGCACAGGAGTCACCTAGATCAGAACAAAAACCCTCGGGTCACCCAGATCTTTCACAGATGTTCTGAACAGACCAGGAGTTTTGATTAACTTCTGAAGGGACGTGGGCTGGTTGGAATAACTACCAAACGGCCGCCATGGCCCCCGCACAATGGTCCACCTAACAGACTGAGTGCAGAAACCAAACCCCATAACATAGAACATAGTCATCGTACGGAGGTAGAGCATAGGTACGACATAGTCTATTACACATAATCTATTGTGCAAAAATCAAAAGGCAAAATATCAAAATCATTAGATCTACTTACAGTTTTGAAACTGACTTAACCCATCATCTGTTACGACGCCTCATTAAGGTGGATAACAATTAAAATTCTATTGTGTCTCGTAAATGACAGTTGAAAGGATAACTGACTGATGTAAAAGTATACCTTATAGAAAACTTTTTGGGGTTGGCCATTTATTCCATTGCAGACTAAGCGCGGCCAGACTCTAATTACTTTAACGAATTTAATTTTTAGAAAATGATGACATAGCACGTGTTTTAATACTTTAATTTAATGACCTAATGGAATGAAAAATTATTGAATTTATTGGAAATTGATCAGTATCTTTATGATTTTAGTACGCTCTTTTATCATCTATATCTTTAACGTGGGTGTTAAAGAACCTCATTCTTCTTTCATCTTTGAGCGTGGAGTGTGAGAGATTCTATTCGGCCATGACAGAAGTTGAGAGCACCTGCATACAAATTATAACTTCAGGAAGATGTTCAGGTAAAAACACATTTTACATACAAGAGATCGCGGGAAGATATTATGGAGACTGGCTCAGACACCCTAATTACGTAACACACAATCAATCATAATCTGAATCATTTTAAAAGATATTGCTAATTTATTGCTTATTATATTAAAAAAAATTGTCTGCTCATCAACGTATATAACGCAATGAATGTTGTGGAACTGTCAATATAAAACAGGTTGTGATTGATCGTGTGATACGCAATTAGGATGCAGGGTAGTATGGCACTAAGGGGAGGAGGTGTAGACTCAGCTATGGGTGGAATAACGCTGTCAATGATAATTTTGTTGATGAATGATAAATGATTTTATTTCTGTAAGTAGATTTGTACAAACACTATATAATATATTTCGTTCCTAAAAGCTTTCAAGATAACAAACTTGTAGTCTACGATTAAAAAAGACTTGCAGAAGATGATAATAAACTTGCTGCAAGCGATGCATTAAAATTACGGGAACAAGGAGAAAAGACTGTGTGATCCGTTTATCTTTTGAACTTTCTTCCGCTTAAGTAGTACCTAATATCGAAGATAATTATGACGTTTAAATAAACCTAACTAATTCATAGTTGAAAGGAAGATTATGAGAACTCAAGGGTTGTACATTTTATCATTGTAAAAAATCTTCACAGAAACTCGAAAAAGATTCTGCAAGAATATGCAGCGGATTCAAAGTACTACCTGCAAAAAGATGAATGTGTGTGGCCTATTCACAATAGACGCTGTGATGCTGTTGCAAGTGCTTGATCTCATCACTACTTACACCATAGTCATATTACAGTTCGAGTTTTTGTAAATTAATCTAGTCTCAGTTATGGTCCAGTTCCTGTTTGTAATAACAGATCGTTATAGTAACCAATTGTACTGACTAAACAATTTTCCAAAATGCTTGATATAATGTAATTATTTGGTTTGAAATACTATTCATCATTAAAGGAAATTTCTTTAAAGTAAGTGAGCCTTTTTTCTTTAATTTTTTTACTCTTTCGTTTCAGAATATACTTTTCGCATTTGCATTTATTAAGAAAACTTTTTAAATTCCAAAAATGTGTTTGTCTTTTAATTAATAATAACAGATCCCCAACGAGTAATGGCTGAATGAATTAATTGCTATTCCACTAATGTCATAAGTTTTAACTTTTCACTAACGTGAAACTCACGAGTGCAAAAAACATGCGTTAATTTCCGAAGAACAAACGAAAATCTAATATAAACGATGTAATAATCAAGAATATACTAACAGTACCATACAAGGAAGTGTTACTGAACAACGTGGTTAAAGAAGCTTTACAATCACTGCTAAAACCATTGGATATAATGCAAAGTCATTTCATTTGCGCAAAGTATTCTATTCGGGACAACTTCATCACTTCGAAAAGTAACAAATACAACTTTGTTGGCCTCTTCTGTGCTGTTATATTCCGGTTTCTAATATTCTATCAGCTTCTTGTTTCGAAGACTGTATCCACTATTCTTGTTTGGTGCAACGTTTTTGACTATTTTTTCTTCTCGATTGGATTCATTATCAGCTACTGTTCAAATATTATTAATTGCCACAACGATGCCTTATTAGTCTTGAAAATCCAACACGTGCATAGAGTTCTTGAAATAGACGAAAAACATTTCAAAACCTTGGTAATCTCCAACCGGGTTTATTTTATCGTCCTAAATTGCATTTACATGACTAATTCCTATTGCTGGATAATTTTTTCTCTTACCAATATTTTGAATAGTTTGTCAAGTTATTCCAGCATTTATTTTGATAATAATATTGTTTATGCTACATTTGTTATTAAGTTACTGTAGAAAACGCTTAGTGTTTGGATAAAAGAGGTGCAACTATCAGGAAACGTAGGAGATATAAGTAGTGAATCTCATTGGTCAAAAATGTATGATTTAAACATAAAAATATTGGATGCATATAAGATTTTAGAGAAAACGTTTCCTCTATTGGTGAGTATATTAAATAATAAAAATATGTATTGTTAAAAGACGATCCAACCTTTTATTCCTCAATAGGGTTTGGCAGAGATGGATAATACAGCCACATTTGGCCAGGGGTTATAAGTGCCATGACAGGAGGCGAGACATTATTCAGAGACGATTTCATATAACACTTTTGACCTGGATATCGAAGTCAAGATCAGCAATGAAAGGTAGGTATGGACTAGTCCAACGAGGCATAAAATACTTAAAAAAGATACAGGTTAGTCCTGAGTGGTTCGAAAAATAAACGAATCATACTTCTCTGCTCAATAAAGCAGAGAGTTATCCTTCGTTTAGCTTATCATATATTCAATTCATTTGTTAAAATTAAGGTACTCACTTCTCCTCCATTGTATGCTAATATTTGTTTCATTTGTAGTGATATATCTACGGACATTAGTCCGTGGCAGACTGTGTGTATTGTGTAATATACAACCTATAAGTATAGAGAAACTGTATTATTTGTATTGTGTTATCCAACAGCAGGCTGACTATGAAGACGATTCGATACTATAAAGATAAAACAAAGAACAATTCAAAAATTTCTATTCATTGAAATAAAATTGGAGATTGTACTATTTGTAGTTATAACGTTGTCTTTGATGCGATAGTTAGGACAAAACATGAGATACTGCAACAGATTGAACGACAGTAGCATCGACTGCACATCTCTGTCCACTATATTTTTATTTATAGGAACGTTTACAGTCCTTAACGAAAATACGTTTTCTCTTCATTTTAATAGACCATTTCTTGTAGCCTCCACACAGTTGACAGAATAATCGATGGTAATTAATTGTAATAAACGAAAACATCAATCTTATTATATTATGGGAATTATTTGTTTAAAATTTTCAAGGTTTCTTATATAAAAATATAATATCTTAAGTAGCACCTGTGGAGCATATCAAGAAATATGACGTTTATTTATCAATATGGACCATATAGACTAAAGACAAACTTCTAATGAACCTCAAATGTCTCTTGCACACGTAATAGTCCAAGAGTGATCGTAAGGGATGCAACTAATCAAAAACTTGTTAATAACGCGTTAGTAAGTCGCATTTTGTTTTACTTGGTGATATGACCTTAGTCTGACTTCTTACTTACCACACTATTGTGTTATTTTCGGAGACCAGCAGGCCTACGGTCTCAATAAAACTGTGACTAATACCAGGTTAGACAAATGGAACGACTACTACAAAATTACGTCTTTCATCAAATCCAATGCAACAAGTGCTCAGATTCTAAACAGCTGCAATGACGACTTCGTAAAGACATTGACCAATGACGATATTATAGTTTTAGTGATAGGATCTAATGACAAAAACCCTTACTCTTTGATAACTGAGTTGTGTAACGTCCTTTATAAACTACGAAAAAATTCTGTATTTATTACTAACGTACAATATAATCCTTACTTAAATGAAAATACAAGTAACTACAACCTAGAATTAATAATACAAAATTGTAAATACGTTAAAACACACGATTCAGAATACATAATGAGCATCAACGACAGGTCTATGAAAAGTGACCACCAGTACTATCTATCACATTTATGTTTGAAGTTAAACACAAGAATTGACTAGGTACTTGAAATACCAGACTGAGTTTCTTAATCGATTTAAAAATAATCACATTTTTCCAGAATAGACCAAACACACATACGACACCGCGAAAATCCACACATACTAAAATTACTGCCTTCTTTGAGAAAATAAAACAAGTCGATAATGACACGTAAACTGGGTTTATTCGCAAACAAAACTAAATGTACTGCAATCACAGTAATCCACTAAAATATTGCTGGGGTATTGAACAAACAGGAATTAATAGAGGTGGCAATTTCAAATTTACAAAAAGAACTGGGTTCCGTAGATATTATATGTTTAACTGAAACTTTCCTTAAACATGGTTGTGAACCAAATTTTAGACTTAATAACTATAAACCCTATCCTATCCTTCTTCTGTCGAAATGACCAACAACGGGAAGGTTCGTGTACATTATTAAAAAATAACATATAATTTAAAGAAATAAAAAATCTACCTTTCACCATGCCCTTTCAATTCGAATGCTGTGCCATCGAAATAATTTAATTTAATTTAATTGTAATGTGCATATATAGAACACCTACACGTGATGCCACAATATTTTTGAATAATTTGGAACTTCTTGCCAATAAACTAGGTAAAAACGGTGACAAAAAAATTATCATCTATGGCGATTGGAATATTGATACACTGAAAGCAAATAAAACATCCAATGACTTGAATTCTATACTTAGTAATAATAATTTGACAAACTACATAAAGAGGTCTACGAGAAAAAATGCATGTTTGGATTTAATAGTAAGTAACGTACACGAAGCTAAAACAGCAATTCACTATCTAGCGCTTTCAGACCACGAAACAGCACAATCAATAACGGTTAGCTTAGAAACTGATTTTCAAGTTAAAGACATTCATAGCTTTTGGTTTAAAAATGTAAGAGAGCTCAGTGACGAAAATATAATTAAATTTAATAAATGCATCTCAAGTCTATCTTTTTCAGAAGTTTACGAAGCTCAAACAACAAATGACGCTTTCGATATACTACACGATATAATTACACTTTTCTACAATCTACACTTTCCTATAGTTAAAGTTAAAAATACTTGTAAACAAGTGAAAAATAGAGGTCTAACCAAGGGGATAAAAAGATACTGCATTAAAAAACGAACATTATATTTAAAATACCATCTCTACAAACATAACAAAAAACAAAAAAAAAAAATATGACTGCTACACTCAAATACTGAAAAAATGCATACACAAGGCTCAGCAGATTAATAGCTTAGACTACATTAATAAGGCCAAAAATACAAGTAAAGCGGCCTGGAGCATGATTAAAACAAACACAAATAATATAATAAATAACTCTGAAGTTGACGCAGGTAATGCTAATGGTAAAGTTTATGACAATCCAAACCAAATATGTGACTTATTTAATGACTATTATACATATATCCCAAACAAATGCGACTGATAATAATGCTCATAAAAACGTGCAATCTGACATGAAAATAACCACTCCTCAAAATCCTAAAAGCATTTTCCTTACATCAGTAGATGAATCAGACGTTTATAAAATAATTCACAGTCTAAGAAACACTAACTCGACTGGTTATGATGACCTGAGCACTAAAGGGTTAAAAGTATGTGCAATGAGTTTAGTGTCTCCCTTAACCTACATTATAAACCTGTCTCTAACAGAAGGAGTATTCCCAACACGTCTGAAAAGGTCAATTGTTAAACTTCTTTATAAGAAAGGTGTGAAAACTGACATGGGCAATTATCGCCCAATAACTTTAATCCCAATCCTATCCAAAGTCTTTGAGAAGGTTATGTGCATTAAAATAGAAAGCTTTTTAACAGCATGTGATATTCTTAAAAAAGAACAATTCGGTTTTAGGAAGGGCAAATCCATTGCTTTGGCATGTTTTGTGCTAATAAAATACATTACTGAAAGCTTGAATCAAAAATCTAAGATAAGTTGCGTGTTCCTTGACATGACAAAGGCCTTTAATTTTGTTTGCCATAAAACACTACTCTCAAACCTTGAGCATTATGGAATTCGGGGTAAGGGCAACGACTGGATCAAACAAAAGTTATCTTTCTGAAAGAGTACAATGCGTGGAAATAACAAAAACTTGTAAAAATTAAAAAAAAAAACCTATAGGTCGGAATATAAACAAAATAGTTATGGCACGCCACAGGGAGGTATTGTATCCCCCCTACTCTTTTTAGTTCACATTACCGAGATTCCAGAGGCGATAGACAAAGATTGCATACTATTCGCTGATGACACTACAATAATGGTTAAGAGTGACAATAACAAAAATTTAGAAAAAAAAATCGTCAAAGCTCTTGATAATGCAATCGATTGGATAGAAAAAAAATAACTTAAAAATAAATATGACTAAAACGAACATAATACAATTTCAGACATACAATTCAAACATAAATAAAATAGACATTCACTATAAAGATTCTCACTTGACCACTGTCGATAATTGTGTATTCTTGAGTATAACGGTCGATAAAAATTGCAATTGGAAAATTCAAATTCAAAAGTCATTTATTTAAACTGGGCTGAGAATCAGCACTTTTCGAACGTCAAAATTACATAAGACAGTCCCCCAAAACGCCCAGCCAATATACCAACCAAAAACTTCGAGAACTATACTCAAGCAGAAATAAAAACTAAACGTAAACAGAACTAAATATATAAATAAAAGCCTCCAGGCATAAAGGGCGTGTCCGCTTACATAAAGCTATTTAAAGCTGTAATTGGAAGTTATAAATGATAAACTAGAACCATCGAGGTAAAATAAATAAACAGTTAATTACTAGTTACAATAACAAAACCATGATCAGCAAGACGACCAGTCACCACAAGCAGCACCCGTTCACGAGCATAACGCAAAGAAAAACGCATATAGAGAAAATTCTTGCAAAAATAGATCGTTTTATGTCTTGAGAAGAATTAGACAAACAGTAAACTGTGATAATGCAATACTTGCTTACCATGGTTATGTATCATCCGTACTTAGATATGGCATTGTAATATGGGGTAACTCAGTAGATTTTGACAGAATTTTTAAAGCTTAAAAAAAACATGTATCCGAGCAATTTGTGGAGCTCATCTTTTAGACAGCTGTAAGCCACTATTTGAAAAACTTAAAATTCTACCTCTGCCATGTTTATATATTTTTGAAATATGTATTTTTGTTAAAAGGAACTAAAATTTATTTGAAACAAGCACTGACAGGCCAAATAGCCGAACACGGCATAAATATAGACAGGCTGTCTCCAATAAAACTAAAATTATTTAAGAAAAATTTGTATTGCATGTCGATTATTGTTTACAATCATTTACCAAATGAGGAGGTTCTTTTCATAACTTGACTATTCCACTTTTTACTTTTTTCAGAATTTGAGAAACAAGTTTTTTAGGAATGCAGTTATGTATTTAATCGTATATTTTGTTGAATTATTTTACACAACCAGAATAGCCATTGTTTTGACCAGGTTTCTCTAATCTAGCAATAATCTATTTTGAATAAATTAGAAATTTTAAAAGGAATAATCTAGTTTTGACTCGGCTTTATTGGAATAATCATGTTTTGTTAAGGGTCTAGAGGAATAATTTCAAGCCACGCCGTTCCAACCAGCACAACATAACGCAATTTCAAGACACGTCATAAAAATAAAAACTCTGCACCGAAGAAATGTAGGTAGGTACTGTGAGGTTTTATTATGAGATCCAATCTCATGCTCTACAGGCTGGCATGAATACTATGTGTCATCCGAACAATCGAACCCTTCCTGCCTATACCTAAGAAACCTTACCTAACGATGGCAATTAAAATACAAAGTGAGGTCTTTCTCTTGCAAGATAAGGCTTAAGTCAGGACGGACGAATCGCAAAGTCCTGATACCAGGCTAGGTATCAGCCAAGTTAAATGACAATATGTGCTAACATGCACCCAAAAAATTAACTTCGTCATGCTTAAACCTTACCGTAGCAAAACTTTTTTTTTTTGGGTGGGAAATTATCAAATAACTTCTCCCGCTCTGAGCGGAGCGAGAGGGCGTGTCAGACTCTTACTGACTAAAACCCACCCGTGTTCCTTCGGTTGCCTTGTTGCCGGGGGCCATGATTTCCCTATCGGTTTTCTTCGAACCCCCAGCAGGCATTGACCCTAGCAGACCCCGTCAATTCTGCTGACATCTCTTTAAGGCGCGCGTGGAACACAACGCGCCGTCGACCCGGGCTTGGTCCTTATCGGACGGTGAGCTACCCATTGCTCACCGTCCGCAAGCCCGCGCTTACGGTGGCCGGAAATCGGCTCGTGATTCCCGCCCCGGGCGTCTCCTCCTGCGGCGGTTAGGGGCGTGAGGGCGCAAAGTTTGCCTCTCCCTCACGCGTTCCGCCTCCTCCTTCACGAGCATTACCACTTCGCAAAAGGAGGTGATGGCTTGCCATTTCCTCTCGCTCCGTACCATGGCTTGAACCAGGGCCGGACGCGAGAGATCACCACCGCCGATCGCCTCTACGAGAACACGGCGTTGCTCCCCCCAAGCCGGACAGACCTTCACCGTATGCTCCACCGTGCCCTCAGGCCGATCCACACAATGGTGACACCCGGGTGTTTCCTCCCGCCTTATCCTGAACAGGAACCTCCCGAAGCAGCCGAATCCGGTGAGGACCTGCGTCAGGCGGAAGGTGAGGACGCCGTGGCGCCTCTCAAGCCACTCCTCAAAGAGGGGTCTTATCGCCGCAATTGTGGCGTGCCCAGCGCTGGGTTGCGACAATCGCACTCTCCATGACGCCATGAGATCCCGCCGGAGCTCTGTCCGCTGTGCCGCGATTTCTTGCGACATCGGAGTTAAGCCCCGGCGTTTCGCTTCCTCGCGCCACTCCCAGATGTGCGCGAGGACCTTTGCCTCCAGATCACATGGCGGTTATCCGGCAAGGAAACTCGCCGCCTCGCGGGAGACCGTGCGGTATCCTCGGGCCAGCCGGATGGCCATGACCCTCTGGGACGCGTTCAACCGGCGGGCTGGCCGCAGCCTCAATGAACGCGCCCACACCGGCGCCCCGTAAAGGGCCATGGACCGCACGATCCCCGCATAGAGCCTCCGGCAGAAGGCGTTTGGATCCCTTGATTGGGCAGGAGCCGCTTCAATGCAGCCCCGGCCCGCTCTAATCTGGGAGCCAAACGTCGGAAGTGTTCTACGAAATTCCACCGGCTATCGAGGACGAATCCCAGATACTTCATCGTCGACTTGACACCGATGTGAACCCCTCCCGCCATTACCTGGGAACCTGACGGTGGCGCATTCCGAGGACCATGAAAACCCATAGCCTCAGACTTGTGCAGGGCCACCTCGAGTCCCAGCTGCCGGATCCTGTCAACGATTGTCGCAACCCCGCGTGTCGCTAAATCGGCCGCCGCCTGGTACGACCTCCCCTGCGCCAGGACCAACGTGTAGTCAGCGTAACAAGCGACGCTGACGCCGCTAGGGAGGTCGGCGCGCAGCACCTAGTCGTATCTGATGTCCCACAGATGCGGCCCCAGGACCGAACCCTGTGGGACACCGCACGACATCTCTTGCCGGTTTCACTCTCCCTGGTGACTGGGGTAGATGACGGCCCTGTCCGTCAGATAGGCCTCGACCACACGACAGAGGTAGGTCGGCATCCGGTGATATCGGAGTGCCTCCCTGATGCAGATGCGGCAAGAATCAGACAACAAATAAACTGACGTGACAGTTCACATCTACCCAGAGGGGGTTTATGAAAATAAAGAATTCCACATCCTAAGCCTTAACTCTATCGGACATAATTGAGCCAGAGGGAACGAAGGATCAAGAAGTAAGCGCTCAACAACATTAAAAACTCACGATCATACTCCAGAGGGAAAATCTCAAAACCTCATTTTATCTTCACAAGATTCAATCTTTATCAAATGTCAGTTAGCTCCGACTAAACTGTGAGACCTCAGTCGTAAGTTGAACCAATTGTGTCAACTAGACACACTTTGCAAGGGCTATGCCCCGTTAGCGAGGCTGGTGTCAACCTAGACAGAGTACCTCCTCTCCCTCCAGAAGGGGTCACAGTTTCCAAAAAAAATATTTGCACTTGTATATATTTGCATTTGTATAAAAAAATATTTAGACGAGACGACATATAATATTGAAGACGCAGACAGTGGCTCATTCCCTCCGACCTCTCAGCGATGTGAGGAGTGACAATACCTCACTCGCTCCCGGCAGCGTCCGATGATTATTCAAGTGGGGCGTAGCTCATGTGAGGTTTTATTATGAGATCCAATCTCATGCTCTACAGGCTGGTATGAATGCTATGCGTCATCCGAACAATCTGACAGGATATGTCTAAATTAGGATTTTTTATATGGTTTTCGTTTGTTGGTAAAAAAAATGATAGAAGGCCGTCAGGCATCGCGTCGCGATTGTGTGCTTATAATGTTGTACTATTGGTTTAAAATATAATCTTGCTCTCCAAAAGTTATTTAATTTTTACACTGTCCCGGTCCTGAGTGCTGCAGCCAAGCGCGGTGCTCACAGTACCTAACTTTGAAACTAAACTGACTGAAAAATATAGGGCAAAAGTGAATTAAACTACTTTTGATGAAATCATGCGTTTTATTTCATTTTTTCTGCTGGATCAATCACGTTTTGGCAAACTTTTGTTTTCGCTGCTTGTAAATTTCAATGTAGCAAACCAAAAATAAAATAAAATTGTGTCCTGTCGAAAGTGGAATAGTCAAGTTTTGAAAAGAACCTCCTCAAATAGTCTTCAAGACTTACCGCTGACAATGTTTAAAAAAATACTTTTCAAACTCATCATCATCTGCCTAGCCTTTTCCCAACTATGTTAGGGTCGGCTTCCAGTCTAACCGGATGCAGCTGAATACCAGTATTTTACATGGAGCGACTGCCTATCTGACCTCCACAACCTAGTGACTAGGTAACACGATACCCCTTGGTAAGACTGGTTGTCAGACTTTTTGGGTTTCTAACTACCCGTAACGACTGTCAAAGATCTACAAATGACAGCCGGGACCAACGGCTTAACGTGCTTTCCGAGGCACGGAGGGGACTTGGTATGTAAAGATGGTCACCCATCCACGGACCAACCGCGGCAAGCGTAGCTTAACCTGATCGATCGACCCGTGCAGCTGTTATTACTTAGCCACAAGCCCCTCAAACTACTGCTATTTAAAAGATATTATACCATTAAGGACTATTTAGAAGACAAATCAATAGAACCTGTAATTGAGTTAGATTAATTGACATTGCTGATTGTGAATACATTTGCACGCCATGTTATGGCAGGATATGCTGATACAAATTTACTGTAACAACTTATGTACCATATTCTAGCAAATAAATATTTTTGATTTGATTCGATTTGATTTGATTTACTAGTTTGCTATTTTGTGGTCAAAGCAAAATTAAATGTGATGGGTTTATACATAAGAGCTTTTTTTTTTCTACCGTGCCTTCCAAAATTTGACCACTTTCTCGGCGTGATTAATATGTATACCCATTCCAACTTATGGCTTTCTAGTACTAAGAGTCCCTGAGCTAAGCCGCAGACGGATAGATGGACACAGACATGGCAAAACTTTAAATCAAATCAAAGAACAATGTCCGGATATGGCCTACCTCGAACACATTTTGAAAGATTATCAAAAAATATAAGTTTTTTAAATAGGAATTATCCGTTTAAGTTCTATCTCGAACTATGACGCCGTGATCTTATCAAATAAATAAGTAATTTATCTTGTAACAATGCGAGTTTGACTTTCAGCCTAACTTTAGGGTTGCCATTTTATGGTCAATTTAATATCGATTTAATTTAATCAATCTAATCGATTACCGAATAATTAATATTTATAAAAATCAACCTGTGTGCTCAGTGGCGTGCAATCGAAGGGAGATTGATATCCAGCAGTGGATTCCTACAGGTTGATAATGATGATGAACCAGTGTACACTTCAGTACAGTGTGTTCAGTGTATTTATATTGTAATTTTTATGGTGTGCTTAAAAAGAGTATTCTATTTTATTCAGTCCTCTTTCATGTACACTTGAGACTTTCACCTTGTTTACCTTTGACTTTGCTGACAAAGTATACAGAATAAAATATAATAATATAATATTGGGATAAAATAAAAATATACTTAAAAACTAAAACCCGAAAGCGAAAAAAAAAAAACAAGTTTTCCGCTACTATTTAAATTAGAACTTGAGTATTTATGCTCTTGACTTCGGGAAGCGCATATAATATTGATAAATATGTTAGTCGTGTTTCAGTTGTTGTATTTCTATGGTTTTTCTGATGCTACGGCTATTTTAGTTTCTTTGAACGAAACCTACTCGACCAAGACAAAACAATTATGTTCATAAACACCTCAGACTAGAGATCCTATAGTCCACACATATATAAACATGCAAGGTTAAATCACTGTATTCTTTATGGCTTTGCTGTAGTTGAAAATTAAATTAATCAAGACCAACAATCGATACAACTAATCAATTATATTTCAAAATATGGCAACATTATCCTTTGACAGATGATAGATTTGACAGTCAACACTGAACTGTCTTATTGGTATATGATGCTGATGATAGTACAGAATAAATATATTTTTCTTTCTTTTTAAAAGATTACTAGCAATGTGTAATTACTTGCGATATTCTTGTTGACCTCTCCAGCTAAGCTAAATATACTTTTGTTAGGAGTGGGTCCACGTCAATAGTGTAACTCCTAGATAGCTTTTTATATTGATAGTGGTATTTTTAGGAGTGGTGGTGGTGTTCGGGACAAATTATAAGCATTAATTAATAAAATAAAAACTACAATAACTCCAAAAATTTTTGAGCTGTCCATACAATATGACTGTACCAATTTTTTACTGTATAAAATGGAACCCATAGCTGTTTAAACTTTTAAGGTGACTATTATAGAAAAGGTTAAAATGAGTAAATAACTTTGAAATGAATAATTACTGTGTCAAAAATTATGTACTTACCATTTAAAAGTGATTGTAAGTGTATAAAATAAGTCTGTGCTTAAGAAAAATAAATGTAAAAAAAGTAAACTGCTTTATTTCCAAATGGCGACTTATTTTCTTAACTGATAAGTATTAGAAAGTGTTTATAATAACTTAAACGATAATTCCATAAACTATTTATCACTGTCCACTGTAGGCCACGGTTGTTCTAATATGTGGACATTGTCGTTGTAAATGTAGGTTTCAATACAATAGGACGTTATAATAAGATGGTCAGTTCGCTTCATTTTACTCGAGAGCATACAAATAAGAATAAAGGTAGTAGTGTCAAAACAACAGACACACGTTTAAAATGAAATAACTCAACTACTTACATACTAACACACAAATCCTTACGTACTAACACACAATTACCAATATCAAATAATAATAATCTAAATGTAATGCTAAATGTCAGTGGTGTCCTCCATTAACTCAGTTGTGGAGTAGTAACATGTATGAATTAAGAATTTCTTCAGTTTCTTTTTAAACATATTATTATTAAGATTCTTTATCTGTCGCGGAATTTTATTACAATAGATATACAGATATAAATACTTTTGGTTAGGAGGGCTGTTTTACTGCGATCAACACAAAGAATGTTCGAATCCCTTTTTCTTAACCGTAGATCAGCTGGGGCTCTTATTTTGAAAAGCTGTGGGTTTGTCTTATAAACACTACACTTCAAAGATGTGTAATGACGGTAATGTTAGAAACTTCAAGGATTTAAAATATAACTTACAACTGTCCCTTGAGTGTACATTACATATAGCGCGTACGCATTTTTTTGTGCGACGAAAACGTAATTCTTGTCTGTCGAGTTACCCCAGAAAATGACTCCGTATCTTAGTATTCTACGTAGCTATGGTAGGCAATAAGCACGGCGTCGCGATTTAAACATTTGGATAGTCGTTGTTGCTGACTAAAATGAATTACACACGTTTTTTCTAAATTAATTTTTAAATTATTCGACTGCAACCAATCTGAAGTTTGCTCTAGCGTGTCATTGATTTCTTGTTCATAATTGTAGGACTCATCTTTTTTTATCATTATTGTACAGTCATCAGCAAATAATACTGTTGGGTGATTGATCCTTTTTGGAAGATCATATATGTACACCAGAAATAGTGGGGGACCCAATACGCTCCCCTTAAGTACACCATGCTTCACCTTTCTAGGTTTTGACCGATATTTGATTTCCCGCTTGGTTTTAAAATTTGTTAATTCTGTGTATTGTTGCCGGTTACTTAAATATGATGTGATAAGATCAAGACCATTGCCGCGTATTTCATCTTTCAAGTTTGTTGATAAATAAGATAATATTATCAACATGATCAAAGGCTTTTGTCATGACCATAAACAAGGCACAGATGGGTGGTGTGTTTTCTACACTTGACATAATTTTCTTGAAAAAATCATAAATAGCAACATTAATTAACTTATTTTTTCTAAAGTCTTTTTGTTCATCCACCAGTATGTTCTTACTTTCGAGAAAATTGTAAATTTGGTAGTGTATTATTTTTTCTATAACTTTCAAGAATATCCGTATTAATGCCACTGGTCGATAATTTTTAATTGAAGTCTTCTCCCGTTTTTTATACAACGGCGTAATAATAGGTACTTTAAGTTTATCTGGGAAATCTCTTTTTTCAAAACATAAGTTAACATAATATGATTGTGGATGATAAATAATATGATGGACTTTTTTGATAATGTCTGTTGTTATGTTATCGTTTCCTGTACTTTTAGTATTTTTGAGAGATCGAATTGTTCTCGATACCTCTTTTGGTGTAATTGGACTTAAAAAATCGAATGATTCACTCTGTCTATTTTTGGCGGTAGTTTATTGCAGCATTTGCAGCCTAAAGTCAGTGATCAGTGTAAAAGTCATTGAATGCATGGTAGATGTCTTTAGTTTTTATTTCTTTATAATCGTGAATAATTTTCGTTAGTGGTTCATGAGGGAAGTCAATTTTGTTGTAAATAATTATTTTTCTTAATGTAATGATTATTTTGTACATACTTTGTTAGTCTTATAATTTTTTTTGTATCGAGCTGTATATGAAAAGTATATTGTTTCATTGTTCTCAGTTTTTGTTTTACGGTATTGCCACAGTAGTTTACGTTTTATTTTCTGCACGTTTGGATAGCCATTTTTGAATTTTATTTGTTACAATTTTTGCATGAAAACATAGGTCGTATACGACTTTAAATATGGCTATAAAGTTGTCGTATGCTAAATTTGGGTCATTTAATTCATAAGCCTCACTGAAGCTTAAGCTTGCAATACACTCAATAAACTTATCTATATATTCAGAAACTTATCTATATTTTTTATTTCAATTTTTCACGAATGAATTGCACAACGTTTTTTTACATTGCATTTTAATTTTTGCGCAGTGTGGTCCGATAGTGCAGTCTCAATTACTTCTCCATTGTCACCACGAGCATTATGAAATATATTGTCTATACAGGTACCGCTAGATAAGCGAGCAGGTTGTTTAGTTAGTATTTTGAGGTTAAATCCATAAACTTTATTCATAAATGTCTTGGTAACTTGATCGTTTTTTAGAATATTTGTATTATAATATCCGCAAATTATTATAGTCTTATTAGTTTTCCCAAGTGTAATAATGGAGAGTAAATTTTCAAGCGTTTCCAAAAAAATGAGAAAGATAATCTTTATATGGGTATTTTTCGGAACCCTATACATACAGACGACAGTTACATTATGTTGCGTGAGTTTTATGCCACAGCATTCAATAATATTAGTTTTAAATAGCTTTTTTACTTCTTTCTTACTAAAATACACTTATTAAGGGCTCCTTGTTGCCTACGGAACCCTGAAAAGTGTGTATATTAATAAATGACTTAGTTATATTTAGGTGTATATATTATATCTACCTAGGCAACGTGGAAGAAAATAGGATTTGTGACGACAAACTAAAGAAACGCTCTTTTGGAAAACATTTAATTCAAAACTATCAGCATTAGACCATGGATAAAATAAAATACTCACATATAAACGATTACAGCAACTTAAAGTTCAATACAGTTTCACCCCGAATTCTGTAAAAAGATTTTCCCAGAATTGTATTTCTTCTTCATCCGGTGCGTTGCCAGATTGCAGCTCGTTGCCGATGTCAAAATATTCTTGGTTAACGGGTGAATATGGAGTCCATTCTGCGCCCAAAGAATCATCAGGAGTTGGGTTTCTAAAATAAAAATAAGAGAAAGTTGCAAAATGACGATCTATAATTATACGTAGTAAGTACAATTATTATTGTACTTACTACATATATATATGGACAAAGTTATCATGACAAACAATTACTGGAGATTTATTGTGTAGGACGGTACGATTGACATCTGTCCGGCAAGCCACCGCCCGGGAAAATCAATCCGACACATTATCTTCGAGTGTTCTCGTCTAGCTAACGAAAAGTACTTGCTTTGACACAACCTTGTAGCCAGGATTATCCATCAGTAACTTGCTCTGAAATACAAGCCTTGTGGAATGGGAAGTGCCTTATACAAGTATGTGCCCGACCCAGTTCTCAAAAATGGCAATATCACATTATAATGGGATCGATCCGTCATCACTGACAGGACTATTGTTGCCAATAAGCCTGAAGTGGTGGTGGATCGAATAGAGCGGCGCGCAATGATTATTGACATAATGGTCCCGCATGACGGGAAACTCGTGAAAGCCGAGAAAGATAAACAAATCAAGTAGCTTAACTTGGCTCGCAAGGTTGTAGACATGTGGGATGTGAACTCAGCTATCATTGTCTGAATAGTCGTGACAGCCAATGGCTTAATAGCCAAGAGCCTTGACTAACACCTGAGGAAGCTCTCATTGGGCAGCTGGATCAAGGGGTTCCTCTCTCTGGAGCCCTGACGCCGGTAACTTAGACTACTGTGGGCTACTGTTATTTATATTTTTAAATGTTTTTATATTTCTTTCATATTCTAATATTTAAAAATGTAATTGATAAGTATATTAATGAAATAAAGGACATAATAATGTGTTTTCGTACGCAAAATATGCGCATTGTCGTGGAATTGTGGACACCAGCCCGTATTTAGTGGTTGCGATAAATTTGTTGTTGGTTGAAAATTAATGTAATTATGACGTGTTGTGAGTATTAAGTACGATTTGTAAAGTACTCCTAGCCTCCAATAGTTAGTTGAAGTTTTCCCACTTCAGCTGTAATTTTGCGTTATGATTTAAAAATCCCAGTTTTAAATGTTTGGATTGTACACTATAACGTTTTTAATGCCTAATCCAACTATCTATGATAAGGGATTATCAGTTTTATTTTGTGACCCGCGTACACTGTAATTGTCTATAGTCTTTGTTAGTATTGTTTTAATGTATAGCCACAAAACATATCACACATTGGGTACTTAATCTAAGCAACACATTGTTACAGTATTATGAAACACAAATTGTAGACGAATAAATAAATTCTTGTCGATTTATCTTTTTGAGGCTGACTGTACTTATAATATCAGTATAGACAGAGTACTCACTTTTAGAAATGTGTTATTGAGCATGTTGAGCTATTGTTTTCAGTGTATAAACTTAAAACCAAAATATAAAGCTGCACTTACCCGTATTTAGCAAAATTGGTCCATAGTTTTGTGACTTTATCAATATGGTGGAACTCAGTACAGTTCATATCAATTAAAGGCTGTTCTCTCGCACTAAATAGATACATTAAGTCATCACTATGGGCAACAACTGGCTTATCTCCAACTAAATGGCCTATCCCCATTAATTTAGAAATAGTATTCAGTTCAGATGTGCACGTGAACTTGTATAAATATATTTTGTTCTTCTGGGAGCGAGCACATATCTTAACCCACCTCATCGTGGGGAATACGAACACATCCATAGAATAGTATTTTCCTAATTTCTCCCAATCATCTGGTATTGAAATCTCATTCTTGAAATAATATTCCTTGATTTTTGAACCAAGTTCTAATTGTTTATTTACTGATAAATCTAGTGACATTGGATAGGAAACAAAAAACTGTGGGTAGTTTCTAGCTTGATCTAAGCTTTCTTCGACATCGCCAAAGATGGCTATGCCCATAAGACCTTCATCGGCAGTGTATCCTATCATAATATCGACTCCTTCGTGAACACCATTTGACACTAAATCCACCATATCTCCATGGTAAAATCTCTCATTATTCCCAAAATCTTTTTCATCAGCCACACTAAAATAAACTTCAACATTGGTCCTTAGTTTTTCGGAATAAGTTATAGGAACCACGGCTTGTATCAGGGAATCCGCTGGTTGCTTTTTTAAGAATTCGTGTACTTCTTTAACGTCATCAGAATAGAATCCTAATTTTCTTGCCAATGCGAAGCCTCTTTCGCGTGGTTTGTATGCTTGTGCCCAATAAGAAACACTAACGCCACTCTGAACAATGGCTCTCCTGAATAAACCCTTTGACATTGGCGATATTAAGTGATAGGACACACTGGCTGCACCAGCACTCTCACCAAATATGGTTATATTTTCTGCATCACCACCGAAATTGGCGATATTCTTCTTCACCCATTTGAGGGCTTCTACTTGGTCTTTCATGCCAGCATTTCCAGGCACATCTTCTGTATCTAAACAAAGGAAACCAAACACTTCGAGTCGGTAGTTGATCGTGACAAGTATGACATCTTGTCTTACTAAGAACTTAGGGCCGTATTCGTCATCATCTCCAGCACCAGATACAAAACCTCCTCCGTGTATCCAGACCATAACAGGCAGTGGCGTGTCTGGTTTGACGTCTGGTGTGTAAACGTTGAGATATAAACAGTCTTCACTGCCACTTCGTTTATTTTTATCAACGAACAGTTCGTACTGAACGCACTTGGAACCCAATTCCTTCGCGCTACGAACTCCTTCCCACGGCGTTGAAGGTTGTGGGGCCTGTGAACAATATGAATAGTGTTTTGGTGAACAAGCACGAACAACAAGAAACAACTTACTTGCTAGTGATCGCATCAGACAGGGCACGATATAATAATATTATATCGTTATATGCAACACTTTATGCTAATAAAACTTTACATTATAAAGTTTTATTAGCATAAAATGTTGCGTTATTATTATATTGACATACAATTTACGGAGAGCAGGTCTGAAGTTTTTTCAAAATAATAATGGCAATATATTAAATGGTAAATGGCAATAAATAAAAATTATGTTTCTTAATATTGCTAATTGGATTATGTAAATTATTATTTTGGTTTTAGTGCTTTTTTATTTTAACAACAAAAATCTGCACATTACGTCATACCTGTGTTTCCCCGAAAGGTTCTGTAGAATTGCATGTACACCCTCATCTCTCTAGTTATAATGTATAACACTCGTATAATTGGGAAACAAGCGTAATGAAAATTCATCAGGTCCGATTCCAGGCACCGCATTGCTTCTGAGAATCTCCTGGTGGAAAAACCTAATTAGACTTAGACAGACCCGGGTCACATCAACCCTATGCTCAGTAGTCGCGCGTACAAACACAAGAAAAAGACGCCGTCATTATAAATTATACAATGAAATGAAGTTCAAAGGTAACTTACCTTGAACCTCAGTTCCCCGAGTGGCGGCTGCGCGTACGGTATCCCCTTGAAGCTGCAGTACGTGCCACCATACTCGTTGTGCACCAGCTCTCCCTCCAGTAGACCGTCGCTCACTCTCACTTGCACTATCGTCGATGAATTCACACTCAGTGCTACACACAACAACACGATACTTATTAATAATGCCATTTTTATAGTCAACTGTATGACAAAACTAGATAAAATTGAGATTTTGTCGATTTTTCGGCTGTTTTTCCTAAACCACCCGAGGTGAACAAAACTAAAAATTTATTGCAATATATTATCTAAATAGGTATCAGCTGATAATGTTCTGCAGCATAACGTTGATTTTTGCAACTTAAATGATAAAATTCAATTTTTTTATACATGTGACTATTAGACCAATTTACAGATCTACCTATGGAGCTGCGTGTGTCTGTGCACAAATATTTATAAGTAAGATCAAGTCTTTATCAATATCTGGTCTAAGATATCGTATCATACTTACATAAGACTTCAATATTGATCTCAAGGCTGGTAAAAGCGACAGTTATGACAGCAAGATGTTTTAATAGAGATAAGAAGATGATAGTGATAATGGTTCAAAGTGTCAGCTGCAAACAATATAAAACTTTGTTTCCATCCGGAAAAAAATACTAAATATTTATAGAATTTTCCTGTAACTTTTTGTATTATTTAATAACAAAAAAACATTTGAACACGCAATATTTAATGATACCAGGATTACAAAAATGCTAACTGCAGTAATACAATAGTATTGTTAGTGAGAAACTCCGCCAGATGGAGCAGTAGACACACGTCTACGTAGAATAGTCGACAGGCGCGCATCTTACTGAAAGACGCGCGGTGCACGCGCCGAACGTTCTTGCATAATTTCTTGTCTTCATCTGTAATTGATAGAATACACCATTTGTTGCTTTAATTGTTCGTCACTTGCTTTTGTTAGAATTTACTTCAAATCGTACATACCTGTACAATTGGACACGAGAATATAAGCACATGTGTCCTGAGAGTCCTCCACAGCTATATAGAACGCCTCGCAGTACAGACTCAGTATAGTTTGTAACATCAAGTTTTTAATTATCCAAACGCAAATCAGTACTGATGACGACAATGCTAAACACTGAAAAAAAAAAAAAACACGTAATGTTAGGATTATTACAGATAGGATAGTGATGTCTGTTAAAAATAGGCAATCACAAATTAAAAATCGCCACAAACTATCCCGTTCCGAACCGGACCATTCTGTACCATCACAGCCACAGAAATTAGGGGTCTGGACGGTTCTAATAGACCGACCACTGTTCTTCCTAGTATGGAACTTGGTATAGTATTATGATATACACACGTTTAAGGGTATCTCAAATTAAATGTCTCAGTAGCAGCTCGGAGTTTGGATTTGTGCCCGGTTGATGGCAATAGGCTCGTCCCCTATTACATGGGACTTAAACATAACCGAATTGTGGGTGTACCTGCTACAGGGACACCTCTGCCCAACCCTTCGGGGAAATAAGGCGTGATGTAAATAAATCAAATGGACTAAGGTTTCCATGCAAAAATAATACGTACACGCTCCTCTGGTGTGCTTAGTGTTTGAGAAAATTCTATTAATATCTGAACATACATTAACGAATGCACAACATTATACACCGTGAAGTATAGAACCTGAAATCAAATTATTACTTATTGTAATTATTAATCAATTCAAGGACACTGAACGAGACACAATAGAAGTTTTATTGTTATTACGTCTGGAGGCGCTTAGTGTCCAGCAAAGTGTTAATTTTTTTTTTTAATAGAGCTGCTGTTATTAAAAAAATGGGGTAGTGGTACCTAATAATAAAAGTTACTAACCATTGGTTGAGAAATGTTTTTATAAATCTGAAAACTTTTTAATATCTGGAGGTAAGTTTGAAACAATCTTTCGTGGCAGGTTTCAACTCGGTTATCATTTAACAAGTGTAAAACTTGATGATTCCATAGAACAACTTTATTTTCAATCAACTTTATAAATCGAATTGCATAAAGTATGTTAGCATCAAAATGAATTAAAACAGTTGATTGAAAAACTAGATAAAACGGTATACTGGGGTACATAGCAAAATTAAAACAGGTAAGGATAATGTAGAAACAAATAATCATAACAACAGTGATCCAACTGTTCTTGATAAATCTCTTGGAGTTGTTCTCATTGTTCAGAAATCTATGAACCTGTTGAATGGTCAAAACGAACAGCATGTTACTGTCTGTCTGAATCAGAGTAATCATGAAATTCATAAAGAATCCGAAACAATGGTAGCAGACGTCGTGGATTATGAAATATAAATCCATTTTAGCAATGGTGTATACTCTCACAATATCTGTTTGAATGAGTCGAAACAGAAACAACAATATGCACAAGACTGTGCCGCAAAGTAAAAGGACTTTATTGAACAGATTATTTGCAGTTATGACATCGTTCTTGATGCGATACTTTGGACTTAACAAAATGACTTGGAATAGAGTAAAAGGCAGAAACATGGACTGCACATCTTTATCGACATTATTCGGTAAAACTGCCGTTTGAAGAGTTAGATCAATATTTTGGTGATTTCTTCTTTGGTAAGACATCTTTTCAAAAGCACTTCCCACACACAAATATTGCCTAACACGGAACACAACGGTAAAGTGTGTCAAATAATAATAATGACAGTACTTTACTTTATTGAACCGTAAGGGTTATTATTGAGTATTCTCGAGTAGTATCTAGATAATTACCATTTCTGATCTTGTAATAACTTCATTAATTTGCTTCACATCACCTGTGTGCTCTGTAGTTTCTATGCCCAAGGGAAAAAAGCGTGATTGTATGTAGCAACTGTCAAAAAATCATACCTGCTCACACTCACGCAGGCTGTAAGGCGTCCACATACACACTTGTTCGGTCAGAATAATTCGAAACAGCTGGGTGGTAAAACCAAAAGTATGCTGGCTATGCCGGATCGTGCTGCTCTAATCAAATGAAGCACCCCTAATGTTTCAAAAACTTTGCTTGCTTTTCTGGTTAACGACAATTGTTACATCATAGAAATATCTGAAAAAAAGTTCCTGGAAGGACTTCTCCAAGTTCTTTAGGGAACTTTCGCCTTCGCCTAGCAGTAGGACAGTGTACGGGTCAAATAAAAAGAAAAAAAAAATTAAATTAGTAACAGATTGACTGCCTCGCTGGTCTAGCAGTCGCAAGCACTACTACTGAGCATTAAGTTGTGGGTTCGATTCGGTCGGGCAAAGTGTTATTGGGTTTTTCCTTCTAGAGATTCTCAGTAGCAGCTCGGAGTCTGGATTTGTGTCCGTTTGATATAATTTTTAATAAAATTTATTTATTTATTTATTTCAAATTCAAGTAATATAGTGCATCAGAAATAAAAACATTTCTTTAAAGAATCTTATACTAACAAAAATTCGACAAGACATCTGTGCCTGAACTAGATAAATAAATATCTGTATCTCAGACAACAGCGCTCATTCCCAAAATATACATTTAAAAGCTTACAAGTTTTTTGTTATAGTTATAGACATATTTCTTATTTTTAGAACAACTAGTAGCAAATAAAGTAAAAAGTAAAAATTAAGTAAAGTGGAGTGTGGAGTAGACCTCCTTTTGTGTCGAATGTAGATGAGTGAGTGTGTGTAGGAGGGTGAGTATGCGAACTTAGTGTGGTACAATTAATAGGTTTTCAGTTTCGTCATAGGTCAGCTTATGAATGTACTCAAACACTTTATGCTCACAACTTCTGCTATTTAAGGCAAGAATGTCTTTTTTCGTTTGATGGCAATAGTATTGTCCTCTATCACATGGTACTTAAATATAACTGGCGAATTGTGGGTGTATTATAAGTACACCTCTGCCCAACCCTTCGGGAAAACACGGAATGATGTTATGTTAAATTAATAACAAACAGAGATCGTATTATTGTTCTTATTTATGCTTTTCCTCCGCAGGGGATGCCCTGGGCGTCGGGAACCCCAGGCCCATTCCCGGCCACTGTAGGCGCGGGCTTCGGACGGTGAGCGATGGGTAGCTCGCCGTCCGATAAGGACCAGGCCCGGGTCGACGGCGCGTTGTGTTCCACGAGCAGCAACATACAGGCAACTGAAGGAACACGGGGGCGTTTTAGTCAGTAAGCCGACGTTCGCACGGACGTAATAAAATTTTCAACTCCCGGTGTTAAGCCCAGCGTTGAAAATCCAGTGCACGAAAAATAAAATGTATGTAAAAACTTGAGGCGTGAACGTCCTTCTTACCCTAGCCTTATAAGCCTCAAGCTTTTAAGAAAACATTAAAGTTCTATGTTTACGTAAGTTTTATTTTGTACTCTTAGTTCATTAAAAGCTTGTTTAAAAAAATGTTTTTATATAAATTTTATTTTATACTTTTTAGCATTAGAATTTGTTTAAATATCTGTTCTATCACCTTCACTTGAAAAGTATTTGTAAAGACAAATCCAACAAACCCATACTCGGTTTAGATATAAGTTTAAAGATATAAGTTCTATCAGCTTCACTTGAAAGGTAAATATAGACTTTAGAACGGGCTATCATAATTGAATGCATATATAAAATTTAATGTCGCTGTTGGCCGCTGAGCAGTTTCCTCGTCTTGAGTCAATCTTGGGTGCAGCTGCCAGGTCATGGTGGACCTTGGAACGGACTATAATAATTAAATGCGTATATAAAATTTGTTGTCTGTGCCGTTGACCACTGAAAAGATCTATCGTATGGAGCCAATCCTGGGTTAGCAGACAGGTCATTTATTTATTTATTCATGGTGTATGAATGCGTCTATTAAAATGTGTGTCTATGCTGTTGATGGTTTAGAACTTCCCTCGTTTAAAGCCAGTCCTGGGTGCAGCACTTAGGTTACATATTATAGTAGACTTGAGAACGGTCTATCATAATTGAATGCCTATATAACATTTCATGTCTATGCTGCTGACCGCTGAGAAGTTCCCGCTTCTGGACCCAACCCTGGGTGCAGCAGCCAGATCATGGTAAACTTTAGAACGGTGTATCATAATTGAATGCATAAATAAAATTTCGTGTAGCTCCTGTGGACCACTGAGGAATTTCCTCATCTGGAGTCCATCCTGGCTGCTGCAGCCAGGCCATGGGAGACTTTAGAATGGACTGTCAACATTAAATGCGTATATATAATTTCGTGTCTGTAGGTACTATTGACGGTTAAGGAGATTCCTCGTCTGGAGCTAAAAATATAAAATTTCGTGCTTGTTCCGTAAACTGTTGTGGAGTTCCTTCGTCTGGAGACAATTCTGGCTGTCAAATCAGGTCATGCATCATAAAAAAATGCATTGTCTTTGAAACTGAACCAATATGTAAAATTTTAACTCCGTAGGATAAGACGAAGTGGTTTCAATTCAGCTTGCAAGATTTGTTAACTAACTAACACACTAACAAAGCAAGTTAATATAAAGCTTGTAATAAAAATAGCCTCGATTTTATTACGTCCGTGCGAACGTCGGCTAAGAGTCTGGCCCTCCCGCTCCGGCCAGAGCGGGAGAAGTTATTTGATAATTTCCCAAATAAAAAAAAGGAATGCTTTTCCTGATAAACTTTAATTGTGAGTACTACATTGAGGTACAGACGCCAGCACATCAAGCTACCCGAAACTGTCAAATTTTCCCAATCAACTTTGAACCTTATACTTCAGCGATAAAGTTGAAAATCTATTAAATAAATTTGACAGATTGTAGTACCCTGATGTGCTGGCGTCTGTACCTCTTGCTTAATCAATCATCCACTTACAACAATTGCGATTGATTCAATCATAATTTTTCATGAATAATAGTAACGTATTTCTACTTAGAAATATTGGAAGTACGGGTAAAATAAATAATATATTAGTCATATATAAAACAGAATATTATTCATAAAAAAATTTGGTTACAATAATAATTTTATGTCACACCGACCTTGACAGAACTCATCAACACACAATAAACACAATAACTTGTCAAAATTGACAAATGACAGAAAAAAACACGCTTTTATCACGCACAATTTTTTTTACATATTTTAATAATTTTATTTAGACCAAGTGCAATCTATTGGAGTCATCAAAACGAATCATATGACCCAAAACTGGAAGGGTTACTAGTAACTACTGAAAAGTTCCACTATCTACCTCCTGGCTCCATCATCAGACCCTCGACAGCAAGTGCAATATATTGGACTCGTCAAAATGAATCATATAACCCGAAACTCGAAGGGTTACCATTAACCACTGATAAGTTCCACTATCTACCTCCTGGCTCCATCATCAGACCCTCGACAGCAAGTGCAATATATTGGACTCGTCAAAATGAATCATATGACCCGAAACTCGAAGGGTTACTATTAACCACTGAAAAGTTCCACTATCTACCTCCTGGCTCCATCATCAGACCCTCGACAGCAAGTGCAATATATTGGACTCGTCAAAACCAATCATAAGAGCCCAAACTCGAGGGGTTTACTAGTAGCCACTGAAGAGTTCCACTATCCACCTCCTGGCTCCATCGTCAGATCAGCTCCAAGATACTAAATTATAGTTCTGTTATCCGAACATATAAAATTTCATTTCGATACGACAAAAAAGCGTGTTAATTAGAAATAGGTTAAAATTGACTTCCAAGTTAAAAGCTTATTAAAAAACATTACCCTCCTTCTGGGGCAGTCGGGTAATTTTTGTTTTTTTTTTTTTTAAAAAAAACGTTGCCCCACACTAGGAATTTCTCCTGAATCGTGGGTGCGTTTACAAACATAAACTCACATACACAAACAGCCAGACCCGGAACAACTACTTGTAGGTCATACAAATATTTGTTCCGTGCGGGAATCGAACCCGCGACACGCAGCGCAGCAGTCAATCGCTTAACCACTGCGCCAACCGTGCCGTCATCAATAATAGTTTATGAAACTGTTGCATAATGAGGGGTATTAAAACATGAGTGTGTGTTTAAAAACCGAGCCGTAGGCGAGGTTTTTAATTGTATCACACGAATGTTTTAATACCTAGTTATGTGCAGTTTCAAACACTACTTTATCTACTCTCATACATTGGGATTGAACCTAATACTAAATAAAAGATCAAAGTTAAAGATCAAGAATAAATTAAAAAATCCCATGAAATTCAGTACTGCTGTGGTGCAGGTGCCATTCATTTGTTTTGTAAATAAATGAATGTCGCCTGCGTACATGCGCTACAGCGGGTGCTGCTGTCCCCCGCTTAAACGTTCCATTACAAAAGTTGATGGAAACTCTTTGGTGATATTAACTTCTTGGATTAGCCCTGGATCGTAATAGAAAAAAATAATGTTTTATAGCATTATTATTTTGTTAGAGAAAAAGTGTTATATGATTCTATTTTTAAATTTCAGTATTGTGTTTATAAAGTATGTCAATGTAAACTCGTTTTGAAGTTTATAATTCGAATATTACGATATGAGAAAAGATAAAAACTTTTAAAGATTTCTATTTTTATGAAACAAACGACAATCGATTAAACAAAAAGTCGGGTATCGTGGGACACTTCATTCGCTGAAGGTATTAAGTAAATACAGAGCCATCTAGTATGGTCTCAAGTTTAAAAAGTTTTTGTTTTTGTAGTCTTTAGCAACTTATACTAGATGGCTCTGTATTAAAAAACCAAAACTTTTGAAACTTGAAAGCTTGAAACTGACTTTTTTGGGCATAATGTTTTTTTCGTTACGTTACGACATAGTATAAAGAGTTCAAGTAGGCTATCTGCGGCCCAATCCACGATATAATTGCCTACCATACTTGCCTGTCTCAGGGTTGTCACTTTTAGCTAAATTTTAATTCAGTGCCTAGAAATTGGCAAGGGCCGGGAAGTTCTATTTTTTACTTATGTGTTGTCTGGGTTCAGGGTTTGTGAGGTCGGTTTTACCTGTTTGTATAAATGGCAAAGTTATATTTGCGGTTTTTGAAAAAGTGCTATATCTCAAAAACTGCTAACTATATCACCTTCAAACCAATTTTCGTTGAAAGTGTTTTTTGACATCTACAGCATATATTTTTATTAGATTTTTTACTCTCTTACTTTAAAAGTTAGAGGGGGGGGGGGACACATTTTGCCACTTCGGAAGAGTTTATCTTTCAAACGATTGACTTTGAGAAAAAATGGTTTTGGAAACCTCAATGTCATTTTTAAAGACCTATCCATAGACACCCGAAAAAAAATTAGGACTTCCCATACAAAACTTGCTGATCACGTGATCGATTTAGGTACTATGGGAAGTCCAATTTTTTTTTTTCATATTTCAACCCATGTTTCTTGAGGAAAGTTGTTCAGTTTTATGAATAAAAGCTGTGGTTTCGTGCTTGCAACTGACCAAAAAAAAACGCCTTGTATTTATAGACTAAGAGCTTGTGTTTAAATTATTTGGTTAGTAAATTATTTTACTAGTCAGTTTTTTTTTTATTAAAGTAAACATAAAATAATACAAACACATATTGAATCACACATTTATAACCTTGCTCTATTTATCTGATTCACAATTCGCCAAATATTTGAAATTACGATTTTATAACCGTAAGTACTTAGTTACTTTACTATACCTACATTACTGAGAAATCGGCATAACAAGGTAAACGTAAACAAAGCATTAGCGGCATGTCAATTGACCGATCAAAAGTAGGTAGGTACCTAATACATTTTAGTGGGAAAGTAGGTCTGCCTACTTCGTCTGTCTGATAGATAACTAATACAACAAAAAATAAGTACATAGGTATTTCATCATCAAGTAAAAATTATATGCTTGAATAAGTGACTTAGTTACCTTTTCTGTTCAGTAGGTAATCTGAACAGAGACAACTCTGGAATCGATGAATTATTTAGACACCCAAACGCACAGCAATAATTTCTCCTGCGATTATCACTCATTTTTCATACATTTAGCAGTGCCGAACAGCCGCGACGCGGAAACCTATGCGGCGTTAGCCCCGACTGGCGCACTCATAAACGGGCTTGATTTTGTTAAGTGTGCGTGCGGCGACGCATAGATACAAGCCACGCACACATACAAGCCGCGCGCGGTGCGTTTCTATGAAGATAACTTACTTCCTCTCTTTATACTATGGTTACGATTTCTGCTAGTTTACTCCTATTGCAAGCCGCATTAAAGAACTTAGTTCCAATAAACGCGTTAACTATGTGTTATAGTTTTATAACTTCCCGTACCGATAGAGTGTTGTATTGAAAATAATTGTTTATTAATATTTATTTTAAACTAGCTTCTGCCCGCGAATTCTTCACGTGGAAGTCGTAAAACACCACAATATACTACAATAACAACCACATTTTTATAAAACATCCCTGTTTACTACATTTGTAAATCAAAATATACAGAGAGTCAGGAATGGTGACTCGGGAGCAAGCGACGTACAGTTGTCCGTGTGAGAAGCAGCTTGTCTTGCGATTGACAGCCGCAGCCTTCAGCCTTCGGTGTCGGCCCCTGTGACTTGTTGATCGCAAAGCATACGAACAGAGAACTGCATGCGCTTGAACTGGTAATTGTGGGGAATTAGTGGTATACGCGCTATAAACACTGTCTCGCCATCGGCACAACGTTAGAATTTCCACCTCGATGACGTTTCTCTGCAAAGACATGACTTCAAGCCGGGTTCTGTTACACAGATGTACAACCGGAAGTCCACTTGCCATTTGCGAATTGAGAAATTCTACGGGGTAATGTGTAGCATCATCTTCCTCCACATCAGTATTAATGGAGGTGTATATAACTTCACTCCCTTCAATTTGTGAGAGAATACTGTGGTTGATCGCTGCAACTTAACCATTTTCGGAGTTAAATTTTAAATAAGTGATGAAGCAATAATAATTGTAAGCTAGTTTAAATAAATACCAGTTTGAAATTTATAGACTAAAAGTGAATTGCAAAAATACAATGGCATAATTAGTGATAAAACTCATCAACACTTTTGCTAGCGTCGCGTCTACATAAAACAGGCCACACGCGGCCATCTTACAGAACGTTCGATCTGTTTGTAGCACGTTCTTGCAAAGATGTTTATGACTCTATGTAAACAAATAAATCACAATATTATAATACAAATTCAGTCGTTACAGGTAGTTAGAAGCTCAAAAAGTCTGACAACCAGTCTTACCAAGGGGTATCGGGTTACCTAGTTACTAAGTTGTGGAGGTCAGATAAGCAGTCGCTCCATGTAAAATACTGATATTCAGCTGCATCCGGTTAGACTGGAAGCTGACCCCAACATGGTTGGGAAAAGGCTAGGCAGATGATGATGATGATACAAATTGGCTTTGAACACATTGAAATTATATGATAGTAAAAGTACTCATGAAAATTTCTTCTTTATCTCTAAATAGTATATAAAACAAAGTTGCTTTTTATATATGTCTGTATGACTGCTTAGATTTTCTAAGCTGCACAATTGATTTAAAGAATTTCTTCGTTCGGTTTGTGTATAAATGTATAATAAGTAATTATTCAACTTTGATGTACTTAGCACAGAAGTATTGTTGTTTTGAGAATATGCCATATCAGTCGATTGCAACCGTGCAAAACGGGCTGGTTGCTAGTTTAAAACAATTTAAATATCTCACCAACTATGATTTAGTAACTAAAAGCTGTTTTATAAAAGTTATTCATAATAATGAGGACAATGACTCCTTTTCAAGTTTTCAGTTATTTCAGCTACACCTTGTACAGTCAACAGCAGAAGTAGATGATCAAAATGAGTTTATAACTTTTGGAGTCAAAACTGATCACGAATATATCGCAGCTGTACTAGTAGTAAATGTTTGGTATAATTTACAATCACATACTTTTGAATCACTTCGACGCCACACAGTTCTGACGCGAACTCCGTTCATTAGTATTGAATTTCTGATTTTGATCATCTACTTCGGCTGTTGACTGTACACATCATCATCATCATTTCAGCCGAAAGACGTCCACTGCTGGACATAGGCCTACCCCAAGCACCGCCACTTCGACCGATTCTGTGCTTTCCGCATCCAGCGGATTCCTGCGGCCTTCACAAGGTCATCGGCCCATCTTGTGGGAGGCCTTCCAACGCTACGTGTTCCGGTACGTGGTCGCCACTCCAGAACCTTTCGACCCCATCGGCCATCCGTTCTGCGAGCACACATTGTACACATTTTCATACAATTTTATAATCTATACTTACTTTATATATCTATATCTATGTACCAATATATAAAGCTGAAGAGTTTGTTTGTTTGTTTGCTTGAACGCGCTAATCTCAGGAACTACTGATCCGATTTAAAAAGTTCTTTTACGGTTAGATAGCCCATTTATTGAGGAAGGCTATAGGCTATATATCATCACGCTAAGGCCAATAGGAGCGGAGCACCAATGAAGAATGTTTCAAAATCGGGGTTTTTTTTCCTTTTGAGAGCTTCCTTTGCGTGCGCTGCGTAAACGGTTAGTTTCGCAAAAATCATGTATGACAGAATTGTTCTTCTTTAAAAGTTCTAAAAAGAAGTCCGCAACAGCATATGCCTATCTTTTAAGGTTGGCTCACTATAATCTTTTTTATGCTAACCAAATTTGTTCTAAAATAATGCATTATTTGCGAAGGTGTTTTTATAAACATGATATTAATCCTTATCCAAATAAATACGTTATTCATCACAAGTATTTAATTTAAAACAAAATTGCCCTGTACATCATTCGATTTCAATGAATGTTTTAGGAGATATCGCAGTTTTAAAATAACATCGCAGCAAAATAATGATCAAATACTGCGCGCGCATTTATGATGCAAGGCAGGCATGTGGGGGAAGGGCGTGAATCGTGATATAAGATTTCTAGCTTCTGCCCGCGACTTCGTCCGCGTGGAATAGTTACTTTGAGCTAACGCTAACTTTAATCCGCGCCTTCGTTTACGTAGAAGGCGAAAGTTTTAAAAAAAAAAAAACATACAGATAGATGCCAGCACTTCAAGCTACTAAAACCTGTCAAATTTATTTAATAGATTTTCAACTTTATCGCTGAAGTATAAGGTTCAAAGTTGATTGGGAAAATTTGACAGTTTCGGGTAGCTTGATGTGCTGGCGTCTGTACGTTAAGGAGCTATTTTAGGTACCTACATCTTGCTTTTTTATCAGTAAGAGTGGAACTTTAAAACGTTAGGTAAAAAAAAGTACTGGGTCTTATCTATACTAATATATAAAGCTGAAGACTATAACCTTTTTTATGCTAATCTTTGTTTTAAAATAATGCATTATTTGCGAAGGTGTTTTTATAAACATGATATTAATCTTTATCCAAATAAATACGTTATTCATCACAAATATTTAATTTAAAACAAAATTGCCCTGTACATCATTCGATTTCAATGAATATCTTAGGAGGTATCGCAGTTTTAAAATAACATATAGCAATAGCAAAATAATAATCAAGTACTGCGCGCGCATTTATGATGTGCAAGGCCGGCGGGCAGTCATGAGGAGGAGGGGAAGGGACGGTCAGTCATTTAAAAAAATATTTTCACCTTCTACGTAAACGAAGTCGCGGGTAAAAGTTAGCGTTAGCCCAAAGTAATTATTCCACGCGGACGAAGTCGCGGGCAGAAGCTAGTATTCTGATAAATCCTAAACAAATTCATAGATCCTTCGGTACTTTTCGGACTGTCATTCAATATCAGAATATCTTTAAATCCATTCATCGAGGTATTTTCTAATGGCTGTTAAGACGGTGTATTTTAATATGTAATGTATGGATAGCATCAATGTTTGCCTTGTTACTTTAGTGAAAATAATAGTTGTTTTAATTTCGTTTCCATCATGATTGACAGAAAAAACTAGGTAATTTTATGTAATACTAGCTGTGCCTACAGTTTCTTCCGCATGATTATGGGAAGACAAAATTGCAAGAAACAGTAAACTGAAGTTAGCTAGATGATGATAAATAAAACATAATTTAAAAATATTGCTTCACAATGTTTATTTTTATTAAACAATAACTTTACAAAAGTGTAAATTGAAACAGTACAACAGCGTAATTGGTGATAACTCCCATCAAAGAAATTGTTAGCGTAGCATCTACATAAAACAGGCCACACGCGGTCATCTTACTGAACAATCGATTTGTCTGTAATACGTTCTTGCAAAGATGTTTTTGACTCTCTGTAAGAAAAGGATGTTGTAAGTTAGAAAATGATTGGTCATTCATCATTTCAGCCGAAAGACGTCCACTGCTGGACATAAGCTTCCCCCAAGCACCGCCACTTCAACCAATTCTGTGCTTTCCACATCAGGCGGATTCCTGCGGCCTTCACAAGGTCATCGGTCCATCTTGTGGGAGGCCTTCCAACGCTACGTCTTCCGGTACGTGGTCGCCACTCCAGAACCTTTCGACCCCATCGGCCATCCGTTCTGCGAGCAATGTGCCCTGCCCATTGCCACTTAAGTTTGGCAATTCTTCGGGCTATGTCGGTTACCTTGGTTCTCCTGCGGATCTCTTCATTTCTGATTCGATCACGTATGGAAACTCCAAGCATAGCCCTCTCCATTGCCCTTTGGGTGACTTTTAGCCTTCTGATAAGGCCCATTGTGAGCGACCACGTTTCAGTACCATAGGTCATCACTGGCAACACGCACTGGTCAGAGACTTTCGTCTTGAGACACTGTGGTATGTGGGACGAAAAGATATTGCGTAGCTTCCCGAACGCTGCCCAGCCGAGTCGGATTCGACGATTGACCTCTTTCTCGAAGTTGGACCTACCTAGCTGGACAGTTTGTCCTAGGTAAACATACTCGTCCACAACTTCGAGCGTAGCGTCTCCGATCTTCATGGGAGTGGGTGTCACATGGGCATTTGACATAACCTTTGTCTTGTCCATGTTCATTTTAAGACCTACTCTTTCGGAGGCTCTACTGAGGTCATCGAGCATTGTACTGAGTTCCTCCATGGTCTCAGCCATGATAACTACGTCGTCGGCAAACCGAAGGTTAGTGATAAACTCGCCATTGATGTTGATGCCTAGCCTTTTCCAATCCAGAACCTTGAAGACATCCTCCAGTGCAGCGGTGAACAGTTTCGGAGAGATAACGTCTCCCTGTCTCACACCTCGCTGCAGAAGGATAGGTTTCAAGGTCTGGTCCTGGAGTCGAACTGACATAGTGGCGTTTTTATACAGACACTTTAGCACCTCGATGTATCGATAGTCGATCTGGCACTGTTGAAGAAACTGCAGCACAGCCCATGTCTCGATCAAATCGAAGGCTTTCTCGTAGTCCACAAACGCCAAGCAGAGAGGCTGGTTATACTCTTCGGTTTTCTGTATAACCTGCCGCAGCGTATGTATGTGGTCTACGGTGCTGAAGCCTTTACGGAATCCGGCTTGTTAGGGAGGCTGGAAGTCGTCAAACCTGCGCGCGAGATGGTTCGTGATAACTCTTGTAGACATGGCTTCTCGAAAACAGCTTGTAGACATAGCTCAGAAGTGTGATGGGCCTATAATTGTCTCCCTTTTTAAAGAAGAGTACCACCACACCTCTGTTCCATACCTGTGGCGTTTGACCCTCGAGTATGACGGAATCGAAAAGCTTCTCGAGGGCCTTAAGAACGGGTTTTCCACCGGCCTTCAGGAGTTCTGCCGTAATTCCGTCATCACCCGGCGCCTTGAATGATTGGTAATAAACATTAATTCTAAAAACAATCTGAGTTATAAAATCTTATGAATTGTTGGGATTAAGTAAAGCTTAAATAAACTTCATACATCAAATATTGTTGACAAACTGATAGATCCAGTGACACCTCCCGGGAGGTGGAGTTGGGGGGTATAGTGTAGCATAATAGTCTAATCAGCCTATAATGTTCCCACTACTGGGACATAGGTCTCCTGTCGGTGAGAAGGAGTGGGCCGTAATCCACCACGCGGGCCCAGTGCGGATTTGTAGATGTCACATGTCTTCGAACTTTTGGTTCTAGGATATGCCGGTTTCCTCACGAGATTTTTTCCTTGATCGTTTTGAGAGAAGTGTGGGGATGAAATAATTTACACAAAGTGTAGTTGTTGTCAAAAATCTTACCTGGACAGTCCTTGTTCTTGATAAGCTGTATACAGGCCGATTTAGCTTCCTCGACAGTTATATAGAATCTCTCACAGTATATACTATGCATAACAACTAATGCTATATTCTTGGACAGCCAAATACATGACACAACCGCACTAAATAGCGGGACCTGGAAACCAAAATATAAAGTTCAGAGTCTGTTAGAAATATTTGGTTGAATTTGAGGTTCTGGCTGATGAGTTCTGATGCTGGTACACGTGCTGGTAAAAAAGACAGTGGTCTGTTTTATTAGCACGCGTAGTATGGCCACATCTATCTTTATTCTACGAAAAAAAGACATAATTAACTCTTTGTGACATCTATTTTGCTCAAACATAGGGCGACTCGACATTATTGCCATAGCGCTATAAATCTTTCTTACAATTTGTCATTTTGTCGTTTGCTGCTTCCGTTTCCACGGTAATCATTCTATCCGTGCTGGTAAAACAGACCACTCAATCACAGTAATTTTTTCTAGCACGTGTACCAGGTCTGTCAAAATGTAGGTCAGGTGCATTGTACTCGCAACCGGCGCAGCGGCGACCGTGAATGACCGGTCGCCGCTCATTGGTATATGAACGTAAACGAAGCAATAAGAGTATAGAAAGATCGTAGCAGGTGGCGTTTAGAAGTTTCTGTTTGCCTCTATGGGAAAAAGCGTGGGTTTATGTATTTTCGATTTCTTGCTGGGGTATACAGCAACTACAGAACGTGCACGGGCGATCCTAACATTCTCCTTTTGCTTCGTCCGCATTCATACATCTGGTCATACACGAACACTAAGGCAATAATATTAGGAAAGAGTACCTTCAAATAAATCCAAAATATGTATTATACTTACACTGCTTCCTGCTAATGCAAATCGTTTACAAGTGAAGATTGCCACATAAATAAAATTTATACTGTGGTAACATGCGTCTATTACGTGACTTACAGTATGTAAAAAAATCTTTTTTTAGTCATTTGGCGCTTATATTCAGCATTATGTTGCTGAAATGATACTGATGATGAAACATTACGTCTAGAAGATGACTATATGAAAAGCTGCAAAATAAGAGTAGTTAAGAAGCATAAGAGAGGGAGAACACAGTGCTGGATATTATTGTATATTTATTTTTCACAAGCGGTTGCTTATTCGATCATTTATTATACAAGTAACCAGGACTAAAAATCGCCTACGTTCTTCTCCAGTTCACAGGCTGACTATCTGTCAAAAATAACGATTGGTTCAGTGGCTTAGGCGTCAAAAGGTAACAGACAGACGGATGGACAGAGTTACTTTCGATGGGTGACCAATGCCTGGAATTCAATTCAAATTAAGCACTTTCTGTAATTCTAGTATTGTGAACTTACCAATAACTGGAATATATTCTTAGTAAGATTATAGGCTTTTAAAATATTTTGGTATATTCCGAGCAGTTGGAGACATTGTTCTTCATTCTCCTGTCCGCTATTCAACATTAGGACATCTTTTGTCCATTCATCGAGAAATTGTTTTAACAATATTATTACTCGGATGGCAACCACATAATTGATATCAAATGTGATGAACATTATGTCACAAAAAAAGTCAAGGACAATCTCACCGGGACTAGAGTTATCATATAACACACAGAAAGAAGCATATATTAAAATATCACTACAGAGGGTAGTTAATAGTGAGATCCAGTTCCAAGTGATGAAAGTCCGGATGCTGTTACTGAAGTCAATGCTCCTGTAGATAGTTTGGATCTTCAAAGTAAGAAAGACGTTGTTATGCTTATGCACCATGTCTAAACCGAATAACATTATAAAACCGAATGCATACAACATGTAATAAACAGCGCTAAGAAGTGTGATAAAGTCATTCTCAGTAGGTTTCATACTTCTATCCGTCATATTAATAGTAATCATTCTATAGACACTCAACAAACTCATGAACAAAGAAAAGCAAAACGACATCAATTGATATTTGTTTCCTACTGGGTAAACACGATTATTTTCTACTAAATATTTTGAAGAGAAAAACAAATTAAGTGCAAAATCGAAGGAATACGTAATTCTTTGAACTTCTTTTTCGATTCGGTTATTAGGTGGCACTTGGAATGAGGGCTTTTGAATATATTCACGTTTTAGAAACATTCTTATCATGTTCAAATGTTTGTTGCTTGATGACTTATGCCAGACTCAATTATAATGTTAATACGATTGGGTTTATATATTTATGTACTAATCGTATCAATGTGTTATTCTCGTCACATTAGTAAATTAAAAAAGTGCTTTTAACTTTGTAACTACTATGGGTACGCTTCTGCATAACTCTTCGGGGAAACAAGGCGTGATGTGTTATTTATTTATGTATTTGCTCTCATGCACATCACACATTTTACAATATTTTAATGTCGGTTTTTGTACATGAACCGTGTCAGGGCACTGCTAAGCACAATGTTGGTTTGCTGTTGAGTTTGTGTCATACGAGTAGATTGAGTCAAAACTTATGAAAGTACAATACAATACGGAAAAAAATATATATGGCACCGTATAATTATGAACTTCGTTAGTTTATAATCTATCGGTATTATTTCCGTTAAATTATAAACTGTCGAAAAAATTGTGTCTAATGGAAATAATTCCGACAGATTATAAACTAACGGTTCTCACAATCTTACGGTGGCATATAATAGGTAAATTGCCGTTCTGCTGTACTGGCTATTTCAAGTCCAATTTTTTTTCTTTTTTCGCAAAGAATTCTAAGTGTAAATTATTTTTATTTTTAAAATATGGAAGTCTTTTTTGAAAATTAGTAATTTGTTTAATGGTTAGCGTTCTGTTTTCATCGCATTTGTACGTTTTTCGTCATCATGGATACGTTAACAATTCGAGTGATTATGGAGTATGAGTACCGTCGTGGCAGCAAAGCGGCAGAAGCGGAACGCAACATCAACGACGTATACGGAGCGAACACTACTAACGATCGCACCACCCGTTATTGATTTGCGCGCTTCCGTTCTGGAAATTTCGACCTAGGAAATGAACCCCGTGGTCGACCGAAAACTTTAGTCGACAATGACGAATTAAAGGCGATTATGGAAGCTGATGATTCTCAATCTACAGCTGAATTAGCAGCAGCTTTCGATGTTAGCATCAAAACAATATTGGTCCATTTGCGTCGAATTGGCAAGGTGAAAAAGCTTGACAAATGGGTACCCCACGAAATGAATGATCGCCAGCGCGAAGCACGCGTCGAGTTGAGCCTTGCACTGCTCAACAGGCACACAAACGAAGGCATATTGAATCGCATTGTTACTTGCGACGAAAAATGGATTCTCTTCGACAATCGCAAGCGCTCAGCAAGTTGGTTAGATCCTGGTTCAGCACCTAAACAATGCCCCAAACGAAAACTGACCCCTAAAAAAGTGATGGTCACTGTTTGGTGGTCTAGCGCCAGTGTCATTCATCACAGCTTCTTACCAAACGGGATGAGCATTACTGCAGATGTGTATTGTGAAGAACTGAACATAATGATGGAGAAGCTCGCACATCTCCAACCAGCTTTGATCAATCGTTCGGCTCCGCTGCTCCTGCACGACAACGCGCGAATTCACACTGCACAGCAGACGGTCTCCAAGTTACAAGAGCTGGGGTTGGAAGTTCTCCGTCATCCACTGTACTCACCAGACCTTGCCCCTACAGACTTCTACTTTTTCTAGAATTTGGATAACTTCTTGGCGGGGAAAAAATTCAATAACCGAGAGGCAGTTCAAAATGCCTTTGAAGAATTTGTTGCCTCCCGTCCAGCAGACTTTTTCAAAAAGGGCATCAATAAGCTACCACTACGTTGGCAAAAATGCATTGATTGCATGGGTAATTACTTTGATTAATAAAAAAAAAATATAGAGAAACAAGGGCGTTAACTTATTTCATGAAAAACGGCAATTTCATAGGTGAAGACCTAATATATACATGTTTAAAAGTCGATATGATCTCCAATTAACAGTAATAAACAATACACAATAACACACATAAAATCATATTTAGTCAGATTGATTAAAAAAATATATAACAAAATAATAATAAGGAATAAGTAATAATTACAATCATATCATGTCAAGTTATCGTTAAAAATGAATTGACTTATAGTATGTCATTTTACAATACAAAATAAAATAGATTAGATTTAATGTCACTGAAATATACATTATTTACGAGTATGTCATTGGCCGGATCTAATAAAGAAGAAAAAAGAAAAAGTTATGAACCTACATCTATAAAGCTGGTGTCGTCACAGTGTCGCGAAATCATATGGAAGTTTTCACTTCCATGAAACCCTTTCCTTCCGTTAACTTTCGTTCCGTTTTTCCTTTCGTTTTTCTTGAAAACTTCTTTAGGCGCTTTGAGCATTTTTGAACTCAAAACTCAAACTCAAAGCATTTATTTCAAATAAACCAATTACAGGTACTTTTGAATTGTCAAGGGGTCGGTCAGTCAGAAAAATGAAGCTAGTTGCCCATTCCAAAGCGTAGTAGGTACCTATGGAGAAGAACAGGCAAGAAACTCCACGGACACTCTTTTAAATCAAAATATTGTTACAAAATATTGGTTACATCATTCGTGTTGAATTTATACATGTGAGAACAATGTAGAAAGACGTGCACGTTAAAAGCGTCCGTAATAAAAATATAATAACAATTCAAAAATTTAAATAAATTAAAATAAAATAAACCGTGGCAGCTAAGAGATGACCAGTCCCTACTGACGGCGCCCGTTCACGAACATGACGCATGGATCAGCACCATTTAGCTCAACCATTTTGAAGGGAACTTAATGATCCAACACACACGCCACCATCAGCGAGACATTTGAGTGAGCATGACATACTCTCAGCTGCCAGAGCACATTCAAGTCAATGAAAGACGTACCCAGTAAATGGTAGCTTTATGGAATGTACAACATGGTCACAGTGCTCACACATGTGATATGCAATTATACAATACAAAGAGATTGAATTTATACAAGGAAAAGATAGTTTTACAATCTTCAGCAGCTGCAACAATATTTTCGAATGCTAATCAATTAGTTTATGCGCCCTTGTGGAGCTGGACCAGCGCTGAGCCAAGCATTTTTATCAGCGATGTAATCCCCCAACTTATAATATGCTTGGCAGCATAGTGTGCGTTTTATACATGATTTAAATTTCGTTTCGTTCAGTTGGAGTATGTGGGAAGGTATTTTATTATAACATTTTAAACAGCACCCCATGAAGGATGAGTCTACTTTAGCCAATCTGAAACCCGGCTGAACTAATTGGTCCCTATTTCTAGTCCTATAATTGTGTCTATCACCTCTTTTACTGAAACGACTTAGATTTTTCCTTACGTACATGATGTTTTCATAGATATATTGACAAGGTACCGTCATGATGTTAATATCTTTAAACAGATCCCTTAGAGAATCGCTTCTGCGGAGACGATATATTGCTCTGATGGCTCTCTTCTGCAGAATAAAAATAGACTCGATATCTGCAGCCCGTCCCCATAGTAAAATACCGTAAGACATGATACTATGAAAGTAACTGAAATAGACTAGCCTCGCGGTATCTACGTCAGTAAATTGACGGATTTTTCTCACAGCATATGCTGCTGAACTTAGCCGTCCTGCTAGAGATGTTAAATGAGGACCCCATTGCAGCCTTGAATCGAGCGTGATCCCCAAGAAAACAGTTTTATCGACAAATTCTAGTTTCTCCTTATTCAATACTATGTCACAATCACTACTTTTAACATTTGGTAAAGCAAATCTTATGCATTTAGTTTTTTTCCCATTTAATACTAAATTATTAGCAGTGAACCAATTTTGAACCTGCAGTAGGGCGTTATTTACGTCGTCAAGATTTGATGCACGTCTATTTATCTTAAAAATTAAGGAAGTGTCGTCAGCAAATAACACCATTTGTGGTTGGTTTTTTAATAAATGGGGTAGATCATTAATATATACTAAAAAGAGGAAAGGACCCAATATCGAGCCTTGTGGAACGCCCATTTTTACTTTTAAACCGATTGAATGGACACCATTTACTTGAACCTGCTGCTGTCTATCATTTAAATAAGATTTTACTAAACTGAGCGCAAGTTTACCTAGTCCGTAATGCTCAAGTTTCAAGAGCAAGGTTTCATGACTCACGCAGTCAAATGCCTTGGAGAGGTCACAAAAGATTCCTATGGCATCTTGGGCCTCCTCCCACGCTGTAAATATGTGTTTTAATAAGGTGACACCAGCGTCAGTTGTACAACGTCCTTTGGTGAAACCATATTGCTGATCGTGCAAGATTTGGTTGGCGTTAAAATGATTAAGCATTTGATTGAGCATTACCTTTTCGAAAACCTTGCTGAATACCGGCAGCACAGATACTGGTCTATAATTGTTAGTGTCTTTACTGTCCCCAGATTTAAAAAGTGGTATAACTTTACTGTATTTCATTAAATCCGGGAAGACTCCTTGATCCACACACAAATTAAATATTAAAGCTAAGTACGGTGCTATAGTCTCGATTATGGATGTACAAACTTTGATAGATAATCCCCATAGATCTTCGGTCAATTTGATTTTAATTTGCCGAAAAGCTTTTATAACTATCATAGGGTTTATATGTTTAAATTGAAATTCAACCGGGCAGCCTGGAACGTTCGCTCTTAATAAATTAATTGAGACATCGGGTGAGGAATTTAAAGCTTCTGTCGTTTTAGATGGTATATTAGTAAAGAAATGTACAAACTCTTGCGCTACTTCTAAGTTAGAGCTAATGGCACCACGTGAAGTCTCCAATTTGTACTCAGTGTTTCGTACTTTGTTCCTATTAGTTTCATTATTTATAACTTTCCAAACTGTTTTTATTTTATTTTCTGCTGATTTAATCTTGTTGCTAATATACAGAGCTTTAGCTATCTTGCAAGTATTTCTAAAAATTTTGGAATATGTAGCAACATACTTGTTGAAAGTTTCAGTATTAATGTAAGGCTTAAGGCCATACAGCTCGAACAGTCTTTCCCTACTTATCCTAATACCTCTAGTTGCCCAGTCACTAAAAATAAAATTAGGGCAAATATTTTTTGTTCTCTTTTCAAAAGTTTTGTTGAATTCAGTGTGCACTGCTGAAAAGAAATCCTCATACAATTTATTTGCATCGTCCATATTAGGGCCCAGAGCATTTAACTTATTATTTAGGGTACTATTGAATCTATTTAATTTGCCAGTTGTTATTGGTCTAATTTGTATTTGCACTTTTTGAATAGGTGTTCTAAATTTAAAAGTTACCGTTTGTCCACTATGATCAGACGGTAAATAATTTACGATGGCTTTATCTAAATAATCACAACCGCAGAAGACATTATCGATACAAGTAGCAGAAGTTGAAGTTACTCTAGTTGGTTCTGTAAAAATATTTGATAAATTGAACGATTTAAAAAGGCTTAATATTCTACTGCTATTTGAATTATTTTCCAGAATATTTATATTAAAATCACCACAAATAATTGCGGCTTTGTTACTGGATGCAAGTTTCGCTAGGACATCTTCCATTATTGACTCAAATAAAGAAAAGTTCTGATAATTAGGGGGTCTGTATACGCACACTACAACATGCTTATCCAGCTCAACACAGGACAGTTCGATGCAATGTTCAACTGATAAACCAACTATGTCATTACGTTGCTTAGATTTTAAACAATTTTTTATCAAGATTAGAGAACCTCCACGCAGCATAGATTTACGGTTAAAACAACTGCCCACATTATAGTTCTCATAATTAATTAGCATTTGGTAATCCTTTAACCAATGTTCAGTAAAACAAACAATGTCAAACTTTGTTTTTTCTAAAAACATTTCGATTTCTAATAATTTGGAAGAAATACCTTGAATATTTTGATGAAATAATTTCAAGGCATTCTGCTGATCTCCTTTTTGATAGTTATTAATTTTGGAGCAAGAAGACACCTTGTTGTTGTTAGGTATAAGAATATTCTTACTGGTGCCTTCTGTTGTCTTACAAACTAGTTTAAATGACTATCCGGAGTTAACCCCAAGATTTCAGTGTCATCACCAGGCAGTGAGCTCATAGTGAGTGAGGGAGATGGAACCTCCTTCGTACAATTTGTAAAAATATTTATAGCATTTGAGCTACATTTATTCAAGTTCACCACCTTATTATTAGTATTATTACTAACCACTGTGGTGTTAATAATACAAGACTGCGACATACTACTTATGTCTGAGTTTATAAAAAAAGCTAATAGCTGTGCTATTATGTGTCTAAAACTAACAGGCAGATACACAGTATCCCTAGTCGATTTTAAAGTTTCCACAAAACTGTTGGTGTCAAAAAATACAAACTTGTCACTATAATGACTAACTAAGAATTGCATATGCTTATTAAGCATATGAATATAATTGTTTTGTCTATTCGTCAATTTTTTAAAATATGGGAAAGCACACAATATTATTTTACTACAATTTAACTTTAACAATTCAGTTACACAGTCAGTGATTTCGTCTTTTTTAACCTTAGAACTATTACCTACAAATACAGTAATGTTGGTTTTAGGATTGTAAACATTTCCTGTTACTGATGCCATTATTCTTTTGTAGGTAGACCCTGGCATACAATAATTTTGAATAGAATAACACAGGTTGTTACTAATTAATTTACCTAAACCCCTTCCTATACTATCTGAGAACATAACTGAATGATAACAATCATGACTACTAAAAGATGGACAACTACCAATCTCAGGCTGTATCACTTGTGATAGATCTTGTACTACATCAGAAATATCTTGGTTGAGAATAAAACCTTGATTCAAACTCTCAGTCTGGGACGGGTCCTCCGTTGCCTCAGGCTGGACAGCAACAGGGTTTGAAACCTGACAAGTACACTGACACATAACTAACTCATTTGCAGCAAGAATATGTTCTTTAATTTGGTTCTGAGAACCCACATATTTAATGTAAAGGGAACTAAGTCTTCCCTCGAGTAACTGTATGTCAGACTGTAAGCGCTGTGTATCAATTTCATAGATTTTTTTGCTGTCTTCTAATTTAATTTGATAATTGTTTAATTTATTGAGTAATTCAACACGTTCTTTCCTCAGTGGAATATTTTTGGAAAAGTGTTTTTGTTGTTTTTTAATTTGATTACATTTTTTTATTATTCTATTCAGTTTTGCATATTTTTTAATTTTATTATGACTAACTTTATAACTATAATTCTGTTTCAGCAAGGAATCTTCAGTAAGGTCAATAGTTGTTAAGGAATCTTCAGTAAGGTCAATAGTTGAAATGGGACTAAACCATTGATTTCGCTACACTATGACGACACCAGCTTTGACCATTAAAAAAACATCAACGAGTTGATTACCGCGGTGCGTGGAGTAAAAGAAATTAACGCATTGATTACCGCGGTGCCGATTTTTTTTCAAGTTTTCACTTCTGTTGGCACTCCCGGAGTGCCACTGTTTTTTTTTTGCATGATGAAAATATTGTAAAAAGTACTGACACTTTCACCTCACAATATTATGCCATAGTTAAACCATGCATAAGCATAGGCATAGTATGTTGAGAGCGCGGTCTCAGGGTTTATGTTGCTTTTTAATTTGCATTATAGGTATATAAATTTTAATAATTTAGTCTACAGATTTTCGATATGCTTTTTTCATGTTAGATTATTGTCTAATGTTAAACCAAGAAGCATTAGATCGTCTCTTTCTGGGATATTTAATTTATTACTAAGGTTATTTATGTCTAGTGGCTTTCGTTGGTATGTCCTAAATTGTAGTAGATTAATTTTGTTAGCATTAATTTGTAGATTATGCTTCTCTCGCCACGATTTAAAGACCAGCGATACGTCGTCCGCGAATAGAACGCACTTCGATTCAATTATTTTAGGTAGGTCGTTTATGTATATAATAAATAATATACACCCCAACACACTGCCTTGTGGAATGAAGTGATTAATAATCTTTGTCTGTGATTAACTATTTTTAGCGTTAACTTTGTTCCTGAACAAAATGTGTCATAAAAAAACAAATTATTGTATGTTTTCTCCTAGAGGATTTTTTAATTGATTCTATATAAGGCAGTCAATGAAATTAAACTATCTTTGCAAATTCTTGCATTTATCCCTTTTATGGTGATCAATAATGTATTTAGTAAACAGTCGGGTTTGACGTCGGCACATCATATCTTTTTCTTTCATAAAACCATCTTATCGTTAACTTCCTTACTAGCTACATCATCTTTCAAAATCCTTCGACATCTTTCAAATAATCATATTTTCTTTGTTCTTGCCCTTTTTATTAAAACCATTTACATACATACTTAACACTTTCTTTTTGACATGCTCTTCATTTATCAAAATGTTATCCTATATTTTGGAGTCGGATATGGGGACTGCGTTGCTAATTGTTGTTAAATTAATTAACTATTTGTTTTTTTTCGACATAACATAACATCACGCCTTATTTCCCCGAAGGGTTGGGCAGAGGTGTCCCTGTATTGTAGCAGGTACACCCACATTTCACCAGTTATGTTTAAGTCCCATGTAATAGGGGGCGAGCCTATTGCCATCAACCGGGCACAAATCCAGACTCCGGGCTGCTATTGAGATATTCCAGATAGAAAAACCCAATAACACTTTGCCCGACCCGGGAATCGAACCCAGGACCTCATGCTCAGCAGTAGCGCTTGCGACCACTAGACCAACGAGGCAGTTACCTCATTTTTACGATATAATTTACACCACGCCCCTATTTCCGGAAGGGTTAGGTAGAGGTGTATTTATAGTACATCCACATTTCGCCAGTTATGTTTAAGTCCCATGGATGTAGTAGGGAGCGATATACTTTAGTAATTCAATGTGTACATCGACTAGTATCAGTTACTCTTATATAATATTGCTTTTCCATACCCGCCTTCCGGTTTAACCCGAGTGGGTCCCGATCCCGTGGCAGTATCAGGATGGTAGTGTCCTGTATCCTAACCCCGTGAACCCAAACATGGTCTACCTAAGTGCCAAATTGCATCCGGATTTGTTCAGCCGTTTTGGCGTGAAGGCGTAAAGCCCGCTCTACACTCGCGGCGCGAACACCCGCGAAAGCCGTGAAACACGAGTGTAGATGGTTTCGCAACTTCGCGTTCGCGCTTCGCGCTGTTCCCCGATCGGTGTCGGTTTTTTGTCCCGCGACAAAGGGTTCGCGCTTGGTTCACAGCGTGCGAACGTGAACGCATCTACACTCGCAGCTTTTCGCAGTAGCTCACGAGTCGCTGTCGGGAGTGGTCTTGCGTGTTTTTTTAATAAGTATAGATTTTTTAAGTGAAACCTTTAGGCGCGTTGGGCATTTTTGAGATGAGAAAAAAACAATTGAGCTCGCGACACTGTTACCGACACCTCATTTTTGTAAACGCGATTGTGCTCTTTATTTAGATAAGGTTACGGACCAATGTTCTATACACGTATTTTTCTTCCACCAAGGCGATCTTGTTCAAGTTTTCACTTCTGTCTGGGTGGAGTGCCACTGCCATTTTTTTTTTTATAAAGATTTCCGTTCCGTTCTTTTTGATTTGTTTTCTTTTTGCTCGGCTCCTAAATGTTGTCGCGTGATGTTAACCTTTCTCGAAAATTGGGCTATCCAACACAAAAATATTTTTAAAATCCGACTGGTAGTTCCGGATATTACCCCCTACATACAAACAAATAAACAAACAAATGTTACCTCTTTATAATATTATATAATATAATAATAGATAACAACTTAATAATATAACTAGGTTTTTATACGTTTGCAATGAGCACCTAATACTATCCTTCAATATACACATTTGTAAACATTATTGCAAGTCAATGCCAGCAGTTATTTTTTTAATCACATCGAGAACTGAAGTAAAACTACGGTATGCGTAGTAATGAAACTGACAAGATACAAAGGGAGAGTGGCATCAATGATGAATAATCCGCACGCGTCCACTTTTTTAAAGGCAGCATTCTGCACACGTTGAACGTTCTTACATACTTTTCTCTGTGTTTCTGAGGGAAAAAAGTTTATTTTATTTTATTTCTACTATGTTACTAAAGCATTTAGGACACTACATCACATAATAAACATCAACTTCATGTCTTTCTCCTAATTCTTTGAGTTCGGTGGCCCACGGCTTTTTCTTGCATATGTAAAGGGTATAGGTACAGGTTTTAAAGTTCAGTCATTCTCTATAGAAAAGGGAGGATCCTCCGACCAGATGGGTGTTGTGCCCGGAGGGTAACTGCCTACCGATTGATTTCGAGACATTGTATATAATTAAGTTTTACCTGAGAGTCCTCTTCTCTTTGAAAACATGATCATCGTACTCTGAACTTCTCTAGTGGCGGTATAAAACCTCTCGCATTCAATGCTCAAAAATGTTAGTATCATAACGTTCTTCACGAACCATATCTGAGTAATTACTACGAATATGGCTACCTGGAAAAATAATAACACAACATAATAAGATACTTTCATACCTGTATTTGCTGAGGATAGGGGCGGGGTACGTGGCTAAATAATAACAATAATAACAGCCACATGGTTCGGTTAAGATACGCTTGCCGCGGTTGGTTCGTGGATGGGTGACCATCCATTATATATCAAGACCCCTCCGTGCCTCGAAAAGCTCATTAAGTCGTTGGTCCCGGCTGTCATTCGTAGAGCTTTGACAATCGTTACGGGTAGTCAGAAAAGTCTGACTATCAGTCCTACCAAGAGGTATTGTGTTACCAGTAATTACTGCCATGTAAAATACTGGTAGTCAGCTGCATCCGGTTCGACTGAAAGCCGACTCCAACATAGATGGGAAAACGAAAAAAAATGGCTGATAATTTACGGAGGAAAAGCAAAGGTGTAAGTAAAAATAAGAAAACTAATTTATTCTAGCAAATGACTGTTACAGTAAATAGATAATGATATTTTTTGGAATTAATGTAATTGAGATACTTACACTGAGTGCCTCGTCGTCTATAAATAGCTTCATTTGTATTATAACTGCTATGTTCATTAAACCATGGGAAACTACGAATATAGTGTAGAAAACAATCTGAAAATTGGATTCACATATTGAAAGTAAAGTAGGTAAAATCTTTACAATATTGATTGGACAAGTATTAATGGCGCGCAATGGAAGAAACCTACACTTAGCATTGGGTAGATATGGTTTGAAGAAAAGACAGAAATAATATCACAGAATCTCACCATATGTTTAAACGTTTTCTCTATGGTCTCGTAAATCTGTAAGATGTTCAGATAAATATCAAACATACATTCCCAATAAGCCTCAGATTTAGAATTCCCTGCTTTCCGAGCATCTTTGGTCCAAACACAAAGTACCTTGTAGGTCAACTTGATCATAAACTTAGCATATATCACATTAATATCAAAAGTCAAACTAAAGTAGTAATACGACATCTGGCAGATATTAGTATCAGGGTAGAACATATATGTCATATAGATGATAGACCCAATTATGATACCATTTATAGTGATGACAGAAACCCAGTTTTGAACAGTAAAGATGAAGAAATCCTTCCCGGTAATCTTGAGTGCTCTAATCACATGTTGGATTTTTAATACCAACAATGTATTGATGTTACTCCACTTGATATTAATATAGTAATTTATAATGAAACCGGAAGAGTAGCTCAAGAAGTCGTAAAAGCTGGTCCAGTTAAGAATCAAGGCTAGAGTGTCCCAGTCAGTGATGGACGTGATCAGACCATACAAACCAACACACCGGGATATTATCAAGCCGAAAACTCCGAAACAGTTGTAAAGACAACTGTTAGAAGTAATGAAATTGTCACGTATAGAATACTTAGAACAGACAAGAAGGGATTGCATCAAATTCAATGGCCTTAAAACTGCCAGAAAATCATTTTCGATGAAATTATCGAGCAAAATTTCACTTGTGTTTGGGATTTTCGGATTTTTGTCCGGTAGAATAGGGTCTAATTTTGATCGTCGTTTGTCTCTAAACTTCGATAGCACTTGTATTGTACCGAACATGTCGATGTTTATTAATGAAGTGATATGAAAGTTCATTAAAAACATTGTGAATGCATTTATTTAATCGATTGTCGTTTGTTTCATGTATTTATAATTATATAAATATGTTTTGTCATTTGTTAAGTGATTGGCCTGCGTTAGAATTTTAATATAATATTTGTGAATATGAACATTGTGTGATTTTGTATGACTAAAATATGTTTTACGTTCTAGAACCTACTACTATAATATCATCATTCTCCTGCTCTTATACCAATTTATTTGGGATCTGCGCAACATGTTTCCTACTACTATACTATAATCCAACCTACTATTATAATCATAGCAAATCAGGTTAAGCATTTGAATTGAATAGAAAAAGCATATCGTTGTTCGGCATCCAATACCGCGAATGTGACATTTTTGGTGGTGAAGGGTGGGCGTTTTTGAGGGCCTATCTTATGTAATTTTGACGTTCGAAAAGTGCTGATTCTCAGCCTAGTTTGAATAAATGACTTTTGAATTTTGACGAAAATCGGATTTTTGTTTTATTTCATTCTATATGTTTAAATACGTGATCCTGCATTTAAAATGATTTTCGTCAAAAATATCACGTTCGCGGTATTGGATACCAAGCGACGATATAGAGTTTATTGGTATTCAGAAGGAGAATAGTGAGTTACAGTCAACTAGGATTTCAAATAATTTAAAAGAAGCGAAAAACGAAACAAGACATTGATGACAATATAAGACAATGTAATGACATTTAAAAATTATTTTCCTTTTATTGACATTGTTGACGTGTCTGTGCTAATAAATGTAGGCACGGAGGTATGTACCCCACAAGCATAAGAACAATCCCAACAAAAACATTTTATGTATAGTAGGTAGGTAGTAGGAAAAAGTTATCAGATCTAATGTACAGACAAGCCTCTAACTCGACAAGGCCTAACTCTAGAAACCTTAGTCAAAATGTACGGCTATGAATTTATGGCAAGAAATTAAGTCACTGGTCTTTAATGTTGTTTCATGCAATACTTAGTTAAATTAAACGTCCAAACCACATTTTGACAAAGGTTTGTAGAGTTAGGGCTTGTAGAGTTATGTACTTACTCTTTTCAAAGCTATTGTTATTATTATCTTTTAATTTTACAAATGTAATTAACAAGACAGTCATGATATTGTCTTATTACATTAGTGTAGTCGAAAGATAATTTTACTTAATTTCAATGCGAATCTTTACAAACAAACCGGGCACATAAACCCTAACTTATTTAAATTTGAAAAGTACTTTCATTCAAAGTCAATGATCATCCGTTGAGAATAATGAGTGAGTTTGTTTGTTACGCTTTAACGCTAAAACGGCTGAACGGATTTGGATAAAATTTGGCAAATGTGTAGACCTGGAGAAGGATATAGGATACCTTTAAATCAAATTCAAAATTCAAATTCAAATCATTTATTTGCTTACATGAGGTGATACATACAACAGAAGACCTTTAAACCATATCCTACCTTAATTGGTGTGCAAATATCTATTACAATAAAACATAATAAATCTTACATTAATCATACATTAATCTATAGCAAATGTTATTATTGGGGTATTTGTGACATTAATTTTATAGTTTTGCTAATATTACTTAGTAAAAAAAAAAAATACTCATGTTAATAATCATTAACGCTTTAATAGGCTTTGTTAATCAAGTAAGTCTTTAATCTATTCTTAAATGATATAAATCTTCCTTTATATTATTAGGTAATTTATTATATATTTTAGGGCCCATACGAAATGCACTCTTGTCAGACATAACCATTCCATGGCGTATTGCACGAAGTGTACTGGCAAGGCTGGTACTTTTTAGCGTCTCATATTTGGTTATACTATTTCTAATGTCTAATGCTAGTTCATAAGTATTCAGCGATGGGAATGTCAATATTTTTTTATTAATAAAATGTGGTTTACAAGTATCTGTAATAATTCACATATTGTCTGGATACATTTATTTTGGGCTTTGAAGACAGTTGCTCTCTCAGAGGCGTTTCCCCAAAACATTATACCATACCTTAGTGTCGAAACAACGTAAGCGTGATAAGCTGATAGAAGTGAACTTTGATTTATGACTTTAAGAAGCATCTAGATGGCATATGAATATCGACTTTGTTTTGTACATACTTGTTCAATATGCGTCCTCCATGTCACGTCTGAGTCTATGTGTAGTCCAAGAAATTTTGTAGTTAAAAAATTTTCTATGTTGATTTTGTCATAATTTAAATTGAATTGACTTAATTTTGTATTTTTATTTTTGAAAGTCATTATAAATGTTTTAGTTAGGTTTATTTTAAGTTAATTTTTTAGCCAGTTAACTATAGATGATAGCGTATCGTTCATTTCATGTTCAAGTGTCGTAGGATCTTCAGACCCAACTATTGCAGTACTATTGTCAGCTTAAATACAGATCCCGATATTCCCGCGGGATCGAAACTTATGCGGGTGAAACCACAGAGCGCAGCTAGTTAAATAATATTAAGAAATATATTGTGTAGTGTAATGATAAGACAATTTAAGATCACAAGTTAAGCTTTTATCATATAATTTATAGAGAACACGATTGAACTGTTACTACGTTTTCGTAAGAATTCATGTATGTACTCGTACATGCCCGTTTTGAAGCCGATAAAGAAATAAATGCATTTTTCTCCATACAATGTTTACTTTTCTTTAAAACGAATTTTACATAAAAGTGAACTGCCACAATACAAAAGCGTAATTAGTGATTACTTCCACCAAACACATTGGTAGCGTAGCATCTACATAAAACAGGCCACACGCGGTCATCTTACTGAACAATCGATTTGCCTGTAGCACGTTCTTGCAAAGATGTTTGTGGCTCTCTGTAAGGAAAAATGTACAGGTTTACATTTGTATTTGAACTTCAATTTGTATACCTAATTCAATATTTTTCCTGTAGTCCCTATGAACGATCTGTGTTCCAAAGCTTTTTTCCGGTACCTTAAGAAGTATATTTAAAAAAAAATCTTACTTGGAAAGTTCCCGTTCTTCATAAGCTCTATACACGCCGTCTCTGCTTCCTCAACAGTTATATAGAACCTCTCACAGTATATACTATGTATGATAACGAGTATTATATTCTTCATTAGATTAATTACTGAACTGGCATCAAAGAACGCCGGCTAAACAAGAATATTTCAAATTAGAAAATGTTAGACAACTGATAAATAGTGATATAGTAAGGCACAAATTACGATACCGTTAATACAACCACATCAAACACTTTGAATGTCTCAGTTGTATTTAGACACTTCTAAACACAACTTTCGCCTCCTCGCGTCACATTCAAAGTGTGTGACGCGAGGAGGCGAAACGCCGGGGCTTAACTTCGCTACCGCGAGAAATCACGGCACAGCGGACAGAGCTTCGGCGGGATCTCATGGCGGCACGTCACAATTGCGGCGATAAGCACCCCTCTTTGAGAAGTGGCTGGAGAGGCGCCACGGCATCCTCACCTTCCGTCTGATGCAGGTCCTCACTGGACACCGCTGCTTTGGGGAGGTTCCTGTTCAGGATAAGGCGAGAGGAAACGCCCGGGTATTAACATTGTCTGGATCGCCCGGAGGACACGGTGGAGCATAAGGTGGAGGTCTCCCAGCTTGGGCAGAGCATTGCCGTGTCCTCGTGGAGGCGATCGGCAGCGGTGATCTCTCGCGTCCAGGTTCAGGCCATGGTACGGAGCGAGAGGAAATGGGAGGCCGTCACCTCCTTCTTCGAAGCAGTAATGCTCGCGAAGGAGGAGGCGGAATGCGTGAGGGAGAGGCAAAATTCACTCCCTCACGCCCCTAACCGCCGCAGGCGGAGACGCCCTGGGCGTCGGGAATGGCGAGCCGCTTTCCGGCCACCGTAGGCGTGGCCTTGCAGACGGTGAGCAATGGATAGCTTGCCGTCCGATAAGGACCAGGCCAGGATGTCAGCAGAATTGACAGGGTCCGCTAGGGCCGATGCCTGACGGGGTCCGCTAGGGCCGATGCCTGACGGGTCCACTAGGGCCGATGCCTGCCGGGGTTGCGAATAAAACCAAAAGGGAAATCGTGGCCCTCGGCAACATGGCAACTGAAGGAACTCGAGTGAGTTTTAGTCAGTAAGAGTTTGACACGCCCTCCCGCTCCGCGCAGAGCGGGAAAAGTTATTTAATAACTTCCTAAATAAAAAAAAAAGACATCCAAAGTGTTCAGAAATTGTTAGGAACAAAATTTTATAACAATATTGAATCAATTCTCTGTAACTGGGTATGTTTGTTGATTTGAAAGAAGACAAAAACAGAGCGACACATAATCTGATGGTTATAAAATTAAGGCAATATGTAAGCTTGTGAAGTAAATATTGTCACACTTACTTCGTTTACTGACAGTAGTTGTCTTTTTATCTCGAAGATAATGCAGTAATAGGACATCATCACGAGGAGGAATTTGACTACCACTTGGCTAAAAGTCTGTGGAAAAAAATATTGTAGCAAAGCCCATGATTTGAAGACGAATGCACTTGAGGAATATTATATTAAAAAAGCTTTGCCTTTTTCTGATATTGAAGGTTATTTTTGATCGTTTACTGTAAGTAACAGGTAGGTGACTTTTCAATAATCATGAACTTACCAACACCTGAAAAATTCTATTGTACAAATTGTAAGCTTTTAAAATATTTTGGTACATCTGTAGTAATTTCTGACATTGTTCATTATTGTCTTGATCGACGTTCAACGTCACGATTTCTTTTATCCATTCATCGAGATATTTTTTCAATAATATTATAACTCGGATAGCGATAACATAGTTGACATCGAATGTTATAAACATTACATCACAAAAAAAACGAGGGGCAACTTCCACATAACTTGTGTTTACAGGAAAGATAAAATAGTACCCGATTAATACAAATATATCTCCACATAAAGAAGATAATAGTGTGATCCAATTCCAAACGATGTAACTCCGAATACTCCTTCTAAAACTGATGCTTTTATGGATAATTTGTAACTTCAAAATAAGAAAGACGTTATTGTGTTTGTGCACAATGTCCAGAATGAATAATATTGTGAAACAAATGAGTAAGATGATGTAATAAAGAGTGCCAAGAAATGAAATGAAGTCATTTTCTGATTGTTTCATATTTACGTCCGTTATGTCTATAATAAACCCTATATAGATACACATCGCATTCATGAATAATACATAGCATAATGACATTAACTGATACTTATTTCCTCTTGCACAAATATGATTACATTGTACACAATATTTAGAAGAGAAAAACAAATGAAGTGCAAAATTAAAGGAGTACACTATTTTTTGAACTTCTTTTTCGAGTCGATCATTGAACACTTGTAATGAGGGCTTTGGGATAACTCTACGTGTTTCAAACATTTTTTTCTTCTCAAATTGCCCGTTGTTCGATACCTTATGCTTGATGTGTAGTTATGTTCCTGTTTATATATGTACTAATCCTTTCAATGTTTATTGATTATCCCATTACATTAGTAAAATTATAAAATAATCCTACTTATTTCCTGAACAAACCGGGCAAAGGCATGGAACCTTAATTTATTAAAATACGAAACAAGTACATTGAAAATCATTGATCATCCGTAATGAATAATTAAATAAGTATGTACGACAAGAGTGTTCTATGTTCTATGTTAAAGGGTTTAGTTTCCGCACTTAGTCCGTAAGGTGGACCATTGTGCGTGGGCCATGGCGGCCGTTTGGTGGTTATTCCAACCAGCCCACCTCCCTCCAGAAGCTAATTAATTCTCCTGGTCTGTTCAGAACATCTGTGTAGGATCTGGGTGACCCGAGGGTTTCTGTTCTAATCTGGGTGACGCCTGTGCATTCAAAGAGCACGTGCGCTACGGTTTCCTCAGCCTCCATGCACGCCCTGCACAGAGGACTGTCTGTTATGCCTATTGTATGAAAGTGTTTGTTTAGCGAGCAGTGCCCCGTGATGGTCCCCGTCACCAGGCGCAGGCCGTTCCTGACCAGGCGTAATAAACGCCTGGTTAGCCTGCTATCCAAGGATAGCGTAGCTTCCTTGGACTGCCTGCAACCCGGTGTCGAGGTCCACCAGTTCTCTGCTTGTGTGTGGGTGAACTCCTGTAGCCACCTGCGTATTTGGTTGAAGGGGATTGGCACGATAGGTTCGGGGCCACAGACTGCCGTGCCAGATCCTCTTCTAGCAAGTTCGTCAGCTGCGTCGTTACCTAGCGATCCGCTGTGTCCTTTTATCCATTGCAGTGTCACCATGTTGCGGCTAGATACCGTTACTTGTTCTAGTGCATTGTGACATTCTAGTATTAACTTTGAAGTAGTATATTTTTTTCGTAAGGATTGGAGAACTGAGGCGCTATCGGAGAGTATGCGTATGTGGGTGTCCGTAACTCTCCTGGCTTCTATAGCACGGGCCGCTTGTATGATGCCCACACACTCCGCCTGATAGACGGTGTTGAACATTCCCAGCGGGCGGGATATATTTATGTTGAGGTCGTGTGAGAAGACTCCAACTCCGGTACCGAAGTTGGTCTTCGATCCGTCTGTGTAGTGTATACTCTCAGCTCTTTCGGGCCCGAGTAGTCACACTGTTCTTCTGTAAGTGTTATGTTGTAGTGCCATTGAAAGTGGTGTGATTTCGGGGTTTTGTCGCAGGGTGATGCCATCATTGGTCGTCGTTTGATCGCATCTTCCTTTATACGTATGTGCTTAACTCTGGAGTCTTTGCTAAGGGCTCCTGATAGATGAAGCTTAAAGGCGGCCAGGGCCGCCTCCTCCCGCACGATGAGGTGCAGAGGCGGTAGTCCAAGCATTGCCTGTAGGGCGGCAGTGGGTGTAGTTCTCATACTGCTAGTGATTGCAACACAAGCAAACCGCTGCAATTTTTCGAGATCTCTTTGGGCTGTACTCAGGTCTGTCCTGGGCCACCAGACTAGTGAGCCGTATGTGATAATTGGTCGGATGACTATGGTGTATAGCCAGTGGGTGACCTTGGGGCTACTGCCCCAATTCCTGCCAAGCAGTCGCTTGCACTGCCACAGGGATATGCTGGCTTTCGTGGTGATGTAGTTTGTGTGTTTTGCCCAGTTCAGTTGTTTGTCCAAAAAGATGCCCAGATATTTGGTTTCAGTTGAGAGGCTTAGGGTTGTTCCAAAGAATCGTGGTAGTTGTAGTGTGGTCAACTTCCTCTTTTTTGTGAAGAGGATTAGTTCGGTTTTTGCAGGGTTCACTGAGAGTTGGTGCTTGTTGCACCATTCCTCTACTATTTTCAGGGCTTGACGCATGAGATTGCATAAAGTGTTTTCGTGGGTCCCGTTTATTATTATGGTTATGTCATCGGCGTAGCCTACGGTGAAATAACCCTTGTCATTAAGTGTTTTGATGAGGCTGTCTGCTACCAGGTTCCATAGAAGCGGTGAGACGACGCCCCCCTGCGGGCAGCCCTTCGCTACGATGGCCCTTGTAGTGTCATTTACTGTGACTTGTATAGCTCTCAATTTGAGCATGTTGGTGATCCAGCCACTCAGGGTCGAGTCTATGCTATGTCGGTCGAGGGCCGTTTTTATGCTGTTAAACATGGTTTTGTCAAAGGCGCCCTCAATATCAATGAAGGCGGCCAGTGCTGAGCATTTGTGGTCCACTGCGCATTCAATTTTAGAAACCACGCTGTGCAGCGCTGATTCTGTTGATTTGCCTGTGGAGTACGCATGCTGTTGTTTGTGAAGTGGTTTAACCCGGAGAGGTCCGTCTCGGATGTGCCTGTCACAGAGTCTCTCGAGGGTTTTCAGTAAGAAGGATGTGAGGCTTATAGGCCTATACGCCTTGGCTTGTGTATAATCGGTCTTTCCAGGTTTGGGTATGAAAATGACTTTCACCTCGCGCCATGCGAGAGGTATGTGTCTAAGTGCTATGCAGGCTCGATAGATCTCCACCAGCCATGGTGTCAGATGATCTACCCCCCATTGCAGCAGGGCTGGGAAGATGCCATCCAGCCCTGCCGACTTGTATGGCTGAAAGGTGTTGATAGCCCACTTTATGCGGTCTTCTGTTACTATATTGCGGGCTCTTGACCAGTCTTGATCCGTTGGGGTCCATTCTGGTTCAGCCTCCCACGACCTGTCCTCCAGAATCTTACAGTCTGGGAAGTGAGTCTCAAGAAGGACCTTACTGGTTTCATAGTCAGTTAGTGTGTATGAGTTATCGGGTTTTTTCAGCGCGCCGAGAGTTCGGTCCTGATCATTTGACAGGATTTTATGTACTCTTGCTGCTTCGTTGTTAGTTTCAATTGATTCACAGAATTTCCGCCATGCTTTTCTCCTGGCAGTTCTGATTTGCTTCTTGTATGTGTATTGGGTCTCTTTGTATACCTCCCAGTCCCCCGGGAGTCTGGTGTTTTTGGCTCTGTTGAATTGTTTACGTAGTGTTTCTCTGAGTTTACTAAGTTCAGCGTTCCACCAGGGATTTCTCTCACTCTTGGTTCGTGGCGCTCTTAGTTTGCAGCATGCATGGTATGCCTCGGTTAGGTATTGTGATAGTTATGTTACGGTGTATTCTAATTGTGCCTTGTCTCGTATGGTTACCCGTGATAGATGCCTCGCCAAAAGGGAGGCTAGCAGGCGTTTGTACCCGGGGACATCGGTGCGCCGCGGGTTTCGCCTCGGTGCGGGTTTCCTCGTGTAGGTAGTTAGTGTAAAGCGGATTCTTCTATGGTCTGAGCAAGAAGGCTCATCCGATACGTGCCAGTTTGTGATTAGGTTTGTCGCGTTTTCTGTAGCAAGTGTTAAATCTATGATCGTTTGTCCCCGGACTGTGACCCAAGTGGGTTCTGAGCCGCGGTTAATAATATTGAGGTTAGTAGAGAATAAATAGGTGGATAGTACCTCTCCTCTGGAGTTCGGTGCGTCGCTGCCCCAAAGGGGGTGGTTGGCGTTCGAGTCGGTGCAGATGATGAGGTCCAGACTGATGCGCTCACAGTGTTGCACCAGGTCGGCCATCTCTTTAGGTGGGCAGTCTGCGCCCTCACCTGGCATGTATACCGAGGCTAGTACAATATCTGGAGCGCTACCCTCAGTCAGGAGCCTGACAGCTGTCAGGTCTCTGGAACAGAATTGGGTGAGTGGCGTGATAGGAATTTCGTTGGGTATGTAGACACAGGTTCTTGGTTTGTCTGACGTGTGTGTGTTGAGAATTATCTTACCTCCGATGTTACCGAGGCCACATATTCTGTTGTTCCTGATCCACGGCTCTTGGATCAGTGCGATGGTTCGGGGCTTCACCTCCAGTGCCCTGCGTAAACTAGCCGTGGCAGTCTGGCTATGCTGGAGGTTGTTTGGATAAAATTTAGGGGCGGTGACGGCGGTGGAGTGGAGTTAGTCGGAGATGGATCCATCGGACAGTCTCTCCGGCTCCTCCACTCTGTACTGGTCGTCGTGTTGATCGCCCGGCGACGAAGCGAGAAGTTGCTCACTCCAGCCCGGTGATGTGGGCGGTATAGTGTCGACGTCGTCGGCCATTGCCGCTCGGGCCATGACCTCCTCGAGTTGGGCAATGTCAGTGTCGCTCGTCTGTGTCATAGTCGGTAGTGCCGTCTTCCCGTCTGTGCTGTCAGTCTGGGTCTCAGAGGGTCGCGTCTGGGTGTCAGAGAGTCGGGTCGTGGGCCAGAAGCGTACGTATATTGACTATAGCAGGTACGATATCCGACGCTCCCGTCCCAGGACCTTTACAGCTTCCTCCGGTGGCAGCCCTAGGGTCATGTAAGTACCACTATGGTCACCACCGACGGTAGTTGCCCTGTACAACGACCACCTAGTAATGTCATACCAAGTATTCTGACGGGTCAGAATGCTTTGGAGCTTGGCCACGTCACCTCTGTAACGAGGGACGAAAAGCGAGGCTCGGACACGGGTGGGCACGTCGGTCTGTTTCATCACTGTAAGTTTCTGGTCAGTGTCTGGAAGTCTAATCGTGGGCACATTCTGGGTCAGCCAGGTCAGAGCGTTTTCATCTTCACACCACATCTGCACTGTGCCTTCCACTACCCGTGGGTATCCGCGGAAGGCCGGGAGTGGTGTCGACGAGTCTGTGTCCATCAGTAGGTTTTCGAGATCAGTCTTAACGTGCTCAGCCTCTTCCTTGGTCAGTTCTCTACCAGGGTGGGGAAAGCAGATTGCTACAGCCAGCCGCGCAGGAATATCTTTTGTGGACCGCGCATAGGTTCTCCATTCCCCCTGAGCGGAGTGGACTCTCACACGCTTGGCGTCCCCCTGAAGCGTACTCGGTGAAACCGTGTCGTCAGGGCGCTCTCTCTTCGCCGGCCCTGTACCACTCGGTCCAGGCTGCGGCTCGGAGGTGCCTGGTAGGGTGTTGATTGCCGGCAACGCCTTGTGTGAGGCTCTAGACCGCTTGCCCCTGGTATGTCTGGGTCGAGGTCGGTCGTGGGTTCTGTCAGTGTCTTGGGGTCGGCTGGCGGTCCCGGCAGACTCTGTCACGTGCGGAGGCGCTTCGCGCTGGGTTGCCCCTTCGCGTACCTGCCCCCGCCCGCTTGGTTCCGCGTCCGGCTGCATTTCGCGCTAGGTTACCCCTTCGCGTACTTGCGGCTGGTCGCGTGGCTCCGCGTCCGGCCACTTTGCGCGCTGGCTTTCCCCTGCGCGTACTCGTGGCTAGTCGCGTACCAACTCTTCAGCGTCCGATCGCGCTTCGCGCTGGCTATTGCCTTCGCGGGTATTGCGCTTTCGGTCGCCTACTTTCTTCCTCTCCCGGGCCAAGATTTTTCCGCGCTTTCTCAGCGGGCGTACTCCATCAACTTCAACCGGGAGAGTGGTAGAGATGCCAGGTCTGTCATCCTTCCCTACGACAAGAGTGTGTCCCGCTTCATTTAAACTTTCAACTTTATATCAATAAAATATTTTTTGTCGCAAGTAGATGAACTTTTTTCCTAGAATGCATCCTGGGATTTAAACATAACTAGCGAAATGTGCCACCTTTGCCTAACCCATTGGGATAACAGACGTGATGTATTGTTATGATATGCATCATGGCTATAGAGTCCGTTTGTACAGTAGGTTGTCAGAAAAAGCATTTCTTTCACCATGAGTTTCGCATATGCGACGCACCATGGGCAGCGTTCCTGTTCTCGTATCCAAAAAATCCTAAAAGATCGCGTGATTAAACTGCATAGTACTTGAAAGTAATAGACAATTCATTACGAAGTAGATAAAGCTATACATGGCAACTAAAAACGTCGATATCCGACCAGAGCTTGGCAAAATGAGTAGGATGCGTCCCGCCTAACAAAAAAGAGCTTTAAAAAAGAAACTAGTTATCTTTTCGGTATAGCAAATACTATTTATGAAAAGGGGTTCTATATCTGACAAGATACAATCAGAAGACGCTTAGTGGAAGCCGATATCAAATATATGTAGAAGAAACCGATCCTCGACGAAAAAAATTTAAAACACTAGATAGTTCAATATTATATACACTGAGGGCTAATTTGTCAACAGTCAGATAACTTTTGAGTGTATGTCATTAGTTCGACAAGCAATCTGAAGAATAGATAAGTTTGACATATTTTCTATACAAAAGCTGCCAACTAGAATCCTGAGTGCAGCGAGGGATTCAAACTCGCCCAAGACGAAGACACTTAGAACCCCGAGGAGAATACTCTAAGTTTTGCACCTATTCGGAGGTAATAAAAACTAATTCGATTTGGAATTAGTAGCTTATAAAATTGTTAAATAACCGGGGAATACTTAATTATGTGCAGTTTCATACCCAACTTTATCTCAACTCATACAATTTCATCAAAAACACAAAAAAAATACTATTGTAAATATGACACCCAAATCCAACATTAAAACGCCCAGTAGGTACGCGCCACAGCAACCGATCAGCTATTGCAATGACATGTCGCCATTACCACCACAGATCAATTAATATACAATAATATTACATATTATTCCACTATAAAATCTGTACTAAATTGCGTAATTTCATTATTTTGTTCGCCGACGGCGACTAAAATATATGAAATGAGAACTCTTTGGTTGAGCTATACTTTAATAGATTTTAATTTTTTTTTGTGGTAAAGAAAGAAAGACAAATATTTTATTTGGGACACGCACAGGAAATACAAAGAGTAATAAAAATAAAACAAAAATAAGAAAGGAATATTTTAAAATAACAAACTAACAAAAAAAAATACCGACCTGTGCGAGGCCAAAAAGGCCTATATCTCATCATAATGCTGCGATTTGTAGAAAAAAAAACCGCAGCGCTGGTATTCTGATACGGCCTGCTGTGATACCACGGACACACTTACGGACATATATAAATCCCTCAAGGGGATTACAAAATAAATAAAAAAGTAAAGTAAGTATATCAAGTTTTCGTATTTTTTAGTTGTGGTTCCAAATTCAAATCACATTATGCATCAGCGGGTCTATAAGAAATCCAGTGCAATATTAATGACCGATTAGTGATGATTAGTTTAGATTAGGTTTGCATGAAATATAATTTGACATTAAGAGTAAGTGGTGTGAAAAAAAATCATGGCTAGGAAATCATCCAGGTCTTAGACTCACAGTCGCACGATCACAGTTTTAGTAAATCCACGCGCACGATGCTTACTGATTAAAAATGTTTTGGCGTTGATTAATTGAAATTTAAGATGTGTGTAAAAAAATATTCATAATCGCTGAACTAAGTGCCCCTTCAAACTAGCGTTTGTCCAGCGTAAGCGTTCGATAAACGTATGCGCAGCACAGACGCCGTGACAACGCTACGCGTGCGTCGCGTTGTCGCGGCGTCTCAGCTAGAGCACATGAGTTCGCTGCGCTAGCGTCGTGGGTGTGCGACGCTAGCGCAGCGTATTTTTGTATGTAATAAATTGTGTGACGTCTGCGCCGCGCTAGCGCACCGTTCATTTAACTGAAAAGGAAACGCCGCGACAACGCGATGCACGTGTCGCGTTATTGCAGCGTCTGCGCTGCGCATACGTTCATCGAACGCCTACGCTGGTCAAACGCTAGTGTAAAGGGGCTCTTAATCGTAACATAAAAATGATATGGATGTTATTTAGGGTATATAAAACTGGTGAAGCCATAAGCGCAATATTCCGAACAAAATAATCTGTAACTTTTGGCGGGGAACACGGTAGCTACTACAAAAAACAAAAAATAGCTGCTCGCCCGGAAAGAGAAGTCCGCTCCAACGATTTTTCAATATATTCAATTCATAATACAAAATTCCGGATGAATATCAACGATATTTATCTGAAAGGGAAACGCCCATTCTTGGCCATGGTTTGCCCAGCAATGTGGTAAATACAAAAAAAATATCCATTTAGTAATTAAAATATTGCTATTACTTATTTGTAACGAAACCTCCGGAATTAAAAGCCGATTTAATCAAGACACTCAATCGTTTATTTCCATAACTAACACTTCCGATTGTTGGTCAATCCTGTCAAAGTAGGGATTGCAACTTTTACTGAAAAAATCGAGACACTCAAAACCGGTTACCAAAAATAGATTTTTGGAAAATCGATTTTTTATTATGTAGCTGTTATAATCAAACTCAGCCTATCGCAGCCCACTGCTGGGCATAGGCCTCTCCCAGGCTACACTACAAACAACACCCTTTCCTCCGCCTTCCGCATCCAGTCTGTCCCAGACAACTTTTTAAGTTCGTCGGTCCATCTAGCTGAGGGGTGTCCCACACTACGCTTACCGATACGTACCGATTACCGATACGCAGTCTCCACTCTAGGACTCGTCTGCTCCACTGGCCTAATGGCCATGAAGTGACAGAGGGCCGGTCATATTCATCGATGGACATTAGTCCATCGATGAATATGACCGGCCCTCTCTTCAGCTTGCTTACTCAGCAGGCTATGTCGGTAACTCCGGTTCTTTTCCAGATAACTTCATTTCTGATCATAACCTTCAAAGAAACTTTGAGCATAGCCCGCTCCATAGAGCGCTGAGCAACCTTGAATTTGTGGACTAGCCCGACTGTCAGTGTCCACGTTTCGGCACTGTATGTCATAAAGGGCAGGACGCACTGGTTGGAGACCTTAGTCTTCAAATACTGCGCGATTAGCGACGACAAGACCCAGATAGTTTGGGCAGCGTTTGGAAAGCTTCGTCAAAAGTTTTCCAAACGCTGCCCAAACTAACTGGATCTTTCTGTCGGCTTCTTTCTCAAAGTTGTGCCTACTGAGCTAGACGAGTTGCGCTTAGTAGACGTGCTCTTTCACAACTTCGAGAAGCGACCCTTTGATGTAGCTTGCATTTGGCAAGACATGTGAATTGTACATACATGACTTTCGTCTTGTCCAAATTCATACCGAGGCTAACCAGCCGAGAAGCTTCATTTAGGCTGTATAGCATCTGGTCTATGTAATTGTCCCAGCGTCTCGTCAGCGTCAGTTGTAAACTCTTTTGTTATTTTCTTTAGAGATAAAAAAAAAATTATTTCATTTTAAATTGAACCTGAATTACACGAACTTACCAGCTTACCACGGAGCCATCTGTGTGTCAACTGTAGCGTGGATACACGAAGACTTAAGAGATTTACCTTAAGCAATGTGGAAGTTGGGTTTATATTTCAGCAATGGATTGCACCATAACAAGTAAGTTATTTTATGAACCATACTCAGCAACTTTTACTGCATAACTACGTTACGTTAGGTTTGAATTGAATCATTCGGTTGGTTAGTGTCACGGAAACCATAGGAATAAATATTTGAAGTTTGTTTTGTCTTAAATCATTGCCACATATTTTATGTGACATAAGTTATGAATGATCATCAAAAATGGTATCAAGAGACCGATGTGATTCATTGTATTTATACATATTTACCTTTTGATGCTACAGCATATTAATAGGTATAAATTATTTTTATGACAGTATGCAATTATGTTTGAGATAATAGTTTGATGTGTGACCAATGTTGGATGTTGGCAAGGAATGCACAACAGCTTTCTGCACCACAAGAACGGAATGTTGGGCATCGACAAATATAATTGTGTAAACTGTGGTCAATCTGTATTAAGAAAGCACTTTCATCATCTATACCAACGCAAAACAGGCACAAGAGACATACAAATAAGAACTATAATTGCAGAATGGATTATACGAAAACTATAAACTCGGTTAATAGTAACGCATCTTTTAGTGATTGGGCCACCATAGGTATTCATAAAAGTAGAACACGGCTTTATGAGCTGTACAATGAAAGGACTTATGTAAACACAGCTGAATTTAATTTATATGTTAGAAATTATTCAAAATTAATTAAAAAGTTTGTTGTATGGCCAAGTCGCGTTATTTGAGTTCGAAGATTAAAAATAGTAGTAATGTAATTAAAACGACTTGGAATATTATTAATAGTGAAACGGGAAGGTCTAATAACCGAAATTCTGACTACAGCCTGTCTATTAATGACAACATAATAAAATCAGACTCACAAGTCGCCGCGGCTTTTGAAAATTTCTTTTCAGATATTCCAGTTTCAACTACTAAATCCCTAAACTCATCACCTTCTGTTGCTGAGTCTTTGCTAAAGGAAAATGTTAATGTTTGCGATTCGGACTTTCTTTTTGAACATATTACCTGTAGAGACATAATTAAAACCTTTCACACTTTAAATGTAAAAAAGACTGCAGATCTGTGGGGTAATTCTGTAGAAGTTGCCAAGTCTATTATTGACATTGTAGCACCTACTTTAGCTCTTATCTTTAATAATTGTATCGACTGTGGGGAGTTTCCTGACCTGATGAAAAATAGTAAAATAATACCTTTGTTTAAATCAGGTAGTACATCAGACCCCACTAATTATAGACCTATTTCAGTACTACCTACCTTTAGTAAAATTTTCGAGAAATTAATTTTAGAGCAATTGCAAAGATTTTTTAATAGACATAAATTATTACATAGCAAACAGTTCGGTTTTACAAGGGGTCGTTCAACTACTGATGCCGGTGTTGAACTTTTAGGTCATATTTATAATGCATGGGAAGATAAATGCGATGCCTTGGGTATCTTTTGTGATTTGTCCAAGGCGTTTGATTGCGTTCTTCATGAAACGTTAATCAGGAAACTCCGCCACTATGGAATCCGGAACAGCGCTCTGAATCTTCTTATTTCATACTTGAGTAATAGGATTCAGAGTGTTGACGTTAATGGAAAAAGATCTCCCGGATCTATAGTAACAATGGGAGTCCCTCAGGGCTCAATTCTTGGTCCTTTCTTGTTTCTTATCTATATTAATGACTTGCCTTACCTCATAAAGGATAACCATGATATAGTGTTGTTTGCGGATGACACTTCACTTTTGTTTAAACTTAAACGTCAGCAGCTGGTTACTGACGATGTAAATAGCGCGATCTCAAAAGTAGTTCAGTGTTAATAATTTACTTCTTAATAAAAAAAAAACCAAATGCATTAAGTTTACCCTACCTCATGTTAGGCAGGTGAAAACTAATGTGTTAATAAAGGGCAAAGAATTGAATCCTGAAGATAGCACAGTTTTCTTGGGCTTAACTTTGGATGCTAAGCTTCAGTGGGGCCCACATATAGATAAATTGTCAAAAAAGCTAAGCTCCGCAGCATATGCTGTTAGAAAAATTCGTAATTTGACTGACATAGAGACAGCCCGTTTAGTGTACTTTAGCTATTTTCATAGTGTAATGTCGTACGGTATTCTGTTGTGGGGAAATGCCGCTGACATTCAGACTATCTTTGTTTTGCAGAAAAGAGCTGTTCGATCAATTTATAAATTAAGTCCGAGACAGTCTCTCAGAGATAAATTTAAGGAGATTAATGTAATGACTGTGCCTTCTCAGTATATTTTTGATAATCTTTAATATGCCCATAAAAATATAAAATTGTTTAAAAAATACAGTGATATCCATTACAATACTAGAAACAAACACAAATTTGTTGTACCTACAACAAGGCTCAAGAAAATAGGTGGCTCGTTCAGATGTCAATGTATACGCTTTTATAATAAACTTCCAAGCCACGTACAAGATCTAAGCCTTAATAAATTTAAATCATTCATTAAACGTAAGTTGTGCCAGAAAGCTTTTTATACTGTTAAAGATTACATTGAGGACAAAAAGGCTTGGAATTAAGCTGCTCCAATTATTTTTTTTATTTTTTCCTTTTGAAACTTTGTTTATTTTGCAAACTTCAAAATTATATACACAATGACATGCATATTTACTTTGTTAAGTATAACATTATTATTATTTTAATTGATGTGAATGTGAGGACTATGTAGCTCATGTATATATATTTATTTAATTTTTCTCAGTTACTACTAATGATAATCTGGCAGTTTTGAGTACTTTATGCGGCCTACCCAAATGTCCTTTCTTTGGTATTGTTCGTCGAATCGTTGAGCTCCTTTTAAGTTCTGAGTTGAGCTGCACAATTACTGACAAATGCGTGCACTGACTGGACAGGTCCACTCAAATCTGTATGGTTCTTTCCTCAAAAGATCATTTCAGACACAAATCTACATGGTCCTCATATGAAATGCTCTGACCAAGATTATTTCTGGGTTTTTTTTATTTTATTATATACACATTGACATTAATGATTTTTATATATACAATGACATGAATATTTACTTTTAAAGTATTATATTATTTTAATTATTGTGAATGTGAAGACTATATGGGTCATTCCTTTTTGTTTTGTTTTTAATTTTTTCTCAGTTAGTTTTAATCATGGTCTGACAGTTTGAGTAATTTATGTGGCCTACACAAATGTCCTTTTTTTTGGTATTGTTCGTCGAATCGTTGAGCTCCTTAAATTCTGAGTTGAGCTACACGATAAATGACAAATGCGTGCACTGACTGGACAGACCCTCTCAATCTGTGTGATGCTTTCCTCTAAAGACCACTTCAGACACCAATCCACATGGCCTTCACATGATCTGACCAAGATTATGTCTGGACTTTAAAAGAGACTGTGACCTCTGAGTTTGTTTCGGCCTTTCTTCTCAGAGTAGTCAGATAGGAAACGCCGACCTCATCTAGTTTTTAAAATATGATTGACGTGTAAAAGTGTTTGTACAAACCTACTTACAGAAATAAAATCATTTATAAATATAAAAATATATTTTTTATTACTTTTTAATTTATAAAAGACACACTGAGTTCTATGTAAAAAATAGTGGTTGTTTCTTTATCTATAATGTTACTCCTAATGCCTATAACTTGTTTCTTTCATGGGCGTCACTTGGCCAAAACCTCTGATAAATGGGACATTTCCCTTTGCTTGAACCCAGAAATAAAACAGCTGATGCATAGAAAAGAATTTTAATAATAACAACTATTAAAAAAAGTAAAAAACAAATTGTACTACCGACAGTTAGTAAATTTTAAAAATAAGTAGGTATGTACCTACTGATTTTTAAAATGAATCTATTTGGAGTAAATATGACGAATATATTTTTGAGCGTCCTTTTTTAGGGTTCCGTAATAAAACAAGGAACCCTTATAGTTTCGTCATGTCCGTCTGTCTGTCTGTCTGTCCGCGGTCTAGCTCCGAGACCCTTAGTACTAGAAAGTTGTAATTTGGCATAGGTATACATATTAATTACGCCGACAAAGTGGTAAAACAAAATTATGATAAACATTTTTTTTTAGGGTACCTCTTATACACGTAAAGCGGTAATGTTTTTTTTTTTTTTTTTTACCCCATAGTGAGGGGTATTATTGGAAAGGTCCTTCAAAAATATTGTGAGTTTGTGAAAACCATTTTTGGATTCAGAAACTCAAACTCAAACTCAAAGCATTTATTTCAAATAAACCAATTACAGGTACTTTTGAATTGTCAAGGGGTCGGTCAGTCAGAAAAATGAAGCTAGTTGCCCATTCCAAAGCGTAGTAGGTACCTATGGAGAAGAACGGGCAAGAAACTCCACGGACACTCTTTTAAATCAAAATATTGTTACAAAATATTGGTTACATCATTCGTGTTGAATTTATACATGTGAGAACAATGTAGAAAGACGTGCACGTTAAAAGCGTCCGTAATAAAAATATAATAACAATTCAAAAATTTAAATAAATTTAAATAAAATAAACCGTGGCAGCTAAGAGATGACCAGTCCCTACTGACGGCGCCCGTTCACGAACATGACGCATGGATCAGCACCATTTAGCTCAACCATTTTGAAGGGAACTTAATGATCCAACACACACGCCACCATCAGCGAGACATTTGAGTGAGCATGACATACTCTCAGCTGCCAGAGCACATTCAAGTCAATGAAAGACGTACCCAGTAAATGGTAGCTTTATGGAATGTACAACATGGTCACAGTGCTCACACATGTGATATGCAGTTATACAATACAAAGAGATTGAATTTATACAAGGAAAAGATAGTTTTACAATCTTCAGCAGCTGCAACAATATTTTCGAATGCTAATCAATTAGTTTATGCGCCCTTGTGGAGCTGGACCAGCGCTGAGCCAAGCATTTTTATCAGCGATGTAATCCCCCAACATATAATATACTTGGCAGCATAGTGTGCGTTTTATACATGATTTAAATTTCGTTTCGTTCAGTTGGAGTATGTGGGAAGGTATTTTATTATAACATTTTAAACAGCACCCCATGAAGGATGAGTCTACTTTAGCCAATCTGAAACCCGGTTGAACTAATTGGTCCCTATTTCTAGTCCTATAATTGTGTCTATCACCTCTTTTACTGAAAAGACTTAGATTTTTCCTTACGTACATGATGTTTTCATAGATATATTGACAAGGTACCGTCATGATGTTAATATCTTTAAACAGATCCCTTAGAGAATCGCGTCTGCGGAGACGATATATTGCTCTGATGGCTCTCTTCTGCAGAATAAAAATAGACTCGATATCTGCAGCCCGTCCCCATAGTAAAATACCGTAAGACATGATACTATGAAAGTAACTGAAATAGACTAGCCTCGCGGTATCTACATCAGTAAATTGACGGATTTTTCTCACAGCATATGCTGCTGAACTTAGCCGTCCTGCTAGAGATGTTAAATGAGGACCCCATTGCAGCCTTGAATCGAGCGTGATCCCCAAGAAAACAGTTTTATCGACAAATTCTAGTTTCTCCTTATTCAATACTATGTCACAATCACTACTTTTAACATTTGGTAAAGCAAATCTTATGCATTTAGTTTTTTTCCCATTTAATACTAAATTATTAGCAGTGAACCAATTTTGGACCTGCAGTAGGGCGTTATTTACGTCGTCAAGATTTGATGCACGTCTATTTATCTTAAAAATTAAGGAAGTGTCGTCAGCAAATAACACCATTTGTGGTTGGTTTTTTAATAAATGGGGTAGATCATTAATATATACTAAAAAGAGGAAAAGACCCAATATCGAGCCTTGTGGAACGCCCATTTTTACTTTTAAACCGATTGAATGGACACCATTTACTTGAACCTGCTGCTGTCTATCATTTAAATAAGATTTTACTAAACTGAGCGCAAGTTTACCTAGTCCGTAATGCTCAAGTTTCAAGAGCAAGGTTTCATGACTCACGCAGTCAAATGCCTTGGAGAGGTCACAAAAGATTCCTATGGCATCTTGGGCCTCCTCCCACGCTGTAAATATGTGTTTTAATAAGGTGACACCAGCGTCAGTTGTACAACGTCCTTTGGTGAAACCATATTGCTGATCGTGTAAGATTTGGTTGGCGTTAAAATGATTAAGCATTTGATTGAGCATTACCTTTTCGAAAACCTTGCTGAATACCGGCAGCACAGATACTGGTCTATAATTGTTAGTGTCTTTACTGTCCCCAGATTTAAAAAGTGGTATAACTTTACTGTATTTCATTAAATCCGGGAAGACTCCTTGATCCACACACAAATTAAATATTAAAGCTAAGTACGGTGCTATAGTCTCGATTATGGATGTACAAACTTTGATAGATAATCCCCATAGATCTTCGGTCAATTTGATTTTAATTTGCCGAAAAGCTTTTATAACTATCATAGGGTTTATATGTTTAAATTGAAATTCAACTGGGCAGCCTGGAACGTTCGCTCTTAATAAATTAATTGAGACATCGGGTGAGGAATTTAAAGCTTCTGTCGTTTTAGATGGTATATTAGTAAAGAAATGTATAAATTCTTGCGCTACTTCTAAGTTAGAGCTAATGGCACCACGTGAAGTCTCCAATGTGTACTCAGTGTTTCGTACTTTGTTCCTATTAGTTTAATTATTAATAACTTTCCAAACTGTTTTTATTTTATTTTCTGCTGATTTAATCTTGTTGCTAATATACAGAGCTTTAGCTATCTTGCAAGTATTTCTAAAAATTTTGGAATATGTAGCAACATACTTGTTGAAAGTTTCAGTATTAATGTAAGGCTTAAGGCCATACAGCTCGAACAGTCTTTCCCTACTTATCCTAATACCTCTAGTTGCCCAGTCACTAAAAATAAAATTAGGGCAAAAATTTTTTGTTCTCTTTTCAAAAGTTTTGTTGAATTCAGTGTGCACTACTGAAAAGAAATCCTCATACAATTTATTTGCATCGTCCATATTAGGGCCCAGAGCATTTAATTTATTATTTAAGGTACTATTGATTCTATTTAATTTGCCAGTTGTTATTGGTCTAATTTGTATTTGCACTTTTTGAATAGGTGTTCTAAATTTAAAAGTTACCGTTTGTCCACTATGATCAGACGGTAAATAATTTACGATGGCTTTATCTAAATAATCACAACCGCAGAAGACATTATCGATACAAGTAGCAGAAGTTGAAGTTACTCTAGTTGGTTCTGTAAAAACATTTGATAAATTGAACGATTTAAAAAGGCTTAATATTCTACTGCTATTTGAATTATTTTCCAGAATATTTATATTAAAATCACCACAAATAATTGCGGCTTTGTTACTGGATGCAAGTTTCGCTAGGACATCTTCCATTATTGACTCAAATAAAGAAAAGTTCTGATAATTAGGGGGTCTATATACGCACACTACAACATGCTTATCCAGCTCAACACAGGACAGTTCGATGCAATGTTCAACTGATAAACCAACTATGTCATTACGTTGCTTAGATTTTAAACAATTTTTTATCAAGATTAGAGAACCTCCACGCAGCATAGATTTACGGTTAAAACAACTGCCCACATTATAGTTCTCATAATTAATTAGCATTTGGTAATCCTTTAACCAATGTTCAGTAAAACAAACAATGTCAAACTTTGTTTTTTCTAAAAAAACTTCGATTTCTAATAATTTGGAAGAAATACCTTGAATATTTTGATGAAATAATTTCAAGGCATTCTGCTGATCTCCTTTTTGATAATTATTAATTTTGGAGCAAGAAGACACCTTGTTATTGTTAGGTATAAGAATATTCTTACTGGTGCCTTCTGTTGTCTTACAAACTAGTTTAAATGACTATCCGGAGTTAACCCCAAGATTTCAGTGTCATCACCAGGCAGTGAGCTCATAGTGAGTGAGGGAGATGGAACCTCCTTCGTACAATCCTTCAGGGATTCGTTTGCGAAATATTAAGCTTTAAAGTGCTAATTTTTGTTAGAGTCAAGTGTCCCCCTCCCCTGCCGGCTAAATGGTTGGTTTTGGGTGTGTGAAAAATCACAACAGTAGCTTATATAACGAAATTAAAAGGAAAACTATCACAGCTAAGTAGGCTCTACAGATTAACGAGTAATAATCGACCAACTTAACTTTGCAGTTGCAAAAACATGTTTTCCCATACATTCCGTATGGGAGAACATATTTTGCAACTACAAAGTTAAGTTTGTTTTTAGGATAAATTCATCCCAACTACGGAACCCTTCATTGTGCGTGATCCGACACGCACTTGTTTTGTAATGTACGTAGCCGCCATCTTAGATTTACATTTTGACTTCACTTTCAACTTTAGCACCCTCAAAAACTATGAAAACGACAGCCATGACGAAACATTTGAAAATTTTCGCAGCCGCCTTCTTGGATTTTCATTTTGACCAAATTCACACTCTCTTTATCTCCCTCTCTCTCTATCGAATTAGATGAAGACAATTGCAGAAGACAAAAATATGAACGCTTTTTCACGTGACGATTTCTGCCACTTTACTTCTACCGCAAATCGCGTTAAAGAACTTCCAAAAACGATTTTCATTAAACAAAAAAAAGTGGTAGCACTGCGGGAGTGCCGACAAAAGTGAAAACTTGAACGAGAACACCTTGATAGAAGAAAAATACTTGTATAGAACATTGGTCCGTAACCTTATCTAAATAAAGAGCACAATCGCGTTTACAAAAAATAATACTTTCGAAAATATTAGAATAGGTCAATGTAATATAGTAAGTACTTTTTGGTTAGCAACACTGTTAGGCCATATATTGATAAAAAGTAATGTACTACTCATATGTTCAATTGTTAATGGAGCTTTGAAATGGTTGGATAATAAAAGTCGTTTTGTCTGTTTAAACCTGTTGTTTTGCTTCAACTTTATCAGAAAACTTTGAAGTAAAAAATATTTGCATAGAACATTGATCCGAAAACTAATATAAATAAAGAGCACAATCGCGCTTACAAAAATGAGGTGCAATAGATTTATTTTTTTCATGCATTAGATTTAAATTACCTAATGTTAAAAGTAGCGAATGTGACATCATATTGAATGGAGAAAAATTTGAATTTATTAATCAAACGGTTTTCCTAGGAATCACGCTAGACGAGAAATTACAATGGGGACCTCATATAACATCTTTTGCGGGGCAGTTAAGCTCGGCCGCTTATGCTGTTAGAAATATAAGACAGTTAACAGATGTAGAAACCGCGCGTTTGGTCTATTTTAGCTACTTCCACAGCATTATGTCGTATGGCATTTTACTGTGGGGTCGGGCAGTTGACATTGAATCCATCTTTATTTTGCAAAAGAGAGCTGTGAGAGCCATTTATAATCTACGTCGCCGCGAATCTCTCAGGGAACTTTTTAAAAGGATTAATATTATGACGGTACCTTGCCAATTCATTTATGAAAATATTATGTATGTAAGGAAAAATCCACATCTCTTTAATAAAATAAGTGATAGACATAATTATAATACTAGAAATAAAGATAAACTAGATCAACCATTTTTCAGATTATCTAAAGTACATACATCTTTTACTGTGTTAAATGTTACAACAAAATACCTTGTGACATATTGCAATTAAATGAAAGAAAATTTAAAACTCAAGTAAAAAAAAAAGTTAAAAGATAAAAAGTTGTTAAGTTACAATTTAAGTACACTTTGTAAACAAGCATATTACAAATTAGAGGATTATATCCAAGATAAGAGTGCTTGGAAACATGCTGATCCTGCTCCATAGGACAATTTAAAATCAAGACAAAATCAAACTGGTTGCTAATTTAATTGTAAAATTTATTATTTTGTGTTTTATGACATTGATTTTACATTCTGTGATTACTTCCTCATACACTGCCTTATTAATTACAAAAGTTTAGGAAAATCGTCTACTTTTACAATGTTTGTAAATATGTGAGCACCATGTATCTAATTATGGTATAGTAATTTTATTCTAGGTGCATCGTCTTCACATATAATAATTATTTAACTAATTTACGTACATATACAAACAATTGTAAAACATTTTAAAAAAGTAACGGTGGAGTTTCTTGCCCGTTCTTCTCCATACGAAAACTACCTTTTGGAAGGGGCGACTAGAATCAATTTTATTATTTTGTAAATTTTGACGTTCAAAAGTGCCATAAGTACATGGGCCTATTTGAAATAAATGATTTGACTTTGAGGTGTCGTCATAGTGTTGTGAAATCAATGGTTTAGTTTCATCTCAAAAATGCCCAACGCGCCTAAAGAAGTTTTCACTTTAAAAAAACTAATTCGTCTTAAGAAGTTATCGACATGTCAATTTTGGTTTCATACATGACCCCAACCCTACAGTAGTCTCGCTATCATTTTTGCTAGAAGACGTAATTGCTTCTCAAGTGCATGTCAATTTTGCTGATTTGACGTACATTTTTGTAAAGCAAAAAAAAAAATTTGAACCTTATGAACATAAAAACGAGGTGTAGCGAGATATGGTGACGTCACAAAAGCAATGCAAAAAATACTCGATTCATGCCTTGTTTTATGTTGAATCATGGTTGAATCGAATGAAATGTCAAAAAGTACAATGAAGATTTTGAATTTCAGTGAAAATGTGACTAAATATTTGAAAAAATACATACTTACATATAGTTTAGGTTAGGTTAGAAGGTTATTCCGTCTTTATTTAAGTTTGATATTTTTGAACGCTTTTTATACAAGTTTTAACAGCACAAACAGGCATTTTCGCTGAGCACTAAATGACAACCGCGCGTCTCGAAAACGATTAATGATGTGCGTTAGAATCGATTTGAAAGTAGTTTTTATGACCGTGCTAGAACATTTGTTCTTGTACTTTTACAGAGGGGGAAGTGTTCGAAAGGCTTCTCCAGTATTATATGCTCTAAGGGACGTTATAATAAGTTAAACTTTAATCTTATAGAACATAATTATCATGATTTTATGATGGAACTATTAGAATGAGCAATATCTTTTTTTGTTTAAGTGGCGTGTTTGCATGCCAATTTTGAAGCAGAAAAACAGACAAAGTCAATTGTCTATACAATTCTTAAATACTAATTTTTTTTACATAAAAGTGAACTGCCACAATACAACAGCGTAATTAGTGATTACTTCCACCAAACAAATTGGTAGCGTGGCGTCGACACAGAACAGGCCACACGCGGTCATCTTACTGAACGTTCGATTTGCCTGTATTACGTTCTTGCAGAGATGTTTGTGGCTCTCTGTAAGAAAAGATATCGGATATTTATTTAGATTTGAACTTTGTGTATTGTGGCGGGTTCTACATCGCCACATGTGAACTACACTTCCCGTCTGGTCGGAGGATCTTTTCTTTTATAAGGAGGATGAGTGAACTTTACAGCCAATCCTCATACCTCTGTCGTATACCTAAATCAATATATTTTAAGTAATCCACGTATAGGTACACAATCTGTGTCTTCACTTTCCAGTATTTTAATTAATACCTGTAATTTACAAACATTCTTACTTGGACAGTTCCCATTCTTCATAAGCTCTATACACGCCGTCTCTGCTTCCTCAACAGTTATATAGAACCTCTCACAATATATGCTATGTATAATGATGAGCATTATAATCTTCAATAGAAAAATTACTGAATCGACACCAAAGAACGCCGGCTAAACAAAAATATTTCGAATTAGAATATGTTATACAACAGATGACAAATTTTGTATTATGGAGCAAACTACGTTCATATTGTTGCCTCTAAACACAACTGGGATATTCAAAATGTTCAAATATTGTAGTCAGTATTGTGTTGGTAAATGAGATTCTACTTACGCCGTCGTCTGAGAGTATATTTCTTTTTATCTCGAAGATAATAAAGTAATAGTAAAGCAAGACGTGGAGGAATTTGACAACAACTTGGCTTAAAGTCTGAAAATAAAAGAATAAAATATGTTTTTATAGTCTGTTCTGAAAGTATCTGATAAAAGTGTAGTGTGTTCAGGTTACATTCTTACGCATTCATTAAAAGGAATTGATAACACATTCATCTGTATTTAGAAGGTTTCAAATTTATATTTTTTAATTGTTATATTACATAATATTATATAATTCTTTGTAATTCTGCTTATTATTATTTTTTTGGGAAATTTGTGTATATTTTGTAACTTATAACATCGCTTTGGATGAATCTATAAAGGTGTAATAATTGTGATTTAAATAAATAAATATTTATCACTTTTTCTGAGAATTATTGTATGAATTTTGTTAAAAAAAAAAAATTTAAAATATAACCTCAATTGCCAAATGAAAAACAAGCTCTTAGGTGATTTAAAATTAGAATTTCGGGTTTAAGTATTCAAATGATCAAATCAAGACACTCAATTTGTAAGTGGCACTTCAAACTATTCTGCATCCACAAGTACATTTTCTGACCCATTTGTGTCAAACCCTGGGATGAATATCAATTGGTTTTCTCTTTCTTTCTCTCGCACACTCTCGCTCTCGCACACTCTCGCTCTCACCCAATCTCGCTCTCACTCACACACTACTATCACATTTGTTTACATTTTCGTCAGATACTTTTGAAGACTTGAGAAAAGTAAGATTGAAAAAGCTGTGCCATTTTTCTGATGATGAAGGTCTAGGTCAAACTTTTAATAAAGGTCGTTTAGTACTTCAGTGTATTTAAAGTTTCGTAATGTTTCAATTAAAGTAAGCACTCACCAACACTTGAAAAATTTGTTTATACAAATTGTAAGCTTTTAAAATATTTTTGTATGTCTGTAGCAATTTTTGACATCGTTCATTATCATGTTGATCGACATTCAACCTCAGAATTTCTTTTATCCATTCATTGAGATATTTTTTTATTAATATTATAACTCGGATAGCGATAATATAGTTGACATTAAATGTTATAAAAGTTACATCACAAAAAAATTGAATGGCAGTTTCCGCTAAACTTGTGTCGCGAGACATAAAAGACATCCCATGTAAATAAATATCTCCACATATAGAAGGTAGTAGTGTGATCCAGTTCCAAACAATGTAACTCCAAACACTTTTTCTAAAATTGATGCTCTTATGGATAGTTTGTAACTTCAAAATAAGAAAGACGTTGTTGTGTTTGTGCACAACGTCTAGAATGAACAACATTGTGAAACAAATTGATTGGATGATGTAATAAAGAGCTCCAACAAATAATATAAAGTCATTTTCTGATTGTTTCATATTTACATTTCTGGCGTCTATAGTAAACGATACACATATACACAACGCATTCAATAATAACGTATAGCAGAACGACAATATTAAATACTTGTTGCCCCTTGGGTAAATATGATTATTTAGTACACAATATTTTGAACAGATAAATAAATGAAGTGCAAAATTAAAAGAATGCACAATTCTTTGAACTTCTTTTTCGAGTCGATTATTTAGTAGCACTTGGAATGTGGGCTGTGGGGGAGTTTTACGTCTTTTAAATATTTTTATCATTTTCACCACGTTGTTTGTTGATGCTCGTTGAGGAAATGTCGTCGTCGTAAATTCGTTCAACGATGAAAACGAATTAAGTTTGGAAATAAATGTTTTCTAAAGACACTGTCTATTTAATTAATTGTCTTAATACATTAGTAAAATGAAAGAATGAATTTAGTTTATGAACCAAACTTGATCAAATAAAGCGGCCATTAAGAACGAAGAACAAATGATTCTTTGAAAATATTCCATTCCCTGAAAACTTAGAATGGGATAGTCTCCTTTCAAACCTGACAAGCTGTTGCAATCCACATTCGCCGAAAGCTTACCTACTTATAAAAGACCACATGCCATAAAATGAACTAGCCTTGGCCTATCACTATTCCTTTGAGGATGAGTGACATAATAGCTAGAAGAAGCTGCGAACTATCCGGACCACTAACGCTACGCTACTACCTAATAACTTCTACCTTTTAACGTGAAAACGTCTTTAAATTTGCCATAGTGGGTGGCAATTAAAAAAACTGACTATAACTAAATCGGGGGATATAGTTTGATGCTGCACCAACATATGTATCATCTACATCCAAAATTTAATTACACCACTCGATAGCTAAAGGCTTAAAGAATTCGGCTCAAAGAAAATACTACTCGTAACGAATACGTTTTCACGTAAAACACACGGCCGTGTCCACGATACAAGCACACCCCACTTTTAGGGTTCCGTAGTAAACAAGAAACTCTTATAGTTTCGTCATGTCCGTATATCTGTTTGTCCGTCTGTCTGTCTGTCTGTCCGCGGCTTAGCTCAGAGACGCTTAGTACTAGAAAGCTGTAATTTGGCATGAATGTACATATCAATCACGCCGACAAAGTTGTAAAATAAAATAATGAAAAATATATTTTTTTCAGGTACCTCCCCTAGACGTAAAGTGAGGATGATTTTTTCTTCTCTCAATAATCCCATAGTGTGGGGAATTGTTGAAAAAGACGTTCAAAAATATTGTGAGTCTGCAAAGACCATTTTTGGATTTAGGGATCCGTTTTCGAAATATTAAGCTTTAAAGTGCTAATTTTTGTTAGAGTCAAGTGTCCCTCCCCCTGCAAGCTTAATGGTTGATTTTGGCTATATGAAAAAATTCACGGCAGTAGCAAATATAACGATATTAAAAGGAAAACTATCACAGCTAAGTAGGTTTTACAAGTTAACGAGTAATAATCGACCAACTTACATTTGCGGTTGCAAAAACATGTTCTCCCATACAGAATGAATGGGAGAAGATGGTTTTCAACTACAAAGTTAAGTTTGTTTTTGGTATAAATTCATCCCAACTACGGAACCCTTCATTGTGCGTGGTCCGACACGCACTTGGCCGGTTTTTGATGTGTAACATTATTAATTTAACCTCTCGCTTTCCTGTATTCTAAATCTAAAAACATCTAAATAATCAAATCTGTGGGAGTGATTTCGTGAAAAGGGACGGAAGTGTGTAACAGGAAGCGCGCGTTATTTGATTTGACCAATGAGCGCGTGCGATGCGAGTTTGTGTCCGTATGAATTGAGGAGCCATGTCTCATATTTAAACGCGGGTACTACCAATATTTAGTAGTAAATTAAGCGATTTTGTAGGCCCGATCCTGGAATTTGTAGTAAAACACTTTAAAAGATACACGACTTTTAAGGTGGCTCCTCAATTCAGACGTCTGAATTGAGGTGCCACCTTACAACTCTAAAACTAGACGGATATTTTTGAAAATTTGGTAGGATTTAGTAGTACTTATGCGTAATCTCTACAAAAAAAAGTGGGTTTTGTACGGCTGAATTTGAGATAGCTACAATGTTTTGATTTTTCATAAAAATCCATAAATTTCACCGCGCTCTTTCTCGGAAAGTACTCAACCAATTACAACATATTTTTAGTATAATTTAGTAGTAAATACGTTCTAATTTGTAGTATAAAAATAAAATGAAAAATCTACATAATTTCGCTAATACAACATATTTTATGTGGCTCCTCAATCCTGACGGTCTACAGAAAATAATATGTATGTAGCTACTAAAGTAGTTGATCAAATGGGATAACAATAGCACCAATATTTAGTAGAAATTTCTACTAAATATTGGCGTAATCCAACATTCTGTACATTCAGTATTTCAAAAGATATTAACAAAATAAACATTACTTAAAAATCTAGTGTGGTACGAGAGCCCACGACCAAAACCATATCACATCGTTTTACGGTCAAAACCGTATAAAATCATTAGTTTAGATGATTCCTGAACCCAACTCGGTGGGAAGTAACGGTCAGAAACATCCCAGTTTTACGGAAGCCTATTTCTGCTATGTCAAAAAAAATAAGCAGACGGTTTCATCACAATATGCCTGGGGGCCTACCACCAGCTCATAAACAGTATTATTTTAATATTACTTCAGTGGGAGAAAGAGATGGAGCTATACGATCTGTAGAGCTTCATCTCTTTCCCACACTGAAGTAATATTAAAATAATACTGCTTTATGAGCTGGTGGTAGGCCCCCTGATATTAAAAATGAGTTTTCGTAATTTTACTACAAAAAAGTTTGTTTTCAGACATTTTGCGTGTCACACGTGGACTGAGCGCATTTTCAAAAAATGACAAAAAATTTACCCTATCTATTTCATAGCAACCTGATTCAATTTTTTTTAATGTTTTCTATAGTTACTGAAAACCTGTTTTCAGAAATTTTTAATATCATATTATATAACTCCAAAAACAGAAAGAACGTTTCGGAATCGCCCGGCTAACGCGCGGTGCTTGTTACGCTTACGACACCGATGATGAGTCCGACAGTAAAAAAAAAAAATATTAATTTTATTTCAATAAACAGTGCAATGCTGCCAGTCTTCTGGGCACGTTTCCGGATGACAGCGATGCGGACGAATACTTCGACGCCTAAGTGTCGTTTTGTTTTTATTATTTTTATTTATACAGATAGTTAGTTAGTCTTTTAATTTAGTACTTAATGTAAATAGTTATATTATTTTTTTTTATCTTTATATGTTAATTAATGTAACTGGTTCTGTGCAATAAAAAAGAATAAAAATAAACAGTTATTTTCAAACGTTATCCACGTTTCCTTTTGTCCAATTTATTAAAAAAAACCTTTCTATTTCAGTTTGATTTCGGTTTTGGGTAAGCTCTTTATTAACTCATCATCTGTTACGACGCCTCATTGAGGTGGATAACAATTAAAATTCTATTGGGTCTCGTTAATGACAGTTGAAAGGTTAATCGTACGTAAAAACGATTTATTTTGAAAAATGATTTATCGCATCAACTGACCAATGTTCACCTAAATACAAGATTTTCAGACGGGTTGCTATGGGTTTTATTTTTTGCCTTATTTCTAATTTACTTATGGAAAAGTTATTTTTGATCAAGATACAACCTGAGACTGACCTGCCGTAATCTTTTGATCACGTAAAAGAAGAAAAAAATACGTTACTAATCAGACAACTTTTCGATTGAGGTTGCTATGAGACAGATAGGTTAAATTTTTTGACATTTTTGAAAATGCGTTCAGTCCACATTTGACACACAAAAATGTCTGAAAACAAACTTTTTCGTAATAAAATTACGAAACCTATGTACATTTTAAATATCAGACATATTGTGATGAAACCGACTGCTTGCTTATTTTTTTAAAGCAGAAATGGGCTCCCGTAAAACTGGGATGTTTCTGACCGGTACTTCCCATCGAATCGGTTCAGAATCATCTAAACTAACGATTTTGTACGGTTTTGACCGTTGAACGATGTGACATGGTTTTGGTCGTGGGCTCTTGTACCACACTAAATTGTTAAGGAATGTTTATTTTGTTAATATCTTTTGAAATACTGAATGTACAGAATATTGGATTACGCCAATATTTAGTAGAAATTTCTACTAAATATTGGTGCTATTGTTATCCGATTTGATCAACTACTTTAGTAGCTATGCACATTTATTTTCTACAGACCGTCAGGATTGAGGAGCCACATAAAATATGTTGTATTAGCGAAATTATGTAGATTTTTCATTTTATTTTTATACTACAAATTAGAACGTATTTACTACTAAATTATACTAAAAATATGTTGTAATTGGTTGAGTACTTTCCGAGAAACAGCGCGGTGAAATTTATGGATTTTTATGAAAAATCAAAACATTGTAGCTATCTCAAATTCAGCCGTACAAAACCCATTTTTTTTTTGTAGAGATTACGCATAAGTACTACTAAATCCTACCAAATTTTCAAAAATATCTGTCGGCTAGTTTTAGAGTTGTAAGGTGGCACCTCAATTCAGACGTCTGAATTGAGGAGCCACCTTAAAAGTCGTGTATCTTTTAAAGTGTTTTACTACAAATTCCAGGATCGGGCCTACAAAATCGCTTAATTTACTACTAAATATTGGTAGTACCCGCGTTTAAATATGAGACATGGCTCCTCAATTCATACGGACACGCGAGTTTTTATTTATTTCTTGAAAACAACCGAAGTTATACTCATCTGAGCATTTAACAAATTACTATCGCTTGTTTAATTTTATAGAATAAGGCCGCGTTCACACCAAAAAGTTACATAGTCGGCTGCCAGCTGGGTATCTACATAAACAACATCAAAAGTGTCTAGGGATCAAGGACGTTTTAGAATATTGCCGCAGGATCAGACGCAGAATATCCCATTTGCAAAAAGCCCTGTTGGCGCAGAATGTCCGACAATTGAGGATTATTATTTTAACTTTTTTGGATCGTTATTGATTATTTTTAGTGAATTTCACTATTTGAATCAAGAATTTTCTTTAAATTTCGATTAACCTCTCGTATGTCGTAATTACAGAAACAATTAAAAAACCATTGAGTCTCGCGTGGATCCACGTTACTATACATACGAATGGTTAAAAATAGAAAATCAACTGTCAATCAGGATTCCTACAAAAGTGAGTAATAGCGTTTTTACAAAACCATTACATTTTCTGCATCGGAACTGAACAAAATTGCATCGATATGGAACGACGACATCATTTGACACGAGAAGAGATGATGAGAGTCGTCGGAATGTTGCAAGCTGATTCAAGGCAACGTACTGTGGCTGTCGCTCTTGGCACTACATTGAGCGTAATAAGCCGCCTCTGGGCAAGATATCGTATCACATACAGCGTGGCCGAGCAATATGGAGGACGATCTCACATCACCACTCACAGACAGGACCGGTACATACAAAATACTGCTCAACAGAATCGTACCATGACCGCCATGATGTTGGCAACAAGGCTCTAAAGCTCTTCAAGCTTACTGATAAGCGACCAAACCATAAGAAATCGTTTACGTGAAGTAAGTCTGAGTTCCCGAAAGCCACTGAGAGTTCCACCTATAGCACTCCGCAATCGTAGGGCTCGTTTACAATAAGTTCGCGAACACTGAAATTGGGAGGAAGAAGACTGGTGGTGTGTTTGCTTTTCGAATGAATCTCGTTTCGGTATGAGGCCAGATATAAGACGGACTCGAGTTTGGAGGTCCTCTGGACGTCAAGAACGTTTGAAATTTTGTCAGGAAGTTCATTCATATGGAGGAGGCAATAATGGTTTGGGCCGATATTTGGATCGGTGGGAGAACCGATCTCATTTGGATCAGGAGCAACCTCATTGCTCAGATTTATGCGGAGAAGATTGTTTCAGACGTGATCATCCCTTTGCGAAGCCGGTCGGGCGACTCGTATCGACTAATGCACATCCACACACGGCTACAGTCGTAACACGCTCTCTTGCCGATGCTCGCATCAATGTACTGCCGTGGCCTGCTCAGTCGCCAGACCTCAACTCAATTGAGCATGTAGTGTGTAAGTACATATGTGTAGTTATAAGCATGATGTATTAGTACTAAGTAAGAGTCGTAATAAACCACTCGTATCGTAAAGACGTGTTTTGTTCGCCTTCCCGCAACCCACACACTTCATGGCGACCCTGCCATGCGCGAGCGCCGCGGTGTAGAATTCGTACCTACGTCGCCGGCCCGCCGCACAGTGGGCTGAAACGGGCCGGTAAAGGACTTAGCATTTAAAAAAAAAAGTTTCTTTTTCTGAAATTTTAAATATTGTGTTGGATTTATCTATCGATTATAAGTAATTATTTCTATGAGGGTCGTTCAGATAACTTAGTATTTTCGGAGTTATAAATATCCAAAGTAATTTTTGTATGAAGCAAAAGAAAAAAATGTGAAAATCTCGAAATTCTCAAATTTTCTCAAAGAATTGACTCTACGTATGCATAGTACGTATATTTGTCCTATTTTAGCGCCTATTTTCGGGTTGCGATTTTCTGCGCTTTGGTCACAATTTCAAATTTTGTTCTCTATTCCACACCACCATAGAGGTTAAGCACTAGGCGCGTTTTTTTTTATGTAGTGGTCTCCCCTTTAGGACTAATCCGCTAAGGACTAATAAAATAAATAAATAAATAAGTAAAAATCACAATCACTACGGCCACTGCACTGTTTTAATTTAATTACTGTCAAGGGTATCCACATTAACGAATGCAAAATTTTCGTATTCGTCATCATCAAATGTTTCCGCTTGTTCAATTACTAATAAACTTTGTGCTTCTACTGACAAAGTTTTATATTTTCTGCGAAGTTTGTGACGTTTCGCTGAGATGAGTAGATCAGAGCTGGTCAATAAATTATTTAAAATGTCTTCATTTGTAGTTTTTCTACTGCATTTCCTGGAATGGTGTTGGCGGTACCTACGAAAGTCTTTATTTCTAGCTTCAGCAGCTTCTTCAGATAGCTGTCCAAATGGTATTAGACCAAAACTTTCAATAATAGCTGCACCATGCATAAGAACTTTATGAACACTTGAAGGCATATAATACCAGCTATATAATTCCAAATACAGTTGCATGGTCACTTGAGCATATTCGTGAAATTTCGCTGTGTCAATGTGGTAACCTGATGAAATTGCCTCTAAAATGATTGCAAATCGCCTTATTAATTCTTCACTAACACCAGTTATCTTAGCAGTCATGTTTGGATTTGCAAAAAATCTTCTAGCAGTATTTCCGTCATTCGTGGAGCCGTGCCCTTGTTTAACAACATCAATCAGAAGTCCCATTCTATTTTTAAAAGCGTCTTGTATGTCTTTCTTTCTTCTTTCCATGATGCACTTGTTGTCTCCCTTTACTGTCCATGTCTGTATCGTTAATCTGTAGGCTATATGCAGAATGCATTCCATCATTCGTATCCAGGTATGCAATGATGACAATCCATATTTACAGAGATCTGGATCAGTCGGTTTTGATGCAATTAAGGGCAAATTATTCATCTCTGTTGGAGTGGCTTTACAAATGTCGCATCTCAGAGATGAAGTATCACATAAAATTGTTGTTGCTTTTCCGTCTATCATAGTCATTAATAAAGAGTGTGAAATTTTTATTTCTCCAACTTCTGTTTTCACTAAATTTACAATCTCTTCCTCAATATCGTTATTTTATTTTCTTTCACAAATTCGAAAAAGATTGGACGACACCAGTAAGATGAATTTGGTGAATCGTTTTGCGAGATAACTTGTTCGCCGCACACTAATTTTATTGGCACTAAACTACCCATAAATATGCTTGAATCGTCAAGTTGACTTTCTTGTTCATCGTCTGTTTGCATTTTTTGTTTGTAATTGGCTTGATTAGAAGCACCGTCAAATCCCCACTTACTGATTAGTGTAAATTCTTTACAACCACTATCTATGACGAGTGACGTCATTATTCTTGTTGTCGTTATATCCAATAGAGCTTGTAACTTTATTTTAGCTGAGGTTTCTGTCACTGTAATAGCATCTTTTGGTGGATAGCATTTCTGTTTCGCATGTTGCACTTGATAATAAGATGGAAATATCTTACTGTCTTTTTCGTTAACACTTTTTCTTAAAGTATTGTATTGCCACTTGGTCAGCTTAAGTGATAAAAATAACCCTAAAGCCTCATCCGTAGAAAACACAGGTTTTGTTTCTTTAACAGATATGCACTTTTTAACTTTTTTTACATCTTGGGGATTCTTTAGTAAATGTTCTAGTATTTTAGCAACCTCCTCATTCCCATCCGCTTTCAACTGCTCAAAATATGCATATTTTATTTCGTCCGAAGATAAATGAAAGTTTTCTGACACGTCATAACTTGTTGTTGCGCTCGCGCACTCTTATCCCTTGATTCCCGGAAATAAGTCTCAAAACAAAATTACGTCATACCTACCTATGGTGGTGGAAAATGTCGAACATTGTTTTTTTTTTAAAGAACTAAGTAGGTATTGAGGTTTTCAGGCCGTTTAGTATACATTATTTTCAATTTCAATTTAATTGGAATAAATTGCTTAACTAAAATAACATGATTCTTCATACAAATTTGATATGGCTATATCTCCGAAAGTACTCGTTAAATTAAAAAAAGTGAAAGAATAAAAACGTTTTAAATTTATGTCTAGATACCAAAAAAATACATTTGATCTCTTAAGACCCAACCTTGTAATCCCAGCCCACTGTGCGCCGGGTATCGCGTAGCGAGCGAATAGTGCAATTAGACAAATTCCTGTGTGCCTCGGTGCACTGAATAAGAACGTTTGAATATCGACGATGTATAAACTTATAATAACTTCGGAAACATTGAGCATAGCAAGACGCGAATATCGACTCAAAAATGGGATAAAGTTATTCAAAAACCGAGGATAAGGAGGTGATAATAGCACAGAATGCATCGGGAAGAAGTAATACTGCTGTTGACATCCAGATGAATAATATATTAATAGCGTCGGCCTTGACAATTGCCACCGTTGCAGTAATCATATATATATGGAAGAAGCTGAAGGACAGGCAGAAGAAGTGGATCGAAAAACGCGTAGAATCCGAGTTTATAAGAAAAATGCGTTTGCGGCTGTCAGGAAGGCGAGAACGTGGAGAAGAAAATGGAAATGTGTAAACCTCATATTGTCAATTTATCAGCGCGCAGTGAATAGTGGAAAAAGTGTACGACGTCATGATAAGAGTATAGTAAAAAAAAAAAAAAAAAAAAACTGTTGCAGTGTCCAATACGGATATTATAGAAACTTTGGTGATAGTGACCCGATTCGAACAATTAGTGAACAATTAAGTATAATAATGTATATCAAAAATAACATTACCTTTGTTATAATTCCGTATTACTTACAGCAACTTACAGCCTGATTATATCGGAATGTTACATGGGACAAATATTGGGCTAAAACCATAAACTATTGGTTTGGTATAAGGATCAACCTACTAGGTATAAGGAATAGGAATGGATTTATAAATGTAAGTATATTTTAATTTCACATTCTATGGAAAAAGAATTAGAAAGAATTTTAAGTGAATTATCAGATATCCAAGTCAATTTAAGAAAGTTAGGTCCAAGTAAACGGTTACAATATAAAGAGAAGGTTGAAGAAAAGATAAGAAAAGCTAAAGAGTTATATTCATTTTATAAAACTATTATTAGGATATTTTCCGAGCAAGAAAGCTCGTTAGAATTAGCTGAGTATGTTTACGAAGTCTTAAAAGAGAGAATAGATTTAATTTACAATAAGATTTTGTCATATAATTTACAAGGTGAAGCAGAAACAATCTTTTCAAACATGGAGAAGTTTGACATAAAAACTGCGACATCCTTAATACCTGTCATGGATGGTTCAGAAGGTACAACTGAAAAAATCATAGATGCTGTAGAGTTATATAACAGTTGTCTCAAGGACCCTAATCAGACAGAAATGCTTATTTCATTTGTTTTAAAAACAAGATTAACTAAAACAGCCAAGTTGAAATTAAAATGCGAATATAAAGACGTCGCAAGCCTCATACAGGATATAAAAACTTATTTACTAACAAAAAAATCCGCAAATTCTATACTTTGCCAATTAAATAATTTGAGCCAAAATAATATGTCCATTAGCGAATATGGCAACAAATTATCAGAATTATTTATAGACCTTACTATTGCGCAAGCTGACGGTAATGAAAAGGCAAGCGAGATACTGAGACCAATAAATGAGAAACTTGCAATTAAAAGATTTTCTGACGGATTAAGATATAAACGTTTAAGCACTATCATTTCAGCACGGAACTATCCTGAGCTGAAAGATGCGGTGCGTGCAGCTGAGGACGAGGAGCTGGGACAGCCCTCAACTTCCAACGGTATTTTCAACGCGAGGGGTAAGCCAAACAACAGGTTTAATTATAACAATAATTTCAATAGAGGAGGCCGATATAATTATAATAATCAAGGTTCTCGTTATCATGGAAATTATAATACAGGTCAAAATTATAACAACAACAGTTATTATCGGCAAAAGTTTAATAGTAATCCCCGTGGAGGATACTATACACGCGGAAGAGGTACTAGGGATAGAAATAGTCAACGAAGAATGTATCCAGTCCAAGTGAGTGGAGACCCCCAAACAGAGAATGAAAAAACAGAGAATGAAAAATCAGAAAACAAAAATCAGTTTTTTCGTTCCTAAATGCTATAACATTTTAACGTGTAACAAAAATGTTAGGTACGTACATTTTAATATAAACAATACCAAGCGTTCATGGTTACTTGACACCGGCGCGTCCATTTCCGCTGTTTCTAAGAAGGTGTTATCGGAACGCATTCCTTTGTATGAGGACAATATTATAATAAATGGTATTGGTGGAAAAACTTATTCGGGTGGCTATGTTTACCTTACATTACGTACTCAAAATGGTAGTTTTAATCACAAATTTTATTTGTTCAATGATTTACCGTGTAAATCAGATGGAATTCTCGGCTTAGACTTTTTATCGAAATTTAATTCACATATTAACTTGGAAAATGATACATTAATTTTGTATAACGAATGCGAAAATGTAATACCACTTTATGCGTCACCTACTATTTCATATAGTTACTTGACTATTCCTGCCCGAAGTGAGTCCGTTCATTACATACCACTAATAAATAATAAGGTAAAAAATGATTGGGTTATATTACCGAAACAATTGCAAGAAGATTTATTTTTAGCAGCATTAATAGTAAAGCCAGTAAATAACGTTATACCGATTAAAATATTAAATACTAAAGAAGAATCAATTACTATACCTACTTTTCAACCTGAGATGCATTCATTAAACGATTACCAAATATGTCAGTTTAATAAATGCAAGTCAAACGCGGAGAGAGCTGATACTTTGTTAACATTACTAAAATTAGATCACCTACATCCTGCTGAGCGTGAAACGATAGAAGCAATATGTACTAAGTACAATGATATCTTTCACTTACCGGGTGACAAGCTCACAACTACTAAATCATATAAACATGATATTTATTTAAAACCGAATGCTAGTCCCGTATATACAAAACCATATAGGTTGCCACATAGTCAAAAACCAGAAATAAATAAGCAAATAAAACAAATGGTACAGGATGATATTATAGAAGAAGCTCAAAGTGAGTGGTCTAGTCCAATTTTACTCGTGCCAAAAAAGTCAAATGACGATAACAAAAAATGGAGATTAGTAATAGACTACCGTAAATTGAATGATGTTATACAGGATGACAAATTTCCCTTACCAAATATCGTTGACATTTTAGAGTCACTATCAGGTGCCGTATATTTTACCCATTTAGACCTTAGTCAATCATATTATCAAGTGACCTTGGACACAGAGTCACGAAAACTTACTGCTTTTACAACTAATACTGGACAATACCAGATGAAACGAATGCCGATGGGTCTTAAAACCAGCCCAAGTTCTTTTTCAAGGGTAATGACTATTGCCTTGTCAGGTTTAACATATGAGAAGTGTTTTGTATACCTTGATGACCTTGTAATTTTTGGACGAAATTTTGAAGGTCACAATAAAAATTTAATAGATGTATTTGAGAGACTTAGAAAAGTAAACCTAAAATTAAATCCTAATAAATGTAATTTCATGAAAAAGGAATTAATATATTTAGGACACACCGTCTCAGCAGAAGGAATTAGTCCAGATAAAACAAAAATAAAAGTAGTAGAAAATTACCCAACACCAAAAAGTACAGAAGAAGTAAAACGTTTTGTCGCATTTTGCAACTACTACAGAAAGTTTATTAAAAATTTCGCAGAAATAACTATACCTTTAAATTCTTTATGTCGTAAAGATGTCCCTTTTATATGGTCTGACCAATGTGAAAAATCGTTTAAACTAATGAAAAAAGCGTTAACATCACCCCCCGTTTTACAGTACCCAGACTTTTCAGACGAAAACGAGTTCATTTTACAAACTGATGCTTCTGGAATAGCGATAGGAGCAGTACTTTGTAATAAAGACATGCGACCAGTCGCATATACAAGTCGACCTTTAAATAAAGCTGAAAAAAATTACCCAACTATACAAAAGGAATTACTTGCGATAGTATGGGGAGTAAAGTATTTTAGGCCATATCTTTTAGGAAAAAAGTTTACAATTATGACGGACCACAAACCATTGCTATATTTGTTTGGAATGAAAGATCCATCAAGCAGATTATTAAAATTCCGGTTAACATTAGAAGAATACGATTTTAATATAATATACATAAAAGGAAAAGAAAACGCCGTAGCAGACGCGTTGTCTAGAATTACAATAAATTCAGATGAATTAAAATGCATAAATGATAAAATACTTAATGTAATGACTAGAGCTCAGAAAAAGAAATTAGAAGATATAAACGATGGAAGTGACCCTCCAATCACCAATAATAACACAGACTATCGGCCTGATCAACCGAGAATCGTGGAATTATTGCGGATGCCGGGCGATGCAGTTGAAATAATTTTAATAGAAGGAAAAGAATTAAAAAGGATTAGAAAACAAGGGAGCATAGATGTAGAAACCGAGTGTTTTGCATTTTCCCAAAATAAGAAAATAATGTACATTAACCTTGATTTCAAAGCACAATACACGCGAGTCGTTTTTGTGGAGAAATTAAAGAAATTGAGTAAAAATATAAATGTCAATGAAATATGTATAATAAAAAGAGAAAATAACGCGTTATTCATAAAAGAACTAATAGAAGAGATAAAAAGTGAAGATATGTGGACCGGCCCACGGATATGTATTTTACGAGGAGTTGAAAGAATTGATAATGACAATGATAAGAGATTTATTATTAATGACTATCACCTACTACCCACCAGTGGTCATGCAGGCGTGCGTAGGATGATAAATAATATTAAAAGGAAATACTACTGGCCAGAAATGGAAGCAGACGTTAGAGACTTTGTAAATAAATGCGAAAAATGTCAAAAATCTAAACATTACCTAAAAACTAACGAGCCGATGGTGATAACCACCACAGCTTCATATGCTTTCGAGAAAGTGTATCTAGATTTAGTCGGACCTTTAGATAAAGATATAGATGGAAATAATTATATACTTACATTACAGTGCGAATTAAGTAAATTTGTTGAAGCATATCCTCTTAAAAATAAGGAAACGGTCACCGTTGCTAGAGCATTTGTTAATCAATTTATTTTAAGATTCGGAATCCCAAAAACTATAGCCACAGATAAAGGAACTGAATTTATGTCATCTACTATGACAGAGGTCTGTACACTTTTAGGAATTGAAAAATTGAACTCAACTTCATATCATCATGAGACAATCGGATCACTCGAAAATGCACATAAACATTTGGGTTCATTCTTAAGAATACAATGCGATAATTTCCCTGACACGTGGAGCCATTGGCTACCCTTTTGGTGTTTTACTTATAATAACACTGTACATTCTTCTACAAAATATGCCCCGTATGAATTAGTTTTTGGAAAACCCAGTAACATTCCGAGTAGAATAAGTACTAGTATAGAACCTTTGTATAACCCAGATAATTATAGTTTAGAATTAAGATATCGTTTACAAGTAGCACACAGAGATGCGCGAAATAATTTGATTATAAGTAAACAGATGCGAAAAACTATGTATGATAAAAACGTAAATCAAGTGCGATATGAGAAAGATGATTTAATATTGTTAAAAAATGAAACTGCAAGTAAATTGGATACTTTGTTTAATGGCCCATATGTTGTTATTGAAGACATGGAACCTAATGTAAAAATAGTAAAAAACAATAAAACAGAAATTGTACACAAAAATAGAACAAAATTGTTTAGAAAATAGTGTAATTTTAAATAGTGTAGTGTAGTTTTAAATATTTTACTAATCATAACACTCTTTGGTTGTTAGATTATATATATTTAAAAAAAAAAGTAATATTGTAAACATTTTTTTTTTTCTAGTACCCCAGTGGTGTAGTGTGTAAGTACATATGTGTAGTTATAAGCATGATGTATTAGGGTAATTCTTCAGAGACAAAATTTTCGATTTCTATGGGTATATTTTCTGTAACCAACTAACAAAACGACATGTAATTTTTTTTTTGTACAGTTTATATATGTCCCTAACTGGGACAAATTATATTTTTCAAATAATTGCTGTCTAGGTACAGAATAAAAATATTTGAAGTTTGTTCTTCTGATTCATATAACGCGTCCGTTTGCCATTTTCTGGAACAAAATGGTCGATGTCGCATTTTCCCTTTGATAAATCAATATAAATTATAATTATATCAAAAGGAAATGAATTGCCCTCTTACAAAAAAAATGAGAATTAGTTATAACTACGTTAGTGTGTTTAAAAATATGTAAATAAGAAGTGTCCGGCGTATAATACTGATTAATGTGGCGTAAGCTGCGCTTGACCGTACTTAGTCGGGTAATAATAATGAGAGTCTGGCTTCCCGCGCGGGGGGAGCCAGTCGTACAACGGACGACCTAGAAAGTGGACGTGCGGCTGGTTGGCTTAGATCCCGGTGTTACGACGGTAAACATCTGATTCATCTGTGCTTGGTTCAGGTGGCATTCTGATTACACTGCCTACTTTATCAAATTTATTTAATGTTTTAAAACTTCAATCTGAGTTTCGTGTGATGCTCTTGGGTTATAGATTCGTGTAGAAACATGACAATACTGAAGTCTGTATGTATGATGAGTTATGCATGATTGTAGGCAAAATCCTGATTAATCTGTGCCTGATTCATATAGTCAAAACCCCATATGAATTTTAAAATAAATTAGTTTTTCGCCTCTCCAGCACGAAAGGAGCGCTTTTGTTGCGTGATTCTGCTTGTCAAATTTTTGACTGTGTACAAGTCAGTAGTTCTAGTCTTATTTGTTATATTTAATTAGCTATAACCTTTTCAATAATTCAAAATGGCGAAAATGCACTGGTATTTTTCAAGTTTGCGATTATTAGTGTGGAATTATTCTGAAAAAGGACACGGGAAATTCTGAATTTCGGGGTGCCGAAATTCAGACTGGAAAAGATACGGATACACCCCAACAAGACCTCGACCTTCCCGATGACGACAACTTTTGGATGGAGACTTCGTCAATCGATGAAAAACTTATAACTCCAAAATTCACCAGAGATCGCTCAGATTCTGACGATGAGAATATTTTCGTGTTTAAAAGGCTCAATATGATAAACGGATAAAAGAGTCTCACGCCATTGGTGAAGATAATATAGAAGATATTATTGTTGTTGTTAAAATATGAATATTTTCTTAATACAGAGCTCATCTGCATAAAGTTTATGATTTTTATTTCTGTTTCTGATTAATCTGGGCACAAAATATTTGAACATCGATATCTTGAAAACCACTTTATAAAAACGAGTCCCTCATTCAAATATATGTTATTTGGTATACCTATTTTCATATGAACATATGTTACAAAGCTGAAAGTGAAATTAAATTTTGGCCATATGAATCAGTCGAAGAATCAAATTTCGAAGAACTACCCATTAGTACTAAGTAAGAGTCGTAATAAACCACTCGTATCGTAAAGACGTGTTTTGTTCGCCTTCCCGCAACCCACACACTTCAAGCACACGCATGGGAAATGCTCCAATGAAGAACTCTACCGAGTATGGATGCCGTGCATAAGACCGAAAAATTCTGAAAAATTTCGAAAGTGACGTAATGCGCTTGTCAGTGTGGGCCGATAAGTGAGTGACGCGTTCCTATTGGCTGAATTTGCATGTTCTTGTCCTATGACCATGGACTTATTAAGTTTGTATAATAAGTCCATGCCTATGACAGACGATCGGCCGCACGTGACAGTGGTGGCACGACTGTGGTGTCACATGTCACAATTTGATACTTACTTAATTAAAGTTGTGCATTTAACTCTACAATTTGAAATTTCAGTTCACAACTTTAATATTCAATTTTTTACCTATCAAAATGATTACCTACTACCTTATAATACAAATATAAATACTATAAAAAACAAGGGCTATTTTTTGTACGACATCCGAATCCGCACCCTTATCCGTTTAATGTAAATAAATCTTCTCCTGAACGAAAAAAAGATTAAACTCATTAAATTTTCTAACAATGTTCAGGTTAATGGAACGGAGTTGGACCCTGTTAAGTCGACAATTTTTCTTGGAATCACTATTGACGGTAAATTACAATGGGGCCCACATATAGAAAAATTGTCTGGAAGTCTAAGTTCGGCCGCCTATGTTGTTGAAAAAATTAGACAGATAACTGACGTAGATACAGCCAGAATTGTTTATTTTAGTTATTTTCATAGTCTTATGTCGTATGGGATTCTTCTCTAGGGAACCTGTGCGGACATTAATACTATCTTTGTTCTACTGTTCTACAGAAAAGGGCTGTTCGAGCCATTTACAACCTAGGTCCAAGACATTTTCTTAGAGAAAAATTCTATTGTATGTACACAAAAATATATCAAATTTTAAGAAAATGACCGATATTCATAGTTTAAATATTAGGAATAAACACAACCTTGCTGTACATCGCACACGTCTCCACAAAGTAGGCAAATCATTCATAGTTCAATGTATACGCTTTTACAACAAACTCCCCATTGACATTCGAAACTTACCCATTAAACGATTTAAAATCTGTATCAAAACCAAACTGTAAAAAAGGATACTATACAATTTTAGATTATTTAGAAGATAAAAAAGCTTGGGATTGAACTGCTCGCTCTGTTAGCAGAGCGAGCAGTTCAATCCCAAGATTTTTCGAAAAAAAAAAAATAGGACAATGTGGATATTATTTTTATTTCTCTGCTAGTTTTAGTGGTGGTCTGGCAGTTTGAGTAGTTTATGCGGCCTACCTAAATGTCCTTTCTTTGGTATTGTTCGTCGAGTTGAGCTCCTTAAGTTCTGAGTTGAGCCTCACGATTACTGACAAACGCGTGCACTGACTGGACAGGTCCACTCAAATCTGTGTGGTTCTTTCCTCAAAAGACCTTTTCAGATACTAATCTACAAGGTCCTCATATGGCCTGACCAAAATTATGTCTGGACTTTAAAAGAGACTGCGACCTCTGAGTTTCTTTCAGCCTTTCTCGAAACGCCGAACTCATCTAACTTATTTTTAATAAAAAGAAATTATATGACGTGTAAAAGTGATTCCGATATCTTATTTACAGAATAAACAATTTCTTTTCATTTCCGCATCCTCAAACCCGATTATCTCGATATCCTCAACCGTTACGTGACATCCGCCACAACGCTGCTTTAAATCAAATTCAGTTTCAAATAATTTATTTGCTTGAATATGGGTAGGTACATGAGGTGATACATACAACAGAAGATCTTTAAACCATATCCTACCTTAAAATAATAAATCTTTATTAATCATTATGTCGGATCCGGTCATTATTACGGACACAAAACGAATCGCAAGCGCGCCACTAGCGACATCAAGAGAGTTCTATCGACACCAAAAAAGGCGCGCTTCTACAGAGTCGTGATGTTTTAAGGCCAAGGCGTAGGGGGCATTCAGCTTGTGGTCGCATTGGAGTCAAGACGTCGCGGAACTGTTCTCGATTCGTGGTGCTCAGTTATTGTGTTAGTTGTAATTTGTGATCATTTTGTTAATTGGTGATTTTAATAAACGCCGTCGCACCCAGTGTGTGTATAATTTAGCTAGTGTGATTCATTTGATAGTAAATTATAATGTGATCTGAACTGCAAACTGTTTTTCTATTGCGCATTAACCAACACTACCCACTCTACGCCCACAGTAGTTAAAATATCGCTGAAAATAATGAAAGTCACATACCCGTCTCCGACACATACATTTATTTGCAGCAAATATTATTATTGGGGTATTTATTACAATCATTAATTGTATAATTTTACTATTATTACTTATTTTAAGGATATACAGTTGCTCGCTCAGTGGCATTCCCCCAAAACATTATACCATACCTTAGTGTCGAACCAACGTAAGCGTGATAAGCTGATAGAAGTGAACTTTGATTTATGACTTTACGAAACATATAGATGGCATATGAATATCGACTTAGTTTTGTATATACTTGTTCAATTAATATGTATCCTCCATGTCATGTCTGAGTCTATGTGTAGTCCAAGAAATTTTGTAGCTTTTATTTTTTCTACGTTGATTTGGTCATAATTTAAATTGAATTGACTTAATTTTGTATTTTTATTTTTGAAAGTCATTCTAAATGTTTTAGTTAGATTTATTTTAAGTTAATTTTTTAGCCAGTTAACTATAGATGATAGCGTATCGTTCATTTCATGTTTAAGTGTCGTAGGATCTTCAGATCCAACTATTGCAGTACTTTTGTCAGCATAATACAGATCCCGATATTCCCGCGGGATCGAGACTTATGTGGGTGAAACCGCGGGGCGCAGCTAGTTAAATAATACAATAAAATTTATTATGTACTATAATGAGACAATTTAAGACCACAAGTTAAGCTTTTATCATATTATTCATAGGGAACACGATTGAACTATTACTACGTTTTGAAGCCGATAAAGAAATAAATGCATTTTTCTCCATGCAATGTTTACTTTTCTTTAAAACGAATTTTACATAAAAATGAACTGCCACAATACAAAAGCGTAATTAGTGATTACTCCCACCAAACACATTGGTAGCGTAGCATCTACATAGAACAGGCCACACGCGGTCATCTTACTGAACGATCGATTTGCCTGTAGCACGTTCTTGCAGAGATGTTTGTAGCTCTCTGTAATGAAAAATAAAGTATAGGTTTACATTTGGATTTGAACTTCAATTTATTTTTCCTGTAATCCCTATGAACGATCTGTGTTCCAAAGCTTTTTCCGGTATCTGAAAAAGTATATTTAAAAAATCTTACTTGGAAAGTTCCCGTTCTTCATAAGCTCTATACACGCCGTCTCAGCTTCCTCAATAGTTATATAGAACCTCTCACAGTATATACTATGTATGATAACGAGTACTATATTCTTCATTATATAAATTACTGAATTGACAACAAAGAACGCCGGCTAAACAAGAATATTTCAAATTAGAAAATGTTAGACAACTGATAAATAGTGATATAGTAAGGCACAAATTACGATAGCGTTAATACAACCACATCAAACACTTTGAATGTCTCAGTTGTGTTTAGACACCTCTAAACACAACTTTCGCTTCCTCGCGTCACATTCAAAGTGTGTGACGCGAGGAGGCGAAACGCTGGGGCTTAACTCCGCTACCGCGACAAATCACGGCACAGTGGACAGAGCTCCGGCGGGATCTCATGGCGGCATGGAGAGTGCGATTGTTGCAACCCAGCGCTGGGCACGCCACAATTGCGGTGATAAGCACCCCTCTTTAAGAAGTGGCTGGAGAGGCGCCACGGCGTCCTCACCTTCCGTCTGATGCAGGTACTCACAGGACATGGCTGCTTTGGGGAGGTTCCTGTTCAAGATAAAGCGAGAGGAAACGCCCGGGTGTCACCATTGTATGGATCGCCAGGAGGATACGGTGGAGCATATGGTGGAGGTCTGCTCAGCTTGGGCAGAGCATCGCCGTGTCCTCGTGGAGGCGATCGGCGGCGGTGATCTCTCGCCTCCGGATTCAGGCCATGGTACGGAGCGAGGGGAAATAGGAGGCCATCACCTCCTTCTACGAAGCAGTAATGCTCGCGAAGGAGGAGGCGGAACGCGTGAGGGAGAGGCAAAATTCGCGCCCTCACGCCCCTAACCGCCGTAGGCGGAGACGCCCTGGGCGTCGGGAATGGCGAGCCGATTTCCGGCCACCGTAGGCGCGAGCTTGCAGACGGTGAGCAATGGATAGCTCGCCGTCCGATAAGGACCATGCCAGGATGTCAGCAGAATTTACGGGGTCCGCTAGGGCCGATGCCTATCGGGGTTGCGAATAAAACTGTAAGAGAAATCGTGGCCCCTGGCAACATGGCAAATGAAGGAACACAAGTGAGTTTTAGTCAGTAAGAGTTTGACATGCCCTCCCGCTCCACCCAGAGCGGGAAAAGTTATTTGATAATATCTCAACCAAAAAAAAAGACATCCAAAGTGTTCAGATATTGTTAGGAACACAATTTTAAAACAATATTGAATCAATTCTCCGTAACTGGGTATGTTTGATGATTTGAAAGAAGACAAAAAATAGAGCGACAAAAAATCTGATGGTTATAAAATTAAGGCAATGTGTAAGCTTGTTAAGTAAATATTGTCACACTTACTTCGTTTACTGACAGCAGTCGTCTTTTTATCTCGAAGATAATGCAGTAATAGGACATCATCGCGAGGAGGAATTTGACTACCACTTGGCTAAAAGTCTGTGGAAAAAAATATTGTAGCAAAGCCCATGATTTGAAGACGAATGTACTTGAGGAATATTAAATTGAAAAAGCTATGCCTTTTTTTCTGATAATGAAGGTTATTTTTGATCGTTTACTGTAAGTAACAGGTAGGTGACTTTTCAATAATCATGAACTTACCAACACCTGAAAAATTCTATTGTACAAATTGTAAGCTTTTAAAATATTTTGGTACATCTGTAGTAATTTCTGACATTGTTCATTATTGTCTTGATCGACGTTCAACGTCACGATTTCTTTTATCCATTCATCGAGATATTTTTTCAATAATATTATAACTCGGATAGCGATAACATAGTTGACATCGAATGTTATAAACATTACATCACAAAAAAAACGAGGGGCAACTTCCACATAACTTGTGTTTACAGGAAAGATAAAATAGTACCCGATTAATACAAATATATCTCCACATAAAGAAGATAATAGTGTGATCCAATTCCAAACGATGTAACTCCGAATACTCCTTCTAAAACTGAAGCTTTTATGGATAGTTTGTAACTTCAAAATAAGAAAGACGTTATTGTGTTTGTGCACAATGTCTAGAATGAATAATATTGTGAAACAAATGAGTAGGATGATGTAATAAAGAGTGCCAAGAAATGAAATGAAGTCATTTTCTGATTGTTTCATATTTACATCCGTTATGTCTATAATAAACCCTATATAGATACACATCGCATTCATGAATAATACATAGCATAATGACATTAACTGATACTTATTTCCTCTTGCACAAATATGATTACATTGTACACAATATTTAGAAGAGAAAAACAAATGAAGTGCAAAATTGAAAGAGTACACTATTTTTTTAACTTCTTTTTCGAGTCGATCATTGAGCACTTGGAATGAGGGCTTTGGGATAACTCTACGTGATTCAAACATTTTTTCTTCTCTAACTGCCGGTTGTTCGATACCTTATGCTTGATGTGTAGTTATGTTCCTGTTTATATATGTACTAATCCTTTCAATGTTTATTGATTATATCATTACATTAGTAAAATTATAAGATAATTTTACTTATTTCCTGAACAAACCGGGAACCTTAATTTATTAAAATACAAAACAAGTACATTGAAAATGATTGATCATCTGTAATGAATAATTAAATATGTATGTACGACAAGAGTGTAACCGGCTTCATTTAAACTTTCAACTTTATATCAATAAAATATTTTTTGTCGCAAGTAGATGAACTTTTTTCCTAGAATGCATCCTGGGATTTAAACATAACTAGCGAAATGTGTCACCTTTGCCTAACCCATTGGGATAACAGACGTGATGTATTGTTATGATATGCATCATGGCTGTAGAGTCCGTTTGTACAGTAGGTTGTCAGAAAAAGAATTTCTTTCACCATGAGTTTCGCATACGCGACGCACCATGGGCAGCGTTCCTGTTCTCGTATCCAAAAAATCCTACAAGATCGCGTGATTAAACTGCATAGTACTTGAAAGTAATAGACCATTCATTACGAAGTAGATAAAGCTATACATGGCAACTATTTATTTTGTTTTTTTTTGTAATTTACATAACCTACTTACGTAGGTATGTGTGTAATGTTTAGTTTGTATATTGTTCTGTACAACGCCTTGGAAATACATTCTGTTATGTTGTGCATGAAAACTTAAATAAATAAAGTAAAAACGTCGATATCCGACCAGAGCTTGGCAAAATGAGTAGGATGCGTCCCGCCTAACAAAAAAGAGCTTTAAAAAATAAACTAGTCATCTTTTCGGTATAGCAAATACTATTTATGAAAAAGGGTTCTATATCTGATAAGATAAAATCAGAAGACGCTTAGTGGAAGCCGATATCAAATATATGTAGAAGAAACCGATCTTTGACGAAAAAAATTTTAAAACACTAGATAGTTCATTATACACTAAGGGCTAATTTGTCAATAGTCTGATAACTTTTGAGTGTATGTCGTTAGTTCAACAAACAATCTGAAGAATAAATATGACAGTTTGACATATTTTCTATACAAAAGCTGCCAACTAGGATCCTGAGTGCAGCGAGGGATTCAAACTCGCCCAAGACGAAGACACTTAGAACCCTGAGGAGAATACTCTAAGTTTTGCACCTATTTGGAGGTAATAAAAACTAATTCGATTTGGAATTACTAGCTTATAAAATTGTTAAATAATCGGGGAATACTTAATTATGTGCAGTTTTATACTCAACTTTATCTCAACTCATGCAATTTCATTAAAAACACAAAAAAATACTATTGTAAATATGACACCCAAATCCAACATTAAAACGCCCAGTAGGTACGCGCCACAGCAACCGATCAGCTATTGCAATGATATGTCGCCATTACCACCACAGATCAATTAATATACAATAATATTACATATTATTCCACTATAAAATCTTTACTAAATTGCGTAATTTCATTATTTTGTTCGTCGACGGCGACTAAAACATATGAAATTAGAACTCTTTGGTTGAGCTATACTTTAATAGATTTTATTTTTTTTATGATAAAGAAAGAAAGACAAATATTTTATTTGGGACACGCACAGGAAATACAAAGAATAATAAAAATAAAACAAAAATAAGAAAGGAATATTTTAAAATAACAAATTAACAAAAAAAAATAACGACCTGTGCGAGGCCAAAAAGGCCCATATCTCATCATAATGCTGCGATATGTAGAAAAAAAAACAGCAGCGCTGGTATTCTGATACGGCCCGCTGTGATACCACGGACACACTTACGGACATATATAAATCCCTCAAGGGGATTACAAAATAAATAAAATAATAAAAAAATTAAAAAAGTGCTTAGGACTTTAATGGCTTGCTTTATCTGTGGTTTAGGTTAGGTTTGAATGACATATAATTTGACATTAACAAGCAAGTGGTGTGAAAAAAAATCATGGCCAGGAAATAATTCAGGTCTTAGACTCACAGTCGCACGATCACAGTTTTAGTAAATCCATGCGCACGATGCTTACTGATTAAAAATGTTTTGGCGTTGATGACAATTAAGATGTGTGTAAAAAAATATTCATACTCGCTAAACTAGACCCCCCTTCAAATTAGCGTTTGTCCAACGTAAGCGTTCGATAAACGTATGCGCAGCGCAGACGCCGCAAAAACGCGACGCGTGCGTTGCGTTGGAGCACATGAGTATGCGAGTATTTTTGTATATAATAAATTGTGTGACGTCTGCGCCGCGCTAGCGCAGCGTTCAACTAACTGAAAAGGAAACGCCGCCGCGACAACGCAATGCACGCATCTCGTTATCGCGGCGTCTGCGCTGCGCATACGTTCATCGAACGCCTACGCTGGACAAACGCTAGTGTGAAGGGGCTCTTAATCATAACATAAAAATGGTATGGACGTTACTTAGGGTATATAACACTGGTAAAGCTATTAGCGCAATATTCCGAACAAAAAGTCTGTCAGCTTTGGCGGGGAACTATGAAAACGACAGCCATGATGAAAAATTGGAAAATTTTCGTAACCGCCATCATGGATTTCAATTTTGACTAAATTCACATTCTCTTTATCTCTCTCTCTCTCTCTCTTTCAAATTAGGTGAAGAGAGTTGCAGAAGACAAGTATGAACGCTTTTTCGCGTGACGATTTCTGCCAGTTTACTTCTACCGCAAACCGCGTTAAAAAACTTCCAAAAACGATTTTAAACAAAAAAAAAGTGGTAGCACTGCGGGAGTGCCGACAGAAGTGAAAACTTGAACAAGATCGCCTTGATGGAAAAAAAATACTTGTATAGAACATTGGTCCGTAACTTTATCTAAATAAAGAACACAATCATCATTCATCGTCATTCATCATTTCAGCCGAAAAACGTCCACTGCTGGACATAGGCCTCCCCGAAGCACTTCCACTTCGACCGATTCTGTGCTTTCCGCATCCAGCGGATCCTGCGGCCTTCACAAGTTTATCGATCCATTTTATGGGAGCCCTTCCAACGCTACGTCTTCCGGTACGCGGTCGCCACTCCAGAACCTTTCGGCCCCATCGGCCATCTGTTCTGCGAGCGATGTGCCCTGCCCATTGCCACTTAAGTTTGGCAATTCTTCGGGCTATATCGGTTACCTTGGTTCTCCTGCGGATCTCTTCATTTCTGATTCGATCACGTAGGGAAACTCCAAGCATAGCCCTCTCCATTGCCCTTTGGGTGACTTTTAGCCTTCTGATAAGGCCCATTGTGAGCGACCACGTTTCAGTACCATAGGTCATCACTGGCAACACGCACTGGTTAAAGACTTTCATCTTGAGATACTGTGGTATGTGGGACGAAAAGATATTGCGTAGCTTCCCGAACGCTGCCCAGCCGAATCGGATTCAACGATTGACCTCTTTCTCGAAGTTGGACCTACCTAGCTGGACAGATGCCTTGTTTTATGTTAAATCATGGTTGAATCGAATGAAAAGTCAAAATGTATTATGAGGATTTTGAATTTCAATGAAAACATGACTAAATATTTAAAAAATACATACTTAATATGGAAGGTTATTCCGTCTTTATTTAAGTTTGATGTATTTGAACGCTTTTTACAAGTTTTAACGGCACAAACAGGCATTTTCGCTGAGCACTAAATGAGAACCGCGCGTCTCGAAAACGATTAACGATGTGCGTTAGAATCGATTTAAAAGTAGTTTTTATGGTGTCGACACCCTACTTAAATTAAAATTAGGTAAATTAATATTATGTGCATTGCCATATTCAGGTAATTTGTATGCTGAAGAAAATGATTACATTTATAGTTTAAATAACTTAATGCATATTTTGACATGTCGTCATAGTGACCGTTTATTGTATTTTGATACTAACAATGTTGTTAGAGATTTTGTTTTAACTCGGGAACATATGTTTCTTCCCAAGAAAAGTCAACATGTATTGGCTACTTTGTTAGCTTACAATATACACGCAGTTATTGATAATTTAACTGAGACTAGGCTAAGTGACGAAATAGTATTATCTAGTATTTCTAATAATACTGTGATAGGCTCTTTAAACTTTTAGACTCGACAAAAGAGAAGCATGATAAGAATATTTTATTGTATCATCAAAATATTAATCGCTTCTCTGGCAAAATCCTAGACGTGGAATTTTTAATAGATAAATATCATATGGATATCTTATGCTTTTGTGAAACGTGGTTAAAACCAGATAGGATGCTGTTTAATGTAAATAATTTTTCAGTTGCCAGTGCGTACAACAGTTCCTCAATAATATATAATAATAATAATAATAATTTTATTTCTCTCAAAAAGGTACAAATTCGGTACATGGTATACTGGGTTACAAACAGATTCAAACCTTTGTGAGAGCTGGAGTCTATACTGGGTTCGGGACCTGTATGACAGATCTCCAGGCTCACACTCTTAAAATTACAACATTAAATTGTACTTACGTACTACATACAATATTAAAGCTCCAAGTAATGAGAGGAAGGAAATTAATTTAAAAACAAAAGATGTGCTATGTGTGTCTTGGAGGTTGTGTGTCCGTGAGTACAATATAAGTCCTAGCGCCCAGCCTCCATGAAGAGCACTGTGCGCGAGCACCTACTTGCCCGAGAGTGTGTGTGTGTGTGTCTGTGTGTGGTTAACAAGGTGAAACGCGATAAAAGATAAATTTGAGTAGGTGCATATTCCCGGAAGGCGAAATTATTTTAAAATATTTAGTAAATGTTCAGTCTCTGCATAATTCAATTCATATAGCCATTTCGTAACAGTTTTTTTACATTCTGATCTGCACATTGGGTGTATATTTAAAATTTTATTAACCTTGTTATAGACGTAGCCACTGAGGAAAGGGAAACCACGTTGGGCTGAACGACAATTTGTGCGGATGGAGGGACAAACAGTATGTTTACGCCGTTGGGAGACAATTTTGCACGGAGCGTAGGAAGTTTGAGAGTGTGTAGTTAAAACAAGATTAAGGATAAATAATTTGCGAACAGAGAGAACCGTACATGTTTTATAAAGATCGATGGTAGGAAATCGGTAAGGTAACCGCCATCCAACTTTCAAGAGTGCCCTTTGGGCACGCTCCAATTTTAGCATGTGAGTTTTTGCTGATCCACCCCAAGTAATTATGCAATATTGTATAAGTGATTGGCAGAGGGCAAGATATACAAGTCTTAGCACCGAAGAGTCCGCAGCGTGACGTAGGGACTTAAAAATGTAAATCAACCTGCGCAGACGTGAGGTGAGTGTGTTTATGTGTGTAGAGAATGACAAACAATCATCAATTTGTACACCGAGATATTTGACAAAACTGAGGCGAGAAAGGCAGGGGCAATTACAAACAGTGAGGTGAGGTGAAATACAAGAGTGGGCAATCAAGGAGCAAAGAGAGGAAGGAGGTTTCCCAGCGGCAGTAAAAGAAAAGGTTAGGTAATTAGTTTTGGCCGCATTTAAAGTAAGCAGGTTTTGAGCCAACCAGTCGGTGACAAAGTTGAGTCCGGATTGTGCATGCTGAAACACCAGCTCCCATGAGTCTCCGTGGAATAGTAGGGCAGTATCATCGGCATAGGTGAAGATGGATGCATTGGGAAGCATTAGCCGGCAGAGCTCATTTATATAAATGAGAAAAAGGGTTGGGCCTATAATACTGCCCTGGGGAACCCCGTATGATATGGGGAGCTCGTGACTTGTCCAATCACCGATCCTGACGCACTGCCGCCTACCCGAGAGGTAACTCTCAAAGAGAGCAAGTTGAATGCCTCTAATACCGATCCTTTCAAGTTTAGCAATAAGATTGGGGACAGATATCGTATCGAAAGCTTTAGCCAGATCCAAGAAAATACCAATTACTTTCTGCTTTTTATCCAGGTTGGAGAAGATGTTAGTGGTTAGGTCTAGCACAGCATTATTTGTGGAGATTCCGGAACGGAAGCCATATTGAGAAGAAGAAAGAATATGATTTTGCTCTAGGTACTTAACCAATCTGTTATTCATGAGCCTCTCAACTAATTTTGAAAGCGTAGGCAAAATTGATATAGGTCTGTAGTTATTTGATCGATCTCTGTCCCCACCCTTATGCACAGGATGCACTACTGCCAGCTTAAGTGCATCAGGAAAGATGCCAGAATTAAATGCCAAATTACATATATGAGTCAGATGGGGGGTGAGGAGATTTTTAAATTTCTTAAGGAACGAGCCCGATATTCCATCAGAACCTACCGCACAATCGCTTCTCAACTTTCCGATCAAAATATCTAATTCTGATTCGTCAGTTTCTAGCATGACAAAGCTGTTGTGATACAGTGGGAGATCACCAGTTTGTGGAGGTAAGCATGCGGAGACGTATGGTACGTTTTCAGCTAATGTACGTCCAATGTTAGCAAAATACGAGTTCACTTCATTTACAGAGCGCTCAGGTTCGGAGGGTGAAAGAAGAGCGTAGGGATGTGTTTTAACTTTAGATGTATAGGTGATAGATTTTATAGCAGCCCAGAGTTTTTTATTATTATTTTGTGAGTTAGTTATAAGGGCTTTATCATAATTAGTTTTAATAGTTTTAAGTATCTTAGAGCAATAATTCCTGTATCTTTTAAAAGTAGTTTGTAGTATTTTATTTTCCGGATTTTTTTTAAATTTCATGTGCATATTATCTCGATTCCGTAGGCATCTAAGCAGCCCTGGTGTCATCCAGGGCTTACTTAGCCTTTTACGGTTGGGCACAACTTTCAAAATAGAGTTTTGAACTATGACAAGGTTAAGGGTGCTGATAAAGAAGTCAGTAGCTTCATTAACATCTGGGGTGGAATAAACGGGGCTAAAATCGGTCCGTAGTAGGTCCAATTCAATTTTGTCAAAATCCAAAACCCGGGTCTGTCTACCTTTTTTCAGTGAAATATTGGAAGGGTTATTGTTCTCCATAAATAATAAAACAGTGTCATGATCAGTTACCGAAGTGTTGGCGATGAAACAAAAAGCAGCTCTTCTCGTTTTTAAAATTATGTGGTCAAGACAGGTGTTACCTTGTCGCGTAGGAAGAGTGTGTGCTGGTAGCATACCGTGATAGGCGAGCATTGTCAGATATTCAGTTGCACGTGAATCATTATTGTTATCGGAAATGTTAATGTTTATGTCACCGGTTATAATTATGTTTTTGTAGGAAGATACAGATTTTAGTAGTACATCCAAAGAGTCCACGAAGGCAGAGACATTCCGACCAGCAGGCGGGCGATAGATTGCAATCAAGGCCGTATCACTGTTAAGAATTAACAACAAACAGTTGGCATCCTGGACCAGGGGCTCCGTAACGGAAACTTGAAGGTGGGAACGGAAAAACACCACCACACCCTCATTTTGCGAACTATGTTGATTGGTAGTGACGCAGGTATAGTCATGGATTGAAGGTAGGGGAGGAGAGTTGAAAAGCCAGCATTCCGTAAGAATGATGAAGTCCCAGGATGTATTACTTCTTTTTAAAAGCATTGTCAAGCCATCGAAGTTCTTAATTATGCTACGAATATTTTGACAGAGAAGTGAGAGAGCATTTTTGTGCAAAACAGCTATATCATTGCAGTCCTCAATCATACAAGTTGCAGACTCAGCTACTGAAATACTGTCCAGGTCAGTCTGTATGTAATTTAAGTTATCGAATTTTATTTAAATAATAGTAAAACATCAAGATAATGTGGCGGTGATTAAAAATGGTGGCATGAGCAATCTCAGAAAAGTGTGACTTATTATTCAGATAGCATTGCGAGTTACATGCGTGCATAATTAATGCCAGAAAAGTGCAGAACCAGCTGACGTCAATTGGTGCATATTGGGAATCGAAAGAGAATGAGGTTGTGTATGTCCTAGAGTAGTGGTGTTGTGTGTAGTGTGATATTATAAGCAAAAATAAGAAATTACAACTAAGACAAGCATAACTAAGAGGCAAAATAAATGCAACTTTAGAGAGACGTAGTCACAGGGCGGCGCCCAAAAGTTTATGTAGGTCGCTTTCACAGTTTACACAAAATGGAATCGAACCTGCGGACTTTTTTATATAGATTTTCCCGTGGCTCGGCCAGCAGCTATCACATTTACCTTCCCTCTGGAGTCTGCGACCCAAGTAGTAAAGATGTTTACCAAGGGAGGTTAGGGACTCGGCTATATAAATAGGTATCGGCGGGCCGGGCAGCTCCATACTGGCAGTTGACAGTTTATTGTTACCGCATTGCTTGTTATAGTTTCTGGTGGCTTTTAGTACGTTTTCCTTCATGGTTGATGACTTAAATTCCGCAATAACAGTACCAACGGTGCGCGAGTCTTTTTTTGCCTTCAATCTGTAAATATTATTGACTTCCGATGGTTTTATTTCTTCATTAATTACAGTCCCAATTTTACAGAGGTTTTTCATTAACGATTCCTTACTTTCTGAAACTGTGGTCGGCAGGTTATTTATCTCAAGCAGAGCAGAGCGAGAGCAGCGTTCCAGGTAATCAACTTTGGATTCTAGCGAAGAAATTTGTCTTTTAAGGGTGGAATTTTCTCGCTCAGTTGCATCCACTCGTTCCAATAGTTCATCATACTTTCCGCTCATAGGGGGTGGTACCTTGATATTATGTAATAGTTGTTTCAGACATAAGGAAAGGAAGGATATCACTGCTTGCTCTGTTGATCGCTTATGTGAGGTAGCATGTGCAGAGGTTGAAGGCCATACTTTCTTATGTGTTTATAGACCACCAGCTTCAAACTTGTCATCATTTTTAATCATTATGGAAGAAATACTAAGTAAACTTTTTAAAGATAATAAATTAGTTTTTGTTTGTGGTGACCTAAATATTGATTTATTAGATAACTCACCTGATAAATATAAGCTTATATCATTGTTTAATTCATTCAATTTAAAATGTATATTTAATGAAGCGACTAGAATAACAGCAACCTCAACTTCATGCATTGACAATATATTTACTAATTGTAAAATACAAGACTCATCCTTAATTAGTGGCGTTAGGTCTGACCATACTGGTCAACTTGTATCATTTGAATCAGATAAAAAGTTACGTTTAGATAAAACTATTCAATTAAGACCTCTTACTAAAAATAAATTGCAAATATTTAATAATAATGTTCTTAGCAATCTTTCAACAGCTAGTTTTGATTCACAAGACCCCAACATAAACTATGGTACATTATTTTCTACAGTATGCCAAGAATTTCATAAAGCATGTCCTGTAAAAACAGTAACAATCAATACCAAACCAAAATTTAATGAATGGGCCACTCCTGGCATTAGAAAAAGCAGAGATATTTTATATAATTTATATAACGAAAAATCATTGACTTCTGATCAAGTAATTCATAATTATGTAAGAAAGTATTCTAAGATATTTAAAAGAGTCTGCGCCCAAGCTAAATCTAAATTAATAAGTAACAAAATTAATAATTCTAACAATAAAATAAAAGCTGTGTGGCAGGTAATTAACAAAGAAACTGGAAACACAAAACAGCGAGATCAGAATGAATTGTCATTAAACATTGATAATGTAACCATTTCAGATAAGTTAAAAGTTGCTGAGACACTAGAAAACTTCTTTACCAACATCCCAATAGAGGTTACGAAATCTTTCCCCTCATCATCTATACTAGCTGAATCTCTTTTAAAAGAACACTTCAGTAGAGACATTCCAAGTTTTGAATTCAAGCCCATTTCTATTGACACAATTAAAAAAGCATTTAAAACTCTTAACATAAAAAACACTGAAGACTTATGGGGGATTTCCGTTAAGGTTCTTGAAGATATCATTGACACAATTGCCCCTGTCCTAACAGGCATATTTAATCAATTCTTAGATAGCGGTACGTTTCCTGATTTAATGAAACATAGTAAAGTAGTACCAATTTTCAAATCGGGTAGTAAGAGTGATCCCTCTAATTATAGACCAATATCTGTGCTACCAGCATTGAGTAAAATATATGAAAAAATCATGCTAGACCAGATGTTGTCACATTTTAATTCTAATGGGATTTTACATAGTCACCAGTTTGGTTTCACGAAAGGTAGGTCGACGACTGACGCAGGAGTAAAACTCATCAGTCACATTTTGGAATCCTGGGAGAAGTCCCAGGATGCAATTGGCATTTTCTGTGACCTCTCAAAAGCGTTTGACTGCGTTGACCACAATACACTGATCTGTAAATTACACCACTACGGAATTCGTGGACAAGCTGCTGATCTTGTTCATTCCTATCTATCAAACAGGCAGCAAAAAATAAATGTTAATGGGACAACGTCTTCGGGGTCTCTAGTTAAAATCGACGTGCCTCAAGGCTCAATTCTCGGCCCTTTCTTATTTCTAGTTTATATAAATGATCTTCCTTACATGATGACTAACTTATCAGATATAATTCTATTTGCTGACGACACTTCTCTTATTTTTAAAATAGACAGGAAAGATACAGATGTATTACATGTTAACGATAGTCTGGCTGTACTTTCAAAATGGTTCGCAGCTAATAATCTTTTACTTAATGCTAACAAAACGAAATGTATTAGGTTCTCATTACCAAATGTACCTCAAGTAGGTCTAAATCTAAAACTTGATGGCAAAAACCTAGATGCAATAACGGAAACTATATTCTTAGGAATTACTTTAGATTCAAAATTACAATGGGGCGCTCATATTAGAACTCTTTCAGGTAGATTAAGTTCAGCTGCATATGCAGTAAGAAAAATAAGGCAGTTGACTGATATAGCCACAGCTAGGTTAGTATACTTTGCTTATTTCCACAGTATTATGTCTTATGGCGTCTTGCTGTGGGGATCGGCAGCTGACGTAGATTCAATTTTCATTTTACAAAAGAGGGTAATCCGCGCGTTCTATAAAATGGTCCCTCGCGAGTCCCTTAGAGACAAATTTAAAGAAATTGATATACTGACTTTGCCTTCACTTTATATCTTAGAAAGTATTATGTATGTTCGCAAAAACTTAAGACTTTTCAAAATAAGAAGCGATTTCCATAATATACATACACGTAGTCGACATGAAATTGTGATACCCAAATTTAGATTAACTAAAACAAGCAAGTCATTTCTTATAAACAGTATCCGCTTTTATAACAAGTTGCCAAAGTCTGTGACAGAACTTAGCGATGGGAAGTTCAAAACCCACATCAAACGTGACCTTATCAAGAAAGCATATTATAAAATTAAAGACTATGTTGAAGATAAGGAAGTTTGGCAATAATTCCTTCTGCACATGTGGCTTCCCTGGTACCTCATTAACGGCATAAATAAGTAAGAGTCTATTAACTGCTCCCAAATTACCATGTTCATTTAAATCTTCTTTTTTTTTTGTTTTTACATTCGTCCTTGACATATTTATTATTCTATTATTTGACATTATATACCTACGATTTAATTTCAACTTTTTTTTTTGTGACTTTTGTGGACATGATAATTACTCAGATTGATTACAGTTGTAACAGCAATCATATAATTGCGTTTTATTAAAATAGGTTTTTTTACTTTTATTAATTTATTTATTTTTTGTATAGATTCTTTTCTACATATTTTGTGAATGTGAGAACGCTGTAGGCTTAGTGGATTGTAGACCTGTTGACCATTTTCTATTTTGTTAAGTACTTGGTACTTATTGAAAGACCTACACTGTCCTCCCATACCTAGAAACACTTATATGAAAGTATTGTAAAAGCCAATTATTTTTAAAAGAGTAACCGTGGAGTTTCTTGCCGGCTCTTCTCCATAGGAAACGACCAATTGGAACCGTGCACCTAGCTTCTGACGTTTCATAAGTGCCCATGTAGGTTTATGTGAAATAAAATATTTTGATTTTGATTTTATGACCCTGCTAGAACATTTGTTCTTGTACTTTTACAGAGGGGGAAGAGTTCGAAAGGCTTCTCCAGTATTATATGCTCTAAGGGACATTATAATAAGTTAAGCTTTAATCTTATAGACCATATCATGATTGAACTATTACAATGAGCAATTTCTTTTTTTTTTAAGTGGCGTGCTTGCTTGCCAATTTTGAAGCAGAAAAACAGACAAATCCACTTGTCTATACAATTTTTAATTAATACGATTTTTTTTTACATAAAAGTGAACTGCCACAATACAACAGCGTAATTAGTGATTACTTCCACCAAACAAATTGGTAGCGTGGCGCCGACATAGAACAGGCCACACGCGGTCATCTTACTGAACGTTCGATTTGCCTGTAGCACGTTCTTGCAGAGATGTTTGTGGCTCTCTGTAAGAAAATATATCGGGTATTTATTTAGATTTGAACTTTGTGTATTGTGGCGGGTTCTACATCGCCACATGTGAACTACACTTCCCGTCTGGTCGGGGGATCTTTTCTTTTATAAGGAGGATGAGTGAACTTTACAGCCACTCCTCATACCTCTGTCGTATACCTAAATAAATATATTTTAAATAATCCACGAACACACAATCTATGTCTTCACTTGCCAGTATTTTAATTAGTACCTGTAATTTAAAAACATTCTTACTTGGACAGTTCCCATTCTTCATAAGCTGTATACACGCCGTCTCTGCTTCCTCAACAGTTATATAGAACCTCTCACAGTATATGCTATGTAAAATGATGAGCATTATAATCTTCAATAGAAAAATTACTGAATCGACACCAAAGAACGCCGGCTAAACAAAAATATTTCGAATTAGAATATGTTATACAACAGATGACTAATTTTGTATTATAGAGCAAACTACGTTCATATTGTTGCCTCTAAACATAACTGGGATATTCAAAATGTTCAAATATTGTAGTCAGTATTGTGTTGGTAAATGATATTCTACTTACGCCGTCGTCTGAGAGTACATTTCTTTTTATCTCGAAGATAATGAAGTAATAGTAAAGCAAGACGTGCAGGAATTTGACAACCACTTGGCTTAAAGTCTGAAAATAAAAGAATAAAATATGTTTTTATAGTCTGTTCTGAAAGTATCTGATAAAAGTGTAGTGTGTTCAGGTTACATTCTTACGCATTCATTAAAGGGAATTGATAACACATTCATCTGTATTTAGAAGGTTTCAAATTTATATTTTTTAATTGTTATATTACATAATATAATATAATTCTTTGTAATTGTGCTTACAGGTTATTATTATTATTTTTGGGAAATTTGTGTGTATTTTGTAACTTTTAACATCGCCTTGGATGAATCTGTAAAGGTGTCATAATTGTGATTTAAATAAATAAATATTTATCACTTTTTCTGAGAATTATTGTATGAATTTTGTTAAAAAAAAAAAACGATGAAAATAAGTGAAGTTTTAAAATATAACCTCAATTGCCAAATGAAAAACAAGCTCTTAGGTGATTTAAAATTAGAATTTCGGGTTTAAGTATTCAAATGATCAAATCAAGACACTCAATTTGTAAGTGGCACTTCAAACTGTCCTGCATCCACAAGTACATTTTCTGACCCATTTGTGTCAAACCCTGGGATGAATATCAATTGGTTTTCTCTTTCTTTCTCTCGCACACTCTCGCTCTCGCATACTCTCGCTCTCGCCTAATCTCGCTCTCGCTCACACACTACTATCACATTCGTTTACATTTTCGTCAGATACTTTTGAAGACTTGAGAAAAGTAAGATTGAAAAAGCTGTGCCATTTTTCTGATGATGAAGGTCTAGGTCAAACTTTTAATAAAGGTCGTTTAGTACTTCAGTGTATTTAAAGTTTCGTAATGTTTAAATTAAAGTAATCACTCACCAACACTTGAAAAATTTGTTTATACAAATTGTAAGCTTTTAAAATATTTTTGTATATCTGTAGCAATTCTTGACATCGTTTATTATCATGTTGATCGACATTCAACCTCAGGATTTCTTTTATCCATTCATTGAGATATTTTTTTATTAATATTATAACTCGGATAGCGATAATATAGTTGACATTAAATGTTATAAAAGTTACATCACAAAAAAATTGAATGGCAATTTCCGCAAAACTTGTCTCGCGAGACATAAAATACATCCCATGTAAATAAATATCTCCACATATAGAAGGTAGTAGTGTGATCCAGTTCCAAACAATGTAACTCCGAACACTCTTTCTAAAATTGATGCTCTTATGGATAGTTTGTAACTTCAAAATAAGAAAGACGTTGTTATGTTTGTGAACAACGTCTAGAATAAACAACGTTGTGAAACAAATTGATTGGATGATGTAATAAAGAGCTCCAACAACTGAAATAAAGTCATTTTCTGATTGTTTCATATTTACATCTCTGGCGTCTATAGTAAACGTTACACATATACACAACGCATTCAATAATAACGTATAGCAGAACGACAATATTAAATACTTGTTGCCTCTTGGGTAAATATGATTATTTAGTACACAATATTTTGAACAGATAAATAAATGAAGTGCAAAATTAAAAGAATGCACAATTCTTTGAACTTCTTTTTCGAGTCGATTATTTAGTAGCACTTGGAATGTGGGCTGTGGGGGAGTTTTAGGTCTTTTAAATATTTTTATCATTTTCACCACGTTGTTTGTTGATGCTCGTTGAGGAAATGTCGTCGTCGTAAATTCGTTCAACGATGAAAACGAATTAAGCTTGGAAATAAATGTTTTCTAAAGACACTGTCTTTTTAATTAATTGTCTTAATACATTAGTAAAATGAAACAATGAATTTAGTTTATGAACCAAACTTGATCAAATAAAGCGGCCATTAAGAACGAAGAACAAATGATTCTTTGAAAATATTCCATTTCCTGAAAACTTAGAATGGGATAGTCTCCTTTCAAACCTGACAAGCTGTTGCAATCCACATTCGCCGAAAGCTTACCTACTTATAAAAGACCACATGCCATAACATGAACTAGCCTTGGCCTATCACTATTCCTTTGAGGATGAGTGACATAATAGCTAGAAGAAGCTGCGAACTATCCGGACCACTAACGCTACGCTACTACCTAATAACTTCTACCTTTTAACGTGAAAACGTCTTTAAATTTGCCATAGTGGGTGGCAATTAAAAAAACTGACTATAACTAAATCGGGTGATGTAGTTTGATGCTGCACCAACATATGTATCATCTACATCCAAAATTTAATTACACCACTCGATAGCTAAAGGCTTAAAGAATTGGGCTCAAAGAAAATACTACTCGTAACGAATACGTTTTCACGTAAAACACACGGCCGTGTCCACGATACAGTCACACCCCATTTTTAGGGTTCCGTAGTAAACAAGAAACACTTATAGTTTCGTCATGTCCGTATATCTGTTTGTCCGTCTGTCTGTCTGTCTGTCCGCGGCTTAGCTCAGAGACGCTTAGTACTAGAAAGCTGTAATTTGGCATGAATATACATATCAATCACGCCGACAAAGTTGTAAAATAAAATAATGAAAAATATTTTTTTTTCAGGTACCTCCCCTAGACGTAAAGTGAGGATGATTTTTTCTTCTCTCAATAATCCCATAGTGTGGGGAATTGTTGAAAAAGACGTTCAAAAATATTGTGAGTCTGCAAAGACCATTTTTGGATTTAGGGATCCGTTTTCGAAATATTAAGCTTTAAAGTGCTAATTTTTGTTAGAGTCAAGTGTCCCTCCCCCTGCAAGCTTAATGGTTGATTTTGGCTATATGAAAAAATTCACGGCAGTAGCAAATAATAATAATAATAACCCCACCGCCGTATCTCTACGTTGACGTCGTGGTGGGGCTTGCGCGCTCCGAATTCTGGGTCTGTGCCGGTAGTTTATTTTACCGGAACAGGTCTAGGATGAGGAGCCAGACCAAGAGAGATACAAAAACCCGCAGGGCAGCATGTGGCGAGCTGTTGGGCAGTAGCGACCCCACGGACCCTATCTCCCCGGAGAAATCTTGTTCCTCACCTCTGGCTTGCCTTAATTGGCCGGTTGGAGTGAGCACTGACGAGGAACAGAGCTCCCACCTCATTCTCGCCTTTATTGGCCGGCTTGAGTGGAGATTCGCAAGAGCAAACGTGCTCGGAGGAAGGAAGTATTCCAATAAGATGCTGGTAGGGATCTTGACCGTACTTCCGGGATTGTCCTGATAGCCGTGGAATACCTCTCCACTCCTCATAAGCACCTCAGGACGTGTTGCCCCGGGGGTTCGAAGAAAACCGATAGGGAAATCGTGGCCCCCTGGCAACACGGCAACTGAAGGAACACGGGTGGGTTTTAGTCAGTAAGAGTCTGACACGCCCTCCCGCTCCGCCCAGAGCGGGAGAAGTCATTTGATGATTTCCCACCCAAAAAAAAAAAAAAAAAAAAAAAAAAAGGACGTGTTGCCCCCTCGTCGCTACGACACTATGTGCTAGCGACCGTTTTCGGGGGCCCATTATTGAGTGTGCAAGTCACCCCCTGCCATTTTATCCGTGTGCATATAAAACATAGATCAGGCAGGGGCCATAGTCCTTCCATAGTTCCAGGTCACCAGTCCACTTTAGCAACCCAAACCCATAGTCCGATATCTTTGTTTCCATATCTTACAATAGTCCTACACCAACCGGGGGTTGTCCTTGGCTGCACTTGCATAGTACGAACAGGGATAATCGTCGGTTGGTACCTCATTTCATTAAAAACGTCTAAGGGGCCTCTGCGAGTTGGCTTCGGCCCCTCGTACGCCTTCCAAAGGTCCGGGACTCTAAGGTCCCGAGAAATGTCAAAGACGTAAAAATAATAATAAAAATAATAAGTTTATTTTCTAAATTGTTTACAAATGTTTTACAAATTAAACTTAGGCTAGTTTTGAGTACAAATGAGTTAAGCATCTGTAGCCGAACTAGGCAAAAACCTGTATTTCGGCTATCAGCGCCAATCTCCTCGGATAATTACATTTATCATAGCCATTAACATTAATTTTGCCAAGATAATCAACAGTAGTGTTATTTTACACCATTATTACAATATATTATAATATGTAGAGTATGAATGTGTATGAATGCGTGACCTCTCATTGTGTGGAATGAAGTGTGAGTGAGTGAGTTAAGAGAGGGTGTGTGGGAGTGTGTGTAGTCCACGAGAAGTTAAATATTTGGTAGTTTATGCGTGTAATCTGTGCGAATTTTGAAAGTATCAATCATACAAGTTAATGCTAACGTAATCATTGTGATATATGTAGTAGAAGTTCAGTCTCTTCATAATTTAGTTTTTGTAAATATTCAGACACTTTTTTTTTGCATTGAATTTTTGTTAGTGGGTATATGTTTATCACCCTGTTTAGTTTATTGTAAAGAACAGGCCCAATGAAGCTCGCGAAGCGTTGGCTAAATTTACTTTTAAAGAAAGTCGCTCTGCCACAAACTAAGTCTGCTCTTCGTTTCCGAAGGATTCGTGGGTCATACACCTGTTTGCTATGCTGTAGCAGAGTGATACTTATTATAAATAACTGTCTAACAGTCATGACTCCACAAAGCTGATACAGCGCAGCAGTAGGAAACAACGAATATAACGATATTAAAAGGAAAACTATCACAGCTAAGTAGGTTTTACAAGTTAACGAGTAATAATCGACCAACTTACATTTGCGGTTGCAAAAACATGTTCTCCCATACAGAATGAATGGGAGAAGATGGTTTTCAACTACAAAGTTAAGTTTGTTTTTGGTATAAATTCATCCCAACTACGGAACCCTTCATTGTGCGTGGTCCGACACGCACTTGGCCGGTTTTTGATGTGTAACATTATTAATTTAACCTCTCGCTTTCCTGTATTCTAAATCTAAAAACATCTAAATAATCAAATCTGTGGGAGTGATTTCGTGAAAAGGGACGGAAGTGTGTAACAGGAAGCGCGCGTTATTTGATTTGACCAATGAGCGCGCGCGATGCGAGTTTTTATTTATTTCTTGAAAACAACCGAAGTTATACTCATCTGAGCATTTAACAAATTACTATCGCTTGTTTAATTTTATAGAATAAGGCCGCGTTCACACCAAAAAGTTACATAGTCGGCTGCCAGCTGGGTATCTACATAAACAACATCAAAAGTGTCTAGGGATCAAGGACGTTTTAGAGTATTGCCGCAGGATCAGACGCAGAATATCCCATTTGCAAAAAGCCCTGTTGGCGCAGAATGTCCGACAATTGAGGATTATTATTTTAACTTTTTTGGATCGTTATTGATTATTTTTAGTGAATTTCACTATTTGAATCAAGAATTTTCTTTAAATTTTGAATAACCTCTCGTATGTCGTAATTACAGAAACAATTAAAAAACCATTGAGTCTCGCGTGGATCCACGTTACTATACATACGAATGGTTAAAAATAGAAAATCAACTGTCAATCAGGATTCCTACAAAAGTGAGTAATAGCGTTACTACAAAACCATTACAATTTCTGCATTGGAACTGAACAAAATTGCATCGATATGGAACGACAACATCATTTGACACGAGAAGAGATGATGAGAGTCGTCGGAATGTTGCAAGCTGATTCAAGGCAACGTACTGTGGCTGTCGCTCTTGGCACTACATTGAGCGTAATAAGCCGCCTCTGGGCAAGATATCGTATCACATACAGCGTGGCCGAGCAATATGGAGGACGACCTCACATCACCACTCACAGACAGGACCGGTACATACAAAATACTGCTCAACGGAATCGTACCATGACCGCCATGATGTTGGCAACAAGGCTCTAAAGCTCTTCAAGCTTACTGATAAGCGACCAAACCATAAGAAATCGTTTACGTGAAGTAAGTCTGAGTTCCCGAAAGCCACTGAGAGTTCCACCTATAGCACTCCACAATCGTAGGGCTCGTTTACAATAAGTTCGCGAACACTGAAATTGGGAGGAAGAAGACTGGTGGTGTGTTTGCTTTTCGAATGAATCTCGTTTCGGTATGAGGCCAGATATAAGACGGACTCGAGTTTGGAGGTCCTCTGGACGTCAAGAACGTTTGAAATTTTGTCAGGAAGTTCATTCATATGGAGGAGGCAATAATGGTTTGGGCCGATATTTGGATCGGTGGGAGAACCGATCTCATTTGGATCAGGAGCAACCTCATTGCTCAGATTTATGCGGAGAAGATTGTTTCAGACGTGATCATCCCTTTGCGAAGCCGGTCGGGCGACTCGTATCGACTAATGCACATCCACACACGGCTACAGTCGTAACACGCTCTCTTGCCGATGCTCGCATCAACGTTCTACCGTGGCCTGCTCAATCGCCAGACCTCGACCCAAATAGAGTAAGCATGAGAAATACTCCAAAGAAGAGCTCTGCGGCGTATGAATGCCGTCCATATCCCACAACAACTTTTTGACTAGTTAGAAAGAACGTGGCGGTCATTCCTCAAAGTAATTTTGATGAACTGATTTTAAGCATATCAAATCGTTATGATTGTGTGATTCGTGTCAGTGGTGGAAACACATTTCTTTTATATTTTCAAAAATAAAACTCATTTTTTCCTTTTTTGCCACTAAAACCCTGTGGTCCCTCATAAGTGACAACTCACTCACGCAACTTATACATCTATTTCTACTGTTATATAATGGCCAATATCGTTTGTAGGCTGTTTTGCTGTATGGTTTTGATATTTTCGTCAATAAACAAAAATAATTGACAGGTAAGACTGAAAAATTCTGAAAAATGTCGAAAGTGACGTAATGCTCTTATAATTGTCAAACCGCGGGTCTTGACGGTATTGACGTTTTGTCTCTCATAAGAGACACCACCCCTGAGCGGTTTGACAACATTAATTTAGGTTAATTTCCTTACAAAAATAGGGATAAGTTCTTTACTTAAACATAGGAATGAAAGTGAGAAGCCAGTCTGGAAGACTAGATTTGATAAATATTAACTGGCTAATTATTTATAGTCAAAAATGTATTTGATCCCTAGACACTTTTGACGTGTGTAGTTCAAAATGTTTGAAAAACCAAAAAGTTACATTTTGGTGTAAAAGCTGCCGAAAATTTGTTTTTGAAATTATATACACTTTATGTTCAAATTATTAATACCATTTTAATGATAACTGTTTAGTTATTTAGAGTGCGTAAGCCACGCCGTTATAAGCCTATTAGTAAATGAAAATGTTCTTCCTTATCTTTTTAATGTAATTGAAACATTATAACTACTTAGTCTTCTATACGATCAATACATATTATAACGTAGTATTTTGTTGTATAAGTTTTTTACTACGGTTATTACTATGATTTTTTGTAACCTTTAAAGCTTTAACAATGTTTCTAAATTACAAAGTCATGCCAAAGACTTCACGTTACCCAACCGAAGTATTAATCAATCATAGACTGAATAAAGAAGTCCAAAAAATGTTATACCCTTTCAACTTACTACAGACTCTGTTGTTCTCATCAAAATTCGGTATTCGAGACAATCATATAACTCCCAGCAGGAAAAAGTATTACATACTCGCTTTCGTTTGTGTTTCCTTCTTGTATGCTATTGGTGTCCACCTAATAATTGCGGATGAAATGAATCATAATTTGGGGAATATTACTAATGCAGTACTGATGCTTGTTTCAATATTCTTGTTTGTGTACTATAGTTTTGGCCTTTTTATGTGTTTTATTCTTGACATCGTTCACAGCAATGACAACATTTTGTTCGTTGTTTTGATCCAAATTATACATAAGAGCATCGATTGTAGTACGAGTATCCGCAGTTGTATTATTTGGAATTGGATCTCAGTATTAACAATTTTTTGTTATAATATTTTTATTTTTTTTACACATTGTAGTATTTATAACCACTTCAATTTCTTGCATTTTATTTGGGATTTGACGTATATAAGTATTGATCTCCAGTACGTTTATCCTATTCGAATTCTTATATTATTAAACAAGTTTCTTGGTGAATGGATCAAAAACATTCACATGATGAATGATAGTGAGCAGGAAAATGATAAAATATATTGTATGAAATTGTTTAAGACGTATAAAAATATTTTCAAAGCTTACAATGTCTACAAAAAAGTGTCGCAAGAAGTGGTAAGTTTGTTTTGGTCTATAATACCCGCAAAACACATCAATAAGTTACTCTTAGAAAATAAAACTTAAGATACACTGAAGATATGTAACTCACTAATATGGAATTACATATTGAAGAAACTCATAAAAAAGTATTGAAGAAAAAAGACGTTTTGTGCCTACCACAAATAAATTGGTATAAGAAGGACAGAAGTATGAACTAAATATGAAACTAACAACTACTGTACCTAATCTTTCTTTGCAGGTAATGTACAGTATCCTCAATGTATTTGTACGCACCTTATGTTACGTAGAAGTACTGTTACAAACTGCGGCACAACATCATGAGGTAAGAATGAAGATAGTATAAGTTTTTTGTTCACAAAATTAACGAAATATTAACTCTATCTTCTGCTCTCCTGATAGTACGATCCTAATAAGATAAGGGTAGTTCTTCGAAATTTGATTCTTCGACTGATTCATATGGCCAAAATTTAATTTCACTTTCAGCTTTGTAACACATGTTCATATGAAAATAGATATACCAAATAACATATATTTGAATGAGGGACTCGTTTTTATAAAGCAGTTTTCAAGATATCGAGGTTCAATTATTTTGTGCCCAGATGAATCAGAATTTGGTACAGATGAATAAGAAACAGAAATAAAAATTAAAAACTTTATGTAGATGGGCTCTGTATTGAGAAAAGAATCATATTTTAACAACAACAATAAAAAAAATTATGAAAACAATATTATCTATCAGTGGTCATATCACGGAAAAATGTAATGAATTCAACAATAATTCTAGTAAAAATTATTTTTGATATTCCAGTAGGTATATATATTCTTGTATTATATGGAAAAGCGAGAATGTTGTTATATAACATAAACGTTAACTATTGCTAATATTTGTACTTAATACACTAAATTCTGTTAGGTACTAGAATGCTATTATAATGGCTACATTACATTATTCTCTCTAATTTTTTCCGTGTACAACTCAATAGTCCTATTTATTATTCTTATTGATAGTTAATTGATTCAGGCGTGACCTTGCGGAGATCCAGTATAAAATACAATAGACGTGGATATGTTTAGTAACCTGTTCCGCTTAGCTATTTCTAAGGAGCCATAAAAACCTCCTGAAATAAATCGACACGTGTTTCACCTCTCAACGAGGCATCCTCAGGATGACGATGGACTTGTTGCGAACTCGAACACGGCGTGTTGCCACACCGAGCGCTGAGTGATAGGGCTCAGTCTGCACCAGTCTGCACTCAGCGCTCGGTGTGGCAACACGCCGTACAACTCTGGTGAATTTTGGAGTTATAAGTTTTTCATAGATTGACGAAGTCTCCATCCAAAAGCTGTCATCATCGGGAAGGTTGAGGTCTTGTTGTGCTGTATTCGTATCTTTTCCAGTCTGAATTTCGGTAACAGATATTTGACTACGTTTGATTAAAGAGCTGCATGAAGCTTTCTTCGATATCACCTTTCTTTTATTCACGGATTTGACGTTTATACCACTCTGTTGTTTATTAATGTCTTCTATGGTATAAAAACCAATGTGTGGACCATGAGAACATTGAATGGCTTCTTGTGAACAATTGTTCAAGCTACAACTAAGTTCTCTCATAGCGAAAGTCTGAAGTTGATTTGCACTCCACACAACCTGATGTGTTCTCATGGTCCCGCGGAATTCCTTTAAATTTCCGGGAATCAGCATATCTTTCTCTAATATACTAGTGTTTCATTCACTATAGTGACTCATGAACCACTTAATTAATAACACCTAGACAACTTTCTTTTGGGTATCTGACAAGAATTTCAATGTTTGGAATATCATTCCCTCTCGCAACTATTTGATCAGCAGTTCGTTTTAGAACTCCTCCGACACCATCAGGAGCCCGTGTCCTTTTTTCAAAATAATTTCACACTAATAATCGCAAACTTGAAAAATACCAGTGCATTTTCATCATTTTGAATTAAGCTAAGCACAGCTAGTAAATATAATAAATAAGACTATAATTACTGACTTGTACACAGTCAAAAATTGGACAAGGAATAATTACGCAACAAAAGCGCTCCTTTCGTGCTGGAGAGGCGAATAATTAATTTATTTTATGATTCAAATGGGGTTTTGACTATATGAATTAGACACAGGTGAATCAGGATTTAGCCTACAATCATGCATAACTCATCATACATGCAGACTTCAGTATTGTCATGTTTCTACACGAATCTATAACCCAAGAGCATCACACGAAACTCAAATTGAATTTTTAAAACAATAAAATAAATTTTATAAAGTAGGCGGTGTAATCAGAATGCCACCTGAACCAAGCACAGATGAATCAGATGTTTACCTTCATAACACCGGGATCTAAGCAAACCAGCCACCGTCCACCTACTAGGTCGTCCGTTGCATGACTGGCCTCCCCCCGCGCGGGAAGCCAGACTCTCATTATTATTTCCCGTCCAAGTACGGTCAAGCGCAGCTTACGCCACATTAATCAGTATTATACGCCGGACACTTCTTATTTACTTATTTATAAACACACTAACGTAGTTATAACTAATTCTCATTTTTGTTGTAAGAGGAAAATTCATTTCCTTTTGATATAATTATAATTTATATTGATTTATCAAAGGGAAAATTCGACATCGACCATTTTGTTCCGGAAAATGGCAAACGGACGCGTTATATGAATCAGAAGAACAAACTTCAAATATTTTTATTCCGTACCTAGACAGCAATTATTTGTAAAATCTAATTTGTCCCAGTTAGGGATATAGATAAACTGTGTCCCAGCAGTGGGAACATTTATAGGCTGATGATGATGATGATGATGTGTAGTGACCCGCCACTATTTTGCACAGGTGTGATCTGCTGATGTATCGGTACTATACTACTTTCTCAAAAAGTACCGGGAAAAGATCAATAATATACAAAATGTTAGATTCATCCAAATTTATTTTACCGCCTTCAAAGTATGCTCCTTTGGGCACGCTACAATTGTGGCGTTAAGTCCCCTCTTTGAGGAGTAGCTAGAGAGGCGTCACGGCGTCCTCATCTTCCGCCTGACGCCGGTCTTCACCAGACACAGTTGTTTCGGGAGGTTCCTGTTCAGGATAAGGCGGGAGGAAACGTCCGGGTGTCACCATTGTGTGGATCGCCAGGAGGACACGGTCGAGCATACGGTGGCGGTCTGCCCGGCTTGGGCGGAGCATCGCCGTGTCCTCGTGGAGGCGATCGACGGCGGTGATCTCCCGCGTCCGGCCCTGGTCTAGTCCATGGTACGGAGTGACAGGGCATTGGGAGGCCGTCACCTCCTTCTGCGAAGCATTAATGCTCACGAAGGTCCAGCTTCACCTTCGTGGAACGCGTGAGAGAGTGGCAAATTTCGCACCCTCAAGCCCCTAACCGCCGCAGGAGACGCTCTAGGCGTCGGGAATTGCAGGCCGATTCAGCGATTCGAGCATAGGCGTGGGCTTGCGGACGGTGAGCAATGAGTAGCTCGCCATCTGATAAGGACCAGGCCCAGGTCGACGGCGCCTTGTGTTCCACGCACGCCTCAAATAGATGTCAGCACAACTGAAGGGGTCCGCTAGAGCCGATGCCTGCCGAGGTTGCGGGTTTGTTCGAAAGGGTTACCGTGGCCCCTGGCAACATACAGGCAACTGAAGGAACACGGGTGGGTTTTAGTCAGTAAGAGTCTGACACGCCCTCCCGCTCCACCCAGAGCGGGAGAAGTTATTTAATAACTTCCTACCCAAAAAAAAAGAATATGTTCCTTCTGAAACAATACATTTACGTCAACGAATAATCCAATCATAAAAACATTTTTTTATTCGCTTTGTCCGGAATTGAGTTTAGTTCTCCCCACGAATTCTCTTTTATGTCTTCTACCGAATGAAAACAGCTGCCACAAAGTGGTAATTTGAGTTTAGTAAAAGAAATAAGTCGGCTGGAGCCATATCTGGTGAATAAGGCTCGATGGTGTTTGTTGAGTTTTTGGTCAAAAATTCGTTCACAATTATGGCTTTTTGTGAATGCACATTATCGTGGTGCAAAATCTAGGAATCTTCTTTCCACAAATCTGGCCTTTTTCGTCGAATTTGCTTTCTTAAAAACACCGCATTACGCTCAAATATTATACTTTATTTACCGTCTGACGTTTCGATAAGAATTTTGAATGCATAACACCGCGATAGTCAAAGAAAACAGTCAACATGACTTTGACTTTTGATCTACTTTGGCGTGGTTTTCGTCATTTTAGCATGTCTTCAGCGACTCATATGTGATTGCCGTAACCAATATCTTGTAACAAAATTTAGATTTAAAAGAGTGTCCGTGGAGTTTCTTGTCCGTTTTTCTCCATAAGTACCTACTACGCTTTAGAATGGGCTACTAATTTCATCTTTCTAACTGACCGACCCCTTGACAATTCAAAAGTAGCTGTAATTGGTTGCTTTGAGTTTGAGTTTGATTGAGTTTTCGGAGAAAATTCAAGTCTTTTGGGACTAGCCAAGCGGCAACATGTTTCATACCCAAGTGATTATTTAAAATTATACGGATCGACTCATGTGACATAGAAAGTTCAGCGGCTATTTCCCTCAAACTTAATTGAGGATTTTCAGTCACTATTTCCTTCATTTTTGCGATGTTAACTTCAGCTAAAGACGTTGATGGCCTACCAGGGCGAGGCAAATCTTCCAGCATATCTCGACCGCTTTTGAATGCTTACTCGTAAGCTCGTGTTTTTGATAAAGTCGATTCGCTGTAAGCCTTCTTTAACATTTTCAGTGACTTTGAACACGAAATTCTATTGGCGATGCAAAATTTAAGACAAACTCTTTGTTCGATGTTTTTGTCCATTATGAAATTCGCAATACACGCTAGATATGATCTAACTAAAAACAGCACTGTATTAAATGTAAATCACAGATGCAACTCAAACTCCGCGCCAATAAGGAAAACAGTTGTACCAATGTAAAAAAAAAGGCTCCGTATCAAAACGTCCTAAAAGCAAATCGTCCTATTAGCAAAACGACCCATAATCAAAACGACACTTTAGCAAAATGTTCTATTAGCAAATCGTCCTATGAGCAAATGGTCCTATTAACAAAACGTCCTACTTGTAAAGTACAGTAGCACTGAAAAATCACTATCGGTTTTAACCCAACTTAGGTGAACCCCAAAAAGGAGGGTGTTTCTCTTTTTACCAAGTGTCATTCTTTAATGAGGAAGAGAGAGAAACTGATAACCTTGCAATATACTTTTGTGTCAAAGCGTATGTGAGTAACAGCCGCGGTAACAGTATTTTAGGGTCTGTTATTAAGTAACAGATAAATAATATTGTTAAGAACAATTGTTATTTGTTATTTTTAAATATCTGTTATTGTTGTTATTATTGTTATCTGTTACAACAAATACGCCTCACTCTTATTTTCATTTCGCCTGTGCATAGGTGTAGGAACCGTATTTGTGATTTTTACTACACACATTATACATTTTACTTTTTACACTGATTCAATTTATTTTGTTTTTGTTTGAAAGAGTACTTTGTTTTATTTCATGTTTTTCTCATTTATATTTACTACTTATAATATTGTTGCTTCTACACGAACATTTCTGTGAACTAGTGTCTCTGTTTGATTAATAAAATGAGTTGATTGTTCCAACTTGCCTTTTATTGGCAAAATCAAAATCATTTATTTCACATAAACCTACATGGGCACTTATGGAACGTCAGAAGCTAGGTGCACGGTTCCATTTGGTCGCTTCCTGTGGAGAAGAGCCGGCAAGAAACTCCGCGGTTACTCTTTTAAAAATAATTGGCTTTTACAATACTTTCATATAACAGTGTTTCTAGGTTTCCATTTAATTTCGCATTTTCACATTAACCTATAACAATACCGACCCGATACCGACTTAATATTGGCAGACAGATAATCAAATTAATTAATTTATTTAAAGTAAGTTTTAGTTTTTAAAGTTTATTTTATTTTAAAGTTTGTTGTCTTGAGAAGACGATAGATAATATTATTCCTTTAAAAATATCATATTTATGTGTGGTATGACTGTACCATTTCCATTCTTTTGTTTTTAGGACCATTTGCTCATAGGACGATTTGCTAATAGGACATTTTGCTAAAGTCTCGTTTTGATTATGGGTCGTTTTGCTAATAGGACGATTTGCTTTTAGGACGTTTTGATACGGAGCCAAAAAAAAGAATTTGGAACCATAAACAAATCATCCGTTCCAGATACTTTTTTGACTTATAGAATTATGTGATTATGATTATACTCTTAAATCTTCCGGAATAAATTCTCAAAACAAGTTTTTTTTTTTAAATCCTACTGCAAAAATACATAACTGAAAAGAGAAAAAACGACTTCTTACTCACTTCAAGAGGACCTCGTGGCTAAATAATAACAGCCGCACGGGTCGATCCATCAAGTTAAACTACGCTTGCCGGGGATGGTACGCGGATGGGTGAACATTTGTACAGATCTAGACTCTTCCGTGCTTCGGAAAGCAAGTTAAGCCGTTGGTCCCGGCTGTCATTCGTGGATTTTTGACAGTCGTTACGGGTCATCAGAATCCCGAAAGTCTGTCAACCAGTCTTACCAAGGGGTATCGTATTACCTAGTTACTGGGTTGTGGAGGTCAGATAGGCAGTTGCTCCATGTAAAATACTGGTATTCAGCTGCATCCGGTTAGACTGGAAGCCGACCCCAACATAGTTGGGAAAAGGCTAAGCAAGCAGCTGCATCCGGTTAGTCTGGAAGCCAACCCCAACATAGTTGGGAAAAGGCAGGTAGATTAATATATTCCAAATTGCATTTATACCATTATCTCATTATCTGTCACGATACCTCATTGAGGTGGATAACAATTAAAATTCTATTGTGTCTCGTTAGTGACAGTTGAAAGGCTATTGTGTAGTTTAAAACAACCAAGCACACACAAACAGACACGAAAAGAGACTTTTTTATACCATTTATTTATAAATACATAAGATAATGAGATACAGCATATTTGCCAATAAATGCCCAGGGTGTCTTGAACATATATATTTATTCCTTCACTACTAGTAGAAACTGTTCTAATGGACCTTTTTCTAAACGTATGTATTTAATTACTTTTCAGTCTACAGATTGGAAAATCACGAGTCTGACAATATTATGGCTAGCGAAGGACATGTTACTTGTTATCATTCAAAGTGCGTATTCTGAGAAGTTCTACATCGCTATCGAAAATGCTGAGACAGCTTGTATACAGCGAATGAAGAAGATAAACTATACAAGTGAGTTAACTGTAACAAGTATTACTATGTATGCAATTTGCTATTTAATTTCAACATGCGTACTAAATTACGAGTAACTGTTAAAGAGTTCCCTTGTGTAGAGGTGATCCAGCATCAGGTTATCTGCATGCAGCAGCTCTGAATGCTGCAGCATTCAATTACAAACAATACAATACAAATTACTGCATGCAATTTTTTAGTTTGATATGGCAGGGTGGTCGATGATATATGAAGATCACCGGTCGATGTGGCGACAGTTGGCCTCTGTTCAGCAGTATTGATAAATTATTATCCAAGAAGATTTTGTTCAAAACTAGCTTGCAAGAATTAATTAATTAATTTATGTGCACATAAAACTTTTAATAGAGAAAAATACATAAAGATAAAAGAGCACAAAGGGAGTGCTTATATCTTAAGATTATTTTCCAGCAGACCTGTGACAGCACAATCACGTGAGAAACATAGACATCGTGTGTAAAAGACAATAAAGGAAAACTTATCTTAACATACTAACGAAAATATTGCTTTTTTAATATAGATACTTTCCTTATAGAGAATCAACAACGTCTGTGCAAGAACGTGATACTGACAAACCGAAGGTTCAGTAAGATGACCGCGTGTGGCCTGTTCTATGTAGACGCGACGCTAATTATATCTCTGCTGGGACTTGTAACCAATTATGTTGTTGTACTGTTACAGTTTGGTATTCTGTAAATTTAGTTATTATAAGAAAATTACCATGTCTAATTACATTTATACAAGGTAGAGATGACAATACGACAATAAATTAAACTTCGTACATGTCATGATGTTCCCAGTCTATTTACAATGTCAAATATATCTAATAGTTTATAATAACAATAAGCCCTTTCTATTCTGAACATCTTTGCGTTGTGGCATTTTTCTGGTTTACAGAATGTCTCTAAGTACAGTGTGCCTTTTGGCAAAAGCCTCCTCTAACAACTTCCACTGAGTCCTATCTCTCGCAATTCTTCTCCAATTTGAACCTGCTGTAAGCTTCAGTTCGCCTTCCTATCTTTTATATTGTAGTCCCCTGTTTTTTTTGCCATCTCTGGGGTACCATTCAGTCACAACTTTACTCCACTTGTCTAGGATGCCTCTTAAAATGTGGCCTGTTCATCTCTACTTTTGTTGGTCTATTTTAATAAGAATTCAGGGGTATGAGGAACAGGGTGTAAAGTTCACTCATCCACCATAGAAAAGGGAGGATTCTACGACCAGACGGGTGTTGTGTCTGGCGGGCAACTGCCCATCGGTTTGAAGTTAAAATCTTGTATGTATGTCGATCGCTCGGTAAACTCTAGCTGCGGGATGCAGGATTTGTGTGACGTCATGTCTATGATGCGTAGTTCGTATGTGGCGGTGTAACCGCTACAATAACATCAGTAACTTTGTCCTTTCTCTAATCAGGGTATTTCATATCATATCTTGTTTTTTAATACCAGTCATACTCCTTTCCATTGATCTTTGGCAATGTGCCAGCATTTTTCTATGGTGTTTTGTGAGAGACCAAGTTTCGCTGCCATATTATGTAATGCAAGGCAGTATACATGTGTTGAAGAACTTCCGTTTTAATTCAATACTTAGATCCGTTACTTGCATGACCTCCTTCAATTACCAGTATTTTTCCACCCATTTGTTAGTCGTTTTCCAATTTCCTTAGTGGTTTGGTCTTTGTGTGAAATTAGCTGACCTAAATAAGTATATTCTTTGACATATTCTAGCACTTTGTTGTTGATTTTAATTTCCAAGGCAACTAAGTTTTTCATTAGCTTTGTTATGACCGAGTTCATTAGTAGTCCTACGCTTTCACTTTCTTTGCTTAGTTCTTTCATCATTTTCTTTAAGTGTTCTGGGTTTTCCTCGAACAGGACTTCAATAGTTTAGTCACTATTATATAGCTAGTTAAAGATCGGTACAATCCATATTCGGCCGAACTACTATTTAGTTTGTTTGAAAACCGTTGAAGTTCGTTTTCCGTGAGAACGTCTCAATTAAATTAGGTAATTATTAATTTTCGTTATTGCGGGTGATTTTAATGAACATTCACGCATGCTGGTCCAATAATAATTATTTTAGGGTAAACAAAACTGCCTCGTTGGTCTGGCAGCAAGCGCTACTGTTGAGCATGAGGTCCTGGGTTCGATTCCCGGGACGGGCAGTGTTATTGGGTTTTTCTATCAGAAATTTCTCAGTATCAGCTAATGCTGCAATTAAAAATAATTATATCTCATTATAATAATGATATTCCTACGAGATGTGGTATTCTGCTGCGCAGAACCTCATAATAATATAAATGTTTTATAATATACTAGCTGACCGAACAGACGTTGTCCTGTTTCCTATAACTCGATCGCAGCGCCACCTACCGGGTCCAATTGTGAATTTAAACCACCCAGGGACTCATTCAAACACACACCAAAAATTTCATCAAAATCGGTTCAGCCGTTTAGGAGGAGTTCAGTGACATACACACTCACAGAAGAATTATATATATAAAGATAAACCATTTTTTGATCTACTTACATATTAAAATCCTATGACACTCATATAACTCACCTTTTATAAATTCTTTAAGATTGTCACCTCTGATATGCATACTTTTAATTATCCTCTGATTGTTTTAGCATCCAAAACTTTTATACTACTTATTTACCTCTTTGTAAAAAATCTTACAATATTATATATTCTGACAATTTCATTTTAAACTGTCATCTGTCCAATTTATTTTTCTAACCCATAGACATAACACACCATGGACAAGTACACTTTATCGTTTTCTAGACCTTTTATGAAGCCGATGTGTACACTAACCCTCACAATTCAAATTCAAAACATTTATTTCAGACGTAGTCCATTTAATGTTAGTAATATTAAGAGCACCTGTACCTTCTCTGTGAACCGATTTTATTCGTTCTGGCCATTATTACTTGAAATATGTTTGAAAATGTTTAAGATATAACACAGAACGATAGAAACGGGCTTCAAGTTTTTTGTTGAGAGTTTAATCTTATCTCTGCTGGTGAAACCTTTGTTTTTGAGTCTCTTGAATCTTATTTTTTAAACAAAGTTATTTAAGTACTTGAATCTTAGCCTGATCAATTCAGTGTGTCTAACGTGTGTTCCCCACGTACTGTGTTACCTAATATCCAAATACTGATTACAAATAAATAAACTATGAGTGTGTCTGAACTATGAACAGTGTATCATTTAACGTACTCCTGTAGGATGCCCTGCTTCACCCTCCTGGCCGCGTGGCGTAAGAAGCCACAACATATACAGCGGCACACATCACTCAGATAAGATAGGTCTCCAACGTCAAGCGGCGTGGCGCCAGGCGATGCCACCCTCTGAGAGAGGCCTCCGCCGTCATCATAGTCTGCCGTCACGCGTGACGTTGACGCGGCCCTTCCGCTAGCGTGAGGTGCAAGCATTTTTCGATTCAGCCATCTGTTTGTAAAATATTATAAAGCTATAAATTGCCAATTTTTATTAGAGGCAAGCGTGTGTCTCCTGCCAGCTAAATGATTGTTTTTGGAAATGTGAAAAAAACACGGCAGTGGTATATAATTATAACGAAATTAACAGGAAAACTATCACAGCTAAGTAGGATTTACAGGTGAACGAGTAATAATCGACCAACTTACAGTTGCAGTTGCAAAAATATGTTCTCCCATATACTTTCCATAGGTACCCCTATGGAAAGTATATGGGAGAACATATTTTTATGTTGTTCAACTACAATGTTAAGTTTGTACTTGGGATAAATTCATCCCAACTACGGAACCCTTCATTGTACGCGGTCCGACACGTACTTAGCCGGTTTTTTATCTTATCTTAATACATTAACAAATGTGGAATCAAAACCATGCGTTTTGAGCTAAATATAAGTTTCAAATAATATTGACCAGCTAGATCGGCCTTTTCGTCCACAGTGCGCTCGTTGGTTCGCAAAATGCTGAAGGCAAATTGATGAAGCTTCTAACAGTATTCATTCCACCAAGAATCCAAGATAACTAAACATGATTTGAGGATAAATAAAGAGTTATATTATGTCGCACTTGTATTATGCATGTAACAAAGTACATAATGAGACAAGTTCCGCCAGCGCCAAGTATCCGGACGGTAGCAAATATATAAACATATGACAGACGGATATATTGTGCCAGTACGTGTGTGCTTTTATACGTACCTTGCGGCTGGTACCCGGTGACGACTACCCAGTAGTCGGAACGTGTGTGAAGATTAGAATAACATCATCTGTCTAGCCTTTTCCATACTGTGTTGGGGTCGGCTTTCAGTGTAACCGGATGTAGCTGAATACCAGTATTTTACATGGAGCTACTGCCTATCTGACTTCTACAACTCAGTTACTGGGTAACACGATACCTCATGGTTGGCTAGATTGTCAGACTTTCAGGCTTCTTCTGACGTAACGACTTTCAAAGATGACAGTCGAGACCAATGTTTTTGGAGGCACAGAAAGGTCTCGCTCGGTATGTCATGGTTGATCATCCTTCTCAGTATGGTTTCCGATCTGGCTTGTCGATCAGTGACGCCATTCACGGTTTAACTAAGTTTGTTTCTGAAAAACTTGACGTAAACAAAAAGATTATAGTAATCTTCATGGACCTTGCCAAGGCCTTTGACACAGTCTCCATCCCTCTGTTGGTGAACAAATTGGAGGACATTGGTGTAAGGGATGCGCAACTGAAACTTTTTTCCGACTACCTTACCAACTGATTCCAGAGAGTTAAAGTAGACGAGTGGACTAGTAGTGATCTTCCTGTCATGTATGCGTCCCACAAGGCAGTATCATCGGTCCTCTTTTATTTCTAACATTCATCAACGACCTCTGTGAGCTCAAGATGCCCAGCAAAAGGACTATAACTTTCCTGATGACACAGCTTGTGTACAGATGGGGCTGAACTTGGTGTTGTCATGGCTAGCTAATAATAGACTCGCTCTCAATGTTGATAAGATAAAGTATATTTCTTTCTACATAAAACCTACTTATTCACTCAATAATTTCAAAATTACCGCTCATTTATCCTCATGCGTTTTGTCTCATAGTACCCATTGCTTATGTCCCCACCTTCATAAAACAGATTCAATAAAGTACTTAGGCGTACTTATGCTAGATAACACTAAGTTTTCAACCGTACGTAGATGCTCTTTCAGCTAGAATCCGTAAACTAATATTTGTGTTTAAAAATTTTCGTCATGTTGCGGACGCTGGCTTATTGAGATCAGTTTATTTTGCGTTATGCCAATCGTTAATCTCGTACTGCATAAGTGTATGGGGTGGTGCGACAAAAACATCAATGCTGCGGATCCAACGTGCACAAAGGGCGGTTCTAAAGTTTATTAATTTCTTGCCTTTCTTATTTCCCACCAGAGAACTTTATGAGCGAACTGGAGTGTTAACTGTTTCGACAACTTTTCATTTTAAATACGATCTTGCGCAAACACTCTCTTCTTACCTATAATCCTACTCTATTTGTAGGTAAGCAACGTGAACACGCAGTTTGTCCCACAACTCGGTTCCATATTGCTTTCTCCCGTCGACATTTTGGTTTTCTTGGAAGTTACTTGTATAACAAAATTAATGGAATTTTGTCAATCTATGCCCTACCCAAACAGCGTTGCAAAAAGACCCTCTCAGCCTGGTTACAAAAATTTAACTATGATGCCACGGAGCAGCTACTCGTTGTTCTCTCGTAATATATAATAACTTCGGGTTCTTGACTGTAACAAAATCCCTACAAACCCACAGTAACACCATCATTCTACTAATCCTCACACTTTATCTGCACTTTAAACATGCATTACACTATACAATTTTAGTTTATATTAATTTCAAAAGTCTGTTTTTTTTTTTGTTTTCTCCTTCATCAATAAATAATTTGTCTAGAGTTTGTAACTAGCACAAAGTGTCGTAGCGATAAGGGGGCAACATGTCCTGAGGTGCTTGAGGAGTGGAGAGGTATTCCACGGCTTTCAGAACAATCCCAGAGCCCGAAAGATGGTCAAGATCCCTACGAGCACTTACTGGAATACTTCCTTCCTCCGAGCACGTTTGCTCTTGCGAATCTCCACTCAAGCCGGCCAATTAAGGCAAGAATGAGGTGAGGAATAAGACTTCTCCCGGGAGATAAGGTACCGTGGGGTCGCTACTGCCCAACGGCTCGCTACATGCTGCCCTGCGGGTTTTTGTATCTCTCTTGGTCTGGCTCCTAATCCCAACCTTGTTCCGGCAATTATTATTATTTTGGTTTTTAAAGGAGACGTTTCATTTTTGTATGGGACTCCGGCCATAACATGTACACTTCAGAAAACCTGGGAAACGAACTCCTAAATACAATGAAGACTGTTTTTTTCCATAATATCTAATACTTTTTGGGCACAAAATAAAAACCGAAAATGTTTGACGTTTGTCAGGAGAAATACAATTATCGACAGCTAGCCATTTTCGTCCAGAAGCACCTACAAATTTACAATCCACAAAAGCAGTTTTTTATTTTTATGATGAATCATACTTTCCAATTAATCAAAAAAGTTGTATAAGATAGCTACTTATTGTATCTTATTGTAGTACAGAAATACATGCCTTTCATATTTATTTGAATAACGTCTACATGATATTATTTTGTTAAAATGGAACATGATTTCTGGACGAAAGCAGTATGCAAGTAAAACGACGCCATGATGAATAAAATATTGCAAAAATTTGTTTAACTATTATTTTTTGTGCCAAAGTAATAAGAGGAATAAACAGGAAAGAATATTTTTCCTCAATTCGTGGAATTTTTTCCTTTTTTTTCATTAACCTACACTTTATGGCGGAAAATGAAACATCTCCTTTAATTTTCTCAGGTTAGTTCCTGGTATTTTCAGAATCTCACGGGTGTGAACCAAGGTGAGATTCTAGTTATTATTCTGAGAAGGTAAATTGCTCTGTACTGCAGTGAAATTATTATCTAAATCAAGTTGTAAAAAATTTCTTACTATGCGGTAAGTGTTTAATATGGCAGCTTTTTGTAGTGTTAAGTATATGTATTTGGATAGACTGAGTGCATTAAAACTATTGAATATTTGTTTCGGGATAACACCTGTTGTTGATATTACTATTGGGACTATAGTGACTCTATTCATTTTCCAAACACTGGTAATTTCCTCTTGTAATTCTGTATAGGGTGAATCACCCAATTGCTAGCACTCCACCAATTAACAGCACCTCGGCAAATAAGTTAAAAATATCAGTTTCTCATTTTAGTTGTGGTATTACAAAGTAAAACTAGGTAAATACTACTTTATACAGTGGCAACATTTTCAATACGTAAACATCAAAAACGGCGGCAGGATCGTAATTCAAAAAGTCGGTCTGCATGCAGTGTTGTTGGTGTTTTTCGGCCATATTTACTCATTGGAGGTAAGATCGGAGGTCAATTTATAATTCTGTTTCTATTGTTTTATGAGAATTGTAATGAAATCTTAGTTTTTATACGTTTTATGAAGTATTTTTAGTTAGTTATTTCAATAGAATTTTAAAGGTATCCGTTAGATTATTTCAAAATATGGGGTGCCAACATCTGGGTATATTTTTAAACGGTAATTCAATTTATTAGCACCCATGCTGAAAATTTGGCTATTTTAGTGTAGACTAAATTACAGGTTCTTTTTTAAATTTTAGTCTTTTTCAGTACAGATTAAGAATTAATTTGAATGTAAAAAACATGATATGACATCATTTTCCAAATGTTGACACCATGATGAACTACATTTTACCATTTATCCGCATAGTGCTGATAATTGGTTAACTTTTATGCCGATAATTGGATTTATCTAATTTGAACTGTTTGTTGAGTGTCAACGATTATTGTAATTTTTTAAGTATTTTTCTAAGAAATTCTTAGAAAAATAAAAAGCAGTATTCATAATTTTATTGTTATATGTATTTTATTTGCCCTAATTCTAAGTGCTGATAATTGGGTAATATGGTGCCAATAACTGGTAACAATTGTGCCAATAAATGGAGGTAGGTTCTTTTTTCAATTGTAGTTTAAATGCTATTTCATTAGCTGCAAAATCCGATGAAAAGTATTTTAAATATTAAAGCTCATTAAACAAGAAGTTTTATGGATACACAAATTTATTTTTTTTATTTTAGTATTATGTATAAGAAAATAAATTAGTTAGAGAACTTCTTAAAGTGCTGATAATTGGATCTATTACCCTACTTCCCAATTTTTTCTGTGATAGTTTTTTGTATGTTATTAGTGTTTGGGACTGCTATATATATACATATGAAATGCTTTGTCCTGAATGACTGACTGACGGATCAACGCACAACCTAAACCGCTGATTGTAGAGACCTGAAACTTGGAGGGTGTGTTCTTTGTATGACGTAGGCATCCGATAAGAAAGGTTTTTCCGAAATTCTACCCCTAAGGGGGTGTAAAAGGGGGCAAAGTTTGTATGGTACAACGTGATTCCATGGTCCAATCTACTTCAAATTTTGCATAAACCTTTTTTAACAGAATTGCTGGAAGACGTATTTCGTATTTCATTGAAATTCATCCCCTACCGGGGTTAAAAAGATTTGCTTCGAAGTTGATATCAATACTCCTTAGTGCTTTTGATTTAAATTACATTTTATTTTGACACATGTTTGAAAACTCAATCCGATTTTATTCAAAAAAGGTTAAATTCACTGAAAAACATAAGCAAATACTCTTTTTAGTTTTAACTGTAAAAATATCTGTGTTTGATTTGTTCTTATACCTATGGAGAAGATAATCATCTGCTATATTTTCGTTCGCAAAATTCGAGACGAAAAGGTTGAGTTATATTAGGAACAATCAGGCGCAGCTTAGAGCGGACAGTTATATACACTTGCAAGATGCGATCAGTTGGGTCAAAAGGTGGTGCTGCCTTCAGCTTCTTTTACTGGGGGGCCACGCTATATGCATGAGCGGACACAAGACGCCATGACGTATGTGCGCCACTACGATAGACTGCGCTTGACCATCATCATGCGAGCTCGGCTTGACGGGAATTCAAATGCTCAAAAATTCTCCGATGTTCTTATAAAAGTTGGTGAAGGCACTCTACCAGAGACTCTTGGTAGAGTAGTTCCCACTTTAGAAGATCTTATTCGTCTGGTATACGGGGACATCAGTCGAATACCGTACCAAGAGAACTCTTGGGCGTGTTCCCATTTTAACGCCAAAATGATCAAGCTGCAGCGATCAACCACAACATTTTCTCGCTAATTGAAGGGAGCGAACTGATATACACCTCCATTAATACTGATGTGGAGGAAGATGATGACATTACCCCGTAGAATTTTTCAATTTGCTAATGGCAAGTGCACTTCCGGTGTATATCATCCAGCTGAAGGTCGGTGTCCCGATTATGCTCCTTCGGAACTTAACTCCGCCGAAGCTCAGGACAAGCTGCTTCTCACACTGACAACTGTACGTCGTTTGCCATTCCTGACTCTCTGTATATTTTGGCTGCTGAGAATAAAACTACAAACGTAGTATACAGGGAAGTTTTATAAAAATGTGGCTGTTATTGTAGTATATTGTGGTGTCTTAAGACTTTCACGCGAACCAAGTCGCGGGCAGAAGCTAGTCTATTATAAATGTGTGTTTGCTTACTTTATCAACTAGAGTTATATCAGGTCTGTTGTTATGTACGATGTGGTCTGTAATTATAGTGCGATCATAATATATTCTGTAGAGTTGGTTTTCTGTTATTATTATTTATGTTGTTTTACATTTCTCGGGACTCTGGGGTCCCGGACTTTTGGAAGGCGTACGAGGGGCCGAAGCCAACTCGCAGAGGCCCCTTAGACAATTTTATATGGAATGAGGCACCAACCGACGATTATCCCTGTATGCACTATGCAAGTGCACCCAAGGACAACCCCCGGTTGGTATAGGACTATTGCAGAATATGGAAACAAATCTATTGGACTATGGGTTTGGGTGGCTTAAGTTGACTGATGACCTGGAACTATGGAAGTACTATGGCCCCTGCCTAATCAATGTTTTATATGTACACGGATAAAATGGCAGGGGGTGACCTGCACACTCAATAATGGGCCCCCGAAAAAGGTCGCTAGCACAAAGTGTCGTAGCAACAAAGAGGCAACATGTCCTGAGGTGCTTGAGGAGTGGAGAGGTATTCCACGGCTTTCAGAACAATCCCAGAGCCCGGAAGATGGTCAAGATTCCTACGAGCACTTACTGAAATACTTCCTTCCCCCGAGCACGTTTGCTCTTGCGAATCTCCACTCAAGCCGGCCAATTAAGGCAAGAATAAGGTGGGAGCTCCGTTCCTCGTCAGTGTTCACTCCAGTCGGCCAATAAAGGCAAGCCAGAGGTGAGGAACAAGACTTTTCCCGGGAGATAGAGTCCGTGGGGTCGCTACTGCCCAACAGCTCGCCACATGCTGCCCTGCGGGTTTTTGTATCTCTCTTGGTCTGGCTCCTCATCCCGACCTGTTCCAGCAAAGTAAACTCTACCGGCACAGGCCGAGAGTTCGGAACGCGCAAGCCCCACCACGACGTCAACGTAGAGATACGGCGGTGGGGTTATTATTATTATCTATCCACGGATTGACCGGGCCAAGTGTAGGTTAACCTTCGACCGATCTGTACGGCTCTTATTACTTAGCCACGAGCTCCAAAGATAACAATCGGAATTAATGTCAAAAGGAAAAACATAAGCCATTAGATTATTAAATTAGTTTACCATTTGTTTGTCAAATAGAACAGTTGAGTTGTATTACGAACATGTTTTCAACAATAAACCGAATAAAATCGAGAATAAACACTGCTTTAATCGAGACTACACCAATCGTTTCATATTATAGACATGTTTTGTTCAACAACCAGATTGAAAATGATCTACAGTCGGTTCTAAGGCCGTTAAATCTAATGCAAGCCCTCTTCATCTGTTCGAAGTACAAAATTCACGACAACATCATCACTGTAAATAGTTTCACCTACAATTTTATTGGAGTCTTCTGTATGATCATATTCCGCACTTATTCTTTCTATGTTTGGTTTAGCAAATTTGTCGGTTTCGGTGAGGGCTTAGCCATGGTTCTTAACTGGTCTTCTATCTATGACAACTTTTTCCACACGATTGGGTTCATTTTAAATTACTACAGCAATATCAAGTATCGCCACAAAAATGTATCATTAATTTTAAGGATCCAGCACGCTCTCACTCTCCTCAAAGTGAGCGATAAAGAACTCAGAAGATTGAAAATCTACAATTGGATTTCAGTTATAAGTTTTAACAGTGTTTTTATTGTAACATGGATCTTATTTTTTTATATCCTCCCTAATACGGGTTTTATCAATATAGTTTTAGGTTACAATGTCCTAATTTTTGATATTAATGTCATGTATGTTTCATTTGTTATGAAACTGTTATGTAAGCTGTTAAAGATTTGGATTGAAGATATTTGAAGGGCGGAAAATATTTCAGATTCGGAAAGAGAATCTTATTGGCAGAACAAGTATGATGTGTATGTAGACATAATGGAGGCATATAAGCTCGTTGAGACAACTTTTGGTCAGCTTGTAAGTACAAGTCTTCCCAGTTATGGGGCGAGCCTTTTGGTATATAAATCCAGACTAAGTAATGTAATCAATTTATTTTATTTTCAGATTGCATTCAATATAATTAATACAGCGTGTCACGGGCTGATAAACATAGCCACGGTATTAAAGATACGAGTAATTTTGACGAATAACTTTTTAGTAAGTGATTCCTTCTCGAATTTTTATCTAACAATAATTTATTGATTAATACTTTCACCTTATTGTACATCATAAAACAATTTGTACAAACAAAGCAAGGGTGTGTCATCGTAGAAAATTCATTTTTAGTTCCGACAACCTTAACATGGACATAGGATAACAGGGGCTTTTTAGTGGCATGAGGAACAGGGTGTAAAGTTCACTCATCTACCATAGAAAAGGGAGGATCCTTCGACCAGACGGGTGTTGTGTCTGGCGGCAACTGCCCATCGGTTTGAAGTTGAAATCGGTAAACTCTAATAGCGTGATGCAGGATTTGTGTGACGTCATGTCTTTGATGCGTAGTTTGTATGCGGCGGTGTAACCGCTACAGCTTCACCCACATACATTCATTTACATAATATTAGAAGTAATTATACTTAAAGTTCCACTAGTCGACAGCTTGAAGTCGTTGGTGGCGTGGCTAATATGCATGCTATTAGTAAAGTTATTTATTAATTTAGGTTTATTTATTTTGTATTTATTTATCTAGTTTTTTTAAATATATATTATATTCATTTATTTATTTAGTGAAATAGACAGTGATTTATAAGCGCGTAAAATTTCATGTACAGACTTTTGGGCATATAGATACTATGGAAAAACTACTGGACGTATGATCTACTCAAAATAAAATTATTTGAACATTTCAATAAATAATCTATGCCTGTACGGTTTCTATTTTGCCATTATCATATCACATAAATTCTTATTTACGCCTAAAGACGAGTTAAAAATAGTGTTGAAATATGGAAGTTTCGATGTTCATAACTTCCAAACCAATACTATTTTCTCAATTCTGCTTCCATTCACGGCTAGATAATGACAAGGCAAATTGACATAATTTTTATTTTCGAACGTAAACCGTCGAACAGACGAGTAATCACCATACTACGTTTGTATGGAAGAATGACCGACTAGTGTACCCTTAAGTAAGGCAGTTTATGAGATCGATATAATTGGAAATGCCGGACGGGCGACACCAAGAACATTTAGGTATAAATTGACCTAATTGGTGATGTCATTTATAAATGTCACGTGCATAATAGAACAGGGCACGTGTGTATAACCGTAACCAGCACCTCCTTTATATCACAATCCAAAGAATTTTGTAGGAAATTCCTAATCCATCTGAGTATGTTTCGGACTTTCTTCTCAGAGTAGTCAGATAGGAAACGCTGCCGACCTCATCTTGTTTTTAAAATATTATAGACGTGTTTCTACAAACCCGAAAATAAAATAATTTCATCACTTCATTTGATTTCATAATTTCTTTTCATTTCCATTGCTTCGTATGTTTGAAAAATTGAGTCTGCTCGACAACGTAAATAACGAAATGAATATTGTTGAATTTTCAAAATAAATCGCATTGGTATTGTCAGAGTTTACGCAATTACCCCGCAGATGTATGAACGTAGAAAAAGAAAAGTTTTTGTCCACCAGTCCACCATAAGCTCACACCTTATATTTATAAAACTTTTTACAAAAAAAAAACAACCGACCTCCAAAAAAAAACACTACAAAGTGAAAAATAACTTTAATTTCGGAAGTCGGTGTCTTGGGTTTTGTATTTTCGTTTTTTGCCACCGACTTCCGAAATTAAAGTTATTTTTCACTTTGTAGTGTTTTTTTTTGGAGGTCGGTTGTTTTTTTTTTGTAAAAAGTTTTTATTTTTCACTTTTTAGTTGTGGTACCTACCCCACAGACATTCGAATACTACTACCTGCTACCAGTGACAGAAACTTATCATATCATCTACATACTAAGTGGGAAAAAAAAACGTATTTTGTAGCTAACTCACAAACTATCCAAGCAAAGTTAATAAAATTTATATGGGACCAATTCCAGAGCACACCCTTTCAAACAAAAAAAGAATTTTCAAAATCGGTCCACAATTGACGGAGAAATCGGTGGACATACATAAAAAAAAAAAAAAAAACAAACATACGCGACGAACGTATAACCTCCTCCTTTTTGGAAGTCGGTTAAAAAATATAAGGTGTGAGCTTATGGGTTCGACTCTGAGGGTTAGTGAGACACTTCTTGGATCAGGATTTGTGTTTTTAAAAACATACATAATACGGGATAATATCATGTGCAGGTTTGTTACTTATTAAAAAAAAAAAACTTAATTTGTACGTCTTATTTACAGTTTGGTTTATTAATAGTTATTTCACAAGTATGGTTGATAAAAAGTATACTGATTGGAATATCTTTGAGCGTGAATTGTGAGAGATTCTACAAAGCCATGCAAGATATACGGGGTGCGGTGACACCGCTAATGTATTCAAACAGATGTTCAGGTAAACATTATTTCTTCTTTTTTTAATTGTAAGGAATTTTAATTTATTGGATGGTAGGTAAATAGGGCAAGCAGGGTGGTGGCTCATCTGATGGTAAGTGTTTCCCGCCGCCTTAAGACCTCTCTCTTCATGTTACCCTTTAAAAAAATTTGCGTAGGCTCATGAACATCGACTCCACCGACATGTGAACATCGAGGCAATTCAGCTGCTAGACCAAACAAATATAGTGCGAAGACTAAAACGAACAAAACCTTTTGAGTTAGTGTAGTGTAAAAAGTGTAGAAATAATAGTGCCAGTGACACACATATAACACATGAACAAAGTGTTTATATTAAAATATCAGACTCTAAGAAAGTGGAACAAAATTGTCTAAAGTACAATCAACACTATTCTAATTTTTAAAATAATCATTACGTAAAAAATTAAGTTAGATTAAAATTGCTTATTAGTCTTATAGGCTAGATTGTAATTAATTATTAAGAAACTGGTTCTTTTTAATAAAGGGAAAAAAAAAATGTTACCCTTTCAATGGGAGCAGAAAACAGCAACACTGCTAGGCGGCAGAAGTAGGCAAGTAGAGCCTGGCCACGCTAACTCTGCACAAGTACAAAAATATTGTGGAATTAGAAAATCTATAGACGACAACACCGTCTGTACTACGAAAATTAGAATTTGATATTTTGTTGGTATATTTGTTTTTGATAGGTTATTTTGTTTGTATTCTGATTCTTTCCTGGTAAAGAAAAGTTACTTTGTCATCGTATGGAGGTAGAGCATAGGTGCGACAATCTATTACACATACGTAATCTATTAGGCAAAAATTAAAGAGCACGTCAACTTTCCGATATTTTGTAAACATTGTCATCTTGGTATTTACATAGCATTTCATATAATAACTCCCGCACTCAACTTTTAATAGGCTTAACGATTTTTTTACTTTATTTTGTGAAAACAACTTACAGCGTAAGCAATCTGAGACGAAAGTGACTGATGTAAAAGTATACCATCTATACACATTTTAGGGTTGCCCACTTATTCCATTGCAGAGTTAGCGTGGCCAGACTCTAGCCATGGTGATACTTCCCCGGAATTGCGCGACGGAGGTCGTAAAGACCAAATGCCATAATGAAAAATAAAAAAATATTCATGCAAATGCAACCTTTAGGATATTATAGACCAATATATTGAACAGTGTTTGAGTACGCCAATATACTACGTTATTATATTGCATTCACATTTCGCCAGTTATCCTTTATGTCCCATTTAGGGTCGAGCTTAATACCATTAATAATAATAGCAGCCTGTTATTGTCCTCTTTCTCATACAGAGAAGGCACGAGTATTGATCGCCACGCTTGCCCAAGCCGGATTGGCAATTTCAGACTTATATTTACTATAAGTCCAGGTTTCCTTCATCGATGTCAGTAATGAACAAGGTAGACACAGAAAGTACATATTATGCATTTTAAAAAGTCACATTGGGATTTGCCCGGATTTGAACCCACAACCTCGTGAATGAAAGGCGAGGCCTTAAACACCGGACCATCACGACACTCCATTACCATTAACTGGGTATAAATCTAGACTCTGGGCTACGACTGAGTATGGTATATTTATATTAATTTTAATGGTATATTTACTTGTTTTATTTACAGATAAACATACTCTCTCCACGTGTAAGAACATTCAACGTATGCAGAACGCTTCGTTTAATAAAATGAGCGCGTTCAGCGTATTTATTGTGGACGCCATGATGTGTCTGCATCTGTTCAGTTTCATCACCACGTACACTATATTTCTGCTTCAGTTCGAATATCTATAATTCTAGATTAATTTACGTTTTCTTCTTCTTTTTGTTTCTCCTTCACTGGTACCATATTTCTCCATTTAATATGTTTTTCTCTTACATTCTCAGCTTTCTGCCGCCTCCTTATCATTTGTATTAATTATCCTTCACATAGTTCATCCATTTATTGTTATTAAATCAAATCAAAAATATTTGTTTGCTAGAATATATTATTATTTACATAAGGTGTTACAGTAAATTTGTTTTAATATATCCTGGCATAACATGACGTGCAAATGTATTCTAATCAGCGATGTCAATTAATCTAACTTACAAATTAGGTACAGATTCTATTGATTTGTCTTCTAATTAGTCCTTAATGGTTTAATATCTTTTAAATAGTAGTAGTTCGAAAAGTATTTTGTTAAAAATTGTCACCGTAGTTATGCCTTTCTTTTCCGCTCCATTTGTCAATATTTATTTTCATTACTTCTTGGTCGCATGCGTTTTATCCTTATTTATCACATGCCTACAATTTCCTTTCAACTTTTCTGTCGCAGGCTCTATTTTCAAACTCCCTCTCTTTTAACTTGATGTCTTTATTACGAAATTAAATAAATTGTAAAATCGATCGTTTCATTTATTTATTAATTTTGACCCAAAAATGAGGTTAAACTGACGAGTATTGATTAACAAACTGCAGCTTTTATCTCAATTCGTGGAAGACTTCCTGTTTCAACATAAAAACCAAATAACACAATCTTTTTGTTGTTATGCAAAAACGAGTAGTGGACTGGTATCAACACACGTACAAAATGTTCATAATGAGAGGTCAGTTTGTACTGGTTAAGTGTTTTATCGCAAATATGACTCATATTTTATAGTTCCATGGTAAACAAGGAACTCTTATAGTTTCACCATGTCCGTTTGTCTGTTTGTCCGTGCCTTAGTTCAGAAACTGTAGTACTAGAAAGCTGTAATTCGGCATGGATATACATATTAAATCATTAAAAAGGTCAGTAATAAAGTAAAAACGATTAAATACAAAGAGAATAAACTTAGTTACCAAACAAAGCATTTAATTGAAGAGAGACAACAACTTGCCATGTACCCACCAGAACACAAATCGGTAGACCGGCTTGTTAAGAGGCCGGCGACACGGCTCGCAACTACAAATCGAGGTGTTTGCAAAATTCAATTCCAAGCACGTTGCGCTAGTGTGAGTGCCTGTCGGAGCGATATACACCTACAGTGAGCAATACTACCACGCACATATTGATAATTATTGCTTAACGCGGTAGTACTACTAGCTTTCAAAAAATTATGATTTTGGATGTGTTCCGTAATACAAAATATTATGAATGAAAACTTAACATATTTCCATTTTTTTTTTTTTCGATAATTTTTAATTTGATAACATAAACTATGCTTCTACGGAAACAATATTACAAATATTATTGTTTATAATACAGAAAAAACAATATGAAAACATGTCATTTACGCTGTAAAAATGTACGAAATGCAATTCGCTTACACTTCATTTAAAGGTAAGTTTTTGAAAATAAAAAGACGTAGGAGCCTAGATAAATACTGTCTCAATCCGAATATAAACATAATAGGGTGGAAATAGGTTCAAATTGCAAATGAGTTATGTACTACGTTTGTATGGACAATTCTTGCGTCGCCGGATTCTTAAACGCAGTATTCGTAAAGACTAAAGAGACCGTAATACATACTTCATAAAGATTGCTTTAGAACAAAACACCTCACTAAAATCAGCCAAGCAAGGAATAGCAAACAAAGGACGACCTACAATTGCGTGTTTAAAGGATTGTGCAGGTGTGAGACAAAAGGAGATGGACAATGTTGGGCCCAAGTGTAATAAGTTGAGATATGATCTAAAAATTAATCATATTTTTTTATCCTTGAATATCAAAAATCAACTCAATTCTTTGTCTGGAAGCGGAGAAATAATCGATTACACAACTACAAAAAGAAAACCTTCTCACTAGGTATCACTAGGTAATATAGTTAACTCAAAGTAATTAAATGCAGTAAATATACTTTTACTTTTATACAATATAGTGCATTTAATTTAAATAAAACATCATTAATTACTCAATCAATCAATCATTTATTTGCAATGAATGTAGGTTACATAAAATACAGGTGGAGTAGATAGGAGTGAGCCATGTACATTCTGCCTGGAAATAGGCATGCAAAAATTATAAACATTCTTATGAAGCTATTTAAAAAATAAATTACAAATTAAAATGTCACAATTAGAATTATTACAATTATACATACATTAATTAATATTGGAAATATCAAATTAAAATGTTATTAGTTATTATAGAAAAACCAAATAATGATTATCAATTTCATATCGATTAAAATCAGTTTTATTTTTTTGTCTATGTCACTGGCAGTATATTCTACACTGGCAGACTGACATTGACAATTTGACACTAGACATTAGTGGTGAGTCATTCTTAAATTTTCGGCGACCCAAACCGTTTTCCCGATGACGAAAACGGTTGCAGAAAACGATTAAAGGACGAAACGTATCCAACATGGAATAGAATTTTGTTTTCGTCGAGCACAGTTTCTTAAACCTTTTTGTTAGAGTCAACAAGAAGGTAAGTTTTATAGTAACTTTAAAACCTCCTTTTATAGTTTTTTTTTTATTTTTATTTTCTTTTGTTTCCTTTCCATTGTGTCATCTCATGTATGCACTAAAGTAGGTATCTAAATAAATATTTTATAATATTCAAGTTTTGTTTGCTTATGTCTAACAAAAATGGTGCCGAAATAAAAATTATAAAGTGATAGGTATTAGTAGGTATGTGCGCGAGTTCATTTCCATTGCATAATTAATATTGGTGTTAAAAACTTTGTGCGCCCGATTGTCGTGTTCATATTTTGTTCGTACAAAATCGTGTGCGATTGGAACCAAGGAATATCGTCATAACAAGCACAGCTAAGTACAATACTAACCTGCAAAAATTTCAGCAATTTGAAATGTATGAAATGGTTTTTTCGCATCACGAACGACAGCATTGACAACTGGTAATACATTATTGACTGTATTTAATTTCATAGTTCACTTTTTATTGGAAGGACTGTTTTACGAGTGTGAGAGATAGTTGAATTATTGTATAGTCCGTGCAATCCACGAAGACGCGCCCCACTCCGCGATTACTGTACTGTAAACTGAACTCTAGTACGGTGCGGAGCGGAGTGGGGCGCGTCTTCGTGGATTGCACGGACTATACCCGACTGTATTTTCTTAGATGTAAAAATCGCACCAAGTAATTCGAAGACTGGTTTGTGCAATGAAGACTGTTTGAAGTTGAACTCAGGACGTAAAATGGTTTCATCATCACAAAACGGTCTTTGTAAACGGTTCGTTGTCTTAACGCCCATCCCTACTAGAACTAGACAGCTGTCACTTATTTCGTGTTTTCGGATGTGTTTTGAGTGCTTTCCCAATTATTTTTCATTTTCAACGATCACTGCTTTGATTTTTACGGATTCTGACCCTGTCTACCTTGTACGACCCTTGCTTTCACACTGGACACCGAAGATCACTCAACCGATTGACTTGGAATTGTTATAATGGATTTTACCGCCGCTTTATGGATTGGATATTGTTGAAACTATGGATCGCTGTGTGAATTGTGGGATAGCAACTAGTCACTGCAATACACTAATGTATGTTTGAATCTATAAATTTACACCATTTACATCTCGTTACTATTCAGGCCCAAGAGTGTATGTAATCGTTTCTGTCTCCTTTCGAACATTTGTACTGAATTTTATATGAATCTGTACAGCGAAGAACCGTCTGTACAACCTAACGCATCTGTATATTCATGCTTCGATAACATTCCACCTTTCACAGGCTGGGAAGTTCATAAGGCACTGCGGAGCATGAAATATAGTAAAAATCCAAGCGACGATGGCGTAGCCACTGAAACCCTAAAAATAGGAGAGCCTATCCTTGTTCCACAAGTTACAAATTTTTTCAACAGTATTTTAAAAACCGATATTCTGCCACGTACATTTTGTCATTTGTTGATTATTCTTCTCCACAAAAAGGGTGACAAAACAGACATAAACAATTACCGTCCTATCAGTCTGGTTTCGCACCTGTACAAAGCCTTCAATAAAGTAATCGATCACAGAATAGCTGGAGCCCTCGACAAACATCAACCACCCGAACAGGCGGGGATTTCGTCGCGGCTTCTCTACCACTGACCACCTCCACTCCATCAACCAGGTTATTGAGAGATATACAGAGTTCTCACTTTATATTGCATTCGTAGATTATTCAAAAGCTTTTGATAGCATCAGCCATAGCTCAATTTTTAACGCCTTACGAAATCAAGAAATAGACACCACGTACATAAACCTTTTGTAAAATATTAGAAGCAGTACCGCAGCCATTAAAATTAGTTCTAAGACAGGACCGTCTTTCCAGATCAATGAAGGAGTTAAACAAGAAGACCCGCTGTCTCCGAAATTATTCACGGCCGTACTGGAAGAAGTCTTAAGAAAGCTGGCAGCAGGCTGGGCAGAAAGGGGCATTATGGTTAGATATAGGGGATTATCTCATTTCCATTTTGCCAAAGATATTGTCCTTTTTTCGTCTTCATTCTCCGAGCTGACTCAAATGCTAGAAGATCGTAGCACGGCAAGCCTAAAGGTCGGGCTTCAAATGAATATGTCAAAGACCAAGTTAATGACGAACAGCGCGCATCACAGGATCACTGTGGCGGGTGGGAAGGTTGAATAAGTCGGTGAGTAAAAAAAAAAAATAGTCTCTTTCCAGGCAAGACAAAACAAAGAAGTTGCAAGACGCACCAAAAATGCCTGGAAGAGCTATTAGGCCATGAAAGATCTAATGAAGGACGATCTTCCTCTATCTCTCAAGAGAAGACTAATCGACGTGTGTATTCTTCCCATCCTCACGTATGGTTCTCAAGCATGGTCTTTGACAATTGAGTAGAGGTCCACGCTTGAGGTTTGCCAGAGAGCTATGGAACGGAGTATTCTTGGTATTAAACTGATGGACCGGGTTAAGAATACAACAATACGTTTCATCACTAAAATAACTGATGTCACTCGGAAAGCTGCCATACTTAAATGGAATCGGGCTGGACACATCTGCCGCATGTCAAACGATCAATGGGCCAAACTTACGACCCAGTGGGTCCCGCTTAATTGCAGACGTCATCGAGGCAGGCCCAGACGGAGATGGCGGGATGAGCTGGACTCCTTTAATGATAAAAATACATATTATATCACGCCGACAAAGGGGATAATTTAAAAAAAAAGTAGGTTCCTCCTCTACACGTAAAGTGAGTGTGACTGTCATTCAAATTCTCTAATGTAATAACAAAATATTATATTTCTAGCTTGAGTCACTCAGAAACACATTAAATCTCAACTTTATGGTCTGACACGTTACCCTGATTAATAACAAGATAAAATACAATAGACGTGGATATATTTAGTAACCTGTTCCGCTTAACTATTTCTAAAGAGCCATAAAAAACTCCTGAAATAAATCGACACGTGTTTCACCTCTCAACGAGGCATCCTCAGGATGACGATGGACTTGTTGCGAACTCGAACACAGCGTGTTGCCACACCGAGCGCTGAGTGCAAACTCAAGTCCATCGTCATCCTGAGGATGCCTCGTTGAGAGGTGAAACACGTGTCGATTTATTTTAGGAGTTTTTTATGGCTCTTTAGAAATAGCTAAGCGGAACAGGTTACTAAATATATCCACGTCTATTGTATTTTATAATGGATTTCCGCAAGGTCACGCCTGAATCAATTAACTATAATAACAAGATCCAATTTCTTGAAAATTGTCAAACAATACAGAAACACATACCATTTATATTTTACGGGAAGCGAATTGGCACTTTCTACAAATTCTAAGAAACAATAGAATAAACCCAGCGCAACAGACAATGCCGGGGCTGACATCTGGTAGCCATCGGTTAGGCCCGGGAGTAAAGCTGGACGCGGTGTTTTAGGAATTTAGGGGACTGAGGAATGAACTGGGGGCTTCTCTAGCTACTGCTCTTCCAATAAGCTTCACCTCAGTCTTCCAAAATGTCACGTTATAACATTTACCAAAAAGAAAAATATTACCGAGTTCGACTATCGTCTAGCCAATACGCCAATTAGTAAAGTAGGTTTTCTCCGTGATCTTGGTGTTCTGCTAGATTCGAAGCTACATTTGGATGCTCATATAGAAAAAATTGTTAACAAGGCCTACCAAATGTTTGGCTTTGTCATGAGATCTTCCAGGGATTTTCGACGACCTTCCACATTCTTGCACTTATATAAATCAATAGTTAGGCCACAGTTAGAGTTTGCAGTACCTATTTGGAACCCTTTTTACGTAAAATATAGTGAACAATTAGAACTAGTACAACGTAAATACCTTCGTGCAATGAATTTTAGATGTTATCGGAATAAAATGTCATACCACTTACTTCTTAAAAAGTATGATCTTCTAACCTTAAAATCAAGGCGGAAACTTCTGGAAGTTATGACTCTGTTCAATGTTTGCCGCAATCATTTTGACTGTCCGGACTTAGTTGGGAGTCTATGTTACTTGGTTCCTCGAACAGTTCATGTACGAGAGGTACGCTCTCGACGTCTATTTGCTACTCGCTTTTGTAAATCCAACGCTGGCTCGCGTTCACCACTTCATCGTTTAGTTGAGACATATTACAATGAGTTTAATTCAATCGACATTCTTTTTCTTGGTAAAAATGCGTTTAAGAAGCAAATCCAAGCAACCCTAAAGGATCAGCAAAGTATTGTATGATGACGTAATGTTTGATCTAATATCAAGCATTGCGTCATTATACAATGCTTTACGCACACAAACTTGCTTTTAATTTTAATTTGATTTTTTTTGTTTCTTTTATAAATAAAAAAATCCAGATATGAGTTCCAGGATAAAGCCGTTTGTATAGCTTTTGTATCTGTGTTACTAGCTAGTCTTTAAATACTTCCTATTGTAATCTGTGGAAAACGTAGTGGGTAGCATAATTGTTCAAAATGTTATATTTAAGATATTATGACTGTTTTTTATTGTGCTACTGTTTGTTTTTCCTTAAATAAATAAATAAATAAATGAAGTCGAGGCAGTTGGTTTTGAGTTGCGAAAAACTTAAGACATCGGAGCCCAGGCTAGTTAAGTTAGGAAACTTGGTGTATACCAAGAGGTCAAGTCCGTGGGCTGTCGTAAGGGACCGAGCATTATTTATTAAGTTGATAGTGGGTTGAAGACCACGTTAGGTAGCGGACGACGTAATTTAAGCTAGATGAGTTAGTATTGAGGCGTGTTGGAAGACGGTCGTCAGGGAACTGTGTCTGAAGCAAAGCTGGTAATGCGTGCAATATTTTATAAGTGAGTTGTAACTTGTAATCTAATTCTCTCTAAGGAATTATTTGGTGTCAACTTTAATTAACTTTTATCGTTAGTAGTATGTGCATTGTAGTTAAAAACTTCACCATTATGGTTGTTCTTGCAAGTTGATTTGTAATTGTTATTTATAGGTAACAGGTAGGTGATATCGCTGACTAGCTATTAATAACCGTTTATTCCAGAATGGCGATATAACTCTTATTTAATATTATAGTGTTTTATAATTAACGCTACATTCCCGTGTATTACGTGTGCATATCCTAATCCGTACCTTGGCTTTGGCCTTTCATACAAAACCCTCTGAATATGAACTGACCATTTCTTTTTCAGTGTCAAGACCTGTTTGACTGCATCTCTCGCGTTCGTTTTTTCCCTTATCAGTGAACTTTGACTCTGTCTTTCAGTTTGAAAAAAGAAAGGGTACTATACAATTTCAGATTATTTAGAAGATAAAAAAGCTTGGGATTGAACTGCTCGCTCTGCTAAGCCTTGTGATAAAACTATAAAACTAGACATTTTAATTATTATGTAAAATCAACATATACCAGTTTTATAAACACGTTGACATTGTTGAAAATTATATTCAAAATGACATGATTACTTTGTAAAGTATTATATTATTTTAACTATTGTGAATTTGAGGACTATGTGGATATTATTTTTATTTCTCTTTTAGTTTTAGTGATGGTCTGGCAGTTTGAGTAGTTTATGCGGCCTACCCAAATGTCCTTTCTTTGGTATTGCTCGTCGAGTTGAGCTCCTTAAGTTCTAAGTTGAGCTCCACGATTACTGACAAATCCTTGAATTGACTGGACAGGTCCACTCAAATCTGTATGGTTCTTTCCTCAAAAGACCTTTTCAGACACTAATCTACATGGTCCTCATATGGCCTGACCAAGATTATGTCTGGACTTTAAAAGAGACTGCGACCTCTGAGTTTGTTTCGGCCTTTCTTCTCAGAGTATTCAGATAGGAAAAGCCGAACTCATCTAGCTTATTTTTAATATTTTATATGACGCGTAAAAGTGATTCCGATATCCTATTTACAGAATAAACAATTTCATTTCATTTGACGTTCATGTAACTCCGTTCTATTCCTCTTAGACAGCTTTTTATTTCATTTAAGTGTGTTATTTGAGAGACCAGGTCTGCGTGGTCATCGCCTTCGTTTTCAGTTTTGTAGGTATGGGACCTTTGAAAATTTCCCACATAGTCTAGTATTTGTAAATATGAAAATATTAATACCATTTTAATGATTATAGTTTAGATACTTAGAGTGCGTAAGCCACGCCATTATGGGCAATAATAAATGAAAATGTTCTTTCTTTCCTTTTTAATGTAATTGAAACATTATTAATAGCTTAGCCTTCCATTCGATCAATACATATTATAACGCTGTAGTATTTTGTTGTATAAGTTTTTTACTGCGGTTATTACTACAATTTTGTTTAACCTTTAAAGCTGTAACAATGTTTCTAAATTACAAAGTCATGTCAAAGATTTCACCTTACCCAACCGAAGTATTACTCAACCACAAACTAGATAAAGAAGTGCAAAGAATGTTCTACCCTTTCAACTTACTACAAACTCTGTTGTTCTCATCAAAATTCGGTATTCGAGACAATCATATAACTCCCAGCGGGAGAAAGTATTACATATTTGCTTTCTTTTGTGTTTCCTTCTTGTTTACTGTTGGTGTCCGCCGATTAATTAATGATGAAATGAATCATAATTTGGAGAATGTTCCTAATGCAGTACTTAAGCTTGTTTCAATATTCTTGTTCGTATGCTATAGTTTTGGGCTTGTTGTGTTTTCTATACTTGACTTCATACACAGCAATGACAACATTTTGCTCGTTGTTTTGATCCAAATTATACATAAGAGCATCGATTGTAGTAAGAGTATCCGCAATTATATTATTTGGAATTGGATCTCCGTATTAACCATTTTTTGTTACAACATTTTTAATATTTTTACACATTTTTGTATGTACAAACACTTCAATTTCTTGCATTTTATTTGTGATTTGACGTATTTAAGTCTTGATTTCCAGTACTTTTATCCTATTCGAGTTCTTATATTATTAAACAAGTTTCTCGGTGAATGGATCAAAAACATTCACATGATGAATGATGGTGAGCAGGAAAATGACAAAATATATTGTAAGAAATTGTTTAAGACGTATAAAAATATATTGAAAGCTTACAATGTGTACAAGAAAGTGTCGCAAGCAGTGGTAAGTTTGTTTTGGTCTGTAATACCTGTCAACCGTACCAATGAGTTACTATTAGAAATGAAAACTTAAGAAACACTGGAGATAATTAAAGTAACTGGCTAATATGGAAGTAAATTTTAAGGAACCTTTTAAAAATGAATTGAAGAAAAAAGACGTATTGTGTCTACCACAAATAAATTTGCATAAGGAAAGACAGAAGTATGAACTAAATATTAACTAACAACTACTGTACATAACCTTCCTTTGCAGGTAATGCACAGTATCCTCAATGTATTTGTACGCACCTTGTGTTACGTAGAAGTACTGTTGCAAACTGCGGCACAACATCATGAGGTAAGGATGAAGATAGTAATTCTTTGTTAAAAAAACGTGTGGCACTCGGGGACTGCCGATGGGGTCTCAACTCGAACAAATTATAATTAGTTCTGAAAAAAGAATCATAGATGGCAGCATAGGTAACAAATATGAAATTAACAATCACTAAAAAGCGATAAACGGCTGATTTTGGCGTAAGTATGATTAGTAAAAATCAAAACTTCTTGTTTAATGCTGGTTTATCTATATAAACTCATAAATCATCTATTTTCAACAAAAATGATAAATGAAACATTTTGTTCAGAGCTCTTTGCAATAAATAGATGGCGTATTATTGAATTTGTCATCACATCTGTCGCTATTATTTTACGTTTAGTAGTAAATCAAACAATTTTTGAAGTGAAAATATCTTTAGGTGCGTTGGGTATTTTTGAGATGGGAAAAACACTTGAACTCGCGACACCGTTACCGATATCTCATTTTAGTAACCGCGATTGTGCTCTTTATTTATATTAAGTTAGGGATTAATGTTCTATGCAAGTATTTGTACAAAGGTTTTGGAAGTATTTTTTTTTTTGTAAACGCGATTGCGATCTTTATTTAGATAACGTTACGGACCAATATTCAATACAAGTATTTTTCTTCCACCAAGATCTTGTTCAAGTTTTCGCTTCTGTCGGCACTTCCGGAGCGCCACTGTTTTTTTTTTTATAATCTATTACCTACTTTACGTAGAAATATAATATCAGAAAGAAATCTATACGTGTTTTTGGCAAGTACCTACCTACATATGTTTTTATCATTTTACTGATACCTTTCTATAAAAAACCGGCCAAGTGCGAGTCGGACTCGCGCACGAAGGGTTCCGCACCATTATCTATAAAAACGGCAATAAAATCAAGTTTGTTGTAGGGGAGCCCCCTTAAATATTTATTTTATTCTGTTTTTTAGTATTTGTTGAAAAGATTGTAAAAACTATCTTTACTTTGTTTAAATTCAATCTCTTTTTATTGTATGTAATTGCTTATCACGTGTGCACTGTGAACATGTACATTCTATAACGCTACCAAATACTGGGTACGTCTTTCATCGACTTGAACAAGCTTGACAGCGGCTGAGAGTATGTCATGCTCACTCAAATGTCTCGCTGATGATGGCGTGTGTGTTGCATCAAAATGGTTGAGCTAAATGGTGCTGATCCATGCGTCATGTTCGTGAACGGGCGCTGTCAGTAGGGACTGGTCATCTCTTAGCTGCCACGGTTTATTTTAATTTTTGAATTGTTTTTGTTTTATATTTTTATTATGAACGCTTTTAACGTGCACGTCTTTCTACATTGTTCTCACATGTATAATTTCAACATGAATGATGTAACCAATATTTTGTAACAATATTTTGATTTAAAAGAGTGTCCGTGGAGTTTCTTGCCCGTTCTTCTCCATAGGTACCTACTATGATTAGGAATGGGCAACTAGCTTCATCTTTCTGACTGACCGACCCGTTGACAATTCAAAAGTACCTGTAATTGGTTTATTTGAAATAAATGCTTTGAGTTTGAGTTTATAGCGGCAACAGAAATACATCATCTGTGAAAACAACTGTCTTAATAGAGACACAGCCTGGTGACAGACAGACGGACAGCGGAGTCTTAGTAATAGAGTCCCGATTTACCCTTTAGATACGGAACCCTAAAAAGGATTGCACGAAACGTTTTAAAAGTAGATAGGTAGCTAATGGTGCCGATTCTCTTGTACACCGAACTGAACTAACTAAACTATCACTAAAATTCCTTAAGTACTTTTTACTATGAGAATCTCAAAGCTGTTCTGCAAAATAAATTCTCTTTTTTAAATTAATTTTGACATATCTAAATCGAATTTGACAATCGCAACTCCACACGTGATACCTAACCACGTGAATCTTTTTAGAGCCGGAGGCGCGCAGGGGGGCAACCTTGATGTGTTTTATATGAAATTTTTCACTATGCGTAGAAAAAAAAACATGTGTGCAATTCACACGTGGTAGAAGTGAAAACTTCAAAAATTAAAAAAAATATGTTTTTGTACGCGCACGAACACGTATTAACACACGTACACACGGCTACACATCAAGCTATACATTTCTAGTATTAGCGGACCTCGCATTGTACGGAAATCCTATACAATGCGAGATCAGCATAAACTGGAAATGTATAGCTTGATGTGTAGCCGTGTGTACAACGCTGAGGCCCAAGCAAACTCCCACTATGCCTTGGTAAACACGAGTGGAGGGGGTACGAAGCAGAGCATAAAGAGAACCACGAACATAAGAACACACACAGACACACCCCCACACACACAGACACCTCCACAAACACACAGACACACCCCCACATACACACAGATACACCCACACACACCCCCACACGCACCCTCAGACACACCCCCACACACGCCCTCAGACACACCCCACACACACCCTCAGACACACCCCACACACACCCTCAGACACAGCCCCACACACACCCCCATACACCCTTTGACACACCCCCACACACAACCTCAGACACACCCTCAGACACACCCCCACACAACCTCAGACACACCCCAACACACACCCCCACACACACCCAGAAACACCCCCACACACAGCCCCAGACACACCTCCACACACACAACCCCACACACACCCTCAGACACACCCCCAGACACACCCCCACACACACCCTCAGACACACCCTACACACAGCCTCAGACACACCCAACACACACCCCCAGACACACCCCCACACACATCTCCAGACACCCTTTGACATACCCACACACACACTCAGACACACTCCCACACACCCCCAGACACCCCAACACACACCACGACACACACCCAGACACACACCCCCACACACACCCAGACATACCCCCACACACACCCCCAGACACACCGCCACACACACCCTCAGACACACCCCCACACACACCCTCAGACACCCTACACACACCCTCAGACACACCCCCACACAACCCCAGACACACCCCAACACACACCCCCACACACAGCCCCAGACACACGCCCACACACACTCTCAGACACAACCCCACACACACCCTCAGACACACCCCCACACACACCCCCAGACACACCTCCACACACACCCTCAGACACACCCCCCCCAAAATAAAAAAGTGTCGTTACAACTTTTGGTCTTAATTTTTTCCGTCTAGCCCCCTTTCACAACGCGCGATATGGAACTTCGTTCCAAAACTTCGTTCCAAAACTTCGTTCCAAAACTTCGTTCCAAAACTTCGTTCCAAAAATCCTAGCAGTAATATTTATAACGAAATTAAAAGGAAAACTATCTATCACAGCTAAGTAGGCTCTATAAATTAACGAGTAATAATCAATCAACTTTTTGCGGTTGCAAAAATATGTTCTCCCATACATTCCGTATGAGAGAACATGTTTTTCAACTACAAAGTTAAGTTTGTTCTTGGGATAAATTCATCCCAACTACGGAACCCTTCATTGTGCGTGGTTCGACATGCACTTGGCCGGTTTTTTTTTAATGTTTCTAAAAACATTTAGCCGACGTTCACACGGACGTAATAAAATCGCGGCGGGATTTTATTACGCACTGGATTTTCAACTCTCGGTGTTAAGCCGAGCGTTGAGAATCTAACGCGTTGAGACGCACTCCCGTCCCAGCGCGTTGAAAAAACACTCTGTTGGATTTTCAACTCTCGGAGCTAAGCATAGCGTTGAAATTCCAGTGTGCGATAAATGTCGCCGCTATTTTATTACGTCCGTGCGTACGTCGGCTTACTGTCAAAATGAGTTCGGACGAAGAAGGCGTGATTTCAGTTTTAGCAATAGTAGATTTGGTAACGAGGAGAAGAAAATCTAGATTTAAGAAAGCATTGAAATGCTAAAAAACACTTAAAGAGACATTCGCTGCAGCGTGAAAATTGCTAGTTCACTCACACAAATGAAACTATTCCGCCAACTCGAGATTTTTTTTGTTGTTGTATTGTTATTACACTTATCCTTGAACGCACTGTGCGATGTGCGATGTAGATAATCTTAAGTATCTAAGTCGACTCCTAGATGGCGTTGTAAAAGTCGCTTATGCTGCCATCGGTTAATAAAATGGAGGAAAAAAAAAACAGCCAGTTCAATAGCCAGACTTAGGGAGGTTCATTTCTTTGTATGGGATTGGGTATCTGTACGTAGTATTATATTATCTGTGGCCGCGGTAAATCTATTGCATAGCATTTGTAACCTATACATATACTTCCTATTTGTCAACGCTACGCTTGGGATGATGACGTGATGACATAAAACAAAAATTACGTTCCCATGACAACATCACATTGTCATGGGAACCATCATTACATGGTAGGCGGAGTGAGGGGTGTTAGGTTTTGTTTTCGTTACGTTACGGAATTTCTTGATTCGGTCGCCGCGCTTAAAGCCCGCGATAAAACTATGCAATGGTTTAAAAAAAACAAAACATTAACTCGAACTTCTGCTCTACTGGGGGCCTACCACCAGCTCATAAAGCAGCATTATTTTAATAATACTTCAGTGTGGGAAAGAGGCGATGCTCTACATGACGTATAGCTCCATCTCTGTCTTTTCTGTCGGCTATTCGTTCCCGACAAATACATCGGGCATCGCCAAAGCCGTCGACGCGATCTGTTTGCGCCGCCGTTATCTAAAACTGTCGCCCGAGCTGAGTCCCCTGTGTGTCGTACTTTAAGGATGCTAAACGCCCTCCTGACCACTAATCCTGAATGTGATCTGTTTGCTGATGAATGGAGCAGAATTATGCGTGTATGTCTGATGTTTTGCGAGAGTAAGTATGCTAGGTTGTCCTCTATTATATGATAATATTTGAAATATTTTTGTTTACTATAACTGTTCATGAATTTCTTTATTAATTAATGTAATTGGTGTTACCGTTTTAATTAACAATAAACAATAAATATCTTTCTCCCACTGAAGTAATATTAAAATAATACTGCTTTATGAGCTGGTGGTAGACCCCAGGTAGTACGATCCTAATAAGATAAATGTATGTGTAGCGACCCGCCACTGTTTTGCACAGGTGCGATCTGCTGATGTATCAGTACTATACTTATAGATTTACATGATTATGATTATACTCTTAAGAACCACACTCCTACAAGCCATTCTAAACCTTCAAAATTCCCAGTTTGGTTCTTTAAATCACTTATAAGTAAGTACATTTAATAACAAAAATAAAGCCTGGATTCAATGGAAAACGTATAATAAACCTGTCAGATTATGAGCAGTTTTCTTTTCTCAGGCATAGATTACAAACCGAATGTTAAAAACATTACACTAAGTATGTAAATGGCGTCGAAGCTATTTCTCTGTTTTCCCGAGTTAAGTAAATAAATAATTAGGATTATGATTATACTCTTAAATGTTCCGGAATAAACTCTCAGAATAATGGCAAACCCCATCTTAATCGATTGTGTAGTTAACAAGAACTAAGCGCACACAGACACACACAAAAAGATATTTTTTTATACTATTTATTTATAGATACATAAGATAATGAGGTACACTATATTTGCCAATAAATGCCCAGGGTGTCTCAAAATCAATCTTCCTAGCCTTTTCCCAACTATGTTGGGGTCGGCTTCCAGTCTAACCAGACGCAACTGAATACCTGTATTTTACATGGAGCGGCTGCCTATCTCACCTCCACAACCCAGTAACTGGGTAATACGATACACCTTCGTAAGACTGGTTATCAGACTTTGGGCCTTCTGACGCCCGTAATGACTGTCAAAGATTCACGAATAACAGCCGGAACCAACGGCTTAACGTGCTTTCCGGGGCACGGAAAGTACGCCCAAGTTGTCTCGAACATACATATTTATTCCTTCACTACTGGTAGAAGCTATTCTAATGGACCTTTTTCTAAACGTATTAAATAACTTTTTAGCCTACAGATTGGAAGACCACGAGTCTGACAATATCATGGGTAACGAAGCAAATGTTACTTATTATCATTCAAAACGTGTACTCTGAGAAGTTCTACATCGCTATCGAAAATGCTGAGACAGCTTGTATACAGCGAATGAAGAAGAGAAACTATACAAGTGAGTTAACTGTAACAAGTATTACTATGAATGTTATTAGCTATCTAATTTCAACATGCGTACCAAATTACAAGACGATACGAGTAACTGTTAAAGAGTTCCCTTGTGTAGAGGTGATCCAGCATCAGGTTATCTGCATGCAGCAGCTCTGGATACTGCAGCTAGACAATTACAAAAAATATAATATAATTTATTGTTTACAATTTTTGAGTTTGCTATTCAAGATTGGTTGATGACATTTGAAGATCACCGGTCGATGTGGCGACAGTTGGCCTATGTTCAGCAGTATTGATAAATTATCCAAGAAGATTTTGTCCAAAACTAGCTTGCAAGAATTAATTAATTTATTTATGTGCACATAAAACACTTAATAGAGAAAAATACATAAAGATAAAAGAGCACAAAGGGACTGCTTATATTATTTAAAAAAACCAGCAGACCTGTGACAGCAGAGTCACGTGAGAAACATAGACATCGTGTGTAAAAGACAATAAAGGAAAACTTATCTTAAGAAACTAACGAAAATATTGTTTTATTTAATAAAGATACTTTCCTTATAGAGAATCAACAACGTCTGTGCAAGAACGTGATACTGACAAACCGAAGGTTCAGTAAGATGACCGCGTGTGGCCTGTTCTATGTAGACGCGACGCTAATTATATCACTGCTGGGACTTGTAACCAATTATGTTGTTGTACTGTTACAGTTTGGTCTTCTGTAAATTTAGTTATTATAAGAAAATGACCATGTCTAATTACATTTATATAAGGTGGAGATGACAATACGACAATAAATTAAACTTCATAAATGTTATGAGGTTCCAGTCTGCTTACAACGTCAAACATATCAATAGTACATCCACTATTAAATAGTTAAAGATTGGCAAAATCCATAGTCGGCCGAACTACTATTGAGTTTGTTTGAATAAATCACTTTTCTGTGTCCATCTTCTGCCTCAATTAAATAAAGTCAATATATTTCAAAATTTTCGTTATTGCGGATGATTTTAATGGACATCGCGCATGCTGGTCCAATAATAATTATTCTAGGGGTAAACAATTATTGTTTAATGCTGCAATTGAAAACAATTATATTTCTCCTACGAGAATAAAGCTCGTGAATGGTTTTTTACAAAAAACCTCTCCAGCAGGTCTAACATAACAAGTGCGAGAACGCTCTTTTTTTCGATTCTGACGTCATTCTAATCCCCAACATGACCGTAAACGACGAGTAAACTTGAAAACTTTATCTCGCGACTAGAGACCGATGTTACAAATTATTAAAAAACAAAAATTAGTTTAAACCATTGAATTTTATGCATGGAATTAATGTGCACTTTATTGATAATACGTCTCTCTCTCTTAATTATTCTCTCTTTTAATTATTTCAGTTTAGTTTTGTGTGTAACCGACTTTTTGATTAAAATTAAATAATTACTTTGGCATGCTGAAATTAAAATACAAAATGACGGAAATTAAAATTAGTGGCACCTATACTCATTAGATAATCACCACAAATGACAAATGGGCCGACAATCTCAATTCGACAAATCAAAGTTTATTATTGTAACAATCACCATAAAGCCCATGACATTGCAAATTTTGTTAATCACCGCACTCACCAAAAGGACTGACATTCAGATAAATTGGCAGCTGGAGTTGATTCCGCTATTATAACTATAAAACACTAAATGTTTTTAATCACCACCCTTAGGAAATGAACTGGTGATTTTAGGAATTATGTTGCGAACGTTTGATATTGCCATACAGCCATAATCCCTAGATTTCGCTAATCACCATAATTGACAAAATGACTGGTTATTACTGATAGTAATAGTCATCCACGTAATAGTGCTCCCCTCCACCACAGTTTCTCTCACGGCCACTGAAAGGAACTCACACCGGCACATTTCATTAGTTTGTAAGAAAAAAAAAGCCTACAATAATAAGTATGACTATGAATCTGCCATCTTATTTTCGAGTATTTTTATGTATTATAATTTTGTCTACTCTTCTCGTCGTCAAAATCGAGGACATCTAAATCCGACAAAATGACAGAAAAAAAGCTGATTATCTCGTGTTAAGTTGTCAAAAATCGAGATAACTAACGTGCCATGTTAGGGTTTGTCGACAAAACATCAAGTTTGACAGAACGAGTCGAGTATTTTGTACGGCGTAACTGTCAGAAAACGATAAAAGTACAGAAATAGATAAAAATTACTCGCACGAGAGTGGATAATTGTCGCGTGTGTCATGTTAGGCCTGCTGACGTTTCGTTTTGTACCACAGACATAGCTCTCACACTCCAACAACTATAAATAGATGTTTTTACTAAAAAAATATTGGAACCGTCTCCTAAGGGTCATAGCGTGATGTTTCATAAAATTTTTCAAGATTCCTATCCAAAGCAAAAAAAGAATTTTTCAAATCCTATAATAGTTTCGGCGATTTTCCCTACATAGAAACAAACAAACAAAAACCTCTTTATAATATTATTATTATTATAAGTATAGAAAATTTGATTAAGTTTGGTGTGACTAAGATTAGTTAAATTAGTTTAGGAGTAAGTTGATATTTGTAAAAGCACAATGGGATTGACATCGTTACTTACGTGTACAAAAATCCCATAATTAAATAAAAATGTGAATGAGTGAAATTTGTCGTATCTCTATGTATTTTACTGTGTGGACATAAATAATAAAGTAAATAAAATAATAGCCAGTGTTTTAATTTATTGTTGTATAACTGTCGTCCACATTGTATATCTACCTCGGCCAAATAGTCTCCTTCCAGGCGAGACAAGAAAAAGAAGTTGCTCGCCGCTCCGAAAACGCCTGGAAGAGCTATTGGTCGATGAAAACCCTTATGAAAGGGGATCTTCCAATTTGCCATAAACGCAAATTAACGGACATGTGCATTCTCTCTATCCTTACATACGGCGGTCAAACCTGGTCTTTGACATAGGACCGGGCTCGAGATTTGCTAGCGAGCGATGGAGCGCAGTATCCTTGGAGTTCGACTTACCGACCGGATACGGAACACGATACTGTGCTCAGGAGGGCGTGTCAGACTTTTACTGACTAAAACCCACCCGTGTTCCTTCGGTTGCCTTGTTGCCGGGGATTAGAACATCCGCGATCCATGTCTCGAGATACTTTCTCAGCTATATAATAACCAGAATACCATAAGCTTAATTGTTGTCAAAGTTAATGAACATAAAATTTTAGATCATGTCATCTAAAAAGAATTCATCATAAATTCAAACAAACAAAAACTGAAGAAAGCTGTTAACGCCGAAAGCACTTAAAATGGAGATCCAATTTCCATCGAGTGACTTTTTTGAGACTTTCACTGAAGTCTAATTCCTTGCCTCAAAGAGATGTCAGCAGAATTGACGGGGTCCGCTAGGTCCGATGCCTACCGGGGGTTCGAAAAAAACCGATAGGGAAATCGTGGCCCCTGGCAACATGGCAACCGAAGGAACACGGGTGGGTTTTAGTCTGTAAGAGTCCCGCTCCACCCAGAGCAGAAGAAGTTATTTGATAATTTCCCACCCAAACAAAAAAGAAAAAAAAAACGCTTGCAGGAAGCCATGGACTTCAAAATTAAGGATGAATAGTCAACAAGACCTGAACAATGAACGTATAACTTTTCAGGGAAGACATAGGAGATTTATGGAAACTAGAACAATAGGACATCAGTCTCCGATACTAATTACCCTTTGAACCACCAGGAACCAGAAAGTTCTAACAAATTGGGACAAAGAGTCATTAGTAATAACGTCAGTTTAAAAAGACACGTCTAGTGGTGGTGGTATCTACTTAGCATTCGTCGAGATAACTACAAGTTTAAGTTATAAATTGTAACATCTAAACATAAAAAGCGATATTGTGAAATGGAACTAAACAAATTATTTTTTAAACTTCATCAGTTTGAGATATTTTGACTCGGGTGTCATTTTTGTATATAGTAATAAGTAATAGAAGCGATATCCGGCAAAAAATCCGGCACTTACAAATTGAAATCCCTAAGTCTATGAAAGCCGATTTTCAGCCTACCGTGCGCCAACTGTGAAAACTTACATTGTTAAAAATGTTTGAAAAACCGAAAAGTTGCTTTTGATGTGAAAGCAGTCGAAAACTTGTTTTCAAATTATATTCATTTCTATTAAAATTATAAATATAATTTTAATAAGCTGGCAACACCAAACGTCAACAACAATTTTTTTTTTTCTCATCTCATAATTCGCATATTTAATTATTTCTATATAACGAATTAATATAAAAAGCTCAATAATTTTTCCTTGAAATAAACAGTAAATAAATTCATAAATAATAAACCTATTTTACAATGAAAAAACCAAAAAAAATACTATAATCAAAAATGACAGTGTCAAATACGGACCCCCACAATAAATAAATTATGCAAGATGTAAAGATTATGGAATGTTGACGAGATCAGCAACTCGCCGAGCACGCCCACCACCTCCGGACTCTTCGCTCAGCTCCGCCTCGCCGCCGCCGGTACACAGCCCCACTGTGAGCGCTGTGTCGACACCGGCCGCGGTAGTTGCGTCGAGCTCGAGCGACGAGTATTTTTCCCCGCCGACGTCGCCAACACCTGTACGTCGGCAGGGGAAAAACCGGCCACCGGAGAGCTTGGGACTCAGGGGCCAACCGGCCCCAAACCGGGTCCCCGCTGCCGGTGGTTGTGTGCAGTGCATGAGATGGACTCAGTCTATGAACGAGAACGTCATGCGCGCATATTACGGGTCTACAGAGGGAGGAACTAACCTCACTGCGTACCGTGTTAGGATGCTGTCTCTGTTCCAGGAACTAGAACCAGCCGTCAACGTCTCGGCCCAACGACTGTCGGATCAGGTGCGTGTCATCCAGCGCAATCATAGGCTGGACGATGCTGCACTGCACTTGATAGGCTGCGCTTAGAGGTACTGAGCAACCACATCGCCTCAACTCGGGCACAAACCGCGGTACAAGCATCAAATATTGATGCAAACCCGCCGCGGTTCAATCATGGTGTTGAAGAGGAGGATGATAGGGTTGCCACAGTAAGTAGCCAGTGTAACGACCGATTGAGGAACGCACTGGAGGATGCGTTCCGCGAGTATAGGTACACTCCGACCGAACTTAGACCCCGATTACCACGCCTACCCATGCACAAAAAAAATAGGGCGCTGGTGTGTGCCTTGGACTCGCAGCTTACGAGTTTTTTCGAGAGCAGCGAGGATCTCACTGACACTCACTCGATCCTGTATTGCGCGGCTGTTGCGGCATGTCGTTTAGCCAACGTCAAGTTTCCAAATTGCGACGGAGCTACTCGACCCAAACCAGCCGTACCAGCCTGGCAGTCCAGAATCGAGCGACGTGTCGATGGGGCCAGGGTACTCATCGGCAAACTATACTGCTTCAGGGAGGGAAATACACGACCACGAGTGATGCGCTTTGTAAGGCGGGCATTCTCGGGGACTGGAATCAGTCCTCAAGAATACATGTCCCGTGTCACAGAGCCCATCGACTTCCTGAAGCAGAAAGTTTGTGCATGGGCGAGCCGTATTCGGCGGTATAAGCGGCGGGTTGACCGATACATGCAGAATCGCATGTTCCAGAGCGATGAGAGGTGGGTATATAGAGCTTGGGAGCGACCTGAACAAAATGCGACGGACGTGCGCCGCCCGGATGATGCCACCACGAGTGCATTCTGGCGCAGCATCTGGTCGGTGCCTGTCTGTCACACTGAGGCTGGTTGGATGCAGGATGTCGAGCGAGTGTGTGAAAATATACCAGAAATGAATACTGTGCTAATCACGCCATTAGACGTAGCCAGAGCAGTCCGTCCGTTACCGAATTGGAAATCACCGGGACCGGACGGACTGCACAACTTCTGGTTAAAATGGCTGAGTAGTTCGCACACTCGCCTGGCATTTCAATTCCAGTCATCCCTAGAGTCTGGGTCGCTACCACAGTTTCTAACAACAGGCGTTACCCACCTGCTCCATAAGTCAGGTAGTCCCGCGGAACCCAAGAATTATAGACCGATCACATGTTTGTCGACGGTCTATAAACTTCTTACATCCATTTTGAGAGCGAAAATTAACACACACATTGACAGTAACTCAATTATGTCAGCCTCCCAAAATGGATGTAAGAACGGGTCCCGCGGTACCAAGGAGCTTCTCCTCATCGACATGGCCATAAGCCAACAAGTTCGTCGATCCCGCAAGGATCTCTCGACATGCTGGATAGACTATAAGAAGGCCTACGACTCGGTGCCACATACATGGCTCATGACGGTGCTGGAGTTGTACAAGATAGATGCAACTCTGCGCACCTTCCTGATGTCGTGTATGGGGCAATGGAGGACGGTCCTTCGCTACCCAGGATGCCGACAGATCCAGGGAAATGACGAGCCTGTATGGATTAAACGGGGAATATTTCAGGGCGACAGTTTAAGTCCACTTTGGTTTTGCTTAGCCCTGAATCCTCTAAACACACTGCTGGAGGATTCAGGCCTGGGCTATAGATTGAGGAGAGGTGGTCAGGTTATATCTCACCTCCTCTACATGGATGACTTGAAACTCTTTGCCCCCAACAAATTGCGACTGATGGAGCTACTGAAGATAACTGAAACATTCAGTGGCACCATCAGGATGGAATTTGGTGTGGACAAATGCGCAGTCATGCATGTAAAGCGAGGGGAGATTATGGAATCCGAGGGAACCCAACTCTCGGACTCCATACACCTCAGATCCCTCTCCTCAGCTGAAAGCTATAAGTATTTGGGTATGTCGGAAGCGTTAGGCATCAACGGTGCTGACATGAAGCAATCGTTGAAGGAGCGCTTCTTTGGTCGCCTGAAGAAGGTATTAATCAGTCTTCTCTCACGCGAAAACAAGGTGCGCGCCTTCAACGGGTGGGTCATGCCAGTTTTGATGTACTCTTTCGGCATACTCAAATGGACTCAGACCGAACTCGACGCCCTGGATAGGAGGGTCCGTACACTCCTGAACGCAAACCGGATACATCACCCACGTTCATCGGTGATGAGACTGCACATCCCGCGGAAGTGCGGGGGTCGAGGTTTTTTAAATGCGAAGACCCTCCACAACCGCGAGGTGTGCAGCCTCAGGGAATATTTTTTTAAAACCGATGTGGGTATGCACCGTGATGTAGTCGCAGTGGACAACGGGCTCACCCCGCTCTCCATGGCTAAAGAGAACTGGCGCAAACCTGTAATACTTACTACAGATGACCGCAAGGAGGTATGGCAAAGCAAGGCGCTACACGGGCGCTTCTATCGGGCTCTTCATGAGCCCGGTGTAGATTTCTTAGCGTCCGTATCCTGGCTACGTTTCGGTGACCTTTTCGGGGAAACCGGAGGTTTCGTCTGTGCAATTATGGATGAAGTTATCTTGACAAATAACTACCGGAGACATATTATGAAGGACGGAACGGTTGACGTGTGTCGGGCATGCCATCGTCCGGGTGAGTCCATCAGACATATTATCTCTGGTTGCTCGCGTCTAGCTAACGGCGAATACTTGCACAAACATAACCAAAAGGCTAGGATTATTCACCAGCAACTTGCTTTGAAATATAAACTTGTGGACTCTGAGGTACCGTATTACAAGTATGTGCCCGACCCAGTTCTCGAAAATGACCATGTCACGTTGTACTGGGATCGGTCTATCATTACTGACAGGACTATTGTAGCAAATAAGCCTGATATAGTAGTGACAGATCGATTAGCGCGTCGCGCAATAATAATCGATGTTACCATTCCACATGACGAGAACCTCGTGAAAGCTGAGAAAGAGAAACAAATAAAATACCTCGACTTAGCACACGAGGTTGTTGACATGTGGAATGTGAGCTCGGCTATCATTGTGCCGATTGTCGTAACGGCAAATGGCCTGATGGCCGAAAGCCTCGACCAACATCTCTCGAGGCTCTCGTTAGGCGGCTGGATCAAACGCCTGATTCAGAAGGCAGTACTCCTCGATACGGCTCGCATTGTGAGGAGGTTCCTGTCTCTGCAGCCCTAACCACCGGTAGCTTGGACCCTGCTCCCGATACCGGCGGACTTCTATTTTTTATATTTTTAAATGTTATTTTAATGATAACAGTTTACTTATTTAGAGTGCGTAAGCCAAGCCGCTACGAGTATTAAGCCTATTAGTAAATGAAAATGTACTTCCTTACCTTTTAATACAATAAACATTATAATAGCTTAGCCTTCAATATGATCAATACATTTATTATTATAACGCTGTAGTATTTTGTATTAGTTTATAACTACGCATATTTCTAAGCTTTAAAGCTGCAACAATGTTCCTAAATTACAAAGTCGTTCCAAAGATTTCACCTTACCCAACTGAAGTATTACTCAATAACAGACTAGATAAAGAAGTCCGAAGAATGTTCTATCCTTTCAACTTACTACAGACTCTGTTTTTCTCATCAAAATTCAGTATTCGAGACAATTATATAACTCCCAGCAGGAGAAAGTATTACATACTTGCTTTCTTTCGTGTATCCTTCTTGTTTGCTATTGATGTCCGCCGATTCATTGCTGATGAAATTAATCATAAATTGGGGAATGTTACTAATGCAGTACTTATGCTAGTTTCAATATTCTTGTTGGTGAATTACAGTTTTGGCTTTATTATGTTTTTTATTCTTGACATCGTTCACACCAATGATAACATTTTACTCGTTGTTTTGATCCAAATTATACATAAGAGCATCAATTGTAGTAAGAGTATCCGTAGTTGTATTATTTGGAATTGGATCTCAGTATTAACCATTTCTTGTTATAATTTGTTTTTTATTTTTATGTATTATATTATTTATAAACATTTAAATTTCTTACATTTTATTTGTGATTTGGCGTATATAAGTCTTGATCTCCAGTACGTTTATCTTATTCAAGTTCTTATATTATTAAACAAGTTTCTCGGTGAATGGATCAAAAACATTCACATGATGAATGATGGTGAACAGGAAAATGACAAAATATATTGTAAGAAATTGTTTAAGACGTATAAAAATATTTTGAAAGCTTACAATGTGTACAAGAAAGTGTCGCAAGTAGTGGTAAGTTTATTTTGGTCTGTATAATACCCATAAAATATACCAATAAGTTACTCTAAGAAAAGAAAACTTAAGGAACACTGGAGATAAACAAATAAACGTATTTAATTTATAAAATAATAATATTGATTTGTAAATTGTATTCTGTATTAATAAATAAATAAACGTATATAATTTATAAAATAATAATATTAATTCGTAAATTGAATTCTGTAATAATAAATATATAACTTACTAACTACTTAACTAATAATATAATTTGTCACATTAAACGACCAGTGCTCTTCCTCCCCTCTCCTACTTGATCTATGCTGTGCCCGACAGGGTCCATAATTGTGACTAATATAATTATTTCCCTACCAACTATATACATTATGGTACGCAATAAAGAATTTGAGATAATTAATGTAATTGGCTAATAATGGAAATAATAAGGAGCCTTATTAACAATATTTTGAAGATAAAAGACGTATTGTGCGTACCACAAATAAATTGGTATAAGGAAGGACAGAAGTATGAACTAAATATTAACTAACAACTACTGTACATAACCTTCCTTTGCAGGTAATGCACAGTATCCTCAATGTATTTGTACGCACCTTGTGTTACGTAGAAGTACTGTTACAAACTGCGGCACAACATCATGAGGTAAGGATGAAGATAGTAATTCTTTGTTAAAAAAACGTGTGGCACTCGGGGACTGCCGCGGTAAATCTATTGCATAGCATTTGTAACCTATACATATACTTCCTATTTGTCAACGCTACACTTGGGATGATGACGTGATGACATAAAATAAAAATTACGTTCCCATGACAACATCACATTGTCATGGGAACCATCATTACATGGTAGGCGGAGTGGGGGGGAATTTCTTGATTCGGTCGCCGCGCTCAAAGCCCGCGATAAAAGCTATGCAATGGTTTAAAAAAAACAAAACATTAACTCGAACTTCTGCTCTACTGGGGGCCTACCACCAGCTCATAAAGCAGTATTATTTTAATAATACTTCAGTGTGGGAAAGAGACGATGCTCTACATGACGTATAGCTCCATCTTTTTTTTTAGTAACTATTTTAAGTTTTAGAAATGTTTTGTTTTGTCTTTTTATTTAAAATTGTTAACGGAACGAAGGAGCCTAGATCTCACAACACAGGGAATCCTAGTGTGAGGTCTAGGAATTCAATCCACCTGAATGTAAACTTTGCTCAATAAATTTATTCTTATTCTTATTATTCTTATCTCTTTCTCCCAATGAAGTAATATTAAAATAATACTGCTTTATGAGCTGGTGGTAGGCCCCTGGTAGTACGATTCTAATAAGATAAATGTATGTGTAGCAACCCGCCACTGTTTTGCACAGGTGCGATCAGCTGATGTATCAGTAATATACATATAGATTTATATGATTATGATTATACTCCTCCCACAAGCCATTCCAAACCTTCAAGATTCCTAGTTTGGTTCTTTAAATCACTTATAAGTAAGTGCATTTAATAACAAAAATAAAGCCTGGATTAAATGGAAAACGTATAATAATAACCTATCAGATTATGAGCAGTTTTCTTTTCTCAGGCATAGATTACAAACTGAATGTTAAAAGCATTATACTAAGTATGTAAATGGCGTCGAAGCTTTTTTCTCTGTTTTCCCGAGCTAAATAAATAAATAATTAGGATTATGATTATACTCTTAAATTTTCCGGAATAAACTCTCAGAATAATGGCAAACCCCATCTTAATCTATTGTGTAGTTTACAAGAACTAAGTGCACACAGACAGACACGACAAGAGACTTTTTTATACTATTTATTTGTATATATATTACGGCTAAAACCCGAAGTGCGGCTACACCTAGATTTAGCCGGCTATAACTAGGTGCGGTCGGTAGCAGTTAGTTAAACTTGCCTAAATGGACCCTGGCACTCGCCGGCCGCTGCCGCGGCACCGCTCGCTTCGCTCGCTCGGCTCGTGTTATGTGGTCACAGTTCTAACATAACCTAACCTACTCTTCAACCATTTTCATTTGCTACAACTAAATTTAACCAACTGCTACCGGCCGCACCTAGTTGTAGCCGGCTAAAACTAGGTGTAGCCGCACTTCGGGTTTTAGCCGTGACATATATATAAGATAATGAGCTACAGTATATATGCCATTAAATGCCCAGGGTGTCTCAAAATCAATCTACCTAGTCTTTTCCTAACTATGTTGGGGTTGGCAAAATACAGGTATTCAGCTGCATCCGGTTAGACTGGAGTCTAACCGGATGCAGCTGAATACCAGTATATTTACATGAAGCGGCTGCCTATCTCACCTCCACAACCCAGTAACTGGGTAATACGATACACATTCGTAAGACTGGTTATCAGACTTTCGGCCTTCTGACGCCCGTAACGACTGTCAAAGATTCACGAATGACAGCCGGGACCAACGGCTTAACGTGCTTTCCGAGGCACGGAAAGCACGCCCAAGTTGTCTCGAACATACATATTTATTCCTTCACTACTGGTAGAAGCTATTCTAATGGACCTTTTTCTAAACATATTAAATTACTTTTCAGTCTACAGATTGGAAGATCACGAGTCTGACGATATTATGGATAGCAAAGGACATGTTACTTGTTATCATTCAAAACGTGTACTCTGAGAAGTTCTACATCGCTATCGAAAATGCTGAGACAGCTTGTATACAGCGAATGAAGAAGAGAAACTATACAAGTGAGTTAACTGTAACAAGTATTACTATGAATGTTATTAGCTATCTAATTTCAACATGCGTACCAAATTACAAGACGATACGAGTAACTGTTAAAGAGTTCCCTTGTGTAGAGGTGATCCAGCATCAGGTTATCTGCATGCAGCAGCTCTGAATGCTGCAGCCAGACAATTACAAACAATACAATACAATTTACTGCATACAATTTTTCAGTCTGATATGCCAAGATTGGTCGTTGACATTATTTTGAAGATCATCGATCGATGTGGCGACAGTTGGCCTATGTTCAGCAGTATTGATAAATAAACCTAAAAGAGGATTTTGTACAAAACTAGCTTGCAAGAATTAATTTGTTTATTTATGTACACATAAAACACTTAATAGAGAAAAATACATAAAGATAAAAGAGCACAAAGGGACTGCTTACATTATTTAAAAAAACCAGCAGACCTGTGACAGCAGAGTCACGTGAGAAACATAGACATCGTGTGTAAAAGACAATAAAGGAAAACTTATCTTAAGAAACTAACGAAAATATTGCTTTTTTATTTAATAAAGATACTTTCCTTATAGAGAATCAACAACGTCTGTGCAAGAACGTGATACTGACAAACCGAACGTTCAGTAGGATGACTGCGTGTGGCCTGTTCTATGTAGACGCGACGCTAATTATATCTCTGCTGGGACTTGTAACCAATTATGTTGTTGTACTGTTACAGTTTGGTCTTCTGTAAATTTAGTTATTATAAGAAAATGACCATGTCTAATTACATTTATATAAGGTGGAGATGACAATACGACAATAAATTAAACTTCATAAATGTTATGAGGTTCCAGTCTGCTTACAACGTCAAACATATCAATAGTACATCCACTATTAAATAGTTAAAGATTGGCAAAATCCATAGTCGGCCGAACTACTATTGAGTTTGTTTGAATAAATCACTTTTCTGTGTCCATCTTCTGCCTCAATTAAATAAAGTCAATATATTTCAAAATTTTCGTTATTGCGGATGATTTTAATGGACATCGCGCATGCTGGTCCAATAATAATTATTCTAGGGGTAAACAATTATTGTTTAATGCTGCAATTGAAAACAATTATATTTCTCCTACGAGAATAAAGCTCGTGAATGGTTTTTTACAAAAAACCTCTCCAGCAGGTCTAACATAACAAGTGCGAGAACGCTCTTTTTTTCGATTCTGACGTCATTCTAATCCCCAACATGACCGTAAACGACGAGTAAACTTGAAAACTTTATCTCGCGACGAGAGACCGATGTTACAAATTATTAAAAAACAAAAATTAGTTTAAACCATTGAATTTTATGCATGGAATTAATGTGCACTTTATTGATTATACGTCTCTCTCTCTTAATTATTCTCTCTTTTAATTATTTCAGTTTAGTTTTGTGTGTAACCGACTTTTTGATTAAAATTAAATAATTACTTTGGCATGCTGAAATTAAAATACAAAATGACGGAAATTAAAATTAGTGGCACCTATACTCATTAGATAATCACCACAAATGACAAATGGGCCGACGATCTCAATTCGACAAATCAAAGTTTATTATTGTAACAATCACCATAAAGCCCATGACATTGCAAATTTTGTTAATCACCGCACTCACCAAAAGGACTGACATTCTGATAAATTGGCAGCTGGAGTTGATTCCGCTATTATAACTATAAAACACTAAATGTTTTTAATCACCACCCTTAGGAAATGAACTGGTGATTTTAGGAATTATGTTGCGAACGTTTGATATTGCCATACAGCCATAATCCCTAGATTTCGCTAATCACCATAATTGACAAAATGACTGGTTATTACTGATAGTAATAGTCATCCACGTAATAGTGCTCCCCTCCACCACAGTTTCTCTCACGGCCACCGAAAGGAACATTAGTTAGGTTCATTAGTTTGTAAGAAAAAAAAAGCCTACAATAATAAGTATGACTATGAATCTGCCATCTTATTTTCGAGTATTTTTTATGTATTATAATTTTGTCTACTCTTCTCGTCGTCAAAATCGAGGACATCTAAATCCGACAAAATGACAGGAAAAAAGCTGATTATCTCGTGTTAAGTTGTCAAAAATCGAGATAACTTTCGTGCCATGTTAGGGTTTGTCGACAAAACATCAAGTTTGACAGAACGAGTCGAGTATTTTGTACGGCGTAGCTGTCAGAAAACGATAAAAGTACTGAAATAGATAAAAATTACTCGCGCGAGAGTGGATAATTGTCACGTGTGTCATGTTAGGCCTGCTGACGTTTCGTTTTGTACCACAGACATAGCTCTCACACTCCAACAACTATAAATAGATGTTTTTACTAAAAAAATATTGGAACCGTCTCCTAAGGGTCATAGCGTGATGTTTCATAACATTTTTCAAGATTCCTATCCAAAGCAAAAAAAGAATTTTTCAAATCCTATTAGTAGTTTCGGCGATTTTCCCTACATAGAAACAAACAAACAAAAACCTCTTTATTATATTATTATTGTTATAAGTATAGAAAATTTGATTAAGTTTGGTGTGACTAAGATTAGTTAAATTAGTTTAGGAGTAAGTTGATATTTGTAAAAGCACAATGGGATTGACATCGTTACTTACGTGTACAAAAATCCCATAATTAAATAAAAATGTGAATGAGTGAAATTTGTCGTATCTCTATGTATTTTACTGTGTGGACATAAATAATACAGTAAATAAAATAATAGCCAGTGTTTTAATTTATTGTTGTATAACTGTCGTCCACATTGTATATCTACCTCGGCCAAATAGTCTCCTTCCAGGCGAGACAAGAAAAAGAAGTTGCTCGCCGCTCCGAAAACGCCTGGAAGAGCTATTGGTCGATGAAAACCCTTATGAAAGGGGATCTTCCAACTTGCCATAAACGCAAATTAACGGACATGTGCATTCTCTCTATCCTTACATACGGCGGTCAAACCTGGTCTTTGACATAGGACCGGGCTCGAGATTTGCTAGCGAGCGATGGAGCGCAGTATCCTTGGAGTTCGACTTACCGACCGGATACGGAACACGATACTGTGCTCTAATACACAAATCGCTGACGTCACCCAAAAAGCAGCTAAGCTCAAGTGGGACTGAGTCGGACACGTTTGTCGCATGTAGGGCATTATTAATTTCGGTAATTATAAAATATTAAGTTTTTAATTTCACCATTATGATAATGTCATTTATTTATCGTCTAAGTGAAGATAGTAGATTTATTTTCCAATTAATGGTAAGATTCTATTGATATTATTTACTAAATAAATTACTAATTACTATTTCATTTACAGTTACTCTTTTCAAAAACACTACTATCATAATCTGCACTTGTGTGTGTTGTACCTTTTTTTTTTTTTGGGTGGGAAATTATCAAATAACTTCTCCCGCTCTGGGTGAAGCAGGAGGACGTGTCAGACTTTTACTGACTAAAACCCACCCGTGTTCCTTCGGTTGCCCTGTTGCCGGGGATTAGAACATCCGCGATCCATGTCTCGAGATACTTTCTCAGCTATATAATAACCAGAATACCGTAAGCTAAATTGTTGTCAAAGTTAATGAACATAAAATTTTAGATCATGTCATCTAAAAAGAATTCATCATAAATTCAAACAAACAAAAACTGAAGAAAGCTGTTAACGCCGAAAGCACTTAAAATGGAGATCCAATTTCCATCGAGTGACTTTTTTGAGACTTTCACTGAAGTCTAATTCCTTGCCTCAAAGAGATGTCAGCAGAATTGACGGGGTCCGCTAGGTCCGATGCCTACCGGGGGTTCGAAAAAAACCGATAGGGAAATCGTGGCCCCTGGCAACATGGCAACCGAAGGAACACGGGTGGGTTTTAGTCTGTAAGAGTCCCGCTCCACCCAGAGCAGAAGAAGTTATTTGATAATTTCCCACCCAAACAAAAAAGAAAAAAAAAACGCTTGCAGGAAGCCATGGACTTCAAAATTAAGGATGAATATTCAACAAGACCTGAACAATGAACGTATAACTTTTCAGGGAAGACATAGGAGATTTATGGAAACTAGAACGATAGGACATCAGTCTCCGATACTAATTACCCTTTGAACCACCAGGAACCAGAAAGTTCTAACAAATTGGGACAAAGAGTCATTAGTAATAACGTCAGTTTAAAAAGACACGTCTAGTGGTGGTGGTATCTACTTAGCATTCGTCGAGATAACTACAAGTTTAAGTTATAAATTGTAACATCTAAACATAAAAAGCGATATTGTGAAATGGAACTAAACAAATTATTTTTTAAACTTCATCAGTTTGAGATATTTTGACTCGGGTGTCATTTTTGTATATAGTAATAAGTAATAGAAGCGATATCCGGCAAAAAATCCGGCACTTACAAATTGAAATCCCTAAGTCTATGAAAGCCGATTTTCAGCCTACCGTGCGCCAACTGTGAAAACTTACATTGTTAAAAATGTTTGAAAAACCGAAAAGTTGCTTTTGATGTGAAAGCAGTCGAAAACTTGTTTTCAAATTATATTCATTTCTATTAAAATTATAAATATAATTTTAATAAGCTGGCAACACCAAACGTCAACAACAATTTTTTTTTTTCTCATCTCATAATTCGCATATTTAATTATTTCTATATAACGAATTAATATAAAAAGCTCAATAATTTTTCCTTGAAATAAACAGTAAATAAATTCATAAATAATAAACCTATTTTACAATGAAAAAACCAAAAAAAATACTATAATCAAAAATGACAGTGTCAAATACGGACCCCCACAATAAATAAATTATGCAAGATGTAAAGATTATGGAATGTTGACGAGATCAGCAACTCGCCGAGCACGCCCACCACCTCCGGACTCTTCGCTCAGCTCCGCCTCGCCGCCGCCGGTACACAGCCCCACTGTGAGCGCTGTGTCGACACCGGCCGCGGTAGTTGCGTCGAGCTCGAGCGACGAGTATTTTTCCCCGCCGACGTCGCCAACACCTGTAAGTCGGCAGTGGAAAAACCGGCCACCGGAGAGCTTGGGACTCAGGGGCCAACCGGCCCCAAACCGGGTCCCCGCTGCCGGTGGTTGTGTGCAGCGCATGAGATGGACTCAGTCTATGAACGAGAACGTCATGCGCGCATATTACGGGTCTACAGAGGGAGGAACTAACCTCACTGCGTACCGTGTTAGGATGCTGTCTCTGTTCCAGGAACTAGAACCAGCCGTCAACGTCTCGGCCCAACGACTGTCGGATCAGGTGCGTGTCATCCAGCGCAATCATAGGCTGGACGATGCTGCACTTGATAGGCTGCGCTCAGAGGTACTGAGCAACCACATCGCCTCAACTCGGGCACAAACCGCGGTACAAGCATCAAATATTGATGCAAACCCGCCGCGGTTCAATCATGGTGTTGAAGAGGAGGATGATAGGGTTGCCACAGTAAGTAGCCAGTGTAACGACCGATTGAGGAACGCACTGGAGGATGCGTTCCGCGAGTATAGGTACACTCCGACCGAACTTAGACCCCGATTACCACGCCTACCCATGCACAAAAAAAATAGGGCGCTGGTGTGTGCCTTGGACTCGCAGCTTACGAGTTTTTTCGAGAGCAGCGAGGATCTCACTGACACTCACTCGATCCTGTATTGCGCGGCTGTTGCGGCATGTCGTTTAGCCAACGTCAAGTTTCCAAATTGCGACGGAGCTACTCGACCCAAACCAGCCGTACCAGCCTGGCAGTCCAGAATCGAGCGACGTGTCGATGGGGCCAGGGTACTCATCGGCAAACTATACTGCTTCAGGGAGGGAAATACACGACCACGAGTGATGCGCTTTGTAAGGCGGGCATTCTCGGGGACTGGAATCAGTCCTCAAGAATACATGTCCCGTGTCACAGAGCGCATCGACTTCCTGAAGCAGAAAGTTTGTGCATGGGCGAGCCGTATTCGGCGGTATAAGCGGCGGGTTGACCGATACATGCAGAATCGCATGTTCCAGAGCGATGAGAGGTGGGTATATAGAGCTTGGGAGCGACCTGAACAAAATGCGACGGACGTGCGCCGCCCGGATGATGCCACCACGAGTGCATTCTGGCGCAGCATCTGGTCGGTGCCTGTCTGTCACACTGAGGCTGGTTGGATGCAGGATGTCGAGCGAGTGTGTGAAAATATACCAGAAATGAATACTGTGCTAATCACGCCATTAGACGTAGCCAGAGCAGTCGGTCCGTTACCGAATTGGAAATCACCGGGACCGGACGGACTGCACAACTTCTGGTTAAAATGGCTGAGTAGTTCGCACACTCGCCTGGCATTTCAATTCCAGTCATCCCTAGAGTCTGGGTCGCTACCACAGTTTCTAACAACAGGCGTTACCCACCTGCTCCATAAGTCAGGTAGTCCCGCGGAACCCAAGAATTATAGACCGATCATATGTTTGTCGACGGTCTATAAACTTCTTACATCCATTTTGAGAGCGAAAATTAACACACACATTGACAGTAACTCAATTATGTCAGCCTCCCAAAATGGATGTAAGAACGGGTCCCGCGGTACCAAGGAGCTTCTCCTCATCGACATGGCCATAAGCCAACAAGTTCGTCGATCCCGCAAGGATCTCTCGACATGCTGGATAGACTATAAGAAGGCCTACGACTCGGTGCCACATACATGGCTTATGAGGGTGCTGGAGTTGTACAAAATAGATGCAACTCTGCGCACCTTCCTGATGTCGTGTATGGGGCAATGGAGGACGGTCCTTCGCTACCCAGGATGCCGACAGATCCAGGGAAATGACGAGCCTGTATGGATTAAACGGGGAATATTTCAGGGCGACAGTTTAAGTCCACTTTGGTTTTGCTTAGCCCTGAATCCTCTAAACACACTGCTGGAGGATTCAGGCCTGGGCTATAGATTGAGGAGAGGTGGTCAGGTTATATCTCACCTCCTCTACATGGATGACTTGAAACTCTTTGCCCCCAACAAATTGCGACTGATGGAGCTACTGAAGATAACTGAAACATTCAGTGGCACCATCAGGATGGAATTTGGTGTGGACAAATGCGCAGTCATGCATGTAAAGCGAGGGGAGATTATGGAATCCGAGGGAACCCAACTCTCGGACTCCATACACCTCAGATCCCTCTCCTCAGCTGAAAGCTATAAGTATTTGGGTATGTCGGAAGCGTTAGGCATCAACGGTGCTGACATGAAGCAATCGTTGAAGGAGCGCTTCTTTGGTCGCCTGAAGAAGGTATTAATCAGTCTTCTCTCACGCGAAAACAAGGTGCGCGCCTTCAACGGGTGGGTCATGCCAGTTTTGATGTACTCTTTCGGCATACTCAAATGGACTCAGACCGAACTCGACGCCTTGGATAGGAGGGTCCGTACACTCCTGAACGCAAACCGGATACATCACCCACGTTCATCGGTGATGAGACTGCACATCCCGCGGAAGTGCGGGGGTCGAGGTTTTTTAAATGCGAAGACCCTCCACAACCGCGAGGTGTGCAGCCTCAGGGAATATTTTTTTAAAACCGATGTGGGTATGCACCGTGATGTAGTCGCAGTGGACAACGGGCTCACCCCGCTCTCCATGGCTAAAGAGAACTGGCGCAAACCTGTAATACTTACTACAGATGACCGCAAGGAGGTATGGCAAAGCAAGGCGCTTCACGGGCGCTTCTATCGGGCTCTTCATGAGCCCGGTGTAGATTTCTTAGCGTCCGTATCCTGGCTACGTTTCGGTGACCTTTTCGGGGAAACCGAAGGTTTCGTCTGTGCAATTATGGATGAAGTTATCTTGACAAATAACTACCGGAGACATATTATGAAGGACGGAACGGTTGACGTGTGTCGGGCATGCCATCGTCCGGGTGAGTCCATCAGACATATTATCTCTGGTTGCTCGCGTCTAGCTAACGGCGAATACTTGCACAGACATAACCAAAAGGCTAGGATTATTCACCAGCAACTTGCTTTGAAATATAAACTTGTGGACTCTGAGGTACCGTATTACAAGTATGTGCCCGACCCAGTTCTCGAAAATGACCATGTCACGTTGTACTGGGATCGGTCTATCATTACTGACAGGACTATTGTAGCAAAAAAGCCTGATATAGTAGTGACAGATCGATTAGCGCGTCGCGCAATAATAATCGATGTTACCATTCCACATGACGAGAACCTCGTGAAAGCTGAGAAAGAGAAACAAATAAAATACCTCGACTTAGCACACGAGGTTGTTGACATGTGGAATGTGAGCTCGGCTATCATTGTGCCGATTGTCGTAACGGCAAATGGCCTGATGGCCGAAAGCCTCGACCAACATCTCTCGAGGCTCTCGTTAGGCGGCTGGATCAAACGCCTGATTCAGAAGGCAGTACTCCTCGATACGGCTCGCATTGTGAGGAGGTTCCTGTCTCTGCAGCCCTAACCACCGGTAGCTTGGACCCTGCTCCCGATACCGGCGGACTTCTATTTTTTATATTTTTAAATGTTATTTTAATGATAACAGTTTACTTATTTAGAGTGCGTAAGCCAAGCCGCTACGAGTATTAAGCCTATTAGTAAATGAAAATGTACTTCCTTACCTTTTAATACAATAAACATTATAATAGCTTAGCCTTCAATATGATCAATACATTTATTATTATAACGCTGTAGTATTTTGTATTAGTTTATAACTACGCATATTTCTAAGCTTTAAAGCTGCAACAATGTTCCTAAATTACAAAGTCGTTCCAAAGATTTCACCTTACCCAACTGAAGTATTACTCAATAACAGACTAGATAAAGAAGTCCGAAGAATGTTCTATCCTTTCAACTTACTACAGACTCTGTTTTTCTCATCAAAATTCAGTATTCGAGACAATTATATAACTCCCAGCAGGAGAAAGCATTACATACTTGCTTTCTTTCGTGTGTCCTTCTTGTTTGCTATTGGTGTCCGCCGATTCATTGCTGATGAAATGAATCATAAATTGGGGAATGTTACTAATGCAGTACTTATGCTAGTTTCAATATTCTTGTTGGTGAATTACAGTTTTGGCTTTATTATGTTTTTTATTCTTGACATCGTTCACACCAATGATAACATTTTACTCGTTGTTTTGATCCAAATTATACATAAGAGCATCAATTGTAGTAAGAGTATCCGTAGTTGTATTATTTGGAATTGGATCTCAGTATTAACCATTTCTTGTTATAATTTGTTTTTTATTTTTATGTATTATATTATTTATAAACATTTAAATTTCTTACATTTTATTTGTGATTTGGCGTATATAAGTCTTGATCTCCAGTACGTTTATCTTATTCAAGTTCTTATATTATTAAACAAGTTTCTCGGTGAATGGATCAAAAACATTCACATGATGAATGATGGTGAGCAGGAAAATGACAAAATATATTGTAAGAAATTGTTTAAGACGTATAAAAATATTTTGAAAGCTTACAATGTGTACAAGAAAGTGTCGCAAGTAGTGGTAAGTTTATTTTGGTTTGTATAATACCCATAAAATATACCAATAAGTTACTCTTAGAAAAGAAAACTTAAGGAACACTGGAGATAAACAAATAAACGTATTTAATTTATAAAATAATAATATTGATTTGTAAATTGTATTCTGTATTAATAAATAAATAAACGTATATAATTTATAAAATAATAATATTAATTCGTAAATTGAATTCTGTAATAATAAATATATAACTTACTAACTACTTAACTAATAATATAATTTGTCACATTAAACGACCAGTGCTCTTCCTCCCCTCTCCTACTTGATCTATGCTGTGCCCGACAGGGTCCATAATTGTGACTAATATAATTATTTCCCTACCAACTATATACATTATGGTACGCAATAAAGAATTTGAGATAATTAATGTAATTGGCTAATAATGGAAATAATAAGGAGCCTTATTAACAATATTTTGAAGATAAAAGACGTATTGTGCGTACCACAAATAAATTGGTATAAGGAAGGACAGAAGTATGAACTAAATATTAAACTAACAACTACTGTACATAACCTTCCTTTGCAGGTAATGCACAGTATCCTCAATGTATTTGTATGCACCTTATGTTACGCAGAAGTACTGTTACAAACTGCAGCACAACATCATGAGGTAAGGATGAAGATGGTGGTTCTTTGTTCACAAAATTAACGAAATATTAAGTCTATCTTCTGCTCTGCTGGTAGAACGATCCTAAAAGATAAATGTATGTTTAGGAACCCGCCACTGTTTTGCACAGGTGCAATCTGCTGATGTATCAGTACTATACTTATAGAATTATATGAGTAACACGAAAACAGACTTTTTATACTATTTATTTATATATACATAAGATAATGAGCTACAGTATATTTGCCAATAAATGCCCAGGGTTTCTCAAACATATATATTTATTCCTTCACTACTGGTAGAAGCTATTCAAATGGACCTTTTTCTAAACGTATTAAATAACTTTTTAGCCTACAGATTGGAAGACCACGAGTCTGACAATATCATGGGTAACGAAGCAAATGTTACTTATTATCATTCAAAACGTGTACTCTGAGAAGTTCTACATCGCTATCGAAAATGCTGAGACAGCTTGTATACAGCGAATGAAGAAGAGAAACTATAAAAGTGAGCTAACTGTAACAAGTACCTATTAAAATGCTTCAAGCACTACTTTAAATGCAATTTGATAATTAATGTCAACATGCGTACCAAATTATATGACCATACGAGTCACTGTTAAAGAGTTTCCTTGTGTAGAGATGATCCAGCATTAGGTTATCTGCATGTAGGAGCTCTGAATGCTGCAGCCAGACAATTAAAAGCAATACAATACAATTTACTGCATACAATTCTTCAGTTTAATATGCCAAGATTGGTCGATGATATTTGAAGATCACCGGTCGATGTGGCGACAGTTGGCCTACGTTCAGCAATATTGACAAATAAGCCAAAAATAAATTGTCCAAAACTAGTTTGCAAGAATTAATTGTTTTATTTATGTACACATAAAACACTCAATAGAGAAAAATACATAAAAATACACAATGGACAAGGGTACTGCTTACATCTTAAAAAAAACGTGTGGCACTCGGGGACTGCCGCGGTAAAGCTATTGCATAGCATTTGTAACCTCCATACTTCCTATTTATTTTATTTTATTTTATTAGGATCTCCAACAAAGAATACACCTTACATGCTATAATTTAACGACAAGAACAACAATCTATGTGCTCCCTCAATTATAGGAGACCACATCATGCAATAAAAACAAGCAAACAGTATATTACGAGTATATGGTAGCCCTTAAAGTTAAAATTATATAGAATTATTAAGGTTATACTAGTACATTATTAAATTTGATAATTTGAATTTGAATTTAAATTGAATAAAGATTAAAAAGCAACGAACACTTAGAAAAAATTGTACTTACAGACAAATAACATTATAAAAATATATAATAGCCAACAATGCAACAATGCATTATTAGGCAGGCAGTTCAACACTTACATAAGTATCATTTAATTGCGTACGGATTAGTGACTTATATTTATCCAGATTATTAGAAAAGATGTCTATGTCTTCCAATGAACATGATAAGGCATTGTACTGCTGGGTCATCCTAGAAACCGGTAAATGTTTACCCAGATTTGTTCGGTATCGTGGGGCTTTGAGTAATGGGCGGGGATAACGTGGCATTTGTCAACGCTACACTTGGGATGATGACGTGATGACATAAAACAAAAATTACGTTCCCATGACAACATCACGTTGTCATGGGAACCGTCATTACATGGTAGGCGGAGTGGTGGGTGTTAGGTTTTATTTTCGTTACGTTACGGAATTTCTTGATTCGGTCGCCGCGCTCAAAGCCGGCGATAAAAGCTATGCAATAGCTTAAAAAAAAAAACCAGCAGACCTGTGACAGCAGAGTTACGTGAGAAACACAGAAGCAATATGTAAACGACAATAAAAGAAAACCTATCTTAACACACTAACGAAAATATTCTTTTTTTAATTTAGATACTTTCCTTATAGAGAATCAACAACGTCTGTGCAAGAATGTGATACTGACAAACCGAACGTTCAGTAGGATGACCGCGTGTGGCCTGTTCTATGTAGACGCGACGCTAATTTTATCTCTGCTGGGATTTATAACCAATTATGTTTTTGTACTATTACAGTTTGGTCTACTGTAAATTAAGTTACTGTTAGAAAATAATCATGTCTAATTACATTTATACAAAGTGGAGATGACTATACAACAATAAATTAAACTTCATAAAATATGAGGTTCCAGTCTGCTTACAATGTCAAATATATCAATAGTTTAGTCACTATTAAATAGCTAGTCAAAGATTGGCAAAATCCATAGTCGGCCGAACTACTATTTAGTTTGTTTGAAAAAATCACTTTTTTCTGTGAAAACGTCTTAATTTAATCATCATCATCATCATCATCATTTCAGGCGAAAAACGTCCACTGCTGGACATAGGCCTCCCCCAAGCACCGCCACTTCGACCGATTCTTTGTTTTCCGCATCCAGCGGATTCCTGCGGCCTTCACAAGGTCATCGGTCCATCTTGTGGGAGGCCTTCCAACGCCACGTCTTCCGCTACGTGGTCGCCACTCCAGAACCTTTAATAATTAAATAAGTCAATTTATTTCAAAATGTTTATTATTGCGGGTGACTTTAATTGACATCACGCGTGCTGGTCCAATAATAATTATTCTAGGGGTAAAAAATTGTTTAATGCAATTGAAATCAATTACATCTCATTATAAACAATAGTGATCCAACGAGAATAAAGATCGTGAATGGTTTTTTACAAAACACCTCTCCAAACGTTTCGTTTTGTACTACAGACAGCTCTCACACTCCAACTACTATTAATAGTTGTTTTATACCAAAAAAATATTGGAACTGACAACTTTCTAAAGAAATTGCCGAGCAACGCTTAGCTTTAATACTTTTTTGGAAAAAATCTATCCCTCAAAATCTAGTTTTACTTTATGTATGAAAGCCAAAGGATTAAGAGGCAAGGTAAGTCTAGGTCTTGGTATCACTTTTGTGACAGTATTGCTGCGACTACAACGTTGGATGAAGGGTTTTAGGCAGAAGAGATCTTATTCATCGAACAGAAAAAAAAAATACTGAGTTCATTGTTTCCAGATTTTACTAAACTACTTTGTTTAACTCATGCGAATATAGGACTCTCCTTACTGTGAGGTGTGTGGTATAACAGAGGTTGCACAGAATGTGTTGGTGGAATGTGTCCAATATATTAACTAATAAAATAAACAAATTTCTCAGGTCATTGAAATTGTCGGTAATGGATGTTGTAATGTTCCATGGTATTTTGACTAAGCAGCTAAAATATAATATACTTTTAAATTAGATTTATAGCTTCTGCCCGTGACTTCGTCTGCGTGAAATTTCGTCCCCCGACCCATCGCATCGCATCCCATCATCTCATCGCTCGCATTATTACTTCGTTTTTGCTTAATGTTATTTCTGATTTTTATTTCTTTTTGCTCGTCTCATAAGGGTCGTAGCGTGATGTTATATAACCTTTTTTAAGATTCCAATCCAATGCAATAAAATATTTTTTCAAATCCGACTGGTAGTTCCGAAGATTTCCCCCACATGAAACTAACAAACAAAAACCTCTTATTATTTTATAAATATAGAAAATAAGATTAAGTCTGCTGTGACTAAGATAAGTTAATTTACTTTAGAATTTAGTTGTTATTTGTAAAAGCACGATAGGATTGACATCGTCGCTTACGTGTACAATAATTTCATAAATAAGCAAAGATGCGAATGAGTGAATTATGTCGTATTTCTATGTATTTTACTGTGTGTACTTTTATAATAAATTAAATAAATTATTGCCAGTGTTTTAATCTATTGTAGTTTTGTCGTCCACGTAATATATATCTATTATTATTTTACATTTGTGTGTTATCTACTAGTTTAGTGTTTATTCTGTATTTATGTATGATTAACTCCTCCATATACATTCGCTAATTTCATTTGGTATTCGACTTCATTGGAATTCAATTGTTATAATTCGTTGAAAATGTTCGATAAATTGATAACAATAATAATGCCCTACACGCGAGAGTATTTCATTTCGTCATTATAATAATTTCATTCATTCATCGTCTAAACGAAGACAGTAGAAGTAGTGAATCGAAAAAAAAAATGATTTTAATAAATAATAAAATCAAACCGAAGAGTACAACGGTGCTTCCAGAAATATTACTTGATAATAGACTTGAAAAAGAAATTAAGAAAATGATGTATCCAGTGAATTTGGTGCTCTCACTCTTTCTATTATCGAAATATACTATAAAAGATGATTATATTACTCCCAAAGAGAAAAAGTTTCATATGTTGACATTCGTCTGTGTTGCTTGTATATATGGATTGAGCATCAATCGTTTGTTTTTCCGAGAATTGAAAGACACAATGAGAACCAACAATTCTGACGTCGTCGCTATCATGTTTGCATTCTTTATGATTTTCTTCAGTGCCGGGTATACCATTCTCTTCGTTCTCAATATCATTCACAGTGACATCAACATCTCAATCATTTTATTGATTCAAAGAATTTACAACGGATTAGACTTCAGTGAAAGTCTCAAGAAAGTGACTCGATGGAGTTGGATCTTCATTTTAAGTGCTTTTGGCATTAACATCTTTCTTCAGTTTTTATATGTTGGAATTTATGATGAATTCTTTTTAGATGACATCATCTTAAATTTTATGTTCATTAGCTTTGATATCAATTTAGCTTATGGTATTCTGGTTATTATATTGCTGAGAAAGTATCTCGAAAAATGGATCGCGGATGTTCTCATTGATAACGATGGTAAAGAAAAGTTTGCCGTCGATTTTTTTGACATCTATCGAAATATTTTGGAAGCTTATAACTTTTATAAGAGTATTTTCCAATTAATGGTAAGATTCTATTGATTCTATTCACATTATTTCGTTTACAGTTACTCTTTTCAGAGACACTATTATCATAATGTGCATTTGTGTGTGTTGTGTCTTAACTTCCAATTTCTTTAAACAATTTAATGATTATCTATTTTAGTGTTGGAATATTTGTTGTTCAGAATTATTCATTTAATTTTTCCTTCCACAGATATTATTCCATATTGTTGATACATTTTTCCGAAGTTTATGCTATTTTAGTATTTTGCTGCATATTCTAAAAAAATCAGCTGGTCATAATGACGAAGTAAGTATTAAAATATATCTAGCTAACTCTCATCATCTCGCTGCCTTTAATCTTATTTATTTGGGGGCCATGAAGTACATCTTCTCTTAAACTATCTGACTTGCATAATCCGGTTACTGGGTAATACGATACCCAGTAACCGGATTTAATCATCATCATCATCATCATCATTTCAGGCGAAAAACGTCCACTGCTGGACATAGGCCTCCCCCAAGCACCGCCACTTCGACCGATTCTTTGTTTTCCGCATCCAGCGGATTCCTGCGGCCTTCACAAGGTCATCGGTCCATCTTGTGGGAGGCCTTCCAACGCCACGTCTTCCGCTACGTGGTCGCCACTCCAGAACCTTTAATAATTAAATAAGTCAATTTATTTCAAAATGTTTATTATTGCGGGTGACTTTAATTGACATCACGCGTGCTGGTCCAATAATAATTATTCTAGGGGTAAAAAATTGTTTAATGCAATTGAAATCAATTACATCTCATTATAAACAATAGTGATCCAACGAGAATAAAGATCGTGAATGGTTTTTTACAAAACACCTCTCCAAACGTTTCGTTTTGTACTACAGACAGCTCTCACACTCCAACTACTATTAATAGTTGTTTTATACCAAAAAAATATTGGAACTGACAACTTTCTAAAGAAATTGCCGAGCAACGCTTAGCTTTAATACTTTTTTGGAAAAAATCTATCCCTCAAAATCTAGTTTTACTTTATGTATGAAAGCCAAAGGATTAAGAGGCAAGGTAAGTCTAGGTCTTGGTATCACTTTTGTGACAGTATTGCTGCGACTACAACGTTGGATGAAGGGTTTTAGGCAGAAGAGATCTTATTCATCGAACAGAAAAAAAAAATACTGAGTTCATTGTTTCCAGATTTTACTAAACTACTTTGTTTAACTCATGCGAATATAGGACTCTCCTTACTGTGAGGTGTGTGGTATAACAGAGGTTGCACAGAATGTGTTGGTGGAATGTGTCCAATATATTAACTAATAAAATAAACAAATTTCTCAGGTCATTGAAATTGTCGGTAATGGATGTTGTAATGTTCCATGGTATTTTGACTAAGCAGCTAAAATATAATATACTTTTAAATTAGATTTATAGCTTCTGCCCGTGACTTCGTCTGCGTGAAATTTCGTCCCCCGACCCATCGCATCGCATCCCATCATCTCATCGCTCGCATTATTACTTCGTTTTTGCTTAATGTTATTTCTGATTTTTATTTCTTTTTGCTCGTCTCATAAGGGTCGTAGCGTGATGTTATATAACCTTTTTTAAGATTCCAATCCAATGCAATAAAATATTTTTTCAAATCCGACTGGTAGTTCCGAAGATTTCCCCCACATGAAACTAACAAACAAAAACCTCTTATTATTTTATAAATATAGAAAATAAGATTAAGTCTGCTGTGACTAAGATAAGTTAATTTACTTTAGAATTTAGTTGTTATTTGTAAAAGCACGATAGGATTGACATCGTCGCTTACGTGTACAATAATTTCATAAATAAGCAAAGATGCGAATGAGTGAATTATGTCGTATTTCTATGTATTTTACTGTGTGTACTTTTATAATAAATTAAATAAATTATTGCCAGTGTTTTAATCTATTGTAGTTTTGTCGTCCACGTAATATATATCTATTATTATTTTACATTTGTGTGTTATCTACTAGTTTAGTGTTTATTCTGTATTTATGTATGATTAACTCCTCCATATACATTCGCTAATTTCATTTGGTATTCGACTTCATTGGAATTCAATTGTTATAATTCGTTGAAAATGTTCGATAAATTGATAACAATAATAATGCCCTACACGCGAGAGTATTTCATTTCGTCATTATAATAATTTCATTCATTCATCGTCTAAACGAAGACAGTAGAAGTAGTGAATCGAAAAAAAAAATGATTTTAATAAATAATAAAATCAAACCGAAGAGTACAACGGTGCTTCCAGAAATATTACTTGATAATAGACTTGAAAAAGAAATTAAGAAAATGATGTATCCAGTGAATTTGGTGCTCTCACTCTTTCTATTATCGAAATATACTATAAAAGATGATTATATTACTCCCAAAGAGAAAAAGTTTCATATGTTGACATTCGTCTGTGTTGCTTGTATATATGGATTGAGCATCAATCGTTTGTTTTTCCGAGAATTGAAAGACACAATGAGAACCAACAATTCTGACGTCGTCGCTATCATGTTTGCATTCTTTATGATTTTCTTCAGTGCCGGGTATACCATTCTCTTCGTTCTCAATATCATTCACAGTGACATCAACATCTCAATCATTTTATTGATTCAAAGAATTTACAACGGATTAGACTTCAGTGAAAGTCTCAAGAAAGTGACTCGATGGAGTTGGATCTTCATTTTAAGTGCTTTTGGCATTAACATCTTTCTTCAGTTTTTATATGTTGGAATTTATGATGAATTCTTTTTAGATGACATCATCTTAAATTTTATGTTCATTAGCTTTGATATCAATTTAGCTTATGGTATTCTGGTTATTATATTGCTGAGAAAGTATCTCGAAAAATGGATCGCGGATGTTCTCATTGATAACGATGGTAAAGAAAAGTTTGCCGTCGATTTTTTTGACATCTATCGAAATATTTTGGAAGCTTATAACTTTTATAAGAGTATTTTCCAATTAATGGTAAGATTCTATTGATTCTATTCACATTATTTCGTTTACAGTTACTCTTTTCAGAGACACTATTATCATAATGTGCATTTGTGTGTGTTGTGTCTTAACTTCCAATTTCTTTAAACAATTTAATGATTATCTATTTTAGTGTTGGAATATTTGTTGTTCAGAATTATTCATTTAATTTTTCCTTCCACAGATATTATTCCATATTGTTGATACATTTTTCCGAAGTTTATGCTATTTTAGTATTTTGCTGCATATTCTAAAAAAATCAGCTGGTCATAATGACGAAGTAAGTATTAAAATATATCTAGCTAACTCTCATCATCTCGCTGCCTTTAATCTTATTTATTTGGGGGCCATGAAGTACATCTTCTCTTAAACTATCTGACTTGCATAATCCGGTTACTGGGTAATACGATACCCCTTGGAAATATTGGTCGTCAGACTTGCGGGATGTCTATATACCACTATGTACCAAAAATTTATGACAGTTTTATTTTTTCTTTCAAAACTTTCAGGAAGAGATGCAGTTTTCACTGACCATCTTTTTAGCAGTCATATGGCTAGCAAAGGATATATTTCTAGTAATAATACAATGCGTGCAATGCGAGAAGTTCTATATGACTATTGAGGAAGCTGAGACGGCATGTATACAACGTTTGAAAAATAAAAATTATCTAGGTGAGCGCAAGAGTCGATTGATAGATTTGTGCATTTTTGAAGTGCAATGAACGGTTGCATCATCCCACTGCTGGGTATAATTTCCAGCTATTATAAACAATGCTTGCAACACCAACGATCAAAGATTCACTCTTAAATATTGTTCCTACTGTTTTAAGCCCTCGGCCCATTTTATTCAGAAAATGTTTGAAGTTAAGATGAATAATGAGCTCTCATGTAACTGATTTGACACTTTGAACTGTTGGATGTTTTCTCGGCATTTCCTAAAACAAATAATTTTATTCGAATATATTTGTGACATTCACCAACTGCACTGGACCGCGTGTTGGATTACGGCCCACTCCCCCTCATAGAGGGCGTATGTGACCCCCAGTGGAAACATTATATGCTGATTATTATGTGCTATGCTTATGTAGGACTGATTTTGCTGCATCCATAATTACATATCCATTTGACGAGTCACATCCAATTTTTTTACAGATTACGAAGAAAATCTCTGCAGCCACGTGATACAGATAAATCGAGTTTCGTTCAGTAAGATGAGCGCGTGTGGCTTGTTCTACATCGATGCCTCATTACCAATACAACTCATGGGAATTCTTACTAATTACATCGTTATGATGCTGCAGTCCACTTTCCTATAGATTTTGATATAATTGCAACCTACTGTTCTCTTAAAGTGGAATAGCTTATTTTAATGATATTACGTACCTAGATCATTTTGATATAGCTAGAAAGCGGATGACTTCTGATATTAAGGATATAAATATGAATGGACGAAAAAGGACTGCGCTCACCTCAAATAAATTAGTATAAGTATAGGACAATGATCATTATTATGTAGATACTTTTGATAGTCAACAATTTATAAAAAAAAGATAATTGACGTTTCGAAAATTTGGTTTCCCTTGAAGAAGAGTGGGCAAATCTGTTTGGTATCTAGTTTCTCTGCAGCCCAATTTCTGGAAAATGTTGATGAGTGATTACATCTCACGTGCTTCAGTGAGTAAGCCCCGCATGGCCAGCTGTGGAACTCTTTCGGCTGCTGATGACTTGATGATGACATCAGTGCGCCATAGACAAGAAAGAAAGAAATAAACTACAAATTAAATTAATGTTTAATATTTACAGTTTTGTTGTGTTATTTACATTTATTATTGTACTTCGCTAAAAGTATTATTACCTCCTATACTATCTTATTCACAAACAATACAAAGAACACGAACTTAACAATGAATTGACTGTCTCATTTTTAACAAAAAAATTACAATTTGTGACGCAAAATTTTATATTTATATGAAATTGTGTGCCTCATTTCTAAATAATATCTTCTTATTTGCCACTCGGACGTCTTCTGATCTCTTAAGCATCTGCTTTAGAGATCTTCATCAGACGCATCTCATCATCATCTTCTTGATCTGATATCTATCAGACGCTTCACTCTTTGTTCATTTTTGTCTTTCATTCGGCATTTTTCACTCGCCTATCAAATGATCGAAAAACTAAATGAAATGAGCAGATGAACGTTCATTCCTATGTTAAATTATTCGTCATCGTATGAACGAGGAATTAAACAAAAATGATCATTCACTCAATTGAAGCGTCTGATAATTATCAGCTTAACAATTACAGACAAATAATTTGTGACGCTAAATAGTCAAAAAGTGACAACACTGAATATTTACACTGTTCATTCAATTACACTTTCACATCAGTATATTCACTCTTCACTTTGTCTCTCAACACAGCTTAATATTTTAAAGTCTCTGCCAAAGGTTTCTCCGTCTCCCAGGGTCTGTGGTAGTGGCTGATTCAGGGTTTCTGGTAGGAACAGTGAGGTGATCCCTCCCATTACACTGAGAATGCCCATTATAGTCAATGGTAATGCTCTGGAGTAGACTGCCTGAAAAGGTAAAGGAAAGAAATAATGTTATTATTAAAATATCTACAATGATGTGATTATGATGTAGTTGAACGTTTAGTGAAGGTTTAATTTATTTATTTTACTTCGATGGTTCTATTTTATCGTTTGTGACTTCGAGTTATAGCTTTAATAGCTTTATGTAAGCGAGGATGCCCTTTATACCTGGAGGCTTTTCTTTGGGTATTAAGTTCTGTTTGCGTTTTTAGTTTTTATTTTTGCTTGAGTATTTATAGATTTTGATATTTTTTGTTGGTATATTGGCATGTATGCTGACAAATTACGGCAAAAAAAAAATTGTTTTGTGTTACTTAATGTAATTTATTTTGGAATCAAGTTTTTCTAACTGAACATATAGCTGCTACTGGTGAGTTTGTGGCGCCACTTCTTCCCAGCGAAAGCACAAGGAAGTGGTGACGCAAATGAAGTTTCTATACATACGAGCAACAAAAATAAACGTAACAACAAACAAGGTTGTGTAAAGACTATACCACTTAGGCACTATCTACCAGATCAGCTCAAAACTAGGACAGAATTTGTATCAGATAAGTTCGGGCTAAATTAAAATCAATCATAAGAGGGCCTATTGAAATAGGTCTTTTTAGAGTCCATGGTACTTTTTATATTGTTACTTGGGCCCAGTAGATGGCCATGTTAATCGCCTTAAAAGCAGTTATATCAATGTTAATCGACTTACCAGATGCACTATATACGGAACCGCTAACAGCCCAAGTCCAGAAATAAACGATGCTGCTCCCATTGCCTGTGCTCTAAGTACAGTTGGTAATAATTCTCCAATCAGTACGTAGAAGACAGCAAACGATGAAGCAGCGAACAACCGGCCCAGCATCGAGAGAGTTACTGTTATCCATGGCCATGCTGAAAAGAAAGAAATATAAAAAAATATAGTGTTAAAGATTTACGTATGAATTTAGGAAAATCCTAGCTGAACCCGTGGTCACGGCGATAGAGGGCACCTTCCGGTTTTTCGAATAAAAACTGACGTATACGGCACGCGACCGATCACGTATTCGCGCGATGCATTGCATATATAGATAATTATGTTGCCATTGCCATAGTTATTCTTAGCGTAATTCACTTACATTCAGGAACAAGAATACAGCTGATGCAGGCTACTCCTCCGACACACATGAACACACAGAGCACCCAGCGACGACCGAACCGCTCCATGCAGCGCCATGCCATGAAGTACGATGGTATTTCTACGGCGCCACCTGAAATGACAGAACACTATTAATTCTTTTTTTTTTCTAGTATGCCTCATGGAGCGTAAAGCGTCGAACGGGCCTCTGCGAGTTGTCTGTGGCCCCTCGTATACCTTCCCTAAATAGATAAAGACATGCAATTACTGCATCAAATAGATAGTGTACATTAATAAAAAACTGTTTTCCAAAAAAAGAAAGAATAACGTAATTTGGCTCTCAAAACGGTGAAGGAAAACATCGTGAGGAAACCGGCATGTCCTGGAACCGAAAATTCGAAGACATGTGACATCTACCAACCCGCACTGGGCCCGCGTGGTGGATTACGGCCCACTCCCTCTCACAGAGAGGAGGCCTGTGTCCCAGCAGTGGGAACATTTGAGGGGTCTAAGTGCAAATCCGCCTCTATCCAGTTTCTAAAAATGTTCACAGCAGTTAAAAAACGTTCCGTGGCTTAATAAATCTTCCAATTCACAACTGGATAGTGTAGGTTTTGAATCTCACTTGTTACTTTTTCTGTCTTTTTGTATGTGAAAGAGGCGGTTTTGACTGTACCTGAATTTACAGAATCATAGATAATATGATTAGGTGTCACCAGACGCAAAAAAACACATTTTATTTTTTAATGGACAGTGGCGGATTTGCACTTAGACCCCTCATTTATAGGCTGATGATGATGATGATGAACGTAATTTGGCACATGTCATATAAACATTTACCGTAAGCAAGGAATACGTTAAAAAAAATTCAAAACTAACATTAAATTAAAATATGGGATTATGTGTGCCTCACGACCGTGCCAAATAGGTTTATTTGAGCAATAATGACAAACAGATGCTGTCTGATGCTGATTTTTAAACACCTTTATGAACTTTCATTCTATGACCGATTAAAGACATTTAAAATCAGAGTTTCGATGGAATAATAGGGCTGATAGAAACTTAAACATTACTCACCTATGAAAAACGCCAAATAATCATTGACCCCTAAATTAGGAGTATTATAACTCATACTGTTGTACACAACTCCTAGAGCAACCCAATCGAACGTAAGAATGAAGAACTTTTTCCTTATATTTGGATATCTGAACACATCTAATGGAGAAGCTTTACAATCTCCTTCAGAATTCTGATCATCCATTCTCTTATTCTCCACAATATCTTCTTCGACATCTTCTTGTATAAATATCTTACTAACTAGCTGTAGAGACTTTCTTCTAAGAGTACTCCCTGGTGATTTAGTATACTCAGTCTGCGTTGCTTTCTGTTGATGTTCAGCATTCAGATTTGTAGCTTCTGTAATATTCTGTTCTTTTTCTTCCTCTTCTTTTTTCAGTCTAGTTTTTTTATTAACGATTTCTGCTACTTCTAGTGCTATTATCTTTTCTAAGCCTTTGTTAGATTCTTCTGTTTCAGATATTTTTGACAGGTCTGGCTTGAATGTTAGCATGTTGCTTATTCTTCTGTCCAGATTTTCATCTTTTCCGGGTAGTTCTGTGTATCCCGCAACATGGCCGTTCATGTTTGATATTGTTGCTAATTCTTCTTGTGTGGTTTCGTCTTCTTCTTTTATTTTCTTCTACAAAAGATAAATATAAACCTGAGACATGTTTAAACTTTAGAAAACTCTATACAATGTCACCCATCGGCATGTGCCCGCCCGTATTTTTCTGAATATTCTTGTTTTTTTTTCGAAAACTAACTTTGATATCTTTAATATTTTTCATGTTATTTTTTTATATTTTAAATAGCGTTTGCCATATCTCCAATGTTATTGGCTTGATTTGGATTCTGTTTACAATTTCTAATAGCTTATGAGTTATTTTATCGGATTAACTAAAATTTTATTAAAGTTATTTTTCGATAAATTTTCATGAATATTCAAAAAATGCGGGCGGGCACATGCCCATGGGTGACATTGTATACATACATAAACTCACGCCTTTTCCAATGATGGTAGGCAGAAACAACAGAACGCTACGATCCTTACATATTCTTTTTACTTCAATTGTTACTTATTATTACTTGACATTAAATTATTTAAGCATTCAGAATGTGATCGTGGGTTAATTATTTTGTACTTACATGCAATTCCAGTAAGAAACCTCTTTCTAGGTGTATACCATTCTTTCTAGCGAGATTCCTGAGAACTTTTTCAGCTTCTGCTATTCGCCCTCTGCCAACTAACCACCTTGGAGATTCTGGTATTAGCCAGTAATATCTGTAAAAGAAGACGGTTAATTAGGACTTATTGTTTTAATAATACATCACTGACGAAGAATAGATGAAACGCTGTCGCAAATTATGCTGCTTATGTGGCTGGGACTAAAAACCACAAGTAGGTGTAAGCAGAACGACTCGTGGCCAATAATTACAAGATATCGTAACGTTTATTTGCATGAAATTAAAAGAAAAAAAGGGCGTAAAATTTGTGAACAGACAAGATAAAATCAATATGAACTATTTACTACGACCTTCTCTGAAGTAGCCCAAAGACCGAGGACTATGTTAAACATATCTCAACTACAATTTTATTAATTTTAGAAAATAAAAATGAACTCACCCATACAGCAGTATAAAAGGGAATGTAGTGACCAAGGACAGATGGTACCAGTCTTGAACAGCATAAGCCAGCATAGATAACAGACACATGCCGCCAGCGAATAACATCCCGACGACAATACCTGAAATAATTAACAATCATTAATTAATGATAGCCGATAAATGGCAGTAATAGCCTACTGGTGTAACCATCGGACTGTCAAGTCATAGGTCTTGAGTTCGAACCCAAGGCACGCACCTCTGACCTTTCGGATTCATGTGCGTATTGTATAATTATCACTTGCTTCAAGAATGGTGAAGAAAAACATCGTGAGGAAACCAGCATGCCTGAGAGATATTTCTCAACGGCATGTGAAATCCACGGGCGGCTTTAAAACTCAGAAAATAAAAGAGAGATATGACGGAAATACAACGTTTGTTCATCGAACCGCTTCTTAGCTTAGTAATCACAAGAGCAACTGAAGAGTCTGACGTTCTGGTTTCGACTCCCGAGTTAGGCGAAATCTGATTGGAATTTTCAATTAGGATAATATTCTCGATGGAAGCCTTAGGTCTAGATTCATACCCAGTTAGTGTCAATAAGCTCACGGCTCATTACAAAACTGGCGAAATGTATGTGCAATATTTCTACATATTCATCCAGGAAATACCGATGTTTTTGATGATGATTAGATGTTTTCTTAATCTTACCCGTATGATTCCTCTGCCCAGGTGGCATTAGCTCCAGAGCCAATATAAAAGGCAGCTGATACAATGCTGGGAAGAACAGTCCACCAGCTACTCGGAGGCCTACGTAAGTCCAGAAGGATGTGGCGAATGATGACGCTATAGCCAGTGGAACTTCGAGGAAGACCATCAGAAGAATGGTAGGACGACGGCCGTACCTGCAAAAAGAGGAAATAAAATTGGAGCTTTCAGTGTCATTTAAAATTATGCACTCAGAAATGAGTGCAAAATTATAGGGTCAAAGGGCAGTTATTACCAAAAGATTTACCTGTCAGACATCCATCCAAAGAAGAGATTGCCGAATATAGAGCCGACCCAGAAGAGAGTGTTGCACATTCTGGGTAGCCAATCCATGTCGCAGACAAGAGAGAACTGGAAATTGAAAAGGGAACTGATTATTCGCTTATGTCACTAGAAAAAGTAATACTAGACACGGGGCAATAGACACGTTTAGCTAGTGGCCGCAAAGGTGAAGAGCGTGTGGCACTGAGGCCACACTCTGAGTTGGACAAATAGCCCGGTCGATAGTAACATCAAACATCACAAACGCGCATGTAACTATGATTCTTTTGTATGTTGTTAGGTCCCCTGAGAGTAGTTTATACCCAAGTTTGCAACCCTGAAAACCTTGTGCTACCATGATGCTCGAACAAAGATACCTACTAACAAGTCCTTAAAGCATTTTTTTTATGAAACGTGCAAGAATTTTGCAATTTTTTGAGCTTGTGCTCGGATATTAGTATTGGCTCGACTCGACTTAGGGCTGATTTCGAAGAGCTGTTAGTGTACAATATTTCATAACAATTTTGACACTGACAACACTGTTCCAGTAACGCACTCGTGGAAAATCAACCCTAATTATAATAGAGTTTAAGAAAAAAATGGCGAACCATGACTGGATTTTTATGATACAACTCTAGCTACCTTTCGGGGAAAACGATCGTGATGATATGTTATATTAGTTGACTTGCCAGTCTACAGTCTACGAATGGTACTGACCTCTGTAACAAGTGTATCCTGGTACTGATCTGTACTGAACCGCCAGCCGTTGGTACATGGCGACGTGGTGTTCCTCCTCACTGACAGCACAGCATTCGTTATGTTTGATATCTGGAAATTGTGAATAAATAATTGAAAATAAAATTGTGATTTCGTCAAATAGAATCCGGCCATGTGCGTGTCGAACCACGCATAGTTGGGATGAATTTATCCCAAGAACAAACTTAACATTGTAGTTGAAAAACATGTTCTCCCATACATTCCAATTGCAAATTTAAGTTAGTCGACTATTACTCGTTAACTTGTAAATCCAAAAACAATCCGATTTTTTTTAGATTGGACTTGACTGTAACAAAAGTTAGCCCTTTTTAAGCTTAATATTTCGCAAACTGGTCCTTGAATCGATAAATGGTTTTCACAAACCCACAACCACAATACCCAACAAACCAAACCCACAATATTTTTGAACAGCCTATCCAACGACACTCCACACGATGGGATAGACAAGGGGGAAAAAATTCCGTGCCTCGGAAAGCACATCATTCGTGGCTCTTTGACAGTCGTTACGGGTCGTCAGAAGCCCGAAAGTCTGACAACCAGTTTTACCAAGGTGTATCGTATTAACCAGTTACTGGGTTGTGGAGGTCAGATAAACAGTCGTTCCATGTAAAATTCTGAAATTCAGCTGCATCCAGTTAGACTGGAAGCTGACCCCAACATAGTTGGGAAAAGGCTAGGCAGATTTGATTTGACACCAATGCCAAATTACTTCATTCTAGCAACAAAAGTCTCTGAGCTAAGCCGTGGACAGACAGACGGACGGCCATGACGAATCTATAGTTATTATGGAGGGTGTGTAGTAGGCAGGGTAAATAAAATGTCAATCTGCTTGGATACTCACAGTTTGTATTGAGTAATACACACACACACACACAACACAGAAAACAGTCAGAAGGGGAACAGTACGATAGATAGGCACACAATCACAATAGTCACGGCACAATGATAACAGTTACTTTAGACAATATACGTAAACAATAATGGGCGAACAAGGTTTCAAATAAATCATGCGCAGCCGAGAGGCGCGTGAGCAAGTCTTGACTATTGTGATTGTGTGCCTATCTATCGTACTGTTCCCCTTCTGACTGTTTTCTGTGTTGTGTGTGTGTGTGTGTATTACTCAATACAAACTGTGAGTATCCAAGCAGATTGACATTTTATTTACCCTGCCTACTACACGCCCTCCATAATAACTATAAATCTATAAGGAAAAAAAGCTAAAAAATTACGAGAATTATTGCAAAGGACATAATAAGTTCAGTCTCGCACAGACTAGGAAGCATAGCACAAAATAGAGGAGGCCAATACTACCGGCTACTGGATAGGACAAGGCTACCGATGATGATGATGATGATGGCATAGGACGTTAGTTCTGTATTACTCACCAAATCATTCTGCAGTTCATTGCTAACTGATATCAGCTCAAATATTTTCACCGAATGAAACGCGTTGCCTTCTTTGATTGTCACTTTCCTGGGAACAAAGAGATATAGTAGTTATTAGAAAACAAAGCTCCCAAAAAATAAAACTTATTTAAATCCCCTCTAACCTTTGAATCAACCTATCCGTGCGCATTCTATAACCTCAATCCTGACAAAATCAATAATGTATGACTTTTACCAGGATAGCATACAGATTAAAGATATGAGACTGTCATCAATTTTAAACCTATATCTACCTTTCTCAGACACGGAATGAAGAGGTGAGAGTTGACACTGTCATTAATTTCGACGTCTATATTATCATTTATTAACCGACTACAAAAAAAAGGAGGAGGTTCTCAATTCGTCGGGATGTTTTTTTTTAATGTATGTTCCGCGATTACTCAAAGACGGCTGGACCGATTTGAAAAATTCTTTTTTGTTTGTAAGGTTATACTTTCAAGTTGGTCCCACTGTCATTTGGTCACGATTTGATGATGGGATCTTAGAGAAATTGAGGGAACTCTTCAAATATTATAGGCACACCTATAGCAATCTGGATATTTTTTATGAACAGTTGACATAAGGCTATTGTAACTTAGATAAATTACAAACCAACCCACTAAAAATGGAAAAAAATTTTTTTTTACAAAAAATACAACCGACTTTCAAGCTACAAAGTGAAAAATAACTTTAATTTCGGAAGTCGGTGTCAAAAAACTAAAATACTGATCCAAAGACACCGACTTTTGAAATTAAAGTTATTTTTCACTTTGTAGTTTGGAAGTCGGTTGTATTTTTTGTAAAAAAGTTTTTTACGCCTCCATGTTGGTAAATTCTTTCTCCGCGGTACCAGGTTGACATAAGGATTAGAGAGGTTAAATCGTAGTCAATTTCCGTAATGGTCATTTTCGTAAAGGGTCTGTTTCATTTGAAAACGAACATCAACAAAATGCAATATGCTAATGGCTCTTCACTCCTATTTGTTAACCACGTTTGATGTACTCGTAATTACTTAATTTTTACTACACCCGTGGGAGACCATCAACACATCAGTCAGCAGCCGTTCATTATTGAAAGTGACGACAAACGTACATTTAATTATGATACTGATCCTTTAATAATAATCTAGAGTGCTTTGTACTCACAGAAGCATCGAATTTTGAGTAATTGCCAAACATTCCTTCATAGTTGCTAGCTAGTTAGTGTTGGTAGTAGTTTATTTTTGCATCAATTAGACTGACATTCTAATTAGGTCCGTAATAAGGCTTGTCGTACTGTATGGATCGGAATCACGATCGGAATCTGGGTCGTGAAGAAGACGGATGAAAAAAGATTGCATGCAGCGGAGATGAGAATGTTGAGTTGTATGTGTCGAGTGACGAAAAAGATATAAAGTAATAAATGATTACATTAGAGGATGTTTGAAAGTGAATAAAGAATATGGGCATGCGATGAGGAGGGAAGAAAAGCATAAGACTAAAAGAATTATGAATATAAATGTTGATGAATGGAAAGGGAGAGGAAGGCCAAAGAAAAGATCGATGGATTGTGTGAGGAATGATATGAAAGAGACGGGAGTGAATGATAGCGTGACGGTTGACAAGGGTGAGTGGAAAGAGAAAAGTGTTGCGCCGACCACAAGTAACATTGGACAAGGGCAGGAAGATTATGAGACTCAAAGTATAATCAATGCCTTTCTCAGATGGAGAGGTGTGTCACCTAAATTTAGGCAGATACTCAGTGGCAGCCCTCGATAAAACTTTGTCTCGTTCAAACTTGATTTAATAGAACTTAAAAACGTTAAATGTAGAAAACATACTTTGACTTATTTATTTGCATCTTCCGTATTCAGAAATAGAAACATGAATTTAACTTTTATAAATGGCGCGATAGCAAACCATTTATTATAATAATGAAGCAGTTTACAATCATATTTTTGCATGTACATTTATGTTTGTATGACATTATACCGAAACCGTTTGACGATGCATGCTCGGCACTATCACCATATATGGTGTTTTCCGTAAAAGACTACAACGGACTTCATCCACATAATCAAATCAGCTATATTATGACAATATATACCTATTATCTTTTCATCTTCATTAAACGCGTGATCAGATCATAGCACAGCTTATGCCAAATACAGACGTTATTTTTGCACAAAAATTCAATGAACATAAATTCTTAAATTACAACATGTCTGCTTCTTCAATTGAAAACCACGTGTTTGACATTTTTTGTCAACATTTTGATGGATGACTTGTTAAACGGATCGTTAGAGCGATAAAATAATGATTATTAATACAAATGAGCGTGTTTAAATAAAGTTATAATATGTTTTAATTTAGTTGTGACAAGGTATAGTGTTTATGTTTTGACGATGTTTAATTGTCTTTTTTGTATGTTTATTTCAAAAATAAGTGCCTATCTGTATATCAATAAGACAAAGATTGATTATCTTACATTGTCAAGTTTGACAAAAAATACACAAGTATTTGCACATAGCGCCGGCAGTCGCAATCTTCACCACGAGTGGACACGACAAGTTTTTTTTTTTAATAGGTACCTACCTACTGTATTTTTGCATATTTTTACCTTCTAGTACTTATGTTAGCCCCTCCTACCAATAGGCCAATTGATATGCTTGTGTATCGGGTTCCTGACAATAGTGCAATGGGCGGAAAACGAACTGTAAAGACAAACAAATTCTAGAATTTATACCTAAGACTGTATCTAGGCACTGAATGATTAGAATATTATTACAATACTAGCGGACCCGACAGACGTTGTCCTGTCAAAACATTGTCCAGCGGACAAAATTGTGAATCTAAACCATTCCCAGATCCCCTTGAACACACACAAAAAATTTCATCAAAATCGGTCCAGTCGTTTGAGAGAAGTTCAGTGACATACACACTCACAGAAGAATTATATATATAAAGATTTGCGGTACTCCGAATACGGCTTACCATTCATTACATACGTCCGATATTAGGTATAATCCTGTACGAAGGTGCACGAGTATCAAGTACGCAGTCGACATTGGAGTTTCTACTTTCAAGTAGGCTTAAAACCTAAGTATAATTTACGTACAACACGTTCACACGTTTTTGTTACTCGTCAATCAATTGGTTGCTTTAATCCGATGAACAAATCGTGATGACCTGGAGGCCTAGTAAAACACGAAGTTGAGGGTTTAAACCTAACAAGGACCTGTGTGACTTTCTCAATTTCCAGGTCACCTGTCAATCCAAGGATTGGCATTCTAGTTGTTTTTGGCTACTTACATGTATGACAGACTTGACCATTACCATCAGGGTAACGCATATCTAACCACTTTGAAAACAAAATCCCGTGCAAACGATCCTTTTTTTCGTAGATCAGCGATACTATAGCAGCCGAGCGCTGCAAGCAAGAATAGTCCTTATACAGTGTACGGATATGCGTTTCTTCGGTAGTACCTGCCTATGTATGTTCTTCATTGACTATGATATATGAATAATTTGTACCTACCTCGTCATCATCATTCATCTGCTCTTATTCCAAATTATTTGTGGTCGACGGAACATTAATTTTTCTTCTAGGTAAAATTCTCTATTAGTCGTCATCATGGTAGTCATCCTCTTTCCAGCCATATCATCTTTCATACAGTCCATCCATCGTTTTTTGACATTCGTACTCAAAACTTTCTTCACGACATTTTCCTTATTCCTCCGCATCACATGCCCTTACCATGACAACCGATTTCCGCACAACTTTTCAGTTTAACTTTTTATCTACCTAAGGGAGGGATTATTTACTAGTTTGGCAATTTCGGCACCTCACATTGTGGAGAGTAGTGATCAATGCTCGTGCTCGCTCGCTTTTGACATGCAGTGGGCATGATAATACATGCTAGGTTTACAACGATCAAGGTGTTTTACTAGATTTTTGAGAAGACCACTACTGAAAAAGTATCGTCAGAAAAATCAGATCTACACATACAAAGTGTTGTCAAATGGAAATTTCGATCGTCTAAATTGAAAATAACTAATTATGTTTCGGGCAGTGAAAAACTAAAATATTTGGCCTAAATTAAAATGTTAATTAACAATGGAATAGTTTGCCAACTGCCTGGAGCATTACACTGCTGCTTCTAGTAACGTAAACACTTCCAAAAAACGAATGCTGACATTGATATCACAAGAATAGCCAATAAACCACGGGTATGTATTACAATACCAAAATTTAAAAGACCGTATTTTAAAATACCTATGCATGAAATCCCGAAAAATTAAACGCCGAATGATTGTTTGGTCGAAAGTTTTAAATCCTGAAAGTTAATTTGCCCGAAAGCTTAAAATACCGAAGATCCATATCCCATATTGTTGCTTCTGCATCGTCTCCGGCGCTACGGGAAGTACAACCCCTTCGCCCGGCGATCAGCAAGCCGAAGCTGCGGAGGTGAGCTCGGTTGAGGTGGCTCGAGGTTGCTCTCCCTCCGCGCCTCCGGTTTTTATATACACTCTAGGGTAGGAGCCAAAAGACTACGTAAAGTCGGAGTGCCCCGATTCGGTTTTGGAACAGATTCAACTTATTAACTACAACAAGCCGGTGTATAATTATGTTGTCGCCATATCGTAGAATTTTCAAGAATTTATTTCGTCCTTTCGGGCATTTGGACATCGGTATTTTATGTTTCGATATAACGGCTATCTGCATTTAAAACTTTCGGTATTTTGAATTTCGTTGTTTTGGACGTTGGTATTTCAATCATAGTTATTATGAAATTTCGGGATTTTAATACATATCCTTAGCCACTACCCAAACACTCTAAAGGTATACCTACAATAATAATTGTCCTACTAGAGCACGCTTAGCATAACCACTTCTATCTCTACTCTACAAAGAATAGATTACCTCGTTCTACTCAAAGTGACATACAATCTGTAATTCTGTTTTCCCTTCTCAACAGAGTAGAAACAGGCTACGAGTATACAGATATTTAGAAATTCCTAAGAAGAAAAAAAAAACTCAAGTTCATTTGTGCAATACGTCAATTAAGCAAGTAGAGTCCCTTTTTGGCGCTCAACCATATCACCAAAATAAGTAAAACTACCAGGCTCACATAAATCCAAGTTACCTTTCTTCAATATAATCTCTCAGCGCCTCACGCAACTCCTTCGGGTCTATGTCGTAAGCTTGACATGACTCGTACGTTCCATGCTCTCCTGGTACTGTCAATGAACGGAGCAGGTCATCTGGAAGGCCTAGGTTGTCTAGTTCTGGAGGTGGGGCGCACCAATGTTCTGGAGTTGCGTTGGTGAAGACCTGGAAAACAAAGAAAGTAGGTTAGGTAGGTAGTTGCTATAAAATTTGCAATTAAATTAGGTTTTTCATTCAACTAAACTGTTGGCCTACGATTGGCCTATTGCCAAAAAAAACTCTCGGTTCCGATAGATTGATAGAGTTCAATTTTAACTCAATCAACCAATCGAAAGCAATTTGCTCTAAACAAAACAGATAAAACGCCTTTCAATTGGTTCGCATCATTGTTTTTATCACAATTCAATAAATGATAGGTATTACTTTTGCTAAAAGGAATACAAGAAACTAAACATGCTTGTCAATACTACTTGTGAACCTGGCTTATCTTATGGCCGTCTCAACTATTACACATCAATAAAATAATAATAATACAAATACTTTAAAGTGTGTCATCTTTTCATACAGATTTACGACGAAGCGCCACTAATAAAATATTCAAAGCATTACGTAAAGTAATTTGTATGACAATAGTTAAAATCATGATCGTGTCAAACAATATTATAGAGAGACTAGTTTTACCTAGTAAAGTATAAAGGAATCGTGCGTATGCTTGGTGAGGTAATCGGAATACCCGAGACGTTGAAATGAAATTCTTGAGTGTACTATATGCATGACTAAAATGAATGGTAGGCTATGTATAGTCTGTTCCAAAAGTGTCTAAAATGCAAACAAATGGATCAGAATATGTTTCTACCTGTGGGTGTTTTGTAGTGCCATTTACAAATTGAGTGCTTTTTTTCATTTGAATACTTTCATCCTGAAATTCTAATTTGCAATCAAGACGTTTTTCATTTGACAATTGACGTTAATTTTATAACCTCAATTTTCGTCGACGATTTTTCAATTACAATTTAATAATGTAAACAATAACTGTTAGAAAAAGTAGTGAGACAGAATTGAAATCTTTGAAATAGAGATGGATGTATTACTAATTTCCTTTAGTGAGTGATTGCGTAAGAATTTAGCCAGAACAGAGCTTGTTTACACTTTTATCGGATATTTTTCGAACAGACAGTAGAGCATTGAGTTAGGGTGTAGTTTCACCAACTCGATCGTTGCCATTTAATAATAATTATTTAAATTCATTGTAAAAAAAACATCGTGAGGAAAACGGCATGTCTGACTGTGCGTTTGCACTGGCGAAACATCACAACAAAACATGTTGAAATTTCTAGTTTCTGTCAAACATTGTGTGGAAAATTAACAGAAAATAGAGATTCCTCTACATGTTTTGTTGTGAATGTTTCGCCAGTGCAAACGCACAGCTAGAACCCAAAAAATCGGAATCATGATACATCCACCAACCGGCAATGGGCTCGCGTGGTGGATAATGGCCCACTCCATCTCACAGAGTGGAGGTCAGAATTAAAGTAATGAGAACCTAGGCTGATTAAGCTTATTGGGAAGTTGAAAAAAAGTTCGGCTTGGATGATAGTCGTGAAATTGGTAATTGTATAAAGGGTTTTCCCGCATCGCCAATATTAATTAATCGCACTAAATAATAAAACAATTTAAATGACATCGTGCTACAAGAATTTATGTTGGGGTTTCTGCGTCAGGTCGTCGTCGTGTCAGCGTCGTGGAATAAATCAGACACAAGGCTCCTTATTAATAACGTGTAATATATCGTTTTACAATAGATATAAGTATTTTTACAGTTTAAATAGATTTAGCAATTACAATTTGCGTGAGTACGTTAGCGTGTCACCAAGACAGTGAAAATCCGTAGCGCGTCGCTAGTGTCGCGCCGTGGTCTGCCCCTTCCCCGTGCGCCGCCTTCGTCTCATCGATTGGTTCTATGTGTTGCCAGTAGATGGTGCTGTGGTCGTCAACATGCCCGCGGCCTTGGAAACATCAGGTTCCAATGAAGCTGAGATGCTGCTCGTTCGGTTGTCATCAGGATGCAGGAGCGGGCAAATTCTTGGGTATGATCGTCGAATGACGCCCGTCGCTGTATTGATGGTTGCTACGCGTGAGATGCCATCTTTGCCGGTGAATGTGTGCAGCACTCGTCCAAGGCGCCACTTCAAAGGTGGTAGGTGGTCCTCTTTGATTAGGACGAGGGTGTCACGGGCAAGTGTGTCCTGGTTGAGTTGCCACTTCGTTCTCTTCTGGAGCTCAGAGATGTATTCGGTTGACCAGCGTTGCCAGAAGTTCTGTCTCATTTGTTCCACGCGATCATATCGTGGCAGGCGCTGCGTAGCCGTCGCAGTGAGGTCCCGACTGGCGGGTGCGGTGAGCGGTCGGCCAATCAGGAAATGAGCAGGACATAAAGGAAGAAGGTCGTTCGGATCTGTGGACATTGGGTGCATAGGTCGGGAGTTGAGGACTGCTTCAATTTGTGCCAATATCGTACTCAACTCTTCGTATGCAAAATGAGCATTTCCTATAATGCGACATAAATGAAACTTACAGGACTTGACCCCTGCCTCCCACAAACCACCGAAATGAGGCGAGTACGGCGGAATAAATGTGAATTCTATTGAATTGTTAGTAGTAAAATCTATAATGTCTGATTTTGAAGAATCTAAAAATTTTGAAAATTCCTTTAATGCTCCTACAAAAGTCGTGCCATTGTCAGAATAAATCTGTAGTGGTTTACCACGTCGAGAGATGAAACGCTTCAACGCCAGCAAATATGCTTTAGTAGTAAGACTTGTGACCAATTCTAAATGTATTGCGCGCGTAGTAAAACATACAAAGAGACATATATAACATTTCGTTAACTTTGCCCCCCTCCCGGCATGGTTCAGCATGAACAATGGCCCAGCATAATCCACGCCACTACGTATGAATGGATACCCTGGCTCCAATCGTTCGGTAGGTAAGTTACCCATTTGTATGTTTAATGGTCTAGGTCGCATACGCTTGCACCTCATACAGGTGTGCACCACTTGTTTAGCCAAGTTACGCCCTCTAATAGGCCACCAAGTATCACGAATTGTGGCCAGTAATAACTGAGGCCCTGCGTGTAATAATGATTTATGTTGATGCTCAAATATAAGGCGAGTCAATGTGTGTTTACCACACAACAACAAAGGATGTTTTTTATCGTACGAGAACGAGTCTGAATATGATAGTCTGCCTCCTACTCTAATCAAATCGTGTTCATCTAAGAAAACATTTAAACTAGAAATACTGCGTGGGCATTTTAATTGACGATTTTGTTTTAATGTTTTATAAACATCTAAGAAAGATTGTTGTTGTGCTATTCGGGTTAAAGTTCTAATAGAAATATCTAATTCATCCATCGATAGGCAACCTGTGAGCCGTTCTGTTTTTAGTTTTGTGCGGCTATTGTTCATGAAACGCATAATGTACGCCACTACGCGTCGCAAACGATTATAACATGAATACCTATCGAATATAAAAGAATCAGAATTTACTTGAACGAGTAATGAAGTTTTAAGTGATTTTAATTCAGGTAATTCATCGTTATTAACATTATTATAAGAATTAATATCATGTTCCCATTGTGTGTTAGGAACCTTTAGGAATGGCGGTCCGCGCCACCACAACTCACAAGTCTTAAGTATATCTAGATGCACACCGCGCGATAACAAATCAGCTGGATTTTGTTTACCGGCTACATGAAGCCACGGCTTATCGCCCGTGAGTTCATTAATCTGTGCAACGCGGTTCTGCACAAATGTTTTTAATAAATTAGGTGACATTTTGAGCCATCCTAAAACTATTGTTGAGTCTGACCAAAAGTAGACGTTATTAAAAGATAATCTTAATGAGTTACAAATTTTTGTAAACAACTTTGCAGCTACTAGCGCGCCACATAGTTCTAAGCGCGGCACGCTAACAGGTTTAACGGGAGCGACCTTACTTTTCGCACATAACAACGTGACTGATATCACCTGTGCATCTGTATAGCTGCGTACATATGCGCAGGCGCCGTATGCGTCTTGCGAGGCGTCACAAAATATATGTAACTCAAGAATGTGTGTATTTTCTCCAATGACATAACGTGGAATGCGTATGTCTTTTAAATTAGGTAATTTATGAATGAATTTTTGCCATTCTACTAGTATATGGTTAGGAACTGCGTCATCCCACCCTATCTTACATAGCCACATCTTTTGTAATAGAATTTTAGCTATTATTATATTTGGTGTAAGTAAACCTAAAGGATCATATATCTGCGCGATAACTGAAAGAATATTGCGTTTGGTAGTGTGAGTTACGTCATGATCACATTTTGTGCTAAAATACAATTCATCGGATGAATAAAACCATCCCATACCTAGTGTTTTGGTATGACAGTTTTCTCCTAGTGTGAATTCCTTAGAAGTAGACGGTAACTCTGTTTGTGGAATTTCTGAGTTAAATATCCATTTTCTAAGGGAGAAACAACCTGATTCTAATACTTCAGAGACATCTCTGCATATTTCTAATAACTTTTGTTTATCCTGATGTCCCGTTATTAAATCGTCAACGTAAAAGTCGTCATTAATTACTTGTGCGATGACGTCATCTTTACATTCTAACGCGAGTTGTTTTAAACATCTAATACTGAGATACGGCGCAGACGCCGTCCCGTAAGTGACGGTGTTAAGTTGAAATACACCGAGCGGCTCAGATGGATCTTCCCTCCAAAGTATTAGTTGCAGATTTCTCTGATCAGGCTGAACTAATATTTGCCGATACATTTTCTCAACGTCGGCGCATGCTACATATTTAAATTGTCTAAAACGGAGTAAAATTGAAAACAAATCATTTTGTAACGTAGGCCCAATGTGTTGTATGTCGTTTAATGATTTGCCCGAAGTGGACTTTGCACTTGCGTCAAAGACAACTCTAAGTTTGGTTGTTGAACTATTTTCCCTGTAAACACCATGATGTGGTAAGAAATAACAAGGTGAAGAGTATTCTGTTATGCGACTCATGTGACCCAGACCTAAATATTCACTCATAAAATCGTTATACATTTTTCTATAGCTCGGCGCGCTCCTAATTAGTTTGCGTTCGAGTGCAAGAAACCTGTTTTTTGCCATAGAAAATGTGTCATGTAAAACATCAGCTGATTGACTGAGTGGAATGCGCACAGAAAAACGGCCCTTAACGTCATGTAAAGTCGTATCTGTGAATAAATTTTCGCATGCACTTTCATCTTTAGTGAGATTTTTGTGTGTTGAAGTTATTTCTTCCAGTTCCCAAAATCGTTTGAGTTCTGAATCTAATGTTTGCGTGAAATTACAATGACTTAGGTTAACGCGTGAAACCTTTTTATGTACAGTTCCCGATATGATCCAACCAAGTTGTGTGTTTTGTAAGTATGGACCATTCGGCAACCGTATCAGACCTTCACTAAGCAGGTCCCAGAACTTATCTGCCCCTAACAATAAATTAATATCGCCAGACAGATAGAATTCTGGATCGGCAAGTTGAACATTGCCTGGTATTTCTATGTGATAATTACCTCCTAGTGATGGTAATTGTGCCGTAATACGAGGCAAAACTAAACAACTAAAGTGCGTGTTATATGTGTTCGTTTTGGATCGCAACTGAATACGACAAGATTGCGTGGATTGGGAAATAGTGTTACCTACCCCTATTACTTGAACAGTGGACTGTATCAATGGAAGATTAAGTTTTTTACAAAGCGATTCAGATATGAAGCAATGTTGGCTCCCATTATCGAGGAGAGCTCGCGTTGTGTGATAGTTATGATGTTTGTCCGCTATTTCCACTAATGCGGTCGATAATAATACCGGATTTAAAAAACATTGTGCTTTGGTATTATTATCTTCCTTGTATATTGTGTGCGATTTGTGAGAAGTGGTGAGCGGCATCTGTATGTGTGAAGCACTCGTATCATTTGACTCAGACTGTGGCACTCTTTGCGTGATTTGAGCAACAGCTGATGATGTACGAGCATCTACAACACCATCTGTGTGAATTAAGGTGTTGTGTTTTTTGTTACAATGCCTGCACGGCCCATACCAACACTCGTTTACTGCGTGATCGGATCGTAAACAATTACGACATAACCTTTTCTCCTCAATGAAATTTAGTTTATCTTGAAGAGATAAATTAAGGAAATCTTCACACGAGTAAACCGGGTGATTGGAACCGCACTGAGCGCATTTGTAACGTGGTGATTTTTTGTTATTGTTATCTTTGCGTGTAATAACATGACTGTGTGATTTGGTGACCGACTGTTTCTTTGTGTGAGTGTCTACTGATTGTTTGCTTTGAGGCCTAATCGATTCTAAAAAATCAGCACGATCCTTGAGGAATTTCATTAATATAGACAGCTTTAATTTTCCTATTTTCGGGAGGGTACTTTTATAACTTTCCCACTCGCGATCGGTCGAAGAATCTAACTTGGAAGTTATTATGTGGATAATCAAAGTATCCCACATATCTGTAGGTTCGTCTAACGTTTTTAGCGCCCGAATGTTTCTTAAAACTGTATCTATCAATTTACGAATTTGAGAAGCTGATTCTTTATTCATCGTTTGAGCATAGAATAAAGCTTTAACGTGATTACTAACTAGCAAATTATCATTGTTATATCTATTCTCTAAAAGACTCCAAGCAACTAAATAGTTGTCGGAAGAAAACTCCAGTGCCTTAACTACTTGTAGTGCATCACCTGTAAGAACTGAACGTAAGTAGTGGAACTTCTGAACATTATCTAGATTGTCACTATTGTGTATCATTGATAAGTAAGTATCGCGAAACTCGAGCCATTGATCGTACGAACCGTCGAATTTCGGTAATGAAATTGTGGGTAACTTCATGCAATTAAAAGTGCGACTTTGACCACTAACATTTTGAGTGGAAGTATCTTTTAAAATACATTTAGCCCTGCCCACAATAGCATAAAACTGATTTTGAAACGTTTCTCTCTCTAGTAGTTCCCCGTCCAACTGACTATCTGACACAATGGAATCTAATTCATCTTGTATAATAGAAAATTGATCGATTAGCAATTTAAAGGCCTGAAAACGCTCCTCTAACTCTGCTTTTTGAACGTCCGTTATTTGCGAAACATCTAAGGACTGCGCATATTTTGAAAACAAAGTTAATTTTCGTTTAACGGTACCTCTTTTTTTAACTAAATCGCGAATGATATCTTCACTACTTTCTATTTCTACTATTGAATGCCTCTTATTGTTACTCATTTTGGTGGTCTGCAAGAGAGAAAGATCAAGTACTTACAGTTGACCGGCGTGTGCCTGAGCGATGTAGGTAGACGCACAATTTTGCACCGTAGTCGAATACTGGAATATTGCGAAAAATAACGATATTAGCACAAACTGAGCACAGGACTTTGGAAGGAAATTGGGTGGATTGACCTGACCGTTGCTGAAGATGGTGCTTGCTGCTTCTGATGAACGTTCGGCTCGAAGGTCCAAATATGTTGGGGTTTCTGCGTCAGGTCGTCGTCGTGTCAGCGTCGTGGAATAAATCAGACACAAGGCTCCTTATTAATAACGTGTAATATATCGTTTTACAATAGATATAAGTATTTTTACAGTTTAAATAGATTTAGCAATTACAATTTGCGTGAGTACGTTAGCGTGTCACCAAGACAGTGAAAATCCGTAGCGCGTCGCTAGTGTCGCGCCGTGGTCTGCCCCTTCCCCGTGCGCCGCCTTCGTCTCATCGATTGGTTCTATGTGTTGCCAGTAGATGGTGCTGTGGTCGTCAACAATTTAATTGGCTAAATAATAAAAATAAAATTTCGTAACGACAGAATAGCTCTTAAAAACCTACCGACATTAAAATATTATAATGTCTATAATCTGCATATTAAAAAAGGAGTATCAATTCCACATTCCTATTTCTGTTTTTTATGCAGTATTCTAACTTTATCTTTTATCTCTCGAATCTACCTATTAAATAAAAATATTAAATTCAACGAAAAACTTCACGTGACCAGAGAGGGCTGGCTCGTTCTTTGGCCCAAGAATTAGCCATTCAACGTAGCAATGCTGCCAGTCTTCTGGGCACGTTTCCGGATGACAGCAATGCGGACGACGCCTAAGTGTCGTTTTGTTTTTGGTTTTATTTGTATAGTAAGTTAGTTATTCATTTAATTTAGTAACTAGTGTAAATAGTTAGTTGTATTAAATATTTTCTTAAATAACTTAAAAACTATTTGTTTTAAAATTATAAAGCAAATATCTTTTTAAACCTAAAACGATATTCTGCAAAAGACTTTCATAAGTTACGAAGGAGGCTGGAAGAGGATGAAAAAAGATGGAATGTAGCGGAGTTGAGAATGTTGAAATGGATATGTGGAATGAGGAAAATGGATAAAGTAAGAAATGAGTATAAGGTGAAGTTTGATAGTGGCGCCAGTAAGAGAATGGAAATTGGTTGATAGGAAATCGTTTGGCTTGGTATGGGCATGTGATGAAGAGGGAGGAAAAGCATGTGATTAAAATAGTGATGAATTTAATGTTAATGGGTGGAGAGGGAGAGGAAGGCCAAAGAAAAGATGGATGGAATGTGTGAGTAGAAAGGAAAAGGGAGTGAAAGAAAGTGTGATGGTTGCGCCGACATCAAGTAACTTGGGACAAGGATAAGAAGATGATAATGATGATGAAGTAACGAAGGAGGCATTAAGGAAGAATATTAAAATATTTGATAAAAGTTTTATGGAAGTTCTTGATTTTTGCCGGTGAGAAATACCATCGGACACACGGCTTGTTTAATATAAATTCCTATCGGATTCTTTATAGTAATTGTATCCTACAGATATCGATGAAACTTGCACAGACCAGTACCCTTATTGCGTAATACAACACAATCACAATTTCTTTCGATTTGAAACAAATTGCTAATCCATTTCTTCATAAGTTGGAAAAAAAAATCTGCTCATCAACGTAAATAACGCAATGAATGTTGTTGAACTGTCAAAATGAAACAAATTAGGCAAAATTGTTGACGAAAATAAGTTACGCAATTAGGGTGCAGGAAAGCATAGCTCAAAAGGAAAAAGGGCTGGAACAAGACTCTCAAAAGCAAGAAAATCGGAATATTCTTTATCTACTCTCATAGCGTAATATTCGAATTATGAACTTCAAAACGAGTTTATATTGACATACTTTATAAACAGAATACCGAAATTTAAAAATAGAATCATAATTATTATAACACTTTTTGTCTAACAAAATAATACTATAAAACATTTTTTTTTTCTATTACGATACAGCGCTAATCCAAGAAGTTAATATCACCAAAGAGTTTCCATCAACTTTTGGCGGAGGACAGCAGCACCCGCTGTAGCGCATGTGCGGTGATGTGCTGGCGCAGGCGACATTCATTTGTTTTGTAGTACTTACTGAATTTCGTGGGATTTTTAAATTTATTCTTGATCTTTAACTTTGATCTTTTATTTAGTATTTGTTTCAATCCCAATGTTTGAGAGTAGATAAAGTAATGTATGAAACTGCACATAACTAGGTATTAAAACATTCGTGTGATACTATTAAAAACCTCGCTCACGGCTCGGTTTTTAAACACACACTCATGTTTTAATACCCCTTATTATGCAACAGTTTCATAACCTACTATTATTTCTACTAAACGTAACGAATTTTTCACTGATTAAGTTTATTTGATAACACTATCGATAGTGTATGCAATTAATTCTGTGATTTATAATCATTGTTGCTGATAAAGATATTGAATTTGATAGTGTAAGTATAAACCTATGACTAATAGGTATCTTAACATTATTTTCAAAAAGAACCAAAATATGGCTTATGAAATGTAATGGTGATGAAATAGGTACATTTGTCCATTCTTGCAAGTTTACCAGATGGTCATCTAACAGAACCAGATGGAGACAGATCGTGAGGCGAGCAACAACTAAGTATACCTGCGTTTGGACACCATTCTTCGTAACTACGACCACTCTTTCAAGAATGAAGAGAAGAAGAAGCAACAATATTTTTGATGTGAAAGAGTTTCCAAAGAGTTTCCTGCCCGTTTTTCTCCACAGCGTAAATGAACACAGATGATCACTCCGCATTTTAAGTGCTATAAGTAGGTACGCAGCAGGTTCGACTTGTCGAATTCAGTTGGCGTAACGTGGTCAGAAGATATAAGAGTTACGCGATAGAAAGAGAGGCAACTTCTAGGTGTATATAACTGTAGGTTAGTAGCGCTGTGCGACCTGAGTTGCACCTTATTGTGTAATAAGAACCATCCTTACTCTAAAATTACTAATTTAAGTTCGAATATGATTATTTAACCTCAAAATAGATACTAATCCCCAAATGAATCTTAAAGTTGTTACCCCAATATCATAATCTTAAACTGTTTAATAAAACTACATATTTACAATATTTCAGGGATATGGAAAATAATAAAAACACCAAGATATTTTGTCAGTCATTTATATTTCTTTGCCAACATCAAATTCAATATTCTACACCATACCATCACATTCCCCACATAATATCACTATTTAATCAGTATTCTAATATTAACCATAAAACTAATAGGTTACCTTAATTTACAGTAGATCTCCAACCAATACTATACCAATCTATCTTTTTACCGACACAGCCACTAAGCATATCTTACCGTCACGAGCGCCAGACCCAGAAGGCCGTTCTCGCGCTACGTTCTGACACATCGAATCTTTGGGTGTTGCCAGTACAATATCCAACAATTACGTATTTATAAATTGAAACCTAACAATTGTGTTGTGGCAAGAGTCGCTTTTTATGACTTTGCGGAGTTATCCATCTGTACTAAGCTGTGTCCATAGGTACTATCGAAGAAACACTACATTTTAAGGACTATTCTTGCTTGCAGTGCTCGGACACTATAGTATCGCTTACCTAAGAAAAAAAAGGGTCATGTGCACAGGATTTTGATTTCAAATTGTTTAGATATGTGTTACCCCGATGCTACTTACTACGCTTTAGAATGAGCAACTAGTTTCATATTCCTGACTGATCGGCTCCTTGACAATTCAAAAGTGCCTGTAAATGTTTTAATTCAAATAAATGATGGAACTAGATAATCACCAGCATTTTCTAACTGAACATCTTTAAGAAGAAATGCGCAAACATTACCTAAATATAACATCACAACTGTTTTTCCCGAAGATTTAGGCAGAGGTGCACCTATAGTACATCCACATTTCGCCAGTTATGTTTAAGTCCCATGTGATAGGGGGCGAGCCTATTGCCATCAACCAGGCACAAATCCAGTCTCTGACCTGCTACTGAAAAATTACTGCTGAAAACCCTCATAATACCTCCTGCTCAGCAGTAACACTTGTAAACGCTAGACCAAAGAGGCAGTCTCAATTGTGGATTGCGGCACCGCACCGTACGCGTGTACGCATACGGCGAAATTGTTGCATTGCGGTGCTATACCGCATGACGTGGACCGGCCCTTATCTCCGACACATTCCGATAATGATTTATGCGATGTTTACAAAATGTGTCAGTGTTACCGTCTAGGAGGCACCTCATATCTTATCACTGTAAGTACCCACTTGTTTTTATTGACTATAATTTATCTCACTTGGAAGGATTTTGAGACGTTTATGTCATTGGCTTTAATAGTTGTAGGTAAATGATTTACAACAGTACAAGGATCTATTGGCGCGTGGCCAGAATCAGAACTAACGCCGCCATCTTAGTTTTCCAATACAATTTCCGTGACAATTTCACTCAATGTTTACCAACAACGCCCCCCCGTCATGTCATTCAGGCGCCAAAAGATTCTTGTTCCACTGTCTAGTTTGAGTTTGGTTTTATTTCACTTCGTTTTACAAAAATGAGGTTAATGATTGATATTAATGAATGGAAACACCAAATAATTATCAGTTGACCGTTTGACCCACTCAGGATGGAAGTAGTACCTAATTATTTTTTCTTAAAATGCACCTCTACACTTTTTAAGTAACTTTAGATGTGTTCGCGATCTATAACATGGGTCCTCGCAAGTCCCTTAGAGACAAATTTAAAGAAATTTATATACTGACTCTGCCTTCTCTTTATATCTTAGAAAGTATTTTGTATGTTCGCAAAAACTTAGGACTTTTCAAAATAAGAAGCGATTTCCATAATATAAATACACGTAGTAGACATGAAATTGTGATACCCAAATGAACTAAAACAAGCAAGTCATTTCTTATAAACAGTATCCGCTTTTATAACAAGTTGCCAAAGTTACAGAACTTAGCGATGGGAAGTTCAAAACCCACATCAAACGTGTCTTTATCAAGAAAGCATATTATAAAATTAAAGACTACGTTGAAGACAAGGAAGTTTGGCAATCATTCCTTCTGCACATGTGGCTTCCCTGGTACCTCATTTATGACATAATTATGTAAGAGTCTATTAACTGCTCCCAAATTACCGTGTTGATTTTTATTTTTTACATTCGTCCTTGACATATTCATCCTATTGTTTGAAATTATATACCTACGATTTAATTTCAACTCTTTATTAGTGGCTTTCGAGGACATGATAATTATTCAGTAATTGCGTTTAATTAAAATAGGTTTTATTTTAATTTATCTTTTGTATAGATTCTTTTCTATTTTGTGAATGTGAGAAAACTGTAGGCTTAGTGGACTGTAGATCTGTTGACAATTTTTTATTTTGTTAATTACCTGGTACTTATTGAAAGACCCACACTGTCCTCCCATACCTAGTACCTAACACTATTTGAAAGTATTGTAAAAGCCGTGGAGTTTCTTGCCGGGTCTTCTCCATAGCTTCTGACGTTTCATAAGTGCTCATGTAGGTTTATGTGAAATAAAATATTTTGATTTTGTTCAGATCACCGACTGGTGATCTGAACAAAATCAAAATATTTTATTTCATCATCAATTCATACATCGTATGGTCATTTTAATACTAGGCCTGAGTGACTACTCTGGCCTAGTATTAAAAACGATGTAAATATTCCTTGGGTCGTGCTTTGGATTAGACATTCTCTATCTTGCACTTGTAGTCTGACAGTTAGAAGGTTAGAAGCAGAGCCTGGAACGGAACCGGTACCAAAAGTACAGGTTCTGTACCTGTACTTAGCGGTTCCAGACGGGTACCGGTACTCCTCCTAATAAGTACCGGTTCATACAAGGGCCATAGTCCATCCATAGTTCCAGGTCACCAGTCAACTTAAGCCACCCAAATCCATAGTCCAATAGCTTTGTTTCCATATCCTGCAACAGTCCTGCACCAACCGGGGGTTGTCCTTGGGTGCACTTGCATAGTGCACACAGGGATAATCGTCGGTAGTATCACATGAGTGTTTTAATACCTAATAATAACAGTTGCATACAAGACTTTATCTACACCCATGATATGAATCCTCTATAAAAGTTTCTGAAACCATTGGGTGTTCGTAATTCAAGATCAAGAATTCAGTACAAGTCCACGTATATACGTCGCCTGCAGCAGCACATCACACACACATGCGTGCAGCGGGTACTGCTGTCCCCCGTTTGAACATTGAAACGAGTTGCATAATCAAATTTAGTACAACGTTATAACACTCATTTGAATGATGTAATGGTTATTATGACACTGCTGTTATAATGTTGCCAATAAGCTAACTGTTTCAGAAACTTTTATAGAGGTTTTTATAACACGGGTGTAGATAAACAAATATAATTGATTGATGTTAGTTGGAAGTTGACCCCAACATTATACCGTCGGAATCCAGTTTGTAAAAGGTTACGCCGATCTTGATTGAGATGATGATTTATGAACAAGACCCTGCCCCCTGCTTCTGTTCACCGCGTATTCAATGTGACGTCTCCAATTTGTAATGGCTGCCACGGACACTCCTTGTGTTCTACGTTACATTACTGTTATTGTAACGAGGTTTTTGTTATGGTTAAAGAAATTTATTTCTCAATAAGAAATTACAAAGATTTCACTTACTTGAGAACATTTATAAACTTAAAATACAGTAATATAGGAACTTTGACACACGAATTAAGTAGCTATTGTTTTTCTTTTCCTTTATAACAAATTATTAACGCAATAATAGTCATTTTGTACGCAGTTTTGTGACTGGTGTAATGACACCAGTCACAAAACTTAAAAAAACCGGCCAAGTGCGAGTCGTACTCGCCCATGAAGGGTTCCGTAGCAGCAAGTAACATTGAATGAAAGGTAAATTGCGGTTTACGATTTATGACGTATTAAAAAAAAACTACTTGTTAGATCTCGTTCAAACCAATTTTCGGTGGAAGTTTACATGGTAATGTACATCATATATTTTTTTTAGTTTTATCATTCTCTTATTTTAGAAGTTACAGGGGGGGGACACACATTTTACCACTTTGGAAGTGTCTTTCGCGCAAACTATTCAGTTTAGAAAAAAATGATATTAGAAACCTCAATATCATTTTTGAAGACCTATCCATAGATACCCCACACGTATGGGATTGATGAAAAAATTTTTTTTGAGTTTCAGTTCTAAGTATGGGGAACTCCAAAATTATTTGTTTTTTTTCTATTTTTATGTAAAAATCTTAATGCGGTTCACAGAATACATCTACTTACCAAGTTTCAACAGCGTAGCTCTTATAGTTTCGGAAAAAAGTGGCTGTGACATACGGACGGACAGACAGACAGACAGACAGACATGACGAATCTATAAGGGTTCCGTTTTTTGCCATTTGGCAACGGAACCCTAAAAATTTGATCCACCCGCAAAATTAATAATTACTATGGTCGCAAGTATTCATATCCACTCGGGGCTTGTGGCTAAGTAATAACAGCTGCACGGGTCGATCGATCAGGTTAAGCTACGCTTGCCGCGGTTGGTCCGTGGATGGGTGACCATCTTTACATACCAAGTCCCCTCCGTGCCTCGGAAAGCACGTTAAGCTGTTGGTCCCGGTTGTCTTTGACAGTCGTTACGGGTAGTTAGAAGCCCAAAAAGTCTGACAACCAGTCTTACCAAGGGGTACCGTGTTACCTAGTCTCTAGGTTGTGGAGGTCAGATAGGCAGTCGCTCCATGTAAAATACTGGTATTCAGCTGCATCCGGTTAGACTGGAAGCCGACCCCAACATAGTTGGGAAAAGGCTAGGCAGATGATGATGGTCGCAAGTATTCATAATAGATAAGAAGTGCGAACCCGGTGCCACAGCCTTTCCTATACATGTTTTGAAATGCCTCATGTTTATGTTCAAAAATACTGTCTGATAGTCCTTCAATAATATTTGTTTTCTAATTATTAGCCTTGAGCGTATGACTTTCATCAAGTTGTGAAAAATAAGTGATGCCAGCTATTTTATTTGGATTGATTCGTGCTAAAGGTCCAGCTTGGTCAGAGGGTCGACACTAACCTATAATTTCAAAACAAAATTAGGTATAGAACGAACGACCTCGTAACTACTTGAACACTTACAACTCCCAACATCAACAACAACAATGCAGCAAAAACAATTCCCAGTTAATTAAAACTTCACTTAAGTTGAAACTTTCTAACTGTCTTATAAACTGTTACATCTAACTAACTGGAGTGCTCGCAAGATAAGTCTGCACGCGGCTGAAATCGGAACTAATAAGTATGCCGCGTGTAGGTAAGGTTAAATTACTAAGGTATAGAATTATTTAAGAATTAGACATAAACTTATTTAAGAAAAGGCTTAAATCTTTACTATTGAATAAAGCATACTACAGCATTTCGGAATTTTTGACAGACAAAATGCAATGACTGTTTTTGACCGTAGTTGGTACTCAACATTGCACGTGTAATTTTTTGTATCCTTTTAATTATTACTTTACTTTTTCTCTCTTTTTCTTTATACTTTATTTGAATATTGACGTAGTAAACTTATTTTTTCTTTTTGACATGTATATTTCTCTTATCATTTATTTTTGAGAAAGTCAATTAATATCGTTTGATTAATGTAATAACGTTATCAATTTTTAGTATCAATGACATCCATGAATATTTGTACGCCTTCTGGTATAACATAGCGCGCTTGTAATTTTTTTTTTATAACAACTACTTTTTTGTACCTATGTTAACAAATGATTAAATGATTATGATTATGAATTAATATAAGATTAATGATTAAAATATATTAAAATTTATATTTTCAATATTACAGCACGCCACTGGTCGAGACTTATCTTGCGCGAACTCTACATCTTATTTTATGTATATATACTTACAATCTATAAAAATAAAATTTAATTCACATAATAGACAAATTAATAGACCTTATGAAATAAGTTTTATGACATGCAAATTGTGACATTCAATTAGGGTAGTAAATCAATTACGAGATATATCTCGTAATTGCACTATGTATACATAGTGCTGCTGCATTTTCAATAAATTGATTGATGGTGACACGATAATCGGTGACTGTACTGGTGAAGTAGTGATATTCATTATTAGTACTAGCTGTACTGGTAATCTTATCTTTTAGTTTTGAAGTGTCAGTATCTAACTCTTCAAAAATTAATTGCAGACAGTTCATTGAACAATCAGTAGTCAGTTCTTGAGTGGAGATATTTATTAACTACTTGTAATGTAATGTTTTAAGCTAGTTACTTAAATTAATTTTGTCCACAATTTGATAACTAAGAAGGAGTATTCATATTTCCATCTTCATCTAAACTAGCGGCACTGTATGATAGCCCACGTGACAGCTAATAATTAATTATAAAAATATAGCATATCCATTCGATAATTATAGTTCCACGGTACGACATTATTGCGACCTGTATAACACCGTAGTATTTCATATTTTTTCCCTATACGTGCAAACGTCACAAGCTATCATACAGTACCACTATTAAGTCACAAGCTATCATTCAGTGCCACTATTACGTCACAAGCTATCATACAGTGCCACTATTATAGCAAGGATGACAGGTGGTCGTTTTTGGAGGCCGGCTTTTGCAACAACTATACTTTTTTTTTTTCATTGAATTTTTGTCAAAATTATGTTTTTTTTTTTTTTCAATTTTCTTTTCATTATTGTAAACTGTCGTTTTAAAATCATATATCTAAGATCTGCAAGAATGCAAGGAATTCGTACTGAGACTGACACGAGACTTCACCAACATAGCAGCAGTCAGGGTTCTGTGTGACGCACTAGTCAGGAATCATCAGGAACATATTGCTATCATATAGGCTCCACATGAAGCCAAATACTTTGTTATGTTGAAGCGAGTTCAGAACAAGTTTACGCGCCACTTGTACAGGAAGCTTTACGGGGTATATCCGTTGATATATTCCACTCTATTTGTATTGGGTATGGTCGGGTACAATGAATTGAGGTTGCGACGGGAGTTTATACTTGTCGCTTACTTAGTCAAGTTACTCCGAAGCATTGACCAGAATCCGGGGGTGCTGCAGCGTTTGAGTCTGCGTACTAGACCGCTATGTGTGGAGGCGGCGGCGCCTGCCACTGCTGACCGTGCCGACAGCCAGGACTAACTTAACGCCAAAACACTACTAACCCGAGCAATTCGGGTCATTAACAAATTTCTTTATTTACATGTAATTTGAGTGAATTCGCATTTTATGCTATATCTAAAGTAGATTAGTGTAGTATATTATTGTGGGACATATGTATTTTAACAGCTGTAATATTATTGTGTTGAAATAGGTATATTATTGAAGGTTTAATTACATACTTATTGAGGTTAAATTTTTTTCGAAGTTATTTTATAAAAGTTAATGCTCCTAATAGTTTTAAATAGTAAATAATTTTTATTATATAAAGACGGTGTAGTTATAAAAGATCGTATTATCGCATTAGTTACCTATAATGATAGTTATAAGGAAAAGATAAAGAAATAAAATTATATAAACTGGAGTAACCTTGACCCCTGACATACAGGATGTTCTAGTTCAGGAGTCGAGCGAGACCTTATTGATGTAACGTGTACTGAAGTTTGGAAATAAAATGACTATTATTATGATTGTTTAGTTTATTTTATTTTTGGATTTTTTTATATAAAAAGATAGTGGTCCGCCGGTGTCGGGAGCAGGGTCCAAGCTACCAATGGTTAGAGCTCCAGAGACAAGAACCTCCTCATGATGCGAGCCGTATCGAGGAGTACTATCTTCTGAATCAGGCCCTTAATCTAACCACGTAACGAGACCCTTGAGAGATATTGGTCGAGGCTTTTAACCATCAGGCCATTGGCCGTTACAACAATGGGCACAATGGTAGCCGAGCTCACATTCCACATTTCCACATGTCAACAACCTCGTGTGCTAAGTCGAGATATTTTATTTGTATCTTTTTCTCAGCTTTCACGAGGTTCTCGTCATGTGGAATGGTAACATCGACTATCATTGCGCGGCGCGCTAATAGATCTATCACTACTAAATCAGGCTTATTTGCTACAATAGTCCAGTCAGTAATGATAGACCGATCCCAGTACAATGTGACATGGTCATTTTCGAGATCTGGGTCGGGACCATACTTGTAATACGGTACCTCAGTGTCCACAAGTTTATATTTCAAAGCAAGTTGCTGAATAATCCTGGCCACTTGGCTATGCCTGTGCAAGTACTCGCCGTTAGCCATACGAGAACAACCAGACATAATTTTCCTGATTTGTCCCAGATGGCGGCATGCCCGACACACGTCAACCGTCCAGTCCTACATAATATGTCTCCGGTGGTTATTCGTCAAGATAACTTCGTCAATAAGTGCACAGACGAAACCTTCAGTTTCCCCGAAAATTTCACCAAAACTTAGCCAGGATACGGACGCTAAGAAATCCACACCGGGCTCATGAAGAACCCGATAGAAGCGCCTGTGAAGCTCCTTGCTTTGTCATACCTCCTTGCAGTCATCGGTAGTAAATACTACAGGTTTGCACCAGTTCTCTTTAGCCATAAAGAGCGTGGTGAGCTGCGACTACATCATGGTGCATACCCACTTTGGCCTTAAAAAAATAATCCCCGAGACTGTACACATCGCGGTTGTAGAAGGTTTTCGCATTTAAAAAGCTATTACTATTAACAACGACATTTCAGAAGCATTAATTGCTTAGTTTATCTTTTGTGTTATCTTTGTCCAGTTTGCCTCCAAAATCATGTTAACTAATCTTCAATCAGTTACTGCCTAGCCTTAGAAAATCATTCATCATGTTTTGGTGATTAATATTGCTTGGTTGAGACTCGCACAGACCAGGGCAGCATGACACAAAAAGGATGAGCGCTATACTCAACACTAGGTGGAACAATGTTGCCAATGATGATGATGAATTGACATTTCGCTTCTGGTTTGAAAGTCTATCTAAGTATGCATTTCAATTTGAAGGCGTCATTGCACGATTTATCTGATAAACAGAAACACAACATAAGTACCTAATCCTTTCTCTAAATCACTTTCACAACTTTCACGACGTGACAAGCAACTAATATGGTCTACATCTGTGACTAGTACCAGTAAACAAATGACTAGGCGTTCATAATTCGAAAGAGCATATAGAGCCTCCATGACTTACGATACTTGAGAATGACCGGTGCACCCTGAACAGTCAGTTACCAACCTTGCCGACTAGGACAGCTTATGTTTATGTTAACAAGGAATAAGAAAAACCAAGAAATATTATCTAACATTCTGATATTGACATTCCGATTCCTATTAAATTCGTTAATAAAAACCCGTCACTCTATTTCGACGCGTTTTTATATTAAATTGAGTATTGCGAAAACGTATTCTAAATGAAATACAATTTGTAATTGATTGTGTTTTGCACGCGTTTTCGCACGTTTGGGTAGTTTAAAAAATGCCTCGTATAAAGGTCATACAAATATGTAGCATTTTTGTTTTTGGGCGGGAAGTTATCAAATAACTTCTTCAGCTCTGGGTGGAGCGAGAGGGCGTATCAGACTCTTACTGACTAAAACTCACCCGTGTTCCTTCAGGTGCCTGTATATTGCCAGGGATCACGGTATCCCTTTCGGACTTTCCCGCGATCTCGGCAGGCATTAGCCCTAGCGGACCCCGTCTGTTCTGCTGACATCTCTTTGAGGCTCGCGTGGAACACAACGCGCCTTCGACCCAGACCTTGTCCTTATCGGACGGCGAGCTACTCATTGCTCACCGTCCGCAAGCCCGCGCCTACGGTGGCCAGGAATCGGCCTGCGATTCCCAACGGCCAGGGTCTCCTGCGGCGGCTAGGGGCGTGAGGGCGCAAAATGTGCCTCTCCCACACGCGTTCCGCCTCCTCCTTCGCGAACATTACTGATGCGCAGAAGGAGGTGACGGTCACCCATGCTCTTTCGCTCCGTACCATGGCCTGGACAAGGGCCGGACGCAATAAATAACCGCCGCCGATCGCTTCCACGAGGACACGGCGATGCTCCGCTCAAGCCAGGCAGACCTCCACCATATGCTCCACACAATGGTGTCACCCGGGCGTTTCCTCCCGCCTTATCCGGAACAGGAACCTCCCGAAACAACCGTGTCCGGTGAAATATGTAGCCTTGAGGTACATAATATATTTACTTTACAGAGAGAAAAATGGAAATCGATAGGCAGGCTAAATACAGCTCCAAGCCCATCATTTTCCATTACTCTCGAATTAGTACGATACGGATCAGTCAATATAACAACTACTTCTATTATTGGAGATATCACTTAGTATAACATCGCTAATGAGCTAAGTCTATTGAAAAGTTATTTCAGGAACTAAACCATTAAATTAACGTGTGGAATATGGACTCAATTGTCGCAAACGCGACTGGCAGAGTGTTATGCGATTTTGAGTTTTATTCTCAGATCCCTTGGCTGGCTTGGTCCCTGTTCCCTATACCATTATCATTGTCATTGACAACTATGTTCCACCTACTGCTGAGCCTCCTTCCCCCTTTTGTGCCATGCTTCCCTGGTATGTACGAGTCTCGTCGATACCGGTACGATGCAATTATTTTATAGAACTATCTATAGTAGAAGTTATAAAACAAGCCCTGTGTCCCATCAGCAAAAATAATGAACTTCCTTACAAACTTTCATCCCCTACTTAACCCCTTTAGAGGAAGAATTTTTTTTTCCTTTTCGATAAATTAGGAAGATTTGTGCAAAATTTCATGTTCATAGACCCAGCGGAGTTAGAGCAGTGGTGGCCCAGTGGTAACGGCCGCGACTTATGAGTTGTAGGTCGTAGGTTCGAACCCAGACAGGCGCTTTACTTTGTGTAAATTATTTCATCACCACTGCTCTCAAAACGGTGAAGGAAAACATCGTGAGGAAACCGGCATGTCCTAGAACCGAAAATTCGAAGACATGTGACATCTACCAACCCGCACTGGGCCCGCGTGGTGGATTACGGCCCACTCCCTCTCACAGAGAGGAGGCCGCAGTCCCAGCAGTGGGACCATTTATAGGCTGATGATGAGACCCAGTGGTTTATGGTACGCGTTGTCTGTCAGTGAATTAATTTAACAGTTTTATTAAGTGCAATGTAAATAAAATTTATGACAATGATAATCTCATGAATGAAATAAACTTGACATCAAAACAACATGTTATTTAACGGAAATAAGATAATGTCACTAAACTTTCTCTCAATATTTGTTGTGTTGTCTTCCAAAATCAAAATAAATATTTTCGTTTAACTTTTGTTTATTTTACTTCAATAGGTTTATGCTACTTAGTAGGTTAGTGATGGCTTCGTGGTTTGTGAACCTGAGAGCCTAAACTTAATCGCTTTCAAACCGTTACTTATTTCTACAATGACTTTCAAAAAAATTGACATAAGCATTTCGGTAGCATACATTATGTCAATCCAATAAATTTTTTATTATTCCATCTTTGTTATCGCTCATAGAATGTTGCTTTGTTGTCTCTAACGTAGCTTTGCTCCTCTGGTACTTAAGTATAGAATATGCGGGTACACAACCTTGTACCAAATACTTCTCACGTAATTATCGGCGCTATAAAGATAGCTCTTGCTAGGGCAAAAATATTAGCCAGTTAGGAAGGTGGTAGCGGGGCCGAAAGTCCAGGGTGCGCAGCAAAAATCTGGTTATTTAATGCATCGCAAGCGGAATGGCATGGACCCAAAGATAGGTAGATAGTTATTCGAGATTTTGATGCATCGAGGTAGTGAACTGTCGCGCTCATAATTTATCGATTTCAAGTACTATCGAGTTACCGTTTTCGAGCTAGTATTATTCGATCTCACGTCATTCGATTTCAAGTAGGGAACTCATCTCAGATGGCGCCGACGTTTGAATACCGACAAATACTATGTGGCTCTTTCAGTATTACCCACGAAGGTATTACCACATAGTAATTTATTTCTTAGTTAATCTTGAACACTTCTCATTTTAGAACACAACTTAGATGTGGCTTATTTATATAAGAAAATTTGCATACATTCATTTCAATTTTACGAATGTTGGTTATATGACTTCACAAGTTATTGCGTTTGCGAAAAGATCATTTGCACCTAAAGCAGTAATACATATTGGTGATTTTGAAAGCGCACTCAGTTCAGATGGTGACCGGTTTTACGAATTTTGCCGATGCTACATCTAAACATCTAAGTTGTGTACAGTAACATCGTGTAAAAACCTAAACTTGTAACAGTTTGAAATTGTCAACACACAATGAACAAAGCGTGATGAATGTGATGATCAATAGTTGATGAATGTGATGATCAATAGTTGATGAAAGTGATGATCAACAGTTGATGAATGTGATGATCAACAGTTGATGAGTGTGATGATCAATAGTTGATGAGTGTGATGATCAGTTGATGAATGTGATGACCAATAGTTGATGAAAGTGATGATCAGTTGATGAATGTGATGATCAATAGCCGTCCCGTCTCTGTATGAGAAAATGCAATGGAAACATTACTGGCTGAAATTCGTCCTCAAAAGTTATAACCTAGGAGACTTCAAGTCGTCGAGTGAATAGATTACTTCAAGGCAAGCGTGCACTTTCATCAACCGCATGATCGCTTATCATCAGGTGTGACAATGGTTAACCACGAGATTTCCTATCCCATTAAAAACAAATACTTCAAAGGCTTTACCTGAGAAAATACCAGGAACGAAGTAGGTATAGCTGCCAGTCCACATAATAAATAGAACAACACTACATGCCAGTGGCCAGTCTTAGTGGCCAGGATTGCGGCCTCGTCCAACTCCTTCGTCCACGTCATTGTCACCTCACTATTTTTAACACTTTTTCAAAATTAGAACTGTTTCCGAGACCCCCCAAACTCGAACTCGACATTTTTTGCAAAGCAGTTATTTTTATTCGATATTTATGGAACCAGTTATTTTATTATTTATCTTTTTTGATTATAATTCCTTGGACCTGTTTATTATTTATGACGCTTGTGATTTACTTTTTATTTTTATGATTTATATTAGCACATGATTAAGTTTTTATAGTTCCTACCTTGTTATTACGTGATTTATTGTGAAAATATACATATTATCCTCAAACTTTAATTAATATTATCTAGGTGTCTAAGTTTATTTTATTAACATGAGTAATAAATCAAGTTTTGATTTCTTTTTAAAAGTAAAATGTTTATTTAAAAAAATATTTCTTCAGAAAATCACTTCGAAAGTTAATTTCTTTTAAAAAATAATTACGATAACTTTTAAATTAATTTCTGCCACTTCAATAACACACGACCATGTTTCAAACTGTTGAAATCATACTAAATGTTCTCAGTACGTTCGGACTGACCAGGGGAGGTAACCCAACCATGTCTGATAGCCCAGTGTTTGTTAAAGACAATAGCAATTGTAAGCAGTTTTTATTTAGCAGCGTTATATCGATAGAGTAGACTGAAGAATTACTATTTTTTTTATTCTCATTTTATACTCACGTTGTTTCTCCGTACTACGCCAACCATAGAGAAAGTAGGTACCTAAAATTAATGATCTTCTTTTTTCGTCTGACTAGTGACTAACCTGGTGTCAGAGTTTTTTGCCGCCCATATTTTTATGGGCCTCTAACTTGGCTTCACATGCCGTCGAGACATATCTCTCAGGCATTTTTCTTCACCGTTTTTGAAGCAAGTGATAATTAACAATACGCACATGAATCCGAAAAGTCAGAATCTTGATGATGATGTGATTAATGATCAATTCTAATTAATATAATTGATCAATCATTAATTTAAATACCGACGTTTTTTTTTTACTTCTAGTACTAAAACGTAATCGATTACTTGAAAAAAAAACTAGCAGCAAGGCTGACTGTTCATGGTGTTTTGAACTATGGACATGACCCTGCGTTCCGAAATGCGTTAAAAGTGATAATATCGTGAATCCGACCAAATTTAATAGTCGCAAAATATAAGGGCTATTGAGTAATACTAATAAATTGTGACTTTGGTCTAATTACATCACATTAAGGGTGGATTTCACAAAACAATTATTTCCACAACTTCTAACTGCTTTCACCGATCAAACTGAACGCGATCAGCACATCTAAACCGCGTTCAAGACCTGTCGATAGTGCCGATTCCCTTGTTCACAAACTAAACTAAATTTAAGTTCAGTGCATATTTTTCTTTCTATTTCATTAAGAAAAGGACAGAAGATAAATTTTAGTTTAGTCCTGTCAAATTAATCAGCGCTAGACGTAAATTGACGTAATTTTAGTAGGCAAGTTTTTAATCACGTCTAAACTTGTATGGAGTAGTGACAGGCGCTGATTAATTTGACAAGACTAAACTAAAATTTATCTTCTGTCCTTTTTTTAATGAAATAGAAAGAAAAAGATGCACTGAACTCAAATTTAGTTTAGTTTGTGAACAAGGGAATCCGCACCAGTGTCATACTTGCGGTGGAATATTGACACTGACAGTTCTTGAACGCAGTTTAGGTAATACTGATCGCGTTAATTTTCATTGGTGAAATTTGCACTTAGAAGTTGTGGAAATGATTTTTAAGGCCCGGGTCGACGGCGCGTTGTGTTCCACACGCGCCTCAAAGAGATGTCAGCAGAATTGACGGGGTCGGCTAGGGCCAATGCCTGCCGGGGCTGCGAATAAGGGCCGAAATGGACATCATGGCCTCCGGCAACAGGGCAACCGAAGGAACACGGGTGGGTTTTAGTTAGTAAAAGTCTGACACGCCCTCCCGCTCCATCCAGAGCGGGAAAAATTATTTGATAATTTCGCACCCAAAAAAAAAGGGGGACACACATTTGCCTCTAATAAAAAACTACAAACTTATTGGTGAAAGTGAAAACTTGTTGAGTTTTGATAGTAAATTCTGTCATATCAGAAACAATTCGAGCAATCCTGTAGGGGTGTGGTGCGACTGACAGCGGCGGTACTGCTTGGAAACTATTTTATTTCATTAGCCAAATCTTTTGACCAAAGACCATCTTATTTAGTTTAAAATGTAGACTGTAAACTAATGTATTTAAATCTATAGTGGCTATGTATAAGGTAAAATATAAATATTGTCGCATAAATCTATCTTCCTAATAAAACCTTAAGGAAAATTGATATGAATTGTTTCAAAATATAAAGCATAAATCATTGATAAAACCGCGGGGAAACCCTACTTATTATCAGCTGATATATTATTCACCACAGACGCGCGACTTCGCGGTTTAGTGACGTAAACCGCGCATGCGTCACTCGGCTCAAAGATGATTAGGAAAGAAATATTGTAAAATGAACGTGTAATGATGATCGTACATTTCAAATGAATAATTATTATAAATTAAATTGTACCTCTTTGATTATGATCGAATGCCTTCGTTGAAATTAATACGACAAGAATAGGTAGTATTAATACTCAAGCGTAGATTTAAAAAAAAAAACACAATAATCTATTCAGGTTTAAATAAGCTATGAGACCTCCTACCGAAAATATACATGATTTATTATTTCGATCTGAAAAATGTATTTCAATAGTCATATACGAGCGAAGCTAAAGAGAAAACCTAGTTTTTTTAATAAATAAATTCATCTCGCTTGCAATGGGACCTAACCTCTACCAGCGGCGCTTTCAAATCAAGATTTAGACCTGTTTTCAAGTAGATATCGTACTAATGTATTTATAGATTACAACTAGTTTGATGGCGCTGCTCAATATTATAGATAATTAATTATATGAATTATCTGTTTAATGTTATTTGCTCGTAGTTCGATTATGCTAATCTGTGCAATAATTCATTATAATTAATTAAGTTTTTATGATGTGGTATTAAGTTTAGGAGTTCCCCGTCAAATAACAAAATGGTTTGCTGTGTTTTAAATGTTTAGTTGGTAAATTAGAAATAATGGGAAATGAGCTAGTAAACACTTTTCACAGAATACTTTACCGCTTTTTAGGGTTCCGTAGCTCAAAAGAAAAAAATCGGCCAAGTGCGAGTCGGACTCGCCCATGAAGGGTTCCGTAGCAGCAAGTAACATTGAATGAAAGATAAATTGCGGTTTACGATTTATGACGTTTTAAAAAAAACTACTTGCTAGATCTCGTTTAAACCAATTTCCGGTGAAAGTTTACATGGTAATGTACATCATTTTTTAGTTTTATTATTCTCTTATTTTAGAAGTTACAGGGGGGACACATATTTTACCACTTTAGAAGTGTCTCTCGCGCAAACTATTCAGTTTAGAAAAAAATTATATTAGAAACCTCAATATTATTTTTAAAGACCTATCCATAGATTTCCCACACATATGGGTTTGATGAATTTTTTTTTTTAGTTTCAGTTCTAAGTTAACCCCCAATTTTTTTTTGTTTTTTTACTATTTTTGTGTAAAAATCTTAATGCGGTTTACAGAATGCATCTACTTACCAAGTTTCAACAGCATAGCTCTTATAGTTTCGGAAAAAAGTGGCTGTGACATACGGACGGACAGACAGACAGGCAGACATGACGAATCCATAAGGGTTCCGTTTTTTGCCATGTGGCAACGGAACCCTTAAAACAGAACCCTTATAGGATCACATCGTCGTCCATCTATCTGTCTGTCAGTCTGTTAAGACCCTTTTTTTCTCAGAAACGCGTGGAGGTATCGAGTTGAAATTAATATAAAAAAACGTAGGACTACGGTCACTTGGAGCTCTAAAAAAACAAGCTTCTAAGACAACGCTATAAAAAATACGACCATTTAAACGACATATTTCGATACTCGCAAATAAATTAAAACCTACATCGTTATTATCGAATATTGGTACTGACGCGTGACGGCTCGTGAACCTGGTTTAAATGTGCTGATCGCGTTCAGTTTTTTTGGTGAAGTCGTTTATTATTTATGTACACAGTAAATATAGTTATAATTTTATGTCGTTCTTTCTTTGGTCCTTTTTACGGTTCCGTAGTAAACAAGGAACCCTAATAGTTTCGTCATGTCTGTCTGTCTGTCTGTCCGCGGTCTAGCTCCAAGACTGTTAGTACTAGAAAGTTATAATTTGGCATGGGTATACATATTAATCATACAAAGTGGTAAAATAAAATTATGAAAAAAAAAATTTTTAGGGTACCTCCCCTACATGTAAAGTAGGGATGTTTTTTTTTCTATCCCTAGGTGTAGGGTATCGTTGGAATGGTCTTTCAAAAACATTGTGAGTGTGTTAAAACTATTTTTGAATTCAGAGATCCATTTGTGAAATAATAAGCTTTAAAGTGCAAGTTTTTGTTAGAGTCAAGTGTCCCCCTGCCGGCTAAATGGTTTATTTATTTATTTATTTTATTTATTTATTTTATTTATTTATTTTATTTATTTATTTAAGGAAAAACAAACAGTAGCACAATAAAAAAACAGTCACAATATCTTAAATATAACATTTTGAACAATTATGCTACCCACTACGTTTTCCACAGATTACAATAGGAAGTATTTAAAGACTAGCTAGTAACACAGATACAAAATCTATACAAACGGTTTTTTCCTGGAACTCATATCTGGATTTTTTAATTTATAAAAGAAACAAAAAAAATAAAATAAAAATTAAAAGCAAGTTTGTGTGCGCAAAGCATTGTATAATGACGCAATGCTTGATATTAGATCAAACATTACGTCATTACACGATACTTTGCTGATCCTTTAGGGTTGCTTGGATTTGCTTCTTAAACGCATTTTTACCAAGAAAAAGAATGTCGATTGAATTAAACTCATTGTTATATGTCTCAACTAAACGATGAAGTGGTGAACGCGAGCCAGCGTTGGATTTACAAAAGCGAGTAGCAAATAGACGTCGAGAGCGTACCTCTCGTACATGAACTGTTGGTTTTGGATATGTGAAAAAATTCACGGCAGTAGCTTATATAACGAATTTAAAAGGAAAACTATCACAGTTGGGCAGGCTTTACAAGTTAACGAGTAATAATCGACCAACTTAGATTTGCGGTTGTAAAAACATGTTCTCACATACATTCAGTACGAAAGATTATTTTTTTTCAACTACAAAGTTAAGTTTGTTCTTGGGATAAATTCATCCCAACTACGGAACCCTACATTGTGCGTGGTCCGACATGCACTTGGCCGGTTTTTTGTTTTAACCACAACACACTTCGAACTTTACCGAATAGAATACAAAAACAATAGTTGTATTTATTTTACAGCCTCAATAAAAATGCTTTTGTATAAAACAAACATGTTTGCATTGACACATTACATTATTATTTTTGTGTAAAGTAAAAACAATAACACTGCAATAAATTAAATTGATTTTTGTTTTGTTAACAAATAAATAAGTTGAGTAGGTATTTTGGTGAACCTGTCTTGATAAAAATGAAATCTATTTTTAACTTGTTTCAACATTTTGTTTTATTGCAGTGAGTTTATGGCAATGTTTTTTTGTTTGCAGGGAAACAATGACAAGCGGTTTGATTGGCAGTTGTTATTTTCACTCGAAATTGTATGTGGTCATTATTTTGACGACCTTCATTGAGCAAAGTCGACCTTTCCGCGCTAATTGAATAGGCGCCAGCAAAATTGTATGGAATTTCTTTGTTCGTGAGTTTAAGCCGTCAGCAACTTCCTTTGAAAATCCATTATTGTCGAGTTTTGTTTAAAAATAATCAGATGCAAAAAGATTTCATTCAGAACTAGCTGAGCCCCGCGGTTTCTCCCGCATAAGTCTCGATCCCGTGGGAATATTGGGATAAAAAGTATCCTATGTCCACCCAGTACCCTTATTGCGTAACTTATTTTCGTAAACGATTATAACTAATTTGTTTAATTTTGACAGTTCAACAACATTCATTGCGTTATTTACGTTGTTGAGCAGATTTTTTTTCCAACTTATGAAGCAATGGATTAGCAATCTGTTTCAAATTTACTACATAGTATAAAACAAAGTCGCTTTCTCTGTCCCTAGCGACCCGCCCCGGCTTCGCACGGGTATAAACCGGGTTATTATACATATAAACCTTCCTCTTCAATCACTCTATCTATTAAAATAAACCATCAAAATCCGTTGCGTAGTTTTAAAGATTTAAGCATACATAGGGACAAATGATTCATATCCTGACCCTTCCTGAAGATATCTCACAAAGCGGAATCTTAACGAAAGTACCAGGACATCAACGACATTAAGATGCTTGCTGCGTTCAATGTTCAAGCTAAGATCCAAACTTGTAAGTGCTCTAGACATTGTTTTTTTAAGAAATTCCAGTACTAACCCAGTTCCAGGCAGAAAACAACTTTTATTACCAGGAGCTCATACGAAAATAGGAGTTTACTAGTTCCCTGACATACCACAAACGAGTATCGGGTCATACGCCAGTTATATGAGCAAACAAACCAGCAATACGGATGTTTGAGCATAATTTAGTAGCTCGAAAGCAATTGCAGAGTTCCTACAGAGGGTCCATGTTCTTTGAATTGAATTATTTATGTCTTGTATGTGCCAAATACGAGTGCTGATTACTTTATGGTATATGCTGATGATTTTGGAATGTGGGAAAGATGGTGCTTGCTTTCCATTCATGAGAAATTGTGGAAAGTTATTTTCATTCTGGGAAATATAACGATTATGATGTATTTCATATTTAGTACCTTGATTTATTCTCAATTCATACCCTGAACAAACCAACTTTTAAAAGAAAAAACTTTTTACGAAAAAGAAAACAACCGACTTCCAAAAAAAAACACTACAAAGCTACCAGTGACAGGAACTTATCATATCATCTACATACTAAGTGGGAAAAAAATACGTATTTTGTAGCTAACTCAAAAACTACCCAAGCAACGTTAATAAAATTTATATGAAACCAATTTGAGAGCAATACCTTTCAAACAAAAAAAAGAATTTTCAAAATCGGTTCACAAATGACGAAGAAATCGGCGGACACAAATAAAAAAAAACATACACTACGAACATAAATAACCTCCTCCTTTTTGGAAGTCGGTTAAAAATAACTGACTGGCTTATCACCTTAGATGATACCCAAATTGATGATCTTTTCAAAACCATGTCCTAACATAATGTTCACTTTGCAACGCACAATTACCCAACCACACTCACGCACTCTACATCACACATACACACACCACACATACACACACCACACATACACTTACATCTTTTTTTTGTTTTTCATCTTCCCCTGCATGTTCCCTTAATAAATTAGATACTTTACTTTCTCTATTTTTTTTTTTGTAAATCAATTCTTATGAGCAATATTGCAACATTATAATGTCATCTGCCTAGCCTTTCCCCAACTATGTTGGGGTCGGCTTCCAGTCTAACCGGATGCAGCTGAATACCAGTATTTTACATGGAGCAACTGCCTATCTGACCTCCACAACCCAGTACCTGGATAACACGATACCCCTTGGTAAGACTGGTTGTCAGACTTTTAAGGCTTCTAACTACCCGTAACGACTGTCAAAGATCTACAAATGACAGCCGGGACCAACGGCTTAACGTGCTTTCCGAGGCACGGAGGGGTCTTAGTATGTAAAGATGGTCGGGTGATGGGTATCCACAGACCAACCGCGGCAAGCGTAGCTTAACCTGATCGATCGACCCGTGCAGCTGTTGTTACTTAGCCACAAGCCCCCACAATGCAACATTATAATGTATGAGATTTTTATTTGAATAATATTATATGAGAATCAGATCGTCTCCAGTACAACAATAGAAATGTAAAACTTTGCTTTAGGGGGCCTGGTGACCTGACATACAGGTTTTGTAAAAAACTTAGCTAAGGAACCAGTCTTCCACAAATTAATTATATATTAACATTCTCTGTAATTTGTGGTAAAAAAGAAAGAAATAATAGTATATTATGCAATTAGTGAATAAAGGACGGATTTAAAGCGAGGGCCATAGATGAATTACGAGCAAGTGAAGGATTCTAACGATTGAATCACGACCGAAGGGAGTGATTCATGATGATTGAATCACGAGCATAGCGAGTGATTCAAGTGTTAGAATCCTCAGTGACGCGAGTGATTCATGGCCCTCGATATAAATCCGTTTTATTCAAGAGTTGCATACTATACTTTATACCATGACTACGAGAAAAAGAAAGATTTAAGCGAAAATAGACATTTAATGAAGAAAATTGTGTGCGATCGTGGGACCCCTGTCAGAAACGAAGTTCTTTCTCACGTATGATTTAAAACAAAAACAAAATTTTTGCAGTAGCCATCTTGCATTTACATTTTGACCTCATGTCGGCGTTAGCGCCCTCGAAAACTATGAAAACGAAACCCATGATGAAAAATTTGATTTTTTTGAGCGGCCATCTTGGGTTTACATTTCGGCCCCATTATCGGTTTTTAACACCCTCGAAAACCATGAAAACGATACCCATGATGAAAAATTCAAAAAAAATTCAGAGCCACCATTTTGAATTTAAATTTCGACCCCGCTATCAGCTTTAACACCCTTGAAAACCATGAAAACGATACCCATGATGAAAAATTCAAAAAACTTCAGAGCCACCATCTTGAATTTACATTTGGACCCCACTATCGGCTTTAACACCCTCGAAAACCATAAAAACGATACCCATAGTGAAAAATTCAAAAAAAAAATCAGAGCTACCATCTTAGATTTACATTTCGACCCCACTATCGGCTTTAACACCGTCGAAAACCATGAAAACGATACACATGAAGAAAAATTTAAAAAATTCAGAACCGCCATCTTGGATTTACATTTCGACCCCACTATCGGCTTTAACACCATCGAAAACCATGAAAACGATACCCATGATGAAAAATTCAAAAAAAATTCAGAGCTACCATCTTGAATTTACATTTCGACCCCATTATCGGCTTTAACACCCTCGAAAACTATGAAAAGGAAACCCATAATGAAAAATTTTAAAAATCCGGCTTGCAGTGTACTCGGGCCGATGTGCACAATTTTATTTCTCAACACTGTAATCACTTTACTCTTTTCTTTTGTTTTTTCTGCCGGCGTTCTCTCTCTCTTTCTCTTTGAATTAGAAGAAGACAATCACAAATATTAACACTTTTTAGCGTGACGATTTCTGAAAGTTTATATGTCGCGTTGAAGAACTTCGTTCCAAAAAAGGAAGTTTAAATAAATCGCAAGGAGGTTGTATAGCATTGAGATCGAGGTCGAATATATTGGTGTTCTAAATTCAAACACCAAAATAGTGAAAGTGCTTTTTATTCACTGTTTTCAGTGAATAAAATAAGCTTTTTAGAGGGGGAATGGTATAAATAGATTTATTATTCTATAGTATGGTGGAGGTATTTTATGTTGGATTCTCGAACCGAGAACCTCCTACTTTTTGGAGTTGGAAAAATATTGGAATCTTTATCGAACTTACAAATTAATTAGTCTGACCTAATCACTAGACAAAATAGATAAATAATAATATCGTACGACATGATAATACGAAAATATTTGTTTAATTCAGCGCAATAATGATTATCTTGTATGATAAAGACTCGTTTAGACGACGTAATAAGCCTCTAAACATAAATCACAGAAACCTAAAAAAAATATTACAACGTAAATAGATTGTAGATAAGATCTCCAAGTGTAAGAGTTGGTCTGGGAAAGGAACCAACTGTTCCAACCACAAATAACAATTTTCTTCAAATTCTATTTTTTTCTTGATAGCCAATTTTTACTGATTTTATAATGAAGATCATGTCTAAACGAGTAGTGTTAATAGTTTGGAAAAAAGATATGTTAAATTAAAGCATTTTTTATAACTTGATATTTATGAATATTTTAGTTTATGTTTATATTACATAGTGAAATTAATTTTTAAACTTATTAAAAAACTGAGAATCACGCAAAATCTATTAAGCGTATTTTTCTGAAATCTCCACCATTTTAAAGATAATTTAATTATTGATCTTTTAGTATACGTGTTTTATTAAAATATTTTTTATTTTATGTATAATAAATTAATAATGCGTCTAATTGAATATTTTAGATTATGTTTATATTACATAGTGAAATTAATTTTTAAACTTATTAAAAAACTGAGAATCACGCAAAATCTATTAAGCGTATTTTTCTGAAATCTCCACCATTTTAAAGATAATTTAATTATTGATCTTTTAGTATACGTGTTTTATTAAAATATTTTTTATTTTATGTATAATAAATTAATAATGCGTCTAATTGAATATTTTAGATTATGTTTATATTACATAGTGAAATTAATTTTTAACTTATTAAAAAACTGAGAATCACTCAAAATCTATTAAGCGTATTTTTCTGAAATCTCCACCATTTTAAAGATAATTTAATTATTGATCTTTTAGTATACGTGTTTTATTAAAATATTTTTTATTTTATGTATAATAAATTAATAATGCGTCTAATTGAATATTTTAGATTATGTTTATATTACATAGTGAAATTAATTTTTAACTTATTAAAAAACTGAGAATCACGCAAAATCTATTAAGCGTATTTTTCTGAAATCTCCACCATTTTAAAGATAATTTAATTATTGATCTTTTAGTATACGTGTTTTATTAAAATATTTTTTATTTTATGCATAATAAATTAATAATGCGTCTAATTTGGGACAGCGCTCCGTGATGGGCGAGTCCTACTGGCTGGACGTACGACGCGTTGCGTGAGCTCAGTACAGAACACGCAAGCTAACCACTCAAAGTCACTGACATATATATGCGTTTTAAGTTAAATGAGCTACAACTACAACGCCCATATTTAAAAAAGTTCAAAATCTAGTTACAACCTCTTCTCAGCGAATATTTATATGAAAAACATGACAAGTTTTTGAACTATTTTCTACGTAAATTCGAGCTATTTTTGACATAATAATTGATCTCGCGCACTAAACGGCCACGACTCCGCCTAGTCGTGGTCCGTGGCCCAGTCTGCGGCTAGTTGGCCGTTGCGAACAAGAGCGCGATTCGTATCGGTAGGTACCTATAGTTTAACTAGTCACTGCGACCACTGGTCGTGGTCGAGGCCGTCTAAGTGCGCGATATCCCTAAGACTGAGCTTTGAATGCGAACATTCGAAGAAATACGGGAACTGTCCCTCTGAACTCGAGCACATAGACAGCGTTAACAGTGGCTTCACACAGGTCCTTCAAAGAGCAAGTTCTACCACAAAGCAGTAGATAGGTGTTGCTGTGTTCCGGATGCCGGTGAAAAGTTCAAGAACGGACGACTTAAGGGGACGATAGCTGACTTTTAATGATTTTATACTGAAGATGACGTCTAAAGTCCCCGTCACGTGAAGCTATAATTTTTGTAAATAAAGAACTTCTACCAAGTTACGTAGCGACAATTTAATCAACAACAAATAATCCCAAATTCAATGAAGTCAAAGTAACGTACGTGTTATACGAAACTAATGAGCAATTTCACTTGATCGGGTTATATTTTAGCGATATAAAGCGCTGTCGTCTAAGGTTTTGTGGTACTGGAACGCATCTGATTCATGGAACGTAAACATTTGGGCCACGATTTTGAAGTAAGTTCACGCTGACGTTGTCTCTGCTGTCTTTCGAGTTTCGAATGCGTCTGTTTGTTTGTGGTGTTTTCGCGAATTAGGTTATATTGTTTGTTTGTAATTAGATGTGTGTGTTAATATAATTATATCCCTGTAAAAAATAGTACAAAACTGTTTTTATTTTATTTTACCCAAAGATTGCAAACCTCTGAACGTGTGTTTACAAAATTTATAGCTTCTCGTGACGGGGACTTAAGACGAGTAGTGTTAGTGATTTGGAAAAAATATAAATGTTATATTAGAGCATTTGATTATGTTTATATTACATAGTGAAATGAATTTGTAAAATTATGTCTAACGCGGATAAAAAACTGAGAATGACGCAAAATCCATCAAGCGTATTTTGCTGAAAACTTCACCATTTTTAAGATAGTTAAATTACTGTTTTTTTAGTATACTTGTTTTATTAAAATACCTTTTGTTTTACGTGTAATAAATTAATAATGCGTCTAATTTGGGACAGCGCTCCTTGATGGGCGAGTCCTATTACTGGCTGGACGTACGACGCGTTGCGTGAGCTCAGTACAGAACACGCAAGCTAACCATTCAAGGTCACTGTCATATATCTGCGTCTTAATTTTTTTTTTTCTCTAGGAGAGTTGGCGCGTTACTAAACCTTCAAATTGGTTTTGTTTTTTTGAACCACTCATCTCACACGAATCTGCCAAGTGGAAAATACCTCCCAACTAAAAAAACAGTTAAAAACAAATTCGGATAATCTACATCACATAACAGCTACTCAGACATAAGACATAAAACAGATGTTGAAAATGTACCACACATTTGAATTATTACGATATGATTTACAAGATTTTATTGCTACTGATTGCCTTGTTTATCAACTGAAGTTATTATTAGTCTGCATTATGTTTACAGACCAAATTAATGGCGATGCGCCAGCGATATACGTATGGAAACTGGATACTCAGTGAGCAGTGGTGGCCCGGTGGTAAGAGCAGTGGTGGTTCGGTGGTAACGGCCGCAACTTACGAGTTGTACGTCGTAGGTTCGAACCCAGACAGGCGCTTTACTTTGTGTAAATTATTTCATCACCACTGCTCTCAAAACGGTGAAGGAAAACATCGTGAGGAAACCAACATGTCCTGGAACCGAAAATTCGAAGACATGTGACATCTACCAACCCGCACTGCGCCCTCGTGGTGGATTACGGCCCACTCCCTCTCACAGAGAGGAGACATGTGTCCCAGCAGTGGGAACATTTATAGGCTGATGATGACTGGATACTCACCAACCAGTGGCAGTGTTACCCGCACCTGGGTTGTAGAGGTCGGATAGGAGTCTCTGCATAACCTTTTCCCATGTTGGGGTCGGCTTCCAGTCTAACCGAATGCAGCTGAATACCAGTATTTCACATGGAGCGACTGCCTATCTGACCTCCACAACCCACTAACTGGGTAATACGATACCCCTGGGTAAGACTGGTTGTTAGACTTTCGGGATTCTGACGACCCGTAACGACTGTCAAAGATCCACGATTGACAGCCGGAACCAACGCCTTAACGTACTTTCCGAGGCACGGAGGAGTCTCGGTATGTAAAGATGATCACCCATCCACGGACCAAGACCGGCAAGCGTAGCTTAACCTGATGGATCGACCCGTACAGCTGTTATTACTTAGCCACGAGCTCCTCGAAGTCGAATAGGTAGGCGCTTCATGTAAAATACTGGTATTCAGCTGCATCCAGTTAGACTGAAAGCCGCCCCGAACATAGTTAGGTAAAGGCCAGGCAGATTGAATGAGATACTTACTGGATAATCCATCAATACAATCATTGTGTGTACTGCCAGGAGTGGAAATTCTTGCCGCATCCTAATTGAGTAACACACTCTTTTTTCTTTTTTTTTGGGTGGGAAATTATCAAATAACTTCTCCCGCTCTGGGCGGAGCGGGAAGGCGTGTCAGACTCTTACTGACTAAAACCCACCCGTGTTCCTTCGGTTGCCCTGTTGCCGGGGGCGACGATGTCCCTATCGGTTTTCTTCGAACCCCCGGCAGGCATTGGCCCTAGCGGGCCCCGTCAATTCTGCTGAGATCTCTTTGAGGCGCGCGTGGAACACAACGCGCCGTCGACCCGGGCTTGGTCCGTATCGGACGGCGAGCTACCCATTGCTCACCGTCCGCAAGCCCGCGCCTACGGTGGCCGGAAATCGGCTCGCGATTCCCGCCCCGGGCGTCTCCTCCTGCGGCGGTTAGGTAAGAACACGTATTTTTTTCTTTTTTGACGTAATAAAATGATACATTGAGTTAAAATGTGGCATGACGCCTTGCTAGATTTAATACAGCGTTGTGACGTAGCGAGCCCCCACTCCCCAACTTTAATGCGTGTTTTCTAAGTTATTTTTGATTAATATGATAAAGCAAAAAATATGTGTCTAATATTTTTTTATTATCTGAAAGACGGACTAAATAGAATTTCTTATTTTTTACCTAGGCAACTACCCTACTGAATACACTGATACAAAGGTATGAGATACATCCAATAGACTTATAGACTAGTGTATCAATTTTTTACAGGTAAGCACATCATGCATTACTTATTTGTCGATTGATATTGAGTGCCTACTTAAAATTGATGAGAGGATGAGTTCTTATACTTACCGAACATAATTCAACCAAATTCCAATTTAAAATCTAAAATCAAATTTAAAACCAAAACTAAAATCATAATTCAAATCATATATCTTTAACCGTTTGAAATCAAAGCAACAGTAAAAAAATCAAAATCAACACTAAAATTAAAATCAAAATCAAATTTACACTAAAATGATTTTACAAACCTATACTCCGTTTGAAATAAGATTAGACATTTAACTAAATTTTTTTTACAGTCCGTTCAACCGATTTTGACTTCTATTGCGATGGAGGCATGACAAATGACAGCTGCAGTAAACAGTTGGTTTGTAACCACTTTTTTTGCTTTTAATGCCATCCTTATGCCTACGGTATAGAAGTCAAAATCGGTTGAACGGACTGTAAAAAAGGTTTGTTTAAATGTCTAATCTTATTTCAAACGCAGTATAGGAGTCTATCATCGACTTTGACTTTTATGTGACAATCGCGTTTAATTTTATTGGTGAAATTGCCTTTAGAGTTTTAACTCTTTCATTCACAAACAGACATCATGTTTTATAAAATAAAAACAAAACAACGATAATTTTCCTCATCTTTGATTAACGATCAATCATTTCAAGTGTTTCTACGCACATCGTTATCAGACCAAACGAAAATATTTGAGTAATGTACCGTCATATGAGTACTATCTCTTCTTTAGATAAATATCACATGAAGATGTTACGCATTATCGTTCGCATTTTCCGAATCACTCCTGACTGAACACAAATAGTCTTGACTAGTTTCGGAGTAATTTTGGACTAGGCACGACTATCTTCGGACTTGACATATATACATATACATAAACTCACGCCTTCTTCCCATGGGGGTAAGCAGAAACTACAGAACGCCACCTGCTACGATCCTTACATACTCCTTTTGCCTCGTTTTTGAGTCCAAACGAATTTCGTTTTCATTTTCGGTTTTCGGACATTTTCGGTGAACATATCCATGTCCATGTCGTTTTCGATTACAGCAGAAAAAAAAGAAAAACCTGCCAAGTGCGTGTCAGACCACGCACAATGAAGGGTTACGTAGTTGGGATGAATTTATCCCAAAAACAAACTTAACTTTGTAGTTGAAAAATATGTTCTCCCATACGGAATGTATGGGAAAGCATGTTTTTGCAACTACAAAGTTAAGTTGGTCGATTATTACTCGTTAACCTGTAGAGCCTAAGTAGGCTCTACAGGTTAACGAGTAATAATCGACCGAAATCGAAATTAAAAGGAAAACTATCATAGCTAAGTAGCTGTGATAGTTTTCCTTTTAATTTCGTTATATAAACTACTGTTGTGATTTTTTTCACACACCCAAAACCAACTATTTAGCCGGCAGGGGGGGGGACACTTGACTCTAACAAAAATTAACACTTTAAAGCTTAATATTTTGCAAACGAATCCCTGAATCCAAAAATGGTTTCCACAAACTCACAATATTTTTGAAGGACCTTTCCAATGATACTCCTCACCATGGGGTGAAAAAATAAAAAAATAAACATTACCACTTTACATGTATGAGAGGTACCCTAAAAAAAAATGTTTTTCATAATTTTGTTTTACCACTTTATCGGCGTAATTAATATGTATACCTATGCCAAATTACAACTTTCTAGTACTAAGGGTCTCTAGACCGCGCTAGGAGCTAGACCGCGGACAGACAGACAGATAGACAGACAGACAGATGGACATGACGAAACTACACCACTAAGGCGGAAGACATCGTGGAGTACGTGCGCCAAAAGACGAGGTACGCGCCGAGGGTGCAGTTATTAGAGTCGCACCGGAACGTCAATTTCAAGGCGTTCGTCGTGCGTGTACCGAACTTTTATCTGCCCCTCGTCATGCAAGAAGACTTTTGGCCACAGGACGTGGTGTTCCGTCGCTTCCGCGGACAAGTTCCACAAGACGGCACTAAGTCAAGCTAGTGCATAGTGAAGTGCTACTAACATAGTCTAAGCCTTATTTACCAACACAAGATTTGATTATAATTTTAAAAAATATGTATGTTTAGGTTAAGGTATTTATTTATGGGCCTGCGTCGCCTGAATTAAATGGATTATTATTATATTATTATTATTTCTTTTATTTCATTTATAAACATACTTTTTACATTTTTAAATATTCTTATAAAAACTAATTAAATAAACATTTAAAAATATAAAAAATAGTAGCCCACCGGTGTCGGGAACAGGGTCCAAGCCACCGGTGGTCAGGGCTCCTGAGAGAGGAACCTCCTAACAATACGTGCCGTGTCCAGGAGTACTGCTTTCTGGATCAAGCCATTATTATTATTATTATTATAAGGGTTCCTTGTTTACTACGGAACCCTAAAAAATTGCGGCAGGTGGCAAAAGTAATTCAAGTTAACTATACATTTTTTCAGAGACATTTCATCTTTACAACAAATAAAAGCACAATAACTGTCAAAATACTTTCATTTTCGATTTTCGGCAATGAAAATCATGCCGAAATGGGTAAGTACCGTATTCGTTTTCAGCCAAAAAAAAAGCAGTGGCACTCCGGGAGTGCCGACAGAAGTGAAAACTTGAACAATTTAAAAAAATACTTCCAAAACCTTTAAAGTAAAAATGCTTGCATCTGCAAACATTTTTACTTTAAAGGTTTTGGAAGTATTTTTTAACATTAATCCGTTACTTAATATAAATAAAGAGTACAATGGCGTTTATAAAAATAAGGTGTTGGTAACGGTGTCGCGAGTTCAATTGTTTTTTCCCATCTCAAAAATTCCCAACGCGCCTAATGAAGTTTTCACTTTTAAAAAAACCATTTTCGAAAATGGATAATTTTTTTGGTCGACTAGACTTTGTTTACATTATTTTAGTAAGATCATAACGATCAATATTATTGTTATGATTGACTGGCTAAAATTAACATAATTATTATGTACAAAGAACTCCATTTTGTTGAGTAAATATGTACAGAAGGAGCGGTGGCATTACGATGGATGACAGATTTTATTAGGGTTCCGAAGTTTATTGAGCAAATATAATATCGAATGTCAAACGTCAGAAATATTTGTTATGACAAGGACATGTTTAACTGTCGCAATATCTTAGGTTTTCGCGGTCCAAAATCTGTAAAAAACACAGGTACCTTTTTTACCCACGACGGAACGGAGACGGTATATGCGTTTAGGGTGAGAGGATGTTTGTGCAAATCCATGTTGCCATTTTCCTCCAAAACGACTAGTCCGATTTTGATGCAGTTTTCAGTTATGGGTTCAAGTTTGATTGGTGCATGTTTTTAGTTAGGTGTTACGGTGACAATTCACCAGGGGGCGCTGCAGCAACGATTTTTTATGCAAATCTATGTTGCCATTTTTCTCCAAGACTACTAGTTCGATTTTGATGCAGTTTTCAGTGATGGGTTTGGGTTTGTTTAGTGCATGTTCTTAGATAAGTGTTACGGTGACAACTCACCAGGGGGTGCTGCAATAAACATTTCTTTGTGCAAAACTTTTATCCTTTTTCAGTTACTTTTTAACCGTCGTGGGTTTTTTCAAAATATTTAATTTTGCTTTTTATTTCTTCGGAGAAACCCTCAATGATAAGCAATAACCACATTTCAATAACGTTTAAGTACGATTATTATGGGCGAGCGAATCCATTACTACTTTTTCACAAATGCAGACCAATATTGAGACCAAGACTACTTTAATACTAGGTACGTTTTCTGATGACTCAATACAAAAAAGAAATGGTCATTATCATCAACATTTCATCTGAAAGACATCTACTGGATGTATCCACTGGTTCTGTGCTTCATCCACAGCGAATTCCTGCGTCCTGCAGCTAAAAGAAATGGTAGTCAATGTTATCTACCTACTACGGAACCAACGATAACACGATTTGCATCGCCTTCAGTAAAAGGTTGAAGAAAAATCAATATAACAATATTTCTCTTGTTGATTAATTCAAGTATTGTATTTGTTTTAACAAAATAAAATCCGTTTCGTCACAGACACGCCAAAAATAAATAAATCTATATAACTGTTAAATAAATAAAAAATAAATTAGAGTTGGGTTTCTGTCTCAACCAGAAACAAACAAAAACTACTTTTGGCAGTTCTTACAAGCTACCCGGATTTTTTATGCCATTTCTTTGTGAACTGCAACAATAAGACCAAGTATTCAATATTCATACATTACCTAACTATGCATCGTAAGTAAATAGGTACAAATAGTTGCGCGATAGAGCATGCAAGACCTTTGTCGTCGCCAATCATGCGCGCACCTGTGATCTTTTGGTTTATATTACACACATGTGAACGAAAATTACATACTTCTCTGCAATTCTAACAGCCTGGTATCAAAATGTTTTACTGTCTACCAGTGGTGGATTATGGGACAATGAGTACTATCCACCACTAGTGGCAGTACAAGTGGTGGCCAAAGGGAATTCTCTACCAGCACGCGTAGCATGACCACCGTAGAAACGAGTTTTGTCGACGGAAGAATAGACAAAATGACAGATTGTGATTGTTTATCTGTCATTTTGTCTATTCTTCCGTCGACAAAACTCATTTCTACGGTGGTCATGCTACGCGTGCAGGAGTACATAGACCAAATGGCAGTGAATAATTATTGTTTTTTTGTTGATTGCAACGATTGCTTTGACCCAATAGCCGAAGACTTCAGCCTAACCAAGATAGCAAATGTATCAATATAAGAACCCCTTTCACATAGTACACCTAAGAATTTTGGGGCATGGAAGTGCTCCCGCCAAGACCAGCCAAAACCAAAAAGCAGGCTTTTCTACCTTTTCGTTTCGTCGTATTTTGAAACCCTCATATCTTCGGTCTGGATAATGTTGGAGAGCTCAAATTCTCAAGATAAGATAGAATTAGCAGATTTATAAAACATACAAAGTTTAATTTGTCTAGCTTCTATACTTTAGATTTTAATTATACCTAAAATACGTCAATTTCGTCACTGATTTACTCACTCACTCAATCACTTATCAAAACTTCTAGGGCACTTCCCGAAGTCCTGCTAAAAGTTGGTATGCAGGCTAGGTTAAGCACACCAACAACAAAAAAAAAAAGAAATTTGTATTTTTCACCCCCCAACCCCCTTAAAGGGAGGTAGGTGCAAGTCTGTATGTATGTATGTATGGAAATACAGATAATAGAAGTACCTACTTTCATTTGTTATGAAAGCTAGATTATTATGTACATAAACAACTAAATAGAAACTCTTTTTCGTTGGCTATGACAAAAGTAATAACTGACGCACAAGAAAAACCGCCCGAAAAAATAAAAATTAATAAAGCACCCTACAAAAAGAAATGAAATCCCACCAAAATACATTTAATGTAAAGTGGGTTTAAGACTCATATAACGCTTTCACTGTTATAAAGTTATCAGATCTAATACTAACTCTACAAACCTAACATCTTGGTCAAAAAGTACAAAAAGCTTGGCCGTTCCATTTAACTATTGCATGAGACCATTTAACTATTGCATGAGACCAGTGACTTAATTTCTTCTGCTTATTGGAGTGCCTGTGCGACGGCCGCGAAACGGCCAAGCCATACATATTGACTAGGTTTGTAGCGTTAGTAGGCCTTGTAGAGTTTAGGGGCTTGGCTCTTAATTAGATCTGATATCTGTTAAATATGATAATATTTACCAGGAACCCATAGGTTAGCAGGAATTGTATTTTATTGTTTCTCGGTCAACTATCCAGACTATCCAGGAATGCCCAAGCTCGAAGATTCAAACCCCTTTAATCCAGTACACGTGCCCAGAATTACCAGGAGAACATGCGTCAGCTGGCAGTGAATAGTTCCGCACACATCGATTAGTTAATAGACAGCAAATTGTTTCTAATTGGGACGTAGGTCGTAGTTGTCCTATTGCGCTGGACTATTGTGTACACAGGTAGATGAGGAAAAAGGTTGATTATACATACTTAGGTTTAGTTAGTTTATGAATGGAGTACACAAACCCACGCTCGGTCTGCGTGGTGGATTAAACGGCCCACACAAAGAGTGGAAGCCCAATTTTCAGCCTTAGCACACCTGTGTTCACTAAAACTAGGAGACACTACATTTATTAATTTATTATAAATAAATCAATATATTTCCAAATACTAGTGTGCGCTTCCAAATAAAGGAGACCACATCATTCTCTTAGAATCTAGGTAGATACAGTAAGTTTGACAAAGCGAAAATAATAAAATAAATCAAAACATACAACAGGAAAATGATAGGAAGGAAACAAAATTAAATACAAAATAAAATATTAACTATAAAAAAACATAACCCCACCGCCGTATCTCCAAGTTGACGTCGTTGTGGGGCTTGCACGCTCCGAATTCTGGGTCTGTGCCGGTAGAGTTTACTTTGCCGGAACAGGTCTGGAGCCAGACCAAAAGAGATACAAAAACCCGCAGGGCAGCATGTGGCGAGCTGTTGGGCAGTAGCGAGCCCACGGACCCTATCTCCCGGGAGAAGTCTTGTTCCTCACCTCTGGCTTGCCTTTATTGGCCGACTTGAGTGGAGATTCGCAAGAGCAAACGTGCTCGGAGGAAGGAAGTATTCCAGCAAGATGCTGGTAGGGATCTTGGCCGTACTTCCGGGATTGTCCTGATAGCCGTGGAATACCTCTCCACTCCTCATAAGCACCTCAGGACATGTTGTCGCTTGTCGCTACGACACTTTGTGCTAGCGACCGTTTTCGGGTGCCCATTATTGAATGTGCAAGTCACCCCCTGCCATTTTATCCGTGTATACCACAACATTGATCAGGCAGGGGATATAGGCTTTCCATAGTTTTAAGTAACCAATCCACTTTAGCCACCCAAATCCATAGCCCAATATGTTTTGTTCCATGTTCTGCAATAGCCCTGCACCAACCGGGGGTTGTCCTTGGGTGCAACTGCATAGTGCATACGGGGATAATCGTCGGTTGGTGCCTCATTCCATTTCAAATTGTCCAAGGGGCCTCTGTGAGTTGGCTTCGGCCCCTCGTACGCCTTCCAAAGGACCGGGTCCCCATGGTCCCGAGATATGTAAACACAAAAAGACATAAAAGATAACGGACACAAATAACAGTAAATATGACTTGAATAATATGACTTATTATAGCTTTTTAAACTTTGTCATTTTGCATGTAATATCCAATTCAATAACACTTCGATACTTCGTTATACTGCCTATTTATTGCTTAAATATTATTACATTGTTGAACTTCCAACTCTTTGCGCTGAGCGAGCGTCAAAATACCAATAGTGCGCTTTAATTTGATAATTAATTAATGTGAAATTAGGCATTACTATAATTTTAACCGAATTGGTACCCCGACCCCCAAGATACAGATTGTCTAGTTCGGGGGTCACTGGCAAATTATACTTTGTAAACTAGCTCTATATAATACTTGCTACTCAAGTCGTCAAAAAACTATCTTCTGTTCTATTTCTATTTTTGAACAGCAAAGGATAGATAGATAACACAATTTCCTATCAGAAATATTTTTTTTTTTTAATTTACAAAATTAATACTTAGATTATTAATAATTCTGCCCAATCCGTATTCTGCACAATCATGTTGATTTGAATTCCAAATACGTAAGCTCGGGTCATTACAACGAAATACGAAACCACGATTTAAAAAAAAGACGGTACAAAAACCAGAATCGGTATTCTATTGACGAACATCGATCGAATCTGTCCATCAAGCTGTCAACTTGACACACAATGACCGGTATCGGAAGATCTCCAGACGGTTTTAATCGCAAGGAAAATATAAATGACAAAGGTCTCTAGTACAATACCCTAAGCGTAACACGCTGTCAATCACGATTTGAAGGTTTTGAAGGATAATACCAACCCTGCTTCATAAGTTTAAAAAATTCATCTGCACAACGTAAATAATGCTATGAACGTGGCTGAACTGTCAAAATTAAAGACATTGCGTTCAATTGTCATTTTATATCTGTTACGCAATAACCCCCCTAAAATAAGGTTTTTCAGGTGTTTAGATCAAAAGCAAAACTATTACACAAAATGAATGCTTGTACAGTCTGCAAAATGCGTGTTCCTGGGCTCGTAAAACTTTCGAAAGAATGGTCCAATCATGTTTTAACTAATATAATTGTTCGACTGCCGTTTTATGTAAAAGTGAAAAAAAAGTATACATATGTACAGCTTGTCTATTTATAAATGACGCGCTTCACAACCGCATTAAAAAATATATATATATACGCAAAGGGTAATGAGGATTTCTATGGGTAATGCGATAGTGGTGCGCATCATTTCAAAGTGAACAAGTTATACCTATAATATCATCATCATCAGCCTATAAATGTTCCCACTGCTGGGACACAGGTCTCCTCTCTGTGAGAAGGAGTGAGCCGCAATCCACCACGCGGGCCCAGTGCGGGTTGGTAGATGTCAAATGTCTTCAAATTTTTGGTTCTAGGACATGCCGGTTTCCTCACGATGTTTTCCTTTACCGTTTTGAGAGTAAATGGTGATGAAATAATTTACACAAAGTAAAGCGCCTGTCTGGGTTCGAATCTACGACCTACAACTCGTAAGTCGCGGCCGTTACCACTTGGCCACCACTGCTCTCGGGCCACCACTGCTCTCATGATTGCATAGCTCAGACCAAATAAAAAACCAAGATATAGCGCTGCGAACAATACAGTGAAGCATGTCAAAACTACACCTCCGCTCTGTGCATACACGCACACATGCACACATTTACAATGAAACTACATACAATCAAACTACACCTCACTAAGTGCACGACATGTTTACAAAACCGGCTTCACGTCACTGTTAACAGCGCTATATCTTGGTTTTTTATTTAGTCTGGGTTGTATAGCTGGATTTCTATGTGTAATGCGATAGTGAGGCGCGTCATTTCAAAGTGGACAAGCTGTACCTTTAATATAGTACTTAACGAAAAATAGAAGAATTAAAAGAGCATTCACTTCTTCAATCAATAATTCAAGAGATGATTGACTTGGTTTTTAAATGTCTCTGCAACACCAAAACTCGATAAAACTAAAACCAAATTCACGAATAATATGGCCATTACTAACTGCTGGTTCAAGATGAGAAGAAAGAAATAAAAAAATTTGAGAGAAAAAAACAGAAAGATACATCAACCCAAATAATAACGCCCTACTTCAATACCTACTCCTCAATTTGACACTGATAAACGACGATTGTCAGCGGTGCGTGATCGTGCGTCGACGCCAGTCGACACCTTGACGATTGCTGGCGTCATTAGTGACGCACGCGCAGACTGGGTATTGAGACAAATAGAAAAAATTTAATGAGTGAGTTAATAGACAGAGTACATTCTGTGTATTTACTCGTTTTTAAGCAGGAACAAAAAATTTGAGGATTTTAGAAGTGCTAACACCTCAAGGTCGTAAAAAAAGAGAGAGAGCGGAGAATCCTCTGGGTTTTTAATGTTCAAACATTCCGCAGTCTCTTTGCACATGACCAGAGGATGGTTTTAGTGAGAGTAGTGCATCCCTCGTACAGCCAACCGCACGACCGTGGTAGCACTTTGACCCTGAGCTGGCTTAGCGTAATACAGAGTTTCAATAGAATAAGAGGCCAGCTTAAAAATCCTGGTTTTGTTTCCATTGGAGTGCGGTCTACTGTACGACTACTTTTTGATCTGTCACAAACTGAACAGCCAGCCTCACATCCAAACTTGCTGGATAGATCATTTTTAGGGTTCCGTAACTCAAAAGGAAAAACGGAACCCTTATAGAATCAATTCGTTATCCGTCCGTTCGTCTGTCTATCTGTCAATAATTTTTTTCACAAGAATGCGTCAAGGTATCAAGTTGAAACTAATACCAATTACGAAAGTCTACGGTCCCGTGGAGCTCTAAAAAAATCGAGCTTCTAAGTCAACGCAATAAAAAAAGGACCATTTATACGAAATTGATACTCGCAAATAAATCAAAACCTATAGGTTACCTACTTCCCGTTGACCTAGAATCATGTTTGGCAAGAAGCGAGGTCTCACACCACAAGTAGGCAAAGGAAAAAGTCCGAAAATCAATTTAATGTAGTTTAATCACATTTTTTTTTGTGTGTTTGCAAACCTAAATTTCTAGTTGAATAATTGACCATGACATATACCAATGCATGGTAATAGAAAACGTTTTTCAACTACAATTGGACGTAGTTTAGCAAAAAGGACTCGACCCACACTATGGTCAAAAATGAAAAAGGTCCTAAAGGAACCAACCTTTAGATCCTTTTTAATTTTTGATCATAGCGTGGGTTGAGTCCTTTTTGCTAATCTACGTCCAATTTTAAGTTTGTTTTTGGGATAAATTCATCCCAACTACGGAACTCTTCATTGTGCGTAGTCCGACCAGGGCCACGCCGCCCGCATTCAAGGTCACTGTCATATATCTGCGTCTTAATTAAATGTCAGCGCCAATTACTGTTTTTTTTTAAACAAATCATGAGGCTTTGGCTTAGATTATGAGTTTAATAACATAACATTCATCATAGTTGAGTATCGATGAGTAAGCGCAAATCTCCAAGACAAAATTTGAAATTAAAAAAAAAAAATACGCGGCGAAACAGGACGTCAAAAAAGAGGCGCTTCATAGGTTTCGCACACAAGCGCTGCCGAGGGTCGGCGCGGCCCTCCGACATGCACTTTACCGGTTCAAAACCGACTTCAAAAAAAAGGAGGAGGTTCTCAATTCGTCGGGATATTTTTTTTTTTATGTATGTTCCCCGATTACTCGAAGACGGCTGGACCGATTTGAAAAATTCTATTTTTGTTTGAAAGGGTATACTTTCAAGTTGGTCCCATTGTCATTTGGTCACGATCTGATGATGGAATCTTGGAGAAATCGAGGGAACTCTTCAAATATTAAAGGCACATCTATAGCGATTTGGGTATTTTTGATGAGTAGTTGATATAAGGCTATTGTAACTTAGATAAATTACAAATCAAACCACTAAAAAGTGAAAAAAAAAACTTTTTTACAAAAAATACAACCGACTTCCAAACTACAAATTGAAAAATATCTTTAAATTCGGAAGTCGATGTCAAAAAACTGAAATACTGATCCAAAGACACCGACTTCCGAAATTAAAGTTATTTTTCACTTTGTAGTTTGGAAGTCGGTTGTATTTTTTGTAAAAAAGTTCTTTTTTTTTACCACGAGCGTGAGCTATTGTTGTGTTGTTACCTTGCCGCATAATCTTTCCTTAGATTGTAATAACTTTACGATACTAAAGAGAAAGTGATTCACAGATGTACAGTCTACCGCCTCGGAGAGGTTTGCCAGTGTTAATTTGTTTGCCAGCATTAGTTTTGCGTGTAGCCTGGCCGTGGGTCGCAGAGAACGATGTCGCCTACATTTTCTGACAAATTGAAGCTAAGGCTGCTTTTCCACCAGAGATGTGCTATGCAGCTATGCTAAGACAGTGGCGGATCCAGGATTGTTGTTTGGGAGGGGCTTGACCCGCTGAGGGTAGGTTTTAGCGAAGTAAACATTAAAAGAGCAAACAATATTTTACAAGCCTCCTTGGAAAATACAACAGAAGTGGATATATTTAGTAACTTGTTCCGTTTAGTTATTTCTAAAGAGTCATAAAAAACCCCTGAAATAAATCGACACGTGTTTCACCTCTCAAATAGGCATCCTCAGGATGACGATAGACTTGTCGCGAACTCGCTCGCTGTACGCGGCGCTTGGTGTGGCAACACGCCGTCGATTTTTTTCAGGGGTTTTTTATGACTCTTTAGAAATAGCTAAGCGGAACAGGTTACTAAATATATCCACTTCTATTGTATTTTATAATGGATTTCCGCAAGGTCACGCCTGAATCAATTAACTAAGCCTCCTTGGATCACTTTTCGCAAATTCTTCAATGACTTCGTTAGGTTGTAGACTACCAGAGATATGTAGGTGAATATACATGGTGCCAGTGGCCAAACCGGGCAGCGTTAGTGGCAGAATGAGTAACGCGCGGATAACGTAAACAAAACATCACTTTAAAACATAATACTTACTCATAAAGTTAAGGATAAATGCTAAAAAGTTTAATTAGAATAATATCAAGTTCACTTTAAGATTTGTAACGGAAGAACTCAAACACTTTTGGGGGGGGCTTGGGCCCCTTAGCCCTCCCCCCCTTCTCCCCGTATCCACTTCTGTTCTACGAGGATGTGAAAGCTAGGCTACAAAACTATGTGACCGTTTCCACTAATGCTAAGCTGTGTAGCGGAGCGAGTAAGATGTGTTATAAAGATGCGCCGCCGCGAGGTAGCTGTGCGAGGAAGATGCGCAGCTCGAGCTATGCGATGAATCGACAGTAGGGTACGGCTGCTTTGCACAAAGCTACACTACTCGCGCATCCATAGCTCCCATTCATAGCACACATCCTTCCATATAAAAAACATAGCTTAGTTGAATCCGTTTCCACCAGTGCTATGCTGTGTGTGGACCAATGAATATGATTGGTGGATATCAAACGCATCCATAGCAATGTAGCATAGCACATCTGTAGTAGTAAGGTGGCGGATTAAGGAAGTGCGGGGCCCGTAGCAAATTTTATCGAGAGGCCTTTGATCTGATATGGGTTCTCTATATCGATGTCTTACGGCCGAAAAGGGATAAGCGACATTTTTTGAGAAATTCAGTTATATACATACTTAGAATCGCCTTTTTTTTCTGCGTCGATTGGTCTAGGTAACGTTTGCCTACGTGAAACTTTTTGTCGGTTACGCGGTAGGAAAAATATAGACTTTAATCAATTTATTTCGTTGTAAACGACTTCAATTTTTGTAAAATTATTTTTTTGGTGTTTGATCTACAAATTATTTAAGAATAAAGAAGTTACACCTTTTGGACTTTATGTAATATTTTAATGATTGTACGTTAAACTATTTTGGCTGGAAGTAAAAATTCAGAAATATGTATTTAGTTTGTTATGCCTGTTCGTGTTAAAAACATAATTAGTCGTTTATTCCGTTTTGGCCGCATTTTGCAGACTCTGTTTGGTCTGTAGTCTTTTAGTGCAATAGTTCTAAGTCTATTTGATCACGGTGATTTTTTGATACGAGGGTTTATTACAAACAATTGTTATTTAGTATGTTTTTAATTTGACAAGTGTGAGGTGCCATTTTTATGTTAATTAAAGACTGAGCTGATTACCTAATTAAATAGTTTTTTATTGTAAGTTCACCCAAGTATAGGTAATACTTGGGTGAACTTGAAATGTTAAATGCAGAGATAACAGTTTTTTAAAGTAAAATAATCAAAATACATCCACTAAATAATTGACATCTTTTCAAAAAATGTGCTTGATACAATTTTCCTTTCAGTCAACTATTGTTACATTGTTGGTTAGATTATATTATCACATTTTTTTCACTAAAAACCAAGACTTGACCTTTTTTTCCTTAATTTAAATAAAACATGGGTTGAATTTAGGTCATTTTTACTCGCATCAGATAATTTGATAATTCAATTTACGACATTTTGGGTGATTTTAAAATAAAGACCATTTGGGGATAACCGACAGTAACTGCTTCTTGCAGGCTGAATTACGTAAAAATAAAAACGCCATCTTATAGATAGCATGCTAAATATTATAAAAACTCATTTCCAGGCTTTCGGGAGCTATACTTAATTTTTATGATTTTTTTTCGTTTATTTTGAACTTTAAATCACTCCCCTGTAAAATTTGAAAAGAGGCGGTTATCCTTTTTCGCCCGTAAGGCATCGATATAATAGTATTTTTTAAATTAAATGCTCAATACGTATAAAGCCATCAACTTTTAGAAATATGTTATAAATTGTATAACCCATCATCGGACGTTGATTGTCTTAGTAAGAAAAAGTGTTACGTATCACGTTTTTGTGACATCAAGTAAGTTCTTCTTATTCTTAATTAGTTTCACTCAAAAAACTACGCTCAGGCGAAGGTGAGTATATAGAATACGTGGGGCCCCGTTTTGCGAGGGGCCCGTAGCAATTGCTACTCTTGCTACGTGGTTAATTCATCGTTGATCTCTGGTGGAAAAGCAACCTAAGCCGATATCAGATGTTTCACTATGTGCACGTATGTAGCTTAGCTATGGGCTCTGTGGAGCGGCGCCTTACCTGTCGCTGCGTCGCGTCGGGGACATATTGAATGCCTATAGTTATTCCTTGATGAATGACGGCTTCAATTGTGCGTGATATTGCGTCAATACCTTGACGATTGTTGACGCCACGAGTGACGCACATGCTGTCATGATAGAAGAAAGATAAAGGAGATACTGCATATTATTATAGCTATTCAATAAGGTCATGCTAAGAAATGGGAAGATAGGTAGGTACGGTGCACTATGTGTTGCTATTCGACAAAATTAAAGGAGTTATACTGAGCGTGAGATCACCCTGCAACAAAGCCCCGAAATCACACCACTTTCAACGGCACTACAACATAACACTTACAGAAGAACAGTGTGACTACTCAGGCCCGAATAAGCTGAGAGTATACACAGACGGATCGAAGACCGACTTCGGTACCGGAGTTGGAGTCTCCTCACACGACCTCAACATAAATATATCCCGCCCGCTGGGAATGTTCAACACCGTCTATCAGGCGGAGTGTGTGGGCATCATACAAGCGGCCCATGCCATAGAGGCCAGGAGAGTTACGGACACTCACATACGCATACTCTCCAATAGCGCCTCAGTTCTCCAATCCTGACGAAAAAAATATACTACTTCAAAGTTAATACTAGAATGTCACAATGCACTAGAACAAGTAACGGTATCTAGCCGCAACACGGTGACACTGCAATGGATAAAAGGACACAGCGGATCGCTGGGTAACGACGCAGCTGACGAACTTGCTAGAAGAGGATCTGGCACGACAGTCTGTGGACCCGAACCTATCGTGCCAATCCCCTTCAACCAAATACGCAGGTGGCTACAGGAGTTCACCCACACACAAGCAGAGAACTGGTGGACCTCGACACCGGGTTGCAGGCAGTCCAAGGAAGCTATGCCATCCTTGGATAGCAGGCTAACCAGGCGTTTATTACGCCTGGACAGGAACGGCCTGCGCCTGGTGACGGGGACCATCACGGGGCACTGCTCGCTAAACAAACACTTCCATACAATAGGCATAACAGACAGTCCTCTGTGCAGGGCGTGCATGGAGGCTGAGGAAACCATAGCGCACGTGCTCTTTGAATGCACAGGCGTCACCCAGATTAGAACAGAAACCCTCGGGTCACCCAGATCCTACACAGATGTTCTGAACAGACCAGGAGATTTAATTAGCTTCTGGAGGGAGGTGGGCTGGTTGGAATAACCACCAAACGGCCGCTATCGCCCACGCACAATGGTCCACCTTACGGACTAAGTGCGGAAACCAAACCCTTTAACATAGAACATAGAACCGGCATGTCCTAGAATCGAAAATTCGAAGACATGTGACATCTACCAACCCGCACTGGACCCGCGTGGTGGATTACGGCCCACTCCCTCTCACAGAGAGGAGGCTTGTGTCCCAGCAGTGGGAACATTTATAGGCTGATGATGATGTTGATGAGGCAAAATTGTTTACGAAAATAAGTTACGCAATTAGGGTACTGGTTATTGGGCCTCTACATGAAGGTACAGGCCAAGGCGCACCACACCGCGCCTGGCATAAAACATTTTACAAACAACATTTATTACTATTCTAAGGCATGTGCAAAATTACGAACTTCCAATATTAACTTTCATCAATTCTTATGCAAAATTGCATGCTTATACAGGATAAAAATTTATCCAGTACGCAAACTTTAACACGTGACTGTACTCATCATTATGAACAACTTTTACTATGGGACCAAACCAGAAATTGCGAAAAAAAAGGACAGCTTTTCCCTACATTCACCTACGGTCGCATAACTCGTCAAAGTGTGAGGAACAGCTAATTTTTTTCGCTTTTTCATGTTTGGTCCCATAGTAAAAGTTGTTCATAATGATGAGTAAAGTTACGTGTTAAAGTTTGCGTACTGGATAAAAACTTACCCTGTAGTATTCCTTCCTCGAAGCGCACCAACTTTGAAACGCACCAAATGCGTTCCTCGATAAGCTTTAGGCTGTGCATTGTCTGTCAGTGAATCGAAGTTTTTTATTAAGTAGATAAATTATGACAGCGATTTCATCAACTACTTACGTGCTGAGCATTTTTCGTCATACTCAAAGAAAAGAAATAGGGTACCTCCGATTTTATTATTTTCGACTCGATGCAAAATATTTTCCACTGACCGTGACCAACATTGATAGTGAATACGTTGATTAGTAAAGTTTGAAGTTGTTAAGTAATTTGACAACTCTTGTCAAGAGTTTCCGTGGTGTAGCGGTTATCACATCTGCCTAACACGCAGAAGGCCCCCGGTTCGATCCCGGGCGGAAACATAGCTTTTTGTTTTTTTATTAATACTTATTTTTTTTTAAAGGTTTTAACTTCATTTTTGTTTATTCTTTCTTGACTTGGAAAGTATAATAGAGATAGATAACTAATGGACATCCATTTAAAATCAAGTAATTTAATTTACGAACTTTATACAAGTGTTTGCGGAAAAACTCATCACATATCTGCATTTTGTACTTAATTATTGAGTATTGTGTTATTATAGAGCATTGTTTATTGCATTTGATTGTTCCAAAACATTGGTGTATCATTTTTAGATAAAGAATTATAAGCGCCATCTATTAGCGTATGGACAAAATTGAATTGAATGAAGCGGTCTTAAGAGTTATGCTACTTGCCGCTAGATGGCGCAAGCAGTTTGAAATTTCAACAAAAAATCTTTTTCCTCGTTCCTGACAACTATTGACATCTTGTGAAATACTAAATAATTAGCTCAGGAATAATAAGTAAAACATAATATTTACTACAAACATCTGCCCCGGGCAAGATAATATTATTATTTTGAAAAAGTTGTAAGAATTGGTGCACATGAATGCACCCCGATATTTAATATTCGGGACGAATAATTTACAAACACCAATATCACAGTACGAATTATTAATTTTAATATAAAAATATAAATAACATAAAAGTTGGTACACACGGTCCCAAGATGTATTAATTTATTTTGGACTTACAAAGTTACGATTTTACAAATGACGCTCTAAAGCGCCTAAACAAAATTATTAGCAATTCGGTAAAGAGGCAACATTCTTCTATTCTAATTTATTTAGGTGGTGTACATACTTCAGTTCTACGTTCACATCACATAACATCACGCCTGTAATCCCTGAAGGGTTAGACAGAGGTGTAATTATGTACACCCACATTTCGCCAGTTATGTTTAAGTCTACTGAGTCTACTGAGAAATTCCAGATGGTAAACCCAATTATCAAGAAACTGATGTAACTGTTCTTTCTCGATAGCCTTTTATTGAGTCCTTTGCAGGTTTTATTAAAACAACACCATCACTTTTTTCACCCCGATTATATTTTTCACAGACTCTTCTTTTTCTTACATTTTCTTACCAACTAGTGTTACCATTGTAAAAAATCACTAAAACTATATTAGGTCGGATACACAATACTTAAATATCTAACATCCTCCAACGCCAAAAGGAAATAATAAAAAAAATAGGATGTGTCCGAAATTAACATTAACAAATTTTAATATTGCTACTTGCGTCTAGAGGGCGTTTTACACAATAATATTATATGCGCCATCTAGCGAACACACCTGAAACGAGTATAATCTTCTACTCAACACTAGATGTCTTAACTATGAATTAGAATATTATAAAATATAATTATTAATACAATTATCGTTTTAAAAATAGCATATCGTTACACAACAGTCTTGAGTTTTGTCTTACACATATTATTTATTACAATATTTAAGTCACAGAAACTACTAAATATCTCGACTTTCAAAGATAAATCGAATAAATATTTATTACTTATTAGTAATTAGTTATTAAGTATAAATATTGTATTTACTAGGCATTTTTACCATTCTACCGGAACGAGTAGATTTCTGAGGTCTTCCAAGCAGTTCAGACGACGAATGTTTGTCGTGTTTTTGTTGCTCTAAATTATTTTCCAAATTAGAACAAATTGGACTTTGACTTGTCGCTTTTACCAATGGTACCTCGTCACCTGTCTGATTGGAGACTTACAGTTTATAAAGCCTCTGGATTGGGCGAACCTTGGTGCCTGTGGCAGTCTTTACTTGAGCTGTTCTTTCGATTCCGTCTTTGCCTGTAAACAAATCTAAAACAATGCCTAATGGCCATCTTATTCTCCTCTCATCCGTTTCTATCAAGACAATGTCACCTATGTTTATAATATCTCTTGTTTCTTTCCCTTTTTGGACCAATAAAGTAAGGTATTCATTTTTGAAACGTTGTTTGAATTGTTCTCGAAGTTCTTGTAAATATTTGTGCCGTTTATTCAAACTGTTACCATCTATGCAATCAAAATCTGTCATGTCAGTGTTATATGTGGGCTGGATGAAATGTGCCGGGGTAAGTGGCTCTAGACAGTCACCCTCGTCTTCATTTATATATGTAAGAGGCCGGCCATTCATAACTGCTTCACATTCACATAATATGGTTCCAAGTTCCTCATATGACACTGACGCTTTACCTAAGATACGTCGCAGAAGATCTTTCATAATGCGTATCAGTCGCTCCCAATAGCCGCCCCACCAAGCTGCAGTCGGTGCGTTCATCTTCCATGACATACGTCGAATGGTGGAGTTACGCTGAACCTCCTCCCAATCTAGAGAAAAAATCAAATTTTTAGTACCACAAAAATTTGTGCCTTGATCAGACATAATTAAATCTGCGCGGCCTCTACGCGCTACGAATCGTCTCAATGTCATAATAAAGGCCTCCGTAGAAAGTGATCTCGTTAATTCTAAGTGCACTGCACGATACATTGCACAAGTGTATAATACGATCCAACACTTCTCGCCGTTACGCAGTAATAATGGGCCCGCTAGATCGACGCCAGTCGTTTGAAACGGCGCGGAGCAGTTAGTGCGTTCTGGTGGCAGTGGCGCTGCCGGTGCCTGTGTAGCTTTTGCTCTATAACGTCTACAAATAACACATGCAGAGATTACTGACTTTACTAATCGACGTATTCCGATTATCCAGAACCTCGCCCGTATATCTATGATGAGTTGATTGGCCCCTACATGCTGTAGATGTTCATGTCGTTGTCTCACCATAGCCATAACAATTGGATTCTTACCCCACAATAGATAAGGTGCCTTGGTGGTCTCTGGAAAATTTGATATTGTAAGTTTAGTTTTGATTCTTAATAATCCCTCTTCATCTATGTACTGTGTTAAATGTTCACTCCTTTTTCCATTAATTTCACTGTTTTCCTTTTGTATCAATTTGATCACAGTTTTTTCTGCCTTACTATACTCACTATAAGTTATTTCTCCTTTTCTTTTATTCTGTGAATGTTGTGTATTATATGTAAATCTTAACATCCACGCCAACATCCTAATGATTTTTGAATATTTGGAGAAATACTGTATTTTATTTAACAGACTTTCATCACAACATACTTGTGCATTACATACGGTTTTCTTAGTTTCCAGGTGTACTTGCAGCTCGTCCACGGTGAAGTCGGACTGCGGCCACTGTTCGGGTTCCAGGCGCAGCCACGCCGGTCCCTTCCACCATCGGGTCTCGAGTAGGGTTCTCGCGTTGCAGCCTCTGGACGCTAGGTCGGCCCAGTTGTGTTCACCAGAAATATGTCGCCAATCTTTTGTATTAGTATGTTGTCTAATTTCTTTTATTCTATTACCTACAAATGTGTTTAGAGGTAATTCACGTTTAATCCAGCACAGAGTAACCGCGGAATCCGTCCAGCAGTATTCTGGACAATTTTCTAAATTAAGATTTTCTCTGGCCTGTGTGAGTAGTCTTGCGCCTATCAAAGCAGCTAATAGTTCCAGTCTGGGAATACTTATCTTTTTGGGTGGTGTGATACGTGATTTGGCTGAAACTAGTTGTATGCTTATTTTATCTTTTCCAGCCCTTAGTAACACACCTGCAGCATACCCATCCTTACTAGCATCACAAAATAAATGTAAACTTACCTCACACTTTTTCATAATATTTTCAGTTAATCTTCGTGGTATTTTACATTCTTTTAAACAATTAATGTGTTGATACCAATCATGGAATCTTTTCATCAGATCAGCGTCAAGCTGAGTGTCCCATGACAGATCTCTTTTCCAAGCTTCTTGCAATATAAGTTTTGGTGTCAACATTATTGGTGAAGTATATCCAATCGGGTCAAAAATCTTTTGTGTGAGTGACAACAAATCTCTTTTTGTAAGATATTGTACATCTTCTGGGGCAGGAAAGTTTTCCATGTTACAGTACAGCTGATCAGATGAAGTATCCCAGTTGAGACCTAGTACTGGTATTATTTCCTTACCTGACTCATTTATTTTCAGCGGTGATGTCACCCACATGCGTAAATTGAATTTCGCCTCACTCATGATCCTCTTGGCATCTTCTATAAATTTTGTTGTTTCTTTTTCAGTGTCTAAACTTGTTAAACAATTATCTACATACCACGATTTTTTCAGAAGCTGTGCAGTCTGTTGATGTTCTCCTGTTACATTGTTAAGGTAATTTATAAGTGTGGCAGACAATAAAAATGGGCTACATGTCAATCCAAATACTACCCTACAGTGTCTGTATACTACCCTATTGTTACAGTCCTCGTTTTCCCACCACAAAAATTTTAAATAGTCTCTATCAGTTGTAGGAATGCTAATTTGAAGGAATGCTTTCTGTATATCTGCTGTAATACCAATTGCCCCTGTTCTAAAGCCGATAAGTAAGTTGGGAATGTTCTAGAATATAGGATTTTATGATTATCTGTGGAAATGATTATCTGTGTGGAGTATCTATGTCTTCGAGATGGGAGTTCGGTATTGAAAATAAAATAAAGTTTGTACTGATAATTTATTCAGTCTTTAATTATAAAACATGGCGCAGCCGTAAAAACGTGTTACTATCCTTGCGATTCATAAGTTATAAATATGGAGAATTGTGTGAAAGTTTTGCCAAATTTTGACATGAGGTCGAGTAATGCCGGCGATGAGTGGCCATTGTGGAAACAATGTTTTCAGGATTATCTAATTGGTATTGGTCAAGGCGAAGCTGCAGACAATGTTAAAGTTGCTCTGATGAGGAACATGATGGGGATGGAGTCCGCCAGAATTCTTGCAACCCTTCCTGTGTCTAGTGAGAAGATAGTGAAATATGAAAAATTTATAGACGCCATTGATAAATATGTTCGACCTATGGTGAACGAAGTTTTTGAACGTTTTAAATTTAATGAGAGGAAACAGCAGCAGAACGAAAAGTTCGATAATTTTTTAACGGATTGTAAAAGACTAATCAGTTCCTGCAATTATAAAAGCACTACTGAAACCATCGAGGATCAACTCTTGAGAGACAAAATAGTCCACGGTATAACTGACAAAAACTTGCAAGAACATTTACTCAGACAAGAAAATTTGACTCTGAATAAAGCTGCTGATTTATGCAGAACTGCAGAACAAAGTAAAGAACAAGTGAAGATAATGAATCCACTCAATACTTATGAAATTGACAGAGTAAAAACAAAAAGTCATGATAAAAATGCAAGTTACAAAGAAGAGAAAAAGTTTAATTGCAACCGATGCCAAACAACACATGGTCCAAGACAATGTCCAGCATATGGGAAAAAGTGTAGTAAATGTGGAACTTTAAATCATTTTGCAGTGTCATGCAGAGTCAGAAAAGTGCATAATATTCAGGAGCATTGCGGAGATTCATCACCAGAGTCATCATTATTCTGCGGTAGGGTCAATAATGGTAACTCCAGTTCAAACTGAGTTAGAAGGATTCCAAGGGACAAAAATTAAACCATTAGGTATGGTTAATTTAAGGTGTAAGTATAAAAATATTGAATGTTGTGAAAATTTCATGCTTGTTGAAAGCAAAAATATGCTATTAGGTTTACCCGGTTGTATTAAATTAAATTTATTAAAAAGAGTACAAAAAGTGTCAGTAGTTAATAATGTTGAGGAACAGAAGTCTAAGTTTGTATCAGAAAATTTTGAAGTTTTTAATGGTCATGGTAGCTTTCCCAATAAATGTAATATTCCTACAATTCCTCATGAACCTATCTGTAATCCACCTGTTAAGGTTCCCTTAGCTTTGTCGGAACCCTTGAAGTGTGAGTTAGACAGGTTAGTTAAGCGAGGGGCTATAATGAAAGTGGAGGAAATAAACTCTAAAGCTTGTATTAATAGAATTGTGATTATTGAAAAACAAAATAAGAAGTTAAGATTGTGTTTAGACCCTACAGATTTAAATAAATATATCATAAGAAAACCAAAACATATGTCTACTGTTGATGAAGTGGCTTTTAAGTTAAGAGATATGGAAGTATTTTCGGTTTTTGATCTGTCAGAAGGATTCCATCATTGCCCACTTACAGAGGAGGCTTCATGGAAATGTTGCTTTGCTACACCATTTGGAGTGTATAGATATTTAGTTCTTCCCTATGGTGTAACCAATGCACCTGAAGTCTTCCAAGATCAGATGGAATTTTACTTTGGTTCTATACCTAATGTGTTATGTTGGTTCGATGATATTGTAGTCATGGGAAAAAATGAGTCTGAACATGATAAATCTGTTGCTGAGTTGTTAAAAAGAGCAAAAGAGATAGGAGCAGTTTTTAACAAAGATAAAATACAGTACAAGCAAAGAGAAGTTAAGTATATTGGTCAAATATTCAGCAAGGAAGGTATGAGAGTTGATGGTGATAGAGTAGAGTCTTTATTACAGTTAAAGTCACCTAGTTCTAAGGAAGAATTACAAAGATTAATTGGATCGTTTAATTATGTAAGGAGATATGTACCTGAGATGGCCGAATTAATGTCACCCCTATGTAAACTTTTGAAAAAAGATGTAGAGTTTCAGTGGTTGCCACATCATGAGAAAATGTTGGAAAATTTAAAGTGTAAAATTTCTCAGGCACCAGCTTTGAGCCCATTTTGTACTGATAAAGAGATAATTTTGCAGTGTGATGCTTCTAAAAATGGAATTGGGTGCTGTATGTTTCAAAAAGATGATAAAAACATGTTAAGATTAGTTGCGTGTGTTTCGAGAACTATGAATAGTGCTGAAATTAATTATAGTCAAACTGAGAAAGAGCTATTAGCAATTTATTATGGTACACAAAAATTTCACAAGTATGTATATGGTTGTAATTCTGTAAGTGTCCAAACTGACCATAAGCCTTTGTTACCAATTATGTCAAAACAGATCAGTAAGATTGGTTCACCTAGACTAAGACGTTTAAGGTTAAAATTATTAAATTACAGTTTAAACCTTGTTTATGTTCCTGGGAAATTTATACATTTTGCTGATATGCTTTCAAGGAATAGTAGAAAATTGATTGAGAAAGATGTAGAGATGTTGGAAATGGTACATTCAGTTTCAGTACATTTACCTATGAGTTCAGAAAGGAAAATTCAATTTCGATTAGCTACTAGTAAAGACAGAATTTTGACTGAGATTACTAAGTATTATTTTAGTGGATGGCCTGTTGAATCTAAGGTTTCCCCAGAATGTAAACCATATTATAAACTTAAGGATGATATTTATGTGGAGGCAGGATTAGTGTTTGTTGGTTCTAAAATAATTGTACCTGAATCTTTAAGATCTTATGTGCTAAATTTAATTCATCAAGGACACCCTGGGGTAAATAAAAGCATTAATAGAGCTAGACAGCTATTTTATTGGACAGGTATGTCTGAGAATATTAAAAATTTAATTGTTAAATGTAGAACATGTGAAAAATTTAGACCTAGGAATTACCATGAGCCTATGTTATGTCATAAGATACCTAAGCAGAGATTTAATAAAGTAGGGACAGATATATTAGAGTTTGCTGGTAAATCATATTTAGTGATAGTTGATTACCTATCACATTGGCTTGAAGTAATTCCTTTGTTAAATAAGAGTTCTGAATCCATTATAAATGCAATGCAAGAAGTGTTCACCAGATTTGGTTACCCGGAGACCGTAGTTGCTGATAATAATCCATTTTTGTCATACGAGTGTAAACAGTATTATAGGTCTAAAGATATACAAATTTTAACTTGTAGTCCACATTACCATAGGAGTAATGGGTTAGCAGAGAAGTCCGTACATATTGCTAAGACTTTGTTAAAGAAATCTAATGATGAAAACATTGATTATAGAGATTCCATTTTACATTATAATAATACGCCTTTAGCTGGCCTACAGGTTTCACCATCACAAATTTTACATAGTAGACGCCTAAGAACTAATGTACCTACTAGCAGTATAGCTTTAGAACCAAAGATAGAGAAAAATGTTGATATTTTGTTGAATATGAGAAAGTCTGTAACTAAAAACTTACATGATAGGAAAGCTAGAAGGAAGGAACAAAATTTTGAGATAGGGGAACAAATAGTATATAAAATTGATAAGGAAAATATTTGGAAAAAGGGAATAGTATTAAATAAAGCTGAAGAACCTAGATCTTACATAGTAAGTGGTGGTTCTAAACCAGTAAGACGAAATACTTACCACATGAAAAAGTCTCAAACTAATGTAAGTCATGGTTCTAGAGATATGTTTATAGATGTAAGCAATAATGGTTGTCAATTAAGTTTACCTAGCTGTTCACAAAGTGAGCCTGATGCACCTGATGTGACAAATAATAATAGTTCTAATAATACTCAGAATAAGAACAGTCCAAGTTTGCATCAGACTAGATCTGGCAGAATTATTAAGCCTCGACAGATTTTAGATTTGTAAGGAACCATGTTTATTAGACTGAATTATGTTTATTGTTGATTGGGTTTAATGTTCACAAGTTTATTAAAGGGGGAGGTGTTCTAGAATATAGGATTTTATGATTATCTGTGGAAATGATTATCTGTGTGGAGTATCTATGTCTTCGAGATGGGAGTTCGGTATTGAAAATAAAATAAAGTTTGTACTGATAATTTATTCAGTCTTTAATTATAAAACAGGGAATACGATCAATTAAATTGGTACCTTTTTCCAAGCAAGAATTCAGACACAGTCCATTTTTATCTTTAGCCGATGCATCAAATACTGGTCTGATTGAACTGGTCAGGCTAGACTCTTTAATAACAGCCCTATGTGGTAGGTAATGACCTGTATCATGATCTACTTGTGATGGTGGCACCTTTTCTATAATACCTTCCTGATGCCGCTCCTGAAAAACTTCATGATACTCTTTGAATTTACCTCCTGATATTAGCTTTCGAGTAGTTGAATCAAGCCTTTGTTTTGCTCTTTCATAGTTAGATAATAAATCTTCATGACCTACTTTAAAGGGAAGTTGAACTTCATACCTGTTTTCTTCATTGATCTTCACTGTTTCTTTGAACGCTGCAAATACCTCCTCTGCGACTGTGGCCTTTGATTTTGTCTCCGCTGGATCCTGGATACCCAATGTCTCTAAATCCCAGTAACCTGTCAACTCAGAACAAAACATAGAGATTGTCATATTACTTAAAGCACCTACTTGTTTGCCCTGTAGTGTCCAGCCCAGCTTTGTCTTTATGGCAACAAGTCCATTTTGCAACTGAATTATTGTGCCAGTCATCAGAAGACCTGAGAAATCTGCCCCAATTAATAACCCAATATCAGTACTATCACCTTTGTCAGTCAGAGATATTTCGTGTGACTTTAACAAATTACAAATAACAGTGTCATTAGAATTGAATCTAGGAACATTAGTACAAACACATGAGCGCCCTAGCGCTTCCAGATTAATTTGGAAACTGTTATCTAAGCTTCTTATTTCTAGGTTATAAACTTTATGAAGCTGAGAATTTGTCTGCACTCCACCAAACAGGTTGTGGGTAAGTACTTCTTCTTTCATTGCTGGTATTTGGAGTTTTTCAATGATGTCCTGCTTAATGTAGGTCTTCTGTGAACCACTGTCATAAAGTGCACGAACATGAAGTTTTTTGCCCTTGTATTGTATCTCAACAATTACAGTCTGAAGAAGTGTGGTTCCTTGTATAGTAGATGATGCTGCCGTTATTTTCTTTTCTGATACCGGTGACTCATTGTTATTATTGTTTGGTGTTGGTTTATTTGTCCTACACAACACTATTGAATGCCTTTTATTACAGATCAGACACTTGATTGAGGCTCTGCAATTTTTCCAGAAATGTCCTTTTCTCAAACAGATTGTGCAAGCTTTTTTCTTCATTATTATCTCTTTGCGCTGATCTACCGATAATTTTTGTAATTTGTAGCACTCAATACTGCTATGTCCTTCTTTGTCACACCATAAACAAATATTTTTTGGTTCTTCTTTCACCGTTGCAGCAAGGCAATTTGCAGTTGGCATTTCTTTCTTATTGTTTGTTACATGGTTTTCTGAAAATGTATTAGCCATTTTTATCCTTTGTTCATTTTCAACCTCTTTTTGTATAAATGTCAATAGATTGTTCAATTCTTCATCTATATTGACATTACTCTTTGTTCTTTGCCATGTCTTTAATATTTCTTGGGGAAGAGACGACTCTACTAGCGGTAATAGGAAAGCAGCATGGTTTTTTGTGACTCCAAGTGTCTCCAATGCCCTTAAATGTGCACTTAACTTGTCATATAATATGGCCAATTCAATTCCATCGCCACTCACTTTTTGTAGTACCAGTGCCAAAAGCTCCCTTACGTAAACTTGAATTTGTAAATCTTCTCGCCCATATCTAGATTTCAGGTGCTCTATACACTTTGGATAATTTTCAGCAGTAATAGGGTAACTTTCTACCAGTGATTTAGCTTCAGAGTCGATGGTCATTGCTTGTACCAAGTACACAAACTTGTCTACCGTAGTTATATTCCCTTCGTGAATTTTTCTGAATTGGCTCCAAAATGGCATCCAACTTTTTAATTGCCCGTCGAATTTTGGGATGTCTATTTTTGGCAATTTCATTTGGGTGCTTCCTTTATTTTCTGAGCCCGTTTGTGGCACCATTTCTCTTTTTATTTTCAGCCATTTTAGTGTGTATTTTTCGCATTCTTCTAAATCCGTCAAAATCATTGATTCTTTAAAATCATCTTTTTTCAAAATTTCTGACTGGATTTGTTCATTTACTTCCTCCAACTTTCCATAAATCTTTCCAAGGTTCTCCATTATAATTTGCTTGTTTTCCCCTTGGTCCATTTGCTCGCTCAATTTATTTGCGTTTTTTGTGAACTGTGTTCGGAGCGCCGCACGTAATCTTTGGTGTTGTTCCATCTTATTTTTCTCGGTCACGGTCGCCATATATCAAGAAACTGATGTAACTGTTCTTTCTCGATAGCCTTTTATTGAGTCCTTTGCAGGTTTTATTAAAACAACACCATAACTTTTTTCACCCCGATTATATTTTTCACAGACTCTTCTTTTTCTTACATTTTCTTACCAACTAGTGTTACCATTGTAAAAAATCACTAAAACTATATTAGGTCGGATACACAATACTTAAATATCTAACACCAATAACACTTTGCCCGACCCGGGAATCGAACCCAGGACCTCATTCATACTCAGCAGTAGCTACTCGCATTAGTACTCAAAAAAATATTTTCGTTGTTAGCAATCGCAAGAACTCTGCTGAACTTTTATAATTATCCCAGAAAAAAAAAAAAATTGCAAATTTAAAGGCTAATCAAATAATATTATGTAATAAAATAACCATACATTCGCACCAATATTATCGAACATATTGATATTTTCTTAGCTGTCCACAGACCCTAGTCTATGAGTATTGTTTGTTTAACTAAGCAAACATTATTTATCAAAGCAAATGCGTTTTCAGGAAAAAAACTGCGCACACAGATCGCTGCACGATAAAAAAAATGCAATGTCTGATAAAAACTGCAAAGGGTTATCTTTGCATAAGGTTGACGGCCTCAGGTGTGTGGTACATAATGTTTCTATTTATATATGCCTATTTTATTGAACTAATAAATTATTAAATAAAATTAAAAAAAAACTATGAATGATGCGTGAGGAATGATGTGATAAGACAGCGGTGTGATTTAAAAGAAGATGTAGTGACAAAAATTGAAAAGGGTATGCTGAGATGGTTTGGGCATGTTGAGAGGATGAATGAAAGGCGACTAACAAAATGTATTTACAAGGCTGATGTAAAGGGAAAGGCCGGGCGGGGACGCCCTAGGAGGACATATACTGACCTTATTGATGTTCTTCAGAAAGGCCAGGTGCGTAGTACTCGCAACCGGCGTGCGTGTATGACCAGATGAACGTAAACGAGGCAAAAGGACTATGTAAGGATTGTAGCAGGTGGCGTTCTGTAGTTTCTGCCTACCCCCATGGGAAGAAGGCGTGAGTTTTATATATGTATGTATGTAATAAATTATTGAGTCGCTCCATATTACTTGACTAAGAAATTAGTTTAACACCTCCTAAATTATTAAAATGTGTCAAGATTTATTTTATTACTACTCTTATAGAGGTTGAGGAACAGGGTGTAAAGTTCACTCATTCTCCATAGAAAAAGGAGGATCCCCCGATCAGTCGGGTATTGTTTCTGATGTGCTACTGCCCAACGATTGATGTCAAGACGTTGTATATATGCTGGTCGCGCGGTAAACTCTGCGCGATGTAGGATTTTGAGTAACGTCTGTGAGATGCGTAGTTCGCATGGGCTGATGTCGATTCTCTTCCACACTCCCTTATAACATGACAAGCCAAATGCCCAATAGGATTTCATATCGACAAACATGACGATCTTAGGGGCTTATGGCTAAGTAACAGCTGCACGGGTCGATCGATCAGGTTAAGCTACGCTTGCCGCGGTTGGTCTGTGGATGGGTGACCATCTTTACATACCAAGACCCTCCGTGCCTCGGAAAGCACGTTAAGCCGTTGGTCCCGGCTGTCATTTGTAGATCTTTGACAGTCGTTACGGGTAGTTAGAAGCCTTAAAAAATGTCTGACAACCAGTCTTACCAGGGGTATCGTATTACCCAGGTACTGGGTTGTGGAGGTCAGATAGGCAGTCGCTCCATGTAAAATACTGGTATTCAGCTGCATCCGGTTAGACTGGAAGCCGACCCTAACATAGTTGGGAAAAGGCTAGGCAGATGATGATGAAACATGACGATCTTCCATACAAACTTTTAACCCCATTCAGGTATGAATGCTCACTTTCGTTGTAAAAGGAAGTCTTGTGCAAAATTTCATGCTTCTAAAACAGATCCAGCTGTTTAAACTGTACGTTTTCTGTCAGTGAACATAAGATTTTTGAAGTTAAAACTTCTTTAGGAGCGTTGGGCATTTTTGAGATAGGACTAAACCATTGATTTCGCGACACTGTGACGGAATTTACCGACACCGTGGAGTAAAAGACATCAACGCGTTGATTACCGCGGTGCGTGGAGTAACAGACATCAACGCGTTGATTACGCGGTGGTGATTTTTTTCAAGTTTCAGCCCTCAGAGTGCCACTGTTTTGTTTTTTTTTTTAAGTAGATGATGATAGGTCAAATCCAAAGAAAATTATGTGATTCATACCTTATTGCATTTAATAATTATTTATTAACCACCATTAATTTTAATCAATCATGATGTCGCAAATCATTTGTCACTCACATTGACTTTCGCGAAAAGTTATCGACTCCTACGCATAATGACTAGGTGGCGAGCGCGTGGGCCGCTCGGAATTGATTTCGCCTTTACACTATATTATTTGCGTGAGACGTGTTGTCAGTTATGTGGTCCTAGTACTTAGATGAAGCATACGCTGCCATACATAGGGCATCTCAAGTAGTCTTCGAGCTCAAATAAACTATAGGTATTTAACTGAAAATGAGACCACTTTTCCTCTTCACCCAAACGTCACATTAATTGTTTGTTATCCATAGTTTTTTTGTACTATTGTAGCATAGAGCTGCAACAGCAGTGCTTGGTAAATAGTTCAAGTAACCATATATCACCGCTAGCTGCATCTCATAGGCTTACTACCCATCTTCCTTTGGCTATTATAATGTTATGCAACCCTAGTCTTTAGGAATCGTGTCAGTTCTTACACCTAGGCATTGATATGCAGTAGATTAGGCTCTATCGGCTTAGTCTCGCGATCACCTTGCTGAATGACTCAAATTTTTACCTCGGGTACTTATAAAATACCCTAATTTATTTACTGTATAAAAAACTAGAAGACCGAACCAATACGGGCTTCTTTAACGTTTTATGAGGTAGGTAGAACCAAAGATTGTAATCGTTAGATTCGCCCTACCCCGTCGAAAGATGATCGAGTTTCGTTTTCATTTTGACACCTCTGACTCTCAATGTCACAGTCACCATAGAAACGCATATGAAATTTGTTAGCTCAATCTTTTCATTATGGACACTATGGGGTTTATTTATAAACGTTGCTTAAAAGTTAAATGACGTTCAAACGTCAAAAATATACATTTTTGAGTCGCTAATCATTACTTTAAGCAACGTTTATAAACCCCTTTTCTCGCGACTGTGAGGGGAAATCTAACGATTAAAATCTTAGGGTATAACTCCATTTATATAGGCTCTTTCGTATATTTCAATGATCTTACTGAACTACATACAATAATATTATATTTACATATATTCTACGAATCCTTATCACCGTAATATTATAATCCTGTAAACAGTGCGTTCAATCGATATTATTATTCACAGGTCATTTGCTTGAAGGTGAATCGATGTTCATCGATAGAACGCATTACATTTTATACCTATGCACAAACAAAATATGAGTAACTTCTGTTAGAGACCAAGCTACTTGTGCTATTCTACTGGACAATAACACAGCTATTTTTCCACCATTGCGCTTTGGTTAGCATAATCAGACTATAAAGTTTTCACACAGGCCTCCTCTCTGTGAGAGGGAATGGGCTGTAATCCACCACGCGGGCCCAGTGCGGGTTGGTAGATGTCACATGTCTTAGAATTTTCGGTTCTAGGATATACCGGTTTCCTCACGATGTTTTCCTTCTCTGAATGTCGACTTTTGCTCTGTCTGGGAAAGATGGAAACTCAAAGCATTTATTTCAAATAAACCCATTACGGGTAGTTTTGAATTGTCAAGGGGTCGGTCGGTCAGAAATATGAAGCTAGTTGCCCATTCCAAAGCGTAGTAGGTACCTATGGAGAAGAACGGGCAAGAAACTCCACGGCACCATTTTAAATCAAAATATTGTTACAAATTCAAAGGTAATGTCAGACGACTATTTAATAAAACAATATATTGGCCGTCCTAAGTATATTCTAAGGACATTGCAGACAGTCTAATCTTTAAAAAAAAAGTGTTTATTCATAATAAATAATTTTACAATACATAATAACTCTGTCAAACTGATAAGCAGTTTGTTTGCAGACGTAGCTTCTTTTTTAGTACATAAACATAATTTTTTATCAAGGCGGTTCCGCTTGCAACTAAACTTAATGCGGGTGTTTAACTTAGTCTTTCAGCTCCTAATTATAGTCTGTTATACCGAAGTAGAGTTTATTTTCTTAATAGTTTATTTTAATTTTTTTATAACCGACTTCAAAAAAAAAATTCGTCGGATTTTTTATTTTTATGTATGTTCTCCGATTACTCGAAGACGGCTGGACCGATTTGAAAAATTATTTTTTTGTTTGAAATGGTATACTTTCAAATTGGCCCCTTTGTCATTTGGTTACGATCTGATGATGAGATCTTGGAGAAATCGAGGGAACTCTTTAAATATTGTAGGCACATCTATAGCGATTTGGGTATTTTGAGCAGTATAATGAGCAGTTGACATTAGGCTATTGTAACTTAGATAAACAAATCAACCCACTAAAAAGTAAAAAAAAACTTTTTTACAAAAAATTCAACCGACTTCAAAACTACAAAGTCGGTGTCAAAAAACTTAAATACTGATCCAGAGATACCGACTTCTGAAATTAAAGTTATTTTTCCCTTTGTAGTTTGGAAGTCGGTTGTATTTTTTGGAAAAAAGTTTTTTTTTTCTATTCTCAATCTTGTTTCGGCTTTATTTAAATTGTCTTTTTTGCAGTCGGGTTTTTTTATTTTTTATTTTATTCTCCTATTGATTTGCTATTATTGCCTGTGTCCTTTATCCGTTTTGACACCAATCAACGGGTAGGAAAGGAAACGTCAATACACCAACTCATGACTCTCCGTACCTCACTGAGCTACTGCCTCCTCACAAACCACTAAACAATTCGCGGTCTTGAGCACAATTTTCTAAACTGATGTTATATTTTTATAACAAAACTGGGTTAGTATGACATAACACAAGGAAACGATCACAATAGTCGGTTCTTCTCATTTTGCACGGCGTTGCGTCAATCTCGGTGCAACTTTAAGATTTCGTGTACAGGCTGATGCTTTTTGTGTACGTGGGTGGATGACGTACAGATGATCGCGGGGAATACCTGGATGAGACTCGTACACACCAGCACGCGTAGCATGACCACCGTAGAAACGAGTTTTGTCGACGGAAGAGTAGACAAAATGACAGATAACCAATCACAATCTGTCATTTTGTCTATTCTTCCGTTGACAAAACTCGTTTCTACGGTGGTCATGCTACGCGTGCTGGGAAGCATCCGGGTGCCGGGTGCGGGCCAGCCCCAACAATATACTGCAGTGTATCGGGAGCAGACTAGACTGTTTGTGTATGAATCGCTGCTGCAAGCTGTCCACATCTGTGTTGAGCGTGTAGCAGGGATTCATTAAATGTATAGGTTATGTTTACTAACGTAGTTGTTAAGATATATTGTTACTAACATTTTTCAGTCTTGTTGCTTGTTAATTTAAATATCACTATCACTACATAGTATAAAACAAAGTCGCTTTCTCTGTCCCTATATCGCTATGTATGCTCAAATCTTTAAAACTACGCAACGGAATTTGATGCGGTTTTTTTTAATAGATAGAGTGATTGAAGAGGAAGGTTTATATGTATAATAATCCGGTTTATACCCGTGCGAAGCCGGGGCGGGTCGCTAGTAAATAAATAAATAGCACAAAATTAAAGCGGTTATTCTTAGCAGTGGGTAGAACAAGGTTGCCAATGAATTGGTGATAATGTTTTTTACGGGAAATGTAGGTTTTTGGGTTTTGGGCGCAATTTTATTAATGAAGTAATGCTAGCGCTGGTTAACGTCAACATTATAAATTAATGAAATAAATTGTTTTTAAGCATAACATAACATAACATCACGCCTGTAATCCGCAAAGAGTTAGGCCCACATTTCGCCAATTATGTTTAAGTCCCATGTATTAGGAGGCGAGCCTATTGCCATCAACCGGGCACAAATCCAGACTCCGGGCTGCTACTGTATAATTCCAGATGGAAAAACCCAATTTTACTTTGCCCGACCCAGGAATCGAACCCAGGACCTCATACTCAGCAGTAGCGTTTGCGACCACTTGACCAACGAGGCAGTCTTGCAAGCTTTATTATAAATAAGCAACATCTTGTGATCCCTCCGTAAGTTTGTAATGGCTTCGGAATGTAAGTATAAAATTTTAAATGCAGTACTAACAGTATAACTATATAAATATTTAAATATCATCAAAAATTGGTCTAGTATCAAACTACTTGCAGCATTTTAAAATTAGTCAAGTGATTTATATTTATCTGACCCTTCATGTCATATTATACCGTTTACAATACTTTTACCCCCAGTCTTTACAATGAATAGTTTTTTTTTTAATTTATTTCTTACCTTTACCCACACCGTGGGAAAACTTATACTTAATACAAAATATTATGTACAATTTCTACATAAAAATGATCATTCTGTATACTATACCGTTCCGGTCTACTTGCCCAGTTGTCGGCGAGTTGCCGTGTTATGTAACACCCTGTAGCAACCGCCAGACACTTTTATTGGTACAACGCCATCTACAACTAATTCGGTCTGTGGTCTATTGGAACCACCTTGAGTTTATGGAACCCTAGTATCTAGCAGACATAGTAATCAGCTGTTTCTTTGTAGGTTGTCGATATTTCGTAAGCCAAGAAAATAGAGAAGAGGGAGAGAGATAATCACTAGCTGTTATGCTGCCTTGGTACCCTGCAGACATTATGATCAGCTGTGTTTCTTGTAGGTCAAAGTCGAAAATCACCGTGAGTCGTGATAGGCTGTGATGAGGAACGCCTTTCTCAATAGGCACCGTGGGTCTATTTGAAACACCTTATTAAGTTCATGCCATCCTGGTACCTCAAAGAATAAGTCATCAGCTGTTTCTTGTGCAATAAGGCCGATTTTAGCAGTAATTGATGATACTACTCTCAGTTAGGAAATACTTATGCCAGACGGTGCTTAAAATTTAGCCTAAATAAAACTATCATGGAAGAAACGAGCATTGGTCACCTCTTTGGCTTTCAAAGCCAATTTCCTTACGATATCTCCGAAAGTCAGAGGGGCTTGTGGCTAAGTAATAACAGCTGCACGGGTCGATCGATCAGGTTTAGCTACGTTTGCCGCGGTTGGTCCGTGGATGGGTGACCATCTTTACATACCAAGTCCCCTCCGTGCCTCGGAAAGCACGTTAAGCCGTTGGTCCCGGCTGTCATTTGTAGATCTTTGACAGTCGTTACGGGTAGTTAGAAGCCCAAAAAGTCTGACAACCAGTCTCACCAAGGGGTATCGTGTTACCTAGTCACTAGGTTGTGGAGGTCAGATAGGCAGTCGCTCCATGTAAAATACTGGTATTCAGCTGCATCCGGTTAGACTGGAAGCCGACCCCAACATAGTTGGGAAAAGGCTAGGCAGATGATGATGATCTCCGAAAGTCAGTGATGTCAAAAAACATCAAAAACAACTTTTTTACAAAAAATACAACCGACTTCCAAACTACAAAGTGAAAAATAACTTTAATTTCGGAAGTCGGTGTCTTTGGATCAGTATTTAAGTTTTTTAACACCGACTTCCGAAATTAAAGTTATTTTTCACTTTGTAGTTTGGAAGTCGGTTGTATTTTTCTTCAAGTTTTTTTTTTTCACTTTTTAATGGGTTGATTTGTAATTTATCTAAGTTACAATTGCCTTATGTCAACAGCTCATCAAAAATACCCAAATCGCTATAGATGTACCTTTAATATTTGAAGAGTTCCCTCGATTTCTCCAAGATTCCATCATCAGATCGTGACCAAATGACAATGGGACCAACTTGAAAGTATACCCTTTCAAACAAAAAAAGAATTTTTCAAATTGGTCCATCCGTCTTCGAGTAATCGGGAAACATACAAAAAAAAAAATATCCTGATGAATTGAGAACCTCCTCAAGAGTCTTTTTCCTATAGATCTACCCCACTACCTCGTGTTCCCGAAGTGCCTCTCTCATAGCATAACATTACGCTAGGTACCCGGGGTGCAGGCAAAGTTGTATTATTAGTAACTATTATACACCCACATGTTGGCTGTTATGTTTTACTCTCGTGTTGTAGATAGGTCGAGCCTATGACCAACACAAGTCCAAATTCCGGGCTGTTATTGAGAATGATCAATAATTCTACCCGATTTGGGAATCTAAACCAAGACTCCAAGCTAAACAATAGCGATTACAACCGCTAGATCAACGACGCATTGCACCAAATTAAATAAGAATAAAAATAATATCATAAAAAGGTACATAAAACAGTTTTATATTACAATGAATGGACGACTCACGTATCAACGATATCGCTGCAGCAGCAGAATGCCAACGACCACCTTGCTGACAAAATACTAACAATTGTTGTATTCTTTGTATTCTCAGTAAGCAAAGATTCCAATTAAAGTCATTATTCGATTGTTTTTCTTTATAAATTAGTCACCTCTCACCTGGCTGAATTAGTTTGAAGTTCTGTGTGGAATTTCATGGTGGTCTTGCAAATTATCATGACACCCCTTTACATGGGAATTATGCCACATTTTTTGTATTTTAGCTAATCAGCAATGTTGTTTCCGATGTCATCATCTGCCTAGCCTTTTCCCAACTATGTTAGGGTCGGTTTCCAGTCTTACCAGATGCAGTTGAATACCAGAATTTACTCGGACCGGCTGGCTATTTGACCTCCACAAACCTAACTGGGTAACACGATACCTCTTGGTAAGACTGGGGGAAGATCGTTTCGATCGTACCTAACTCCACAATTAGTCAGTAAAACCTTCTTTTACTTTTTTAAAGTTATGCACATGACGAGGGATTTCTAAATGTGATTATAAACAGACAAAATATCTCACATCGTGCGCACCTTTCAGGAATGGAATCCGTAAAGTTTAGCCCTTCCGTGCCGTTTTTTAAAGTCGGTAAAAAGTTCCCCTTTCTAGCGCCACGCGGGTTTTCCTCGGGAGTGTATCGGAGGCTGCGCGGGAGTGGGTCGGCGACCCGCCGCGCGGCGGCCTTGCACGTGCTACTGTACAGCCAAGCGACAGAATGGATCGTGGCGGCAGTGTGTTGTCTCCTTATGTTACTACTGTACGAACTTAAATGGGTATATTACCTATTGTAGATTATGACAAAAATAATAGCTTGTTCGTAGGTCAAGATATTTATTAGTAAACCAGTTAGAGGCAAAATTTACTACAAATTGTATTTTTAACATAAATAATGAAAGCATTAAGGAATTAATTTTCCAAAGTTAGATTTCTTTTAAAAACATGGAATAAAAAAAAAACGTGTGGCACTCGGGGACTGCCGCGGTAAAGATATTGCATAGCATTTGTAACCTCCATACTTCCTATTTGTCAACGCTACACTTAGGATGATGACGTGATAACATAAAACAAAAATTACGTTCCCATAACAACATCATGTTCACCGTCATTACAAGGTAGGCGGAGTGGGGGATGTTAGGTTTTATTTTCTTTACGTTACGGAATTTCTTGATTCGGTCGCCGCGCTCAAAGCCCGCGATAAAAGCTATGCAATAGCTTAATAAAATTTACGTCTTTATTTCCTTATAGTATTTCCCTACTAAAACTGATAAAAGTTCAAAATGAGCTTTGAAAAAATCAGCTTTAAGTTTGAAAAAATGCATCGAAAGTAAATTACTTTTTATAAATGCACGCAGCAACTATGTCGTTCGGCTGTACCGGCGCGTACAACGACCGGAGCGTTGACACTAGTCTATGCAGTTTTGGTAACAACACCGCGCGCACTCTAACTTCCTTTAACTCCTATAAACTGATGGTATCCTGGTCCTCTTGGTACGGAAATATACCAGAAGACATAGGGGGGTGTGTTTGGTGGGTATCGGAGAGAGTGATAGATTGATTGAATGACCTATTCATATTAAATAAGACCAAGGCTAGCAGAAGTTATAGGAAGTCTATAAAATGTAGAAAGGGATAACTTATTCATGTAGGGCAAAAGAAGGCTCATAGGAAATAAGATCATTCTTGCTAATTATAAGTATAATCAACTAAAAATCTAGAAAACCTTAGACCGTTTTTTCTTAAAAGATAATAATTTCGAAGTAATATTGTTACTGGTTGCAAAATTGAAAACGGATAATAGTGAAAATGGGTCGAGTAAAATTGCTCTATTTCACGACTTATCTCCTATACTCCGTTTGAAATAAGATTAGACATTTAAACAAACCTTTTTTACAGTCCATTCTACCGATTTTGACTTCTATTACGTAGGCATAAGGATGGCATTAAAAGCAAAAAAAGTGGTTACAAACCAACTGTTTACTGCAGCTGCCATTTGTCATGCCACCAACGCAATAGAAGTCAAAATCGGTTGAACGGACTGTAAAAAAGGTTTAGTTAAATGTCTAATCTTATTTTAAATGGAGTATAGTTATCTAGGAGCGCAAGAATAAAAGATTATTTTATTTATTTGTATCTTCCTCCTCAAATAGAAACTTAAGAAAAGTAGGTCATAATGTGCGTAAACGGACTAACAAGCTCATTTACTCGCTTATTTAATTACTTATTTAAGTAGTCATACTATCACATTTTATTCCAAAGAAAAGTAACTTCTTGCAACTTCGGCGTTTGAACATGATTACTGAATTAATAAGCGAAAATAGTCGAAAGAAATAAAATCTCGGGAAAATTCAAAAATATTGAAACCTCAGAATATTTCCATTTTGATGTTTTACCTTTAAATGTATGCAAACTAATAGCTGATTAGACAGCAGCTGATTAGGCTGACTAGTAGCTGATTTAGAGTACCTACATAATGTGAGTACTTAGAGCCCTTAACCTGTAGCATGCAACCTCCGCGAGTCCGTTATACGTTGATGGCATAATTATGAGACAAACATTAATTTGTATTTAGAATTGAAGAAAACGGTACAATTTGGCAGAAGAGCTGAAGTGGATGTCATGATGTAAAAACGTAAAAAGATTCCGTGACGCGATTGGTAGCACTGAATTTTGCAGTCTTACTTTAATAATAATAGATTTCAAAATGGCGACTGACAGAACAGAGGGCCTACCACCAGCTCATAAAGCAATATTATTGGAAAGAGATGAAGCTCTACAGTACGTATAGCTCCATCTCTTTCTCCCACTGAAGTAATATTAAAATAATACTGCTTTTGAGCTGGTGGTAGGCCCCCAGGACTACCAATCACATAACTGAGGTAACACACATTTTTTATTTGTGTTAATTTTAATAGGTTTTTTTATATATTATGTACAAGTGCGTAAATAACTTATAACTACATACATACACATACATAAACTCACGCCTTCTTCCCATGGGGGTAGGCAGAAACTACAGAACGCCACCTGCTACGATCCTTACATAGTCCTTTTGTATTTCCTTTTTTAACTTATAACTACTTTGATAGAAATAACAAAATTATATACTAACTTAACTAAAACTATTTACAAACTAAAATATAGCGTCGAAAAATTCATCCGCATCGCTGTCGGCTGGCAATGTAAGGTAACACACATAAGTTATAATGAACGCACTCTATTATTTTATTCTGAAAGATTTGTTTTATTGAAGTACCTCTCCCATAGTACACAGATTTTAGTTTTACCACCTCCTTGCTGCCACTGTCTGGAACAATAAGATAATAGGTAATATGTAGTGAGTACCGAAGGTTGCCCGCGACTTCTGCATGTATTTTGTATTTTACCAGAATACACCCGAAATTTCGCGTTGTTGCACAACTTTTTAATTAGTAGAGATTTTTATATTCTTTATGGCACCCCTTTAGGTCATGAGCAGTGATCGGAGTAGGTAGATTGATTTTACGTACTCGAAATCATAACATGGATAAGCCTTTTTTCCTTGATTTCATTTTGGTACTTACGGGATTGTATCAATATTGTAAAAGTAAGGATTTTTAAATTACTACATTAGAAATTTATAGAATGCGATATATAAACATTTAAAATATATTATATTACTAGCGACCCGCCCCGGCTTCGCACGGGTATAAACCGGGTTATTATACATATAAACCTTCCTCTTCAATCACTCTATCTATTAAAAAAACCGCATCAAAATACGTTGCGTAGTTTTAAAGATTTAAGCATACATAGGGACAGAGAAAGCGACTTTGTTTTATACTATGTAGTGATTACCTCTATTGTTTTTATAGTATACCTATCATTTTCTTGGAGTCCGATCACCTATATACTATTAAAAAGACAGCAAAAGGGTTAAACATTTCTTATTCATATTGATGTATTCTTTATTCTACATTGAAATGCAATTACAACATTTGAAATTCCTTAAAAAAAATCTTAATAATTTCAAAATCCCGGAATCCCGGAGGCATATCCATACCAATATATAAGTCTACTCCGATCACTGGTCATGAGCTATCCGAATATCAAAAAAATATTTGGCCTAGATTATTACGGGAAGGCGTAAAAATGAATTCGCTGTTACAATGTTTAGTACATCATATCCAGGATAAAAAGTAGCCTATGTCCTTTTCCAGATCCCAAGCCACCAATGTGTCTTTCATAACAATCGGTTCAGAGGTATAAGCGGCAAAACTACAGACAGAGTTATTTTCGCAGCAAAATTCAAAAGTCATTTATTCAAACTAGGCTGAGAATCAGCACTTTTCGAACGTCAAAATTACATAACGACAGTCCCCCAAAATCGCCCACCCTTCACCACTTCCTAGTGCTTTAGCTGGGAAGAAGAAGTGGCGCAACAAACTCCCCAGCAGCACAGCTGTCTGTTCACTTAGAACGTAAAAATATTTTATGATAGTTTTTCCAAGCTTTTTTCCGACACCTATGTCAATTCATACTACAAAAGTACCTTCCTTCGGCGCTGGTACCAAAAAGACTTGTTTTTTTTTCTGCTGCAGATAAGTGCATCGGCCTAAGGGCCAAGGGCCTCAGAGCAGGCCCTTAACCTCGGTGAAAGTACGACTTTAGACCATCTCGCTTATTTAGTTCATTCACTCTGGCAGGAACAAGGTGGTGGAGTCGCTAGGCCAACTTATTTTTATTTTCTACACAAAAGAATAAATAATGATTTTTCTTAAATACGCAAAATAATCATTGTCAACGATTTTTTTTCTAATCCGAACTTATCAAAAAACGGGTTTCAGTAAGTTCTGCGGTATGGTACTTATATTATTATTTGTTGCGTAAACATTTTTGTTTATATTTTCAATTCATTTATGTGTAGTAAAATACCTTCTAGAATTAAAACCAACTTCCCAAAACAGAAAATAAAAGTTAATAAAATTATGGACTTCTATATTTCAATTCCTTGTTACATTTAGCAAAAAGAATAAAATAGAAATCATTTATTTGCTAATAAAATACAGATGAGATGTTTTGTATTTTTATTTTTTATAAATACTGCATAAAAGTGCATTGTTTTTATCTAAGTATTTAGTGATATGTATTTTAGAAGTATGTATTTAAGTATATTCTTATGTTGTATGTTTATATTAAAATTAGTGTATAGTTCAGTTTTAGTAATAGTTAAGTTTTATTTTATGTATTTTGTTTTCTCTTCTACTCTTACACACGTTGTCTACATCTCTTTAACTACTTTCCTATCGCAGGTAAGCATCACCTTTGTACGTATTTTTCTGTTCCTTTCTTCTTATCTGTTTATATGTGTGTACATAAACTGTTAAATAAATAAATTCTCAAGCAATCCAGAAAATAAAATTATATCCCAAAAAAGAACTTTACCACTTTTGAGTCTCCACGGCCGGCCCTGCGCCAAATTTTCAAGGCTGCTAGAGGCGGAAGAAAGCTTGGAAAGCGACAGTGGAATGCTCTGCGGTGCTTACGCATCCCCCCCTCCCTCACCCCTACCTGTCAAGAGGGGGGGGAGTGCAACGCCTCCAGGGCATTTCTTTTGGAAGAAAAGAAGTCATAAAAACTACTACAATAGTTGTTTTGTGAACTGATGCTGTTATGGATTTCAATACGGAAAAACTTCGATGGTTGAAATATATTAGATGTATTGGTAAGTATGTAGGTTCAAAAATCTTAAAAAACTACACTTAAATAGTCTTCTTCGTTGGTACAAGCACTACTGCTGAGTATGAGGTCTTGGGTTCGATTCCCGGGTCAGGCAAAGTGGTATTGATTTTTCCTATTTGGAATTTCTCTTTAAAAATAATTTGCTTGGTAAAGCTAACTTAGCTTAGCTGGTCCCTCGATTCACACCGCAAACTACAGAGCTACTATGAAAGGACTCCGTAGTGACGTGAGCTAAGCTAAGCTAACTTACAGCTTAGCTCGTAGTATCACTTGCGCTTAAAACGAACTCAAGCTAGATTTACGTCGATCTTGATTGTCTAGATCTGAATCCACGACCTTTCAATCTGTTGTCACAAGTGGTTGAGTCATTGACACTTGTATAGAGATTAAGTTATTCAAGATCAAAGGCTTTGATACTTGTCTAACTAAAGTCTGGTTTTAGCTTTAAATTAATGTCTAAAGACTAATGTAAGTTTAGAGCAGCGGTTTCCAAACTATGGGTCGAGCGAATATTGGGTTAGCTTTAAAAAAATATATTTTCAGCTATGATTAATATTAAAACTAAATACCGAAATAAATTGGACGTCAACTCATTACGATTAAAAATAACTAGTATTAAAGATGGTGCTTTAGCTACAATGACAAAAAATAGGAAACAAATACATCCTTCTCATTCAAAGTCAAAGTTAAATCATTTATATCAAATAGGCCCACATAATAAAATTGATTCTAGTCGCCCCTTCCATGATGTAGTTTTCGTATGGAGAAGAATGGGCAAGAAACTCCACCGTAACTCTTTTAAAATGTTTTACAATATTTTGTATAAGTACGTACATTAGTTAAATAATGATATGTGAAGACGATGCACCTAGAATAAAATTACTATACCACAATAGGTAAAAAGAATTAAAATGAAGCAACAACAGATAATTTAATTAAGTGATAGATACATGGTGCTCACATATTTACAAACATTGTAAAAGTAGACGTTTTTCCTAAAATTTTATAATTAATAAGTGAGTGTGTGAGGAAGTAATTATTGTAATAGCACTCCTTGTATTTGATTAAGTATTACAATTTTCGAATGTATTACTCTCAAAACGGTGAAGGAAAACATCGTGAGGAAACCGGCATGTCCTAGAACCGAAAATTCGAAGACATGTGACATCTATCAACCCGCACTGGGCCCGCGTGGTGAATTACGGCCCACTCCCTCTCATAGAGAGGAGGCCTGTGTCCCAGCAGTGGGAACATTTATAGGCTGATGATGATTACCATGACAACCAAGAGGTGAGTCTCGAAGAAGTATTTTAGAGGTATGAGGAACAGGGTGTAAAGTTCACTCATCAAAAAGGGAGGATCCTCCGACCAGACGGGTGTTGTGTCTGGCGGGCAACTGCCCAATGGTTGAAGTCGGGATCTTGTATATATGTCGATCGCGCTGTAAACTCTAATTGTGCAATGCAGGATTTTAGTGACGTCAGGTTTTTGTGTGACGTCAGGTAAAGATGCGTACTTTGCATATGGCGATGTAGATGCTGTCACATCACTCCCGTCTTAAAAAAACTCTCTCTCTCTCTCTCTTAATAAAAATCGTTCATTCACTGACAGACAACGCACATCCTAAGTCACTGGATCTAGAAGCATAGCACAAGAGTTCCTTCTATCGATAGTGAGCACTAAGTAAGGATTTTAGAAAATTCATCCTTAAGACGCAGATATATGACAGTGACCTTGAATGGTTAGCTTGCGTGTTCTGTACTGAGCTCACGCAACGCGTCGTACGTCCAGCCAGTAATAGCACTCGCCCATCAAGGAGCGCTGTCCCAAATTAGACGCATTATTAATTTATTACACGTAAAACAAAAAGTATTTTAATAAAAAAAGTATACTAAAAGATTAATAATTTAATTATCTTTAAAATGGTGAAGTTTTCAGAAAAATACGCTCTATTGATTTTGCGTCATTCTCAGTTTTTTATCCGCGTTAGACATAACTTTAAAAATTAATTTCACTATGTAACATAATCAAAAATATGCCTACATTCAAATATTTAAAAAATGCTCTAATTTAACATATATTTTTTCCAAATCACTAACACTACTCGTTTAGACGTCATCTTCAGTATAAAATCATTAAAAGTCAGTTATCGTACCCTTAAGGGGTTCAATAGGGGATTAATCTTTGCGTGGAAGTCTGTCAGTTTAGGGAACACAGTTTGTTAATAATAATAATGTTCGTACTATAGGTATGGTTTCGAAGGGCTCGGAAAAACTGATATTTCCCGTTCCTATGACAATATGCAAATGATGCTTAAGAGCACGGAAAAATGATGAAACAAGCAATACAAACGATATCATGATGATCACAGTTTCATCACGTTTTGAAGCGTGATAGACTACCAAGGATCCAGATGATTACAGAGATAATTCTAATTATGTCACTAATTGATGGATGATGATGGTAAATGAGAATAAAAATGTTTTTACACTGGGTTCTGTGAGGGGTTTGTGGTAAAATAATGACTACAACGCGGGTCGATCGAAGGTTAAGCTACGCTTGCCGAGGTTGCTCTATGAATGGGTGACCATCTTTACATACCGAGACTCCTCCGTGCCTTGGAAAGCACGTTAAACGGGTCGTCAGAAGCCCGAAAGTCTGACAATCAGTCTTGCCATGGGGTATCGTACTTCCCAGTTACTGGGTTGTGCAGGTTAGATAAGCGGTCGTTCCATATAAAATACTGGTAGGCAGCTGCATCCGGTTAGACTAGGAGCCGACCCTAACATACTTGGGAAAAGGTTAGGTAGATGATGACTGGGTTCTGTATGAAGTTTTTGACTTAGCTGGCAGATCAACTGATAAAGGGTGACAACCGTCTATGGACATCAGGAGAAATACCGGAGACATCGCAGATGCGTCTCCATCCTGGAGACAAAACTGAAATATCTAATGTGCGAGTAATGAGGGTTGCCATGCAAAAATCTCTTCATCAGGTGGCGCCACTTTGACAAGAGGTCTTCCATTTCAACAACGAATATAAAACATGATGACTATTAGGTACTACTACTCATTATTATAGTGTAGCAATACTGGTGTCACTTGGTCTTAATCACAATGGCTGACATACTTGCCCTGAGCAATGTGTTTCAATAAAAAACTTTTTACATAAAAAAAACAATCGACTTCGAATAACTTTAATTTCGGAAGTCGGTAGCAAAAAACGAAATTTCAAAACCACCGAAACCGACATCCGAAATTAAAATTATTTTTCACTTTGTAGTGTTTTATTTTGGAAGTCGGTTGTTTATTTTTTGTAAAAAGTTTTATGTTTCACTTTTTAGTTGTGGTACCTACCCCACACAAATTCAAATACCACTACCTGCTATGTAAATACCAGTGACAGGAAATTATCAAATCATTCACATACTAAGTAGGAAAAAATAAGTATTACTGAAGCTAACTCAAAAACTGTTCAAGCGAGGTTAATAAAATTTATATGGGACCACCTCGAGAGCATACCCTTTCAAACAAAAACAGATTTTTTTTAAATCGGTCCTCAAATGACGGAGAAATCGGCGAACATACATAAAAAAAGAACATACGCTACGAACATATAACCTTCTCCTTTCTAGAAGTCGGTAAAAAGTGGTATTATTACTTACTGATGGACTATTTATTTCTTACTTGATCTCCCCGAAGACGTCCTATACACAGTCGCTCCTAGTGAACTCATGCAGCAGCACAGGACCACGTTACAATGACGTTCATCATTCAATCACAACTAAAAAAAAAGGCACTTTGACACTTTTGACAGGTGCCCGGACCTGACGTCTAAGTGCTGCCACCTAGTAAACATCATTTCATTGCACCGAAAACCATTATTAAAGGCACGTAAAATTTAATCGGAGAGGCAACCGGGTCATCATCATTTCAGCCGAAAGACGTCCACTGCTGGACATAGGCCTCCCCCAAGCACCGACACTTCGACCGATTTTATGCTTTACACATCCAGCGGCACAAATTCCATGCACTTATTAGAGCTTAAATTTTGAATGCCACGTCAAAAAAAAAAAGTTTTGCCCCCATCCCCCATATCTCCACCCCCGTCCTTTTGGGGTCCATTCGGATGGTACGGGGGGGTTCGATATTACTTCAAGACCCAGATTACCACTCGCCATCCGGTTGCCTCTCCGATTAAATTTTACGTGCCATTGCTTTGACTACATACCCTTCAAACCAGAACACAACTGCTCTGCTATACGATAGAATGATAGTGGTAGTATTTTCCCGGTCGAATAGTATAATCAGTCTATAATATATTCCCACTGCTGGGATACAGGCCTCCTCACTTCGAGAGGGAGTGAGCTGTTATCTACCACGCGGGCCCAGCGCGGTTTGGTAGATGTCACATGTCTTCGAATTTTTGGTTCTAGGACATGCCGGTTTCCACACGATGTTTTCATTCACCGTTTTGAGAGCAGTGGTGATGAAATTATTTACAAAAAGTCAAGCACCTGCCTGTCGAACCCAGGCAGGTGCGTGGTGGTGTACCCACGAGCTACAACTTGTAAGTCGAGGCCGTTACTACTAGGCCAACACCGAATGACATTGGTGCCGATTCTCTTGTCACAAATGCCTCTAAACTAAACTAAAAATCACCAAAATTTAGTTTATTCCTGTCAAACGACGATTTCCCATTCTGAAATAGACTAAAGCGACACAACTTAACTAAATTTTAGTTTGACAGCATTAAGATGGCACTGAGATATTAGTTTAGTGAAAATGGCAATTTTGCTATTCTGAATTTGACGTTTTTAACCTAAAATTTAGATTTTCTAACTAAATATGACTATTTTTAATCGCGACTAAAAACATGTGGAATAAAATTGGTTGTCATGAACTAAATTCACACCAACACCTCGACTTCAGATGAAAAAACAGTACTAAATATTTTTTTTCTTTTGCTTATATCTCGAAAACGGTGTGTCCAATCGCAAAAATAATGAAAATTTCGACACCCTTTATAAAACCGTTAAACCCCTAACACTCTACATGTAGGTAATCTTTTTTCTAATTTTCCATACAAAAAGTGAAAAATCCATATAAAACACGTCGAGGCTGCCCCCCCTGTGCCGCCTCCGGCTCTAAAAAGATTCACGTGGTTAGGTATCACGTGTGGAGTCGCGGTTGTCAAATTCGATTTAGATGTGTCAAAATTATTTTTAAATTTAGAGAATTTATTTTGCAGAATAGCTTTGAGATTCTCATAGTCAAAAGTAAGGAATTTTAGTGATAGTTTGGTTAGTTTAGTTCGGTGTACAAGAGAATCGGCACCACTGCCAATTTTGAAAGGAACTGTCTTTTTTTGAGTATTAGCTTTCGGGACGATTAATCTTCAGTTATACTGACATTCAGTACCCTAATTGCGTAACTTATTTTTGTAAACAATTTTGCCGGTTCAACAACATTCATTGCGTTATTTACTTTTCCAACTTATGAAGCAATGGATTAGCAATCTGTTTCAAATCGAAACAAATTGTGATAGTGTTGTATTACGCAATTTGTTTTCCTATCCCTTTTTGTTGTTTACCACTCACAAACAGACAGACGACTTGTAAATTTACTTTATACAATGGAGAGATGAACCTAGAATAATTTTCATAAGGAATCCTAATTATCCAATTACAAACAATGTTCTTCCTTGCTCGGTGACGCATCAGATTTAATTAGTGTATTGTTATAACTACTTATCACATAATCTTATTTATCTATTACTGGCTGGCTATTTACGGATATAAGTCCTACAGAATAGTGTGTTTCTGTACTAAATGTTTGCATATTTTGTTGGCAATGAATTCCTAATTGACCTTTTTTTTTTTGGAGAATTTTACTTTTTACAATCTTAAACCTATCCACATATCACAAGCGATCCAATTCCATAAAAATGAGAAAAAAATCGTTCCTACGCAATTATTGTCTTTAAGTTGAGTAGTTAAGGTTCATTTTGATGCTGAATGTCTGTCTGTATTGCCCCATACTATCGCCTCTACGCCGATCTCGTGGGATAGTTCCCAGAAGATAATTGTAATAGAATTTTATACTAGTTACTTCTATTCGATTATGTTAGCCTAGTACTCGTGGTTTATTATAAACTTATGTGCAATAGTCGCCCTTATGATTTTGGTAAATAAACACATGGATGGCTATTGGCTAGCAAATTACTAATGGAAATTGATGGACAAACTGAGCTATTTTCATGGATATAATGACTTAATTGATGGATTATAGGTAATGTATTCCAAAATATGGGCCAAGTGAATGAAAGTACGACATTTAAAAATACTCTGTCACAATCTCATAAATTCAGATTATCCGATAATTTTTGTCTGTAACATACTTTATCAACAATAAATCTTGAGCATTGCGAAAACGACGATAATTGATTACCTAGCTATTACACAAATCTAATACGGGAAATATAAAGACAAAAAATTCATAAAGACACACAGATTGCTGCATTTCACCACAATGTAGTAATATTGATCGATAGGGTGTTTAGACTTTAAAGATTTCAAGTACTAAACTTTCTGTGAAGTTAACGAATTCAGTCCTAATAAGTTAAAAGGAAAATCAGATCGGGACTAACAAGTGGGCTAGTTCCATTTTGGTATTTCCCTAAAGGCCAAGCCCCCTGAAAGCCATTAGATAAGTAAAATCGCCTACGTATCGAATCTGAGATGCACGAGCTCTTCGGTCATTATGTAGCCCTGGTACCAGTGATTGGTTTTATTGATATTATTGAGATTGATTGATGATCAGTTTTCATCATCACCTTTTATGGAAAACTTGATTGAGATTTGTAGATTTTCCATTTTCTTCAGTACTTTGTGATTTTAAACCCACTTATAATAAACCTGAAGGGGTTCTCATTATTTTGGATGTAAAGTTTTAATTTATGATGAAATCTGAAGTTAAATTGCTACTGCAGTAAAACTATCCATAGATACGCAATAGTTTTGAAACTGGCAAAGAAAAAATAATGACTTTATGACATTTTCATATTGCATCAGCGGAAAAATTGATAACTAAGCTATTTATTGCTCAATAAATCTATGCACATAGTCAGTGATTTAACAATGTTTCAAAAAGAGGGCAATCGATGAAAGTAAGGATCGTGAAGAAAACTAGATTTAATCGTGGGGAATCGAGAAGAGTCCTTTATCCTGGACAAGCAAGATACTTACATTAATTAGTATAGGTATATACTCGTATGTACATTCAGCTTCGCCGCGTGTAAGGTCCTTGTCCATTGCCTATTGCTATCAAGGCACTGTCACCTGGAGTATCCAGGTTCTACAAAAAAAAACAAGTAAGACTCGTAAGGCTGTTCCAATTTTTTTAACGAGAAATTTCAAAGCAGTAACTCCAGGCGCAGACTCGTGCCATATTAGGTAGGTACATCTTACATTGTCGTAAGCGAAATGTGGGTAGAAGGTACGAGACCTCACTTGATCTTTTTGGGGAGTAAAGGGCAAAGGCCTTTCCTCCTACAGAAAACAAAAAACAGGTTTCCTCTATGGGAAAAAAAAAGTTATAAAAAAATTTGTTAATTCTATGTGAGCGACGTCATAAATATGACTCCAAAGTAATCTTGATACTTTCATCTGAGTGTCCAAAAATAGTACATAAATATGAGTGGCTGGCTTCACTACGTGCGGTGCTTCATCAAACGCCTAAATCCGCATTTACATGCGACGCGTGCGCTCCCTCCCCACCACTGTGCGCTTGCGCGGACAAACTTTCACTTTCATTTGTAGGGCAAACGTTTTACTTTGACAAAGTTGTCGGGTTCCCCTTCATGTTGATGTAAAGTCAACTTTGATGACTTGGTATAGAGTTTGATTTCATTTGAGTCTAGATTGGTGTATGGAACTCCGTTACAACTGGGAATTCAAATGACAAAAGTCGAAAGTGATGATTCGAATTTCAACGGAATTGTAATTCTTGTACCGTAACCTTTAGGTCGGTTTTCGGATGATGTGGCGATGCTTTTAAGATGTTTTGCTAAAAAGATGCGCGAGTTCCGATATTCAGAGCCTTTGACGGATCCACGTTTTCTGTTATGAAATAGAATTGACACGAACTTTTGTGTTATTTTTCTCTAAACTCATTTTTTTACAATTAAGGTCTTGCACCATTTACCGTCTTGAACGGCCTTAATAAAAAGAAAATTATGAAATTCCGATTTCTTCCTGTAATGTTATCAAATGCCAGTTTTTCATGACATCTGTGTTTGAGAAGAATGTCTGTTATATTACTTAGCAAATCAACTCTTAAACTGTCCATTGGAATAATATTTAGAAATCTAAGTATATAGTCATATATATACCTACTAAATTTAATAAGAAAATATTAATTAAATTAATTTATATTTACAGTTTAACATTGTGTTAGTTTTTCACCAAGTTTACATAAAAAGAAACAGTTAGAGTTATTAACTATTATTAAAATGACATCAAATTCCACACAATAGTTTCTGAAATACTGCAAAAGATGAGTACAAAAAACCTACTTTTAACTTCTTTCAGTTCCGATCGAACTAAAAGCAGTTTCAGGATCTTCAAAGGAAAAATATTTATCAAAATGGTGTCAGTCAGATATGCATTAAAAGTTAATTTTAAAACGGAAACCGAAGATGTCCTACTTACGGCTTTAGGGTGAGTCAGAAAAAAAACCCGTTATAACTTAGACGCCTATCACACCGATGTGTAACACCAAATACGAGACAAACTTCAAATCAACTTAATGCCCGAAGGGGTAAGTAAAGGTTTAAATTAGACTTGCAATGGATATCCGGTCACTATCCGGTATCATAAAATACATTAAAGTTGGGGAGTAGGGGTCGCTACGTCACAAGTAAGTATAAAATCTACATACTCGTGACGTCATGGTACATTTTGACTCAATGTATTGCCATTATCTTTTGATTACGTAAAAAAATAAAAAATACGTGTCCAATATTAGGGTTCCGTTAAAAAACGGAACCCTTATAGATTCGTCATGTCTGTCTGTCTGTCTGTCTGTCCGTCCGTATGTCACAGCCACTTTTTTCCGAAACTATAAGAGCTATGCTGTTGAAACTTGGTAAGTAGATGTATTCTGTGAACCGCATTAAGATTTTCACACAAAAATAGAAAAAAATCAAATCATTTTGGAGTTCCCCATACTTAGAACTGAAACTCAAAAATGTTTTTTTCATCAATCCCATACGTGTGGGGTATCTATGGATAGGTCTTCAAAAATGAGATTGAGGTTTCTCATATCATTTTTTTCTAAACTGAATAGTTTGTGCGAGAGACACTTCCAAAGTGGTAAAATGTGTGTGTCCCCCCCTGTAACTTCTAAAATAAGAGAATAATAAAACTAAAAAAAAAATATGATGTACATTACTATGTAAACTTCCACCGAAAATTGGTTTGAACGAGATCTAGCAGGTAGTTTTTTTTTAATACGTCATAAATCGTAAACTTATTGTTACTTGCTGTTACGGAACCCTTCATGGGCGAGTACGTCTCGCACTTGGCCGCTTTTTTTTTTAATAGTAATCTATCTGACAGAACAAAAAAATTATTTTTAGTCTTCATCCCTATTATTTATTTATTTAACATAAAACGGCCAAGGCCAATTACATTAGTTAATGACAAAAGATTATTAAGGTACAGTAAACAAAAGTATACAACTACACGACAGTCATACGCTCATCTCACAATACTCCAGACATACTGACAAGATCTTCTTCCATTAATCCGCGAACACATCACAGTCAGGCTTAGCGTCCAAGAGAGCGTTGAGCGCAGAGTGTGCGAGGGACGGGAGACTGGGCTCGAGCGACGGTTCGACTCCGAGGCACGGCGAACAATCTTTGCCTCCTTCCACGGTTATAGTTTATCGGAGCAAAAAGATGGGACAGTTCATAATGTAGTTCAGGAGCATCTGTTTTTCCATGAAGGATCTTACACATATTAATGATTTGGTAATTTTTTCTTCCAACCCGAGAGAATTGTATCCTAAGCAGACTAAAAGAAAATTCGAAGGTACATAAACGATAATAACCATTCAAACGTTTATAAAGGACATGCCGCTTCGGTGTGACACACGTCCGTTATGCGTACGCGCCTCGCGGATGTATCATGGCGGATTCAGGATCTCTCACACTCTTGCTTTCGTTTGAATGTTCATACTTTTACCTTGACACGCATTGTTTGATAGTAGTGGTATATTGGTATTGTTATTAGATGATTCGACCTCATCTCCTTTATTTGCAGGAACTGGAATAAGAATAGCTCGTCTATATATAAATAAATAAATAATTATTGCTGTGCATTCATCTCGCAAAAACTCGAAAATGGCTCGACGGATTTGATTTTTTTTGTTTTGTTCGCCTCAGTACTCAAAGGAACAGCCGAAAAACCGAAAAAAAATAATTGTCTCTTGTGGTACGTCTCGGGTCATCTAGTCTTTTATATAAAATAGCTGACCGGACAGACGTTGTACTGGTTCCTAGTGCTCGATCGCAGCGCCACCTACCGGGTCCAATTGAGAATCTAAACCATCCAGGGACCCACTCAAATACACAAAAAAAACATCAAGATCGGTCCAACCGTTTATGAGGAGCTTAGTGACATATACACGTACAGACGAATAGGGATGATAACTAAAAATTGTTTTTTGTACGTCTTGTAGATTATTAAAAAATATTGAACACATATTTTTTCTTTTTTTACGTTATCAAAAGATTACGGTGATACATTTAGTTAAAATGTGCCATGTCGTCACGAGTATGTAGACTTTATACTTACTTGTGACGTAGTGTCCCCCACTCCCCAACTTTAATACGTTTTATCTAAGTAATTTTTTATTAATATTATAAAGAAAAAAAAAACGTGTCTAATATTATTTTATTATCTGACTGACGGTACTAAATAGAATTTACTTTTTTTGATACAGGCATCATCCCTATTATGTGAAGATTAGCCAGTCAGGTAGAGTCACGGACAGTGAGTCCAGGGGGCCTACCACAAGCTCATTAAGCAGTATTATTTTAATATTACTTCAGTGTGGGAAAGAGATGAAGCTCTACAGGACGTATAGCTCCATCTCTTTCTCCCACTGAAGTAATATTAAAATAATACTGCTTTTGAGCTGGTAGTAGACCCCCAGTACCCTAATTACGTAACTTATTTTTGTAAAAAAATATGCCTAATTTGTTTCATTTTGACAGTTCAACAAAATTCATTGCATTATTTACGTTGTTGAGCAGATTTTGTTTTCCAACTTATGAAGCAATGGATTAGCAATCTGTTTCAAATCGAAACAAATTGTGATTGTGTTGTATTACGCAATTAGGGTGCTACACTGCACAGAAAGAAAGAAAATTGTTTGTTTCGTTGTTTTTGACAACACTCTTCGAATCGCCATTTGTATAGGCTATTTTAATGCATCCATGACTCGAAGCAGGCTGTTTTTTCCGGTTAATATTTCGTCAAATTATTATAGTCAACTTTCTCCATCCCACTACTGGGACTAGCCGGTATATCCTATAAAATATCACCATAAAAAACTTAGGTGAAGTGTGTCATTCCACCTGATGCACGGGATTGACATTTTTGACAGCTTACTTCAACTAAAATTTCACGATGGAAATCAGCAATAAGTCATTTATTCATTTGTTTAACATAGGTTTACAATAATAATAGTATATAAAGATAATTTAGAGTTCGCTATGTTATACCAGAGGGCGTACAAATGTTTGTAATTTAGTAATTATTTAATTCAATAAGCCTGAACAATAAAAAAAAACAATTATAAAAAATCACACATTTCATAATACAAATTAATTAATAATAAATAGCAATAGAAATCAATGTCAATATAAAAAAAAATGAAAAATGTAAATGTCAATACAGTGCATGACAACACACAGACTGAAAACAAATAATAAGGCTATGTCATTAAACAATACTAAAAGTTAATATACAAAAACCGGCCAAGTGCGAGTCGTACTCGCCCATGAAGGGTTCCGTAGCAGCAAGTAACATTGAATGAAAGGTAAATTGCGGTTTACGATTTATGACGTATTAAAAAAAAACTACTTGTTAGATCTCGTTCAAACCAATTTTCGGTGGAAGTTTACATGGTAATGTACATCATATATTTTTTTTAGTTTTATCATTCTCTTATTTTAGAAGTTACAGGGGGGGGACACACATTTTACCACTTTGGAAGTGTCTCTCGCGCAAACTATTCAGTTTAGAAAAAATGATATTAGAAACCTCAATATTTTTTTAAAGACCTATCCATAGATACCCCACACGTATGGGATTGATGAAAAATTTTTTTTTGAGTTTCAGTTCTAAGTATGGGGAACTCCAAAATTATTTGTTTTTTTTCTATTTTTATGTGAAAATCTTAATGCGGTTCACAGAATACATCTACTTACCAAGTTTCAACAGCGTAGCTCTTATAGTTTCGGAAAAAAGTGGCTGTGACATACGGACGGACAGACAGACAGACAGACATGACGAATCTATAAGGGTTCCGTTTTTTGCCATTTGGCAACGGAACCCTAAAAACTGATGTCAATAATACTAATGTCAATAAAGGATCACAATACATTTATTAAAATTCCTTCATTTTTTTAATAGATCGATCGCTGGTCCTGCTTCTTGTTATGCCTGCTATCCACCTCAATCCCACGCTGGTCATATCCAGGTCACATCCATGAATCAGTTAATCAAATCACGATTTTACCAATACCTAGAACAACTCAAGAAATACTATCACTTTCCTTAATGTCACTGGATATTGTAGTTAAAAATGACAAGTAAAAATAGTAGTTTTGTGCAGTTAGTATCTCTCTCTCTACTTAGTCTGAGGGACATGCAAGAGACGATGACGAGTGAGAGAAGAGAGTTATTAACTCTTTTCTTTTTGGGTAATTTTGCAAAATACTGCATAATCACAATCACACAAACCATTATGTTCAGGTGTAGAAAAAATTGGCTTTATTAGTGCTTAGATCTAAGTTCACTAAATTACTCCATCGATTTTATGTTACACTTAAAATATAATACATTAAAAAAAAACCGTTCGGCACGTTTTCACAGAACTAAACGACTTCCTTCCACCAAAGGGGTGGCATAAAAAGACAATTGTGTTACATAACCTCTCGCAAATCGTTGAATGTCGGTCAGTCGGTTGTGCAATAGTGAAAGGTTGCATAAGCCAGCTTAGGCGAGATGAAGCTCTTGCGCCAGACCCGAGGCGCGGTGTAGACGCGACGAGGCTTTGATAGAGGGAATTGGCTAATATTATTAGGTTTTTCTTCGAATTTTGGACGGCAATGGTGCCGTTTCCCTTGTTCACAAACTAAACTAAATTTAAGTTCAGTGCATCTTTTTCTTTCTATTTCATTAAGAAAAGGACAGAAGATAAATTTTTGTTTAGTCCTGTCAAATTAATCAGCGCCTGTCAGTGTCCATACAAGTTTAGACGTGATTAAAAACTTGCCAACTAAAATTACGTCAATTTACGTCAAGCGCTGATTAATTTGACAGGATTAAACAAAAATTTATCTTCTGTCCTTTTCTTAATGAAATAGAAAGAAAAAGATGCACTGAACTTAAATTTAGTTTAGTTTGTGAACAAGGGAATCGCCACCAATGGTAATTTTGGGGACTATTTAAAAATACAAAAGCGATTATTGACGTAAATTCCTATCCTATTTCCTGTGTTTTTTTTTTTTTGGGGGCCAAGACCTAACCTTTACCTATTTATTTTGTGATAAAGTTCGGTCAAAATCAAGATCAGAAGTCGGACGAGACTCAGCAGTTTTTGAATGTCAAAATAACATGAGACAGGCCCCCAAAACGCCAACCGCGCAAAGAAGTGGCGTGACTGACTCCCCAGTACCTTATGATGATGATTTCTTAAGATTTTGCTCATTTTTCCTTAATTTTCCCAGTCAAAGTCCCGAAGAACATGTTATATATGAAATTTGATTGTGACTGAATAAAATTAATAATTAATTTTGTTGGTAATTCAAATTCAAACAAAATAGATACTGAGACTGGTTGAGTAGTCAAATTCAAACAAAATAGATACTGAGACTGGTTGAGTAGAGATAAAACAAAAAAACTGATAATAGCTTAGGTTTGTAATAAGGGATTGGTATGATCTTGTAAATTAGATTAGGCAAAACTTCAAAACACAAAGTGGAATTATTAAATCTCATTAAATATATAATATAATTTTTATGTATGTTCCCCGATTACTTGAAGACGGCTGGACCGATTAGAAAAAATCTTTTTTTGTTTGAAAGGGTTTACGTTCAAGTTAGTCCCCTTGTCATTTGGTTACGATCTGATGATGGGATCTTGGAGAAATCGAGGGAACTCTTCAAATATTAAAGGCACATCTATAGCGATTTGGGTATTTTTGATGAGCAGTTGACATTAGGCTATTGCAACTTAGACTTCTGACGTTTCATAAGTGCCCTTGTAGGTTTATGTGAAATATAATATTTGAATTTGAAGTGAATTTTGATAAATAAAAAACCAACCCACTAAAAAGATAACCTAAAAAGAGAAAAAAAAAACTTTTTTACAAAAAATACAACCGACTTCCAAACTACGAAACTGAAAAATAAATTTTAATTTCGGAAGTTGGTGTCAAAAAACTAAAATACTGATCCAAAGACACCGACTTCCAAAATTAAAATTATTTTTCACTTTGTAGTTTGGAAGTTGGACCATTTTTTGGGAAAAAGTATTTTTTTAATAAAAATATGCGAATGATTCCAAAAATCGGGTCCTATCTATAGTTTGGTTAATGACACGTATTTCTTAGACTATTGCGCAGTGATAAGCATTGTTCGTGCAGTATCTGTCTTATGCAACTAATTATTATCTCTAACTAATTACGTACTTAATGAAATTATTGATAAATCAAAAAAATACGTGTTGGAAATTGTTAAAGAACTATTAGGAAATTCGAGTCATAAAATTTTTTAAGTAATGAGAAGGAGAAAAATAGCCTGCACATGGGTTCTTATGAAAACATCAGAGATTATGAAAATTTTAATTTTCTTCATGCAAAAAGAGAACAACATATTATTATTTTTCGTTCATTTGGCACCGACATAAACCATTTGTTAGAACAGCAACAATGTCCATATTGTTGCGTCATGAAAAGTACTAGGACAACATAAAATGGAAGAGCCACATCGTTAGCGAATTCCACCTGGTGCCCGTTACATTGTAATAATTTTGTGTAACATACCAGGGCTTCATAACATTACAGAATTAGTTAGTTCAATCCTTACTGAGATATTCTGCCAACTTTCGCTTCTGCGATCCTCTTACAATCTTGAGATCGAAAGGGGGGATGTATGTAGGTTGCGGCAAAGTCTTTGTTCCCCTCCTATTTGCGGCAATTTCAAGCTAAATCGTGATGCTGTGCACTCATTTATTCGCAGAATTCGTTAAAAAGTAATTTAATTATTGTAATTTCATGCATAATACCGCGTTATGCATAAAATTCGAATTTGTAAGCAGGAGATCGTTGATGTAAAAGAGAGGATTTTAGGTCAAATTAAGATTAACATCCGATTAATCTATTTTGCTAATTTATATCTAATAAACTAATGTATTTTATTTGTTTTATATAATTTATTGTTACTTTAGTTCCTGATATAAATATTCATGAAAAACACTCACTTCATTATGTTCCTTTCCAACGTATGAAGACAGAGACAGGCAGAATAAGTTTTACAAATTATAGCCTGTTTGAGTGTCCAATCAAAATTTACCTACCTGTAACTTTTTGTATAATTATTTTTACCACCGTATCCTTAAGTTTTTCCTTTCGAACACAAAAAAGTGTCGTTGTTTTTTTAGCTAAAAACGAAAATAATACCGGAGTAATTATTATTTTTTTGGAGAAAATTTCAGCTAGCTAGCTATTAGGGTTCTAAATATACAGTCCTGTGACGACAGCCAGAGATACACATACGCACATAGCTTAGAAACTAGGGACCGTTGACAGTCTTTGGTTACGGAATCCTAATAACAAAACAATGTATTTTTTATAATGTTTTTTTTGTTTTATAAAAACATTTAAAATGTAAATTATTTATTTATTTATTTAACCATTTATGTACACACAAATAATACACAGACAAAACAAAAGGAACAGAAAAGTACGTACAAAGGTAATACTTATTTGTAAAGAAATCTCTTCCAGCATACCTGCGATAGGACAGAGGATAAAAAGAGGTGTAGACACCGTGTGTAAGAGTAGAAAAAGTAAAATACATAAAATCAAAACAATTCACTTAATGAAATAAATTAATAATATCAAAATATACTTACTTATATACATACAAACATACATACTTCTAAAATAAATAACACTAAGATATTATTAATTTTAATGTAACAAAAATATATATATAAAATACTAAATAAATATATAGATGAAATAAAGGAAATAACGATGTAAGAATCGAAAAATGTGCATTTCCGGAGCTCATTGCATCAAACTATCTCACTCAAGAATTAAGTTCAAGACCTAGTTTCTAGTTACATGACTCAAACGTGGTCTTAAACAATTAAAATTAAAACGTTCCAAAAGCCATTGAACTAAAATCCAAGACATATTTTTCTCGTGAGAACAACGAAAAAATAATTACATAAAAATATAAAATGGTGGTTCCATGTGTTACATAAGTTCTTAAGATCAATGATACGGGGGAAGTGATACAAGCTTGTGTGTTAGTAGGTGAGAGAGTTGCGCAATTATTGTGCCGATACAGTTTTTTAATTATGCTCTCTGTTACGTGATAAACACGGGGTTCATTTTGTTTTTTTTATATAATAATAGAAGGTGTCATGGTTTGTGGTTTTTGTGATTAAGGTATTTTATTAATTAAAAACAATTATTAAAAAAGCTTCGCTGCCAGCCTTTTGAGCACTTTTCCCGCTGACAGCGATGCGGACGAATTTTTTAACGCCCAATGAGCTCTTGTCTTTATTTTTTACTTTTTCCTTTACATACTTGTACATAATAAATATAGTAGTTAGTTGTAAATATGTTTGTGTATATTATATGTTAACATAGTAAACATTAATCAATAAATTTTTTTTATCAAAATGTCAATAATAATAAAAAAATAAAAAAAAATAACATAACAACATCATTGTAATTCCCCGAAGGATACTTACAATTTATTTTAATTTTTTATTGTATGCCGGTTCTGAATCTATAATAAATAACTAGTAAATAATTTAAAAAAATAATTAACAAACGAGCAAACGTTACTTTTTTCGTACCTAAAAAAACGGTTTAATAAACTATGGTTCGAATATTATCAGAGATTTGCATGATAACAAAATAACAATTAAAATTTATGTTTAACTACTGTGTCAGTGGGTGAGCGGTGTTGCACAATAGTTGTGCTATAATATAATAATGTTAAGGCGGGTTCCCATGGTGCGCGATATCGCGCACGCACGCGCACCGGCCCGCACAGCGCACGACCACGCACCGCGCACGAAGGGTCTTCCGACGGTGCGCGATATTGCGCACGCAAGCGCACCAGCCCACTCAAACATCTGCATTTTTTGTACCTACGTTCTATGCAAATAAATAATTATTCTATTCTATTCTATTGTATTCTGACGACCACAGCTAGCTACACAACACACACCATGCCTTTTCCGACGGTGTGTGTCGGTCTGTGTGGGCCTCGAGATTCGAAGCCACATTAGCATTGTTCTGTTAGCTTTGGTGGATGCTGAATATAACTTCACATTTGTGGATTGTGGATGTTATGGTAGAATAAATAATGGCGGTGTTTGCAGAAATACAGAGATGTATAGTTTTTTTTAGAAATGTACTGTATTTTCCAGCATCGACTAATTTGCCCTTCAAGGAGGAACCACTTCCCTACGTGTTTGTGGCAGATAGTGCATTTCTCTCACTGAAAATATGTTGAAGCCGTCTCCACGCTAAGGGAACAAAAGAAAGATACCTCATTAACGGCATAACAATGTAAATGTCTATTAACTGCTTCCAAATTACGATGATTATTTAATTTTTTTTACATTCTTCCTTGACATAATCTTTAATTTTTTGACATTATATACCTACAATCTATATCTATAAAAGGAAAGGGTGACTGACTGAATGACTGACTGACTGATCTATCAACGCACAGCTCAAACCACTGAACGGAATGGGCTGAAATTTGACACACAAGTAGATAATATGACGTAGGCATCCATTAAGAAAGGGTTTTTGGAAAACCGACTTTTAAGGGGGTGAAAAGGGGGAATTTTGTTTGTATGAAAAATCTTATTCCTTTAGTTAATAAACTTGAAACTTGGCACGAATACTCATCTATGTAAATTATAAAGTTTGCCATTTTTAGTTTTTCTAAACTACCCCCTAAGGGAGGATTGGGGGGTGTCAAAGTTTGTATGGAAGACGCGCGGTCTGATTAACTCGAAACTTAATATTTATACTTAAGACTGAAAACAAATAAAAACGTATATCAGGGTTTTTTGAAAATCTACCCCTAACGGGGTGAAAAGGGGTATTCATTTTTACAGGGGAGGATTTTACTGTTTGGCTTGATTAACTTGAAAATTGGTATAAATAATCTATATCAAATAATGGAAACATCATAATAGACTTTTTCAAAAAATATTATTATCACGCTATTTGCTATGGAGGATGACCAATATTGCATTATGTTCGTATTCTTCTATAGATCACTGCAAACTGTAAAAAGACTATTCAAAAGGTTAGAATATTGCAGATAATTACGGATTTAACCTTTTAAAAGATCATAATCACGCCATACCTTTATGGAGCTAAGTAGTCAATCATAACATATACAGGGTGGATGTTGATATGGGGCAATAAGGGCAGGTACCTTAACCATTATCGCTAAAAGATAACGGTCTTAGGAGACTGTCCTTAACTTTTTGAAACATTTTGATCTACATTCACAGATTTTGAAAAATTGTACAGTCAGCAAGAACATGGGCAATTTTCACAAAAACTTTTTTGATGCCAGTCGATCCTATTTCTTATTACGAGGGTCAAAAACTATATCGGGCCAACTGAGGTTTGAGTATGAGAAAATTCAGAAATTACAAAAAACTTTCCATACATTTCGTAGGAAATGAGCCTGAGAGGAGATAGAACAACACGAAATATTATCCGCAACGATCAAAATCCGTAGTGCGCGCTTAGCCTAAGTTTTTAATATCTAGGTATTTCAAATTGATACCTCTACGCGTTTCTGAGAAAAAGTGTCTTGACTGGCAACGATGTCATCCTTAAAGAGTTTCCGTTTTGAATTTTGAGGTACGGAACCCTAAAACAGATTTATTATCTTTCTGTTTGTTACCTTTTCATGCCGTAACGGCTGAACAGATTTAGATGAAAGGCATACGGATAGGCCATGACCTGGGTTAGGACATATGATAAGTACTCTGAATATCGGTAGTACGTTCCTGTGGGATATTTTCCGACCTTTACGCGTGCGAAGCCGCGGGCAAAAGCTAGTTTTCTATATTGTTTTTATCAAATTAGATTTGTTACAGCTGTAGTGGCAATCACGTTATTTGGTTTAAATAGGTCCTTATTTTTATTTTAGGGTACTTAAGAAACCATTTTTATTGGAACCAAAAGCACTTATCCAATATTGTTATGAAGACTTGTTTACTGTCCAACTTTTTAAGGCAATCTAAAAATTCACCACGAATACCGGTACTTTTGATACTGAAAATGAAGGTGGAGTGCATCCAGGCTCATGGCCAAATGATCCTCAAGGAAATACTTCCTTGATATCTATGAGGAATCTTCCAAGAAGAGCAACTTTTTTGGACACACAATTTTTTAAACTTTAATATTACATAACATGGGCAGAGGTGTCCCTGTAACAGGTACCCCCACATTTCGGCAGTTATGTTTAAGTCCCATGTAATAGGGGGCGAGTCTATTGCCATCAACCCGGGCACAAATTCAGACTCCGAGCTGCTACTGAGAAATTTCAGATAGAAAAAAAACTTTTTACAAAAAAAAACAACCGACCTCCAAAAAAACACTACAAAGTGAAAAATAACTTTAATTTCGGAAGTCGATGTATTTTCGTTTTTTGCCACCGACTTCCGAAATTAAAGTTATTTTTCACTTTGTAGTGTTTTTTTGGAGGTCGGTTGTTTTTTTTTGTAAAAAGTTTTTATTTTTCACTTTTTAGTTGTGGTACATACGTACCACAACTAAAAAGAAAAAAAAACACACATTTGAATACCACTACCTGCTACCAGTGACAGAAACTTATCATATCATCAACATACTAAGTGGGAAAAAAAATACGTGTTGTGTAACTAACTCAAAAACTATCCAAGCATAGTTAATAAAATGTATATGGGACCAATTTGAGAGCATACCCTTTCAAACAAAAAAAGAATTTTCAAACTCGGTTCACAATTGACAGAGAAATCGGAGGACATAAATAAAAAAAAATCAAACATACGCGACGAACATGCCTCCTCCTTTTTGGAAGTCGGTTAAAAACACAATAACACTGCCCGACCCGGGAATCGAACCCAGGACCTCAGAAGTAGCGCTTGCAACCACTAGACCAACAAGGCAGTCAATTTTAATATTCTTTTCTGAAATTGCTATTGTTTTTATAATTTTCTCAGTTTTGATGTTGTATTTCCTGTACGTGTCCCAAATAAAAAAAATCTTTCTTTCTAACTCTATCTACTAAGACCATCTATCTATACATATAATAAAATCGTAGCGAAGTCGAAACTGTACTTACATTGAATATTTTTGAAAAAAGTATTTGCTACGAGGTCTACGATCGATTACAATGCCGAAAATATTATATTTATTAGAATTTTTGGCTGTTTGTCTGTATGTATGTTCCAGCATATCGCAAATTCTAGCGGATAAATTCTGTTAAAATTTTGCATAGTTATTCCCTATAAGTCTGGTCAAACTGTAGGGTATAAACTATCACGCTATTTACTATTGGGGACGAGCAATATTATATTATGTTCGTATTTTTGGAAAAAAACGCGTCAAAATATTAGGATATTGTAGATGGTTATCGATTTAACTTTTTAAATGATTATCATCACGCTATACCTTTATGGAACTAAGCAGTCAATCATGAAATATACAATATGTCCGGTTTCGGAATGTACAAACTGAAAGGGGTGGTAGTTTGCTCTATTCTATCAATAAAATTATTCTACATGTAGGGTCGGAACCTACCCCCCTGAATGGCAGCCATTTTTGTGTTTTGATCGCCTTTTAAGGAGCGTGCATACTAAAAGTACAGTAACTTTAAAATTTAAAGCTCAATTGTCATAAAAATTATACTTTTAGCAACGGATAAGTATTAACAATGGGTTAAATAACTCAAATAATAACATTGAATGCTGCATCACATTGCTTATGCTTAAATTATAAGAAAAAGAATTTTAAGATCAATTTTACATTAAAAATAACATCGTTTTTAGGGTTCCGTAGTAAACAAGGAACCCTTATAGTTTCGTCATGTCCGTCTGTCTGTCTGTCTGTCTGTCCGCGGTCTAGCTCCGAGACCCTTAGTACTAGAAAGCTGTAATTTGGCATAGGTATACATATTAATTACGCCGACAAAGTGGTAAAACTAAATTATGGAAAACGTATTTTTTTAGGGTACCTCCCATACACGTAAAGTGGTGATGTTTTTGTTTTATCTCATGATGTGGGGTATCATTGGAAAGGTCCTTCAAAAATATTGTGAGTTTGTGAAAACCATTTTTGGATTCAGGGATCCGTTTGTGAAATATTAGGCTTTAAAGTGCTAATTTTTGTTAGAGTCAAGTGTCCCCCCCCCTGCCAGCTAAATGGTTAGTTTTGGATGTGTGAAAAAAAATTACAGCAGTAGCTTATATAACGAATTTAAAAGGAAAACTATCACAGCTGAGCAGGCTTTACAAGTTAACGAGTAATAATCGACCAACTTAGATTTGCGGTTGTATAAACATGTTCTCCTATACATTCCGGATGAAAGATTTTTTTTTTCAACTACCAAGTTAAGTTTGTTCTTGGGATAAATTCATCCCAACTACGGAACCCTACATTGTGCGTGGTCCGACATGCACTTGGACGGTTTTTTTTGTTAATCACGGTTAAGTATTATAAAATTCACCCCGGAGAACTACCTTTTTTTATCTACTTGTCTAACAGATGTTTAGTTCACCTAAATAATTATACCAAAAAATTGATTCTATGACTAATGGTTTAAGAGATATTGTTGTTGGAACAACAGGTGTAGTCTCAATAACTATACCCCATTTGAAATAAGATTAGACATTTAACTAAACATTTTTTACAGTCCGTTCAACCGGTTTTGAATTCTATTGCGTTGGTGGCATGAAAAATGGCAGCTGCAGTAAACAGTTTGTTTTTTAACCACTTTTTTTGCTTTGAATGCCATCCTTATGCCTACACAATATAAGTCAAAATCGGTCGAAAGGACTGTAAAAAAGGTTTGTTTAAATATCTAATCTTATTTCAAACGGAGTATAGAACAAACGGACTGATAAAAAAAAAACTAGTTAAGTTTTAATTTGATGAATACTTCTTTTGTTTTCGCGTCATCCCCCGAAATGTGTATTTTATCCCTTTCTCACTTCAATAACATGCAGAAAATCTTTTTTGTACCTGCTACTGGCTGCTACCACATGGAATGCAGCGCTCATTCATATTGCACGTACGGAATGGCTGCGTTCAAGCAACAATATCTCTTAAACTAATTGTCATAGAATCGATTTTTTGGTATCATTATTTAGATGAACTAAACATTTGTTAGACGAGTAGATAAAAAAAGGTAGTTCTCCGGGGTGAATTTTGTAATAACCGTGATTAACAAAAAAAACGATGTTATTTTTAACGTAAAATTGATCTTTTAGCATTTATTTCAATATGATGCAGCATTCAATGTTATTATTTGAGTTATTTAACCCATTGTTAATACTTTTCCGTTGCTAAAAGTATTTTTTTATGACAATTGGGCTTTACATTTTAAAGTTACTGTACTTTTAGTATGCACGCTCCATAAAAGGCGATCAAAACACAAAAATGGCTGCCATTCAGGAGGGGGATGGAGTCCGACCCTACATGTAGAATAATTTTATTGATAGAATAGAGCAAACTACCACCCCTTTAAGTTTGTACAGTCCGAAACCGGAAATATTGTATAGGAACGGCTATTATAGGTAAATTTCAGTGAAACAATTAATGCAACGGTTGAACCATTGCTTTGCAAACATGGGGTTGTAAGTTCGATTCCCAATTACGGTTTTGCTGTTTTTCTTTTTTTCACATTTTGTATTACGATTTTTTTAAATTTTTATTATCTATACACATGATAAAATCGTAGCGAATTTAAAAACGTACGTTGAATATTTTTGAAAGAAAGTTATTGCTACGAGGTCTGGGATCGATTCTTATGCCGAAAATATAGTTTTTAGAATATTGTCTGTTCCAACTGTAGGGTATAGACTATCACGCTATTTGCTATGGGGATGAGCAATATTACATTACTAGCTTCTGCCCGCGACTTCGTTTGCGTGAAAGTCGTAAAACACCACAATATCTAGACACGCGGCCGCGTGTCGAGCCAAGTACTAGGCAAGACACGGCTGCAGTGTGTTATATTACACGAACCATTTGGAGCCACTTTTGACCCCTTAATAACTCAAAATCTATGTAACATAGACTCATGAAATTTGGTTTATTTATAAAAACCCCTTAGATTAACTAGAACCCCAAATTTCATAAATAAAACTCAAACGGTTATTGAGATATTAACGTATAAAAATCGGCATTTTTATCAACGACCAGTCACTAGACATCAAAAACATTTAACCCATTTCCGGGTGACCTAGAAAGTTGAAAAGAGATTTCCCGAAAGCAGGCCCATAGTATGATACTGTGTCAAAGCTTATTTATCAAAAATTATGTCGTATTTTTTTCAAGTCGTTTTATCAAAATTTATTTCTTCTAGCATTAGAGAACCTAATAAATATTTATTTTGTTGATACTTAAAGAACTACATCCGCCATTCAATCCTAACCTGAATGTTGCCAGATGACAGACTATTCCAATAAAATAATTTGTAATCGATTGAAAATATCGATACTAACCCACATGGAGTAGGTGGAGTATCCACTACACGAGTATGTTTTAAATGCTATTTATTATACTCAAATACTGTAAAATTATGATTTTACAATAAATAAAATATTATATGGTCTGAATATACTCAACAACTTAAAAGTGTTTCGAGGCAGTAATGTTATTTTATAAACTACCAGTGATCAGAGTAAGTAGATTGATTTGAGGTCAATGAACTGGCACGTATATTAGTATGGATACGCCTCCGGGATTCCGGGATTTTGAAATTATTAAGATTTTTTAAGGAATTTCAAATGTTGTAATGTGTAGAATAAAGAATACATCAATATGAATAAGAAATGTTCAACCCTTTTGCTGTCTGTTTAATAGTATATAGGTGATCGGACTCCAAGAAAAGGATAGATATACTATAAAACAATATAATATATTTTAAATATTTATCTATCGCATTCTATAAATTTCTAATGTAGTAGTTTAAAAATCCTTACTTTAACAATATTTGATTCAATCCCGTAAGTACCAAAATGAAATCCCGGAAAAAAGGCTTATCCATGTTATGATTTCTACGACTATTCATGATGCGAGTACGTAAAATCAATCTACCTACTCCGATCACTGATAATCACCCAATCGATTTCGTCAATCGATTACCAAAATAATTAAACCTGGTAACACTGACACCATGCATAATGTCAAACTGTCAAAAAAAATCTGTCAGATCAATGGCATTGTTGGCTGTTTGTTTTACGTTGATTTGAATTTATTTTTCCGTATTTACTTTATACTTATATTACGTTACGATTTAATGCTGTCAATTTAAATTGAAGCCAGAGGAACTATTGCTTATCTTTCCATGGCCCTGGGTAAGTTTATTATGTTCTCTAAATATTTATAAACACTGTCGTATTGTATAACCTCATTGATTTTAGCAGCCTATTAGTAGAAGGCCTATGTTCAGTCAGGGGTACGTCGCGCGTCGTCAGCTGTAAATGTCTATAGTATGATGTAATTATAAAGCATAAGTAAATACACTGAATTTTTTTACCTTTTTCAGGTATGACGATGACATGTGTTATTGCAAGACTTGACATTATTGATTATATTATCTACAACTCTATCCCAAGTATTACTTGCTCAGGAAAATCTAAGCATATTATGTTATGTATGTGGCATGTCAATTGCAAGTCACAGAAGTCATCAGGTTAGTGTTTTTAAAATGGCAGAATTACTAAGTGATATAATTATTATACAAAAGTAAATAAACAACAATAAGAGTATTTTCTTACTTTCTAGGTTAGGTATACATTTGGATAAAGTTTGTCATGCTTACTGAGAGAGGCTGCTACCAGAGATGTTTATAGGCAAGCATACCATGACTACGTTATGTGAATGAAGCTGAAGCCGTTTTAAATTCTATGAGAAATAAAATGTTTTTAGTATTTAGGTATTGTTGTGTTATTTGTTAAAGTAAACCTTCCTATAGAAGCACTGAAAATGCTGCTGCCAATGAGATTATTCATCTTTAATTAAGAGAGTTGGCTAAAATAATGTTTATGCCATTAAATCTTTCATATTTAGCGCGCAAGATTATTAATTTACCTTTATAAAATTCAAGTCTGTAAATGCGATAATCGCCATTTTGATGACAGTCGAGGTCGAGGCTAAAAAACATAAAAATTGGGGATTTCGAACATCCAAACTCCACCATAAGGACAGTGACTATTACAACATTTAATTATTTGACGAATTCATCCATTTTTCAAGTTAAATAAGTAGTAGTAATGAAGTTTTTGATATCAAAAGTCGAAGTTTCGCGCCAATCGTGCGTGTTTACATTTTAACTTTTCACAATTAACACACATACACGTATCTGATACGACTTAAAATGTGACAAATGTGATTAAAAATATTATAAGTAACTAGAAAATGCCCAGATCTTAACTTATTATACGAACACACGTTCAATAACACGTAATATTCATTACTACTAGGTACTCAATTTGTGTTAAAAATCGTCGATCATTGTTTTTTTTTTATTGTAATGATGTGCGAAAACGATTATGGCAAACGTTTTTTTTTTTTTCAATTTTGATTGTCTCGATTAATTTATAATTATGTCGAATGTCTGAAATCTATACTTGAAAATTAAAATAAAATTGTTTTAAGCATTAAATACAATAAACATTGTTTAAAATAATTATTTATACTTTTCTAGTGTAATTGTAATCGTTTTTAGGACATTCAATATAAAACGAGTCAACACACAGAACGAGGATAGATACTTACCTCATTTATTGAATTTCGCGCCGAATTGTTTCTATTTATTTGAATTTAAATTCGCAACGTTGTTCAAAATTATTTTTAATTTATTGGACAATTATTTACTGTGGATTTTATTTTTGATACTTTCTGATATAGAATGCCTAGTATACATTTTTTAGGTAGGCTTAAGAAAATTTTGTTTGGGAATGATGTTAAATTAATTCTATAAATTAGGTAGGTATTCCGCAAACTTTTAAATGACGTCTATATTTTTAAAGTGAAACTTTTATTACATCGTCTCAAACTTTTTCGTCTGTGTGTTGCAGCTGACCGTGTAAAGTTTCACTTTTATCGTGGTTTCATAAAACCACACAATCGTTTTTTGTTAGTTGTATGAGTTTGATAGTATTTGTTTTTAATAGGATAATCTTACTCGAGTAATAAAAATTGTTTTTTTTTGAGGTAGTTTCAAAACGAAAGGAGACGTTTCATTTTTGTATGGGACTCCGGCCATAACATGTACACTTTAGAAAACCTGGGAAACGAACCCCTAAATACAATAAAGACCATTTTTTTCCATAATATCTAATACTTTTTGGGCACAAAATAAAAACGGAAAATGTTTGACGTTTGTCAGGAGAAATACGACCATCGACAGCTAGACATTTTCGTCCAGAAGTGCCTACAAATCTACAATCCACAAAAGCAATTTTTTATTTTTATGATGAATCACACTTTCTAATTAATCAAAAAATATAGCTATCTTAATATAGTACAGAAATACATGCCTTTCATATTTATTTAAATGACGTCTACGTGATATTATTAGGTTAAAATGTAACATGATTTCTGGACGCAAGCAGTATGCAAGTAAAACGACGCCATGATGGCATAATTTGTTAAACAATTATTTTTTGTGCCGAAGTAATCAGGGGAATAAACAAGAAAGAATATTTTTCCTCAATTCGTGGAATTTTTTAATTTTTTTACATTAACGTACACTTTATGGCCGAAAATGAAACATCTCCTTTAAAAAACTGCCCAAGTGTATGTCGGACTACGCACAGTGAAGGGTTCCGTAATTGGGATGAATATTTACGCATAAACATTGAATAGTATCAATCAAAATAGTTATCGACTGCAAAAATAAGTTTGTATTTCTCGAAAAAACTATAAAAATAAAGTTAATTCTGCGGTTGTAACCGAAAATAAACTGTATCTCAAAAATTATTGACTTCAAAAGCAAAGTCACTTAGAAACATCTTTAACATTTTAATTATGAGATCCAACAATACACACTTTATATGCATAGATTTTTTTCATCTCTCGGTTATATGTAAGTATGGAGAATGCCACCCCCACTATTATGTTTATCGTAATTTCACTACACCATTGTTTAACGGTGCAAAAAATACACCTTTTTCAAAATTTTCATCGATAGAGTGTAAATAGTCTCCATGTTAAATGACTGTATGACATCTGGACGCACGGACAGATGAACTTGACGAAATTAAGAGGTCCGTTTTTTTACGGATTTTGATTATCAAGTTTACAATCGGCATGAAGTTGATGTCTATGACAATTGATCTACAATATTATTATTATTTGGAATAGCCGCCATCTTAAAATCCAGAATGTCCATCTAATTCGATATCAGCACTATCTCCCAAAACCATGAAAATGACAGTCATGACGACAAATTTTCAAATGGGGTTAAAAACTGCCACTTGCTCACTTCAGATGGCGCTGATCTTCAGCGTCTTATAATTTGACAGCTAACTATACATTTTTGATTCGAATGCCAAAAGTTGATGTAAATTCCTGAATTTCATGACTGAATTCAAAACACCCCGTCGAGTCAACTAATGTGTCACGTGTCAAAATCTTGGTCCCTAATGTTAGGCGGCAGTGAATTCATTTAATTAATTCTCTGATCTCGAAAAACGTTGTTCCAAACGTCAGGTTGGTATGTTCAAGGTAGTTGGTAGGTTGGTACTATGCTTGAGACGTTTTTGAATTGATAGATCGTATGACTATTGTTTTAGGGACTATTGTCGTTTAATTTTTGATATAAACTTACGAATAGTTAAGTCCATAGTGAGGTCAAAATGTAAATCCAAGGGGCGGCTGCAACGGTGGCGGTGATCTCTCGCGTCCGGCCCTGGTTCAGGCCATGGTACGGAGCGAGAGGAAATGGCAGGCCGTCACCTCCTTCTGCGAAGCGGTAATGCTCGCGAAGGCGGAACGCGTGAGGGAGAGGTAAAGTTCGCGCCCTCACGCCCCTAACCGCCGCAGGAGGAGACGCCCGGGGCGGGAATCGCGAGCCGATTTCCGGCCACCGTAGGCGCGGGCTTGCGAACGGTGAGCAATGGGTAGCTCGCCGTCCGATAAGGACCAAGCTCGGGTCGATGGCGCGTTGTGTTCCACGCGCGCCTCGAAGAGATGTCAGCAGAATTGACGGGATCCGCTAGGGCCAATGCCTGCCGGGGGTTCGAAGAAAACCGATAGGGACATCGTGGCCCCCGGCAACAGGGCAACCGAAGGAACACGGGTGGGTTTTACTCAGTAAGAGTCTGACACGCCCTCCCGCTCCGCCCAGAGCGGGAGAAGTTATTTAAAAAAAAATAAAAGGGGCAGCTGCAAAAATTAAATCATACGTGAGAAGGAACTTTGTTCCTGACGGGATCAAAGTCAAAGTCAAATCATTAATTTCAAATATGCCCATGTATGGCACTTTTGAACGTCAAAAATTACAAAATAATAAAATTGATTCTATTCGCCCCTTCCAAAAGGTAGTTTTCGTATAGAGAAGAATGGGCAAGAAACTCCACCGTTACTCTTTTAAAATGTTTTACAATTGTTTGTATATGTACGTACATTTGTTAAATAATTATTATATGTGAAGACGATGCACCTAGAATAAAATTACTATACCACAATAGGTAAAAAGAATTAAAAGTTAAACAACGACAGATAATTTAATATGTGATAGATACATGGTGCTCACATATTTACAAACATTGTAAAAGTAGACGATTTTCCTAAAATTTTACAATTAATAAGTCAGTGTGTGAGGAAGTAATCACAGAATGTGAAATCAATGTCATAAAACACAAAGTAATAAATTTTACAATTAAATTAGCAAACAGTTTGATTTTGTCTTGATTCTAAATTGTCCTATGGAGCAGGACCAGCATGTTTCCAAGCACTCTTATCTTGGATATAATCCTCTAATTTGTAATATGCTTGTTTACAAAGTGTATTTTTTAACCGACTTCCAAAAAGGAGGAGGTTATATGTTCGTCGCGTATTTTTTTTTTTCTTTTTTTTATTTTTGTCCACCGATTTCTCCGTCAATTGTGGACCGATTTTGAAAATTCTTTTTTTTATTTGAAAGGGTGTGCTCTCGAATTGGTCCTATATAAATTTTATTAACTTTGCTTGGATAGTTTTTGAGTTAGCTACAAAATACGTTTTTTTTTCCCACTTAGTATGTAGATGATGTGATAAGTTCCTGTCACTGGTAGCAGGTAGTGGTATTCGAATGTGTGTGGGGTAGGTACCACAACTAAAAAGTGAAAAATAAAAACTTTACAAAAAAAACCAACCGACCTCCAAAAAAACACTACAAAGTGAAAAATAACTTTAATTTCGGAAGTCGGTGGCAAAAAACGAAAATACAAAACCCAAGACACCGACTTCCGAAATTAAAGTTATTTTTCACTCTGTAGTGTTTTTTTGGAGGTCGGTTGTTTTTTTTTTGTAAAAAGTTTTTAATATGAGTTTTCAATTTTCTTTCATTTAATTGCAAAATGTCACAAGGTATTTTGTTGTAACATTTAACACAGTACCCCATAAAAGATGTATCTACTTAAGATAATCTAAAAAATGGTTGATCTAGTTTATCTTTATTTCTAGTATTAAAATTATGTTTATCACTTATTTTATTAAAGAGATGTGGATTTTTCCTTACATACATAATATTTTCATAAATGAATTGGCAAGATACCGTCATAATATTAATCCTTTTAAAAAGTTTCCTGAGAGATTCGCGGCGACGTAGATTATAAATGGCTCTGATAGCTCTCTTTTGCAAAATAAAGATGGATTCAATATCAGCAGCCCGACCTCACAGTAAAATACCATACGACATAAGGCTCCCCGACAACACACGTTTTTTTTAATAATAATACTTGCCGCGCCGGCTCAGCGATCTGACATCATTGCGGAAAATTTTAACAATTGTTACGAAAGAAATACCTACATTCTTACACAATATTGCTACGCATATTTACAAAAAGAATTTAATAGATCACGTTTGATTGACGAATAATAATAATTTCTTTACAAAAAGTAATGATATCCCATCAAAAACATAAATGTGAAAATGGGAGCCAAGTTCCACAAATATGGTTGTCGACTTCGCCGACAAAAGAATTGAAATCTAAATGGGTGCCAAGTTCTGTTGATAATCCTGAAATTTATTTATAAGAACATGCAACTTTCTAAAATAAAATTAAAACACAAATTCTTGTTTTTTCTGCTATAACAATGTTTGCTATTTAAAAATATAACTTCTTAAATTTGAACAGTCGAATTATTTACACAAAGCACTTAGGATAAATTGAAGCTCAAGATTTGACTTGGCTAGTTTTTACATACAAGTTATCTTATATTTGGCTAATCAATTTATCATCTTTATATTTGTCTACAGTGTCGCGGTGCAAAAGAACTAAAACAAACAGGTAACTTTTTTATGCTGGTGTGCATTACAGCTACGTCTTACACTCGCGCCACGTCATTGTGCTGTAATTTTACTTTTTTAGTGTGCGTGCATTAAGCGGCTAACAGTTGGACGCTATTTTTTCATCGAGTTTACAGCTTTGACTGTCTACCTAGGCATATTTAATTATTATTATTTAATTTTAAGTAGGCACTCAACATCAAATAAGTAATTCATGATGTGCTTACCTGTAAGAAATTGGTACACTAGTCTATAAGTTTATTGGATGTATCTCATATCTTTGTATCGATGTACTCAATTGTTGGTGAGCCAAATAAATAAAGTAAAATATTCATATCTTTGTTCTTTATGTTATGCGCAATTTACTGTTTCTTATTGTAACTGTTTACATCTTTGACTGTCTACCTAGGCGTATTTATATATTTGTTCTTTATGTTATGCGCAAGTTATTGTTTCTTATTGTAACTGTAAGGTCAAAATATCTTCATCCTCTATAATTTTAGCTTGCTGGTAAAAACTAGCCAAGTCAAATCTTGAGCTTCAATTTATCCTAAGTGCTTTGTGTAAATAATTCGACTGTTCAAATTTAAGAAGTTATATTTTTAAATAGCAAACATTGTTATAGCAGAAAAAACAAGAATTTGTGTTTTAATTTTATTTTAGAAAGTTGCATGTTCTTATAAATAAATTTCAGGATTATCAACAGAACTTGGCACCCATTTAGATTTCAATTCTTTTGTCGGCGAAGTCGACAACCATATTTGTGGAACTTGGCTCCCATTTTCACATTTATGTTTTTGATGGGATACTACAGTAACAGCCACATTTCATAAAAATTCCCTGTATACTACGTTTGTAGTTTTATTCTTAGCAGTCAAAATATACAGAGAGTCAGGAATGGTGACTCGGGAGGAAGCAACGTAACAGTTGTCCGTGTGAGAAGCAGCTTGACCTGAGGTCGAGACCCGCAGCCTTCAGCCTTTGGTGTCGGCCCCTGTGACTTGTTGATCGCAAACACTTCTCCATATCATATGCATTGTGACGAAGATAAATTGCTTGGCAACCAACCATAAACATTAAAAAAAAATGAAAATTTAAAAGTCATTTATTCAAACTAGGCTAAAAATCAGCATTTTTCAAACGTCAAAATTACATAAGACAGTCCCCCAAAACGCCCACCCTTCACCATATAAAGTAATCAAATTGAAACTCGTGAAATACCTACTTATTATTGAGAAGTTCCGTTGGCCATCTGTGTTCTTCATCATCAGTTCCGCTTTACCAAATGGTGCTTTCTGAGAGCAAATCTATGAGTTACTATAAAAATACCCAAATCACTATAGGTGTGCCTATAATATTTGAAGAGTTCCCTCGATTTCTCCAAGATCCCATCATCAGATCCTGATCAAATGACAATGGAACCAACTAGAAAGTATAACCATAACAATTTTTTTTTTCAAATTCGACGAAAATATCAAATAAGTACTTAATATTTTCACTAAAAAATCATAAATAAATAGTTGCATTACCACTTTTTTGTATCTTTACCAATAATGATGCAAAAACTCATAGCTTTGCAGATATGCACATATACGCAAATTATGGAACTACTTAGCTGTCAAAGGTAAAATTAGTAGACATGCGTCAGATATATCGAAACGTATCTAAAATCCGATTTTAGTCACAAATCGTATCGTATCGATAAGCCGAACTAGACAAACCGAGTTCACAAAACTACGGCAAGAGTAGATTTGCGTAAGCAAGTATTTGTTTATGTTTGGATAGTTTTGATCGATGCACTTACAACCGAATTATAATATTACTAGAGACGATCGAAACTGCGAGCCGGAGGCGCCAGAGCAGCTCCGGCAATTGATTTCTAAAAACGGATTTTGAAAACGATTTCATAATCTGAAATCGAATATTTAACCGTTTGCGTAAAAATCTATAAACGCCCATGTCTAAAAAAATTCTTATGAATTTACATACATACATATTTATTTTTTAATTTATTTATTCAAATCAGATACAGTGATCCATATTAATGTTAGTAGACCTACTTAAAAATTACGTTAGTAAAAAAAAAAAACTCAAAAAAAACTCAAAGCATTTATTTCAAATAAACCAATTACAGGTACTTTTGAATTGTCAAGGGGTCGGTCAGTCAGAAAAATGAAGCTAGTTGCCCATTCCAAAGCGTAGTAGGTACCTATGGAGAAGAACAGGCAAGAAACTCCACGGACACTCTTTTAAATCAAAATATTGTTACAAAATATTGGTTACATCATTCGTGTTGAATTTATACATGTGAGAACAATGTAGAAAGACGTGCACGTTAAAAGCGTCCGTAATAAAAATATAATAACAATTCAAAAATTTAAATAAATTAAAATAAAATAAACCGTGGCAGCTAAGAGATGACCAGTCCCTACTGACGGCGCCCGTTCACGAACATGACGCATGGATCAGCACCATTTAGCTCAACCATTTTGAAGGGAACTTAATGATCCAACACACACGCCACCATCAGCGAGACATTTGAGTGAGCATGACATACTCTCAGCTGCCAGAGCACATTCAAGTCAATGAAAGACGTACCCAGTAAATGGTAGCTTTATGGAATGTACAACATGGTCACAGTGTTCACACATGTGATATGCAATTATACAATACAAAGAGATTGAATTTATACAAGGAAAAGATAGTTTTACAATCTTCAGCAGCTGCAACAATATTTTCGAATGCTAATCAATTAGTTTATGCGCCCTTGTGGAGCTGGACCAGCGCTGAGCCAAGCATTTTTATCAGCGATGTAATCCCCCAACTTATAATATGCTTGGCAGCATAGTGTGCGTTTTATACATGATTTAAATTTCGTTTCGTTCAGTTGGAGTATGTGGGAAGGTATTTTATTATAACATTTTAAACAGCACCCCATGAAGGATGAGTCTACTTTAGCCAATCTGAAACCCGGTTGAACTAATTGGTCCCTATTTCTAGTCCTATAATTGTGTCTATCACCTCTTTTACTGAAAAGACTTAGATTTTTCCTTACGTACATGATGTTTTCATAGATATATTGACAAGGTACCGTCATGATGTTAATATCTTTAAACAAATCCCTTAGAGAATCGCGTCTGCGGAGACGATATATTGCTCTGATGGCTCTCTTCTGCAGAATAAAAATAGACTCGATATCTGCAGCCCGTCCCCATAGTAAAATACCGTAAGACATGATACTATGAAAGTAACTGAAATAGACTAGCCTCGCGGTATCTACGTCAGTAAATTGACGGATTTTTCTCACAGCATATGCTGCTGAACTTAGCCGTCCTGCTAGAGATGTTAAATGAGGACCCCATTGCAGCCTTGAATCGAGCGTGATCCCCAAGAAAACAGTTTTATCGACAAATTCTAGTTTCTCCTTATTCAATACTATGTCACAATCACTACTTTTAACATTTGGTAAAGCAAATCTTATGCATTTAGTTTTTTTCCCATTTAATACTAAATTATTAGCAGTGAACCAATTTTGAACCTGCAGTAGGGCGTTATTTACGTCGTCAAGATTTGATGCACGTCTATTTATCTTAAAAATTAAGGAAGTGTCGTCAGCAAATAACACCATTTGTGGTTGGTTTTTTAATAAATGGGGTAGATCATTAATATATACTAAAAAGAGGAAAGGACCCAATATCGAGCCTTGTGGAACGCCCATTTTTACTTTTAAACCGATTGAATGGACACCATTTACTTGAACCTGCTGCTGTCTATCATTTAAATAAGATTTTACTAAACTGAGCGCAAGTTTACCTAGTCCGTAATGCTCAAGTTTCAAGAGCAAGGTTTCATGACTCACGCAGTCAAATGCCTTGGAGAGGTCACAAAAGATTCCTATGGCATCTTGGGCCTCCTCCCACGCTGTAAATATGTGTTTTAATAAGGTGACACCAGCGTCAGTTGTACAACGTCCTTTGGTGAAACCATATTGCTGATCGTGCAAGATTTGGTTGGCGTTAAAATGATTAAGCATTTGATTGAGCATTACCTTTTCGAAAACCTTGCTGAATACCGGAAGCACAGATACTGGTCTATAATTGTTAGTGTCTTTACTGTCCCCAGATTTAAAAAGTGGTATAACTTTACTGTATTTCATTAAATCCGGGAAGACTCCTTGATCCACACACAAATTAAATATTAAAGCTAAGTACGGTGCTATAGTCTCGATTATGGATGTACAAACTTTGATAGATAATCCCCATAGATCTTCGGTCAATTTGATTTTAATTTGCCGAAAAGCTTTTATAACTATCATAGGGTTTATATGTTTAAATTGAAATTCAACCGGGCAGCCTGGAACGTTCGCTCTTAATAAATTAATTGAGACATCGGGTGAGGAATTTAAAGCTTCTGTCGTTTTAGATGGTATATTAGTAAAGAAATGTACAAATTCTTGCGCTACTTCTAAGTTAGAGCTAATGGCACCACGTGAAGTCTCCAATTTGTACTCAGTGCTTCGTACTTTGTTCCTATTAGTTTCATTATTTATAACTTTCCAAACTGTTTTTATTTTATTTTCTGCTGATTTAATCTTGTTGCTAATATACAGAGCTTTAGCTATCTTGCAAGTATTTCTAAAAATTTTGGAATATGTAGCAACATACTTGTTGAAAGTTTCAGTATTAATGTAAGGCTTAAGGCCATACAGCTCGAACAGTCTTTCCCTACTTATCCTAATACCTCTAGTTGCCCAGTCACTAAAAATAAAATTAGGGCAAATATTTTTTGTTCTCTTTTCAAAAGTTTTGTTGAATTCAGTGTGCACTGCTGAAAAGAAATCCTCATACAATTTATTTGCATCGTCCATATTAGGGCCCAGAGCATTTAACTTATTATTTAGGGTACTATTGAATCTATTTAATTTGCCAGTTGTTATTGGTCTAATTTGTATTTGCACTTTTTGAATAGGTGTTCTAAATTTAAAAGTTACCGTTTGTCCACTATGATCAGACGGTAAATAATTTACGATGGCTTTATCTAAATAATCACAACCGCAGAAGACATTATCGATACAAGTAGCAGAAGTTGAAGTTACTCTAGTTGGTTCAGTAAAAATATTTGATAAATTGAACGATTTAAAAAGGCTTAATATTCTACTGCTATTTGAATTATTTTCCAGAATATTTATATTAAAATCACCACAAATAATTGCGGCTTTGTTACTGGATGCAAGTTTCGCTAGGACATCTTCCATTATTGACTCAAATAAAGAAAAGTTCTGATAATTAGGGGGTCTGTATACGCACACTACAACATGCTTATCCAGCTCAACACAGGACAGTTCGATGCAATGTTCAACTGATAAACCAACTATGTCATTACGTTGCTTAGATTTTAAACAATTTTTTATCAAGATTAGAGAACCTCCACGCAGCATAGATTTACGGTTAAAACAACTGCCCACATTATAGTTCTCATAATTAATTAGCATTTGGTAATCCTTTAACCAATGTTCAGTAAAACAAACAATGTCAAACTTTGTTTTTTCTAAAAACATTTCGATTTCTAATAATTTGGAAGAAATACCTTGAATATTTTGATGAAATAATTTCAAGGCATACTTAATCAAAGATACATGCTACAATAATAAATATTATTATAATCAAAATAAATAACTACATAGAAATTGAAATAGAGACAGACGTACAGACGCCAGCACATCAAGCTACCCGAAACTGTCAAATTTTCCCAATCAACTTTGAACCTTATACTTCAGCAATAAAGTTGAAAATCTATTAAATAAATTTGACAGATTGTAGTAGCCTGATGTGCTGGCGTCTGTACATAAAATCAAATTGTAAAATTAACTAATAAGTTTCATAAAATCTAATTGTAAAATAAATTGATCTTTAAATTAAATCAAATCTTTAAAATAATTTACATTCTTTAAATTCATTAAAATTAAAATCTAAAAATTCATTATGTAAAAATTACAAATATTAAAAATAATAAAAATAAAAGTCAGAATCAGTCAAACTATGTCTAGATGACTGATTTAACAAGTGACCTCCAAAGCGGGGATGAGATCTTATCGGCTATTGTCTTCTAGATTCTGCAGATCAGGGATACCGTTCTCTTGCGAATGATGGCATGAAAGCCATCAGTGCGAAACAGCGCGAACATCCCCGATTTATATGCCAAGTTGGGCAATAAAAACGCTACCATTGGTAAGCAAAACGATTCGTTTTTGTTTATAGGAACCGAGCAAAACCTCGCGCACCTTTGAAGTCTACCGACTCGCCGCGGATCGGGCGCACCGCCACGCACGCGTCTGCGCTACCACGCACGTTACCCTTTCCATGGTGCGTGTCCGTGCGAGCTGATCCGCACCGAGTCGGTAACTTCAAAGGGAATGTATCCAAACTCAGACGCACCGGGACGCACCGCGACGCACGCGTCTTCGCTACCACGCACGATACCCTTCCCACGGTGCGTCGTGCGGGCCGGTGCGCGTGCGTGCGCCATTTCACGCACGCGTCGGAAGCCAGCTTTATGCGCGTGCGCGTCTGCTACACATTTTTTTAATTACCGTTTTGTTACGTGATAAACTAAGTATTTATTTCGGTCTATCTTTTTAATAACAGCGTTTAATTGTTTTTTTCTTTTAGTTTGGAAAGAGTCTCTATGAACATGTTTATATTTTATACTCTTTTATTTATTTAGATATTTTTAGAAGTATAAAAGCATTCCGTTTTACTATATTCATGAATATCTTTTAAAGTTAATTTTTCTTAAAAATAAAATTAATGTAAGTTTTTTTACAACTTTAAATGGTATAAAATTAAAGTCAGTATGACAATGTCAGTGGGTGAGATAACATATTGCGCAATATCATATTAATATTTTTATTGTTTTAATGTGCATGCAGCCTGATACACTTTTTTTAATCTTGGGTACCGTTTGTAACGTAATAAATGCAATTTTGTGTTCTACTTTTGGTGTTTTTTTTTTGCAGAGAAATTAAATTGTTGAGTCTACTAAAAAAAAATCAATGATTTTAACTTAAAAATAAAATAATATTAATGAAATATTTTATGTTAGTTTAAGTTGGATACAATTTTAGTTAGTATAAAATGTTTGAATATATTTGTTTATTTCAAATAAATACGTACTGACGTGGAATAATAATATTTCACGTTAGTACCCATTTTGTTTTGTGAAAAAGAGTTACATCCTTTTTGTTTTTCCTCTTTCATCGATCAGTTTATAGAACGGACTTGGACATTGTGCGACGTAAGATAAATAAAAATTTATTTTGCCCTGTTTCATCAATCCGTAAGCTTAAAAGCATATTATAATTTCATTAAGTTCTGTAAATAAAGAAAATCTTATCAAAAGAAACCCACCAGTTTTCGAGATAACATTGTATAAACAAACAAAAACACTTAAAACCGTAAATATTAATCAGCCGTAAGATGTGGTCCGACAGTTAAAATTTAACTGCAAGTCAACCAAAACTGGCTACGTCACTAGGAGTCAAGAAGTTCGACAGAGGGCGTTGTCCGCAGTGAAATTCGGCGTTATGCCGTACCCGGCGGCCTTCACGCCGCTTTCCATTGTACAGTACCTTCGTTTTCTGTTCGCCTAGTACTCTGTTTCACTTAGTATGCACAAAAAAATATGGCTCCTCGGTTTGTTTACATAAAAAAATGGTAATTTAGTTTTTATGGGGACGAGAAGAAATATAATGTTACTTGTGGGCTGTTATGAGAATTTTAATTTTTATATTATGTTTGGGTGTTTCTAGACACCATTATTATGGTGCCTTTATGGTGTCCGTAGCTACATTCGTAAACAGGCAATAAAGCATAGATAGGATCGCAAAATGCATAAATTAGTAGATACTGGTTGCTAGCTGCACTATGATTCATAAAGGCTACCTTATTTCCGTCCGCGAACTAGCCAAGTAATAATACACGTTACGTGAAAACTATGCAATAACTATGATAAAGGTTCATTCTTTGAATTCTATCTTCTTCAGCCAGTCAGCAAGGCGTGCCAGACGCTTGACAATTGTCAGTCTCGTCACTCATGGAAACCTAGTATCTCAACATCCGTTAGTGTTTTCAATTTCCCATTTAGTTTCCATTAAAAAAAAGGGTTTATACAGAAAGCACGTATTCTAAACTCTGCATAGAACTTTATAAGTTGGTTCCCATACTAAACAATCGTAGGACGATAATGCCATAAAGCAAGTTGATTCAGAATGACATCATCAATGTATAGGTCAATGCTGTAGACCATTTGCTGTAGACCTGCAGCCCGCTACAGAGTACAGGACCTGCCTGAGGACTTTCTGTAGGCTGATGATTTCTTATCTTGTGCATGGGAGATTCCATTCAAAGAGATACAAAAAATATTATCTGTTACAAATGTAATTCTTCTATATTTTCAGGCAGAAACAGTCACATTTTCCGCGTCCACATTTGACTTTGTCACGAACGAAAAAGTCAGAAAAGAATAATGTAAAAGGATGTCTTCGGGACAGCTGTTGATTCTGGCCCATAAAGGATTCTTACCTCAAGTAACAATAATCGGATTAGCGTTTAGCAATGAAATCTTATTTCCCATACGACTTTTAAAGCCCTTTTCCGGCCAAGTCCATATGATATAATATTCCTATGAGAAAACCCAATTTTCCGGCAGCAGTGCGGGGCGAGGCAGCGGCGGGTGAACGCTCTCCATTCGACGCTATCATCCGCGGTGCGCGCGCGCAACGGTCTTTATTAGTGTGCACGAAGGGCGTGCGATGTGCATATTTTTTATGTTACTAACTTGCGGAGATATGTGTAAGTATAATACAGTAATGTTTGATACACATAAACTTTGCGGAATAAATTCCCTAAATTACGGTGAAAACCACATCAAAATCCGTAGTTTAGTTTAGAAGAACAATGCGGTCACACAGATAAATACGAAAATCGACTTCAATTTATAATATGTATAGGTTTATAATTATTATGGTGGATTTTGTGAATTACATTAAAACGAATCCTGCAGCTTAATCCTGCAGGAAACGCTGTAATGCCAGCCTTGATTCTTTATGTAGATAAAGTAATCGATTTAGAAATAGGTCTGTATAGGAAATGCAGAAAAAAATAGGTATAGTAATTATAGACCATAAACGCTTGAAAAAATTACTGACTGTTGTTGCTTATCGTTGAAGGAAAAATATGATTACATTGAAGAAGGAAAATAGTGAGTGCCTGCACAGTTAAATATCCGAGAACATCGATAGAAAGTGAGCGACTGGTTTTAAAAAAAAATAAAAAAATACGTAACGATAACTCACATAAACAGCGACAAACTTCAAATTTATTTCGTAAAAACTCAAAAAAAGCACACTAATAAAGGTCCGGCCCTCCAACACGTGTCCCTTCTATCTCTGTGACCCACTTACGCACACATTCACACTTTCTTCCATGTGTGTGTGCGTGGGCTGAGAGCTTTATACCCGTAATGCATTAGTATGCATTCAAGCGCGTCAGTGTGTGCGTTAAATTTGGAGTAAACAGTTTGTATGTGTGCGTTTATCTAGGATTACTGTGTACGTACTATGGGTTCGGCCGTTTTTCTTTTTATTTAAGCATGTTTTTGACTGTTGTAAAAAAATCTGCAAAAGTGATTTATTTAAATTGTTTTATTCAAAAAGACTTTTTAAAACATTTGAGTTTACTTGCATAACACGATTTCTTTTTTTTCGTAAATAATGGTTTTATTTTAAACAAAATAATATTTACAGAATAAAATAAATATAATAATATGTACAGACGCCAGCACATCAAGCTACCCGAAACTGTCAAATTTTCCCAATCAACTTTGAACCTTAAACATCAGTGATAAAGTTGAAATTCTATTAAATAAATTTGACAGATTGTAGTAGCTTGATGTGCTGGCGTCTGTACATGTATATAAATAAAAACCGGCCAAGTGCGAGTCGGACTCGCGCACGAAGGGTTCCGTACCATTATCTATAAAAATATTTTATTATATGATGTAACTAAAAATTTATGATTTTCGCAATTTTTCCTTTATCTTTGTTGTAAGACGTTGTTTCGTACCAAATTTCAAAATTCTGAGTTCACGGGAAGTACCCTGTAGGTTTTGATTCCCTTGCGAGTGTCGAAAATTTGCAGCATAAACGGCTGTATCTTTTGATTGCGTTGGCTTAGAAGTTTGATGTTTTCACAGCTCCAAGAGACATTAGACTTGAGTATTTGATATGAATTTCAGCTTGATACCTCTACGCGTTCCTGAGAAAAAGGGTCTTGACAGACAGACGGACAACAAAATGATCCTATAAGGGTTCCGTTTTTTCCTTTCCTTCCTTTTGAGGTACGGAACCCTGAAAAGGAGGGAAAAGAATCATAGGGCACTAAAAAATAGAACTGAAAAAATTACGTTCTAAAAAATAATTATAATACTAAAAAATAATAATATAATCTAAAAAATATCTCGACTTAGCACACGAGGTTGTTGACATGTGGAATGTGAGCTCGGCTATCATTGTGCCGATTGTCGTAACGGCTAATGGCCTGATGGCCGAAAGCCTCGACCAACATCTCTCGAGGCTTTCGTTAGGCGGTTGGATCAAGCGCCTGATTCAGAAGGCAGTACTCCTCGATACGGCTCGCATTGTGAGGAGGTTCCTGTCTCTGCAGCCCTAACCACCGGTAGCTTGGACCCTGCTCCCGACACCGGCGGACCTCTATTTTTTATATTTTTAAATGTTTTTTTAATTCTTTTATGTTAAGAAATATTTAAAAATGTAACCTAATAGGAACCAAGATGAATAAACGATTATAATACATAGAATTTATATAACTGAAAGTCACTTATCTTAAGGTAAATATCATCAAAACCCACAGTAGGTGATAAAATCTAAATAGAATTATCTCAGAAGGGCAATAATGCGTCATCTAAGCGAAAACCGCACTTTAGTTGCAAACACAATACACTGTCCTCCTACGGTGTCACTACTAGAGTCGACCAAATAATAAATAAAATAATAATTTTGATATATTATCTGATAAGGCGATGGTATGGTTGTAAGGAGTATCGTATTATAAATTTGACCGAGACTGCTGTACCGCGCTTAAAAGGGGCAGTGCAAGTTGCTCATTCGTCAATGCTCACGTCTTCCCGCTGCTCATTCGGCAGCGCTGCCCTCCGCCTCGCCACGCATTCCTAAGGTGCGGCGGTACAGCGGTCTCGGTCAAACAATCGTCGACGTTATAAAATCGAGGCGATTTTTTTTCGTGCACTGGATTTGCAACTCTCGGCGCTAACGCCGAGAGATGAAATCCAACAGTGTGTTTTTTCAACGCGCTGGGACGAGAGTGCGTCCCAGCGCGTTGGATTCTCAACGCTCGGCTTAACACCGAGAATTGAAAATCCAGTGCGCGATAAAATCCCGCTGCGATTTTATTTCGTCCATGCTCACGTCGGCTAATTGTATTGTGGAGGTCAGATAGATTGTCGACGTAAAATACTGTACACCTGCATCTGGTTAGACTGGAAGCCGACCCCAACATAATATACTTGGGAAAAGGCTTCGATGATGATCTGTCGGCCTACCACCAGCTCATAAAGCAGTATTATTTTAATATTAATTCAGTGGGAGAAAGAGATGAAGCTATACGTCCTGTAGAGCTTCATCTCTTTCCCACACTGAAGTCATTAAAATAATACTTCTTTATGAGTTGGTGGTAGGCCGACAGATCATCATCGAAGCCTTTTCCCAAGTATCCCAAGTATCCCTGGTTGCTGCTGCACCGCCATCAGACATAGCAGCAGTTTCATTACTCAGCTCCATCCTCCAGCAGCCGTCTCTTCCATCCATTACCATGAGTTGGTGGCCAGCCAGCATGCTTGCCACAGTTAATATAAAATCACTAAAAACCATAAAAGATTGATTGCAAAATCCTGAAAGTTGTGCCTTCTGAAAAATAAATTACCTTTAAAAAATCTTAACTCATATTTCTTCTGTCCTTATCAATATAGAAACTCCTGCGCATTTTTTAATGCATATGCATAGAGCCATACGTGACTATGATGTGGACAATGCGGTGTTATGCATGTGTTTGTATGTATTGATGTATGTTCGCACGAATTACTATCATATTTATTACTATGAATACTGTATGAATTTTCTTTTAAGAGCGTTTATCCTAAAATTTGGCAACGACGCAAATAGCTGTCAAATATTTACCTGTTTTAATTGATTAAGCCATATTACTGTATGGAAATATGAAATGTGGCCAACTAGCGAACTAAAATATTGATTATGAAATGCAATAATTAATATCGTAACACCGAATATTTTGTTTTAGAGTCAAAAAAGCAATTTGGAAAATCTCCAAATATCTTTTTTACACCTAAAACGGTAACAAAATCAAATTCAGTGTTATAATTGCAATTCATTATTAATATTCTAGTTCGCTAGTTAGCCACATTTCATATTTCCATACAGTAATATTACCAAATTAATGAGGAATTAATGAGGAGGAGCTCGTGGCTAAGTACTAACAGCCGCTCGGGTCGATCTGTCAGGTTAAGCTACGCTTGCCGAGGTTGGTCCGTGGATGGGTGACCATTTCTACATACCGAGACTCCTCCGTGCCTCGGAAAGCACGTTAAGCCGTTGGTCCCGGCTGTCATACGCGGATCTTTGACAGTCGTTACGGGTCGTCAGAAGCCCGAAAGCCTGACAACCAGTCTTACCAAGGGGTATCGTATTACCCAGTTACTGGGTTGTGGAGGTCAGATAGCCAGTCACTCCATAAAAAATACTGGTATTCAGCTGCATCCGGTTAGACTGGAAGCCGACCCCAACATAGTTGGGAAAAGGCTAGGCAGATTTATTGAATATTGCCAAATTAATCAAACATCGAAATATTTGACATCTATTTGCGACGTTGCCAACTTGCAGAATAAACGCTCTTAATGGTGTTATCTGACAAAAAAAAAAACAATTTTTAATAGATCATCCGTATTGCCGTCTCTAAGCCAGGATCGATTAATAGTCCTGGTAATCCACTGAATTTCATTCATACAAATGAAGTTTGCCATCTGACCTCTATGTCCTTTTTACTGGTCAATAACAGACCAGGGTCCTGACTATCCAGAACGATTGCTGGTATGACAACTAAGACCTATTTCAATTATGACAAAATCTTTATTGTCATCCTGTATCTAAGGCGGCCAGGCTTCGAAGGGCTGCTTATGACAATTAAGACCTATTGACAGGTGCTCTCCGAGATATCTCTTTCGTTAAAAATAATGATGACCATTCGGTACCCGGCCGCAGGAGGCAACTGCGAGACGATGCCGACGTATCGCGGCGTCATGTCACGGCAACACGTCGCGGCGTCATGTCGCTGCAGTCATGATTCCGAATCCGACCACAGGCGGCAACTGCTCGTGTTCCAGTCGGTAGATAGAAGATAGAAAATCGTGACTATCGCTCGAGCGTTGATGGTACTCCTAGTCTGCGATCAGACTGCACGTGTCGCCTGTCACTCGCCTGTAGCTACCAACGACGACGTGTCGCTAGCTACGGAAGATATTTCATAGAAATTCATAGAAACCAGTCGTGTCGCGGCGACACGTCGCCTGCAGTTGCTTCCTGCGGTCGGGTGCGGAATGGTACCTTTATTGTAACTGATACTTTTAAAATTGAAACTAATAAACATGTTGTTGAAAACGTATTTTTTTTTTTATTCTTTCATATACATGAGGACTGTGAACCGGTCAGCTTTCTTTCATGTTAATTAGTAAAACCTATAATAAGCTCTGCCCACATATAAAACGGTTTTAGACATTATACGGATACTTCCTCTTACTAAAAGCCTCTAAAGTAGTTTTTATATAACATTCTATGCGTAGGCAGTTGCTTGATTTACTTTTGAGTAAAGCGACTTTTCAAAGTTACATAAACGCATATTAAATAAAATAATGATGTCAAGTTATAAAGCCATACATTATGTACAGTACTACATAACATTATCAGCCTATAATGTCTTTACTGCTAAGACTCATGCCTCCTCTCTGTGAGAAAGTGCGAATCGTACCTAGCTCCTTAAGTTCTGAGTTGAGCTCCACGATTACTGACAAATGCTTGCACTGGCTGGACAGGTCCACTCAAATCTGTGTGGTTCTTTCCTCAAAAGACCATTTCAGACACTAATCTACATGGTACTCATATGGCCTGACCAAGATTATGTCTGGACTTTATAAGAGACTGCGACCTCTGAGTTTGTTCCGGCCTTTCTTCTCAGAGTAGTCAGATAGGAAACGCCAAACTCTTATTTTTAATATGACGTGTAAAAGTGATTCCGATATCCCATTTACACAATAAACAATTTCATTTCATTTCCTACATCCACCACGCGGGTCCATTGTGATTACGTAGATGGCACGTCATGTCTAAAAATGTTAGGTTGTAAAACATACCAGATTTCTCACTATTGTTAGGTTTCAATTTATAATTGAACTATTTGACTTTGATCAAGGATTAATGTAGGTAATTTATTTTTGTATTCGATTATTTGTAATCGACTAATTTGTGCTGGCAAAATCGAAACGATTCAAATCGTGTGACTCTCTTAGGAACAGCTGTCAGTGGAAAATAATGGCGGGTGGCCGCATTTAAAACCTTCTTGTTCGGTTGTCGCGTCGGGGTCAAACGCACAATTGGTCTTTTACATTTTTGGTCTCCATCTTAACATTTTACAAGATTATCATTGTTGTTATATTGTAGATCAAAATAATGGCTATACTGGAGTGAAGCAGTTTTATTGCACCATGTTTTCCTTCACAGTTTTTTGTGTAGTACCAAAATCGGTCAGTCTGTCAGAAACTTGCAGATATTTGCATTGCAAGCGTACAATTCTTTGGAAAGGAACAAGCAAAAATCTCCATGGTTATTCTTTTACCTAGTGCGTACATCCAGGTTTCGAAATTGCTACCTAGTAGCCAAGAAGGTCTTAAATCTTCAGCTGTACCACGCTATCATTACTTATGTGGAGCGATAACGTAAATTGGTTCACAAGCAGCGCATACGCAGCCCGCAAATAAACCGGTATAGATTAAATTTTATTTTTATTGCGAATTGTTTTATTGGCTTGCATCTCATTACTGTACTAGCTACTTGTCAAAATTTTATGGTTATCGATCTAGATAATTCTATCGGGAAAATTCAGTAGGAAATACTCAGTGTAATATCGAAAATACAGTCAACGGTATCGTCCTATAGTAATTTATTCTAGATGCATCGTTTTCACATAATAATAATATAAGTAATGTACCTATAGAAAATATTGTAAACATTTAAAAAGAGTAACGGTGGAGTTTCTTGGCCATTCTTCTGCCCACAAAAATGAAAAGAAAGGAAGGGAGGGGTTTGGAAGGGGCGACTACTTAGAATCAATTCAATTTTTTTTTGTAAATTTTCACTTTCAAAAGTGCCATAAAGGGCTTATTTGAAATAAATGATTTGACTTTGACGTTCCTATTTTTAATTATTTAAACTGTTCTTTTCCTGCCTTCATGAGACATGGGACTATATCTAGAAAACACTTCTACCTACCTTCGGGTATTACAGGCGTAATGTTATGATATGAACAGCTGGAAATACAGAGATCGGAGTGGAGTAATTCCCGCTCGGAAGCATATACAATGTCGCCTTTTTTTTTGGGTGGGAAATCATCAAATAACTTTCCCGCTCTGGGCGGACCGGGAGGGCGTGTCAGACTCTTACTGACTAAAACCCCAATGTATACAATGTCGCCCTGAGCATTGTGCCCGCCTGGATTTTTCTAAATATTCATGATTTTTTTTCGAAAAATAACTTGAAATACTCTCTCTATCTTGACTTTTTTTCGTTTTTTCATTATTTTTTTCTTTTTTTTTTGAAAAAAATATTTTCATTCCGGTTTTCTTTTTTGCATAGTCGTAAATTTTTTATAAAAAATGTTAGTTAATCCGATAAAATAGCTCATAAGTTTATAGAAATAATAAACAGAATCAAAATCGAGCCAATAACATCGGAGATATGGCAAACGCTACTCAAAACATACATTTTTTAATAACATGAAAAATATTAGGCTCCATCTTTTCAAGTTATTTTTCGAAAAAATTTCATAAATATTCAGAAAAATACGAGCTGGCACTGCCGGTGGGTGACATTGTATATGACTTTATTAAATGGGTGTCTAAAAGTAAAATATCTTTCATCATTTTTCGGCTTTATTATCACTGAGAACTCCATATTTAGCAACTAACGAGTTGGCAAGCTAAAATATCTGGGTAAAATTGAAAGTGATGCAGACGGGTTAGTTTCCGTCTAACCGCACGTTGTCGTTTAACTGGGCCAGTTAAAAATAACGGCTAACATTCCCGTCTCAGTTAGCGCTCCGCTTTTGCCAAATGTTTAACCCTGATCGGTTCAGGGTGTAGAATGTGGGCATCGTTTATTGAGAGGGCAAGTGGACCTTCAAACCTGATGACAGTTCTTCGCTCCTGGTATCTTTGTGATCATGCAGTCCAGTTGTAAGGGCAACGGGAATACGAAACGGGCATACACATTGGGTTTTGGCTAGTAAGGTCCTGGTAGTTAATCACTTTTTGATGGAGAAAAAAAAGTTTTTTTTAAGTTGATTAAAGACACCGACTTCCGAAATTAAAGTTATTTATCACTTTGTAGTTTGGAAATCGATTCCGTGCCTCGGAAAGCACGTTAAGCCGTTGGTCCCAGCTGTCATTTGTAGATCTTTGACAGTTGTTACGGGTCGTCAGAAGCCCGAAAGTCTGACAACCAGTCCACGGGATATCGTGTTACCCAGTACCTAACTGGGTTGTAGAGGTCAGATAGGCAGTCGCTCCATGTAAAATACTGGTATTCAGCTGCATCCGGTTAGACTGGAAGCTGACCCCAACATAGTTGGGAAAAGGCTAGGCAGATGATGAGTTTGGAAATCGGTTGTATTTTTAGTAAAAAAGTTTTATTTTTTCACTTTTTAATGGGTTGGTTTGTAATTTATCTAAGTTACAGTAGCTTAATGTCAACTGCTCATCAAAAATACCCAAATCGCTATAGATGTGCCTATAATATTTAAAGAGTTCCCTCGATTTCTCCAAGATGCCATCATCAGATCGTGACCAAATGACAATGGGACCAACTTGAAAATATACCCATTCAAACAAAAAAGAATTTTTCGAAGGTCCAGCCGTCTTTGAGTAATCGGGGAACATAAAAAAAAAAAAATATCCCGACGAGCTGAGAACCTCCTCCTTTTTTGAAGTCGGTTAAAAAAGTTTTTTTTAGTTGATTCATTTGTTTTGTTTTACCAGTCCAGCCCCTCACTCCATCGTCAGGTATATTTGCCTGACACATGCTGAGCTGGACTCCATTTAGTGCAACCTTGAGACGCACACCGCACCTTGTACATTTGATTATTTTGAAGTATGTCATAATGTCACCCCATTTCTATCCATATGTTTTTTTCTTTTTTGTATAATGGCATTTTGTTTTTACGTATATTCATGTAATTCGTTATCATTTTTAATTGTGCTTATGTGTGTATTTTTTTAATAAATATTTTTATCTTTCTATCTTTAAACTTTGATTAAAAAAACTGGCAGTAAACTTCACTAAAAACACTTAAAATTCGTAACTTTCCTGAATTATTTGATAAAGCCATTTTCTCTACCTGTTTGGTTCTGTCTATCTTACTGACTTATTTGTTCAGGGAGCCAACATGAGTTTCTTGCGCACCTTCCTATACGAGATATGTGAGTTCGATCTTTGGAGTTTTGTCACTAATCTCTGGCTGAAAGCCCTTGGTCAATAATCAAATCGCCTAATACTGTCAATAAATATAATGGAGCTGTTATAAGTATTACGATCGGCACGGTTACCGCACACGTAACGTCCGGCCTGCTGGCTCATAGGGTTGGCACTCGGTGAAATGTGGTCTATGGTCGGGACTAAAATCTTTTCACAGCACCTGCTCGATAATGTTATGCAATCCTAACCTAAAGTGAGTCATTATAGCCCTAGGGTCTAGCCGAATTTTATTATAAACCGCTGGTCAATAATTTGATTTGAAAACTAAAAAAATTATCCGAAAATCGAATTGCTTTTTATTACCTTCAGGGATAAAGATGTCGTCGTCTTGGGCGAGCTTGAATCTCTAACTGCACTCAGGATACTAGTCTTACCCCTATGCTAAATTTAGGGCTCTCAAGTCCGCCACGAATGCAATTTGAGCACTTTCGGGAGGCAAATAGTCGGTTAAATTCCTTTAATTTACTGCAAACAAAAATTGAGTTGCAATTTATTGGAAAAAATTATTCGAAAATTGTTGACATTGTCACAGGGGTCATCAGGGATCATTTAGTTGCAAATGACCTCTCCTACATCCCCTTAACGGATTGCCGACGTATAACCAATAACCCTGTACCTCGACATCAATCGTTGGGCAGTTTTCCGCCAGACACGACACCCGGGAGCAACCTCCCTTTTCTACGGAGGATGAGTGAACTTTACACCTTGTTCCTCATATCTCTAAATTGATGACCCCAACGTGATTGTGATGGCAGCATCACAACAACGTCGGGGTCATCAATTTACAGTAAAATAGTTTTGTAGAGTAAAATAGCTTTAACAATGTTGATTTATAGTACTGTACTAGTTATTTTACTCTACAATGTATTTTATACAAAAGTTTGACAGCCCTACCTGACGCGACGGTGCAAGTGCAGTGAGTATTTATATCGGCCCAAATTCTAAAGTGGGATGCGTTTGTGGGCCAGCCCTGCGTATCCCTCACGCTTATACATCTCGCCGTTTATGTGCTCCTAGTACCTGTCGACGATTTATCGATAGATTGCAACGATTACAGTTGTTCTATCGATTGAGATAGATCAGTAGATATTTCTTTTGATGTTTTTTTTTTTAATTTACAGGTTAATGCGGATAAAGAGGAAGAATCACAAAAAAATGACAAAAAAAAATACTGTAGCTGACAGTTTTCATTCAGTTTTTCAAACTCAGACAGTCATTTCAGTTTTTGATCGATTCTTTCCATATTTCAGTATCAACGTTTCTACTTCGTCATTCTTCACACCATTCTTCACATCATTCTTCACACCTAATAAACTGTCTAAGAGTGTCGACAGTACAATATCTGATTTAGTAGCAGTTTCAACGATGAAAGATACAATATCTCAGTTGAGTGAAGAACTGAATAGTACACAGAAGGAGTTAGAAAAAACAAAACTGGAAAATAATGAACTTCACCTACAGGTAAACAAACTTAGTTCAGAAATTAAAACACTAAAATTGCAGTCTCATTATTCTGCGGTAGAAAATAATACTGAGAACAATTCAAAGAAGCAGAGTTTCTCCCTACAATTTCATAGCGCATTCTCTTCACCATCTTCGCTGCCACTCATGTCAAACGCCAATTCTACGAATAACACACAACTGGCATGCCTGCAAGTAGAAATCATAGATCTCCAGCAGAAATTAAAGACCGCTGAACAGGAAATTACAGCCCTTACAAAACAAATAGAGACTTTGACACAGTACATACACAGTGAAAACACAAGATCAGGAACCTCTACGCAAACAAATATTACCAGCCAGCAGCAAAACCACGAAACTGGAAGAAGAATACTTATCTTCGGCACTCAACAATGCGTTGGACTGGCTTCTGCCATTTTACACTCAAGAAAGGATACACAATATGAAAAATACGATGTGATGTCAGAAACGAAGCCTCATGCACTAGGCAGCCAAATAGTTAAAAACTGCCGGGATATTAAGCTAAGTACTAACGACAAACTCGTAATATGTTTAGGTGAAAATGATCACAACATAAAAGTTGTTGTATCGCAATTACAAACTATCTTAGAAAAATTCAGTAAAAATAAGATAATTGTACTAAATGTTATCAAAAATCCTTATTTGAATGTCAATAAACTAAATTACCGTATGAAGAATTTATGTGCAATGTATAGTAAATGTCAATTTGTGTACTGTAAATACTACAAAGTTTCCGATATTTGTAAATCGATTAATTATGTTATTGACTGTAGCGATTACGACGAAAAATACTTAAATCCAAGCGAACTTAAGAAACGAATAGCGAGTAATAAACCAAGTCAAAAGTTAAATGAAAACATAATTATATCTGAAAAAGAGATCATTCCGTACAATTTTAATCAGACTGGTACAATTCAATTAAATATTCAACCTTCGAAAAACTTAATCGAGAACGTAAGAAAACTTAAGAAAGGGACAATACCTTACTATTTCCCTGTTATTAATAAAAACGATACGTTTTTTCGTGCCTAATAAAAATATTACCCCATATAATTTTAGAATCCTGCACCAAAATATTGCTAGCATTTTGTCAAAACGCGAATTACTGGAATTAACTATACAAGAGTTGCAAGAATCACAAATGAATCCAGACGTAATATGTCTTTCTGAAACATTTGTTAAAAAAGGCTACGAGAGCTATGTAAAAATATTTGATTATGAATTGGCTTCCAGTTTCTGTAGGGAAAAACAAAGAGGAGGTACTTGTATTTTAGTTAAAAAAGGTTTAGTTTACAAAGAACTAACGTTAATAAAAACATTTGCCACACAGAATTCATTTGAAGTCAGTGGCATAGAACTCAAGTCTAGTAAATTAATTATTATTTGTCTCTATCGTACACCTACATCAGATCCTACCCTATTTTTAACTAAACTCAATAACCTTTTACATCATTTAAACAAGAAATATAAGCCAAACACACATGTAGTGTTAGCTGGTGATTTTAATATTAACACATTAAAAAAAGGCAAGATCACAAGTGAGTTACAAGACCTATCCTACAATTATAATATGAAAATTCATATCAATGAACCCACACGTAAATCAACCTGTATAGACCACATCTTAAGTAACATTCCTAAAGCGACTGCTTCAGTACTCCCGCTTCATCTTTCCGATCATGATACAGCACAAATGTTGAGCTTTCCTATAAAAGATAAAACAGCAACTAGCACATTTTCAATTTATAAGAGAGATTATAACTTTGATAATATTAGAAAGTTTAGGCAATGCTTACAAAGTCTGACATGGTCAGAAATATACGCCGAAAGTGATATAAACCAAGCATTTAGTTCCTTTCATGAATTGATACGCCTGTTCTACAATCTTTGTTTCCCTAAAATAAAGGTAAAAATAAGCATCGCAAATAAAAAGAAACAAAATTGGATTAGCAAAGGATTGAAACAAAGTTGCAAAACAAAGCGGACTCTACGCTTTAATTATTATGCAAATAAAGATGCGGCTAATAAAACGAAATATATTACATATTCAAAGTTATTACAAAAATGTATCTTCTCCTCAAAAAAGAACACAAATATCAAGTTTATAAATAAGAATGAAAATAAATGCAAGGCTACGTGGAGAGTAATTAAAGATGAAATTGGTAATACTAATTTTAAAGACAATATAGAGAACATCCAAATTGGGAACACAGTCATAACAAATCCAGTAGAAATTGCATCAGCTTTTAATAACCACTACATTAATATGACACATAATTGTACTAGTACGCAAACAAAAGGTAATTCCAATGAATATTCAACAGTCCACTCAATGTTCCTCAAACCTGTATCCGAAAGCGACGTTCGAACGGAGATATTATCATTAAATAACACAAATTCTGAAGGTTATGATGAAATAAACACGAAAATTATAAAAGCATGTGCAAATGAAGTAGTTGTAATCTTGACATATCTAATAAATTTATCGTTCTCACTTGGCACTTTTCCCGAAGCATTGAAACTATCGATAGTAAAGCCGCTTTTTAAAAAGGGAGAAAAATCCGACGTCAATAATTATCGTCCAATAACGTTAATACCCATTCTGTCGAAGATATTTGAAAAGTGCATGTATAAAAGATTGATTGACTTCTGCAATAAATTCGGTATTATTAACCACGAACAGTATGGTTTTCAAAAACAAAAATCCACTACTTTAGCTATCTTCTCTCTTATTAATACAATTTTAACGAATGTTAACAAAAACCATCTTACTACCGGATTATTTTTTGACTTATCAAAAGCCTTTGACCTAGTGTCTCATGATTTATTATTACAGAAGTTAGAAAAAGTCGGGATTAGAGGACCTGCACTTCAATGGATATCATCGTACCTGAACAACAGACAACAGCGGGTAACCATTACAAAAATAGATAAAAATAAAGACATGGTACCACACTCGTCCGAATATAAATGTAACAAATCTGGCGTCCCCCAAGGAAGTGTCTTGGGGCCAATCCTATTTCTACTTTATATAAATTCCATTACTGATATAACAAATCATAAATTTGTATTGTTTGCCGATGATATTTCTATTATTGTTACATCCGATAGAAAGAATAACACGGTTAGTGATCACGAGACTGAGATAAACAACACAATTGAAAAACTAATTGAATGGCTTAACATAAATAATTTATCAATAAACCTAAACAAGTCCGTCTGCATACAGTTTAATAAATCAAATAACCCTAAATACAATATAAAACTGAATATACCTAAAATTGACGTAGTAACACAAACAAAATTTCTAGGCGTATTTATAGACCAAGATATCAATTGGAAAACTCATATTGATAGTGTATCTAAAAGAATAAATAAGTTTGTATATGCACTCAAACAGGTTAGAAGCATTACTAACATTAAAACGGCAATAACATCATATCACGCATATGTCGAGTCGTTGTTGCGATACGGTTTGATAATGTGGGGTAACAGCACCGATCGTGATAGAGCATTCGTTGCTCAAAAAAAGTGCATTAGAGCGATTTACGGGCTCCAACCAGACGAATCATGTAGACCTATATTCAAAAAACTTGGTTTGTTACCGCTACCATCTCTTTATATCTATGAGATTTGTATGTTTGTAAGGAAGAATCAGGATTTATTTCTTAAAGCAAATGATGTTAATGTCCGAAACCGACGAGACCCCAACAGGCTCGTACTAAGCGAGTTTCCAAGACTAACTAAATATAATAAAAGCTGCCTTGCAATGTGTGTACGTTTATATAATAAGTTACCAAATGATCTCAAAAATTTAAACACTAGTTTATTTAAAAATAAAGTTTACGAATGGTTATGTGTTAATAGTTTCTATAGTGTTAAAGATTTCACTGACAGACAATGTTAATGAACAAGTCAAACCTACTGAAAAATTTGCATGCTTATTATTATATTGGCAAAACATGTTTTGTTCTAAATTGTTCTTTTACCATCTTTTTATACCGTGTTTTATGCAAATAAATATATTCTATTCTATTCTATTCTATTCGTTTTTCTTGTTCACAGCATATAATTTAGTTTCACTCGATGCAATCAAATTTGTGTCTATTTGTTAGTTCCTACTATTTTTCTGCAAGCTTTTACAGTAAAATATTTTTATCTTGGGTACATGGGGTGTTTCAAAAATGTCTTGCCTAAAGGTTGATTTACATTAACATTACTTGAGTAGCGCTTGCGCATTATGTCCCTTGATGTTTAGACGTGACACTTCACAATGAAAAACTGACGTTTGGACTTGCTATTTGAACTAAACTCGTTTGCCTAGCCTTTTCCCAACTATGTTGGGGTCGGCTTCCAGTCTAACCGGATGCAGCTGAATACCAGTATTTTACATGGAACGACTGCCTGTCTGACCTCCACAACCCAGTTACTGGTAAGACTGGTTGCCAGACTTTCGGGCTTTTCAAAGATCCACGACTGACAGCTGGGACCAATGGCTTAACGTGCTTTCCGAGGCACGAAGGAGTCTCGGTATGTAAAGATAGTCATCCATCCACGGACCAACCCCGGCAAGCGTAGGTAGCTTAACCTGATCGATCAACCCGTGCGGCTGTTATCACTACATATCTAATGCAAATGTAAATCAGTTCTTGACATAAAAACTTCTGTGCCATTTGCATCACAAGTCGATTAGTTGATTAAGATGTCATCCGTTCGCAGTCCTAACGCCCTAGTACCAGTACCTCACGAAACAGGAAATAAGACTGATCATAGCACCCGGAAGCCTGAATAACCTCGGTTATTCATTAATATAATAACACCCTATAAATTATTGAATGCTGCTAAAACAATGGAAACTCGAGTTTTTTTTCCTTTGGCTCGTCACGCGATTTTAATGTCGTTGTAAGGTTGTGGAAGTGGATAGAAAAATATGGAATAATTATGTATAATGTTAATATCAGTATTGTAGGACAAAGCATCTTCTTGTACTGAAAAGAAACGAGCATGGAGCACCATCTTTTGGTCTATGGTAAATAAATGTATTTACTCAAACATACGTGGAAATTCGAGCATTATTTTGACATCGTTCTTCGAGATAAATCGAAAATTCTGTGCTGGTCGAATACATGCGAGCGGGCCGGCAATGTTTGTATGAAAATCCATATCTGTCGTGTTTAGCGGCTGAATAAATTACTATGAAAACTCATATCTGTCGTGTCAAACTACAAAGTGAAAAATAACTTTAATTTCAGAAGTATGTGTCTTTCGATCAGTATTTTAATTTTAAACACTGCCTCGTTGGTCTAGTGGTCGCAAGCGCTACTGCTGAGCATGAGGTCCTGGGTTCGATTCCCGGGTCGGGCAAAGTGTTATTGTGTTTTTCTATCTGAAATTTCTCAGTAGCAGCTCGGAGTCTGGATTTGTGCCCAGTTGATGGCAATAGGCTCGCCCCCTATTACATGGGACTTAAACATAACTGGCGAAATGTGGGTGTACCTGCTACAGGGACACCTCTGCCCAACCCTTCGGGGAAACAAGGCATGATGTTATGTTATGTGTGTTTAATTTTAAAATTATTACTGAAAATCAGTCTAACAGTCAGACAGACAGTCGCTTCATGTAAAAGCTTCAGCTGCATCCGGTTAGACTGGAAGCCGACCCCAAAATAGTTGGGAAAAGGCTAGGCAGATTGTCACTATAGAGGAGCTATAAAATGTTGTTTATCTTTTATATAGATTCTTTTCTTTTAGATTTTGTGAATGTGAGAACGTTGTAGGCTGTAGACTTGTGGACCATTTTCTATTTTACTAAGTACCTGGTACTTCTTGATAGGCCTACACTGTCCTCCCATACCTATTAACACTGTAATTTGAAAACATTGTAGAAACCACTTATTTTGAAAAGAGTAACCGTGGAGTTTCTTGCCGGCTCTTCTCCATAGGAAGCGACCAATTGGAACCGTGCACCTAGCTTCTGACGTTTCATAAGTGCCCTTGTAGGTTTATGTGAAATAAAATATTTTGAATTTTGAATTTCACGAGATAATTTTTCTGCTTACTCTTGATTCACTATTTTAAACACGTCTGTTGCACGTCAGTCAAGCGTTCACCATTTTTGACTGCATTGCACATCACTTAATATTGAGATAGTGGTCAAACGTAATCTATCAAAATAAACAATTCTTACATATTCATACTACAATCTTCATACATTCAATTGGTCACAAAGTTTATGACGTAGCACCGCAGGTGTAAGCACTATAAAATCGTCGATGTAGGAAATTCGAAGAAATCGCCGGTCTTGTACAGAATTTGATACGAAGTGCCAGTGTCAACTTACAGTATACAATGTTGTTGTCCAAATTGGAATTTACTTATTTCGGTGATTTAAACATAACGCCCGCATTTTCCAAAGGGGCAAGCAGAGGTGTTTTGTACACCGACATTATTCCAGTTATTTTACATACCCATGCAACAGAGGGCGAGCCTATTGCTATTAAACCAGTAAAATCTACACCCAGGGCTGCTACTGCCCACGCACGCCTCAAAGAGATGTCAGCAGAATAGGGATGATGTATAAAAAAATATTTTTTGTCCGTCTTGTAGATTATTACAAAATGTTGGACACATATTTTTGCTTTTTTTATGTTGTCAAAAGATTACGGCGATATATTGAGTTAAAATGTGCCGTGACGTCACTTATTGTAGATTTTATACTTACTTGTGACGTAGCGACCCCCTCTCCCCAACTTTAATGCATTTTATCTAAGTAATTTTTTATTAATATGATAAAGCAAAAAATACGTGTGTAATATTTTTTATTATCTGACTGACGGACTAAATAGAATTTCTTTTTTTTACCCAGGCATCATGCTTATTGACGGCGTCCGCTAGGGCTGATGCCTGCCGGGGTTGCTAAGAAAACTGAAAGGGAGATCGTGGCCCCCGGCAACAGTGCAACTGACGGAACACGGGTGGGTTTTAGTCAGTAAAAGTCTGACACGCCCTCCCGCTCCGCCCAGAGCGGAAGAAGTTATTTGATAATTTCCCATCCAAAAAAAAGGGCTGCTACTGCCATTTATGGGATGAAAAATCCCAGTTACCCGATTCCCGATATGGAATCTGTCTCAAAAAAGGTTTACTTAACTCGCGGTCGTGGTCAGAAGATGGGTTGATTGTGGGATAGACCGTCCATATGAAGGCCTATCTGACCTACCCCGTATATACGGGGTTGTTTAGATTGGAGGTCAGATAGGCAGTCGCTCCATGTCTTCTTCTTTCCGTGTGGTTAGTGACTAATCTGGTGTCAGAGTTTTAAAGCCGCCCATGGGCCTCTGACTAAGCTTCACATGCCGTCGTGAAATATCTCTCAGGCATGCCGGTTTCCTCACGTTTTCCATGCCATGCAATGCATGTTTTTGCTCCAAAATACTTGTATACAGCTTTATCCGCTTAAACTGGAAGTCGACCCAGCATACTTAGTTATAATGGAAGACTAGAGAGATGATTGTTGCGGGACGCACGGCCCAAGGTGCCACGTCATCATCATTACTGGCAGCCTTGTTCCACCGACTGCTGATTATTAATTGACCTCTTCCCTTCTGTGCCATGCTTCCCTGGTATGTGCGAGGGTGCGACGTACTCAAACAAAATTATATGCACATATAAACAGTACATGACTAAGCATTATAGAAGAAAGTATCACACGTCTATAATTATATCTGAATCCAATTGACAGTATAAATATAATGTCTGTCAAGGTGATCAGGGATACAATGCTGGTATTTTAGTAGCTGTGTACTGCCAACAGTTGGCGCCAGGTGTGTGGCCAATCTTTGGTACAACGTTGCATAAGAATGATGACTCGGTTACACGCCACCTGACCGGATGACTAAGAAGTAAACTCAGGTTAACTGTTAAGAAGACTTCTTACATAAAACATATCTGAAATCAGAATAAGATCCGAAATGAATATGTTACTGGGTTTTCTTATCTAGGATTTTACAATAGCAACACTTTTTTTTTTGAGTGGGAAATTATCAAATATCTTCTCCCGCTCTGAGTAGAGCGAGAGGGCGTATAAGACACTTACTGACTAAAACCCACCCGTGTTCCTTCAGTTGCCTGTATGTTGCCAGGGTATGCCTTTCGGACTTTCCCATGACCCCGGCTGTCATTGCCCCTAGCGGACCCCGTCAGTTCTACTGACATCTCTTCGAGGCGCGCGTGGAACACAGCGCGCCGTCGACCCGGGCCTGGACATTATCAGATGGTAAGCTAACATACATGAACTCTGAAAACATTACACTCGTTTTTGGGCAGTAGTCTAATAAAAACAGCCACAATACAGGAGAAATCCCAAGAACAAGGCAACAGAGAAATCAGTAAAGTTGTTAGTGAGGATAACTTACGGAAAGATTCACAGATCGCACTCTGACTTTAACAAATAGAGTTCACAATCTATCAGAAAAATCAAAGTGCGGTGTGGGAATCTTGCTCAAATCCGGCGCACCGTGACGATTCGTCACACATGTAGGCTCAAAACATATTTTAGTCTTCTGAGATATGTTTTCATCTTGTCCTATCTACAGATTATATTTATCATACTGCCACACCATTATTTACAGCCAATAGATATGAAAATCTATCTTCCAATCCTTGGGCCAATGTTGGTCAACCTGATGGTATGTTGGACAAACATACGATTGGCACCGGATATGCCAAGTATTCGACACATCCAGACATGTATTGTTCATTGCTGAGTTATGCAGGTTATTGGTAGTAACGAAGACTTCGAACAGTTTAGAGTTTAGATTGTCTTCCTATTTTACTAACAGCCTGTACCTGCTAACTGTAGGGCATTTCTCTAGCTCGTAGGAGAAGGGGTGTTTCCTTTTCTCCAATCGAAAAAGAATGAGCATTGACCGTCAAATCGTTTGGACCACTCTAAGTCATCGAGTCCAGCTTCTATATTCTCTGAGCAGTCGTTCGATTGTCACCATTCTGCTTTTTCGTGTGGATAGTGACTTACCTGGTGTCAGAGTTTTTATGCCGCCCATGGGCCTCTGACTTGGCTCCACATGCCGTCGAGAAATATCTCTCAGTCATGCCGTGTCTCCTCACGATGTTTTTCTTCACCGTTTTTAAAGCAAGTGATAATTATACAATACGCTCATGAATCCTAAAAGTCAGAGGTGCGTGCTTTGGGTTCGTACTCGAGACCTATGACTGGCACTCCGACGGTCACACCACTTGGGGCTATCACTGCCGCTATCACTATCATTGTTGACTGCTCATTTCACCTAAGTGTTTACTGTGAGATTTTTACTTAATATATCAGTGGTTGACAAGAAATGAACCCACCCATGGGTCTTGAAAACACCCACAGCTCTAGCATTTAATGCATAAACTAGCATCTTTTATATCAATTACGTCAGCCGTTACCTGAAGACCCTGTGGTTTTTTCACAGTGCTCGGAATCGCCGCGCCGGCAGCATCTAGAGATGGCAGTACTAAAAAAAATGATCGTCCAACTTCTGTCTTTCAAAGCTGTCATTTTTATACGCCATTTCTGTCAAGTGCAAGTAAACGGTGACTTGCTTGGTTTATATGGAAACTGATGACAGTGCCGCCTCTTGCGGCGGCGTGAGGTGTCTCCATGTTCTGTGGACTTTTAAAGTTACCATTCTGTAGCTGACCGCAAGCGGCGGCAGCAGCAGACGTGTCGCCGCGACACGACTGGTTTCTATGTATTTCTATGAAACCGACGTGTCGCTAGATAAGGAAGGTATTTCATAGAACCCAGTCGTGTCGCAGTGACATGTCGTCGCCTGCTGCTGCCTGCAGCCGTTTACGGAACGGTACCTTAATATAAAATAGAAGTATAATAGGGTTGTCAAAAGAAAACAAAAGGTATATTTTTCTATTAAATAGGTAGGTATATATTAAATTTAATTGCACCTATAACATTGAAGTTACGTGTTTTTGTAACCACTAGCATTATTGTCAGAGAAAATTAGCAAGGCCTCATTCGTTCCTACCAAATAGGACTTTTAAAGTGACATATATAAAGTAGGACCGAAGTAATATATATGTGTATATTTGATAACAGTCATTCCCAAAAAAGCAAAGAAAAAATTAAAATATTGACAGACAAAAAAATACGAATTTTTCGATATGTACTTATTTTGTTGCCAAGTTGAATTGGTTTTTCTTTTTTATGTCTATCAATACTTTATTCAATATTTTCGCGCATAATAACAAAACATTAAGGAAAAAAATAATAGTCTTTGGCTCAGAAGTATAGAAAGATTTGATCTTGTAGCACCATCTGGACGACCGCGACGTAGAAAAAAACTTTAAAAATAAAACAACATTTTTTTTAACATCAAAGCGTAAGAAAACAAATCAAATCAAAGGCCCTTGATACGCAAAACAATCTACCATTTGCATTTTTTTGCAAATTGCAATACTTATTCGCCTATTTAGTACTTATAAATTGAAGCCAAATCAATTTTTTCTTTAGTTTTTTACATTTAAGTTTCTTAATATATTTTTATACAAGTAGTTGAAAAATATTTCAAGTGCTTATTTTATATTATATTTTTAAATAAAAGCAGGTAAAAACGGGACGGAGTATAGTGTATATTATGACGTCTACACACACGTTATTTAAATGTATTTTTTTTTTCAATAAATAAAATATATTATGTTATCGTTTTTGTGAAGAATATTATATAGGCTTGTGTAAAAAATAAATATGCTTAGAAATTAATGTTAATAAAATATAAAACTGTCTGTTTTTTATTGTAAGGATTTTTTTTACAAATTCTTTTTAAAAGTTTTATTATAAAAATACACATGTGTATGTAAATAGTAATTATTTTATAATACAGTTTCATAAAATACAAGATATATAAAAGTTTCTCGTTTACTCTATTAGTGTGTAGATGCCATTCTTATATTCATTATTACATTGTAGGATTCAATCTGGTAACTATCTGTTTCGAGACCCGTTTTACAATGACTGCCATCCCTAATTTTAGCAAAAAACTACATTCAAAAATATTTTATTTTATTTTTTATAACACTGCCATCAGGGCTGGCACTCAAAGTTCATATTTGCATTTTGTTTTTATTAAAATAATATACATCTGTTTTAAGCAGCCTAAAACCCGTGCTTGTAGCTACCGTAAAACAAAATTAAGTAGCGCATAACATTTACATCAATAAGTATTTTTAACATAAATAACTCCTTGTACTTGCCATCTGGCGACGCCATAATAGATCATGATTTTATCATTTAAAACATCACTTAATCTTAAAGTAAGTAGACAAGAAAAATATCTAACAAAAAAGAAGTTAAAGGTACTTTAATAGGAATAAAATTTTTAGACTCAACGAAATAATATTAACCCAAAGAAATATTAAACCTATACGCTTAGCGCTACGCCTTAAGTAGAATTATGTACACATTAAATATTTTAAAAAGAAAAAAATAGTTGTTTTTCTCAACAATCAATAAAATTTCTTACGTCAGAACGGGCAAATACAAACAAACATTAATTTTTTTTAAAGATTATTTTAAGCTACCTCAAAGTATTTACCTTTTCTGTCCTCTTACGTTTATGGAGTTACGGAAAACAATTACAATTAATCCTAGACATTTGATTACTGATTCAAAATTATATACAACCAATTTACATTAAAATAACTATACTATTCTATATATTACAGTAAACTATCATAATTGTTAACGAAAAGTAAGAAATACATCAATTATTTACTGTCTTCGTGGTATAAAATCTGATCAGTCATATTTGTATGATTTTTTTTTTAATGCTACGTGAAACCAGATGTCGTCTTTATGATTTATAAAATTTTGTATAATTTGCCCCAAAAATTATATTTTGCCAAACTGTGTTTATTTATGGAAGAGAGTACTTATAGAAAATCTTAAATTAAAATCAAAACGATCATAATTCAAATTCATGCATAAAAATATAAGCAATAACAATTATTATTTTCATTTTAACAAGTAATCCTGTACATTAAAAAAAATATTTTGGAACGACATCAATTAATGGGGTGTCATATTAACAAAATCGATGACAAATGATGGAATATTATGACAATGAATCGACGTAGAATAATGATGCAGCCTTTATGTAAACTTAGATTTTATTGTTATGATTTTAGAGTACATTTTCGAGACAACAATGGCAGTGATCATGTTTGCTGAGCGGGTCCCTGCCTACGTTTGAGATCACTTCTTTACGGCTGGGACACACCAGTAACATCAAATGATAGGTATTACTCGTAAGACTATAAAAACACGTAATAAAATAGATTTATTTTATCTTGAATAAATAATAGAAGTTTTTAAATTATACATGTAATTTATCAAACTGACAGGTGACAACCCTATCCCAACAGCGGTGGTGCTGAGACGCACCTGCAAAAATTATGAGATTTAAAAAAAAAAAAATTGACATCATGCTTGAAAAAACGTGTATTTATTTAAGACTTTCGCGAAACCGTAGAAAAGACCCTCATTTAATTAAAATATTTACTGAATGATGGCGCAACGCTATCGAAAAACGAGAACTGGTTCAATCATATGCATCTATACTGTTACGTATTCTTCTAATCTTACGTTTATTAGCTTAAAATCTAAACTATCCGTGTATATTTATAAAAAAGTAATGTAAAAATCACATAGTAATTCCGCTAACTAAACTTACTAAATAGGCGTCACGTTTTTTTGTTAAGTTTAGTTAATGCACAGTATCACACGGGCTTCCGGTATGCCGATTTTTACTCGATCTGTAACAAAAAGAAAAAAGAACATTAAATAAAAAAATAAAAAAACAGAAATCATAATGACACTAAGACAATATTAGTTAAGTACAATGTTTCTCGATGCCTGTCCTAAAAATTATAGAGAAAAAAAAAACGAAAAAAAAACATACATCACAGCCAAACTGAACTACCGACTCCTAACCTAAAAACGACTTTCAAACTCCACATGACCGCAACCAAATCGTTTAAAAACGGTTTCATGGTCCACACAAGTATGCCAGCACTTGAGAACCATTACATCACTACGGAAGCTTGCCGACCGACTTTCACAGATTATGCAACGCCAAATTCAACTTACATAAGACCCCAAGACCCAATGTCCCAGTAATATTGTTACGTCACGGTAATTTTTGAAGTTGAATGTTAGTAGAAAGTAGGACGTGCGAAATGTCAACACTAATTTGTCTATTCACATTGGCACGGATTTTTTTAGTACATCATGTTTTGGGTAATTTTTTTTTAGATTATCATAAATGCATCTTTGACATTGTGACATCACTATTGAGTAGGATTTTCTTACTGCTCTTAAGCTATTGGTGTAAGCAACTTGAATACTGCTTCGAGTGCCGTCAAAGTGTCGACGTAGGATGGAAGGACCATTACGACTTTCCGGCCCTAAGTTCAAGATAAATAAATAATTGATGAGTATCGAAGACGTACCAACCCTACCTTCTCTCCAATACAGATGAACTTGGATAGAAAACTTGGTTTTATTGATTCCGTATTACTATCAGTTATAACTAGGCTGTTTATAAAACAATTTTTTCTTTATATAATGCGGTTTTCCTAGAGAATCCTATTCGTATTTATGGCAACGAAGTCAAACTCTTAGCTACAATATTGCACGTAGTAATCGTAGTTTAGATTGATCTAAAAGATCTCCAAGTATATTGGTGGGACAAGATGCTTTTAAGTTCCTGTCCTAATTTCACACAAAAAATAAAATACTGCAGGTTTTTGTTACTTTCTAGGAGAGTTTATATCTCAAAAGGCTGGCTAATAGCTACACCAACCACGTTTTAGAACATCTGTTATCCTAGGAGTGGCATCCAGATATAATGTCAGTTACTTAATCGTCTCAAATAGGCAACGGAAGACGATAAACTTTGCATTGAGGAAGCTTATGTCATAGAAAAAGGCACTGACATTTATAAATGTGAGAACTATGAAGGCTTGGATAGAAAAGAATAACCAGTATAGAAAAAAAAAACTAATAGATGGTACAAAGGTGATGTTTTAAGAGACAGTAAGGGAATCCGAACTTCCGTTTTTTGAAGTGAAAACTTCTTTAGGCGCGTTGGGCATTTTTGAGATGGGACTAAACCATTGATTTCGCGACACCATGACGATACCTCATTTTTGTAAACGCGATTGTGCTCTTTATTTATATCACGTTACGAATCAATGTTCTATGCAAGTATTTTTACTTTAAAGGTTTTGTAAACGCGATTGTGCTCTTTATTTATATCACGTTACGGATCAATGTTCTATGCAAGTATTTTTACTTTTAAGGTTTTGTAAACGCGATTATGCTTTTTATTTATATAACGTTACGGATCAATGTTCTATGCAAGTATTTTTACTTTAAAGGTTTTGTAAACACGATTGTGCTCTTTATTTAGATAACATTACGGACCAATGTTCTATATGAATATTTTTCTTCCACCAAGGCGATCATTTTCAAGTTTTCACTTCTGTCGCCACTCCCGGAGTGCCACCACTTTTTTTTATCCGCAATGGGGAAGCTCTTGGCCTGCATCTCACTTGATGATAAGTGATGATCAAGCCGAACATGGAAACAAGCTTCACCCATCCTCAACCACAGAGGAATTGGCTATCTTAACTCTTGTGTACCTTTTTACACTACTTTTAAAGGAGATCAAAGAAACTATGGATGGATTATGTGAAAGACCTGAGATCGTGAGTAAGAGAGGCTATGGAAGAAGAACACCTGCTGCCTGTCTGACCACAACTGAATTGAAATAAAGAGCAGAGGCTAAATGTGATGATTCGTCTGGTCCCAGATAAATTGACTTGAATTGATAAAGAACTTTGGAGATATAGAATTTTTCACCGGATGATAGCAAATCAACTGCGATTGCTGGAATTTTTGTTAAGTATGAGCATCCAAAATAAACTTCACTATAGTTTTTTCTAACTTACGTCTACACTCAGCTAGTTTTACATTACATGGCAATGTAGGTTAAAATCTAGAAAGGTAATACATATTATACTGCTATCGAATTTCTAAATGCAAAGGCTTGATTATTTCCTTCATCACGATATTCTGGTAAAGTGACCACCATCTTCGCCCGTAGGGAAATCAGATTTATTAACAATGTTTGTTATTCGTGGAGCCGACGCTGGTCATTTACCTTAGTACCTACATGAGATAACCTCTAATAAATTAACAAAAGAGAGTAAATTTTCAAAATTAATTAGTAAATTTACTCAAAATTAGTTTTTGATTCGCATAAAATGGGAAAACTCAACCAAAAGTTTTATTTAAGATTTGTTTTAGTACTTTATCTTATGATCTAGTTAAAGAAACCATCTTCTTCTTTCAAACGAAGTACCAGGCATACAGAGATCCTAACAGTTCAATTTGATCATAAAAAGATTAAAGCAATCAAAAGTCAAAGTACCAAGTACTATCGTGGTATCCAGCGTCGGCGTATGAGTGCATTACCCGATGCGTTTCGGCGGCGGGTCATTGACCTTACTGTGTGATTTTTTTATGATACTAGCTTGGGACTCGTTCGTATGTGACCTCGGAAATAGATTGTGAGTTTTTTTTTGTGTTCGGTGAAGTAGAGCGATGTGTGTGTAATGACATAATATACGCACACGTGGATAAAATTAGGTCGTCATTATTTAAACGCATCTGGTTAGAGGGGCTTTTCTAGGGAAATGGTTTCTTTTTTACAAATTCTTGTTTTTTTTTCAGTTGCAAATTATGTGGTGTATTCGTTGTACAGGGAAGACCTTAAAATAAGTTAACAGTTAAAGCAGAAGAACAGAACGAAAAATCTAGGAAACCTCACATTGTAATACTTGCCTATCTGTTAAGCGTAATATTTAAGAATGAAAATCATGGAAAAGCCATTTACAGACTGGTGGTTGCAATAGTGGCAGGGACTCATAAATCACAAGGAAAGTACCTTACCTAGCTACGCGTATGATTATGGTACCAGCACCCAAAGTGGCAAATGGTACAATACTGGAGAAATACTAGGAGTGCATAGAGAGCAAGATTCAAAAGTTATTGCTGGAAATATTTCTACCTAATACCTTAAATAAGATGTACCAGGAGCACATAAGTAAGAAAGGACCGGGAATCGATACCAATCTATCGCATGCATCATAGTTATACATTTCCGTCATTCTACTCCCACAACCCGAGTAGAATAGTAAGCAATTGATAGCATCTGTTTTGCTTTCGTTTCACGAATAGACTGTGAAATATGGTATAGATTTAAACAGTAAATACCTAAATACATTAAAAACATTATTTTGTTTAAAAAAATAAACTAGTCATAAAACGCAACACAAATAGATTATCGTATGTACAATTTAAAACGTATGCAAAGCGAGCAAGCATTATTTTTGTGTCAATGCATTCAACTCTATTACGTACAATAAGGTAAACTTCAATAGAAATGGAGTCGGTAATGTGTCCTGCGGTATCTCAGCTGCGATTTAAAGGACCACGTGGAGTGAAAGTACCTAAATGGATATAGATTTATTTACCTGAAATTATATCGGAAATGAGGAAGTTTACTAAGGAAAATAGCGAAGAAGTGGAAAAGTAATAATAATATAGTACAGGCAGCGTCAGCTACGTGTTTGTATAGTATTTTGTCCGAAAGCAGGAAAGAAAATCTTTAGGACCGAAGAACTCATTAAAAATTGAAGGTCAATAGGAGTTCAACGGATAAACCTGCTCTAAATAGAGAAATGCACAGTAGTTAGCAAGTAATGAATCAGCAAGAAAGTATATTTGGAGGACAAATGCAATTCCACTAGGAGACTATGAAAGAAAAGATGCAAATCATAATGCAATTCTTAAAAGAAACACAAACACGCCGCCGACCACGTTACAATTCTTACAAACATTACGTTACTTATACAATAATGACATTGGCTACACGCGCATTCGCGTGACGCTTCCTACATCCAGTTCGATGCAAGTGCGATGCACGCTGACGTAACAGAATCCCAAATGTGGGCCAAATTAATTTAAAAAAAAACATGGTCACGCCCACTACGGTAGCTCACACACACGAGCTCGCAGTGAAAGTGCGTTGGACCGGCGCTTGCGCCGCTCAAAGCGAGCCGATTGTCATTTTAAATGCGGCCGTCGAAGCGGACACACGGCTGATAATTACGTTATGATTTGAGAGGTCAATGTTTTGGGGGAATAGAAGTATGCTGCTCAAATTATGTAATGGCTGTTTGATACGTTACCTAACAGACTTGAATTTATAAGTAGCACGCTTAACACTTTTATTTTTATATTCGTGTTAAGCACGAAACGATGCCATTTAGGTTAAGAACCGAAAACAGTGACTATCGATTTTAAAAATATCGGGTAATCTCAATCACAACAAACCAATTGCATATGACACACAAAAGACTACTACAAAAATATTACGTTACAAATACTATGATTCACTAATAAGTGATTGAACTACTATCCAATGACAAATTCCATAAAAAATCATTGATTGATAAGATATCAATGAATGAGATAAAAACTAAGCATATCAAAACAACTGCATATAGTCCATCGTATTGCTTCCTACCTATACAATATCCAACATTTTTTTTTTTTGGGTGGGAAATTATGAAATAACTTCTCCCGCTCTGGGTGGAGCGGGAGGGCGTGTCAGACTCTAAGTGACTAAAACCCACCCGTGTTCCTTCGGTTGCCCTGTTGCTGGGGGCCACGATTTCCCTATCCGTTTTCTTCGAACCCCCGGCAGGCACTGGCCCTAGCGGACCCCGTCAATTCTGCTGACATCTCTTTGAGGCGCGCGTGGAACACAACGCGCCGTCGACCCGGGCTATCCACTGATGCATTTCTCAGTACCATATTGGACTCTTTACATAAGAATTGAGCAAGATACAATAAATTGTATTCAGCTATCGCTTTTTTATAGATTCTGAATTTGAAGACAAAGAGAAAAACATGCTTGATGCTACAGATTTAGTTAAAGATGAACACTACATGAAAACTACAAAGTGAAAAATAACTTTAATTTCGGAAGTTGGTGTCTCTGGATCAGATCAGTATTTTAGTTTTTTGACACCGACTTCCGAAATTAAAGTTATTTTTCACTTTGTAGTTTGGAAGTCGGTTGTGTTTTTTGTAAAAAAGTTTTTTTTTTCACTTTTTAGTGGGTTGGTTTGTAATTTATCTAAGTTACAATAGCCTTATGTCAACTGCTCATCAAAAATACCCAAATCGCTATAGATGTGCCTTTAATATTTGAAGAGTTCCCTCGATTTCTCCAAAATCCCATCATCAGATCGTAACCAAATGACAATGGGACCAACTTGAAAGTATACCCTTTCAAACAAAAAAAGATTTTTTTAAATCGGTCCAGCCGTCTTCGAGTAATCGGGGAACATACATAAAAAAAAAAAATATCCTGACGAATTGAGAACCTCCTCCTTTTTTTTAAGTCGGTTAAAAAGCATACATAGAGTAGTCTTCAAAGAAACCTAGGAAGACTTAGATATAAAAAGTGAATAAGATTCGCAAAGGAATGGGAAAATAAAAAAATTACGAACATCACGAAACCAAATAGATTCTTTCCAGTATTATTTACAGAACACTTGTACGCAGAATCGTACCAGTTTTCATACCAATAGTAGTTAATCTCAAAGATAAGTACCAAAGATAAGTGGATGAAACATACAATCAAAGAGTTATATTTTTTTCTCATGGAATGCGTTTGATAAACGAGACAATTGATTGTCAATAATGTCAACAGATTACGTGGCAGGTTTAATATTATTTAATTCCAAAGAAGGTACGCATACTATTTTTATGAAGCCTATTAGAAAAGTAGGTATTAATAAACTACCTTAACACTAGGGTATCATAGCAAAGATGAAACTAATTCATTGAAGAATAATCAAACGCGCGTAGCAAAAAAGAAGCCTACATTTTTAACATTACTACTATGAAGCTATGTGCTCCTAGTACATGACATTTGCCAAGAGCAAGTGCTTTTTTTCTCTATAATTTATAGCGGCGGTTAATGTGTTGTTTTCTGCCTATCGCCAAATTCTTTTATTTATTATTTAGTGTTTTTGACTAAGTAAAACCTGGAATCTCACCATTAATTCAAAATCCACGTTTTGTAAAACATTTTTTGTAACTCCTGCTCTATATAATAGTAGATTGTTATACGAGGGGTTAAAACACCCCTTGTAACGAGGTAGTTTTACTCCCGAGCTTTAGCGAGGGAGTAAATAGAAACCGAGTTATAATGGGTTGTAGCGCCGTGTGTTACACTCTACTTTTCACTACATTGCGAGAAAATAAAATAATCTAATAAAAAAATAGTTTATTTAATTTAAATGTACAATTTGTACAATTCTGGATATATTTAATGAGATGTTTTTTCCGGCAACTTATTTTCAGTCCTCTGTGAAGATGTTCTCACTAGATGATGAGATTTTCACTGTTGTAAATTATATTACGGTCACCAATTCAATTTGTAATTAGAGAAAAATTCTAAAGATTTCGCGCCAGTGCCTTTTTTATTTCTTCTGTAGCCACAACGCGATGCACGCAAGAGATAGCCGCATTTAGTTCCATTTTCAAAAATAAATGTGCTTCTTTTTTTTGTGAACCAGTAATAAGTCGAGTCCATAATCATGATTATTCTAAATAGGACTTTTTCGTTTTTCAAGGCTCGTTGGACAAACAAAAATTAAAAAGAAATTACTTTTTCCCCTAGAGGAAGAAATGCAATTTTTTCCCCACTCTGGCCTTTTTGAGCAAGAGGAGTGAAAAAGTCATATCAGTAATATTCTCCAACTTTCATTTATTTTCTTTTACTTTTTATGTTTGGTCCTTCCATACACAATCTACATTTACTCGCTGAACCCAAATATCTATCGGCGATCTATCAGATATGTTTGTTTGTTTGTTTAGCGATTTGATAACGAATGTATGTCATTATTATCACTGCGTGCCCTAAATACTCAACTAGCTATGAATGAGTGTGTACTTAGAATTGGAGTAAGGTTTTTCAAATTGTTTTCGAAGTAAATAACGCTGAAGAGTCTTGGTCTATTAAAGATAGTAAGACAATTCAATATTCAATAAAATAATTCAATAGAATATTTAACTATGTATTAGTAACAGATTGCTTCTAAGCTATCTGTTACTAATAGTTAAATATTCGATTCTTTGATTTTAGGAAATTCAATAAAAATGTCAGCCTACTCACGAGCGAAAGCCACTCATGCGAGAAGTTCTTATAAAGTGTTAATTGTGTCACTTACAAAACAAATATTGGCTAAAACAAATGAACCATCCTATGAAGAAGATATTAAATAATATCAATTCAATTGGCCTCTGGTGTGGGATGCGACCTGTGTCGACACCCTTGCGCCATCTCATGTTCCTAGCACGGCGGCCTGTGCTAGCGCCGCTGTTGCGGCTGCTGAGACCCTCAAGCGGCGCAAATACTGTAACCTTATTGGTAACTACAGTTTTGAGCCGTTTGGGGTCGAAACGATCGGATCATGGGGCCCGAGTGCGCGTCTCCTTTTTAAGGATATTTCTCGTCGACTGGTCGACACTTCACGTGACCAGAGGGCTGGCTCGTTCTTTGGCCAAAGAATTAGCATTCTCATTCAACGTGGCAATGCTGCCAGCCTTCTGGGCACGTTTCCGGATGACAGCGATGCGGACGAATACTTCGACGCCTAAGTGTCGTTTTGTTTTTATTATTTTTATTTATACAGATAGTTAGTTAGTCTTTTAATTTAGTACCTAATGTAAATAGTTAGCTGTGTTAAAACTGTAAAATAATAAATTACTAAGAAAACAAATAAATTAAAATATATTGGTGATACACACCAGTCATTAAAAATATTACATTAATTTAATGAAAATTTATCAAATCGAAGCTAGACCAACTTTTCTTCTAGATGGCGTAATAAAAATAAAAAAGGAACATTTTTTGAAGTTTCTAATATTAAAAGAAGGAAAAAAATAATTTGACACAAAATTCTATTAGATTCAATTACCTCATACGAATGATCTAATGACGTTATAATCATTATGAACACCTGTTTAGTCAAAATTTCCTCAACCTGGCATTGATTGTTTCCCTAAACTTGGAACGAATTGAAAAGACTCCATTGTTTACAAAATTTTCACAAAATTTTCTTAAACGTGTTCCGTCTATACTGCGATTCCACAGCGAAAAACATGTGACCTGCTAGGAAAGCGTGGTCCTTGGAGTCAAACAAAGCCTCGTGACTTTCAATGTGCAAAAAAATGTATCTTTGTTTTGGGAATTAGTCCTTTTATTTAGTCGATTACGACATCCTTGGTAATTTCTATTTCTTGATAAAATCGTTCTATTGTCAAAATATCGGTATTGAATATCGTTAAATTAATTTATGTTTTTTTTTTTTTAATGAAATGAAATAGAAAATAACATTGATCCCATAAAGATAACACAACAATGACAAAACAAAAAAATGGAATCCAAGTAATACAAACAAAGGACATCAAAATCGTACACTGCGTTGAGCATGCCCATGATACCGAAAGTGTAGCTAATTATCATGTTTCTTTCATAAAATAATCATACATTTAAAATATAATATGATTCTTCACCCGAAAACTACCAAAAATCCAAGCAAAGAGCTAGAGCGGCTATTACACAACCTCTTTTTACTCCAGAAGAGGAACAATAGCACTTAGGGGAAGAAACTTGATCACGTGATCAACTTTGCGATCAACTTTAAAACAGGTGTTTTGTAACAGGTGGGCGGTGGTTGTGTCATTTTGGATATTAAGCAGGTGACAGGTGGTTGGTTTGTGAAAAAAGGAAAGAGAAAAAGAAGTAAAAATAGCAAATCATTCGTTTTCAGCAACATTTCTAGGAACTGCTTTTTCGGGAGCAGTTACTAGAGAACATTATGATTTTTAATGGAAGTTTGACCAACGTAAAGAAGAATGATGAAGATGATTTAAGGAATTTAACTAAAGATTATGAACCTTTTTGACTACCAGGTAAGCAGTTAGATAATTAACCGTACAAATATTATGAATGTGGAAGATGTTGAAGATGATGTGAAGTGCGGTGCGTGTGTTTGTGAGAGTAACAAACATTCAAACATGTTAAAGGCTTAAGGAATTAAGATGATCAACTGAGAGGACGTGACTCACGAGATAACGCATATATCAGTTTTTATACGGGTTCATGAAGTAGTTCTTAGGATGCGAATGAAACCGCTGACAACAACAATCCAGTAAAAATGTAGTTTCGAAACAGAATCAATAATATTTTGCAATACGTTCATAACATAGCTTTAAATTTAACCCCGAGCCAGCGAGACGTCAACGTGATTTCTTTCAAACTTTAATTTTGTAAGGTTTTTCTTCAGCAACATTTTAAGGCGCATTTTATTATTATTATCCCTTTGAATATAATGTTTTTGGAGGAAATTCGATCGATAGTAGCTTACAAAGTTGTACTTACGTAAAACTTTGTAAGCTACTATCGATCGAATAGACACTTTCAAAACTCACACATATGATCGTGAAGTTCTTCCTCTAAGCTAATTAAAATGTCACATTAGGATAATATATAATAACAGTAAGTAAGTAAAAAGAGGAATGAGTTAGGTTAAGGATAAGAGACAAGGGTAATCCCACTTCTAGAAATGCCTGACCAAGAATCAGATACCAGAACTTTACAAATACAAAATGAAATGAAAAGAAAAAGCTAACAATATTCTAGAACCAATGGTGGTTTATAATGATGTAAAATTATCAAGCGTTTTGAAACAATGCTTTTGGGACTTTTTTTTGTGATTGTGTTATTTTATTGCTAAGGATTTCACAATAAGTCTTTTAAAAAAATGTGTTTTAAGTATATATCACAATTTCGTTTTTTTTTTTGTTTTCTTCACCTCTAGAATCATTTAGTTCAACTGTTATTTTTCGTCTTGTAAACCATTTTTGAGATCAATTCTATTTAAATATAGAATTGGTCTCAAAAATGGTTAAAGATAATATTATTTTGAAGTGTTATTGAAATTCGCGTGTGACGGAATTATTTTATACTACTGTACTATCGGTTCTTCCTGTATGTTATCGTTTATCAAATGGTCATTCAAGCGACAAACGTATAATTAGTTCTGAATCATCTGATTTTAACATTGTAATGTATATTAGGCTATTAATGTTAACTGAATAGACTTCCCCATTATCATTGTCAAAAGATTTTTTACTAGAACAATTGATATAAGAATACATTCCAACAAGTCTACGACAGTTCTTTCAGCTTTTTGGGATCTAAGACAGTTGTTTCTTTCTACCGCTTTGTCAATAGGACCTGGACAAATAATCATCTTACACTCTTTCATATCATTAATTCACGATTGACAGGACCCGCTTTCCAACTTTCTTTCCTCTCCAATCAAAATATGATTTTTTGCATCTTCAGCAAAAGGATGAGGATCATCTATTATAGGGTTCAGAACTCACTAAGTATCATCTTTCAAAAATTCATCATCTTTATCGATATCTTCGATTTCTACCTACCCCGCAGAATAAAAGCGTATACAAATATAATCGTGTATGCCGCGTCACAGATTTCCCCGGACACTGCCGAAAACTTTCCAACATGGCCGCCGCTCCTGCGCCTAAGCAACGACTTATGCAATAACTGAACCATGACATTTTTTACTCTAGTTTGTGCAATTCTTTTTCATAGTTTTTTAAAATAGATATTACTGAATTACTTTGGTCCTTTTAAGTCAGATTAATTAAAACAGTTAATTAGCGATTCGAATTATATTGTACCGATAATTTGTAACCAAGCCTTCTGTATAAACAATGTAAGGACAGTCAATTGGACACTATTCTTGTTAGACGTCAAAGTAAATTTAATTTGAATTCGAATTAGATATTACTCAGCACTCGTAAGTCGTAGGCGATTGCTCGTAAACCAAAGGCTTGTCATTGCTCTATAGGCTTATGCATTGGATAACCTTTAGATTTCAAAAAAAAATTATAGAAATAAGAGTTTTATTTTTGTCAGTGAATCCCCAAAGCAAGTCAAAAATTACTACTTTTCATGAAGAAAAAATATTAAAAAATAATGAAAAATAATAGTAAAACAATCAAAACAAATAAAGGCAACATTCTCTTGCATGACATAAGTCGTTCGTCGATCGTTTGACACACATACTGCTGGGTTGCGCAAAGCGGCGCGCGCGCCGGTTGGCACCGGCCCTCTGTTCTGCTTAGCGCATTTTGTAAGTTGGAAACGGATGTCTGGTGGATTCTAGAATCTAAATTGGCTATAAAAAAATAATAACTCATTTTTATAGTTAAGTAAAAAGTTAAGTTAGTGACCTAATTTTTTGTGGGAAGTAATTAGGTTCGGAAATATTTATTAATAATAATAGTTGTTTACTACAACGTAAGAATATGCCTGAAAGGTTATCAGCTATCGCTTTATTGTTGAACAAAATAATAACATTACGTAAATAACAAAAATCACGAATAAACAAGACCAGCACAATTTACCATTCAACCCATATTCGCACGGTAAAAAAAAAACTCAGAACATTATGATTTCATACAACATAACATCGTCCAAAAACACAAAAGGCATATTAACGAAAAAAAGTGAAAGTGAACCACGCACACTCGCACGAAACGCGCCCACTACCGTGCGTTTACGCACGTAGTGTTAATCTCTAAGTTGATTCATCGAAGTGTAGGTAGACTATTTATTATGTCCACAAAGATATGTTAATACGTACATTTGAATTTGAATAGCTAATGAACAAAGATTATGTGAGAAATCGATCACAGTGCAAACATAATCCGAAAATATCTTTGTGATCCCATGTATTTTTGGGTTAATATTTTTTTTATTTGAATAATTAGCATTTTAAATAGAGTTTCCTTGGTTTATTTTAGTGCTATCAGCGCTCGAATGATACATAGATTAATTAAAGAATGATAATACAAGTGAGACATAGAGACTGAAATTGTAATAAAAATTCTATTCAAACTACGTTAAAAATACAAGCAGTTCTTGAGGCAGCCCTATTTCCCAGCTCATATAAATTACGCCCAATGACAAGTCTTATTTCATTCAGTCCAACATGATATAAAACCTATACAGAAAAAACGTTTAGCAGAAAGCGAGACCTCTAATAAATAGTCGCGAAAGTAGAACCCGTTATAATTTAGTCTGCCCACGCATTATTATTTTGCTAATCTTTTTAATTCAAATGATACTTCAACAATCTTTTGTAGCTGTATACAATGTTTTTGGGCTTTACTGACCTACCACAACAGTTTTCTTCTTAATATTGCTTGTCACGCACTATAAACCTTGAATTTTTTTTTTTACATACAAATGTTATTATTATCTTGTTAAGAATTGGCATGAATATTGTAAATTGACCAAAAACGTCTATGAAAAAAAGTATGCATAGATACAACTCACGAATGACACTATCCTACGCCGATATGGAAGAAAGTGAAAACAAAGAACATAAAAAACTGTATGCGGAAGGTCGCGAATGTTAAAAGTACTAGGAATGCAGAGGCTTAGACAAGTTAGAAGAAAGTTTGACTTGAGAGAGCTTGTCAAAGGATCCGTCTCTTTAAAAACTTGAACCAAAACAAAAACAGAGCTTTAAATAATTCCTAAAAAAAAAACCTGATTTATATGGGACATGCATGCTCATGAAAATGTAAACTGAATTTAATAGCATGTTTTATTTAAGCCATGAACACTTTCAGAACAATTTGAAGACAATTTCAGTAAAAATGTTCCTGAAATCGACAAAACCTCTGAACTTTACTCCATCATTCATTGACCTATCAAAGATCAAAGACCGAACGTGGAAGGCTTCGTAGGACAGCAAGCCATGTACTAGGAGCGCATAACTCCAACAGAGTTTCGCCGACACCGAATGGAAACCGGTTTGCCAAAATTTTACGCAGAATGAAGTTTCAAGTTGATGCTACGCAATTAGCATCCACATCTGAATTTAGCTACTAGTGTTCAGTTTCTAAATTTCAAATACATTCAGAACCTCGCGAACTATTGTTCCATAAGCGTGCAAACATAAAATAGTTAAAATCAACAAGTCAAACCGACGGAAGCCATTAAGTAGGGCACGAGAGGCGAAAATTTCAACTTTGACAGTCAAAATAGTAACTTAATTTGTCGGCTATAAGGTCCAGTTTTCTGCGGTGATGACGCAGCGGTGAAAACGAAAGTCGCCGTCAGACAACGTTTTGCACAAACGAATTTGAATACTAAATATTTCGATCCGGCATTAAAGAGTTATGCTCCTTTTCCAAGAGGCCTGGCTGGCATATTTTTCCGTATTTCGAGCAAAGTTGAAATGTCCTGAAAGATGACCCATCTGGTTTGATTCCTACAAATGTATGTATACTTCCTACATCCGAAACTAATTTTATAAACCACAAGGAAATGATAAAGACAGGAAAAACGATCAAAGAAAATGCAATATTACGTAGTGAGAATCTGATCTTTCTGAGAGACTCTGAAATCATATAGCATGAATGCCGAAAGAGAGAGACATGATTGGCAAAATCATTAATGAAAAAGTTAGTACTAATCACACTAATGAAACTACAACTAGATCATTTAACTTAAGTGAAACTAAACGACAGCAAAATCGAAAAAGAGACGGCGAGAACAATAACAAAACAAATGTATTTTGTAACCTAGATACTTTCCTAGCAACAGAATTTATTAGCTTCAACGTTAGACGAAAGAGTCACACCACTATTGTCCGTTTTATTATTTTTTTAAATTAATCGTTTAGATATTTATGCCCAAAATGTTCCTATACAGGGTGGCAGGGACATCGACGCGAAAACTGTTACCATGGATTCAGTACATGATTCTGAACCCCTCGGCGCGGCGTTGAAATTTTTCATCGGTTATTATTATTTTTTAACCGACTTCCAAAAAGGAGGAGGTTACATGTTCGTCGCGTATGTTTGTTTTTTTTTATGTATGTCCACCGATTTCTCCGTCAATTGTGGACCGATTTTGAAAATTCTTTTTTTTGTTTGAAAGGGTGTGCTCTGGAATTGGTCCCATATAAATTTTATTAACTTTGCTTGGATAGTTTTTGAGTTAGCTACAAAATACGTTTTTTTTTTCCCACTTAGCATGTAGATGATATGATAAGTTTCTGTCACTGGTAGCAGGTATTCGAATGTGTATGGGGTAGGTACCACAACTAAAAAATGAAAAATAAAAACTTATTCCTAAAAAAAAACAACCGACCTCCAAAAAAAAACACTACAAAGTGAAAAATAACTTTAATTTCGGAATTTCGAAAAAAACACTACAAACCCAAGACACCGACTTCCGAAATTAAAGTTATTTTTCACTTTGTAGTGTTTTTTTTTTTTGGAGGTCGGTTGTTTTTTTTTTGTAAAAAGTTTTTTTTAATCTGCTGTATCATAGAAAAGTGCGATACCTACGCGGTCAAAATGTATATAACAGCAGTTTTTTTTTTTAATAACAGACGAAAAACTTCAACGCCGGAGCGTTCAGAATCATGTACTGAATCCATGGTAACAGTTTTCGCGTCGATGTCCCTGCCACCCTATATGTAAGTTGTCATCATGATCATCTACCTAGCCTGCTTCCAACTATGTTGGGGTTGGCTACTAGTCTAATCGAATGCAGTTAAAAACCAGAATTTTACAGAGAGCCTCTACCTATCTGACCTTCACAACCCAGTTACTATGTGACACAATACCCCTTGGTAAGATTAACCCGTAACTATTGACATCGTACGTGAGACATCACAGTCAATGAAGACACAACTTTACCCCACAATTAATTAATTATCTCAATGTTATCCAACAACCATTGGATAAATGAACCGTGTCTTATAGATACGTAATTAAAAATAGATCGTAATTAAGCTTATATAACACAATACAATAATCAGCACACATCTGACGTCATTGTAGTTTACAAGTCGGTCAATATTAGAAAAACGTGAAATAAGCATCTTATTACTACATTCGTGTCAAGTAAGTAGTTTTAATTACAAAAATATAGTAATCTAAAATTTTCCATTTTGAATACTTCAACCATAACTGAAGCCGAATCCACTTGAAATACTACGTTATACCTAGGTGTTCAAACCAATCTATTAATCAAAGGACAGATAGAATAGATATGCATACAATTTCCTTTTATGTATCATATTGCTAACGAGATGGTCTCAACTTTCCAAATCGCAAATACAGGGGTCCTAGATTAGGTCCCTGCGGGATACCTATAGATAAGTGTTACAGACCTATACCCTAATTGCGTAGTCACAATTTGTTTCGATTTGAAACAGATTGCTAATCCATTGCTTCATAAGTTGGAAAAAAAATCTGCTCAACAACGTAAATAACGCAATGAATGTTGTTGAACTGTCAAAATGAAACAAATTAGGCATAATTGTTTACGAAAATAAGTTACGCAATTAGGGTACTGTTAATTTTTGTAAATTTTCAATGCCAATTTACCCCAATGTTGAGACTTCGGGCCACCTTGGACCCCAACGTCTATAGCAGAAAGTTCAAAAGCAGTCACGCGGAAAATTGATTTCGCTCAGAAACTTCACGTGAACGTGCACGTATCTAGCTAGGGTACAAATATAAAGACTATGTACCAGGATATTATAGGTAGTAAGAAATTGAAATTAGAATTCAAATTGACCAAAACCGGAATATTAAAATTTGTATAAATTACAATGTTAATGGTTGAATGCGTTGTCTCTGCACAATTTATGATTAATGTACAGTTATCAGTTATCACACTTATCACTTTTGTTTTCAATGTTACCTTCTTTTTTTACGAAGTTATAGAAACTAAAAATACTTTTTTGCGTCTCTAAAGACTGTTTATTTACTTGCGGGATTTTCCGAAATTTTGAATGCGGAAATATATTTAATTGATAACACTAGAAAGTGATGAACGGTTGACGTTTTGGGAGCTACATATTGTCATTTTGAGCTATTCAAAACTTTTGAATTCTTAGCCAAAGAATAAAATATTAAGTTCGATTCTCAATTTGTCATAAAATTTGCAAAAGCAGTTGTACGTAATAGACCAATAAAAAGATTTTTTACCGTTTCAATATGCTATTTTTACGTTATCTTACAGCAAACATACATACCAAACTTTCCTTTGTATTAGTAACATTTTCAGCGCGCATTATCTGAAATCCTTCGGCCATTGCCATTTCAGTGCTGATAATCTTTTTTGCAAATATTCGCGTTATCATTTATGTAATACCGCAAAACTTATCTATGTAGGGTTAAGGCCACATTTAAAGGAAGTGCGATTATTTTTGTATCAAAAGCAGTACCTACGTCATTTTTTGTTTGTTTGTGGTCATGATGATGACTTTGATTTCGATAAATGCTAGTTCGAAGAACACAATAGTTATTATAATATAACAGTCTTATAAAATTATAATTTTGAATAGAAGCGATTTTTCAGTTTCAGGTAATTTTCCTTATTCCTCTTTAAAACGCTGCAATGAAAATTAAATACACTTCATCACATCCTACCAGGCACACAGAAGTTCGAGCGGGTACCATGTGTCTTTGAAGTTGAATTCCTGCTTACAGTAGTACAAAAGCTATACATTATGTCTCACGTTGATTATAATCTAATATGCGTATTTCGTAACCTAATCACATACACTAACATATGGCCGCTTCGAAAGTGACAGTAACTTCATTTGGTTCGCAAAGTGCGTACTAGACTTGCGGTTCGAGTTAATATTCAACCTTAATCCATGATAATAAGAACCAAAATAAATAATTAAAGGGATGTGTGATTTTCATCACATCGTAAATTTAAAAAATAAACAAATGAAGTGGGACACGTGGTCCTTTCACTAAATTGAAACTGGTCCTTTTCTCCCACAGTGAGTTAGACAAAGTTGCTTTTTTACGGAAGCGAAAATGTACATAAACTTTTTTTGTGACAATCTTGATCTATTCTTGAAAACGAAGTAACAGGACTCCATGAATCGTAGCTGGCAGCAGTAACGTAAGCAGACTACCGTTAGGAAACATACCAAGCTATCATAAATCCTACAGAGATTAAAATCCAGTACCGTACTGCCAAAACCAGAGATCGTAAACTATACTAAAGTTCAAAGACAACTTCTAAGAACTGTTGAGACCCTAGTATTACATCGCATGAATATTATGCAAGTGAAAAAGCTGATAGGCAAAGTACAGTTAATATAAAATAAATATCCATCAACGGGACTTCAATGAGTATTAGCAAAACACATAACTTTCTCAATGATTCAGATTAAACGTGGCCGTATTATTGAAAATCACGTGCATTTCAACGTAACCATTGTAAACGAACTATTATAAATTGAGTTTTGAAAAAACAATTATGGTTGAGAACACGTGAGCAGAAAATCTTAGTAATGTGTTAGTTGTAGTGTAATCGTATTTAACCATAACATCCTGACTCAAAGGACCTATTTTATGATTGTTGATGAAGTATGTATTTCCTAAACAAATATAAATTCCAATGTATGCTAATCTTTGAATAGAAGAAATCAATATCATTGATGGCTCCTGTCCACATTTGACACACTTTAATATTATTGAGACCGTAAGAGTAATCAATCAATCGGTTTCAAAGTAAAACCAATGTACGTCGTTTGCAGAAGCCAGCGCTAGTTATCGGTCAACTGCAGAAAAAAAGTCACCTGAGAGATGATTAGCGATCTATCACTTAAGGCTTACACCACATGGGACATAATTGCAACATGAAGTTGCAGTAAGCTATCAGCGATATACACATATCGAACAAAAAATACCCAAAGGACCAGAAAAACTTATCATAGCTCTAAAAAATTATATCAGTAGAACCTTGAATTAGAAAACAGAACGATATCAGAAATCTAACATGAATTTGTAGACGTAAATAAAATAACTATTAGTATTCTGGGATAAGGTGACAGCCCTTATGATTCACTTCCTGAATATTTAGTTCTTCCCCAAAAATGAGAAAAAAAATTGGTATGTGCGATATAAAATGCAGTGTGAATTTATAGGCATTTTTGGAACATGGCTAAAAAGCATATAAACTATGAATCTATAATGCTATTATTAGAACTACTACATATAATGATGCTAAATTATAATAGGTTACAATGAAGATGCTTTTAAAGCTTGTACTGTCACAGAAGTGATTACTTAATGATGTAATTTTAAATGCAATTGGATCATCTAGTCAAATTATGTTTTCGCAGAAAACTAGTCATGATATAATAATGGTTAAAGGAAGAGAGTATTATGAACCAAAAACTGAACATAATTTAGAATCAGGATGTCAGGAAGTTAAAACTGAATGAACCGAAACTCAAATAAAATTCTTTCTCACGTGAACATATAAACTAACAAAAAAGCGAACATAAAAAACTAATAAAGAACGCATGCATTTCCAGTCACATTCACAGCAATGGCCCAAATTCAGTCGCTTTATAATCAAAGAAACACTCATACAAACTGAACGACACTTCAGAACTACTACAATAAACAAATTGCATAACGCTCTCATAAAATACAAAAAAAAACCTTTTTCTATACACCATGTGATTTACGACTTTCCATGATCCGCACGAAAATAATCACACACACAATTTTTGTATCGCACACAACACAGGCACGAATGCAGTTGGAACACACGTGTGTGAATACTCACCTATAATGGTCAAAGTGAGTGATCCTGCGCTTGCGGCGCTCCTAGCTGCAGCATCGATCGGCACAGCTCGGTGATCTCCGGGTGGTTCAGGTTGATCAGATGCACGTACATCTGTTTGTGCAGGCTCAGTTCCCCTGACACCGCCTCCAGCCTCTTTAGTAACACATCTTTCTCCCTGAGGAGTGTCTTCACTTTTTCCTCCACCTCCCGGGAACGCACTTTTGCCTTTTCGCGAGACTTCCTCACTGCAATGTTGTTCCGCTCGCGTCGCCTTCTGTACTCATCTGTACCTTTGTCTAGCACTTTTCCTGACGACGAGCGTCGCGGAGGAGCAGTCTTGTGTTTCAGTAGCGGAGGGAGGAGAGGTGCTCCTAGGGGCGGTAGCGGTGTGAATCCTCCACCGTATGGTCCACTGACACCAACAGTCGGCTGAGGATTATATTGGCCAGTATATTGCGCACACGACACCGATCTTCGATAATCATGGGGCTCAGGAGGCTCTTCCTTTATGGGAGGTGCCTGCTCATGCCCCTGGTTCGTCTGAACAGGAGCGTAAGATGCCCCTGAGTGAACCGGCTGTGGCATGTACGCCAATGTGGTCCGATTGTACCTTGGCTGAGGAGATTTGCCACCAGGAAGTATTTCCTGGAATAAGGCCATACTCTCCTCACTTCGGAACTGGTCCTCAATGAGGTGTTGTAAATCCAAACTAATTTCCTGGCCATTGAGCTCGTCTAGGTCCGGAGGCGGGAAGGTCTGTCGTTTATCCTCTACTGTCTTCTTGAGGTCTGGTTGTGGTGGTGGTGGTGGCGCTGCGGCCTGGTCGTACATCTGCGGGGACTCCATACCGCCGCCCGGGCCAATCACGGGCCCAGCGGCGCCGGTAGCCCGTGGCTCCACTTCAAAGCACTGAGAAGCCGTCACTAAAGCACATGCACCGTCAAGTTAAATCCTTTGCGTATTACGTTCGCGTTGATCACGTGTAGGTGCGGAGCGGTAGTGGCGCGCGTGCGGGCGCGTCGGCGGTCGGGCGCTAACTGCGGCGCCGCGCCGCCCGCGCAATGCACGCAAGGTTGCCCGGAAGGAAGCGCTGAAGTTGCCGCTGAAAGTTCGCGAGTAAAAGTTTGCGCGGCCGCCTCATTATTTGGGTGTTTACCCTATTGATTTTTGGGTGCTAATATTTTTTTCTAGATTCTCTTTTCTATCTTTTGAGGCAGGTATATGAGATGATAGTTGGAAATATTTATATGCTATTTAGTATGTGACTGAGATAAAAATATAATATATTATTTATTACTATATTAACTTAGCCTTTTTTATATATCTACTTGTTATACAATAATATTATTATTATTTTAAGACTGTTGGCTTTTAAATTATGTAAATATTATACTATAACACCTAACTAATATTACAAATTCAATGAGGAAAACGAAAAAAAGGAAAAATTGAAAAATAAACTCTTATAATTATCAAAAATTACTTTTAAATGATAAATGATTTTATTTCTGTAAGTAGGTTTGTACAAACACTTTTACACGTCAATCATATTTTAAAGCTAGATGAGGTCGGCGTTTCCTAACTGACTACTCTGAGAAGAAAGGCCGAAACAAACTCAGAGGTCTCAGTCTCTTTTAAAGTCCAGACATAATCTTGGTCAGGTCATGTGAAGGCCATGTGGATTGGTGTCTGAAGTGGTCTTTTGAGGAAAACACCACACAGATTGAGAGGGCCTGTCCAGTCAGTGCACGCATTTGTTTTAAGTTTCAACTTAGATTTCTTTAAGCTCGTACTACAAAATGTTTGAACAAATCCATCGTAATAGTTTACGTAGTTAGCGAGACTCATTCATTAGGATAAGTTAAAACGATTGCACTTAATAGGTAGAGCGCTTGTATAATTACTGTTGCACTTTTGAGATAATTTCATTAGTTTGTATATAATTATGTTATGTTGAATGTAAGGAGATAGTTAATATTTTCTTCCTAAGTTAGACAAAAATTAATACTTCAATAAATATTGTTTTATTTATTTATTTTTAGCCTGTGGGACGACCACTGCTGGGCAAAGGCCACCCTTTCTCCTTTTCACTCATCTCTCTCTTGTGCTAACGTGGATCAATTGTTTTATATCTTGCAGTTTTTTTTTTAACTTGCGTATATGTATTTATATCTATTTATTAAATAGCTATACTTAATTGCTGGTCTTTTAACAAGTTTCCTTGGGACGAAAGGACCAACATTGTCATGTAGTGAACCTTTTTTCTTTTCAAGTTGTTCCGTCAACTTCATTGTTTATATTTAATAAACTTCATTGTTTTTGTTTATATTTATATATAATTGGAAATATATGTTTATGTATATCTTTATATTTAAATAAATATTTATTCCTCAATTCTCGCTATTGCACCTACCACTGTTTGTCTCTGCATCACCCAAAGGTTGACTGGTAGAAAATGCCTTTGGCATTAAGTCCGCCTCTGTGCTTGAAGTATTTAATAAATAAATATAAGTTTTCATTGTTTATAACTGACTTAGGAATCATTAGATCATTTAAGAATAATGTTTTTAATTTAGCAATGTAAACTTTGTTCACCGGACCTAACACCACTGGATTTTTTTTTATGGGGACATATTAAAAATGAGGTGTACGCTAAAGAAGTGACGACTGTGGAAGATTTAAAAATAAGAATAACTCGTGCTTTCCAGAACTTAAATAATTTAGCTGCGAATGGTGACCTACTTAGAAGGGTCCGTAATAATATTGTACGACGGGTTCTCAACTTTCCGTAACTCTTGCGAGTTTTGAAAAAAAGTTACCATAACACACGTGGTTTACCTATTTATAAACCAACTTAGTTTTTTAAACTTTCATCATCATCATCAGCCTATAAATATTCCCACTGCTGGGACACCGGCCTCCTCTCTGTGAGAGGGAGTGGGCCGTAATCCACCACGCGGGCCCAGTGCGGGTTGGTAGATGTCACATGTCTTCGAATTTTCGGTTCTAGGACATGCCGGTTTCCTCACGATGTTTTCCTTCACCGTTTTGAGAGCAGTGGTGATGAAATAATTTACACAAAGTAAAGCGCCTGTCTGGATTCGAACCTACGACCTACAACTCGTAAGTCGCGGCCGTTACCACTGGGCCACCACTGCTCTCAGGGCCACCACTGCTCTCCTCTCCTCCTTTTAAACTTTGATGATAATGAAAATTTATTTCTAACTATTTGCCTAACATGGTCAAATGCAGGTTGTTTTTTTAAGTTTTCTTTTTCTTATAGTTTTTCTCAATTGCTATTCCCGCTTTAAATATTAGTATGACCTACAAACACAGATAGTGTAGAAGTCTTTCGGGTATGAATATTGTGACTGCTAACGTAACAAAGTATTACATAGCAGACGTAATAAAAGCAAAATTAAAAATTTAGAAAAAACCCACGACGGTTAAAAAGTAATTGAAAAAGGATAAAATTTAAATGTATTAATATGTAGCAGCTAATATAAAATATATTACTGCAGCGCCCTCTAGTGAGTTACTACCGTAACATCTATTTAAGAACCCTCACTAATCAACCACAAACTGCATCAAAATCGGACTAGTATTTTTGGTTTTGCACAAACAAATGTTTACTGCAGCGCCCCCTGGTAAGTTGTCACCGTAACACCTATCTACGAACATGCACCAATCAAACCCGAACCCATAACTGAAAACTGCATCAAAATCGGACTAGTAGTTTTGGAGAAAGATGGCAACATGGATTTGCACAAACAATGTTTGCTGCAGCGCCCCCTGGTGAGTTATCACCGTAACACCTATCTAAGAACATGCACCAATCAAACTTAAATCCATAACTGAAAACTGCATCATAATCGGACTAGTAGTTTTGGAAAAAATAGCAACATGGATTTGCACAAACATCCTCTCACCCCAAACGCATATACCGTCTCCGTTCCGTCGTGGATAAAAAATAGTTATTGTGTGAAAAACATAGTTTTCAAGTTCATGTTCATGAAGTTTAATTCGAGTGTTCTCCCACAAGAAACGACAATGCATTTTCACTCAGCTATGAAAAAAATTTTCTTTCAAATCTAGAGACCACACAACTATCATACACGCCCCTGCCATCCCAATCTTGGGCCAAAAACACCCAATAATCGATTGACCACGTTCCACCGATTGTCACATCTCGATGATATTAATCGATTGCGTAGATACCAATCGATATCATGTTCGTGCCGATAGCTGTGTTTTGCTAGAATCGTCATCACGTGTCTAAAGTCACATTGTAACGATTCATGAGAATCGGTTTTTAATTGATAAAGGATTTCAAAATTCCCGAGAAAAAAAAATACTATCTGTTGTACGCGACATCTTGGTTTTGCTCTCTGTGAAGGAGCTCGTCCGGAGAAATACTGCCTCACGCCTTATTCCTATAGGCAGAAACTATAGCCACATAAGTACTAAGATCCTTACAGACTTGGTAGGGGAGCCCAGAGGGTTTTTGAGCAAGCAATGCAGGGCGAAAAGTTGATAGCTGAGTAGATGCGGCATGACGAGAGAACACCGAAAATATATTTGAAAAGTTTCAGATAGGAGCCCCGTGGTCCGTGGTCAGGAGTCCACTTTCAGATTTCGAAATTGGGGCCAAAAATAGTGATCTTCAGAGTCTTCGATCGCACACGTCTCCACAAAGTAGGCAACTCATTCATGGGTCAATGTATACGCTTTTACAACAAACTCCCCATTGACATTCGAAACTTACCCATTAAACGATTTAAAATCTGTATTAAAACCAAACTTTGTAAAAAAGGGTACTATACAATTTCAGATTATTTAGAAGATAAAAAAGCTTGGGATTGAACTCTAGGGGTGGGTCGTTACGTGATTTTCGCGAAACGTAACGTAACTAGTGACTTCGAAGGTGTCACCGGTTTGAAAACTAGTGATTTTAGTAACTAGTTATTTTTCCAATTCTATTCGGTGATTCAACAGGGTGATTCTATCGAAGTATTACAGTTATTTGCGAAACGAAAATATAAGTGATTACCGACGTAATACGTTACATATCACTAGCTTTAAGTTTTTGGAACGAATTAGTTTTTGTAGCTAAATATGCAGTTACATTATTAACGTATTACTAAAGTTATTACGCGCGAAAGAAACAACATGCGTTCGCAACGAATTATTGTTTCGTTTCACTCTTTTCATTCGATCACTAAATTGTGATCAGGGATGTTATGGATATGAAATTTCGGATCTGGATATGGATACGAATATAGAAATGATATTATACCGGTTTCCGATACGGTTACGGATATGAGATTATTTCGGATTATCCGTTAGTTTTGGATAGTAACGGTTACGGATTATTAGATATTTAAGAAATTGTAATGTTATAATATTATCCTGCAATGACTGACTAGTCATCATCTGCCCAGCCTTTTCCCAACTATGTTGGGGTCGGCTTCCAGTCTAACCGGATGCAGCTGAATACCAGTATTTTACATGGAGCGACTGCCTATCTGACCTCCACAACCTAGTGACTAGGTAACACGATACCCCTTGGTAAGACTGGTTGTCAGACTTTTTGGGCTTCTAACTACCCGTAACGACTGTCAAAGATCTACAAATGACAGCCGGGACCAACGGCAATGACTGACTAGTAATGACTAAATAATATCAATAATAAAAAAACATGCAAGTGACGCGCGTGGCTATTGTATCGGCTCGATCGGGCAGAAAAACCTGTCATAATGTGTCTCATTTAGACACCGCCCCAATCCGAAATTATCCGAATCGTTTATAACGGTAAAATATCCGATAGCTTCGGTTACGGTTACGGAGCTCTTTAACATCCCTGTTTGTGATGTAACTAATTACAAAAATCACGTGTTTTATGTGTGCCTCGAAACTAGTTATTCGGCTACATGCCCCGTAGCCAGTTATTGTAACTAGTGACGTGAAATAACGCCCATACCTATTGAACTCTCTAAGCTCTCTCTGCTAAGCCTTGTGATAAAACCATAAAACTAGACATTTTAATTATTATGTAAAATCAACATATACCAGTTTTATAAACACATTGACATTGTTGAAAATTATTTTCAAAATGACATGATTACTTTGCAAAGTATTATAATATTTTAACTATTGTGAATGTGAGGACTACGTGGATAATATTTTTATTTCTCTTCTAGTTTTAATGATGGTCTGGCAGTTTGAGTAGTTTTTGCGGCCTACCCAACCCTGTCCTTTCTTTGGTATTGCTCGTCGAGTTGAACTTCTTAAGTTCTGAGTTGAGCTCCACGATTACTGACAAATGCTTGCACTGACTGGACAGGTCCACTCAAATCTGTGTGGTTCTTTCCTCAAAAGACCTTTTCAGACAATAATCTACATGGTCCTCATATGGCCTGACCAAGATTATGTCTGGACTTTAAAAGAGACTGTGACCTCTGAATTTGTTTCGGCCTTCTCAGAGTAGTCAGATAGGAAACGCCGAACTCATCTAGCTTATTTTTAATATTTTTTCTTTATATGACGTGTAAAAGTGATTCCGATATCCTATTTACAGAATAAACAATTTCATTTCATTTCATAACCTGGATTAGGACATAGGATACTTTTCATCCCGATATTCGGGATCGAGACTTATGCTGGTGAAACCGCGGGCGCAGCTAGTAAAAACATAAAGACAATTTTTTTTTAAGTTTTACAATATTAGTATTTGACATTTCTCGGGACCCTGGGGTCCTGGACTTTTGTAAAGCGTACGAGGAGCCGAAGCCAACTCGCGTTAGACGTTTAGAATCAAATGAGGCACCAACCGACGATTATCCCTGTATGCAAGTGCATCCAAGGACAACCTCAGGACTATAATTGCAGAGCATGGATACTAAACATATTGGGCTATGAGTTTGGGTGGCTATAATGGATTGGTTACCTTGAACTATATTATTAGTATTTCTATTGCTTGATGTACACCTACCTAATCCTGTCGCCGAATAGCTTAGATGTAACATAACATAACATCACGCCTTGTTTCGCCGAAGGGTTGGGCAGAGGTGTCCCTGTAGCAGGTACACCCACATTTCGCCAATTATGTTTAAGCTTAGATGCTTAGATGTGTTCTGGTTTAAAGGGCATGGTTGCTATATTTCGGTTTAATGTCTACGATACCTCTGGTAATCCCGTCTGCTTGTTTTCATTACCTCTTGTCCTTATTCTGAATTATTTGGGTTCCCTGCAACATTGTCTTCTTCTTCCATAGTTTTCTATCAGTCATCTTGGTAGTCCTTTCTCCGTAGCCATATCATCTTTTATACAGCCCATTTATCATTTCTTTGGTCTTCCCCCTTTTCAGAAAAAATAGTAGCACTCCAGGAGTGCCGACAGAAGTTAAAACTTGAAAAAAAATCGGCACTGCGGTAATCAACGTGTTGGTGTCTTTTATTCCACGCACTGCGGTAATCAACGCGTTGATGTCTTTTACTTCACGGTGTCGGTAAAATCGGTAACAGTGTCGCGAAATAAATGGTTAGTCCCATCTCAAAAACATTTAATTGATGTTGATCGCAAATGATTATTTCTTTTCAAAGTATAATGTTTATTCACAAGCATATGTGTTGCTTGACCTAGTACATAACTGCTGATTTTAGCACATATTTACTTTTTGTAAACGGTGCAGAATTTGATACTTATTCGCGAAAATATAATGAAGCTACTTAATGAGCAGTTAGTTACTCAAATTACGAAGTTACTGTGCGGTGTATTTTACTTCAGCATGAATGAAGTAATATCATGTTTCGTACAGTGGTGGCCAGTGGTACCGATCGTGACTTACGAGCTCAGTCGTGGGTTCGAACCCAAGCAGGCGCTTTACTTTGTGTAAATTATTTCATCACCACTGCTCTCGAAATGGTGAAGGAAAACTTAATGAGGAAACCAGCATGTCCTAAAACCAAAAATTCGAAGACATGTGACATCTACCATCCCGCACTGGGCCCGCGTGGTGGATTACAGCCCATTCTCTCTCATCTAGAGGAAGCCTGTGTTCCAGCAGTTGGAACATTATAGGCTAATAATGCTTTTAATAGTTAAATGTTTCGAAGAAAATAAAATAATCTAAGCAAATGTAACTAGTTCTGGTTCGGCTTAAGGTCACAATGATTCTAGGGATTTCGTTTGTAGAGTTTTAGGTTCGATGGGTCATGAAGTGTTATGGTGTGATTTTCTTTTAGGATTTTTTTTTTTTGTAGCAGCCCTGAGTCTAGATTTGTAGGTGATTTGTAAGTGGGTTCTGCTAGTTATACAGTGTGAGTCTTCATAATGTGCACATATCGAAATAAGGGAATCTAGGCTTAATTATAACGACAGAAAAATATTTAAAAAAATCTAAATATATTTTTTATACTTTTCGTGGAATTAAAAAAAAATTGTAACAAAACTGTGTAACTTTTAAACTGAATTGGCTAACACGATGAAACAAACTCCATAATAATTGGAAGTAAGTAGGCGTCCACATAAAATTAAAATTGAGAAAAAAAAACTACCCTCAATTGAAAATAAACATGTTTTTTTAGTAAAAATCTGTATTTTTTTCATCAATTTTTACAATAATTGTAAAATTTATAATAAGATGCCCAAGAGAATAAAAAAAAATTGATAAAAAACAGTTAAAAAAAAAAAACAAAAAAAAATTTTTGACTATTTTTTCCGTCGATGAAATTAAGCATAGATTCCCTTATTTCGATATATGCACATTATGAAGACTCACACTGTATTTAATACCAACTACGAGTAATATTATAAATGCGAAAGTGAGTTTATTTGTTTGTTACGCTTTTACGCTAAAACGCCTGAACGGATGTGGATGAAATTTGACACATGGGTAGACCATGACCTGGAAAAGGACATAGAATACTTTTCATCCTGGATCGCAGACGAAGTCGTGGGTAGCGGTTAGTATATCTAAACTAATATTTTAAAGAGAAAAGATTAATTTGATTTTTTGTATGTTTGTTTATAATGGATAAACTCAAAAACTACTGGACAGAATTTAAACATTCTTTCACCAGTAGAATACTATATTATCACTGAGTAACACAAGCTATAATTTATAAAATTATCACTTAGGCGAAGCCGCTCGCGGAAGCTAGTAATAATATTATAATGCGAAAGTGAGTTTGTTTATTTGTCACACTTTCAAGCTAAAACAGCTGAACAGAATTTGATAAAATTTAGCACATGAGTAGACCATGACCAGGATTAGGACGTAGGATACCTTTTATCCCGATATTCCCATGGGATTGAAACTAATGTGGGTGAAATTACAGGGCGTAGCTAGTTTAGAAAACCAGCGCTCGGGCTCTGTCTCGCATGGGGTCGCAGCTTTATGCTGAGCGATGGCCGTTTTGCGTGGATGTGACGCATATTTTCCCCCAATTTGTTATTTACGTGTTTTTTTTTTATCTTTCTTTGCGTCATGTTTACCGCAAATAAACGAATTTTTCTTTCTTTCTTTTTCTTTCAGCACTTAAAAATAAACTGATAAAATGTAGGTGAACACTGTCTGGGGAATCTATGATGATTACGCTCGATAATCATTGTTTGATATGTATTTTTGCATTAATCATTTATTTACAGAAAATATAGGTGTTAAAATTTAGTGGTTTATGTAGAATCCATATTTTGCCTGTTTAGGGAATGTAAATTGACTTTACATTATTTCTATTTTAGTCGGCATATAAATCATGTTCTTATATTAATTTCTAGTCGACTGATCGACACTTCACGTGACCAAAGGGCTGATTCGTTCTTTGACCAAAGAATTAGCATTGCCATTCAACGTGGCAATGCTGCCAGTCTTCTGGGCATGTTTCCGGTTGACAGCGATGCGGACGATACTTCAATGCCTAAGTGTGCTTTTGTTTTTGTATTTATTTGTATGCCGGCCATACACGCTACGGTCTGTCAGAGAGGTCTACCTGTGCAGGCGTATGGGAGTAGACCTGTACAGTTTTTTGAATCTGCGCAGGCGACCGGTGCAAAATCGAAAATCAATTATTTCTAATGTCACCGTACGGTGTACCTGTGTGTGTGTGCGTGTACTCCGGTCGCCTCCGCAGGTCGCATCATTTGTTTTCTAGTATTTGTCCTGTCTGGACGGTCGTCGCGTCGCTCGCATCGTATTTCCACGAATGCCAAGTAATTCAACACGCGAAAATGACGCCACGAGTCTCAACTAAAAGAGTACTTGAAGATTTTGCATGATGACTATAACTTTTCCTTTCCAATAACCAATGCTTACAACACTTTTTTCGCTTCCTTTTCACTGCTTTTGTATCTTTTTTCTTCAAAATTAAAGCAAGGCCTAACAATGCCAACGCGTCATCATCCTCAATCGATGCCATCGCAAAAAGAACTGAAGACCGCTCAGGTAGACCGAAACGTACACGCGGGTGACAAATCTGCACAGGTAACCTCTCCGGTAGATGTCCGGTAGACCATAGCGTGTATGGCCAGCTTTAGATATAGTTTGGTAACTAGTGTAAATAATTAGTTGTGCTAAATTTTAATCCTTAATAAAATAACCCTTTATTTTTAGTTAAATAACTATAGATATTAATAGCTAACCCGATCGTGATAAACGTGATATTATATGACTTCACGTGTCATTGTCGTTCACACAGACTGCGCAAACGCAACACAGCAGAAAGTAAAAACTAGTCACTAGGCCATTGTCTCCTAACTAACACAATCAGTTTTCTTCTGAGACTCAGAATGTATTGACTGAAAAACTATTAATTCAATATACTTACAGATTTAAAAGACGAGTCCTTGAATGAAGATTGGGAATCACCTCACCTAATAGCAATCATATGATTGCGTTTTATTAAAATGGGTTTTTACTTATTTATCTTTTGTATAGATTCTTTTCTATTTTTTGAATGTGAGAACACTGTAGGCTTGGCGGATTGTAGACCTGTAGACCATTTTCTGTTTTGTTAAGTACTTGGTACTTATTGAAAGACCTACACTGTCCTCTGGTCCTCCCATACCTAGTAATACTGTTATTTGAATTGAAAGTATTGTAAAAGTCAATTATTTTTAAAAGAGTAACCGTGGAGTTTCTTGCCGGCTCTTCTCCATAGGAAACGACCAATTGAAACCGTGCACCTAGCTTCTGACGTTTCATAAGTGCCCATGTAGGTTTATATGAAGTAAAATATTTTGAATTTAAATTTGAATTTGACCAAACGTAATGTGGAATGCCCTACTGCTAGAAGAACCGGTGACCTTCAAAAAGCGGCTGGGACAGACTGGATGCAGTTGGATGCTCATGTCCAGCCGTGGACTGTGATAGACAGCTTTATTTACTGTCTCAAAATAGGCGTAAAAAAGGATGTGATATTATCGCCACTTCATGCGAATAGAGATCGCAGATTGCTTATAAGCAAACAAGAGAACGCAGTTAACAACCAGCTATTTTTCAACCATCAAGTTAGGATCGACTTAGGTTCAGGTCGACATCAACTAATCAAAAGCACCAAGTGTATTTTTTATAATAAAATTTATATATATTGACTCGTTGCCTCGTTGGTCTAATTGCCGCAAGCGCTACTGCTGGGTATGAGGTCCTGGGTTCAATTCCCGGGTCGTGCAAAGTGTTATTGGGTTTTCCATCTGGAATTTCTCTGTAGCAGCCTGGAGCCTGGATTTGTGTCCGGTTGATGGCAATAGGCTCACCCCCTATTACATGGGACTTAAACATAACTGGCGAAATGTGGGTGTCCTATGGGTATACCTCTGCCTAACCCTTCGAGGATTACAGGCGTGATGTTATGTTATGTTATGCCATAAATTCAAAGTTTATCATAATCACTGGACTTAGGAGACTTCGGAGTAAGCCCCTCAAACTATCAGTCCTATATTACCCTTTTCCTATTTTCTTTTTCTTAACGTGTCGATGGCAATATAAATGGACTCGGCCTAGAATTCGGTCACGTGTTTAGCGCCATTACTAGCGTCCATCAAAATTCAAATTTAAAATTCAAAAGTCATTTATTCAAACTAGGCTGAGAATCAGCACTTTTCGAACGTCAAAATTACATAAGACAGTCCCCCAAAAACGCCCACCCTTCACCACTTCCTAGTGCCTTTAGCTGGGAAGAAGTAGTGGCGCAACAAACTCCCCAGCAGCACAGCTGTCTGTTCAAGTTAGAAAAATGATTCTATACAATAGTATGCAAAATAACTTACATTATGCAACACAAAACATAATTCAAATGATAAATTATAGGCCATATGCCAGCTAGCACACGCCAATATACCAACCAAAAACATCGAGAACTATACTAAAGCAACATTTAAAAAAAAAAAAAACTAAACGTAAAAAGAACTAAATATCTAAATAAAAGCCTCCAGACATAAAGGGCGTGCCCGCTTACATAAAGCTGTAATTGGCAGTTATAAATGATAAACTAGGACTATCGGGGTAAAATAAATGAACAGTTAATTACTAGTAAAAATAACAAAACCATGATCAGCAAGACGACCAGTCACCACAAGCAGCACCCGTTCACGAGCATAACTCAAAGTAACCCCTGTAACGATCAGCTGACAGGACATGCAGGACACGACATTAAGTGTCCCATCGTTTCATCAGAGTGCATGAAAGGAGCCTCCCCGAGCGCGAAGTAGTCCACTTAGAGCACCCGTCCGAATAGCACCTGCGCGAATAGCACCTAGCCTAGTCCACGAAGAGCACCCCACTTGGGTGCTCTCTTTGCAATAAATGTGATATATGGAGACTGATTATGATGTGATATATTAAAAATAAGAAAGTGTTATTATTAGGTAAGATTAATATCTAATTATTGTCATAGTGATTTTTATTATTTTTCCATTTTAAATGTCGCCTAGACAAATTTTGTATGTACGTAAGTATGTGTAATTAATAAACATTCTAGTGATTTTTATCGATATCTTTCATTTAATAACGTCCTGTAAAACAAATACATCCCAGCAATAATTATGCTGCTGAGTGCTCTTCGTGGACAAAAATGTAAAAATAAATTATAATCCACGAAGAGCACCTGAGTGCTCTTCGTCGACTAGGCTAGGTGCTATTCGCGCAGGTGCTATTCGAACGGGTGCTCTAAGTGGACTACTTCCCGAGCGCCGTATCTACAGAGCCACTATACGTCCGACGCACCCTGGGCAATCAGCGAGTTTTCCTTTCACCACGATGGCAAACCAAACCCCTTTCCTATTCAATCCCAAGTTACCGTCCACAAGCAAAACTGGCGCCTTCACAGACACAAATCAGCATTACAGGCAACTTACAACCATTGATATTTCGATTACGACTCGTAATCAATAAACCCAGTTCACCGGATAAATGGCTTTTGATTATGGCATTACACATTATTTTATAATGCGCTTAGACTGTTATTTTCTTTGGTACAGCTAGTGCATACTAAAGCCCTAGTAACAGTCCCCCCCTCCACTAGGGTGGGGGTGCGGTGAGCGGCTCGACTGCTGTGACGCAACCCTGCGCCCGCGCAATGTAATGCGTTCGTGGTGGAGTGGCGTACGATCGGAAGTGGCACACGTTTTGAAGATTTGTTGAAAAATTTATTTTTTGAACTAGCTGCGAAGAAGATCGGCTATCTTGTAAATATTTGAAGTTAGTTATCGTTTTCTTGCAGAATGAACAAGGAAGATGTGGATGGAAATGTGAAGTGGTTCCGTACCCCACGCTGTTATGTCCTATAAATCAAGCTGATAAACATATAAACTAGTAGTAGCTTTAAACAGTCTTAATCAAAGCTGCTCAACCCCAAGCCCGCGGGCTACTAAGTGACTCGCCAACACATTTGAATGGGCCCGTCAAAAGCTTATCAGCTGGCAATAGTCTTTTGAGAACAGATTTCAGGATTTCAAACCAGGTCTAAAATATATTTTGCTTCTTATGAACCCATTCTCAATTAGCCAACTACAAATCATAATTTTCAGACTTGATTTTATTATCGACCTCAGATTTGTCGCCAAATATTGATAGTTGTTCTTCTTTTTTTTTCTTTTTTTTTTTACTATTTAAAATATGAGTAACTTAAAGTTTAATTTTAATAGGTATTTACCATGAGGGTAGGCAAGTTTTAATTACTGGGTGGCCAGACCAGCTGGAAAATACGGAATCAAAATTATAGCCCACCTTCGAAATTGGTTTTGCAGCATTGGTCTAGATCATTACCCTCTCTCTGCCTAGTTATTTTTTTCTAAACATTGCAATTCAGCCACAGAATCAACGTCAATAATTGATATTGTGTTTAGCAAAATAAGCAACTTTATGTCTAACAAATTAAAATAAGACATCATAATATTATTTATTCCTTCTCGACGTAAAGCCAGAAATGATATAAAATAAAAATCCTTAAACGGTTTTTATATTCTCTGAAAGATACAACTAATTATTAAAACAGATATAGTGATATCAATTAATAATAAAAAAGTCAAAGAAATAACAAGAAAAAATCACACTATATTAAAAAAAAAAACAATCGACTTGAAAAAAAACATTACAAAGTGAAAAATAACTTTAATTTCGGAAGTCGGTGTCTTTGGTTTTGAATTCTCGTTTATTGCCACCGACTTCCTTCAAGTCGATTGATTTTTTTAAATATTTAAAACTGAAAAAAATAAAAAAGCAATTTAGAACCTCTTCCTTTTTGAATTTGGTGAAAACTTCATCATCATCATCATTTCAGCCGAAAGACGTCTACTGCTGGATATAATAGGCGTTCCTCAAGCGTCGCCAAATAATATTCAATATTCATGCCCAGCAAAAATCTTACAATGGCCAATACTCGCCACACGAACGTCTCAGTGAATGGGTAAGTAGGCGAGCGACAGCAGAAAGTGGTTGCAGTGACGCAACCGCGCCGGTAACCCAGTCACCGTGCCTTACCAGACGATGGTGCCCACCATCACGACGTGCCAGAGGAGGTGGTAATGCCATTCGTAGCTAATAATGATACAAAGGAACGCTAAGATGAGTCTTCGACCGTGGAAGTACAGAAACGTTTTTCATTGAGAGATAATTCTTTTTGGGGTGTGTCTATTGAAATTCGGGACATTCTAATAGTCTTATGTCACTACAATGACTACAGGAAAATCTTTCTTAAACGGCGAAGAGGTGGTAATGCCATTTGTAGCAAATATGGTCCTCAGAACTGCGAAAATAAGTCTTCGACCGAGGAAGAGCTGCTACACAGAAAGGTTATTCCGTGTGAGAAGGGAATTTTTTAGAGTCTGTCTATTGAAAATGGGGGCATTCAAAAGTCTTATTTCACTGCTATCACTAAATCGTTTATTACGCATGATGACTATAGGAAAATCTTTCTAAGAAGGCGTAGAGGTGGTTATGCCATCCGTAGCTAATATGGTTCTAAGTACCGCAAAGATGAGACTGCGTCCGCGGAAGAGCTAGTGTGCGGAAACGTCTTTCTTAGTGAGGAGTGGCTTTTTAGGGTCTGGTTTAATTTGGGCCATTCGAAAATTCTTATTTTATAACGGTCACTAACTCGTTTATTACGCATGATGAGGATGGGAAAATCTTACAAAAATAAACATAATTATATGAGCAATGATATTTGAAATTATTCCAGTGTCAAAGATACTTACTTTATAAAAAAAAAAAGTCACGCAGATCATACCATAATTTTTCCTTAATTTTGTTTTTCCGCAGGAGTTTGATAGATGCAAAATATACGAACTTTATTATTTATTTTTAACATATTTAAATTCTTAGGGATTAATATATTACTTACTTTACAATATACATCTAACTCAAAAATATATAAATTAAAGACAATGATACAGAAGAAAAAAAAATAAAGGAACAGCTCATTAGGCATCAAAAAATTCGTCCACATCGCTGTCAGTGGGAAAAGTGCCGAAAAGGCTGACAGCATTGCCACGTTGTATGGCAATGCTGATTCTTTGAACTAAAAATTGGCCACCCCTCTAGTCACGTAAGGAGTCGACCAACCTCTTAGCGATGTCTCGAAATACTCGATAAGCACTCGGACCTCACGGCCCGAGGGTAAATAACATCTTATTTATCATCTTTGTGTTTTGACATTCATGTATTTGTAATTTGTCTGTACAACGCTTTGATAATAATTGTTAGTTTCTCTGTTTCCCACAAAGTCAGAGGAGTGACCACCGTCACGTCCCACTGATGGGAAAATATTTTTATAAATAGCATCCGTAGGAAGATTATATTACTTCTGTGAAAGTGTGTGACTCAAGGGCATGACTTGAATTTGGAAGAGATGACGAAGATGTTCTAAATTGTTGTCTGTAGCTGTCTGATCATAATTATTGTGATGACGTGATGGTAGGCATATCACAATTTGTTTTGCATTATATTCATTTATGCTTAGTGAAAAGTTGGATAGTTGCAATAAGTTTAGGGTCAAAATGCTTCCATATCGCTCCACCTCAATCCCTCTCTTCGTCAAATAACACTGCAATGTCTTTCATCTTGTTCACATTCGACGCTTACGTGACCTATGACACACACACGATATAGCTCTGTAAAATGTACTCCAACTCTAAACACACATTTGTCTCAAAACAGTGAATCATTTCATTTATAGGATAAACAAATGAGATTCTAATTTTTAATTTAAAATTTTCGCTTATTACTGTAATGGCTAAACTGCCAGCTATTCAATCATGTGATTTTTTTCATGAAATTAAAACTCTTTTGTGTTAAATTAGGACAGAAACCATAAAAACGGAAGTGTTTCGATTTTTCTGATGAGAAGTGTATATCATCTCGTAGTCCAAGGGTTTCTTCTATAATAAAATAGTAGTCAAGCTACGATATTTTTTTTTTTTTCATATATATTTTTTAATGTTTTTGTGTCAGAAATATTTAAAAATGCAATTATATATGAAAGAAAATAAATAAACAACATAATAATTTAGTAATTAAAACTTTAGCACCCTACAACAGAAAAGGACTTTGATAACACTAATCATTTTAATATATCGTAGTCTTTGTGAACTTTTCTAAAACGATAACTAAAATGAAAGAAATAGTTCTTCTGAACTAAAAATCAAGTATTTTCAGTTCAGAAAAAAAGATTTACTTTACGAGATAATTAATTTATTCTTCATTGCTAAAAATACTGAATAGTTTTCCCGCAGTAGTTAGATAGAGGCGAACTTTAATTCCATTATGTTATTTATATTTAATTAAAAACAATAAAATATTGAAACAACATTTAAGCAGGATGCATTATTTTTTCTTTTATCTTCAGATTAAGCTGAATGATTCAATAATAACTAGTTAAATGAAAACGGATCTTAACAGTTCTGGTTTTTCGGTGATTCGCCTTAGCCCCTGACCGGATACCATCACACGTCAGCAAGTTGTGTAATCGCCAGAAATAATTATAGAAAGTGGTCCTTCTGGGTTTTACCATAACTTTTTGGGACTTGACACATAAATATTTACTAAAAGAAGACTTTAGATAGGAATGTTAACTGTGCATATTTGGCTTCGTCACGTAAGAAAGATCGCGATACAAAACGGCGTAAATAAAAATGCAGCAAATAAGATTCACTTTTGATTTTAGGAATTATGTCAGAAAAAATGCAAAAGAAGAAAGAATACCAAGATACTTAAGAAATGGCGAAACTAAAGAATTGTTCCAATTTACTTAGGAAGAATAACAAGAAAATTCTAAAATTGTTCTTTTTTGCTGAAAATAACCACAAAAGCTGTTAACCTAACTATTCAGACAAAAAATCAATCAAACTAAAAAATTAAGTAAGACATCGAAATAGTTTTAGACAAAAAGAACTTGAATGTAGGTAACCACGCCGAGTACTAGGGCGTCATGAGTCGAACAGCGTTACGCAACCGGCCCACTCTCACTTTCGCGAGTTGAGGCCGCGCCGAGCTTTGTGCCGCCTCGCCGGTCCTAATATCATCAACAACCTACTGCTGTGCTCTGATCGCCTGGTATTTTACTTACCTCGCAATAATAATAAAAAAAAAGTTTGATAACGGTTTCATCTCAACGGTTATCTCACCGATAAATATAACTATTGGATAATATCGGAACAATTGGCCGACATTTTGGAATCAGTCATTGATTTTATTCAATATTTATCGTATCCATCATGGTACTCAATTTAATAAAATATTTGGTGCTGTAGTCATTACATCAAAATTTGGATAACTTTCAAATTACATTCATAGTTAAATTAATGTCAATTAATAACTGTCTCTATTAGCTTGTCTGTATGTATTTATTAGTTTATTATTACTCATTATTAGTACACGTCGTGTCATTTAATTTTAATGCAAATAAATTGATATCTTTTATAATTTGACAACCTCAAACTAATTATCTTAAATCAATATGCCAGCTTTAATAACTTAACTTTTAAGTGCTGCGGAGCTTGACATGTATTCTATGCTTTAAATTAATTTGGATCGCATCTATGTTATTAATTTTCAATATAATGTCAGCTTATAATTTACATTACCAAATAACGGTTTTGTATTTCAATAAGTAATAAAATTTCTTTATGAAATACCCAAACCATTATCCAAGTTTATTTTCGTACTGTTATCCTTCAAGCCAACAATTTTAAATCTGACTATATCTCGTCTTTTCTTTTTATTTGTTTCTTTTTTCCAGGAATTATTTCTTCAACAGCGACTTGCTTGGTCTTTCTTGTCATACGATTCCAGAATGGTCCTTGTAATATTTCATTCTCATCTATCATTACTGGAAACACCGACTACTGATAAGAGAAAATCTACTCAAATCTCCAAAAAATCAATAGGTACAATTTAATTTCAATTCTCAAGCCATATCTGAACAATACAACCAATATAGGTATACATTCATTCAAATTTTATGATAGTACACAGCAACATGATTCGTTTGAAGCGAAAGTGTGTCATACCTCATACCCACGCCGTGCAGTAGTAGGGATGTGGTATTTCCCACTACCTTAATATTATGAGATAGCCGTTATAGGTATTAAATAATGGACTTTGACTTGCCTTTTCTGGTTTTGGTGATACTGTACAGAGGATTATGGGAGTAGAAGAAAATTTGGCGATATTGGAGATATTAATCCATAGACTTGAAATTTTAATAGAGGGAGAAGGAGAGGAAGATCAAAGATAAGATGGATGGATTGTGTGAAGAAAAGATAGGAAAGAAAAGGAGTGAAGGATATCGTGAAGGTTGAAAGGATAGAATGGAATGAAAAAACGTATTACGCACACCAAGTAACAAGATGATGAAAGCATCAAAGATAATTATGATAAAGGTAGTTGGGTTGTATGATTTCGATAAGGCGGATGGAAGAGAATGGACAGAATTCACATTACATGAAGATTTTACATGAAAAGCCTTTGAGGTGCTTTTCTTGTGGTTGAAAGTTTTTGAATGGCTATCATTGTTTTCATTCTGTGTTGTATATGTTTGTCAAATTCATTCACATTTCATTTACGTTTCTTGCATTATACGAATCAGGGACCAGTTCAAGCCATAACTTTAAATGTGAGAGAGCTGGCTCTAAATCTACCAACCTACGTCCAATTAAATGACAGTTCTGCTTCTGAGAGAATTATTGGCTACTAGGTTAAGAGTAGGCTGTCGATACACTCAATCACCAAAGTGTAGACAGATAATGTTGATTGGAACTTGACGTAGACGTTCAACGAATAAGTCATTAAGAGAAAACTTCGAAAATAAATGACGATTTTGAATCACCTTGTAAGGACAGGTTCTGACTTGTCTAAATGGAAAGTGAAACTTGCATAATATTGAGAAATCTATTTCCATTCATGAGCCTTATCTGGTGATTGATGAAAAATGTACTGCTTTGTGGTTTTTATTGCATTCTATATTTTGAAAATGATGCTTCAAGAATCACAGTTCTTAAGAGTCATAAAGAAATGGGATGTTGCAATCTCTTGTTGCAATTTGAAGCTAAGTTTTTTCAAATTCACCTGAAAGGTCTATTTAGTTAGTCTTCTGATATATTATTTTTAGAATATGTTATTAGGAGCCGAAATTTTTGCTAAAACATCTTTATTGAATGGTGTACTTACCAGCATACCTGTTTTCACCGAAAAGAAGAAGTTTTTAAGTTTATAAATTTTTCGGCAGGATACATACATAATTCTCATGCATTAAAGAGCAAGCTTATTGCCAACCCAGCCACCAGTGTGGTGGGACAAGAGACTTAATGTTTATCATTACTGAAAGACATTAAGGGATACCAGGCATATTGACTGCATATATATTTTTTAATAGAAGACTGACATTCTAATTGTTTACATCACAAGTACCTGAATACGACTAGCGCAGGAGCGTGGGGTTTGGTAAGCAAAGACAGTCATATTTCCAGCAGCGAATCAAGTCGGGCATGGATGTTGACGATGATAACATTTAATGTATTCACCGTTAACCTTCTAGGAGAGGACCTCTCAATCCTCTTCTACGAAAAGAGAAAGACACTTCATGCAAACAATGAGGCGAATTTGAATGAACCACATGTCATTAGGTAGCAATGAATGAAGCTGAGTGTGTAGGCAGGACAGTGGGTGTTCTCAGTTAATTGAGTAGGTTGACGAGACAGTTTGACAGGCGAATTAAATGATGTCACGAGATATTCTGTTAGGGTAACAAAAAAATCATAAATGCTGGTTTTCCTTCAGAGTGCAATATAGTTGCTGTATCATATTATAGAATATGAAGGCAGTTTCCATCATCTGTCTAGCCTTTGCCTAACTATGTTACAGTCGGCTTCCAGTCTAACTGGAAACTGTTTGATACCAGTATTTTAAATGGAGTCACTGCCTATCTGACCTCCACAACCCAGTTACTGGGTAACACTTACCCTTGAAAAGTCTGGTTATAAGATTCAAAAATACTAAAGACACACGATTTTTAAATTAATGATAATCTCAAGCAATGCCAGAATCGATTGCAGATCCTGGATGAAGCGGAACTAAGAGCCGTAAATGGCGAAATCAATCAAGTTTGGAACAGATTTGTTCCATTGAAATATAATTTACAAACGATTTTTATATCTGTTCTAGTTTGTCAAACGCTTATCATCCTACAAGTAGTTATAAATGAGGGAATTGGGTTACCATGCATGACAGCTTTAGGACTGTAATGATGACTTTGATTTGTATACAAACAGAGGAGCCATACAACAGAAAAGTGGATTAAGGTGGACGAAACGAAAGCACGAGCTTGGAAATCTGAGTCAAGCTAAGCTGCAATGAGATAAGCTTGTGAAGAACCTTGGTACAAAACTAACCCAGTGCGAGTATATCTTCAGTCAACGATGCCGCCCTAAACAAACCACTGCCAACTAAAAAAAACAAAATTAAATCAAAATCGAACTAAGTCATTACAGTTCAACCATGCAGACAGTGGCATTAGCATACAATATATTTATATGTGACGGATAATTAGTTGGTCAACACTGAACATACTGACCCGCCGTCTCCATTGTCAACGACCTTGGTACTATTCAGATGGGCTATATGTGTTAAGACGCAGTAAGCGTCTGGAGTAATGACATCGCTGTTGAGTTCTGATAACTTGGTAGCTGAAAGAAAATGGTTTTCATTGGACGCGTCATCTCCAATGTCGACAACGAGGTGGTTCTTGTATTTGGGGAAGGTGAAGGGTCTAGCAAGCAGTGTGCTGAGCCCTGTGTTTCACCTCTGTGAATTTCTTCGTCCCTAGTACCTGAAATTAAATGGTTGATAACAAATTTTAGTAGAGCTCTTCAGGAGAAGACGTAGTTCGAAGTGGAGCATTAATGTGACATCACTTTTGATTTTTGTGATCCTGGTATTTGAAAGAAAATGATTTTCTTTAGCAACATCAATGTCATCTCAATCATCTTCTGCTTCTGTAGTAGATCTTTATGTCTTTCTATTTCTGGGATTAATTTTGTACCTTTCTGTTTCTATCTCTAAACTCAAATCACAGACTATCATCGGCCAGTAGCAGTACATAAGCTAGTAATAATTTTATTAGCCGCCATTGCCATCAATAATCTACCTTTCTGTGCTCATTTCAAATCCTCGAACTATTTCCCCACGATTTCCCAGGATACTCGACACTCTACTCATTCCTGCGTTCCTAGTATCTGGCCAAACATAAACCCATATTTACTCTAACAAAAAAATCATAACAACAACAAAAAAATCTATTCTGATACAAATAAACGTTGGACTAACACAAGAAATTCGCTGCGTCCGTGTTCCACCCAATGTTATCAAACACACACATACACACCAAAGGGTATGTGACCTAAAAAATGTAACGAAAAGATGCAAACAATCTTTTTAAGTTTTTATAACAGGGCCGGATTTTGATCTATCAAGAGTGATAGAGACAGGTGCATGAGATAACAACACTGTAAGTTAGGAGTCTGTTTTAAAAAAGAGTCTGGAAAAGAGCTTTGTAAAACTACCAACTACTAACTAACTAATGTTAATAATACTACATAAAATCACTTTGTATCTCATTATAAGCGAACTATTAGTTTTTAAGTTCTTAAGAGAAATAAAGATCTTTAAACCCAACCCAAAACATAAAAAGCAAAGATTATTTGACAGATTTAGCCAGATAAGTAAATCAAAACTTATCCAGAGAATGCAAAAAAGTCTATTTAAAATAAGATAATTCTTATAAGTAGGTCTAGACATTTTATTGGACACTAATTGGGGTAAGTATTTTTTTTTTATTCGTAGGTCACATCACTCATAGATTATAAAATTAGTTAAATCTATCTTCGTTCACAAAGCAAATAAATTATGGCCAGACATTAAATAAAATTAAATCATAAAAATAATGGAAATTATGACCACTCGTTTTTATGTATGGAAGCAGTTTAAGTTTAACTTGAGATTTTTAGATTCCTCTGCATTAGAGTATTTGTCAGTGTAGCATCTTCTGGCGTTTGTTAGATCATTGACCATTACACGTTGTTTCATTGAAAACTTCTCCCATTCAGAAATCCAAAACGAAATTACCATCCATTCCATGGATGGATTTTCCATTGGGATTTTTTACGTAGAACCTATGAAACTGTATTTCTACATCGGTAACAGCAAAAGACTATTTATTAAACAACATCTCGTAACCAAACAGCATAGTCTAAATAGCACAAACTTTCGAATTTTTTTTCTTGTTGTTTGTGACTAACCTGGTGTCAAAGTTTTTATGCCACCCATGGGCCTCTGACTTGGCTTCACATGCCGTCGAGAAATATCTCTCAAGCATGCCGGTTTCATCACGATATTTTCCTTCACCGTTTTTGAAGCAATTGTGCAATACGCATATGAATCCGAAAAGTCAGAGGTTCGAACTCAAGGCCTATGACTTGGCAGTCTGACAGTCACACCACTAAGCTATCACTGCTTCGAAAACAAACATGCATTCAAAAGGACATTCAACCAGGAAAGCAAAGCTAAAAAGAGATGTTTAAAATGCGCATAACTCAATGAATATCGATAAAAATCTTAGAAGCCGGCCCTGCGTCTTTCTATTAGTATCTTGTCGACCTATTTTAGGGATTGCAACAGAGGGCTACACACACAGACAGAGACTCGTGTGTGGTCGCGTGGTAACATCAAACTGTATCTGTGTGCATAGATAGTGCGTGGACGCCGAAGCGAGGTGTCTCTTTTTATTATATTATAATTCGTAAATTATTTAATAGTTTGATAAGGTTTTGATCTGACTTCATTTGTTTTTTGATGTGTTAAGATATTAGATATAGAGGAGCTCGTGGCTAAGTAATAACAGCCGCACGGGTCGATCCATCAGGTTTAGCTACGCTTGCCGGGGTTGGTTAGTGGATGGGTGACCATCTTTACATACCGAGACTCCTCCGTGCCTCGGAAAGCACGTTAAGCCGTTGGTCCCGGCTGTCATTCGTGGATCTTTGACAGTCGTTACGGGTCGTCTGAAGCCCAAAAGTCTGACAACCAGTCTTACCAAGGGGTATCGTATTACCCAGTTACTGGGTTGTGGAGATCAGATAGGCAGTCGCTCCATGTAAAATACTGGTATTCAGCTGCATCCGGTTAGACTGGAAGCCGACCCCAACATAGTTGGGAAAAGGCTAGGCAGATGATGTGTTAAGATATTACAATAATTTGTTAAGCGAAACTTGTTTCGTGGCAATGATAAAATAATGCTTGTAGGAAATTTTTGCACTTCCTAGAAAATATTTTGTAAGAAATTGCTTTGGATGAACGTTAGCAAGAGCTCCATAAACGCTAAAAACTAAGTTAACTAAAAGCTAGTCAAGAAACTATTGTAAAAAATTTAAAAAACAAGCAAGCACTATGCAGCTGAATTTCTGTTTCCCTATGTATGTACTTATTGACGTGTTCAAAATAGTATCTGGAATATTTATTTTTTGCCAGTTTCTTCTTGGTGTGGGATGCAACGTGTGTCGACACCCTTGCGCCATCCCATCTTTTTAGCACGGCGGGCTGTGCTGGGGCTGCTGCTGCAGGAGCGGAAAGCCTCAAACGGCGCAAATACTCCAATCTTATTGGGACTTATATGTTTGAGCCGTTTGGGGTTGAAACACTAGGGCCATGGGGTCCGAATGCCCACCTAGTTTTTCAAGACATCGCCAAGCGGCTAGTCGACTCTTCACGTGACCAAAAGGGCTGGCTTATTCTTTGGTCAAAGAATCAGCATTGCTATACAACGTGGCAATGCTGCCAGTCTTTTGGGCACTTTTCCTATTGACAGCGATGCAGACGAATTTTTTGATGCCCTATAATTATCCCCCCCCCCCCTTTTTTATATACCTGTACATATTATTATTTTAAGTCTGATAGTTTTTAAATAATGTAAATACGTGTGTGTAAATAAAAAAAGTAAAAGTTTTTTTTTCACTTTTTAGTGGATTGGTTTGTAATTTATCTAAGTTACAATAGCCTTATGTCAACTGCTCATCAAAAATACCCAAATCGCTATAGATGTGCCTTTAATATTTGAAGAGTTCCCTCGATTTCTCTAAGATCCCATCATCAGATCATGACCAAATGACAATGGGACCAACTTGAAAGTATACCCTTTCAAACAAAAAAAGAATTTTTCAAATCGGTCCAGCCGTCTTTGAGTAATCGGGGAACATACATAAAAAAAAAAATAAAAAAATATCCCGACGAATTGAGAACCTCCTCCTTTTTTTTGAAGTCGGTTAAAAATTCTCAATTCATCTTAGTAGGTAACTACAAAAAAGTAATGTAATTCCTAAACAATACCAGAGTATCATAAATTCATAACTGAGTGATTGTTTATATAATGTTTGTTTACATGTAATTACTGACAACTATGTGAACTATGATTCAGTGTTCAGGCTTTGATACACAGTTAGATTTTTTTCGCTTACAATATCTTAAAATACATTTTTCTATATCGAGGCGCGATTTTTAATCTGCTGACTATTTTGATACTTTAACATGTTTCACTGTTAGTATTTTGTATTAGCATAATTTAATTAATTGTATTTTTTTTTTTCTAAATAAAACTTCTTTCTTTGACTTAGGTACCATGTTGAGCTAATCATTATTCTGTAAAGTTTTTTTTTGAAATGAGCAGGCTTAGTATATTATACCTCATCTCATTCAGCTACAGTACTGTAATTCAACTGACCATAAATCAAGCTTTTTTTTTCTGACACCTAACAATACAAAAAATTGTTAGTTTTTACTAACAATACAATAAATTGTTAGTTCTTACTAACATTACAATAAATTGTTAGTTCTTACTAACATTACAATAAATTGTTAGTTTTTTTACTACCGTGAAACCTGGACACTTTGCCACTTTACGGTGGGTAAAAAGTTTGAAAAGGTTTTTCTTAAAAAAACTCTATGATGTTATAAAAAGCAACCAATGAGATATGTAGTAAATTTTATGCATTATTGAAACACAATCTTATTTATATCTATTGTTTTCTCATTCTATAGTGATATTTTAGTCCAAAAACCTTTTATGGCAAAGTCAACTATCACTTGTGGTAAGATTGCCATCCCAAAATTTAGGATTTTTTTTAAAGAGTTACCATATAAAATCACAGTCATCATTACCGCATGCTTGGTCACAGTAAAAATATACTACAGTTGTATAATATTTTACATTGGCAATTGATTTTCCAAAATGTGGCAAATTCACCCGCCTTGTTTCGATTTTTTCAAATAAATAGAAAGAGCTGTCAGGGTTGCATCAGAAAAATTAGGGGTAGGTAAGTAGGAAAAAGAACTAAATAACAATATTTTAGTTTCATTTTTGTGACAGCCCTAGCCTCTAAAAAAATATGGCAAAGTCGACTTAACCAAAACTTTGCATTGGGTTGGTATATTTGTTTTTTAAATTGGTTAAAGAGACGTAAATTATCATGGTTTTAATTAAAGAATATCATTAAGAACGTGGTATTAAAGTTTGACTTATCTACACAAAGTATATCCCACTTATTTTCATTGAAGTTTTGGAGCTCAAAGTCACTCACAGTTAGCGCGGGAAAAAAGTAACCGCCAAAAAATTACAGTTCTATGAGAGCTGGGTTGTATTATACAATAAAATGTTGCCAATCAAATATTCTAATTTGATTTAAGGGTTAAACGTTAAAAAAAATACAGTTTTGACGTAACAAATTATTTTGCCTCGTAAGCCGGTATATGGCAAATTAACTTTGGCAAAGTTGCCAGGTTTCACGGTAACAGTTTAATAACACATAAAATACAATTTTTTTTATAACTTAGACTAAAAGATACCCAAACAACTAAAACAAATTAATGTCATGTCTTTAGTGACACTCACAAGATTAAGACAAATCGGTTGACGTAATAATCATTATAATCGGCCAACGTGTTTAGACTCTAGAGCACAACAAAAGATCAAACATACATATAAAGGCTGATAAACACATTATTCTCCTTTGCCTCGCGCAGTCAGGTAAAAAACATCAATCTAGGCTAACAAGTCCGCACAAATTGCCTTAATATAGCGGAGGATGTATTTGCCGCTACAGCCTACAGCTATTATTATTATTTTTCTATTTTTTAATTTATCTATTTAATTTATCCAGTTTATTTATCTATTTCATTTATCTATTTTATTTATCTATTTCGAAATGATCTATATTCACATATCCACACACTGCACAAAAATTCCATGAGAGTCGTGAAATGTGTGAACTAGATTTATGGCTCATTCATTTGACATAAACGCATATGTATTACCACAACGATTTGTGTATCATCACATAATTAATTTTAAACATAAATTAGTATCATGACAACCAAACCCAAATTATTGTTATTCGGGTTCAGTTGACTCGGGCCCAGCTGTCACTGACCCGTTTCTACAGGAGCAACGAATTCAAGCGATTATTTATTTTATCACTATTACTTACATTTTCAGTCCGCACATTCCACTTTTCACAATACCAACATCTCGCATATTTATCTCATCTACTCGACGTCCGTATGTCACTGCAAGGATTCAGCAGATTAACAGCGTCAGGTATATTTGCCTGACACATGCTGAGCTGGACTCCCTTTTTGTGCAATCTTGAGGCGCACACCGCACTTTTTATGTTCGTTAATCCATTATTTTACATTGTGTCATAGCCAACAGTGTCATCACAATGTCTTCTTTTCTTCCTTTTTATTTATTTATTTGTATATTGTCACCTTTTTTTTTGGGGTGGGAAATTATCAAATAACTTCTCCCGCTCTGGGCGGAGCGGAAGGGCGTATCAGACTCTTACTGACTAAAACCCACCCGTGTTCCTTCGGTTGCCCTGTTGCCGGGGGCTACGATTTCCCTATCGTGCGGCTATTTCCTAATAGCTAATTAGTTATTATTTAATCGTGACAAAAGTCGTCACTAAATAAACGATTTATCTATCTATCTATCTACTATTACTTCAGACAGCTGTGCTGCTGGGGAGTTTGTTGCGCCACTTCTACTTCCCAGCTAAAGGCACTAGGAAGTGGTGAAGGGTGGGCGTTTTCGGGGGACTGTCTTACGTAATTTTGACGTTCAAAAGGTGCTGATTCTCAGTCTAATTTTAATAAATTACTTTTGTTCTTGATATTGTATCTCTATCACTATCGCTTTCAATACAACACTGACTTAATCTATAGGCTATGAGAAAATATTTTTTTCCTTCCGTAGAAGGTCACGTAGTAATTACGTCATCAGAAATAGGAACGATAATTAATAGTGATCACACACTGTTAATTAACTTCACTTGCAAATGTCGGGTGTTGGTCTGTAGAATTAATACAGAAATGTGGAAAATAGTCCGGCTCTGTACTTCAAGAACTTGTGATCCCTGTTTTTTTTTTTTTTCCTTGTCCTAGGGTTCAACAATAGGATGAACCCTAATCTTATTACAATCTAGCCTTATAAATAGACTAATAAGTAATTTAATTATAATCTAAACTATTAAATTGTATTTACTAAGAATGTGTCCAATAGCACTTTTCTTATTGTCTCTATTAAGGCGAATACACTTCGTTCTTGTGTTTGTTTGACACTTTTGTACTTTACACTTATTCACTAACACTAAACACTAACTCGAACGGTTTTGTTCTTTTTAGTCTTCTAACTATGTTTGTGTGGTCGAGAAGCTGGATTGCCTCGACGTTCACATGCTGATGAAGTCTCTTTTCGTGAGCTTCTGCAAGTTTCTGGATCACTTTTTCGATGAACTCAATCCCTGATTTGATGGTCAAAGTTAGTTAGTAGCAAGTTATAATCAGTGTGTATATGTAGCAGATGGATTATCTAATCCGCTTTTTTACATAACCGCTAGCTGTTTTACAAAATAGCTCCGTTATATTAAACAGCTGAACAACGTTCAGCTGGATTCCCATTGCGTTGCGTTTAAAAAAACTGCTAGACGTAAGGCAGAATGGCATATCTGCGGTCACCATAAGCGTTTGGTATCTAATGCCAAATCAGTTGCAGTAAATAAGCTAGGGCACTCTAATCAATTGAGTTAGGTCAGAACTGTGAATAACCGCGCGCGAGCCGAGCAAACGAAGCAAGGGGCGCCGCGGCAGAGGCCCGCGAGCGCTACTTCCAAGTTTGTTGCAGTTACTTGGCCTTTTTTTTGCACTTGTTTTGTAAAACAGCCAGCGGTTATGTAAAACAGTGGATTATACAAAACATCTGCGACATATATACCACTATCATACCCTTACCTCGTCTGCAAGACGCTTTTCATACAGAAAAGGAGAGCTGTGCTGTAGTACTGTGTGCACGTCATTGAATGAAGTTTGTTCTTGTTGTACTACTCCAATGAAAGTCACAAAAGCTGATAGAATTATAGGTACCTAGCGGGCGGCATATGCTCACGAATGCTTTGGTATTTGGTATGATTGAACTTCATACCTCTACTACGATGCTATGGCATTTTCATTATCACCATCAGCCGAAACACTGACATAGGCCTTTCCTAATCATCGCCACTAAGATCGAAGAGTACTTATGGTGATTGGTATTTCAATTCAACACAAAAACCCAGAATTAGTATGTAGTCACACAGACTAAATGCATGCACTTGCAAATGACCAAGTTGAAAGTCTGGTTACGTATACCATCTGATCTGGGAACGAAAGTACAGAATGAATTAGTTTTTAAATGTTCTACTGATCACATACATAACACATTTACAGACTATCTCACTACAGGCTAGCTTCCAGATGAAACAGAGCCAAAGGAACTCATTGAATAAGAGAAGGATTGAGGTAAAGTAGTGGAGGGGTTGAACATAGTAAGTTTTCATCATACGTTATGAATGCCTGCAGTGACGGTCTGCCGAGGTCCTAACATAAAACCTGAACTAATGACGAAGATGGAAGTCTTCTCTAGACTGCTTAGCTTATGGTTGAATACCTAGGTACAACACTGCTAACATTTCTCCAATGCGTTGCGTGTTCAATACAACAACGCTTTTAGGGGGTTTTTGCATCGGGTGTCACCATTGTGTCCTCGTGGAGGCAATCGGCGGCGGTGATCTCCCGCGTCCGGCCCTGATTTAGGCCATGGTATGGAGCGAGAGGAAATGGGAGACCGTTACCTCCGTCTGCGAAGCAATAATGCTCGCGAAGGAGGAAGCGGAGCGCGTGAGGGAAAGGCAAAATTCTCGCCCTCACGCCCCTAACCGCCGCAGGAGGAGACGCCCTGGGCGTCGGGAATCGCAGGCCGATTTCCGGCCACCGTAAATGCGGGCTTGCGGACGGTGAGCAATGGGCAGCTCGCCGTCCGATAAGGACTATGCGCGGGTCGACGGAGCATTGTGTTCCACGCGCGTCTCAAAGAGATGTCAGCAAAATTGACGGGGTCCGCTAGGGCTGATGCCTGCCGAGGGTGCGAAGAAAACCGACAGGGAGATCGTGTTGCCCTGTTGCTCCCGGCAATAGGGCAACCGAAGGAACATGGGTGGGTTTTAGTCAGTAAGAGTCTGACGCGCCCTCCCGCTCCACTCAGCGCGGGAGAAGTTATTTGAAAATTTACCACCCAAAAAAAAGAGGTAAAAGAGTAGATAGCTTCTCAGCAGTCGTGCGGAAAAGAATGCATCTCTTCTGACAAGGTTGCGCGACAGTAGCAACAGCCTTCTGAAAGCTATTGCTGATGGGCCTGACGAAAGCCCCCTAATGAGGCATCTTATAAAAACCACCTCGTCTGTAGTAGAATTTAAGTACTTAACATAGCAAATATGTTAAATTGTTTACTAACATCTAGAATTGTAAGTATTTTTTTGTAATTGGATCTAGTTGTCTGTAGAGTAAATAAATAGTAATAATAATTTTTAGCCTCCTCTCGCAGGAGCCCTGACCACCCCGGTAGTTTAGACCCGTTCCCGATACCGGTGGGCTACAATTCTTAATATGTTTAAATGTTTTATAAAAATATTTATTAATGTAAATTATAATGTCTATAAATGAAATAATAATTTAATGTCTGTTATGGTTAATGGCCTAATAGTGGAGAGTCTCGACCAACACCTCAGAAGGCTCTCATTGCGCGGCTGGGTCAAGGGCTTGATTCAGAAAGCAGCTCCTGGACTCGGCATGTACAGTGAAGAGGTTCCTCCCTGTAGAGGCCTGACCATCGGCAACTTGGATCCTGTTCCTGATGCTGATGAGCCACAATTTTATAAATGATTTTTTATGTTTTTTTTTTAGTATTTATTACACATTTAATGTAATTGGTATGTATTCAAATGTAATAAAGCAAATATTAATTTCTGTCTTGTAGCCATTGGAAATTTGATGAGTGACCGTTTTTTGTACGATATTAATACCTTGCATGCTTCAGCAAATAATGTTTCAACTCAGGCCTCCTCTCTGTGAGAAGGAGTGGGCCAGTGCGGGTTGGTAAATATCCCCTGTCTTCTTAGTTCTCGGACTAAGACTTGCCGGTTCAATGTAATTTGCGGGTTTCCAGTCAGTTGAATTATTCCCATTTCTCTGGGACACGTAAAGGTTCAGTCGGCGTTTTTCTAGTTGTTCACCTCTGAAGATTTAGACTTGTAGAAGTTGTATTTTTTATTTAGGTCTATTTTAGCAAAAGGCTAGTAATACCTTCGAAGCCGCCACATCTATTTTGCTCGTAGAGTACGCACAGTGAGTGTGTATAAATTATAAATACAAAAGGGCGCCATTTACTTGAATATTTGCATTTTTTAACAAAGTTGAAGTGTTACTGTGTCAATTAGATTTAGTTCGTACTTATGTAAATGAATGAATCACCTACTATTTACTTTATTGCTTAAATGGATTTTTCCGTTACGTTCACGCTTTATTTCTTATGTGGTAAGTTGTAGTGAAGCTAATGATAAAATACATACGTCCATACTTCGCCCCGTGGGATAATTTCTGACCTTCACGCGGGTTAAGACGCGGGCTGGTCAAACTCAAACTCAAAGCATTTAATACAATTAAACCATTTACAGGCAATTTTGAATCGTCAAAGAATGATTGAGAGTGTAGTACTATACTGTAATACTATACTTACTATACTATACTAAAGGTCATTTTCGCAGTGCAAGTGTTCATACTGATGAGTGGTTGACTGTATCTATTTGGTAAAAATTTGTGCTTTGTTCATTTATTTCCTGTTTTTGAAAAATAATTGCTTGATAAATAAAATAGTACCTTTTCATTTTGGCAAAACTCTGTAGGTTTTGAAACTTTAAGGACAATAAGATTAATATAGTGTGTCACTATTTCTTTTCCCTAAAAGGTACTAAAATAAAATAAAATAATCAATCCAAAGGTTGTCTTTAAAATACGGCTTTTAGCAATAACACCGCATTGTGTCAACCTATGTAAAGTTTCTACATTTTTATCATTGAAGTTTAAAATGTAAAATTTTTGTGGAAATAACCGTGACGTATATCGATATATCATAGATGGAGAACATGTTTTTCATCAAAAAAAATTGTTTTTGGGAAAAATTCATCCTAACTTCGGAACCCTTCATTGTGCGTGATCCACGCACCTAGTCGGTTTTTTTAAAGATTTTTCTTCCAGGATTATGAAGGAATGATTTAAAAACAAACTGTCTGTCAAAAAACATTAAGTATTACAAAAAAACAACGTAAGTACCTCGTTCAAAATTACCCTTTGAGTTTGATATGTAGCTACGTAGGTACTTATTTTTTTTTTGCCTAATAAAAGTCGTCTGTTTAAACGTGTGTATTTTCAAACAATAATTGTAAATAACGTAGAATTCTGTATGTTAAAAAAAACGTTATAAAAACCAATTTCAAAGTTTTTCCTGTAAACTTTTCTTACTAAAAATAATTACAATCACTAGATTTTTTCGCAACGAGGTTTAGCAAATCGATTCAAAGATGAAAAGAATTGGTTACAGAACCAAAGCAAGTTGTGTAACAACTGATTTGGTAAGTCAACTGTTATAAAATCTTATATAATGGAATAAAAACTAGATCTCATAAAGAGGTGGTATTTTTCAGTAACTAACGAAAAAAAAAAAACGTTTTTTATTCGATATCACACGAGTGTGAAAATAAATATCGGAGACATTTTAAGTAAATACCTATTCGTTTAGTTTTTGAAAGATTTTATTTTGCTTTTTTTACTTCATTTTATCTCGTTATTTATTTCTTCAAATTTAGAGCTATTGATTGAGCCTTTGGCTGGTATATTGGCGTGTGCTAGCTGGCATATGGCCTATAATTTATCATTTGAATTATGTTTTGTGTTGCATAATGTAAGTTATTTTGAATACTATTGTATAAAATCATTTTTCTAACTTGAACAGACAGCTGTGCTGCTGGGGAGTTTGTTGCGCCACTTCTTCATCCCAGCTAAAGGCACTAGGAAGTGGTGAAGGGTGGGCGTTTTTGGGGGACTGTCTTATGTAATTTTGACGTTCGTAAAGTGCTGATTCTCAGCCTAGTTTGAATAAATGACTTTTGAATTTTGAGCGTTGGTTTAGGTAGTTAAATAAAAGTAAACAAAAAAATCCACGTGTCTACTACCACGTAATATTATTATATTACTAGCTTTTACCCGCAGCTTCGCCCGGGTGGAGAAATTATCCCACGGGAACGTATTATCCGGATAAAAAGTATCCTATGTCCTAACTCAGATCACGGTTTACAAAACTAGACTAGAATCAATTTTATTATTTTGTAAATGTTGACGTTCAAAAGTGCCATACATATATTTGAAATAAATAATTTGACTTTGACTTTTGAAAAAGAGTGCCAAATTTCACACAACTCCGTTCAGCCGTTTTAGCGTGAAAGCGAACAAGTAAACAAACTCACTTTTTCATTTATAATATTAGTATGGATTATAATATTAATATAGTAAAGATTGGGCACTTAATTGTAGCCATACAATGATATAGTAATATGGAACACAAATTGTGAACAATCACATGAATTCTTGTCGATGTTTACAACTTTTTGAGGCTGCCTGTACCTAGTCGACAGTGCTAAGGTTATTATGTCAAAGTTTTACATAATCTAATTGGTATTTTCACAAATTATTTCGGATGCTTCACAGTTGAATGAAGCTTGTCTGACGAAGCGTTACATTTGAGAATTTTGCTTCCTAAGTGATTTGAAATTCGGAACTCGGAAATTATTTCTTGAGGTACCTACAAAATCACAAGTTTTTATGATCAAACAGTCAGAGCCGTGTTGCTAGGGAGTTTGTTGCGGTACTTCTTCCCAGCTCAAACACTATGAAGTGACGAAGGGTGAGCGCTTTAAGGTCATTCTTTTGTAACTTTTGGCGTTAAAACTCTCAGCCTTATTAAATCCTGCAATAATCCCCATGGGGTTCATCCTAAGTACCTTTTTTTTTGGGGCGCTCTAGGCGGAGCGGGAGGGCATTTCAGACTCTTACTAACTAAAACCAACCCGTGTTCCTTCAGTTGCCTGTATGTTGCCAGGGGCCACGGTATCCCTTTCGGACTTTCCCGCGACCCCGGCAGGCAACGGCCCGAGCGGACCCCGTCAGTTGTACTGACATCTCTTTAAGACGCAGATATATAACAGTGACCTTGAATGGTTAACTTGCATGTTCTGTACTGAGCTCACGCAACGCGTCGTACGTACAGCCAGTAATAGGACTCGCCCCATCAAGGAGCGCTATCCCAAATTAGACGCATTATTAATTTATTACACATAAAACAAAAGGTATTTTAATAAAACACGTATACTAAAAGATCAGTAATTTAATTATCTTTGAAATGGTGAAGTTTTCAGAAAAATACGCTTGATGGATCTTACGTCATTCTCAGTTTTTTATCCACGTTAGATATAACTTTACAAATTAATTTCACTATGTAATATAAACATAATCAAAAACATACCTATATTAAAATATTAAAAAAATGCTCTAATTTATTATATATTTTTTCCAAATCACTAACACTACTCGTTCAGACGTCATCTTCAGTATAAAATCATTAAAAGTCAGCTATCGTCCCCTTAAGGCACGCATGGAACACAACGCGCCATCGACTCGGGCCTGGTTCTTATCGGACGGCGAGCTGCCCATTGCTCACCGTCCGCAAGCCCGCGCCTACGGTAGCCGGGAATCGGCCTTGGATTCCCGACGCCCAGGGAGTCTCCTGCGACGACTAGGGGCATGAGGGCGCAAACTTTGCCTCTTCCCCATTCGTTCCGCCTCCTTCTTCGCGAGCATTAAATTTACTGCTTCGCAGAAGGAGGTAACGACTTCCGATGCCCTCTCGCTCCGTACCATGGCCTGGATCAGGGCCGGACGCAAGAGATCATTGTCGCCGATCGTCTCCACGAGAACACGGCTGTGCCCCGCCCAAGCCGGGCGCCGGGCGATTCACACAATGGTGACACCCGGGCGTTTCCTCCCACCTTAACCTAAACAGGAACCTCCTGAAACAACCGTGTCCGGTGAGGACCTGCGCTGCGTCAGACGGAAGGTGAGGACGCTGTCGCGCCTTACTAGTCACTCCTCAAAAAGGAGACTTATCACTGCAATTGTGGTGTGCTCAGTCCTACGTGTACCTAAGGGTAATATTAGCACGGTAGCACCTGTTGCACCAGCAGAGGCAAAATTTATACGTCTCATATACGTGACATCTACTTTAATTACTTAATGCAGATGGAAATATCTTCCCAAGTATCTTTATTTCTACCGAACAATAGTACTTAAAGGTAGGTCAAGTTTGCACCTACCTCTGTCTTTAATCATTATGATGATCATCGAACATCATTACGCACATTTCTCGCATCTTCTGCGATCCTGGTACCAGCGTGACGCAACTATCAGTTATTTTAATCGTATAAATAAGTTTATAGTCGCCGCTAACTGATGTTTGTTATCAATACATAGAATAAATTAGTTAATGTACAGTAAATTAGCATTCGACAATGGATCATTAGTTAAAATTAGCTCGTCATTCATATCCATTTTCGAAATCACTTGAAATTAGTCATCGAGTCCTTAAATGATTAAACTATTTGCAGGGTGGTCTCAATTTAAGACTAGGTACCTTTATTGTAATTAATTTAGTTTTGTTTACATTCAAATTGGGATGATATAATAATTGTGAGAGTCAATGACAAAACTGTTTACGTACTTCCCAGGAAAGAACAGATCAACTTCTGTCCTACTGCATAATGTCCAGTGTCCATTATGGATTTACACATCATATTAAAATGCAAGAAACCATAAATACAGAAAAGGTAAAGACCAAAATCTGGCACCATAAAACCATTTTATTGATCATGTTATATTTTATTCTAACAAAAAATAAATAATTCCTTGGGGAAGGCAGAAAATACAGACATCACTTGTATCTATCGATCAATACATCTTGTCATACTCGTGCGCGCCGGTTGCGAGTACTACTCTCTTGCAATTTACTTCGGGTAGGCGCCGGCAAGTCTTCTCCTCTCTTAAGACGCAGATATATGACAGTGACCTTGAATGGTTAGCTTGCGTGTTCTGTACTGAGCTCACGCAACGCATCATGCGTCCAGCCAGTTAGAACTCGCCCATCAAGGAGCGCTGTCCCAAATTAGACGCATTATTAATTTATTACACGTAAAACAAAAGGTATTTTAATAAAACACGTATACTAAAAGATCAATAAATTAATTATCTTTAAAATGGTGAAGTTTTCAGAAAATACGCTTGATAGATTTAGCGTCATTCTCAGTTTTTTATCCGCGTTAGACATAACTTTACAAATTAATTTCACTATGTAATGTAAACATAATCAAAAATATGCCTATATTAAAATATTTGTAAAATGCTCTAATTTAACATATATTTTTTCCAAATCACTAACACTCCTTTAGACGTCATCTTCAGTATAAAATCATTAAAAGACAGTTATCGTCCCCTTAAAAATACATAGTTAAACTCTTTTAAAGTCTTCGCATATTTCACAATCGGTGTATTGTTTATTTGTTATTTCCCTTTTTCATCTTTATTTTCATTATACGCACCTATTTTACTTACTTCTAGCAGTAATAGTGCGCCAGTAAAGATTACTCCTGGCCATGTAACGTTGCTTGGTAGATCTTAAAAGGCGCTGTGACCGCAGTTGCCCTTGAAGCAAGGCTTGTCCTGTACCGTTTATAATTTCAGCATTAATAATGCTTATTTACTGAGATACAGGTTCTATAGAAGAACAGATTATATTTCTATTTTTTTTTATGTCAAGTAAGCTGACACAGTGGAAGTGGTGATTATTGCTGGCAATACCAGAGGTATCGCAGATGCGATGTCATTCCAGAGACAGAGCTAAAATGTATAACCAATATCTTTCTTTATTCAAAAAAAAAAAAGTTACAACATTGTTACAAACACTAAATACATTGTCACTAAGTACAATGTCTGATGTACCTGTCATTGCACAACACCTATTTACCTTCCTAAAACCTATTACGGCTTTTTTCAGACAATTATATTAATAAAGAGAAGAGGAACTCGTAGCTAAGTAATAACAGCCACACGGGTCGATCCAACAGGTTAAGCTATGCTTGCCGGGGTTGGTCCGTGGATGGGTGACTATCTTGACATACTGCGACTCCTACGTGCCTCGGAAAGCACGTTAAGCCGTTGGTCCCGGCTGTCATTTGTAGATCGTTGACAGTCGTTACGGGTTGTCAGAAGCCCGAAAGTCTGACAACTAGTCTTACCAAGGGGTATCGTGTTACCCAGTACATAACTGGATTGTGGAAGTCAGATAGGCAGTCGCTTCATGTATAATACTGGTATCCAGCTACATCCGGTAATCCGGTTAAACAGGAAGCCGACCCCAACATAGTTGGGAAAAGGCTAGGCAGATGATGATACATGAAGAGAATTATTATTATTATAGTGTAACGAAAGTACTTCATAACCCTTCAATAATTCACAGCAGCCGTCAAAATCACCTTTGTCTTATGTCATAGACTCATGTTAGTAATTTTTTGGTATAACCCGAAAGAGGGAGTTGGGGTTACGGAATTCTTTTTAATTTACACAAAAAACTACCACCTCTTGCACCATCTAGCATCGAATAGCAACACTAATAAACATAGCGCCATCTCTTAACGAATGGCAAAAACTTATTTCGACAGTGAAATTACTACATGGGTAGGTCACTGTCTCATAGTAGATAATGAAATTTTATTATATAATACATTGGTTACAGCCAGCATTTATATAAATATACGGCTGTAGATTATCAATAAAAAACAAACAATATTCTTTAAAATCTGAGTGAGCTCGTCTCTCATGAGTTTCATAAATAAATCACAGATGGCGCTGTCTTCAAGAATATATTATTATTCAACAAATAAATTATAATATTCCTGTCGAACAAAAATAAAAATCCAACAATTTATTATCAATGTTTATTTACTACCTGCACCTATATAAGCTATGAAGCTCTCCACACTGTCACTCTCGTTTGACTGAGCCCTCTGAGGAAACATTTCTCTGCTCTCATCATTTATCATCACCTCGTGCAAAGCCAAAGTTCTCAACAATTTATCAGATTCAGTACCTTCATCATCCTCTATTATTCTATCATTAATCATATTTGTTAGATTAATTTCATCCATCATTTTATCATCTAGATTACTCACATTTATCGAGTCATAATCATTGGTTCTTCTTGTGTGAAACCCCGCTTCTATAAGTTTCTTTTTTGCTAGTTGTATAAATGTTGGCGACCTCAGTGTCTCACGGAGCCAAGATTTGATTTTATTTTTCTTGTCTTCTACTCGTGATTTGAATCTGTAACAATTGAAAAGTCAGGTTGGATTTTTACTATCCCAGTACGGCTTGAGAATGAGCGGCGAGGCGGGGGGCAGCTTTCTGCGATATGATGGTTCTACTTTTCCATTATTATGAATAAGAAATGTATGCCTAAAGATGATTCTGACTTACAACGTTATGAGTTTTGAATGTATGATAAATGAGTGTTTGCCAAACGATTTTCTGCGAAATGAAGTTTATGCTATCCGCTGTTAAGCAAAATAATATTTTGAAATAAAAAGTTTTGCTATAAAAGGTAGACCCATTCCGGAGACAAAGATGAAATGAGGATGAGGATGTTTACAATAGTGCCTAAATGATTCTTGGCGATAAAATTACAAACAAAGAAAATAAATTTAATTATGTGCTATAAACATGAGGCAAAGAAAAATAAACACAAAAACTTTATCGAAATTAAAGTTATTTTTCACTTTGTAGTGTTTTTAGGAAGTCGGTTGTTTTCTTTTTTTTTGTGTAAAGTTTTTATTTTTCACTTTTTAGTTGTGTTACGTACCCCACACAAATTCGAAAACCACTACCTGCTATGTAAATAACAGTGACAGGAACTTATCATATCATCCACATACTAAGTGGGAAAAAGTACGTATTATTGAAGCTAACTCAAAAACTACCCAAGCAAACTTAATAAAATTTATATGGGACCACCTCTGAAGTATGACCTACCAAACAAAAGAAGAATCATCAAAATCAATTCATAATTGGCGGAGTAATCGCGTAACAAACAATCAAAAAAAAAAAACATACAGTCGAATTGAGAACCTCCTCCTTTTGGAAGTTGGTTAAAAAGGAACGTCTGAGGAAAAACTATGCATCACATCTACGTAGAACGGACATCTTTCAGCATAATGCTGTGACACTATGCGAGACTGAGCCACAGCGCTGGTGTTCAGCGACAGCCGGCATTATAATTCGATATTGTGGTAGTGACCTCCTTCATAAAGCGCTCTGCCTAGGACTGCTCCACACTTACTTTTTCAACTCTTTCTCCCGTAGCCTTGCCTTCTGTATCTTCGGCATTAGTTCAGGCACGGTGTACGCTTCGTTATTCGTGATGGTGTCTTCCACCCAGTCCGTGACCTCGGCCACTCGGCTGTAGACTCCTGGGGAGCGAGGGTCACCGCATTGCTTGCCGCCAAAGGATACTATGCCGAGTAGGACACCGTCCCGAACTGCTGGGCCACCAGAATCATGCTACGGAGTTGAAAAGAATGTTAAATAAATAAATAAAAAATATTATTATACACTTAAATAAATAAACAGAAACTCAGAATAATATGCACAAAAACTTTTAAGATTACAAAACAGCCCACTTAAAATAAATAGTAAATTAATATTCAAGCTTTACTAAGAGAGAGAGAGAGAGGGGAGGGCGAATAATATTCTATAATTCTATCTATCTACTAATTTTATATAAGCGATGTGGCCTAACTGTCCTTCTGTTTTTCTATTTATTTGTATGATAAATTAGCTCATTAAATCTGTCCCCGGCGAATAAAATGGTAATCGTAAAAACCAAATTTTACAAGAAAAATAAAAAACAGTTTTTTGTGAAAATCTTATTATCTAGTACACATAGCGGAATTGTTCAAATATCAAAAGAAAAGTTATTTTTTACATTCATTACAATACACCTTAAAATCTCGTAACTTCTGATATAACCGTAGGAATTTAATGATAAAAATTGACAGAGTATAATCGGACCTCTTAATATCGAATATGCAATAACCTTAAAACTATAGTAATAGCACATTACCATTTTATTCGCCGGGGACAGCGATCTATTCACTACCTAGTGTAAATAGCGAGTTGTATAATAGTTTACTAGTGCATTGCATTGCATTACTTGTTAATAAATAAATATCCCACTTACATTACAAGCATCTTTCCCACCGGTAGCGTATCCGGCACACAGCATCCGTGGAGTGATGTAGAACCGGTACGAGTTCTGGCAGTCATCCAGCTGCATCACCGGCACTGGGACGAAACGCAATCGATCCGGGATGTGGCCGTAACCGGTTTCCTGTTTACAGATAAAATGTTGAGCCATAAGACTAGGTAATTAGCAAACACATTTATAAGACTTACGATAGACGGGCGAAGAACATCAAAATTTACCTGGTATTCCCTACAGGACGCACCTCGCTCAATTTAGTTCTTAGTTCTATGTCTGGTGTCATACGCCCCACTCAAGTAAATAATTTAATGTCTTTTGCCCCACATGACAGGTCGCATTGTGTGTAAAATAAAATTATTAACGATGAAAATATTCGAAGAATTATTGTACACTAGCTGCGCCCCGCGGTTTCACCCGCATAAGTCTCGATCCCGTGGGAAAAAAAAAGAAGAAGAAAGAAAAGAGAAAAAATATGTGCCAAATTTCATCCAAATCCGTTCAGCCGTTTTAGCGTGAAGGCGTAACAAACAAACTTACTTTCGCATTTATAATATTAAGGATTGTGGGGTATCAGTCATTATCAGGTTGTAATCGAAAGTCTGTGTCATCGTAAGTGTATCGTATCATGCTTGACTATTATGTAATTTTGCTATATTATGCTAGATGGCGTCACTGAGAAATGGGATAACAGTTTCCCTATGACATTCCTGCTGATAACCTCTCTAAAGTACTTTTTAGGGTTCCGTTGCCAAATGGCAAAAAACGGAACCCTTATAGATTCGTCATGTCTGTCTGTCTGTCTGTCTGTCTGTCTGTCTATCTGTCTGTCTGTCTGTCTGTCTGTCTGTCTGTCCGTCCGTATGTCACAGCCACTTTTTTCCGAAACTATAAGAGCTATGCTGTTGAAACTTGGTAAGTAGATGTATTCTGTGAACCGCATTAAGATTTTCACACAAAAATAGAAAAACAACAAATAATTTTGGAGTTCCCCATACTTAGAACTGAAACTCAAAATTTTTTTTTTCATCAATCCCATACGTGTGGGGTATCTATGGATAGGTCTTTAAAAATGATATTGAGGTTTCTAATATCATTTTTTTCTAAACTGAATAGTTTGCGTGAGAGACTCTTCCAAAGTGGTAAAATGTGTGTCCCCCCTGTAACTTCTAAAATAAGAGAATGATAAAATTAAAAAAAATATATGATGTACATTACTATGTAAACTTCCACCGAAAATTAGTTTGAACGAGATCTAGCAAGTAGTTTTTTTTTAATACGTCATAAATTGTAAACCGCAATTTACCTTTCATTCAATGTTACTTGCTGCTACGGAACCCTTCATGGGCGAGTACGACTCGCACTTGGCCGCTTTTTTTTAAATATCTTTTAGGAAGGAGGAAACGTAGATTTTTTTTAAATAAATCTCTTTATAGCAGTTCCCCCAGGAAAACATCAATTTAATAGATCTTTCTTGAGAAATAATAACAATGGTGAAAATCTCATCGAAATCAAGAGTTTTCAAACTACCCTTTATAATTATGTCTGTATTTTCAAACCCCTCTCCTTTTGGATACACTGATGGCTGCTGAGCCTCTAAATTTTTTATTTATTTATTTCAACTTACAACTATTTTTACAGGCAAAACCCAATGCAATAGTGAAGCAAACTTAATAATAACAACTTATTTTCTAAAACTTATTACAAACAATGTTATCCTTGTGAATTTACTCCGTGTACAAGAAAATATATCTAATTTCTCTGCTATAAGGTTAAGGGTGCCAAACGCCCGCGTCAGACCAAATTAGTGCGGCCACGAGGGACAGCCAGCAGCTGAGGGCGCCGACGTCGCCACACATATCTGTCGGGCACACTCAAACACAGCAACTCTAAATTGTTGGCGTCTAATATATTGTTTACACTATTTAGAAGATATTAACTAGTTTTTAGATAGGGGGCAAAAGACCTAGAGGCCGTACCGTAGCCCAAAACGGTGGTCGGATCAAATTTCTGAGCAACTAGAGGTACACACGGCTACATATCAAGCTATACACTTCCAGTTAATGCTGATCTCGCATTGTATAGGATTTCCGTACAATGCGAGGTCCGCTTAAATTGGAAATGTATAGCTTGATGTGTAGCCTTGTGTACCTATCAGCGCCGCCCTCCACCAGGCCACCGATCGTAACAGATGGAGAAAAACCGTTAACAATTTGAAACAGATCACGATTCTCAGCAGTGAGAGAGCGATTCAGAAGAGAAGAGAAGAAAGATCAAGTTTTTGCCAACGGCAAAGTCTTTGTCACTCACATCAGTACTCCCCCATCCTGAGACGATAAGGATATCGCTCTCCTTCATCAGGTAATCCTTCGAGGGTAGGTTGAGAACAGCGATATTCTTGCCTATTGGCATGGGTCGGTCTAGGCGCAGCAATGAGTAGTCGTAGTCTGCATTACCAGGCACGTACTTGCTGGGGAAGAATACCTGCAAATGTAGAAAGGGTTCTAAATATCTGCTGTATCTGCTGCCCAGTCACACAAGGAAATCCTACAAGGGCACTTGAAGCTACACGTGCACAGTTCCAATTGGTCGTTTCCTATGGAGAAGAGCCGGCAAGAAACTCCACGGTTACTCTTTTAAAAACAATTGGCTTTTACAATATTTTCAAATAACAGTGTTAATAGGAATAGGAAAAAATAAACTGCGCCAAGACATAGTTCAGAATAATAATACGAATATTTTTATTCAGGTGAAGGTCGTGGGAATCCGCTGAATGCGGAGTGCAGGCGATGATGCTTCGAAGAGATCTATTTTTCTAAATTATTTCTTTGTTTAAAACTGGTCTCTTTAGCAATTTTGTCCTTTCCTATTTAAGTTAAATTGGCCACCAGGCCTTCACTTGTGTTTGTATATTGAATGCATTTGATGCAGCTATGAAGCGTAAAACTTAGTTTAAAGTTGCACGATTTTCATCATGTGTAGGTAAAATTTATCTTGACTTTACAAAAAACTATGTTTATAAGACCCACCCTATTAACCCGAGCTTGATAACCTCCTCGGTTGTGGAAGGAGCTTCCCGCTCTGACGATGAACGGCTGCAGCTTCTTCTTGTCTCCGTCGAAGGCTCTGCAAGGGGAGTATGAACTGAGCAAACGCAAATTGTGAGAAAGATAAACGGTAATCACAACATGATAGAAAATAGAAACAAATATAAAATAGTTTATTGTCCAGGTAATACAGTTAGCATGTTTACAGGTTAACACCAAGTTGAGACGACATGAGCAACTTAAAATATTACATAATATAGCTATGTTACAAAATATTATTTACCAGTGAGCCCCAAACTAGACAGGCGCGGCGTCCACTATCGGTCGGCATCGGTACGGCTCGGCAGAGCTCGGGCGCTTTACAGCGGCTTCGGGCGCTTTTGGCTTCGGGCGCCTTAGGGCTGCTTGGGGCGGCTTCAGGCGCCTCAGAGCTGCCTCGGCAGTCGTAAGCATACCTAAGGACGCCTAGGTAGCTCGGGTGGCATTTTCGTGTCCAGACAAGTCGCAGAACAGTCATAACGTTCACCGCGTGTGCCTCCATTAGCTTGGCAACACCCAGAGGAAAATAAAAGGCAACAGCCTCATCAATTACACGTATAAGTTCGTTTTGTTTATTTAACGTAAATCATTAAATAAGTTACGAAATTCATCGAAAGCATACCTTTGCTTCCAAAGCTTATTTACCCAAAATTTTCTTTTTTGCCTTAAGGCTCCAAGTTTCTCTTCTTCTTCAGCAAGATGAACAATGAGAACTAAGTCCCAATCCACCATTATAAATACACACGTACAACTGTTTTCACGTAACGTTACGACTGCTCTACGACGTGTCTGCCACCCGAATTATTCTTAATTTTGCCGAAACCAGCCTCGGCGTCCTTAGGTATGCTTACGACTGCCGGGGCAGTTCTGAGGCGCCCGAAGCCGCCTCAAGCAGCCCTAATGCGCCCGAAGCCGAAAACGCCCGAAGCCGCTGTAAAGCGCCCGAGCCCTGCCGAGCCGTACCGATGCCGACCGATAGTGGGCGCCGCACCTTAGTCTGCATCTTGGGGCTTGGGGTACAAATTCCATAGTGGAGACTTGAGAGATGATTTCAGGTGTTGTATGGTATATCTTGTGAGTTTGTGTACGTGTGATGTGAGTGTGGTGTGTGTGTGTATGTATGTTGTTCCCATTGTGTTTCGTTTGATTCAATGTCAGGTCAGAGTATCTAGATTAATTGTTCCTAGTCTTCATAACCAGAGTATTGCAACATTTCCTTTGTTTATTTTTTACAACTGAACGAGGTAGTATTTTTGATTTCACAGAGTTTGTAGACTTTATTGTACGTATAAATGAGAGAGGAAGCTGGAGTGTCTAGCTAGCAATGATGTGATAGATTGGAAGTATGACCAATTTTTTTTTAAAGATTGTATTGATATAGTTAGCATATATTTGGAAAATGAATGATTTTCATTATCTAAATCAAAACGAATCTACAATATTGAAATTAGTCAGTTATTTATGCTACTTTGTATATTAGCAATGAGAACTTAAATTTATGGCTAACAATTACTTCTGATACGAAGACATAAATAAAAATTTTATGGTAAAGCCAAATGTAATATTGGTGCTCTTTAGTTTTTTTCTTCGTAAATACAGCCTAGCCTACTCAACTGAATTCAACAAAATAGAGCAGGCTTGTACTAAGTTATAATTTATAGTTATTAATCCTGAAAAAATCGATATGGCTGTCCCTTGATGTCGACATATTATAAAAGAACTTTACTCATATTAAGCATTCGTTTTGATGATATATCGAAATGACATCTTGCTGGGTTTCGTTTCTAGTATCACAGGCCCACTGTACCCAATAAAATCCCATTGGGTACAGTGGTGCATCGGCAAAAACGACATAATTTCATAAAAAATTTCACTAATCCCTGATTAGGGGATGAATTTTCAAAAATCAATATCGTTATTTGGAATTTATCACTTTCATTTTTACTTTGAAATCTGTCTGAAGTCTGTAGTAAAGTTGGTGCAAGCAAAAACTCAACATTTTTATTTTGATATTTTTAGATTAATCTTTACTGTTTACTTGGTACCTAAAAAATCGTATCTCGGTTATCTTTCAAAGTGAAGGCACGTGAACATATTCGTAAGAAGTTGGCAAGAATCATTGTGTGCATAAAGTTTTAATAAATAAATACGGACCACGGTCTGCCATTTGGTGACTCCTGTTCTAGTAAAATCATCCACTCACGATTCCAAGCAATGTCCTGCAGTGAGCACCCACTGCTCATCAATGATGGATCCTCCACACCAATGCTTAGCGTTCCTGGAGATGGCCACGTTGTATGGATACATGCTGATGGTGGTTTCCATACCACCCACGATGCGACGCACAGCAAACGACCGAAAAGCCCATGCTATGTTGCGATCGTCATGATTACCAGGGAATACTAGGAGAATATAAAACGTAAGGAGTTCACACTAATTGTCTCTACTGTGAGATTCCTTATTTGTGCCTTCGATCAAGAACTGTTGACGAGATTTTGACGTGGGAAGTTTTGACGATCGACGTTCTGCAAGTTCTCATCATGATTTTGTAAAAAGTATAGTATCCTAGTACATCTAAGAGACTATAAAATGTAAAGGCTCGGGTCTTAACGTCTTTGAAAAAACACTCATAACTACTACTGTTACTGGACTAGACAGATCATCAGATAGAAAAACCTATATAACTATGGTTGTAACGTCCCAATAATCTGTCAGAAAATAAGGACCTTACGGAATTGTGGGACGATATTCAATGACTGACAGAATTATATATAGTGTCTAACATTAATAGCGGTCTGTTTTTTACTGAAAATAGGTTTTTTGATTCGACCGTAAGGGATTAATGAAATTGTACTATATTCTATAATACAGGGTAGCAGGGATATCGACGCGAAAACTGTTACCATGGATTCAGTTCATGATTCTGAACCGACGAAAAATTTCAACGCAGGGGGGTTCAGAATCATGCACTGAATCCTTGGTAATAGTTTTCGCGTCGATGTCCCTGCCATCCTGTATATTATTGTCCTAGTACATCGAGTAATGTTGCTAAAAGGAGAATCTTGCTTGGGGAGGCTTACAGTGGACGTCTTTCGGCAGAATGATGATGATAGACTTATATTAGATACCCAAGGGGTAAAAGAGGACCTAAAACTAAAGTGTTCGAAAGGCTTGTTTATTATCATTTACAGTATTACTCACATGTTTGTGTGGATTTCGACCCGGTCCCCCGCCGCTTGACGAGCTCATAAAAAACGGATCCGTCCGTTTTCAAAACTGGTCGGGCAACCCCGAAACAAACATGTGAGTAAGACCGGAAACAACAAAAATTGGTTTCGCGAAAGTATTAGCTCAAAATGCCGACTACATTTTCTAAACTAAACTACACTGATCTAACAACGAATCGAAAGAAATTGCAGTTATTAATTAAAAGTAATAATTAATGTAATTGCAATTTCTTTTGATTAGACTTACTTAATTCAATTCATATATGCTTTCTTTATTATTTTAATTTATACACTCATTAGGGGTTATTTTAGGGTATATAAATTAAGTATATTTTAAACAAACCTGGAAATTCAACTCTCTCCTCGCGGGACACCTTAAACCTCGTAGACGTCTCATCATTCCTAAACTTATATTTCTCTTCTAAAAGAGATTTTATATCTTCTTCATTTTCATCGTTTTTCTGTTTTGAAACACTTTTTTTTAATACATAGGGCGGTTTTTCGTAAATTTTAATGCCATCTTCATTTTCAGTTAGAGTAAATAGCTTGTCTTCTGTCGATAAATCCGTAGCTTCTATTCTAAGCACATTGTTCACAAATATTGAAATAATAACAGTTTTAATTGCGTCTGCGTTAATGTGTATAATCATCTTGTTTTCATCTTAAATTTTTAATTCAAGTTGCTGATTTCCATTTGTAATGAGTTTTTGTGTACTTCGATAACATGTTTTATGTCTTCATTTTATGACTGCGTCGTCGTAAAGACAGATGGGATTTCTAAGAAAATTATTGATTTTTCTCTTTGTGTTTTGTGTTGAATTTAGGTGAATTCAGTCTTTTTAGAACTGTGCGGATAGTTTTATTAGGTATTTCTCTTTTTTACAGTATTAAGATCAACTGAGTGTTTTCCCGTCCATTTGTGTTTGGAACCACTAGTAGAAATGAATCTTGGGCAAAAAATAATCTTGAAGTTAAACGGAAAGTCATAAAATAAACAATAAAACGTGAACATTCAATCAAGCAAATAACAAAAAGTATAAAGTTAAAATAAAAGTGAGCTGGTTACGTTTTATCCTTAAATGTTTTATTGATGTTATAAAACCTTGTGTTTGGCTAGTTACGGACTTTTTATTTAAATCCTTTAATTCTGAATATCATGCATGGTATTCTGTGACCGATTAGATGTACCTAATGTATACTTTAGATGGATATACAGTAAGGTTAGAATCTTTAAAAATACTGCCTTAAAGTTTCGCCCTTCAATTGCTTATACGAAAAACACCTGATTGACGGCTTGGCTTTAATATGGTACTCATAGGCCTTTTTAAAATAGCATGGTCAGAAGATAACTATAAAAGAATCTTCAAGAATACTTAAGTACTTTTGGTGCACCCTGAGCAAGTCGGCAGCAAGCCTCGCTACCAACCTTGCTTACTGAAGAATTAATCGAACAGAAGGATTGCGACAAAGGAATTGAATTTAGTACGGCTATATTTATTGGTTCTACTCGTATATCTCTATTTTCATCGTAGAAAGTTATTAAGAATTCAATAATTACAGGAGGGTTGTTTGAACTACGTTAAAGTTGGTCTACATGCTTCAAATCAATAGCAATGCTTTATTTATTTCGGGTCGTTACTATTTTTGGACCAGGCGTGTATATGTTAAAAGAGGTATTGATTTGGTTTACGTGATACAAGGTTCCGTGTTGTATGGTCAGTTTTGAACTTCGTAAAAGTCTTCAGATTAGATATTAGGGGAATCTTGCTGGTATCACTAGCCTATAGTTAAAAGTGGACAGAGTTGTTATGTATGTAATATTTGGTTTAGAACTAGATTCATTACTTTGTCTTACTGAATTTTGAAACAGCCATTCATCGTTTCATAGTTGAGCTGGAAAGACAAGCTGTACGTTTTGTTATTATAACTTGTAAATATATAGGTAATAGTGGTGATGAGTTTAATGAATTTCCCTCTCACAGAGAGGAGGCCTGTGTCCCAGTAGTGGGAACATTTATAGGCTGATGATGATGAGTTTAATGAAGAAGAAAACTAATCAAACAAATGAAATTATCACAGTATCGAAAATCTAGGAGATGTTTTTAACTATACACCTACGGAGTGTATGGAAACTGATGTTTGAAAAGCAGTTTTTCTCTTGGATTGGTACGATTTATACTATTTCAGTTCACATAGTCGTAAAAAGACTAGTCATAGTCAATCAGCTAGGAAAACGAAGTGGCGTAGGAACAATTCAATATCAAAGTTGTTTGCATTGCACAGTATAGTTCACGTGTACTCCGGCCACATCAAGTTACGAGAGATCGTTAAAGTTTACAGTCGACACGTGTTTGAACAGCTATTACATTATGTTTTCCTAGTAACCACAACTTTATACACTGAAAAATATCGCGGTTTCATTATGCAAAACAACGAGCAAAAATATGTAAATTCTCCAGATCCTAAGCAAAAAGGTCATAATATTATGTAACGACGGTATACCAAAAATAACCATAGCGTTTAGTTAAATATCACTGTCACTTTTGTTTACATATTTTTATAATTTTGAGAGAAATATGAATGTTTTTAGTTTTTAATATAAATTTTATAGAATATCAATTCTATGACAAGTCATATTGCTCTTGTGGTGGCCTTATCTTTTCTTATCAACGAAGTTCACATACTATATAATTGTAAGTACCTTTAATCTGAAAATAGTCAATTGTTGTATCTTTGAGACCTTTGAGGATAAGGTGGCACCTACCCCGGCAAAAACGATTGGGGGACAATAAATTATGTTTTATTATATTCTATTCTACTGTTTAAACCTACTTACAGAAACTCTAAAAACAACAACAAAAACTGCACTGTGCGTCCCTAAATCCCATTCGCTCCACCTGCTATTTCCCACCATATATCGTACTTGGACATGAGTTGCTTTGGCTAAACTGGTAGTTCTTAAACTAACTCCGGACATTGGTTAGGCGAAGCAAGGAAAACCTGCTCAGTGGAAATGTGATGCTGTTCATCAAATGATAGGACACGTGCTATTGTGTTCCGCGTGCCCTGATTCTTAGCTGATGGATGATACTGTTGGCACTAAACTCTTAGCTAAATTCCGGGCTGACTCGATTGAAATTGCCATCGACACGCTATGAAGAAGAATCTTAATGAAAATATTCACTTCTGCAGCTTTAAAATACTCTTCTGTTCCCTTCGTGTAGCCAAAGCTAGGTGTTAATTTGTTTTAAGGTAGGATTTAGAACCCTGGTGCAGTGCGCGGCGACAACGGCGCGGCAGTGCTGCCTGCCGCGCAGATTCCGAGCACCTGTTGTTCGTGGTGCATCAGTTGTTTCACGTGTTACCGCTGTAATGATTGCCGCACTACTGATCTGCCGTGGCGGCAGGGCGTCACTGCCACACAGCAGTGCCGTCGCAGCAGTGTTGCCGCGATATTGCTGTCGTGCTCGAAATCTTATCTTATAGAAAATGTATGGCTACCCAACTCAACTCAACTCAAAGGATTTATTTCAATTAAATCATTTACAGGCACTTTTGAACTGTCAAGGAATCGGTCAGTCAGAAATATGAAGCTAGTTGCCCATTCCAAAGCGTAGTAGGTACCTATGGAGAAGAACGGGCAAAAAACACCACGGACACTCTTTTAAATAAAAAATTGTTACAAAAATAATATTGGTTACATCATTCATTCTGAAATTATATATGTGAGAACAATGTAGAAAGACGTTAGAAGCGTCCGTAATAAAAAGATTAATCAAATCAAACTTTATTTGTGAACATAGGGTACAAAAAGGTCTTAAAAATATACATTTTAGCGTGATCTCAATGTTCTACCATTACAATTGGTATACAAGTAATTTGTTATATAAAACAAAGGACAATTCATAAATTAAAATAAATTAAAAATAAGCCATGGCAGGTAAGAGACGACCAGTCCCAACTGACGGCGCCCCTTCACGAACATGACGCATGGATTAGCACCATTCAGCTCAACCATTTTGAAGGAAGCTAAATGATTTAACACACGCGCCACCATCAGCGAGACATCTGACATACCAGTAGTCATGCGGCAGCACTGCTGCAATAGCATACTATTTATACATATGTAGTTGGTTTCCTAACTGCTCGGCATCAGCCGATGATCAGCCATATAATTCATCCTTCTTCCTCGTTATTCATTTATTATTATCTTTTGTTACAGCTAAAATACTCAGAAACAAATTCTTCACTTCCAACCTGGTCTACCTATTGAGCGTATGCCTAGTTCTCCGCAAGATTCACCTCTTTCCCCTGCTTGGGTCGAAAAAATGGAATTTCCTATTTTTTATTTTAGAGGTAAGTCCATTATCCAGATTTCTGCTGTCAGCCAAATAGGTGAATGACCTACAAATCACCGTGGGTAAGACATAGAGAACCAAGGTAACTGACATATCCCGAAGAATTGCCAAACTTAAGTGGCAATAGGCAGGGTACATTGCTCGCAGAATAGATGACCGATGGGGCCGAAAGGTTCTGGAGTGACGACCGCGTACTGGAAGACGTAGCGTTGGAAGGCCTCCTACAAGATGGACCGATGACCTTGTGAAGGCTGCAGGAATCCGCTGGATGCAAGAAGTACAGTATCGGTCGAAGTGGAGGTGCTAGGAGGAAGCCTATGTCCAGCAGTGGACGTCTTTAGGCTGAAATGATGATAATAATGAAGACATGGATGAGACAAGCGCAAACCAGGAAAGCATGACATGAAAGGAAGTAGGCCTGAACACAGTAGTGGGTGGAATTGGCTGTCGCTGGTGATGATTAGTGAATCATTTTGAACGGATCAGCCCCGCTTACTGCATTCACGTTTTGCAGGTATAACCCGATTTTTATAACTGTGCGCCTGTCAACCTAAAAATATTGCAGTGTATGTGGTTTAAATAATAACATTAACAAATTAACGAGTTTTAAGTCAGAACTGTGGAGACCACACGAGTTGTGTAGACCATATTGAGAGGCGTCGGGGCACTGAGGAAGTAACCGGGCGGGTGAATTCAATAGGTACTAACAACCTACGATTTTGACAGCTCCAAGCGCACTGTTATAAAAATCGAGTTATAGCTGGAAGTTCTTTTCAAAACACATATAGTGGAGCACCTGGGGGTTTTGACCTCGGATTTTTGTTACAGTGAATGAATTTTTAAGATCGATGTGGAATTTTATTTTTATTAATTGCAATATTTACCAATTTTTTTTGTGCTTTTGATTTTTAGCATTGAAAATGCTTTTTCGATCGCTTTGGTAGGGTACCCGTTTTCAAGAAAAATGCTATATATATGGGCTAGTGTCCTCAATTATTAAGATGGAGAAATGAAAATGATATCAAATGATGCGTTACTGAAAGGGCCACAATACTGGAAACAGCTTATAAATTTCATTTTGAATTTCATTTTGAATTTTTAAATAACATTCGCTATAACAGAACGCCGAGGCTTCAGGCACACTCCACTTAAAGGCACATAAGCAAATCCCTTATTTTCCAGATACCAATATCAATAATATTGTTAGAAGGATTCCTGTTTTACTTATGGAAGCCCATTCAAGATTATTTACTCTACAACGCTGATAGTATCCTAGTCAATTTATCTGAGGAGAGAGGTCTGGAGTGGCTCGTCTGCCATATGTGCTGTGGTCAAAGCAATTGCTCCACCATTTTTGCTGCCCTGGTACTTAAATTTTTGAGCTTTCTCGTTTTGTTTACTGTTTGTTTTTATGTGAAATAGTGATATTTTTATAGGTTTTTTTTAAATCAAAGAAGTTAATCAATAAAAAACATTAACTTTATTTATTTATTTATTATTATTTTCGTCATACTTAACAACTTTTATAAATCCTAGTCAGACCATCAGACTGCCAAGTCATAGGTCTCGAGTTCGAACCCAACGCACCTCTGACTTTTCGGATTCATGTGCGTATTTTATAATTATCACTTGCTTCAAAAACGGTAAAAGAAAACATCGTGAGGAAACCGGCATGCTTGAGAGATATTTCTCGACGGCATGTGAAGCCAATTCAAAGGCCCGTGGGCGGCTTTAAATCTCTAACACCAGGTTAGTCACTAACCAGGCTTCCAGTCTATCCAGATGCAGCTGAATATCAGTCTATGTATACATGGAGCGACTGCCTTTCTGACCTCCACAACCCAGTAAATGGGTAATACGATACCCCTTGGTAAGACTGGCTGTCAGACTTTTCGGGCCTCTGACGACCCGTAACGACTGTCAAAGATCCACGAATGACAGCCGGGACCAACGCTTAACGTACTTTCCGAGGCACGGAGGAGTCTCGGAATGTAAAGATGGTCTTAACCTGATAGATCCACGAGTGAGTATTCAAACTTTCATGTTGTATTCAAACACTGTTTGCTGTTTGTAAAGGAGCCTGATTGCACAATTTTGATATTATTTAAACTCAACTCGTTAGTGCTATGGAATACATTATTTAAAACAGTCGAAAAGCTGAATAATTTCCATCTTCAAAGGGAAATTCATTCCGCATCCAACGGACTGACTAATTTCGCGCTATTCGTCTAAGAGAAATGAAATAGGGAGAGAAGTAAATGTACTCAGTGAGCCATTGTTTATTTTGTAAAATGAGTTTGTAATAATTTTGAAAAGGGACGGGACTGAAATAAGCAAAGCAAACGGTTAATAAAAGGGAAAATGCGATATTATGATGATTGTGTCAATACATAATACTGGATGATTTTTTTTACCATCTCGAAATTTTTACAGAATGTTCTACCCATAAATATAAACAACTTTCACTATGGGAGCAACCCTGATATCACGAAAAAAAAATTAACTGTTTATACAAAAGTTCAATACCTACTTGACCAAAATGTATGAAACAGCTGATTTTTTTTCGTGATCTCAGAGTTGCTCCTATAGTGAAAGTTGTTTACATTCATGAGTAGAACACCCTGTAAAAATTTCGAGACGGTAAAAAAAATGACCCAGTGGGTATATTATGCGGATATGTTTATTAGGCTAACCCATAGCTACCAGCACCTACTAAGTTTAAATAAGTACACGACATAGGAGGAGCTCGTGGCTAAGTACTAACAGCCGCACGAGTCGATCCATCAGGTTAAGCTACGCTTGCCGAGGTTTGTCCGTGGATGGGTGACCATTTCTACACACCGAGACTCCTCCGTGCCTCGAAAACACGTTAAGCCGTTGGTCTCGGCTGTCAATCGTGGATCTTTGATAATTGTTACGGGTCGTCAGAAGCCCGAAAGTCTGACAACCAAGTCTTACGTCTTACTCAGGGGTATCGTATTACCTAGTTACTGGGTTGTGGAGGTCAGATAGGCAGTCGCTCCATGTGAAATACTGGTGTTCAGCTGTATCCAGTTAGACTGGAAACCGACCCCAACATAGTTGGGAAAAGGCTAGGCAGATTGACATAGGTACGGGTATTTTTTTTTAAGTCGTTTCTGTCGGCTAGCGACTATTAAACGAGTATGGAAGAAAAGGACATTTTGCGCCGACCACAAATAAATTGTGGCAAGAGAATCATTATGATGAAGGCTTTGTTGCATTAAGGGAACGATCACCGACTTTTAATTATTTTATACTAAAGATGACGTCTAAACGAGTACTGTTAGTGATTTGGAAAAAATATATGTTAAATTAAAGCATTTTCTTGATATTTTAATATAGGCATATTTTTGATTATGTTTATATTACATAGTCAAATTAATTTGTAAAGTTATGTCTAACGCGGATAAAAAACTGAGAATGACGCAAAATCTATCACGCGTATTTTTCTGAAAACTGCATCATTTTAAAGATAATTAAATTATAAGTTTTTTAGTATACGTGTTTTATTAAAATACCTTTTATTTTACGTGTAATAAATTAATAATGCGTCTAATTTGGGACAGCGCTCCTTGATGGGCGAGTTCTATTACTGGCTGGACGTACGACGCGTTGCGTGAGCTCAGTACAGAACACGCAAGCTAACCATTCAAGGTCACTGTCATATATCTGCGTCTTAAAACATGTTTACCTAACGAACATTACAGTTATGTGTTTGTGTACCTACCGTTTTAATTAATAACACACAATCATAACATAACATGCCTGTTTTCCCCGAAAGGTTAGTCAGAGGCACTGAATAAGTAAGTAGCAGTATTATATTTCGGCAGTGACCTTGAAATAATTATCTACGGCCGCTCGGTACAGAAACCTTCCGCGTCCGTGAGTAACTGAGAATGTACACACGGCTACACATCAAGCTATACAGATCCAGTTTACGCTGATCTCGCATTGTATGATTTCCGTACAATGCGAGGTCGGCTTATACTGGAAATGTATAGCTTGATGTGTAGCCGTGTGTACAAATAGCACTCTTTCATATGATACCCCACATGCCCTAGTAGCCCCACTTCGATCCCCGTTCAGTCCCTGATGCAATTTTTTTTAAATTTTATTTCTTTCTTTATTGCAAAATAGTTGGGCAAACTTCATCTAAAACTGTTCCAAATTTCAAGTTGATAGCATTAGTAGTTCTTGAGATATCCAGATGTGAGAGACAGACGGCCAGACAGACTGAGTCGCACCATAAGTGTTCCTTTTTCGGTGGAGGTCTGCCCGGCTTGGGCAGAGCAACGCCGTGTCCTCGTAGAGGCGATCGGCGGCGGTGATATCTCGCGTACGGCCCTGGTTCAGGCCATGGTACGGAGCGAGAGGAAATGGCAGGCCGTCACCTCCTTCTGCGAAGCGGTAATGCTCGCGAAGGAGGAGGCGGAACGCGTGAGGGAGAGGCAAACTTCGCGCCCTCACGCCCCTAACCGCCGCAGGAGGAGACGCCCGGAGCGGGAATCGCGAGCCGATTTCCGGCCACCGTAGGCACGGGCTTGCGGACGGTGAGCAATGGGGTCGCTCGCCGTCCGATAAGGACCAAGCCCGGGTCGACGGCGCGTTGTGTTCCACACGCGCCTCAAAGAGATGTCAGCAGAATTGACGGGGTCCGCTAGGGCCGATGCCTGCCGGGGGTTCGAAGAAAACCGATAGGGACATCGTGGCCCCCGGCAACATGGCAACCGAAGGAACAGGGGTGGGTTTTAGTCAGAAAGAGTCCGACACGCCCTCTCAAGTTATTTGATAATTTCCCACCCAAATTTTTACTATTTTGGTACGGAACCCTAAAAAGGAGTTTTTATTCTTGTGCTCGATACTGTAGCGTACTGATATACACTGACATTTCGAACATTTCGGCCGTTTTCGATGAAGATAGAGTACTGTAGTTATTTATACTGTGGCAGAAGGGTACTGATAGTACCTACCAGTATTATCGGTACCCTTCTGCCAATTACGTTAAGATAAGATAAGATGTAATTTATTTCCAAGTACATGGTACATTAAAATCTTAATATTTAAAATTTTCACATATACTACCGTTGCTGGTGTAGAAATATTAAAATTAAAGTACAATTTATTACATCACTACATAGTATAAAACAAAGTCGCTTTCTCTGTCCCTATATCCCTATGTATGCTTAAATCTTTAAAACTACGCAACGGATTTTGATGCATTTTTTTTTAATAGATAGAGTGATTGAAAAGGAAGGTTTATATGTATAATAACCCGGTTTATACCCGTGCGAAGCCGGGGCGGGTCGCTAGTAATAATTATAAATTAGTTTGAAATGAAAATAGTTATTTATGAATGAAATGTCAAAATATACCAATCATAATAATGTCAAAGACCAACAAACAAAAAAAAAATTTAGTCAATAAACACACAAAATATTGATAAAATGTAATGTCAAAATTTATAATTTAAAAATTCATTAACCGAATAGAAACAGTTGTCTAAAAGCCAGCCGTTAATTAGTAAAGTTATTAAATGTCAATAATAGGATGCTATGTAGGTACCAAGCCACCATAAAAGGCTGGTAGTGATCCGGAAATTGGCTTAGTAACGCGACACTGGGTGGGCCCTTGTCAATTAGTATTATGAACGACATTCACCGTGTAAACAAAACCCATTTAGCTGTTATGGTCTATGCTCCTCGATGCAGAAGTTGATGATAACAAAACCAAATTGTTTAATTTGTGCCAGCCCTTCCGGATAAGTTTAACTTAAGGGGGATGCGCTAAGTAATGATGTGCGGATATCCGAGGGAGAAAAACGATCTGTATCCGTTATTTTTTGGCGGATTTTGAACAGATCTATATACATTTAAATGTATACAGATTCAGGATACAGATCTTTTTTCTCTCTCGGATATCCGCGGATACGCATATCTGGTACATCACTAGCGCTAAGGTAGCCCGCGAAATTCAAATTTTCTTTAGTTTTTTGCATTTTGCAGGTCAGTGTCCTGTAGGTTTTGATGGTAGTAGTTTTTATTGCGTTGACTTAGAAGCTTGATTTTTTTTTTAGAGGTCTAAGAAACCACAGACCTAAATATTTGATATTAATATCAACTTGATACCTCCTCGCGTTCCTGAGAAATAGCCTCTTGACAGACTGACGGACGGACCACGAAGTGATCCTATAAGGGTTCCATTTTTTTCATTTTGACGTACGAAACCCTAAAAATGAACAAAATCCACAATCCCAGTGAATTGGATTATATTTAATAAAAAAGGGGACATTATGACCCGTAATCGCAAAGAAACAACACTGGGATAAAACAAATAACAATTTAACTCAAACTCGGGCAACACCCGACAGTTAATTCATGTTTAATTATTTATTTAAAACTGCTTTATCTTTAGTACTTCATTCAGACAGCAGCGGTGGTTCTCGGTGGCTCAGAGGACTACAGACTAGCTTTTAAAGCAACAGGTTGCAGGTTCCAATGCTGGTATGTACCTACCTATGCTGCCGTCAATAGCATAGTTGCAGTAAGTCGGGTTTTTGTCAAAAATTAGTTAGTTATACAGCCGTGATCACGATAACGAGTTCTACATTTTTATCTAACCCATTCGTTTGTATCACTTTTTAAACCAAATTTAACAATTAAAATTTTGCAGTAAGTCGAGCATTTTTTTTACATCACAAAGCATAATTACAGTGGGTACACTTACTGCAGAAGTTCTTATTCAGAGTCTCTCGGCCAAAGTACAGTATGACATCTATACCACTAATATGTTAAGTAGTTTACTGTATAAAAATTGGATGTAAGCCTAGCAAGTTGACACTAAGAAGATATACTGTTTTTATCCTAAGCAGTTTCCCAATATTTACTAAATGAGTGATCTAGTCTTAAAAACAGTATGCTGCAGTATGCTGTATGTATACTTAGTAACGATCCTAAGCGTAGATTCCAGATTACTTACCACAAAGACAGTAGCAATAGGCAATAGCATTTTTGTGGACCTGAAAGTAGCTTTATTGTGAATTGAAGGCTATAAACGTATCAATAAAATGCTTGCATTTTAAAAAAGAACATGTGAACTGCTTTAATGCAATCAATTATTCTGTGACTTCAATTAACAATGATATAATTGAGTCTTGCTGAACATAGTTGAACTTGTATAGTGTTTATCAGCTTACTACACGCAGTCTTATAATAACACTTATCTAGCCCACATGATCACTATGGGTGAATTTATATGATGCTAAATAACAGCAAACTGCTTTAAATTATTTGACATGTAACCTTTGATCCTTGGGGCTGTATACTTGTACTAGAATAAGCAATTAATGTACTCATGCTGTTATATGAGATCCTGAAAGACTATCATTAGCACCCAATACGTATTTCATAACAGTTAAACGCCGCGGCCATCATCGCGATATTGTGGTATTGTATTTAGAAATGTGGAAAGATAAACGAAGAACAAAAATAACAAACAGTACCCTAATTGCGTACTGCAACAAAATCAAAATTTGTTTCGATTTGAAATAGATTGCTAATCCATTTATTCATAAGTTGGAAAAAAGATCTGTTTAACAACGTAAATAGCGCAATGAATGTTTTGGTACTGTCAAAATGAAACAAGTTACACAATTAAGATACAGATTTGAAAAGGATACCTACCAATTATTTCTAAGTAAACAGCTTACTGTCAAATTACATGTCTTTTAAAAAGAGAATTCTTGCTTTTTTGTAACATCAACTTATTTTATTCTTTAAATTTCAAGTAAACATTCATATTTTGAGAGCGCGTGAAAAATTTCATCTATAATCATACGATATTTGACAATAAACTTGCTTTTCCAATAGAATTTCACGCATGTAAGAAAAAAAACAAGGTTTTACTTAACGAAAACTAATATTTTACCACAAACACTGGCCACAAAATGGTTCTTCACGCATAACAACACCAAAATAATAAATGAAAGTTATAAATTTTCAACAGATGAAGCTTTAAAAACATCTCACATCTATAGTTTGTGCTGCATAATAGGTAATACCCAATCTAATAATTAGCAAATGTTCAGCTCTTGGGGTAACTGTTACCCTTATGATTGCTTAAATAATGCTAATATAATGCAATTACTTCCAGTTATTCAGCTAATAGCTGTTTAATTTGTGCCTAAATCAGAGTTATATCAGCTGAAACAGCGCTGCTAACGCTTTTATTCAGCAGGCTTGTCCAGCTTAAGATTCTATGGTAGACAGTAATTCAGCTGATATACAGCGCTTTGGTGTTACTTGGGGTGCTAAGGCTGAAGGAAACATCCAAGTTCCTGAAGATCAAGTAGACTAACAAACAAATAGGTACCCAGGAAAATAGAGTTGAAACGGAGACAGTTACAAGTGGTTCACAACAAACTATTACTGAAAAGGAAATCGTTCAAGAAAGACAATAAAATAACAAACAACGAAGAAAGACAAGTTACGTCAATCATTCAAAGCAAGGAAAGGAAAACAAGAATTGATTTATTATCACTGCAGCCTGATAAAATAAAACTTTTAAACCATATAAATTTAATCATAAAATTATATGGTTACTTATCATAAATACAGTAAAAAACACACTTACTGTGTTTATGCTAAGTGTTACCTATCAGAGAGCCTCTAGGAGATACTTAGTATAACTAAGATAATGAATTTATTTTGTCTTTCAATTACTCAGTATTGGTTTCCAAATAAGTAATAGATAGGTGCTGAGGTCCTCTTTCATTTGAGGTATCAACCATCATGATCTGATAACAAACAAAGGATTTATGGAAGATTCTCTCACCAAAACTTTAAACGCGTTTTTCTCGAAACCGTCTAGAGCGTACTTACTGCAAATATGCTATTGACGGCAGTATGTACTGCTATGAGTTTTTTTAATATGAAAGTAATAAACCCTCTAAGACCCGTTACACACATACGTTTATTTGCCGTGAAAAATTATGTAAACCATTGAATCTGGAAAAAAATCAAATTCAAAATCATTTATCTGCTAATATGGGTAATAACATATAGTTGTTAAAAAAATAGAGCATAGCTCAACCATATTCCGCCTTGAGGCATGTAAATCTGAAGCTTTAACATAACCGTGGAGTTTCTTGCCGGCTCTTCTCCATAGAAAGCGACCAATTGGAACCGTGCACCTAGCTTCTGACGTTTCATAAGTGCCCTTGTAGATTTATGTGTTTTTTTTTTTTTTTAATTATTATACAATTACTTGCAACAATAATTTTAATTAATATTTACTATTAATAACACAATCTTGGGTAATGTCACAGTGTCAAATAATAATGAAACATTAGCAAATAATAATGTCACTACAATAATTAAAAATTAAATGTCATGAATGTATTAAATCAGAATTTCAACATATATTTGTAAATATATGTTGAAATATATGTTGTGACTGCCTCGTTGGTCTAGTGGTCGCAAGCGCTACTGCTGAGCATGAGGTCCTGGGTTCGATTCCCGGGTCGGGCAAAGTGCTATTGGGTTTTTCTATCTGAAATTTCTCAGTAGCAGCTCGGAGTCTGGATTTGTGCCCGGTTGATGGCAATAGGCTCGCCTCCTATTACATGGGACTTAAACATAACTGGCGAAATGTGGGTGTACTTGCTACAGGGACACCTCTGCCCAACCCTTCGGGGAAACAAGGCGTGATGTTATGTTATGTTATATGTTAAAGTAATAATAATAGATTAATAATTAGTGCATAAACCACATGTCACAAAGATCGCAGAAAGCGATAAGGTCGTCCCATCCAGTGTATATTTGGTAGTGTTTTATTTGTTTTTGTTATGTGAATTTGTATGGTGTACAATAAAGTACATATAATAAATAAATAAATAAAACCGTGTCTTAACACTTTCGGATTTCACCCACTTTTCATAGAACTCACACGCTATGCCGCCATACATATTGGAAGTGAACCCTCCGGGAGGGTTGCCGGCATTACGTATGCGCTAAAGTTAACCATCGCGGATCAACTGCATTAGTTTTAAAACCGTGGTATAAAATACAGTAAAACGAAGTAAAAAAGTATTTTCAGGGGTCTTGTTGTTTATTGTGAATATTTGTAACAGTGAACTAAAAAAAATGCTTGGATTTTAAAACCAACGCAAAATTACAGTGTGGTGTGGCAACACGCCGTGTTCGGGTTCGCAACAAGTCAATCGTCATCCTGAGGATGCCTCGTTGAGAGGTGACACACGTGTCGATTTCTTACAGGGTTTTTTATGGCTCTTTAGGAATAGTTAAACGGAACAGGTTACTAAATATAACAACGTCTATTGTATTTTGTAATGGATTTCCGCAAGGTCACACCTGAATCTGTCTTTTTGTCTATTCTTCCGTCGACAAAACCCGCAGAAAACCGGTTTCTATGGTTGTCATGCTCAGAGTCATTATATTATGTATTCTTAAAAAATAACTTTTACTAAAGAATATACAAGCTTAGTATTTGTTTATACTAAACCTGGGACCAACGCTGAAATCGCGAAAAAAAAAATCTGCTGCTCCCTACATTTTGACGAGATATGCGAACACAAATGTAGGGAACAGCAGATTTTTTTTTTTTTCGCGATTTTAGCGTTGGTCCCATAGTGAAAGTTGTTCATAATGATGAGAACAATGACCCCTTAAGAGGTTTAGTATAAACAAAAACTAACGTTGTATAAACGCTATTTATTCACTTTGAATAATAATTTCTTCTGTATTATATTCGGAGGTGCAATTACAGACACAAATGTAACATTAAAGCTCTCTAGTCAGCAAAGTGTTCCATCCAACGGTTCTAACTATGCATCCGTAAGCCAAATAAAAATAGATTACTCAGACTGGACCCTGGCGGTGCTAACAGCTTACCCGTGCAGCGGACATCACAATTAAAAAAAAGTAAATCGATGTCATCAATCAAACGAGTTTCTAAAACAAGCCATCAAACCTATATGGGTCAGTTGCTAAAAAAATCTTTTAAATTCACTCAACATAACCCTTATCACGTTGAATTAGAGTTCAATTTCTGGAGTGGGATTGTAAATGGTGTTTGTCCCGGCAGCATCCAATGTAATACGACGAAGATGAGTCGCCTCTATCTGGGAGATAATTGTGTAAGTGTGAGCGACAATTTATATTGGACGGGTAATAGGAGCTTTTGCTGCGAGCGTCGGGTTGCTGGTGAAAAAATATTCCTTGGTTTTTGGGAAACCTAGAAAAATGTGGGTAAGTATAATATATTATTTTTATTTCCGATTAATTTCCTATAAAAGAAATAGGCTACGATATCGACTTTTGTTAACGGATAGAAATTGTTGGTTGCAGCGTCCTACTGCGTCCTCAACTGCGATCACTAATGATTTCGTCTGCCAAGCCTGATGATTATGGAAACATCATACTTATTAATGTAAAAGAAAGAAAAAAAAGTTATAATTAAGACTCGCACAGGAAATCACAAATTAAAAAAAATACTTTTTACAAAAAACACAACCGACTTCCAAACTACAAAGTGAAAAATAACTTTAATTTTGGAAGTCGGTGTCTTTGGATCAGATCAGTATTTTAGTTTTTTGACACCGACGTCCGAAATTAAAGTTATTTTTCACTTTGTAGTTTGGAAGTCGGTTGTGGTTTTTGTAAAAAAGTTTTTTCAAACTGCTCATCAAAAATACCCAAATCGCTATAGATGATCCTTTAATATTTGAAGAGTTCCCTCGATTTCTCCAAGATGCCATCATCAGATCGTGACCAAATGACAATGGGACCAACTTGAAAGTATACCTTTCAAACAAAAAAAGAATTTTTCAAATCGGTCCAGCCGTCTTTGAGTAATCGGGGAACATACATAAAAAAAAAAAACCTACAAATTGAGAACCTCCTCCTTTTTTTTGAAGTCGGTTAATAAAACACACTCATTAAAACATAAATAACATAAAAGCAAGAATAAAAAGTAAAATTTAAAAGAAGAAAGAAAAAAATACATTTATTTAGCACAGATCAAAAACCGCACAATATAATATTAACAGTAGAAAGTGCGATGTAAGAAATTAGCAGTGGAATGTGCCTCACGACTGCGCCAAAAAGGCCCAGTTCAGCAAAAATGCCAGACTACAAGTGCCTGACGCTGGTTTTCAACTGGACCTAAGAGTGTAATGTGACGGATGTAAATCAGTTTTATAATGTAATTTATCTACTCTCATAGCGTAATATTCGAATTATGAACTTCAAAACGAGTTTATATTGACATACTTTATAAACAGAATTCCGATATTCAAAAATAGAATCATATTATAACACTTTTTCTCTAACAAAATAATACTATAAAACAATTTTTTTTTCTATTACGACACAGCGCTAATCCACGAAGTTAATATCACCAAAGAGTTTCCATCAACTTTTGGCGGGGGACAGCAGCACCCGCTGTAGCTGCTGGTGCAGGCGACATTCATTTGTTTTGTAGTACTTACTGAATTTCGTGGAATTTTTAAATTTATTCTTGATCTTTAACTTTGATTTTTTATTTAGTATTTGTTGCAATCCCAATGTTTGAGAGTAGATAAAGTAGTGTAAGAAACTGCACATAACTATATTCCATTTGAAATAAGATTAGACATTTAAACAAACCTTTTTTACAGTCCGTTCAACCGATTTTGACTTCTATACCGTAGACATAAGGATGGCATTAAAAGCGAAAAAAGTGGTTACCATACCAATGTTTATTGCAGCTGCCATTTGTCATGCTACCAACGCAATAGAAGTCAAAATCGGTTGAATGAACTGTAAAAAAGTTTTAGTTAAATATCTAATCTTATTTCAAATGGAGTATAGGTACCCCTTATTATGCAACAGTTTCATAAACTACTATTATAAAGCAGAAATTCCTGTGCTAGACCAAAAGACTCCTATCTCAGCATATGCTGCGACATTTAAAAATAAACGTAGCACGTGCGTTTATGTAGCAATTCTCTTTTTCTTCTTCTCTTCGCTCTTGACACAGCGGTCGTGGTCACAATGAACTGTGTCCAATTGCAGGTGTAGTCGTTGCTCCCCTCACGATCTCCCTCCATCTGGTTCTGTTACATGACAGTCTGGCGCATTCATTAACAGGGCCTTCAACCGCGAATTTTATTTGATCGGTGATACTTATATAGCAGCCTGTAATATATTTAAAAAAACCGGCCAAGTGCGTGTCGGACCACGAACAATGAAGGGTTCCGTAGTTGGGATGAATTTATCCCAAAAACAAACTTAACTTTGTAGTTGAAAAATATGTTCTCCCATACGGAATGTATGGGAAAACATGTTTTCGCAACTGCAAAGTTAAGTTGGTCGACTAGTACTCGTTAACCTGTAAAGCCTACTTAGCTGTGATAGTTTTCCTTTTAATTTCGTTATATAAACTACTGTTGTGATTTTTTCCAAAACCCACCATTTAGCCGGCAGGGGGGGGGGACACTTGACTCTAACAAAAATTAGCACTTTAAAGGTTAATATTTCGCAAACGAATCCCTGAATCCAAAAATGGTTTTCACAAACTCACAATATTTTTGAAGGACCTTTCCAATGATACCCCTCACCATGGGGTAAAAAAATAAAAAAATAAACATCACCACTTTACGTGTATGAGAGGTACCCTAAAAAAAAATGTTTTTCATAATTTTGTTTTAGCATTTTGTCGGCGTAATTAATATGTATACCTATGCCAAATTACAGCTTTCTAGTACTAAGGATCTCGGAGCTAGACCGCGGACAGACAGACAGACAGACAGACAGACAGACGGACATGACAAAACTATAAGGGTTCCTTGTTTACTACGGAACCCTAAAAAACGAGGGGCTCGCGGTCAAATAATAGCAGCTGCACGAGTACATTGAAGGTTAAGCTACGCTTGCTGCGGTCCGTTCGAGGATGGGTGACCAGCCATTACATATCCGTGCCTCCGTGCCTCGGAAAGAACGTTAAGCCGTTGGTCCCGGCTGTCATTCTTAGATCTTTGACAGTCGTTACGGATATTCAGAAACCAAAAGTCTGACAACCAGTCTTAACCAGTGGTAAGACTGGTTTACCCCAGTAACTGGGTTGTGAAGGTCAAATAGGCAGTCGCTCCATGTAAAAGGTCTGAGGACTGTAACTTAGATGAAGTGAGCTGCCAATAGTGTCAATCCTTAGCAACTGACAGCTCACTCCACGCTCACTTCACCTAAGATAACACGGTGAGATGGTTACAGAATAGCACTACTGGACTCTGACCCCAACATAGTTAGGAAAAGGCCAGGCAGATAGAAAGACTAGGACAGTATTTTTATTTTTTTTAAATATTGCCTTGATATTTCTTTACATATTTTGGTGCTATTCAATGGTTATTCAAAAACGTTATCATGTTTAAGTAGTTTGTTTTAATTTGTTACTCAAAACAAGTAGGTAGCCTACTTAAGTCCTTCAGTAAAGTGTTAGTAATGAATGAATATTTGACGTAGCTAGTCAGTCCGTGGAGTGGCAACCCCGTATAAACTGTTGCTGGGCGGCAAGTGACTCGCTCCCGCCCACTGCGAGAACGGTGGGGAAATATATAGAGATGTTGTGTGTACGCAAGATATACATGCTAGCTTATTATAATTATCATTAATTTTATATAACGTTACCACTAAACATTCGTAATTTTACGATTGATTAAAACATCAATATTTATTTAATCATCTTCATTTATGACAAAAAATTACTTTAATTAGCAGTCTTCGTTTTCTCTTCATCCAATAATAGAATCTGTTTTAGAAATAACCTAACATTGAACAATGATTGCACATAGAAACAATACGCTTCTTGCAAAATTTTTTTGCAGTCTTTGCATAAGTTCCTGGTCACTCGAGGTTTTTTTGCAGCTGCAAGTTTTGCGAGAACTGAGAATGTCTCGACTAGAATTTTTGCAAAGTTAGACTGAAATTTTACGACAATTATACTATATTTGCCGATCTTATAATTGTCACAAATGATGCGAATCAGGAAGGTCCAAGAAGCAGCTGGAGTGGCGGAGGTCAGGATCTTACCAAAACGCTAAATACGCAAGTACGCATCGTAATTTTTAAGAATGGTTAGTGGTGACCCAGGGTTGAGAGCACTTTACCTTTTTCTTTAAATATCCATTCCCGTGTTACAACCAGTTAAAGTTTTACCTGAAAGTATGTCGGACTCCTACCTTCAGACACCTACATAAATACGTATAATAAACATATTTGGTACTAACTTACAGCTCTATACACACCTAGACCACCCTTAACTAACCAACAGGCGACAGTGTGCCCCCGACCGTGCGATCGCCAACACGCGTACCAGGACGCCAGCAAGCGCGGGAGATGCACAGGTACGACAACATTATTTATTCCTAACACACAAACAAACATTATCACCTGAAATGTTTACTTAGCACTTTAATCTTTAAGTACTACACGAGCATAAATTAATACGGTTAAGTTTGGAACAAAGAATCGTGATCTTGATGAACGTCTCGTTGAGAATTGAGATGAATTTGTGCTTATGTCTGCGTCTTTGCGATCCTAGTCATAATTTTTCGGTTTTGGTGTTAGGTGCGAATTGAATTTCTTATGGAAATAAAGTGAGAAAAACAATTTTTGTGACTGAAAAATCTTGGAAACAAAAGCGTTCGAGATCAAGAAAATAAAAGTTCGATATCGTAAATTCTGAGAATGCATCTTGCAAACAAATCTAGGTCGGTTCAACAATTTCACAGAAGCGATTTATTATGATATTTCATTGAAATTGAACTTTTATTTATCTACTCAAATATAACCTTTAACCTTTTCAGTAAAACGTGGGTAACTGATGATACAATCGTTGTGAATCATGTTGTTCATATATACATCTACTCGTACAATGTACGCACGATCTCACACTGTTATTTCATTGTCAATTTACCTCCAGAATTTAATTAAATCGTTACTGTACATTGTCATTTTGCGAGAGGTATGTGCGATGGTGGATTGTAATTGAGTTTGCCGACAATATAAACAAATTGCGTTCATACCTATTGGTTGAAATGCTCTGAAGAAATCATGAGGAACAATTGACTGTGTGATGAAGGTGATTGAAATATCAGTTATTTTTCCTCTGATTTTGCATCACAGTGATCGAATATTTACATTGCAATAAGGTTGCTTTTTGGATGCTGTTAGAGGTAAAATATTAACACCAATTTGTATTTTACTAATAGTAATTATTACCCAGTGAAAAACTAAAAGAATAATAAAAAGTGAGAGAGATGATAATATGGCTATGAAGAAAATGAACTCTAAGATGACGTCTTAGAGAAATGTATCCAGGAAAACAATGAATTTGTCCAAATTAACTTTCAACAAATTATAACAAGAAAGTTAATTGATTCAGACGGAAATCCATTATAAAATACAATAGACGTGGATATATTTAGTAACCTGTTCCGCTTAGCTATTTCTAAAGAGCCGAACACGGCTAGTTGCCACACCGAGCGCTGAACGCAGAGTCGTTCGGCGTGGCAACATGCCGTGTTCGGGCTCGCGACAAGTCAATCGTCATCCTGAGGATGCCTCGTTGAGAGGTGAAACACGTGTCGATTTATTTCAGGAGTTTTTATGCCTCTTTAGAAATAGCTAAGCGGAACAGGTTACTAAATATATCCACGTCTATGTATCAAATAATAACAACTTAAATTAACCTCACTTTTAACCTTGAGTTGGTCAATAAACTATGTTGCTATGGGTTAATCGATATTTTTGTATTTATCTGTGGAGGCTTGTAATTAACCCATATACTATTGTTATTTTTCATCATTTGCCTAGACTTTTCCCAACTATAGTGAGGTCGGCTTCCAGTCTAACCGGATGCAGCTGAATCCTAGTATTTTACATGGAGCGACTGCTTATACCCCTTGGTAAGGAGTTTTAATTAACTTCTGGAGGGAGGTGGGCTGGTTGGAATAACCACCAAACGGCCGCCATGGCCCACGCACAATGGTCCACCAGACGGACTAAGTGCGGAAACCAAACCCCATAACATAGAACATAGATAGAACCCCTTGGTAAGACTGGTTGTCATCGGGCTTCTGACAACCCGTAACAACTGTCAAAGACCTATAAATGACAGCCGGGACCAACGGCTTAACGTGCTTTCCGAGGCACGGAGGGGACTTGGTATGTAAAGATGGTCACCCATCCATGGACCAACCGCGGCAAGCGTAGCTTAACCTGATCGATCGACCCGTGCGGCTGTTATTACTTAGCCACAAGCCTCCCATAATTGTATACTATTATAATATTACTAGCTTCTGCCCGCGACTTCGTCCGCGTGGAATAGTTACTTTGGGCTAACGCTAACTTTAACCCGCGACTTCGTTTACGTTAAAGGTGTTTTTAGGGTTCCGTAGTAAACAAGGAACCCTTATAGTTTCGTCATGTCCGTCTGTCTGTCTGCCCGCGGTCTAGCTCCGAGACCCTTAGTACTAGAAAGCTGTAATTTGGCATAGGTATACATATTAATTACGCCGACAAAGTGGTAAAACAAAATTATGAAAAACATTTTTTTTTAGGGTACCTCTCATACACGTAAAGTGGTGATGTTTATTTTTTTACCCCATGGTGAGGGGTATCATTGGAAAGGTCCTTCAAAAATATTGTGAGTTTGTGAAAACCATTTTTGGATTCAGGGATTCGTTTGCGAAATATTAAGCTTTAAAGTGCTAATTTTTGTTAGAGTCAAGTGTCGTCCCCCCCCCCCCCCCCCCCCGCCGGCTAAATGGTTGGTTTTGGGTGTGTGAAATAAATCACAACAGTAGATTATATAACGAAATTAGTAATAGTTACTTTGGGCTAACGCTAACTTTAACCCGCGACTTCGTTTACGTAGAAGGTGAAAATATTTTTTTTAAATAATACGTACGTTATGGAGCTATTTTAGTTACCTACATCACGCTTTTATCAGTAAGAGTGGAACTTTAAAACGTTAGGTAAAAGTACTGGTTCTTAAAATCTTATATCATGTAGAATGTAGGTCATTCTCAAAAAAACTCAAAACTAAAGTTATTTTAAGTACTTCTGCGTACACTATATTTTAAGTTTTGTCTTCTTCCGGCAGAAGTAGATATTGATTTTCACCAGAACCAGATCTCGATAGGGCAACATATAGTTGCCCGTGCGAAAAACACTCTTGGCGTAAATCTATTCCTACGTGCTTAAATGTTTGCCCCTGGGCCTTATTAATTGCTACCGCAAACGATACCTTCACCGGAAATCGCGCGCAGTACTCAAACTCAACTCAAACTCAAATCATTTATTTCAATTAAACCATTTACAGGCACTTTTGAATTGTCAAGGAATCGGTCAGTCAGAAATAGGTATGAAGCTAGTTGCCCATTCCAAAGCGTAGTAGGTACCTATGGAGAAGAACGGGCAAGAAACTCCACGGACACTCTTTTAAATAAAAAATTGTTACAAAATATTGGTTACATCATTCATGTTGAAATTATACATGTGAGAACAATGTAGAAAGATGTGCACATGAGAAGCGTCCGTAATAAAAAGATAAAAAAGAACAATTAAAAAAAAAGAAAAAAAAATAATAAGCCCTGGCAGCTAAGAGATGACCAGTCCCAACTGACGGCGCCCGTTCACGAACGTACTTGATCATTATTTTACTACGATGTTATTTTAAAACTGCGATATCAACATTCTTCATAGGTGCCCCGCGCCTATTGGTATTAGCATGATGATATATAGCTAGGGCTATAGGGCTATCTAACACTGAAATAATTTTTCAAATTGGACCTGTAGTTCCTGTGATTAGCGCGTTCAAGTAAACAAACAAACAAACTCTTCAGCTTTATATATTAGTATATAGATTAGAGCCTTCATATAATAATAATAAATGACAAGATGTGTTGCGTCGAGTCAATAAAGGACAGAAGAATTATAACGAAAACCAATGAAAAAATATTATATTGTCAGCTTTATCTGACACCGCGAATTGAACATGGATTCAAAATTCAAAAGTCATTTATTCAAATCAGGCTGAGAACCAGCACTTTTCGAACGTCAAAATTACATAAGACAGTCCCCCAAAAACGCCCATCCTTCACCACTTCCTAGTGCTTTAGCTGGGAAGAAGAAGTGGCGCAACAAACTCCCCAGCAGCACAGCTGTCTGATTACTATTTAATGGAAAAAAATCCACTTAATAAGCAAATAATTGTGTGTGACCTCAATTTTTTTTTTAATAGTCTTTGTTAAACCAAAAATGTAGATTTAAATCGCGTAAAAGATCTTGACGTGTGTTGAACCCATGTCAACATGAATGTACGCCAAGAGCGTGTTTTGTTTTGAAAATCCTTTGGGTCCTTTTAACTGACTGCAAAGGAGAGTTATGTTTTTACCTTCAGTGAAAGAGAGAAGGGTCTCAACAAGAGTTTAATTATAAAAAACCGGACCAGTGCGAGTCGGACACGTAAAGGACCGTACAATACTGAGCATTAACAAAAAACGCCAAAAAAACACGTTTCTTGTATGGGTAACCACTTTATTTTATTTTATATATTTGTTGTTTTAGCGGCAATAGAAATACACAATCTGTGAAATTTCAAATATCTACCTATTACGGTTCATGAGATACAGCCCACTGACAGTCAGACGAATAGACAATGTATAGATAGCGCGATCCACGAAGACGCGCCCCACTCCGCTCCGCGCCGTACTAGAGTTCAGCTTACAGTACAGTCATCGCGGAGTGGGGCGCGTCTTAGTGGATTGCACTATCTATAGTCTTAGTAATAGGGTTTCGTAATGCACCCTACGGATACGAAACCTAAAAATACAGACAGTGGTACTGATTCCCTTGTTCACAAACCAAACCAAATTCAAGTTCAGTGCATCTTTTTCTTTGTATTTCATTAAGAAGAAGACAGAAGATAAATTTTAGTTTAGTCCTGTCAAATTAATCAGCGCCTGTTACTACTCCATACAAGTTTAGACGTGATTAAAAACTCGCCTACTAAAATTACGTCAATTTACGTCAAGCACTGATTAATTTGACAGGACTAAACTAAAATTTATCTTCTGTCCTTTTCTTAATGAAATAGAAAGAAATAGATGCACTGAACTTAATTTAGTTCAGTTTGTGAACAAGGGAATCAGCACCACTGCCTTTAGTTAGTGGCAATAGAGGCGCTTTTCGAGTGTCGCATGGGTTACACTAGTCTTAATCAACTATCAAGGAAGTCATTATATGCGTATTAATTACTTTTTTATGAGGAAATCGTAATTCTAGTTAATGATTCGTAAAACTTTGATTCTGTTACCGATGTTTTGATGTCATTTACAAACTATACGGCTGATCTATATTTATTGAATGACAAAAGTTTGCTCAAGCCTGGACATCAAATCGAATTTCATGTGATCAAGACAAATAATTTTTAGGGTTCCGTACCTCAAAAGCAAAAAACAGAACTCTTTTTGGGTCACTCGTGTGTCTGTCTGTCTGTCCGTCTGTCACAGAGAATTTTCTCCAAATCTAATAAACCGATTAAGTTGAAATTTGGTACACATTTGTATTTCTATAACTCAAAAACAGACGTGTAACGTAAATAAATGAATTTTAAAATGGTTCACTTTTGAGGGGCATATAAGAAATTACAAAAAAAAAGTTTTATTAACTGTACCGTGCGACGTATCAAATGAAAGGTTTTTTTATAATTTAAAAATAAAATGGTTGAAAATTTACCATAAAAAAAATACAGAGAATGGTTCTTTACTCATAGATTACAGGAAATCCTATATGAAGTCTATGGTCTTGAAATAACATGGTAAATCTCTCAATATTGTGCGAACAAATTTACATTTGCAGTTGGAATGTATATGAGAACATGTTTTTCAAATACAATTAAGTTTATATTTGGGATAAGTTCATCCCAACTACGGAACCCTTCATTGTGCGTGGTCCGACACGCACTTCACTGGTTTTTTTATGTTGCTTTTTGAGGTATGCTGGAACTTCTTTTAACTGGTAGCTATCAGGAGAAACATTGAGTCACAGAAGAATATGAATTGAGCACTTGTCAAACTTTAACTTAACATTAGTTAAGGTGTTTGCTTCTTATAAGCAAATAAATTTTGAATTTCACGGGCATTCATCTTAATTAAGTAATTAATAAAAAAATCTAAATTAAAAGTCATTTATTCAAATTAGGCAGAGAAACAACACTTTTTGAACGTCCAAACTACATAAGACAGTCCCCCAAAACGCCCGCCCTTCATCACTTCCTAGTGCCTTTAGCTGGGAAGAGGTAGCGCAACAAATCCTAATGAACTACAAACAAACTAATGTTAAAGAATATTTTGACAAGTTTTTTTTTTCAAAATTAAAATCTAAATCTAAATTTTAAAAACATCACATAAACCTTATGAAGAAACGTCAGAAGCTAGCTACCCGGTTCCAATTGAGCGTTTCCTATGGAGAAGAACCGGCAAGAAACTCCACGAGGTACCGTGGAGATTCTTGCCGGTTACTCCGTGATGCTCTTAAAACTGAAAAAATCATATCTTTACTAGTAGGTAGGTGAAACCGCGGACAATAGTAATTACCTACATAATAACAAACATACATATATAGCCCACCCTCTGCACGTGCCATTATAATATTACCTCTCCTAGAAATTGCTCTGCATATGTGTCGGATATTTTCAGTAAAATCCTATTGTGCTCTCGAAGATTCTGTAGAGTGCAGTGCATATGATACGGGGATATTCTAGTTACTCTAATATGAATATCTATATACATAGATAAACTTTTCACATGACAAGTTCAAGACACGTTTCAAGTTTTTCGAAGCCATTTTGAATGGGATAGAGCTGAATAAATAATGGGCGGATCGCGCGCTAATTTAGGTATTTCCTTCATATTATTCAAACAAATACATATTTTTAAAACAAATACACATTTTTAAAATGTTAAATATACGATCACCAGACCAGTCGGTCTAAAAAAGTGAAAAAAAAAACTTTTTTACAAAAAACACAACCGACTTCCAAACTACAAAGTGAAAAATAACTTTAATTTCGGAAGTCTTTCACTATGTAGTTTGGAAGACGGTTGTGTTTTTTGTAAAAAAGTTTTTTTTTTCACTTTTTAGTGGGTTGGTTTGTAATTTATCTAAGTTACAATAGCCTTATGTCAACTGCTCATCAAAAATACCCAAATCGCTATAGATAATATTTGAAGAGTTCCCTCGATTTCTCCAAGATCCCATCATCAGATCATGACCAAATGACAATGGGACCAACTTGAAAGTATACCCTTTCAAACAAAAAAAGATTTTTTCAAATCGGTCCAGCCGTCTTCGAGTAATCGGGGAACATACATAAAAAAAAAAAATATCCCGACGAATTGAGAACCTCCTCCTTTTTTTTGAAGTCGGTTAAAATGGGTCGACTGGCTGTTCACAGTGGTGTGCTGGTGCCCACGCTTATGCATGGAATCGAATGTTGGGTGTGGCAAAACAAGCATGAAAGTAGAATAAATGCTGTGGAAATGCGTTCCTTGCGAAGCATGTGTGGCCTGACTATGAATGATAGGCTGAGGAATGATGTGATAAGACAGCGGTGTGATTTAAAAGAAGATGTAGTGACAAAAATTGAAAAGGGTACTTATGCTGAGATGATTTGGGCATGTTGTAACAAAATGTATTTACAAGGCAGATGTGAAGGGAAAGGCCGGGCGGGTACACTCAGGCCGGGAGGACATAATACTGACCTCATTGGTGATGTTCTTCAGAAAGGCCAGGTGCGTAGTACTCGCAACCGGCGTGCGTGTATAACCAGATGTATGAACGTAAACGAGGCAAAAGGAGTATGTAAGGATCGTAGCAGGTGGCGTTCTGTAGTATCTGCCTACCCCCATGGGAAGAAGGCGTGAGTTTAGGTATGTATGTAAATGTATACGTTATCGAAAACATATAGATCTGTTATTACAAAAAAAAAAAAATACGACCTTCCGTGACGTATTAATGCCGTACTAAGGGTTTATGTTGTTTTTTAGAGATTACTTTGGTTTTTTTTCTATCAAGGAAACTACAAGTAATCATGTTTCTAGAGTATACGATTTATGGAGTAAATCCTTAAATATCTAACATATTCATTGCATAATTGAAGGTTAAGTAATAACAATGCAGCAAGGGATCAAACGAACGCAATTATTTCGCAAGTTCCTCCGTGCGCTCTTAATTTTTCATTTCATTTATTTATTCATTAACAATTAACATTGTGTTGAACATTACATATAATAAAATTATCACATGCAGAAATAATACATTTAAAGCCTAATTAAAGCCTAATTATATTATTTTTTATAAAAAAATTATATTATAAAAAATTAATTATAAAAAAAAATATTATAAAAAATTAAAGCCTAATAAACAGTGCATCGGTGCGTTCTTATATTTAAATTGTTATTATTATATGTCAATCACTTATTAATTATTACTAACACGAGTTTGTATGCTTACAATTGAAGAGTACAGGGGCAAAACAAAGAATGTCACTAAAACAAGATTTTGTGTAATTCACATTTTAATGTTTTAAAGTTTATAACTTCTTTTTATACCTTTTTTTAAATTACTTATTGGAACTTAATTTACCTTACAGAGATCAGCAATATGTACAAAGAAACTTTTTGCTAATATTTACAAATATACAGGGTGTTTGGCAGAACGTTGAACATACGAAAATGGTGGATAGGTGGGGTCATGTGCTACTTACTCAGCCCTAATTTATTTGGCCCTGGCGCCCTGGATATTATTATTTTTTTTTTTTTGCTTTCTTCTAGTTTCACAACTTTCTTAACTTTAAAGTGTTAAAAAAATGGGTAAAACAGGCATTTTTTTTTTAATCTTTAATATTGGCAGATTCTTATAACAGAAAGATGTAAAAAATACTTAAATCCTAAATTCAACCTGCATTAAAAAAAATATCCAGGGGGCCAGGGCCAAATAAATTAGGGCTGAGTAAGTAGCAGATGATCCCACCTATCCACCATTTTCGTATGTTCAACGTTCTGCCAAACACCTTGTATAAAATTTGAAAAAAGAAAGTACTTAATTAACTTTTTAAAGTAGTAAAACATAGAATGTCCAAATCTAGTACTATGTATGAGTAATGCCTTCAAAATAAGCTTGAGCTTTTTTCACAAATCAATTGAAAAATGTATTTAAACTACGGCTCCAAAGCAATTACAACAACCAAACGTATCCTCTCTCAAACCGACATTGACAGTTGGACATTCCTTATTATTATTACATTCTGTTACACTAGGGACATTCCCAGTTTTGCGCCTGTACAGGGTTTTAAAATATTGAAGATAGGGACTATAATTGTTTTTACGCTTTTAACTTAATGCTACATAAAAATACGCGCTAAAACTTAAGTGTTGCCACACTTAACTTATATTTAAAGGCGATGTTTCATTTTCGGCCATAAAGTGTACGTTAATGTAAAAAAAGGAAAAAATTCCACGAATTGAGGAAAAATATTCTTTCCTGTTTATTCCCCTGATTACTTCGGCACAAAAAATAATAGTTTAACAAATTATTGCCATATTCTATTCATCATGGCGTCGTTTTACTTGCATACTGCTTTCGTCTAGAAATCATGTTACATTTTAACATAATAATATCACGTAGACGTCATTTAAATAAATATGAAAGGCATGTATTTCTGTACTATATTAAGATAGCTATCTTATACAACTTTTTTGATTAATTAGAAAGTGTGATTCATCATAAAAATAAAAAATTGCTTTTGTGGATTGCAGATTTGTAGGTACTTCTGGACGAAAATGGCTAGCTGTCGATGGTCGTTTTTCTCCTGACAAACGTCAAACATTTTCGGTTTTTATTTTGTGCCCAAAAAGTATTAGATATTATGGAAAAAAACAGTATTTATTGTATTTAGGGGTTCCTTTCCCAGGTTTTCTGAAGTGTACATGTTATGGCCGGAGTCCCATACAAAAATGAAACGTCTCCTTTCTTGTGACATTCCTTGTTTTGCCCCTGTACCCTTCAATTGTACTAACAAATATGGATGTAATCGTAGGATGAATCTGAAATAAATGTTTTTTTTTTAAAACCCTGTGTTACTATGTAAGATATCAAATTACCTACTTTCTTTTATTTTCAATGTTTTGGGCTAAATGTTGTCTTCTCTGCCAGTCAGTCGACTGTTACATATTTATGTAGAAAGTATAATATGGATTTCCATTGTAAAACGACACCTCAGAATAATGAATTGACAAAAAAAAAACTCGCAATATATCTCGGTTGAACCGCCTCAAAAAGACGTACTTATACATCGACAAGAATTAATGTTACAATCATTTTTCTATAATTTTGTATCAATGTGAAGCCACAGCATATTGTTACAAATTGAAAGAATAGAAAAAAAAAACGAAAGAATAATTGTTTATTCTGCATTAACAAAACGCACGTTACAAAAAAAAGACATTATAGAGTATCCAAAAGCCTCATATTCAAGTAATATGAGTCTATCGGTTTGTCATTGGGTTCTTAATTGTATCTACACATTGATACAGTATTATGGAACACTGTAACAACCTACTAATATCATAGAGCTATAAATGTGTTTCATTTTCTTGTGCCTATAAATAAAAGTCAACAATAATAATTTTAACCGACTTCCAAAAAGGAGGAGGTTCTGTGTTCGTCTGTTTTTTTTTTGTATTTCCATCTATGTTTTCGTTAATTATGGACCGATTTAAAAAAATATTTTTTCATTTCATAGAAGTAGCTTGCGCGGTGGTCCCATATAAATTTTATTAGCTTAGCTTGGGTAGTTTTTGAGTTAACTTCAATAATAGGTACGAATTTTTCCCACTTAGTCTATGTGGATGATGTTATAATAACTTCTAGTCACCATTATTTACATAGCAGGTAATGGTATTCGAATTTGTGTGGGGTAGATAGCACAACTAAAAAGTGAAAAATAAAAACCATTTTTCCAAAAAAAATGTGAAAAATCACTTTAATTTCGGAAGTCGGAGGCAAAAAACGAAAATTCTAAACCAAAGAAAATGACTATAAAAAGTTTTTACTAAACTCGACATCAAACAGAACTGCCTCTTACCCTTCATACTTAACCAGGCTTAACTTAACTAGGTAAGGTCGTTAATTTGTTGCTTAGATTCCGGTTACTAACAGGCTTGTCCCTCCTCTAGGGGCTCATATTGTAACAACGGGATTACTCGAGTTGCCCACAGTATCCTTATGTGCGCTAATAGGATACTAACTGGGATAGTAAAGCTATTTAGTAAGAGTTTGTATTGTTCAATTTGATATTAAAATTGTGTTAAGTCAAGTGGATAAGTAATTGGAAAGAAACAAAAAAACAACAACGGCAACTTCTCGGCAACTTTCTTCTTCTTTTTTTTCTTTTCTTTCTTTCTTTTTTCTTTCTTTCTTTTTTTTCTTCGGCTTCTTTTCGGCAACTTTTCTTTCAATACTTAGTTGATGTTAATTTCTGAAATAGCATCTTGGAGCAACCTGTACTTAAAAACTGTAGTGCAGAGGTCATTTACCGGGATCACGGATCGTAACAACGAATCAATGAAAATAAAACGAATAACGTGCAAAAAGAAGATGAATTGAAGGAAAGGGAGAGCCTTATGTCGACGAGCGTTTGAAATTTTTAATTTTTCAATTTACGAATTATTTTTTCTTATTATATTTTTATGATTACTATGCCCTACCCGTGTGTTAAATTAATGTCGCCATTGTAGCGGCACGTTGTATAAATGTTATACAGTATTTTTTAAACCAGTGCGCAAACTTAAACACGTGACTGTACTCATCATTATGAACAACTTTTACTATGGGACCAAACCTGAAATCGCGAAAAAAAATCAGCTGTTACTTACATTTTGGCCAGTTATGCGAAAAAATACAATAGACGTGGATATATTTAGTAACCTATTCCGCTTAGTTATTTCTAAAGAGCCATTAAAAACTCCTGAAAGAAATCGACACGTGTTTCACCTCTCAACGAGGCATCCTCAGCGCTCGGTGTCCGTCATCATCCTGAGGATGCCTCGTTAAGAGGTGAAACACGTGTCGATTTCTTTCAGGAGTTTTTATGGCTGTTTAAAAATAGCTAAGCGGAACAGGTTACTAAATATATCCACGTCTATTGTATTTAACCGACTTCAAAAAAAAGGAGGAGGTTCTCAATTCGTCGGGATATTTTTTTTTAATGTATGTTCCCCGATTACTCGAAGACGGCTGGACCGATTTGAAAAATTATTTTTTTGTTTGAAAGGGTATACTTTCAAATTGGTTCCATTGTCATTTGGTCACGATCTGATGATGGGATCTTGGAGAAATCGAGGGAACTCTTCAAATATTAAAGGCACATCTATAGCGATATGGGTATTTTTGATGAGCAGTTGACATAAGGCTATTGTAACTTAGATAAATTACAAACCAATCCACTAAAAAGTGAAAAAAAAAACTTTTTTACAAAAAACACAACCGACTTCCAAACTACAAAGTGAAAAATAACTTTAATTTCGGAAGTCGGTGTCAAAAAAACTAAAATACTCATCTGATCCATAGACACCGACTTCCGAAATTAAAGTTATTTTTCACTTTGTAGTTTGGAAGTCGGTTGTGTTTTTTGTAAAAAAGTTTTTTTTATAATGGATTTCTGCAAGGTCACGTATGAATCAAATAACTAGTTATGCAAACATAAATGTAGGGAACAACAGATTTTGTTTTTCGCGATTTCATGTTTGGTCCCATAGTAAAAATTGTTCATAATGATGAGTAAAGTCACGTGTTTAAGTTTGCGCACTGGTTTAAAAATTTCCCTGTATAAGTATTAGAACAGTGGTGGCCCAGTGGTAACAGCCGCGACTTAAGAGTTGTACGTCATAGGTTCGAACTCAGACAGGCGCTTTACTTTGTGTAAATTATTTCATCACCACTGCTCTCAAAACGGTGAAAGAAAACATCGTGAGGAAACCGGCATGTCCTAGAACCGAAAATTCGAAGACATGTGACATCTACCAACCCGCACTGGGCCCGCGTGGTGGATTACGGCCCACTCCCTCTCACAGAGAGGAGGCCTGTGTCTCAGCAACATTATAGGCTGATGATGAAATAGTGCGTCGAATCGATGTGGTGATCATCATACTGAAAAACTTTCTCCCGAGGACCCTACATCGTAATCGTGAAAGAAAATCAGTCGTCCAAAACAAAACTTCAATATGACCAAATGTTTGTATGTACACAATGCAAATAAACTCACATCTTTTCCCACGGGTATTACAATCAGACACTTCAGACCCCAACGATACTTACGATCCCACAGGTCTTCGCAAAGGTTCCGGTAGAATCGCAGTAGGTACTATTTGAAAATATTTGCTAGTTAGCAAGCTAGCGGAACTAAGACGTGCCTTTTTTTTGTGTGGGTAATTATCAAATAACTTCTCCCGCTCTGGGTGGAGCGGGAGGGCTTGTCAGACTCTTACTGACTAAAACCCACCCGTGTTCCTTCAGTTGCCATGTTGCCGGGAGGCCACGATTTCCCTTTCGGCCCGTATTCGCAGCCCCGGCAGGCATTGCCCCTAGCGGACCCCGTCAATTCTGCTGACATCTCTTTGAGGCGCGCGTGGAACACAACGCGCCGTCGACCCGGGCTTGGTCCTTATCGGACGGCGAGCTACCCATTGCTCACCGTCCGCAAGCCCGCGCCTACGGTGGCCGGAAATCTGCCTATGATTCCCGACGCCCAGGGCGTCTCCTTCTGCAGCGGTCAGGGGTGCGAGGGCATGAAACTAAGAAGTGCCTACCGTAATACATAAAGTCGGAAAAGTTTATTGTTCATAAAATTGACTAGCAACTTAAATAACACGGTAAATTGACGTATTGTGTCAATTTGATAAAAAAATAATTTCTCCGACCGTACATTGAAGTGTCGTCACTTGTGGAGGCTAAATTAATTCACCCAGGTTCCGTATATACCCCTTTTAGGGTTCCTTCGTTTACATTCACACCAGTTACGAGTTTACTACGCACCTGACCTTTTTGAAGGACTTAACCAGCAAGGTCGGAGTTTGTCCTTCTACATCGTTTCCACATCCGCGATATAAATTCTTTTCATGAAATTCTCTTCACATGACCATTTAAGGCTACAGACCTATTTCGGACATGGCAACATTAAGGGCAATGGTAGAATTTTGCTCGTGAATGCAAAAAAAGCAACGCAAATTTAAAATGTAGGATAGAATTTTTAGCTTAAGAAAAGCGTCCATAAAAGTTCCGGAATTAAGGAAGCTACGCGATCGTAGTAAAGTGCGCGCTACGACGCTACGCCGTAGCACGTAGCGAGACGTCAGTTTAAATACATTAGTACAGAATTGCTATTTTAATTAAATTACTTACCTATTTGAAATTGTCTGAATATACATATATATACATTCTGTATAGAATATTTTAATTCCTAAGAAATGTTAGCTATTTAAAGGCGATTTGTAGTTCTGAGTTTGAAGTCTGCTGTCAATCCCTAGCATTAGTTGGGATGACAGCTCACTTCAGTGACACTTCTCCTACATTTTAACGATGATATTTTTTAGAGAATAGACCGGCTGTACTACCTTCAATTTTGTTTACCTTTTAGGTATCTACGTTTTTTACATACTTGTGTGAAAAAGTGATTCCTCCATAATAGAAATAAAACCAACGAAATGCGTGCCGGACCACGCATAATGAAGGGTTCCATAGTTGGGATGAATATATCCCAAAAATAAACCTAACTTTGTAGTTGAAAAACATGTTCTCCCACACGGAATGTATGGGAAATATAAGTTGGTCGACTATTACTCGTGAACTTCTAGAGCCTACTTAGCTGTGACATACATAGTTTTCACATACTCAATTGAAATAGAAGGACCTTTCCAATCCCCACACCATGGGATAGAAAAAAAAACATCACCACTTTACGTGTAGGGGAGGGACCCATTTTTTTTTTTATAATTTTGTTTATCACTTTGTTGACGTAATTAATATGTACTCGTATACTCATGCCAAATTACAGCTTTTAGTACTAAAAGTCTCGGAGCTAGACCGCGGACAGACAGACAGACATGATGAAACTATAAGGGTTCCTTGTTTACTACGTAACCCTAAAAATGAAGATAAAACCCAAAGGTGGAGATGGCACTAAAATCCGCGAAAGCTTTCAAACAATAAAATCTTCTACTGGAAAATCAGATACCGCGGTCCCAGGGTTAAAGAAAATGTACACAGCAACTCTACTTACATCCCCGACAAGTTGCTATTATATTTTCTACAGGCGCAATACAACCCACTTAAACAAGTTTCTCTTTTAAACCATATTTTCCTGGTACAATACTATTACTACGCTAAAAGCCTTGAGAGTCTCAAAGAAACATAATATCGTGACAGCTTGAACTCAATCTCAGATAACGCGAATGTAATTTCAAACACGTGCCGGTGAACATTTTTGAGACTATTTTCGAGGAAAAGCTTTACTGTTTTATTTATTATATGGTGTTGGTAACGATGATGGTAATAAAAATCCTTCTATGTCCTAAGGGCACATCTTCCTTATCATTACCGTGTCTCCCGGTCTACTCCTTGATATGCAATGGCCTCTGTAGCCCCATGAAGCATGAGGCTCCAGGGGCTAGTGCAAATCTTGGGGTTCATTCGATTTATCGAGTCTGGTTAAACCACGCTGGGGTCGGTGCATTAAATTAATTCATTGGTTATAGTGATAATATTCTTCAGGGTTTTGCTTCCCAGTTTTCAAATTGGAAGTAGGTAACTGCCAGGTAAATTCATAAGTTGAATAAAATAAAAAACCGGCCTAGTGCGAGTCGAGTACACACAAAGGTTTCCTTATCGTATTAAGACAGAGCAAAAAACGCCAAAAAAAATACGTTTCTTGTATGGGAACCCCCTTTAATTATTAACTTTAGTTAATTTTTATATTTTTTTTGTTATAACGGCAATAGAAATACACAATCTATGAAAATTTCAACTGTCTACCTATTATGGTTCATGAGATACGGCTCGCTGACCGACAGATAGACTGACGGACAGCGGAGTCTTAGTAATAGGGTTCCGTTTGGCACTCTTTAGGTACGGAACCCTAAAAAGGAAAGAAGAAGAAGAATGTTGTATGAAATTATCTACCAGATATCTAATATTCTTCTGTAAATGTGTTTGTCATCTAACTTCTCCTAAACGGCTGGACCGACATGGACGAAATTTTGTGTGTATATTTGAGTGGATCCCTGGATGGTTTTAAAATACAATTGGACCCGGTAGGTGGCGCTGCTTGGACAGGACAACATCTGTCGGGTCCGCTAGTCTAGTTTAAAAATATTGTGGAAAATCCACTTACGTAAACCTTTTAGCTAGTTTCAACATCTCTGGATAAATTCGGTTAACTTATTTGGCAGATAACTACAAACCAATTCTGTTAAAATTTCTTTAAAAGTAATAGGATAGCCTCTTTAGCACACTGAAACAGGCCATAAAACTTGTAATTTATGGATCTGGATCTCTCTTACGTGATCACTTACGAAATCCAATTAGCGTTTAACATAATTGTATTTCTGTCAATCGTTTTAATTGACGGAGACAAAATGAATGCCTCTAATTTTGTTTAGCGGTACGTGACATTGGCGAAATTGTGGCGAAACGGTCACAAAGCCACTAATCACTAATCGAAATTCAAGTAGGCACTTAGTGCGGTTTCGTGCAATCGGCCCTTATTTTTTTAATGAAAAAACTATAATATATGCTTGAGATACACATTCTCCATGCCTCCTTAGTAAGTGTTTCACATTTTTAACCGACTTCAAAAAAAAGGAGGAGGTTCTCAATTCGTCGGGATATTTTTTTTTTTTTTTTTTATGTATGTTCCCCGATTACTCAAAGACGGCTGGACCGATTTGAAAAATTCTTTTTTTGTTTGAAAGGGTATACTTTCAAGTTGGTCCCATTGTCATTTGGTCACGATCTGATGATGGGATCTTGGAGAAATCGAGGGAACTCTTCAAATATTAAAGGCACATCTATAGCGATTTGGGTATTTTTGATGAGCAGTTGACATAAGGCTATTGTAACTTAGATAAATTACAAAGCAACCCACTAAAAAGTGAAAAAAAAAACTTTTTTACAAAAAACACAACCGACTTCCAAACTACAAAGTGAAAAATAACTTTAATTTCAGAAGTCGGTGTCAAAAACTAAAATACTGATCTGATCCAAAGACACCGACTTCCGAAATTAAAGTTATTTTTCACTTTGTAGTTTGGAAGTCGGTTGTGTTTTTTGTAAAAAGTTTTTTTCTATAAAAATATCATAAAGAATAATAAATACTAAATACATAAGTAAACTTACAAAATAGATGTCCAATCATCATCTGCCTAGCCTTTTCCTAATTACGTTGGGGTCGGCTTCCAGTCTTACCGGATCCATCTGAATTTCAGTATTTTAGATGGAGCGACTGCCTATCAAAGTCAAAGTCAAATCATTATTTCAAATATGATGTATGGCACTTTTGAACGTCAAAATTTACAAAATAATAGAATTGATTCTAGTCGCCCCTTCCAAAAAGTAGTTTTCGTATGGAGAAGAATGGGCAAGAAACTCCACCGTTACTCTTTTAAAATGTTTTACAATATTTTGTATAGGTATGTACCTATACAAAATATTGTAAAACATTTAGTCGTCAAATAATGATATGTGAAGACGATGCACCTAAAATATAATTACTATACCACAATAGGTAAAAAGAATTAAAAATAAAGCAACGACAGATAATTTAATTATGTGATAGATATATGGTGCTCACATATTTACAAACATTGTAAAAGTAGACAATTTTCCTAAAATTATATAATTAATAAATCACTGTTTGAGGACCTCCACCACCCAATTACTGGGTAATACGATACCCCTTAGTAAGACTGGTTGTCAGACTTTCGGGCTTCTGACAACTGTCAAAGATACACGAATAGCAGCACCAACGGATTAACGTGCTTTCCGAAGCACAAAATAGCTGTCCTAAAATATCTGCAAAAGTAATCTAGGTATCGCTTTAACTTAGCACTGCGAATATAGGTCCCTTTAAGAGCCCATAAACCTCACATCTAATTCACTTTTTACCTCGCTCGCGCCATACTGTTCGCGGACTGTGTGGGATGCTGGCGGCTCCAAGGCGTCAATAGTTCCCTCTTTGAGGAGTGGCTGGAGAGACGCCACGGCGTTCTCACCTTCCGCCTGACATAGGTCCTCACCGGACACGGCTGCTTCGGGAGGTTCCTGTTCAGGATAAGACGGGAGGAAACACCCGGGTGTCACCATTGTGTGGATCGGCCTGAGGACACGGTGGAGCATACGGTGGAGGTCTGCCCGGCTTGGGCGGAGCAACGCCGTGTTCTCGTAGAGGCGATCGGCGGCGGTGATCTCTCGCGTCCGGCCCTGGTTCAGGCCATGGTACGGAGCGAGAGGAAATGGCAGGCCGTCACCTTCTGCGAAGCGGTAATGCTCGCGAAGGAGGAGGCGGAACGCGTGAGGGAGAGGCAAATTTCGCGCCCTCACGCCCCTAACCGCCGCAGGAGGAGACGCCCGGGGCGGGAATCGCGAGCCGATTTCCGGCCACCGTAGGCGCGGGCTTGCGGACGGTGAGCAATGGGTAGCTCGCCGTCCGATAAGGACCAAGCCCGGGTCGACAGCGCGTTGTGTTCCACGCGCGCCTCAAAGAGATGTCAGCAGAATTGACGGGGTCCGCCAGGGCCAATGCCTGCCGGGGGTTCGAAGAAAACCGATAGGGGAAATCGTGGCCCCCGGCAACAGGGCAACCGAAGGAAAACGGGTGGGTTTTAGTCAGTAAGAGTCTGACACGCCCTCCCGCTCCGCCCAGAGCGGGAGAAGTTATTTTCCACCCAAAAAAAAAAAAAAAAAGGCGTCAATAGTTCTGGTGATTTATTTTTACGGTGAAAATAATGATAATTAAAAAAAACAGTGGCACTCCAAGAGTGCCGACAGCAGTGAAAATTTTAACAATTTTACTATGCAGGAAATACTTTTAACTGGGTGTCGGTAACGGTGTTGCGAATTCAATTGTTTTTTCCCATCTCAAAAATGCCCAACGCGCCTAAAGAAGTTTTCACTTAATATCTGCTTTATATTTAGTTCAGTTATTATGCAGTTTCATGGTGTAATTTGAAGTATTTTGTGAGTAATAGTGGTTTTTTGATCAGTTTGGAGGTAACTTCTTTTTTTTCTATCAAGGATTTTTATGGAAGCGTGTTTGCTGCCTAGATGCAGCTGAATACCAGTATTTTACATGGAGCGGCTGCCTATCTGACCTCCACAACCTAGTTACTAGGCAACACGATACCCCTTAGTAAGACTAGTTGTCAGACTTTTGGGCTTCTAACCACCCGTAACGACTGTCAAAGATCTACAAATGACAGCCGGGACCAACGGCTTTACGTGCTTTCCGAGGCACGGAGGGGTCTTGGTATGTAAAGATGGTCACCCATCCACGGACCAACTGCGGCAAGCGTAGCTTTACCTGATCGATCGACCTGTGCGGCTTTTATTACTTAGCCACAAGCCCCTCAAAGCGTGTTTTCGTCAAACATAGTACTTAAAATTAATCCTCAACTGTTACGTTAGACAATTATATTTATTCAAAATTAATGCTGCAATACTTTCAATACATCGGAGGACCATGCTACGCAATTTGAGATAATTCAATTTGAGATAATTATAGGCTCATAATTACACACACTTAAGAGCACTCTCCCTCGGGTCACCATCAATACTAAATGGCGTATTGTTGACACGAATTGAAGTGTACTGTCAAACACTTGAAAGTCTATTTCAGAATGAGTTTTAGAAATGAACTCATAGTTTAACCTCAATGATGAGAGGTTCGTTGACATTTACATTATTTTATTAACCGACTTCCAAAAAGGAGGAGGTTATATGTTCGTCGCGTATGTTTGTTTTTTTTTTTATGTATGTCCACTGATTTCTCCGTCAATTGTGGACCGATTTTGAAAATTCTTTTTTTGTTTGAAAGGGTGTGCTCTTGAATTGGTCCCATATAAATTTTATTAACTTTGCTTGGATAGTTTTTGAGTTAGCTACAAAATACGTATTTTTTTCCCACTTAGTATGTAGATGACATAATAAGTTTCTGTCACTGGTAGCAGGTAGTGGTATTCGAATGTGTGTGGGGTAAGTACCACAACTAAAAAGTGAAAAATAAAAGCTTTTTACAAAAAAAAACAACCGACCTCCAAAAAAAAACACTACAAGGTGAAAAATAACTTTAATTTCGGAAGTCGGTGGCAAAAAACGAAAATACAAAATCCAAGACACCAACTTCCGAAATTAAAGTTATTTTTCACTTTGTAGTGTTTTTTTTTTTTTGGAGGTCGGTTGTTTTTTTTTTGTAAAAAGTTTTTTATTGGTACTAACGTACCTGAATAATGTTCAAATTACAGTTACTTACACATAGATAAATCCGAAAAGGGTATATAACTTGGAAAGGTCACATTACTCAAATAGACAAACTAATAATATGAGTGTTATTTGTCATACTATAGCCCAAAAGCCTACCACGCTCACTTTTATTTTGTGTGGGAAATTATCAAATAACTTCTCCTGCTCTGGGTGGAGCGGGAGGGCGTGTCAGACTCTTACTAATTAAAACCCACCCGTGTTCCTTCAGTTGCCTGTATTGCCAGGGGCCACGGTAACCTTTTCGGACAAAACCGCAACTCCCCCCGTCAGTTCTGCTGACATCTCTTTGAGGCGCGCGTGGAACACGACGCGCCGTCGACCCAGGCACCAGGCCTGGGTCCTTATCGGACGGTGAGCTCTCCATTGCTCAACGTGCGCAAGCCCGTGCTTAGGGTGGCCGGGAATCGGCCTGCGACTCCTGACGCCCAGGGCATCTCCTGCGGCGGTTAGAGGCGTGAGGGCGCGAAATTTGCCTCTCCCTCACGCGCTCAGCCTCCTCCTTCGCGACTATTACTGCTTCGCAGAAGGTGACGGCCTCTCAAACCCTCTCGCTCCGTACCATGGCCTGGACCAAGGCCGGAAGCGAGAAATCCTCGCCACTGATCGCCTCCACGAGAACACGGCGATGCTCCACTAAACCGGGCAGACATCCACCGTATGCTCCACCGTGTCCTTACCACGCTCACTGCGTCGCTAATTTCAGACTTTTTAAGTCCAGGTTTTCTCACGATGTTTTACTTTCTTGTCTAAGATTAACTTAGCAGTTCACTGTTCATCATAGGTTAGGTATGTCCCTCCAATTGCACGTCATCGACCTCTTTCTTCAGCAGCTTCACAAATTACAGATCACCTTGTAAAGATCATCGCTTGATTTAGCTTATAAAAAATCACATTAAATCTTATTAAATAATTTCTTGATTATTAATGGCACTTGTGAAAAAAACGAAATTCTAAATATTTTATCCTAACTTATTAATCCTTAATATTATAAATGCGAAAGTAAGTTTGTTTGTTACGCCTTCACGCTAAAACGGCTGAACGGATTTGGATGAAATTTGGCACATATATAGATGATGCCCTGGAAAAGAACATAGGATTCTTTTTTTTCCCACGGGATCGAGACTTATGCGGGTGAAACCGCGGGGCCCTGCTAGTAATATTATAAATGCGAAAGTGAGTGTGTTCGTTTGTTACACTTTCGCGCTAAAACGACTGAGCGGATTTAGATGAAATTGGCGCATGGGTAGACCATGACTTGGGTTAGGACATAGAACACTTTTTGGCCAGATATTCCTGCGGGATTGAGACTTATGCCGCGGAGCGCAGCTAATTTCACATAAAACTATGTAGCGGTTACAGCTACTGCCCATCAGTTTGAAGTTGAAATCTTGTATGTATGTCGATCGCTCGGTAAACTCTAACTGCGCGATGCAGGATTTGTCTGACGTCATGTCTATGATGCGTAGTTCGTATGTGGCGGTGTAACCGCTACAGGTGCATTAAACTCAGACATTACACAGACAGCAATTGTATATCTGTTGTGTCAACTTCAGGGACAGTTAGGCTGCGTTTCCACCAGAGATGTCCGAGGATGCGTAGCGAGGGATGTGTTTGTTAAGAACCAACAGAATCGCTTCATTTACCTAGCCTCGCTCAGCGCAGCTCCGGTGGAAACGGCTTAGCGGTGCGAAGTTTTTGTACGTACAAAACAAGCGAGGGATGGGTGCGAGAGATGTGTGTTAGGGATCGACGCGAGTAAGAAATCGTATCTAGAAAGAACCCGCTACACATCCTCGCAGCGCTCAGCAGCCTAGCACATATCTGGTGGAAACACTCACATCGATTCACAGCTCGCACCACACATCCTCGCACCGCTCAGCTACCTCGTATATCTCTGGTAGGAACGCAGCCTACACGTTCTAAGCAGCCTTGAACCGACCTTCGAATCACTCAATTCACTTTCACTATTCTCATCTCAATGCTGCAGGAAAGAAATAAACACCCACTCGGTGAGAAATTCGCTTAACTTCTACAACGTAGTCGGGACCGATAGGCATCTATTGAAACTGCTATCAAGATCTAAGAATTGGTTTCAATCCCCCAAATCTTAACTTTGATTGAATCGACGCCGAATGGTGCGATGGGCACAGTGGCAAGGCAATTTGATTTCTGCAGTTCGGGACGTGGGTTTTAGTGTAATTTTAAACAAATATTTTTATCTCTTTATGGCCAATGTTGCCTACGGGGTTGTATTTTGAAGTGTTAAAGCCATCATACCAGTCAGCGAAAAAGTGAAAAAAAAAACTTTTATACAAAAAATTTCGGAAGTCGGTGTCTTTGGATCAGTATTTTAGATTATTGCCACCGACTTCCGAAAATTAAAGTTATTTTTCACTTTGCAGTTTGTGATCGGTTGTATTTTTTGTAAAAAGTTTTTTTTTTTTCACTTTTTAGTAGGTTGGTTTGTAATTTATCTAAGTTACAATGTGGCCATGGACGACCGAGCTTGGGCACAAGCTACTCTTCCCATTCGTATGGGAGGCCTCGGCGTCCGCAAAATTTCGAGTATTAGTCTACCGGCTTTCATATCCTCGGTCCATGGCACTGAGAAATTAATCAGGAAAATTCTAGCCTCCACACTGATTAATTTTGATGTGCCGTGCTTCACTGAGGCTATGAATGCCTGGAGAATCGCTTGCCCGAACTCTGATCTACCCGATTATCCATCTTCTCAAAGGCGGTGGGATGAGCCGCTCTGCAGAGTAGTACAGAACAATTTACTTAACACGTCTACTACTACTGCGGAGCGTGCGCGCCTGCTGGCTGTGAGTAAGTGGGAATCGGGTCTGTGGCTTCATGCACTACCGTCGTCGAATATAGGCACTTTGCTCGACGACACCACTTTCCGCCTCGCTGCTTCCCTACGACTAGGAGCTCCATGTTGTTCTCCTCATCGCTGTCACTGTGGCGAAGTTGTCAACAGTCTCGGCCATCACGGCCTGTTTTGCAGCCGAAGTGCAGGCCGCTTAGCGCGGCACGCGAACATCAACGACATCATCCGACGAGCTCTTGTCACCGCCGGCGTTCCAGCTGTATTAGAACCCAATGGCCTGGCACGCGACGATGGCAAGAGACCGGACGGCATGTCCTTATTTCCATGGAAGGTGGGTAGGCCTTTAGTGTGGGACGCAACCTGTGTCGACACTCTTGCGCCATCCCATCTTCCTAGCTCTGCGTGCTGTGCTGGTGCTGCTGCTGCGGCTGCAGAAAACCTCAAGCGGCGTAAGTATAATAACCTCATTGGTAACTATACTTTCGAGCCGTTTGGGGTTGAAACCCTCGGACCGTGGGGTCCGAGTGCCCATGGGCTCTTCCGTGACATCTCAAAACGGCTATTTGACACTTCCCGTGACCCAAGGGCTGGTTTTTACCTTGGCCAGAGGCTAAGCATTACCATACAACGTGGCAATGCGGCCAGTCTCTTGGGTACATTACCAGTCGACAGCGATGCGGATGAATTTTTCGACGCTATATTTTAGTTTGTAAATAGTTCTAGTTAAGTTAGTATATAATATCTATTTTCATTTTGTAAATAATTTATTAACTTTAATATTATATTTGAAAAGATTAAAAATCCGTAACTTAATATAAATAAAGAACACAATCGCGTTTAAAAAAAAGTTACAATAGCTTAATGTCAACTGCTCATAAAAATACTCAAATCACTATAGATGTGCCTATAATATTTGAAGAGTTCCCTCGGTTTCTCCAAGATCCTATCATCAGATCGTGACCAAATGACAATGAGACCAACTTGAAAATATACCCTTTCAAACAAAAAAAGAATTTTTCAAATCGGTCCAGTCGTCTTCGAGTAATCGGGGAACATACATAAAAAAAATATATAAAAAATCCGACGAACTGAGAACCTCCTCCTTTTTTTGAAATCAGTTAAAAATGAAATGGTACTATTCGTCATCTCTCTCGCACTGTAACAATGATGGCTCTAACACATCTTAGTATGCTTTGGGTTCCTGGTATTAGTGTCGCATGTTTGATTTGTGTCTGTAAAAGCACCTGTATCGTGGGAGGAGTAATCTATGTGTATGACAACGTTCTAACTCAAAATATTATGTACAAACTGTTCGTGCCCGGCGTCGCCCGGGTGTATTTCCGACTTTTCCGGTGGATTTTCCAAAATTTTCTTTCATGAAATCTTTGTCTAAAAATTACGAATACAACAAAAAAAAAACAGCCATATCGGTCGAGCCATTCTCTAGTGATGATGATCTTTCATACTTGCGGCAATAGATTTTAATAGTTTTTTTTGTGTTCAAAATAAACTAAACGTGAATTCATGCAGGCCTAGTACTTTTTGTTAGTTATGAACTATTTGTGTGCCAAATCCTATTAGTGGGATAATCCCAATGATTGTAATACTATCTTGAATTTATGCAAGCCTAGTCCTTTTTTTAGGTTACTCTCAGAAAATGTCTTGAACAGAATACCGTCTTGTATGACGATAACTTTCTTTTGCAACATCCGATTTTAATCAAACAAATCCTTTAATCTGCTCCCAATTAATCTCTTATCTACCTGTGAAAACTACATGAAAATCCGTTCAGGCATTCTGGAGATGTGCGCGAATTCCGGATTCTACTGTTTTATTATGCAAACCCTAAATAATCCCACGCAGATTATACAATCTTTTTTATTTACTAACCAAAATTCAAACATCACATCACCAAAATATCCTTTAAAGTTTAAAACAATTAGCTAATTATTCAAAACGTTTTCTCAAAGGGATGGAACTCAAAAAGCTCCACAAAGCATTCTCAGCGTTTTACAAAAAGCTTCAGTGTACTCTTGTGGCTTGTGGTTTCATGCGAGCCTGGTAGCGGTCCGTGGTATGTTGGTGGTTGAAAAGACCGTTTAGTAAATGCGGTGCCGCTTTATCAAGATATCTTGTTTTTGTGAAAGTACTGGCTGGAATTAGGGACTGATGTTTGCTGTTATGTAAACTGGCTGAAATTTCCATTTTAACCGACTTCCAAAAAGGAGGAGGTTTTATGTTCGACATAATGTTTTGTTTTGGAGTTTACTCCTTAAGAAACGATTTTGATATAAGTATGAAAATTATGAAAGGTATGAAAATTTTATGAGAAGTGTTTAGACAAGCGTGTAGTTGGGGTGGGTCAGGTTAAGTAAAAGGCTTCCATTGAGGGATAAAAGTTTGTATTTTGCCATACATTTTACAACAATACGTGCTTAAGTTTCAACAAGCAAATCTCTCCTAAACCCTGTCAAAACTGTCAGGCTGCCACCTTAGTGACAGCCGCAACAGAGGTCTGCTAGGACGGAGGAGTTCGTACACCGCCCGCTATAAACGTTAACTTTGTTGTGTTTTATTCGTAAACTAGCTGCGCCCCGCAGTTTCACTCGCATAAGTCTCGATCCCATGGGAATGTCGGGATAAAAAGTAATAGAATACTATTTCCATATTTATTTTTGTCCTAATCCAAGTCATGGTCTACCCATGCGCCAAATTTCATCCAAATCTGTTCAGCCGTTTTAGCGTGAAAGCGTAACAAATAAACAAACAAGTAACTTTCGCATTTATAATACATATTAGTTTTAGGATTCGTAAATAGCACGTAAAATTTCGTACGTACTTATTACATATTTTCACGCTTCGATCTAAATATTTCAGCTGTGCGATACACGATTACTTGCAATTTACTGCATCCAATTAAATCGGAAAGACAAGTCTAAATTATGATCTAATTATTGTTTCATTTAAGTTATATTAGGGTGGGGGGAGTTATATGTATACAAGGGGGGGTTAAAAGATGCGTTTATTTACCCTCTTTGCCTATTGCATATTCAAAGACAATCGTATTAAGGAGTAAACTCCAGTCGTGCATCGGAGCTGACAAACTTCTTTATATGTCTGTGACACACACACACTTTTTCATTTTTTTTATTTATGTTTTTCGATATTTTCGTCAATCTTTTTTTCATTTGGTAGATGAAACTTGCGCGGTGGTCTCATATAAATTTTATTAACTTTGCTTTGGTGGTTTTTGAGTTAGCTTCAATAAAACGTATTTTTTCGCACTTAGTATAAGTGGATGATGAAAGGAATCAAGTTCCCGTCACTGTGGTAGCTGGGTTAAGTACCACAAATTAAAAGTGAAAAATAAAAATATTTTAAACCAAAGACACCGACTTCCGAAAATAAAGTTATTTTTCACTTTTTTGTTTATTTTGGAAGTCGTTTTTTTTTTGTTTTTGTAGTGTTAATTAACAGGAAATAAAAGGACAGCAAACCAAAATGTATATTATTTTAATAAACACTAGCTGCAGACCGCGGCTTCGCTCGCGTGGACCCTAATTATTTGTCTAAAATAAAAGTAGCCTAAGTTACTCCTTATAACATCAGCTATCTGCCAGTAAAAGTCCCGTCAAAATTGGTCCATCCGTTTCGCAGATTACTCGGAACAAACAACCGACAAAAATTAAAAAATAATGTTTTTTTTATTATAAGTACTGTAAATACAATATACTTTCCTATGCATTTAGTAAAAAGCTGTTATTTGACAGAGAGCAGTGGTGGCCCAGTGGTAACGGCCGCGACTTACGAGTTGTAGGTCGTAGGTTCGAACCCAGACAGGCGCTTTACTTTGTGTAAATTATTTCATCACCACTGCTCTCAAAACGGTGAAGGAAAACATCGTGAGGAAACCGGCATGTCTTACAACCGAAAATTCGAAGACATGTGACATCTACCAACCCGCACTGGGCCCGCGTGGTGGATTACGGCCCACTCCCTCTCACAGAGAGGAGGCCTGTGTCCCAGCAGTGGGAACATTTATAGGCTGATGATGATGATCATGATGATGTTATGTTATTTTGACATTACAGACACTTTAATTTTATTTATTTGTATACATAGATAATATCGTAAAACAGAAAATATTTAGGCAAAAGTTTTGATTTGAAAATTAATAACAAGTAAAAGGCAAGTTACGAAAGGTATTTTATGTTCAAAATTTTGAAGGAAATAAGCGAATCGAACGACAAAGTTTAATGAGTTGGGCCCATAATCTGTGTCTCTACGGAAAAATAAAGTAACTTTGATCCCACGAAGATTACTTGACAATTTCACACTTTACAGCCCCAAAGCGCTGATAATTATTCCTGATATGGTGACAATACTGACTCTTCCCTGGTGACTATCGCAGTTTCATTAATATGACAGTTCAACTGATAAGTTAATAGCTTCATTGTTGAGAGGAGAGATATTTAAATACGGAGCAAATCGTTGCAATGAGCTTCATTTTAACTATCAGAATTAACATTGGGCAGTTAGTAAAGTTAGGTTGGCTTTCAAAACATTACTATTTACTAAGTACAGCGATGGGCGTGACACCAAATCCTTAGGCCAAGTTTTTTGTTCTTGTGGAGAAAAATAACTAAATTCCTGCATAATTGAATGCAACACCCTTCTCCTTTTAAGTACAGACGCCAGCACATCAAGCTACCCAAAACTGTCAAATTTTCCCAATCAACTTTGAACCTTAAAAATCAGCGATAAAGTTGAAAATCTATTAAATAAATTTGACAGATTGTAGTAGCTTGATGTGCTGGCGTCTGTACATATCATTGTAAATTATTCAGCCAATGCCAAAACCCTTTGACATAAAAAGATTTTCTTTCACCAGCCTCTAGACTCAAGTACTAGGCTTCCAGAGAGCTATAGGAGTTAAGTGGCTGTATTTGAAGGCCGGAAAACGCTTCGACACTTTCTTGAGAAATTGGAAATTGAGAGATGACCTTTTTATTGTCGTCGTTAAATTCTCTTAGAATTGTTTCGCAATGTTAAAATCTGGATATTTTTTTAAATGTTTGGTATTTCCTTAGTTCTTAAGGATCAGCTATAGGCAAATCGTGTTTTGCTTTTTGATAAGTTTAGTTAGTAGCCACGAAATAAAAACATCTGGCTAGCTGAAGAGTTTCATTAGTCGGTGAAAAAACTCGGATTACGGATAAACCTTGTAGATTATTGTAAAAAAAAACGGGTGCTGTTTTTGCAGCCGCAGCAAACAAAATTTTTGCAGCCGCTATCTTGGATTTTCATTTTGACCAAATTCACACTTTCTCTCTCTCTCTCACCAGCATACAGTGTACTCGGACCGATGTGTACACTTTTATCCCACGACACTGTAATCACTTTAATCTTTTCTTTTGTTTTTTTTTTTCGGCCGGCGTTCTCTCTCTCTCACTTTCTTTCTCTTTGAATTAGAAGAAGACAGTCGCAGGTATTAACAGTTTTTAGCGTAACGATTTCTGAAAGTTTCTAAGCCGTATTAAAGAACTTCGTTCCAAAAATAATATCACTAAAAACATGCAAAAAGTACTGCCGTATTTTGATAACTTTAAGAAGTCACCTAAACGTCAATAAAAACAACAAAGAACAGTGAACCTACAAAATTTTTCTGTTCTCCATAACATTCCTTTTGTTTTGCGTAAAAAGTTCGGAAATTATCGGAAATTTTACTATAACAAAATTGTAACATTGACAGTGAAAATTTAGATTTTTTTTTGCACGTTTTTAGTAAGATTACATTTTTTTTATCCTCAATCCAATTTTCTCACTGACTGGTAAAACTCTTCAGCTAGCCAGACGTTTTTTCTCGTGGTTACTACTTTAAAAGTTTTCTATATAAACTTATCCGAAACCCATAACACGATTTGCCCATAGCCGACCCTTAAAGATCAAATTTGCATATCTCCAAGTTTTTACATTTGTACGAGTAAGATATGAATATTCTTCCAAATTCTTTTGAGAAATTCCCACCTACATTTGTCAAGATATTTGCTGACCCAAAAAAAATATCCAAAGGTCAAAGGCTTGGTAAATAACAGTTGAATGGGTCCAATATTTTCGGGATTATTTTGTTACAGTTGACAAAGAATTACAAATTACTGGAAGAGCCATGTTTTCTCACACTATATTATGCAAATGTAAAAACCACAAAGTTATAAAGTTAGTAGTACAAGGTCAGGTGCGTAGTACTCGCAACCGGCGTGCGTGTATGACCATTACCCTAATTGCGGAACTTATTTTCGTAAACGATCATGACAAATTTGTTTAATGATGACAGTTCAACAACATTCATTGCGTTATTTACGTTGTTGAGCAGATTACTTTTCCAACTTGTGAAGCAATGGATTAGCAATCTGTTTCAAATCGAAACAAATTGTGATTGATCGTGCATTACGCAATTAGGGTACTGATGTATTCAAAACGTAAAGGAATCAAAAGGAGTATGTAGGTAAGGGTCCGTGCACAAAAAAACCCTCTTTTGTCAATTACTTATCTAATTGTGAGAAAGCTTAAAATAGTTGAAAGATTAAGTCTGTCTGACTATAAAAGTACAGTTTTTGTGGTGCTAAACCATTCGTGTCAGTCACAGCACCTGTTAATATTTGCGTCACTTTTGCGCTCTCGAAAATATAATTATTTCGCCTTTGATTTACTTAATGAAGATATTGTATAAATATTAAATAAAAATTAGATTTTGGCTAATGTCTAAAAATACATTACTGACTGTTTTTCTTTTTTTTAGATTTTTATTTTTCATTTTTTTTTCTGCTAAATTTTGTATGGAAGTTAATAAAAGTGGCTCAGCCTTTTGCAAGTAGACTATATAAATAATGTGGATGACGTTTTTTTTATTTTTTAAATCAAAAGCTGTTTCGTGTAACAAAATGATCAAACGTCAGTCTCGCATCAATTTTCGGAAAAATTGTTGCGAAGTCATTTTCCATGAATATTTAATTTATTTGAAAAATCCCTTTCAGACACATGCAAAACAAAGAACACGACTTTTCAAATCACAAAAGTTTTGTTTAAATTATTTTTCCCTTTCTCACAACAAATGAACAAAATTGATCAAAATAAGTCGATTTCGTACACGGCGGGTAAGGAGCGTAGGAGCCACCTCCTTATAGTTCGACATAATTATAGTTTCTGCCTACCCCCATGGGAAGAAGGCGTGAGTAATGTATGTATAAAGTTGGTAGTTATTATGTAGCTAAAATTGATAGTAAGTATTCTGGAGGTGAAATAAAATTGACGAAAAATGTGAAAAGTTCAATATCCTTTGGTGTCGTTCAAAGTATTTTACCAGGACTTCATAACCTCGTAAAGTTTGTATGGATATGGATATTACTTGAACCTCGATGAAATCTAAGCTGGAATCTTCAGGAAGATTCCGTACAATCGCCAACAATAAATAACACCCTTTCAACTGTGCTTTCAGGCTGCACGAAATTACACCTCTTCCAAGTTTATAGTTTCCTAGTAGCTAATAACTAGTTGGGTCTGTGAATTTACCCCTGGTGCGAATTAGATATCGATTTCTGTGTGAAAGAAACCCTTGAATTATTGTTTTGTATTTCTCATAATTCTTACCTAAGTATTTTTATGGGAAATATCAGCCTGTTTATGATACTGCAGAGCACACTTGTTCAATGTGTCTGCGTTTCTAAACTTAGTAAATAGTTTTCTTACAATCGGTCGGTAAATTTTTGGTAACCTAAAAAAAACAGTGGCACTCCGGGAGTGCCGACAGAAGTGAAAACTTGAATAAGATCGCCTTGATGGAAGAAAAATACTTGTATAGAACATTGGTCCGTAACCTCATCTAAATAAAGCACAATCCCGTTTACAAAAATGAGGTTTTGGTAACGGTGTCGCGAGTTCAATTGTTTTTCCCATCTCAAAAATGCCCGAAGCGCCTAAAGAAGTTTTCACTTCAAAAACTCGAAAATGAGTCACCTTGATCCATGCCAAATTTAATTATGTATCATATAAAAAGATTAGTTCGATTCGACTCATCAAAAAAGATCAAAACTTATTGGTCCCATTACCTACATTGCTACTACTAGACCCGACTATAAATTCAAGCCAGACCCGCAAAAGACTAGACTAAATTAGATTGAACGTGTGAGGCTACGTAATTATTCAGAGAGCTGTCTGATGGAACGCTTCGTCAATCACTGCACACGATCAATCTATTGTCAGTTAATTCGAAGCTTCAGGAATGAAGCAGAATTGGAACGGAATTTACGTCCACTTGAATGAATAATGCAATTAAGTGATTGTGTTTTGAACGACTGTACATGACACGATGTTAGATAGGTTATGTAATTCTTTTTGTTTTTTTTTAGGGTTCCGTAGTAAACAAGGAACCCTCATAGTTTCGTCATGTCCGTCTGTCTGTCTGTATGTCTGTCTGTCCGCGGTCTAGCTCCGAGACCCTTAGTACTAGAAAGCTGTAATTTGGCATAGGTATACATATTAATTACGCCGACAAAGTGGTAAAACAAAATTATGAAAAACATTTTTTTTTAGGGTACCTCTCATACACGTAAATTGGTGATGTTTATTTTTTTATTTTTTTACCCCATGGTGAGGGGTATCATTGGAAAGGTCCTTCAAAAATATTGTGAGTTTGTGAAAACCATTTTTGGATTCAGGGATTCGTTTGCGAAATATTAAGCTTTAAAGTCCTAATTTTTGTTAGAGTCAAGTGTCCCCCCCCTGCCGGCTAAATGGTTGGTTTTGGGTGTGTGAAAAAAATCACAACAGTAGTTTATATAACGAAATTAAAAGAAAAACTATCACAACTAAGTAGGCTCTACAGGTTAACGTAATAATCGACCAACTTAACTTTGCAGTTGCAAAAACATGTTTTCCCATACATTCCGTATGGGAGAACATATTTTTCAACCACAAAGTTAAGTTTGTTTTTGGGATAAATTCAACCCAATTACGGAACCCTTCATTGTGCGTGGTCCGACACGCACTTGGCCGGTTTTTTTTTTTGGTACGGTATCTCGTAGTTGACCTCTGAGATCATGACTACTTAACCGGGCTTTCCTCTGAGTGCCTTAAGCTACTACACTTAAAACATCCAGCCAGGGGTTTTTCAACTATGCTAATTAAAACTAGGTGAACGCTCGCTAAGGGCACCCCCTGTGGGATACGAACTTCGGCTTAGGGCGTCAACCGGAGGGAGGACATCAAGGATGGGACGGGCTGGAATTATTTTTGACCGGTGTTGTTTAACTACGTCACTTAGTATGTAACTCGAAAGCTTTTTTTTATTTTTCTGTCTTAATGCCAATAAACGCAATTTTCTTTCTTTCTTTCTTTTAGTGCTTTTGCCTCTATGTTTTAACTTTTTCAGAAAATAAGTAGGTACAGACGCCAGCACATCAAGCTACTACAATCTGTCAAATTTATTTAATAGATTTTCAACTTTATCGCTGAACCGTAAAGTTCAAAGTTGATTGGGAAAATGTGACAGTTTTAGGTAGCTTGATGTGCTGGCGTCTGTACTTACAGTATTTCTATTTTCTTAATGTCCCTCGGGAATCATCGCATTTCCGAATACAAACAAATGCTAATTTCCATGTCCATCAATTATTAGATTTATCGTGTTTAATAATTTGAATTCAGAACTAAGAACTTTATTGTTGTTTTGTTTTGATTTCCGTGTGAACTATATAGAGCTGTAAAACTATTTTCTTATCTGTCGTGCCTGCGACTTTAGCAGCTTTCCTGCTATTTTTTAAATAAATTGCATTAGGTTAAAAAAGAATCAACTCTATATATATACTTCCAAGTCGATTCAGAGCGTCCGATCTGCACCAAGTGCAAAGGATAACTGATAGAAATCCGACGACTGACGAAACACGAAGTTTGCCGAGGGACGTTAAGAAAATAGAAATACTGTACATATTGGATCTTCTTCTTTTCGTGTGGTTAGTGACTAACCTGGTGTCAGAGTTTTAAAGCTGCCCACAGGCCTCTGACTTGGCTCCACAAGCCGTCGAGAAATATCTCTCAGGCATGCCGGTTTCCTCACGATGATTTCCTTCACCGTTTTTTAAGCAAGTGGATATTGGATTGTCTCGGTCTTGTCATCGCTGGCTCGACTGCTGGGCATGGTGGGGTCTAATTCCCATGAAGTGCAAAAGTGTCTTTGGGGTTTTCCATTAGGATATTCTCAGTAGCAGCTCAGTTTTTGGATTTATACCCGGTTGATAGCAAAATTAGTTCACCTGTCTCTGTCTTCCTCCTCGGTTCCATATAAGCGTCTGTTATGTTATTAAAAAACTTTTTACAAAAAAAAACAACCGACTTCCAAAAAAAACACTACAAAGTGAAAAATAACTTTAATTTCGATAGTCCGACTTCCGAAATTAAAGTTGTTTTTCACTTTGTAGTGTTTTTTTTTTTAAGTAGGTTGTTTTTTTATTTGTAAAAAGTTTTTATTTTTCAGTTTTTAATTGTGGTACCTACCCCACACAAATTCGAACACCACTACCTGCTATGGAAATAACAATGACGGGAACTTAAGATATCATCCATATACTAAAAAATACGTATTATTGAACCCAACTCAAAAACCATCCAAGCAAAGTTATTAAAATTTATATGGGACCATCGAAAAGAATCATCGAAATCGGTTCACCCAGTCGAAAGTTCTAAGGTAACAAACAAAAAAAAAAAGTGTGGCACTCGGGGACTGCCGCGGTAAAGCTATTGCATCAGCATTTGTAACCTCCATACTTCCTATTTGTCAACGCTACACTTGGGATGATGACGTGATAACATAAAACAAAAATTACGTTCCCATGACAACATCACGTTGTCATGGGAACCGTCATTACATGGTAGGGGGAGTGGCGGGTGTTAGGTTTTATTTTTGTTACGTTACGGAATTTGTTGATTCAGTCCCCGCGCTCAAAGCCCGTGATAAAAGCTATGCAATAGCTTAAAATACAGTCGAATTGAGAACCTCCTCCTTGTTTTGAAGTCGGTTAAAAATGAAGCTATTTGCTGATTACACCAACAGGTTCAATCCAGCTGTTTGTCCATAATTTATGCAGCAACTGGTCGCCCCTGCATACGAGCGCGTTAATTCTCCTTACGACGGGATTCTGGCAGGACGCCACGACAGCGTTTAGCAGGAAGCAGTTGATTTATTCACATATTTCATGGCCGTAATTCAATTTCAGAAGCATATCCCGAGGTGATCTTTTCTCTTGAATTTATATTATCAATAGCTGCTGCCAAATGCATTGTACAATGTCGCCCATCGACATGTCCCGCCCGCATTTTTTTGAATATTCATGAAAAATTATCGAAAAATTTCTTTATAATTTTTTAACCGACTTCCAAAAAGGAGGAGGTTATATGTTCGTCGCGTACGTTTTTTTTTTTTTTTATGTATTTCCACCGATTTCTCCGTCAATTGTGGACCGATTTTGAAAATTCTTTTTTTGTTTGAAAGGGTGTGCTCTCGAATTGGTCCCATATAAATTTTATTAACTTTGCTTGGATAGTTTTTGAGTTAGCTACAAAATACGTATTTTTTTCCACTTAGTATGTAGATGATATGATAAGTTTCTGTCACTGGTAGCAGGTAGTGGTATTCGAATGTGTGTGGGGTAGGTACCACAACTAAAAAGTGAAAAATAAAAACTTTTTACGAAAAAAAAACAACCGACCTCCAAAAAAAAAAAACACCACAAAGTGAAAAATAACTTTAATTTCGGAAGTCGGTGTCTTGGGTTTTGTATTTTCGTTTTTTGCCACCGACTTCCGAAATTAAAGTTTGTTTTTTTTTCGTAAAAAGTTTTTATCTTTAATATTTTTCAAGTTATTCAATTTTTTTTTGTTTTGAGTAGCATTGTCTTACTTGATTCCTAATTCTCTATGGCACATTCAAGCCTCTAAATTATTACAGACTTGAACAAATATTTGAACACTAAACACTTGATAGGTTTACCGACGGTTTAATTATCCCAACAGCAAAAATGCGTAGGTACTCGTATTTTTATAAGCTATTCGCGTTTTTTGAGTATTTATATTATTACGAAGTGTCATGTAGTTTCGTATAAACACGCGAAAAAACGCATAGATGATGATACGTTGTACACACGGCTACACATCAAGCTATACAAATCCAGTTTATACTGATCTCGCATTGTATAGAATTTCCGTACAATGCGAGGTCAGTTTATACTGGATAACTATAGCTTGATGTGTAGCCGTGTGTACTACACTGAAATAGCAATTCATCGCAACGTGTGGAACAAAGGGTAATTGTGTTGCCTCACTCAAAGCCTCTCGAACGTCAAAGGATAAAATATGGTGTATGCGATTATTAAATACAGTATGGGACGCCATTTCGCTGCCGGGTTTTTAAGGGCTGACTAATATTGCTTTGATTACATTTAGTAATTACCAATCTGCTATAATGTTGTCCAGAATCATATATTTCTGCAATCGGTTGGCACGACTACCTTCATAGAAGAAGGTAGATGACAAATTTATTTATTTATTTATTGGATCTCCAACAGAGGCTACACAATTACATGCAAGATTACAAATACGAGGACAAATACGAGTGTGCGCTTCCAATTATGGGAGACCACATCATTCTCTTATAATCTAGGTAAAAACATTAAAGCTTGACAAAGAGAAATAATAATAACGATAAAATAAATCAAAAAATAAAACACGAAAATAATCATAAAAGGAAACAAAATTAAATACAAAACAATTTAATAAAAAAATTCAAATAAATGGTGCAGGTTTGGCTTGAAGTAATCTTTTACATAAGTATTTGCGCCCATAAACTACTTACTAGACACCAGATAAAAGCAATTGAAAATGTACAAGTTTTCTAAAAGAACTCTGTAAAAGCATTATAAAATATTTCTCACTAGCTGTTCGTGCCTGGCATGAGTGAATTTTTGACATTTCCTATAGATTTTCCAAAAAAAATTTTTTTTCGTCTTGCGAATTTTAAAAAAATTTGAACACTTATTTTTGAGTTAAAATATGGCATGACGTTACGCCTTGCTAGATTGAATACTGCGTTGTGACGTAGGAGCCCCCACTCCCCAACTTTAATGCGTGTTTTCTAAGTTATTTTTGATTAATATGATAAAGCAAAAAATACGTGTCTAATATTTTTTTATTATCTGAAAGACGGACTAAATAGATTTTTTTTTTTTACTTAAGCAAGTACCCTAAAAGTCTTCCAAATCGTTTGAGCCATTCCCTAGTGATAATCTTTCATATTTCCGGCAATAGATTTTTATTGACAGACAGCATTTTTTTTATAAACTCAAAATAAACTAAACGTGAATTCATGCAAGCCTAGTACTTTTTGTTGGGTTACTCTCCGAAATTAAGCACAACGTGTCGTGAACAGAATTATACCGTCTTGTATGACGATAACTTTTTTTCAACATCCGATTTTAACCTTATATTCTGTTCCAAATTATCATCATCATCATCATCAGCCTATAATGTTCCCACTGCTGGGACACAGGCCTCCTCTCTGTGAGAGGGAGTGGGCCGTAATCCACCACGCGGGCCCAGTGCGGGTTGATAGATGTCACATGTCTTCGAATTTTCGGTTCTAGGACACGCCGGTTTCCTCACGATGTTTTCCTTCACCGTTTTGAGAGCAGTGGTAATGAAATAATTTACACAAAGTAAAGCGCCTGTCTGGGTTCGAACCTTCGTAGGTTCGAACCCAGACAGGCCAGGACCTTACAACTCGTAAGTCGCGGCCGTTACCACTGGGCCACCACTGCTCTTCACTGGGCCACCACTGCTCTCCAAATTAATCTCTGTCTAAATGTGAAAACTACACGAAAATCCGTTCTGTAGTTCCGCAGAAGTGCGTAAACAAACAAACAAACAAACAGACAGACAGACACCGGATTCTACAGTTTTATTATATATACATATATAGATAGATAATAGACACCAAAACCATGCTAGAGACAAGCAACCATGCATTATAAATAAGCCCGTCAGTTTAAACTCCTAACATACTGTGTACCAGGCAATCATAAACAAGGACCACTAATAATTCAACGTCACAGACCTACACCAGCTTTCAGTAGAATTTCCATCCAGAATCAGATAAGAGTAATGTAGTAATGTGATTTTAAGTGGGCTTCGAATAATGGGTAATTTCAAAGTAAAACATTGCCCAATCACCCACTCACAGAAATGGTTTCCAGGTCACTATGGGTTTATTGCTCGTTGGCTAATATACCGAAGAAGTACTTACTTAGCACTATATCTGTTTCTGCCACCAAGCATCTTTGCCGTACTCCAGTTTTAAGGCTACGGGTGCCGGTGATCCGCAGGAGAACCAAGGTAACCGACATCGCCCGAAGAATTGTCAAACTTAAGTAGCAATGGGCAGGGCACATTGCTCGCAGAACGGATGGTCGATGGGGCCGAAAGGTTCTGGAGTGGCGACCACGTACCGGAAGACGTAGCGTTGGAAGGCCTCCTACAAGATGGACCGATGACCTTGTGAAGGCCGCAGGAATCCGCTGGATGCGGAAAGCACAGAATTGGTCGAAGTGGAGGTGCTTGAGGGAGGCCTATGTTCAGCAGTGGACGTCTTTCGGCTGAAATGATGATGATGATGATGATGGGTGCCGGTGTAATTACAGGTATTTCAGCCTTGTCTCTTTGGATTTTCCATTCTATTTCTACCCAAGCTACATGCTGTGACTTACTGCCTTATGGGAGCTGGTCACCACGTGTATGAAAATCCACCTCCATATTTCCGTGGCAGTAACTATTTTCTAAAGTAGACAACTTGCCAGACTTTTGGTCTCCTCACTACCCGTTACGATGATACAATTTACAACCTACAAGTATGTAGTCGTTCCGGGTCTGGCTGTTTGTGTATGTGAGTTTAAATGTTTGTAAAAGCACCCACAATACAGGAGAAATTCCTAGTGTGGGGCAACGATTTATTTAACTAAAATAAAATAAATAAATTTCCTATACTATTAAACGAGCAATATTTATATATTTGTTTGTACATGTATTTGTAGGTTCTCAAAATCGGCTCTAACGATTTCGATGAAAGTTGCAATATAGGGGTTTACGGGGGCGAAAAATCAATCTAGCTAGGTCTCATATCTGGGAAAATTAGTTTTCTCTATTTTCACAGCCTCGGGAATGTGATACGACGTTGGTATACCTGGACGATATGTTTATTTCTATTTTCACCCGAGCAGAGCTCGGTCGACAAGGTACTGGTTATTAAAAGCGCTTTCCGAAACATGAAAAACCATAATACAGGGTGGCAGGAATATCGACGTGAAAATTGTTATCATGGATTCAGTAGAATTCATGATTCTGAATCCCCTGCCTATTTTTTTTTGTCGGTTATTTAAAAAAAAACGTGTGCGGTCGATGATTTAAAACAAAAACAAAAATTTTACAGCCGCCATCCTTGGATTTACATTTTGACCTCATTGTCAGCTTTAGTACCCTCGAAAACTATGAAAACGATACCCATGATAAAAAAACTTAGATTTTCATTTTGACCAGATTCACACTTTCTCTCTCGCTCTCTCATGCAGTATACTCGAACCGATGTGTACAATTTTATCCCGCCGCGTTAAAGAACTTCGTTCCAAAAATCGTCTGTTTCATAGAAAAGTGCAATACCTACGCAGTCAAAATGTACGGAACAGCAGATTTTTTTTAAATAACCTACGAAAATTTTTAATGCAGGGGGTTCAAAATCATGTACTGAATTCATGGTAACAGTTTTCGCGTCGATGTCCCTGCCACCCTGTTCATTTAAAAGTGGCCTACCCACGGACTTACCGCGATATTTACAGTCAACCTCGCAGATTAAACTGACGGTCTATAAAAACTGCTCAACTTAAGAGGGAAAACTGCACCATTTTATAAAAAAATATTTAAAAACTTTTTCGTCGTTTTATTTCGTTTTGTCAAAATGCCAGTTACACACGCCGAAAAGTTTTTAATTCATGATATTTTACGTGCTAAACTGGCTCAGAACTTCTGAACAGTAATATATTTTAAACTGAGTTTGGTTTATAACCTGTAATAATCCTGTAAACAAAGGTTTTTGTTCAATGACAGGGACATTTTCTACCCTAATCATGTTTCTTGTCCCACTTATAATTTTAAAGAAAAGAGGAAACTCTTTCTTGCGATCAGAAATGTATGGCCATATTTTAAGCATGTGGTCATAGAACTGAACAACTTTTTTCATGGACCAACATCGTAATCATTTCATCAATTTCACTCCACGCATAACACTTTGTCACAACACCAATTTATCTCGCCTGCTCGACGTCCGTACTGCACTGCAGGGATCCAGCAGAATATCAGCGTCAGGTATATTTGCCTGACACATGCTGAGCTGGACTCCCATTTGGTGCAACCTTGAGACGCACAACGCTTTTATATTTGATTATTTCGAAGTATTTCATAATGTCACTCCATTACTATACTTTTTTTCTCTTTTTAGGGTTCCGTACCTCAAAAGGAAAAAACGGAACCCTTATAGGATCACCCGTGCACCTAAAAAAAAAAAAAAATATAAAAACTTTATTGTTCAAGTAAACAGTACAAATTCAAATAGCACTAGCCTCCACACTAGGATTCCCTGTGTCGTGGAGACTAGTCTCTTTCGTCTTACAACTCTAATACATAGTAGATACTATATGTAGGCACTTAAGTAACATCAGTCGGTAAGATTTATGAAGTGACAATAATCGAATGTTATTCCAGTACAATAAATTCACCTTAAAATATTGTAATTAAGTTACATGCATTATATTTAAACGTGTTTGGTGTAGGTATTGTATACGTGTGTGGTGTGGATGTGTGATGTATGAGTGAGTTAAGGTGGGTTTGGACCAAACGAAGATAAGACAAGGTAAGAGCAAATCCTTTCCTGACATCTGTCTGTCCGTCTGTCACAGCTAATTTGCTCCGAATCTAATGGACCGATTAAGTTTAAATTTGGTACACATATGTATTTCTGTGACCCAAACATGGACGTGTAACGTAAATAAATTAATTTTGAACATAGGGGTCAATTTTGGGGGCAAACAAGATAAGAAAAAATAAAGTTTTGCTAACAGTGCCATGTGACATATCAAATGAAAGTGCTTGTTGCGAGGATTTTAAACATATTTTTTATATAATTTTAAAGTAAATACTTTTAAAGATATTTAAGAAATTCGATGAAAATTTTCCATTCCCCCCCTTATCTCCGAAACTACTGGCCCTAAAATTTTGAAAAAACTACATAGTATGGCTCTTTACTCATAGATTACAGGAAAACCTATAAAAAGTCTATGGTCTTAAAATAACATGGTAAATCTCTCAAAATTGTGCGTACAAACTTACATTTGCAGTGGGAATGTATGGGAGAACATGTATTTCAACTACAATGTTAAGTTTGTATTTGGGATAAATCATCCCAAGTTTTTTTGTACATTGGCATCTTGTTTTTATATATATTCATGTAATTGGTTATCACTGAATTGTGCTTATGTGTGTCTTTCGTGTGCACTGAAAAAATGTTTTATTTATCTATCTATCTTTAATGCGAAAAAAAAATCAGCAGCCATACATTTGAATCAAGTAGATATTGAGTTAAGTATGGGACAGATGATAATTTTTTCGCGAGTCATTGAGTAATGTGTTCAGTTTGAACACATTTCTGCTACACGCTGTATAAATTCTGCGAGCTGTTGCATTGCATGCTATTGCATTATTTTTTGCTTGTCGTGTTGATATGTATTTCATAAATCTTTTGTTGTTGTTGTCCATTTTGATTGTCAAAAAGTGCACTTCTATCGTCTGCTAATAACACGTACCTACTTAAGAGCGTTTATTCTGAAAGTTGGCAACGCCGCAAATAAATGTCAAATATTTCGCTGTTTTGATTAATTTGGCAATATTACTGTATGGAAATAAGAAACGTGGCTAACTAGCGAACTAGAATATTAGTAATGAATTGCAATTATAACACTGAATTTGATGTTAAAATCGTTTTAGGTGTAAAAACCGGCCAAGTGCGTGTTGGACCACGCACAATGAAGGGTTCCGTAGTTGGGATGAATTAATCCCAAAAACAAACTTAACTTTGTAGTTGAAAAATATGTTCTCCCATACGAAATGTATGGGAAAACATGTTTTTGCAACTGCAAAGTTAAGTTGGTCGATTATTACTCGTTAACTTGTAGAGCCTACTTAGTTGTGATAGTTTTCCTTTTAATTTCGTTATATAAACTAGTGTTGTGATTTTTTTCACACACCCGAAACCAACCATTTAGCCGGCAAGGGACGACGACACTTGACTCTAAGAAAAATTAGCACTTTAAAGCTTCATATTTCGCAAACGGATCCCTGAATCCAAAAATGGTTTTCACAAACTCACAATTTTTTTAAAGGACCTTTCCAATGATACCCCTCACTATGGGTTAAAAAAATAAAAAAAGTAACATCACCACTTTACGTGTATGAGAGGTACCCTAAAAAAAATGTTTTTCATAATTTTATTTTACCACTTTGTCGGCGTAATTAAAGTATATACCTATGCCAAATTACAGTTTTCTAGTACTAAGGGTCTCGGAGCTAGACCGCGGACAGACAGACAGACAGACAAACAGACAGACGGACATGACGAAACTATAAGGGTTCCTTGTTTACTACGGAACCCTAAAAAGACATGTATTTTTTACATCTAAAACTAAATATTCGGTGTTACGATATTAATTATTGCATTTCCTAATCAATATTTTAGTACGCTAGTTAACCACATTTCATATTTCCATACAGTAATATTGCCAAATTAATCAAAACAGGTAAATATTTGACAGCTATTTGCGACGTTGCCAACTTGTAGGATAAAGGCTCTTAATGGCGGTTAAAAACTCGAATATATTATAACACGGCAGTTAAATATCGTGATGTAACGCTTCACAAAAAGAAACGAACAAACTTCCCCAACTTTCCAACTTAAAAAAGGTATAAACTTTAGGATTTATGTGTACAAAAACACAATCTTGAAACTTATCAAAAGACCGAAAAGTTACAAGTACCTACTTATTTGAATGCCTACCGGAAGAACAGATAGTAATAAAGATATCCCCGAAAAAGAATCATATGAATTAAATATCTTTTTAGGGTTCCAAATCAAAATCAAATCAAATTATTTATTTGCTAGAATGCAGGTATACAAATAAGGTCATGAAGAATTAAAGTTGAGCCATACATTCTGCCCAAGATTCGACATGCAAAATTTAAATGAATAAATTGCAATAATAAAAAATAAGAACATTAAACACAATTATCAGATAAAAAATTAACAGTTCAATACAATTAAAATCAATTCAGTCAAAATGCAATTCATAAATACGTAATAGTCAAAATAAGATCAAAATGTCAAAATACAATTCAAATGTCAAAATACAATTCAAATGTCAAAATACAATTCAAATATCAAAATACAATTCCAATGTCAAAGTACTATTCAAATTAAAAAAAAAAATACCATTAAAATGTCAAAATACAATGGTATTTTTTTTTTTATTTGAATAGTCCGTACCCAAAGGGTCCAAACGGAACCTAGTTATGCTAGTTATGCAATAAAATTACATTAAGGTTGCGTTCCCTGTAGGGCTCGAAATATCCGCCGTAGGAGACGCCCTGGGCATCGGGAATCGCAGGCCGATTTCCAGCCACCGTAGACGCGAGCTTGTGGACGGTGAGCAATGGGTGGCTCGCCGTCCGATAAGGACCAGGCCCGAATCGACGGCGCGTTGTGTTCCACGCGCGCCTCAAAGAGATGTCAACAGAACTGACGGGGTCCGCCAGGGCCGATGCCTGCCGGGGTTGCGAAGAAGTCAGAAAGGGATATCGTGGCCCCCGGCATCTGAAGGAACAAGGGTGGTTTTTAGTCAGTAAGAGTCTGACACGCCCTCTCGCTCCGCCCAAAGCGGAAGAAGTTATTTGATCATTTCCCAACCAAAAAAATAGGGTTCGAAATATACGTATTGTTCACCACACTATTGTTCAGATATTTTTTGCCTCATATAGTAGGGAGTGAGCCTTCTACCATCATCCTGATTCCAAAGAAAACATCGCGAAGAAACGTTCAAAAGAAATTAATGTTCTATAACCAAATTTTCGAAGACATGTGATATCCACCAACCCGCAATGAGCCCACGTGGTGGATTGCAGCCCGCTCGACTCACAGAGATGAGGCCTGTGTCCCTGTAGGGCGTACATTGTAAGCTGATTATGCTACCAGGCCTACGATCACACACATCTCATATCACAAAACGAAAAATGTAACCTCTTTTTAATTCTAAATCCCCGTTAGATAACCATCAACGAACATTAATCTGTCTTCTCTTCAAGTAATGAATGACAAGCCCTCCCGCTGTCTCAGATGAGCTATTACACAAGTTTTCACATCACAGCCGCAGACGCTGGCAACACTGGCGTGCCACACAATCATATGTCAGCGATGAGACAGAAGTTGCAGACTTTTTCATGTTTGGGAAATAGGTTTTCTTCGCTTCCCGCTTTATGTCCCTGTTTTTAGGGTTCCGTAGTCAACAAAGAACCCTTATAGTTTCGCCATGTCCGTCTGTCTGTCTGTCCGCGGTCTAGCTCCAAGACTGTTAGTACTAGAAAGTTGTAATTTGGCATGGGTATACATATTATCATGCCGACAAAGTGGTAAAATAAAATGATGATAAATAATTTTTTTTAGGGTTCCTCCCCTACATGTAAAATGGGGATGTTTTTTATTTATCCCTTGGTGTGGGATATCGTTCGAAAGGTCTTTCAAAAACATTGTGAGTGTGTTACAACCATTTTTGAATTCAGAGATCCGTTTGCGAAATATTAAGGTTTAAAGTGCAAATTTTTGTTAATCAACTGCCCCCCCCCCCTGCTAGCTAAATGGTAGATTTTAGATATATGAAAAAATTCACGGCAGTAGCTTATATAACGAATTTAAAAGGAAAACTATCACAGCTGAGTAGGCTTTACAAGTTAACGAGTAATAATCGACCAACTTAGATTTGCGGTTGTAAAAACATATTCTCCTATACCTACATTCCGTATGAAAGATTTTTTTTTTCAACTACTAAGTTAAGTTTGTTCTTAGGATAAATTCATCCCAACTACGGAACCCTACATTGTACGTGGTCCGACATGCACTTGGCCGGTTTTTTATACTTGACTTCCATGATCTTACAGCGCTTAAAGGAATTTAGTTCGTAAATGAGAAAATTGACAAATAATTTTAGAAAAGGTGAATGTGACAGATACACAGATAGGTAGACTCCAGAGTAATTCCATTAATTCCACTAGAATAATAACGATAATTAATTGGGGTCAATTAAAGAGGTCATTAATTGAGACGCTACCCGAAATTGGGTAATTTTGCCTCAAGTTTATCTCAATAAACGTACGTAAGATGGAAAACATCCAATGTTTCTTTCGTTTTTATGTCCACATTTTCTCAGAATTGAAATAAAATCTTGAAGTTTTCTAAGTAGGTGCTCATAATTATACAATAACTAAACACACATACTAACTAATATCATAAATGCGAAAGTGAGTTCGTTTGTTTATTCATTTGTTTGTTATATATAAACGCTTTCACGCTAAAACGGTTAAACAGATTTCGATAAAATTTGGCACATAGGTAGACCATGACTTGGATTAGAACACAGAATACTTTTATCCCGATATTCCCACGAGATCGAGACTTATGCAAGTGAAACCGCGGGGTGCTGCTAGTTCTAATATAATCGAAAAATTTAAGACTTTATTTCAAAAACAACTTTTGTCAAAAATTTCATGACATACGCCATCATCATCTGCCTAGCCTTTTCCCAACCATGTTGGGGTCGGCTTCCAGTCTAACCGGATGCAGCTGAATATCAGTATTTTACATGGAGCGACTGCCTATCTGACCTCCACAACCTAGTTACTAGGTAACACGATACCCCTTGGTAAGACTGGTTGTCAGACTTTTGGGCTTCTAACTACCCGTAACGACTGTCAAAGATCTACAAATGACAGCCGGGACCAACGGCTTAACGTGCTTTCCGAGGCACGGAGGGGTCTTGGTATGTAAAGATGGTCACCCATCCACAGACCAACCGCGGCAAGCGTAGCTTAACCTGATCGATCGACCCGTGCAGCTGTTGTAACTTAGCCACAAGCCCCTCATGACATACGCCATCTTGTAGAGAAATTCAGTTGTGAAGATATTTTTTTTTACTCTACTGTTAAACTAACTAATTTGACTAAGGTGGTTTTTTAAATAATGTCTTCAATTGTATTAGAAGTCTGTTTTTTTGTTTAAAAGAAAATCTTAATTAGCCACTAGAAATGGCGGCCACATTTTTCCCAAATTCTCCTCCAAAAATGGCAGCTCAAACTGAGAAATTTTCAGACAACATCAAAAATGGACCCACTGCCACAAAATGTGTGTCGTGTAGTGATGTTGATAAATATCTCGCGTCGTATTGTTCCGAGACGAGTTGGGCACAACTATGACGCCGTATCCGTTGGGCAAGACAGAATGTGAGTTGGGTAGCTATATGTACTTTGTTACATGTCACCAAGTCACGATGACTTTACGAAAGTCTCAGAACTGATAATCACTCTTGAAAGGATTGTGGGTTTCAGATTATTTATATTCCATTTGAAATAAGATTAGACATTTAAACAAATCTTTTTTACAGTCCGTTCAACCGATTTTGACTTCTATACCGTAAGCATAAGGATGGCATTAAAAGCAAAAAAAGTGGTTACAATACCAAAGTTTACTGCAGCTGCCATTTGTCATGCCACCAACGCAATTGAAGTCAAAATCGGTTGAACGAACTGTAAAAAAGGTTTAGTTAAATGTCTAATCTTATTTCAAATGGAGTATAGAAAAGCTTGGGATAGAGCTCAAGGCCTCCCACAAGATGGACCGATGACCTTGTGAAGGCCGCAGGAATCCGCTGGATGCGGAAAGCACAGAATCGGTCGATATGGCGGTGCTTGGGGGAGGCCTATGTCCAGCAGTGGACGTCTTTCGGCTGAAATGATGATGAGCTGCTCGCTCTGCTAAGCCTTGTGATAAAACCATAAAACTAGACATTTTAATTATTATGTAAAATCATCAAAATATACCAGTTTTATACACACATTGACATTGTTGAAAATTATGTTCAAAATGACATGATTAATTTGTAAAGTATTATATTATTTTAATTATTGTGAATGTGAGGACTATGTGGTTGTGGATATTATTATTATTTTTATTTCTCAGCTAGTTTTAATGATCGGCCTACCCCAATGTCCTTTCTTTGGTATTGTTCGTCGAGCTCCACGATTACTGACAAATGCTTGCACTGACTGGACAGGTCCACTCAAATCTGTGTGGTTCTTTCCTCAAAAGAGCATTTCAGACACTAATCTACATGGTCCTCATATGGCCTGACCAAGATTATGTCTGGACTATAAAAGACACTGCGACCTATGAGTTTGTTTCGGCCTTTCTTCTCAGAGTAGTCAGATAGGAAACGCCGAACTCATCTAGCTTATTCTTTTTTTTTTTAAATGTCGTGTAGAAGTGATTCCGATGTCCTATTTACAGAATAAACAATTTCATTTCATCTAATTCGAAAAACTAGGATGCATTATTAAAAAAAGCCTTCTACGAGTCATACTCAAGTAAGTCTGGAACTTTGCCATACAGTTGAAGTTAATCTAAACTCACCAGTAAATCAATTCCGTTCAATTTCTCTCTTCTCTTTGTTTAGTTTAAAATGTCTTGTGAGCAGTTGTAAATGATTGGCCAAAATATCATTAAGAGCGTTAATTTTAGTTATTGTCATTCATTCTATCCATAGTAATATTTAAAAAACAGTGGCACTCCGGGAGTGCCGATAGAAGTGAAAACTTGAAAAAAAATCGGCACCACTGACCACGGTAATCAACGTGTTGATGTCTTTTACTCCACGGTGTCGGTAACAGGTCGCGAAATCAATGATTTAGTCTCATCTCAAAAATGCCCAACGCGCCTAAAGAAGTTTTCCTTCAAAAATGCGAAAGTAACTCTGTGTCTGTCTATCTGTTACCTTGTCACGCCTAAACCACTGAACCGATCGGACAAAGGCTACTTTACAACCTGGTTTTTTTTTTTAAATACGAAATACCAAGCGATGTCGCGAAAAAAAGCTAGTTCATACATAATTGCACTTTCTACGTGGCGACGCTATTTTCTGCAGAGAGAAACTTAATTAACCATTCATTAAGTATCAAACGGCCTCTGTTTACCGAACCCAATAAATGTCAGTCAACAGTAAATGGCTTTTTCAGGAACATCAGTGCGGTTCCCAAATCGTTGTTCGTGTCCGTTCCACGCTACCAACCGTATCTTCTGCTCTCCTAGTACAAATTGGTGTAATTAATGCTTCTATGTTGTTTTATTATTCTTTTAACTTTACAAGAATTAACATATAAAGATAAAAAAAAATAATCTAACTATTTACATTAGGTACTAAATTAAAGGACTAACTAACTATCTGTATAAATAAAACTAATAAAAACAAAACGACACTTAGGCGTCGAAGTATTCGTCCGCATCGCTGTCATCCGGAAACGTGCCCAGAAGACTGGCAGCATTGCCACGTTGAATGGCAATACTAATTCTTTGGCCAAAGAACGAGCCAGCCCTCTGGTCACGTGAAGTGTCGACCAGTCGGCGAGAAATTTCCTTAAAAAGGAGACGCGAACTCGGGCCCCATGATCCGAGCGTTTCGACCCCAAACGGCTCAAAACTGTAGTTACCAATGCTTCTATTGCTTTTGTTTTTCTAAAATTTAAAATCAGGATTTTTAATTAGGATTTATATTTTTATTATTTAGATTTATATTTTTCATTCATTCACTTTTTTACATATTAAATACATTTTAAAATATTTTATAAAAATCATTAAAAAAATATAAAAAATAGGGGCCCATCGGCATCAGGAACAGGGTCCAAGCTGCCGGTGGTCAGGGCTCTAGAGAGAAGAACATCCTCACTATGCGTGCCGTGTCTAGGAGTACTGCTTTCTGAATCAAGCCCTTGACCCAACCGCGCAATGAGAGTCTCCTAATTATATTTTTATTAGGATTTTTTTAAATTTATCTCCTAAATGGATTATGGGGGATGAAAGTTTGTATAGAAGTTCGTAATTTTTACCGATGGGAAAACACATCGGGCACAAGGCTTGTGTTTTAATAATTGCCATGTCTTTTGTGAGTTCATCAAACTTTTTCAATAATTAATGGGTGCAAACTTCTGAGAAAGAGTAATGCAGCTTAGCCTATTCCAAAAAAAGTTGACTAGCAGGATTGTAAGATTGGCATGGGAAGCCGTCACCTCCTTCTGCGAAGCAGTAATGCTCGCGAAGGAGGAGACGGAATGCGTGAGAGAGAGGCAAACTTCGCACCCTCGCGCCCCTAGCCGCCGCAGGAAACGCCCTGGGCGTCAAGAATTCCAGGCCGATTCCCGACCACCGTAGGCGCGGGCTTGTGGACGGTTAGCAATAGGTAGCTCGCCGTCCGATAAGGACCAGGCCCGGGTCGACGGCGCGTTGTGTTCCACGCGCGCCTCAAAGAGATGTCAGAACAACTGACGTGGTCCGCTACGACTGATACCTGCCGTGGTCGCGGAAAAGTACGAAAGGGATTCCGTGGCCCCTGGCAACTGAAGGAACACGGGTGGGTTTAAGTCAGTAAGAGTATGACACGCCCTCCCGCTCCGCCAAGAGCGAGAAAAGTTATTTGATAAAATCATAAACAAAAAAAAAAAGTTGCAAGGTTCGATTTCCAGTCTAACCAGCAATATTGGCTACTATCCTTGTATTCTATGTATATTTTACATGGAGCGACTGCAGTATGTCCCCTATCCAACATTGGGCAAAACCGATATTCTAAAGTTAGAGACAAAATCTGACTTTTGGGGATTCTGATTTCCCGCAACATCTGTTATCGATAAAATTCATATTACAACAATGGAACGCCGGACGTCTGATTTAGACTACCTTTTTGCAACCTGCCAGGCCCCGCGATGGTTCGTCCGAATTCACAGCTTTTTGCTGAGCAAGGACCTCTTGCACAGATGCGACGCACAGCTAAATTTTTTTGGTTTTTTGTTACAAAAGTAGTTAAATCTGCAATCGGCATCTTGTTTTTGTTATGTTTTTGTTTTGTTATCATTTGCTAAGGTTGCAACAGTAATTATGCAATATTGTCTTTGGTCTGTGGCCTTGACATCAACCAATGAACCAGTGTTTTAATTATGCTATGAACAACAATGTCAAACTTTTTTGTATTGAATACGAGGCTTTTGGCTACTTTTGTATTGTGCGTATTTTATGTCTAGTTTTTTTAAATGTGCATTTTGTTTATGCAGAATAAACAAGTTTTCTTTCTTTCTTTGATTCACGTGACTTTTATCAACATCTACATGCCTATTACATCCACCGTCCTAAAAACAAAATTGATTAAAGTCGGACATCTCTGTTGATGTTCGACCTCTGCTTATTCCCCGCGGACTAGATAAGTGCAAAGTTTACAACATCCGCGACTCTAACTTTGTTGTGGCAGTCGCTGACATTTTATCTTATCTTGGTATCCCCCGGGATAGGACAAGAAAAGGTTTTAAGTTTTAACGGTGTTTGGAATAAAGAATAATGGCTTTTGTTCAAGCTGTAAACATGACGTATTAAATTTTTTATCACATCTATTCAAAAAGAGCTAGTTTATTCTTCGTAAACAGGAACAAAAATAGCTTTTTAATCCCTAGGGACTAAAAATGATTTGAATTTGGAGTGTGGATATTGTTAGTAAAAGTTCGAATCACCAAAGAGATCAATCACAAACGAACATTGAAATTTTTCGTCATAGGTGTCGCTTTTACAGTTTTCGAGGATGCTAAAGCCGATAGTGAGGTCAAAATGTAAATCCAAGATGGCGGCTGTGGAAATCTTCAAATTTTTCGTCATGTGTGTCGTTTTCATAGTTTTCGATGGTGCTAAAGCCTATAGTGAGGTCAAAATGTAAATGCAAGATAGCGGTTGCGGACATTTTCAAATTTTTCATTACGGGTGTCGTTTTCATAGTTTTCGAGGGAGCTAAAGCCGATAGAGAGGTCAAAATGTAAATTCACGATGGCGGCGAAAATTTTGTTTTTGTTTTAAATCATACGTGAGAAGGAACTTCGTTTCTGATGGGGGTCGAACCGCACACGTTATTTTTTCTCATAGAGGGTGATAAAAAGTAGAGTGTTCACCTCGGGAGCAATACTATTTTAAGCTCGAGTGACGTACTTTGAATCCCTCGCTACACTCAGGATTCTACTTTAGAATCCCTCCCTATGTTCGGGATTCTACTCTAGAATCCTTCGCTCCGCTCTGGATTCAAAGAAACACTCTCGCCTTAAAAATAATTGTTTGCTCCCTTGGTAAACAATCTACCATTGTTATGGTATTCAAAAATGCAGGATATTCTATTTCTGGAGATCATGATGACAGCCAACCCTATTTCCCAACTGGACAACAGCAAAGATGAGGGATATATTTTTCACGCGTTTCTATGTATCTTTGTATGCACGGATTCTTTATACCCTGGATCCTAACGGCTCGAAGGATTTTAATACATGAGGTGGTCTATCGACTCGTCTAGGTCGCGCTATGGTTATAGGCTAGGTTTGGTTCTTATAAAATAAAAATGGCGCATTTTAGACGTCATATGTAATGGCTTGAACGCGCTCCAGTTCTGGAGCCATAGCGCTTGATGGCGTGCTTTTCCCGGTTTGCTCCGACTTTCGGTATCTCGGTTCACTCGTGCAAAGCGAAGGCAAGTAGATCGGACTGTTAAGCACAGAATTAACACTTGATGTATGAAATGGTGGCAGGTCACGGGAACAATCTGCGACTCCTGCACTCCCCTTTAACTTACGGGGAAGATTTATAAAACAATGGTGAGACCTGCTGTCTTGTATGGATCAGAATGTTGGGCCACAAAAGGGATGAATGAAAGGCAATTACATGCACTGTGGTGTTACGCAAATGGATAGAATAAACGAATAACGTTAAATGCGCAAAACCTCAGACACCCCAACAGATTTTTAATTCAATTGACCTATTTCAAAGGGAAAAAAATCATTAAAAAAGTGGTGGCTCCGGAAGTGTCGACAAAAGTGTAAACTTGAACAAGATCGTCTTGGTGGAAGAAAAATACTTGTATAGAACATTGATCCGTAACGCAATATAAATAAAGAGCATAATCGCGTTAACAAAACCTTTAAAATAAAAATACTTGCATAGAACATTGATCCGTAACGTAATATAAATAAAGAGCACAATCGCATTTACAAAAATGAGGTGTCGTCATGGTGTCGCGAAATCAATGATTTAGTCCCATCTCAAAAATGCCCAACGCGCCTAAAGAAGTTTTCACTTCAAAAATTGTAAAGATTTTATATGCTGTTTTAGTTCGTAAGATTCGTATTTGCATTGAAATAAAAGCTATTATTATACCGCGTATGAGAAAATTTAAATTGGTCGACAACAATTTGTGTTTGTTTACCTATTTTGGCGGGTTTGCGCATGTGATGGCTTGACCTATTAATAAATAGACACGACAACGTTATAAATGAAGATTTTTTGAAAAATGTGACCTTATACTCCATTTGAAATAAGATTAGACATTTAACTAAACCTTTTTTACAGTCCGTTCAACCGATTTTGACTTCTATTGCGTTGGTGGCATGACAAATGGCAGCTGCAGTAAACAGTTGGTTTGTAACCACTTTTTTGCTTTTATGGCTCCTTATGCCTACGCAATAGAAGTCAAAATCGGTTGAACGGACTATAAAAAAGGTTTGTTTAAATGTCTAATCTTATTTCAAACGGAGTATAGGTATATTAAAAAGTGGTTCAATTGATTTTGCTCGGTATAATGATCAAACTATTTTCAGGTTTTGCGCATTTAATGTTACACGTTGAAGTCTGAAAGTGACACCGGTGACTGAAAAGTAGTGCGGAAATAAGTTGTCATAGTATGGACATGTGATGCGGAGGAATGAGAAAAATGTCGTGAGGAAAGTTTTGAATATGAATGTGGATGGCTACACGAGTAGGGGAACATATTTTTTAGTATCATGACCAAAATAAAGGGATTGAGAAATCGATTCCAAAATTATAACAAACTAAAAGGTTGAAAAAGTAAAATCCCGAACAAAAAATGCATCTAAAAAGTTCAAAACAAGCTCTCTTTCCAAGCAGTCTGTTTTTTAAATTAATTTTTAAATTAATTATTTAATAAAAAAAAAATATTTAAAAAAATTCTGACATAATTCTAGTCCATAGTTTTCACTCATATATTTAAATATTAAATATTTATATTATTTATTATAAACAATTTAAAAAATATAAACAGTTAAAAGCCAAAAATAAAATAGTGATTAATAAAATAAGTATAAAAATTAATAAAATAAAATAAGTTTAATGTAAATTGAGCCAGAATTCTCAGAGAAATACAGACCATAATTTAATTCGTACACTTCACTCACGCACGGTAATAGATATCTTTACAAAAGGTCGGTAGTACAATTAAAACAACGTCTGTTCATGATTAAAATTAAAAACGCGACAAAAAAAAAGTATCCTCCACTGAGATTTTAAAAAAAAACAGCAAACTTAAAATTGAATAAAAGAACGTTCCGTAGATTGGAAAAGTACCTAGCGCCTGTCGGTCAAACTCAAAATAAACGGGCGTATTCCACACGTTCAAATCAGACGTTCATCCCCTGAGAGCACCACCTTCAACCCGTGAAGGGACTGGACGTACATATGAGAAGTTACATAACCTAACGTTACGCAAGTCCATACTAAAAGCATCCGTCCACATCAAGTTAGGAACGGAAGAAAATCCACTCGTAATGAAACAGCAATGAAAAGAATAATAGCCTCTACGATGCGGCTATAACAAGTAGTAAAGCTCATAAATGGATGAACTGTAACTGGGAATACGTACGTAAACTGATCCTCGATTCTATTCCTAGGTCGAGCAAGGTGTTATGGATTTTTACCCATAAACTTGTCACCTATTACACTTACGTTGGCCCAACATGATAAGCAAAGTATGAGTCCTGTACTAAACCTTTGATATCATTTAAAGTGCAATATACTGCATGATTTTTTTTTACCGTCTCGAAATTTTTACAGGATGTTCCACCCATGAATGTAAACAACTTACTATGGGAGCAACTCTGAAACCACGAAAAAAAAAACAGCGGATTTTTTTTTTTCGTGATTTCAGAGTTGTTCCCATAGTGAAAATTGTTTATATTCATGGGCAGAACACCCTGTAAAAATTTCAATACGGTAAAAAAAATCACCCAGTATTTTTTGGAACTAAGTTGGAGTTAACTGGTAGAAATCATCACGCAAGGAACTTTATGAGCGCTTCTAAAAACAAATACTAGATGGCTCTGTATTCAAAACGCGTCTGTGTGTGGGTACAACAGTGTAAGCGAGGTAAAAGAAACTTCGAATAAAAAGTCAGTTTCAAGGTCTCTAGTTTCAAGTGTCAAAAGTTTTTTGAAACGAAGTTCTTTATCGCGGCTTGCGGTAAGAGTTGACTGGTAGAAATCGTCACATAAGGAAAAAGCGTTATGCGACTTTCTTTCTCTGTCTCTTTCTATTAAATAATAGTGTATGTGTGCGAGCGAGTATCGTGTAAGAAACGACTGCATATTTGTTTTTTTTTTGGTAGTTTTTAGGGTTCCGTACCCAAAGAGTAAAACGGGACCCTATTACTAAGACTCCGCTGTCTGTTCGTCTGTCTATCTGTCCGTCTGTCACCAGGCTGTATTTCATGAACCGTTACAGTTGGTTGAAATTTTCACAGATGATGTATTTCTGTTGCCGCTATAACCTCAAATACAGAATAAAATAAATATTTAAGGGGGCTCCCATACAACAGACATGATTTTTTTATCCATTTTTATAGATAATGGTACGAAACCCTTCATGCGCGAATCCGACTTGCAGTTGGCCGGTGTTTATTCATTCTGTTATTTCTTTCATACATTATTTCGTTAGTTTAAAAAGAAAAACTTAAGTAAATCTGTTTAGAGATGAAGATGTATTGCGAATTTCCTCTTACGAGCCTTCTGTCTACATATTTGTCTAGTTATAATTCGCAGCTCAAAGTTTTATTAGTCGAAACGGTATTTTATCGCGCGCCACATAAAACATATACGTACGTGAGGGACTAGGGTATCATCATGATGCGTGGAGTATATTTTTATTGTAGGGTTTCTCTAGGACAGATGCTGGTCACTTCATACATTAGATGTGGTCCTTTCCTCGTACAAAAAAATAACAAAAAATATGTCTGTGGCAAATAATTCCCTCACAATTTTTGGCACTTAAGCTACGGTTTCCCAGAAAAGCGTTGACCGCCACATAGCGTCCGCAATTTACCGCCGAATGACGTCACTGAAACGTTATATATGAATGTAAGTTGGTCTGGTTTTTTGAGACTGTAAAGTGTCGAAAACCCCTGTCCCATCATTTTCATCACGGCCGTCACTGTGGGCGTTATATGGCGGCCGTTTTGTGTCGGTGAAATGAGGTGTTGTCACAGTGTCGCGAAATCAATGGTTTAGTCTCAAAAATGCCCAACGCGCCTAAAGAAGTTTTCACTTAAAAAAAAAACTGTTGTTTCACAGAATAGTGCAATACCTATACTGTCAAAATGTATGTGCTTTTTTTTACAACCGACCCGGGGGATGTGAAATTTCTACGCTGTGCCTAGAATCATTTGCTGAATTCATGGTTATAGTGTACTCGTCGATGGCCCTGCCAACCTGTATTATGGTAGAATTTCATCTAATTTGAATGCCATTAGTGACTGTAGTGGATTTAGCTAATTAAGATAGTACGTATACAGTTAGTTAAGTGCTTAATTACTGGATAATACCTACTTGCGTTCATTTGAACGGTAAGTATGCTTTAATCTCGCCACGCCATTTCGCATGAAACTGCATTTTAACTAGTTACCTACCTAATGCAGGCTCTTTAGGAAATCCAACTATTTGTTTCGATTTCATGATTATTTCGGTGGATCTTAATTATTATTTATCTAAATGCGAATAATAGTAGCTCTTTTAATCATTTTTTAGGGTTCCGTACCCAAGGATGCCAAACGGAACCCTATTACTAAGCCTTCTCTGTTCCTCCGTCTCACATGATTAATTTTTCTGTCATTGCTTCAATTTTAATTCTTTTTACCTATTGTAGCATAGTGCATACAAAATATTGTAAAAATATTTTAAAAGAGTAACGGAGTTTCTTGCCCATTCTTCACCATACGAAAACTACCTTTTGGAAGGGGTGACTAGAATCAATTCTATTTGTAAATTTTGAAGTTCAAAAGTGCCATTTACGTGCCTAATTGAAATAAATTATTTGACTTTGAACCTTAATAGGTAGATCTCGACAGTTGAAATCTTCACAGATTGTGTATTTCTTCGCTATAATTACAAATTATGAAATAAAGTCGAAAATTAAAGGGGTCTTCATACAAGAAACGTGTTGGTGTTTTTTACTAAATATTGTACGGTGGTACGGTACCCGTGTGCGAGTCCAATTCGCACTTGACCGGTATTTATTATTTAATAGAAATTATGATCTAATGCAAATATCAAGAAATCTACCTAAACGATAGTAGTCTATCAGCATCGGGAACAAGGTCTTCCATTTTTGGGGCTTCCAGAAAAAAAGGGAAGAACTTCCTAAAAATACGCACTGTGGTAACTAATTAGAGTCCGGCCGAATTTCGTTTTCGTTTTCGGTTTTCGGCAATTTTCGTCCGAAATATCCATTTTTGGCAATTTTCGGTTCTCGGCCGAAAATGAAAATCACGCCGAATAATGTTTTCGTTTTTGATTTCGGCAGTTTACGTCCGAATTAACATTTTCGGTAATTTTCGGTTTTCAGTCCATAAAGAACATCAATTTTCAGTCGGACTCTATTAATTAATCAATCAAGTTTTAATAATACCTACTTGAGACGTTTATTGATCGTATACCATTATTTGAACCGACTATAATTATACAGTAGCAAGTCTATGAATTGATTATATGAATCGTTCATTTCGTTGTGAAATAGAATAATCATGTAAACTTGATCAAAAGTGGCCTGCCGGTCTTTTCAGTAAAAATCTCATCGTGAAAATTTAGGTCAATTGAGCTGTCATTCCATCATGATTGACATTATTTGACAGCTCACTTCAAGTGTCCACGCGTGGACTAGGTGCCGCGGGGGACGAAGACGGGGTGCGGGAGACGCGCGAGACGACGACGCGGAGCGAGCCAATCAGCGACGACCAACGCGAACCACGCTTCACTTGTCAAAATCTTGACAGCGAACGGTCATTGTTAAAGTGAAAACTTCTTTAGGCGCGTTGGGCATTTTTGAAATAGGACTAAACCATTGATTTCGCGACCTGTTACTGACATCGTGGAGTAAAAGACATCAACGCGTTGATTACCGCGGTGCCGATTTTTTTTCAAGTTTTCACTTCTGTACGCACTCCCGGAGCGCCACTTTTTTTTTCTATGTTAGCACCGAATATTTTTGTCTCTTACGTTATACCTATATTTTATAAAACTACTAGTTTAATTTAATAAGAACCAAGAACCACCTCAAACATCGGTCCTTCGAGCCAGATTTAATTTAAGTTAACCTCACCTAAGTTTTCACTGGTGTGATTTTACAGAATAGATCGCGAAGTAGGATAGTTAAACACAGGTGATATTCATATATGAACCATCACGTCTCAAAAACAATCTTTATGCGATTCGTACGCGACATTTTCCAAGGAGTCACATCCAACGCGAGCTATATGTAAAGTCTTCCACAATTAATCCCAACCGTCGCGCAATGTATTACGTGATCGCGCATACTCATCGTCTTAGCTCGGTTTTTACTTACACATTCATCGGTATGGGAATTGAAATGGATTGTATTGCGAGTTATTCGTCCTGGATTTATCGGAAGAAATTGAGATACATATACTTTACTCTTTTTAATTCGTGATTGCTACCATTTTGGGAAAGGAGATAGAGGTAATGGTAATTGCATTCGATTCGTTTTCAATCTTCGTAATTATGACCATGTACATTCGAAAGAGTTCGCTATATCCGCGCACCGATTGCTTTTAAAGTATGTTCGTCAGCGCAGAGAGGTGGGGGCTCTGTCTATGTTGTTCTCTATTCTCGACAAACCCACTTCTCCTTCTTACCTGACTTCCCATACTCAATACTTCAAATTCAATCATTTTATTTCGGACCAAGGGATCCATATAGTGTTAGTAAAAACTTAGCCTATGTTAGTAAACTCAATAATTAAAAAAAAAAAAACTTTTTTACAAAAAATACAACCGACTTCCAAACTACAAAGTGAAAAATAACTTTAATTTCGGAAATCGGTGTCTTTGGATCAGTATTTTAGTTTTTTGACACCGACTTCCGAAATTAAAGTTATTTTTCACTTTGTAGTTTGGAAGTCGGTTGTATTTTTTGTAAAAAAGTTTTTTTTTCACTTTTTAGTGGGTTGATTTGTAATTTATCTAAGTTACAATAGCCTTATGTCAACTGCTCATCAAAAATACCCAAATCGCTATAGATGTGCCTATAATTTTTGAAGAGTTCCCTCGATTTCTCCAAGATCCCATCATCAGATCGTGACCAAATGACAATGGGACCAACTTGAAAGTAAACCCTTTCAAAAAAAAAAAGAATTTTTCAAATCGGTCCAGCCGTCTTCGAGTAATCGAGGAACATACATAAAAAAAAAATATCCCGACGAATTGAGAACCTCCTCCTTTTTTTTGAAGTCGGTTAAAAACAATAATCATTAATTGGCTACATGGACATGTGCACGCACATGTCGGCTAGCCCAGAGCCTGATAAATGGTCCATCAACCTTGTCCGCTAGTGTAGTTAAAATACTGTTAGGGCTACCCTGAATCGCCGCAACATCAATGCACACCGCTTGCGCATGATGGCATGAAAGTCATCTATTCGCGCATCCGCAAACATTCCCGATGCACTGTAAAACCGAGGCAACCCCAACAATATCCTCAGCGCATTATTATATTGCACGCGCAGATAGTTAGTTAGTTAGTTATGCTCGGCCCATAGTATAAAAATCTTCATTCCACCAACAATCGTCTTCTACGATGTCCTTCTCACCGCTCTGGTTTCATTCAACCTTCTTTCTTTGTCCAGGCGGTCTTTCTTTGGATTGCTCTACATTAAAAATTAGAACGGCAACCAGTCGGTTGTCTTTTAAAGTGAAGGCACGTGAGCATATATGTGAGAAGTTAGCAGAAACATCACAGCGCTGTTTTGCTGGATTCGTTTTCTCCTCTACTGATCGTTATTTCTCCTGACAAAGTTTATTCTTTTTAAATGTATGTACGTATGTATTTATTCTTGTATTTTATAGTTATTTTCGAGTTATCTATCCCTTATATTGCACCTGCCATGTTTTGTCTCTGCATCATCCTAAGGTTGACTGGTAGAAAATGCCTCAGGCATTAAGTCCCCCTTTGTACGGTTTTTTTACTTGTGCATAAAGTTTTAATAAATAAATAATGGTAACTTGTCAAAATCATCACCATCATCATCATCAGCCTATAGCAGTTCTCGGCTACTCTCGTCCGGCTGCTACCAGGCTAACAGCAACCCTACGAAGATCATAACTCCATCTATTATCTACGTACTCGCTATACTCTACGTTTGCCGTCACGTCTATCCCAACGGTCATCAGTTCTACAACTAATATAGCTGGTTCATCATCGCTTCAATTTGCTTATTTTGTTGCCTATGACTTGGCATATTATGAGGATATTGTTTCATAGATTAGTTTTGGTGGGTCGTGGGTTCGGCCCATCGATATTAGAAAACAATCTGTTTGTCTCACATTGTTAATTGGGTTTTCTCTCAGAACATTTCCAATTAAGAGAACGATTAATGGTTTAAGATAAATATAATTCTAAAACCACACAAAACAGTTTTCTGTAATTTAGTCCTTAATTGTGTTCAAATAAATATGTTTTTTATTTAATAAATAGACAGGACTCTCTCGGATTTCGTAATGAAATCGTGAGCCAGCTGACTATTTCTCATCTCGCGTAAATTTAAAACGTGCGTCTAAAATGGCCAAGGACAGGACATTCCGGGGGTCCCCAGTAATTGCTAGGCGACGAAATGTTTCATGACTACGAAGATGTAAATTCTAAAAATAACAACTTAACTTGACAATAAGAAAAAAAAGAAGTTAGGTACTTATTGCTGACTACTCGTACGGGTGTTTCCTAGATATTCCTATGAGATAAAAGTTTTTATTGAAGTGAAAACTTGTTTGGATGGGACTAAACCATTGATTTCACGACATTGTGACGGAATTTACCAACACCGTGGAGTAAAAGATATCAACGCGTTGATTACCGCGGTGCGTGGAGTAAAAGACATCAACGCATTGATTACCACGGTGCCGATTTTTTTTAAAGTTTTCACTTCTGTCGGCACTCCCGGAGTGCCACTGCTTTTTTTTTCACTTTTGAGTTGTGGCACGGGTACCTACCCCACACAAATTCGAAGATCACTAAGGCTATGTAAATAACACTGATAGGAAGTTCACATATCATCCACAAACTAAGTGCAAAAAATACGTATTATTCTAATTCAATTCTAATTCTAATTCTAAATGCTAATTCAAAAACTACCTAAGCTAAGTGAAGGGTGGGCGTTTTGGGGGACTGTCTTATGTAATTTTGACATTCGAAAAGTGCTGATTCTCAGCCTAGTTTGAATAAATGACTTTTGAATTTTGAAAGTTAATAAAATTTATATGGGACCACCGTGCAAGCTTCTTCTATCAAATGAAAAAAGAATTTTCAAATTCGGTCCTGACAAAAAAATCGATGGACATACATAAAAAAAACTTACAGACGAACATAAAACCCCTTTCTTTTTGGAAGTCGGTTAGAAACGGGACCGACATTCTGTTCGACGGAGCGGACTCAATGTCTAAACGATTACCCATCCAAGGAATAACCATGGCAAGCGCAACTTACCTTTCCATTTGTCTGTAATGTAACCTCGAGCCCCTCTAACATAATGAATGTTAGTAACTACAGTCCAGCCGTCGTCATCGTCGAGAGAATGCGTTCGTGACACCTGTCAGTTTACGAGGTGGCTCCTTAAATTGTATGTTAACTAGCGACCGCCCCGGCTTCGCACGGGTATAAACTGGGTTATTATACATATAAACCTTCCTCTTCAATCACTCTATCTATTAAAAAAAACCGCATCAAAATCCGTTGCGTAGTTTTAAAGATTTAAGCATACATAGGGATATAGGGACAGAGAAAGCGACTTTGTTTTATACTTATGTAGTGATTTGCATTGAAAAAGTCACGCATACAATCAAAATGGAACTTTAGAATATGATTTATTGGATCTTTTTCTTTCCAAATATAAGACAGTGACGTATTTGGAACATTTTCGCTCGATTCATTTTTTATTCGAAAATTGTCTTTTTAAAAAAATATTTGAAACAAAAAAACTTTTTACAAAAAAGAACAACCGACTTAAAAAAAACACTACAAAGTGAAAAATAACTTTAATTTCGGAAGTCGGTGTCTTTGGTTTTGAATTTTCGTTCTTTGTCACCGACTTCCGAAATTAAAGTTATTTTTCACTTTGTAGTGTTTTTTTTTGAAGTCGGTTGTTCTTTTTTGTAAAAAGTTTTTATTTTTCACTTTTTAGTTGTGATACCTACCCCACACAAATTCGAATACCACTATCTGCTATGTAAATAACAGTGACAGGAAGTTATCATAATATCATCCACATACTAAGCGAGGTAAAAATACGTATTATTGAAGCTAACTCAAAAACTACCCAAGTAAAGTTAATAAAATTTATATGGGACCACCTCTGAAGTATGATCTACCAAACAAAAAAGAATCATCAAAATCAATTCATAATTGACGGAGTAAACGCGTAACAAACATCCAAAAAAAAACAACATACAGTCGAATTGAGAACCTCCTCCTTTTGGAAGTCGGTTAAAAACAAGATTACTCAGCTTTTATGTCTAAAATAATTATTGACAATAAGAAAATATAGTTTATTATCCAAATATAAGATATTTTTTTCTCTAGATTAATTATTACTTTATTACTTCTTTATTAGTTCCGTGCTCGAACACGACCAAAGAGCGCACGCGATATTCAAATTTATTACTGATGTGTTAGCGTTTAGCACATAGTGGAGTGGTGGGGTGCATGGGGGCGGAGTTTGCGTGGAAATTGTCTTTGGAGTGCCTGGTCTTAATACTACCGAATATGTGTTTTGCGAATTTGATCCTTATTACAACTAGAAATTGTCCAAGTGTCAGAAACGTATTCTCTCGACCTCGAGACTAAGTACACCTCTTCTTCATACATGTCTCCTGGTACACCAGAACAACTAATACCACTGACGTAATTTTAAAAAACAATGGCACTCCGTCGAGTGCCGACAGAAGTGAAAACTTGAACAAGATCGCCTTAGTGGAAGAAAAATACTTGTATGGAATATTAGTCCGTAACCTTATATAAGAGCACAATCGCGTTTACAAAAATGAGGTGTCGGTAAGGGTGTCGCGAGATTATTTTTTTAGGTAGGTCATCTCTTAGTTGCCCTCTGAGATCATGATTACTTAACCGGGCTTATGTTTAAGGCAAATAAAGACTTGACTTATCTTATCTTATCTTCCTGCACTTAAAACCTCCAGCCAGGAGAATGGTGTCGCGAGATCAATTGTTTTTTCCCATCTTAAAAATGCCCAACGCGCCTAAAGAAGTTTTCACTTCAAAAATTAAACAGTCAGCTAGATTATTTACTAGCGCGGTTTATTGAGTATGCTCTTAATGTACCCTTAAAATTTCACACACAATACCACTTTCAGTTTTCAGCCTGATTCAAAAATACAGAATATATCGAGTACCTACATTCTCATCCCGCGCACAATGTGAAGCGCCTGACAAAGGCCAAGGGCAGAGAGAGGCGGCGACAGGGACGGGGGGGAGGAGGAGGTATTTCATTCATTCGGATAACAATACCAGTTATAATTAGAGCAGCCGGGTTTAATATCCATATAATAGCAGAAATCAATTCATAATTAACCGCTTTGGGATCAAAATACATTTATATCGGAGTCTGCGGGTATGACTGACCGAATTAACACTTGTCACTCTGCGATCAGCGCTCGATGTGGCAACACGCCGTGTTCGGGTTCGCGACAAGTCAATCGTCATCCTGAGGATGCCTCGTTGAGAGGTGAAACACGTTTCGATTTCTTTCAGGAGTTTTTTACGGCTCTTTAGAAATAGATAAACGGAACAGGTTACTAAATATATCCACGTCTATTGTATTTTTTTTAACACTTTGAATGTTAATACTGAAGATCAAAGAATGAGCGGGCTATTTTAAAAACAGATAGGCTTAGCCTGGAATAAGGTGCCGACAGAAGTTAAAACTTGAACAATTTTACTGTGCAGGAAATACTTTTCTTTTTTGAAGTCGGTTAAAAAAGGGAAATGTTATTGTCATGTCTCAATGTTTGGAATGTCATTAATCCAAAAGAAAATGTATCGTGCGTTGATGTCTTTTTAATGGTCAAAAGCTGGTGTCGGTAACAGTGTCGCGAGTTCAATTGTTTTTTCCCGTCTCAAAAATGCCCAATGTGCCTAAAGAAGGTTTCACTTCAACAAATAAGCCGCCATGGGACGCCTGGCAGATGTGAAACATCGAAATTATTTTGTTCAGGTAATATGCATAAAAGGATAGCTTTACGACAGAGGCGAGAAATATGGCGACTGTTGTAGTGGCGACGCACAGTGGGAAAAAATCAACCAATCAATAATTTATTTTGTTGAACATAGGTATGGTTACAGTAGTATAGTCATGCGCACTATGTTTTGCCAATATTTATGGCGTACAAAATTAACACAAATAAGTAATTACAATTAAGGTGGCATGTCAATAGATTACATTAAAAGAAATAATAATATCAATTTAAAACAATATGTCAGTTATGTAAACAGGTCACACAATTACGACAATGACAATGACGTTTTTTGTTCAAAAATCTGTCTACACCACAATTTTTGACGTATCGCTGCCATTTTTTTTATATACACTCCTGTGATAACACACTTTGGTGTGTCACTGCCACTTTTTCAAAATCGAAATTTCTTTTATAAAAAATTTCTGTTAAAAATCGAGAATTTTTTTTTTTTTTTGGGCCGCGTTTTTGTATCCGCCATTTTGAATGTTTATAAACAGATAATAAATTCATGACCAGGGACCTGAAAAACCCCTGGAAACCGATTTTTGTAAAATTTTTTTTTTTAGAAATTGTTTTTGTTTCATTTCCCGATTTTTTGAGGTTATGGTTTTGACTTTTAAGGAAAAGTGGCAGTGACACACCAAAGTGTGTTATCTCAGGAGTATATAAAAAAAAAATGGCAGCGATACGTCAAAAATTGTGGTGCAGGCAGATTTTTGAACAAAAAAAGTCATTTTTTTTCCCACTGTGCGACGTGTCGCCACGACAACAGTCGGTCTGACCCACCGCTATAGGTGTTTCACATCAAAAATCAGGGTCGTATTTTATATCCAATTTCAACAGAGTATCTAGAGCTTTTGAAAGGGATCGTTCTGGGAAATTCTGCTATCAAACATAAATCTGTTGGCTATCAACGTTGCCTGTTTCGATTTGAAGGGAATAAGTACCGGTGTAATTACATACACTCGATCCATTTCAAAGTTCCATTGTACACACGGCTACATATCAAGCTATACATTTCCAGTATAAGCTGATCCTGCATTTTATAGGATTTACTTACAATGAGAGGTCAGCTTAAACTGGAAATCTATAGTTTGATATGTAGCTGTGTGTACCTACAATGGAAGGATTTAGCGTCTTTTAACGTACGCAACCGCAACATTCTAGTGAAAGCAACCGCTTCAGACAAAAGGTAAATTGAGCCCCTTTTAGATATAGGTACGGATAATAATAAAATAAAATAAATAAATAAAATTCATTTATTTCAGGTAAATAACACCCATTACCAAAAACATAAATTAATATAAAGTTTAAAGATAAAATCAAACAAGGTCAAATACAATTAAACTAAAACTAATAAATAATGTCAAATAAAGTAAAATTAAATCAATTAAAATCAAATAAATAATGTCAAATAAAGTAAAATTAAATCAAATAAATAATGTCAAATAAAGTAAAATTAAATCAATTAAAATCAAATAAATCATGTCAAATCAACTAGATTTACGAACCTACCCATCCCTAGTTTAAGCAGGCCTCCGTCACTCTATGTACTTGCGCGCTATAATTACCTACCGCCCGGCCGAGCGGTCTCGGGCCGTTTGCGGACCTTATTCAGTGCGGTTTTCGCAAGCGAAGCGCACGCACTTGGTTCAATTTTAATCGTTAGACTATCTACGAATCTAATCTATGAATGGACTGTTTATCCATTTTAAAGCATTCAATAAAACATCGTCTTTTTATGGAAAGTTAAAAGTGCCAACAGATGCGTTTCATAATTATGTAAGAGAACTCGAGACTATATTTATTAATAAATTTGAAAAAAATATGAAACAAAGGCCGGGTAGTACTCTTTATGAAATTTTAAATGACATACATTTTGATTCTCCCTGCCCTTGTTTCCCAAAACAATATTTAATAAAAGTTTTTATTAGATTCAGGATTTTTTCTACATTAAAATTTAATAACCGAGAATTTAGAAAGGGTAAGAAATTTATAAAAAATTATATAAAAATAAACCACATGTAGCTTTAAAGATTTATTTTTATTTTACCTACACACTGACCTCTATAATTATGTTTTAGATGTATTTGCACAGTCAGCACCAATTTATTAAAAACATATATTGGTGCCGATTCTCTTGTACACCGAACTAAACTAACTAAACTATCACTAAAATTCCTTACTTTTGACTATGAGAATCTCAAAGCTATTCTGCAAAATAAATTCTCTAAATTTAAAAATAATTTTGACACATCTAAATCGAATTTGACAATCGCGACTCCACACGTGATACCTAACCACGTGAATCTTTTTAGAGCCGGAGGCGCGCAGGGGGGGCAGCCTCGACGTGTTTTATATGGATTTTTCACTTTTTGTATGGAAAATAAGAAAAAATATTACCTACATGTAGAGTGTTAGGGGTTCAAAGATTTTATAAAGGTTGTCGAAATTTGCATTATTTTTGCGATTGGACACACCGTTTTCGAGATATAAGCAAAAGAAAAAAAAATATTTAGTACGGTTTTTTCATCTGAAGTCGAGGAGTTGGTGTGAATTTTAGTTCATGACAACCAATTTTAATCCACATGTTTTTAGTCGCGATTAAAAATAGTCATATTTAGTTAGAAAATCTAAATTTTAGGTTAAAACGTCAAATTCAGAATAACAAAATTGCCATTTTCACTAAACTAATATCTCAGTGCCATCTTAGTGCTGTCAAAATAAAATTTAGTTAAGTTGTGTCGCTTTAGTCTATTTCAGAATGGAAAATCGTCGTTTGACAGGAATAAACTAAATTTTGGTGATTTTTAGTTTAGTTTAGAGGCATTTGTGAAAAGAGAATCGGCACCATTACCTTTATACAATACAATTTTAAACTACCGAACATATTCACAGTTCTCAATAAATAGACACAAATAGTTATGTTAATTTAATTTTATCGAAGAGGCAGCCCTGCGATTGCTGTGGGATCGCGCGGTGCGAAGCAATCACAACTGTACGCTTGAGCATTTAGGCACATTTTAGCATGCAGCGGTTGCTGACGCGACGGAGTAGACTATTATAGCAGTAGGTATTGGAAATTTTCTACTGAGTGAAGTATCTGTTACGTAGTAACTATTTAGTAATCTGTGGTTTAAGTACCGTGGGTAGTTGGATTTTTTGCAAAATAAGGTAATGTTTGTTTTCACCAGGCCATTTCAGTAAATAGTAGAAAGCATTAGTTTACTCTGAAATTGAGCACATTCTTTAATTTCATTTCTCTTTAAAAAAATCTCATGTTATCGCTGAAATCGTTGCTGTTAATAACCTCATCATCATCATCATCATCAGCCTATAATGTTCCCACTGCTGGGACACAGGCCTCCTCTCTGTGAGAGGGAGTGGGCCGTAATCCACCACGCGGGCCCAGTGCGAGATGGTAGATGTCACATGTCTTCGAATTTTCGGTTCTAGGACATGCCGGTTTCCTCACGATGTTTTCCTTCACCGTTTTGAGAGCAGTGGTGATGAAATAATTTACACAAAGTAAAGCGCCTGTCCGGGTTCGAACCTATGACCTACAACTCGTAAGTCGCAACCGTTAACAACCTACCTTACTCAAAATAACCACTGTATCACATAGTGCTCCATACATACATATTACAGGGTGGCAGGGACATCGACGCGAAAACTGTAACCATGGATTCAGTACATGATTCTCAACCCCCCTGCGTTGAAATTTTTCGTCGGTTATTTAAAAAAAATCTGCTCTTCCATACATTTTGACCGCGTAGGCACTTTTCTATGAAACAGGAGATTAAAAAAAAAATAACCGATGAAAAATTTCTAAGCAGGGAATTTAGAATCATGTACTGAATTCATGGTAACAGTTTTCACATCGATGGCCACCCTGTATAGAATATAAACATAACAATCCATGCATAATATAGAATATATATTCCTGTATCAGCCACCATCAGAAATTAACGTAGCTTTTAACTAGTGATGTTAAAAAATGTGATCCGCGGATACGGATACGGATCATAAGGTCTAGATCCGCGAATACGGATACGGATCTCAACTTTCTTCAGGTTCAGCAGGAATTATTTATGATCCTCATCGTAACTGACTTTTGGGGGACAAAGCTGCCAAGTTACTCTTTTTGAAATACAATTTACCATTACTCAATATTAATTATGACGTATATATTTTTTAAGTTCTTGAAAACAACATAGTTTCAATTGATGTGTTAACTCACATAATTATTTCAATTAGCATAGCACAAATATTAGAGGTTTGATCTCACTAAAAAGATAGTTTAATTACTACCTTATAACTTAATTTACTAGTACTTACTCTACTTGAATTATAATAAATATGATAAAAAATAATTTTTTACTAGTGTGGATTGAAGTTAACAGTATTTCATTGCTGTAGCAAATATCTTTAAAATTTCATATACGTAATGAAACGTATTAATATAAAAGGTCCGATCAAGATCCGCCAAAAAGTAACAGATAAAGAAGGATAAAGAAAGTTAAAAAAAAGTTAAAAGAAGGTTAAAGTTCGCGAGCACATTCGCAGGAAGCTGGCAGTATCATCACAACGGTAATAATTTCCCATTGTTTGTCTTATTTGCTTTAGTAGTATTTTTATATATATTTAATTTTGTTTATATTTATATATAATTGGAAATATATGTTTATGCATATCTTTATATTTAAATAAATATTTATTCCTCAATTCTCGCTATTGCATCTACCACTGTTTGTCTCTGCATCACCCAAAGGTTGACTGGTAGAAAATGCCTTTGGCATTAAGTTCGCCTCTGTACATTTGTGCGCTTGAAGTATTAAATAAATAAATAAATAAATACGGATACGGATACGAATCTTTTTTCTCCCTCGGATATCCGCGAATACGGATACGGATACGGATATCCAGCACATCACTACTTTTAACTATACGTGTGGCATCGAACATAGAGTGTAAATAACTCCAATCATACATATTATTAATGCGATCCGTCACGAACCGCGATACCTATGTTCAATTATATTATTAAATACTTGCGACGCACGTACGTAATAACGGGGACCGGTGGCACATGAGTAGATAGTTAATGGAGACCTAGCTTCATACGATTACGATACGATTAGCAGCCTATTATTGTCACACTGCAAAACAAAGGGTTTTCTTATTATTCAAATTCAATATCAAAATATTTTATTTCACATAAACCTACAAGAGTACTTATGAAACGTCAGAAGCTAGGTGCGCGGTTCCAATTGATCGTTTCCTATGGAGTAGATCCGGCAAGAAACTCCACGGTTACTCTTTTAAAAATTATTGGCTTTTACAATATTTTCAAATAACAGTGTTAACAGGTATGGGAGGACAGTGTAGGTCTTTCAACAAGTACCATAATAGAAAATGATCAACGAATCTACAGTCCACTAAACCTACAGCGTTCTCACATTCACAAAATAGGAAAAAAATTATATAAAAACATATTTTAAACGAAATGACATGATTGCCATTACAACTGTAACAAATCTAAATAAGTATCATGTCCACAAAAGCCTCTAATGAAGAGTAGTAATCAAATTGTAGGTATGTAATGTCAAAGAAGGCATGACCTTGCGATTTATTGACTATTCCTTAATTAATATCAGTGATGTCCAAGATAAACTTAGAAAGTACTTGCCCGGATTTGCCGCTGCAATACTCACATGGCGTGACTGTACGGTCAGAGCTCAAGCTTTCTCATAGCTATAATAAGGTTTACCTTGACACCAAAAGTGACGTTTCATTCATCGAGTCGCGTTAGGTAAGAGTTAAGCTAGAAATCAGCAGATTTTAAACTTCAAAAGTTTCAAAAGACACCCCGATTCATGCTTAAACCGTTTACCACTCATAGTTTTTAAGCTAGCATCCAAAAGGGTTGTTTTCTGTCGTATATTTACTCAAATGCTTGTTCTACGTTTTGAGCCAAATATACAATCGTATGGATAATTTATGAGCTATATCGATTTATATTTGATTCATGATAGACGCTTTTCCGAATAGAACTGTTTGGATTACGTATACATTATGTAGGTACTTATATTTCCGTAATTAGAACCTTAACAATAATGTAGAAATGTAGCGTGTATATAAATGCTACAAATGATCACGAATATAGGTATTGTTTTTATATTAGCGCCATTGTAATGTTGACCACTACAGCTAGTAACCATGACTATTTGTCGCGTTTTTTTTTTTTCATTTGTAACTTTTAGTAAACAGTAAATGCGACTGCATTGGAGTTGGTTTATGAGTAGACTGTAGCCAGTCTTGTCTTCAGTTTGTGTGAATTTTGCCATAGCTGAGAACAGTGGTGGCCCAGTGGTAACGACCGCGACTTACGAGTTGTAGGTCGTAGGTTCGAACTCAGACAGGCGCTTTACTTTGTGTAAATTATTTCATCACCAGTTCACCACTGCTCTCAAAACGGTGAAGGAAAACATCGTGAGGAAACCGGCATGTCCTAGAACCGAAAATTCGAAGACATGTGCCATCTACCAACCCGCACTGGGCCCGCGTGGTGGATTACGGCCCACTCCCTCTCACAGAGAGGAGGCCTGTGTCCCAGCAGTGGAAACATTTATAGGCTGATGATGATGATTGATGAGAAAAGTTAAAAAATCATGAAAATTACTTACTACAGCTGTTGTTCGCAACTTGAGTCAGTTGCGAATTTACCAGCAGGCTAACCCAAGGTGGCACATTTTAGGGGCAGCAATTTTTAAGTGAAAATTTCTTTAGGCGCGTTGGGCATTTCTGAGATGGGACTAAACCATTTATTTCGCGACCGTGTTTACCGACACCGTGGAGTAAAAGACATCAACGCGTTGATGACCGCGGTGCCAATTTTTTTTTAAAGTTTTCACGTCTGTCGGCACTCTCAGAGTGCCACTGTTTTTTTTTGCGACTGCTTTCTGATGTCGACTGATTTTGTCTCGATGTATCGTAATTTATTTTCCTTTGGTTTTTTTTAAAATTGATCTTATTTGGTCATTTATGTTCGGCTATGGGTGTTATTTATCTGAAATAAATGAATTTATTATACAGGGTGGCAGGGATATTGACGCGAAAACTGTTACCATGTATTCAGTAGGTACATGATTCTGAACCCCCTACGTTGAAATTTTTCGTCGGTTATTTAAAAAAGAATCAGCTGTTCCATACATTTTGACCGCGTTAGTATTGCACTTTTCTATGAATCATCAGTTTTTTTTTTATAACCGGCGTAAAATTTCAACGCAGGAGGCTTCAGACTCATGTACGGCATCCATGGTAATAATTTTCGCGTCGACGTCCTTGCCACCCTGTATATTATTAAAAGTTAAAAAAGAATTTTCCTAACTTAGACAAAGTCCAGGGTTTCCAAGCTCAATTGCCTTTCCAAGTTGTGATTGAGAAACTAAAGTACCTTCACAAGTCAGTAAATAATACAAGGAGGTCGTTATTACTTCGGAAGCTCTCAAACTTGACCGTCAAACTTGAAGGGCTCTTTAAAGTTATGAGGGCTTGATCACTTTGCAGTTGCTAGAAGGCCTTATAGGCTTATGACTTTAGAATGGCCAGCGTGAGGTCGGAATTCAAACCCCGTTTCTTTGAAACCTGAAAAATGTAATTTTTTATGGTCCTGTAATGAGGGTTTCCTGAAATGAAGTTCACTAAAGTTCGTTTTTTTAATCCCAGAGACTAATTTGACGTTTCAAGTGATTGTTTTTTCAATTTGGAGTTTGACATTTGCATCTGTCAAATTAGTCTCTGGGATTAAAAAACGAACATCTTTTATGGGGTACTGTGTTAAATGTTACAACAAAATACCTTGTGACATATTGCAATTAAATGAAAGAAAATTTAAAACTCATATAAAAAGTACACTTTGTAAACAAGCATATTACAAATTAGAGGATTATATCCAAGATAAGAGTGCTTGGAAACATGCTGGTCCTGCTCCATAGGATAATTTAGAATCAAGACAAAATCAAACTGGTTGCTAATGTAATTGTAAAATTTATTACTTTGTGTTTTATGACATTGATTTTACATTCTGTGATTACTTCCTTACACACTGACTTATTAATTGTAAAATTTTAGGAAAATCGTCTACTTTTACAATGTTTGTAAATATGTGAGCACCATGTATCTATCACAAATTAAATTATCTATTGTTGCTTCATTATTAATTGTTTTTACCTATTGTGGTATAGTAATTTTATTCTAGCATCGTCTTCACATATAATAATTATTTAACAAATGTACATATACAAACAATATTGTAAAACATTTTAAAAGAGTAACGGTGGAGTTTCTTGTCCATTCTTCTCCATACGAAAACTACCTTTTGGAAGGGGCGACTAGAATCAATTTTATTATTTTGTAATTTTTGACGTTCAAAAGTGCCATACATGGGCCTATTTGAAATAAATGATTTGACTTTGACTTTGAACTGTAGGTGGCAGCACTGAGACGTCAGGTCCGGGCACTTGACAAAAGTGTCAAAGCGCCTATATTTTCTTTGTTCGTAACTGAATGATGAACGAATGAATGCAACGAATGATGAACGTCATCATATTTTTATTTATATTTCTTTTTATTTATTTATGTAGATATATTTATTTATTTATTTTTGCTTTATTTCATTATTTACAAATAAATTATATTTTTAAATATTAGAATAAAATTATACAAAAACATTTAAAAATATAAAAAAATAGTATCCCCACCGGTATCGGGAACAGGGTCCAACCTATACTCAATACTCAATACTTTATTGCATTCCACAATGTATGTGCTTAGGTGGTAAACATTTGAAAAGAAACAATCGTGGACCCTGTTGGGCACAGCAAAAGAAATATAGTAGAGATGAGGACTTATTGTTTATCTTATAATCTAATTTATTCTTAAAAAATATTTATTGTGTATTTTATTTGAGTTTTAGAGATTTATCATTTAAATATTCTTGTACACTGTAGTAACATTTACTTAATAATAGATTTTTTAATTTATTTGTGAATAGATGAAGTTTTTTTTCTTTTCTGATTGATTCAGGTAATTTGTTATATATTTTTATTGACATAACTAGAGGACTTGTTGAATGTATTTTTAGGCGGGATTTTGGTAAGTTTAGTCGTGTTTTGTATCGGAGTGTGTATCTTGTTTGTATGTCTTCTCGTTTAGTGTAAAAGTGTGGGTATTTATGAGCGAATTTACATATTTCAAGTATATATATACAAGGCAGAGTTAAAATGTTCAGTTTTATAAAATGGGGTTTGCAGCTATCTATTTGTTGTATATTAACTAGGATACGGACGAATTTCTTTTGAATTGTAAACAGTGTAGGTGCATCTGTACTATTTCCCCACATTATTATGCCGTAACTAAGCCATGCATAAGCATAGGCGTAGTATGTTACTAGAGCTGTCTGTAAATTTGTGGTTTTTTTTATTTCTCGAAAAGCATATAGGAATTTCGAAAGTTTCGATTTAATTTTTTGTACGTGTGATTTCCAATTTATATTCTTGTCTATGGTTATGCCTAGTAATGTGAATTCATTGACTGTTTCTATTTTGTGATTATTATAAGTAAAAGCTACATTGAGAGGATTTTTTTGGTGGGGATGGAAAGTTATGAGTTTAGTCTTTGCAAAGTTAATTTCGAGGTTGTGTTCGTTCATCCAAGTTATTATTTTGCTAAGTATATCGTTAAGGGTACTGTCTAGGTTTAGGTTATCATGACACGAGGAGAGAATGGAGATGTCGTCCGCAAACAAAACGCATGGTCCGGATTCTGCTATGAATTTTGGGAGATCGTTTATGTAGACGAGAAAATATAAGACATCCAATAACACTTCCCTGTGGTATGAATGCGTTTATCGCCTTCCTGTCAGAGCGGAACTTTTGAAGTTCGTTCATTTTGTCATTGAAGTATTCTATTTCTACTAACTGTGCTCTATTTTTTAGATATGATTTAAACCATTCATGTGATTTACCGCGGATCCCTATTCTGTATAGCTTGTTTAGTAAAATATCATACTGTACTTTGTCATAAGCTTTGGTCATATCAAGCATTATACCTACTGCGTATTTTTTATTATTTATTATGTTTAAGGCTTCCTGTATAAATTTATAGACTGCTAATGCTGTTGATCGATTTTTTCGAAAGCCATTTTGGCATTCGTCAAATATTTCATATTTTTCGCAGAAAGTGTACACGCGATTACACATTGCTTTCTCAAAAATCTTTGAAGCTGTAGGCAGTAGAGCTATTGGACGGTAATTGCTTGGCTCTGTTTTGTTATTTTTCTTATATAATGGTTTAACTAGTGCTATTTTCAGTTGATCAGGGAATACGCCCTCTTCAAAAGACTGGTTTATTAATTTATAGAATGGTAGTGTAAGCTCATCAGCGCATTGTCTGAGTAAACAGGGTGGAAGTTCGTCTATGCCGTGACTTTTTTTATTTTTTAAGCTCTTTAACATAATATTTATTTCGTAGGGGTCTACAGGAGTGAGGAACATTGTATTTTCGGTAGGTGAGAGTACTAGGATACTTCTTGGCTCATCGTTTGCTCGTTCATGACTTACCTCGCCGATGGATGCAAAAAAGTTGTTAAACAAATTGGCTACTTGTTTTGGCTCCGAGGTTGTTGTATCGTTATTTATTTGTAGTTTTATGTTAAACTTGTCTTTTTTTATTGTTTTATTGGTTCGCTCGTTTATTATATTCCACATTGTTTTGACTTTGTTACTAGATTTTTTTATTTTGTCAATATATTGTAATTTCTTTGCTGTTGTTACTGTACTTTTTAATATTTTTTCATATTTTTTATAGTGTCGTGATAATATTGGGTTCTTTGTTTTAAGTGTAAGTGTTTTTAATAATCGCTTATTTTTGCAGGAGGTTTTTATGCCTTTGGTTAACCATTTTTTCTTAAAAATAGATTTTAATTTAATTTTACGTAAAGGTATGCATTTGTTTAGGACATTGGTTAGCATATCGTTAAACGCATTATAATTATCGTTCATATTTTGGTCTTTTATTATTTCGTTCCAGTCTATGGCTTGTAGTGCTGACTTAAACTTGAAAATATTCATATAATTAAATAATCTTTTTTTTGCGTACAAAGTAGGTTGTGTGGAGGTTACATGTGGTATAGAGATTTGTATTGTAGTTCCGCTATGGTCTGAGAAACCTAATTCCTCTACGGTTGTAAATATTTTGTTAGTGTTAAAGTTTGTAAATATCAAATCTAAGCATGTAGATGTAGTTTGAGTAATTCGGGTGGGTTTTTTAATGTGTTGTGTAAGTTTAAACTCTAGCATTAAATCTATGAATTGACTAGTTTTCCTGTTGTTCTCTAAAATATTTATGTTAAAATCTCCGCCTATAACAATATCAAATTTGTAATATTTACTGTTTATATAGTTTAAAATAATTTTTAATTGATTTATAAATATATCTTCTTCTCTTTTATTCCAATATATCGTTATTAATAGTATATTTTCCTTGGGTAGTTCTACTGCACATAGTTCTATTACATATTCTATGGACATATCTGTGATGTCATTTCTCTCTCTAGAATCGATGTGTTCTCGGAGCAGGATGCAGACGCCGCCACCTCCTCGCTTGCTTCGGCAGTATGATGCAGCAATTTTAAATCCGCTAAATTGTATCATGGTTTGTTTTTCTTCCGATAACCAGGTTTCTGTTAAGCATATTGCGTTATATATTGGGTTTTCTTCAACGAAAGCTTCAAGTATGTGTTGTTTATTACAAATACTTTGTATGTTTTGGAATAAAATGTTAAATTGTGGTCCTGTAACTTCGAAAGGAATTGTTTTCTGTATTTATGTTACTAATTGTTTCCTTGTGTTGGTCGTTGTTGTAATTATTATTTTGGGATATTTTTGCTTTGTAATTTATCTCATCAGTTGTGTAGTTTAGTTGGTTGGTTTTATTCTTTACATTTATTAATTCTCCCTCGACATATAATTGATTGTTTCGGATTACCGAATATAACCCTTTCTTTCTCGCTTTTAACATTTCTTCTCGCATAAATTGCCTTTCTTTGCGTGCATTTTCATCTAAAAACTCTGATAGAGATAGTCTTGAACCTTGAAAATAGTGGTTATTTGCAATGATGTACTTTGCCATTCTTTTACTTAATAGTTCTATTACCAATGGTCGGGTTATAGTATTATTTCTGCCGACTCTATGCATATTTTCTATATAGCCCCGTAGGTCTACTTGCAAAATGTCAGCTTCCGATTCTTTTAAGTACTCGGCGAAACCGTACAGAACTATCTTTTTTGAATTACTTTCTGTGCATTTAATAACTGGGGAATAAGATTTAGATTTTATTTCTAATATGTCTTTTTTTAGTTTTCCATTTTCTTTAATTAGGTTTTCTATTTTGGTGTTAACTTTCTCTAATTTTAGTTTTCTTTGATCATTTTGCTTTGATAGGTGATTGGTTTTTTGCTCGAGATCTTCTGTGAGTTTGGCAATAGCTTTGTTAATTTCTATTTGTATAGTGCTTCGTAGTTCGGATATTAATGATTCATTATTTTCTTTTAGACGTATCATAATCATTTCACTCAAACTTTGCAATGAGAGTTCAGATTGTACGTTGGTATTTGTGGGTTTTTTATCATCTGGGTGGAGTGTGTCTCCTAGTACACTGAGATCTTCAAAAGTGGTTGTATCATTGCTGGAGTTTATAGTTCTTATTCTAAACGTGACGTTGTTTTCTTCATTAAATGAAGTTACTTGCTGGTTGTGAATGGAGACATGTGGGCGTATGGGAGTATTTGAGTTTCCTATTTTGGGCATTTTGCAGCGGCAAACCTGACATTTCCATGCTTTTTTGTGGTCTGCAGTCATTGCTACATTAAAATGGTCTCTGGAGATGTTTGCACACTCCAGATCGTATTTGCAACTACATAATGTGCACGTTAGATGTTCGCTGGTTGGGAGATCTTGTGTACAGCCTGCGCATAATTGTGCCATTTTGAGTAACTTTTTAACTGGTGCTGTCATCCAGCGGGCAGTCGTGCAACTAGCTACGTCTATCTGTTGATGGTTCGATTGGCCTGGAGCTAATTCTTCTATTAGAATATAGATGGCGCTGTTCAGAGTAATTTGGCCAGGATGACGAGCAGTTTCTGATTTATTTAGATCGATAATTTACATTAAATTTGAGTATCACTATCGTACCTTAACTAGGGTTTTAGTCCGTTAAGCAGTTTCTGGTAGCTACGAGGATCTTTGAGCAGCGTAATGAGCAGCCGATAATTTTTCTGTAAATTTGAGTTTTGTTCGTCTTCTGGCACTATGTATCAGATTTTAAAAAATCTTCGTAATAACTGTCTAACACTCGTGTACTTCGACTTAAATCAGTACGGGTTCCTGATTGTCACAACTTTAATCACTTTTTAAACTGTATTGTCACTCAAAACTATTTTTTAAACTTTAAAATACACGCAGTAGATGTTTATTCACGCACAGTAGCGCCCTCCAACTACCGGCGGTCAGGACTCCAGAGAGAGGAACCTCCTTACAATGCGAGCCGTGTCCAGGAGTACCGCTTTCTGAATCAAGCCCTTAATCCAGCTGCCCAACGAGAGCCTCCTTAGGTGTTGGTCGAGGATCGGCACAATGATTGCTGAGTCCACATTCCACATGTCGACAACCTCGCGAGCCAAGTCAAGATACTTGATTTGTTTATCTTTCTCGGCTTTCACGAGGTTCCCGTCATGCGAGACCGTTATTTAGGTATTATTATTAATTAAGAATATTGTGAAAAGGTAAAAGTTTGTTTCTAAGTTTGTATGTAGGGGGTAATCTCCGGAACCACGAGTCAGATTTGTTTTTTTTTTTGCATTGGATAGCCCAATTCTTGACGAAGGTAATAGGAATGCAGAAGGAGTCGCGGGTAGAAGCTAGTATATTCTGTATTCATTGTTGAAATGGAAAACCTCTTGTCAAAGTAGCGCCCACTGGTGACGTGAATTTTCTCGAAAACATATAATATATACAAGGCAGAGTTAAAATGTTCAGTTTTATAAAATGGGGTTTGCAGCTATCTATTTGTTGTATATTAACTAGGATACGGACGAATTTCTTTTGAATTGTAAACAGTGTAGGTGCATCTGTACTATTTCCCCACATTATTATGCCGTAACTAAGCCATGCATAAGCATAGGCGTAGTATGTTACTAGAGCTGTCTGTAAATTTGTGGTTTTTTTTATTTCTCGAAAAGCATATAGGAATTTCGAAAGTTTCGATTTAATTTTTTGTACGTGTGATTTCCAATTTATATTCTTGTCTATGGTTATGCCTAGTAATGTGAATTCATTGACTGTTTCTATTTTGTGATTATTATAAGTAAAAGCTACATTGAGAGGATTTTTTTGGTGGGGATGGAAAGTTATGAGTTTAGTCTTTGCAAAGTTAATTTCGAGGTTGTGTTCGTTCATCCAAGTTATTATTTTGCTAAGTATATCGTTAAGGGTACTGTCTAGGTTTAGGTTATCATGACACGAGGAGAGAATGGAGATGTCGTCCGCAAACAAAACGCATGGTCCGGATTCTGCTATGAATTTTGGGAGATCGTTTATGTAGACGAGAAAATATAAGACATCCAATAACACTTCCCTGTGGTATGAATGCGTTTATCGCCTTCCTGTCAGAGCGGAACTTTTGAAGTTCGTTCATTTTGTCATTGAAGTATTCTATTTCTACTAACTGTGCTCTATTTTTTAGATATGATTTAAACCATTCATGTGATTTACCGCGGATCCCTATTCTGTATAGCTTGTTTAGTAAAATATCATACTGTACTTTGTCATAAGCTTTGGTCATATCAAGCATTATACCTACTGCGTATTTTTTATTATTTATTATGTTTAAGGCTTCCTGTATAAATTTATAGACTGCTAATGCTGTTGATCGATTTTTTCGAAAGCCATTTTGGCATTCGTCAAATATTTCATATTTTTCGCAGAAAGTGTACACGCGATTACACATTGCTTTCTCAAAAATCTTTGAAGCTGTAGGCAGTAGAGCTATTGGACGGTAATTGCTTGGCTCTGTTTTGTTATTTTTCTTATATAATGGTTTAACTAGTGCTATTTTCAGTTGATCAGGGAATACGCCCTCTTCAAAAGACTGGTTTATTAATTTATAGAATGGTAGTGTAAGCTCATCAGCGCATTGTCTGAGTAAACAGGGTGGAAGTTCGTCTATGCCGTGACTTTTTTTATTTTTTAAGCTCTTTAACATAATATTTATTTCGTAGGGGTCTACAGGAGTGAGGAACATTGTATTTTCGGTAGGTGAGAGTACTAGGATACTTCTTGGCTCATCGTTTGCTCGTTCATGACTTACCTCGCCGATGGATGCAAAAAAGTTGTTAAACAAATTGGCTACTTGTTTTGGCTCCGAGGTTGTTGTATCGTTATTTATTTGTAGTTTTATGTTAAACTTGTCTTTTTTTATTGTTTTATTGGTTCGCTCGTTTATTATATTCCACATTGTTTTGACTTTGTTACTAGATTTTTTTATTTTGTCAATATATTGTAATTTCTTTGCTGTTGTTACTGTACTTTTTAATATTTTTTCATATTTTTTATAGTGTCGTGATAATATTGGGTTCTTTGTTTTAAGTGTAAGTGTTTTTAATAATCGCTTATTTTTGCAGGAGGTTTTTATGCCTTTGGTTAACCATTTTTTCTTAAAAATAGATTTTAATTTAATTTTACGTAAAGGTATGCATTTGTTTAGGACATTGGTTAGCATATCGTTAAACGCATTATAATTATCGTTCATATTTTGGTCTTTTATTATTTCGTTCCAGTCTATGGCTTGTAGTGCTGACTTAAACTTGAAAATATTCATATAATTAAATAATCTTTTTTTTGCGTACAAAGTAGGTTGTGTGGAGGTTACATGTGGTATAGAGATTTGTATTGTAGTTCCGCTATGGTCTGAGAAACCTAATTCCTCTACGGTTGTAAATATTTTGTTAGTGTTAAAGTTTGTAAATATCAAATCTAAGCATGTAGATGTAGTTTGAGTAATTCGGGTGGGTTTTTTAATGTGTTGTGTAAGTTTAAACTCTAGCATTAAATCTATGAATTGACTAGTTTTCCTGTTGTTCTCTAAAATATTTATGTTAAAATCTCCGCCTATAACAATATCAAATTTGTAATATTTACTGTTTATATAGTTTAAAATAATTTTTAATTGATTTATAAATATATCTTCTTCTCTTTTATTCCAATATATCGTTATTAATAGTATATTTTCCTTGGGTAGTTCTACTGCACATAGTTCTATTACATATTCTATGGACATATCTGTGATGTCATTTCTCTCTCTAGAATCGATGTGTTCTCGGAGCAGGATGCAGACGCCGCCACCTCCTCGCTTGCTTCGGCAGTATGATGCAGCAATTTTAAATCCGCTAAATTGTATCATGGTTTGTTTTTCTTCCGATAACCAGGTTTCTGTTAAGCATATTGCGTTATATATTGGGTTTTCTTCAACGAAAGCTTCAAGTATGTGTTGTTTATTACAAATACTTTGTATGTTTTGGAATAAAATGTTAAATTGTGGTCCTGTAACTTCGAAAGGAATTGTTTTCTGTATTTATGTTACTAATTGTTTCCTTGTGTTGGTCGTTGTTGTAATTATTATTTTGGGATATTTTTGCTTTGTAATTTATCTCATCAGTTGTGTAGTTTAGTTGGTTGGTTTTATTCTTTACATTTATTAATTCTCCCTCGACATATAATTGATTGTTTCGGATTACCGAATATAACCCTTTCTTTCTCGCTTTTAACATTTCTTCTCGCATAAATTGCCTTTCTTTGCGTGCATTTTCATCTAAAAACTCTGATAGAGATAGTCTTGAACCTTGAAAATAGTGGTTATTTGCAATGATGTACTTTGCCATTCTTTTACTTAATAGTTCTATTACCAATGGTCGGGTTATAGTATTATTTCTGCCGACTCTATGCATATTTTCTATATAGCCCCGTAGGTCTACTTGCAAAATGTCAGCTTCCGATTCTTTTAAGTACTCGGCGAAACCGTACAGAACTATCTTTTTTGAATTACTTTCTGTGCATTTAATAACTGGGGAATAAGATTTAGATTTTATTTCTAATATGTCTTTTTTTAGTTTTCCATTTTCTTTAATTAGGTTTTCTATTTTGGTGTTAACTTTCTCTAATTCTAGTTTTCTTTGATCATTTTGCTTTGATAGGTGATTGGTTTTTTGCTCGAGATCTTCTGTGAGTTTGGCAATAGCTTTGTTAATTTCTATTTGTATAGTGCTTCGTAGTTCGGATATTAATGATTCATTATTTTCTTTTAGACGTATCATAATCATTTCACTCAAACTTTGCAATGAGAGTTCAGATTGTACGTTGGTATTTGTGGGTTTTTTATCATCTGGGTGGAGTGTGTCTCCTAGTACACTGAGATCTTCAAAAGTGGTTGTATCATTGCTGGAGTTTATAGTTCTTATTCTAAACGTGACGTTGTTTTCTTCATTAAATGAAGTTACTTGCTGGTTGTGAATGGAGACATGTGGGCGTATGGGAGTATTTGAGTTTCCTATTTTGGGCATTTTGCAGCGGCAAACCTGACATTTCCATGCTTTTTTGTGGTCTGCAGTCATTGCTACATTAAAATGGTCTCTGGAGATGTTTGCACACTCCAGATCGTATTTGCAACTACATAATGTGCACGTTAGATGTTCGCTGGTTGGGAGATCTTGTGTACAGCCTGCGCATAATTGTGCCATTTTGAGTAACTTTTTAACTGGTGCTGTCATCCAGCGGGCAGTCGTGCAACTAGCTACGTCTATCTGTTGATGGTTCGATTGGCCTGGAGCTAATTCTTCTATTAGAATATAGATGGCGCTGTTCAGAGTAATTTGGCCAGGATGACGAGCAGTTTCTGATTTATTTAGATCGATAATTTACATTAAATTTGAGTATCACTATCGTACCTTAACTAGGGTTTTAGTCCGTTAAGCAGTTTCTGGTAGCTACGAGGATCTTTGAGCAGCGTAATGAGCAGCCGATAATTTTTCTGTAAATTTGAGTTTTGTTCGTCTTCTGGCACTATGTATCAGATTTTAAAAAATCTTCGTAATAACTGTCTAACACTCGTGTACTTCGACTTAAATCAGTACGGGTTCCTGATTGTCACAACTTTAATCACTTTTTAAACTGTATTGTCACTCAAAACTATTTTTTAAACTTTAAAATACACGCAGTAGATGTTTATTCACGCACAGTAGCGCCCTCCAACTACCGGCGGTCAGGACTCCAGAGAGAGGAACCTCCTTACAATGCGAGCCGTGTCCAGGAGTACCGCTTTCTGAATCAAGCCCTTAATCCAGCTGCCCAACGAGAGCCTCCTTAGGTGTTGGTCGAGGATCGGCACAATGATTGCTGAGTCCACATTCCACATGTCGACAACCTCGCGAGCCAAGTCAAGATACTTGATTTGTTTATCTTTCTCGGCTTTCACGAGGTTCCCGTCATGCGAGACCGTTATTTAGGTATTATTATTAATTAAGAATATTGTGAAAAGGTAAAAGTTTGTTTCTAAGTTTGTATGTAGGGGGTAATCTCCGGAACCACGAGTCAGATTTGATTTTTTTTTTGCATTGGATAGCCCAATTCTTGACGAAGGTAATAGGAATGCAGAAGGAGTCGCGGGTAGAAGCTAGTATATTCTGTATTCATTGTTGAAATGGAAAACCTCTTGTCAAAGTAGCGCCCACTGGTGACGTGAATTTTCTCGAAAACCCGCATTACACCGGCTTCTAAATCCTTAAAATCGGAAAACAGCAACGCTACATTGGCAGCAGAAATAGATATGGTGGTAGTACTTCCTCGGACGAGCTGCAAAACTCTGACGTTGCAGGTTGCAATTCAGCAATGATTAATAGCGGACGGTATGACGCCAATTTCGATTCGAGATCAATAAATTTGAAGTTGACAGCCGAGCCGACTGTTATGAATAAAAAATATATCAAAAACTATAGTATGCAAGTGAATCGTATGACAAATACCTATAATTATAGGATTGACGCTAGAGTGACAAGTAAATCTGAGACATGAAGAAAAGACTCGAGGTATAAGATCTAAAAATAGTCACCTATCTATGGATTGACTGCGGCAAATGTAGGCCTGTTACAGCATCCTCGTGGAGGCGATCGGCGGCGGTGATCTCTCGCGTCCGGCCTTGATTCAGGCCATGGTACGGAGCAAGAGGAAATTGCAGGCCGTCACCTCCTTCTGCGGAGCGGTAATGCTCACGAAGGAGGAGGTGGAACGCGTGAGGGAGAGGCAAATTTCGCGCCCTCACGCACCTAATCGTCGCAGAAGGAGACGCCCTGGACGTCGGGAATCGAGAGCCGATTTCCGGCCACGGTAGGCGCGGGCTTGCGGACGGTGAGCAATGAGTAGCTTACCGTCCGATAAGGAACAGGCCCGGGTCGACGGCGCGTTGTGTTCCACGCGCGCCTTAAAGAGATATCAGCAGAATTGACGGGGTCCGCTAGGGCCAATGCCTGCCGGGGGTGCTAAGAAAACCGATAGGGAAATCGTAGCCCCCGGCAACAGGGCAACCGAAGGAACACGGGTGGGTTTTAGTCAGTAAGAGCCTGACATGCCCGCCCCTTCTCCCGCTCCACGCAGAGCGGGAGAAGTTATTTGATAATTAACCACCCAAAAACAAGGCCTGTTACAGCATCTCAAGACAAGTTGTGGAGGATAATTTCATACAAGTTTATGAAATTTCTTGCACGTTCTTCTCCAAAGGAACTTACTACGCTTTGGAATGGGCAACTAGCTTCATCTTTCTAACTGACCGACTCATTGAAATAAGGGGAAGCGTCAGGGTAGACCGCGAAATTAAAATTTTCTTACGTTTTTTGCATTTTGCAGTTCAGTGCCAGGTTTTCATCATGACATTTGACACCTTTGCTAACTTATGGAGTTGTATTGCTGATTGTAATGATTACAATTGAGTAAAGCCATATTTGACATGGCCGCGAATCATATTTTAACCAACATACAACATGATACTGACCTACAAAATACAAAAAACGTAAGAAAATTTGAATTTCGCGAGCTACCTTGATTCTTTCGCCTTAACCTTTTTGGCGCAGCCGTGAGGCAGTTACTATTGTTGTCAAACATTATTTTCACTTTTACATTTGTTATTTGTATTTTCTGTTTCACGAACTGCATCCAAATAAATGTTTTTCTTTTCTTTTTTTTTTGACAGTTCAAAAGTGCCTGTAAATAAACGGTTTAATTGAAATAAATGATGTAAGTTTGAATATGACAAATGTTCCATTTGTGAATTAATCTGGTACCAGGATGAAATGAAATTGTTTATTCTGTAAATAGGATTTCGCAATCACTTTTAAACGTCATATAAAAAAAAAATAAGCTAGATGAGTTCGGCGTTTCCTATCTGACTACTCTGAGAGAAGAAGAAAGGCCGAAATAAACTCAGAGGTCGCAGTCTCTTTTAAAGTCCAGACATAATCTTTCCAGACATAATCTTGGTCAGACCATATGAGGACCATGTAGATTAGTGTCTGAAAAGGTCTTTTGAGGAAAGAACCACACAGATTTGAGTGGACCTGTCCAGTCAGTGCAAGCATTTGTCAGTAATCGTGGAGCTCAACTCAGAACTTAAGGAGCTTAACTCGACGAACAATACCAAAGAAAGGACATTTGAGTAGGCCTATAAACTACTCAAACTGCCAGACCATCATTTAAACTAGCAGAGAAATAAAATAATAATATCCACATAGTCCTCACATTCACAATAATTAAAATAATAATAATACTTTACAAAATAATCATGTCATTTTGAATATAATTTTCAACAATGTCAATGTGTATATAAAACTGGCACTTATATGTTGATGATTTTACATAATAATTAAAATGTCTAGTTTTATGTTTTTATCACAAGGTTTAGCAGAGCGAGCAGTTCAATCCCAAGCTTTTTTATCTTCTAAATAATCTGAAATTTTATAGTACCCTTTTTTACAAAGTTTGATTTTAATACAGATTTTAAATCGTTTAATTTAATGGGTAACTTTCGAATGTCAATGGGCAGTTTATTGTAAAAGCGTGTACATTGACCCATGAACGAGATGCCTCTCCGGATACAATGAAACAGACCCTTTTAACCTCCTAGAAAGATCGATTTGCGCTGGTAACATTCCACCATTTCTGTCCTTTTCCTGTACGAAATCTACCCACTCGACTCCCTGGAAATCAAAACATAAACCGCTATCTCTTTGAAAATATTCTCGCAGTAAGCAGCGCTAATTCCGAACATTTCCGAGCAATTCCGAGTACTTCCGAGGCGTAACCAAGTTAAGCGTATTAGTGTCGTTTGTATCTCTGTGTTGCACGAACTTGCTGTCTTTAGGACGCGTTTATATTAGGAGAGTAGCGAGCCCTTTATCAATATAAGCTGTATAGAAAGTGCATCTTCGACATTTACTTGAGGGGAAACATAAAACACAATGCATGCAGTATTAATGGCTTGTTTCGCCACCTCCATAGGTTATGTTTTCTGACTCATAATTTCAAACGAATTCTATTTTAATTTTTTGTTAGTATTTATTATTCTCACACTGTGTTATAGACCCTTAGTGTGCGATTACAGTGGCGCGGGGCGGGTAGCGGGAGCGGGAGGCGGGTCAAGCGGAAAAAGCAAATTTCCATGCATGAACACAGTAGCAGCGGGGCGATTGAGCGGTTTGGACGTTATTAAATCTTCAGTTGTCAGCGGCATGACTTGCATCCACCCGACTGCGATTCCCGCTCACCCGCCCCGCCCGCACTTGGTGCACCTTAGTCAAAAAATATGTGTTTGCGGTACCCGCCAGCGGATTCCGCTGCCCGCCCCGCTGTCACTGTAATTTCACACTTAGTTTCTGAGGTACCAAAAACAGTTCGTTTCATGGTTTATTAAAATTTCAAGTGAGCTATTCCAAACATTTATGTTCGCATTAACTCGATAAAATGTAGGGATATTCTTTCGCGGTTTCAGAGCTGATTACATTGTAAATTTGTTTTTATCTAAGAAGCCGAAAGTGTGCTCGTGAATTGCGATGTATCCAATCGGGATGCTAATAGGATATGCAAATATGAACTGTAATCTCCATATACATGAATCATACATTAAACTGCCATCGTAAACAAGGATTTAAACCCAAGTCTACACTATACACATGACACATTTCAGCTTTGTGTTTAGGATGGCAAAGCATTTGCAGTGCCTCTGTTAATACAGATGTGTATAGGCGTCTGTGAACACTAACCATCATCTTACCACTTACCATCAAACAACCAGTTGCAATCAAATTACCACTTACCATCATATTACCACTTACTATTATCTTACCATCATATTACCACTTACTATCATCTTACCACTTACCATCATCTTGCCCTTATCAACATCTTACCACTTACCATCATCTTACCACTTTCCATCATCTTACCCTTACCATCATCTTACCACTTACCATCATCTTATCATTTACCATCATCTCATCACTTACCATAATCTTACCCTTACCATCATCTTATCACTTACCATCATCTTACCCTTACCATAATCTAAACACTTACCATCATCTTACACTTACCATCATCTTACACTTACCATCATCTTACCACTTACTTACCCTTACCTATTTAAAAAACCGCCAGGCTACACGGCACAGGCGACAATCCGACAGTTCAACAGTTTCGGTTTTATTGAACAGCACCTATCGATAAAATATTTCAATTTTTTTAAATATATCTTTCACTTTTCAATGAAATACCAGGTGGGCCGCCTGTTTGTTGGTTTTCATACATAAAAACTCACGCCTTCTTCCCATGGGGGTAGGCAGAAACTAAAGAACGCCACTTGCTACGATCCTTACATACTCCATTTGCCTCGATTACGTTCATACATCTGGTCATCCTGCCGGTTGCGAGTTCTACACACCTGACCTTTCTGAAGAACATCATCAATAAGGTCAGTATAATTTCCTCCTAGGGCGTCCCGTCCCGGCGTTTCCACTCTGCCTTTCCACATTTTAGTCGTCGCCTTGTTATTTTTGGTTGTCATCATAACATAAAAATAACCACTGAGAACGCACCTTAAAAGATAATAAGATAATGTTCTTGCCTCCCGCAAGCAGCTAAATAATGCACTCAAAGACCTCGTTCATTCATAAATGAGTGGGATTTTGGTACAAATCCTTTTTCGGATACAGATACGAGAACTTTGCAAATGGAAACGGAATTAAGGAAACAGGATAGGCAGAGGTGTTATCCTGTATACTTATATGAATACAAGCCATGTGCCCAAAGGTATTTCTTGTCGGGAAATAAAATACGAACTTTCATCCCCTATTTAATCCTATTTGAGGCTGAATTTTTATAAAAAATCCTTCCGTTTCTTAGTGCTCACTTTCGCTATATTTTTGGATCTCTTAAGCAAAATTTCATGCTTATAAACCCAGTGGTTTAGGCGGTGCGTTGACTGCCAGTGAATGTATTTATTAAGATTTATAAATATGAAAATGTATTAAACTGCAATAAATAATTTCTCTGTCAAGCATGGTGATAATGAAAATATTTAACGCAGTAAGTAAGTAACTAGAAATCGAACAAATTTTTATTAACACATTATTCAAACACCTTGGTACCAGGGTCCCATAACATACAAACAAGTAAACATAGAACTTTGCTCAGTTCAAATTACATTCGAATATACATAAAGTATTGATTGATTATGCCTCACCTGTGACTCGTTTGATAAATTACGCTCTCTCAATGGTATTTCTACTAACTGATATTACATTAAGATATGGAAGGTATCCAAATAAGTTTCCTTTCGATATGATATATTCGGGTGAAGATTAGATAGGTACGTATGTTTTCGACTGTGTGGTTTATGGGCAATTTTAGTTCGAATTCGCTAGAATATCGAAAATGAAACTAATGGCCGAGGTTGGGAAACACAAACTTCTCAGTGTCACTTTAGACGGTGTCAGGTTTAGTGCAACCGGGAAATTAATTTGCCTACAAATTATTTAGAACTTTGGTATATGCCAACAATGTAGGTACACGACCATCAAGATACCAGGAACATATAAACGTGGCAAGATAATTATGTTCAGTTAATCATTAGCGCACACAAAGCCGTTCAGTACCTAATTCGCGACGTTTTTAATTCTACCCTATATTCTTGCCGTTAAATTCCCAGCAAGTTCGCGGAAAAAGTAATTGTCTGAGTCCAATGGTGTAGGCGCAAACTGCCTAACGAGAGGTTGTTAGTTTGATCCCTACACGTTGTACGGTTGACGAGAAATCTACTCCTACTCTGCTCTTCTTCTACTACTCAACTCTATTCTTAATCTACTACTCAACTCTATTATTATTCTACTACTCAACTCTATTCTTCTTCTACTGCTCAACTCTACTCTTTTTCTACTTTCTTATTTACGTTAGAAAACATTGAAAAACCTACTATTTCTTAAATTCATTTATAAACTTACGAAAATTTCATTAAATTTCAAGTTCAGTCATTTAACTTTTAATTAAGATTTCAAAGCACTACCAAAAAGCACTTGTCTTTCGAAGAATTGAAACCCGTAAACAGAAACAAAAGAGTTATAAAAAAAATACCTTTCCCGTTTTGTTTGTCACAAATTCGTGGACAAAGTAGAAAGAAACAAATTGCTCTGAGAGAATTGTAAGAAAAACTCTCGCTCGACATAATTTTCATTTAGCAAAACATTGAACAGTTCCGTTGGGACACAATGAAATATTGTTTTGCCAAGTTATTTAATTAGAACGTTGAAATAAAATAATTAATGTCTCGAGGTTGCAGGTTCACGAACCTACGGTATTAAACATGGGAAATACTAATTTAACATTTCTAAAACAATCTGTAACCACTCATATCTATATGTTGCAGTAAGATGATTATAGCCGTGATATAGTTATATCCCTAGGAATATAGCTATATACCGTAACATAGTTATATGAAAGCGGTTCATAACTGTAGTAATGGGAATATAACTATGATACGAGCACGATCTAGTAATATAACTATTAGGGCACTCCGACCAAATAGGTTAGGTTAGAACTTTGACCAAATACGCGCGAGCTGAGCGAGCGAAGCGAGCGCTGCCGCGGCAGCAGCCGGCGAGCGCTACGTTGAAATTGGTCGCAGTAACAAAATTATGAACTGCTCGCGTTTTAGCCATCATATTGCGACATATACATATTATAATTGGACGTAGATTAGCAAAAAGGATTCAACCCACACTATGGTCAAAAATTAAAAAGGACCTTAAGATTGGTTCCTTTAGGACCTTTTTCATTTTTGACTATAGTGTGGGTTGAGTCCTTTTTGCTAAACTACGTCCAATTTAAAGACACTTTTTGTCTGTGTGTGACCACGTTGATCTTCTAAATTACACAATAAATTTTGATGCGTTTTTAACCATTGGAATTATTCCGGAATGTTTTTGTATATAAATTCTTTAATATTATTAGATATAGTACAGATTCAATGCTATATCCAAGTTAAATACAGAAAGAGACAGATTATACATTACAAGGGGATTTCTGTGCCACAGAAAAAGTATTGTTATGTATTCGTCACTAATAGGGGTTATCCGTTCTGCAGCCATCCGTACTTAAAAAAATATTGTGGGGAAACCTGTATTTACATACATACATAAACTCACGCCTTCTTCCCATGGGGGTAGGCAGAAACTACAGAACGCCACCTGCTACGATCCTTACATAGTCCTTTTGCCTCGTTTACGTTCATACATCTGGTCATACACGCACGCCGGTTGCGAGTACTACGCACCTGGCCTTTCTGAAGAACATCACCAATAAGGTCAGTATATGTCCTCCTAGGGCGTCCCCGCCCGGCCTTTCCCTTCACATCAGCCTTGTAAATACATTTTGTTAGTCGCCTTTCATTCATTCTCTCAACATGCCCAAACCATCTCAGCATACCCTTTTCAATTTTTGTCACTACATCTTCTTTTAAATCACACCGCTGTCTTATCACATCATTCCTCAGCCTATCATTCATAGTCAGGCCACACATGCTTCGCAAGGAACGCATTTCCACAGCATTTATTCTACTTTCATGTTGTTTTTGCCACACCCAACATTCACTACCATACATAAGCGTGGGCACCAGCACACCATTGTGAACAGCCAGTCGAGCCTTTAAATGCTGTATTTAAATGCTCTGAAATCGTCAACATGCGTGGTGGTCGCTCCTTCGTACCTTCGCTGAACCAGTACAAGCTTCCACCTCACAATAGGAGTAACTATCCAATCTCGCACGATGGATTTCCATTCAGAAACAAAATTGGTCCTTTCTCACCATATCACAGAATAGTACCTACAGAAGGCGCACTCCGCATTTTCAAAAACAAATTGTTTTATTTCACGTAAACCTACATGGGCACTTATGAAACGTCAGAAGCTAGCTGCCCGGTTCCAATTGGTCGTTTCCTATGGAGAAGAGCCGGCAAGAAACTCCACGGTTACTCTTTTAAAAATAATTGGCTTTTACAATTTTTTTAAGTATGAAGCTACAAGTACGCGGCAGGCTTGTATTGTCGGGCCAATTCAGTGAACGTAACGTAGTCAGAAGATATAAGAATTACGCGATAGAAAGAGAGGCAACTTCTAGTTGAATATAACTGTAGGTAATTAGCGTTGTGCGATTGAATAGCACTTTATTGTGTCGTATTAAGAGTCGCTTTTTATTAGGGTTCCGTTGCCAAATGGCAAAAAACGGAACCCTTATAGATTCGTCATGTCTGTCTGTCTGTCTGTCTGTCTGTCTGTCTGTCTGTCTGTCTGTCCGTCCGTATGTCACAGCCACTTTTTTCCGAAACTATAAGAGCTACGCTGTTGAAACTTGGTAAGTAGATGTATTCTGTAAACCGCATTAAGATTTTCACATAAAAATAGAAAAAAAACAAATAATTTTGGAGTTCCCCATACTTAGAACTGAAACTCAAAAAAATTTTTTTCATCAATCCCATACGTGTGGGGTATCTATGGATAGGTCTTCAAAAATAATATTGAGGTTTCTAACATCATTTTTTTCTAAACTGAATAGTTTGCGCGAGAGACACTTCCAAAGTGGTAAAATGTGTGTCCCCCCCCCTGTAACTTCTAAAATAAGAGAATGATAAAACTAAAAAAAATATATGATGTACATTACCATGTAAACTTCCACCGAAAATTGGTTTGAACGAGATCTAACAAGTAGTTTTTTTTTAATACGTCATAAATCGTAAACCGCAATTTACCTTTCATTCAATGTTACTTGCTGCTACGGAACCCTTCATGGGCGAGTATGACTCGCACTTGGCCGGTTTTTTAAATGATTTGTCTTAATCTGTGACCATATTTTTAGCTTTTCGCCCAACTATAGGAACTAGAAGCAAAGAGGCTTAGTCGACGTACGCACGGACGTAATAAAATCGCGGCAATTTTCATTCGTGCACTAGATTTTCAACGCTCTGCTTAGCGCCGAGAGTTGAAAATCCAACAGTGTATGTTTTTGACGCACTCTCGTCTCAGCGCGTTGAATTCTCAATCCAGTGCGCAATAAAATCCCGTTGCGATTTTATTACGTCCGTGCGTACGTCGGCTTATATTTAACAGCAGAAACGTTAGGTTGATTGATTGACAGACGAAGCAACAAATTGCGCTTTGTTCTTTTAGAAATTCTGTACTTTCGTTAGGAGCTATACGTACCGGATAAAAATATATACAACACTGTCAGTTGGTTTTGTTTTGTTTATTGTGCTGTATTTCATATTTAAAATGAAAGCAAAATCAGAGGAATAAGTACCAGAATATCGTAGAATGATGGTCTCTTTGCAGTATATATGTCACCGTAAAATTATAAACTTCGTTAGTTTATAATCTATCGGTATTATTTCCGTTAGATTATAATACAAACTGTCGAAAAATTGTGAACTGTGACAAATCATTTACGATTTAACGCATTATTTTTCGATAGTTTATATTATATCCATGAGAAACGAGCGCAGCGCTTACTGCGCTCGCTAGACTCACGCGGTTGGTCACAGTTCTAACCTAACCTAACCCTAATTTCACCCAGTTCACAATTTTTCGACAGATTATGATCTAACGGAAATAATACCGATAGATTATAAACTAACGGTGCTCACAATCTTACGGTGACATATATAACGCACCTTTAAAGTAAAACCGTTACTAAACGAAATTTTTTCATGAATTGAGTTATCATGCCATTCTATTTAAAATACGTGCTTTAGATAGATGGCATTAATAACTAAATTCATGAAAATTTTCATTTAGAAACGGTTTTACTTTAAAGGTGCGATAAGGTCCCATTAAAATAGACGGACAAATTTTAACACAGCGTCCAGTACGTCTAACTAAAGATATGCAAGCAAAAAAACACTACTTAGAGTGATTTTATTTTGACCTAAAATAATTAAGCAACATTAGTAACCAACATGTTTAGTCTATTTTCGTTAGCAGATTTTTTTTTCTTGGCTAATGCGTTTTTCTTGTATTTTTTTACCATTGTCTTTATTTTGGTGGTCTAAAAGTTTGTCCTTCTATTTTAATGGGACCTCTTTTTTGGGTGGGAAATCATCAAATAACTTCTCCCGCTCTGGGCGGAGCGGGAGGGCGTGTCAGACTCTTACTGACTAAAACCCACCCGTGTTCCTTCGGTTCCCCTGTTGCCGGGGGCCACGATTTCCCTATCGGTTTTCTTCGCACCCCCGGCAGCCGTTGGCCCTAGCGGACCTCGTTAATTCTGCTGACATCTCTTTGAGGCGCGCGTAAAACGGCGGTATTAGGGAGTAGAGTTTTTTTTTTTCTGGTAACATTTTTGACCGACCGTGTGAAATCTTTTGTTTTAACATTATATGTATCCTATGTCACTCGGCAATCCTATAACTTCCCATCAGTGAAAAAATTCCAGCCCGTCCCATCCTTGATGTCCTCCCTCCGGTTGACGCCCTAAGCCGAGGTTCGTACCCCACAGGGGGAGCCCTTAGCGAGCGTTCACCTAGTTTTAATTAGCATAGTTGAATAACCCCTGGCTGGAAGTTTTAAGTGTAGTAGCTTAAGGCACCCACAGGAAAGCCCGGTTAAATAGTCATGATCTCAGAGGTCAACTACGAGATGCACTACCTAAAAATAAAAATAAAAGTGAAAAAATCGGATTAGCAGTTCCGAAGGTTACCCCCCCCATACAAACCTCTATATAATATTACTAACTGCGCTCCGCGGTTTCACCCGCATAAGTCTCGATCCCGTGGGAATATCGGGATAAAAAGTATCCTATGTCCTACTCAATTTATGGTCTACTCATGTGCCAAATTTCATCCAAATCCGTTCAGTCGTTTAAGCGTGAAAACGTAACAAACATACATACACCACGTAACAAACATCTTTCAGGGTCTTACTTACGATGACACTGAAAGACTGTTCGCCAGGAATTCATAAATAATAAGCGCTAAAACACACACACAAACACACCCCCACACACCCTTGTTTGTACAGACACACTCACACACACATTCACATATTTTCTTGCATGCCTTAAAATAAAAGTAAATAAATTATTTTCAATCTAATTAAATTTTCAATTATTTTTATTTTTATTTTTTTAATACTTAAAATGAGCGTTACTTATTTTGTACAAGGACTATTTTTGTATCATTATATTGAAACGAATGGCAAACCATGATTGTAGGAGGAAGGCGCCGATGTCTGTCACACAGTTAATACTAGCACAGACATCGTCGTTAACTCTATCTTTAAAATACTCTAAACTCTCTGTACATTGGTGCCAATTCCCTTGTTCACAAACTAAACTAAATTTAAGTTCAGTGCATCTTTTTCTATCTATTTCATTAAGAAAAGAACAGAAGATAAATTTTAGTTTAGTCCTGTCAAATTAATCAGCGCCTGTCACTACTCCGTACAAGTTTAGACGTGAATAAAAACTTGCCTACTAAAATTACGTCAATTTACGTCAAGCGCTGATTAATTTGACAGGACTAAACTAAAATTTATCTTCTGTCCTTTTCTAAATGAAATAGAAAGAAAAAGATGCACTGAACTTAAATTTAGTTTAGTTTGTGAACAAGGGAATCGGCACCACTGTATTTTTGTTTAGGATAGATGAGTTGTATCAACATTATTGTTAATAAAAATATCATTATAAAATGATTATTATTTTCTCATTATAATATTATACAATTTACATAGATAGTAGGACTATTTGTAATTTGTAATTTATTTATTTCTCACCACAATAACCTTATAAAATAGTAACAAAGAATCTTATTGTCCAGTCATGGGCTCAAAGAGGATATTGTGGGAGACTGGTGCCTAAGCTAAGCCGAAGCTTGTATTTCAGGCCACCAGGTCCCCGCCCCAAATACAAAATTATGTTCTCCTATAAACTAAAACTAGACAATAGTTATTGACATATTTATAGCAAGGAGTGTTCGTGTGGTTGTGAGTGTGTGGTGGGGTGTGTGTGTGTGTGTGTGTTGGGTGTGTGGATGTGTGGGTTGTGAGCGTGTGGGTGTGGGTGATGGAGAAGTTGGTGCGTGTTAACCTGATTGTTGAGTGCCATATTGTTGAGTGCCATATTGTTGAGTGCCATAGAGATAAACACATACGGAATGCGGTGACTATTTTGGAATAGAAAGTGTAGACCAGTGTCTATCTGTAACTATGTATAGTTACAGATAGACACTGGTCTTACCTAATGCTATACATAAGTTCTGGGTTGGCACAGTCTATTTAGATACCTATGGCATCGACACACTTAGAAACAGAACACATTAACTTGTCAATTTTGTATAAGTTCGTTTTGACTTTGGCTCTTAAAAGTAAGATGATAAATACCACCATTCCAACAGATTTATAATAAGATGTGGAGCCATGGCTTCACAATCTATTGGGCAAAATTCCAATTTGAAACTTTGAAGAGGAAAAACAATACTTACCCTACCGACCAGTCGGGTCGGAAGACCGGTAAGTATTGTTTTTTAAATCTCACTTTCAATTCACTTGAAGTCAGCGTGAAGTGAGCAGCAGTGGTGTGACCAGCGGATTGCTAAATCATAGGTATCGAGTTCGAACTCAAGGCACGCACCTCTGACTTTTCAGACTCATATGCGTATTATATAACTAACACTTGCTTTAAAAACGGTGAAGGAAAACATCGTAAGGAAACCGCCATGTCTAAGAGATAGTTCTCGACGGAATGTGAAGCCAAATGGAGGCCCATGGGTGGCATAAAACTCTAGTCACTAACCACACGAAAAAGAAGAAAGAAGCGTGAAGCTAGCTATCAGTCGTAGCATAATGACAGCAGCTCACTTCATGTTAGTTCATGATGATAAAATACAATAGAGGTGGATATATTTAGTAACCTGTTCCGCTTAGTTATTTCTAAAGAGCCATTAAAAACCCTGAAAGAAATCGAAACGTTCACCTCTCAACGAGGCATCCTCAGGATGATGACCGATTTGTCGCGAATGGCGTGTTGCCACACCGAGCGCTGAACGTTGTCTGCGTTCAGCGCTCGGTATGGCAACACGTCGTGTTCGAGTCAATCGTCATACTGAGGATGCCTCGCTGAGAGGTGAAACACGTGTCGATTTCTTTCAGGGTTTTTAATGGCTCTTTAGAAATAACTAAGCGGAACAGGTTACTAAATATATCCACGTCTATTGTATTTTATAATGGATTGCCGCAAGGTCACGCCTGAATCAATTAACTATATTCACGATGATATTTTTACAAAATAAACCGGCAGGGATCAACATCAAACTAGACCGAAGGTAATCTAGGTATTCATATACAACAATAATGTGTTTGTTTGTGTATTTTCGTGTATTGAAACTGCTAGAACTTTTATGAGCTTCACCTTTATCTTTGAGCAATAAAAAGTTTTTTATAGGAGATTCGCGCATAACATATACAGTTTGATAAAGTTCTTATAAGTCTGTTATAAGGTAAATGGCTTCCATGTGTTGCGTATTTCAACCTAATGGTTTTCTTTCTTAAGTCTGTTAAGGTGCTTTCGAAATAATAAAGATAACTTATTTAGAGAAACACAAGTGAAGAACGAAATAATATGATACAAACTTTCTATGTCTATCCGGAGACTCCTTAAACATGCATGTTTAAGGGCCTCTGGATCCAGAGTTTGTCTAAACTTATATTATAAAGAAAAAAGATTAGATTTTTTGTATCATCATCATCATCATCAGCCTATATTGTTCCCACTGCTGGGACACAGGCCGCCTCTCTGTGAGAGGGAGTGGGCCGTAATCCACCACGCGGGCCCAGTGCGGGTTGGTAGATGTCACATGTCTTCGAATTTTCGGTTCTAGGACATGCCGGTTTCCTCACGATGTTTTCCTTCACCGTTTTGAGAGCAGCATTTTTTGTATGTTTGTTTGTAATGGAGAAACTCAAAAACTACCTAACCAATAGGCCTGTGACCAAAAATATTTTTTCTGCCATGTAGATTAATAAAAAATATTGGACACGTATTTTTTATTTTTTGATGTATTCAAAAGATTACGGCGATACATTGAGTTAAAATGTGGCATCACGCCTTGCTGGATTTAATACTGAGTTTTGACATATCAAGCCCCCACTCCCCAACTATAATGCGTGTTTTCTAAGTTATTTTTGATTAATATGATAAAGCAAAAAATACGTGTCTAATATTTTTTTATTATCTGAAAGACGGACTAAATAGAATTTCTTTTTTTTTACGTATGCAACTACCGTATTTTGAAAATTATCGGCGAGTAACAAGGGCTATATTTTATCGACTTAGAATCTTTGTCTTATTGGGTAGAATCTAGTATTATATTTGCAAATTGCAGGATAACTTATCCGAAGGTTAGACAGGATTAAACAAGAAAGTACACATTATAGGCATAAAAACACCTGGGTTCAGAAGATTTATTTATTAAAAACAATGTCGTACATACTATTACTACTAGAAAAGTGGTGGCCCAGTGGTAACGGCCGCGACTTACGAGTTGTAGGTCGTAGGTTCGAACCCAGACAGGCGCTTTACTTTGTGTAAATTATTTCATCACCACTGCTCTCAAAACGGTGAAGGAAAACATCGTAAGGAAACCGACATGTCCTAAAACCGAAAATTCGAAAACATGTGACGTCTACCAACCCGCACTAGAGGCCCGCGTGCCGCGGCCCGCGTGGTGGATTACGGCCCACTCCCTCTCACAGAGAAGAGGCGTGTGTCCCAGCAGTGGGAACATTTATAGGCTGATGGTGATGATGATGATGACATACTATTAAACCTCTAAATCCCATGGTCTGAGATTTTATCAACACGCTATTTGTGAAAATACAAAATATGGATAATTAGTGTATTATTACAGATTGACTAATCAATCAATTTGCCTAGCCTTTTACCAACTATGTTGGGGTCGGCTTCCAGTCTAACCAGATGCAGCTGAATACCAGTATTTTACATGGAGCGACTGCCTATCGGACCTCCACAGCCCAAAACTCGTAACGAATGTCAAAGATGCACGAATGACAGCCGGGAACAACGGCTTAACGTGCTTTCCGAGGCACGGAGGAGTCTCGGTATGTTAAGATGGTCACCCATCCATGGACCAACCGTGGAAAGCGTTGCTTAACCTAATGAATCGATCCGTGCGACTGTTGTTACTTAGCCACAAGCTACTCACAGGTTCTTCAGGTTCTCTTTACAGGTTAATTAATCATTAATAATGTTCTTTGAGTATGCGCCTCAAAATGAAAAAACGCAACCCTGAAAATATTCCTTTATTCTTGTGGCATAACTTTTGTTTCCATAAACATTTTGGACACCATAAGATAGTGCCACATTTTAAAATGGAGGATTGCCAATTGAGTTAACTGCTTTTTGCAATTAGCTGAATGATAAATTGTGTTGCAGATAAAATGTGTTTGTCTGTACGGAGAAAATAAAAGAAAGCTTATTTCTAAAAATTAATATCTGCATTTTTCTCAACATCTTCGGAGATAAAGCTTGAAGCCAGAAGCCTTCATCACAATTTATTTGAGCAACTTACGAGTTGTATAGGTCGTGGGTTCAAACCCAGACAGGCGCTTTACTTTGTGTAAATAATTTCATCACCACTGCTCTCAAAACGGTGAAGGAAATCATCGTGAGGAAACCGGCATGTCCTAGAACCGAAAATTCGAAGACATGTGACATCTACCAACCCGCACTGGGCCCGCGTGGTGGATTACAGCCCACTCCCTCTCACAGAGAGGAGACCTGTGTCCCAGCAGTGGGAACATTTTAGGCTGATTATTATTATCACATTATCATCACAACTTGTTTGTGGTCGGCTTAACATGTCTTTTTCTTCCATCATACTTCTCTATTCACCCCCTTTCTACCCATATCATCTTTCACATAGTCCATCCATCGTTTTTAGGGTTCCGTACCTCAAAAGGAAAAAACGCAACCCTTATAGGATCACTTTGTTGTCCGTCTGTCTGTCAAAACCCTTTTTCTCAGGAACGCGTGGAGGTATGGAGCCCTTGGAGTTGTAAAAAAACCAAATTTCTAAGCCAACGCAATCAAAAGATGCAGCCGCGTGTGTCAAAAATTTGCAGCATAAGTATGCTGCAAATTTTCGATACTCGCAAGGGAATCAAAACCTACAGGGTACTTCCCGTGAACTCAGAATCTTGAAATTTGGTACGAAGCAACGTCTTATAGCACAGATAAAGGAAAAATTGCAAAAAGCATAAAATTTTAGTTACATCATATCAACGCTTGAAATGCAACATTGACTAAGCGACATGGGTTCCCATGTCGCTTAGTCAATGTTGCCTTTCAAGCGTCGATATAATAAAAACTATTTTTAATAATTTAAACATTTTTATACGGAACCCTCAGTGTGCGAGTCCGACTCGCTCTTTACCGGTTTTTTTTTTTTTTTTGTCTTCCCCTCCTCATATAGTTATGGAGATAAAGCTTGGTATTCTCATAAAATAATTTTATAATAGTTCATTAGATTCTATAGCAACTTCCTAAATTAAAAAACTTTTTTACAAAAAATACAACCGACTTCCAAACTACAAAGTGAAAAATAACTTTAATTTCGAAAATCGGTGTCTTTGGATCAGTATTTAAGTTTTTTTGACACCGAGTTCCGAAATTAAACTTATTTTTCACTTTGTAGTTTGGAAGTCGGTTGTATTTTTTGTAAAAAAGTTTTTTTTCACTTTTTAGTGGGTTGATTTGTAATTTATCTAAGTTACAATAGCCTTATGTCAACTGGTCATCAAAAATACCCAAATCGCTATAGATGTGCCTTTAATATTTGAAGAGTTCCCTCGATTTATCCAAGATTCCATCATCAGATCGTGACCAAATGACAATGGGACCAACTTGAAAGTATACCCTTTCAAACAAAAAAAGAATTTTTCAAATCGGTCCAGCCGTCTTCGAGTAATCGGGGAAAATACACAAAAAAAAAAAAATATCCCGACGAATTGGGAACCTCCTCCTTTTTTTTGAAGTCGGTTAAAAATAGTCCTACAATCACTTACAATAAACGGTGATATTACAAACCAATCATTTCAAAATGATTGCTATTGCTAACAGAACTATGTTTGATCGTGAATTCTATTGATAGAGCCATTTCTGTTAAACGTTTTGTCTTGTATTCGATTCTTACATCAAACATAGTATAGACAGTTGTTAGTAACTGCCTATAAGACAGCGGTAGTTATAAAAAAACTCTCGTAAAAAGTACCAAAGTTTTTCTTATTCAGACCTCTTTCAAAAACATATTTATCGACCCTTCTATTTCTGTCTCTTTCTCTCTTTCCGCCCCAAACTCCAAATTCAGTTTAAATTAAATAGAAACCTCTACTAACACTTTATTTGATAGGGAGGCGAGCTTCAATTGGATTTTCCCTTCCAACGCAAAATGATTTCCGTCTGCGCGCAAACGGATATGGAATGTTGAACATTCTAACCATATCTTGCTCATAGAGACTATATTTTGCAAACATCTCGAATTCATGATTGCCTGGTACCTACGTGGTCTGATGTACAAGTTGCTTGGAAAACCGTTAAGTTCGATTCAATCGAGAATATTCGTTGGAATATTGGAAAGCTTGTAAAGATATGGACTATAGCGTTTTTATTTGGGATTGGAAAATATACATAATGGATACATAGTAGAATTTACAATTTGACACAGCATTTTAATAATGTATTCTTTATTTCGGACTACACATAAGTACACACAATCCATATAGTGTTAGTTACAATGACTTAAAAACTATGTTAGTAAACTTTTACAAACTAAAACTGACGTGGCCCAACACACGTTGGCACGTGTCTCCGTACCCAGTGCCTTATAAAAGGACTGTCCACTTTGTTTAATAATGTTTTAGGATGCTGTTGGAGCTTCCGCGCAACTTACCCATTATTGACGCTGTTCTCTTCCTCATAATACCATGAAAATCGTCAACACGGACTTCCGCGAACATCTGCGAAGCGCTGCAGAAGCGCGGAAGCCCCATCAACATCCTAAATCCATTATTATACTGTACGCGAAGGACGTTGTAGGCTCTCTGAGTATATTTCACCCACAAGCTGCACGTGTAGTTTGTTGGTAGTATGCCTTGAAAAGCGAGTCTTTTACATCCTTACTACAACGCGCAAACCTGCGGGCTACCATATTGCATCGAACCGCCAACGTCCTCCACTCCCTCTCTATATTAGCATCATCAGATAAGTTTAAGATAACTGCTTATAATTTAGAATTTATCTAACTTCTCGTAGCGAAATCGGGTTGAAAATACACAGCCTCATACATACTTCAAAAGTAAGGGAAACTATTAAGTTTGAAGGACCTAAGCTTTATAAAAGTTATCGAAAGATATAAGAAATTCTTAAAACGTTAAAACTGTATTTAGCTAACCAACAATAAAAACTTACATCACTTACCTACTATATTATTATATGTATTTATTCAATAGATCGAACGACAATTTTGTTTGTTGCATAAGAATATTTTTGTGTTTTGTTAAGTGAACTGTATATGGGTCGGTCAGTCAGAAAGATGAAGCTAGTTGCCTATTCCAAAGTGTAATAGGTAGGTTCCTATGAAGAAGAACGGGCAAGAAACTCCACGACCACTCTTTTAAATCATAATATTGTTACAAAATATTTGTTACATCATTCATGTTGAAATTATAATTTTTTTTTTTCTTTTTTTTTTGGGTTGGAAATTATCAAATAAGTTCTCCCGCTCTGGGTGGAGCGGGAGGGCGTGTCAGACTCTTACTGACTAAAACCCACCCGTTTTCCTTCGGTTGCCCTGTTGCCGGGGGCCACGATGTCCCTATCGGTTTTCTTCGAACCCCCGGCAGGCATTGGCCCTAGCGGGCCCCGTCAGTTCTGCTGACATCTCTTAAAATAAATGAAATACCTACTAAACCTACATCTCTGCCCACGATTTCAAGGATACTATGGCACGTGCCATAAAAGGGCTTAAGACCCGAGTTACAAGAACACACACAAAATGAAACAATGTAGACAGACCACTGTTTTTCTTTCATTGTTACCTCAAAGATACCCTTTAAACCGTTTGAGCCAACAAAAAGAAACAACTCACATACTGAGACAGTAAAGAATAATAAAATAAATGTACTGTTAAACGCTGCGTAACTCGTAAAACTCGGAGACTGTTTCATTTTCAGAGCGAAGGGACGCCTTCGGAGACAAAATAAACATGAATGTTGTTTCAATGTAATAACAAATAATATGATTGTGATCAAATCATTGATTGAAATAATACAATTTCTAAAGAAGCCCACATAACCTTGCCGATCTATTCTGTAAAAAAACATAAAACATAAACAATTTTCAAATCATAATAGTTTCTAACGCTTCGTCTTTCGGTACGAGGCCTCCCACAAGATGGACCGATGACCTTGTGAAGGCCGCAGGAATCCGCTGGATGCCGAAAGCACAGAATCGGTCGAAGTGGCGGTGGTTGGGGGCCTTTATCCAGCAGTGGACGTCTATCGGCTGAAATGATTATGCCTTGGCTGGAGGACCTTAATTTATTGAGGCAGCCACAGGAAAGTCCGATTAAGCAGCCGACAACCTCCTAGGTTGACCTGCGAGATGCCATAAAAAAAAAATAGATATATCATACTACATACAGGATTTTTTTTGACCAGTGCACAAACTTAAACACGTGACTTTACTCATCATTATGAACAACTTTTACTGTGGGACCAAACATGAAATCGCAAAAAAAAAACATCAGCTGTTCCCTACATTTTGACGAGTCATGCAAACATTAATGTAGGGAACAGCTGATTTTTTTCGCAATTTCACGTTTGGTCCCACAGTAAAAGTTGTTCATAATGATGAGTAAAGTCACGTGTTTAAGTTTGCGCACTGGTTTAATTTTTTCCCGGTATAAGAATGATCGGCATGAACAGTATGATAAATATGAAACTTGTTTATCTTTTTTAGCATTGAAAAATGCTTTTTCGATCGCTGCTGCCATCCGATTTCAAGAAAAGTGCAACCGGGGGCTAGCGTCTCCAATTATTAAGATAGAGATACGAAAATAGAATCAAAAGATACGTTATTGAAAGGGCTACAATACTATTTTTTGTATTATTTTATTTTATTTAAAAATACGCTAATTTTGACCGTAACTTCTCAAAAACGAAAAGAGATTTCGATAAAATAAAAATAAATGATCCTGGAGAACTTAAGGGGCTTCAAAATGATACCATTTGGTTTCGATAAGATTATAATTAAGGGTAAATGTACGAGTATACCCCTTTCGGAGACACCTTTTTTTACCTCCACTGATTTTTAAGTACCTTTAATGAAATAAAGTAATTTTCAATTGGAAGGTTTATACTTACGTACAGTTTATCTACTTAATAAAGAACTTAAATTCATTCATTCATTTATTTATTCACTGAAAGACAACGCACAACCGGGTCATTATGGATCAAGAAGCATTAAATTTTATACAAGTTTCATATACAGGCTGGCTAATATTGAATAGTATATGATTAGCTTTTACAATGTTTCAAATTAGAGTGTTTAATAGGTATGGGAGGTCAGTGGCGACCTGTCAACAACTACTACAGTATTTTTCTATTTTCTTAATGTCTCTCGGGAATCATCGCATTTCCGAATATACTATACTACTATTTAATACTAGAAATAAAGATAAACTAGATCAACCATTTTTCAGGTTATCTAAAGTACATACATCTAGTAGTGTAGTACATACATCTTTTATGGGGTACTGTGTTAAATGTTACAACAAAATACCTTGTGACATATTGCAATTAAATGAAAGAAAATTTAAAACTCATATAAAAAGTACACTTTGTAAACAAGCATATTACAAATTAGAGGATTATATCCAAGATAAGAGTGCTTGGAAACATGCTGGTCCTGCTCCATAGGACAATTTAGAATCAAGACAAAATCAAACTGGTTGCTAATGTAATTGTAAAATTTATTACTTTGTGTTTTATGACATTGATTTTACTTTCTGTGATTACTTCCTTACACACTGACTTATTAATTGTAAAATTTTAGGAAAATCGTCTACTTTTACAATGTTTGTAAATATGTGAGAACCATGTATCTATCACAACTTAAATTATCTATCGTTGCTTCATTTTTAATTGTTTTTACCTATTGTGGTATAGTAATTTTATTCTAGGTGCATCGTCTTCACATATAATAATTATTTAACAAATGTACGTACATATACAAACAATATTGTAAAACATTTTAAAAGAGTAACGGTGGAGTTTCTTGCCCATTCTTCTCCATACGAAAACTACCTTTTGGAAGGGGCGACTAGAATCAATTTTATTATTTTGTAATTTTTGACGTTCAAAAGTGCCATACATGGGCCTATTTGAAATAAATGATTTGACTTTGACTTTGACTTTGAATACAAACTAATGCTAATTTCCATGTCCATCAATTATTAGACTTATCGTGTTTATTCATTTGAATTCAGGCTCGTGGCTAAGTAATAACAGCCGCTCGGGTCGATGCATCAGGTTAACCTACGCTTGCCAGGGTTAGTCCGTGGATGGGTGACCATCTTTACATATCGAGACTCCTCCGTGCCTTGAAAAGCATGTTAAGCCGTTGGTCCCGGCTGTCATTCGTGGATCTTTGACAGTCGTTACGGGTCGTCAGAAGCCCGAAAGTCTGACAACCAGTCTTACCAAGGGGTATCGTATTACTCAGTTACTGGATTGTGGAGGTCAGATAAGGCAATCGCTCCATGTAAAATACTGGTATTCAGCTGCATCCGGTTAGACTGGAAGCTGACCCCAACATAGTTGGGAAAAGGCTGGGCAGATGATGAATAATTTGAATTCAGAACGAAGTACTTTATTGTTGTTTTGTTTTAATTTCAGAATGAACTATATAGAGCCGTAAAACTATTTTCTTATCTATCGTGCCTTCAACTTTAGCAGCTTTCCTACCATTTTAAAATAAATTACATTAAGTTAAAAGAGTATTAACAACTCTATATACTTCTAAGTCGATTGAGAGCGTCCGGTCTGCACCAAGTGCAAAGGGCAACTGATAGAAATCCAACGACTGACGAACTATACTCCATTTGAAATAAGATTAGACATTTAACTAAACCTTTTTTACAGTCCGTTCAACCGATTTTAACTTCTATTGCGTTGGTGGCATGTTAAATAGCAGCTGCAGTAAACAGTTGGTTTGTAACCACTTTTTTTGCTTTTAATGCCATCCTTATGCCTACGCAATAGAAGTCAAAATCGGTTGAACGGACTGTAAAAAAGGTTTGTTTAAATGTCTAATCTTATTTCAAACGGAGTATAGAAATACTGTAGATCTTTCGGTTTCGTCAAACCCGTCTTCCATCAGACCAGCAAGGTCCTCCTAAAACGACCTTGTCAAGTTACATTGTAGCGTCAAATTAACGGCCATACTTCGTTCTCTGCCATTTTCTTTTGTGATTAATGTCGCAGTGGCTTTTAAGACAGTTTAACGAGTTCTCAGCGAGCCAGAGAGTGATTGCGTGGATTCCCTTTCATGACCATTGTAATTATAGTGGCTTTGCGTTGGCTGGCTTGTGTGTTTGTAATATTTTATGTGTGTACTTTCTTGCGTAGTATTTAGTCTATAATTTAAAAAAAACAGTGGCACTCCGGGAGTGCCGACAGAAGTGAAAACTTCAACAAGATCGCTTTGGTGGAAGAAAATTACTTGCATAAAACATTGATCCGTAACTTAATATGAATAAAGAGCACAATCGCGTTTACAAAAATGAGGTGTCGGTAACGGTGTCGCGAGTTCAATTGTTTTTTTCCTATCTCAAAAATTCCCAACGCGCCTAAAGAAGTTTTCACTTCAATAAAAGTTATAAAACTAAAACCCAACTACGACAAAAAAGTCAACTAAAAAGGTATAAATAAGACATCACAGACAGACAAATTAAAAATCTGGCGTCACACGTAATCTGTACCCTAATTGTACACAGTCACAATCTGTTTCGATTTGAAACAGATTGCAAATCCATTGCTTCATAAGTTGGAAAAAAAATCTGCTCAACAACGTAAATAACGCAATGAATGTTGTTGAACTGTCAAAATGAAATAAATTTGGCAAAATTGTTTACGAAAATAAGCTACGCAATTAGGGTACTGTTCGATTTATGCCCTGACGCTTGTTTTTTTTTAGTTCATCACTTTATGTCCTCTAGAGAACGCCATATTCAACGGACGATCAAGACGCTTCCAACGATGCTGCTTATTTGTCAAATTATGATTAGTGGTTTAACTGGTTTAGAAGTTATGAGGTAATAAATGAACATACATACATACATACCGGTGAAAATCATGACTCTCCTTTTTGTTTCGCCGTAGTTGGATAAAAATCAGTCACAGTATTTTTTATTCGGCTATATAGTGTAGAAGTCCGAATAACTCGAATAAACCGTCCACATATCGATCGTGAGTAGCTAATATTACATTCAAGAATATTTTTACTACCTTGTTGCTAATCTGAACGCAAAGATGGACATGTTGACGGCAGCAGCGACTTTTTATTTCTTCTCTGATAATTACCAATACATGTTATGCGTACATAAAACGCCGACCAAGCCATAATGTGGACAGTAAACAAACTAATTCGGTATATTCGCAGTCTCATCATCTACCCAGCCTTTCCCCAACTATGTTAGGGTCGGCTTTCAGTCTAACCGGATGCAATTGAATACCAGTATTTTACATGGAGCGACTGCCTATCTGACCTCCACAACCTAGTTTGGTACTAGGTAACACGATACCCCTTGGTAAGACTGGTTGTCAGACTTTTGGGCTTCTAACTGTCAAAGATCTACAAATGACAGCCGGGACCAACGGTTTAGCGTGCTTTCCGAGGCACGGAGGGGTCTTGGTATGTAAAGATGGTCACCCATCCACGGACCAACCGCGGCAAGCGTAGCTTAACCTGATCGATCGACCCGTGCGGCTGTTATTACTTAGCCACAAGCCCTCGCAGTCTATATAATTATACTTTAATATATAAAGCTGAAGAGTTTGTTTGTTTGCTTGAACGCGCTAATCTCAGGAACTACTGGTCCGATTTGAAAAAATCTTTCAGTGTTAGATAGCCCATTTATTGAGGAATACTATAGGCTATATATCATCACAATAAAACTAACAGGAGCGGAGCACCAATGAATAATGTTTCAAAATCGAGGGTTTTTTTTCTAAAAAACATCCGCGTTGAGAGCATTCGCTGTGTGCGCTGCGTAAACGGTTAAAGTTTTGCAAAAATCATGTATGACAGAATTGTTTCCCTTCAAAAGTTAAAAAAAAAGTCCGCGATAGCATATGTCTATCTTTTAAGGTTGGCTCACTATAACCTTTTTTATGCTAATCAAATTTGTTCTAAAATAATGCATTATTTGCGAAGGTGTTTTTATAAACATGATATTAATCCTTATCCAAATAAATACGCCCAAAGTAACTATTCTATGCGGACGAAGTCGCGGGCAGAAGCTAGTCCTTTGATATGTATTCGTCTTATTCGTGAAAAATTGGCGAATAGAGTAACTTCATATCGTCGTATTTGGGCAAATATGACGAATACACGAACACAAATATCGATGTGAAGTGCCACAATAATAGTGTCAAACCGAAATGTGTCTAGTGTAGTACTTTGTTAGCGTTAGTGTCCACTATCTTTATGGATGAACCTAAGGTCGATTTAAAGATTGTGTCATAAAATTACTTTATGAGACACTAAAATGTTTCATGTGTGTAATGTTGCATTGTATTTTACTGACGTAGACATTTTTATTGCAATGAGGAGGTATACGATCAGCACTTTGAAATATTATTTCAAAGTGCTGATCTTATACCTACCGACCTACCTACCATATACCGTTTCCAGTGATTGTGGTATCTGGATCTCTTCCGGGTATTCTTTGCACCCCTTGCCTCACCGTGACCTTGACCGCTACCGCAGTCAAGGGTAGGTGGGCCGCCGCCGCCGGGCACTAGGGGCCATTTATTTTTGGTGCTTCTCATTTTTGGGGAGGTATGCCATAATCGCCACGCTTGACAGGCAGGTTGGCGATCGCAGTATGGTGTTATAAATGCATAGAGAACGTTGCTACCCATTCTCTAGTAAGTCCCTTAGTCGCCTTTTACGACACCCCCCATGAGTGTCGTAAAAAGCGACTTAAAAAGAAGTTATTGTTGTAAGTTTACTGTCAAAATGAAACACGAAAGACATTTTGTTGTTTTATCAAATTTATAGGATATTCTGATACCTAAATTTTAATCACAAATTCCAAAAAAAAATGAAAACTCATCGTAACTTTCGATAAAAAACTTAAAAACAAACGAAATCAAAACACAGAATTCCCGCCACAGAGTACTTTTTGAGTTCCCGCGCACGCGGCTTCTGGACTGACGTTTGTTTACCAACACACGAGCGAGTTGCACTAGGGACGTGCATGTGTCACGATATTAATAATTCTCGATTTTTTACTTTTTACAGGAAACATCTTGACAGCTCGATTATTTTTTGAATACACTTAGGTTCATAAGTTGGCAACTAAACATATTCATTTAATGTCAAAGTTTTTTGTAACCGACATTTATTGATACTTATTACATTTAGAGTTCAGAACTTAGTTGGCCGTAACTGGACATCTCAATATATCACGATTTAAACATAAATACTAAAACTTTTATGTGTTTAAGTTGAGATATCAAATAACGAATAATATTTTGGTTACTGGGTATAAATTGATATAAAAAAAATATCAATGTTCGTTCACAAAAACATGTGAATCGTTAATTTGACATGTTGTGCTGTCAAGTAAAACACGTAAAAATGCGAGATGTCAACTTAGTACCACAGTCGATTGCTCCAAAAGTTATTTATATTTTGAGCTGTAAATTTTTTTCATATAAATTCCTAATGCGTAGAACGTATTCATTCATTCATTCATTCATTTCATTTATTCATTAACAATTAACATTGTGTTGAACATTACATATTATAAAATTATCACATGCAGAAATAATACATTTAAAGCCTAATTAAAATTGAAGTGAAAAGTTAGTTCAAAAGTCAAATTAATTAAAAATATGACAATTAACAAATACAATGTCAAATTAAATAGCAAATATAAAGTCAAATTAATTAAAAATATGTCAACAAATAAATACAATGTCAAAATAAATAGCAAATATCATGTAAAATTCAATGTCAAAAAAATTATTAAATAATTGAGAGTATAACTTCATCAAGGTCCTAGTAATGAGCAAATAAATTATTTTATAGCTTGTTCACTGCTATTATTATAGTTGACTATTTTTATCATTTGACATGTATTCTGATACCGAGTAAAAACATCTTTCCAACAAGAAGGCTTTTAATTTAGTTTTAAATAAGTGAGAGTTATAAATTAATAATTTTAAATCAGTTGGTAACCTATTAAATAACTCGACTGCTTGACATCTGGAACAATGCTTAACAATGTTTAAATTTGGTGCTTTTTTGTGTTTGAATTCCTTCCTTCTTGTGCTTTCTCTTATCTTACGTTCGTCTTGTGTCTCATACTCATGAATATACTTAGCAAAGAGATTAAGAATTACTAATATATATAGACTTGGTACTGTTAAAATGTCTAATACTTTAAAATGCTCTCTACATGAGTCTCTTTGTGAGATCCTTACTATAGTCCTTATGGCACGTTTCTGTAAGATAAACGCTTTCTGACAGTTATAACTATAGCTGTTTCCCCAAAGCATTATGCTGTATCTTAAACCTAGATTCTACCAACGCGTAATATATAGCCTTTAGTTGCTTTAGATCCAACATATCTCTAAGGCTCCTGAGTGCATAGCATGCTGATGAAATTGAAGAGTCAATAGCAGCTAGCTCCTGTTTCCAATTTAAATGCACATCTATGTTAATACCTAAAAATTTAACTTTGTCCACTAATTCAATCTTGTCTCCTTTAATTTTTATATCTAAATTGTCATTATGGCGAGTTGTAGTCTTAAATAAAATTATGTTAGTTTTACTTGTGTTTAGCAAAAGGTTATTGGCTGTAAACCAATCGCAGAGATTTTGTAGGCTTTTATTTACATTTTTGGTCAATTCTTTTAAGTCATTCGCCCCAATTATTATATTTGTATCATCTGCAAATACAACAAGTTTTACATCAGGCTGAACATAGTGCATAAAGTTAAGCAAGTCATTTGTAAATAAAATAAATAATATTGGTCCTAAAATGGAGCCTTGGGGCACACCACGCTTTATATTTGTAATTTTAGAGGTGTATATGACTTCATGATTACTTTCATCGATGCTTTTTATTTCTACAAACATTCGTCTATTTTGTAAGTAGGATCTTAAAAGTTGTAAGGACTTGCCTCTGATACCATAAAATTCAAGTTTAGTTAATAGTAATTCATAGTCAATCGTGTCAAAAGCGGAGCTAAGGTCGATGAATAGCCCTGCCACTTTCATTTTGTCATTTAACTTATCAATTATGTCATTTACAAGAGTGTTTATAGCATCCGAGCAACCGACGCCTTTCTGATACCCAAATTGTCTTAAATTAATGATTTTATTTACATTTAAATGTACCATCAGTCTAGTTTTAATAATTTTTTCAAAGACTTTTGATAATATTGGCAAAAGTGATATAGGTCGGTAATTTTTTGGATCAGTCATAATACCTTTTTTGAAAATGGGAACTATTTTAGCCAATTTTAACTGGTCTGGAAAGACAGACTCTTCGAAATTATTATTTATTTATATAATACAGCATGGGTTATGCCAATAAAAAAAAACGTGTGGCACTCGGGGACTGCCGCAGTAAAGCTATTGCATAGCATTTGTAACCTCCATACTTCCTATTTGTCAACGCTACACTTGGGATGATGACGTGATGACATAAAACAAAAATGACGTTCCCATGACAACATCACAATGTCATGGGAACCGTCATTACATGGTAGGCGGAGTGGGGGGTGTTAGGTTTTATTTTCGTTAAGTTACGGAATTTCTTGATTCGGTCGCCGCGATCAAAGCTCGCGATAAAAGCTATGCAATAGCTTAAAAAACATACAAGTCGAGATGTCAATGTATTCACGCCAGCCATGGATATAAAGATGACCTAAAGCGAATAACGATAGAATCTTCCTCATAACCCAATGGTTATAGTTATTCGCTTCAGATCGCAGATTCGCTTAAGATCTTGATCTTAGATTAGTTGTTTTTATGAGACTCTTAAAAAAGGAAAGTTTATCTTTTATGCGATAGGGAAGAACCATTTCTTTTCCCTTAAGGGTCCTAGAAGGGATAAAAAGCAATCAAATTTATAATTTGATTCCTAACAAGCTTATGTATGTCGTGGGATAATTTGATAATTCGAATTTTCGCGAAAACCCTAGGGTATCCTAGGGATATTGTGAAAATACGAATAAATTAGACAATGGTGAAAAAATTTCTGCGGCTGTTTGTATGATTCATCATTTTGAACTGGGTGAAATAGGTTAGATTAGAACTGTGCCATGCCGCGCGCGAGCCGAGCGAGCATAGCGAGCGGTGCCGCAGCAGCAGCCGGCGAGCGCTACTTCCAAGTTGCTTGCAGAAATATTTTCACCATTGTCTAATATTATCCGTATTTTCACAAAATCTCTAAAGATTTTGTGAAAATATCCTAGGGTTTTCGCGAAAATTCGAATTATCAAATCATACTGGGATTACCAACTTACCTATTGTATTACTTAGGAAAGTAAAAGATTGTTCATTTCAAGATTACCAACGGTACGAAAACAAAGATAGTGAATTACCAATAAAACTGGCCAAGTGCGAATTATCAGACGCGCACACGAAGGGTTCTGTACCACCGTACAATATATAGCAGAAAACGCCGAAAAAAACGCGTTTTTTGTATGTGACCCCCTTTAATTTTTACTTATATTTTGTTATAGCGGGAATATTTGTGAAAATTTCAACTGTCTACCTATTATGGTTCATGAGACACACTCGCTGACAGATAGACGGACAGACGGACGGACAACGGAGGCTTAGTAATAGGGGTCCGTTTGGCATTTTAAAAAGTGGGTCCTGTCCCACCTCGTGACTCTTTGTAAGCCCAAAATGCCCAAATCCAGCAGCATACTTAAACAGGAATATTATGCCCGAAATCCTTTCGAAGTACCAGGAAAACATTCCTGCAAAGAGCTAATTCCATTGCTTCAAGTGGTCCTATCGATCGTGCACTAAACGTTCCTATTATTTATTCAAGGCAAGTGACCCGTGAATAGTCGTGGGTTTACTTCTCCACAACCGGGGCCTTCCTTACGTTTTCCTTTAAAAGGGTAACATAAAATTTATGGAGCAAAAGGAGAATAAAATTACGATTATTTTCATTGCTTAATCGTGTAAACTTTCGTTGCTAACTAAACATGGGGATTCAATAAATTGATAGTTACCTATACTCCGTTTGAAATAAGATTAGACATTTAAACAAACCTTTTTTACAGTCCGTTCAACCGATTTTGACTTCTATACCGTAGGTATAAGCATGGCATTAAAAGCAAAAAAAGTGGTTACAAACCAACTGTTTACTGCAGCTTCCATTTGTTATGCGACCAACGCAATAGAAGTCAAAATCAGTTGAACGGACTGTAAAAAAGGTTTAGTTAAATGTCTAATCTTATTTCAAATGGAGTATATATGAATCGAAACTTTTTGCCGTTGCTGTTGGTAGTTTTGTTAGCCATAAATTCTTAGGTATGTAAACTAAATTAATTAAGAATTTATTAATGTGAAAGTTGTGCTATCTATTCGATAATTTTACCGTCTCGGTTTTAATGCAATTTGCCACCAACGCGCAACGTAGCTTGGCACCTGGCGAGAGATAATTCAATACACAGGGTATATCCTGACCTAGGAAAATTTAAATTAGGTACGGGTAGGAACCGTTGATAATGCTAGTAGGTACAATAATGACGCATGACGTAATGGTAGCGTATATAAAAACATACGCGAACAGAAAGAAATAATTTGGTGAAACTTTTGTGAAAGAGCACGTCTGAAAACGTAATTCCGCCATACTTAACTATTTATATTTTTAACCGACTTCCAAAAGGAGGAGGTTCTGAATTCGACTGTATGTTTTTTTTTTTTTTTTGTATGTTTGTTACGCGATAACTCCGTCAATTATGAATTGATTTTGATGATTCTTTTTTTGTTTGGTAGATTATACTTCAGAAGTGGTCCCATATAAATTTTATTAACTTTGCTTGGTTAGTTTTTGAGTTAGCTTCAATAATACGTATTTTATCCTCACTTAGTATGTGGATGATATTATGATAACTTCCTGTCACTGTTATTTACATAGCAGGTATTCGAATTTGTGTGGGGTAGGTATCACAACTAAAAAGTGAAAAATAAAAACTTTTTACAAAAAAAAACAACCAACTTCAAAAAAACACTACAAAGTGAAAAATAACTTTAATTTCGGAAGTCGGTGACAAAGAACGAAAATTAAAAACCAAAGACACCGACTTCAGAAATTAAAGTTATTTTTCACTTTGTAGTGTTTTTTTGAAGTCGGTTGTTTTTTTTTGTAAAAAGTTTTATATTGTCTATTCACAGGGTTATTTTTTAATTTTTTATTGGAGACTCTTTAGTGTTGGGCATTTTTGAAATGGGAAAAAACAATTGAACTCGCGACATCGTTAACGACACCTCATTTTTGTAAACGCGATTGTGCTCTTTATTTATATTACGTTACGGATCAATGTTCTGTGCAAGTATTTTCACTTTAAAGGTTTTGGAAGTATTTTTTTAAATTATTCATTTTTTCACTTCTATCGGCACTCCCGGAGTGCCACTGTTTTTTTTTTTAATTGGTTAGTAACATTAATTAAGGACACAGTTTATATAAATACAGATGCATATAGAGACAAAAAAATATCATGAAGATGAGGTAAAAGGAGACGTTTCATTTTTGTATGGGACTCCGGCCATAACATGTACACTTTAGAAAACCTGGGAAACGAACCCCTAAATACAATAAAGTCTGTTTTTTTCCATAATATCTAATACTTTTTGGGCACAAAATAAAAACCGAAAATGTGTGACGTTTGTCAGAAGAAATACGACCATCGACAGCTAGCCATTTTCGTCCAGAAGTACCTACAAATCTACAATCCACTAAAGCAGTTTTTTATTTTTATGATGAATCACACTTTCTAATTAATCAAAAAAGTTGTATAAGATAGCTATCTTAAAATAGTACAGAAATACATGCCTTTCATATTTATTTAAATGACGTCTACGTGATATTATTATGTTAAAATGTAACATGATTTCTGGACGAAAGCAGTATGCAAGTAAAACGACGCCATGATGAATAGAATATGGCAATAATTTGTTAAACTATTATTTTTTGTGCCGAAGTAATCAGGGGAATATACAGGAAAGAATATTTTTCCTCAATTCGTGGAATTTTTTCCTTTTTTTACATTAACGTACACTTTATGGCCGAAAATGAAACATCTCCTTTAACAACACTTTCATAAATTCAGCCGTCCGTTCTTTTATGAGACAATCCAGCTTTGTGTCTGGGACAATAACGCACCTGCTTTCCATTGATATTGCGATACGATGAGAACCACTTACTGTCAAGTAGGCTTGTTTGCCACAGTAAAACTTCAAATTATATTGAAGCCTGTCTCGTATAATGCCTAGGTATTTGCACATGAGTTATTTCCCAGCAGAGACTAACAATCACGCTATAGACAGACTAAACCCACGTTCGCACGGACGTTAAAATATCGCGGCAGGATTTTTCTGTACACTGGATTGTCAACGCTCTGCTTAACGCCGAGAGTTGAAAATCTAGTTCGTGATAAAATCCCGCCGCGATATTTTTACGTCAAAACAAAATCTCGACCGGTTTCTCACGAGAAACGGGTCGAGATTTTGTTAAGTGTGCGTGCGGCGATGCATAGATACTATGGCCCCACACACAAGCCGCGCCCGGTTCGTTTCTATGAAGATAGCTTACTACCTCTCTTTATACTATGACACGAGCGTTATCGGTACGTTCCGTCACTTCGTCGCACTGCTATGATTTCAACACACGGGAAATGTAGTCGCAACTCAACGCCGCTTACCTCGACGTCGCAACGTCTCGGTGTTGGATGTGTCAGTCTTCGATAGTATACTGCGCTGCGATGTTTCCTCTCCTTTCTCACACCGCGACATCGCTCCCCACTATCGTCTCTCTAGTCCCCTAGTTGAGCGTCCGTTGCGTCACCGCACGTTGTCGCAACGTATCGTGTAAGCCGACGTAGCATGGATGTAATAAAATCGCGACGATTTTTTTTCGTGCACTTGATTTTCAACTCAGCGCCGAGAGTTGAAAATCCAACAGTGTTTTTTCAACGAGTGCGCGTCCCAGTGCGTTGGATTATCAACGCTCGGCGGAATAACGAGAGTTGAAAATCCAGTGCACGATAAAATCCCGCCGCGATTTTATTACGTCCGTGCATATGTCGGCTTACTTCGCTCTAATACACAACATGGCTACTCGGATATTATATAGTCATGCAGTACCTAATGGTAGGTGTAGGCACACATTATAAGTAACCATAGTCGATGTCCGCCTGCAGTGTCCGTTTGATGCAGCTGTGAGGCTCCCAGGCAAGTTAACTCCTTTGTGCATGTGGCCCATTTATGCCACGGTAATTTTTTTTATCAACACCCGTGCTATAAAACCTCTATAAAAGTTTCTGAAACAGTTAGCTTATTGGCAACATTATAACAGCCAGTGTCATAGTAACCATTACCTCATCCCAATGAGTGTTACAATGTTGTACTAACATTACGCAACTCGTTTCAACGTTCAAGCGGGGGACAGCAGCACCCGCTGCACGCATGTGTGTGTGATGTGCTGTTGCAGGCGACATTCATACGTGCAGTTGTACTGAATTTCGTGGGAATTTCTTTATTCTTGATCTTGAATTACAAACACCCAATGGTTTCAGAAACTTTTATAGAGTATTCATATTATGGGTGTAGATAAAGTCTTGTATGCAACTGTTTATAATTAATAAAACACTCATGTGATACTATTATCACACTCGTGTGATAAACCCAGATTCGTGTTTTAATACCCCTTATTATACAACAGTTACATAAATAACTATTGACTAGATACCCACCCCTCCTTCGTACGGGTGCAATGGCGACTGTCAAACAAAACATCTAGGTATCTTTCTGTTTTATATCTACGTTAAATATTAATGTACTAGATTTTCCAAATAATCTTTCATGCAAACCTCGTCTAGTTTTATTTTATTTATAGATAGCATTTTCAAAATAAACTAAACGTGAATTCATGCGAGCCTAGTACTTTTTGTTAGTTATAAACTATTTGTGCGCCAAATTTCATTCAAATCCAGTGGGATAATAATACTAATGATTTGAATACTATCTTGAATTCATGCAAGCCTAGTACTTTTTGTTAGGTTACTCTCAGAAATTGTACACAACGTGTCGTGAACAGAATACTTACTTGTATGACGATAACTTTTTTTGCAACATCAGATTTTAACGAAACAAAGCCAAATTAATCTCTGTCTACCAGTGAAAACTACATGAAAATGCGTTCAGTATTTCCGGAGATGTGCGCGAACAAACAAACAAACAGACAGACACCGGATTCTACTGTTTTAATACGGGGGGTCAAAATATATGGAAGAGCAGATTTTTTTTAAAATAACCGACAAAAAATTTCAACGCAGGGGGGTTCAGAATCATGTACTGAATCCATGGTAACAGTATTCGCGTCGATGTCCCTGCCACCCTGTATATGTACACAAACCTTCCAAAATATTCTCTAGAAGATTGTGAAAACCGCATCTATATCCATTGTGTAGTTTACACAGACGGTCATGACCGGCGGTCACACAGACAGACTTGATAAGCGAATTTGTATTTTACTATGTATAGAAATAGTAGATATAGAAGAACTCTATACAAGTTAAATGGATTTAAAAGTTAGTTTAGAAAGCGTAACGATTATTAACTTTCGTGAGAAATTCCAACAATGTGATTACTTTTGGTTTGGCGGGGGTCTGCCTTAGGACAGCGCCCCGTTGAGGTCCAAAAGTCGTCGTCGATCCATGATACCTTTCCATGAGATTAAGGACACGATAACCGACTTTTAACGACTTTATAATGAAGACCACGTCTAAACGAGTAGTGTTAATGATTTGAAAAAAATATATGTTAAATTAGAGCATTTTTTTTAATAACTTAATAAAGGAATATTTTAGATTATGTTTATATTACTAAGTGAAATTAATTTGTAAAGTTATGTCTACCGTAGATAAAAAACTGAAAATCACGCAAAATCTATCAAGCGTATTTTTCTTAAACCTTTACCATTTTAAAGATCATTTAATTATTGATCTTTTAGTATACGTGTTTTATTAAAAATGTCTTTTGTTTTATAAAATTGTACCCAAAACAAAATTAACAAACTTGTTTGTTAATTAATACTATCGTTCAAATTATGATAAAAATACGTCTCTTGTATTCACCCCAGGAAAAGGAATGCGCCAACTCTACGTACTGCGCTAACAACGTCAACACACCCTCTGTTCTATACATTCTATACATTTTGTTTTATGTATAATAAATTAATAATGCGTCTAATTTGGGACAGCGCTCCATGATAGGCGAATCCTGGCTGGACGTACGACGCGTTGCATGAGCTCAGTACAGAACAAGCAAGCAACTCAAGGTCACTGGCATATATCTCATCAGTCTAAAGTGAACAAGCGTCCGAAAATAACCCCTCTAGTGATAGCAGCCTGGTGTATGCCAATTCTAATTACAATTAGAGCTAAATGTCATCAATTTGCTTGCCGACGGCAGTGGTAGATGTTATTATGATTAATTTGCTAATGCTAAAATACTGAATGATTAATTTGCTCACTTATCAAAGTAACTGTTATCAGTGACATTCATCGTTAACAGTGAATTCCCATGGATTCCGAGGGTTAAATGGAGGAGCTTCGATATTATGTTCGGTGGGTACCTCTAACCTAGCCTAGTCTTCGTGTTGTAAATTCTAACAGTAACGTGAATTCGCTGCACCGTTGATCGCGTGCGTGCATGCATGCATGATCGCGCGACCTGCACCGATTCACATGGTTAGAACCTCATTAAAATGTATCAGATGTGCCTATTTAATGGGTAGATTATTAACATAAGCAATACATCCATACTATTATTTCCAGTAAACTAATCGGCAAAACGCACAGTCTAAACAAGTACTGAAAATTCAATCATGTTTACTTGTAAGTAAAACTTTCTTGCATATACTATGACACTCGATTTCTAAAATCGTCTTCGGGACTCAAATCTCAATTTAGCTGTGGTAATTATTTGACCGTAATAAACCCAATCAAATCTCAACAAGAGATTTAATTGAATAAGCTCTGAGTGACAGGTTAATTAATTAGGTTACATGCGAAGATTCGTGTCATAACAACACCATTTATTATTGTGACAGACAAACAAACATCTTTAGTTAATTAATAGAACCTTGTTTGGCACAGTTTATGCGAACAGAACCCTAAAAATACGTTCCTAATCTGCCATTAAAAAAACAATAATAACCACCAACTACCAGGCTAACATAAAACGAAAGCGTACAGATTCAGCCAATCTTCCCAAGAGTAAACATAAATCTTCGTAAATCGGGATTACCTAACAGTTAGCCAGAATTTATTACCCGGGATCAATTTAACCCTTTCTAAATAAATAGGGTTAAGGTGACAGTTATGAACTCTGTTGGGACTTGATCGGATCTTGTTTTTTTTTCGGTCGTCGAACTATTCGAGACTTTAGGAACAACAGCCTCGTTAATATGCCTGGTTAAGCTGTACTTACGCAGTCGCTGAAGGTCAGAAGTAAGAAAATCAGGGAACTGGTCCCGCCGTAGAATGTCGGTACAAAATTGGCCTAAAGTTTTCCCACTGCTGGGACACAGACCTCTTCCTTGTGAAAGGGTCGTATCGTCCAGCACGCGGCCAATATGAGATTGTTAGGTGTCACATGTCTTGACGGGGTCCGCTAGGGCCAGTGCCTGCCGGGGGTTCGAAGAAAACCGATAGGGAAATCGTGGCCCCCGGCAACAGGGCAACCGAAGGAACACGGGTGGGTTTTAGTCAGTAAGAGTCTGACACGCCCTCCCGCTCCACCCAGAGCGGGAGAAGTTATTTGATAATTTTCCACCCAAAAAAAAAAAAGGTGTCACATGTCTTCGAATTTTTTGTTATGTTTTTCACGATTTAGAAAGTCGGTATTGCCAAGATTAATATGGCAGTCACTCCATCTAAAATACTGAAATCCAACTGCATCTGGTAAGAATAAAAACCGTGCACAAGGAAGGGTTCCGTAGTTGGGATGAATTTATCCCAAGAACAAACTTAACATTGTAGTTGAAAAACATGTTCTCTTATACATTCCCTACACGTTAAACGCTCGAATCATGGGGCTCCTTTTTAAGGAAATTTCTCGTCGACTGGTCGACACTTCACGTGACCAGAGGGCTGGCTCGTTCTTTGGCCAAAGAATTAGAATTGCCATACGTTGGGCACGTTTCCGGATGACAGCGATGCGGACGAATACTTCGACGCCTAAGTTTTGTTTTTTATTTTTATTTATACAGATAGTTAATCTTTAAATTTAGTACCAAGTGTAAATAGTTAGTTATGTTGAAAAAAACGTAAAATTATGTTAAGAATTATTGAAAAGAATTAAATAAGGCGTTAGACGTGCGTGTTTGGGTCACAGAAATTCACATGTGTTTTGGTACATTTCAACTAAATTGGTCCAGTAGGGCTGCAGTAATTTGGCTGTGACAGCCAGACAGACAGATAAACAAGTAATCCTACACGAGTTCCGTTCTTTCCTTTCGAGGTACAGAACCCTAAAAACAATGTAAGTACATTACATCCATTCACCTCCCTCTGCCCGCGTTTCGTGCAAATGCGTTCAGTTTCTAAGCTGTTTTAAAGTACAAGCTAACATTAGCGTTGCGTGCTTTGTAATATTTATTGAGTTTACTGCCGAGCGCGCTGTTAACTTAACCATTGGCCACCACTTACTCACAATAACTATTAAACTCTAGAAATTGGGTTAGTTTAAATGAGGTGGGAAAACTGTGGAATTATGATAATTTTGCTGCACTATGAAATTGTTTTGCTAACATAAATAGATTCTGTGACTAGATTTTCAAGAATGAATTTAGTCGTTCATTTAAACTTTATTGGTGCCGATTCCCTTGTTCACAAACTAAACTAAATTTAAGTTCAGTGCATCTTTTTCTTTCTATTTCATTAAGAAAAGGACAGAAGATAAATTTTAGTTTAGTCCTGTCAAATTAATCAGCGCTTGACGTAAATTGACGTAATTTTAGTAGGCAAGTTTTTAATCACGTCTAAACTTGTATGGAGAGTGACAGGCGCTGATTAATTTGACAGGACTAAACTAAAATTTATCTTCTGTCCTTTTCTTAATGAAATAGAAAGAAAAAGATGCACTGAACTTAAATTTAGCTTAGTTTGTGAACAAGGGAATCGGCTCCAATGTCTTGACTATTCACTACTCCTACCTAGATGAGATAGTGGTTAGATAGTGCAATCTTATCGGTAATGCAAATTAGTTTTATCTTTCGAACTTACCGACTCTTTGACCATTCAATAGAGCCTGAAAATGGTTTAGGTAACTGAAATAAATACTTTGAGCTTGAATTTGAGATTTCACACTTAAGGCACATACACAGTGCCGGCGACACAGACTGCCGGGTTTTGCCGAGCGGCACATAAATATGCACTAAATAAGTAGGCCGGGCGCGGCGACGCGACGGCGGCAGTTTTATTAGGCTAAGTTCATATGACCGTGCAGTACCGCGCAGATTTACTAACCGCGCGGTGCAAGATCAAACTAAATAGTGTCAATCGTTTACATTAACGCGCGCTACCGTACCGTGCGGTGTTGAAGACGATAATCACCGTTTACTTTGATCTTGTACCGCACGGTTAGTAGTTCCGTGCGGTACCGCGCGGTCATAATTATGAACTTAGCCTTATAAGCAGTGCCGGTTTTAGAAATACCGGCGCCTCGGGCGAGATTTCTGTGGCGCCCCTCACCAGTCCCGGATCTAAGGAGGGGCAAGCCGGGGCCCGTGGCCCGGGTACCAACTTCAGGGGGCGACAAATTCAAACGTGGCAGACAATTGCACCACCCAGCACACAGCAACTTTGCAATAAATGACACGCGCAGCACATTTATAATCGTTCTATTTTTTTTTTTTACAACAGTGTTGGCGCCCCTGTTGAATTGGCACATTATCGATCGATAAATATAATACAATTTGATTAATACGTTGCTGCCAAAATTTTCATTTTGAGAAAATTTTAATTTCGCGGGGGCTAACTTAGCGCATCCCCATAAAAAATTGGCGGGGGCGACAGACGGCAGTTTTTGCCCCGCCTCAAAAAAAATCTAGATCCGAGGCTGCCCCTCACTAGTCTTGGAGAGTAGAGAGGCGAAAATTGTAGCTTTAGTTTGAGGAATAGGAAAACGCATGATGCTCAAGCGAGCTCAAAAATTTCAGCACTCCGCCACGGAAAACTTAGGATATCTTTTATGCAGAAAAGTTTGAGAATTCAGACTTCAGAGAACGCAGGGTGCAAGACCGAGCTCAAAATTTTTTAGTACCCCGCTGTGACTTTTCTTTGGGCCATTCATATAAAATAGTACCTAAACTTTGTCAACTTGTTTAGAAAAGTTAGAGAAAAACATAACCCTGCCTTTGATGTCCCGCGATCGGGTAAAAAAAGAGTTAAATAACAGACAAGATAGAGCAATAAAAGGCCGGTGGTACGCGGTGGGCGCCCCTTCATATCCGGCGCCCTGGGCGGTCGCCCAACCGCGCCCTACCCTAACGCCGCTACTGCTTATAAGCAGCCGGGCGCACCGTGGATTGCCAGGCGGCAAAGCCAGCGGCACTGAGCGTAGGAGCCTTTACAATATTCTGCAGATAAATTATTGTCACAAATCAGCAAGATAAACAGTAAATGGTACATACAATAAATCATAGCAGGAAATATCCGAATAAAATTGACACACAGCCAGGAAATTGGCCAATTAACAGAAGCCGCAACGAATTAACCTCCCGCAGTAATTCAATTAATGACCAAATGTTAAGTTACAACTAAAGGATGAAACCACTTAATAAGTCCTTTCAGAATTTCACTGCAGTATTAGTAGCATTCAAATAGCATACATGTGTGACGATACTTAAATAATACGTCCGGCACACCCTAGGCACAGTAGGTTTAAGTAACAGTATTGTCTTCATGGTTCGAACCCAGACAAGCGCTTTACTTTATGTAAATTATTTCATCACCACTGCTCTCAAAACGGTGAAGGAAAACATCGTGAGGAAACCGGCATGTCCTAGAACCGAAAATTCGAAGACGTATGTCATCTACCAACCCACACTGGGCCCACGTGGTAGATTACGGCCCACTCCCTCTCACAGAGAGGAGGCCTGTGTCCCTGCAGTGGGAACATTTATAGGCTGATGATGATGATGATGATTGTCTTCATAGAAAACGGCCGTAACGACCCGCTTCGAAATTTCAGTGTACCTATACCAGTACGCAACAGTATCGAGTGCGCGACAGTTATAACGCACGACGCGGAAGGTATTGTTATTGTTTCAAAGTCACTGCCGAGACATAATACTGTTACTTTATTATACTGTGCCCTGGAAAGATAGACCCGCTACCGCTTTGATGTCTGGCTAATATTTTGACGGCTTGAGCTATTCCGTATTTTATACGAGAGAAAACGAAGAAAGAGACTAATTTTTTTTTTTTTGTGAAATTTGTGCCGTGATTCGGGTAATTTTTTAACTTTATTATTTGTATTTTCGTGCGTTGCGAAAATCTAAAAATAATCATAGCGTTGATAAATAACTACGAAAAGTGTTTAATAACACAACGTAAATAAAGAGGTAAGACAAAAAGCAGAAGAAAATCTAAAACAATACAGCAATCTACCAATCGATCGACGGCTTCCTGATCCAATTTGTTTAAACGATGTCAATTAACTGCTTGTCTGCGCTTCATCGGCTTTTTTATTTATGGCTGGTGAAGAATCTTATCTTCTGCAGACTCTGTAATCCTGGTAATGGGGGATGTCTACGTGAAGCTTCCATAGCTAATTCAAACAACAAAACATAATTCTTAAACCGTTTTATATAATTTTGTGAAGGCTTCTATTAGTTCTCAAATTAATGATAAATGATTTTATTTTGTAAGTAGGTTTGTATAAACACGTCAATCATATTTTAAAAACTAGAATTGGCTCCGCGAATATTTGAAGTTTAAAATCTTAAAGTTGTGTTTAAGTCTGCATAATACGTTTATCAGTTTCATTTCAACAGACACCATAAGCACAAATGTTATCCAACGTCAAAAACGCGAAGTGAATAAGTTCAGAACATAAGCAGTGACAATCGTGAAATGGTGACACAAACTGAAACTAGTGCAGCGAAATAGTGCCTGTGATATCAGTTTTCATCACCTTGAACAGTGAACATAATTTGAACATTTTGAATCCCATAAGTGTTATATTAAAACTAAATTACCTTTATCTACAAAGTAAATAAAACTGGTACAATAAATAGTGGCGTAGGTAGATGAAAAATAAAAACAATATCTGACAAACCGTTCACATTCATATCGTGGATGTACGGACATAAAAGCTTATTTCGTCAAGTTTCAATAATACCAGACGGCACGTTACGACTAGTTACGACTGATACGCATGGTGTTCCGAGTTCGGATCTCAATATCTGTAATTATTTTTGTGAGTTTAGAGATTTAAAATATGCATCGTACACCGCCACCAGCCGACAAGTCGAATGATCCAACTAATAACATGGATTTAACTACGGGAACTCACGTAACTACGCGTTATAAACGGCCTAGAGTGATTAGTAACAACAGCTCAAATGAACCATCGCCTGATAAATTAATCAACGACGAAGCAACCGAGTCTATCACTCCAGAATTGATTCGAGACATCATACGCACCGAACTGCGTAGTCTCCTATCTACCGATATCCGAAATATTGTGCAGGAAAGCGTGAGAGCCGAACTAAAGGATATTAGCTCGGAACTAAGCCAGATGAAAGACTCTCTCGAGTTTACAAGCAAGCAATATGATGATATGCATTTAATTTTTGAAAAAAAGTCAAAACAAATAGATGATCTACAAAAAGAGAATAACAGCATGAAACCTTTAATAAAAGACCTAACTTTTAGATTAACTCAGATGGAACAACATGCTCGATCTTGTAACATAGAAATTCTATCCGTGCCCGAGTACAAGTCTGAAAATCTGAATACCACAATGTTGCAGTTATGTAAAGTAGTATCATGCCCCGTAAAAGAAAATGATATCGTTATGTCTACTAGGATCGCTAAACAAAACCCAGAGGGAACGCGTCCTAGATCTATAATTGTTAAACTTACGTCTCCTGCAGTACGTGATGAAATTCTAGCTGCCGTGATTAAGTTTAACAAAGCTAACAAGGCGGATAAACTTAACACTTCCCACTTGGGCATAGGAGGAGATAAAAAGCCTGTCTATGTAGCTGAGCACTTAGCCCCACAAAACAGATCCTTACACCATGCTACGAGGATGGCGGCCAAAGAGAAGAACTACAAGTTTGTATGGGTGCGAAATGGTCGCATTTTTGCTAAGAAAAACGAAACTTCCGAACGCCTTCTTATAAAAGATATGGACTCTTTGGTTAAATTAGTTTAACATGTTTCACCGATCTTATTTTTTTTTTTTTGAATGTTTAATGAACAAATAATTTATAATTCGCAGAACTCCAAATTTATTACCAAAATACTAGAGGTTTAAAGACAAAAATGCATGATTTGTATCACAATTTATTAATTAATGATTACGATGTGGTAATTCTTACGGAAACTTGGCTTAGTGATGATATCTCCAGTACAGAATTATTCGATGACCGTTACACTGTATATAGAAGAGACCGTAAACTGAACGAGCTCTGTAGGAAGAAAACTGGGGGTGGGGTGTTGATCGCTATCTTAAAAAAACATAATTCTATTGAAATGGCGTCTTATAATAGTTTGTGTGAAGATCTCTGGGTAAAAGTTCAAGTTAAAACCAAACACAATGCAATAAGTCTTTGCTTTTGCGCGGTCTATATTCCATCCCCAGTTAAGATTGATGTTTTGGAACATTACCTTGAGAATGCGGGCAAAGTCATTCGTACGGAGGGCAATACTTTTATAGCAGGTGACTTTAATCTGACTAACATCGATTGGGTCAATAGCGATAACAGTAGCTTCCTAGTCCCTGAGACCACTAATTGCTTGACTAATCACCTTTTTACTGAGTTCGTTGCGTTGCATGGTTTAGAACAGTTTAATAGTGTCAGGAATGATAAATCAAAGGTCTTAGACCTGGTTTTAGCTGATATAACGAATGTTAAGGTAAATGAATGCAATGATCCCCTATCTAAAGTAGACACACATCATCCTCCTCTACTGATCTATTTAGACATCATTCCTGAAAGAACTCTGAACTGCAGTATGTTACCCACCCGTAACTATCACAAGGCTGACTATCAAGCTATAGCACAACATCTTGACACTATAAACTGGACTACAACGTTACAAAACTGTGGGACCATAGATGAAATGGTTGAAATATTTTACGAAAAGGTAAAGGGTGCTATTACCAACAACGTTCCTTTTTCTTATAAGGTAAAGAACAATAAACAACCACCGTGGTTTACGAAAGATCTCACTAAATTACTGAAACAAACATACAACCTTAGAATAAGAGTTAACAAATATAACAACGCTATGGATAAGATTAGTTTAGCATTACTGAAGGGAAGGTGCCGGTTATTAAACAAAACATCTTACATTAGCTATATTAATAAAATAGAAGCTAGAATAAGAACTAATTCTAAATACTTCTGGACATATATTAAACATAAGCGTAAAAATAAAAGTACAATCCCGGAAAAAATGAACTTAAACAATGAAGTAGCTGACAACAGTACCGATATCTGTCAACTATACGCAAAAAACTTTTCATCGGTGTATAATCAGAAGCACTCTACACAGCTAAATAATACATCTTTATTATTGAGTTGTGGAAACCTGAATGTATTAAGTCACATATCGCTTACAGAGGATATGGTCGCTAGCAAACTGAAATGTCTGGATATACGCAAAGGACCGGGTCCTGACGAGCTTCCCCCAATTCTCTTCGCTAAGTGCGCGAAGTCATTCTCTACGCCTTTAACCCTTCTTTTTAACCGCTCACTTGAAACGGGTTGTTTCCCATCTGCGTGGAAGAAATCTAAAATAGTCCCTGTTTTTAAAGATGGTCGCAAAAACGACATAAAAAATTATAGACCTATATCGATTATCTCTATTATCCCTAAAGTTTTCGAGTTGTTATTGTATCCGTATCTGTACAGCCACTTGAAAAATCACATAGTAGGCAATCAGCATGGTTTCTTTCAGGGCCGATCAACTCACACCAATCTAGTAGCTTTTTCAGAAAATGTCACAGCTTTTGTGGACCAGCGGATTCAGGTTGATGCAGTGTACACCGATTTTAGTAAAGCGTTCGACAAAGTAGACCACCAACTTTTAATACAGAGACTCGAGAGCTGCGGAATCTACGGTGCACTATTGCAATGGTTTCAATCATACCTTAGTGATCGTTTCTCGTTCGTTGTTTTGAATGGGGTCCGATCTGAGGATTTTCATGTGACGTCTGGAGTACCACAGGGCTCTCACTTAGGACCTTTGCTTTTCAATATTTTTATTAATACCATTATTCATTGCTTCCATCACGCAGAATCTTATTTATTCGCAGACGATCTCAAGTTAACCTTGCCTATTAAATCTATTGAGGATCCTCATTTGCTACAAGCTGACTTGGATAGATTAGTTGAGTGGTGCAAAGAAAATAGGATGAGCTTAAATTTACAAAAATGTTTACATATAAAATTTTGTCGCAAAAAAAATGTTTTTAATACACAATACTCTCTTTCGGGCAATATACTCAATGAAGTTGGTACTGTCAGGGATCTGGGAATTTTGATGGATAGTAAATTGACCTACAATGACCATATGGATAAGATAATATCAAACGCAAACAAAATGCTAGGTTTTGTATTAAGGACCTCAAAGCCCTTTAAGAACTCTAAGACCAAAATTATCCTATATGAGACGTTGGTTCGCAGTAATCTGGAATACTGTTCACAGGTTTGGTCACCCCGTTATAACGTTCATAAGCAACGTATTGAACGAGTCCAGAGGAGGTTCTTGTATCATTTATCCTTACAAAATGAAACCGCGAAACAATTGAAATCTTATAAAGACCGTGTTCATCACTTTAAATTTCAAAGCCTCACCAATCGTAGAAAAGTACTTGATCTTTGTTTCCTACACAAATTACTGACATCTAAACTAAATACTGACCTACTATCTAAAATATGTATTAATGTTCCTAGCAGGTTACCACGGTCACATACCTACAATCTTTTCAGACAATCTTTTCACAAAACCAATTTAGGTGACAACTCTCCCCTTACGAGAGCTACCAAATTGTATAATGCTTTATGCCGCAAAGCTGAAATCGATATCAATCATGACAGTCTCAACACTTTTAAAAAGAAATTATATAAGCACTTTCGGTTAGAGGACATTTGACTTATCATTCCAATCATTAAATAATGTATACTTTTAATTTAATTTAATTTATATCAAATTTAATTTAATTTATAATTCTACTTTTTACTTTTTATTTATAATTTTTAAAATAATATTATATATTTTTTTAATTTTAATTCATTATGACATAATATTGATAATCAAGTTAATGCTTGGTTTTACTGTATTGTATTCGTGTAAGTTTAAACTTTTAGAATGGCATGTATATTGTTTCTTTTTTATTCTTAATTTAATTTAAATTATGTATTCAGAGCACTAAGTACTCGATAATGTGTAAGCTGTGGTTACCTGTAATTGAGTGTGCGTTACAGGATAATGTAATAAAACTAAGTTTTACTATTGTAAAAAGATAATTTGTAATGTAACTCGTTGGTAATCCTTAAATAAATAAATAAATAGAAAAAGGTCGGCGTTTCTTATCTGACTACTCTGAGAAGAAAGGACGAAATAAACTCAGAGGTCACAGTGTCTTTTAAAGTCCAGACATAATCTTGGTCAGATCATGTAAGGGATGGCCATTCAAATGGCTTTCCTCAAAATACCACACAGATGGAGAGGGTCTGTCCAGTCAGTGCACGCAATTGTCAGTTATCGTGCAGCTCAACTCAGAATTTAAGGAGCTCGACGATTCGACGAACTAGACCAAAAAAGAGCATTTGGGTAGGCCACATAAATTACTCAAACTGTCAGCCACTCAAATCAGGTCCACTCAAATCTGTGTGGTTCTTTCCTCAAAAGACCTTTTCAGACACTAATCTATATGGTCCTCATATGGCCTGACCAAGATTATGTCTGGACTTTAAAAGAGACTGCGACCTCTGAGTTTGTTTCGGCCTGTCTTCTCAGAGTAGTCAGGTAGGAAACGCCGAACTCATCTAGCTTATTTTAATAATTTTTTTATATTACGTGTAAAAGTGATTCCGATATCCTATTTACAGAATAAACAATTTCATTTCATTTCATTTCATTTAATTTAGCCCATGATTAGAATTAACTGAGAAAATATTAAAAACAAAAGGCATTATAGTAATACTTGTATATCTCTCCAATTAGGCTAAATAATTATAATACTTGTGCGTAGGATAGACAGTTAAATAATCCAATGGACTTGAACTGATGACCTCACTCCCACTCGCCTTAACCATTGGTTATCATTATTACGCCTTAATAATGCATGAAGAAATAACAAAATGAAACCTGATGACCTTCACAGCCAAAACCCTCGGACAATTCTCCATTATAAGATTAACACACAATATTTTAATTATACTAAATTGCCTCCTAAATGCGATATACGTCCGCTGGGACACATTATATACGTAGTACATAATGATGGACATCGCGTAATTTGACCAATGTACGCACAAATTGGATTAAATATAATTGGACTGTTACGGGGTGTTTTTGGTTGTATGAAATTCACTTTTGCGTAATAAAATGTTTGGTTGAAATGTTTATTAAAAGGTTCAGACATAGGTACTCTTATTCTATATGGTAGTCACATTGGCGGCCGCACAATTTATTTAAGATTGATTGATAACTTTATCAGGTTAAGCTACGCTTGCCGCGGTTGGTCCGTGGATGGGTGACCATCTTTACATACCAAGACCCCTCCGTGCCTCGGAAAGCACGTTAAGCCGTTGGTCCCGGCTGTTATTTGTAGATCTTTGACAGTCGTTACGGGTAGTTATGAACCTAAAAGTCTGACAACCAGTCAGGGGTATCGTGTTACCTAGTAACTAGGTTGTGGAGGTCAGATAGGCAGTCGCTCCGTGTAAAATACTGGTATTCAGCTGCATCCGGTTAGACTGGAAGCCAACCCCAATACAGTTGGGAAAAGGCTAGGCAGATGGTGATTGATAACTTCATAATCACGGGGTAGATCTGGATAAGACTCGCGCAGACCAGGGAAGCGTGCCACGAAAGAGAGGAGGCCTTTAATACCGAGCAGTAGGTGGAATTATAGTGATGGTGAACTTGATAATATATCTACAACCATTTTAGCACAGAATCCTCTTTTCTTACGTAATAGGGAACCTTGCTCACTGAAAGAAGAAAAGAAAAAAAAGTATTTTATGGGACTCGCATAGGAAATCACAAATTAAAATAAAATGTACTCAATAAAAATAAAAATACAAAATTAAAATTAAATACTTTACTTCACAGCCTCGGGCAGTTAGTCGACGGTCTAACCCAAAACTTTGGGTATAGCTGCGCTTAACGCCAAGTGATAAAATATGAAACACAAAGTAAAATTAAAATAAAAGCAGAAAGTCACAAGGCCAAAAGGCTCCTATCTCAGCATGATGCTGCGCCATTTAAAAATAAATGTCACAACGCTGGTATTCTAATAGACTACATGATGACAATGTCAGACAATAGAATCTCGATTTTATGGTTGAATTTGATCCCACAATATACATTCCTTTTAATCTACTATTGTTTAAGGGCTTTGAAGGGTTGGGGAACAATTAATTCCACAGATATTGCACATACAAATGCTATTTCCCACCCCTCCAGAATGGTTTCCATTTCTATTTTTCACACGTGACACTTTAAACGCTTAAGAGCTACACTCTTGTACCTTTCAGCTCCCTCTATTGAGGGCCAGCTCCTTGACCTGCTTATAAGAAAGTGAAGGTCGAGCCGTATAAGGGCGTTATAAAGTACCTTTATAAGTACGCCTGATTTCCCAAAGGGTTAGGCAGATAAATTAGTATACCAACTCAAACTCAAAGCATTTATTTCAAATATACCAATTACAGGCAGTTTTGAATTGTCAAGGGGTCGGTCAGACAGAAAGATGACGCTAGTTGCCCATTCCAAAGCTTAGTAGGTACCTATGGAGAAGAACGGGCAAGAAACTCCAACGTTTACAATGTGCTCTTTATAACGCTATAAGCATTAGATAATGCTATACAACAATTGGGCGAGTAATTACTTGTCATTTTTTGGGGGGGTATGCCATAATCGCCATGCTTGGCAGGCGGGTTGGCGATCGCAGTGTGTTGTTAAAAATGCATAGAGAACGCTGCTGCCCATTCTCTACTAAGCCCGAAGAATTGCCAAACTTAAGTGGCAATGGGCAGGGCACATTGTTCGCAGAACGGATGGCCGATGGGGCCGAAAGGTTCTGGAGTGGCGACCGCGTACCGGAAGTCGTAGCGTTGAAAAGCCTCCCACAAGATGGACCGATGACCTTGTGAAGGCCGCAGGAATCCGCTCGACGGTTGAAAGGCTAATTAATCTAAGCGACATTTTGTGAAACTTGCAGGAGGACGGATCATAGTTATTTTTTTTTTTGAAAACAAAAAAAAAAACAACTATTTGATAGACTTTTATTTATTTAAACCAATCAATCATAATAAGATCTTATTATGATTTAAAAAAAATACTAATCCGTCCTCCTGCAAGTTTTACAAAATGTCGCTTAGATCAATTAGCCTTTCAACCGTCGAGCTGGATGTGGAAAGCACAGAATCGGTCGAAGTGGCGGTGCTTGAGGGAGGCCTATGTCCAGCAGTGGACGTGAAATGATGATGATGATGATGATTATAATTGTACGACCCGGGAATCAAACCCAAAAACCCTCAAAAGTCGCATTTCCGACCGCCAGAACAACGAGGCAGCTAAAGTACTATCTTCATCAATTAATCGACGTTCACTCGACACTAGAAATGCGAAAACTGTAATCTCAGTCAATTTCATTAAAGGCAAAAAATTCCTGCGGCAAAAATATGTCCTTACCTCAAACTCAGGTACAAAACCCACATAACTAAAATACCTTAATCCCTGTAAAATTAAATACTTTACTTCACAGCCTCCGGCACAAGTATTTCGCTCAAAAAAAGTCCAACCTTACTTTTTAGTTAGTCGACGACCTAACCCAAAACTTTGGGTACAGCTGCGCTTAATGCCTAGTGATAAAATATAATTAATTTGCAGCAGCTTTAGCTATGGTACATGGATTTGTTTCTATGTTCAGTAACATTGAAATTAATTATTGGTCTTTATTAATTTACATGGAACATAACTGGCAAAATGGGTCTATGTACCAGAGATGTTCCGGAGCTTCGATTCCGACTCCGACTTTGGTTCCGATAATTTTGAATCGGAGTTATACCGAAGATCGAAACGCAGCGATGCACGTGACTAGAGCGCGTACAAACAACGTTTAACTTTTCGCTCGAGTTATTTTGAAGTGAAAACTTCGTTAGGCGCGTTGGGCATTTTTGAGATGGGACTAAACCATTGATTTCGCTACACCATGACGACACCTTATTTTTGCAAGCGCGATTGTGCTCTTTATTTATATTACGTTACAGATCAATGTTCTACGCAAGTATTTTTACTTTAAAGGTTTTGTAAACGCGATTATGCTCCTTATTTATATTATGTTACGGATCAATGTTCTATGGAAGTATTTTTACTTTAAAGGATTCGGAAGTATTATTTTTTGTAAACGCGATTTTGCTCTTTATTTAGATAAGGTTACGGACGAATGTTCTGTACAAGTATTTTTCTTCCACCAAGGCAATTTCGTTCAAGTTTTCACTTCTGTCGGCACTCCCGGAGTTTTTTTATACACGCTCGCGCTCGAAGTCTCAGTTTATAAATTGTTTTGTGTATGTCAGACGCGTCACGTTAATTTGTTAAATTAAGTTAAGAGTGGTGTATTAAGTAGTTTAATTGTTGTGATAAGTTAATTTCAATTTGAAGACAAAAAAAGTGTTATATGGAGCATCTTCGCCTTCGACTCCAGCTCCGGTTCCGACTCCGATTCCGGTTCCGACTGCGATCAATCAAATTTAAAACTTCCGATTTTGAATCTGATTCCGGTAAAACAAACTCCGTAACATCTCTACTATGTACACTTGTACAAGTGTATTGAACACCCACACTTCACCAGTTATAAGAGATTTATAAGAGCAGGTGCTCTTCGAGATATACATGCCTCATTATAGAGGAATTTATTACTTTTTTTTCCGAGAAATCTCACAGCTCTGGGAAATGGAACCAACAAAAGAGGACCCTTCATGACTGTCATGGCCCACTTACTGTCACCAACGAAAATAATTGTACCTACTTTACATCTCTGAATAGGTACTTTTTAAGGATTCATTAGCACCCTTTCAAGGGGTAAAAGTACCAACTCTATTTCCATCCCTGAAAGGATGCTAATTAATTCAAAGTCAGCCGATATACTTTTAAAATAAATTCGTTCTTCCAATTCCCGTACACAAAATTTGTTGCAATTTTTATTTGGTTAGTTCCACCCACAGTCTTACCGTCTGCGGCTGCCACAGCCACAAGATCGATCATCTACGACAGCCGGATTACTACTAGAAGCGAAACGTTAAAAGACAAGTGTCATCATTTCGTGAATGTACTTGCATCTGGTCAAAACAAACTGTTACAAATTCGTTTGTTCAGAATGATTGTTTTCGATTGAGCCTTAAGCTGCACGATAACTGACGGATGCGTGCACTGACTGGACAGGCCCTCTCAATCTGTGTGGTTCTTTTCTCTAAAGACCACTTCAGACACCAATCCACATGGCCTTCACATGATCTGACCAAGATTATGTCTGGACTTTAAAAGAGACTGTGACCTCTGAGTTTGTTTCGGCCTTTCTTCTCAGAGTAGTCAGATAGGAAACACCGACCTCATCTAGTTTTTAAAATATGATTGACGTGTAAAAGTGTTTGTACAAACCTACTTACAGAAATAAAATCATTTATCATTAGCCCGTCCGGGAGACCCGCACGGGCCGCCCGCACACGGGAGATCCGTACGGGTAGCGCCCGCAGTGCTCTGAAACGAGGGAGTTAGTACGATACGATTGCTAGCGTTGCGGGCTCTACCCGGAGCGGGTCGCGTACGGACCAATCCGCGTCGCTGTGAAACAATGTTCTAGCGCCTCACGTGTCTCCGTTCCGGGAGCCCGTACGGGTCTCCCGGACAGCTGTGAAACCAGCCTTAGCCACAGACGGCCGGTACCGTGTTGTATATGACCTGCACTCGTGTTTAATATTTCGTGTTCCTAATAGTTTCTTGTGTAATACAAGTTACAGCTCACGCTTGCCAACGACACGCACCCTTGCTACCCTTGTTGAGGGTGCCTTGACCGCTCAACCAACATTAAATTGCCACTTCACAAGACATAGGAAGGTTAATGTGATAATATTATCACGTCTGCGTTACTTGAAGTGGGGTAGGCTGAGAAGTGAGCTGACGTTTCGCCAGTATTATTAAAAGTCTTATTGTAGACGTAGTGACACTAATTGGGAACACATCTACTTTAATTTACTGGAAATATAAATGGAAAAACCGCAAAAACATTTGCTCGAATTCAATTCGGGAGACCAAGTTCTAGTCGCGCTCGCGATCGCAAGACCAGCATGCGTACAGGGTGGCAGGGACATCGACGCTAAAACTGTTACCATGGATTCAGTACATGGTTCTGAACCCCATGCGTTGAAATTGTAATTATTAAAAAAAAACATACATAAATACGTACATAAACTCACGCCTACTTCCCATGAGGATAGGCAAAACCTGCTACGATCCTTACATACTCCTTTTGCCTCGTTTACATTCATACATCTGGTCATACACGCACGCCGGTTGCGAGTACTACGCACCTGGCCTTTCTGAAGAACATCACCAATAAGGTCACTAGGGCGTCCCCGCCCGGCCTTTCCCTTCACATCAGCCTTGTAAATACATTTTGTTGGTCGCCTTTCATTCATCCTCTCAACATGCCCAAACCATCTCAGTATATCCTTTTCAATTTTCAAACATCTGCTGTTTCATAGAAAAGTGCAAAACCTATGCTGTCAAAATGTATGGAACAGCAGTATTTTTTTTTAAATAACTGACGAATTATTTCAACGCAGGGCCTTTCAGATTCATGTACTGAATCCATGGTAACAGTTTTCGCGTCGATGTCCCTGCCACCCTGTATAGTGAAATTTCATTTCTGTAATTTTATTAGGTTTGTACAAATATTTTCAATCATATTTTAAAAACTACATGAGGTCGGCGTTTCCTATCGGGCAACTTTGAGAAGAAACATCGAAACAAACTAAAGGTTTCTTTTAAAGTCCAGACATAATTTTTGTCAGATGAAAATTCTGTACCTTCAGTGAAAAGTGATATATCTTGACTTATATCAGTTTTAATATTCTTACACTAAGTTTAACAGTAAAAAAAATGCAATTTTTTGGTCTAATTGGTACCCCTCTAAGATTAAAATTGAAAGCTTATTTTGGTGTAAAGTGCTCTAACTAAGCATTTTTTACATTTATTAATGTGTAATAAAATACATTTTAAATAATATCAATGTGAACAGAACAAATATTTCAAGTACCTTAATGTATATTAATACAAATGTATGTGACTCTTATTACGCGATCTATGTGAATTAGTACAAACTGAAATATTTAGGTACACATAATCATCCAACACCAACCAATAAATAATGTGTAAAATGGTTCAAGTCATTTTAAATTAATTTACACATAAAATGACTTTAATATATGTTGTGTTACGTGATACAACTGGATTTCTTTTTAAATTATAAAAAAACTATACAAATTAATCTGTTTCTTCTTACACTAAATCGTGCTCTAAGATATTGTTTACCAATGTCAGTAATCAGTACTCATTTTAGTGAAGTAGACAAAGACTCAGATTTTTTTAAAACTTTAACATAGGTTTCTCAAAATCATGATTTTCCAGTTACATCACTTTTCACTGAAGGTACCTACAGAATTGTTCATTGTACAATGTGTAAACTGTGAAATCATCTTGCTTTCTCTGTGTGTGTAGGATTTGTGTTGTCTCCGAAGCAATCCGTTGTTTGGCTTCCCACAAATTACTGACAGTTGAGAAAAGTGGGTCGCTTCCTTGTTGTGTCGTGTCGTGTGTCAGTTTGCTAGTAGAACGGTCTGGAGTTCTTGTTTTCTCATAAAAGGATTCACATCTTGGAGTTCACATTTTTCCATTCGTACAATTAGCCTTGATTAGAAGAAAATTTACGTTTTAGTGGTTATTATTATAATAAATTTGTATATTTTGTCAGGGAGTACCTGTCACAATGTGAAAATTCATTTGATATAGTTTCCTATAGTTATTTCGGCGTAGTATGTTTACCTAGGACAAATTGTCCAGCTAGGTAGGTCCAACTTCGAGAAAGAGGTCAATCGTCGAATCCGACTCGGCTGGGCAGCGTTCGGAAAGCTACGCAATATCTTTTCGTCCCACATACCACAGTGTCTCAAGACGAAAGTCTTTGACCAGTGCGTGTTGCCAGTGATGACCTATGGTACTGAAACGTGGTCGCTCACAATGGGCCTTATCAGAAGGCTAAAAGTCACCCAAAGGGCAATGGAGAGGGCTATGCTTGGAGTTTCCCTACGCGATCGAATCAGAAATGAAGAGATCCGCAGGAGAACCAAGGTAACCGACATAGCCCGAAGAATTGCCAAACTTAAGTGGCAATGGGCAGGGCATATTGCTCGCAGAACGGATGGCCGATGGGGTCGAAAGGTTCTGGAGTGGCGACCACGTACCGGAAGACGTAGCGTTGGAAGGCCTCCCACAAGATGGACCGATGACCTTGTGAAGGCTGCAGGAATCCGCTGGATGCGGAAAGCACAGAATCGGTCGAAGTGGCGGTGCTTGGGGGAGGCCTATGTCCAGCAGTGGACGTCTTTCGGCTGAAATGATGATGATGATTTCGGCGTAACGCCATAGTCCTTGCACAGTCATTTTACCTCTAATTTTGCATCATAGTGATCTTTATTCTCGTTGCTATGCTCTAAGGTTAGTAATGAGTTGCTGTCAGAGATAGGTAATATAATTGTCAAAAGTCTATACAAAGATATATAAGGCTCGGCGGAAACAAGCCACGACCACAGCCACCGGTGGCTATCGCCTCTAGCTGCGGTGTTGAGTACTGCGGCCGACGCCGGCCACACGTGTGCGACGAATCTATACAAAACGTATTGAAGAGCATGTGAACTGCTGGTCGCTGGGCTACCGATGGCTGTGGCCGAGCCTAATTGTCATTATTAGAACGTTTGAAATAAGATTAGACATTTAAACAAACCTTTTTTACAGTCCGTTCAACCGATTTTGACTTCTATACCGTAGGATGGCATTAAAAGCAAAAAAAGTGGTTACAAACCAACTGTTTACTGCAGCTGTCATTTGTCATGCCGCCATCGCAATAGAAGTCAAAATCGGTTGAGCGGACTGTAAAAAAGGTTTAGTTAAATGTCTAATCTTATTTCAAACGGAGTATAGTTGCTAAGTAGTTACCTACTTGATATTTTACATTCAATATGACATTCTAGAACTTTTATCCCGGTCCAAAAAAAAAACTAAAATTAAGCTTAAGTATCAATAAATTCCAACCATGTTTTTTTTTACATACATTTGAAATATCTACCAAGACCGCATAAAAAAGAAGAGCTTTATTTACACAGAAGTTTACGTCGCGTGCCACAGAAGGCGCGAATACGCCACGTACAGAAGTGCCGTAAACCATTTAAAATAGAAATTCTTGGCATAAAGATACTGACCATAGGCTCATGCATAATGTAAACGATGATAAGGAATTTAGAAGTTTACCATTACCTAAACCGCTACTGAATCTGATAGTGATATTCGGAAAATGCTTTAGATGACAAGTAAATAACAGATAAAAATTTACTTTGTTAAAACAGTGCATTATTTTCACATTATTTTTAAGGTGGATGGCGTCGTTTATTCGCATTACAAGATTATATTTTGTGATATAATGCAATAGACTAATAGGTTTAAGTCATCATAGAAGCACAAAAAACTCAAACTGCACACACGACTTCAATAAAAGCAACAAATTGCATAATAAACCCGTGCAACGAACTGCAAGCCAATTAAAACTACCTTGCACCATAAAGCATGGTACCAGGGCAGAATAACACGCAAGAGCTTATCTAGTAAACAGCTGACGTTCTGAGAGTGCCACGAATGGCATGTAACAACGAAAACTTTCGGCGTCCGAAGTGCTTGCATTAGTTATGAGACTTTATCGACTCTCGATATCGATGTCCCGTGGGAAATAGAGGCTAGATAATGTAATTCGTTGAGTTTGGAAATATGATGTTTTATTGAAAAGTTTTGTGTAGTAAAACGAATTTTCTTCTTTTTTGGGACCCACGATTTTCTTGAAACTGCAAAAACAATGTAGTTTTATAAATAAAAATTTAATAAAATGTTGGTATATATTTTTGCTCGTATACCTAATGCACGAGCGGTACGTTATTCGTCGACAGCCGCGGACACGTCGACAGCCGCTGATACGTCGACAGCTGCAGTTGCCTCTTTCGACGACAGCTACCGACACGTCTAGGGCTGCAGACGAATAGTGTCGACGGCTGCAGTTGCCTCTGCCGTTGGCAACGTGCCACTCGTGTATATGAGCACAAAGGTGCCATTAATTTGTTTAGGCCAAGTTCACCTTCTCAAAGTTTAAAATCACCCAGGCAGCACACAAGTCAGATAACTGGCCAAAAATTTAACCTTATGCAGAGTTCAGCTTAATTATATATGTATAGAAGCTGTGTGTATTACGAAGTTCTGTATTAAAGTTTTTTTTTGCTATAATATTGCTATTAGCATTTTTGTGTAATATGGTTATAAAATTCCATTATCAATTATGATACTGGATAAGTTATATTCTGTTCTCTTTTAGTTGTATTACACACCACATCTTGACAGTTATTCAGCTGCTGTATAAAATAGGCGTTATTTCTGTTATGAAGCATATAGTGACTTAACAGAAATTAAGATAGCTGTTATAACTACTTTATGCCGCTTAAAGTACGAAATTACCGTCATTTGCAGCTAACTGTGGTTAAAGCAATAGTAACAGATTCTTATGCAGAAGTTTGCTGGGTATTCACGAAAAGTAGACATTTTTTAAGCTAGATGAACTGTTCTGGAACGTTAGTCAGCATTTAAGCGGCTAACTGCACTTTGTTTTGTAGTGGTTGTGTAAAAATGCTTCCTTACAAAAAAATATTAAAAAATACTCCACATTCATGGAAAAATAGAAAAAGAACAGAGGGCCTACCACCAGCTCAAAAGCAGTATTATTTTAATATTACTTCAGTGGGAGAAAGATATGGAGCTATACGTCCTGTAGAGCTTCATCTCTTTCCCACACTGAAGTAATATTAAAATAATATTGCTTTATGAGCTGGTGGTAGGCCCCCAAGAGGCATACGAAGAAAGTGCTTGCTTTGATAAGACCTAAAAAGAACAAATAATATACCTATACTGTGGGTTTTCATTACTATAATTATGACTGAATCCTGTTTGATTTACAGTACGAATGTGTATGATTATAGAACAGTTATCGAAAAATGTTGAGTACAGACCACTTTTAACCAGAGCACAACTTAATAAGTGGACACATAATGTCTTTTATACAGACATAAGACGATAAGCCGCTGTGCAATCAGATTTTATTCAGAATGAGCGTCGCCATATCGAAAAACATAACCTATTATAATGATGTGGAATTTTATACTCAAATACTCAAGTTTAATAACGAAATCGGTATAATATTCTTATAAAAGTATTACAAGGTTATTTTGAAACCCTTAAACTGCATAAAATATTAAAAAAAAAAATCTCACGTAAAAACATATCAATAGACGAAATGTTGTTTATTTCTCCAAAACCCGGCTTATCAGGTAGCGCGTGAAAATTTTACACGAAATGTATATATAAATACACGGTAAAGTTGCATGCGCACCAACAATTTCTTCCTCTAAACATAAATAAGGGCAAAATTTATTTACGATAGGTCATTATATTTTCAATGTCGCAGTCACGCTGTTCGGATTTGTCAATTTCAATTTAATTTGATTAACTTCTTGATAAAAATACTGAAATGAGCTAGACGCTGTGTATCGTCTGAATATCTGAGCTTTGAAGGACTTAACCATTAGTTCATTCATCATTCATTCATCATCTGGCTAACAGAGCTGTAATACTTGTATTAAAGAACACCTCTGAGTAAGCGCTTAATCAGCTAATTACGGTAGTCTTATTCAGCGATTAGTTTCTATGACTGCTGTTAAATAAAACTTACTCAGAAAGTCTGTGCTGGTTGGGCAGTCACTTAATAGATGATCTACTAGCGGATAACTATCATCCAGAAATAAATTACCAACTCTATCGACTTCGCCTATTTATACATTTGACCTCATCACTAGTATTGCACGCCCGTTGCCTGCAACAAACTTAAATTTAGCTCTAACCTACAGCCTATTTCAGACTGTGTTTCGGTCTAGACATAATAGCTTCGAAATAAACCTTTTTCAAAGTTTATCAGCTCAAGTTAGGCCTGAGTTTTGGATGAAAATTATGGAAACGTGGTCTGAAATATGTAGGTCGATTGGAATTAAAAAAGTTATTAAGACTTCAAAAGTTTTTGTAACGCTACTGAGTTTTTTTTGTGTGTTCAGAAAGTTATAAAATATAAGCCAAAGCTAGGTCACTTTTTGTCTCCTCTCATATCGGCACGAATATCGTTGGCTTGCTATTAGCCAGCCAGGTTACGTGGCTTACTGTCCAGACATTGCCACTCGCAATGGTGCCGATTCTCTTGTCACAAATGCCTCTAAACTAAACTAAAAATCACAAAAATTTAGTTTATTCCTTTCAAACGACGATTTCCCATTCTGAAATAGACTAAAGCGACACAACTTAACTAAATTTTAGTTTGACAGCACTAAGATGGCACTGAGATATTAGTTTAGTGAAAATGGCAATTTTGCTATTCTGAATTTGACGTTTTTAACCTAAAATTTAGATTTTCTAACTAAATATGACTATTTTTAATCGCGACTAAAAACATGTGGAATAAAATTGGTTGTCATGAACTAAAATTCACACCAACACCTCGACTTCAGATGAAAAAACAGTACAAAATTTTTTGTTTTTTCTTTTGCTTGTATCTCGAAAACGGTGTGTCCAATCGCAAAAATAATGAAAATTTCGACACCCTTTATAAGATCCTTAAACCCCTAACACTCTACATGTAGGTAATATTTTTTCTTATTTTCTATACAAAAAGTGAAAAATCCATATAAAACACGTCGAGGCTGCCCCCCCCCCTGCGCGCCTCCGGCTCTAAAAAGATCACGTGGTTAGGTATCAGGTGTGGAGTCGCGATTGTCAAATTCGATTTAGATGTGTCAAAATTATTTTTAAATTTAGAGAATTTATTTTACAGAATAGCTTTGAGATTTTATTGATAGTATGGAATTTTAGTGATAGTTTAGTTAGTTTAGTTCGGTGTACAAGAGAATCGGCACCATTGGTGCCGATTCTCTTGTACACCGAACTAAACTAACTAAACTATCACTAAAATTCCTTACTTTTGACTATGAGAATCTCAAAGCTATTCTGCAAAATAAATTCGCTAAATTTAAAAATAATTTTGACACATCTAAATCGAATTTGACAACCGCGCTTCCTCACGTGATACCTAACCACGTGAATCTTTTTAGAGCCGGAGGCGCGCAGGGGGGGCAGCCTCGACGTGTTTTATATGGATTTTTCACTTTTTGTGTGGAAAATAAGAAAAAATATTACCTACATGTAGAGTGTTAGGGGTTTAAGGATCGTATAAAGGGTGTCGAAATTTTCATTATTTTTGCGATTGGACACACCGTTTTCGAGATATAAGCAAAAGCAAAAAAAAATATTCAGTACTGTTTTTTCATCTGAAGTCGAGGTGTTGGTGTGAATTTTAGTTCATGACAACCAATTTCATTCCACATGTTTTTAGTCGCGATTAAAAATAGTCATATTTAGTTAGAAAATCTAAATTTTAGGTTAAAAACGTCAAATTCAGAATAGCAAAATTGCCATTTTCACTAAACTAATATCTCAGTGCCATCTTAGTGCTGTCAAACTAAAATATAGTTAAGTTGTGTTACTTTAGTCTATTTCAGAATGGGAAATCGTCGTTTGACAGGAATAAACTAAATTTTGGTGATTTTTAGTTTAGTTTAGAGGCATTTGTGACAAGAGAATCGGCACCATTGTCTATTATTTTAGTGCACCCCATACCTACCTGGCGACACTGACAGCCGTTACGTCAGTTTACATTACAACTATTACAGTGTCCGACGCAGATATATGACAGTGACCTTGAATGGTTAGCTTGCGTGTTCTGTACTGACCTCAAGCAACGCGTCGTACGTCCAGCCAGTAATAGGACTCGCCCATCAAGGAGCGCTGTCCCAAATTAGACGCATTATTAATTTATTACACGTAAAACAAAAAGTATTTTAATAAAACTAGTATACTAAAAGATCAATAATTTAATTATCTTTAAAATGGTGAAGTTTTCAGAAAAATACGCTTGCAGATTTTGCATCATTCTCAATTTTTTATCCGCAGTAAAATATAACTTTACAAATTAATTTCACTATGTTATATAAACATAATCAAAATATGCCTATATTAAAATATTAGAGAAATGCTCTAATTTAACATATATTTTTTCCAAATCACTAACACTACTAGTTTAGACGTCATCTTCAGTATAAAATCATTAAAAGTCGGTTATCGTCCCCTTAATATTACGAACTAGGACTGAGGCGTATTTATCGTAACAGGTAGAAATAACAGATATTTAAAAATAACAAATAACAATTGTTCTTAACAATATAACATATCTGTTACTTAACATAACAGACCCTCAAAGACTGTTACCGCGGCTGTTGCTGTTAATTCATTATACAGCGGTCGACAACACGCGGCCCGCGGACGTCTAACTTGCGACCCGTGAATGTTTTGTAAATAAGTTATAAATAACGAACTTTTTCAATTCTAAATTATAGAAAAAATAAATATGCTTTTCGTCTCACAGATGAGCATTTGAAAGGCATTCTACGAATTGCTACTACAAATTTGACAGCTAACATACAAGAAATAACCTCCCGAATGCAACCTCAGACATCACACTGTTTGTATAAAATCGGTTACCTATTTAGGTACTTTGTAGTTTTCATTTCTGATTGATTTACGGTGGTTATTTATCTAGCTATAAAGCCCAAACATATAAACATAAGTATAACGTGTACGAATTAAATTCCGTGTGGTTTAACAATCATTAATAGAATTATTATTTTTTCTATGTGATATGACCAATTATACGTAGGTACATTGGGCTTCTAGGGTTAATATCACAAGTGCGGCCCGCCTTTAGTTTATTTTGCAACCTTGTGGCCCTTGCCTGCCAAAAGGTTGCCGACCGCTGCATTATAACAATTCCACACAGACTGTTACTTACATACACACTCACACAAAGGAAGAATTATTGCAAGGAATACAAAAACACCTATTATTTTCTTCGAAATATGTTTACTTCTCACTCTTACTAAAGCGGTTGAACTACGCTAAAAAGGGAAGCACTTAATATTTGTTATCCCTAAAAATACAGTTGGTGGTCTTACAAGAACAAACATTTACGAAAAAGTGATTCCTAAATTAGGTCGTGTTACCTGTTACCTGTAACTGACCAGTTACCATTGTAAAAAAAAAACTTAGAATGAATAGAAATAAAGAAGATTTTCAATTGATATTTAAATACGTATTTATCGTCTGTACAAAAATAACAGGCTGTTATTTAATAACAGATATTTGGATCTGTTATTTTTGCGTAACAGTAATAGTAATAACATATAAGTATAGTTTTTAACCTGACGAACTTCGTATTATTCTTATCCATATTTCTTCTGTTCATATTCAAGAATAAATTACTCGCGTGGTCGAACACGAAGTGACTTTGTAAAAGCGTGCTCCTCCCTCATGTACCAGGAATGTAGGAAAGGAAAGCGGTCTGAAAATATAAAATGTAAGTGATTTCAACGATCACTCTGGGGTAAAGAGATCGTCTGATCATGAACATTGACTGAGATGGCTGTTGAAATGCTTTTTTACATTTTAAATGAGCTCGGCGGGGAGATAAAAACGCTTGGCGTAACAGTAAAATATTAGTTTAGAGAAACGAGAGGTTAAAGGGGATGTAGGTTGATTAGAAATAAAAAACCGGCCAAGTGCGTGTCGGACCACGCACAATGAAGGGTTCCGTAGTTGGGATGAATTTATCCCGAAAACAAACTTAACTTTGTAGTTGAAAAATATGTTCTCCCATACGGAATGTATGGGAAAACATGTTTTTGCAACTGCAAAATTAAGTTGGTTGATTATTACTCGTTAACCTGTAGAGCCTACTTAGCTGTGATAGTTTTCCTTTTAATTTCGTTACATAAACTACTGTTGGGATTTTTTTCACACACCCAAAACCAACCATTTCGCCGGCAGGGGGGGGGGGACACTTGACTCTAACAAAAATTAGCACTTTAAAGCTTAATATTTCGCAAACGAATCCTTGAATCCAAAAATGGTTTTCACAAACTCACAATATTTTTAAAGAACCTTTCCAATGATATCCCTCAACATGGGGTGCAAAAATAAAAAAATTAACATCACCACTTTACGTGTATGAGAGATACCCTAAAAAAAAATGTTTTTCATAATTTTGTTTTACCACTTTGTCGGCATAATTAATATGTATACCTATGCCAAATTACAGCTTTCTAGTACTAAGGGTCTCGGAGCTAGACCGCGGACAGACAGCCAGACAGACGGACATGACGAAACTATAAGGGTTCCTTGTTTACTACGGAACCCTAAAAAACTACGTACCTACCTATAAGCCTGAGCACATTTCTTAGCTGTGGCTGTTATCTCTTACGCACTGTGGAAGCGGCCATGCATAACGCAATTCATGAATGAACTCATTAGGCTTACCAACTTATCCCAAAATCTTTAGAAGAATATTTCTACGCTCTGTTGATTCTGAAAGTGGGCGACGTCGCAAACAGATGTCAAATATTTCGCTGTTTTGATTAATTAGGCAATATTACTGTATGGAATTAGGAAATGTGGCTAACTAGCGAACTAGAATATTAAGAATCAATTACAATTATAACACTGAATTTGATGGTGAAACCGTTTTAGATGTAAAAAGGCATTTAGAAAGTTTCCAAATATTTTTTTACATGTAAGATCATTTAATTTCGTTGCATTTTATAATCAATATTCTAGTTCGCTAGTAAGCCACATTGCTTATTTCCATACAGTAATATTGCCAAATTAATCAAAACAGGTAAATATTTGACAGCTATTTGCGACGTTGCCAACTTTTAGAATAAACGTTCTAAAATTGACTTCTACGCGGCCATTACTGAGTGCAATTTTGTGCAAAAAGTTATTATTTCACCACTCAATTCAATGACTTTTTTAAGGCAAGGTAGGAAAATTGTCTTTCTAAAATCTTAGAAAGACCTTGAGAAAGCCATCATAATTTTATACTGTCAAATACCTATCTTAGATCCAGCAAAACATGATTAAATTCCTGCTCATTTTCAAAAGACGTCAGACACGGTCGTTTCGAACACCGTCCCGAGTAGTCCCGACCGACCCAAGTCGTGTCCCGATCAATTCGTTCCGACGCTCCGGAAAAAGTTTCATCTATAAGATTAGTTAAGACTCAGGATTGGCAATAAACTTTCAAGGTCAACTCCCGGATGTTTTTTCTTTCACGAATTAGGGGCCGATTTCATTGGGCAAGAGCGTAGCGATATAAGATATAGTGTAATATAATACATTTTAAAAGAGTAACGGTGGCATTTCTTGCTCATTCTTCTCCATACGAAAACTACCTTTTCGAACGGGCGACTAGAATCAATTCCATTTTTTGTAAATTTTGACGTTCAAAAGTGCCTTTTATGTGCCTAATTGAAATAAATAAAAGACAAACTCAAACTCAAATGAGCAACTAGCTTTCTGACCGAGTCCCCTCGACAGTACAAAAGTGCCTGTACCTAATTGGTTTATTTGAAATAAATGCTTTGAGTTTGATTTTAGAAGAACACTTGCATTCTCAGTAGTATGTTTTGTGATACGCACTGACGGCACAAGAAATTCCTAATTTTTCGTCGGGCGTTCAAAAAGCTCTTTACTCTCTGAATGAAACCACACCTTAACAGAACTAAAGTTATTAGCACACTGGCAGCTCGAACTCACTTAACTATCGTTAGCCTGTGATAAACTAGAAACAAAATGGCCGCCGCGCTATAACCGGAGTGTGGCCACTTATGGCTAATGGCTCTGTACACAATGGACAGGATCGTTCGACGTATCAAATAGTTTACTTCATAATTTCGTAAACATCTTGTTAAGTACAAGTTAGCCCACGTTTGCACAAACTTAAGGTTCCACTAATCGACGGCTTGAACTCGTTGTGGCGTAGCTAATATGCATGCTATTTACTTAGTAAAGTTATTCCACACCCATGCTATAAAACCTCTATAAAAGTTTCTGAAACAGTTAGCTTATTGCCAACATTAAAACAGCCAGTGGTGCCGATTCCCTTGTTCACAAACTAAACTAAATTTAAGTTCAGTGCATCTTTTTCTTTCTATTTCATTAAGAAAAGTAGGTACACAAGATACATTTTAGTTTAGTCCTGTCAAATTAATCAACGCCTGCAAATTTATCTTCTGTCCTTTTCTTAATGAAATAGAAAGAAAAAGATACACTGAACTTAAATTTAGTTTACTTTGTGAACAAGGGAATCGGCACCAGTGTCATAGTAATCATAATATCATCGAAATGAGTGTTATATTAAAATGTTGTACTAAATTTCGTTATGCAACACGAATTTCAAAAATAGAACATCGTCATGTGCGCGCGTTTAATACCACAGCGCCGTAATTAAAAAAAAAAAACGTATAGGTTATTCGAATTCACGTCGTATCCCGCCATTTTTGTCTGATAATGGTATTTCAAAATTTTATTGCTTTGTTGTTTACAAATATGAGTGATACAAGCTTTGATAACACACCACCAGATATTTCGAATGCAGCAAAGGACATTTCTAACCAATTATTAACAAAAAGTCGAGAAAACAATATTGTACAACACCCTAAGTATGGTTTCAGAACCTTTTATAGAGTATTCATATTATGAGTGTAGATAAAGTATTGTATGCAACTGTACATACTTAGGTATTAATACACTCATGTGATACTATTATCATAACTATTATTTATTTAGTAAAATAGACGATAATTTATAACGAAAACGAGCGAGTAAAATCTCATGAACAGACCTATGGGCGTATAGATATTATGCAAAAACTACTGAATATATCCACTCAAAATAAAATTATTTGAAGTTTTCAATAAATTATCTATCCCTGTACGGTTTTTATTTTGCAATTTTCGTACTACATAAATTATTTATTTACGCCCATATACGAGGAAAAATTAGTGTTAAAATATGGAAGTTTCAACGCACATAACTTCCAAACCAATACTTTTTTTCCAATTCTGCTTCCATACAGGGCTAGATAATGGCAAGGGAAATTGACATAATTGTTACGTACACCGTCAAACAGACGAGTAATCACCATACCACGTTTGTATGGAAGAATGACCGACTAGTGTACCCTTAAATAGTTCGCGGCGGGATTTTATTGTGCACTGGATTTTCAACTCTCGCTGTTGAGCCGAGCATTGAGAATTCAACACAGTGCATTAAAAAAAACTCAGTGTTCGATTTTCAACTTTCGGCGCTAAGCAATGCATTGAAAATCCAGTGCGCGAAAAAAATAGTGCTAAGTTAATTAAATATAAACTTGAATGATTACTGTCTGGTCTCGATATCATTCCTTATTGTCAAGCGCAAGCTTCATGAATGAAATTCCTTCCTCTGGATTCGTCGAATTTCCAACTTATTTGAAGTTATTGGGCTTCACATCAAGTAAAAACATCATTTTCCAAGCTAGGCAACCTGTACCCTAATTGCGTAATGCACGATCAATAACAATTTATTTCGATTTGAAACAGAATGCTAATCCATTGCTTCATAAGTTGGAAAAAAAAATCTGCTCAACAACGTAAATAACGCAATGAATGTTGTTGAACTGTCAAAATGAAATAAATTTGCTATAGTCGTTTACGAAAATAAGTTACGTAATGAATACAGTAGATAATATAACACATAACATTTGTTTTTCTCGAAGGGTTAGCCAGAGAATTCCTTAGTACACCCACATTTCGCCAATTATGTTTAAGTCCCACGTAATAGGCAGTGGCGTAGCGTGCCTTGGCGGGGCCCCGTATAAAATTTGTTTGGAGGCCCTTATGAAGGGTCAAGATTTCTCACAAAAGAAAAAAAAAGTTTGCATAAAGTTAAAAGAAATATTTATTAATCATAATTATCTATCTGTCACTTTTTCCAAAAATTTTACAAACTATTCAAATTAATATACACTCTCCTTGCCTTTTTTTCAGCAAACTGATTTATTAAATCATTTATAGCTGATGATCACTTTGGTTTTTCTAAAGTTTCTGCCTCTATGGACAATAGTGACAGGTCTGACAGGCGTTTATGTCCCATCGAAGTTCTTAGGTTTTGGGATGTTTTTATTAATTTTTGCTTACGCACGTCGGGGGCCCCATATAATTTATACGGCAGATACGGCGGTAGCTACGCCCCTGGTAATAGGGGGAGGGCCCATTGCCATTACATTAAATTCATTAGATTTGAAAAAAAATCGATACCCATCATCTTTTTTTCCTGTGGTTAGTGACTACATCCATCATAAAATTATAAATTAAAAAGATATAAAAAATATGTAAAAGTATTTTTTCCACCTAAATCTTAAGATAAGGAAGAGTTACTAGCATTTATTTTCTCATATTATCTTAGCCAGAGCATTCTTAAAAAAATCTTTCACGAAACAGAAATTCGCTGATTCACGAAGTAAATGATCGTCCATTTTCTAATGAAAGGCTAATGACCGTGGGACCAATTTCCTTGAGATGATTTGCGCATTCTTAATTAGAACTTTAGAAATTCTTGCTTTCCAAAAACTGTTAACAATAAATTACGGCAAAAACTTTTAAACCAAAAAAGGCAGCAACGATTTCTAAATTATTTACGTGTAATCGTTCAATGGTGAAGTTTGTATTTAATATTTATTAAGTTTGTAGCCGGACGTCGAGGCAACACTTATTTTTTATGGACTGCCAAGATGGGTTATGTCTTTGGTTACAAGTGTTAGCGAGGGTTGAAATGAGTAAATTTATTACTAAGATTTCCATAATAATATCGTCTTAGCTTATTGATTCCACTGCCGAACATAGGACTCCTTTAAGAGGGCCCTTCCCGATCCGTCTATCGTCAACGCAAGCATGGTCGAAAAGCATGTTGTTTCATCTAGCGCAAGTGAGAACTACTAGCAAACAAGTGAGAACGCGATAACATTGTGCGAAAAATAGTGTGCGGAAATTTCACAAAACTTGTTTCAGGAAATACGTGTTTTTGAGTGAGCTTTACTAGTTTGTGAAATAAATGTTTGTCATTTAGAATCTCCATTACATGTGCAAGGTTTCTATGCAGATGTTTTCTTTACTTTTACAATTTATGAGTACATTATGAACGGCCATAGTTCAGGTAAAAATTGTGCAGATTTTCGGAGGCTCGTACTGAATTTATTTCTCGAAATATTAATTTTTGGTTTCATAGAAACCTAGAAATAGTGCACAAGATACCTATTAGTTTAAAAATTTCAAAGAAAGTTGTGTTACGACACCATAATCACGTATGAGCGTTTGTATGAAAAGTATGACGGGTTGGCCGCTCTTAACAAAATTATTTAGATTTGCTTGTTCTATGAATAGACAGTATTTTCTGATGTCCTCCATATTTACACAAGTACATAAGTACCTACATACACAAAATGAAGGAAAACCTCACGAAAAATAATTTTGCAGTAGTAACTTAATTTTGCACTAGTTTCCCTTTGAACTTGGTCTCATAAATAATATTTTCTCTGACAAAACGACTTCCTGCTACCAGGCTAGCATAAAAGCCAGGAATTGTTAGCATACAAATGAGTGTAATCTGTGTTTCTTTGCAGGAACCGCATAGAAAGAACTGCTTCCAAACGATGGCGGGGTTCCGTACGAAGAGTTGCGTCTGCTGCTGTTTGTAAGTTACCTTATACTTTTTATTTGTTAAAACTGAAGTGCCAAAACACAAGACGTGCGTGTGGCGGGGTTCGAATCTAAGGCCCTGCTGCGTTGGAGCGACAAGTGTAGCGCATTGATCTGCTAAGCCATCGCTGCGTGAACAACCGGGCGGCGAAATTCTGAACTACTAACTGAACATTTTGTGGAACACGATAAACTTACACCGCCGTGCTTATTTAGTAAACCAGCACGCTTAGCATGAATAAAACAAAATAAACGGGTTTTGTCGACGAAAGAATAGACAAAACCTGTTTCTCTAGTTGTCATGCTACCCGTGCAGTTGGTACAGTTGTCGTTCTAGGTACGTGAGTTACTATGATTCGTTCACCAAATCCCAAGCGAGTCCGAATCTTTATACGGGACAGGATACTGCCTTGTGATACTAATGTCACACAAACAACGGTCAACCTGATTGCGAGCTTACGTTGGCTATTGCTGACCTTTTTTTTTTTTTTTTGGTTGGGTAATTATCAAATAACTTCTCCCTCTATGCGGAGCGGTAGGGCGTGTCAGACTCCTAGTGACTAAAACCATAGTATAGGGAGAGGTAGTAAGCTATCTTCATACAAACGCACCGCGCGCGGCTTGTATGTGTGGGGCCATAGTATCTATGCGTCGCCGCACGCATACTTAAACAAAATCTCGACCGGTTTCTCAAGAGAAACGGGTCGAGATTTTGTTTAAATGTGCGTACTTCCTCTCCTTATACTATGCTTTAACTCACCCGTGTGCCTTCAGTTGCCTGTATGTTGCCAGGGGCCCCGGTATCCTTTTCGGACTTTCCCGTGACCCCGGCAGGGGCTATTGCTGACCTGTCTGTCGAATTTAAGAAAACGATATAATCGACTTGCGCGCTGAAATAGCCAGTTTTCGAGCATTAACATGATTTTCAGTAACCTTAGAGATGTGTTTAATGCCCTATCCACAACCTCGTCCTCGTGCTCCGTACGGAATACTCTACGGCTGAGTCGGTTATGTCGATATTTATTTATTTATTCACAAGGCAACTACAACAGATAACAATCACAGTATATCACTAGGTTTATATTATAGGTTTCGACCTGATTACCACCCAAAGCGTAATCGCACAACATGACTAGCAACAATAATAATAAAAAAAGTAAAAAGCTTCGTTCACAAAATTACAGCTACAAGGTCTGTGCGTCTGCCCTCCGACATACTTCTTGCTCAGGCAGGGAATGTGTAGACGACCAGACACGCCAGGTAATAAAGTACATAATTGACACAAAGTTACATTATTTAAAGAAAAAGCGTTAGAAGATTAAAAACAAAGAGTACAGTGTTTCTATTTTCTTAATGTCTCTCGGGAATCATCACATTTCCGAATACAAACGAATGCTAATTTCCATTTCCATCAATTATTTGATTTATCGTGTCGTGTATCGTGTCCTATCGTGTTCAGAACTAAATACTTTAGTGTTGTTTTGTTTTGATTTCCGTGTGAACTATATAGAGCTGTAAAACTATTTTCCTATCTGTCGTGCCTGCGACTTTAGCGGCTTTCCTCCCATTTTTTAAATAAATTGTATTAAGTTAAAAGACTATTAACCACTCTATATACTTCCAAGTCGATTGAAAATTTGAAAGCGTCCAGTTTGCACTAAGTGCAAAGGGCAACTGATAGAAATCCGACGACTGACAAAACACGTTTGCCGAGGGACATTAAAATAATATAAATACTGTGCATACATGTCTTTTAAAAACAGTCGCACGAGAATCGAAGATGTCAATAATGTTATTGTCTTTAGAAATTTCATTGTAAAGTCGACACATGATTCTAACGATAGGGTTCTAATGTGGTGTTAAATCTTCGATAGTTGTTTATATTCCAAATACGCCTGCCCTACATTTTGCTGTTACACTTTGTCAATGTTAAACACGATGACGTTGACTATAATTATCATTATTATGGCTAGACATTCGTGCTGAAGTGTACCGTACCTAATGCTAACATAATTAGTTTAGTTTAAAACAACTCTTTAACTCTTAAACATCCTTGAAGTTTCTAGCCGGCTCGTCCACAGGGCCGCACTATTTCTATTCTTTCGCATAACCAGCCTATAATGCTCCCACTGCTGGGACACATGCCTCCTCTCTGTGTGAGGGAGTGGCCTGTAATCCATCACGTGGGCCCAGTGCGGGTTGGTAGATATCACATGTCTTTTGTCTTCGAATTATTGATTTCCTCACGATGTTTTCCTTCACCATGCATTCTATTCTTGCTACTTTTAATTGACCTTTTTTAAGAAGCAGAAAATATCTTGAATTAAAAAAATAACATTGATTTTAAAGGCTCACCTGGCGGCGCGGCATGACATGGCTAGCGGAAATAATTTTGAATCTTATTTTCATACAATTACCACTCACATTTTATTAATAACGTCACAAGGAGACTTGAGCTTACCACGATAATCTGCGGTATGCCATGAAAGGCTTCGGCATACAAATGTTAATAATACTTTAAATTCAAATTCAAAATATTTTATTTCACATAAACCTACAAGGGCACTTGTGAAACGTCAGAAGCTAGATGCACGATTCCATTTGGTCGTTTCCTATGGAGAAGAGCCGGCAAGAAACTCCACGGTTACTCTTTTAAAAATAAATGGCTTTTACCGCTATTGGCTTTGCCGTGCCATGCCGCGTTGTGCCGTGTAGTAAGCGCCGGCCTTTTAAAACAAAATGTATCCACTACCAAGTTCCGATGATTGGTTCGACGCGTAGTGTGCTACGACATTGTAGCTGGCGTAGCGCGTAGCTGTAAAGATTTCGAATTTGCTACGCGCGCCGTAGCAACATTTCAGTCTTTTGATACCGAACTTTGTAATAATCTCTAGATTGACACACACACTTTATCGAGATGTTTACAAAATTCAATTCCAAGCACGTTGCGCTAGTATGAGTGCCAGTCGGAGCGATATACACCTACAGTGAGCAATACTACCACGCACACATTGACAATTTATTGCTTGACGCGATAGCACTACTAGCTTTCGAAAATTTATGATAAATTTGGATGTGTTCCGTAATACCAAAAATGATGAATGAAAACTTAATATTTTTCCATATTTTTTTTTTTCGATGATTTGTAACTTGATAATATAAGCTATGCTTCTGCAGAAAAAATATTATAAATATTGCTGTTTATAATACAGAAAAAACAATATGAAGACATGTAAGTATGTCATTGACGCTGTAAAAATGTGCGAAATTAAATTAGTTTAAACTTCATTTTAGAAAAGTTTTTTGGAAAAAAAAAAGATGTAGAAACCTAGATAAACACTGTCTTAATCCGAATAACAACATAATATGGTGGAAATATGCCCAAATTGCAAATGATTTAGATATTACGTTTGTATGGACAATTCATGCCTCGCGACGCGTCGCCGCGTTCTTAAGACACTTATTTTTAAATGTCGCAGCACTATGCTGTTATAAAAGCCATTTGGCCTCGTCGCTGGATGCGGAAAGCACAGAACCGGTTGAAGTGTCGGTGCTTGGGGGAGGCCTATGTCCAGCAGTGGACGTCTTTCGGCTGAAATGATGATGATGATGAGTGTGTTTAAGTTTAATTTGGGATTTCCTGTGCGAGTCTCAATAAATACACTACACTTTTTATTTCTTAACATTCCGATTTAACCTTTAAACTTTGCTACAAAGTCTTGTAGAGCTAATTAAAACTAAAATGAAACATAAACAATGTTAACTAATAAAGTAACTATGTAAGAGTGAAGTGCGCAGTTTATATTCTAGGAAACATAATTATTTCTAGTTTCAAATAGAAAATGTTTTTGAATCCATGGTATTTATCAGCTTTTTAGCCATCGAAAAAAAGGTCCCAAGGTTTTCAAGTTACGCGTATATTTAAAAAAAATGCATTTTAAGAATATGCCCAAATAGATAAATGAAAAAAAAAAGCATTTAGTGGGACTCGCATAGGAGATCACAAATTAAACTAAACAAACTCAAAGAAAAAAAAAATGAAAATAAAAACAGAAAGTCCTGTAGGAGGCGAAAAGGTTCAATAGCTTAACAATATGTAACACACATTCTTCTTCTGTCCACCAACTTCCCGAGATATCGTAGCTGATACGTGATTCTTTTATTATTTGCTACATAGATCCCTCAACTTGACTTCCAAAATAGAAAAAAATATTGGCAATCCATAAAAAAAATTGATGGCAACAACATCTCAGCCATTTATTATACGCCGCGCGTCGTCGTCATCTGGCGAATCGGTATTCGGAAGTAGCATAATAGCCATCTTTACACAAAGCGGGGCGTGACTTGAAAACCATTGGAAATCACGTAAGAATACGAATTAAAACTAAATACACACAACTTATTAAGTATACATCCATTATTTGTGAATTCGGCTTGCTTGTGCGAAACCGTCAACGGGACGTCAACGAGAAACAAGATTATTCGAACGTGACGTCCAGTGGTGGTGTACGGTAGAGACGCGGCCATACCAAATCAAATGTTTATTTACCAGAAATACATTTTTTTGGTACAAATGAGATCTTATAACCTATACTCCATTTGAAATAAGATTAGACATTTAAACAAGCCTTTTTACGGTCCGTTCAACCGATTTTGACTTCTATACCGTAGGAATAAGGATGGCATTATAAGCAAAAAAGTTGTTACAATACCAACTGTTTACTGCAGCTGCCCTAGTCATGTGCTCAACGCAATAGAAATCAAAATCGGTTGAACGGACTGTAAAAAGGTTTGTTTAAATGTCTAATCTTATTGCAAATGGAGTATAAGTGTCATTGTATTATTTTTTTATTAAGTTTACATTCATTCTTATTTTATTACTATTATTTTTATATACTATTACCATGCATTTATTCTCTATTTAATTTATACTGTTAATTAATATTCTTATAATTTCAGGTAAGCATAATAAATGTATGTATCGCCACTTCGGTACCTTCATCTCCGTTCACGTTGACGTCCCATTGTGCCGGTGGACTAACGGCCTAATGCTACATTATGATTCTAAATCAACGTTTTACTCGAAGGAAGGCAAGAAGGACCAAATTTCGAAAGGACATGGCCAGAATTTGTAGAGAGCTTTGCCCTAACAAAAAAAAAAACATGTAGTATATACAGTACGTCACATTAAAGATTACAGTTATTTCTTTACAATAGTTTAAGTTTTATGATCAGAGAAGAATCGAGGGATACTGTAAATAGGTTTTTTTTTAAGTGCTTAAATATTTTGAATAGCAATGATTGTTAATTCCGAGTTTTATAGACGAAACAACACTAGAAATACAATATTATCAATAGATGTAAAGTCCGTTTCTTCACTAGCCCACACGACATTCATTCACATCGATATCAGTGAATTCTTCAGCCATGTCCTTTGGTCCTTCGAGCCGGATTTAAACAAGAGCGACCTATTTTAGGTAATGATAATATATTTTATTTCTGTTCTCATAAGGTGGAGAATCTCTCACATTTATCGGTGAAAGCAACTATTCAAGTACCAATTTAAAAGTATTGCATTGCTTGTTGCAGTGTACCAGTGTAATTTGCAAATCGAAGTCTATCCATTTTTAGCCTCCCTCGTTAGTCTAGTGGTAATGCTGAGCATGAGGTCCTGAATTTGATTTACAGGTCGGGCAAAGTGTTATTGGGTTTTTCCATGAGGAATTTCTCAGTAGCAGCCCGGATTCTGGATTTGTGCCCGGTTGATGGCAAAAGACTCGCCCCCTATTACATGGGACTTAAACATAACTGGCAAAATGTAGATACACCTCTGCATTACCCTTCGGAGAATCAGACGTGGTGTTATGATTGGTGTTGCTATATTGGTGGTCGCAATGAAATTGAGCCAAAATGAAACAGCAAATTGTAAACTCATTCTAGCATGCTATGTCCAGCGCACCGAATTGAAACTGTTTTCGTACCGTGCGTTGTTGTGTGTGACATTCTGCAACATGCTCCCACCCAGCCGTAGGTAATATGATTAAAAAACACAATTGTACTGAATTAAATCAGAATGTCATAAACAAACATACAAAAGTCGCAACTCAACAACGCAAAAAGTAAAAAAAAATGTAGGCAAGTTAGAGGTTTTGAAGTGAAAACTTCTTTAAGCGCGTTGGGTATTTTTGAGATGGGACTAAACCATTGATTCCGCGACACCATGACGATACCTCATTTTTGTAAATGCGATTGTGCTCTTTATTTATATTACGTTACGGATCAATGTTCTATGCAAGTATTTTTACTTTAAAGGTTTCGGTTTTTTTTTTTGTAAACTCGATTGTGCTCTTTATTTAGATAAAGTTACGGACCAATGTTCTATACAAGTATTTTTCTTTCACCAAGGTGATCTTGTTCAAATTTTCAATTCTGTTGGCACTCCCGGAGTGCCACCACTGTTTTATTTATTTATATATTAAGACGGAAATTGTAATGTAAGCGTTTTTAAAAATCCTGATTGTTCCTGTCTGGAAATCGATGTGTTTAGTCGGTTTCGGGGTTTTTCTTTTAACACTGTTGGTAAGCAACATCGTGGTAAAAAGCCGCGTTTTATGCAAGGATGGTATCGGAACTAAAGAATGCCAGACGAACGAATCGTAACTCATCAAGATCGTTTTGTGACAAAACTACTGATCATCATTTCAGCCGAAAGACGTCCACTGCTGGACATAGGCCTCCCCCAAGCACCGCCACTTCGACCGATTCTGTGCTTTCAACATCCAGCGGATTCCTCCGACCTTCACAAGGTCATCGGTCCATCTTGTGGGAGGCCTTCCAACGCTACGACTTCCGGTACGTGGTCGCCACTCCAGAACCTTTCGACCCCATCGGCCATCCGTTCTGCGAGCAATGTACCCTGCCCATTGCCACTTAAGTTTGGCAATTTTTCGGGCTATGTCGGTCACCTTGGTTCTCCTGCGGATCTCTTCATTTCTGATTCGATTACGTAGGGAAACTCCAAACATAGCCCTCTCCATTGCCCTTTGGGTGACTTTTAGCCTTCTGATAAGGCCCATTGTGAGCGACCACGTTTCAGTACCATAGGTCATCACTGGCAACACGCACTGGTCAAAGACTGTCGTCTTGAGACACTGTGGTATGTGGGACGAGAAGATATTGCGTAGCGTAACTACTGATGTTGAAGAGTAAATAAACTGTTCACCTACTAGGACGTAGCCAATGTCAATACATCTCATTGTTCATGTTACTCTAGTACAAGTAAGTTAAAAAGTCTCATGTGCATAATTTTCCCTTCACATTGGAGCACAACAATGTTATGCAGTATTTATCGCTTACCCTTTCAGGGTATAAACCCGTGGCTTTTTAAACGGTTTTTTATTATCTCATATTGCACGTTTCACGTTTAATTTTATCCTCCTACGGTATACAATAAGCATACCTATTATACCTATAACAATCGAATCTTATAATCGAATTTCCACCCACTTCTCGTAATCCGATTGAGTTGAAATTTCGCTCAGCCGTGTAGATTTGATGACTACATAATATCATGGTAGTATCTATAGGTATTATTTTAACAGATCTTATGAAGCACACAAAATATAGTACATTACTGCCGCGGTCTATAATGACTACTTTGCTGGTCGCGCTGATGATGGCCGACAGCGCAGCGTAGCGCAGCTCCAGGCCGACACAGCGCGGTCAGCGTGCAGCACTTGATGGACGAGCTGAGATAAAGGCCGAGGCCGTAGGTCGAGGCCTTTACAGCGAGGACAGCAAGGGTTGCAATGATGGCCAAGCTGGAAGGCCTAGAGCGTAGCTAGGCTAGCTCGAGGCAATCATACCGTGACCAGCGAAGCAGTCATAGTGGGCCAAGGCTTGTATAGTGCTTTACTCAAAAATGCAAGCACCTAATCTAAATAAAACCAGCAAGTAATTTCAATAAAATATATATTAATTAACAAGAAATTGAATTAAAATGACAATTATGAAAAGTACAGTTACTAAAATTCAATACCGACTTTCCCGGTTTGACAATGGTAGTTGGAACTATAGGTACAGTCAAATATGGAATAAAATCTTTTTGTACCTATCTCTATAAATACAAACAGCTGTGTTTTAAATAAAATCTTTTTGCATTTGAATTTTTAAAACGTTGAAACGTCAAAATAGCGGCCGGCAATGTTTTGCCGGCCTGTTAGAGCGACCAGCAAGACTTTGCCGGCCGCTCCTTGAAACAGGACGGCTAGGTCGACTTTGCTCAAACAAGGTTGCAAAATAATGACCACATTACATGCATTTTTGAGTAAAATAAATAAACTTCTACCTAAATCAATATGCTACCACAAAACAATAATCTACACGAAAAGAGAGAACTGAGTCTAACCAAGGTCAGCAATGTTCAGGAAATAATATGTTAACAAATACAGCAAAAGCGGACAAAAGCCGACAGTCTGCATCCGCAACGACTGTTCCGAATTTCTAAATGTTTCCGGATCACAATATAAACAGTGCTTTTTGCATTTCCTACTTTCCTAGTCCATCCGTTACTGAATTTCAATTTGATTTTGCAATTCAAAGTAGATCGTTTGAATTATTTTGAGTTTTCGTTGATAGAAAAAAGCTTTTAGATACTTACTTGCATTTGTTGTCCCTGGTATTGTCGATTTTTTAAAAGTAAATATATAATGAGGCAAAATTATTATTCCCTTTGATATTTGTATCATGAATATCTTGCTGTCAGGTAAAGTTTTTAGGACTAAAATTTGAAATGATTTTTGGAAAATGCTAAGGAATATAACTTAAGTTTCTTTGTTTTCCAGATAACCTGTCCTGTTTCACCCACGGCTGCAGCACCGGCTGGGTATCGGGAGTACTAGGGAGCGAGGCATTAACAGGAGGTGCCTGGTTAGCCGCGCTACCATGCCTAGTCGCGTTGCCAGCTGCGCCTTTTTTTGCTGTGCTGGCTGATGCGAGAGGACGTAAAGCCGGAGCGTTTTGTATTTGCATTAGTTTTATTGTGAGCACCTTTAATAATGTTTCTTGATATCAGGTTTTCCGACTTAACGAGCCGTAGTCTCGGCCAAACGAAACACAGAAAATTAACACTTTACTTTTTATGAAACCGCGTAAATGGTGGGACGACTGCTGAAGAAAACCAACAAGTAGTGGTTCACCTTAGCTCTTTAACGAAGTAACTGCAAGACGTTTTCCTAGCAGTGGCATGAAGCAGCTGGACATCAAAACGACATTTGGAATTTATTCGATTTCATAGAAACTGCTAAACACAAAAAATTGCATAATTATTTTCATATCACGTAATCAAGATGTAAAAATAAAAATGTAACCTTGATACTAAAAATATCCACGCTGTTCCAGATAAGCTGGTCGCTAGCAGCATGGTGTGGTCCCCGAGGAGTATGGGCGGCCAGGGTAGCAGCAGGGGCAGGAGGTGCAGGCGCACTAGCATTGGCACCACTGTACTGTGCAGAAATAGCCCCAAGGACCAGAGGATTGGCAGCAATGCCAGCGTTGGCTTGCAGGTAATCGACATGCCATGCTAATAAATAGAATCTTATTCATAAACCTTTTTGGAAATTTTCATGGTTGGGTAAAAAGTACATTCACCCAGCTCAAGACAATATCTGACTGGTGAACTGGTTTCTACCAGGATCAAATGAATCAAAGGAGCTAGCAATTTTTTTTTTAACGCGCTTTTATTAGGTCGACCTGTATGTAACTATGTAATGGAATCTAAGGTAACTAATTTAACCATCTTCCAAGGGTCGTAGCGTAATGAAAATTGGCAGCTGTATGTAACTCTGATGACAATACAATAATATGGTACTGTCGAACTGATCTGATGATGGAGCCGGAAGATATGAACTGGAACTTCATGATGAAAAATCGTATCATAGCTGTTTTGGATTTCTTAGAAAAGTCTTGTAATGAAGTTTGACCACGATTAGGTTTCAAGGTCTGATAATGAAGCCGGAAGATAGGCACTGGCATTCCATGATGGAATATCGTATCATAGTCGTGTTTGCACTTGTGAGAAAGGCCACGTAATGGACTTTGAACACGATCAGGTTTCAAGCGTGTTTTTCTAGTGTTTTTAAACTATTAATTCAATCTGCCTAGCCTTTTCCCAACTATATTGGGGTTGGCTTCCAGTCTAACCGGATGCAGCTGAATACCAGTATTTTACATGGAGCGACTGCCTATCTGACCTCCACAACCCAGTCACTGGGTAATACGATACCCTTGGTAAGACTGGTTGTCAGACTTTCGGGCTTCTGACGACCCGTAACGACTGTCAAAGATCCACGAATGACAGCCGGGACCAACGGCTTAACGTGCTTTCCGAGGCACGGAGGAGTCTCGGTATGTAGAAATGGTCACCCATCCACGGACCAACCCCGGCAAGCGTAGCTTAACCTGACAGATCGACCCGAACGGCTGTTAGTATTTAGCCACGAGCTCCTTAAACTATTAATTATTAATTCCAAAACTAAAACAATCTTCAATCATGTTCCAGTTGCGGCATTCTGTTCGCGTACGCAGCTGGCGGTGTTCTGTCAGCACATGCACTATCTCTATCAATGGCGGTGCCACCTGCTGTGCTCCTGGTATCACTCATCTGGCTGCCAGAAACACCATCGTTCCTCATCAGCGTTGGAAGAATACAGGTTTGTCAAAAGAGGATTTTAAAGGGTTCTATCTATAAACTTAAGTTCATAGATTCTCACAATTAAATAGTCTAAACTGCAAAATGGCAATATTACTCTATCAAATTGCCGTTATCATTCAATTGGATACTCCCACTTGAAATCCTGTTCTGAATTGATCTTGTTCTTATAAACACTTGCTTGCACCAACAAACAATGCTAAATGTACTTAACATATAATTCTGTCTCTGTCATCTTCAAATGCTTTACAGAAACAAAACGATGTTTTAAATTCATTTAGCGTTAAATTTATTTAGCGATTTGTAGTGCAACCATCAGGCATAAGGGAGAAATAAAATTGAGTAATAATTGTCATTAATAGTAAATATGGCATGGCAGACTGGCCGGTCCTTCGGGCAACTTGGAAGACACAAGCATTCATGAAAATACCTTATAAAATATATTCTAACTATCATAAATTGTTACTCCAGGATGCAGCCAAAATAATGTGCTGGTTCGACGGCTCCGATTTCCGCGAAGACTTAACTGACGTGATAGAGCAGCAAGAAGTCAAGATCAGGACTTCAGACTGCTACGGGAGACGCGAGCCCGTCCGTCGCCAGGACTCGGACACCTTTCAACCAATGCTGAAGAGGATCAGTGGGCTGGACTCCAACTCGGAGAAGAAGAGGGAGCAGTCGGCTTGTCGGGAGCTGTGTAAGTTGCAGTTACACTAACAAAACTTATGTAATTAAATGAGAAAATATTTTGACTTGCAGGAAAATCATGAAAGCGAGTTAAGCAATGTGATGCCAATTATTGACCGTGTAGAAATACAGATTAAATAGTAATTTTAAGTTATTTATTTATTTTACTTCAGAGACACAAACATCTGTGTAGCCCTGACTCTTGTATGTACTAGGAGTTCATGAATCACAAGAGCCAGACGTCTCAATTTACGGGAAATATGTAGGTAATAGACAAAAATGAGATACATTATATCTATGGCATGCATTAAAAGGTAGGTTTACAAATACACAAAAACAAAAAAATTGTTAAAAGTAATTATAATAAATGGCTAATTCTGGAAATTATTAGTTTCCTATCAGGCAGCTCTAAGCACTTTGTTCCGATTACTTTTTCTGATGTCATCATTTCAGCCGAAACACGTCCACTGCTGAACATAGGCCTCCCCCAAGCACCTCCACTTCGACCGATTCTGTGCTTTCCGCATCCAGCGGATTCATGCGGCCTTCACAAGGTCATCGGTCCATCTTGTGGGAGATCTTCCAACGCTACGTCTTCCGGTACGCGGTCGCCACTCCAGAACCTTTTGGCCCCATCGGCCATCGTTCTGCGAGATATGTGCTCTGCCCATTGCCACTTAAGTTTGACAATTCTTCGGGCTATGTCGATTACCTTAGTTCCCCTGCGGATCTCCTCATTTCTGATTCGATCACGTAGGGAAACTCCAAGCATAGCCCTCTCCATTGACTTTTAGCCTTCTGATAAGGCCCATTGTGAGCGACCACGTTTCAGTACCATAGGTCATCACTGGCAACACGCACTGGTCAAAGACTTTCGTCTTGAGACACTGTGGTATGTGGGATGAGGAGATATTGCGTAGCTTCCCGAACGCTGCCCAGCCGAGTCGGATTCGACGATTGACCTCTTTCTCGAAGTTGGACCTACCTAGCTGGACAGTTTTCTGATGTAACTAGTAAACATTCTGACGACCTAATTGAAGAAATATTCCCAGGCATCTCGAACACAAGATGGTCCGCAAATGGTTCCCAATTCTTTTTCAACTTTGTTATATTGTTACAACTACTCTAATCTTTATTCCCCAGTCCGTCACCGTCGCTCTCGTCGCGCATTATTCTCCTGCCTGGTGGTGCTGAGTGCGGCTGCGGGCAGCGGCGCCGGCGCAGTCAACAGCTTTGCGGCCGCCGTGCTGCGACACTCCACGCACAGTGTGCCGCATCTCAACCTGACGGCTTATAACTATACTATGTATAACGGGTAAGTTCTAGCTGGAAACGGATCAAAGCACCAAGCAATTAGGTTGCAAGTTGGTTCTTAATAAAGTTATTATTTTTGGTGACTCTACATTAAAAAGTTTCCAGCAGCTAAGTTAACTGTGAAAGCTTTGAATATTAAACTGATTCAGAGTTCACAAGAATTGACTTTAAATAATTATATACAGTGTGAGTCTTCATAATGTGCACATATCGAAATGAAGGAATCAATGCTTAATTTTATCGACGGAAAAATGGTCATTTTTTTTTTTGTTTATTTTTACCTTTTTTTGTATCATTTTTTTTTTATTCTCTTGGGCATCTTATTTATAAATTTTACAATTACTGTAAAAATTGATGAAAAAAAATCGATTTTTGCTAAAAAAACATGTTTATTTTCAATTGAGGGAAGTTTTTTTTCACAATTTTAATTTTATGTGGACGCCTACTTACTTCCAATCATTATGGAGTTTGTTTCATCGCGATAGCTGATTCAGTTTAAAAGTTACACAGTTTTGTTACATTTTTTTAATTGTCAAAAAATATTTAGATTTTTTTTAAATGTTTTTTCTGTCGTTTAAAATAAGCATAGATTCCCTCATTTCGATATGTGCACATTATGAAGACTCACACTGCATATTGATTTTTATTTCGGAATAGAGTCCATAGTGTGTTAGTAACATAATATAAAAATAACTTATTATTTAGTCAAATCAAATCATTTATTACATTGATGTTTTATTAAGAAAGTCCTCAGTACCAATCATCCTCTGCACAAACTGCTTGACAATTGGAGAGCTAAAGCTCTCCGCTACAGTTCTCAGGATGCTGTTGTGACTGTCTCTCACTCTTCTCAGTGGTGAAGCAGTTTTTTTGCGAACAATCCCATGGAAACCGTCAGTACGGGCTTGTGGCCACCCAAATTCAATAAGCTATATATATATAGCAAAATCAAAAGTCATTTATTCAAACTAGGCTGAGAATCAGCACTTTTCGAACGTCAAAATTACATAAGATAGTCCCCCAAAACGCCCACCCTTCACCACTTCCTAGTGCTTTCGCTGGGAAGAAGAAGTGGCGCAACAAACTCCCCAGCAGCACAGCTGTCTGTTCAAGTTAGAAAAAATATGATTCTATACAATAGTATGGATAATAATTAAACACAAAACATAATTTAAATGATAAATTATTGGCCATATGTCAGCTAGCACACGCCAATATACCAACCAAAAACATCGAGAACTATACTCAAGCAGAAATAAAAATAAAAACTAACGTAGTAAACAGATCTAAATAAAAGCCTCCAGGCATAAAGGGCGTGCCCGCTTACATAAAGCTGTAATTGGAAGTTATAAATGATAAACTAGGACCATCGAGGTAAAATAAATGAACAGTTAATTACTAGTAACAATAACAAAACCATGATCAGCAAGACGACCAGTCACCACAAGCAGCACCCGTTCACGAGCATAACGCAAAAGTTGATGTATTAATTACATCTTCTTTGAAGGCATCCATTAAGTATTAATATATAGGATGAAATTGGACATAGATCTTTTCATTAATCTTTGATCAGGAAAGAGTCTGCTAGTACCTACTTTACCTTTTTTAAACATTTTTAGAACTGCTCCTCGCTCACTGTTCGAGCCATCTGAAGCTGGTTCAATACTATGCGGCACTGCGTTGGTCCTGGGAGCCGCAGTCGCAACTGTTTCCGTAGACAAACTTGGTAGAAAGGTAAGAAAGACACTTCGAAACCATGAAGACCTTAATTTTTGACAAAAAGTGGCACTCCGGTAGTGCCGACAGAAGTGAGAACTTGAAAAAAAAAACGTGTGGCACTCGGGGACTGCCGCGGTAAAGCTATTGCATAGCATTTGTAACCTCCATACTTCCTATTTGTCAACGCTACACTTGGGATGATGACGTGATGACATAAAACAAAAATTACGTTCCCATGACAACGGGATGACCGGGGTTCCAAGTAAACTACCTTATGAAAGAAGAACATAGGTGGCACAAACAATTTAATTTTAAAATCTAAATACAAACTAACACCTTAACAACTACAAATCTTCATCGGAAACGAAAAACTAACAAAATCTTTAACGGAAAATTAACCATAACAATGAAAAACAAAATAAAAGTAAACAACATGCAATAAAATATCTTTGAACAAATACAAAAAGAAATCCCTGTGGCCGAGATCGAACCCGAGGACAAGAAATGTCGATCCACCGTTGTGCCTCGAGACCGATCGGTTTCTTATTGACCGTGGCGAATATGTTGAACCGTCATTACATGGTAGGCGGAGTGGGGGGTGTTAGGTTTTTATTTTCGTTACGTTGCGGAATTTCTTGATTCGGTCGTCGCGCTCAAAGCCCGCGATAAAAGCTATGCAATAGCTTAAAAATCGGCAACGTGGTAATCAACGCGTTGATATCTTTTTAATGGTCAAAAGCTGGTGTCGTTACAGTGTCGCGAAATCAAAGGTTTAGTCCCATCTCAAAAATGCCCAACGCGTCTAAAGAAATTTTCACTTCAATAATTAATAAATTGTCTTTTATTTCTTTCAGATGCTGCTACTCTGGTCCTGTTCAGGTATAACCTGTTGCCTCGCAATCCTAGGGGCGTACTGTGACCCTAATATACGTCTGCATTCCTTGTACTCTCACCGCTTGTGGCCTTACAAACGTACGCACAACCTTAAAGAGAAGGGTTTGCAACTAACTGAGAACTTCACAGGAGTCAATACAAATCCAGAATGGAAGAATTATACCAACGATATTATCAGATACAGGGAGAATCTGGGTAATGACAGTATTCCTGGAGAATGGAAAGTCGAGAATGTGACAAATGGTGAAGATGTGGATACGGCAGAGGAGAATCTTTGGGCACCTGTGGCTTTAATGTCAGTGGTGCTATTTTTGTACAATATTGGATTGGGATCCGTGCCTTATGTACTTATATCTGAATTGTTTACCATCAATGTGAGTATAACTTTTTTACGAGTCAAGGAGATCTTGGCCACTTCAGTATTTGAATTAAATGAAATGAAATTGTTTATTCTCTAAATAGGATATCTGAATCACTTTTACAAGTCATATAATTTTTTTTAAATTAAAAATAAGCTAGATGAGTTCGGCGTTTCCTATCTGACTACTCTGAGAAGAAAAGCCGAAACAAACTCAGAGGTCGCAGTCTCTTTTAAAGTCCAGACATAATCTTGGTCAGGCCATATGAGGACCATGTAGATTAGTGTCTGAAAAGGTCTTTTGAGGAATGAACCACACAAATTTGAGTGGACCTGTCCAGTCAGTGCAAGCATTTGTCAGTAATCGTGGAGCTCAACTCAGAACATAAGGAGCTCAAAACGACGAACAATACCAAAGAAAGGACATTTGGGTAGGCCGCATAAACTACTCAAACTGCCAGACCATCACTAAAACTAGCAGAGAAATAAAAATAATATCCACATAGTCCTCACATTCACAATAGTTAAAATAATATAATACTTTACAAAGTAATCATGTCATTTTGAATATAATTTTCAACAATGTCAAAGTGTTTATAAAACTGGTATGTGTTGATTTTACAAAATAATTAAAATGTCTAGTTTTATGGTTTTATCACAAGGCTTAGCAGAGCGAGCAGTTCAATCCCAAGCTTTTTTATCTTCTAAATAATCTGAAATTATATAGTACCCTTTTTTACAAAGTTTGGTTTTAACACAGATTTTAAATCGTTTAATGGGTAAATTTCGAATGTCAATGGGGAGTTTGTTGTAAAAGCGTATACATTGAAAATGAATGCAATGTCTTGCTTGAAAAGTGTTATAACCTTGTTAATTTTTATCTCCACAGGTAAGAAGCCTCGCATCCAGTCTCCTAATATCCTGGATGTGGCTCAGCAGCTTCTTTATCCTCCGGTACTACGGCACTATCGCCATCTCTATCGGCCTTCACGGCACCTACTACATATGCGCCTCCATCACACTCCTGGGCTCCTTGTACATATTTTTCATCATACCTGAGACAAAAGGCAAGGCCCAGCAACAAATCGACGAAGACCTTGATGGACCCCTGTTAGTGGTCAACCGAAAGAGGAAGGATCGTGATCAACGATGACAGAGGTTGCCTAAGGTTTTCACAGTGTTCTCATTGTTATAAGCTGCTCTCAGTTCATGGTGCCCTGGTAGGGTAGGACTTTGCCAAAAAATGTCGCTCAAGATTGATAGTAGCGATTGATAAACATATCGAGGTAAGAATGTTTCTGATGGTGTTTATGTTTTATAAGTGAATGGAGGCATTATTTTGTATGCAACTGTGCACAATACGATGTAGCAAAAAGATGAATTAACATGGTCAATATTTTATGGAAGCTTGTAGAATAGTTATTTATGCAACTGTTGTTAAAACACGAATGTGGGTAATAATAGTATCACATGAGTGTTTTAATACCTAATTATAACAGTTGCATACAAGACTTTATCTACACCCATGATATGAATCCTCTATAAAAGTTTCTGAAACCATTGGGTGTTTGTAATTTAAGATCAAGAATAAAGAAATTCCCACGAAATTCAGTACAAGTCCACGTATGTACGTCGCCTGCAGCAGCACATCACACACACACGCGTACTGCTGGCCCCGTTTGAACATTGAAACGAGTTGCATAATGAAATTTAGTACAACATTATAACACTCGTTTGGATGATGTAATGGTTACTATGACACTGGCTGTTATGTTACCAATAAGCTAACTGTTTCAAAAACTTTTATAGAGGTTTTATAGCATGGGTGTAGATAGAAGGAATTTCAGTTCTTTAGACTTTTTTAAGGCTACATAAAAATTGAAGATCAAGAAACAGGCATTCAAGTTAAAAAAATTGTAGTTACTCTCTGTCAATTTCATAACGGTTGACAGAAAGTAAGCCATGAAGTTTCACCTTTTTGTTACACTTTGTACAGTCAGGCCCCAAAGTTTAAAATAAATAGGCGACAATGCCATTAAATTATTTGTGATAGATAGTTATTATTGTATTATTGGAATTGATGTAATATAATGCACCATTGATATTGAAAAGACAGTCAGGGAAATTAATTTACTAACCAAAAATAATAAGCCGAGTTAAAGCCATTTCATAGAGCCAGAGGGTGAATCGATCAGGTTAAGCTACGCTTGCCGCGGTTGGTCCGTGGATGGGTGGCCATCTTTACATACCAAAATTTCTCCTTGGCTCGGAAAGCACGTTAACCGTTGGATCTTTGACAATCGTTACGGGTCATCAGAAGCCTGAAAATCTGACACACTGTCTTACCAACGGGTATCGTATTACCCAGTAACTGGATTGTGGAGGTTAAATAGTGTGGGGATGTGTGTTGGCGGGTAGGTACTTCTAGTAAATAAAAATAGCCAGTTCTTTTACGGAGGCATATTCCAATCACTATCAATCAAGTAGAACTAGGCAAGAGCACGTTGTCAAAACGTCGACCTATCGCGAACCCGACACGAGAGAAGTGAACATAAAAACAAAGATGGCTACCGAAAGCGCATGCTATTGATGTTCGTATTATTTGGTATTTAGTAACAAAGTTAAATTCTAACAGATAGGCAGTCGCTCCATATTAAATACTGGTATTCAGCTGCATCCGGTTACACTGGAAGCCGACCCCAACATAGTTGGGAAATGGCTAGGCAGATGACGATAGCCATTTAATACAACTGTCATAATGACAGTTGTGATTTGAATAGACGTCAAATTTAACTTGGTGGTAAATTTTTAACCGACTTCAAAAAAAGGAGAAGGTTCTCAGTTCGTCGGATTTTTTTTAAATGTTTTTTCCCCGATTACTCGGAGACGGCTGGACCGATTTGAAAAATTCTTTTTTTGTTTGAAAGGGTGTACTTTCAAATTAGTTCCATTGTCATTTGGTCACGATCTGATGATGGGATCTTGGAGAAATCGAGGGAATTCTTCAAATATTATAGGCACATCTAAAGCGATTTGGGTATTTTTGATGAGCAGTTGACATTAGGCTATTGTAAGTTAGATAAATTACAAACCAACCCACTAAAAAGTGAAAACAAAACTTTTTTACAAAAAATACAACCGACTTCCGAACTACAAAGTGAAAAATAACTTTTTGACACCGACTGTGTCAAAAAACTAAAATACTGATCCAAAGACACCGACTTCTGAAATTAAAGTTATTTTTCACTTTGTAGTTTGGAAGTCGGTTGTATTTTTTGTAAAAAAGTTTTTTCAAACTTAATTTCCCTGACTTTACTATGCGATCACAATAAGAAACGGACTGGCCTTGATTAGGGGTTTATTAAACTCATACTGTTGACAGCTATTGATACAAATCCTCTAATGCGACTTGGTTTGACAGGTGTCAAAACGCCCCGTTCTTATTGTTATCAGTATAGTGCATAGGTACTTTATCGTACTGCCAATTAGGTACCTATTATGTGTTCTAATGCAATGATAAATGTAATAAAACTGTGGAAATTCGTTTTAAAATAAGAAATAACTTTTTTATAGACGCAAAGGCGTGTTATGTACCAAAATAGATGTTGCTCACACAATGTCAATATTTTTAATAAGTGTGATAATATTTTTCGATTAGTCTGTTTGTGATAAATACATCATTATCAGGCTAGTGATTTGTTGGATATTTATGTTTTACATATTTCTTTCAAAATGAGGTTGACGGAATCTGTACATTATTTATATTTTTGGCAGGAAATTAGTATGAATATTTTTACACTGATATTTACAAAACAATATGTATTATAAAAAGACCTCGCGTCCTAACCAAAAATATCGTTGGTGCGAATACGCAATCGTTGCGTTCATACGTCACTCATTTGTTCGGAAAACCCAAAGGCCGACGCGTTCGGGTAGACGCGACGACGCGTTCGGGTTTGCCGAACAAAATAAACCCGACGATCGTATACTCGCGCGGCGATCGCGTTGATTGGGATGCGGCCTTATTCTGCCACTAGATCGCTCGCCCGATAACGATGTAAATAAAAATTATAATAAAAAAAATTACCAAATATTTTATTGGACATAGTTTCAGTGGATTTTAAAGTTGTTCTATAAATGTTTGTCAGCGAATAATTCGTTATTTTAGTTGGGCAAGTTATTTATCATTGTAATATATCATTACAATTACATTATACCTACTAATCAATGTTTTTTTTTATTATATTGAATTTAGTTACAAAGAAATATTTTGTTCCTTAATTATTTTGATAAATAATTATTTTTGTTAATCACTACTACTTAAGACTTAAAAAATTACGTTCATAAATCAAACCAAAAAAAAATCTTCTTCACTAACTGTGCGACTTACTTTTTGTTTACATGAAGTAATTACGAAGTCACTCATTTATTACTATAAATAATTATAATTATTACTCTAAGCAATTATTATACTAAAATTCAGTGTGCCCAACTATGTTAAAAACTGTTCAGTCCGCACAAAGTATGTACAAACGTACATAGAATAGTTATAGCTCAAGATAGTAAAAAATATAGACGGAGCATGGTTTTTAGCCAAATTTTATCGAAAAATAAAAATATTTGTGGAATTGAATGTTGATAATATTATGTACTACATTTTGTATGGATGATTAAATAAATGGCTTTAAATGTGCAATGCGTTACTTAATTAATGTTTTACTTTGAAAAAATATAATTGAATTATTTTATATCAGCAAAAGGAATTATAAAAACCGGCCAACTGCGTGTCGGACCACGCACAATGAAGGGTTCCGTAGTTGGGATGAATTTATCCCAAAAACAAACTTAACTTTTGTAGTTGAAAAATATGTTCTCCCATACGGAATGTATGGGAAAACATGTTTTTGCAACTGCAAAGTTAAGTTGGTCGATTATTACTCATTAACCTGTAGAGCCTACTTAGCTGTGACAGTTTTTCTTTTAATTTCGATAAATATACTACTGCCGTGATTTTTTCACATATGCAAAAACAACCATTTAGCTTGCAGGACACTTGACTCTAACAAAAATTAGCACTTTAAAGCTTAATATTTCGCAAACGAATCCCTGAATCCAAAAATGGTTTTCACAAACTCACAATATTTTTGAAGGACCTTTCTAATGATACCCCTCACCATGGGGTAAAAAAATAAAAAAATAAACATTACCACTTTACGTGTATGAGAGGTACCCTAAAAAAAATGTTTTTCATAATTTTGTTTTACCACTTTGTTGACGTAATTAATATGTATACCTATGCCAACTTACAACTTTCTAGTACTAAGGGTCTCGGAGCTAGACCGCGGACAGACAGACAGACAGACGGACATGACGAAACTATAAGGGTTCCTTGTTTACTACGGAACCCTAAAAAATGGTCCTAAGAGTAATTAAAATACAAATAGTTGTTATAAACATTTTAATTTCCAATAATAACTTTACATAAATGCGTATAAATTACCTACTTCTTACACTGAGATTCTCCATTGCGAAATCTCTCTAAATTACATTTACTTAAAGTTCTTATTCACTCGCTTATATTGCAATCTCTAACATAAATTGATATGTTTACTTTTTTTCAACGAAAGCCTTACAAAATACTTAGTAAAAATTAATTAATTATTCTAACTATCTTCGGATATAAATCTCTGTTTTTTGTGCGTAAACTTATTTTTCTGCCGGTGCACTTCACTTCAAAACTTTTTAAAACAACTTTTCCCTTACTTCCAAGATTACAAATATATCACCAAATAATTTATGAGCTTCTAGTACCCTATTCACACAGCCATTACCGGTATCTGGCTAAAAATCATTACTCTTTTTAAATAATTTTTCTCTTAAAAATATATTTATAGTGTTTAAGTTATTATCTAGAAAAACCAAAAAGGAACTAAATAGCCGTTTACTGGGGACTCCAATAAATGAAATCGCAAGACAGTAAAAAAAATTAATCTTTGAAACACTGAATGTCGGATGCATATTAATAAAAAAAAGACGTTTCTCAGTCTACAGCACAGTCGCCACTTGCCTCTTACCACTAACGAAAATCACCAATGTACAGACACCCTACTTAAATTTACAGAAGAATACAATTAAAATATGATAACTAATAAATTTCCTAAAAAATATACCAATCATCATTTGGCATCCCTTAATCACAGCCTAATAAAACCCTGCATTAAATCATCAAATAGTTTCCGAGTTAGAGGAACATATTCCCCGGTTTTCTGATCCAAAAAGTATAAAGGATCATTAATGATTTCTATATCAAATCCTTGTTCCATTAGCTCTTTCTTTTTGAGCTTGAAAGTGGCAGTGAGTGGTGATGCTGGCAGGATCCTGACGAAAAGTGGTCGAGCGAACACTGGGAGTGATGAACGGAGACCCTTTGCTAGTGAGGTGAGGTCGAGGGTTTTCTCTGGGTCGGCGATCGCCGCCATTCCTGCTTTGCCTTCGATGTTTGGAATCTGTGAAAATGTGGAGTGTAATTTTTTGGATCAACAAATCCGAATACTTCCAAGTTTAACATCACCTTATTGGTTAGCTATTAGTAAGTAGCATAATCAATTACTATTGAAATAAAGATTAATGAGGCAATGAATTTTTTTTTGTTTGTTTTATGAGCCATCTCTTGACCTCGATCGTGCCTAATGGAAAGCATTGGATGAGGTATATGATGGAACAAGCAAGCCCAGAAGATGCCTGTTAACTCTTGCTTTGAAAACTGACGGGTTATATTTGGAAGGGAACACAAACGCTGGCAGAGAGTTCCATATTTTGGCCGTGCGCATGTATAGGACGCGCATGTGCAAATGTGGAGGACGAAGCGCTGAGTTCGACTGGACGGTATATCGACCAAGTGCGGATAGTATTAAACAAGTCGTGAGCCCGATGTGTTTTCCCATCGCAAAAACAAAGTTCCATACTGACTTTCATCCCCTATTTAACCCCATTAAAGGATGAATATCCAAAAATCCTTACTTAGTCCTCACTTTCGTTAAACAACGTGTAACGTTAAATGCGCAAAACCTGAAAATAGTTTGATCAGAATAACGAGCAGAATCAATTAACTACTTTTTAATATAGGTCACATTTTTCAAAAAATCTTCATTTAAAACGTTGCCGTGTCTATTTATTAATAGGTCAAGCCACCACATGCGCAAACCCGCCAAAATAGGTAAACAAACAAAAATTGTTGTCGACCAATTTAAATTTTCTCATACGCGGGATAATAATAGCTATTATTTCAATGCAAATACGAATCTTACGAACTAAAACAGCACATAAAACCTTTACAATTTTTTTTCCTTTTAAATTGGATAATTGAATTAAAAATCAGTTGGGGTGTCGGTTTTGCGCATTTAACTTTACACTTTGTATAAGGAAATCTTGTGCTAAATTTCATGCTTCTTAGTATCATCAATTAGTGAATAAATGAATTTTAAGAATTTTCTCAGGTAGATTTAATATGAAGATATATTTTTCAGGTTAACAGTTACCTTAACTCCATAGACGACAGCATCCTTCAGTCCAATCAACGTGCTGATAACTCCTTCAATTTCTGCTGTCGACACATTTTCACCACGCCACCTACAAACACATTTATGAATGAATAATAGATGGATTGTGCGAAATATGATTATTGCTGGGAAGGAAGTAGTGATCACTGAGATCACGGCTGATAGAAACGTAATACGTACAAATGTTTAGATAAAAAAACCGGCCAAGTGCGTGTTGGATCACGCACAATGAAGGCTCACTCGTGCAGACCAGCGCGACACGCGACGCGACACAATGGCACTGCTCGTCGCGCGACGAGCGGTGTCTTTGTGTCGCGTCGCGTATCGCGCTGGTCTGCACGAACCTTGAAGGTTTCCGTCATAGTATAAAGAGAGGTAGTAAGCTATCTTCATACAAATGCACCGCGCGCAGCTTGTATGTGCGGGCCAAAGTATCTATGCGACCCGTTTCTCGTGAGAAACCGGTCGAGATTTTGTTAAGTGTGCGTGCCTCTCTTTATACTATGTTTCCGTAGTTGGGATGAATTTATCCCAAGAACAAACAACTTTACAGTTTTTGCAACCGCAAATGTAAGTTGGTCAATGATTACTCATTAACTTGTAAAGCCTACTTAGCTGTGACAGTTTTTCTTTTAATTTCGATAAATATACTACTGCCGTGAATTTTTTCACATATGCAAAAACAACCATTTAGCTTGCAGGGGGGGGACCCTTGACTCTAACAAAAATATGCACTTTATAGCTTAATATTTCGAAAACGGATCCCTAAATCCAAAAATGGTTTTCACAAACTCCCAATATTTTTGAACGACCTTTCCAATGACACCCCACGAGGATGATTTTTTTTCTCTCATCAATCCCATAGGATTGATGAGAGAAAAAAAATCATCCTCGCTGTACTAGGTACCTCCCGTACCTGTTTTTTTCCGATTTTATTTTACCGCTTTGTCGGCATAATGAAGTATACCCATGCCAAATTACAGCTTTCTAGTACAAAGCTTCTCTGTGCTAAGTCGCGGACAGACAGACAGACAGACGGACATGACGAAACTATAAGGGTTCCTTTGTTTACTACGGAACCCTAAAAAGACAACGCACCAAATTAATTGAGACAGGGACAAGAAGATGGTGATTTGGTGAGAGTATTATCGATACCAGGCTAACATAACATCAAAAAGCTCACCTAAACGTGTCTCCAGTGCGATCCTTGAAGTAGAAGTACCCGTAGTGGTCCATAACAAGAACATCTCCAGTATTGAAGTAACAATCTCCTTCAGCTCTTACATTCCGTACCATCTTCTTCTCCGAAGCAGTCTTGTCGGCGTACCCCGCGAATGTTAGGATGGCTTTCTTTGGATCTATTTTACCTAGGAGAAGACCTGTAAAGAGAGATATGGTCAGTTTGTAGCGGTTACACCGCCACATACAAACTACGCATCAAAGACATGACGTCACACAAATCCTGCATCGCGCAGTTAGAGTTTACCGAGCGATCGACATACATACAAGATTTAAACTTCAAACCGATGGGCAGTTGCCCGCCAGACACAACACCTGTCTGGTCGGAGGATCCTCCCTTTTCTATGGTGGATGAGTGAACTTTTACACCCTGTTCCTCATACCCCTAAATTGGTGACTCCGAGTATGAACGTCAACGCAGCCTTCGTGCAATTATTTCGGCGTGACGTCATCATCATCATCACTCCCGCAAACTTTCGTGAGGCAACTCACACAGCCGGCCAGCACCCACGGCTTCATCGGCTATCCTGACCACCAGCATGCAGCGAACGCGCATTCCTGGTCATCACCCTCAGCCTCATCACCCCGACTCACTGGGGAATCAACGCATCAGCCTCATCACCCCGACTCACTGGGGAATCACCTCAATCACCCCGACTCACTGGGGAATCACCACAGACAGTTCCGACTCACCGCGAACTATGTGGCACCCAGTTCCGACTCACTGGAACCACAGCTGACACTGTGTGAAGCATCGCAAGATTCAGCCTACTATCGACCTCCGGTCTCCGGAGGGGAGTGATGTACCGGTTACACCGCCACATACGGACTACGCATCATAGACATGACGTCACACAAATCGGTCGACGGTTTTGGATATAAAGGGCTTACCTGGTTCATGAGGACCGCAAGTAATACATCTGCCATTAGCGTCCCTCAGGATTTCTCCAGTAATCTCATCACACCTGGAAAATTTAAAAAGAAATATGTGGTTGCAGATTTTTCCACACTGATTCTTCTATGAATCACCCTGTACTTATAGACGTAAGATTTATTCAATGTGTTTTACCTGACTAAGCTAAGAGGGTAGATGGTTGAAAATATTCTGCTCAAGAAACCAATGGCTCCCACCTTCGAGTCCAGGTTTACTGAAAAATGCAAGAGATACACGTGAAAATGTGAAAATGTGAAAATAAAGTTATTTTGCTATTTTATATTCAAGGGCAATAAATTTTAGGCAAGTGAGGTAAAAAGATCAATCCACTTAAGAATGCGGCGACGCATGAATTGTCCATACAAACGTAATACATAAATCATTTGCAATTTGAGCATATGTCCACCATATTATGTTGATAGTCTGATTAAGACAGTATTTATCTAGGCTCCTACGTCTTTTTATTTCCAAAAACTTACCTTTAAATGAAGTGAAAGCGAATTGCATTTCGTACATTTTTACAGCGTAAATGACATATTTTCATATTGCTTTTCTTTATTATAAACAACAATACTTGTAATATTGTTTCCGCAAAAGCATAGTTTATGTTATCAAATTATAATTAGTTAGAAAAAAAATGGAAATACATTAATTTTTCATTCATAATTTTTTGTATTACGGAACACATCCAAATTTATCATAAATTTTCGAAAGCTAGTAGTGCTATCGCGTCAAGCAATAATTGTCAATGTGTGCGTGGTAGTATTGCTCACTGTAGGTGTATATCGCTCCGACAGGCACTCATACTAACGCAATGTGCTTGGAATTGAATTTTGCAAGCATCTCGATTTGTAGTTGCGAGCCGGCCTCTTAAGAAACAATCATCTAAAAATTTACATGAAAATCAATGTAAAGTAAACTCACCAAGATTGCTATTCCCCTCAGTAGCTCCATAGAACTCCATGACCCTTTTGATTCCGAATCGCTCGACGAACTCTGGCCAGATCTGTGGCCTTAGTCCATTGCCGAAGATCACGTTGACTTTGTGAGCGCGGTCGTTAGGACCAGGAGGCACAGCCAGGAGGTAACGGCAAATCTCGCCTATGTATTGGGTTGCCTGAGAAGAGAAGTTATCATTATCATATGGCGGTTCAAACGTTGAAAAAGAAGAATGTTACTATGCTACTTATCACTCCCGATTAGGTCCTATAATTTTAAATGTAATAGGCCTGTGTCCAATTTTTTTTTTGTCCGTCTTATAGATTATTAAACAATATTGAAAACGTATTTTTTCTTTTTTGACGTAATCATAAGATTACGGCGATACATTGAGTTAAAATGTGGCATGACGTCATGCCTTGCTAGATTTAATACTGCGTTGTGAAGCGAGCGCCCGTTCCCCAACAATAATGCGTGTTTTTTAAGTTATTTTTGATTAATATGATAAAGCAAAAAATACGTGTCTAATATTTTTTTATTATCTGAAAGACGGACTTAATAGAATTTCTTTTTTTTTTACCTTTTTTTTTTAATTTTAATTATTATTTTACAGTTTTAACACAGCTAATTTTCTACCTAGGCAACCACCGTATTGTTTTTATTTACCCCACTGCAGGGAAAAGATTTCCGTCTTTAACAATATCTTTGAATATACCAACGTTTTCAGAAAAAACTTACAGTGCATCCATATTTCGCTGCATCGCTCCAGTAATTTGAAGCAGAGAATTTTTTCCTCAACACGACAGTACACCCAGTGACGATGCCAAGGCCTGCTCCTAGTACTCCACCTGCCGTGTGATGAAGAGGTAGAGGATCGTACACCACATCGGAAGGTTTGAGCTGCGCCGAACTCTGCACTCCTAGTGGAATTAGCAGGTACCTGGTGAAAAAAACAAAAATAGGACTTATTTTGTATGCTTACACAAGTTCTTAAGGTTTATTAGAAAAGGAAATCTTCCAAAACTTCCTGCCTTCCTAGTAGTCTCATGCCTCGATATGATGATTTTAAGTTTTATCTACACCCATCCATCCTATATAGAAGTTTCTGAAACAGCTTATTGCCAACATTAAAACAGCCAGTGTCATAGTAACCATAATATCATCCAAATGCGTGTTATAATGTTGTACTAAATTTCATTACCTATGCTACTTGAATTTCAAAAAAAGAACTTTGTCATGCACGCGCGTTTCACTACCACAGCGCCGTAATTAAAAAAATACTTATAGTTTATTCGAATTCACGTCGTATTCCGCCATTTTTATTAGTATTGCAAAAATTTATTACTATGTTGGTTAAAAAAATAAATGATACAAGCTTTGATAACACATCACCAGATATGTCTAATGCAGCAAAGGACATTTCTATTATTACCAGAAAAGTCGAGAAAACAATATTGTACAACACCCTATGTTTTCAGAACCTTTTATAGAGGATTCATAATTATCATGGGTGTAGATAAAGTCTTGTATGCAACTGTACATAATTATACTCCATAGGTTTAGGTAGTTAAAAAAAGGTAAACAAATCGTAAAAAGGGTTTTTATAGATGACACTTTCTTGTTAAAAAAACAATAAAACCAAATTAAATTTATTTTAGTGTTTATCTATAGTTTTCTCTTTTATTAATGTATGTTAAACTTTATCGTTTATTCTTCACTACTTTTCGTAGATGTAACTGCTTGAGCACAATTTTTTTTGTCTGATTTATAAGATTTTGTAATCTGTCTATTGTAAAGAGCCCAATTTCTAAACGTCAACGAAATATAGGTAACGTTACTAATTTGAAGAATTCAACTGTGACGTAGCATAACAACTAAAGTGACTGGTATTATGTTTAGTCGGTTTCTTGACAGCTGTCTCGTCACGTGGTTTTTTTTGTTTACCTTTTTTAACTACCTAAACCTATGGAGTATAGGTGATACTCATGTGATAAACCCACGTTCGTGTTTTAATACCCCTATACATCAGTTGCTATAACCATAGTTGCTGGCCCCATAGCCTTATTAATATTTTCAAAAGCTTTGCTTACCTAATATTAGTAATAATAGCCGCCTTTGGGAAGCCAGTAGTGCCACTAGTATAAATATATAGTAGCGTGTCCCTTGGCATTGCTTGTCCGCAGTCAACCACAGGATCTATTGACATTTCGCTCACTTCAACTGTTAGAGGCACCGTATCCTGGAGAATTGGGGCTGATTCCCTGTCCGGGGAATTGTACTGGAACAGTGGGATGTCCGGGATTTCTGGCTGGATCTCTTTTATAGCTGGAATTTCAAAAAAGGTGCGTATGTGTTAGGTACTGGGTGTGTTACCGCATAGATCAACATGAACAAGGAAAAAAAGGAAGTCTATCTACAAAAACTTTTTACAAAAAAAAACAACCGACCTCCAAAAAAAACACTACAAAGTGAAAAATAACTTAAATTTCGGAAGTCGGTGTCTTGTGTTTTGTATTTTCGTTTTTTGCCACCGACTTCCGAAATTAAAGTTATTTTTCACTTTGTAGTGTTTTTTTTGGAGGTCGGTTGTTTTTTTTTTGTAAAAAGTTTTTATTTTTCACTTTTTAGTTGTGGTACCTACCCCACACACATTCGAATACCACTATCTGCTACCAGTGACAGAAACTTATCATATCATCTACATAGCAAGTGGGGAAAAAAATACGTATTTTGTAGCTAACTCAAAAACTATCAAAGCAAAGTTAATAAAAATTATATGGGACCAATTCGAGAGCACACCCTTTCAAACAAAAAAATAATTTTCAAAATCGGTCCACAATTGACGGAGAAATCGGTGGACATACATAAAAAAAAAAAAAAAAAACAAACATACGCGTCGAACATATAACCTCCTCCTTTTTGGAAGTCGGTTAAAAAGAAATGAGATGCCATCAAAAACAAAACTTGTAAAAACAAACAAGTCTCGCAACTCAGTTCTTCTACCGTAAAAAGTTGTGAGATCCATGTAATACCAAGTCGGTTGATTTATTCAGTCTCTACTTAAGGGACCTTCTGTCCTAAGTTATTACTTAATAAGCTAATCTAACATCTTAAAGTGACCACATTAATATTAAAAATCTTTTATGTTTAAATAAAATAGATTGACTTGGCCATCGCATGAAAACACAGTGCCATCAAAAACAAAATTTGTAAAAAAAAAACAAGTCTCGCAACTCAGTCAGCGCGATTTTGCAATCGCACTAAACAATCTTATTTACTATAATATGTATTTACATTGTGTTTTCATGCGATGGTCAAGTCAATCTATTTTATTTAATCATAAAATATTTTTAATATTAATGTGGTCACTATAAGATGTTGTTAGATTAGCTAATTACGTAATAACTTAAGACAGAAGGTCCCTTGCGGCTGCCCCATTTCAAAACCTAGTAAGGACTTTAAACGAAATTTTACAGGAAAGCGCAAAAACGTAAATAGGGTCAGCCTTTGATAAATCCAGGTTTTGAAATGATTAAAGTAACTTACTAGGCTTTAAGTGATCACGGGGTAATGAATGGGGCACTAACTGGGTTTCGATGTTTAAATATATCTGCTTATAAGTCAGTTTTCAACGCTGGTGTTTTGGTATTTGGTGGGGACTTATTAGATTAGCAAGATTATGCAATAAAACGATTATTGTAAAAAGTGTCCCTTGCTAGGTTTTGAAATGGGGCAGCCGCTTAAGTAGAGACTGAATAAATCAACCGACTTGGTATTACATGGACCTCACAACTTTTTACGGTAGAAGAACTGAGTTGCGAGACTTAGTTTTTTTTACAAGTTTTGTTTTTGATGGCATTGTGTTTTCATGCGATGGCCAAGTCAATCTATTTTATTTAAACAGAAAAGATTTTTAATATTAATGTAGTCACTATAAGATGTTAGATTAGCTTATTAAGTAATAACTTAAGACAGAAGGTCCCTTACGTAGGGACTGAATAAATCAACCGACTTGGTATTACATGGATCTCACAACTTTTTACGGTAGAAGAACTGAGTTGCGAGACTTGGTTTTTTTTTACAAGTTTTGTTTTTGATGGCATTTCTTTTATAGCTGGAATTTCAAAAAAGGTACATATATGTTAGTGTACTGGGTGTGTTATCGCATAAATCAACATGATCCTTAAGCCCGTATCCTCATTTATTTGGTGTTGCTATAAAATGCCTTCTATAAGGTTCTATCTGCCATCTAAATCGTTACCACACAGCTGAAGATTAATTTTAACAATTTATTTTTCACGGTCATTAATTCTGATAAAGTTCGTCCAGTTCTTTAGGCATTTATACAATAACAATTATGTGTATTATACACGTTTTTCTGCATTATAACTGTTACTAACATCTCAACTTAATCTTTTTAGGGTTCCGTAACTCAAAAGGAAACAACAGAACTCTTATAGGATCACCCGTGTGTCTGTCGGTCTGTCAGTCTGTCTGTCTGTCCGTCTGTCACAGCCAATTTGCTGTGAATCCAATGGAACGATTAAGTTGAAATTTGGCACACATATGTATTTCTGTGACCCAAACACGGACGTGTAAATAAATTAATTTTGAATATGGTGATCACTTTTGGGGGGCAAATAAGAAAATTAAAAAAAAAAGTTTTTCAAACTGTATCGTGTTACATATCAAATGAAAGGGCTTGTTGCAAGGATTTTAAACACGTTTTTATAATTTTAAAATAAGTACATCTAATGATATTCAAGAAAATATACGAAAATTGACCATTCCCCCCTTATCTCCGAAACTACTGAGCCAATTTTTTTTTAGTACAGAGAATGATTCTTCACTCATAGATTACAGGAAACCCTATAAAAAGTCTATGGTCTTAAAATAACATGGTAAATTGTGCGTACAAATTTACATTTACAGTTGGAATGTATGGAAGTACATGTATTTCAACTACAATGTTAAGTTTGTAGTAATTGTGCGTAGTCCGACACGCACTTGGACAGTTTTTTTTTCGTCTTAAATAGTTTTCGACTTTTGGCGAAAAATGTAAAAAAAAAATACCGTTCCCCTTATCTTCGAAGTTTGCATAGAGAAAAATCTAAAATTATTTTATATGGTAGAAGTTTATGTAAAGATTACAGAAACTAAACTAAATAGCACACTTTTTCAGAAATCATCAACTTAAACTACATTAGTTCCACTATCGGTCAAGAGATGGCACTGACCTAAAACTGCAATAATCTACACGGCAGGGTGCAATGTTAAAATTCTCTGACGTATAAAGGCCTCGCTGATGAAAATTTTAAATGTACGGAACCTTCGGTGCGCGAGTCCGACTCGCACTTACCCGGTTTTTTTTTTTGTGAGTGACGTTGTTAAGTTAAAGAAAATCATTATCATATACCTAATATGTAATTATCTGATATGTAATTATCTTAAAAACCTACTAAATATCTATTTGCGAAGTACCTACACGTTTTTCTCGACAAATGCAACGACTTTTTATGTTCATTATTGTTTTCATTTTCTAAGTAATTTATAAAACGTGATAAATGACGTATTTCGTTGGGAAAAACATTTAAATTTAAATAAATAAAAATACATCTTCTGCAACTAAAATAAAATCACTTACCATCGCTCATTTCGTCTCCGAACACAACAGCTTTGCATCCTGCTACCCTGATACAATGTATCAGTTGACCTCCCTTCAGATTGGTATTTATCAACGCAGTGGTGACCCTGATCTTGGCTAGACCTAGCCATAGGAACACGTATTCAGGCTGGGTCTCCATGAACAGCGCTATCACCTCGCCAGGCTTGTAACCTTGCCGTTTGAAGTACCAGGATATTTGGTTGCTGAATTCGTCACCCTGGAAAAAAATGGAGAGAGTAAGAGTGTTACCACACCAATCGATCGATCGTCGATCGATGCTATCGATCAACATCGGTCGACGTTGATTGATTGGTATGGTAGCTTTAATTGATCGAGGGATACCGGTCGACTAACCAATCGATCGATTGCTGGTCGATGGCGTCAGTCGACGTTGATCGATTAACCCCGGCTATATTCCATCAGTTTCTTTCGAAATGTATTCACAAGAGGACGCGTTGTTGTTGGCCAGTACGATGTTGCTCGTATTATTCTTACGGAGACGCAACACGTAGATAGCGCGCGGGGCGTGGGCGGGCAGCGGGTCACAATGGGGAGCACAAGCAGCTCGATCGACGTCGACTAATCCATTCTACCATCGATCGATGCCGTCGATTGACGATCGATCGATTGGTGTGGTAACACCCAGTCATCTTTTGGATGCAACTGAATTTTCAAATTAAACTTTAAAAGAATTTGATTCTCACACTAATTATGTCATCGTGACTGCCCACGAACAAAAAATTTATGACTGTGGTTTATTTAAAAAAAACTTTTTTACAAAAAATACAACCGACTTCCAAACTACAAAGTGAAAAATAACTTTAATTCCGGAAGTCGGTGTCAAAAAACTTAAATACTGATCCAAAGACACCGAATTCCGAAATTAAAGTTATTTTTCACTTTGTAGTTTGGAAGTCGGTTGTATTTTTTGTAAAAAAGTTTTTTTTTAATAAACCACAGTCATTAATCTTTTGTTTTTTTTTTTACTTTTTAGTGGGTTGATTTGTAATTTATCTAAGTTACAATAGCCTTATGTCAACTGCTCATCAAAAATACCCAAATCGCTATAGTTGTGCCTTTAATATTTGAAGAGTTCCCTCGATTTCTCCAAGATTCCATCATCAGATCGTGACCAAATGACAATGGAACCAACTTGAAAGTATACCCTTTCAAACAAAAAAAGAATTTTTCAAATCGGTCCAGCCGTCTTCGAGTAATCGGGGAACATACATATAAAAAAAAAAATATCCCGACAAATTGAGAACCTCCTCCTTTTTTTGAAGTCGGTTAAAAATACAATGGATTCAATGGCTTTACAGGCGGCTATTGAATCCTACCTAGAGCAAAACAAAAATGTTTAATTTAAATATTGGTCCTACGAGCCGAATTCAGAAAGGAAAAATAATTATTTATTTACTAAAGCCGAATAAAAGCTGAATAACAAATATAGTACACGTGTATAAAACACTAGGTTATCATAAGAGAGAGGAGGGTTACCTCGCGGAAACTCAGCGCCCTGTCTTCCATTACAAAAACGTTTTTGTCAGGATTCATCCGGACTACCTCGGCCCACCTCGTGACCACTGTCTTCCCTTGACGCTCCCACATCGTTATTCTAAATATTGTGTATAGCAGTACTCGAAGACCTCTGGAAATAAACAAAATAATTTATTAGGGTCGCAGTATCGGCGCGTAGGTTACCTACTAAAAATATCTCCGCTCGAGTTCAAAAGTCATTTTATATTATGCTACAATACAATCATGTGTCTATGCATCTTCAAATTACACAATTATCTTTTGCTATGTGACACTAATTTCTGACGCTAGATGTAATAATCTCGAATCTCCTGACGGAAATAGATTAACAAGGCACGAGTGACGAGACGGACAGTTTATTGCTCGTCTATTCTTCAAATATTGCATTGCAGAAGCACACTAACTATTGCATTGCAGAAGGTATAGCACCTTAAGGGGGAAGCGTCAGGGTAGCCCGCGAAATTCAAATTTTCTTACGTTTTTTGCATTTTGCAGGTCAGTGTCAGGTTTTATGTTAATTAAAATATGATTCGCGGTCGTAACAAATATGGCTTAACTCAATTATAATCATTACAATCAGCAATACAACTCCATAAATTAGCAAAGGTGTCAAATGTCATGATTTCATGAAATTATGACATTTGACACCTTTATCTTCTTCTTAATCACTATTACTGATTGTAATGATTATAATTGAATAAAGCCATATTTGTTACGACCGCAAATCATATTTAGATCAACATGCAACATGATACTGACCTGCAAATTGCAAAAAACTCGAGAAAATTTGAATTTCGCGAGCTACCCTGACGCTTTCGCCATAATACCGTAACCGTAGCACATAGCGTCACGTTATAAGTAGTTCATCATCATCAGCAGTGGGTGGCCCCATCCCTTTTGTGCCATGCTTCCCTGGTATGTGCGACTCTAGTCCAGGGGGCCTAAAACGGCCGCTTTGACAGAATCATAATATGATAATATATATATGGTAATTTCAGTTTTGTATTATAATGAAATAAGATTTAAACTGTAGAAATAAAAAATAAATAAATATCTCATTTGGTTAGGTAATATAAACTAAAGAAAAATTATCCGGTAAAAATACGGTCTTAATTTTTTCATGCGGCAATAATTACACCAAATATGTTTCTGATATGAATTGGGTAGTATTTAAACGCAAATCAAAAAATATCCTTTTTCTACGCAATAAGATTCCGAATTCCCATCAAAATTACTGATTGCACAGCAAAATATTCAACTCAAAATATCACTAAACACACTACAATTTATTTTCGCAGCGTACAGCGATTTTTCCTAAAGCAAAAGCTTTTTCATCAATGCACAGCTAATAATCTTAATGCACATTATACATGTTAACTCTTTTTCTTTTAAATATAGCTTCTATTTTTATATTATGTACAGCAGTTTTTCTAAATAAAACAGCATTTTATTAGTCACAGTCGTCTTATTATTTATTAATTACCACATAATGAGATCAGCAAAAAAAAAATAAAATTAGATACAAAATTGTAATTTATTGAATTATTAAGGCTCCGTGCCGCCGCACCGCACGAAATCACTGATTTTGATCAATTTTGTTTATTCGTTGTGAGAAAGGGGACGAGAATTTAAACAAAATTATTTGTGATTTGAAAAGTCCAATTCTTCGTCTTGTACATAGGGGAAAGGGATTTTTGAAATAAATTAAGGATTCGTGGGAAATCACTAAAATTCGCAACAAGTTTTCCAAAAAATGACGCGAGACTGACGTTTGATCGTTTCGTTAGAAGAAACTGCTTTTGATGTTGAAAATTAAAAAATATCATCAACATCATTATATGGTCTACTTGTACATAGGGGAACCACTTTTTTCAACTTTCATACAAAATATAGCAGAAAAAAAATGTTGAAATAACGTAACTTTCTCAAAACTTCAAGCCAAATAAATATTTTTTTCTAATACTTAGAAACACTTTTAAGAAATTTTAAAAATTATATATTAATTTTAAGTTAATTGTTTAATAGAATCTAAATTTTATTTTATAAATAAACAATTACTTCATTACGTAAATAAATGGCAAAGTGAACTATATAAACGATCGCGGAAAATCTATTCCGTCAGTAGCGAACGGGCCTTCCCAGCGTGAGGACGTATCACTTTGCGTCGCAGCACGCACACACGCACGTACGTGTCCGATGTTAACATATTCCAGAAATTGTACGTCGACTACCACATTTTGATCCGCATTTTATTTTAAAGTACTTTGCTTGTTTTTGAAGAACATTAAAATTTTGCATGCCTGGCAATAAATAAAATACCGGTGTACGTGTGTTCGTAATTCTTCTTATCCTAAACGGCTTGAGTGATTTAGATGTTTTTTTTTTTAAATTCTTTTTGTGTAACTTGGATGGTTCATAACTATAGTTGGACTCGCGTGGCGCTGTTGTCGCAGGACAACATCTGCCTGCTGGGTTCACTAGTTATATTTTGACTTTAGATTTCATAGTTTTGAATGATTTTTGGTAGGGGAGAAAGTTATGGGTTCGCGTCACCGATATGCCCGCGCCGATATGCTGTTGTAGCAATAAGTGAAGTATTTTTGGAACGAAGTTCTTTAACGCTACTGAAGACTACTTTAAGTCAAAATAAAGATCCAAGATGACGGCTGCGAACATTTAAAAATATTTCGTCATGGGTATCGTTTTCATAGTTTTCGAGGATGCTAAAGCTGATAGTGAGGTCAAAATATAAATCCAAGATGGCGGCTGTGACAATATTCAGATTTTTCGTCATAGGTGTCTTTTTCATAGTTTTTGAGGATTCTAAAGCAGATTTTGATGTCAAAACGTAAATCTAAGATGGCGGCTGCGAAAATTTTCACATTTCTTCATAACATCACGCTATCAATTTCAAAGTGTTGGGCCCTTTGAAATTGATGGCGTGATGTTATGAAGAAATCTCATTTCCGCAACTTTTTCGCGCAAGTGGGTTCGCGCAAGTGTCTTTCGCGAAAATGTCTTTCGCGCAAGTGTCTCAGATCCCTTTATGGATACTGGTGCCAATTCTCTTGTCACAAATTAATGCCTCAAAACTAGACTAAAAATCACCAAAGTTTCGTTCATTCCTGTCAAACGATGATTTCCTATCGTGAAATAATTTTAGAATATATTTTATTTTGACAGCACTAAGATGGCAATATGGTGCCGATTCTCTTGTATACCGAACTAAACTTACTAAACTATCACTAAAATTCCTTACTTTTGGCTATGAAAATCTTGAAGCTATTCTGCAACAAAAATTTTCTAAATTAAATTTAAATATATTTTGACACACTAAAATTATATTTGACAATCGCGAGTCCACGTGGTACTTATTTGCCCTACCCCGTGAATTTTTTTTAGAGCTGGAGGCGCACAGGGGGCAGCCTTGACGTTTTATATAGAATTTTTACTTTTTGTAAGGAAAATAAGAAAAAATATTACCTACATGTAGAGTGTCAGGGGTTTAAGGGTTTTATAAAGGGGATCGAAATTCTCATTATTTTTGCGATTGGACACACCGTTTTCGAGATATATGCAAAAGAAAAAAAAAAGATACAGTACTGTTTTTTGCACCTGAAGCGAGGTGTTGGTGTGAATTTTAGTTCAAGATAACTAATTTTATTCCGCACCTTTTTAATCGCGATTAAAAAAAGTCATATTTAGTTAGACATGGGTGCCGATTCTCTTGTACACCGAACTAAACTAACTAAACTATCACTAAAATTCCTTATTTTTGACTATGAGAATCTCAAAGCTATTCTGCAAAATAAATTCTCTAAATTTAAAAATAATTTTGACACATCTAAATCGAATTTGACAACCGCGACTCCACACGTGATACCTAACCACGTGAATCTTTTTAGAGACGGAGGCGCGCAGGGGGGGCAGCCTCGACGTGTTTTATATGGATTTTTCACTTTTTGTGTGGAAAATAAGAAAAAATATTACCTACTTGTAGAGTGTTAGGGGTTTAAGGGTTTTTTAAAGGGTGTCGAAATTTTCATTATTTTTGCGATTGGACACACCGTTTTCGAGATATAAGCAAAAGAAAAAAAAAATTCAGTACTGTTTTTTCATCTGAAGTCGAGGTGTTGGTGTGAATTTTAGTTCATGACAACCAATTTTATTCCACATGTTTTTAGTCGCGATTAAAAATAGTCATATTTAGTTAGAAAATCTAAATTTTAGGTTAAAAACGTCAAATTCAGAATAGCAAAATTGCCATTTTCACTAAACTAATATCTCAGTGCCATCTTAGTGCTGTCAAACTAAAATATAGTTAAGTTGTGTCACTTTAATCTATTTCAGAATGGGCAATCGATTTCCCATTCTGAAATAGACTAAAGTGACACAACTTAACTGAGATTTTCATTTAGTGAAAAAAGCAACTTTACTATTCTGAATTTGACGTTTTTCACTTAAAATTTAGATTTTCTAACCGAATCTGACTATTTTTCGCGATTAAAAACGTGTGGAATAAAATTGATTGTCATGAACTTTAAATTCACACCAACACCTCGATTTCACATGCAAAAACAGTACTGAATCTTTTTTTTTTCTTTTGCTTATATCTCGAAAACGGTGTGTCCAATCGCAAAAAATAATGAAAATTTCGACTCCCTTTATAAAACCCTTAAACCCCTTATACTCTACATGTAGGTAATATTTTTTCTTATTTTCCATACAAAAAGTGAAAAGTTCCATATAAAACACGTCGAGCGTGCGCGCCTCCGGCTCTAAAAAGATTCACATGGTTAGGTATCACGTGTGGAGTCGCGATTGTCAAATTTGATTTAGATGTGTCAAAAATTTTCTTAAATTTAGAGAATTTATTTTGCATAATTGTGCCGATTCCCTTGTTCACAAACTAAACTAAATTTAAGTGCATCTTTTTCTTTCTATTTCATTAAGAAAAGGACAGAAGATAAATTTTAGTTTAGTCCTGTCAAATTAATCAGCGCTTGACGTTAATTGACGTAATTTTAGTCGGCAAGTTTTTAATCACATCTAAACTTGTATGGGTGGTGATTAATTTGACAGGACTAAACTAAAATTTATCTTCTGTCCTTTTCTTAATGAAATTGTAAGAAAAAGATGCACTGAACTTAAATTTAGTTTAGTTTGTGAACAAGGGAATCGGCACCAATAGCTTTGAGATTCTCATAGTCAAAAGTAAGAAATTTTAGTGAAAGTTTAGTTAGTTTAGTTCGGTGTATAAGAGAATCGGCACTAATCAAAATTTTAGGTGAGAAAAGTCAAATTCAGATTGGTGCCGATTCTCTTGTCACAAATGCCTCTAAACTAAACTAAAAATCACCAAAATTTAGTTTATTCCTGTCAAACGACGATTTCCCATTCTGAAATAGATTAAAGTGACACAACTTAACTATATTTTAGTTTGACAGCACTAAGATGGCACTGAGATATTAGTTTAGTGAAAATGGCAATTTTGCTATTCTGAATTTGACGTTTTTAACCTAAAATTTAGATTTTCTAACTAAATATGACTATTTTTTTATCGTGACTAAAAACATGTGGAATAAAATTGGTTGTCATGAACTAAAATTCACACAAACACCTCGACTTCAGATGAAAAAACAGTACCGAATATTTTTTTTTTCTTTTGCTTATATCTCGAAAATGGTGTGTCCAATCGCAAAAATAATGAAAATTTCGACACCCTTTATAAAACCCTTAAACCCCTAACACTCTACAAGTAGGTAATATTTTTTCTTATTTTCCACACAAAAAGTGAAAAATCCATATAAAACACGTCGAGGCTGCCCCCCCTGCGCGCCTCCGGCTCTAAAAAGATTCACGTGGTTAGGTATCACGTGTGGAGTCGCGGTTGTCAAATTCGATTTAGATGTGTCAAAATTATTTTTAAATTTAGAGAATTTATTTTGCAGAATAGCTTTGAGATTCTCATTGTCAAAATTAAGGAATTTTAGTGATAGTTTAGTAAGTTTAGTTCGGTATACAAGAGAATCGGCACCAATAGCGAATTTTTCATTTTCACTAAATTAATAACTCATTCAGTTGCAAAAACTGTACTTTATCTTTTTTCTGTTCTTTTGCTTATATCTCGAAAATTGTGTCTTATCGCAAAAATAATGAAAATTTCGACCCCCTTTATGAAACCCATAAACCCATAAAACTCAACATGTAGGTAATAATTTTTCATGTTTTCCATACAAAAAGTATAAAATTCCATATAAAACAGAATTGTTATAAATATACTAAACGAATATACACAAACATTCCAGACTTATTTCATAAGCGTACCTACGTAACTTAACAAAATACCGTCTATAGGATCAAAACTGTTTAAGCGATCGATCGCACTACGCTCGATGTTTAGGCGTGTGTGCGTGAACGGTGCACACAAACATAGCATCGCAAGAATTTACCTAAACTCTGTCGAGTGAAGTCACGGCCAGGAGCCTTAAAGCGGCACCCTAATTGCGTAATACAACACAATCACAATTTGTTTCGATTTGAAACAGATTTCTAATCCATTGCTTCATAAGTTGGAAAAAAAATCTGTTCAACAACGTAAATAACGCAATGAATGTTGTTGAAATGTCAAAATGAAACAAATTTCGCGAAATTGTTTTCAAAAATGAGTTACGCAATTAGGGTACGGGTCTTGCTTTCGCGGGGCGTCCACGCTTCCTTTTTTGCCCAATAGGCACATTTTTAGCTTCTGCAGGTGGCGCCACGTACTTGAGTCGGATCGCAAGTCCGATGATATGCTTGCACATATAGTTCTTAAAAAAAAATGGGGCAAGTGCATTTTCCGTTGACCCAGGCGGTTTGTTGGGTGGGCAAAGCAACTCTCCAATATGCGAAAGCGTTTTTTTTGTAACCATCTAAAGTGTCCCAATCTTGAGTAAATGTCATGTCACTTGCTGTTGAGCTTCCAACTATATAAGTATTTAGTCCGGAATCAGATTCTAAAAATTTTACATTCTTATCAAGTTTCGCCCATTGATACGCAAGAGTCCAGTCTTTCAGTTCTATCGGAGGTAAAGTTTTAAATGTCTCTGGTTTGTGATCTTTCGACCATTCCTTGACCATATTTGTTGCGACTGAGATGAATCTAGACAAAGGAAGTCGTTCTCGTAATGCTTTTAGAAATAATGCAATGTAAAAGGATTTTTTTGTTATAATAATCATTAAATTTGCCAAGCATGGCTTCTTGAAAATTAAGACAAATATGATGAACAGGTTTTGTTGTACTTACTGGTTAATATGCGACTGGGATAGTTATTTTGCTATGAAATATGGAAAATTTGCTGTGCAGTCAGTATTTATGCTATGTATGTAGTATTTTTGTACAAAAATAAATTTAACAGTATTGCATTATGAGGAAAAAAGTAATGTTATATTGATGTATAATTTCGTTTTATCTGCAGTTTGAGTTTTGTTAAACATTTAGTTTATTTGTAGTGAAGTAAGTTATTAGATGTAAATAAGAATATAAATGATGAGTATGTATTGATAGGCGATTATTTATTTGATATGCAATTTATAATATCCCATATGAATTGAATTTGGTTCAGCTAAAATATGTGTCACCATAGAGGAAATTCCTGGGAATTCAGAAAATGAATTGCTTTTAGAGGAATTGCTTAATGTGGCCGATTTAGACCCGCAGGTCTTTCTGTAAGTAGTTTACCTGTAGCCAATTCTTGTTGAAACAGTTCTCCGTAGCAGAACTTCTTATATCAAGTTTTCTTAGCCTTGTTATTTGTTCTAAATAAATAGTACATAACATGGCATTGTTACAATTACCGATGCAATGGTTTTGTGTGACGAGATGAAAATAGTGATTGTATCGTTTGGCCAATGTAAGTGTAAACTTCCAATGCTAAACAAAAAAAAAAAAATTGAACTCGGTGATGTCAATCCCCAGTACCATTTTTTGCGGGGCAGGGCTGATTTTTAGTGGTGTGGTTTGGGAGGCGGAGCTAAGTTATAACAGCTGCCACGGGTCGATCTATCAAGGTTAAGCTATGCTTTCTGTGTCGTCATCGGTCCGTGGATGCGGAGGCTTTTATATAGATTCTTTTCTTTTAGATTTTGTGAATGTGAGAACGTTGTAGACTGTAGACTTGTGGACCATTTTCTACTTTACTAAGTACCTGGTACTTGTTGATAGGCCTACACTGTCCTCCCATACCTATTAACACTGTAATTTGAAAACATCGTGGAAACCACTTATTTTGAAAAGAGTAACCGTGAAGTTTCTTGTTGGCTCTTCTCCATAAGAAACGACCAATTGGAACCGTGCACCTAGCTTCTGACATTTCATAAGTGCCCTTGTAGGTTTATGTGAAATAAAATATTTTGAATTGAATTGAATTGATGGGTGACCATTCATTACTTATAGATCACGTTAAGCCGTTAGCCCCAGTTGTCATTTGTAGATCTTTCATAGGTCTTTTCTTCTGATTGGGCAGTCAGAAGCCCGAAAGTCTGACAAGTCTTACCAAGAGGTATCGTATTGTTACTCAGTAGATTGCAGTCGCTCCATGTAAAATAATGGTGTTCAACTGCATCCGGTTAGACTGGAAGTCGACCCTGATTTTGTTGGGAAAAAACCGGGTAGATGATGAAAGCTAAATTCACCTTTTTCCACTTGTAACGTATATGTATAAAGATTACCTGTCGTTAGTAATAAAAGTGCAAAATAGATAATATTTACCTCATATAAGCTCTACCTATCAGTTCAGTGATAAGCTGGAGTATTATTGATTAATATCCAAAATAATAATGGTAGGTCTAGTGTAGATAGGGAAAATTACACTACATTATGTATATGTCACGGCTAAAACCCGAAGTGCGGCTACACCTAGTTTTAGCCGGCTACAACTAGGTGCGGCCGGTAGCAGTTGGTTAAATTTAGTTGTAGCAAATGAAAATGGTTGAAGAGTAGGTTAGGTTAGGTTAGAACTGTGACCACATAACACACCGCACGAGCCGAGCGAGCGAAGCGAGCGGTGCCGCGGCAGCGGCCGGCGAGTGCCAGGGTCCATTTAGGCAAGTTTAACTAACTGCTACCGACCGCACCTAGTTATAGCCGGCTAAATCTAGGTGTAGCCGCACTTCGGGTTTTAGCCGTAACATATATACACTATATACAGTCAACTTCGGAGATTTTAAATTGCAACGTGACGGGATACGACTGACCATTTATTCGCTTGGAGCTCTGCTCACCCCACAATAAAGTAACGTTACGTACATCCATACATTCCCACATGCAATTCACCAGGCAATCATAGAATTACATAATACTTCGATGTCGAGCGCACTCGCATGTTCGAGCTGGCCAATCATTCAATCATTGAAAGCAACTACAGTGGACTGACACCTCTTACTAGTACCAACATCTTGCTGCTCTCCTGGTCTAATGGTGGGCATCCGGCTTACCTTAATAAAGAGTTGTTGCATGTCAAATCTTTGATATTTTGATAGAATCTTTTCAAATTTAATCAAAATATGGGTCAACAATGAGTTCATTGTTATTGTCGACCCAAATTTTGTTTATTTACCCATATAATAGGTTTGTGACTCAATTTATTGTAAGACTGGCTGCGAATTTGTAACGGAATGTGGCAGGCGACGATGAATTGCAGATTTAGAATAATATTTGAATGCAAAATCAGAAAAAACTCATAATATTTATAACACTTATCATAGATAACGTTCCCAAAAAAAGACAGGTTTGAAAAATTACCAGTTTGTTGGCATTGCTGATTCTTTGTCCAGATACCACTATAAGTAATGTAATATTTATTTATTTTTATTTATTTAAATAAATAAAAATATAAATTTCTTTATTCAAGGACTCATTGTGTTAGTAAACTTAAGAACTATGTTAGTTTATTTTATTCTAATTTAAAATTATTTCACCCCACGGGAGATGGCACTGCAGTGATTGATGTATATGCAATCCAGCCTGCTAGCGATAATTTTTAGGATATTGTTGGGACTGGCCCGCACTCTGCGCACCAGGGATGCCCACCTCATTCGCATCGTTGCGTAAAAGCAATTTACATGTGCGTCCGCGAACATTCCCGATGCGCTACAAAAACGGGGCAGCCCCACCAATACCCTGAAAACGTTGTTGTATTGGACACAAAGGGCGTTGCACGACCTTAGCCGACTCTAGCCCACAGGCTGCACGTGTAAAAAGTTGAAAGTAGTTGAAGTACTAATGATTTTTGTATATTATCGGCAAATCAAAATCATTGATTTGCTTAAATTGCTACCTACCACATTTTTTACAAAATGACAAATAATAAATTCAGTGCGTGCCACACAAGAAGGCCCGCAGAAAAAGGTGGAACTATTTTTTTTAATTCAATGTGATGCAATGGCATAGACACTAGAGCCGCGTCAAAGGCAGCTTAGGCTAATTAGGCTGCAGCCTAGGGCGCGAGGATCGGGGGGGGCGCGCTGAAATCGTGTCTTCGCATGCACTAATCTAGCATCATTGCATCTACCCTACATATTTCAACTAGACCGAGACAAAACACTAACACTAAATGCACCCTAAGGTTGAATGTCATGCAGATTAAAGAACAACGTTAGTTTCGCTTGCAGATCGATCTGAAAACTTTTATAGGTAGTATGAACCATATTAAAATTTTCACACTACTGCTCTACTCACTTACTACTTTTTAGGTCGTCTATAACACACCTGGCGGGGGCGCGTCCTCATAATTAGCCTAGGGCGGTCAGAACTCTTGATCAGTCGCTGGTCAAAGGGCCTTCTTTCGTGGCGCGCACAATACTAAATGGCGAAATGTGTCATATTCCGCCATTTAGTACTCAGGTACGTTTGAAAAAAATACTATACTCCATTTGAAATAAGATTGGACATTTAACTAAACCTTTTTTACAGTTCGTTCAACCCATTTTGACTTCTATTGCGATGGTGGCATGACAAATGGCAGCTGCAGTAAGCAGTTGGTGTTGTAACCACTTTTTTGGTTTTAATGCCATCCTTATGCCTACGGTATAGAAGTCAAAATCGATTGAAAGGACTGTAAAAAAGGTTTGTTTAAATGTCTAATCTTATTTCAAATGGAGTACAGTCTATAAAACAGTGGTTCCCAAAGTTGACTGGACCGCGACCCAACTAACAAAAACTTCCAAATTCGGAATTCGGCTGTCATGGTGAAAAAAGGAGCATAAGTACTTAAGTATTTGAATGAAGGACTGTTCGAATAAGAATAAACTTTCAGTTACTAACAATCCATTTTATACAAGAAATATAATGAGTGCTATTTCAATGAGAAGGATGTGTATTTGTTTTCGATTTTTTATTTTGATTACTTCAGAATCAACTTCAATTAGTTAGTTTTTAATTGCAATGAGTTTGATACGTCCAATTTATTTCGGTATTTAGTTTTAATATTAATCATGGCTGAAAATCAATTTTTCAAGGCCCACCCGATATTCGCTCGTGACCCACCAGTGGATCGCCCACAGTTTGGGAGCCACTGCTATAGAATATAAAAAGTAAGTACTGAAATTAAGATTTCAGAAAATACCGCAAACTTGGTCCTTTGGTTCAAAATATTCGTCTTTTAAATAAATATTTATTTTGTGTCTTTTTCAAAGTCAAAGTCAAACCATTTATTTCAAATGGGCCCATGTGTGGCACTTTTGAACGTCAAAATTTACAAAATAATAAAATTGATTCTAGTCGCCCCTTCCAAAAGGTAGTTTTCGTATGGAGAAGAATGAGCAAGAAACTCCACCGTTACTCTTTTAAAATGTTTTACAATTGTTTGTATATGTACGTACATATGTTAAATAATTATTATATGTGAAGACGATGCACCTAGAATAAAAATACTAGGTATACCACAATAGGTAAAAATAATTAAAAATGAAGCAACGACAGATAATTCTTTTCCAAAATGTTGATTACCTCCTAGACTAATTAAAAATTACTAATATTCAAATTCGTAATGCCATGTTAGTAAGAATAAATTCTAGGATGCTACTAGAAAATGATGGAAAGATTCGCTTGGAATGTTAACCGACCGCGTCCCCCTTGTAAACAGTTTATGTACTAGGACATCAGGAGAGGCCAAGGTCCAACAGGCAATTGCTGCAGACACCTTGTGGCCGCACAATGGAGAGCTATCAACTGCGTCCGGTGCTTCACGTTACTCTGCACGGGTTATGTGCGTCTAGTAGTTTTTGAGTGACAGGAACAATATTAAATTCTCCTCTACATTCCGTTTGCAAATTTTATTAAAGCCATTAATTTTAAATATGAAATTCACACGTGACTACCGAGATTACGACAAAGCCGACGTTCGCACGGACGTAAAAAAGTCGTGGCGGGATTTTATCGCGCACTGAATTTTCAACTCTCGGTGTTAAGCCGAGCGTTGAGAATCCTACGCGCTGGGACGCTCTCTCGTCTCAGCGCGTTGACAACACACACTGTTGGATTTTCAACTTTTGGCGCTTAGCAGAGCGTTGAAAATCAAGCGCACGAAAAAAAATCGCCACGATTTTATTACGACCGTGCAAACGTCGGCTTATAGAGAAGTATGGAAGAAAATGACATGTGGAGGTGACCCCCAAATAAAATGGGATGAGAACAAGAGAATGACGATGAAATTGCCAAGACGAGCAAAACTAAGCTTATTCTTACATTATTAGGAATAATTGGCATATTGTTACAAGATCCAACTTTATTTTTAACCGACTTCCAAAAGGAGGAGGTTCTCAATTCGACTGTATGTTTTTTTTTTTTTGTATGTTTGTTACGCGATTACTCCGTCAATTATGAATTGATTTTGATGGTTCTTTTTTTGTTTGGTAGATCATACTTCAGAGGTGGTCCCATATAAATGTTATTAACTTTGCTTGGGTAGTTTTTAAGTTAGCTTCAATAATACGTATTTTTGCCTCATTTAGTTTGTGGATGATATTATGATAACTTCCTGTCACTGTTATTTACATAGCAGGTAGTGGTATTCGAATTTGTGTGGGGTAGGTATCACAACTAAAAAGTGAAAAATAAAAACTTTTTACAAAAAAAAAAACAACCGACTTCAAAAAAAACACTACAAATTGAAAAATAACTTTAATTTCGGAAGTCGGTGACAAAGAACGAAAATTAAAAACCAAAGACACCGACTTCCGAAATTAAAGTTATTTTTCACTTCGTAGTGTTTTTTTTGAAGTCGGTTGTTTTTTTTTTTTGTAAAAAGTTTTTATTTGCTAATAAGAACATGACCCTGCTAGAGCTTCGCACTAGACCATTTGCCTCAACATTTTCCTCTATCACACGAAAGCAAAACTAATACCCTTTGTTATCTTCTCGCCAATAATATTATTCTATCTATTTTAGACTTACTTAATATTACTACAACTTGTAGTTTAATTTAAGGGCATAATTTTGTAATTCGATATCTCGTTTGAATGTTTATACAATATTATGTATGTATGCAGACGGAATCCATGTTATTAATCAACATGGAATTGTTGATCGCAGATGAAATGCAAGGGCACGCTAAAAAGTTGGAATTGCATTTCGCTGCACCTGTCTGAAGTAGATTACTTGATAAATGTGTGTTAAAGAACAACGTGTTTTATGAGCGGAAATAAAACCAATTTAGTAACTTGAATATTATTATTTAGTCTTGTCAAAAGCGTCAAGGTATCCCAGAATATCACTTAAGATGCAGATATATGACAGTGACCTTGAATGGTTAGCTTGCGTGTTCTGTACTGAGCTCAAGCAACGCGTCGTACGTCCAGCCAGTAATAGGACTCGCCCATCAAGGAGCGCTGTCCCAAATTAAACGCATTATTAATTTATTACACGTAAAACAAAAAGTATTTTAATTAAACAAGTATACTAAAAAATCAATAATTTAATTATCTTTAAAATGGTGAAGTTTTCAGAAAAATACGCTTGATGGATTTTGCGTCATTCCCAGTTTTTTATCCGCGTTAGACATAACTTTACAAATTAATTTCACTATGTAATATAAACATAATCAAAAATATGCCTATATTGAAATATTAGAAAAATGCTCTAATTTAACATATATTTTTTCCAAATCACTAACACTACTCGTTTAGACGTCATCTTCAGTATAAAATCATTAAAAGTCGGTTATCGTCCCCTTAAGTTTCAAAAATACAAACTTCCAACTTATGTAGATCGGAATGAGTGTGTTATATTTAGGGTTTCGTACCCAAACGATGTCAACGACCATTCGTTATTTCACCCTAGGTTACAAAAAATATTATTTTCTGCGGTTACACGTTACGGTAACAAGTCCATACAGACTAGATTTTCCGTAACCGCAATGTTTTCATAGGAAATAATGTTATCCTTCAGTTTCGTTGAACAGAACAACAATCCTATATTTACTATAAACAATGCCATAATATACATAAACATAATAAACAGACTTTGATCAATGCATGTTTATGTCTCCTTCTATAGGAAGAAATACTGCAACAAAACCCAGGCATTGTTTGTTAGTAAATGTGAAAGAATGGTGGACTTCGAACCGTTTACACGTACTAGGGGACAATGAATGAACAGAGCATCGAAGACATGCGACACCGGACTGACCCTTGCACCGTTGATAACAAACATGCGCGAAAGCAATTGGGGAGCTATTCTGTAACGTGGTCCTTTTGTACGCAGATTTACGTTCATCAACTATTTAACTGCTTATGTTGCCCTAGTACATTTATTACAATATAATTAATTTCCGGGCAACCAAAAAACTTGTAGATAAACTAGAGAATCAAATAGAACTTGCTTATATTAGTGAAAAATACAATAAAAATCTTTATAGCGTACAGTTTAACGAGTACATCAAAGAAAAGAAATACGTACCAAAGTAAACTCTTAGTGATTTTTTTTTTACATTATAAAAACCGGCCTAAAATCAAAATCTTTTATTTAAGGGCACTTATGAAACATCAGAAGCTAGGTGCACGGTTCCAATTGGTCGCTTCCTATGGAGAAGAGCCGACAAGAAACTCCACGGTTACTCTTTTCAAAATAAATTGTTTCTACAATGTTTTCAAATTACAGTGTTAATAGGTATGAGAGGACAGTGTAGGCCTATCAACAAGTACCAGGTACTTAGTAAAATAGAAAATGGTCCACAAGTCTACAGCATATAACGTTCTCACATTCACAAAATCTAAAAGAAAAAAAAAAAGAAAAATAAGGACCTATTTAAACTAAATGACATGATTGCCACTACAGCTGTAACAAATCTAATTGGATTAAAAAAAATATAGAAAATTGTAGGTATATAATGTCAAATACTGAAAAGATTATGTCAATGAAGTATGTAAAAAAAGTAAAATGAAATAATCATCGTAATTTGGGAGCAGTTAATAGACATTTACATAGTTATACCGTTAATGAGGTACCAGGGAAGCCACATGTGCAGAAGGAATTATTGCCAGACTTCCTTGTCTTCAACGTAGTCTTTAATCTTATAATAGCCTGACCCACAGCTTAGCATAATTAACACATTCAAGGACACAGTCTATGTCAGCATTACCGGAAACCTGATAATTTGATAAATGTATTTATGTGCGTTACAAACTACAATAAAAACAAAAAAAAAACATTTGATAACTGCCTCTAAGCCATAGCTCATTTAAGTAATTAACAGTTATCTAGGTCTCACGTACCGAGCCAACTTGTCTTCAGACAATTCGATTCTAGAAACTGGTGGAAGGTTCGATATAAATATATAATAAAAAGTAAAAGTTAAGCGTTGGCACAGAATTCATAAAGGGCCCGACACGCACATACCGAGTACCATAGAACGAAGAACAAAAACAGTTGACTGACGCAGCAAACATGTCAGAAACATACCCACAATTGTAGTATTAGTTATATCTATTTGTAGTCTTTCCACACGGACATCGCTAGAAATTTTACAGAGCAATCAAGCAAGGAATTGTGGATGGATGCTTATGTCCAGCAATTTGACAAACCAAATCATTTATTACTTTACAAACATGGGTAATTAGTACATAGAAGAATGGTGAGAACTTGCCTGGGTACAAAATTAAATGACAGGGTCAGGAACATTGAAATTTGGGAGAAAACAAAAGTAACCTTCTCACCTTCTCACTGCAAAGAAAATGGAAGTGGGCAGGTCACGTGGCCAGGCTTAAAGATGATAGATGGACGGGAAGAGTTATAAAATGCTCAATACTCAATACTCAATTCTTTATTGCATTCCATATGTATTACATAGATGGTATAACAAGTAAAAGATCAATATGGACCCTGTCGGGCGCAGCAAAATTAGGAGAGAGGACTGGACAACGAGGCACTAGAAGCAGAGGCAGGCCTAACGCTAGATGAGTAGATGAGATAGTGAAGGAGGCGAGTCAAAGTTGGCAAAACACAGCCAGCAACAAAGATTACTGGCATTCCTTGGAGGAGGCTTTTACCCGTAGGGGGTCCGCGCAAATTACACAATTTTTTTTTATTAAGTTGTAATTTGCACGGAATTAATTAAAGCTTCATTTATTTATTTTACATAGATGACAGTTTGGGACATAGGTAGGTACCTATTTAGATTTGACTTATCTCAAGTCCTGTCAAACGTACCGGAATACATGAATACATTATACTAGATAGAGTGCTATCTACTAATAATAAATAGAAAATAAAAATTGTGGGTAACAACTAACAAAGAACTAATAGAAAATACTTTCCAAATCCTTGTTACAAGTCTTTTAATTTTGGTTCCTAAGACTACATATTGTGTTGTCCCCTATTAATGAGATTGGCATATCTATGTGAAATTAGAAACCCTATTCTGTGGTCTGAGAAACAGCTTCTGTGTTAACCACAGTCAAATACAACATAAGTGTCGCAATATACAGGAAGTACTTCATTCAGTACCACATATGGAAATCAATTGAATATCGTTGACTCTCTGGGATAAATATAAATGTAATTGATTTTATATGAATTGTAAGGCGCCCTAAATACTCCTTTTTATTTTGCATTCACAAACTTAACGTGTGCCAGAAAAATATTAGCATTTTAACTAACCAGTTGAAATCTATATCTATACTAATATTATAAAGAGGAAAGATTTGTATGTTTGTATGTAACGAATAAAAGATAGTTAATTGATTAAGGCGTGACCTTGCGGAAATCCATTACAAAATACAATAGACGTGGATATATTTAGTAACCTGTTCCGCTTAGCTATTTCTAAAGAGCCATAAAAAACTCCTGAAATAAATCCAGGAAATAATCCCAGAAATCAGGAATAAATCCTGGAATAATTCTGATTTATTTCAGGAGTTTTTTATGGCTCTTTAGAAATAGCTAAGCGGAACAGGTTACTAAATATATCCACGTCTATTGTATTTTGTAACGAATAAACTTAAAATCTACCGAACCGATTTGAAAAATTCTTTCAGCAATGGATAGCTACATTATCAGCGAGTAACATAGGCTATATTTTATCCGCGTACTCCCACGGGAACGGGAACTAGCGGATGAAATCGCGTGACGTCCGCTAATAATTTATAATTTTGTAGATAAAAAAAACCAGCCAAGTGCGTGTCGGACCACACACAATGAAGGGTTCCGTAGTTGGGATGAATTAATCCCAAAAACAAACTTAACTTTGTAGTTGAAAAATATGTTCTCCCATACGGAATGTATGGGAAAACATGTTTTTGCAACTGCAAAATTAAGTTGGTCGATTATTACTCGTTAACTTGTAGAGCCTACTTACCTGTGATAGTTTTCCTTTTAATTTCGTTATATAAACTACTGTTGTGATTTTTTTCACACACCCAAAACCTACCATTTAACCGGCAGGGGGGGGGACACTTGACTCTAACAAAAATTAGCACTTTAAAGCTTAATATTTCGCAAACGAATCCCTGAATCCAAAAATGGTCTTGACAAACTCACAATGTTTTTAAAGGACCTTTCCAATGATATCCCTCACTATGGGTTAAAAAAAGAAAAAAATAACATCACCACTTTACGTGTATGAGAGGTACCCTAAAAAAAAATGTTTTTCATAATTTTATTTTACCACTTTGTCGGCGTAATTAAAATATATTCCTATGCCAAATTAAAGTTCTCTAGTACTAAGGGTCTCGGAGCTAGACCGCGGACAGACAGACATACAGACAGACAGACAGACGGACATGACGAAACTATAAGGGTTCCTTGTTTACTACGGAACCCTTAAAAAGGACCAAAAATTTAGAAATCAAAATTAAATTATCTCTTAGGTACTCACAGAAAATCCCTGTAATGCGTCTTCTTCCAAATATAAATCCATTGATATCTATCGCCCGTCATGAAAAACGTGCCAAGCAGGGCCACAGCTCCCATGGTTGTTGGGGACCCTCGTGTCAGCCATCCTAATACCGCACATGTCGCCGCTATCGATGTCAGAATAATCCCCTTGCACTTCTCCGCCTCTTCGAAACGTACTCCTGTTTTTCCGGTCATCCTGGTAGTTTCATTTGTCGTGGTGCATAGCTGGTCGGCTGTAACAAAAAGAAAGATTTATTCTTCAAAACTAGACAAACAATTTCAATAATTTTTCCATTCTTTTTTCGCTCTGACTTGCCATTCAGATAGCTTCGTCATCAGCTGATTTCCATACTTTTCTTAACCATCCGTTTATAACGATCTTATTAGTTATGAACTTTCCAATTGCACACGATAGTACAAAATTCCAAAATCTGATTCAAGAGAAAATCTCAATTGTAAGAGCCGGTTTATAGTGTCCCAAAACCATCGCATCATTGCCTGGTAGGAATGCCTTAGCGACAATATCGATTTCTAATTAACAATATAACAAATGTTCCTACTTCTGGGACTCAGTCCTCCCCACTGTGAGGCGTGGGCGATAATCCACCACGAGATCCCATTGCGGATTGCTGAACAATTACTTCCTATCATAAAATTCCTTGTGACCGCCAAACCTTAATAATATCTAACAACTATAGCAGTCATTGACCCACCTACATTTTCTAGCATTTTTATATCAAAAACTGAAATAAAACCCGTCAACAAAATTCAAAAGTCATTTATTCAAATTAGGCTGAGAATCAGCACTTTTCGAACGTCAAAATTACATAAGACAGTCCCCCAAAAACGCCCACCCTTCACCACTTCCTAGTGCCTTTAGCTGGGAAGAAGAAGTGGCGCAACAAACTCCCCAGCAGCACAGCTGTCTGTTCAAGTTAGAAAAAAATAAAAATGAATCTATACAATAGTATGCAAAATTATTATGCAACACAAAACATTATTTTAATTAAGTATAAATTATTGGCCATATGTCAGCTAGCACACGCCAATATACCAACCAAAAACATCGAGAACTATACTCAAGCAGAATTAAAAAACTAAACGTAAAAAGAACTAAATATCTAAATAAAAGCCTCCAGGCATAAAGGGCGTGCCCGCTTACATAAAGCTGTAAATTGGAAGTTATAAATGATAAACTAGGACCATAGAGGTAAAATAAATGTACAGTTAATTACTAGTAACAACAACAAAACCATGATCAGCAAGACGACCAGTCACCACAAGCAGCACCCGTTCACGAGCATAACGCAAAAATCAGCCATTACCCCCCTCGCCATATTTGAGGTCCTGAGGTCAATGTCCTGAATCAATACTCCTGTCATACAGCCCACCATAGACTATGCTGATTGATGCCTGTTTGCTATTAGGCAGGGGGGTTGAGCTCTCCCTCCATTTTTAACCTGTACATCAATGGGCTGATCGAGGCACTCAGCAAGCAACATATAGGTTGTCACATAGATGGCGTCTGTTTTAATAACGTGAGCTACGCGGACGATATGGTGCTGCTGAGCGCCTCGGTCTGCGGGCTCAAAAGGCTGATGAGTATCTGTGAGGGTTATGCAGCTAATCACGGACTGTTGTATAATGTAAAAAAAACCGGCCAAGTGCGTGTCGGACCACGCACAATGAAGGGTTCCGTAGTTGGGATGAATTAATCCCAAAAACAAACTTAACTTTGTAGTTGAAAAATATGTTCTCCCATACGGAATGTATGGGAAAACATGTTTTTGCAACTGCAAAGTTAAGTTGGTCAATTATTACTCGTTAACCTGTAAAGCCTACTTAGCTGTGATAGTTTTCTTTTTAATTTCGTTATATCAGCTACTGTTGTGATTTTTTTCACACACCCAAAACCAACCATTTAGCCGGCAGGGGGGGGGACACTTGACTCTAACAAAAATTAGCACTTTAAAGCTTAATATTTCGCAAAAGAATCCCTGAATCCAAAAATGGTTTTCACAAACTCACAATATTTTTGAAGGACCTTTCCAATGATATCCCTCACCATGGGGTAAAAAAATAAAAAAATAAACATTACCACTTTACGTGTATGAGAGGTACCCTAAAAAAAATTTTTTTCATAATTTTGTTTTACCACTTTGTCGACGAAATTAATATGTATATCTATGCCAAATTACAACTTTCTAGTACTAAGGGTCTCGGAGCTAGACCGCGGACAGACAGACAGACAGACAGACGGACATGACGAAACTATAAGGGTTCCTTGTTTACTACGGAACCCTAAAAAGAGTCAGTGTATGGTTTTCCAGGGTGGACCTAGAAAAGTAATAGAACCACCAATTAAACTGAATGGCTCACCTTTAGAAAGGGTAGAAGAGTTTAAATGCTTAGGCCACCTAGTGACACCTACCCTGAAAAATGATGCGGACATTGAACGGGAGCGGAGGGCGCTGTCGGTCAGAGCCAACATGGTAATCCGTAGATTTGCTGTGTTCAAGTGAAGTTAAACTAACTCTTTTCAGAGCATACCTCTTAGACCACAATGTACACATGCAGTCTGTGGACTGGCTTCACGTAAAACTCGTACAGTGCCCTTCGTGTCCAGTTTAACAACGCGTTCAGGATTATGTTGGGGCTCCCCCGCTATTGCAGCGCATCGATAATATTTACGGAAGCCCGCGTTGATTGCAACAATGCGCAAGCAGAGCACTTTGCTGGTGCGGCGAGTGCGGGGGAGCGCCAACAGCATGCTGGCCGCGCTCGCGGGACGGTTTGACTGTGCCATCATGACTCACTGTTGTGAGCGGCACGTGGCGCGCTTGGGAGTATACAGGGTGTTTGGCAGAACGTTGAACATACGAAAATGGTGGATAGGTGGGGTCATCTGCTACTTACTCAGCCCTAATTTATTTGGCTCTGGCGCCCTGGATATTAATTTTTTTTTTGCTTTCTTCTAGTTTCACAACTTTCTTAACTTTAAAGTGTAATTTTTATTTAAAAAAATGAGAAAAACAGGCTTTTTTTTTAATCTTTAATATTGGCAGATTCTTATAACAGAAAGATGTAAAAAATACTTAAATCCTAATTTCAACCTGCATTAAAAAAAAATATCCAGGGGGCCAGGGCCAAATAAATTAGGGCTGAATAAGTACCAGATAACCCCACCTATCCACCATTTTCGTATGTTCAACATTCTGCCAAACATCCTGTATATTTCCAAGCGTGTTATGCGTCTCTTTCTTCTTTTTAAATTGATATGACATTAATTTGTACTTAACTGTAATTTATAACGAAAAATTGAATGTAATCTTATTGTTTTTTTTATTTTTTATTTAATTTTTAATTTGGTTGTATTTTTAATTTTAATTTTAATAATATTTTTATTGAATTTTATATTATTTTATTTCAATTCTATTTTAATTTTATTTGTATATGTGCATGCCTATTCGTTACTGGACGAAAATAAATATTACTAGACCTCGCGAGCACAAACTTTATTACAACAATTAAAATACCACTAAAGTTCTTTAAAACGGGATATTTACCATTTTTTTTTTTGTTTTTTAACAAAATATCCCGTTTTAAAGAACTTCAGTATTAGTAAAAATAACCATGTCGGTTTAAAATAAAATTTAAAAAACCAGACTGCAGCTATAGGTTACTAAAAAGCATGTGGAGGCAAGACCATAATAAAACAGAAATACACTAACCCAAAACTTGAAGCTACTTTACACCTAACAAAAGTAAATCACACAAAATCTTCGACGGGACCTAACCATATGGCGAGCGACAACGACAACGCGATATAGCGGTGTACAGTAGCGCCATCTGGTGACCTCATTGTAAAACGTTTTAGAGAAATCTGAAAACTATTTTCAGAATTCTCTAAATGGCCAATATTCTAGGCTGAGGCCTTTTGCAGCGCGGGAACCTAGAGGACGTCGGAATTAAAATTTATTGTCTTGCTCGACTGCAACGCTCTTCGTTCGGCTCTAATTAAACCTTGGCTCTTTTTCTCTTAATGTCTGTGGGTCCAATCGCGAAATATGCATGAGGATGGTAAGCACTGCAGCTCAAAACATCTCGTTTGCAGGAGTGGTACAGTGTTTGTTGTGACTGCGCCGCGATCGACCTTTCTTGCCCTCAACCAGCGAGTACACCCGAATAATTAACATTTTTGAACGGGCAAAAAGAACAACAGACTGTCAAATCTTGTTGTCATTCATTCTTAGATCGGGCTCCAAACTAATCCGCACGTAATTTCAGCCGAATCTTCGGATTTCGTTTTTAACCGACTTCCAAAAAGGAGGAGGTTATATGTTCGTCGCGTATGTTTGTTTTTTTTTTTAATGTATGTCCACCGATTTCTCCGTCAATTGTGGACCGATTTTGAAAATTATTTTTTTGTTTGAAAGGGTGTGCTCTCGAATTGGTCTCATATAAATTTTATTAACTTTGCTTTGTTATTTTTGAGTTAGCTACAAAATACGTATTTTTTTCCCACTTAGTATGTAGATGATATGACAAGTTTCTGTCACTGGTAGCAGGTAGTGGTATTCGAATGTGTGTGGGGTAGGTACCACAACTAAAAAGTGAAAAATAAAAACTACAAAAAAAAACAACCGACCTCCAAAGAAACACTACAAAGTGATAAATAACTTTAATTTCGGAAGTCCACTTTGTCGGCCGGCGTGTTTAATGTACCCATGCCAAATTACAGCTTTCTAGTACTAAGATTCTCTGAGCTAAGCCGCGGATAGACAGACAGACAGTCAGACGGACACGGTGAAACTATATCGTTTCCTTGTTGACTACAGAATCCTAAAAACCATAAAATTTAAGAGTAAAAATTTGTAGGCCAGCTATAAAAATTAACTAATAGGTTTTAATAAATAGTTGTTCTGCTCATCATGCCGAAGATCCTCATCAGATATTCACCAATTTTTTTTGAGACCAACATAGAGTTACTACCTATCAAATAAAAAAAGAACCATTGAAATCGAATCTCATAAGGCGGAGATATCCAGTAGCCCCCCTTTTTGTCCCATTTTGGAGGAAGTAGCCCTCCAATCAAAAATCCCCGACGATTAAAATCACAAAAAAATCGTCAAACCTATACATCAAATTTCGTCCAGGGGCCTACCACCAGCTCAAAAGCAGTATTATTTTAATATTACTTCAGTGGGAGAAGAGATGGAGCTATACGTCCTGTAGAGCTTCATCTCTTTCCCACACTGAAGTAATATTAAAATAATACTGCTTTATGAGCTTGTGGTAGGCCCCCTGATCGGTTGTAAAATACGACCGTAGAGGAGTATGTACAAACTGACACACGAAAGCAAATTTTGCCAGACTTGATCCAGAGAACGCTACGCTCGCTCGGTCAATTAGATAAAAAGTGCCAACGTGTGTTAAAATATCTATTTACACTAGGTACTAAATTAAAAGACTATCTGTATAAATAAAAATAAAAACAAAACGACACTTGGACGTCGAAGTATTCGTCTGCATCGCTGTCATCCGGAAACGTGCTCAGAAGACTGGCAGCATTGCCACGTTGAATGGTAATGCTAATTCTTTGGCCAAAGAACGAGCCAGCCCCAGTCGACGAGAAGTTTCCTTAAAAAGGAGACACGCACTCGGGCCCCATGATCCGAGCGTTTCGACCCCAAACGACTCAAAACTGTAGTTACCCATGAGGTTACAGTATTTGTGCCGCTTGAGGGTCTCAGCAACATGAACATGCTAGGAACATGAGATGGCGCAAGGGTGTCGACACAGGTTGCGTCCCACACCAGAGGCCTACCCACCTTCAAAGGCAACAACGTCATCCCGTCTGGTCTCTTCCCATTGTCACGTACCAAGTCGTTTGGTTCTAATACCACTGGTACGACAAGGGCTCGACGAATAATGTCGTTGATGCTGGCGTGCCGTGCTATGCGACCTGCACTCCAATTTATGTTACTCGAATTAAATGACTTGAATTTTAAATAAGCTTGAGCGTTTGCAAATATCTGTATTCGTTTTGTATTTAAACTTAAAAAGTATGATCACGTTCCTAACTTTCACAAGATACTCAAGTAACTTCCTATTCGACTTCGCAGGAACTCTTGGATATTATGTCTGCTATTCAACATCCTTCACAACCCTAAAACGCCATCCTATCTGCGGGAACGCTTTTCCTACGCCCGTCCTTCTGATGCACCTTGCAAGTCACATCTTAGAAACCTCCTTAAATCCCCTCCCCACTCAACCGACTTCTACTTCTACTCCTTCACTGTGCAAGCGGTTTGGTTGTGGAATTCACTTCCGCCTGACATTAGGGACTGTCAAACAGTTGAAGCATTTAAACGAAGAGTGAAAGAACACTATATTTTCACTTCGTCATAGTTGCATCGTTATTTTAAATCACATTATAATTATATATACTGTAGTGATTTAAGAAGTATATTATGTAAGTATATTCTCATATTGTATGTTTATATTGAAATGATTAAATTGTTTTTTTATTCTTCGTTAATTTATATTTTTGTATACTTTCCGGTCGCAGGTATCCTGGAAGAGATTTCTTTAGAAATAAGCATTGCCTTTGTACGTATTTTTCTGATCCTTTCTTCTTATCTGTTTATATCATGTGTGCATATCTGATCATATAAAAAAAAACAATATCGATCGTGATCTTCAACGTATTCTAATAACGAAAAACCATACAGAGTTTATTATTTGGGGTCCTCCCCGCTAACTGTCGTAACAAGCAATTGATATTTTTCCAGGGCAACAGTTTTTCGGTCGGGCGCTACAATCATGTTAATATGGTTGCGTTAGCTGTGGCTTTATTAATTAATCAATAACATTTTATAAATAGCTCTTGACTTAATCTTTAACTCACTAACTGTAGATTTGTGCATATACGACAGGTGGTGAGCATATTTTTTCCCTCAAACAAAACTCACGCAAAACAAAATACGATTATTTTCTAAACGGTAAACGACACAGACACGACGATTAGAGAGAACTTTTTCGAAACAAAGTTCTGAACACGTAGGTAATGTCAGTGCAGATACGTCAGTTTGTGAGATACGACAGTTAGCGGGGAGGGCGACGATACATACGAAAGGGCAATGACCGCTATATACACGAATGTCATTCGCGAAGGTTAATTAAGCCCACCCCACCTTAATTTTCTTCTGCTAATTATCGTTGTTTGTTTTACAAAATTTGCAATAATATCCTAGTACACTATCTTATCACTCTTATGCGAGTATTATAAATGTAATTATTTTTGACAATCTTATCAGTTCAATATTATGCAACAGTCTCTCTTTCATTGTGATAACGATTCGCAAATCGACTTTGGTTTTTTGATGACGGAATCAATATTCTTTTACGGTAAGCGCCATCATTCTCTTCAACTGTTACTTTTGTTCTGTAACTCCTGTGAACCGATTCAGAGAGAGGAGCAATCAGAAGTATATGTCGAGACATTGTCAAAAAGTCTTAGGAAAATGAATAAACTGCTTCGGAAAATTCAACGAAGAACGAAACGAAATACCTTCTGCAATCCAATCTCAAACTCAAACTCAAAGCATTTATTTCAAATAAACCAATTACAGGCACTTTTGAACTGTCAAGGGGTCGGTCAGTCAGAAAAGTGAAGCTAGTTGCCCATTCCAAAGCGTAGTAGGTTCCTATGGAGAAGAACGGGCAAGAAACTCCACGGACACTTATCAAAATATTGGTTACATCGTTCATGTTGAAATTATACATGTGAGAACAATTTAGAAAGAAGTATACGTTAAAAGCGTCCGTATCTAAACACAATTAACAATTAAAATAAGCCGTAGCAGCTAAGAGATGACTAGTCCCTACTGACGGCGCCCGTTCACGAACATGACGCATGGATCAGCACCATTCAGCTCAACTATTTTGAAGGGAATTTAACGATCCAACAAACACGCCACCACCATCGAGACATTTGAGTGAGCATGACATACTCTCAGCCGCCGACATTCAAGTCAGAAAGACTTACCCAGTCAATATAAAGGTACATGGTCACAGTTGAGCTCCTTAAGTTCTGAGTTGAGCTCCACGATTACTGACAAATGCTTGCATTGACTGGACAGGTCTACTCAAATCTGTGTGGTTCTTTCCTCAAAAGACCATTTCAGACACTAATCTACATGGTCCTCATATGGCCTGACCAAGATTATGTCTGGACTTTAAAAGAGACTGCGAGCTCTGAGTTTGTTTCGGCCTTTCTTCTCAGAGTAATCAGATAGGAAACGCCGAACTCGTCTAGCTTATTTTCAACCGACTTCAAAAAAGGAGGAGGTTCTCAATTCGATTGTATTTTTTTTATTTTTTTGCAAAAAGAATTATTCTAATCCGACTATAGAGTTCTTGAAATTAGCACGTTCAAAGTCAAACAAACCAACATAAAAAAACCCTAACTTTATTATTAGTAATAGTATTACAGATGAGTCCTTAAAATGTACACATATCGAAATGAGGGAATCTATGCTTAATTTTATCGACGAAAAAAATAAAAAAAAAAATAAAAAAAAAAAAACAAAAAAAAATTTTTTTTTTAATGGAATTTAAAAAAAAGCTGTAATAATACGGTGTAACTTTTAAACTAAATGATCTGTCACTATGAAACAAACTTCATAATGATTGGGAGTAATTAGGCGTCCTCATAAAATGCCGGAAAAAAAACTACCCTCAATTGAAAATAAACATGTTTTTTTTTGCAAAAATCTGTTTTTTTTTTTCATTAATTTTTACAATAATAGTAAAATTTCTCAATAAGACGCCAAACAGAACAAAAAAAAAGTTGTTATTTCCGTCGATAAATTAAGCATTGATTCCCTCATTTGGATATGTGCATAGTCGTCTGTCTGTCTGTCGTCTGTCTGTCCTATAAAGTCACACAGTATAGGTCCACTCCCTCTTATAGAAAAGAGGCCAGGGGGCCTACCACCAGCTCAAAAGCAGTATTATTTTAATATTACTTCAATGTGAGAAAGACATAGAGCTACGTCCTGTAGAGCTTCATCTCTTTCCCACACGGAAGTAATATTAAAATAATACTGCTTTATGAGCTGGTGGTAGGCCCCCTGTTTCCCAGCAGTGGAAACATTACTTCCGTATCAAAACGTCCTAAAAGCAAATGATCCTATGTATTAGCAAAACGACCCATTATCAAAACGACACTAGCAAAATGTCCTATTAGCAAATCGTAGGCTGATTATATTAATCTTACTGCATCGTAAAAATACCTTACTATCATTTTATGGGTTATGGATTGGATTAATTACTTACAATATATTATTTTTTGATAATTCCACCTTTAATATCAAACGTGACTTTTTATCAGTGCGTCTTCTGTTAATCCAAGATATACCACAAACTGTTGGTAAAGTAAAACTCGTTACTAGGTAGACCATAGGACTTCTGTTCGTCGTGGAGTCGTGGATCACCTAAGTGAAATAACAACACAACCGCGTAAATAAGAACGATTTTAGTTATTTATGCAACTATTGTCAGTTGCATACAAGACTTTATCTACACCCATCCTCTATAAAAGTTTCTGAAACCATTGGGTGTTTATAATTCAAGATCAAGAATAAAGAAATTCCCACGAAATTCAGTACAACTGCACGTATGAATGTCGCCTGCAGCAGCACATCACACACACATGCGTGCAGCGGGTGCTGCTGTCCCTCGCTTGAACGTTGAAACGAGTTGCGTAATGAAATTTAGTACAACATTATAACATTCGTTTGGAAGATGTAATGGTTACTATGACACTGGCTGTTATAATGTTGCCAATAAGCTAACTGTTTCAGAAACTTTTATAGAGATTTTATAGCTTGGGTGTAGATGAAAAAAATTAAAGTACTCGTTTCGAATACTTTAATTTTTATTGCATCATATTATATGAATATTTTGCACGATTATTTACACACACATATTAACATAATTTAAAAACTAACAGACTTAAAATAATAATACACAGCCGTTTCGAACATGACTTTTATTCAGTTTGAAGACTTTATTCATGGGCACGTATGGGTCATTGGATGATGCTAATTGTGCTTGCCGCATAAATGTAAAACAAAATGCTATGGGGTTATTATACTGTATATTTACTTCGCGCGTTCGTGCTAAGGCCTAGTGGTCTAGGGATGTTGAAACTGAAAACCGAAGGGGACTGAACTGGATCGAGTGAGCATGCTAAAATAAATGATGTTGAAATTTTTTGCAAGTCTGCACTTGGAACTAAGAAAAAATCCATTGTGTACTTCAATAGTAGGTGATTCCATCGTTTCTATACTCTCAATTAGAATAGAATAGGTCTTTATTTGCTTTTAATGTAGGTACATAAAAATAAATTGTTAAATCATATATATAGGATCCATGTACATTCTGCCTTATTACAGCATGCAAATGTAATACAAAGTAGAGGATAATAAAGATAGTATATTACAAAAAATTATCATTTAAGAAATCCTGCACAGAATAATAACATTTATCTACAAATCATTCTGTGAAACGTTTTTTAAATTTTTGCAACGGTTTGTTTTTAATTTGGTCAGATATTTTATTAAAGAGGAGCCATAAAAATCGCATTTTTTTTTAATAAGCTAGTTTTATATACGCCCGTGCATCATAGATTCTGGTATTGCGATCTCATAGCTGTACTTGGTTTTCTAGTTTCTATTAAAGTTGCAAATAGACATCGATTTGTTATTACAAATATTGCTAATTCTAGGATATAAAGGTATGGGAAGGTTAATAATTTATGAGACTTAAATATAACATAAATATACATGGCATGCAAGTTAGCAGGGAAGATTTAAAACTAGAAATTTGACATTATTAGATTAATATATTTTGTGATAGATATTCCTTGATTTATACATAAAACAAAAAAAAATACGTGTACTGCTTTTCCGTTGAAGTCGAAGTGTGTCTGTTTGTCGTCACGATTCACGTCGTCACACAAGAAAACTCTAAATCTTCTTCTATGAGTTTTCTTCCATACTTCGGATTTTTTTTTTGGGTGTGCAATATTCAAATAACTTCTCCCGCTCTGGGCGGAGCGGGAGGGCGTGTCAGACTCTTACTGACTAAAACCCACCCGTGTTCCTTCGGTTGCCCTGTTGCCGGGGGCCACGATCTCCCTTTCGGTTTTCTTCGCAAACCCAGCAGGCATCGGCCCTAGCGGACCCCGTCAATTCTGCTTACATCTCTATGAGGCGCGCGTGGAACACAACGCGCCGTCGACCCGGGCCTGGTTCTTATCTGGTCCTAGTCCTGTACTGCTTTTCCGTTGGGAAGTGTGTCTGTTTGTCGTCACGATTCACGTCACAAAATATTCTTCTATGAGTTTTCTTCCATTGTACGGATGAGCCCTATTGATTTTCGTTATCAAACTCATAAGCACAACCGTTCAAAAGATATTGACGAAAATTGATGATTTATTTCTATTTAAATAAAATTTATCGTCAACATGTTTCTGTCTGTGAGGCGTGCACTTTTGGATTATCCATTTTTAGGGTTCCGTAGTAAACAAGGAACACTTATATTTTCGTCATGTCCGTCTGTCTGTCTGTCTGTCTATCCGCGGTCTAGCTCCGAGACCCTTAGTACTAGACAGCTGTAATTTGACATAGGTATACATATTAATTACGCCGACAAAGTGGTAAAACAAAATTATGAAAAACTTTTTTTTTATTTATTTTTTATATTTTTTAGAGTACCTCCCCTACACGTAAAGTGTAGATGTTTTTTTTATGCCTTGGTGTGGGGTATCATTAGAAAGGTCCTTTAAAAACATTTTGAGTTTGTGAAAACCATTTTTGGATTCTGGGATCCGTTTGCGAAATATTAAGCTTTAAAGTGCTAATTTTTGTTAGAGTCAAGTGTCCCCCCCCCCTACCAGCGAAATGGTTGGTTTTGGAAGTGTGAAATAAATCACGGCAGTAGTTTATATAACGAAATTAAAAGGAAAATTATCAGAGATAAGTAGACGCTACAAGTTAACGAGTAATAATCGACCAACTTATATTTGCAATTGCAAAAACATGTTTTCCCATACATTCCGTATCGGAGAACATGTTTTTCAACTGCAAAGTTAAGTTTGTTTTTGGGATAAAATCATCCCAACTTCGGAACCCTTCATTGTGCGTGGTCACGCACTTGTACGGTTTTTTTTAAATCTTGTTATAAAAATCAACAGAAACAGGAATTACCTATTTTCGACAAATCTGTGTTTTGTTTTGAATGGTACAAACGTGTTCCATTTATACCCGACACAAGCCTATGTATAGCAACTTACTGACTATTCAGTCTTCATCTCCAAAGGAACCCAAAATAGTGAAGATGAGTAAAAAACAAATGAATTCTTCGTCGAGGCCTTGCGCCATCACCATGCGTCGATACTGTGTCCCACTGCGGATAACGAGGCGTGACAATCATCATGACATTTGAGGACACGTGCACCTTGCACGTCAATTAACGCTGCAGTGTAAATTCATTGAAGGTCCATCACTACCATCAGTAGCAGATAATTTTCTATTAATAAATGCAAAGATAGAACTTAATTGTTTACTAGCTGACCCGGCGAACTTCGTTCCGCCTAACAGTCAATAAATGTGCATGTATAGGATTTTAAAATTAATACAAAATTCCTACCTTACCTACCTACCCACCTACATACCTACCTACTCGTATCTACCGAGATATCATCAAAATACCTGCAAGCCTAGTACTTTTTGTTAAGTTTTATGGCATATAATACCGGGATATTTCTCGATGACCTTTATGCCTGGAGGCTTTTATTTAGATATTTTGTTCTGTTTACGTTTAGTTTTTAGGGTTCCGTAATAAACAAGGAACCCTTATAGTTTCGTCATGTCTGTCTGTCTGTCTGTCTGTCCGCGGTCTAGCTCCGAGACCCTTAGTACTAGAAAACTGTAATTTGGCATAGGTATATATTTTAATTACGCCGACAAAGTGGTAAAATAAAATTATGAAAAACATTTTTTTTTAGAGTACCTCTCATACACGTAAAGTGGTGATGTTATTTTTTTCTTTTTTTAACCCATAGTGAGGGGTATCATTGGAAAGGTCCTTTAAAAACATTGCGAACTTGTCAATACCATTTTTAGATTCAAGGATCCGTTTGCGAAATATTAAGCTTTAAAGTGCTAATTTTTGTTAGAGTCATGTGTCCCCCCCCCCCTGCCGGCTAAATGGTTGGTTTTGGGTGTGTGAAAAAAATCACAACAGTAGTTTATATAACGAAATTAAAAGGAAAACTATCACAGATAGGTAGACTCTACAAGTTAACGAGTAATAATCGACCAACTTAACTTTGCAGTTGCAAAAACATGTTTTCCCATACATTCCGTATGGGAGAACATATTTTTCAACTACAAAGTTAAGTTTGTTTTTGGGATTAATTCATCCCAACTACGGAACCCTTCATTGTGCGTGGTCCGACACGCACTTGGCCGGTTTTTTTATTTTTTATTTCTGCTTGAGTATAGTTCTCGATGTTTTGGTTGGTATATTGGCGTGTGCTAGCTGACATATGGCCTATAATTTATCATTTAAATTATTTTTTGTGTTGCGTAATGTAAATTATTTTGCATACTATTGTATAGAATCATTTTTAGGGTTCCGTAGTAAACAAGGAACCCTTATAGTTTCGTCATGTCCGTCTGTCTGTCTGTCTGTCCGCGGTCTAGTTCCGAGACCCTTAGTACTAGAAAGACCATACATATTAAACCTATACATATTAATTACGCCGACAAAGTCGTAAAACAAATATTTTTTTACGGTACCTCTCCTACACGTAAAGTGGTGATGTTTTTTTTTTCTAACTTGAACAGACAGCTGTGCTGGGGAGTTTGTTGCGCCACTTCTTCTTCCCAGCGAAAGGCACTAGGAAGTGGTGAAGGGTGGGCGTTTTGGGGGGCTGTCTTATGTCGTTTTGACGTTTGAAAAGTGCTGATTCTCAGCCTAGTTTGAATAAATGACTTTTAAATTTGAATTTGAATATCATAAAAGCAAAAGCTGACCCAGCAAACGTTGTTTTGCAACATAAATGTTTGGGGTGGACCACACTTATCACTTAGGGGTATGAAAAATAGATTACGACCGATTCTCAGACCTACCGATTATACATATGTTAGGTTTCAATTTATAAATACGTAATTATTGGATATTGTACTGGCAACACCTAAAGATTTGATATGTGAAAATGGGAGTAATAGCGACCTTCTGGGTCTGGCGCTCGTGACGGTAAGATGTGCTTAGTGGCTGTGTCGGTAAAAAGATAGATTGGCATGGTATTGGTTGGAAATCTACTGTAAATTAAGATAACCTATTAGTTTCATGGTAAATATTAGAATACGGATTGAATTGTGATATTATGTGGGGAATAGGAGATGTGATGGTATGGTGTAGAATATTGAATTTGATGTTGGCCAAGAAATATAAATGACTGACAAAATATCTTGGTGTTTCATATTATTTTCCTTATCCCTGAAATATTGTAAATATGTAGTTTTATTAAACAGTTTTAGATTATGATATTGAGGTAACTTTAAGGTTCATTCGGGGATTGGTATCTATTTTGGGGTTAAATAATTATATTCGGAATTAAATTAGTTATCTTAGAGTAAGAATGGTTCTTATTTCACATATAAAATTTCATAAAAATCGATCAAGCCGTTTTGGAGGAGTATGGCAACTAACACAGTGACACGAGAATTTTATATATATAGATTAAGGTTTACTATCTATTCCTTTAGAGTAAAATGATGGTGAAAGACATCTGCAGAATGCACTGGGAAAAGTGAACAAGGATCGCGATGCAGTAGGTGCCTGGGGACGGGAATTAATCGCAAAGATGGCCGAGGAAAAGTTGACTATTGGCGAATGATCGAGAAGTCTGACTTGACAATGGACTGTTATAATCTTCTAATAGAGATAGAGAAGTAGGCATCTGAAGCACGAATATGGGGGAGATCTTCCCCAAGCCAAGCCTTTGGGACCGCATAGCTCAGTGGTCGGCAAACCGCGGCACAAGCTTTGGCTTATCGAGTGCGAGCGTAAATACGCGCGGAGGTCGGAGTTTCGGTCACTAAGCAAAATGTCAAGTTTTATTTTAAAATTTTATTTTTAAGATTTATTTCCGAAGTATTTTCTTTCACCAAAAATTAATAGGACATCGAAAATTAATCATTTACTGTACCTTTCAAAGTTTTCCAAGGTTAACTTGTTAATAATTAAGATGCCTGTATCATAATTAAAAGGGAAATAATAAAGCTTCCGAAAATCTGTGGTTGACTGTAATACTAAAATTCCGAAAAGAATACTAAATTTCCGAAAAAAAATACTAAGTTTCCGAAAAGTCAATATGTTGTGCTACAAAAGTTAGTGACAGAAACGAAATTGCTGCAAAACCTACTCCACGTAGTATTGTCTGCCCCACACCTAGAGTGTAATTTAAGCCCGCGTAGGCGCGGAGGGGCGAGGCGGCCCGCGAGCTGAGTAGCAGGTGGTTTTGGTGGTTAGGTGGACTCCACCAGCCAGCCTCAGCCGCGACAATAAGCTCACGTGAAAACGCCGGAGCCTTGCAACGCCGGAGACGTGACAGAAACCATGCCTGCTGCATATTGCATGCTCGCTTGCATGCTGCATGCATGGTGTATGCTTGTTTGCACGTTTGAAAAATATTACGTCAGCAAATTCTGTACTGATTTTTTGGAATTTTCAGTATTTTATTCAGTCGTTTCAGTATTTTATTCGGTCGTTTCTTTATTTGTATTCGCATATAAGTTGTCGGAAAATTAGTATTTATAGCAGTACATTTCATATTTTGAGTATGCACATATTTTTAATTTTTTTTCGGAGCTTTTATTACTGCCCTATTTAAAATAGATGATGACGACAGACGATGAAGGTATCCTATTTCTTAGCAAATTAATTTTAGGAAGTGTTGTGGAGTGAAAGAGGATGGGTTTTTAAGAATTAAGAAAAATGTGTTGAGACAGTTTGGACACATAGAAAGGATTGGCTCTCATAACAAATCTTAGTCTTTATAGAATTTACATTTAGCTCTATTGACTAATGAGTTTGCCAACCACTGCATAACTTAAAATGGAATTTTCCTCTTCCTATCAAGAACGAACGTTCCACCATTCAGTGTATCAAACAGACAGCAGCTTATTGTGAAATAGGTGTCCTTTCATGCGGTTGAATGGCATAGAGAATGAATTAGATAAAGTTCATCCTTCTTATTCGTATCGACTATTACAGCACAATGGTTTTTTTGTAAAAAATGTAGGGCAGCTCGTAGTTGACCTCTGAGATCATGACTACTTAACCGGGCTTTCCTGTGGGTGCCTTAAGCTATACTACACTTAAAACCTCCAGCCAGGAGTTATTCAACTATGCTAATTAAAACTAGGTTAACGCTCGTTAAAGGCACACCACGAACCTCGGCTTAGGGTGTCAACCGGAGGGAGGACATCAAGGATGGGACGGGATGGACAGTACGATGGGCAACAACGTCTTCCTAGGCTGTTTACCAATACACTACAATATACAATATCACCATTCAAACTGCTAAGCTACACAGCTTAGCAGTTTGAATGGTGATATTGTATATTGTGTGGTGTATTGTGTATTGTGTATTGTATATTGTGTGTCTCTGAATTTCGCCTCCCCATTGCCATTATCACACGATAATGGCAATGGGGAGGCGAAATTCAGCAGTGGATGATTACAATCTGATGTCATCGATCTTCTATTCTTATGTCAGCCTGGTAACTTATAACTGAAGTAAATTAATTACAGGTGTATGTATGACCTTGAAACTGAGCTGTCAACAGTGTCAATCCCTAGTATATGGTGGAATGACAGCTCACTTCAAGTTCACTTCACCTTAGCGTTCACGGTGAGATTTTAACAGAATAGCACTGCTGGTTCTAATTTCTGCTAACCCCCGTGACAAGAAGGCGTGAGGTTATGAATGTACTAGGAAATTAGGAACCTAAAGGATTAGCAATACATATTGCATCACTACATGGTATAAAACAAAGTCGCTTTCTCTGTCCCTATATCCCTATGTGTGCTTAAATCTATAAAACTACGCAACGGATTTTGATGCGATTTTTTTTAATAGATAGAGTGATTGAAGAGGAAGGTTTATATGAATAATAACCCGGTTTATACCCGTGCGAAGCCGGGGCGGGTCGCTAGTAATATTATATTTAAATCTATTGTTTTATTTTATTTTATTGTTCTCTTCTTTTATGCACATGTTTCTGTGACAAATAATCATATTTTTCTTTCGAAAAATAATAATAATAATTAGATAATTATGTTAAAAGAAAATCTTACTTAGTCTAGCTTACTTGCACAAATATCGAGGATGATAAAGTGAAATACTTTTTCTTTATTTCTATCTTTCTTATCAGAAGAAATGTGTTGCGCAGGTAGAGTTGCCATCCGTCCGGATAAAGCCGGACAGTGTTAGACTTTTTGACCTCTTGTCCGGGCCAATTTGACTGCGTCCGGCCCGTCCGGCTTTTGTTATGCTTTTTATTTTATTTAATAGGCCAGCAATGGACGAAATAAAGAAACAGTTTAAAATCGGAAACTATTGCAAAAATGTTAATAGTGGAATTTAATTTAAGACATGTAACTTTCAAAATGTATTATGATAAAATTATTGAGGAGGTTGAGCTTTTAAAGCACGTTAATATCAAAGAGAAATATGCCCACAAAATATAAAAATATAACGGCACGGTTGGCGCAGTGGTTAAGCGATTGACTGCTGCGCTGCGTGTCGCGAGTTCGATTCCCTCACGGAACAAATATTTGTATGACCTACAAGTACTTGTTCCGGGTCTGACTGTTTGTGTATGTGAGTTTAAATGTTTGTAAACGCACCCACAATACAGGAGAAATTCCTAGTGTGGGGCAAAGTTATTTAAAAAAAAAAAAAATGATAATACCGATTAAAACATTCTTATAAAAATATGTTTTATTTCACCTTTTAGTCAAAAATCGTCCATCCGGCCGTGGGACCCAAAAATCCGGCTGTTTTAGCGGGTAAGTCCGGCTTTCTGATTTTTAGAGATGGCAAGGCTATGCGTAGGCAACAGACTCCCACGGTGCACTTATGTTATTTAATCCGTCAAACACATTATGTATTGAATTAGGTAATAAACATTTGTACAAAGAAAGCAGATTGCAGAATTCGCTGATTTTGTGTCGGTTTGTGTAAGCCCTTAGTGCCTGGGTTCCGAACCCGAAGGTAATTACCCCCGCGGGGGTAAATCAGCTATTCTGTGGGGGTGACAAAGAACCTAATAATTAATACGTAATCTGGTGGGACCAAAGCTGGTGCCGAATATACTGTTAACAGCTAACAGAGCTTTAAGGGGACGATAACTGACTTTTAATGATTTTATACTGAAGATGACGTCTAAACGAGTAGTGTTAGTGATTTGTTTTTTTTTTTTTTATTAAATTAGAGCATTTTCTTAATATTTTAATATAGGCATATTTTTGATTATGTTTATATTACATAGTGAAATTAATTTGTAAAGTTATGTCTAACGCGGATAAAAAAATGAGAATGACGCAAAATCTATCAAGCGTATTTTTCTGAAAACTTCACCATTTTAAAGATAATTAAATTATCATTTTTTTAGTATACGTGTTTTATTAAAATACCTTTTGTTTTACGTGTAATAAATTAATAATGCGTCTAATTTGGGACAGCGCTCCTTGATGGGCGAGTCCTATTACTGGCTGGACGTACGACGCGTTGCGTGAGCTCAGTACAGAATACGCAAGCTAACCATTCAAGGTGACTGTCATATATCTGCATCTTAATAAAAATGCTTAAGAGTACCCTTTGCCACCACCTATAGATGTGAGAGTGGTTTTTCAACTTTGGTTACACTGAAAACAAAGGCCGGCACCGTTTTAATGTGGAACATGACTTAAGATGCGCTTTAAGCGAAACTAAACCTTACATAAAAAACTTTTGAATGCAAAACAATACCAACCATCACACTAACTATGTATTTTTAATTAATTCATTGTTTATATTTAATATAAATTACGTAAGAATTATAAGCTTGTCTTGTTTGTATTGATACCATTTTAAGGTTGGGGTAAAATAAATTTTTCTAATAGGTCGCAGGGGTACCAATATTGAAAATGTTAGGAACCACTGCCTTAGTGTAAAAATTAAGGATTTTGACGAATGTATTCGTCTAAACACATTGAAAGTACAAACTATTATTAACTATCCAAAACTAGTCTTCCTATAAAATACCTATAAAATGCAGTTCAAACAAACACAATAACAGTATCTGCAGTCGTTACAACAACGCTATTACTAAAATACAAATAACAACCAGACATCAATAAACACATTTACAAAATAACTAAATATTATCATAAAACTCACCCGAACAAATAATACTGATAACAAACTAACACTTGTATAGTAAACACTGGCAGATAGTGAAAGGCGTGTGACTCGCGTTGTCTCTAGTACTGGACTGGCCGTGAACTGGTAAAACGTAATGTATCGGCGAATAGCGTTGTAACGAAATAACTGGTATATATCGTTATTGGAGTAACTGGTTTTATCGTTATTTTTGCTAAGTGCGGTGCTCGGTTGTAAACTGGCGGCTCCAAATTTTTGTGGATGAAAAGCAATATTTTCAATGTTGCGTTTTTAGGTCAGCCTCGCTATTATTATACCTTGTCGACTGACTAACTCTTTACTAAGACATGAGCAATTATCGCATAGCTCGTGATGACTTGAAATCAGTAGTAATGTAGAACGTTTGAAGTTATTTAGCGCAAAATATTACACCTAAAAAAACTTTTTTACAAAAAACACAACCGACTTCCAAACTACAAAGTGAAAAATAACTTTAATTTCGGAAGTCGGTGTCTTTGGATCAGATCAGTATTTTAGTTTTTTGACACTGACTTCCGAAATTAAAGTTATTTTTCACTTTGTTTTATGTAAAAAAGTTTTTTTTTTTCACTTTTTAGTGGGTTGGTTTGTAATTTATCTAAGTTACAATAGCCTTATGTCAACTGCTCATCAAAAATACCCAAATCGCTATAGATGTGCCTTTAATATTTGAAGAGTTCCCTCAATTTCTCCAAGATCCCATCATCAGATCGTAACCAAATGACAATGGGACCAACTTGAAAGTATACCTTTTCGAACAAAAAAAGAATTTTTCAAATCGGTCCAGCCGTCTTCGAGTAATCGGGGAACATACATAAAAAAAAAGATATCCCACCGAATTGAGAAGCTCCTCCTTTTTTTTTAAGTCGGTTAAAAATAAAAATCATTTGTGTTATAAAAATGTCGTAGTGTTAAAAGATATCAAATAGTTGTATCCGTTGCAAGGTTGCAAGTAATTTTCAACACTAGCCTATTTATTTATAACTTTACAGAGTTTTCCTTATGTTCGAGACAAATCGGTTACATAATCTAACCTTCAAGCATATATTCGTTGGAGTCGTCAAACTTGTTGTTTACTAGTTTTGCTGATTTAAATATTATTTTAACTCATATGAAATAACTCACCTACGTAAACTCTCTCCTAACACAAGAATAATAAACTTAGTTTCTAGAGTTAATTAGTAAACAGCAATAAAAAAAAAACAGTGGCACCGCGGTAATCAACGCGTTGATGTCTTTTTAATGATACTTTTGACCATTAAAAAGACATCAACGCTGGTGTCGTCACAGTGTCGCGAAATCAATGGTTTAGTCCCATCTCAAAAATGCCCAATGCGCCTAAAAAAGTTTTCACTTTAAAAATATGTACCTACTCTCAATAAAATCATAAACAAATTCAACAAGAAAACTTTGAAAAGTCAGCTGCCAAATAACAACGATAAAAATAGCAGTTACTAAAAATAGCGTTATTGTAGCATCCCGTCCCAACACTATAACCGCTGGACAGGGGACACCGCGATAAAAATAATCATAATCTAGAATTCTCGTGTCGCTTACTTCTTTTTTAACGACACTCATGTTTAAATATCTATAGAGTTGTAGAATAAAAGGTAGTAAACGGTAGAGTATTGTTTTTGTTTGTTACGTAAGTGCAATCTCATTCATATTCAGCGTGTACAGTAAGTCTATCAGGATACAGATCATTAAATAACTAATCAATCTTTAGACGTAACAACCTGAATATTAATTACTCTTTAATTTATTTTTGAGCGTCGTCAAAAAGGAGGATATTCTCAATTTAGGATGTTTGTTTTTGTTTGTATGTTATACTTGTATTTCCCAACCGATTAAGAGGGTGTACAACGGTACAACACCGCCACTCCTTTAAAAAAATAATGGTGCCGATTCCCTTGTTCACAAACTAAACTAATTTTAAGCTCAGTGCATCTTTTTCTTTCTATTTAAATAAGAAAAGGACAGAAGATACATTTTAATTTAGTCCTGTCAAATTAATCAGCGCTTGACGTAAATTGACGTAATTTTAGTTGGCAAGTTTTTAATCACGTCTAAACTTGTATGGAGTAGTGACAGGCGCTGATTAATTTGACTGGACTAAACTAAAATTTATCTTCTGTCCTTTTCTTAATGAAATAGAAAGAAAAAGATGCACTGATCTTAAATTTAGTTTAGTTTGTGAACAAGGGAATTGGCACCATTATCTCGTGATGGAGAAGGAATGATTAAATTTTAATTAAATGTTAAATTCGATCTAAAGAAAAGTGGCCACATTCCCCAAAATCATATTTTGTTGCTTCGTGTCTCAATATGAAACTTTATAAAAGGTATTAGATAATTCTAGACACACTCACCGAGGGTCCCTTATAGTCATATTCATAATTCCTTCTCAGTCACGATTTTTTTTTTTTAAATGGCTCTTTTGTACCGTTGTACGCCCTTAGTGCTACATTTACTGCACTTCAGCTAAGTTTCGACAGAGTTCTTAATGTACTCCTGATTATTTATTTATTTTTATTTACATATACTTTATTGTACACCACAAAAATACATAACAAAAAATTAATCAAACACTACAAAATATACAATATGCGCTTACAAAAATATACAAAATATACGCTTTCCGCGATCTCTTCCAGGCAACCTTGGAATGGACAGTGATTTGCCTGGACATAAAATGGGGCTGTCGTTGGTGCAAATAATAAATATACTAGAATAGATACACTGATATATACATATCCTAAATAATAAATGCATACATACTTACTAGCAACTAAGCAACAAAAATAAATGAAGACTATAGATAATTACAGTTACGAGTACAAGATCACAACGACAAGTAATGTTCCTTTACGAGTCTCTTAAATAGGTAACGATTGCGCTTATCGATTGCGATTACCTACAGCTAATGAATTCCCTAAACACAGGCTTGGCCTTCATAAGTTCATAACAGAGGACCTAATTTAGAAATATTCGTGACGTTAATAATATGACACGCAAGGGCGAATATCGACCGTACATTTTATAATGAACCACAGCAGGGCCGTAGCTAAGGGGCATTGTGGGGCATTGCCCTACCTTAAAAAAAACGATCTATTCTAAATAACAACTAATTATAAGCAAAGTAGGTACTGGTGCCGATTCCCTTGTTCAAAAACTAAACTAAATTTAAGTTCAGTGCATCTTTTTCTTTCTATTTCATTAAGAAAAGGACAGAAGATAAATTTTAGTTTAGTCCTGTCCAATTAATCAGTACCTGTCACTACTCCATACAAGTTTAGACGTGATTAAAAACTTGCCCACTAAAATTACGTCAAGCGTTGATTAACTTGACAGGACTAAACTAAAATTTATCTTCTGTCCTTTTCTTAAAGAAATAGAAAGAAAAAGATGCACTAAACTTAAATTTAGTTAAGTTTGTGAACAAGGGAATCGGCACCAGTGTGAAGCTAAGTTATGACATCTAAATAATTCCGAATCAACCACGGCATCTTATAATCACAGTAAAATAATTATATAATCTGGATTTTATTCGAATTCAGTTGTTTTAAGGAAAGACTTTATATTGAGTAGACCTATATTTGAACATTTTTTTTTTAAATCTTTATTAATTTGAAAGGGTTTTATCACTTAGTGGTAATGTCACCCCCGTAACGGAAAACATTCTACAACTTAAAACTAAACAATGGATAATAAACAGAAATTATTATAATTATGACCTACCTACTTACTTATTCGTTTTAGTAAATAACCAAAAACAGTCTACACAACATCCTAGCCTCCTCCGACAAAGGGGACGCTAGGATGCTGTTACATGCCTCCACTTCAAAACCCACGAGCGAACATTGTCTGTCGTATATGTTCCGGTCACATTCCATCAGCACGTGGTAAATATCCTCAATCACCCCACAAACTTCGCAGTTTGGTGAGGTACTTTTACCCATTAAATATTTAAACTTATTCGATGGGATATGGCCCGAACGCATCCTCAACATAGCTACTACATATTTCCTATCTATGTCCACTCCATCAAACCATGGGTAACGAAGTGGTTCAGACTGGATGGTTTTATACCAGATTCCCTTTAACTTTGATCGTTCATCAAAATATTCGTGCCATCTTTGTCTGCATAGATCTTTGACATGACCAAGCCAATCTGAGTATAACGGTGTGCATGTGTAATTAATACCCTCATATGATGCTTGTTGGGCTGCTAAGTCTGCTTGATAAGAGAAATAATAATTTATTTCAGAATAAATTACTAATTTTTTTTATCCATATCATATCATACCCCCTACAATTAAGTATTAACTGACACACATTACAAATATCAGTCAAGAAAGCTAAAAATTAATTGACCAGAACAGATCAACATTTTTACTTCTGCCCTACTTGTAACAACAACTGCCCCACCTTAAATTTAAGTCTGGCTACGGCCCTGAACCACAGTAACTATACTTTGGCTTAGTCTGGCTCTGGGGTTCTGTAATCTATTCTTAGGTTGGGTTAGTTGTTGGATTTTCTAGTACGAAGTGTTTTATTAGTCCAAAGAGTTGCTACCTTACTATGGACTTTCTTGCCCATTCTTCTCCATACGACACTTCTTTTGGACAACTAGAATTAATTCAAATTTCTTGTAAATAACATTCAAAAGTGAATACTCAAGAGTTTCTACTTTGTTTCGTAACTATAACGACACTGGCAAAGGGTAGGTGCAGTACCTACACGTCTACCTAGCCCTCCAGGAAACACAGCCGTCATGATATTGCTTAGATGCATGTATCTTCCATACTCGTAATCTTGCAACATCTCTACCAATCGTATTCGGTCGACTATTGACTATTCGTCTCGCCTGATCAGTGGAGACCTTGACCTCATTGCATCGAGTCATCGGCCGGTAACTACTACTAACGTTTGTTACGTACAGTTGTAGATAAGTTATACCGACTGTTTGTAAATATGGATTTGATAAAGCTGTAGTGTGGGTTGATTTTTAACCGACTTCCAAAAAGAAGGAGGAAGGAGGTTTTTTTTTTATGTATGTCCATCGATTTCTCCGTCAATTGTGGACCGATTTTGAAAATTATTTTTTTGTTTGAAAGGGTGTGCTCTCGAATTGGTCCCATATTAATTTTATTAACTTTGCTTTGATAGTTTTTGAGTTAGCTACAAAAGACGTATTTTTTTCCCACTTAGTATGTAGATGATATAAGTTTCTCTCACTGGTAGCAGGTAGTGGTATTCGAATGTGTGTGGGGTAGGTACCACAACTAAAAAGTGAAAAATAAAAACTTTTTACAAAAAAAAAACAACCGACCTCCAAAAAAAACACTACAAAGTGAAAAATAACTTTAATTTGGGAAGTCGGTGGCAAAAAACGAAAATACAAAACACAAGACACCGACTTCCGAAATTAAAAATAATTTTTAACTTTGTAGTGTTTTTTTTGGAGGTCGGTTGTTTTTTTTGTAAAAAGTTTTTTATATTGTAGGAAGATACAGAAAATAAACTAGGGTCAGCTTTCAGTCACGTCTAGACAGAGCAGTTTTGTAATGCTACTGATTATGCAATATCTACTCGTTCAGGACTGACACAATTTAGATTACCATCGCTAAGAGAAGAATTGTAGCTGCAGATCAGACTGCACTAATTACTGCGCTACCTAATGACTGAAGATCATCAGTAAACTATTTCTACCCACAGATTACAGAGAACAAAATGTACTAGAATAAGACTTTTTGACTTCGATGCCAATTCATCATCACCATTTCAGCCAAAAGACGTCTATTGCTGGACATAGGCCTTCCCCAAACACCGCCACTTCAACCGGTTCTGTGCTTCTCGCATCCAGCAGATTCCTGCGGCCTTCACCAAGTCACCTTGAGGGAGGTCTTCCAACACAACGTCTTCCGGTACTCGCTCGCCACTCCAGAACCTTTCGGCTCCGTCGGCCGTGTGTTCTGCGAGCAATGTGCCCTACCCACTGCCACTTAAGTTTGGCAATTCTTCGGGCTATTTCGGTTACCTTGGTTCTCTTACGGATCTATTCATTTCTGATTCGATCACGTAGGGAACTGCCAAGCATAGCCCTCTCCATTACCCTTCGAATAACTTTCAGCTTTCTAATAAGGCCCATTGTAAGCGACCACGTTTAAGTGCCACAGGTCAATACTATCAATACGAACTGGTCAAAAACTTTCGTCCTGAGACACCGTGGTATATGAGACGAGAAGATATTACATAGCTTCCCGAATGCTGCCCAGTCGAGTCGGATTCGACGATTGACCTATTTCTTGAAGTTGGACCTACCTAGCTGGACAGTTTGTCCTAGATAAACATAATCGTCCACAACTTCGAATGTAGTCTCCGATCTTCATGAGGGGGGCATTGGGACATGACCTTCGCTTTGTCCATGTTCATTTTAAGAGCCACTCTTTCAGAAGCTCTACTGAGGTCATTTAGCATTATACCGAGGTCCTCCATAGTCTCAACCATGACTACTATAACATCGGCAAACTGAAGGTGAGTGAAGTACTCGCCATTGATGTTGAAACTAACCCATTTCCAGTCCAGAACCTTGAAAAAATTGCATTGAGGGGACAAGCCCCTCAATGCAATGTTGTATGCAGTATGGAGGGGCTTGTGGCTAAGTAACAACAGCTGCACGGGTCGATCGATCAGGTTAAGCTACGCTTGCCGCGGTTGGTCTGTGGATGGGTGACCATCTTTACATACCAAGACCCCTCGGTGCCTCGGAAAGCACGTTAAGGCGTTGGTCCCGGCTGTCATTTGTAGATCTTTGACAGTCGTTACGGGTAGTTAGAAGCCCACAAAGTCTGACAACCAGTCTTAACAAGGGGTATCGTGTTACCTAGTAACTAGGTTGTGGAGGTCAGATAAGCAGTCGCTCCATGTAAAATACTGGTATTCAGCTGCATCCGGTTAGACTGGAAGCCGACCCCTACATAAATACCTTGAAAACATTGTCGAATGCAGCGATGAACAGTTTCGGAGAGATTATGTCTCCCTGTCTCACCCCTCTTTGCAGGATAGGTTTCGAGGTCCGGTCCTGAAGTCGAACCGATATGATATATATACATAGTAGCGTTTTCATATAAACACTTCAGCAAAGTCAAAGTCAAAGTCAAATCATTTATTTCAAATAGGCCCATGTATGGCACTTTTGAACGTCAAAAATTACAAAATAATAAAATTGATTCTAGTCGCCCCTTCCAAAAGGTAGTTTTCGTATGGAGAAGAATGGGCAAGAAACTCCACCGTTACTCTTTTAAAATGTTTTACAATATTGTTTGTATATGTACGTACATTTGTTAAATAATTATTATATGTGAAGACGATGCACCTAGAATAAAATTACTATACCACAATAGGTAAAAAAAATAAAAATGAAGCAACGATAGATAATTTAATTTGTGACAGATACATGGTTCTCACATATTTACAAACATTGTAAAAGTAGACGATTTTCCTAAAATGTTACAATTAATAAGTCAGTGTGTAAGGAAGTAATCACAGAATGTAAAATCAATGTCATACTTAAAACACAAAGTAATAAATTTTACAATTAAATTAGCAACCAGTTTGATTTTGTCTTGATTCTAAATTGTCCTATGGAGCAGGACCAGCATGTTTCCAAGCACTCTTATCTTGGATATAATCCTCTAATTTGTAATATGCTTGTTTATAAAGTGTACTTTTTATATGAGTTTTAAATTTTCTTTCATTTAATTGCAATATGTCACAAGGTATTTTGTTGTAACATTTAACACAGTACCCCATAAAAGATGTATGTACTTTAGATAACCTGAAAAATGGTTGATCTAGTTTATCTTTATTTCGAGTATTAAAATTATGTCTATCACTTATTTTATTAAAGAGATGTGGATTTTTCCTTACATACATAATATTTTCATAAATGAATTGGCAAGGTACCGTCATAATATTAATCCTTTTAAAAAGTTCCCTGAGAGATTCGCGGCGACGTAGATTATAAATGGCTCTGACAGCTCTCTTTTGCAAAATAAAGATGGATTCAATGTCAGCAGCCCGACCCCACAGTAAAATGCCATATGACATAATGCTGTGGAAGTAGCTAAAATAGACCAAACGCGCGGTTTCTACATCTGTTAACTGTCTTATCTTTCTAACAGCATAAGCGGCCGAGCTTAACCGCCCCGCAAGAGATGTTATATGAGGTCCCCATTGTAATTTCTCGTCTAGCGTGATTCCCAGGAAAACCGTTTGATTAATAAATTCCAGTTTTTCTCCATTCAATATGATGTCACATTCGCTACTTTTAACATTAGGTAATTTAAATCTAATGCATTTGGTTTTTTTTTTATTAAGTACCAGATTATTTACCGTAAACCAATCTTGGACTTGCAGAATAGAGCTATTCACGTCGTCAAGATTTTGTGATTGTCGGTTTATTTTAAAGATTAATGATGTGTCATCTGCAAATAACACCATCTTCGGTTGATTTTGAAGTATTTGGGGTGAAGCACCTCGATGTCACCGTTGAAGAGACAGTAGTAGTGTTATACAGCCCAAGTCTCGATCGAATCAAAGGCTTTCTCGTTAGTCAACAAACGCTATGCAGAGATGCAGATTATACTCTTCGGTCTTCTATAACTGCTATAACACTGCCAATTGCACGTAATGTATTTAAATTAGAGTCACCTAAGCGCGGAAACTATAACCCAAATTGGCACGACTGTAGTACAGAATTTCGTAGATTTCTACCTTTGTATGTGTATCCAAAAAGTGTAGCGGAGCAGGTTTTTCACGCAAGTAAGTACCTTAGCTTCGTTGAACCCCTCAAGAGCTAACCCAAGCTATGAAAATCAAACGATCCAATTGGTTGATATCATACACATCCATCGCTATGCAGTTTAGCACATCTCTGGTAAAAAAAGCGGCCAAGTGCGAGTCGTACTCGCCCATGAAGGGTTCCGTAGCAGCAAGTAACGATAAGTTTACGATTTATGACGTATTAAAAAAAAACTACTTGCTAGATCTCGTTCAAACCAATTTTCGGTGGAAGTTTACATAGTAATGTACATCATATATTTTTTTTAGTTTTATCATTCTCTTATTTTAGAAGTTACAGGGGGGGGACACACATTTTACCACTTTGGAAGTGTCTCTCGCAAAAACTATTCAGTTTAGAAAAAAATGATGTTAGAAACCTCAATATCATTTTTGAAGACCTATCCATAGATACCCCACACGTATGGGATCGATGAAAAAAAAATTTTTGCGTTTCAGTTCTAAGTATGGGGAACTCCAAAATTATTTGTTTTTTTTCTATTTTTATGTGAAAATCTTAATGCGGTTCACAGAATACATCTACTTACCAAGTTTCAACAGCATAGCTCTTATAGTTTCGGAAAAAAGTGGCTGTGACATACGGACGGACAGACAGACAGACAGACAGACAGACAGACATGACGAATCTAAAAGGGTTCCGTTTTTTAACGGAACCCTAAAAAGGCAGCCTTACATATAGGTACTAAGGGCAATATGCGTTTCCCAGCGCCAGAGCGGTCTGTTACAGCCACACAACAAGTAAAAAGATCATTTTAAAAAAAATTGTTTCTTGCTACAGTTCGTACGATTATGTTTGTACCTACTCCAGATTAAGTAGAGGTAAACCCCCGAAACCTAGAAACCCTCAAATCTCCAACTCACTCTGAACAAGCGTGTTCAATGCTCGTTCTTTCTAGCGCTCGGTACCATATTTGCGTAACACACGATCAGTCACAATAGGCCCGGGTCGACAGCGCGTTGTGTTCCACGCGCGCCTCAAAGAGATGTCAGCAGAGTTGACGGGGTCCGCTAGGGCCTGCTGGGATTGCGAAGAAAACCGAAAGAGAGATCGTGGCCCCCGGCAACTTGGCAACTGAAGGAACACGGGTGGGTTTTAGCCAGTAAGAGTCTGACACGCCCTCCCGCTCCGCCCAGAGCGGGAGAAGTTATTTGATAATTTCCCACCCAATAAAAATAAAAAACCGGCCAAGTGCGTGTCGGACCACGCACAATGAAGGGTTCCGTAGTTGGGATGAATTTATCCCAAAAACAAACTTAACTTTGTAGTTGAAAAATATGTTCTCCCATACGGAATGTATGGGAAAACATGTTTTTGCAACTGCAAAGTTAAGTTGGTCAATTATTACTCGTTAACCTGTAGAGCCTACTTAGCTGTGATAGTTTTCCTTTTAATTTCGTTTATAAACTACTGTTGTGATTTTTTTCACACACCCAAAACCAACCATTTAGCCGGCAGGGGGGGGGGGACACTTGACTCTAACAAAAATTAGCACTTTAAAGCTTAATATTTCGCAAACGAATCCCTGAATCCAAAAATGGCTTTGACAAACTCACAATATTTTTGAAGGACCTTTCCAATGATACCCCTCACCATGGGGTAAAAAAATAAAAAAATAAACATCACCACTTTACGTGTATGAGAGGTACCCTAAAAAAAAATGTTTTTCATAATTTTGTTTTACCACTTTGTCGGCATAATTAATATGTATACCTATGCCAAATTACAGCTTTCTAGTACTAAGGGTCTCGGAGCTAGACCGCGGACAGACAGACAGACAGACATGACGAAACTATAAGGGTTCCTTGTTTACTACGGAACCCTAAAAAGGCATAGCCGCTGACGCGTGCCACTCGTGTGTAATATGAGCACTTACCCGACTGTTTGTATTAAGTGAAGTGGACTTTGATAGGGTTGTCCGTGAGCTCGTGCGAAAATAACAAACCAGTGGTAGTGTTTAATAATAGTATTCAATTACGAAATATGAGAGTGATAATATCCTCTGTAATCCGAGGGATTTCACTTAAATCCAGTAAGCGGTGTCAGTCTACAATAACTTCGAGTAGAAAGATATTAAATTCAGCCGTATTTGGTAATCTATGACTGAAAGGTAACATGCACTAGCATCATCATCTGCCTAGCCTTTTCCCAACTATGTTGGGGTCGGCTTCCAGTCTAACCAGATGCAGCTGAATACCAGTATTTTACATGGAGCGACTGCCTATCTGACCACCACAACCTAGTTACCAGGTAACACGATACCCTTGGTAAGACTGGTTGTCAGACTTTTTGGGCTTCTAACTACCCATAACGACTGGCAAAGATCTACAAATGACAGCCGGGACCAACGGCTTAACGTGCTTTCCGAGGCACGGAGGGGTCTTGGTATGTAAAGATGGTCACCCATCCACAGACCAATCGCGGCAAGCGTAGCTTAACCTGATCGATCGACCCGTGCAGCTGTTGTTACTTAGCCACAAGCCACATGCACATGCATGCTTAGCAACATGCACTAGCATGGTCCGAAAAATCCTAACTTTAGGCTACGGTGGAAAATTCAAAAGTAGCTATTACAATATTTATTGTATGTTTCCTTAGTGAAAATAGGCAAGAAATAAAAAGTTTTGTATTAACAAAACAGTCATATTTTAAAACTAAGAAACAAAATCATTTTTTCTTCATAAACAATTCTTGTATAGCATAAACTGGCAACCCTTTCGTCTCCGGCAAGAAGTAAAAGAAGAAGACAGCAGTAGAGAAGCAGACAAAAGAGAAAAAATAGAAGACTGGGGGCAGGCCTACAGAAGCTACAAGGAGGTTGAAAACGAACAGAATGAGAAAGTTGAGTATCCACGCCCATTCCACTGCCAACATTGACATGATGCTTTTTACCTGAAAACAAAATAAGTACTAGGTTAACATGATTGAAAGAAGGCTTTGATCTAGGACTGAGGCTAGGGAAACACAAATCATTTTATAAAAACTTACTTGGCAAGAGGCAGGTCCTTATTGGCAAAAAATCGAGATTTCAAATTCAAACCAATAATAGGTAGTGATAATGACTAACCTCGGGTAAAAATACTTCAGCCAAAACCACGACAGGCACTGTTCCTGCCCCAAACGTATAGAAAGTAGTGAACACGTATATGAACATTGGTATCGTCCACTTTGGGCCCCACTCCGTCAGGATCTGGGTTCCTATTACTATGCAGCAGAAACCAGCAGCGACGGATGAGTAAATAAGGAGCGGCTGAAAAAGAAAAGAATGAGATGAATAATTTCTTACTTGTATCACCACAACCACATTCTTTCAGAACTCTGAAGAAGATGGACTGAGATAGAGGATAGATCTATCTCACCAGCCTTCCATCCGCATCAGTATCACCTTGTCAAAAAAGGATGGTGCTATTCATCTGGTATAGTTCCATCCCTTTCTGACACCGTGTAGAGTTTAATGTCTTAATTCCCGAGTAAATACTTCTCACAGAAATGAACTAAGGAAACCAGGAGATAAGAAACATGAAGATAGTTGACAAGAAACACACGTCTCTTCTGACCCCATCTCCCAAGACTGCCAACCACATCTGCTTGGTTGGAGATAACAAAGGCTCTGCTAACGCCAGCACTTCGAGTACCAGGAGATCAAAAAGCCAAAGGAACATAGAAGGTAGTTCTTACCCGTCTTCCAACCACATCAGTCAAATAGGCGGAAATAGACCCAGAGATAATCATGACGACTCCCATCAGAACGCTGCAAAGGTTCGGAGAGATCACGTCAGAAGGTACCGCCTCTGCGAATAAGGGTTCTGCGTACACCATCACTACCGGCAGACCTTGGAAGACGAAGGCTACCTTCAGGATCATGATGACAAAGAATTCGCGTTGAGTTGATGGCGAGTTTTCTGTGAAAGCAAAATCCCATTATACAAGCTATATCACAAAATAATGACTATTCTAGCTAGGGGTAGGCAAAAGTTTCCATAATTCAACGAGCATACATCTTCCTCCTCTCCTCTGGAGGGGCTTGTGGCTAAGTAATAACAGCTGCACGGGTCGATCGATCAGGTTAAGCTACGCTTGCCGCGGTTGGTCCGTGGATGGGTGACCATCTTTACCATACCAAGTCCCCTCCGTGCCTCGGAAAGCACGTTAAGCCGTTGGTCCTGGCTGTCATTTGTAGATCTTTGACAGTCGTTACGGATAGTTAGAAGCCCAAAAAGTCTGACAACCAGTCTTACCAAGGGGTATCGTGTTACCTAGTCACTAGGTTGTGGAGGTCAGATAGGCAGTCGCTCCATGTAAAATACTGGTATTCAGCTGTATCCGGTTAGACTGGAAGCCGACCCCAACATAGTTGGGAAAAGGCTAGGCAGATGATGATGACATCTTCCTCCTCTCATAAAGAACAATATTGTTGAAAGTGGAAATCAAATCTACTTACTGAAAAATTGCCAGCATGACATTTTCTTATTCTCCATTGTCGTCTGTGCATATTTTTCTTCTGTTAATGATTGAACGTCTGCAAAAGCAAAATAATTAATTCAGACATAGCATTTCCTCATTTTCTTAGCTATAGAAGCTGTTTGTAATCTAAAGATAATGAAAGTGGTTTCTTTGTATTTACTAGAGGCCACTGATAAGTCTTAAGTGGCCGTGCACGAAATCGACAGATTTTGATCAATTTTGTTCATTAGTTGTGAGAAAAGGAAAAAGAATTTAAACAAAACTAGGTATTTGTAATTAGAAAATTCGAGGTCTTTGTTTTTCATGTGGCTAAAATGAATTTTTCAAATAAAAGTATTCATGAAAAATCCCAAATATTCGCAACAAGTTTTCCGAAAAATTACGCGAGATTGACGCTTGATCACTTTTTTACAAGAAACTACTTTTTATTTTGAACATTTAAAAATATTATCATCATCGTTATATGGTTTACTTGCATGTAGCTGAACTACTTTTTTCAACTTCGATACAAAATATAACAGAAAAATTATGTTGAAAAAAAAAAACAAAAAAAAAATGTCAACCCTGTCAGCGATGTATTTTTTCCTATTATTTAGCAAACCATATTAAGTAATTAAAAAATCACACATTAGTCTTCCGTTATCCTTGAAATAAAATTAAATTTTTATTTTATCATTCCACAATATTTTCATTAAGTAAATCAAAGGCGAAATAAACCATATTTTCGAGAGCGCAAAAGTGATGCAACTTAACAGGTGCTGTAACTCACACGAATAGTAAAGCACACAGAACAGATTTTATCTTGGTGTGGCTTAACACCACGAAAACTGTATTTTTATACTTACACAGACTTAATGTGTCAATTATTTCAAGCTTTCTTACAATTAGATAAGTTATTAACGAAAAAGGTTTTTTTTCGTACACGCAGCCTTAAATGGAAAAGGATTTACCTTCTGAATGAGAGTTGAAAATCCGTCGTAACTTATGCAACTCTTGCGCCACTTCTTTGGATGTGGACTTTTTACTTCTGTAAAATGCTATAGATTTTGCAGCGTCCTGAAATTACGTAAATAGGGTTCATTAAATGATGACGAATTGGTACCAGGGTTGCAACAAACTCCAGGAGTAAAAAAGACTTTATCAGCGCCAACTTACCTCCTCTCGGCCTTTCGCCATTAGAGTCAGAGGCGACTCCTTGAGCACAGAAAGAAGTAGAACACCAACCACAGACAAGGATAGACAGGCGTATACCATCTGGTGGTAGGATAAATATCCGCCCAGGAAATAGGAGACGAGAATTCCGAAGCCGTAGAACTGCATCGGTCCTGAAGTCATGGTTCCTGAAAATAAATTAAAAAAAACCGGCCAAGTGCGAGCCAGGACCGACGCGAGGGCCAGGACCACGCACAATGAAGGGTTCCGTAGTTGGGATGAATTTATCCCAAAAACAAATTTAACTTTGTAGTTGAAAAACATGTTCTCCCATACATTATGTATGTGAGAACATGTTTTTGCAACCGCAAATGTAAGTTGGTCGATTATTACTCGTTAACTTATAAAGCCTACTTATCTGTGATAGTTGTTCTTTAGTTTCGTTATATATGTTACTGCCGTGAATTTTTTCACATACCCAAAACCAACCATTAAACTTGCAGGGGGGGACACTTGACTCTAACAAAAATTAGCACTTTAAAACTTAATATTTCAAAAACGAATCCAAAAATGGTCTTCGCAAACTCACAATGTTTTTAAAGGACCTTTCCAATGATACCCCACACCATGAGTTAAAAAAAGAAAAAAAACATCACCACTTTACGTGTAGGAGAGGTACCCTAAAAAAAATGTTTTTCATAATTTTGTTTTACCGCTTTGTCGGCGTAATTAATATGTATACCTATGCCAAATTACAGCTTTCTAGTACTAAGGGTCTCGGAGCTAGGCCGCGGACAGACAGACAGACGGACATGACGAAACTATAAGGGTTCCTTATTTACTACGGAACCCTAAAAAAGATATTTATTTAGTAGCAAACATTATGTTAGCCATTCTTAAGGCCTCATTAGCACGCTTCGTTCTTGGTTCAGAATCCAGACAAGTAATTGCAAGGGTGTAAAGGGAGATGCCCAACGTCAACTCAATAGCCCAACTGTGAAAGAAGGAAATAGTCGAAATGGCGAGTGTGAAGCTGTGAGATCGAACACAATTTGATCGTGAACCTCTTAGTATTAAACAAAAGTTAGCAAGACTTGTTGATGGCGGCACTAACGGGAAGATACAGCTAATATTATGTAGGTTCGTTCGACTCGTAAATAGCACAGTTATGAGCATTTTTAAGGTTCCGTACCTCAAAAGGAAAAAACGGAACCCTTAAAGATCACTTCGTTGTCCGTCTGTCAGTCTGTCGAGACCCTTTTTCTCAGGAACGCGTGGAAGTATCAAGTTGAAATTAATATCAAATACGGAGGTCAGTAGTCCCTTGGAGCTTTAAAAAATCAAGCTTCTAAGTCAACGCAATAAAAAATACAGTCATTTAAGCAACATATTTTGATGCTCACAAATAAATCAAAATCTACAGGGTTACTTCCCACTGACCTAGAATCATGAAATTTAGCAGGAAGCAAGGTTTCACAGCACATATAAGGAAAAAGTCCGAAAACAGTGAATTTTGTAGATATACCAAACAAAAAAATTGCGATTACAAACTTACATTACATTTGCAGTAATTTTATAGTAATTTACTTTTGCAGTTGAAGAATTGTCCGTGACGTATATTCCTTGCGAAGCATGTGTGGTCTGACTATGAATGATAGGCTGAGGAATGATGTGATAAGACAGCGGTGTGAATTAAAAGAAGATATAGTGACAAAAATTGAAAAGGGTATGCTGAGATGGTTTGGGCATGTTGAGAGGATGAATGAAAGGCGACTAACAAAATGTATTTACAAGGCTGATGTGAAGGGAAAGGCCGGGCGCGGACGCTCTAGGAGGACTTATACTGACCTTATTGGTGATGTTCTTCAGTAAGGCCAGGTGCGTAGTACTGGCAACCGGCGTGCGCGTATGACCAGATGTATGAACGTAAACGAGGCAAAAGGAGTATGAAAGGATCGTAGCAGGTGGCGTTCTGTAGTTTCTGCCTACCCCCATGGGAAGAATGCGTGTGTTTATGTATGTATGTATATCGATTTATAGGAGAACATGCTTTACAACTACAATATTATGTTTGTTTTTGGGATAAATTCTTCCCAACTAAGGAACCCTTCATTGTGCATGACCAGTTTTTTTTTGTAATGTACGCTGCGCCTTTGAATTAATCCCAGCCCGGTTTTGATGTTAATCTTACCTCTAATGGAGTCCTGGCATATTTCACTGATGTAAATCGTGGTTTCTAGAAAGATAGCGAACCCGAGACCTCCTATCAACATTGCGGTTAGAATCACTTCCACTTGGCTTGTCAACGCTATTATTGACCAGGCGATCTGAAATAGTTACAAAGTTTTGTTACGAGGAAATTCAGGTGACGTAACGTATATTTTATTTACTTTATTTTATCATTTTTAGGGGAAAAATGTAAAAAATTCCGTTACCCCTTTATCTCCGAAGAGAAAAATCTGAAATGATTCTATGTAATAGAAGTGTATGTAAAGATTACAGGAAAAATAAAACGATGTCTCTAAATAGCACACTTTAGTTCCACTATCGGTCAAGAGATGGCGCTTACTTAAAACTGTAATATTCTACACCGCAGTGTGCAGTGTTAAAATTCTCTGACGAATATGGGCCTCGCCGATGAAAATTTAAAATGATACGGAACCCTCGTTGCGCGAGTCGGACTCGCTCTTGACCGGTTTTATTTACTTTGGTCGACACGGATGTCAAATCCATGACCTCACGCTTAAATGTCGCGCTTGCGACTGCTATTCCAACAAAGCTGACTACATCACTTCTTAACACAATATGCTATCCTGGTACCTACTCACCACAAAAATCAAGGAAGTTAATATGACTGACTTCTTCCTCCCCAATCGGTCTAACACCACTCCAGCAATAGGATTAGCTATCAGCGATCCTATAGCTGGCAAACTCCCAAAAAGCGATACTTCTGTTGCCCCCATAGGCCGGTGCAGCGTGGTGTTCTCAGATTTGAAGAGGATGATGGTAGAAGATGGCCAGGCCATCATTATGCCCATGTTTGTGCAGGAACAGCATACTGAAAAATATGGGGATAGTTATTTGGATTACCTCTTTTTTTTTTTAATATTGTTTACACACACGTATTTACATTATTTAAAAACTATCAGACTTAAAATAATATTAAGTACAGTTATATAAATAAAACTGGCCAAGTGCATGTCGGACCACGCACAATTTATGGTTCCGTAGTTAAGATGAATTTATACCAAGAATAACCTTAACTTTGTAGTTAAAAAAAATCTTTCATATGGAATGTATGGGAGAATATGTTTTTACAACCGCAAATCTAAGTTGGTCGATTATTACTCGTTAACTTGTAAAGCCTACTCAGCTGTGATAGTTTTCCTTTTAAATTCGTTATATAAGCTAGGTACTGCCGTGAATTTTTTCACATATCTATTTAGCTGGCAGGGGGAGACCTCGTCCATAGACAGAACTGTCCATAGACAGAACTGTCTATAGACAGATGTAACAATTACAACCCATCGTTCTTGTTTCTTATGATAATTTAAGATCCTTGTTGGGCATAATTGGACGAGGTCTTTTGAAAATATCATTTCCATATTCATTTATAGTTAGTCGGCAAGAGCTACATAAACTTTTTGGGAATTTACTATCATAAATATTAAATTCATCATTGATATACTTTTTTATAACTTCAATGTTTTTCAGATAGCAAGAAATGATGGAAAGGTTTATTTTGAAAAATATTTTTTTCTCACAAAGAACGCATAGTTTTGTGCGATTTTCTTCATGATCGCATTTATAAAGCGGATGCTGACTATTCACCCGACTATTCAGCTGACTATTCATTATATTACTATGATTATATATCAGTGAGATTTGAAAAACTAGAAATTATAAATAAATTGGCCGGAAAGCTCTTATATTGTTTAAATTTTTTTTTTATTGCGAGAAACACTTGACTGCCCTTTCGCCACCTAGTGGCATTTATTATAATTATTATATACATAATATACTAGCTGACCCAGCAAACTTCGATCCGCCTAACAGTCAATGAATGTGCATGTTTAGGATTTAAAAATTTCTACCCTACCTACCTTACCTACCCTACCTACCCACCCTACCTACCCAACCTGCCCACCCTACCTACCCTACCTACCCTACCTAGATATCAAAAAAGCCGATCCACTCAAAATGTATGAGAACGTTTTGTTTTGTTTCGTTTTCGTTTGTGAATTTACCGGGTTATTATACATATAAACCTTCTTCTTCAATCACTATCTATTTAAAAAAAACCGGCCAAGTGCATGTCGGACCACGCACAATGAAGGGTTCCGTAGTTGGGATGAATTTATCCCAAAAACAAACTTAACTTTATAGTTGAAAAATATGTTCTCCCATACGGAATGTATGGGAAAACATGTTTTTGCAACTGCAAAGTTAAGTTGGTCGATTATTACTCGTTAACCTGTAGAGCCTACTTAGCTGTGACAGTTTTCCTTTTAATTTCGTTATATAAACTACTGTTGTGATTTTTTTCACACTCCCAAAACCAACCATTTAGCCGGCAGGGGGGGGACACTTGACTTAACACTTTAAAGCTTAATATTTCGCAAACGAATCCCTGAATCCAAAAATAGTTTTCACAAACTCACAATATTTTTGAAGGACCTTTCCAATGATACCCCTCACCATGGGGTAAAAAAATAAACATCACCAGTTTACGTGTATGAGAGGTACCCTAAAAAAAAATGTTTTTCATAATTTTGTTTTACCACTTTGTCGGCGTAATTAATATGTATACCTATGCCAAATTACAGCTTTCTAGTACTAAGGGTCTCAGAGCTAGACCGCGGACAGACAGACAGACAGACAGACAGACAGACAGACAGACAGACAGACAGATAGACAGACAGACAGACAGACAGACGGACATGACGAAACTATAAGGGTTCCATGGTTACTACGGAACCCTAAAAAACCGCATCAAAATCCGTTGCGTAGTTTTAAAGATTTAAGCATACATAGGGATATAGGGACAGAGAAAGCGACTTTGTTTTATACTATGTAGTGATAGTGATATAATATAGCTATATTATGTTGATATACGTATAGATAATATACCATGTATTGAGTATAAAAACTTTTAAATATCTATTTAGAAAAGAACTTTTAATATTTATTCCAAATTGTCCCAATCTGAAATATAAAAATATGAATAACTTTTGAAAAGGAGCAGTTATGATTTCAATTCCAACGGATTTTGCACCTATAATCATCAACAAATACAACCCAGCTTGCAGTTTTTGTCGACATTTTTGTGCAACCTATCGATCGATGCTTCCTGCCTACCGTGTGTACTGAGTGTTGGAATGAAAGTAATATTGCAAAACAAAAGTAAATAAACAGTAGGACACTTACGTAGAATAGTGCCAATAACTTGGAAGAAGATACCCATTTTTTTTCTCGTTTTCTTCTAAACGGTCACACTGTAAAAAATCAATTACTGATAATTAGTGATCGGATAATCGGATGCATATTTACCTAAAGTGTAGGTGTTGGCTATTATGGAATGCACTTTTGTATCGAAAAAATCCCGGGAATTCGGAATCGACAAATTTAGTTTTTTTTACTATAGAATCAAATCGGGTGTAAGAATATTTACTTAGTTTAAGGTGTTGGCTAATATTATGGAATGCACTTTTGTATCGAAAAAATCCCGGGATTTCGGAATCAACAAATTTACTGTTTTTATTATAGAGTCAAATCGTGTGTAGGTACCTACTACCTACTATTCCTCTTACACTCAACAAGTCATAAATTGATGGGGAGCTTAAAATTAACTTCAAGTAAGTACATATTAATAATTATGTAATCAACTGTTTTTTTTTTCAAATGAATACCACATGCTAAAGACGACGTTTCCTCACCATGTTACAGACTAGTTTATTATTCCCGAATTTTCTGGAATCTCGGGATTTATATTTAAAAATATATGTTTCAAGAAGCTTCCGTAATTTCCTAACCAAAAATGAACTTTAGGTAAATATGCATCCGATTATCCGATCACTGCTGATAATACACCATTGCGAAACTTCGCTTTCCAAACGTGGAGTTCAATAGACCATTAAATACCTAAATGTTCTCCTTACTAATGGTTCACCTACTCTTCTAGCGTACTGATAAGTTCATGATTTACAACCAACACAAGACTAATCTATCTTTATATATAACTAGCGACCCGCCCCGGCTTCGCAAACCGGGTTATTATACATATAAACCTTCCTCTTCAATCACTCTATCTATTAAAAAAACCGCATCAAAATCGGTTGCGTAGTTTTAAAGATTTAAGCATACATAGGGACAGAAAAAGCGACTTTGTTTTATACTATGTAGTGATAAAATAACCTAACAAAAAGTACTAGGCTTGCATAACTTCCGAGATCCATGCGGGATAAGCCGCTGGCAAAAGCTAGTTTAATAATATTAATATACCTATCACCTATTAATTTACAGTAGTTAGCACTTACGAATACATGTCTTTCAGTCACTAAACAAAATACTGCTGAATAAAGGCTTCGTAAACGACTCCGCATAATTTGATACTGTTAAGGTCTATTCATAATACACACATTCGTCGTACGAATCATGTACTATGTACCTATTATGTATAAACACTCAAAAAACGAAACACCAATGTGTCGTACCAGAATACCCTTTTTTTAGGGTTCCGTAGTAAACAAGGAACCCTTATAGTTTCGTCATGTCCGTCTGTCTGTCTGTCTGTCTGTCTGTCCGCGGTCTAGCTCCGAGACCCTGAGTACTAGAAAGCTGTAATTTGGCATAGGTATACATAGGTATTAATTACGCCGACAAAGTGGTAAAACAAAATTATGAAAAAAAAAAATTTTTAGTGTACCTCTCATACACGTAAAGTGGTGATGTTTTAATTTTTATTTTTTTATTCCATAGTGTGGGTATCATTGGAAAGGTCTTACAAAAACATTACGAGTTTGTGGAAACCATTTTTGGATTCTATATCCATCCGTTTGCAAAATATTAAGCTTTAAAGTGCTAATTTTTGTTAGAGTCAAGTGTCCCCCCCCCCTGCCGGCTAAATGGTTGGTTTTGGGTGTGTGAAAAAAAATCACAACAGTAGTTTATATAACGAAATTAAAAGGAAAACTATCACAGCTAAGTAGGCTTTACTAGTTATCGAGTAATAATCGACCAACTTGACTTTGCAGTTGCAAAAACATGTTTTCCCATACATTCCGTATGGGAGAACATATTTTTCAACTACAAAGTTAAGTTTGTTTTTGGGATAAATTCATCCCAACTACGGAACCCTTCATTGTGCGTGGTTCGACACGCACTTGTTTTTACTTTGGCCTCTCGCAGTTTTGACCACTAAGGTAAGGCTGCTTAACCGGACTTTCCTGTGGGTGCCTTAAGCTACTACACTTAGAGCCTCCAGCTAGGAGCAAGTAAACTATTCTAAATGTAAATTAAGCGAACACTCGCTAAGGGCACCCCCTGTGGGGTACGAGCCTCGGCTTAGAGCGTCGCTGGGGGGAGGACAGCAAGAAGAGACAGGCTGGATCAAAATTGGATTATCATCTGAATGATTATTATGCGGGGTATTTAAAGCTACGTGCTCAGCTGCAACAACTGCTGGCACCTCTTTTTCGAGCAAGGGTCGGGGGCCAGAATGCCCGTGAAACGCGGATTTATATACAGGGTGGCAGGGACATCGATGCGAAAACGGTTACCATGGATTCAGTACATGGTTCTGAACCCCCATGCGTTGAAATTTTATGTCGGTCATTAAAAAAAAATAGCCGTCGTGGGACACCTGGCAGATGTGAAACATAGAAATTATTATGTACAGGTAATATTATGCTTATAAGGATAGTTTACGACAGGTCACGCCAACAGTCGGTCACGCCTACCACCAGTTCAAAAGCAGTATTATTTTAATATTACTTCAGTTGAAGAAAGAGATGGAGCTATACGTCCTGTAGAGCTTCATCTCTTTCCCAAAGTAATATTAAAATAATACTGCTTTATGAGCTGGTGGTAGGCCCCCAGGTTTCATATCAAACATTGATATGTTGCAATAGGTACTCCTACGCGGTCAAAGTGTATGTAACAGCAGATTTTTTTTGCCACCCTGTAGGTATATATTTATATATATTTTTATTGTAATTCATATTCTTGAATTATTCTTTATGTACCTATTTAGGTCCGAATAATATCTAAAAAAAAATTGACCTATACTCCATTTGAAATAAGATTAGACATTTAACTAAACCTTTTTAAAGTCCGTTCAACCGACTTTGACTTCTATTGCGTTGGTGGCATGACAAATGGCAGCTGCAGTAAACAGTTGGTATTGTAACCACTTTTTTTGCTTTTAATGCCATCCTTATGCAGACGGTATAAAAGTCAGAATCGGTTGAACGGACTGTGAAAAAGGTTTGTTTAAATGTCTAATCTTATTTCAAATGGAGTATAGGTCTTAAGGGGGAAACGTGAGGCGTCACTTGCTTCAGTCGGGAATCGAACCGACACAAATGCAAACACGTAACAGCCTGTATTTTTAGCCACCAGTATATAGAGTCAATCATAAGGATCAATTCTATTCGTTGGTTATTTAATCTCGATCAATTTCCAACACATTGTAATAAGTTACTCTGTGAACGCCTCCTTACTTATATTCGCCTAGTAGCGTAAAGCAAGCATGACAGATAATTCGTATCGGCAGACGCTAGAGTATTTAAAGTTATACAATTTCGCCTAACATTAACTACTTTATATTCCAACTAGCTGTTGTCAATGACTTTGTCTGCTCGTATTTGTATTCATATTTTTTTTAGAGAGTGCCTGAAAAAATATCGATATATAAAAATATCGATATTTTTCCATACAATTATCTTTATATATCGTCGATATTTTTAATCACGATATATCGATATTTATTTTAGAGTATCGAATTCGTATCAATTTAGATTTTTTTTTTAACGCAACTTTGGTTTCGTGTTTAACCTCTTTGACAGGCGAGCACATCAAACAGAGGGTGCTCCTAATGTCCATATCTGATGACTACTGGTTTGATTAATAAATTGTGTATAATTGTTTAGGCTCGAGCATTAATAAAAAAAAAACTTTTTTACAAAAAACACAACCGACTTCCAAACTACAAAGTGAAAAATAACTTTAATTTCGGAAGTCGGTGTCTTTGGATCAGATCAGTATTTTAGTTTTTTGACACCGACTTCCGAAATTAAAGTTATTTTTCACTTTGTAGTTTGGAAGTCGGTTGTTTTTTGTAAAAAAGTTTTTTTTTTCACTTTTTAGTGGGTTGGTTTGTAATTTATCTAAGTTACAATAAATAGCCTTATGTCAATTGCTCATCAAAAATACCCAAATCGCTATAGATGTGGCCTTTAATATTTGAAGAGTTCCCTCGATTTCTCCAAGATCCCATCATCAGATCGTGACCAAATGACAATGGGACCAACTTGAAAGTGTAAACTTTCAAGTTTTCCTTTTCAAACAAAAAAAGAATTTTTCAAATCGGTCCAGCCGTCTTCGAGTAATCGGGGAACATACATTAAAAAAAAAAAAATATCCCGACGAATTGAGAACCTCCTCCTTTTTTTTGAAGTCGGTTAAATACTATTTGCTTCTATTTTCGTCTATTCTTATTTACGAAGTTTGAATGCTTTGAGAATTTATGTATGAATAATCATGCAAAAACTGACGATATATCGATATTTTTCACTCAACAATTATCGATACTGTTTAAAAATATCGATATATATTTTTCACTGCCCATCCCTACGCCGGCCCAAAAATAACGCCATAGGGAACCGGCATGACATTACTGCCGGCAGCCGAGGTTAAAATCATCGGCTGCCGACATTTTACATACCCTGTGGCCTGCACCGCCGGCTCCCATAATGGACACCGCGCGGCTTTTATGGAATCTCTTCCAGTATTCAGAACTCCAACTAATAACTATTTTTTTTTTCTATATTGTCCAGTCGTTTTTGGCCAGTGGGGGGTCACAGTTTTGACCTAACCTATACCTAACCTTTTTTTGCGAGTCAAAATATTTAACCTAAACTAGTTCGGTTCCTGGTACTTAGTACTTGATTACTGGAATATGGAAAGTCAAAGTCGAAGTCAAAGTCAAATCATTTATTTCAAATAGGCCCATGTATGGCACTTTTGAACGTCAAAAATTACAAAATAATAAAATTGATTCTAGTCGCCCCTTCCAAAAGGTAGTTTTCGTATGGAGAAGAATGGGCAAGAAACTCCACCGTTACTCTTTTAAAATGTTTTACAATATTTTGTATACATTAATTATATTATATATGAAGACGATGCACCTGGAATAAGATTACTATACCACAATAGGTAAAAATAATTAAAACTGAAGCAATGACAGAAAAAATAATTATGTAATGGATACATGGTGTTCACATATTTACAAGCATTGTAAAAGTAGGTACGATATTCCTAAAAAAATTACAGGTGACACTAATTAGTCAGTGTGTGAGTAATCACAGAATGCAAAAAAAAAAAAAAATATGTTATAATATTTAATTATACAATTGAATTAGCAACCAGTTTGATTTTGTCTATACTGTAAATTGTCCTATGGAGCTAGACCAGCATGTTTCCAAGCATTCTTATCTAGAATATAATCCTCTAATTTGTAATATGCTTGTTTACAAAGAGTACTTTTAATATGAGTTTTAAATTTTCTTTCAGTTAACTGTAATATATCACTAGGTATTTTGTTGTAACATTTAACACAGTACCCCATAAAAGATGTTTGTACTTTGGATAATCTGAAAAATGGTTGATCTATTTTATCTTTATTTCTAGTATTAAAATTATGTCTATCACTTATTTTCTTAAAAAGATGCAGATTTTTCCTTACATACATAATATTTTCATAGATGAATTGGCAAGGTACCGTCATAATATTAATCTTTTTAAATAGTTCCCTGAGAGATTCGCGACGACATAGGTTATAAATGGCTCTGACAGCCCTCTTTTGTAAAATAAAGACTGATTCAATGTCAGCAGCCCGACCCCACAGTAAAATGCCATATGACATAATGCTGTGAAAGTAGCTAAAATATACCAAACGCGCGGTTTCTACATCTGTTAACTGTCTTATCTTTCTAACAGCATAAGCGGCCGAGCTTAGCCGCCCCGCAAGAGATGTTATATGAGGTCCCCATTGTAAAAATCATTGAGTATAGAAATATAATACTGGAAAATAAATGCTTTAATGCATGTTTTGATAATGAGCAGTGGTGGCTCAATGGTAACGGCCGCGACTTACGAGTTGTAAGGTCGTAGGTTCGAACCCAGACAGGCGCTTTACTTTGTGTAAATTATTTCATCACCACTGCTCTCAAAACGGTGAAGGAAAACATCGTGAGGAAACCGGCATGTCCTGGAACCGAAAATTCGAAGACATGTGACATCTACCAACCCGCACTGGGCCCGCGTGGTGGATTACGGCCCACTCCCTCTCACAGAGAAGAGGCCTGTGTCCCAGCAGTGGGAACATTTATATGATGATGATGATGTTTTGATATCTGATCTAGGATAAATAAAACTCAATAATAACATAAATTAACAAATATGGTCTTTATTTTAAATTTTACAATACTGTTTTGTATTAAAAACAAATATGAGTTATTATACAAGATGAAATTAAAAACATGCGACAAATTGAAATGGGAGATTCAGTAACTGTTACCTAATCATTATAAATTGTTATTTCCGAAATATAAATTGTGAAAAAAAATCGTGTAATTATCGTCTTAGATAGTGCAAACTAAATTATTGTCTTCACGTAGACACGATTTTATGGCGTTCCAGTAAAACTAAATAAATTTAAAACAAACAAAAAAATTCAAGTATCAATTTAAGGCTCGTACAGACCAGCGCGACACGCGACGCGACACAAAGGCACCGCTTGTCGCGTGCGATTTTTTTTCACAATTTATATTTCGGAAATAACAATTTATAATGATTAGGTAACAGTTACTGAATCTCCCATTTCAATTTGTCGCATGTTTTCAATTTCACCTGTATATTATTCTATTCAGAGGGAATGCAATTATGCAAAATGCACAATCATGCTATTATAACCAAGGAATACATAATTATTGTTCAACGATTGTTCTAAATGCATTAAACAGCTAAATTGCCCTGTCCAATACATATAAATGTATTAAATAACTTAAAACTTGACTCCCTCTAGTAAACGTAGATTAGTGGTGAGTTGGTGATAGGATATTGGTTCTCTCTGGTATCAATATCGACACAAACTATTTGACGTCTAACAATATCTTGGCTATAGGCCAGTGGCAATTCTGTCAACTCCAGCAAAAGTTTTTGAGTCAACCATACAAAGGTGCATATTAGACCAAGTTTCTAGTTTACTATCGGACGCCCAGCACGGTTTTCGACCGGCGTGTAGCACAACTAGCAATTTACTGAACTTTATGACGTACGTGGTTCCAAATGTTGATGCTGGAGTACAAGTCGACGCTGCCTACTTTGACTTCAAAAAAGCTTTCGATTTGGTAGATAATGACATACTATTAGAAAAGCTGGCAGCAGTCGGATGTACTCCTAAATTGCTTCAGTTCTTAGCTAACTACATGAGAGATCGACGGCAGTTCGTAGAATATGCTGGTTGTAAATCTGAGCCTTATTATACAAGATCAGGAGTAAGCCAAGGCAGTAATGTGGGTCCGCTGAGCTTTATTATTATGATAAATGACCTGCCTGAGGTTGTCAGGTTTGCCACTTGTCTATTATTCGCGGATGATCTTAAGCTACTCATGGCCATTAAAGATAAAAGTGACTGTGCACGATTGCAGCAAGATATAGACTACGTAGCTGAGTGGAGTAGGAAAAATAAAATGCAGTTTAACGTCAAAAAATGCTCAGTCATAACTTTTAGCAAAATGAGAGAACCACATCATCACGAGTACAAGCTTGAGGGCACAGCAATTGAGAGGGTAAAAAAGGTTCGCGACCTGGGTGTGCGCTTGAACACTGAGTTAACATTTCGTGACCATATTGTAAATGTTTGTAAGAAATCATATAGAAGTCTGGGTTTCGTTCTTCGACGGGCATCGGGTTATACAAATATAAAAGCAGTTGCAGCATTGTATAATGCGCTTATAAGAACGCAGCTTGAGTATAATGCTGTCATATGGGCTCCGCATGAGACTAAATATACTCTCATGTTAGAGCGCATACAAAACAAATTCACCAGATTTTTGTACATGAAACTACACGGTGTCTACCCCTTCTATCCGTTGATGTACCCAACTTTATTCGTTATCGGTATGGTCGGGTACAACAAACTCGAAACAAGGAGGGACTTAGCTATAACCACATATGTATTCAAACTGTTACGTGGTAAGACCTATAATTCCGGAGTTTTGAAGGAGATTTGTCTGAATGTGCCTGACAATTACGTATCGCGGCGCCGGAAGCCACGGTTACTAGCTGTGCCACACGCACGAACCAACTTGCTCAGCAAAGCGCCACTGACGCGCGCCTTGCACGCACTGAATGACACGGCTGACAGGATCGATTTATTTTCCTGCTCTCTGAATGAATTCACAAAAATAATATTGTATGTTTTATGTTATTTAAGATAGTTTAATTAAGGACCACGCTACCGCATTAGGAATTTTCCTGTAATGATAGCAGTGTTTGTGATAAATAAATAAAAAAAATAAAAAAATAATAATAATATATTTTGTGGAATCGCACGCACTGGAAGTGATAGGGAGAGGCCTTTGCGCAGCAGAGGGATGATACAGGGTAACAGGAACAGTACGAAAATCAGAACGAATGCCGCCATCTTGTCTCCATGTCAATGTCATTCAATACAACGAATATGAACAAGTGTTACTAAAGCTTCGGTTTCCTAGAGGAGCCACCAACGGCCGCAGTGACGGCTGTCAAAATGATAGCAGTTGCAAAGATTTAAATCGTTAGATACGCCCAACCATATCAAAAGATAGTCGCATTTCTGATTCGTTTTGACACCTCTGACACACAATGACGCTGTGACTACACTCGATTGTCATGGAAACGCTCACTCTTATCAGTATGGACACTTTTTCTTGTGACTAAGTACAGTGAGGGCAAATCTAGCGATTTAAATCTTTGGGCAGCAGGATTTGACTTAATGTCAAATACTGGTGAAAATTACTGATTTTCATGGAAGTCGTTATAATATGACGGAACCAACTTCTTAATATCGATTCACATTCAACACGTCATCGGTCCAAAGGAAACCAGTTTTAAATCGGACCCAAATCCTGCACAAAATCCTTTTTCGTAAATTCCCCATAGGGCTACCCAATTTGTATTTAAACTAATTATTACTAACTATTGTACAATTTTGGTATTCTAGGACGCGTTGACCTTGATGCTAAGTATCTGCCAGAATATAATCCAGATGGGCAGGAGTACTGCAGTTGTTAAGTTGAACAGCCAGTTGCCATACAGCTGGAAAAGGAAAAAGATGTTCAGAGGAATGTGAACCTTGGAAAAGAACACAAAGTACAGTAAATCGCATATAGAATTTTAGGAATGGTTCTGGGGCCATACTATGACGTGTTAAAGCTATCATTGTTCCATTGCGAAAAAGGGCTAACGCTATTCGTCCTGTATAGCTCTATCTCTCTCTGACACTGGAACAATTATGGCTTTAACACGTCATAGTACGGCGCCTGTTTTGTAGAGCATCCTCTGTCACTCAGAGCTGTGTCCTCCTGTGACCACTTTTTTTTAACTTGTCTTATCATAATATTTAAGTTATTTAAAAACCCAATATAACGAAAGAAAATAATTCTTTAACAGGCTGCTTATGGGCCTGTGCACACTGGCGGACAGCAGGGGAAAGCATCGAGGAGGATTCCCCTATCTGCCAGCGCACACTGACAAGAAAAATCCGCCAGCTTACCGGAGCATCCGCCGGTATGCCGCGGTATCCGCCCAGTAGCCACCGCTCACCGGGATTTGATTATTCCACTAGCGACTACGCAGTCGAAAAGTTGCTTTTGAAAGAGCAGACTGGCAGACTCCGGCGCATACCACCGCGGTATCCAGCGAGAAAACTCCGCTGATGCTCCAAGGTCGATCACCGACCATTGAAATAAATACCTTATTTCGATTGAATAAGTATTAAATTCAATTAATAAATTTAATATCTTCTACCGTCCCGTCCGCCAGTCTGCGCCGGCCATATGATGGTATCAAATCTTCGACTCATTGCCGTCTTCTAGGATCAGCTACCAGGCTGACATGAGCCAGTAGGAGTTCAATACATACCATAGAATCAACAATTTGGATTGTTTAGAGAACATAGTGGCCTGCAGGGCGACTCGGTATGCCTTAGAAGCCTTCATCGGGGAACAGAACTTACCAGGAAAGCATGAGGCAAAGGGAGTTATACAGTGTGAGTCTTCATAATGTGCACATATCGAAATGAGGGATCTATGCTTAATTTTATCGACGGATCAACGTTTTTTTTTTTTTTTTTGATTTTTTTGTATCAATTTTTTTTTTTATTCTCTTGGGCATCTTATTTATAAATTTTACAATTATTGTAAAAATTGATGAAAAAAATACAGATTTTTGCTAAAAAAACATGTTTATTTTCAATTGAGGGTAGTTTTTTTTCTCAATTTTAATTTTATGTGGACGCCTACTTACTTCCAATCATTATGGAGTTTGTTTTATCGCCATAGCTGATTCAGTTTAAAAGTTACAGTTTTGTTACAATTTTTTTTGTTATTACATAAAAAGTATAAAAATATTTAGATTTTTTTAAATATTTTATCTGTCGTTAAAATTAAGCATAGATTCCCTCATTTCTATATGTGCACATTATGAAGAATCACACTGTATACATACCATAGAATCAACGATGGAGAACATAGTTGCCTGCATAGCTGCGTCAGATCCTCGACTCAGCATGCCGAGGAAGTTTTCCTCGGGGAACAGAAACTTGCTGTAGGCGACCATGCTGAGCGATACAGCCACCAGGGGGTGCACGAGGAGGCAGATTGTGCGCTTTATGATCAGGTAGAACGTACTGGAACAGATTATAAGGACAGTTTTATTAGTCAGAAGAGGTACTCGCGAAATGAAATCCAATATATTTATTATTTGACATAAAAAAAAAAAAAAAAATTACATGCCATAATAAGAAAAATAATAGTCAGAAAAATGGCTCGCGAAATCCAATATATATTTATTTCTAATAGACTAAATTCGAAAGCAAACATTTATTAGCTGAACTACATAAATTGTAAGAGTATTCTCAAGGATGCTCTCCAAAGTATGTCTTACAAAGATACAGAGAATTTACTAACTGTGCTAAAGTGAATAAGTATGTACAAATTTCACCTACGTTAAGTATTTATCAAATTTAGAAACTAAGATTTAAGCTACTCAACATATAATTAGTGATCTATTGTCAACCTGCAGATAATTTATTTATTTATAAGTCTATTTTAGCTTTTGCTTTTGCCTGAAACACAGGATTACCTAGTTCAGGCACGTAAGTCTTAGGAATATAATTTACATTTAAGCAAATCTGTAATAGTTTTTATGCCTTGTAATAATTTTTTGAATAAATATTATTATTATTTATACGTCTTTGACACATCTCGGGACCCTGGGGTTCCGGACCTTTGGAAGGCGTACGAGGGGCCGAAGCCAACTCGCAGAGGCCCCTTAGACGTTTTTAATGAAATGAGGTACCAACCGACGATTATCCCTGTTCGCACTATGCAAGTGGAGCCAAGGATAACCCCCGGTTGGTGTAGGACTATTGTAAGATATGGAAACAAAGATATCGGACTATGGGTTTGGGTTGCTAAAGTGGACTGGTAACCTGGAACTATGGAAGAACTATGGCCCCTGCCTGATCTATGTTTTATATGCACACGGATAAAATGGCAGGGGGTGACTTGCACACTCAATAATGGGCCCCCGAAAACGGTCGCTAGCACATAGTGTCGTAGCGACAAGGGGGCATCACGTCCTGAGCACGTGCTTATGAGCAGTGGAGAGGTATTCCACGGCTATCAGGACAATCCCGGAAGTACGGTCAAGATCCCTACCAGCATCTTACTAGAATACTTCCTTCCTCCGAGCACGTTTGCTCTAGCGAATCTCCACTCAAGCCGGCCAATAAAGGCAAGAATGAGGTGGGAGCTCTGTTCCTCGTCAGTGTTCACTCCAGCCGGCCAATAAAGGCAAGCTAGAGGTGAGGAACAAGACTTCTCCCGGGAGATAGGGTCCGTGGGGTCGCTACTGCCCAACAGCTCGCCACATGCTGCCCTGCGGGTTTTTGTATCTCTCTTGGTCTGGCTCCTAATCCCAGATCTGTTCCGGCAAAGTAAACTCTACCGGCACAGGCCTAGAGTTCGGAGCGCGCAAGCCCCACCACAACGTCTATTATTATTATATTTATTGACATTCAAAAATAAATAGATATAATTTTATATTGAGAAAAAACTAAAGCTTCCGCGGTCAAGTTGTGAGAGGATCAATTAAAAATGCATCTGCTTCATGCAGTTACTTCAATTTTCATACATTTTTGGACAAAAAAAAACAGTGGCACTCCGGGGGTGCCGACAAAAGAGCCGAAAAGAAATCGGCACCGCGGCAATCAACGCGTTGATGTCTTTTACTCCACGGTGTCGGTAAATTGCGTTAGTGTCGCGAAATTAATGGTTTAGTCCCATCTCAAAAATGGCCAACGCGCCTAAAGAAGTTTTCACTTTGCCAAAGTTACAAAGAAAGTAATTTATTTAAAGCCAATAAATAAAATGGTCACATTCGTCCTTGACATATTTACTATTCTATTATTTGACATTATATACCTACGATTTAAATTCAACTATTTTTTTAGTGACTTGTGGACATGATAATTATTCAGATTGATTACAGTTGTAATAGCAATCATATAATTGCGTTTTATTAAAATAGGTTTTTTACTTTTATTAATTTATTTATTTTTTGTATAGATTCTTTTCTACATATTTTGTGAATGTGAGAACGCTGTAGGCTTAGTGGATTGTAGACCTGTTGACCATTTTCTATTTTGTTAAGTACTTGGTACTTATTGAAAGACCTACACTGTCCTCCCATACCTAGAAACACTGTTATATGAAAGTATTGTAAAAGCCAATTATTTTTAAAAGAGTAACCGTGGAGTTTCTTGCCGGCTCTTCTCCATAGGAAACGACCAATTGGAACCGTGCACCTAGCTTCTGACGTTTCATAAGTGCCCCTGTAGGTGTATGTGAAATAAAATATTTTGATTTTGATTTGATTTTGGTCTAAAAATTATTACTATTCATGGAAAACATAATCCACAAAAAATCTCTTTTTTTTCTTTTTTTTAGGTAGGGCATCTCGTAGTGGACCTCTGAGATCATGACTATTTAACCGAGCTTTCCTGTGGGTGCCTTAAGCTACTACACTTAAAACCATTATTCAACTATGCTAATTAAATCTAGGTGAACGCTCGCTAAGGGCACCCCCTGTGGGGTACGAACCTCGGCTTAGGGCGTCAACCGGAGGGAGGACATCAAGGATGGGACGGGCTGGATCAAAGTTTTGATCATGATTATTAGTTGGGGAATTTAAAGCTACGTGCTCAGCTGCAACAACTGCTGGCACCTCGTTATCGAGCAAGGGTCGAGGGGGTAAAAAAAAAATTCTCACCTTCCCTTCCCTGCGTCTTTAACCACCACGCTGCACATCAGCGCCAAAGGAGTATACACAACCGCTATAACGAATCCCAAGGAAAAGTTATGCATGCCAACACTCAGGCATACTGTGGACAGTTCTATGAGGAGTAGTATGTTGACTAGAGAGAGCTCCTCATAAGTTATGCGACCCTTGCGTAGAAACCGCGGCATGAAGGGCGTTACTGCAGTTAGAAATACTGATATGGCGATCAAGCCGTAGTACACTGATACTTCTGATGGCTGGTTGTAGTAATTACCTGAAAATCAAATAACTTAAGATTAATCATCAATCTTTTAGGATAGGTAAGAGAGTACGCTCATTTTGACAGATATGATATTTATGTCCCATAAAATAGGGCGCGAGTTCTAATAACTGGGCAAGAATCAAGATTGGACTGCTGGATAAAAAGCTTACAGTAAACAAGCTCATTCAAGGCAAGGCTCAGGGCATTTCTGTTGAAAAGATGTCTTTACTCATTAGATGATCATGTGTCATTATTTGTCTATGGATTATATTGTGTTCATATTTCATTTTTTGATTATTGCTGCTATTTTGCCGCTGATATTATTTTTTTGACATTTGATTTCATAATTAATTATGTTTGAATGGTATTGCACATTTTTAGGGTTCCGTGCCTCAAAAGGAAAAAACGGAACCCTTATAGGATCATACGTGTGTCGGTCTGTCCGTCTGTCTGTCTGTCCGTCTGTCACAGCCAATTTGCTTCGAATCTAATGGACCGATTAAGTTGAAATTTGGTACACATATGTATTTCTGTGACCCAAACACGAACGTGTAACGTAAATAAATGTATTTTGAATATAGGGGTCACTTTTGGGAGCAAACAAGAAAATTTAAAAAAAAGTTTTGCTAACAGTACCGTGTGACATATCAAATGAAAGGGCTTGTTGCGAAGATCTAAAACATATTTTTTATATAATTTTAAAATAAACACTTTTAAAGATATTTAAGAAATTCGATGAAAATTGACCATTCCCCCCTTTATCTCCGAAACTACTGGACCTACAATTTTTAAAAAATTACAGAGAATGGTTCTTTACTCATAGATTACAAGAAAATCTATAAGAAGTCTATGGTCTTAAAATAACATGGTAAATCTCTCAATATTGTGCGTACAAACTTGCTACTAAAACCCCAGGCCCCACACTCAGCAGTCAGCAGTCGCTTGCACCCACCAGTCCAATGAGGCAATTAATTAATTGTTCTGATTAAAATAATGATTGTATAACGTTCTCTTACCGATATAACTCAAAAGAAAAGGCGAATTCATAACAGCGTATCCAATCAAATGTACCAGGAGATAATTAGCGCCAATATTCACGATGCTCATACTCAAGTCGTCCACTTTCTTCTTCCCTTTAGTTTTAACGACCTTTTTCACCTCCTCGACTTTCTGGTCGCCTGGTTCCTCCGTGTCGGAATCTTTCTCTTTCTTCGGTTTCTGTTTGGTTGTCTTTTTGCTTGCTTCCTTGTCTGTTTCCTCGTCGCCATCTTGTTGGATGGTGGTCACCCATAGGAATAATGCTCGGAGTAGCATGGCCACGCATAATAAGCATAATGATGGCATGTATTGACCTGAAAAAATTATAGAGTTGAGGTTACGTTAGACCAGTTTTGTTGAAGAGTGCTAAAGTCCCCCGTGGCCCCCAGTTCAAGAGTGCGAGGGAACAAGGGGTGGTTTGAATCAGTAGAAGTCTGACAAACCCCCCCGTCCGCCCCAGGACGGAGGACATCCATGAGGATTTCCACCAAATTCCAAAAAAAATATAATGTTAGACCAGTTTAAGCCTCTCCGACCCAGATGACCCCATAACACTCCTCCAGGAGAAGAATAGGGCCACCAGTACAGTACACAAATACAGACGCCTCCCGTCATTCCGACCTCGCCGCCGAGGTCCTTCGCGACCACGACCGCGTCCCCGAGTAAATGATACTCCCCCCCGACCTTGCTCGAAAACGAGGTGCCAGCAGTTGTTGCAGCTGAGCACGTAGCTTTAAATACCCCGCATAATAATCAAGATGAAAATCTAAGTTTGATCCAGCCTGTCCCTTTTGCTGTCCTCCCCCAGCGACGCCCTAAGCCGAGATTCGTACCCCACAGGGGGTGCCCTTAGCGAGCGCTCGCCTAGTTTTAATTTATAATAGTTTTTGCCCCTGGCTGGAGGCTTTCAGTGTAGAACCTTAAGGCAACCACAGGAAAGCCCGGTTAAGCAGCCATGACCTCAGTGGTCAACTGCGAGATGACACAGTTACAAAAAAAAACGCACATTAATATTACCTTTTGGAACGAAGTTCCTTAAGGTTGAACTAGTCGCGGGTTCGAACTCATTGGTGGGCTTGGTCAAAAAGCACGCTATCTCACCTGGCATCGTGTCCGACAGAGATAGTATCAGTGATGAGCAGTTAGACGCTGGTCTACATGCACAAACTCTAGTTCGCACGCACACAAACACCGTTCAGAACGATTTTAGTAAAACGAGCGCGTAAAAAATTACGAAAAGTCCTTTGGAAGGTGGAGTTTTATGAAAAAACTACTGCATATATCAATTACGAATAAAGTTTATTATAATCTTCGACAATTGAGCTTTGTCGGAACGAGTTTTGTTTTGGAGATTTTATACTTCTTTTATTACTTATTTACTCCCAAAGTTGCGTTAAAATTAGCAGGAAAAACGAATCTTTGTTGGCTCATAACTTTTTAATTGCTTTTTTTTTACTATTCTGCTTCTGTACAGACAAAATTAATAATAAGACAAAACGATTTCATGTTTTACTTTGGATGTACAATGTGTAACAGTGGAGTAAAAACCCCCGAAATTTGTATGGAAAAAGTATCGGCTAGTTGCGCCTTAACGTGGCTTACAGTAAGAGTTGACTGGTAGAATTCGTCACGTAAGGAAATAGCTCCATGCGACTTTGTCTCTTTCTATCTACGAATGTGTGTGTTTGTACGAGTTTAGCGTAAGGAACTTCGTTCCTGACGGGGTCTCCCTATCGCACACGATTCTTTTTCTTTGATTTTTCACATTAGAGGGCCTCCCTTTCTCTTTTCTATTAATGATTTCTTTGTGATGAATAACCTTTTTGTAACCGACTTCTGATGGCATGTGAATATAGTGCACATATTGTTTGACTAGCATACATAATTCTTTGATGTACATGCAGGGTAAAAGTAAAGTATCGCAAGACAGTAATATTCGACTCACCAATAGAAATAAACCGATGTGTAGCCGCCAGCAGATAAAAGAAGTAACTTTGATGGAACCTCTCTAGCAAGTTGTTCAACGAGCGCAGTATACTCTCCAAGGCTACTCCTAGTCTGTAGAAGTTAGCGTTGGAGAGCGTATGTGTTCGGGGCGCCGCGCCGCCTTGGTCGTTAGCGTCGCGGCCTTCCAGGGTCACGGCTTCGATGCCGAAGCGATGGAATAAGCCGTGGTTGCCGTCCGGAACCTGTGTGGGGTAGAAAATAGGTTATAAAGATCCAAGTCAAATCATTTATTTCAAATAGGCCCATGTATGGCACTTTTGAACGTCAAAATTTACAAAATAATAAAATTGATTCTAGGTGCCCCTTCCAAAATGTAGTTTTCGTATGGAGAAGAATGGGCAAGAAACTCCACCGTTACTGTTTTAAAATGTTTTGCAATTGTTTGTATAGGTACGTACATTAGTTAAATAAATGTGAAGACGATGCACCTAGAATAAAATTACTATACCACAATAGGTAAAAAGAATTAAAAATGGCGCAACGACAGATAATTTAATATGTGATAGATACATGGTGCTCACATATTTACAAACATTGTAAAAGTAGACGATTTTCCTAAAATTTTGTAATTAATAAGTCAGTGTGTGAGGAAGTAATCACAGAATGTAAAATCAATTACAATTAAATTAGCAACCAGTTTGATTTTGTCTTGACTCTAAATTGTCCTATGGAGCAAGACCAGCATGTTTCCAAGCACTCTTATCTTGGATATAATCCTCTAATTTGTAATATACTTGTTTACAAAGTGTACTTTTAGTATGAGTTTTAAATTTTCTTTCGTTTAATTGCAATATGTCACAAGGTATTTTGTTGTAAGAAGGTCAAAGGAGAGATCTGCCAGTCTAATCTATAAAAAAACTCACTTTGAAAACTTAGGATTGACACTGAAGACAGCTCACTTTATAGTAATATGTTCTTAATGTCCCTCGGCAGACCTCGTGTTTCGGCAGTCGTCGGATTTTTATCAGTTGCCCTTTGCACTTGGTGCAGACCGGACGCTCTCAATCGACTTGGAAGTATATAGAGTTGTTAATACTCTTTTAACTTAATAAAATTTATTCAAAAAATGGGAGGAAAGCTGCTAAAGTCGCAGGCACGACAGATAGGAAAATAGTTTTACAGCTCTATATAGTTCACACGAAAATCAAAACAAAACAATGAAGTACTTAGTTCTGAATTCAAATTATTATACAAGATAAATCTAATAATTGATGGACATGGGAATTAGCATTCGTTTGTATTCGGAAATGCGATGATTCCCGAGGGACATAAAGAATATAGAAGTACTGTAACTATGTTTTTATGGTGAGAGAATAGAATATAATATAATTTATTATTGAGTACATGGAACATTAAGATCTTAATATTAAGAGCGTTCATTCTAAAAGTTGGCAACGTCGCAAATAGCTGTCAAATATTTACCTGTTTTGATTAATTTGGCAATATTACTGCATGGAAATAAGAAATATCGCTAACTAGTGAATCATCATCATCATCATCATCATCAGCCTATTAATGTTCCCACTACTGGGACACAGGCCTCCTCTCTGTGACAGGGAGTGGGCCGTAATCCACCACGCGGGCCCAGTGCGGGTTGGTAGATGTCACATGTCTTCGAATTTTCGGTTCTAGGACATGCCGGTTTCCTCACGATGTTTTCCTTCACCGTTTTGAGACAGTGGTGATGAAATAATTTACACAAAGTAAAGCGCCTGTCTGGGTTCGAACCTACGACCTACAACTCGTAAGTCGCGGCCGTTACCACTGGACCACCACTGCTCCCACTAGAATATTAATAATGAATTGCAATTATAACACTGAATTTGATGTTGTAAAGTTGTAACCGTTTTAGGTGTAAAAAAGGCATTTGGAAGGTTTCCAAATACATTTTTTTTTACATTATCATCATCATCTACCTAGCCTTTTCCCAACTATGTTGGAGTCGGCTTCCAGTCTAACCGGATGCAGCTGAATACCAGTATTTTACATGGAGCGACTACCTATCTGACCTCCACAACCCAGTAACTGGGTAATAGGATACCTCTTGATAAGACTTTCGGGTTTCTGATGACCCGTAACGACTGTCAAAGATCCACGAATGACAGCCGGGACCAACGGCTTAACGTGCTTTCTGAGACACGGAGAAGTCTCGGTATGTAAAGATGGTCACCCATCCACGGAACAACCCGGCAAGCGTAGCTTAACCTAATCGTGCGGCTGTTATTACTTAGCTACGAGCTCCTCTCCTCTTCTTATCTACTCAAAATAGTTTTATTTTTAATATCGCTGTCACTTACGCCGTCAATCTGCGAGAGTACCATATCGAACATGGTCCGGAACGAGGTCGTCCAGCCATCCATCTTGTTAGGCCCGCGCATCCACGAGTAACTAAAAAAATATATTTTACACGTAATTATTCAAAACATTTTGTTGCCCAAAAGAAAAAAAATGGAATTAATAAGAGAATGGAGCCGATCCTTGTTCGCAAACTAAACTAAATTTAAGTTCAATCTTTTTCTTTCTATTTCATTAAGAAAAGGACAGAAGATAAATTTTTGTTTAGTCCTGTCAAATTAATCAGCGCTTGACGTAAATTGACGTAATTTTAGTAGGCAAGTTTTTAATCACGTCTAAACTTGTATGGAGTAGTGACAGGCGCTGATTAACTTGACAGGACTAAACTAAAATTTATCTTCTGTCCTTTTCTTAATGAAATAGAAAGAAAAAGATGCACTGAACTTAAATTTAGTTTAGTTTGTGAACAAGGGAATCGGCACCAGTGTCTGCCTTTGTACCTTTATTGTGTACAAATTTTGACAAATAAAGAGTAAAGGATGATTTCCACCAAACGGCTCGCATCGCTTCGGATATGAAAGGGTATGAACGGATGCGGCGACAGCCGATCGCGGCCGACAGGATGTCGACGCATACAATCGGCTTTGTACCGTTGCTTGCGAACGTATCCGTTTCTGCGCCTAGTGAAATAGTTTCATTCCTACCGTGTTGACGTGTTCTAATTTTTTAATTCGGCTACCACCGCGAGTCGCGGAAGACGCCCGTGGTCAAGCTGCTGTGCGCGGCTTGGTAATATAGACGTTAAATACTGTGTACACGATTTAATATCGTTTAAAGATTGTTAAATCCGTTCCCATTGACCCCCCATAGGCAGAAACTACAGAACGCCACCTGCTACGATCCTTACATACTCCTTTTGCCTCCTTTACGTTCATACATCTGGTCATACACGCACGCCGGTTGCGAGTACTACGCATCTGGCCTTTCTGAAGAACATCACCAATAAGGTCAGTATACGACCTAGGGCGTCCCCGCCCGGCCTTTCCCTTTTATGTATGTGTGTATGTATGTGTGTAAATCCATTCCGATCCAATGCGATGCGAGCCGTTTGGTGGAAATCATCCTTTAGCGGGCCTAAAGCAAAATCTTCAATCTTTGTTTCGATTTTCACAGTAGTAAATCATGTTCAAATTTGAAAAAAGTATATGTCAGGAAACTTAATTATATATGTAAAGGTCGGCCCAGACGAAAGACATAGTAGGACAAATAGAATTTAAAAAAAGTCTGTGGTTTTATCTTACTATATTGCATATACTACGCACTGCAGTTGACCTACCGCCCGTGGTTGTTTTCCGCACTAATGCGGGGGTTGCGAGACGCGCGGGTGAAATCTGAATTTATCCTGGCAATAGACCCGCTCTTAATTACGACTCACAAGAAAAGTTGCGAAGAAATCCGAAAGGGAGAACATGGTAACTGAAGGAACACGGGTAGGTTTTAATCAGTAAGAGTATGACACACCCAAAAAAAAAGTACGACACACAGGGGAGTCAGCTCTGGCGAGTTTTAGATAACGGCAGCGCCAACAGATTGCGTAGAAAATATCCCGATTCGTTTGATGAAGGAAGGCGTTGGAAGGCCTCCCACAAGATGCACCGATGACCTTGTCAATCCGCTGGATGCGAGAAGCGCAGAACCGGTCGATGTGTTGACGCTTGGGGGCCTATACTGGCGTCCTTTGACTAGAACGCCGTTAAGCCCAAAAAGTTATTTCCGAGAAAATGGCAAAAAACAAAAAACCCGGGAATCATCATCATCTGTTTAGCCTTTTCCCAACTATGTTGGGGTCGGCTTCCAGTCTAACGGATGCAGCTGAATACCAGTATTTTACATGGAGCGACTGCCTATCTGACCCCACAACCCAGTTAGGTACTGGGTAACACGATACCCCTTGGTAAGACTGGTTGTCAGACTTTCGGGCTTCTGACGACCCGTAACAACTGTCAAAGATCTACAAATGACAGCCGGGACCAACGGCTTAACGTGCTTTCCGAGGCACGAAGAGGTCTCGGTATGTAAAGATGGTCACCCATCCACGGACCAACCCCGGCAAGCATAGCTTAACCTGTTGGATCGACTCGTGCGGCTATTATTACTTAGCCACGAGCCCCTCACGAGCCCCACAAAAAACGAGGGAATCATTGTTTTTTAAAAACTATGATTGTTGGACACATCAATTGAAATTCTTTTCTGTTTATCCTAAAGAATCCTTTCTGCCCAGAAACTCTTAAAGAAGAAGTGTGAGTTAGACGCTCTCTAGTGATGGAATCATCATAAATTGTGTTACTTACAAAATGCCTACAAAATTTTTCATATCTCTGGAACTATTTATGTTGTAAAAATGTTTCTTAGACAGAAAGATAGAGAATTTTTTACTCTATCACTTTCAATTAAAAAGTAAAAATTGGCCATTTGAGGGTTAACGGCTTTCTAGTTAAAGGACGGCAGTATTTCCAGCAGTGGAGGTCTTGCGCCTAAAATGATGATGATGAAAAACCTTTATAGTATTTTTTCTAATTTAATCAAAAAATTACCTGTTTCTATAAGAGTGGTGTAGTCCAGACTTCACACATAGTTTGTGAACTAGATTCACCAGATCTAGATTAGGTAGCTGGCCGTTAAGACCTTCAATTTTCACTTCGACGTACTCTGAAATTTTTAGATATCGAGTTTAGTGAGGCGTATATTACAAGAACTAAGTATTTTTAAGATTTGTCTGTGTACTTTTTTTCCTTTTTAAGATTGGCAAAAAAAACAATCTGCTTAGCCTCTTCCCAACTATGTTGGGGTCGGTTTCCAGTCTAACCGGATGCAGCTGAATACCAGTATTTTACATAGAGCGACTGCCTATCTGACCTCCACAACCCAGTAAGACCCCTTGGTAAGACTGGTTGTCAGACTTTCGGGCTTCTGACGACCCGTAACGACTGTCAAAGATCCACAAATGACAGCCGGGACCAACGGCTTAACGTGCTTTCCGAGGCACGGAGGAGTCTCGGTATTTAAAGATGGTCACCCATCCACGGACCAACCCCGGCAAGCGTGACTTAACCTGATGGATCGACCTTTGCGGCTGTTATTATTTAGCCACGAGCTCCTCTCTTTTTAAGATTGACAAATGAATGAAATTATTGAATTCCGACACGAAGCTTATCATACGTCCTGAAGCTAACCGAAGTGGTGTAACAGCGCAATTTTGAACGCGTTCTAAATGATAATTTAGCTTCTTTTATTACATACTAGATGACCCGGTGAACATCATATCACGTGAGTCAAAATTTCGAATTTTTCAATTTTTCTGCTATTCCTTTGGGCTTTTCCTAAACCTCCCCAGTATTGGGGCAACCAAACCAACAAAAAAAACTTTTCGGTCGAGCCCTTTTCGAGTTTTATATACATATAGATAGATGCTATTTCTTGTTCTTTCTATGGTTAAGGACGCTGAAGACAAGCAACTTGCGTGGAAATTGTATTATTCTAACATTACAAAGAAAATCGTGTACTGAAAATTTGTCACAATCATGAGTTCTACTTATAACAATAAACTGGGTTTTACTGGTAGCAGAAAGATCATTATCTTCTTCCCAGCTAAAGGCACTAGGAAGTGGTGAAGGGTGGGCGTTTTGGGGGACTGTCTTATGTAATTTTGACGTTCGAAAAGTGCTGATTCTCAGCCTAGTTTGAATAAATGACTTTTGAATTTGAACTTTTACTTATTGCCTATATGAGTAAGTCAAATCAATCTGCCTAGCCTTTTCGCAAATATGTTGGGGTCGGCTTCCAGTCTAATTGGATGCAGCTGAATACCAGTATTTTACATAAAGTGACTGCCTATCTGACCTCCGCAACCCAGTTACTGGGTAACACAATACCCCTTGGTAAGACTGGTTGTGTGACAGAAAAATTGGATCTTAATAAAGTTAGGAAAAATTATAAACACTTACTTATTTTTGGTGTGCTAAACTCCAAATTGATTGCAGCTTGGATAGACCCAGATCGCCCTTTAAGCTTCCCTGGATTCAAACACTTTTTATGTTCCCCTTCGAATCCAAACCCAGGGAAGTAGCTTCTGAAATCCAAGCTAGGACTACCAGGCTTCCAGAAACTCCCGAGACTAGTGTGGAATGTCTCTGCATCACTCTGCAAGCCGTGGTAAGCTTCTAACCATGCTTGCATTCCTAGTTGTTCATGTTCAGTGACTAGGAATATTATGTCTTTCGCCCAATATTTTTGTGCTGAAAATTAATAGTTTTTGACCGTATTTATCCAAAAATAAGTAGGAAGTTATGTATTTAACAGGAATCAAGTAATGTTAAGTAGTAACTCAATTTTTAACCGACTTCCAAAAAGGAGGAGGTTATATGTTCGTAGTGTATGTCTGTTTTTTTTTATGTATGCCCACCGATTTCTCCGTCATTTGTGGACCGATTTTGAAAAATTTTTTTTTTGGTTTGAAAGTGTATGCTCTCAAATTGGTCCCATATAAATTTTATTAATTTTGCTTGGGTAGTTTTTGAGTTAGCTACAAAATACGTATTTTTTTTTCCTACTTAGTATGTAGATGATATGATAAGTTCCTGTCACTGGTAGCAGGTAGTGGTATTCGAATGTGTGTGCCAGCACATCAAGCTACCCGAAACTGTCAAATTTTCCCAATCAACTTTGAACCTTAGACATCAGCGATAAAGTTGAAAATCTATTAAATAAATTTGACAGATTGTAGTAGCTTGATGTGCTGGCGTCTGTACCACAACTAAAAAGTGAAAAATAAAAACTTTTTACAAAAAAACAACCGACTTCAAAAAAAAAACACTACAAAGTGAAAAATAACTTTAATTTCGAAAGTCGGTGGCAAAAAACGAAAATACAAAACCCAAGACACCAACTTCCGAAATTAAAGTTATTTTTCACTTAGTAGTGTTTTTTTTTTTAAGTCTTTTGTTTTTTTTTAGTTAATTAAATCACTGCTACCAATTACCAGGACATCATAAAACAATAGGTACTCACGTCTTGCAAACTTAGCAAAGGCTAGCATCAGTGCAATGCCTGCTGTAGTTCCTTTCTGATGAGTAGACAGAGCTCTGTACGGCGCCGTCACTACCAGGGCTTCTAATGATGATGTGCGAGGAGCTCGCAATATGCCGTACACATTGGTGCCTTTGAACACCTGGGAAAATAATTATTAACGTGTTATCGCAATTTTTGTGTTAAAGTCCCCGTCACGAGAAGCTATAATTTTTGTAAATAAAGAACTTCTACCAAGTTACGTAGCGACAATTTAATCAACAACAAATAATCCCAAATTCAATGAAGTCAAAGTAACGTACGTGTTATACGAAACTAATGAGCAATTTCACTTGATCGGGTTATATTTTAGCGATATAAAGCGCTGTCGTCTAAGGTTTTGTGGTACTGGAACGCATCGGATTCATGGAACGTAAACATTTGGGCCACGATTTTGAAGTAAGTTCACGCTGACGTTGTCTCTGCTGTCTTTCGAGTTTCGAATGCGTCTGTTTGTTTGTGGTGTTTTCGCGGATTAGGTTATATTGTTTGTTTGTAATTAGATGTGTGTGTTAATATAATTATATCCCTGTAAAAAAATAGTACAAAAATGTTTTTATTTTATTTTACCCAAAGATTGCAAACTCCTGAATGTGTGTTTACAAAATTTATAGCTTCTCGTGACGGGGACTTTAGTAAGGAAAGAAAAGACCATACTGTCCATACATTAAGGGTATTGCCCTTCATATATGGTGTTTACTGCTTTATTACTGTAGTCCTCCTCGTTCACAGCTACGAACCCTCCTCCTCCTGGTCCTTGTGAACGAGGAGGAGTACAGAGGTGTTCAAACTGACGCGAATAGTTACGCAACTTCCTAATCATTATGGGATCTCGCGCACTAGACGGCGTATGGTCTGCAGCTAGTTAGCCGTTATGACCAAGTATGCGGTTCGTATCAGTTTCTATAGTTTACCTGGTCGCTGCGACCACTGGTCGTGGTCCTGGCTATCTAGTGCGCGACATCCCTAAAACAATCGATGCGCGCAGTCGTATCCCTCATCCCGCGGAATTCGCCTGTGTGGCCAGAGCTTAAAGCATCTTGTAGTAACTCACAGTTATTAGGAGTTTGATATGTTTGACCCCATATTTGGATTGGTTGTTTCTTATAAATAAATAATAAATGTTTCTATTCGGTTAATGAATTTTTAAATTATAAATTTCGACATCACATTTTATCAATATTTTGTGTGTTTATTGACATTTGATTTTTTTTTTTTAATCTTTTAGTTTATTATGATTGGTATATTTTGACATTTCATTCATAAATAATAAGAAAAAATTAAGTATAAGTAATTGACAGTATAAGTATTAAGTAAAAAGTAATTGACATTGTATTCAAAATTAACTATTTTCATTTCAAACTAATTTATAATTATTATGTAATAAATTATACTTCAATTTTAACATTTCTACACCGGCAACGGTAGTATATGTGAAACTTTTTAATATTAAGATCTTAATGTACCATGTACTTGGAAATAAATTACATCTTATCTTATCTTAAAAAAAAAACTTTTCAAGTTGGCCCAATTTTGTTCAAGAGAGTACTCGTATGTGTGCACCACAATATATTTATATGCCAGATTTCAGAATGTTTTCAGAGTGATTTTTTGGATGTTATTCCTAACTTTAATGTACTAATCTTACTTCCTACTATATACAGGGTTAATGGTTATATGTTGGCAATCCATTAAGGGGATATAGGAGAGGTCATTTGCAACCAAATGACCCCTGATGACCCCTATGCCAATGTCAACCATTATCGAGTAATTTTATATTTTAAAATGTATGAAATAAAATGAGCCGTCGCGGGACACCTAGCGGATGTGAAACATCGAAATTATTATGTACTGTAATATGGATAAAAGGCTAGTTTACGACAGGAAATAAATATGGTCGGTCTGACCCACCGCTATAGATGTTTCACATCAAAAATATAAAATGTCAAATGACTCGAAAATTGTTGATATAGACTGGTCACACTTAGTCTGTATAAGTAAAAAAATGGTGGAATTTGAAAATATATAGACGACAACACCATCCTGTCCTATGAAAAAAGAATTTGATACTTTGTTTGTCTTTTTGTTTTTGATAGGTTGTTTTGTTTATTTTCTGATTTATTCCTGGTAAAGAACAGTCACTTTAGCACGAAGCAGTGTGGATTAGGCAGTGTCTTATAAAGCGCATTTGTTCTTCAATAAAAGATGAACATTACATTCAGTCCATAATTTGAATCGTTACTCACCTGCCCTTGCCCCATTGGGTAGTTGAGAGTAAAGTTGTGCGTATACACTTCTAGATGTAGCTGAGACATCTTGCCCACTAGCCATGGCACCGGCATGTCATCTAAATCTTCGTATTTGTCCTGAAAATTATAATAAGTTTTGTATAATTAAAATACTGACAAAATCAAATAATGTATAAAATGGTGTGATCGGAATAGTAATAATGTGACACATGGCTTCTTTCCCTAAGATTAAAATCATTTTTAACCGACTTCCAAAAAGGAGGAGGCTATATGTTCGTCGCGTATGTTTTTTTTTTTTTTATGTATGTCCACCGTTTTCTCTGTCAATTGTGAACCGATTTTGAAAATTATTTTTTTGTTTGAAAGGGTATGCTCTCGAGGTGGTCCCATATAAATTTTATTAACTTTGCTTCAATAGTTTTTGAGTTAGCTTCAATAATACGTATTTTTTCCCACTTAGTATGTAGATGATATGATAACTTTCTGTCACTGTTATTTACATAGTAGGTAGTGGTTTTCGAATTTGTGTGGGGTAGGTACCACAACTAAAACGTGAAAAATAAAAACTTTTTACAAAAAAAAAAACAACCTACTTCCAAAAAAACACTACAAAGTGAAAAACAACTTTAATTTCGGAAGTCGGTGTCTTTGGTTTTGAATTTTCGTTTTTGTCACCAACTTTCACTTTGTCGTGTTTTTTGGAAGTAGGTTTTTTTTTTTTGTAAAAAGTTTTTATTACTTCATAGAAATCCTCAAGGATACTCTGTCTGTGTAAGGTGGAAAGTTATTTTGGCCCTGTACCAACTACAACTGTACAGTGACCATGCTCAACACATGCATAGGCCCCATGTCGACGTCTCAAATTCTTGTTTTACAGATTGCAGTCACACTACTTCCATAACTAATCACATATTTTCACATCTACAAGAGCTTATCAAAACAATAAAATAAATGATTTACCTCCATTTCCAGTATGAATTCATTATAAAACTGTTTTGCAGAGTTTTCTCCATTGAATTCATTGGTTACCAAACCGGGAAGTAAGGCATTCTCGGAGAAATACGTCTCGTTGTTAAACTCCTTGTTCCCTAGCATCACGAACCATACTAATGCACCGACATAGCATAGGAAGCAGAGCGGACCATGCACCTTCTTCAGTATCTTCACCCATTTCACAGACCCAACATCAGGGTCTGATAACAGACCCATTTTGAAGCTATCTACGATAAGTTTTAGTTATAGTTTTTAGATTGCTTGAACGTGTAGCAATTTTATAATGGTTTATTCATTATATTTTCAAGGAAATAGAAAATTTTATCAGTAAAACCACCGTACCGCTTGTTTATCAGTGAACGTCACTTGAATTTGACAGTTTGACATTGACGTAATGTTCTTCACTTGTTTTTCTCGGATAGGATTAAGGGCCTAAATTATAGTCTTTTGGAACAAAAAAAAACAACATCGTAAAAATATCACAGTTATTTTTCTATTGTTTTAATTAATAATTTTTTCGCTGATACAAATATCCTTGTTCAAACATATTTTGTACTACTTCAAAAGGCACTCTTCTTGTCTCTCTCATGATCAAAAATGCTACCACAGCAGTTATCACGCCTATTATAGCAAATAGCAGGAACACACCATCCAACCCGAGAGTGTCTATGGCTGGTTGAAATACAAATAATACTGCAAAATTAGCCAAAAACATGCTGCACATAACGACGCCTGTACCGAAACTGTTCATCTGCAAGAAATTGAAAAAATAAATAATTTGTAATACGGAAACACCAAAAAAAAAACAAGATTTTTGAAAAAAAGTTTACCTCGGGAGGAAGACACTCAGCAATCTGTATAAACGGTATATTTACTGCGCCAAGGGTATAAACGATACAATATAGCACCATGACTAGAGGTATACTCCACTCAGGTGCCCAGGCCCAACGCAGCATAGTGGCCAAACAAGCCATACAGCTAGCAGCCAAAAGACATGAGACCATCATTAGAACCTGTGGATGACGAAGTATAGTCAAGTATTTATCATCACTAATGAGGGTGGACTGTTTGGATACGTAGGTATGTACGTCCATTAATTGAATGTTGCCACAAAGACACGATCATCATCATATCAGCCGAAAGACATTAAAAATACTGTAGGTAAAATGTAATATCCATCCAAAATATAAATATAATTGTGGCATGTCACATCGCTATCGGTATTCGCGGTTTTGACAGTGTTTTTCGTCTATAGAATCCGAATAACTCGAACACACCGTCCACATATCGTCATGAACAGCGAATATGCCGAATATGCATGATTAACATTGAAAAATATTTTTGCTATATTGTTGCTAATCTGAACGCAAAGATGGACGTGTTGACGGCAGCAGCGACTTATTATTTCCTCTGTGTTAATTACCAATACATGTTATGCGTACCTAAGTACAGACGCCAGCACATCAAGCTACCACAATCTGTCAAATTTATTTAATAGATTTTCAACTTTATCGTTAGTTAATATAAGGTTCAAAGTTGATTGGGAAAATTTGACAGTTTCGGCTAGCATGATGTGCTGGCGTCTGTACATACATAAAACGCCGTAGTCTACTGACCAAGCCATGTGTGGACGATAAATGAACTTATTCGGTATATTCGGAATCCTTTGATAGATTCGCAATTCGGTGTATTCGTCTTATTCGTGAAAAATAGGCGATTAAAGTAACTTTGTCGTATTTGGGTAAATAAGACGAATACGCGAACACGAATAGCGATGTGAAGTGCCACCATAACTTTTCTAACTCACCCGTCTAGGAATTAAATCAACTATAACAACAGACAATCCACTAGTAATTGTCACGACCGCTGCCAGGAGTACAGAACAGAGATGTCGTGAAAGACTCGGAGCCGCCTGCATGAAGAACTGCCCAGCGTACGCCTGTACTGCGATCATGCCCATAAAGACTGCCAAGCTTATGTTCACTATCAGTATTATTAAGGCTCGTTGTGCCGATTTTAACGTGCCTGTAAAATGAAAATGATTATTAATTGGACCTATCTTGTGATCGGGCTTGTGATACAAGTTACAATTAGTATCTTTACGTTTCAGGGTGAGTGAGTGGCGCCGCATGTATACTAAAGGGTTCCAAAAATTCATAGGGGCCAGGACCCTAATAACACAATCACAATCTGTTTAGATTTGAAACAGATTGCTAATCCATTGCTTCATAAGTTGGAAAAAAAATCTGCTCAACAACGTAAATAACGCAGTGAATGTTGTTGAGCTGTCAAAATGAAACAAATTAGGCATCATTGTTTACGAAAATAAGTTACGCAATTAGGATACAGGTCGCCGCCGCCGCATGGACCTTGGCAACTTGGCCCCAGGCTGAGAGAGCCCAATAAATACTAGCAGATAATTAGCTATATTACAAAAACTAAACTGTATGTAAGTTATAAAAGTAAATACTATAAAAGAACGGAAGAGCCCAATTTATTACTCGTAGTGTACTGTGTGCACGTAAATAATGCGAGGAGAGTGTTATTTTATTTGCCAGTCGCGTAGAGCTTAGCAAAGTAGCATGTTGCGAAAATCGTTGACAGCGCTCGCTTGGATGATCTAACTGAATCTTTTGTAACAAATGCTCCTTTTCTACTAGGCTATCATAAAACGTTAGAGCTACAGCATAGGCACGTTCAGCGGGAACAGGCACAAAAGGCAGTGTTGTGCAACAGCGACTCCTCGCAACCGTGTCGTATGTGGAAAGCAAAAAGTTTCAATGTACTAGGAAAATATATAAAGCAAGAGATTGTTGGTTGCTCGAATATCGCGCTAATTTGTCATCGAGATGTCACGCGAGTGACGACGACGACGACGAGGTAGCAGCGAGCGGCGCAATCCATGCGCAATCCGGCATTTTGTCGACGTCAACGACGAATCAATCGACTGTAATAACCAGGAGAACATAAAGTGCAAAAGTACTTCATTATTGCAATAGCGGGCTCACTCTACCGCGCAAACCAATCAGCTGCGAAGGGGGTTATTATGTAATACTACATAGAAGAATTAAACTCGAAACACATTCAATAAAATCTGTCTTCTCTCAAGTAGTCAACGACTCTCTCTTCATGGTATTTTTTTATATTCTTATTCGAATGATAATTACCTACATAAGTTTATTTGCTGAGAACTAACAAATTATCTTGTCACTTTGTTTGTAATTTTATATTTATGACTGGGACTGGGTTCATATTCTTTTATGTTAAAACTTACGCAACGTGCTCCAAACACTACTTTGCTCTGTAATGCATACTTTTGCAGTTTCTTTTTCTTGATTTAACTTTTCTTTTTCATTTCCTGATTGAGAGGTTTCTAAATCTGAAATGTAAAGTATTTCTATTATTAAATTTTGGTTTTCAATGCATCTAGACATCGAACAGTGGTCAGTGGACATACGGCTACCAGGGTTCGCCAATTGTGCCAAGAGAATATTATTTTGCCGCGCAAGGCCACGCCCATCGAATGTATCACTAACATAATTATATTTGTCTCATTCTGCAACACTATTAGCGATGAGCGAAAGAAAGAGATAAACATTGGGGTACGCGCACGAGGGGGTCCTATTATCAACACGCTTATAATATCGGCTTACCAGTTTTATCGAAATTAGCATGATTCGTTAGCTGACTTTTCATGTCGACGATTTCGTCTAATATTTCTTGAGTTACAGTATATTTGCCTCGATAAAATTTCAGCGACTTTATTGCTTCCTGTAAAAATATATCATCCATGTAAATTCGTCATCTTTTATCTTCTTGCATGAATACTACTATTTTACTTTGTTAATTTCTTTCTATGCTCTTATTACTTACTCTTGTATGTGGCAAATTAACTTAACAAATTAGCTTTTTGATCTTTCTTCTTTACGTTACTTAACTATTAAAATAACTGTATTTTTCAACACTTTACTCACCTTCTCTTTTCCTAACCTCAGCAGATAAATGGGTGTTTCTTTCATACACAACAGTAGTAGTACAAAACCGACAGCCACAGTCAGATTCAAGTAATTGATAACTTCATAACTGCAGAACCATCCTTCTGCATACGAAACAAGTGTCCCAACATTATACATGAACATCATGATGCTCAGGAGTGGTCCCCTGATAGAATTGTGACTTATTTCACCAATGTAAACGACTCCTGTTACGAAATGCAGTCCTGTGCCAAATCCTATTATGAACCGGCCGATTATAAGTTGCGTTACAGATTTTGCGGTTGTAATGATTGCCCAGGCTAGCTGAAAATTAAAGGGATTCCCTCATTACAGTTATTATAGTTTAAATCTGTTCTCTGCCGAAAATATGTCACCCAACATACCTACTTACTAAGTAGGTAAGGGAATTACATACATTGCAAATCAATATTTTCAAATCGAGTTTCGCAAACAGATTACTTTTTAATTAAAAACTAATTGTTTTTAGCGCTCAAATAGACGCCCAGCTGCTGATCATGCTTGTTAAAGGCAGACCACTCCCTCCAAAGAAGGACCATGTAGGAACAGAATACTTAATATACATATACAGGGTGGCAGGGACATCGACGCGAAAATTGTTACCATGGATTCTAAATAAAAGAAACTAAAGAAAAGTGTACATGATTCTGATTATTTCAACGCAGGGGCCGTTGAAATACTTTGTCGGTTATTTAAAAAAAAAACAGCTGATGTTCCATACATTTTGACTGCGTAGGTATTGCACTTTTCTATGAAACAGCAGATTTTTTAGGTTCAGATTCATGTATAGTCCGCGCAATCCACGAAGACGCGCCCCACTCTGCTCCGCGCCATACTAGAGTTCAGCTTACAGTAAAGTAATCGCGAAGTGGGGCGCATCGTCGTGGATTGCACGGACTATAGGTACTACCTATTGAATCCATGGTAACAGTTTTCGCGTCGATGTCCCTGCCACCCTGTATAAAACAGCAGACTGCAAACTATTTATTTGAGAAATCGCAGAGATATTGACACTTAATGAGTTGATTTGGCTAATGGCTTGTGAACATAAATAATTCCTCGTCATCATTAATTAAGTACTTACCACATAACACAGTCCACTTAGTGTTTCTGTTCGTTTTCGGCCAATTTTGTCGTTAACATATCCCGCAATGCCAATGGATGAAAGAGAACCCAGCATAATAATTGATGATAACAGATTGCCGTCATTTTTCGTTATTCTGTATCCCAGTGGCGAATCCTTGCTTTCCAGTATGTATAGTGAATATGAAGTCCATGTATTGCCCACAGCTACCATGAAAGTTGGTATTGAAACTGAAGCAAAGTATTTATTTTTTAAAGTATTTTTTTTAATATTATGAGGAATACCTAGTACCTTAGGCTGAAGAAATACGGCACCTGAAGGCTACTCTACAACACGGCACTTAAAATAAAATATTCTAAATAACCTACTATACACCTCTGCCCAACCTTTCGGAGTAACAAGGCGTGATGTTATGTCATATAAAACCTGCCTTTGTAAAACTATATAACTCTTCGTAAGGAATAGTAGGTAACAGTGGTACCTTTTAAAAAGCGGTTAGTGCAGTTTTGTTTACATTTACCTACATATTTATCTAAAACTACTGATCAAGTATACTGAATGAATAGTTAATTGGCCCTAAATGTCTTTAGCTTCCTTGAATACCTAATGTCAATGAAAATACAAATATAATAGATTGTAATGACTACAGTTTAATAATTTAATCAGTTACATCGGATGATAATTAAACTCACGTAAAACGGCCACTAATGTCTGTACTAAAACCCCGTTCATCGTGCTCTTTTTAATCACTCAATTGAATTTTAACTCATAGAAGTAATTTTTTCAAACACATATTACAAACGCACTTCTTTAAATGCTTGTGACTTCACTTTAAGTAATGTTAGCTAAAATAGTTGTTCATTTTATTTATATTGAAATTATCTAAGAATAGATAAAACTAAATCTTTATTCAAATAAGTAATTATCAAGTTAGTTACGTGCATTCTCAGTTTTTCTTTTACTTTAAATACTGCCTGGTATGGTGATCAGCAATACCTAAGCAAAGAATTCAATCGTAGATTGGCCCTGCCGCGTCAAAAGATAATCGCGTTTCTGTTTCGTTTTGACATCTCTGATCTGACAGACACAATGTCGCAGAGACTTGACTTGACTATCATAGAAACGCCCCTTCAACTGTCATTAACGAGACACAATAGAATTTTAATTGTTATCCGCCTCAATGAGGCATCGTGACAGATAATGAGTTATTATTGTGCGAGCTCTCCCCTTGACTGTCCGGAGCTCTCCTGGAGATCGACAACAATTAAAATTCTATTGTGTCTCATTAAGGACAGTTGAACTCATACACTTTATGGACACTTTTTCGCGCGACTTAGTACGGTGTGGGCAAATCTACGATTAAAATCTTTGCCAATAAGTTAAAGATTCCATAATGCTCCTAGCTCAGACCAAAATAAAAAACCAAGACATAGCGCTGCAAACAATACAATTAAGCATGCAAAAACTACACCTCTCTCTGAGCATAAACGCTCACACGCACACATTTACAACCAATTTACACCTCACCGCACAGTAAAGTACCACAAGTTTACGAAACCGGCCTCACTTTGACAGCCAGAGTCGTCTTAACCATATTGGGCGCCAGGGTGCGAAAATCAGCCTGGGGGCCAACAAGCAAGGGGAGCGCCCTTGCCAACAAAAAAAAAACTAACGTTTTGCGTTTCATTTAAAAAAAAAAAATTCTTACTCCATAATAAAATGAGGTACATCCTCAAACATAAAATTAAATTTTTCTGGCTTTTAAGTTGACCAACTTTTTAATGATTTTGTGTCGTCTGTTTTGAAATCGAATTCACAAAAAAAACGTAACATCGTAAACGTAAAATCGAACGTATACGACGTTCGATTTCAAAACAAATCAATCGACTCGATCGGATTGCGCCCCCTAAGACCTTGCGCCCGGGTGCTACGTACGCCCTTGCACCCCCGGGTAAAGACGGCCCTATTGACAGCGCTGTGTCTTGGTCTTTTATTTGGTCTCGGACTCTTAGCAAAATAATGAATTTTTCCGTAGTTACCTAGATGGTTGTAGTTTTTATTCTTTACCTAAGAACTGTTCTTCACACCTTGAGACTTATCATCGCGGTCTTCGGCCCCAGTTATTGCCACACTAAAACAATAAATTAAAATGCTTTATTTGGTTACTAATTGCTTTATGTAAACAGAAAAATTAGAACTATGGAAAATGATTAACGTTGTAAATTAAGTAAATTTAAAAATTACTGTAATATAGATAATAATGTAGAGTACATAAGTATTATCTGCCTTCCATAAACTGCTTCTCATAGTACACACGGCTACACATCAACCTATACATTTCCAGTATAAGCTGACCTCGCATTGTACGGAAATCCTATACGATACGAGATCAGCTTATACTGGAAATTTATAGCTTGATGTGTAGCCGTGTTTACCTATACTTACGTCACCGTTGTCGACTCGTCTCGTCATACGGTAACGAAGATTACTGTCACGTGAGAGTGACACACACAATATAATTTTTATAGCCTACCGACATTCAAACGGAATAAGTACTTAAATAGATCAAGAGGTATTTACAAATTCAATTTAAGTACCTACCTACAGCCAGCTTACTTTGCAAATAAGTACCTACATAATACATAATAAAAGTATGTAAAGACAGTCGTTGATAAGAACCATCAACATAACCTACACATTATTAAACACAAACACTGTTTTATCTATCTCACACTGTGTGATTTCAAAATAAGTATCTATTAATAGAGTTTCATTGACATTTCGTTATGGCTTTTATTATATAGTCTCTAAAGTAGTCTGCATCTTTTAAGTCCGTAATAATCGGTTATTAAAAAACAACTTAGTACCTTTCTACACGGGTAGTGAATGTAAAATACAGTGAGTTTGCGTAATTTTTATAACACTCATACGACAATACCGTAGGTACAGACATAGTATTTAATTTTAAAGAACTAGTCACAAACTACAATTGAATTACAAAACGGTGATACGATACGCTAAGGTATAGCATAATAGGACCCCGTGCAAACAAATAGCAAGCGTCACCATTCACAACTTCCCTCGCTATTTTATGAATTCGTAATGAAGCTCCGTCAATTCATGTTTGCCTGGTACCGCGAAGCGCCTTTTGGTGGAATAGTGACACAACTCCGCGGCGCTCTACGTCTGATAAAATAACGTCCTTCGCACAACACAAATACACTACTGAGGGCGTCAATAATTTTCTTTAAGTATCGTAATAAATCATTTGAAGTACCTTTACAAATAAAACTATAGGTACGAGATTTAATGAATAAATAAAAAACCTTGTCATGTAAAGAATGCGCAACTCGAGTAAATAATTATTGATAGATAACCGAGTCCATCAATAAAATAAGGTAAATAAAACATAACTATTACACTAGTTTAACAAATAGTCCTATTGAGTGCAATACATAATTTTTTAGGTCATTTTATTATCCTACAAAAATGTGTTTGAATAAACTACCTGCGGTCGCTGCGGATCGTCTTCGTCACACAATGGAATTATCGTCGCACAACTGTTACGTCAACTTTGACTATTTGTACCAAGACAGCATAAAATTAAAGAATAGTAGTTTGGAATACAATAATTTAATTACGTCTACTAATAATTTTGTCATTGAAAAGACAAAGCGCAGCAGTATTTTCAAAAAGGTGCCTAGCCGGGCTAAAAAATGCAATAATCTAACTTATTCTGACTTACATATACAAGAATTTTGTATGATGTTCCTAAGGGGGTATTTTGGGTCCCATACTCCCAATATTCCATTTTCCATAAGAAGTGCTGCCTACCCAGTAAGGCTTTCTAAAGATAAGTACACCTTGGGCCCGATTACCGATGAACATGAAATGAATTACTAACAAAAGAAAATTGCTTGATGTGGTGTACTTTTTCTTCTTAACGTTCGTTTAGCGTTTAAAACAAAATAGCATTGTACCAAGTCCGTTCCGAAAGCGACGTTAAAATCTCCCCGGTCGTATTAGCAACATCATGTTCCTCGATTGAGTACTAGGGTACTATAACGCAAAGGCGGTCGCGCTAACCTATTATGTACCTACGTAAACATGAATCGACGGCGAACCGCGAACAGCACGCCCACTTAATTAGTTACATACCTACCGATCGTATTTGTATTGTATACAATAGAACATGCTTATTTACGTTTATATACTTCATGAAATAAAAAAAATATTGGGTAAGGTTTATCAGCATGAAAACTGATTACCTACCTTAAAACAGGTAACACAAAAATGTATTATGTATGTCCACATTTTAATCGCAAATCATTAGGCTCTGGCAATTATTGGGCTAAGGTCAGTCAGTAGCACTAATAATTGACTCTTTTAGTATTATGGAAGCCTAGTATAATGACGTTTTGTTTATTTATTTAAATTGTTTAAATAATATAATATTTATTTACATCTAACGACACGACAACACGAATTAACCGTTTGTTGTTAATAAATATTGGAAATGGAATGTTATGTAAAGTATTTTTGTATATAGGTAAATAAGTGCCCGTGGAAATGATTTGATTTTACTTGCACATAGCTACTGATTAAGTAAGAACTAGAAACTGGTGCCGATTCCCTTGTTCACAAACTAAACTAAATTTAAGTTCAGTGCATCTTTTTCTTTCTATTTCATTAAGAAAAGGACAGAAGATAAATTTTAGTTTAGTCCTGTCAAATTAATCAGCGCTTGACGTAAATTGACGTAATTTTAGTAGGCAAGTTTTTAATCACGTCTAAACTTGTATGGAGTAGTGACAGGCGCTGATCAATTTGACAGGACTAAACTAAAATTTATCTTCTGTCCTTAATGAAATAGAAAGAAAAAGATGCACTGAACTTAAATTTAGTTTAGTCTGTGAACAAGGGAATCGGCACCAATGTCGCTAAAACGAATGAGACTGCTATTATATCAGATAGAATTATTTACATAATGAAAAATATTTAATTAATGAAAACATTTAAGTAGGTGTATCTTGTAGGTGTGTCTCGAAAGTGTACCTAGTTGAAATAACTCCCAAGCGTGCGGTGTAATAATGTAATAATTTCGTAAAAAAATGTGGTGGCAATCCGGGACTGCCGACAGAAGTGAAAACTTGAACAAGATTGCCTTGGTGGAAGAAAAATACTTGTACCTATAGAACATTGGTCTGTAACCTTATCTAAATAAAGAGCACAATCGCGTTTACAAAAAATAAATACTTCCGAATTTCTTAACAGTCTCGGCCATCATGGCTATTCACGGCCTGTCTTGCAGCCGAAGTGCGGGTCGCTTAGCGCGGCATGCGAACATCAACGACATCATCCGACGAGCTCTTGTCAACGCCGCGTTCCAGCTGTATTAGAACCCAATGGCTTGGCACGCGACGATGGCAAGAGACCGGACGGCATGTCCTTATTTCCATGGAAGGAAACCTGTGTCGACACTCTTGCGCCATCCCATCTTCCTGGCTCGGCGTGCTGTGCTGGTGCTGCTGCTGCGGCTGCAGAAAACCTCAAGCGGCGTAAGTATAATAACCTCATTGGTAAACTATACTTTCGAGTCGTTTGGGGTTGAAACCCTCGGGCCGTGGGGGCCTCTTCCGTGACATCTCAAAACGGCTATTTGACACTTCCCGTGACCCAAGGGCTGGTTTTTACCTTGGCCAGAGGCTAAGCATTACCATACAACGTGGCAATGCGGCCAGTCTCTTGGGTACATTACCAGTCGACAGCGATGCGGATGAATTTTTCGACGCTATATTTTAGTTTGTAAATAGTTCTAGTTAAGTTAGTATATAATTTTGTTATTTCTATCGAATTAGTTACAAGTTATTTACACACTTGTACATAATATGTATAATGTTTGTATGATAATAATCAAACAAAATACTTCCGAAACCTTTAAAGTAAAAATACTTACATAGAACATTGATTCGTAATGTAATCTAAATAAAGATTAAAGAGCACAATCCCGTTTACAAAAACAAGGTGTCGTCATGGTGTCGCGAAATCAATGGTTTAGTCCCATCTCAAAAAGCGGCCAAGTGCGAGTCGTACTCGCCCATGAAGGGTTCCGTAGCAGCAAGTAACGATAAGTTTACGATTTATGACGTATTAAAAAAAAACTACTTGCTAGATCTCGTTCAAACCAATTTTCGGTGGAAGTTTACATAGTAATGTACATCATATATTTTTTTTAGTTTTATTATTCTCTTATTTTAGAAGTTACAGGGGGGGGACACACATTTTACCACTTTGGAAGTGTTTCTCGCACAAACTATTCAGTTTAGAAAAAAATGATATTAGAAACCTCAATATCATTTTTAAAGACCTATCCATAGATACCCCACACGTATGGGATTGATGAAAAAATTTTTTTTGAGTTTCAGTTCTAAGTATGGGGAACTCCAAAATTATTTGTTTTTTTTCTATTTTTGTGTGAAAATCTTAATGCGGTTCACAGAATACATCTACTTACCAAGTTTCAACAGTATAGCTCTTATAGTTTCGGAAAAAAGTGGCTGTGACATACGGACGGACAGACAGACAGACAGACAGACAGACAGACATGACGAATCTATAAGGGTTCCGTTTTTTAACGGAACCCTAAAAATGCCCAACGCACCTAAAGAATTTTGAAAAAAACTTAATAATTAGTCTGTTCAGAATCGAATACATTATAATGAATGGATTTCTGACGTTTTCTTCTACTGCAAAGTCAAGGAGGATGGTTACGATTTGAACAGGCTATGTATACTATGTATGTATGTTCATCTGTTCCCTCATAACTCCTAAACTACTCTATAAACGACAAATACAAACAAACGACAAACGAGGTCTTGTTGGAAGCAGTATACGACTATAGGTACGTTGTTCCGCGGGTTAGGCTATATGACATCGCATAAATGGCAACATGGCGGCTTATAGCGGAGGTAATAGGCCGTGTTATGCCGGGGCCACACCAACGGGAAACGCCATTGATTATCGCGATGATGGACTTTATTTCTACGGGTTAAGGCTTGTGCAGATCAGCGCGATATCGCGGGCGCGACAGGCAGCGCTACCAGTGTCGCGCCCGCGATATCGCGCTGGTCTGCACAAGCCTTAACCCGTAGAAATAAAGTCCATCATCGCAATAATCAATGGCATTTCCCGTTGATGTAGCCCCAGCTTTACATTTTTTTTTTTTATTAATATGTCGTCGTATCTACTTAAAGGTCTTAAATAGTACTTTTTGAAAATATATTGGGTATCCATAATTATTCATAGTGCACTTTCGTTCCGAGTGAGTGCTCAGTCACAATTTTTTACTAAATGTTTGGCGCAGCGTGCCCAACACAATATGTTGCAAGGTCGCGTCACATGCCGGACAACGAAATCGAAAAATGCTTCTTTTGTTTTCATGTTGCTGTTACTTTACTAGTCGCCAAATAAATACATTAAATAAAATAGTGCTAAAGTTAGGTGGACTAAGCCTACGTGCGTTACTGATCTCGGGCGAGCGATCCAGAGCATATGCGGGAACAATGTGCAAGCTAATCTGGTGAGATCTTTCCATATCTTTCAGGGATCTGCTGAAGAGGTTTTTTCGGTAACACTTTACTTTCGCTGATAATTATGTTGGATATAAGTGTTGGCAATGAAGAAGCATTTGTAAACACGCAGCATGATGTAGTGTGTCAATCTAGTCAACAATCAAGTTTCCTGACAAGTACTCTCAGGGACTAACTTTAGTTCATCGTAGTAGGTTCAGCTAGGCAGCTGTACAATGGAAACATAGGTGACTGATTCTGCAAAAGAACTGACACAAACATGCCATCTTTAGCCAACTCATGCTGGTGTGCGTGACAGCTACGTCTTACACTCGTGCCACGTCATCGTGCTGTCATTATGCTTTTCTAGCGTGCATTGAGCGGCTAACAGTTGGACGCAATTTTTTTTCGACGAGTTTTTAGTCCACAGATTTGACTGTCTATATAGACATATTTATATGTTTGAGATGACTAATATCTGATAGGTGTCACACTAATCACATGTAATTTTATAGGTATTCTTTTTGTTTTGCTTCATTTAGGTTACTTTAGGTTCATTCATCAACACCCTAATTGCGTAACATACTTTCAATCACAATTCGAATGATTTTGAAGCAAGCAAATCAAATTTTGTTAAAAAAATGTATCTGCTCAACAACGTAAAAAACGCAATGAATGTTGTTGAACTGTCAGAATGAAAGCCATTGCTACCTACTGTAAGTGTGTTACGCAATTACCCTGATCATGATCATACGCGCACCAAGGGGCTTACCACCAGCTCATAAAGCAGTATTATTTTAATATTACTTCAATGTGGGAAAGAGATGAAGCTCTACAGTACGTATAGCTCCATCTCTTTCTCCCACTGAAGTAATTTTACAATAATACTGCTTATGAGCTGGTGGTAGGCCTCCTGACCTTTCTGAAGAACATCATCAATAGTAATGTACTTACTTACCTAATGACGATAAAACAAAAAATAATTTATATAGGTACTCATCATTTTTTTTGTAAACCGGATAAAAATAATTATTACATTAGGTTTTATTTAAAAAGTAGTAAAATTTATTACACATAAATATGACTGTTTTATTTTAAATTGTTATTTAAAAAATACAAACAACAAATAAGTGTACCAAAACACAAAATACAAAAACTGATACAAAATAATAATTATTGTACACAATAGTATGTTATAATTATAATTACTCAATAATTTACTTTATGTAGTTTTGTACCACAGATTTTGTACTCAACTTACAATTAGATACTTACTAAACAATTTTCCATGAATGCAACAAACAACAAACTGAATAGAAATGATGAAACAAAAATCAGCTGTGCATTCTACTAGGAGTTCATATAACGAAGAAGATATTAGCGTGGTAAAAACAACGCTAAGGTATTCACTTTTTATCTTACATCGTTATGTTATCCTTGTCTCAAAATGTCGTAACAACCTGTCGGACATTGAGGTATGCGGTAGCCGACTGGCCGGTCAGAAAATATTGTAGTATTTATTTTGTAGTATACTAATATCACGGAGTACGATAGTCAGCGAGGAGAGTTGTTAACCTTAACCTAAAGATTAAGTAGTTGTGTGTCCAACCAGGACCGCACGGATGGTGAAGAGAGTCGTGTGAATATTGTTGGAGCTGCGAAATTCGGGCAAGTTGGTGATATCCAACCTGACGTGATGCCCCAAAGATTATTTTCTGCTACCACTGGCGCCCCCGCGTCGGGCTGTGAATACGGAAGACAATTTTGGGATCAATGCTCTCAGAGTAAGTAATAAATAACAGCAAGGCTTAGTGAGGAGCCAAGGAATGGAACATTAGTAAGTGTATATCAATGGATTGGAAAGAAACTTCAAGTGTAAAGAAGTAATTTTTTTTAAGTCCTGGAATTAATACACGTCTATCTCAGTGCATGGAATTTAATCAACCAGTCAACTTTCTCAAATGACATGAGACTCCTTCCCTTGGACAACAAGCTTTGAATTATTGCAAAGCATAAGTAACTAAAATCAGTGGGATATGTAGGAAAGAAAAGGGGGGGTAGGGTAGAAAAGTTAAATGCGGAAACATAGTACCAGGCTGGCACTTAGACTAGGCGCGCAGAAGTAAATAGGATGCCTAATAATTAGGTCGTCCTCGTCACTTACCATGCAAACACTGTGATGCTTTACTACTGGCTTTAAACACAAGCTGGATTCGTGTATGAATTGTTTTGTGGCCGTCATTGCATTTTTACATAAATTCTCTGGAATTAACTTCTGTGTCGAAACCCGCATGCTGTTATATTTTGTTCGTTCTTTTGCTTTTGCTGGTATCGTTTTCCCGTTTAACTGGAACACGGAAATTCATAAATATGACTTTGAAAACCGAAATAAAACTTTTAATAACCTTTGAGAAGATTGACACATTACGTCAATTTGCCGTGTTTAGCCATTTTATACGACGTGACTGACAAAGAATGACAGGGTCATACAGGGTGGATTTTTGAGATGGGGCGTAATGCACAAGGGCAGTTATCTTAACCGTTGTTGCAACAAGAAAACGATCTTAGGAGACTGTCCTTCACGTTTTGATCTCCATTCACAGATTTTGAAAAAAAAATACAGTTGACACTGACTTTTATAGCGGACAGCCTTTTTTAACATTTCCTTCCCATACAAGTCTGAAAGTTCTAAATTATTTGAGATCATTTTCATCTCAGAACGTCGGAAATCACAAGCAACAAACTTTAAAAGTAAGTTGAGTTTCTTTCCTAGGAAATGTACGGAAAGTTTTTACAATTTCTGACTTTTCTTGTAGTTACTCAAACCTCAATTGGTATTATAAGAAACAGAATCGATTGGCATCAAATAAAGTTTTTGTGAAAACTACCCATTTTTTTGCTGACTGTATTTTTTTTTTAATCTGTGAATGCAGATCAACATACAGTCAGTCAGAACAGTCTCAAAAAGTTAAAGACAGTCTCCTAAGACCTTTTCTTGTAGCTACAACGGTTAAACTTGAACAAGATCGCTTTGGTGGAAGAAAAATACTTGTATAGAACATTGGTCCGTAACCTTATCCTTTCAACTGTCATTAACGAGACACAATAGAATTTTAATTGTTATCCACCTCAATGAGGCGTCGTAACAGATGATGAGATATCTAAATGAAGAGCACAATCGCGTTCACAAAAAAAAAAAACTTCCGAAACCTTTAAAGTAAAAATACTTGAATAGAACATTGATCGGTAATTTAATATAAATAAAGAATATAATCGCGTTTACAAAATCTTTAAAGTAAAAATACTTGCATAGAACATTGATCCATAATGTAATATAACTAAAGAGCACAATCGCGTTTACAAAATCTTTAAAGTAAAAATACTTGCATAGAACATTGATCCATAATTTAATATAACTAAAGAGCACAATCGCGTTTACAAAAACAAGGTGTCGCGAAATCAATGGTTTAGTCCCATCTCAAAAATGTACAACGCGCCTAAAGAAGTTTTCACTTCAATAAATGCACAAAAAACAAAAATAAGCAGCTTCAAAAATGTTGAGCAGTTCTCTCACTTACCACTATCCTCGGCCAGTATGTTGTGATAAACTTGGCACTCAGCACCTTGCCGTTGTTATTGGAAATTCCAATTGGTTTTAAGACCTCAGAATAATCTACGGTTATCGCCATTCTCAATAGAGAAATATCAAAATTTGGTTTTCCATAAATGTAGTATGGATGAATTTCTATTTTCTTGATGGGGACCACCGTACCACCTTTTTTGCAGTCCACGGATCCTAGTCTTGCTCTGAATAATTTTAAGAAATCTCTTACGCTGTAAATTCGAAGATAATTATTAGCACTAACGAAATTAGGAAACATTGAGAGGTAACCACCATCATCAATATCACCGGCCAGCCGGATAAAATGAAATTAAGAAATTAATGTTAAGATTTCTGGGTCTACCACCAGCTCATTATTTTAATATTACTTAAGTGTGGGAAAGAGATGAAGCTCTACAGGACGTATAGCTCCATCTCTATCTCCCACTTAAGTAATATTAAAATAATACTACTGCTTTTGAGCTGGTGGTAGGCCCCCTGTACTCAGAAGAATAAGATGCAAAATAAATTAAATACTTACTGAAAGAACTCTCCAGCTACGCTCAGAATCCACCTTTTATCTATCAAGGCGCCAGAAACGTAATGCGCTCCTTTTTTTTGTATTGATACAGAAAAGGGATAGTCGATGAGTGAACTCTTCGAATCATCCTCATCCTCCCCTTTGCTGCTGTTGTACTGGTACCCGCAGGGGACTTCCTCGATGGTGGCCGCCTCCTCGGTAACTGCATCAATATAAATTTTTTTGTTTTTTTAGTTGCATATTAAATTGTAGCGTGTTAGGTTAGGTTAGTTGTTTTAATTCAATTAAAGAATTTAGAAATAAGAGTTTACATTGAATCTAATTTTACTTATTATTATTATCATCTACTTAATAAACATTTTAATCGTCGGTTGGTGCCTCAACACTTAAAAATGACTAAGAGCCCCTCTGTGAATTGGCTTCGGTCCCTCTTACGCCTTCCAAAGATCCGGGACCCCAGGGTCCCGAGATATTTCAAAGACATTAAAATAATAATGTTAAAGGGCATGTCACCGTCCGGGTGAGTCCATCAGACATAATTATATTATTAACTCTAGTTGTTCTCCTCTGGCTAACGGCGCGCGGCGGCGAGTACTTGAACAGGCCAACTGGCCAGGATTATTCACCAGCAACTTGCTTTGAAATATAAACTTGTTGATTCTGAGGTACCGTGCTACAAGTATGTGCCTGACCCAGTTCTTGAAAATGACCATGTCACGTTGTACTGGGATCGGTCTATGATTAATTCATAACTGACAGGACTATTGTCGCCAATAAGCCTAATATAGAGGTGATAGATCGATTAGCGCACTGCGCAATGATTGTCGATGTTACCATTCCACATGACGAGAACCTCGTGAAAGCTGAGAAAGAGAAACAAATATCTCGAATTAGCACACGAGGTTGTCGACATGTGGAATGTGAGCTCGGCTATCATTGTGCCGATTGTCGCAACGGCCGTTGGCCTGATGGCCGAAAGCCTCGACCAACATCTCTCGAGGCTCTCGTTAGGCGGTTGGATCAAGGGCCTGATTCAGAAGGCAGTACTCCTCGATACGGCTCGCACTGTGAGGAAGTTTTGTCTCTGCAGCCCTAACCACTGGTAGCTTGGACACTGCTCCCGACACCGGCGGACCTCTATTTTTTAATGTCTTTTTATTATAAGAAATATTTTAAAATGTATATAAATAAGAAACAAAATGAATAAACGACATAATAATGTTAACAAACAAATTGAAATAAAACTTGTTACATTTCTAAAGTCAACAATAAAATTGTAGAACTAGAACAATCCTAATAGGATTTTATATTTACCAGTCTCAAAAGGAATCGTAATATGTTCTTTTTTATCAGCATTTTCTTTGAGTAATTTGTATCTTCTTCTAATATCTGAATTAATATCAGCTTGCTCTAAGGAAGATTCGATATCATTAATCTCGTGGGTTACTTCATTATCAGAATCGCAGGCATTGTGATCACTGCTTAGACTGTCACTTTCTTGGCTAGTACACGAATAACATTGAACTACAAAAATAACTAAGATTACTTTGAACGAATTGGTGAATTGATTCATGTCAGCAATTACTCTGACAAGAATAGAATTGACTAAACTAACTAATCTTACACTCGAAGGTGAACCGAATGAAATCACTTGAAAGCGACGAATCCTAGATTCATCTTCAACATGCAGGTGTTAAATACAATGGTGAAAATGAAAGGAAAATAGAGCAGAAAACATAAGATAACAAGCTTAATCGTCTATTCAACGTTGTAGGCTGTAGACTTGTGGACTATTTTCTATTTTACTAAGTACCTGGTACTTGTTGATAGGCCTACACTGTCCTCCCATACCTATTAATACTGTAATTTGAAAACATTGTAGAACTAGAAACCATTTATTTTGAAAAGAGTAACCGTGGAGTTTTTTGCCGGCTCTTCTCCATAGGAAGCGACCAATTGGAACCGTGTGCGTAGCTTCTGACGTTTCATAAGTGCCCTTGGAGGTTTATGTAAAATAAAATATTTTGAATTTAACTTCAAAATAAAAGGTGTCTATGAAAGAAACAATAAAATTGCATTCATAGTCGAAGTCTTTGGTACCTACAACTATAAAATAAAAAGGATTGTGTGGTTTTATGAAACCACGGTAAAAGTGAAACTTCTATAGGCGCCGCCATATTGGCCTTGGCTGCTCTGACGAGCGCCTTTCACTTTATCCCTACTCCGCGGCCGACCGTCACGCGACATGCAACACACAGACGAAAAAGTTTGAGACGATGTAATAAAAGTTTCACTTTAAAAATATATTTTAAAAATGAAGTAAGTACAAAATGTTTTTTCCTGCTTTTGAAATAAAATTCATCTACCTGTCCGTCCCTAAGCTTAGATTATAACTTATTTACTTTGAATAATATATTTAGTGTAATAATAAACTTACGTAAGTAAATCTTTCAATATATTTCGATCATCAAAAAGGTCAGCTGTTCGTAGAATCACACCAGGCGCACATGCAATAAAAGATATTAGTATAGAAAAATCAAAAGAAACGAGAGGCTATAATGTAGCGCCCGCGTAGCACATAGAAGTAGCTAGCCAGCCACGCCTTTATTGGAAGAGGCAACTAGCCACTTTCAATAAAGCTGTTTATAATGCTTTGACGCATTGAAGATTAGGTACACGGTTCACAAACTAATTTGAAAAATTTCAAACTTGTTATGCCTATTTAAAATATTGTTCGTGCAGATACGAGTGAAGAAGGCTTAGTTATAGACTTTTAAAACGTAGAGGTTACAGCAGGTACTGACAGCTGTGTTATGCAATGCATCGTCATCTTGTTAACATTCATTGTTATCATCGGTAAGAGCACGATGATATTGTTAGTATCGGCAAATATAAATAGGAATACGCTCCAAGTAGTAACATCGATTTGATAATGGATTAATCGTCGTTCCGTTCATGTACCTACATTCGGTTTGTTTTCAGTCCAAACTTGAAATGTGATGGGAATTGAGGGAAAACTCATTCTGAGGATATAGGATTTGGTTTGGGAAGAAAATGCGTTTTTCTTAGGTCTGTTTTGTAAAATCTTACCCCAGTCAGCTTACGAAAATGTGTGAGAGCAGAACTATTCCGACGCTGCGCCATTCAGCCATTGTCTCGATGTATCGGAAAGATTGCAAAAGAGTTGAGCGTCTTTTAGAAAATAGAACATCGGGTCAGACAGCGGCTGCTGCCTTCAAGCGTATGCTCCATCCTGTTCTACTGTTATCTTTGAGATGGATCTGCCTTTTACTCGTACTAGCTACCAATTGAGAGAGTCTTTCAAGAAACAGGGCGAGGCTGTTTAAGGAGTCTCCTTGAAAATAATGCGTAGTTGCAAGCCCATCGGAGTTTTATCGGATACAATAATAATAATAAGGTACCTAATTGTAGCAACCCAAACCCATACTCCGATATCTTTGTTTCCATATCTTACAATAGTCTTACACCAGCCGGGGGTTGTCCTTGGCTGCACTTGCATACTGCGAATAAGGATAATCGTCGGTTGGTACCTCATTTAATTAAAAACGTCTAAGGGGCCTCTGTGAGTTGGCTTCGACCCCTCGCCTTCCAAAGGTCCGGGACCCCTGGGTCCCGAGAAATGTCAAAGGCTGAAAAAATACCGGTCAAGAGCGAGTCGGAGTCGCGCACCGAGGGTTCCGTACTATTTTAAATTTTCATCAGCGAAGCCTATATTCGTCAGAGAATTTTAACACTGGACACAGCGGTGTAGAATGTTGCAGTTTTAGGTCAGCGCCATCTCTTGACCGATAGTAGAACTAATGTAATTTTTGTTGATGATTTCTGGAAAAATGTGCTATTTAGAGACGTCGATTTATTTTTCCTGTAATCTTTACATAAACTTCTATCACAGAATATTTTCAGATGTTTCTCTGTGCAAACCTCGGAGATAAGAGGAAACGGTATTTATTTTTTAATTTTTCGTCAGAAGTTCGAAAACTATGCGGCTTAAAAAAAAAACATGTTTGATAATGTGCAAATAGCACTCTTTCATATGACATGCTCTAGTAGCCCCATTTGGGGCTGTTCAGTCCCTGTTGCAAATAAAATATATTTATTTTATTTCTTTCTTATTTGCAAAATAGTTGGGCTATTCCAAATTTTAAGTTGATACCATTAGTAGTTCTTGAGATATCCAGCTGTGACAGACAGACAGACTGAGTCGCACCATAAGGGTTCCTTTTTACTATTTTGGTACGGAACCCTAAAAAGAAGAAACAGAATTCATCCAATAATGTGACAATCGACCTAGCTTAGGGATATCGGAAGATATTCAACAATAACTAAATTAGCAAGTTAACAGTCACTGCAGTTAAAGTTAATATGTATTCCGATTTACTTAATTAGATTGAAAGAAACATAGTCTTAAATACGTCCGAATAAGGCAAGGCTGATAATCGCAAACTTAATACAATTAGGGTGTACATTGATGACCTTATTGTTACACTGAAAGTCGAGCAACGTCGAACATCCTGATGATGACGCGACGCAACTTGGGACTTAAGAGAGCCCTGAGTCCATCATCCAGGCTTATAGAACCATATAGACTGCAAGAGCTTTATAGACTGCCAGAAACAACTTATTAGAACGATCGTTTTTTGAGCGTAATATTTATAATTTACCGCTCCATGTTTTTGCCTGAGGCTGCAGTGTCGACATAGATATCGATCGCTTGATGACCGAATTCGGTCGCAAAGTCCTAATGGAGTCCAAACCCTGGAGAATCTTAATAAGTATACCTAATCAAGTATCATTTGATGTGACTTTTATGTTGTAAGTATGTCTTTCTTCGCTATTTGATAGCGATGAACTATAATTTCTCTATTCGACACTTTAAGGTAGGTACCCTAAAAAGTGAGAGCAAAAATATTATAGATAGGTTCCCTTCTATAACTTAAAAAATAATGGTTTGACATTTTATAATGAATAATCATAGGTGTACCTACTGTACTGTTGAATACGATCATTGCAGTAAAATTTCCAACCACTAAGTTCAAAGTGAGGTTTGAAGTATTTTCAGTTTTGTTTTGCATAGTTCCGCTATTGTGCGACGAACAATACATTGTTACATCATCACAATTATTGTTTTGAAAAACAAACTCTAAACTAACTAGTGATTAGAATGTTTGGAAACGTTACTCTGTAGTTCCTCATTAACTTACGTGAACTTTCAACGTGTTTCAAACACTAAAATGAATAGATAAATATCGTGAAATTTTTAAATAATTTTTAGTACGTAAAAGACATGCAGTGCCTTCAGTTTTTAACTTATTTTGTAGTTTTAGTTTTTAATTTTAACATATTCGTAGAAAGTGGTAAGAAGTAAATTTCTGTTCAAATATATTGCTTATCATGTGCAAAAATAATATATTTATCCATTAATTCAATGTACAGACGCCAGCATATCAAGCTACTACAATCTGTCAAATTTATTTAATAGATTTTCAACATTATCGCTGAAGCTTAAGGTTCAAAGTTGATTGGGAAAAATTGACAGTTTCGGGTAGCTTGATGTGCTGGCGTCTGTACTTATTAATGTGTTTTTATTTTGACCAAGAAAGCCTAGTTCTCGAAGCAGACTAAAAAATGGAAGAGCCTAATCCTGCTAAACAACTAATTTCTATAAATGTACAATCAACGTGCAAAGTATTAATAATTAATATTTAACTTCCTTTATTTGCATACAGCATTATTATGAATTGGATGACAGTAAAAAATATCAGCTAATCCAGTTAAAGCGCGACTATTACGTTTTTTTTAAAATATATATTGTTATATTCCTAATAATAAATTCAGCGTAAATCTCCTAATTTTGCTAGTGTTCTAATTAATGGCACTTATTTTGGGAGAAGAGAATCATTTTATTATTTGCCTCTGATCAAATTAGGTACTCTCTTTTCTACACAGCAATATAATAGATTCGAAATCAAAAGTCATTTATTGAAACTAGGCTGAGAATCAGCACTTTTCGAACGTTAAAATTACATAAGACAGTCCCCCAAAAACGCCCGCCTTTCACCACTTTTTATTGCTTTAACTGGGAAGAAGAAGTCGCGCAACAAACTCCCCAGCAGCACAGCTGTCTGTACAGTTAGAAAAACTTGATTCTATAATACAATAGTATGCAAAATAATTCACATTATACCACACAAAACATTAAATTGTTTACGATATGTCAGCTAGCACACGCCAATCTATATATATAAAATTCTCGTGTCACAGTGTTAGTTGCCATACTCCTCCGAAACGACTTGATCGATTTTTATGAAATTCGGTAGGTCTGAGAATCGGTCGTAATCTATTTTTCATACCCTTAAGTAATAAGGGTGGTCCACCCCAAACATTTATACGGCAAAACAACGCTTCCTGGGTCAGCTAGTATGCAAATAAAAAACATCAATAACTATACTCAATCAGAAATAAAAAATAAAAACGTAAACAGAACTTAATACCCAAATAAACGCCTCCAAGCAAAGCTATTATCACTCGAAATCACAAATGATGATAAACTAGGACCATCGAAGTAAAATAAATAAACTTTAACAAAACCAAGCAAGATAACCAGTCACCATAAGCAGCACCCGTCCACGAGCGTTATCTGCTTTTAAATTAGTTGTTTAACTAAAAAAAACTACTTTTATAACAATTACTAGCGGATGTCACGCGGTTTCACCCGCGTAGTTCCCGTTCCCGTGGGAGTACGGGGATAAAATATAGCCTATGTTACTCGCTGATAATGTAGCTATCCATTGCTGAAAGAATTTTTCAAATCGGTCCAGTAGTTTTTAAGTTTATTCGTTACATACAAAAATACAATTTTTTCCTCTTTATAATATTAGTATAGATTGTATTTTTATGGTACTATTTTTAGTACGTTGACAATGTAAGTTCACTGGTACTAAGAGATAAGAAGATTGTTAAGAGTTGATTCCGTTGTTTCAGGTGCGACCACAAGAAAGACAGAGTTAGAATGTGAATTTCCACCTAAGATGGAAGAAGATCTCACACACATTAGGAGAAAAAGACTAACTACTGAGACTGGATTAGTCTGTCTTGAAGACTATCCTTATACTGTGTCCGTGAGGTAAGAAAAAAATAACAAAATGCAGTTCTCACTTAATAATAATTATCATACGTATACTGTAGGAGTTCACACATAAAATGTAGATTATTTTATTACGTGTGAACTAAAAATCTGAAATTTTATTTTGATGTCTATGATTTAATTTTTCCAGATTACACGGAAAACATTGGTGCGGTGGAGCGATAGTTGGAAAACAATGGATTTTGACAGCAGCGCAATGCTTCGATTAGTAAGTTTTTATTCTTTAGAAATCGAAAGTTAACAATATTATTCTCAGGATAACATAAACGGCGAAGAGGTTGCTTGAGGGGTTAAGAGCACGAAAAGATGCTTGACTGGCTGACTGACGATGATCTAGCAAAGGGTGATAGGTAGGATCAGCTTCAGATTCAATAAGACAGAACCGCAAGGCGCAGGAGAGAAAACAATTATGACGGATGCCAAAAATAAATATGTATTTCTGGAAAAGGATAAAAATAAACACGAAGATCAGTTTTCAAGCAGTCTGAGGTAGATAGTAACGCATCAAATCTAAGATTGAACTAATGCAAATCAATGAAACTGTCATAGCAGTGGTATATAAATGTAAAAGCAGTTAGAGGTAGGATAGGTGCCCAGTTCCTCTGTGGTTGAGGATTCCGGGTGAAGCTCGCTTCCACCTTTAGCCTGATCATTACTTACCATCAGTTGAGAAGCAGGCCAAGAGGCAAGAGCTCGTTGCTAAGTAATAACAGCCGCACGAATCGATTCATCCCGTTAAGCTACGCTTGCCAGGGTTGGCCTGTGGATGGGTGAGCATCTTTACCTACATACCGAGACTCCTCCGTGCCTCGGAAAGCACGTTATAGCTGTCAATCGTGGATATTTGACAATCGTTATGGGTCGTCAGAAGCCCGAAAGTCTGACAACCACTTACCAAGGGGTATCGTATTACCCAGTTACTGGGTTGCGGAGGTCAGATAGGCAGTCTCGTAAAATAAAATACTGGTATTCAACTGCATCCGGTTAGACTGGAAGCCGACCTCAATATAGTTGGGAAAAGGCTAGGCAGATTGAGCTTACCCCGTTGAGGTAAAAAAAAAACACTCTTCAAAATCGTAGGTACATTTTTGTTTTCCAACAGCGTAACAAAGGAGGAAGTTTCAATTCGAATGGGGTCAGTATTCAGAGACTTCGGAGGAAGAATACTGGCAGTCTTGGATATCAAGAGACATCCTGACTATAAGATGGACCAGTACTACCCTGAACATAACTTGGCTATGGTCAAGGTAGGTAACATTATGATATTTGTTTCATTTGCTTTATGTTGGTTGGATATTATAAACGACTGCGCCGCCCGCGCCGCCACTGCCACCTGCGCCGTGCGCAATTAAATTGGAAGGATCCAACCCACAATGTTTAGCCACGTCTAATTGTGGGCATTTTTGACAAATAAGGAAAAAACCGCCTAAGCTTGTTGACCTAAATACCTAAAATCTAAGTTCGACGCTGCTGTTACCTTAATTATGTTATCCTGGTATTACAGGTGAATCTGCCGATAACTCCAAACAGCAGAATGCAGGCCGTGTCGCTAGCATTACCTGATGAGGACCTGCCATCGATGTTTGGGGAGACTGTCGTCACTGGATACGGTTCGGTGGTAATAAAAAACTATAATGAATAATTATTCTGTTAATTGTTAGTAATCACGTAGGCAAATTCCTACGTGATTTCTTACGTAGGTAACGAACGAGTGAGCACCAAGAAGTAAAATTGGTTTTCAGAAAATCATAATTATCACAGTTGGTAACTTACTGTACTGTAGGCAAAGTAAAATTACTCACCATTTCTCTATTGTTTTGTGGAACATCAATCTGGTATCTACTTCCGCGGGTACCAGGTAAGTATGATAGAAAAGCGTTATTTCGCTAGCTATTTGGCACTTCACCAAGGCCACCTTGTTGCGAAAACCATCATTATCTGCGAAAAAATCTAATACAATCTATTTATCTTTGTTACTCTAACTACGATTCCTGGATAGGCCGATACATTTTTATTCATAAAGTGAAAGAGAAAGATATACCGTATAGTAATAGTACCGTACTTTTAGAAAACACGAGGTTCATCATTTTCATTTCAATTTCAACAGAGTTCAAGACTTTACACTGATTCATCCATTGCACGTGTCAAAAGGATCAAGTGTTACGTTACTTCTAATCTAATAGTACTAGGACATTAGAAACTAGTAAGAAGTTAGAATTAATAAAGTTGAACGGTTTGACAGGTGACTGGACAGATCCGCGAAGGTGAGAATCAAGAGTTGCGGCGGATGATTGTACGAGAGGTAGAAAAAGCGGAATGTCGCCGTATCTACGGGAATGACTATCACTTGCAATACGATAATCTTTGTCTGCAGAGCATCATAAAAGGCGTTGCGTTGTGTGCTGTAAGTAATTCATTTCTACTCACCAGCTACTGCTACCTACTTTATATTCTTATTTTCAGTACAATGCTTGAGATACAGCCTACACTGTCTTGGTAGTATGGGTGAGGCCACAACACTGCGTTGCGGCGTCGTATCGCAAAAACGACGTCGCACGCAGCAATACAATGCGCGTATAATATGTTGTGCGGCGTCATAGATTTTTACGATGCGACGCCGCAACGCAGTGTTGTGGCCTCGCCCTATCTATCCTACTCTCTCCCTCTCATAATACAATACAATACTTTTCTTGTCTTTATTTCGTAAGATTCTCCTGAATCCGCGGCGCTTCTGATTGAATCTCTGTACCTACTTACTTGCCAAATTCCGTGATACCTTGACCGAGGAAAGTAACAGTAGTTTCAATGTTTTGGTACCAGGGTGACACAGGTGACCCAGCAGTACTTTTTAGTGGACTCAATCGCGCCGGAACGCTTTACGGCATAGCGCTGTTTTCCGGCACTGAAGAATGCGCCTACAAGTCCAAGCCAGGAGTATTTGCTAAGGTAATTCTATCATAATAATTAACTTCTATTAGCATAAAGTTTTTACTTACTCAGTCAGTCATTCATTATTACTAAAGGCAGTGGTAATGCCTCAAATCAGTCTTCCGCTACAGTTCTATTTAGCCCTCAGTTCCCAAAGCAGTTTACGATATTGATCAGCTTGAAAATGGACAACTGAAAATTATGTTATCATTTGGTATACTTACTTAATCACTACCCTTGATATGCGTAAAAGAGTTGATTGATATCATTACAAGAAAATCGTTGGAGAACTACCTAGTTGGGTGTCAACTATTGGGTAGGTAATGACTATTTCAGGGTAGTACCTAGAAGAGTCAGGTATATATTGGTACTAGGATCTCATAACAAGTAAGCGGTAAACTAATTGGATCTATGTTTTTTCAGGTAGCCTACAGTCGACTATGGATAGACAAGGTACTTGCAGAGATGCCTGAAGTTGAACACGCGCCGGACAGCGCCGACAGTACAGAAAATATAATCCCAATCGATAATGACATCCAGGACTTAATTTAACTTACTTGTTAAACTTAGTAAAGAATTAGCTTAAAATGTTTTTTTTATTTCCTAACTCGTCCATAACATTCAGTCCATGATTTATTTTGGTTTTTATTTTTCAATGTGTCATTTCAACGTGCGGCATTAGTATACATGGCTAATATAAGAACTTTTCTCTAATACCTATGCTTACCAGTACCCTAATTGCGTAATGCACCACAATCACAATTTGTTTCGATTTATAACTGATTGCTAATCCCTTGCTTCATAGTAGGAAAAAAAATCTGCTCAGCAACGTAAATAACGCAATGAATGTTGTTGAACTATCAAAATGAAACAAATTAGGCAAAATTGTTTACGAAAATAAGTTACGCAATTCTTGGTATCTGAGGTATCTACACGTCCACATAGTAGAATGTAGAATGGAACGAAAGTATGTGTATTGCGTACAGAGCCTACAGAATTGAAATAGTTATAAATCAGAAAACAGCCACATGTAACTCGTCTGTTGCAAAAATATTTTAAGCATAAGCATTGCAATTAATATTTTGTAGACAAAACGTCTATTTTCTACTTTACTAATTCTAATCGAGAGAGACACTGGTGCGATTCCCTTGTTCACAAACTAAACTAAATTTAAGTTCAGTGCATCTTTTTCTTTCTATTTCATTAAGAAAAGGACAGAAGATAAATTTTAGTTTAGTCCTGTCAAATTAATCAGCGCTTGACGTAAATTGAAGTAATTTTAGTCGGCAAGTTTTTAATCACGTCTAAACTTGTATGGAGTAGTGACAGGCGCTGATCAATTTGACAGGACTAAACTAAAATTTATCTTCTGTCCTTTTCTTAATGAAATAGAAAGAAAAAGATGCACTGAACTTAAATTTAGTTTAGTTTGTGAACAAGGGAATCGACACCATTGAACTTAAATTTAGTTTAGTTTGTGAACAAGGGAATCGGCACCATTGTATGTATAAATGAAAGACTGAAAGAAAAGAAAAGACCTATACTCCATTTGACATCAGATTAGAAATTTACACAAACCTTTTTTGCAGTTCGTTCAACCGATTCTGACTTCAATACAGTAGCCATAACGATAACAAAAAAGTGGTCACAATACCAACTGTTCACTGCAGCTACAATTTGTCATGGCTCCAACGCAATAGAAGTCAAAATCGGTTGAACGGACTGTAAAAAAGGTTTAGTTAAATGTCTAATCTTATTTCAAATGGAGTATAGGTACAGACGCCAGCACATCAAGCTACCCGAAACTGTCAAATTTTCCCAATCAACTTTGAACCTTATTTTTCAGCGATAAAGTTGAAAATCTATTAAAAAAAATTGACAGATTGTAGTAGCCTGATGTGCTGGCGTCTGTACCTAACCACTACCTAACTTACAATTTACACAGCACTTATCATTACGAAAGCCTGAAGTGACTGGCAAATTAATTAATTACTGATAATCAATTAATTAATTACACTTGCAGTTTTGTAAAAGTAAACAGAGGAACTGTTTACTTTTAGAAAACTTTCTCACTGGTTGCGTATTTGAATAATGAAAGTAGAATTTTATGCATTCATCATTAACGTTTCGTTTTATCTGTCCACTTTGCTTCGTAGAATGTAACGTTAAAAACGTCATAATCAGATGTCAATCTGTCAATTATGCAAAAGTCAAACAATAAATAGGGGTTATGTTTGGTCAATGGTAATAATTTTCATTTTACGTAACTTTAAGCGGTTTTCCGACATAACTATTATGGTAGACTGTAGTAGAAATAAATTATACTATAAAGTTTTCTCACAAATGTCTTCGAGTAAGGGTTTGTTGTGACATTCAGTCTATTTTGGGACTGCAACTATTTAGGCCGAATTGTGTCCAAAGGTTAAGGTTTTGGATGTGATTTAACAGTTTGAGCGGTTAACGCTGACCCTCCCTCGGCTCGTGACGCTCTGACATGGATGAACTGAAGCACAGAGCTGGTGAAAAACTCGAAGCACTGCATGTAAGTAACTCTTGCTAATTTATGATGTCCTGGTAGTTACGCGCGAAAGTGCGTCGGTTATTCACGTCATTTTTTTTTTGGCAAACAATTTAGAAATCGAAAGTTTATCCACAAATGTTTTGTTTTCAACTGCCCATCCGTTTGTTTGTTATGACAATGAAATGTCATTGCCCTACTTTACCTGCTAACGACCATGGACTTATATAATTCATTTATTTCAGTTATTTGAAACTAGACGTGGGTCGGATTAGGTAAAAACGATACCTAATCCACCTAATCCTAGTATTTAAAAATACCTGTTCCATTTACCTAATCCGAATATTTATTCAATACGGCCGGGCCTGTTAAAGTATCGTATGTAGATTGGGTAAGAAATATTCGGCATGGAGTATGGAACTATGGTATGGACGTTTCGTTTCTGGTATAGTGTGGAACAAAAAAATAATCGTAATCGTCGTAGGTATACAATATTTACATTAACGATACGATACACTATTTACACTTAACACTAGGTATACTATACAAAATGAATATCTTTATAAGATAGGTAATCTAAATCTAAAGACTAGCATAAAAATACGTAAATAAACCAGCTAACCCAACGGAATGTAATTTATGCCTAGGTACCTACTGATGTATCACGTAAGTTCATTGTAGAACAACTCAAATGACATATTTTTTTGTGGTTTTTTACCAAAAAATGGCTTAAAATTAAAACTGGTGTACTATGTATAGAAACCAGAGCATTATTATACTAACATACATTTCACCCATATTATTACATGAGTTCGTGATTTTTATTCATTTATTTTTAATAAAAGACGTGAAAGTTTTGTTATTTTTCTTCGAGAGTATCATCTTAAAATAACGCCACCTAACGACGAAGTATATTCGTTACGACATTATCGCTAGAACACTAACTAGTCCAGTGGTATTCTACATAGATGGCGCTGGCGGCAGTGCTAATTAAATTTGAAACTTAACTCCCGCATTTTAAGGTACGGAATATCTTCTGTGTAGACTGTGTACGAGTATTTTGTGCCATACCTAATCCACGACGCTTTGGATTAGGTACGAATTCGCATCGAAAAATACCTAATACAGATACCTAATCCAATATTTATGCCTCACCTCTATTTGAAACACCAGTCCACTACTCTATTTTCATTTCATGACATCATTTTATGCTTTAAATAAATACAATACAAAATTCCGTCAAGTTTAATTCACAGGAAATTCTGTTAACTTCCTGTGCCAAATACCCCATGCAAATACCTAATTTATTGATACAAAAATCCAACAATGCTTAGTTTTCAATATTTTGTCAACTACAGTTTGTTGGAAACAAATTCAAGCAATTCCTACTTCATTTTAGTTCAAATATTGCAAAAAAAGGGTTTTTTCTACCAGTTTATTTGCCATTGTCATGAACCTTAGAAAAGTATAGTTTGGTTTGTGGTCAATATTTATTTACTGGGTACAATGTTACAATATAAGGTTTGTTGCTTAATTAAATATAATATACAATCAACACTAACTTAAAAAAACTGTACAAATAAATACAAAGACAAGGACACTTAGGCGTTGAAGTATTCGTACCCATCGCTGTCATCCGTAAATATGCCCAGAAGAATGTAGTGGCACCATTGTCATGTTGAATGCCAATGCTAATTCTTTATGTTTTAATGACTGTTCAGAAACACATTGTTTCAACAAAACCAACTATAAAAACTAGACTGGCTTAGAATGCATAAATGGTAAAACATAATAAATGAAATACAATATTTACTGACTTACATTTTTCTAAAACAATAAGCATTTATTTCACATGTATTTGATCAGATAGCTGCCAAAACTGCCGCAGACACTGGAAAATCCAGAGTTACTGATGCCGTCCAAACTACGGTGGATGCTGTTCAAAGGGTATTTACTTTATTTTTATTATGCTTCTTCCTAGAGTACTTACATCCTATAATACGACTAATAATAAAATATCATTGTCAGATTAATCATAAAATATCATTGTTAGATTAATCATAAAATATTGTCAGATTAATCATAGAGTATCACTGTCAGATTAATCATAAAATCTAGGTCATTAAGGATGAAAGTTAGTAAGATAATAGGAAAGTTTTAAAATGTACTCTAAGTGAATCTATAACTGTTCTAGTATGCCTAAATACGCCTCTCCAAGGCTACGCCACAACACTATGTTCTTTGCCTTCCACGTCCAGTTCTGTTCCAGCCATTGTTTTAAGTTGTCGGTCCATCTAGCATTAAATCATATATACAGGGTGTTTGGCAGAACGTTGAACATACGAAAATGGTGGATAGGTGGGGTCATCTGCTACTTAGTCGGCCCTAATTTATTTGGCCCTGGCCCCCTGGATATTTTTTTATAATGCAGGTTGAAATTAGGATTTAAGTATTTTTTACATCTTTCTGTTATAAGAATCTGCCAATATTAAAGATTAAAAAAAAATGCCTGTTTTACCCATTTTTTTAATAAAAATTACACTTTAAAGTTAAGAAAGTTGTGAAACTAGAAGAAAGCAAAAAAAAAAAATTAATATCCAGGGCGCCAGGGCCAAATAAATTAGGGCTGAGTATGTAGCAGATGACCCCACCTATCCACCATTTTCGTATGTTCAACGTTCTGCCAAACAGCCTGTATATGCATACATAAATAGTTTGTTGGTTCATCAGTTGAAAACGGCTGGACCGATTTAGCTATTAAAATGTGCGTAATAGTTTAAGTTAGGTTTTAGGGAAAGACAAATTCGGGAAAAACTGATCTTTATTTTATAAATAAATTGTAAGAACTCAAGACATTGGGATAACGTCTGTCAGGTCAGCTAGTACTTACTTAATAATTTCAGTACTACAGAGGCTCTTTCTTTAAAAGGTTTTTCCAGACGGCCCTGAATTACTAGACTCACATAATATCTTAAAATAATAATGTTTGGACTTTAAAAGAGTTCCTGTCCTCAGAGTTTCGACATTTCTTCTCAGTAATCAGTCAGCTAGGAAATGCGGCCCATCTAGTTTTAAAATATTGTTAAAAATTGTCGTGTAAAAGATCTACATACAGAAATAAACATCATTTCATTTCACAAGCAAGTTGCAACAAATTCCATGAAAAAATAATCAGCTGTTGTAAAGAAACAATAAAGAATATTTATTGAGCTTTCTTGATACAACTACAGAACAGAATATTTCTTAGCCAGCCCTGAAATCAAATCAATACATTTATTCGCTTAATATGGGTAGATAGGTGGAACATTATTTATTTTAAAATTATGCTACACTGTCCCACTGCTAAGCAAAGGCCTCCCCCAAATCCTTCCCAAATTCGTTGTCCAAAGCCACCTCGATCCAATCCTGGCGGTACGCGTTTACATCGTCTCGCCACCACTTCCTGGGCCGTCCTCAGCGGCACCGCCCGTCCTCAGGCACCCACGGTGTGGAGACTGTTGCCCAGCGGTCACTGCATGCGGCTGACGTGATCCGCCGTGTATAACATTAATAGGATCCTCATATTATTCAAGGCAATGGCACGTAAAATTTAATCGGAGAGGCAACCGAATGGCGAGTGGTAATCGGGGTCTTGAAGTGATACCGAACCCCCCCCGTACCGTCCGAATGGACCCAAAATGGACGGGGGTGGAGGTATGGGGGATGGGGGACTAGCATTTTTTTTTTGACATGGCATTCAAAATTTAAGCTCTATTATGTGCAAGGAATTTGTGTGTATCAATTTCATCCAGTTGCTACCCCACAACATCGTTATAATAGGTAGGGTAGGTAGGGCCTCTCCGATTAAATACGTGCCATTGCTTTAACTATAATAATAATGTTCACACCTTTTAAAGCAGGTATCTGCTTCAGCATTCTCCCAGTGTATACTACTGACCTTAAGGTCCACTTCATAACTTTTTCTTTGTCTGCTTTAGATTCGCGATGCATTCCACAATGTCTGGCACAACGAGCTGATCGTGGAAGGTCGCGAGCGCGCGGCTGCCTGGACGAGGGAGGCCGTGCGACGCATCAAAGAGGGGGCGCCTCCCCTGTCACCCGTGTTATTGTATGAGGAACTGGTGGCCTTGTGGCATGATAGAGGTTTGTTGTAACCATACTTAAAATGTGATTACCAGAATCATAGTAAAAGGAGTGGAAGTACGTTATCTTCATACAAACGCACCGCGCGCGGCTTGTATGTGTGCGCCATAGTATCTATGCGTCGCCGTACGCACACTTAAACAAAATCTCGACCCGTTTCTCAGTGCGCCAGTCGGGGCTAACGCCGCACAAGGTTCGCGCGTCACGGCTTTTCGGCACCGCTAAAAGTATGAAAAATTAGTGATAATCGTAGGAGAAATTATTGCTGTGTGTTTGGGTGTCTAAATAATTCATCGATTCCAGAGTTGTCTCTGTTCAGATTACCTGCTGAACAGGAAAGGTAACCAAGTCACTTATTCTAGCATATAATTTTTACTTGATGATGAGATACCTACTTATATTTTTTTGTATTAGTTATCTATCAGACAGACGAAGTAGGCAGGCCTACTTTCCCACTAAAATGTATTAGGTACCTACTTTTGATCTGTCAATTGATATGCCGCTAATGCTTTGTTTACGTTTAGTCATGCCGATTTCTCAGTATTGTAGGTATAGTAAAGTAACTAAGTACTTACAGTTATAAAATCGTAATCGTAATTTCAAATATTTGACGAAAAACAGCCAATTTCTAGGCACTGAATTAAAATTTAGCTAAAAGTGACAACCCTGAGACTGGCAAGTATGGTAGGCAATTATATCGCGGATTGGGCCGGAGATAGCCTACTAGGAACTCCTTATACTATGCCAGAATCCTAGCATTGAAACCATCAATTTATTATGCCATGATTATTAATTAAGGGGAATCCGTCCAGATATTCCGCGAAATTATTTATTTATCTAAGTTTTTTGCAAATTGCATCGCTGTTTTAGGCAATGATATCACATCTGGGTATATTTAGAAATAGCTCAATCTATTAAAAAATTGTAGTATACAGTTCAATAATGCGGAGATCATGATTGACGGGCGATCGCCGTAAGTGATTTCTTCGACAGTGTAATACGAAAAACTAAAGCATTTATTTCAATTAAACCATTTGAAGGAGCTTTTGAATTGTCAAAGGAGTCGGTCAGTCAGAAAGATGAAGCTAGTTGCCCATTCCAAAGTGTAGTGGGTTCCTATGGAGAAGAACGGGCAAGAAACTCCACGGACACGCTTTTAATTTTTATTGTTAGAAAAAACTTTTTTACAAAAAAAAAAAACTGCCGCCTTCCAAAAAAAAAACACTACAAAGTGAAAAATAACTTTAATTTCGGAAGTTGGTGGCAAAAAACGAAAATTCAAAACCAAAGACTTCCGAAATTAAAAAGTTTTTATTTTTCACTTTTTAGTTGTGGTGTTTACCCCACACAAATTCGAATACCACTACCTACTATGTAAATAACAGTGAGAGGAACTTAACTTATCATCCACATACTAAGTGGGAAAAAAATACGCATTATAGAAGCTAACTCAAAAACTACTCAAGTAAAGGTATTAAAATTTATATGGGACCGCCTCTGAAGTTATTACCTACCAAACAAAAAAGAATCATTAAAATCAATTCAAATGTGGCCGAGTTATCGTGTAACAAACATACAAAAATAAAAAACATAAAGTTGATTTGAGAACCTCCTCCTTTTGGAAGTCGGTTAAAAATATTGGTTACATCTTTACAATTTTCTTGGAATCGCAAAATTCGCAATAAAGAAGCATTATTTCGGTGTGCTCATTCCTTTTTGAGAGATGGCTTTAATCTGCTCAGGCCCCCCTCAAGCCCCTTCAGTGCCCGAGTGCGAAACCAGCATTGCCGCCTTCACCGCAACCCTATTTCCTCTAACTAAGCTTTTCACAGAATTTCAAGGTATGTTTGTACGAAAACCCCACTTGAGTCAGTGTGAGTACAGGATCTCGAACCTAGCTCTTCTACAGCGAAGTGTGAGGCAGGATTTAATAGTATTTTCGAGACGCAACTTTGTGTCAACTGTTTCGGGCTGACGCGATTCGAACCATGGTCGGTTTTATGGAATGCCGTCGTCTCTTTAAGCGACATGTCGAGGCGCACCCTCATCCGAAGGGCAGCCAGGCGTCGGCGCCCGCTGCCTTTCGGATAAGGGCGCTAAGGCACAGTGGATTTAGACCTGCGAGCTAAAAATTAATTGAGAAAAAAACTTTTTACAAAAAAAATACAACCGACTTCCAAAAAAAAAAAACACTACAAAGTGAAAAATAATTTCGGAAGTCGGTGTCTTTGGTTTAGAATTTTCGTTTTTTGCCACCGACTTCCGAAATTATTTTTCGCTTTGTAGTGTTTTTTTGGAAGTCGGTTGTATTTTTTTTGTAAAAAGTTTTTATTTTTCACTTTTTAGTTGTGGTACCTACCCCACACAAATTCGAATACCACTACCTGCTATGTAAATAACAGTGACAGGAACATATCATATCATCCACATACTAAGTGGGAAAAAATACGTATTATTTAAGCTAACTCAAAAACTACCCAAGCAAACTTAATAAAATTTATATGGGACCACCTCTGAAGTATGATTTACCAAACAAAAAAAGAATCATTAAAATCAATTCATAATTGGCGGAGTAATCGCGTAACAAACATACAAAAAAAAAACTGGAAATGAGAACCTCCTCCTTTTGGAAGTCGGTTAAAAATGATGCAACTAGCTCCAAAACGTGCGGCGGCTTGATGGATACAATTTTTATACAAAATCAGAAAACAATAAAGATCCGAATTAACCTGACGCAAGAACAGAACTCTTTTTCATTCATAAAAGTTATAAATTAATCACTACATAGTATAAAACAAAGTCGCTTTCTCTGTCCCTATATCTCTATGTATGCTTAAATCTTTAAAACTACGCAACGGATTTTGATGCGGTTTTTTTAATAGATAGAGTGATTGAAGAGGAAGGTTTATATGTATAATAACCCGGTAAATTCACGAAAAAAAAAATTGATGAAAATTCACGTTCTCATACATTTTGTGTGGATCGGCTTTTTTTATATCTAGGTAGGGTGGGTAGGTAGGTTAGGTAGGGTAGATAGGTTAGGTAGGGTAGGTAGGTTAGGTAGGGTAGGTAGGGTAGAATTTTTTAAATCCTAAACGTGCACATTCATTGACTGTTAGGCGGAACGAAGTTTGCCGGGTCAGCTAGTTTTAAATAATACAAACTCTGTCAAACCGCAATGTTTATTCCTCACATAAAAGTAATCTGACTATTGAAAAATCTGTCTTAAAAGACTGCATAAAATATCTCTGTATCTTGCAGTATGGCGTCGCAGCATGTTAATCTTCGCGTGTGGAGTAGTAGCGGGTGGAAGCGCCGGTATGCTGATTGGTCTGAAGGTAGCGCGATGCATGCCTAGCGGGCCGCACGCGCGTGCGTTGCACTCGCAGGCTGACCAGTCTGTTATCCTGGTAGAGGATTCTCTGGCACCCGGTAAGGCTTAGTCCATTTGCTCCACAAATCACTAAATGCGTTTAGCGCTAAACATATTTGAAGTTTGCCATCTTCAACCTATTGACAGAAACAGCGATGTTTTAACGTATTTATAGTTATATGTGGTGCAAGAGGGCTTCAATGTAAGTGACAAAAATGATACCACATTTGTTCAAATCTATCAAGCTGTTTGGGCAAAAAAAGTGCGCGGTCGGGGGACCCCCGTCAGGAACGAAGTTCTTTCTCACGTATGATTTCAAACAAAAACAAATTTTTGCAGCCGCCATCTTGGATTTACATTTTGACCTCACTAACGGCTTTAGCATCCTCGAAAACTATGAAAGAGACATCCATAACGAAAAATTTTAAAACTTTCGCAGACGTCATCTTGGATTTAGATTTCGACTCCACTATCGGCCGTAATACCCTCGACAACCATGAAAACGATACCCATGATGAAAAATTTGAAATTTTTCCGAGCCGTCTTGGATTTTCATTTTGACCAAATTCACACTTTCTTTCTCTCTCCGGTATGCAGTGTACTCGGGCCGATGTGTACAATTTTATCCCACGACACTGTAATCACTTTACTCTTTTCTTTTGTTTTTACTGCCGGCGTTCTCTCTCTCTTTCCTTCTCTTTGAATTAGAAGAAGACACTCGCAAGTATTAACACTTTTTAGCGTGACGATTTCTGAAAGTTTACAAGCCGCGTTAAAGAACTTCGTTCCAAAAATGCTATATCTTTTTACAGACATTTTTTTTTAATGGGCGCCTTAGCAAAAGTTGCTCGTAGTAGACTATTCAGTGACATAGGTCTTGTTAATGGTGGACATTTGGACCAAGCCCCATACATTTTTACCTTGTATGTCCTTTATGTCTTGTGTTCTATTTCCGCATGGAACTCACGGGGACTTGTTTTATAGAAACTCCCTTACAAATATTATTTAATTCAGTTTCAATTTCGTTCGTCAGGTGCGGGTTCGGGCGAGGTGTTAGTCCGTGTGCAAGCGTTCAGTATCTGCACGGTGGACCGCAGCGCGCTCCGCGGTCGAGCACATCTGTTGCGGTCGCTGGTGTACCGCGGTCACGTCACCGTGGGGAGAGGGTTCGCGGGTAAGCTCCTGGTTGCTTATGGGCACCTGGTATTTTAAGCTAAATTCAGATGTGGATGAAGCTACAAAACAAGATTTCTGCTACAAAATGGAAGTGGCTTCTTTTTGAAGGTCTCTGAATCTGATGGTTTTTTATCCTGCATTAAATATGTTTTTTTTTTTGGGCAATTTTTAACCGACTTCCAAAAAGGAGGAGGTTATATGTTCGTCGCGTATGTTTGTTTTTTTTTTTTTTTTTTTATGTATGTCCACCGATTTCTCCGTCAATTGTGGACCGATTTTGAAAATTCTTTTTTTGTTTGAAAGGGTGTGCTCTCGAATTGGTCCCATATAAATTTTATTAACTTTGGTTGGATAGTTTTTGAGTTAGCTACAAAATACGTATTTTTTTCCCACTTAGTATGTAGATGATATGATAAGTTTCTGTCACTGGTAGCAGGTAGTGGTATTCGAATGTGTGTGGGGTAGGTACCACAACTAAAAAGTGAAAAATAAAAACTTTTTACAAAAAAAAAAACAACCGACCTCCAAAAAAAAAAACACTACAAAGTGAAAAATAACTTTAATTTCGGAAGTCGGTGGCAAAAAACGAAAATACAAAACGCAAGACACCGACTTCCGAAATTAAAGTTATTTTTCACTTTGTAGTGTTTTTTTTTTTGGAGGTCGGTTGTTTTTTTTTTTGTAAAAAGTTTTTTTATACTAAGTTTGTAAACACATTAAAAGCTGGTATTTTTATTATTTTTTAAACATTAATAATACCTTAATATTAGTGTCCAAGTAAATAGAACTAACTATATACAGAGGAAAAAATAAAATAAAATATAGGAACAAATCATTGGGCTTCAAAAAATTCATCCGAATCGCTGTCGGTGGGAAAAGTGCCCAAAAGGCTGGCAGCATTGCCACGTTATATGGCAATGCTAATTCTTTGGATGACCATAATGCCTTTGAAGTTGGGTAGGCCTTTGGTGTGGGACGCAACCTGTGTCGACACCCTCGCGCCATCCCATCTTCCTAGCACGGCGAGTTGTGCTGGGGCGGCTGCTGCAGATGCAGAAAACCTCAAACGACGCAAATATAACAACCTTATTGGTAGCTATATTTTTTAACCGTTTGGGGTTGAAACACTAGGGCCATGGGGTCCGAGTGCTCATCGATTATTCCGGGACATCGCCAAGCTGTTGGTCGGCTCTTCACGTGACCAAAGGGTTGGCCAATTTTTAGGCCAAAGAATTAGCATTAAAAGCTTGTTTCGTACACATGGCTACACATCAAGCTACATTTCCAGTATAACCAGACCTCGCATTGTACGGAAATCATCAGCATAAACTGGAAATGAGATTGTATGCACGTCACTGATTTGCCATGTGGCCGGTATGGTCTTTCCATTAAGGCCCACTTGTACCATAAATCATTAAATGCGTTTAGCACTAAATGAATTTAAAACTTCGTTCTATTGCTGTCAATCATTTGAAGATGGCAGACAGAATGATATTTAAAAAAATGTTTTTAATCATTAACGTTAAATTTTATTTTTAGTAATTTTTGGTGCAAGCGGCCCTAAAACTCTAAAATTACCGATAATTTCCTAAAACCTATTGAAAATAGATCAGCTAATCAAACCGTAATCATTATTTTGTTTCAGGCGTAGTCCTAGATGTCGGTCAAGGTGTGACAGATCTAGAAATGGGTGATGAAGTATGGGGATGCGTCTCAGAATGGTGTGGCGGCGCGGCCACCGAACTGCTAACTATACGCAGGTGAGTAATTCCTGAGGAGATATGCGAGCCTGGTAACGTCTTAGTGGAGCTCATGTCCGTACAGACCTTCTATTTGTTCATAAGGGAAATCAACATTGTAATAGTAATGGAGTTATGCAGGAACAATGATACCCCAGACAACGGGACAGAAAAAAAAAACATCACCACTTTACGTGTAGAGGAGGTACCTTAATAGTAGATTGTATCATACGGCGAGGGCGCTTTTTTGAATCCAGAGCGAAGTGAGGGATTCGTAGAGTAGAATCCCGAGCGTAGCGAGAGATTCTTTTGTAGAATCCTGAACGTAGCGAGGGATTCAAAGTACGTCGCCCGAGCCAAAATATATTTTGCGCCCGAGTGATACACTCTACTTTTCATCACCCTCTATGAGAAAATAAAAGGCGCCTCATATTTTATTGTAATATTATTATTTAAAAACACATAAAGTAACAACAAAATTGAAATTAAATAGTATCTAATAATAAAACAACTAAAAACTTATATTTCTCCCGCGATTTTGCAGGTAATAGATTATCCATCACATTTCTTGCGTCAGTTCTAATACTTTCAGGAGTTAATTCTATACTTTCACTATCACTTGAAGAATTCATTTTTCAAAACAAAACTATGAATTTCTAACAATCCGTGAAAATTGACGAAAACACGGGCTGTAGTTCGCTCGTTTTTACTTTAATTTCTTTTTTTTTAGACAGCCGGCGGCGCGACTATGGGCCGTCGTACCAGCCAGTCTTTATTCAACCAATATTTGCGTTCGATTTTTTTAGCGCTGAACACTAAGATGTTCCAAATTCAAAAAGTGCGCGGCAAAGATAATTGCGGCACTTATAAAGAGGATTAAAAACTCATTACTGCCCGCTAAAAGTTCCTCATAGAAAACACCACCGTTGGGTGCACTAAGGCGATTATCACACTGCACCGCATCACGCTGCATGTTGCGTGTCAACGAACTAAAATGAACGCGCGTGGATGCATTTTCTGTGTGTTGGACTGTGCGTGTTTTCTATACAAACGGAGATACTTACAAGCAACGCATTCACGCGCTACGCTGCGTGGTGCGTGACAGTGTGTTAATCGCCTTAAAGGCGAACCAAGTCGTCCTTTTCGAATAGATGGGATGAACATTTTTTTTTTTTCTTAATTTAATTTTACCACTTTGTCGGCGTAATTAAGATATACACCCATGCCAAATTACAGCTTTCTAGAACTAAGGGTCTCGGAGCTAGACCGCGGACAGACAGATAGACAGACACGGAGATGACGAAACTATAAGGGTTCCTTGTTTACTACGGAACCCTAAAAATAGCGCCATCCTTGGTTTGCAACTAAACAATATCAAATTTCGTGACACTTCTTGATGAAATATGCATGCCTGGTAATTTTAAATGGAGTACATGACTGTAGATCTTCCATTTCTCCATAGAGGAAGTGTCAAAGTCATATTTTTCCTGTGCGAGAAAGAGATGGACGTGTTCAGGGTGAGACGTATAGTGCCATCCCGTTTTTGCAAAGGAATGAATTCCTCCTGACTTCCATATTAGACGGCCCCAGCACGAGAGCTATGCATTCTTTCAAGAGTCTTGATAATAACGTCTTCTATCTTTGTTTTCCTAGTACACGGGTGAGCAAGCGTCCCCGCAATCTGGCAGCTGACACGGCGGCGTCATTGCCGTGGGCGGGAGGCGAAGCCCTAATAGCGCTTCGGAACCTATCTTACACACCTGAGAACTGCAAAGGAAAACGGTAAGCGCTTACAATGTTCTTAGCCCGACTACAAAGCAGAACGTGATGGTAGCGCTACACTTTTGTCAAAAACCTTTCAAATCCCGTACATTTCATTTTAGTTCTCAATTTCGCCACGTTCATTATGATTCGTAACATTGTATCCTATCAAAAACATAAATGTGAAAATGGGAGCCAAGTTTAATAAATATGGTTGTCGACTTCGCCGACAAAAGAATTGAGATCTAAATGGGTGCCAAGTTCTGTAGATAATCCTGAAATTTATTTATAAGAACATGCAACTTTCTAAAATAAAATTACAACACAAATTCTTGTTTTTTCTGCTATAACAATGTTTGCTATTTAAAAATATAACTTCTTAAATTTGAACAGTCGAATTATTTACACAAAGCACTTAGGATAAATTGAAGCTCAAGATTTGACTTGGCTAGTTTTTATCAGCAAGATAAAATTTTAGAGGATGAATATATTTTGACCTTACAGTTACAATAAGAAACAGTAACTTGCGCATAACATAAAGAACAAAGATAAGAATATTTTATTTATTTGGCTCACCAACAATTGAGTACACCGATACAAAGATATGAGATACATCCAATAAACTTATAGACTAGTGTACCAATTTCTTACAGGTAAGCACATCATGAATTACTTATTTGATGTTGAGTGTCTACTTAAAATTAAATAATAATAATTAAATATGCCTAGGTAGACAGTCAAAGCTGTAAACTCGATGAAAAAATAGCGTCCAACTGTTAGCCGCTTAATGCACGCACACTAAAAAAGTAAAATTACAGCACCATGACGTGGCGTGAGTGTAAGTCGTAGCTATAACGCACACCAGCATAAAAAAGTTACCCTGTTTGTTTAAGTTCTTTTACACCGCGACACTGTAGACAAATATAAAGTTGTAAGATAACGTGTATGTAAAAACTAGCCAAGTCAAATATTGAGCTTCAATTTATCCTAAGTGCTTTGTGTAAATAATTCGACTGTTCAAATTTAAGAAGTTATATTTTTAAATAGCAAACATTGTTATAGCAGAAAAAACAAGAATTTGTGTTGTAATTTTATTTTAGAAAGTTGCATGTTCTTATAAATTTCAGGATTATCTACAGAACTTGGCACCCATTTAGATCTCAATTCTTTTGTCGGCGAAGTCGACAACCATATTTATTGAACTTGGCTCCCATTTTCACATTTATGTTTTTGATGGGATATCATTACTTTTTGTAAAGAAATTATTATTATTCGTCAATAAAACGTGATCTATAAAATTCTTTTTGCAAATATACGTAGCGATATTGTGTAAGAATGTAGGTATTTCTTTCGTAACAATTGTTACAATTGTCCGCAATGATGTCAGATCGCTGAGCCGGCGCAGCACTGCCAGTTGCAGTTTGTGTTATTATTGGTGGTCTAAGTATTATTATTAAAAAAACGTGTGCAGTCGGGGAACCCCGTCAGGAACAAAGTTCCTTCTCACGTATGATTTAATTATTTAATTTTCGCAGCCACCACTTGGATTTAATTTTGACCTCACTATGGACTTACCTATTCGTAAGTATAAATAAAAAATAGTTACTTTTAACTGTTTACTATATTAAACGACAATAGTCCCTAAAACAATAGTCATACGATCTATCAATTCAAAAACGTCTCAAGCACAGTACCAACCTATCAACTACCTTGAACATACCAACCTGACGTTTGTAACAACGTTTTTCGAGATCAGAGAATGAATGAAATGAATTCACTTCCGTTTAACATTAGGAACCAAGATTTTGACACGTGACACATCAGTTGACTCGACGGGGTGTTTTGAATTCAGTCATGAAATTCAGGAATTTACATCAACTTTCAGCATTCGAATCAAAAATATATTGTTAGCTGTCAAATTATAAGACGCTGGCGTAGTATTATATGTATTATCTGTGACGCTGGAGATCAGCGCCATCTGAACTGAGCAAGTGGCAGTTTTTAACCCCATTTGAAAATGTTTCGTCATGACTGTCATTTTCATGGTTTTCGGGAGAGTGCTGATATCGAATTAGATGGACATTCTGAATTTTAAGATGCTTAACTCTAAGTTAAGATGGCGGCTATTCCAAATAATAATAATATTGTAGATCAATTCTCATAGACATCAATTTCATGCCGATTGTAAACTTGATAGTCAAAATCCGTAAAAAACGGACCTCTTAATTTCGTCAAGTCCGTCTGTCCGTACGTCCGGATGTCATACAGCCATTTTACATGGAGACTATTTACACTCTATCGATGATTTTTTTTTAAATGGTGTATCTTTTGCACCGTTAAACAATGGTGTAGTGAAATTACGATAAACATAATAGTGGGGGTGGCATTCCCCATACCTACATATAACCGAGGGATGAAAAAAATATATGCATATAAAGCGTGTATTGTGGATCTCATAATTAAAATGATAAAGATGTTTCTAAGTGACTTTGCTTTTGAAGTCAATAGCTTTTGAGATACGGTTTATTTTCAGTTACAACCACAGAATTAACTTTGTTTTTTACAGTTTTTTCGAGAAATATAACTTTTTTTTGCAGGCGATAAAATGGATACTATGCAATGTTTATGTGTAAATATTCTTCCCAATCACGGGACCCTTCACTGTGCGTAGTCCGACATACACTTGGACAATTTTTTAAATTTCGTTTTGAAACTACCTCAAAAAAAAAACAATTTCTATTACTCGAGTAAGATTATCCTATTAAAAACAACTACTACCAAACTCATACAACTAACAAAAAATATGGACGTCATTTAAAAGTGTTTGCGGAATACCTACCCAATTTATAGAATTAATTTAACATCATTCCCAAACAAAATTTTGTTAAGCCTACATAAAAAATGTATACTAAGCATTCTGTAGCAAACTATCAGAAAGTATCAAAAATAAAATCCACAGTAAATGATCCTTTAAATTAAAAATAATTTTGAAAAGCGGCGTTCCGAATTTAAATTCAAATATAGAAACAATTCGGCGCGAAATTCAATAAATGAGGTAAGTATCTATCCCCGTCCTGTCTGTTGACTGGTTTTATATTGAATGTCCAAAAAACGACTAGAAAAGTATAAATAATTATTTTAAACAATGCTTGTATTTAATGCTTAAAACAATTTTATTTGATTTTTCAAGTATAGATTAACCGAGACCGACATATAAATTATTCGAGACAATCAAAATTGAAAAAAAAAATCGTTTGGCATAATCGTTTTCGCACATCATTACAATAAAAAAAAACAATGATCGGCGATTTTTAACACAAATTGAGTAGTAGTAATGAATATTACGTGTTATTGAACTTGTTTTCGTATAATAAATTAAGATCTGGGCATTTTCTAGTTGCTTATAATATTTTTAATCACATTTGTCACATTTTAAATCATATCTACATGTGTATGTGTGTTAATTGTGAAAGTTAAAATGTAAACACCCACGATTTGGCGCGAAACTTCGACTTTTGATATCAAAAAACTTCATTACCACTACTTATTTAACTTGAACAATGGATGAATTCATCAAAAAATTAAATGTTGTAATAGTCACTGTCCTTATGGTGGAGCTTGGATGTTCGAAATCCTCAATTTTTATGTTTTTTAGCCTCCACCTCGACTGTCATCAAAATGGTGATTATCGCAATTACAGACTTGAATTTTATAAAGGGAAATTAATAATCTTGCGCGCTAAATATGAAAGATTTAATGCCGTAAACATTATTTTAGCCAACTCTCTTAGTTAAAGATGAATAATCTCATTGACAGCAGCATTTTCAGTGCTTCTATAGGAAGGTGTACTTTAACAAATAAAACAACAATTAATACTAAAAACATTTTATTTCTCATAGAATTTAAAACGGCCTCAGCTTCATTCTCATAACGTAGTCATGGTATGAAAGCAGCGTAGGTACGGTAGGTGGTAGGTGTACGCTTTCCCATGAAACAGTGATAAGCAATGATGATCTCTTAAACGATTTGCCCTATTTTGTTCACTTATCAATAATTATGTACACTAAGTCCTGCTGCTCACACGTCGCGATTTGATTCTGGCCCTAACCAGATTATTGTATTACCTATTATGGGTAAATCTCTTAAACTCTAGGGTGGCTCTGTTTTTATCATCGCTTGCTTGCCTATAAACATCTCTGGTAGTAGCCTCTCTCAATAAGCATGACAAACTTTATCCAAATGTATGACCTAGAAAGTAAGAAAGTACTTCTTATTGTTGTTTATTTACTTTTGTTTAATAATTATATCACTCATAGTAATTCTGCCATTTTAAAAACACTAACCTGATGACTTCTGTGACTTGCTATTGACATGCCACATGCAAAACATAATATGCTTAGATTTCCATGAGCAAGTAATACTTGAGATAGAGTTGTAGATAATATAATCAATTCAGTCTTGCAATAACACACGTCATCGTCATACCTGAAAAGGTAAAAAATATCAGTGTATTAACTTATTTAATATAATTACATCATACTATAGACAGCTGATGACGCGCGACGTACCCCTGACTGAACATAGGCCTTCTACTAATAGGCTGCTAAAATCAATGAGGTTATACAATACGCTAAAATAGTGAACGGTGAACGGGTGTTTTTATTAAATAGGTATTTAAAGAACATAATAAACTTACCCAGGGCCATGGAAAGATAAGCATTAGTTCGTCTGGCTTCAATTTAAATTAACAGCCTTAAATCGTAACGTAATATAAGTATAAAGTAAATACGGAAAAATAAATTTAAATCAACGTAAAACAAACAGCCAACAATGCCATTGATCTGACAGATTTTTTTTTGACGGTTTGACATTATGTATGGTGTCAGTGTTACCAGGTTCAATTATTTTGGTAATCGATTGACGAAATCGATTGGGTGATTAGCAGTGATCGGAGATTAAGGTAGATTGATTTTACGTACTCGCATCATAAATAGTCATAGAAATCATAACATGGATAAGTATTTTTCGGGATTTCATTTTGGTACTTACGGGATTGAATATTGAAATATTGTTAAAGTAAGGATTTTTATACTATTACATTAGAAATTTATAGAATGCGATAGATAAACATTTAAAATATATTATATTATTATATTGTTTTTATAGTATACCTATCCTTTTCTTGGAGTCCGATCACCTATATATTATTAAAAAGACAGCAAAAGGGTTAAACATTTCTTATTCATATTAATGTATTCTTTATTCTACACATTACAACATTTAAAATTCCTTAAAAAAATCTTAAAAATTTTAAAATCCCGGAATCCCGGAGGCATATCCACACTAATATATACGTGCCAGTTCATTAACCCCAAATCAATCTACCTACTCCGATCACTGGTGATTAATTTATAAAATAACATGTCTCGAAACACTTTTAAGTTTTTTAGTATATTCAACACAATATAATATTTTAGTTATTGTGAAATCATAATTTTACAGTATTTGAGTATTATAAATAGCATTTGAAACATACTCGTATAGTGGATACTCCACGTACTCCATGTGAATTAGTATCGATATTTACAATCGATTACAAATTATTTGATTGGAATAAATAGTCTGTCATTTGGCAACATTCAGGTTAGGATTGAATGGCGGATATACAAAATTACAATCAGTCAACAAAATAAATATTTATTAGGTTCTCTAATGCTAGCAGAAAGAAATGTTGATAAAAAATGACTTATCTTGAAAAAAATACGACATAATTTTTGATAAATAAGCTTTGACACGGTACCATAGGGGTACCCGTGGGCTTGCTTTCGAGAAATCTCCTTTCAGCTTTCTAGGTCATCCGGAAGTGGATTAAAGGTTTTTGATGTCCAGTGATAAGTCATTGATCAAAATGCCGATTTTTAGACGTTAATGGTGCCGATTCCCTTGTTCACAAACTAAACTAAATTTAAGTTCAGTGCTTCTTTTTCTTTCTATTTCATTAAGAAAAGGACAGAAGATAAATTTTAGTTTAGTCCTGTCAAATTAATCAGCGTCTGTCATTCTCCATACAAGTTTAGACGTGATTAAAAACTTGCCGACTAAAATTACGTCAATTTACGTCAAGCGCTGATTAATTTGACAGGACTAAACTAAAATTTATCTTCTGTCCTTTTCTTAATGAAATAGAAAGAAAAAGATGCACTGAACTTAAATTTAGTTTAGTTTGTGAACAAGGGAATCGGCACCAATATCTCAATAACCGTTTGAGCTTTATTTATGAAATTTGGAGTTCTAGTTAATCTAAGGGGTCTTAATAAATAAACCAAATTTCATGTGTTTATGTTACATAGATTTTGAGTTATTAAGGGGTCAAACGTGGCTCCAAATGGTTCGTGTAATATAACACACTGCAGCCGTGTCTAGCCTTGAACTTGGCTCGATTTAAGTTTTAACCGACTTCAAAAAAAGGAGGAGGTAAAAGTTAAGATATTCTTTTTATTTTTTTTCCCGATTACTCAAAGACGGCTGGACCGATATGAAAATTTTTTTTTTGTTTGATCATTGTCATTTGGTCACAATCTGATGATGGGATCTTGGAGAAATCGAGAGAACTCTTCAAATATTATAGGCACATCTATAGCGATTTGGGTATTTTTGATGAGCGGTTGACGTTAGGCTATTTAAATTAGATAAATTACAAACCAACCCAATAAATAGTAAAAAAAAAACTTTTTTACAATAAATCAACCGACTTCCAAACTGCAAAGTGAAAAATAATTTTTCGGAAGTCCGTGTCAAAAGACTAAAATACTGATCCAAAGACACCGACTTCCGAAAAGTTTTTTTTTTTCAGTCTTCGTTTCATGCTCATTCAGTCTTCTACAAACTTGACCTACAGTTACCAGGATAACATAATTCATAACAAATGGTATTGCAGGGTGGCAGTATGCGGCGCGGCCAGCGGTGAGGGTTGTGCGTTAGTTCAGCTACTGAGCACGTGGGGCGTGCACGTCACCGTTGTTGCGCCCAGGCACGCCGCACTCACCTTGAAGGACTTGGGTAATGCCATTTCTTCATCTTTTGTGTTTTCCTAGTGCTTTGTCAGAAATATGACATTTCACATATGAAATGGAAAGAAGTGCCAGTCCCCCGGGCTCACTTAAAGGCCTGCGCAGACGAGGGATTTTTGTCCGCGGACTTTTTGTCCGTTAAAAATAGATCGCTTACAACTGTATCGAGTAACGCAAAAAAAAAGTACCGCGTACAAAAAGTCCCCCGTAAAACCGAGGACATGCAGACAGCGGACCGGACAAAAGTACGGGGGAGTCCCCGAAAAAAATAGAACTCGTGTGACTAGGCGAAGCAACGCACATGGCGGACTTTAGTCCGCGTTGTGCGCTCGAGAGTGACGTACGTATGCACGACGATAAACGATGACGAACTTAGAGTATATATCACTGGAGAAGCCATAACCGCAATATTCTGAACAAAAAATTCTGTCACATTTGGCGGAGGACGCGAGGTAGTTTCTACGAAAAAGAACAATAGCTATTGTTGTTTCCGAGCCCGGAAAGAGAAGTCCGTACCATCGTTTATTTTTTCATCGATATCGATAATCATTCGGAATTTTGCTTGAACCCAGAAATAAAACAGCTGATGCATAGAAAAGTTACATTTTAAAAATAACAACTATTAAATAAAAGTAAAAAAAATAGTGATATGGTACCAACAAATAATACATACTTAAAAAATCAGTAGGTTCATAACAACTACTGATTTTTAAAATGAAATAATTTGGAGTCATCGATCACTAATAAAGAACTAGATACACAATGCCGAGCAAAAGTTCTCTTAAAACTGTCATCAAATTGTGTTTAGGTAATTCTAGTTGAAATAAATATTAGTGATGCAACGAATACGAATACGAATATTCGTATTCGCCGAATAGTAGACATTTACCGAATATTCGTATTCGGCGAATACTAATACGAATACTAATACGAATATTTAAAAATTAATATGTTTGTACGCAAATCTAATTACTGGCAGACTTGGAAAACGGGCGTCGTCGGCACGTAAAAATACGACGTGTGCAAAGGCCTTATCCGCAACGACAACGCGACGAGGGACTCCCCGGCCATAGTTTATACAGTGCGGCCCGGGAGTTTTCCTATCATTACGAACCATGGATTGATTGATTCATTCATTCCTTTCATTTCATTTGTCAGTCGAAAGCACAAGTCAAGCAAGAGAGTATTGTTTTATTGAAGTGAAAACTTCTTTAGTATCGTTGTGATTTGAAAGTCGATGAAACGAAGAAGCGACAGTAAAAAGAGACAAACATAAATTCATAAGATTTAACGTGGGAGAAAATGAGATAGGAAGCATTATACAGTGTTTCTTATGTTTGTGGTTCTCTGAAGCTGAAGAATTTGTTTGTTTGCTTGAACGCGCTAATTTTAGGAACTAATGGTCCGATTAAAAAAAAATATTTTCGTGTTAGATAGCCCATTTATTGAGGAAGGCTATAGGCTATATATCATCACGCTAAGACTAATAGGAGCTGAGCACCAATGAAGAATGTTTCAAAATCGGGGGGTTTTATTTTTCCTTTTGAGAGCTTCCGCTGCGTGCGCTGCGTAAACGGTTAAAGTTTCGCAAAAATCATGTATGACAGAATTGTTTCCCTTTAAAAGTTCTAAAAAAAAAGTCCGCGACAGCATATGTCTATCTTTTAAGGTTGGCTCACTATAACCTTTTTTATGCTAACCAAATTTGTTCTAAAATAATGCATTATTTGCGAAGGTGTTTTTATAAACATGATATTAATCCTTATCCTAATAAATAAATTATTCATCACAAGTATTTAATTTAAAACAAAATTTCCCTTTACATCATTCGATTTCAATGAATATCTTAGGAGATATCGCAATTTTGAAATAACATCGCAGCAAAATAATGATCAAGTACTGCGCGCGCATTTATGATGTGCAAGGCTAGGCAAGTTGTGAGGGGTAATAAGATTATAAGACCCAGTACTTTTACCTAACGTTTTAGAGTTCCACTTTTACTGATAAAAGCGTGATGTATGCTGTTGCGGACTTTTTTTTAGAACTTTTAAAGAGAAACAATTCTGTCATACAAGTTTTTTTTTTTTTCGTTTTCTTGAAGCCAAAATTTTTGAAGGTTTCACTTCTACCACGTGTGAATTGCACACATGTTTATTTTTATTTTCTGAGGCTGCTGCGAAGTGAAAGTGAAGTGAAGTTGAATAGAAAATGTCTTCTCGTAAACGAGATCAAAGTGACATATGGAAACACTTCGATAAATTACCAAGTAAGTAGTTATATGGTCTGTATTTCTTTTGTATGAACAAAAGGTAGGATAGTAAGTCCTAAGTAACTTAGACGAACGTTAGTAATGGCTGCGTCTATGTAGTACTAGACTATTAGTCTTTTATTACCATGGCGAAATATTCGTATTCGTATTCGTATTCGCCGAATAGTAGGTTTGATATTCGTATTCGTATTCGTATTCGTAAAAGTAGTATTCGTTGCATCACTAATAAATATACATTCATGTAAATTCAACCTTAAATGCAAACGTTAAAGTTGTTTTCACAAAGCTATGTACAAAAAGCAATAAATTTTTACGACCTACTTACTGGTCAACATACCTACATCAAATCAAATTCAACCTTACACGCATATTTTAAAGTTAGAATTACAAAGTGCCAAAAAAAGCAATAAAGTTTTACGACCCAGGCTCGCCGCTAGGACAAGAAATGAGTGGAGTCGAACTGTCCAATATTTTTTGTTTATACTGTAATTATAAATGATCTTTTTTTTAATTTCGTTAAGTTTAGTGTATAAAAAAAACATGTGTGCAATTCACACGTGGTAGAAGTGAAACTTTCAAAAATTTTGGCTTTCAGATAATCAAAATTTCGGGAAGAGGATAATTGTAGGTTTTGGTAATGATCATAGTGATACAAAGTTTGATAATTAATTTACATTTTATTCGTGTATATTACATAGATTTATTCAGACTCAGAGCTTACATTTTCGATACACATCTACTGCGCGCGCATTTATGATGACTTGGTCATTATTTTACTGCGATGTTATTTTAAAACTGCGATATCTCCTAAGATATTCATTGAAATCGAATGATGTACAGGGCAATTTTGTTTTAAATTAAATACTTCTGATGAGTAATGTATTTATTTGGATAAGGATTAATATCGTGTTTATAAAAACACCTTCGCAAATAATGCATTATTTTAGAACAAATTTGGTTAGCATAAAAAAGGTTATAGTGAGCCAACCTTAAAAGATAGACATATGCTGTCGTGCACTTTTTTTTAGAACTTTTAAAGGGGAACAATTCTGTCGTACATGATTTTTGCGAAACTAACCGTTTACGCAGCGCACGCAGCGGAAGCTCTCAAAAGGAAAAATAAAGCCCCCCGATTTTGAAACATTCTTCATTGGTGCTCCGCTCCTATTGGTCTTAGCGTAATGATATATAGCCTATAGCCTTCCTCAATAAATGGGCTATCAAACACTGCAAGAATTTTTCAAATCGGACCAGTAGTTCCTGAGATTTGTGCGTTTAAGCAAACAAACAAACTCTTCAGCTTCAGAGAACCACGAACATAAGAAACACTGTATAATGCTTCCTATCTCATTTTCTCCCACATTAAATCTTATGAGTTTGTGTCTCTCTTTTTACTGTCGCTTTTTCGTTTCATCGACTTTCAAATCACAACGATGCTAAAGAAGTTTTCATTTCAAAATTGTGAAAGCATATTTTATTCTATTCCATGGTGTATACAGGGCGGCAGGGACATTGTCTCACACCACATCTTTGACGTGCTATAATTGATATTCATTTTCCATACCTCACTGGATCTCGAGGAAAGCAAAAAAAATGTGAGTATGTGAGTTTATCTCACATCTTTAATTTTATTACATGTACATAGTCAAAATTAAATGTATAAAATCTTACTATAATAATTATAGAAACAGCAAAGAAGGGTCATTAAACTAAAAAAAACACTGGCATTCTGGGAGTACCGATAGAAGTGAAAACTTGAACAATTTTACTGTGCAGGAAATACTTTTAATGAGGTATTGGTAACGGTGTCGCGAGTTCAATTGTTTTTTCGCATGAAGAGAATTTTGTGAGAATAATGTTTTCCTAACAAGATTCCGCAGAGCCTGTGTTACGAAGTTACGACAAAGGTGGTGGTATATTTAATACTTAATTTTTTGCGGTCGTCCAATCCAAGCCTTATAAACTTGTCACATTGCTGACATAAAGAAATGGATTTTGATTTTTCCTTTCTCTCTCTCTCGATCGAATTAGAAGAAGATGGTTGGAAGCAGCCCCGGATCTAGAATTTTTTTGAGGCGGGGAAAAAACTGCCGTCTGCCGCCCCGCCCCCCACCAATCTTTTATGGGGATGCGCTAAGTTAGTCCCCGCGATATTTAAATTTTCTCAAAATGAAAATTTTGGCAGCAATATATTCAAATTGTATCGATCGATAATGCGCCAATTCAACAGGGGCGCCAAAACTGTTGTAAAAAAGAAAATAGAAAGATTATAAATGTGCTGCGCGTCTCATTTATTGCAAAGTTGTGGTGTGCTGGGTGGTGCACTTGTCTGCTACGCTTGAATTTGTCGCCCCCTGAAGTTGGCGCCCGGGGCACGGGCCCCGGATTGCCCCCTTAGTTCCGGGGCTGGTTGGAAGTATAAACGCTTTTTCACGTGATTTTTCTGCCAACTTCTACCGCAAGCCGCGTTAGAAAACTTCGTTCAAAAACAATTTTCTTAAACAACAAAAAATACTAATTCGCCCTAAGAAATTATCGACATGTCAATTTTGGTTTCATACTCGTACTCGACCCCAACCCTACGGTAGTCTCGTTATCATTTTTGCTAGAAGACATAATCGCATGGCAAGTGCATGTCAATTTAGCTGATTTGACGTACATTTTCGTAATGCAAAAAAATATATTTTGAACCTTATGAACATAAAAACGAAGTGTAGCGAGACATGGTGACGTCACGAAAGCAATGCGAGAATAATACTCGATTCATGCCGTGTTTTATGTTGAATCATGGTTGAATCGAATGAAAAGTCAAAATGTATTATGAGGTTAGGATTTTAAAAATCACTGAAAACATGACTAGATATTTAAAAATAAACTTAAATATGGAAGGTTATTCCGTCTTTATTTAAGTTTGACGTATTTGAACGCTTTTTACATGTTTTAACAGCACAACTAGGCATTTTCACGGAGCACTGATGAGAACCCCGCGACTCGAAAACGATTAACATTGTGCGTTCGAATTGATTTGAAAGTAGTTTTTATGAACGTGTTAGAGCATTTGCTCTTGTACTTTTATAGAGGGGAAAGTGTTCGTAAGGCTTCTCCAGAGATATATCCTCTAAGATGACGAATGATCGCACACCTTGTGCGTTGAGTTCGCGGTAAATTCGCGGCGGACTTTTTATTCGCGGAGCGTACTTTTTTCTCCGCCGCGGAGAAAAGTCCGTCGTCTGTGCAGGCCTTTATTTAGGCATTTTAGGCTTACACTACAAAACATTAGAACAGAGCTAATAAATATAATTCTGTCTGTAAACGATTGACAGAATGAGAACGATGTTTTAAATTCATGGTCCATATTCATATTTTGTATTATTTATTTAGTTCTTTAGTTTTTGGAATCTTCATTTGCAGCGAAACACCATACTTACGTGTTATATGTTGTGTTACCAGGTGCGCAGGACTTCGTAGATATCGAAGGTAACCGCGAGTCGGGCGCGTGGACGGGCCTGGAGTCGCGCGCGCGGCGCACGGGCCCGTGGGACGCCGTGCTGGCCTGCGCCGCCGCCGAGGTGCCGCCGGCCACGTTCGCCAACAAACCTGCTCTGCTCAAGTATGTGGCCCTAGTATCATGTCTAACTATCTTGTGTTATGGTTTTATGTTTCTTGTACGTTAGCTTTGCTATGACATAGTACATTACTGCCGCGGTCTATAATGACTACTTTGCTGGTCGCGCTGATGATGGCCGACAGCGCAGCTCCAGGCCGACACAGCGCGGTCAGCGTGCAGCACTTGATGAACGAGCTGAGATAAAGCCCGAGGCCGTAGGTCGAGGCCTTTACAGCGAGCACAGCAAGGGCTGCAATGATGGCCAAGCTGGAAGGCCTAGAGCGTAGCTAGGCTAGCTCGAGGCAATCATAGCGTGACCAGCAAAGCAGTCATAGTGGGCCAAGGTTTGTATAGTGCTTTACTCAAAAATGCAAGTACCTAATCTAAATAAAACCAGCAAGTAATTTCAATAAAATATATATTGAAACGTCAAAATAGCGGCCGGCAATGTTTTGCCGGCCTGTTAGAGCGACCAGCAAAACTTTGCCGGCCGCTCCTTGAAACAGAACGGCAAGGTCGACTTTGCTCAAACAAGGTTGTCAAAATAATGACCACATTATATGCATTTTTGAGTAAAAGTTATTTTTAAACTACTACTTTATTTTTGGTCGTACTAAAAAGCCTAATTCTCCACCAGGGCCACAGCGCCTCGCAGAGCTTTCCTGGACCTCCGACCAGGCACGATGATTACCGACCGACTACCGACGCCCTTCGCCATCATATTCGCCACTACATTCTACACTTATAGGGTCTTTAGGGTAAGTTCACCTTTTTAAGTTCTGGTAAAGATAATTCAAACACTTATCCACTCCATTAATTTAACCAGTCAACTATAAAAACTGCATAATTTTCTTTTTACAGTGGCTGCTGGGCTGTGGTTCTAATACTGACTGGCTAGAAGATAGGTTCAGGCTGAGAGACGGACTGGACACACTCACCAAATTAGTAGACCGTGGAGCGATGGCTCCCATACTTGATAAGGTAAGAATTACCCCATAGCTATTAATCGTTTGTCCCTAATATTATAAAGAGAGAGTGAACTTTGTGAGTTTGTGTGTATGTGGAGGGTAAGATATTATGAAATAGAAATAGAAATCATTTATTTGCCAACAATGTAGGTATACATATATATGTATACCTACATTATTGGCAAATAAATGATCATATGATGGTTATTTTGATGAGAGTCCCGATACATTTTGCCTTATGGCATGCAAAATTATTTAATGTAATACATTCACTAGACAAAAAAAAAAACAAAACATAAACAATCATAAAAAGAATAAAATACAAAGAAAACAAAAAAGGATTCCATTCACTAAGTAACATTACTATTCTTTATTAAAAATACTTATATTATTAAAAAAAAAAAACATTCAGAATTAGGCACAAATGTCAACAAATTAAACTAAAAAAAATGTTAGAAAATTCGATTACAAAATGTCAACAAATTTTAATAAATAATAAATTAAATTTAAAATGATAATAAATTTTATCACAAATGTCAATAGATTCAATTACATTAGTCAATACTTAAATAAAAGAATTAAAAAATGACAAAAAAATAATAATGTTGTATTGCAATAAAGCTAAAGATAGAAATGTCATTAAAATTAAATCACAAAGAAAACAGTCTAAACACCACTAATAGAAAGTTTTGTCATCAACAAAATCTTTAATTGCGTAGTAACACTTGTCCAGTAGCAGTTTAGGAAGAACTATTTATGAAAAAATAATAAAAACACAACTGCCCTGCCAAAAAATGGACTAAAAAGTAATAAACAAGTTGTATTAGTTAATCTGTATATACAAAGCGAAAGGTCCCTCATTTACTCGCTGACTAAACAGATAAATAAAATAAACAATTTTACTAATCTGTGTACTTTTAAGTCCGTTTTTTGGCAGGGCAGTTGTGTTTTTATCATTTTTTTATTATTTATTTTTATTTTATACATTTTAGTGTCAAGTTTTATTTTTATTTTAAAACCTGTCATGCTAGCTGGCTTTAATATTTAAGCACTAAAGGTGGTTTTATACTCTCACGGCGAGGCGAGGCGAGGGGTGATGGCGTGGGGATTTAAATGTTTGTTTTGCGTGTACACCCTACCTATTTAAAATATGTGCCAATAAATTACATAGTTTTGGAATGTGCTCATCAAGGCCTTTCATTGGATACCCATTGTAATAAATGAAGAAATTATTTTATTTACACATTTGAATATGGAGCCATGCTGCCGCCATGTTTTTTTTTAAATATGGCCTATGTCACTCGGGATGATATAAGGATTCTAACGATATCTCATACATCCAAATCTGTCCAGGCATTTAAAACTCACATACATACACGAACCCTGAAAACATTACACTCCTTTTTGGGCAGTCGTGTAATAAAAAGGCCCCCCGCTGCTATTGTGACGTTCCTTGGGCGAGGCCTTTGTCCAGCAGTGGGCTCCTTTCTGCTGAGTCAAGATACGGCCTCTTTTGATAAAACATGGTCATTTCTATTGCAGGTATACCTCCCACAAGAGTTCGAGAGCGCACTCGCGCATGCGTGCAGCGACGATGCGATCGGTACCACAGTCATACGATTCCCTTAGTACTAACTCACATCTCAATACTTCATGTTACCCTGGTAGGCAAGAGCCATCTTTGGTACACCTAGCACTTACAAACGTCTACGTTACGCTATCCTGACGTATTTATATTGTGCTATATGCATTATGTTCTTGCTAGGAGTACAGTTAGCCGCACGTCCATAGCATGGCCTTTATTTCGTAGAAGTAAGCCCGTGGTTTTCGTAGGTCATTACTAGAAATCGGATATTCGGATGCATATTTACCTAAAGTTGAGGTGTTGGCTATTATGGAATGCACTTTTGTATCGAAAAAATCCCGGGATTCCCGGATCGACTTTAAGAGTTGTGATTATAGAATCGAATGTATTATATTACTAACGTTCAGGTGTTGGCTAATATGGAATGCACTTTTGTATCGATAGCAAAAATCTCGCGACTCTGAAATTGATAAATTTAGTACCTTTTATATATAGAAATGCTAGCTAATGTTGTAAAGTAGGTTGCCAAATTGGCATAGCACATAGCGATAAACAACTCGGTGTCCTGTGTTACGTAAAAAAATGTTTAGTGGGTATATAAATTTTTATGTTAACACCGCAAAAGTAACCTTCATAAGAGGGCTGATAAGTCATTTCCATGCCATGTAATGTGTTGAATTCCGATGATGATGTTATGGAATTCCGGGATTTATGTTAATTTTTTTATTTATTAAGCCACTTCCATAATTTCTGAGCAAAATATTAACTTTAGGTAAATATGCATCCGAATACCCGATCACTAGTCATTACTAATGACGTGCAGTTGTCGTTTAAGCATGCACCCGGACTAAATAAAATATTAAATTATTTTAATAGCACAAACAAGGTGATTGTACTATATATAAGTTCGGGATATTTATATCTTCGAGCCTAGCGCTCAAATATCAAAATCGTTAAGTTTTTGTGCCGGAGGAAAAAAAAAATTAACTGACAAAATAATATGTGGCCTCCATAAACTGTAATTAGGACCTCAAAAAATGTAAAATTATAGGAACCTTTACGTAATGTTCCTATGGAATGTTGTTCCTAATATAAAAATTAATATAATCGTATTTTTTTATATTGTTGAATCGATTTACAAGATCAATGATCATCATAAAATTAAATAAGTCAATTTATTACGGCTAATAATGGAAAACGGTTGGAATTGATACAATATTCACAAAGTTTTTTTTTTTTTTTTCGATATTTTGTAGTGCCAGTATGTCGTCAAAAAGGAATTAATTTTTTTAATTCATTTCAAGCACAAAAGTAGTTACATCATTGTGAAAATGTATTTATTTTTAGTATTTTTATTGTTGTTTTTATGTGTCAACATAAGAATTTGCACAAATATGCCAGCTGTGAAAATATTTAAATATAAAATTTATGTTGTTTATTTTTAGAGAACCATATAATTTGTTTCTTGTTTAAGTATTACTTTTAATTTACCCTTTAAAAACTTATTGTCGGGGTACAAATAAATATGTATTGTTGTAAAACTATGTCTCAAACTAATACCCACCAGAAGTCAAAACATTACAAGACTGTAAAATGTAAACAGATCTGTAAATAATGTAAATAAAGTTACTAAATCAAATAGGTGCTCAAAACAATGTATATAGAAAGATTTTGTATTAAATTTATTGAAATGGCAACAGTAAGGTTAAAGTGAGGTTAAATTCCACCCCTGTGGGGGTGAAAGCAGGGGGATACAGTTTATATGAAAAATCTTATTCCTTTGGTTATCAACTTGAAACTTGGCAATGCTTGTCTCAGTAAATAATAAAGTTGTATGGATTCGTCACACATGTGAGGCCGGTGTCGGCCACCCGCTACAGCAGTACTCAACACCGCAGCAAGAGGCGAGTGTGCCTTACTGTTGCCATTTTAAAGTCCCAGCCACACTGAATACAACACGTTGCAGCAACGCGTAATATGTGGCATATCATACTATTAAGCATTGCAACCGTTACTATAACAATGTATGACAGTTGCATTTGATGTAATTGTAAATCTACAAAAACTGAGCTTTTTATGTGTAGTCTTATTTTGAGAGTGCAAACACATTTTATAATATTGTGAATTTAATTATTGCGCTATCAAAATATTACTTTAAATATAATCGGAATAAACTTGTTTACTTAATATTTATACGTGCCATTTATATAACTAGCCATTTAATGTCTACATCGATAAATCGAATGTCGATAAAACTGTATAAAACATTGATGCTCTTACAAATTGCGTTGGCCATAAAGCCGCGTGCAGACTGGCGCGACGCGATACCGGTAATTGTTCTACCAATTGTTTTGTTAGAGTCGCGTCGCGGCAGTCTGCACGATGCTTAATATGGTACCCCGGAAAAAAATCGTGGGCTTGACTTTAACATCCATCGATTTAAGGGGTGGGAGTGGGGGAGGGAGGAGCGGGAGATGTAGAACCCCTGTGAAGGAAAAATTGCGATCCCCACCCTTTTTGAGATATGATTTTTTTAAATATTCTAACCTATTGATTTTTCTTATATTGATATCGATTTAGGGAAATAGCAGGCCCCTCCCCCAGGGCCCCAGGTCCTTGAATCTGATAAACGATTTTCAAGGCGTAAAAAGAAATAACCATGTCGGATCCGCCCTAGAAGGATTATAAAGGACAGTATATTTAAAACAGATTAAATTTAAATAATTGATGACAACACAAAATGGCGTCCTTTTATGTTTCGTTTCACATACAATTTAAATCGGCGAAATAGCACTACGGCGAATAGTACTAGCTGACCCTGCAAACGTTGTTTTGCCATATAAGTGTTTGGGGTGGACCATCTTTATCACTTACTACCCTACCTACCCTACCTGCCCTACCTGCCCTACCTGCCCTACCTACCCTACCTACCCTATCTTTTAAGTTGGATCAAACTGCATACGGTGTGCAAATTTGATTAAAATCGGTTGAGTAGTTTAGGAGTCCATCGCGAACAAACAACGTGACACGTAATTTATATATATTAAGATAATGAACTATGCATAACGTATTTATTCATATACGTATTTATTATTTACTAGCTTCTGCCCGCGACTTCGTCCGCGTGGAATAGTTACTTTGGGCTAACGCTAACTTTAACCCGGTGACTTCATTTACGTAGAAGGTGAAAATATTTTTTTTTAAATAATACGTACATTATGGAGCTATTTTAGGTACCTACATCACGCTTTTATCAGTAAGAGTGGAACTTTAAAACGTTAGGTAAAAGTACTGGGTCTTATAATCTTAAAATAATATCATGTAGATTGTAGGTTATTCTCAAAAAAACTCAAAACTAATGTTATTTTAAAGTAATAAATGCGCGCGCAGTACTTGATCATTATTTTTCTGCGATATTATTTTAAAACTGCGATATCTCCTAAGATATTAATTAAAATCGAATGATGTAAAGGGCAATTTTGTTTTAAATTAAATACTTGTGATGAATAACGTATTTATTTGGATTAGGATTAATATCATGTTTATAAAAACACCTTCGCAAATAATGCATTATTTTAGAACAAATTTGGTTAGCATAAAAAAGGTTATAGTGAGCCAACCTTAAAAGATAGACATGGCATATGTCTATCTTTCGCGGACTTTTTTTTAGAACTTTTAAAGGGGAACAATTCTGATCAGTATAGTTCAAATCGGATCAGTAGTTCCTGAGATTAGCGCGTTCAAGCAAACAAACTCTTCAGATTTATATATTAGTATGGATTCAGTACCTACGTATTTATTTTAGCATTAATATGAAGTAAAACATTTTAGTGTGTTAACTTTACGTAAAACAAAACGTTCAATGGCGAGACAAAAGTGACAAAATATTGCTAAATTTCTACGTTATTTTTTCTCTCATAAAAAATAAATCTCCGTATCATAAAACGTTACGTGGAGCCTTCTAATTATATGATCTTTCTTTAAAAATAAATGGACTTCCAACACGATGGATGTTATAGTAAAACTTAGCCCTAAATACTAACATATCATAATTATGTATAAGCCATTGTGGTAACTCGAATATTCGCAGAGTTCACGACTATAGAATTTTAGCATCAATGCGTTTACTTCATCGATGTAGACCCCGATGGCCTCAGAATTGTACCTAACTGTAACAGACAATTGTCACAGATATATTGTAACTTTTATTTGATTTGTAACGACCTCAATAACTCGTCCAAAGGTAGATAGGAAACTAACTTAAATTGTAATGTAGATAGATAAATGTTATTTTAAAATATAAATGTTGTTAAATATTTTAGTTTTTTTTTATTTCCTGTTCCTTGCCTCCTGTTTTCCTTTCGTTTATGGGTAGGAATCTAAAAAAGATACACTCTTCGAATTGATAACCTTTTTGAAAGCGGTAAAAAATATGGATACTCGCGTGGTTACGTATAACTTGATTATCTTTATACACACAAATTCCTTGCACATAACAGAGCTTAAGGCGACGATTATCGATTTTTAATGATTTTATACTGAAGATCACGTCTAAACGAGTAGTATTAATGATTCGGAAAAAAATATATGTTAAATTAGAGCATTTTCTAATATTTTAATATAGGCACATTTTGGATTATGTTTATACTAGCTGCGCCCCGCGGTTTCACCCGCATAAGTCTCGATACCGTGGGAAAAAAAAAAGTATCCTATGTTCTTTTCCAGGGCATCATCTATATGTAGGATACGGGTATGTGACTTTCGTTATTTTCAGCGATATTTTAACTACTGTGGGCGTAGTGTGGGTAGTGTTGGTTGATGCGCAATATAAAAACAGTTTGCAGTTCAGATCACATTATAATTTACTATCAAATGAATCACACTAGCTAAATTATGCACACACTGGGTGCGACGGCGTTTATTAACCGTGAATCACCAATTAACACAATGATCACAAATTACAACTATCACAATAACTGAGCACCACGAATCGAGAACAGTTCCGCGACGTCTTGACTCCAATGCGACCAAAGGTTGAATGTCCTCCTCGCCTTGGCCATCAAACATCACGACTCTGTTGAAGCGCGCCTTTTTTAGTGTCGGTAAATCACTCTTGATGTCGCCAGTAGCGCGCTTGCGATTCGTTTCGTGTCCGTACTAATGACCAGATCCGACATATATATGTGCCAAATTTCATCCAAATCCGTTCAGCCGTTTTAGCGTGAAGGCGTAACAAACAAACTTACTTTCGCATTTATGATATTAAGGATTACATAGTGAAATTAATTTGTAAAGTTATGTCTAACGCGGTTAAAAAAACTGAGAATGACGCAAAATCTATCAAGCGTATTTTTCTGAAACCTTCACCATTTTAAAGATAATTTAATTATTAATCTTTTAGTGTACGTGTGTTTGAATAAATTAATAATGCTTCTAATTTGGGACAGTGCTCTTTGATGGGCGAGTCCTATTACTGGCTGGACGTACGACGCGTTGCGTGAGCTCAGTACAGAACACGCAAGCTAACCACTCATCGTCACTGGCATATATCTGCGTCTTAAATTATGAATGCCACGTCAAAAAACAAATAGGCCCCCGTTCCCCATATCTCCGCCCCAGTCCATTTGGGGATCATTCGGACGGTACGGGGGGGTTCGGTACAAGACCCAGATTACCACTCGCCATCCGGTTGCCTCTCCGATAAAATTTTACGTGCCATTGCCTTGAATAGTACTTTATTTATTTATTTAAACTCCACACACTATCTTTACAGGATGACCCCAATACAATAGTGGTTTGCAAACACACAACAAATAAATCGAAAAAAAAACAAAAACTTACGGCTAATACTCAAAAATTTAAACTTTTAAATTCAGAACAACTCTAAACTAAACACAATCTGAAGTTAGACTACAGAGTTATACGTACCTAACAATAAAATAAAACCGGCCAAGTGCATGTCGGACCACGCACAATGTAGGGTTCCGTAGTTGGAATGAATTTATCCCAAGAACAAACTTAACTTTGTAGTTGAGAAACATGTTCTCCGATACATTCTGTATGGGAGAACATGTTTTTACAACCGCAAATCTAAGTTGGTCGATTATTACTCGTTAACTTGTAAAGCCTACTCAGCTGTGATAGTTTTTCTTTTAAATTCGTTATATAAGCTACTGTTGTGAATTTTTTCATATATGTGAAACCAACCATTTAGCTGGCAGGGGGGGGGGGACACTTGACTAACAAAAATTTTCACCTTAAAGCTTAATATTTCGCAAACGGATCTCTGAATTCAAAAATGGTTTTAACATACTCTCAATGTTTTTGAAAGACCTTTCCAATGATACCACACATGGTGGCATAAAAAAATAAAAAAAAACATCATCACATTACGTGTATGGGAGGTACCCTAAAAAAAAATGTTTTTCATAATTTTGTTTTACCACTTTGTCGGCATAATTAATATGTATACCTATGTCAAATTACAGCTTTCTAGTACTAAGGGTCTCGGAGCTAGACCGCGGACAGATAGATAGACAGACAGACAGATAGACAGACATACAGACAGACGGACATGACGAAACTATAAGGGTTCCTTGTTTACTACGGAACCCTAATAAAATCAGACTTAACACAGAATATTAGTATTTAAATATAACTAACAAAATTCAACAAAACTTGTGAATTCACTCAGATTGCACGAAAATACGTCAATTCTCTCATGCACTTCGTTGAGTACACATATTGTGCGGGTGAGGGGTGTTTTTGACAGCAGGTTGGCTCTGGCAGCAGGCACGGCCAGCAGTGGCGGTCGCCGCCGCCTTCACACATACCGGTCTGGCGCGCACAGCTTCAGATGACGCAACACACCCGGGTTATGAGCTACTCCACGCAGGAGCTTTAGCACATACGCCGCAAGTGTAAATTCCCGGCGCACTCTGAGTTCGTTGTACCCACCATACCCAGTACAAACAGTGTCGGATATATCAGCGGGTAAAAAGGGTAAACCCCATAAAGTTTAAAATACAAGTGTCTTGTAAAAATATTCTGTACTCGTTCCAGCATGACATTGTATTTCGCTTCATGAGGAGCCCAAATCACCGCAGTGTTCCAAGTGACTTCTTACCAAAGCGTCATACAGCACCCTAAGCGTGGTAACGTTTGTGAATCCCTGCGACTGTCTCAGCACGAAACCCAGGTTTCTGTACGCCTTTTTGCAGATCTTAATTATATGATCCCGGAAAGTTAAATCCGGGGTAAGCAGTACTCCTAGATCTCATACCTGAGACACTCGCTGCAGCGGCGCTTCCTCCACTTTGTATTCGTAGGCTAAGGCAGTCTTCGCGCGCGTAAATGTCATCACTGAGCATTTCGCTGTGTTGAAATAGAGTTTATTTTTATGGCTCCACTCTACCACTCTATCTATGTCTTCCTGCAATCTCTCACAGTCCGACTCACCCTTGACCTCGAGCAGCAACTTGAGGTCATCTGCAAACAGCAAGCAACTATGTTTGACTACGTCTGGTAAGTCATATTAAAATAAATTCGAGAGGATCCAAATTGCTGCCCTGGCTCACGCCCGACCTGGTATAGTATGGCTCGGATTCGAACCCGTTGTAGTCAACGTACTGCTGTCGGTCTTTCAAGTAGCTGGCGAAGAACTGTAGTAAGTGTGGAGGGCAGCCAATTTTTGCCAGCTTCCTTAGCAGTAGTACATCATTGTCGACGGTATCAAACGCCTTTTTAAAATCAAAATATGCCGCGTCTACCTGCACACCAGCATCGACGGCCGGCACCACCCTCGCCATGAAATTAAGCAGATTAGTGGCAGTTCTGCGCGCCGGTCGGAACCCGTGATGTGCGTCCGATACCTGTGCGCTCACTTGTGCCTGCACGCAGCGTTGGATGGCAGACTCAAATACTTTTGCCGGTGTCGACAACACTGCCACCGGTATGTAGCCACTGACATCCGGACCTGACTTACCCTTGGGAACCGGAATCACTCGCGTGATTTTCCACGGCGGAAACGATGCTTGTTTTAAACAAGTGTTAAAGATATGATGCAGGGGCTCAGCTAGCACCCTGCCACAGTCTCGGAATAGAAAAGCTGGAATGCCATCGGGGCCAGATGAGCGCTTTGGCTTGAGCTTTCTGAGCGCATCCCTTACGTCTTGAAGACTGAGGGTCTCGATGTGCACTCGCGCACTGTTCGCTTCCGCCTCCGCCCCCGCCGCCCGCGCCTCCAGCCGCGGCTGCTCTCTATTATACACCGACTCAAAAAATGACGCAAACTGTCGAGCACACTCCTCATCCGAAAGATGTTGACCATCCTTTATGATAGTTTACCTATTTAACCTACTTCGTTTGGACCTAATATACTGCCAGAATGATTTTGGATCTTTTAAAAATAGGTTTTGTATTTTAAACTTGTGTTCCTTGTGTGCAATTTCTATTGATTTTTTAATACGAGCTCTGTACTTTGAAAATTCAGTATAATCGCTATCCAGCTTTGTTTTTTTGAAAGTTTTATGAAATGTGGCTTTATTCTTTATATCTCTTATAATATTTGCTGTGTATCATTCGGGATAAACGTATCGAGAATTTTCACGTTTAGGCTTTTTCCGGGGTACACATCTATCTAAAATATCACTTACTTTATCATAAAAAATATTCAACATATCCTCCAAATCATGCATGTCGTAAATTATACTCCAATCCGTGGAAGTCAGCATAGAGTATAACAACTCGTAGTCAGCTCGATAAAAGTTCCACTGCGGCCTAACCCTACGCGCTGCGGGACTGCCGCCGGCAGAGGGCGCGGGCGGGGCGGACGCGGCGGGTGCGGGGAGCGCGCGCGCACAGTGCACGCTGACCGCGAGCGGTGGGTGATGCGCGTCGACGGGCACGAGCGCGTCGTCGGCCGCCACCACCAACACCTCCCCGCTAAATCCAACTGACGACCTAGATAGTTTGGTACTGTGTTACTTTGAGTGAATTCGCGTAGTATCTTTGAGTAGTATCTAAGTTATACATATTGATTGCACCTAGATTCTCCGAAGGGGGGTGATATTTTGTCGCCATCTTAAAAGTTCTCGCAGCATCGCATCGCATCACGTCTTAGTGTGAATTGAGTCTAACAATGGGGATAAAAACTGCCACTTGCTCACTTCAGATGGCGCTGATCTCCAGCGTCTTATAATTTGACAGCTAGCCATATTTTTTTGTAAACAAGCGACTTTTTTTACGCTTAATTATTTGCCAAAGATAGAAAACTATGGGAGAAAGCTCTCCGAAAAAAATTGGAATCCAATATTTCGTCGACACGATATGCTATCCTTTAAGCTTTTTATGGGGGAGAAAGTGGTTTATAGGTGATGCTCCCAAGAGAACTTTCTGTTTTCATTACATACAGGCACTTGTGATGTGATATTAAGTAAAGTATGTTTGTATTTATATTATCATACTAGATCAGTGCTATCTCTGAGGTTTTTCAGAGAGGAAGTTCATGCCCGAGTTGGTTATCAACTTTGATCAGGTTATTTCTATCGTAAGCCTCCAGTCTTCAGTTTAGAAAAACGAACTTAAAGTCAACAAACACAATAATTATAACCTATAAAATATAAAACGTTCATAATTTATTGACTTTTCCACTAAAGCTGCTTTTTTACCAATGGTAGACGCTTCTCCTGTCCTTACCTCGTCTATTAATAGTGCTACACTCCAAGTCTCATACATATTTATCTAGTTTTCGTATAATTTGTAATTGACACAAAAGTAAACATAAACACAACAATGGCGGTTTAAAGACGTACAACTGTGCTGCCATCTTTTCTGAGCTTTCTGTTTTTAACCTCATTAAGTATCTAGGCACACCGAATTTCATCTAAAAATACAATGAAACAACTCGTATGTAGAACCACATTTATTTAGCGTACACAACCAAGTACTGAACAGATATACATTAGTAATATAACATTAAGTACATATTATTGAACAGTGCAACGTTATATACATTCACCGACCACGCCCACCGCTACCTGCAGCAATATTCATGTTTTTATTTTATTTTTCGTACAAAAAAATTGCTGTTCCATGCTTCAACATTGTTGTAAAGAGAATGTTTAGGACATTTTAGATAAACGTTACAAAATTTAAGGTAGGTAGATATTAATAATCAGAGATGTTAATTAAGGACCTCCGTAACCGTAACCGAAACTATGGGATATCCGAAATGAAAATCAATCCGTAACCGAATCCGATAACTCATTATCTGTTATGATGCCTCATTGAGGCGGATAACAATTAAAATTCTATTGTCTCGTTAATGACAGTTGAAAGGTTATAAACGTTTCGGATAATTTCGGATTCGGGTGGTGTCTAAATAAGACACATTATGACAGGTTTTTCTGCCCAGTCGAGCCGATATACTAGCCGCGCGCGTCACTTTTTATTTATTATTGCTATTGCTTAGTTATTACTAGAGTCATTAGATAATATTATAACATTACAATTTCTTAAAAATGTAATAATCCGTAACCGAAACTATCCGAAACTAACGGATAATCAGAAATAATCTCATATCCGTAACCGTATCCGAAACCAGTATAATATCATTTCTACATCCGTATCCGAAATTTCATATCCACAACATCCCTGTTAATAATATTGTCTATGCCTTTTGCGGTCTAACATAAATAATTTCAAGAGGCTATAAAGGTAAAAAAAGTCAAACGAATGTACAGTGTAAGGGCCTTATCACGCTGGCGATTTGCGAGCGTGTTTCCAGCGAGATGATTTTTAATCGCGCTCGCTGCGTGTACGTTGAAAGTACGCCGCGTGTCGCGTTTGTGTAACGAGAGTGATTGACGTGCGTGTACAAGAGAGAGTGAGACAAGCGAGTGTACAATTTTGTGAAAACGCGGAGAGCACGTCGCGTAGTTGCTGCTAACTCGCTTCGCGCCCGCGGAGAGCACGCTCATAAATCGCCTCGCTGGAAACACGCTGACAAATAGTCATCGTGATAACGCTCTTAGTCGTAATTTAAGAGGGTACCGAGCTTTTTATGCACACAAACATGTTTCTATTAAGCTTATTTGAAGTAGTAAACAGTTAAATTAAAATGTAAGGAAATAAATTGGTATTATTGGGGATATATACTACACATCATCCGCGATGGAAACACGATTTGATAAAGTTGGCTCGATAGAATAAATTCGCAAAGTTACCTCTTATCGAGTATTTTTTTCGTCTATTTTGCTACTTTTTTATATAAATAAGTAAATTCATATTATGATTAATTTACTAAAATAAAGTTCATAGATGACTCTAGCGTTTTTGCGCGTTAGTTTTTTATTTAAGAGCAATATGATAAAAATAACAACGAAAAACATTTAAAAAGTGCAAAAGTGTGGTTATTTTCTTTACTCTTTACATGTAAAGAAAAAGACAGAGACAAAGGCAAATGGTCGGTACGCTCTTAAACAATGGATAGAGAATTCAATTCTGTTATATATCTACTAACATTCACAGATAAATAATAACTTAGTACATAATCACAATATATTAATTATCATTATTTACTTACTAATATAAAAATAACGAATACAATCATAATACAAGCCATCTTTTGTAATGAGAGCTGTTTTAATTTAACTAATCAATAATCATGTATCAGTTGTGGAAATCGAATATTGTCTTCGACCATTCCACTTTTATAGAAAGACCTCACCGTTATGTTATTTGCAGCAATCTTATAAAGGTGCAATTCCGTAGCCGACACAGGACTGTTTTTTTTTTAACAAATGGCAGTTTTGACCACTAAGGTCATGGCTTAACCGGACTTTCCTGTGGGTGCCTTAAGCTGCTACACTTAAAGCCTCCAGCTAGGGGCAAAAACTATTACAAATTAAAATAAGGCGAGCGCTCGCTAAGGGCACCCCCTGTGGGGTACGAACCTCGGCTTAGGGCGTTGCTGGGGGAGGACAGCAAGAAGGGACAGACTGGATCAAACTTAGATCTTCATTATGATTATTATGCGGGGTATTTAAAGCTACTTTGCTCAGCTGCAACAACTGCTGGCACCTCGTTTTCGAGCAAGGGTCGGCGGGGAGGGGGGGCAATACGACTAGATTCTATGTATTCTTAAGTATTTCTATGAATTCGACGTGTGGCTACGGAAGGTATCTCATAGAAACAAGTCGTGTCGCGGCGACACGTCGCCTGCAGTTGCCTCCTGCGGTCGGCTACGGAATGGTACCTTAAAGTTATAAAATTCTAAACTCAAGATTTTTTATTTGCTAGACCAAAATGACAGCTGCGTTTGAACTTTTTTTTTTTGAATAACAAGATAAATAATTAATATTACTGAGAGAATATGACAGTAAAGACTCTCCTGCAGAGCATGATTCAATGGTCCTTAGTGAGAGTCACTCGGTAACTAGATTATTTACTAAACTCCATTTGAATAGAAGTCAAAATCGGTTGAAAGTACAGTAAAAAATATTTATTTAAATGTCTAATCTTATTACAAATGGAGTATATGTTATTTTTATGTCGACACCAAATGTCATTTTAGTCTAGCAAATAAAAAATCAGAGTATAATTTGTTGTAACATTTCACTTCTAAAAGTTCTAAACATTTTATTATAATCGGTTTTAAGAACTAGTAAAAACATCATACTATTTTGATTTGGACCCTGATAAGCAGAATAGATCCAACCAACGATTTTTATGAAATTGAGTTACGTACATGACGAGAATCTACACATCGAGTTTTATATTTGCACAAAAGATCCTGGCGGTCTGATGACATTGCCCTAACAAAAACTACCAGATTATTATAACTTGGCCTGATATTTTTGTTTACACTTCTAAACTTCAAATCGCATTTACTCAAAACTAACAAAATATTGGTTGGATCTATTCTGCTTAACAGGGGGTCCATTTATAATAATTTCTCTCATAGTTATTCTCACTATACACAATTAAAACCACTGTTTTTTATGCCATTCTCTTTAACGTCTGGCCTCAGAAGCCTTGAGATACGTTGGTCCCTACCAGGGTATCATAAAAACAGAATATTGCTTCACCACCACACCATTTCTTATTGCGCTACTAAATATCATTTATCTTTAAGAAACCTGTCTATTGTTATTATTCGTGACAGAAATATTATTTAACTTTTGGCTAAGTAATAACAGCCGCACGGGTCGATCCATCAGGTTAACCTATGCTTGTTGGGGCTGGTCCGAGAATGGGTGACCATCTTTAAATACCGAGACTCCTCCGTGCCTCGGAAAGCACGTTAAGTCGTTGGTCCCGGCTGTCATTCGTGGATCTATGACAGTCGTTACGGGTCGTCAGAAGCCCGAAAGTCTGACAACCAGTCTTACCAAGGGGTATCGTATTACCCAGTTATTGGGTTGTGGAGGTCAGAGATGCAGTCGCTCCATGTAAAATATTGGTATTCAGCTGCATCTGGTTAGACTGGAAGCCGACCCCAACATAGTGATGCAGGCAGATTGATTGACGAAAGCCTAGCACGAACATCAAGCAACAGAACAGTTACATTTGTGTTGATGCCATCAGCAGAGATAGTAAAAGAGCCATTTTAGAGCCATTGGTACTAAACAACTTAAATAAGTGCCTTTTAACAAAAATGTACTGGATACTCTTGGCAGTCGTGGCTATTAAACGTAGTACGGTGAATATTTCGTGTTGGATTTAGATATTTTTTAATTAATAGATTTAAGAAATCTATACTGAGTTTTGAGTTATCTCAAGCCCACGCTTTGTGACCACGTCACGAAACTTTTAAAATAAAAAAACCTTATTTCATAATAATAGTCACGATTAATAACAACAGTACACCCACCATAATAAGAGATTCACCTACAACAATAATAATAATTATTAATAGTCAGTAAAAGCGACGGGAATGTAACTCGTTATACATTATATTATTATCATAGTTTGGAGCCAAAGTCAGATTTAGTCGAACAATTATTATTTTAAGTCAAAATTGTTTAATAACAGGCGACATAGCTAATTATGTCTTTGAACACATTTTATTTAATGTTATTATTATTTAGGCCTAGAGGGATAAAAGAAGAAAATAATAATTGCATAGTTTATGAAAAAAATCGAATGCTAATTTATATCAATAATTGCATCTATATAGATTCATCTCGGAAACTCCTAAACATTTCTTAATAATAGCCGTACAGTACGACACAACTTAGATGTAGCATAAATCTGAAAATTTACATTCATTCATTTCAATTTTATGAATTTATTTGGTTATATGACTTTATAAGTTATTGCGTTTGCGTAAAGATCATTTTCACCTAAAGGAGTAATAAAGATTGATTTTGGAGGCGCACTAAGTTCGGAAGGAGCTCGTGGCTAAGTACTAACAGCCGCACGGATCGATCCATCAGGTTAAGCACGCTTGCCGGGGTTGGTCTGTGGATGGGTGACCATTTCTATATACCGAGACCCCTCCTTGCTTCGGAAAGCACGTTAAGCCGTTGGTCCCGGCTGTCATTCGTGGGTCTTTGACAGTCGCTACGGGTCGTCAGAAAACCGAAAGTCTGACAACCAGTCTTACCAAGGGGTATCGTATTACCCAGTAACTAGGTTGTGGAGGTCAGATAGGCAGTCGCTACATGTAAAATACTGGTATTCAGCTGCATCCGGTTAGACTGGAAGCTGACCCTAACTTAGTTGGGAAAAGGCTAGGCAGATTGACTAAGTTCGGATGGTGATCGGTTTTACGAATTTTGCCGATACTACATCTAAGTTGTGTCGTACTGTACCAAAACAGATAGATTTCTTTTACGTTATCTGGTACATAATTTCATATAAATAATGATAACATAACATCACGCCGTAATCCCCGAAGGGTTGGGCAGAGGTGTACCTATAGTACACCCACATTTCGCCAGTTATGTTTAAGTCCCATGTAATAGGGGGCGAGCCTATTGCCATCAACCGGGCACAAATCCAAACTCCGAGCTGCTACTGAGAAATTCCAGATGGAAAAACCTAATAACACTTTATTTTATTTATTTATTGGTCGATAGAGCCTTACCGATCATTGTGAAAAAGGGTAGATAATTATTATATTTATACATATTAACGATGTCGTCTGCATATCATTTCCGTATAACAACTACATGCTAGTATATCGAGCGAAACTACAGCTACAGGCCACTAATAAAAATTGTTTGTCCTTCACCGTTGAGAGCTGGAAAAAATAATATTTAAAAATTATTTACCTTAAAATCAGGTTCAAAATAAAAATAACTAAATTGTCTGGAAAAATATGCTACTTATAAGAATTCTGCCGCGCTAACGAAGAATACAATAAACTCGATTTTGGACGATTTTGAGTTTTTATTAATTTTGTTTTTATTGACCGACTTCCAAAAAGGAGGAGGTTATATGTTCGTCGCGTATGTTTGTTTTTTTTTATGTATGTCCACCGATTTCTCCGTCAATTGTGGACCGATTTTAAAAATTCTTTTTTTGTTTGAAAGGGTATGCTCTCGAGGTGGTCCCATATAAATTTTATTAACTTGGCTTTGACAGTTTTTGAGTTAGCTTCAATAATACGAACTTTTTTCCCACTTAGTACGTGGATGAAATGATAAGTTCCTGTCACTGTTATTTACATAGCAGGTAGTGGTTTTCGAATTTGTGTGGGGTAGGTACCACAACTAAAAAGTGAAAAATAAAAACTTTTTACAAAAAAAAAAAAACAACCGACTTCAAAAAAAAAAAAACACTATAAAGTGAAAAATAACTAATTTCGGAAGTCGGTGGCAGAAAACGAAAATACAAAACCCAAGACACCGACTTCCGAAATTAAAGTTATTTTTCACTTTATAGTGTTTTTTTTTTGAAGTCGGTTGTTTTTTTTTTAAAAAAAGTTTTTTTATTTACTACTCACACTTACATTTGTTTTAACAGGTTCAACCCAATACAGCAATGTAGTCACAATGTCCACTGTGTGGCACAAGTCATACAGAGGACATTATGTTAAGTGTCACCTTCTGGAATTCCGCCAATGAGCATGTAAAGATATCCACTTGCAGAGAGACGCTGTTGAGTATCTTTATTGCCCGCCCCACTGGTGCAAACTTTAACAGGTTTGTATGGGCCACCGGGACTTTAAACAGCCTATTATATATTTATATTCGCAATCAGCGAATCGAGAATAACTTTTAAAAATTCTTGAGGAACTCGGTTTTTCAATGAGCAAGAATGCAATAACTAAGACTTCATAAAAAATCACTGACTAAAAATACAAAAACAAAGAGTTATTACATTCTTCGTTAGCGCAGCAGAATTGCGGGTTCCATTTTCTTCAAAATTAAACTGAGCAAATTTTATCATGTAACTCATTATAAACAATGAGATCAAAAAACATCCTTATTCTCTATGACTAGCCTAGTGGTGTGATCCAAGGCACGCACCTCCGACTTTTCGGATTCATGTGTGTATTGGATAATTATCACTTGCTTCAAAAAATGTGAAGAAAAACATCGTGAGGAAACCGGCATGCCTGAGAGATATTTCTCGACGGCATGTGGAGCCAAGTCAGAGGCCCATGGGCGGCATAAAAACTCTGACACCAGGTTAGTCACTAATCATACGAAAAAGAAGATAAACATAATAATTATGCTAGGATGGGGTATGGAAGTACGCCCATCATTCATCATCTACAGAAGTCCTCTGCTGGACATAGGCCTCTCCAAAGCACACCATTTATGTTGATTCTCGACTACTCTCTCGCACCTAACAAAGATCATTGCTCCGTATTTCTATATTCTTAATGTCCCTCGGGAATCATTGGATTTTCGAATACAAACGAATGCTAATTTCCATGTCCATCAATTATTAGATTTATCGTGTATAATAATTTGAATTCAGAACTAAGTACTTTATTGTTGTTTTGTTTTAATTTCCGTGTGAATTATATAGAGCTGTAAAACTATTTTCCTATTTGTCGTGCCTGCGACTTTACTCCCATTTTTAAAATAAATTTAATTAAGTTAAAAGAGTATTAACAACTCTATATACTTCCAAGTCGATTGAGAGCGTCCGGTCTGCACCAAGTGCAAAGGGCAACTGATAGAAATCCGACGACTGCCGAAACACGAAGTTTGCCGAGGGACATTAAGAAAATATAAATACTGTACGTTCTTACGCTTAACCGTAGGGCTATTGGAATTAAAAAATATTATAATAATGTTACCTTGTTCAGTACAGGAACAGCTCGGGGAAGTACTTGGTGTAGGGCGGCACTGCCTGCTGGTAGGACTTGTGTCCGGCCGGCGAGCACGACCCGGACACCGGCAGTAGCGGCTCCGAGCTGATCGAGTTGAAGATCTCTTCGAGTTTGTCTTTGATCTCGTACTGGAAGTGGGAGAAAATATGTTTTTAGGATCGGATTATTAACCAGTTTTGTTGAAGTGAAAACTTCTTTAGGCGCGTTGGACATTTTTGAGATGGGACTAAACCATTAATTTCGCGACACTGTGACGCAATTTACTGACACCGTGGAGTAAAAGACATCAAGGCGTTGATTACTGCGGTGCCGATTTTTTTTCAAGTTTTCACTTCTATCGGCACTCCCGGAGTGCCAGTTTTTTTAAAATAATCTAAGTATTTTAAACCGTAAATACCTTAGGCTGCGTGATGTGCAGCAGCTGGTCGAAGGGCGCGGTCCGGAACGCGTTGTTGAGCAGAAGTGTCTCGTACCTTAGGCTGCGTGATGTGCAGCAGCTGGTCGAAGGGCGCGGTCCGGAACGCGTTGTTGAGCAGAAGTGTCTCGTACCTTAGGCTGCGTGATGTGCAGCAGCTGGTCGAAGGGCGCGGTCCGGAACGCGTTGTTGAGCAGAAGTGTCTCGTACCTTAGGCTGCGTGATGTGCAGCAGCTGGTCGAAGGGCGCGGTCCGGAACGCGTTGTTGAGCAGAAGTGTCTCGTACCTTAGGCTGCGTGATGTGCAGCAGCTGGTCGAAGGGCGCGGTCCGGAACGCGTTGTTGAGCAGAAGTGTCTCGTACCTTAGGCTGCGTGATGTGCAGCAGCTGGTCGAAGGGCGCGGTCCGGAACGCGTTGTTGAGCAGAAGTGTCTCGTACCTTAGGCTGCGTGATGTGCAGCAGCTGGTCGAAGGGCGCGGTCCGGAACGCGTTGTTGAGCAGAAGTGTCTCGTACCTTAGGCTGCGTGATGTGCAGCAGCTGGTCGAAGGGCGCGGTCCGGAACGCGTTGTTGAGCAGAAGTGTCTCGTACCTTAGGCTGCGTGATGTGCAGCAGCTGGTCGAAGGGCGCGGTCCGGAACGCGTTGTTGAGCAGAAGTGTCTCGTACCTTAGGCTGCGTGATGTGCAGCAGCTGGTCGAAGGGCGCGGTCCGGAACGCGTTGTTGAGCAGAAGTGTCTCGTACCTTAGGCTGCGTGATGTGCAGCAGCTGGTCGAAGGGCGCGGTCCGGAACGCGTTGTTGAGCAGAAGTGTCTCGTACCTTAGGCTGCGTGATGTGCAGCAGCTGGTCGAAGGGCGCGGTCCGGAACGCGTTGTTGAGCAGAAGTGTCTCGTACCTTAGGCTGCGTGATGTGCAGCAGCTGGTCGAAGGGCGCGGTCCGGAACGCGTTGTTGAGCAGAAGTGTCTCGTACCTTAGGCTGCGTGATGTGCAGCAGCTGGTCGAAGGGCGCGGTCCGGAACGCGTTGTTGAGCAGAAGTGTCTCGTACCTTAGGCTGCGTGATGTGCAGCAGCTGGTCGAAGGGCGCGGTCCGGAACGCGTTGTTGAGCAGAAGTGTCTCGTACCTTAGGCTGCGTGATGTGCAGCAGCTGGTCGAAGGGCGCGGTCCGGAACGCGTTGTTGAGCAGAAGTGTCTCGTACCTTAGGCTGCGTGATGTGCAGCAGCTGGTCGAAGGGCGCGGTCCGGAACGCGTTGTTGAGCAGAAGTGTCTCGTACCTTAGGCTGCGTGATGTGCAGCAGCTGGTCGAAGGGCGCGGTCCGGAACGCGTTGTTGAGCAGAAGTGTCTCGTACCTTAGGCTGCGTGATGTGCAGCAGCTGGTCGAAGGGCGCGGTCCGGAACGCGTTGTTGAGCAGAAGTGTCTCGTACCTTAGGCTGCGTGATGTGCAGCAGCTGGTCGAAGGGCGCGGTCCGGAACGCGTTGTTGAGCAGAAGTGTCTCGTACCTTAGGCTGCGTGATGTGCAGCAGCTGGTCGAAGGGCGCGGTCCGGAACGCGTTGTTGAGCAGAAGTGTCTCGTACCTTAGGCTGCGTGATGTGCAGCAGCTGGTCGAAGGGCGCGGTCCGGAACGCGTTGTTGAGCAGAAGTGTCTCGTACCTTAGGCTGCGTGATGTGCAGCAGCTGGTCGAAGGGCGCGGTCCGGAACGCGTTGTTGAGCAGAAGTGTCTCGTACCTTAGGCTGCGTGATGTGCAGCAGCTGGTCGAAGGGCGCGGTCCGGAACGCGTTGTTGAGCAGAAGTGTCTCGTACCTTAGGCTGCGTGATGTGCAGCAGCTGGTCGAAGGGCGCGGTCCGGAACGCGTTGTTGAGCGTGGCGCGGCGCCGCTCCGCGTCGCGCCGCTCGGCCGCACTGGGCCCGCCCGCCGCGCGACGCAGCGCTTCTAAGCTCACGCCTTCGCTCGTGCCGCCCGACTGGAAGTAAGGGTTTCATAAAATTTTATACTTATTTGATCGTCTTCATTGGTCATAACTTGTAAGGGATCAAGAAGCGCCTGCGGACTGTTAAGATTGCCAAGGGTGCTATGTCCGCAGCCGTCCCACGATTCGATCCGTATAACGTACGTTGGAAGGGCCACGGGAAGGTTGGAGGGAGTGATCGTCTTCATTGGTGTACTGCCGAAAATAGTAATATCTACAACTGCTCAAGGTCATTTAACAGAATAAGTCAGATAAACACTAGAATTACGTATCGTGTCGTGATGCTTCAGAAAGAAAACAACCAGAAAACAATTGAATTCATATAATATTATTTGTGAAATTGTGCACACTTTTCTGATTTCACCACGTCTGAATTGTGTGCATACCTTGATCCAACTTTATTCACTACTTCCAGATAATTATAACGAATGCGTGATAGCTATAGCTATGCAAATGTTATCTGTTTGCATATTGATCATTATCATCATCATTTCAGCCGAAAGACGTCCACTGCTGGACATAGGCCTCCCCCAAGCACCGCCACTTCGACCGATTCTGTGCTTTTCGCATCCAGCGGATTCCTGCGGCCTTCACAAGGTCATCGGTCCATCTTGTGCGAGGCCTTCCAACGCTACGTCTTCCGGTACGTGGTCGCCACTCCAGAACCTTTCGACCCCATCGGCCATCCGTTCTGCGAGTAATGTGCCCTGCCCATTGCCACTTAAGTTTGGCAATTTTTCGGGCTATGTCGGTTACCTTGGTTCTCCTGCGGATCCTCATTCGATCACGTAGGGAAACTCCAAGCATAGCTCTCTCCATTGCCCTTTGGGTGACTTTTAGCCTTCTGATAAGGCCCATTGTGAGCGACCACGTTTCAGTACCATAGGTTATCACTGGCAACACGCACAGGTCAAAGACTTTCGTCTTGAGACACTCTGGTATGTGGGACGAAAAGATATAGCGTAGCTTCCCGAACGCTGCCCGGCCGAGTCGGATTCGACGATTGACCTCTTTCTCGAAGTTGGACCTACCTAGCTGGACAGTTTGTCCTAGGTAAACATACTCGTCCACAACTTCGAGCGTAGCGTCTCCGATCTTCATGAGAGTGGGTGTCACATGGGCATTTTAAATGATCTTTGTCTTGTCCATGTTCATTTTAAGACCCACTCTTTCGGAGGTTCTACTGAGGTCATCGAGCATTGTACTGAGGTCCTCCATGGTCTCAGCCATGATGACTATATCATCGGCAAACCGAAGGTTAGTGATATACTCGCCATTGATGTTGATGCCTAGCCCTTTTCAATCCAGAACCTTGAAGACATCCTCCAGTGCAGCGGTGAACAGTTTCGGAGAGATAACGTCTCCCTGTCTCACATCTCGCTGCAGAAGGATAGGTTTCGAGGTCTGGTCCTGGAGTCGAACTGACATAGTGGCGTTTTTGTACAGACACTTAAGCACCTCGATGTACCGACAGTTGATCTGGCACCGTTGAAGAGATGCAGCACGGCCCATGTCTCGATCGAATCGAAGGCTTTCTCATAGTCCACAAACACTAAGTAAAGAGGCAGGTTATACTCTTCGGTCTTCTGTATGACCTGCCGCAGCGTATGTATGTGGTCTACGGTGCTAAAGCCTTTACGGAATCCGGCTTGTTCGGGAGGCTGGAAGTCGTCAAACCTGCGCGCAAGACGGTTCGTGATAATTGCATATTGATAGCTTAATGAAAAAAATTACTAACACAAGCAAAATTAAAACTAGCCCGGTTGAGCTTTTAAAAATATCTGACAACCCTAAATCCTCCATAAATGAAGTGTGCAAATTCTTCACTAATGTAGGGGAAAGTATGGCCACTAACATAATATCTCAGTGCCAAATCTCCTCTAATCAGCCTAGCAGTGAAGTTTCAAAAGTTAGTGACAACACCTCGCTCTCCCCTGACAACTCCCTAGCGCTTCTGGAGGTTGATGAAACTGAAGTGGAATCTCTAATTCTGCAATTACGCAATGACTGTGCATTGGGTTGGGATGGTATATCGCCCTTATTGTTAAAAATATGCCGTCAGACACTAACACAGCCTTTAACGCATATCTTCAATAGCTGTCTACAAAAGGGTGTCTTTCCTGTTGCTTTTAAAAGAGCTATTATACATCCAATCCATAAGGCGGGGAGCAGAGGCTGTGTCAACAACTACAGACCCATCTCGGTTCTGACAGCTCTTTCCAAGATACTTGAAAGGATTCTTAGCCGCCGTCTGAATAATTTCTTGGACAAGTACCACCTTTTTTTTTTTTTTTTTTTTTTTTTTTTGGGTGGGAAATTATCAAATAACTTCTCCCGCTCTGGGCGGAGCGGGAGGGCGTGTCAGACTCTTACTGACTAAAACCCACCCGTGTTCCTTCAGTTGCCGTGTTGCCAGGGGGCCACGATTTCCCTATCGGTTTTCTTCGAACCCCCGGCAGGCATTGGCCCTAGCGGACCCCGTCAATTCTGCTGACATCTCTTTGAGGCGCGCGTGGAACACAACGCGCCGTCGACCCGGGCTTGGTCCTTATCGGACGGCGAGCTACCCATTGCTCACCGTCCGCAAGCCCGCGCCTACGGTGGCCGGAAATCCTCTCGTGACTCCCGACGCCCAGGGCGTCTCCTGCTGCGGCGGTTAGGGGCGCGAGGGCGCGAAATTTGCCTTTCCCTCACGCGCTCCGTCTCCTCCTTCGCGAGCATTACTGCTTCGCAGAACGAGGTGACGGCCTGCCATTTCCTCTCGCTCCGTAGCATGGCCCGAATCAGGGCCGGACGCGAGAGATCACCGCCGCCGATCGCTTCCACGAGGACACGGCGATGCTCTGCCCAAGCCGGGCAGACCTCCACCGTATGCTCCACCGTGTCCTCCGGGCGATCCACACAGTGATGACACCCGGGCGTTTCCTCCCGCTTTATCCTGAACAGGTACCTCCCGAAACAGCCATGTCCGGTGAGCACCTGTGTCAGGCGGAAGGTGAGGACGCCGTGGCGCCTCTCTAGCCACTCCTCAAAGAGGGGTCTTATCGCCGCAATTGCGGCGTGCCCAGCGCTGGGTTGCGACAATCGCACTCTCCATTCCGCCATGAGATCCCGCCGGAGCTCTGTCCGCTGTGCCGCAACTTCTTGCGGCATCGGAGTTAGGCCCCGGCGTTTCGCCTCCTCGCGCCACTCCCAAATGTGCGCGAGGGCCTCATAGCCAATAACCAATATGGTTTTCGTGCTGGAGTCTCAACCGAAGATGCAGTCCTTGATTTGACGCAGTTGGTTGCTGGGAACCTGGACAACAAAACTAAGTGTCTTGGAATATTCCTAGACCTTTCGAAGGCATTCGACACAGTCTCTGTTCCCTTACTTTTCGCTAAATTGGAAAAGATTGGTATAAGAGGTATCGCTCTTCAAATTTTTAAGGATTATCTCACCAATCGAACCCAAATGACCAAAATAGGTAACCTCCTTAGTGATGAGGAACTCATCTCTTACGGGGTGCCGCAGGGAAGCATCCTGGGTCCCATATTATTCCTAATCTACGTAAATGACTTGTGCAGAATGACCCTACCTAATACTAGAATCTTTGCATATGCTGATGACACAGTTATTATAGTTGATGGGTTAACTTGGCATGGCGTTAAAAATAGCGCAGAATCAGCTCTTACTAAAGTAATTAAATGGCTCAACCTAAATCTGTTAACGCTTAACTTTGACAAAACGTCCTACATGCCTTTCTCTATTCGCCAGAATACCGCACCAGACCTTACTTTCTCAATAATAGCTCACACCTGCTCACGGCTATCATCTCCGTGTCAATGTCGTACACTTACTAGAACTGAGAATGTAAAATATCTTGGTGTACAAATAGACGCAGGGTTACGATGGGATAAGCAGCTTAATGCCCTGACCTCCAGGACTATAAGACTGATACACATTTTTAAGTCTCTTAGAGAGTCTGCTAACCCTGACACTCTGAAAATGGTCTTCTATGCTCTGTGTCAATCCGTAATTGGGTATTGTATCACGGTATGGGGAGGCGCAACTAAAACCAGTCTAATCAAAGTTGAAAGAGCACAGAGAGCTATATTAAAAGTAATGCTACGTAAGCCCTACCGCTATCCTACAATACAATTGTACTCGGAATGTAAGGTGCTTACTGTCCGTCAGCTCTTTGTGCTCCGATCGGTACTAAAAAGACACGCTTGCGTCCCTCCTTCTGATCCTAAAAAACGTACCAACATTCCCCCAGGCACACAGCATAAAACATCGTTCGCCAGACACCAATACCACACTATTAGCGCATATATCTATAAAAAAACTCACAAAGACCTCAACATCCGCGACCTCAATAGATATCATGTAAAGTCTAAGGTGACAGAATGGCTACTTCAACAAGACTATTTACAAACCGAGTCCCTACTTACATACATTGCTTAATAATTATAACTATTTCTCGCTGCACACTCATAATTACACTCACACACACTCCCCATATACACATGGGTGTGTAGTTACATACATTCAAACACACTCTCCTACATTCTTGAGGGGTACTCCCCTCTCCTACTTTTTACTAATTAAATGTTTAGGAAAATACATCTATACCTATACTATAAGCAAGAAAAATACAAAAATAATTTATTTTATAGACACATACATGGCAACTGACACACTTCACAAACCAGTTTTTGATTATTTTATGTGATACCATATAGCTGATCACTGTCTCTTAAGATACAGGTCACCCTAGTTTAAGAGGCAGGGTTCACCCAATTCATGTACAGACCCTGTGGTCACAGCATAATTATGTAATACCTGTCTTTACTCTTATACCAGCCAGTTGTAATCCATCTTTTACCTAATTTTTAACCATAACAACAATAATGTATTCTCGTCTGTAACCTATTTGAAAATAAATAAATTTTATTATTATTATTATTATTTTTACGTCTTTGACATTTCTCGGGACCTTAGAGTCCCGGACCTTTGGAAGGCGTACGAGGGGCCGAAGCCAACTCGCAGAGGCCCCTTAGACGTTTTTAATGAAATGAGGTACCAACCGACGATTATCCCTGTTCGTACTATGCAAGTGCAGCCAAGGACAACCCCCGGTTGGTGTAGGACTATTGTAGTTAAGGAAACAAAGATATTGGACTATGGGTTTGGGTGGCTAAAGTGGACTGGTCACCTGAAACTATGGAAGGACTATGGCCCCTGCCTGATCAATGTTTTATATACACACGGATAAAATGGCAGGGGGTGACTTGCACACTCATTAATGGGCCCCCGAAAACGGTCGCTAGCACAGTGTCGTAGCAACAAGGGGGCAACATGTCTTGAGGTGCTTGAGGAGTGGAGAGGTATTCCACGGCTTTCAGAACAATCCCAGAGCCCGGAAGATGGTCAAGATCCCTACGAGCACTTACTGAAATACTTCCTTCCTCCGAGCACGTTTGCTCTTGCGAATCTCCACTCAAGCCGGCCAATAAAGGCGAGAATGAGGTGGGGGCTCTGTTCCTCGTCAGTGCTCACTCCAACCGGCCAATTAAGGCAAGCCAGAGGTGAGGAACAAGATTTCTCCGGGGAGATAGGGTTCGTGGGGTCGCTACTGCCCAACAGCTCGCCACATGCTGCCCTGCGGGTTTTTGTATCTCTCTTGGTCTGGCTCCTCATCCTAGACCTGTTCCGGTAAAATAAACTACCGGCACAGACCCAGAATTCGGAGCGCGCAAGCCCCACCACGACGTCAACGTAGAGATACGGCGGTGGGGTTATTATTATTATTATTAATGGAAAAGGACAAGTCTATTAATAATGAAGAAGTCAATGTTGAGTACAATAGGGATGATGACTAGGTAAAAAAAAAAAAAACTATTTAGTCCGTCAGTCAGATAATAATAAAATATTAGACACGTATTTTTTGTTTCATCATATTAATAAAAAAATATTTAGACAAAACGCATTAAAGTTGGGGAGTGGGGTGCTCGCTACGTCACAAGTAAGTGTAAAATCTACATATTCGTGACGTCATGGCACATTTTAAGTCAATGTATCGCCGTAATTTTTTGATAATATAAAAAAGAAAAAAATACGTGTCTAATTTTTTTAAATAATTTACAAGGCGGACAATTTTTTTTTTTTTATCACATCAATTCAAAAAGAGCTAGTTTATTCTTCGTAAACAGGGACTAAAATTGCTTTTTAATCTCTAGGGATTAAAAGTGATTTGAGTTTGGAATGTGGATATTGTAGTAAAAGTTCCAATCACCAAAGAGATCAATCACGAACATTTTATGATCAAGTAACAGGCTGGTAAGAGAGAGAGAAAGTGTGCAATTGGTCAAAATTAAAATCCAAGATGGCGGCTACGAAATTTTTAAAATTTCACGTCATGGGTATCGTTTTCATAGTTTTCAAGGGTGCTAAAGCCGATTATGAGGTTAAAATATAAATCCAAGTTTGAACCTCTCGCTACGCTCTGGATTCAAGGAAACACTCGCCTTAAATATAGTTGTTTGCTCCCTAGGCAAAAAATCTAGTATTCAGTCATCATCCCTATTCTTGCAAACTTTTTGAGCCCTCTGAACGTAGGCCTGAGTACGATATCGCGCATGGCACAAATTAGGGCATAATCATTGTAAGATGTGAAGCATTTTTTACTTACTGCGCAGTCATTCGCGTGCAACTTCAGAGAGCTCATAAAGCTTTACGTAACCCGTATGCACACGTCTAAGATCCAATAATAATAATGGAAATATCTATTTTTAACATTGGAGGTTTACAGACTACCATAATGAGGAGACAAATAAGATTATGTTCAAACAACTGACATTACTATTAGACAGCAGTTACCGGTCGTGGTTTCCCATGCGGGCGTCTCATATCGTGTTCACTGCTGCGCGTGTCTTCATGTCCCCAGTCCCAGAACTCATTGTCACTGCGCTGTAGGAGGGCGGGGGGAGGGATCAAGTGGAATTATAGAGGATACATAGCAGGATCAGGATATAACAGGGATTTTTGAAGTGAAAACTTCTTTAGGCGCGATGGGAACCATTGATTTCGCGACACTAACTGAATTTACCGACACCGTGGAGTAAAAGACATCAACGCGTTGATTACCGCGGTGCCGTTTTTTCAAGTTTTCACTTCTGTCGGCACTCCCGGATTGCCACAGTTTTTTTATTTATAAACTAGCTGCGCTCCGCGGTTTTACCCGCAGAAGTCTCGATCCCGTGGCAATATCGGGATAAAAAGTATCCTATGTGTTAATCCAGGTTATAAACTTTCTGTGTACAGACGCCAGCACATCAAGCTACCCGAAACTGTCAAATTTTCCCAATCAATTTTGAACCTTACATTTCAGCAATAAAGTTGAAAATCTATTAAATAAATTTGACAGATTGTAGTAGCTTGATGTGCTGGCGTCTGTACCAAATTTCATCCAAATCCGTTCAGCCGTTTGAGCGTGAAGAAGAGACAAATATACACACTCACAAACTTTCGCCTTTATAATATTATAGTAGGATTGTATTCACCGTAATTAGGTATTACTTTCATGAGGCTTCTTGGTACAGTATTAAATTAACTTGTCACCCGATCTGTTCGATAAGCGCTTTGGTGATTTAAAAATATGGTTGCGTTCAAAATTTTTCTTTATTAGGCTGCGGTTAGTCTGCCTGTCCACTGGAGAGGAGCGAGGCACCGGAGCGGAGAAATGTGCCAACATTAACCAATAGGAGCGGAGCTCTGAAGCGAAGTTTAGATTCTGTTGGGTAATATTGGCAAACTCCGCACCGCCACCTCGCTCCGCAGGCAGTCTTGTACACACGGCTACAAATCAAGCTATACAAAACCAGTTTATGCTGATCTCACATTGTATAGGATTTCCGTACAATGTGAGGGCAGTTTATACTGGAAATTATAGCTTGATGTGTAGCCGTGTGTACCTACCTGTATTCTATAAAAATGGTCTACAGATTATAAATAAAAAATACACTAGATTAGAACGTTCTCGTAAATTTATAAAAAATATGTTCCGCTTTTTAAACTTTATCCGGTTTAAAGTGCTTATCTGTAGGCCTTGAACATAACTAAAGGCCAATTCCCAAAAAAAAACTAAATCTTGTCGTTATTTAATCTCAGGGTCGTCATCATCTGCCTAGCCTTTTCCCAACTATTTTGGGATTGGCTTCCAGTCTAACCGGATGCAGCTGGATACCAGTATTTTACATGGAGCGACTGCCTATCTGACCTCCACAACCCAGTAACTAGGTAATACCCCTTAGTAAGATTGGTTGTCAGACTTTCTGGCTTCTGACGACCCGTAACGACTGTCAAAGATCTATAAATGACAACCGGGACCAACGGCTTAAAGTGCTTTTCGAGGCACGGAGGGGTCTTGGTATGTAAAGATGGTCACCCATCCATGAACCAACCGCGGCAAGCGTAGCTTAACCTGATCCATCGAACCGTGCGGCTGCTATTACTTAGCTGGTCTATAGTACGGCCCAAATTTCGCAAAAAAATTACCAACATTTCGGGAAATTCGAGACAATTTCGACAGATTGAGACATAATTAGAATGAGACCGTTCTTAAAAATACGGGAATTGCTCCGTTTGTTTCTAACACTAAAAAGAACACACAAAATGAAATATATTTACATAAGTGCCAAAGTTCTGCGTGGTGGGGCGATGGTTGTGATTGTACTTCTCAATGAACATGCGATACTCCTCGTCCAGATCGTCGAACTGAGTTTGCTGGTCCACGAGAATTACTTTTATTATTATTGAACTATACATTGCGGCTTGTGCATCTTGGTATAGATAGCGTGTAACCACTGAAGTATAAGAAGCTGGAAAATCGATTTCATGTTTAAGTCATCACAGAAAATGGGGTGAATTACTCGTTACGTTTACTGGTTATCTGTGCAGGGATGTCGACGCGCAACCTGTTATCATGGATTCAGTACATGATCCTGTGTTGAAATTTTTAGACGGTTATTAAAAATTAAAAAAAACCGGCCAAGTGCGTGTCGGACCACGCACAATGAAGGGTTCCGTAGTTGGAATGAATTTATCCCAAAAACAAACTTAACTTTGCAGTTGATAAACATGTTCTCCCATACAAAATATATGGGAAAATATGTTTTTGCAACTGCAAAGTTAAATTGGTCGATTATTACTCCTTAACTTGTAAAGTCTAGTTAGTTGTGATAGTTTTCCTTTTAATTTCGTTATATAAACTACTACTGTGATTTTTTTCACACACCCAAAACCAACCATTTACCTAGCAGAGGGGGGGGGGGAGACGGACAGTTGACTCTAACACATGGCTCTAAAAATTAGCACTTTAAAGCTTAATATTTCGCAAACGGATCCCTGAATCCAAAAATGGTTTTCCCAAGCTCACAATTTTTTTGAAGGGACGTTCCAATAATACCCCACATCAAGAGATAAAAAAAAAGAAACATCACCACTTTACGTGTATGGGAGGTACCCTAAAAAAATATGTTTTTCATAATTTTGTTTTACCACTTTGTCGGCGTAATTAATATGTATACCTATGCCAAATTACAGCTTTCTAGTACTAAGGGTCTCGGAGCTAAACCGCGGACAGACAGACAGACAGCACGGACGTGACGAAATTATAAGGGTTCCTTGTTTACTATGGAACCCTAAAAAATCTTTGCTATTACGCGATTCTTTAAAGCTCTATAAAATGAAGCTAAAAAGACACTTTTCAATTCAATTTATTTATTTATGTAATTATGACTCGCTTGTTAGTAAACTTATCCTATGTTAGTAATTAAGACAAATTACATCCTAAACAAATTACTGTACACTATACACAGCGGCATTACTATCCGACGCTTCACCGCGGCTGCACCATTCCATGAGAAATGGCGCAGCAGCGATTCACGTACGGACAGTCCAGCCTGCTCGAAATTAGAGACAGGATACTGTTGTTGCCGCCCCACACCCCACGCACCGGGGACGCACAGCGCTTACGCATTGTGGCAAAGAAACAGTCCACATGTGCGTCCGCGAACATCCCTGATGCGCTGCAGTAGCGGGGCAGCCTCAACAGTACCCTGAATGCGTTGTTGTATTGCACGCGGAGGACACTGTCCGATTTTTGAGTATATCTAGCCCACAGGCTGCAAGAACACATGTGCACATGTGGCTTCCCTGGTACCTCATTAACGGCATAACAATTTAATGTCTATTAACTGCTCCCAAATTACGATGATTATTTTATTTTATTTTTTTTTTACCTACTTCATTGACATAATCTTGTCAGTATTTGACATTATATACCTACAATTTTCTATATTTTTTTGAATCAAATTAGATTTGTTACAGCTGTAGTGGCAATCATGTCATTTGGTTTAAATAGGTCCTTATTTTTATTATTTTGTTTATCTTTTATATATATTCTTTTCTTTTACATTTTGTGAATGTGAGAACATTGTAGGCTGTAGACTTGTGGACCATTTTCTATTTTACTAAGTACCTGGTACTTGTTGATAGGCCTACACTGTCCTCCCATACCTATTAACACTGTAATGAAAACATTGTAGAAACAATTTATTTTGAAAAGAGTAACCGTGGAGTTTCTTGCCGGCTCTTCCTCCATAGGAAGCGACCAATTGGAACCGTGCACCTAGCTTCTGACGTTTCATAAGTGCCCTTGTAGGTTTATGTGAAATAAAATATTTTGATTTTGAGTGTAAAACGAAGTACAGTACGCTCTGAATAGAGTAATTTTAACGTTTACTGAACAACGAGCAAACCTACGAGCCAGCATGTTCGCTCTAACCGATAGGGCCCTCCGCGCCCGTTCTATATCGTCATCGTCCCTGAGATCTTTTGAACTACCCAATTAAACACTTTTAATTGAAACTAGTTTTTTTAAAATTTACTATCATCTGCCTAGCCTTTTCCCAGCTATGTTGGGGTCGGCTTCCAGTCTAACCGGATGCAGCTGAATACCAGTATTTTACCTATCTGACCTCCACAACCTAGTTACTAGGTAACACGATACCCCTTGGTAAGACTGGTTGTCAGACTTTTGGGCTTCTAACTACCCGTAACGACTGTCATAGATCCACGAATGACAGCCGGGACCAACGGCTTAACGTGCTTTCCGAGGCACGGAGGGGTCTCGGTATGTAAAAATGGTCACCCGTCCACGGACCAACCGCGGCAAGCGTAGCTTAACCTGATCGATCGACCCGTGCGGCTGTTATTACTTAGCCAAAAGCCCATAAAAAAATATTCAGACTGAAATTTGAGAGATTTAAAAAAATTACGTGTTTATGCATATTTGTCACTCGGGAGTTCTACTCTCACGTTTTAAATTTCTAATTACATTTGTATTTCTAATGAAAAGCTGACGTCCGAAAAATGATCTCTATAATACTGTGCGTAGCAGGGTTGGAAAACATCATGATTAAAAAAAAAAAAAAATTATGTATTTTTTAAATCCTAATTAATAACGTTTTTTTTAATTTGATGATATCTGTGAAATAAAGTAAAATTAAACACATTTGATTAAATCATTGATTTTTATTGAAACCATTCATCCATTTGTTTGTTTGATTTGTTTTTTTCATTTTGATGTGCGTAGGTATTGCACTTTTCTATGAAACGGCAGTTTTTTTTGATAACGGACATAAAATTTCTACACGGGCAATCCCCGTGTAGAAATTTTACAGTAACCATGAATTCAGCACATGGTTCTCAATAGAACCATGTGCTGAATTCATGGTTACTGTTGTGATACTTGTTTTCAACGAGTCTTCTAAAATACTTGTGAAAAATATAATCTCATACATGTATTGACATTGTTGAGAGAATAGGTTTTTGACATCTGTCAGTTTAATACTAACGAATATGTGTTTTGCAAAATTGATCCTTATTACAACTAGAATTGATCTAACTGACAGGTGTCAAGAACGACGGCCGGACTGTAGAAGATACAACATGTAGAATACATGTTGGTTACGGGGTAAAAATGCATGTAATATAATAATAATAATAAACAGGGGAGGATTTTAGAGGAGAAAGTAGGATAAAGGTCGTAATTTACAAACACTTATTCTATTCAGATTGCATATAAAGTACTAGGATTGCATAAGATGTACACCAGTATGTTAAAAAAGATTGCTATTGCCCGCGGCAACATACTACCGAGATAAATGTATTCTGTCATGGTCTAAAATTTCATCGAAATCCGTTCAGCCGTAAAGCCGTGAAAAGGTAACATACAGACAGTTACTTTCGCTTTTATAATATTCTTATTATATACAAAACGAATGGACTAGTCCATTCAGTTTGTATATAAAGTACCAGGATCGCAGAAGATAGGAGAGTAGTAGTTAATACTAGGATACTAACCCGCTGCACGCCGGGCGAGCTGTTGGCACTGTCCACTTCAGTGCCGGGCGCTGTGATGTCTGCGAGACTGTCGCGACCTTGCGTGGCTCCTGTCAAAGAAAGAATTTAGTCTTAATTATCGACAAGCGTGCGAGTATGGACGGAAGATAGATTTTTGTAAAGCTTCATTAAAAGGAGATAGTTTGATTCCCCCATTGAAACAAAAGGTGTATATGTCACCGTAAAATTATAAACTTCGTTAGTTTATAATCTATCGGTATTATTTCCGTTAGATTACAAACTGTCGAAAAATTGTGAACTGCGACAAATCATTTACGATTTAACGCATTATTTTTCGAAAGTTTATATTATATCCATGAGAAACGAGCATAGTAAGCGCTGCCGCTGCCGCGGCAGCGCTTACTATGCTCACTCGACTCACGCGGTTGGTCACAGTTCTAACCTAACCTAACCCATTTCACCCAGTTCACAATTTTTCGACAGATTATGATCTAACGGAAATAATACCGATAGATTATGAACTAACGGTGCTCACAATCTTACGGTGACATATACATTAAAACTCATATTAAAAGTACACTTTGTAAACAAGCATATTACAAATTAGAGGATTATATCCTAGATAAGGGTGCTTGGAAACATGCTGGTCCTGCTCCATAGGACAATTTAGAATCTAGACAAAATCAAACTGGTTGCTAATTTAATTGTATAATTTATTATTTTTTTGTTACATGACATTGATTTTACATTCTGACTTATTAATTATAAAATTTTAGGAAAATCGTCTTCTTTTAAAATGTTTGTAAATATGTGAGCACCATGTATCTATAACATAATTAAATTATCTGTCGTTGCTTCATTTTTAATTCTTTTTACCTGTTCCCGAGGGACATTAAGAAATACTGTGAGTGCATGTACCAGTACTAAGTGGATGTACCAGTAGTAAGTGCATGTACCAGTAGTAAGTGCATGTACCTGTAGTAAGTGCGTGTACCAGTAGTAAGTGCATGTACCAGTAGTAAGTGCGTGTACCAGTAGTAAGTGCGTGTACCAGTAGTAAGTGCGTGTACTAGTAGTAAGTGCATGTACCAGTAGTAAATGCATGTACCAGTAGTAAGTGCGTGTACCAGTAGTAAGTGCATGTACCAGTAGTAAGTGCATGTACCAGTAGTAAGTGCATCTACCAGTAGTATGTGCATGTAACAGTGGTAAGTGCATCTACCAGTAGTAAGTGCATGAATACGTACCAGCTTCCACCCAGCTGTGCCTGTGCGGCAGGGCGATGTTGCCGGCCGTGTACGGCGACGTGGACGACAGGCGCGTCACGTCCACTCCGTGCGATTTCAGCAGCTCGCACAGGGCCATCTGACATGTACGGAATACATGTTACAATACAACTATTATTTATAACATTACCTTAAAGTAATATAATTTAAAAAAAAAAATGTTGAAATTAGCTATTAAGCTGTAAAAGTTACAGCTATTTAAAAATCACATTTTTAGTACCAAAATTATCTCAAATTTGTTAAAAATGAGCAAATTTTCAACAGGGGTCATAAGTTATGCCGCCCGCGCCCCATGTAATAACCCGGTAAAATTCCCCATTGAAAAAAAAAAATGAGATGACGATCTTTTTTTCGATTTTCCTGAAAATTTCCTCATAAATAGACTCTTAGTACGATACCTAACAATATCCTATTTTACATGTTGTATATAAATAAAATCGTTTTTCGTGCGTCTGTGTAACCGCTTAGTTTTTCGTGTGTGTCTGTCTGACTGCTTAGTCTTCCGTGTTCGCCTATGTGACCGCTAAGTTTTTCGTGTGTGTCTGTCTGACTGCTTAGTCTTCCGTGTTCGCCTATGTGATCGCTAAATTTTTCGTGTGTGTCTGTCTGTATGCTTAGTCTTCCGTGTTCGCCTATGTGACCGCTAAGTTTTCCGTGTGTGTCTGTCTGACTGCTTAGTCTTCCGTGTTCGCCTATGTGACCGCTAAGTTTTTCGTGTGTGTCTGTCTGTCTGCTTAGTCATCCGTGTTTGCCTGTGTGACCTCTTAGTTTTTATGTTTGCTTGTGTGACCGCTTGGTTGTTCGTGTATGTCTGTATGACCGCTTAGTTTATCTAAAGTACACAACGGATTTTGATGCGGTTTTTTCCATCAGGTCCTTTCATCTTAGGTTAGTAAGGCTAATGAGTAATTTTATGTAACTGAACTGTAGCACTTCTATCGATATTTTGATATGCCATATCAATGGATCGCAACTGTTGAATGGAGCGAGGCGGGTCCTATATAATAATAATTATATAAATGGTGTTGCAATGATTACCTGGTCCATCATGAGGTAAGGCAGCTTGTTGGGCATCTTGGAAGGTGGCAACTCATCGTAGTCTTCCAGCAGAGGAGGTAACAGGTGAGGGGCCTCCTCGCGACGAGCCGCGATTATCTGAAACGTACAATTAGCAGTCCAGTAAATGCTTTGAAGGATTGCTATGTCAGTACTATAACTGCTGAGTGAGCACTTTTAAACCGCGGTCAAGAGCCGTCAATGTCAAAATTAATTTTGACATTGACAGCTCTTGAACGCGGTTTAAGTGCTGATCGCGTTCAGTTATTGATGAATTTTGCCCAAAGTCGATTAATTAATTAACTATAACATAAATCAGCAGTGACACAGTGCCTGCGACCTCGTCCTAACCCAAAAGTAAAATAGGCACGAGTACGCGATGGTTGCGCTCTTTTGTATGACCATTCAAGGTCACTGGCATATATCTGCGTCTTAATATTGGTGAGGATTTGATTTACGATGGTTTAGTGGTATAAGGAACAGGGTTGTAAAGTTCACTCATCCACCATAGAAAAGGGAGGATCCTCCGACCAGACAGGTGTTGTGTCTGGCGGGCAACTGCCCATCGGTTTGAAGTTGAAATCTTGTATGTATGTCGATCGCTCGGTAAACTCTAATTGCGCGATGCAGGATTTGTGTGACGTCATGTCTATGATGCGTAGTTCGTATGTGTACAATGGTAATGACCTTATTGATATACTCCGCGAGGCGCGGCAACAGCATGACGTGCGGCAGGAGCGCCGCTAATGATACGCTGACGGCCTGCAGCTGGCACTGCTGCGCCACCGTCAGCACTGGGTTCGACAGGCTGGACTGCTGGATACTGCGGACAAAGACAACCGATCAATATGGGTGTCTCATCTATCTCAGCTAGCTTTTTTTTGTGTGGGAAATTATCAAATAACTTCTCCCGCTCTGGGCGAAGCGGGAGGGCGTGTGGCAACTGAAGGAACACGGGTGGATTTCAGTCAGTAAGAGTCTGACACGCCCTTCCGCTCCGCCCAGAACGGGAGAAGTTATTTGATAATTTACCACCCTAAAAAAAAAGGGGTCACGGTATCCCTTTCGGACTTTCCCACAACCCCGGCAGGCATCGGCCTTAGCGGACCCGTCAGTTGTGCTGACATCAAAGAGTGCATTACCCTAACAGGAAAGTGTCTCCTAGAGCGATATGAGTGGAACGTATAATTAGTGCTCAATCTGCTGTAAATGTGCACCAATTAAAAAATTTGTGCGTTTTGTCGTTTTGGAAAAAAACGGAAAAAACTATTCCTGCTGGGGTAACGTTACTCCAGCTTATAATATACATACAAGGTTTCATGCACATGCATGCGTTATTGAATAATATTGCTAAAAGTGAAGACGAGGGGGTCATAACTTTGACGGCAAAATATTAGAAACCGGCTCAGCCCAAGACGTGTAGGTGGAAACCAAAAGTTAGTGCTTTTAGTCAAAAATGTTTAGTGAAAATATTGAGCTTAAAATCATCATCATCATCAGCCTATAGCAGTCCACTGCTGGACATAGGCCTCTCCAATTGCACGCCATTCAGCTCGATTCTCGGCAACTCTCATCCAGCTGCTACCAGCCACCCTTCGAAGATCGTCGCTCCACCCAGCCTGAGGGCGTCCTACCTTACGTTTGCCAATTCGCGGTCTCCACTCAAGAACACGTGTACCCCAACGGTCATTGGTTCTACGGCTGATATGGCCGGCCCACTGCCACTTCAGCTTGCTAATTCTGTGAGCTATGTCGAAAACTTTGGTCTGAGCTTAAAATGTTTCGCATTAATAAGATATAAACCAAAAGCGAAATATGTGAATAATGGCTGGTAAACCGACCAAATTCGAATGAGTACAAAAAAGCGACGGTTTCATACATGTAGATGACCTTTCGTTTTCAAGTATAGACAATGTGTGGGTTGCCATATGTGTAAAAAGTAAATAATTACTGCTGACGTAATCACCATCTAGACCCTTAACCCCCCATGTCATCAAAAATAAGCAAAGCATAGACCCCCCCGCCCCCCTATAGTGCTTACGTAATTCTTGAACGGTCCCTATATAAAGGTTTTGAAGTACATGAGGGACTTACAAAGTATACGTTATTAATTACATGGTGTGAGTACAATAATTAATTGTCGGGCGAATCGCTGCTCTCCTAGCTAGATCACTGAGTAACCTGTATTTAGGAGAGACAGTTTCGACTCCCAATTTGAGTGAATGGTGCTAATTCATGCGTCATGTTCGTGAATGGGCGCCGTCAGTTGGGACTGGTCATCTTTTAACTGCCAGGGCTTATTTTTAATTTTTTGAATTGTTCTTTTTTATCTTTTTATTACGGACGCTTCTCATGTGCACGTCTTTCTACATTGTTCTCACATGTATAATTTCAACATGAATGATGTAACCAATATTTTGTAACAATTTTTATTTAAAAGAGTGTCCGTGGAGTTTCTTGCCCGTTCTTCTCCATAGGTACCTACTACGCTTTGGAATGGGCAACTAGCTTCATACTTATTTCTTACTGATCGATTCCTTGACAATTCAAAAGTGCCTGTAAATGGTTTAATTGAAATAAATGATTTGAGTTTGAGTATCACAATAATCATGTTTTTATGCTTTTGAAGCGTACAATATAAATCAAGCCAAGTACGAGTCAGACTCGCACACAAAGGGTTCCTTACCACCGTAAAATATCTATCACTAGTGGACGTCACGCGGTTTCACTCACGTAGTTCCCGTTCCCGTGGAAGTACGGGGATAAAATATAGCCTATGTTACTCGCTGATAATGTAGTTATCCATTGCTGAAAGAATTTTTCAAATCGGTTCAGTAGTTTTTAAGTTTATTTGTTACATACAAAAATACAAATCTTTCCTCTTTACAAAATTAGTATAGACTAAGTTTTTAACTTCAGTAAAAAAACACGTTTCTTGTAACTTCAGTCTGCCAACTGTTGACGACCACAGCAGCATTTACTGGCAACAAATAAAACCAATCGATGGCACGGAGGCGGCGCGCGGGGGAGGGGCGGCGCCACGCGCGACACTAGCGACGCTATTCTCCTGGCTGGAGGTTTTACGTGTAGTAGCGCAAGGCACCCACAGGAGGGCCCGGTTAAGTATCTAATCATGATTTCAGAGGTCAACTACGAGATGCACTACCTAAAAAAAAAACTAGCGACGCGCTACGGATTTTCACTGTCTTGGTGTAACACGCTAACGAACTCACGCAAATTATAACCGCAAACCTATTTAAATTGTGAAAAAGATTTCTAAATATTGTAAAACGATAATATTACACGTTATCATTAAGGAACCTTGTGTCTGATTTAATTCCACGACGCTGACACGACGACGACGTCACGCAGAAACCCCAACAGCAACCTACTTTAAAACTAGCATTTATATAGTCAAAAACTTTTTATTTTTCACTTTTTGCTGTGGTACCTACCCCACACACATTCGAATACCACTACTTGCTACCAGTGACAGGAAATTATCATATCATCTGCATACTAAGTGGGACAAAAATACGTATTTTGTAGCTAACTCAAAAACTGCCCAAGCAAAGTTAATAAAATTTATATGGGACCAATTTGAGAGCATACCCTTTCAAACAAAAAAAGAAGTTTCAAAATCGGTCCACAAATGACGGATAAACTGGCGTACATACATAAAAAAAAACTTACGTTACGAACATATAACCTCCTGCTTTTTGGAAGTCGGTTAAAAAGTACAAAGGAGACGTTTCATTTTTGTATGGGACTCCGGCCATAACATGTACACTTTGGGAAACGAACCCCTAAATACAATAAAGACTGTTTTTTTCCATAATATCTAATACTTTTTGGGCACAAAATAAAAACCGAAAATGTTTGACGTTTGTCAGGAGAAATACGACCGTCGACAGCTAGCCATTTTCGTCCAGAAGTACCTACAAATCTACAATCCACAAAAGCAGTTTTTTATTTTTATGATGAATCACACTTTCTAATTAATCAAAAAAGTTGTATAAGATAGCTATCTTAATATAGTACAGAAATACATGCCTTTCATATTTATTTAAATGACGTCTACGTGATATTATTATGTTAAAATGTAACATGATTTCTGGACGAAAGCAGTATGCAAGTAAAACGACGCCATGATGAATAGAATATGGCAATAATTTGTAAAAACTATTATTTTTTGTGCCGAAGTAATCAGGGGTATAAACAGGAAAGAATATTTTTCCTCAATTCGTGGAATTTTATCCTTTTTTTACATTAACGTACATTTTATGGCCGAAAATGAAACATCTCCTTTATCAATTCCGGAATCGCGAAATTTTTACGATCGATATACAATCTGTGAAAATTTCAACTATCTACCTATTACGGTTCTTGAGATACAACCCGCTGACAGACAGACCGACGGACGGACAGCGAAGGCTTATTAATAGGGTTCCGTTTGACATCCTTGGGGCACGAAACCCTAAACGGTGGTTCTTTCCTCAAAAGACCTTTTCAGACACTAATCTACATGGTCCTCATATGGCCTGACCAAGATTATGTCTGGACTTTAAAAGAGACTGCGACCTCTGAGTTTCTTTCGGCCTTTCTTCTCAGAGTAGTCAGATAGGAAAAGCCGAACTCATCTAGCTTATTTTTAATATTTTTTTATATGACGTGTAAAAGTGATTCCGATATCCTATTTACAGAATAAACAATTTCATTTCATTTCATTTCATTTCAAACAGGACTAATATATTTAAAGTGTTATCAATTACTTACGCCAGTATAAGCTGCATGATATCACATACAGTCTCCTCAGATCCCAGCTCAATACAGATGAGTGCTAACGTCGTGTAGATCGCTTCCACGTTCTCCATTGTGTTGGATTCGAGTTGGAGACCTGATGACAAGGAAACATTATAAAACAATGGCCGCGAATGACTTGCTTAGTACGGTAGAGAATAAATACCTTGGTAAATTGAGAACAGAGCGATTAAAAATGATAATAGATCAATATCAATCTGCCTAGCCTTTTCCCAATTATATTGGGGTCGGCTTCCAGTCTAACCGGATGCAGATGAATACCAGTATTTTACATGGAGCGACTGCCTATCTGAACTGAGTAATACGATACCCCTTGGTAAGACTGGTTGTCAGACTTTCGGGCTTCTGACGACTGTCAAATATCCACGAATGACAGCCGGGACCAACGGCTTAACATGCTTTCATAACGTATATTTAAATTCTTGTTTCCAATTGATGTTATTTCCACTTAAACGAACATCAACTTTATGTCAGTGTTTATAAAGTTGATTTTAGACTGACTGGTACTGTTGAAAAAGTAAAAAATATGAAGTTGCAGCGCAAACTGAACCTTAAATGTGTAAGCATTACAGTTGTTTTTCCTAAAACTTGTTTGTTTACGTTTGGCCAATAAATTGCGAAGGCAGATTAGATAGTCTTCGACCGGCTATTAGCATGACATCTAGTTTACTCTCACATGTTTGTAATTTTTTATTCTAAATTATAATTAACATGGCTCTTGCTCGCGGTGACCTTAGTAATTTTTCTGAAATAAAAGTAGCCTAAGTTACTCCTAATAACATCAGCTATATGCCAGAGAAAGTGCAGTTATTAATCGGTCCAGCTGTTTCGGAGATTAGCCGGAACAGACACATTTTATAAGGAGTCACTTTTATTTTAGAAAAATAATTAAGGTCCATATTCCAACGGATTTTTAGAGAAATTAGCTCTAAGGCATTAGGCATGAAGTCCGCATTTGCTCAGTTAATTGTTTTTAATTGTGTAAATAATAAATAACCAGGAGCATTTCTCTACATTACATGACATTTAAATCGTCAACACTTAATTTTCTGATTACTTTTTGGAGGAAAATAAAAGATCATAATCTTCCTGCCCTAGTTACGTGGGGTCGGCGCAACACGTTTTCTTTTTCCACTCTCCCCTGTCAACCGTCACGCTATCATTCACTCCCTTCTCTTTCATATCATTCCTCACACAATCCTTCCATCTTTTCTTTGGCCTTCCTCTCCTTCTCCATCCATCAACATTTATATTCATCACTCTTTTAGTCACGCGCTTCGTATGTGATGAGGAGAGGGCCTCATCATATATATACGGTGGCATGCCCATGTCGAGCCAAATGTTATCAATAAAAACATTTTACAAAAAAAAAAACAACCGACTTCCAAAACAAACACTTCAAAGTGAAAAGTGAAAAATAACTAATTTCGGAAGCAGTGTCTTTGGTTTTGAATTTTCGTTTTTTTGCCACCAACCAGAAATTAAAGTTATTTTTCACTATGTAGTGTTTTTTTTTTTGGAAATCGGTTGTTTTTTTTGAAAAGTTTATGTTTTTAACTTTTTAGTTGTGGTACCTACCCCACACACATTCGAATACCACTACCTGCTATGTAAATAACAGTGACAGGAAGTTATCATAATATCATCCACATACTAAGTGAGGTAAAAATACGTATTATTGAAGCTAACTCAAAAACTACCCAAGTAAAGTTAATAAAATTTATATGAGATCATTTCGAGAACATACCCTTTCAAACAAACAAAAAATAATTTTCAAAATCGGTCCACAATATTGACGGAGAAAACGGTGGACATACATAAAAAAAGACGAACATAAGCATAGAACCTCCTCCTTTTTGGAAGTCGGTTAAAAAGATAAACGTACGTACCTCTGAAGTATGATCTACCAAACAAAAAAAGAATCATCAAAATCAATTCATAATTGACGGAGTAATCGCGTAACAAACATGCAAAAAAAAAACATACAGTCGAATTGAGAACCTCCTTTTGGAAGTCGGTTAAAAAATACGTATTATTGAAGTTAACTCAAAAACTATCCAAGCAAGTTTATAAAATTTATATGAGATCATTTCGAGAACATACCCTTTCAAACAAACAAAAAATAATTTTCAAAATCGGTCCACAATATTGACGGAGAAAACGGTGGACATACATAAAAAAAGACGAACATAAGCATAGAACCTCCTCCTTTTTGGAAGTCGGTTAAAAAGATAAACGTACGTACCCTCATACAGTGAGCTGAACAGAGCGTAGCCATGCTTGCTGATGAAGATGAGGTCCTGGCGCGAACACTTCTCTACTATCAGGCCGAGCTCGATATACTGCACGCTGCAATTAGAACGAAACATAACATGACGTTTTGTTCCCCGAAGAGTTAGGTTAGAACGAAATTTATGTTTTAATGTTACTTGGTTGAGTGATTGCAAGTGTAACGTTAAATTCCTGGGTCAGGAGTGGTCTGGGGTTACAAAAAAATACCTTGTGATACATTACAATTAACTGAAAGAAAATTTTAAACTCATATTAAAAGTACTCTTTGTAAACAAGCATATTACAAATTAGAGGATTATATCCTAGATAAGAATGCTTGGCAGCATGCTGGTCTAGCTCCATAGGACAATTTAGAACCTAGACAAAATCAAACTGGTTGCTAATTTAATTGTATAATTTATTATTATTAATTTACATTGATTTTACATTCTGTGATTACTTGAAATCACACACTGACTTATTAGTATTACTTGTAAATTTTTTATGAATATCGTATAGGTAACACCATTGGGCTTGTGGGGCTTGTGGCTAAGTAATAACAGCTGCACGGGTCGATCGATCAGGTTAAGCTACGCTTGCCGCGGTTGGTCCGTGGATGGGTGACCATCTTTACATACCAAGTCCCCTCCGTGCCTCGGAAAGCACGTTAAGCTTTGACAGTCGTTACGGGTAGTTAGAAGCCCAAAAAGTCTGACAACCAGTCTTACCAAGGGATATCGTGTTACCTAGTCACTAGGTTGTGGAGGTCAGATAGGCAGTCGCTCCATGTAAAATACTGGTATTCAGCTGCATCCGGTTAGACTGGAAGCCGACCCCAACATAGTTGGGAAAAGGCTAGGCAGATGATGATAGGTAACACCATGTATCCATCACATAGTTAATTTTCCTGTCATTGCAACATTTTTAATTATTTTTACCTATTGTGGTATAGTAATCTTTTTGCAGGTGCATCGTCTTCACACATAATTATATAGTTAATGTATACTATTGTAAAACATTTTAAAAGAGTAACGGTGGAGTTTCTTGCCCATTCTTCTCCATACGAAAACTATTTTATGGAACTAGAATGAATTCTATTTTTTGTTTTAACGTTCAAAAGTGCCCTTTTGTGTCTAATTGAAATAAATTATTTGACTTTGACTTTGAGAACATCAGACATATTCGCATAATTTAACTTCATTCATCCGAAAACATATTACATTCAAGGTTGGCAGTCAGAAGGGCATTTAGCATCTTTAGGGTACGACAGACTGGGGATTCGGGTCTACAGTTTTGGATGGCAGTTGTGCAAACAGATTGGGCGGCTCTGACGGTATTTGTTAACCGACTTCAAAAAAGGAGGTTATAATTATGTTCGTCTGTATTTTTATTTGATACAGTTCATCGATATTTTCGTCAGTTGGGGATCATTTGTTAGAGGAAGCTTGCGCGGTGTTTTCATTTTTTTTTTATTAAGTATCTTTGCTTGAGTAGTTTTTGGGTATTAAAAAAAACTAAAATACAGACCCAAAGAAACAGACTTCCGAAATTAAAGTAATTTTTCCCTTAGTAGTGGTTTTTTTGGAAGTGAGTGTTTTTTTTTTGTAATAAAGTTTTTTATAATTACTATATTTTTTTTAATTGTTTTGAGAGATGAAATCAGTGAAATGATGTTGTGTACTCACGTAGCTCTAAGCAGTCGCGGCGCGTTAGCCCTCCGGTCCAGCAGCGTGTGCAGTATCCGCTGCAGCAGCGCGCGCGCGCGCGGCTCGCCGGCCGCGGCCACGCGCAGCAGCGCCTCGAGGAAGGCGGCCGGGAATGTTGTGTACTCACGTAGCTCTAAGCAGTCGCGGCGCGTTAGCCCTCCGGTCCAGCAGCGTGTGCAGTATCCGCTGCAGCAGCGCGCGCGCGCGCGGCTCGCCGGCCGCGGCCACGCGCAGCAGCGCCTCGAGGAAGGCGGCCGGGAATGTTGTGTACTCACGTAGCTCTAAGCAGTCGCGGCGCGTTAGCCCTCCGGTCCAGCAGCGTGTGCAGTATCCGCTGCAGCAGCGCGCGCGCGCGCGGCTCGCCGGCCGCGGCCACGCGCAGCAGCGCCTCGAGGAAGGCGGCCGGGAATGTTGTGTACTCACGTAGCTCTAAGCAGTCGCGGCGCGTTAGCCCTCCGGTCCAGCAGCGTGTGCAGTATCCGCTGCAGCAGCGCGCGCGCGCGCGGCTCGCCGGCCGCGGCCACGCGCAGCAGCGCCTCGAGGAAGGCGGCCGGGAATGTTGTGTACTCACGTAGCTCTAAGCAGTCGCGGCGCGTTAGCCCTCCGGTCCAGCAGCGTGTGCAGTATCCGCTGCAGCAGCGCGCGCGCGCGCGGCTCGCCGGCCGCGGCCACGCGCAGCAGCGCCTCGAGGAAGGCGGCCGGGAATGTTGTGTACTCACGTAGCTCTAAGCAGTCGCGGCGCGTTAGCCCTCCGGTCCAGCAGCGTGTGCAGTATCCGCTGCAGCAGCGCGCGCGCGCGCGGCTCGCCGGCCGCGGCCACGCGCAGCAGCGCCTCGAGGAAGGCGGCCGGGAATGCCTTCGACAGCTCGGCGGTGCGGTATGTGGTGCCCACCTGTGCGGGACGGACATGACGAATTAGTGACCTGCACTGTACCGCGCCTGAGCAACACGCGGCAGGCGGCGCAGTGTGGACCAACGAGCGGCGGGGGACCGCCGTGCGCCGAGAGCGAAGACGAATTAGCGGCTTGTACTGCTCCCCCGTCTCGCCGCGCGCCTTGCTAAGGCGCGGTACAGCGGGATTGGTCAAACTATAAAACCGAATATTTAGTTTTAGATGTAAAAAAAAGTGTTTGGAAACTTTCCGAATGCCTTTTTTACACCTAAAATTGTTACAACATTAAATTCAGTGTTATAATTTTGCAGAGATGCTGGATGGGCCTACAATGAAGAGGTTTACCAAGCTTCATGTTGGCAACAAGGCTTGTTCAACCATCTTGTTATTATGATTTTTATTTTTCTTTCTTCTTTTTGTGTTCCTGCATGTTATCTAATATCTACTAATATATTTTTTTAAGTCAAATGTAAATACTAACATCCTATAGGCCTTGATGCCTGACAATAAAATATTTTAATTTATTTTTATAATTGCAATTCATTATTAATATTCTAGGGAACTAGTTAGCCACATTTCTTATTTCCATACAGTTATATTACAAAATTAATTAAAACAGCGAAATATTTGACATATATTTGCGACGTTGCCCACTTTCAGAATAAACGCTCTTAAGTTAGATATTAAAATGGTAAGTAAAATATAATAAGAATCAAAAAGTTTAAATGAAAAACAGTAGTTAACACACTAGGAAAATAGTGTGGACCCCACGGATACACAGTTGGTTCAATACTGGTATATAAATAGGATTAATTTATGGGGGGGTGTATGTATGAAAACCATTACGTATCGGAAAATATGGTGTTAGAAGTACACCTAGTTTTTGAAATGTATCAAAAAAGCTACATTTCTGGTTACAAAAACGTCATAAAAAAAAAACAGTGGCACTCCGGGAGTGCCGACAGAAGTGAAAACTTGAACAAGATCGCCTTGGTGGAAGAAAAATATTTGTATAGAACATTGGTCCGTAACCTTACCTAAATAAAGATCACAACCGCGTTTACAAAAAATTCCAAAACCTTTAAAGTAAAAATACTTGCATAGAACATTGATCCATAACGTAAAATAAATAAAGAGCACAATCGCGTTTACAAAAATGAGGTGTCGTCACAGTGTCGCGAAATCAATGGTTTAGTACCATTTCAAAAATGCCCAACGCGCCTAAAGAAGTTTTTACTTCAAAATCTGCTGTTTCATAGAAAAGTGCAATACCTACGCGGTCAAAATGTATGGAAAAGCAGATTTTTTTAAGCAGGTTCAGAATCATGTACTGAATCCATGGTAACAGTTTTCGCGTCGATGTCCCTGCCACCCTGTATAAATATTAAAACAGGTAGCCACATAGGTTTGCACGGTTACCAGGCTGGTGTCTACCAAGTGTCACCCACGTCCTACCTTCAGCAAAGACTTGAGCAGTATGCTCTGCAGCATGGCGTCGGCCTTGGTTCCCTTGTTGGAGCGTTGGCTGGACGGCACCTTGTTGATGATGAACATCATGATGTCTATCTTCTGGAAGTCCGGCAGGTGGTCTGCGAACTCTCCCAGAGCATTGATGAGGGCTTCCTGGTAGAGTTTTTCGTCGGTTTCTTTCTAGAAGTGGACAAGAAAAATGCTTGTGATGAGAATATAAAGATTAAGGAACTCATAGACTCAATAATTTTTGTGGATTACCTACATCAAATCAATCAATCTGCGTAGCCTTTTCTCAACTATGTTGGGGTCGACTTTCTGTTTAATCGGATGCAGCTGAATACCGTATTTTACATGGAGCGACTGACCTATCTGACCTCCACAACCCAGCAACTGGGTAATACGATACCCCTTGGTAAGACTGGTTGTCAGACTTTCGGGCTTCTGACGACTGTCAAATATCCACGAATGACAGCCGGGACCAACGGCTTAACGTGCTTTCCGAGGCACGGAGGAGTCTCGGTATGTTAGATTACCTACATCAAGTAAAAATATAAAAAAATACCTTCTAAACTCGATCTCTTCGAGCATAGTTTATTTTACTAACATTATGATAAGTTAATGACTGACAATATTGCGCGTTAGGAATGTGTTTAGGATAATGGTGGGGCTGCCCCGTTTCTGTAGTGCGTCAGGGATATTCGCAGATGCGCCTGTAGATTGCTTTTACGCAACAATGCGTAAAAGGTGCGCTTCCCTGGTGCGCAGGTGTGGGGCAGCCCCAACAGTGTCTTAAGCATGGTTGCGAGTCGCCTGGACTGCGAATACGTGGGTCACTGCTGTGCCGTCTCTCATGGGATGTCGCAGCGGTGACCAACTGTTACTTATTGTATTGTTTTTTTTGTTTTTGTTTAGTGTCTGTGCTTACTAACATAGTCGTAAGTTTTATTAACAATCTTGTTGAGTTTTGATTACTCTAATAAATAAAAATAATATGCTATTGTACCTACTTCTGACTTCAAATATATTGTTCCGATACTCGTTTCAAGGAACGTTTATAAGTATGCAACCAGTGTTTCTCATTCTAAGTAAATAATTATATTCTGTTTTTGAGAAATAAATATCTTAAACCAATATAATTATGTTTGTGTGATAAAAATCAACAATATTGTTGTATTTTATTCACAAAAATACCTTCTCTTTTTTATTTGCAGATGCAACATATAAATATAAGCCTATTGTACTACCACAATTAATACAAATCTAACGACACCTCACATGTTAAAATCCATCAAGCCGTTTAGGCTACAGAGCGTGCCAAAGAAATAGACATACATAATCTCAAAATTACTTCAAAAAAAACACAGTCGGTAAAAAAAATTTGAATGAGTTTTCAGTCGAAACAACTTTAGTTTTGTCTCATTTAGAAAAGCTAAAATTAAGGAAAAAATGTGCACAAATAGTCGATTTGAGACATACACAGGGTTATTGATAAAACACTAACAACCTCTTAGGGAGTCAATGTACTCATCATTATGAACAACTTTTACTATGGGACCAACCCTGAAATCACAAAAAAAAACCTGTTCCCTACATTTTGACGAGTTCTGCGAACATAAATGTAGGGAACACAGGGAGCTGATTTTTTTTCGAGATTTTAGTTCTAAAATATCATTTCTGTTTTGCGAGGTTAATTTCAGTGTAAAAGTATGAAAGTTTGAAGTATCACTGGTATTTTCAGTCTGTAGCAGAGCCTTAACGTTTGTGTTTGTGACTAGCCCTTAAGCGCAGCGACGGGACACGATACCCCGCCAACGGACAGTGGACGAAAGAACTCGAGAGCGTACGTCACGACTCGCGAAACGCTCGTGTTCATTTTAGTTTAAAGATTGTTTTACCCGTTTGTGCTTTTATACTGTTTCTCTATATTCTATTATATACCTTTTACTGTTAACGTGCGTCGAACTCATTTAAAGACCCAACATATACCCTGAGAAGAACTTCCTTACAAGTCTTAATTTTGAGGCAATGTTTAAAAATTGGCATTACGAGCTGATACTAAAATTGTGATAGTTACTGTACTGCTCACTTCAGAATCTCGAGCGACGGACGCTCGCAAGTTGGTCAGCAGATTGTTGATGATCTCCAGTACTGATGGACCTGTAATTACAAAAGTTTTTTTAATAAATTGAAATGAACAGACTGACTAAAATGATCTGAAGGGCACAAGTCGATATTGAGGTTTTGAGTTTTTGTGTTAGATGAGCTCAATATCATAATTACTAAGGGTAAGATATTGTGCAACGTACTACTTGTAATGCATATCGACACCGGAAATTTCAATTGTCGTAAAGGACAGGGAATAAATACAATGTCTTTTACGACAATTGAAATTTCCTGTATCGATATGACTAGCTCTATCAAAATAATTTATTTTTGGCAAATTATAACCATGTCAAAAAGTAGGTTTTACAATCGATTTTACTCTCGAGTAGCTGCCCGCGGTTTCGCCCTCGTGGACCCTAGTTCTTTTTATCTTTTTCTATAGTAAAATTAGCCTAAGTTACTCCTTATAAAATTAGCTATCTGCCAGTGAAAATCCCGTCAAAATTGGTCCAATCGTTTCGGAGATTTGTATTGTTTTTGATTTGTCCGGAATAAACAAACAGATTTTTTTTTATAAAAAGCTGTTATTTTGACATGTTACGTATGGATTCCCAAAACTAGTTTCAGGTTTTGAATTATTTAGAAAGAAAGAAAGAAAATATTATTGGAATACGCACCGGAATCGAACCGGAAAGCGCATGGGGCGCGACCGCGCATTCTGGTTTACCGAGCAAAAAGTGAATAATGAACGCGACGATCGCTAATCGTGCGTCGACGCGGCGCGGGTGTGCCATGCGTCACACACAAGATACTGGGCAGCGTTACACAACAACACTAATTGCTCACACACACGCGACAGTCAATCCGTAAACGGCTAAATCTGTGAGGGGCGGGGGAGCTTTTATCAAATCAAATAATTTATTTGCATAATACATGTTAAAAAGGTGTTACAGGTATAAAAGGTACATTGTATTATAACCTAATGAGGTGTGCAAAATTAATAAGTATATTAAGTACTAATCGCAACATTAAATAAACAGAATATATTATAAATTGAGTGACATTAAAAATATAAATTCCAAAATAAAAAAAATGCACAAGTCAAATCAAAATTTCAATAATCATTATATTTGTCATTATAAAATCATTATATGATCAGTCATCTTTCATTTAAATAATCATTAATTGAATAGTAACATTTTGCAACTAGAAATTCGTGCAAACCTAATTTGAATTGGTCCATTTTGTGTAGGTCTGTGATAGTTTTTGGCAACTTATTGTATATTTTGGGTGACATTCCTCCCCGTAGGCGCGCCGAGTTGGCACCCCCGCCGCTGGTCGTCACCTGCTGGGCCTCCCCGGGCAACTGGGGGTCTCACTCGGCAGGGATGGGCCGCCGGGTGTCGTGAAGCGACGCCACTATAAGCGTCGCGGCGCTCCTACGGAACTTATTCAATGCAACCCAAACCCCGCACTCACTTCCCTTGCCGCTCAGGCAACACATTGGCGGGCCACTGTATAGCCTCCGCGGGCGAGGAACTGCACCCTAACCCCGCTCGCCACGCCCCCTTGTGGGGGCGTTGCGAACTCTTTCGAATGACGATTGCTATTCGTGCGATGATCGCTTTTAAATAAGACTTTAATAACGCTTAATATTATTATTAGTCAGCCTTCAAGCTGCTGACTGGCTTATGGTGACCAAGTCATAGACAACAAGTACGTACCCACGCTATCTCCAGCAGCTATAGCCACAATATTGCTCAGCACAGTGGCCCGCGCGGCCCTGACCCGCGTGTTGTCGCGCGCGTCGCCCGTGTTGTTGACAACAAGTACGTACCCACGCTATCTCCAGCAGCTATAGCCACAATATTGCTCAGCACAGTGGCCCGCGCGGCCCTGACCCGCGTGTTGTCGCGCGCGTCGCCCGTGTTGTTGACAACAAGTACGTACCCACGCTATCTCCAGCAGCTATAGCCACAATATTGCTCAGCACAGTGGCCCGCGCGGCCCTGACCCGCGTGTTGTCGCGCGCGTCGCCCGTGTTGTTGACAACAAGTACGTACCCACGCTATCTCCAGCAGCTATAGCCACAATATTGCTCAGCACAGTGGCCCGCGCGGCCCTGACCCGCGTGTTGTCGCGCGCGTCGCCCGTGTTGTTGACAACAAGTACGTACCCACGCTATCTCCAGCAGCTATAGCCACAATATTGCTCAGCACAGTGGCCCGCGCGGCCCTGACCCGCGTGTTGTCGCGCGCGTCGCCCGTGTTGTTGACAACAAGTACGTACCCACGCTATCTCCAGCAGCTATAGCCACAATATTGCTCAGCACAGTGGCCCGCGCGGCCCTGACCCGCGTGTTGTCGCGCGCGTCGCCCGTGTTGTTGACAACAAGTACGTACCCACGCTATCTCCAGCAGCTATAGCCACAATATTGCTCAGCACAGTGGCCCGCGCGGCCCTGACCCGCGTGTTGTCGCGCGCGTCGCCCGTGTTGTTGACAACAAGTACGTACCCACGCTATCTCCAGCAGCTATAGCCACAATATTGCTCAGCACAGTGGCCCGCGCGGCCCTGACCCGCGTGTTGTCGCGCGCGTCGCCCGTGTTGTTGACAACAAGTACGTACCCACGCTATCTCCAGCAGCTATAGCCACAATATTGCTCAGCACAGTGGCCCGCGCGGCCCTGACCCGCGTGTTGTCGCGCGCGTCGCCCGTGTTGTTGACAACAAGTACGTACCCACGCTATCTCCAGCAGCTATAGCCACAATATTGCTCAGCACAGTGGCCCGCGCGGCCCTGACCCGCGTGTTGTCGCGCGCGTCGCCCGTGTTGTTGCCAACAAGTACGTACCCACGCTATCTCCAGCAGCTATAGCCACAATATTGCTCAGCACAGTGGCCCGCGCGGCCCTGACCCGCGTGTTGTCGCGCGCGTCGCCCGTGTTGTTGCCAACAAGTACGTACCCACGCTATCTCCAGCAGCTATAGCCACAATATTGCTCAGCACAGTGGCCCGCGCGGCCCTGACCCGCGTGTTGTCGCGCGCGTCGCCCGTGTTGTTGCCAACAAGTACGTACCCACGCTATCTCCAGCAGCTATAGCCACAATATTGCTCAGCACAGTGGCCCGCGCGGCCCTGACCCGCGTGTTGTCGCGCGCGTCGCCCGTGTTGTTGCCAACAAGTACGTACCCACGCTATCTCCAGCAGCTATAGCCACAATATTGCTCAGCACAGTGGCCCGCGCGGCCCTGACCCGCGTGTTGTCGCGCGCGTCGCCCGTGTTGTTGCCGCCCGCGTCCAGGTGCTGCATCAGAGCCTCTACCACGCTGTACGAGTATTGCGCCTGAAAATAAACACAAAATAAAAAAATAACAAAAAGGAACGAAAATACGTAATGAAAATCATCATCTTCTCTTGTCCCATGTTACGTGGGGTCGGCGCACCACGTTTTCTTTTTCCACTCTCCGCTGTCAACCGTCACGCTATCATTCACTCTGTTTAGGATTTAAACAAACTAAGATTTTTAGGTATAATACTGGAGTATATTTAGTAAATCTTTACATTACATTCGTTTGCTCTATCGCCCTGGTTACAATTAGTACATTACTGCCGCGGTCTATAATGACTACTTTGCTGGTCGCGCTGATGATGGCCGACAGCGCAGCTCCAGGCCGACACAGCGCGGTCAGCGTGCAGCACTTGATGAACGAGCTGAGATAAAGGCCGAGGCCGTAGGTCGAGGCCGACACAGCGAGGACAGCAAGGGCTGCAATGATGGCCAAGCTGGAAGGCCTAGAGCGTAACTAGGCTGTGACCAGCGAAGCAGTCATAATGGGCCTTGGCCCATTATGACTGCTTCGCTGGTCACAGCACGTACTTGCATTTTTGAGTAAAGCACTATACAAGCCTTGGCTTGTATAGTGCTTTACTCAAAAATGCAAGTACCTAATCTAAATAAAACCAGCAAGTAAAGATTTAGATTTCCTACTGATTTTCCTCTGCACAAATTTTTCATATGCAAGCTTATATTTTTCCTTTGAGTTTCGCGGTATAAAATTTTCAACCACTAATTTAGCTTCATCTTTAATGTCTGGCGGTGTTAAACACATTAAATCGGAATAATTTTCGCTTTGAGAGCTCATTTTTAGCAAAAAAGTCACTAAATAAAAATAAAATTTTCGCTGAACGGTGCTTTTGTTACTTCTTTGTTTTTTTTTTTTTCACAATGGTAGTTGGAACTATACAGCCAAATATGGAATAAAATCTTTTTGTACCTATCTCTATAAATACAAACAGCTGTGTTTTAAATAAAATCTTTTTGCATTTGATTTTTTAAAACGTTGAAACGTCAAAATAGCGGCCGGCAATGTTTTGCCGGCCTGTTAGAGCGGCCAGCAAAACTTTGTCGGCCGCTCCTTGAAACAGAACGGCAAGGTCGACTTTGCTCCAACAAGGTTGTCAAAATAATGACCACATTACATGCATTTTTGAGTAAAACTTATTATTACGAGACGTTTCTACGCGGTCGTCGTTTGCAGAGTGGCCGGCGCGGCGCGAGCGGCACTCGGGCGATGCCGCCCCTCGTCCCTATCTTTCCCCTCGCTCGCCCTAATGCAGGGCGTGTTTTCATTCCCTTCTCTTTTATATCATTCCTCACACAATCCATCCATATTTTCTTTGGTCTTCCTCTCGCACTCCATCGATAAACATTTATATTCATCACTCTTTTAGTCAAAAACACAGAATTGTAATAAGCCAATGTAATCTCGCGAAGAAAAAATAGAAATCGCATTATAAACCTATTTAAAAAAAGAGGAGCTTCTCACTTGTTAGGAATCTTTTAAAGTGAAACTTTAATTACATCGTCTCAAACTTTTTCGTCTGTGTGTTGCATGTCGCGTGACGGTCGGCCGCGGAGTAGGGATAAAGTGAAAGGCGCTCGTCAGAGCAGCTAAGGACAATATGGCGACGTCTATAGAAGTTTAACTTTTACCGTGGTTTCATAAAACCACACAATCCTTTTTGTTTTTGTATGTTCCCCGATTACTCAAAGACGGCTTGGACCGATTTGGAAAATTCTCTTTTTTTTTTGTTTGAAAGGGAAGAAAAAAAACTTACGCGAGTGAAACCGTGGGGCGCAGCTAGTAATGTTATATATTACACTAGCTTTTGCCCGCGGTTTCACCCGGATAAGTCTCGATCTCGTGGGAATATCGGAATAAAAAGTATCCTATGTCTCAACCCAGGTCATGTCCAAATTTCATCCAAATCCGTTCAGCCGTTTTAGCGTTAAAGCATAACAAACAAACAAACTCACTTTCGCATCTTTATTATTAGTTAGGATAATCCAACATGGATGCACAAAAAATGAAGTGTGTTAATTTGTAAACAAGTTTTTTTTTACAACAATGTATAGAGAAAGTAAACAATTATTTTTAAATTCAAATTAAGTCAAGTCTTACCTGAATAGAAAACATGATAATCTTGAAAGTGTGTACGGCGAAGTCGTTCGGAATCCACAGCTCGTGTCGGTCGAAGTGACTGTCAGAATGAGAAAAATAATACTTTTATAATTTATCGTACGTAATACTGCAAGCCTGGTCAAGTTACTGATCAGTGGATCTGCGGTTTAATTATGTTATGATACATATGTTTACACAGAATACATATCGAGTAAGTCGGTAAACGTACGAAAACCTTTCAATCCATAGATAATAAATACAACATGTAAAAAAATATTAAATAAATTAACTGTCGCGGGACGGCTGGTAGATGTGAAACATCGAAATTATTATGTATAGGAGGTAATATTATGTATAAAAGGATAGTTTACGACAGGAAATAAATATGGCGACTGTTGTCGGTTTTTTTTTTGTGTGGGAAATTATCAAATAACTTCTCCCGCTCTGGGTGGAGCGGGAGGGCGTGTCAGACTCTTACTGGCTAAAACCCACCCGTGTTCCTTCGGTTGCTCTGTTGCCGGAGGCCACGATTTTCCTTTCGGCCTTCGCGGTCAACAATCACAGCTACAACATAGCTCCCATTGTCACATACGCACTTCCCGAAGGAATGCAGAGTCTTCCTTGACTCTACGGTCTTGGCTTCAAGGCTAGACCCGACCCAGAGTTATCGCGTACCACATATCTACGGTCTAGCAAGTAGACGCCGATTTCTAACGGGCTATGGCTACGATACTCTGGTACGGTCTCCGACCCAACGAACTACTGCACTTACTTAACTTAGCAACTTACCTAACAACTAACTTAGAAGCTCTACCTCTGTGGGGGGTTACTCTTTGGCGTGACGATCGTGTTAATTATCGAAGATTACCGAAACTTTTACTTTTGTTCGTGGGCGGGTGACCATCCATTACATTTCGAGATCCCTCCCTCCCTCCTTTACGGGTCGTCAGAAGCCCAATAGTCTAACAATCAGTCTTACCAAGGGTATCGTGTTACCCAGTAGCTGCGTTGTGGAGGTCAGATAGGCAATAGCTCCATGTAAAATACTTGTATTCAGCTGCATTTATATTGGTATTTAGCGGTTAGACTGGAAGCCGAACTCAATTAGTTGGGAAAACGCTAGGCAGATAGATGGTCTCACGTGAGCACAGGTCGCAGCACACTGCGGATGTGCCCGAAGGAGGCGCGGCCCACGAGCTCGCGCAGACAGATCGATAGACTCACGTGAGCACAGGTCGCAGCACACTGCGGATGTGCCCGAAGGAGGCGCGGCCCACGAGCTCGCGCAGACAGATCGATAGACTCACGTGAGCACAGGTCGCAGCACACTGCGGATGTGCCCGAAGGAGGCGCGGCCCACGAGCTCGCGCAGACAGATCGATAGACTCACGTGAGCACAGGTCGCAGCACACTGCGGATGTGCCCGAAGGAGGCGCGGCCCACGAGCTCGCGCAGACAGATCGATAGACTCACGTGAGCACAGGTCGCAGCACACTGCGGATGTGCCCGAAGGAGGCGCGGCCCACGAGCTCGCGCAGACAGATCGATAGACTCACGTGAGCACAGGTCGCAGCACACTGCGGATGTGCCCGAAGGAGGCGCGGCCCACGAGCTCGCGCAGACAGATCGATAGACTCACGTGAGCACAGGTCGCAGCACACTGCGGATGTGCCCGAAGGAGGCGCGGCCCACGAGCTCGCGCAGACAGATCGATAGACTCACGTGAGCACAGGTCGCAGCACACTGCGGATGTGCCCGAAGGAGGCGCGGCCCACGAGCTCGCGCAGACAGATCGATAGACTCACGTGAGCACAGGTCGCAGCACACTGCGGATGTGCCCGAAGGAGGCGCGGCCCACGAGCTCGCGCAGACAGATCGATAGACTCACGTGAGCACAGGTCGCAGCACACTGCGGATGTGCCCGAAGGAGGCGCGGCCCACGAGCTCGCGCAGACAGATCGATAGACTCACGTGAGCACAGGTCGCAGCACACTGCGGATGTGCCCGAAGGAGGCGCGGCCCACGAGCTCGCGCAGACAGATCGATAGACTCACGTGAGCACAGGTCGCAGCACACTGCGGATGTGCCCGAAGGAGGCGCGGCCCACGAGCTCGCGCAGACAGATCGATAGACTCACGTGAGCACAGGTCGCAGCACACTGCGGATGTGCCCGAAGGAGGCGCGGCCCACGAGCTCGCGCAGACAGATCGATAGACTCACGTGAGCACAGGTCGCAGCACACTGCGGATGTGCCCGAAGGAGGCGCGGCCCACGAGCTCGCGCAGGCACGCCTCGGCCAGGCGCGCCGGCTCCTCCTCTCCCGCGCTGCCCTCCATGCACAGTACTGTGTCGTATTTCTCAGCAGTCTGGGGACAAAGATATACTGGGATTAGTGTCAGCCCAGTTTTAGTTATAATTCGTAGGATTTTTGTAATTAATGGTCTCAAGCTAGGTTTTTAATTTTATCTTCAAAGTCAATCGAGAAAGAAAAAAAAAAACAGTGGCACTCCGGGAGAGCCGACAGAAGTGAAAACTTGAACAATTTTACTGTACAGGAAATACTTTTAATGAGGTGTCGGTAAAGGTAACAGTGTCGCGAGTTCAATTGTTTTTTCCCATCTCAAAAATGCCCAACGCGCCTAAAGAAGTTTTCACTTCAAAAATTGACGAAGGAAGTCTTTCAGAGTTTATATTTGTTACAACACTGGATTTTTTTTTTCGGAGTTGGGCTGGGAATTTATGTTTAACTATACTCCGTTTAAAATAAGATTAGACATTTAAACAAACCTTTTTTACAGTCCGTTCAACCGATTTTGACTTTTATTGCGTAGGCATAAGGATGGCATTAACAGCAAAAAAAGTGGTTACAAACCAAATGTTTACTGCAGCTGCCATTTGTCATGCCACCAACGCAATAGAAGTCAAAATCGGTTGAACGGACTGTAAAAAAGGTTTAGTTAAATGTCTAATCTTATTTCAAATGGAGTATAGCTTCCGCCAGCGCACGTATGATATCTTTATAAAATATAGCCTAGTTATACCTGATAATATAGCATTACATTGGTGAAAGAATTTTTTAAATCAATCCAGTAGTTTTTGAGTTTTTTCATTAGAAATAAAATACAAATATTTTCTCTTTAAACTATGTTAGGATATTTAGTAGTTAGCTATAAATATAGTTTCGCGACCTGCGTGTCGTGCGCGTACGCCTCTAAGCTCAGTACGAATAAATAACATATTACTGAAGACCGTGTCTTATTTAACATTGGCGATAAAATTAGAGACTACGTTGAAGACCGTAAGTTTGGCAATAATTTCTTCTGCACATCATCATCTGCCTAGCCTTTTCCCAACTATGTTGGGGTCGGCTTCCAGTCTAACCGGATGCAGCTGAATACCAGTATTTTACATGGAGCGACTGCCTATCTGACCTCCACAACCTAGTGACTAGGTAACACGATACCCCTTGGTAAGACTGGTTGTCAGACTTTTTGGGCTTCTAACTACCCGTAACGACTGTCAAAGATCTACAAATGACAGCCGGGACCAACGGCTTAACGTGCTTTCCGAGGCACGGAGGGGACTTGGTATGTAAAGATGGTCACCCATCCACGGACCAACTGCGGCAAGCGTAGCTTAACCTGATCGATCGACCCGTGCAGCTGTTATTACTTAGCCACAAGCCCCTCAGAATAATTTCTTCTGCACATGTGGTTTCTAAATTAATGTCTATAATTTTTATGGTGTACATAATAAAGAATATTCTATCTATCTATCTTCCCTGGTACCTCATTAACGACAAATTATGTAAGTCTATTAACTGCTCCCAAATTACCATGTTTTTTTCAATTTTTTTCCTTGACATGATCATCCTATGATTTGACATTATATACCTACAATTTAATTTCAACTCTTCTTTAGAGGCTTTTGTGGACATGATAATTATTCAGATTTGTTACAGTTGTAATAGCAATCATGTCATTTCGTTTAAAATAGGTTTTTATTAATATATTTATCTTTAATATTTTTTACAGTTAAAGTTTTTACCCGTGAGAATCTGTAATTGGTTCTTTGTTTCTTAAATAACTGTTATCTATTTGTTATAGCTGTTGGTTCTTCTACAAATAAATAAATAAATATAGATTCTTTTCAATTTTGTGAATGTGAGAACGCTGCAAGCTTAGTGAACTGTAGATTTGTTGACCATTTTCTATTTTGTTAAGGGCCTTAGTCCCGTTTAGTACCGTAAAACGGTCACTTTTAAAAGCAATCTTCTCATAAACGGCTTGGTTAAAAGATTTGAAAAAAATATATGTTTGCTATAGATTCATGAACAACATTTTTGAAACTGAATTTTTTCGTATGGCTAATACTTTAGCCTTAAAAAAATATTTAGCAAAACGCTATTTTTAGCTAATATTCCCTACTACTTCTAAACGGCTTTGATGTTTGTAAATATTTTTACACTGAAAAATTGGTGATTAAAAGTACTACAAATTTGAAACTGGAAATGTAAATCAATCAATATTTGCAAAGAAAACGTCCCTAATTAGAGATAGAGGGTCAGAGGCGCTCTGCGCGGGACGCGGGCGGCAGTCGTGCGTTAGCACTGAGACGGGAGGGCTGTGTAGCTCGCTGCTCCGCTCCGGCTATCGTCGACTATGCGCATACGTATGTGTTAGTGCGAATGTTTACGAACTTATTGTATTAATGTGCGTTTATAGACTAGCTCGCGCTGCAGAGGGTCAATTCGATTGTGCGCGTAGGCGCTTTATTGTTGACTATTTTTTATGTGTTTTTGTCGTAGTTGGGTTTTAGTTTGTGTAACTTTTATTTTCATTGAATTTTTTTTGGGGTTGGTTTTTTTGGGTTTGTTTTTAATACGTATTTTTAAATGTGCTAATAACCCTTTCATTTTAGGTGTGACTTCCGTAAAAAAAATGAATCATTATCATAAAAATGAAAGTCTTACCGGTTGGAGTGTAGCCTTTTAACCTACGGAGCGAGGATTTTTATTATTCGGGAATAATAAAATTATGAAATACCCAATTTTATTGCAGTATCGTAAGCTTGACCATGGCAACCATGTAGGTTCTGAGAAATATGGCCCTACGATGCACCTTTTCCAGTTAGGACCTTTAGATTTTTTTTTTAAATAAAAATCTCTATATTTCCAAAGTTGTGGCTCGGATGAAAATCTTTTCTGGAAATGAATTGTTGTTCTAGTCGAAAACCATGAGATGGTGTAAAAAAAAACCAGAGGTTTTTGGTTTTTCATGTTGAGAAATATAAAAAAAAATTTTTTTCCTTAAATTCATGTTGGGATGCTGCTTGCACGGGGGAGACGTAGGGGGGGTAAAATTTCGGTTATTTTTTGCCTAGGACGCACCGTTTTCGAGATATTTGAATTTTGTTTTTTTTTTTGTTTTTTGCCTATTTCTATTAAAAATAATATCTGTAAATTTAATAAGTCCTCTGCCCCTAACGATACGCAAGCTGAAAGATCGACCGTCACTTAGCCGACGTCCGCACGGACGAAATAAAATCGCGGCGGGATTTTATCGCGCACTGGATTTTGAACTCTCGGTGTTAAGCCGAGCGTTGAGAATCCAACGCACTGGAACGCACTCTCGTCCCAGCGCGTTGAAAAATCAAGTACATGAAAAAAAATAGCCGCGATTTTATTACGTCCGTGCGTACGTGGGCTTACTATTTTTTGTTTTTTTTTTTAATTATTTTCCGAATATTTTAAGGCTCCGTGCACAAAATTCACTCGACAGAGTTTAGGTAAACTCTTGCGATGCAATGTTTGTGTGCACCGATCACACACACACACCTAAACATTGAGCGTAGTGATCGCTTAAACAGTTTTGATCCTATAGATGGTATTTTGTTAAGTTACGTAGGTACGCATAAGAAATAAGTCTGGAATGTTTGTGTATATTCGTTTACGTTTATATTTATAACAATCAACATAAAAAAGCTATAAAAAAAAACATGTATTTCAGACAAAAAAGTCCATAGCCAAGGCAATTTGAGGTTGTTAGTAACAATAATTTCGCTTATGGCTAATGTTAGTAACTAAAAGTAAAAAGAAGAAACTAGATACACCGTCTACCGTCCGTCCGTCTTCGTTTTTTACTTTTTGTATAGAAAACATGAAAAATGATTACCTACATGTTGAGTTTTATGGGTTTCATAAAGGGGGTCGAAATTTTCATTATTTTAGCGATAGGACACACCATTTTCGAGATATAAGCAAAAGAACAGAAAAAAGATACAATACTGTTTTTGCACCTGAATGAGTTTTAATTTAGTGAAAATGGCAATTTCGCTATTCCAAATTTGACTTTTTACCTAAAGTTTTGATTGGTGCCGATTCTCTTGTACACCGAACTAAACTAACTAAACTATCACTAAACTTCCTTAATTTTGCCTATGAGAATCTAAAAGCAATTCTGTAAAATAAAACCTCTAAATTTAAAAATAATTTTGACACGTGTAAATCGAATTTGATAATCGCGACTCCACACGTGATACCTAACCACGTGAATTAAGAAAAGGACAGAAGATAAATTTTAGTTTAGTCCTGTCAAATCATGTGTGTTTCAATTCACTGTCTGAACGCACGCTCCGTTTCTCCCACATATTAACATTTACATTTTAATTAATAGATGTGGAGTGTAAATATAATTGTTAGATTTGTTAAATATGTTTGTAGATATTATGTGTGTTGTAAATATAGTAAATAAGTAATAGTTGTAAATATATTTTTGTTAGTCATGTTAAGCCATAGATAATGATATTATTCCTCGTTTGTTGTCTATGTGAATGAAGTATGAATGTGATAGGTTGAAATGTCAAACGAGAAAATATTATGTAAGAGGTTATGAAATGTGTAGTGTTTACAATATAAGTAATTCTAAATAACATTGGATTTCAATTACTAAACTAAACATGGTAACCGCTACAGCACTAAGATGGCACTGAGATATTAGTTTAGTGAAAATGGCAATTTTGCTATTCTGAATTTGACGTTTTTAACCTAAAATTTAGATTTTCTAACTAAATATGACTATTTTTAATCGCGATTAAAAACATGTGGAATGAAATTGGTTGTCATGAACTAAAATTCACACCAACACCTCGACTTCAGATGAAAAAACAGTACTGATTTTTTTTTTTCTTTTGCTTATATCTCGAAAACGGTGTGTCCAATCGCAAAAATAATGAAAATTTCGACACCCTTTATAAGATCCTTAAACCCCTAACACTCTACATGTAGGTAATATTTTTTCTTATTTTCCACACAAAAAGTGAAAAATCCATATAAAACACGTCGAGGCTGCCCCCCCTGCGCGCCTCCGGCTCTAAACAGATTCACGTGGTTAGGTATCACGTGTGGAGTCGCGGTTGTCAAATTCGATTTAGATGTGTCAAAATTATTTTTAATTTTAGACAATTTATTTTGCAGAATAGCTTTGAGATTCTCATAGTCAAAAGTAAGGAATTTTAGTGATAGTTTAGTTAGTTTAGTTCGGTGTACAAGAGAATTGGCACCATTGTCTAACTAAATCTGATTATTTTTAATCGCGACTAAAAACGTGTGGAATAAAATTGGTTGTCATGAACTTTAAATTCACACCAGTACTGAATCTTTTTGTTTTTCTTTTGTTTATATCTCGAAAACGGTGTGTCCAATCGTAAAAATAATGAAAATTTCGACCCCCATTATATAACCCTTAAACCCATAACACTCGTTATGTAGGTAATAATTTTTCTTATTTTCCATACAAAAAGTGAAAAAATCCATATTAAAAACGTCGAGGCTGCCCCCCCCCTACGCGCCTTCGGCTCTAAAAAGATTCACGTGGTTAGGTATCACGTGTGGTGTCGCAATTGTCAAATTCGATTTAAATGTGTCAAAATTATTTTTAAATTTAGAGAATTTATTTTGCAGAATAGCTTTAAGATTTTCATAGTCAAAAGCAAGGAATTTTAGTGATAGTTTAGTTAGTTTAGTTCAGTGTACAAGAGAATTGGCACCAATGGTGCCATGTGCGCCTCCAGCTCTAAAATATGCACGGGGTAGGGCAAACAAGTACCACGTGGATTCGCGATTGTCAAATACAATTTTAGTGTGTCAAAATATATTTAAAGGAGAATTTTTGTTGCAGAATAGCTTAAGATTGAAATTGATGGCGTGATTTTATGAAGAAATGTGTAAATTTTCGCAGCCGCCATCTTAGATTTACGTTTTGACAGAATCCTCGAAAACTTTGAAAAAGACACCCAAAACGAAAAATTTGAAAATTGTCACAGCCGCCATCTTGGATTTATATTTTGACCTCACTATCAGCTTTAGCATCCTCGAAAACTATGAAAACGACACCCACGACGAAACATTTTTAAATGTTCGCAGCCGCCATCTTGGATCTTTATTTTGACTTAAAGTAGTCTTCAGTAGCTTTAAAGAACTTAGTTCCAAAAATACTTCACTTATTGCTACTACAGCATATCGGCGCGGGCATGTCGGTGACGCGAACCCATAACTTTATCCCACCCGGCAGGCAGACGTTGTTTTGCGACAACAGCGCCACGCTGGTCCAACTATAGCTATAAACCATCCAAGTGACACAAAAACAATTTAAAAAACATCTAAATCAGTCAAGCCGTTTAGGATAAGAAGAATTACGAACATACGTACACCATTATTGTATTTATTGCCAGGCGTGCAAAATTTTAATGTTCTTCAAAAACAAGCAAAGTACTTTAAAATAAAATACGGATCAAAATGTGGTAGTCTATGTACAATTTCTGGAATATGTTAACATCAGACACGTGCGTGCGTGTGTGCGTGCTGCGACGCAGTGATACGTCCTCACGCTGGGAAGGCCCATTCGCTACTGACAGGATGGGTTTTCCGCGATCGTTTATATAGTTCACTTTGCTATTTATTTACGAAATGAAGTAATTGTTTATTTATAAAATAAAACTTAGATTCTATTAAACGGCTAACTTAAGAGTAATAAGTAATTTTTAAAATTTCTTAAAAGTGCTTCCAAATTATTTTAATTATATTATTAGAAAAAAAAAATTATTTGTCTTGAAGTTTTCAGAAAGTTACGTTATTTCAAAATGTTTTTCTTCTGCTATATTTCGTATAAAAGTTGAAAAAAGTGGTTCCTCTATGTACAGACGCCAGCACATCAAGCTACCCGAAACTATCAAATTTTCCCAATCAACTTTGAATCTTAGACATCAGCGATAAAGTTGAAAATCTATTAAATAAATTTGACAGATTGTAGTAGCTTGATGTGCTGGCGTCTGTACAAGTAGACCATAATTATAATGATGTTGATGAAATTTTCTTCTAACGAAATGATCAAACGTCAGTCTCGCGTCATTTTTTGGAAAACTTGTTGCGAATTTTAGTGATTTTCCACGAATCCTTAATTTATTTGAAATATCCCTTTCCCCTATGCACAAGACAAAGAATTGGACTTTTCAAATCACAAAAATTTTATTTAAATTCTGGTCCCCTTTCTCACAACTAATGATCAAAATTGATCAAAATCAGTGATTTCGTGCGGTGCGGCGGCACGGAGCCTTAAATGTTTTTTTGTCTTTTCGATAAAATCGAAGATAGAATATACTTTATTCTCCTTCGTTTTTCACATGATAGAGGTTATTATAAGTTTACGTTATTATTATTATTAAGGGCCGACTTTTCAAGCCTCAGTTAAGTCGTTGAATAGTTATCTAGCGTATGCAATTATTTGGGTGTTTATCAGGCGAATAAAAATTTTCAATTTTTCAATCGTATAATAGCTGAAGAATAGTTTATCTGTGGTCTTTGTTAACCATCAACTTCACACTATCATGTGCAAGTGAGATGCACAGATACAGTATTCAACGTGTTAGACAAGAATAGAAACAAAACTTGTTTGACATTTTGACATAATCATAACATAAAGACATAATCATCAGACACTGACTATCTGACTATTGAAAAATCAGCCCTTAATAAACCACGAAATAAATAGCGATCGCATGACACTTGTATGAAAAATTCGTACCCAATTCTCTCTGCGGCGAAAGACGAAAGAAAAAAAAAACATAAATAAATAAGCGCGAGAGAATGTGACTACCGGCGACGGCGGGTGTGTCTGAATAAAACCGGTTTATTCAGGTTAGCACGAGTTTTAAAATTATATTCTCTGTAATAAACCGTTTTTGTAATTAACCGATTAATCAATGAACGGTATTATAACGGTTTTAAGAACAATATAAACCGGTTTCAAGCCCTGATCTATCTATAAAAAATATCAACCTTGCATCCACCATTCCCTTCTGGAATCGTAGGCAAAAACAGCGACCCACGTGTGCGTGTCTGCGCCCCTGCATATTCTTTGGCCGTCGTTTTAGTGTAGCGCGCCACCGCACGCTTCCAGGAGTAGGGGTTTAGCTCCACCCACAGACGCAAGGTCAGTGAGCCTACTAATCACCTTAAGTACCTGGTACTCGTTGAAAGACCTACACTGTCCTCCCATACCTAGTAACACTGTTATTTGAAAATATTGTAAAAGCCAATTATTTTGAAAAGAGTAACCGTGGAGTTTCTTGCCGGCTCTTCTCCATAGGAAACGACCAATTGGAACCGTGCACCTAGCTTCTGACGTTTCATAAGTGCCCATGTAGGTTTATGTGATATAAAAAATTTGAATTTGACGAGGTGTAGATAAACGTATAAAAGCCTTTAGTAGGGACCGAGAGACGTTATTATGAGAACAGGCCTTCGCCCTGCAGTGAGACCATGATAGGCTGGTGTGATATTATTAACTGCTTTATTCAAATACATGTATCTTTTAATCTTTTGTCGTTAAAAATGTGACCGTTAATAATTTACCTGCATATTATAGAGTAGAGAGGGTACGATCTTGTCCATATGCTGGGCCTCCCAGATGTTTTCCACCAGGTCGTCCGACACGGTCTTTCTGATTACACCCTGAAAAAAAGTAACATTATAGCTTAAGACGCAGATATATGCCAGTGACCTTGAATGGTTAGCTAGCGTGTTCTATACTAAGGTCACGCAACGCGTCGTACGTCCAGCCAGTAATAGGACTCGCCCATCAAGGAGCGCTGTCCCAAATTAGACGCATTATTAATTTATTATAAATAAAACAAAAGGTATTTTAATGAAAAAACGTATATTAATAGATCAATAATAAAATTATCTTTAAAATGGTGAAGGTTTCAGAAAAATACGCTTGCTAGCTTTTGCGTGATTCTCAGTTTTTATCCGCGTTAGACATAACTTCACAAATTAATTTCACTATGTCCTTTAATAAGTTATTAAGAAAATGCTCTAATTTAACATATAATTTTTCCAAATCATTAACACTACTCGTTTAGACGTGATCTTCAGTATAACATCATTAAAAAGAGGTTATCGTCGCCTTAACTCATGTCACTCCCTCCCAAATAGCGCGACTACCGAATTTTGGGAGAACATTGAGCAGTGGTGGCCAAGTGATAACGGCCTCGACTTACGAGTTGTTGGTCGTATGTTTGAACCCAGACAGGCGCTTATTTTATGTATTTAATTTCATCAGCACTGCTCTCAAAACGGTGAAGGAACACATCGTGAGGAAACCGGCATGTCCTAGAACCAGAAATTCGAAGACGTCACAATTACCAACCCGTCTGGGCCCGCGTGGTGGATTACGGCCCACTCCCTCTCACAGAGAGGAGGCCTGTGTCCCAGCAGTGGGAACTTTATAGGCTGATTATGCTATAGCATTTTTTACCAAAATAATCTTTGGTTATGCCTTGTTGTTTCATTATCGATAGAAGTGCAAAAAACTTCGTATCATCCCTTTTTGTTTTTTCCGAAATAGAGCACAATGATTTCGATTTTGACTCAGCAAACAAATGTCTAATAAAATGTAGGAAGGAAACTGCGCAAATTACGCACTTTTCGAGTCATATTGCCGGACGTAATGATCGTAATCAAAGTATTTTTACAGAATGTGTAATTTTATCGAAATGTTGAGACACGCGAAATTCTTTGATTTATGACTATTTTTGTACAGAATTTAATCTATATATATAAAAATCAATTGCTGTTCGTTAGTCTCACTAAAACTCGAGAACGGCTGGGCCAATTTAGCTGATTTTGAAATGTTTGTCATAGTCCAGGGAAGGTTTAAACGGTGAAAAAAAAAATGAAGAAAATTCACGTTCTCATACATTTTGTGTGGATCGGCTTTTTTGATATCTCGGTAGGTAGGTAGGGGTAGGTAGGGTAGGTAGGGTGGGTAGGCAGGGTAGGTAGGGTTATGCACATTCATTGACTGTTAGGCGGAACGAAGTTTGCCGGGTCTAGCTAGTATTTAGATATTAAAATACCAGCTGCGCGCCGCGGTTTCACCCGCATAAGTCTCGATCCCGGGGGAATATTGGAAGTATCCTATGTCCTAACCCAGGTCATGGTGTACCCATGTGCCAAATTTCATCCAAATCCGTTCAGCCGTTTCAGCGTGAAAGCGTAACAAACAAACAAACATACAAAAAATCAAATCTTTTCCTTCTTTATAATATTAGTTTATAAGAACACGCTTGAAATTATCTGCGATAGGTAGTCTGTGGACTGAGAACTACTCGGAAAAAAATACTAGATAGCGTGAATACTTATCTCGGCTCTCTTGTCTGTACGCAGAAAAGTATACAGCTTAAGAGGCCTGCGAACACGGCTCGCAACTACAAATCGAGATGTTTGCAAAATTCAATTCCAAGCACGTTGCGCTAGTGTGAGTGGCAGTCGGAGCGATATACACCTACAGTGAGCAATACTACCACGCACACATTGACAATTATTGCTTGACGCGATAGCACTACTAGCTTTTTGGATGTGTTCCGTAATATCAAAAATGATGAATGAAAACTTAATATCTTTCCATTTTTTTTTTCGGTACTTAATTTGTTACTTGATAATATAAGCTATGCTTCTGCAGAAACAATATTATAAATATTGCTGTTTATAATACAGAAAAAACAATATGAAGACATGTCATTTATGCTGTAAAAGATAAACACTGTCTAAATCCGAATAACAACATAATATGGTGGAAATATGCCCAAATTGCAAATGATTTAGGTATTACGTTTGTATGGACAATTCATGCGTCGCCGCGTTCTTAATCTGTACCTAAAGGTACCACATACCTGTAAGCCGTGTATGCCCGCGAGGCGGATTTTATCCCTGGTCACCTTGTCGATGTGGTTGCTGTGGCACATCGCAGAGAACTTGGACACGAAGAAGTCGTAGCGGCGGTGGTAAGATGGCGTGTCCTCTTCTATGTTGGCGAAGCGGACGAACTGGGGGAAAGAGTAGGGTTTTCATGATATGTGTACTGCCGCGGCCACACCAACGGGAAACGCCGTTGATTATCGCGATGATGGGACTTTATTTCTACGGGTTAACGTCCATCATCGCGATGATTAATGGCGCTTCCCGTTGATGTGGCCCCAGCATCAGAGCTTAAATGTCACTAATGAGACAATAGATTTTGTCGAAAGGCAAATCGACAGCTGAGGGTAGTCACAGAAAAACAAAACTCAGATATTTATTTATTAATAGATTAACCTACAATTGTTTACACATTTCATGTCTATTAAAAGTACCTACACAATATACATTTATAAGTGCAACAATTAATTAAAGGCTAACACCACATGCACTATATATTTGGACATCATATTTTTGATATAAAAGCATAACTGGAAACATCCAGTTCCTAGGAACATCTTAGGTTCGAAACTGTAGGATTAAAATATAGCGCGAGTTTGGATACGTTTGAACCATTCATTTAGCACAGACTTAAAGGCACAGAATACAATATACAGCAGATAAAAATATTTGGAAAATCCAAAAGTGCACGCCTCATTCAAAAACAGAAAAATATTTAAACGACTTTTCATGAAGTATGTTTTGAACGCTTTTTTACCCATCAATATGGGTAAACTTTCTCACCTCGCAATTTTTACGTACTGCCAAAGACTATTTAGGTTTGCTTTGTTGGTTGCTAGGCAACGGAAGAGGGTCGAAGTTGGAAATATATAGATATTATATTAGTTAGTTTTTTATTAATTATAATTAAACTACTTTGAATAAAAGAGCCATTTTCAATAAGGTTCCTCATATGGCTGAAACGAATCTATAATTGAGATTCAATTAATTGATTTTCTCGCAAGCTACAATGTTTTCAGGTTGCATACATTGACTGATACGATTTATTTTCAAACTATTTTGATGTTTTTTAGGGTTCCGTAGTAAACAAGGAACCCTTATAGTTTCGTCATGTCCGTCTGTCTGTCTGTCCGCGGTCTAGCTCCGAGACCCTTAGTACTAGAAAGCTGTAATTTGGCATAGGTATACATATTAATTACGCCGACAAAGTGGTAAAACAAAATAATGAAAAACATTTTTTTTTAGGGTACCTCTCATACACGTAAAGTGGTGATGTTTATTTTTTATTTATTTTTTAACCCATAGTGAGGGGTATCATTGGAAAGGTCCTTCAAAAACATTGTGAGTTTGTGAAAACCATTTTTGGATTCAGGGATCCGTTTGCGAAATATTAAGCTTTAAAGTGCTAATTTTTGTTAGAGTCAAGTGTCCCCACCCCTGCCGACTAAATGGTTGGTTTTGGGTGTGTGAAAAAAATCACAACAGTAGCTGATATAACGAAATTAAAAGGAAAACTATCACAGCTAAGTTGGCTCTACAAGTTAACGAGTAATAATTGACCAACTTAACTTTGCAGTTGCAAAAACATGTTTTCAATACATTCCGTATAGGAGAACATATTTTTCAACTACAAAGTTAAGTTTGTTTTTGGGATAAATTCATCCCAACTACGGAACCCTTCATTGTGCGTGGTCCGACACGTACTTGGCCGGTTTTTTCGTATCTGCTGCGTTAGGTAAATATATTTTTGAAAAGTACATTATTAATCTCCATTAAATTATCTATACAATGGTATATAAATTAAGTTGTAGGTTCTGTATACTAGCAGGAGTGTAACAATAAAAACAGTTGCAGAAAGGAGGCAAAACAAATTTTTCGATCGCAGAGCACTCTCTAATGCTTCGCATTATGAGTCGTGCAAAATCAAATAAAAAGTGTAAACTGCGATGTAAGAAATACATTCCGACCTCGCCGTCGAGGTCCTTCGCGATCGCGACCGCGTCCCCGAGTAAATTATACTCCCCCCGATCCTTGCTCGATAACGAGGTGCCAGCAGTTGTTGCAGCTGAGCACGTAGCTTTAAATACCCCGAATAATAATCATGATCAAAACATCAGCCCGTCCCATCTTTGATGTCCTCCCTCCGGTAAACGCCCTAAGCCGAGGTTCGTACCCCACAGGGGGTGCCCTTAGCGAGCGTTCACCTAGTTTATAAGTAGTTTAGTTTGTAAGCCCCTGGCTGGAGGCACCCAGCTGGAAGAGGCTTTGAGTGTAGCAGCTTAAGGCACCCACAGGATTGCCCGGTTAAATAGTCATGACCTCAGAGGTCAGCTATGAGACGCAATATAGAAAAAAAAAGGAAGAAATAAGTAGAAAAGTGTGCCTCACAGCTGCACAAAAAAGGCCGAGTTCAATTATTAATATTATTTGGTTTACTCAGCTATCTATGTGCCAAATTTCATCGAAATCCGTTCAGCCGTTAACGCGTGAAAATGTAACAAATAGAACAGACAGAGTAACTTTCACATTATAACATTATACAGGGTGACTGGATCTGGACCCGCCATAGCAAATTCGCATATAGAGGAGGTCATTTGCTAATTATTAGATCTTACTTTCCTTTGATCGCAAAGATTTTTTTTTAGGTTTTTTTTTTAAATTGCTTACTATCTTATTTTTTAACCCTAGTTTGAGGGAAGTTCCGAGGTATTTTAATCATCAATGTTTATGACAACCAACAAATAATAAAAAAACAACTAAAATAATGCAAAAAAAAAAATTTTGGAATGATCTCAATCTTTATATATATAATTCTTCTGTGAGTGTGTATGTCACTGAACTTCTCTCAAACGACTGGACTGATTTTGATGAAATTTTTTGTGTGTGTTCAAGGGGATCTGGGAATGGTTTAGATTCACAATTTTGTCCGCTGGACAATGTTTAAAGACTTAAAGACGTGTAGACAGGACAACGTCTGTCGGGTCCGCTAGTAAAGTATAAAAATTGACATATTTCCCAAACTATAAAACTTTAGCTAGGGAAAGTGTGCTTCAATAATTAGTAAATAACCTCCTCTATATGCGAATTTGCTGTGGCGGGTCCAGATCCAGTCACCTTGTATAGTGTGGATGGATGGACATTATCATCAAAATTTGTAAGGTATAGCTTCGCTAGCTAAAGTATTGTGGTATTTTATTATTGAACATCTTGTAATAGTCGAGTGAAGCGAGATTTGGGGGTAAAACCGCTATTCAATACTCATAAATGCAAATGATAGAGCTATGACTAAAAGTAATATGACAGAACAATCATAGTATGTGCTTTTCACTCGTGACGTAATCTATCACTATGATTCACGGCTAGACTCAACATAAAATTGTAGAAATGATGTCATTCTTCTATGATAAAAGCGGCAGATAACTTCAAAATGACGAATCGAGTCAATCATCAGAGTTCGTTTAGAGATATAGTTTGTGTAAGTCATGAACCGCGCAAGCTATGTGACTCTTATGTACTATCAACACCGTAAGGACTATTTCTGCTTGCAGCGCTCGGCTGCTATAGACCCGGGGCGGTCAAAGATGTAGTCATCGTGTGCACGGGATTTTGTTTTCAAACTGGTTTGATATGAGTTTCTTTGATGGTACACTGACAATCAATCAATCTGCCTCGCCTTTTCCCAACTATGTTGGGGTCGGCTTCCAGTCTAACCGGATGCAGCTGAATACCAGTATTTTACATGGAACGACTGTCTATCGGATCTCCACAACCCAGTAACTGGGTAATACGATACCCCTTGGTAAGACTGGTTGTCAGACTTTCGGGCTTCTGACGACCCGTAACGACTGTCTAAATTCACGATTCAGGACCAACAGCTCAAAGTGCTTTCCTAGGCACGCAGGAGTCTCGGTATGTAAAGATGATCACGCATCCACGGACCAACCCCGGCAAGCGTAGCTTAACCTGATGGATCGATCCGTGCCGCTGGTATTACTTAGCTACGAGCTCCTCTCTTATTACATTGACATAAGGTTTCAATTGAATTCATTGAAGCATGCTCGTAAATGCATTAACTATACAGAATTTGAATGTAATTTATGTTTTATTGTTTTTTTGACATGCAAATGAAAAGAACATAATTATCATAACATCATGCTTGTATCCCCCGAAGGGCAATGCAGAGGTGTACCTACAGTACACGAAAATTTTGCCAGTTATGTTTAAGTCCCATGTAATAGGGGGCGAGCCTATTACCATCAACTGGGCACAAATCCAGACTCCGGGCTGCCACTGAGAAATTCCAGATGGAAAAAGCCAATAACATTTTGCACAACCCGGGAATCGAACCCAGGACCTTATGCTCATCAGTAGCGCTTGCGACCACAGAAGAACAGTACTTTTTTAAACTGCTTTTAAATCTCATGTATTTTTTATGTATATTTAGGGTTTCAATATATATTTTATTTTTTACATTGTATATGTTATAAAAAGATTATACTCACACTCTGCGTGGCCAAGATCTGCAGCTGAGGGTCGGTGGACTCGAGCAGCTTCTGCACCATCTTGAGGAAGCTCTCCACGAACAGGTTGAGGGTCTGCGAGTGACACGCGACGAGGAGCTGATCCATCGCCTCCATAGCTATTATCACGAACCTGGAGGGAAAGTAATGAAGTCAGGCGAGGTTTTTACAACTGACCAATGTTGATATAGCTTACTGATATATTGATGATGATGATGATAAATAAATTGAATGACTCCTCCGTGCCTCGGAAAGCACGTTAAGCCGTTGGTCCCGGCTGTCATTCGTGGGTCTTTGACAGTCGTTACGGGTCGTCAGAAGCCCGAAAGTCTGACAACCAGTTTTACCAAGGGGTATCGTATTACCTAGTTACTGGGTTGTGGAGGTCAGATAGGCAGTCGCTCCATGTAAAATACTGGTATTCAGCTGCATCTGGTTAGACTGGAAGCCGACCCTAACATAGTTGGGAGAAGGCTAGGTAGATTGATTGATATACTGATGGACGATTAGAGTTGACATTTTTCTTTGCGCTTGTTGGAAATATCTGTTCTTTTACCAAGCGTGATGATTTTGCATTCATTGTGCCGTGTTTTGGACAGAATGTATATGGGGTTATAAGATAATGAAAGGTAGGTCTTCAGGTAACTCAGAAACCATAAAGAGTAGAATACTCTTTATTATGTACAGCATACAAATTACACACCATAAACACCCTCCACTTCACATATACCACCTATCTATACCTATACTCCATTTGAAATAAGATTAGACATTTAAATAAACCTTTTTTCACAGTCCGTTCAACCGATTTTGACTTGTATTGCGTTGGTGGCACGACAAATGGCAGCTGCAGTAAACAGTTGGTATTGTAACCAATTTTTTTGCTTTTAATGCCATCCTTATGCCTACGGTATAGAAGTCAGAATCGGTTGAATGGACTGTAAAAAGGTATGTTTAAATGTCTAATCTTATTTCAAATGGGGTATAGTGGTGAAACTGGAAAATATTTCGCCAAATGTGTAAACATTATTATTATTATTCGATACCACGTATTTGCCAACTTATAATGCGATTTTGTACCAAAATTTCAAATGCTTCAGTGTGGACAAGGCCTTACATTTACAGCAGTCTATCTCGTGTACAAATCAATACACTCTACGTAGATTTATCTGTGAATGATCTAGCTCTATTGTTGACCAGCCACTTTAGATTGGGTATCATTTAATAGCAGTACTTTTATGTGATATAAACATGAAATTACTATTTCAATAGGTACTTAATTTATTATCCTCATACGTGCCAGTGAGTACGATGTACGTTTAAATATTATTATGAAAGTTAAAAAAGTTTCTTTATTGAAGTGAAAACTTCTTTAGGCGCGTTGGGCATTTTTGAGATGAGACAAAACAATTGAACTCGCGACACCGTTACCGACACCTCATTTTTGTAAACGCGATTGTGCTCTTTATTTATATTTCGTTACGGATCAATGTTCTATGCAAGTATTTTTACTTTAAAGGTTTTAGAAATATATTTTTTTGTAAACGCGATTGTACTCTTTATTTAGATAAGGTTACGGACCAATGTTCTATACAAGTATTTTTCTCCCACCAAGGCGATCTTGTTCAAGTTTTCACTTCTGTCGGCACTCCCGGAGTGCCACTGTTTTTTATTTTTATTGTTTAAGTAATATAATTTTTTGAATACAATTGTATTTAAGTTTAAAATTTTCTTATGACTGAGCCAGAAAGGCTCAGACCCTGATATTGTGTCGATTCACCCTCCTTCCTTACTCATTTTTACGACATTCGGGAACGGAAAGGCCTGTGGAGTCCTGAAGGAATAAAAACGTATGAAATTAGACGCGCTCTTTAATATCTGCTACTTCTACCATAGTATAAAGAGAGTCTCTCTTTATACTATGCTTCTACTGTGTCTTTTTAGGGTTCCGTAGTAAACAAGGAACCCTTATAGTTTCGTCATGTCCGTTTGTCTGTCTGTATGTCTGTCCGCGGCTGAGCTCAGAGACGCTTGGTACTAGAAAGCTGTAATTTGGCGTGGGTATACATTATTAATCACGTCGACAAGTGGTAAAATAAAATCATGAAAAATTTTTTTTTTTCAGGTACCTCCCCTAGACGTAAAGTGTGAAAATCCCATAGTGTGGTATGTCGTTGGAAATGTCGTTCAAACATATTGTGAGTTTGCGAAGCCCATTTTTAGATTTAGGGATTCGTTTTCGAAATATTAAGCTTTAAAGTGTTAATTTTTGTTAGAGTCAAGTGTCCTGCAAGCTTAATGGTTGGTTTTGGGTATGTGAAAAAATTCACGGAAGTAGCATATATAACGAAATTAAAAGGAAAACTATCACAGCTAAGTAGGCTTTACAAGTTAACAAGTAATAATCGACCAACTTACATTTGCGGTTGCAAAAACATGTTCTCCCATACAGAATGTATGGGAGAACATGTTTTTCAACTACAAAGTTAAGTTTATTCTTGGGATAAATTCATCCCAACTACGGAACCCTTTATTGTGCGTGGTCCGACACGCACTTGGCCGGTTTTTTTTACTATTTCTAAATATGCATCCAGATATTGCGAGGCATGCGCTGCAATGCATTTTTTATGTCAGATGCCTGACCATTCGAACTTGCACTGTCTGGACGCACCGCTGAATAAGCGACGAAATATTAGTAAAAGATAATTTTGTGGAAGAAGGAAATTCTCCTTAACCATGAGGAACTCGGTTCTGGAGAGGCACTTAAGAAAATAAAATTGATCACATTGTATTTATCAAGATCCGCACAGTTAAACGAGACAGCTTCAATACGGAAACGATAATGTGCTGATAAGTTAACTGAAGATAAGTGTTAAGGTTAATCTCATGGAAAGATGAAAAATGTGGCCAGTTGCGAGCCGGGCACACGAACGGTTCCGTAACATATTAAGATCGAGCAAAAAAACGCTTGCTTTTTTCAGCGTTTCTTTTAATTAATTACTTACTTTATTTAATTTGTTGTTATAGCGGCAATAGAAATATACAATCTGTGAACATTTCAACTGTCTACCTATTACGGTTCATGTATTTGAATTTGAATTATGTGTGTTATGTTGTGTTCATCCCCGTAATTTATTTGTATTCAGTTTATTTTTATTTGTTGAAGAGTTTTATTATTCGTAGGTTGAAACTTACTGCTGACTTTTATTATCGCTCGCTCGGCTCGTTTGGTGTGTTATGTCATTCTGTGGTTACAGTTTTAACCTAACCTACCTTTCAGCCATTTTCATTTGCTACAACTAAATTTAACCAACTGTTACCGGCCGCACCTGGTTGTAGCCGGCTAAAACTAGGTATAGCCGCACTTTTGGGTTTTAGCTGTGACATATAAATTGGTGCCGATTCCCTTGTTCAGAAACTAAACTAAATTTAAGTTCAGTGCATCTTTTTCTTTCTATTTCATTAAGAAAAGGACAGAAGATAAATTTGAGTTTAGTCCTGTCAAATTAATCAGCGCCTGTCAGTCTCCATACAAGTTTAGACGTGATTAAAAACTTGCCAACTAAAATTACGTCAATTTACATCAAGCGCTGATTAATTTGACAGGACTAAACTAAAATTTATCTTCTGTCCTTTTCTTAATGAAATAGAAAGAAAAAGATGCACTGAACTTAAATTTAATTTAGTTTGTGAACAAGGGAATCGGTACCATTAGCAGTAATACCTCTCCTAATAATTATTAATATTATTAAACCGATGTTGAATGTATGTACTGTTTGTGTTCTTTAATATATAAAAAACGAGATACAGCTCGCTGACAGATTGACAGACAGCGGACGCTTAGTAATAGGGTTCCGTTTGGCACCTTTCGGGTATGGAACCCTAAAAAATGGTCCTACGATATTAAATGTTGATGTAGACAAGTTACCAACAAACATGGTCAGAAATCGCGCAGAGATGTGAGATTTATGAGATAGGACAGCTCTCTTTACCCAGATGAAGTATACAAGCTAGGCATTTTAAAAGAAATAACTGAATATATATTTTTCTTCTATTAGTTTCTTAATATTTTATTCTTGTATGAAACGTCACATATTTTGATATAATTAGAATTTAAAACATTTCTATTGTTTTCAGATTTGGTGAGAAAACCTTCTACCAATTATCATTTTAGATCATATTCGTATAATAAAGTTATTGTTCAAGACTCACCCATGCCGTCTCCTATAAATATCTCTCGACGCCTTTTGGAACAGGTACTCGCCGATTCTGTCGAGTTTCTCGGGACTCGAGAGCGAGTAGAACGTGAGCTTCTCCATGTTGGACTTGACGAGGCCATCCTGCGGTATGGCGGGGAAGATGTTGTCTACTAGCCGCTTGTAGCGCGGCCGCAGGGCGGAGCAGCAGCCGCAGCAACCTGGAGAAAGAAAGAACTGGTTTGAAGAGGATATTGATTTTGTTTTGGTATTGTACTTCCAAAACAAAAGAGTTTTTCATTCTAATTCCGTTTCATCATCCATCAGCCTATAATGTTCCCACTGCTGCTGCATTTGTAATCATCTTCTCGAAAACGGCTCTAACGACATCGATAAGTTGCAATTTACGTAGGGAAAAATCGATCTAGTTAGGTCTCATATCTGGGAAAATTCGTTTTCTCTGTTTGCACAGCCTCGGGAATTTGATAAAACGTTGTTATACCTGGACGATTTGTTTTATTTTCACTCGAGCAGAGCTCGGTTGACCAGCACCCTAATTGCGTAATACAACACAATCACAATTTGTTTCGATTTGAAACAGATTTCTAATCCAATGCTTCATAAGTTGGAAAAAAAAATCTGTTCAACAACGTAAATAACGCAATGAATGTTGTTGAAATGTCAAAATGAAACAAATTTCGCGAAATTGTTTACAAAAATAAGTTACGCAATTAGGGTACAGGTACTTAGTTACTGATATGCTTTGCTTGCCAAGAATCTAGCACTTGTAAACTTGGATGTTTTTGATATTTGAGTAAGTTGATTTCAATTCAATTCAATTTTATTTCAAGAACAATTCACATTATGTTTGAAATCATAAATAAATAAAACACGTCCATTAAAATTGGACCAGTTTTTCAATTAAGGCATAGTACACACGGCTACACATCAATCTATACATTTTCAGTTTATGCTGATCTCGTAAAGGATCTCTGTACAATGCGAGGTCAGCTTATACTGGAAATGTATAGCTTGATGTGTAGCCGTGTGTACCTATACTCCATTTGAAATAAGATTAGACATTTAACTAAACCTTTTTAACAGTCCGTTCAACCGATTTTGACTTCTATTGCGTTGGTCGCATGACAAATGGCAGTTGCAGTAAACAGTTGGTTTGTAACCACTTTTTTTGCTTTTAATGCCATCCTTATGCTTACGGTATAGAAGTCAAAATCGGTTAAACGGACTGTAAAAAAGGTTTGTTTAAATGTCTAATCTTATTTCAAACGGAGTATAGTTGTTTCTCACGTTCTTTAATTTTTTTTTCCTTTATTCACATATTTGAAAAACACTAGAAATGAAAGATATGTGGATAGTGTATTAATTTAACTTGCAGATTATAATGAAGTTCCGAAAGGGAATTAAAGCAGTCATAATTAATTCGAGCGAGTATCACCATACTCATAATTATAAACATGCTGAAGTTTAACACGCAGACTAGATTCCCAGCTTAAGTACAGAAGCCATTTCCATATTATTAAATTTTCAACGTACAGAAGTACTCAAAATCGAATACGCGAGACAGAGGAATTTTGCAAATATTCTTTTCAAATTCAAATTATTTTATTTCACATAAACCTACATGGGCACTTATGAAACGTCAGAAGCTAGGTGCACGGTTCCAATTGGTCGTTTCCTATGGAGAAGAGGCAAGAAACTCCACGGCTAGGTACTCTTTTAAAAAAAAAATGGCTTTTACAATCAATCTGCCTAGCCTTTTCCCAACTATGTTGGGGTCGGCTTCCAGTCTAACGGGATGCAGCTGAATATCAGTATTTTACATGGAGCGACTGCCTATCTGACCTCCACAACCCAGTAATTGGAGAATACGATACCCCTTGGTAAGACTGGTTGTCAGACTTTCGGGCTTCTGACAACCCGTAACGACTGTCAAAGATCCACGAATGACAGCCGGGACCAACGGCTTAACATGCTTTCCGAGGCACGGAGGAGTCTCGGTATGTTGAGATGGTCACCCATCCACAGACCAACCCCGGCAAGCGTAGCTTAACTTGATGGATTGAACTGTGCGGCTGTTATTACTTAGCCACGAGCTCCTAATAATTGGCTTTTACAATATTTTAATTTCTTAATATCAGGCACTATCAATAGATACAATAAAATCTGATAAGCTGAACAATCTTGACACAATTATCAATTTGCAGACAATAAGTGGTCCTTACGAGTCCTTATCATATCGATACTTACATGTCATGTACACCGTCCTACTGACTATGAAACACGCTCGATGAGCTATCTTTCTCATTGGCATCATTTTGGCATTAATTTATGGCACTATTTTTCTAACACAACACTATTTATCACAGATCACAATTTTCGGAGATTCCCAGTCCACTTTTGCGTAACGTTGCACATCCCTTATTTTGAGTCCATCTACACTTATGATATCCTGGTATTCGTGGTAGATTTCTGTGTGATTTCGAATTTATTTTTGGACAATCAACAGCTTTCAATGAGAAGCCATTTAATATAATATTAGTAAGTTTAATAAAGTTTGAGTATATTTGGTCCTTTGATCATCATGGGATCAAAGGACCAAAAAAGGCAAAATCATGATTCTTATATCGTAAAAAGCGAAGACTTTTTTATACAAGTATATGGAAGCATACTGTGTATAACCATTCTATTTGCGAAGTACAGTATATATGCATATGGATTTCAATTTATTTTAACTATGTACTTAATAATTACTTATTGTATTTTTTTGTTTCAGGTAATAATTTACCCAGCAGTTTATGTGGCCCTGGTATTTTAATAATATATAACAACAAGGTAAGCTGTTTTTAAAGGTCAGGTTAAGTCTAAATAATCTTTATACAAGTGCATTAATACCGACCAATATTTATTTTTAGCGTCGTATCGATAGTAATGAGGAAAAGTTATTAAAGGTAGAATTTATATAAATGTACCTATAAACCCTTATTAATATTATTATCACTGATAACACGTTTTTAGATGCAGGAAACACGCATATATTTCAATTAAATATTTTCAGGATTATTTTTATTTTTTTACCAATTTTCACAAGAAAACTGTACTTTTAATACCACAGGACCTAGACCAGCTTAAACCAAAAAACAAATTTTTTTTTTCGAACACATTACTTAGCACTTTTTTTTAAACACGACGTCATCACAACACTTTTTTTCTCAGTTCTATAAAGTTTTTACTACGAGTGTTATCTTATTATTGTTTGTTGGACGACACAACTGTGTCACACGATTTAACATCGAACACTGGGATCATGCTCTAGAGATAAAACTACCGTGATAACAGAACTAGGGCCGACTTCACACTGATATAAACGATACATGATATCGGAATTAAAAATTAGTTTTCACTGAAACGTACCTATACCCCGTTTGAAATAAGATTAGACATTTAAACAAACCTTTTTTACAGTCCGTTCAACCGATTTTGACTTCTATTGCGTAGGCATAAGGATGGCATTAAAAGCAAAAAAAGTGGTAACAAACCAACTGTTTACTGCAGCTGCTATTTGTCATGCCACCAACGCAATAGAAGTCAAAATCGGTTGAACGGACTGTAAAAAAGGTTTAGTTAAATGTCTAATCTTATTTCAAATGGAGTATAGTCTATGATCAATAATGGTCAGTGGTTACGACTTTTAAACTTCATTGAATATTCTCATGGTTCACACGGCTACACATCAAGGTATAAATTTCCAGTATAAGCTGACCTCGCATTGTACGAAAATTCTATACAATGCGAGATCAGCATAAACTGGAATTGTATAGCTTGATGTGTAGCCGTGTGTACAATGACGTCGTCTAGTATTTATATATAACCTTTTTATGTAGGTAAGTTATTGATTTTTAGGTCCCTCTGTATCTGCTCGGTGCAGACTTGACCAGTCTTCCTACGTTTTTTAAATCATCTGACCACGGGTAACGCGAGCTGAGCAGCTCGATGCGAGCGTCGGTTCCTCCACTCGACTGTCAGCTGAATTCCTTTAAACGGAAATATGAAAAACAAATTTTTTATCGTGCTCGAAGCGAAAAAATGATACAAGTCAGTCTCCGCCTTTACAGTTCCCTACTTGAAATTACATGAGTTTAGAAAATCTTTTTTTAATGTTTTATCGTCATTAGATATCGATAGGTACACACGGCTACACATCAAGCGATACATTTCCAGTTTATGTCGATCTCGCATTGTATAGGATTTCCGTGCAATGCGAGGTCAGCTTACACTGGAGGTGTGTAGCTTGATGTGTAGCCGTGTGTACTCATATTCATCACGTATATGAAGTTTGGTTAGCTAACTTAATTTGACCCTGTATAGACCCTTCACCTCTGGCTATACCGTTTCATAGTCACACTCACATTACTGAATTGCGAGACAACGACCGTTTTAAGCCTCGAACAGACCACGCGGGCCCAGTGCGGGTTGGTATATGTCACATTTTTTTGAATTTTTGGTTCTAGGACATGCCGCTTCCAACACGATGTTTTCCTTCACCGTTTTGAGAGCAGAGGTGATGAAATTAAATACACAAAGTAAAGCGCCTGTCTGGGTTCGAAGTCACGACCTACAACTGGTAAGTCGGGGCCGTTACCACTGGCCCACCACTGCTCAAGAAAACTTCGCGGTAGAACAACTACCAGTGTCGCGTCGCGTCAGTCTGCACGAGGATTTACATTGAAATGATGGAGATTAGATTTTTTTGTATTTTAAAAAGCACCTGCTAAATAAATAGCCGGAAGACGTAGTGTTGGAAAGCCTCCCACAAGATGAACCGATGACCTTGTGAAGGCCGCAGGAATCCGCTGGATGCGGAAAGCACAGAATCGGTCGAAGTGGCGGTGCTTGGGGGAGGCCTATGTCCAGCAGTGGACGTCTTTCGGCTGAAATAATGATGATGATGATAAAATAAACAGCATTACTCCGCCAGTATTCAATACATAGGGCAGAAATCACGAAAAGATACAGTACCTAACGGGATGTTCAGAAGTGCAAAGTGCAACTTAATAGTTATTATTACTAGTGGCTGACTGATAACTGTATCAGTTAGTGATATCTAAACCTCTATTCATCGTAGTTAATCTTAGTGGGATAAGTTGGACATTTTGAAACTACAATCTGATGGGAAACACATAGTTCTTCAATGGATTCCATCACATATCGGAATAAGAGGCAACGATATTGTTGATCTACTAGCCAAGCAGGCCACTGGTGATGGAATTCCTGTAAATTTTTCTCCTTACTTTACTAACTTTATACCTAATATCAAACAGGATTGTTATTCGCTTTGGAAGGAGTACTTCAATAAAAGATCCCAAGAAAAAGGAATCTGGTACAAAACGATCCAACCGCACCCCTTGAACTCACCGTGGATAGATAATCAGCTGTTGAACAGACGTGATACTGTTATCGCACTAAGACTTCGTTCCGGACACATCCCGTGTAATAAGTTCTTATACCTAATGGCAAAATCAACATCGACTAATTGTGATTTTTGTACCAATTCCGTTGATGATGTTTATCACATCTTAACCGAGTGTGTCCGCAACGAGGAATTCAGAAATAGTTTGGATGGTAGAATTAGAGAGGTAGGTTACTGTAATAGTGCTTTAGCTGTGCCATTGTCTGATGCAGCTAAAGTACTTTACAAACTAGCTATGCTGAGATTTTGTTAAGTGGAAATTGGTATGATTTTGTTAACCTAACCAGGGCGGCATAATCGCATGTGCGACAAAGCCCTTTCATAATGAATAAAAAAAAAAAAAAAAAAAAAAAAAATAAGTTGGACACTCGGACTTCCTCTTTCCCTCTGACAAATAATAGTAGCAGATCTTTGAAGGCGTTAGTTGCGTGCAGACACGCGCTACACGACACCTGTAATAGGTACGGTAATTGGCTAGTTAAAAAAAAAGAAATTCGACTTACTCCGTCTTTCAGATAATAAAAAAATATTAGACACGTATTTTTTGCTTTATCATATTAATCAAAAATAACTTTGAAAAGACGCATTAATGTTGGGGAGTGGGGGCTCGCTACGTCACAACGCAGTATTAAATCTAGCAAGGCGTGACGTCATGCCACATTTTAACTCAATGTATCGCCGTAATTTAAGCACTTTCGGTTAGAGGACATTTGACTTATCAATCCAATCATTAAATAATGTATACTTTTAATTTTAATTTAATTTATATCAAATTTAATTTTAATTTATAATTCTACTTTTTACTTTTTATTTATAATTTTTAAAATAATATTATATTTTTTTAAATTTTAATTCATTATGACATAATATTGATAATCAAGTTAATGCTTGGTTTTACTGTATTGTATTCGTGTAAGTTTAAACTTTAGAATGGCATGTATATTGTTTCTTTTTTTTTATTCTTAATTTAATTTTAAATTATGTATTCAGAGCACTAAGTACTCGATAATGTGTAAGCTGTGGTTACCTGTAATTGAGTGTGCGTTACAGGATAATGTAATAAAACTAAGTTTTACTATTGTAAAAAGATAATTTGTAATGTAACTCGTTGGTAATCCTTAAATAAATAAATAAGTGTTCTCTTTACTCGACAAAAGAGAAGCATGATAAGAATATTTTATTGTATCATCAAAATATTAATCGCTTCTCTGGCAAAATCCTAGACGTGGAATTGTTAATAGATAAATATCATATGGATATCTTATGCTTTTGTGAAACCTGGTTAAAACCAGATAGGATGCTGTTTAATGTAAATAATTTTTCAGTTGCCAGTGCGTACAACAGGTCCTCAATAGGGGGTGGTACCTTGATATTATGTAATAGTTGTTTCAGACATAAGGAAAGGAAGGATATCACTGCTTGCTCTGTTGATCGCTTATGTGAGGTAGCATGTGCAGAGGTTGAAGGCCATACTTTCTTATGTGTTTATAGACCACCAGCTTCAAACTTGTCATCATTTTTAATCATTATGGAAGAAATACTAAGTAAACTTTTTAAAGATAATAAATTAGTTTTTGTTTGTGGTGACCTAAATATTGATTTATTAGTTAACTCACCTGATAAATATAAGCTTATATCATTGTTTAATTCATTCAATTTAAAATGTATATTTAATGAAGCGACTAGAATAACAGCAACCTCAGCTTCATGTATTGACAATATATTTACTAATTGTAAAATACAAGACTCATCCTTAATTAGTGGCGTTAGGTCTGACCATACTGGTCAACTTGTATCATTTGAATCAGATAAAAAGTTACGTTTAGATAAAACTATTCAGTTAAGACCTCTTACTAAAAATAAATTGAAAATGTTTAATAATAATGTTCTTAGCAATCTTTCAACAGCTAGTTTTGATTCACAAGACCCCAACATAAACTATGGTACATTATTTTCTACAGTATGCCAAGAATTCCATAAAGCATGTCCTGTAAAAACAGTAACAATCAATACCAAACCAAAATTTAATGAATGGGCCACTCCTGGCATTAGAAAAAGCAGAGATATTTTATATAATTTATATAACGAAAAATCATTGACTTCTGATCAAGTAATTCATAATTATGTAAGAAAATATTCTAAGATATTTAAAAGAGTCTGCGCCCAAGCTAAATCTAAATTAATAAGTAACAAAATTAATAATTCTAACAATAAAATAAAAGCTGTGTGGCAGGTAATTAACAAAGAAACTGGAAACACAAAACAGCGAGATCAGAATGAATTGTCATTAAACATTGATAATGTAACCATTTCAGATAAGTTAAAAGTTGCTGAGACACTAGAAAACTTCTTTACCAACATCCCAATAGAGGTTACGAAATCTCTCCCCTCATCATCTATACTAGCTGAATCTCTTTTAAAAGAACACTTCAGTAGAGACATTCCAAGTTTTGAATTCAAGCCCATTTCTATTGACACAATTAAAAAAGCATTTAAAAGTCTTAACATAAAAAACACTGAAGACTTATGGGGGATTTCCGTTAAGGTTCTTGAAGATATCATTGACACAATTGCCCCTGTCCTAACAGGCATATTTAATCAATGTTTAGATAGCGGTACGTTTCCTGATTTAATGAAACATAGTAAAGTAGTACCAATTTTCAAATCGGGTAGTAAGAGTGATCCCTCTAATTATAGACCAATATCTGTGCTACCAGCATTGAGTAAAATATATGAAAAAATCATGCTAGACCAGATGTTGTCACATTTTAATTCTAATGGGATTTTACATAGTCACCAGTTTGGTTTCACGAAAGGTAGGTCGACGACTGACGCAGGAGTAAAACTCATCAGTCACATTTTGGAATCCTGGGAGAAGTCCCAGGATGCAATTGGCATTTTCTGTGACCTCTCAAAAGCGTTTGACTGCGTTGACCACAATACACTGATCTGTAAATTACACCACTACGGAATTCGTGGACAAGCTGCTGATCTTGTTCTTTCCTATCTATCAAACAGGCAGCAAAAAGTAAATGTTAATGGGGCGACGTCTTCGGGGTCTCTAGTTAAAATGGGCGTGCCTCAAGGCTCAATTCTCGGCCCTTTCTTATTTCTAGTTTATATAAATGATCTTCCTTACATGATGACTAACTTATCAGATATAATTCTATTTGCTGACGACACTTCTCTTATTTTTAAAATAGACAGGAAAGATACAGATGTATTACATGTTAACGATAGTCTGGCTGTACTTTCAAAATGGTTCGCAGCTAATAATCTTTTACTTAATGCGAACAAAACGAAATGTATTAGGTTCTCATTACCAAATGTACCTCAAGTAGGTCTAAATCTAAAACTTGATGGCAAAAACCTAGATGCAATAACGGAAACTATATTCTTAGGAATTACTTTAGATTCAAAATTACAATGGGGCGCCCATATTAGAACTCTTTCAGGTAGATTAAGTTCAGCTGCATATGCAGTAAGAAAAATAAGGCAGTTGACTGATATAGCCACAGCTAGGTTAGTATACTTTGCTTATTTCCACAGTATTATGTCTTATGGCGTCTTGCTGTGGGGATCGGCAGCTGACGTAGATTCAATTTTCATTTTACAAAAGAGGGCAATCCGCGCGATCTATAAAATGGGCCCTCGCGAGTCCCTTAGAGACAAATTTAAAGAAATTGATATACTGACTTTGCCTTCACTTTATATCTTAGAAAGTATTATGTATGTTCGCAAAAACTTAAGACTTTTCAAAATAAGAAGCGATTTCCATAATATTAATACACGTAGTCGACATGAAATTGTGATACCCAAATTTAGATTAACTAAAACAAGCAAGTCATTTCTTATAAACAGTATCCGCTTTTATAACAAGTTGCCAAAGTCTGTGACAGAACTTAGCGATGGGAAGTTCAAAACCCACATCAAACGTGTCCTTATCAAGAAAGCATATTATAAAATTAAAGACTATGTTGAAGATAAGGAAGTTTGGCAATAATTCCTTCTGCACATGTGGCTTCCCTGGTACCTCATTAATGGCATAAATAAGTAAGAGTCTATTAACTGCTCCCAAATTACCATGTTTATTTAAATCTTTATTTTTTTTTTTTGTTTTTACATTCGTCCTTGACATATTTATTATTCTATTATTTGACATTATATACCTACGATTTAATTTGAACTTTTTTTTTTTTTTTTGTGACTTGTGGACATGATAATTACTCAGATTGATTACAGTTGTAACAGAAATCATATAATTGCGTTTTATTAAAATAGGTTTTTTACTTTTATTAATCTATTTATTTTTTGTATAGATTCTTTTCTACATATTTTGTGAATGTGAGAACGCTGTAGGCTTAGTGGATTGTAGACCTGTTGACCATTTTCTATTTTGTTAAGTACTTGGTACTTATTGAAAGACCTACACTGTCCTCCCATACCTAGAAACACTGTTATATGAAAGTATTGTAAAAGCCAATTATTTTTAAAAGAGTAACCGTGGAGTTTCTTGCCGGCTCTTCTCCATAGGAAACGACCAATTGGAACCGTGCACCTAGCTTCTGACGTTTCATAAGTGCCCATGTAGGTTTATGTGAAATAAAATATTTTGATTTTGATTTTTGATTTTGATTACGTCAAAAAAGAAAAAAATACATGTTCAATATTTTTTAATAATCTACAAGACGGACAACAAAAAATTGTATACAGGTCTATTGTTCTACCGTGAAGTTTTCTTCGAAATTGTTTTGTTAGAGTCGCGTCGCCTTGTGCGTCGCCTTGTACGTCGCGCAAGTCTGCACGAGGCTTTAGTCTACAGGTTGAAAAAGATGATGAAAAACATCATCAAATCAAAATTAGCCAGTATTCCATCTAGATTGATTTTATTGGTGATGTGATATTGACCTTATTGGTGATGTTCTTCAGAAAGGCCAGGTGGGTAGTACTCGCAACCGGCGTGCGTGTATGACCAGATGTATGAACGTAAACGAAGCAAAAAGACTATGTAAGGATCGTAGCAGGTGGCGTTCTGTAGTTTCTGCCTACCCCCATGGGAAGAAGGCGTGAGTTTATGTATGTATTGATTTTATAAGCTAACTTTACTTTCCCTATTTACTTTAACTAATCCGGAACAAAAGACCAAAGTACCTACCTAACAAAGCTGTATTACCTACAAATAATTACAATGTCCTTGTGACCAAAAAAGATAGTTATTGTTATTTACTAAAACTGTCTATTAGATTTAATCGCAAAATAACAACCAAGATACTATCTAATTCGGTTAGGAGTAAAGATTCTACAGGTGGAAACAACATTTAGTCATATAGGAAATATGTAGTATTCTAGATACGTACATAGGTTTGTTTTGTCTAGACTTTGGATTTAGTATTAGGTCATCATATCGCGAGAGATCTACATCGTTGGAAAGATGGACGTTTAAAATCTATATATTACTAGCTTTATGCATATTGACGATAATATTGGTACTGATCACGTTGAGTTTCCAGTCATAATTTATCTGAAACTCATTAAAATAATTCTAAAATAGCTCAACGAGCCAGTAATCTCGGAACGTTCCCATTATAGGTGCATTTCCGGCCATCGAAAAGGTTTTCAATTCATATGACGTTTAGATACCTACCTATCTAAATATTATTGAAGTTTGGATTGGCTATTTAATATCGGGCGCATTAAGATGACGGAGACAAATGCAAATGGTAGGTTGTGCTTAAAAATATTAGGTAAAATTCGTGCATGCGAACAACGCCTTAGTTCAATAGAATTTAAGAACTAAATCAATCATTTTTCTTGGTAGGCGCAGTTTATACGACAAGATTATATACGCCAAGATACCGTAGGTAAATATTGACCGAACCCTTTAAGATTTTAACTTTAGAATACGCTATAATTGCTTAATAACTTCGTCAATCGTTAAAAACATAGATATCGGCAAGAAAACTTTAATTTTGGAAGTTTTGAAAAATCTGGTCCTTCCTTCCCAAAAAATGTCAAACACCACAAGGATCAATTATTTTTTTGTTATAATATTTTACCGATATAAACACCAAATTATTCGAAAACCACTACAGCATCCGCTTAGCTTACTCCATTCAAATTAAATTAAGGTACTTTGTACTTTTACTGGCATTTAAGACCAATCACAAACACCAGGGCCACATCACCGAAAAGATATTCGCTAAACAAACCTATTGATTTTAAACCTTTAATAAATATCGGCACTAATCGGCAGTGCACGGCGCTCGGGTCGCGGGCTTAGAACTGACTAGCTAAATATAAATCATTGCCCACTCACCGAAAATAGATTGTCCGCTGGAAAGGGATGAGTTAAAGGGTGACATGACATGTGACATATTTGTAGTTTGTTGATCTTTATCTATACATAGAACATCCCACGTGTAGTTCCATCCCTTTTAATTCCGTGGGGACTAAGGTGCAAGTCCGTTCACCATTGTGTGGATCGGCCTGAGGACACGGTGGAGCATACGGTGGAGGTCTGCCCGGCTTGGGCGGAGCAACACCGTGTCCTCGTAGAGGCGATCGGCGGCGGTGATCTCTCGCGTTCGGCCCTGGTTCAGGCCATGGTACGGAGCGAGAGGAAACGGCAGGCAGTCACCTCCTTCTGCAAAGCGGTAATGCTCGCGAAGGAGGAGGCGGAACGCGTGAGGGAGAGGCAAATTTCGCGCCCTCACGCCCCTAACCGCCGCAATAGGAGGAGACGCCCGGGGCGGGAATCGCGAGCCGATTTCTGGCCACCGTAGGCGCGGGCTTGCGGACGGTGAGCAATGGGTAGCTCGCCGTCCGATAAGGACCATTGCCCGGGTCGACGGCGCGTTGTGTTCCACGCGCGCCTCAAAGAGATGTCAGCAGAATTGACGGGTCCGCTAGGGCCAGTGCCTGCCGGGGGTTCGAAGAAAACCGATAGGGACATCGTGGTCCCCGGCAACAGGGCAACCGAAGGAACAAGGGTGGGTTTTAGTCAGTAAGAGTCTGACACGCCCTCCCGCTCCGACCAGAGCGGGAGAAGTTATTTGATAATTTCCCACACAAAAAAAAAACATCAAATTTTGATTTTCAGTGCATTCATGATGTGATATTCTTGCATATCTTAATACACGATCAATCACAATTTCCATGAATAGAATCCATGGTTCCTTCATATATTGAAAAAAAAAATCTGCTCAACACCGTAAATAACGCAATGAATGTTGTTGAACTGTCAAAATGAAACAAATTCGTCAAATCGTTTACGAAAATAAGTTACGCAATTAGGGTACTGTTTTAACGACCCTCAAGGCGACATAATTCTACACATAAGTGTACCTACATCACTCTCCAATAATTTATTGAGATTTAAACCACAAATTACTTACCTACGTACCCTTTACGTGGGTAGTATGACGAATAATAATAGATTCGCGCCCTACATAGAACCTAAACATAGGTGAAATGTAGGTGTACTATTATCTATAACTCTGCCCACCCCTACAAAAAATACAGGCGTGATGTTATGACGAATAATCGAACTTCTACATCTCGACTTAAGAATTCTATTAAAGATTAGACAAGCTGTTGACGGACAGACAATGATACACTTACACATAAAATACTTCAAATCATCTCTACAAATAAATAAAATTGAAATTTTTGTTTGTAATGTCAAAATAACAGCTTTTTACTAAATGCATATAAAAGTATACAGTACATACAGTAAAAACACAATTTTTTTTGTCTGTCTGTCTGTTTGCTCTAGCTAATCTACAGAACGGTTGGACCGATTTTGACGGGACTTTCACTGGCAGATAGTTGATGTTATAAGGAGTAACTTAGGCTACTTTTTTTTTAGTAATCTATACAAATAAATGAAATTCATGTATAGAATTCCACTCGGACGAAGTCGCGGGTGGCAGCTACTATGATCTAAAATCGATTTATGAAGTGTTACATTCTTCTCTGAAACTCTGCTAACCCTAATTAAATATTAACAAAACATCATCAGTCAGTCAAAATATGACAGTTTAAAAACATTTCATTAGGTGGTTCTTTGATTGGTTTTTGGGTGACGTCACTGAGTGTGGAAATATTGAATAGACTAAATTGTTGTATTGGGTTCCCACCTGTAAAAACAAATGTATGTGGTAATAGTAAATAAATAAATCATCCTCCGAAAGGTTGGGCAGAGGTGTACCCATGGTACAACCAGATTTTGCTACTATAGTTGTTGTGTTATCTTATTAAGTAGATAATAAGTGTGATAATAATATTATTAGTTCATCTATATAATTATTTATATAGACTTCCCAATTATGATCTTGTAAGAGATTTTGTAGTTAAAATAATGATGTAACTTTTTATCTACAGGTTTAAAAATGAATATTTCTCATGATTTATTGAATCATCTAAATCATATGATCTAATTCCTAGTACAGAAAAATGTATGTTCAACACTGATATTGTATTGTATTTTTTTATGAATTAAAACATTGAATCTACAATTTTATTGGCATGAACTTACAAGCAAGTTTTATAATAGGGTTCTATCTGCAGTAACTTGTTTCAAAATTCAAGTTACAGCTCCTTTACTTACATACAAATTATGCAATAAAAAACAGTAATATTCAAAAAAAGTATTTATTCCAAAATTAAAGTTAGTTTACAGTCTAATGTTTTCTCTTATCATCTCTAGCATCCCTGCTTGACTTAGATCGTTCATAGTCATCATACTTCCGTGACATTCCACGGCCACGCTTGTCATCCATCCTGCTTCGTTCACGAGAACGGTCCATTTCCCTATCCCTTGAACGAGACTTGTGCCTTTTGCTACTACTACTAGAATAACTCTTGCGTTCGTATGGGGAACGAGATCTCCGATCTTTCTTAGATTTATGATTGCTATGGTACTTGGAAGACAAGGGAGGAGTTTTCGGTGACTTGTCTTTTTTAGAATCTCTTCTATTACTCTCTTTAGATGTTGATGCAGTTGGTGACTCAACCTTTTTCTCTTCTGCCTTGTTATCCCGTTCCTTTTGAGCTTGTATATGCTTATTAGCCTGGTAAACTTTCCGTAACATGTCAACTTTGCACTCTAATTCCTCAGGGTTGACTTTAGTTCTCTTGTACAGCTGAAGAATACGAACAGATACTTCTCGTATATCTTCTTCTGGTACTTTGAATAGCAGAAACCAGTGTGGGTTGTTTGGTAGAGGCAGACCAATCTTGCGTGCTGTTAAATAAATGCAAGCACAAGCAATAGTCTCCGGTGGGAACCTCATGAAGACATCAGTCCGCAGGGCATCATTCATGTAGTTCCATGCCATTTGCATCAGTTGGCGGTTCTTCTCATACTGGAGCACCTGAAGATACACTACAATAAGCTTGTGTGGGTGCTTGACATGCACACAGAACCCTAATTCCTTCAGAATTCTTCGCTCAGCCTTGATAACTTGGTTCTTTAATTCAATGTAGTTTTGATCCACAATAAGTGGAGAAATATTCTTCTGAGCCCTCACTTGTTTGATGTGATGGAAAACATTGATCACGTCTCTTATTCTGCACGGTTTTTCTTCAACCTTAGATGCTAAATAAATGCTGCCCATAGCCATAGTTTCCATGGGGTATCTTACAAATGACTTTGAGTAGTAGAACCGCTGGAGGTAGATTTGTCCGGTCGCCATAGCGACTTGGGGCAGCTTGAGCAGGATTCCGGCGGTTTGGATCATCTCACATCCTAGAATACGGAGGTCAGTCTCCGTTTCGATGTCAAGGCCGTCAGTCTGTGAGGGCGTTTCCTTGAATACATTTTCGGGCAAAAGGCAGTTGTATAATGTTAAAACAATCTTCCCATAGGTCTTCTGAGCCTTTGCAGGCGTTGTCGTTGCCGTTTTGGCCATATTTTGCACAGTTGTAGCTGTCATTTTGTTAATCCGGAACCTTTCACTTGTTGAACAGTTTTGTTATGACACTTCATGTAATGGTGAACCAAATCACATTTCTAGTACATTGTATCACATTTAGACACAGTTTATTTGGTATTTTGAGAGAAATTCTTTCCAAAACGTAGGAAAAACGCGATGAAAACACGCTAATAATAATGACAGGTAAAGGAGCAAGATGGCGCCACCCAACGTAACATATGTCAAAGTCTAGTTTAGTAAACAAAATTCTCAAAGATCTGCCGTAAAATAAGCAAATAACTAAAATAGGACATACCTGCCATTGTTTTCTTATGCCTTATACACTATGAATATTACTACAAAATAGCTTTTACAGTTAAAATCTAGATTTTTACACAAAGTCTCTGAGTCAGTCGATCGATTTTTTTGGGGCGCGTTCCAGTTTTACCAAAGACAAAGTTTGTTTACGAGTCTCCTTCTTTTGGGAATAAATTATTATTACAAATAATTAAGAAACGTAATGTTAAAGATTTTAATTTATCTAAACCAGTAGTTCTTGTACTATTTCATTCTTATACGTAGATTTTAAAATAAGTTTTAAGATATTTTACTATTTTATGTTTCATCAAACTTTGTAGTCGCTACTCTTTGGAATTTCGTAACGCAGCCCGGAAATGCTTGACAGTGTGAAGTTAGCGCAACTTTGCGCCCTTGGCGGCAATTACAAGCTGGTAATCAATAATGCAGATGGCAATAACAGAAGACTATTCTTGAACGTGCGCCAATAATGCTAATTTTATAAGACTTCGACTAGGTGTAATATTAATTTGGATAAAATACTTACAGCCTGGATCTGTACATTTTTGAACGAACGAATCCAGAAAATCATGGCCCTCCCCAGCTTCAAAACAACATTTTACGAACGACATTTTTTAAACGATATAAATTCAACAGTATAGTAACAATTTAACAGGGAAATATAGAAGAAATAATGTAAAATTTATAACTTCATTATTATGAATAAGTACTAAGTCAACACGGCACATAAAGGCAATTTCTTTAAACACTTTTAGGCAATATCTAACAGGGATTTCAAGACAAAAATAGTTTATGCTCTTCACTAACACAATATTATTATAAAATTAAATGTTTTCTTATAACTATTACTCAAAAATATAATATTGCTCTATATTGTAACGATAAAATTGACTAGAATTATCAAAAATTAGGTCAACGATGTCACATTTCGGAAGCTAGGTGTTTTATTTTTTCATCTAAACTGAATGTCGATGCGATCATAATAACATGCTATACGACAGATTTACAATGTTCTGAATTCTTGTCACGTCCCTAGTAACAGGGGTCTCGCTAAGTTTGTAGTATAATGCGCAGGATCGGCGGGAACATAAATTCAAGTTTCCTAAAATATAACACTAGAGGCGCTAGTAGTAAGTTAACGATTACATCTACTTGACACTAGATGTCGCTGATCGTATATATGGTACGACTATTTGACAGCAGATGGTATAGCAGCGCAGTAAAATTTTGTTGCATGTTTTTCAAAAGCTTTTTTGTCATGGCAAAAGGCAAAATAATTATGAATGCACTACTTCTGCCTGTGACTACGCCCGAGTGGAAGTCGGAAATTATCCCACGGGAACGCCAGGATAAAAAGTAAGTATCCTATGTATGTGTTAGTCTAGCTAGGTTATTTATAAATTTATAAACTATCTGTGTGCCAAACATTCAAATCCGTTCTGTCGTTTTCGTGATTGAGTAATAAATAGTAGTTCGCGCTGATATGTTAAAAGAAGTAGGCTGTGTACTTAAATTAGAAATAGTTCCTACACTTTTGCCCTAACCCGTACTTATCTTAGATCTAAAATGATACAGAGCGTCTAGATGCGGTCAGTAATGTAATATTTTATGTTCTAATCAGGTATTAGTGGACACGAGGTGGGTGGAGCAGTGACAATACGACACCGGGTGCGTGTTGCCTTATCTATCTACAAGGTACAGTCGAAGAGTCGAGTGCTCTCGTGCAGAGAAATATACAGACGCGGTTTTGGAAGCATTTATCGCTTCTGATCGACAAATATTTTGATGTTTGATAGTTGTGTGTTGGTTTGGCTGACACATTCATAAAATTTTGGACACATATAAACGCCCGCGTTCAATAATTGAGACTGACTGACTACTAAGAACTACAATAGGTTCTGGGATCGATCTCTAGGTTGGGTTAAAATTCAAAATATTTTATTTCACATGCTTAAATCTACATGGGCACTTATGAAACGTCAGAAGCCAGGTGCACGGTTCCAATTGGTCGTTTCCTATGGAGAAGAGCCGGCAAGAAACTCCACGGTTACTCTTTTAAAAATAATTGGCTTTTACAATACTTTCAAAAGGTCAAGTTTCTATTAGAAAATTTTAGGTAGTGATCCTGAGTATGGGTTTGTGCCCAGTTAAAAAGCAACACTTCCCACATTAAATAGGACTTACTAGTGAAATGTAGGTGTGCTATATTTCTGTCTATCCTTTTTATTTGTTTTTTGGTTGGGAAATTATCAAATAACTTCTCCCGCTCTGGGTGGAGCGGGAGGGCGTGTTAGACTCTTACTGACTAAAACCCACCCGTGTTCCTTCAGATGCCATGTTACCAGGGGCCACGGTATCCCTTTCGGACTTTCCCGCAATCCCGGCAGGACCCTGTCAGTTCTGCTGACATCTCTTGGAGGCGCTCGTGGAACACAACGCGCCGTCGACCCGAGCTTGGTACTTACCGGACAGCGAGCTACCCATTGCTCACCGTCCGCAAGCCCGCGCCTACGGTGGCCGAGAATCGGTCTGCGACTCCTGACGCCAAGGGCGTCATTTCTGTCTGTCCTGTCGAGCAATTAACACGTGTTTGATTGAACACAGAGATCATCATTCTTCTGCCCTTATCCTAATTTATTTGTGGTCGGCGCAACATCTCCCTTTCTTCCATACTTCTCTATTTCGTCATTTCGGTAGTCCCCCCCTTTCTAGCCATATCATCTTCCACACAGTCCACCCATCGTTTCTTCGGTCTTCCCCTACTCTTATAGCCGTCCACATTCATACTCAAAACTTTCCTCACGACATTTTCCTCATTCCTCCGCATCACATGCCCCATACCAAGACAATCGATTTCCACACAACTTTTTAGTCACCGGTGCCACTTTCAGACTTCCTCTTATGTACTCATTTCTTACTATACTTTCGTGTAACACCACACGCCATGTGGCGGCCGGGACCTCAGTACAATGCTCGATGAGCTCAGTAGAGCCTCCGAAAAAGTCGGTCTTAAAATGAACATGGATAAGACAAAGGTCATGTCAAATGCCCATGTGACATCCACTCTCATGAAGATCGGAGACGCTACGCTCGAAGTTGTGGACGAGTATGTTTACCTAAGATAAACTGTCCAGCTAGGTAGGTCCAACTTCGAGAAAGAGTTCAATCGTCGAATCCGACTCGGCTGGGCAGCGTTCGGGAAGCTACACAATATCTTTTCGTCCCACATATCACAGAGTGTCAAGATGAAAGTCTTTGACCAGTGCGTGTTGCCAGTGATAACCTATGGTACTGAAACGTGGTCGCTCACAATGGGCCTTATCAGAAGGCTAAAAGTCACCCAAAGGGCAATCGAGAGGGTTATGCTTGGAGTTTTCCTACATAATCGAATCAGAAATGAAGAGATTCGCAGGAGAACCAAGGTAACCGACATAGCCCGAAGAATTGCCAAACTTAAGTGGCAATGGGCAGGGCACATTGCTCGCAGAACAGATGGCCGATGGGGTCAAAAGGTTCTGGAGTGGCGACCGCGTACCGGAAGACGTAGCGTTGGAAGGCCTCCCACAAGATGGACCGATGACCTTGTGAAGGCCGCAGGAATCCACTGGATGCGGAAAGCACAGAATCGGCTGAAGTGGAGGTGCTTGGGGGAGGCCTATGTCCAGCAGTGGACGTCTTTCGGCTGAAATGATGATGATGATGAACACCACACATCCCTCTTAGCATTCTCATCTCAGCTGCATGCAATTGCTTATCATTCATTCTGGTTCATAAAAGACAGCAGGTTTAACCATTGTTTTTAGATACGAATGCGGGAGTCGCAGATTGTTCCCGTGACCTGCCGCCATTTCATCCATCCAGTGTTCATTCTGTGCTGAACCGTCCGATCTAGATAGGGTTCCTAAAACTCGTGCATGCGTCTATACCCTGTATTATCCGTTGTGTTTAAAAGCCATGTTATTCTCATTATAAGCTTCATGTAGCGTCTGTATACGATACGCCTTTAGAAAGTCCACACACTGTACATATTATATTTTATTACTTATTCTAGGTTTAGAAATGGCTGCCCAGTGCAACTTACAGTTGCAATGCTGTCGCCATCCTGGCTTATTTGGCAAAATAAACACATTATGAAACTTTTAGGCGGAGTAAACAAATTTGAGCGATGTTTTCATAATTTTGTATGTAGCGCTTGACTTTGAACTCAAAATATTAAGTATCCTTTCAGGGGGAGAAAGTTCTCATGAATATTATCAACTTTTACTAAGAGGCCAAGTCAGAATTTTTGTAATCTGAGCCTATTTAATACGTTTTTGCGATATTTCAATAAAAGTTGTTTGATTTCAAAGTCAGTCGCTATGTATTTACTTTAAAATATGTAAGCAGGGTAAGTATTTATTTTGTTATATAAAATATATTTCTTTCTTCTTCTAGATCGATCGATCAAAAACGGGCTTCCTTTTTGTAGTGTCCAGAGGTCCACTACGCTAAGCAGAAAGGGATTGGACGCTCGGTAGTCTGAGTCTCCCATACTTATTAACACTGTACTATAAAAACATTGTATTTTACTTATTGACATTATTTTTCAAAGAGTAACCGTATAGTTACATAGGAAACGATCAACTGGAACCGTGCGTCTAGCTTATGACGTTTCATAAGTGTTCATGTAGGTTTAAGTAGCATATTTTGAATTTGAATGTGACATGGATGGCGAAGCCACGATCTTAGAAAGAAAATTTGTTTATTCTGTACAAACAAAACGCACATTACAAAAAAAAAAACACGAAATACATATATGCAAAGTAGCCAAGTAGCCGTAGCTAAACAGGGCGGCTAGCAGCAGCTTTATAACAGTGGCCGAGGGTCGAGGTAAATGGTGTGCAATTGAAAGAGGTCATCTGCAGCAGTGGACTGTCATTGATGGTCACTAACCTAACCTAATCTGAACTTCTATGAACCAAGGAACACGTCACAACGACATATCGTGTGGGATTTGGCGGTTGTATCTATATTAGGAAAGAATGGTAAAAAGCATCCAAGACTATGTTTGAACAAAACCAGTCATAGTTCGCAGAATTTCTTATTAAACACTATGATTCTATCGGTAAAGACTGGTAAGCAGTCTATTAAAATCACAAAATATGTGGAATTAGGTAGGTACTTACTTCTACTAGATCAGGAACAAGATTGAAGCACATGATGAGGACTTTTCCACAAGCTGTCCAAATACTTCAGAAGGATGGACCTTATGCCTAACCATTGAACAAGTGAACAACTTGTCACCAACGCTTTTGTTGCGATTAAAGTGTTGCAGGAAGCACTTGTACAGATTGCCGAAAGCAGTGTACCAGTACTATTTTATCAGGTACACGATTTATTTGCTGCATTATCAAATAACGTATGTAATTTCATAACAATGATTAATAATGGCTCAATAATGATTGGCGTGAAGGCATTATCGACAGTATGAATGCGAGATTTTTATGCTTGTAAGCTCATAAAAGACTTTCGGAGAACTGACCGCAGGGCGCCAACACACAAAAAACGAAACCTGTCGACTAATGACTTCTAACGTCCACACATGACATCATTCTCTCATGTCTCTAATCTCAACATTAACCAATTTGGCAGTATGACAAACACCTTCGTTCGCCCAAAAGTAACTCCAAGCCGTTTTCCTTGCAAACAGCCTCATGCATATGCGGCAAAGCCTTTTAGCTACGTAATAGGTGCTCTCTCACTCGCCAATTTGATTTAACTCATTCAGTCGACCTCGAGGTACAGCCGAGAGCGGGTGTACGCCATCTTGTATTTTGAACTGTCAAACTTCGCGCCGATTCTGTGATTGTGTTAGCACTAATTGCCAGTAAAAAAAATTGGATAATAGTGTAGTGAAATTAATTACATTATTGAAAAAAAGTGCGTTTTTTTTTCTTATTTATTCGTGTTGTTTATCTCGGAGCTATTGGCTGAGATCTCGGTTTGTGATTAGTGCTGTGTTTTTATGTTATTTTCTTCTGTTTGATACCGTTTGAACTGTCACTGCCTGTGCCCGGAAAGGACATTTTTCGGTAAGTTTTTGTTTTAATTTAATTTAATTGGGTTGATTTATATTGTCGCTTTAAAACAAGCGATCTAAAATGTTGATACAGTTTCGCTTCCTGTTTTACATTGTATCTTGCACAAAAAGTTTTTATCTCGATTAGATCGTTTTAGAACCTGACTAATTGCGCCGGATACTTAATGATCGAGATAAATAGTGTTCTAACATATCGATTAATGTCTGTAATCGACGAAAAAGGACTTTGCAAGGACACTTGCGACTGGCCACTCTAATAAACACGAGAAATATTCCACATTTGGTCTGCTACAGCTACATAAGTGAGCGTTTAGATTTTTGTACTGAACGCGTTGTTCGTACATTGTTGTTATTTGTATCGTAAAGTTGCACAACGAATCAAACGGACCTTTGGAACAGACTTGAGACATTCTACAACCTTTGTCGGTCATGTAGATTTATCTGCAGCAATGTTAAACTTTTTATCACGTTCGTTTGTAAATTATCGTTATTTAGCGTCGAGTAACTTTTGATTCCGGATTCGACAGTCGACTGTTTGTTTTGTTGGATGGAGACAACTTATACTGCTTGGAATGTACACCATATTACTTGCAAATTAGCCTCGATATCCAGCAAAGAGCACACAACAATATGAGGATAAGTTACGCGACAGAAGCTGATTATTATCTTTGTAAAGTATTACGTAGAGCCATTTTTATTTGGCTCATCTCACTTAGAAGTCTATCTACCTTTTTTACTAGTGACTTAAGGACTTATTAGTCACATAATTAAATAACAGTTGCAATATTCAGATCCTAGTGTACACCGTGACTCTAAACAAAATGCCACCTTGCGGGTTTCGAACCCTGCGCAGACTCCATAGCCAATCCAGTGCACTAGGTGGCCAGATATAAGTAAACCAATAAAGAGGTAAAATCTTTATAATCATACTCTGAATTACTGAGATTGAAGTTAGTTCAAAAATCCATTTCGTTTTAAAATTAAAATGGACTTGATCTGAATTGGTAAAAGAGGTTGATACCCTTGGAATGAATTTAAATGAGTCTGACCGTACTATATTTAAGAGATTTAAAAGGACTGAACTGCAAAAGATGCATTATACGAATCGGATCATTTTCCTTTCAATCGAAGCTTATGAAATATTTTAAATGGATCTGGGGGCTTACCACAAGCTCATAAAGCAGTATTATTTTAATATTACTTCAGTGTGGGAGAGAGGTAAAGCTCTACAGGACGTATAGCGCCATCTCTTTCTCCCACTGTTCCTTTGAAAATATTTCTGTGAATTTTGCGGGTTTTATCTTCTCCTACTGATTCATAGAGCCCTAGTAGCATTGGTTAAAAATGACTATCAAAATTTGTTCTCCAGATTTCCATTTTTTTTATTCCTTCAATACCAAATACTCTTTCAGAACCTCGTTAGTAGTTCGCTACTATCAAAGCGGTTTTTTTGCGCTGGCAGCACCTCCCGAGGCAGGTAATCAAATAAGATCCTCCCTAATTCCCTACGGAACCCTTTGAACGTTAATTAAGGCGCATTAAAGTGTTTTTTGCCTCCAATTTAGTGTTGCGTCATAACTTTTTTAAAGTTTGCGTGTTCTGAAGACATTTTTCTTGCGAACAAATAAATAAGTTGCAAAAGTGCAGGGTATTTTTGGAATATTTCTACGTAGCAAGGTTGCTTTTTTATTTATTATAATAATAAAATTATACTGATTGAAAAGCATTTCATAGTCTAGAGTCTGGAAAAGACAGAAATCGAAAAAAGAAATACAAGAACGGTTGAAACTACAGAATGGCAAAAGGATTTTAGAAAAGTCAAATAAAAAATTGCCATATTTATCCATTTGGGGTTGCGTGCTTCAAAAATTACATCTCCCAATTCACATTTTTTTGGCAACGGTCCCCAACTGTTTTTAACCGACTTCCAAGAAGGAGGTTATATTATTATATTCGTAGCGTAAGTTTGTTTTTTTATGTATGTCCACCGATTTCTCCGTCATTTGTGGACCGATTTTGAAAATTCTTTTTTGTTTGAAAGGGTATGCTCTCAAATTAGTCCCATATAAATTTTATTAACTTTGCTTGGGTAGTTTTTGAGTTAGCTACAAAATACGTATTTTTTTCCCACTTATGTTGTATGTAGATGATATCATAAGTTTCTGTCACTGGTAGCAGGTAGTGGTATTCGAATGTGTGTGGGGTAGGTACCACAACTAAGAAGTGAAAAATAAAAACTTTTTACAAAAAAACAACCGACTTCCAAAATAAAACACTACAAAGTGAAAAATAACTTTAATTTCGGAAGTCGGTGGCAAAAAACGAAAATACAAAACCCAAGACACCGACTTCCGAAATTAAAGTAATTTTTCACTTTGCAGTGTTTTTTTTTGGAAGTCGGTTGTTTTTTTTAAGGACAGGTTAGTTGAGTGAAGCTAAAAATAAACCAATTTAATCACACAGCTCATCTCTCACACAGTCTCGTCAATAGTCATAATATTATCAATGGTCGCAAAAAGCGAATCATCGGTGCCGGTGGTCGGACACTGTTAATTAGTAATAGCCACTTTTTGTAGGTAATGGTTGTGGTCATACTGTCAGCGATCCTTTCAGCTTTGTTGTGGAAACCGACGGATGAAAACCTGTTAGCTTCGATCTAAAATATTTAAGGGAGAGCTAAAAATGATTTAGGAAATAATTATCATGCGTTTCTATTAGGTACAGACGCCAGCACATCAAGTTACCCGAAACTGCCAAATTTTCCCAATCAACTTTGAACCTTAGACTTCAGCGATAAAGTTGAAAATCAATTAAATAAATTTGACAGATTGTAGTAGCTTGATGTGCTGGCGTCTGTACTGAGTGGGATCAAGGCAGTAATGTTATAATGACAGTTTTCGGCTAAGTTGCCGTTGCGTTTATGTATTTTTTCAACGAGGAATCTCTTAAATTATAAAAAATATCTTTTTATTGTAGCTTTATGTCTAATTATAAATTCAGTTTATTAAAAATAAATTTTAATAACTACATACTTGTGTAAAATAAATATTAGATCTCCGTCCATTATTAATGTAATGTAAAACGTGACCGAATAGAATCGGTATAGATATTATTAATTTTTAAGAATAATCCTTGAAAATTAAATGGGTACTAAGTAATATGTTTTATGCTAATAAGTAGCAAGAAAAATATTATAATTAGAAATCACATCATGACCTATTTGAAGTCATAAATCAAATAAATTATATTATGCATAACAAATCATGAACACTTTTATCGCTGTGAGAGAACCCATTTCAAATCGGTTCGACCTTTTTGCAAATCCGGCCACATACTGCCGTTTTTTTTTTGTAACTATTGTTACTATTGGTTGCAAAAAAAACTAAGGGCTTGTTTCAGACTTTCTGTAAAGGCTATATCCAACAGATAAATATAAAAAAAATAGCTTAAAAAAATATTACCAGTATTTATCTGATGAAACATGCACAGCTTTTCCGCTTTCCGCTCCTATAATAACCTAACCTTACTTCAGCAAAAACCGTCGATCTGCGCAGGCGTAACGTGGGCTGGAAGCTGCGGCCGAGCGTGTCCTGCTGACGTCATCACCTGAGACTCACTGGGAGTCAGTGAGACAGAGATAAATATGATCAACAAGATCAGTCAGTCGGTCAGTTGTATGGGCTTGCAGTGTCACGAACGTAAGACATCAACGCGAGAAACGTAGGAGATTTTATTTTATTTTTGATACTGGCGCCATGAAAAGGACAAATAAATTTTTAATTATGTATTAAAATTGAGTTATTATCAGAAATCTGAGATTTTTTTGTTTGGTTTTTCTTTTTCTACTTTATTTTGTTCATAATTTTTGGGATGTTCTTCGGGGCGTGGAATAGTGTTTTGGTAAAGGATAGAATGAGCATTATTTACGTAGATATTTACAAGTGTATGAAGTCACGGAAGCTTTATATCACCATTAATGGAATGTGTTCAATAATTATTGGAAGACTAGATGTCCCGGTGAACTTCGTACCACATGATTTTATTTTTATTTTTTCGATTTTTCGGCTGTTCCTTTGGGTTTTTCCTAAACCACTGCAAAATTCAAGCCTTTTCCCAACTATGTTGGGGTCGGCTTCCCGTCTAACCGGATGCAGCTAAATACCAGTATTTTACATGGAGCGACTGCCTATCTGACCTCCACAACCCAGAAACTGGGTAATACGATACCCCTTGGTAAGACTGGTTGTCAGACTTTCGGGCTTCTGACGGTCCGTAACGACTGTCAAAGATCTACAAATGACAGCCGGGACCAACGGCTTAACGTGCTTTCCGAGGCACGGAGGAGCCTCGGTATGTAAAGATGGTCACCCTCCACGGACCAACCCCGGCAAGCGTAGCTTAACCTTATCGATCGACTCTTGCGGTTGTTATTACTTAGCCACGAGCTAAGCACTGCAGAATTGAGACGAAACAAAAAACAAAAAAAAAAAACAGTGGTACTCCGGGAGTGCCGACAGAAGTGAAAACTTGAACAATTGCATTGTGCAGGAAATAATGTATCTCGCGTTGATGTCTTTTTAATCGTCAAAAGCTGGTGTCGTATATATGTAGTCCTCTTCACCGTATCCGGCGACAGCGACCCAGACTAATTTTCTTTTTTTCCTTTCGTGAGCTCTCTGATGACTAGCAAAACCAAATTTGGTCTTGAAAACCCGGTCACACCGTGTACAGAAGAGCTGATCAGCATCGTTGTATGTGTACACATATGAAGGCTTTGGGCGACTTTTACGTATTTGGCGCTTCTTGTCTAAGTCTTCAAGACGACTTGCTTCAAAGCATTCAGTTGCTTTGTGGATTGAGGTGCGCCATCTTTCTCGGTTTCGAGCAAGTTCCTGCCAGTGATCAACAGTTTAGTCCCATCTCAAAAATGCCCAACGCGCCTAAAGAAGTTTTCACTTCAATATTCAAATCTATCATAAGCATTTATGTAAGAGTGGTGCAGTCGACTGTGCATAATGTTCTCCTTCGTATGTTCATGGTTATAGTAATGATATTACATATATATTCATTTGTTTAATTAACACATGTGCAGTAATAATAAGCGTTAGCGTTATTAATGTCGTTAGAGATTAGTTTAATGTTTGAATAACCTATTGTAATATTCACACGGTGATTATATTCTAAAAAGAGATAATATATTTATTTTATCTACATCCATGTTATAAAATTTTGCTCTATAAAAGTTTCTGAAACAGCTTATTGGCAACATTATAACAGCCAGTGTCATAGTAACCATTACATCATCCAAACGAGTGTTATAATGTTGTACTAAATTTCATTATGCAACTCGTTTCAATGTTCAAACGGGGGACAGCAGCACCCGCTGCACGCATGTGTGTGTGATGTGCTGCTGCAGGCGACGTACATACGTGGACTTGTACTGAATTTCGTGGGAATTTCTTTATTCTTAATCTTGGATTACAAACACCCAATGGTTTCAGAAACTTCTAAAGAGGATTCATATCATGGTTGTAGATAAAGTCAGGTCTAAGACCTTGAATTTGTGGACTAGCCCGACTATCAGTGACCACGTTTCGGCACCGTATGTCATAACGGGCAGGACGCACTGGTTGACGACCTTAGTCTTGCCTCTCCAATGCTATTCCATCTAAATATCTCGTGAGGCACATAAAGCTAATCCTATTCCATCTAAATTTCAAGTGCACAATCAAATGACTAAAAGAAATACCGATATCCGATTTGTCAGTTTTTCATATTTCTATTTTCCAGAATCGTTCGTTTATTTTACAGTATCACTCAGCAAGGATCCCGTATTTATTGGTGATGATACGAAAATAGGTTCAATCAAAAACTCGGGAGCCGTGATGACCGAACTTCTGCTTCCGACCGAATATTACATACCTACTAATTTTGGCATCCGGCCGAATTTTGATTAATTAGGCAAACTTTGAATTCAATGCCAATATCAGCGAAAACCCATCCTCGTCAAGGAGCTCGTGGCTAAGTACTAACAGCTGCAGGAGTCGATCCATCAGGTTAAGCTACGCTTGCCGGGGTTGGTCCGTGGATGGGTGACCATTTCTACATACCGAGACTCCTCCGTGCCTCAGAAAGCACGTCAAGCCGTTGGTCCCGGCTGTCATTCGTGGTTCTTTGGCAGTCGTTACGGGTCGTTAGAAGCCCGAAGGTCTGACAACCAGTCTTACCAAGGGGTGTTGTATTACCTAGTTACTGGGTTGTGGAGGTCAGATAGGCAGTCGCTCCATGTAAAATGCTGGTATTTAGCTGCATCCTGTTAGACTGGAAGCCGACCCTAACATAGTTGGGAAAAGGCTACGTAAATTTTTGTCAGCGAAAACCCATCCAAAAATCGTCTGCAACATTACTTAACCTCAATCGATCTGCGCAGTAGCCACTTAGCCCAGATGTACCTATGTATGTACTAGTAAGTACTGAAACGTACTGAGAGTGAAAGTGAATAGCCTTGATAACTCCGACCAGTGTGTGGCGGACTTTACTCAATCTAAAAAAAAAAATGCAAGGCAGCTTTGCTGTAGGTATTCCGTATTGCAAATAACTTTGCCATCAGTTATACAACACTGTGTTAATAGAGTTTTTCTAAAATCAATGACACTCGTAAACTAAGAGGAAAAACAACTGTTTTTAAACATAGAAAGACAAAAAAAAAATAAGCACTGGTGATGAAATTTAATAAACTTGAATTCAAAGCAAAAAAAACTGACAAAAAATAATAAAACATTCTAAGTATGTAATCCACATTGTATTTTAGGATGTGTGTGAAACAGTTTCAAGATTTGGTTCGTTTAATTTGATTTTTTTTGTTTTTCTTCCGAAATAAATGCAATTTTTACGGTTTGCGTAATTTGGAAGACGAGTTAATTAACGTGTTTCACCACGTCTATACTCCGTTTGAAATAAGATTAGACATTTAAACAAACCTTTTTTACAGTCCGTTCAACCGATTTTGACTTCTATACCGTAGCCATAAGGATGGCATTAAAAGCAAAAAAAGCGGCCAAGTGCGAGTCGTACTCGCCCATGAAGGGTTCCGTAGCAGCAAGTAACGATAAGTTTACGATTTATGACGTATTAAAAAAAAACTACTTGCTAGATCTCGTTCAAACCAATTTTCGGTGGAAGTTTACATAGTAATGTACATTATATATTTTTTTTAGTTTTATCATTCTCTTATTTTAGAAGTTACAGGGGGGGGGACACACATTTTACCACTTTGGAAGTGTCTCTCGCACAAACTATTCAGTTTAGAAAAAAATGAAATTGGAAACCTCAATATCATTTTTGAAGACCTATCCATAGATACCCCACACGTATGGGATTGATGAAAAAAAAAATTTTGAGTTTCAATTCTAAGTATGGGGAACTCCAAAATTATTTGTTTTTTTTCTATTTTTGTGTGAAAATCTTAATGCGGTTTACAGAATACATCTACTTACCAAATTTCAACAGCATAGCTCTTATAGTTTCGGAAAAAAGTGGCTGTGACATACGGACGGACAGACAGACAGACAGACAGATAGACAGACAGACAGACAGACAGACATGACGAATCTATAAGGGTTCCGTTTTTTAACGGAACCCTAAAAAAGTGGTTACAAACCAATTGTTTACTGCAGCTGTCATTTGTCATGCCGCCATCGCAATAGAAGTCAAAATCGGTTGAACGGACTGTAAAAAAGGATTAGTTAAATGTCTAATCTAATTTCAAACGGAGTATAGATAAGATTCAAACAATTCATCGGGCAAATTATTTCATACAAGAAAAAAAAGAAAACTACTTATCTGAAGGATTGTAATTGATTTTATTTAATCGATATATTAATTATAATTGTAGTTCAAGAACAGATCAACTAAAGCCACTAACAAAATAAAAAAATAGATAAAAATTGTATTAAGATATCAATTACAAACAAAAGACTGTTGTCAGTAAACGAATCACATTATCATAAAAAGTAATTTAATTCAAATTAACATAACACATAACAATTATGCGTGAGAATTTTGCTAACAATAATAACAACGTTTACTGTGAATACCAGGGAACCATGAATTGCACAGAGTTTAGACAATACTAGAAATGACAATATTTTGTCGTTCCACACCAAAACAAATGACAATACAGACATTCTTATATTGTGTTTGTGTGTTGTCGCAAATGTTAAACAAAATCTGTATGACGGATGTGACAAATATCTTCTGTTCTGACCCAGGATCTGAAGACATTACATTATGTCACACATCAGTATCTAGGACACACCTGGGGCTCACTCCTTACAACTTTTGGAGCTCTGGTGGGTACAAGCCTGTGGAAAGTCGAATCTAGGTTGACATGTATTTACCTATAAAAATTTAAGTGAAATGCGGTTTGTTGGTAAGCGCATCACTTGAGAACGGCAGAACGAATTTGGCTATTTTTGTTTTGTTTTAAAATATTTAATATCTGGATGACCTGGTTTTTATTTTAACGGCTTTTTCTAAAAATGAAACTTAGCTAGATCGATTTATCGCCCCCGAAACCCCCTGCATACAAAATTTCATGAAAATCGTTGAAGCCCTTTCCGAGATTCAGATTATATAATAAATATAAGATTGCTCGTTTAAAGGTATTAGATGTAGGTATGTGAAAAGGAAATCGTGGCCCCCCGGCAACATGGCAACTGAAGGAACACGGGTGGGTTTTAGTCAGTAAGAGTCTGACACGCCCTCCCGCTCCACCCAGAGCGGGAGAAGTTATTTGATAATGTCCCCACCCAAAAAAAAAAGAAATGTGTGTTTTGTGTGAATTAGGTTTTAAGGCAAAGAAAAATTGGAAAAGCTTCCGGAATTTTTTAATTTCGGGTAAAACTAAACGTCCTTTTTCCTATGAAATTTTTGTATGAACTATTGAATTTGGACAGGACAAGCTAAACAAGACGAACGAGCTAGTTCTTAATAATAATTTCCTTTTAAATTTTTAAGAACTTGTCTAACCAGATTTGGTTATTTGTCAGCGACTATCCAAGAACCCTTTAAGGCCCCTGATTAATATGGGAAATGAAAATATATTCTAGATAACTTAATTAAACATTTGACTATAATTATTAACACAGTATACGTATACATAATTAGAGTTCAGAGACCTCTCGAGTACCACCTGTAAGGTAAAAAGTACGAGAATGATGTCATATTATGGTAAAAATTGCTCATCTGGTAAGTTTATGACTTTTTATTTTATTCCTGTACTTTTTATTATTTTTTGTAAGATTTGGCGTGTGACTAGTTTTTTAATATATCTTATTCATATTCATTTATTTGCGTTCCACAAGGCTTAAAGCTAAGAGCCGTTGTGGACCCTGTCAGGGCACAGAAAAAAATATTATTATTGGATACATAGCTATTAATAAAACTTAAAAAACAAAGTCGCAGAAAACTAAAAATTAAAAATAAAATTATACATGAAAACTGAATTATTACATTCGCATAAAAAGTCAATAACAATAACATAAACAATTCTATTATTGGTAAGTAGGTAGTAGGTAAATTTCTTCAAATACTATTATTGCGTTTAGATAAAGTTATATTTACTTAGGTAATATTATTACAAACACTTAGTTAATGAGAGATCATATTTTAAGGTTACAAATTATTAATAAAGAGATAAGTTTTACGTATATCATAATTTGAGACAGTTTATAGATTCATATAGGTTGCATTTTATAATTTACTCATAGTCATGTATGTTTAATTAAATAATCTTATAGATAAATATACGCTTGTACCTATATATTTTTTGTGTATGCTCATAATTATTTTTATTTTATATTCTTTGTTTTATTTAGGTTTACATTTGACTACTATCTCACCTCACTTGGCCTGATCATTTTATAAGTTTTTAATTTAGTACCCAAAAATGGAGAAGGCGAACACTTTTTGTCAAAAAGTGACTAGTTTTAGTCTGTAAAGATCCATACGAAAAAATATGACCTAACCTAAAAGGATGGGAAGATCATGTTATTGTTCTGTGTGTGTTTGTTACAAGCAAAAGGCTTTATTTATCTCAGTACCGGACAGGGTTTTTAATTTTTACACCAATCTTAAAAAGTTATCAAAATTAATCGACTGTAATTCTACGGAGCCTCCCCCATAATACTCTTGTTACACATTTTAATTTTTATAATTCCAATGTTCCTTCTATACATTCCCAGACATATCAGAACCACGTCCATCAGATGTAGATATCAAAACGTGTAATAATAGCCCCGCACGAGCGCTGCACTCCGCGTCAATCATTTTACACATTACACTCAGTATGTGGGTGTGCTCTTTACTTTTTATCTGCAGCCTTGATCGGTTGTGCTCCTTGCATTCATTTAGTCCTGGTATTCCTTTTACATTTGTATTAAGATGTAAGAGGTCAAAAATGTAACGACTACTTTAAATCCTCTGAGTCTAATTTAAAGTTGTAGAGAAAATAAAATAAATTCTTATTTCATTACACGTGATTTAATAAACAATGGTGTCTCATTAATTATTGATGATCTGTAAAGGATCCATCATTTTACTCATTACACGTCGTGTATTATGTGGGTGTTCTCCTGTGCTCTTTACTTTTATCTGCAGACCTTGATCGGTTGCACTCCTTGCATTCATGCAGTCCTGGTATTACTAGAACTATGCAGGATGATAATGATGAATTAATTGTACACGGGATGACGGGTTTATAAAGTAGAGGCAATTTAAAATATCTGCACTCAGGTTTCACCCCTGTTGATTTTAATTTTCTTGGACCGAAAACCTTACTCGGAAATGCTTGGCTAAGTTTACCATTTTTATATTTAAGATAATGTCACAATCTATTTTTATTACTAAAGCTTTGAGCCGTTTGGGGTCGAAATGCTCGGATCATGGGGTCCAAGTGCACGTCTCCTTTTTAAGGAAATTTCTCGTCGACTGGTCGACACTTCACGTGACCAGAGGGCTGGCTCGTTCTTTGGCCAAAGAATTAGCATTGTCATTCAACGTGGCAATGCTGCCAGTCTTCTGGGCACGTTTCCGGATGACAGCGATGCGGACGAATACTTCGACGCCTAAGTGTCGTTCGTTTTTATTTTTATTTATACAGATAGTTAGTTTTTTAATTTAGTACCTATTGTAAATAGTTAGTTATGTTAAAAACTGTACACAAACAAAACAAAACTGTACGTGTAAACTTCATTATGTTAACCATTATCGAAAAGAAATAAAAAGTGTTTTTATTACTATACTATATATTTTACTAGCGACTCAAACTGGGTTGCGGCTAAACTGGGTTTTTTTAATATATTTTTTTATACATATAAACCTTCCTCTTCAATCACTCTATCTATTTAAAAAAACCGCATCAAAATCCGTTGCGTAGTTTTAAAGATTTAAGTATACATAAGGACAGAGAAAGCGACTTTGTTTTATACTATGTAGTGATAATAATAACAACTCTAAACTTGCAAAGAAGGCAACGCCACTCAAAGCTATGTTCTAACATTCCATGCACTGCAAACTGCCGTTCGATTATACTACAAACAAGATCCTCGACCACACCTAATATATTCTAAAGAGATTCAAATCAGCGTATTAAAACAACAGAAATTGGCCAACAACGCTATATGTGGAGCGGGCTGCAAACATGTCGATGTCGACATTCGACCTTCGATGTAAAGATCTGCAGGTGGACGCTTATCTGTTAGAATTTAGATCTATTTATCGAGGAGCTAAGATTTATGAGATGTTATTAAGTATCAAGATTTCGGATTTGAAAGCTGATATTTCAAAAGGCCAGAATTAGAAACGTATCGACTATCTTTTTGGCGGTGCAACCTATAACATGAATATCTAATCCATAAACAGTAGAGCAAAAAAATTTCAAAGAATCAAAAGCACAAGATTTGAAATTTTGATAGATATGACATCGCCTAACATGTCAAAAGTCAAGAAGAACTAGGTTTCCTGAAGCAACAATACAATGACACTTGATTTTTGCTGTGAAATATTTGCAAACATCATGCAATGATATATTTTTTGCACTTTGCAGAAAAAAATGTTAGCAAACTCTATAATCAATCAAATCAGCTTTTCTTTTGCAGAAAAAAAACCTTCGTTAATTATTTTCCAATGTCACTAAAATACCAGGAGGCCATGTCTCAAAAGGGTTTCATTTGTAAACAGACCTCCAGTGACCTTTGGCGTGTCATTTTAGAAGACGTGCACAAACCTTGTCCATGCGACACATAATTCATTTACTGAGAGAGTTGTAAAGAACATGTCTTCAAAGTTCGTGACGATACGGCCATTAAGATGGATAGGGTTGCTCTTCTTCTCTTTTAGTTTACCCAACAGACATAGGGCTGTTATTTTGTAAGTGTGATGATCGATGGCAAATATTGTAAGATATTTTTCTTCCCAAAACTATTTGTTTTGTTACGTACAAATCTTATCCGCAAAGAAATTCAGCTTTAACATCTTATACATAGTGGATTTAAGATCTATCATTGGAATGTAAAGAAAAACACAATTGTTAAGAGTTCTTTAAATGGTCTAAGTGCTAATAATAACAATTATGTATGATTCTACAATAATTAATAAAAACAAAAATAAACTTTAATTTATTTTAAATAATGAATTGACAGCCTCTCGCAAATAATGCAGCCAAATGTTAGTGTTTACAACATGCTAGTTATACGACCTGTGAGGCAGCCCTATCAATAAACGGTAACATAAAGTGCGCTAACGCAATAGCTTAGTAACGATTTAGTCCAGTTTTTGTTTGCTCTGTCTCTAATGTGTGCACGTCGTGCAAACGTCACGTCGTCAGGACGTGTCAAATAAATGTTACCTACTTGTGCTTATGCAGTGCTGGTAGAATGGTATTAAAATGTAGGTGCCAACTAGCGAAGCAACTTGTTCAAATAACCTGTTTTTAGTAGTTTGCTCTACTACTAGTTTTTATTTATTTTGACTTAAAATATTCTGATGCATGAAGCTGATTTGATAATTCTAAAATGTTTGTACTATTGGCACATATTGGTGCCGATTCTCTTGTTCACAAACTAAACTAAATTTAAGTTCAGTGCATCTTTTTCTTTCTATTTCATTAAGAAAAGGACAGAAGATGAATTTTAGTTTAGTCCTGTCAAATTTGTCAGCGCTTGGCGTAAATTGACGTAATTTTAGTAGGCAAGTTTTTAATCACGTCTAAACTTGTATGGAGTAGTGACAGGCGCTGATTAATTTGACAGGACTAAACAGAAATTTATCTTCTGTCCTTTTCTTAATGAAATAGAAAGAAAAAGATGCACTGAACTTAAATTTAGTTTAGTTTGTGAACAAGGGAATCGGTACCAATGACAGTCTTCCTGTCTTCTAAAAAATCTGCAACCATTCGTTTTTTAAACCCCGACGCAAAAAGAGATGAAAATAAAGTTGGCACCCCCACTTCCGAAAAATGAAAATCTAAAACGGTGATAATTTCGAGCTAATTAAGGACAATTTAGGACTGCAAGAAAAAAATTTCAGACCAACCCCCCCTTCGAGATATTCAAAATTTTCAATGGGGTTGCTAACTAGCCACAGCATTTATGTAAATATACACTAAAAAAGTTTTATGTATGTCATAATTTCGAGCTCATTAAGGACTATTTTGGACTGCAAGAAAAAAATTTCATACTAACCCCCGCTTCGAGATATTCAGAATTTTCAATGGGGTTGCTAACTAGCCACAGCATTTATGTAAATGTACACTAAAAAAGTTTTATGTATGTCATAATTTCGAGCTCATTAAGGACTATTTTGGACTGCAAGAAAAAAAATTCAGACCAGCCCCCCCTTCGAGATATTCAAAATTTTCAATGGGATTGCTAACCAGCCACAGCATTTATGTAAATGTACATTATAAAGTTTTATGTATGTCATAATTTCGAGCTCATTAAGGACTATTTTGGACTGCAAGAAAAAAAATTCCCCTTCGAGATATTCAAAATTTTCAATTGGGTTGCTAACCAGCCACAGCATTTATTTAAATGTACACTAAAAAGTTTTATGTATGTCATAATTTCGAGCTCACTAAGGACTACAAATGCCGCATCAACCCACCCCCCATGTACAACTCCCCACCCCCCCCTATCCGTAAAAACATGAAAAAATCAAATCTAAAAAATAAATTCTCACCACTATAATTCCTAGCATAGAATTGTAGACTGCCAAGTACAAAAATAAAAACATCCCTTAAACCACCCCTTGACCAAAGTTCCCGAAAATAACATCTAATTTATACGAAAATTTCTCTTCTTCATACATAAACTGTAAATCAATTATTAATGTATTATTACAACTACTACTTGCAAAATCCCCAAAAAACTACCCCTTGACTGATGCTTAGTTCAAAATGTTAAACGTAGGTACTTCAAAAAGTTATTAAAACTGCAAACGTGCAGTCTTTAAGTAGTTTGAAATTCTAAATATATTAATGAAAATTTTTAAACAATAAATACGTCGTCCTTTATTAATCCGAAATGTGCAAAGCGAGAAAAAAAATTGTAACGTTACCGATACAATTTTTTTTTTTCGGCATTTGTAGTCCTTAATGAGCGCGAAATTATGACATACATAGAACTTTTTTAGTGTACATTTAAATAAATGCTGTGGTTAGTTAGCAACCCCATTGAAAATTTTGATTATCTCGAAGGGGGGGCTGGTCTGAATTTTTTTTCTTGCAGTCCAAAATAGTCCTTAATTAGCTCGAAATTTTCACCGTTTTAGATTTTCATCTGCACGGTTTGGAGTTTTAATAATTTTTTGAAGTACGTTTCACATTTTGAACTAAGCATCAGTCAAGGGGTAGTTTTTTGGGGATGTTGCAAGTAGTAGTTGTAATAATACATTAATAATTGATTTACAGTTTATGTATGAAGAAGAGAAATTTTCGTATAAATTAGATGTTATTTTCGGGAACTTTGGTCAAGGGGTGGTTTAAGGGATGTTTTTATTTTTGTACTTGGCAGTCTACAATTCTATGCTAGGAATTATAGTGGTGAGAAATTATTTTTTAGATTTGATTTTTTCATGTTTTTTACGGATAGGGGGGTGGGGGGTTGTACATGGGGGGTGGGTTGATGCGGCATTTGTAGTCCTTAATGAGCTCGAAATTATGACATACATAAAACTTGTTTAGTGTACATTTAAATAAATGCTGTGGCTAGTTAGCAACCCTTTGAAAATTTTGAATATCTCGAAGGGGGTGTTGGTCTGAATTTTTTTTCTTGCAGTCCAAAATAGTCCTTAATGAGCTCGAAATTATGACATACATAAAACTTTTTTAGTGAACATTTAAATGCCGTGGGGGTGCTAACTTAATTACTAGTTAGCACCCCCATTGAAAATTTTGAATATCTTGAAGGGGGGGTTAGTCTGAATTTTTTTTCTTGCAGTCCAAAATAGTCCTTAATTAGTTCGAAATTTTCACCGTCTTAGATTTTCATCTGCACGGTTTGGAGTTTTAATAATTTTTTGAAGTACGTTTAACATTTTGAACTAAGCATCAGTCAAGGGGTAGTTTTTTGGGATGTTGCCAGTAGTAGTTATAATAATACATTAATAATTGATTTACAGTTTATGTATGAAGAAGAGAAATTTTCGTATAAATTAGATGTTATTTTCGGGAAGTTTGGTCAAGGGGTGGTTTAAGGGATGTTTTTATTTTTGTACTTGGCAGTCTACAATTCTATGCTAGGAATTATAGTGGTGAGAATTAATTTTTTGATTTGATTTTTTCATGTTTTTACGGATAGGGGGGTGGGGGGTTGTACATGGGGGGTGGTTTGATGCGGCATTTGTAGTCCTTAATGAGCTCGAAATTATGACATACATAAAACTTGTTTAGTGTACATTTAAATAAATGCTGTGGCTAGTTAGCAACCCTTTGAAAATTTTGAATATCTCGAAGGGGGTGTTGGTCTGAATTTTTTTTCTTGCAGTCCAAAATAGTCCTTAATGAGCTCGAAATTATGACATACATAAAACTTTTTTAGTGAACATTTAAATGCCGTGGGGGTGCTAACTTAATTACTAGTTAGCACCCCCATTGAAAATTTTGAATATCTTGAAGGGGGGGTTAGTCTGAATTTTTTTTCTTGCAGTCCAAAATAGTCCTTAATTAGTTCGAAATTTTCACCGTCTTAGATTTTCATCTGCACGGTTTGGAGTTTTAATAATTTTTTGAAGTACGTTTAACATTTTGAACTAAGCATCAGTCAAGGGGTAGTTTTTTGGGATGTTGCCAGTAGTAGTTATAATAATACATTAATAATTGATTTACAGTTTATGTATGAAGAAGAGAAATTTTCGTATAAATTAGATGTTATTTTCGGGAAGTTTGGTCAAGGGGTGGTTTAAGGGATGTTTTTATTTTTGTACTTGGCAGTCTACAATTCTATGCTAGGAATTATAGTGGTGAGAATTAATTTTTTGATTTGATTTTTTCATGTTTTTACGGATAGGGGGGTGGGGGGTTGTACATGGGGGGTGGTTTGATGCGGCATTTGTAGTCCTTAATGAGCTCGAAATTATGACATACATAAAACTTTTTTAGTGAACATTTAAATGCCGTGGGGGTGCTAACTTAATTACTAGTTAGCAACCCCACTGAAAATTTTGAATATCTCGAAGAGGGGGTTGGTCTGAATTTTTTTTCTTGCAGTCCTAAATTGTCCTTAATTAGCTCGAAATTATCACCTTTTTAGATTTTCATTTTTCGAAAGTGGGGGTGCCAACTTTATTTTCATCAAAAAGAGGGGTGTTATAAGTTTGACCGCTATGTGTGTGTTACCGTCTGTGGCACCATAGCTTGGCACGGACTAACTGATTTGAATGCGGTTTTTTTTATTCAAAAGCAGGTTCAAAATTGGTTCAGCCGTTTGAAGATTATCAGCTCTTTTCTAGTTGATGAATGGATGAGTGTATCTTCCACAGGTCAGATCGATTTGAAATTTGGTATTCTGTAACTTCCATGATATTAGAAGAATATAGTAACCTTGAACTGATGCTGCAGCATCACCTGGAATTTGCAGGATACCCAACTCCCTTACTAACTTACAGCACAGGTATCGTGTTTGGGTACATTGGAATGGTCTCAATGAATAGGTTATAGATAGATGGTGAACAGGGTCTGGTGATGGAGTAGGAAAGAGAAATGAGGAAATGTTTGTGTCGGGGATTTAAAAAAAATATTGTTAAAATTGTACTTGTTAGTGTACTAAATCCTGAAATAGTAGGAAAACAATAAGCATAGCTCAAAACCTGAGGTAGGCATAATACTCTTCTTTGTTTAGAACAAGGCTATCAATGATAACAATCACAAATTCACAAAAGAAACGTTATCTCATTAAAACGTTTTTTTTTAATAAGCACTTTTTGGGTAACGGTTCAACATAATGTTTAATAACTAGCTATTAATATCCGCTAATGTTTGGTTAATTTATCACGTCTCGTTAGTTTATCCTTAGGCTGTAATTATGTTTGATCAGAGTTCATTTCTGCGAGCATCTTGCTGATTGAGTTGTAAACTTTATAGGTAATTATGATCATGAATTTTAATCACTGTATCGTAGTAGATAAGTATAAACTGAATATTCATGCTTTTGGAGATGAATAGATACAGTAAAACGTTTTAGTTTTAGATTTATTAAAACATTTTCTGCGTGATGTTATCTAGTCTGGCTTTGTTGTCGAGTCGAAAGTTTCAGTGTTTACTAACCTAAACTAACGAATAACGATAGTTTAACTATGGTAAAACTAAACGTTCGTTAACTGTGTTTAAACTAACATTATTCTTGCTATAGCTTTATTCAATCTTTATAGTGAGGGGAAATTAAACAATGATTATTTTTTAATAATCATGTCTACACAATTTTTTCCTTTATGGGTATTACATAAGAATGATTGCGGATATAAATGGGCCTTTAATCGGTATTTAATAATGAACATGTGTTTTATGTTTCCCATATCGCACATCACAAACAAAAGGGGATTATCTGCAAAAACAGTGTTTTGAGATATCGCGTTTTGAAAGTTTGAAAATTTATAACTCCTGACGTAAGGATTTTAATGTCTTAATTTATATACAGATTTGATGGTACATTATCCTTCTTTATTTTTAGGAAGTTTAGTGCGTGTATCAGTGGCAGTTTTAATTTTATTAACACTTTTATATGGTCGGGTGAAGATAATACTGTATAAGCAGTTCAAATTGCTAACATGTTTGAGTTACGACTGTCTAGCCCGAACGAAATTGACAATAATGTGATATTATCAAGTAGTAATTTAAAATGATACATAAAAAAATACAAAATGTGGTGTTTAAACTCTAGAAGTATGGGACTATCTAAACAAAAACACAGTTATTGTTTAATACCAAAAACAGATTTATTCAAATATACTTAAAGAAAGAATCCCAAAACGTAAAAACCAGTTACAATTAAAAGCAGATTAAACATAATAGCTCAATAATGTAATACTGCTGTATAAATGGCTTATTTGTCGATTCGCACGAATTTACTCGCTCGAAACGGGCGATTCGTCACTTTTAAATAAAAAAACGGGCGGGCCTTACAGTTGTCGCATATGATGTGTAACATCTGACATCTCACAACATCTCTCTCTCTCTGTTGTAATAAGCAACATTTTAAGGTAATAAGCAACATTTTTAAGTTAATAAACAACATAAACGAGGCGCGGCCTCGTCAAGGTCATTTCCGACGGCCAATTATAGCACTGCGTGCGCTAATTGGTCAATCAAGGAAAGAGACAGGAAAGATGTTACACATCAATATTATTTTTCTCTATGCGATTAGCACAAAGTTCATTTATTTGTGGGCGAATCGACAAAACACAATACAATAAACACAGTATAATTGGCACATTTTCAATTTATTGCAATAAAGTTAAGAAAAAAATACACTAGCAACTGTATTTGCCAATATTTTTTTCTTTATTAATTGCATAAAATTCAAAATGTGCCAGTTTCCCAATTCGTTTTCTGGAGTTATCGATTCGCCCACAAAAAAACTTAATCGTTGTTTGTTGCTGTTACGTCTGCTAAGAAATTATTGGTTTAACCAGTCAACGTACTATCAACTATTTCTGTACCAATTTCTTGAGCAGTACTGTTATGGAATTACTTAATCGAAGGACTGCGAAGTCAAAGTAATCCCAGCAAAGAAAACTGTTGCATTTACTACGTGATGAGAAACCTTCAGAACAACGAGGTACATATTCACATGTTTGATGACTGCCCGATGATTCTGACATAGATCGAGACCGACAATTTTCATCTGGAAAATGTATCGGATCATTAATGTCATCATTATCAGCAAAGGGATCTCATTTTCATCATTAGAGTTGCTCTCAGGTGTCATTTGGCGATCATAAACTGTCCTCAGCATTTTTCTGGCCTCTTATTTTTCTTCATAATTTTGAGTTAAGCTAAAATATAAAATAAAAGTAAAAATAAACATCAGACAAAAAGAAACAAACTTCATTTAACACTCGGTCATTGCGCAACAATTGACGTGTAATACAGTATTAACTCAAACAAAACGATGGCTATAAAGTATCATTTAGAAATAATTTCGGTGAAAATCACAAATCCATAAAAAAAAAAACAATCAATACGGTATTAAGTCAAAATAACACTACAATTTTTGTTATATCTAACAAGCAATAGGGTATTAAGTCAAAAAAATACTGTATAGAATACTCACATTTTATGTTTTCGCTCCGTAAAGACGTCGTAACTCGAAATAAATACGTGTGACGCCGACGATCGGTGAACGGCAACTGACTCAACTAGAATGCGACCGTATTGATTGGTGCGTGAATGCTACGAGTGAACAGTCAATATAGAAATGTATGATCATATCTCGGAAACTATTTGCGCTAAAAATACCATTGTCACGCCAGTTTGTAGAAAAAAAAATCTAGATTCCGAAAAGGAACTAAAAAAAAAATGGCATTCTTCGACTTGATACCCTATTGTTTGTGACGTGCGATATATAGGATGTATATATGGAGGTTTTTAATACTGTTAGATATGGTAATTATTTATTCAACAGTATTCTTTCCTGCAATTATTTTTGACTTGCAACCAAAGTTTAACTGCGGGGAAATTTATTATATATCGGATTAGCTAATTCACTGCTGATCACACAATACTGTGATGTAGTTTTATTTATCAAGTAACCAGCTTTAAAATAAACAAAACCCACACAAAACAAAAATGTTAAGATATAATTATGTAGTGTCAAAATAGGAAAGCGATCTTTTCCACATTTTTCGCCGGCATTTCCAAGCATTGATTTTATCAGTTAAGCTCCATTTACATAATGAGACAGACTGAAAGACAGACAGACAGACAGACTGACACACGAGGGAAGGATTCTATTTTTTTCTTTTGAGGTACGGAACCCTGAAAATCTTGAGATGTTCAATAAAATTGAATGACATTTGGTAGCGCAAATACGGGCAATACTTGAATCATACAAGGACGTGCAACTCTGTGTTTAGACGAGGCCAAACTAGCATGCAATAATTGCCTTGGTGTAAACAGAAGTCGCATTCAATTATTGAATGGCAAAAACTGCATTCAATTATTGTATGCCATTTTATAGAAATCGCACGAGTGCAAACACTTGCATGCAATTGTTGAATGACAATAATTGAACGTGCTTTATGGCATGCGATTATTGCTCTTGAACGTTCAGGAAACTTGCACCGTGTAATGGCTTTATGTGCACGAAAACGTTCAGAGCCAAACTATTGGCTCCTCGACAGCTTTAATAAACAGCAAACGTTGTCATAATCACGATTGCTGATCGCACAACACTTTTTTTGATCCCGATCAGTCGAAGTAGTCCAGTTAGAGCACCCGTCCGAAGAGCACCTGCGACTCAGCAGCCTACTGCTGGGATGTATTTGTTTTACAGGACGTTATTAAATGAAAGATATCGATAAAACAAATTTCATATGTACGTATGTGTTATTAATAAAAATTCTAGTGATTTTTACCCGACTGCCCCAGAAGGAGGGTAATGTTTTTCGAGAGTATGTATGTATGTATGTTTGTATGTATGTATGTGTCTATTTCTTTGGCACGCTTTGTAGCCTAAACGGCTTGATGGATTTTAACATATGAAGTGTCGTTAGGTTCGTCTTAATAGTGGGAGTGACATAGGCTTATAATATTTATATATTGCGTCTGCAAATAAAAAAAGGGAGGGGTAGGTTTAAAAAAAAACAACATTATTGGTATCAAATAAAAGTTAGTAATGAGTTTAATTCCAAATATATGTACATAGTCCTTAATATTATAAATGCGAAAGTAAGTTTGTTTGTTACGCCTTCAAGCTAAAACGGCTGAACGGATTTGGATGAAATTTGGCACATATATAGATGATGCCCTGGAAAAGAAAATAGGATACTTTTTTCCCACGGCATCGAGACTTATGCGGGTGAAACCGCGGGGCGCAGCTAGTATTTAATAAAACTAAAAAGTTTAAAATAAAACAAATAATTAAAAAAAAACAAAAAGCCCCACTGCAAAAACTCATAACTGAACAGAGAAAAAAAGCATTATAATCTATAGGATTTTGGTATTGCAGACGGGACAAACAAACCGATAGGGAAATCGTGGCCCCCCTGGCAACACGGCAACTGAAGGAACACGGATGGGTTTTAGTCAGTAAGAGTCTGACACGCCCTCCCGCTCCGCCCAGAGCGGGAGAAGTTATTTGATGATTTCCCACCCAAAAAAAAAAAAGGCGGGACAAACAAAAGTTACACCAGAATTTCAGGTTATTGGTTTGTCCCCCGTAATAATTTGTTTTATCGATATCTTTCATTTAATAACGTTTTGTAAAACAAATACATCTTAGCAGTCTGCTGTCCTGTCTGCAGTCCCAGTAGGCTGCTGAGTCGCAGGTGCTATTCGGACGGGTGCTCTAAGTGGATTACTTCAATCAGTCTGCTAAGGGTCATTACAAGGGTAATTTAGCTATTACCCGTTCATTCAAGCGGCATTATGATGCCATAAATTCAGAAACATACGAGTTTCTTTAAAGCATACTAACATTACAAATACATAAAGATTTTAAGTACATAATATAATACGTTTACAGAATTTTTAACACTTAAAATATGTACATACTTGTTATTCTATTCGCGTTTGCCACACATATGTTTTGGCAGTGTTTGTTGTAATGTTCAAAATTTCAACACTGGAATATTAAGTGGGATTGTTATCAAACTGTGTATGTTCTGTATATAACATACCATGCTGTTATGTTAGAATTTATGCAAACATTTGTAAGAATTATGTGTTCGGTTTCTTTATAGATAACGAGCCGTTTTGTTTACCAATCGAAATTAGCATTCCTGAAAGAACTGCTTACCGATGTAACGATGTCAAAGAAGAATAGTTACAGGAAACAAGAAAATTCAAGGTAAAAGTAGTCAAGAGAGAAGAACGCTTTCATCTTGGTAGACTTTATTCATCATATTTGTAGGATGAGTGTGTTTATCTATGAGGAATGGAACGGAACGCGTGTGAAAGTGAAAGAACGACAGCGAGAGAAGGAGAGGAAAGAATGAAGGAAGGAAGGAAATGTCAGTTAGCTTTTGGTCAGAGTTTATGACGTGAAGATGAGTAAAATTATTTAACTAAAATAAACCACTTGTTACTGTTTTCAAAGCATATTACATGCCACACAATCCCACATTCTACATATATATTTATCGACGAGATGACACTCTGATTCTTAACTGGGAGCCACACTCCGAATCCCAAAGCATAGGCTTCTAAAGAACCCACGAGAAGTAGTCTCATGTTACTCAAGTCTACGATAAAATAACAGCTATTTCCAGCCACTGGTCTACGTGTTAACCTACCCAATCAAACAAGCACTAACCCAATTCCATAAAAGTCTTTACAACTACTTCATTCACCATAAATGCGAATCATTCGAATTTAAATCTAGTGGGCGCCCGACGAGTGACGTCAGAGCAATAACCGCTGCTGATTGGTCCGTGCGTCTGTCACCTTGGCTCGTGCGTGCCCACGCGCAGAATAAAGTTATTTAATTCAATTTTTTACTGTATTCTTGTGTATTTACTGGCTGGATTGCTTGTAGGAAGTGAGTACGCGGAATTTCTCTTTGTCTTGAGTTTTTCCTATAAATGGTATTGAATGAGTCGCGGAACTTGCGGATCACCTGCTGTGTGATGTAGGTTATTGAGATTACTTACGTTTTCTTTCCCTTTTCTAGATGGACTGCTTCTGTAGGATTCAATCAAATAACTTTTGTAAAAAGCAAACTCTAGTCTACTTCTGGATCTTGATTCTAGATCCTGAATTCCGCGTTACAATCTTAGCTGAATTTTAAGTTGTTTTAGAAGCCCTAATTTGACTTTATCAGCAGAGCCATGGCGTTTGGTAAAACAACATGAAATCCGAAAATACTGCAATTTTGTTGTCTTTGAATCGTTGTTTTTGTTACTTTTTATTTTTGGCCCAGCAAATAAATGTTCTTCTTGTAACGCATTAAGTTGGTGTACTCTTAATGTCACCGGACGACATTGTACGTTGAACTACATTAATATATCAACCAGAAGATGAAGTGCCCTGAACTTTATGCATTGAGGCATTTGCATTTGCAAGTTTTAATTTATTTTGAGAAGATTCTGTTTAATCGTATGCTAATTAGTTGTAAGGTCGACGACACAAAAGCAGAAAGCTGATAAAGCTGGCTAATTGAAAGAAAGATAAACGTAAAGAGAAAAGTTTGTTTTGCACCAATAAAACGCACATTACGAAACAAAATAAAAAAAAACTGTAATACTAAAGCCAAAATTAAAACAAAAATGCCCAATATTCGAAATAAAAATTAAAAAAGAAGAACAAAAATGCCAAATATTCGAAACAAAAGTTAAAAAAGAAGAACAAAAAACCCAATTTACGAAACAAAATTTTTATAAGAAGATTGAGAAGTAAAAGCGTGATAAGGATGATCATAACAAAATCATGGCAATCATTATTAGTAGAGGCATAAGATATAAATTCTAATGGATAGAGTTGACGCTCTACCATATGGCTTACTACAAAACAAGTGAATGGTTATAAGCAAAGAGTTAGACCTAAGGAACGATGGATAAATTTGAGAAAGATGATTTAGCAAGGACGGTAGCTAACACTGCCAAGAAGAATGCTTATAGAGATGAATTGGGGTTAGAACCCGAGGGTGAGGATAAAAACCAAGGTATTCTTGTACTAATATGCCTTCTTATGGTCATCGAGGATAGTAAAAGAGGCGGTAGTTGGAGATAAGGAACTCAAAGTTACAGAATGGTGCGCCTCGTCTATTATTGGAACAATAAATAGTACATGATTGCATTACTTAGAATTTGAGAGACTGTCTTTTTTCCTAACTAAAGTTATTTCGTTGCTATGTACATAGAGTATATTGATGTATTCTCTTGTGGGCGAGAAGCTATTAACAAATTATTAAAAGTTGTAAATAACTCATAATTGTTTTCAAAGCGTTGGTCTATCTATTACTTTAATACTTAAGTTGCGATCTGTTAAAACTGAAGATGCCTCATAGATCGTCTTCCTACACCTACTTTACTATCCCCAAAACAATAATACACACTCGAAAACTCTTATCACCGTCTTATAAGGCCGCAAATCGAATGTCGCAGTGGTAGTACAAATATGGTTCGGCAATAAATTATGATTGTGCTGTATTAACATGCTTTATACCGTCGAGATAAGGTTGGATGTGGTTTGTTTTAAGTATATTTGTAAGGCTGTGTTGTTATAAATAATTATTGCAGTGGAGCGTGGGCGCGGCAAGGTGACACGGTGACGTCATTGCAACCTGCGCGTACGACTGTACTTTACTTACAAGTTGATCATACTTAATGTTTTGAAGCTATTGTCTATATTAATTTATTGTATTGGTATTGTGGTGTTCTTGGTATTGATGTGTTTGACAATGGTGCCGATTCTTTAGTCACAAATGCCTCTAAACTAGACTAAAAAACACCAAAATTTAGTTTATTCCTGTCAAACGACGATTTCCCATTCTGAAATAGACTAAAGTGACACAACATAACTATATTTTAGTTTGACAGCACTAAGAAAGATGGTACTGAGATATTAATTTAGTGAAAATGGCAATTTTGCTATTCTGAATTTGACGTTTTTCACCTAAAATTTAGATTTTCTAACTAAATCTGACTATTTTTAATTGCGACCAAAAACGTGCGGAATAAAATTGGTTGACATGAACTTTAAATTCACACCAACACCTCGATTTCCTTCTTCGAGTTCTTCTCCCATAATAGGAATATTGTTTAATCTAACGTAATCTAAGCCTGTCTATGTAGGGGTCATATCAGAAATGATACTTTTAGCATCAGCAATCTGAAAAAAAAAAAAACTTGCTTTTCTAAAGCTTGATACAGCGACTGAATGCTACACCTCTCCGCCAACCGAAGCAGCATCGAAGTAGTCACTAAAATTTGCGATTTTGCTATCGCGACCGATCGCAGAGAGTCGCCAAATTACTGAGCTTCTCTATCTTGTGTCTTATCGGGAGCATCCGACTAGTTTCGGACACAACCGGATCTCATAATTATGCTGCAACAGTAAATTCATAATTATACTCCTAAACACACATTCAATATCCTATTATCAAGTAACAGCATTGTGAAGAAGCCCACACGTACATAATTATATTCTGTACGTGCAGAACCGTGGCGTAAAGGATCAGGCGCCACCTGCCGCATTAAACGTGAACTATGGCGCTACGTGGGATCACTGTGTGCCAGGTATTTCTGATGAGGGTGTTGACTGCGATCATTATGATCATTCAAATATCTTTGTTTAAAGCTCGTAGAAAAATAACAGCTGCGTGGATAAATTATGAATGGACATTTTTTACGTTGTACGGATCTTGAGGACCAGGGAAGCATGATACAAAAGGGGTGAAGGCCGATACTCAGCAGTAGAAGGAAAAAGACTTAATGATGATTGTGAGGACTTAAACCCTTAGTTGCGGTTTAGAAGGTCTTACAATTCATTTAAGGACTTAAAAAAATATAATTCACAAATAGATGCAATCACAAAATGCAGCAAAACAATATTATGTCTGATTGACATCTACTAGATATGAATCTAGCATGCATATTTTAAGTAACACTTACAAATGATACTAAAAACGAAAATAAAAGTTATATAAATCCTTCGGGAGAAAAATCACCACATAGTATAAAACAAAGTCGCTTTTTCTGTCCCTATATCCCTATGTATGCTTAAAGCTTTAAAACTACGCAACGGATTTTGATGCGGTTTTTTTTAATAGATACAGTGATTGAAGAGGAAGGTTTATATGTATAATAACCCAGTTTATACCCGTGCGAAGCCGGGGCGGGTCGCTAGTTAAATCTAAAAGGCTTACAAATGAACTCGGAGTAAAGTTATACCAAACTTAAACCTCGAAAAATTTATGGTTAAACTTATTTAATACTGGTGACTTCGGGTTTAGAGTTGTTGGATTCCGAGGCCATAATCCCTAAGTCCTGGACAACATGAACAATACTGACATTTGACAATATCTCATAAGATTGGAAGGAGACCCCAACTTTTTTGGAAAAAGGTTAGACGGACAATGGTTTTGACGCTGTCTTGTCGTATCCAATATCGTGGAATACGAAAAAAATTTACCACGACTGTTACCCAGAACTGGATAAAGCTGGTCTCACACTTATACGAACAAAGATTAACAAGTCCCTTACATTATGTATGACGGTGTATGAATATGTATGACAGTCAGTTCACACAAGTTAATGAAGGATTCCGAAACGGGCGACTGGCATTGTGATTATGTTGACGTGTGTTGGCGCCTTTTGTGTGGATGCGATTAGTTCCTGGAGTCGTGGGCAAGTATCGTTGCATACTAGGCACCTACGCGTCTAGAAGATGAATGTTACGATTTGCAAAGATGATAACTGTATCGTATAAAACATTAATTTGTGCATTTGTTGAGGAGCGGGGTTCAGCCGCCAAAAAAAAATTTTTTAGAAAAAAAGAAATCTTTTGTTTTTTTTTATTTAAGGTACCTACCCCACACCAATTCGTATATCACTACTTGCTATGTAAATAACAACAGTGTATTATAATATCATCACGATAAACAAAGTGGATTAAATACGTATTATCAAAGTTAACTCAAAAATTATATATGGGACCACTGCACAAGCTTCCTCTACTAATTGAAAACAGAACTTTCAAAATCCGTTCACAATTGACAAAAATATCGATGAACAATACAAAAAATACAAACTCAAACTGCTCCTTTTTATAAATCGGTAAAAAAAATAAAAAATTATGCCGCAAATGTATTTTCTATAGTAGTAGAAGTTGTGTTCCTCTCGTGGAAAAGTTTGTCCAGGAAAGTAATAGGTATCACCTACTCAATGGCGGACTAACAGGGGGGCGGAAGCGGCAGCCCGCCCTGGGCTTCCGGTCTTGGGGGGCCCCCAAATGCCTCCGCGTTCCCCTGATCAAATCCTAAATAAGACTTTAAAAATGTGCTTAGTATCTACATAATTTCATCAAGATCAAAACACTACTACGTGTTTTCAATAGAAAGAAAATTTTCCAAAGAAATCGATTTCACAGAAGTTATTGCGGAGTTCAGTAAATTGAAGGCACGGAAACACATATAACACGCTACAAAAAAAAAAAAAAACTATCTTTGATTTATTTTATCTAATTTTTTTAATCGTTCGATTCGTATTTTATTTTCCTCACGTTACCCATATCCATTCCATATTGTAGGTATGTATGTTTATTTAGCTTATATAATTTAATTCGAGTTTAAATTTCACTTGCCAGATTTTAACGAAATAAACATACACATGTGAACTGAATAAAAAGCTTGTAAAACGACATTTTTTTTAAAGCTGAGGGGCCTCATTCAGCTTTGCTGCCACGGGCCTCTGACGGGCTTAGTCCGCCACTGCACCTTCTACTGGTTTCTGGTGTGAAGCAGCAGCATTGTCATATTCTGATTTGAAAGACGTCCTTGGTGTTGCAGGTCAGACAGGCCTGCTCAGCTCCCATTGTTATATAGTTACCTACCAGGATATCATAAGTTATGAAGATTCGTTAGGTCTTGTGAAGACAAAGAACTGGGTCCATGGAATTAGCCCGGATGGCCGGGTCTGTCTAATAATAAGACGTAAAATCTTCCATTGATTTTAAATACAGAGATACACTTCTTTCTTAGTATATTATGTAATTAGCAGTTAAATCATCAGCAGAATACCAGGCTCTCATAAATAATGACAAGTATCAACTGTCACAATCACAACGCACACGGCTCAATGGCCTCCGATGCACGCACGCATTTAAATGTGACACGATCGCTGCAGAATTGCAATTAGATCTGACGGTGATAAATACATAATAAGGACCGTTCAGAGGTATTTATACATGATGTATTACTCTACTGATTTGCCTTTAGTTAATAAAGATACAATCTATTAACTTAAGATAATTTGACCACTTCTTCTTACCTGACTTGACCCATGTTCAATACTTATGCTCTGCCCATAGTAAAAATCTTCGTTCCACCAACAATCGTCTTCTATGATGTCCTTCTCATCGCTCTGGTTTTATTCACTCTTCTTTCTTCGTCCAGGCTGTCTTTCTTTGGAATGCGCTCCCTCTGAACATCAGGACGGCAACCAGTCGGTTATCTTTTAAAGTGAAGACACGTGAACATATTCATAAGAAGTTGACAGAATCATCCCAGCGCTGATTTGCTGGATTCGTTTTCTCCTCTATCTATCGTTATTTCTCTTAATGTTTGGTTTTGTTTATATGTATGTATGCATCTATGTATTAGTATTTATTCTTTTTCGAGTTATCTATCAATTATGTTGCGTTTTGTTTCTGCATCACCCTAAGGTTGACTGGTAGAAAATGCCTCAGGCATTAAGTCCGCCTTTGTACAGTATCTTTTACTTGTGCATCATCATCTGCCTAGCCTTTTCCCAACTATGTTGGGGTCGGCTTCCAGTCTAACCGGATGCAGCTGAATACCAGTATTTTACATGGAGCGACTGCCTATCTGACCTCCACAACCTAGTGACTAGGTAACACGATACCCCTTGGTAAGACTGGTTGTCAGACTTTGGGCTTCTACTACCCGTAACGACTGTCAAAGATCTACAAATGACAGCCGGGACCAATGGCTTAACGTGCTTTCCGAGGCACGGAGGGGATTTGGTATGTAAAGATGGTCACCCATCCACGGACCAACCGCGGCAAGCGTAGCTTAACCTGATCGATCGACCCGTGCAGCTGTTATTACTTAGCCACAAGCCAAAAAAAGCACAAAGTTAAAGCATAAAGTTTTAATAAATAATAAATAAATAAATTTGGATGAGGTCAGTAGCGCTTGACTTTACGACAGATTTACGGCAGATTCGCTTTACGGCAGATTGGTTTTACGGCAGATTGGCTTTACGGCAGAAATTGTACAGTCGTGCTGAAATGATAAAAAACTTTTTACAAAAAAAAAAAACAACCGACCTCCAAAAAAAAAAACACTACAAAGTAAAAAATAACTTTAATTTCGGAAGTCGGTGTCTTGTGTTTTGTATTTTCGTTTTTTGCCACCGACTTCCGAAATTAAAGTTATTTTTCACTTTGTAGTGTTTTTTTTGGAGGTCGGTTGTTTTTTTTTTGTAAAAAGTTTTTATTTTTCACTTTTTAGTTGTGGTACCTACCCCACACACATTCGAATACCACTATCTGCTACCAATGACAGAAACTTATCATATCATCTACATACTAAGTGGGAAAAAAATACGTATTTTGTAGCTAACTCAAAAACTATCAAAGCAAAGTTAATAAAATTTATATGGGACCAATTCGAGAGCACACCCTTTCAAACAAAAAAATAATTTTCAAAATCGGTCCACAATTGACGGAGAAATCGGTGGACATACATAAAAAAAAAACTAACATACGCGACGAACATATAACCTCCTCCTTTTGGAAGTCGGTTAAAAATAAGCAATAATGATAAATAGTCCTCCAGACCGATTTTCGGCCATGGCGACCAATCTTAGCGGAGACCAGCCTTCGGCGCGGGAGATATTATAGTGCACAAGTGTGTGCGCAGAGACAGGCGCACTCTCTCTTCCCTCACTCTCATAGTCCGATGGGACGGCAATCCGACACGACCGGAGAGAGATCAGGCGCAGGACCAACAACGTCTTTTTTTGGGTTGGAAATTATCAAATAACTTCTCCTGCTCTGGGCGGAGCGGGAGGGCGTGTCAGACTCTTACTGACTAAAACCTACCCGTGTTCCTTCAGTTGCCATGTTGCCGGGGGCCACGATATCCCTTTCGGACTTCCTCGCAACCTGGGCAGGACCAACAACATTTTAACGTGTTTTCTGAGGCACGGGGATATCACACCGCCAACTTCAAAACTCTGGGCTGTTACTAAGAAATTCCTAATGGAAAAACCCAATAACACTTTGCCTGACCCGGGAATCGAAACAAGGACCCCACGCTCAGCAGTCACGCTTGTGACTACGAGACTGAACAGGGCAGCAAAATAAGCAAAAACCAACGATATAAATGCGCAAAAATCCTGCCCAGTTTTTAATTGCCCAATAAGGTTTAACTTGTGCATATTAAATGAATAGCCAGTCAGCAAGATTGCAGGGTCCACCTAACATACTAAGGTATCATAACATAACGTACATAACATAACATCACGCCTGTAATCCCCGAAGAGTTAGGCAGAGGTATACCCATAGGACACCCACATTTCGCCAGTTATGTTTAAGTCCCATGTAATAGGGGGCGAGCCTATTGCCATCAACCGGGCACAAATCCAGGCTCCGGGCTGCTACTGAGAAATTCCAGATGGAAAAACCTAGTAGCAGCAGTAGCGCTTGTGACCACTAGACCAACGAGGTAGTCCAACCCAAGCCTAAGTCAACTAAGGTATCATCCTCATGAAAGGTCATTTGCAACGTTAGAAGGTAGTGAAAAACACCAAGCTTCTGAACGACATGACCTTTGACGAGCGTTCTTGCGATCTAATTAACACTCAATATTAGCAGTCATTAGCGCTGCACACTTCCTGCACTCGATTGAATCGTTGATCTATTTAGACTAATTAGATCTGCAAAGGCTCTTAAGATATTTCAATTAATACTCGTATGTTGATGTAAATTATTAGCCGATATTTGCTACTAGCTGTTGCTCGCGACTTCGTCTGCATGCATTTCATAATTTTTAAATTCAAATATTCAGGATGAAAAATAGCCTATGTCCTCTTCCAGGTCTCAGGCTACCTAATATGTATCAACTTTCATAAAGATCGGTGCCGTGGTTTAGGCGTAAAAGGTAACAGATAGAGAGACAGAGTTAGTTTCGCGTTTATATTGTAAAGTATCAATTGAAGGTAAAGATTAATGGCCGAACCCAATAACCAATTTTCAGTAAAGACGCTTTTGATGGTAGACAGTATAATTCTGAAATTCTATCTGTCATTGAGTGTCGTCCACAATTCCGTAAGATTCTATAATCTCTGACAGATTATTGGGACGTTAAAATCATAGTAAAACAGGTTTTTCTATCTCCAGTATGGCAAAACAGGTGATAGATAGATTATTGGGTTCTGCCGTTAACCGCCTTAAACAATTGGAAAATGTGTGCTATTGATCTGTAAATTAAGTGTAAAAATATAATAAGTTCCTGTTGATCCAATAACGAAGATAATCAGAACTAAGTTTTTTTAGTCGATCGTTCATACGCTCGAATGATTGCGCTATTGTCGCTTAATCAGAGTCATAAAAAACCTCTCAAGATCAATAATAATGACATTTCAGTGTTACTTCCACCCACCCCCGCCATTTTGTCTTCTATTGACTCATAATTATATCGCGTAGGTAAAGAGGTAGAGGTGACACATTACTTTTTATTCAACTCTTAAGTAAGCAATTTCATCACGCTGACGTTCTTTGCACAACCATATTAATTCGTTGACATCAATAATTTATTTAAGAATTCCGTGGTGCGCCTCTAGTTGATTATCGAATACCATTAAATTGTAGGTCAAAATATGGCAAAAGAAATAGGTAGGTAATACAAATTATTGCAAACCCATCAAAAATGATAGCAGCAATAAGGAAGAGTAGCTATAAAATCAAAATAAACAATTTTATGCAGTCGATGTAACCTTGACACTAGTCCACTAGTTATATGACAGACACGTCACGATTTAATAATTAAAAATAATAATCCTGATACCACCTGACAAGGTCAGTGCGTTTGGTCTTCAAATGCAACTTTGTAAGGTAATCCAATTACAAACTTATATCAAAGGTATAGTGTTGATAATTGCTTACAGTTTACTCAAAGAATGACACATGTGACAATTGACAGCGTTCGATGTGGCCTTGCAGTAGCGTGCTTGCGCCTGCGGTCATTCTGTCGTTATAGGCAAGTTACGTCATTACGTCAGAGGTCAGATTATATAATAATTTTCACATTATTTAGCATAAGGTACCTACTTTTTAGAGAAACCTATACATTTGTGGACAATCTGGTTAGACTGGATGGCGACTACAAAAAGCTAAAAAGATATTACTTGCACTGATATCTGATTAAATTAAAATCATATACTTAAAATCGTAAGTAAGTGAAGTTGTTTACCATTTAAAAAATTATTAACTGTACTGCACTTGTTAATAGTACAGCTATTTATTTCTAAATTAACCTTCAGAACTCACTGAAAAACTTTGAACTTGAATAATTTACTAAACATTCTAATGCATTGCAATAAAATATTTTAATATGATAAAGTTTGATGTTTGCATGCACGCCACATAACGCTAAAATTAATGAAACTGCAGCTGTAAAATATTTAAATAACTAAACAGTAAAAACTGTAGGTTACACGTGTGAAGTTTCACGTAGTAATTTATTAGTCAGAATGTTAAACATAAAATCTTAAATATGTGAATCTTGGATAATGGCGATATATGGAAATATGAAATATCGCTAACTAGTGAACTAGAATATTAATAATAAATTGCAATTATAACATTGAATTTGATGTTATAACCGTTTTAGGTGTAAAAAAAGGCTTTTGGAAACTTTTCAAATACTTTTTTATATCTAAAACTAAATATTCGATACTAATTATTGCATTTCATAATCAATATTTTAGTTCATTAGTTAGCCATATTTCTTACTAGCTGTGCCCCGCGGTTTCACCCGCATAAGTCTCGATCCCGTGGGAAAAAAAAAGTATCCTATGTTCTTATCCAGGGCATCATCTATGTATGTGCCAAATTTCATCCAAATCCGTTCAGCCGTTTTAGCGTGAAGACGTAACAAACAAACTTACTTTCGCATTTATAATATTAAGGATTTCCATACAGTAACATTGCAAAATTTATCAAAACAGTGAAATATTTGACAGCTATTTGTGACGTTGCCCACTTTCTGAGTAAACGCTCTTAAGTCTAGCTGACAAGTCTTCATCTAAATAATGATGATGATGACGATGATGATGATGATGATGATGACGATATTCATTATTATGGATACTGGTGCTAAACGAAGAGTTATTCAAGTATCACGTTGGACACATAAATTATATTTCGTTGAGATCAATTCGATCTAAGAGATTGAGTTTGGTAAGGAAGGATTCATACCAACAGTGTACTAAAAATCGTTGATTAAACATGAAAAAATTGCTAAAGCTAGAAAATAAAACTGGCTTTTCATTACTTAATAAAACCTGGTAATTTGACTCAGACAAAGCCGATATATCTCTCAATAAAATACCTACCAACAGATAATATATAGATTAGTTATCTAAACGAAACTATTCAGCATTATTAATTTTAATTACAATATCGTGACGCGTCTGTCCTATAGCTTCTAGTTAGTGACTGATGTCAAGGTTGTGTTGGCTGCATAATATTACTTAATAATGCTCAACGCTATTGTTTAGATAACACAGTTTATTAGAAATGACATCTGGATATAAACTTTATGTAAGATGTACCACAACTCCTGAGGGCTTGTGGACAAGTGGCTAGCGCTTTCAAAGCGTTTCGGATTCCTACAACAGCTTTCAATAGTAGAAGAACGGACTGATATAAGCTTATGTGTATATGATATAAGAACGGACTGATATAACTGATATAAGCTTTGATAGCTTATGTCAATTCCAAACATTTTTTGAATTTTCCATCGTCGTTATCGCTGATAGAATGTCACCTTATCAAGGGCCTCTGGTTTTCTGGCTACTATATCTACTCTGCCTGAACTATCTCCATCGTGTTTTTTGTCTGCCTACAATTGCTTCGTTTCATTTCTAATTTTTTAATCTATCCATCAACTGTCATTGCTAAATCTTTGTTAGTTATGGCGATGATTTAAGAAATCTCTAAAAAACAGAGTGAGTTCCACAGATCGCTCATAATCACCTACAATTTTTCCACTGCTGGGACACAGGCTTCTTCTCTGACAGGCATCCTCTCTCTTTAGATCGGTTAGCTTTCAAAATGTTTGGAATTTGGAAATCCGTCACTATGTCCTCCGAACTAAGAAAGAAAGAGTAAACCAGGTGAGTAAGAAACCTTCTACCTTGCATCCGGGACCCGATTTTGTTCAGCTGAGACGGCAATATCATCATGAAATAGATACAATTTTCTCACTTAGTAATTCAATATCATTCATTGTGGCAAGCAAGTAGGTACTCGATATTTGATGTACTTATTTACCGCATTGAGGTTTCAGTCCAACGTTACAGGTTTATTACAAACGTGACTTTAGAACTATTTGAAGTTATCAGCAGTATGCAATGTATTATATTCTTGTATACCTAGTACTGCAAACTACATAGGCATCTGGATATAAAACTGGCCACTAATGTCAATATTCGGAGCAAAATTCAAAGTTTTTGGATCAAAATGACCACAGGTTCTTTTATTGGGAATCCACTGGTAAATTATCATTTATCCTATTTAGTTTTAGCTATCCATTTTCTGGGAATACCAATGGAATTGTCACACAGGTTGATAAGTGTGTGAGTAAAGAACTTAGTGTCCATCTCCGCATCAAAAATGGCTCTGAGCAAAAAGCAATTTAAAAGAAAAACAGTAATAAGTAAACCTCTTTAATATGTAGGTTCCTAGTACTAAGACCCAACGGCTTGAAACAATAAATCGTATGCTTACTTTACAAAATCCCCACATATTTTACGTCAGTTTCCTGACCGATAGAGCAGTTTACTTAAAATATTGCATGTCGCAAGACCGATTTGGTGCATGCAAGCCTTGGCGAGTTGGCGACAGTGACATTCACCGTTATCGTTTAAATTAAACAAAATATCTGGCCTTATTATTGTTTGCATAGGCTTATTATATTGCTATTGTGGTTTTGTTAAATTACAAGAGTTTTCAACTGTGTTTGTTCGAAAGCCTCAATGTAATAACATAGAAGGCACGTTCTTAGTGGACGGTTCTGTCGATATATTGCAGATGATTGCAGAGGTTACTGCTTGACATCAGGTGGGTCATCGACCAGGTCAACATTTTGCCTTGTTTGAAATAAAGGGACAGTGCATTTGAAACTGACTCTATACTATTTTGAGATCTTGAACATTACAGTCTCGTTTGAGATAGTGTTTTCTATTTCTTCCCTAAACTTCTTGGTGAAAATAATAAGATGAGGCATTGTTTTTTTTTTAATTTTGCAGTCATTATTTATGGAAGCACATAGGCTCCTCATGCAATTTGAAGAATTCTCGCTATTGTATCAACACTCTACGAACCGATTAATACTTGCAGTATCCTTTGTTTTAATTATTCAACATCTTCTCTCGAAAATCTGTATTATTCATTATTTTATGATCTTGTTTTCCGTTCTTTTGACCCGTAGCCGCCTATGAAGGAGATGGTATAAAATTTTAAATATACATTTAGTTCTTCCAACGAATTTCAAGTACATAATAAATCTTAGCTATGTCTTCTAGACGGCAATTGTCCGTCTCAAGGTCAGCGGTAACAACTATGATTATCATAACAAAGAGAAAAACAACGTGACCGCCATGTCTCAGTGAGAAATGTTAACTATAGCTGATAACTAGGTAATGTTAGGTGTTGTTATTTCTCTAGACTGGATTTTAGTTAGTTAGTTAGTTTTTGTTATGGAAGAGGACGACGCTGATATCCTTCCTCTAGATGCTATTTCTTAGGTTATTATTACGCGACTGCCCCAGAATGAGGTAGCCTAAACGGCTTGATGGATTTAAACAAATGAGCAGAATTGACGGGCTCCGCTAGGGCCGATGCCTGCCGGGGTTGCGAATAAGGCCGAAAGGGAAATCGTGGCCTCCCGGCAACAGGGCAACCGAAGGAACACGGGTGGCGTTTTAGTCAGTAAGAGTCTGACACGCTCTGGGCAGAGCGGGAGAAGTTATTTACTAATATCCCACCCAAAAAAAAATGTTTCGTTAGATTCGTCTTAATTGTGGGAGTGACATTGGCTTTATAATATTTATATATTGCATCTGCAAATACAAAAAAAGTTGGGGAGGGTTCTTTTAAAAATAAATTACAAGAATATTGAAGAATAATAAGAAAAGCTAGTAATGTCCAAATATAAGTCCTAGTAAATTCCAAATATATGGCAAAAACACATAACTGAAAAAAAGAAAGGCTTCCCCCTATTATAAGCAAATAAATATTGTTCTATTCTATTCTATTTCCCCTATTACATGGGACTTAAACATAACTGGCGAAATGTGGGTGTACTATTGGTACACCTCTGCCCAACCTTTCGGGGAAACGCCGTGATGTAATGTTATGAAAAGAGAAAAATAAGCATTTAATCTATAGAATTTTGGCATTGCATGTGGGGACAAACAACCTGAAATATGGTGTAACTTTTGTTTGTCTGCCTGCAATACCAAAATTATAATGCTTGTTTTTCCCTTTTCAGGTATGTGTGATTGCAGTCGGGTTTTTTTATTTTTATTTACTAATCATAACAAAACGTAAAAACTACTACGCAGGTACTCGGTTCTACAAGGGGCGGTAATCGGCGATAAACTCCATGGATATTCTTTCTATTAATACTGCATTCACGCGTACTGACTCTCCAATCTTTTCGACAGCGATTTTCTTCGAAGCTTGTGCTGACATGAGAAGGGAAAAGTTGAACAGAGTTTTGTAGACAGGCTTAGCCAAATTTTTTAATTTTATGTCACTCAAGGAATGCTCTTTAACAGTACTCTGTGGTCTAGTGATTAGACCACTTGTCTCAGACCCAAAGGTCCCGGGTTCGATTCCCAGTGGGAGCAAAATTTTCTGCTTGGTGGTAGGGCTTGTTTTAAGTCCGCTTGGCTAACTACCACCATCTTATCTGTCTGTCGCCATAACAACAATGTTAACATCATTGTTGTGTTTCGGCAATTAGAGGTAAGAAAGCCAGTTCGTCTGTGGTTGAGGATTCCGGGTGAAGCTCGCTTCCACCTTCAGCCTGATCATCACTTACCATCAGGTGAGATGCAGGCCAAGACCTTGGAACAACACGTTTCTTTGTGAATTTGTGATTAATCGCTGTCAGTGTTCGCATTTTGCGCGCTGCCCTTTCAAAATACTCCAAAAAGCACAACATAATTTTTAAAACCAGTATTTTTTCCCGGATACGAGCAGTTGCAAGTTTTTCAACACATTAGAGATATTATTTAGAGCAGCGGCCGCAAGGTCGGTTGGTCTGTGCCGCCTTCACTTTACCGAGACGCTTATATACTATAGTAAGCAATGAATGTTTATTTACACGGTTATTTAGTTTTGCGAACGAACAGTTATTGGTGTACTTTGATGACGTTCTGGTAGAAAAGTTTCTTTTATTTCTCTTAAATCCAAAGCATCAGGACCTTAATTGCGTACACACGATCAATCACAATCGGTTTCATTTTGACAGTTCAACAACATTCATTGCGTTATTTACGTTGTGCTGGTTAGATTTCCTGGTTTGCTACATTTTGACTTTGTTACGGACCCGCTGCCGTCAGGTGGTGCACGGCTGGACTTACTGTAGCCATTTTTTTTTTGGGTGTGAAATTATCAAATAACTTCTCCCGCTCTGCGCGGAGCGGTATCAGACTCTTACTGACTAAAACCCACCCGTGTTTCTTCAGTTGCCCTGTTGCCGGGGGTCACGATTTCCCTATCGGTTTTATTCGCAACCCCGGCAGGAACTTACTGTAGCCATACCGCTGCGCTAGCCAGCTCTTCGTGCCGTCAAAGACGCCGCGAGTTTTTAAAACAAAATTAGAAATCCACCAGATTCGATGGCGGACGACGTTTTATGCCTTTGTAATTCAGACCATATTCAAATCAACTCAGAATACAGATTTGTATCAGTACTTAAATAAAATACGTCCATTATTTCGAAGCCTTACTGCACATCGGCAACAGCCGATGTTTTATTTACCTACGACTCTAAATGACTTGAATATAACTTATGGGATAATTGCGTAACACACTAACAGTACCAAAGGCTTTTATTTTGACAGTTGAACAACATTCATTGTGTTGTTGAGCAGACAAATATTTCGGACGTAATTATGAAGTAATGGATTAGCAATCTCCTTCAAAATCATTCAGATTGTGATTATATAAAAGTGTATAACTCAATTAGGTATATACCAATGAAGCATCGTTTCGCTATATACCAATGAAGCAACTTTTAAAATGCAGTCAACAATTAATAAAAGTAATATATTAATCATAGCAACATAAACGTCAGAACTTTGTAGACTTATAGTCATTTGATAAAGCTCATTGATGGAATCTTAGATGGAATCACTGAAAAACCTAAAAAAATAAAATTAAAAAAAATATATATTAAGAAAGACTGCTGGTCATCTCGGGAGGAGGCCTTCACCTTCTACTAAGAGGGGTTCTTGCTTCAAAAACTGAAAGCGTTAAAATAAACTGTAACAATAAAATGTAATAATAAAAAATATATAAAAAAAACAGGTAGTAATTTAAGAATAGAAAGTAACTTAATATTATTAATTGAACCTATAAATAAAATTTTATGAGATTGTTTATAATTAATGTACCTAATATTTATGAATTGCGAATGTTATAATATTATGAATTACGATTGCATGCACTTTTTATATTAATTTTGTCATTTAATAAGCAAGAAATAAAAGGCTATTTTATTTTATTTTATTTAACGCAATTAGGGTGCAGGACGTAATAGTATAAAAACGCAGTATCCATGTGGTGATAAAATTGATCTTCATTCTAAAACATTCCCTGTTAAATGAGACAGTAACAGTAGTTGTAATTGTTGCAGTATACACTTATACAGGTGTGCTTACTGTGTATTTTTTTTGAATTATGTAAACACGTATTTCAATCTTATTGGGGCTTATATGTTTGACCCGTTTGGGTTTGAAACACTAGGGCAATGGGGTCCGAGTGCCTACTTAGTTTTTCAAGACATCACCAAGCGGCTGGTCAACTCTTCAAGTGACTAGAGGGCTGGCCTATTCTTTGACCAAAGAATCAGCATTGCCATACAACGTGGCAATGCGGCCAGCTTTTTGGGTACTTTTCCTGTTGACAGCGATGCGGACGAATTTTTTGATGCCCTATGATTATTTCCCCCTTTTTATATACTTGTAAATATTATTATTTTAAGTCTGTTAGTTTTTAAATCATGTAAACACGTGTATGTGAAACATGTTCGACACAATACGATCCAAATCTATATCTAGACCTTATTCTAGATTGACTGCAAATTGGATAGAGTTGCAAAACCTGCAAGTAAATTATATTGAAACACATTATCTTACTATGTTATTACATAGATATACATAGTGAAGCTATTAACATTTTATCACTACATAACGAGTTTAACATTAAAGTAGGAAGTGTTGAGAAGGACACTTTGCTTCACTTGTAAGATAGAGAATTTAAATGTAACCTATCCATGTATATACTTAGCAGTTTTTTGTCGATTTAGGATCGATATGTGGGTACTTTAGATAAGTAGTAAGTAGTACCTAGCATTAGCATTTTTGCGATATATGATAAAAATCAAACTTAAAAAAACAAAAGACAAACTATCGCTAAACCTCTTCGATCTCATCTCAAAACCAACCAGCGATTAAATTTTATTGGTGCCTTAAATTAAAAAAAGGATTATGTGGTTTTATGAAACCATGATAAAAGTGAAACTTTTCACTTTATCCCTACTCCGCGGCCGACCGTCACGCGACATGCAACACACAGACGAAAAAGTTTGAGATGATGTTATAAAAGTTTCACTTTAAAAAAGCTTTGTCAATCATTACAATTACATTTACAAATCGTTACAGGGCTTTTTCAAATCGTTACCAGCTACTGGATTTCGTACGAAGATCAAACAATAAGATCTATTTATACGTAGTCGGTAGGTCTTGATACCTAATTACAGTAATTTAGATCGTTTGCTGTACGTGAATTAGTAAATGTATCTATTAGTGAGCCGCTATATCGAGGTTAGGATATCAATCAATGAAGGTTGTGTGAATTAGCACTTTGAAATTATTTCGCTGTTTTTTCATACAGTCAGCTATTATCATGGTCTGATCATTATTAGATACAGCTATAATTTTTTTTAAGGTTATGTTTATGGAAGGTGTGACTTTCACATAATCGTTTTTTTTACGGGCAGATAAGGACCTTTACGAGAGTATACGGCGGTTTATAAAATCTCACCTAGTTTCAGCTTCCCAATATGATTCCCCTGTTTTTGGAGTGTATTTTGATGTTCAACTTACTACACGCTTAGCAAGACCACAATAGAAACGGGTTTCGTCGACGGAAGAATAGACAAAATGACAGATAAACAATCACAATCTGTCATTTTGTCTATTCCTCTGTCGACAAAACCAGTTTGTATGATTGTCATGTTACGCGCGCTGAACGTGCTTAGGAAAGCTTAGGGCAAGGTTTTAAGAATGAAGGTGTGTTGAGTCTGATCGAAATTCAAAAATACAACCGCAAGTAAATTTTATTACTTTCGGGGCGTTTAAATGATGATTACTTTCGGGGCCTTTAGCGAATATTTAAGATTTGACATTTTAATTATTCGCTAAAGTATCATATTGTTGACCATAAACTAAGTAATTCAAGGAACTCTAAAAGTGATATCCAACCTCAGTTTCATACACAAACTATCGGCTGGAGGATCTAAATACAAGTTTTTGTGTTGGCAACGCGCAAACATGTACATAATGAGTAAAAAGTCAAAATGGACGCGTGCGCAAGTAAACAGTATAATTATTGAGATAAAACCGTGTTAGTGAACCCGTGGTAGACCTTGAATTTTGTATTACAATGTTACGAACGTATTTTTGTAGTTTTACATAATATCTTGCTATTTTGTTGGGACCGTTCCTTTCCTTGTACAAAAACGTTTCACCTATAGATATACGCTAGTTTTAATATCTATGGTTTCACCAGTCACGGATCAAAACTTCTCTGGAAAACAGTTTCTACAAATTAATTTTTCATATTATTCTGGTAGCAAATGCCTTTTTGGAGACTGAAACGGGGCCTTAAGGGGACGATAGCTGACTTTTAACGATTTTATACTGAAAATGACGTCTGAACGAGTAGTGTTAGTGATTTGGAAAAAATATATGTAAAATTAGAGCATTTTCTTAATATTTTAATATAGGCATATTTTTGATAATGTTTATATTACATAGTGAAATTAATTTGTAAAGTTATGTCTAACGCGGATAAAAAATTGAGAATGACGCAAAATCCATCAAACATATTTGTCTGAAAACCTCACCATTTTAAAGATAATTAAATTACTGATCTTTTAGTATACGTGTTTTATTAAAATACCTTTTGTTTTACGTGTAATAAATTAATAATGCGTCTAATTTGGGACAGCGCTCCTTGATGGGCGATTCCTATTACTGGCTGGACGTACGACGCGTTGCGTGAGCTCAGTACAGAACACGCAAGCTAACCATTCAAGGTCACTGTCATATATCTGCGTCTTAAGACGCAGATATATGACAGTGACCTTGTACTAGGTGTCAATAAAATACTGATGATTGAGTTCCCCATACTTGAAATGTATAGAAAAATGCTAGGATATATTTTATGACACCTGTTTCACATAAAATTCATACATAATGTATAAGTATACGAAAAAGGTATACATTCAAACATCATTGTATTTGCACGACGATTCGGTTCACGTACGAGAAAATGTAAACATACGAAGTAAGTAATATGTTCATGTAATTGAGACAATTCGTTTACACTGTGGAAGTGTATTTGAGCATTACCTACGCTGCAAAGATTATTATGGATCTTATACCTAAACTTTTAGAGGAAGATATGGAAGGCTCAAGAGAAGATGGCTGTATGAATACTGCCTCATGAAAGATTGTATCACGATAACCAACAGCTGTTATAAATAATAAAATAATGAAAAGAGGTCCTCGCTCAGCTATTTCTGCATTGAATAATTCATGAATTGGATCATATTATTTAAGTACTGATGAACATGAGGCATTTTCCAAAAATTACGTTTTTAATGTATTGTAATCCTTATTATTGACATTAGTATTATTGGCATCAGTTTTTGTATGTTAACTTTAGTATTGTTTAATGACATATCCTTATTATTTGTTTTCAGTCTGTGTGTTATCATGCACTGTATTGACATTTGTATTTTTTTTTTTTTTATTTTTTTTTTTTGTTTTTTATAATTGTTTTTTTATTGTTCAGACTTATTTAATTCAATAATTACTCAATTACAAACATTTGTACGCCCTCTGGTATAACATAGCGAACTCTTTATCTTTAAATACCATTACTATTGTACACCTATGTTAAACAAATGAATAAATGACTTATGTACAATTTGGTGAGGCGATGGCGTGACGCCAGTAGACCTGTCTGATTGTCTGCATTTCCTACTCACACAAGTTATATGTTCCTGATAGCTTCTTAATTTCTTACAAGTAGGAAACTTGTGGATTATTATTTTTAAACCAAAGGCTGCTGTGCTGCTAGCTAAGAGTTTTGCTAAATCAAGAAGACGTTGTTGTTTCATCAACATTTTCAAGTCGATAGCTGGACCTCAAATCTCACACTTTACATTCATCATGAATACAAAAATGTATTACTGACTTCTACCAACACTGAATTCCATATTTATTTGAACGTGGGCTCAACACCTTTACCATTTTTTGCTGCATGACAAATCTTTTCCGACACGTCCTTCTAAAAATTTGGCAACGATCAAACGGTACAGTATTCATTAATGTAAAAGAACACGTGCAGATGTGAAATTGAATAATTTCATTAGTAACGGCTTGGCTTTTAGAATAGAAATGAAAATTACACCCATGGTGAATTCAAGGACATTTTGTGTGTAATTTTGGTAAAGGCTCACGGCAATTCGTGTAAAGGTTGCTTTGGCATTAAGATCAAGTTGCGTTTGCCATTTTGTTCAGTATGCCTGATAACAAATAGACCTCACCTGTGGGTGTCCTAAAATGCGGCTTGGGTTTTGTCCGGATTAGGAGAATCATTATAGGTGCATGTTTCGGTGTTTGTGGTGATACTACTGCTGTAAAAATCTCAAAGTGGACGGTTTGGTGAACTGAGGGGGTCCACTAAGGCCAATGCCTGCCGCAGTTGCGAGGAAGTACGAAAGGTATACCGTTGGCAACATGGCAACTGAAGGAACACGGGTGGGTTTTAGTCAGTAAGAGTCTGACACGCTCTTCCGCTCCACCCAGAGCGGGAGAAGTTATTTGATAATTTCCCACCCAAAAAAAAAAAAACGGTTTGGTGAAGTAAGCTGTCAAAAGTGTCAATTCCTAATGTCAAGTGAAATGACAGCTCATTAACCATTCGTATACCGGAACGTGGATCCACGCGAGACACAATGGTTTTTTAATTGTTTCTATAATTACAACGTACGAGAGGTTAATTCTAGCTCACTTCACGTACTTAATAGCCGACTGCAGTGCTATTCTGTAAAAATCTCACCGTGAACGCTAAGGTGAAGTGAGCTTGAAGTGAGCTGTCATTCCACCAAATACTAGGGATTGACACTGTTGACAGCTCACTTCACCTAAGCGTTCACGGTGAGATTTTAACAGAATAGCACTACTGTTCATCGAGTAACCACATGTGTCGGGGCAGAGTCGTCATTTCGAAGGCACTTATTCAATTATAGTGTTTAAAAAAAAGTACCTGGACGACTGAGCTTTGCTAGGGTCAAAATAGAGAAAACAAATTTTCCCAGATATGGAACTTTCATCGAAATCGTTTATCGAGAACGTGATTTTGTTGTTTTTGTTAATAAAAATATAATTAGTAACAAGTGATTATAATTTCTAACATGGATATGTAATAATTTAATATAGAGAACACTAATTGTCATTTATTACATTTTATAAAAACGTGATTTCAAAAATACTAGTTTTTAAAACTAGTTTCCACAGATGTTTGTTTTTAATTAAGATTTTCTATTATACGTCGCGGCATTAGTACTAGGATAGCATAAGGTATAAAACGTTCGATAATAATTACTATTGGTCAAGGTCGACGGCGTTATTATTGAATGCGATTGAAAACTGAATGTCACGTGTTTACACGCGCGAACGATTGAGTGGAATGAATAGATTCGATCAGTTGATTTATTTGTCAATAGGTAATTAGGAGGTAGTAAAAACTTTGACGTTTATGTTAACTAGTGTTGTGAGCGTCCGGGATACCTATTCGAAAATTGCTTATATATTTTTCTTTGACTAATACCAACTGTATGTTAGATTTTAAAGGTTCTTGAATCAATTTAATGGACAAAAAGATGCTAGAATTGAGAAATATAGAATCTGCATATTTAGTAACTTTTTTTGCTATAAGACATAAATTTATACGTTCTCAATAAAAATATAATCTATTCGGATAACCACGGACCACAAAATTTTCTTGACATTTCAATAAAATGTAGCCGATCGACAAACAAGCTACACTGCCTTTAATAGCCGTTCGTTAGTAACCAAACTGACTATGTAATTACATAAATAACAAAATAAATAATCACTTATAAACACTTCTAGGACTTGTGGCAAGTAATTGTTTTAAATTGACATAATATGGTAACTTCGTGCTACAACTTGGGTGGCGGCTAAAACGGGAATGCGGCTAACCTTTTTTTTAGGCGCATCTCTACAAATTGGTATGTCATCGATTGAAGTAGTGATGTGTGTTTTGTAAGGTGGGTGCTGTCATTTGAATTTACTTGCTAAATTCCGTTTTTATTTTTACGTTATTTGGAAAACCACCTTCTCAAACATATGCAACTCTAAGGGATTTGCTGAAGCGTTGACAACATCATGTGCCTGTAATTTCGCCCAGTGTTATTTGAAGAACGCACAATTTAAGCAGGTGAATCATGAAGCAATTCCTTTTATTCCACAAAAGGTTATCAAGAACTCCTTTAAGAAAGCGCCGAAATCTTATGTGCCTGTAATTCTACCGAGTGCTATTTACGGCACATTCATCATGCACTGTATTTACAATCGCTCCATAATAACCTTTTTAACTTCCACAAAAGGGTATCAACAAAACCCACTATCAAAATATACGATGAGAACGAAAGTAATTTGGCTCTGAGCCTCCGAACCTCGAAAGTACTCCTTAAAAGTAAACTCTTTTTCTCACGCACAAAAAACTGCTTCGTGATTCCTTTATTACGATCGGTAGCCAATGAAAATAAACGAGAAAGACACCCTTACTTTCTCGGTGACCTCCGAATGAACAAGGTGAGTCCCCGGGCAATAGGTCGTTGGACCATGTGACCATATTTGGGCCATGCGCCTGTTCGATGGCATAGAGATGGGAAAGATTCGGAAAAAGTGATATATTTTTCGACGTATTAAAATTAATCTGATAAATAATAATCATTGTACTTTGACTGAGATTTAGGTACTTATTTAGTTATCTTCAATGGCAGTCGGTTCTTAATATGGTTTCCCAAAGAAATACAACAAAAGGCCAAGTGCCGTTGGCTCAATAGTGTTTAGTAAGGCGTTTAATAGTTTATTTTTAACCTTTAGTGAAAAATCTTCTCATTAACCAAAATAGACTAATAAAACTGCTCTTCAAAATAAGTTTACGTAATGTCAAGTTTTTTTGCACATGCCGCGTTTTGTTTAGTAAATAAACCCGCATTAACATGGCACATCACTACGGGAGGCATATCAACGGATTGACGTTGACAAGGAGCTCGACAATACCCAGAAGTTTGTCTTTATTGATGTTAATATTAATGAGGAAGTTTAAACTCAACGAGGTACTGTTTAAAAGAATCCCAGCTTGTTTATTTTTATATATAAAATACGTGCGTTTTTTGCTTTGCTCGTATTTAAGGATCTAGCCATCACTCATGGATCTAAAGATCGATTGTTCTATAAAATCCATGGGGTAGTCAACACATTTACTTATTCAAGGATTTATAAATTACAATTACTAAATTAAAAATGTAACTACCAGGGCAGCATATGATCTGAAAGCTTAAATTGACACAAGCTACCTCCGTTCCTTTCCACAGGGGTATTCGATTCGAAATCTAAATAAAATAAAACCTTTACAAAACATGGTAATATGGTCGAAAATGCACGACAATCGTCTCGATCGATGGCCCAGTGTTGTTGACCGAACGGCCACTGAATTTTAACAACACTACATCTTTGTCTTGGTAATCGGGCTGAACAAAAACTTTCGCTGTAAAGAGTCCGGATTATTACGTTATGTAGTTTTTGTTTTAGAAAATGGATTGAAAATTAAAATAGTATTGGATAAATGCGAGCGGTCCACCGCGAGCTAAACTAAATTAGTTTGCAGTTAGTATTTAGTTTAGCTTGCCAGTTAAAAACTACATGTGGGTGACGCACTATGAAAAACTAACTTAGTTTAGTTGGCGGTGGCGGGCTCGCATTATGGTCAAGAAATACATATTTTTATCATCCAAACTACTGCTACCTACTTTGGCTATTTTAGAGATTCAAATTTTTTTAAAGAGAGAAGAAACGCATGTGACTAAAAGAGTGATGAATATAAATGTTGATGGATGGAGCGGGAGAGGAAGGCCAAAGAAAAGATGGATGGATTGTGTGAGGAATGATATGAAAGAGAAGGGAGTGAATGATAGCGTGACGTTTGACAGGGGAGAGTGGAAAAAGAAAACGTGTTGCGCCGACCCCAAGTAACATGGGACAAGGGCAGGAAGATGATGATGATGAAATGTTGATGAAAAATAATCGACTGAAACCATTCCACGAAGTTATTTAGTTAGTTGGGAACCGTCATTACATGGTAGGCGGAGTGGGGGTGTTAGGTTTTATTTTCGTTACGGAATTTCTTGATTCGGTCGCCGCGCTCAAAGCCCGCGATAAAAGCTATGCAATAGCTTAAAAATATTGATCCTCTAAAATCTTATTTACCTTCTAACTTAGTACGCTTTTTTAAATAAATGAGGAATATTTTTAGGAAAACAAAATGGGAATTACGTGATCCTCACAAAAAGAGGCACGTTTATTATATGAGTGTGTCCATTTATATTTTTAGGAAATCCAATGTGTATTATTTGGGTTTCGATTAAATACATGCTCATTTAGCGCTAAACATTTATAACAAATAATGGTACGTCCTGTGTTAAGTTAACGGTCATGCAAAAATGGGCTTTCAAGCATCTGCACCTATACTCCGTTTGAAATAAGATTAGATATTTAAACAAACCTTTTTTACAGTCTGTTCAACCGATTTTGACTTCTATACCGTAGGCATAAGGATGGCATTAAAAGCAAAAAAAGTGGTTTGTAACCACTTTTTTTACTGCAGCTGCCATTAGTCATGCCACCAACGCAATAGAAATCAAAATCGGTTGAACGGACTGTAAAAAAGGTTTAGTTAAATGTCTAATCTTATTTCAAACGGAGTATAGATATACAGCGTGGCGCTTTAATGGTGACACTAATTTAACACACGTATACGGATGAGCGTTTTCTTTTTATGAAGATGTTTTAATTTCATTAAACGTTATTATTTATTGATTTATTTACAATTTTCTAAAATAGTATCTTGATGCAACCTGTACTTTAAAACTGTAGCGCAGAGTTTATTTCCCGGGATCACGGATCATAACATCGCATCAATGAAAATAAAACGAATAACGTGCAAAGAGAAGGCGAATTGAAGGAAAGGGAGAGCCCTATATCGACGAGCGTTTGAAAATTTTAATTTTTCAATTAACGTATTATTTGTTCTTATTATATTTTTATGATTACTGGCCACTAGCCCTACCCGTGTGTTAAATTAATGTCGCCATACTCGCCATTGTAGCGGCACGTTGTATAACCTAGGAGTCTACAAGTTTTGAGTAAGTAGACGTGCACCTACATACTCGTAGATACCAAGATAGTGGTCAAAAACTAACTCAAATCCTACTTTTTTATCACGTTCAGTATTTAATTCACAACAGCATAATATTAGCACACACTGCTAACGGTCATCAACACTTGGTACCATAATGATTGCCATCGAGCCACCTTTCTCCTCACTTTAAAATACCTTGGGGCTTACAAAACCTAAACTTGTTCTGGATTTGTCACCATGTATGCAGTGGTTGTACCAAAATGTACGTCCTTGCTACCTTATATGAAGACTGTGCTGCAATCACGATATGATGTTGGTATTAAGGACAGAAGGCAGGTACATCTTTTGGGAGGCGGGTTTTTATGATGTCCTCGAAGGTGTAATAACTCAGTGGTAATATCACTTATGTCGTGATTTAATTTTAAAAATGTATTTTTTTATCTTCTTCTTCTTCGTATCGCTCTTGACAGAGCGGTCGTGGTCACAATAAACTATGTCCAATCGCAGGTGTAGTCGTTGCCCGCCTCACGATCTCCCTCCATCTGGTTTTGTTACATGACAGTCTAGCGCATTCATTAACAGGGCCTCCAACCGCGGATTTTATTTGATCGGTCCACCTCATTGGTGACCTCCCGCGTGGCCTATTACCTTCCACTCTGCACCACTAGACGCTCTATGGAGTCATTATTCCGCCTGGAGACATGACCAAAAAACTTTAGTATTCGAGCCTGTACTAGTTGTTCGGGCGTCTCCGACCACTCGGCGATCTTCGGCGGCCGTCGGGGACAGCGGAAGGTGGCGGGTGACGACGAGAGGTGCGGCGTGCGGGACGCGGGCCATCGAAGCACTTCGCTACCGATCACGGACGACGGCACGCGCGCGCACTCCTATTTACCAACACCGACATATTGTTGTACTACCTATTTCGGATTATACTTCTTTATTATACAGTCCACTAGTTTAAATTAAGTCCTTAGTTTAGGTCCCTAACAAATGGTCCTTCGAGCCGGATGATACGGATACGATGAGCTTCCCATTCCCTGCTGGTGATAGGATCTAATTTAATTGCCATCATATAAATAATCAACGTATCCCAACTGTCCGTGGGCTCGTTCATTGTATGAAGGGCTCTGATATTTCTATTAATTAAATCAATTAAAGTTACAAGAGACAAAGCTAGGATGGATAGTATCAGGCTCTGTGGCTCTTCCAAAACATCCAACCAAAAATACATATTCTCATTTTTGTAATATCTCCATGAACGATTTAAATAACAACCTAAATAAATTTTGGGAACTCGATTCCGTTTCTTCTGAGCATTCCTTGTCACAGGAAGAACGAGCTTGTGAAGAAAATTTTCGTGTAAACACTGTGCGTGATCAAAACGGGCATTTCATAGTTACAATGCCTCTTAAAAATGATCCCAGTGAGTTAGGTGAATCTTATGAAATGGCTAAACGACGATTTTTATCTTTGGAACGTCGTTTCCAACGTGATCCTGCATTTAAGGAAAGATATGTTGCATTCATCGAGGAGTACGTGAGCTTAGGTCATATGACTGTGAATAACTCAACAAGGAAACCTCATTCAGGTAACAAAATTGAGTATTTTTTGCCACATCATGGAGTCATCCGAGAATCCAGTACCACAACTAAGCTCAGGGTAGTCTTCGATGCATCAGCAGCGACTACTTCTGGAGTGTCGTTCAATGACATCCAAATGGTGGGGCCCACTGTCCAAGATGACCTCTTTTCTATATTGCTGCGTTTCCGTCAGCACAAGTTTGTCATTTCTGGTGACATAGAGAAGATGTATAGGGCCATTCATGTAACACCATCACAACGTAGCTTACAACAAATAATATTTCGTGCTGACCCCAAGCTACCACTTCAAACGTACAGTCTTAATACTGTTACTTATGGCACAGCTTCCGCCCCTTATTTAGCTACTAAGAGCTTAGTCAGTCTAGCAACAACCGCCTCTAATGGCATTGTAAAATCGTCCATTGAACGAGATTTTTACGTCGACGATTATCTTAGTGGTGGCGACTCGGTTTCCGAGGTGGTCCAGATGGGTAAAGAAGTCGCATCCATTTTAGCGTCAGCTAACTTTCATTTGAGAAAATGGCAATCTAATAGTTTAGATATTTTAACCGAAATAGCCGGTGTTTCAGGGCATTCTGGTAGGTTGAACTTGTCTGAGGATAGAAACGTGTCATCTAAAACGTTAGGCCTATATTGGCTATGTAAATCTGATTCTCTCGAGTTTTCAATATCAGTCGATACCAGCAAACCAATCACAAAGCGCCACATTTTATCTGTGATTAGTCAAATATTTGACCCATTAGGTCTGGTAGGTCCTTGCATTATCGAGGCTAAAATTATCATCCAAAGTCTATGGACGGCTAAGTGTGACTGGGACGAGCAAGTACCAGTTAATATACATACCTCTTGGTTAATGTTCGTGAATAGTCTACCATGTTTAAATACCCTTAAAATACCCCGGTGGATTTCATGTGACAATTCAACTATAAATGAGATCCATGTGTTTACAGATGCATCTGAAAAGGCCTACGGTGCATGTATTTACATAAAGTCTAGTACTAAAGATGGATTGGTAACAGTACAGCTGTTGGTCTCTAAAAATCGTGTTGCACCAATCAAACCAACAACCATCCCCAGACTTGAGTTATGTGGGGCTTTATTAGGAGCAAGACTGTGTGTTAATGTACGGAATTCCTTCACCAAACCCGTTAGTAAATGTTACTTTTGGTGCGATTCGACAATAGTGTTAAGTTGGCTTTCCATGACACCAAATTTATTAAAACCTTTTGTTCGTAATCGCATTAATGAAATACAAGAATGCACTATAGGGCACACGTGGAGCTACGTGCCGTCGAAGGAAAATCCGGCGGATCTTGTTTCTCGCGGGCTGAAGGCTGACCTTATCAGCGAGTCTTCCTTATGGTGGTCAGGTCCTCAGTTTTTGTTAAATGATGAAATATATTGGCCAAAAATGCCCAATGAGAACTTGAAACAAGATCTACCTGAAGTTGTATCATCACACTTCACTGATCACACATCACATCATCAATCATACAACAATTTAACATCAAATCATTTGTCACATCATAATAATAATCATTTATTAATTAAATCACTTATTCACAAATATTCCAATTATAATCACTTACAGAGAGTCGTCGCTTATATACTAAGATTTATTTACAATTTAAAACATAAAAATGATAAATTCCTTGGTTCCCTTTCCTGTGAAGAACTTACAAATTCTACAAATTTCATTTTACGTCACGCTCAAATGGACATGTTTCCTAATGAGCATAATTTATTGCAATCAGGAAAGCCTTTACCAAAAAAAAATAGGCTTATTTCTTTAAGTCCTTTTACAGATTCGAATGGTCTCATACGCGTAGGAGGGAGACTTGACAACTCGCCTTATGAATATAATGTCAAGCACCCCGTACTATTATGTGGTAAGCACCACATAACTAAAATAATATTTCAAAAATATCATCTCGACTGCTTACACGCTGGCCCTCAGCTGCTCTTGGCAAATATACGCCAAATGTATTGGCCTCTTGGTGGTAGGAATCTATCTAAAAATATTGTTAAAAAATGCGTCAAATGTTTTAAATATAAGTGTCAAACTGTGCAACCTACAATGGGTCAGTTACCCTCTTCAAGGACACATCTAGAACACCCATTTTTAAATTGTAGTGTGGATTATGCTGGGCCAGTGCTGATTGCTGATCGCAAAGGGCGAGGGTGTAGGCTTATAAAGGCGTACCTGTGCATTTTTGTTTGCCTTGCCGTGAAGGCTATTCACATCGAGCTTGTTACAGACCTCACGAAAGAAGCCTACATGGCTGCTTTGAATCGTTTCGTGGCTCGTCGTGGTAAACCCGAAAGCATCTTGTCCGATAATGGGACAAACTTCATAGGTACTTGCAATGAGCTACGTAAGTTTCTACAAGACTCGAATCTCGTGTCTGATGTTGCTCAACAAGGCATCAAATTTTCTTTTGCGCCTCCATACTCCCCTCACTTTAACGGCATTGCTGAAGCCGCCGTAAAATCCACTAAACATCACCTAAAGAGACTTTTAGGCTTAACGCACTTCACATACGAGGAGATGGCCACGTGTTTGACTCAAATAGAGGCCGTCTTAAACTCCCGTCCTCTCACCCCTCTTTCCACTGATCCTCTAGATTTTTCCGTTCTTACTCCTGGACATTTCATAATTGGGCGACCACTAATATCTGTTCCGCATCCACAGGTTACTGATCTCAACATCGGGCGACTGGAGCGCTATCAAAGAGTAGAGCACATTAAGCAACATTTTTGGAACCGCTTTCAATTAGAATATGTTTCTCTGCTCCAGAAAAAGACTAAGTGGACAGCGTCAACAGGCCAACTTTCAGTGGGAGCACTGGTTCTCATCAAAGAGAAAGGCCAACCGCCCTTGGTGTGGCCACTGGGGCGTGTCAACAAGGTCTTCCCTGGCTGCGACGGGACCACACGGGTAGTGGAGCTGAAGACGAAGAGAGGAACGGTGTTGCGGGCTTACAACAACGTCTGCCCACTTCCTCTCACTTGAATAATTCAACCCGGGGAGGATGTTCGGGCGTCTCCGACCACTCGGCGATCTTCGGCGGCCGTCGGGGACAGCGGAAGGTGGCGGGTGACGACGAGAGGTGCGGCGTGCGGGACGCGGGCCATCGAAGCACTTCGCTACCGATCACGGACGACGGCACGCGCGCGCACTCCTATTTACCAACACCGACATATTGTTGTACTACCTATTTCGGATTATACTTCTTTATTATACAGTCCACTAGTTTAAATTAAGTCCTTAGTTTAGGTCCCTAACACTAGTTCTAATAGACGCTGTTTGATACCGAGTTCTTGGAGTATGGAGACGTTTGTGCGGAATTCTGTCCATGATACCCCAAGCATTTTTCTCCAGCACCACATTTCTAGAGCATCAACTTTTTTCTTTTCCAGTTCTCGTAATGTCCACGTCTCAGCTGCGTACAGAAATATGGGGAATACAAATGTACGGACCAGCCTGATCTTAGTGGCCTTAGTTATGTTGCGATTCCTCCATATTTTTTTAGTTTGTCCATTGCCCATCTAGCCATAGCCATACGCCGTTTCACCTCATCCACGCAGCTGCCATTGTTCTTGATCATAGCACCAAGATATATGTAGGACTGTACTACGTCGCAATTCGCAATCTGTGTCATGTCTGGCGAGTTGTTGTTGCTACGGTCTACAATCATCATCTTGGTGGTATTTTTTTTTATATCGATTTATAATATCCACTGTGGCAACACTGTCAAAATACAAATTTTAATATTAAAAGAAACTTCTAAATGTATTTTCATTATGGCAACTGAATGTATTATTTCACTTTGGCAACACATAGAAATTACGGTTATGAAATTATCGTTATTTCTGGCTGGGGCAAAAGTCGTTTTAAATGGTAAAATTTAATGCATAGTGGGTTGTCATTTGATTGTGAAATAGTACAGTAGTGTGGATTAAAAGTATTAGCAAGCAAATAGTGTTTTCTTTATACTTAGCTATTACACCTTCGCAGCAGTCATGTGTCCCTGGTACTTCCATGTAATGGGGGCGAGCAAATTGTCAATAACCAACAAATATAGTCTCCAGGAAGCAGTAGCAACTGAGGATTCCCTTATGAAAAATCCCAAAAATATTTTCCCCGACCCGAAATTGATCTCACCTGATCCCAAGAGGCAGTACTGTAATACCCCGAATTGAGAGTCTACGTCGTAGATGGCACGTATGAAATTGTATATGCCCAGTATTTACATACAGTGGTGGCGCGATTTATCAGTGTTTATCAGCAGGCCAATTCTTGTAAATAAAAACGTTCAAATTGTGGTTACAATCTCAGCGACAATTAATACGTAAATCTATTTGTGATAATTTTTAGAACGAAGTTCTTTAACGCGATTTGCAAACTTTCAGAAATCGTCACGCTAAAAAGTGTTAATACTTGCGACTGTCTTCTTTCAATTCAAAGAGAAGGAAAGAAAGATAGAGAAAACGACGGCAGGAAAAACAAAAGAAATCGTGGGATAAAATTGTACACATCGGCCCGAGTACACTGCATGCCGGAGAGAGAGAGAAAGTGTGAATTTGGTCAAAATGAAAATCCAAGACGCCAAAATTTTCGTCATGAGTGTCGTTTTCATAGTTTTTGAGGGTGCTAAAACCGATAGTCAGGTCAAAATGTCAATCATAGATGGCGGCTGCAAAAAACTGTTTTTGTTTTAAATCATACATTAAAAAGAATTCCGTTCCTGACGGGAGTCCCCCGACCGCACACTTTTTTTTTTGTGTTATATCACATTATGTTAGATAGATTGAAATAAAATGAAATTGTTTACTCTGTAAATAGGATAGAGTCGATAATTATTTCCTATCAGATTAGACCTGAGAAGAAATGGCGAAACAAACTCGAAGTCTGAGATTAGAACGTGAATTGCCCCTCTGTTCTTCCCGAGTGCACGTATCCTGAGATTTAAACTGAGTTCAAGATATAGGAACATATATTTATTTTTAATCTTATAACTTACGAAATTAGGATGATTACACAATTAAAACAGCCGATATTTCACTTCATTACACAACATAAACTTAAAATCGATCTTCCACCATTCGCTGCATGCACTTAGCACGTAATACATATAATTATTGGCTCGAGTAATAAATCGTTATTGATTCCATCAGATCAGAATACTCCTATGAGCTTTAAAGCACGCTCACGATCGATTAAATTAAAATGTCATCCTCGAATAATATATTCGCCGGTCTTATCTATAAACAGGTATTTTTGTACTGTTACTTCTAAAAGTGGTTGAAGAAAATATGATATTTTGCTCGTCTTCTCGCGACTTTACCAATACTACGTCATTGTATAAAGATTATCAGGTCCGCAAGGTTGATAGCAAGCCTTCTGCGAAGCGGTAATGCTCGCGAAGGAAGAGGCGGAACGCGTGAGGGAGAGGCAAATTTCGCGCCCTCACGCCTCTAACCGCCGCAGGAGGAGACGCCCGGGGCGGGAATCGCGAGCCGATTTCCGGCCACCGTAGGCGCGGGCTTGCGGACGGTGAGCAATGGGTAGCTCGCCGTCCGATAAGGACCAAGCCCGGGTCGACGGCGCGTTGTGTTCCACGCGCGCCTCAAAGAGATGTCAGCAGAATTGACGGGGTCCGCTAGGGCCAATGCCTGCCGGGGGTTCGAAGAAAACCGATCGGGAAATCGTGGCCCCCGGCAACAGGGCAACCGAAGGAACACGGGTGGGTTTTAGTCAGTAAGAGTCTGACACGCCCTCCCGCTCCGCCCAGAGCGGGAGAAGTTATTTGATAATTTCCCACCCAAAAAAAAAAGGGTGTTCTTGAATTCGTGGCGATTTTAAGAGTTTTAATATTTCAGGCGGGAATAATGATATTAACAAAAGATTCAGGGGGCGAATAATGAAATCTCCTGAACTGACTGGCGTCCTGGTACCTAAAATGTAACGTTACTTTGAATTCCTGACAAAAAATTGTTATTGGCTTTAAAATAATAATGTTACATTGTAGTTCTACAATTTTGTTTGCGACCGCGACTGTACAATAGATGTTTTGGATTACTTTTAATAAAGTTTCACAAAAAACGTTCCATCCGTTCCGAGCTTATCAATGAGAAACGAGTTCGCCTCAGGCATTACCACTGATGCACAGTAATATTATATTCATATTTACTGTAACATACTAGCTGTACGTGTGACTAGGCTTGCGTATAAAATATTTAGATGGTTTCCCTCTACGGAAAGTACTTAACAATATCGTGATTACCTCTATTCTTGTCCTTACTGTGCGTTTGCACTGGCGAAACATTTACAACGAAACATGTTGGAGTCTCTATTTTCTGTCAATTTTCCATACAAAGTTTGACAGGCACTAGAGATTCCAACATGTTTTGTTGTGATGTTTCGCCAGTGCGAACGCATAGTAAAAATCTATTTATCTTGGCGTCACGACTCAGGTACCTTTCAGAATGGGGATTTTGAGTACATTCGGGAATTAAGAAATTCACTGTAGGTAGGAGTCGTTAACGGTTCCAAAAGAACAAAATCTTTATATTAAGCAAAAAAATTAAAAACAACTTGACCTCTTGTATACTAATCAGGCGTTAATATTAAGCTAATCTCAATTTGCTGTTTGGTGCAATCCACACAGTGTGAGGCCACTATTTTAATAAACACCATTGAACGGAGAATTTTAAATGTAGGCGTTAAATAAACTATTGCTTAATTCACGTGGGCTTCAAGGTGCAACCGACCTCTGCAGTTCTGTCGCAAATCTTCCTTGTTATTTATGTTTTCCTGGTACCTTGTACGTTGGTGATAAAATATGCATTTCTGTTGTCATTTAATTTTAATTCATTAGCTAGCGACCCGCCCCGGCTTCGCACGGGTATAAACCGGGTTATTATACATATAAACCTTCCTCTTCAATCACTATCTATTAAAAAAAGCGCTTCAAAATCCGTTGCGTAGTTTTAAAGATTTAAGCATACATAGGGATATAGGGACAGAGAAAGCGACTTTGTTTTATACTATGTAGTGATAAGTCAAGGTAGTCCAGTGCAGTCACAGAAGGATTAGGCAGAACTGTACCTACATAGTACCTACATCCACGTTTCGTCCCATGTTAGTGTTCTTTTCCTATGTGTAAAAGGTTCCTGTTTTTTATTAACTTTGCATTATATAGAACTAACTATATACAGAGGAAAAAATAAAATAAAATATAGGAACAAATCATTGGGCATCAAAAAATTCATTCGAATCGCTGTCGGTGGGAAAGGTGCCCAAAAGGCTGGCAGCATTGCCACGTTGTATGGCAATGCTAATTCTTTGGCCTAAAAATTGGCCAACCCTTTGGTCACGTGAAGAGTCGACCAACCGCTTGGCGATGTCCCGGAATAATCGATGAGCACTCGGACCCCATGGCCCTAGTGTTTCAACCCCAAACGGTTCAAAAATACAGCTACCGGTAAGGTTGTTATATTTGCGCTGTTTGAGTTTTCTGCACCTGCAGCAGCCGCCCCAGCACGCCCTATGTGTTCCATGTGTTAGATTTCTTGTAGGAAATTCTGTTGTCCTGGTCAAAATATTTGGTTCTTACTCAATTTCCCGATATTTTGTCCCATATACGAGCAAAACTGGCTTCAAAAACTTACAAAATCATTCTATCGGTGTGAGTCTGAGAAAAAAAGAATAAGTGTAATTTTGAAATCCATTAAAACATTTTCACTATTATTTATTGCACTCGTGATTAATTTCGCAAAGCCAATTTGCCATAAACTTTGTAATTTAACACTTTTGTGACATTTCAAAGACACTATTTATTGAGTGACAAAACAAGATGTTTCACATAACTGCGTGTGCACTGGACCAAGCGAAAGGTTACCGTACAATAATGTACGAAGTATCATTGTTTGCAGACCAGCCCATTACGTAAAGACTTATCGTAATATTTGCAATACAACACGAAATGCTGTGACACGTATTAATTTTGTAAAAGAATTCGATAAATTTACTCGTCCTTAATCGGGTCATCAATCGGGATTTTGTATAAATTGTAGAGATTTTTACGCTGAATATGTTTCCTCACAAGTTTTAACCTAAATTTATGTAAAAAAAAACCATTTATTGCAAAAAATAAACAAGTTTAATAATGTCAGTTTTTTCCTTGTATAACTTAAGACACGTGACTTACGTGATACTTTATTGATATTGTTTAGATGGTCGAAAGGAAGGAAGATTATTAATATGATATTTAGCTCTCTCATTCAGAGCTTGGATGCTTATTTGCCTAAGTTACGTTTTACATTAGCATAATACCACTATAACATTAATGCACACATAATGAGTACATCTTTATTACTCAATCACGCTCACGCTTCACTAGATAATGTAGTTCTAATATCAAAACGAAGGCCAAACTAAACATACATGAATAGCAATTATTCGCCACAAAAACCATTTTCATGCGAATAAAATGATATAATGGAAGCTTTAATAATGCTTAATTAAAGTTTTAGTAAGAACTTACACAAATAAAAACGTAATGAGGTCATTAAACCTTCGATGGATCATAATGATACCCGCTCGCTGTGTTGAGTAAAAGTATTGAATGGTGTATGAGAGGAGCAGGTGGCGATTTAGAATATATCTTTTTCATATAGCTGGAATTATAGACTGATGAAACGAATGTAAAAGTTGATGGAGGGAGAAGGAGGGGAAGATCAAAACATAAATGAATGGATTATGTGACGGAAGACATAAAAAAAGGAGTGAATGATAGTGACGGTTGACGTGACACTGTGGAGAATGGAAGAAAAGACGTCTTGCGCTGTCCCCAAGTAACATGGAACAAGAGCAAGAAGATGATGATTTCTGGTATCGTCTGTGATCTTCTTCTTCTTCGTCGTTCCCTCAATGCTGAGGATCGCGACCACATACGACGCGTCTCCAAGCTATATGCGGTCTTCTACAGTACGGACCGTTTGGTAAACGCTGCCTCCAACAGCTTTCTTGATCGCGTCTGACGATCTCACCGATGCTCTGCCTTGAGCGCATTTTCCTTGCCTTTCCAGACCATGTTTAGGTGAACACATAATATCTCCGAAAAAGCTGAGGGCACGCTCCGGGCATATTGTAGATAGCCGCTTGGTGATGTTGAATTCCTCCAGAATGGATTCATTCGTTCTCATCTCGGTCTATAGTATACGAAGTAGCCTCTGCCAATACCACACCTCGAAAGCATCGATCTTACTGCTTTCGCGGCTTATAATAGGTTGATATGAAATGAGAACGCAGAAAACATTTCGAAAATTGAAATTTTCCTTCAAGCGGCCATTTATCATTCTCTTCAGTTTTTGATACTTAATAGCAAAGCTATCGAACGATTCAATAATGTGTGTTGGTTCTTCGAGTCTCATTATTTTTCTATTTCAGTCGTTATGGTCCTTCAAGCTGTACTCTCTGTCCCTAATATTTACATCATCAATGTGAACAAAATTGTTTTCAACTCGCTACTTGGCTTCGACTTGAGTCGCCGCAAACTGAGTTATGTTACTGGCAAGTGACCATTTGCTTTCGTAATCGGTCCAGTAGCCACGACCGGCGCGCCAATGTGGGACATATCGACACACCAAATGCGTAAACATTATCATGTTCTTGCTTTAAGGAGGTGATAGGTTGGTGTAAAATTGGGGCAAGGATGTGGAAGGCACAAAATCGTGATATGGCTTAACTTGGGAGAGGCATATGTCTAGCAGTGGAATTGTTGTCAAAGAACGTTCTACTACGAAGAACGAGAAGCCTATTTCACACATAAATAGGCTTATCTTGGCTTGGAGCTTATAAAGTGAGAATATATCGTAATCCCACTTCTACTTCTTACTACTTTTTGATCTAATGATCTCAGTAGTAATAATTGTAATTAAATTTTAAGGTATTTTTTATCAAAGATCTCACTAGTACCTTATAAGTGTTTTTTAGGGTTCCTTACCCAAAGGGTAATACGGGACCCTATTACTAAGACTCCGCTGTCTGTCCGTCTGTCACCAGGCTGTATCTCATGAACCGTGATAGTTAGACAGTTGAAATTTTCACAGATGATGTATTTCTGTTGTCGCTATAACAACAAATACTAAAAACAGAATGAAATAAATATTTAAGGGGGCTCCTCCCATACAACAGACATCATTTTCTTGCCGTTTTTATAGATAATGGTACGGAACCTTTCGTGCGCGAGTCCGACTCGCACTTGGTCGGTTTTTTATGTTTACTTACTTTATGCATACAAAAATTACATAAAATTAAGTATTTTTTGCATACTAAAAGTAAGTAAACAAAATATGTGCAACCATTTAAGTTAAAGACCTTTTATGCAAAATAAAGATATTCTACTATTCTGGATAATTATAGCTAATCACCGTTAAATTGATCGGTAAAGTGAATTCCATGTAAAGCAGATAATTTACGAACATTGCAACCATTTTTCTTTGTAACTAATTGTGAAAAATCCCGAAAAATATAAATGTTAATCTTCATTATAAACAGCAGAAGATCCTTAATTTATTAAAAACAATAAAGAGTATTCTAATATAGCGGTTACACTGCCACATACGAATTACGGATCAAAAAGACATGACGTCACACAAATCCTGCATCGCGCAATTAAAGTTTGCCGCGCGAACGACATATTTAAAACTATCCGACATCAACCGTCGGGCAGTTGCCCGCGAGACACAATACCCATCGAGGATCCTCCTTTTTCTACAGAGGATGAGTGAACTTTACACCCTGTTCCTCATGCCTCTAAACTATATCGATAAAATAACAGTGTTCTGCAGGCCTAACATGACACACGAGACATACCTATATCCACTCTCGCGCGACAAATTTTTGTCTATTTCTGTAGTTTTATCGTTTTCTGACAGCTACGCCATACAAAATACTCTACTCGTTCAGTCAAACTTGATGTTTTGTCGACAAACCCTAACATGACACGTTATTTATCTCGATTTTTGACAGTGCAACACGATATATAATCAGTAATTTTGTCGTATTTAGTCGTCGTCGATTTTGACGACGATAGAGAGTAGACAAAAAGACAAAATTATGATACATAAAAAAACTCGAAAAAAAAGGTGGCAGATTCATAGTCGTACTTTTTTTTTTTTAAATGTGTGTGTACACCAGTGTACTGTAATTTTAATTTCCGTCATTTTGTATTTAATTTCAGCATGCCAAAGAAATCATTTAATTTTAATCAAAAAGTCGGTTACACAAAAAACTAATCATAAATAAATAAATAATAATAATTAAGAGAGAGAGACGTTTATTCAATAAAGTACATAATTCCATGCATAAAATTGAATGAATGAAACAGAACTTCAAGCCGATGTTGCTATCATAAAAATAATTTGTTTTTAATAATTTGCAACATCGGTTTATCGTCGCGCGATAAAGTAGTTTCAAAGTGCCTTTTTCTAGTTTACTCGTCGTTTGCGGTCATGTTAGGGATTAGAATGACGTCAGAATCGTAGACAAATTACGATAAAACGAGAAAAAGAGCGTTCTCGCGCTTGTCATGTTAGCCCTGCAGTGCGGTCAGCGTCACAATTCGAGGTTTCGCGACGTCTTGATATGATCACCTACATATTGTATCTATCAATGTTTGATCTAGGCATCTAGATCAAACATTGATAGATGGATCATAAAAAAATCATTAGGATTTCACAACTACTCATACAATGATGGTTACCTGATGATCGCGACGTCCATATATCATGATTTAGATTATCATCTGAACTTTGAACTAAGCCTGTGTATGACGAGATTGTATTTAATAATGATAGCCTCTGCTTGTGAAGTGTGGTAATAGAACAGCATCCAATGTATACTTAAATTTTGAAACCACTGATTAAAGGTGAGCCATCGTGGTGGTCGGTAATAGGTTTTTCTTTCTTTGATAAGAGTCCTTAACCCTGCACTAGAACAATTACAGGATGGTACAAAAAGTTAACAAAACTTTAGGATAATTGTCAAGTTTCATGAGGTTATTCTTCGTTAACGATTAACTAAGAAGATAGATAGATAGAATATGCTTTATTGTACGTTCGCTCCACATACGAGAACGTACTAAACGTCTACATTGCTTCAAGGAGAGAAACTCTAAAATCACAACCACTAACTATCCCACATTATCACTTAGTTCATCAACTTTGTTTATTCGTTCACTGGATATAAAGAAAGAGTAAATGAAGAAATGCTTTACAATGGGTAGGAGTCAGTCTTGAGCCCTCTTGAGCACAAAGGCGCAACGGGCGATCTCTAAGGACCATTTATTCAGTTTTCCTTAGTCCTGGCCTGCTCGGCCAGTGAGGCTTTTAGGGCAAGGCTTTGAAACTGCGCTGACAGGTTTTATTACTTATTCATAGAAGAATAAGAGGAGCATCATAGTCATAGGGACAACGTGTGATTAAGAAGCAAGGTCGAACGAAATGAAAGTATTAGAACTATAGTCTAGCCATCACAACTTGCTCCACTCAAAAATCATTGCAGTTCAACGTCATCATTTGTTTTAAAATGTATCAAATCTAGTAGCTTTTGTTTTAAATCGAATTGTGTTTTTTATTGTTGCAGGAAGTTTGGTGCAAAATGCGGTCAAAGCCACGGTTGTTGGTGATGTGAACAACGCAGCTGGTCCAATGTACGTTAACACGATAAGGTATGAACATTTAGAATTGCTACAATATAACCGCTACTGCAATTAGAAAGATGTCCCTAATAGTACCACTACAATTAACTAGTATAATTTAATAGAACTGGTAACTATGAAAGGTTTAGTCTTCAAATAGATTTGCATTGTTTTTTAATAAACAACGCCATTATTTAACTTTTAACTACATATACGAATATTTCATTGCTGTATCAAAAAAAAAAAATCATTGTGATTTATTTACTCATCTATATTTGAATTATCATCATTTACAATCTATTCTTCTATCAAATCTATATTCTGTTTACTGTCATATAAAGTAGAAATGGGGAAACATAAAACTAGTCTATCCATTTCATAAACCGGGTCTAAGTCGGCAAAAATTTTTACAGATAAAAGCAAAACCGATGATACCGAAACGCAAACTGCCGAGTTGACGGTAAAGCAAACAGTCCCCGAGGTACCAAGTTCCGGGTACCTCTTCTACCCAATGACTGATGAAATTGTCAAGTCGGATAATGCCGAAGATGGCGATAAGGTAGCCAAAGATACGAGAGTCGATACCGAAACGAAGGAAACGAAAGAAACTAAGCCGAGAACTGTATCATTTAATAGGGACGTACACGTCAAAAGATTCGGTGAGTCAACGAATATCGATATCTAACTGACTCGGTTACATCTCTTACTTTTAGAGAGGGGACTCTATCGTTTAACATACTAATTTTTTTCATTTATCTGTGTATCGGAAATCTGACAAAAGATGTTGTAAATAACAAAATAATAACCGATTCACCTTGGAACTAATACGTTCAAATTAATAAGACTAATTTTAACAACGTTTCCTCTTTTTTGTATTTTGTGTATCTTCCGCCGAAGCTTGTTATTTTTAATTCAAAATCCTGTATCTCTATTAATTTTACATTGTCGTTTTGCCTTGATAAGTCTTTGTGATTGGGTTTCTACAAATTATACGATATACGTATATGCTTATGTACATAATTGTGGAATGTGTATGTTGATATCTTGATTTATTAACATAATACGGACTTGATTATGCATTCTTTCATCGTGTTGGCATTAAAATACGACAGTTCATGCCATGGATAGAAATACACTGTGAGCAAGTTTGGTTTAGTCTGTTTGACAACTATACACGATGTATCTCTCGGTGGCTCTTCAATACGTATTATGATTAATAATTTAATGGATGAAAATTCGTCTTAATCTTTGGCACATGAACATAAACGTTAAACTTCAAAGTGTGTCATCAATATCCCAACCGATACTTGACAGAATATTTAATTGCATAACCCAGACAAAAAGACAATACAAGAAATGAGGCCATACCAACAAAAAATAATAAAACAAATATAATTTGATCATAATTGTCTGCAATTGCACGTGGCGAATCATAATTGGTATATTTTAACGAGCGGTCACAGACCATCACTGGTTTAAAAAACAAATATTTGAATAGAAACAGTTTATTCGTGAAATTGAGACGAAAGTGTAAAATGAAATAACAAAAAGATAACGTTATGCGTAATTGTCGTAACTATGCATTTTGTAAGACCGATTTTATCTTTTTTTGTGTAACTGGAATATCAAATAGATGCAGGATAAAGTAAAGCAACAAATCGTTGCTTGTTGTTACGAAAGGTTTTCGTTTTGTCTAGCTCATATTAAAGAGTGTTTTTTAAAAGGTTTTCCTCTTTGTGTAGAAACATGGCATTGTGATAAGTTCTGATACAGGCCAATGTGAGTAAGAAACAGACCCTTCGGAAAATTCTTATAATTCTGAAATTTAATAAGACTTTTCCAATACCAAGGACTAGTAAACGTAATAGGCTGAAAAAAATATATTTGATATTGATATTTCTTCCAAGGGAAGTTACCATTCATAATTGTGCTTCTGATGTTGTGGATCATCTCATGAATAATGAAGTGTTAAAGGATCATAATTTTATTATCATTCAAGAGGACGTTACTGCTCTTTAATCACATGCTCTCTTTAACACATGCAAAATTTCTGCATGGCTTTTTTGTAGGCTATTCGTCGAGTTTGTTACTTGTTTGTGTTAGTGACATTGTTTCTCCGAAACGACCGAGTTGACTTAAGTGTGGTTCTTACGAATAGTTTGTCGTACTTAAAAGCTGGTTTTTTGGTAGACACCATCGACCTTGACCGTTGTGTGTCGGTATGGTGGACAATTTAAAGTAAACGAATATTTGATTCGGACATAGTGGTTTTACACATTTATACAACTTTGGGTAGCGTAACCATGTCAGTGATATTTTTCTTTTAGAAGGCGTGCTCTCTGCCAGCGTCTGTGTTCCCTTCCACTTATAACCCGTCTGCCTTCAAAGCAAGAGGGAATAGACATCTTCTGGACACGCTCGTTCCATTATAGACCTCATCCATCGCTTTCCACCAGGCGTGATCAAGGTCAAGAGCAGCCCCATTCAACAATAAAAAAGCATACGATGCGAATCGAAGATGATGTTCCGCACCCTTTAAGATATAATTCTTACCAACTTCTAACTTTAATACTTAATCGAAGACTCTTTAGTCGTAAAACTATTTGACCACCTCTTATAACTAATACAAAAACAGTGTAAATGTGGAATCAGAAATTAATTCTTCAGCCTGATGATTGAAATTTTGTTGATTTCACGAATGCTGTATATCGAAACGCACCGTTACGTAAATCCTTAGTATGTCCGTGCTAGCGACACCGCAGCGAGTCTAGGCATCTAGGCTTGCTTGCTATCGAGACATCTGTCCTCGTGTCAATGCTACTCATTCGGCAGGAATGCTGCTCAGAATAATGATCAGTGTCACAAGGATGTTACAAAATATCTTTCTTGAGATATTTTTCTTAGCTCATTTGAAATTTTGGCGGACGAAGTCTCGTTGACGCGGATAAACGTCATTGCGGTTGATATACATATAACCTAAGGCAATCTTTACGGGTAGTCTCGACCATCGACCTAACCTTTATACATCTATGTTACGCAATTGAGTAGCAAAGGTCAGATGATGGTCGCTTCCTGTAAAATACTGAACTGAATCAGGTTAGATTAAAAGATGACCCTAACATTGTTGGGGATTTGCTAGGAAGATGAGCTACTACGCTGTTAACTCCTTGTTTGAGGTCACGTTTAGAAATTTGTATTATAGCGCTCCTAGAACATTAACCATTTTCCGATATTTAATCTAATTGATCGAGTTTGTTTATTATCAAGATCGTCACAGCCATACAAACAGTTTTTTCACCAATCATTGTTACATCTTCATCAATAAATATGTCATGTTTATCCTTATTAAGTTCCACAAAAACTATGACATAAACATCATTGTTTTGTATCGTGATTATAACAGAATAGTTAATCAGTAGGGAGTGACAGATAGTCATCTTTACAAACAAGCTTTGTAGTTTTTTTATTTTTATGGTTATATGTTTGGTTGAGAAATTAATTCATGCAGGTATGACGACTGACTGTAGAGATAAAATCGTTGTTTTTATAATAACTCTGTGTTAAAGAATTCAAACTATTTATGTATTGTGTATGTGTAATCATCTTTCTGCTTCCGTTTCAAGAGTACCTATGAATGCTGTTGATATAACATCCTATACGTATGTAATCTTGGAGGTATAACAATAGTCTAAGCAGAGATCTGCCCTTAATTCGGATAGACCTGGAGCCAGTTCCATTACTAAAACTTAAATCCAAAATATATGCAAATATACTAGGAAAATATGAAGTCTTACGGCTTTTCTAGCTGGTGGCAAAATTCAAAATTCGCGCAACACTTTTCCAACTTCACTATCCTTATAGTGTCCTTACCTTACACACCACTTAAATACAAGGACATTCATGCTTGCGTCACCGAATTTCCCAGACACGTCAAGATGCTAAAGACATTAATCTTTTATAGTCTTTTTTTAGTCAATGTTTTAGTTATTAATAGTATACGGATTATTTTTTATTCAACTTGCGAAACAATTGTTTGGACGATCCAGTCGTAATGAAGTCATAGTGATGCGGTCTCCGTTTAATCTTGAAATATTGCTATCTTAAACAAGAATAAACTCGATGAAAATCAGTAGAGTCAGTTTTCAAACATTGGTAAACTTCTCAAAATTGTGAGGCATCATAATAATGGCACTCGAAAAATAGAACGGTAGAAAAATTCAACGAGGACTTCTCAATTTGAGAACTCTACAGTTTGATAACCTTAGGTTTCTGGGTGGTCAATATCGCGTTAAAGTAATGCACACATATATATTATGTGCCCTGTGGTAGTATATATTCTCAGTGCAATAGTTTAAAACTTAGACTCTGTTGAGCCAATCACAATTACTTAATAATTAATACCACCAATCCGGATACATTAAGCAACAGAAAACAAAACACGTTTATAATTTCTTCCCCACACTTCCTTACAATAGTAAAAGTGCCCGCTCTGCCTTCGGGCTACTTTGACCGGTTATTATACAATACATACAATACAATATAGCATTACCACATTCTTACATACTCGTAGATCTTGTATGAGGAGATAAGGGTTTACGAAATGTGTCGAGAGCGCCAAATTATTTTATTGGTTTGTAATCACTTGTTGATACATCGGCAGGCCCGCATATTATGTAACTATGTTTTTGTTACTGGTCTAAAACAATTGAAATGCTTCGACAAAAAAATATCTTAGTCAAATATTTTCACTAAAAGAGTATCATTATGTTTCGTGAGGATTTTAGCCGTCTCGAAACAGTGATTCTCTGTTAGTGAAAATCCTTAGCAACGTTTCTTACTATTAAATTAATACTGCTTTCAGTTCAAAGGGCCTAGACAAGTGGCAATTGCTTTCAAACCGTTTTGATTTCTACAATAACTTTCAACAGGTCTCATAAATTTTTGACTTTTCGCAAATTGAATGTAATTTATTTTTTGTAGTTTAGTTTTAGTTTTTCAGTTTGATTCTTATTAATGTAGCCACAAACCACATATAGGAGAAATTATTGATAAGGGGAGGAAAAAACTGCTAAACTGATGCATATGAAAGATGGTTTTATAGTTTTTTGTCTAGCGGATAATTATTTTAAACCTGTAACAACGTTATTTAAGTTTCATCGGCATTTCGGTACCTCAGTACTTATCAAAGTCACGTTTAGCAATCACTCCTTTATAAACCAATTTAATCCATCTCTTTCAAATTTTCAAAGGCTTCAAATCATCTTCATCAAAGACAAGGCGTAATTCTGACACAACAAATCGTAAATCATTGGTCGTCAGTAATCATAACTAGAATCGTTATGTTTGATAATTGGATTGGATTCTTCTAATTTATTGTGACTAGCAATAAATCTTATGTAATGTATTTAGAATTACACTTTTTGTATGTGTTTGGAATTAACTTGTATCTGGAGATAATCGCCTTGGCCTTGGAATACTTGATGAGAAGATAAGCACTGACATAAGCATATGTCACTTTCAGGGCAAAGGGAAAAAAAATTGTGAAACACTCAGACCGGAAAGTATTTATGGTTCATTTGCATAGAGTCAACTTACTGTTACTACTATTAATTCGTAAAAGCGTCCTAATGTTTACCAACAGTTAAAGAAAAAAATTAGAACACAAAAAACATTTAGTTCAAAAACTATCAAATAGACTCATTACCTCGAAAATCGATTATATCGACATAAGTGAGCCCACAGTCATACCCTGAGGCACCCATTTGTGTCTTGCGTAGGGGGCGGGTTCTCTGCAATCTGGCGATACTCAGACGCTCCGAAAACGGCATGCGATGACGATATAAGACATATAAAGACAGTTTCTGAGTCGGCATTGACCTAAACGAAGGAGCCTTTTGTGGTCAACCGTTGCGAAAGCCACCGACAGAAACATTTTCAATGAATGTTAATAGTAAGATTGCGAATTTTGTTATAATTAATCATTTTATTAGTTTATTGCGAACGATTTCATTTAATATGCGTAATGGATGTGGCTAGATTGACAAATGAGTTGTTTATCGCTGTTTTGAAGTTAAGTAAGTTGATATTGGAATATGAAGAATGCGTGGGTGATTGAGTGGCAACCTGTCACTGTAATGCTTATTTCAATCTTTACCATACGCGTAATGGCTTTATGTGGGTTTAAGTGATGACTTCTTCGCACTTATGGTTGCCTAGTACTGAGTGTAAAGTTTTATTAAAATTTTGCTTTTAAATCCGCGTGTAACATTTTACAATTTCGATTCCTTTGATCATTAAGTTTTCAGTAGATTAATTAATTATAATTACTTCCTCACTTCATTCTCCGGTATAATAATTAAATTGATATTATACGGATTACTCATGCAACCTTTCAAATCGGTGCAGTCATTTATAGCTGCGGCGTGAACTATAACCGTAAATATTTATTATTATTTCTATTTCGTTGTAGCTATTTCATTGATAGACAAAGACATTTATAAAAAGAGGAATGGGCAAAGCATTCCAAGCTTTGTTATATTTTCCTTCAATTTTTTAATCATTATTATTAGTCGCAGAAAATCTATATTTTTCATTGTCATCTTAGCCTCGAAACTTCTGTACTTTATTTTTGACATTCGCCTCCGATCTCCACCTTCATTAAGTTCAGTTCTCAAATATGTAGGCCAATTTGGCTAAATATTTGATCGTTGTCCATGTGGGCTCATCAAGGATTTTAATCAATACAAATGTCATTGCCATCAGTCTGTACGCTTGTCAGGGCTTTCTAGTAACGTAATACTTCTTGATATTACCATAATCGGTGCAGTGCGATGTCTCAGTGGTAACCACCGCGACTTACGAATTGTAGGTCCGAACCCAGACAGGCGCTTTATTTTATGTTAATTATTTCATCACCGCTGCTCTCAAAACGGTAAAAGAAAACATCGTGAGGAAATCAGCATGCCCTAGAAAGAACCAAAAATTCGAAGACACGTGACATCTAACAACCCGCACTGAGCCCGCGTAGTGGATTACGGCCCACTCTCACTCACCGAGAGCAAGCCTGTGTCCCAGCAATGGGAACATTATGGGCTGATTATGATTACCATAATCACACTAGTCAAACTGATTGTGTGAAATAATGGATTGTGTAAAAGATAATATGACTGAAAGGGGGTGACTTCGGAGATAACGGTTAATAGAGATATGTGGAAGAAGAAGACATTCTACGTCGACCCCAAATAAATAGGAATAAGGGCAGAAGTATGACAGTAGTCAAAGTCATATGTGATGATATAGTATTCGGCTCTAAACAATTATATTGCCACACCAGTGGGTGTCGTAATGTATGTTTGTTTGTTTGAAGAATAGGCTGCAGCATCCTCTCACTAATAAACTTACCAACAAGTTAATCAATAAATCAATAAATGTCTATTGTAACTATTTGTATTGACTATTGGTGTTGGTAGAAGCCCACGTTCAAACTAAAATCATGTTAAAATTAAATTGGGTTTTTATAATTCTGTGGCTTTGATAGGGTTTGAAATTCTTTACCAGCTAAACGGATATATTTATTGTCAATAAAATTTACTGTATCTACTATCTAGTCATCCCACATAGTAAATACTTCAAATTGACCTTAAATAACCGGTTCAGAGTTATCTATCTTTAATAGTCACTGTATATTGTTTCTATGCATAGCACTTTAATCTAAACGTTGCATGTTGTGTACGTTAATTCTGACATTGGTTTGACAAATTTTTTCCGTAGGATATAGGTTATTAACTTATCGTTCCTTGCAAAAAGTGTTTCAAGGCAATAGATGCTGTTTTTGTGATAACTATACCTATTTGTGTGTAAGTCAAAAAAAATTCAAAATTCAAAAGTCATTTATTCAAATTAGGCTGAGAACCAGCACTTTTCGAACGTCAAAATTACATAAGACAGTCCCCCAAAAACGCCCACCCTTCAAGTAAGTAGCATTGATCTATATTGGATTGATGAGGATTGTTGCAGGTAAAATGATTGGCACATGAGTCTTGTCGGTGATGGGTGGAATACATAGCATTTCATATATAGGTGGAAGACTTTCAGTTGTAATAAGTCTGAAGGTCCAACACTGACTGTAAAGAACTAGAACAGTTACCAATACAAATAAAAGTATCCTACACTCATACATAAAACAAAACGCCACTAGATTATTATCTCTGTGTTCCATTTCTAAAAATAGCTACCTACAAAAAGTGATCAAATCTCCCATAGTACACTCTTCCAAAACTGAATCTAGCTAAGATTCGCGAGCATCTTTTTTGTGTACGAACTCGCCCACGTTAAAACGGAAGCCTCCAAGGTTCACTGCCCACTAATGACTGTCTGCCTTTGTGTATCAATCTACTAAACACGGACACGTCAGTTTAGCACCTCTTCTTTAAGTACTATGTTTAAAAAATAAGGAAACTTAAAGGAAACACTGACCTTGTGAGATGAAAATGAAAATTCAAGGGCAGTGGATTTTTGGATTTTATTTTTTTACTTTCCTTCCTTGGGTTTTTTAATCCTTTTTGCTTTGTGTAACATTTTATTATAGCCTTTACAAGTGGCAATATTAACCGATGTGTCTTGGACAGTCAGCTTCGCTGCCATTTTGCTAATTGGCAAATATTATCACCAATATATGAACTATTTTTATATGGTTTGTGTCGAGCGATACGAGAATGAACGTTTCAACTGTCTAGAGAATGCTCAATGCCAGTAGTTAGATGATGTATCTCATCATAACAGATTCTAAGTAGGCATATTTTTTGTTAACTTTAAATAATTATTTAAACAAATATGTTTCAAGTACTCAACACTCTTAGTACATATATTTCACAAGCCCACGTAAGAACTGGATTATCCTCTACCAAGGTTTGTTTGTCATCATCTACACGGATATTTGTATTGGTGACTACTTCGATCATGTTTGATCGGAAGGTGACTAAGTTACTTTACGTGTGTTCATCGCTTTAATGTTCTCCTTCTTCTTTATCGTCGGTATGAGGTACACGATACTAAAACAGATCATCCAGTAGTAGAGCTTGGCTGAGATAGAATAGATTATCCAGTCGTCAAGGTTGGTAGTGGGTGCTGACTGCACAGAGTGCTTCGCATGGTGATGCCTGCGGATAATTCTTCTATGTTATTTAATCATATTTATTTATATAATTGTTTGTAAAGTAGCATTATATTCTAAGTACTATTTATTTTATTTTATTTTGGTATCTATTTATATTTAATTCATTAAACCTAACTTGGTTTCCGTAAGTCTTTTTCGGGTGACCAGTGAAAATCAGCGCTCTGCTTTGGGTCCCCATAGAACAGCATCATGCTGAGTGGAAGCCTTCTTTTCACAGTCATGACGTGCCAACAGCTGCCGCATATTTCTGTTTTGTGCTCGTGATTATTTTAAATCTATTGTTTTATTTTATTGTCCTCTTCTTTTATGCACGTGTTTCTGCAATAAATAAACTTCTTTTTCTTTCTTTCTTCAGCCGTATGATACTCGTGGTTTCTCTTTTGATTCTTGACACCAATAGCATAATCCTCAATCAGTATTTCAGTGAAAAAACTTGTTGAAAACTATATGTGCTTTTCTGAATGGGTTACTATCTACTCATTATTTTGAGAAAAGGAGAGAGAATTATTATATTTATTTATTTTGTTAGGGAAAACAAACAATTGTGCAATATATATTAAATCTAAAATGACAAAATAATTGGAAGTGGATAAACGACGTTTCCACAGATTACCAAGGTTAAGGAAGTGAAGACACAAAACAAAAACACAAAGACGAACACAAGAAGAAAAAAGGAGGATGCACTTCTCTTAAACTAAAACAAATATCATTTGATTATAATTATTACGAAATCAAACAATTATAACAAAAAAAAGGCTACTCGTCACGCAAATGCAGACTATTCACTAAACATTTCCTAAATTTTTGGCGATATAATTATCAAAATGCACAAAATGTTTGTTATAAATCTACAGTGTGTTTTTTTCTACTTACCATTCTGACATTAGGTTCTATGGATTACAATGGTTCTAGTTCTAAAAAACGATACTCAAAATAACTCTCCTAAAAGTCTCCTATTTTTATACCTATTATCTTATTATTTTCCAGACTGCTATCAAGTCTATCGCGTTAAGTAAACTTGTTCTTTGTGACGTATCTATGTGCCCAGATGTTTATAGTTAGCACAGGTGGTCACACCAACAAGGACATTACCTTCTACCAAGTGCAATATTGACATCAATAACTGTGTTTAACGATGTACAGTTTCGAACATAAACATGTATTACTCGGCAAAATTCAAAAGCGAGTTTCTCTTGAAATAACGATTGCAACTTTGTGATAAGACCTATTTCATAATAGATAATAGCATGGGTTCGATAAAAAGTGAAACAAAATTACCATCAAAACTTTCGGAAAAAATTGCTTTTGAATTTTGCAAAGTATTTTTGCTCGAGACCTGTCGTGACTATGTCGCTTTTTGACCTGCTTGGCTCAGTCAAATCAACTCATTTTTAAGTCGCCGTTAAGTCTTATAATATGATGTCACTCTCACTTTATTGTGGAGGATTGTAGCGATAGAAATACATAAACATCTCAATGGGTCGTTTGAGGATTTTGGTGCCACGGATAATGACCGTTGACATCGAGATGAAAATTACTGAGTGCCTCGAAGAGAATGTTCAACTGTCTATTGCTATTTGAGAATTTATGATAATGCTTAAGGGATACGGCTGTTAAAAAGCCCTCAACTCTGACTGATAGTCTTTTATTTATTGGTCTTTGGAGACCAGATGACATAATCAAGCTGCTTAGTCTTTTCCCAACAATGTTGGGGTCGGCTGCTGAATACCAGATTAGATAAAACTGGGTTTTTTTGTTGTAATTATAATTATAAATTTTAGCTTTAACAGTTCCTCTTCTTATAAAGAGACGAAACTAGCATTGATCAAACAACTAATTCGATCAAGTAACTGTGTTTCGACGATTTCCGATTTGTTTAGATTTCCTCACTTTTTAGTGTTCAAGCTTATCACGATATCCAATTAAGACATTTAAAAAGTCACGTTCGTTTTTACGCGGTTAAGGATTATCTTAATTCCTCAAAAATATCTTAAAAAGTCTTCTCAGAATCACCGGTGGCAAAATAGAATAAAATCTTTTTATTCACTCTAATAATATCCTTGTCTGACTGGTATTAACAGTTATTGATACCGACGTCTTGTGTAGACAACGGATCATCATTGTCACGGTCACTGAGCGTGTTTCTTATTATAATACATACATACTAATTATATATGTCAACATACATATAGTGGGAGATTTGGATGTCGCCAGTGGCGCTAAAAATCAAATCATTTATCAATTTCTTTTTTTAACCATCATTATTTCTCTAAAAGATACTTGGTGATTGGGAACTGAGTTTAAATGCATGCAAGGTGTCAAGTCAGGTACAAAATCTGCATGGCTCTTTCCACAGCAGAGTGGTATTCTGTGGAACAGCGGTCTTTCAGACTGTGATTTAAAACTATATGTTGTTTAGAAAATAATATGATGCTTACTATAAAAATCTTGGAAAATATCTTGGAAAAAGAAATCCTTATCCAAGATGGTCAGATAGCAAAAACAGGGATACATTTTACCAACTTACTAAAGAAAGTTTACCTGACATTATTATTTAGAACCGGGTCGACCGAGCTCTGCTCGGGTGAAAATAGATAAACATATTGTTCAGGTATACCAACGTTGTATCACATTCCCGAGACTGTGAAAATAGAGAAAACAACTTTTCCCAGATATGAGACTTAACTAGATCGATTTTTCTCCCCCATAAATCCCTATATTGCAACTTTAATCGAAATAGTTAGAGCTGTTTTCGAGAACATGATTACAAATACACAAATATTGCTCCCTTAATAGTATAGAATAGTCCTCGACCAGAGCTTACCAAATTGATTGCAGCCATCTACAGAAGGCAGTTGCTTCTTGTAATCAAATCGAGTTATTGTTTATAAGTAGGTTTCTAATATCCTGATTCCTGGTTGACCTGGAAGCCAACATAGTTGAACAAAGCTGGTGTGATGATGCAAAGATAATACACAATAAATACATGTTAAACTTGACACCCAATTCTTGGTAGAACACCGTTATAAGCCTTTAATTTATGAAGGATTATTTACAATACGATTAACATCTTTGAAGTAAAAGTATCGTATGTCTGCTTAGACCACCGGCGAATATATGGATGTAAAAATCATAGACGCTTGGGAACAAATTTTGTTGGTCAAGATATTGATTAACACAGTATAAGCGTGTGATGCAGATGAATGTGAAGAAAGTATTTAGTATGAAAAAGCCAAGCTATAACACGATACAATGGATAGATTGTGTGAAAGAGGGTGAATACAGGAATGACGTTTGATGGAGATGTATGGAAGAAGAAGACCACAAAACGGGGATAATGGTCAAAAGGATGATGAAGATTATGTTTCCATTGCTAATGTCAAACCTTCCTCTGCCTACTGTAATCAGCAATTTAATTGGACACAACCAGTTTTCCAGTTTCAGTTTTTTTTTGTGTCACTTTCGCAGCATGTGTGGTCTGACTATGAATGATAGGCTGAGGAATGATGTGATAAGATAGCGAAGTGATTTAAAAGAAGATGTAGTGACAAAAATTGAAAAGGGTAAGCTGAGATGGTTTGGGCATGTTGAGAGGATGAATGAAAGGCGACTAACAAAATGTATTTACAAGGCTGATGTAAAGGGAAAGGCCGGTCGGGGACGCCCTAGGAGGACATATACTGACCTTATTGGTGATGTTCTTCAGAAAGGCCAGGTGTGTACCAGGTACTCGCAACCGGCGTGCATGTATGACCAGATGTATGAACGTAAACGAGGCAAAAGTAGTATGTAAGAATCTTAGCAAGTGGCGTTCTGTAGTTTCTGCCTACCCCCATGGGAAGAAGGTGTGAATTTATGTATGTATGTATGTACAACCAGTTTTAGCTGCAAAAAACACATTGAAAATTATGATTTTCTGAACATATACCGATATAATTTGAAAAATCCCCCATAATATAAAATTCGATGTTGTTCATTTCTGCATACTACTTATTCAGAATCGTCGCATGCGCATTAAAGTCAATGACGTCACAGTTCTGCGTTCACGCTTATTTTTAGCGCTGACTTTTGGCGCAAACAACTTTTGAATTTCATTTGATCCTTTTGTTACTGGTATTGGTTTGAAAAGGGTTGTTACTTTTTAATCAAGTTTAAGGAAGGAAAAGGAGACCTGTCATCTTTTTGAAATCATAGAATACAATTCAGGGATTTTTCTGTAACATATACCCGCCATCTTGACACGCACTATATCTTGAGGATGTTTAAATATACTTTCGTAAATAAGAACGGTAGAAACGGCGGTCTTGTCTCTAAAAGCAACCTTTTCTTCCTGTCTAGAAGAAAAGCTTGCTTTTAATCATGGGATAAAAAGAGACAAACGACAATTTAACTCTGATTAGAGCTGATAACATACTCGTTAAGCCCTTTGTACACACGTTTTTCTAGCCATGAAAAACTACGGTTTATACGTCGTGTGTAGGCACGGTTGTCAGTGGTTGTATGGATCAGTGGAAGTTTGTTGACAGCCACGTTTTTTCTACTGCGCAATTTATCCGCCGCACGCCGTGCAGTAAAGAAACCGTGCCGTGTACAAAGGGCCTAAACATAACCCCTTTTTGCATTATCCCTGTATATTACCTACTTATTTGTTGTTGATAATTGTCAATAAGAAATTAGAAATAAGTTATATATATGTCACCGTAAGATTGTGAGCACCGTTAGTTTATAATCTATCGGTATTATTTCCGTTAGATCATAATCTGTCGAAAAATTGTGAACTGGGTGAAATTAGGGTTAGGTTAGGTTAGAACTGTGACCAACCGCGTGAGTCGAGCGAGCGTAGTAAGCGCTGCCGCGGTAGCGGCAGCGCTTACTACGCTCGTTTCTCATGGATATAATATAAACTATCGAAAAATAATGCGTTAAATCGTAAGTGATTTGTCGCAGTTCACAATTTTTCGACAGTTTGTAATCTAACGGAAATAATACCGATAGATTATAAACTAACGAAGTTTATAATTTTACGGTGACATATATTTATGTCAGTACATCGAGTGAAGTTTTCTGCAACGACTTTCAGTGATCGGAAAGTTATTTGACTAATCTGATATCAAAACCGCGATGTGTATCAACGAAGGCAAATCTTTAAGATGTCCGTGTCAATATCCTTAAATGATACAGCATTAGACATCATCTCTAAATCATTAGCTATTGTTAGTTTTTGCTGCAGACTTAGGACGCGGGGTTACTAACATGCGTAGGACGCGAAAATTTAATTTTGTATTCTTATTGCATTATAATATGAATGTCATATAAGTAAATAGAGTGATACAGTTAGTATGACTCTTTTTGATGGAACTTGAAAGATACATTAAAGTCTTGATATGGTACTAAAACTATACTTAGATTTAAAAAAAAAGGGTGGACATCGACGCGATAACAGCTGTTACCATGGATTCAGTACATTATTCTGAAGTTCTGAACCCTTGAGTTGAAAATTTTCGTAGATTATTTTAAAAAATTATCTGCTGTTCCATAAATTTCAAAGCAGGGGTTCAGAATCATGTACTGAATCCATGGTAACAATTTTCGCGTCGATGTCCCTGCCACCCTGTATGTTTATAAATCGGTTCAGTAGCTTAGGGTGTTTGAAGATTCATACTTTTTCTTTTTGCTCTCAATAGCACAGTCTGTCCGGGAAAATGGATCTATCAGACTTCAAAATACGAATTTCAGGTCTTGGTTGCAGTCTGGCATTCGGACATATAATTAACCTATTTTCAAAGTCTTCGCCTGACATAATTAAAGGTTCAAATACTAAATACTTTTAGTTTTTTTTTTGATAAATAATATTTATAATCTTCTGATATATTTCTTTATTTTTCTACTAATCAACTTAGTGAGCAAGACGAATGATTCTTGAAGTCCTTCACAAAAAACATGTCAGATTTACAAAAAAGATTAATGTTCATATTTTATTATCAAACAAGTACCTATACCTAGGTATTTCTATTATCTCTTTATTATGTAATACAAAAATAACTCTGACAGCTTAATTAATGGTCTAACTTAACTGGTTTGTGTGACTTTACTAAAACTTTTCAAAATTGTAATTTTTTTGCCATTGCAATGTGAGCTTTGTTCTGTTGGGTTAAATTTTATTTTATACGTGAATATTCTGCATCATATTATTTATAGTATTAACTTATTGTTTTATGTATGCCTAGTAATACAAGCAGCTTATCATAATAACTCATGGAATTACTATTTATATCAAATTGATCAGCGTATTTTCATTAATACTTTATGATTTCGCCATTTTGAATCATTGGTGATATTGTACTCTTCTTATCTCGTAAAGTTTCACTATTAACAGATTTTTAAAACTTGTTATTCTTACAAATACACCTTGTTTCCTATACCTTCCCTGAAAGAATAATTCTTTACACATCTATATAAAAGCTAACTTGCTAAAAATTTCTTTAAGTTATCAATACAGACATTATTTTGACTAAATAAGTACATCATTTTCGCAGATAAGCCGCGTGCAACGCGGACCACCTCATCCGACCAACCTAAGTCAATCAGAAAGGAACCATTCACACATCTATCAGAAAAAGAATTAATTGAAGAAGCTAACAAAGTACGGGCCCAAGCAGAGGGCATCACATGCACCTCTGACCATCCTCCAGAGAAGTTCTTCTCCCTACCACACAGAAAAAAAAAGGACAACAGAATAGGAAGAAGAAATAGTGACGAAGGCACACCAGAGAAAACTCCTCTCGGGCGGTCTACTAGTGATGTAAGCGGCAAAAAGAGAAAAGAAAGAACATCACTGTCTACTCTTTTCAGAAGAGCGCAAACTACCAAGGGCCCTGATGTACCAGTCGTTGTTGCCACAAAACCAGTTACCGTTGTCAAGAGAAGTAAAAGTGACGTATCCGATTTGAAGTCTAACACAAGCCTGGACAATACGAAAAACAAACCAATTCGCAAAAGATCTGGCAGCGAAACTGAGGAGTTCTTAAAGTCCTTAAGAAATAAGAAGACTCAGTTATCGCCCATCATAGAAAGTTCACCGAGAGAAGACTACTTCAAGAAAACGTCACCACTAGACGTTTATCAGAAACAAAAGTCTGCACTAAAAGAAAGTAAATCTGAGGATACGAAAACTGAAAGTAAGAAAGTTAATCCCGTTGAAAAGCCGCCTAGGTATAAAACTCCTGATAAACCAGAGCCAAAGGCACCCACAAGAGCTAAGAAGAGCAAGTCACAAGAAAAGGAAAAAGAGAAATCGCCACAAATAACTGAGACACCTAAACGAAAAACTGAAGTTAAGAAAACATTACTTGTGGATGAGATCGATTCAACAAAGAATAAAGACATACATCCAGTTGAAGTCAAAGATAGAATAAAAGATAGTATAAGAAAAATCGAAGAGAACGTTTATGGTGATAAAGAAATGATACATAGCAGTCAACAGCCTCCCGATAAGCCGCCTTTAACTCGAGGGCACACTGTCGATCACTTAGTTAGGATCCTAAGGGAAGACCAATCTGCAGCGCCACCGAAATCTCATTTGATCTCTCCACCAAACGGGACCAATTCAAATCAGCCATTTTCTTATCTCAAACCAAGTGTTAGCCCCGACCCTAATTTATTCGTGAGGAATACTAGTCCTGATAGAGTACCTTCTCCTATAAACAAGATGGATAAAGGGGTAGTGTACGCTCATGTGGTTCGAGATCATGACTCTCATGTCAACAGACTTAACAAACAGACTGTCCATAAAACTTACTCACCATCCAGAGAAAAGTATGGAAACTTCTCCGATGAAGATGAAGGATTAGGTTACGAAGATAGACACAAGTTCACCAAAACTCGTATGTACGACTATGATTATAAAAACAAAGAAAATGACAATTTCAATACCTTCGAGCCAACTTACAACGTCACAGATTCACCTATCAGACCGAGGTTCCGAGAATATAAATTGACCAGTTTCGAAGAGTTTGAACCTACGTATGCAAATGAATATTCCCCAAAAGATAAGTCGCCTGATTTAAGTAATCAATATAGAGGAAGAGGCGATGGCATGGACACAAAGAAAAAATCTTTTGAACCAGAAACAACGAAGGTGGATTTAGATTTCAATGAGTTAAGTCACAGACGTCAACTTTTGGAATCACGATTAAATGCCCGTAGACTTGATCGTGAGAGAAATGTTGAAGAGCCTATATCTAGGTATTTACCTGAAGATCCTATATACGCAGCAGAAAAGCGGATGCAAGCAACAGAACGATATGTAAACGAAACAGTTCGTTACTACAGAAACACATTAGAAAGAGATGGTTTAGCTGAAAGCAGTGTTACTGAAGACTACAGTAAATATGATTCAGACAACCATAAAGTCAAATACAATACTGAGAGTAGGACATTCCAGAAAGTTCCTAAAGGAGAAGTTGATAGGCGCGAGTTCATTGATAGGTTGGAGCCTGGATTTAAAGGTAATAAGAAAGACTTCCCTCCAGAGCCTGAGTACGAGCCTCCGAGCTTAGACTCTATAACAGGCAAACCACTCCTCAGCCCAGATGAATATAAAGAGAAAAAGTACAAAGCGAAAAAGCAACTCACTTCTAGTCATGATGTACTTCAAACAACTGGACAGAAATACAAAGGAAAAGATGAATATTTTGGTAAAAGAAAAGGACATTACTCCTCCAATCCTGAAATTGCTCAAGAACGGGAAGAAGATTATGCTAATCTCCCAAAATATGCTGATTCTTATCACTCACTACGACGAGTGAAGAACAAGGACAGGTATAAAGAAGAATTTGGTATGAGGAGACATGACTCAGGTGACAGCCGGGAATACTATCGAGATGATAGATCTCCACGTCGCTACGAAATCGATAATCGATTAGTTGATTCGGGAATTGAGAACGATTTCCGTAAAGATTCGAGTGGAGAGATACACAGAACGAGACACAGGAGACATGAGAGTGACGATGACGTCAAAGATACTTCTCTATTCTTGGCTAGTGAAAGGCAACATACGGAGGATAACTATCCTACTGAGCAGATATATGCAAATGGAGAATATTTGGCAAGGTTTAAGGATTATAGGGACGATAGTTATAGAAAGGAGTACGCGGGGCGAGATAGGAGTGCCGATGAAGGATCACATTTTGAGCCAAAAATTTACAGATACGACAAAAGTCCTAGCAGACTTGATGATAAAGTCAGTGCGAAACCGCCAAAGGCGAAGAAGTTAACTGGACTTGAAAAGGTACACTATTCTAACAATATCTTATTTAATTATAATCCTTTAATAATGACTAATTATCCAAAACTTTTCCTATGTTTATTTTAGATGAAACAGCTGTTCTCTCGCGACTCTTCTAAGAAGAGCAAGAAAGAGAAGGAAGTAGTCCAGCCAAAGACACGCACACGGGTGCTCAAGAGCCCTGAACATCTTGCCCGAGACGACTCCGAGTATAGAAGGTATGCATCATAATTAGTTTCTGTTCATTGAATCTAACGGTCATCATGAATGATAAAAATTGATAAGGATCAGGCACAGGTGCTAAAAGTTACATAAAATTATGTACTTGTTGCGGACTATTTAACTGACACAGACTCCACCGCTTAGTTCATCGTCTGCGTTGTACCCACTATACTACGCTAATGTTTCGTTGATTTTTTGCCAGCCAGGTTGATAAACAAGGAACTTCCAATGCTCATACTGAAATATTGGCACAATCAAATATACCTGAGCTAGTTATGTATTAATTGGCAAACTTTTAACGCCCATGGTTTAAAAATAGTAGATTGTTTACGAGGGGCTAAAATAACCCATTCTATCGAGGTAGTTTTACTCCCGAGCTTTATGCTTATGCTTATTATTAACAATTTTTACATTGTATCGAAATGTAGCTATTTATAAACTAACACAACATGAAGACATTTAAATTAAAAAGTACATAATAATATATTCAAAATTGCAAATCCATGGTTCTGTAATTTTAACAATAATAAAATTAGCGAGGAAGTAAATAGAAACCGAGTTAGAATGGGTTTTAGCGCCGTGTATTACACTCTACTTTTCACTACGATTGCGAGAAAATAAAATAACCAAATAAAATATTAAATAGTTTATTTTATTTAAAAATGTACAATTTGTTCATCTGTATTTTTAAGGAAACGTTTTATCCCGGTATGCGGTAGTAAAAAGTTAGTTATACATAAGAATAAATACTTTTTCGTTTTTATAGGCTCGTTAGTTACAGACAAAAATTAATTTTTCCCCTAGAGCAAGAAATATTATTTTTGCCCCACTCTGGTACGCTACAATAACGGACTTTTTTAGCAAGAGGAGTGAAAAATCCTTTTATCACCAATGACACCCATGGGTTTATTAGTATGGCATATTTTTTAAGTAAATATTCTTTTATAGCATTCTCTAGAATAATACTAAACATTGTCTATTCCAAGACATTATTAGATAAACTAAAACCACAACATGAAATCAGGCCACAACTTTCATCTGATAAAACTGTGAGTGACATGAAAATCCCACGTGACGCATGCCCGCTCCTTACCTGCGTCCTAGATGAGCGAGTTTTGCGATGTAATGCGACACAAAGTGATAGAACGGGACGTGATGTGACACAATTAAAGTCACAATAATGTTACTTATATGTCACATGTATGTACATTTTGTGACTTCACCGATACCGATGGCTCGATAGCCATCGACATCGGTGATGCTATACCTTGTGATGTAATGCTATTTAACAGTACCAACCTCCTTTTAACTCTGTTTAAAGGGCAAACAAATAATTGAAAAAAAATGCTACTAACTTTTAAAACACTACTCCCCTAATGAGGCTCATTAGAATTATAGTACAAATACACGAAACACAGTGGTAATAATTGCTTTCTCAATTGAGATGTAAATTCCGTAGAAAACATTATATTTTTTCGTACATTCCATATTGTTATCCCCTTGACTGTCACGAGCTCTCCTGGAGATCGATAACAATTAAAATTCTATTGTCTCATTGATGACAAGTGAGCTGATTATTTTGCTTCGATATTAGGATCAATTTCAACAATGAAACTGAAGACAATCAGACCATTTAAACCTCGTTTATGAGCTGTGCGTGTCATCATTGCTAGGGAATACTGACTTTTAAACGTGATTTAGGTGTGCTGATCGCGTTCAGTTTGTGAGGTATTGTAGTGACAGTATTTTACTTTGGTCATTTGCATCGCGTGGCATAGCTTCGTCGTCTTGTTTGCTTAGGTGGGACAGTGAATGAACGAAAGACTAAGTAGCGGTTTGTATTCGTATACTAGTACAAGTAACTTAGTTATTCTAAGTAAGTGAGTCACAGGAAATGCATCACTTTATAGCAGGAAAACTATTGCATGAAAATATCGTCATGTATACGATAGAGGAATAAGGTTGAGATTTCCCGTGATGATAAAGCATTACAAAGTTTTTTTGTAATAACTTCATTGAATTCTGATTGTACATAGTTTAAGTTGGAACTACATATAAGGAAATATTCTAAAATTATTAATGGTATGCAGCAGCGCTTCGCAGATTTTTGCGGAAGCCCGTGTTGACGATTTCCATGGTATTATGAGGAAGAGAACAGCGTCAATAATGGGTAGGTTGCGCGAAAGCTCCAACAGCATCCTAAAAACATTATTAGACATTAGACAAAAAACTTTTTACAAAAAAAAAACAACCGACTTCCAAAAAACACTACAAAGTGAAAAATAACTTTAATTTCGGAAGTCGGTGTCTTTGGTTTTGAATTTTCGTTTTTTGCCACCGACTTCCGAAATTAAAGTTATTTCTCACTTTGTAGTGTTTTTTGGAAGTCGGTTGTTTTTTTTTGTAAAAGTTTTTATTTTTCACTTTTTAGTTATGGTACCTACCCCACACAAATTCGAAAACCACTACCTGCTATGTAAATAACAGCTGTGACAGGAACTTATCATATCATCCACATACTAAGCGGGAAAAAGTACGTATTATTGAAGCTAACTCAAAAACTATCGAAGCAAAGTTAATAAAATTTATGTGTGACCACCTCGAGAGCATACCCTTTCAAACAAAAAAAGAATTTTCGAAATCGGTCCACAATTGACGGAGAAATCGGTGGACATACATAAAAAAAAAAACAAACATACGCGACGAACATATAACCTCCTCCTTTTTGGAAGTCGGTTAAAAATGGACAGTCCCTTTATAAGGCACTGGGTACGGAGGCACGTGCCAACGTGTGTTGGGCCACGTCAGTTTTAGTTTGTAAAAGTTTACTAACATAGTTTTTAAGTCATTGTTACTAACACTATATGGATTGTGTGTACTTGTATGTGTAGTCCGAAATAAAGAACATAATAATAATAATGACCCAAACGTTATTGTGGAAACACTATATTCGTCACCTCTACGGCAGACTTACGAATCTGCAGTTTTAGTGAAATCGACATTTTGATGAAAAACTGTACTCAATGTACTACATACCGTGGAAAATTTACGAATTTCTATCTCTGACGGTACAGAATTCAACTTGTTCGAATCTGCGTTTTATGTTAAAACACTCATAGTAAACTTACAAAATTCATATAGGGTGTTTTAGCGTAGTATAAAGGAAGTTAATAGACATTTATTCATACCCTGGCAAACTTACGAAAGTGGTACTTTCGCAAGTTAACCGAAGTTTCAATTGGATATTTTTATTATGTGAGTATTATTTAGTAACAAAAGTACTACTTCCGTAAGTTGCCAGGGTATGTATAAATATCTATTAACTTCTATATATTATGATGAATTGATGATGTAAAGTTAGGAATGTGCATTTATTTCTGATCCTTGTAAAATATTGACAATCCGTTGATAATTAACAAAAGTACCATTTTGAAAACCAAATGTACAGACGCCAGCACATCAAGCTACTACAATTTGTCAAATTTATTTAATAGATTTTCAACTTTATCGCTGATGTCTAAGGTTCAAAGTTGATTGGGAAAATTTGACAGTTTCGGGTAGCTTGATGTGCTGGCGTCTGTACCGTGGTACCTCTCTCTACACCTGTTACAAAAAAAAGTTGTCATTGATGTTTGCTTTTAAAACGCAACCCCTGTAAAATGCATTTTCTGCAGATTCGCAAGTTTGCCATAGAGGTGACGTATCTTGCTGTAGGCTACATATGCCATTACTATAGCAACCGACTACCAAAACAACATTGATTTAAGTAACATAAAGGGACGTTTTGAAAGAGAAGTTCTAAAATGGTAACCTATAAGGAGTCTGCCCACTACACCGTAACGTACCATGACCGTGCTATGAACGTATCAGGCATGGAAATAAACATGACTCGAACTACTACGCCTATTAGAACGTATCAACAGTGTATCATACCCGTGACTGTAGCATCCGTGTATCATATCCGAACGGTTCCCGTTCCCGACACGTCATGAAGAGCGAGTGAATATTTTCGTTGAGATATTGCTGTATTGTCCTTAAGAGAATTGACAATGATGGCCGTTGGTTTAGACGAGGAAGAAAGGAAAAATAATAACATCAGAAGATCACGATATTACTGGGTTCACACTGATAAAAAAAAGAAGTAAAGTCGAGGGAGAATATGCCATGCATGGAGCGTAAATAAATCATTTATTTGCATAAAACATGGTGTAAAATGGTGTTAAAATATAATTATAATGGTACAAACATGTTTAACTAGGATAAAACATAGCATGCAAAATTAGAGGGTATTTGAAAAATGCAAAATTTGAGGGTATTTGAAAATGTCACATCAACATATACATAAATTCTTTTAAACAATAGGAGCTGCTCTCATTCAACCACTTGTACAAGTTTTTCTTAAATAATCTAGAATTTAATGTTTTGTATTGACTATCTATGTTTTGTATTGTTTTGTGTCGGCACTGGTATTACATTCTCGCCAACAAATTGCTGATGCTCTGTGAATGGTACGCGACGGTGTTGGTCGGTGACGAAACGGTCTCGTGGGCATAGTGTCATACTTTTCAATACAAAGATTTTTTTTTGCCTTATACGTTCCTAACACGGTCATGGTATGATACGGTATAGTGGGCAGACTCCTTTAATAGTTGTTCAAAGACAGAGACACCTAATTCGCATTATTTTAATTAAAACCTCCTTTTTAACCCAGGTACACCGACCCAGAACCTAGTGACATTGTAGTAAAAAAGATCGACTACGACTGCAAGGGTGACGACAGGAGGTACAGGAGCTCCAGAGAAGACCTGGACAGATACAGGAGCTCAGATCCTCGCGACAGCGATCCGGAGAGGAAGTATGAGCCTGAACGGAAGTATGAAGCTGAGAGGAAGTACGACCCTGAACGGAAATATGAAGCTGAGAGGAAGTATGATCCTGAAAGGAAGTATGAAGCTGAGAGGAAGTACGAGCCAGAAATAAAGTATGAGCCTGAGAGGAAGCACCGGGAGGAGTACAATGGAAGGTAGGAATTTAGCTGTAATTTATTGGAGAATATAAAAATTGGTCGGGAAAGGGGTAAGCGAGGATACAGAGTCGAGTGATATAGCACTCTAGCAGGATAAACTGAGCTAAGCGAGGTCTTCGCTTTCCGGGTTCTTGGCAAAGAATTTGTTTATAAATCGCTTGGCAAAGAATGTCCCACCAGTGAGACAAAGGGGAATATTCACAATCTTGTCACCCACTAATTGATTTTGGTGGGGCAAATTACACTCGCTAAATCTCTTAGTTCACTTTTTCTCACTAGGGCTGGTACCTACTGTTGGATTTAATAAAATATTAAGTAGGTGAAAATGAAACAGTATAAAAAACAAATAAAAACTATTCGTAGGATGACTTTGGAGCAGTTTAAAAATCAATGGAACAAAGTTTTACGCTCTCAAAACATTTTAGTTTACTGCCCATACTATTTTGATTCTTGACGATTTTTTTATTAAACTTCAAATTTTCCCAGATACGACAAGACGCTGAAAGAAGACAGAAGATATAAGGAGCGTAAAGAGGAAAAGAGACGGTACCATTCCTCGGACAGAGAGAGTGACAGGCAGTCGAGACCTTCTGATGGAGAGAGTGACTTGAGGAAGTCTAGGTCGAGGCCACTGGACTCACCCGCTTTGGTAAGTACTTATATAATTTTTCCATTTCTTATACTAATAACATTTAGATGGCCCACCTGATGTCAGTGACCTATTTGTAATTATAAGAATAGAATCCTTTTAAGTAATCAGTACCCTAATTGCGTAACACAACACAATCACAATTTGTTTCGATTTGAAACAGACTGCTAATCCATTGCTTCATAGGTTGGAAAAAAATCTACTCAACAACGTAAATAACGCAATGAATATCGTTGAACTGTCTAAATGAAACAAATTAGGCAAAATTGCTTACGAAAATAAATTACGCAATTAGGGCACTGATTTCTAACTCTGAAGATCTGTAAGAACTTTTCACGTTAACGTTTTTTAAGTCGTTTTTGGGGTATCAGTTGAACATTTTACGTACAAATTGTGGGTAAGTATTTGTCGACTTTTGACTTTTTCTACTCCGGAAATTGTCATGTGCCTGTAATTTCACCTTGTCAGTCCTCAACTTCCTGCAAATACCCACCTAATTATTATCCCTTCAACTTATCTTTCGTGAAAAGACCAAGGATTCACGAAGAGAATATAAATTGGCCAGACTCAAGTGTTAATTGGGTTCTCGTCCAAGCATCGGCGTGCAATGCGGAACAGAATGCGAGTCGTCATCGCACAATACTCTTGCGCTGACCTATCGATGTTAAAGGTCGGAGGTTCAAAACGAGACACTACTATTTGTCTCTCACTGTCTGTCTTGTTAAATATGATTTTACTCTCATTTACATCACTATTACTCTGCACATTTAAACATTTTTGTCCTCCGAGTCTTCACTTTTCAAGACTGATGATCCAGATCATTTCCACCGAAGATGCGCTGGGAGAGAATTGAAATTTTGTCATACAATTTTTAATTTTCGCCTCGCTCCGTCTCGCCTATGGAAAAGCACCTTTAATAGCAATTTGTATGATGCAACCAAAAAAAAAACCAAGTACTCGATTTAGAAACTAAGCTCATACCTACCATTTAATTGATATTTATTACCAACTTCCGGATTTTGTTATGTCACACAGCTCTTCAATAATTGTTTGACATGCTCATGTTTTGACAAATCATCATAAAATACAATTTATCAATATCAAAAAGTTGTCAACTCACGATGTTTAATTTTACTGCATCTTATAAGTAAGAATATATAATACTTATACTCCGTTTGAAATAAGATTAGACATTTAAACAAACCTTTTTTACAGTCCGTTCAACTGATTTTGACTTCTATTGCGTAGGAATAAGGATGGCATTAAAAGCAAAAAAAGTGGTTACAAACCAACTGTTTACTGCAGCTGCCATTTGTCATGCCACCAACGCAATAGAAGTCAAAATCGGTTGAACGGGCTGTAAAAAAGGTTTAGTTAAATGTCTAATCTTATTTCAAATGGAGTATAGGTTCTTTTGTTTGTAAAAGCAGCGAAACACACGTAAAAATTTATGTGCCTCATCGTGGTCAACCGCAATGCGATCCTCATCAGATCAGCTCTCAATACCAATTGTCCCATGGTATTTAGGAGTCCTTAATGCGCTCCAGAATCTGAGTTAAAATCAAAGTTCAATCTTAGCTAAGCGGATGACTTTACCCTTCAATCATCTCTCGAGTAAGTTCCAGTAGTAAGGGAGTCGTTACACAACTGTTCGCATAAACTCGGTGCTTCGACCGTCACTTGCAGTCTATTGATTGATACCTGTACTACAGGCGGTGGATTACGCCTTTGTTCCATAACCCTGCGAAGTATTCCTATTCTTTGAATATCAGCACCAACATGTGCCTTTTGCCTATAGCAACGATAGAACATGCTATCTTTATTTTGTTTTCACGCCCAAACAATTTCTCATACACGCGCGCTGTTTTGAAGATCTTCATTTGTCATCATAATAGTAAGTACCTGGGCGACCAAGCTCTGCTCGGGTGAAAATAGAGAATGCTCATTAATAGTACAGGATAGTTCATACTAATTCCATATAGAGTACATACTAATTCCATGCTGCCATGCAATGACATAAGAATAAGAGAATAATGATTCTAAGGTCTAAGGCCATCTTGTTCTAAACTTTGAGCGACCAAGCTCTGCTCGGGTGAAAATACGGAGAATTTTTTTTACCTAACTACCTAGATTGATTTTTGCTCCCGTAAACCCCAATAGGTATTGCAACTTTCATCGAAATCGTTAGAGCCATTTTCGAGAACGTGATTACAAATATATAAATATTGCTCGTTTATACATAATAGTATAGGATATTATAGCTTGCATTTCTACTTCTGGATATAAATGATCGATTCAGGAAACTGTTTTAGAAAAGCAAAACCATAAACCGTCAATCAGGAACCTATAAACATTAACTTTTACTTAACGACATGGCATTCCTATTACGCTACTTTTTCCTGCTGTTTTTTCATGCTGTAGGGTTTAAATCAATGCATTTCCACCACGTTTGGCTTACAGGACGGGCCAAAGATTGAGTCTTAAAGAAAAGGTCAATTCATTTATTAATGTCTCGGAAGTTAGCTGCCTCTTGTTTAAAAGCTCCTTTTATGTAAGTTGTGTTTATTTTGCCTTCAGATTTTTTTTGTTGTCAAAACTTCATACGACAGCTCTTTGTGAGACCTTTGAGGTGAGCACTTAAATGAAAGTCTCATTAATACGCACCAAGTGTCAATTAATATAATGACTGAGCAATATTGAGGTCCGTGTCTTTCTGTGAGACGTTCAAAAAGTATTAAGTCAATGAGTTAGAATGATTCAATGCCGGAACGAACAAGGCATGTAATAGTCGTAATGTTATTAAAATATAGCTAGTAGTTGTTATTTCGAATGCAATCAATGCGACAATTAAACTGGAGGAATGTTTCAACACTGCTTCTAGGCGACTGCAATATTTGTTTATGCTCCAAGTTACATACTTTTGAAGCCGTAACTGTCCTAATACTTATATGTAGAGCTTTAAGTGTCATACAGAGCTTAAATCATCATGCGCTCACTGGGATGTTAGACTCACATTTACCTCACTAAATAAGTAGTGCGGTTTTCTTAAAAATATACTTATGAACTTGAAAATTTCTAAATTCTTTAGTGGTATGAGGAACAGGGTGTAAAGTTCACTCATTCACCATAGAAAAGGGAGGATCCTCCGACCAGACGGGTGTTGTGTCTGGCGGGCAACTGCCCAGCATCGGTTTGAAGTTGAAATCTTGTATGTATGGCCGCATTCCGACTTACGCTAAAAGTGATAATATCGCGAATCCGTCCAAAGTCCAAAGTCACAATTATTACTCAAAAACCCTTATATTTTGTGACTATTAAAATATTATCACTTTTATCGTAACTCGGAATGCGGCCTATGTCAATCGCGCGGTAAACTCTGCGCGATGCAGGATTTGTGTGACGTCATGTCTATGATGCGTAGTTCGTATGTGGTGGTATATCGGCTACAGTTCTATACAGGGTGGCAGATACATCGATGCGAAAACTGTTACCCCTGCGTTGAAATTTTTCGTCGGTTATTTTAAAAAAGATCAGCTGTTTCATAGAAAAGTGCAATACCTATGCGGTCAAAATGTATGGAACAGCAGATTTTTTCAGAATCATGTAGTGAATCCACGGTAACAGTTTTCGTGTCGATGTCCCTGCCACCCTGTATACTTCCCAGGGTCTGACTCTGTTTCCTTTTGCTTACCCCTATCTCTCAGGCCATCATGAACTATATTGTCTTAAAAAAACATTTGTTTTTGTCTGAACCCTCAACTTGATTAAATTGCCTCCATCCTGTCTCTCGCTCGTTTTTGTTTCCATTATACAGGGTGGGTAAAAATCGTGGATCAAACGAAACAGGGCGATAGGGTTATTTGCAGTAAAAATATCTCTGTGGCAAAGCCCTAACTTGATCCATTTGAGTGTTTTTTTATGAAAACACCAACATTTTGAAAAATATGCAATTACCTATTTTAAAACAATGAATGGTGTTTAGTTGCTTCTAGGGAATGTATCATCACTACAAGTGTTTTTATGACAATGGGTACGATGATTTATGAGTATTGCCACTTTTTTAAATACCTTTTAAGTCTCACGAACAATTATTTCTAAAATATTTATAATTTTTATTCATATTTTTTACTGCAAATAACCCAAACTATCGCCCTGTTTCGTTTTATCCACGATTTTTTACCCAGACAGTAGATCATATAGATGGTGCAGTTTTTAATTTTTCTTCCAAAACTGTGACACTTCCTTCATTAAAAACGCTGCGTTCTATGTCTTGGGTACCAGGGCGACATGAAAGTGAAAGTAAAGTGACAGCCCGCGCTCCTGGTCGATATAAGAGGTGGCCTATATTTGAGCCGCAAACGTTCGCAGTTTTTACGTATATTGCTATAAAACACACGCAGTATGGGCCGAATAACAAAACGCTAAGTACTGTGAACCGTAAAGTGTTTATTTGAGGATTGGATTAACTACATATTACCGTGCTCTATCTTCTGATATTGAGTAAGCTGTATTCCTTATTGCCCGCTGGATCAGCAAGTTTGGTTCCTGAAGAGACCTTTGCTTGCTCTCATCCTCATTTGCCGAGCAAAGACTGTAAGGTACAAAAGGCCCTGCGGTGGGTCAATCCTAGTAGAGGCTGTTTATTATTTTCATTAAAATCAACGGTTCTAACAAGTTCTGTTTAAAAAACAATAATACCAAATAACATTAATAACACAGCACCAAATTGAAAAGATTTCTGTGACTTGAAATATTAAAATTGAATCCAAAAGATTAAGGATTAGTCTCTGAGAAGCACCTTAACGAGCGGGGCCAGTGACCCGAGTTCAATGTCGTGTATTTGACACCGACAGTGATGTCATACGTATATTCACAAGCGCTTAAATTCGACGTCGCGCTCGCAAAATAAATACGCGAAGAAGGCTCATACTTATGCTCGATAATAGGCTCGTCGCAGGTAAAATACTTCATAATCATCAACAGCCTATTTCTAGCCATGACAGGACATAAGCCTCTTCCCTTTTATGAAATTCTCCTCCATTTTTCGCCAGTACTGTCCAAAGTTCTACATTTCTACCAGCGTTGCCAGACGTCCCGATTTTTTGCCCAAAATTAAATGTCCCGCGCGGGACAGGCTCAGTCCCGATTTTCGAGGATAGAAAAATAAATAAGTAATGTATAACTTATTTAATATTACCTATATTCCTCTGAAGATTTAACTGCCTTACAGGGCAAACTAATAGTTATTGGTTATTAGTATAGTAAAGTAACGTATTTTCATTAAAATAAGTTTTATACTGCTTTATATCATCATTGTAAACTTAATTTGATACACAAAAGGATAAGTAGTAAAAAATAATACAAATAAATAATAATATAATTTACGTTTTCTTATTATGTCCCGCTTTTAACGAAAGAATCCCGCTTTTTTACTCAAAAGGCGTAAAAATCCCGGATCGCCCGAAAAAAAATCTGGCTACGCTGATTTCTACTCAACTTCACAAGTCTCTTCACAAGGCTCTCTGGAACCTGAAGTACAAAAAACATTTATAATAAGTCGGCATATAGAATAGATCGGCTGGCCTCTGCTATGCGACGAGCCATTGACCCATCTTACTAACGCTCTTCCCTTCTTACGCTTTCTCTCAACATTCAAAAGCAATAACCCATTAACACCACACCATCGCTTACTATGCCCCCTTTGGGCACCACCAGAAATGGGAATCAGTGTGCTATTTGTAAAAATCTCACCGTAAAAAAATAGTGGCACTCCGGGAGTGCCGATAGAAGTGAAAACTTGAAAAAAAAATCGGCACCGCGGAATCAACGCGTTGATGTCTTTTACTCCATGCACCGCGGTAATCAACACGTTGATGTCTTTTACCCCACGGTGTTGGTAAATTGCGTTACAGTGTCGCGAAATCAATTGTTTAGTTTCATCTCAAAAATGTCCAACGCGCCTAAAGAAGTTTTCACTTCAAAACTTTGATGAAGTGAGTTTGAAGTGAGATGCCAATTCCTAGATTCCCTAGCGTCAGATAGGATACCAGAAGGCCAATTCTCGTACATAAAAAAACGTTCACATTCAAGTCGCAATCTGTCAAACTTATCAAAAATGTTGATAAATAGATTGTATTTTTGACAGATTTCAAATAAAAGAAAAGAAAAATAGGTTTATTTGTCACAGAAATACGTGCATACATAAAAAACAAGAGTAATCAGAGAACAACACAAAGTACATAACAAATCACGAGCATAGAACAGAAATTACTTAGGCGGCAGCTGCACGACACGACTGCGACAAGAAGGCTTCCACTCAGCATGATGCAGTGCTATGGGGGACCCACAGCGCTGATTTTCAGTGGTCACCCAAAAAAAAGAGGTACGGAAATCAAGTCAGGTTCAGTGATTTTTCTATTAAACATGTAACAAAACAAAATAAATAGTGCTTAGAATATAAGACAACTATTGGCCCTAGCGGACCCCGTCAATTCTGCTGACATCTCTTTGAGGCGCGTGTGGAACACAACGCGCCGTCGACCCGGGCTTGGTCCTTATCGGACGGCGAGCTATCCATTGCTCACCGTCCGTAAGCCCGCGCCTACGGTGGCCGGAAATCTTCCTGTGATTCCCGACGCCCAGGGCATCTCCTCCTGCGGCGGTTAGGGGCGCTAGGGCGTGAAATTTGCCTCTCCCTCACGCGCTCCGTCTCCTCCTTCGCGAGCATTACTGCTTCGCAGAAGGAGGTGACGGCCTCCCATTTCCTCTCGCTCCGTAGCATGGCCCGAATTAGGGCCGGACGCGAGAGGTCACCGTCGCCGATCGCTTCCACGAGGACACGGCGATGCCGTGCCCAAGCCGGGCAGATCTCCACCGTATGCTCGACCGTGTCCTCCGGGCGATCCACACAGTGATGACACCCGGGCGTTTCCTCCCGCTTTATCCTGAACAGGTACCTCCCGAAACAGCCGTGTCCGGTGAGCACCTGTGTCAGGCGGAAGGTGAGGACGCCGTGGCGCCTCTCTAGCCACTCCTCAAAGAGGGGTCTTATCGCCGCAATTGTGGCGTGCCCAGCGCTGGGTTGCGACAATCGCACTCTCCATTCCGCCATGAGATCCCGCCGGAGCTCTGTCCGTTGTGCCGCGACTTCTTGCGGCATCGGAGTTAAGCCCCGGCGTTTCGCCTCCTAGCCCCGGCGTTTCGCCTCCTGCAGGTATCACCCTACGTGCATAAATAATGCAGATACCTAACTATAACATATTATTACTACACGAGGATATAGAAGTGTTTTGTCTCAAATGAGATGCGAATGCGAACGTTCTTAAAAATTACGGGAATTGTCCTTCAGTTCACTTTAAGACAAAAGTCACTCACCTTACCTTAATTCTCATGGTGAGATTCTTACAGAATAAACCGGCTGCTTCAGGAACTTGGAAAACGGCGCTCTCCTTCTATTTTTCGTTGCATTACATGTAATTACTTTTCACTCTTTAGACATCACAATTATTTATTTCTACATTTTGAATACTAGTTATCTTATTAAGGTCAAAAAGGTTTGCTTGCCGTACTCCGCCGCAAACCACATCTCCAATTAGACGGTTCGTGCTAAACAATCACAATTTACTCAAATATTTCTTGAATATTACTGTTTTTCACAGCTGCCTACTTAGCGAAAATGTTTGGAAACGGGACTATTATTTTTTGTTTATTTAGAGACATGCTATCAGCTGTCATCGTTTTAGGTCATTGCGGACCCACCATACCACTAGCCATACCCCTGGTGGTATGGTGGGTCTGAATCTATACCACTGAGAAAATAGTGTTGTGGTAAACTAGTCTGTACAAATGAAAATGATGTCACATATATATACATACTCCTATTTCGCAGTTCGCCACTAGCAATCATGTTCGGAATTTGTCCAAGACATGGCCTACTGATATTTCTTTGTTCATTAACTGCATTTGTTTTGTACATTAATTATAAAATCTTCATTAACTGTTTGGTTATTTCGCCGTGTTTTAGGAATCGTCTTTGCCTTATGTATATCTTGCAATACATTCAATAATCGCGTTACCGTTTTGGTATTCTTGTTTAGTAATTTATTAATAATATATATATTATTCAGGAGCCTGAATAATATATGCTCTTGTGGTCCACAACACAATTTTCTCAGTGGTATAGTTTTAGATCCACCATACTACCAGGGGTATGGCCAGTGGTATGGTGGGTCCGCAATGGTTTTAGGTCCATCTAAGTCTAATGTATTGTAGAGAAGTAATTTTCTTATGAAAGTACTTAAGGTGTTTTGCAGAATACAGTTAGAAATAAGAAATGAAGAAAGAAAAGAAAAAAAAAAACGTTTATTTGCGGTAAACATGACGCAAAAAATAGTCTAGAATACAAAAATGAGAAAAGGTTGGAGGAAGCATGCGTCTCATCCACGCAAATCGGCTATCGCTTAGTATTATGCTACGACCCTATGCCAGACAGAGCCCCAGCTCTGGTTTTCAGCGACAGCTGGCGCCGACGTAATGACGTCAACCGGTGCAGCAAACAAAAAGACGCTGTACCAGTACAGCTTACTTTAAGAAAAATAATTTATTAAAGTTAGTAGTCGTGGTTTTTGGATAGGCGAAATTGTCTTGTTTATATCTATTTTTTCAAACTAAACTACAATTTTTGTGATCATCAAAATGGCTACAATGCAATATCGCTATCGATAGCGCTACCGGTTAAATATATTTCGAGAATAGGAAAGTAGCATTGCATAGCAGCGGAGATACGCCGATAATACCTAATACTGTCCAGAGCATCTTTGCATAGGCCTCCATTCGTGCAGATGCTTACCTACAGCTTTTGAAGGAATGTTAAAAAATAAAACAGTGGCACTCCGGGAGTGCCGACAGAAGTAAAAACTTGAAAAAAAATCGGCACCGCGGTAATCAACGCGTTGATGTCTTTTACTCCACGGTGTCGGTAAATTGCGTTACAGTGTCGCGAAATCAATGGTTTAGGGAATCTCAAAAATGCACAACGCGCCTAAAGAAGTTTTCACTTCAAAAAAATTCACCTGTAAAAATGAAAGTTTACATAGAATCGCATTATTATTTATTTAACAACGCACAGCCTCCACATGTTAATCAGAGCAAAGTACCGAAACAGAGCAAGACATGTCACGATTATTACATTTGCTTTGTTTTTGGAGACACAAATTCACAAAAATGTGCGTTAAAATAAAGTTTCTCAGTATCTAAGTAGCAGTACGGTGTCCGGATTTCTGGCCGGTATTTTATGGCAAGATATAGATTTTGTATTTTCTTTATGTAGATCATCTCGTAGTTGACTTCTGAGTTCATGACTATTTAACCGGGCTTTCCTGTGGGTGCCTTAAGCTACTACACTTAAAACCTCAAGCCAGGGGTTATTCAACTATGCTAATTAAAACTAGGTGAACGCTCGCTAAGGGCACCCCCTGTGGGATACGAACCTCGACTTATGGCGTCAACCGTAGGGAGGCCATCAAGGATGGGACGGGCTGGGCAAGATATAGACTCGTTCCCTACTACATGGGACTTAAACATAACTGGCAATATGTACGTGTACCTACTATAAATAGGCTACCCATGTACCCATGGCTACCTCTTCGGCATGATGTGCTCCGAATCCGTGAATGTCGAAAAACAAAACACAACCACAGATTACTAATCATGTTATTACAGCGAAAACTGTTTTATGACCTTTCAATCATAATTATTGTCATTCTGAAATCAACTTAATACACAACAGTTAAAGTTGTTATTTCAGTTAATTCCAGTTTACCTGTGTTGGCTTTAGTAAAGTCTTACCTTCATCGCACCAAAATAAGCCAGTTAAGGCCACATACCATATGGCAGGCGACTTAAGGCCAACAACACACTCATTGATAAGTTACTCATATGTTCCGGATGCTATGTCATAAAAGAGTTATAATTAGTGTCATTTGACATACTCCAGGCGTTTTGGCCTTTATATGTGACCAGCCTGCCCTATAAATTAAACACAATCTTACTTAAAATTGGCTAATAACATTGCTTTTTAGATGGATACTGGCAAATAAAAATCAAACGAGCAATGATATATATTTATTTGTTTGTATATATGTCGAGGCACAGATAATATAATACTACGTACAGATACCCAATCCCATACAAAGAAATGAACCTCCCTAAGTCTGGCTATTGATCTGGCTGTTTTTTTTTCCTCCATTTTATTAACAGATGGCAGCATAAGCTACTTTTACAACGCCATCTAGGAGTCGACGTAGATACTTAAGATTCTCAACATCGCACATCGCACGATGCGACGGTTCAAGGACAAGTGTAATAACGTAATAACAATACAACAACAAAAAAATATCTCGAGTTGGCGGAATAGTTTCATTTGTGTGAGTGAGCTAGCAATTTTCAAACTGCAGCGAATGTCTGTGTATTTTATTATTTCAATGATTAAATCTAGATTTTCTTCTCCTCGTTACTAAATCTAGTATTGCTAAAACCCTAAAACTGAAATCACGCCTTCTTCGCCCGAACTCATTTTGGCAGTAAGCCGGCGTACGCACGGACGTAATAAAATAGCGGCGATATTTTATCGCGCACTTGAATTTCCACGCTCTGCTTAGCGCCGAGAGTTGAAAATCCAACAGTGTGTTTTTACAACGCGCTGGGACGAGATTTCGTCTCAACGCGTTGGATTCTCAACGCTCGGCTTAAGGTGATATATTGAAAAAAATGGGCTTTTTCTTTATCGTGTAACTTTTAAAGTATTTGGAATAAGGATTTAACATTTTGGTGTACTATTTTTGACTATATGATCTAGTATCCTGAAAAAGGAATACACGATACAATGAAATTTTCTCGATACAAAAAAATTGCAAAGGTTCTATCTATTTTTATCTTTTTTGAGTATCATGGCGCAACGCTTATGAGTTATTCAATGGAATTTACTTTAAAACATAGAGAGTAAGAGTTTCGAGTTTCAAGAAAAGCAGTTTTTTTTTAAATAATACTTTTCATTTACAAAAGGCGATATTTAGTTTTGGCACATACGTTGTTTTATTCCGAGCGGACACACATTATCGTCATCTCTTCTTTCGCCTATCAAAAGTATTGTCATCACTCTCGTTCATTCATAGATCAGTCGCCCGATGGGGCTCATCGACGAAGAATCAATGTCATTTTTTTGCAAATCGGTGCGATCAAATTTACGTGATCTAAAGAATTTTGTTTACAGAAAAAGTTAGTACTTCAGCAATTTAAAGTAATTATTGAATGCAATTAGTGTTGAATAGGTATTTAGACTGTGTGTGTGTATTCTTGTGAGTCATGTGAACAATATAACATTATTTTTCTGATATGATTTCGTGGTGACATTTAAATAATTTATAAATACAGGAAGTAATATAACACCAAAACTGAACATTACCTGCAAGGTTTGGAGTGCACAGGGCTATCAATGAACTCATTTTATAGGAATTCAATAGCAATAAGATGATGATAATAGTGAGCCGAATTCTCCACCTTCACTAAAGCATAACCAACACAATCTATTCCCGCCTTGTAAAGTATTATTATGTAAGTATTTTATTTTCTAAGAACATCTGTTTTTATACCTACAACTTATAATAATCTTTTGTCTAAAGAAATCGGCTAAATTATATGATTCGTTTTTAGGTTTGAAATACGTCAACAGTACATCAATATGTCAAGTACTGTCACTACGAATGATAGATCACAAAAAAGATATGGAGTCACATTTGAATTGTGAAAAAAGGAGTTTTTACCCGACTACGGCAAAACCAGAGGAGGGTTATGATTTTAACATGCTATGTATGTATATAACAGGCTTTCAAATGCAAAATCAAATTCAAATCCGACTAATAGTTCCAGAGATTAACGCGTTCAAACAAACTCTTCAGCTTTATTATTAGTACTAGCTTTCCCTTCATAATATTAAGTTTATATTAATTATTAATACATAATTATCAACTAATACTATAAATGCGAAAGTGAGTTTATTTCTTTGTTACGCTTTCACGCTAAAACGGCTGAACAGATTTAGATGAAATTTGGCACATGGGTAGACCTACGAAAAAAAGGGTAATTTGCACAGGATTTTGTTTTCAAATTGCTTAGATATGCGTTACCCCGATGATACGTGCACATAGCTTTAAAAAGTACCTTAATTATTAATAGTTAGACTAGGAAAATTTCACAAAGATAGCTTAATGAGAAAAAACTTTGTGCTCTAATTTTACCAAAACATCTCTGAAATGCGTTTAGTATTTAAATTTTACACATTGAGACGTGACCTTGGGTACATGTGTTTTATTTTTAATTCTTTTTTTTTTTTACTTTCGCTGTTGACATGCGTAGGCCTTCACAACTTGTATTGTCATTACCAAAAGCCATTATAATCTGCCTATAGGCATGGGGCATGGGGTATAGTTTTGTATCTACAGTATCAAGACATCTTTGAGTCATTGATCGCTACGTCAAAAATGTTGTTCACAGGGTCTAAAAATCCAAGTGAAAGTGTAAAGTTTCTTGAAATGCGAAATTTTCTGAACTGTTGAGAATATCTCAACTTTAAAAAAATTAAATGTTAGTTGGCCTGCACCTCCACTTTACCCCATTTGTCTTTGGATCACTACGTTTTAGAGTAGACAATTTGTCTACAAAGTGAATTTTTGAGATGGGGCAATAAGGGCAACTACCTTAACCGTTGTTGCTACAGGAAAACGGTCTTAGAAGACCGTCTTTAACTTTTGAGACATTTTGATCTGCATTCACAGATTTTGAAAAAAAATTACAGTCAGCAAGAAAATGGGCAGTTTTCACAAAAACTTTTTTTGATGCCAATCGATCCTGTTTCTTTTATGGAACAAAAAACTTTAGTGGACCAACTGAGGTTTGAGTACCTACTAGAAAAGTCAGAAATTGCAAAAAACTTTTCCCATACATTTTGTGTGTGGGAATGTCACCCTGTAAACAATAAATATTTTTGCTGATAATTAAATATTTTGTATTATTTGTCTACTCCATAGTTCGCTATATGCAAAATTTCATAGATCGAGATAAATTATCGTTACTTAGCACGCACTTTTTTCTTAGATATGTTTCCGTCTTTATCATGCACTTTTAGTATGACAGTTGTGCGACAGTGACAAGAATAATGCTTAGCCAAAGCCCATGCTAAGTAACAAACGTTTTCAAATTCCGTTCAGTTATTTCGTTAGTTCCACTTTTTGCTACTGGTTCAGATACGTTTGTGGCAGCGCGACGATGTGGCGGCCAACCATCGAATATAGAACCGCCACTCCCCGCGTGCGGGGGCAATAAGCCACGCCCATCAAACTACTCTTTATTTTCAAAATAGGCCCTTAACACCGAGAGTTGAAAATCCAGTGCGCAATAAAATCCCGCCGCGGGTTTATTACGTCCGTGCGAACGTCGGCTAAATGTTTTTAGAAACATCAAATAAAAACCAGCCAAGTGCGTGTCGAACCACGCACAATGAAGGGTTCCGTAATTGGGATGAATTTATCCCAAGAACAAACTTAACTTTGCAGTTGAAAAACATGTTCTCTTATACGGAATGTATGGGAGAACATGTTTTTGCAACCGCAAATTTAAGTTGGTTGATTATTACTCGTTAACTTATAGAGCCCACTTAGCTGTGATAGATTTCCTTTTAATTTCATTATAAATACTACTGCTAGGATTTTTTTTTTAAATAAACCAACCGTTTAGCTGGCAGGGGACAATAAAAAGGTGCAAGTTAGCAAAGGTGTCAAATGTCATGATTTCAAAGGTGTCAAATGTCATGATTTTATGAAATCATGACATTTGACACCTTTGCTAACTTATGGAGTTGTATTGCTGATTGTAATGATTATAATTGAGTAAAGCCATATTTGTTACGGCCGCGAATCATATTTTAATCAACATAGAACCTAACACTGATCTGTAAAATACAAAAAAACGTAAGAAAATTTGAATTTCGCGGGCAAACAAGAGAATCGGCACCATTAAGGAGGAAGCGTCAGGTACGCTTCCCCCTTCCCACACCAACACCTCGACTTCAGATGCAAAAACAGTGTTGAATTTTTTATTTCTTTTGCTTATATTTCGAAAACGGTGTGTCCAATCGCAAAAATAATGAAAATTTCGACACCCTTTATAAAACCCTTAAACCCCTAACACTCTACATGTAGGTAATATTTTTTCTTATTTTCCATACAAAAAGTGAAAAAATCCGTTTAAAACACGTCGAGGCTGCCCCTCCTGCGTGCCTCCGGCTCTAAAAAGATTCACGTGGTTAGGTATCACGTGTGGAGTCGCGATTGTCAAATTCGATTTAGATGTGTCAAAATTATTTTTAAATTTAGAGAATTTATTTTGCAGAATAGCTTTGAGATTCGCATAGTCAAAAGTAGGAATTTTAGTGATATTTTAGTTAGTTTAGTTCGGTGTACAAAAGAATCGGCACCATTGGCTACCTATCTACTTTTAAAACGTTTCGTGCAATCCTTTTTAGGGTTCCGTACTCAAAGTGTAAAACGGGACCATATTACTAAGACTCCGCTGTCCGTCCGTCTGTCTGTCCGTCTGTCACCAGGCTGTATCTCATGAACCGTGATAGTTAGACAGTTAAAATTTTCACAGATAATGTATTTCTGTTGCAGCTATAACAACAAATACTAAAAAAACAATAAAATAAATATTTGAGGGGGCTATACAACAAACGTAGTTTTTTGCCGTTTTTATAGATAATGGTACGGAACCCTTCGTGCGCGAGTCCGACTCGCACTTGGCCGGTTTTTATAGAAAGTTTTAGAAAGGTATCAGTAAAATGAAAAAAATATAGTAATTAAATAGGTAGGTAGGTACTTGCCAAAAACATGTTAAGTAATAGATTTATTTGAGTTATTATATTTCTACTATGTAAAGTAGGTAATAGATTCAAAAAAAAAACAGTGGCACTCCGGGAGTGCCGACAGAAGTGAAAACTTGAAAAAGATCTTGGTGGAATAAAAATACTTGTATAGAACATTGGTCCGTAATCCAATCAAGATAAAGTTCACAATCGCGTTTAAAAAAAAAACTTTTAAAACCTTTAAAGTAAAAATACTTGCATAGAACTTTGATCCGTAATGACATACAGGTTTTGTAAAAAACTTAGTTTAGGCACCAGTCTTCCACAAATTAATTATATAATTGTGACTTTGTACTAACATTCTCTGTAATTTGTGGTAAGAAAATAAATAAAATTATTATTTTTGTTTTTAGATTTGTTTTCCTCGGCCTAGCCGGGTAGAGCTGATGGCACGGGCCTAAGCCAAGTGTTCATCAGTGGGGTTAATTGGTGGCGGAGTAATGTTTGATACCACGTGGTTATCTGCAGTAGGCTGTATGTTAGCCGAAGTTAAATTCGAGTGGGAATAATGGTGTAAGCTGTCCGACTCACATTGGAGGAATTTTCGTACTAGCCTACATGTATTGAGAATCACTGCCTTCTGCAGCAGATGGTAGGTGTTAGGTGGCAGGTTGAGGGAACTAAGGGACTGATGAAGCTGTTTGGGTATCACTCCTGTTGCAGATAGTACTATGGGGACGATTGTGACTTTTTGAAGATGCCAAATTCGGGTCATTTCGTCTTTCAGTTCGGTGTATTTGGATAGTTTTTCGGCTATTGTAGTCTGTAAGTTATGTGTATTTGGTACGGCAATGTCTATTAGGAACCCAGTTTTATCTACTTTGTTAATTAATGTGATATCTGGTCTATTAAAGTGAATTGTACGGTCGGTGAGTATGGCTCGGTCGAAGTACAATTTTGTAGTTGAGTTCTCTAATACTGTTTCGGGGTTGTATTTATAATATGGTACTATAGTGTTTATAAATTTGTTTTTATGAGCTAGTTTTTGGTGTATTACGTTGGCTACTTGATCGTGTCGATGTTTGTAGTCTGTCTGGGCTATTGATTTGCAGGCGCTGGTGATATGTTGAATTGTCTCTGGTGAACTATTGCATTTTCTACATGTGTCGGTTGTTAAATTTTTTATAATGTATTTTCTGTAGTTTTTGGTCTCAATTACTTGGTCTTGTATTGCAAGCATAAATCCTTCAGTCTCCGGAAAGAGTTCACCTCGATTTAACCACGCGTTCGACGCATTTTTGTCGACATTTAATTGGCATAAATCTTGGCGATGTCTTCCGTGTAGAGACTTCTGGGTCCACTCTAGACATTTGGTTTTGTCATCAATCACTCTTTCGTTTTGCTGTTCAGTTGTGTCTTTAAGATTAAGAGGTGTTAAGTGTTTATCGTTTTGTGCTATTAGTTTGTGAAGTGTGGAAGATGCGGTTTTATCGAAGAAGTACTTTCTGAGGGTTGTGATCTGTCGGTTGTGTAAATTTAAAATATCAATAAGTCCCCTGCCTCCCTCCTTCCGCGGTAGTGTTAACCTTTGCAGGCATGATCTAGGATGGTGTTTACGGAATTTAGTCATAGTTGTATTAATTTTGCGCTGCAGGTTTTTCAGGTCTGTTTTGGTCCAGTTGATTATACCGAACGAATAGGTGAGGACAGGGATAGCAAAGGTGTTAATTGCTTTTATTGTGTTTCGAGAGTAGAGTTGTGTTTTAAGAATAGTATTTAATCTATGTTGGAATTGTTGTTTTAGTTTCTGTTTGGTCTCTTTATAATGTATCTGACTTGATTGTATGTATCCTAAGTATTTGTAAGTATCTTGCTCATCCAGTGGTTCTATCTGTTCGCCTGTTTCTAAGGTGTATTGGTGTTGGTAGTTCTGGCCTGCTCTAACTGAGTTTATTTTGCATTTGTCTATACCAAATTCCATTTTTATGTCGTTTGTGAATTTCTCTGTCAGGTTAGCTAACTCGTTAAGTTGACCCTCAGTTTTTGCGTATAGTTTAATATCATCCATGTACAGTAAATGATTTAAACTGCCACCCTGGGTTTCATCCTGTCCATGAGTAGCAGGAGAATTTAAAAGAACTCCTAATGAAGTTGCGTTTAATATTTTAGATAGGGGGTTTAGAGCAAGGCAGAACCACAGTGGGCTAAGTGCATCTCCCTGGAAAATTCCTCTCTGTATTTTAATTGGGCTGGTGTCTATTGTTTCGGTTGGTGTAGTGAGTTTTAATACTGTAGTCCAAGTTTTCATCACAGTCTTTAGGAACGTTACTACTGTCGGGTGAATTTTGTAAATTTCTAATACTTGCACTAGCCATGAATGGGGAACAGAGTCATAAGCTTTTTTGTAATCAATGTACATTGTAAATAAATCCGATTTGGATTTGTGGACTTTTTTTAAAACAACGGAGTCTATGATTAATTGTTCCTTGCAGCCTTGGCTATATTTTCGACATCCTTTCTGTTGTTCGGCTAAGATGTTATTGGCGTCAATGTGCTCGTATATCAGTTCAGATATACAGGATGTGATGATCTTATACAAGGTCTGCAAGCATGTAATGGGTCTGTATTTTGCTGGGTTAGAGAGGTCATTACAGTCCTTTGGTATCATAAAAGTTGTTCCAAACATTATGTAAGAAGGTATTGATTTGGGGTCTTGGATGAATGAATTTATAAAATTATATAGGTAACCATGAATTGCTGTGAATTTTTTGTACCAGTAACTATGGATGTGATCTGATCCGGGAGCTTTCCAATTATGTAACCTTGTAAGAACTTTATGAAATATTTCTGGGGATATGCACTCAAACACCATTGGATGAATGTTTGTGTTGTTACTTGACAATTCTGATTGTATCCAATCCGCTTGGGTATTGTGGCAAATAGGTTGTTCCCATAATCTTGCCCAGAAGTGACGTAATATCTCTGGATCAGGGGTGTTATTTTCATTGTCATATGGGTTGTTGTGTTGAATATTTGTAGTTGCCTGTCTGATATTGCGATAAAAAAGTTTTTCATTGTGGTTGAATTGAGTGTTTTGTTGTTTTCTTAACGTGCATGCTTTATATCTTTCGAGTCGGCCTGTTACGACAGAGAGTTTTTGTTTCAGTGTGTCTAATGTGTGTGCTGCTTGTGTGTTAGGTTCTTCATGTACGGTATGAATTTTATAAAGTTTCATAATCTTTTTTACATGGTTCTTTAATTTTCTACTTCTGGTGCCGTTCATAAATTGTGTCATTCTACCTATTTTCCTTCGCAAATCTTTAACTTTTTGTTCTAATCGTCTTTGCCATTTTGGCTTGTATTCTGTTCTTCTTCGAATTATTTCTCTCGGTTCAAGTGTTATCTTTGCTCCGTTTACCTTAGCAGCGGTCCAAGCGGCACAATAAATGATAGTTTGTAATGTGTTGAAATCGGTATCTTCATTAACACTTTCTGGAAGTATGATTTTGTTTAGATAGCTAATTATTCTTGCAAGATTTTTAGATGGTTTCTGTTTAGGAATATAAATTCTATTAATAGGGTTAGTATCTTTAAAAAACTGGAGTGCTTGTTGAAAAGTATCATCTATTAATGGCTCCCTATCTGGGTTAATTTGTGGGTTTAATAAGATTTCTGTTATACTATTTAATTCTATGTTATCCGATGTTTGTATATTATGTGTAGATTCTTCTATGGTGCATGTTTCTATGTTGTTTCTTATTTGGGTATTAGAATTATTGATATTAGTAATAGCTGTTATTGTTTCCCCATTGTTGCGTGAGTTAAGGTTATCTAGTCCGAGTTCTTCAGACACCTCTGACTTTAATGAATTTAATTTATCATCGGTGATGTACTTATTGTTTATTATTGCTCTTCTCTGATCAGCAATTCGTTGTTCACTTAGGTGGGCAAGTGAGGGAAAACTGTTGATAAAATCTTCATGCATGCGTCTTCTATAAACTGTCTCATTTCTGCCTAAATCTGTAACTCTATAATAAGATCGCATTATAGCTTCGTTTTGTTCACTGGTCCATCTCATTCGAGTCTGTGTTCTATTAAGTGAAGTATGGGTTTCAAGGGCTGTAGGTTGCATTTGTGTCGGTGTAGATGTTTGTTGTGTATGGTCGATAGAGTTTTGTGATCGTAGAGTAAAATGGTTTAATTGTAGTCGATCCAACTCTTCTCTTACTTCGTTTCGTATCTCATCTATAGTTTTTTGTGTTAATAATTTATTGTTTATTATAGCTCTACGTTGGTCTCCTATTCTCTGTCGACTAACCTGCATGTTCGGGTATTTTTCTATAAATTTCAGGTGGAGCGGTTCGAGATAAGTTCTTTTGTCTGTATCTAATGAAGTTAATTGAAAGTAAGTGCGCAGTATGAACTTATTCATTTCAGGTGTCCATCGTCTGCGTGTACTTGGAGTGCTTGTAGTGGGTGCAAGCTCAGTGTCTAGATTGACATCTTGCACAACACTATCAAGCGTGCTGGTGGTGGACAAGCTAGTTGTTCTTCTTGTCATGTAGGAGGGGCGAGTCGAAGGGATGGATGAGAATAATGAAATGGTATCATCGCCCGTGGAATCGGCTGTGGCTTCTACGTAGTGAGCCCGCCTGTTCAACTCACAACGACCAGCTGTAACAATTTTGTTGGTAGGAGCCCGCTTGCTCAACTCCTCACCGCCGATGGTTCGCATGCTGTGGCATCTAGCATCGGCTCCAGATGCGCCCCGGCGCTCCCCGGGAAGCGACCGTAAATTATATACTCTTTTATTGCTCATCTCCATAAAGGGTTACCTTTCCTTGTTAGCCGCGTAAGTTTTTTGTACATATTATTATAATATAAATAAAGAGCAGAATCGCGTTTACAAAAATGAGATGTCGGCAACGGTGTCGCGAGTTTGTTTTTCCCATCTCAAATATGCCCAACGCTCCTAAAGAAGTTTTCGCTTCAAAAATTGTTTGATTTTCATTTTCCTACTAAACGTATATTAATAACGACAGATCATGTGATGACAAATTGAGTAAAACGCCATCTATTGCACAGAGCTCTGAACAAAATGATCAACTATATCATTCTATGAGTTCGAATTGAAGTAAAAGGTTTAATTTACCTTTTTTGTTGAAAATACACGATTTATGAGTTTAATTTTATAAATCAGCATTGAACAAGGAAGTTTTGATTTTTGCTAATCTTACTTATGCCAAAATCTGCCGTTTATCGCTTTTTAGTGATTGTTAATTTCATCATTGTTACCTATGCTGCCATCTATGATTTTTTTTACAAAATTAATTATAATTTGTTCGAGTTGAGACCCCATGGTAGTCGAGGCTAGGTTTTAGAATTGATTATTTCATGAAAAGATCGACCAATTCATGAAATGGTTGTTTCATTAAATGGCCAGCTAAAATTTACCATATCGTTCAAACGTCAACGTTTAATGATATGTCAGTCGACGTTAGGACATATCATTAAATAGGGTATCCATGTAAATTTTACTGGCATTAATGAACTTTTAGTAATCTGCGTCAGTGGATAAATAAAACATTTTAAATAGTTTTGATTCCAGAAGAAAAAAATAATTAATAAGATTTGAATAGTTTAATACTAACCTGTGCAATACTGTTCATATTGTCAAATATTGAGTATTCAATGATCTGGCCAGACCACATCATGATGTGGCCAGCGATCGATGTTCTATTTCATGAAATGATCGATTCTAAGATCTGGCCACGACATATAGATTTCTACTCACGTTCTCGAAATCGGCTCTAACGACTTCGATGAAAGTTGCAATATAGGGGTTTACGGGGGCAAAAAATCGATCTAGCTAGGTCTCATATCTGGGAAAATTCGTTTTCTCTATTTTCACAGCCTCGGGAATGTGATACAACGCTGGTATACCTGGACGATATGTTTATCTATTTTCACCCGAGCAGAGCTCGGTCGACCAGGTACTAATATAAACTTATTTGTTCAAAGAAGCAAAATAACTCCTACTGCGAATCTGCGATCACAACCCTTTTATAATTTATTATACACATTTTCTTCTTAAAGAAAGAAAGAAAGAAAGAATAACATTTATTTGGACACAGTTCGTGAAACACAAAACACAAATAACAGTGAAAATAAAAAATAATGTTTTTAACACAATAGTGTGTGCCTCACGGCTGCGCCAAAAAGTTTCATTTCAACATTCACTCGCATCTGCACGGGCATTAGGCACCTAAATGAATGTTTAATTGAAAAGCCAACAACTTTTTTTTGCCTTCATTATCTGTCGCCTTGTGTAAATTAAAACGGGCACACAATTACTTGTTGTGTTCCAAAAATGTTAGCCAGTGAGCAAGTTTGGTAGTCGGGCTTTTTTTTTTTTGGGTGGTGAATTATCAAATAACTGCTCCGGAGGGCGTGATCAGACTCTTATAGACTAAAACCCACCCGTGTTCCTTCAGTTGCCATGTTGCCGGGGGCCACGATTTCCCTTTTGGTTTTATTCGCAACCCCGGCAGGCATCAGCCCTAGCGGACTCCGTCAATTCTGCTGACATCTCTATGAGGCGCGCGTGGAACACAACGCGCCGTCGACCCGGGCCTGGTCCTTATCGGACGGCGAGCTACCCATTGCTCACCGTCCGCAAGCCTGCGCCTACGGTGGCCGGAAATTACAGCTGGTAGCGGAAAATCATTTCTATAAAAATTCATTGTTGAGTATATTAGACGCTGCTATTCTCCAACGGTGTATACTTTATTATGACCAAGTTTTGTGGAAGTAGCGTCTTTGACGGGTGTTGCAGCACGGCAAATTTTTAGTAGAACCCTACCTTGGTAGCCGGGCTGACTGCACAGTTGCACACTGCACATGATATTATTATTCAATGACAGTCTGCCCCGAAGGTTCGTTCTAAGTATCGTCAGTCGTAGAGGAAATATCCTCGAAGTTTAAAAAATCGTAGACCTTTTATCTTTTGAATATTATCAGTGTTCTATCTCTGATGATTATGGTCATCGAACCCGGAAGGACGTTATCATAGACTAACGTTCTTTTATCGTATTTGAATTACCAAAAACACAGAGTGGATTGAACCTTAGTTTTGTAGCAGATTTGGAATGAATTGTGTGAAAAATAACCAGCTCATTGTATGAAAGAGTGCACATTTTTAAATCAACATTGTGATTCAAGATTCAATCATCACGCTATTTTTTGTTGACCGTAGACTGTCAGTATTCATCAACAGTATTTTTTTGACTTTTTGCTTTGTAATATCATACCGGAGAAATTATATAATAGGTACGGTCAGCGACAAAAGTCGCTAGGTTGTATTTCAGCAATTCAAATACCTACCTACAGGATTATTGGTAATATGTCGGCAATCCATTAAGGGGATACAGGAGAGGTCATTTATAACCAAATGACCCCTTAAAACTCCTAAACAAATGTCGCTACCATTTTCAAGTAATTTTCTTATTTTAAAACAAAAATATTGAATGTCAAATTACTCGAAAATGGTTGACATGGATGGGTAATGAGGTCCTTTGGTTGCAAATGACCTCTCCTGACAAAAGTCGCTAGATTGTATTTCAGCAATTCAAATACAGGGTTATTGGTAATATACGTCGGCAATCCATTAAGGGAATGTAGAGTTTTAAGGGGTAATTTGGTTGTAAATGACCTCTTCTACATCCCCCTAATGGATTGTCGACATATTACCAATAACGTATAATAACTAAGAGTTAATATTATTTTAATTTTTTTTTTGTTGCGATTATAATTAAATATTTAGCTCTGAAACTGAAACGTCAGTGCTCATATACACGAGCAGCACGTTATCAACGGCACCGACTCGACTTGTCTACGGCTGCCGTCGACAGGTGTCGACAGCCATAGCTGCCTCTGTCGTTGGTATGGACGCTGACTGTACCTATCAAACAATTTAAAATGCATAAATACTTATGTACAAACATCGTTCCGTTGGCCTAAAGATATAACAAATTATCATAGTAAAATGGTTAATGCCTATAGGCGCTCGAAGATAGAAATAAAATCCGATTGAATCTTTAAATTTTCGAGGTTAATAAAGCTGTGCTGGTCACAGCAAGTCTATTAATGGATGACCATTATTTAAACACCTACACACTTCCGTGGCTCGGAGAATACATTAAACATCGGTCCCTAGTGGTCGTAATATGAACATTTGGCAGTCGTGACAAGTAGTCAGTCAGAAGCCCTGAATAGTCCGACAACTGCCGATCGATTCTGTAAAAAATGTGAAGTGAGCTATCATTTCACCTGCAGTGCTATTCTGTTAAAATCTCACCGTGAACGCTTAGGTGAAGTGACCTTGAAAGTGAGCTGTCAACAGTGTCAATCCCTAGTATATGGTGGAATGACAGCTCACTTCAAGTTCATTTCACCTTAGCGTTCACGGTGAGATTTTAACAGAATAGCACTGCTGATGCTGGGAATTGACAGCTCACTTCAAGCTGTCCTGTCAGCTGTCACGTTACCATTCACTCCCTTTTTATTCATACATGCCTCACACAATCCATTCAACTTTTCTTTGGTTCCTCTCTCCATCCATTCAACATATACTATCGGTATTGACTAGTAATTAGAAAGGTCAGATGGCAGCCTCTCTATGTCAAATATTGATATCCTACCGCGTTTTTTGTTCCACTAATTACGGACAAAAAACACTTGAGATTTTCGTCTATCTCACTCGAGAACTCTAGAAGTTATTTGTATTTATTTGTAGTGTCAATGAACTTGTACAGACATGCTAACATGTAGCGGGTATGTGAGAAATAATGAGGTGATCTCAGTCTACAAAAACTATGTGTATGTAGTGTGTACATACATCGAGTACTTATCTATTTTAATTATTGTATATATCGAGTACTTCCCTCTTTTTCAAAGGAAGCTGATTGTTGTTCTTTCTTGATTAAGAGGGTTTATGCTAAAAGTTGGCAACGTCGTAAATAGCTGTCAAATATTTACCTGTTTTGATTAATTTAGCAATATTACTGTATGGAAATAAGAAATGTGGCCAACTAGTTCCCTAGAATATTAATAATGAAATGCAATAATTAATATCGTAATACCGAATATTTAGTTTTAGATGTAAAAAAGTATTTGGAAACTTTCCAAATGCCTTTTTAGGGTTCCGTTGCCAAATGGCAAAAAACGGAACCCTTATAGATTCGTCATGTCTGTCTGTCTGTCTGTCTATCTGTCTGTCTGTCTGTCTGTCTGTCTGTCCGTCCGTATATCCGTATGTCACAGCCACTTTTTTCCGAAACTATAAGAGCTACGCTGTTGAAACTTGGTAAGTAGATGTATTCTGTGAACCGCATTAAGATTTTCACATAAAAATAGAAAAAAAACAAATAATTTTGGAGTTCCCCATACTTAGAACTGAAACTCAAAAAAAATTTTTTCATCAATCCCATATGTGTGGGGTATCTATGGATAGGTCTTCAAAAATAATATTGAGGTTTCTAATATCATTATTTTCTAAACTGAATAGTTTGCGCGAGAGACACTTCCAAAGTGGTAAAATGTGTGTCCCCCCCCCTGTAACTTCTAAAATAAGAGAATGATAAAACTAAAAAAAATATATGATGTACATTACCATGTAAACTTCCACCGAAAATTGGTTTGAACGAGATCTAACAAGTAGTTTTTTTTTAATACGTCATAAATCGTAAACCGCAATTTACCTTTCATTCAATGTTACTTGCTGCTACGGAACCCTTCATGGGCGAGTACGACTCGCACTTGGCCGGTTTTTACACCTAAAATTGTTACAACATCAAATTCAGTGTTATAATTGCAACTCATTATTAATATTCTAGGGAACTAGTTAGCCACATTTCTTATTTCCATACAGTAATATTGCCAAATTAATCAAAACAGCGAAATATTTGACATCTATTTGCGATGTTGCCAACTTTCAGAATAAACGCTCTTAAGTGAAAGAATAAGCATGGCACCCCCCCAGTAGATAACCGTTATCAAAACGCCGTCATCTTTAGTGAAAATATACTTAGCTATGTGAGCGCATTTGGCATTAAACAAGTAGGTATCTTGACAAGTAATAGGCATGTCTTAGGGGAACCACGTTAATCTATGAACAGCCTGGATGGATGATCTCCGCTTTCATATTCCTTGTCCATAGACTTAATCAAATCTACTGCACTTGCACCATGCAGCTAAACTTATCCAGGCCTTTCCTACTACGATAATTATACGGTCAGGTCGTCCCTCTCCACCCGTCCGTCGCAAGGAGAGAGATCGATCTTCAGATACACATACAATTCCAATTAACCTGATCCCATCTTTCCAGGCTGAACGTTACCGCGAGAGACGCAGGCTGGCCACTCCGAGCCCGACGCCCTCCCCCCCGCGGCGACAGACCGCCCCCGCACCCGCCGCCGGCGGCAACTGGTTCAAATCCCTGGATAGGCTTACCAGGAAGAAGGGGAAGAATACAAAGGTATTGCTTTGCTAAGGTCGAGATTGGAGAGGCTTTTGCCCTGCAGTGGGATAATATGGGCTTTTAATAATAATAACAAGGCATAACCAAATGGCCAGGATTATTCACCAGCAACTTGCTTTGAAATAAATAAACTTGCTGACTCTGAGGTACCGTATTACAAATATGTGCCCGACCCAGTTCTCGAAAATGACCATTTCACGTTGTACTGGGGTCGGTCTATCATTACTGACGGGACTATTATTGCCAATAAGCCTGTGGTGATCGATAAGCGGAACGCGCAATGATAGTCGATGTTACCATTCCACATGACGAGAACCTCGTGAAAGCTGAGAAAAAGATACAAATAAAATATCTCGACTTAGCACACGAGGTTGTTGACATGTGGAATGTGAGCTCGGCTATCATTGTGCCGATTGTCGTAACGGCCTATGGCCTGATGGCCAAAAGCCTCGACATCTCTCGAGGCTCTCGTTAGGCGGTTGGGCCTGTTTCAGAAGGCAGTACTCCTCGATACGGCTCGCATCGTGAGGAGGTTCCTGTCTCTGGAGCTCTAACCACCGATAGTTTGGACCCAGCTCCCGACACCGGCGAACCTAATTTACTTTTATTTTTAATTGCTTTTTTATGTCTGTTTGAAAATGTCATTAGATAAGAATGAAAAGTAGTAAACGAAATAATAATAAATTATTAACTTATTGTTTTGTGGTATCGTAGCACTAATAAAGACTTCCATTGCACCAGGATGAACTCTAAGAACTACTGAACAGGGCCGAGGTCTTTCTTATTTTGAAATCATTATATTCATCAAGTTTATCAGACGGATCCCAGTTCGATGATAGTCTTAATAACAATAGTAGGTGAAGAAGGGGTGGTCTGTATCTGACAAAACTTACCTATAATTATTTTTGTTTTAATATATTATTTATTTAATTCACAATTATAACACCTTTGCAGACTCATCCAAGGCTGGTCTATAAATTGAATTATTATATGTATATCTTTGATATACGTGCTCAGAATAATACTCCCACTACTGTTAATGATTTTTGATGTCTCCTATACTAGTCTTTTTAGTATGAAACAAAACACAACCAATGATAACCATTTGTAAACTCTGTTCACTTTCAGATCGAAAAAGAAAGCATAATAACAACAGAAGATGAAGCACCACGCAAGAACTACCCAAAACCTGCGAAACCTCTAACATCACCAGCGAAAAACCTTCGCTTCTTCGGCGACACAGATCCAGACTCAGACGCGAACGTCAAGCCCTCTACCGAAACTAAACGATACACTCACACGAAACATGGAACTCTACGAAAAACCATATCAAACTCAAGCACAGGACTTGATGAGGTAGATCACAGCGAACTGACAAACAAAAGCTACTCGCTGTCAAACTTACACCGGGAAGACAAAAGCGAATCGCCAAATGGAAAGCAATATAAAAGGAACCTTCAGAATATATCAGAAATACAAAGTAATTCGGAGAACGAGAGTCAGTTTGATAGGAAAGTGAATGCCAAGCCACCGATTAGTCCATATGAGAGATCTAGAAGTCACAGCAGTTCGAAGACTTTGAAGGGATCTAAAGTAGATGTGAGGAGGAGGCAGGAGGATAGAGGAAGCTCGTCCGAATTGAGAGGAAGTAAGCAGGAGCTTAGCAGGGATGTGAAGTAAGTAGTAATTATGATCTTTGTAAATAGAATTTGCATTTGACAACTATCAAACTTATCATTGAGCATGTTTGTCTAGAAGTAACGAAAACGTTATGATTGGAATTTCAAATCCCCAATTTAAATTCTTGCACTCACTTGAACCACCAATCACTAAATACTTTAACGCTAAACGTATTTAAAATATCACTGTTTCTGTCAATCGTTTGAAGATGACAGAGACAGAATGATGTTGTAAATATGTTTAGCATTTATTGTATAGGGTGCAAGCGTGATTTAATCTAAAAAATGCGAATTATTTGTGAGTATGTATGAAGTTTAATTTTAAAAACCAATGGTGCCGATTCCCTTGTAAATAATAAGAAAAGGACAGAAGATAAGTTTTAGTTTAGTCCTGTCAAATTAATCAGCGCCTGTCACTCTCCATACAAATTTAGACGTGATTAAAAACTTGCCGACTAAAATTACGTCAATTTACGTCAAGCGCTGATTAATTTGACAGGATTAAACTAAAACTTATCTTCTGTCCTTTTCTTAATGAAATAGAAAGAAAAAGATGCACTAAACTTAAATTTACTTTAGTTTGTGAACAAGGGAATCGGCACCAATATCGACTTACCCATATTGTAGACTGATACTTATTTTTTTATTTTTGTAGGCACCGGCGTAGGACACCAGTTACCAACTCCGGAGAGAGCAGCACTGAAGGTGACTCTAGCCAGCAATCACAACGCAGCGTCGTGTACCTACATGCTACCACCGGTAAGTTCAGCTGAGTTCAGCATAAATAAGAAGGCGGTTTGACGGAGGACGAAAATCGAAAAGTCATGGCAGATATTGGGCCAATCCTTCTAAGTCCTTGTACCTACGCACAGTGGGAAAAAAATGACTTTATTTGTTCAAAAATCTGCCTACACCACAATTTTTGACGTATCGCTGCCATTTTTTTTATACACTCCTGAGATAACACACTTTGGTGTGTCACTGCCACTTTTCCAAAATCGAAATTTCTTTTTAAAAAAAAATCTTTTAAAAATCGGGAAATTAATCAAATTTTTTTAGGCCGCCTTAATGCACCCGCCATTTTGAATTTTTATAAACAGACAATAAATTCATGACCAGGGACCTGGGAAACCCCTGGAAACTGATTTTTGTTAAAATATATTTTTTTTAAATTGTTTTTTGCTTCATTTCCCGATTTTTTGAGGTTATAGTATTAACTTTTAAGGAAAAGTGGCAGTGATACAAAGTGTGTTATCTCAGGAGTGTATAAAAAAAAATGGCGGCGATACGGCAAAAATTGTGGTGTAGACAGATTTTTGAACAAAAAAAGTAATATTTTTGCAGCGACTTTTTGTTGTGCACTTGATTTACAACACACTGCTTAGCGCCGAGAGTTGAAAATACAACAGTGTGGTCTTTTGACGCGCTGAGATCTAGGATTCACTCTGTTGGTTTCCCAATGCTCGGCTCTAAACCGAGAGTTGAAAATCAAATGTGCGTTAAATAGTAGATTGTTATACGAGGGGCTAAAATAACCCATTCTAACGAGGTAGTTTTATTCCCGAGCTTTAGTGAGGGAGTAAATTGGGTTTTAGCGCCGTGTGTTACACTCTACTTTTCACTATAATTGCGAGAAAATAAAAAATACAATATTAAATAGTTTATTTTATTTAAAAAAAAAATACAATTTGTTCAATCTGAATTTTTAAGGAAACTTTTTATCCCGGTATGCGGTAGTAAAAAGCTAGTTTTACATAAGAATAAAGAAGAAGAAAAACATTTTTCTCTAGAGCAAGATATGCAATTTATTCCCCGCTCTGGTACGCTACAATGACGGACTTTTTGAGTAAGAGGAGTGAAAAAGCTCTTACAACTAACGCCAAACAATAAATTCATCAAGACGGTTGCCTTTGTGCGTAAAGTCTTAAAAATTCAAAATCTTGTGAGGGTTATACGGAGCACTCAATCTCATTTCTATCCAATGTGATTAATTAATCGTTTCCATTTCAGTTGGTGACATCCCGGACCCGGGCCGCATAACTCGCAACCGCTCCCGCGACGACGTCTCCTCCGTCAACTCCTCCAACCTTCAAGTACGCAGCACCACGAAGAGCTTCTCAATATTCGCGCCCTGGACCCCGAAACACTACAACGACCAACATGACGTGCACTACGCACAACGACCGAGGAAACCCAAGCCAAAAGAAATTGTAAAAAAGGCGTCTTCAACAAAAACGTTAACAGAAGACAAACCCGCGACACTACAAAAAAATAAGTCATACAGCCAAACAACACTGACTCGACGACCACAAAATAATCGACTAACAAGCTCGAGCACAACACTATACAAAAAATCCGATAAAAGAATTAAAGATACTAGCAACACTACGCCAAGGAAGTCAGTTGCTAGAGATGGCAAGAAAAGTCAATCTAGCGAGTTGATTAGTCGGGAAAATGATCGAGAAAGGGTTTCAAGATCCATTTCAATGCCTAAAGATAATAATAAAAAAGCAGGCTGGTTCAAATTGTCGAGCAAAAATAAGAAACCAGAAGTAAATACTAGAGTACGTTAACAATATTCTGACTGGAATCGACTAACCATTCGAAATAGGTTGATTAAGTTCAACACTATTTACAATTTTATTGACTGTTTACAGTGACTAACTTTTAATTTTGAAATCGCAAAACTTGTAAATTAATGTTTTGATCGATTGTTTTAAAAATGCCTATATCTCTAAATAATTTGACAACAAAATGAGTGCCATACTCGAAACTATTGTAAATGTGCATCAGGCGCTTTGGTCATTAGGCTGTCCATTGGCCAATTAATTAAAGTTGACATCCGAAACTAAACAACTTGCTTTGTGCAAACAAGCGCATCAAGTCGATTTGTGAGTTCAGTCAACTAAATCTGCAAAAAAGTCATTATGTGCGATAAAACTTGCCTGCTGACTTGAGTTCTCAAAACGAGATAAGTAGGTATTAGGTACTGTAGTTGGTATCTACCTAATATCATAAGTCCACCATAAATGAAAATCAGTCTCGAAATTGATTATAAAGCTTGCTTTTCAGCAGCAGTGCCACCCTCGGTCGTAAAATATTAATAAATAAATAAATAACAGTATCTAGAGTGGTTACTTCTCAGTGCCATTGACCACTTTATATTCAATGTTACCATTTTCTTATTTTTTAGTCATTACGTAAAATGCTTTTATTACTAATAAGATATTGAAAATATCTGTGCATAATAATTTTAATTTAATTTTTCTTATGTTAATTAAGTTTTCTTTTGATTTATAATTTTAATGCTTTTAAAAACTAAAGTGTCGAGTATTGTTGTGATTTGAAATCAAAATTGGCGGCTAACAGGCTGCAAAATGCCGTTTGTAATATTTTAGTAGATATTTTGATGAAAAACTTATTGTAAGCTCGATTGTAACTTGAATGATTTATAAATAAACGTCTAATTATAACGTGTGTTGTATCATTTAAAATTATTCGCTTTTTTATATTAAGTAAGTACCTTAGTAAAGTAATTACCCTAGTCATTCATGCATCTCATTTAATAGTAGATTGTTATACGAGGGGCTAAAATAACCCATTGTAACGAGGTAGTTTTACTCCTGAGCTTTAGCGAGGGAGTAAATAGAAACCGAGTTATAATGGGTTTTAGCGCCGTGTGTTATACTCTACGTTTCACTACGATTGCGAGAAAATAAAATAATCCAATACAATATTAAATAGTTTGTTCTTAGATTTGACTGACATACACATGAGTGTGAAGAAAGTTTATTATTTTTAATAATAACTCATAAACCTTTTTTTTTTTTTGGGTGGGAAATTATCAAATAACTTCTCCCGCTCTGGGCGGAGCGGGAGGGCGTGTCAGACTCTTACTGACTAAAACCCACCCGTGTTCCTTCGGTTGCCCTGTTGCCGGGGGCCACGATGTCCCTATCGGTTTTCTTCGAACCCCCGGCAGGCATTGGCCCTAGCGGACCCCGTCAATTCTGCCGACATCTCTTTGAGGCGCGCGTGGAACACAACGCGCCGTCGACCCGGGCCTGGTCCTTATCGGACGGCGAGCTACCCATTGCTCACCGTCCGCAAGCCCGCGCCTACGGTGGCCGGAAATCGGCTCGCGATTCCCGCCCCGGGCGTCTCCTCCTGCGGCGGTTAGGGGCGTGAGTGCGCGAAATTTGCCTCTTCCTCACGCGTTCCGCCTCCTCCTTCGCGAGCATAACCGCTTCGCAGAAAGAGGTGACGGCCTGCCATTTCCTCTCGCTCCGTACCATGGCCTGAACCAGGGCCGGACGCGAGAGATCACCGCCGCCGATATAACACATAAACCTTACGAACGTTTACAATAATAATTATTATTTAACTTAGAGTCGAAACATCACATCAGTAGATCGCAAACAAGCGATCGATTCGTGAGCGGGTAGCTAGTACCCATACTTACCTATAGTAAGTAGCTGTTTTAGTTACTAAAAATGATTGAATCAATAGGTAGGTACTTACTTTTGTGGAAAGAAAGCTGTGGTCAGAAACGTATAGAAACGGCTTCGTATAGAAACGTTTCCACATTTTGAGCTGTAAAAACTTTTGATTTCCCTTTTAACCTTTTAAAAAATTCCAATAATTTGGTGTATGCTTATTGTTGACCTGAGCATCGAATAGATGCACCATAAGCTACTTGGCTTCTTTGAATATGATAAATGCTGGAAGTAGACTAAAAGCACTGATTCAGATAGACTTGACGCCCTTTGTAATTTTCCATTTGTAAAAATCGTCGTAGGTTTTCATGTACGATTCCTTGGACTTTTCTGGGAATAGATTGTTGGCAATGGCTTCGGATTTAATGTACTCCGGAGTCAAATCACTATCGTCACTCGACATTTTTGTGAGAATTTGTAGAACAGTTAGTAATTTGTTGTAAAGCAATTCAGTATTCGCGCCTCTTTTTAATTTGTTCTATTTTTCTTTTATTTAAATTCTAGGTACTCGTGGGTGGCCAGTTCTATTTTCGAATAATTTATTTTATAGTGCAGATCATAATGGTGAATGCATGGAATTAGTATGTACCTCATAGAGTATAGTAATAGATGTACAGACGCCAGCACATCAAGCTACTACAATCTGTCAAATTTATTTAATAGATTTTCAACTTTATCACTGATATGTAAGGTTCAAAGTTGATTGGCAAAATTTGACAGTTTCGGGTAGCTTGATGTGCTGGCGTCTGTACCTACTACCTATCGTAAATGGTCGTATGCGATTTCTAATACTTTTCTACTTTATGTTCCAAATTCAAATCACATAATGACCAGCGGGTCATACTGAAATTCAGGACAATATTAATGCCCTGCTAGACCTCAGGTCTAAAATGACTTATTTTACATTAGGTTTGCATGACTAATAATTTGAAATGATATAGTAGGTGGTGTGAAAAAATATCTATGGTTTCATGAAATGACCAGCAAAAAATTTACCATAACGTTTAAACGTCAACGTTTAATGATGTGGCTGGCCGCATACGTAAGGTTTCTTGATCAGGATTCCTGATTCGGAATTCCGTGAGACTAGCGTAGACGTTCGATTATTTTTTTGTTTATTGCCGAAACGAACGTCAGTTTTTTTGCCGACACGAAAGTATATATACGTGTGCGCTTAGTTGAACTTTTTGTATATAAGGCAAAGTATTCAGATTTCCGAATCAGGAATCAGGGGGGGGGGAATAGTCAATTTTCATGAATTTTCTTAAACATATTAAAAGTATTTATTTTAAAAATTATTATACAAAAAAACGTGTGCGGTCGGGGAACCCCGTCAGGAACGAAGTTCTTTCTCACGTATGATTTAAAGCAAAAACAAACTATTGCAGCCGCCATTTTGGATTTACATTTTGACCTCACTATCGGCTTTAGCACCCTCGAAAACTATGAAAACGACACTCATGACGAAAATTTTGAAAATTTTCGCAGCCGCCATCTTGTATCTACATTTCGACCCCACTATCGGCTTTAACGCCCTTAAAAACCATGAAAACGATACCCATGACGAAAAATTTGAAAATCTTCAGAGCCGCCATCTTGGATTTACATTTCGATCTACTATCGGCTTTAACACCAATGAAAACCACGAAAACGATACCCATGACGAAAAATTTGAAAATCTTCAGAGCCGCCATCTTGGATTTACATTTTGACCAAATTCACACTTTCTCTCTCTCTCTCTCTCGCATGCAGTGTACTCGGGCCGATGTGTACAATTTTATTCCACGACACTGTAATCACTTTACTTTTGCTTTTCTTTTGTTTTTTTCTGCCGGCGGCGGCGTTCTGTCTCTCTCTTTCTTTCTTTCTCTTTGAATTAGAAGAAGACAGTCGCAAGTATTAACACTTTTTAGCGTGACGATTTCTGTAAGTTTGCAAGCCGCATTAAAGAAGTTTGTTCCAAAAAATATGTTTGAGATCCACGTTTACAAAACTTTTTATAAAATTTTCTTATTTGCCCCCTGCAGCAGCAATAGCCTAGTGGTGTGACTGTCAGACTGCCAAGTCATAGGTCTCGAGTTCGAACCCAAGGCACGCACCTTTGACTTTTCGGATTCATGTGCGTATTGTATTATTATCACTTGCTTCAAAAAAGGTGAAGGAAAACATCTTGAGGAAACCGGCATGCCTGAGAGATATTTCTCGACGGCATGAGAAGCCAAGTCAGAGGTCCATGGGCAGCTTTAAAAACCTCTGACACCAGGTTAGTCACTAACCACACGAAAAGAAGAAGATTTGCCCCCTAAAAGTGACCCCCATATTCAAAATTCATTTATTTACGTTGCACGTCCGTGTTTGGATCACAGAAATACATGACTCTACTAACCCGAGCAATTCGGGTCATTAACGATCTTCATATTAAAATTGATTTCATCATTTCAGCCGAAAGACGTCCACTGCTGGACATAGGCCTCCCCCAAGCACCGCCACTCCGACCGATTCTGTGCTTTCCGCATCCAGCGGATTCCTGCGGCCTTCACAAGGTCATCGGTCAAAATTGATTTATTCACATGTAATTTGAGTGAATTCGCAAGGTTACTGTTGTTTATTTTATGTTATACCTAATGTAGATTATGTAGTATGTTATTGTGGTATATGATAGATAGAAGATAGATAGATAGATAGAATATTCTTTATTATGTACACCATAAAAATCACAGACATTAATATAGAAATTTTACATTGGGTGACACAATGGGCGGTCTTATCGCTAAAAGCGATCTTTTACAGACAACCTATGGATGGATTTAAATGGAAAAGGAGAGACAATACTGCAGGTAGTCAGTGGTGTACCATTTACATATACAACAGATACACAGATACATAAAGCATGTGTATTTTATTGTCTCGTAACAAATATTTTACTGTATATTTAATTAGATAGTTACGGAAACGTTACGTTAGAAACGTTGCGGTTTTTGTTCAAGTTTCTCATATATTTTTTATTTTATTTTGTCAAAGTTTTGTTCCTATGTGTTATTTGTTGTGAGTAATGTTTCCTATACCTATAATATGTTATAGAACTTAAAAGTTCCTAATAGTTTTTAAATAGTAAATAATTTGTATTATATAAAGACAGCATAATTATAAGAGACCTCACTATCGCATTAGGTGATGAACCTGTAATGATAGTTATAAGGGAGAGATAAATAAATAAATGACATGTGTGTAGGTACCAATTTTTTTTGTACTGTGTCTCACTATCGACTTTAGCACCCTCAAAAACTATGAAAACGACAGCTATGATGAATTTGAACATTTTCGCAGCCGCCATCTTGGATTAACATTTGGCCTCATTATCACCCTTGAAAACTTGCTGCTGACAATATTGTCCAGGAAAAAATAATACTCCTACATGAAGTTTCTATGTCACAACTACAGACATTCCATAAGCCTTCAAAGAAATAATTATGGGTTCCAATCCAAAGTCACATCCAAAGTGACATGATTACAGAAATACATAAACGCCAGCATTTTTCACACTGTGTGCCATTTGAAAAGTGAAACTTTAGCTAAATATTGCTGTCAAGTAATAAATATAGGTACACGGAATTTAAAGATTTATACAGATGCTATGAATTCATTTTTTTAATGATTTGATTACAAATTATTTAATACTAGCTGCGCCCGCGGTTTCACCCACATAAGTCTCGATTCCGTAGGAATATCGAGATAAAAGTATCCTATATGTTATTCCAGGTTATAAACTATATGTGTCCAAATCCGTTCAGCCGTTTGAGCGTGAAGAAGAGACAAACATACACACACACTCACAACTTTCGCCTTTATAATGGGGGATGCGCTAAGGTAGCCCGCGAAATTCAAATTTTCTTTCGTTTTTTGCATTTTGCAGGTCAGTGTCAGGTTTTATGTCGATTAAAATATGATTCGCGGCCGTAACAAATATGGCTTTACTCAATTATAATTATTATGATCAGATTTCATGAAATCTTGACATTTGACACCTTTGCTAACTTAGGGAGTTGTATTGCTGATTGTAATGATTATAATTGAGTAAAGCCATATTTGTTACGACCGCGAATCATATTTTAATCAACATAAAACCTGATACTGACCTGCAAAATGCAAAAAACGTAAGAAAATTTGAATTTCGCGGGCTACCCTGACGCTTCCCCTTAAATGCTAAAATTACCGTAAGTATTAGTGATGTTACGAATATTCGCATTCGCATTCGCGAATATTCGCATATTTTTGCATATTCGCATTCGCATTCGAATTCGCGAAATTATTGCGAATGTTTTTGCGTGTATAATTTTTTTAAGTAGGTAATAATAGTTGGTTAAAAGAAAATCCAATTCCATTAATTTCTTATGTTTTGTAATGCAATAAAAAGTAACTTAACCTTGTAATCACATTATCAGTCTTCTCTTTATCATTTGGTATCATTTATTTATTTACTATTACTATTCACACTGTAACCTCAAAATTCACTTGTTTTGTTTACAAAAACACCGGCGCGAGCAGAATGACACTTCAATCGGATGCGTTCGTATTAATTCGGCTATTCTCGGAACGAAAAACAGACGGAACGCACTTCGTTCGAACGGGACTGCCGCTAAAGTCACCACAAGACACGAAAAGAAGAAGCTAAAGTCACCAAGCCATAGACAAATGGCGCCAAATTTAAACAAAAACTGAATATTCGCATTCGCGAATGTTGACAGCAGATATTCGCATTCGCATTCGCATTCGCGAATGTCCAAAATATGACATTCGTCACATCACTAGTAAGTATTTCCGAACGTCGTGTGCTAGAACTTTGCTAGTAAACTAAAATGTTTCGGAACGTGCCCCGCGCACGTGCCTTGAGCCAACCAACCACAGCGACGCGCTGAAATAATAATGGCCAATCACAGACGGTGTACATCACGGCGCGCCGTGCTGCACTATATCATAGATAATTTGACACGGTCTTCCCGCTCAAAATAAAAAATAACACGCCACCATGGAGTACTTTTTAATAGATGCCAGAGACGGTGTATGTGATTGGCCATTATAATATAGTTTTTTTTATGCGGGAATACCTTGTCAAAATGTCAAATAATCTATGATAACCATAGAGGAAAGTAATATAATATGGGTATAGAGCCCCCTCGCAGAATTTTTTAAAAACGCTAATGTCAATTGAACGGATAGTGCCATCTATTGTCGCCATCCACAAACTTGTGCTAAGTATAACTTTAGGTACTACCTACGCAATAATGCCTATACTTTAGCTTCCTTACTAATTAATTTGATAAAGTTTTACTTATTTTCTCTTTGTTAACATAATCATTGTAAAACTTTAGCAAATTTAAAACAAGCAAATTAGTAAGGAATCACTAATTTCAAAAGGTACATAGTGGATATATAAAAAACAACTTTCTTTTACAAAATTACTTATTTATTTGTTTTGTATTATTTTTATCCGTCTTAATCGTTGTCATCAGAGTCAATACTATACAATCAATCTTAACAAATTGTTGAGCTGTTCCCATTTAGGTGCAGTATTTGTACCTTTGAGGCTTCAACTATAGCCTTATCCATTTTCGATGGATTTATCTAGATACCTACACTTTCTCGCAACTTTGAATCTCTGCACAACTTCTATCCTAACCACGCTCTGCTACCATGTTAAAGTTAGGTGGAGAATATAGAAAAACAGTTGTTATGAGCAACGATAAAACTATTGATTCCTAAAAACAGAATAATTCGAATGACATTCATCAACAGTAAGTATTGCTAGGCAACACAACCATAGAGTATTTATAAAGAGTATGTATTCCTCAAAAATTATTATCTACATAAATATAAGCAAATAATTATAACCCGTGTTAAATAAAATGATAAGGTAACGAAATTAATTTATTTTTTGTCACAAATTATATAAGTTTCGATGGTGTCGCTATCTGCAGCGACCTAAAATAACTAACCGCTTTGGATGGGGATAACAGATGGCGCATTTTGTAAAAATAACCCCAAATCTGTCAATGTATGGAATTGTCCTACTCCTGATGATAACGTACTTAGTCTAGTTCTATTAGGTATTCATAAATATAAAAGGACGAACATAAAATAAAAAATGGTGCTATCCTTAACCAATTTATCGTGCATTTATTGCAATATTATTGATAGGTACATATTTCTGTTCTGTTACCTATTGAAGGAATTGTGGTCTTTCTACGCATCGTTGTGTTATTGAAGAGATGTAGGAACTCTCAGTGCTTCATATCATAATACAATTTGGGTACCTATAAGCTTTTCTTTAGTAAAAACTAATCGTAGTATCGTAGATACAAAATATTTAAGTACCTAAATATTTTATTTTGAATACTAATAATAATACTCTCTTTAGGTATTGTGGTAGGTATTTGTTAAGTTCCTATTCAAAAAGTCAATGAAAAAAGATTGTTGTTTATTTGTCGGTTCCAAAAATATAATTTGGTTTGTTTTATTATTTGGTTGTTCGTTATTGTTGTAGGTATTTGTCGTTCCAAAAAGACATTGTTGTTTGTCCGTTTCAATTTTTTTTTTCTATTTTGGGAATAAAACTCAAGTTTACTTTTACTTCGTCAGTTACTTTTAGTTCGTTAGTCATAGCCAATATTGCAAGTGTACAAATATTTGCTTATTATTGTCAGTTTTTTTTTGTTATTTTAGTTTTCCTTCCTCACGTTAAGTTTTGTATTTCAAACATGTCACAAAGAAGACAGTTCGATTAAAGGTCGTAGTACTAGGAATGCAAAAAGAAAACGTTTCTAACGATGATGAAAACGAAGAAGAAAGGCAAATCCGACGAGATACAGAATTGTCTTTTGAATATAGTTTGCACAAAAACAACAACAAGTAAAACAAAAAGGCCTAAGTATATTTATTATTCTTTGATCTTATTATTAATTGGCGGGTCGCTAGTATTGTTTTGTTTACAATTAGACAGCATGTGCCATCTATAGTCGAGTAGTGTAATTTATTGAGTCCGCCATCTTTTGCAAAGTTCGTCTATTCCCCTATAGATGACGCTATTATTCATGTTTATTTCATTGACTCCATTAAGCTCCAATATCCAAAATATTTGTCATCTAAAATAACGTTATGGATTAATTTAATTGAAACAACGTCATTTTGTTTTAGTTCAGTCCATCGAGTTATATAGAGAAAATTAGAATATATTTTTGTCTCACTAAATGACAATGTTACCAGTATTCAAAAAAACATAAGCACTAGATACTAATTTGTTTTTATTGATTTATTGGGAAGTAGTAATTAGCATCACTCAAATAATATCAATAATGTCAAATAATATCAGTAACATCAGTGTGTCGTAAGAATATAAATATTTCTAATTATTTTTGTTTGTTACAACCTTTTTTTTTACCTCCAAAAACACGACGTGTTCCAAACGTTTGACGTTTTGTGAATTATTTGTAGTTTGTACCGCGAAACGTCAACGACGTTGGAAGAAAAAAGAATGTGTCATTTGATATTTTCTACTCAATTTCCACCGGAAAATTTGAAATACGTTAACTATTACCTATAATTTCACGCATTGCAAGCATGGCGCGCCGATATAGAGATGCGGCTGCTAAATTGCAGCAAAACGTCCAGAAACATCTAAAAGTAATGAAAGAACTGTCTTCGTCTGAAGATGAGGATCCTTGCGAATCCAACGTCTTGGAAAGCATGTTCCAGAGCTACTGGCGCGGCGGCGGAGACACTCAAATGCTGAACAGGACCAAAAACCTCCTTGAAGAAGCGATAAGCGGCCGTTCTGTAACGTGTCTTATATGCATAGGGTCGATAAAAAAATCTCACGCTATATGGACTTGTGATCATTGTTTTTCATACTTCCATCTTTCTTGCATTCAAAAATGGGCGAATGATAGTATAAGCTTGCGCAGTGAAGAAAGTACGGGCCCGATAGCTGTTATAAAACAACTGAAAATCGAATGGTGTTGCCCTAAGTGCCGAAACTCTTATTCTAAGGAAGAAATCCCTCGTAAATATCGCTGTTTCTGCGGTCAAACTGATGACCCACCACACCATCCTTGGCTCATTCCTCATACCTGTGGTGAAGTCTGTGGGAAAAGGTTGTCTGCTGGTGAAAATTGTAAACACAAGTGCTTGCTGCTATGCCACCCTGGTCCCTGCCCTCCGTGCCCACAAACTGTCAATGGCATATGTTTCTGTGAGAAGGAACGTAAGAGAGTGAGATGCAGCGCTGCTAAATGGTCCTGTGGCCAACTTTGTAAGAAAACTCTTTTGTGTAAAACTCATTATTGTGAAAATGTCTGTCATGCAGGTGATTGTGCTCAATGTAGCTACACTAGTATTCAGCAATGTCAATGTAGTTCAGAGAAAGCTAAAAGACCATGTAATGATCCATTCTGGCAGTGTAAGAAGCCTTGTAACAAGCTATTTTCCTGTGGCTATCATAAATGTGACAGAATCTGTCATTCAGGCAACTGTGGAGATTGCCCCAACTCTGGAACTTTATCATGTCCCTGTGGAGCTAACCAGCGCTTTGTCCAATGTCCAGATGTTATGGAAACCTGCTTAGGTACATGTGGTAAGAGGCACGAAAATTGTGATCATAAGTGTCCAGAGAAGTGCCACAATGGTAACTGCCCACCTTGCCAAGTTTTAATTGAAAAGAAATGCCACTGCTCCACACATACAAGGGCTCTACCATGTAGCAAGGACTTTAAATGTGACACTAAATGTAGAGGAACTAGGTTATGTGGCAAACATGGTTGTGGAAGAAAATGCTGTAATGGAAACTGCCCCCCATGTGAGAAGATATGTGACAAAGGCCTCCACTGTGGTAGGCATAAATGTACAAATATTTGTCATCGAGGACCGTGCTATCCATGCCCTCTAGAATCCAAAGTAACTTGCAGATGCAAAGAAACGTATGTAAGAGTACCATGTGGACGGGAAAGGCAGACAAAACCTCCTAAGTGCAACTTGCCCTGCAAAATTAAATACAAATGCGGACACAGCGAAGAAAATAAACACTCCTGTCATTTTGGTGACTGTCCACCTTGCAAAGCAATCTGTGACAAGCAGTATCCTAAGTGTAGTCACCATTGTAAAGCAGTATGCCATGAATATGTTGCTGTGCTGTTCAAACAAGTTGAGAAACCTGCAACTCCTTGGGAGGTACAGCCGCCAAAGACTAAGATTATGACCTTAGAATGTCCACCATGCGAAACACCAGTACCAATGGTTTGTTTTGGAGAGCATGAGACAGACCAGCAGCCTTGCCACACAGCTTCACGAAGGCCTTGTGGAAGAGAATGTGGACGACCGCTTGCTTGTGGAAACCACAAGTGCACTTTACTCTGTCATCTTTATAGCCCTGTGGCTGAATACCCAAATGTGCCTTCAACTTGTAAGCAATGTAACAGAGAATGTTCAGTTCAACGTCCTGAAAAATGTGCCCATAAATGTTCTATTAGGGCCTGTCATCCTGGTCCGTGCCGCCCTTGTGAAATACTTGAACGCTTAGCCTGCCACTGCGGCGTAACAGAGATATACTTACGTTGTCGAGAATTGTCTGCAGTTACCGAAGAGATGTTATCATGCAAGCAACAATGTCCTAAGAACTTAGACTGTGGCCATCGCTGCCGTAACATGTGTCATTCAGGAGCTTGCGGTAACCAAGTATGCACTAAGAAAACGAAAGTGCTCTGTCCTTGTGGTTCTATGAAGAAGGAGGTTCCTTGCAACTCAGTTAGAAACGGAGACATTAAAATATTGTGTGACAGTACCTGTGAAGCTAAGAAAGCTGCTGCTAAAATAGAACAAGAGAAAGAGAAACAGAGATTGAAAGAGCTGGAGGAAGAAAAGAATCGTAAGGAATTAGCAGAGTATGAATGGAAACTAAGTGGTAAAAAGAAGAAGTACAAGGAAAAGAAGATGGTTGTTGGTAAAGATGACCGAGGATTCCTAAAGAGGTATTGGGTACCAATATCATCATTCCTAGTTATGATACTAGCGGCTATTTATTATATATTTTATGTAGGATTAGAATAGACAAAAGTCAATTATTATTCCAGTAGATTAATTAGTTTTTATTGAAAATACGTAAAAATGCTAGGCATTGCTAGATATTATCTGTACCAAATTTTAGGGTTAATAGAGTTAAATTCTATTTATAATATAAAGGGTAATATTTATTTATGTTTAATGATAGTGTTATTTGTTTATTTAGGACTTAGGTCCTTTCCACACTGAGTGGGTTTGATTTGCACTGGTTTTTAATGTACATTTAATTATTTTATTTTTGCATACATTATTGTACACCAGAAAAATACATTACCAAAAAAATGAACACTACAAAACAAACAATGGGTGACCTTATCGCTTTCTGCAATCTCTTCCAGGGTACCTTGGATATTGTTATTTGATTTTAACTCTTGAATTTGTTATCAGGTTGTCTTGATTTATTTGGTTTGGTTAGATTATGTGGATTACTTCAAATACTTCTGCATTTGTCATTATCTTATTTTTTTGGTGTACTATATTTACCAGCGGTTTCTAGCACAGAATCGGTCGAAGTGGCGGTGCTTGGGGGAGGCCTATGTCCAGCAGTGGACGTCTTTCGGCTGAAATGATGATGATGATGTCTATATTTACCTACATCTTTGACTACCCCTTCTCTGGGAATACTACTGAAATGGAACGGAAAAAATGCCTACACTATTCACCATCAAAGGTAACCTTTGATGGTGAATAGTGTAGGCATTTTTTCCAATATTTTATGTAGTTATTATTATAACAATATTGTTGATTGGGCCCAACAACTAACCACTTTAATGCTCAATCAAATAGATCAGTTTTACATAGTTTATATTATTACGATAAGTTCGGTTTGTATGTAATCGTTGACGTTGTACCACTAGACTGCGCTAGCGCTTACTTTTTTGTGATTAGGATAATTTAATTTTTAAAAAGACAATGGAATAAATGTTGGTGAAAAGTACATGTCCTCACACTTGCCATATAAATTTGTCCAGTCAAAGAAAAAAACTGGCTGTTATAGTACCAAATAACCCGATTATTTGGTACGATAACAGCCAGTCTAAAATATAAATTATGTATGTTAAAGGGAAAGGATTATTGTCCTTACATAGTACAGACGCCAGCACATCAAGCTACCCGAAACTGTCATATTTTTTTTCTTTTTTTTTAATCAACTTTGAACCTTAGACATCAGCGATAAAGTTGAAAATCTATTAAATAAATTCGACAGATTGTAGTAGCTTGATGTGCTGGCGTCTGTACATTATCATTTTGCCTGGTCATTATTGGAATTTGTTTGGAAAAATCTTTTATTGGTGTTAGAAAACTATTTTCACAAACGTCATTTAGTACTATAACAGCAATTTAAAATAGTAGTTGAAACAAAAACTATGGTAAATGTACATTAAGCTTAATTCCTGTCTGGTCGATATTGGTTGGTGGGGTATCAGATAGTGCCATCGACGAAGACGCGCCCCTCTCTTCCTAATCACTTACAGTACAAGTGTGCAACATAGCGCTAGTGTTTTAGTTTTGTCGTGTTTACTAATTACCCACTCATAGGTAATTAGTGTGTATCGATAATACTAAAACACTAGCGGATTGTTGCAGTCTTGAACTGTAAGCGTTTAGGAGGAAGAGTAGGGCGCGTCTTCGAGGATGGCACTATCTGTAACATGTAACTTGTTAATGGACATATGTCTTACATTTGTCATGTCAAGAGATTATAGTTTTTTTTACCAGTAAGAAATTATTTGTTCCTATATTCGATTTTATTATTGGTATGGTATGTATACTATGTATTAACTTTATTCTTTTATATTATTTGACATGCCTCATGTTAGAGTTTTATAATTTCTTAAATTACGTCCAGTTGGTGTAAGGGCGCGTACACATGAGCGATACCCCAATGACGTCGCACACGCGTCGCTCTCTCCTCAAATACTTTGGAATTCATACTTTATGCTTGTTGTCATAACGTACAGTCAGCCTCAAAAAGATGTAAACATCGACAAGAATTATTATCGTATCAATGTGTAACACATTGGATACTTAATTGTAGCTACTTAATTGTACACATTGATACAGTATTATTGAACACTTCTTGTTGATGTAGATATACGTCTTTTTGAGGTTGACTGTACAAATTCTAAATGATCAAGCACGCCGCACAGGCACAGGGGGCCAATAGTAACCACGTCGCACACACATGTGCTTGGTCATTACGTATGTACGTTATGACAAGCGGCATGTATGAATTCCAGTCTCAGGAGAGAGTGGTTGCTCGAACGCAATCAGCGCGAGAAATTCGTGTCATATGAACGCGCCTTAAGGTAAGGGTAATGTCATTAGATAGATAGCAATATTTTAGATTTAGAAAGTGTCTAGAAAAATAACATTGGTGTTCCAATGATCTATAATTACAAATTTATGTCCCATACGAATATGAACCTTATTCTTTTGCTTGTATTTGTCATATTCGTACAAGCGAATGTGAGCAAGCGTTTCGTACGAATATGAACATTTCTGTTAAACGAATAATGTTCATAATCGTAAAACGAAACGCTTAGCAAAGTGAAATCTGAGTATTCTTTATTATAGATCTATGGACAAGATTCACAGACCTCACTAAGTAAAGTCAGTTTCATACGAATGTTAACCTTATTCTTAGGTGGATAATGTTCATATTCGTACAAGCAAATGTGAACACGCGTATCATACGAATGTTTATTCGAATGAGATGCTTACTTAGCCAAGCAATTTCGAAGTGCGGTTAGTAAATATTGCCCTCAGACTCCAGTGTAATACTAAGAATTTCTTAATTAGAAAACCAAAACTGCACTGATGCATGCTCTTTATTCATGACATTGCAATTATTTTATCTAGGCGAAAATAATTATAATTGTAACGTCCTATTTATTGGTGTTCATTTTGATTGTGATTATTAGTTTTATAATAAATGATTAAACATGTGTATGTATTTTTTTGAAACTTTTTGTTATGGACTAGAAAGATGTCGCAGCGGTGATATTTAATTTTCATCTATACTGCAAGGTCTTTCTGTTGTGTTGGCAAAAGCCAAAAAGATTTCACATCTATTCTATATATCTATGTATGTTATGTTAACTTACTAAACCTATTAAATACTTTTACTTACACTACATATATCACCTATGCCTGTTTTCTCTTATACCAGGCGAATGCCTAAATAAAAGCGTGCTGTTGGATTTCTAACTTACAGCGCTCAGCCGACCGTCTAAAATTCATCAGCGCGCTTTTCTTTAGGCAATCTTGTGTCACATTGTGTTAATGAAAACGGGTATTATAATACACTTATTATTATTTTAGTCTGACATTTTTCGGGACCCTGGGATCCCAGGCCTTTGGAAGGCGTACGAGGGGCCGAAGCCAACTCGCAGAGGCCCCTTTAGCCCCAGAGACTGTTTTAAATGGAATGTGGCACCAACCGACGATTATCCCTGTTTGCACTATGAAAGTGCACCCAAGGACAACCCCCGGTTGGTGCAGGACTATTGCAAAACATGGAAATAAAACATTGGGCATTATTAATATTTATTTATTCAGACTACAATGCGGTCTGCAGTGTTAGTAACTAAAACAGATCGGGTGCGGTTTGCAAGCGTTCACACTAGTGGGCTATCTGCCTGGGCGGCTATCGATTGCAGGATAGTAATAACCGAAGAAAAGTTTCAATGTAGGGGGGTTCAGAATCATGTACTGAATCCATGTATAATATGTAGTAAAAGTAACACCAAATATCAAAAATCGCTGTCCTGTGTTGTTGTTGTATTTAGTTTTTTTGTATTTAATGGTTTTCGGTGACTTCTCTCACGTCGTATTTTCACAGAACTGCAAAATCCAGCATTGTAAGAACGTATTGGTCATAGATAAGTCTCATTAAACATATTGAAACCGTAGCGCCTACATTGAATTGGCCACACGCGGTCATCTTACTGAAAGGTTGATTTATCTGTAGCACGATCTTGGAAAGACGCGCTTGTGCGCCTGAAAGAAAAACAAAAATATATGGTTAGATTTGAATTTTTTAGTTGTTGTTTACTTGTTAGGTTTTAATAGAAATGTCGTGTGTAAAATCGCAGTAGATTGTTAGCGTCACATGTCAGATGGCATTTGTCTCAGATTTTGTTGAATTTTCACGAGTGGATAAGTACCTACTCAAATTGTTCTATACTTTGCGTTTCGCAAAAAATGAAAAACATGATATTTTGGGCCAGGCGTTCGTTATTGTCTTGCTAGGTCCGGTTCGCCTAAAATAATCGTGATTTGGTTTTTCAAATCAGGATCACTAAAAGGAATACCTAAGGTTTTTGTAAGCCACATGTTTATAATCGTTTTTACCTATTTTGCAATGGATCACACGTTATTACGAAAATCTAAATAAACTTTATCCAGGTAGGTATTCCCGCATAATTATCGTAAGTTGCCATAAAACTAACACCAAATATTAAAAATTGCTGTCGTGTTGTTGTATTTAGCTTAAAATATGTGGTTAGATTTGAAGTTTTACGTTGTTGTGTTGTTGTTGTTGTGTTGTTGTGTTGTTGTTGTTGTGTTGTTGTTGTTGTGTTGTTGTTGTTGTGTTGTTGTTGTGTTTTGTTTTGTTGTTGTTGTGTTGTTGTTGTTTACTTCTGTTTGGTCTGAATAAAAATGTCGTGAATTGCAAACGACAGTGACTGCAGACGGTGGATCGAAAAAAAAAAATAGAGTTTCTTTAAACAAATTTATTTTGAAAGGTAATTAATAATTATAACAATTAATAGTGGTTAAACCTATTCGATGCTAGAATATGGAATTAATCAAATATGTATTAAAATAAGTAATTGCTAATGTCGAATTTCGCTGCGTCGGCGGCTCGTAGCTGGATTGACGTCATCTATGCAGTTTCTATGCGCTCGGCGTAAACTGAAGGAATTGCAGGGTAGGCGATATTCCTTAGGGATCCGTATTAACACCCTCACCCTTAGATCAGCGACTACATATTTTTGATCATGTTGAGAGAAAATGTTCTGGGACTTCATCTCGTTTCCTGGTATCTCTGCACGCGTAGCATGACCACCGTAGAAACGAGTTTTGTCGACGGAAGAATAGACAAAATGACAGATTGTGATTGTTTATCTGTCATTTTGTCTACTCTTCCGTCGACAAAACTCGTTTCTACGGTGGTCATGCTACGCGTGCTGGTCATATCTTCATATGTATGTGTCTTAGGAGTTTGCTGCTTTTTCTTGTCGTTTATTCTTGAGGTTCCAGCATTTGTATCTGCGGCTTATTATCAAAATGATAAGTATGGTTGCGCACAGTATGATGATGTAGAATGGTATGGTTGTATGATATAGGACAACCGGCTGAGTCTTGTCGAGCTGAATAGGGCTTTAAATTAATATCTTGTCCTGGATCCTGTGAAGTTCGTCCAAGTTGACTAAATTGAATCCGATGATGTGCTTGGAATCAACTGTTTGGTTCATCTCGTTATACCTAAAGATCTTTGATAACTTTAGTGGCGGTCCTTTTATCTCGCTGTTGTCGTTAATAATTGTAAATTGTGTCGCAAGCAAGTACAAGTCAAACCACGAACAATGAAGGGTTCCGTAGTTGGGATGAATTTATCTCAAGAACAAACTTAACATTGTAGTTGAAAAACATAAAACATGTTCTTCCATAGATACGGAATGTAAGGGAGAACATGTTTTTGCAACTGCAAATATATGTTGGTCGATTATTACTCGTTAATTTGTAGAGCCTTCTTAGCAGTGATAGTTTTTCTTTTAATTTCGTTACAATATACTACTGCCGTGAATTTTTTCACATATCCAAAACCAACCATTTAGCTGGCAGGGGGGACACTTGACTCTTTAGAGGCATGAGGAACAGGGTGTAAAGTTCACTCATCCACCATAGAAAAGGGAGGATCCTCCGACCAGACGGGTGTTGTGTCTGGCGGGCAACTGCCCGTCAGTTTGAAGTTGAAATCTTGTATGTATGTCGATCGCTCGGTAAACTCTAACTGCGCGATGCAGGATTTGTGTGACGTCATGTCTTTGATGCGTAGTTCGTATGTGGCGGTGTAACCGCTACATCACTCCCCTCCGGAGACCGGAGGTCGATAGTGGGCTGAATCTTGCGATGCTTCACGGTGCCAGCTGTGGTTCCAGTGAGTCGGAACCGGGTGCCACATAGTTCGCGGTGAGTCGGAACTGTCTGTGGTGATGGTGGTGATTGCGGTGATTCCCCAGTGAGTCGGGGTGATTGAGGGTGATTCCCCAGTGAGTCGGGGTGATTGCGTTGATTCCCCAGTGAGTCGGGGTGATGAGGCTGATTGCGTTGATTCCCCAGTGAGTCGGGGTGATGAGGCTGAGGGTGATGACCAGGAATGCGCGTTCGCTGCATGCTGGTGGTCAAGATACCCGTTGAAGCCGTGGGTGCTGGCCGGCTGTGTGAGTCGCCTCACGAAAACTTGCGGGAGTGATGATGATGATGACGTCACGCCGAAGTAATTGCTCGAAGGCTGCGCTGACGTTCATACTCGGGGTCACCAATTTAGGGGAATGAGGAACAGGGTGTAAAGTTCACTCATCCACCATAGAAAAGAGAGGATCCTCCGACCAGACGGGTGTTGTGTCTGGAGGGCAACTGCCCATCAGTTTGAAGTTGAAAACTTGTATGTATGTCGATCGCTCGGTAAACTCTAACTGCGCGATGCAGGATTTGTGTGACGTCATGTCTTTGATGCGTAGTTCGTATGTGGCGGTGTAACCGCTACAACTCTAACAAACATTACTACTTTAAAGCTTCATATTTCGCAAACGGATCCCTGAATCCAAAAATGGCCTTCACACCACACACAATATTTTTAAACGACCTTTCCAACGACACCCCATACTATGAGATAGACGCGAAAAAAAAATCCCCACTTTGCAGGTTAGCGAGGTACCCAATTTTTTTTTCTTGATTTTATTTTAACACTTAGTCGGCGTGATTAATATGTATACCTATGCCAAATTATAGCTTTATAGTACTACTAGCGACTCGCCCCGGCTTCGCACGGGTATAAACCGGGTTATTATACATATAAACCTTCCTCTTCAATCACTCTATCTATTAAAAAAAAACCGCATCAAAATCCGTTGCGTAGTTTTAATAGGGACAGAAAAAGCGACTTTGTTTTATACTATGTAGTGAAGAGTCTCTGAGCTAAGCTGCAGACAGAGAAAAATACTTGTAGAGACACGTAGCTCGGTTCCTCCGGGATAAATTTTGATGGTGTCATAATAAAAACTATTCAGTGTTATTTGCTCTTTTAAGTAATTCACTCTTAGTGGCTGGCGGAACTGGGACCACTATCGCCCACTATCCTTTTATTAAGCTGTAGAGGATGTCGTCGTCACCGTTGCCGGCACAAAGAAGTCCAGTTGATTTTGACAAGGATTTTAATAACTTTATCGTACACGGTACAATATTTATACAGGACAAGCTCTCGTCTCCTTTTCCCAGAAGGGACGAAGGAGGGGGAACGGGGGTCCTCTACACCAAAAAATGACAAAAGTCGAATATGGCTCTTAACTGAGCAGTGGAGTCTCGTGAAACTATTCCAATTAGGACGTAGCCAACGCATGCACCACTGGTTCAGTCTCACAAAAAACTAACATTTTGGCGGAGGTCATTAGATCATGGAGAATATGGATGGTGTCAAGCACCGCGATTCAGAAAGATGACGTATTGCGACAACGTCATCTAGTGTCGACTATTGGTATTTTGTAGTCACTTAACTATTCGTGTTGGTGGTTTAAAAGGTTTGTTACAAGCTGTAATCTCTATAAGTACTTTTCTCTAGAAGTAGTTCTAAAGTTGCATTATTTTTGAGTGATGAGTGGTAATGTGTGGTTATTTGTCTGTCCTAATCTGTATGGTAACAGTCCTGGTCCTGTAGCTAAAGTTTCAAGTCTTATCTCTTGAGGGTGTGTCGCATGGATTGTCAGTAGCAGCAGGACCCGGTTGTAACAATTATCTCACTTTAGGTACACGTTTCAGCCGCGATTTGGCGACGGGGCTGCGTTTTTTCGAGGTACATAACCACTCAGACGTCTTAAATGAGCTGTCAAAACTGATTACCGTCACGGCGGATTCTCCGCGCCAAACGCCCCATGCCATTTCCAAACATTGTAGCTATCTCAAATTCAGCCCTACAAAACCCATTTTTTTTGTAGAGATTACGCATAAGTACTACTAAATCCTACCAAATTTTCAAAAATATCTGTCGGCTAGTTTTAGAGTTGTAAGGTGGCACCTCAATTCAGACGTCTGAATTGAGGAGCCACCTTAAAAGTCGTGTATCTTTTAAAGTGTTTTACTACAAATTCCAGGATCGGGCCTACAAAATCGCCTAATTTACTACTAAATATTGGTAGTACCCGCGTTTAAATATGAGACATGGCTCCTCAATCCATACGGACATGATTAGAGAAATAATGTCAGAATAAATTACTTTTTTATTTTTATCCATAAATCACCCCCGACAATTAAGTATTAACTGACACACATCACTACACAGTATAAAACAAAGTCGCTTTCTCTGTCCCTATGTATGCTTAAATCTTTAAAACTACGCAACGGATTTTGATGCGGTTTTTTTAAATAGATAGAGTGATTGAAGAGAAAGGTTTATATGTATAATAACCCGGTTTATACCCGTGCGAAGTCGGGGCGGGTCGCTAGTAATATTATAAATGCGAAAGTGAGTTTGTTTGTTCCACTTTCACGCTAAAACGGCTGAATGGATTTGGAATATGGGTAAACCATGACCTGGAGAAGGATATAAGCTACTTTTCATCCTGGATCGTAGACGAAGTCGCGGGCAACAGCTAGTAACAAATATAACTCAAGAAAGCCAAAAATGAATTGACCAGAAAAGAGATCAACATTTTTACTTCCACCGTTGAATTTACAGAGTACAGCCTAAAGTGGATGTGCGGATGAAGAAGACCATGTAGGTTGGTGTCTGAAATGGTATTTTGACGAAGTCAGGTCTGTCATTTGTCTCGTTATCGTCAAGTCAGTCCACGGCCTCGCCACGCTTGGTCCAACCCTTGTGGTATGTCTTAAAACATCCGAGAATGCAGAGGTTAACGTTGCACTCCTCGCATTTCCAAGATGTCCTGGTCTTCACACGACAAACGCAACAAACGGTGTACCTATTTGGACCCTGTTTTAATAGGGAAGTGGTTATGCTCAATCATCGGTCCTGCTTGCGTCCTGCGTAGATCGTTACGAGGCTGACTATGCTCAATCATCGGTCCTACTTGCGTCCTGCGTAAATCGTTACGAGGCTGACGTAATGGCATCACCTGTCCAGTAGGATTTGATGGTGTGTTCAAACTACGATATTCAGTTAGTATGTCGAGTTGTCGGTGTCTCTTTAGTAGGTCTTCCGCCAGTACAACCCGGAATTGACGATGTGATATTTTCCGGTGAACACTGGAAAATATCACAAAGCTGTTAAAAATTGCCGCATTGTACAATCGGCGGAAGAGTTTTTTGTACCAAACTCTGTTCCTCGGACGTTCCAAGGGCTGAGCTGACAGGAATTGATCTTTCCTGTCAACTCCTCCCATGCTTTTGTTATAGTCAAGTACTATTTTTGGTTTGTAAGTCAGTCTATTATATTTGTCGTGTGTCCCGATTTGAAGGTTATGGTATGTTGAGATCATACTAACTATGTTAGAATCTCGCCATACTAGAACTGACAAATCGGAACAGTAAGTAGCCACTACTTCTCCTTGTCGAAGGTCAGTCTTTGTCAAACTCTTGACTGACTCAGGAACGAATTCCCGGTTCAGTCGTAGAGTACCGTAACAATCAGTTTTTTGTCGTTTTAGACTACGCAATAATAACGGACTATTATAAAAATTGTTAATTATTAAAGTATGTCCACGGTGAAGCAGCGGCTCGACCAAGTCGTATACAATTTTAGCCGTAGCGTTCGTGGGACGAACAACGCTATCGCCAGTCGTAATTCTGTCAGTGACCTCGTCCGGTCTGTCATCTGTGTGGTCATCTGTCTGGTCATCTGTCTGGTCATCTGTCTGGTCATCTGTCTGATCATCTGTCTGATCATCTGTCTGGTCATCTATCTGTTCGTCTGGTTGGGTATTCCGTCCGGCGGTGTTGTCAGTAGTCATTGTCGGTTTAGGTTTTCCAGTGTATACAAAAAACCTTCAGAGATAGCCACTGGATGACTCGCACAACTCATAGGTTTTCACCCCGACCTGTGCGGCCTTCGACGCAATTTTTTGGGCGAATGACAGCCTACCGTGCCACTTGAGCAATGATTCGTCAATGGCTATCTCTTGCGAGGGCATGTATAGATTGGAAAACTTGGTATTAAAGTAGTTAATCATCGGTCGTATTTTACACAGTCTAGTCTAGGGCTTTCAAATACCGGATTTTTTCAATACCGGTATCAATACCGGTATTGGAAAAGTCAGTACCGTGATCCCGGTATCAATACCGGTAATCCGGTATTGAACGCAAGTTCAATAAAATACGTGTTTTTTTATTTTCAAATCAGTCTTTGTTGTTCTTATTTATTGAAAATAATAAAATAAATACGTTTTGTACATAGGCCTCTTATGTAACAATTTGGTATTGGTTGATTATTTAGGTAGGACTAAGAATTAGGAACGTAATGAAAACTTAAACTTAATCTAGTCTTTTTGCACGAAAGCATTTCACATAGACTTTGTATGGGACGAAAACAAAAAAAAAATCTTATTATCTAAAAATGTCATCATGTCTCATGTAAAAATCAACATAGGTATCATTATTTGTAGAAATGTAAGTAAGTAAAGTATAGCTTAACTAGCTAGCAACCATTTGTAATCATTTTAGTAACATTATTAATAATTATGTAATAAAAAAACAATTTCTAAAAAAACAGTTAAAAAAATGTAAATGTATATAAATAACACAATAATACAAAAAGTTTTGATGCAAATTTTCGAATTTTAAATGTTTTTTTTTTAATTTTATTTTGACAGTGGGGTCGCAAAAAGGAAAGCGCATTCAATGTTGAATCAGACAGCGAACTTCTCAGCTTGTTACTTATATAGCCTACTGAAGAAAAAGCACGCTCTGCTTCAACTCTGGTAGGTACCACAGACAGTAAATATCTGTAAGCTGCCGATAGAAATATCTCCCGACCACCCCCAGTAGTTTCGAAGACACACATCTCTACTCTTATTATAGATTTAAAATCGGTGTTCATAGCTGAGATAGCACTCTTGGTTTTAGGCAATTTGGATATCTCTCTCTAGTTGTTTCTGTATGGACGTGTCTTCATTTTCACTGCTCGTATTCAATGAAGCAGAAGGTTCTTCTATCGTCATATCATGTTCATAATCAGTAATTGTCTCACTATCTCTTTGAGCGTTTCGTGTATCATTATTATATTTTAAACGTGCAAGTAAATTTACGACAGTATGACTATATACTGTCGTAAATTTATTTGCACGATTGACAATAACTGTACTAAGACTTAAGTACAGCTCAATTTCGGGCATTGTCTCAGGCGGGGCGCGGGAGGCTTAAGATAACAGCGGGACGCTTGCGCTGGTGAAAACAAGTGTGAGAACAAGATCACATAATTTTCAGATCTAATGTTTGTAATACCGTAATCACGGTATTGGGGCGTCAATACCGGTATTGTAAAAGGCCAAAATAAAATCCGTGATCACGGTATTACGGGATCCCGGAATACCGGTACTGAAAGCCCTAGTCTTGTCGTGTCCAGTAAAGTATCACTGTCGACGAAATGGATAAAGCTTTTTAGCAATAAAAACCGGTTGTATGTCATTATTTTAGCAAAAAATGTCATGGTGCCGTAACCATTGTACTTAAAATAGGACTCCTCATTCGGTAAGGGGTAGAGGCCTTGCAATATTTGTATTGCTAAAAAGGTCTGCATTTCGTCCCTGTTTGTAGGAGACCAATGGTTAAAGCGCGAATTAGGAGTTAGCTTATTCTGCTTTCGCAGTAATGTAATTTTTTGGTCAGCGTACCTTTTGATCTCCTTGCACAAACTGTCAATAAAATTAGTGTCGATCATACTGTCATAAATTTCTGTAGGTCGAGTCCGGTCAGTTACATGTAAAGTTGGCCCCACTGTAACACTGAAGGTTTCGCGGCGGCCTAAAAAAGTATCTCTGTCCTTGCTCCAAGTGAAAGTGTAGCAGTCGTCGGGCAGAATGTCGCGTATGGCCTGGTAATTGGCGGCATCCTCCCTCTGCAGCACTTCCGCTTAGAACGTCGTCAAGTCGACGTCACAGCCCAGTTCAATCATCTTAGTCGTCGTCACAGTCACCTCCTGGACAAACAGCAGGAGGCAAGGGTCAATCTCGTCATCTTCCTTGTCGGTGTCGATCATACTGTCATAAATTTCTGTAGGTCGAGTCCGGTCAGTCACATGTAAAGTTGGCCCCACTGTACCACTGAAGGTTTCGCGGCGGCCTAAAAAAGTATCTCTGTCCTTGCTCCAAGTGAAAGTGTAGCAGTCGTCGGGCAGAATGTCGCGTATGGCCTGGTCATTGGCGGCATCCTCCCTCTGCAGTACTTCCGCTTAGAACGTCGTCAAGTCGACGTCACAGCCCAGTTCAATCATCTTAGTCGTCGTCACAGTCACCTCCTGGACAAACAGCAGGAGGCAAGGGTCAATCTCGTCATCTTCCTTGTCGGTGTCGTAAAAGTTAGAAATACCTGAAACAAACAATATAACACTGAAGTTTTATTCATATTACTGTTTGAACGACGAAACATTGTATACCAATCATTTACTCTTACCAATTTGAGACAAATCGAAAGCTGCGGCCAGGTTTTTAGAAGCCCCGTCGTCTTCTGCAGGCACACCAACATCCAAGCCGAAGTCTGCTGAAAAAAAAAAACTGATTTTGATTTTTACCGGCTTTATTTATTTAAAAATAAACCATCACCATAAACATTACTCCGACACAGAGCGGTGCCTATTTTATTTTTTATCACGTCATCTATTCAAAAATTGCTAGTTTAGTCCTCGTAAACAGCTTTTTAATCCCTAGGGATTAAAAGTGATTTGAGTTTGGAACGTGGATATTGTTAGTAAAAGTACCAATCACCAAAGACGAACATTGTATGAACAAGTAGCAGGCTGGCAAGAGAGAGAGAGAAAGTGTAATTTGGTCAAAATTAAAATCAAAGATGGCGGCTGCGAAAATTTTCAAATTATTCGTCATGGGTATCGTTTTTAGTGTTTTCAAGGGTGCTAAAGCCGATAGTGAGGTCAAAATGTAAATCTAAGATAGCGGCTGCTGGAATTTTCAAATTTTTCGTCATGAGTGTCGTTTTCATAGTTTTCGAGGGTGCTAAAGCTGACAGTGAGGTCAAAATGTAAGTCCAAGATGGTAGCGATTTTTGTTTTAAATCATACGTGAGAATAAAGTTCGTTCTTGACGGGGGTTGGACCGCACACGTTTTTTTTTTCTCATAGAGGTTATTAAAAAGTAGATTCTACTCTAGAATCCTTCGCTCTGCTCTGGATTCAAAAAACACACTCGCCTTAAAAATAGTTGTTTGCTCACTTGGTAAACAATCTACTATTTTTGGCCGCAACAGACCCATTGGCAGGCTCAACTCAGTAGAGAGCCTGTCAGGAGGGGAACTGTGCGCCGAATTAGGCACCGTGTCGGCTTCGTTAACTGCAACGAATTCTTGCAAAGTCATATTAAGCCGACAAAACAAAAACTTACTGAAGTCTATGTCCGACGATGCAGCCTATGGCTAGCGTTCTGCAACAAACAAGACAAGATATAGCCTACATTAGACATAGCAAATTACTAAAGACGACATAGTCAAATAACCATCTTATCAGGAAAGCTGAACATGCCGGATGTCGAAGCTGGCGCCGGAGCAGCATAGCTGTGATCTGTAGCAAACAAAACAAGATGTAGCCTACATTAGACAGCAAATTACTAAAGACGACACAGTCAAATAACCATCTTACCGGCAAATTGGGATCTGGAAACGTCTGCCATTACGCACGGCTGACGTTCTGGAGATGTCTTTGTGTTGAATAAAAAATCCTATAATCACTACACATGAGACTGGAAATACAATGTAAACTCTATAATTATAGTGACGTTTTAGGAAGTTAGTAGTTAAATCGAGTGGCGTTAAATGGACTTTACACTGTTATTCATAAACTTGAGACGACTTGTTTGGACTTGAGTATAGCAGGGTGAAATAAAATAAAGTAGATGACGGTGATTAGAAGAAACAGAAAAAAATTACTTGAAGTAAAATTTACTTTGTTCTTCGTTTCCGGGTTGGCGCATCCGGCAGGAGCATTCTCTCCAATGTTGTTTCTCGCCTCCGAGTAATGAGCTCCCGCCGGGCGTCCGCAGACAGGGCGGCCATATGGCGCTGCGCTACGCGCCGCCCAGCCCTAACTTTAACGAGCGGGTCTTCCAGAACGTCAATGCCAAAATCATTGAAGATATTTTTAAAAACACAATGGAATAAATGTACCTCGTTATTATTCATTATGACAAAAGAAGACACTTACGCCTGCATCCCTCTTCCTCCCCCACGCCCTCTTCCAGCATCATTTGCACGATCTTGATTATCTCTAATAAAAAATGTAACAAAAATAGATAAACTTTTACCAGAAGTTCGTAACCAATCTCAAGTGCAAATTTACTTGGGATTGGTTTATCACTTCCTTAATAAGAGCATTTTAATACTCTTTTAAGAAAAAACCGGCCAAGCTCGTGTCGGACCACGCACAATGAAAGGTTCCGTAGTTGGCCCTTCCTGAAGGAGATGAGCTTCCCGATGAGTACCCTAGCCTCATTAATACGACACTCAATTCTGCACTGCCAAGCTGGTGCGGCGGGTTTCGGTCGTGCAGATCGGTCAGTATTTGGAAATTTGACACGAGCCATACGACATGCCGCAACAGCCGTGCAATACAAGATTGAGTGTGTATCGCAAAGGTCTGTGCTGCTTTCAATAAAATTTGGTAACAGCGCATCTAGGGCACACACCAGTGCTCTGTTTCTTTTATTCATGGGCAAACATGGTAGCCGTGGTCTAGGTGATGTGAACCGGTACTCATGAATCGCATCCTCCAGCGCGTTCCTTAATTTCACATTACATAGGTTATCTGCAGATATAGCCCTGACGTCCTCCTCTTCATCATATTGGGTTTCTTGCAATGGAACTGCGAAAGACGCATGCACAACATTCTGAGATGGGAGAGGGTTACTAGCAGAGCTATTCTGCATTTCCGAGCGCAGCCGATCAAGTGTAGCGTTATCCAACCTGTGGTTGTGTTGAATGACGCGCACCGGATCCGACAATCGTTGGGCCGAGACGTTGACGGCAGGTTCAAGCACCTGAAACAGAGAGAGCATCCGACTTCGGTACGCTGTAAGGTTAATTTCTCCCTCTGTAGCCCCATAATATGCGCGCATCACATTTTCATTTATGGACTGGGTCCATCGCATGCACGACACATTTCCACCGGCAGCGGGGACCCTGTTCGGGGCCTGTTGGCCTCGAGGTCCCAAGCCCGCTGGTGGCCGGCTTCTCCCCAGCTGACGTACAGGTGTTGGCGACGTCGGCGGGGCAAAATACTCGTCGCTCGAGCTCGACGCAACTACCGCGGCCGGTGTCGACACAGCGCTCACGGTGGGGCTGGGTACCGGCGGCGGCGAGGCGGAGCTGAGCGACGAGACCGGAGGTGATGGGCGTGTTCTTTGTCTCGCTGATCTCGTCAACATAACATCAATTTCATTTTCATAATTCTTTCTGTTTTGTCGGAGGTGACTTGACAGATGTCACCTCTACAGAGGAACCACCTTCTGTAAGTGGGAGGCGCAGCACTGGCTGCTCCACCACAACGCCACTCGTCATGCAACGAATTCGCTTATGGTCTGACGACCGATTGCAAATTGAAATAAAAGAAAAAAAAAAATGGCCACCAATGCTTTCCGATACATATTTAATTGTTTCTGTGGATATACCATCATGTCCTACACTATTAGTGTTTTTTAGAGAATTTATTATGGTTTTTATGTCATTTTTATCACTCGGTGCCATAAACATGGAGTGGCTAGGTTTAGGTATATTTGAAGTTGTTTGCATACCCATATTACAGACTCGTTTAATTTTGTCAATGAAAAAATCATTAAATACATTGGCTATGTCACGTGGATGTGTTATATTTGAATTCCCCATTTCAATGCTTGCAATTGTATTCTTAGGTAAATTATTTTTTGACCGGTTTATGATTTGCCATGTCGCTTTTGCTTTGTTTAATGATGATTGTATTTTATATATTCTGAGCACGTTGTGTTAATGTAATTATTCGCTTGTACGTGGTGGTATATTTATTAAGTTCTTTTTTATTTGCTTCATTTCTGTTCAAACGGTAACGCCACAAGAGTGCTCTTTTCTTTTTACTACAGGCTCTAATTCCACGCGACACCCATTTAGGTCTATTATGTAACCTTATTTTTATTCTTTTAAGCGGAAAGCATAAGTATAGCTTATGCTTTCCAACAACAACAGAGAAAAAGTCTCCAGAAATAGGTTGTACGCTCTATCCGGGTCATCACATTCATAGATATCCGAAAAATAATTGTTTTCCAGACATTCTCTAAACTTCTTCATATTTTCTGTGCTAAAGTCTCGTCGTTTGATATACCAGTAATTTAAACAGAAAGTTCTTTTTACAGGACACTTCAGTATTTGACAGGTGTGATCTGACAAAGCAAAGTTCCACGCGCGCCTCTGTGTGATGTCGCGGGGGGAGTCTCACACCTCACACCCCCCGCGGGCATGAAATGGTTTGCAACAGCGGGCCGGCACCAGTCGGGGATCATGGAAGGCGCACTAGATCTCATGATCCCCGGTCTAAGTGTGGGAAGGGAACACCGGGGTGGTTTTTAGTCAGTAGAAGCACATCCCTTCGTCCGCCCCAGGGCGGAGGACATCCATGAGGATTTTCCACCCCGGAGAAAAAAAAAAGAAGGTTAAGTTAGGTAAGGTTCGGCGTGGCATACACTGGCAGAGTGTACCGCATGGGAGTAGCCGCGCCGTGCCATCGTATCAAAAGTCGGAGCCGACCTGTCGCTGCTGGCTGTCGTTCGTTCGATGGTCGGGAGCCCCGAGTCGTGGGATGTGGTGATCTCCTTCTGGGAAACCGTCATTTCGCAGAATTAGGCTGTGGAAAGAGGGAGGGCGATTGAGACCACTCTCTTGATCTGTACCAGGCGGACCGGGCGTCGGCGGAGGGCAGACAACGCCCTCTTCCAGCCCCAGTAAATAGGTCCGGAGGAATGGCGGACCCGGGAACGTCCGCCGCCCCCCATCCAGCAGGACCAGAGGTGGTGGCACGTAGTGTTCCACGCGCGTCTCTGTTTGATGTCGCGGGGGGAGTCTCACACCTCACTCCCCCCGCGGGTATGAAGTGGCCCGCAATAGCGGGCCGGGACCAGTCGGGGATCATGGAAGGCGCACAAGATCTCATGATCCTTGGTCCAAGTGGGAATGGAACACCGGGGTGGTTTTTAGTCAGTAGGAGTCTGACAGACCCCTTCGCCCGTCCTAAGGCGGTGGCCATTATAAACCTGATGGCCGTTAGGTTTTGTTCGAACAATTGATTCGTTATTGTCAATCGTCTTTTTCGTAATACGGACCGATTACAAATAAAACAAATTTTTCCACGACTAGGAAGAAACATAATTCCACTTAAACGAAAACGATAAATAGTTCAAAGTACGAAGCATGTAGTCAGTTAAACCTTCGGTCACACGCAGCGAATAATCGCTGTGATTAGGCATTTGCATCGGGGCACGCTACAATTGCGGCGATAAATCCCCTCTTTGAGGAGTGGCTAGAGAGGCGCCACGGCATCCTCACTTTCCCTTTTGGGATGTTCCTGTTCAGGATAAGGCGGGAGGAAACGCCCGGGTGTCACCATTGTGGGGATCGCCCGGAGGATACGGTGGAGCATCCGGTGGTCTGCCCGGTTTAGGCGGAGCATCGCCGTGTCCTTGTGGAGGCGATCGGCGGCGGTGATCTCTCGCGTCCGGCCCTTGTTCAGGCCAGGAGGCGGAACGCGTGAGGCAGAGGCAAATTTCGCGCCCTCATGCCCTTAACCGCCGTAGAAGACGCCCTGGGCGTCGGGAATTGCAGGCCGATTTGCGGCCACCATAGGCGCGGGTTTGCGGACGGTGAGCAATAGGCAGCTCGCCGTCCGATAAGGACCAGGCCCGGGTCGACGGCGCGTTGTGTTCCACGCACGCCTCGAAAGAGATGTCAGCAGAACTGACGGGGTCTGCTAGGGCCGATGCCTGCCGGGGGCAACATGGCAACTGAAGGAACACGGATGGGTTTTAGACAGAAAGAGTCTGATACGCCCTTCCACTCCACCCAGAGCGGGAGGTTATTTGATAATTTCCCACCCAAAAAAAGGCATTCGCATCGAGAACTCCCTGTGTGTGATAGGCTATTTGCTGCGACTAGATTCTTCGCCGAGAGTTGAATTCGCCGCGATTAGAATTGAGCATGTTCCCTCTGTTCTCTCTTTGACCAATTCTTTCAAAACAATCTAAGGAATAGAAGCAAAAGCAAGGATAAGTATGAGGGATTGAGAATGTTTACAAAACAAAACTCACTTCGAACACATTCTAGCTGTAACAAACAGTACAAACCTTATTCTCCTCCAACCAATTTTATTGGAACTAGTCTCCGGTCTTGATTCCATTTTTTTATTACAAATAACTATTTAAAAGTTTTCGTTACTTCAATGACAAATTCATTGACAAAAAAAGCGGTTACATATTAATGAATCTAAATCTAAAGAACAATTTAATAATGCTTATAGTTGTTACAATATTATGAAGTTTTTTGATGTTCATATATTTTTGAAGCTCGAAAGGGCCAATATATTAATAAATTCGACTGTATAATGACTAATGTACTAATAGTATTTAAAGTTTTTTTGAGGTCGATGAAAATACTTAAAAAAATTGTGTTACGCTAAATTGAAAATGTAGACTCGTCACTACAATTCAATTCTATTCAAAATTCAATATATTTTATTTCACATAAACCTACAAGGGCACTAATGAAACGTCAGAAGCTAGGTGCACGGTTCCTATTGGTCGCTTTCCATGGAGAAGAGCCGGCAAGAAACTCCACGGTTATTCTTTTAAAATAAATGGTTTTACAATGTTTTCAAATGTAGGCCTATCAACAAGTACTATTTTATTTTATTTATTTTATTTTATTTATTTGGGAAAACAAACAGTGACACATTACATTTTATACGAATAAATAAAAAATAAAAAATACGGCCAAATGTGCAACCAACAACATTTTCCACGGAATACAAATAAAAATAAACTTTACAAACCATGCTATTTAAAACTAAAACTAACAAACTACAATAATTTAATTAGAAAACATTTTTTGTGCTAAATAGTAAAACAAATTTTAGCAAACAAAGAAATACCTATCAAGGCATGCAAATCTTAGCAGAAATTCTTAAGTTATTTTTATAATGAGTTAATGACTAAGTGTTTTGAGTACAATATTTTTGAATTTACCAGCAGAAAGAGCAAACATATCAATATGATGGAATTGCTTGTTGTAGTTATCAGTTAGTCGACGCAGAGGTGCCCGCATACCTGCGTTACTGCGACAAGAGGTAACAGCAAACAGTGGCCGTGCGCGCACCCCGCGGCATACTGTCGTTCTAGGAACTATGTAACTTATTTTATTACGCATATCAATACAGTCATATACATTGCTACACAAATCAAACAAAAATACCGTCTCTAGGAGAGTGCGTCTTGATTTTAGACCAAGTAATTTATACTTCTTAAGTAAATCATCATATGATAAAACTGTGTGGAAGCAACGGTAATGCATGGCTTTCAGGAACTTTCTTTGAACCTTTTCAATACGTTCTGAATACTTATTGTAAAAGGGATTCCACACTGGCACTGCGTACTCGACCTGTGATCTGATCAAAGACTTATACAGATGTAAATAGGTAGAGGGGCGCACAAATTCCTTCGCAGATCTCATTACAAAACCGTACATCCGATAGGCATTATTTACTACTTTGTTAATGTGGGCATCAAGGTGAAGTTTTGCGTCGAGGAGAATACCAAGATCACGAATAAGGGATACCCTAGATAATGTAGTATTATCCAAAGTATAAGGGTACTTGAAAACATTCTTATTCTTCGTGAAACTGATACAACAGCATTTAGATAGACTCAGTTGCAATTTATTGTACCTGCAATATTCACTGAAGCGATCCAGATCTTCCTGTAACAATCTACAGTCTTGGAAATTTTTGATGGGCCTATAAATTTTGAGATCGTCGGCATAAAGCAGGACTTTAGAATTTCGAAAACAAGCGTCAATGTCGTTTATATATAAGATAAATAAAAGAGGTCCCAAAATCGAACCCTGAGGTACACCGGAAGTTACTCTAATAGCTGTAGCAGATCTGAAACCGTTAACTACGACTCTTTGAGTTCTATTCGAGACATATGAAGAGAACCATCGGAGTAAATCACCACGTATACCGTTAAACGAAATTTTATTCAGTAACATCTCATGATCAACCTTGTCGAATGCTTTTCGAAAGTCAGTGTAAATGGCATCCACTTGGACACGAGAATCCATATTGTTAAACAAATAATCCAAAAATGTCACCAAATTTGTGGTAGTTGATCTTTTCTTTACGAATCCATGTTGTTGTTGAATTATACTGTGTTGTAGAACAGGATATACTTTATTGTGGACTAGTCTCTCAAAAAGCTTAGGCAGGACTGACATAATGGATATAGGACGGTAGTTCTCAACATCCTGCTTCGAGCCTGATTTATAGATTGGAGTTATGTTCGCACTCTTCCATACATCGGGGAAAATTCCCTGTGCCAGTGATTTATTAAACAAAATATGTATAGGATTGCAAATATTTTTAGCGGTAGCTTTGAGAAACGTGACTGGAAGACCGTGAGGGCCTGGACCCTTAGACGAGTCTAAAGAAATGATTGCCCTCAATATTTCATCCGTGCTTAGCTCTATCTTACTAATGAGGGAACTGCGCGCAGAATCCTCACTCGATGAAGCACCTCTCATGGAAGATTGTTCATAAACTGAATTAAAGAAATCAGAAAAGAAGTTACAAATTTCTTCGGGGTCATTGGTACTTTGGTCTTTGTACTTCATGTCAGAAGGTATGCCAGAAGAAGACTTCCGATTAGCAATGTACGTCCAAAAGTATTTAACATTACTGCGAATGCCGTCCTCAACAGATTCTATGTATTTTGTGTAGCAGGAATTGCATTCAGTATGGAATCTAGATCTGTACAGTGAGAATTGTTCATAATCTGAGATATTGTGATACACCTTCCATTTAACCCAGGCCTTTGCCTTGTTTTTGTAGATATGTATCAACGAAGGTGAAAACCAAATCGGAAATTTCGATGATTTAGAAGTGACGATTGGAACGTAAGATTTAATTATGCTAAAAATTATATTATAAAATTTATTTACTGCTACATCTACGGAGTTATCCAACCCAATCCGCTCATTCCAATTAATTTCACTTAATTCCTCATTTATCTTCTCGTAATTAGCTTTATAATAGTTGAACTTTTTCAAAGACTTTCGAATCATGTTTGTGTTGGGGAGCTTAAATGGTATCAATAAACAGAATGGCGGGTGGTGATTGTCAAGTTGCAGTAAAGAGTCGGTGGGGGGGAAAACGGAGCATTCATTGTTACTGATGGCCAGTTCTAATAATTTTCCACCCAGATTCTTGATAGTATTGTACTGATTAGCGTTAAGGAAAGACATAAATACACTAAGATGTCCGCAAATCGAGGAATTGCGACTACAAACTAGCCCCGATAGTGATCCATTATTATAGGGAATCCAGTCAATTTCAGGTAAGTTAAAATCACCCAAGAGATAAAACTGCTCTACGTTAGTGTCGCTAAGTAAAGGTTGTAGGAGATCAAAATATTTAACATAAATGGATTCAGGTTTTTTAGGTGGTATGTAGGCCGCCCCGACAATTTGGTTCATCCCTCTAGTTGAGCTGGGAAATCTAAGGAGGACGTGCTCCAAGTCAGCCTCTAGAGCAAGCCGAGGAACCATTCTTACTGAGCGCAATCCCCTCAATACAGCCACCAGGACGCCACCTCCATCTTTTTTATTCGTGGCCGTACGATCTCGATCGCACCTATAAACTACGTAACGAGAATCAATGAACTCACTATCAAATATTTCAGGAGTTAACCAGGTTTCCGTGAGTATTATAATATCATAACAATTTGATAAAATACTCATGTATAAAATGTGCAGTTTAGTGCGGATCCCACGACAATTTTGATAATAAATAACCAAATTATCCGCCATTGAAATGGTTAATTTTACAACAAGATCTCAAGCCATCATTATATGTTTCAAAAATAAACAACAAAAGAGCACAATATTTTAATTTGATCGAGGGTAGCAAGACAGAGTCACATGCACGCAAACAATTCTGTAAGAAATTCCCAGCCACTAACAAAAATCTCCAATACCAAGCAGTGAGATAGCATAATACTCTATAATACCATTCATCGACATAGCCAACATCCAAGAAAAAAAGATACATTGAAAACATACATATTAACCTAAACCTAAAGTCACAACAAAGAAGCAATTGAGTAGAAATTATGGAAACAGAGTTTATAAATAGCACTCTAAACAGTTGATTATATTTGGTTAAAAACAAAACATAAACATATGCATTTTTCCATAACCTATAGATTAAATTATCAGCAAGAGGCAATGAATAATTTCGATATCTGCTGATTACATATAAACAACACAAAGATAACATTACAAGCCTTAAAGCACTAAAAACTACAAAAAGTATATCTAGTTACAGTTAATTAATTTTACGCGGATACGCTCATTCTGTGATTTCGGGAATGGGGGTTGACTGGCCGGGCTTGATCTTTGCAATGTCTTCTGGAGATCTAAATGCGAATGATTTTGCTCCCTCTTTCTCACGAGCGAGGATGGTTCCGTGTTTGACCCATAAGAACCGGTAATTGTTAGCCTTTGCTGCATCTCGGCACTCACGAAATAACCTTTTGTTTTTTAAAGTGAGATGTTCGTGCAAATAAATAGAAAATGACGTACCCGATAAGCCCAGTTTTTCTGTATTGAGCCCCTTATTTAAACGATGAGCGCTAAGAATATTATCCCGTAATATGCGTGAGGTCAGTTTTACAATAATATTCTTGGGTTTATCAGTATCTCGGTGGGCGTGTGGAACCCGGTGTATTGATATTATGTCGTTCTGCTTTAAATTGCAATTTATGGCGGAACCAATATTGGTCATAAGTGCAACCAGGTCTTCATTACGTCTTTCGGGGATGTTACAAATTTCGATGTTGCAGTTCCGAGCGTTCTGTTCTAGGGAGTCGATTTTAGCAACAAGTTGTGATATCATATGTTTCGATTCAGTGTGCTCGTGAATCTGTTTACTAAAGTGACAAACTTTTTTTGAGATATCAGACTGTTCATCACCGGCAAATCGAATCGAGTCCTTTAGACGGTCAATCTCTTGCGTAAGATCATTATATTTGGTCTCTAGTTTAGAAACATTTTGTTTTATTACAGACTGCTCGGAACGCAGAGATTGAATGTCATTTTTAATTTCCGTTGTGGTCTGTGTAATTGTTGATAGCTCGTCTTTTATTGAAGTTACGTTGTCACATATCTTAATAATGCTACTATCCAAATCACGTCGCCATTCATTAAGAGTATTCTTAAACTCCATTGCCAGTGTATTAATTGCTTCCGACCATTCCGAATTCGGTTGTTTACGACTGGGTTTGCGCTTCGAGCTACTCGAATCACTGCTCTTTCCAGAAGCTTTGTGTTGGTCAGTATCCGAAAGAAACTTGTTATCAGGTGAACGGAGCATTTTATTGAACTCAAGACTTAAATTTTGTTCAATAGAAGAGAAATATTGAATTTGCAAATCTTCACAAATTACTAAAATTTTTGCAGTTAGCAGGATCCGAACTGGGGTCGCGCCATACACAGCTTGTTTGACAAAAAGAGCCCACGGTCACCACTCGACCACTCGTGCTTACAGATTAGAATCGAAATTATACATCAGTACTTAAAGCTCATGTATTTGACGAATATATAACTCTTTACTAATGAGTTTCTTTGTTCACGGTGTTGGAAGTTTTGGACAAGTACCCACACACAAACACTAATAAGTCAGTAGTATTTCACTGTTTTTGATCGAAATTTGGATTTAAAACTGTTTATTACATGAACACTGTAATGAATTACACAACACTGAAGTTAGTCCACATAACAAGCCACAAAACTTGCCTTATCTTGAGTGTTTTGATAACTATTATTAAATTATTGTAGTAGCGGTTGTCACACACTGTACGTAGAGCAAAGTTCGGACGACGTGTGAGTAGACTACTATGTACTTAGAAAAATAGAAAATGGTCCATAAGTCTACAGCCTACAACGTTCTTAAAAATTCACAAAATCCAAAGAAAAGAATCTATTTAAAATATATATAAAAAATAAAAATAAGGACCTATTTAAACCACATGACATGATTGCCACTACAGCTGTAACAAATCTAATTTGTAATTATTAACATATCTGTAAGGTTTTTCTGTTACAAATTATGTGGCCTTAGTTTTTTGGTACAAACACTAGTTAGATTTACAATATTGTAAATTGTAATTTTTTATGGTATAAGGCCCTGCATGCAGTTACATTAAACAAATGAAAGATAATTATAAAATACTCACAAAAGCAAACACAAGGACGAATTACATAGTACACACGGCTACACATCAAGTTAGACACCCTATATACCCATAACTAGGCTAAAAGCAATACTGAGAATTGTAGGAAAGGGACTGAGTATCGTGGAATCGGCCAATCACAGCGTTTGCTGGTTTGCGCCTACGCACACAGATGCACTTTTTTGCCAAAGATTTTCGCTAGTTTCGCTCGTGTTTAATGTTTTATGATTTATCTATGCCAATCAGTTCCCAAATCGGTCGGGGCTATTGTTCTCACGGACAGTGTTTTTTTAAATTCCGTGTTGTTTATAAACTAAGTTACTTTACGTATTTAGTGTTTTACTAGTGCGCAGTGCACCAATATTAATGGCTCCACAATTAACTCCACAACAGCGGCAGCTGATAGTGGTGTTGCGAGAGGGTGGTTATACCATCAAATAAATTGAAAGGAGGACAGGGATAACGGTGAGTGATATACTTTTAATATAATTATGTATTTGATAGATAACATTTAGTAATTGCCTGAGGCTCACGGCTGGACATCACTGCAGAAGGGTAGCGTGAGACAGAACACAATGGAAAATGCTAGAGGAGGCCTTTGCCAAGAGGCACTCTATATTACGTGACATTCTTTTAAAAAAACCTCAACACTGTCGTAATATGAAGTGTTAACGATATTCAAAATAAAGGGCTTATTATTATTATTTAGTAATTACCCAAGAGACTCATTGTATCCAAAAAAATGGCTACCATTTTGTTTTACATCTTGTAAAACAAAATGGTAGCCATGTTCATCTTCTTTTACAAGGCTGCGCCGACCGGCGGCCGCGCAATAGATAGTTAATTAGTTAATTGTTTCTCATTAGATAACTTTTGTAAGGTATTTTACATTTCGCGACAGCGCGCCGTTCGTCGACCGGTTTGCACCCAAGACCGCGCTACATAACGATAATAATAAATTATATACTTACCCTTAGGACGCTTACAGACTAACGACACTCGATTGACGACGAGCGCTGCGGCGTAGTCGCCTTGCTGACGACCGTGGACGACGACGTCGTCGCCGCAATCAAATTTCATCATCATCATCATCATTTCAGCCGAAAGACGTCCACTGCTGGACATAGGCCACCCCCAAGCACCGCCACTTCGACCGATTCTGTGCTTTCCGCATCCAGCGGATTCCTGCGGCCTTCACAAGGTCATCGGTCTATCTTGTGGGAGGCCTTCCAACGCTACGTCTTCCGGTACGTGGTCGCCACTCCAGAACCTTTCGACCCCATCGGCCATCCGTTCTGCGAGCAATGTGCCCTGCCCATTGCCACTTAAGTTTGGCCTTATGGCCAGTGGCCTTATAATGGCGCTTGCTATTCGTTTCGTGTCCGTACTAATGACCGGATCCGACATACATGATACGTATAGATATGATATTAAGGACAGAGCGCCGCATGGTGGCGGCAGTGGCACGTGCCACGCGCTCCCGCAGATGACGTGCGTGAGTGGGATGAAGTAGTAAGAACATATCACACCCACTCGCACGATTCGCATCGTTCAACTTCTGATAGTCCAAAGTCCAAACAGTCTAGGTTGATTCGTAGTCGTGTGTACTAAACATCTTTTTCCAGAATATTCAACATAAAACTACTTAGCGTGACAAATATGTTTTTTATTTCAAGAATCATGTTGTTGTTGTTAGAATCATGATTAAGGAAGTGTTTTCGTTCATAAATTAAACTATTCCAAACATTAAGAAAATTAAGAAAATTACATTGAGCACATTTGTATTAAACATCGAACATTTACTATCTCGCAAGCGTTGGCATAAGCTAGATATATTGTAGCGTCGTACTATATTTAAAAATCATCAAGTCATGGCCCCATCTTACCCAGCAGGAATATTACTCAATAATCGTCTAGGAAAAGAAGTCCAAAGAATGTTTTATCCGTTCAACTTTCTCCTGACTCTATTTTTCTCTTCAAAGTACCGTATACGGGATAACTATATTATTCCAAGTGAAAAGAAGCACTTCTTACCAGGATTCCTTTGTTTTTGTTATGTAGTTGCAGCGACTATTTTTCGACTTTATCGCCAAGATATCCGTCATTTTATCCATGATGACAATGTTCTCGCCATGTTATTTCTTTCATTTTTCATACCCACCGCTCGTGGTCTTAGTTTTGTAATAACTTTTGTTAATTATATCGTTTATAGCCACAACAACGTCATGATCATTGTGCTGATCCAGATTATACATAAGAACATCGATTTTAGTAAGAGTGTTCGTAGTTTTATTTTGTGGAATTGGATCTTGGTATCAACTATTTTTTGCATGTTTATGTTTTCTTTTATTATTTATGGTGCAATGTCTCCTCACTTTGACGTATTTACCTGTTTTGTTGATGTAATATTTATCAGTTTTGAAATTGATAACATTTATGCTGTTCGAGTTCTAATATTGTTGAGAAAGTATCTCGATGGATGGATTAAAAATGTCCACATGATGAATGGTGCACAGGCAAATGATGAAATATATTGTATGAAGTTGTTGGAAACGTATCAATATATATTAAAAACTTTTGACGAGTACAAGACGGCATCCCAAGTATTGGTATGTTGATCAAAAAGTGTATCAAAATGATCACATTATTAAGTGGTTCAATATTGCTGAAGATGGAGAATTTGACAAAAAGTTCTTACTGAATAATATTACAGAATACTAACTAGCTTCAATTTTTTTTTCAGGTACTACTTCGCGTGTTCAATGCATTCTGTCGCAATTTAAGTTTTTTTGAGTTTACGCTACATGCAGTCAAAATGCAAGTTCAGTCACACGGCGAAGTAAGAATTACTATACGTTTATTACAGGACCGATAGCCGATACAGTAAACTAGTTTTTGAGAGGAGAGATCAGATTGACAAGCATAGCCTGTTAAGCTCCCTAGCTGAGAGAGGCCTATGTATGTTTAGTGTACTGCTATACAGGCTGGTTTACCAAAGTTCTTCTCCTTAGCGTATCGATCGCAATCTAAGTTGAGTGTGCTCAGAATTTTGTTTACCAATAAGTAACTATTTTTAGGTTCCCGCCTCGAGTTTAGCAATGAGCATTATGCCAACATCAGGGATGATAAAAGACCTTCTACAAGTAACATTACATTGTGTGTATTGCCAGAAATTCTATATCATTGTCGAAAAAGCTGGAATGGCTTGTATACAGCGTATGAAGAATACGAACTATACAAGTAGGTGTATAAGTACTTAAAACTGCTCTCCCCTTCAATATAATACATTTTCAGTTATATGCGGTTTTTAGTCCAAAACCAAAAGTAGAATAATATAATTATCTATCGATAGTAGAAGAAACTCATACGAGTTTGTTTCTTTAACAAAAAAAAAAAAACATTTCACTTGATTTTTAAAAATAGAATTAGAATATATTTTCCTAAAACAAAGTTTGATATCAACTTCTCGGTCACATTTCAAATCCTTTGATAAAATAACTTTCCTTACAGAACATGAAGAAAGACTTTGCAAGAACGTTTTAAGAGAAAATCGAAGGTTCACAAAGATGACCGCGTGTGGCCTGTTCTATGTAGACGCTGCGCTACCAATGTGTTTGACGTGATTCCTTATTAATTACGCCGTTATACTATTACAGTTTGCTTTTCTATAAAATATGTATTTAGCATATAGGTATTGGATGACTTGTAAAATATTCACAGCTGATTGTAGTCCTTGATTTTATGTGTGACGTATCATTACAATAGTTAGATAATGTTGGATAAAAGCATAGGGTGAAGATGGTGTCAATACTTACTTGTATTATCAGTTAACCAACTTCTTATAGCTGTTCTATGTGTTTGTAATAACTCTGTGGCTAAATACAATATGTAGCGAGGGATTCAAAGTACGTCGTCCGAGCCAAAAATAGTAGATTGTTTACCAAGGGAGCAAACAACTACTTTTAAGGCAAGAGTGTTTCTTTGAATCCAGAGTGCAGCGAGAGATTCAAAGTACTTCACTCGAGCTTAAAAAAGTGTTGCTTCCGAGGTGAACACTCTACTTTTTATGAGAAAGAAAAAACGTGTGCGGTCCAACCCCCGTCAGGAACGAAGTTCCTTCTCACGTATGATTTAAAACAAAAATCGCTACCATCTTGGACTTACATTTTGACCTCACTCATTTGATAGACAATATTTCGTAATTGTCTGAGCTCATGGCTGGACACCACTAGAGAAGGGTAGCGCGAGACAACGCAATGGAAATTTGAACATCTTCTTTTATAAGGCTGCGCTTACCGGCGGCCGCGTAACAATAGATGAATGTCAGGTTGGCGGGTGTATTTTTCAGAAATGGTCGAAATATATCTCAAAATTTAGTACCTAATTAGTACCACTTGTGAAATAATTTGTACCTCGTGGGATCGCAAGTTATTGCAATAGTTTCACATACCCGCCATTCTGACGTCAGCTTGGCTATAAGTTAGATATAAAACATGCATGGATATTTAATACCTAATTGGTACCTCTCTATACATGGAAATGTCATTAGAATTCGACAAATGTTGTTACAATATTTTGCTTGGATGTTTCTGATCAGTACTACCCATCGAGTTGGGCTAAGAACCGTCTAAGTCTAAACTAACGATTTTAGACGGGTTTTGCCGTAAAACGATGCGACATAGTTTTGGTCGTAGGCTCTCTTACTCTTTGAAACAAGCAAAATATTGTAACAGCTTGTATACACCACTAATTTTTAATTAGTACAAATACTTAAAGGGCTTATTGTAGAAGGTCTTGTTATTATAATACTTTCAACAGTCCAAAAAAAACAATAGAATTTTAATTGTTATCGATCTCCAGGAAAGCACCGGACTGTCAAGAAGTATATGTAAAGTCTCAATAAATAATATTCTTATACAGCAAAGTTATTAGCGTTTGTTTATTTCCCAAAATGTCACTTAATTTATGGAAATATTGTACAGGCTATTCATAGTAGTATTCATTAATCATATTCTCTCGCTTTCGTGTTCGCGTGTACTCGCTCGAACTTGTCCCGCCCCCAGCAGCTGTTATCGTAATTTTAGTTAACTAAATAAATGCATCTTTATGCTTTACGATTTAAAACTAAGATAAAGTAAAATAAATTCAATTCAAACTTTTCCTTCATACTTTATTTGGGCTTAGGACCAACAAAATTACCAACTTATTTTAAATTAAGAAAACAATTAGGTACTTAACTAAAGTAAAAGTAAATTAAAATAAAGCTTCACAACTTGAAAAAAAATAATAATTTTGGCGTATTTAAAAGTTTGAATCAGCTGATATTTACAATAATTTACGTATTTACAAAACTTAAAAAAACTTACAGGTATTTTAACTGTCCTTCAAAATGTCCACCACCATTATCAATACAAAGACGGGCACGTTTAATCAAATTGTTTTTTAAAGATAAAAGTATGCTTCACTCACTTCTCACTTCATCAAATGCGTCCAATATGCGCTGTTTTAATTGTTCTACACTTGTTGGCTCACTAACGTACACTCGTCGCTTAACTTCACTTCACAAAAAAAGTCCAATGGCGTGAGATCAGGAGATCGTGGAGGCCATGCCACGGGGCCGCCTCGACCGATCCATTGACTCCCGAACTCCTCCGTCAGGTATTCACGCACTGCGCTATAATAGTGTGGCGGCGCGCCGTCTTGCTGAAACCAGAGGCCTCTTAAATTGGCCAGTGGAATGTCATCTAGCATTGTAGACACCATAGTCCGAAACAAAGTTAAATAAATTTCTCCAGTAAGACGCCCTTCAATGAAATAAAGGCCAACGATGTTGTCGTTCAGGATTCCTGCCCAGACATTAACAGAAAACCTGTGTTGGAAAGAGTTCTCCTTTGTTAACATTGGATTGCGTATTGACCACCAATGTTCATTACGTTGATTGAACAATCCGATAGGAGTAAACAAGCACTCATCCGAGTATTGCACATTTGCTTCAGTGTTGTTCAGTATCCATCTGCAGAACGCTATCCTTGGTTCATTATCCTCAGTGGTCAATTCTTGACCCTTCCTGTAGTGGTATGGGTGAAATCCAGACGAACTAATGATCATCCATGCACAGTACTGGCTGATATTAAAATGACGAGCTGCGTCATTCCTACTTCGCCGGGGATCTTCTTCAAAGTAGTCCACCACATCGTCGTACAGGTTTTGCGAATACCCCGGTCTTCCACGTCCTTGGCTATGAGCCGGTGCCTGGAATGATCCATGGTCGAGTAAACGCTGGTAAACATTTACCACAGTCCGAACGTTCGGCTGGCGAGCATTTGGGTACTCTTCTCTGTACATACGTAGGTACAGTAGCACTCGCGTTCTCACCAGACAAAAAGTACGCACGTATCATAGCCGTATACTCTCGAGGTGAGAACTGGTAAGCCATCGCGACAGTTTTACTTGCTCGAAAAGGGATCGCTACGCAGCCAAAGAAAGAGGCGGGGCTTGAGCTTCGATGCGAGTTTGCCGGGACCTATGAATGGCGATAGAAATGGAAAAGTACTGCGCGTAGTATTTTGTAGTAGCAATGGTTATGAATGACTGATTCAATTATGAATTTACCAATTATGACAAAATTTCGTGGACAATTTTGGTATTTTGTTTTTTTGACTTTTGACTATACAAATATGATCAGTAACGGACAGATAGAGCCCCTTTTTTTTGTACTAATTAAAAAATAGTGGTGTATAAGAAAGTGAATTTTTAATTTTTTGTCAAATTCCAATGAGATTTCACTGACTTAAGGTATGTTTAGAGAGGTACCAATTAGGTACTAAATATCCATGCATGTTTTGTCTAACTTCTCAGTAATCTTGGCTACACAAAAATACACCTGCCAAGCTGACGTCAGAATGGCGGGTGTATGAAACTATTGCAATAACTTGCGACCCCACGAGGTACGAATTATTTCGCAAGTGGTACAAATTGGTACTAATTAGGTATTAAATTTTGAGATATATTTCGACCATTTCTGAAAAATACACCCGCCAACCAGACATTAGGTAGGTAATTATAAGTTAATTGTTTCTCATTGGATAACTTTTGTAAGGTATTTATTTTACAATTCGCGAGAGCGCGCCGTTCGTCGACCGGTTTGCACCCAAGACCGCGCTAGATAAATTTAATTACTAATATAATTAGTAATTAAATTTTATTTGCCAATAAGAGGTAAATGTTGTATGTAATTTGTTAAGTATGGGCGTGTTTTATTGTCATAATTTTCTTAAAATAAAGAGCAGATTTATAAAACGTTGTTTTATATTTAACCTTACTATGAAAAATAAAGCAAGTAGGTAATCAATGTTGACCCATTTGGAAACAATCCTATGGGTTCAAGTTACCCCTAATCGATTCAGTAGTTTTGCTGTGAAAGTAAATCTAACAGTTACAAACTAGTCAAACACTTACAGGCAAACAAACATACATTTTAATATGAGTAAGGTTTTTTCTTTAGAGAATGATATATTTTCCGGGCTTCCAACTATGTCTGCGCAAAATCACGTCGAAGTAGGTATTGATTGTTTTATTGTGTCGTTAAGAAGGGGCAAACCGTTTAAAAATTTGAAAAATAAATATTAAGTAGGTAATAATTTTTTTTTTTGTTAATAATGAAGAAATACGTGTTTCAGTGATTTTATAAAATCAAATAATAAAATAAAATAAAAAAGGGGATGGAAGTTTGTATTAAAATCGGACATGATGTAGATTTCCGAATAACACGCGTGTGAACCGCGGGGAAAAGCTGGAAATATATAATAATTGATAATAACTAATGGATGAATTGGTGCACATTCACAAGCGCAGCGTCAATCGAAAAAACACCCCATATTATTATAACTGAACGCAGCGAGCACAACTTGTTTACAAAATAATATACATGATACGTATAGATATTAAGGATAGAGCGCCGCATGGTGGCGGCAGCGGCATGTGCCACGCGCTCCCGCAGATGACGTGCGTGAGTGGGATGATATAATAAGAACATATCGCACCCTCTCGCACGATTCGCAGCGTTCAACTTCTAATAGTCCAAAGTCCAAACAGTCTAGGTTGATGCGTAGAACTATACATCTTTTTCCAGAATATTCAACATAAAACTACTTACAGCCTTACTAATAAAAAAATAAGTTATAAATCTGTTTAACTCTTGTATTGAGAGAGCAGTGGTGGCCCAGTGGTAACGGCTGCGACTAGAGAGCAGTGGTGGCCCAGTGGTAACGGCCGCGACTAGAGAGCAGTGGTGGCCCAGTGGTAACGGCTGCGACTAGAGAGCAGTGGTGGCCCAGTGGTAACGGCCGCGACTAGAGAGCAGTGGTGGCCCAGTGGTAACGGCCTCGATTTACGAGTTGTACGTCGTAGGTTCGAACCCAGACAGGCGCTTTACTTTGTGTAAATTATTTCATCACCACTGCTCTCAAAACGGTGAAGGAAAACATCATGAGGAAACCGGCATGTCCTAGAACCGAAAATTCGAAGACATGTGACATCTACCAACCCGCACTGGGCCCGCGTGGTGGATTACGGCCCACTCCCTCTCACAGAGAGGAGGCCTGTGTCCCAGCAGTGGGAACATTATAGGCTGATGATGATGATTGTTATACAATGTATAAGCTGTGAATAGGAGTTACACTCTATCTTTATTAATAATCAGTGTATAAACAATGCATAGTTACCCACTGCTTATGACAAAAACCATTGGCAACATTAGAAGGTGCGTTCTGAAACTGGTACTGCGTAATATCAGTGAGGTTTTTTTATTTGGGAAAACAGTCATAACTTTATACTTACAATTTAAAAAAAAAAAAAATTAAATAATTACGTTGATTTTATTTCCAAAACTACTTTTTCGCGTTCTTTTACGATGATAAAAAAAATATATATTATTAATACACTCATGAATTCAAGATGCATGCATTAGGTTAAGAACGCAACCGTAAAAGCTGTTAGCGTCAATTTTGAACGTCAGTATATCTCAAAACCATTAGTTCAGTACAATTGAAGTTATAAAATTGTGACGAGATTTTTTTTCTACAATAATGCCTGAAACTAATGACATTTAACTAATTCAACAATTTTGCTTCCGTAATTTATGTAGTTTGCTAAACCTATATTTTCAAGCACTTAATAATTGTTCTGCATATATTAGAATTTATTGTTTTGAATTTCTTCTTTTTTTAAATTTCGTCATAAATAAATATAAATTTATTTAACTGAAATTCATTTTCTTGTAAACAGAAAGGATCATAACGATTTTTGTAACTTTTTCTTTTGCTTGGTGGTTCTTCAAAATCAAAAAACAAAAATCAAAATCAAAATATTTTATTTCACATAAACCTACATGGGCACTTATGAAACGTCAGAAGCTAGGTGCACGGTTCCAATTGGTCGTTTCCTATGGAGAAGAGCCGGCAAGAAACTCCACGGTTACTCTTTTAAAAATAATTGGCTTTTACAATACTTTCATATAACAGTGTTTCTAGGTATGGGAGGACAGTGTAGGTCTTTCAATAAGTACCAAGTACTTAACAAAATAGAAAATGGTCAACAGGTCTACAATCCACTAAGCCTACAGCGTTCTCACATTCACAAAATATGTAGAAAAGAATCTATACAAAAATAAATAAATTAATAAAAGTAAAAAACCTATTTTAATAAAACGCAATTATATGATTGCTGTTACAACTGTAATCAATATGAGTACTTATCATGTCCACAAGTCACAAAAAAAAAAGTTGAAATTAAATCGTAGGTATATAATGGTGCCAATTCCCTTGTTCACAAACTAAACTAAATTTAAGTTCAGTGCATCTTTTTCATTCTATTTCATTAAGAAAAGGCCAGAAGATAAATTTTAGTTTAGTCCTGTCAAATTAATCATCGCCTGTTACTCTCCATACAAGTTTAGACGTGATTAAAAACTTGCCGACTAAAATTACGTCAATTTACGTCAAGCGCTGATTAATTTGACAGGACTGAACTAAAATTTATCTTCTGTCCTTTTCTTAATGAAATAGAAAGAAAAAGACGCACTGAACTTAAATTTAGTTTAGTTTGTGAACAAGGGAATCGGCACCATTGTCAATCTGTCATCTAGCTCTGTCTTAAATTATTGTTAAAAAACAAAAAGAAGTTATAATCAGTGTTGTAATAACTTTAACATAAAGACACTAGCGTGGATTTCAGTGACTAATGTTTGTGTGCGTTAAAAATAAGATATTACCGAGATAAGTGGAAAACAAATAACTTACCGGTGAACTTTGAAAACTAAGCTACAAGTGAATATTATGTGTGGTAAACAATAAAACAAAATCGTCTTAACAAGAATGTGTGATTAATATATACCTAAACCAGTTGAATTTGATGTTTCACGAGTAAAAAGAACGAAAACAGTAACTTAGCCGTTTTTGTTTACATCTTATTCAAATTTTTGCACTAACAATAGACAATCTTCAACCAGTGTGACCATAAAAATTATAGTTTGAACATTTAAATCTTAAAATCGCGCCATCTAGTAGCCATCTAGTTTACAAACAAACAATTAATCACTCGCTTGCTTAATGATCGTAAATTTCACATCTTTAAACGATGTCAGATTGACCAAGTGGTATATGACATCGACCGCCAGTAAAGAGTTCCTGAGTTCAAACCTAGGCATACGTGTAAAGACAAGAGGTTCTTTTTGAGAATTATATTTATTTCAAGATTTCTAGTATGAACACCCCAGAAAATATTACATTTCGTCGTATGCGCGTTCGAACCAACTCGGATCCTGCTCCAGACGACAGTGACTCAACATCACAGATAATCAAGTGCACTGCTATTAGCATGCCTGACATATCAGAAGACGAAGACTGATCAAGTACTAGCATTAAAGGAAGAAATCCAAAAACTTGTATCTCAATTAGATAATGCTCACAAGGAGATAGACTTATTGAATCTAGAAAATACTAAACTTAAGTCCACGAATGAAGACTTGATTAAGAAAAACCAATTATATAAGAAAGTAACAACAATTAGCCCAATTAAAACAAACCAAAGTACTCCAAAGCGAAAAACTCTAACAAACTGTAAAACAAAACAAACACAAACTGATATACAGTTATCTAAATCAATAAACACACAACAGAGTTTTGATCAACTAATTGAAATAAATAAACCACCGTCTGAAGTTTCAAACTTATCTGATGAGGAACCTAATGTTGTCTACGATGTGCTGCCATTACACATAACTACAGAGGGCACTACAATTACAGAGCACGCAATGGGATTGATGACACAACATAAATTAATTTTAGAAAACACATGTTTCAATAAAGTATGTATAATTAGTGATAATCATGTAAATAATATAATAAGAATTGCCGAAAACACTTTTCCGAACGCCAAACTCTGTCACTACTGCATGCCCAATGCGGGTACAGCGGAGCTCCTTGCATCGTTGGACAAGAAATTAGTAGATTATACTATAAAGGACTATTGTATAATCCTCTTAGGCGAAAAAGACTTTAAAGAGTCCAATAATTATGCAAAATTGGTTAATCACATAAAATGTAAAATCGAAAATGTAATGCACACTAATGTTATTCTATGTTCTCCTAATTTTAAATTAAAATGGAATGTTAACTTATTTAATACTAGAATAGAAGCTTTCAATAGACTTATGTACCTAAGTAATCAGACTTTTCAATAAGCATATTTGTTTGATACCAACAAACATCTGGAATATAATTATAAAATGTTTTCTAAATATACAGGCAAAGTCAACAATAGAGCTATTGAAAATATCTTTCAGAACTTGAATAGCTACCTAAAGCTATCACTAAATTCTGAATATGAAAATAACTGTGACAGTGTAAGTATCGTTAATAAATACGAAAGCAGTAAAATAGACCAGTTACAACCTGGTACTATTCCTTACTACTTTAAAAAAAAGATAATGTTGGATAGAGAAACATTTTTTCGTTGATAAACATGTGTCAACTGTATCACATCTAAACGAGTCTGTAGATAGTTCTTTGTGTAATCGTTTAAACATCTTTCATCAAAATATGTGTGGCCTAAATAATAAGAAAGATGTGTTAGAAATATATTTAGATGGCTTGAGTAGCCCTTCGAATTACTTGTGTATTAGCGAGCATTTTCTTAACGAAGAACTAGTTTCTTTGTTAAATCTTTCAAAGTATAATGTTGCATCATTTAATACCAGAGTAAATAAACTGAAAGGAGGAACTATTATCCTAGCAGAAATGGATAGGGAGTACGAGGATCTGCCCATTGCCAAAAAAATATACAAAATGGACAGTTTTGAAATATGCTGTGTTAAAGATGTTTCAACAGGCCTATCTGTGTGTTGCTGTTATCGTACGCCTTATGATAAAAACTTAGACACTTTTATGGTGAGGCTTGAAAAACTATTAGAACATTTCTTTAACAAGAACTGTGTTATTTGCGGTGATTTTAATATTGACTTATTAACTGACAATAAAAAAAGAAATGACTTATTAAATTTATTGACATGTTATAACTTTAGACCACTAATTAGTTCGACTACTTTTATTCGAAATGACTCACGATCTTGTATAGACAATGTTTTCTCCAATTTATCAGATGATTGCGTGATAAGTTGCGATGTTGACCACAATGGCTTGGCAGATGGACATGCAGGATTACTTTGCAGTACAGTATTCAGAAGTAACGAACTATGTAGGAATATAAAAAACAGTAATGTTCAAATTACCAAACGGATTTTTAATGCAAATTCAAGAAAAAACTTTAGAAATTTGCTATTAAATCAAGACTGGAGTGAGTTCGGAATAAACTCATTTTTAAAACAATTCGAAGAAATGTTCACACGCTGTTTTAGAAAAAGGAAACTGCAGGTACACTTAACGCGTAATACGCAGCTGCGCTGGGTCACTAAGGGAGTAAAAGTTTCTAGTCAAATGAAACGATTTCTCTATGCTGGCAAAGGGAATAGACAAAATGAAACTGTGATGGATTATAGGCAAAAATACATCACGCTGTACAGGAAAGTAATAAATATGGCCAAAAAGCTAACAGTGCAATCAGAATTAGCTAAATCAACGAACATTTCAAAAGATGTTTGGAAAATTATAAACAAACATAGAAATAAGAGTGTCAAAAACAAAAGCTAAACAAATCTTAAAATCAAATAATAAGATTATGTCAGAACCATCAGATATTGTGAATATCTTTGCCCAGCAGTTCGAACTTAATTCATCAACTACTGCAAGCACAGGGGCTGCTATGGATATTCTACGTAAAAGTGCAAAAAGAGTAACCAGTGACCTTGTCTTAGACCCAGTCACTCCCTTTGAGATATTCAAAATGGTGAAAAAAATGAACGACAAAAAATCTTGTGGCTATGATGACATAAATATATCAGTAATAATGGACAATATAGACGTACTAGCGGAACCTTTAAGCATTTTTTATAATAAGTGTTTTGACGAAGGAATTTTTCCAGATCAACTGAAGATAGCCAAAATAATATCTGTACACAAAAAAGGAAAAGATGTATAGACCAATTTCATTACTACCTATTCACTCAAAAATTCTTGAAAAGCTAATTAAAACTAGATTACTCAGACACTTCAACCTAAATGGAGTGTTAAGTAGAATACAATTTGGTTATCAGAAAAACGTTGGGACACAAGACGCAATATCGACTCTAATTAAGGACGTAGTTAGCAGGTTGGACGACAAACAGAAAGTAGCTGGGCTTTTCTTAGATTTAAGTTCAGCATTTGACACGGTGGATCATAGGTTACTACTAGAAAAACTAGAGCACTATGGTGTCAGGGTAAAGTATTGGCACTTCTCACGTCATATTTAAAAAACAGGAAGATGTTCGTGGAGATCAAAGCAGTGGTGTCACAGTCAAATTCCTCAGGGAAAAATTGTCCAAGTGAAGAAACATATAAGTCCCAATTGTCTCCTGTGCGCACTGGCGTACCACAAGGCTCCATAGTGGGTCCGATATTCTTTATCGCGTTTGTTAATGACCTTATACAACACATGAATGAAAAAGCTGCGGGATCTATCCAGCTTGTGGTGTTTGCCGACGATACCAATGCAGTTGTTTCGGCTGACAATATACACGCTCTTAACTCCATAGTCAATCAAACCTTGGATATCTTCCACAGCTGGTTTGCTGTTAACGGTCTTAAAGTTAATGCCAGCAAAACCAATGTAATGCTTTTTCGTTCTACTTCCAAAAATAAAGATAGCATCGACTGCGTCATAAACGGAGAAACAGTGAACGTGGTCCCAGTGGTTAAGTTTCTGGGAGTTCATATCGATAGCCAGTTAAAGTGGAAACAAGAGCTAACATACTTAGAGAAAGCAATCAGCTCTGCCTGTTACGTACTAAGAAGTCTAAGAAACGAGGTATCCATAAAACATTTAAAAATGGTCTATTACGCATTAGTTGAGTCAAAACTGAGATACAGCATACTTTTCTGGGGAGGAAGTTATGATTACAACATTCAAACAGCTTTTGTAATTCAGAAAAGAGCAGTCAGAACCATAGCTAGAATTCAACAGCAAGAATCATGCAAGCCACATTTTAATGACTTAAATATATTGACAGTCCTAAGCTTGTACATTTTGGTCCTACTTAGTCACTTATCAAAATATATCTTTGAATATGAGACTGAAGATGAAAGGCAAAAAAGGGAGAGCACAAGAAGAAAAGATCTCCAGATGAAGCAAGTGCCTCACCTGAACGTTGTAAAGCATAGCGCCTACCACAAGTCAATAAAAATGTTCAATAAACTGCCGACAGAAATAAAAAGTCTAGTATATACAAGTGGGTTTCGGAATAAGCTTAAACGGTTCTTGTTAAATAAGTGTCTATATTCTATTGATGAATTATATACTAATACAAATTCGATAGTAACGTAATTTAATGGATTTGAAATGGAAATATTTATTGAATTTTATGAATTGACTTATGACATTTATTTTTATATTTTTGATTGATTTTTATGTGGTTTGGATAATTGTAATGATTTAAATATAGATTGCATGTATGATGTTTCTTGTATATTTAGTTATAGAAATTCAGACACGATGTAAAAATTGTTAGTGAATAAATGAATTGAATTGAATCAATGTGCAGAAGGAATTATTGCCAAACTTCCTTATCTTCAACATAGTCTTTAATTTTATAATATGCTTTCTTGATAAGGACACGTTTGATGTGGGTTTTGAACTTCCCATCGCTAAGTTCTGTCACAGACTTTGGCAACTTGTTATAAAAGCGGATACTGTTTATAAGAAATGACTTGCTTGTTTTAGTTAATCTAAATTTGGGTATCACAATTTCATGTCGACTACGTGTATTTATATTATGGAAATCGCTTCTTATTTTGAAAAGTCTTAAGTTTTTGCGAACATACATAATACTTTCTAAGATATAAAGTGAAGGCAAAGTCTGTATATCAATTTCTTTAAATTTGTCTCTAAGGGACTCGCGAGGGCCCATTTTATAGATCGCGCGGATTGCCCTCTTTTGTAAAATGAAAATTGAATCTACGTCAGCTGCCGATCCCCACAGCAAGACGCCATAAGACATAATACTGTGGAAATAAGCAAAGTATACTAACCTAGCTGTGGCTATATCAGTCAACTGCCTTATTTTTCTTACTGCATATGCAGCTGAACTTAATCTACCTGAAAGAGTTCTAATATGGGCGCCCCATTCATTCATTATCATTTTCATCAAAAATATCGAAATTTTGTAAATAATCCATGATTTCAAACTCAATACGACAAAAGCAACTAGTCATTATAAGGTTACACGTTTGCTAAACAAGCTCCGAGGGCTGAATAACGATTGTATATTATATCATTGTTTAGAGACATCAGATGTATACAACTGAAACGTCAAATTATCGTTTATTGCTAACGTTGATGTTATAACCCTGGTATACATCGAGCATAAATGTTTATTAGTAAGGCTGTTAGCGTGACAAATATGTTTTTTATTTCAAAAATCATGTTTTTGTTGTTAGAATCATGATTAATTAAGGGAAGTGTTTTCGTTCATAAATTAAACTATTCCAAACATTAAGAAAATTACGTAGAGCACATTTGTCATCGAACATTTACTATCTCACAAGCGTTGGCATAAGCTAGATATATTGTAGCGTCGTACTATATTTAAAAATCATCAAGTTATGGCCCCATCTTACCCAGCAGGAATATTACTCAATAATCGTCTAGGAAAAGAAGTCCAAAGAATGTTTTATCCGTTCAACTTTTTCCTGACTCTATTTTTCTCTTCAAAGTACCGTATACGGGATAACTATATTACTTCAAATGCAAAGAAGCACTTCTTACCACGATTCCTTTGTCTTTGTTATATAGTTGCAATAACAATTTTTCGACTTTATCGCCAAGATATCCGTCATTTTATCAATGACGACAATGTTCTCACCCAATTATTTCTTTCATTTTTCATACCCACCGCTCGTGGTCTTAGTTTTGTAATAACTTTTGTTAATTATATCGTTTATAGCCACAACAACGTCAAGATCATTGTGCTGATCCAGATTATACATAAGAACATCGATTTTAGTAAGAGTGTTCGTAGTTTTATTTTGTGGAATTGGATCTTGGTATCAACTGTTTTTTGCATGTTTATGTTTTCTTTTATTATTAATGGTGCAATGTCTCCTTACTTTAACGTATTTACCTGTTTTGTTGATGTAATATTTATCAGTTTTGAAATTGATAACGTTTATGCTGTTCGAGTTCTAACATTGTTGAGAAAGTATCTCGATGGATGGATTAAAAATGTCCACATGATGAATGGTGCACAGGCAAATGATGAAATATATTGTATGAAGTTGTTGGAAACGTATCAATATATATTAAAAACTTTTGATGAGTACAAGACGGTATCCCAAGTATTGGTATGTTGATCAAAAGTGTATCAAAATTATCATTAAGTGGTTCAATATTGTTGAAGATTGAGAATTTGACAAACAGTTCTTACTGAATAATATTACAGAATACTAACTAGCTTCAATTTTTTTTTCAGGTGCTACTTCGCGTGTTCAATGCATTCTGTCGAAATTTATGTTTTTTTGAGGTTACGCTACAAGCGGTTAAAATGCAAGTTCGGTTACATGGCGAAGTAAGAATTACTATACGTTTATTACAGGACCGATAGCCGATACAGTAAACTAGTTTTTCAGAGGAGAGGGCGGATTGACAAGCGTAGCCTGTTAAATTCCCTAGCTGGGAGAGGCCTATGAATGTTTAGTGTACTGCCGTACAAGCTGGTTTACCAATGTTCTCCTTAGCGTATCGATGGCAATCTAAGTTGAGTGTGCTCAGAATTTTGTTTATCAATAAGTTACTATTTTTAGGTTCGCGCCTCGAGTTTAGCAACGAGCATTTTACCAATATCAGGGATAATAAAAGACCTTCTACAACTAACATTACATTGTGTGTATTGCGAGAAATTCTATATCATTGTCGAAAAAGCTGGAATGGCTTGTATACAGCGTATAAAGAATACGAACTATACGAGTAAGTGTATAAGTACTTAAAACTGCTCTCCCCTTCAATATAAAATACATTTTCACATATATGCGGTTTTTAGTCCAAAACCAAAAGTAGAATAATATAATTATCTATCGATAATAGAAAAAACTCATACGAGTTTGTGTTTTAAACAAAAAAAAAAAAACAATTCACTTACTTTTTAAAAACAGACAATAGAATATATTTTCCTAAAACAAAGTTTGATATCAACTTCTTGGTCACATTTCAAATCCTTTGATAAAATAACTTTCCTTACAGAACATGAAGAAAGACTTTGCAAGAACGTTTTAAGAGAAAATCGAAGATTCACAAAGATGACCGCGTGTGGCCTGTTCTATGTAGACGCTGCGCTACCAATGTGTTTGATGGGACTTCTTACTAATTACGCCGTAATACTATTTCAGTTTGCTTTTCTATAAAATATATATTTAGAATATAGGTATTGGCTGACTTGTAAAATATTCACAGCTGATTGTAGTCCTTGATTTTATGTGTGACGTATCATTACAATAATTGGATAATGTTGGATAAAAGCATAGGGTAAAGACGGTGTCAATACTTACTTGTACATCAGTTAACCAACTTCTTAAAGCTGTTCCATGTGTTTGTAATAACTCTGTGGCTAAATACAATATACGGACAAAAATGTAAGACCATTCATACATACATAAACTCAACCTTTCTTTCCATGGGGGCAGGTGGAATGTACAGAACGCCACCTGCTACGATCCTATTCATTTAGACTATTCATAATTAACCGTCTCTGTGTTCTAGTGGTTAGAACACCTGTCTCAGACCCAGATGTTCGATTTCCAGTTGGGGGCAAAACTTTCTGCTCGGTTTGGTTGGTGGTAGGGCTTGTTCTTAGTCCGCCTGGCTAGCTACCACCATCTTTTCTTAGTCTGTTGCCATAACAACAATGTTAACAAGTAAAAAGTAAAGTAAAAGTAAAAAAGCTTTATTCAGTTCACAAAAACACGGTACAATAAAAATAAAAACGAGTAACAAATTACATAGAAGCCTTAGGTGCTAGTTTTTTACAAATTCCCTGGACCCCACACTAGGATTCCCTGTGTCGTGGGGTCCAGTCTTTTCCCAAGTAAGGCAAACAATTATTTATTAGTTTGAACTAGTGAATTAATTTGGAAAAAAAAAAATTAATTAAGAAATTAAAGAAACAATAGCTAAAAGAAAAACAAGAAATGGATTACAAAAACGTTCAGGTGCTTTCGGGTGTTAGTGTGTGTGAAGTGTGGGATGTGTGTGGGGTGTGTGGGGGTGTAAGTGGTGAAAGTGGATTGCGTGACATATCAGATGTTACGACTGTATGTGCAAAAGATCTCCTGTTTGGTCATAATTTTTGGGATGCAACCAGTTAAATATAGTATTTTTACAGCTGGTGTACGTTGAGTATAGTTCTATTGTGGGAGTAGAATTTTGAGTAGAGATATGACCCAAGAAATGCAAAAGATCTGCGCGCAAAAGAAGAGTATACTCTTGGCCGATCCCACTTTAACGTTCTGGATGAATGACGGGCCAGTTCTTTAGCATGCCTATGAAATCGTAGCAGAGCCGAAACAATAAACAACTGTCTCAAACGAAGGAGGCTACATTCTGAGTACAGGGTGTCAGTAGAATATCTCCAAGGTTTGTTGTAGGCTATTTTTAGAATAGCTCGTTGAGCTCGTTCCAGCGCAAGCAGATTGGTTTTGTTTGCTGCTCCCCATACTGATACACAGTAACTTAATATTGACTGACACAAGGTATAATAAACAATACGGATGAGTTTTGGTTTTGCAATGGACTTTAATTTTTTGAATATGTGCGAGAGTTTTCTAACACGTTTCACGAGTGCATCAATTTGCGCTTTCCATGTTAAATGTTTATCGATTAGTATCCCTAGGTATTTTATACAAGAAACCTGTTCAATTTGCGAGCAGAGATAGCTCTCATTACTGACACTGCCACATACATGGATCTTTATTTTCAGTTGTTCATCAGGTGCAGACCGATCAGTAATGCTAAAACACACTGACTTGGTTTTGCCGACGTTTAAGGTCAGCAAATTGTTCTGCAGCCACATAGCAACCTTTCCAAGTCCCTCCTGAGCTACACAAACGACATCACTCCAGGTTTTTGCATGAAAAATTATCGCACTATCATCCGCGAAGGTAAAGACGCTAGCATTACGAAGTTCAAGAGAGCATAGGTCGTCTATGTAGATCAGGAATAACGTGGGGCCCAGAACACTGCCCTGCGGGACGCCGTAGCCAACATCTGCAAAATCACTGACGTGCTCACCAATACGGACTCGTTGTTTTGGTTCTCCTAGATAGGATCTAAACCAATCCAGAGCAAAGCCTCTGATCCCAAGAGCCTCTAGTTTTTTTAGTAGGATCGGCCGGGAAACTGTATCAAAAGCTTTTGCTAGACCCAGGAAGACGCCAACACATTTTTGTCCTTTATCTACTTTGCTAACGATAGAATCAACAAGATGCGTGACGGCATCCTCCGTGGACCTGCCAGCCCGAAATCCGAATTGATTCCCGGCCAATAAGTTGTTTTGTTCAAGATACTTCAGTAATCTTACATTAATCACCTTTTCAATAACTTTAGAAAGTGCGCTCAGAAGCGAAATAGGCCTGTAGTTAGCTGGTTCGCATGAGTCACCTGCTTTCAATATTGGTATTACGTTGGCTATCTTCAGATCACTAGGTACCACGCCTGAGGATATGCTCAAGTTACAAATGTATGTTATAGGGCTTGCTATAACATGTTTGGTCAGTTTTAGCATATCGTTGCTAATGTTGTCGTGTCCAATAGCTGTACTAGATTTTAGTGTACTAATTAATTTAATTATTTCAATTTCATCTGTTGGTGACAGAAATAGCGAATCTGGTGAGGTGTTTCCTGATTGGCTCGTTTTATTTGCTAGTTCAATTTCTGTCTGTCCGATTCTATTAAGTACCGCACTTGCCAACTGATCACCAATGGAGCTAAAATAGTGGTTAACTACATTTAGTGACTCTACAGAATTAGGTTTAATTTTGAGTAAGTCTTCATTTTTATTGGCAACCTTTTTAATATTACAAATGGTTTTTATTGAGTTCCATGTTTTCTTGATGTTATTTTGGTTTTCAGTTATAAGTTGTACGACATTGTATAACTTTTCAACTGTCATTAACGAGACACAATAGAATTTCAATTGTTATCCACCTCAATAAGGCATCGTAACAGATAATGAGATAAGAGAGCAAAGTAATATTTTTACGGCGAGGGCGCTTTTTTGATTCCAGAGCGAAGTTAGGGATTCTTTAGTAGAATCCTGAACGTAGCGAGGGATTCAAAGTACATCGCCCGAGCCAAAAATATATTTTGCGACCGTGTGATACACTCTACTTTTCATCACCCTTTATGAGAAAATAAAAGGCGCCTCATATTTTATTGTAGTATTAAACCAACTAAAAACTTATATTTACACTAGCTGACCCTGCAAACGTTGTTTTGCCATATAAATGTTTGGGGTGGACCATCTTTATCACTTACTACCCTACCTACCCTGCCTACCCTGCCTACCCTGCCTACCCTGCCTACCCTGCCTACCCTGCCTACCCTGCCTACCCTGCCTACCCTGCCTACCCTGCCTACCCTGCCTACCCTGCCTACCCTACCTACCCTACCATAATTTATAAAAACATAATTTTTCTTTATATCTTTTTTTTCCTAAATAAAGATGTAAGCTATCCTATCTTTCAAGTTGGATCAAACTGCACACGGTGTGCAAATTTGATTAAAATCGGTTAAGTAGTTTAGGAGTCCATCGCGGACAAAACAACATGACACGTAATTTATATATATTAAGAAGATAAGATTTAAGACATTTTCGCAATTATGAAAATTTATGGTTACAGTTTTATTAGGAATAGACATTGTTGTAGATTTTATATTCTGCGTGTTTGAAATAATGTCCGAATCTGGCTCATTTTGAGGAAAATATGACGGTGAATCTCGTTGTTTGGATGTAGATGGGCGCGGCGACAGTGGCATAGATGGATTAACTGAAGGTTGCAATTTCATGTTTTCCACGATTCGTTCACGTGTTTCGTCTTGTTCTCAATGGAATCTTCTTTATACCCCTCTGCTACAGCACTCGACTTCCATCCTCCATGTCGCTTGAGAACAGTTAAGTCCGCTCCAGAATCTGCCAAAAGGGTAGCAGAAGTACGACGAAACCAATATCCTGTATACAGTTTGATATCTGGTAACTTCAAATAAGTAGCGATTTCTTGTGGCATATAGAAATTGTTTGAAGCTCTTGCCAAACTGAACTGCACTGGTAATTTTGATAACGGATGAAAAACCGATTGGTTTTCATATCAGCAGGACGCAGGTCCAGGTATTTCTGTACAATAGTTTTGTATTCTTCTCGGATTACGAAGGATCGGTCAATTTCGCGATCCATACGTGGGGCAAAAGCAATGTGCATAATGTGTGAATGTGGCATATTTAACACATAATGCAAATGGCGTCATAATGTCTTTCTGAATTGATCATTGTTGTTGACAGATAGAATTAGTTGGCAATGCAATGGAGCGATACACAGCTCAGGCAACGATGGAGATTTTGAAACACCAATTTCTGGGCTTTGTGATTTCACGTTTTTGCGTTTTAAAATGGCCAGATCGCCAGATAATATATGTTGGCGCCTGCGTACTTTTTTTAATATGTGGTGTATACCACAACAAACCAGAAATCTTGCAAGTCTTAAAAGTCAACATTGAAGAAAAAGTCACCAATTTGAAGGTTGTTTTGTGAGCCACAATTCAAAATACAGTACAACGAGCACAAATGTGCATCAACTCAGGATCGACTTAATGTCATAAATTTTACACCTTTAAATAAACTTTCCGTGAAAACAGAGCCTAACTTTTTTTCATTTCAACAAAATGGCAGCCAATTCACATTTATAACTTTTGCCCCACCGATCGACAAACATAATGTCATTCTGCCAAAGGACGGAATAAGTTGGGTGATAATTTGTGTTGTGTGTATGATGTTTGCGCCATAGAGTATAGTACCTAACAGATGGTTTATGCTCGTTCCAAACAACGCCGCACGCGCATTGCTGCCGCGTCACTTGGTCGTCATACATTTTCTATAGGTTTATATGAGATTACATTCCGTGCACGGTATCAATTCTGTGCGTCATTGCTGCGACGGCATTACTGCGCGGCAGATCAGTAGTGCGGCGTTCATCATAGCGAGGACACGTGAATGTTGACAACTGTTCAAAAAAGTCAAAGTCAAAGTCAAATCATTTATTTCAAATAGGCCCATGCATGGCACTTTTGAACGTCAAAAATTACAAAATAATAAAATTGATTCTAGTCGCCCCTTCCAAAAGGTAGTTTTCGTATGGAGAAGAATGGGCAAGAAACTCCACCGTTACTCTTTTAAAATGTTTTACAATATTGTTTGTATATGTACGTACATTTGTTAAATAATTATTATATGTGAAGACGATGCACCTAGAATAAAATTACTATACCACAATAGGTAAAAAAATTAAAAATGAAGCAACGATAGATAATTTAATTTGTGACAGATACATGGTTCTCACATATTTACAAACATTGTAAAAGTAGACGATTTTCCTAAAATGTTACAATTAATAAGTCAGTGTGTAAGGAAGTAATCACAGAATGTAAAATCAATGTCATACTTAAAACACAAAGTAATAAATTTTACAATTAAATTAGCAACCAGTTTGATTTTGTCTTGATTCTAAATTGTCCTATGGAGCAGGACCAGCATGTTTCCAAGCACTCTTATCTTGGATATAATCCTCTAATTTGTAATATGCTTGTTTATAAAGTGTACTTTTTATATGAGTTTTAAATTTTCTTTCATTTAATTGCAATATGTCACAAGGTATTTTGTTGTAACATTTAACACAGTACCCCATAAAAGATGTATGTACTTTAGATAACCTGAAAAATGGTTGATCTAGTTTATATTTATTTCGAGTATTAAAATTATGTCTATCACTTATTTTATTAAAGAGATGTGGATTTTTCCTTACATACATAATATTTTCATAAATGAATTGGCAAGGTACCGTCATAATATTAATCCTTTTAAAAAGTTCCCTGAGAGATTCGCGGCGACGTAGATTATAAATGGCTCTGACAGCTCTCTTTTGCAAAATAAAGATGGATTCAATGTCAGCAGCCCGACCCCACAGTAAAATGCCATATGACATAATGCTGTGGAAGTAGCTAAAATAGACCAAACGCGCGGTTTCTACATCTGTTAACTGTCTTATCTTTCTAACAGCATAAGCGGCCGAGCTTAACCGCCCCGCAAGAGATGTTATATGAGGTCCCCATTGTAATTTCTCGTCTAGCGTGATTCCCAGGAAAACCGTTTGATTAATAAATTCCAGTTTTTCTCCATTCAATATGATGTCACATTCGCTACTTTTAACATTAGGTAATTTAAATCTAATGCATTTGGTTTTTTTTTTATTAAGTACCAGATTATTTACCGTAAACCAATCTTGGACTTGCAGAATAGAGCTATTCACGTCGTCAAGATTTTGTGATTGTCGGTTTATTTTAAAGATTAATGATGTGTCATCTGCAAATAACACCATCTTCGGTTGATTTTGAAGTATTTGGGGTAAATCATTAATGTAAACTAAAAAGAGGAATGGACCCAATATCGAACCTTGAGGAACGCCCATTGCCATTTCAGACCCTAATGAGTTTACGCCGTTTACCTGAACTTTAACCTTTCTATCTTTCAGGTATGATCTAAGTAAATCAAGAGCTGTATTCCTAATCCCATAGTGTTCTAGTTTCAGCAGAAGTGTCTCATGGTCTACACAATCGAACGCCTTCGAGAGGTCGCAAAAGATTCCAATGGCATCTTGTGCTTCTTCCCAGGCCTTAAAAATGTTCTTTATTAGGGTGACACCGGCGTCAGTAGTACAACGCCCTTTGGTGAAACCGTACTGTTGTTCATGAAAGATGGAATTTTTATTAAAGTGACGTAACATTTGATTGAGCATCAACTTTTCAAACACCTTACTGAGAACTGGTAGAATTGACACAGGCCTATAATTGTTGGGTTCTTTACTATCACCGGATTTGAACAATGGAACTACTTTACTGTGTTTCATGAGATCCGGAAAGACTCCTTGGTCTACACTGGTATTAAATATGTAAGCTAAATAGGGCGCAATGGTTTCGATAATAGATCTACAGACTTTTACAGACATTCCCCAGAGATCTTCTGTTGATTTAATTTTAAGATCTTTAAAAGCTTTTATAACAGCCTGGGGGTTTGTATGCTGAAACCTAAACTCCAAAGGGCATGCCTTCACATTCTGTCTAAGTAAGGCAGCAGAAAGCGCGGGTGAGGAATTTAAAGCTTCAGTAGTTTTAAGAGGAATATTAGCAAAAAAGTTTTCAAATTCTTGAGCTATTTCTATATCTGAGTTAATGGGGCCATGTGCAGTCTCTAAATTAAATTCAGTATTTCGCTGTTTTTTCCTACCCGTTTCATTATTTATTACTTGCCAGGTAGTTTTTATTTTATCATCAGCTGATTTTATTTTATTGCTAATATGCAGAGCTTTGGCTATTTTGCAAACACTTTTAAAAGTTTTTGAATATTTTGCAACATACTTATGAAAGTTTGTATTATCCATATGTTGCTTTAAGCCATAAAGTTCAAATAGTTTTTCCCTGCTTTTACGAATACCTGGAGTCGCCCAATCACTAAATAAGAACTTTGTGTAAATACTTTTAGTCTTTAGTGGAAAAGTGTCATTAAATTGCGTGTTTAATAGTGAAAAGAACTCGGCGTAGAACTCACTTGAGAAGTAAACCACGAACAGCAGTGCCTCGCTGCGGTGCTCGGAATCACGTGGCAGGAAGCATTGATGCGCAGCAATGCCGCGTGCGGTGTTGTTCGGAATCATACGTTTATGGTTGATAAGTTCTGTTATAATTCCTTGTGATAAAGAAGTAAGAAAAATATGCTAAAAAAAGATACAACAAACAAGGTCTGAAGGTAATACAGAAGAAATAAATTATACAATCACTGACATTATACACTAAAAAAAAAACAGTGATATTCACAATGTTAATATTAGTGAAATCAGAACCATCCTTACTCTAAAATAACTAATTTAATTCCGAATATAATTATTTAACCTCAAAATAGATACTCATCCCCAAATTAATCTTAAAGTCGCTACCCCAATATCATAATCTAAAACTGTTTAATGAAACTACATATTTACGATATTTCAGGGATAAGGAAAATAATATGAAACACCAAGATATTTTGTTAGTCATTTATATTTCTTTGCCAACATCAAATTCTTTATTCTACACCATACCATCACATCTTCTATTTCCCACATAATATCACCATTCAATCAGTATTCTAATATTTACCATAAAACTAATAGGTTACCTTAATTTACAGTAGATCTCTAACCAATACCATGCCAATCTATCTTTTTACCGAAGCGCGTCTTACCGTCACGAGCGCTCAACTCAGTAGGGTCGTTATTTCCTCATTTTGACATATCGAATCTTTGGGTGTTGTATTGCAATTTGTGGTTAGCTAGCGACCACGACAATTGATCATATTATTTATTGACTGAGCAACCAGCAGCAAGTTCGTCATGCTCCCTTATATGTCACTGCTTGCGGTAGCGTCGGGGGTCGGGTTGCTTCCTTCCCTCAAATATGGCGAGGGGGGTAGTGGCTGATCTTTGCGTTATGCTCGTGAACGGGTTCTGCTTGTGGTGACTGGTCGTCTTGCTGATCATGGTTTTGTTATTGATACTAGTAATTAACTGTTTATTTATTTTACCTCGATGGTCCTAATTTATCATTTATAGCTACCAATTACAGTGTTATGTAAGCGGGCACGCCCTTTATGCCTGGAGGCTTTTATTTAGATATTTAGTTACGCTTACGTTTAGTTTTTATTTTTTCATTTCTGCTTGAGTTTAGTTCTCGATGTTTTTAGTTGGTATATTGGCATGTGTTAGCTGACACATGGCCAATAATTTATCATTTAAATTATGTTTTTTGTTCCGTAATGTAAATTATTTTGCATACTATTGTATAGAATCATTTTTTTCTAACTTGAACAGACAGCTGTGCTGCTGAGGAGTTTCTTGCGTCATTTCTTCTTTCCAGCTAAAGGCACTGGGAAGTGGTGAAGGGTGGGTGTTTTTGGGGGACTGTCTTATGTAATTTTGACTTTCGAAAAGTGCTGATTCTCAGCCTAGTTTGAATAAATGACTTGCATTTTGATTCAAATAAATCTGGAATAATCTATTTGAATATTTATTTCATCACGACTGCTCTCAAAACGGTGAAGGAAAACATTGTAGGGAAACCAGCATGTCCTAGAACCAAAAATTCGAAGACATGTGACATCTACCAACCCGCACTGGACCCGCGTGGTATATTATGGGCCAATCCCTCTCACAGAGAGGCGACCTGTATACCAGTAGTGGGAACACTATAGGCTGATTATACTATGTGTAGTAATTGCATCGGGTCGGCTTTGTTGTTCAACAAAGTTATAATAAATTGGCAACGCTAAACAATGCTGCTATAATCATATTTTTTATATAGATGACTCTACATAATTATATAACTTTGAATAAAACTCGGCCACGTCGACAGGCAAGTCATTACATAGAGAGCAAGACGGGTAAGGCATCGTTTAAGCTGTAGCCCCATAATCGCATTGTGGATCATTGAAGTTCTCCCACCTGATTAAATTGTATCTGCTGCTGCAATGATAAATCAGACTGATGAATGGTAGAAGTAGCAGTGAATAATGGTGACGGTAACGAGTGGTAGATGTTGGACAGTTAATCTTCCATGCCAAACATTAATGTAGGCACTTTAATAAATAATATTTTCAGTTCTACTTAGAGTAACGTTCAATATTATTACAAACAACAATTTGAATGACAAGAAACATGATACTAAAATAAATAACGCCACTTTAGGCTTTTTACTTTAATTGTAATCCGTTAGTTGATTAACTTTAGTTTTCGACGTCGTTAACATCAAACTTTCGAGTGTATCAGACATGTTTTCTTATTTCAAAGATTGTTCAAAATCAACCATTAATCCTGTTGTAATAGTGGAGAATGCAGCTATGGCTTCGTATAACAATAAATTACTTAATAACGTGATTGGAAAAAAATTACAATCAGTACTAAGGCCGCTGAATCTAATGCAAAGTCTTTTCATCTGTGCGAAGTATTCTATTCGTGACAACATTATCACTGCTAATACCAATATTTACAATTTTTTAAGAGTATTTTGCACGGTCATATTTCGGTGTGTCTGTTTGCATCATTGTATCAGTGAGATAAATTTTTTGCATGACGAATGGTGGGGACTTTACAGTTTATTCTTCTGCTTCAGCCTTTCTCTTGACTTTATCTTGTACTTGATCGGGGACTTAATTAACTGCTTCTCAAACATCATACAGAGTCACTACAATATCTTGATGGCTTTGAAAATCCAACACGTGCTCAGCGGCCTACAAATGAAAAGCAAAGAACTCGACGGTTGGATTGTCTATAACTGGACCTACGTTATCATCCTTAATATACTTAGTATCAGTTTTGTTATTTGTTACTGTTTTACCATGACTCGAAAAAATGTTTCTGAAATGACTACGGCTTATGCCAGCATCGCTTACGATATTAACGTCGTGTATGCTTTTGTATTATTAATGTTATTAAAGAAAATGACTCGTGTGTGGATTGAAAATGTTCTAGATTCAAGAAATAACGAAGAATCAGAAACAGAAGAATACTGGAATATAATGTTAGATGTATACCTTAATATATTGGACATTTATATGATCATTGAGAAAACGTTTCGACAAATGGTAAGTTAATTTTTGATGAAGACAAATAATGCAAACATATTTAATATTTCTACTTTCTTCGCTACTATTTTTAACCTTCCCAAAATAATACTTTTCACGCAGATGCGACTTCAATAAAGAAAAAGTGGGTGTTATCTCTGAAACAGACACTCTTGTTCAACGTGTGTCTAGTGTCAAACATACGACAAACTTTATCCGTAAATACAGTCTACTATAGACTGTTGTTTAATCAAAACAGCCGATAAACACATTTCATAGTAAGGAATATTTTTTTTCTTCTTTCATTTGCAGATTCTATTTTACACGATATTCAGCACCTACCTTAGTTTAAAGAACGTAGTGTTAATGTTAACATTCAAAACCTTAGTAAAAATTACTGGTAATAATCATGTAAGTACCAACATTATTCCATAATACACTTCTAATGACAATCGTTTCAATTTTGTTAATTTTACAATATCAATTGTGTTTGACGTATTAAAATCCGTATTTACGTTATAAAACCCAACTAATTGGATGATTATTTCAATTATGACCAAATCCGGTCGTTTACGGGTTAAAAGCTATATTCTTCTTCCTTTCAATCACTCTCTCACTGCTGAGAATCGTGACTCCGTATCAAATTGTCAACGGTATTTTCCATCTGTTACGATCAGTGGCTTGGTGGAATGCGGCGCCGATAGGTATCGTCAAATGCTCGGATCCAATTATATGGCGGATGTGATTATCGTGTTCCGTGTTTCCCACCTTTGCGTTCCAGTCGCCCTGCACAATAGTTCGCGATGTTGTCCATTGCCCTTTGCAAGTGACTATAAAAATCGTCAATGTCTTCTTGCAAAGATTGGGCAGTTGGTGCATATACCTGAATGAATAGACACGTGCCTCGGAAACGAAGACTGACCAACGTAGACTGTCGCAACACTCAGTCTCTCCCCCAGTCATCGCTGTATCCCCTCCACCGACGATCGTGTCCAAGCTGTAGGGCTCGCTTGCGTTTCCGATCACATGATTATTCTTTTACGAATCAAATTGTTAGATGGCGTTGTCCACTGTACTGTGGCGCCATTCATCCACGACATATTTATATAGGTGAATATATAGCTTTATGTATCTGTTGTATATGTAAATGGTACACCACTGACAACCTGCAGTATTGTCTCTCCTTTTCCATTTAAATCTATCCAAAGGTTGTCTGTAAAAGATCGCTTTTAGCGATAAGAACCAATGTAAAATTTCTAATGGTGTCCATAATAAAGAATATTTTGTTCTATTCTAGTATCACCAATTGATGTTCTCTAATTTCTTTTTTCACGACAGCAAGCTTTTCTGGTTTTAGTAGTCCTCTAACATTCCAGGTTCCGATCCTGTGATTGGGACGTATGGCTGGTTTCTTGTTGCCTTCAGTAATATTTACCGCCTTGACAGCCTGTTGACATACTGCCAAGGAGTCTTCGGTCGCATATTTGACACCCATTCGGTCAGCCGGATCCCCCGACATAACAGCATTTTCATCATTGACTTTTATCATGGAGATCTCTTGAGATTTATATCGTAGGGTTCCATTACCTTCTACGTCGGCTTTTTCTGGGGGAATTTAGTCCCCTTGGCTCCCGCTGCCTGAAGTAGGTAGGTTAATTTACCGCCGCCTACTGCTCGGCATTGGCGTGTTTGACGGCTGTCTTTATTTATATGTATGGCTGTTACGACCACGTCCATTATATAACTGGCTGTCGTGTTCTTCCCGACTCAATCCGTTTATTTAGCGTAACTCGTGATCACAAACCTGTGAACAATTAAGGGGGTACTTAGTAATTGAATAGCTGGAGATCTTTTGTTGGATAGTACCTAGTTATAATTACACATTATTTACCTTTATTTATTTACTTAGCCAAAACGTCTATTTCACTTGCACCTACGCCACTATATTATATGAATATTATTCATTTAAACATTATACATATGACTATATACTTTATAAATAATCAAGTAATCGAAACACAATCGACACATTAACGAACAAGAACCTTTCCCAATGCAAAACTTGTTGTAGATAGGTACATAATTTAAATTGCGGGTACTTATAAGTACTTACTTACATAATTTTACTCCGCGCATAACACTGTCACAATCACAACACCAATTTATCTCGTCTGCTCGACGTCCGTATGTCACTGCAGGGATCCAGCAGAATATCAGCGTCAGGTATATTTGCCTGACACATGCTGAGTTGGACTCCCATTTGGTGCAACCTTGAGACGCACACCGCACCTTATATATTTAATTATTCCGAAGTATGTCATAATGTCACTCCATTTCTATACTTATGTTTTTCTTTTTTGTACATTGGCATCTTGTTTTTATTTATATCCTTGTAATTTAATTGTGTTTATGTGTGTCTTTTGTGTGCACTAAATAAATGTTTTATCTATCTTATCTATCTATCTTATCCTTGGCTGATATTGGGTGTACGCTGGTCACAGCCAACTTTCCTCCTTTCTCAAACGGGCTTAGGACCGGCTACGGCGGAGTTAGTAAAAGCTTTAAACAGATTTATGTTTTTCAGTTGCTGATTCTATCTATAGTATCTTATATCTGGAACTTCAAAAATATCATCGTTCTTACTTGTTTGAGCATACAATGTGAGGGGTTCTATACAGCTATGAGGGATGTTCAGAGTACCTGTATAATGGTCTTAAAGTCAAGAAATAGTTCTGGTACGGTACCTCCGTAGCTTTCATACTTATTGCAATACTAAAATTGTATGAAATATTAATTAAATTTTATTTTTCTTGTTTCATAGATTCAGCAAAAAGGGTCTGCAAGAACATCCAACGTGTACAGAGGGCATCATTCAAGAAGATGAGCGTGTGCGGCTTGTTCACCATAGACGCCGAGCTACCTCTGCAGTTGTCAAGCTTTTTAACTACGTATTCTATTGTTGTTTTACAGTTTGTGTATCTTTAATAATAATTGTTAGTAACTTTATCTTATGGACGGTTCGGCAATAATAACCGTCCGATATTTATGCATTCTAAGGGCCGATTTTTCAATCCTCAGATAAAGAATCATTACTCAAAAATGCATGTAATGTGGTCATTATTTTGACAACCTTGTTTGAGCAAAGTCGACCTTGCCGTTCTGTTTCAAGGAGCGGCCGGCAAAGTTTTGCTGGTCGCTCTAACAGGCCAGCAAAACATTGCCGGCCGCTATTTTGACGTTTCAACGTTTTAAAAAATCAAATGCAAAAATATTTTGTTTAAAACACAGCTGTTTGTATTTATAGAGATAGGTACAAAAAGATTTTATTCCATATTTGGCTGTATAGTTCCAACTACCATAGTAAAAAAAAAAAAAACAAAGAAGTAACAAAGGCGCGGTTCAGCGAAAATTTTATTTAGTGACTTTTTTGCTAAAAATGAGCTATCAAAGCGAAAATTCTTCCGATTCAATGTGTTTAACACCGCCAGACATTAAAGATGAAGCTAAATTAGTGGTTGAAAATTTAATACCGCAAAACTCAAAGGAAAAATATAAGCTTGCATATTAAAAATTTGTTCAGTGGAAAATCAGTAGGAAATCTAAATCTTTACTTGCTGGTTTTATTTAGATTAGGTACTTGCATTTTTGAGTAAAGCACTATACAAGCCTTGGCCCACTATGACTGCTTCGCTGGTCACGCTATGATTGCCTCGAGCTAGCCTAGCTACGCTCTAGGCCTTCCAGCTTGGCCATCATTGCAGCCCTTGCTGTCGTCGCTGTAAAGGCCTCGACCTACGGCCTCGGCCTTTATCTCAGCTCGTCCATCAAGTGCTACACGCTGACCGCGCTGTGTCGGCCTGGAGCTGCGCTACGCTGCGCTGTCGGCCATCATCAGCGCGACCAGCAAAGTAGTCATTATAGACCGCGGCAGTAATGTACTAAATAGCGTTTATTCCACAGATGGCATGATTCTGGATTTTTCAATAGTCAGGTAGTCAGCATCTGACGAATAAAGCCCGAAACGGAGGAATAAAGTTAACTGTCCCTTCAAGCTTCAGTTAGTACCTTATTCTAGGGAATAAATGATGTTTTGACGTTTGTTTTGTTTGGGGTTTTAATTTGCTTTGCCTCTGCGTGTTTTCGTGCTTTTGTATTGTTAAAAACATGGATGTTCTTGATTCAATTGACGATAGTTTTTTTTAAATGTCTCGAAATATATTAATTTACTTACGTTTTCGGGACGACATCATTTAACTATTTTAAACCACTAGGCTCAACTTTTAGTACCAAGTCGAAAACAGTTAACACACAGCAATTTTTTTTATAACTGATCCATTCCAGGTAAATACGTGCCCACTCCTATCAACTTAGCTACAAAAAACAACAAAAAAAGGTCGCCTTTTGTGGCTGACCATCTGTGGATCTAAACAAAAGATAAGAATTCTCGTCAAAATGTCAAACATACGTTTTGTTTCTATTCTTATCTAACACGATGAATACTATATCTATTCATCTCGCTTGCACATGATAGTGTGAATTTGGTTAACAAAGACCCCAGATAAGTTACTATACGATTGAAAAATTTAAAATATTTATTCGCCTGATAAACAGCCAGATAATTTTATACGCTAGATAACTATTTAACGATTTATCTGAGGATTGAAAAATCGGCCCTAAGAGGTTGTGACACATGTTTTTGAAGCCGATATTGTATAGGATACCATATCGGCTTCAAAAACGTGTGTCTGTGTTTTTGACGTTGCGTGTCTCGTCGGAATGATTTGGTTTTTCTTCGTTATCATAATAATTATATATTTGCCGCTAGTTGTATTTGCTTTTCACAAATGATCTTCTTGAGAACAGATATTAATGAATGCATTCGTTTTCAATCAGACACAGTCAAGGTCAAGAGCAATCCCATTCTGAAATAAAATAAAACTCAATGTTAAATAATAACAAACATAAAAATTTAGATTTGAGACAAAGTCGTGTAGTAATAATTTTCTACAATAATCGAATTCTCATCTAAAATTATTGGAACAAGAATCAGATACTGAATATTTCTTCAATATGCCCCTCGTTTAACCAGTCAGTCTGCATACTAACTAATTTATTACTACTAGGTAACAGCAATAACTTAAATATTATTAAATTATTATCTCAATCTGCGGACTTGTTTTTAATTTAATCCAAGTTTTTTTCATTTAATCCAAGTAAACATCCGTATTATTCATTTTAACATAGAGCTGAGATAACAGCCAACGTAACCAAGAGCTATTGATTGAGAAAATGAATTCAAAGGCACATGTATTAAGAGATGAAAATGCCGTCTACCGCTTTTACAAAAAAAAAGTGTGGCACTCAGGGACTGCCGCGGTAAAGCTATTGTATAGCATTTGTAACCTCCATACTTCCTATTTGTCAACGCTACACTTGAGATGATGACGTGATGACATAAAACAAAAATTGCGTTCCCATCACGTTGTCATGGGAACCGTTATTCGTATTACATGGTAGGCGGAGTGGGGGGTGTTAGGTTTTATTTTCGTTACGTTACGGAATTTCTTGATTCGGTCGCCGCGCTCAAAGCCCGCGATAAAAGCTATGCGATAGCTTAAAAATCATTTCGTCAGTAGGTATGGGTACTTTTTTGTTAGCGTAGGTACTTCATCGTAGGTTTTATTTTATTGTATTTACCGCGCTAATTCTCAACAAATGTTTTTTTAACATAAACTGAATCAATTTTTGCCACTGTCTTTTTGTTTTTCTCAACCTTTTGTAATTTTGGTTTATTCCTGGTCTTAAGTTCCTTTCCTTAATGGTGTTATTTGAATGTAAGTTACTATGACCCAACTTATGATAAAATCATCAACCCTTAATTTATGAGATAAGGTCATCTTTATATATATAATTCTTCTGTGAGTGTGTATGTCACTGAACTTCTCTCAAACGACTGGACCGATTTTGATGAAATTTTTTGTGTGTGTTCAAGGGGATCTGGGAATGGTTTAGATTCACAATTTTGTCCGCTGGACAATGTTATGACAGGACAACGTCTGTCGGGTCCGCTAGTTAAGCTACATAAAAATGTTTTCATGTTTTTAAAGTATTTCTCGACATTTGAGGATGTGGGAGATGTGAGCGTTAGACTTAAGGGAAAGGGGCAATTGATTAATGAGTCTCAACAAGGTGTCAATCATTATTGGGAAGCAAATTATCTGTGCTATTGAAGTCCTCATATATCAATTTCTTTTTATTGCCAACAAGTTAACATATACAATAATATTTAATTGCTTAATTGACGCTTTAACATAATTTTCACATGTCATGGTAAAACGTTTGAAACAGCTGATTTCTTTTGGCGATTTTCGGATTGGTTACATTGGTAATAAATTCAATTATCCATTTCTTATACTTTTTAGGTTCATCTGAAACGTAAGTCATTTGTGTAGTTTACAGGTACTTCGAAAAACACAAAAAAAGCTATCCATAAACATGTTTGAACAAATTGTTGAATTGTAAATATGGAACGTTTATGTTCGATATTTATTAAGAACGCGGCGACGCATGAATTGTCCATACAAATGTAATAGCTAAATCATTTGCAATTTGGGCATATGTCCACCATATTATGTTTTTATTCGGATTTAGACAGTGTTTATCTAGGCATCTTTTTTTTTCAAAGAAAACTTTTCTAAAAAGAAGTTTAAACGAATTTAATTTCGCACATTTTTACAGCGTAAATGACATGTTTTCATATTGTTTTGTCTGTATTATAAACAACAATATTTATAATATATAGCATAACTTATATTATCAAGTTACAAATTATCGAAAAAATGGAAAGACATTAAGTTTTCATTCATCATTTTTGGTATTACAGAACACATCCAAATTTATCATAAATTTTCGAAAGCTAGTAGTGCTATCGCGTCAAGCAATAACTGTCAATGTGTGCGTGGTAGTATTGCTCACTGTAGGTGTATATCGTTCCGACAGGCACTCACACTAGCGCAACGTGCTTGGAATTGAATTTTGCAAACATATCGATTTGTAGTTGCGAGCCGTGTTCACAGTCCTCTTAAACGATTCATGTTAGGGATAATTAAATTTCATATTTCGAAAGTGGAATTAAGGTATTGTAATATTATTAAAGGTAGGAGACTCCTCCGACCAGTCTATCCATCTGGTCCCTACATTTTAACTTGAAAATGGAGGATGTAACGTTACATTTAGCTCTGGGGAAGAGTTACACGTAGGTCACAATAGGTAGGTAAGGACGTTAAGGGCCACCTTCACAAGAAATGGTATGTTCGGGATAGGCAGGAGACAGGAACAGGCAGACAGACGGGACACAGGAACAGGCAGACGGGCGGGCAGACAGTCAGACAGGTAGGCAGCAGGTAGTGTTGAGGAGCTGGGCTGGGCGTCACACGCTAAGGAGACTTATTCACCCTGTCGAGCGGAGAGAAGGGTGTGAAGTTTGGAGGCAGTGGAGGCGCTTTATGTCGCCTCGCGCTAGCGGGAGGGCCGTGTCAGCGTCACGTTACGTCGTGCTGTGACGGTGAAGGCCTCTATCAGAGAATAGCGTCGACAGGCGTCACGCCGCAACCGCGCCGCCGCCGCGCTGCCGCCGCGCCGCTTGACATTGGAGGCATCTCTCGCTTAGAAGTGTGCGTGCCTGTGCTTTTCGTTCGTGGCGTCTTACACCATGCGGTCAAAAGGTTGTAGCAGCGGCCTCCTGCAGAGGTAGGCGAAAGGGTCGGTTAAATAATACGCAGTATGCACAGTCACACTGAATGTTTATTGATGGAAAAATACTATATATTGAAAGTTTCGGTCACACAGTATACAGGATGAAATTGAAAACATGCGACAAATTGAAATGGGAGATTCAGTAACTGTTACCTAATCATAATAAATTGTTATTTCCGAAATATAAATTGTGAAAAAAAATCGCGTGTGACGAGCGGTGCCTTTGTGTCGCGCTGGTCTGAACGAGCCTTAAATTGATACTTGAATTTTTTTTGTTTGTTTTAAATTTATTTAATTTTACTGGAACGCCAGAAAATCGTGTCTACGTGAAGACAATAATTTAGTTTGCACTATCTAAGACGAATAATTACACGATTTTTTTTTACAATTTATATTCTTCTCTCTCTTTTTCAAATTCGTGAATTCTGAAACACTGATGATACCGAAATGATGGCCAATATGTAAGCTTCAAAACTGCATAAAAACTTTTTCTCTGACTTATCATTATTATTATGTTTGCCTTATACTACACATAAAAATGCACGTTTCAGTGACATTATAATTCCACTGGGCCCACGCAGTAATATTAAAATAATATTAAAAGGCAGTAAGTAATATTTTGACAATTTCACTGTATGTGCAAGCCCGTTAAATTGTGAGAGGGTCAATGATTGGTCCGTTTCCAATGTCATGCCTTACTTATATCGTCATCTGCCTAGCCTTTTCCCAACTATGTTGGGGTCGGCTTCCAGTCTAACCGGATGCAGCTGAATACCAGTATTTTACATGGAGCGACTGCCTATCTGACCTCCACAACCTAGTTACTAGGTAACACGATACCCCTTGGTAAGACTGGTTGTCAGACTTTTTGGGCTTCTTCTAACTACCCGTAATGTCTGTCAAAGATCTACAAATGACAGCGGGGACCAACGCACAGTGGGAAAATCGCGTATGTTTCGTCTCAAAACTCTGTATCTCAGTTGTTTCAAAACTAAATGAGCTGTAATTTTGCACACATATACTTGGATGTATAAAGTTTAATAGAAATAATTTTGATTTTAAAAATTCTGTTTTTAATTAATTTTAAAATTAAACTTAAAAAAATACATGCATTTTTTATGAAAAAAAAAATACAATATATGTTTGTTTAATTTACATAAAACGGAATATACATAGTGCCAAACGAGAAAACAAAATATGTACACAATTTAGCAAGCTCCTACAGATTTTCATTGACAACAAGAAGGGCCTTGGCTTCATCTAAAAGTTCTTTCGATATTGTTTCTGAGATATTTCTCAAACTTGATATATATGGATCAGAAGTGTACAATAAGGTATGGAACACGTCTTCATTGGTAGCCGCTCTTGAACACTTTCTAGAATGATGAAGTAAAATTTTTTTGTAATCCTTATTTCGGGATTCTTGCGCGTCTTCGCACAATTGTCCGATAGGTAAAATAGCATAGTACTCAATGATTTTTTCGCCGTAAATAAGTATTTTATGCACAGAGGAAGGCATATAATACGTTATAATTATTTACGTACAGTTGGGCTGTACTATAGTAATAAGTTTATTTGAATGTAGGAGACCACAGTAGCCATATCCTCTGGTGACAAATTGAAATTTTCTTGTAAGTAGTCTTCTACATTATGCTCATTTATCAACAAATTGCACAACTCTCGTTTACTACAAACAAATTCACCCATTTTTCAAATCAGTCAACTTCTGCGAATATTTTAAAATAAGCAACAACTGCTTTTAAGGGCAACTGAATATCTGACCAACAACTGTGAATGTTTCAGGGTTCGCCTTCCTTTTATTGACCAATGAAATAGTGCAATGTGCAAAAAGATAAGAAACTGATAATTTGCACTCTTCCCATAACCAACCTGTTTTTAATTCGACTCTAATAGATAATTGGCCATATTTCATCAAGTAAGGTAGTCAAAACTGTATCAAAACCACAAAAAACCATTAATAATACTCATCACTGTAATTAACTTTTTATCAATTTGACCTTAATAGATAAAAAATAATTTTATGAGAAATAAAACGGAAATGAAAAAAAAAATATAATTTTATCTCGCGATATGTTTTGATCCCGTGTCAGAAAAAGCGCAAGTATGCGCAAATTTTTATTTTCTCCTTGTGTATACTAATGTATAAAGATCTTAATAGAACAAATATCTCGACAGCGGCAAGCAGCGGTAAAGGGAAAAAGTCTCGTTAAAACTAAAAAATACACAAAAAATATACCATCTTAAACTATATTGGTTAATTTTATTTTATTAACCAATGTATATAATATTATTTACTAAACGTTATGAGGACATTATAAGCATTCCAAAACTGTATAATACTTGTACATTTATATCTAAAACTTTTAAGTAATGTGGCGTTGAATTATGGTAACGTATTGCGTTTAAATTACCTCATTGAACATGAGTTAGCTTTGATGCCTATTTATATACATTATGATTAAATTTAAAAAAACAAAAAAATTGAGAAAAGAAAGCTTACTTATTAGACTATATTAATTTATTAATTTTATTCCATTACAACGACTTTCACGTAAAACGGTTTTGAGACGGCTTTGTATGGGGCTTTCCCACAGTGCAACGGCTTAACGTGCTTTCCGAGGCACGGAGGAGACTTGGTATGTAAAGATGGTCACCCATCCACGGACCAACCGCGGCAAGCGTAGCTTAACCTGATCGATCGACCCGTGCAGCTGTTATTACTTAGCCACAAGCCCCTTATATCATAAAATGAATAAACTTCTATACGTTATTATGCAGATCTTAAAGGCGTATGAAAAAGAGTTGACCAATCAAAACGTACGAAGACCTCACTATAAACTTGACTCATAATATACCTAGGGTCGTTATAAAATCACTACCTACATAGTTCCCGTGCAATTACAACAACACCAAAAAAAGTCCGTTAAATTGTGAAAAATGGAGGCGGTTGACAAAGTTTCGTGCAATTATAATTTCATTAGTGAAATTACAATTTCACTGATTTTACAACATCCCTGCGATATTCACATAAAAATGTACGGTGGCTCGATTTATGTAAGAGTCCGGGAGTGTATTAGACTGTTAAAGTAATATTGCTATCTTGTTTTCTTTACTAGGATCGATAAAGTTCAAATAACTCACAATACAAATAATAACAAAATGTGCTTAACAATTATAGTATTTGTGAGGAAAATCTCAAACAGCTCCTTATCGTGCTTATCTCTAATATTATTTCACAGAAAAGCGAACTGCAACAGTATTATCATGTAACTAGTGAGAAGTCCCAACAAATTAATTGGTAGCGTAGCGTCTACATAGAACAGGCCACACGCGGTCATCTTACTGAACGATCGATTTGCTTGTAACACTTTCTTGCAAAGACGTGCTTGATCGACTGTAAGATAAATGTAATAATTAATATTGAAGTCAGATTCCGTAAAGAACATCTCATAATTTAGCATCTTCTAACGCACTTGGACAGCTCTTTTTCTTCATAAGCTGTATACACGCCGTCTCTGCTTCCTCAATGGCTATATAGAACTTCTCGCATTGCAAACTGTGAAATATTACTATTAAAATGTCCTTAGTAATCCACAGAATCAACAACAATAATATCACCGGAGTCTGCAAGATCTCAAGCACCTGAAATTATAACATGTTTTTACTTGATTAAATCAGATACTATAAAAAGGTGTTTGATAAAAAAGGAAACGATTCGGTTGCTGAAAGGCTGTCACATTTCAGACACAAAATAGTTAGGTACTGAAGGCCGGCTTCGTACAACTAGCGATAACAGGCGCACGCTCACAGATGTGTACGTGCGGTTATCTCAAACGATTACCGCGAGTACGCGTTCGCTTGCACTCGCTGTAAGTAGACGCGTATCTATGTGTACGTGTGTTTTCCTTCGTTGTGTGGCCCGAGCCGACCTTATCGATCTATTTTATTTATGTCTCAGATAGTGACCGTCTTACCGTGAAAATTTAGATGAAGTGAGTTTGAATCGAGCTGTTCACCTAAATTTTGATGGTGATATTTTTACAGGATGATGTTAAAAATATTAGGAGTGCTGCACACATATTCGGGTCGGCACAGGCCGGACGACAAAATCAAAGGTATATTCTGCCGTCTAGATTAAGTGTGTGGCACGCCGCATGTTGAGTATTGTAATGTTGTGATGGTGTAAAAAAATAACAACATCCAATCTCAGGGATCTCATGAACTACGCGATCACGACTAGTCGCACGACTGGCAGCAATCTTAAAGAAAGTTTGGCCGCAACTGGTTGAACGATCGGTCGAGTGGTCGACTTTCTTCTTGGTCGGAGTCCTGCGGTCAAGATTGTAGCCGGTCGCGGTCTTGCGACAAGTTATGGTCGCTACCGCGTTGTACGCGAGATCCATTTAAACAAATGATTAAGATGTAATCAGACAGGAATAGATTTTCAGAAACCTTGTTTTTTTGGTGGGAAATTATCAAATAACTTTTCCCACTCTGGGCGGAGCGGGAGGGCGTGTCAGACTCTTACTGAATAAACCCACCCGTGTTCCTTCAGTTGACTGTATGTTGCCAGGGGCCACGGTATTACCTTTCGGACTTTCCCGCAACCCCGGCAGGTATCGGCTCTAGCGGACCACTTCAGTTCTGCTGACATCTCTTTGAGGCGCGCGTGGAGCACAATGCACTGTCGACCTGGGCCTGGTCTTTATCAGACGGTAAGCTACCCATTGCTCACCATCCGAATCGGCCTGCGATTCCCGACGTCCAGGGCATCTCTTGCGGCAGTTAGGGGCGTGAGGGCGCGAAATTTGTCTCTACTTCACGCGTTCCGCCTCCTCCTTCGCGAGCATTACTGCTTCGCAGAAGGTGGTGACGGTCGGCCATGCCCTCTTGCTCCGTACCATGGCCTTGGTTCAGACCAAACGCGAGAGATCACCGCCGCCGATCGCCTCGACGAGGACACGGCGGTGCCCTGCCCAAGCCGAGCAGACCTCCACCGTGTCCTCCAGGCGATCCACACAATGGTGACACCCGGGTGTTTCCTCCCGCCTTATCCAGATCAGGAATCTCCCGAAACAACCGTGTCCGGTGAGGACCTGCGTCAGGCGGAAGGTGAGGACGCCGCACAGTGGGCTGAAACGGGCCGGTAAAGGACTTAGCATTTAAAAAAAAAAGTTTCTTTTTCTGAAATTTTAAATATTGTGTTGGATTTATCTATCGATTATAAGTAATTATTTCTATGAGGGTCGTTCAGATAACTTAGTATTTTCGGAGTTATAAATATCCAAAGTAATTTTTGTATGAAGCAAAAGAAAAAAAATGTGAAAATCTCGAAATTCTCAAATTTTCTCAAAGAATTGACTCTACGTATGCATAGTACGTATTTTTGTCCTATTTTAGCGCCTATTCTCGGGTTGCGATTTTCTGCGATTTGGTCGCAATTTCAAATTTTGTTCTCTATTCCACACCACCATAGAGGTTAAAAACTGGGCGCGTTTTTTTTAATGTAGTGGTCTCCCCTTTAGGCCTAATCCACTAAGGACTAATAAAATAAATAAGTAAAAATCACAATCACTACTGGCCACTGCACTGTTTTAATTTAATCACTGTCAAGGGTATCCACATTAACGAATGCAAAATTTTCGTATTCGTCATCATCAAATGTTTCCGCTTGTTCAATTACTAATAAACTTTGTGCTTCTACTGACAAAGTTTTATGTTTTCTGCGAAGTTTGTGACGTTTCGCTGAGATGAGTGGATCAGAGCTGGTCAATAAATTATTTAAAATATCTTCATTTGTAGTTTTTCTACTGCATTTCCTGGAATGGTGTTGGCGGTACCTACGAAAGTCTTTATTTCTAGCTTCAGCAGCTTCTTCAGATAGCTGTCCAATTGGTATTAGACCAAAACTTTCAATAATAGCTGCACCATGCATAAGAACTTTATGAACACTTGAAGGCATATAATACCAGCTATATAATTCCAAATACAGTTGCATGGTCACTTGAGCATATTCGTGAAATTTCGCTGTGTCAATGTGGTAACCTGATGAAATTGCCTCTAAAATGATTGCAAATCGCCTTATTAATTCTTCACTAACACCAGTTATCTCAGCAGTCATGTTTGGATTTGCAAAAAATCTTCTAGCAGTATTTCCGTCATTCGTGGAGCCGTGCCCTTGTTTAACAACATCAATCAGAAGTCCCATTCTATTTTTAAAAGCGTCTTGTATGTCTTTCTTTCTTCTTTCCATGATGCACTTGTTGTCTCCCTTTACTGTCCATGTCTATATGCAGAATGCATTCCATCATTCGTATCCAGGTATGCAATGATGACAATCCGTATTTACAGAGATCTGGATCAGTCGGTTTTGATGCAATTAAGGGCAAATTATTCATCTCTGTTGGAGTGGCTTTACAAATGTCGCATCTCTGAGATGAAGTATCACATAAAATTGATGTTGCTTTTCCGTCTATCATAGTCATTAATAAAGAGTGTGAAATTTTTATTTCTCCAACTTCTGTTTTCACTAAATTTACAATCTCTTCCTCAATAGCACTTTTTTCCCGCAATATCGTTATTTTATTTTCTTTCACAAATTCGAAAAAGATTGGACGACACCAGTAAGATGAATTTGGTGAATCGTTTTGCCAGATAACTTGTTCGCCGCACACTAATTTTATTGGCACTAAACTACCCATAAATATGCTTGAATCGTCAAGTTGACTTTCTTGTTCATCGTCTGTTTGCTTGATTAGAAGCACTGTCAAATCCCCACTTACTGATTAGTGTAAATTCTTTACAACCACTATCTATGACGAGTGACGTCATTATTCTTGCTGTCGATATATCCAATAGAGCTTATAACTTTATTTTAGCTGAGGTTTCTGTCACTGTAATAGCATCTTTTGGTGGATAGCATTTCTGTTTCGCATGTTGCACTTGATAATAAGATGGAAATATATTACTGTCTTTTTCGTTAACACTTTTTCTTAAAGTATTGTATTGCCACTTGGTCAGCTTAAGTGATAAAAATAACCCTAAAGCCTCATCCGGAGAAAACACAGGTTTTGTTTCTTAAACAGATATGCACTTTTTAACTTTTTTACATCTTGGGGATTCTTTAGTAAATGTTCTAGTATTTTAGCAACCTCCTCATTCCCATCCGCTTTCAACTGCTCAAAATATGCATATTTTATTTCGTCCGAAGATAAATGAAAGTTTTCTGCACGTCTTTTTTTCTGTTTAGGCGCTAATTCACAAAAAGGTTTTCTTGGGCTTTGTTCGGTGGAGACACCGACAGAAACTTTTGATGGTGATACATACTGAGTTGATGTACTCGGTGCTGGTTGATCTTCATTACTGCCTATTAAACACTAAAGTCTGGCCATATTATGTTTTCTTGTAACCATTCACTATTTTTAGTTCTGAATATATTTTCTTTACGATAAGCGTTTTCTTATCTTCTATTTAAATTATAAAAAAAATTTGCACAAAACAACTTTAAGGTCTTTTCGTGATCATCACTTAATTCGACTAAAAATTTAGACCTTATCTCACTACACAAACTGTCATTATTTTTAATACTGCCACTGTTTTTTAAAATAACGAAAAGATCAAGGTTTGTCACTAAATTTTCAAACATTTTCACAAATACAAAATAACAAATAAGTAAGTAATGAATGTGTGGGGGTAGTGCGTCTATTATGGTGGGTCATAGAACACTGAAGTACATTTGAATGCAACCGAACATTCCGTAGATACCCTATCGTTGCACCAATCACGTTACGACACGTCATAACTTGTTGTTGCGCTCGCGCACTCTTATCCCTTGATTCCCGGAAATAAGTCTCAAAACAAATTACGTCATACCTACCTATGGTGGTGGAAAATGTCGAACATTGTTTTTTTTTTAAAGAACTAAGTAGGTATTGAGGTTTTCAGGCCGTTTAGTATACATTATTTTCAATTTCAATTTAATTGGAATAAATTGCTTAACTAAAATAACATGACTCTTCATACAAATTTGATATGGCTATATCTCCGAAAGTACTCGTTAAATTAAAAAAAGTCAAAGAATAAAAACGTTTTAAATTTATGCCTAGATACCAAAAAAATACATTTGATCTCTTAAGACCCAACCTTGTAATCCCAGCCCACTGTGCGCCGTGGCGCCTCTCTAACCACTCCTCAAAGAGACTTACAAAGGGACTTATCGCTGCAATTGTTGCGTGCCCAAGATTTCCAGAAACCTGTTATTGTTTAAATGTAAATGTTACCTCGCACTGATATTTTGATTGGTTTTCTATCATTTGTAACGTTGACTCCAAAAAACATAAATTCCGGATAAAAACATTGACCGTTGAATATAAAATCTGTAAAACAAGGTTATTAAGTCAGTAATTATTACTCAAAATCAAATTCAAATCATTTATTACAAATAGGCACATGTATGGCACTTTTGAACGTCAAAATTTACAAAATAATAAAATTGATTCTACTCGCCACTTCCAAAAGGTAGTTTTCGTACGGAGAAGAATGGGCAAGAAACTCCACTGTTACTCTTTTAAAATGTTTTACAATAGTTTTTATAGGTACATACATTGGTTAAAGAATTATGTGTGAAGACGATGCACCTAGAATAAAATTACTATACCACAATAGGTAAAAATAATTTAAAATGAAGCAACGACTAAATCTCTGATTCGCAAGAGCGCTGTTTTAACGCGCGTTGTATTTCAACATACTTTAAAAAACACGGCGTCGAACTTACCAATACTTGTGAAATAGTTGTGTACACTTTGAATGCTTCTAAAATATTTTTATAAATCTTAAATAGTTTAATACCACATGTATCATTTTCTTGTTCAGCAGTAAGCTTGTTGATTTTTTTTATCCATTCATTCAGATATTTTGTTAACAATAAAATAACACGAATCGCATAAACACAATTTATGTCAGTTTTAGTAATTATGTAGTTACGAATTAAAATTGCTAAATCCAAACCCGAAAAAGAATATTTAAACCCTGTATGAAATCCGAGGCAAATAAAGCAGTTAACAGCGAAACTAATAAAAACAGAGATCCAATTCCCAATAATAAAACTTCTGACTCTCTTACTAAAATCGATACTTTTATGTATAGTCTGAATCAATACTATGAGCAAGATGTTGTTTTGGCTGTGTACGATGTTAAGAACAAAGATCATTATCATAGCTAAGAAAATGGAAATGAATGAGATAAAAGTAATAATGGAGTTGATAATATTACTATGAATATTTATGTAGCTGATGTCGGACTCATCGAAGTACATGTAATAAATACAGATCACAAAAATATAACACGTACTCAAGAACGACAAAATGTTACGTATCTTTCCGTTGGGAGAAATATAATTATCTTGTATAATATATTTAGAAGAGAACAATAAAATAAGTGTACAGTTTAAAGGATAAAACATTCTTTGAACTTCTTTTTCTAATCGATTATTTAGTAATACTTCTGGTGGATACAATGACAAGTTTGGTTTCGTTTTTTTCTTTCGAAATATGTTCACAACCTTAGACCACATTATTAACAACGTTTCCAGCCCGTTTTAAAATATTAATGAATTGAGACTTATAAAAAATTAAAATTAAATGAAAAAGTACTTAGTAATTGTGCGTTCTTATAACAATGTTGTTTTATTTACGACCGTATCGTTGTTAATGGTGACGCTAAAGTTGACATTCCAATTTTAATAAAAGCACCTGATCGTATACGCCGTACTCAATAACTGAAATGATATGTATCTTTCCAATGATAGAACATTAATAGTAGATTATACAACAAGTGAAAAAAAAGGGAATTTAATTCGAGGGACTAAGTTGGATCCCGAGAGCAGCGAAGGATTCTAGAATAGAATCAAAAGCGTAACGAGGGATTCTAGATTAGAATCCTGAGCACTGCGAGGGATACAAGGACCGAGTAAAATTTTTTTTCACGAGTTGTGTACTGTCTTTTACCATTGACTGCGAGAAAATAAATAGTAGTATGTAGTATTTTATAATCACATTTTTGGCGACAGCAAATTTATCTACTATAATTGCTGTTTTAGAGGAGCTTGCGGCTAAGTAATAACAGCCGCACGGGTCGATCCATCAGGTTAAGCTACGCTTGCCGGGGTTGGTCCGTCGATGGGTGACCATCTTTACATACTGAGATTCCTCCATGCCTCGGAAAACATATTAAGTCGTTGGTCCCAGCTGTCATTCGTGGATCTTTAACAGTCGTTACGGGTCGTCAGAAATACGAAAGTGTGACAACCAGTCAACCAAGGGCCACCAAGGGGTATCCTAATACTCAGTTACTGAGTTGTGGAAGTCAGACAGGCATTTGCTCCATATGAAATAGCGGTATTCAGCTGCATCTGGTTAGACTGGAAGCTGACCCCAACATAGTTGGGAAAAGGCTAGGCAGATTGATTGAATTGCTGCTTTAGAACGAAATGATTCCGAAGTCAGTATCTCAATTCCGTCACTGGAAGAACTCTTTTTATGATAATTAATTATGTATAGATTTTCCAATAACATAGAACAAGAAGCTAACTAAAATTGGCAGGTAGGTATTAAAAAAAATGTAGCTCTATAGCTCCATTTAGCCAGCCAGTATGTACTTTCAGCACGTTTTATTCATCGTTTGTACATAAGGGCTCCCACACAAAATTGCGAATTCGCATCGCATTGCAAAAATCTGCGAGCTCGGCCTAGGCCGTGCGCACTGCTAGCTCGCAGATTTTTGCAATGCGATGCGAATTCGCAGTTTTGTGTGGGAGCCCTAATTCGTACAATTCGTGCTTGTTCCAAATTCAAAATGTTTTTGTCACTCAGTGAGTAAAAGAGAGTTTTATTCACTGTTATCGATGAATAAAATGCCCTTTTTCGAGTGGCAATGATAAAATAGTAGTTTATGAAACTGTTGCATAATAAGGGGTATTAAAACATGAGTGTGTTTAAAAACCGAGCCGTAGGCGAGGTTTTTAATAGTATCACACGAATGTTTTAATACCTAGTTATGTGCAATTTCATACACTACTTTATCTACTCTCAAACATTGGGATTGAAACAAATAATCAAAAATAAATTTAAAAATCCCACGAAATTCAGTAAGTACTACAAAACAAATGAATGTCGCCTGCACCAGCACATCACCGCACATGCGCTACAGCGGGTGCTGCTGTCCCCCGCCAACAGTTGATGGAAACTCTTTGGTGATATTAACTTCTTGGATTAGCGCTGTATCGTAATAGAAAAAAAAATTGTTTTATTGTATTCTATTTTTAAATTTCGGTATTCTGTTTATAAAGTATGTCAATATAAACTCGTTTTGAAGTTCATAATTCGAATATTACGCTATGAGAGTAGATAAAAGAAGTTTACAGTTTAATTAAAGGATCTTTTTTTTTCGTGTGGTGAGTGACTAACCTGGTGTTAGAGTTTTGCATGCCGTCAAGAAATATCACTCAGACATGAAATGAAATGAAATTTATTTGCCAGAATGTAGATATATACATAATGACATTGTAAAATAATTTTAGTCTCACTATATTCGACTTGTCAGTCGTGCAAATATTTCTAGAAGGTAGGTACATGCTAATATCATGAAAATACATCAATGTCATTAGTCATACACATCATAATCATTATAAAATTTATAGTCTTTCTTCGTTAATATTAATTAGGCACATTAACATTATAAAATATTCTCTAATAATAATAGTAGGGGCTTGTGGCTAAGTAATAACAGCTGCACGGGTCGATCGATCAGGTTAAGCTACGCTTGCCGCAGTTGGTCCGTGGATGGGTGACCATCTTTATATACCAAGTCCCCTCCGTGCCTCGGAAAGCACGTTAAGCCGTTGGTCCCGGCTGTCATTTGTAGATCTTTGACAGTCGTTACGGGTAGTTAGAAGCCCAAAAAGTCTGACAGACAACCAGTCTTATCAAGGGGTATCGTGTTACCTAGTCACTAGGTTGTGGAGGTCAGATAGACAGTCGCTCCATGTAAAATACTGGTATTCAGCTGCATCTGGTTAGACTGGAAGCCGACCCCAACATAGTTGGGAAAAGGCTAGGCAGATGATGATTAACATTGTAAAATAATATCGTTGGCGTAGGTGAAGAACTACATAACAATTTATTTTTTTGTTTGGAAACAATTGCGATTTATTTATGCGGCATGATTTGGGTGTTACGAAAATGGTGATAAGTCAATTTGACCAAAATCGCAGTTATTTAGTTCTCCACATTAGATTATATCTCACAGTCAAGACAGTTAATTAATTTATTGATTAGATTTATAAATAATATCAAAAATTATAATTTAAATTAAGTGTTTGTAAAGGACTATGGGTCATTTTTAGGATCAACTCAAAAACAACTTATGCCATGTGAAAGCTTTTGGGGTATTATTTAATTTATACTATGGCAGCTAAGTCGAAATCGAGTGCGAACATGGTGTTTTGGATCATAAAAAATACGTTAGGTTAGGTTAGGGTAGGTAGGTATGTATGTAGATAAGATAGGTAGGTAGGTACGGTAGGTAGGCTTTTTGGTTATGTTAGGTTAGCTTCGCTGTGCTCATGAAGAGGCCCGCGAAAGCGGGCCGGCACCAGTCGGGGATCATGGAAGGCGCACTAGATCTCATGATCCCCGGTCCAAGTGTGGGAAGGAAACACCGGGGTGGTTTTTAGTCAGTAGGAGTCTGACAGACCCCTTTACCCGCCCCAGGGCGGAGGACATCCATGAGGATTTTCCAACCCGGAAAAAAAAAAGGTTCGCTGTGCTGTAAGTGTGGGAGGGAACACCGGGTTGGTTTTTAGTCTGTAGGTGTTTGACAGACCTCTGCGCCCGCCCCAGGGCGGAGGACATTCATGAGGATTTTCCAACCCGGAAAAAAAAAGGTTAGGGTAGGTAGGTAGGTAGGTATGTATGTAGGTAGATAGCGTAGACAGGTAGGTAGATAGGTGGAGTAGGTAGGTAAGGTATGTAGATAGGTAGGTAAGTTATGTAGGCAGATAGGTAGGTATGTAGATACCGATGCTCCGATGGACGATTATGACGATTTAATCTCTGGATGGTGCTATACATTTAAGAACAAAGATCATTATCATACCAAGGAAAAGAAAACGGAAAAGAAAAAAATCTTTATTTCAGATAGGTAAGCAACATCCATATGGGTTTGTAAACAAAAAGATAACTTATACCTATGTTAGTAAACTTATAATCTATTTAGAAACAAGTCTGTTGTTCAAAATGCATCTTCGAACAACATCACCTAACAAAGGGGAGTCATACCTGCCCCGCTTTCCCGCACCGCTTGCCTGACAATGGCGTCGAAGCCATCTACGTGTGCATGTGCAAACATACTTGATGCACTGCAGAAACGGGGCAGCCCGATCAACATCCTGAACCCATTATTATATTGGACCTGTAGGGCGGTGATAGCCCGCTGAGTATAGCAGATCCACAGGCTGCACGTGTAAAACACTTGGCAATAAGCTTTAAAAAGGATTATTTTAACAGCCCTGCTACAGCGTGCAAACCTGCGAGCCAATATGTTATTTCGGACTGCCAGTGCGCTACGTTCCCTCGCAATATCCAATTGGACATTAATAAGGTTGTCGGTTACATAATGCTCCAAGTACTTGAACAGGTACACGCGCAAAATGTGATTTAGTTAAATCGGGGCCACATACTGAGGAAATTTTGAACCGTCAATCTTAATGACCAATAATTCACTTTTTTGACATTATAAACTAGGCCATGGTCTCGCACATAGCTCTCACGCAGCTCTCTAAGTGCTCTAACCGTAGAGCTCAGCAGTACCATATCATCAGCGTAGCTGATGTTGTTAACACTAACGAATTTACTTAAACTTGACTTGTTCTGACTGTTCTTAACTTTTTGAGACGATTTTATCTGCATTCACAGATTTTGAAAACAAATAAATAAATACAGTATGCAAGAAAATGGGCAGTTTTCACAAAAACTTTTTGATGCCAATCAATCCTGTTTTCTAAAAGAATCAAAAACTCTGACCGAGGTTTGAGTACTACTTTAATTTTCATGCTGACTGTATAATTTAAAAAAAAATCTGTGTATTTAGATCAAAATTTCATCCATCCTTCCATCTCAAAAATCCATCCTGTATACTTAAAGGTTGTAATAAAAGTAATGAGATTTTGATATAAGGCCAAGCTTAACTTATATTTAACTAAAATCGATACACATCGTCTTCGTTTTTGCATCACCCCACAGGCAGCTGCCATCTTGGAAATCTTATAAACTTGTTGTTTATTTCTTTCACAGAAAAGCGAATTCCAACAGTATTATCATGTAGCTCGTGAGAAGTCCCAATAAACATATTGGTAGCGTGACGTCTACATAGAACAGGCCACACGCAGTCATTTTACTAAACGACCGATTTGTTTGCAGCACTTTCTTGCAAAGACGTGCTCGATCATCTGTAAGAAAAAACAGAATTTAGTCAAATTAAACTAGATTTGTAATACAACAAGACGCGTCATTTGTATCATCACATTATATATATATATGTGACTGTTCTTAAATTACCTTAGGCTGATAAAATTTAAATTTTTCTTAATTAGTGTTAAGATCGGCTTCTCGCTGTAGTGAAAATAATAGTACATATATGTTGCTACCAAATACTGCATCTCGCAGGTATAATAGAAACTGCTTGGTTAGAGATTTACCCTGCGTTTTTTGCAAAAGTATATTTCATAGTTATTAGTAGTCAAACATCCTATTTAATAATGTAACATCTTGGAAGTATTGCTTTCTTTAAATCTTATCCGTCACCAAAACTTTCAATTAGGAAGTGTAAAGCAAGACGAACTCTTTGTTACGTACTTGGACAGTTCCTGTTCTTCATAAGCTGTATGCACGCCGTCTCAGCTTCCTCAACAGATATATAGAACTTTTCGCATTGCAAGCTGTGTATGAATACTAGTAATATATCCTTACTTATCCATAGAATCGTCACAAATATCGACGTCGGAGACTGTATATTTTCAATTATCTGTAAAAAAGAAATTCTTTTTTAACTGCTATACTCCATTTGAAATAAGGTTAGACATTTAAACAAACCTTTTTTACAGTCCGTTCAACCGATTTTGACTTCTATACCGTAGGCATAAGGATGACATTAAAAGCAAAAAAGTAGTTACAAAACCAACTTTTTACTGCAGCTACCATTTGCCATGCCACCAACGCACTAGAATTCAAAATCGGTTGAACGGACTGTAAAAAAGGTTTAATCTTATTTCAAATGGAGTATAGTACGGCACAAAAAAAAACGGAGAGCTAAATAAAGACATACTCTGGTTTCATAAAGCCACCCTTTTTGAATATTGTCACTAGAAACAATCATAAAATAAATATGATTACGTTTAAATGAGATAAGCAACAGGTATGAACCCATAATTGTATGAATCATAAAGTTACCTCGATATGTGATATTTTTTGTTTTTCTAGCATTTGTAAAATTGTCTCCAAAAAAATTAAATTGCGGGTAAAAACATTGACCGCGGTGTATAGTGTCTGCAAAAGAGTATTTAATTTATTTAGATAGCCGGCGACAAGGGTGGTTTAAATGTTTTTTTATATTTAAGAAATTACATATCAAGGGCCTGCTACACGGCAGCCAACCGCGTCCCCGACAGAGGTGACCTTGGTTGGCGACAAGCAGAGGTGTTTGAAATTTGGTCGTAAACCACCAACTACACGGTTGTAAAGCACCAAGGGCACCTCTATTGGGACGCGGTTGGCGACCGTTTAGCAGGCACTTTAAACACATGTGACTAAAAAGTGATGAATATAAATGTTGATGGATGGAGAGGGAGCGGGAGGCCAAAAAAAAGATGGATGGACTGTGTGAGGAATGATATGAAAGAGAAGGGAGTGAATGATAGCGTGATGGTTGACAAGGGAGAATGGAAAGAGAAATCATTTTGCGCCGACCACAAGTAACATGGGACAGCGGCAGGAAGATGATGATGACGAAATTACATAATAGTGATTGTATTTACCAATACTTGAAAAATGCTCTTGTACATATTGTATGTTTCCAAAATATTTTGATAAATCTTGAATAATTGTATACTACATATATAATTTTCTTGTTCATCATTTAGCTTCAAAATTGTTTTATTCCATTCATTGAGGTATTTTGTTAACAATAAAATAACACGAATAGCATAAACAAAATCCATGTCAAATTTGGTAAGTATGTAGTTACGAATTAGTATTGGATTATCAGCGAAACTGTATTTAAACACTCGATAATACCAGAGGCATATAAACATGTTAACAGCAAAAGTAATTAACACTGAGATCCGATTCCAAATAATATAACTGCTCATACTCTTACTAAAATCGATACATTTATGTATAATCTGAATTGTCACAACTAGTAAGATGTTATTTTGACTGTGTACAATACCGAGAAAAAAAGTAATTATTATACCGATAGCAAAGTAAAAGTAAGAAAAAAAAATTGGAACTGAAATGATAGTGTCATCATGGATATTTATGTAGTCTACGCTGGATTTATTGAAGTACATGCAATAAATAGAGACCACAATTGCATAACACACACTAAAGAACGACAACATAGTACGCATCTTCCCGTTAGGAGTAATATAATTATCTTGTATGGTATATTTCGAAGAGAACAATAGAGAAAGTGGCACATGTAAAGGATAAAACATTTTTTGAACTTCTTTTTCCAGACGATTATTAAGTAGTACTTCTGGTGGATACAATGACAAGTTTGGTTTGGTTTTTTTCTTTAGGAATATGTTCTTAAGCTTAGACGACATTACTAACAACGGGACAAGCTCGTTTTAAAAGTATTAATGAATGAGACTTGTGAATATTTAAAATTTATTAAATGAGTGCTTAGTAATAATGCGTTCTCATTACAATGATGTTTTATCTATTATCGATACGATCGTTGTTAATGGTGACGCTAAAGTTGATATGCCAATTAAAGTAAAAGCATTAGACAGCGTTAGGCATAATATACGTTCGTAAAGAGACTACAGCACTCAAATTAAATATGTTGGAAATACGTTACTAAGTTGACTAATCGGGACACTCTACAACATAAACCTACGTTCGCACGAACATAAAAATATCACGGCAGGATGTTTTCGCACACTGGTTGAAAATCTAGTTGAAAATCCAAAAGTTGAACTCTGATAAAAGATGCAGTCTGTTGAATTCTCAACGCTCGGCATAACACCGAGAGTTGAAATCCAGTGCGTGATAAAACCCGCCGCGATATTTTTATGTCCGTGCTTACGTGGGTCTTACTTAGCCTTTACGCTCAGACCGGCCGGAACCAAGCAGAGTTCGTGGGCGGTCAAGCAGTGAAGACGTTTAGAAACTGTCTCGCGTTACGTGTAGTCGTGTCGTGTACCTACAATGTGTGAATTGCTAGTGTGATTAATTTGAACGTATATTATAATTTGATTTGAACTGCAAACGGTTTTTCTATTTCGCAATAACCAACATTACCCATAGTACGCCCATAAAATTCAAAAATTCAAAATTCAAAAGTCATTTATTCAAATTAGGCTGAGAATAAGCACTTCTCGAACGTCAAAATTACATAAGACAGTCCCCCAAAAACGCCCACCCTTCACCACTTCCTAGTGCCTTTAGCTGGGAAGAAGAAGTGGCGCAACAAACTCCCCAGCAGCACAGCTGTTTGTTCAAGTTAGAAAAAAAAAATTACTCTATACAATAGTATGCAAAATTATTATGCAACACAAAACATTATTTTAATTAAGTATAAATTATTGGCCATATGTCAGCTAGCACACGCCAATATACCAACCAAAAACATCGAGAACTATACTCAAGCAGAATTAAAAAATAAAAACTAAACGTAAAAAGAACTAAATATCTAAATAAAAGCCTCCAGGCATAAAGGGCGTGCCCGCTTACATAAAGCTGTAATTGGAAGTTATAAATGATAAACTAGGACCATCGAGGTAAAATAAATGAACAGTTAATTACTAGTAACAATAACAAAACCATGATCAGCAAGACGACCAGTCACCACAAGCAGCACCCGTTCACGAGCATAACGCAAAGATAAGCCATTACCCCCCTCGTCATATTTGAGGGAAGGACATATGACTGATAATAATGAAAGAGACATATCCTCCTCCGTCAAATACATTTATTATCTTCGTTTTTCTGTCAGCCCAATACGACGCAACCTGCCGTCTTTAATTTTAATTTAGATCTTGTTTTCGGTAGTAGCACTTCTCTTGTATTTTTTTAGTCCAATCACTTTTCTTGATAAATCATAAAAACTATTTGCAAACACATTTATTGTTTTCATCAATTTTCGACATCTATGGCATTGGTTTGTTTCTATTTTTCCACCTTCTTGGATACGTGAACTTATCTCAATAAAGCAAAAATGATTAAGATTATGATTGCTTTAACTCATTTCGTTGTCAAAAAGGTGTACTATTAAATAATGAAAATTTATTAAAACAAGTAGTTGCTTCACAGAAAAGCGAACTGCAACAGTACGATGACGTAGCAAGTGAGAAGTGCCGTCAAACATATTGCTATTGTAGAGTCTTGATTTCTTTTTAAAAATGTATTATTTTTATATCGATTTATAATATCCACTGTGGCAACACTGTCAAAATACAAATTTGAATGTTATTAGAAACTTCTAAATGTAATTTCATTATGGCAAGCGAATGTATTGTTTTACTTTGGCAACACTTAGAAATGACGGTTATGATATTATCGTTATTTCTGGGTGGGGCAAAAGTCGTTTTAAATGGTAAAATGTAATGCATAGTTAGTCATCGTTTGATTGTGAAATAGTACAGTAGTGTGGATTAAAAGTATTAGCAAGAAAAAACTTTTTACAAAACAAAAAAACAACCGACTTCAAAAAAACACTACAAAGTGAAAAATAACTTTAATTTCGGAAGTCCGGTGTCTTTGGTTTTGAATTTTCGTTCTTTGTCACCGACTTCCGAAATTAAAGTTATTTTTCACTTTGTAGTGTTTTTTTTTTGAAGTCGGTTTTTCTTTTTTTTTTTGTAAAAAGTTTTTATTTTTCACTTTTTAGTTGTGGTAGCTACCCCACACAAATTCGAATACCACTACCTGCTATGTAAATAACAGTGACAGGAAGTTATCATATCATCCACATACTAAGTGGGAAAAAATACGTATTATTTAAGCTACCTCAAAAACTGCCCAAGCAAAGTTAATAAAATTTATATGGGACCACCTCTGAAGTATGATCTACTAAACAAAAAAAGAATCATCAAAATCAATTCATAATTGGCGGAGTAATCGCGTAACAAACATACAAAAAAAAAAACATACACACAGTCGAATTGAGAACCTCCTCCTTTTGGAAGTCGGTTAAAAAGAGTGCTTTCTTTATAGTAGCGTCGATATTGAACAGGCCATCTTTTTTAAAAAAATTGTTTTTGGATGGTAAATTACCAAATAACTTCTCCCGCTCTGGGCGAAGCGGGAGGGCGTGTCAGACTCTTACTGACTAAAACCCACCAGTGTTCCTTCAGTTGCCATGTTGCTGGGGGCCACGATCTCCCCTTCGGTTTTCTTCACAACCCCGGCAGACATCGGCCCTAGCGGACCCGTCAATTCTGCTGACATCTCTTTGAGGCGCGCGTCCTTATCAGTCGGCGAGCTACCCATTGCTCACTGTCTGCAAGCCCGCGCTTACGGTGACCGGAATTCGGCCTGCGATTCTCGACGCCCAGGGCGCCACCTCCTGCGGCGGTTAGGGACGTGAGGGCGCGTAGTTTGCCTCTCCCTCACGCGTTCCGCCTCCTCTTTTGCGAGCATTACCGCTTCGCAGAAGAAGGTGATGGCCTTCCATTTCCTCTCGAGAGGCCGGACGCGAGAGATCACCGCCGCCGATCGCCTCCACGAGGACACGGCGATGCTCCGCCCAAGCCGGGCAGACCTCTACCGTATGCTCTACCGTGTTCTCCAGGCGATCCATACAATGGTGACACCCGGGCGTTTCCTCCCGCCTTATCCTGAACAGGAACCTCCCAAAATAGCCGTGTCCGGTGAGGACTTGCGTCAGGTGGAAGGTGAGGACGCCGTGGCGCCTCGCTAGCCACTCCTCAAAGAGGGGTCTTATCGCCGCAATTGTGGCGTGCCCAGCGCTGGGTTGTGACAATCGCATTCTCCATGACGCCATGAGATCCCGCCGGAGCTCTGTCCGCTGTGCCGTGATTTCTTGCGGCAGCGGAGTTAAGCCCCGGCGTTTCGCCTCCTCACGCCACTCCCAGATGTGCGCGAGAACCTTTGCCTCCAGATCCCATGGCGGTAATCCGGCAAGGAGGCTCGCCACCTCAATGGAGACCGTGCGGTATCCTCGGGCCAGCCGGATGGCCATGACCCTCTGGGACGCGTTCAACCGACGGGCTGGCCGCAGCTGCAATGAACGCGCCTACACCGGTGCTCCTTAAAGAGCCATGGACCGCATGACCCCCGCGTAGAACCTCCGGCAGGAGGCGTTTGGATGCCCTAGATTAGGCAGGAGTCGCTTCAAGACAGCCCCGGCCCGCTCCAGTCTGGGAGCCAAACGTCAGAAATGCTCCACGAAGTTCCACCGGCTGTCGAGGACGAGTCGCAAATACTTCATCGTCGATTCTACACCGATGTGAACCCCTCCCGCCATCACCTGGAAACTCGACGGTGGCGCATTCCGAGGACCATGAAAACCCATGGCCTCGGACTTGTGCAGGGCCACCTCGAGTCCCAACTGCCGGATCCTGTTGACAATTGTCGCAACCTCGTGTGTCTCTAAGTCGGCCGCCGCCTGGTACGACCTCCCCTGCGCCAGGACCAACGTGTCGTCAGCGTAACAAACGACGCTGACGCCACTAGGGAGGTCGGCGCGCAGCACCCAGTCGTATGCGATTCGAAAAAATCGACTCATTGTTTATTCCTTTTGTAAAATTAGTTATCGTATCCTTTTTAGGGTTCCGTAGTAAACAGGGAACCCTTATAGTTTCGTTATGTCCGTCTGTCTGTCTGTCTATCTGTCTATCCGCGGTCTAGCTCTGAGACCCTTAGTACTAGAAAGCTGTAATTTGGCATAGGTATACATATTAATTACGCCAACAAAGTGGTAAAACAAAATTATGAAAAACATTTTTTTAGGGTACCTCCCATACACGTAAATTGGTGATGTTTTTTTATTTATTTTTAATCCCATAGTGTGGGGTATAATTGGAAAGGTCTTTCAAAAAAATTATGAGTTTGTTAAAACCATTTTTTGATTCAGGGACCCGTTTGCGAAATATTAAGCTTTAAAGTGCTAATTTTTGTTAGAGTCAAGTGTCCCCAACTCTAACAAAAATTAGCAAGTGTCCCCCTGGACCGATAGGGACATCGTGGCCCCCGGCAACAGGGCAACCGAAGGAACACGGGTGGGTTTTAGTCAGTAAGAGTCTGACCACGCCCTCCCGCTCCGCCCAGAGCGGGAGAAGTTATTTGATAATTCCCCACCCAAAAAAAAAAAGTGTCCCCCCTCTGCCAGCTAAATGGTTGGTTTCGGATGTGTGAAAAAAATCACAGCAGTAGTTTATATAACGAAATTAAAAGGAAAACTATCACAGCTAAGTAGGCTCTACAAGTTAACGAGTAATAATCGACCAACTTAACTTTGCAGTTGCAAAAACATGTTTTCCCATACTTTCCGTATGGGAGAACATGTTTATCAACTACAAAGTTAAGTTCGTTTTTGGGATAAATTCATCCCAACTACGGAAACCTTCATTGTGCGTGGTCCGACACGCACTTGGCCGGTTTTTTAATATTCACCTTTTTCTTTTCATTCGCTATTTTTTCTTTTTATTACCTTGACTTAATATACAACTAGCTGTTTTCAGTTGTCCCGAAATAGACTCGGAGTGTTTAGTGATAAATTCATCTATACGATATCTCTCCAATTTCATGTTTATTTGGTATAAAGTAATATCTTGTCAACATTTTAAAGTAAATTTCGACATTAGACGAAGTTGGGGCTGATATTTCTGATTGGAAAGTTCTTTTCATAACATTGGACCATAACGGCAGTTGTCCCATTAGTCGTATTAAAGTTGTCAGAAATTGTCGGAAATAATATAAGTTGTCGTGTGTTGTCACAACAATCACCATCAGTGAGAGTAAGCAATAATTTTTCGGAATCAATAGCATCAAAAAACCATTTAGGATTTTTTCCAGTAAATTGCTCATCATCAACGTCTTTCGATTCAGTGTCTGAAAATAAAGATTTGTTTGATTACGTCTGCGAAATTTGACTGGTTTCCTCTATAACGATTTCAGAATCAGAAGTGTTTTGGAAAGAAGTCAGCTGTCTTAACCTGATTTTAGCTTTTTCACATCTTGTCAACATTCCTTGTTCATCTTGCCCATCATATTTGCTGAGACACACTATGATCAGATTAATTACAATGTCCTTCAATTTATCATAATCTTCACATCGCTTAAAGAGAATTAAAATAAAATAAAAATACTCTCTGGTTTACATGTTTGAAGCATGCTAGATTAAAAATTGTTTTAACAAAATGACTGGTGTCGATACGAATGAAGCATTCATCTGGTGTTTGTTCTTTCGTTTCTAATTTGATGTAACAGGCATTAACATACTCTTTTGTCGATTCAAATTTTGTAAAAGCTTTTACAACAGCTCCAATCAAAGCTGCACAGTCATCAACGATTACTTCACTCGGAGTTGCATTATTTTGAGTTTGACACCATGTGTCGAGCCATTTATATATTGTTTCTAAAGTATGATTGTCTGATAACATTTGTATTATTGGTACACTTTCACTATAAACTGATAATAGCATGCATGAATATAGAAATATCTGTTTACTCAGTAGCAAATCTTTATTCGGTCCACATGGCTTGAAGATACTTCCTGTTGCGTCAATACTTAATACAGTCCTCTCAGATTTTCTATAATCCCTGTAGAATTGTTCCTGTGAAATAGACCACTAATAAATGCAAATAGGATGTACTGATATGGATCTAATCATTGTATCATAAGGAGATAGACGGGTCATAATCCACAACGCCATTATTGGATTCGGATCGTAATATACAGCCAGAATTGTTTATTTTAGTTATTTTCATAGTCTTATGTCATATGGGATTCTTCTCTGGGGAACCTGTGCGGACATTAATACTATCTTTGTTCTACAGAAAAGGGCTGTTCGAGCCATTTACAACCTAGGTCCAAGAGATTCCCTTAGAGAAAAATTCAAAGAAATAAATATTCTGACTGTAGCCTCACAATATATTTTTGAAAACCTATTGTATGTACACAAAAATATATCAAATTTTAAGAAAATGTCCGATATTCATAGTTTAAATACCAGGAATAAACACAACCTTGCTGTACATCGCACACGTCTCCACAAAGTAGGCAACTCATTCATGGGTCAATGTATACGCTTTTACAACAAACTCCCCATTGACATTCGAAACTTACCCATTAAACGATTTAAAATCTGTATTAAAACCAAACTTTGTAGAAAAGGGTACTATACAATTTCAGATTATTTAGAAGATAAAAAAGCTTGGGATTGAACTGCTCGCTCTGCTAAGCCTTGTGATAAAACCATAGAACTAGACATTTTAATTATTATGTAAAATCAACATATACCAGTTTTATAAAACGTTGACATTGTTGGAAAATATAATCAAAATGACATAATTACTTTGTAAAGTATTATATTATTTTAACTATTGTGAATGTGAGGACTATGTGGATATTATTTTTATTTCTCTTCTAGTTTTAGTGATGGTCTGGCAGTTTGAGTAGTTTTTGCGGCCTACCCAAATGTCCTTTCTTTGGTATTGCTCGTCGAGTTGAGCTCCTTAAGTTCTAAGTTGAGCTCCACGATTACTGACAAATGCTTGCACTGACTGGACAGGTCCACTCAAATCTGTGTGGTTCTTTCCTCAAAAGACCTTTTCAGACACTAATCTACATGGTCATCATATGGCCTGACCAAGATTATGTCTGGAATTTAAAAGAGACTGCGACCTCTGAGTTTCTTTCGGCCTTTCTTCTCAGAGTAGTCAGGTAGGAAAAGCCGAACTCATCTAGCTTATTTTTAATATTTTTTTATATGACGTGTAAAAGTGATTCCGATATCCTATTTACAGAATAAACAATTTCATTTCATTTCATTTCATTTCATTTCATATATGCTTTTCCGCGGTTCATACTTTATCTGTCTTAAACAACCGACTGTAGGTAAGTGAGCCGGTTCAAAATCATCATTATTATTCATTATAGAATCACTCAGTTAGTTTCGAACCGTCACTGCATGTTCAAACTTTAAATAACCACTAAGTTCACAGCGTTTCAGAGGGGAAAGTTTTTTTTTTGGTGCAAATACAACGCGCAATTTTTTTTGTTGGCCAATGAATCACTACTTCTACCTTTGCCTTGCACTGCTTACAGGAACCATAACACCTCATGTTGGCTTGCTTTTTAATTGAATAATTTTGAAATATCCAACTGCACGGCGAACGTACGTTTCCATATTTCTTCTCTTAGAAGGTGCGTCCATTGGTGACTTGGAAGCAAAGTTTTACTGCGATAATCAGATAAGGTTCTTGTACGTTTCACGCAACGATCAATTGGCTTAATTTTATTCCATTGACAAATATCAATACAAAAATTATAAGTTTGGCGCTCAGATATTTTGTTCGTTGCCATACTTTCTTTTGCAATTTCATCAGAACAAGTATCGGACTTATACTGACCAAAACACAAGTCGTATTTTTTTTAATTGATTGGTATAGAGCTTATGTTGACATTTTGTAAGATAATCTTTGGGTAATCTCTTGAAATATTGGGTCACAGGGTGAAGGTATATCATTTTTACGTGAAAAGTAATTCTTGAACTCACTCAAAACACTTTTTTGTTCTTCTAATGGAACTGCAGTTTTCCGACCTCTTTTCATAGTTTATTATAGAAAATATAATCACTTCTTAAATATAACCACTGGCGAATTAATATTATTAGAAATAATTATTGGTGGAACTGTATGACGCGAACGACAACGAGACCAACTTAATTAATCAATATGAGGGTAGGTAGTTTAAAAAAAAATATACGGGACCCACAAATATCGTTGGAATTAAAAACCATACGTCGTCAGATTAGTGTTCTGAATATTTATGTTAAGGGCAAAAACTTTGTTGCAGAATGAGAGACCAACTAACTATAGTGATCCCAAGTTTTGCGCAAGTCAAGCTTATTTATGATTAATTAATGTATGATGATATTTCTATTAGTAAAGTTACAATTTATCTTATTTACATGGCATATCATTAATAATATTGTTATACCTACGGTCTATGGAGGGAGATGATAAAAAAAATAAAAATGTAACAAGAAGATATAGATAATGTAACAAGATTTAGAGAAACAAGTAATTACTTAGCAAAAATGTATGAAATAATAGATTTTAGTCAGCAGCTTAGCCCGCGTTAACATTCATAGTGCGGCATCATTTTATATCCCTCGAGCACTATTTATGTTTTCGGGACAAAAAGTAGTAGCCGTTACGCTAAAACGACGCCCACAATTAAAAATGAGAAAAATTTCACAGCCGCCATCTTGGATTTACATTTTGACCTCACTATCGGCTTCAGCACCCTCGAAAACTATGAAAACGACACCCATGACGAAAAATGAGAAAATTTTCCAGCCGCTATCTTTGATTTTCATTTTGACCCAATTCACACTTTCTCTCTTTCTCTCTATCGAATTAGAAGAAGATATACACAAGTATGAAGCCGCGTTAGTAAACTTCGTTCTAAAATCCGTCGCAAAAAGAAAGACATGTCGTGCCTCTAGATCGTGTCACATGGTTGACCCATGCTAGCACTTAAGACACGGTTTTATCGCCCAAATTGTAATAAAATGTGTGACTCAAGCCATGTCACAGTAGGCTGTGCTCGCCCCGCAGGGATCTCACTTCACAGTGTAGGTTGATTTACAGTACAGCTGTAGGATTTTACATTATTTTTAAATATTTGTTTATTAATTAATAACGTTATTGCTTATTCTGTAATTTAAGAGGGTGAATTCTGTAATACATAGCTAGCAATGTTTCTTGCGTAACATTTTATTGGTATTAAATATTTGAAGTTAGGTATCAAATAGTAGCAAAAAGATAGTGCATTTCGGTATTTTCTGAACACCAAATATCCATATTGGTCCAAGGGTTCTGACGCTTTACCTATTTGTATTCAGAAATTGCAGATTCTTGGGTTTTAATACTACGGAAGTCGACATTAGTTAGATGTTAACCGCCCAAAGGATGGTGGGCGATAGTGGTCCCAGTTCCGCCAGCCACTAAGAGTGAATTACTTAAAAGATCAAATAACACTGAATCTTTTTTATTATGACACCATCAAAATTTATCAAGGAGGAACCGAGCTACGTTTATTTAAAGTGTTTTTCTCTGTCTGCAGCTTAGCTCAGAGACTTAGTACTATAAAGCTGTAATTTGGCATATGTATGCTCTCGAAAGTGCAATGTACGTTTGCCCGCATGTGAATACTGAAGAACCGATATCCATCAGTGCACTTTACACTTTTAGCCCCAGGCTTTTGTGTATTGTAATAGCATAGGCATATATATTATATTGGAAACTGTTCGCTATGAACATAATGTCTACTAATAATTTCAAATTTAGTTTTGACTGAACCAAGCTCGTAAACATGTTCGTTATTAAAGGAGATGTTTCATTTTCGGCCATAAAGTGTACGTTAATGTAAAAAAGGAAAAAATTCTACGAATTGAGGAAAAAATATTCTTTCCTATTTATTCCCCTGATCACTTCGGCACAAAAAATAATAGTTTAACAAATTATTGCCATATTCTCTTCATCATGGCGTCGTTTTACTTGCATACTGCTTTCGTCCAGAAATCATGTTACATTTTAACATAATAATATCACGTAGACGTCATTTAAATAAATATGAAAGGCATGTATTTCTGTACTATATTGATAGCTATCTTATACAACTTTTTTGATTAATTAGAAAGTATGATTCATCATTAAAATAAAAAAAACTGCTTTTGTGGATTGTAGATTTGTAGGTACTTCTGGACGAAAATGGCTAGCTGTCGATGGTCGTATTTCTCCTGACAAACGTCAAACATTTTCTGTTTTTATTTTGTGCCCAATATGTATTAGATATTATGGAAAAAAACAGTCTTTATTGTATTTAGGGGTTCGTTTCCCAGGTTTTCTAAAGTGTACATGTTATGGCCGGAGTCCCATACAAAAATGAAACGTCTCCTTTAATAGGTTTTCTTTTTTTGGATTTTCGCTATCAAACTTTTCGCCTTGTACCCATAGAACCTTTAACTAAAGTAAGACTCGCGATAGTGTTTCATCTTAACATGACTTTTGCTCCTATTGCAGCATCGTCTTGCATCGCAGTTTTCGGAACCAATATTTATATTTCAATCACCTGTATAACATTCTTAAACGAGCTTAGGGCTTGTAAAATCTGGTTTAAGGAATTGTGAAAAGAATCATGTTTCTAGCGGAAGGACCAATACGTAGCGATGATCGTTGTGGTTGTAATTTTGATAACGCAATTAACCTAACAGTCTTGTAGAGTGGGTTCCACTTATCTACAATGTATTATTTTTTCCTTTTCATACAATTATTTACTACAAGCTGGTAAAACACTGCGGTAGGAAAACCATCATTCTCTTATTACCGATACACAAACTGTAGTTAGTACAATAATAATGTAAGTTAAATATTAAAGTTTGACAAGCTGTAGAGGTAGCTCGGCGTCTATGATGAACAAGCCACACGCGCACGTATGGACATTGAACCAAAGTGGCATAGTGACCCCATCAACATTTTGTTTTTTGTTCTAAGTTGAAGTGCATGATGAAACTGGCTTATATAAATAGAGGACATTTAAACAAGCTAAAATTTACCGTAATATATGAGGACAGCCAAAGAAGCACAGACGGCCGGCGCAGCAGCGCAGCCAAAGGGGGCCGGCAGCAGCGCAGCCAAAGAGGGCCGGCAGTAGCGCAGCCAAAGAGGGCTGGCAGCAGCGCAACCAGAGAGGGACTAGCTACAGCACAGCCAGAGATGGCCGGCAACAGCACCTTCCTTATTAAGGAGTGCCAGAGACACTAGGTGAGAGGGTAGGTCCCCGGGGACCGCTGACGGACAGTGTACTGGGAATGGGCTGGTCCCCGGGGCCCACCGGCAAATAAAACTTTTTTATAAAGTGGATGGCCATTATTCGTAGACTGATCGTAGACTGAATTTATTACCAGGCGACGCCTGGTTATATGTATAGTAGTCTTAGCGGACGTGCATTTTTAAATATTAAGTATTTCAAATACAAGTCAAATACTACATATGGGCCAGTAACATAACTAAATCATTTTATAACGGCCAGTAGCCTATTCGACAAGTAACAATGTAGACTTGCCTTAGTAACAATGTGGACCTGCCTTTACAATAGAGACTAATTTAATCATGGCAGGTTATACAAAAAAACAAATATGACAGTTGACAATGAGGAAAATGTCAGAATATACTAAAATATTCTACGATTTTTACAAAAGATGAAATTAATAGCTTAAAAATACAAAGGGAATTTGCTCAGTTTGTTCGGGTGATCTGGCCAAGATCTTTCCCAAGTAGCACAACTGGGTGGTAGAATAGCTCTATATCATATCTATTTATAAGCTTGGCTGAAATATACAGCCATGATTAAGTTCTATAAAGGTGGGGGGAACCCTTTTGCAAACATTATAGAACCACGGGGAGAAAAATTACAGCCTAATTTTGGTTCCAAATGGAATTCATAAGAGTTCTCACGATCACCTTAAGTGGTAATTAGAACTATGGGTGTGAGTTGTGCGCAGTGAATGATTGGTAACGATAAGACGTTTTAGTTCGGTCACTGAGTGATAAATGAGACGCCAAAGTTCTTTTGAGTGTTGAGAAATCTAGATGACTGTGTTCTTTCAATTTGTTTTGTGATCTGCAGCCATTTTAATTTTGGATTACATTTATTTGGTGAGTATTTAAACTTTAAGTGTACATAATGTAGGCATTGATTTAAAGCACAAAATCCTTGCGAATGTTTTGTTACTGTGAAACTATAGTATGGTTTCTTTGTAAATTTCGAAGCGCTTTCGATTTGATCAAGAACAATTAAACAAAGTGTGCTATTTCAATTGACGAAATATTACTATAAAAAATAGAACTGTTAAAATCCTAACATAATGGTTTTAGACTATGTATGATGTCAAAGTACATCAGTTAAAATTAACAAAACTCAATAATCATGCATCAGTGTAATAAAACACTGTTCAAAACAAAACATTTTCAAGGACTCCATTTTATAAACATGGCGAAGTATAAGGGATCTCATAGTTTTTATTTTCACTTGTTTGTTTACTGTTAGGAACTGTAAGGTCTAAAAATCACTTATTTGTGTGTTGTAGTGGCAAATTAGTGGAAGTTACTACTAGCAGTGATCATTTGCTCTTTTTTAGATCTACCAATGCACGTAATTTAGGGGTCCTCAAGACTTTCATTCAAGACAAAAATCGTAATCGACGAAGGTAAATAATAACTTTTTTTTAAAGTTACTAATTTGTAAACGCTGGCAGGAATTGAACCCACAACTTCTCCATTCGAGTCGAGCCTGCGGTTACAACTTTTTCAACTACCTACATATTCTTATTACAAACAAAGAATATTGTGTTTAAAGAATAATACAAACAAGTAGGTACTTACATGTTTATGTTAAAATGTGTAGGTATAAGTACCTACACATTTTAACATAAACATGTAAGTTACCAAAAATACCAATGGTATTAAGATACCATTGGTATTTTTTATTATTATTTATTACATAGGTACATATTTGATATCAAGTGATAAAATCCGTAAATTTTTAATTTTTATAAGTTTTTATTCATATTAGTACTTAGAACGAATCGGCTGTAAAAATGATTTTTTTTGACGACCGCGTAGCCTAGCTGTTCAAATTGATTAAAATTATGCTCATTTTTAGTCTACAATTTGATTTTAGTTAGAACAAGAAGCTATTAGTTATTTAAAATGGAATTATGACAACCCCGCTCACGGGAAAGTGATCGTAAGGTTGCCGTATTTTACTTAGTTACATTTTCTTTTCAGAATGCCGTTTTTGATTGTCGAAACTATCGAAAAAGGATCAAAAAAACTTTCAATTTGTCCGGACGGATGGGTAGCTAACGGCATTTTACGTTGGCCACTTAAAAAATCTACAAAAAAATGTAAACTAGACAATTCAGTGCCAAAGGAAAATTGGTTACAAATGCCTTGCATAATTAAGCGAAACCTAAATAATTATGAGGCTGCAGAAGAAGAACTAAATGAAATGGTAGAACTGCCTGAAACTGACCAAGAAGGCTACGCTAATGTAAACCAGTCAGCCGTGATGACCGAAAATTTCAACCATTTTGCAAAACAACTGGTACGTACGCTATACGTTGATATTTTTGATACAACAATCGTGGGCACTATTTAGTAGACAGATATTTGCTTTCGGGTATATTTTAAATGGCTTTAAGTGGTACTAATAATGAGGCATTTTAATGTTTAGTTAAATTGATGGTTGTCCCCTATAGAAGATGGTTAACGTCTTGTGTTTAATTGTACATACAAAACGATAAAATCAACACAATATTTTTATCCTAGAAGATAAAAATGTTTAAGAGGCCATTTATCTGCGTTGGCAGCCATGTCGCTCGCAAATTTCAAATTCTTTAAAGATCATTTAAATATCTGTGGGTTTAAAAAAAAATGATGCGCTTATTCCATCGAAAATAATATTATAAAATATGCAACTTGTGACATTATGCAAGCAAGACGTCTACCAATGTGGGTATGGCTTCTTAATCTTTAAATAGTTACAAGCCCATTCCTAAAAAGGAAAGGCGCAACAAATGAGTACATATTAGTCTTTTTTACAGTCATCCAACCAATCTACGAACGCATCAACTGCAACTGAAAATTCAATGCACGAATCTAATAATGTTATAAATATAGATTCAACGGAAAATTACATAGTGGTTCCCAATTTTTCCAACGACAATGTTACAAACCAGAATACAGATCATGTAGAAACTGAAGAAGTGCAAGTAGTTGACTATGACAGTCTTGTAATGAACCAAAAAATATTATCCGAAAACCAAATTAAAATAATAGATAACCAATTTAAAATCATGAAAACACTGGCAACTATTTCCGTGAAAATTGACAAAATTGCTTCAAACAGAGAACCGCAAATGCCAGTCACGATATTAAGCAACGAAATAAAAAAGAGCCCGTTTAATTCTAGAGTTACACCCATCAAGAATCTCAATGATCTCCAACATATGGAAAATGAATTATGTGATGTTGATAAAAGAAAATTTTACAAAAATCTGTATTCAGTATTTTGCACTCCTGGCAAAAAAGGAGAGGTTTGTGCTTTTCAGCTAATAGACGTTCTATTTAGTCGCGAGTTTCTAGTACAGTGTTCTTGGTCAGGCTCTGCTAGAGGTGCAGGTACAAAAATATGTATCAAAATATTCCAAGAAGTCCTTGGTTTTTTTTTTGAACTTGTCCACGACTGTGACCCAAGTTATACCGTGGACAAAAATAATAATTTCTTCAAATCCATGGTAAAAAACGCTTTAAAAAGAACACAAACTAAATTAGAGAGAACTTCTACACCAAGACAAGTCCCCAAGAGAAAACTTGCTACAAAACAACAAAATAAAACAATGAAGAAATGTAAGCAATCTGAAGGCTCAGATAACACAGGACATGAAACAATGGATACTATAAAAATTAGAAACGATAAGGCTAGAAATGAAGATGAATCAGCGGTTCAAAACGAATTAGTTGCAAACAAAAGCACACATGAAAATGAGGACTATAAAAATGAAAACGATGAGAAACATAAAACATTGGACGGCAAAAATCAAAATGACACAAATTAAAATCGCAAATTCAAAGATCCAACTTAATTAGGTTCCAATCATTTTCCTAAGTTGGTTTTTTGAACTTGCGACTTTTTGTTATTTTGATTTGTACATAATTGATAATTTTTAATTTTCAATAATTTCGCTATTACTAAGAATATTACTACATATTTTTCTAGCTATACTAGAAGCACTGATTATTTATTCCACTCATGAATCTGAAAGACTTTCTCTAAAACAAAAGTAAGTAATCTTTAAGTAAGTAACTTTATACTAAAGAAGCTATCACTAAACTTGATCAACCCATTGTTTGGAAAGTGACTACTTTTAAAATTATCAATGTATATTTAAAAAAATAGAAAATTTAAGCCTCGGTGATTGTGGTTGTGCCAGACTACAAGACTGCTTTTTTATGTTTGTTTCTTTTTTATTACTTTTCAGTAATAAAAAAGAGAGCAGTGGTGGCCCAGTGGTAACGGCCGCGACTTACGAGTTGTAGGTCGTAGGTTCGAACCCAGACAGGCGCTTTACTTTGTGTAAATTATTTCATCACCACTGCTCTCAAAACGGTGAAGGAAAACATCGTGAGGAAACCGGCATGTCCTAGAACCGAAAATTCGAAGACATGTGACATCTGCCAATCCGCACTGGGCCCGCGTGGTGGATTACGGCCCACTCCCTCTCACAGAGAGGAGGCCTGTGTCCCAGCAGTGGGAACATTTATAGGCTGATGATGATGATGATGAATAAAAAATAAACTTTTTGTTAAAAAAACTCGTATTGTTTTTATTTTATTAATTAGGAAAGCTGTAATCTTTAGCAGAACATTTGTAGTTAAATACTATTACATTTGTAGTTTGCAATAAGACATAATGTAAAAGAAATTATGAGACTGTGACACCCTATTCAATAAGTCAGATGTTAATCGTATAACATAATTATGTTGATTAAGTATTGTTTTAAAGACAATATAACGAAAATTATGAGACTGCAAGTTTTTGTGATTGCCAATGTGCCAATTTCTAAGATAGTTGTATGTCAGATGTTTAAAAATAAAACTCATGTTTCTATAAGTACACTTCTTTTTGTTTTATTTTTAACCTTAAAATAAGTATTCATAGTAAAATAATCAAACTGTGTGAAGCAAGGGTAACAAATACATTTCAGTTTTGTGTTCAATTGCCACTAATTTATATTGTATATGTTCAGGAAAACGTACGCATTCGGTAACAGCATTTGTGGTTAATTTATATTTAAAAATGTTGAGATAAGAAGATAAAATAGGATGCTCAAACACATTTTCTTTATTATTAATCATATTACACAATGTAATTATTTTATTTTCCTGAACTTTAATAGATCTTGTCTCCATTATCTCTTGTTTCGATGTTACAAAAAATCTGTCCGTTTTTCTTTCAGATATAATAAAATCCTTACAATATAATACTAGCTTATGACTTCTACAATTTTTTTTCACATATGGATAGTCCCTGGAGCTCTCCACAGTATTATTGAGGTCCAAGCTATCGCATTCGCCGAGCCTTTTAGCTATTTGAGACAATGGTTTGTTGCCAGTTCGTAGCATATTTTTAATAAGGTATAGTTTGTTTTCGAATGGATAGGCATTAAAACTTTGCAAAATTCCAAAATGCTGTACTTCTTCAATAACATGTGTTAAATTATGAACGTTACTTGTCATGTACTCTATGCCATAGAATAATTTGAAATTTTTCACAAAATACTTCAGCAGGTCTTTAGCCAACGGTAAGAAATTGAAATATTTTTCATTCGAACAAATTGTTATAGCGCAGAAAAATGTCAGAAAATGCTTCATAGCATCACTGGTTAGTACCTCTTGCAATATAATAACACTCAGGTAGAATAGGAACGTTCTAAATTCAGAAGATTCCAATGACCTAAATTACTGAGATTCCTGACAGATCTGTGGATTTCAGAAGGTACTCTGAAATTATCCAGAAAATTATTTACTTTAGATATGTCAGTTGCTCGCCATTTTGTATATTTTTTTGCAAAATTTCCATCGCGCCAGCCAATAAGAAGGCGTTTCATAATCCCTAGGTCAATCAAATGCATGGAATCCGCAACAGGAAATGATTTAATCATATTGATTGGCAGATCCAGTAAAGGTGAATCCACTTTGTGATGATTACCGTAGAGTTTTTTACGAAAGTCTTCATCATTTCGTGCAGGACAATCTAGCTCTGGAAATATAACTGTATGAGAAACATGTGAGTAATCACCAACAGTAGTACATTTGTGGCATCCGTGTTTACCATTAAAGTTGCAAACTCCTTTTATCATTGCTCTTGCAGGTGAATCGCAAACGAAGCATCTTATTGTAACATTAACTTTAATGTTTCCAATTTGTATACCATTTTGAAGTAAGGTATGCATTTCCTGAATAAAAGGTTGTAGATATGCATTTAAATCGTTAGGTTTCCCATGACCCGCATATATCCCAACAATAAATGGTTTGACATTAGGTAATTCAAAAATCTTGCACAATATGGGCCAGAACTGCTGTTTAGAACTGTTACATACTGGGAGACCATCTATATTGAAATAAAGCGAAACATTGTAAATATCATTGAGTAGATTTTTGCAATTTTTCTTTACAATAGTTGCAAGAGGTATAGCAATACCATTATGCCAATATTCACCAGGATCAACAAATATTGTATCAACCTTCCTTGGAGTTTTCATGAGCGTTCTTGGGTCTACCGGCAGCAAATTTGGCATCATAGCGTTCATAAGTGTGGCTAATGTTTTCAATGCCGAAAGGCTTATGTTATTTTCTATAGCCCATGCCCTGATTTCGTCCCGAAATTGAAGAATTTGTTTGTATTCACGTTTGTATTCACATTTGTTTTCGTTTAAGTTGTTGTCATCATTTTCATCACCGTCACTTTCACCAGCAGTTGAATTTTCATCGTTAGAGGATGGATTATAATTTATGTCAACAGGATCAAGGCTGAAAAAATATGTATTTAGGAACAGATCTTATACTGGCTGATTTTTTTTACCGTCTCGAAATTTTTACAGGATGTTCTACCCATGAATGTAAACAACTTTCACTATGGGCTGTTTCATACATTTTGGTCAAGTAGGTATTGAACTTTTGTATAAACAGCAGATTTTTTTTTTTGATTTCATAGTTGCTCCCATAGTGAAAGTTGTTTATATTCATGGGTAGAACACCCTGTAAATATTTCGAGTCGGTAAAAAAAATCATCCGGTATATCTTAGGTGTAGAGAGGGTATTCATATAGCGAAAAACTTAATAGCACAGAATATCACACGACAATGTCGTACCTAAAAACTTCAAACAATTGCGGAAAGTCTAGAAATACTTAATAAACCCCGATTTTTGCCTATGACTTAATTAATTGCATTTGGGATTACGTTACGAGATAATTATCATTCTTACATTTTGAAAAAGAGTGTTGTTTTGTAACACTTGTTTAGTAACTCAAATAAGTGATTAAGGAAGAAAATATATAATTATGCGACACTTCATGCGTCCAAAGTGCACAAACAAAACAACAAAAGTCAGGTTCCTAGCGCAGTTTCTTTGCAGATGTCGAAAAATGCAAATAAACAAGGATGCCACCGCTGTAAATGGAGGTCCAAGGTATAAATTCTCTTCAAATCTGGTAACCGTTTAACTGGGTACTGGATTTCCTTAAAAACAATACAGATAATGTCCCAAAATGTGTTTAAAACACACAAAAGACAAAAAAAAAATTGTATGTACGGAACCCTTGATTCCACAGTAAATTTTTTCTTGACACATTTTTGTAACCTAATTAATAAATATTTTTATATCACCTAGGTATTTTTTGGTAGATTCCTAATTATAATTTTAAATTGATATAATTACCTTTCAACATTACGACTATCTTCTTTGGATTGCTGACTGATATCTCCATGGTTTGAAACAGTACCTTTTGTGTCCACGTCCATTATATTCCTTAAAGTACGTACAACCTGCCGATGATAACTACCACATCGTTTAAGTTTTTTCCATTTCACGGAATTCATTTTTGATGAATGATGATTCAATAGAAACAAAAGGTTTAAGACAAATTTCAATTAAAGTGACCCGCAGTACAGTCTGACAAATTATGTAATAATAGGTAATAATTATGTATTTTTGGAACTGTTAGATAGTTAGTGGTTTTAAATAAGTGGAAATAGCTACTATTGGTTTTCAAAAACCCCCTATTGAAACTTAGTAACGCGTTAGAGTAGGATATTAGAGTACTATAGGCCTTAAAGATGCAATTAAGATGGGTTCCAAAAGAGCTGCAAAATGATCCCTTTAGCCAGTACAGGTGATATACTACTCTATTATACTACTCGTTTGGAAATAGAAGTTCCAAATAGGGGTCCGTTACTGCTTACATGTAACAGTTACTTAAAAGTGATTTTAAGGCCTCATATTCCACTGTTGCTTCTAAATCAGTAACAACTAAAACCTGTTTTCAACTTTAAGTAACAAAATCGACTTTATGCAACAATAAGAAATAAAGTAGAAACAAAATATATTCATAAGCAACTACGAGTGACCGGAGATACTCATATACAAATGTGAGTAGTGTTTGATGCTATAAGTTTTATCAAACACTGTTTATCCACTCATTTGCAACTTAAAGCTTTGAGATAAGTTGCATAATTCACTAATGTGCTACTTGGGTTATTAATAAAAGACTTGCATTTTAAAAACCACTTATCTCTAGAAAACCAAATATTATAAGGTTGTAGCAAGATGTAAGAATATGCTTCAACTGGCATATGAAAAATTTAAATCTTGCCGGGTAAAATCTTTGTTATAGCTGCAACGTGTGTCTTCTGCGATGTATTACATCAACGCCACAATTAACACATCGCATTGGTTCCTCATTTTCACTCGAAGTACGTGTAGTACAGGAGTCCAAGTTCCTGCCGTGGTTGTCATTTAAAGCCGGTTCAAGGTCCATAATAGCGCCAGGTTCAACGTGAGGTTCAGATTCAGTGTCCAAGGGTAAGGCCAGGTCATCATGAGGAGCGGTATCGGAGTCCATGATAAGAAAAACAAACGTTCGTAGCTGCGAGTAAACAAAATAACATCCACAGTGCACGACACCAAAGCGAATAGTTTTTTCGTTGTTATCAGTTGTGTTTTACTTGATTTTAGGGATATCGATACTCAAGTGGGTCGGTACAACGGGATTTGATCGATTTTTACATCGATTCAACAATAGATAGATAGAATATTCTTTATTATGTACACCATATAAATTTTAGACATTAATATAGAAATTTTACATTGGGTGACACAATGGGCGGTCTTATCACTAAAAGCGATCTTTTACAGACAACCTTTGGATGGATTTAAATGGAAAAGGAGAGACAATACTGCAGGTAGTCAGTGGTGTACCATTTACATATACAACAGATACACAGATACATGAAGCATATAATTACTTATATAAATATATATATTAGATAGATAACAGATATACATAAGATTATAAAAATGAAACAAGAGCAAGGAACTATATATAATGACGATGTTTAAGGAGAGAGAAAGTGTTCTTTTACCAGAATTTTAAAAGTGGACAAAGATTGAGCACGCCTTATCGACACGGGCAAGGCATTCCATAAGCGTACTGCTTGAACCTTAAAAGATTTGTCATAAAAGCTGGTGGAATGCATCGGCATCTCTAGTCTCAAATTTTCTGATGACCTCAGATATCTATTATGTGTGTCATGAAGGAACTTGAAACGTTCTTTAAGATAAGAGGGGGTTGTAGGATTGAACACAATACTGTAGAGCTGAAATAAGATATGAGAATTCCACTACTGCAAATTGATGAAGGTAGTGAGGACGTATACTAACGTATTACTGTACAATCGCACCGTAAAGTCGTAGTGGTCAGATCTATGTACATTTTTTAGTTAAATGAGAAAAAATTAAAATCTCTGGAAAAATACTATTAAGGCGGGCCGTTATTTTTCCATAAACACGCTTCTCAATTACTACTGACATTTGCAGAATTGTTTGGGCAAAACCAGGACTTCAAGGCAAACATATAAAAAATTAGTAATTAAAAGCGATTTTATATCGATGCTCGGATCGAAATGATCCATTGGGAAGCAGACTATTGATACAAAGCAACCGGATCGATCATCTCTATAAACGGTATAGCAAGAATAACAAAAAAAAAAACTGATATGTTAAAATACTAGTAACGTTTTTTATTGTTTTATTTTAAAACAATATAAATTAGTATAATCTTCTCATACAGTATTGATTGGTACTTTTTAACCGACTTCCAAAAGGAGGAGGTTCTCAATTCGACTGTATGTTTTTTTTTTTGTATATTACGCGATTACTCCGTCAATTATGAATTGATTTTGATGATTCTTTTTTTGTTTGGTAGATCATACTTCAGAGGTGGTCCCAAATAAATTTTATTAACTTTGCTTGGGTAGTTTTTGAGTTAGCTTCAATAATACGTATTTTTACCTCACTTAGTATGTGGATGATATTATGATAACTTCCTGTCACTGTTATTTACATAGCAGGTAGTGGTATTCGAATTTGTGTGGGGTAGGTATCACAACTAAAAAGTGAAAAATAAAAACTTTAATTTCGGAAGTCGGTGTCTTTGGTTTTGAATTTTCGTTCTTTGTCACCGACTTCCGAAATTAAAGTTATTTTTCACTTTGTAGTATTTTTTTTTTAAGTCGGTTGTTTTTTTTTTTGTAAAAAGTTTTTTTCACTTTGTAGTGTTTTTTTTTGAAGTCGGTTGTTTTTTTGTTGTAAAAAGTTTTTTTATTTTTTATTAATAAGGGGTTTTTATCCACACGGATACGTCAACCCCATTGTACCTTATACTCTATTTACACACAACTAAACACTATTTTACTACATTACTATCCACCACCACTATATATAAATACTATTAGAAAATAAAATATAATATTTATACATAAACACTAACAATATTTAAATACTTTTTTTTGGCTACCTTATTTGATTATCTAATCGATTACAGACTTTAATTGATGTTTTATTTTCGTGCTGGTATCACTGCGTCAAACAAATGGCTATGCTTTTTAACCGACTTCCAAAAAGGAGGAGGTTATATGTTCGTCGCGTATGTGTTTTTTTTTTTATGTAGGTATGTCCACCGATTTCTCCGTCAATTGTGAACCGATTTTTTAACTGATGGTTTTAACAGTTTAAATACTCTTTATTTCGACTTTTTATACGTGTACCTGGCTACTATGTGATGTGCAAAAATATTTCTTTCAGAATTAATAATATTGTTGTAAAAATAATTTTTACCGGGCATCTTGTCCACGTTTAGCCGAAACTGGTGACTTCTTTTTGGGTGTTTACTAGTTCAAAGGTATGATATCCGTATCCTAACATATTATAAAACAAAGTCCCCCGCCGCGTCTGTCTGTCTGAACGCGATAAACTCAAAAACTACAAAACGGATTTTCAAACGGTTTTCACCAATGAACGGAGTGATTCATGCGAAAGGTTTTAGTGTATAATTCATTAAGGTTTTGGGTAAATTGGCTGAAATATGACGATTATTGGTGAAGAAGTCGGAAAAAATCATGCCGACTGGGAGCTTTACTGGCGTGCGCTGCGTTAACCGGAAAAGATACATCAAATTTATGTTCTACGGTATTGTTCATCTTAAAAAGTTCAACAAAAAAGTCCGCGATGGCATCTTCTAAGGATGACCCAAAATAACCATTTTTATCTTTCAGAATTTGATAAAAAATTTAATTGTCATTTCCGAAGCTTTTTTGACCGGTATAGTATTACTCGTTATCGAAAAAAATATGTTATTTAAATTGGGCATTCAATTTAGATTAAAATGTGCCTTAAATCATTTAATTTAAATGAATAGTTTAAAAGATATCACAGTTTCAAATTTACGCGGAGCAACGCGGGCGCAGCGTTAAGAGTCGATGATGTTTTCCTGTTATTAGGTATGAAATCTCGCTAGTACGTTTCCGTGGGATATTTTCCGACATCCACGCGGACGAAGCCGCAGGCAAAAGCTAGTGTTAAGTAAAGGTATGTTAAAAGAGTAAGTAAAATAAGTGTCATGAGGTAAATATACTAAAAGTGTGATTTGTAAGATACAATACCACGTAAATGAGTTAAAAGCATGTGGTCTGCAAGCAATAAATCTAAAACAATCTTTGAAGAACATTATAATATAACACAGAATATACAACTAACCAGAACAATTTTTAACCGACTTCCAAAAAGGAGGAGGTTATATGTTCGTCGCGTATTTTTGCTTTTTTTTTATGTATGTCCACCGATTTCTCCGTCAATTGTGGACCGATTTTGAAAATTCTATTTTTGTTTGAAAGGTTGTGCTCTCGAATTGGTCCCATTTAAATTTTATTAACTTTGCTTGGATAGTTTTTGAGTTAGCTACAAAATACGTATTTTTTTCCCACTTAGTATGTAGATGATATGTTAAGTTTCTGTCATTGGTAGTAGATAGTGGTATTCGAATGTGTGTGGGGTAGGTACCACAACTAAAAAGTGAAAAATAAAAACTTTTTACAAAAAAAAACAACCGACCTCCAAAAAAAACACTACAAAGTGAAAAATAACTTTAATTTCGGAAGTCAGTGGCAAAAAACGAAAATACAAAACCCAAGACACCGACTTCCGAAATTAAAGTTATTTTTCACTTTGTAGTGTTTTTTTTGGAGGTCGGTTGTTTTTTTTTATTTCATGATCATTACACAGGTACTCTGAACTGTGAACATCTCTCATTGCTGCATAGAATCTATCACATTCCATCTCAAACATATTATTATGACGATATTTTTATGTTTAAATTTGAGTTGACGCTATTAAAAATATTTGCTGCAATGGTATATTTCTGAAAATAATTATACGATAGATGACGCTTATGCTAAAACAGGTGGAAAATTTTAACACATGGAACACGACATGGACAGCTTTAGATGATAACATCAATTAAGTTAAGTCTCACCTGTAAAGTGACTGAACCAAGAGCATTCACACCTTTCTTCTTTTTGGACTCACTGCACACCCAAAATTGGTTACCATTTTTATATGAAAGAAAGAAAGAAAAAAACGTTTATTTGCGGTAAATATGACGCAGAAAAAAATTATATGTCTATGTCTTATGTATTATTATATGTCTTATGCTTATAATATTGTAGGCCATCATAGATTAGTACGATTCCACCTTTTCTTTTTATAAAACCGGCTAAGTGCGTGTCGGACCACGCACAATGAAGGCTTCCGTAGTTGGGATGAATTTATCCCAAAAACAAACTTAACTTTGTAGTTGATAAACATGTTCTCCCATACGAAATGTATGGGAAAACATGTTTTTGCAACTGCAAAGTTAAGTTGGTCGATTATTACTCATAAACTTGTAAAGCCTACTTAGCTGTGATAGTTTTCCTTTTAATTTCGTTATATAAATTACTACTGTGATTTTTGTTACACATCCAAAACCAACCATTTAGCTGGCAAGGGGGGGAGACACTTTACTCTAAAAAAAATTAGCACTTTAAAACTTAATATTTCGCAAACGGATCCCTGAATCCAAAAATGTTTTTTTTACAAATTCGCAATGTTTTTGAAGGACCTTTCTAATGATATCCCACATCATGGGATAAAAAATAAATAAAAAAAACATCACCACTTTACGTGTATGGGAGGTACCCTACAAGAAAATGTTTTTCATCATTTTGTTTTACCTATTTTGTTGTCGTAATTAATATGTATACCTATGCCAAATTACAGCTTTCTAGTACTAAGGGTTTCGGAGCTAGACCGCGGACAGACAGACAGACAGACTGACGGACATGATGAAACTATAAGGGTTTTTTGTTTACTACGGAACCCTAAAAATGGGCTATTGGGAGCTTGTACTCTCAAAATGCAAGTAGTGGTGGCCCAGTGGTAACGGCCGCGGCTTACGAGTTGTAGGTCGTAGGTTCGAACCCAGACAGGCGCTTTACTTTGTGTAAATTATTTCATCACCACTGTTCTCAAAACGGTGAAGGAAAACATCGTGAGGAAACCGGCATGTTCTAGAACTAAAATTTCGAAGACATGTGACATCTACCAACCCGCACTGGGCCCGCGTGGTGGATTACAGCCCACTCCGTCTCACAGAGAGGAGGCCTGTGTCCCAGCAGTGGGAACATTGTAGGCTGAGTATGGTTATTCTCAAAAACGTGCTCCTGGGATAACTTAACGAAACAAAAGACTCAAGCAGACCTACAAATAATAAGTTTTATTATTCGTAGAAGCAGACGCGTTGAATTTATTTTTCATTAATTTTATGCATTGCAAAGGTTTGTAAATAATATTCAAATTCTATTCTGTGCACCACAAAGGCTTGTAAGTAATTAAATAATACAAATTGAATATTAGAAAATAATAATTTTAAATAAAAATTCACTCCTATTAAATAATTGTTTAGATCTTTTGAATCGTATAGGAAAACATTTTATTGCATCACTGTACAATAATTTCATCAGTTGGAGTACGGGACCTTCGTGCTTCACCCAGGCGGAGAACCTAGGTCCGGACCCATAATTTGAAGTATTTCTGTATCCAATATGCAAAAAACTGTGCCGCTTTAAATTAAAAACGGGAAATTAATTCAAAGTCTAGGTCAAATGTGCACCAATGTGTACCAGTTTGTACATGATCGTTTTGGTTAGAGTATGCCAATATTGACGTCTGGTCATGGTTCTTTGTATATTACAAAGAAACAAACACGAAATAAGTAAAGAGCAACACCGACAATGTTTATTTTATAAAAATACAAACTGTAATAAAACAATAATATAAGAAATAATTAAGCTTGACAACTGTAGAGGTAGCTCGGCGTCTACGGTGAACAAGCCGCACGCGCTTGATAGATTATTCCTTAATTAGACACAAATAAAAATATCCCTATAATAATTATAACCTTGTTTTACATGTGAAACACAACATAACAATAGTTTCTTATCAAAATCTTATACATACTGTTACGAAATACGTTTATAACATAAGTTTAAACTGTGTTCTTTCATTGTTGTTTTGTATAAAATCATATTTACCGTTTAATGTGACTTGTTTACTAATAATGCCATTGTAAGACCAAGTATGTAATAGAACTAATTAATTTAAACATATTTACTCTATTTTTATATAATTTAATCATGGTTTTATGTTAAAATGCAAGTCTGTAGCAAAATCGTACGATGTGACGTCACTTGTTGACTATCGGTTATAAAAGCCGCCGCTCCGCCATTCTCGGCACATTCGCTCCGGAGCAGTCACACCGAACGGACCTAAGTTAAGTAATTTGATATTATACAGTAATTATTGCTTATTACGATTATGTTGTTGTGTATGGTATATTATTGCCAATATTGCTATTTTTCAAGACATAGAATTAAACTGTTTTCGAGATAACGATAATTTATGGAAATATAAGAAATGTATTGATAGAATACTGTAATACTGTTTCCATGGAGTTTCTTGTCCTTCTTCTCCATGAAGACCTAGTTTTGCGAACGGACAATTAGCTTTCTGATTAAATACTGACAAGTCTAATTAAATAAATGTCTAGCCTTGTCTTTCTGTGGTTTAATTCATGAAATCCTTTACCTAAGTAATCATTCTGACATTCAAAGCTTGCTAATTTGGGTAATACATATATACATTTACAGTGCTCACCGCACTTTCTAACATCAGAAGTGGGATCGTTCTCTGGCCTTTTAAAACAGTTTACTAATTAATTTTATTTCGCTATTTTCATGATCGATGTTGGAGCTTATTGAACGTTAATTTGGAAACGTTGGTTGGCGTTTTGCTGACTTCACTCACACCATAACGATGACATCGCGCTGCCGCCTCTGACATCGGAGCTGCAAAGCTGCAAGTTATTGTATGAACATTGAGACTGTTGAGCCTCAAGCTACTGTAAGAATATCGGGAAACTTCCTTGCAATAGGAAGTAGCTAAAGTCGGTAAGGCCATTAGAGGCTTTTTATATTAAAACGAAATACAATTATTTATGATGATGAAACTGTAAGGTAATCGAAATAATTTTAGATCATTATTGAATCATTGAATCAATCTTTTTAAAATATAATTTGGAAAAAAAAAAATATGTAGTATGATGCAAGTGTTCACAAAAGTGAAACTTCAATGAAGGGCCTCTGAATCCTGATGATCATGTCACGTTTTGAGACCTCTGAGTTTGAGTCAAGCCAAGTCAATGAAGGGCCCCTGAATCTTTATGATCAAGCCACGTTTTGCGACCTCTGAGTTTGACTTAAGCCATGTCAATGACGGACCTCTGAATCTTTATGATCAAGCCACGATTTGCAACCTCTGAGTTTGAGTCAAGCCAAGTCAATAACGGGCACTTCTGACACCATGAAATTGTTAAAAGACAATGTGTTTGTTGAATACAGTTTTTAATAATATTGTCAGGTTGATCGAACGATGATTTAGACATTGAATTCTGTGTAGCTAACGATTCGGATTGCCATTATGATTGTTTGATAGGTAGAAATGCGGTTCAAAATCCAAACATGGCTATTGTTTTGGATACTAGTGGTTGTAGATTAGAATGAATAAACTATACAGAATCAGTCAATACTATAAGTACCCCTAACGCGATGGATAATCACACTCAGGAATTATTGGAGTTGACAAGTCATCTTGCTTTAAGCCTACAACATAAAATAAGAAATATTTTTGATAAATTTCCAAAAGTAATGCCAAATTCTAACTATATCAGTACAGTTCAAACGGGTGAAATGACCATCAGGTTGAAAAAGGATGAAGTTGTTTATTATAGACCATATAGGCTAGCATCTATAGAAAAAGAAAAAATTCAGGAAATTATTTCTGATTTACTTAAGAAGAATATAATTAGAGAAAGTCAAAGTCCATTCGCTAGCCCAGTCCTTTTAGTAAAGAAAAAGGATGGCAGCGATCGTCTTTGTATTGACTATAGGGCTCTTCATAAAATTATTGAAAAAGATAGGTACCCGCTGCCGTTAATCGAAGATCAAATTGATAAATTAGGTAAAGCAAAATACTTCATTTCTATAGACATGAAAAATGGTTTTCACCAGATTCCTATAAAAGAGGAATGTATTAAATATACTGCTTTTGTTACACCTGATGGGCATTTTGAATTCCTTAAATCCCGTAATCACACCTGCAGAATCGTCAGGGGTAGTTAATATAATTAATGAACCAGATTCTCCACCATCTTGGCTACACTCTGCACAGAATAACGACCCTGAGACACAAAATCTTTTAGAGAAGGTCAGGACCGGTGATATAGATACAAATCGATACATGATCAGAAATAGCTGGTTGCTTTATAAGAACGAGGATGATGATCCACCTAAATTTTTCATACCAAAAGGTTATCGTCTCAGTTTATTACGGTTGTTTCATGATGAAAATTGTCACGTTGGTTATAACAAAACCCTAAACAAAATATCCGAAAACTTTTGGTTTCCTAGTCTTGCTGCCTTTACAAAAAAATATATAAGTCATTGTTTAGTGTGTGTAGAGGGTAAAGGTCATTCGGGGCCAAAACAAGGCCTCCTTCATCCTATAGAAAAAACTATACCATTTCACACGTTACATTTGGATTGTACAGGACCTTTTAGTCTATCTTCCGAAGGTTATAAACATATTTTAATAATAATAGATGGCTTTACAAAATACTGTTTACTTAAACCACTTAAGACGCTTAACGGTCAAGAATTAGTCCCAAACTTGCGAGAAAACTTAACTTTGTTCGGTACACCTACCATGATAGTAACTGACAGAGGCACAAATTTTACTTCTGATCACGTACGATCATTACTTAGAAGTATGCAAATAAATCACCATATGATAGCCACGGGTACTCTTAGAAGCAACGGCCAAGTTGAAAAATATGTTGGTACCATAATTAATATGTTAACCACTACTATTAACGATTCTTCAGAATGGCTAAGCGTTTTGTGGAAAATACAACAGTCTCTGAATACTACGATACAAAAAACAACAGGTTTTGCACCAACAAGGTTGTTAATTGGTTGCAACGGAAATATACCTCCAATTCAGGCTCGCCTAGACGAAGTACAGGATAATGATTCCGTTCGGAACATTGATGCTGAAGCTGATAGGGACTTAGCTAGGCAACGTCTTAGAGAAGCTGCAGAAAAATATAAAAAACGATTTGATAGTACTCGTAGAAATAATATGGTTTTAAATATAGGTGGTGCTATGTAAATCAAAACCACAGAAGAAATGACAAATTAAGTCCTAAATTTAAAGGCCCTTACGTTATAGTTGATATATTAGAGCATGATAGAATTTCTCTGAAGGGGCTTAATACATTAAGGAATCTTACTGTGGCAAAAAAAAAAATTAAGGCTTTGGCCGGGGGAATGGGTTGAACAAAATTCTTCTTTTGAGGAGTCCCCATAGCTCCAGCATCTTATGCCATGATAGATTATTATTTTGTTATCATGTTGCCATTTCTTTGTTATGCTACAAGATCATGTTTATGTTGTTACATTATAATTATTTTTTTTTATTGTTTAATTATGTTGTTATTTTAATGATTGTTGTCTAATTAATACTGGTTGATTTAAAGTGAGTTAAGCTTGTAACAGAACAGTTTTTACGTTACTGCTGGTCGGCCACTGCCCTGATACCAGTCTGAAATTCATCCGCAGCAGGTGATAGGACTGGTATGTCAAGGCCAGAGGCTATTGTTTGAATTGCTGGTCAGTCACTGCCCTGATATTAGTTTGAAATTCATGTGCAGCAAATGATAGAACTAATATGCCAAGGCCAGAGACTTCTTGAAAATAAATATAATTAGTTGGGTACTTCGAGAGCGAAGTACAGGTCAGTCTGGCCGTGATAGATTATTCCTTAATTAGACACAAATAAAAATATCCCTATAATAATTATAACCTTGTTTTACATGTGAAACACAACATAACAATAGTTTCTTATCAAAATCTTATACATACTGTTACGAAATACGTTTATAACATAAGTTTAAACTGTGTTCTTTCATTGTTGTTTTGTATAAAATCATATTTACCGTTTAATGTGACTTGTTTACTAATAATGCCATTGTAAGACCAAGTATGTAATAGAACTAATTAATTTAAACATATTTACTCTATTTTTATATAATTTAATCATGGTTTTATGTTAAAATGCAAGTCTGTAGCAAAATCGTACGATGTGACGTCACTTGTTGACTATCGGTTATAAAAGCCGCCGCTCCGCCATTCTCGGCACATTCGCTCCGGAGCAGTCACACCGAACGGACCTAAGTTAAGTAATTTAATATTATACAGTAATTATTGCTTATTACGATTATGTTGTTGTGTATGGTATATTATTGCCAATATTGCTATTTTTCAAGACATAGAATTAAACTGTTTTCGAGATAACGATAATTTATGGAAATATAAGAAATGTATTGATAGAATACTGTAATACTGTTTCCATGGAGTTTCTTGTCCTTCTTCTCCATGAAGACCTAGTTTTGCGAACGGACAATTAGCTTTCTGATTAAATACTGACAAGTCTAATTAAATAAATGTCTAGCCTTGTCTTTCTGTGGTTTAATTCATGAAATCCTTTACCTAAGTAATCATTCTGACATTCAAAGCTTGCTAATTTGGGTAATACATATATACATTTACAGTGCTCACCGCACTTTCTAACACGCTCATCTTCTTGAATGATGCCCTCTGTAAACGTTGGATGTTCTTACAAACCCTCCGATCTGTATCTGAAATAAATTAAAAGAAGGTTTTATTTTAAACAATGGTATTTTAATGGGTTGTTACTAACAACAGTAACAACCCAATATTATACAATTTTAATACAAGGGATAAAGATAAAACTGATTAACATTTTTTTAGATTATCTAAAGTCCACAGATGTTTATCGGGTAATGTGTTAAATGTCAAAATACCTTGTGATATATCCCAACTAATATTATAAATGCGAAAGTGGGTTTGTTTGATACGATTTCACGCTAAAACAGATGAACGGATTTGGATGAAGTTTCGCATATGGGTAACTTGGAGAAGGACACCATATCTGAACCGTATCTATCAATATAATTAATTTATCGGTTATTACTTTATTTTTAGTATTTTGTTCTGACATTAGTAATTTTGTTCTAGATACAGCGTCTTCACATATATTTTAAAAGAGTAACGGGCTCGAACATGTTGTGTCTTATAATCTTAATATATATAAATTACGTGTCAAGTTGTTTGTCCGCGATGGACTCCTAAACTACTTAACCGATTTTAATCAAATTTGCACACCGTGTGCAGTTTGATCCAACTTGAAAGATAGGATAGCTTACATCTTAATTTAGGAAAAAAAAGATACGAAGAAAAATTATGTTTTTATAAATTATGTTAGGGTAGGTAGGGTAGGTAGGGCAGGTAGGACAGGTAGGACAGGTAGGGCAGGTAGGGTAGTAAGTGATAAAGATGGTCCACCCCAAACATTTATATGGCAAAACAACGTTTGCAGGGTCAGCTAGTTAGTTATAATTTATAATGAATACGGGTAAAGTCCCCAAGCAATGGATTAAAACAATTTTTGAAACACATTATAATATAGCACAGATACTACTAACCAGAACAATGTCTTGACTTCATGAGCATTACACAGGTACTCTGAACATCTCTCATTGCTGCATAGAATCTCTCACATTCCACGCTCAAGCATATAATTATGAACATATTCTTGATGTCATTAATTTCAGTTGCAAATAATATAAAAATTTGCTGCAATGGTAACAGATATTGTAATTATTACAGGCAAATGGGGGATCCGGTTTTTAATTGTGAAATGCTTGAATTCTAGCCTCCAAAAGGTTATGAAAACTAAACCCCAACTACGACAAAAAAGTCAGCTAAAAAGGTATAAACAAGACATCACAGACAGACAAATTAAAAAAAAATTATTTGTGTCTGTGATGTCTTGTTTATACGTTTTGAGTTGACTTTTTTGTCGTAGTTGGGTTTTATTTAGTTTTTATAACTTTTGTTTTTCTTTAAATTATTTTGGGGTTATATTATACAGGGTGTCCCTGGAAGTATGGATCAAATCGAATAGGGGCGTGGGCAAGGTTCAAAGATATGACCAATTTTTGTTTTTTTCAATAACTTCGCATAGTGCTCTAAGAAAAAAATCATTAAAAAATCTATCAGAGTTATCAATTTAAAAAAAAAAACCAGACGTTGTAGTAGAGTGAGCCTATCCTGTGGTATAACTTTTACGCAGCTAGAAAACATGTTTTCAGTAAGAAAAAACAGTTGCTGCAAATGCTTTAGGACTCGAAAAAAATTTACAAAAATTTTGAGCGATTTTCATGGGAAAATGTTACACTAGTGAAGGTTGACCAGATATTAGAAAAACCTGCCCAAGTCATAGAGATTCTTTGGAGGTATGAATTACTGGGATATTCTTTTTAGTTAAAAAGAGAGAATTTTTTAGTTAGAGAGTTTTAGAACAAGGATCGTATTTTTAAAATTTCTATGTTTCAAATTTTCTGTTATTTCAGCTTAACCAACACCGATTTGATTTCAGTCCCTAGGGACTGAAACCAATATTTAGGCATTGGTTTCCTATCTGAAAACAACCGTGATGTGGTTTAGGTTAAAATGAAAAAAAAAAAAAAATCGGTAAACTTTTTGCGATCTCATGAGTCAATGGTGCCGATTCCCTTGTTCACAAACTAAACTAAATTTAAGTTCAGTGCATCTTTTTCTTTCTATTTCATTAAGAAAAGGACAGAAGATAAATTTTAGTTTAGTCCTGTCAAATTAATCAGCGCTTGACGTAAACTGACGTAATTTTAGTTGGCAAGTTTTTAATCACGTCTAAACTTGTATGGAGACTGACAGGCGCTGATTAATTTAACAGGACTAAACTAAAACTTATCTTCTATCGTTTTCTTATTGAAATAGAAAGAAAAAGATGCACTGAACTTAAATTTAGTTTAGTTTGTGAACAAGGTAATCGGCACCAATGTCATGTTTATTGCCCTTACTAGAAACGGGTCGTAAACAATAACAAAATTGTTAATTACTTTACCTTACCAACTTTTTGGAAGGGGTAGCTAGAATCAATTATATATGAATGGAGCTAAATGGACAACTAGAATCAATTCTATTTTTCTTGTAATATGTTGATGTTCAAAAGTGTCTTTTAATGGCCAACTTAAATAAATAATGTGACTTTGAAGATCGAGTAAAGACCAGGGAGGCATGACACGAAAGGAAGGCAGCCATACATCGTCGTACTTGTTTGATTTTTGGTAACATATTTTGTGATCCGACTTACTCTAATTTCTCCTTTTGCAATAAAATTCTTTAACAAAATTAATACCATTGCTAAGTTCTTCAAACTGAAGTAAGTTGTTATTATTATATAAAACATTATCTGAAAATAGAATAACATGATTAAAATATGTTTGTTTTCAACTAAGGAATATTATTTCTTCAATCTTAATTCTATATTTAAATAATATACGTACCGTATGTCGAAACGTCGTCTCTATAATAATGTAGGTCTCCTGTATATTCAGGTATACATCAAACATTATTTTCCAATATTCTTCTCTTTCTGTGCCTTCGGTGTTTTGTGAGTTTTTAACTTTTTTAATCCAAACACGAAGCATTTTCTCAATTATTTTAAAAAATGGTAAAGCATAAACAATGCTAATATCGAAAACGATGCAGATGTAAACCGTTATCATATCGAAAATATCTATGTCGAAAACAAAATAGAAACACACGATAAATCCTATATAGAAAATGTTTAAAATAAAAACCCAAATCCAGTAGCAAATAATTAATTCTCTGAATTCGTTGCTATTTATTTGTAGAACTCTTAGAACATGTTGAATTTTCAAAACCAACAAGATATTGTAATAGCTCAGCATGATGTTTAAGACAATGCTCATCAAATCCCCGATTAAGAAGATGATAAAATCAATGACAATGATCGAAGAAAAAAATAAACTGTTATCACCCCAAATATGACCACAGTAATCGGTGATAAAAATTATCCATTGATACAAGAGGACACCGCGAAATATTAACATGCAAAATACTCTTATAAAGTTGTAAAAATAAGAATTAGAAGTAATTATGTTGTCACGAATAGAATACTTTGCGCAAATGAAAAGACTTTGCATCAGATTCAACGGTCTTAGTACTGATTGAAAATCATTTTCAATCACGTTTTTACGTAATATTTCGTTAGAAGAGACTCTTGGTATGTTTCCGATTATAACAACGTTTCTGTTTGATTTGAAACAGTTTTTGAAATACGAAAACATGTCTGCTACCAGGCAGTTGACTATTAAGGTTGTTAGAAGTTGAATGATGTAGAAAACTAAAGTCTGTCATAAGCAAGTAATTTCCTAATACTTAAGTAATATAAAATAAAATGATTAATGTGTTTGCACAACAAAGTAGCGTAGCGTTAAGTGTTAGATAATTACTTGCTTATGACTTCGATGGGCAAGTATTTATCTAATCTATACTATGTACTAACAACGAAGCTGTAGAGTTTGTTTCTTTGTTTGAAAGCGCTAATCTCTGAAACTAACAGCAGCATTTGAAAAATTCTTTTTGCATTTTATAGCCCAATTCTTGAGGAAGGCTTTTAGGTATTTAACATCACGCTTCGGCCCTTAGGAGCCGAACAAATCGAAAAAAAGTCAGAAAGAACGCTTAGCGAAAACGAGGTATTTGAGCGGGCGGGCAACGAGACGCGGTGGGTCGGGGCGTCGATGCGGACGATGTCGTTGTTAAGTTAGTACTTTGTAAAATTTCGTTCAATATTACTATCTTGATTGCTGTCATTTACATCCACATTTGCTGTTTGTTTGATGGTTATTGCAGTTATAGTATGTAATATTTTGTGGTTGCTAATAAATTTTCTCTTAAAACTGGAGAAATGATGGACTTCTTAATAATTTAGTATACAAAAGCACATCGTCGTTGATATTGCAATACGTTCTATGTCTAATTAAACAGATTTTTCAGATTTTAGTGTCGTAACGATTATTTAGTGTTTTACTTTTTGAACTCTACTTTTACAATGTTTGTAAATATGTGAGCACACATATTAAATTATCTGTCGTTGCTTCATTTTTAATTCTTTTACCTATTGTGGTATAGTATTTTTATTCTAGGTGCATCGTCTTCACGTATAATTATTTAATAAAATGTACGTACCTATACAAACAATTGTAAAACATTTTAAAAGAGTAACGGTGGAGTTTCTTGCCCATTCTTCTCCATACGAAAACTACCTTTTGGAAGGGGCGACTAGAATCAATTTTGTTATTTTGTAAATTTTGACGTTCAAAAGTTGCCACACATGGGCCTATTTGAAATAAATGATTTGACTTTGAACTACATTTTCAATAAAGATGGTTTTCATCATATTTGGCAATTAAATATTAATATTAATACTTCAGTTCAGAGATTCAGAGATACAGAACCATTTCAGTTTTAGTCTAATAATCATATTTCAGTAAGGACATAGGACATTTTTGTAATTAATAAATACTGGTTATCCGAAAGTTTTCAGTCAAAATTAAAACATTTCTACTAGAAAATCAAAACGTTTTTAAGTGTCTGTTTTGCGAACATCTTCCCAATATTTGAAAAGGTTGTAAGTGAAGAACGGAAAACGAAACGTCGCCGTCGATTAAAGCAGAAATAACTTATTTATACTAAAGTACTCATACAAATCACACTTAACTATTAGTTATAATGTACTTAATATAAATAACCTTTTATATTTTTTTAATATGCGGGCAGTCTAATGAGGAAGTATAGGAACAAATTATGCTCCAGCAAATCATAAAATGCACGATTATCGATTAGTATCAGTGGTTTCATTTCTTTAAATTTAATGAAACTACATATTTACAATGTTTCAGGGATAAGGAAAATAATATGAAACACCAAGATATTTTGTCAGTCATATTTCTTTGCCAACATCAAATTCAATATTCTACACCATACCATCACATCTCCAATTCCCCACATAATATCACTATTTAATAAGTATTCTAATATTTACCATAAAACTAATAGGTTACCTTAAGTTATAGTAGATCTCCAACCAATACCATGCCATCTATCTTTTTACCGACATAGCCACTAAGCACGTCTTACCGTCACGAGCGCCCAACCCAGTAGGCCCGTTATTCCGCTATTCTGACATATCGAATCTTTGGGTGTTGCCAGTATAATATCCAACAATTACGTATTAATAAATTGAAACCTAACAATTGTAATGTAATCGGCTGGGATAATGTTAACAAGTCAGAATTCATGGTCTTTAAGGCTGTTGGGAAGAAGTGTCCAGAAAGGGTACCACCTGTCAAAATTAACGACGTTTCGATTCGTCTGGTACACCAAGTCAAATACCTTGGACATTTCATTTCTGACGACCTGAAAGACGATGCCGATGTTGAGCGGGAACGCAGGGCATTGGCGGTGCGGGCGAATATGCTGGCCCGTAGGTTCGCTCGATGTACAGATGCGGTCAAAATCACACTTTTTAAAGCATACTGCACATCTCTGTACTCGAGCGCTCTATGGATTAGCTGTACCAAACGTGCCGCCAATGCGGTGCGTATTCAATACAACAACGCTTTTAGGGCGCTGTTGCGACTGCCCCGTTATTGCAGTGCTTCTGCAATGTTTGCGCGAGCCAGAGTGGATAGCTTCTCAGCTGTAGTGCGGAAAAAAATGCTTCTCTTCTCACAAGGTTGCGGGACAGTGGCAACAGCCTCCTGAAAGCTATTGCTGAGGGGCCTGACGAAAGCCCCATAATGAGGCATCTTATTAAAACCACCCTGTTAGTAGTAGAATATAAGTACTAACATAGCAAGTAAGTTAAATTGTTTACTAACATCTAGAATTGTATATAATGTTTTTGTTTTGTAATTGGATCTAGTTGTCTGATAAATAAATGAATAATAATAATAAAGGAGATGTCCGCTTTTTGTAGGGACGTTGGTTTTTTATTCCGAGAAAAATCTAACCAGCATCAAACTACATCTAAATAAAAACGACAAAATATGGAACTAGGAACCACTGAAATAATATTTTTAGACCCCTCCATTTATGAGAAAAATTATAAACTCTTTAAAGTACAAATATTTTATTTGTTGATGGCAACTATGATAAATAAAATATAAGTTGACACATGGTACTGTCATTACTGTCAATCAATTGACAGTGATGACAGTAACATGTGTCAATTTTGACAAGTTTACTATTTTATGGGGTGTGTTCACTATATTATCCTAGATAATTAGAAAGGTTTGTTCGTTTTAGGAGTAAATTCTTACTAAAATAAAAAAGATTTTTCTCAAAATTGGAGGTCTTTAAAAATGTATGATATAGTTAGAACCACTAGTTTTTGGGATGTCTATTCAAATATATTTAACTTATCCTGGTTAGAATTATTGAATAATAAAAAACCATTTTAGGTCATGTCCTTTTGCGATGTGCAGGTAGCTTTCTTTCGATGGCACTGTGGATTGAATCTACTTCCATTTGAGTATGGCCAACTTCCAGGTAGTTCTGTTCAATAGTCACGTTCTTTTCACTTGCCAATTCAAGAAGCGCGTTCGCCAATTTAGCTTATGTATTCTGGTAGCAACATCCATCACTCCATAGAATAATTTTAGTTACATTCGACCTTTCTACTTCCATTCTTAGGTGTTTGATCAAAATTGAAGCAAACACATTGCTATCGAGACCTCCATTGCCTTAATGACACAAATAGCGAAACACCTTTTTCGTTTTTAAATTGTAATCTGTATAGTTAAGAACTTTTAGTTTTTAACCGACTTCCAAAAAAAAGGAGGTTATACGTTCGTCGCGTGTGTTTGTTTTTTTTTTTCTTTTTTTTTTTTGTTTGAAAGGGTATACTCTCGAGGAGGTTCCATATAAATTTTATTAACTTTGCTTTGATCGTTTTTGAGTTAGCTTCAATAATACGTACTTTTTTTCCCACTTAGTATGTGGATGACATGATAAGTTCCTGTCACTGTTATTTACATAGCAGGTAGTGGTTTTCGAATTTGTGTGGGGTAGGTACCACAACTAAAAAGTGAAAAATAACTTTAATTTCGGAAGTCGGTGACTAAAAACGAAAATTCAAAACCAAAGACACAAAAAGTTTTTCGTTTTATAGTAAGTAGCTGATGGTCGCATTCTTGGGCATAACAACACAGCTTGCATGTCCATTGTATAAACAGCTGCATCAACTTCAGTATTTTCTTTATCGTTACTTTTCTGCACTCTCTTGATCTTTCTTTTTAACCGACTTTAAAAAGAGGAGGTTCTCAATTCGACTATGTTTTTTTTTGAATGTTTGTTACACGATTACTCCGCCTATTATGACTTGATTTTGATGATTATTTTTTTTGTTCGGTAGCTCATACCTCAGAGGTGGTCCTATATAAATTTTATTACTTTGCTTGCGTACTTTTTGAGTTAGCTCGGATAATACGTATTTTTTCCACTGTAGTATTAAGGATGATGTAAGATGTTCCTGTCACTGTTACTGACCTAGCAGGTAGTGGTATTCGATCTTGTGTGGGGTAGGTATCACAACTAAAAAGTGAAAAGTTTATTTTTCTCTTTGTAGGGTTTTTTTTTTTCTGTAAATGATTAGCATACTCGTTTGCAGCTATATTTTCGTTTTTAAATGCAATACATGTTCTACATGGAGTATAGTCGATTTTAAAAATTGTAACTTATTATAACCGGTTGTGAAAATATTATATCGGTTAATTAGGTACCCACTTCAATAAAAAAATAAGCAATCAAAGCTTTAATAAGTATTAGGATGATTTTTAATATTTTTGTGAAAGTTGATTAAAGTATATATGATTATATTAATTATCTACCATATAATTTAGGAATATTTATATTAGTCTCACCCTTAGCATTATCTGCTAAAAACCAAATCCGTAAGTATGTTAAGCTATCCTTTACTGGGTCTCTAGATATAATAATTTAAATTGATGGCCAGTGGGAATTAGAACAAAAGTTGTGCCATTGTCCCCCAGCGGTAGCCATAGGGAAAGTTTTAAAATCCATGTCGCTATCCACCAATGTGCAGTGGTAGCGAATGGAAATAATTTAGAAAGTTGAGACGCTGGCCCCCAGTGGTAGACAACGAGAATAATTTTTAAAAATTGTTTTGCTTTCCCCCAGCGGTGGACAACAGGATAATTTCCAAAAGTTGTTTTGCTGTCCCCCAGTGGTGGCCAAACTAGTGGTGGACATCGGGAATAATCGCGGAAAACCCACAGAAAGTCTCATCATTGCTTACATCGCTCGGTCCCTTAGAGTTAAGGCAAACAGGTTTAGGTAGAAACCCTCCCATTTTTTCGTTTATAGAAGTTGCTGTGGTTACCATGTCGACTAACCTTTTCCCTCTTGTCAGCCGATGCATAATGAGAAAATATTATACCTGTCAAAAGGATAATTTAAGAATGAGCCACCCAAATTCACCCAAACCCAATAAAAATAATTTCAATCCAAATGCAATATGGCCTATGTCACCATATTTTTAACCGACTTCCAAAAAGGAGGAGGTTATATGTTCGTAGCGTATGTTTGTTTTTTTTTTATGTATGTCCACCGATTTCTCCGTCATTTGTAAACCGATTTTGAAAATTCTTTTTTGTTTGAAAGGGTATGCTCTCAAATTGGTCCCATATAAATTTTATTAACTTTGCTTGGATAGTTTTTGAGTTAGCTGCAAAATACGTATTTTTTTTCCACTTAGTATGTAGATCATATGATAACTGTTCCTGTCACTGGTAGCAGGTAGTGGTATTCGAATGTGTGTGGGGTAGGTACCACAGCTCAATCAATCTGCCTAGCCTTTTCCCAACTATGTTGGGGTCGGCTTCCAGTCTAACCGGATGCAGCTGAATACCAGTATTTTACATGGAGCGACTGCCTATCTGACCTCCATAACCCAGTAACTGGGTAATACGATACCCCTTGGTAAGACTGGTTGTCAGACTTTCGGGCTTCTGACGACCCGTGACGACGGTCAAAGATCCACAGAATGACAGCCGGGACCAACGGCTTAACGTGCTTTCCGAGGCACGGAGGAGTCTCGATATGTAAAGATGGTCACCCATCCACGGATCAACCCCGGCAAGCGTAGCTTAACCTGGTGGATCGCCCCGTGCGGCTGTTATTACTTATCTACGAGCTCCTCTCCACTCTAGGTACCACAGCTAAAAAGTGAAAAATAAAAACTTTTTACAAAAAAAAAAACAACCGACTTCAAAAAAAAAACACTACAAAGTGAAAAATAACTTTAATTTCGGAAGTCGATGATAGCAAAAAAGAAAATACAAAACCCAAGCAAGACACCGACTTCCGAAATTAAAGTTATTTTTCACTTTGTGGTGTTTTTTTTTTTGAAGTCTGTTGTTTTTAACCGACTTCCAAAAAGGAGGAGGTTATATGTTCGTCGCGTATGTTTTTTTTTTTTTTTTTATGTATGTCCACCGATTTCTCCGTCAATTGTGGACCGATTTTGAAAATTCTTTTTTTGTTTGAAAGGGTGTACTCTCGAATTGGTCCCATATAAATTTTATTAACTTTGCTTGTATAGTTTTTGAGTTAGCTACAAAAAACGTATTTTTTTCCCCACTTAGTATGTAGATGATATGATAAGTTTCTGTCACTGGTAGCAGGTAGTGATATTTGAATGTGTGTGGGGTAGGTACCATAACTAAAAATTGAAAAATAAAAACTTTTTACAAAAAAAAAACAACCGACCTCCAAAAAAAAACACTACAAAGTGAAAAATAACTTTAATTTCGGAAGTCGGTGGCAAAAAATGAAAATACAAAACCCAAGACACCGACTTCCGAAATTAAAGTTATTTTTCACTTTGTAGTGTTTTTTTTTGGAGGTCGTTTGTTTTTTTTTTGTAAAAAGTTTTTTTATGAGTGATATATGTACAACATATTTGATGCTAGATTTTATTTCAAAAGCGTCACAGAAAAAAAAACTTACTCTTGAGCATAAGACAAATGTAGTTATACGCTAGATGTAAAATGAAATAAAAAAGTTTAAGGGTAACATTTTATAGTATACGCCCAAGAACTGTAGGTTAGTTATTGTTTGTAGAAGGGAAAACCGGGTAAATTATATTTATTTATTTATTTCAGACATAATTCTAGTACATAGTTCTTACATTTAAATTATAAACTCACAGATAAAAACCCAAAATACAATAACTTTTAAATATTCAACTCATTAAAAAAATAAAACATTTAAGTAAATAAAATTGTCAAAAAATTATAAAATGTCAGAATAGAAAAATAAAAATAATATGATTGTCTGTTCAAATTAAATTTGTAATAAATAACATGGTAAATCTCCCAATAATAAGCATACAAACTTACATTTGTAGTTGGAATGTATGAGATAACATGTTTTTCAACTACAATGTTAAGTTTGTTTTTGGGATAAATTAATGCGAACTACGAAACCCTTCATTGTGCGTGGTCCGACACGCACTGGGTCGGTTTTTTTGTTTGAAGATGCCTCAGTTGATGCAGTCTTAAACAGAAAATCTGTGACATTTCACCACTATGGTTTTTATTCCTCTTTTGATCGTTATGGTCATACTAAGCTGGCTTTAGCAGCTTTAAAAAAAACGAAAAGTAGAAAAACACAAACAAAATACTAAAAACGAATCATTCTTATGAATGAAATTGGTAATATAAATATTTAGAGTACTTCTGCTCCAGAGAACGCTTCAACTTTCTACCCTTAATCAGAATTAAAAATAACAACATTTCTGGAGCTATTGCTGCATGGTAAAGTTCTACTAAATGTATTATAGAGATACTACATGGTATTTCTTGCTATTGGTTGAATGATTTATCAACAGCAAATCGTTGAAGTTTATGCTCGCTTGACAATTTATCACATTTGTTTTGTGATAAATTTCGTTATAGAAACATGCCCTTGGAATTAGTCACTATTTAGTTTGTTTGTTTTTTTTTTGTTATTAGTAAATTACTTGCCTATCGATCGTTTTCAGTATTACTCAATTCCGAAGTGTTAAGGGTATCAAACATGTTTTCTTGTTTCAATAGACATTTCAAATCGAAAAGAAACACTTTTACACCAAACGAAATATTACATAATAATGTGATTGGAGAAGATTTACAATCAGTATTAAGACCGCTGAATTTGATGCAAAGTCTTTTTCTATACGCAAAGTATTCTATTCGTGACAATATTATTACATCCAATAATTGTCTCTACAACTTCATAACTGTGTTGTGCGTACTCATATTTTGGTGCTTCTATTTGCATCATTTGATCAGTATCATCATCCAGTTTAGTAATCAATGGGGGATTTACAAATGGTTCTATTGTTCGAGCAATTCTATTGACTTCTTGATCTACTTAATTGGGCATTTAATGAACAGTCTTTCTAACATCGTGCAAAGTCACTACAATATCTTGCTGGTTTTGAAAATCCAACATGTCCTCAGAGTCCTACAAATTAATGACAACAAACTCAAAGATTTCGCTTTTAGGAACTGGACTCGGGTTATCATTCTCAATATTATTTGGATTAGTTACATAATTTCTTTTTTCTGTATTTTCCCGAACATAGCCATTATCGACATCATATCGATGTATGCTTGCATTGTTTTTGATATGAACGTTGTGTATGTGCTCACACTATTGAAATTAATAGAAAAAATGTTACGAGTGTGGATTGTAAAAGTCCAAAATTTAAAATACAACGAGGAATCAGAAAGAGAAGAATACTGGAACTTAATGTATAATATATACCTGAATATATTACAGATTTACATGATTATAGAGACGACATTTCAACAACTGGTAAGTTTTAAAAAAATATAGTTTGGAGAGATCTCACAATATTTGCATCATTTATGACAAGCGCATAAAATCTAAAAGCAAATCAACTTCAGACCTATTGTTCTTGTTTCGGTGACTGGCACTTATTTTTTTACTTAGTAAACAATACTACACAAATGCAATAAAACGAAACACTCAGCACATTTTTAACAGCTTGCTTTTTTCCAGATTGCATTTTATATGATATTCACAGTTTACCTCTGTTTGCGGAATATAGCTACGTTATTAACTTTGAGAAGTAAGCCTACTGTAAGTACTTTAATCACTACAAGTCATCAGAATCATACAGTTGTTACGTCATCATGAAACAAAACAGGTGCTACAAATAATAGACTCATTTGTAGTATTCAGTGTAAAACCTTTTCCTGTCATTCCTAGTTACTTTCAAAATATGAAAGTAATCGTCTCAAAGGTCTATGCCAAAAAACAATACACAAATGCTTTGAACGTACCACGTATTTCATGTTTATGTTATTTTTTGGGCCTTAGCAATCATCATCAGCATTTTGAATCTCGATCTTTAAAGCCCAATTCCCATTACTGTGTTGTGACGTATCATGACGCATTCTTATGTTGTGTTATCCAATCAAAGCTCGTTGTGAAATGACGATTTCCTGAACAGATTCGTTTGATTTGTTAATCCTGCATCGTGACACGATACGTGAGTCTAGTGTGAATCTGACTTTAAACACGGAAGATGTCCTGCAGATCCCTCGTATTTCTTCATTTCAAGAGCCATACAAAGTTTGTCTTAGTGGCTAAGCACTATTTTGCGTAAAGGTACCACCAGCTGGTACGTTTTCATCTTTATTGTGGGAGATGCAAGAATGCGTGGTAGATAGTACATCCATCACATCAAACTTGTGTTTTGTAGGAAAGCCAGTTGTTGGCGGATCATAATAATTAAGCCTGTTACTATTTCAGTTTTTTTTTCTACTATCCATAACGCAAATCATTAACATGAAGAATGTCTTCTTATTGATATGTTTAAGTGTAGAATGTGAAAGATTCTATGCAGCAATGAGAGATGTTCAGAGTGCCTGTGTAATGCTTGTGAACTCAAGAAATGATTTTTGTAAGTACCAATCATTTAGATAAGAATTATTATTCAAATCATTTTATTGGTACGTTACTTTAACGTTATTTTACGCAGATCCAGAAAAAAAAGTTTGTTAGAACATTCAACGAGTACAGAAGGCATCATTCAAGAAGATGAGTGCGTACGGCTTGTTCATCATAGACGCCGAGTTGTCTCTACAATTGTCCAGCTTTATATCTTCTTATACTATCGTGTTACTACAGTTTGTGTATCTATAATATAAATATAAGCAAACGTCCACTTCATTTGATAATTTAAAAACAACTACCTACTTTACAAAATTAGACTAATGATTGACTTGTGCGGAGTTGTTTGTACAGTCGGTGACCAACATTATCTGACCCCACTTGAGCAATAGTAAATTTGGACCTTTTCCTGGTTAAAATTAAGTGCCTTTTTACCTTTTTGTCTTAACTTTTTGATATGCTTGTTTTTGTAGGATTCAATCGCGTTGTCGCGGTATTTGAACTTCAAAAAAACTACCAGATAGTTAATCGCATATGCTAACAGTATCGTATCTGCTAAGGCGATTTTAAAGATAGGCTAATTTTTCAATCGTCATTTTGAGATTATGATAGTTATTGTACACAAAATCTGCCAAAAAAAAAAAACCGGATTAAAGAAATCTAATAATTGCAAAATTATTATTACTGTCTTTTATTTCATTATTTACATATAAATTATATTTTTAACCGACTTCCAAAAGGAGGAGGTTATATATTCGTCGCGTATGTTTTTTTTTTTTTATGTATGTCCACCGATTTCTCCGTCAATTGTGGACCGATTTTGAAAATTCTTTTTTATCACATCTATTCAAAAATTTCGAGTTTAGTCCTCGTAAACAGGGACTAAAATAGCTTTTTAATCCCTAGGGATTAAAAGTGATTTGAATTTGGAACGTGGATATTGTTAGTAAAAAAAAGTTCCAATCACCAAAGAGATCAAACACGAACATTGTATGAACAAGTAACAGGCTGGCAAGAGAGAGAAAGAGTGAATTTGGTCAAAATGAAAATCCAAGATGGCGGCTGCGAAAATTTTCAAATTATTCGTCATGGGTGTCGTTTTCATAGTTTTCGATGGTGCTAAAGCCGATAGTGAGGTCAAAATGAAATCCAAGATGGCGGCTCTGAAATTTTTCAAATTTTTCATCATTGGTATCATTTTCATGGTTTTCAATGGTGCTAAAGCCGATAGTGAGGTCAAAATAAAAATCCAAGATGGCGGCTGTGAAAATTTTCAAATTTTTCATTATGGGCATCGTTTTCATGGTTTTCAATGGTGTTAAAGCCGATAGTGAGGTCAATATCAAAATCCAAGATGGCGGCTGCGGAAATTTTCAAATTTTTCGTCATGGGTATCGTTTTCATGGTTTTCAAGGGTGCTAAAGCCGATAGTGAGGTCAAAATGAATATCCAAGATGGCAGCTACGGAAATTTTCAAATATATCGTCATGGGTATTTCATAGTTTTTGAGGGTGCTAAAACCGATAGTGAGGTCAAAATACAAATCCAAGATCCAAGCTGCAGCTGAAATTTTCAAAATTTTCGTCATAAGTGTCGTTTTCATAGTTTTCGAGGGTGCTAAAGCTGATAGTGAGGTCTAAATGTAAGTCTAAGATGGCACCGATTTTTGTTTTAAATCATACGTGAGAAGGAACTTTGTTGACTGCACAGGTTTTATTTTCTCATAGAGGGTGATAAAAAGTAGAGTGTTCACCTCGGGAACAACACTATTTTAAGCTCGAGTGAAGTACTTTGAATCCCTCGCAGCTCGAGTGAAATACTTTGAATCCCTCGCTGCACTCAGGATTCTACTCTAGAATCCTTCGCTCCGCTCTGGATTCAAAGAAATACTCTCGCCTTAAAAATAGTTGTTTGCTCCCTTGGTAAACAATCTACTATTTTTGTTTGAAAGGGTGTGCTCTGGAATTGGTCCCATATAAATTTTATTAACTTTGCTTGGATAGTTTTTGAGTTAGCTACAAAATACGTTTTTTTTTTCCCACTTAGTATGTAGATGATATGATAAGTTACTGTCACTGGTAGCAGGTAGTGGTATTCGAATGTGTGTGGGGTAGGTACCACAACTAAAAAGTGACAAATAAAAACTTTTTACAAAAAAAAAACAACCGACCTCCAAAAAAAAAAACACTACTAAGTGAAAAATAACTTTAATTTCGGAAGTCGGTGGCAAAAAACGAAAATACAAAACCCAAGACACCGACTTCCGAAATTAAAGTTATTTTTCACTTTGTAGTATTTTTTTTTAGAGGTCGGTTGTTTTTTTTTGTAAAAAGTTTTTAAATATTAGAATAAAATTATATAAAAACATTTAAAAATATAAAAAAAATAGTATCCCCACCGGCATCGGGAACAGGGTCCAAGCTACCGGCGGTCAGGGCTCCCGAGAAAGGAACCTCCTAAAAATGCGAGCCGTGTCCAGGAGTACCGCTTTCTGAATCAAGCCCTTAATCCAGCTGCCCAACGAGAGCCTCCTTAGGTGTTGGTCGAGGCTCTTGGCAATTAAGCCATTGGCTGATAGGACTATCGGCACAATGATTGCTGAGTCCACATCCCACATGTCGACAACCTCGCGAGCCAAGTCAAGATACTTGATTTGTTTATCTTTCTCGGCTTTCACGAGGTTCCCGCCATGCGGGACTGTTATGTGAATAATCATTGCGCGCCGCTCTCCTCGATCCACCACTACTGTATCAGGCTTATTGGCAACAATAGTCCTGTCAGTGATGATGCATCGATCCCAGTACAGTGTGATAATTCCATTTTCGAGAACTGGGTCGGGCACATACCTGTAGTACGGCACTTCCGATTCCACAAGGCTGTATTTCAGAGCAAGTTGCTGATGGATAATCCTGGCTACAAGGTTGTGTCTATGCAAGTAGTCTTCGTTAGCTAGACGAGAACACCCGGAGATAATACATGTCGTATTGATTCTCCCGGACGGTGGCATGCCCGACAGATATCAACCGTGCCGTCCTTTACAATGAATCTCCGGTAATTGTTCGTCATCATAACTTCGTCCATAATTACACAGACAAAACCTTCGGTTTCCCCAAAGAGGTCATCAAAACGCAGCCAGGCTACGGACGCTAGTAAGTCTACATCGGGACCATGCAGGGCCCGAAAGTAGCGCCCATGAAGCTCCTTACTCTGCCATATCTCCCTGCGTTCGTTAGTGTCAAGCACTACAGGCTTGCGCCAGTTCTCTTTAACCAATGAGAGCGGGGTAAGGCCCTTGTCCACCGCAACCACATCTCGATGCATCCCCACGTCGGTTTCTAGGAAATATTCCCTTAGACTGCATATCTTGCGATTGTGGAGTGTCTAGTTGTTAAAAAGCGTCGACCCCCACATTTTCGCGGGATATACAGTCTCATTACCGATGATCGTGGGTGATGCATTCGATATACAGTCAGTAGCGTACGGACCCTCCTATCCAAGGCGTCTAGTTCGGTCTGAGTCCATTTGAGTATGCCGAAAGAGTAGATCAAAACCGGCATGACCCAACCGTTGAAAGCGCGCACCTTGTTTCCGCCTGATAGAAGACTATTAAATATTTTCTTCAGGCGGCCAAAGAAGCGCTCCTTCAACGATTGCTTCATGTCAGTAACATTGATGCCCAACGCTTCCGACATACCCAAATACTTATAGGTTTCGGATGCGGAGAGAGCTCTAAGGTTTATGGAATCCGAGAGTTGGGTTCCCACGGATTCCACAATCTCCCCTCGCTTTACATGCATGACCGCACATTTGACCACACCAAATTCCATCCTGATGGTGCTACTGAAAGTTTCAGTTACTTTCAGTAGCTCCATCAGTTGCAAATTGTTGGGGGCAAAGAGTTTTAGGTCATCCATGTAGAGGAGGTGAGATACAACTTGACTACCTCTCCTCAACCGATAGCCAAGACCTGAATCCTCCAGCAGTGTGCTTAGAGGATTCAGGACTAAGCAGAACCAGAGCGGACTCAAACTGTCGCCCTGAAATATACCTCGCTCAATCCTTATCGGCTCGCTATTCCTCCGGATATTTCGACATCCTGGATAGCGAAGGACCGTCCTCCATTGCCCCATACACGACATCAGGAAGGTGCGCAGAGTTGTATCTACTTTATACAACTCCAGCACCCTCATGAGCCATGAATGTGGCACCAAGTCGTAGGCCTTCTTATAATGTATCCAACATGTCAACAGATCCTTTCGGGAACGGCGAACCTGTTGGCTAATGGCCATATCAATGAGGAGTAGCTCCTTAATACCGCGGGACCCGTTCCTATATCCATTTTGAGAGGCAGAAATGATGGAGTTGGTGACTATATGTTTGTTAATTTTAGCTCTCAAAATGGATATAAGAACTTTATAGACCGTCGGTAAACATGTGATCGGCCTATAATTTTTGGGTTCCGCGATGCTACCAGATTTATGGAGCAGGTGGGTAACTCCTGTCGTTAGGGACTGGGGTAGCGACCCAAATTCCAAAGATGTCTGGTACTGAGCCGCCAAGCGAACGTGCGATCTTACAAACCATTTGATCCAGAAGTTGTGCAGCCTGTCCGGCTCTGGAGACTTCCAGTTAGGCAACGGACGGACTGCACGAGCTACATCTTAGAGGCAGATGGTAATAGCTCCCATTTCTGGTATTGGATCGCAGGCTCGCTCGACTTCCCGAGTCCAATCACCTTCGGTGTGACTGACAGGCACCGACCAGATGCTGCGCCAGAAAGAGCACATGGCATCATCATCCGGTAGATGCGTGTCAGCCACACCTTGATTTGGTCGCTCCCAAGCCCTATAAACCCACCTTTCATCACTCTGGAAGGTGCGATTCTGAGTGTATCGTTCTACTCGCCGCTTATACCTACGAATACGGTTCGCCCATGTATACACTTTCTGCTTCAGGAAGTCGATGCGCTCTGTGACACGGGCCATATATTCTTGAGGGCAAATATCAGTCCCTAACAACGCCCGGCTCATAAAGCGCATCACTTTAGGGCGAGTATTGCCCTCCCTGAAGCAGATTAGTTTGCCGATGAGCGCTCTGACCTCACCAATACGGCGCTCAATTCTGCACTGCCAAGCTGGTACGGCTGGTTTCGGTCGTGTAGCTCTAGAGTCATTAGCAAATTTGACGTGAGCTACACGACATGCCGCTACAGCCGCGCAGTACAGAATTGAATGAGTATCAGTGAGATCTTCGCAGTCATCAAAATAGTTTGACAACTGCGAATCTAGAACCGCCACCAGCGCCCTATTTTTGTTATGCATGGGCAAACGAGGTAAACGTGGTCTAAGTTCGGGCGACATGAACCGATATTCTTGAATCGCATCCTCCAAAGCACTCCTCAATTCCTCATTGCAATGGGTACTTACGTTTGTAGCCCTGTCATCAATCCTTTCCTCAGCTTGATTTGTAGTGTCCTGTGATGATGCTATAATACTCTGCGACGGGGGGCCGATGACATGGCTACTTCGCATTTTATTTCGCAGGCGATCAAGTACAGTGTCATCCAACATATGATTACGCTGGATGACCCGCACCTGATCCGACAGTCGTTGTGCCGAAACGTTGACAGCTGGTTCAAGCGCCTGAAAAAGAGAGAGCATCCGAACACGGTACGCGGTCAGATTATTTCCCCCCTCTGTAGCCCTATAGTATGAGCGCATGACGTTTTCTTTAATGAATGGTGTCCATCTCATGCGCTGCACACTTCCGCCGGGAGCTGAGACCCTATCAGAGGCCGGTGGGCCTCGAGGTCCGAAGCCGACCGGGCGGCCGGCGTCCTCCCCGTCGACGAGTAGGTGGTGGCGTCGTGGGTGGAGAGAAATACTCGTCGCTCGAGCTCGACGCAACTACCGCGGCCGGTGTTGTCACAGCAATCCTAGTGCGGCTGGGTACCGGTGGCAGCGAGGCGGAGCTGAGCGACGAGTCCGGAGGTGGTGGGCGTGCTTTACGTGCGGCTGATCGTGTCAACATTTTTCTTTATTTGATTCGTTACAAGTTTTATCGGAGGTGACATGACAGTTAATATCACCTCCTGTTCGGCAGTTTATGGTACATTTCTGATTGTGTGTTTTGTTCTTTTTTGTAATAAATTTAGGTATCAGGTTCTTTTTTACACTTATAAATTGTTACACTGCTACAACTGCGTCGAAGGGTATTGATAATATTATTTATTGTGCAAAATCTTGAAATAAAATTTTAAGACGTTTGTTGACTTGGTGTTGCCAGCCTTATTATTATTTATTTATTTATTCAGACAAAGTCCATAATTGTTAGTCACATGAATTATCTTACAAGTTATGTTAGTACAGACATAAATTACAAAAAGGTAGGTACATAAAAGATATAAACTGCCGAGTCATACTTCTCAGCAATTACTTGAAGGATACTGTAAATACTGCCCTGCACTCTGCTTAGTAGGAAGGCGGTTCGCTTCCTACCGAACCGACGGGCCATCAACCCGAGCCTCCACAAACATGCCCGAAACACTACAAAAGCGGGGCAGCCCCAACAGCATCCTGAATCCATTATTATACTGGACACGCAAGGCATTGATCGATCTTTGAGTACAGCTGACCCACTGGCTAGCATATTAGCAAAATCAGCCTTTAATCAAATTAATTGTGACATACCCACGAAAAACGATGGGTCTCAGAAAATAATCACCGTCATCTTACTTACCTTTATAAACGGTATCTGTTTCGGCTGAAACTAGATCTGCAGCCAAATATTCGGTTACAGTTTCGGTTTCGGCTGACCATCGTTTTTCGGTCGAACACTCGTAAATCTAACATACTTACCTGCTATTCTAAAATAATAATATAAAAACTTAATTTATTACTTGCGTGACAACACAAACATCAGTGTTAACATAAACTTTGTCTTTAATTATGATCGGTACCTATATTTTAAATTAAATGACAACTTCATTTCTTGTCTGACTTATCTCATAAGGTTAAAAAAATAATGTCTGGCATTAGTCATCAAACAACGGACGGTTGAAGTTGCACAAAAATAATGTATCAAATACAAGAAATCGTTACAGTTTCACACCAAGAGTTACTCCATAATCATTTGGATAAAGAAATACAAAAAATAGAGTATTCATTTAGATTTACACTCAATCCATTTATTGCCTTAAAATATAAAGTACGAAATAATCGAATATATCCAAATGGAAAAATATATCAAATATTTGCTTTCTTGTTTATGTTACTCATGAATAGTTTGTGTATGTATCAGATGTTCACTGGAAGTTTAACTCATAGGAGTAAGACACGTTTAGAAAATGTTTTCTTGACACTCTCTAACGTTCTCTATGACAGCACCTTTATTATCGGGTTCACTATGATGTTCATTCTGGATATAGTCCATAAGAATAACAACGTCTTATTGATTTTGAAGATCCAATCTATACACAGGAGCATCGGTTTAAATGTGGGCTACCGAAGTTTCATAATTTGGAATTGGATCGCAATAGTTACTATTATTTGTTTTAATTTGCTTGTAAATGCTGTGTACTACGTGTCATTTGACTACGCTAACGTCGAAGATCTCATTCTTGACATTATTCCTGATATATTTATCATGGTATCGGACATTAATATAGTTATAGCAACACGAATTATAATATTGTTGAGGAAATATCTCGATGAGTGGATTGAAGATATCCTGACGATGAATGATGAACAGGAAAATGATGAGCATTGCATTAAACTGCTCAAGATATATCAAAATATTCTAAAAACTTATGATCTATATAAGACAATTTATCAAGCAATGGTAAGTTCGTGATATTTTTTTTTTAACCTTTAATGTTTGGTCCGCTCAGCAATTAGGAATGTCTCATCAGATGAAACTTAAAACTGCCGATGGAAACCAAAAACCGAAGAACTGGGGTTGTGGACTGCAATAGAATGAGTTAATCTATCATGCAGTTGGCTTCCTAAGTACGTTCCGATGACGCATGAGAAGCTTAATGTTAAGCAAATATATTAGTCATCTTCTAGATTACATGATGAGCGTGACTTGTTGATTATATGAAGTAACGACAACTGCTTTTAAATGATGGTGTGAGTGTGCTGAGTAGTCAAGCCTAAGACTCTGTTTACGGCCTCGAGCGATGCGACTTGCATCAAGCAACACGCGCTCGCGTTACTAGTTTTCTTGCGACCCTCCGCACCGTAGCTTAAAGCACGGGGCTTTAAGATACGGTACTGAGCGTCGAGCTCCATACTGCTACCATAGCTTGACGATTGTTTTTTTACCTTTTGAACAGAAACTTGTTTATAGAAGAAAAATGGAAGACCTTGATTTAGCATTCTATATAGTATAGTGTATCTAGAAGATGAACAATCATCAGGAGATGAAAACAACCGTATGGAGGATAAAGATTTGTTGAAGCTCGTACTACCCAGGTGTATTTGAAACATTAGTTCGTCGCCATCTACAACTTGAAACAGAAAAACTGTTTAGCACCGAAAAGGGAACCGTCATATAAATGACGGCGTGGCCGCCATGGCCCACGCACAATGACTAAGTGTGGCGTTTACGGACTAAGTGCGGAAACCAAACCCTATAACATGACATGACAACATGACGGCGTGGCTATTTGTTGTTTCGGTGTTAAACACCGCTCTCTAAGAAACCACGTCGTCTTGTTTCTGTAGACAACGTTTCAGAGACATCATTCGACGCTACATTACGGCCGATATGTCTCGGCACCGTTCTCCTATGAAAGTGTAGCTTTAGACTTAACTACTCAGCATGCTCACATCGTCGTTTAAATGCATCGTGGTATGCTCTTAACGACTTGTTTCATTTGTTTTCGCCGTAGTCGTTGTCGTAAGACGTATGCCGCTTACATTTTGTGTATTTTACAGGTATTGGACGTCATAATTTGCGAATTTTATCGTTTCCTTTATTGTGTTGAGTTAATGCTATCTGTGCTGAGAGTATCTGCACAATTGAAAAACATAGTAAGTGAACAAAAATTAAAATAAGACTTCTTTGTTTGCGTTTGATAATTTATTCCAAAGTGTATTATTATGGTTTATTTAAAACTGTTCAATAAAAATTATTCTTGTATTTAATTTAATTTACAGACCTTGCTGAATATTTTTGCGTTATTCTTATGGTTTGGGAAGAACTTTGTACTAGTAATTATGCATAGTATATACTGTGAGAAGTTCTATGTAACCATTGAGAACGCTCAAATGACATGTATACAGCTTATGAAAAACAGTAACTGTCCAAGTAAGTACTTTGTAGGTCATAAGCATAATCAGCTTATAACGATCCCACTGTTGGGGCATAGAGCCCAGTGCAGGCTGATAGATGTCACAAGTCTTCGAATTCGTCTCCGTCTTTTGATTCTAGGGCATGCCGGTTTCATACCAATGTATTTTTCACTGGTTAAGAGTAGTGGTGATGAAATTAATTACACAAAGTAAAGTACCTACTTGATTGGGTTTGGAACCACGACTAATAACTAGTAAGTTGAGCCCGCTATCACCACTAGGCCACCACTGCTCGTAGTCGTAAAAATACCGAAATTCCATGGCCTATTAAGGTCGATGACTATCAAACTGTGTTACAAATTTTGTAGTTGAAAATATTTTACATCTAAAAAAATCCGCTGCAAATGGGCAGCAAATAACCGGTCGTTGAGGCAATGCTTCGGCCGTAGCCCAACATACGTCTTCCAGCTGCGATGATGACGATGATGTCATACACGAAGAGGTTCAAATTGCTGCTGCAAATAAAGCATTTTTATAACTGACAACACATAATATTTCACTAAAACAGAAAAGTCACTATATTTAAATGGTGCTGCTGTTTCGTTTTTTGGTTCCCTGTTAATTTTAAATTATTGCTTCTTTGTTTACAGACGCTCAAAAAAATCTTTGCAAGAACGTGATGCGGGAAAATCTAAAGTTCAGTAGGATGACCGCGTGTGGCCTGTTCTATGTAGATGCTACGCTACCATTGTCCTTGATGAGATATATAACGAATTACATTATTCTACTTTTGCAATACCATTTCCAGTGAAATCAAGACCTCATATAGCCAATTAATTTTACTGTTAATTACTTTTTATTATACCTAAAATTAAAGTTTGTTTTTAATTACATATTTTGTACATAATTATTTTTATATAACTAAAAACAGGTTTGGCCCAGAGATGCTGCCCTAGGGCATGCCGAAGAATAATTATTGTAGTTTTTTAATAAAGATAGCTCCGAAAATGTATGAACGTAAAAGAAGTATGTAATAAGGTGGGCGTTCAGTAGTTTCTGCCTACCCCCATGGGAAGATGGTGTGTTTATGTAAGTAGCTCCGAAAAAAAAATATTTAGCTTAGAAAAATCCAATAACACTACCCGACCTGGGAACTGAACCTAGTGGAGTAGCTCTTGCTCATCATACGCCTTTTTATACCTATCCTGCCTTTAACTTTCGTTTATAGATCAATCTTATTAAATTACTCAAATAATGCTGTTAAACTTTTATTAGAATGGAATGTTCTTATTAATGAGTCATATCGTCTCATACTATACTTATTAAAGTTTTAATATAAGTAATGTATGCGTATATTTAGGTAGATTATTAGGTTTCCTAAAAGTTGTTGTGATTTGTCCATAAATAAATGTTAAAACAATCAAAGAAAGAAAACTAGAAGTCGTCCTACAGATATCACACCGTTTGTTACTCAACAATTGTCTGGATAAAGATATACAGCGAATCGTTTATTCTCTTAACTATGCGCTTAATTTCTGTTACATATTTTGAAATTTATCATATTTATCCAAGAGGAATGAGATATCAAATATTTGCGTTATGATTTATGTTTTTCGTGGATGCATTGTGTATTTTGTAACGTTACGACTCGCCAGAGGACGAATCACAAGTCACACGTTAAAAAATAATAGGTTACACACAGTATAAAAAGTTACACTGAATATAAAAGGTTGAAGGGATTGGAAGTAGCAGCTGTTGAAGTAGCTAGGTCTTGCGGCGAGCACCAGGAAGCCAAGACCGCGGCGCTATGTAGCAGGAAACGTACCGCTGGGAGTCAGAAACTCAGCGTATTCGACAGGAGGTAGTGCAATAGGGAACGGGCCGCTTGGAGTAAGGAACTCAGGGCCTTCGTTAGGAACGTGGTGTAGCAAGACTGTCTTCAGAGTTAGGGGTGCGGCGTCTTAACGCCGTGCAGCAGACGGTAGAAGTACAGCAACGTAGCTCCGGAGTCGGGGTTGCAGCGTCTTACGCCAAGCAGGAAGCGTGCTCGGGCTTCGGCGGCATCCCTACTCAGAAGAGTCTTCAGAGATAAGGCTACAACGCTTTTACGCCGTGTAGAAGAGATTTAAGAAATCATCATCTGCCTAGCCTTTTCCCAACTATGTTGGGGTCGGCTTCCAGTCTAACCAGATGCAGCTGCATACCAGTATTTTACATGGATCGACTGCCTATCTGACCTCCACAAACTAGTTACTAGGTAACACGATACCCCTTGCTAAGACTGACTGTCAGACTTTTTGGGCTTCTAACTACTTGTAACAACTTTCAAAGATCTACAAATGACAGCCGGGACCAACGGTTTAACGTGCTTTCCGAGGCACGGAGGGGTCTTGGTATGTAAAGATGGTCACCCATCCACAGACCAACCGTGGCAAGCGTAGCTTAACCTGATCGATCGACCCGTGTAGCTGTTGTAACTTAAATGTTGTTGTTGTTAAGAAATGTGAAAAATAAAAATAAAATACAAAAAAGTGAAAAATAATTTTAATTTCGGAAGTCGGTGGCAAAAAAGGAAAATACAAACGACTACTTTTTTTTTAAAAGTCGTCTGTGGTCATTCCATTTAATATCGAGCGGCATATTTTGATTTATAATCTGTTAGAAGTTAATCTGAATTTTGTCATAAAATAATGTTGATGAAAAATTGTTGGCATTTCCCTTTGTCTTCATCTTTCTTTCCAGAGAGTCAAGAACTTCTTTCCAATAACGTGCTACAAACAAATCGATCGTTCAGTAAGATGACTGTGTGTGGCCTGTTCTATGTAGACGCTACGCTATTAATATGTTAAATGGGAGTTATCACATATTACGTTATTGTACTGCTGCAAATAAATTTTCTGTAAAGTACAGACGCCAGTACATTAAGCCACCCGAAACTGTCAAATTTTCCCAATCAACTTTGAACCTTAAGTTTCAGCTATAAAGTTGAAAATCTATTAAATAAATTTGACAGATTGTAGTAGCTTGATGTGCTGGCGTCTGTACTTTTGAGAAATAGACCAGACTTTGTAAATAAACTAATATGACCTAGTGGTGACCTCGTTATATTAAAACTACTATTTCATTTATCATTTACATGCATTAGGTACCGATTTTTTTAATTATGTTTATAATGAATTTTGAATGTAGGAAAAGGCGAATTCTCAAAAGTAAAAAACTAAATCAATTAGCTAATAATATTTAACAATTTAATTAAAATAATTATGTTCTTAATGAAAAAGTTAGCTTATAACACTAAGATTTGTGATTATAAAAACTGGATACCTAAAAGTATATTTTTGGTTTTATTTTTTCTTAAACAACTTTAATATCATAAATGTTAGTAATGGAACAAGATAATTACACTAATTGCGACTTTAACAACGATCAATACGCATATGTAAACGCATTAGTTTTTCCTCATCAAATTATCTCATAACATTATGACAGGGTCAGGCAACTGGTTATAAAAAAATTAAAAAAAATATTTCTGTTATAAAAACAACTATTCTTAATAACATTAGTTGTGTCAAGAATTTTGATACGATCAGTACCTACATAAATATGTTGACACAAATTCATTTCTGTCAACTCACTTAAATATTGTTACAGCGTCAAGCAATCGGCATCCATCATCAGACAGTCTGTTGAAGTGCTGAAGTGAATACCTACTAAAAACAATGTTCCTAATTCGAAAAATCTTTCCTGAAACCTCATTAAAAGTGTTACCCAAAAATCGGCTGCGAGAAGAAGTTCAAAGAATAACTAAATCTTTTAACTTTGTACTTAATCTTCTTCTGGCTTCTAAATATTCTGTACAAAATAGTCATATTTATCCAAGGGGAAGAATCTATCAAATATTTGCGTTCTGCTTTGTTCTATTCATTAATTCAGTGTGTATCTATCGGATGTATAGCGTAGACATCACGGATAAATACATGAAACATTTGGAGAGTGACTTCTTGAAACTTTTTTCTGTATTCTACTTCATCACATTTTCGATTGGGTTCACGACGATGTTCATTCTGGACTTAGTGCATACAAACAACTACGTCTTACTTATTTTAATGATCCAAACTATACACAGGAGCATCGATTTTAGCAAAAGTATCCGGTGTTTTATTACTTGGAACTGGATAACAACTGCACCAATTATTTTTATTAATATGTTTATAAGTGCAATGTATTATTCATCATCTTATTACGATTATGTCATCGATATAGTTTTTGACAGTATTTTGGACATTATGTACACAACATTTGATGTCAATTTAATTTTAGCCACCCGAATAATTACATTGTTAAGGAAATATCTGGATGAGTGGATCAAAGAAATCCTGATGATGAATGATGAAAACGAAAATTATGAGCAGTGTCGGAAATTGTTTGAGAAATACAAAAATATCCTAATAGCTTACGATCTATTTAAGAAAATTTTCCCTGTCTTGGTAAGTTCGTTATTATTTTAATTGATAGCAATTTCTTATCAATAGGGAAAGATTATGTGGGGATCGTAGCAGGTGGCGTTCTGTAGTTTTTGCCTTTAGTGCTAATTTATATACGTGTATGTAAATCACGTCAGTATTCCCCGAAGGGTAAGGCAGATGTAATCGTGGAGTATGTAACAATCAATAGAAAAATTGCTTATCTTAAATTGCTATCAAAATACTTTGCTGTGACGCATAGTCCTTTGATTGTGCCAATATTCACATTTTTAGCGACAGTCTCAGTCATGTCTTATCTACATTGCCATCAATATCTAAACATTTTACCGACGGACGACTGACTTCTATTTGGTAGTGGTATCGGTGGGTTTTCATGGTATGTAAATTTTACTTATTTTTTCCGCAAAGTATAATCGCTTGGCTGTGGATTTGTTCTGTAGATCCTGCTGGTAGTTCTATTGTGTATCTACAACTAAGTAAAATATTTTGTTTTTCACAGATTTTATATCTTACATTTAGTGCAATATACCGGAATCTTGTTATATACCACTTAATGCTGTATACACTCAAAGTGCATGCTGGATCCAAAGTAAGTGTTTTTTTTATTAAATTTTATTTTATAATCAAACTAAATTTGTATGTGACTCAAATCTTCACTTATTTTTAACTGTCTTAGTTTTTAAAATATTTATATTTTTAATGTTCACTTTCCAGCCATTGTTTCGGTGTGTTGCGACTATTATGTGGCTGACAAAGAATATAACACTAATAACTACAAATAGTATATACTGTGAGAAATTCTATATGACTGTTGAAGAAGCTGAGTCGGCGTGTATACAGCTTATGAAAAAGAAAAACTGCCCAAGTAAGATGCTCAATATTTAAATATACCTTGACAAACAATGTTGTTTCCGTAAAGTAATAAAAAATACCGAATACTAAAACAAAAATAAATTACCAATTGAAACAAAGACGTATAATTTACGGCATACCCCAGGGAAGTATGCTTGGCTAGCCATTATTTCTATGTTATTATTCCTTAAGATCAGGCACTCCAAAGCCAATTTCCACGCAAACTCCGCCCCCATGCACCCCATCACTCCACTATGTGCTAAACGCTAACACATCAGTAATAAATTTGAATATCGCGTGCACTCTTTGGTCGTGTTCGAGCACGGAACTAATGTCGTAAGTCTCAATTCTTATTTCGTGTATAACTAAAGTAATAATTGATTTAGGGAAAAAAAATCTTATATTTGGATAATAAACTACATTTTCTTGTTGTCAATGATTATTTTAGACATAAAAGCTGAGTAGTTTTGTTTTTGTTTCAAATAATCTTTAAAAAAGACATGATTTTCGAACAAAAAATGAATCGAGCGAAAATGTTCCAATTTCGTAACTGTTTTATATTTGGAAAGAAAAAGATCCAATTAATCATATAGTAATAGACCCAATTATCAGCACTTTAAGAAGTCCTCTAACTAATTTATTTTCTTATACATAGTACTATATATTATTCCCTAAATTTATGTATCCATAAAACTTCTTGTTTAATGATGTTTAATATTTAAAATTCTTTTCATCGGATTTTGCAGCTAATGAAATAGCATTTAAACTACAGTTGAAAAATGAACCTACCTCCATTTATTGGTACAAATGTTACCAGTTATTGGCACCAAATTATCCAATTATCAGCACTTAGACTTAGGGCAAATAAAATACATTTTACAATAAAATTATGAATAAAATGCTTTTTATTGCTATTAATATTAGGAATTTCTTAGAAAAATACTTCAAAAATTACAATAATTGTCGACAGTCAACAAACAGTTCAAATTAGATAAATCATAAAAGTTAACTAATTATCAGCACTATGCGGATAAATGGTAAAATGTAGTTTCATCATGATATCAACATTTGGAAAATGATGTCACATCATGTTTTTTTACATTCAAATTAATTCTTAATCTGTACTGAAAAAGACTAAAATTTTAAAAAAGAACCTGTAATTTAGTCTACATTAAAATAATAAAATTTTCAGCATGGGTGCTGATAAATTGGATTTCCGTTTAAAAATATACCCAAATGTTTGCACCCCATATTATGAAATAATCTAACGGATACCTTTAAAATCCTATTGAAATAAATAACTAAAAATACCTCAAAAAAACGTATAAAAACTAAGATTTCATTACAATTCTCATAAAACAATAGAAACAGAATTATAAATTGACCTCCAAACTTACCTCCAATGAGTAAATATGGCCGAAAAACACCAACAACAGCGGACCGACTTTTTGAATTATGATCTTGCCGCTGTTTTTGATGTTTACGTATTGAAAATGTTGCCACTGTTTAAAGTAGTATTTACCTAGTATATTGTTTTACTTTGTAATAGGTACCACAACCAAAAAGAGAAACTGATATTTTTAACTTATTCGCCGAGGTGCTGATAATTGGTGGAGTGCTAGCAATTGGGTGATTAACCCTACTAAAGTTCCATTTTGATTGTATGTGTGACTTTTTCAGAATATTAATGAAAATTAATATACAATTTAGGGAGCTTCCTCTTAAACATAAAATTAATTCCTAGAATACATTTTATTCCTAATATTCAAAGAATAAACAATTAGTCTAATGACATGAAGGTCAAGCTAATGTTATGATTTGTTACCTCATATTCGTCAATTTATCAACCTTCTATTATGAAACAAAGATAGTTTCGAACATATTTATGCGAATATTATAACAAAACGTTGGTTACTTCATCGAATACAACTGAATTTCAAATAAATCCAGTTATATTTTGCTTTACAGAAAGTCAAGAACATTTGTATAAAAAAATACTGCAGTTAAAACGATCATTTAGTAAGATGACCGCATGTGGCCTGTTCTGTGTAGACGCTATGCTACCAGTACGATTGATGGAAGTATTCACTAGTTATAACATTGTCTTGCTGCAATACAATTTTCTGTAAAATGTATTTTTATATATCGCACCTTTAGAAATATAAGGGCACAACTCGAAGTATTGAGGTTTTGAGTTTTTGTGTTAGATGGGGTCTGGTGTATAAGTTGACGCGGCTTTCGAAGGACCATACGCGGGAACATAATTTACGTAGGGTGGAATATTAGCCGACACAGAATTGAGCTACACACAGGTATGGATGGATGGACTTACTTGGGAATCTTCTGGACGAAACACGCTGACTCAAAGACAGCTCAGGCTATCCTGGTGTTCACTGATTCAACTCACTGTGGTGCACTTTTATTGGGTATTTAAATGTTACAATTGTATCGGCCATTTTGCGGCGCGGGCGGGCGGTGCGGTGCGCGGGCAGGAGCGGTGAGCGGTGAGCGGTCACTGACAAGTGTCCAAATTTTGAGAAGTTCTCTCAAATCACAGGAAATGCGATTGGCTCTCGCTACAGCGGAGCCTCTGATTGGTGCGTGCGATGAGCGTCCGTCTCGTTGTACGGGAATTGGGAAGGAAGGAATATAGCTCAAAACTGCGTTCGGAAATTATAATAAAAAAACTTATTACTAAAACTTGCGCGAGCAGGGTCAATATCAACTGTACTATTGTTCTTGGCTTTCACAGAAAGAGAAAAAAGACAATATTAAAGCGAATACTGTAACTGTGTCTCTTTCACACCACCCTCTCTGTGGTAGAACAGTTGATACTGAGCCCATCTAACACAAAAACTCAAAACCTCAATATTTAGAGTTGTGCCTTTATATTTCTAAGGGTGCGATATGTTTACTTGATGAAGATTTAGTGCCATTGATGATTATAATGTTTTCGTGAGAATAACACGTTTGAATTGTTAAGTACTATTTAGAAGTTATCTGAATCCATAAAAAAATCACACCTCTGACGAGTTTTAATTTATTATTGCTTCTGAATGTGTGGCATTAGTTTTTAACATCCCACTACCCATTAGACACACACTACGCCCTCGCCAGCGTCCTCTATTCTCAATACCTCAAACCAGTATCATAACCCTCAATGCCAGTCCATTGTACCTAGCGCTAACTCATATTAACAACATTTTGGTTTTTCGTGGTATGCTGAATAATCCTCAAATATTAGAATCTTTGGGATTGCTCGTTCCAAACAGTAGGCTGCGACAAGGGCCAAGAGAGAGGCTGTTTAAAGTCCCGGTGGCTCGTACAAACCTGTTAAAGTTTGCACCAGTGGGGCGGACAATAAAGATACTCAACAGCGTCTCTCTGCAAGTGGATATCTTTACATGCTCATTGGCGGAATTCCAGAGGGTGACACTTAACTTCATGTCCTCTGTATGACTTGTGCCACACAGTTGACATTGTGCCTACATTGCTGTATTGGGTTGAACCTGTTAAAACAAAATTAAATGTAAGTGTGAATAGTAAATAAATAATTTTCCCACTGCTGAGACATAAGCCTCCTGCATTTTGGAGGGATTAGGCCGTCATAGAAAGAAAGAAAGAAAGAAAAAGTATTTATTGAGACTCGCACAGGAAATCACAAATTAAACTAAACACCTTCAATGAGAACACTAATAAAAAAAATAAAAAACAATAAAAAAAATACAAAGTAAAATTAAAATAAAAGCAGAAGGTCCTGTACGAGGCCAAAAGGCTACTATCTCAGCACATGCTGCGACATTTAAAAATAAATAAATTTCGCAGCGCTGGTATTCTGATAGGGCCCGCAGTGATGCCACGTATAGATAGATACAGAAATAAATATATAATAAAATAAAAATAGATATGTGAAACACAAAAAAATAAAATATAAGTAGTCATCTATCACGCGAGCCCAGTGAATGTTGTTAGATATCACATGTCTTCGAAGTTTTGGTTCTAGACATGTATAATTGTATTTCAATAATGAGGTGTTATGAGCACTGCGTGATCAGTAACTCCATGGCGAGATGGACCAATGGGAATCCGCGAAGCTCGGGACCAGTCTATGTGGCAACGCTTGGCGGAAGCCAATATCCAGCAGTGGACGTCTTTCAATTATCCAAGATCATGGTATACTCCTAACCCATATGCTTTTCATCTAAACCCGATCAGCCGTTAAGGCGTGAAAAGGTAATTGAATGAGCTAATTAGTGGACTGTACTAAAATAGGTGTAATAGCATAATTCACATGAGCAACGTTTACAAATAGGTACAAAGGAATGCCCGTAGTGGAGCGCGTCTGTGAGCTGAGTGGTGTGGCGGGTGCGCAGCGAGCGTTGGTAGCGGGTTCGGTACCTCGAGACCCAGCGCTTTCCCCGCAGTGAATCATGCGCATGATGCGCTGACATATTCTTCGGGTTGAAGGGAAGTCTTCAATTTTCGACTGGAAGGGGGGGGCAGATGCAATTAAAGGCACGACGAATGGTGCACCACCTCGTCTTTAGTTCGGCCACTCGTGTGACCTCGTTTACGTCTTCGTGACCCGGCTCAGAGACCAGAGCGAAGGTGGCGTTGTTTTGTCCTTTATCAAGATTAAAGACCCCGGCTGCACTTCACCTCTTGAATACTTGGATTTTGCCTGCAGCGGAGAAGTATACTCATTATGAAACCGTCGCCAGAAATGCTGTCTGATGTACTGGATTCTCTTCCAACGATCCATCTGCGTGATGTTGCCTTCAGTCATCTGAGGATGTGGTGCTGATAAGAATGGCCGTCCAATTAGGAAGTGGAAGGGAGTGAGTGCCGAAAAATCGTTAGGGTCTGAAGAAAGAGGAATAAGAGGGCGTGATTTAAGAACCGACTCTATGTGCGTGAGTCAGGTAGCCATATTTTCGAAGGTGAAATGAGTAAGATGCAGTAACCGTTTTAAATGATGTGTCTAATCTGTTTAAATAATTAGTATACGAAAGTCAACATTTTGTCATTAGCTTGGTACCACTTTTTTGATAACAGATGGAGTTGTGCCATGACGTCATTTTTGTAGATCGCGGTATCGAGATTCTCTTGTAAAACATGACCCCGCGGTACTTATATAATAAATTATCTTACTCTGGACACCCTTGTTTTATTTCAAAGCGAGATATTTTTGGGACGTTGTACAAAGTGATAAAGGAAATTCAGCACCTTCGTCCTGAGCTAACTGCTGCAATGATCTTACTGCTAGCAGTAAGATCATTGCAGCAGTTAGCTCAGGACACAACAGATGTTCCGAACGTTACTCGCAAATGACGTAACACCTGAATTTCGTCATCTGGATTCTCACGCCATAATATACGCTGAAAATCTGTGTCATCATCGCATACCTTAATCTGTCTGTACATCTTGACGATGTCCGCCACGAGACAGACAGGTTCACAACGCCAACGCATGATAATATGACGAAGCTCAGGTTGTAGAGAAGGCCCCACCATTAAATCATGATTAAGAGATACCCGTTGATACCTACACATGATACATCAAATACGATGCGCAACTTCGTTGTAACTTTTTCGTTACGGATGACGGCATGATGAGGTAAGTACATAGAACATTCTTTTTCCCTATCCTGTACTATATCCATATGACTAAGTGCAATTTACTCATTTATAACAGCTGAATACTGAGCCTTGAACTCGGGATTCCTTAGAAATCGCTTTTCTAAGGTTGAAAATCGTTTAAAAGCAATGGCTTTCGATCCACCATATTTACAAGCAGGTTCACCCGACCTGAAAGGCATATGCACAATATTATTATTTATACGTCTTTGACATTTCTCGGGACCCAGGGGTCCAGGATCTTTGGAAGGCGTACGAGGGGCCGAAGCCAACTCACAGAGGGCCCTTAGACGTTTTTAATAAAATGAGGTACTAATCGACGGTTATCCCTATTCGCACTATGCAAGTGCAGCCAAGGACAACCCTCGGTTGGTATAAGACTATTGTAAAATATGGAAACAAAGATATCGGACTATGGGTTTGGGTTGCTAAAGTAGACTGGTCACCTGGAACTATGGAAGGACTATGGCCCCTGCCTAATCTGTGTTTTATATGCACACGGATAAAATGGCAGGGGGTGACTTGCACACTCAATAATGGGCCCCCGAAAACGGTCGCTAGCGCATAGTGTCGTAGCGACAAGGGGGCAACACGTCCTGAGGTGCTTATGAACAGTGGAGAGGTATTCCACGGCTATCAGGACAATCCCGGAAGTACGGTCAAGATCCCTACCAGCATCTTACTGGAATACTTCCTTCCTCCGAGCATGTTTGCTCTTGCGTATCTCCACTCAAGCCGGCCAATTAAGGCAAGTATGAGGCGGGAGCGCCGTTCCTCGTCAGTGTTCACTCCAGCCGGCCAATAAAGGCAAGTCAGAGGTGAGGAACAAGACTTCTCCCGGGAGATAGGGTCCGTGGGGTCGCTACTGCCCAACAGCTCGCCACATGCTGCCCTGCGGGTTTTTGTATCTCTTTTGGTCTGGCTCCTCATCCTAAACCTGTTCCGGCAAAGTAAACTGTACCGGCACAGACCTAGAGTTTGGAACGCGCAAGCCCCACCACGACGTCAACGTAGAGATACGGCGGTGGAGTTATTATTATTATAGCCTTTATTTATTCCTTAATTAAAATAAATATAACAATCATACAATAAATATTTCAATTAACATGCAGCAAAAACAATAAAAATAATTGAAAAATGTTAATAACAATAATTCAATATAACAATTCAATAAAACGATCATTCAATTCAACAATATTCAAAATGTTAATAATAATAGATACCTATTCTACTTCATCAGTAATATATTTGATTCACTAATTCATTAATAACATAAAATTATTGAAGTTAATCATCATTTATTATCAGTTATTGAAAGATCATAAAGCTATTCTTGTGCCTCACTTAACCTACATTTTTAATATGTGTCTAGAGAATGGTAGCTTTCCTAAAGACCTTAAAAAATCTCAGATCAGACCAATTCACAAGGGTGGGGCCAGAGACCGTATCGGAAATTATAGACCTATTTCAATATTACCTTCGCTTTCAAAAATTCTAGAAAAAAATATTAACAGACGCTTAGTAGATTATCTCGAAAGTAAACACATTTTATGTGACCAACAGTTTGGTTTTCGTCGTGGTAAATCCACCAATCACGCAGTTAGCAATTTAACAGATTTTATAACCTCAAATTTAGATAAAGGTAATAAATGTATATCAATATTTTTAGATTTAGCAAAAGCTTTCGATACGGTTTCTGTTCCAATCCTTGTACAAAAATTGGAAATAATTGGCATTAGGGGGAAACAGCTTTGCCTTTTGACCGATTACCTAACCGACAGAACTCAATGTGTTAAGGTGGGTTCCTACACTAGTACAGATCGTCCAGTGACTTATGGCGTTCCGCAGGGTAGTATTCTTGGGCCGACCCTTTTTCTCGTTTACATAAACGATCTCCTTTGTCTAAACTCATTTCATGGAAAAATTATCTCATATGCAGATGACACTGCCCTCATTTTCGCTGCTAAAACATGGAATGAGACTTACCAGCTAGCCCAAAAGGGTTTTGATTTGGTAAAGAGATGGCTTTATGATAATTTGCTTATCCTAAACGTTGAGAAAACGAAGTACCTGACCTTTTCGATCCGTACTTCTTCACATACGAATCTAAATCTAATCGCACATAATTGCTCCCTTGACGCTTCGGGTTATTTGAAATGTTCATGCAATCCTTTGGAACGTACAAGGACAATGAAATATTTGGGCGTCGTAATTGATGAAAATTTTAGCTTCAAAGCACACATTCAACTGCTGAGTAAAAGGATTCGTAAGCTTACCTACATTTTTAAAACATTGAGACATGTGGTCACCCCTATAATCCTAAAACAAATCTATTATGCGCTTTGTCAGTCACTGATTACTTATTGCATACTGTCTTGGGGCGGTGCACCAAAGACTACGATAAAGCAACTAGAAGTTTCACAGAGAACGATACTGAAACTATGTACTTTTAAGCCTTTCCGATACTCTACCACACTTCTTTATGAATACTGTGAGGTGCTGACTGTGCGACAACTGTTTGTATTAAGCATTGTTTCAAAACAGCATACTATCTTGGAGTACAATCCAACCCTAATCAGGCGGAAGGGTTTACCTGTACGCAAGAGAGTAACACACTTAAAAACGGCCTTTATTCGTAAATTTTTCCCCTTTTTGGGCCCTTATTTATATGATAAAATTAATAAGATTCTTGAAATGTACTCTATGAATAAAGTTACGATGAAGAAATCGGTATCTCTGTGGCTTTGGAAGTTAACGTACGATCAAACTGAAAATATACTTACCATCTTAAAATAGTGATACAACTAATTGTTGGCTTTATATACTATGGACACTATAAAAGAATCTACTAGCTAAATCTATTTAATTCTCTACACACCCTCTCACACACATACACTCACCTTCACCTTACACACTCAGAGGACAGCAACCCTTTCATTTTTCTTTTTTAAGTAAATTAAGTTCATATTTTAAAATAAACTGTTTCCTTTTGTTCGTAAGCTCATACTTGCATATCCAGTTCAAAGGCTTGAGGCGCTGCATGCTGAATCACAGGCTATAAACCTAGTTCGGCTGCAGATGCTAATAATTGGACACAATTGTTACTAAATTAATTTAAGCATAATAATTTTAAGTAGCTAAAACAAATTGTGTTACATGTTTACTATTTCTGGTCTAATAAATAAATAAATAAATAAAATATAATATTGGTGAATAAGCTGACGCGGCTTCGAAGGACCATACGCGGGAGAATAATTTACGTGGGGTGGAATATTAGCCGACACAGAATTGAGCTACACACAGGTATGAACAAGGAATAGGAATGGATGGACTTACTTGGGAATCTTCTGGACGAAACACGTTGACTCAAGGACAGCTCTGGCTATCCTGGTGTTCATTGATTCAACTCACTGTGGTGCACTTATTGGGTATTAAAATGTCACAATTGTATCGGCCTTACAAATAGAGAGCTCGTGAATTTTGATATAAGATGGCGCGGTTGGCGTTAGCGGTGCGGTATGGAGCGCGCGCGGCGCGCGCGGCGCGTGGGCGTTAGCGGTGAGCGGTCACTGACGTGTCCAAAATTTGAGAAGTAACCTCAAATCACAGGAGATGCGATTGGCTCTAGCTACAGCGGCAGCAGCCTCTGATTGGTGCGTGCGATGAGCGTCCGTTTCGTTCCGTTGTACGGGAATTGGGAAGGAAGGATAGCTCAAAACTGCGTTCGGATTATAATTAAAAAAAAAACTTATTATTAAAACTTGCGCGAGCAAATATAATCCATTTAATATCTATAATCCATTTATTTATCTATTAGTAACAACATAAAAATATTTAAGTACTTTCATTAATAACTAAATTTTTAATTATTTTTTTCTAAAATATTTTATAACTTTAATGCTTACTGTTTGAGCAATTTGATCTAAATTAAATGTGTGCTTTGAAAATAAAATGATTTGTCAATTAAGGACCTATTCACGAGTAAAGGCCTCCTCCCTTATCCTCCAAAACTCTCTATCTGATACCTTGAATATCCAGTCATTTCCTGCTGTTTTATTAATTTCGTCGAACCATCTCTCTCTAGGTCTACCTCTGGTTCTTTTATTCGAAGGTCCTGTCCCGCACAATATAGTGATTAAATTCGTCTCGTTTAGTCGTTGCCTTAAATATATCTTCGCACTTTTGTTCTTCTGGGGTCAAGTAAACTTTATCGTAATCGCCCTTGGGCTCAGATTCTAGTTCCCAGATTTTTATAAGGAGTGTATCCTCATCTGTATGAGTAGAATGCAATGTAACTACGGTATTGTGGCATGTCTCGCTTTGGTTGATTTCACCTACTTGACCAAACAAGCTCCATCCTAGTCTAGTATCTTGTGCGATGAGTCGACCAGACCTAAAAGCAAATCAATGTTGTTCGCAGTATCGAACGAAGGATCTGCTAAAGCCAAAGACGAGATTGTGGTCAAAACGTTTCCCACAACTTTCCTTTCCGGTAAAATAATCGTTAGTTTCTTTAAAATATAAGCATTAACAGTGATAATAAAACTAGGGTCGACGCGTGATTTAACTTTAATGAGAACCATCGAATTTAATTAAATCATTGATTGGCCTTGATCACCGCCTAGACCTGATATTGAGCCTTTAGTTTGTATTCTTTTTAGACCTAAGAGCTGGACTGCGGACTCTGTCACAAAGGAAGCCTGAGACCCCTGGTCTAACAGGGATCTTAATACTATAGCAGTACCGCTCTTTGATTTCACTTCAATTAGCGCAGTGGCCAATAATATTTGGCTATGACTATTAGCAAAACAACTTACAATATTAGTGGAATTACTCTGGGTTGAAGTGGTATCAGCAGAAACGCTGTTTTCTGTAACCTGATCAGTTTTGTTACTATTTATTTGGAGACATTCTTGAGATGAAGAAGACTATGATGCTTCTTTTTAAATATATGACATCTGGTGGACTGGCGGCATGCATATACGGAGTGATTTGGCCCTAGACAGTTATAGCATAAACCATTTGTTTGGACAAAATTACGACGCTTATCCATATCGAGACCGGCGAACTTTTTACAATTAGCAAGCTTATGGTTATCTTGACAACAAATACACAATGTAGTTAACACATGGAGTGATTTGACTGGCACATTTCGATTGGATTGATGACGTTGACCTTTGTTATCTAAAAATTCCAAAGACCGAAATCTTTGTTCAAGGAAAGATGTAAACTGATTCATTGTAGGTAAGTCGTCTGAACAATCACTAATTTTCATTTCCCATTGTTTCCGTGACTCAGTGTCTAGTTTTAAACTCAATATATAAATAACTATAATATCCCAATGCTCAACCATTATGCCTAAATTTTCCAAAGCATGAAAACATTCGTTAGAAGTATCTAATAACTCCTTAACTGCGCTGGAGGATTCGATTACAATATTTTTTTGACTCATAAAACGTTTAATTATACAATTCGCTAAATATTTTTTATTATTATATCGATCCTCTAATTTAGTCCAACAAGTTGCATAATTACTACTAGTAATAGGAATGTGCCTTAAAAGACCTTCAGCCCCTCCAGACAAATGTGATTTCAAATAATGCAGTTTCTGAACATCGTCTAGTAGGCCATTATTGTGTATTAAGGATTTAAATAAATCTCTAAAACTAATCCACTCAGAATAACTTCCGGTAAACATAGGCAACTCAATCCTTGGCAGTTTTACAGAACATATCTCTTTAGAACCTTTCGCAGAAGATTCAGGTACCTTATCTAAACTATCCGAACATGCAATTTTCTTCAATGCTTCGTTAAACTCTGATTTACAATCAGTAATAGTACATTACTGCCGCGGTCTATAATGACTACTTTGCTGGTCGCGCTGATGATGGCCGACAGCGCAGCGTGGCGCAGCTCCAGGACGACACAGCGCGGTCAGCGTGCAGCACTTGATGGACGAGCTGAGATAAAGGCCGAGGCCGTAGGTCGAGGCCTTTACAGCGAGGACAGCAAGGGCTGCAATGATGGCCAAGCTGGAAGGCCTAGAGTGTAGCTAGGCTAGCTCGAGGCAATCATAGCGTGACCAGCGAAGCAGTCATAGTGGACCAAGGCTTGTATAACTCAAAAATGCAAGTACCTAATCTAAATAAAACCAGCAAGTAATTTCAATAAAATATATATTAATAAACTAGAAATTTAATTAAAATGACAATTATGAAAAGTACAGTTACTAAAATTCAACACCGACTTTCCCGGTTTGATATTACTAATAGTTTGCGATAATTATAATGCGGTGTTTGACTGCTGTGTTATTTCTTCATTTATTACTTCATTTATTTCATCATTTTTTTCTTCATGTTCTTGAGCAGATGTTGAAGCTTCCTGGAACTCGTAAGACGTTGTTCGTTTTAAATTTATACTTTGACCAATTTTTTGTGTAATTCTGTTTTTATTCTCCACCGATTCTTCTATATAGCTCTCAGCAACTCGATCGGATTTCCATCCTCCATGCCTTTTTAGTGTAATAAGATTGGCCCCAGTATCGGCAAGAATAGTGGTCGATGAACGCCGGAAACAATGACCTGTAAATTATTCCGGATGGGGCAGTTCTAAGTATGTAGCAATTATTTTGAGCATTTGAGCAATTTTATGCCTCCCTATCACTTGTTTGGTGCATTTGCAGTTTTTATAATTTAAAAAAAAATATTTTTGCACCACTGCAAATGAGGCGTCACGAACAACGAAAGTACGATCAATCTTCGTTTTTGTATCTCGCAACGTAATTATCACTACGTTGATGTGAGTTTCAATGTCATTAACGGTGATATTGGTAATTTCGATGCATCGATATGCACCGTAAATGCCAAAAATACGAACCACCTGTAACAATAACAAGTACGAGTATTAATTATGAGAACGTGTACAGTACAAATTTGGGTTTTTAGATATAAATACTTACTTTCACCGCTAAGTACTCAGAGTCGGGGGCTTCATTTATAAACTTTTCTACATTTTGTGATGTCAACACTTTTGATTTTTTAACCGACTTCCAAAAAGGAGGAGAAAAAAAAAACAAAAAAAAAAAACATACGCGACGAACACATAAGTTCGTCGCGTATGTTTTTTTTTTTTTTTTATGTATTTCCACCGATTTCTCCGTCAATTGTGAACCGGTTTTGAAAATTCTTTTTTTGTTTGAAAGGATGTGGTCTCGAATTGGTTCCATATAAATTTTATTAACTTTGCTTGGATAGTTTTTGAGTTAGCTACAAAATACGTATTTTTTTCCCACTTAGTATGTAGATGATATGTTAAGTTTCTGTCATTGGTAGCAGATAGTGGTATTCGAATGTGTGTGGGGTAGGTACCACAACTAAAAAGTGAAAAATAAAAACTTTAAAAAACAAAAAAACAACCGACCTCCAAAAAAAACACTACAAAGTGAAAAATAACTTTAATTTCGGAAGTCGGTGGCAAAAAACGAAAATACAAAATACAAGACACCGACTTCCGAAATTAAAGTTATTTTTCACTTTGTAGTGTTTTTTTGGAGGTCGGTTGTTTTTTTTTGTAAAAAGTTTTTACATTTATATCAGTCTGACTGTCATTTTAGCATACTCGTTAAATTGTGGTGTAATTTTTAATGTTCAAATTGTGCTTTATCAGAACCATGCATTTTAACATTGAATAGGTATTCCAAAGAGACGAAGGCTTCATTTTGTTGGAAAGATCATTGAAATACGCAAGAAAAACATTTTCGGATAAAGATTTAGATTTCCTACTGATTTTCCACAGCACAAATTTTTCATATGCAAGCTTATATTTTTCCTTTGAGTTTCGCGGTATTAAATTTTCAACCACTAATTTAGCTTCATTTTTAATGTTTGGCGGTGTTAAACACATTGAATCGGAAGAATTTTCGCTTTCAGAGCTCAGTTTTAGCAAAAAAGTCACTAAATAAAAATAAAATTTTCGTTGAGCCGCGCTTTTGTTACATCTTTGTTTTTTTTTTTTAACAATGGTAGTTGGAACTATACAGCCAAATATGGAATAAAATCTTTTTGCATTTGATTTTTTAAAACGTTGAAACGTCAAAATAGTGGCCGGCAATATTTTGCCGGCCTGTTAGAGCGACCAGCAAAACTTTGCCGGCCGCTCCTTGAAACAGAACGGCAAGGTTGACTTTGCTCAAACAAGGTTGTCAAAATAATGACCACATTACATGCATTTTTGAGTAAATAATTCTTCCGTGGTCTCATTTTACATTTTTTATTTTGTAATCAGATTTTTCGAATTCAATAGCTTTAACCGATGTTACAATTTTTATATGAGTTTCAGAAAACGCTGACCAGTTAGCTTCTAAATTTTCCAATCTAGTTTCTATGTATGAACTGGTTAATCGCTCCTTAGGTGATTTCTTAAAGTTAGACCTTGCTTTACTGATAGTAGAATATAAATTAAACTGTAAATTACTCAACGCTTCCATGTTGAATATAGATAAAGTTTTATAAATAAACTGTTCTGGAACGCTATGCTAAGTTCTTGGATAATACTTAGAAAATCACAAGTCTTTGAACCTAATACACTTCGCTGCAAAATCGTGCGTAAGTTCCCCGTAGTTCACTTTTTATTGAAATTATTCAAAAAAAAAAATGTTCTAAATAGGTCTAAATTTGCTTGTAATGGTTAAGTCTTAATGTTTTAATTTAGTCACTCTGATATTTTAAAGTACTCACAGATTATCCTCGTATCATATTACTTCACTGTCACTCACTTTTATGTAGCTCGTCGCAATGATATGCGTGGTACTTTCCCCCCGCACCGCAGCTGCTGCTCACGCCAACACAAACTGTTTAGCACCAGCGCTGACCGTTGTGTACCACTTGTACATATACGCCTAGGCGCCAACCTTGTACGATCCGCCGATGCTGCTCAATACTGGCTGCGCAATCGTCACACTCGCAGCAGGTTGACCGTTCAACCTGACTCCACCACAACAAAAGACCATGCACACCAGTCTTTCTTCCGGTTTCGAAGGACCACTTTGTACAACGTCCCAAAAATATTTAGCTTTGAAATAAAACAAGAGTAAGACAATTTACTATATAAGTAGCGCGGGGTCATGTTTTACTCTGGATACCCTTGTTTTATTTCAAAGCGAGATATTTTTGGAACGTTGTATAGATGCTTAAAACCTATTCACAAGAAAAACTCGAAGTCAGATCCAAATAATTACCGTCCTATTGCACTATTACCGATATCATCAAAAAATTTCGAAAAAGCAATGTGCAAACGCGTTTATAACTTTTGTGAAAAGTTTATACAGGGTGTTTGGCAGAACGTTGAATATACGAAAATGGTGGATAGGTGGGGTCATCTGCTACTTACTCAGCCCTAATTTATTTGGCCCTGGCGCCCTGGAAATTTTTTTTTTTTTTGAAAACTATGACAGAGTTGACTGTTTGCCGATGATATTTCTTTAATAATTTCTTGTAATGACTCTCAACATCTACATGCGAATCTAAATAATATAATGTTTAATATACAAAATTGAATGAATTACCACAATTTAGAAATTAACTTCCCGAAAACAAAAATTATGCAGTTCAGGCGTTACCAAAAAAATCCCTTGGCTATTGACGGTATCAAAGTGGAATGTGTAAATACTTTTTACTTTGTTGGGTCTAGACTTAAATATCCACATTGTCTGGAAAGCGCACATACAAAAAATGAAATAAAAACTATCTTTACTCCATTTGAAATAAGATTAGACATTTAAATAAACCTTTTTTACCGTCCGTTCAACCGATTTTGACTTCTATTGCGTTGGTGGCACGATAGATGGCAACTACAGTAAACAGTTGGTATTGTAACTACTTTTATGCTTTTAACGCCATCCTTATATGCCTTTTTTTTTGGGTGGGAAATTATCAAATAACTTCTCCCGCTCTGGGCGGAGAGGGAGGGCGTGTCAGACTCTTACTGACTAAAACCCACCCGTGTTCCTTCGGTTGCCCTGTTGCTGGGGGCCACGATTTCCCTATCGGTTTTCTTCGAACCCCCGGCAGGTATTGGCCCTAGCGGACCCCGTCAATTCTGCTAACATCTCTTTGAGGCGCGCGTGGAACACAACGCACCGTCGACCCGGGCTTGGTCCTTATCGGACGGCGAGCTACCCATTGCTCACCGACCGCAAGCCCGCGCTTACGGTGGCCGGAAATCGGCTCGCGATTCCCGCCCCGGGCGTCTCCTCCTGCGGCGATTAGGGGCGTGAGGGCGCGAACTTTGCCTCTTTCTCACGCGTTCCGCTTCCTCCTTCGCGAGCATTACCGCTTCGCAGAAGGAGGTGACGGCCTGCCATTTCCTCTCGCTCCGTACCATGGCCTGAAACAGGGCCAGACGCGAGAGATCACCGCCGCCGATCGCCTCTACGAGGACACGGCGTTGCTCCGCCCAAGCCGGGCAGACCTCTACCGTATGCTCCACCGTGTCCTCAGGCCGATCCATGCAATGGAGACACCCGGGTGTTTCCTCTCGCCTTATCCTGAACAGGAACCTCCCGAAGCAGCCGTATCCGGTGAGGACCTGCGTCACGCGGAAGGTGAGGACGCCGTGGCGCCTCTCAAGCCACTCCTCAAAGAGGGGTCTTATCGCCTTATGCCTACTGTATAGAAGTCAAAATCGGTTGAATGTACTGTAAAAAAGGTATGTTTAAATGTCTTATTTCAAATGGAGTATAGTTTTATTATATATGCATTACGTGAGCTCAAAAAAACTGCAGATATAAAACAGCCCTATCCACTTACTGTGGATATGCATATTGCATGGCTTAAGTATGGTATAATTCTTTGGGTAAATAGTGTAGATAGTAATGACTTGTTTATCCTACTGAAAAAATGTATTAGGATAATGGATATTGACAATAACGTAAGCTGTAGACCGCATTTTAGGAAACTAGACATTCTAACTTTGACATCGATTTATATTCTAGAAATCTGTAAGTTCGTTAGACAATATCCACACTTCTATCTTAAAGTTACAGACCAACCTCGTCGATATGCACCACGTTCGCGGTTTGAAAATCGCTCGTGATATCACAATCTAAGCTTACACAGCATGAGTCCACACGTAACATCAATTAAAATACCTATAGAATAAAATACCAAAAGATATAAAATGGAACTAAATGAAAAAATATTTATTAAACGGCTCAAAAAACAATTGGTGGATAAATGCTTATTATCACTATTGGATGACTTCCACCATTTATTAAGTTTTAGACATTTATTTTTATTATACATTATTAGAATTTTTGATATAATTTTAATCAAATGAATTGAATTTTTATTACAATTTTGTTTGACTTTTCATATTATTTTTATCTGTGACAATATCTATTCTAAGTGAGTTGATTTTTGAAATATTTTATTTGACTTTTTATATTAATTTAATCTGTGATATTATTAATTTCAAATGAACTTTGAATAATTCCTAATTATTTATATGTCGGAGACGGGTATGTGACTCTCGTTATTATCGGGCATATTTTCACTACTGTTGGCGTAGTGTGGGTAGTGTTGGTTAATGCGCAATAGAAAAACAGTTTGCAGTTCAGATCACATTATAATTTACTATCAAATGAATCACACTAGCTAAATTATACACACACTCGGTGCGACGGCGTTTATTAAAATCATCAATTAACATAATTATCACAAATTACAACTAACACAATAACTGAGCACCACGAATCGAGAACAGTTCCGTGACGTCTTGACTCCAATGTGACCAGAGGCTGAATGCCCTCCTCGCCGTGGCCTTAAAACATCATGACTCTGTAGAAGCGCGCCTTTTTTGGTGTAGGTAGATCACTCTTGGTGTCGCCAGTGGCGCGCTTGCGATTCGTTTCGTGTCCGTACTAATTGACCGGATCCGACATATATATTTTATTTTATTTTTATAATTTATATTTGTGATATGGATTGTTACATTCAATTTGTATGTGATCTTCTTTAATTGAAATTAATTGATTATTTCTAGTGAACAACACACACACAGACATACACATTTTTACATGTTACTCATATTTTATGTACCTAATTGTTTTGCCCGACAGGGCCCATGTGAATTTTATCATTTTATTTTTTAAGACCTTGTAAACACATGTGATATGCAATAAAGATTTGAATTGAATTGAATTCTGCGAGCAATGTGCCCTGCTCACTGCCACTTAAGTTAGACAATTCTTAATTTCTTATTCATTCCGTAAGGAAACTACAAGCCTAAAAGTCAAAGTCAAATAATTTATTTCAATTAGGCACATAAAAGGTACTTTTGAACGTCAAAATTTACAAAAAATAGAATAGATTCTAGTCGCCCCTTCCAAAAGGTAGTTTTCGTATGGAGAATAATGGGCAAGGAATTCCACTGTTACTCTTTTCAAATGTTTTACAATATTTTGTATACGTTAATTATATAATTATATACGTGAAGACGATGCATCTGGAATACACAATAGGCAAAAATAATTAAACATGAAGCAATGACAGACAAATTAATTGACCGAGCGAGCGTAGCCTCTCTGGATCAGGTCTGGCAAAATTTGCTTGCGTGTGTCAGTTTGTACGTACTCGTCTACAGGTCGTATTTTACAACCGATCTGGATGAAATTTGATATACAGGTTTAACGAATTTTTTGTAATTTTCAGTCGTCGGGGATTTTTGATTGAAGGGCTACTTCCTCTAAAATGGGGCAAAAACGGAGGCTGCTGGATATCTCCGCCTAATGAGATCCGATTTTGATGGTTCTTTTTTTATTTGAAAGGTAGTAATGCTATGTTGGTTTTAAAAAAAATTGGTGAAGATCTGATGAGGATCTTCGGCATGATGAGCAGAATAGCTTTTCAAAATGCAGTAAATTACTAACTATTGATTAAAACCTATTAGTAATTTTTTCTAGCTGGCCTACAAATTTTTACTCATAATTTTTCTGGTTGTTAGGGTTCTGTAGTCAACAAGGAACCGATATAGTTTTACCATGTCCATATGACTGTCTGTCTGTCTATCCGCGGCGTAGCTCAGAGAATCTTAGTACTAGAAAGCTGTATTTTGGCATGGGTAACCTATACATTAAACACGCTGGCCGACAAAGTGGTAAAATAATATCATGATAAATATGTTTTTAGGGTATCTTTTCTTCCTACACGTAAAGTGGGGATGATTTTCTATGTTATGGGGTATCGTGTGGGTGTATGAAAACTGTTTTTTTGACTCAACAATCCTTTTGCGAAATATTAAGCTTTAAAGTGTTAATTTTTGTCATAGTCAAGTGTTGTCCCCTTTTTTTTGTGTGGGAAATTATCAAATAACTTCTCCCGCTCTGGGCGTGTCAGACTCTTACTGATTAAAACCCACCCGTGTTCCTTCAGTTGCCATGTTGCCGGGGCCACGATCTCCCTTTCGGATTTCTTCGCAACCCCGGCAGGCAAGTGTTGTCCCCTCTGCCAGCGAAATGGTTGTTTTTGGATATGTGAAAAAAACGGCAGTAGTATACCTATAATATATAACAAAGTTAAAAGGAAAACTATCACAACTAAGTATGCTTTACAAGTTAACGAGTAATAATATGCCAACTTACATTTGCAGTTGGAATATATGGGAGAATATGTTTTTCAACTACAATGTTAAAGTTTGTCCTTGGGATAAATTGATCCCAAATACGGAACCTTTAATTGTGCGTGGCCCACGCGCTTGGGCAGTTTTTTAATTTGAATTTGACGTATTGATCGATGTCATGTTTTTTTGATAGAAAAAAAAAATGGGTCATCGCCGTCCAATCATAGTCAAGTGCGTTGGTAAAATATTTTTGAACGCTAAGTTCAAAAATATTTTATGCTACCAACGCACTTTTAACTACGAACTATCGCAGGTCTACTCCCTTAACATGAAATCCGAAGCGAAGTTACGTGCGGATTATTTTGGGGCCCGATCAACGACAACACAATTTGACAGTCTTTTGTCCTTACACCCAAAGTTTTTGCCCGTTCAAAAAAGTTAATTATTCGGGTGTACTCGCTGGTTGAGGGCAAGAAAGGCCGATCGCGGCGCGACCACAACAAATACCGTACAACTCCTGCAAGCGAGGATTGTTGAGCTGCAGTGCTCACCATCTTCGTGCATATTTCCTAGTTGGTCCCACAGACATCGAGAGAAAAGGAGTCTAATCAGTGCCGAAGGAAGAGCGTTGCAGTCGAGCAAGACTATAAATTTTAATTTCGACATCCTCCAGGTTCCCGTACTGCAAAAGGGTTCAGCCCAGAATTTTGGCCGGCTGGAGTTGTATTTAGATGTTACAGAGAAGCATGACCAAAACTAAACTCATGTGTGGTGTGATAATATGTTAAGGTATTTATGTACTTAAATGTTCTTTTATCACTAGAAATAAATGATATACCTACTCGCCTATTATTATTGTACCACCAACATGATGCAGTGTTTCAAAAGCATTAAAAAAACGAAAGATTTCAAAGGTTTTTATTTTGTTCAATGTAAATATTTTATAAAAAAAAAAATACTATACCTAACATTATACATAATATTCACAAGCTTACACGAATAGTCGGCGTCATGTATTGCGCGCTGTCTGCGAGCTTATGAATCACCATTTTACCTCTCGCCCAAAGTCTTCATGAATTTCGATAGATATTTGTAAGTACAGCAGCGTTGGTGTAGTACCCAGTACCACACTCTTTACGAATACCACACTTCTTCTTTTTCTCGATCTTGATAACCTTTGATGTTATTGTGGTAGTCATCAGTTGATTTATGGCATTGTTATTTTAGTCATTCTGTTTTTGTATAATTACTTAATTTATGCAGACAGCCAAAGTAAACAAACAATAAAATTGACTTTAATTTGACGTGACAAATAAATCGTTGACATTGACAATTAATCGGTATCAGCCATGCATTCCGCTGTAGCAAATATGTACCAAGGAGAACTCATTTCAATGTTAATAATAATAAAATACAAATGGAGATACGATCAATAATGATGGTAATATTAATATCTACTTGTTATGAAATACATTTTTAATAGGTACATTCTTCATCTTTGGTTGCGTTTAAAAAGTAGCATCTTTTTACCCGACTGCCCCAGAAGGAGGGTAATGCTTTTCGAGAGTATGTATGTACGTGTCTATTTCTTTGGCACGTTCTGTAGCCTAAACGGCATGATGGATTTTAACATGTGAGGTGTCGTTAGATTCGTATTAATTGTGCGAGTGTCATAGACTATATAATATTTATATACTGCATCTGCAAATACAAAAAAAGGAGGGGTAGGTTTAAAAAAAAAACTTCATTATTAGTATCAAATAAAAGCTAGTAAATAAGTCAATATATATTATTTTAATAAAACTAAAAAGCTTGAGATATTAAAAATTATTTAAAAAACAAAAAACCCGACTGCAAAAACACATAACTGAAAAGAGAAAAACAAGCATTATCTATAGAATTTTGGTATTACAGGCGGGACAAACAAAATTTATAGGTACCATCATTTCAGGTTATTGGTTTGTCCCGCCTGCAATACCAAAATTCTATAGATTATAATGCTTGTTTTTCTCTTTTCAGTTATGTGTTTTTGCAGTCGGGTTTTTTGTTTTTTTTTTTTTTGTGGAATGGATTGTTTCGCGCGACGTAAATGGCAACATTTTTGTCCTTTGACTCGTGATGCGTACGAACGACTTTCAAGTAGTGACAATACAAGTATCTGGATAATACCACCGTTCTAAAAGCGACATAGGTAAACGAGTGACATTGACGAATGCGACAAGTACGAGTGCAAACGCGAGAATTGGCCTGCTGGGACCACCTTCTCATCACAAAACTAAGAGAATTCTAAAAATAATTTTCAGAATTACGTTTTAGAATAAGGTCACCAGATGGACACACCGCTAGATCGCGTTGTCGTTGTCGCTTGCCAAATAGGTCGAAGATTTTGTGTGACTGAGTTTTGTTTGGTGTAAAGTAGCTTCAAAAGTAAAGTCTCGTGTTTAACAGATAGTATTTGGTTAGTTTTAGGTTAGTTTATTTCTGTTTTATTATCGTCTTGCTACCACATCCTTTTTAGTAACCTACAGCTGCAGTCGGGTTTTTTTTTAAGTTGGATAGGTATATTAACTATAGGATTTTAAACTGAAATGGTTATTTTCACTTACGGGATATTTATCATGTTTTTTTTTTAAACAAAATATCCAATTTTAAATAAAAAACACGGTAAATATCCCGTTTTAAATAACTTTAGTGGAATGTTAATTGCTGTAAAAAAGTTTGTGCTCGCGAGGTCTACTGTTCGCAGAACTACTAATTATGTGACAGATACATGGTGTTCACATATTTACAAACACTGTATACGATATTCTTAAAAATTTCACGAGTAATACTAATAAGTCAGTGTGTAAGTTCAAGTAATCACAGAATCTAAAATCTATGTTGTAAAAATAATAAATTATACACTTAAATTAGCAACCAGTTTGATTTTGTCTAGACTATAAATTGTCCTATGGAGCAGGACCAGCATGTTTTCAAGGATCTTGGATATAATCCGCTAATTTGTAATATGCTTGTTTAGCTAGAGAGCTAAACAAGCATATTACAAATTAGAGGAAGGCTGAAAGTCACTCAAAGGGCAATAGAGAGCCATTGCCCTTTGGGTGACTTTCAGACTTCTAATGAGGCTCATTTTGAACGACCACTTTTCAGTGTCGTAGGTCATCTCTGGCAACACGCAAAGCTGGTCGAAGACTTTCGTCTTGAGACACGGTGGTACGTGAAACGGGAAGATTACGTAGCTTCTCAAACGCTGCTCAGCCGAGTCAGATTCGACCATTGACCTCTTTTACGAAGTTGGACCTACCTAACTGGACAATTTGTCCTAGCTAAACATAATCGTCCACAACTTTCGAGTGTAGAAAACAAGTGTGTGTGTGTGAGTATAGTATGTAGGAATCCGCTGAATGCGAGAAGTACAGAACCGGTGCTTCTGGGAGGCCTATGACCAGCAGTGGACGTCTTTCGGCTGAAATAATGATGATGATTCATAAGCTATTTACGAAAAAAAAGTGTCTAGACTACCTTGTAAATATTTAAAATTGCTCTAACGATATTAATCTATCACCATCAGTCATATTGGATAGCCCACAATTGATATAATTGCTTTTTAATTTCTCACTAGTCTGAAGAAGGACGTCTGAAAAATTCCATTAATATTTTTGAATGATATAATCAATATGAAATATACGAGTAAAGTATTGTTGGATGTCGACTTTCTGAGTGTCTTCTACCCTTTTTACTACATAAATACTATCTTATGTGTGCGGAAATATAATATTTACCAAAATTGGGTGGAAATTGTTACAAGAAAAAACGTTACGTGTGCTATATTCATAAACTGTGTGATGCTTTGTTTTTTCTGCTTAGTTATGAAATTCTCCCATTTTGGCCGGGCATTCCAATTAACCTACTATTTTGTTTACTTCGAATATGCATTCAATTTTGGAGCTGTGTGTGTCCTCAATTTATACTTCAGTCGCAAAAGTGTGCGTTTGTTATCAGTTCTTTATGAGATCAACAAAAGCCTTTATAGCAACAAAGATATGAGGAAACTGAAGATTTTCACATGGGTGTCAATTGTGTTAATCTTATCCAACTGTATTGCCCTAGTATTTTTCAAAATGGCATACGACGTAAATTGGTCTTTCATGAGAGGTATTTATGTATCAATATCTGCAGTCTTAGATATCGAAATAGTACAAATCATGATATTTGTTAATATGTTGAGTTACCAACTTAGAATCTGGAACAAAATTATAGAAAATTCACATTTTGAAAAAGTAAATGATGACGAAATAACAGTGGATAGTGAAACGGCATTAGAAGAAATGGATAATGCATTAAAGTCTGTTAGTGAAGCTTGGGATCTAATAAGAAATTCTTCTGGATGTCTAGTAAATAGTACCTTTATATTTCACTATCTGTTTTATAATGTTGATGTTTCACCTCCCAAATACAATTTTTTCAAGAGGAGACGAAATATTAATAGAGTAATTAATAATGTTCTGTTCTAGATGGTCTTTCATTATGTTACAACATTTATACAATCTATGTTTTACGCTGAAATTTTAATAATATGGTCAAAAATGAATTTTGTAAGTATTATGAACTTTTAATTAATATATTTAAAGTAATTTTTTTATTTTCATTATTTTTGGAGGTTTTTTTTTTTCACACACTTCTGACAGCTAGCATCTCACTAGTTAACTTCTTCTGCCCATATAATTTTTAAATTATCCGTCGGATGGCATTAAAACTATAGAAGAGGAAGACCAGAGATCTTCCCCTTCTATAGCATTAATGCCTTCCACATTCACACCCAAAACTTTCCTTACGAAGTGTCCATATACAGTCATGATGTCAATAATAATTTAATTTAAATATTTTTAGGGAAAAGTACACATGATTATAAGCCATGCCGTTGGTATGGTGCTGCTGTTATCCAAGGCATTCTTCGTGGAAACGCAATTGTGTATTGCTTGCGAAGGATTTTACAGTGAAATCACAAGAGTTCATACTAACGTGATTTTGAAATTATCCCAAGACTGTAAGTAACTGTGGGCGTACTGTGGGTAGTGTTGGTTGTTGCGCAATAGAAAAACCGTTTGCAGTTCAGATCACATTACAATTTACTATCAAATTTATCACACTAGCAATACACACACTGTAGGTACATGATACGACTATTCGGAATGCGCAACAGTTTCTAAGAATAGAATGTAAAAAATGTTTCCCTGCCCTTGACCGTGGTTGTTGTTATGTCGTACAAAGTTCAAAACCCACATCAAACGTGTCTTTATCAAAAAAGCATATTATAAGATTAAAGACTACGTTGAAGACAAGGAAGTCTGGCAATAATTCCTTCTGCACATGTGGCTTCCCTGGTACCTCATTAACGGCATAACAATGTTAATGTCTGCACAAAAATAAGGACAATTGAATTTTAACTGTCAAGAGTTCGGACTGTCATGAGGTTAACAGGATTTTACTTTTTTTACCTACTTCATTAACATAATATTTGACATTATAAACCTACAATTTTCTATATTTTTTTTTTTTAATCAAATCAAATTTGTTACAGCTGTAGTGGCAATCATGTCATTTGGTTTAAATAGGTCCTTATTTTTATTATTTTGTTTATCTTTTATATAGATTCTTTTCTTTTAGATTTTGTGAATGTGAGAACGTTGTAGGCTGCAGACTTGTGGACCATTTTCTATTTTACTAAGTACCTGGTACTTGTTCATAGGCCTACACTGTCCTCCCATACCTATTAACACTGTAATTTGAAAGCATTGAAGAAACAATTTATTTTGAAAAGAGTAACCGTGGAGTTTCTTGCCGGCTCTTCTCCATAGGAAGCGACCAATTGGAACCGTGCACCTAGCTTCTGACGTTTCATAAGTGCCCTTTGTAGGTTTATGTGAAATAAAATATTTTGATTGATTGATTGATCAACCCATCTTTTCTTGACCCTATCATAGACCAACATTCATTTTCTTGATTACAGTGCCATCAAAAAAGGTGTGGAAAAACATGCATCGTATAATACAAGGAGATTTTCAGACGCTCAGTGCATGTGGAGTATTTGTCATAGACGCGGCAACACTGCTACACTTCTGCAACCTTGTCACCACTTACATTATAGTACTGCTGCAGTTTGCGTTTCTGTAATATTTAAAGACTTTGCAGCCGATGTTGATTTTGAAGCTTTTTGTTGAGTAATGAAAATAATGTTTGAATTATACTGTAATTTATTGTATCTTTGTTTCGTAAATTGATTCTGCCTTATGGCGTTATGGCTGAGCGATTGGCTATTAATTCCCTAACACGAAACAAATAGTTAAACGATCAAAGTTTGTTCTGCGTTTACTGTGTGCCACTCAAATCTAATTTAAAATCATGATTATTGAGATTTGTATTCTAGAACGATGAATCTCGAGTCAAATTCTGAATGACAGAGACAGTTGTCATCACTGTCCATAAGCAAATAAAGGGTGGCAGGGACATCGACGCGAAAACTGTTACCATAGATTCAGTACATGACGCGTTGAAATTTTTCGTCGGTTATCTAAAAATTAATCTGCTGTTCCATATATTTTGACCGCGTAGGTATTGAACTTTTCTATGAAACAGCAGATTTTTTTAATAATCGACTACAAATTTCAACGCAAGGGGTTCAGAATCATGTACTAAATCCATGGTAACAGTTTTCGCGTCGATGACCCTGCCACCCTGTATATTATTATAAACCTATCTATTATTTAAATCAAGGTTCATGTGTGAGCATCATTAAATATTATTGATGAAATTGTTATAGAATGTGGACTTAATAATACCAGTCTATTATTATTCCACTGCAGGACATAGACCTCTTCTTGGCAGTTGGATCTATAAAATTGTTTTTAACCGACTTCAAAAAAAGGAGGAGGTACTCAGTTCGTCAGAATCTTTTTTTTAATGTATTTTCCCCGGTTATTCGAAGACGGATGGACCGATTTGAAAAAATATTTTTTTGTTTGAAAGGGTATACTTTCCAGTTGTTTCCTTTGTCATTTGGCCATGATCTGATAATGGTATCTTGAAGAAATCGAGGGAACTCTTCAAATATTATAGGCACACCTATAGCGATTTGGGTATTTTTTATAGTAACTCAGGCATTTGCTCTCGTAAAGCCCCATTTGGTAAAGTGGAACTGATGATGATGGACACAGATGGCCACCGAAACTACTCAAGTCACTAATATGTATCTATTTCAACGATTGCGATTCGATTACTTTGATATGGTTGGTAAGCAATTGATGCTCGTCATAATTCATAATTATGATGCAGTGGAGCTGATGGTGAAGTACCTGGAGAACTCCTCAACAATTAAAGTCCCTGCATCGGGAAAAGCAATATTTTGTAAAAGCTGATGAGCAGTTGACATTAGGCTATTGTAACTTAGATAAATTACAAACCACCCCACAAAAAAGTGAAAAAAAACTTTTTACAAAAAATACAACCGACGTCCAAACTATAAAATGAAAATAATTTTAATTTCTGAAGTCGGTAGCAAACAATTAAAATACTGATCCAAAGACACCGACTTCCGAAATTAAAACTTTGTAGTTTGGATGTCGGTCGTATTTTTTGTTAAAAAGTTTTTTTTGGTAACGATATTTTGGGCAGAACATAATGTTTTGCATCCGATTCAAAGGGAATAGCATCGACTGTACATCTTTGTCAACCAAGTTAATTTAAAAAAATGACTCGGTTTTCCCTGATACTTTTGTCCGTCATAACCATGAACATTATTTTCAGTTGCTTCCGTAAACTTGATAATAATATAACAATTTATGGTACTTTATCTACTTAAAACTCGTGTGTATTAAAATAATTGAAAGTTACATTAAGTAATAGAATGTATGTCTACCTTTGTCGATCGATCAAAATCATAAAGACTGACTGAACTTATTATTCGGTTAACAAGTCCACATTTAAAATGTCGTAATGACCTAGTGGTTAAGGCTTTGCCTCTCATATTATGGGTTTGAATCCGGGCAAGTACCAATGTGATTATTAACTGACTTCCAAAAGGAGGAAGTTCTCAATTCGACAGTTTTTTTTTTCCATGTTTGTTACGCGATTACTCCGCCAATTATGAACTGATTTTGATGATAGAAGTCGGTGGCAAAAAACGAAAATTCTAAACAAAAGACACTGACTTCCGAAATTATTTTTCACATTGTAGTGTTTTTTTTGGAAGTCGGTTGTATTTCCAGTTCATATGTACTTCCTAAATTTATCTTAGACATCAATGATATCGATGAAGGAACACATTCTGAGGAAACCGGGACTTATAATTGACCGAGCGAGCGAAGCGTCTCTGCTTCAAGTCTGACAAAATTTGTTTTCATGTGTCAGTTTGTACGTATAGGTCGTATTTTACAACTGATTTAGAAAAAACGTGGTATACAGGTTTTACGTTTTTTTTGTTTTTTTTTTAAGCTATTGCATAGCTTTTATCGCGGGCTTTGAGCGCGGCGACTGAATCAAGAAATTCCGTAACGTAACGAAAATAAAACCTAACACCCCCCACTCGGCCTACCATGTAATCACGGTTCCCATGACAACGTGATGTTGTCATGGAGGTTACAAATGCTATGCAATAGCTTTACCGCGGCAGTCCCCGAGTGCCACACGTTTTTAGGGTTCCGTTAAAAAACGGAACCCTCATAGATTCGTCATGTCTGTCTGTCTGTCTGTCTGTCTGTCTGTCTGTCTGTCTATCTGTCTGTCTGTCTGTCTGTCTGTCTGTCTGTCCGTCCGTATGTCACAGCCACTTTTTTCCGAAACTATAAGAGCTATGCTGTTGAAATTTGGTAAGTAGATGTATTCTGTGAACCGCATTAAGATTTTCACACAAAAATAGAAAAAAAACAAATAATTTTGGAGTTCCCCATACTTAGAACTGAAACTCAAAATTTTTTTTTTCATCAATCCCATACGTGTGGGGTATCTATGGATAGGTCTTCAAAAATGATATTGAGGTTTCTAATATCATTTTTTTCTAAACTGAATAGTTTGTGCGAGAGACACTTCCAAAGTGGTAAAATGTGTGTCCCCCCCCCTGTAACTTCTAAAATAAGAGAATGATAAAACTAAAAAAAATATATAATGTACATTACTATGTAAACTTCCACCGAAAATTGGTTTGAACGAGATCTAGCAAGTAGTTTTTTTTTAATACGTCATAAATCGTAAACTTATCGTTACTTGCTGCTACGGAACCCTTCATGGGCGAGTACGACTCGCACTTGGCCGCTTTTTTTTTTTGTCGGGGATTTTTGATTGGAGTGGTACTTCCTCCAAAATGCGGCAAAAGGGGGCTCCGTCTTATGAGATCCGACTTTGATCGTTCTTATTTTTATTTGAAAGGTAGTAAGTAACCTTATATTGGTGTCAAAAAAAAATTGGTGAAAATCTGATGAGGATCTTCGGCATGATGAGTAGAATACCTCCTAAAAAAACATCTTCACTTTACGTGTAAGGAGGGGTCCTTACACGTAAAGTGAAGATGTTTTTTTTTTCTCGTCTGTCTCATATTGTGTGGTGTCGTGAGGATGTGTGGAAACAATTTTTCGATTCAGGGATCCATTTGCGAAATATTAGGCTTTAAAGCTTGGCACTTTGGAGTGCAAATTTTTGTTAGAGTCGAGTGTCAAGTGTTGCTGGCGAAGGGATGTGAAATGGACACTTGACTCTTGAACACAAACAACCATTTATTTGGCTAAATGGTTGTTTTAGATATATGAAAAAATCAAGGCAGTAATATATATAACGAAGTAAAGAGAATTTTAATCCTAAAATAATAATATTACTAAAATAATATTAAACATTTTCGGTCTATCTGCAAGAAATACGACAAATACCATATTAAAACGTGCTTAAAGACAAATTCATGCAATAACGAATCTGTTGTTTATTAAGTTGGTACGGTCAATATTTTAAGGTCAAAAACGGTTTTCTAGCTGTCTTCAGTGATGCAAGCCTTCAGAGTGCACGTCGAACGGTTCATAATGACGTGTTTTTAATAATTCAGCAAAATATCTCGTTGGTATGAAACCATTTGTTTCATATTCATTCACCATTTGACGTCGCTGCTACTCGATAATAAGCCCCTTCCTCATATCCCTTAACCCTCACAGTATTTCTCTAGAACAAAGAATAACATTGTATTTATTACACATAATACTTAATTATTTATTATTCACTAATCGAATTAAAACTCATAATGAATTTGAAACTTTAAAGGCATCTTCTGTATCAACAATACCTCTGTTCTATCAACAATATCCAAGGGTATAAGATTTATGTTTAGTAAAATATGAAATATTTAAATGATAACACTCACACTTTGTCCAGTTTCATTAGATATTTTTGTAAATAACATTCACTTTTACGCAGCGCAATTGATATCCCTTCAATATTTGCTTTTTGAAAATAATAACCACAACACTGCGCTAAATACTTGTCACTAACATTACGAGTATCTACGAACCAACAAAGATCTATTGAGTGAATACTCGTAACGAACTGCATGTGTCTACCCTACAGAAATCGAAATAATTTAGTTAGTTTTCTGTGGTCTACCTGCTAAACTTTTGTTAGGTTTCAATTTATAAATACGTAATTGTTGGATATTGTACTGGCAACATCCAAAAATTCGATGTGTCAGAACGTAGCGCGGGAACGGCCTTCTGGGTTGGGCGCTCGTGGCGGTAAGATGCACTTGGTAGCTGTGTCGGTAAAAAGATAGATTGGCATGGTATTGGTTGGAAATCTACTGTAAATTAAAGTAACCTGTTAGTTTCATGGTAAATATTAGAATACGGATTGAATTGTGATATTATGTGGGGAATAGGAGATGTGATGGTATGGTGTAGAATATTGAATTTGATGTTGGCAAAGAAATATAAATGACAGACAAAATATCTTGGTGTGGCATATTATTTTCCTTATCCCTGAAATATTGTGAATATGTAGTTTTATTATACAGTTTTAGATTATGATATTGCGGTAGCGACTTTAAGATTAATTTGGGTATTAGTATTCATTTTGAGGTTAAATAATTATATTTGGAATTAAATCAGTTATTTTAGAGTAAGGGTGGTCCTTATTTCACTTTAATATTTATGTGAATAAGACGAATGAAACAAAAAACGAATGATTATCGAACTAGTCATTGGTTGCAGACAAAGTGAGTGTGTGTGTGTATAATGTGCGTGCCTACAGTATTGTAACAACTTATAGAAGAAGGTCGTAAGTCAAAATGAAGCGTTAGTCTATTGCTTTGTGAGATTGCCTATAGACTTTTGGTCGGTACTGTACATCACTTACATTAATATACATTAATATTAGAACCACAGGTAAATATTTGACTAACTTTTTCCAAATGACAAAGCAATCGATCATTAAACGCAGACTTTAATCATGTTGGAATTGTCTTCTGTAGCTGACATGCCTTTGACTTACAAAGATAAAAGAAAATTAAAAGCAAATGTAGTCGTTTTTGAAACGACTCATGAAACTACATCACTTGCTAACAATTTTCTTCAAAAAGACTTGCAGTCAGCGTTAACACCAATGCATATCATGCTAGTTTTGTTTTTCTGTGCTAAGTACAAGATTTGGAATTGCAAAATAACTCCCAATAGTGTTCTCTACAACATTTTTTCATTCTTCATCACGCTAACAATATTGGGCGGCTGCTTTTTTTTCATGCTTGCATTCTCATTCACAGATCATTTAAGAGGTTTCAAATATTTTCAGTTTTTGAATAAAATCTACGTGTATCTTTTACTTTTCATCGGCAGCTTTTTAAACTTCTTCATTAATATTATTCAGAAGCATAATAACGTGTTCCTTGTCTTAAAAATCCAGAATGTCTTTAGAATTCTCAAGATCAACGAAAGTTTCAAATGTTTCATCATTCCTAACTGGATTTGCGTCGCAACAATGAATTGTTTTCACATTGCTTGGGTGTTTTATTCCTATTACAACTATGAACTCAATGTTGTTGGATTTGGAATTAGTATAATGTCATATTGTTTCATTTCCTTTGACATGACTTTATTGTATGCTGCGAGAATTATGACGCTCGTGACGAAGTCTCTCATAAGTTGGGTCAAAAATGTTCAAATGTCATACGTTGAAAATTCAGGAAACGAGCTTTATTGGAATAGAATGTTCGAAGTTTTTATGAATATATTGGAAGCTTATCAAATGATCGAAAACATGTTTCAACAAATGGTACTATTTTATAATATTCGTCTTTTGAAGCTTACATTATTAATGAAACCAAATAGTTTAATAGTTTTTTCTATGTTTCAGATTTTATTTTATACTATACATACAACTACCAAATCTTTGTTTGCTGTAGTGATACGTATCGAAATGAAAAAAGTTACTACTGGAAGTGAAGCTATAGTAAGATAATCCAACTGCTTTTGAAGTCAAAGTCATAGTCAAATCGTTTATTTATTTGACCATTAAAAGCACTTTTGTACGTCAAAAATCACAAACACAAGATGAAAAATAATTCTTATTACCCCTTCCATAAAGCATTTTCAAATAGAGAAGACTGGATAAAAAACTTCATAATTAGTGATAATTTTGTTCTGATTGTGAACTGGCAGTCTGGATGCGAAAAACCGAGTGCTAAAGTGCATTTATAAGCTATTGCATAGCTTTTATCGCGGGCTTTGAGCGCAGTGACCGAATCAAGAAATTCCGTAACGTAACGAAAATAAAACCTAACACCCCCCACTCCGCCTACCATGTAATGACGGTTCCCATGACAACGTGATGTTGTCATGGGAACGTAATTTTTGTTTTATGTCATCACGTCATCATCCCAAGTGTAGCGTTGACAAATAGAAAGTATGAAGGTTACAAATGCTATGCAATAGCTTTACCGCGGCAGTCCCCGAGTGCCACACGTTTTTTTTTTTTTTCTCTAGTTTTACAAGGTTTTATTTTAGGTTCTTGTAATATTATAATGGGCACCTTTTTCTTGGAATTTTAAAAACCTTTTAGATATTTTTTTCTTCTCTAACGAAAAATTTTTTCCAGTTTGCTCTGCTATCATTCATATCTTTGACTTGGATTATTAAGAACATGCTGCTGCTGACATTGTTGAGTGTGGAGAGTGAAAGATTCTACTCTGCTATGAAAGAAGTTCAGAGTACTTGTATACAACTTGCGAACTCGAGCAGATGCTCGGGTAAGTAAAATAAAAATTCTGCAAAAATAATTTAAAGAAGTGTCTGTGGACAGATCTAAAAAAAGATTTTGTTGAAGGAGAAAAGCAGCAGTAGCAGTTACAAATACAATTATGGAATAATTTGTTACAGATACCCAAAAAAGAGTTTGCAAGAATATCCTTCGAGTTGAAACTACCTCGTTCAAGAAGATGCACGCGTGTGGCCTGTTCATGATAGACGCTGAACTTCCCTTGAGCTTGTGTGCTCTCGTCACTTCTTACACTATCGTTATACTACAGTTTGAATTTCTGTAAATGTGCACTTAGATCTATTTAGATTAATGTTTTTGTCTTTGACTGAGTTTGAGTTATCTAATTTGTTTGGGAAGATAATACACAATTAACTCCAGTATAAGCGTTTCACTTTTATTTTAAATTAGCTTTCGCCTGCGACTTCACCCACGTGTTATGTCAATGTAGTCTATGTCTTTCCTCAGATTTCAAAGTATTCCCATACAAAATTTCATGAAAATCGGTTCAGCCGCGAAAGCGTTACAAACAAACTTACAAAAAATCTAAACTTTCCTCTTTATAATATTAGTTTAGATTATCTTCTTTAGGTAATTTAGAACCACCGGGGTTTACGGGCATTCACTCGGTGATACCACCCTTCCAAGGTATTTGTGGTGCGATACTGCTGACCTGTGCAGCTCAATAACACTGGAGATTTGGGTAAATTCGAAATATCTACGAAAAAGCCTCATTTTCGGTGAGTTTATAAGCCTTTTCTAAAATATAATGCCATGACTCTGGTATATCATTTTCCGGCACTTGAGGTATAATAGAAAAAAAAGAAAGAAAGAAAAATAAGTTAGTAAGTTGTTATTCTTGTTACGTTACGGCCTTCACTGGTTGCATTCAACTTGATTTTTTAACCGACTTCAAAAAAAGGAGGAGGTTCTCATTTCGTCGGAATATACATTTGTATTATATATTTTTTAATGTATGTTCGCCGATTACTAGAATACGGCTGAACCGATTTGAAAAAATATTTTTTTGTTTGAAAGAATTTATTTTCAAGTTGGTCCCATTGTCATTTGGTCACGATCTGACGATGGGATCTTGGAGAAAACGAGGGAACTCTTCATTATAGGTACACCTATAGCGATTTGGGTATTTTTATAGTAACTCGTGCATTTGTACTCGGAAAGCACCATTTGGTAAAGTAGAACTGATGATGAAGGACACAGATGGCCACCAGAACTACTCAATAATATGTATTTCACGAGTTGCGATTCGATTACTTTAATATGGTTGGTAAGCAATTGATGCTCGTCACAATTCATGTGGTGCAGTGGAGCTGATGGTGAAGTACCTGGAGAACTCCTCAACAATTCAAGTCCCTGTATCGGGAAAAGCAATATTTTTAAAAGGTGATGAGCAGTTGAAATTAGGCTATCGTAATAACAAATACAATACAATACATATAAATACAATTTAACAAATCAACTCAGTAAAAAGTGTTTTTTTTTTCAATAAATACAACCGACTTCCAAACTACAAAGTAAAAAATAACTTTAATTTCAGAAGTCGGTGGCAAAATACTAAATACTGATCCAAAGACACCGACTTCCGAAATTAAAGTTATTTTTCACTTTGTAGTTTGGAAGTCGTCGGTCGCATTTTTTGTAAAACAGTTTTTTTTTATTTCTCCAAATCGCATCATTAAAATGATGGTAGCAACCCGTTACTTCGGGCTTTTGGAAAAATCAATGACACGAAATTTATAATCGCGATCACATAATCACATTTGAATTTGTAGATTTGGATCCTTAATTTCACCTTAACGACGGTAAGCAGGCGAACATATTTTTCTTCTGTCTTATTTGGTGAGAGGGCGCTTTTTTTTTTGGATTTCTCTCATAAAAAAAACATAATTAATTGATTAACTACTTGCCTTATGTTATGTTATTTAAATATTCCCAGTTTAAACGTGTAGCTCGTAGTCGTAGGAAAGGGACATTCTGGGAAATGGACACTATGGGGAGGGGACTATTTGAAACCAAGGGACATTTTGGGAAACGGATATTCTTAAAAATCTGAACGCGTGAGTCTTTCAATGCCTGGTTGCTGTCAAGGCTTGTATAGTACTTTTCTCAGATAATGCGCGGAAATTCAAACTAAGTAAATTAATATATAAATTCCAGAATCAATGACGAATAACGATAATTTTTCATGCGCCAATATCGTCTGCTTACGCGTAAAAACGAATAAGTGTAGTTAGTGTCAATTCGAGTACATGACTTTTCAATGAACTAAGAATATTTATTTATATGTAGGAGAACCAACAGCTATAGCAAATGGATAACAGTAGTTAACATAGAGCCAATTACAGGTTCTCACGGGTAACCACAGAAAAAGTAGTAGAATCTTAGGAACACTAACAAGCACGATAAAAAAGATTATAATATTAGATATATAATACTAATTCTCGTAGCTCACCAAAATGAGACTCGTAGGATTTCCTCCATCTTCTTCTCGTCGGCATTTCAAAAAAACGTGTGGCACTCGGGGACTGCCGCGGTAAAGCTATTGCATAGCATTTGTAACCTCCATACTTCCTATTTGTCAACGCTACACTTGGGATGATGACGTGATGACATAAAACAAAAATTACGTTCCCATGAAAACGTGATGACCGGGGTTCCAAGTAAACTGAATAACTAATGAAAGAAAACCATAGGTGGCACAAACAATTTAATTTTAAAATCTAAATACAAACTAACACCTTAACAACTACAAATCTTCATCGGAAACGAAAAACTAACAAAATCTTTAACGGAAAATTAACCATAACAATGAAAAACAAAATAAAAGTAAACAACATGCAATAAATACAAAAAGAAATCCCTGTGGCCGGGATCGAACCCGAGGACAAGAATTGTCGATCCACCGTTGTGCCTCGAGACCGATCGGTTTCTTATTAACCGTGGCGAATATGTTGAACCGTCATTACATGGTAGGCGGAGTGGGGGTGTTAGGTTTTATTTTCGTTACGTTACGGAATTTCTTGATTCGGTCGCCGCGCTCAAAGCCCGCGATAAAAGCTATGCAATAGCTTAATAATTTAATTATTATCAGCTCGGAGTCTGGATTTGTGCCCGGTTGGTGGCAATAGGCTCGCCCCCTATTACATGGGACTTAAACATTACTGGCGAAATGTGGGTGTACCTGCTATACGGATACCTCTGCCCAACCCCTCGGGGAAACAAGGCGTGATGTTATGTTTGTGTGTTAATTATTCTACTTGGTCTTTGAAATTCCGAAGAAGATTTTCGAAATCTATGTTTTATAAGACACAACTCCATATTAGGAACAAAATAACCTTTGGCCAAGCACACAATAATCCTGTTGTGTCGATCAGCTGGTTCAAATAAAATCCGCCATCTAGCCTCTTAGCATGGTTGTATTATTAAAACTAGCGTGTTTAAACAGTGCGCCGGTGCAGCAGCGGTGTTTAATTTTGACAGCTATTAATTAACTGCTTAGCGACCTCTACACGCTAAATAGCGGTTATAAATAAGAATTATGCTAATCAGTTGCATATCAACTTACTCAAATTTAAGAGACGTTTATAAATGAGACTGATAGTCGTCAACATTAATCATATTTACATTGAAAACAAATTAACGTAATTTAATAAGAATATTGTATATCACTCCAATGAAAAATCTATTGATTTTCGCATACATACTCGTAATCAAGTTTCAACTACCTTCCACAGCAGACATGTCTTCGTCTCCTTCCATCGCGTGTTCAACTAATAGAGATGAACGGGAATTAAACGGAAACGACTTCATTCTTGAAACGGAAATCACCACGACTCTTGAAAATAATGGATCACCAACTAAAAAATTACTTGGAAAAGAATTGCAATCAGCATTAAGGCCCATAAATATGAAGCAAGCTGTTTTTTTCTGTGCTAAGTACAAGATTCGAGACAACGTGATCACGACAAATACTGTTTTCTACAATATCGTTTCTGTTTTCGCCATGTTTATAGTAACTTGGTGCTGCTATTATTTTACGTTTGAATCTATAACATTAGTTGAAAAAGGTTTCAAATATTACCAACATTTGGTTAAAATCTATGTCTTTCTTGTACTTTTTATGGGTACCCTTTTGAACTGTTGCACCAATATTAATCAGAGGCACAACAACGTGCTTTTTGTTATGAGAATTCAGGCTGTCGATACAAACCTCAAAATTAACGAAATTTTGAAACAGATCATCTTTCCCAACTGGGTTTGTGTTATGGCACTGAATTTTTATAATCAATCAATCATTTTATTTCTCACCACAATATACATAAATTATTTTACATTGGTCAGATTCGACAAAGATACACAATTCAAATTAGTATAATAATATATTGTGGGAGACTGGTGCCTAAGCTAGGCTCATGGCCTGTGTTTCAGGACACCAGGATCCCATCCCTTTACATTTTCATTTTATAAATTATGTACTAAGCGCGCTGACTGAAAGATGCGTATCGATGCGAGACGAATGTTAGTAGATGTGTAGTATGGGTGTGAGATTGTGTGGGTGTGTAATTGTGAGGGTATGTGCGTGTGTGTGAGAGAGTGTGTGATTTTATTTTTAGGTCATTATAAGGATATTTTCAGTATCCTTATAGTTTAATTTTTGTAGCCAATCAGTTAGCCTCTTTTTGCATTTATTTTTCGTGAGACCGAAGACATGTAACTCCTTATGCGTTTTATTGTATAAGTAGCAACCAAGATAGCAAAAGAAACGCCTTGCAAAAATAGTTTTATGACGTATATGATGGCGCTCCACTGGGTCATATCGTCTTTTCCCTTTGGACAGCGTTGGATTGTAAACCAAAAGAGTGTGCTGTTTGAGCAAAATGTTCAATATAAACAGTTGACCCACTGTCAGTACGTTAGTTTCTTTATATAACTGTTCAGTGGTTAGCGATACGGTCGAAAAGACGACACTTTCAGAATAGCTCTTTGGGTTCTTTCAACTTCTATTAGGGTAGTATTGCTTATGTCGTTTTTTCGTACTTCATCATTGATATTATGAATTTAAAGTTGGGCTTTAGTTTAACCACTCACGTATGGTTAAGCTTTGACTTGAATATTTTGTACGCTACGAGGATCATGAAGCTTTTGACGGAGCCCCTCAAAAGTTGGGTGAAAAATGTTAAAATGTCAGAACGCATTGAAAATTCTGAAAAAGATGGTTATTGGAAAACAATGTTAGAAGTTTATATGGAAATATTAGAAGCCTATAAAATATTTGGGAAGACCTTTCATCATTTGGTATGTTTATTTATATCTAATATTTAAACGTTTCATAATGTTTATTTTTATTGATGTAACTCCGTGTTCCAGATTTTGTTCTATATCATAATGACAACCATTAAATCTTTGATGTGCATAGCGATGCGAATAGAGATGAAAAAAGTAACTACTGGGAGTGACAGTTATGTAAGAGTTATTCTACTTCACTAAGTACCTAATCCATATTTAAAATAAGCAATAAACCTGTTCATCCTTTAAAATTAAATGATCAATCAAAATTATGATTATTAATCATCGAAATCACCAATACAGCTCTCAAAATTATATTTGAGGGAAATTGTCATGCTTTAACGAAATAATATTGTATCGCGTATCCAATTTTGATTAATGTAATAAAGCGCTGCAAGTTTCGCGGGCTATGTTGACTGTTCGCTAAATATTCTTATTTGTTTATTATTCTTAATTTAATCTGTTGTTTACCTTTGAATATAATTATTGTTTATTTTGAATCAGTCAATTTTTACACGGTGGCCCAAAATAACGTTGACGGTTTTACGAATTATTATTAAGCTATTGCATAGCTTTTATCGCGGGCTTTGAGCGCGGCGACCGAATCAAGAAATTCGGTAACGAAAATAAAACCTAACACCCCCACTCCGCCTACCATGTAATGCCGGTGTTGTCATGGGAACGTAATTTTTGTTTTATGTCATCACGTCATCATCCCAAGTGTAGCGTTGACAAATAGGAAGTATGGAGGTTACAAATGCTATGCAATAGCTTTACCGCGGCAGTCCCCGAGTGTTTTTTTTTTATTAATTTTATACGTGGATCAAATAAGGTTATAATTATAAATTATAAAAATAAACTTTTTTATACAGGATTCCCTATTTTTCTTCAAAATAACCTCCTTTAGCGCGGATACAACCGCTTGGTAAAACTTTCCACAATTTTCCGCTCTGATATTTTCCACAGATTCTTCTAAGATAGACCATAAACTGTTATTCATCCAATTCAGATCAGGCGAGTAGGACGGATATTAGATATTCTTTGGATCTGATGAAACCAGGAAAATTATCTTTGCACTACTGTTGAACATTTAAAGGCCCTGTGAGCTGTAGCAAAGTCTTGTTGAAATATTCATGGACGGCTACCTGGGGAAGAAGCACATTTTCAAGAATGTCTCGTCGGTAGTTTTCGTGGCAGATTTTAATACCCTATTCTATACGGCTATCGCTGAAAACCAGCGCTGGGGCTCTGTCTCGCATGGGATCACAGCTTTATGCTGAGCGATGGCCTTTTTGCGTGGATGTGACGCATGTTTTCCCCCAAATTGTGATTTACGTGTTTTTTTTATCTTTCTTTGCGTCATGTTTACCGCAAATAAACGAATTTTCTTTCTTTTTCTTTCTTTCTATAAAAATAGGGGTTTTGCCAGCGGCGCAAATTGCACCCCAAATCGTAACTGTTTCAGCGTTTTGGCGATGTGGAACAAATGCAGCAACTCCAAGATGAGTGGAAGATCAGAACCTATCATTTTGGTGATTATGGGCTGTTCTATCGAAAATGATTTATCGTCAGAGAATACGATTTTTTCCCATGACGCTGCGGAGCGTTGTCTCTCAAGCCGAATTTTTTTGTGTTTGTCCTTAAGCAATTGCACTTTTCTGAGATTATATGGTACCAATTGTAGATCATGTTTTACGATACGCTGTATGATAGAGCGACTAAATCTCAAGTCTCGCGACATTTTCCTCACCTTGGTCTGTGGATTACGGACTAATCTTTGTTTAATAATGAGTTAGTTCCTATAAGTTCAAACAGTCCTCTTGCGTCCTCTTCCAGGACGGTCTCCGATGTTGCTGAGCTCGTTATAATGTTTAATTGCTGAAGAAACTGACTGACGACTAACACCAAGAATGTTTACTTTCTAACACTGCCTTTTTCCACGCTCATGCAATGAAATTATGAGTCTGCCTTTTTCCACGCTCATGCAATGAAATTATGACTCCACGTTGCATTGACATAGCGAAATAAATGTATTTTTAACACTTTTTAGCAAACAAACAAAAAAGGCATAATATTCCATTTTTATCTTTATATCCGTATATCCTTAACTCCAAGCAACTACTATCTGTTTACTGTGCGTTCTGCCAATCGCTCCTGACATATTGCATCACTTCTTGGGGTGGAACGTTTAAAACTAACCTTTTAGTACTTGAAAGGGCTCAAAGGGCAGTCTTTAAAGTTGCTTTATTCCTTCCTTTCCGTCATCCCACTATAGAAGTTTATAAGTCCTCCAAAGTCCTCTCAATTCGGCAGCTTTTTAGGGTTCCGTAGTAAACAAGGAACCCTTATAGTTTCGTCATGTCCGTCTGTCTGTCCGTCTGTCTGTCTATCTGTCTGTCTGTCTGTCTGTCTGTCCGCGGTCTAGCTCCGAGACCCTTAGTACTAGAAAGCTGTAATTTGGCATAGGTATATATATTAATTATGCCGACAAAGTGGTAAAACAAAATTGTGAAAAACATTTTTTTTTAGGTTACCTCCCATACACGTAAAGTGATGATGTTTTTTTTATTTTTTTATCCCACCATGTGTGGTATCATTGGAAAGGTCTTTCAAAAACATTGTGAGTATGTTAAAACAATTTTTGAATTCAGAGATCCGTTTGCGAAATATTAAGCTTTAAGGTGAAAATTTTTGTTAGAGTCAAGTGTCCCCCCCCCCCCTGCCAGCTAAATAGTTGGTTTCACACATATGTGAAAAAATTCACAACAGTAGCTTATATAACGAATTTAAAAGGAAAACTATCACAGCTGAGTAGGCTTTACAAGTTAACGAGTAATAATCGACCAACTTAGATTTGCGGTTATAAAAACATGTTCTCCCATACAGAATGTATCGGAGAACATGTTTCTCAACTACAAAGTTAAGTTTGTTCTTGGGATAAATTCATTCTAACTACGGAACTCTACATTGTGCGTGGTCCGACATGCACTTGGCCGGTTTTATTCTCCACGTTGCTTTGAAACAACGATCTCTTATTCCTTTTATAAATACCCATCAAAATTCTGACGTGCGAATCAGAAGAAGGAATGTATGCCAACCTAAATTAATAAAAACCAAATTTGTCCGAAATTTATTTTCGTTTCTTGGCCCATTTCTGTATAACAGACTGCATGATTTACTCTTAATTCATACCCTGAACAAAGCAACTTTTAAAAGAAAAATAACTGACTAGCTTATCACCTTAGATTATACTCAAATTGAAGATCTTTTCAAAACCATGTCCTAACATAATGTTCCCTTTGCAACGCACAATTACCCAACCACACTCACGCACTCTACATTACACACACACTACACTCACGCACTCTACATCACACACACACCACACATAAACACTTCCATTTTCCCTTGCATGTATCCTTAATAAATTACTTTACTTTCTCTTATGAGATATTTATTTGAATAATATTATATGCGAATCAGATCATTTCCAGTACAACAATAAAAATGTAAAACTTTTTGGGCCTGGTGACCTGACATACAGGTTTTGTAAAAAACTTAGTTTAGGCACCAGTCTTCCACAAATTAATTATAAAATTATGACATTGTACTAACATTCTCTGTAATTTGTGGTAAGAAATAAATAATTAAATTAAATTAAATTTTTGATTTATTTTTTAATTGTTATTTTAGTCAACGTTATTTTGGGCCACGAGATATTAAAGAAAGAAATTATGAGTCTTTAATTTTGTTATTCTGTTCTAGTTTGCTTTGTTATCATTTATATCTCTAACGTGGATTATTAAGAACATGCTTCTGCTCATATTTTTGAGTGTGGAGTGTGAGAGATTCGTCTCGACTATGAGAGAAGTTCAGAGTGCTTGTATAACACTAGAAAAATCAAGTAGTTGCACAGGTAAGTAGAAGTAAATTGATGATTTGTAGTTAATTGTTAAATATCTGAATATGTATAGCTTAGTTTTACATGTGGCGACATCTGTACCACCCCGCACGAACTACAACCGACGTATCCTACTTCGTAATTTCATAGTTTGGGCGGGAGCCCACCAGACACAATACACGTGTTCGGAGGATTCTCCCTTTTTAATGAAGGATGAGGAATTATGAAAATAATATGATCACGTTTGCTCCGAATAACTACAGGCAGAACTCATTCCTTGTGCGTGCAAGCAGAAACTTTAATAGGGGATGTGTACAGCATGACTTCGATCCGTTTACAACAGGTGTATCTGTGGCCAGAAAGAGCTTGAGCCTTAACTTTTTCACCTGATGCGTGATATTGCTCAGATTATATTAGCGTCTGTAGCCTAATTTTACCACATTTATTGTAGTATTGTATTATATTAGTATTCTTATGTATAGTTTTGTATAGCTTTGGCGGTTTATTGTTGTCGTTGGCAGTACTGTGTTGTTCACAGATTTCTTTTATTATTATTCTGTTAAAATCACACACTCTCTCACACACACGCACACACCCCCACAATTACACACCCACACAATCTCACACCCATACTACACATCTACTAACATTCGTCTCGCATCTTTCAGTCAGCGCGCTTAGTACATAATTTATAAAATGAAAATGTAAAGGGGTGGGATCCTGGTGTCCTGAAACACAGGCCATGAGCCTAGCTTAGGCACCAGTCTCCCACAATATATTATTATACTCGTCTGAATTATGTATCTTTGTCGAATCTGACCAATGTAAAATAATTTATGTATATTGTGGTGAGAAATAAATGAATTATATGTGAAGACTTGTAATTGGCTGTCAGTCATATTTTCAAGCTATTAGTCTGTTTTGTTTAGCTGTAAGTCTTCCAAAGGAAATAAATAAATGATGAAGTGGCATTACAATTGCTGTTACACTTAAACGTGTCAGGTTTCAATCAGGGTATAGATATTTTATCTCCTGGCCGGGCAAAGTTTTATTGGATTTACCCAATTGGTTCGCTCTCTATAACATGGGACTTAAACAATTATATGTTTTTACAGATACGCAAAAAAGAGTCTGCAAGAATTTCCAACGCGTGCAAAACACCTCGTTTAAAAAGATGCACGCGTGTGGCCTGTTCATCATAGACGCCGCGCTATCGCTGCACTTGTGTGCTCTCATCACTACTCACACCATCGTTATACTACAGTTTGAGTTTCTCTAATACTCTAAAGAATGTCTTTTTTGATCTCTCGAATGTGAAGTTTTTAAGCTATTGCATAGCTTTTATCGCGGGCTTTGAGCGCGGCGACCGAATCAAGAAATTCCGTAACGAAAATAAAACCTAACACCCCCACTCCGCCTACCATGTAATGACGGTTCCCATGACAACGTGATGTTGTCATGGGAACGTAATTTTTATTTTATGTCAGCACGTCATCCCAAGTGTAGCGTTAACAAATAGGAAGTATGGAGGTTACAAATGCTATGCAATAGCTTTACTGCGGCAGTCCCCGAGTGCCACACGTTTTATTTTTATTTTATTTGTGTATGTCTCTCTTTGGTTGAGTTTCAAGGCTTCTAATATTGATTAAAACTATAATAAGTAAACAAGTTTATTCCTTTCAAAGAAAACTTATTTCAACATTTTTCCATTTCACCGTGACGCCCCGCTACCCATTCACTTGTTATTATCATCACTACTTATATGATTGTAAAATTCACTATTCGAGTTTCTGCCACAATCACATATCAAGCTTTCCAACATGGGCAGATCTTTTACGGTACCTACGGCAATCCGGGTTGTACTGGAAAATGTACTGCTTGATTAAATCTCGTATCTTACTTAATCTGATTTACAAACCCGGATCAGACAATATAAAAAAACCGGCCAAATGCGTGTTGGACCACGCACAATGTTCCGTAGTTGGGATGAATTTATCCCAAAAACAAACTTAACTTTGTAGTTGATAAACATGTTCTCCTATACAGAATGTATGGAAAAACGTGTTTTTGCAACTGCAAAGTTAAGTTGGTCGATTATTACTCGTTAACTTGTAAAGCTTACATAGCTGTGATAGCTTTCCTTTTAATTTCGTTATATAAGCTACTGCTGTGATTTTTTTCACACATCCAAAACCAACCATTTAGCTGGCAGGGGGGGGACACTTGACTCTAACAAAAATTAGCACTTTAAAGCTTAATATTTTGGAAACGGATCCCTGAATCCAAAAATGGTTTTCACAGACTCATAATGTTTTTGTAAGACCTTTCCAATGATATCCCACACTATGGGATAAAAAAATAAAACATCACCACTTTACGTGTATGGGAGGTACCCTAAAAAAAATGTTTTTAATAATTTTGTTTTACCACTTTGTCGGCGTAATTAATATGACAAATGTATACCTATGTCAAATTACAGCTTTCTAGTACTAAGGGTCTCGGAGCTAGACCGCGGACAGACAGACAGACAGACAGACAGACGGACATGACGAAACTATAAGGGTTCCTTGTTTACTACGGAACCTTAAAAACCGGCCAAGTGCGTCTTGGACCACGCACAATGAAGAGTTCTGTAGTTGGGATGAATTTATCCCAAAATAAACAACATCGTAGTTGAAAAACATATTCTTCCATACATCGATGTACTTGACGGTCAATTCTCCAACAGTAGAATTGACTATTAAATTAATGTAAGATAGTAATCGCAAAAAAGAAATGATAAAACTACAAATTAACTACTATTGGACTTTTTCCTTTACATTTGCTGCGAGACTTAGCTTCCTGCCATTTATCATGATTCGTGGTCAATGGGAAGTTGAGTAGGTTTTGATTTATTTGCGAGTATCAAAATATGTCGCATAAATGGCCGTATCGTTTTATTGCGTTCACTTAGAAGCTTGATTTTAGAGCTCTAAGAGACTATAGACTTACGTATTTGATATATTATTAATTTCAACTTGATACCTCCACGCGTTCCAGAGAAAAAGGGTCTTGACAGATTGACGGACGGACAACGAAGTGATACTTATCTGGGTTTCCGAGGACATATGGATGACTGTGTCAATGTATACTCTTTTACAACAAACTTCCCATTGACATTCAAAACTTACCCATTAAATGATTTAAAATCTTTAAAACCAAACTTTGTAAAAAAGGATACTATAAAATTTCTGATTATTTAGATTTAAGCAGATGAAAAGCTTGGGATTGAGTTGGGGGCCTACCACAAGGTCATAAAGCAGTATTATTTTAATATTACTTCAGTGTGGGAAAGAGATGAAGCTGTACAGCACGCGTAGCATGACCACCGTAGAAACGAGTTTTGTCGACGGAAGAATAGACAAAATGACAAATTGTGATTGTTTATCTGTCATTTTGTCTATTCTTCCGTCGACAAAACTCGTTTCTACGGTGGTCATGCTACGCGTGCAGGACGTATAGCTCCATCTCTTTCTCTCACTGTAGTAATTTAAAATAATACTGCTTTGAGCTGGTGGTAGGCCCCCTGGTCGTTCTACTAAGCCTCGTGATAAAACCATAAAACTTGACATTTTAATTATTATGTAAAATCATCAAAATATACCAGTTTTAAATACACTATTTTATTCAAAACGAAATGATTACTTTGTAAAGTATTATATTATATTGTGATTGTGAGGACTATGTGGATATTAATATTATTTTTAATTCTGTGCTGTTTTTATTGATGGTCTGGCAGTTGACGATCTGGCGTTAATGGCAACTGTTCTAACCTAACCCAAAGGATTCAATAACAGTAGATGGTACCCGATGAAGAAAACACAAAAAAATAATATTAATAACAAATTAGACGTTTTTAAATTACATTAAACGTTACTTATAGATTTTGAATTTATATAATAATATAATATAATCAATCATTCATTTCAGGGGGCCTACCACAAGCTCATAAAGCAGTATTATTTTAATATTACTTCAGTGTGGGAAAGAGATGAAGCTCTACAGGACGTATAGCTCCACCTCTTTCTCCCACTGAAGTAATATTAAAATAATACTGCTTTTGAGCTGGTGGTAGGCCCCCAGAAAACATCCATATTTTAAACATATATAACAGACATTATATAAACATACACACACATTTTAAAAACAACTAATTCACATAAAATTCAGAATAAAACAACATACACAAAATAAAAGCAGTTAAGGACATTGTTACACATTAAGACCGGGAGAAACCGTCCACTGCTCACAGTGCAGTATGCAAACGTAGCCAGTGGCGCAGCAGTAGAGTCCCATCTGTCCGCAAACACGCTTATTAATTATACTGTTGCTACTGGAACTAACACGACTCAGCAGCGACGCACTCTGCTTCCTTAAGCATGAAACCCATCGGTGTGCACTTCTGCGAACATACTCGAAGCACTGCAGAATCGTGGTAGCCCCAGCAGCACCCTAACTAAATGCGTTGTTATATTGAACACGTAAGACGTTGTATGACATAAGTGTATAGTTAACCCACTGGCTGCACGTGTAAAGTGTTTGGCAGAAGACTTAAAAAGAGACCTGCGGGTCAGCATATTATACCGGACAGCCAACACCCTACGTGCCTTTTCCACATCCGTATGTCTTTTCTTTGGTATTGTTCGTCGAGTTGAGCTCTTTAAGTTCTGAGTTGAGCTCCACGATTACTGACAAATGCTTGTACTGACAGGACACAGGACAGGTCCACTCAAATCTGTGTGGTTCTTTCCTCAAAAGATCATTTCAGACACTTATCTTATACCTATTATTTTTTTGTGTTTTCTTCTTCTCCTTAAATATACCTGCGTCGGGTATCATCTACTGTTATTTAATCCTTTGGGTTAGGTTAGGTTAGAACAGTGGCCATTAACAGATCCCTCTATTGTTGGTGAAACACTTGGATTAGGTTAGGTTAGAACTGTGATCAGCCAAAGAAAATATTTTTATTCGAAAAAAAATATTTTTATTTAAAAGTAAACAATCATAGTTCTAAATGAGAACCAATACTTATTACACTGAAAAAAATGTACTTCATCACATAGTATTTTCTTTAAAATTATTTTTATTTATCTTTCCTTCTTTCGCTATATACTTTCTTTTGTTTCGGTTTTGTTGGCTCACCGTTCATAATTTGTTCGATTTCACTTAAATTTATTTTACTTTCATTAATTAATTCGTGTCAATATTATAAAACCCTGAGTTTTTTTCCCCAATAATTACATTTATATCACGATACCAAGATTCGGCGTGATTTTGGTTCCAAGGATTTTTTTTAATGTAGTTCTTGAATATTATAAAACTTTGGGCCAAATGAAGGGGGTGTTTAATTTTTACCTTCAACGTAATTTATTCCATACTATTGTAAAAAAAAGTACTATTGTCTGTAAAATTCTTCATCAGGGCTTCATAATAGCGAGGGCTCTTCATAATTCAAATAACTTAGAGCAAAAATACATTTAATATCTTTTACAAGATCTGGATTGTTTAATCGGTACTTTAATAATCGGAAATCGTATTTTTGATATTTCGAATTATCATTCAGTCGGAATTTTTGTTATTCGATCTATTGAAACTCGGTATTTTGAGAATAATAATTATAAACGTTAGGAATATTGAAATTTTGGAATCAGTATTTTGAAATTCGTATTTGTAACTGACGGAATAAAGTTTTCCGTATTTATGTAATGTACCCGTTGAAAACTGCATCAAAATCCGATGCTTAGTTCAGAAAAACAACGTGTTCATACAGAGACTCGAAAAATATGAATATATGAATGCTTTGCCTTGTTTTCAGACTCTCGTGTTTTGTTAACATGCAGGTTTGTAATGTCGATATATCCAGAAGTACAATAGATTAAGTAGGACCACGAGCTAAAATATCGTTTCTGCGATTAGTTTTTTCCATAAAAGGTAACATTTTATCATGAGTAAAAACAAGAGCGTACTCGCTTCCCAATTATGAACGAGATGGTGATCAATGGCGATGATCGAGCGACTTTGATAACTGCAACTTCAGTAGTAAAGTTTCTTTATCTACTTTCATAGCGTAATATTCGAATTATGAACTTCAAAACGAGTTTATATTGACATACTTTATAAACACAATACCGAAATTTAAAAATAGAATCATATTATATAAACTATTATATAACATTTTTTCTCTAACAAAATAATACTATAAATCAATTATTTTTCTATTACGATACAGCGCTAATCCAAGAAGTTAATATCACCAAAGAGTTTCCATCAACCACACCCGCTGTAGGGCATGTGCGGTGATGTGCTGGTGCAGGCGACATTCATTTGTTTTGTAGTACTTACTGAATTTTGGGGGATTTTTAAATGTATTCTTGATCTTTAACTTTGATCTTTTATTTAGTATTTGTTTCAATCCCAATGTTTGAGAGTAGATAAAGTAGTGTATGAAACTGCACATAACTAGGTATTAAAACATTCGTGTGATACTATTAAAAACCTCGCCTACGGCTCGGTTTTTAAACACACACTCATGTTTTAATACCCCTTATTATGCAACAGTTTCATAAACTACTATTATAGTTCTAATTTCAAGGTCCAGTTAGAGTAATTTGCGATTGAATAGAGAATCATGAGCTGCGATAAGCACAGGACTGGTCGAAGTGGTGACAGGAGGGGAGACCTATGTCCATCAGTGGACGTGTTTCAGTTGAAATTATGACAACGGTGATGATGATGAAACTAGCAATAACCCAACGGTCTTGGTCTGAGGACTGGAAGGCTGCGGTTTGGAACTAGCACGCTTAGCAATAAACACAATAGAAACGGGTTTTGTCGACGGAAAAATAGACAAAATGACAGATAAACAATCGCTATCTGTAATTTTGTCTATTCTTCCGTCGACAAAATCCGTAGAAAACCCGTTTCTATGGTTACCATGCTACGCGTTCTGAAGTATAATTACTATAAGTGACCGCCATTGTTGTTATATGCGCTAGATAACTTACTTTAAAAAGACCAATCAATTATGTTCATGTATATTAATAGTTATAAAGTCTTCATTTGCGTTTAGAAAGTGGTTTAAAAATGATGTCTTTCATGACAAGGAAAAAACAAAATATTGGTCAATATTTTCAAGCAGGTGTTTTTTCGGATAACATTGTGGATAAAGATGTGCAATCAATGCTTCTACCTTTGTCTCTAATGCAAATGATTTTGTTAGGTCCAAAGTTTCGCATCAAAAACAATGTAATAACTCCAAATGATATCTTATATAAATTCCTTGTGCTTTGTGGAACAGTGTTAACCATGTTTGAATATTTGTATCGGGTTGTCCATAATTTTGATGTTGAATTACAAGAATATAGATTTCTAATAGTTCAAGATATCGGCACGTATACTGACTTCTTCTTCAATTTTTCTGGATTCCTGATGAACTTTTTGAATAATCTACTTCAGTCGAAGAATAACGTGATATTCATTCTGACAATTCAAGATATACATAGATTTGTGAATAATGATGTTCATTTCAAGAGATTTGTCAAGAATAATTGGATTAGTATAATCATGCTTTTTTCATGCTTTATTTTATTTACCGCTTATAATCGTGCAATATATCCAAGTCTGCCCTTTTTTGTTATTATGAACATGGTAGTTTTAATTGTTTTTGATGCTGATATGATACATGCAATCAGATTCATGAAGTTGCTCGAAGATAAAGTCATTCAATGGAATCATCAAATTGTAAACTCTATCAATGATCACCAAACCGACACGTGTCCCAAAAAAATGATTGAAGTTTACCTTCAAATACTAAAAAGTTATAATATTTTTAAAAAGATGTTTCAACTACTGGTCAGTTTCGTTTCCGAAAGTACTTATATCTAGTAAAGCGTAAGACGGTTGATTGTTTCACAGTAATTATGTTTTCAGGTTTTACACTATACGCTGAAAAATTTCTTATATTCGTTAGTTTATGTTGAAATATTGATCCAGTATTATCAAAAACCAACAATACCAAAAGAACAGGTACGTAATGTGGTTTACTCAAAAATGCATGTAATGTGGTCATTATTTTGACAACCTTGTTTGAGCAAAGTCGACCTTGCCGTTCTGTTTCAAGGAGCGGCCGGCAAAGTTTTGCTGGTCGCTCTAACAGGCCGGCAAAACATTGCCGGCCGCTATTTTGACGTTTCAACGTTTTAAAAATCAAATGCAAAAAGTTTTTATTTAAAACACAGCTGTTTGTATTTATAAAGATAGGTACAAAAAGATTTTATTCCATATTTGGCTGTATAGTTCCAACTACCATTGTTAAAAAAAAAAAAACAAAGAAGTAACAAAAGCGCGGTTCAGCGAAAATTTTATTTTATTTAGTGACTTTTTGCTAAAAATGAACTCTCAAAGCGAAAATTATTCCGATTCAATGTGTTTAACACCGCCAGACATTAAAGATGAAGCTAAATTAGTGGTTGAAAATTTAATACCGCGAAACTCAAAGGAAAAATATAAACTTGCATATGAAAAATTTGTGCAGTGGAAAATCAGTAGGAAATCTAAATCTTTACTTGCTGGTTTTATTTAGATTAGGTACTTGCATTTTTGAGTAAAGCACTATACAAGCCTTGGCCCACTATGACTGCTTCGCTGGTCATGCTATGATTGCCTCGAGCTAGCCTAGCTACGCTCTAGGCCTTCCAGCTTGGCCATCATTGCAGCCCTTGCTGTCCTCGCTGTAAAGGCCTCGACCTACGGCCTCGGCCTTTATCTCAGCTCGTCCATCAAGTGCTGCACGCTGACCGCGCTGTGTCGGCCTGGAGCTGCGCTACGCTGCGCTGTCGGCCATCGTCAGCGCGACCAGCAAAGTAGTCATTATAGACCGCGGCAGTAATGTACTATTATTCATCATTCTGTTGCCCTTATCCCTATTTGTTTGAGGGCGCTGCAACGTGTCTTGTTCTTCTATACTTCTCTGTTAGTCATCACCTCAGTAGCCACCCCTTTTCTGCTTTATATAAACAAATACATAAACTTACAACTTTTTACGCATGGGATACCTCTCAGTTTCTGCCTTCCGGCAGAAACTACAAAGCTCCACCTGCTGCAACCCTACTCTTATAGCCATTTACATTCATTCGTAAAACTTTCCTTATTCCGCTGCATCACATGCCCATACCAAGACAACCGATTTCCACACAACTTTTCAATCATCGGTGCCACTTTCAGGCTTCTTCTTATATACTTGACGGCGTCAGCAACGGCTGAGCGATAGAGCCGTCATCACCTCGATCGAATCGAGGTGTTGACGGCTCTATCGCTCAGAGAGTCTAACGATCTTAAAATGAGGCTTAAACACAAAAAAATACAATAGACATGGATATATTTAGTAACGCTGATTGCGTTCAGCGCTCGGTGTGGCAACACGCCGTGTTCGGTTTCGCGACAAGTCAATCGTCATATCGAGGATGTCTCGTTGAGAGGTGAAACACGTGTCGATTTCTTTTAGGAGTTTTTTATGGCTCTATAGAAATAACTAAGTGGAACAGGTTACTAAATATATTCACGTCTATAATGGATTTTCGCAAGGTCAGGCCTGAATCAATTAACTAGGCTTAAACACTTAATAAGGAAAGTAGAATACCGAGTGTTGTGGCACAACTTGGGAGAGGCTTATAATTTTTAGTGGCTGATATTATCTACTGATTATCAGCAGCTTTTTCTATATATTTTTTAATAGAATAGAAAAAAAGAAGAAAACTTGACAACGGAATGCGACCTTCGCGACTGTCCTTACTCGAGATTTTGGCACCGTGTGTCGCGCCCACCAGCCATGACATTTATTTACGTCTTCCTCTTTTGTTCTATATACGACTAACCCGAAATTTAGGGTTCTCTTCTCAAAAAGGCGAAGTCAACGCTAAACTCTTGTCTGCATCAATGTTGATGATTATTCTGACAACAAACAAAAAAATTGAGTAGAATATTTATTTCATGCTTGTCGACTTGATTATGAAGCTGTCAAGGTACCGCTAAGATAGTCAAGAAAAATTGATATAACGTATAAATCTTAGTATGACGTGCATAAAAAGTTTGATCTAACTTGAATAATATGCGACCAAATTAAACTTGACCGATTTAATAAGAATAACGCATCAATATCTACCGCTGCTTCTAATAATACCTACCTATCTAGGCCTTTAATATATATTTTTTAATATTTTTGTAGTATATAGCATGGTCATCATCAGCAATGATATGTGTCTGGTTGTTCAAAAACTTCATGTTACAAATTATACTGAGTCTAAATTGCGAGGCATTCTATAAAGCTGTGGAAAATTCTCAGGACACGTGCGCTCTCATTTTGAGGTCAAATTGTACAGGTACGTAATATATCTCTTAGGAGCTGTAATTTTTAATGGTGATAATAATTGCTTGACTGTGGTAAAGTAACTGCTGGTCTGTGGGACAGTATAGATTGAAAAAAAAAAACTACTAATTAAAACATCGTGAAGAAACCGGCGTGTAATAGAACTAAACGATTCAAAGACATGTGACATCCACCAACCCGCTATGCACCCGCGTGGTGAATTACGGCCCACTTCCTTTTGCAGAGATTATATAGGCTTGTGTCCCAGGAGTGGGAACATTATAGGCTAATTATGCTAACAAGTTTTTTGTTAAACATACATTTATTATTTACACATGGAAATTACTTGAACTGTTCTTTACAGATGAAGAAAAAAAGTTATTCAAGAACGTCCGGCGCGTGCACCGCGCATCGTTTAGTAAGATGCGCGCCTGTCGACTGTTCTATATAGACGTGTGTTTGCTGCTGCACCTGGCCGAACTTCTAACTAACTATTCTGTTGTCTTACTGCAGTTTGCGTTTTTGTAATCCTATTTAATCAATTTTCATTTCGATTAAATACCTGGGAGTCTTTGTAGATAACCGTTCGTCATGGTAGCAAAGCACTCAGATGTGTGCTGAGTGCTTTAAGGGATAGGTTTCAAAAGATGCTCCGTATCTTTAAGCAACTAGGTAAAATTGCAAATGACTCCGTTCTAAAGATTTACTTTTCTCTCTGTCAATCAGTTCTTAACTATTTTATAATAGCATGGGGCACGGCTGGTAAAACTTTGTTAATAAAGGTTGAAAGAGCTCAACCAACTTTGCTAGAGTTGCCTATAGAATACCATTCCGGTACCCCACTAACACACTCTATACCGAAGTTGGAGTTCTTAGAGTCAGACAGTTCTACATCCTATTAGTCACTCTAAGATTTCACAAAACCTCCATGTGCGCTTGCATCCTGTTAAGTCGAAGGGTACATTGGGAAAAGGTTCGATGCCGTAAAACAATCGGTAGAAGGTCGTACGATTTTTTGAGACCGCACATTTACTCGAAACTCTATAACCGACTCAAAATTCTACAACTTACTCAAACTAAATGCAAAATTACGGTTACAAAATGGTTTCTTACTTTGGACTATGATATGACTGAAAAGTTCTTAAGCTAAAAAAATAAAAATTTATAGGTACTGTACTATACATGTCATATCTCTATTTAAATATTTATTATTCTATATCACAAACATCCACATAATTATATATATCCTTTTTTCTTTTTTTTTTTTTAATTAAGGGAAGGAAATAAAGAAAAAGAAGGGGAAATTATCAAATAACTTCTCCCGCTCTGGGCGGAGCGGGAGGGCGTGTCAGACTCTTACTGACTAAAACCCACCCGTATTCCTTCGGTTGCCCTGTTGCCGGGGGCCACGATTTCCCTATCGGTTTTCTTCGAACCCTGGTAGGCTTTGGCCCTAGCGGACCCCGAAAATTCTGCTGACATCTCTCATTGAGGCGCGCGTGGTGTTCCACGCGCGCCTCAAAGAGATGTCAGCAGAATTGACGCGATGCGATTGAATTGACGGTGAGCAATGGGTAGCTCGCCGTCCGCAAGCCCGCGTCTACGGTTGCCGGAAATCGGCTCGCGATTCCCGCTCCGGGCGCTCCGGCCTCCTGCGGCGTTTAGGGGCGTGAGGGCGTGAAGTTTGCCTATCCCTCACGCGTTCCGCGTCCTTTTTCGCGAGCATTACCGCTTCGCAGAAGAAGGTGACGGCCTGCCATTTCCTCTCGCTCTGTACCATGGCCTGAACCAGGGCCGGACGCGAGAGATCACCGCCGCCGATCGCCTCTACGAGGACACGGCGTTGCTCCGCCCAAGCCGGGCAGACCTCCACCGTATGCTCCACCGTGTCCTCAGGCCGATCCACACAATGGTGACACCCGGGTGTTTCCTCCCGCCTTATCCTGAACAGGAACCTCCCGAAGCAGCTGTGTCCGGTGAGGACCTGCGTCAGGCGAAAGGTGACGATGCCGTGGCGCCTCTCAAGCCACTCCTCAAAGAGGGGTCTTATCGCCGCAATTGTGGCGTGCCCAGCGCTGGGTTGCGACAATCGCACTCTCCATCACACCATGAGATCCCGTCGTAGCTCTGTCCGCTGTGCCGCGATTATCTTCACCAACACAATTATCTTAATTCATACACCCACACAAATACACTATACCACACATACACACACACCATCACAATCACAAACAACATACATACATCTACTGTTTTCTTTGTATATTAGTATTAGTTTTCTTTGTGTAATAGTTTGTATTGTATATTCTTTTTCTAGTAGATTACGAGTAGATTATATGAAATTAAGAAATTTTATTGTAACGTATATACCTACCTACCACATGTATAGCAATAAATGTAAACGGAACGAAGGAGCCTGGATCTCACGACAGGGAGTTCTAGTGTGAGTTCCAGAAATCAACACACTCGAATGTAATCTCCTAAATAATAAATTATTCTATTCTAATTAATATTACGAGTATCATTACACCTTGTAAGCATACGAGGAATATGTATGTCACCGTAGAATTATAAACTTCGTTAGTTTATAATCGATCGGTATTATTTCCGTTAGATTATAAACTGTCGAAAAATTGTGAACTGCGACAAATCATTTACGATTTAACGCATTATTTTTCGATAGTTTATAATGTATCCATGAGAAACCGACAAATTAACTGGTATTTAAATTTCTTGCGATGTAACGCACCTTGCGCTAATACTAAATAGCCTGCCTAGCTGCGAGCAACTTGGAAGTATCGTTGGCCGGCCGCTGCCGCGGCAGCGCTCACTACGCTCGCTCGGCTCGCGCGCGCTTGGTCACAGTTTTAACCTAACCTAACCCATTACACCCAGTTTACAATTTTTTGACAGTTAATAATCTAACGAAAAAAATACCGATAGATTGTAAACTTACGGTTCTCACAATCTTACGGTGACATGTATAAGTCAATCTCAATAAATTAGAGTAATTCAGTATTGATTCTATTCTATATTCAATTATCATAACGAGCTTGATGTGCGATGTCATTAAACAAGGTGGTGATAACAATGTATAATGCCGTTCCTAGTCAGCATACGAAAATTCAATCGAATAAATCCAATAGCTTAGTCACTATAGACAAAGAATGGCAAAACTCATAGTCGGCCCATCAACTACTATTTAGCGTGTTACAAAAAATCACTTTAGTTTCGATGCTAGAATTTATTTGATAGTTCCAAAATACTCTTATGCTTTAGAATTGCCAGTTTATTGTCGTATTGTTGTAAACATTTATCTGATGGTAAATGTATAAGGTGTTGAATTAAGGAGCCGTCTGAAATCTATTAAAAACCAAAATGTTTCGAACTAAACACTACTACACATGATAAAGTCCAAAGTTGAAATAGGTCATTTTCAGTTTTTATATCACCCATTCTCATTTTTTTTATACTTTCGTTTGGTCTTTTCTTTGTAAGTCTCCTGCTGCTACATGTAAAAGTCTGATCAACAGCTGATGATCATAGAAAAATATTCTCTTAAGTTTATGTTTAAATAACTTAATACGACTTTGCAATACCAAATATGTACCAAGTATGTCGTAACTCGAGGTGTTCCAGTAACAAACACCGAAGTACACCTTCCGGTCACTTCATGAAGTCCGGAGGTAAAGTCTCATCATAACTATCAAAACGAGCCCAAACTCGGTGCACCTAGTTCTACTTGTCGAGGAGTTCCAGTAACAGATACCGAAGTGTACACTTTTAGGTCATTCCATCAAGTCCGGAGATAAGGTCTCATCATAACTAACAAAACCAGCCCAAAGTCCACGGCTCACATCTCTGTACTATTAGAAGGCGCCCAGTGCCTAGCAGTCACTGAAGTAGGTATTTGTATCTAAGTATTATTTAGTAAAAATATAAACAACAAAACGAAATATTTTTTTAGGCATCTATCTGCCTATGTATTATAAAGAAATAAGAAAAAAAAATACTTTCAAAGAGTAATTAAAATTACAACGAGTGATAGACAAGTGATTATAATGAGTGTTTACTTACCAACGAACTCTTGATAATTTACTAGATTTTACCGATTGTTTGAATGAGATAAGTGCCATTATTGACGAATATGGAATTGAATGTGTTTTTATTTTGGGCGACTTTAATGCGGATCCAGGTGAGTTGTTTTGCACTGAACTTATGCATATTTGTAGTGATCAACAGTAATGGAGAAGGACTCATCATTTATTCAGTTCAATATAAACAATAACAGTCATAATCACAGTCATAATATCAACATAAGCCATAGTAGTAGGACAATAGACATTTTTGTTTTTGGAACGAAGTTTTGTAACGCGGCTTGCAGTAAGTAGCAGTGCACTGGCAGAAATCGTCACGCGAAAATTGTTCATACTTGTGTGAATTAACACTCTCACTCTTTTTCTTTCTTTTTGAATTAGAAGAAGACAGTCACAAGTGAAAGTCGAAAGTGTGTATTTGGTCAAAATGAAAATCCAAGATGGCGGCTGCTAAAATTATAAAGTTTTTCGTCATGGGTATCGTTTTCATAGTTCACGAGGGTGCTAAAGTCGATAGTAAGGTCAAAATGTAAATCCAAGATGGCGGCAGCGAAAATTTTGTTTTTGTTTTAAATCATACGTGAGAAGGAAGTACGTTCTTGACGAGGTGGTCCCCCGACCGAACTCGTTTCTTTTCTGTACATTTAAAACTAGTTATTTATACGAGATAATTTTCAATAAGTGATATCTTGTTCAAATACTATTTATTTGTCTAAACATCAACAACATTTTGAAACTGAAGCTTTAAAGTACATAACTACTCAAATTAGGATAATTACACAAATACACAATTCTTTCTATACAACAATTACAAAACCACCATTGTGTTATGATTTTTTCACAGCATATAAACGTTTGCTAAACACATTTTTCTTATGTTAATACTTAAAAAACCACATTAAACAAGCATTCAGTATTTGAGTATAAAATGCGTACAAACAATATTTATGACAAAGATGTAATCTCAAAACTAGCAAATTCAATAAAACGACAAGAGATACAAATTAGTCACTTTCTACTGTAAAAATGTTAAACAAACAGTTCAAGGTATATGGACTATTCACCAGGTAAGCGGTATCGATGACATGACAGTGTTGTAAATTTGATGGGCCCAAAACTTCGCCACACCCACGGCATAATCAATCACAGAGCAGAGATCACTTTGACTGCATATTTTTGGGTAAGCAGGATAGGAGGTAAGTCGCCTGCTTTGTTGTTATACTTACTTAGGTCATCATCATCATTCTTTTGCTCTTATACTAATTTATTTGGGGCCAACGCGGCATTTCTTCTTCTTCCATACTTCATTTACTAGTCATCATCTCCAGTCACCCCCTTCCTAGCCTTATTATCTTTCACACAGCCCATCCATCGGTTCTTTGGTCTTCCCCCACACATACTTAGTACTTGGAATTATCCACATTCATACTCATAACTTTCCTCGCGATATTTTCCTCCGCATCATGTTATCAATAGTAAATTATATGGCATTTTATTAATTATGCTATGTTAAATTAATTCTGATTTTAAAATTAAAAGTTTTGTTTTGACTATTGTAGTTCTGGCTGAGTTCGTAGACGGCACGTGCTCGTGCCATCTACGAACGAGATGCATGCGGCGCAATCACGGCGCATTACTCGGAACGGAGATATAATGGGGGGGAAACGCCATCTTGGTTGTCGTGCCAGTCTGGCGAGCTCAGTCGTGCATAAGACGTCGAGATACGAGTACTAAAGCTCGAGCTGTGATTTTAAAAAGATACCTAGTGTTAACTGTGAGGTATATTTGATTTTGTGTGTTGGAGAAATAAAATAAGTAAATACATGAACACGTGCCTATTATTTCTAAACCTTATTTTCAAAAGCCATGAACCTGAATAACAGTTAATTTACATATTTAAACTATTACAGAGTCTATCTGTAAGAGTACAGAGTCTACAATCACATGTCCATACCATGACAACCGATTTCCACACAACTTTTCAGTCACCATGTGATTTAGGTATTTTACAAAATATCAAATTGAAGGACAACAATAACGCAATTAGTTATAAGACTCATCAATTGTATTGGTAACGTGACGTCCACATTGAACAGGCCACACGCGCTCATCTTACTAAACAACCGATTTGTGTGTATCACGTTCTTGCAAAGATGTTTTTGACTTTCTGGAAAGAAATATGGCAATGTAAGGTTTTGATGGCAAAACAGGTTATACTAAACTTATTCGAATGTTACAAAAGATATTACATAAATATGTTTTGTTACGTTTTTATGAAGCAAAAACCAGGTTTTTTGCTTCATAAAAACAGGTGGCAATCCGATGTTCTGTCTATTTCGTAAGTTTTTCCATAATTTTTAGGGTTCCGTACCCAAAGGATGCCAAATGGAACCCCATTACTAAGCGTCCACTGTCCATCCGTCCGTCTGTCTGTCCGTCAGCGGTCTCACAAATCGTAATAGATGATAGACAGTTAAAATTTTCACAAATTGTGTATTTCAATTGCCTCTACAACGAAAAATAAAGAAATCTAAATGAAGTTAAAAATTAAAGGGGTATATAAGAAACGTGATATTTTAGGCGTTTTTTGCTAAATATTTATATTGTGGCCGGTTTTTAGGGTTCCGTACCAAAATGGTAAAAAGGAACCCTTATGGTGCGAGTCAGTCTGTCTGTCCGTCTGTCTGTCACAGCTGGATTTCTCAAAAACTACTAATGCTATCAACTTGAAATTTGGAATGGTTTTAGATGACGTTTTCCCAACTATTTTGCAATTAAGAAAGAAATAAAAATATACATACATTTTTTTGCAACAGGGACTGAACGGGGATCTTAAAAATTCGAAGTGGGGCTACTAGGGCATGTGGGAAATATGAAAGAGCGCTATTTGCACATTTTCAATATTTTTTTTTAGGTCGCACAATTTTCGACTTTTGACGAAAAATAAAATACCAGATTACAGGAAAAATAAAACGATGTCTCTAAATAGCACACTTTTTCAGAAATCACCAACTTGAATTGCATTAGTTCCACTATCGGTCAAGCGATGGCGCTGACCTAAAACTGCAATATTCTATACGGGGCAGTGTGCAATGTTAAAACTCTGACGAATAAAGGCCTCGCCGATGAACATTTAAAATGGTACGGAATCCTCGGTGCGCGAGTCCGACTCGCTCTTGACCGGTTTTTGCTTTATTATACAGGTAGGAAAAGGATTTTACTAGAAAAACCAGCTAAACACCTAGACCGAGATTAAAAAACGTTACTTAGCTCGTACTTTGGCTGAATATTTTTCTGTTACTGCCAAACTACACGCAAGATAGATACGGGTTAATAATTATTATCTAATACTTATTACTTGGACAGTTTGTTTTCTTCATAAGCTGTATACACGCTGTCTCAGCTTCCACAACAGTTGTATAGAACTTCTCACAGTGTATAGCATGTATTATAATTAGTCCCATAGTCTTTATCACCCATAAAACTATTGACATTTTCTGAGGGAGCGCCTGGAAAATGAGAATTAATATTATTAAATATACTACTACATAAAAAGCTATTTATTGAAACTGGTCCATTGAAAAATGTTTTAAATACTTACTTTGTTTCCAACTTCTAAATTAAAATTCGACGCATCCTGTATCACTATATAGACATAATATATAGTGCGATGAAATGCGCCAACTGTGTGATACAATGCCTATGAAAAACAAAAATGAAGAAATAGAAGATGTTTTTTTCAAGACGATTATTATTTTTAAAGTTAATTTAATAAAATATTGTTGTTTAGTCTTTTATTGTGTGCAAAAAATGCAGCAAAAATATTTAAGAATAATTACTAGTTTGTTATAAATATAGAAGGCTGCACGTCAGTGGTAACAACATTTGCGTAAGCTGGCCCTTTATTCTATTTAAATTCTACTACGCCAGTTCAAAATTGAAGTGTCACCAACGACGAGCGTCCTACTATACAAAAAAATTGTTCTTTCTTTGATATTTAAAAAAACATTAAGAACATAATAACTAGATACATTTTTTTTTTTTTTTTTTTTTTTTTTTTTTTTTTTTTTTTTTTTTTTTTTTTTTTGTTAAACCAACCCACCATTACTTGGAAAACGGTCTTAAACAGATCGTAAGCTTTTAAAATATTTTGGTATATCTCAAGCATTTTAAGACGATGTTCATCAGTATTTTGTTCATCCCTCAGGACATCTTTAATCCACTCATCGAGATATTCCCTAAGCAGGATTATAATTCGGGTAGCTATAATTATATCAGTATCGCATACGATTAGCATGACTTCAAAAATGATGCTAAAAATTAAATTGACAACGTTTTTGAAGTCCCATGATGAATAGAACGTGAGAAGTACTAAAAAGTTTATGGAGGTAATAGAAATGAAAGAGATCCAATTCCAAGTAACATAACTCGAGATCTTACTAAATCCCATGCTCCTATGTATAGTTTGGATCTTCAAAATAAGTAAGACGTTGTTATTTTTATGCACAAAGCCCAGAATGAACATAGTCGTGAACCCGATCGCATAAGTGAAGAAGTACATAGTAGTGGCGAGTGATAAAAGGCCAATTATTAAAGGTTTCTTGCTAACAACAGGTAAATCTGTAGAGAACATAAAATAGTAACACAAAGCATTCATAAATAACATGCCACAAAATGCAAATAGGTGATATTTTTTTCCACTTGGATATATGTGATTTTTTCGAACATTATATTTTGAAGTCAACAACAGATTTAATGGAACGTTAAAGGAGTGCACTATTCTTTTTACATCTTTTACTAATCGATTATTGAGTAACACTTGAAATGACATCTCTGGTTTTATTTTTTTATTTGGTGACATGGTTTACCATAAACTTCAAATGTCGCTGTTATAATAAAAAAATGGAGGAACAAAACTACTCACTAATTTAATTTGTGTATTGGTTAATCAATCTACCTTGCCTGTCCCAACTATATATTATTATTTTGGATTGATTGAATAAATAGTAAAGACGAAATGTACATTACCAATATTAAAGACTTTCAAGGAAATAATAAATAAAATGAGGATGTTATAATTAAGATCTTATCTTTAACCCACTTTTCGGGACAACTTAGTTAATTAAGAATTATGAAAAACACAGTCATATTTTTTATAAGGAACTAATTATAAATTTTATAGTCAAAGTCAAATCATTTATTTCAAATAGGCCCATGTGTGGCACTTTTGAACGTCAAAATTTACAAAATAATAGAATTGATTCTAGTCGCCCCTTCCAAAAGGTAGTTTTCGTATAGAGAAGAATAGGCAAGAAATTCCACCTCAACGTTACGTTTACCTCTTTGGAGGTAAGTGTAAGTCACAAGTTAAAATAAAAATGGCTATAAGGGTGAAGCACAGGAGTGTGTTAAATGGTATATACCTACGATGTAAGTTCAGACGCACTCAAGAGTTTATTTATTTTTAAAAACAGTTTTTAGAACTTGGGTACACATTAGACACTCTGAATTGATCAGACTAGAATTTTTGAGTACTTAAAATAACTTTGTTTAAGAATTAGATTCCAGGGTTTCGAAAACAAGACCTCACAAGCGGCGCTCAGACCAAATTCTACCCTAAACTGAAAAACTTGAAGCTCGTTTCTATAGTTCTGTGTCATTTTTTAAAACGTTTTCAAACACATTTCAAGTGATTAATGGCCAGAGCGAATACAAATGGTTTACAGAGAGGGAAGTCTACAGGTGCTCTTAATAAATAATAATAATAATAATCTCTACGTTGACGTCGTGGTGGGGCTTGCGCGCTCCGAATTCTGGGTCTGTGCCGGTAGTTTATTTTACCGGAACAGGTCTAGGATGAGGAGCCAGACCAAGAGAGATACAAAAACCCGCAGGGCAGCATGTGGCGAGCTGTTGGGCAGTAGCGACCCCACGGACCCTATCTCCCCGGAGAAATCTTGTTCCTCACCTCTGGCTTGCCTTAATTGGCCGGTTGGAGTGAGCACTGACGAGGAACAGAGCTCCCACCTCATTCTCGCCTTTATTGGCCGGCTTGAGTGGAGATTCGCAAGAGCAAACGTGCTCGGAGGAAGGAAGTATTTCAGTAAGTGCTCGTAGGGATCTTGACCATCTTCCGGGCTCTGGGATTGTTCTGAAAGCCGTGGAATACCTCTCCACTCCTCAAGCATCTCAAGACATGTTGCCCCCTTGTTGCTACGACACTGTGCTAGCGACCGTTTTCGGGGGCCCATTAATGAGTGTGCAAGTCACCCCCTGCCATTTTATCCGTGTGTATATAAAACATTGATCAGGCAGGGGCCATAGTCCTTCCATAGTTTCAGGTGACCAGTCCACTTTAGCCACCCAAACCCATAGTCCAATATCTTTGTTTCCTTAATTATAATAGTCCTACACCAACCGGGGGTTGTCCTTGGCTGCACTTGCATAGTACGAACAGGGATAATCGTCGGTTGGTACCTCATTTAATTAAAAACGTCTAAGGGGCCTCTGCGAGTTGGCTTCGGCCCCTCGTACGCCTTCCAAAGGTCCGGGACTCTAAGGTCCCGAGAAATGTCAAAGACGTAAAAATAATAATAATAAATATCTTTATTTCCAATTTACAATTTTACATATGCCACTTGGTATAACATAATATTTTCATATAAAAAATTGTAGGTTAATGCAGAGTTATACACCTCTGACACCCAAGCTAAGATTAAACTTGTGTTATGGGTGTCAGGGCTCTCAAGTTAACACCATTTAGAAAATAAAAAAAATAAAAATTCGAAATTTCTCTGTGTAGATTTACACTCTCTAGAAAATAAAGATTTTAAAGAAATTAAAAACAAAATAATTAAGATAAAAACCATTTGTATAGTGTGTGTTGTGATTGTGTTTTTTGTGTTGTGATGTGTAGTGTTTGGTTGTTATGTTGTGTTATGTTATGTAGTGTTGTGTTGTGTTGGAAGGTGGGTGTATTTGAAGGTGTGTCGGACGGGGTACTGTTTGGGTGTGGGTTAAATCTACGTATTGAGTATTTTTTCAACCTCGTCATAGCTAAGCGTCATTAACCATTTACAGACTATACCTTTACAATCAAATTTATTTAAAGTGTAGATGTTGCATTGTTTGTTTACAAAGTTGTATATTCGGCTACCAAGGATTCTGAAATGACGCTCTGCAAGTTTCGTTCTGTGCCTCTCTATGGTACACACATCGGTGGTCCTACGTTTTGTCAAGCGATTGAGATCCAGCTGCAAAGAAGCATGTCTGCGCAATGTACAGTTTAGCACAAAGAGCTGCCTCACGGTCAAAATCTGACATTCTTTGTACAATTGAGTCGTACTATGCCGATAGTGTTTAAAGGTCATGACCTTGAGGACAGCTCTCTGCGCCCTTTCCAGTTGAATCAAACCAGTCCTCGAAGCACCGCCCCAGACCGTTATGCCAAACGTTAATATTGACTGACAAAGGGAGAAATAAACCATGCGTAAGGTATCTACGTCAGCACTATACCGCAGGCCCCTAAACACGGCAATTAGTTTTCTAACTCTGCCAGACAATGCCCCAATCTGGGCATTCCATGATAAGAGGTTGTCTATTTGTACGCCAAGATACTTCACACTAGTTTTTCTTGTCAGGGGAAGGCATGAGCACTGGTTTGGGTAAGCATTACAATGAGCATGAGCTTTAACTGAAAATGTGTTGTCGGGTTGCGAACTAGATTTAAGAGAGAAAGTGATGAAGTTGGTTTTATCCACATTTAAAGTTAAACTATTTGCCGATAGCCAAGACATAACAATGCTAAGAATAGATTCCGCTCTCTCCCGGGCCTCACTCCAAGTTTCAGCATGGATCAGAAGGGCCGTATCATCAGCATACGTGTAAATGGAACAATTTGGGAGCACCAAATCACATAGACTGTTCACATATACTAAAAAAAGTGTAGGCCCCAAGATGGAACCTTGAGGCACTCCGAAGGACAATCCACACTCGCCACTAACACATGCGGTGACTTTAACACACTGAGTACGCTCAGAAAGATAGCTCGCTAAGATAGCAAGGGCAGGGCCTCTAACTCCAATTCTCTCCAATTTTTTGAGTAGGATGGGGACAGAGACAGTGTCAAATGCCTTGGATAAGTCTAAGAAAATACCCAGGCACTTAGACTTTTTATCAAGAGTCTCAACAATATCATCAGTCAGAGCCGAGAAAGCGTCCTCACATGACTTTCCCCTACGAAAGCCAAATTGATTGTTGGAGAGAATATTATGGCTTTCCAGGAAAGACACAAGACGATTGTTCAGGACCCTTTCAAGAACCTTCGACAATGCTGGAAGGACCGAAATTGGTCTGTAATTGTTAACACTGCCTCTGTCTCCCCCCTTGTGAATAGGGTGAACGACCGCTCTCTTTAAAACTTTTGGGAATACACCCTCAGAGATACAAAGACCACATATGCGAGCGACGAGGGGCACAAGAGTCTGTCTGCTCATTTTTAGAAGATGTGAACTAATGCCATCCCATCCCGGGGCAGAATCAGTTCGAAGACCCATTATAATGTCTTCAACTTCCGCATGATCCGGAGGAAGAAGAACAATTGAGTTCACCTGGGAGTCGTCCCTGATATATGACTCATGTAAAGTATCAGCATTTGTATGCTTAGCTGCAAGTTCCTTGCCAATATTCGCAAAATAATTGTTTACTAAATTTAATGAGGACTTGCAGTCTAGCTTGGACATGGACAATAACTCCATAGGAGGAGATTTTGAGTTTCGTTTATTAATTATGGTGTTTATGATATTCCAGGTCTTTTTAGGATTATTTTTAGCTTTTACCAATTCGTTTTTTTCGTGATAATTTTTTAGCCTAAATAGAAGCTTGTTGCAGAAGTTGCGATAACGTATGTAAGTTAATTTTAAGGTATAATTGTCCGGTGTCTTTTTGTGTTCTCTATGCATGTTGTCCCTATTTCTAATGCATCTTAGTAGCCCTGGAGTGATCCAAGGCTTGATTATTCTCAGCCTAGAAGGAATGCAACTGGTGATGGTGTTTTTATGTATTATAGAAACAATTGTATTAATAAGAAACTCAGTAGCCCAATTAGGATTGGTAGTAGTCAAGATGGTACTGAAGTCGGTTTTTGCAATTTCAGTAACAACCTTAAGCAGATCTACTTTCGAGAGAACTTTAGTCGTTTGACGTTTTGCTACATTCTTTATACAAACGAGTACTGGGACATGGTCAGTAATGTGACTGTCCAGGACAAAAGATACTACCTCCCTCCAAACTTTAATCATGACATGATCCAGGCAATTCTTTTCTCTGGTAGGAAGAGTATAGGCTGGTAAGAGTCCGTGTGATGCAGTCAAAGTCATGTATTCGTTGTAATTTGGATCATTATTAGTTGTGCTAATGTTAATGTTCATGTCTCCCACCAGAAAAATATTTTTATAAGAGGTTACCGATGCTAGTACAGTATTGAGACTGTTTAAAAAGTTATCTATTCTGCGAAAGGATGGCGGCCTGTACACGGCAATAATTACGATATCAGTGAGTTTGCAGACAAGGCAGTTTGCATCAACAATCTCCGGCTCAACAATGTTATGTTGTAAATCCGAAAGAACGTAGATAACCAGACCATCGCTTTTATTTAGGCTATTTGCAGACGAATATGTCGAGTATCCCTGCAGAATCGGAATATTTGTATTTTTGTTCAGCCAACATTCCGAAAAAATTATAATGTCACATCTGATTTTTAAAGATGATAATAACACAAGAACGCTATTGAAATTCTTACCAATACTACGTATATTTAGATGCAGCAGATTAATTGTTTTTAAGGGGTTTCCTAAAATTTGAAGGCATTTTTCAGGGGGGCAACTGAAAGTTTTGTGGGTCCCATATGTATCCAAGCTATTGATTATATCATTTACGTTGTTCATTTTTGTTTAATTTAATATCATGTACACTTAAAGATTTTACGTTTGGAGACGTTTTTAGCTGTAGGACATTACAGAACTGGTCATTAGTGTTCCCTAATATAACCTGGGATAAGCAAAATGTTCGATATTGTGTCGGAAAATTATTTCCTAAAACCAATGAACTTTGTGACTTGTGCGTGAATGAGTTGTGTATTAGAATGGTGAATTTTAGAGTTGTATTAAGTATTAGATTTTTGTAAGTGCATGAATGTGACTGTGTAGAGAGGATACAAAAAGTTAAAAAATAACAAATAGGATTATGGTTACAGAATATAGAAGCTAAAGCTACTCGAACAATTAAGATATTACATATTATCATGCAGTAAGTTTTGAAAGCTGGATTCAGAGATGATAAGTACTGGTTTTACCCCTTCCTTCTTGCGAATAAAAATTTTTCCATTTGCCGTCCAGCAGTATTGGCATCCATTACTTTTAGCAAATTTACGTGCGTCATAGAAAAGTTTCCTGGCAGTTGCCGGAAGACGATCAGCAATGTAGATAGGGGTGCGCTCACCATTCAAGCCAGAATGTTCACTATTTAATTTTTCGGAGGGTGGCTTGCCTTTGTTAAATTCACGCACAGCGCGAAGTACTGTGGTTTTCAGAGTGACTGATTGAAATTCTGCAATAATTTGCTTAGAAGGACCTTGGCTACTATGCACTCGATAAATGTCCCGTATCTCTTCCGGTTTTACCTGCACCTCTAATGATCTACACACGCCCATGACTATTTCCGTTAAGTCACTTGCGTTTTCATTTGGCTTAGGGGAGATATTACGCAGCTCGATTACGGCAGACCTATGATTTTCTTGATTATCTTTTATTTGTTTTTCTAGCTGGTCTATATATTTACGTTGCTCTGAGCGTTCACTTTCCAACCTTCCCACACAAGCTCTTATCTCCTCATATTTGGCATTCATCAACGTAGCAGAGTCCTCAATCTCAGTCTTGATATTCCGTAGCTCTTCATTTTGTGCTTTTAAATCAACCAACTCAAGCGTAATTTTAGACATAAATTTTTGCAAAATAGTTTCCTGATCTGTATTCAATTTAGTTAGCATTGCTCGAATTTCCTCTTTAAAATCCTCAAGTTCGCTTGTGGCACTTAAGTCTAAACACGGGCGCTTTGATGATCTCTGCTGTGTATTGATGAACTCATAATCACTCGGTGGAGCCACAATATTGGGGTTTGATGAAGCACGTTGTACCTCAATAGTAGGAGTAGAGGGAGGCGTTCTGTTTAATTTAGGCATTTTAAGTATGTTATCAAAATATTTAAAAATATCTAACACCTTAATGCAACAGGTAGTCCAGCGTAGACGCTCGCAAACAACTCGAAGCAGATAAAGTATTCGTAGCGATCGTAGCGGCTTTTGCCGGCGCGGCGCGTAGCCGATGCGAATGACGTATTACGCACTCCGTAGCAACGTGTCAGAAGCAGGACAGTAATTTGCTGTGATGACGTAATGTCTATTTGGCGCCGACATAAAATGCGTCGTCTCGGTGCGTGCTGTCAGAGGTTCAAATCTCAGCATGCGCAAGTCGACTTTTCGTGTTTATTTCAATCTTGACTCACCAAAAGTTAGTAGCGACGACGCTCCGACCTCCAACGAGCCGCACTCGAGAAAGCGAGACTTCCAACACAAACCAATATGTCCGCTGCTCCTTACGGGCACTTCCCCAAGAAGAAAGAGGAGGGTCCGAGTATCGGTACAATTTAATAATTAAAACAAATTTAAAAGATTATTTCTATATTCTCAGTGACTAAAAACACGTCCGCTCTGACCGAGAGCCTAGGAGAGAGATCTTATTGCTAAGGTTAGTATATACACCGGCTTTATGAAAGGTTTAGAAAACGATGAAGTGTACTTGTCCATGGTGTGTTATAACTATGGTTTAGATAAAAAAATAAAGTTTAATAAAAAACTGTAACCCGACTCCGGGAAAATAAAAACGATCTAAAAAGTACGAAACAAGCAAATATTTCAGACAGAAATCAAGACATAGGTACAAAAATGGTCCAGGTAAAGCCGTGGTCGCATGCCTGTAAACCATGTTGGTGCCAGGAACACCTACAAAATTATAATGGCATGCGACGACGGCTTTACCTTGACCATTTTTGTACCTATGTCTTGATTTCTGTCTGAAATATTTGCTTGTTTCGTACTTTTTAGATCATTTTTATTTTCCCGTAGTCGGGTTACAGTTTTTTATTAAACTTAATTTTTTTATTTTATACTTTTCCGTTTTTACACTTGATAAACGTAAATAAGAGTAATACAATAGTTCAGTAATTAACCTATTTTAAATTCCAATAGCAGTGCATAGTGCTTTGGACGAAACCATAGAGCGATTTATTTCAACGCCAACACCATATATCGATATCGAGCTTCGAAGAAATCCAAAATATAAATATTTCGTTGTACTTGTTTTTCTTCATAAGAGTGGAATTACAAATCGTTACTATTTATTAAGATTTGATTAACTGCACGTTGGTAACATCTTGCGATACCTACTACGTAGCGCAGTCTCACTTTTGCTTGTTTTTAACGATTAAAACATATTTATTTACTTTTAAAATATAATATTATATACATATTTGTAATGTGCTCGTCAAGACCTTTCTTTTGATACCAAACATGTCATGATCATCCCATTTTAATTTTTTTCGAGGTTAGAAATAATTTACGTGTAAAGTCCACCAAATTAAATTTAGGGAAAAGTTATATAGCCTATGTCACCCGGATCATTATTACGAATCTATTGATATCTCATTCATCAAAATCGGTTTAGTAGTTTAGGCGCTACGGTGGAACACACGTAAAAACAAACATACATACATAGACTGCTAAAATCATAACCCTTCCTTTTGGCTTTGCCGTAGTCGGGTAAAAAATAAATAAATTGGGTAGATGACAGTTTGATTGAAAATGTCAGAATATAAATAATTCTAAGATTTTTTACAAAGACGAAAATTAGTAGTATAAAATAAGTTTTGGATGCTAAAACAATCAGAGGATAATTAATAGTATGCTTTTCAGAGGTGACAATGTTAAATAATATTATAAAAGGTGAGTTACGTGTCATAGGATTTTAATAGGTAACATTTGGAGTCTGTCAGTTTTATCTTCATAGTGAGGAGAGCTTCTCAAACCACTCTTTAAAAACCTCAAAGTTCATTTCCTCATGGTAATCACTTGTAGTTTTAGAGACGAATGCGAGGAGGCAGTCTGGAATAAAACCTTGAGAAGCTGATACCGCGTGACATATAATAAGTCGGGCTCCTTTTCCCGATGAAACTTTTGAGGTGGAGGCCGCTGTATCATCGGTCCATGTCTGCGAAACCGTATGGTTCGCATTCAACCATGTTTCGTCAATAAACACGACATTGTCCCAATCTGTAATTTTATTTACTTGACGTGAGAATGTTACTCTCTTCAAAATAATATTGTAGCGTTCTAGCAGGATTTTCTGCTTGTCAGATTTTTTGAATCTTAAGCCAATCGATTTCAAAACCTTTGATAGAGACGATTTACCGCCAAATCGATATAATTAAGCCTGCGTCTTTTAACGAACTTATTAGCTTTTCCCGTGTAGGATATTCTTTTCTCGAGATATCCATAAATGTGGTTGCGAATTGCAGCAGCATCAAAATTATCAACGCCAACAATTTTCTTGTCCCTCTTTCTTTTTTTCGGTGTTCGTAAAGTATTATCTTCTGAGCCTGATGGTCCGTATTTCTCTTTCAGAATTTGAGTTACTGTCTGTTACTTCTCTATTCCCAATGCATCGGCAACGCGTCCTTTTGGTTGTGTCAATGGTAAAAGAGGCCCATCGTTAACTGATTCACGTTCAAAATAATTGTACAATTTCACCACTAGTTCGCGAGATTGACTGTTTAGCGTTTTCCCCCATTTCGACATAGTAAGACTGTAATATTGTTCTTGTTTACTAATCGTTAAGGAATCGGAGTCCAATTTATAGCCAGGTAAACGTAGTCAGTAAGATCAGTCCAATAAAAAAGCCGGGTCGAAGAAAATAACACCAAAAACGCACAGTCACTTCGCTCAACGACAAAAGACTGCGTCATGTAATGGCGACATGACATGGCGTCATCGACAGGCACTGGTGTTGCCAGCAACATCCCCCCTAAATTGTACCTAACATCAATGATTTTTCTATTTAGTTACTTTTTTGTATTTTTATAGTTAGTTTAAAGAATAATAAATATAATGTTTTATTATAATCACAACGTGGTTATTAATTTATGGTGATATTTCTTCACAAGTAATCATTGCATTCGATTCCACTTATCAGCTTTCAATTTTTAGAGTAACATCCCTAGTGTTTAAAAAGAAAAAGGGTTAACTGACACAACATTGTAACGACGTTCAGTTCTTTAGATCAGAAATTGATTATTATCTTTAGAATGGTTTATTAGTGAAAGCAAATCGTAAAATTACTTGTATCGGTCATTGTTACAATAAATATGTAATCGTAATTGAAAAAAGCAATTGTTCAGTTCTAACAAAACGAAAAAATATATTATTTTATGCCCGCCGTTACAAGGTTACATTGTTGAATTTTGATGAATTGTCAAATGTTACCTATTAAAATGACTCGACTTTAGTATGAGCTCAACTGTCATCAATGAGATTCAATAGAATTTTAATATTACTATCGATCTCCAGGCGAGCTCGTGACAGTCAAGGGGGTAAATAGATCAAAAGGTATTTAGTAACATATAAATAGAATAGATTTTGTGATTCTGCGCAGCAAAATACCACAAGGTACCTACATTGATTAAATAATTATATGTGAAGGCGATGAGGATGACTATACCACAATAGGTAAAAGTAAAATGAAGCAACGACAGATAAATTAATTATGTAATAGAAACAATGGTGCTCACATATTTACAAACATTGTAAAAGTAGATGTTTTTCCTAAAATTTTACAATTAATAAGTCAGTGGATATTCTGTTGTGCAGAACCACATCATTTAAATCACACGTGAGTAGGAAGTATGTTTTTGACGGGGTGGTCCCCCGACCGTATTCGTTTTTTTCTGTTTATTTAAAACTAGTTATTTATAGTAACGGTAATTTTCAATAAAGTAATATCTTGTTCAAATAATATTTATTTGTCTAAACATCAACAACATTTTGAAACTGAAGCTTTAAAGTACATAACTACTCAAATTAGGATAATTACACAAATACACAATTCTTTCTATACAACAATTACAAAACCACCATTGTGTTATGATTTTTTCACAGCATATAAACGTTTGCTAAATACGTTTTTCTTATTTTAATACTTAAAAAACCACATTAAACAAGCATTCAGTATTTGAGTATAAAATGCGTACAAACAATATTTATGAAAAAGATGTAATCTCAAAAATCGCAAACTCAATAAAACACAAAGAGATACAAATTAGTCACTTTCTACTGTAAAAAACAAAAATGTTAAACGAACAGTTCAAGGTATATGGACTATTCACCAAGTGAGCCGCCATCTTCTTCGTATCGATGACATGACAGGGTTGCAAATTTGATTGGCCCAAAACTTCGCTACACCCACGGCATCATCAATCAGAGAGCAGAGATCACTTTGACTGCATATTTTTGGGTAAGCAGGATAGGAGGTAATTTTTTTTGTTTTTTTTTTTTTTTTTTTTTTTTAAATGGCTTCTCGCAGTTTTGACCACTAAGGTCGTGGCTGCTTAACCGGATTTTCCTGTGGGTGCCATAAGCTTCTACACTTAGAGCCTCCAGCCAGGAGCTTTTTGAACTATTCTAAATTAAAATTAAGCGAATGCTCGCTAAGGGCACCCCCTGTGGGGTACGGACCTCGGCTTAGGGCATCGCTGACGGGAGGACAGCATGAGGGGACAGGCTGGATCAAATTTATATTTATATCATGATTATTATTCGGGGTATTTAAAGCTACGTGCTCAGCTGCAACAACTGCTGGCACCTCGTTATCGAGCAAGGGTCGGGGGGGGGATTCGTTTACTCGGGGAGTAGATCGCGTACGTAAAGGACCTCGGCGGCGAGGTCGGAATGACGGGAGGCGTCTGTGTTTGTGCACTGTACTGGTGGCCCTATTCTGCTCCTGGAGGAGTGTAATGGGGTCATCTGGGTCGGAGAGTACATGCCTCGGACGGCGGATCTGACTGATTTGGGACGGGACATAATTGGCTGCCTCGACTATCAGAGGGTTCCGATGTCGAGGAGCGGACTCAAAGTGGCGCTTTGCCATGCGTTTGAGGAACTGGTGGATCGTAGGGATCTTACAGTCGAGATGGAGGATCTCGTTTCTGACGTACCACGGGGCTCCCGTGGCCTTGTGAAGGAATCTGTTTTGAAGGGTCTGCATCCTATGGATGTAACGGGGTTTGGCGTGGGCGAAGACTGCTCCCGCATAGGTCATTATGGGACGGACACACGCTGTGTAGATACGCAATTTGCACTTTAGTGACAATTTGCTGCGTGAATTTAGGATACAGTGAAGCCTACCTAGAGCGAAAGCGGCTCGCGAACGAACCGTCTTTATGTGCTCTGAAAAGGAGAGACGGTGGTCTAAGATCACACCTAGGTACTTGGCTCGCTTCTCCCAAGGGATCGGCTTGCCGAACAGGGTGATCGTTCGGGGGGGAGGGGGGGGTCTAGATCTCGGTTTCGAGAATGAAACCGCTTGACTTTTGTCGGGATTAACTTCGATCCTCCACCGTCTAAACCAGGCGCCAAGGTTACTGACGGCCCGTTGTAGATTTAGGAGAGACGAAGGGGCATTGCCTTTACAGATGATCGCAGTGTCGTCTGCGAACAGAGCGAGCTGCGTCCCTCTGTGTCTGGGGATGTCGCTGGTGAACAGCGTGAACGCGAGGGGGGCTATCACTGAGCCCTGAGGGACTCCTGCCCTTATGGGGCGAGGGGAGGATAGGGCACCTTCGATACGGTAGCGGAAGGTGCGATTCGACAAGTAGTCTCGTAAGATGAGTACGAGACGATCCGGCACTCCGAGTTTGTATAGCTTATATACTAAGCCGTTGTGCCAGACTTTGTCGAAAGCTTTCGCTATATCGAAGAAGACTGCGCATGTCGGATAGCCGCGGGTGAGACCACCTTTGACCAGCTCGACTATGCGGTGGACCTGATGCACGCTAGAGTGCTGAGTTCTGAAGCCGAACTGCTCGTCGGGTATGAGGCCCTTAGTCTCGGCGTAGTCTCTGAGACGCTTATAAATAAGCCTCTCGTAGATTTTTCCGAGAACTTTGAGCAGACTGATTGGGCGGTAACTAGAGGGCTCGTTTTTAGGCTTGCCGGGCTTTGGGATACCTATGACCGTGGCCTCTTTCCACGTCTGGGGAAAGATGTTATTGCTTAGAGCACCATTGAAGATGGTGGTCAGTAGCATGATCAAGTGGGCTGGGAAGAGCTGGACCACCCTATTGGTGAGTCCGTCTGAACCGGGGGCTTTGCGCGTATGCAGACCTTTGATTATCTCGTGCACCTCATCTGGTTCGATGGGGGGCAGGGGAAAATCAGGGTCTTCAACGGGAGGAAGGGAGGCTCTACGTTCGACTTCGGCGTCGACCTCGTCGAGGTGAGCTTTGTCTACTGGTAGGGTGCTGGGAGAGCATTGAGCTTCTAGACTGTCGGCTAGGCACTCGGCTTTGTCGATGTCGTCGAAGGCAATGGTTTTATCGGGGCGGACTAACGGGGGTACGGGGGCCGACTGGGGGGACCTGAGTTTCCTCTGGAGTTCCCAGAAGGCTAGATGAGAGGGCTCTAGATCGCTCACCATCTTATCCCATCCCGCTTCACGCAGCTCCGCTATACGTGTCCTAACAGATCTCTGATAGTAGCGCATATGGGCTTTGTTGGCGGCACAGGGGAAGACGCTGTAGGCTCGAGTAGCCGCGTTCTTCTCAGTCATCAGGGCACGCACATCGTCGGGGAGATTCAAGTAACAGGGTTCTGTTGCTGGAACCTCCCTGGAGCATTCGCTCAGGACGGTCTGTACGTGCTCCGTGAGTGAGTCGATCGCGGCAGTCATGTCAGCGACTGAGTCGAAATTGTCGGGGATCGAGTCTAGTAAGGGGGATGTGTTGGATTTCAGCTGAGTGCTTACTTTCCTCCAGTCCGTCACCTTTTTAGTGGGGAGGGGTTGGTCAGGGTCGGAGGGACCTATGCGGGAGGTGAGTTTAACGATTACCGGTCGGTGGTCAGAGGTAAGCTCGTACACCGTTTCTATTGAATCTAATCTTAGATTAACGTTCTTAAGGAGCGTTACGTCGAGTACGTCAGGGGTATGACTGATGGTATGGGGATAATGAGTGGGACTCATCGGAGCGATGATGTCGAAGTTTAGGGAGGAGGAGAGGTCGAACAAGTGCCGGCCTCTGGTGTTGGTGGTGGAGCTATTCCAAGAGGGATGTTTCGCATTGAGATCCACCGCCAAGATGACGGAGTCACTCATGTTTAACAACAGTTGGATATCGTCCGAGAGATTTTGGAAATTTTCCGAAGCGTTGGTAGTAATGGGAGGGATATAGACCGACACTAGAGTGATCGGTGCGTGACCGGTCATGCCCAGATGGCATGCTGATACTTCTAATCGTGAGAGGGGGGGAGGATCCATTGGGATGCAGTACAGATCCTTTTTGTAATAAATGAGGGTGCCGCCCCCATGACAACGCGTTCTATCGTTCCGAACGACACGATAGTTAGCTAAGGAGGGATTGCCTCTGTGGGGCTTTAGAAAAGTTTCCTGGATGAGGAGGATATCTAGTTGATGAACGCGGAGGAAGTCCGCGATTTCATCTTTTTGTTGATTTAAGCCATTGGCATTGAAGGTGCCAAGCTTGAGGGATCGGGGTTTAAACCTAACCTGAGTGGTGTTAGACATGATGGGGGGTAGAGAAAGAGGTGAGGGCTTGCGTGATCTCGGGATACGCATTGAAGACGTTACGGATTGCCGCTAGGCTACCCGATTTCTTGGCTGTAGAGATGTCCAGGGCCATCTGCGTAGCCCTGGGGGAACAGAAAAGTTCGAACGCGGTACTGATTACGTCAAAACGTTCGTCAACGGGTTTAATTGGGGCCACGGGAGTGGGAGCGGGGCGCGGGGGTTTTAGAGCGGTGGCGGGTTTCGCGGGGGGCGCAGAAGGCGCGAAAGAGGGGCCGCGGAAGCCGGGGGGAGGGGGAGGTGATGGACTCGCGGGTCCATCATTGTATAGAGAGGGGTATGAGGGGGGGGGGCGCGGAATACCCAGGGCTGGGAAAGCCTGCTGGTGATTGAGCATAGTCCAGGGACTAGGCCTCTGAGGGCTTAGCCGCTCAGGAATCTGGGAGGAGGGGAGGGGATGGAAGTCCCTCTGTTTTTGCTGCCTCACGTCTAGACATTTGGTCAGCTTGTTGGATGTAGCCTTAGGGGCTTTAGAGCAGCCGCGGTAGTTGGCTGTGTGGCCCTCGAGGCCGCACAACACGCAACTAGGCGGGCTGTTGCATTGACTACGGTCTTTTGGACGCGAGCAGTCAGCGGTGCCGTGGTCACCCAGGCACTTTACGCACCTGGGTTTTGCATGGCAATTCTTTTGAGAATGGCCATACAATTGACAGCGGTGACACTGTCCGATCGCGCTGTTCTTCCAGGGCTTCTCGATCGAGAAGCCCATGAGGTTACATAAGGTCTTGATGTTAAAGATGGGGTGATGCCCCTCGGTGGGGGAGCACACGACTAATACCATGTCGTATGCTTCCCTGCCGCGCGAACGATGCATGCGGTGCACCTCATCGACTGGGATTTTTTGCGACTGAAGGTCGGCTAAAATTTCGGAGGGAGAGATTTCCTTGGGGATCTTTTTTATCACCACACGGATCTGCCTATCTTCTGGGAGGGAGTAGGTGTGGAATGAAACTCCTCTCTCTCTCAGAACTCTGGTAAGGTCCCTGTAGTCTTTCGACGTAGGGACTAGAACCTTGATACCCTGTTGGGTAGATCGGGCATTTGTGTAGGAGATTTTCATCTCCATACACCACTTGGATACAGCCGTCCACTTCTCCTTGTCTTGTATGAAGACAGGAGGTGGAGGCGCGACCTTTTTAGGGCCGGAACTAATGGGCGCGGAGCAATCCATCGCGGTGGATGATGCGGACGGGGAGGCAGGGGGCGCGGGGGGATCCTTTGCGGAGGATGACGCGGTTCGGGGGGCGAGGGGCGCGGGGGGGGCCTTCGCGGAGGACGTAAACGAGATCGGTGGGGCAGTGGAGGGGGAGGGGGAAGCTACGGTAGCGCAAGTCGCGACGGTAGCACGCTGTTTAACCACAGCTGGTTTGATGGTGACGGTGGATGAAGAGGAGTCCAAGTCCTCTATTGCGGCGACCTTACTGGCCTGCGCAGAGGTCTGCTTCCTGTTCTTCCTCTTTCTTCCCTTTCCTTGGACGGCTATGAAGCCGTTGTCGGAGGGGGAGGAAGAGGTAGAGGAAGCAGCGGACTTTAGCTCGTCTTCCTCCTCCGAGCCAGAGGGGTAGGAGGGTTGCTTTGAAGAAGCAGCGGGGGCGTCGGTGTCCATTGACTCCGACGAGGGGGAGGGGGAGGGGGGTCTGGGCGACTCTACAGTCGGAGGGGTGTCAAGAGCGTCGCTGAAAGTAGCGACGCTGACATCTTGGTGGGGGTTTTCGCCCCTTGAGATGCTCAAGAGGTTGGAGAGCTGATCCTTATATTTCCCGCGGAGGGAAGGCTCTGACTCGAGTATATATTCGAGAAAGAGGGTTAATTGTTTCGAGAGAAGCTCGAGATCTACCACTTTGGTAGCCATAATGGCGGGGGGGGGGGGGAGGGAATAGCCTAACTATGCCTGTCTCCCCGGTGGGAATGCCGGGGATGTGTACAATCCCTCCCTGTCGGGTAAGACAGGGAGGATGAGTGCCTATCGGTGAGCCCTAAGCTTGATTTGGCCCGTTGCCTATCTTAATGTGCAACGGGGTCCTATCCAGTCAAGTGTGAAGGGTATGAAGATACCCGACCACGCTAGGTGAGTTGCTGTGTAGGCAAAACTGTCACCACGTGTTGACTAGGAGATCCCCCAAGGCCAAACACTGGGACCCGGCCAATTCACTGCCTTACCCTGAAGGGGATCGGCGGGTGTGTTGGGTCAACACCCCACTCGGCTTCGTTGGCACCGTATGGTATCCACCGAGTGACCACGAAACTGTGGTTTTGCCCGGAAGGGGCCTAGTGAATTTACAGACGAGAATCTCTTGTTAGAGAAATAAGATAGCCTTGAAAAAGGCCTTTTTGGTGGATCTGTGCCCGATCGATAAACGATCGGAGATCGGGTGTAGTCGAGCGACTAAGAAAATCGTTACGAAATGCAACGAATATATGACTCAGAGCAATGAGTCATGAACGGGAGAGCGCAAGCACACAACCGTTCGCGACCGATGCCGGAGCGTATATGATAGGAGGTAAGTCGCCTGCTTTGTTGTTATACTTACTTAGGTCATCATCATCATTCTCTTGCTCTTATACTCATTTATTTGGGGCCAACGCGGCATTTCTTCTTCTTCCATACTTCATTTACTAGTCATCATCTTCAGTCACCCCCTTCCTAGCCTTATTATCTTTCACACAGCCCATCCATCGGTTCTTTGGTCTTGCCCCACACATACTTAGTACTTGTAATTATCCACATTCATACTCATAACTTTCCTCGCGATATTTTCCTCCGCATCATGTTATCAATAGTAAATTATATGGCATTTTATTAATTTTGCTATGTTAAATTAATTCTGATTTTAAAATTAAAAGTTTTGTTTTGACTATTGTAGTTCCGGCTGAGTTCGTAGACGGCACGTGCTCGTGCCATCTACGAACGAGATGCATGCGGCGCAATCACGGCGCATTACTCGGAACGGAGATATAATGGGGGAAACGCCATCTTGGTTGTCGTGCCAGTCTGGCGAGCTCAGTCGTGCATAAGACGTCGAGATACGAGTACTAAAGCTCGAGCTGTGATTTTAAAAAGATACCTAGTGTTAAGTGTGAGGTATATTTGATTTTGTGTGTTGGAGAAATAAAATAAGTAAATACATGAACACGTGCCTATTATTTCTAAACCTTATTTTCAAAAGCCATGAACCTGAATAACAGTTAATTTACATATTTAAACTATTACAGAGTCTATCTGTAAGAGTACAGAGTCTACAATCACATGTCCATACCATGACAACCGATTTCCACACAACTTTTCAGTCACCATGTGATTTAGGTATTTTACAAAATATCAAATTGAAGGACAACAATAACGCAATTAGTTATAAGACTCATCAATTGTATTGGTAACGTGACGTCCACATTGAACAGGCCACACGCGCTCATCTTACTAAACAACCTATTTGTGTGTATCACGTTCTTGCAAAGATGTTTTTGACTTTCTGGAAAGAAATATGGCAATATAAGGTTTTGATGGCAAAACAGGTTATACTAAACTTATCCGAATGCTACAAAAGATATTACATAAATATGTTTTGTTACGTTTTTATGAAGCAGAAAACCTGGATCTTATCTAATAAAACCGGCAGGTGGCAATCCGATGTTCTGACTATTTCGTTAGTTTTTCCATAATTTTTAGGGTTCCGTACCCGAAGGGTGCCAAACGGAACCCCATTACTAAGCCTCCACTGTCCATCCGTCCGTCTGTCTGTTTGTCTGTCAGTGGGCTGTATCTCATGAATCGTAACAGACAGACACGTTGTATATAAGAATCGTGTTATTTTCGGCGTTTTTTGCTAAATATTATACTGTGTCACGGAACTCTTCGTTTGCGAGTCCGACTCGCACTTGGCCGGTATTTAGGGTTCCGTACCAATATGGTAAAACGGAACCCTTATGGTGCGACTCAGTCTGTAAGTCCATCTGTCTGTCACAGCTGGATATCTCAAAAACTACTAATGACAGATGACGTTTGCCCAACTATTTTGCAATTAAAAAAGAAATAAAAATATACATATATTTTTTTGCAACAGGGACTGAACGGGGGGGTCTTAAAAATTCGAAGTGGGGCTACTAGGGCATGTGGAGTTCATATGAAAGAGCGCTATTTGCACATACTAAATATATTTTTTTAACCTATCCTTCTGCAGAGAGGTGTGAGACAGGGAGACGTTATCTCTCCGAAACTGTTCCACGCTGCACTGGAGGATGTCTTCACGGTTCTGGATTGGAAAGGGCTAGGCATCAACATCAATGGCGAGTATATCACTAACCTTTGGTTTGCCGATGACATAGTTATCATGGCTGAGACCATGGAGGACCTCAGTACAATGCTCGATGACCTCAGTAGAGCCTCCGCAAGAGTGGGTCTTAAAATGAATATGTACAAGACAAAGGTCATGTCAAATGCCCATGTGACACCCACTCTCGTGAAGATCGGAGACGCTACGCTCGAAGTTGTGGACGAATATATTTACCTAGGACAAACTGTCCAGCTAGGTAGGTCCAACTTCGAGAAAGAGGTCAATCGTCGAATCCGACTCGGCTGGGCAGCGTTCGGGAAGCTACGCAATATGTTTTCGTCCCACATACCACAGTGTCTCAAGACGAAAGTCTTTGACCAGTGCCTGTTGCCAGTGATGACCTATGGTACTGAAACGTGGTCGTTCATAATGGGCCTTATCAGAAGGCTAAAAGTCACCTAAAGGGCAATGGAGAGGGCTATGCTTGGAGTTTCCCTACGTGATCGAATCAGAAATGAGGAAATCCGTAGGAGAACCAAGGTAACTGACATAGCCCGAAGAATTGTCAAACTTAAGTGGCAATGGGCAGGGCACATTGCTCGCAGAACGGATGGCCGATGGGACCGAAAGGTTCTGGAGTGGCGACCGCGTACTGGAAGACGATGGACCGATGACCTTGTGAAGGCCGCAGGAATCTGCTGGATGCGGAAAGCACAGAATCGGTCGAAGTGGAGGTGCTTGGGGGAGGCCTATGTTCAGCAGTGGACGTCTTTTGGCTGAAATAATGATGATGATGAAATATTTTTTTAGACCGCATTGTTTTCGACTTTTAACGCAAAATTAAAAAAAAAAATACCGTTCCTCCGTTATCTCCGAAGTTTGCATACCTAGAGAAAAATCTGAAATTATCCTATGTGATATAAATGTATGTAAAGATTACATGAAAAATAAAACGATGTCTCTAAATAGCACACTTTTTCAAAAATCAACAACTTAAATTGCATTAGTTCCACTATCGGTCAAGCGATGGCACTGACCTAAAACTGCAATATTCTACACGAGGCAGTGTGCAGTGTTAAAACTCTCTGACGAATTAAGGCCTCGCCGATGAACATTTAAAATGGTACAGAACCCTCGGTGTGCGAGTCCGACTCGCTCTTGACCGGTTTTTGCTTTATTATACAGGTAGGAAAAGGTTTTTACTACAAAAACCAGCTAAACACCTAGACCGAGATTAAAAAACGTTACTTAGCTCGTACTTTGGCTGAATATTTTTCTGTTACTGCCAAATTACACGCAAGATAGATACGGGTTAATAATTGTTATCTAATACTTATTACTTGGACAGTTTGTTTTCTTCATAAGCTGTAAACACACCGTCTCGGCTTTCACAACAGTTATATAGAACTTCTCACAGTGTATACTATGTATTATAATTAGTCCTATAATCTTTATCACCCATAAAACTGTCGCCATTTTCTTAAAGAGAGTCTGGAAAATGAGAATCAATGTTATTAAATATACTACTACATAATAAGCTATTTACTGAGACTGATCCATTGAAAAACGTTATTAAATACTTACTTTGTTTCCAACTTCTAAACTAAAATTCGACGCATCCAGTATCACTATGTAGACATAATTTATAGTGCGATGAAATGCGCTAACTGTGTGATACAATGCCTATTAAAAACAAAAATGAAGAAATAAAAGATGTTTTTTTCAAAACGATTTTTTAAAAGTTAATTTAACAAAATATTACTGTTTAGTCTTTTATTGTGTGCAAAAAATATTTAAGAATAATTACTAGTTTGTTATAAATACCAATACAGTCAGTAGTAACAACATTTGTGTAAGCTGGCCCTTTATTCTATTTAAATTCTACTACGCCAGTTCAAAATTGAAGTGTCACCAACGACGAGCATCCTACTGTACAAAAAAATCGTTCTTTCTTTTATATGTAAAAAAACATTAGGAACATAATAACTAGATACATTAAACCAACCTACCATTACTTGGAAAACGGTCTTAAACAGATCGTAAGCTTTTAAAATATTTTGGTATATCTCAAGCATTTTGAGACGATGTTCATCAGTATTTTGTTCATCCCTCAGGACATCTTTAATCCACTCATCGAGATATTCCCTAAGCAGGATTATAATTCGGGTAGCTATTATTATATCAACATCGCATACGATTAGCATGACGTCAGAAGTGATGCCAAAAATAAAATTGACAACGTTTGGGAAGTCCCATAATGAATAGTACGTGAGAAGTGCTAATAAGTCAAAGGAGATAATAAAAATTAAAGAAATCCAATTCCAAGTAACATAACTCGAGATCTTACTAAATCCGATGCTCCTATGTATAGTTTGGATCTTTAAAATAAGTAAGACGTTATTGTTTTTATGCACAAAGCCCAGAATGAACATAGTCGTGAACCCGATCGCATAAGTGAAGAAGTACATAGTAGTGGCGAGTGATAAAAGGCCAAGCATCAAAGATTTCTTGTTAACAATATCTAAATCTGTAGAGAACATCAAATAGTAACACAAAGCATTCATAAATAACATGCCACAAAATGCAAACAGTTGATATTTTTTTCCACTTGGATATATGTGATTTTTTCGAACATTATATTTTGAAGTCAACAACAGATTTAATGGAACGTTAAAGGAGTGCACTATTCTTTTTACATCTTTTACCAATCGATTATTGAGTAACACTTGAAATGACATCTCTGGTTTAATTTTTTTATTTGGTGACATGGTTTACTATAAACTTCAGCCGTCGCTGTTATAATAAAAAATGAAGGAACAAAACTACTCACTAATTTAATTTATGTATTGGTTAATCAATCTACCTTGCCTGTCCCAACTATATATTATTATTTTGGATTGATTGAATAAATAGTAAAGACGAAATGTACATTACCAATATTAAAGATTTTCAAGAAAAAAATTAATAAAATGAGGATGTTATAATTAAGATAATTATCTTTAACCCACTTTTCGGGACAACTTAGTTAATTAAGAATTATGAAAAACACAGTCGTATTTTTTCAAGTACCTAATAATATATTTTATAGTCAAAGTCAAATCGTTTATTTTAAATAAGGCCTAAGTATGGCACTTTTGAAAGTCAAAATTTACAAAATAATAGAATTGATTCTAGTCGCCCCTTCCAAAAGGTAGTTTTCGTATAGAGAAGAATGGGCAAGAAACTCCACCTCTTTTAAAATGTTTTACAATATTTTGTATAGGTTGTAACGTTACATCTACCTCTTTGGAGGTAAATGTAAGTCGCAAGTTAAAATAAAAATGGCCATAAGGGTGAAGCACAGGAGTGTGTTAAATGATATACCTACGACGTAAGTTCAGACGCACTCAAGAGTTTATTTATTTTTTTAAACAAAACTGTTTTTAGTTTAGAAGTTAGGTACACATTAAAGACTCGGAATTGATCAGACTAGGATTTTTGAGTACTTAAAATAACTTTGTTTAAGAATTATATTTCAGAGTTTCGAAAACAAGGCCTCACAAGCGGCGCTCAGACCAAACTCTACCCTTAACTGAAAAACTTGAAGCTCGTTTCTATAGTTCTGTGTCATTTTTTAAAACTTTTTCAAACACATTTCAAGTGATTAATGGCCACAGCGAATACAAACGGTTTACAAAGAGGAAAGTCTACAGGTGCTCTTATTGCTAGGGTTAGTATATACACCGGCTTTATGAAAGGTTTAGAAAACGATAAAGTGTACTTGTCCATGGTGTGTTATAACTATGGTTTAGAAAAATAAATAAATTGGACAGATGACAGTTTGATTGAAAATGTCAGAATATAAATAATTCTAAGATTTTTTACAAAGACGAATATTAGTAGTATAAAATAAGTTTTGGATGCTAAAACAATCAGAGGATAATTAATAGTATGCTTTTCAGAGATAACAACGTTAAAGAATATTATAAAAGGTGAGTTACGTGTCATAGGATTTTAGTATGAGCTCAACTGTCGTCAATGAGACACAATAGAATTTTAATATTGTTATCGATCTCCAGGAGAGCTCGTGACAGTCAAGGGGGTAAATAGATCAAAAGGTATTTAGTAACATATAAATAGAATAGATTTTATGATTCTGCGCAGCAAAATACCACAAGGTACCTACATTGATTAAATAATTATATGTGAAGGCGATGATGATGACTATACCACAATAGGTAAAAGTAAAATGAAGCAACGACAGATAAATTAATTATGTAATAGAAACAATGGTGCTCACATATTTACAAAGATTGTAAAAGTAGATGATTTTCCTAAAATTTTACAATTAATAAGTCAGTGGATATTCTGTTGTGCAGAACCACATCATTTAAATCACACGTGAGTAGGAAGTATGTTTTTGACGAGGTGGTCCCCCGACCGTATTCGTTTTTTTCTGTTTATTTAAAACTAGTTATTTATAGTAACGGTAATTTTCAATAAAGTAATATCTTGTTCAAATACTATTTATTTGTCTAAACATCAACAACATTTTGAAACTGAAGCTTTAAAGTACATAACTACTCAAATTAGGATAATTACACAAATACACAATTCTTTCTATACAACAATTACAAAACCACCATTGTGTTATGATTTTTTCACAGCATATAAACGTTTGCTAAATACATTTTTCTTATTTTAATACTTAAAAAACCACATTAAACAAGCATTCAGTATTTGAGTATAAAATGCGTACAAACAATATTTATGAAAAAGATGTAATCTCAAAACTAGCAAACTCAATAAAACACAAAGAGATACAAATTAGTCACTTTCTACTGTAAAAAACAAAAATGTTAAACGAACAGTTCAAGGTATATGGACTATTCACCAAGTGAGCCGCCATCTTCTTCGTATCGATGACATGACAGGGTTGCAAATTTGATTGGCCCAAAACTTCGCTACACCCACGGCATCATCAATCAGAGAGCAGAGATCACTTTGACTGCATATTTTTGGGTAAGCAGGATAGGAGGTAATTTTTTTTTTTTTTTTTTTTTTAAATGGCTTCTCGCAGTTTTGACCACTAAGGTCGTGGCTGCTTAACCGGATTTTCCTGTGGGTGCCATAAGCTTCTACACTTAGAGCCTCCAGCCAGGAGCTTTTTGAACTATTCTAAATTAAAATTAAGCGAATGCTCGCTAAGGGCACCCCCTGTGGGGTACGGACCTCGGCTTAGGGCATCGCTGACGGGAGGACAGCATGAGGGGACAGGCTGGATCAAATTTATATTTATATCATGATTATTATTCGGGGTATTTAAAGCTACGTACTCAGCTGCAACAACTGCTGGCACCTCGTTATCGAGCAAGGGTCGGGGGGGGGGATTCGTTTACTCGGGGAGTAGATCGCGTACGTAAAGGACCTCGGCGGCGAGGTCGGAATGACGGGAGGCGTCTGTGTTTGTGCACTGTACTGGTGGCCCTATTCTGCTCCTGGAGGAGTGTAATGGGGTCATCTGGGTCGGAGAGTACATGCCTCGGACGGCGGATCTGACTGATTTGGGACGGGACATAATTGGCTGCCTCGACTATCAGAGGGTTCCGATGTCGAGGAGCGGACTCAAAGTGGCGCTTTGCCATGCGTTTGAGGAACTGGTGGATCGTAGGGATCTTACAGTCGAGATGGAGGATCTCGTTTCTGACGTACCACGGGGCTCCCGTGGCCTTGTGAAGGAATCTGTTTTGAAGGGTCTGCATCCTATGGATGTAACGGGGTTTGGCGTGGGCGAAGACTGCTCCCGCATAGGTCATTATGGGACGGACACACGCTGTGTAGATACGCAATTTGCACTTTAGTGACAATTTGCTGCGTGAATTTAGGATACAGTGAAGCCTACCTAGAGCGAAAGCGGCTCGCGAACGAACCGTCTTTATGTGCTCTGAAAAGGAGAGACGGTGGTCTAAGATCACACCTAGGTACTTGGCTCGCTTCTCCCAAGGGATCGGCTTGCCGAACAGGGTGATCGTTCGGGGGGGAGGGGGGGGTCTAGATCTCGGTTTCGAGAATGAAACCGCTTGACTTTTGTCGGGATTAACTTCGATCCTCCACCGTCTAAACCAGGCGCCAAGGTTACTGACGGCCCGTTGTAGATTTAGGAGAGACGAAGGGGCATTGCCTTTACAGATGATCGCAGTGTCGTCTGCGAACAGAGCGAGCTGCGTCCCTCTGTGTCTGGGGATGTCGCTGGTGAACAGCGTGAACGCGAGGGGGGCTATCACTGAGCCCTGAGGGACTCCTGCCCTTATGGGGCGAGGGGAGGATAGGGCACCTTCGATACGGTAGCGGAAGGTGCGATTCGACAAGTAGTCTCGTAAGATGAGTACGAGACGATCCGGCACTCCGAGTTTGTATAGCTTATACACTAAGCCGTTGTGCCAGACTTTGTCGAAAGCTTTCGCTATATCGAAGAAGACTGCGCATGTCGGATAGCCGCGGGTGAGACCACCTTTGACCAGCTCGACTATGCGGTGGACCTGATGCACGCTAGAGTGCTGAGTTCTGAAGCCGAACTGCTCGTCGGGTATGAGGCCCTTAGTCTCGGCGTAGTCTCTGAGACGCTTATAAATAAGCCTCTCGTAGATTTTTCCGAGAACTTTGAGCAGACTGATTGGGCGGTAACTAGAGGGCTCGTTTTTAGGCTTGCCGGGCTTTGGGATACCTATGACCGTGGCCTCTTTCCACGTCTGGGGAAAGATGTTTTTGCTTAGAGCACCATTGAAGATGGTGGTCAGTAGCATGATCAAGTGGGCTGGGAAGAGCTGGACCACCCTATTGGTGAGTCCGTCTGAACCGGGGGCTTTGCGCGTATGCAGACCTTTGATTATCTCGTGCACCTCATCTGGTTCGATGGGGGGCAGGGGAAAATCAGGGTCTTCAACGGGAGGAAGGGAGGCTCTACGTTCGACTTCGGCGTCGACCTCGTCGAGGTGAGCTTTGTCTACTGGTAGGGTGCTGGGAGAGCATTGAGCTTCTAGACTGTCGGCTAGGCACTCGGCTTTGTCGATGTCGTCGAAGGCAATGGTTTTATCGGGGCGGACTAACGGGGGTACGGGGGCCGACTGGGGGGACCTGAGTTTCCTCTGGAGTTCCCAGAAGGCTAGATGAGAGGGCTCTAGATTGCTCACCATCTTATCCCATCCCGCTTCACGCAGCTCCGCTATACGTGTCCTAACAGATCTCTGATAGTAGCGCATATGGGCTTTGTTGGCGGCACAGGGGAAGACGCTGTAGGCTCGAGTAGCCGCGTTCTTCTCAGTCATCAGGGCACGCACATCGTCGGGGAGATTCAAGTAACAGGGTTCTGTTGCTGGAACCTCCCTGGAGCATTCGCTCAGGACGGTCTGTACGTGCTCCGTGAGTGAGTCGATCGCGGCAGTCGTGTCAGCGACTGAGTCGAAATTGTCGGGGATCGAGTCTAGTAAGGGGGATGTGTTGGATTTCAGCTGAGTGTTTACTTTCCTCCAGTCCGTCACCTTTTTAGTGGGGAGAGGTTGGTCAGGGTCGGAGGGACCTATGCGGGAGGTGAGTTTAACGATTACCGGTCGGTGGTCAGAGGTAAGCTCGTACACCGTTTCTATTGAATCTAGTCTTAGATTAACGTTCTTAAGGAGCGTTACGTCGAGTACGTCAGGGGTATGACTGATGGTATGGGGATAATGAGTGGGACTCATCGGAGCGATGATGTCGAAGTTTAGGGAGGAGGAGAGGTCGAACAAGTGCCGACCTCTGGTGTTGGTGGTGGAGCTATTCCAAGAGGGATGTTTCGCATTGAGATCCCCCGCCAAGATGACGGAGTCACTCATGTTTAACAACAGTTGGATATCGTCCGAGAGATTTTGGAAATTTTCCGAAGCGTTGGTAGTAATGGGAGGGATATAGACCGACACTAGAGTGATCGGTGCGTGACCGGTCATGCCCAGATGGCATGCTGATACTTCTAATCGTGAGAGGGGGGGAGGATCCATTGGGATGCAGTACAGATCCTTTTTGTAATAAATGAGGGTGCCGCCCCCATGACAACGCGTTCTATCGTTCCGAACGACACGATAGTTAGCTAAGGAGGGATTGCCTCTGTGGGGCTTTAGAAAAGTTTCCTGGATGAGGAGGATATCTAGTTGATGAACGCGGAGGAAGTCCGCGATTTCATCTTTTTGTTGATTTAAGCCATTGGCATTGAAGGTGCCAAGCTTGAGGGATCGGGGTTTAAACCTAACCTGAGTGGTGTTAGACATGATGGGGGGTAGAGAAAGAGGTGAGGGCTTGCGTGATCTCGGGATACGCATTGAAGACGTTACGGATTGCCGCTAGGCTACCCGATTTCTTGGCTGTAGAGATGTCCAGGGCCATCTGCGTAGCCCTGGGGGAACAGAAAAGTTCGAACGCGGTACTGATTACGTCAAAACGTTCGTCAACGGGTTTAATTGGGGCCACGGGAGTGGGAGCGGGGCGCGGGGGTTTTAGAGCGGTGGCGGGTTTCGCGGGGGGCGCAGAAGGCGCGAAAGAGGGGCCGCGGAAGCCGGGGGGAGGGGGGAGGTGATGGACTCGCGGGTCCATCATTGTATAGAGAGGGGTATGAGGGGGGGGGGGCGCGGAATACCCAGGGCTGGGAAAGCCTGCTGGTGATTGAGCATAGTCCAGGGACTAGGCCTCTGAGGGCTTAGCCGCTCAGGAGTCTGGGAGGAGGGGAGGGGATGGAAGTCCCTCTGTTTTTGCTGCCTCACGTCTAGACGTTTGGTCAGCTTGTTGGATGTAGCCTTAGGGGCTTTAGAGCAGCCGCGGTAGTTGGCTGTGTGGCCCTCGAGGCCGCACAACACGCAACTAGGCGGGCTGTTGCATTGACTACGGTCTTTTGGACGCGAGCAGTCAGCGGTGCCGTGGTCACCCAGGCACTTTACGCACCTGGGTTTTGCATGGCAATTCTTTTGAGAATGGCCATACAATTGACAGCGGTGACACTGTCCGATCGCGCTGTTCTTCCAGGGCTTCTCGATCGAGAAGCCCATGAGGTTACATAAGGTCTTGATGTTAAAGATGGGGTGATGCCCCTCGGTGGGGGAGCACACGACTAATACCATGTCGTATGCTTCCCTGCCGCGCGAACGATGCATGCGGTGCACCTCATCGACTGGGATTTTTTGCGACTGAAGGTCGGCTAAAATTTCGGCGGGAGAGATTTCCTTGGGGATCTTTTTTATCACCACACGGATCTGCCTATCTTCTGGGAGGGAGTAGGTGTGGAATGAAACTCCTCTCTCTCTCTCAGAACTCTGGTAAGGTCCCTGTAGTCTTTCGACGTAGGGACTAGAACCTTGATACCCTGTTGGGTAGATCGGGCATTTGTGTAGGAGATTTTCATCTCCATACACCACTTGGATACAGCCGTCCACTTCTCCTTGTCTTGTATGAAGACAGGAGGTGGAGGCGCGACCTTTTTAGGGCCGGAACTAATGGGCGCGGAGCAATCCATCGCGGTGGATGATGCGGACGGGGAGGCAGGGGGCGCGGGGGGATCCTTTGCGGAGGATGACGCGGTTCGAGGGGCGAGGGGCGCGGGGGGGGGGCTTCGCGGAGGACGTAAACGAGATCGGTGGGGCGGTGGAGGGGGAGGGGGAAGCTACGGTAGCGCAAGTCGCGACGGTAGCACGCTGTTTAACCACAGCTGGTTTGATGGTGACGGTGGATGAAGAGGAGTCCGAGTCCTCTATTGCGGCGACCTTACTGGCCTGCGCAGAGGTCTGCTTCCTGTTCTTCCTCTTTCTTCCCTTTCCTTGGACGGCTATGAAGCCGTCGTCGGAGGGGGAGGAAGAGGTAGAGGAAGCAGCGGACTTTAGCTCGTCTTCCTCCTCCGAGCCAGAGGGGTAGGAGGGTTGCTTTGAAGAAGCAGCGGGGGCGTCGGTGTCCATTGACTCCGACGAGGGGGAGGGGGAGGGGGGTCTGGGCGACTCTACAGTCGGAGGGGTGTCAAGAGCGTCGCTGAAAGTAGCGACGCTGACATCTTGGTGGGGGTTTTCGCCCCTTGAGATGCTCAAGAGGTTGGAGAGCTGATCCTTATATTTCCCGCGGAGGGAAGGCTCTGACTCGAGTATATATTCGAGAAAGAGGGTTAATTGTTTCGAGAGAAGCTCGAGATCTACCACTTTGGTAGCCATAATGGCGGGGGGGGGGGGAGGGAATAGCCTAACTATGCCTGTCTCCCCGGTGGGAATGCCGGGGATGTGTACAATCCCTTCCTGTCGGGTAAGACAGGGAGGATGAGTGCCTATCGGTGAGCCCTAAGCTTGATTTGGCCCGTTGCCTATCTTAATGTGCAACGGGGTCCTATCCAGTCAAGTGTGAAGGGTATGAAGATACCCGACCACGCTAGGTGAGTTGCTGTGGAGGCAAAACTGTCACCACGTGTTGACTAGGAGATCCCCCAAGGCCAAACACTGGGACCCGGCCAATTCACTGCCTTACCCTGAAGGGGATCGGCGGGTGTGTTGGGTCAACACCCCACTCGGCTTCGTTGGCACCGTATGGTATCCACCGAGTGACCACGAAACTGTGATTTTGCCCGGAAGGGGCCTAGTGAATTTACAGACGAGAATCTCTTGTTAGAGAAATAAGATAGCCTTGAAAAAGACCTTTTTGGTGGATGTGTGCCCGATCGATAAACGATCGGAGATCGGGTGTAGTCGAGCGACTACGAAAATCGTTACGAAATGCAACGAATATATGACTCAGAGCAATGAGTCATGAACGGGAGAGCGCAAGCACACAACCGTTCGCGACCGATGCCGGAGCGTATATGATAGGAGGTAAGTCGCCTGCTTTGTTGTTATACTTACTTAGGTCATCATCATCATTCTCTTGCTCTTATACTCATTTATTTGGGGCCAACGCGGCATTTCTTCTTCTTCCATACTTCATTTACTAGTCATCATCTTCAGTCACCCCCTTCCTAGCCTTATTATCTTTCACACAGCCCATCCATCGGTTCTTTGGTCTTGCCCCACACATACTTAGTACTTGTAATTATCCACATTCATACTCATAACTTTCCTCGCGATATTTTCCTCCGCATCATGTTATCAATAGTAAATTATATGGCATTTTATTAATTATGCTATGTTAAATTAATTCTGATTTTAAAATTAAAAGTTTTGTTTTGACTATTGTAGTTCCGGCTGAGTTCGTAGACGGCACGTGCTCGTGCCATCTACGAACGAGATGCATGCGGCGCAATCACGGCGCATTACTCGGAACGGAGATATAATGGGGGGAAACGCCATCTTGGTTGTCGTGCCAGTCTGGCGAGCTCAGTCGTGCATAAGACGTCGAGATACGAGTACTAAAGCTCGAGCTGTGATTTTAAAAAGATACCTAGTGTTAAGTGTGAGGTGTATTTGATTTTGTGTGTTGGAGAAATAAAATAAGTAAATACATGAACACGTGCCTATTATTTCTAAACCTTATTTTCAAAAGCCATGAACCTGAATAACAGTTAATTTACATATTTAAACTATTACAGAGTCTATCTGTAAGAGTACAGAGTCTACAATCACATGTCCATACCATGACAACCGATTTCCACACAACTTTTCAGTCACCATGTGATTTAGGTATTTTACAAAATATCAAATTGAAGGACAACAATAACGCAATTAGTTATAAGACTCATCAATTGTATTGGTAACGTGACGTCCACATTGAACAGGCCACACGCGCTCATCTTACTAAACAACCGATTTGTGTGTATCACGTTCTTGCAAAGATGTTTTTGACTTTCTGGAAAGAAATATGGCAATATAAGGTTTTGATGGCAAAACAGGTTATACTAAACTTATCCGAATGCTACAAAAGATATTACATAAATATGTTTTGTTACGTTTTTATGAAGCAGAAAACCTGGATCTTATCTAATAAAACCGGCAGGTGGCAATCCGATGTTCTGACTATTTCGTTAGTTTTTCCATAATTTTTAGGGTTCCGTACCCGAAGAGTGCCAAACGGAACACCATTACTAAGCCTCCACTGTCCATCCGTCCGTCTGTCTGTTTGTCTGTCAGTGGGCTGTATCTCATGAATCGTAACAGACAGACACGTTGTATATAAGAATCGTGTTATTTTCGGCGTTTTTTGCTAAATATTATACTGTGTCACGGAACTCTTCGTTTGCGAGTCCGACTCGCACTTGGCCGGTATTTAGGGTTCCGTACCAATATGGTAAAACGGAACCCTTATGGTGCGACTCAGTCTGTAAGTCCATCTGTCTGTCACAGCTGGATATCTCAAAAACTACTAATGACAGATGACGTTTGCCCAACTATTTTGCAATTAAAAAAGAAATAAAAATATACATATATTTTTTTGCAACAGGGACTGAACGGGGGGGTCTTAAAAATTCGAAGTGGGGCTACTAGGGCATGTGGAGTTCATATGAAAGAGCGCTATTTGCACATACTAAATATATTTTTTTAACCTATCCTTCTGCAGAGAGGTGTGAGACAGGGAGACGTTATCTCTCCGAAACTGTTCAACGCTGCACTGGAGGATGTCTTCACGGTTCTGGATTGGAAAGGGCTAGGCATCAACATCAATGGCGAGTATATCACTAACCTTTGGTTTGCCGATGACATAGTTATCATGGCTGAGACCATGGAGGACCTCAGTACAATGCTCGATGACCTCAGTAGAGCCTCCGCAAGAGTGGGTCTTAAAATGAATATGTACAAGACAAAGGTCATGTCAAATGCCCATGTGACACCCACTCTCGTGAAGATCGGAGACGCTACGCTCGAAGTTGTGGACGAATATATTTACCTAGGACAAACTGTCCAGCTAGGTAGGTCCAACTTCGAGAAAGAGGTCAATCGTCGAATCCGACTCGGCTGGGCAGCGTTCGGGAAGCTACGCAATATGTTTTCGTCCCACATACCACAGTGTCTCAAGACGAAAGTCTTTGACCAGTGCCTGTTGCCAGTGATGACCTATGGTACTGAAACGTGGTCGTTCATAATGGGCCTTATCAGAAGGCTAAAAGTCACCTAAAGGGCAATGGAGAGGGCTATGCTTGGAGTTTCCCTACGTGATCGAATCAGAAATGAGGAAATCCGTAGGAGAACCAAGGTAACTGACATAGCCCGAAGAATTGCCAAACTTAAGTGGCAATGGGCAGGGCACATTGCTCGCAGAACGGATGGCCGATGGGACCGAAAGGTTCTGGAGTGGCGACCGCGTACTGGAAGACGATGGACCGATGACCTTGTGAAGGCCGCAGGAATCTGCTGGATGCGGAAAGCACAGAATCGGTCGAAGTGGAGGTGCTTGGGGGAGGCCTATGTTCAGCAGTGGACGTCTTTTGGCTGAAATAATGATGATGATGAAATATTTTTTTAGACCGCATTGTTTTCGACTTTTAACGAAAAATTAAAAAAAAAAATACCGTTCCTCCGTTATCTCCGAAGTTTGCATACCTAGAGAAAAATCTGAAATTATCCTATGTGATATAAATGTATGTAAATATTACATGAAAAATAAAACGATGTCTCTAAATAGCACACTTTTTCAAAAATCACCAACTTAAATTGCATTAGTTCCACTATCGGTCAAGCGATGGCACTGACCTAAAACTGCAATATTCTACACGAGGCAGTGTGCAGTGTTAAAACTCTCTGACGAATTAAGGCCTCGCCGATGAACATTTAAAATGGTACAGAACCCTCGGTGTGCGAGTCCGACTCGCTCTTGACCGGTTTTTGCTTTATTATACAGGTAGGAAAAGGTTTTTACTACAAAAACCAGCTAAACACCTAGACCGAGATTAAAAAACGTTACTTAGCTCGTACTTTGGCTGAATATTTTTCTGTTACTGCCAAATTACACGCAAGATAGATACGGGTTAATAATTGTTATCTAATACTTATTACTTGGACAGTTTGTTTTCTTCATAAGCTGTAAACACACCGTCTCGGCTTTCACAACAGTTATATAGAACTTCTCACAGTGTATACTATGTATTATAATTAGTCCTATAATCTTTATCACCCATAAAACTGTCGCCATTTTCTTAAAGAGAGTCTGGAAAATGAGAATCAATGTTATTAAATATACTACTACATAATAAGCTATTTACTGAGACTGATCCATTGAAAAACGTTATTAAATACTTACTTTGTTTCCAACTTCTAAACTAAAATTCGACGCATCCAGTATCACTATGTAGACATAATTTATAGTGCGATGAAATGCGCTAACTGTGTGATACAATGCCTATTAAAAACAAAAATGAAGAAATAAAAGATGTTTTTTTCAAGACGATTTTTTAAAAGTTAATTTAACAAAATATTACTGTTTAGTCTTTTATTGTGTGCAAAAAATATTTAAGAATAATTACTAGTTTGTTATAAATACCAATACAGTCAGTAGTAACAACATTTGTGTAAGCTGGCCCTTTATTCTATTTAAATTCTACTACGCCAGTTCAAAATTGAAGTGTCACCAACGACGAGCATCCTACTGTACAAAAAAATCGTTCTTTCTTTTATATGTAAAAAAACATTAGGAACATAATAACTAGATACATTAAACCAACCTACCATTACTTGGAAAACGGTCTTAAACAGATCGTAAGCTTTTAAAATATTTTGGTATATCTCAAGCATTTTGAGACGATGTTCATCAGTATTTTGTTCATCCCTCAGGACATCTTTAATCCACTCATCGAGATATTCCCTAAGCAGGATTATAATTCGGGTAGCTATTATTATATCAACATCGCATACGATTAGCATGACGTCAGAAGTGATGCCAAAAATAAAATTGACAACGTTTGGGAAGTCCCATAATGAATAGTACGTGAGAAGTGCTAATAAGTCAAAGGAGATAATAAAAATTAAAGAAATCCAATTCCAAGTAACATAACTCGAGATCTTACTAAATCCGATGCTCCTATGTATAGTTTGGATCTTTAAAATAAGTAAGACGTTATTGTTTTTATGCACAAAGCCCAGAATGAACATAGTCGTGAACCCGATCGCATAAGTGAAGAAGTACATAGTAGTGGCGAGTGATAAAAGGCCAAGCATCAAAGATTTCTTGTTAACAATATCTAAATCTGTAGAGAACATCAAATAGTAACACAAAGCATTCATAAATAACATGCCACAAAATGCAAACAGTTGATATTTTTTTCCACTTGGATATATGTGATTTTTTCGAACATTATATTTTGAAGCTAACAACAGATTTAATGGAACGTTAAAGGAGTGCACTATTCTTTTTACATCTTTTACCAATCGATTATTGAGTAACACTTGAAATGACATCTCTGGTTTTATTTTTTTATTTGGTGACATGGTTTACTATAAACTTCAACCGTCGCTGTTATAATAAAAAATGAAGGAACAAAACTACTCACTAATTTAATTTATGTATTGGTTAATCAATCTACCTTGCCTGTCCCAACTATATATTATTATTTTGGATTGATTGAATAAATAGTAAAGACGAAATGTACATTACCAATATTAAAGATTTTCAAGAAAAAAATTAATAAAATGAGGATGTTATAATTAAGATAATTATCTTTAACCCACTTTTCGGGACAACTTAGTTAATTAAGAATTATGAAAAACACAGTCGTATTTTTTCAAGTACCTAATAATATATTTTATAGTCAAAGTCCAATCGTTTATTTTAAATAAGGCCTAAGTATGGCACTTTTGAAAGTCAAAATTTACAAAATAATAGAATTGATTCTAGTCGCCCCTTCCAAAAGGTAGTTTTCGTATAGAGAAGAATGGGCAAGAAACTCCACCTCTTTTAAAATGTTTTACAATATTTTGTATAGGTTGTAACGTTACGTCTACCTCTTTGGAGGTAAATGTAAGTCGCAAGTTAAAATAAAAATGGCCATAAGGGTGAAGCACAGGAGTGTGTTAAATGATATACCTACGACGTAAGTTCAGACGCACTCAAGAGTTTATTTATTTTTTAAAACAAAACTGTTTTTAGTTTAGAAGTTAGGTACACATTAAAGACTCGGAATTGATCAGACTAGGATTTTTGAGTACTTAAAATAACTTTGTTTAAGAATTATATTTCAGAGTTTCGAAAACAAGGCCTCACAAGCGGCGCTCAGACCAAACTCTACCCTTAACTGAAAAACTTGAAGCTCGTTTCTATAGTTCTGTGTCATTTTTTAAAACTTTTTCAAACACATTTCAAGTGATTAATGGCCACAGCGAATACAAACGGTTTACAGAGAGGAAAGTCTACAGATGCTCTTATTGCTAGGGTTAGTATATACACCGGCTTTATGAAAGGTTTAGAAAACGATAAAGTGTACTTGTCCATGGTGTGTTATAACTATGGTTTAGAAAAATAAATAAATTGGACAGATGACAGTTTGATTGAAAATGTCAGAATATAAATAATTCTAAGATTTTTTACAAAGACGAATATTAGTAGTATAAAATAAGTTATGGATGCTAAAACAATCAGAGGATATAATTAATAGTATGATTTTCAGAGATAACAATGTGAAAGAATATTATAAAAGGTGAGTTACGTGTCATAGGATTTTAGTATGAGCTCAACTGTCGTCAATGAGACAATAGAATTTTAATATTGTTATCGATCTCCAGGAGAGCTCGTCACAGTCAAGGGGGTAAATAGATCAAAAGGTATTTAGTAACATATAAATAGAATAGATTTTAATGGTTCTGCGCAGCAGAATACCGCAAGGTACCTTCATTAATTAAATAATTATATCTGAAGACGATGACACTATACCACAATAGGTAAAAGTAATTAAAAATGAAGCAACGACAGATAAATTAATTATGTTATAGATACAACGGTGCTCACATATTTACAAACATTGTAAAAGTAGATGATTTTCTTAAAATTTTACAATAATTAATAAGTCAGTGGATATTCTGTTGTGCAGAACCACATCATTTAAATCACACGTGAGTAGGAAGTATGTTCTTGACGGGGTGGTACCCCGACCGAATTCGTTTTTTTCTGTTTATTTAAAACTAGTTATTTATAGTAACGGTAATTTTCAAAAAAGTGATATCTTGTTCAAATACTATTTATTTGTCTAAACATCAACAACATTTTGAAACTGTAGCTTTAAAGTACATAACTACTCAAATTAGGATAATTACACAAATACACAATTCTTTCTATACAACAATTACAAAACCACCATTGTGTTATGATTTTTTCACAGCATATAAACGTTTGCTAAACACATTTTTCTTATGTTAATACTTAAAAAACAACATTAAACAAGCATTCAGTATTTGAGTATAAAATGCGTACAAACAATATTTATGAAAAAGATGTAATCTCAAAACTAGCAAATTCAATAAAACGACAAGAGATACAAATTAGTCACTTTCTACTGTAAAAATGTTAAACAAACAGTTCAAGGTATATGGACTATTCACCAGGTAAGCGGTATCGATGACATGACAGTGTTGCAAATTTGATTGGCCCAAAACTTCGCCACACCCACGGCATAATCAATCACAGAGCAGAGATCACTTTGACTGCATATTTTTGGGTAAGCAGGATAGGAGGTAAGTCGCCTGCTTTGTTGTTATACTTACTTAGTTCATCATCATCATGCTCTTGCTCTTATACTAATTTATTTGGGGCCAACGCGGCATTTCTTCTTCTTCCATACTTCATTTACTAGTCATCATCTTCAGTCACCCCCTTCCTAGCCTTATTATCTTTCACACAGCCCATCCATCGGTTCTTTGGTCTTCCCCCACACATACTTAGTACTTGTAATTATCCACATTCATACTCATAACTTTCCTCGCGATATTTTCGAGATAGTTGGAGAAATAAAATAAGTAAATACATGAACACGTGCCTATTATTTCTAAACCTTATTTTCAAAAGCCATGAACCTGAATAACTGTTAATTTACATATTTAAACTATTACAGAGTCTACAATCACATGTCCATACCATGACAACCGATTTCCACACAACTTTTCAGTCACCATGTGATTTAGGTATTTTACAAAATATCAAATTGAAGGACAACAATAATGTAATTAGTTATAAGCCTCATCAATTGTATTGGTAACGTGACGTCCACATTGAACAGGCCACACGCGCTCATCTTAATAAACAACCGATTTGTGTGCATCACGTTCTTGCAAAGATGTTTTTGACTTTCTGGAAAGAAATATGGCAATATAAGGTTTTGATGGCAAAACAGGTTATACTAAACTTATTCGAATGCTCCAAAAGATATTACATAAATATGTTCTGTTACGTTTTTATGAAGCAGAAAACCTGGGGCTTATTTCCACTGTCCATCCGTCCGTCCGTCTGTTTGTCTGTCAGTGGGCTGTATCTCATGAATCGTAACAGACAGACACGGTGTATATAAGAATCGTGTTATTTTCGGCGTTTTTTGCTAAATATTATACTGTGTCACGGAACTCTTCGTGTGCGAGTCCGACTCGCACTTGGCTGGTTTTTAGGGTTCCGCACCAAAATGGTAAAAAGGAACCCTTATTGTGCGACTCAGTCTGTCTGTCCATCTGTCTGTCACAGCTGGATATCTCAAGAACTACTAATGACAGATGACGTTTGCCCAACTATTTTGCAATTAAAAAAGAAATAAAAATGTACATATATTTTTTTGCAACAGGAACTGAACGGGGATCTTAAAAATTCGAAGTGGGGCTACTAGGGCGTGTGGAGTTCATATGAAAGAGCGCTATTTGCACATACTAAATATTTTTTTTTTAACCTATCCTTCTGCAGAGAGGTGTGAGACAGGGAGACGTTATCTCTCCGAAACTGTTCACCGCTGCACTGGAGGACATCTTCAAGGTTCTGGATTGGAAAGGGCTAGGCATCAACATCAATGGCGAGTATATCACTAACCTTCGGTTTGCCGATGACATAGTTATCATGGCTGAGACCATGGAGGACCTCGGTACAATGCTCGATGATCTCAATAGAGCCTCCGAAAGAGTGGGTCTTAAAATGAATATGGACAAGACAAAGGTCATGTCAAATGCCCATGTGACACCCACTCTCGTGAAGATCGGAGACGCTACGCTCAAAGTTGTGGACGAGTATGTTTACCTAGGACAAACTGCCCAGCTAGGTAGGTCCAACTTCGAGAAAGAGGTCAATCGTGTGTTGGCAGTGATGACCTATGGTACTGAAACGTGGTCGCTCACAATGGGCTTTATCAGAAGGCTAAAAGTCACCTAAAGGGCAATGGAGAGGGCTATGCTTGGAGTTTCCCTACGTGATCGAATCAGAAATGAGGAAATCCGTAGGAGAACCAAGGTAACCGACATAGCCCGAAGAATTGCCAAGCTTAAGTGGCAATGGGCAGGGCACATTGCTCGCAGAACGGATGGCCGATGGGGCAGAAAGGTCCTGGAGTGGCGACCGCGTACTGGAAGACGTAGCGTTGGAAGGCCTCCCACAAGATGGACCGATGACCTTGTGAAGGCCGCAGGAATCCGCTGGATGCGGTAAGCACAGAATCGGTCGAAGTGTAGGTGCTTGGGGGAGGCCTATGTTCAGCAGTGGACGTCTTTTGGCTGAAATAATGATGATGATGAAATGTTTTTTTTAGACCGCATTGTTTTCGACTTTTAACGAATAATTAAATAAAATACCGTTCCTCCGTTTTCTCCGAAGTTTGCATAGAGAAAAATTTGAAATTTTCTTATGTGATAGAAATGTATGTAAAGATTACAGGAAAAATAAAACGATGTCTCTAAATTTTTCAAAAATCACCAACTTAAATTGCATTAGTTCCATTATCGGTCAAGCGATGGCGCTGACCTAAAACTGCAATATTCTACACGGGGCAGTGTGCAGTGTTAAAGACGATTTAAGGCCTCGCCGATGAACATTTAAAACAGGGATGTAACGGATATCCGTATCCGCATCCGCAACTGCGGAGCATCCGCATAAATTTTGACATCCGCAAAACATCCGCATCCTTAACTTTTGATTTTAAAAGCTCCGCATCCTCATCCGCATCCTCATAATTTCTATGGGGATGTGACCCTAATTTGTTCGCACAAATAGTGACTTTTTTTAAACTCGCGTCGTGCTAAATGGACGGGCCGATATGTGAGTTACGCGTTCCTATTGGCTAAATTCGCAATGTCCTTATCCTATGACAGACGATCGGCCGCACGTGGCAATGGTGGCACGAATGTGGTGTCACATATCACAATTTGAGTTACTGGGTGGCGTATTTTTGTTTACTTTTTGTTTGCTTGTAGAACTGAAGTTTTTTGCAGGCGAATTACGCTACGGTAACCTACCAAATGATTACCTCCAACTTATAATACAAATCTAAATACTATAAAAAACAAGGGCTATTCTTTGTACGACATCCGCATCCGCATCCGCATCCTCATCCGCATCCTCAATAAGGAATTTTCCAATATCCGTATCCTCATCCGCATCCTCAAACCCGATTATCTCGATATCCTCATCCGCATCCTCATCCGTTATATGACATCCGTTACAACCCTGATTTAAAATGGTACGGAACCCTCGGTGCGCGAGTCCGACTTGCTCTTGACCGGTTTTTGCTTTATTATACAGGTAGGAAAAGGTTTTTACTAGAAAAACCAGCTAAACACCTAGACCGAGATTAAAAAACATTACTTAGCTCGTACTTTGGCTGAATATTTCGACGGCCCCCACGTATATTATCGAAATTACAAAAAAGCCATTTTCGCTTTATTGCACTAATAGCAAGTAGAGATAAAGATGTATGATTTTATATAAAAATTATGTACTAATTTTATACCCTCAATTGTTTTTCAATTGAACAAAATCGAAATTAGCATATTCGGTAAAAAAGTAACCAGCAGTAACCAAGTAAACTATCGAATGTATAATATTAGAAAAAGTATAATAATTATCAAAAACTATAGTAGACAGTATAAAACGGTAAAATTTTCCACTTTAGATACATCGGTAATATAAAATTTTCGAATTCCATGTTCGACAAAAATCTAAATCTAAACTTCGAATCGCTCTCCTGTAAAGTAGAGGTTTTGCAGTTTCGATACTTTACGTGGTGGCCGTCGATTTTTCTGTTATTGCCAAACTACACGCAAGATAGATACGGGTTTATAATTATTATCTAATACTTATTACTTGGACAGTTTGTTTTCTTCATAAGCTGTAAACACACCGTCTCGGCTTTCACAACAGTTGTATAGAACTTCTCACAGTGTATACTATGTATTATAATTAGTCCTATAATCTTTATCACCCATAAAACTGTCGCCATTTTCTTAAAGAGAGCCTGGAAAATAAGAATCAGTGTTATTAAATATACTACTACATAATAAGCTATTTACTGAGACTGATCCATTGAAAAACGTTTTAAAATACTTACTTTGTTTCCAACTTCGAAACTAAAATTCGACGCATCCAGTATCACCATGTAGACATAATATATAGTGCGATGAAATGCGTTAACTGTGTGATACAATGCCTATTAAAAACAAAAATTAAGAAATAAAAGGTGTTTTTTTCAAGACGATTTTTTAAAAAGTTAATTTAACAAAATATTACTGTTTACTCTTTTATTGTGTGCAAAAAATATTTAAGAATAATTACTAGTTTGTTATAAATACCAATATAGTCAGTGGTAACAAAATTTGTGTAAGCTGGCCCTTTATTCTATTTAAATTCTACTACACCAGTTTAAAATTGAAGTGTCACCAACGAAGGGTGTCCTACTGTACAAAAAAATCGGTCTTTCTTTAATATGTAAAAAAAACAGTAGGAACATAATAACTAGATACATTAAACCAACCTACCATTACTTGGAAAACGGTCTTAAACAGATCGTAAGCTTTTAAAATATTTTGGTATATCTCAAGCATTTTGAGACGATGTTCATCAGTATTTTGTTCATCCCTCAGGACATCTTTAATCCACTCATCGAGATATTCCCTAAGCAGGATTATAATTCGGGTAGCTATTATTATATCAACATCGCATACGATTAGCATGACGTCAGAAGTGATGCCAAAAATAAAATTGACAACGTTTGGGAAGTCCCATAATGAATAGAACGTGAGAAGTACTAATAAGTCAAAGGAGATAATAGAAATTAAAGAAATCCAATTCCAAGTAACATAACTCGAGATTTTACTAAAACCGATGCTTCTATGTATAGTTTGGATCTTCAAAATAAGTAAAACGTTGTTGTTTTTATGCACAAAGCCCAGAATGAACATAGTCGTGAACCCGATCGCATAAGTGAAGAAGTACATAGTAGTGGCGAGTGATATAAGGCCAAGCATCAAAGGTTTCTTGTTAACAACATATAAATCTGTAGAGAACATCGAATAGTAACACAAAGAATTCATAAATAACATGCCACAAAATGCAAACAGTTGATATTTTTTTCCACTTGGATATATGTGATTTTTTCGAACATTATATTTTGAAGCTAACAACAGATTTAATGGAACGTTAAAGGAGTGCACTATTCTTTTTACATCTTTTACCAATCGATTATTGAGTAACACTTGAAATGACATCTCTGGTTTTATTTTTTTATTTGGTGACATGGTTTACTATAAACTTCAACCGTCGCTGTTATAATAAAAAATGAAGGAACAAAACTACTCACTAATTTAATTTATGTGTTGATTAATCGATCTACCTTGCATTCTCAACTATGTATTACTAGCTTTTGCCCGCGGCTTCGCCCGCGTGGATGTCTGAAAATATCCCACAGGAACGTGCTAATGGGATTCAGAGTATCCTGTGTCTTAACCCTGGTCATGGCCTATCCATATGTCTTTCATCTAAATCCGTTCAGCCGTTACGGCATGAAAAGGTAACTGGCAGATAGTAAATCTGTTTTACGGTTACGTACCTAAAAATGAAAAATGTAAACCTTTTTTTGGGTGGGAAATTATCAAATAACTTCTCGGAGCTGGAGGGCGTGTCAGACTCCTACTGACTTTTACCCACCCGTGTTCCTTCCGTTGCCTGTATTTAAAATTGAAACCCTTAAAGAATGACTTCGTTGTCTGTCAAGACCCTTTTCTCAGGAACGCGTGGAGGCATCAAGTTGAATTAGATATCAAAAACTTAGATCTATGGTCTCTTGGAGCTGTAACGAAAATCAAACTTCCAAGTCAACGCAATAAATAATACACATACGCTCATACGCATCTATGTAATAAATATATATGGAATGCAATAAAGAATTGAATATTGAAAAAATATGGCCATTTATGCCGCATATTGACGTGACAACGTCTTATAAATTGGTTTGCCGGGTGACACTTCAAGAAACTGCGTTACGCTCCGCTCACGTTATGCGCTCACAATGAGAGCGAGTGAGAGGCACGCGTCCCTTCCACTCGGGCATGGTTAGCCCGCCTAAGAGCGAGAGAGACAGACATAAAAAGTGAAAGGCACGCGTCCCTTCCACTCGAGCACAGTTAGCCCGCCTAAGAGCGAGAGAGACAGAGCGAGAGAGAGAGAGTGAGAGAGATAGGCATACACACCGGTTCATGTCTTGCGTCAAGTTATTGTATGTATATTTGTATATAAATACGTATGTATGTGTAAAGGTAAAAATAAAATTTTGTTAATATGAAATTCAGTGCGAGATTCTTTGTATAAATTAATGTTTTAAATATAATTCTTTGTATTAATAAATGTTTTAAATTGTTACTATTATTTCATCCTTCTTCCTACTATACGAATGAATATTCACATTAAAATTATTTTACCACTCAAAGTCGTTGTCACGTAAAACTTTCGCCCGTATACCGACTTTACAGGCAACCAATTTTTTTTAATACTCTCAACTAAACCAGTCTATTTGGTACTTCCCGTTGACCCAGCAGCATGAAGTTTGGCGAGAAGTAAGATCGAGTAAAGAGGAAAATTGGTAATTTAAATATAAGAATTGCAAAGTTCAGTTTCTTCTTCAATCTGGGATCAAAAATTTACTGGCATTGTCTTGAAGTAACATTTAGTCAGTATTTCATTACTCTATTAAAAGTTATTTTTCAATTGAAAAGTTAAATTTGTCCTTCAATCCAGATTTGGAAATTCGGGCAACCGAGCAAGCACCGCTTTGAGACGGAACCCTTAGGGCGCAAGTCCTACTCACTTTTGTCCGGTTAAAAAAAAAAAAAAAGGTTTGTATGATTCTAAATGCATTTCTTAAAATACTATTTATTCATTTTACTATTACTATCACCATTGATTTGTAATACCTACTCATGCCGCCATTGAACACATAAATAATACTTACATGTTAGAAAGGTTAGTTTATCAATTTAAATTGTAATAACTTAAGACCGAGTGGGCGGATTTAAATAATAAAATCTAAATGTTAATTCAAGATACGGACTATGACTAAGACTCAACAAAAAAACAATATTACATTATGTGAATTTTAAAATCATCCTCTATTTTGCCCAATTGAGGAATGATTTTTGAAAAACGCTGAGATACGTAATTTTTGTATTTGTTACCAAAAGCATAAATTTAAATTTTCTTAAAAATGATAGGTTTCCCATACAAACTTTCATCCCCTATATCCCCCCTTAAGGTTGTTTTTGAAATGTCCTTCCCCGGGATGCCAAATATCTCCTTGCCAAATTTTATTGAAATCCGTTCAGTGGTTTATGCGTGAAAAGGTAACATACAGACAGACAGGCAGACTTACTTTCGAATTTATAATATTAGTATGGATATTGGTATGGAAGTATGGATTAATATGGATTATTTTGGATTGATTGAATGAATAGTAAAGACGAAATGTACATTACCAATATTGAAAGTTTTTCAAAGAAAAAAGAAATAAAATGAGGGAGTTATAATTAAGATAAATATCTTTGATCCACTTTTCGGGATAACTTGTTAATCAAGAATTATGAAAAACACAGTCGTATTTGTTATAAGTAATTATATATTTTATTAGTCAAAGTCAAATCATTTATTTCAAATAGGCCCTTGTAATATTTTGAACATCAAAATTTACAAAATAATAGAATTGGTTTAAGTCGCCCCTTCCAAAAGGTAGTTTTCTTATGGAAAAGAATGGGCAAGAAACAACACCGTTATTCTTTTAAAATGTTATTATATTATATTTTGTATAGGTACACCTATACAATAGTAGATTATACAACAAGTGAAAAAAAGGGAATTTAATTCGAGGGACTAAGTTGGATCCCGAGAGCAGCGAAGGATTCTAGAGTAGAATCACGAGCGTAGCGAGGGATTCTAGATTAGAATCCTGAGCACTGCGAGGGATACAAGGACCGAGTAAAATTTTTTTTTCACCAGTTGTGTACTCTACTTTTTACCATTGACTACGAGAAAATAAATAGTAGTATGTAGTATTTTATAATCACATTTTTGGCGACAGCAAAATTATTTACTGTCATTGCTGCTTTAGAGGAGCTCGTGGCTAAGTAATAACAGCTGCACGGGTCGATCCATCAGGTTAAGCTACGCTTGCCGGGGTTGGTCTGTGGATGGGTGACCATCTTTACATACTGAGACTCCTTCGTGCCTCGGAAAACATATTAAGTCGTTGGTCCCAGCTGTCATTCGTGGATCATTAACAGTCGTTACCTACGGGTCGTCAGAAACACGAAAGTCTGACAACCAGTCTTACCAAGGTGTATCCTAATACTCAGTTACTGAGTTGTGGAGGTTAGACAGGCATTTGCTCCATATAAAATAGCGGTATTCAGCTGCATCTGGTTAGACTGGAAGCCGACCCCAACATAGTTGGGAAAAGGCTAGGCAGATTGAAAGAATTGCTGCTTTAGAACGAAATGATTCCGAAGTCAGTATCTCATTTTCATTACTGGAAGAACTCATTTTATTATAATTAATTATGTATAGATTTTCCTATAACATAAAACAACCACGATAACCGATAGAAAAGAACCTAACTAAAATTGGCAGATTTAAAAAAAATGTATAGCTCTATAGCTTCATTTAGCCAGCCAGTATGTACTTTCAGCACGTTTTATTCATCGTTTGTACATAATTCGTACAATTCGTGCTTGTTCCAAATTCAAAATATTTTTATTCACTCAGTGAGTAAAAGAGAGTTGTATTCACTGTTATCGATGAATAAAATGCCCTTTTTCGAGTGGCAATGGTAAAAAATATTGTAAAACATTTATTTAAATAATTATACGTGAAGACGATGCACCTAGAGTATAATTACTATACCACAATAGATAAAAAGAATTAAAAATGAGCAACGACAGATAAATTAATAATGTGATAGGATACATGGTGCTTACATTTTTACAAACATTGTAAAGTAGATGATTTTCCTAAAATTTTACAATTAATTTGTTGGTGGGTGTGGTATTCTGTTGTGCAGAACCACAACATTTAGTCTATTTATTATGTTATAGGTAATACTAAATAAACAACCTTTTTACTTATTAAAATCCTATGACATTCATGTAACTCACCTTTTATATATTCTTTAACATTGTTACCTCTGAAAATTTTACCTTTATTTACCCTCTCATTATTTTAGCAACCAAAACTTATTTTATATTACTAATTTTCCCTCTTTGTAAAATCTTAGAATATTTGAAATTCAGACAATTTCATTTTAAACTGTCATCTATCCAATTTATTTTTCTAAACCATAGACATAATACACCATGGAAAAGTACACTTTATCGTTTACTAGACCTTTTATAAAGCCGGTGTGTACACTAACCTTCGCAATAAGAGCACTTCCCTCTCTGTAAACCGTATTTATTTGTTCTGTCCACTATTACTCAAATATATGTTTGAAACGTTTAATTTATGACACAGAACGATAAAAACGGCCTTCAAGTTTTTCAGTTTGGTTTTGGTTTTTCTGGTGAAGCCTTTGTTTTTTTTGGGTGTCATGAATATATTTATAAACAAAGTTATCTAAGTACTTGAATTTTAGCCTGATCAGTTTAGTGTCTTATTACGTACTGTGTAACCTAACTTTCAAACAGTGATTTCTATTAATAAACTGAGTGTGTCTGTAATATGGGCAACAGACGATGCCGTGCACCATCTGACTGACTATGTAGCACAAGAACTTGATAATGGTAACCACACAGTAGGAATCTTCCTGGACCTCGCCAAAGCTTTTGATACGGTGTCTATTCCTATTCTGTTGCACAAGCTTGAAGCCTTAGGTATCCGAGGCACCCAGCTGAAATTATTTAAGAGCTATCTAGAAGATCGTACTCAATGTATAAGGATTGATAATATTCTCAGCGATACTAAAAAAAATACGTCCTTCGGAGTTCCCCAAGGAAGTATTTTAGGGCCTACACTATTTTTGATATATATTAACGATCTCTGTAACCTAAATCTAGATCACGGCCAAATTGTTTCTTGTGCTGACGACACTGCCCTTCTATTTTCGGCTGACTCAGAAAAAAATGTCTACAAGCATGCGCAACATGGATTCAATATTGTTAATAAATGGCTTCAACATAATTCACTAACACTAAATGCAGACAAGACAAATTACATTAAGTTTTCGATGCGCAAGCAAACATCAACAACAAGCACTACCTCGACATTACATGCTCATTATTGCACAATTCCTCCAGATAACCAATGTGTTTGTCCCAACATTAAAATGACAAATACAACAAAATACCTTGGTGTTATAATAGATGAAACACTTTCGTTCAAACAACATATACAAGCTTTAAATAATAGGATTCGCAAGTTAATATTTGTTTTTAAAAAGTTACGCTATATTGCTGACCCAAAAATCGTTAGACAAGTTTACTTTGGTCTATGTCAATCAATATTAACTTACTGTATTACCACATGGGGTGGAGCGGGTAAAACAATGTTACTAACCATCGAGAGAGCTCAAAGGGCGATTCTCAAAGTGTCTACTTTCCGCCCTTTCCTTTTTCCTACTAACCTCCTATACAAATCTTGTGAAGTATTAACAGTTCGGCAGCTATTTATAATGGGTATTGTATTAAAACAACACACAGCTCTACCTTACAGCACTGCGTATACTAATAAAAGGCGTAAAGATATAGTGTGTCCACAAAATACATCAAAACATGCTTTTGTATCTAAATTTTACCTGTACCTCGGTCCTCTTCTCTATAATAGACTAAATTCGAAAGCAAACATTTATTCCCTGAACTACATAAATTGTAAGAGTATTCTCAAGGATGCTCTCCAAAGTATGTCTTACGAAGATACAGAGAATTTACTAACTGTGTTAAAGTGAATAAGTATGTACTAATTTCACTTACGTTAAGTATTTATCAAAGGACAATGGGCAAAATTGTATGGAGCCTGTCCCATCGGCGGCCACATCTGTACTATTTATTTTCTAGTAGCCAATTATGTATACAATAAGACTACAAAAGACTGTTTCTGTAAGTTCCTTGGATAAAAAGTTATCATAGGTGGATTATATAAAAAAAAAAACTAATTAAATCATTTAAAAGGAATGATTACAGTTTGTATCTTAAATACAATATTTTGTACACCTCGTGATGATGTCACATTGATATAATAATGAATTTTAAGTACATTATAATGATATGACTATGTTATTATATACGTAATATACAAATATAAGATAATGATGGCTTAAATAAAACTAAAGGTTTGTTAAAAATACGTTGATTTATTAAAATAAAAACATTTATGCCAGATTACAATAATACAATATTACTTAATAACTACAATATTACTTAATAACTACAATAATTATTGGAATTTAATCGTCATCAACAATTATTTCATTTAAAAAATCAGCAGGCAAAAGAATGTCTTCCTCTTGGTTTCTCGCCCACCCTAAGTACCAAACTATACACATTATGTGGGCGCAGCAACCCAGAGTGCGTTTACCGCTAAGGCAACTGCAATAATAGTTTTCTATAGCTTCCCTACCATTTTTCTGCCTGTCTATAAGAATATAAGAATAATAAATTCTAGACCGCGCATGTCGCGATTGTATTCGGCAGCGGAGAAGCCAAACATTTGTAGCTGTAATGCCGTACTCGACTAGACTTGTACATTGGGTATCTCTATACACTTCTATATTATATAGGCCTTGTCGCACATGCTCCGCATAATAGCTGCGAGCTAACTTCATTTGATATGTGCCAAGTGCAAAAATAATTAAATCGTCCTCGGTCAGCGACGGAAAATCACTTAAGTTAGGTTGGTTACCAGTAATACTATCAAAGCTAGCCCGTCGACGATTTAAGTTGTTGCCTAAGACATACTCTGCTAGGTGATTTGGTTGGTTCAAGCGTTGGTTTATTATTGTTATAAATGTTTCTGCGTGTACACTATCACGTAATGGTTCTCTGCATGCGTTCAATAACGCAGCGGCTATTTTAAAATCCTTCATCATATGGGGCAAGGCACGATTAAAAAAATCTTGCCGAAATAACTTGAAGTCGCGTTTAAACCAACCATTTATAACTTCAATAACCCAGCGGCATATGGTAACCAACCTAGACTTATTAGCTTGCTCTGTCGTTAATTGATCTTCGTCGCGATTTTTTGTTTTTGGCAAGTGCGCTTCATATCCACAGGCATGTAAATCGTCGATTACGTCGCGAAATCCACGGTCTAAGATGAACACATCCCCTTGTCTAAAAAACCAATGAATACTGCCTTCTTCGTCTTCGATCATATTTTTTAGGATTTGTGCATCCGACTCTGTAGCTGCATATGGCCCAAACGCATCTATTATATGACCATCGCAGCATACTATTAAAAATGGTTTCAATAAATTCGTGAATTTGTGGAGACTATATGATCGCCTTTGGAATAAATGGTTTGTGGACTTTTGAATGTAGATATAAGTGGCGTCTGCTATCACAATTGCCTTTCTATCTGAGGGTTCTGCATTTGGATTTCCAAAAACAGCATTTGGCACTTGAAGATTTCGATTAGCTATGTCCCTTCTGTCAATATGGTCGTAACCCAGATGTCGAGGAACGAAGTCCAAAAAAAGGGAATCCCTGGCTAACTTAAGATGTCTTTCAAGGGTTCGCCGGCTCATGTTGAAAAGTGATGCCAGCCTTTCGTTTGCTTCACCACTTCGCAGCTTCATTAGGTAACAGGCTAATGTTGTGTTCGGCCGAGTTGATACGTTCGACAATGACGGGGTTTGTTCCAAAATATTCATAAATTGTTCTCGACTGACACCCAATCGAATGTATATTTCATTTATGTCCATGTCATCTATATGATCAAAATCCAATATAGATCCTCGAAGCACTGCTATTTTCATGAGGCTCATGATATGTAAAAAATGTGTGGCATTGAAATCGTGGAGCAAGTTAGGGCTGTCAATTATTTGATCCCAATTGTTGGATTCCAAATGTTGAACGCAAACTCTTGCGCTATTGGGAATATAAAAGTTAAAATGAATTAAAAATGTTACTTTCAGATTATCCGGAATTCTTCGGAGTAACGTTCGTCTGCAGTTTTCAAACATACAACGCGTCGCTGTATTAGGGAGTCTTGAATATTCTTCGATTTGTAATGCACATTCATGTGGTTGCGTATTTTCATTAGGTTGCGCAGCTCTTTCTGCCCGTTGCCAGCATGGTCGACAAATATACTCCTGGCCATTGTATTCTAGCTGAAGGTGAGAATATTACAATTAGTTAAACTGCATAGCTTAAATGGTTTCACAAAACTGTCGATATGAAATACTTAGTTACTTTTCTAAATAAAAAAAAACCGATAAAGATAAACAGTACATATTCTTTTTCTAAATACGTATATAAAATAATACCAGTAAAAACGCTTCATAACGATACTTTTTAAAGTGAGAAACTACCAGTTCCTGACATGACAAATAAGACATAATTTTGACTTACCTGACGTTCAGGAGTAACAGCTTCAATAATATATTGGGCTACAGCGGGATTGTCTTCAAACCGAGCGTGTGTTATCTCGTATCTTCTTCTGTTTATCATAGATCGATTACACAAAACACACATTTGACGGTTATCAGCCATAGTTATAGGAAACAATTCACAAAGTCCAGTAAAACAAGCACAAGTCACCAAGTTAGATATCAACAAGTCCGAGATACAAGCCAGAGTCGAAAGAGATGGTCAAACAAAAATAATCGCACAGTACTCAACGAAACAAATGTCAACGATGGACTGCACTGTGCTCGCGGACCTGACGTAAATCCTCGGGTGTTGTGTGGGAGCCGCACTCGTCGCTGATTGGTCACACGAAGCAGGTAGAATTGGTTGGTCTGATTTTAACAATGGTTCCTAGAATTGAAAACAAAAACCAACTTAAAGTGGCTCATTCAACGAATACGTTAACAAAAGCAGCTGTTGAGTGGTCGGGTCGCCCCGCACATTATTGCCGCCATTTTTCTTTGAAAGCGGTGCAATCCTGGTATGGTTTACGATCGGCCCAGTGCATATTAGCGGATAAAAGACATGATAACAAAGGTATTGAATATTGTGACAAATATTTTACATTTACATGGAAGCCCAATAGTTTCATTACTCTATTTATGAATGCATACGTTTGTAAAATAAGCAAAACGCAAAGGTTTTTCGTATGTTTTGTGATGAAAAACAAAAAATGCTGGATGATAAAAATATGACAATTCATTAAAATAGTATTTAACCCATATCTTTTTTCTCAAATGATATTTAATCATACTGCTTGAACAATATTTGTTCTACAAGCATTCACCTTTCAAATGACACTAGTTTTATTAATGGCCGCTAATGGGCCAGGACGCCCATTGTTCTTTAGAAACTAAGATTTAAGCTACTCAACATATAATTAGTGATCTATTGTCAACCTGCAGATAATTTATTTATTTATAAGTCTATTTTAGCTCTTCTCGCCTGAAACACAGGATTATCTACCTAGTTCAGGCACGTAAGTCTTAGGAATATAATTTACATTTAAGCAAATCTGTAATAATTTTCATGCCTTGTAATAATTTTTTGAATAAATATTATTGTTATTATTTTTACGTCTTTGACATTTCTCGGGACCCTAGGGTCCCGGACCTTTGGAAGGCGTACGAGGGGCCGAAGCCAACTCGCAGAGGCCCCTTAGACGTTTTTAATGAAATGAGGTACCAACCGACGATTATCCCTGTTCGCACTATGCAAGTGCAGCCAAGGACAACCCCCGGTTGGTGTAGGACTATTGTAATTAAGGAAACAAAGATATTGGTTTATGGGTTTGGGTGGCTAAAGTGGACTGATCACCTGAAACTATGGAAGGACTATGGCCCCTGCCTGATCAATGTTTTATATGCACACGGATAAAATGGCAGGGGGTGACTTGCACACTCATTAATGGGCCCCCGAAAACGGTCGCTAGCACAAAGTGTCGTAGCAACAAGGGAGCAACATGTCTTGAGGTGCTTGAGGAGTGGAGAGGTATTTCACGGCTTTCAGAACAATCCCAGAGCCCGGAAGATGGTCAAGATCCCTACGAGCACTTACTGAAATACTTCCTTCCTCCGAGCACGTTTGCTCTTGCGAATCTCCACTCAAGCCGGCCAATAAAGGCGAGAATGAGGTGGGAGCTCTGTTCCTCGTCAGTGCTCACTCCAACCGGCCAATTAAGGCAAGCCAGAGGTGAGGAACAAGATTTCTCCGGGGAGATAGGGTCCGTGGGGTCGCTACTGCCCAACAGCTCGCCACATGCTGCCCTGCGGGTTTTTGTATCTCTCTTGGTCTGGCTCCTCATCCTAGACCTGTTCCGGCAAAATAAACTACCAGCACAGACCCAGAATTCGGAGCGCGCAAGCCCCACCACGACGTCAACGTAGAGATACGGCGGTGGGGTTATTATTATTATTATTAATATACCGGTGTATCATTTAATCTACTCCTGTAGGAGGCCCTACTTCACGCTTTTGGCCTCGTGGTATAAGACGCCACAGCATATACAGTGGCACACACTATTTAAATGAGAGAGGCCTCCGTCATCATCACAGTCCGCCGTCACGTGTGACGTTGACGCGGCCCTCCCACTAGCGTGAGGTGCCAGTGCCACAGAGAGCCTCCGCTACCTCGCTACCTCTCACACCTACCTCTCCGCTCGACAGGTTAAACGAACCTGCTCGGCGTGTGACGGCCCGGCTCCTCCATACTCCCTGCTGCCTGCTTGCCTGCCTACCTGCCTGCCTGCCCGTCTGCATCATCCTGCCTCCCGGCTATCCTGAGCATCCCATGTCCTGTGAAGCCGCCCCTTAACGTCCTAAATTAAACCTTTAATCTTATCTTTTATTATTTATTTATTTAACAGTTTGTGTACACACATATAAACAGATAAGAAAAAAGGAAGGAGGAGGAGGAGGTTTATTTTGGCTTATTATTTTTATTTGTGACCAACGTTTAACTCCGTGGAGATAACACATGTGTGAGGAAGTAATCACCGAATGTAAAATCAATTTCATGTAACAAAAATTATAAATTATACAATTAAATTAGCAACCAGTTTGATTTTGTCTAGATTCTAAATTGTCCTATGGAGCAGGACCAGCATGTTTCCAAGCATTCTTATCTTGGATATAATCTTCTAATTTGTAATATGCTAGTTTACAAAGTGTACTTTTAATATGAGTTTTAAATTTTCTTTCATTTAATTGCAATATATCACAAGGTTTTTTGTTGTAACATTTAACACAGTACCTCATAAAAGATGGATGTACCTTAGATAATCTGAAAAATTGTTGATCTAGTTTATCTTTATTACCATTTTAGTATTAAAATTATGTGTATCACTTATTTTATTAAAAAGGCGTGAATTTTTAAGCTATTGCATAGGACTCACAACAATAGGACATAATGGTATGGTGTCATCACCAGTCAAATCTATCGTTACAGCTGGCTCACACACTGATTTTAACTTACTACCTACTAACTCACTAAATAGATTACTGGTGCTAGCGACCTGTTTGCTGACCTTGATACACTCTGAGAGAGATAGGGCGTCTTGGGCTTCACACAATTTTTGTTCAAGTTCTGTAATTCTATTCAAAGCAAGTTCGTGGGTATCACTGCACTCTTGAAACGTTGACACTAGATATTGTAGTTGACTGTGCTGGTCGGTTAAGTCCATGTGTTGTATGTGTAGCTGAGACAGTTCATTTTTGAGGGAGGTGTTCTTTAAATTAATGTTTACCACTTCCACTTCACTGTCTTCTCTTTCCTGGAGCAGCTGTTGGCATGTAGCTTTAGAAGCCTCGAGCTCCGTCAAGGTAACTCTTAGTTTTGCTTCCAAATCCCTGATTGTAGCACTGCGGGTCATCATTTTCTTTGCAATGTCAGTGGCTTGGAATGTGTAAAGTTAGTTATGCAGCTAAATAACAAAGTAAGAAAAGATGTTCTAATATTTAGATTAATAGGAGGTAGAAGAGAAAAATAAAAAAAGATTTAAATTAATTTAAAATAAGGTAATGAATTGTTAACAAATAGAAATTACAGTATTAGCTGAAGTTAATAAGAAATTAGATGGGAATGTTAAACAAAGTGAAGTTTTAAAGAATACACTGCTTTTATATCAGGACATAATAAAAAAATAAAAAAATTGGTTTAATAGTCTGAATAAATAATAATCAGTTGGTAAGGCCTAATGAGCTTATTTTTGTATAGTAAATTATGTAGTGTTTATTGTCTGAGCGAATGTTTTCGTCATCGATTTTGCTTCCACTAGTTGTCAAGCAAAAGGAGACATAAACCGTGCCAGTGTGTGATGGACGTTGCTCAGAAACCTGAGCAGTATTTTGTGATGTTCTGCGGTCTGTAAATATGATGTAAAATAACATTAATAAAACAAAATACTCCCCGGGATTGATGATAATTTGAAATCCGTCACCGTTGGGTTGGTCGAGTTGACAGCCGGTTTATTATCCTTTTTGTGCGAAGTTCACGCGACAAAAAACACTGTATATTCACTGATTAGACTACTTAATAACTAGTTACGACTATATTACTCTAATTTAACATAATTATACACTTTTTTATTAATTTACTAAATTAATTACTCTAGAGATCGTTTTTTTGACGACCGGCTACCAGTGTTGCCAGTTCATTGATCCTCCTTTCACCTCCCGTGGGTAGTCACCAATCTAGAATCTAGCTAAGGCCTCGTTATCTATGGATGGATTTAGGGGTTTTGGTGAGGGAATCTAGGGCTTGCGTAATATCCGGATACGCATTATAAATGGATTGAATCCTAATGATATCGCCTTGGGCGGCGAGGATAAGATTTGCCATTTCCCTTGCGCGCGGGGAGACAAATGACGCGTAAGTCGAGGTGATGATGTTGAATGAGACAACACCTGGTTGCTGCGCGGTCACGGGATCGGCAGTCGGGGGACGCAAAGCTTGAGGAGCAGGCGCGGATTTAGCGAGGGGCACGGCGGGCGCTGGGGACGCAGGGTGCGCGGGAGGCGCGGAGGGCGCGGGTGGCGCGGCGCCACGGAAACGGGGGTCCCTTAGGTGTGGGGAGAGGAGAGTGGGGGCGGAGGAGGGAAGTGACCGTAAGAGAACACTAAGGCAGGGAAAGAGTGCTGGTGGTGGAGATAGTTCCACGGACTAGGCCTCTGAGGGCTTAGTCGTTGGGGCATAAGGGCGGAGGGAATCCTGTAAGAAGATGAGGGAGTTTCCCTTTGCTGACGGGCGCCGGAGCGCTTCCCCAGCTTGGGAGAAGAAGCCTTAGGGGCTTTAGTGCAACCCCGGTAGTTAGCCGGGTGACCCTCCTTGCCGCATAAAACGCAGCTGGGAGGTACAGTACAGAGGGTACGGTCTTTGGGGCGGGGGCAGTCGGAAGTGCTATGTTCGCCCAGGCACTCTACGCACCTGGGTGTAGCATGGCAATTCCGCTGGAAATGGCCGTGTAGCCACCACTCATCACACCACGTTTTTGACCTTTTGATACCAAGAAACTTAGATCACAACAGTTCTCAAAAGAACTTTGGGCATAGCACGTTTTTGACACTCTGAACAAGAAACAGGGAAACTGTTAGAGGAAGCACAGAACAGGAACTGTCGACGCCACACGCCACCAGACGTACTCCGGGCTTCGCCCCTGTTTTCTGCCGCACGCGCACACTACACTCGCACCATCACTGAACAACGCCGCCTCGATGAATGCCGGTGCGCGTGTGTCACATATATTTATAACCGCGGTGTCAGAGCGTGACGAGATGTGCGCGCGCGTCTATGGCGACACCGTGCGGATCAAACATTCAACAACGTGCTGTGATCTGATTGGTCAAACCTTTTGTAAATATATGTAGTCTTACTAGTTAGTTGATAGTTGTAAATAGTACATAAGCAGGAACATTATTTAAATAAATATGATTCTTCATTATTCTGTACAAATCTGGAGTCCGAGTATTATTTCTATCTACCTACGACACTCCTCCAAAGCCGTGTAGCTGGCAACGGTGGCATTGTCCGACAATGCCACTCTTTAGCGGTTTCTCAATTTCGAACCCTGTGAGATGACACAGAGAACGAATTTGGAATATCGGATGGTGGCCCTCGACGGGCGGACAGATTACGAGGACCATGTCGTAGAGATCACCGCCTCTAGAGCGGTGCATACGATGGACCTCGTCGACTGGGACATTCTGCGACTGAAGGTCGGCGAGAATTTCGGAGGGGAGGATTTCCCTAGGGATGCGTTTTATTACAACGCGAACTTGTTTTTCCTCTAGGAGAGAGTAGGTGTGGTATGACACACCTCTCACTCTCAGAAGTCGGGTTAGTTCCCTATAGTCGCGCGACGTAGGGACTGAAACTTATACCCTGTTGGGTATTACAGGCGCTGGTCAAGCTGATCTTTTGATCAGTGCACCATTTTGAGATGTCCGTCCACTTCCCTTTGTCCTGTACGAACAGAGGAGGTGGAGGGGTGAATTTTTTTGAGGGGGGCGCGGGGGAATGCATCGCGGTGGATGATGTGGTCGGGGGGGCGGAGGGAGCGGGGGAATCCTTTGCGGAGGATGACGCGGTCCGGGGGGCGGGGGGCGTGGGCGTGTCCCTCGCGGAAGACGACGACGCGGTCGGAGGGGCGGAGGAGGGGGAGGGGGAAGCTATGGTAGCGCAAGTCGCGGTGGTAGCGCGTGATTTTACTGAAGCGGATTTTAATGTAACTGTGGACGAAGAGGAGTCAGAGTCCTCTAATGCGACGACCTTACTGGCCTGCGCAGAGCTCTGCTTCTTATTCTTCCTCTTTCTACCCTTACCTTGGACGGCTATGTAGCCGTTGTCGGAGGGGAAGGAAGAGGTAGAGGCGGCAGCGGGCCTTACCCCGTCTTCCACCGAACCAGACGGGTACGGGGTAGTGGAATGCTTTGAAGAAGCGGGGGCCGTGATGTCCATTGATGACGAGGTGTCCATTGACACCGACGGTGGGGGGGGGGGGAGGGGGGTCTGGGCGACTCTGCGGTCGGAGGGGTGTCTAGCGCGTTGCTAAAAGTAGCGACGCTGGTGTCAGAAGGATCTGAACCTGCAATGATGTCAAGGAGGTGGGAGAGACGATCTCCATATTTCCCTTTGAGGGACGGCTCCTTCTCGAAGATGATTTCGAGTAGCTGTACGAACAGCTTTGAGCAATACTCGTAGTTTACTTGTCTAGCCATATGGGCGGGGGGGGAGTGACTTTAAAAGAGGGAATTTCCTAACAATGCCTAACTCCCCGGTGGGAATGCCGCGGATGTGTAACAATCTCTCCCTGTTGGGTAAGACAGGGAGGATGAGAGCCTATCGGTGAGCCCTAAGCTTGATTTGGCCCGTTGCTTATCTTAATGTGCAACGGGGTCCTATCCAGTCTAGTGTGAAGGGTATGAAGATACCCGACCACACTAGGTGAGTTGCTGTGGAGGCAAAACTGTCACCACGTGTTGACTAGGAGATCCCCCAAGGCCAAACACTGGGACCCGGCCAATTCACTGCCTTACCCTGAAGGGGATTGGCCGGTGTGTTGGGTCAACACCCCACTCGGCTTCGTTGGCACCGTATGGTATCCACCGAGTGACCACGAAACTGTGGTTTTGCCCGGAAGGGGCCTTGTGAATCTACAGACGAATATCTCTTGTTAGAGAAATAAGATAGCCTTGAAAAAGGACTTGTTGGTGGATCTTTGCCCGATCGATTGACGATCGGAGATCGGATGTAGTCGGGTGACCACGAGAATCGTTACGTAACGCAACGGAATATGACTCAGGGCAATGAGTCATGAACGGGAGAGCGCAAGCACACAACCGTCCGTGACCAGTGCCGAGCGTCGAGTGGTTGTCGCTTATTACATCGACTTTGGTGGATTTTGTATTTTTGTTTTGGTAATTCTGTTTTGCTTTACAGCTTCTGTAAGTTTTTGCTCAAGTTGTTCGTATTTCAGATCATCGTCCAGGAAAAAAACCTGATCGACTGTCTTGTGTAGTTTATCATAGTCCATAGTAGTGTATGAGATCTTTTTCTTCTTTTCTGGTTTGTATTTTTATTTACGAAATTAAGTGATTGTTTATTTATAAAACAAAATTTAGATACTATTAAATGTTTAACTTAAGAAATATGTAATTTTTAAAATTTCTTACTTAGATTAATCTGAATTAAATGATTATTTATCTCATCATTAGCCTATAATGTTCCCACTGCTGGGACACAGGCCTCCTCTCTGTGAGAGGGATTAGGCCGTAATCCACCAAGCGGGCCCAGTGCGGGTTGGTAGATGTCACATATCTTCGAATTTTTGGTTCTAGGACATGCCGGTTTCCTCACTATGTTTTCCTTCACCGTTTTGAGAGCAGTGGTGATCAAGTGTTGGAATCTTACTGAACAATCAACACAATATCCTTCTAGAGTAAATGCAGTACCTTCTTGAAGATGCCACATTCATTATAATCTTTCAATTAAACACAGGCAAAAAAGAAATTTAAATTTCATGCAATTCGAAAGAAACGGAAAGAAGAAATAAAATGAATGAATTGTTGATATGTCACTTGACACTCGTCTCGTCGACTCGTCGTGATGCGGTCGATTTTAACTCGGTACTCGTGTAAATAAAATATAGGCCTGAATCAATATTGTAGGGTTCCCAAAATTAAATAAAGTTAAAAACTAAAGGACGTCCTTATACAAGAAACATGTTTTATTCGGCGATTTTTGCTAAATATTGCACGGTGGTACGGAACCCTTCGTGTGCAATTACGACTCGCACTTGGCCGGTTTTTAGACCGCTTTTATAGTTCAGCCATGTATGTCGTATCAGACTAATTTGTTTATTAACACTTTTACTAAGTAGTTTCACTATTGATACCATCTATACTATCATAAAAGTTGGACGTGTGTAGTTAATACGTTTACCATCGAATGTTGTATCACTTGTTGGTAAGGTAACTACAGTTAATGACCTGTTTTAAAATGAAGACGTTACTAAACATTGATCGAAGTTATTCTGTGAATTTTGTTTTAAACAATATGGTGGACGATGATGTGCAGTCAATGCTATTGCCTCTAAATCTCATGCAATATATTATGTTTTGTCCAAAATATTGCATCAAAAATGATCTTATAATTCCAAACAGTTTCATCTCCAATGTTGTTTCAATGCTCGCCACACTACTAATTATATTTTTATTCCTGTATCACAACTATATGCTGTTCTTTGTTGAAGATTTTGTAGGATCTACGAATTTCACATATTTTGTCTCTTGTTTTGACTGCATTGTCTACAGTGCTGGATTTGCTATGAATTTCTTGGTCGGGTTAATTCAAACCAAAAAAAATATTAAGTTTGTTTTAACTTTTCAAAAAGTGCACAGATTCCTCGATGATGAAACCAGTACTAAAAGCTTCATCATTTGGAATTGGATAATTGTAATCTTGTATATTTCTGGATATGTAGCAGTTTTCACTTCTTTTTGGGTAGTGATAAGTACACCATTCTATCGTATATTAGTTTCATATTTCTTTATATTTTTCGATTTTAATGTAATTTATGCCATTCGAATCTTTAAATTATTGGAACATAAAGTTGTTCTATGGAATATTCAAGCTAAAAATACTCTAGAAACAGAAAAAATCAACCTGAAAAATGATTTAAAAAAAATGTTTCTCATTTACGTTGATATATTAGAGTGTTATGACATTCAGCAAGTTTGTTTTCAGCAATTCGTAAGTAGTTTATAATTATTTATGAAAATTTCAGCACTTCACAAAAAAAAAGAAGTAATATTCCAGAGAGCTTTTTCTGAAGCAAAACATCAAACAACGAAATTGAAAAAAAAAAAAACCTAATATTTTAACACAGTAACATTTTACTCAAAGTTTTCTGTTTACAGATATTATATTACATCGCAGAAGCATTTATTCACACTCTGATTTACATTCAAGTGACAATTGAAATATTTAAAAGAGGCGCTTTGGTTGATGACTTGGTAAGTTTATTGCAATATTTTCAACGCATCCACGAAAGCCAGATGAGCCGCTGTAGTTACAACATAGTCAGGTGGGGATATTCCGATGAGCCACAATGCCATTATGGAGTCACATCATAAATGATGCATCACTTCTTGTCGTGCTCTTTGTGCAATACACTTGCACTTATGGAAAACCTTTGCGAGGCCAATGCTATCGCTGCCTGAATTCTGGTCGAAGCTTATTTAAAATGTGGTAATAAAATCTTTGATACGACGAAGAAGAAGAATGGATTTAACAGTATATTAGAATCATTGGATCAAACGTTTATTTTGTTATAGAATTCAGCATCTTTGGCGTCGCTTTCTATATACTATTGGATTATAAAGGATTTGTTGTGGCAAGCAATGTTGAGCTTTCAATGCGAGAGATTTTACTTGGCTACTCAAGATGTCCAAGATACTTGCGCACTTATTTTGAAGTCAAATTGTACAGGTACTAAGATAAGACAAAAATTCTTTTTTCATAATCCTACTGCTACACCTGCGTCGAGATTTATTTATTTATAGGAGAACCAACAGCTATAATAAATAGATAACAGTTGTTTATGAAACATAGAGCCAATTACAGGTTCCCACAGGTAAAAACAGAAAAAAGGTAGTAGAAATCTTAGGATCACTAACAAGCACGATAAAAAGATTAAGTATACATATTGTATATAAGGTACAATGAGTACTATGCACTTTTAAAAAAAATTGCGTTCAGCCGAGCGCGTGCAGAATAAGTTTTGGTGGTAAATAGGTCAAGTGAGAACTTTTCACAAAGAATAGTGCTTACTCGCTCACACCATGTATGAGTTTTGCCTGTAGTTAGAAGAGAGTTAGTTATGCGTAAATTAACTTGTTAAATAAGACGTTACGCAGATACGGTCACTATTTAATATGTTATAATTGTGGTTTTGAAGACTCCCAAGAATATATTCCTAGACTTCCTAGAATTCCTTATATTTCTATCTTTCCCTGTATTTCTTAGAATAGTTCTTGTAGTACGTAGTTAAGTTTTCTGTTTATCCATGTTAAAATATTCTTTCAATTTATTTTCTTATGATTACGTTGTAAAGATACTTTTTAATTTACTGTAGCCAATTTTTTTTGTTCACCTCCTTCAACAACAATAAACAATATTCTATTTTATGTGTATTTTATATTCTATTATATGTATATTATAATATTCTATTATATCTGTAATGACATTAGACCTACGGTTTAATTAAAAATATTGTCATTATTAACAGATGATGAGAAACAATTGTGCAAGAACATACAACGCTTGACTCAAACATCATTCAGCAAGATACATGCGTGTGGCCTGTTCTACGTAGACGCCGAGCTACAATTAAGTCTATTGGGTAATTTTACCAGCTACACGATTGTGTTGTTTCAGTTCGCATTTCTGTAATTATTTATTAATGCTCTATTAAATTAATATATTTTGTGGATGGTATATTTTTATTATTTCCTCATTCTTTCAACACAATGTGAACCAAACACCTAGAGAAGGTCACAAGAATCCGTTAGACGCGGGCAGCGTAGTGGGCCTAGACAAGTGGCAATCGCTTTCAAAGCGTTTTGTATTTCTAAAACTACTTTCATCTTATGTGTATCCCCCACATAAGTTTTTTAATAGCTTATTTAATCCAATACTTTTTGACTTTTCATCGTCGTTATCGCTGATAGAATGTCATTTTGTCGAGATCCGCAAGACCGGTTGTTGTGACAATACTAAGGAGAAGCATCGTTCCAACAATGAACGTCTAAGATGCTGCAATGCTACAAATGATTATTATGATGATATTACATTTATGTTTGTTTTGACATTTTTGTGTTTATATTTACTATATGATATTTTTTTGTTTTAATTTAAGTAGGTGTTGAAAAATGAGTACAATTTGCTACGTCCGACAATTAAAAGAACTTTTCAACGTGTAGGTACTAATTTTTGCCTATTTACAAACTCAGTCAAATGAATGAAAGTTCATTCATTGTTGAGGTGTGTGGAAAAGTCTTATAATTATGTTTGAGGTGTGTTCTTGTTAAATTAAATGAGTGGTAGACTGTATAAAATATAAGTATAATGTAAAAGGCAAAAAATATTCGGTGCTAACATAGAAAACAACGACCGTTCGCTATCAAGATTTTGACAAGGAGTGAAGCGTGATCCGCGTTGGTTGTCGTTGATTGGCTCGCACCACGTCGTCATCCTGCCCGTCTCTCGCACCCTGCCTTCGTCTCTCGTGCCACCGTGTCCTCGCGTGGATATGCTCCCCGAGTTGAAGTGGTAACGGACAAATCTTGTTGAAGGCGCGACAAATTGTCCCTTTCTCGGTCTTCATCTCAGCGACCCTCACGACGCCGTTGGAGCCCAGGTACACCTGCACGACGCGATCCAGCAGCCAGCAGAGAGGTGGAAGCACCTTATCTTATTCCTGGACGAAGCTGCCCACGTTGATGTCTCCCGATGTGGTAGACCACTTGGTCTTTTGCTGCAGCCGTGATATGTATATGAAGGAGAGGGTATGTCTCTTTCGGTTTTAGGGTTTCGTACCTCGACATGAAAAATGGAAACCCTTGAAGGATGACTTCGTTGTCTGTCAAGACCCTTTTTCTCAGGATCGCGTTGAGGCATTAAGTTAAAATAAATATAAAATCTTAAGCTAAGCGCGCACTATGAATTTTAATCGTTGCGATTATTAAACTACGAAATAAAATCGTAAACGAAAATAATTCTTACGCGCACTCGCAAACGATTTCTTTTGGCAGTGTGCTGACTCTTATTAATGGTATTGTTTATAGATTGGTGAATATTATCCGCAACGATTAAAATACGTAGTCCGCGCTTAGCGTTAGATCTACAGTCCCTTGGATTTGTAACAAACATACAACTTCCAAGTTAACGCAATTAAATAATACGGCCATTTATGCCGCAAATTTTGACACTCACGTTCACAACATCTTATATTCTTACTATATACCTATATAGTAGGAATATAAGATGTTGGGAACGGTTCAAGAAATAAAAATCGCATTATGTATCAAAATATTTTTGTTACTGTAAGTAAAAGTACATTCATTTATATCATGTTCAACGTCAGAAGACTAAGAAGAAGTATTTCATAAAAAAAAATATGCAGGACACTCTATTTCTCATGTTGATACCAATGATATATTCTTGTCCAAGATAAAAAATACCACACGATCGTGTGGTATAGACCGTTACCAACGTTTGGCCACCCAACAATTGCAACAGTAACCAACAAGAGCAGCTTTGGTGTGACGATAACCATTTCAAAATAACGGTCTTTTCCGGAGGCATATTATGCGTTTGATGTGCAGGTCGACATGGAATGTAAATATTCCTGTATCTAAATCCTCATAATGAATAAACAGTTTGAATACTTTCTTGCATCATCAATACACACTTTCCTCAAACTACATCTAGTTGGATTGATTGAAACAAGTCCATCCATGCATTTACAAGTTACCGCACATCTGCAGCAGTCTCGGACAATGTCTTCGCACGCTTGGCGTTGGAATCATACTGAACAATTAACACAACATCCTTCTAGAGTAAATGCAGTACCTTCTTGAAGATGTCATATTCATTACAATCTTTCAATTAAACACAGGAAAAAATAAATATCAGTTTCATACAATTCGAAAGAAACGGAAAGAAGAAATAAAATTAATGAATTGTTGATGTCACTTGACACTTGTCTCGTCGACTCGTCGTGATGCGGTCGATTTTAACTCAGTACCCGTGTAAATAAAATATAGGCTTGAAACCATTTTATCTCGATGTGCCACTCGATGACTACTAGATAATTATAGCCAACACTGCCACACTAGTTACCTGTTATTCTTCATTCAATTACTCAATACGTAGGTAGACAATAAACCACGGAATATATCTATTTCGTGTTACAAACCGTCAAAATACTGTGATGTACAGTTTTAATTGACAGAATACATCAGGAATAAGAGTGAAAATAAATGTTCTGCTGAATAGCGCAGCCATTGTCTAGTGCGGTCAGTTGATAACGTGTAATTTGTCATTGATTATCAAATTGACAGTAGAATGTGAATAGGCAAAAACATAATTCTTTTCTTTAAGTTTTTTTGTGTGAGTTTCAAACGTATGAAGCTGTTGGGAATCTCCTTCTAGTAAATATACCCACCTCAGATTCACCTTGAATTGAGTTTTCGGATAACATAATCGAGACAAACGATTGCCTAACTGATTAACTGAGTAACGTCACTACAGTTTAAAAACTGACAAGCAACCAAAAACCACATTCCGTTCCACGTTGATTTTTGCGAAAATAAGCAAACTTAAAAATTGGTATTTAAACACAAGTGTGAACCTGCTGCAGCCTCAATGTTAAATTTTTACTTAAGCACCAGCAGCAGCATCCATCAGTTACTATAATGATGACTTTGATATCCTATAGCCGTAAATCGTATATTCTAAGTCTAGGAGACAAAAAAATAAAAACAGATTTAGTTACCACCTCGAACGGTACATACTTAATTATAAAACATGTATTCTTTTTCATAAACTCGTTAAAAACGCTTCAATACAATAAATTAAATGATAAATCGTTTACTTTTTTTGGGTATAATGCGAATAGACATTATAATACAGTGGGCCCAAAAAACAACTATCTCCTTTAGCTTTGCGATTTTTATGATGAAAAATATACTTCGTTTAGTATTTTCATTTAACTGAATTAAAAAACCGACCAAGTGCGAGTCGGACTCGCACACGAAGGGTTCCGTACCACCGTACAATATTTGTAGGGTTCCTAAAATTAAATAAAGTTCAAAAATCATTTATTCAAACTAGGCTGAGAATCAACAATTTTCGAACGACAAAATTACATAAGACAGTCCCCCAAAACGCCCACCCTTCACCTCATGCTTTAGTTAAAAACTAAAGGACGTCCATTACAAGAAACCTGTTTTATCTGCGTTTTTTTGCAAAATATTTTTTAGACCACTTTTTATAGTTCAGCCATGTATGTCCTATCAGACTAATTTGTTTATTAACACTTTTACTAAGTAGTTCACTATTGATACCATCTATACTATCATAAAAGTTGGACGTGTGTAGTTAATACATTTACCATCGAATGTTGTATCACTTGTTGGTAAGGTAACTACAGTTAATGACCTGTTTTAAAATGAAGACATTACTAAACATTGATCGAAGTTATTCTGTGAATTTTGTTTTAAACAATATGGTGGACGATGATGTGCAGTCAATGCTATTGCCTCTAAATCTCATGCAATATATTATGTTTTGTCCAAAATATTGCATCAAAAATGATCTTATAATTCCAAACAGTTTCATCTCCAATTTTGTTTCAATGCTCGCCACACTACTTTTTACATTTTTATTCCTATATCGGAACTATATGCTCTTCTTTTTTGAAGATTTTATGGGATTTACGAATTTCACGTATTTTGTCTCCTATTTTGACTGCGTTGTCTACAGTGCTGGATTCGCTATGAATTTCTTGGTCGGGTTAATTCAAACCAAAAAATTTATTAAGTTTGTTTTAACTTTTCAAAAAGTGCACAGATTCCTCGATGATGAAACCATTACTAAAAGCTTCATCATTTGGAATTGGATAATTGTAATCTTGTCCATTTGTGGACATGCATCAGTTTTCACTTATTTTTGCGTAGCGTTAAGTAAACCGTTCTATCATATATTAGTTTCATATTTCTTTATATTTTTCGATTTTAATGTAATTTATGCCATTCGAATCTTTAAATTATTGGAACACAAAGTTATTCTTTGGAATATTCAAGCTAAAAATACTCTAGAAACAGAAAAAATCAACCTGAAAAATTATTTAAAAAAAATGTTTCTCATTTACGTTGATATATTAGAGTGTTATGACATTCAGCAAGTTTGTTCTCAGCAATTCGTAAGTAGTTTATCATTTATTTATGGAAATGTGGGTACTTTACAAAAAAAAAGAAGTAATATTCCAAAGACCTTTTTCCGAAGCAAAACATCAGAAAACGAAACTGATAAAAAACTTGTAATATTTTAACACAGTATCATTTACTCGAGTTTTCTATTTTCAGATATTATATTACATTGCAGAAGCATTTATTCACACTCTGATTTACGTTCAAGTGACAATTGAAATATTGAAAAGAGGCGCTTTGGTTGATGACTTAGTAAGTTTATTGCAATATTTTCAACGTATCCACGAAAGCCAGATGAGCCGCTGTAGTTACAACATAGTCAGGTGGGGATATTCCGATGAGCCACAATGCCATTATGGAGTCACATCATAAATGATGCATCACTTCTTGTCGTGCTCTTTGTGCAATACACTTGCACTTATGGAAAACCTTTGCGAGGCCAATGCTATCGCTGCCTGAATTCTGGTCGAAGCTTATTTAAAATGTGGTAATAGTATCTTTGATACGACGAAGAAGAAGAATGGATTTAACAGTATATTAGAATCATTGGGTCAAACGTTTATTTTGTTATAGAATTCAGCATCTTTGGCGTCGCTTTCTATATACTATTGGATTATAAAGGATTTGTTGTGGCAAGCAATGTTGAGCTTTCAATGCGAGAGATTTTACTTGGCTACTCAAGATGTCCAAGATACTTGCGCACTTATTTTGAAGTCAAATTGTACAGGTACTAAGATAAGACAAAAATTCTTTTTTCATAATCCTACTGCTACACCTGCGTCGAGATTTATTTATTTATAGGAGAACCAACAGCTATAATAAATAGATAACAGTTGTTTATGAAACATAGAGCCAATTACAGGTTCCCACAGGTAAAAATAGAAAATAAGTAGTAGAAATCTTAGGATCACTAACAAGCACGATAAAAAGATTAAGTATACATATTGTATATAAGGTACAACAAGCACTACGTACTTTTAAAAAAGTTGCGTTCAGCCGAGCGCGTGCAGAATAGGTTTTGGTGGTAAATGGATCAAATGAGAACTCTTTACAAAGAATAGTCCTTACTCGCTCACACCATGTATGAGTTTTACCTGTAGTTAGAAGAGAGTTAGTTATGCGTAAATTAACATGTTAAATAAGATGTTACGCAGATACGGTCACTATTTAATACGTTAATTGTGATGTTTTGAAGACTCCCAAGAATATATTCCTAGACTTCCTTAAATTCCTTATATTTCAATCTTTTCCCGTAATTCTTAGAACAATAGTTCTTCTACATAATTTAGTTTTCTGTTTATCCATGTTAAAATATTCTTTTAATTTATTTTCTTATGATTGTGTTGTAAAGATACTTTTTAATTTACTGTAACCAATTTTTTTTTTCTCCGTCAACAACAATAAACAATATTCTATTTTATGTGTATTTTATATTCTATTATATTTATATTATAATACTCTATTCTATTCTATATGTAACTAGTGACGTTAGACCTACGGTTTAATTAAAAATATTGTCTCTATTAACAGATGATGAGAAACAACTATGCAAGAACATACAACGCTTGCATCAAACATCATTCAGCAAGATACATGCGTGTGGCCTGTTCTACGTAGACGCCGAGCTACAATTAAGTCTATTGGGTAATTTTACCAGCTACACGATTGTGTTGTTACAGTTCGCATTTGTGTAATTATTTATGAATGTTCTATTAAATTTATGTATTTCATGAATGGTATTTTATTATTTCCTCATTCTTTCAACTCAGTGTGAACCAAAGACCTGGAGAAAGTCACAAGAATCCGCTAGACGCGGGCAGCGCAGTGGGTCTAGACAAGTGGCAATCGCTTTAAAGCGTTTTGTATTTCTGCAACAACTTTCAACAGGAAGGACGTAAGCTTTTCGGTAGGTTATTTCAATCCAATACAATTTTGACTTCGTCGATATTACTTTGTTTTAATTTAAGTAGGTGTTGTAAAATGAGTACAATTTGCTACGTCCGATTATTATGATACTTTTTCTACTGGTTCTGGCCTATTTGCAAACTCGGTCAAAAGAATGAAAGTAGAATATTCATTACTAGTAGTTCTGCGAACAGTAGACCTCGCGAGCACATACGTTTTACAACAATTAATATAATTACCTCTAATTATTTAGAACGGGATATTTATCAGGTATTTTGTTTTTTTTTTTTTCAAAATATTCCGTTTTAAACAAAAAATATGATAAATATCTCGCAAATAAAGAACTTTAGTAGTTAAAATAACAATGTCAGTTTAAAATCCTATAATTAATGTACTTAACTAATTTAAAAAAACCCGACTGCAGCTGTAGATTACTAAAAAGAATGTGGTGGCAAGACTATAATAAAACACGAAAGCAAATTTTGCCAGACCTGATCCAGAGACGCTTCGCTCGCTACGCTCGCTCGATCAATTAAGGTGTGTGGAAAAGTCATTTTTGTTTGAGGTGTGTTCTTGTTAAATTAAATTAGTAGTGGACTGTATAAAATATAGTTATAATGTAAAAGGCAAAAATTTTCGGTGCTAACATAGAAAACAATAATAATAACCCCACCGCCGTATCTCTACGTTGACGTCGTGGTGGGGCTTGCGCGCTCTAAACTCTAGGCCTGTGCCGGTAGAGTTTACCTTGCCGGAACGGGTCTGGGATGAGGAGATACAAAAAATCCGCAGGGCAGCATGTGGCGATCTGTTGGGCAGTAGCGACCCCACGGACCCTATTTCCCGGGAGAAGTCTTGTACCTCACCTCTGGCTTGCCTTTATTGGCCGGCTGGAGTGTTCACTGACGAGGAACCGAGCTTCCACCTCATTCTTGCCTTAATTGGCCGGCTTGAGACTCGCAAGAGCAAACGTGCTCAGAGGAAGAAAGTATTCCAGTAAGTGTTCGTAGGGATTTTGACCATCTTCTGGGCTCTACGATTGTTCTGAAAGCCGTGGAATACTTCTCCACTCCTCAGGCACCTCAGGACATGTTGCCCCCTTGTCGTTACGTCACTATGTGCTAGCGACAGTTTCTGGGGGCCCATTATTGAGTGTGGAAGTCACCCCCTGCCATTTTATCCGTGGACATAATAACATTGATCAAGCAGGGGCCATAGTCCTTCCATAGTCCCACAAATTCAAAAGTCATTAATTCAAACTAGGCTGAATCAGCACTTCAAACGTCAAAATTACATAAGACAGTCCCCCAAAACGCATACCCTTCACCACTTCCTAGTGCCTTTCGCTGGGAAGAAGAAGTGGCGCAACAAACTCCCCAGCAGCACAGCTAAAAATAATTTACATTACGCAACACAAAACATAATTATAAATTATTGGCCATATGTCAGCTAGCACACGCCAATATACCAACCAAAAACATTTTGAACTATACTCTAGCAGAAATGAAAAAATAAAAACTAAACGCAAACAGAACTAAATAAAAAGCCTCCATGCATAAAGGGCGTGCCCGCTTACATAAAGCTATTTAAAGCTATAATTGGAAGTTATAAATGATAAACTAGGACCATCGAGGTAAAATAAATAAACAGTTAATTACAAGTTACAATAACAAAACCATGATTAGTAAGACGACCAGTCACTACAAGCAGCACCCGTTCACGAGCATAACGCAAAGATTCGTCATTATTGAGAGAAACCCGACCCCCGACGCTACCGCAAGCAGTGTCATTTAAAGGAGCATAACGAACTTGCTGCCGGTTGCTCAGGCAAAAAATAATATGATCAATTGTCGAGGTCGCTAGCTATCCACAAATTGCAATACAAATCATAACAAAAACATTGTAATGAGGAGATTATGTCAACAATAAAATAAATTGACACATAAAAAATTAAATAATGAATTGACTTATAAATTCAAATAAAATAAACAATTATTAGAAACTGTCAATAGGTAAACTAATTCTGGAGAAAGAACATAAGTATTGGCTCGAGTTAATCACAGCGACTAACTATGATTATCATTTAATCGTTGATACAATAGTATGCCTTTTAACAAAGGTTAGATTTTACTTTAGTTTTAAACGCATCAAAAGGCAAATCTAGCAAAGAAGAGGGTAGCTTATTATAAAAGTATACCAAGACCAACAAATGAGCTGGTGAAAAGGAGCTCGTAGTTTGTCCTTATTTCCAGTGTTAACATTGCGTATCTCACTGTTTGTAGTGTATAAGTGCCTAATAGCTTTGTTTCCATATCCTGCAATAGTCCTACACCAACCGGGACAACACTTGCATAGTCCAAACAGGGATAATCGTCGGTTGGTGCCTCATTTATTCCGTGCCTTTGAGTGATGCAGAGACAAAAATTGGTAGGTGTAATAACAAAAATTGAGGAATATTTATTTTCCTTTTTTTAATCGTAATAACATCCTACACGATCAACAGTATGGTTTCACCAAAGGACGTTGCACAACCGACGCCGGTGTCACCTTATTGAAACACATCTTTAATGCATGGGAAGAGGCACAAGATGCAATAGGCATCTTTTGCGACCTATCCAAGGCATTTGATTGCGTGGATCACGAAACACTGCTCTTGAAACTTGAGCATTACGGTCTGGATAAACTTGCGCTGAGCTTAGTAAAATCATATTTGAATGATAGACTGCAGCAAGTTCAAATAAACGGTGTAAATTCATTGGGTTTAAAAGTCAAAATGGGTGTACCACAGGGCTCGATATTGGGTCCATTCCTCTTTTTAGTATATATAAATGATTTACCAAATTTACTGAAAAATCGACCACAAATGGTGTTATTTGCTGATGACACATCACTGATTTTTAAAGTAGACAGACGTGCACAGGAGCTTGACGACGTAAATAACGCTATGCTTACGGTCCATAATTGGTTTACTGTAAATAATTTGATATTAAATGAGAAGAAAACTAAATGCATAAGATTCGCGTTACCGAATGTTAGAAGTAGTGAATGTCACGTTGTATTGAATAAGGAGACACTAGAATTCGTCGAAAAGACAGTTTTCCTGGGGATAACGCTTGACTCCAAACTACAGTGGGGTCCTCACTTAACATCACTTGCAGGGCGGCTAAGTTCAGCCGCTTACGCTGTTTGGAAAATCCGCCAACTAACAGACGTGGATACCGCGAGACTGGTCTATTTTAGTTATTTTCATAGCATCATGTCTTACGGTATTTTGCTGTGGGGACGGGCTGCAGATATTGATTCTATCTTTATTCTGCAAAAGAGGGCCGTCAGAGCCATCTACAACCTCCGCAGACGCGAATCTCTAAGGGAATTGTTCAAGAAAATTAACATCATGACGGTACCTTGTCAGTATATATATGAAAACATTATGTATGTTCGAAAAAATCTACACCTTTTTAGTAAGATAAGTGACAGGCATAATTTTAACACTAGAAATAGGAATAAGTTAGATCAACCACGTTTTAGATTGTCTAAAGTTCACACTTCTTTTATGGGGTACTGTGTAAAATGTTATAATAAAATACCACTCGATATTCTTCAACTAAATGAGAAGAAATTTAAAACATGCATTAAACGCACACTATGTAGACAAGCATATTATAAGTTGGATGATTATATCGTAGATAAAAATGCTTGGCTTAATGCTGGTCCTGCTCCACAGCCACTTGGGCTCACTATTTAAAATTTTAATATTTGGAAGAGTTGCTTTCCCTTTTTTTTTAATTTTGTTTTTGACATTACGAACTTAAATGTTTATTTTTTTATCTTACCAAGTAAATAAAAATGCTTGGCTCAATGCTGGTCCACAACCACAACTAATTGATTAACATTTGCAAATACTGTTGGAGCTGCTGAAGATTGTAAGACCATCTTTGCATTGTATAAACTCAATCTCTTTTGTATTATATAACTGCATAGCACACTATGTGAGCACTATGTACTAAAGAGTTACTATTTACCGGGTAATATGTCTTGCATTGACTTGAATGTGCCCTGGCGGCTGTGAGTATGTCATGCTCACTCAAATGTTTCGCTGATGGTGGCGCGTGTGTTGGATCATTTAGCTCCCTTCAAAATGGTTGAGCTGAATGGTGCTAATCCATGCGTCATGTTCGTGAACGGGCGCCGTCAGTTGGGACTGGTTATCTCTTAGCTGCCAGGGCTTATTTTAATTTTTTTTTGAATTGTTCTTTTTTATCTTTTTATTACGGACGCTTCTCATGTGCACGTCTTTCTACATTGTTCTCACATGTATAATTTCAACATGAATGATGTAACCAATATTTTGTAACAATTTTTTTTATTTAAAAGAGTGTCCGTGGAGTTTCTTGCCCGTTCTTCTCCATAGGTACCTACTACGCTTTGGAATGGGCAACTAGCTTCATACCTATTTCTGACTGACCGATTCCTTGACAATTCAAAAGTGCCTGTAAATGGTTTAATTGAAATAAATGATTTGAGTTTGAGTTTGAGTTTGAGTTTTCAAAATTTCATGTGAATCCGCAGTTGTAGCCCGTGAAATTTAAATTTTCATACGTTTTTTTGCAATTTGCAGGTCAAATTCAGGTTGTATCTTGATCAAAATATGATTTGCGACCATAACAAATATGTACGTAATTACAGAATTATAGTCATTGGAATCTTAATACATCTCCCTAATTTAGATTTGTTTCATAAGAACAAATTTCTTATGGAAAAGTCAATAATCAATGGTTCTTATAGTTCATTTAGTAGGTAACTGTAGGTAGTCTCAAGTACCTCAGGACATGTTGCCCCTTTGTCGCTATTGGGTGCGCAAGTCACCCCCTGCCATTTTATCCGTGTATATTACCCAACATTGGTCAGGCAGGGGACATAGTTCTTCCATAGTTCAAAATAACTAATCCACTATAGCCACCCAAACCCATAGCCCACTAACTTCTATCATTATTTATCAACTTGACGGTTGGAGTTAATAATAAGTAGCATATGGTAGGACAGGTCGATTTTTCAAATTAATCGTGATTATAATACTGATACTATCAGCAGGTAAATGTGTATGTAAGTAGACTGTCATTGCCTCGTCAAAGTGTATTATTTTCATACATATAATATTACTACTTTATAAAGTCATTCTTCTGACAGTGGCAGTTGACAAAAGTCACAAAAAAAAATGGTACCAGACCCTTCATTTCACGTGTTACTAAATAATCGCCTAGAAAAGGATGTGCAAAGAATAGTGTGTTCTTTTAACTTTGTTCTCAATCTGTTTTTGATTTCAAAATATAGAGTACGAACAAATCAGATTTATCCAAGTGGAAATATATATCACATACTTGCGTTTTGCCGTATCTTGTTAATGAGTGTATTTTTTATCTATCGAATGATTTGTGTAGACTTCACAGATGTAAATACAAAACAGATTGAAAGTGCTGTCTTGAAATTCTTTTATGCTACCAATTATGTCGGGGTTTTGATCGGGATCATAATGATATTTATGCTGGACATAATATATAAAGACAACAACGTCTTACTTATTTTAAAGATCCAAACTATACATATGGACATCGATTTCAGTAAGAGTATTCAGAGTTTCGTTAATTGGAACTGGATCTCCATAACTACTCTAGTACTCACTGATATTTATATAATTATTTTATATTGTGTAACATTAAATGGCCCTTATGACATCGTTTTTATTATTGAACATACTGAAGACATATTTTTTATCGCATTGGACATCAATTTCGTTGTAGCCATCCGAATTATAATATTATTAAAAAAATATCTCGAAGAGTGGATTAAAGAAGTCCTGTTGATGAAAGGAGAACAAGAGAATGATGAACATTGTATGAAATTGCTTGGAATATACCAAAATATAATGGAGGCTTACTGTTTGTTAAAGAAAATTTTCCAAGTAATGGTATGTTTGCAATATTTTTTTACTAGAAGTTTTATTAAGTAACAATAATACGTTTTAGTCTAGGAAAGATACCAGTACGCTTCTTTGGATGTGTCGGGCACAATGTGCCCTGAACACAATTTTGAAGTATCACTACATATTATAAAACAAAGTCTACCTGCCGGATCTGTCTGTCTGAACGCGATAAACTCAAAAACTTCCGAACGGATGTTCATACGGTTTTCATGAATGGACGGCGTGATTAATGAGGAAGGTTTAGGTGTCGTTTCAGAACCAAAAATTATCATTATGCATTTTTTGAATTTATTTTTTCGCAGGTTTTATTTCAGGTGTTTAACACGTTTTACGGAAATCTAGTCTTTTTAGACTTAATGTTCAATAAGTTAAGAAGAGGTACAGGAATGGAGATCGAAGTAAGTAGAAAATGTTTTTCAACGGATCAGATGCGTACTATGATGTTTTAGAATCATGATTATCCAGTGTCAAAGAGAGATATAGAGCTGTGCAGTACGGATATCACAATCGAAGGGCATGACAGTGCCCCGCCCAGTCGAACAAAACAAACACAAAGGCAAAGGCGTACCATCTTTTCTAGAAGCCATTCAGGACATTTTCAACCCCCTGTAACTTCGTTGTGGATAAAGTTAGAAGCCTGAATTTTCAGTGACTAAGAGGGCTTAGTACACCTAGGTATATTCTCAAATTACATTCAATTTAAACCAGAAGTTTAAGAACGATGGCAGATCAAAGTTCCTTAATTTTATCACTAACTCACTCACCGATCATCAAAATTCTAAGGTACTTGCCGTGTGCGATTGCCAAGTCATTTTATTTATTAAAGAAATAAAAATAGATAAATATATAGGTACTGAATAAATTAACACACTTAGTTTTACATTAGATCTCACATCTGTTTGCGGTAGAAGAACTGCGTTGGGAGACTTGCATTTTTTACATGTTATGTTTTTGATGGGATTACTTTTACCCAACGGAACAAAGATAGCTTTAACCCTTCATTGTACGGCCATAGATACTGTTTAAGTTAGTTTCAGGGTTCCATATTTCAAAAAGACAAAAAAGGGACCTTTATAGGATCACTTCGTTGTCTGTCTGTCTGTCAGTCTGTCAAGACCCTTTGGAGATATCAAGTTGTAATTAATACCAAATACGTAGGTCTATGGCCCCTAAGAGCTCTAAAAAAACCAGATTCTATGAATTAATAAGAACGCAATAACAAATACGGCCATTTTTGCGACAAAATATTTTAATACTCGCCAATAAATCAAAACCTATGGGATACTTCCCGTTGTCCTAGAATCATGAAAGGAGATAGTTTTCTTTATTCGGCGAATAGGCCCACCAAAAATTGTGTCGTCTATTAATAAAACGTATGTTGATTTGTTACTTATGGTCTCTAGATAACAGTGGTAGTCCTAATTACGAGTCTCGTTATCGAGTCTCGCTTGTGCCGCGTTCCGATACGGAACAAGTGTCATTTTTTTAACCTTTCTTAGAATATTCCTTTAATGAATGTTGTTCATTATTTTTGTCAGTAGTTGCTTGATATTTTTCACGTACTTTTTACTTTAGGTGCAACCCGTAATTAACATGTTTGCGTCAGTCACATGGGTATCAAAATGTATAGTACTAGTAACAATACTCAGTATTTACTGTGAGAAGTTCTATATAACTGTTGAGGAAGCTAAGACGGCATGTATACAGCTTATGAAGAACAGGAATTGTCCAAGTAAGAAGGTTTTATAAGTAAATGTACTAACTTTTGGGTCTGAATTAAATTTCTGATGATGGCATCTTTTTTCACAGCGAGTCAACAACATCTTTGCAGGAATGTGATACAGTTGAATCGATCATTCAGTAAGATGACCGCATGTGGCCTGTACTATGTAGACGCTACGCTGCCCACAAGTTTGGTGGGAGTTTTTACTCATTACACTATAATACTGCTACAGTTAAATTTTCTGTAAAATTATTTATAAGAGTTAATATACCTTACTTATACACCATTTTCATCGTCCAGCTAAAATCCTTTATGAAAGCCAAGTTTCCTATGGCAACGAGAACAGAGCAAATGGTAAATGAATTTAATTTAATTTATTTATTCATAAAAAACAATTCACATTGTGTAAATTATTATCATTATTGCGTTCGAATTTAAATTAGATACATGTCAAAAACATTTTATAATCGTTAAAATAAGAAATTCTACTCAATAAAATTATAATTATAATAGGTATAAAGTCTAATGATTTCAAATAGAAAGTACAACAAAGTGACATTAGTGCCACTCGTAATATTGTAAAAAGAGTTTGATAGCATGAACTTCATGTAGTAAAGAAATGTAACCAATTTATTTTTTTATTTTTTTAAATTATATTATTAGCTTTGTAAGTCATATTGTGTTGTGGCAACGCCACATGGAGGGGCCGCCCTAGAAGTACAAATAGTGACCTTATCGACGATGTTCTTCATAAAAGTCAGTTGCGTGTGTCATGATATCTTTGGTTTAATTTAACAGATGTATTATTTTTAAATCGAAGCCAAGTGCGAGTCGGACTCAGTGGATATTAATCCACTGAGTCCGACTCGCACTTGGCTCGCATTTTGCTTTTATTTCGGCGCGACTCAGTTTACCTACTCAATTGACCGCAGACTGGTCGATTATCGACGTATTTAGTTGCTATAAATTTATCAGTTTATCCACTTCGTCATGAATGGTATTTTAAAATACGTCTTCAAATACTTTGCAGTTTGATAACGCGTTATTTAAGGTCTTTTTGGATGCGAGCACAGGAACACTGTCAGTGGTGCGCCGCGTACGCGGTACTTATGGCGGGAGATTTGCTTTTTCTTTACGTGCTGCACGAATGGTCTCTGTTGTCACGAAGCATTCTAGGCAAAAAGTCCCTCTACTTGTTCAATTTACTTTTTAAGCGACTACTTAAAAAAGAAGTTTCTCAATTCGTCTGTATATATTTTTTATGAATATTCATAACTAACTTCAATTGTGGACCGATTTTGAAAATTCTTATTTCACTTAGTAGAGAAAACTTGCGCGGTGGTCCCATTTCAATTTGATTAACTTTGATAGTGTTTGAGTTAGCTTCAATAATACGTATTTTTTACACTTATTGTGTGTTGTTGATGTTATAATAACTTCCTGTCGCTGTTATTTAGGTAACAGGTAGTGGTATATGAATTTGTGTAGGGTAGGTACCAAACTAAATATTAAGACATTATAAATAATGCATTTTTATGAATCTTAACCAGTCTATTAATTTGTCATTAAAATTATAAATTCATAACTTAATACAAAATAAATAACAGCAACATGGTAGTTTGTGTGAAACAGTGTTTAGTGTAAGATCTCAATATACCATATACTGAGAAATAAATAAATACAATACAACTAAAAGGTGAAAAAAAAAAGATGAAAAACATGTCTTTGGTTTTGTATTTTCGCTATTTTCGACATCCGAAATTAAATCGTAGAAAATTAAAATGATTCCGGTCACGCTCTTGTTGGATAATTCATTTTAAGGTTTTTATAATATTAAAATATTGTTTGTTGGATAATGACAAAACATCTGTCACATTTACGAAGCTTGGGACCAATGAAGAAGTATCTAATATGACTAGGTATTAGGTATATTATAATTCCTAAAAATAACACATAACTAGTAAAATTCAAAGTCAAATCATTTATTTCAAATAGGCACATGTATAGCACTTTTGAACGTCAAAATATACAAAATAATAGAATTGATTCGATCCTTCCAAAAGGTAGTTTTCGTATGGAGAAGAATGGGCAAGAAACTCCACCGTTACTCTTTTAAAGTGTTTGACAATGGTTTGTATAGGTACGTACATAATTTAAATAGTTATATGTGAAGACGATGCAACCAGAATAAAATGACTATACCACAATAGGAATAAAAAATTAAAAATGAAGCAACGATAGATAATTTGGTGCTCACATATTTAAAAATATTGTAAAAGTAGACGATTTTCCTGATTTTCCTCCAAAGTCCAAAAAGTTTTTCCCTGCTTTTACGAATACCTGGAGTCGCTCAATCACTAAATTAGAACTTTGTTTAATTAATTAATTTAGATGTTATTACTATAAATGATTACGTAATATTTAATGATACTTGTAATATATCTTACATTTTTTATTGATTTACACACAAAAACAGAAACCGACCGCCGTCCTTCCGTCCTCACCGCCGAGGCCCGCCGCAACGACCCCTGTCCATCCCCGCTCGACCCTTGTCCGAGCCAGCCTGCGCCGCTGAGCCTATAGCTTTAAATTCCCTTAATAAAATAAAAAAGTAAGGGACAGGCTGGATCGTATTAATATATAAATATTAATACGATCCAGCCTGTCCCTTACTGTGCTCCCCCAGTGACGCCCTAAACCGAGGTCCGTACCGCACAGGGAGCGCCCTTTTTTTTTTGGGTGGGAAATTATCTCAAATAACTTCTCCCGCTCTGGGCGGAGCGGGAGGGCATGTCACACTCTTACTGACTAAAACCCACCCGTATTCCTTCAGTTGCCATATTGCCAGGGGCCACGGTATGCCCTTAGCTTGTAGTCGCTTAGTTTCTAAGTTTTATGCCCTTAATTTTATGCTTGTTTTGGCGCTGGCTGGAGGCCTTAATTTATTGAAGCAGCCACAGGAAACTTCGGTTAATCGTCAACCTCTTAGGTTGACTTGCAAGACGCCATTTAATAAAAATTAAGTTATCGCGTCAGTTGCTCGGTAGATGTTCAGTTGGTTGGTTCTAGTGCCGTTGTTGTATGGAATAGACTGACCAGGTAATATAAGTAATTTGGTATTATACCCTAATTATTGCTTATGCTTATTTTGTTGTGTATGGTATATTATAGCCAATATTGCTAATTATGTTAAATTGTATAATGGAATATTCATATTCTTTTCCTGGTTATTTTATAATGTTGCTATTATTCTGAGTAATGGTTCAAGAGATTGAATTAACTGTCTTCTTTGAGATAACGAATTAATTTACAGAAATATGTTGATAGAATACTGTAATACTGTTTCCATGGAGTTTCTTGTCCTTATTCTCCATGAAGACCTAGCTTTGCGAACGGACAACTAGCTTTCTGATCCAGCCCGTCCCATCCTTGATGTCCACCCTCTGGTTGACGCCCTAAGCCGAGGTTCGTATCCCACAGGGGGTGCCCTTTGCAAGCGTTTACCTAGTTTATAAGTTTAGTTTGTACGCCCCTAGCTGGCTTTGAGTTTAGCAGCTCAAGGCATCCACTGGAAAGCCCGGTTAAGTAGTCATGATCTCAGAGGTCAACTACAAGATTGGGCACGCCACAATTGCGGCGATAAGACCCCTCTTTGAGGAGTGGCTTGAGAGACGCCACGGCGTCCTCACCTTCCGCCTGACGCAGGTCCTCACCGGACACGGCTGCTTCGGGAGGTTCCTGTTCAGGATAAGGCGGGAGGAAACACCCGGGTGTCACCATTGTGTGGATCAGCCTGAGGACACGGTGGAGCATACGGTGGAGGTCTGCCCGGCTTGGGCGGAGCAACGCCGTGTCCTCGTAGAGGCGATCGGCGGCGGTGATCTCTCGCGTCCGGCCCTGGTTCAGGCCATGGAACGGAGCGAGAGGAAATGGCAGGCCGTCACCTCCTTCTGCGAAGCGGTAATGCTCGCGAAGGAGGAGGCGGAACGCGTGAGGGAGAGGCAAAGTTCGCGCCCTCACGCCCCTAACCGCCGCAGAAGGAGACGCCCGGGGCGGGAATCGCGAGCCGATTTTCGGCCACCGTAGGCGCGGGCTTGCGGACGGTGAGCAGTGGGTAGCTCGCCGTCCGATAAGGACCAAGCCCGGGTCGACGGCGAGTTGTGTTCCACGCGCGCCTCAAAGAGATGTCAGCAGAATTGACGGGGTCCGCTAGGGCCAATGCCTGCCGGGGGTTCGAAGAAAACCGATAGGGACATCGTGGCCCCCGGCAACAGGGCAGCCGAAGGAACACGGGTGGGTTTTAGTCAGTAAGAGTCTGACACGCCCTCCCGCTCCGCCCAGAGCGGGAGAAGTTATTTGATAATTTCCCACACAAAAAAAAAAAAAGGTCAACTACAAGATGCCCAACCTGAAAAAAAAAATAGCTTTCTGATTTTATACTGACAAGTCTAATTAAACAAATATTTAGTCTTTTTTATATTTTTAGGTGTGAAGTTATCAAATAACTTCTCCTACTCTGGGCGGTCCGGTCGGTTAGACTTTTACTGACTAAAACCCACCCGTGTTTCTTCAATTGCCTGTATATTGCCAGGGGCCACGGTAACCCTTTCGAACAAACCCGCAACCCCGGCAGGCAAACCAGCAAAAAAAATGTCTAGCCTTGTCTTTCTGTGCATGAAATCCTTTCCCTATAAAACATTCATCGGAACTTTCGTACATAGTAAATAACCAGTAATCATTGTTACACTCAAGAAATAAGTACATAATAGGTCTTCCTATATACACACTTATACTGCTTACCGCTTTTTCTAACATTCTCGTCGTACACACTGTGCTTACTCATTTTTAATTAAGTTATATATGCTTTTTAGGGTTCCGTCCCTCAAAAGGAAAAACAGAACCCTTATAGGATCACTCGTGTGTCTGTCTGTTCGTCTGTCACAGTCAGTTTACTCCAAATTTACTGGACCAATTTAGTTGAAAATTGGTAAACACGTGAAAGGGAATCACCAGTTTCAGCTAAGCGTGGACAAGATGCCCGGTAAAAATTATTTTTACCAAACAATATTATTAATATAATTCTGAAAGAAATATTTTTACACATCCCATAGTAACCAGGTACACGTATAAAAAGTCGAAATAAAGAGTATTTAAACTGTATCAACCAGTTAAAAAGCATAGCCATTTGTTTCACGTAGTGATACCAGCACGAAAATAAAACATCAATTTCAGTCTATAATCGATTAGATAATCAAAACAACGTAACCAAAAAAAAGTGTTTGTCTGCAAAACGAGTACCAATCAATGCTGTATGAGAAAATTATACTCATTTACATTGTTTTAAAATAAAACAATGCTAGTATTTTAACATTTTTAAACTATTGCATAGCTTCTATCGCGGGCTTTGAGCGCGGCGACCGAATCAAGAAATTCCGTAACGAAAAAAACCTAACACCCCCCACTCCGCTTACCATATAATGACGGTTCCCATGAAAACGTGATGTTTGTTTGTTTGTCGATTTGTTTTTGTTTTATGTCATCACGTCATCATCCCAAGTGTAGTGTTGACAAATAGGAAGTATGGAGGTTACAAATGCTATGCAATAGCTTTACTGCGGCAGTCCCCGAGTGCCACACGTTTTTTTTTTAGATTAGAGTAAAGGTTGTGTAAATCGATTATTATCAGTTTTTTTTGTTTTTCTGCCAACTCCAACTATATCGTTTATAGAGATGATCGATTCGGTTGCTTTGTATCGATATTCTGCATCTCAATGGATCATTTCGATCCGAGCATCGAAATAAAATCGCTTTTAATTAATCATTTTAATATGTTTGTCTTCAATTTAATTACTACATTGGCAGAGACCTAGTTTTGCCCAAACAATTCTGCAAATATCAGTAGTGATTGAGAAGCGTGTTTATGGAAAATAATGGCCCGCCTTAATAGTATTTTTCCCGAGATTTTAATTTTTTCTCATTTAACTAAAAAAATGTACATAGATCTGACCACTACGATTTTACAGTACGATTGTACAGTAATACGATTATTTGATCGATCCTCACTACCTTTATCAATTAACAGTAGTGGATCGTATAGGTATATTGTTGAATCGATGTAAAAATCGATCAAATCCCGTTGTACCGACTCACAGCTTGAGTATCGCAACTTATCAAACATCCCTAACGTCAAGTGAAATGACAACTGACAACAGTGAAAAAACTATTCGCTTTGGTTTCGCGCACTATGGATGTTATTTTGTTTAATCGCAGCTTCGAACGTTTGTTTTTCTTATCATGGACTCCGATACCGCTCCTCATGATGACCCGGCCTTACCCTTGGACACTGAATCTGAACCTCACGTTGAACCTAGCGCTATTATGGACTTCGAACCGGCTTTAAATGGCAACCACGGCACGAACTTGTGACTCCTCTGCTACACGTACTTCTAGTGAGAATGAGGAACCAATGCGATGTGTTAATTGTGGCGTTGATGTAATGCATCGCAGAAGACACACGTTGCAGCTGTAACAAAGATTTCACCCGGCAAGGTTTCAATTTTTCACATGCCAGTTGAAGCATATTCTTACATCTTGCTACAACTTATTTGCTTTCCTATAGATAAGTGGTTTTTAAAATGCAAGTCTTTTATTAATAATGATCTTGTCCACGTTTAGCCAGATCACCTGAACAATCTGAGCAATTCCTTTTTGTGACCAAAACACTGACGTGTAACGTAAATAAATGAATTTTGAATATAGAGGTCACTTTTTGGGGGCAAATTGGAAAATTAAAAAAAGTTTTGCTAACTGTGCCATGTGACATAACAAATGAAAAAGCTTGTTGTGAGGAACAAATATATATTGTTATAATTTTAAAATAAATAATTTTAAAGAAATCTAAGAAAATCGATGAAAATTGACCGTTCCCCCACCCTTATATCCGAAACTACAGAGCCTAAAATAAAAAATAAAAACATGTGGCACTCGGGGACTGCCGCGGTAAAGCTATTGCATAGCATTTGTAACCTCCATACTTCCTATTTGTCAACGCTACACTTGGGATGATGACATAAAACAAAAATTATGTTCCCATGATAACATCACGTTGTCATGGGAACCGTCATTACATGGTAGGCGGAGTGGGGGGTGTTAGGTTTTTATTTTCGTTACGTCACGCAATTTCTTGATTCAGTCGCCGCGTTCAAAGCCCGCGATAAAAGCTATGCAATAGCTTAAAAAAAATACAGAGAATGGTTCTTTACTCATTGATTACAGTAAAACCTATAAGAAGTCTATGGTCTTAAAATAACATGGTAAATCTTTCAATCTTTTATCTTTGGTCTAGTGGTCGCATGCGCTACTGCTGAGCATGAAGTCCTGGGTTCGATTCCCGGGTCGAGCAAAGTGTTATTGGGTTTTTCTATCTGAAATTTCTTATTAGCAGCTCGGAGTCTGGATTTGTGCCCGGTTGATGGCAATAGGCTCGCCCCCTACATGGGACTTAAACATAACTGGCGAAATGTGGGTGTACCTGCTACAGAGACACCTCTGCCCAACCCTTTGGGGAAGCAAGGCGTTATGTTATCTTTCAATATTATGCGTACAAACTTACATTTGCAGCTGGAATGTAAGGGGGGACATTTTTTCAACTACAATGTTTTTGGTATAAATTCATCCCAATTACAGAACCCTTCATTGTGCGTGGTCCGACATGCACTTGACCGTGTTTCTTTAGAAATCCATTTCGTTAATGAAGCTAGCTGTTCATTCATTATCGTAATTACTGAATTGTTTATTTACCGATCCATATTAAATAAAATGACTATCGATTATAGATTAACTAGTCTAGATGAGGCTTTTCATCAATTAACATGTATAGTGTAACTAACGTGTTTTCTTCTTTTAAAAACATTATACAGTCGAAAAGAAACGCGGCTACAATCACGGATATATCTACCACTCTGAGAAATGAAGCACTACTAAATAATACAATTGAACAGGATTTACAATCAGTATTAAGACCATTAAATTTAATGCAAGCTCCTTTTTTCTGTTCAAAGTATACAATCCGCGATAACCGTATCTTTCCTAATAGTTGTCTGTACAACTTGTTAGGAGTAGTTTGCATGTTAACACTGCGAATAGTCAATGTGTGTATATTATTAATTAGATCGTTTTCCGGTGTCTGTACGAGTGTATCCTATTTCCTTTATTTGAGCAACGTTTGTGATACCTTTTTCAACTCGGCCAACTATATACTAAACAGCTTTATTAATATCAGCGAGAGTAAAAACAATATTTTGTTGGTCTTAAAGATCCAGAGCGCACAAAGAATCCTCAAGATTAATCGCGCAAACCTCAGAAGTTTGATCATAAATAACTGGATCTCAGTCATTTCCTTGTATATTTTATTTATATGTTTCATCATTTATATCTGTATTGACTACACCGACATCAATACTTTTGGAGTAATATCAATATTCGCCACCATATCTTTTGATATGAATATTGTTTACGCTTTGCAACTCATGAAATTACTAAAACAAACTCTGAGAATGTGGATTCTAGAAGTTCAAGAATCAAGAAACGTAGAAACGTATTCGGATAGTGAATCTTGCTGGAATATAATGTTTGATGTATACCAGAATATATTGGAGGCTTATAAGGTTACAGAGAAGGTATTCAACTTAATGGTAAGCTACTGTTTATTAGAAAAAAAACGGGGTTAGGGTATAAAAATCTTGTATAAAACGCACACTATGCAGGCAGGTATATTAAAAGTTGGGGGATTACATCACTGATAAAAATGCTTGGCGCAATGCTTGGCGCAATGCTGGTCTTGCCCCACAACCACAACTAATTGATTAACATTTGCAAATACTATTGGAGCTGCTAAAGTTTGTAAGACCATCTTTGCATTGTATAAACTCAATCTCTTTTGTATTATATAATTACATAGCACAAGTGTGAGCATTATATCTACTAAAAAGTTGCCATTTATCGGGTAATATGTCTTTCTTTGACTTGAATGTGCTCTGGTGGCTGTGAGTATTTGTCATGCTCACTCAGATGTCTTGCTGATGGTGGCGTGTGTGTTAGATCATTTAGCTCCCTTCAAAATGGTTGACTTGAACGGTGCTAATCTATGCGTCATGTTCGTGAACGGGCGCCGACAGTTGGGACTAGTCATTTCTTAGCTGCCATGGCTAATTTTTGAATTATTCTTTGTTTTATCTTTTTATTATGGACGCTTCTAACGTGGATGTCTTTCTACATTGTTCTCACATGTATAATTTCATCATTAATGTTGTAACCAATATTTTGTAACAAGTTTTTTCCTTGCCCGTTCTTCTTCATAGGTACCTACTTACTACGCTTTGGAATGGGCAACTAGCTTCATATTTCTGACTGACCGACTCCTTGACTATTCAAAAGTGCCTGTAAATGGTTTAATTGAAATAAATTGTTTGAGTTTGATTGAGGCTTATCATTACAATATATTTATAATTTATGATAGTTTTCATGTTCCCATAGCTAGTAAAACTCAAAATTCTATCTTTTTTGTTTTATTTATCGTCGTCCTTCTTTACCATTCCATGAAAGTTTCTTTATAAAGTCATATGCCATTTTTTTCATTTTCCTGTCTTGGTCCTTACGCTACGTTGTTTTTTGCCTTTATCCTTTCTTGACCGTCACGCTACCATTCACTCCAATATATCCTTTTTTCTTTGGTCTTCCTCTCCCTCTCCATCCATCATTTATATTCATGTCTCTTTTAGTCTCACCGTTCACGTGCCAGCTTAGATTTAAAAAACAGATGGCGTCATTTTCGGTGACGGAAAAGCCGGAAACAAAGTTGAATTGCATATTAATTTTGCTTGTTATTTTCAGATTGTATTTTATGTGAGCAACACAGCTTTTCACAGTTTATTAAACATAAAAGCAATATTATCAATCAAAAATGTTATAGCTAGCTGTGGTACTAAAGTAAGTGAAATGATTAGTGAAGTTTTATTTAAAAACACCTGAATTCACTTAAATACCAGTTCCTACACACATTCGCCGCGGTGTTGGTTCTCTTTCTACATGAGCTACACGATCTCCATATTCGTTCAGACACAATCGCGTGGTTGCCGCTGCGTCTAATGATTTTCTTAATTGTTCCGACATTCAAAGTAACTTTAGTGCAAACAACTTTTGATCTACATGCACGATGAAAACGGTAGTTTCATAATTGACGCTGTCTTTTTAATAGTACATGCGTGGGGAAATTTGAAGCGAGCTCTGGAGGGAAAGTAACCTTAATATACATTATTAATGCCAATTATTTTTACTCAAAGGAAACATTCGACTTTTCCCCTCCGAAAACCGCTTCAACTTTCCATCCTGTATATTAAACGGACCATTCTGGCTCTTTGAAACCATAATAATTATTATACTTAGTAGACCTGTTAGCGTCCGTATCCTGGTTGCGATTCGGTGACCTCTTTGGGGAAACCGAAGGTTTTGTCTTTGCGATTATGGACGAAGTTATGATGACGAACAACTACCTGAAATATATTGTGAAGGACGGCACGGTTGACATCTGTCGGGAATGCCACCGTCCCGGAGAATCAATCAGACACATTATTTCTGGCTGTTCTCGTCTGGCTAACTACTGGAGACTACTTGCATAGGCACAACCTTGTAGCCAGGATTATAAACAGGCAACTTGCTGTGAAATACAGTCTTGTGGAATCGGAAGTACCGTACTATAGATATGTGCCCGACCCAGTCCTCGAAAATGGCAATATCATGTTGTATTGGGATCGGTCTATCATCACTGACAGGACTATTGTTGCCAATAAGCCAGACATAGTGGTGATAGATCGATTAGAGCGTCGCACAATGATTATTGATATAGCGGTCCCGCATGACGAGAACCTCGTGAAAGCTGAAAAAGATAAACAGATTAAGTATCTTGACCTGGCTCACGAGGTTGTCGACTTGTGGGATGTGGATACAGCAATCATTGTGCCGATAGTCGTGACGGCCAATGGCATAATAGCCAAGAGCCTCGACCAACAGCTGAGGAGGCTCTCGTTAGGCAGCTGGATCAAGGGCTTGATCCAGAAAGCGGTACTCCTGGACACGGCGCGTATTGTTAGGAGGTTCCTCTCTCAGGAGCCCTGACCACCGGTAGCTTGGACCCTGTTCCCGATACCGGTGGGCTACTATTTTTTATATTTTTAAATGTTTTTTTAAATTATTTTTATAAGAATATTTAAAAATGTAAATAGTATGCTTAAAAATGAAATAAAGGAGAATTATACTAAACATATTCTATTTCAGTGTATCGTGCGAACAGTAATGTCTCAATTTTGGATACTAAAGAATATATTTTTACTTATCTGTTTGAGCGTGCAATGTGAACTATTTTATGCAGCGATAAAAGATGTTCACGATACTTGTGTACTGCAGCAGAAGTCGGAAAACTTTTCAGGTACCTACTGAATAATTTAATAATAATGGAAACAATGATTGGTTTGAATGGTTTACTAATTTCACTTTTCACAGGTGCTCGAAGAAGGGTCTGTAAGAATGTCCGGCGGTTACAAGAAACATCGTTCACGGAGATGACTGGTTGTGGCTTATTCCTCATAGATGCGAAGCTGCCTCTTCAATTGTCTGAATTTATAATTACTTACATCATTGTGTTACTACAGTTTGCATTTTTGTGATTGGTCTATTTGTATTTTAATTACATACCTGGCGAAATGTGGGTGTACCTGCTACAGGGACACCTCTGCCCAACCCTTCGGGGAAACAAGGCGTGATGTTATGTTATGTGTGTTACATACATAAACTTACGCCTTTTTCCCATGGGATAAACGTATATTTTATTTACACTTGTATTAATCCGAAAATCTTTTCTGTTATTAAAACTATATTTTAATTATCTTACCAAGACTGTGTTCGTTTTCTTTTATTTTATAATTATGTTTTTTTATATTATTCCCTAGTGAGGATGAAAACTGCCACTTGATAACTTCAGATGTCGCTAGTATCACTAGTCTAAGAAGTTGACTGCTAGCTGTCACTATCCATACATTGTTACGGATAATTAATTAAATGCCCCGTTGCTCAGCCGTTGACTGCAAAGTTGCGTGAACCCATGTATTCCTAATACTGTTAAAAGACGAAAATTGTGGAGAAAAATATCCAAAGAAAAATGGAAACCCGATAATCTGTCGAAACATTGTGCTATTCATTTTAAACCTGAAGACTTTTATATGGCAATAATTCGTAAACAAATGATGTTCCTTTTCATAAAACAGAGAACCATGTCTGTGATTACAGGCAATGTCTGTAATTTTGTTTTTGCGCATCGGTAAGCATTCTGGGTACTCAACGCACGGATACTTTTTTCATCCCCAAGCATTCATGTAAGATGCTATGCACACTACCTGTTAAAATTTTTGTTTCTTTAGCAATAAAACGTACCGTGACACAACGATCTGCTAAAACAATTTTTTCGACTTTTTAACCATTTCTTCGGTCACTGCTATCTTTTTTTTCAGGCTTTTTTTTTTAGGAGATTACGACTACTTAACCGGGCTTTCTTGTGGGTGCTTTAAGCTACTACACTTACAACCTCCAGCCAGGGCTGATTCAACTATGCTAATTAAAACTAGGTGAACGCTCGCTAAGGGCACCCCCTGTGGGGTACGAACCTCAACTTAGGGCGTCAACCGGAGGGACATCAAGGATGGGATGGGCTGGAGTCACTGCTATCGTAGGGCGGCCCAAGCGAGGGTCATCTTTGATGTATGTTTTTTCACGTTTGAATTTGGCGCACCAATGTGCAACTGTGGAATACGTCGGAGCATTTGCTACTAATGTATCCCGTAAATCTTGATTGACTTGTTCCGTGGTAAAAATTTTCAAGCGCAGATACATAATATCGCGCATATGTATTTTTTTTCCATTTTAGCCAAGAGGCTAAAACCTACCGCAAACAAAAGACTTCTATTATCTAAAAACAAAAGATTTTTATTGAAGTGAAAACTTCTTTAGCCGCGTTGGGCTTTTTTGAGATGGGACTAAACCATTGATTTTGCGACACTGTTACGACACCTGGCTTCGACCATTAAAAAGACATCAACGCGTTGATTACCGCGGTGCGTGGAGTAAAAGACTTCAACACGTTGATTACTACGGTGCCGATTTTTTTTTCAAGTTTTCACTTCTGTCTGCACTCCTGGAGCGTCACTTTTTTTTTTTAGGTATATAGCAGATATTCCAGCTTCACCAGCCAGTATTTACTTTTAATACTTCCAAAGAGTTTGTACCTCATTCTCTTTTTTTATTGAATGCCCCTAGTATTACAGTCGGCATAATTTTAATAGTTGTTAGACACAAATCCATCGCTCTTTTAAGGAATACGGGATACTTTACGTACCTGGACAGTTCGATTTCAAAAGAAGAGCACATGTGACTTGAGAATCTTCAACAGCTTTATAAAACGCTTCGCAATTCAGACTCAGTATAATTTGTAACATCAAGTTTTTGACCAGCCAAGCCAATATCATCGATGATGATGAAATTGCTATGTACTATAAAAATCTATACATATAATAAAACAGTAAAAAAACCGTGTCTGTACATTGAATATATAAAAAAAAAAAAAATTGAGTGGGGTTTAGAAACAGTAATAGAGCAAGAATCCAAAAAAAAAAAAACCTGTTTGTCTGTGTCTGTCTGTTTGTTTGTACACGCTAATCTTCGGAACTACTGGACGGATTTGAATGTTTTTTTTTTGTTGTAGAGGTATTAAGTTTAGGCAACATATAAGCTATAATTTATCTTGGAAACTTGAACACCTGATGCAGAACCGCAACAGATCAGCTAAACTATAAGAGATACAAAATTAGTACCGTAGCAAAAATTGTTCCACGTGATGAGTATTTTCTGCTGAGAGAATAAATTTGAAGATCTGGAACACCTGATGTGGAACTCCAAGAGCCCAGCTACACTATAACATATATAGGAATGACGTCTTAGCAAAAGTTGTTCAGCTTGATGAGCATTCTTTGTTGATGTATAAAAATTGAAGATCTGGAACACCTGTTGTGGAATTCCAAGCTCCCAGCTACACTATAACATATATAGGAATGACGTTTTAGCAAAAGTTGTTCAATCTGATAAGCACTCTCTGTTGACTTATAAAAATTGAAGATCTGGAACACCTGTTGTGGAACTCCAAGAGCCCAGCTACACCATAACACATATAGGAATGACGTCTTAGCAAAAGTTGTCAGGTCTGATGGGCATTTCCTATTGACTTATAAAATCGAAGATCAGAAACATTTGATGTGGAAATCAAAGCTATTACTAATTTTACTGTATAATTATAAAATAACATAAGCTGGGAGTACCTCCACGCGGTGAAGGCAGTAATAGTTTAGGACTGATATTCGATGACGATGGTATTTCATTGAAAATAAAAATTGTCTCTACTGGCCAAAACTCCCATTTATTTTTAAATTTTATTTTATCGAATAAATATGCCTTCGGGCTTATGTTATTTGAGTGTTTAATTTCCTTTTCCATTTATCTTCGTGACACGGTAGCCTACCCGGTAACGCAGGGGAGCAGTCACTTAGATTTTAATTGATCAGGTATCTTCATAATAAAACTATAACCATGCCTAGAAGGAGGTAAAATCTTTCCCAATGTTCCAAAGGAGCTAAAAGATTGAGAATCATAAGATCCCAAGAATCTACCGAAGAGCGTCAGGAGAGACTGGATGCTGTTCGAGAATGTCAGGCTGCAACTCGCTCCATGGAAACCTTTTCGGATCGCGAAGCACGCCTGCGTTCTCAGCGTACTTATGCATCTACATCCAGGTCTCTAGAGACCAGTGAAGAATATGATGCGCGACTGACCGCTGATCGGGAACGTCATGCATTGTCTCGCGAGTCGGAGACGTTCACGGAAAGAGAATTACGCTTGAGTTCTCAGCGTATATACATATCGACTTCGAGGTCTCTAGAGAAAAGTGGGAAACGTGATGCGCGACTGACTGCTGATTGTGAACGTCACGCATTGTCTCGCGAGTCGGAGACGTTCACGGATAGAGAATTGCGCTTGAGTTCTCAGCGTATCTACGCATCTGCTTCTAGGTCTTTAGAGACAAGTGCAGAACGTGATGCACGACTGTCCGCTGATCGTGAGCAACATGCATTGTCTCGCGAATCGGAAACGTTTACCGATACAGAATCACGCTTGAGTTCTCAGCGTATTCGCACATCTACTAACAGGTCTCTTGAAACGAGTGATGAACGTGATGCGCGACTAACTGCTGATCGAGATTATCATACATTGTCCGGAACACGCACACAACAAAATATTCATAATCAGTTAGAAAGTGAGAGAGAAAGAATTCTCCAGCAATTCTTTCTCTCTCACTTTCTAACTGATTACTGATACGGCATGAAGAAACAGCAGAAGAGCGCAACGAACGACATTCTCTGAACAGAATGTCGATTTTATCTGAAGAATCGGATGTGTCTCAAGATATAGCCGTAGGGCATGGCGACCTTCCTTGGGTTGATAAGGAACGGAGTGCATTTATGTATACTTCTATGATTGACTACGCCACATATTCCGCCATCGGAGGTGTGGTTAAAAATTTTACTTTTTGTGAAGCTGTTAAAAAAGAAACGAACGGTATGTGTTGGTCAGGTGGGAAAGTACATATTGAAATATTACAAAATCCTCCAGAAATATTAAGATCACTGCTAATCGGTGATCATCCACAGTCAAAACATTTCTTGGACAACATCCGTTCGTACAATAATGCCTTTCAAATGACATATTTTGGTGCGAAACAGATTTCAGAAGGCCCATTTATGCCAACATTCAAAGTGCAAGCCCAAGTTTACCACCGTATTGGTTCATTATTGCCTGAAAATGACCTCAAGTTTCTCCAAATATATTTCGTATCCAATTATCAAGATCAGGCAAATATTAAAAACCAAAACTTTCCGCAATTAAATAATAGTCTGATTTCACTGCTTCAATTGCTACAATCTTCACTGGGTGTGGTGCCGGTGAGACTGCGTTCATACCGCGCATACCACTCATCAAACAATTTCCCCTGTCAATTTAAGCGCACACAGTTCCCTGTGACTACATACTTTGCCATGACAATAAATAAGTCACAAGGGCACACGCTTAAAGCCGCTGGTGTTGACCTGACAACCGGCTATTTTTCTCATGGCCAACTTTATGTTGCTTTTTCAAGGGTCAGCAACGCTTTCGGTCTTTATATATTAGTTCCTGAAGGAAAAACCCCAAATACAGTTTATAAAAGTTAAGTTATTTGCAATATTATTGTTAATTCAGTATACCCTTGAGATCGGCTGCGGAATTACGGGAAGAAAAGTTTTTTGTTGTATAGGTATTAAGTCTGGGCAACATATAGGCTATAATTTATTTTGAAAAATGGAACACCTGATACAGAACCGCAACAGAGCAGCTAAAGTATAAGATATATAAAAATGGTGCCATGGCAAAAATTATTCCACGTGAAGAGCATTTTCTGCTGTGAGAATTAATTTGAAGATCTGAAACACCTGTTGTGGAACTCCAAAACCCAGCGACACTATAACATATATAGGAATGATGTCTTAGCAAAAGTTGTTTAGTCTGATGGGCATTTCCTGTTGACTTACAAAAATGAAAGATCTGGAACGTCTCGAATCGTCTCGCGCATCCCGTTGTTTTCCCGTCCCCGGGCTCTTATAATTCGACATCAGACGTTTCAGATCTTCGATTTTGACGACCCCGTTGTCGCTGGCATAAGTAACAGGATCCGCGTAGAAAGTCGCGGGCAGAAACTAGTAATAAAATAAGATTTAAAACTACATCAAACGAACATTATTTGTGTGATTTCAATGTATTCATATTCCTATAGGCCACTGTGGTTAAGAGTTTCATACGAATCTGAACATTAAATTTATAGGAAAGCGTTTCATTTTTGTATGAAACGTTACTGTACTTAGCTTGAGTAGGTACAATCAAAGCTCGTACTATAGATCATAGCCCGAGCCCATCCTTAGCCTCTCCCGGGGACGTTTCATGCTACGCTCTATCAAGTACTTATCTGGTTCAGCGGCCATTGGTCCTTTCACAGACATTACCGGCCAGGGCATACACTAAGCATGTTTGTAATTCAATTACGTACATGGTCTTTTGGTATTGTTGATCTTTGATAGTATTGAATCAATATTTCAACATAAACTAGAGAATGCAACAAATTCTTCAGCGTATAGTGCAAAACCTAAAAGAAAAAAAATTGTATAATTAAACATTTTTTATTTCAAATTTATTTCAAATTCAAGTAATATACAAAAATAAAAAACATTTCTTAAAGAATCTTATACTAACAAAAATTCGACAAGACATCTGTGCCTGAACTAGATAAATAAATATCTGTATCTCAGACAACAGCGCTCATTCCCAAAATATACATTTAAAAGCTAACAAGTTTAAATTTGTTGTAGTTATAGACATATTTCGTTATTTTTAGAACAACTAGTAACAAATAAAGTAAAAAAAAGTAAAAATTAAGTAAAGTGGAGTGTGGAGTAGACCTCCTTTTGTGTCGAATGTAGATGAGTGAGTGTGTGTAGGAGGGTGAGTATGCGAACTTAGTAGTAAACATTAACCTAACAATACAGATTTTTTTAACTAAACTTACCGATAAATGAAAAATCGTCTTATAAATGCTGAAACTTTAAATGTTTGAAGGTAAACTTGGAACAATCTTTTGGGACACGTTTCGATTTGATGGTCATTGAAACAGTTTGAAATCCGGTGATTCCATTGAACAGTTTTATCTTCGAGCAACTTCATAAATCTGATTGCATAAATCATATCAGAATCATAAACCATTAAAACTACCATATTCATAATGACATAAAACGGTAGGTCTGGATACATGACATAATGATATAAGAGGAATAAAATGTAGCTGGAAAAAAGCACGGTCACACTAATCCAGTTTTTCTTGATAAATCTCTTAGAATGGACCTCATTGTTGACAAATCTATGGACTTCTTGAATGGTTAAAATGATCATCACGTAATTCTTCGACTGAAGCAGATTGATCACAAAGTTCATAACAAATCCAGAAAAATTAAAAAAGAAATCGGAACTCTTAAAAATGTATAGATTTGTACTTTAATATCAAAAATATGAAGCATCCGATAAAGATAAATAACCATGGCTAGCACTGTTCCACAAAGCAATATAAATTTGTATAAGATGTCATTTGGAGTTATGACATCGTTTTTGATGCGAAATTTTGGCGCTAACACAATGATCTTCATGAGGGTCAAAGGAAACAGTATTTCCTGCACATTTTTATCAACAACGTTATCAAAAATAACTTCCGTTTGTAACTGTGGAAAAATATTTCGTTTTTTCCTTCTCACTAAAGACATCATTTTGTAAGTACTTTCTGAACATAAATGAAAAAACATAATGTATGTATCTATATTAAATTTACTTAATATATTGAGTTTTTAAAGTTACCTTGGTGTAAATTGATGGTCTTATAATAACAATGACTGTCACTTATCGTAATTTAAATGTTTCGTTCGAATCCTCGACCTGCCGGTCTTCGGTACCTACTCTTTTCGTCTGTCATATTATGATTGTCAATTCAACAACAGATTGTTGAACAAGTGATTTCAAAGAAAAACTTCATCAGGAATAATCAGAAATTATATTGTCATTAGCTTTTTCCCGCGGCTTCGCCTTCGTAAATATCCCACGGAAACGTACTACCGAGATTAAAAGTACCCTATGTATTAATCCAGGTTATAAACTATCTGAGCAGTGGTGGCCCAGTGGTATTGGCCCCGACTTACGAATTGTAAGTCGTGGGTTCAAACCCAGGCAGGCGCTTTACTTTGTGTTTTAATTTCATCACCACTGCTCTCAAAACGGTGAAGGAAAACATCGTGAGGAAACCGGCATGTCCTAGAACCAAAAAATTTGAAGACATGTGACATCTACCAACCCGCACTGGGCCCGCGTGGTAGATTACAGCCCACTCCCTCTCACCGGGAGGAGGCATGTGTCCCAGCAGTGGGAACATTACAAGCTGATTATGATGATTTATGATAAACTATCTGTGTGCTAAATTTCATCCAAATCCGTTCAGCCCATCCAGAACATACATCCAGATAAACAGACTAACGAACAAAAATTCTAATAATGATTCATTTCTAATGCCATCTTATGCTTATTCTTTTCTTGATACAATCTTTTAATACCTTTCACGAAAAAATCAATCGCAGAATCAATATTTCGAACTTGGTATTCTACTTTAGTCTACTGTACCTTTAAGTTTTGTTTATGGTATAGAAGGCTTGCTTCTGAATCTCGTTTTACTCATTGACTTTCAATCCGTATGAATGTTTTGATTACCGACATAAATTTATGTAAGTTTTATCTAACGTTTTATCATGCGGATATCAATCAATTGTATATTTTTTTACCAGATTAACCGACGACTTATTTGTGCAATAAGTCAACATGTTAATGTCCTTTAAAGTATTCTAGTTGCCATAAGCCCCCGATGAAAAAAATATTAAAAGAATAGAGATTTAATTACAGACATTTATTAAATTACAAAGGTAAACAAAAAACGTGTGGCACTCGGGGACTGCCACGGTAAAGCTATTGCATAGCATTTGTGACTTCCATGACAACATCACGTTTCCCATGACAACAACAGTTCCCATGACAACAGTACGTTTTAATGGGAACCGTCATTACATGGTAGGCGGAGTGGGGGGTGTTAGGTTTTATTTTCGTTACGTAACGGAATTTCTTGATTCGGTCGCCGTGCTCAAAGCCCGAGATAAAAGCAGTGCAATAGCTTAAAAATAATAATATAACTACAAAGACTACAGTGAGTTAACTCAAAAAAACGAGTGCGGTTGTGGGACCCCCGTCAGGAATGAAGTTCTTTCTCACGTATGATTTAAAACCAAAACAAAATTTTGCAGCCGCCATCTCGGATTTACATTTTGACCTCATATCGACTTTAACACCTTCGAAAACTATAAAAACGACTACCATGACAAAAAATTTGAAAATTTTCGCAACCGCCATCTTGGATTTGCATTTTGACTTCTCTATTGGCTTTAGCACCCTCGAAAACTATGAAAACGATACCCATGATGAAAAATTTGAAAATGTTCGCAGCCACCATCTTGGATTTACATTTCGACCTCACTTAGCTTTAACACCCTCGAAAACTGTGAAAACGATACCGATGACGAAAAATTTGTATATTTTCGCAGCCGCCATCTTGTATTTTCATTTTGACCATATTCACACATTTTCTCTTCTTCTCGCGGCATGCAGTGCACTCGGGCTGATGTGTACAATTTTATTCCACGACACTGTAATCACTTTACTCCTTTCTTTTGATTTTTTCTGTTAACGTTCTCTCTCTCTCTCTCTTTCTTTCTCTTTGAATTAGAAGAAGACAGTCGCAAGTATTAATATTTTTTTGCGTGATGATTTCTGAAAGTTTATAAGCCGCGTTAAAGAACTTCATTCCAAAAATTATTAAGACTTGATACTCCATATTGAAGAATGCTATCCCAAATAACTTCAACCAGAAATAATGCTAATCTGAATCACTTTAATATTCTATTGAAAGCTATCTCTAAGAATAGCAACCCGAAGCCAGGACATAACGACTTGGCAAGGTCAGGTTTGAAGCGATGAGGAGTAGTGATTGAGCGAGTACTAGCATTACAGAAATGCAAACTGCAGCAACACAACAGAATAGTTCCTAAGAAGTTCCGCCAGGTGCAACAGTAGACACACGTTTACGTAAAACAGTCGACAGGCGCGCATCTTACTGAATGTTGCGCGGTGTATGCGCTGGACGTTCTTGCATAACTTCTTGTCTTCATCTGTAAATATAAAAAATACTTGGCAAACACCCTTTGATTTTGATCAGAAAGTCATTTCAAATTCCATTTTGAAGTTATGTTAACCCTAAGTATTATTATATGTTGTAGTTGTTTATTATCCCTTAAAAAATAAAAATAAAAAATAAAATTATCAAAAATAAGGAAATACCTCGATGACGTATTTCCAAATTTTTGATAATTTTATTTTTTATTTAACAACTACAACATATAATAATTCTTAGGGTTAACATAACTTTAAGTAACAATGTTGTAGTCTACTGCATTATCCGCACGTAATAGTACATTACTGCCGCGGTCTATAATGACTACTTTGCTGGTCGCGCTGATGATGGCCGACAGCGCAGTGTAGCGCAGCTCCAGGCCGACACAGCGCGGTCAGCGTGCAGCACTTGATGGACGAGCTGAGATAAAGGCCGAGGCCGTAGGTCGAGGCCTTTACAGCGAGGACAGCAAGGGCTGCAATGATGGCCAAGCTGGAAGGCCTAGAGCGTAGCTAGGCTAGCTCGAGGCAATCATAGCGTGACCAGCGAAGCAGTCATAGTGGGCCAAGGCTTGTATAGTGCTTTACTCAAAAATTCAAGTACCTAATCTAAATAGAACCAGCAAGTAAAGATTTAGATTTCCTACTGATTTTCCACTGCACAAATTTTTCATATGCAAGCTTATATTTTTCCTTTGAGTTTCGCGGTATTAAATTTTCAACCACTAATTTAGCTTCATCAGCTGGTCAGTCTGGCGGTGTTAAACACATTGAATCAGAAGAATTTTCGCTTTGAAAGCTCATTTTAAGCAAAAAAGTCACTAATTAAAAATAAAATTTTCGCTGAACCGCGCTTTTGTTACTTCTTTGTTTTTTTTTAACAATGATTGTTGGAACTATACAGCCAAATATGGAATAAAATCTTTTTGTACCAATCTCTATAAATACAAACAGCTGTGTTTTAAATAAAATCTTTTTGCATTTGATTTTTTAAAACGTTGAAACGTCAAAATAGCGGCCGGCAATGTTTTGCCGGCCTGTTAGAGCGACCAGCAAAACTTTGCCGGCCGCTCCTTGAAACAGAACGGCAAGGTCGACTTTGCTAAAACAAGGTTGTCAAAATAATGACCACATTACATGCATTTTTGAGTAAATTAAAGATCAGTGATTGCCACTAGACCAGCATTACCAAAATCAACAAATGCTAGCTATAGCTACAAAACCAAATGAGATGAGAAACAATTTCACTTACTTAAATTAAGCAATAAATAAATAATAATAATAACATTCAATTAAGATAAAAAATTATAATATTAGATTTAAATTTATATTTCGAGCATGCAAATATATCAATATCAATAAAATTTGAATTATAGGATTCCAACATTCTATGAATAGGGCAGCGTAAGCCAGAGTTCGTACGACAAGAGTTTAACGTGAACAGAGTACGTGCACGAACCAGGCGCGCATGAACTGTTCGGGGGACAGAATAGCAAAGCTTACTCGTTAGATCAATAGCATCAAAATTATTGTGAACAATATCATGAAGCACGTTGGCCTCCAGGTATTTGCGCCGGTTCTCCAAGCTGATAAGCTTGTACTTATCAAGAAAGATAATTGAACTAAAAGTGGCAGATGGGTGCTTAATTTTTGAAGAAAAAAAACCTATTGTGTTGGCACGTGCTTATATTTATAATCATCATCATTTTAGCCTAGAATCACTCATTGCTGGGAACAGGCCTTTATTTTCTGCCATATGATACTGCCCTGGTCTCTGCGACCTTCATCCAGATGTTTCCCGCAACTTTGATGATATCATCGGACCAACGCTGAAATAATGCTGATCTATTAAAGTCTTAGGACCACTTGTACATCAAATCACTAAATGCTTTTACGGTACATATTTAAACCATCATTATGTCTTCGTAAACTTAAAAAGATTGACAGAAACAAAATAATGTTTTAAATTCATTTAGCGCTAAACGCATTTAGTATTTTTGGTGCAAGCGAGTCATAATGATTAATTATTTTTAAGGGACATCTCCGAGTGTGGCCGAAACTATTCTTATATAAAAGTACGCACCTGTACAGTTTGATTTAAGGATGAGAACGCAGATGTCCTGAGAGTTCTCTACAGCTTTATAAAATGCCTCGCAGTTCAAGCATAGAATAATTTGTAACATAAAGTTCTTGAACAACCAAACGTATATAACCGCTGTTGATGACAGTGCTATAAACTGCAAAAATAATTATAATTACATTTTTGTAAACAAAAGTAACAGTGACTTATTTATTATTATATAAAAGTAATAGTGATAATGAAATCTCAAAAAACTGAAAGAAGCACATAGAATCATTTTAAATAGCTATTGGCTTAATAATCTCCAATACGTACCCATTCTTTTGTTCCTTTAGGTGTTTTATAAACTTGTATCAAAATTTCAATATAAACCAAAGAATGAAAGAAATTTTTCAGCGTATAGTAAAATACCTAAAAATAAATAAAATTATATTATATAAAAATGGTCTTTTCACTCCTCTTGCTCAAAAGGTCCGTCATTGTAGCGTACCAGAGCGGATCATCTGCGTAGATAAGGCATTTGACAGGCAACTCATTCATCCTCAATCCGCACTCACCCTCTTTCAAATCTATCAGACAACTATCCATGTACAAGTTGAACAGCCACGGTGACGCTACACAACCCTGTCTAACACCCCTCGAGATGCAGAACCAGTTCGTGTATGCCCCATTTATCCTAACACAAGCACTGGAATCCTTGTATAAAGATTTCAGTGCCCGTACCAAGCGCCAGTCCACACCGTACTTGGATAGTGTCGACCACAGTTCTTCCCTCCACACACTATCATAGGCCTTCTCCAAATCAATGAAAGCACAATAGACGTTCTTGTGCTTTGCTAGATGTTTTTCGGTTATGCACCTTAGGGAGAAGATCTGATCCATACAGCCCATTCCCTCTCTAAATCCTGCCTGTACATCCCATATTTTCTCATCTGTCACTTTTATCACTCTATTTATCAAAACCTTCGCATACAGTTTGCCGACAACGCTCAAAAGACTAATGCCGCGGTAGTTTTTACACTCCTGCTGAGAGCCTTTTCCCTTATATAGTGGTACTCTTTCACTTTAATTTTCATTTCGGCGTATTTCTTCTTCACTCTTTCCAAATCATCTGACTCATCTGTTACATTCGTTGTCCCATTCATCCTATTTTGGGCCTTACAGGCTAAAACATTAAGCCAGGCCTCTTTTTTCTTCCTCACAATCTCTTTTACTTCACCATCTACCCAAGAATCATTCGTTCTACTACCACATTTTCTCTTCGACAGACCACATACTTTTGTGGCTACATGCACCATACTACTTTTCACTATATCCCATACTTCTTCTAGACTGTAATCATTAGCATCATCAAATATTTTATCCGTCTTCACTTACGTCTTTCGTCTTTCTACTTTTATTCTTTCTAGAGCAGTCACAGGAACTCGAACTCGGTGCCGCCAATGCCTGAACAGACCATCCATCCGACACATAACCAGATAATGATCAGTCCCTACATTAACACCCCGATATACTCTAGTATCTGTGACTTTACTCTTTAATCTTCCATCAACAATCACAAAGTCGATCATACTTCTACTGTCTTGCCTTTCCCACGTATACCTGTGAACCTTTCTATGATTAAACATATTTAACAACTACAACATATAATAATACTTAGGGTTAACATAACTTTAAGTAACAATGTTGCAGTCTACTGCATTATCCGCATGTAAAACATATTTAAAGATCAGTGATTGCCACTAGACGAGCATTACTAAAATCAACAAATGCTAGCTATAGCTACAAAACCAAATGAGATGAGAAACAATTTCATTTACTTAAATTAAGCAATAAATAAATAATAATAATAAGATTCAATTAAGATAAAAATTATAATATTAGATTTAAATTTATATTTCGAGCATGCAAATATATCAATATCAATAAAATTTGAATTATAGGATTCCAACATTCTATGAATAGGGCAGCGTAAGCCAGAGTTCGTACGACAAGACTAGCGTGAACAGAGTACGTGCACGAACCAGGCGTGCATGAACTGTTCGGGGGACAGAATAGCAAAGCTTACTCGTTAGATCAATAGCTTCAAAATTATTGTGAACAATATCATGAAGCACGTTGGCCTCCAGGTATTTGCGCCGGTTCTCCAAGCTGATAAGCTTGTACTTATCAAGAAAGATAATTGAACTAAAAGTGGCAGATGGGTGCTTAATTTTTGAAGAAAAAAAACCTATTGTGTTGGCACGTGCTTATATTTATAATCATCATCATTTTAGCCTAGAATCACTCATTGCTGGGAACAAGCCTTTATTTTCTGCCATATGATACTGCCCTGGTCTCTGCGACCTTCATCCAGATGTTTCCCGCAACTTTGATGATATCATCGGACCAACGCTGAAATAATGCTGATCTATTAAAGTCTTAGGACCACTTGTACATCAAATCACTAAATGCTTTTACGGTACATATTTAAACCATCATTATGTCTTCGTAAACTTAAAAAGATTGACAGAAACAAAATAATGTTTTAAATTCATTTAGCGCTAAACGCATTTAGTATTTTTGGTGCAAGCGAGTCATAATGATTAATTATTTTTAAGGGACATCTCCGAGTGTGGCCGAAACTATTCTTATATAAAAGTACGCACCTGTACAGTTTGATTTAAGGATGAGAACGCAGATGTCCTGAGAGTTCTCTACAGCTTTATAAAATGCCTCGCAGTTCAAGCATAGAATAATTTGTAACATAAAGTTCTTGAACAACCAAACGTATATAACCGCTGTTGATGACAGTGCTATAAACTGCAAAAATAATTATAATTACATTTTTGTAAACAAAAGTAACAGTGACTTATTTATTATTATATAAAAGTAATAGTGATAATGAAATCTCAAAAAACTGAAAGAAGCACATAGAATCATTTTAAATAGCTATTGGCTTAATAATCTCCAATACGTACCCATTCTTTTGTTCCTTTAGGTGTTTTATAAACTTGTATCAAAATTTCAATATAAACCAAAGAATGAAAGAAATTTTTCAGCGTATAGTAAAATACCTAAAAATAAATAAAATTATATTATATAAAAATGGTCTTTTCACTCCTCTTGCTCAAAAGGTCCGTCATTGTAGCGTACCAGAGCGGAGAAAAAATTGCATATCTTGCTCTAGGGGAAAAAAGAATTTTTGTCTGTAACTAACGAGCCTACAAAAACGAAAAAGTCTTTATTCTTTTGTAAAACTAGCTTTTTATTACCGCAAAAAGTTTACACGAAAATTCAGATTGTACAAATTGTATTTAAAAAAAATAAAATAAGCAATTTAAATCGTATTGGATTATTTTATTTTTTCGCAATCGTAGTGAAAAGTAAAGTGTAACCACACAGCGCTAAAACCCATTCTAACTTGGTTTCTAATTACTCCCTCGCTAAAGCTCGGGAGTAAAACTACCCCGATAGAATGGGTTATTTTAGCCCCTCGTATCTACTATTTGACGCTCTGTAAGAAATAGTATTAAAACAAACGACTACGTTCCCACGGTCGTCAAAAAATCGCGACGCAATAAAATCGCTTAGTGCAATTTTTTCCCACCTTCAAAGGAGTGTTTGAACGAGCGTTAAATATCACTTCGAAATGATTCTTCGTGCAGTGAGGACGTACGATGCGGTAGCTATTTGTGAGGCCAGGAAACGGCAAAATAAGCAAAGAAAATGTTGGGTGTATTCCTTGAATAATGAACCACATAATTATATTATCATTCCTCTTGCTCAAAAAAGCCGTCATTGTAGAGTAACAGAGCGGAGAAAAAATAGCATTTCTTGCTCTAGGGGAAAAAGTATTTTTTTTAATTTTTGTCTTTTCCAACGAGCCTTGAAAAACGAAAAAGTCTTTATTCTTTTGTAGAATAATCATGATTATGGACTCGACTTATTACTTGTTCACAAAAAAAAAGAAACATTTTATTTTTGAAAATGGAACTGAATGCGGCTATCTCTTCGGTAGAATGCGAGCATTTCGTTGCGGCTACAGAAGAAATAAAAAAGGCATTGGCGCGAAATCTTTAGAATTTTTCTCTAATTTAATGCTTAAAACAATTTTATTTAAAATTTCGATTTCTGACATTCGACATACGACATCGTGAGGAAACCGGCATATCCTAGAACCAAAAAATTCGAAGACATGTGACATCTACCAACCCGCACTGCGCCCGCGTGGTAGATTACAGCCCACTCCCTCTCACCGAGAGGAGGCATGTGTCCCAGCAGTGGGAACATTATAAGCTGATTATGATGATTTATGATAAACTATCTGTGTGCTAAATTTCATTCAAATCCGTTCAGCCCATCCAGAACATACATCCAGATAAACAGACTAACGAACAAAAATTCTAATAATGATTCATTTCTAATGCCATCTTATGCTTATTCTTTTCTTGATACAATCTTTTAATACCTTTCACGAAAAAACCAATCGCAGAATCAATATTTCGAAGTTAGTATTCTACTTTAGTCTACTGTAACCTCGTTTTACTAATTGACTTTTAATCCGTATGAATGTTTTGATTACCGACATAAGTTTATGTAAGTTTTATCTAATGAAATAAATCAAATCAAATATTTTATTGGAACAAAAACAGGTTTACAATTTTTTGTGATTGTTAATAGCTACATTAGTTTTTTTTTTAAATGTGTTGCAGCCATTAGCGCCCACCTCCGAGAGAGGAGACGTCGACGTTCCAACATTAATAACATTTATAATATCAAACAATAAAATAAAAATAAATTTGATATAAAAGAACCTAAATTTTATAAAAAATTAAATTCATGTGGATATCAATCAATTGTATAATTTTTATCGTTTACAGATTAATGCCAATGTCCCTTAAAGTATTCTAGTTGCCATGAGCCCCCGATGAAAAAAATATTAAAAGAACAGAGATTTAATTACAGACATTTATTAAATTACAAAGGTAAACAAAAAAATTAAAAAGTAACTACAGTGAGTTTATTATAAAGAATAGAATAAATGATTTAAGTTTGACTTTAACTTTGGAGTATCATGATACTCCAAAGTCAAAGTCAAACTTAAATCATTTATTTCAAATAGATCCTTGTACGGCACTTTTGAACATCAAAATTTACAAAATAATATAATTGATTCTAGTCGCCCTTTCCTGACTTTGGAGTATCATGATACTCCAAAGTCAAAGTCAAACTTAAATCATTTATTTCAAATAGGTCCTTGTACGGCACTTTTGAACATCAAAATTTACAAAATAATATAATTGATTCTAGTCGCCCTTTCCAAAAGGTATTTTGTATAGGTACTGTGAGGTTTTATTATGAGATGCAATCTCATGCTGTACAGGCTGGCAAGAACTCTACGGCATCCGAACAATCTGACAGGATATGTTTAAATTAGGATTTTTTTTATATGGTTTTCGTTTGTTGGTAAAAAAAATGATAGTCTAAGCACAGGCTTCGGTCGCGCTGGTATTGTTGTAATGTTGTACTGTTGGTTTAAAATATAATCTTGCTCTCCAAAAGTTATTTAATTTTTACACTGTCCCGGTCCTGAGTGCCGCAGCCAAGCGCGGTGCTCACAGTACCTACATTAGTTAAATAATTATATGTGAAGACGATGTACCTTGAATAAAATTACTATACCACGATAGGTAAAAATAATTAAAAATTAAGCAACGACATTAAAAATGAAGCAACGACAGATAAATTAATTATGTGATAGATACATGGTGCTGACATATTTACAAACATTGTAAAAGTAGACGATTTTCCTAAAATTTTACAATTAATAAGTCAGTGTGTGAGGAAGTAATCACAGAATGAAAAAATAATGTTATTTAACAAAAGAATAATAAAATATACATTTAAATTAGCAACCAGTTTGATTTTGTTAAAAATGCTATCCCAAATAACTTTAACCCGAAATAACGCTAATCTGAATCACTTTAATATCCTACTGAAAGCTATCTATAAAAATAGCAACCCGAAGCCGGGACATAACGACTTGGCAAGGTCAGGTTTGAAGCGATGAGGAGTAGTGATTGAGCGAGTACTAGCATTACAGAAATGCAAACTGCAGCAACACAACAGAATAGTTCGTAAGAAGTTCCGCCAGGTGCAACAGTAGACACACGTTTACGTAAAACAGTCGACAGGCGCGCATCTTACTGAACGTTGCGCGGTGTACGCGCTGGACGTTCTTGCATAACTTCTTGTCTTCATCTGTAAATATAAAAAATACTTGGCATAAAAACACCCTTTGATTTTGATCAGAAAGTCATTTCACATTCCATTTTAAAGTTATGTTAACCCTAAGTATTATTATATGTTGTAGTTGTTTATTATCCCTTAAAAATAAAAATAAAATTATAATTTTATTTTTTATTTAACAACTACATACATACATACATACATAAACTCACGCCTTCTTCCCGTGGGGGTAGGCAGAAACTACAGAACGCCACCTGCTACGATCCTTACATAGTCCTTTTGCCTCGTTTACGTTCATACATCTGGTCATACACGCACGCCGGTTGCGAGTACTACGCACCTGGCCTTTCTGAAGAACACCACCAATAAGGTCAGTATATGTCCTCCTAGGGCGTCCCCGCCCGGCCTTTCCCTTTACATCAGCCTTGTAAATACATTTTGTTAGTCGCCTTTCATTCATTCTCTCAACATGCCCAAACCATCTCAGCATACCCTTTTCAATTTTTGTCACTACATCTTCTTTTAAATCACACCGCTGTCTTATCACATCATTCCTCAGCCTATCATTCATAGTCAGGCCACACATGCTTCGCAAGGAACGCATTTCCACAGCATTTATTCTACTTTCATGTTGTTTTTGCCACACCCAACATTCACTACCATACATAAGCGTGGGCACCAGCACACCATTGTGAACAGCCAGTCGAGCCTTTTTAGACATCGACTGGTTGGTCACAATCGCATGTTTAGCACCATTCACTTTGTTTCCCGCGTTTACTCTCTTTTCCACATCTCCATCAATCTTCCCATCCCTTGTAAACAGACTCCCCAAATATATAAACTCACTTACTTGCTCCACACTCTTATCATTTATTTTCACATCACACACCGATACATCCTCTCCTCTTTCAAACACCATGACCTTCGTCTTATTCACATTTATATTCATCCCTTTCCTCTTATATGCTTCACCCATCACAGTCACCATGTCTTGCAACTGTTCTGCTGATGATGCAAGTAGAACTTGATCATCTGCGTAGATAAGGCATTTGACAGGCAACTCATTCATCCTCAATCCGCACTCACCCTCTTTCAAATCTATCAGACAACTATCCATGTACAAGTTGAACAGCCACGGTGACGCTACACAACCCTGTCTAACACCCCTCGAGATGCAGAACCAGTTCGTGTATGCCCCATTTATCCTAACACAAGCACTGGAATCCTTGTATAAAGATTTCAGTGCCCGTACCAAGCGCCAGTCCACACCGTACTTGGATAGTGTCGACCACAGTTCTTCCCTCCACACACTATCATAGGCCTTCTCCAAATCAATGAAAGCACAATAGACGTTCTTGTGCTTTGCTAGATGTTTTTCGGTTATGCACCTTAGGGAGAAGATCTGATCCATACAGCCCATTCCCTCTCTAAATCCTGCCTGTACATCCCATATTTTCTCATCTGTCACTTTTATCACTCTATTTATCAAAACCTTCGCATACAGTTTGCCGACAACGCTCAAAAGACTAATGCCGCGGTAGTTTTTACACTCCTGCTGAGAGCCTTTTCCCTTATATAGTGGTACTCTTTCACTTTAATTTTCATTTCGGCGTATTTCTTCTTCACTCTTTCCAAATCATCTGACTCATCTGTTACATTCGTTGTCCCATTCATCCTATTTTGGGCCTTACAGGCTAAAACATTAAGCCAGGCCTCTTTTTTCTTCCTCACAATCTCTTTTACTTCACCATCTACCCAAGAATCATTCGTTCTACTACCACATTTTCTCTTCGACAGACCACATACTTTTGTGGCTACATGCACCATACTACTTTTCACTATATCCCATACTTCTTCTAGACTGTAATCATTAGCATCATCAAATATTTTATCCGTCTTCACTTACGTCTTTCGTCTTTCTACTTTTATTCTTTCTAGAGCAGTCACAGGAACTCGAACTCGGTGCCGCCAATGCCTGAACAGACCATCCATCCGACACATAACCAGATAATGATCAGTCCCTACATTAACACCCCGATATACTCTAGTATCTGTGACTTTACTCTTTAATCTTCCATCAACAATCACAAAGTCGATCATACTTCTACTGTCTTGCCTTTCCCACGTATACCTGTGAACCTTTCTATGATTAAACATATTTAACAACTACAACATATAATAATACTTAGGGTTAACATAACTTTAAGTAACAATGTTGCAGTCTACTGCATTATCCGCATGTAAAACATATTTAAAGATCAGTGATTGCCACTAGACGAGCATTACTAAAATCAACAAATGCTAGCTATAGCTACAAAACCAAATGAGATGAGAAACAATTTCATTTACTTAAATTAAGCAATAAATAAATAATAATAATAAGATTCAATTAAGATAAAAATTATAATATTAGATTTAAATTTATATTTCGAGCATGCAAATATATCAATATCAATAAAATTTGAATTATAGGATTCCAACATTCTATGAATAGGGCAGCGTAAGCCAGAGTTCGTACGACAAGACTAGCGTGAACAGAGTACGTGCACGAACCAGGCGTGCATGAACTGTTCGGGGGACAGAATAGCAAAGCTTACTCGTTAGATCAATAGCTTCAAAATTATTGTGAACAATATCATGAAGCACGTTGGCCTCCAGGTATTTGCGCCGGTTCTCCAAGCTGATAAGCTTGTACTTATCAAGAAAGATAATTGAACTAAAAGTGGCAGATGGGTGCTTAATTTTTGAAGAAAAAAAACCTATTGTGTTGGCACGTGCTTATATTTATAATCATCATCATTTTAGCCTAGAATCACTCATTGCTGGGAACAAGCCTTTATTTTCTGCCATATGATACTGCCCTGGTCTCTGCGACCTTCATCCAGATGTTTCCCGCAACTTTGATGATATCATCGGACCAACGCTGAAATAATGCTGATCTATTAAAGTCTTAGGACCACTTGTACATCAAATCACTAAATGCTTTTACGGTACATATTTAAACCATCATTATGTCTTCGTAAACTTAAAAAGATTGACAGAAACAAAATAATGTTTTAAATTCATTTAGCGCTAAACGCATTTAGTATTTTTGGTGCAAGCGAGTCATAATGATTAATTATTTTTAAGGGACATCTCCGAGTGTGGCCGAAACTATTCTTATATAAAAGTACGCACCTGTACAGTTTGATTTAAGGATGAGAACGCAGATGTCCTGAGAGTTCTCTACAGCTTTATAAAATGCCTCGCAGTTCAAGCATAGAATAATTTGTAACATAAAGTTCTTGAACAACCAAACGTATATAACCGCTGTTGATGACAGTGCTATAAACTGCAAAAATAATTATAATTACATTTTTGTAAACAAAAGTAACAGTGACTTATTTATTATTATATAAAAGTAATAGTGATAATGAAATCTCAAAAAACTGAAAGAAGCACATAGAATCATTTTAAATAGCTATTGGCTTAATAATCTCCAATACGTACCCATTCTTTTGTTCCTTTAGGTGTTTTATAAACTTGTATCAAAATTTCAATATAAACCAAAGAATGAAAGAAATTTTTCAGCGTATAGTAAAATACCTAAAAATAAATAAAATTATATTATATAAAAATGGTCTTTTCACTCCTCTTGCTCAAAAGGTCCGTCATTGTAGCGTACCAGAGCGGAGAAAAAATTGCATATCTTGCTCTAGGGGAAAAAAGAATTTTTGTCTGTAACTAACGAGCCTACAAAAACGAAAAAGTCTTTATTCTTTTGTAAAACTAGCTTTTTATTACCGCAAAAAGTTTACACGAAAATTCAGATTGTACAAATTGTATTTAAAAAAAATAAAATAAGCAATTTAAATCGTATTGGATTATTTTATTTTTTCGCAATCGTAGTGAAAAGTAAAGTGTAACCACACAGCGCTAAAACCCATTCTAACTTGGTTTCTAATTACTCCCTCGCTAAAGCTCGGGAGTAAAACTACCCCGATAGAATGGGTTATTTTAGCCCCTCGTATCTACTATTTGACGCTCTGTAAGAAATAGTATTAAAACAAACGACTACGTTCCCACGGTCGTCAAAAAATCGCGACGCAATAAAATCGCTTAGTGCAATTTTTTCCCACCTTCAAAGGAGTGTTTGAACGAGCGTTAAATATCACTTCGAAATGATTCTTCGTGCAGTGAGGACGTACGATGCGGTAGCTATTTGTGAGGCCAGGAAACGGCAAAATAAGCAAAGAAAATGTTGGGTGTATTCCTTGAATAATGAACCACATAATTATATTATCATTCCTCTTGCTCAAAAAAGCCGTCATTGTAGAGTAACAGAGCGGAGAAAAAATAGCATTTCTTGCTCTAGGGGAAAAAGTATTTTTTTTAATTTTTGTCTTTTCCAACGAGCCTTGAAAAACGAAAAAGTCTTTATTCTTTTGTAGAATAATCATGATTATGGACTCGACTTATTACTTGTTCACAAAAAAAAAGAAACATTTTATTTTTGAAAATGGAACTGAATGCGGCTATCTCTTCGGTAGAATGCGAGCATTTCGTTGCGGCTACAGAAGAAATAAAAAAGGCATTGGCGCGAAATCTTTAGAATTTTTCTCTAATTTAATGCTTAAAACAATTTTATTTAAAATTTCGATTTCTGACATTCGACATACGACATCGTGAGGAAACCGGCATATCCTAGAACCAAAAAATTCGAAGACATGTGACATCTACCAACCCGCACTGCGCCCGCGTGGTAGATTACAGCCCACTCCCTCTCACCGAGAGGAGGCATGTGTCCCAGCAGTGGGAACATTATAAGCTGATTATGATGATTTATGATAAACTATCTGTGTGCTAAATTTCATTCAAATCCGTTCAGCCCATCCAGAACATACATCCAGATAAACAGACTAACGAACAAAAATTCTAATAATGATTCATTTCTAATGCCATCTTATGCTTATTCTTTTCTTGATACAATCTTTTAATACCTTTCACGAAAAAACCAATCGCAGAATCAATATTTCGAAGTTAGTATTCTACTTTAGTCTACTGTAACCTCGTTTTACTAATTGACTTTTAATCCGTATGAATGTTTTGATTACCGACATAAGTTTATGTAAGTTTTATCTAATGAAATAAATCAAATCAAATATTTTATTGGAACAAAAACAGGTTTACAATTTTTTGTGATTGTTAATAGCTACATTAGTTTTTTTTTTAAATGTGTTGCAGCCATTAGCGCCCACCTCCGAGAGAGGAGACGTCGACGTTCCAACATTAATAACATTTATAATATCAAACAATAAAATAAAAATAAATTTGATATAAAAGAACCTAAATTTTATAAAAAATTAAATTCATGTGGATATCAATCAATTGTATAATTTTTATCGTTTACAGATTAATGCCAATGTCCCTTAAAGTATTCTAGTTGCCATGAGCCCCCGATGAAAAAAATATTAAAAGAACAGAGATTTAATTACAGACATTTATTAAATTACAAAGGTAAACAAAAAAATTAAAAAGTAACTACAGTGAGTTTATTATAAAGAATAGAATAAATGATTTAAGTTTGACTTTAACTTTGGAGTATCATGATACTCCAAAGTCAAAGTCAAACTTAAATCATTTATTTCAAATAGATCCTTGTACGGCACTTTTGAACATCAAAATTTACAAAATAATATAATTGATTCTAGTCGCCCTTTCCTGACTTTGGAGTATCATGATACTCCAAAGTCAAAGTCAAACTTAAATCATTTATTTCAAATAGGTCCTTGTACGGCACTTTTGAACATCAAAATTTACAAAATAATATAATTGATTCTAGTCGCCCTTTCCAAAAGGTATTTTGTATAGGTACTGTGAGGTTTTATTATGAGATGCAATCTCATGCTGTACAGGCTGGCAAGAACTCTACGGCATCCGAACAATCTGACAGGATATGTTTAAATTAGGATTTTTTTTATATGGTTTTCGTTTGTTGGTAAAAAAAATGATAGTCTAAGCACAGGCTTCGGTCGCGCTGGTATTGTTGTAATGTTGTACTGTTGGTTTAAAATATAATCTTGCTCTCCAAAAGTTATTTAATTTTTACACTGTCCCGGTCCTGAGTGCCGCAGCCAAGCGCGGTGCTCACAGTACCTACATTAGTTAAATAATTATATGTGAAGACGATGTACCTTGAATAAAATTACTATACCACGATAGGTAAAAATAATTAAAAATTAAGCAACGACATTAAAAATGAAGCAACGACAGATAAATTAATTATGTGATAGATACATGGTGCTGACATATTTACAAACATTGTAAAAGTAGACGATTTTCCTAAAATTTTACAATTAATAAGTCAGTGTGTGAGGAAGTAATCACAGAATGAAAAAATAATGTTATTTAACAAAAGAATAATAAAATATACATTTAAATTAGCAACCAGTTTGATTTTGTTAAAAATGCTATCCCAAATAACTTTAACCCGAAATAACGCTAATCTGAATCACTTTAATATCCTACTGAAAGCTATCTATAAAATAGCAACCCGAAGCGGGACATAACGACTTGGCAAGGTCAGGTTTGAAGCGATGAGGAGTAGTGATTGAGCGAGTACTAGCATTACAGAAATGCAAACTGCAGCAACACAACAGAATAGTTCGTAAGAAGTTCCGCCAGGTGCAACAGTAGACACACGTTTACGTAAAACAGTCGACAGGCGCGCATCTTACTGAACGTTGCGCGGTGTACGCGCTGGACGTTCTTGCATAACTTCTTGTCTTCATCTGTAAATATAAAAAATACTTGGCATAAAAACACCCTTTGATTTTGATCAGAAAGTCATTTCACATTCCATTTTAAAGTTATGTTAACCCTAAGTATTATTATATGTTGTAGTTGTTTATTATCCCTTAAAAATAAAAATAAAATTATAATTTTATTTTTTATTTAACAACTACATACATACATACATACATAAACTCACGCCTTCTTCCCGTGGGGGTAGGCAGAAACTACAGAACGCCACCTGCTACGATCCTTACATAGTCCTTTTGCCTCGTTTACGTTCATACATCTGGTCATACACGCACGCCGGTTGCGAGTACTACGCACCTGGCCTTTCTGAAGAACACCACCAATAAGGTCAGTATATGTCCTCCTAGGGCGTCCCCGCCCGGCCTTTCCCTTTACATCAGCCTTGTAAATACATTTTGTTAGTCGCCTTTCATTCATTCTCTCAACATGCCCAAACCATCTCAGCATACCCTTTTCAATTTTTGTCACTACATCTTCTTTTAAATCACACCGCTGTCTTATCACATCATTCCTCAGCCTATCATTCATAGTCAGGCCACACATGCTTCGCAAGGAACGCATTTCCACAGCATTTATTCTACTTTCATGTTGTTTTTGCCACACCCAACATTCACTACCATACATAAGCGTGGGCACCAGCACACCATTGTGAACAGCCAGTCGAGCCTTTTTAGACATCGACTGGTTGGTCACAATCGCATGTTTAGCACCATTCACTTTGTTTCCCGCGTTTACTCTCTTTTCCACATCTCCATCAATCTTCCCATCCCTTGTAAACAGACTCCCCAAATATATAAACTCACTTACTTGCTCCACACTCTTATCATTTATTTTCACATCACACACCGATACATCCTCTCCTCTTTCAAACACCATGACCTTCGTCTTATTCACATTTATATTCATCCCTTTCCTCTTATATGCTTCACCCATCACAGTCACCATGTCTTGCAACTGTTCTGCTGATGATGCAAGTAGAACTTGATCATCTGCGTAGATAAGGCATTTGACAGGCAACTCATTCATCCTCAATCCGCACTCACCCTCTTTCAAATCTATCAGACAACTATCCATGTACAAGTTGAACAGCCACGGTGACGCTACACAACCCTGTCTAACACCCCTCGAGATGCAGAACCAGTTCGTGTATGCCCCATTTATCCTAACACAAGCACTGGAATCCTTGTATAAAGATTTCAGTGCCCGTACCAAGCGCCAGTCCACACCGTACTTGGATAGTGTCGACCACAGTTCTTCCCTCCACACACTATCATAGGCCTTCTCCAAATCAATGAAAGCACAATAGACGTTCTTGTGCTTTGCTAGATGTTTTTCGGTTATGCACCTTAGGGAGAAGATCTGATCCATACAGCCCATTCCCTCTCTAAATCCTGCCTGTACATCCCATATTTTCTCATCTGTCACTTTTATCACTCTATTTATCAAAACCTTCGCATACAGTTTGCCGACAACGCTCAAAAGACTAATGCCGCGGTAGTTTTTACACTCCTGCTGAGAGCCTTTTCCCTTATATAGTGGTACTCTTTCACTTTAATTTTCATTTCGGCGTATTTCTTCTTCACTCTTTCCAAATCATCTGACTCATCTGTTACATTCGTTGTCCCATTCATCCTATTTTGGGCCTTACAGGCTAAAACATTAAGCCAGGCCTCTTTTTTCTTCCTCACAATCTCTTTTACTTCACCATCTACCCAAGAATCATTCGTTCTACTACCACATTTTCTCTTCGACAGACCACATACTTTTGTGGCTACATGCACCATACTACTTTTCACTATATCCCATACTTCTTCTAGACTGTAATCATTAGCATCATCAAATATTTTATCCGTCTTCACTTACGTCTTTCGTCTTTCTACTTTTATTCTTTCTAGAGCAGTCACAGGAACTCGAACTCGGTGCCGCCAATGCCTGAACAGACCATCCATCCGACACATAACCAGATAATGATCAGTCCCTACATTAACACCCCGATATACTCTAGTATCTGTGACTTTACTCTTTAATCTTCCATCAACAATCACAAAGTCGATCATACTTCTACTGTCTTGCCTTTCCCACGTATACCTGTGAACCTTTCTATGATTAAACATATTTAACAACTACAACATATAATAATACTTAGGGTTAACATAACTTTAAGTAACAATGTTGCAGTCTACTGCATTATCCGCATGTAAAACATATTTAAAGATCAGTGATTGCCACTAGACGAGCATTACTAAAATCAACAAATGCTAGCTATAGCTACAAAACCAAATGAGATGAGAAACAATTTCATTTACTTAAATTAAGCAATAAATAAATAATAATAATAAGATTCAATTAAGATAAAAATTATAATATTAGATTTAAATTTATATTTCGAGCATGCAAATATATCAATATCAATAAAATTTGAATTATAGGATTCCAACATTCTATGAATAGGGCAGCGTAAGCCAGAGTTCGTACGACAAGACTAGCGTGAACAGAGTACGTGCACGAACCAGGCGTGCATGAACTGTTCGGGGGACAGAATAGCAAAGCTTACTCGTTAGATCAATAGCTTCAAAATTATTGTGAACAATATCATGAAGCACGTTGGCCTCCAGGTATTTGCGCCGGTTCTCCAAGCTGATAAGCTTGTACTTATCAAGAAAGATAATTGAACTAAAAGTGGCAGATGGGTGCTTAATTTTTGAAGAAAAAAAACCTATTGTGTTGGCACGTGCTTATATTTATAATCATCATCATTTTAGCCTAGAATCACTCATTGCTGGGAACAAGCCTTTATTTTCTGCCATATGATACTGCCCTGGTCTCTGCGACCTTCATCCAGATGTTTCCCGCAACTTTGATGATATCATCGGACCAACGCTGAAATAATGCTGATCTATTAAAGTCTTAGGACCACTTGTACATCAAATCACTAAATGCTTTTACGGTACATATTTAAACCATCATTATGTCTTCGTAAACTTAAAAAGATTGACAGAAACAAAATAATGTTTTAAATTCATTTAGCGCTAAACGCATTTAGTATTTTTGGTGCAAGCGAGTCATAATGATTAATTATTTTTAAGGGACATCTCCGAGTGTGGCCGAAACTATTCTTATATAAAAGTACGCACCTGTACAGTTTGATTTAAGGATGAGAACGCAGATGTCCTGAGAGTTCTCTACAGCTTTATAAAATGCCTCGCAGTTCAAGCATAGAATAATTTGTAACATAAAGTTCTTGAACAACCAAACGTATATAACCGCTGTTGATGACAGTGCTATAAACTGCAAAAATAATTATAATTACATTTTTGTAAACAAAAGTAACAGTGACTTATTTATTATTATATAAAAGTAATAGTGATAATGAAATCTCAAAAAACTGAAAGAAGCACATAGAATCATTTTAAATAGCTATTGGCTTAATAATCTCCAATACGTACCCATTCTTTTGTTCCTTTAGGTGTTTTATAAACTTGTATCAAAATTTCAATATAAACCAAAGAATGAAAGAAATTTTTCAGCGTATAGTAAAATACCTAAAAATAAATAAAATTATATTATATAAAAATGGTCTTTTCACTCCTCTTGCTCAAAAGGTCCGTCATTGTAGCGTACCAGAGCGGAGAAAAAATTGCATATCTTGCTCTAGGGGAAAAAAGAATTTTTGTCTGTAACTAACGAGCCTACAAAAACGAAAAAGTCTTTATTCTTTTGTAAAACTAGCTTTTTATTACCGCAAAAAGTTTACACGAAAATTCAGATTGTACAAATTGTATTTAAAAAAAATAAAATAAGCAATTTAAATCGTATTGGATTATTTTATTTTTTCGCAATCGTAGTGAAAAGTAAAGTGTAACCACACAGCGCTAAAACCCATTCTAACTTGGTTTCTAATTACTCCCTCGCTAAAGCTCGGGAGTAAAACTACCCCGATAGAATGGGTTATTTTAGCCCCTCGTATCTACTATTTGACGCTCTGTAAGAAATAGTATTAAAACAAACGACTACGTTCCCACGGTCGTCAAAAAATCGCGACGCAATAAAATCGCTTAGTGCAATTTTTTCCCACCTTCAAAGGAGTGTTTGAACGAGCGTTAAATATCACTTCGAAATGATTCTTCGTGCAGTGAGGACGTACGATGCGGTAGCTATTTGTGAGGCCAGGAAACGGCAAAATAAGCAAAGAAAATGTTGGGTGGATTCCTTGAATAATGAACCACATAATTATATTATCATTCCTCTTGCTCAAAAAAGCCGTCATTGTAGAGTAACAGAGCGGAGAAAAAATAGCATTTCTTGCTCTAGGGGAAAAAGTATTTTTTTAAATTTTTGTCTTTTCCAACGAGCCTTGAAAAACGAAAAAGTCTTTATTCTTTTGTAGAATAATCATGATTATGGACTCGACTTATTACTTGTTCACAAAAAAAAAGAAACATTTTATTTTTGAAAATGGAACTGAATGCGGCTATCTCTTCGGTAGAATGCGAGCATTTCGTTGCGGCTACAGAAGAAATAAAAAAGGCATTGGCGCGAAATCTTTAGAATTTTTCTCTAATTTAATGCTTAAAACAATTTTATTTAAAATTTCGATTTCTGACATTCGACATACGACATCGTGAGGAAACCGGCATATCCTAGAACCAAAAAATTCGAAGACATGTGACATCTACCAACCCGCACTGCGCCCGCGTGGTAGATTACAGCCCACTCCCTCTCACCGAGAGGAGGCATGTGTCCCAGCAGTGGGAACATTATAAGCTGATTATGATGATTTATGATAAACTATCTGTGTGCTAAATTTCATTCAAATCCGTTCAGCCCATCCAGAACATACATCCAGATAAACAGACTAACGAACAAAAATTCTAATAATGATTCATTTCTAATGCCATCTTATGCTTATTCTTTTCTTGATACAATCTTTTAATACCTTTCACGAAAAAACCAATCGCAGAATCAATATTTCGAAGTTAGTATTCTACTTTAGTCTACTGTAACCTCGTTTTACTAATTGACTTTTAATCCGTATGAATGTTTTGATTACCGACATAAGTTTATGTAAGTTTTATCTAATGAAATAAATCAAATCAAATATTTTATTGGAACAAAAACAGGTTTACAATTTTTTGTGATTGTTAATAGCTACATTAGTTTTTTTTTTAAATGTGTTGCAGCCATTAGCGCCCACCTCCGAGAGAGGAGACGTCGACGTTCCAACATTAATAACATTTATAATATCAAACAATAAAATAAAAATAAATTTGATATAAAAGAACCTAAATTTTATAAAAAATTAAATTCATGTGGATATCAATCAATTGTATAATTTTTATCGTTTACAGATTAATGCCAATGTCCCTTAAAGTATTCTAGTTGCCATGAGCCCCCGATGAAAAAAATATTAAAAGAACAGAGATTTAATTACAGACATTTATTAAATTACAAAGGTAAACAAAAAAATTAAAAAGTAACTACAGTGAGTTTATTATAAAGAATAGAATAAATGATTTAAGTTTGACTTTAACTTTGGAGTATCATGATACTCCAAAGTCAAAGTCAAACTTAAATCATTTATTTCAAATAGATCCTTGTACGGCACTTTTGAACATCAAAATTTACAAAATAATATAATTGATTCTAGTCGCCCTTTCCTGACTTTGGAGTATCATGATACTCCAAAGTCAAAGTCAAACTTAAATCATTTATTTCAAATAGGTCCTTGTACGGCACTTTTGAACATCAAAATTTACAAAATAATATAATTGATTCTAGTCGCCCTTTCCAAAAGGTATTTTGTATAGGTACTGTGAGGTTTTATTATGAGATGCAATCTCATGCTGTACAGGCTGGCAAGAACTCTACGGCATCCGAACAATCTGACAGGATATGTTTAAATTAGGATTTTTTTTATATGGTTTTCGTTTGTTGGTAAAAAAAATGATAGTCTAAGCACAGGCTTCGGTCGCGCTGGTATTGTTGTAATGTTGTACTGTTGGTTTAAAATATAATCTTGCTCTCCAAAAGTTATTTAATTTTTACACTGTCCCGGTCCTGAGTGCCGCAGCCAAGCGCGGTGCTCACAGTACCTACATTAGTTAAATAATTATATGTGAAGACGATGTACCTTGAATAAAATTACTATACCACGATAGGTAAAAATAATTAAAAATTAAGCAACGACATTAAAAATGAAGCAACGACAGATAAATTAATTATGTGATAGATACATGGTGCTGACATATTTACAAACATTGTAAAAGTAGACGATTTTCCTAAAATTTTACAATTAATAAGTCAGTGTGTGAGGAAGTAATCACAGAATGAAAAAATAATGTTATTTAACAAAAGAATAATAAAATATACATTTAAATTAGCAACCAGTTTGATTTTGTTAAAAATGCTATCCCAAATAACTTTAACCCGAAATAACGCTAATCTGAATCACTTTAATATCCTACTGAAAGCTATCTATAAAAATAGCAACCCGAAGCCGGGACATAACGACTTGGCAAGGTCAGGTTTGAAGCGATGAGGAGTAGTGATTGAGCGAGTACTAGCATTACAGAAATGCAAACTGCAGCAACACAACAGAATAGTTCCTAAGAAGTTCCGCCAGGTGCAACAGTAGACACACGTTTACGTAAAACAGTCGACAGGCGCGCATCTTACTGAACGTTGCGCGGTGTACGCGCTGGACGTTCTTGCATAACTTCTTGTCTTCATCTGTAAATATAAAAAATACTTGGCATAAAAACACCCTTTGATTTTGATCAGAAAGTCATTTCACATTCCATTTTAAAGTTATGTTAACCCTAAGTATTATTATATGTTGTAGTTGTTTATTATCCCTTAAAAATAAAAATAAAATTATAATTTTATTTTTTATTTAACAACTACATACATACATACATACATAAACTCACGCCTTCTTCCCGTGGGGGTAGGCAGAAACTACAGAACGCCACCTGCTACGATCCTTACATAGTCCTTTTGCCTCGTTTACGTTCATACATCTGGTCATACACGCACGCCGGTTGCGAGTACTACGCACCTGGCCTTTCTGAAGAACACCACCAATAAGGTCAGTATATGTCCTCCTAGGGCGTCCCCGCCCGGCCTTTCCCTTTACATCAGCCTTGTAAATACATTTTGTTAGTCGCCTTTCATTCATTCTCTCAACATGCCCAAACCATCTCAGCATACCCTTTTCAATTTTTGTCACTACATCTTCTTTTAAATCACACCGCTGTCTTATCACATCATTCCTCAGCCTATCATTCATAGTCAGGCCACACATGCTTCGCAAGGAACGCATTTCCACAGCATTTATTCTACTTTCATGTTGTTTTTGCCACACCCAACATTCACTACCATACATAAGCGTGGGCACCAGCACACCATTGTGAACAGCCAGTCGAGCCTTTTTAGACATCGACTGGTTGGTCACAATCGCATGTTTAGCACCATTCACTTTGTTTCCCGCGTTTACTCTCTTTTCCACATCTCCATCAATCTTCCCATCCCTTGTAAACAGACTCCCCAAATATATAAACTCACTTACTTGCTCCACACTCTTATCATTTATTTTCACATCACACACCGATACATCCTCTCCTCTTTCAAACACCATGACCTTCGTCTTATTCACATTTATATTCATCCCTTTCCTCTTATATGCTTCACCCATCACAGTCACCATGTCTTGCAACTGTTCTGCTGATGATGCAAGTAGAACTTGATCATCTGCGTAGATAAGGCATTTGACAGGCAACTCATTCATCCTCAATCCGCACTCACCCTCTTTCAAATCTATCAGACAACTATCCATGTACAAGTTGAACAGCCACGGTGACGCTACACAACCCTGTCTAACACCCCTCGAGATGCAGAACCAGTTCGTGTATGCCCCATTTATCCTAACACAAGCACTGGAATCCTTGTATAAAGATTTCAGTGCCCGTACCAAGCGCCAGTCCACACCGTACTTGGATAGTGTCGACCACAGTTCTTCCCTCCACACACTATCATAGGCCTTCTCCAAATCAATGAAAGCACAATAGACGTTCTTGTGCTTTGCTAGATGTTTTTCGGTTATGCACCTTAGGGAGAAGATCTGATCCATACAGCCCATTCCCTCTCTAAATCCTGCCTGTACATCCCATATTTTCTCATCTGTCACTTTTATCACTCTATTTATCAAAACCTTCGCATACAGTTTGCCGACAACGCTCAAAAGACTAATGCCGCGGTAGTTTTTACACTCCTGCTGAGAGCCTTTTCCCTTATATAGTGGTACTCTTTCACTTTAATTTTCATTTCGGCGTATTTCTTCTTCACTCTTTCCAAATCATCTGACTCATCTGTTACATTCGTTGTCCCATTCATCCTATTTTGGGCCTTACAGGCTAAAACATTAAGCCAGGCCTCTTTTTTCTTCCTCACAATCTCTTTTACTTCACCATCTACCCAAGAATCATTCGTTCTACTACCACATTTTCTCTTCGACAGACCACATACTTTTGTGGCTACATGCACCATACTACTTTTCACTATATCCCATACTTCTTCTAGACTGTAATCATTAGCATCATCAAATATTTTATCCGTCTTCACTTACGTCTTTCGTCTTTCTACTTTTATTCTTTCTAGAGCAGTCACAGGAACTCGAACTCGGTGCCGCCAATGCCTGAACAGACCATCCATCCGACACATAACCAGATAATGATCAGTCCCTACATTAACACCCCGATATACTCTAGTATCTGTGACTTTACTCTTTAATCTTCCATCAACAATCACAAAGTCGATCATACTTCTACTGTCTTGCCTTTCCCACGTATACCTGTGAACCTTTCTATGATTAAACATATTTAACAACTACAACATATAATAATACTTAGGGTTAACATAACTTTAAGTAACAATGTTGCAGTCTACTGCATTATCCGCATGTAAAACTGAAACTGAACTGAACTCTCTCTCTGAACTGATCTTTAAATATTTAAAGATCAGTGATTACCACTAGACGAGCATTACTAAAATCAACAAATGCTAGCTATAGCTACAAAACCAAATGAGATGAGAAACAATTTCATTTACTTAAATTAAGCAATAAATAAATAATAATAATAAGATTCAATTAAGATAAAAATTATAATATTAGATTTAAATTTATATTTCGAGCATGCAAATATATCAATATCAATAAAATTTGAATTATAGGATTCCAACATTCTATGAATAGGGCAGCGTAAGCCAGAGTTCGTACGACAAGACTAGCGTGAACAGAGTACGTGCACGAACCAGGCGTGCATGAACTGTTCGGGGGACAGAATAGCAAAGCTTACTCGTTAGATCAATAGCTTCAAAATTATTGTGAACAATATCATGAAGCACGTTGGCCTCCAGGTATTTGCGCCGGTTCTCCAAGCTGATAAGCTTGTACTTATCAAGAAAGATAATTGAACTAAAAGTGCCAGATAGGTACTCAATTTTTGAAAAAAAATCCCAATTGTGTTGGCACGTGCTTATGTTTATAATCATCATCATTTTAGCCTAGAATCACTGATTGCTGGGAACAGGCCTTTTTTTATTTTCTGCCATATGATACTGCCCTGGTCTCTGCGACCTTCATCCAGATGTTTCCCGCGACTTTGATGATATCATCGGACCAACGCTGAAATAACGCTGATCTATTAAAGTCTTAGGACCACTTTGTACATCAAATCACTAAATGCTTTTACGGTACATATTTAAACAATCATTATGTCTTCGTAAACTTAAAAAGATTGACAGAAACAAAATAATGTTTTAAATTAATTTAGTGCTAAACGCATTTAGTCTTTTTGGTGCAAGCGAGTCATAATGTTTAATTATTTTTAAGGGACATCTCCGAGTGTGGCCGAAACTATTCTTATATAAAAGTACGCACCTGTACAGTTTGATTTAAGGATGAGAACGCAGATGTCCTGAGAGTTCTCTACAGCTTTATAAAATGCCTCGCAGTTCAAGCATAGAATGATTTGTAACATAAAGTTCTTGAACAACCAAACGTATATAACCGCTGTTGATGACAATGCTATAAACTACAAAAATAATTATAATTACATTTTTGTAAACAAAAGTAACAGTGACTTATTTATTATTATATAAAAGTAATAGTGATAATGAAATCTCAAAAAACTGAAAGAAGCACATAGAATCATTTTAAATAGCTATTGGCTTAATAATCTCCAATACGTACCCATTCTTTTGTTCCTTTAGGTGTTTTATAAACTTGTATCAAAATTTCAATATAAACCAAAGAATGAAAGAAATTTTTCAGCGTACAGTAAAATACCTAAAAATAAATAAAATTATATTATATAAAAATGGTCTTTTCACTCCTCTTGCTCAAAAGGTCCGTCATTGTAGCGTACCAGAGCGGAGAAAAAATTGCATATCTTGCTCTAGGGGAAAAAAGAATTTTTGTCTGTAACTAACGAGCCTACAAAAACGAAAAAGTCTTTATTCTTTTGTAAAACTAGCTTTTTATTACCGCAAAAAGTTTACACGAAAATTCAGATTGTACAAATTGTATTTAAAAAAAATAAAATAAGCAATTTAAATCGTATTGGATTATTTTATTTTTTCGCAATCGTAGTGAAAAGTAAAGTGTAACCACACAGCGCTAAAACCCATTCTAACTTGGTTTCTAATTACTCCCTCGCTAAAGCTCGGGAGTAAAACTACCCCGATAGAATGGGTTATTTTAGCCCCTCGTATCTATTATTTGACGCTCTGTAAGAAATAGTATTAAAACAAACGACTACGTTCCCACGGTCGTCAAAAAATCGCGACGCAATAAAATCGCTTAGTGCGATTTTTTCCCACCTTCAAAGGAGTGTTTGAACGAGCGTTAAATATCACTTCGAAATGATTCTTCGTGCAGTGAGGACGTACGATGCGGTAGCTATTTGTGAGGCCAGGAAACGGCAAAATAAGCAAAGAAAATGTTGGGTGTATTCCTTGAATAATGAACCACATAATTATATTATCATTCCTCTTGCTCAAAAAAGCCGTCATTGTAGAGTAACAGAGCGGAGAAAAAATAGCATTTCTTGCTCTAGGGGAAAAAGTATTTTTTTTAATTTTTGTCTTTTCCAACGAGCCTTGAAAAACGAAAAAGTCTTTATTCTTTTGTAGAATAATCATGATTATGGACTCGACTTATTACTTGTTCACAAAAAAAAAGAAACATTTTATTTTTGAAAATGGAACTGAATGCGGCTATCTCTTCGGTAGAATGCGAGCATTTCGTTGCGGCTACAGAAGAAATAAAAAAGGCATTGGCGCGAAATCTTTAGAATTTTTCTCTAATTTAATGCTTAAAACAATTTTATTTAAAATTTCGATTTCTGACATTCGACATATTAATGAATCGAGTCGACCAAAATTGAAAAAAAAAAAAAAAAATCGTTTGGCATAATCGTTTTCGCACATCATTACAATAAAAAAAAAGCGGCCAAGTGCGAGTCGTACTCGCCCATGAAGGGTTCCGTAGCAGCAATTAACATTGAATGAAAGGTAAATTGCGGTTTACGATTTATGACGTACTAAAAAAAAAAACTACTTGCTAGATCACGTTCAAACCAATTTTCGGTGGAAATTTACATGGTAATGTACATCATATATTTTTTTTAGTTTTATCATTCTCTTACTTTAGAAGTTACAGGGGGGGGGGGGACATTTTACCACTTTGGAAGTGTCTCTCGCGCAAACTATTCAGTTTAGAAAAAAATGATATTAGAAACCTCAATATCATTTTTGAAGACCTATCCATAAATACCCCACACGTATGGGATTGATGAAAAATTTTTTTTTGAGTTTCAGTTCTAAGTATGGGGAACTCCAAAATTATTTGTTTTTTTTCTATTTTTGTGTAAAAATCTTAATGCGGTTCACAGAATACATCTACTTACCAAGTTTCAACAGCATAGCTCTTATAGTTTCGGAAAAAAGTGGCTGTGACATACGGACGGACAGACAGACAGACAGATAGACAGACAGACAGACATGACGAATCTATAAGGGTTCCGTTTTTTGCCATTTGGCAACGGAACCCTAAAAATGGTCGGCGATTTTTAACACAAATTGAGTAGTGGTAATGAATATTACGTGTTATTGGACCTGTGTTCGTATATTACGTTAAGATCTGGGCAGTTTTTAGTTGTGTATAATATTTTTAATAATATTTGTCACATTTTAAATCGTATTTACATGTGTATGTGTGATATTTGTGAAAAGTTAAAATGTAAACTCGCACGATTGGCGCGAAACTTCGACTTTGGATATCAAAAACTTAATAATTTAACTTGAACAATGGATGAACTCGTCAAATAATGAAATGATGTAGTATTCACTGCTCCTGTGGTGGAGTTTGGATGTTCGAAATCCCCAATTTTTATGTTTTTAGCCTCGACCTTGACTGTCATCAAAATGGCGATAATCGCATTTACAGATTTGAATTTTATAAAGGTAAATTAATATTGTATTGGATTATTTTATTTTCTCGCAATCGTAGTGAAAAGTAGAGTGTAACACACGGCGCTAAAACCCATTATAACTCGGTTTCTATTTACTCCCTCGCTAAAGCTCGGGAGTAAAACTACCTCGTTAGAATGGGTTATTTTAGCCCCTCGTATGAGATTGTCATACGAGGGGCTCTAGAAACCGAGTTTCCGAAACGCTAATTTTGGACGCCATATAAATACAATGATTTAAGGAAATATTCTGACCAGCCCGTCCCATCTTTGATGTCCTTCCTCCGGTAAACGCCCTAAGCCGAGGCTCGTACCCCACAGGGGGTGCCCTTAGCGAGCGTTCACCTAGTTTATAAGTTTAGTTTGTAAGTCCCTGGCTGGAGGCTTTGAGTGTAGCAGCTTAAGGCACCCACAGGTTTGCTCGGTTAAATAGTCATGGCCTCAGAGGCCAGCTATGAGATGACCAACAGAAAAAAAAAATATATATATTCTGAACAGTTATAATAATCATCATTTAAAAAGCATGTTTATAATATTGTATTTTTCATATTAAACCCATTTGCCTTTTTAGAGGTATGAGGAATAGGGTGTAAAGTTCACTCATCCTCTATAGAAAAGGGAGGATCTTCCGACTAGATGGGTGTCGTGTCGTGTAGTTCACATGTGGAAATGTAGATCCACATCACTCCCCTCCGGAGACCGGAGGTCAATAGTGGGCTGAGTCTTGTATCTTGCGATGCTTCGCAGTGCCAGTGGAGGTTTCAATGAGTCGGAACCGGGTGCCGCATAGTTCGCGGTGAATCGAAGCTATCTGCGGTGATTGTGGTGATTCCGATGATGTGGTGGTTCCTCAGTGAGTTAGGGTGATGAGGCTGAGGGTGATGACCAAGAATGCACGTTCGTTGCATTCTGCTGGTCAGGATATCCGTTTTTGAGGCCATGGGTGCTGGCCAGCTGTGTGACTCGCCTCACGAAAGCTTGCAGCAGTGATGATGATGACGTCACGCTGAAGAAGTAGTTGCACGAAGGCTGCGTTGACTTACATATTCGGGGGTCACCAATTTAGAGGTATGAGGAACAGGGTGTAAAATTAATTAACGGCACGGTTGGCGCAGTGGTTAAGCGATTGACTGCTGCGCTGCGTGTCGCGGGTTCGATTCCCGCACGGAACAAATATTTGTATGACCTACAAGTGGTTGTTCTGGGTCTGGCTGTTTATGTATGTGAATTTAAATGTTTGTAAACGCACCCACAATACAGGAGAAATTCCTAGTGTGGGGTAACGTTTTAAAAAAAAAAAAAAAAAATCACTCATCCGCTATAGAAAAGGGAGGATCCTCCGACCAAACGGGTGTCGTGTCTGGCAGGTAACTGCCCAACGGTTGAAATCGAAAAGTTATATGTATGTCGCTCGCGCGGTAAACTCTAATTGCGCGATGCAGGATTTAGTGTGACGTGTTTTTGATGCGTAGTTCGCATGTGGCGATGTAGATGCCACAACTTTTTACTTTATGCTCTCATTTTTATGCCCAGAACTATTTTAGGATTCCATAATAGGCCTGTGTTCGAAAATTTTATTTTTTTCCGTCTTATAGATTATTAAAAAATATTTAACACGTATTTTTTCTTTTTTGACGTAATCAAAAGATTACGGCGATACATTGAGTTAAAATGTGGCATGACGCATCACGCCTTGCTAGATTTTATACGACGTTGTGATGTAATGAGCCCCCACTCTCCAACTTTAATGCGTGTTTTCTAAGTTATTTTTGATTAATATGATAAAGTAAAAAATACTTGTCTAATATTTTTTATTATCTAAAAGACGGACTTAATAGTGTTTCTTTTTTTTATCTAGGCAACTACCCAATTATTATATGTAGGTAGGTACCTAAAATTGGAACTGAAAACATTCCATTGGAGGTGTTCTTAAACAAAACAACAACAATAATCGGATATTATTGTTCGTTGTTTTGTTTAAGAACACCTCCAATTTATATATAGTTGCATTCTGTTCCTAAGTTCAGTAAATTCCTATAAGAACGGGCAAGAAACTCCACGGACACTCTTTTTAATCAAATTATTGGTTACATCACTCATGTTAAAATTATACATGTGAGAACAATATAGAAAGATATGCACGTTAAAAGCGTCCGTAATAAAAATATAAAAACAAAATCAATTCAAATAAGCCGTGGCAGCAAAGAGATGAGCAGTTCCTACTGACGGCGCCTATTCACGAACATGACGCATGGATCAGCACAATTAAATCTAACCATTTTGAAGGAAACATAATGATTCGACTCACACGCCACCACCAGTGAGACATTTGAGTGTGCATCAGTGCATGTCATACTCTCAGCCGCCAGGGCACATTCAAGTCAATGAATGAAGTACCCAGTAAATGGTAGCTTTATCGACGTACATAGTGCTCACACATGTGCTATGCAATTATACAATACTAACCATACTCACCATAACTTGAAAAATCTTTTTATAAATGTTGTAACTTTTTAGTATTTGACGGTAGACTTCAAACAATTTTTTGAGACGCGTTTCGTTTCGTTGATCAATGATTGAGTCGTGATTTCGTTGAATCTGGTGATTCCACTGCACAACTTTATCTTCCAACAACTTCATATATCTGATTCCATAAATTATATCAGCATCAAAAACTATAGTAGTTATTACATTAATAATTATATGAAGCGGTAGACTTGGATACAGCACGCGATTGTAAATGATAAATGAAATAAAAACGAAAATTATCACGATCATAAAAGCCCAATTGTTCCTTTTGAAACTCTTAAACTTGATATCACAGTTGAGAACTCTATGGATTTTTTGAATGGTCAATACGAATAACACATTACTCTTCGATAGAACCAGATTACACATAAAGTTGATACAAAAACCGGTACAATCAAAGAAAATGTCCCAAAACGGAACGTATTTCTGCATACTAGTTATACTTAATTTTTGTACATCATTATCTGACATATGAAAAATCCGATAACAATACACGAATATCGGTAACACTGTTCCACATAGCAACAAAAATTTATATAAGATATCATTTGGAGTTATGAGATCGTTTTTGATGCGAAACTTTGGCCTTAATAGAACGGTTTGCGTAAGGGTCAAAGGTAGAAACATTGACTGCACATCTTTATCAAGAACGTTGTTCAAAAAAACTTTTGATGGAAAATGTTGAACAGTATTTTTTTTTTTCCTTCTCACAGAAGACAACATTTTGAAAGCACTTTCTGAACGTGAATGAACTCTTTTGAAAAGGAAATATGTTTTTCATCAAAAGACTCGATCGATTGATTTTTTAATGTAAACAAATGGATGGTCGAGGTAGGTACCTACTTTATTGACATTTAACTATCGTAATAACAAGCATGATTGAGGGTGGGTGGGGTGGAGATCTATCGCTCTTTGATCCAATTGCTCCAGGTTACTTAATCATATCGCAATCCATTGTCAGACACAGCTCACACCTTCAAATACATCGGAATATTCTTTCATAATTGCGTTTTTTATTCCTCCATCGTAACCTGTACCCTAATTGCGTGACTTAATTTCGTGAACGTTCAACAACATTCATTGCGTTATTTACGTTGTTGAGCAGATTTTTTCCTACTTATGAAGCAATGGATTAGCAATCTGTTTCAAATCGAAACAAATTGTGATTGTGTTGTATTACGCAATTAGGGGCTCCATAAAGGTATAGCGTGATGATAATCTTTTAAAAGGTTAAATCCGTAATTATCTGCAATATTCTAACCTTTTGGATAGTCTTTTTACAGTTTGCGGTAAAGTATAGAAGAACACGAACATAATGCAATATTGCTCATCCCCCATAGCAAATACCGTGATAATAATTTTTGAAAAAGTCTATTATGTGTGTACTCACATTTAATACCAACTTTATGAAATTTAATTGTTTATACGAATACTTGCCATCAATTGGTGATAAAGGCACATCAACTCCGCCCCTAAGACTGCGCGCACTTTGGATGCGTTTTCGTACGAATTTCACTCGTGCGTACACGTAAATTTACTTACATGTACATGGTTTTCTTCGGTGTATCGATGGCTGGATACGTCCTCAGCTCCGTCTTCTTAAGTTCGGATATTCGATGAGGTATTTGGAAATACCGACAGCGACTATCGGAGTCAGCAGATTAACGAATTTTGGAAATCTATACCGTGCCGCGCGCTGCCTCGAATATTCTACCGACTGCGCCAATTACGAAGGTGACAGCCGGAGGACTTTAAAGAAAACCGAAATTATTTTAAATAAGTTTTTAATTAAGTAAAAATTACAATATAAACTTATACTAATTCCTATGTCTAGATTCGGACGATGCTAGTACCGAAGTGCCGAAAATTAATTCTCTCTAATATTACAATTATATCGATTCCAAGCGTGGATACAGTATCAGCAGATCTGAAAGTAGGTGAGCGTTCGACGACACGAGGCGTCGATTCGTTGATTCAGCAAAATGGTGTATTGCGGTTTTGCCAAACATCCGATTAATGCAATTAGGTTACCATTTCGCTATTCCGCTGATTTAGTGTAGGCAGGGCACGTAACACCTCCCCCCTCAGAACAGCAACTATTTGAGAACTTTGAACGAAAATGTTGTTATCTGTTTCTTATTCCTGAGTGATTCTGCATCTCCGTATAAGTTTTCAGGGCTTTCATCTGATGCCTGTGGTTTTCTAATCTTAGTGCAAATGTTATACCGTCGTATGGTGATAATAACGATCAGTACAGTTACACCGAATAGTTCGACGTATAGTGGGATCGTCGTATGGTAGAGTGAATATTCCATATTTGCTTGATTTATTTGTACTGGATGCTCCATTAGGATCTTATCTTTGATTTCATGTAAGCTTTTCAGGTGCAGTGAGCTTAGTTTCAGATGTGTGATGGATTTTTCAACAATGTTCAGTAATTTTTAGCGGCTGCCTTTTGATATGGTCGTTAACGTTGATTATTGTGAATCGCTCGGTGCGTAGTTGACATTTTTGCGGTATAATAGCGAGATAACTTCCGTGTAGAGAGATGAATTATTGACGTTCGCATTGTAGCTCTGTCCGGGTCGATTATGGAAAGGTAAGTGTGTAGCGTCTGTCGTCCAGTTGTTCCATTGCTGCTTTAGTCAGTGTGAGCTTCGTAGGCAAGCATGATTTCTCCAGAGATTGGTTGTAGATGAGACCTTGGATGCAATCTAGATGTCCTCTCGTTGGTTGATTCCTTCTTCGCAGAGATGGTATAGGTTGAACTTCGGGCATTCAGCCTCTATGTACTTGAAAGCTTTCCCCGTTGGTTGCAATGAAGGGATAAGGAGGAATGTAGGTATACATTGATTTATGGGAACTGTTGCTAATCTGTGTAGTTCAAACTTTTCAGGGGAGATTATTGGAACTTTAAATAGGATTACTATTTTTATTTGTGTGATAATGACCAGATTTTATGACTGTCTACTCTCTTAAATCTGCATCTAGTAACTAATCTTGGTCTTATATGAATTTTATTCGCTTAGTCATATTACTTAAACTATCTTTGCTTAACATACTTACTATGGTGGGTGCTCGATGCACGTATAAAAGCTAAAGTATCTTCAATTCTAATTAACTCTGAAAGTAAATCTTCCGTATTATCGCTAATTATGGTCATTAACTGAGCAAACTTTGCAAATCTTATAAGATTATTCTTAGCAGCAGCTTTCTCGTCTAAAATAATAATAAATATCTTTATTTCCAATTTACAATTTTACATATGCCACTTGGTATAACATAATATTTTCATATAAAATTGTAGGTTAATGCAGAGTTATACACCTCTGACACCCAAGCTAAGATTAAACTTGTGTTATGGGTGTCAGGGCTCTCAAGTTAACACCATTTAGAAAATAAAAAAAATAAAAATCTCTGTGTAGATTTACATTCTCTAGAAAATAAAGATTTTAAAGAAATTAAAAACAAAATAATTAAGAAAAAACCATTTGTATAGTGTGTGTTGTGATTGTGTTTTTTGTGTTGTGATGTGTAGTGTTTGGTTGTGTTATGTTGTGTTATGTTATGTAGTGTTGTGTTGGAAGGTGGGTGTATTTGAAGGTGTGTCGGACGGGGTACTGTTTGGGTGTGGGTTAAATCTACGTATTGAGTATTTTTTCAACCTCGTCATAGCTAAGCGTCATTAACCATTTACAGACTATACCTTTACAATCAAATTTATTTAAAGTGTAGATGTTGCATTGTTTGTTTACAAAGTTGTATATTCGGCTACCAAGGATTCTGAAATGACGCTCTGCAAGTTTCGTTCTGTGCCTCTCTATGGTACACACATTGGTGGTCCTACGTTTTGTCAAGCGATTGAGATCCAGCTGCAAAGAAGCATGTCTGCGCAATGTACAGTTTAGCACAAAGAGCTGCCTCACGGTCAAAATCTGACATTCTTTGTACAATTGAGTCGTACTATGCCGATAGTGTTTAAAGGTCATGACCTTGAGGACAGCTCTCTGCGCCCTTTCCAGTTGAATCATACCAGTCTTCCAAGCACCGCCCCAGACTGTTATGCCAAACGTTAATATTGACTGACAAAGGGAGAAATAAACCATGCGTAAGGTATCTACGTCAGCACTATACCGCAGGCCCCTAAACACGGCAATTAGTTTTCTAACTCTGCCAGACAATGCTCCAATCTGGGCATTCCATGATAAGAGGTTGTCTATTTGTACGCCAAGATACTTCACACTAGTTTTTCTTGTCAGGGGAAGGCATGAGCACTGGTTTGGGTAAGCATTGCAATGAGCATGAGCTTTAACTGAAAATGTGTTGTCGGGTTGCGAAGTAGATTTAAGAGAGAAAGTGATGAAGTTGGTTTTATCCACATTTAAAGTTAAACTATTTGCCGATAGCCAAGACATAACAATGCTAAGAATAGATTCAGCTCTCTCCCGGGCCTCACTCCAAGTTTCAGCATGGATCAGAAGGGCCGTATCATCAGCATACGTGTAAATGGAACAATTTGGGAGCACCAAATCACATAGACTGTTCACATATACTAAAAAAAGTGTAGGCCCCAAGATGGAACCTTGAGGCACTCCGAAGGACAATCCACACTCGCCACTAACACATGCGGTGACTTTAACACACTGAGTACGCTCAGAAAGATAGCTCGCTAAGATAGCAAGGGCAGGGCCTCTAACTCCAATTCTCTCCAATTTTTTGAGTAGGATGGGGACAGAGACAGTGTCAAATGCCTTGGATAAGTCTAAGAAAATACCCAGGCACTTAGACTTTTTATCAAGAGTCTCAACAATATCATCAGTCAGAGCCGAGAAAGCATCCTCACATGACTTTCCCCTACGAAAGCCAAATTGATTGTTGGAGAGAATATTATGGCTTTCCAGGAAAGAAGAAAAGTAATTCTAATGTACTATTGATACTCTCTTGATTGCTTACAATTTTTGAGAGCATGTCACTATATCGGGACATCCAGACTTTGTTAAGACTGGTAAGCTTATTTAACTTTGATACTATTATATCATTGTTATTTTCTAAAATGATAATGGCATTATTATATTTTTGGGCATCCGTATGAACTAATTTCTGAATTATTAGTTTTTTCCTCGATGTTTAAATGGTCTGTACGCAATCGCGATAAAACCTCTTCAACGCGCCTAGGATCTTGTTTAGTGCTAATGCACTCGTTATTAAATATCTCGGTTTGTAAAGGGCGTTCGAATGTAGCAATGAAGTCATAATCGGTCGGTTTTCAATTTCTACGATACCAGTACAGTCGGTAACCCGAGTAAAGCATTCATGAATAATGCAATTACAATGTATTTTCTGAGCTATGGAAACCTCACCGTCTGGACTAAAGATATTTAATAATTTTGATGAGTTCGCGAGAATGGTTTCTTGATAACTGGACGTTTTACGTTGATAAAAACGAATCGGTATGGTTGTAAACTCCGTAATTAAATAATTATTTTTAAGATCAACCTGTGCTCCGTCAAGTAAGTCTAGGCCTAACAGACCGTCAAAGTAATTATAGAACTTATAGATGAAAAACTTAACATTCGTAGGGTTATTAAATTTAAAAAAATCGGAATAGTAATAGAATTTTCATGCGAACTGGTTACAAGGGCATTTGTTACTTCAAAGCAATCAAAGTTCAAAGGTATATGTGAAAAGTATTGTTCGACTGCCTCGGGACTAATAAAAAACTGGTTAGCCCCAGTATCTACTAATAACTTAAGTGGTGTATTTGATATCTGAATGTAACGTAATTCTCTTTTAAATTGTATATTTAATTCTATTTTAACCCTTCTTGATCCTTCTCCTTGTAAAAATCCGGATAAGCATTAGAGGATAGGCTATGGTGTTTCTAAGCATTTAGCGTTATTAGAACCTTGAGATGACGTGCTGTCTTGTACATATGAATGATAGTCGGGGTCGGTCTGGTTGAGGTAATAAAAGTCGGGATAGTCATAGTGGCTGGAATAGTCAGGTTGTTCATAGTGATAATCGGGGTAGTAGGTATAGGCGTTTTCAAAGTCAGTCATTTTGTTATAATTAATTTCACGCGTCCTAAAGTAATTACTAGGTGGTGGGTTTCCCGATCTACGCCAATCGTGTCCTGGTGACACAAATGGTCTTGATACGAAGTTGCTAACACCGCTCATCGGTTTCGGGCCTGTATTTTGTGCTGGGGAATTTGCGTTTGGTAATTTAAACATGTTACTCTGGGGTTAGTTAGTCTAGTTTGGCAGGGGTGCACGAAACATTTGCTGGGTACGATTAAACATGTTAGGGGCACGATGAGATACCTGATTGTACTGGAAGGGTGGTCTCCATTGTTGCTGCTGCGGCTGCATGAGCATAGGCTTATGCCAGCTCGTGCCTGCACTCGGCAAGATAAAAGGTTTGGGTGTGGTCATAAGGACCACGGGTGGCACTCTATCGGTTGAATGCACTTGCTGTGTCGGGTTACGTCGCTCGGGGATGCTTTCGTTACGTTGCTCTAGGTACATCACATTCAATTCCTGCTATACAAATTCCAGAGCCTTTTCTATAGTTTTGGGTCTCATACATCGAATACGGGACCCTAAAGGTTCGTTAAGACCTCTGACATAAGATTGTAACGTTAGTTTTTATAAAGATCGCGTTTTGCTTCGATAGTAGTAGCTATGTTTATTACGAGCTGATCGCATATTTTAATAAAACGAGTTAGAATATTCGGATTGCCATCAAAGTCTGGTACTGAGCGTAAAGCCTTAAAGATAGTATCGGGGTTCAATGCCATTTCGTCACTATCAAATAATATATCTAATCCTAAATTATCTGAGTCTATAAACCTATTTAAATCTACTTCCCTGGTCCTATTTATCTGTCTGGTAGAGACAGATCTTCTCCTAATTTCCCTTGGATGATTTTTTTTGAATTATTATTAAATAAAGGGGTGAAAAGGAAGAACTAGGAAGCAACACATTAAAGAAAGTTTCAAGGACTTACATGTACATGATTTTCTTCGGTGTATCGATGGCTGGATACGTCCTCAGCTGCGTCTTCTTAAGTTCGGATATTCGATGAGGTATTTGGAAATACCGACAGCGACTATCGGAGTCAGCAGATTAACGAATTTTGGAAATCTATACCGTGCCGCGCGCTGCCTCGAATATTCTACCGACTGCGCCAATTACGAAGGTGACAGCCAGAGGACTTTAAAGAAAACCGAAATTATTTTAAATAAGTTTTTAATTAAGTAAAAATTACAATATAAACTTATGCTAATTCCTATGTCTAGATTCGGACGATGCTAGTACCGAAGTGCTGAAAATTAATTCTCTCTAATATTACAATTATATCGATTCCAAGCGTGGATACAGTATCAGCAGATCTGAAAGTAGGTGAGCGTTCGACGACACGAGGCGTCGATTCGTTGATTCAGCAAAATGGTGTATTGCGGTTTTGCCAAACATCCGATTAATGCAATTAGGTTACCATTTCGCTATTCGGCTGATTTGGTGTAGGCAGGGCACACGTACGAACACGCACGAACGATCCCGACCTTCTGAATACAAAGGGAGCGCGCAGACTGGGTGCGTACTTAGTTCTTATAAAGGGGCTTGGTTTATTTTTCTTTTTTGGGTTGTGTTTCATGGTCCTGTAATCTCACAAAATATTGTTTTTTTTTTTTAACTTTTCTAGCTTTATATAAACGCACGCGGTGAATTGCGAACAGTTTAGTAAAGTTTTGGTTTTTGATTGCTTTTTCACGTTTAAGGGTTTGGACCCTTGCAGTAGAATTTTGTTTATTTTATTTTATAAATATGTGTCTTTAAAAGGTTGGACTATCTATACTTTGGCATTGTTCTATTTTTTTTTATAAACTAGTAGTTCCGGTTCTTCACTGATACGTGTACAAAGGTTGTTTTTTCTTCAAATACAAATGAAAATATTTTTGATTCCATTTCTTCGATGGGTAGGTACTCATTCTGTGTTCTGTTAAACAACGATTTACGAATATTATAATAATACACTATATTATTTTACAATAAATTCTCTTAAATCTATCATAATCAATGTACTCTGTGATCATAATGACGTGAATATAAGTTTGACATTTTTGTGGCATCGAGGTTGTCATCATAAACTTTCTCTCCAGCCAGTGCCGGTCCGCCTGTTGCAGGTCGGATATAATGCGCTCGATGATGCCATGTCCCACAGTATCCCCCTTAAAAAAAACCGTGCTTTTCTTGTAGGTTTAACTGTCTTTCCGGAGTGAGTAATGTACGGGACTTCTTCCATCTTCTCATCTGTGGCTACTAGTAGTATGTGACCAGGCTTCAATCGATCTAATGACACCACTGCTTCTCGGTTGGATAATCGTATCTTGAAATGTTTGTCATGTTTCTCTATAAATTCATACGGGCCCTCGTACGGGGGTGTAAGTGACTTCCGCACGCGATCTATACGTATAAAGACATGCGTGCATGTAGATAGCTGTTTCGGTACGTAGGTGTTAGCCGTGCGGTGTCTTATTGATGCACCTGCGGTGATATGCTCATTAATCGACTCCATTGATTCCGTTAAATGACGTAAAAGTAACGGGTCTTCAGTGTTTGGCTTTATCGGTGCGAAAATATCTGCTGGTAATCGAAGTGAGGTGCCGTATATCATTGAAGTGGGGCTGTAGTTTGTTTCTTTATGAATGGCCGTGCGTAATCCCATTAATTCTGTTGGTAATTTTTGTACCTATTTTTGATTATTTCCTCTTGCTGTTATTGCTGTCTTGAGAGTACGATGCAGTCTTTCTACAAGTCCATTTGCTTGAGGGTGGTAGGCAGTAGTGCGAATTTTCGATATATCCAGTTTGTTCATACATTTTTGAAATAATGTAGACTCGAACTGCCATCCTTGGTCTGTAGTAATACGCAGTGGACAACCGAAGCAAGTTATCCATGTCTTGTTATGACTCGGGCGATTTTTTTCGCGTTTATGTCGCTAACCATTACAGCCTCGGGCCATCTGGAGCATCGGTCGATGATTGTGACTAGATAGCAGTATGTTTCTGATGGAGTGAGAGGTCCAACGGTGTCCATATGTATGTGTTCGAATCTTCTTGACTCGGGAAACTGTACTAGTGGTGTTAGTATGACGGTGAATTTTAGCGCGTTGACATGAAGTGCAGCATCGTGTCCACAATGAAACGTCCTTGTTCATTCCAGGCCAGAAGTACTTTTCTGTGACCATCTTCCTTGTCGTGCGGATACCAGGATGACTCAGTTCGTGTAACGCTTTAAAGGCAATCTCATGAAATGGTTACGGTAAGTACGAGATTTGGTTGAGTTTTCACAGTAGATTTCTTTTAATGATCCAGGTAACGATATTCTGATGAAGTAAAGATTGTCTTGCTTCAATAGGCGGTTTAATTCTTCGTTTATTTTTTGTTTCTCAGTCAGGTAATTAAAATCGATAACGGAAGCGCAGAATTCTCAGTAAACACTAAGGCGATACGAACTACTCAAGATACAACGCTCTACGTAGGTGAACTAAATTACCGGTACCACACACTATTGCACGAGTTGGCTGATGTACTGAAGCGTCTGACACTTACAAAGGAAATCAAGCTTAATGTGAGGCACCATATTGAAACCGTTGGACCTCCCCTCTTCGCAAGACCTCGACCGCTACCACCGCAAAAATACAAAGCAGCAAAGGCGGACTTTGAAGATGTCATGTCCCACACTTCACCTCCGATATTTAAAATATAATTTATCGGACTGCTGCTTTGACTAATTACATTATCGTCACTGATATAGAACTTCTCTTTTGGTTGAATGCCAAATTAACAATTTCTTTAAAAATGTTTTCTCGATTAGGTTTCAAAGATAAATGTCATGAAGCCAACTGAGACATATTATAGTGAAGTTCCTTGGCCATGGTTGAAAAAATCTCAGCTTTACTTTTAATGCTGGGATCCTCAAGGAACACAGCTTTAAAAAATATGCTTCTCCTCTTCACTTTCGGTTTACGGCCTCTCGACATCATTTTGTTTCTATGAGAAATAAAATTCAATATTCGTTTTTTAATTTATTTATTATAACTGTATTGTCCCACTTTGACAAAGGCCAGGCCTCCCCCAAGTCCTTCCAGGAACTCTTGTCCCACGCCACTTCGAACCAGACCTCGTGGTACGTATCCAGGTCATCTGGCCACCGCTTTCTAGATCGACCTCGGCGGTGCCGTCCATCTTCAGGCAGCCATTGTGTGGAGAGTTTTCCCCAACCATCATCGTGCATGCGGCTGATGTGCCTCGCCCAATGCCATTTGAGCCTGGTAGTCTTCTTTCCTACGTCCAGTGCTTGTTTTGGTGTTTCCTATTCTGTCGTGTCTTTTTTTATCCAAAATGCTGCGTTCTATCGCTCTTTGGCAAACTCCAAGGAGGATCCTTTGTGACTTGGTGAGCGACCAGGTCTGAGCACCGTCGATTAGAATGGGCAAGATACACATCATATCGATGAGTTTGCGCTTCAGGGATATTGGCAGATCACCTTTCATTAGTATCTTCATGAACCAGTAGTTTTTCCAGGCGTTTTCGATTCGTCGGTCGATTTCCCTGTCCACCCTATTTCCGAAAGAAGCTAACTGACCCAAGTAGATATTCTCATCGACATAATAAATTTATTGCCCATTAACCTCGACCCTAGTTTAGTGCTGTTGAAATTAAGTTGTGTTTTAGATTGCTACCCGCATTTTTTTTTACGTTGAGTTCTATAGCTATGGATTAAAAATAACTATAACGTCGGCAAATTGGAGGTTTGTGAGCCTGTTCTTACCGATTATTCGTATTAATAACAAATTAATACATGTCACCAAAAACCTTTAAATCATAGATTATAATAGTAGTAGCCGCTCCTGTTTCGCACGGGTGTAATGACGAGATGACAAAACATCGACATTTTTGTGCTATATCTAAGTTAAATATTAATATATTATGCACATAAACCTGAATGCTTTAAATGTGAATGGATGATTCTGATGATTAATAATAATAATAATAACCCCACCGCCGTATCTCTACGTTGACGTCGTGGTGGGGCTTGCGCGCTCCAAACTCTAGGCCTGTGCCGGTAGAGTTTGCAGAAACAGGTCTGGGATGAGAAGCCAGACCAAGAGAGATGCAAAAACCCGCAGGGCAGCATGTGGAGAGCTATTGGGCAGTAGCGACCCCACGGACCCTATCTCCCGGGAGAAGTCTTGTTCCTCACCTCTGGCTTACCTTTATTGGCCGGCTGGAGTGAACACTGATGAGGAACGGAGCTCCCACCTCATTCTTGCCTTAATTGGTCGGCTTGAGTGGAGATTCGCAAGAGCAAACATGCTCGGAGGAAGGAAGTATTCCAGTAAGATGCTGGTAGGGATCTTGACCGTACTTCCGGGATTGTCCTGATAGCCGTGGAATACCTCTTCACTCCTCACAAGCACCTCAGGACATGTTGCCCCCTTGTCGCTACGACACTTTGTGCTAGCGACCGTTTTCGGGGGCCCATTATTGAGTGTGCAAGTCACCCCCTGCCGTTTTATCCGTGTACATTTAAACATTGATCAGGCAGGGGCCATAGTCCTTCCATAGTTCCAGGTAACCAGTCCACTTTAGCCACCCAAACCCATAGTCCAATATCTTTGTTTCCATATCCTGCAATAGTCCTACACCAACCGGGGGTTATCTTTGGGTGCCCTTGCATAGTGCGAACAGGGATAATCGTCGGTTGGTGCCTCAACACTTAAAAAGTTGGCTTCAGCCCCTCGTACGCCTTCCAAAGGTCCGAAACCCCAGGGTCCCGAGATTTGTCAAAGACATTTAAAAATAATATTCTTTATTTCACCAAAAGCCATCACAGTACAAGAACCAAAAACTAAGAGCATATAAGGCTTATAACTAGGTCACAATAATTTTAATTCTCTGACTCCTAAACTAGGTGTATGTGCCTGTGTCTTAGGAGCCAGTGATTCTCCGTAACAAACAAGACAAAGCCACAATATAATAAAACGGGACGTTACAACAATAAGCAAATGATGTAAAAGTTTATATATAGATTATAGTATTAGTATAGATTATAATTCCTGTTATATTGTATATTTTTACAGGCGCATTTAATGTTTTTAGTACCATTGAATCTGATACTGACCTAGGTACTCATACTCGTAGAATGAACGCAAATTAGAATACATCTTAAACTGTTAAACGAGCAATATTTGTGTAAATATGTATATATAGACTGCCTCGTTCGTCAAGTAATCGCAAGCGCTACTGCTGAGTATGAGGTCCTGTGTTCGATTCCCGGGTCGGGCAAAGTGTTATTGGGTTTTTCCATCTGGAATTTCTCAGTAGTAACCCGGAGTCTGGATTTGTGCCCGATTGATGGCAATAGGCTCGCCCCCTATTACGTGGGTCTTAAACATAACTGGCGAAATGTGGGTGTACTATAGGTACACCTCTGCCTAACTCTTCGGCAATTACAGGGGTGATGTTATGTTATATAAATGTCACCGTAAGATTGTGAGCACCGTTAGTTTATAATCTATCGGTATTATTTCCGTTAGATCATAATCTGTCGAAAAATTGTGAACTGGGTGAAATGGGTTAGGTTAGGTTAGAACTGTGACCAACCGCGTGAGCCAAGCGAGCGTAGTGAGCGCTACCGCGGCAGCGGCAGCGCAATCTACGCTCGTTTCTCATGAATACATTATAAACTATCGAAAAATAATGCATTCAATCGTAAATGATTTGTCGCAGTTCACAATTTTTCGACAGTTTATAATCTAACGGAAATAATACCGATAGATTATAAACTAACGAACAACAATACATATATTTGTAATCTCCTGTCTCCAGATACAGAATGGAATGATGTTCCATGTAAAAAGAAATTAATAGGTAATTATATTAATTTAGATTTAAGTAAATAAAGTATTACAGAAACTCAAATTGTAGTATAACGATAGTGTAAGTAGTGATGAAAGCACACAAGTGCAACGATAGCGCGGCGTCTATAATGAACAGGCCACACACGTGCATTTTCTTGAACGAGGTTTTTTCAACTCGTTGGATATTCTTGCAGACTCTTTTTTGCGTATCTGTAAAACATAATGATTCAAAGATAATCGTTTTATAATTAACTTAAGTATTTGTTGGTACCTACGGTTGCTTTTGCAAAAATCTTTAATCCTTCAATTTTGTGGACTACTTGCCTGAGCATCTGCTTGAGTTTGCTAGTTGTATACAAGCACTCTGGACTTCTCTCATAGCCGAGAAGAATCTTTCATTCTCCACGCTCAAAAATATGATCAGGAACATGTTTTTTACAATCCACGATAGCGATATAATCGATAATACAGCAAACTAGAACAGATTATGAAAATGATGGGTTGCCAGTGACTATAAAAATTTAATGAGAAAATTAATAATATTTTCAAAGAGAAACGATAAAATACAAACACAAGAACAAATTATATAGGTAATATATTTCAAATAAATAATTTCATTTGAATATCTCTTTAAATGTCTTGTAACGTATTAAGTGGAAATTTATATAGAAAGAAAGAAGAAAGAAAATACATTTATTTAGCACAGACAAAAAGGCATACAACACAACATAATTATAACACAAGTAAAAGATATATATATATATAGATTTTAAAGTATAACTTCTGAAACATAATGTGGATCAGAATTAAGGTTAAATGGTAGAATAAATTACACTTACACTAATGTCACTCCCAGCAGTAACTTTTTTCATCTCTATTCGGATCACTATGGAAATCAAAGATTTTGAGGTGGTTATTATGATATAGAACAGAATCTGAAACGAGGAGAAGTACATCAATTAAAATATAAACTGCAAAAAAAGCTTATTTTTTCTTATTATCGATAGTAACATGTACTGGGAACCAACGATATGCGTACCAATTGATTAAAAGTCTTCTCAAATATTTTATAGGCTTCTAAGATTTCCATATAAACGTTGAACATTGTATTCCAATAACTCTCGTTTTCTGAATTATAAACACATTCTGACATTTTAGCATTTTTCACCCAACATTTGAGAGGCTTCGTCAAGAGCTTCATGATTCTTGTAGCGTACAAAATATTCATGTCAAGGGTTAACCAAATCTCACTAGTAATAGTTAAGCCAATACCCAAAAAATCAATGACGAAGTAAGAAAATAATATCCAAGCAATATGATAAAAGTTCAGTGCTATAACAGAAATCCAGTTGGGGAATATAAAACGTTTCAAACATTTGTTAATTTTGAGTTTTGTGTAAATAGCCTGAATTTTCCTGACAAACAGCACGTTGTTGTACTTCTGAACAATATTGGTGCAGCAGTTCAAAATAGTGGTCATGACAACCACAACAAAGATATATATTTTAGCTAAATGTTGGAAATATTTGAAACCGTTTACATTGTCTGAGAATGTAAATCCAAATGTAGAATAATAGCAGCCACAGATTAATATAAACAAGGCAAAAACAGAAACAATGTTGTAGAAAGCACTATTTGTCGAGATGACGTTGTTTTGAATCTTGTACTTAGCACAGAAGAACAAAGCTTGCATCATGTTTATAGGCTTTAATACTGATTGCAAGTCTTTTCCAAGTAAATTGTCAGGTGTTGAGGCATTATTTTCAATAGTCGTGGTCGGTTCTGTTTCAAGAATAATGTCGTTTTCTTTTAATTCTCGCCCATCTCCGTCAGCTGGAGACACACAAGAAGAATATGAAGACATGACTGCTTCGGAGCGTAGTTGAACTTTAATTGGAGTGTGCATTTGTCAATCGATAGATTTTTAATTTTTGTAAGATATATTTACATAGCTTCGTTCAATGGAATTTAATGTAACGCAACACGTGTAAAATATATATTTGTTACTAGCCGAACTCTGGCATGCTTCAAAACTATTTTAATAATGCTTCCAACAAAGCAATAGATAGCTCAATCGCTCAAATTAGTTTTGTGAACTAACATTGCTTTTTAACCGACACCAAAAAAGGAAAAGGTTCTTCGTATATTTTTTTTGAAACTCGTTGTTCCAATTTCGAAATTATAGTAGCAAGGAAGGTATAGTAGAAAATCTTGATTTTATGCTTTCAAGTTATTTGCTTTTTAAGTACCTTGTATTTTTTTATTCATCTCACTTTTAAATTACGAATATGGATAGATCTAGTCAGGCAGCTTCTCGAATGCGGAAATCACGGCTAAATGAAAGACGGGAACGTTTAAAAAAATGGAACCAGAAATATTGAAAAATATATGAATGAAGGAGGTGTGAAATGGAGAAGAATGTCCACAGGAGCGTGAAAATAGATTGTAGGGAACTTGCCTCATATAAATTAATGAATTAAAGTTAAGAAGAGCGAGGCCATCGCATTACTATGATTCGCGGTAATTTAAGTAATTAATGTGATGAACACCGTGCACATCGACTTAGTTTAATCCGTGAAAAACAGAGGAAATCAGAGGAAGAAAGTGCTCATCGTCAATTTTGCAAGCGATTGTTTCATGAATTAGAGGAGAAACGTTCTCATCACTTAAATGTGATTCATGAGCAGCTAGCCAATTAATCTGATGAATAGCGATCACAACGATTAAGCACATTACGCCTCACAAAGGATGCATAATGCTGGCTGCGCTTGCAGGATGGCTTGACTGTTCGGGAGTCACGAGAGGATTTCCGGCCACCGTAGGCGCGGGCTTGCGGACGGTGAGCAATGGGTAGCTCGCCGTCCGATAAGGACCAAGCCCGGGTCGACGGCGCGTTGTGTTCCACGCGCGCCTCAAAGAGATGTCAGCAGAATTGACGGGGTCCGCTAGGGCCAATGCCTGCCGGGGGTTCGAAGAAAACCGATAGGGAAATCGTGGCCCCCTGGCAACACGGCAACTGAAGGAACACGGGTGGGTTTTAGTCAGTAAGAGTCTGACACGCCCTCCCGCTCCGCCCAGAGCGGGAGAAGTCATTTGATGATTTCCCACCCAAAAAAAAAAAAAAAAAAAGGATGGCTTGACTGTGCCATCATGACTCGCTGTTGTGAGCAGCACGCTTGGGAGTATAAAATTTATATTTCCAAGCGTATTACGTGTCGCTTTCTTTTCAAATTGAAATGACATTTATTGTACAGACGCCAGCACATCAAGCTACTACAATCTGTCAAATTTATTTAATAGATTTTCAACTTTATCGCTGATATCTAAGGTTCAAATTTGATTGGGAAAATTTGACAGTTTCAGGTAGCTTGATGTGCTGGCGTCTGTACTTAACTGTAATTTATGACGAAAAATTTAATGTAATCTTGAATTTATATTTTGATTTTTATCTTATTTTTACTGAATTTTAATTTTGATTTTTGTCTTATTTTTATTTAATTTTATATTATTTTTATTTCAATTCTATTTTAATTTTATTTGTAAATGTGTATGCTTATTCTAATATGAGTGTATGTTTTTTGAATTAAATGATTTGATTTTGAATATCGTTCAAGAAATATATACGGAGGAGAAAATTTTCGAAAAGCAATTGAGGTTTTTGGAGATGGATCATGTGATGTATGCAATAAATTACTTTATTCCCAACAGCGTGTTAATTTGCAGACGGCAGCTTATATTTTTACCGCTGGAATTACTTTCAGCAATTAAAATAACGACGTGCCTCGATGCTCAAACACTATTTTAAAAAACATATAATTCCGCCGCAAACTTAATGGAATAAGATGGTTTTTGCTACTGTACATATGAATTAGCCAATTTTACCGAAACTAAAAAACGATTTTATGTAGAGTACTATTTATTAAAATAGTGAAACTACATCCATTTTAGCCAAGATTGGTGTAGAGGTTAATCCTTGTTGTAGAAAGTGTCGCAAAATTACAACGTTCCAAGGAAAATGTGGTTGATACGGATCCGTTAAAGGTTTGCTCTAAGAGGACTAATACCCAATAATTGTTATAGGGATGTTCGACATCATTTTCACCATGTAGACATTTCTGAAATAGTGTAAGTAACCAACGAACTACCTAGTTGCCACACAGAAACTGCCGAAACAATGAGATTTACGGATCATTAAAATAATTAAGATAAGATAAGATGTAATTTATTTCCAAGTACATGGCACATTAAGATCTTAATATTAAAAAGTTTCACATATAAAATTAAAGTACAGTTTATTTTATTACATAATAATTATAAATTAGTTTGAAATGAAAATAGTTAATTTTGAATACAATGTCAATTACAATTTTTTCTTATTATTTATGAATGAAATGTCAAAGATTAAAAAAAAAATTGTAGTCAAAATTTGTAATTTAAAAATTCATTAATCTAATAGAAACATCTGTCTAAAAGCCAGGCAAATATTGTTTTACTGAATTTATTAGTGGGCGACACTCTGATGCCAGAGGGTAAATTGTTAAAGATTTTGATTGCCATGCAATTGAAATTACTGCTATACAAATGTAGTCTCTGCCTAGGTGCGAGTAATTTATTTAGGTTTATCTCATTAATTCTTTTAGAAATGTGTTCATACAATTGAAACATGTGCGGATACCTTTTTATAAATAAACAAATTTAAAAAAATGTAAAGGCAAGGAAGTGGAAGAATTTTAGTGCTTTAAATAATGGCTTACAATGCTCTAAATATGCTGCCCCATACACAGCTCTGACACATTTTTTTTGTGCAATGTATGCTCTGTTCACGTCTACTGAATTTCCTCATATAACAAGGCCGTAACGCAGCACTGACGAAACATAGCCATGATATGCATTAAGGGCTGTTTCTTTACTGGCTATTCGTCTCAGTTTTCGAAGAGCAAACACAAATTTGTCAAGTCTAGTGCAGACTTTTTTTACATGTTCTTTCCAATTTAATTTTTCGTCAATAACTATTTCCAAGAATAAGGTTGATGGTACTGGTTCCAAAATTGAATGATTGTGTTGTATTTGCGGTAGTTTTACTAAAGAATTGTATGTTTGGAATTGTACTAATTTTGTTTTTTCAATGTTTACACGTAAATTATTAGATTCCGACCATTTTATTGCTTTAGTATTTCATTGTTAGTGTCTGTTTCTAGGGCATTCCTATTTGAAGTTTTTATTGTCAAAGTCGTGTCATCAGCAAATAGTGTACAATTATGTTTTAGGCTCTTGCAAAGGTCATTTATATACATTATAAATAATGGAGGCCCTAATTATTATTATTATTTATTTATATATTCAGACTACAAATGAGGTCCATTTTGTTAGTAACAATCTTACTTAGCCTATGTTAGTACTTAATAACTAAAACAGATCTTGTTCGATCGGCTAACGCCCAAACAAGCGGACTATCTGCCCGGGCGGCTATCGAGTGCAGAATGATGTTGGGACTGTCACGCAACCTGCGAAGTAACGAGGCAGATTTCTTGCGCCATACTGCGTTAAAGCAGTCAGTGCGCGCGTCGGTAAACATCACCGACGCCCTGCAGAAGCGTGGCAGTCGCAACAGCACCCTGAACGCATTATCATACTGGATACGCAGAGCATTGCAAGCCCTTTGGGTATATCTGAACCACAGGGCCCCCGAGTACAGTGTTGTGCAATACGCCTTAAAAAGGGCAATTTTAACTGCGACTGTACATCGAGAGAACCTGCGGGCCAGCATGTTCGCCCGGACTGACAACGCTCTGCGCTCCCTCTCCAAATCTAAATCGTCTTTCAGGGAATCTGTTACCAGATGACCCAAATATTTAAATTTATACACCCTGTTTATTGCGTGACCTTTAAGTAATAGAGGAGGGACCGTAGATGGCATAAAGCATTTAAGCAAATATTCGTGGGTATTTATTATGACTGTTACGTAAATAAACGTATTTATACCAGTAATAGGAACAACAAAAAATGGGTTGATAATAAGTTAAAGTCTAAGATAAAAGAAAAAGATAGATTATTTGAAGTATGGAGCAATGAGCCAAAGAATATGCTAAAGAGACTTAATTATACCAAATTTAGAAATAAATGCCAAAAAGCTATTATTAAAAGTAAAAATATTTATGACAAAAATAGTATATTAGAGTGTAATAAAAACATTTAAAAAATTTGGGAAAGGATAAATAATATGATGGGAAACAATAAACAATTGGTAGATGAATTAATTCTATCAAACATGAGCGGACAAGGAAGTATTATAGACATAAGTAATAAATTTGCGTCTACCTTCGATAAAGAAATTGAAGATATAAAACATAAGTGTCAAGATACTTGGTTGGACAGACAGACCTATGTAAAAGCCACGGACTTGTCCATGAGGTGGCAACCAGTAAGTTCTAAATATGTCAAAAACATAATAAAAAACATGAATTCAAATAAATCGCCGGGTAGCGATCTCGTGCGAATGTCCGACCTTAAAGTAATTATTGATAAAGTGAGCCCCGTGTTAGCTAAACTAATAAACCTAACTGTCAAGAACCACAAATTTCCTAACAAGCTTAAAGAGGCAATAGTTCGCCCAATTCACAAAAAATGTGATCGCAAAAATGTTTCAAACTTTAGACCTATATCAATTTTATCTAGTATAGATAAAATTATAGAAAAGTGTATCGTCAACCAATTAAGTAACTATCTACAAAAAAATAACATTATTAACGAGTGTCAACACGGTTTTTTAAAAGGAAAAAGTACAAATACATTGCTAGCAAAATTCACAGACGAAATTAATAGTTACCTAGAGGATAAAAATTCGTTATTACAATATTTTTTGACTACAAAAAAGCATTTGACACTTTGCAATTTGATACCATTCTCAATGCAATGCGGGAGTGTGGGGTGGGAGAACCACTGAACCCATGGTTCCGTGATTACCTCACCGCGCGCTCCTACCGTGTGAAGGTGGAGGACGCGCTTAGTGACAGAGTCGAGGTGCGGAGTGGGGTGGCACAGGGCTCGGGATGTGGACCAATTTGCTATCTTATGCATGTTAACAGCTTGTGCCGAGTGGTGCAGCATTGTTCAGCGTATATGTTTGCGGATGACTTGTGCATTCTTCGCTCCGGTTCTAACATAGACGACACCTATCAGCGAGTTCAGCAAGATATAGACGCTGTTGTTAAATGGTCGCATGACAATGGCATTATATTAAACGCTGAGAAAACTAAATTAATGTTAATTCATTCGCCATACTTACGACAACATGGTGCGACTCCAGCTTTATTTACCCATGATTATATGTGCCACCATAATAACTTACTGGACTGTAAATGTAGACCTATTGCAAGAGTTGACTGTGTAACTTACCTTGGCATGAAAATAGATGAGAACTTTTCTTGGTCCCAACACATAGACTATATTTGTAGTAAATTAAGAATATTATTAAGTAAAATGTACCACCTAAGCTTTAAGGTTCCTATTAACGTATTAAGATGTATTTACATGTCATTAGTAGATTCTATTATGAGTTATGCTCTTGACAGCTATGGATTAACATTCAAAACTAACTTGGATAAATTAGAAGCTCTTCAAATTCGATTCTTGAAACTACTTGTTACTCAAAAAACTAAAAACAGTTGTAAAGGAGATTATAGGAAATTATTTAAAATATGTAAAATTCTACCGATTAGTTACAAACATAAGTATATTTTAGCGGTTAACCACCATAGTATCCAAGAGCATAACCTAACTCATGTAATCAACAACCATAACACACGATCTATGGCTGCTGGCAAATTCAATGTACCCAGAGTCACTAATTACTATGGTGACCGAACCCTAACAAAACGAATACCATATCTATTGAACAGTCTGCCAGCAGACATAAGGAGTGAATTGAACAAAAATCGTTTTAAAAATAAATTAAAAAAATATTATTTAGAAACATGTTAAACACGTTAGTTAACTATCTTAAACATGTTAAAGTTTATACTACCTATAAATAATAATTAGTTTTAAGTACAGACGCCAGCACATCAACCTGCTCCAGTCTGTCAGGTTTTCCCAATCAACATTGAACCTTATTCTTTAGAGTTAAGTTGAAAATCTGTTAAAGTTTGACAGATTGTAGTGACTTGATGTGCTGACGTCTGTACAAAGTTTATTTAATGTATAGAGACTCACCGACCCCACAGTCAAACCACTACTACGGTTTTGTGGGGCTTAGCATAATAGTTACATTTACCATTATGTGAATAAAGATAAATAATAAATAAATAATAATAATCTGGCACCAGACCTGAAGACGATATACTTTGTCTTTTTGGTGTTGTATGTCAACCCATGAGACTCCGCGTACGACTCACATACAGCCAGTAACTTACGGAGAGCATTGATCGAGGGAGCCAGCAGCACCATGTCATCCGCGTAGCTGAGATTATTAAAACAAACACCATCCACATAGCAGCCGACACGCATGCTGCCGAGTCGCTCGGCCAAGGCATTCCCATAGAGACCGAAGAGCAAGGGCGAGGACAGTCCCCCCTGTCTCACCCCACACTCCGGCCTGCACGGCTCCGAAAGCTCCCCCACCCATCTCACCCGAGTTTCTTGGTGTAGGTACCAGTATTTGAGGAGAGATGCGATCTCTAGCGGCAGTGTTGTGTCTCCTAGCTTCTGCCAGAGTAAATCGTAAGAGACTAGGTCAAAGGCCTTGGATAGGTCCAGGAAGGCCGCGTAGACTGGTGTCTGTCTATCAGTGTAATACTTAACTTAATACGCTTCCCTGAGGAACACCACAACTATTTATTTTTAACTCTGAACCATATGTTTTTTTTATGTTATCGTCAATTTTTGATACTTACTGTCCTTTGCTGGCGATTCGATAAATAACTTTTAAGCCAGTCATGCGCCAAGCCTCTTATACCGTATTTCTCCATTTTGCAAAGAAAGCGAGTATGGGGACAAAATCAAATGCTTTACTCATATCTAAAAATACTGATAATACAGACATTTTGTTATCGGCTTCAGATATCAGTTTAACCAAAGTAAAACAAGCAAGTGAAGTCGAACTATTCTTCCTACAACCAAATTGGTTCTCAGTAAGTATGTTGTTTTTATTTAAAAAGTTGATTATTTTTCCGTAAATTGCCTTTTCGAAAATCTTTGCAATGATAGGTATCAATGTAATGGGTCTATAATTTAACATATCCATGCGGTTACCTTTTTTGAATAGCCGTTTAACTATAGATTGTTTTAATCTATACTCCGTTTGAAATCAGATTAAACATTTAAACAAACCTTTTTTACAGTCCGTTCAACCGATTTTGACTTCTATACCGTAAGTAAAAGCAAAAAAAGTGGTTACAAACCAACTGTTTACTGCAGCTGTCATTTGTCATACCGCCATCGCAATAGAAGTCAAAATCGGTTGAACGGACTGTAAAAAGGTTTAGTTAAATGTCTAATCTTATTTCAAACGGAGTATAGTAGGAAATGTTCCTGTCTCAAATGACAGATCAGAAAAATTCCGTAACGTAACGAAAATAAAACCTAACACCCCCCCACTCCGCCTACCATGTAATGACGTGATGTTGAGGTTACAAATGCTATGCAATAGCTTTACCGCGGCAGTCCCCGAGTGCCACACGTTTTTTTTTTAAATATTATTTTTGTTGTAATCTCTTTTTACCTCATAAAAGAGAGAGAGATTACACAAGTATTTGGCATGGTTCATTAAGGTGATCAAATATACTCTTTAGAATCTCGTGGCAAGCAATGTTTCTAGTGCGGCTTTCTTTTCACTTACTTGATCCTAGCTTATTGTGCAAGTGACATTGAATACTTATATCTGTGGTTAGGTGCAACCATTATAAAACGATATTTTGAGACGGAATTAAAACATGATGTCAGCACCGATAAATATTGGGGTTAATCTTTGACGAAACGAACCACACAGATCCATTAAGTGGTTACCCCCCGAAAAACATGTGCGTTCAAATCCGTGATAGGCCCAAGTTGGTTTAAGTATTTTGCAAAAACATTTTACTATAATTAATGTACAACAACATTAATTGCGTTATTTACGTTGATGAGCAGATTTTTTTTTCCACCTTATGAAGCAATGGTTTAGCAATCTGTTTCAAATCGAAACAGATTGTGGTTGTGTTGTATTACGCAATTAGGGTACTGGTTAGGCACTTACCACACGAAAAGAAGAAGGATTAGTTTCAGAAAATTTCCTAGAATGCGTCATAAAATATTAATTCTTTAAAATATGAAATGAAGGGCCCTCATTGCTAATTTAATTGAAAGCTAATACATTGACAAAGCTTCATATGTAAACAAAAAATATTGTGGGGCCCATAGTCGATAATGACGAAAAAGATAAAAATTTAAAACCTGAACCTGATTGCTGTTAGTTACTTAAAGGTTTTGTTCAAAATGGGCACCCCTGTGCCTTATACAAGCCCTTACTCTTCTTATAACTTCTGTCTTGGTAACTCTTGAAGTGAAATTTATTCTAATATGTTCCGCTGCATGTATTATTCTTTGCCTTAGTACTTCTACTGAAGGCACCGGTGTCGAGTATACAAAGCTTTTCATTGCTTTTCTTTTCAGCTTTTTTTATTATATATATATGACCCCAAACATAAAAATCTAGAGGAGTAAGGTCTGTTGACCTGGCAGGCCATGGTATGGGGCCTCCTCTGCCAATCCAATGATTTTGGAAATGATTGTTCAGCCATTGACGTACCGCGATTAAATAAGTAGCTGAGCATCTGTCATGCTGGAACATCATATTCCTTCTTGTAATTAGTGGGACGTCTCCCAATAACATCATCATATCGTTATCAAGAAATTGATGTTAGTTATTACCGTGTAAATTTTGAGGTAGAAAATATGGGCCAACCAAATTATTATTTACAACTCCCATCCAATTATTTAAGCTACACCGCCGTTGAGAACTGGTTTGGTGAACCTTTCCAGGATTGCCTTCATGTTTTGATGACCAAAGATGCAATTTGTGATAATTTGTAATGCCATCTTGATCAAACTTAGATTCATCAGTCTATAATATCCGTGTCAAGAAACTTACATCTTTCGCGTCAGCATTCAACAAAAATCGGCAGAAAGCGACTCTAGCTGACTCACCTTCCTCGAAAGTTTGCACGGGCGTGTAGTGGTATGGATAAAGTCCAAAGTTATTTACTATTACCATACCGTAAATTGAGACAACCCAAACCGCCGCGCAACAGTGCGTATTGACTAAGTGTTTTTTTTTTGGGTGGGAAATTATCAAATAACTTCTCCCGCTCTGGGTGAAGCGGAAGGGCGTGTCAGACTCTTACAGACTAAAACCCACCCGTGTTCCTTCGGATGTCCCTTTCGGCCCGTATTCGCAGCCCCGGCAGGCATTGGCCCTAGCGGACCCCGTCAATTTTGCAACCAGTGCAAAATATGATTGTTTTTATATCTTGTTCGTTTTCTCGGTTTAATCTATGATCACGTTTCAACGGTATTGGAATAAAAATTGCTTTTGATTTGAAAGTTACTCAATATGAAAAATACTGATGAAACACTACTAAATAAATCTTAACATCGATAGCATCAAAACTTAAAAGTCAAACTACCGCATCACTAAATCAAAGATAATTTCGGGCAGCCATTTACATGTTTAGCAAAATTTACGATAATTGTCTATCTGGAAAGTAAACTGGACAACATTTTCTCAATAAATTTATTTATATGTCGTCGCAAGCGATTTCAAGACGACAACTTTATTAAAATTACTATCCGTTGATTTCATAATATTGGTCACACTGTAACTTAATTCTTATTGGTTGATCGGTTAGTACAGTGAACGCCGTGAGGTGGCGCTTTAATTTTCCCGCCACAAACGTGGACAGAGTCGATCGAGAATGCGAGATTCACATTGCTGTAGCTGACGCCTCATAGTGCAGATCATACGATCGAAACTGTCACGTTCACCGTACAAGCCTTTGTTCCTCGCTACTAATAACGACAACTACTGTAAATTGCCGAATAAACGTGACTCTGATTGTACTTGTACCTACGTTTTACTGGTTTGCCCGAGTACCCACCTACCTCATGGAACCCGTACCAAGAAACGAAGAAGATGACCCCGTTATCGCTACGCCCACGTTCCCGCCGTCATATATAAAATCAAATCATTTTCAAAAGAATGTTTAATGCCACAAATATTATTTGGGAAACAAACAGAAACAACAAATGTAAAATCGCCATGCCCTTTTGTAGGACAATCCTACCTTCTCTATAATACTTTATTTAAATCGTGTGGACCATAAAGATTATAAGGAAATTAATAGTGGGTTTGAAATAAATATGCCAAATTTGGTTTCACAAAATTGTATTTATATTTATTATATTATGTAATAAAAACATTCAAAATCATAACATCAATAATCGTTCCATAAAATAAATTATAAATCACATTTTAACTCAGAGGACTTTAGACTCAGAGGTGCGCACTCTACAATCACTAGAACTCGACAGGCGCGTTTGCTTTGGTTTTTTTTTTTAACTATGGCCTCTCGCAATTTTGACCATTAAGGTCTTGGCTGCTTAACCGAACTTTCTTATGGGTGCCTTAAGCTACTACACTTAGAGCCTCCGACTAGGAGCAAAAACTATTCTAAATTAAAGTTAAGCGAACGCTCGCCAAGGCCTTGTGGGGTACGAACCTCGGCTTAGGGCGTCGCTGGGGGGAGGACAGCAAGAAAGGACAGGCTGGATCAAATTTAGATTTTCATCATGATTATTATGCGGGGTATTTAAAGCTACGAGCTCAGCTGCAACAACTGCTGGCACCTCGTTTTTGAGCAGGGGTCAGGGGGAGTATCATTTACTCGGGGACACGGTTGCGATCGCAAAGGACGTCGGCGGCGAGATCAGAATGACGGGAGGCGTCTGTGTTTGTGCACTGTACTGGTGGCTCTATTCTTCTCCTGGAGGAGTTTTATGGGGTCATCTGGATCGAAAAGGGCGCGTTTGCTTGTGCAACAACCGCTTAAATACGCCTACTTAATGGCAGGAGTTATGAACCACACAACACGTGCGTTTGCAGCTGCAGACGCCCGTTTCGTATTACGGTGAGCACAAACATATATCATACTAGCTGCGCCCCGCGGTTTCACCCGCATAAGTCTCGATCCCGTGGGAAAAAAAAAAGTATCCTATGTTCTTTTCCAGGGCATCATCTATATATGTGCCAAATTTGATCCAAATCCGTTCAGCCGTTTTAGCGTGAAGGTGTAACAAACAAACTTACTTTCGCATTTATAATATTAAGGATTTAATAATACATCTATATTATCTGCTGTACATATTAATAAACTATATATGTTAATTCTGACACAAATCTAAAGTTATGATTATGATTACAAAAAGACATAGGAGAGCAGCACAACGATATAATTAGTGACAAGACTCATTAAATTTAATACTAACGCAGCGTCAACGTCGAATAAACCACACGCACGTATCTTTCTGAATGTTGCTCGATGTAATCGTTGTACATTCCGGAACAGCTTTTTCACTTCACCTGAGAAAATGGCGTAATTATAATTAACTGCACCCTGCGGTTTCACCCGCCAAAGTCTCGATCCCGTGAGAATATCGGGATAATAAGTATACTATCTCCTAATCCAGGTCATGGTCTATCTATGTGTCAAATTTCATCCAAATCTGTTCAGCCGTTTAAGCGTAACAAACAAACCCACTTTCAAATTTATAATATTGTGTTCCTGGGTTCGATTCCAAAGTGTTATTGGATTTTTCTATCTGGAATTTCTCAGTAGCAGCCCGGAGTCTGAATTTGTGCCCGGTTGATGGCAATAGGCTCGCCCCCTATTACATGGGACTTAAACATATCTGGCGAAATGTGGGTGTACCTGCTACAGGGACACCTCTGCCCAACCCTTCGGGGAAACAAGGCGTGATGTTATGTTATGTGTATGTAATATTGTGATAATTATATATTTATTAATGGATAATAATAAAGCTTCCGAAAAACAAATTAACTTCCGAAAATCTGTGGTTGACTGTATGTAATACTAAATATCCGAAAAAAATACTAAACTACCGAAAAAAATACAAAATGTCCGAAAAATCAAAATGTTGTGCTACAAAAGTTAGTGACAGAAACGAATCGCTGCAAAACCGACTCCACGTAGTCTTGTCTGCCCTACCCCTAGAGAGTAATTTAAGCCCGCGTAGGCGCGGAGGAGCGAGGCAGCCCGTGAGCTGAGGAGTAGGTGGTTTTATAGGCTGCGGTGGTGATCGTTAAATCATCTGCGACGATAAGCTCGCGTAGGACCGTCGGAGCCTCGCAGCGCCGGAGCCGTGACAGAAACCATGCCTGCTGCATATTGCATGCTCGCTTGCATGTTGCATGCATGGTGTATGCTTGTTTGCATGTTTGAAAAATATTACGTCAGCAAATATTGTATTAATTTTTCGGAATTTTCAGTATTTTATTCGCTCGTTTATCTATTTGTATTCGCTTATAAGTTGTCGAAAAGTTAGTATTTAAAGCAGTAAATTTCATATTTTGAGTATGCTCATATTTAATTCCTTTTTCGGAGCATTTATTGCTACACTTTATTAATTATATAATTATGTTTTATATGATATTATATAGTTAGGATTATCGTATTACAGACTATTATCTAGATCGTGATTGCGTCTTGTACGAACCGACATAGAAATACTAGTTCTGTGACATTCTGGCCACTCATGGGGAATTTGAGTTTAAAGTGTCAGTTTTTCATCATGAAGGATCTCGTATAGACGTTGAGAAACTTAACCTGCTACGTAAGTTATGTAAACGTAATTCACAGCTTATAGAGTTAAATTTCACCTTTCATTTACAAACATCAAAATTTAAATTAATAATACCTGTACAATTCAAACTCAAAACAATAGCGCAACAATCTTGAACTTTTTCGACAGCCTTGTAGAATTTTTCACAATACTGACATAAAATTACTTGCATTATGAAATTCTTCATCGACCAAAAATATACATATAACGATGTCAGCATTGCCATTTCCTATAACAAAACTCAGAAAGTAGATACACCCGCACTAAGGTGATTACTGCTCATGCGAGATAGTTAATTGATTCAGGCGTGACTTTGCGGAAATTCATTATAAAATAAAATAGACGTGGATATATTTAGTAACCTGTTCCGCTTATCTATTTCTAAAGAGCCATAAAAAACTCCTGAAATAAATCGACACGTGTTTCACCTCTCAACGAGGCATCCTCAGGATGACGATGGACTTGTTGCGAACTCGAACACGGCGTGTTGCCACACCGAGCGCTGAGTGCAGACTGAGACACTATATAAGTGGGTTCAACGGGCGATAAGGCTCAGTCAGATAAGCGGAACAGGTTACTAAATATATCCACGTCTATTGTATTTTGCTCATGCGAGTTCAATGAAATCGACAGTCCGTTTGAAACCGTCTGCGATGATAGTAGCCGATAACCACTGCATAGGTTATCAGCCTATAATATTTTCACTACTGAGACATAGGCCTCCTCTCTGTGAGAGGCCGTAATCCACCACGTGGGTAGCTAGCTGGTGATGATAATGATGATATTAAATAATTTCTCTGTAGTAAAAACAATATTACATTTTTCATAAACTGCATAGGTACTCGAACAGTATATATTTTCTAATAAACTGTATTAAAACAAAAACATCAAAAAAGAAGAATGAAAAAGTTTTGAGGCACCAAAAGTGTCTACTACATGGCGCCAATCATTTATAATAAATTACCGAGGAGTTGGAAACGAAAAAAAAAACTTCGATATTTTTTAGTAGACAAAGCGTAGTATTATAGTGTGACGGAATTTTTAATGGAGAAAGGAATGTCTTGATTACTTTTTATAATGACTGGAAATTTGAAAAATATGACATTTAATTCCAATACTAAATAAGTTGACTGCAGAAGAATTGTGTGTAATATAAATAACCAATGAAGTACTTCATTATTACATTGTAATTATATTTAATTGTATCTTTAAATTGACATTGTTTATATTTACTATGTACTTATCTCTCTAGTGTATTTTGTACTTTTGCATGCCTTCTGGTTAAATATGGCTGTTGCTAATTATATTTTTTATGTCATCGTGGTTTGTACCCATATTTGCAAAATAAATATCTTATCTCTCTTTTCATACCTCCTACGAACTCGCGAAAGAAAGGAGAAAAAAAAGAAAAACTGCACTTGCTCAAAATAAATGGAAGAGATTTTTTTATAATACTTACGAAATCATTTTTTTTCATGTTCTCTTTTAAAATTTCAAGTACTACTTGAAAATAAACTAAAAAGTGAATGAAGACTTCTACGATGTAGTAAAGTATCTGAAATTGATTAAGCAATAATTTATATTACAAAATTTTAATTTATTCTGAGATTTTTTCGCATTTTTGATAGTTTTTTTAACCACTTTTTTTTAGAAAAGCACAACATTTTATACTCCGAATGTTACTTCTACATAGAAATGGATAAGATTTTAATTGACCATGCATTCTAAATGACAAAATACAAATAATACAAAATACTAATAATACTGGACTTACAATTTTTTGAAAACACACTTTGTAGATCTCATAACATTTCAATATATCAACGTAAGCATCAAACATTCGTTTGATTTCATCCACATCTTCAATTTCTTGAAAATTGTATGCACGAGTATTCCATAAAATGACTTTATCTTCCAAAAGTTTCAGGAGTCGCATGGCATAAATGTAATTGAAATCAAAACTAACCAAAGAATAACAACTCAAAATGTAGAAGTAAGGCAAATTTAGTTTTAAACTGCAACTGATTAAAATGATGGAAAAAAAACTACCCACCATAAAAATACTGAACCAGTTCCAAAACGTGAAGCGCTTGGATCTTTTTCCATCATTAAGGAACCTGTGAACGTTTTGAAAAACTAAGACGAATGAAATGTATATTTTCGTTTTGAAAACGCCACTGATGAAGTTCATGGCAAGTCCGAGGCTATAGTAGCCACAATCAAACAGAGAGAGCACATACTGTACAAAAAGATAATCTACCGATTTATGAATGTACAGAATGTAAAGACGATGAAAAAATGCATAAATAAATATGCCACTTCCGATCAACGACACAAAATTATGTATGAGGCCAATTGGTCTTATACAATTGTTTTTGATACGATATTTTGGGCAGAACATAATATTTTGCATCAGATTCAAAGGCAGTAGCATCGACTGCACGTCTTTGTCAACCAAGTTATTCGAAATAATTTTTGGTCGATTTTCCCTTATATCACTTTTGTACGGCATGTCTATAAACATTGTTTTCGGTAGCTTTTTTAAACTTGAACTGATACAACAATCGATGGTCACTCGCTCGTCCATCACTTAAATTTAATTTGTATTCAATAAGTAAAAACCTCATTTGTGTTCAACTAGCTTTTGCCCGCGACTTCGTCCGCGTAGAAGTCGAAAATGGTTCTAATAGGATTTTTAATTGGTTTTTACGTTATTGATTTTGTTACAACATATAAATTATTATTTTCAAATGTTTGAATACTTATAAATTATAGTGTAGGGATTTAAAGGTTAAATAAACATGAAAATAAAATAAAAATTTGTTATAATTATTTTGTGAACACGAATCTCGGCCTTTGATCTGATGAAAGTTACACTAAATTAAACTTCTAAGACAAACACAAAGAAAACTATCAGTACCTATACACAACAAATCAAACACAGATATTTTTATAATTAAAACTAAAAAGAGTATTTGCTTATGTTTTTAAGTGAGTTCAACCTTTTTGAATAAAATCGGATTGAGTTTTCAAACATGTGTCAAAATAAATGTAATTTAAATCAAAAGCACTAAGGAGTATTGATATCAACTTCGAAGCAAATCACCGCCAAAATAACTGTCTACCCCTTTTTAACCCCGTTAGGGGATGAATTTCAATAAAATACGAAATACGTCTTCAATCAATTCTGTTAAAAAAGGTTTATACAAAATTTGAAGTAGATTGGACTAAGGAATCACGTTGTCCCATTCAAACTTTGCCCCCCTTTTTCACCCCCTTAGGAGTAGAATTTCGGAAAATCCTTTCTTATCGGATGCCTACGTCATACAAAGAACACGCCTTCCAAGTTTCAGGTTTCAACGATCAGCGGTTTAGGCTGTGCGTTGATCCGTCAGTCAAGACAAAGCATTTTATATGTATAGATTAGTAAAGGGTACTCTAAGTAATATGTATGACAAATATTACCTCTTGTTCACGATAAAAGGCATCAAGACTGAAAACTAATTATTCGGTTACTAATATACTAAGTCCATATTCTAAAACAATTTAATCAACAATAGATAAGATGCTCAAATATGAACCTTGGTTTAAATTGTACATTTGCATCAAATCAGTAAACATCTTGTCAAATGGACCAAAATCAGTAACTGTCTCTGTCTGATTAATACTTGCACATTGTTCTCGAATACAAGTCACAATTGAAGATATGAATGCAAGTAGGTGATATGTTACATTTTCGGATTTTCGCTATCTTATACATGAAGTAAGGTGTTATGTGCGTTCAAACAATTTAAAGCCTTAAAACAACTACGTTTGTGTCTATTTTAGAAATTCACTACTTGATGAAGGTGTTGTATACACTACTTTTTTAAATCAATATGGCACTTAATATTATATAGAAGGAAAAACTTTACTTTTCCACAGTGGATGGAGTTATGTGGCATAATTTGCACTGCACTTCAGTGTATGAAGGTGTTATGTGCTGTGTGTTCATTCATAAAACGGCGCCACCATTCTGTTTGCTTCATTTCCGCACTTTTGTAAAACGAACGCACTTGCCGCTTGCTGTGTGAAAAATAAAATTTAACTGGTAACTAAAACATCAAGAAGGCTGATACAACAAAATCTTTGTAAGAGAATTGAATTTATCTTTTTGATACCCAAAGAGTGATGATACCTGTGCAATTTGCGATGCTGGAGTCAAATGAAGGACAGTTACGGTATTCGTCGATTACGAGATGGACCATTGATCAACCACATTCAGATCAGTCATGGGTAGCTAAGTTCAGAGCTACAGGATCAACATTAAATAAGACCCAGACCAGGATCTACCAACGGTAGCCACGGACGAAAATGTTGAACGAGTTATGGTTTCTGTCACTGACAATCCCCGTTTATCACTTCGTGCACGTTCATCGATATTGGGAATTACGAAATCAACTTTACAGGTTATAATGCGAAAATAACTCAAGTTCCATCCGTATAACATTCAAATCACGACGATGTCAAAGTCAAAGTCAAAGTCAAATCATTAATTTCAAATAGGCCCATGTATGGCACTTTTGAACGTCAAAAATTACAAAATAATAAAATTGATTCTAGTCGCCCCTTCCAAAAGGTAGTTTTCGTATGGAGAAGAATGGGCAAGAAACTCCACCGTTACTCTTTTAAAATGTTTTACAATATTGTTTGTATATGTACGTACATTTGTTAAATAATTATTATATATGAAGACGATGCACCTAGAATAAAATTACTATACCACAATAGGTAAAAAGAATTAAAAATGAAGCAACGATAGATAATTTAATTTGTGATAGATACATGGTTCTCACATATTTACAAACATTGTAAAAGTAGACGATTTTCCTAAAATTTTACAATTAATAAGTCAGTGTGTAAGGAAGTAATCACAGAATGTAAAATCAATGTCATAAAAACACAAAATAATACATTTTACAATTAAATTAGCAACCAGTTTGATTTTGTCTTGATGATAATGATAAATTCAATTCAAATCAGGCACGGCACGGTTGGCGCACTGGTTAAGCGATTGACAGCTGCGTTGCGTGTCGCGGGTCCGATTCCCGTACGGAAAAAAATATTTGTATGACCTACAGATAGTTGTTCCGGGTCTGGCTGTTCATGTATGTGAGTTTTAAATGTTAGTAAACGCACCCACAATACAAGAGAAATTCTTAGTATGGGGCAAAGTAAAAAAAAAGATAAAAGAAGTCGTTTACACGTTGAATCGAGTATTTCCATTCAGGCCATGGGGCTCACTGGTGAGCCTTATCTTACTGAACCATTCGAGCCATGGGGGTCACCCGTGAGCCGCGTGAGAAGTCAAACGTAAACGCTTCCTACAAACCACCGATTGCAGTTACCAAACAAAACGCGTGGAAGTGAGCCGCGAGGCCCTTTAGCTGAACCGGACGGCGTGGTTTTCAAATTCAATAGAAACTTGTAGTTTTTATCAAAGTTATTGCAATAATTTTCTACCGTACCGTGTTCTTAATGATACGGTAGAAAATTATTATTTCGATTTAATACCGGTACTAAAATTATAAAATAATAATAAAATATTGTAAGAGCTCAGAAAAACAAGGTAAAATATGTATAAAATATTTAATTCAAAATATACTTAAGCAGTACAAGAAAATGTGAGGTAGGTGCTAAGCCGTCGGTGTCCGCCAGAAAAGAGAGCGCAAGCCTCGGTGCAACATGCCACCTAGGCGAGCCGCCCGCGCGTTCCTATCTTCGCAGCTGTCAATTTCATGATGGATCTCGAGCGCCATCTATCGCCTTACAATATGTATTAAAATACAAAAGAACATAATATTTTCTTCATTACCAATTAAAAATATTTAGGACAGCTTCGGTAATAATTGGATACTTTTTTCGACATTGTTTTAGCCTGTTTGCTACCCATGATTGATACGTTATCTTCATATTATATTTTGGCGACATTTTCTACTGACTTTTCTAGCCTAACCCTCTTTTCTTTTCAAGGAGTGTTTCATTCTCTTCGGTCTCATGGTACATAATTTTGTTAGACTTCGCAAAGATTCATTATTATAAACTTTCGGACTTCTACCATTTCTATGTTTTTTTTAAGTCACTGACTTGGATATAGTCAAAACATTTACCATCGTATTATCTGTGCCATCGTAGTAATTGTCGGCCAGGATTTATCACTACGTCCGAACCGTACACGCACGGGGTGGGCCGTAGCGTGACCCCGTAGCCCCGCCAACGGAAAATACATATTCCTTTGTACGAAGCCACGGGATCCATCCGTGAGCCTTTTAAAGTATCTTAAAAACTAGACGGTAAAAGTAGCTTATTTTATTTTCTATAATTCCTATATATATCTAGGCATTCGAGTACTGGTTTTTCTCGACGATTATCTCCTAGTATCACAGGACAGAATTACATTTATAAAACACGTCAACATTGTTCTTCAAACTCTCAGCCAGCTGGGTTGGCAGGTGAACAGGGAGAAATCAATTTTTATCCCTCGGAAAATAATAAAGTATTTGGGTTTGATGTGGAATCCGTGGCAAAATCATTTTTTTTACCAGAAAACAAAATTTTGCACATGCAAGTAATTTTGTCAAAATTGTTCCGGCGGAAGAAGGCGTCTCTTCGAGAAATACAGAGTATTATAGGCGTTCTGAATTTTGCTCGTCTGGGAGTTCCAGTGAGTCGTTTGAATTTTCGGCACTTACTGGCTCATTACAACCTGGTCTTAGAAATGCCATGTCAGTCGACTTATCTCTTACCTACGGAGATGCTAGCAGAATTAATATGTATTATTGAAGCCTTTTTGCCTTTTTTTTTACCTTTATGAATATGTCATGTCGATGTAGCGTCTATCAGATCAGCTTTCTGCTGGGGAGTTTTTTGCGCCACTTCTTCTTCCCAGCTAAAGGCACTAGGAAGTGGTGAAGGGTGGGCGTTTTTGGGGGACTGTCTTATGTAATTTTGACGTTCGAAAAGTGCTGGTTCTCAGCCTAATTTGAATAAATGACTTTTGAATTTGAATTTTTTGAATTTTGAGCTAGTTTTGTATAAATGAATAAATTGAACGGGATTTTTTATCATATTTTTGCGTCGACGGTACTTAAATGAAACTTCCATATAATGCGAGGGCTCAAAAGGTTGGCACATTAATCATGGCAACGGTAGCGTTCTAAAAATCGTCAACAGTGCAGGTGCGATTAGACATTTGGGAAAGAACAAAAAAAAAAGACATTACGTTACCATAATTACTATTTTACAGAAAATTACATTGCAGCAAAACGATCACATAATGAATGGTGACTTTCATGAAAGATATTACTAATGTTGCGTCTATGTAGAATAAACCACACGTAGTCATCCTACTAAACGTTTGATTTGTACGTATAACGTTCTTGCAAAGACATTTTTGACTTTCTGTAAAAAGAAACCCAGATTTAAAATTGTGAAGCAGAAGTAAGTACTTAGTGCGTTTTGAGAACCATCTTTTGAATAATGACAAACTATGAAGATGTGGTGACATCCATATTAAACCACCATAAACGAACTACGCAAGATTTCTGACGTCACACAAGATTTACATCGCGCAATCTAGGTGTACCGCGAAATCTGCATATATACATATCCATCCCCGAAATCATACATCTGGCAGTAACCACCCAGATACAACACTCGTCAGATCAGAGCATTCTCCCTTTTCCTTACCTATTAAAACATATTCTTACTTGGACAGTGTCTGTTTTTCATAAGCTGGAAACACGCCGTCTTTGCATCGTCAACAGTAGCATAAAACTTTTCACAGTGTACACTGTGCGTAAATATTAGAACAATATTCTTTATTAGCCAAAAAAATATCACAGAAACGTGAAGCACTGTCTGAAAAAAAAAAATGATTTAACAAAATTAAAAAATATGTATCCGCATACACTAACAAAAAACAAAACAAACGAATTATAAATAATGAATGATTTTCAGGTTTTAAGATTAAATTAAGTCTAAGAATGATTGATACACTCTGTCTTAAATTTTTCTTGGTTTATAATACGAGATGTATAGAGTAAAAAAAAAATAATATGGCTCAAACGCTGTATGTGCTGCGCTGTCCCTAAATAAAGTCAAAGTCAAATTATCTTTTTAACCGACTTCCAAAAAGGAGGAGGTTATATGTTCGTCGCGTATGTTTGTTTTTTTTTTTTTTTTTATGTATGTCCACCGATTTCTCCGTCAATTGTGGATCGATTTTGAAAATTATTTTTTTGTTTGAAAGAGTGTGCTCTCGAATTGGTCCCATATAAATTTTATTAACTTTGCTTTGATAGTTTTTGAGTTAGCTACAAAATACGTATTTTTTTCCCACTTAGTATGTAGATGATATGATAAGTTTCTGTCACTGGTAGCAGGTAGTGGTATTCGAATGTGTGTGGGGTAGGTACCACAACTAAAAAGTGAAAAATAAAAACTTTTTACAAAAAAAAACAACCGACCTCCAAAAAAAACACTACAAAGTGAAAAATAACTTTAATTTCGGAAGTCGGTGGCAAAAAACGAAAATACAAAACACAAGACACCGACTTCCGAAATTAAAGTTATTTTTCACTTTGTTGTGTTTTTTTGGAGGTCGGTTGTTTTTTTTTTGTAAAAAGTTTTTATTCAATAAGTCCATTTAAAGGCACTTTTGAAACTACAAGCCCCTTCTGATAGATAGTTTCCTATGGAGAAGATTGGATTGACAGTGATAAAAATCGAGTTCATGATTTCAGAACTGCATGTGATGTATAATAGTAGTTTATGAAACTGTTGCGTAATGAAGGGTATTAAAATACGACTTTGCGTTTGAAAACCGAGCCGTAGGACAACAACAAACAACACAACACTTTGGAAACACCTTTTTTTACCATTACGATACAGAGCAAACCCAAGAATAATAATAAATAGTAATAGCCCCACCGCCGTATCTCTACGTTGACGTCGTGGTGGGGCTTGCGTGCTCCGAACTCTAGGCCTGTGCCGGCAGAGTTTGCCGGAACAGGTCTGGGATGAGGAGTCAGACCAAGAGAGATACGAAAAACCGCAGGGCAGCATGTAGCGAGCTGTTGGGTAGTAGCGACCCCACGGACCCTATCTCCCGGGAGAAGTCTTGTTCCTCATCTCTGGCTTGCCTTTATTGGCCGGCTGAAGGGAACACTGACGAGGAACAGAGCTCCCACTTCATTCTTGCCTTAATCGGCCGGCTTGAGTGGAGATTCGCAAGAGCAAACGTGCTCAGAGGAAGGAAGTATTCCAGTAAGATGCTGGTAGGGATCTTGATCGTACTTCCAGAATTGTCATGATAGCTGTGGAATACCTCTCCACTCCTCATAAGCACCTCAGGACATGTTGCCCCTTTGTCGTTACAACACTTTGTGCTAGCGACCGTTTTCGAGGACCCATTATTGAATGTGCAAGTCACCCCCTGCCATTTTATCCGTGTACATATAAAACGTTGATTAGGCAGGGGCCATAGTCCTTCCATAGTTCCAGGTCACCAGTCAACTTAAGCCACCCAAACCCATAGTCAAATAGATTTGTTTCCATATTCTGCAATAGTCCTACACCAACCGGGGGTTGTCCTTGGGTGCACTTGCATAGTGCATACTGGGATAATCGTCGGTTGCTGCCTCATTAGTTACATATAAAATTGTCTAAAGGGCCTCTGCAAGTTGGCTTCGGCCCCTCGTACGCCTATCAAAAGACCGGGATCCTAAGGTCCCGAGATATTTTAATGCAAAAAATAGTAATATCTCTAAGGAGTTTCCATCAATATTTTTTTTCTAATGGAATACATATGGCCAATACGTGCCATTTTTATTGCATTACAAAAAAGTTTTAATTCCAATTATTTTTACTTGTCTGTGGCAGCGCCTGCTTTAGAGCATGCGTGGTGATGTCCTGGGTTTTGGCGCCATTCATGCGTTTTTCCGTACTGAATTTCGTGGAAAAAAAAGTCACTCTTTTAACTTTGATCTTTTGTGTTGTAGGTTCAGTCCCAATGTATGAGAGTAGATAAAGTAATCTATGAAACTGCACATAACTAGATATTAAGACAGTCGTGTGATAATACCCCTCATTATGCAACAGTTTTATAAACCACTATTATTGGTATGCTTACTTGGTATTCCAATCCTGTCGATTTTTTCAGCAAAGAGCATATTAAGTTGAAATAATACAGATTACGGTAAAATATGTCAAACGATAGACATAATACCTATGAAAAAGAAAATATTGTTGATTAACTTGGCGACGATAAAGATATTCCATGCGTACTTAGAGAGTTAAAAAGGTCAGTTACTGTATATTTTATTGATTGGCATGCAAGGTTTTAAGTAAAATATTCACGAACATACCAATACTTGGAAAATTCTTTTATACAAATTGTAAGCTTTCAAGATACTTTCGTATATCTCAAGTAATTTCAGACAGTGTTCATCATTTTCCTGTTCATCATTCATCATTAGAACTTCTTTAATCCATTCGTCTAGGTATTTTTTTAACAGTATTATAATTCGGATGGCTATAATTACATTAATTTCCAAAGCGTAGAAAAGTATGCCACATATATTGTCAAGAATTAAGTCGATGATATGGGGGTAGTAACACGTTAAATAATATGTAGTGTGCAAACAAATACTAACAAAAATAAAAGTAAGTATTGAGATCCAATTCCAGACGATAAAACTCAGGACACACTTATTAAAATCAATGTTCCTGTGTATAGTTTGGATCTTTAAAATAAGTAAGATATTGTTGTCCTTGTGCACTATGTCCAAAATTAACATAATTGTAAACGAGACCATAAATACGATAAAGTAGCCAACAGTGAACAGTGACAAGAAGTCGTTTTCTAAACTTGATATATTCTTATTTATATCCCTGACATCCACGATGACCATTCGATAGATACACGACATATTCAAATATAACACACAGCACAACGAAAGAATACGGCTTATTTCACTACTTGGATAAATATAACTATATCGTACGTTATATTTTGGATGTAATAACAGATTGAGCACAAAGTTAAAAGAATACACTATTCGTTGAATATCTTTTTCCAGTCGATTGTTGTTTAACACTTTAAAAGATGTCTCTGGATAGATTTTTTGTTTTTTGAACATTTTTTTTACTTTCAACTTCACCCTGTCCATTGTTGGATGGTTACTGTGTCTATAATACTTTGTTAATAAAGAGACAATAGGGCACTAAAATAAAACTACGTTTAAATATTTATGGACTTATCGTGTCAGTAGTCTAGACTGAGTTGAAGTTATTAATTATTTATTATACAGGGTGGTGACATCGACGCGAAAACTGTTACCATGGATTCAGTAGACGATTTTGAAAAAAAATATTAGTCAGTTATTAAGTAAGAAAATCTGCTGTTTTATAGAAAAGTTTTTTTAAGCTATTTTTTTTTTTTAAAAAACGTTGCCACACTAGGAATTTCTCCTGTATTGTGGGTGCTTTACAAACATTTAAACTCACATACACAAACAGCCAGACCCGGAACAACTACTTGTAGGTCATACAAATATTTGTTCCGTGCGGGAATCGAACCCGCGACACACAGCACAGCAGTCAATAGCTTTACCACTGCGCTAACCGTGCCATATTGCATAGCTTTTATCGCGGGCTTTGAGCGCGGCGACCGAATTAAGAAATTCCGTAACGTAATGAAAATAAAACCTAACACCCCCACTCCGCCTACCATGTAATGCCGGTTCCCATGACAACGTGATGTTGTCATGTGTTGTCAAGGGAACGTAATTTTTGTTTTATGTCATCACGTCATCATCCCAAGTGTAGCGTTGACAAATAGGAAGTATGGAGGTTACAAATGCTATGCAATAGCTTTACCGCGGCAGTCCTCGAGTGCCACACGTTTTTTACCCGACTGCCCCAGAAGGAGGGTAATGTTTTTCGAGAGTATGTATGTATGTATGTGTGTATGTATGTTTGTATGTATGTATGTCTATTTGGCATGCTCTGTAGCCTAAACGGCTAGATGGATTTTAACATATGAGGTGTCGTTAGGTTCGTCTTAATAGTGGGATTGACATAGGCTATATAATATTTATGTATTGCATCTGCAAATACAAGAAAAAGGGAGGGGTAGGTTTAAAAAAAAAACAACTTTATTGGTATCAAATAAAAGTGAGTAATGAGTCAATTTAAAATATATATACATATTTATATATTAATAAAACTATAAAGTTTGAAATAAAACAAATTATTTAAAAAAAACAAAAAACGCGACTGCAAAAACTCATAACTGAAAAGAGAAAAACAAGCATTATGACCTATAGGATTTTGGTATTGCAGGCGGGACAAACCAATAACCTGAAATGGAGACAAACAAAAGTTTCACCAAAATTTCAGGTTATTGGTTTGTCCCGCCTGCAATACCAAAATCCTATAGGTCATAATGCTTGTTTTTCTCTTTTCAGTTATGAGTTTTTGCAGTCGGGTTTTTTGTTTTTTAAAATATTTTTTTTTATTTTTTTAATAACATACGAAATGTTTCAACTGAATCCATGGTAACTGTTTTTGCCCTGTATTAGTGTAAACTTCGTTTGTGACCATGTTGTCATTATTTTCTTATTCCGTATGATAGTTATACTGTTTTGAGGTCGTTCGTCGGTTATTCAATCATTTTATTAGTTTAATAGGTAACGTTTGTTTGTATATTTTATGTTTAATTCGTTACATCGATGTGTCCTACAACCATTATTTATTTCCATTAATAACTATCTGTCAAATGTGTAATAACAAATGGCCGCCGCTGTAATATTATTTACCTCAACGAAGACATACATAAGTGTCAACATGATTATTATTGTATCCTGTAACGAGTAAAAATACATTATTCTTATTTGCTTTAGACGAACTAGTTTGTATTAGACCCAACTTGTCGAAATGTTTACTATAATTTATTTAAGTGTAATTCAAATTTATTCCAACCATATTTTCATATTGTATTTACTGTGTGTGGTTTATACGTTAACCATTGATTAAAGTAACACTCGTGTGCTTGGTGACCAATGGTCTCTTAAGGATGAAGAAATTCCGTTTTATTTCAAAAATACATCCTGTGAAGTATATTTCAAAGAATATGGTGGAAGAAGATGTGCAGTCAATGCTTTTGCCTTTGAATCTAATGCAATATATTATGTTTTGCCCTAAATATCGCATCAAAAATAATTGTATAATTCCAAACAGCCTCTTCTCCGACATTATTTCTTCAGTTGGAACATTTGTATTCATATTTATATTTGTATATCGCTGCTATATGCTCTCTATGTTTAAAGATTATATCGGACGCACTACTTTCATGTATGTCATTTCTTATTTTGACTGCATCTATTTTAGTTTCGGATTCGCCATGAATTTCGTGGTCGGGTTAATTTACACCAAAAAAAGTGTAAAATTCGTCTTGACGTTTCAAAAAGTGCACAGAATTCTCAATGATGAAACCAATTTTAGACGCTTCATCAAATTAAATTGGGCCTTTATAATGCTGACATTAGGTGGCTACGTCTTTGTTTTCACATATTTTTGCATACAACTATCGTTCAAGTATATGTTTAATGCTTATTTTTTGGTATTTTTCGATTTAAATGTAGTTTGTGCCATTCGAGTCTTTAATCTGTTGGAAGATAAAGTCATTCTGTGGAATATTCAAGTTTTACGTTCTCCAGAAATAGAAATGGCGCGCGATACAAATTATAGCAATAAACTGTTCCAGGCTCACGTTGATTTATTAGAATGTTATGAAATCCATAAAGTCTGTGTTCAACAATTTGTAAGTACCCACTTTTTCTAGTTAATAATAGTATCATCAGTTTTGAATATATTATTATAATATATACAATATTTCGATGAAAATGAGAGAACGAGAATGAAATGAGTCAAATTGATATAAGAAATACCGTATTTGGAACTGAGTAAAGTTTATATCTTTTATCAAATCATTTCTTGAAAGTCATTGAGAGGTGGACCGATAAGTTTGTCAATGCCACAGGAATCCGCTTGATGCGAGACGCACAGGACCAGTTGATGAGGCAATGCTTGAGGAAGGCCTATGTCCAGCAGTGAAGGTCTTTTGGCTGAAATAAAGGTAAGTAATCGTCGTCGTTACAAACTCTAGACAAGTTAATCCTTAGTTGCTAAAGCCTCATCCACTACGCAATATTTGGCGCATGACATATTGCTCAACATCTTGAAAGTTAGCGCGGAACTTTTGTTTAGCAACGTTGTCTGTCTACTTTTGGGGCCAGGAATAAAACGCGTAACGTAACAGTAAACTTATAATTTGTATTTTTCTACACAGTACAATTTACACTTGTTATATTTTATAATAGTATATGCGCCCCATATCGGCTGCTCATAATGACGGACGATCCAAAGACGTTAAGATGTCAATGTAATACACCACTCATGGCGCGGGAGATTTTAATGAAATTGCCATCCAACAAGAATAAATAAATCAATTACTGAAAAATTCATATTACGAGATAATCTAAAAATTAACAAAAAAGTAGTGAAGAACATTTAAAACGAATAGATTCATGAGTAAATGACTTCCTGATACATCAATCGACTAACATTTATATAAACAATTATTCACTAAAATACTAAATTACCTTACAGTTCGGCCATTCTGTTTCAAGCGAGTCCCATCGCTTTTTTCTTTTGATTTTATTTAAACGAAATCAACAGTAAATTAATTAATATGACTAGCTTAATATTTTGGTCACCTGTTCCTTGTTTTGGACATACGTCTGTTCGTCAGATATCACTGGCGTAATCATTTCCAGATGAATCAGATTCTAGTATCTAGTAAAATTATTCCAGGGTTGAATTATGTCGATTGCCACAACATTTTCATATTTTCTCCGACATTTAGGCCCTTTCCTCATTGGTCGGTACGGTATCGTTTCGGTACCGATTCTGTACCGTTTCGGTACTGCTTATGTTTCATCATTGGTCGGTAAGCACTCTGTACCGAAACGGTACCGCACGTGCGCATGCGTAACTCCTTTCATTTCTAGAATTCCAAATTTAAATGAATTATATTAGTACGAGAGCCCATGACCAAAATTTTTGCCGCATCGTTTTACGAACAAAATCTTAGAAAATCAATAGATTTGGTTATACTGAAATTCAAAAATCTTAATTTTAGAAAATTTTCGCGTCACGTCTGACTTGACCGTATTTTAAAATATGTCAAAAAAAAAAAAAAATACCGAACTGTTTTATAGCAATCTGTCTGATTTTTAAAATGTAGTTGAACGATAGATTTTAGATACCGAAAACACAATTTTCAGAAACCAGTAGCGTCACACGTACCCAAGAGACGATAATTTGAGAAAATAAAAAATGAGGCAAAAAACAAAACCCAGCATCCCGTCTGAAAATCTTGTTTTGATGTGAACATTGGTCAGTTGATGCGAATCATTTTTCAGAAGAAATTGTGAGCATCATATATTATGTATTGAAACCATTTTGAACTTGTTGTAATTTTTTACCGATCGGTAACATAGCATTCTGTCTGAAAACTGTTGGACATAATGAAAAAGGTTGTCCAGATGTAGACAAAAATTATATCAGACAAATTTAGTGTCTCACGTAACTAATCAGACAACTATTCGATAATTAGAAATTATTAATAAATCATATTGCGCCGTTTTTATCTACGATTAATAAAGAGCCAAAGCCACCAAAACACTCGAAAACCATCGAACTAATTTATATTTTATTTTTATATGAATTGGACAAAAGGAAACTGGAATAACGTTTGAAAAATACGGTTTTTTGAATAAAAAAACATTGTTTTTAATCATTGTCGGACTCATCTTCGGTGTCCTGGGGCATAGGAGCGTAACAAGCACCGCGCGTTTTTCGGGCGGCTCTGAAACGTTGTTTTGGTTTTTGGAATTATAGGTGACATTTGAAAATTCTGAGAACAGGTTTAAGTAACCCCGGTAATCAAACAAGAGATTAAAAAAAAAAAAAACCAGGTTGCTATGAGACAGATCGGTTTATTTTTTTGACATTTTTGAAAATGCGCTCAGGTCACATTTGATATCAGACATATTGTGATGAAACTGCCTGCCTATTTTTTTTTGACATAGCAGTAATGGTCTCCCCATAAAACTGTGATGTTTCTGACCTGTACTGCCCACCCAGTCGGGTTCAGAATTATCAAAACTAACCATTTTAATACGGTTTTGGCCGTAAAACAATGTGACATGGTTTTGGTCGTGGGCTCTCGTACTATATAATTTACTAGCTTTTGCGAGCGGCTTCGCCCGCGTGCATGTCGAAAATTATCCCACGGGAACGTACTATCAGGATAAAAGTATCCTATGTACCCTGTATCCTGTGTGTCCTGTTTGTGTGTCCATGTATGTGTGTGTGCGTGTTTCGTATGTGTGTTTCGTGCATGTTGTTCTGTGTGTATCCAGGTCATGGTGAACCCATGTGCCAAATTGTATCCAAATCCGTTCAGCTGTTTTAGCATGAAAGACGAACAAACATACAAACTCACTTTCGCGTTTATAATTTTATATATATATATTATGCGCTCGGTAAGCTTTCGGTACCGATGCAGTAAAACGCGTGACGTCACGCGGTACCGAAACGATGTCGCACCGCAGACGTACCCATCAGTGAGGAAAGGGCCTTACGAGTCAGAGGTGTATCCACAATTAGGAACCTGTCATAAGGAAGCACTTTTATTACACGTTATGTAAGTTTCTGTGATTTACCATCATGCGGTACGTGTCTCTCCACTCTTACTACGTCACCTACCCTTTTTATACTGGATTGAAGATTTTCTGTGTTTATTATAATTAGTAACGTCCCTTACCTGTTGCTCCCTTATCTTTTCGCCTACGTTTTGTCTTAACGCGTTTAGTTCTTCTACAGGAGTCCGATTGAGAGTTTATTTAATAATTTTGTTTTATCTTACTTTCAGTTCTGTTAGTAACATTAAATCCGAATAAAAATTCTGACTGGCTCTTCTGACGTTTTATGTTTTGTTGTGTTAATACCTACCTGTATGTCAGAAATGTGATCATCCCATGACTTGTCATTTCCACCATGACTAGTGATTGATAAAGCATCCAAAATGGTCCTGTTGAATCTCTCCACCTGCCCATTTACCCTGAGTGTAGCAACAGCATTTTGGGCGTGCTTTATGCCATAGGATTCAACAAAGTCTTGAATTTTTTTTGTTGATAAAGCCCGTGCCTTTGTTAGTAATTAACTCCTAAGTAACTTACAAATTGCCTCATCACTCTTACTGAAGTTATAGCTTTGGTATTTTTATGCTTACGAATTTTGTAAAATCGTCTACAATTACTGGTAGATAACAATTTCCTGCCTTGCTTTTTACGAATAGTCCTTAGCGATCTGCGTGAGTGGAATAAGAGGAACCTATACTGACTTTGTGGTGTAATTCACCTACCCGTTTACCGCCAGGAGTCTTCTGGTGAGCGCATTGCAGATAAGAGGAAACATATTTTTTTACAAGTCGGTGCATTTTCCTGAACCAGTAATGTTCCTTAATTCAATATAATGTCTTCTCGAACCTACAATGATCAACAGCATCATGATTCATCTTGAGGATTTGCCAGCGTACGCCCCATAATACAAGGCATTTCAAGTCTTCGCATTTGAACTCTATCGCTCTTTACATAATAATATTTATGCACGTCAATGGCCTTCTCAGCAGCACGCGTAGCATGACAACCATAGAAACGGGTTTTGTCGATGGAAGAATAGACAAAATGACTGATTATGATTGTATAGTTGTCATTTTGTCTATTTTTCCGTCGACAAAACCCGTTTCAATTGCGGTCATGTTAAGGGTGCAGATGGGTCCAAAAGAATTTCTCAAATTTTCTTGACTTCATCATCAGCGGATTGCACATTTGAAACCCAGTTTTGGTCATTTTTTATTTTGAGATTGCTGTATTGGTAAGATATCCAATATGTATGGTTCGCTTATCGGGTTATCCACTAGATTCCTGTTGAGTGCATCTGTGTGCGCCATTCGGGCCCCGGGACGATATTCAGTAGTGCAGTCGTACTCTTGAAGAACAACCCACCAACGTGCGATTCGAGGTATGAGATCCCGTTTTATTAACGTTGACCTGAGTGCATTGCAAACAGTCAGGCTTCTAAACGGTATGCCTACCAGATAAACTCTGAAACGATTTAACGATGAGATTACTGCCAGCGTTTCGAGTTCATAAAAAAGCATTTTACGTTCGTTAATATTTGTTTTACGGCTGAAGTACGATACTTATCGTAGTACAGTAGGTACCGACCAAAAGTCCATAGGCAATCTCACAAAGCAATAGACTGACGCTTCGGTTTGACTAACGACCTTCTTCTATAAGTTGTTTCAATACTATAGACACGCACAGTGCACACACACACTCACTTTGTCTGCAACCAATGACTAGTTCAATAATAATCATTCATTTTTTGTTTCATTCGTCTTGTTCACATAAATATTAAAGTTTAGCAGGTAGACTACAGAAAACTAAGAAAATTATTGCGATTTCTGTGGGGTAGACAGATGCAGTTATAGTATTCACTTAATAGAACTTTGTTAGTTCGTGATTATTGTCGGTGACGAGTATTTAGCTATTAGCGGTGTTGTGGTTATTATTTTCAAAATTCAGTCAGTCCGGTTTTACTGCATTCACTTTTTTAATTTATTAGGCGGTAGTCTTTGGAATTCGATTTCTCTGGAGTTTTAATATTAAATATGTCATGCCTTTCTGTAAATGAATTACCTAACAAAACGGGAAGTATCAGCATATAATCCTCTACAACGTATGAATCTATTATTTCTCACAGTCCTTGGACTTCAACGGAAGTCACGGCGACTTCTAGCGAGCGTATCAAGTTAAAATCTATACCTCTGAGTACCAGTAAATTCTGAAAATTATTAATCTGGAGATTTCAAGAGTTTGCGTCACTTACACAGACAACAAACGAATCGATTCGTTTGTTGTCTACGAATAGTAAAAGTCTAGTTTGTTGTCCTCTTATTCCTAAGACAGTTGGCGGTCTGATGGCCTGGCTGGTCACAATTCGTGCATTTTATAGGAGCTTTCTGCATTGAAAGCCTGGGTGACCAAACTCGTTACAGTTCAAACATTTTATATTGGAGTTAATATTCGTACCTGGTTTAGATGGACCCGGTTGATTTGAGTTACTTCCAAAACGTCGATCATTTAGTTTCCGCGTAGAGTCTTGCGTCTCTCTACTCGGGCCACTTTTAATAGTCCTAAATATTTTTGTACCTGTTCTGGTTCGTTGAGTTAAACTGCTTGAACCTTCACCGCATGGTCGTCTATTCCATATAGAAGACAATCTACTGCTTGCCTGCCATATATTTTACATGTTTATTTAGTAGGTTAACCTTCGCATAATAATAATGCTCCAGTGATTCTTTATGTCTTGCTTTTTAGTTAGCATTTTGGTTAAACGCTCTGCGTAATCTTCCCTACACGAGAGAGATTCAGTTTCCCTATTCATTCTGACCATGTATGCAATATCAAAGTTAGATCCTGATAGGTACCATGGTGTCTTTCTACACCCCGGTTAGCTTAGGCAGAAAATGATTTATTTTCCTTCCCAGCCGTAAATTTTGGCACTTTTCTCAATTTTGGTTAACCAAGGCAATATGGTTTGTTCTTTACACAAAGGATCGCACTCCGGTATGGTGTCCAGTCATTTCACCAAAAATTAATTTACAAATTTTCACTTGACAAGTGGCAACGATTAACAAAAACATGTTTTTTTATTTGATCAATAAACAACAACAAGTTTGCCAAATAATTCACTCAAGAAAATAATTAGGTATGTGAAAACATTTTTTACCTGTTTTTGACCAACAATTTATTTTTTATTAATTTTGTCGCATAAAACAACGTTTGCAATAAAAACGTTTTATATATTGCATTACGCAATTTCCTAAAAATTTTACTCGCTATAATAAGTAATTTTAAAGCTTTGGTTTCCATCCGAATTTGTGTGTTCATACTCTTGCCTTCACCAGTGTGCATTTCTTTCCAAGTCCAAATCGTCCATGATGTGATTTTAACCCGTTACCTCGGGTTCTTCTTCCTGCGCATGTGCCAATCCTTCCTCTCGACTGATCACATCACATGAATTCCTTAACCCTTTACCTCGAGTTTGACTTTCAACAGTACCCTTACCTCGGGTCTCATTTCCAACAGGACCCTTACCTCGGGTTACCGTTTGAATTCCAACAGAATTCTTACCTTGGTTTCCCTTTTTTAAGGCCCTTTGCCTCGAGCATTTCCTTCATATCCATTCATCTCAGGGGGCTTATATTCAACTTCGAATATAAGCTTAGTATCTGTCATAACTATAGTTACATATATGCAATCATGACATACCATAACATCACGACTATTGCGCAAAGGGATTGGGGTAGACATGTGGTAGACTTACATATCGCCAGCATGTGTTTAAATTCCATGTAATGCGACGAACCTAGTGCCTATTAGTTGGGCATCGACTCACACAACTCCCTCATCGACTTCTAATTATGACTGGTTAAAACTACAATTTTATAGATGATCTAATGAGAAATAAATTTAATCACAATTTTGAAAAGTAAGGAAAAAATGTGAGTGCTGACCATCCAGTAACATTTGAGATTGCATGTCGTCTGCCTTGGATACCTACCTATAACAGATGTGTCAAATAAAAGTGATATTTGGTCATTCAAAAATAATCAATTATAAAGTGCATTACTTACATTACTTACGGTATATCCAAACTGTGCGTGTTACACGTGGGCGTGAAACGAAAATTTTGATTTTTCCTAGGATATTCTATTTCTGAACTTTTGGGGCCAGGAATAAAAAGCGTAACGTAAGAGTAAACTTATAATTTGTATTCTTCTACGCAGTACTATTTACGATTGTTAAATTTTATAATAGTATATGCGCCCCATATCGGCTGCTCATAATGACGGACGACCCAAAGACGTTAAGATGTCAATGTAATCCACCACTCATGGTGCGGGAGGTTTTAATGAAATTGCCATCCAACAAGAATAAATAAATTAACTTAATACTTAAACAAACAAATCAATTACTGATAAATTCATATTACGAGATATGAAAATTAACAAAAAAGTCATTAAGAACATTTAAAACGAATAGATTCATGAGTAAATGACTTCCTGGCACATCAATCGACTAACATCTGTATAAAAAATAATTAACTAAAATAATAAATGACCTTAAAGTGGTTTTATACCGGCGAGGCGAGGCGTGGAAGGGATGGGCAAGAATTGAAATCACGCCTACCCTTTTACACCGAAAGAAGTCCAGCGCTGCCTCGCGCCGGCTGGTGATGTCTCGCGCCGGCTCGCGCTATCACGCGTCGCCCAGCCAGCCGTGTTTGGCACACAGGCCAGCCGAGAATATAGTATGCAGAGTTGTCTTACGTTAGTCGGAGCGAGATGGTGCGTGCCAGTGCGTGCCAGCGCGTGCCAGTGCGAAACATCGAGAGACATCGCGAGTCAGCGCTTGACGGAGTGACACCGTGCGGGTCCTTGATGGCCGGGTGCGAGATTTGTATATTCGTTTTACAAAGTAAATAAATGCTCTATTCATACAGAAATAAAGTTCAATATTGTACTAACAAATATTTCAATTCTCGCCTCGCATATCCTCGCGCATCTAGACCTTTTACACCAAAGATCGGCAGGGCGTGGGTAGAAATTTTGCTATACAAATTTCAATTCTCGCCTATCCTATCCACGCCTCGCGTCGCCGGTGTAAAACCACCTGAACACTACGCATGATCAGTCGTCGACAACATGTCGCCAGAGGAACTAGCGTTGATTTCAGCGGTGGTGGTTATAATTTTATCGAAAAATGCATCAAAAAGAAGTAATAGCAGCAGTATCCCGTAAACATAAATAGTTTTGTTACAGTTCAATTAATTTGAGCAGTGGTTCGTTACACCACGTTACGGTTATGTCTGCGCGTCACGTCTCCACGCGACAACTTTTGATGCTCAACCGCATGTTGCACGGAAACATATTACGCGATAGCTGGCAACGTCGAGCGCTGTTGTGCAACATTGCCGAACATGTTGAGCGTCAATTGTTGCTGAGTGGATACGAGGCTTAGTAGTAAGTAGCAGCAATAATAATAATATTTGTGTAGTGTGGATTATTGTGGGTACAATAGTAATAGTAATGCTAGTAGTAGTAGCTGCTAATATTTATGTTATTTAATTTGGACACTTTTCAGATCCTTTATTACATTATAGAAGTATTTATCCATACTCTAATTTACATTCAAGTAGCAATTGACATGCTAAAAACAGGCATCAAAGACGAAGTAAGTATTACTTTAATAGGTACATAATTATCAAATTTTATTTGTCACCATGTGTGATTGGCGTCAAACATATATTTTATTGTAGAATGCAGCTTCTGTGGCGTCGATTTCCATATACTTTTGGATGACAAAAGGTTTGGTGTTGCAAACAATGATGAGCCAGCAATGCGAGAAATTCTACATAGCCATACAAAGTGTTCAAGATACATGCGCACTTTTTTTGAAAACAACTTCCACTGGTAACTTTTTAAATAAACTCTACGATTTTAATTATATTCATTTATATCTCAAGCCTCGAGGGGCTTGTGGCTAAGTAATAACAGCTGCACGGGTCGATCGACCAGGTTAAGCTACGCTTGCCGCGGTTGGTCCGTGGATGGGTGACCATCTTTACACACTTAGTCCCCTCCGTGCCTCGGAAAGCACGTTAAGCCGTTGGTCCCGGCTGTCATTTGTAGATGTTTGACAGTCGTTACGGGTAGTTAGAAGCCCAAAAAGTCTGACAACCAGTCTTACCAAGGGGTATCGTGTTACCTAGTCACTAGGTTGTGGAGGTCAGATAGGCAGTCGCTCCATGTAAAATACTGGTATTCAGCTGCATCCTGTTAGACTGGAAGCCGACCCCAACATAGTTGGGAAAAGGCTAGGTAGATGATGATATCTCAAGCCTATTGTTAGATCATCTCCCAAAATAAATATTGATTATAAGCGATAAGGATGAGAATCAGCTGTATACTTTGTTAGCTTCTTCATAAACTTTAATTTGTGCATTGTTACAATTGACAGATTATGAAAAAAGGCTGTGCAAGAACGTACTGCGCATCCATCGAGCATCTTTCAGCAAGATACGCGTGTGCGGCTTGTTCTACGTCGACGCTGCGTTACAATTAGGTCTGATGAGTCTTCTCACTAACTACACTGTTGTGTTGCTACAGTTTGCTTATTTGTAATTCAGATTTCATTAAATCCACTTTACGAAACATCTTTACTTTTTCTTTATCTAATCTAATACCTTTAAACGAGAAATTATTGTATATATAATCTGAATCTCGGAACGCCTCGAAAAATAGTATAGTTTCTGTGATATAGAAAACAAAAATAACGTAGTAAAGGCAAGAAATATTATACGACTTTTTGTTTTTGGTTTTCAACACAAATATAGTAACTACTTGTGCTGATATATGATAAGCGGTTCTGTTTATAAAATTTCTAGTTTGGCTTCGATTTTTATAACCTTTCAACTGTCATTAAAGAGACAATAGAATTTTAATTGTTATCCACCTCAATGAGGCATCGTAACAGATAATGAGATAAGAAACCACTGAACAACACGGCATTCACAAATGTTGTCACGATCGGATATATTTTGAAAGGGAAGGTGCATATTTTTTTGTAAACGCGATTGTGCTCCTTATTTATATTACGTTACGGATCAATGTTCTATGCAAGTATTTTTAATTTAAAGGTTTTGAAAGTTTTTTTTTTTTTTTGTAAACGCGATTGTGCTCTTTATTTATATAATATTAGAGACCAATATTCTACGCAAGTATTTTTCTTCTACCAAGGCTTGGAAGTTGGAAGTATCCTTTTATGCATACGCGATTTCATTCCTTATTTGTATGAATTTATGAATCTATTTTCGATTCAGAAAGAAAATACTTAAAAATATTTCGAGCTCTGGGTTTTGGCGCTAGTGTTTAAAGGTGGACGTACTTGGAAGCCCTGGTGTTCGATTTTGCAAGTACGACCCATGTCTAGAGTCAAAAGCGCACTAGTTCGCGTAGACGACCATTTGACTATGACATGAAAAAAAAATGGCGGCGGCGAAAATGTTCTTAATTTTCCAGAGAATTTTTACATTTTTGCATCTGTCATCTTGGATTTAATTTTGACCTCACTATCGGCTTTATCACCCTCAAATACTATAAAAACGATACCCATGACGAAAAATATGAAAATTTTCCCAGCCGCCATCTTAGATTTACATTTTGACCTCACTATCGGCTTTATCACCCTCAAATACTATGAAAACGACACCCATGACGATTTTTCTTTAATTTACGCGGCCGCCATCTTGGATTTACATTTTGACCTCACTATTGGCTTTATCATCCTCAAATACCTACTATGAAAACGACACACAGGTAAAAATAAAATAAAAAAAAACAGCCGCCATCTTGGATTTACATTTTGACGTCATTATCAGCTTTATCACCCTCGAATACTATGAAAATGACACAAAATGTCAAAAATTTAAAAAAATGCAGCCGCCATCTTGGATTTTGATTTTGACCAAATTTATTCAATTTTCTTGCATTTGTGTGTTTACAAAACAGTAGCGTCTTTTCGCAAAACTCTGTAGTTCTAAATACAAACATTTCCTTTCGCAGTAAATAAACTAACAAAAAAAAAGGATGGTTTACGACAGGCAATAAATATGGGGCGCCAACAGCCAACATTCGGTCTGACCCGCCGCTATAGATGTTTCACATCTGATAATGTGACTGTGTGCACTTGTTCGGTCACGTGACCGACGCGGTAACGAACGATACGTGTTTCCCCCTCGAGACCTTGCGGCATACTGAATCTCGGTACGGGATGTATGAGTTACACTGGTAAATATACCCATATTTTAGGATAAAATCTGAATAAAATCAGAATTTGGCCTTTTCAAAAAAAAAATTGTTACAAAATGTTCGTTATTAAATTGTCTATCCATTAGTGTTACTAGCAAAATTAAATAATGTTTACTTTACGAGGAGACGCATGTTATCAATCATTATTTCTCATTTTTATGGTTTCGTTGAAAGGAGATTTAATGAAATATACACGCCATTAAAAAAAAAAATTGTACAGTTTTGGGATCAAGAATATGTAGAAATTTAATGTATTTTTATTAAGTTGATATTTCTTTTTGAATAACAGGTAGATAGCTCCTAAAAACTGCACAAAAAACGGCTAGCGCGGCGTTTTGGTCGGGGAGGCGCCTTAATAACCATTAATATTCTGTCACAATAGCGATAACAACAGTAAATATAATTTTAGTCCAAATTGAGTTAAACATAGATTCGGCATCAACGCAATGAGCTGTACAATTTGATCTGATTTCTATTTTAATATCGTAACGGGAACTTTTAATTTTCGATAAGGATAACGGCAGTAAGCCGATTTTATGATAAGTTTAAGTTTCCCTAGCATTAGGTACAGTAGTAAGTAACGGCGAGTTTCTAAGTGCGGTATCATCATTCATGGTTTACTTCTGCTAATGTATGAGCAGTTACTACACATTGCGGTTATAATAAGCAATTGATGCTAAAATTATTAAACTTACTATAATTTTTTTTTTAAATTTTTATTCATTTTATTTCAGGTATTAACCCATAGCAATATTACAAATTAAATTACAATAAATTATATTACAATAAATTACATTAAATTGATATTAAAATTAATTAAAATTAAGTTCTACATTTCAGCATAATTATAAGCGTCTTAGCAGGTACACACAGTGAAATAATACAGATACAATTTGATTAGTACATGCACATAATCGAGACAGGAAAGATGCCTTGAGTCTCCTCAAGAGCCCGTAAAAATTAGTAACTCTGTTCTTAGCGAACATGCCAGTCGCACTACACCGCCAGGGCAGCTTTAATATAGCTCTAGAGGCGTTATTATATTGTACACGAAGAGTGTTATGAGCACTCTTCGTGTACCTGTACCCGAGCTGACTGGTGTAGAACGACTGACAGTAAGCCTTGAACAGAGTTATTTTAACTTGGTTGGAGCAGTGAGAAAAGCGTCTAGCCAACATGTTGCTTCGACATGCGATACTGCGCCTCTGCCGTTCCAGATCAGCATCATCTGCTAAATCATCCCTAATTATGTGACCAAGATATTTAAGCTTAGTAACAGTATTTAAGGCAGATCCACATAAATTGATCGGTAAGATATGATCGGGGCCTTTACTATATTTAAATATCATAACCTCCGATTTCTTAACATTATAGGTGAGATAAACTTATACTAGATATAAAATAGTTTTTGTTATTTAAAAGTTTTCTAATAGAAATAATTATTTAATGATTACACAATGAAATAATATTTTACTTAGGCTACACAATTCAAAAATCAGAATTTAAATAAGTTAATAAAACAAGTCAGAAAAGGTAAAAATGTGACGAAAAACTTTGAGCGCCAATTACTCGAAACTACGGAAAACGTACTTATTGCTGTTATCGCTAGCGCAGCAGTATTGTTGTAACTATTTTATTACCATCAGAAATATGGTAAATCTATAATGTATCTATGAGCACAGTGCAGTAATTTGGGGTCTACATGAAGCTGGAGTGGATCCAAAATAAATTCACAAGTCACTTATATTTTAAACTGTACGAGGTATATCCGTTCCATCCATTGATGTACCGCTACACTATTTGTACTAGACGGACCAATACGTGAGGAGAAGCCCACAACTACTAGCCGTGGTAACCAGGACCAATCTACTGGCCAAAGCCCTTCTCACCCGAACAATACGCATTGTAAACGAAGTCCATGAGAGAATTTACATTATTATTTTAAAATATAAATATTTTCGAAAACTACAAGCTATCGTTCATGGTTTCTTCCTGCAGGCCTACACCCTAACCACGAAATCCGAAGATTCGGCCAAAGAAACATGATAGTATCATTGTGTTAGGGACTCATTGGATATGTATTGCTGTATTGTAAGTGCTTTTATACTAGGTGGTGTTCATTCAGGGTTTGATGATGGAGTCGGAAGTTGGCCATAGGAACTCCTCAACCAAACAAGTTAGAACCATCGTTTTTAGACTCCTTGGACTATGTATTGACAAGTGCTTTTAAACTAGGTGCTGTCCAGGTCCATATGAACTCCTCAACTAAACAAGATAGCCCTATTGTGTTTGCGGTCGTTGATTTTGTCTTGCCAAGTATTGCAGCCCAAGATGTAGTCCAGGGCCTCATGATGGATCTGGATGGTCATTATAGGAACTCGTTAAGGTGACAAGATAGCTCTGTTGTGTTTAGGTCGTTTCGATGTATTTTGACAAGTAGGTAAGTTAGCCCAAGGTGTGATGATAATAGTGCCGGAAGGTGGCCACAGGAACACCTCAACTTTACACGGTAGCCCTATTGTGTTGAACACGTTGGTTTTGTCTTGACAAGTAGGTACCTTACAATGAAGGACAGATATTTTATCAAATTCTAAAATAAAATGTAAGTAAAATACTTTTTTAAACAAGCCTATAATTAAATAAAAAGTACAAAATAAAACATACGTAAACTTAGAACTTTAATATTTTCTTAAAAGCTTGAGGCGTGAACGTCGTTCTTTTACAATAATAGTATGAATATTATAGATGGAAGTATAGATTTATGTTGTAACCTGGATCCTTAGGTTACAACATAAATCTATACTTATATATAATCAACATATATACGTATTGAAATGTAAATGTTTTGTAAACAACATTTTAATTTTTTTAATTTTCTCGCTCCGTTCCTATATAATAAAATAAACGAAGAGTGTCAAATCTACGGACTACCGTATTACAAATGTGACAAAATTGTGCAATCGTACCTCCAAAATAAGTCATATGATGAAACAGAAAAAATCTTATCTTAATATAATCAATATGGACAAGCAAATACAGACACACACACACACACATGCACACACCCCCCTCTCATTCATACACACACATGCATCTACTTACCTTAAAAATTAAAATTATTTTATTTCATGTTTAATAAAACGTATATTTAAATTTTAATTGTCAATCACAATACTCCAAAATTGTCACAGCAACATCAGAAGCACTATGTAACCTTTACGTCATTATACCTAAGGGGACCGGACTGCTTCTCCTTAACACAGGTTTTCATAACCTAGCTAGGAGAGCAGTGCTCACCCACACGTTGTAGAAATAGTACTTATTTTGTAAAACTGTTTTTTTTTAACGTGTACTACAATGGTTTGTTTTTGAGTAAATAAATATTTATTATAATTATTATTTATATTTTTAAACGTCTTTGACATTTTTATTATTATTTTGCCATTTTTTGCTAGAAAGTGAAGATTTAGTGGGCTGGATAGTAACATTTTGCACAAGTATAAAAGTCACTCTATGTATCGAAGACGCTAGTAAAACAATCTCTGCTCTGTTTACACGGTCAACTAAATTCTACAATCTAACGTTTCATTTCACACTGTTTTACATAACCTCTAATCGTGTCAACGATTTTTGCATTATCAATGAAGCGGGTTGAACGCTGATAAGTCAGTCAGTCAGTCAGTTTCTACTTTTATAGAAATTATGACATCGATGGTACCCACCCATACCGGTCAACAACCGATATTTACGAAAGCACGACTGTAAATTTAAAACTCAACTGAAGAACAAATAAATCTAGTATATTTTCGATTAGCATTTAATTTACAGAAAGTAGAATTGCAACTGCAGAATAGAGTAATGAACGATAACTCTCAACAAACATATTGGTAGCATAGCGTCTACATAGAACAAGCCACACGCGGTCATCTTACTGAACGTTCGATTTGTCTGTCGCACGTTCTTGTAAAGAAGTTTTTGACAATCTGCAAAAAAAACAAATAGATACTTATACCGAATGAAAACAAAAGAGAACTAACTGTGTTTGATGAAAAACAAGATTATTGGACATACTAAAAGTAGGGAAAGTTAAACTTATTTCGACAAAAATAAAACTTGAGAGGTGTCAAGGGACACCCGGATGGAACGAAGTTCCTTTCGATTAATTAGTGAAGGAATTGTAATAAAATGAGTAGGTAAGTGAGTGCATACGCCACACACACAGTGTACACCGCAGCACCACACAATACCAAAATAGGGAATAATGCGGCGTTTTCCCGTGATTTTAATGGAGCCAAAAGAGAGGTCTTTTTCTCCTGATTTCGGAGACCCCAAACTTGATAGGTCTACGACCTCTGGCTCCAAAGTTAAGACCAGGGGGGGGTGAGGAGTGCAGGGGTGTATCGGGATCAGGGGGTCGCGGGAGGAAACGAGGGGGGTTCGGGGGGAGGTTATATATATAAGAGAGTTGTAAGATATACTTAATTACAGATATTGGGGGTCAAAAGAAAAGGGGGTCAAAAATGGGGTCTAAGGGGTCTAACTGAATATAGGTTCTAGCTGAAAGGGAAGTACTATCAAAACTTTGATATTCCCAGCCGTTTCCGAGATATTTAAAATTTAAAAAAAAAGTGTCGTTACACAATAATAAACTGTCGTTACAACTTTTGGTCTTCATTTTTTCCGTCTAGCCCCCTTTCGCAACGCGCGATAAGGAACTTCGTTCCAAAAAAAAAAACAGTTACCAGCTGCGTCTTTTCAATTTATACAAGGCCATACGCAGCCATAGGAAACTACTCGCGTAAAAGAAAGTTAATATATTTTTAAATCTGCGATTACAATGCATACACGAATTATGCGTACTGCACGTGTATAGTTTGTAACGTGGACGCGCGCGTCCTGGTTCCTAACTACACTACATCACTTTTAAAGATATAGTATAATAAAATAAATTAAAAAACAAAAATGTAAACTGGGTGAAATATGTTAGGTTAGAACAACAACCGCGCGCGAGCCGAACGAGCGAAGCGAACGGTGCCGCGGCAGCGGCCAGCGGGCGCTACTTCCAAGTTGCTCGCCAGCCAGGCAGCTGCTAGCCAGGCATTTTATTTCATATTAGCGCAAGGTGCATGACGTCGCAAAAATAAGTTGGCAACTAGTTCACAAGTTGTCGCAATCTTTACGCGATTAGACTGACATTGTATATTTTGGAACAAGGTAGTTAATTAGGTCACTACGAAGTATACGCGAGTATTTGCGTACTACCCTTGTATAGATTGGAAGACTAATCTATACACGATTATTTTCACACTTGTGCATTCTGGCCTACCTAGTACAGAATGGAAAGACGCTTGCTAGCTTGATACTGAATGACTGAGCTGTCCTTCCAACCTACCGAAGTACTTAAATTGGGATTTGCTGAAATTCTTACTTGGATAGTCCCTGTTCTTCATTAGTTGTATACACGCTGTCATAGCTTCCTCAACAGTTATATAAAACTTCTCACAGTAAATACAATGTAATACTACTAGTACTATATCCTTTGTCAGAAATAAAATAATACCAATACTCCGAAGGCAAGCCTGGAAAATGAAATTTATTAAAAATGTATCTTTGGCAAAAAAACAGTCAAATTTTAGCTCAGGAACAACGTCAAAATTCAGCTTATCTGTCCAAAAACAAATCCTGTTTTGTCAATAAACATTACAAACTTACTTTGTTTCCCAAATCAGCAGAGTTTTTCATCACGTAAATCATATAGGTGACATAACATAAACCGCGTTGGAATACGCAGAATGTGTGATATAACACCTAAAAATAAAAATAGTGGTAGTCTACTTAGTTTTCATCTAAGTATTAGATGATAACTCAGTAGTCAAGTCAAAAAGCATAAGAGCCAGTGCTTGGTTATAGAGTTGAGTATTGTTCAACTTGTACCTGCTGCCAAATGTCATGGCGCCTCTTGACCAAATTTCTCCGGGTACTTGATCAAGACACGCATCTTTGTATCATCGCACAAACATCGTCCACTAGTATGTATTGATTTTTTATTTTGTGGGAACGTATAATTAATTCTTGAACTTACCAAAATCTGGAAAATTTCTTTGTACAGATTGTAAGTTTTCAATATATTTTCATATATCCCGAACAGTTTGAGACACTGATCATCATTGTCGTTTTCATCATTCATCATCATGACGTCATTGATCCACGTATCTAGATATTTTTTTAACAATATTATGACTCTAATGGCTATTACAAAGTTCAGATCTAATGGGATACACATTAAGTCGCAAATATCGGAAATAATAAAACCGGTTTCAACAGAAATTAAGGGATTAAAATACATGACATTCATTAAAATATGAATAATGATAGTTGCTGTAGTTGCGCTCCAGTTCCATATAACAAAATTCCGGATACTCTTACTAAAATCAATGCTCCTATGTATAGTTTGGATCTTTAAAACAAGTAAGACGTTGTTTTCTTTGTGCACAATATCTAGAATAAATATCGTCGTGAACCCGATTGCGCTGGAGATGAAATTGATAATAGTAGAAAGTGAGAAGATATCGTATTTAAATTGTGTCTTATTCACTTCTATGTCTTCTACGGTAAAAATTCTAACGGCACACAATGTATTTAAAAACAACATTAAACAAAACGCAAATCCATGACATTTTTGTCCAGTTGCATAAATGAGACTTTTTCGCAGATAATATTTTGAATTCAAGAAAAGATTAAGAGGCAGATTGAAAGAATATGCTATTCTTTTTATATCTTTATCCAGTCGATTATTGAGTATCTCCTTTCGTGTTTGTGACATGGTGTTTACTATCTACTTCAACTGTTTGTAGCTTTATGAGTACCTGACTAACATGACTCTGTAAAAAGACATTTTAACGGAGTAATTAAAAAAAAAGATATTTAAAACTAATCGGATTAATACGATGACACGGCAAGGACGCGGAAAAAATATTAATGTCAGAAATGGTTTTGGTACATAAAAAATATTGAAGTTTTTGAGCAGTCATAATCAATCATAATCATATCGCCATCTTCATAAAACTTAATCTTTTTTAGTGTTACGGCTACCTGAAGTCACTTTAGATATTGCTAGCCATACGTTTTGACTAACTATTACTATAGATATAGGAACAGAATTTAATTAATTAATTTATTTTCGGAAGCTTCAGCTACTTACACTTCCCTGTCTTTACATTTACGAAGTAGCAAGCTATGTTAAAGCAAATATGCATCTATATAACCACCCAAAGAGTTTACGACACAAAAATGAAATATGCGCAACACCACATAAAAAAGCTATTTTCTATAAAAACTTTTTAGGTATGGCACCCAAAATTTACAATAAACTACCTAAACACATTATGGAAATTAAAGATATAGATCTGTTTAAAACCAAAACACACGAATTTTTAGTTGCGAAATGCTATTATAATATTAATGAATATTTAAATGAAAGATGCTAGGCCTGTTACATCTGATTTACTATGTTAGGAAAATTGTTAGTTATTTATTGTTTTGGACTTAATTAATATTGATTATTCTAAAATTAAATGTTGGTTGGGTATGTATTATTATTATTTAATTTAGTTATTATTTATTTATTTAAAATTATTTTTTTACTGTTTTTAATGTAATTTATTGAATTTAGTTGACATTTTATTGATAGTTTTAAATTTAGTTACACTATTTGCATACCCATATAGTGGTAAAATATGGAGGACTTTATTATAATGAAAAATATCTATGTATCTCTTACCCATGTTTGCAAATAAATAAATGATTTGATTCGATTTGATTAGATATTGAACTGCCGCATGCCCATGGACATTATTTTAACCAATAGTGTTCGACGTTATATGAAGTAAATAAAAATTCGGTACTGTACTATACCAGTAGGCAATATATGTTCTTGAAATCATATAAAATAAAATGGGAAATTGTATAAAAACTTTATACATCTTTTTCTCTTCTATGACGTTTTGTCAATCAACAAACTTAATTACATGGAAACCGCATAGTAAACTTATTACAGGTCTAAACAAAAAAATATGTATATATTTAATTAAACAAATAGACATACATAATTATTAAAATCTTTAAAAATGTAGATTTTTGATGAATGATGATCTTTACCGAGGTGGTGATCCATATCCATAGATCCATAAGTCTTTTTTGGCTCTTATTTGATTTAATAACGAATTTTAAGCTCGATTAGTGATTAAGGCCCTTATTACAGAACGTTTCTCAAGTCCAGTTTGATCTTCAATCAGTCGATTACTTTTTATATATAGAGTCAGTACTTGAGCATCGGTCTTATAATTACAGAACGGTAATCAATCTATACTTATCTCATTACTCAAATAAATCGAGACTCAGAATGAGCCTTAAGTAGAGATGTGTACCTATTGTCTATGCATATGCATCGGATGTAGTTGTATGTTTGTTTATTACGTTTAATAATTAGTTTTTCTAATTAAATTAATCATATTATCACTATAAAATGGCAGGACTATGAAAGAATGTCAGTCCATTGGAAAAAAACCTATTACTTAATATAAATTCTAATGGATTTCAAGCATAATAATGAAAAAAAAAACTGCGTTGGTGAGGCTAAAGTTCAACCTTCTATTTGAATCATCGTTGAATAAATTATTGTAATGATCTACTCCTCCAAATATATCCATTTTGATAGTAATCGTTAAAAAAAAATCAATATTTAAAAACTCGACAACGCAGAACAGAACAAAAATTGACATGACAATCTATGCTCAAGCGCGGTCTCGACCACACTTGATTACACTTTACGGATCCAATCACTGCTTGATTTCAATTCAAGAACTGAGTAACGCTCTAAAATAAAGCCAAACTCAGCTGCACTTATGATCAATGAATCTATGCTTGAGGAACGTTCTAAAATTAAAATGAGTTAGTGGAAATGTGCAATTCTAACGTAGTTAAAGTGGACCTGCTGACTCCCAGCAGCCCTCTATCATCATTGCATAGGAAATCCAATCTTGGCACTCTCCAACCTGAGGCAACGGAGGACCCGTACCAGTCAGGTAGTGCTCAGATCTCTATTCCACATAAAGATTTACCAGATGTTAAACAAGATCCATTGCAAGTAGTTCAGACAGAAATTAGTTCTCCCCCTTGTAATGGTAAAGTTTGTTACCGCTCCATTATGTTTTCTGATAGTTTTGGAAAAGGGTTAGGAAAATTACTTAGTGACAACCTGAGTCATTCTTCTGAAAACTATTGTAGGCCTCAGAATTCCTACAAACAAATAATGTCTTCAATAACTAGGAAGGAATATGATCCTAATGCCATTATTACTGTATTAATAGGTAATAGTTTTAATGTTAATAAAGATGATATTACTGATAGTGTCACCGAACTATTGAAGTTAAATTGTATGAAAATAATTTTGTGTGCTTTTCCATATTTTGAGCACTTGTCAAACAGACAAAACAACTACATTCACATGTTAAATAATTACATGCATTTCTTAGTTAGTCACCATAGTGACAAGTTTATATTTTTTGACACCAACATTTTTGTTGATAAGCTCAGGTCGACTAGGGATACTGTGTATCTGCCCATTAGTTTTAGACGTCAAATAGCTAGGCTATTAGCTTTTAATATTAACCCAGACATAATTAGTATGTCGAAGTCTTTTAGAATTAGTACCACAATTAGTAATAGTACTAATGTTAAGGTGGTTAGCACAATTAGTTTAAACTAGTTTGTAAGACAACAGAAGGTACCAATAACAGTATAATTAAACTTAATAACAAAAAGGTATTTTCTAGCACTAACATAGTTAACTGTACAAAAGGGGCTAAGCAGAAATCCTTGAAATTATTACATCAAAATATTCAAGGTTTTTCTTCCAAACAATTGGAAATTGAATTGTTTTTAGAAAAAACAATGTTTGACATTATATGTTTAACTGAGCATTGGTTAAATGATTATGAAATGTTAATTAACTATGAGAATTATAGTGTGGCCAGTTGTTTTAACCGAAAATCAATGCTGCGTGGAGGTTCATTAATCTTAATTAAAAGTTGTATTAAATCAAAAACCCGTAATGACATAGTTGAACTGTCGGTTGAACATAGCATTGAACTGTCTTGTGTTGAGCTAGATAAGCATGTTATAGTGTGCGTTTACAGACCCCCAAATTATCAAAACTACTCTATATTTGAGTCAGTAATGGAAGATGTTTTGGCAAAACTTGCAACTTGTAATAAATCAGTAATTATTTGTGGTGACTTTAACATTAATATTTTAGAAAATAATTCAAATACCGGTAGATTTTTAAATTTGTTCAAATCATTCAATTTGTCACATGTGTTTGTGGAACCGACCCGAATAACTACATCTACTGCTACATGTATTGATAATGTGTTTTGTTGCTGCGACTATTTAGATAAAGCCATAGTTAATTATCTCCCTTCGGATCACAGTGGTCAATCCGTAACTTTTGAGTCTAACATACCATTACAAAAAGTGCAGATCAAATTCAGACCAATAACAGCTGTTAATTTAAATAAATATAATAGCACTTTAGTTTGTAAGTTAAGTAATCAGGTCCTTACAATGAACAATGTTAATATTTTGTATAAAGAATTCTTTTCGTTAGTCCAATCCGAGTTCAATAATTGTTTTAAGAAGAACACTAAAACTATCAGCCCTAAGTTTTTATTTAGTGACTGGGCAACTACAGGACTCAGGAAAAGTAGGGATAGACTTTTCGAGCTGTATGGCCTTAAGCCTTATATTAACACGGAAACTTTTAATAAGTATGTTGCTACTTACTCTAGAACTTTTAAGAACACTTGTAAGGCAGCTAAAGCCTTATACATTAGCAACAAGGTTAAATCAGCAGACAATAAAATACAGACGGTTTGGAAAATTATTAATAATGAAACGAATAGAAACAAAAAGCATAATTCTGATTATACACTGAAGACGTCATGTGGTGGTCTCATTTGCGATAGCAAAGAAGTTGCTCAAGAATTTGTAAATTTCTTTACCAGTATCCCACTTAAAACTACTGAAACCTTAAACTCCTCGCCCTCACTCTCTTTTGATTTATTAAGGGCCAACGTTTCAGCATGCCCGATTGAATTTAACTTTAAGCATATTAACCCCATAACGGTAATAAAAGCTTTTAAACAAATCAAGATCAAATTGACCGAAGATCTTTGGGGGATGTCCATTAAAGTCTGTACCTCCATAATTGAGACCATAGCGCCTTACTTAGCCTTAATATTTAATTTGTGTGTGGATCAAGGAGTCTTCCCGGATTTAATGAAATACAGTAAGGTAATACCACTTTTCAAATCCGGGGACAGTAAAGACACCAATAATTATAGACCCGTATCCGTGTTGCCGGTATTCAGCAAGGTGTTTGAAAAAGTAATGCTTAATCAAATGCTCAATCATTTTAACACAAATAAAATCCTTCACGATCAACAGTATGGTTTCAGCAAAGGACGTTGTACAACCGACGCTGGTGTAACCCTATTAAGACACATTTTTAACGCGTGGGAAGAGGCCCAAGATGCCATAGGGATCTTTTGTGACCTCTCCAAAGCATTTGATTGCGTCGATCACGAAACCTTACTCTTGAAACTAGAGCATTACGGACTTGGAAAACTTGCACTCAATTTAGTAAAATCTTATTTAAATGATAGACAACAGCAAGTTCAAATAAACGGTATCAATTCACTAGGTTTAAAAGTAAAATTAGGTGTGCCACAAGGCTCGATATTGGGTCCATTCCTCTTCTTAGTATACATTAATGATCTACTCCATTTATTAAAAAATCAACCACAAATGGTGTTATTTGCTGACGATACTTCTTTAATTTTTAAGGTAGATAGACGTGCTACAAATTTTAACGACGTAAATAACGCCCTACAGCAGGTCCAAAATTGGTTCACTGCTAATAATTTAGTATTAAATGGAAAAAAAACTAAGTGCATAAAATTTTCTTTACCAAATGTCAAAAGTAGTGATTGTGAGATAGTATTGAATCAAGAGAAACTAGAATTCGTTGATAAAACTATTTTCCTAGGGATCACGCTCGACTCAAGGCTGCAATGGGGTCCTCATTTAACATCTCTTGCAGGACGGCTAAGTTCAGCAGCATATGCTGTCAGAAAAATCCGTCAGTTTACTGATGTAGATACCGCGAGGCTAGTATATTTCAGCTACTTTCATAGTATCATGTCCTACGGTATTTTACTGTGGGGACGGGCTGCAGACATCGAGTCTATTTTTATTCTCCAGAAAAGAGCGATCAGAGCCATATATTGTCTCCGCAGGCGCGATTCTCTAAGGAAACTGTTCAAGGATATTAACATCATGACGGTACCTTGTCAATATATCTATGAAAACATCATGTACGTAAGAAAGAATTTACATCTTTTTAGCAAAAGAGGTGATAGACATAATTATAGTACTAGAAATAGGGACCTATTAGTTCAACCAGGTTTCAGACTGGCTAAAGTAGATTCATCTTTCATGGGATACTGTTTAAAATGTTACAATAAAATTCCTCCCCACATACTTCAACTGAATGAGACGAAATTCAAATCTTGTATAAAACGCACACTATGCAGGCAGGCATATTATACGTTGGGGGATTACATCACTGATAAAAATGCTTGGCTCAATGCTGGTCCTGCTCCACAACCACAACTAATTGATTAACATTTGCAAATACTGTTGGAGCTGCTGAAGATTGTAAGACCATCTTTGCATTGTATAAACTCAATCTCTTTTGTATTATATAATTGCATAGCACACTATGTGAGCACTATGTACTAAAGTTACCATTTACCGGGTAATATGTCTTGCATTGACTTGAATGTGTCCTGGCGGCTGTGAGTATGTCATGCTCACTCAAATGTTTCGCTGATGGTGGCGCGTGTGTTGGATCATTTAGCTCCCTTCAAAATGGTTGAGCTGAATGGTGCTAATCCATGCGTCATGTTCGTGAACGGGCGCCATCAGTTGGGACTGGTCATCTCTTAGCTGCCAGGGCTTATTTTTAATTTTCATTTTTTTGAATTGTTCTTTTTTATCTTTTTATTACGGACGCTTCTCATGTGCACATCTTTCTACATTGTTCTCACATGTATAATTTCACCATGAATGATGTAACCAATATTTTGTAACAATTTTTTATTTAAAAGAGTGTCCGTGGAGTTTCTTGCCCGTTCTTCTCCATAGGTACCTACTACGCTTTGGAATGGGCAACTAGCTTCATACCTATTTCTGAATGACCGATTCCTTGACAATTCAAAAGTGCCTGTAAATGGTTTAATTGAAATAAATGATTTGAGTTTGAGTTTGAGTTTGAAACGAGACTCAAAACTAGTTTTAAACAGAGATCCAGAGAACAGAAACCGCCACCTTTCCTGGCGTCTGCAGCGTGGCACACCCTTTGCGGTCTTCGTGGTGTCTGCAGCGTGGTCTTTGCGGTCTTTGTCACACCAAGCTAAGCCAGGAGAGTACTTTGCTACTCTCATGGCTCTTAAACAAATAATGACTGTAGATCTACCTACCCTCATACTATTTTATTGTATTATACATATTTTTGCTGGCTTCAAAAAAAGAAGGAGGTTCTCAGTTCGTCGGAATCTTTGTTTTTTTTTTCTTATATATTTTCCCCGATCACTCGAAGACGGCTGAATCATTTTTTTATGGCTCTATTTTCTAGTTAGTTCCTTGTCATTTGGTCATGATCTGGTGATGAGATCTTGGAGAAATCGAGGGAACTCTTCAAATATTGTAGACACACCTATAGTGATTTGAGTATTTTTTATAGTAACTCATGCATTTGCTCTCGGAAAGCACCATTTGGTAAAGTGGAACTGATGATGAAGGACACAGATGGCCACTGGAACTACTCAATAATTACCTATGTATTTCACGGGTTGCGATTCGATTACTTTAATATGGTTGGTAAGCAATTGATGTTCGTCATAATTCAAAATGGTGCAGTGGAGCTGATGGTGAAGTACCTGGAGAACTCATCAACAATTAAAGTCCCTGCATTGGGAAAAGCAATATTTTGTAAAAGGTGGTGTGTAGTTGACATTAGGCTAGAAAACTGGTAACTTAGATAAATTACAAACAAACACACTAAAAAGAGAAAAAGAAAACTTTTTTTTTAAAAATACAACCGAATTCTAAGCTACAAAGTGAAAAATAACTTAAATTTATATATTATATTTCGGAAATCGGTGGCAAAAAAACTAAAATACTGATCCAAAGACACTGACTTCCGAAATCAAAGTTATTTTTCACTTTGTAGTTTGGAAGTCGGTTGTATTTTTTGTTGTAAAAAAGTTTTATGTTGACAACTTTACGTCATCTTATTTAATTTTATCTCCACCTTGTAAACCTTCGGCACAATAGCTTGATATTATCACGTCATTAGTACCCGCATCGGTCAATAAGAGATATTTTTGACAGTTCGACTGTAAATCTGCAAAGCTGTCTTCCGCCATCTAATAATCAGGCAAGACGATAAAAAACGAAACAAATAAATCTGGTCTATTTCCTATATCGACTCCTTATAGTGAAAACCTCGTAAGTGTAAAAGACTCCCTAAGGCGTCGATATGCATTTAATTTACAGAAAGTAGAATTGCAACTCTATGATAGCGTAATGAACGATAACTCCCAGCATACATTTTGGTAGCTTAGCGTCGAAATAGAACAGGCCACACGCGTTCATCTTACTGAACATTCGATTTGTCTGTAGCACGTTCTTATAAAGACGTTCTTGATACTCTGCAAAAAAAACAAAAAGAGATTTTGGATATACCGAATGAAAACAAAAGAGAACTGTTTTTAATTTAAAACCAGATTGTTCAACATACTAAACGTAGGGCAAGTTAACTTAGTTCCGCAACAGATACAGTTGCGAGCTTGGAACTGGGATTGTGATTCGTTCAAATTCTTACTTGGATAATCCTTGTTCTTCAATAGCTGTATACACACCGTCATAGCTTCTTCAACAGTTATATAGAACTTCTCACAGTAAATACAATGTGATATTACCAATACTATATCCTTTGTCAGAAATAAAATAAGACCAACACTCCGAAGCCAATCCTGGAAAATAAAATTGATTGGATGTGTTTTTGGCGCAAACCAATCACAGTCAAAGCTCAGGAACATAGTTAAAATTCAACTTATCTATTGAAAAACGAATTCTGTTTCATCGATAAACATTTCATACTTACTTCTATTCTTAAATTAGCAGGGTTTTTCATCACATAAATGTTATAGGTGAGATAACATAAAGCGCGTTGGACTACGCAGAATATGTGATATAACTTCTAAAATTAAAAATAGTGGTAATTTACTGAGTGGTCAACTAAATTTTAGATACCTGCTGCCAAATGTCATAGCGCGTCTTGACCAAGTTCCTCCGGGGACTTGGTCAAGACTCGCCATCATCGCACAAACATCGTCTACGAGTATATATTGTTTTATTACCAGCAAGTAATAATTCTTGAACTTACCAAAACCTGGAAAATTTTGACGTACAGATTGTAAGTTTTCAATATATTTTTATATATCCCGAACAGTTTGAGACATTGATCATCATTGTCGTTTTCATCATTCATCGTCCTGACGTCATTGATCCACTTATCTAGATATTGCTTTAAAAATATCACGATTCTAATGGCAATTACAAAATTCAGATCCAATGGGATACACATTATGTCGCAAATATCGGAAATAATAAAACCGATTTTAAAAGAAATTAAAGAACCAAAAACCATGAGATTTATTAATAAATGAACTAATATAATTGTTGTAGTTGAGATCCAGTTCCAAAGTATAAAACTTTGGATACTGTTACTGAAATCAATGCTCCTATGTACAGTTTGCATCTTCAAAATAAGTAAGACATTGTTTTCTTTGTTCACAATGTCCAGAATGAATATCGTCGAGAACCCGATTGAACAGGTAATGTAACTGATTACATTAGAAAGTGAGAAGACATCGTATTTAAATTGTGTTTTATTCACTGTTGTGTCTTCTATGATGGAAATTCTCAGGAAACACAACGCATTTAAAAAGATCATTAAAAAAAATGCCAATCCATGATATTTTTGTCCAGATGCATAAATAAGATTTTTTCGCAGATAATATTTCGAATTCAAAAAAAGATTAAGGGGGAAGTTTAAAGAATACGCTATTCTTTGTATATCTTTTTCCAGTTCATTATTGAGTAACTCTTGCCGTGTTTTGAACATTGTGTTAAGTATCTTCTTCAACTGTTCGTCGCTCAATGATTACCAAACCTACTTGGCTGTAGAAAAAGGCAATTTAACGGAGTTATTAAATAGCGTTAATAAACTGATCGGATCAATATTATGATAAGGCCAGGACGAAGATAAATTAGAAATAGTTTTGGTAGATAAACATATTGAAGTTTAGTGGAAAAGTCATAGTCATATCGGCCACCATCATAAAATTTAATAGAATTTAGTGCCACTGCAGTTACTTTAGATGCTGCTAGCCATACGGTTTGACCAACGAATGCTATAGAAACAGAATTTGAATTGAATATTGAACTACCGCCGCCCATGGACATTCGTTAAACCAATAGACATATATATATAGATACGCATTTTAAAATCTTCTTTAATTACAGATGAAATAAGATTGTTTCATAATTTTTTTAAGATTTTGCGGAGGTGGTGATAAAATTAAACTTATTCACACACATTTTTTTATTCTTATAATATTATTTCAGGTTTACAACCGCAATGACCAATATAATGTCCCACCAAACATATTGGTAGCATAACGTCTACATAGAACAGATCACTTGAACTTTTACCCCAGCAATGTGAGACAACGTTAATAACTAATCATCATGATATCCTTAATTCACTTAAATACTTCCTACTTAGGTTTTTTTCTTTTCGTCAAGTAGCTTCTTATAATTTGCACAGACGAAACCTTCAGTTTCTCCGAATAGGTTCCGCGCACTCCCGAATCTTAGTCTCGTCTCTCAACCAGTTCGTGCCGATCGCTAGTGCTACCCGCCTTGATACACATACGGTTGGAACAACCATTTGATTATCGTTATCATTATTGTATTAAATTCTTTTTTTTTATTCTCTTTTATTAGAGTTTACGACCTATTATTTAAAGGCAAAGAACTAAATGGAAGAGCATTAGAATAAATTTCGAAGATGTATAAAAGAAGAAATATCTTTAAAGTATGGCGCAGCAGCAAAAAAACAAAAACCAATATATACTACCCATATCTATAATTTTTGCGACTAGTTATGGAAAAACAGAACCTATCAAGCAACATTACCTCCCCTAGTTACACTACTTGTGACGACGGCTTCACATCAACACAAGATACAAATTTAAACAATGATGATTCTACTCTTAATCGTAAAAGACAACAGTTGCAGAAAGATTTTCCTGTACTAGAAGTAGAAGATAGCGCAACAAGACAAGGTAGTAATTGGGAGTTGATTGACATACTATGTAAAACAAAGAAATCGACAGTCTTCGTCGCTCATCATGAGCGACGAAGACTGTTGTCGTTTATGTTGATGTGATGTGATCTTTACGTTGTCTTTGGTGACAAGTTTTAAGAAAATGTCAAGAACGGTGAAACTAAGAAAATATAAATCTTGAGTGTAATTAAGAACAATATGTGTAAGAAACGTGATCACAGAGGTCATGAGGATAGTATTCATAATGCCAGTGGCGACAGTACAAGAACCATCCAAACTACAATCTACATGTTTGTACAAAGCCTACCGTAATTTAGGTTTCATGCTCCATATGGTGCGTGGTTTTAATAACATTAAAGCGGTTATCGCTTTATATAATGCATTAGTTAGAATTCAATTAGAATGTAACGCAGTCATTTGGGCTCCACATGAATCTAAATATAGGCTCATGCTGGAGAGTGTACAAAATAAGTTTGTGAGGTACTTATACTTGCGCTTGTATGGTGTATACCAATTTTATCCGCTTATGTACCCGACTTTATTTATTTTGGGTATGGTTGGATATAACGAATTGAGGGTCAGGAGGGATCTCACACTCATCTCGTACATATTCAAAGTACTTAGAGGAAAGGTACATAATGCGGACATTTTAAGGCACATATGTTTGTGTATTCCGGATCGGTACGTGTGGCGACGACGTCAGCCCCAGCTGCTGGCGGAGCCGCGCGCTCGGTCCAATCTTTTAAGCGAGGCGCCACAGACGCATGCACTCCGCACTCTCAACCTCATAGCTGATGGCTCGGACCTATTCTGTTGTTCTCTGAGTGAGTTCACAAAGAATGCATTATTTGTAATAAGTTACAACATTTAATTATAAGTTAATAATAAGTTAGGATAAGATTATAAGTACGCTATCGCAATATGTTACCCTGTAATGATAGAAGTAAGTTGGAAATAAATAATAAATAAATAATGTTCAAGAACACAGTGCCACATGAATTCATACCTCAATCTGACAATATCCTATTGCCTTCGACTTCGACAGGGATACAGGCAAAATCGCAATCACATATACAAATGAAGGACTGGGCACGCTAGTTGATGAAATCTTCAGAACAAATCTTTGGATCATACTTATTCTCAACAACATTATGGTTGCAGCTGAAACTGCAAGTGTTTCGTCAGATACTTGTGCATTTTCTAAAGATAATATTGATATTAGTCTAATACCTTTAAACGAGCAATTCTTGAATACATAAAATCTGAATCTCGGAAACGGCTACAACGATTTTCATGAAATTTAGTATGCAGGGGGTTTCGGGGGCGATAAATTGATCTAAGATCTAGCTAGGTTTCATTTTTAGAAAACGTTGTTCTTAAAAAAACCGAGCACAGCTTGGTCATCCAGATATTTTCTACTAAGGGAAGTACTAGTGCGGTAACTTTACTCTTAAGTTATCAAAGCTTTTATTTAAATTTCGATTTGGTTTGCAAATAGAGCTATTTAAAGCAAAGAAGAAACAAACGAACAAAGGCGCGTGAAAAATTATCGTTGTTCGTAATTGATTTTGGAATTTTTTATTAATTAACTTAGTTTAAATCGATGCGCATTATTTGAGAAAAGTACTATACAAGTCTTGACCGCAACCAGGCATTAATGGACTCACGTAAGTGTGCCTCGGCGAAGGTCGTCCATCATTTGTTGCAGGCCGCGACAGTAATGTACTATATCGTAAGCATAAGACTTTGTTCAGTACATATTCCATCTCCTCTCCTGTTGCCTAGCTTGGTTTAATTATTTATTAGTAGCGTAAGAAGTTCATCAAATGATTGGCCACTCATACTAAAATAAGTGAAAAAGAAATTGGGATAATTTCAGAGTCTCTGAAAATGAGTGCGAAATTGGCCAAATAAAATACTTTCCTTGTTAAATGGATAACCATCTATATCTTCGTGTTCGCTTCTTTTTAACTATTTTCCCTTGTCGTTTTCTCTCCAACAGTAATAAACTTAAGACGCAGATATATGACAGTGACCTTGAATGGTTAGCTTTCGTGTTCTGTACTGAGCTCACGCAACGCGTCGTACGTCCAGCCAGTAATAGGAGTCGCCCATCAAGGAGCGCTGTCTCAAATTAGACGCATTATTAATTTATTACACGTAAAACAAAAGATGTTTTAATAGAACATGTATACTAAAAGATCCGTAATTTAATTATCTTTAAAATGGTGAAGTTTTCAGAAAATACGCTTGATGGATTTTGCGTCATTCTCAGTTTTTATCCGCATTAGACATAACTTTACAAATTAATTTCACTATGTAGTATAAACATAATCAAAAATATGCCTATATTAAAATATTAAAAAAATGCTCTAATTTAACATATATTTTTCTCAAATCACTTACACTACTCGTTTTGACGTCATCTTCAGTATAAAATCATTAAAAGTCAGCTATCGTCCCCTTAAAAGAAACACAGTTATACCGAGCATGTTGAGTGAGGGTTCATAAGTTACAACAAAATGTGAATATTTTGTTGTGTTTGACAAGCGTCCAACGCGCCGATAACGTGCGCTCGGCGCGCGACCAAAACGCAGCGTACTGAGCGCGCGCCTCAGGCGTCTGTTATAACTAGTTCCTTAAAGATATAATTTAGCTTTGATTTTGCTTGTCATTTAATTTTTAACAAAAACTCTGTTAAATTTTGTATTTTACATATTTATACGCCGCGCCCTTAACGGCAAAACATAGAGATCTCTTTACATATTTTTACACCTATGTTTTACAAATAAAAACGTTGACTTTGACTTTAAGTTTTTTGAAAACAAACTGCTATAGTTTTGCCCAGACGGTGACGGAAATAATAAATAATTCATGTCTATTTCTCAGTAATTTAATTATATCATTTCACAAAAAAGAATTGCAGCTGCATAATGACGTAATGACTGATAACTCCGACCAAACACATTGGTAGTGTAGCGTCTACGCAGAACAGGCCACACGCGGACATCTTGTAGAAAGTTCGATTTCTCTGTATCAACTTGTATAGTCGTTTTTGACCCTCTGTAAAGAAATAATACTAGGTACTCAAATTCAATCAGTTAGTACATAGTATTCATTAGATAATATTTTAACAGTTTGCGTTTATAAACACTTAGTTAAAAAAATTACTTTAATTGCAAAAGTTGAGCGAGTGAAAATATCGAATCAACTATTATGTAGATTACGCAATAGAAACATGCGAGCGTGTCACACACATCCGTTTTCACTAAATCTATATTCCATTTATAACGGTTCTAACCCTTTCGATGTTTCGTTAAAGATGTGCCTATTTATATACATTATGATTAACTAAAAAAAAAACGTGTGGCACTCGGGACTGCTGCGGTAAAGCAATTGCATAGCATTTGTAACCTCCATACTTCCTATTTGTCAACGCTACACTTGGGATGATGACGTGATGATATAAAACAAAAATTACGTTCCCTTGACAATATCACGTTTCCCATGACACAGTGATGTTGTCATGGGAACCGTCATTACATTGTAGGTGGAGTGGGGGTGTTAGGTTTTATTTTCGTTACGGAATTTCTTGATTCGGTCGCCGCGCTCAAAGCCCGCGATAAAAGCTATGCAATAGCTTAAAAACATCAAAACACAAAAAAAATACAGTTAATAAAAAACAGTTATTTCAACAATAAAATACAATAATAGCTGTCGTTATTTGGCCGTTATTTGTCTAATGCAAATGTAGTATAGGAGATAATTAAATAAATATCTAAATAAAATCGTGCTGTTAGATTTTCAAATTTCAGCGCTGAGCAGAACTTTGAAAATTTAATAGTTTACTTTTATTTGGGTAATTATTTAAAGTGTTTGTTAGGGAAAACGGACAATAGTCATTTACATCAACCCACAAAGGAACTATACATATAGTGTTATGTTGTTCTTACTTGAACAGTTCCTGTTCTTCATAAGCTGTATACACGCCGTCTCAGCTTCCTCAACAGTTATATAAAATCTCTCACAGTATATACTATGTATAATAACTAGTATGATATCCTTTAATAACCATAAAATAAGCGCGAAACTCTGAATCAAAGTCTGGAAAATGTAATAAATATTATTATTTGAAAAAAACAAGAAAAAGTCATTCACAAACAAATAAAGTTTAATTCACGGGACAGGTAGAAGTTTTAATTTTAATTTAGCTTAGATAAAAAAGTGGCTTCCAGTCATTATGGAAAGCAAATTTTCTGGTCTGATGATGTTGAGGAAAATATCTAGGAGTTTACAAGTATAGTAAAGTCATCATCTTTTTGCCCTTGTCCTATGTAACTTAAGGTCGGCTCAACACGTTTTTTCTCTTCCCTAATATTCTTTTTCTCTTGCATTTTCCTAAAAAACACTTTTCTTTTCTTTCTTTATTCTCCCCTGTCAGCCCTATCATTCACTAGTTTTTCTTATATAACATCCCTCACAAAAATCTATTCTCAACTTTTATATTCATAACTCGTTTTGTTACATGCGTTTATCTAGTAAACTACAAGAAGAAGAATGGTGATAATAATTTTATGATCAATGGTTTAAGAAACGTTTCACACTTACTTCTTTACCCAATTCTTCAGTTACTTTTATTATGTAAAGTAGATAGTAAACGTGACATATAGAACGGCAAAATGCACCAAATGTACGACATAAAGCCTGCAACAAAAACATAGTTTTAGATGATGTCTCACTGCGATAAAGAATAATATTTTTGCTCAAAAATGCTTGGAAGTTCAAGCATTATTTTGACAACCTGCTTAATTCGAAACATAGTAACCAAGGAGGTAACTTATAAAAAAACTTTATTTAAATTAACTAGCTTGTAATTAGAGTTGTTTAAAGTAAAAAAAAAACAAATGAACATAATATTGGCAAGTGGAAAATTATTGTTGTTCGACATTGATTCTGGAATTTATAATTAATTTACTTAGTTTGCATTTCCGCGCATTATTTGAGAAAAGTACTATGCAAGCCCTTTTTTTTTGGGTGGGAAATTATTAAATAATTTCTCCCGCTCTGGGCGGAGCTAGGGCGTGTCAGACTCTTACTAACTAAAACCCACCCGTGTTCCTTCAGTTGCCATGTTGCCGGGGGCCATGATCTCCCTTTCGGTATTTTTCGCAACCCCGGCAGGCATCGGCCCTAGCAGACCCCGTCAATTCTGCTGACATCTCTTTGAGGCGCGCGTGGAACACAACGCGCCGTCGACCCGGGCCTGGTCCTTATCGGGCGGCGAGCTACCCATTGCTCACCGTTCGCAATCCCGCACCTACGGTGGCTAGAAATCAGCTCGCAATTCACGACGCCCAGAACATTTCCTCCTGCGGCGGTTAAGGGCGTGAGGGCGCGAATTTTGCCTCTCCCTCACGCGTTCCGCCTCCTCCTTCGCGAGCATTACTGCTTTGCAGAAGGAGGTGACGGCCTCCCATTTCCTCTCGCTCCGTACCATGGCCCGAATCAGGGCCGAAAGCAAGAGACCGCCGCCGATCACCTCCACGAGGACACGGCGATGCTCCGCCCAAGTCGGGCAGACCTCCGCCGTATGCTCCACCGTGTCCTCCGGGCGATCCACACAGTGGTGAGACCCGGGCGTTTCCTCCCGCCTTATCTTGAACAGGAACCTCCCGAAATATTCTAATAATATCTGATTATGTAAAATTTGCACGCCGAAATTAAAGGCATAATAAGAGATCAATATATTTTCATAAGAACTTTCTGTACCTTATTTATGCAAATAAATGATTTTGATTTTGATTTTGAAACAGCCATGTCCGGTGAGGACTTGCGTCAGGCAGAAGGTGAGGACGCCGTGGCGCCTCTCTAGCCACTCCTCAAAGAGGGGTCTTATCGCCGCAATTGTGACGTGCCCAGCGCTGGGTTGCGACAATCGTACTCTCCATGACGCCATGAGATCCCGCCGGAGCTCTGTCCGCTGTGCCGAGATTTCTTGCGGCAGTGGAGTTAAGCCCCGGCGCCTCCTTGCACCACTCCCAGATGTGCGCGAGGACTTTTGCCTCCAGATCCCATGGCGTACTATACAACCCCTGGCCGCAACCAGGCATCAATGGATGAACGTATGTGTGCCTCGGCTTCGCGTCCGCTCACATTTTGGCGTTCGTCCATCAATGCCGCTTTTGCAGGCTGCTGCAGTTATGTACAATAATAATTGTACATACAGCGACAAATAATCATGCTATAAATTTCAGTACAAACTGTCGTTGCATTATATAGGCTTTACGTATAATGAGAGGTTAGCTTATACTGAAAATGTATAGCTCAACCTTGAGAGCTCAACAAAATTATTTATTAGCACGGTACATCAAAAGACAAAGCAACATAAAAATACATTTGGCGATTTAATAAGTGATTTGTCGAAGAATCTAATGATGAGGATGAACTTACCGACATCTGGAAAATTTTCTTGTACAAATTGTAAGACTTCAAAATATTCTGGTATATCCCAAGCAGTTTGAGACACTGCTCATCATTGTCATATTCATCATTCACTATCTGGACATTTTTAATCCACCTATCTAGATATAGCTTTAACAAAACTATAATTCGGATGACTATAACAAAATTTATATCTAGTGCGATTAACATTATGTCAATAATAATGTCAAATATGGAACCGATGTCGTATGTTCTAAGAGTTTCATAATATACAGCATTGAGAATAATGTTAGCACAGATAATTGTCATGGTTGAGATCCAGTTCCAAACAATGTAATACTGGATATCTTTACTAAAATCGATGCTTCTGTGAATAGTTTGGAGCTTCAAAATAAGTAAAACATTGTTGTCTTTATGCGCAAACTCCAGGATGAACATCATCGTGAACCCGAACAATACGGAGGTGCCGTACAGTAGGCTAAAGCACGAAAATAGATCACGTTCTGAGTATGTTATATTTCGATCTATGACTTCTAAGATGAAAATTCGATAGATACACAACGCATTTATGAATACCATACAGCAGAACGCAAATATGTGATATTTCTTTCCAGTTGGATAAATGTGATTATTTCGTATATTATATTTTGATGACAGAAAAAGGTTAAGTGCTAAGTTAAACGAATGCACTATTCTTTGAATATCTTTCTCCAGTCTATTATTGAGTAAAACTTGTAATGGGATTTGCTTTCGGGACATTATTTAAGTTTTCAACTTAATATTTGTTACGTGTGGTGACTTACTAACCTGAAAATTGAATGTAACAACTTATGAAGATATTTCATATCTTTCACATTAATTTTCCGAGTTTATTATAATTTTTATTATTTATGTACTGATCGCATCAACGTTAAGAGGCGCAGTTAATATTCCTAATTGCAATGACACATCGTACTATATACTATTATATATATATATCTAATCAAATAAAAGCGAAAGGTCACTCACACACTCATCATGAAATATCGAAAACCGCTTGACGTATAAAGATAAAATTTGGCAGGAAGGTAGTATATAGTTAGTAGACGTCCATTAAGAAAGGGTTTTTGGAAAATCGACCTATAAGGGGGTGAAAAGGGTAGAATTTGTTTGTATGAAAAATCTTATTCCTTGAGTTAATAAACTTGAAACTTGGCACGAATACTTATCTATGTAAATTATAAAGTTTACCATTTTTAGTTTTTCCAAACTACCCCCTAAAGGAGGATTGGGGGGTGTCAAAGTTTGTATGGAATAATTTTAACGCGCAGTCTGATTAACTCGAAACTCAGTATTTATACTTAAAACTGAAAATGAATAAAAATATATATCAGGGATTTTTGAAAATCTACGCCTAACGGGGTAAAAAGGGGTATTAATTTTTACAGGGGAGAATTTTACTGTGTGGCTTGGTTAATTTGAAAATTGGTATAAATATTCAAAAAGTCAAATAATGGAAACATCACAACAGACTTTTCAAAAATTAGATCACGCTATTTGTTATGGGGGATGAGCAATATTATAATAAGTTTGTATTCTTCTATAGTTTACCGCAAATTGTAAAAAGGCTAACTAAAAGATTAGAATATTGCAGATAGTTACGAATTTAACTTTTTAAAAGATTATCATCACGCTATAGCTTTATGAATCTCAAGAAAACAGTCTCAGAAGACATTTCGGTCTGCATGCACAGATTTTGAAAAAATTGTACAGTCAGCAAGAAAATGGCCAATTTTCACAAAAACTTTTTTGATTTCGGTTGATCCTATTTCTTATTATTACTAGAATCAAAAAACTATATTGGGCCTACTGATGTTTGTTACTCCAAGACACGGTCTATGAATTTTTAATCCCAGATTGCAGAAAAAACTTAACTTTGCCGTTCATTATAGAACTATAAATGACCAATTTTCGGGTTTTCCTCTTCACTTGACTTTACTTCTCGCCAAACTTCATGCTGCTGGACCAACGGGAAGTACCAAATAGACTGGTTTATTTGCGAGTGTCAAAATATGCGGCATAAATGGCCGTATTTTTTATTGCCTTGACTAGGAAGTTTGATTTTCGTTACAGATCCAAAAGACCGTAGATCTAAGTTTTTGATATCTATTTCAACTTGATGCCTCTACGCATTCCTGAGAAAAAGGGTTTGACAGACAACAAAGTCATCGTTTAATAATAATAATAATAACCCCACCGCCGTATCTCTACGTTGACGTCGTGGTGGGGCTTGCGCGCTCCGAATTCTGGGTCTGTGCCAGTAATTGGACGTAGTTACGCAAAAAGGATCCAATCCACACTCTTTCCGAAATTGAGTTATATATACCAAACGCATCCTCAGGGTGATATCTTTAATATCAAAAAAGATCCATGTGACAAAATACAATTTTAAACGTATCTACAACTACTAGATACCAAGCCACATCTATGGGCTACATCAGATATTTTTCATCAATACAAATCCAAAGCGCTTGAATCATTCTTGAGAAATGGTAAATCTATGGAATAACTGTTTTAGGAAAATCACAAAAATGCCCCAAACTGTTTGGATCTTTTTTGAGAAATACAGCATAGACACCCAATTAAATATCAAAAAGGGTCCAGATTAGTTGAATCCTTTTTGCTAAAAATAAATGTCTCGTTAACCAGTTTATCTAAATATCAAAAAGGATCCAAACGGCTTAGATCCTTTTTTATAAGTATTTATTTACATTCAAAAATGTACCAAAAGAATTGGCGCCTTCTTAAGTATTATTATTTCCATGTAAACAATATACAAAAAAGATCCTGGATTTTATTTTACACTATATTGAAACTTTTAGTCGTTCGAAAGAAATTATTCTAAGTTTTCGAACGCACGAAACAAAAAACTTTATAATCTGTATTCAATAAAATTACATACTCTTTGGTGTTCAATGCCCGCGCACGTAGTTTAAGTAATTATTGTTGAATGTGAAGAAAATGAAGAGAAGTGAATTTATATTGTTTAAAGCTTTGGGATACTCCAAAAAACGAAAAAGAGGAAACTCTTTAAGTGATGGTAAGTAAACTTTGAAAGTTTCATAACCTAAAAATGTGACTTTGTCGAAATCATGGTCAAAACTAAACAATGTTTTATTTAACAGGTAGTAATAATGATATCGCTTACGACACTACAATAGACACAGACGGGAAGAATCGTACATCTTTTGGTACGTAACTACTGACAGTCGACAGCTCTTCGACCTTTAAATTTTAATTGCATAGTCGCCCGTATCGTAACCGAGTAGCGAGTACGCATGCAAAGGTCGACGTGCTGTTGACTGTACTGTTGTACAAAACTATTTTCTATTGTTTTTGTAGATACGTGACACTTGACCTATCTATTATGGTAGTGTATCTCTATGCTTGGCTATCATATTATACCTACGTAATTAAGAATTAATAGACTATTTTTTTTTTTGATATCACACATTGTCGCACTTAGTGCAACTCGTAGTAATGATGTTAAATGCCTGTGGTTAATTGTAAAAAAAATGTAAAAAACTGAGTGTGATTAATTGATTACGGAGGATATTTTCTTACAGTCCACGAAGCACCTTCATCGATACCAGTCAAGCCTAAAGCCTGCGACGGAAATAACAAAGACGATTTAGGTAATAATTACATAAGTTTGAAGGCGGTGGTTATTCATTATGTAGATACACTTAACTTTGCCCCAGCAATTTTTTTCTTTTAATCTAATATCATCTATTTATTTCCGTCCTTTTTAGTCGTTTTGGATCTGCCATTGGCACCCACGCCAATGATTCCGTGTTCAGACTCATCCAGACCTGAAAAGAATAAAGCGCCACAGACGCCTGCTCAGCCTACTTCGACGCTGCTTACAGGTCCACCCAGAAGTCCTGAAAAAAATGAATCACCACTGCCGCCTACTCATTCACCTTCGATGCTGCTCGAAGCCCCACCTAGAAATCCTGAAAATAATGAAGTGTCACTGCCGCCTACTCAGTCACCTTCGACGCTGCTCGCAGATCCACCTAGAACTCCTGAAAAGAATGAAGTGCCACTGCCGCCTACTCAGTCACCTTCTATGTTGCTCGCAGACCCACCTAGAAGTCCTGAAAATAATGAAGTGCCACTGCTGCCTACTCAGTCACCTTTGACGCTTCTCGCAGATCCACCTAGAACTCTTGAAAATAATGAAGTGCCACTGCCACCTACTCAGTCACCTTTTATGTTGCTCGCAGACCCACCTAGAAGTCCTGAAAAGAATAAAGTGCCACTGCTGCCTACTCAGTCACCTTTGACGCTGCTCGCAGATCCACCCAGAAGTCCTGAAAAGAATGAAGCGCTACTGCCGCCTGCTCAGTCACCTAGAAGTCCTGAAATGTACTCGCCAATGCCGCCTACGTACTTACCTGTAACTCCGCTCGCAGGCCCGCCTAAAAGTATTGAAAGTATCTATGAATCGCCCATGGCACCTGCGTACTCACCTTTTACACCTCTGGCAGGCCCGCCTAAAAGTATTGAAAGTATAAATGAATCGCCGATGGCACCTGCGTACTCACCTTTAACACCACTGGTAGTCCAACGCAACCGTACTAAAAATTTTAATGACTCACCCATAGCACCTATAAGCCCTCAAAACGTATATGATTGCATGGGAGGAGGTGAAATTTTTTCACCTTTGCCTGCCATGTCGCCAAGCACTTTAGAACTTTTCAATACTTTAAATGGTGACTTCACATTGGAAATGGAGAAAACAAATGAAGATAACATTACGGAAGATAACATAGTTTTTGAAAGTACAAAAGAGGAACATATTAAATTGACTAAACCTAACTCCCAAATGGACGAACAACATCAGGTCACAGACTTTAGTTCTGATACAGACTCAGATTACATACCAGATACAGATGAATCAGAAGATAAAGTCTCTCGACCCAAATCAAGGAAAGTTTTTATAACGACTAATGCTATGGTACACACTGTTAAAAGCGACAAAATTAACTGCAAAGACAGGTTAAATAAAGAGAGAGATTTTATCTCAAATGAAAATACTTCAAGCCAAGAACCAATTTTTGGTGATCAAATCGAAATAAGTGTTTTGTCTGAAGCTGAAAATGAAAGAGAAACGAATACTACCCCTGAGTTTAATTGTAATCCTGGAGCTGAAACCGAATGTTCCAATGTAAAAGGTCGCCCAAAAAAAGGAAGGAAAAGAAAATTTCTCGACTATACCCTCGCTGAACGTAAACAGAGAAAATACGCGAACTTATCATATCATGGCAAAAATAAACAAGTAGAACCAAAAACATTCAAAGATTATTCTTGTACATGTGCTAAGCAATGTCACATGTTAGTCTCGGTTGAAAAGAGGCAAGAAGAATTTCAAAAATATATAACACTTGGAAGTTATGAAGCCCAGCTTTTATACATCACAAAATGTGTTTCGGAGAGTGCAAAAAAAAGGGCATACACTGTCTTGGAAGGGAAAAAAACTGGAAAGAAAAGACCCAAGCAGTTTCACAGGGTTTACAAAATTTATGGCACGCAAGTTTGCAGAGACATGTTTGTTAATACTTACCAAATCACTCCAAAGAAAATAGACGTTTGTATGAAAAAGAATCGAACCGGAATACTCAATGACAGAAGAGGACAGACTATTGGTGGCTGGAACAAATCGACTGAAGAAGATTTGGATTTTATAAAAAAACTCGTTAATTCTTTGCCGAAATACGAATCGCACTATAGACGCGAAGAAACGGATTGTCAGTACCTAAAGGTTGGCATGACGATTGAGAAACTATATAAAATATACGTAGATGAACTGAAAAAAGAATACGGCGAAGCTAAAATGGCTTTATCAAGTGCTACTTTTAAGAGAGAATTTTACAAAAATTTCAATTTAAGATGCAAATCTTTGAAAAAGGACACCTGTAATAGGTGCGATGCTTTTGATGCCCGAATAAAAAATGTTATCTCTGAAGAAGAAAGATCGAAGTTGCAAAGAGAAAGAGAGGCACATCTGAATACAGCTAACTCGTTACGACAGAACATGAAAAACGATCTGAAGTCAGCAAAAATTGACGAAACTTTTGAATGCCTTACATACGACTTGGAAAAAACTCTACCACTTCCCAGAATCCCCACGAACATAGTTTTCTATAAACGGCAGTTGTGGCTGTACAACTGTGGCATCCATGCTGGGTCCAGCGATATAGGTTACTGTTATGTTTGGGTTGAAGGTGACGCTGGAAGGGGTTCCCAAGAGGTGGGGTCCTGCTTAACTCATTTTATAAAGAATAAATTGAGTTCAAAAGTAGAGCATCTGGTCCTCTGGAGCGACTGTTGTGGAGGTCAGAACCGAAACATCAAAATGGTAGTAATGCTTAAGGCAGTACTTAACTCTCACGATACGTTAAAATCAATCACACTCAAATATTTAGAGTCAGGGCATACGTTTCTTCCTAATGACACAGATTTTTCAAAAATTGAGACACAGCTTAAACAACATGAAAGGATTTATACGGCAGATGAATACATTAATGTTATGAAAAATAGTAAAAAAAAGATTCCTCTTCAAGTACGTAGAATGCAAAAAAACGACTTTATCAGCATTAAAGCGATTGAAAAAAAAATTGTTAATCGCAAAGTGGATGTGACAAAAAAAAAAGTTTGTTGGCTTACAACAAAAGCAATTTTAATAAAAAAGGAATTCAAGCACTCTTTCTTTATGAAAAATGCAGACTGCGAAGATCTTTAAGAGGTTTATATTGGGAAAAGAATCAAAGGAACTCTACAAGAAATTTCCCAAAATGATTTTGCTTTGCTTTGGCCCAATGGCAAAGAAATCGCCCAAGCCAAATTGGACGACCTAAAGTCCATGTTTGACTTAATTCCAAAGGATTGTTTGGATTTTTATGAACGACTTTTGCCTTTGGGCAATGCTCAGATTTTAGAAGATATCGATGGATTCAACAGTTTGATGGTTGACTTTGAAGTTGATGCAGACAGCCAAGTTTGATGTTGGCATGATTAAACTATTCTAACTTTAAGAAAGTACGGGTTTTGATAGAAAGAATTTTAACTGTATGGGAATGTTTTTCCTTTAAGTGTACACACTCAAACCTTCTTACAGTAAAAATTGTAGAATGGCACGACTATTTTTGTTTCTTTTTGTGATTGAATCCCAAATTGCGTTAAGTTTTATCCAAACTTGCTAGTTTTTACACGAAACTAGCAAGTTTCAATCAATCACATTGCTTGATAATAAGCCAAAACTAATCTGTTATCCTTAAGGTTGATATTTTTTTCAATATTTAATAAAAAAACTATCATTATACATTGATTTTTATTGAATAAGTTATTAAAATATTATGTGGATCGTTACTGATGAATGTACGTTGAGCAGCATCCCTTACATTTATTTATTTAGCAGAAAAGATCCAGACCCACTTTTTCCACATAATTTCTATAAAATTTTATTGCAAGTACTACAAAACTTAATACCAAAATTAAATACGAAAAATTAGCTAAGTAATCATCACAATACATAGGATCTAAACTTATTCAATGTTCGACTAAACTCTGTTACAACTTCATTGGCCTGTATCTCAAAACGAACTTCATGTGGATTGGATCCTTTTTGTGTAACTACGTCCAATTTATTTTGCCGGAACAGGTCTAGGATGAGGAGCCAGACCAAGAGAGATACAAAAACCCGCAGGGCAGCATGTGGCGAGCTGTTGGGCAGTAGCGACCCCACGGACCTTATCTCCTCGGAGAAATCTTGTTCCTCACCTCTGGCTTGCCTTAATTGGCCGGTTGGAGTGAGCACTGACGAGGAACAAAGCTCCCACCTCATTCTCGCCTTTATTGGCCGGCTTGAGTGGAGATTCGCAAGAGCAAACGAGCTCGGAGGAAGGAAGTATTTCAGTAAGTGCTCGTAGGGATCTTGACCATCTTCCGGGCTCTGGGATTGTTCTGAAAGCCGTGGAATACCTCTCCACTCCTCAAGCACCTCAAAACATGTTGCCCCCTTGTTGCTACGACACTTTGTGCTAGCGACCGTTTTCGGGGGCCCATTAATGAGTGTGCAAGTCACCCCCTGCCATTTTATCCGTGTGCATATAAAACATTGATCAGGCAGGGGCCATAGTCCTTCCATAGTTTCAGGTGACCAGTCCACTTTAGCTACCCAAACCCATAGTCCAGTATCTTTGTTTCCTGAATTACAATAGTCCTACACCAACCGGGGGTTGTCCTTGGCTGCACTTGCATAGTGCGAACAGGGATAATCGTCGGTTGGTGCCTCATTTCATTAAAAACGTCTAAGGGGCCTCTGCGAGTTGGCTTCGGCCCCTCGTACGCCTTCCAAAGGTCCGGGACCCTAGGGTCCCGAGAAATGTCAAAGACGTAGAAATAATAATAACTCTAGACTCGCTGCTGTCAAACTGTTTTGACGGCAGCAAAGACCTCGCCGATACCCACTCGGTCTTGTACTGAATGAATGAATGTTTATTTGCTAAAAATAGTGCTTTACATTTCTTTATAGTCTACATTATTAGCTAGGTTTACATTCTTTAGTGAAATAAGACGCAAAAGAAGTACATTGCTTAAGAACTCCACACTAGGACGAGACTGTCTCGTGGAGTCCTTGGGTGGTATTGCAAATTATAAATCCAGAAGCACATAAAAAGTGTTATTAATAAATAGCAATCAAAACATTGTTTAAACTAAGAACAGTTAAATACAAAAATAAAAATAAAATTAAAGAATTAAAACTGTAATAAAGATGGATAGGAGAATATTTTGAGCGAAATGTGCACTATGTGTAAGTGTGTGTGAGGGGGTTCGTGTGTGAGGGGGTGCGTGGGTGAGTGGATGCGTGTGTGATTTTGAGTGTATGTGTATGCAGCTGTAGCAGCCTGTCGTGTAGCTCAAGTTAAATTTCCCAATAGTGACAGAGCTCCACGACCAAAACCAGCTGTACCAGCTTGGCAGTGCAGGATTGAGCATCGTATCGGTGAGGCTAGAATACTCATCGGCAAGCTAATCTGCTTCAGGGAGGGCAATACTCGCCCTAGAGTGATGCGCTTTGTGAGCGGTGTGTTTACAAGGCTTGGGAGCGACCGGACAAAGGTGTGATTGACACGCGCCTACCGGATGATGACGCCATGTGTTCGTTCTGGCGAAGCATCTGGTCGGTGCCTGTCAATCACACCGAAGGAGATTGGACTGGGAAGATCGAACGAGCGTGCGAACAAATACCAGAAATGGGGGCACTCACCATCAGCCCCAAAGATGCAGCTCGTGCAGTCCGTCCGTTACCTAACTGGAAATCACCAGGGCCGGACGGGCTGCACAACTTTTGAATAAAATGGTTGCAAAGGTCGCACGCCCGTTTGGCATCCCAGTTCCAGTCAGCTTTAGAGTCAGGGTCGTTGCCCCAGTTTCTAACGACAGGAATAACCCACCTGCTCCATAAATCAGGTAGTACTACGGAACCCAAAAATTATAGACTGATCACTTGTCTACCGACGGTCTATAAAGTTTTTACATCCATTTTGAGAGCTAAAATTAACAAACATATAGACACCAACTCCATCATGTCTGCCTCTCAAAATGGATACAGGAACGGGTCCCGCGGTACTAAGGAGCTTCTCCTCATCGATATGGCCATTAGCCAGCAGGTTCGTCGTTCCCGAAGGGATCTGTCGACATGTTGGATAGATTATAAGAAGGCTTATGACTCGGTGCCACATACATGGCTCATAAGGATGCTGGAGTTGTATAAAGTAGATGCAACTCTACGCACCTTCCTGATGTCATGTATGGGGCAATGGAGGACGGTGCTTCGCTATCCAGGATGTCGACATATCCTGAGGAATAGCGAACCGATAAGGATCGAGCGAGGTATATTCCAGGGTGACAGTTTGAGTCCACTTTGGTTCTGCCTAGCTTTGAATCCTCTGAGCACACTGCTGGAGGATTCAGGGCTGGGTTATCGATTGAGAAGAGGTGGTCAGGTTATATCTCACCTCCTTTACATGGATGACCTGAAACTCTTTGCCCCCAACAATTTGCAACTGCTGGAGCTACTGAAGATAGCTGAAACTTTCAGTAGTGCCATCAGGATGGAATTTGGTGTGGACAAATGTGCGGTCATGCATGTAAAACGAGGGGAGTTTGTGGAATCCGTGGGAACCCACCTCTCGGATTCCATACACCTAAGATCCCTCTCGTCAATCGAAACCTACAAGTATTTGGGTATGTCGGAAGCGTTAGGTATCAACGCTGCTGGCATGAAGCAATCGCTGAAGGAGCGCTTCTTTAGCCGCCTGAATAAAGTATTAAATAGTCTTTTATCAGGCGGAAACAAGGTGCGCCTTCAACGGTTGGGTCATGCCGGTTTTGATGTACTCTTTCAGCATACTCAAATGGACTCAGACGGAACTTGACGTCAAAGTCAAAGTCAAATCATTTATTTCAAATAGGCCCATGTATGGCACTTTTGAACATCAAAAATTACAAAATAATAAAATTGATTCTAGTCGCCCCTTCCAAAAGGTAGTTTTCGTATGGAGAAGAATGGGCAAGAAACTCCACCGTTACTCTTTTAAAATGTTTTACAATATTTTGTATACATTAATTATATGTGAAGACGATGCACCTGGAATAAGATTACTATACCACAATAGGTAAAAATAATTAAAAATGAAGCAATGACAGAAAAAATAATTATGTAATGGATACATGGTGTTCACATATTTACAAACATTGTAAAAGTAGGTACGATATTCCTAAAAAAAATACAGGTGATACTAATTAGTCAGTGTGTGAGTAATCACAGAATGCAAAAAGAAAAAAAAATATGTTATAATATTTAATTACACAATTGAATTAGCAACCAGTTTGATTTTGTCTATACTCTAAATTGTCCTATGGAGCTAGACCAGCATGTTTCCAAGCATTCTTATCTAGAATATAATCCTCTAATTTGTAATATGCTTGTTTACAAAGAGTACTTTTAATATGAGTTTTAAATTTTCTTTCAGTTAACTGTAATATATCACAAGGTATTTTGTTGTAACATTTAACACAATGCCCCATAAAAGATGTTTGTACTTTGGATAATCTGAAAAATGGTTGATCTATTTTATCTTTATTTTTAGTATTAAAATTATGTCTATCACTTATTTTCTTAAAAAGATGCAGATTTTTCGTCCTGAATAGGAGGGTCCGCACACTGCACCGCAAATCGGATGCATCACCCACGTTCATCGGTGATGAGACTGTATATCCCGCGGAAGTGCGGAGGTCGAGGCTTCTTAAATGCTAAGGCCCTGCACAACCATGAGGTATGCAGTCTCAGGGAATACTTCCTAGAAACCGACGTGGGGATGCACCGAGATGTCGTCTCAGTGGACAAGGGCCTTACCCCGCTATCCTTGGCTAACGAGAACTGGCGCAAACCTATAGTATTAGAGACTAATGACCGCAGGGAGGTATGGCAGAGCAAAGAGCTTCACGGGCGCTTTTACCGGGCCTTACATGAGCCCGATGTAGACCTGTTAGCGTCCGTATCCTGGTTGCTATTCGGTGACCTCTTTGGGGAAACCGAAGGTTTTGTCTTTGCGATTATGGACGAAGTTATGATGACGAACAACTACCGGAAATATATTGTGAAGGACGGCACGGTTGACATCTGTCGGGCATGCCACCGTCTCGGAGAATCAATCAGACACATTATTTCTGGCTGTTCTCGTCTAGCTAACGGAGAGTACTTGCACAGGCACAACCTTGTAGCCAGGATTATTCACCAGCAACTTGCTCTGAAATATAGTCTTGTGGAATCGGAAGTACCGTACTATAGATATGTGCCCGACCCAGTCCTCAAAAATGGCAATATCACGTTGTATTGGGATCGATCTATCATCACTTACAGGACTATTGTAGCCAATAAGCCAGATATAGTGGTGAAACTGACCGTCTAACCAGTTGACGTTATTACTTTCAAAGCGTTCTTTTATTCAAGATGCATTTCTCCATCGTTCGTTACATTTAAATACCAAGTTGTAAGTAGTTTTCTACATTATGCCCATTTATCAACAAATTGCACAACTCTCGTTTGCTACAAACAAATTCACCAATTTTTCAAATCAGTCAACTTCTGTGAATATATGAAAATAAATAATAACTGCTTTTTAGGGCAGCTGAATATCTGACCAACAACTGTGAATGTTTCCGGGTTCACCTTCCTTTTATTAGCCAGTGAAATAGTGCTATGTGCAAAAAGATAAGAAACTAATCATTTGCACTCTTCCCATAACCAACCTGTTTTTAATTCGACCCTAATAGATAATTACTGGCCATATTTTATCAAGTAACACCTTACTTAGTAAACTATTCATAATACTCATCACTAATGAACTTTTTATCAATTTGACCTTAACAGATAAAAAAAACCGGCCAAGTGCGTGTCGGACCACGCACAATGAAGGGTTCCGAAGAATTTATCCCAAAAACAAACTTAACTTTGTAGTTGAAAAATATGTTCACCCATACGGAATAATAATAATAAATAAATATTTATATTTTTAATTTATATTTATAATTTATATATATTTATAATTTATATATATTTATAATTTATATTTATTTATAATTTATATTTTTAAATGTTTTTTTAAATTATTTTTATAAGAATATTTAAAAATGTAAACAGTATGTTTTAAAATGAAATAAAGGAATAATAATAAATAAATAAATAAGAAATAAAGGATAATAATAATAACTACCTACCACCTGCTGCAGAAAGCAGTGATTCTTAACACATGCAGGCTAGTTAGAAAATTTCTTCAGTGTGAGTCGGACAACTTGCACCAATACTCCCACTCAAATATAGTTTCATCTACCAATCAGTATACTACGGAAGACCAAGCAGTATCTCATATTCTTACAATTAACCCCACTGATGGACACTTGGCTTAGGCCCGTGCCATCAGTTTTATCCGGCTAGGCCGTGGAAAACAAACGCAGAAACAATAATAATAATAACAAAGAAAAGAAAAGAAAGAAAGAAAAATTGTTTATTCTGCACAAAATAAACGCACATTACACAAAAAAAATATAACATAAAATACACATTCACCAATAGCAAAAAGCCTCGTATCCAATTTTCGAAAACTAATAAAAAGTTCGACAAATTTTGTCTATTGCTTATGTCAAGGCCACATACCAAAGACAATTTACAGTTTTGTTTGCATTATTAGCAAATGAAAACAACAAACAATCAAAACAAACAAAATGCCGATAGCTGAGTGAAATAATAAAAAATAAAAATAAAAATTGTAACAAGCAAACCACATTAACAAGAACAATTAATCTGTGCGTCGCATCTGTGCAAGAATAGGTCATTGCTCAGCGAAATGACACAACTTCGGACGAACCTACGGTTATGGCGCTGATTTTCAGCAAAAACCTCGCGAATGACGTAATGACGTCCCCCTGTGTGACCATAATTAAATCAGGTAAGCAAAATTTACTAAGGAAATGAGTGTGAATATAACTGAACATAATATGTACATAAAAATAACAATAAAAAATATATATATAAGTACTTATGTATAATTAACTAAGCGTAACTTATAAAAAATAAATAAAGATACTGCAACAAACTGAGAGTTATAATAATTACAATAAAAATAAAAACAAAATACTAAGTTATTGTGGTGTCTTCCTAAATCTAATATTTTAGTAGGTTAATAAGTAATTATTTATAATTGCATGCACCATGGGAATTGCGATGGCATGGCGGCCATTTGCAAAAAGCATGGCGTTGGCGAGTGACAACCATGCTTTATTCTTAGTTGAATAAATGTTATTACTTAATAGATATTCATTTTTATTATTTTAGTGGACCGAATGGGTCGCCGATTCTTCGATGTGCGAAGGAGCTCGATGTAAATCGATGGAAGGAGCAAGATCCACCGACATAAAGAAATGCTAAACCAAACCACCTTCCAAACCTCCTGATCGTAATGGTAAGTATTACAATAGGTGTTTGTATTGCCTTAGTAAACAAATTTAAATTGTAACCAATACTTATATGGAATAAAATTGGTAATCCTTGCAACACCATCGACTCATACCCACCCATTGTCCCACCTAGATATGCAGCTTCGGAAAGACACAGCAAATACGCCCCAGATGACTAAGGACTGCCATTCCGCCCGTGACAATAACACAGACCGGACGTAAACTGGGAGGAATCAGACAGAGGCCACTCACACTGTTGGAAAGCCATATTCATTGCCCGTAGGCCCTGACCCATAAGGTAAGTTCAATAAGAGCAGCTATTGTTACTATTTCCAGTTCTAAAATCATGTGGATTGCTGTATCTGCATGAAAATTTTCTTTAAAATACTCAAAAAATGCCTTTTTGTTCGCAGGACTCTTACTGGTGGAGGAAGGTTATTCCAACAGTGCGTGGCAGCATATCTGAAACTCCCCCTGAATGCTGCGGTCCTATGTGTTGATGTACAAAGGGGTTCGGTAGAAAAACGTGGTTCGTATTTGCTCTGCCTCCAGCTCAACTTCTCAAACAGGTAGTGTGGTTTTTGTGTTGTCACTACTCCAAAAAGTAAACTGGCCATATGTAACTTTCTCCTAGCAGCCATTTTCAAAATATTATTTTCGTTTATAAAAGGAGTGACGTGACTTCTACGAGGTATCGTCACACAGAACCGTGTACATGCATTTTGAATACGTTGTATCAGCTTCTCTGTTCTTGCTAACAGGCACGGGCCATATACGGTATCACAATAGTTAAGTCTTGATAAAATTAGGCTATCCACTAATTGTTTCCGTAGATCAACACTCAGGTAGTCTCTAATTGAATATAGGAGTTTCAATCTATAAAAACAATTTCTCATGGAGTTACTTATGTGTTTCTCAAATCGTAGTTCCGGATCCATGGTTAACCCAAGGTTGCATGCTATCTCTACCCTATCTATTTTTTCCCCCCTGACAACAACTTCTGGCTTGGCTGACAGTATTGCACTGATCATCTTCCTACTTCCTAAAACCATAAATTTAGATTTCAGTGGGTTTAATACCAGTGAATTATTGTCTGACCATGCCATCACTCTTTCCAGATCGTCATTCATTTTTCGCACTGCCTCTGATGTGTCAACTGGTTTAAAAGATATATATAATTGGATGTCATCTGCGTACATGTGATACCTGCAATGCTGAAATGACTTAATTATGTCTGCGCTGTAAAGAATGTACAAAAGGGGCCCTAAAATTGATCCCTGAGGCACACCACGTGACACCCGACGAGGGGGGATGACATCTTTGATCCATCCTCCTTCTGGATTTCAACGAGCTGTGACCTATTTTGCAAGTAGCTAGCGAACCACTGTATTGTTTCCGTTGAAAAACCGTAATAGGCCAACTTGGAAAGTAACAGTGTGGTGTTTATTGCATCGAAGGCCCGTGAAAAATCCAGGAGTGCAAGGATTGTTCCCTCCCCCCTGTCCCGTGCCTCTAGGATATTCCCCACTACGTCAGAGAGGGCTGTGGCCGTCCCACGGCCCTTCCTAAAACCAGACTGAAGGTCGGGTAGCATCTTGTTTACTTCTAAATACTCCAACATTTGGTTATAACCCCACCGCCGTATCTCTACGTTGACGTCGTGGTGGGGCTTGCGCGCTCCGAACTCTAGGTCTGTGCCGGTAGAGTTTACTTTGCCGGAACGGGTCTAGGATGAGGAGCCAGACCAAGAGAAATACAAAAACCCGCAGGGCAGCTTGTGGCGAGCTGATGGGCAGTAGCGACCCCATGGACCCTATCTCCCGGGAGAAGTCTTGTTCCTCACTTCTGGCTTGCCTTCATTGGCCGGCTGGAGTGAACACTGACGAGGAACAGAGCTCCCATCTCATTCTTGCCTTAATTGGCTGGCTTGAGTGGAGATTCGCAAGAGCAAACGTGCTTGGAGGAAGGAAGTATTCCAGTAAGTGCTCGTAGGGATCTTGACCATCTTCCGGGCTCTGGGATTGTTCTGAAAGCCGTGGAATACCTCTCCACTCCTCTAGCACCTCAGGACATGTTGCCCCCTTGTCGTTACGACACTTTGTGCTAGCGACCGTTTTCGGGGGCCCATTATTGAGTGTGCAAGTCACCCCCTGCCATTTTATCCGTGTGCATTTAAAACATTGATCAGGCAGGGGCCATAGTCTTTCCATAGTCCTAGATAACCAGTTCACTTTAGCCATCCAAACCCATAACCCAATATCTTTGTTTCCATATCCTGCAATAGTCCTACACCAACCGGGGGTTATCCTTGGATGCACTTACGTAGTGCGGATAGGGATAATCGTCGGTTGGTGCCTCATTTCATTAAAAATGTCTAACGGGCCTCTGCGAGTTGGCTTCGGCCCCTCGTACGCCTTCCAAAGGTCCGGGACCCCAGGGTCCCGAGAATAGTTAAAAACTAAAAATAAATAATAATATTTTTTTTTTTTTTTTTTTCAAAAAAGTGTGGTACAGTCAGTTACAATAAAATATAATTTACAATTTATGGATAATCAGAAAAGAGTAACAAATGACGGAATTGAATCTGGCGTCCTAGCTAGGTTACATAGTAACCTGTATTAAGGATGGCCAGCCCATGTTCCCAACAAAAGGAGCAGAATTTTATTTTTATGAGACATGTATGAGGAATGTATGGGAAAAGATGTTTTTGCAACTGCAAAGTTAAGTTGGTCGATTATTACTCGTTAACTTGTAAAGCCAACTTAGCTGTGATAGTTTTCCTTTTAATTTCGTTATATAAACTACTGTTGTGATTTTTTTCACACACCCAAAACCAACCATTTAGCCGGCAGGGAGAGGGACACTTGACTCTATCAGCTTTTTGCACTTTAAAGCTTAACATTTCGCAAATTCCCTGAATCCAAAAATGGTTTTCACAAACTCGCAATTTTTTTGAAGGACCTTTCCAATGATACCCCTTACTATGGGTTAAAAAAATAAAAATAAAAACGTCACCAATTTACGTGTATGAGAGGTACCCTAAAAAAAATGTTTTTCATAATTTTGTTTTACCACTTTGTCGGCGTAATTAATATGTATATCTACGCCAAATTACAGCTTTCTAGTACTAAGAGTCTCGGAGCTAGACCGCGGACAGACAGACAGACAGACAGTCAGACAGACAGACAGACAGACGGACATGACGAAACTATAAGGGTTCCTTGTTTACTACGGAACCCTAAAAATTAGAAATAATACGAAATTGAAATAAAAAAAATATCTCGCGATGTGTTTTGATCCCGTGTCAGAAAAAGCGCAGGTATACGCAAATTTTTATTTTCTCTTTGTATATACTAATGTATAAAGATATACAACAAATATCTCGACAGCGGCAAGGAACAGTAAAGAGTAAAAGTCTCGTTAAAAAAAAATTGACCATCTTAAACTATATTGGTTAATTTTATTTTATTAAACCAATGTTATAAAATATTGATTACTAAACGTTATGAAAACATTATAAGTATTTCAAAATTGTATAATACTTGTACATTTATTTCAAAAACTTTTGAGTAATGTTGTTGTTGCGTTGAATTGTAATTAAATATTGCGTTTAAATTACGTTATTGAACATGAGTTAGCTGTGATGTGGCACTCGGGGACTGCCGCGGTAAAGCTATTGCATAGCATTTGTAACCTCCATACTTCCTATTTGTCAACGCTACACTTGGGATGATGACGTGATGACATAAAACAAAAATTCATGGACTTATTATACAAACTGGACTGAGCTCTCCAAAAATCGTATTATACAAAAATGAACCATACGAATTGCAGTTTAGGTTTACATTTGTTAGGCAATCTTAGCCGAGGCAAAACGAGACGAGAGAGATAGCCGAGCCGAGGCTATTTGTCCCTTTTTCTCAATTGCCAAAAGATAAAAATCTTACAAGTTGGTAGAAAATATTTTACCAACTACAAGTAAAACAAGTTACGTATAAATATATTCAGCTTTTACATTAGTTTTAAATAATTTTATTTATAGATTTACAATCTGTATTTAGTAGTAAATAATTTATTTTAAGTAAAATAAAAATAATGTGATTTTTGGTAATTATCATAAAATTACATTGGTAGATAATACTGAAAAGTGACATCAATTCATTGACATACTTAACATCAATTGGTGTCATGGCGACATAGGCGACTTTTTCTGTTGTTTTGTGGAAACGCATAACGCATTATAAGTTTTAGCTTCAGTTCTTTTTAATTTTTGTAATGATAATGGTGAAAAAGTGTTGTATCACGACATGTAAAAGTGAATCATATGCTGGTTGTGGCATTTCATTTCACAGGTAAGGAATAACAATATTTTGTTTACTAACAATGGTGTCAAGTAGGTTGACCATGCTCTAGACGTTTTGTAGACGGAACACTAAAGCTTTTGTGTATTTCTGATTAAAACTATTAATATTATGTGATTTAAAAGAAGACATAGTGACAAAAATTGAAAAGGGCATGCCGAGATGGTTTGAGGATGAATGAAAGGCGACTAACAAAATGTATTTACAAGGCTGATGTGAAGGGAAAGGCCGGTCGGGGACGCCCTAGGAGGACATATACTGACCTTATTGGTGATGTTCTTTAGAAAGGCCAGGTGCGTAGTACTCGCAACCAGCGTGCGTGTATGACCAGATGTATGAACGTAAACGAGGCAAAAGGAGTAGTAAGGATCGTAGCAGGTGGCGTTCTGTACTTTCTGCCTACCCCCATGGGAAGAAGGCGTGAGTTTATATATGTATGAATTATGCGTATAATAAATACAATTTGTACTTATGTTTCGCATTATTGAAATAGCATTATTTTTATATTGGTGACAGCTTTCCATCGAATGAAGAAATGAAGCAAAAATGGATGTAATTCCCGAATCACAAATGAACACCAAAAATTCTGTTGTGTGCAGCCTTCATTTCAAGCCGGCAGATTTTTATATTTATATTTAATAAATGTTTGTCACACACACTTTGGTTTATTTCCCTTTGCTTTATTTAAATACCCAAACACCAGCTCTGTAGAGAAAGCGGAAAAAGAGCAAGAAAAGGTCCCGGAACGAAATTCTGCATGCACCCTTGCCTACTTCATCATAAGTCACGTATACGTGATCATATTAAATTGATGATTCGACTCAAGACGTGTCTCAACAATATTGTAGTCTAGGCTAGCTATCATAACTTCTTTTCTCAAAAAGGGTACACGATCCAACACCGACCTACAACACAACAATATAAGTGTCAAATCGAGCTTTAGAGAAAAAGTACTTCAATAAGAGTTTTTAATTATTTTGTCATAAATTATTATTTTAGAAGGTAACTTAATTTCAATATTTTTGTAATACAAAAAATTATTTGAAATCACTTTAGTTACAACCGGACACAAATTATCTCTTTCAAAACGAACTTTCCTGTTTGATAAGAAATGTTTGGTCACCCTATTAGAAAGAGATAAACAGCCTCGGTATACATGTCTCTCTCTGCTCGTGTTTTTGGTACGAGAGCTCAGTCCAGTTTGACTAATAAGTCCATGCAAAAATTACGTTCCCTTGACAACATCATTACATGGTAGGTGGAGTGGGGGGTGTAAGGTTTTATTTTCGTTACGTTACGGAATTTCTTGATTCGGTCGCCGCGGTCAAAGCCCGCGATAAAAGCTATGCAATAGCTTAAAAAACAAAAAGTTGCGAAATGAAAGCTTATTTATTAGACTATATTAATTTTATTCCATTAAACGACTTTGTTATAGGTGTCAGGTAGGGATGAAAATTGCCGAATGTTTCCGAAACTTACCCGGAAAGTTTCCAATATTGCCGGCAATATTGAGCAATATTGCCGGAAAGTTGCCAAAATTGCCAGATTACATGGGTTTTTTCAAATGCCATTTATAATGTTTTTGCACTCATGAGGTTTTATGTAATGGTGTAATTATACGTATTACTAGTAAGCCTGTATGGTATATTGTTAATTATACTTAATTTATAATTTTCAATGCAAATATGTGAAAATAAAGTTAAACTAGGACACTGGTAACTTCATGATAGCTGAACCCATAGTTTTTTGAAAATTTCACTTATAAATTTTATAAACAAATATAGAGGGTATTGATACCGAATGAAATAAATATAAATCATACAACTGTGTAGTGTTCTTTTGTAGTTTTTTTGGACTTTTCTTTAAGTAACTTCATCTGTTTGTATTAACATCGGTTTTCACCTATTTCTTGAAGTCTGATAGTGTCTAAATTATAAATACTTATGTAAGTCTGGTGAGAACGCAATATTATGATAATACTGTGCCAGCCTGATGATGGAGTTAGAAGGTGGTCATAGGATCTACGGTCTGATATACGTAAACCTACCGAGATTGAGGTCGTTAGATTGGTCTAGAAGAGTACGTGAGTTTTAGACGTATTGTGTCTACTGTCTACCAAATTTAACGTTAAGTATGTTATTATTTAAAAATATACTATAACAAATATACTAGATCCAAAGAATAGAGGTGGTAAATTAAAAGAAATAAATCTTGCTTCTGGGCTGAAATTTACCTATATTATATGACTACTCTCAAAAGAAGAACCTTAACAGAGCATATGTTATGCTGAATATAGTTGAATACAGAAGAAAAACCATGTATTTTTCTCAAGCACCCATTTGGGATGAACAATTGTTAAAACCATTGATGCAAGTATATGGTGGAAGGGGTTTTGTGATACCCAAATAATTGCTTCAATTGCAATAGATATTTTAAGCATACCACCAACCTGTAGCCAGTGAAAGGAATTGGTCGTTGTTTGGCAGAACTCACACACTAGCCAGAAACAGATTGGCACCTGAAAAGTTGTCAAAACTGATTATGGTGAGAGCAAATTTAGAGCTCGTTGACGGAAATAAAAAGACAGCAGAGTACATTGAAAATTATGTAGCAGATGACGATTACGTTATGGATGAATCCGAAGATGAAAATACAGAAAACTTGAATAATTCAAGAAATATGCATAAGTACCCAGCACGCGTAGTATGACGCTTTCTATCTCTAAGAAAAATAGACACAGCTGTTTTTATACAAAATGACGTTTCGTTTCTCTATTTTTGACATCGCACCGTAGAAATCATTCTACAATCTGTCATTTTGTCTTTCGTTTCTAACGATCTTTGTCTAGGTCCTTTTATATGTAGACTATTTCAGAAGAAAGTTTTTATCCCAAACTGTCAAAACCACTAAGGTAGTGAAGACAATTTGATTTTGTAATCGTCGGCTCGACGGCCACAAAGTATATACGGTTATCTGCAAAATCATGATTTTACAGGAGAGCGTTTTAAAAATTTTGATTGTCTAACTAAATCTGACTATTTTTAATCGCGATTAAAAAGGTGTGGAATAAAATATGAACTAAAATTCACAATAACACCTCGAATTCAGGTGCAAAAACAGTACTGTATCTTTTTTCTTTTGCTTATATCTCGAAAATGGCTTTTCCAATCGCAAAAATAATGAAAATTTCGACCCCCTTTATAAAACACTTAAAAATGCGGCGACGCATGAATTTTCCATACAAACGTAGTAAATAAATCATTTGCAATTTGAGAATATTTCCACCATATTATGTTGATATTCGGATTGAGACAGTATTTATCTAGGCTCCTACGTCTTTTTTATTTCCAAAAACTTACCTTTAAATGAAATGTAAGCGAATTGCATTTCGCACATTTTTACAGCGTAAATGACATGTTTTCATATTGTTTTTTTCTGTATTATAAACAACAATATTTGTAATATTGTTTCCGCAGAAGCATAGTTTATGTTATCAAGTTACATATTATTGAAAAAAATAAATGGAAATACATTTAGTTTCATCCGTAATTTTTTGTATTACGGAACACATCTAAATTTATCATAAATTTTCGAAAGCTAGTAGTATCATCGCATCAAGCAATAATCGTCAATGTGTGCGTGGTAGTATTGCTCAGTGTATATCGCTCCGATAGGTACTCACACTAGCGCAACGTGCTTGGAATTGAATTTTGCAAACATCTGGATTTGTAGTTGCGAGCCGTATCGCCGGCCTCTTAAACCCCTAATACTCAACATGTAGGTAATATTTTTAGTTATTTTCCATACAAAAAGTGAAAAATTCCATATAAAATACTGTAATATTTTTTCTTCCAAAATACGATACTTTGACGCTTTGAGATTTTTTGTAGTTTACGTGACTATCAATAAAATTGAGAATCAAACAGAAAAAAAATCCTATGACAAAACAAAGAATTCCGAGTCGAATTATGAAAAAAGTGAATTTTGTAAAAAGTGCAGTTGAGTCTTTCTACTTTCCTGCCGTCCTGTCTACACGGAACGTCATTTTTGTCTATTCTTCTGTCGACAAAAGTCGTTTCTACGGTGGTCATGCTACGCGTGCTGATACTTTACTTTTTTTTATTCACATTACCTTATTTTGATTTACGATAACTTAAATGTTGAATACTACGTTGGTATGTTACCCCATACTAATCGCTTAGCCATGTAGCAGCTGGAATAAACGTCCGCGCGCTGTGTGCGCGGGCATACAACTAACGTGTTGCGACGCGTCACGCGGTATTTATACTGCGACCAAAAATCAACCCGCTCATCGGTGATTGGTTAATATAATGTTGTTCATAGCTGTCCTACATCTTAGTGTAAAACATAATTGTATATATATAATCTAGTCTTTTAAATATAAATTATTCGAACTGAAAACTGTTTTATTATATTCTCCTGACATCTGGTAAAGTGGTGACCCCGACGTTAAAATGCCAGGCAACGACGAAGTAGCGACCGTTTCTATTAAATCACGCATACCAACGTTTTGGCGCGACAAACCACTTCTCTGGTTTGCACAATTTGAAACGGTGGTCAACCCGCAGAAGCCCAGCGATGAAGCCAAGTTCAGCCTCCTAGTAGCTCACCTTGAGAAGTCGGACGTTGAGCAAATAAGCGACATCATCATGAGCAAGACACGCGCTGGCCGGTACGAGGAGGCTAAGAAGAGACTGTTGTCTGTTTATGAAGAATCGGAGACAAAGCAACTGCAAAAGCTGCTCACTGAGATGGAGTTGGGAGACCAGAAGCCGTCCCAGCTATTGCGTAGCATGAGGGAGCCAGCACGTGACAAGATGCCCGATACCACTCTGCAGATACTGTGGATGAGACACCTACCTGCTTCCACGCGTGCCGTACTATCAGTCAACGAAGCGGCCACACTCGACGTGCTTGCAGCCATGGCCGATAAGATGCACGAGCAAACCCGGGAAGTCCACTCGGTTTGTGCATGCCAACAGCCGTCAGCGTCTACATCACGGCACGAAAGCAGTCACTCACAGGCGGAACCAGACCTTCGAGAAGCCATCATGCAACTAACGCGGGAAATTGCAGAAATGAGAACAGATAGAGCAAGACCAAGAAGATCGTCATACAGATCATTCCGCTCACGGTCACGTTCACTATCTCGAGGCCGACCAAATACTTACCAGCATACGTCAGGCGATATTTGTTTTTACCACGCACGTTATGGTAAAGAAGCACGCAACTGCAGATCACCTTGCAACTACAAGCGTCAGGAAAACTAGTCGCGACCTTGGCTGCGACGGGACCCGAGGTTAACGAAATTTCACCATACCGTCTACACGTTTGCGATTACCAACATCGCTTGAGATTCCTTGTGGACACCGGAGCCAACGTGTCGGTCATTCCTAACACGAAAGGAATGAAACGGGCGGAAGAGGTGTTGTATGCAGCGAACGGAACCCCGATACACACATACGGTGAGAGGAAGCTGGAACTCAACCTTGGTCTGCGCCGCCCCTTATCATGGCAATTTATCGTTGCTGCCGTGAAACGACCGATCTTGGGCGCCGATTTTTTGCGCCATCACGACCTTCTCGTCGACCTACGTGCCAGGAAACTCTTTGACAAGAAAACAGGACTGGCAATCGACGGCTGCGTTGCAAGTAGTGTAGCTACCCCCACTGTGCTCACTATCAACCTCACTGACCCATACCACAAACTTCTGCAACAGTACGCTGAAATAACTTCACCGAACTTCAACAACATGAAGAATAGCGAAGTTGAACATCACATAGTCACTCACGGGCCGCCGGTATTTAATAAAGCACGACCGTTGCCGCCTCACAAATATCAAGCAGCAAAGAAGGAGTTTCAAGTTATGCTTGAACAAGGAATATGCCGACCATCAAAGTCACCTTGGGCAAGTCCACTCCACCTCGTGGAGAAGAAGAGTGGCGAATACAGACGTGTGGTGATTACCGAAGACTAAATGCCGTCACCAAACCGGATCGGTATCCAATACCACGACTTCGTGACTTTACGTACCATCTCGAAGGGATGAAGATCTTCTCGAAAATTGATTTGAGGAAAGCATATAATCAATTGCGTATACGGGAAGAAGACATCGAAAAAACGGCAGTCATTACGCCGTTTGGGCTTTTTGAATTCCCACGGATGTGTTTTGGTTTATGCAACGCTGGGCAAACCTTCCAGCGACACATCAACAATGTTCTTGCCGACATGGACCACGTCTTTCCATTCGTCGACGACATTCTCGTGGCCTCACCAGACCAAGAGACCCACAGAAGACACCTAGAAGAACTTTTCAAAAGGCTCAAAGAGCATGGTTTAAAAATAAACATGTCGAAATGCGTTTTTGGGCACAAAAAACTGGAATTCCTAGGCTACATATTGACTGAAGCCGGTATCCAACCAACAGAAGACCGTGTGAAAACAATATCCGATTATCCCGAACCAACCACAATTCAAGAATTACGACGATTCCTCGGTATATTGAATTTCTACAAAGAAAATATACCGCATGCAGCACACGCACAGGAAAAATTATACAAATATCTACGAACATGCAAGAAAAATGACAAGACCGAGGTGAACTTCAACAGTGAAGATAAAGAAGCATTTCGAGCCTGTAAAAATAGCATCAAGAATGCTGTCACCTTATCACACCCTTCAGTTCACGCTCCGTTATCACTGATGTGTGACGCCTCAAACACCCGTGTCGGAGCCGCGCTACAGCAACGTGTAGGAAACGGCTGGAGACCACTCGGTTTTTACTCAAAAAAACTAACAGAAGCGCAAAAAAAATACAGTACGTTCGACCGAGAGCTACTGGCGATCTACCTGGCAATACGGCACTTTCGACGCATGTTTGAGGGTAGAGAAATAACGGTTTACACGGACCACAAGCCGTTAACACATGCATTACTGCGGCTAAATAGCAAGACTGAAACACCAATACGCACGAGGTACTTGCACTACATCAGTCAATTCACAATGAAGATATGCCATATCGAAGGAAAGGATAATATTGTGGCCGATGCATTATCGAGAATCGAAGCAATATCTACTCCATCACCAATCGACTACGACGAACTAGCCCGTCTTCAACACAGCGACAAACAACTGACTGACGTCATGAAAAACACTTCGCTCCGATTCGAACGGCTACGTCCACTCAACGCAAGTAACCCAATACTGTGCGAAACGTCAAGTAGCCAAGTTCGACCTTACCTACCACTAGAACTACGAAGAAAAGCTTTCGACGCCATGCACGAGTTGAGTCACCCCGGCACCCGAGCCACTAGAAAAATGATCACACAACGTTTTTTCTGGCCAAGCATGAACAAGGACGTCAACATGTGGACCAAATGTTGTATAACCTGCCAACGAACCAAAGTGCAGCGACACACGGTATCGCCACTGGAAGAGTATCCACCAGCAGATCGACTATCGCACATACACATAGATATCGTCGGACCATTACCAATATCAGATGGAAGACGGTATTGCGTTACCATCATCGACCGAGCAACTAAATGGCCAGAAGCATTCCCAGTCGGTGACATGGAAGCCAACACCATCGCCACGGCCATCTACGAAGGGTGGATAGTGCGATTTGGTTGCCCAGAAAGGATCACAAGCGACCAAGGAAGACAGTTTGAATCACATTTATTCAAAACCCTAATGAATAGAATGGGCATCGAGAAATCACGGACCACGGCCTACCACCCACAAGCGAACGGAATGGTTGAAAGGTGGCATCGATCATTTAAAACAGCATTGACGGCACGGTTACAAAACTCAAGCTGGACTCAAGAATTGCCAACCGTATTACTGGGACTTCGCGCGGCAATTAAAGAAAATACTGATGTGTCATCAGCAGAAGCGCTATACGGAAAACCATTACGGCTACCCGGTGAAATGTGTGGAGAATCGTCGATATACGCAAACACGAATACACACTTCAGCGACGTCATAACCAGCGCAATGAAAAAGATGCAAGCCGTCCGCCGTAACACCGACCGGCGCGCAATGTTTATACACGACGACCTACATGTATGTACGCATGTATTTATACGTACCGATGCTTACCGCCGGCCGCTGACACCGACCTACGAAGGTCCGTACCGTGTCTTGAAGAGACAGAACAAGGTGTATACAGTTAAAATCAAAGATCGTCAAGTAAACATTAGCATAGATCGACTGAAGCCTGCATTCCTACCTAATACCGAGGAAGAGGCAAGTCGTGTAAGGGAACAGACATCATACGTCACGCGATCCGGCCGCACCTCAAGACCCACCGTACGCTTCGCCTTATAAACTGTACGTCCAGCCGAGACGGAGCACGGCCGCGCACTGAGCAAAAGTGAAAGGCATACGACGCAAACACTGCGTCCACGCATCTCTGTGCAAATCTGACGTCACGCAGTACTAGGCAGGCGCCACCACTTTGCACTACTTACGCGCTCGCTGACTACGTGCGCGAGACACCTCTCTGTACCACTCGCATTGTGCGGCGCTTCGCTGGGGAGGAGCTATGTAGCAGCTGGAATAAACGTCCGCGCGCTGTGTGCGCGGGCATACAACTAACGTGTTGCGACGCGTCACGCGGTATTTATACTGCGACCAAAAATCAACCCGCTCATCGGTGATTGGTTAATATAATGTTGTTCATAGCTGTCCTACATCTTAGTGTAAAACATAATTGTATATATATAATCTAGTCTTTTAAATATAAATTATTCGAACTGAAAACTGTTTTATTATATTCTCCTGACATCTGGTAAAGCCACTTGACAAATCGTGCCATCAAAAGAATTTTCAAAATCGGATCGGAGAAAATCGCGGACATAAAAACATACATACATACATACGGGTCGAATAAACAACCTCCTTTTTGAAGTCAGTTAAAAACGTCAACTTGATGTTGCTGATCAAATCGTCTTGCAAGGTTTGACCCTTTCATACATTTTATACATACAGATATGTATACATATACATGTATATACTTTCTTATATACAAGTGTGGTTTCATATAAGAAAGTAGAAAGAAACAAATATATGATTTCTCTAAAATAGTTATGGTTTCATCACCAATGAAGTATCGTGGATAGCCTATTTCTTTTCTTTAGTTTATCAGTATGAAAATCAATGCAAAAACTAAAATTTTCGATTGGATAATGTAGGTAAGTATAAAAACTAGCACCCAGCAAACCGCAATTTTATCCTACTATGCAATTATATAAAGTAAAATACATATTCTATTTACACGTTTCTTGCCAATGTTGCCGGCAAGTTTGGAAACATTCGTGGCAGTTTTGGCAACTTTCGCAACATTGCCGGCAATTTTCATCCCTAGTGTCAGGGCTCTCAAGTTAATACCATTTAGAAAATAAAAAATAAAAATTCGAAATTTCTCTGTGTAGATTTTCACTCTAGAAAATAAAGATTTTAAAGAAATTAAAACAAAATAGTTAAAGATAAAAACCATTTGTATAGTGTGTGTTGTGATTGTGTTTTTTGTGTTGTGATGTGTAGTGTTTGGTTGTGTTATGTTGTGTTATGTTGGAAGGTGAGTGTATTTGAAGGTGTGTCGGACGGCGTACTGTTTGGGTGTGGGTTAAATCTACGTTTAAGGGTTTCAGTTTTACATTTTGACGTGCGGAACCCTAAAACAGATTTATTATCTGCCTGTTACCTTTTCATGCCGTAACGGCTGAATGGATTTCTAGATGAAAGGCATAGGATAGGCCATGACCACTCAGAATCCCGGTTGCACGTTCCTGTGGGATATTTTCCACATCCACGCGGACGAAGCCGCGCGCAAAAGCTAGTAATATTATAAACGCGAAGGCACGCACCTCTGACTTTTCGGATTCATGTGCGTTTTGTATAATTATCACTTGCTTCAAAAACGGTGAAGGAAAACATCGTGAGGAAACCCAGCATGCCTGACAGAAATATTTCTCGACGGCTTGTGAAGCCAAGTCAGAGGCCCATGGGCGGCTTTAAAACTCTGATACCAGGTTAGTCTCTAACCACACAAAAAAGAAGAAGAACGCAAAAGTTTGTGAAGATGGATGGATGGATGTTTGTTACTCTTTCACGCAAAAACTACTGAACGGATTTGGATGAAATTTGGCACAGAGGTAGCTTATCATCATAATTAATTTACTTATTTATTAAAACTTTATGCACAAGTAAAAAAATACTGTACAAAGGCGGACTTAATGCCTAAGGCATTTTCTACCAGTCAACCTTAGGGTGATGCAGAGACAAAACATGGCAGGTGCAACATAAATGACAGATAACTTGAAAATGAATACATACTAATACATAGATACATAAATACATACATATAAACCGAATAAACTTTGTCAGGAGAAATAACGATAGATAGAGGAGAAAACAAATCAGCGCTGCAAAGATTTTGCCAACTTTTCACGAATATGTTCACGTGCTTTCACTTTGAAAGATAACCGACTGGTTGCCATCCTGATGTTCAGAGGGAGCGCATTCCAAAGAAATACCGCCTGGACAAAGAAAGAAGAGTGAATAAAACCATAATCAGCTTATAATGATCCCACTACTGTGATACATGTCTTCTCTCTGTGAGAGTGGACTCCACCACGCGGGCCCAATGCGGGTTGGTAGATGTCACATGTCTACGAATTTTTTGGTTCTAGGTCATGCCGGTTTCCTCACGAAGTTTTCCTTCACCGTTTTGAGAGCAGTAGTGATGAAATTAAATACACAAAGTAAAGCGCCTGCCTGGGTTCAAACCCACGACCTACAACTAGTAAGTCGGGGCTGCACTGTGGGAAAGCCCCATACAAAGCCGTCTCAAAACCGTTTCACGTGAAAGTCATTGTAATGGAATAAAATTAATATAATCTAATAAATAAGCTTTCTTTTCGCAACTTTTTGTTTTTTTAAGCTATTGCACAGCTTTTATCGCGGGCTTTGAGCGCGGTGACCGAATCAAGAAATTCCGTAACGTAACGAAAATAATACCTAACACCCCCACTTCGCCTACCATGTAATGACGGTTCCCATGACAACGTGATGTTCCCATGGGAAACGTGATGTTGTCAAGGGAACGTAATTTTTGTTTTATGTCATCACGTCATCATCCCAAGTGTAGCGTTGACAAATAGGAAGTATGGAGGTTACAAATGCTATGCAATAGCTTTACCACAGCAGTCCCCGAGTGCCACACGTTTTTTTTTTTAGTTAATCATAATGTATATAAATAGGCATCACAGCTAACTCATGTTCAATAACGTAATTTAAACGCAATACTTTATTACAATTCAACGCAACAACAACATTACTCAAAAGTTTTTGAAATAAATGTTCAAGTATTATACAATTTTGGAATACTTATAATGTCTTCATAACGTTTAGTAATGAATATTTATAACATTGGTTTAATAAAATAAAATTAACCAACCAATGTAGTTTAAGACGGTTTTTTTTTTTTTTAACGAGACTTTTACCCTTTACTGTTGCTTGCTGCTGTCGAGATATTTGTTGTGATGTAGGTATTAAATCTGGGCAACATATAGGCTATAATTTATTTTGGAAAATGGAACACCTGATGCAGAACCGCAACAGACCAGCTAAAGTATAAGAGATATAAAAATGGTGCCATAACAAAAATTATTCCACGTGAAGAGCATTTTCTGCTGTGAGAATAAATTTGAAGATCTGAAACACCTGTTGTGGAACTCCAAAGCCCAGCGACACTATAACATATATAGGAATGACGTCTTAGCAAAAGTTGTTTAGTCTGATGGGCATTTCCTGTTGACTTACAAAAATGAAAGATCTGGAACGTCTCGAATCGTCTCGCACATCCCGTTGTTTTCCCGTCCCCGGGTTCTTAGAATTCGGCATCAGACGGTTCAGATCTTCGATTTTGACGACCCCGTTGTCGCTGGCATAAGCAACAGGATCCGTGTATGAAGTCGCGGGCAGAAGCTAGTGATGAATATTTTTGGAACGAAGTTTAAGAAATCGTCACGCTAAAAAATGTTAATAATCGAGACTGTCTTTTAATTCAAAGAGAAAGAAAGAGAGAGAGAAATCGCCGGCAGAAAAAAACAAAAGAAAAGAGTAAAGTGATTACAGTGTCGTGGGATAAAATTGTACACATCAGCCCGAGTACACTATATACTAGAGAGAGAGAGAGGTGTGAATTTGGTAAAAAAGAAAATCCGAGATGGTGGATCCAAAAATAAAAATTATCATGGTTAATGTTTTCATGGTTTTCAAGGGTGGAAAAGCCGATAGTGAGGTCATAATGAAAATCGAACACAGCGGCTGCGAAAATTGTCAAATTTTTCATCATGGGTGTCGTTTTCATAGTTTTCGAGGGTGCTAATTAAAATGTAAATCCAAGATGGCGGCTCTGAAAATTTTAAAATTTTACATCAGCGATATGGTTTTCATGGTTTTCGAGGGTGTTAAAGCTGATAGTAAGGTCGAAATGTAAATCCAAGATGGTGGTTCTGAAAATTTAAAAATAATTCATCATGGGTATCGTTTTCATGGTTTTCGAGGGTGTTAAATCCGAGAGTGGGGTCGAAATGTAAATCCAAGATGGCAGCTGCAGCGGCTGCAAAAAAATTGTTTTTGTTTTAAATCATACGTTCCCCCGACTGCACACGTTTATTTTGTTTTTTAAATTGGGAGGTATAAAATATAGCCAGGCGTAAGAAACATTGAATTTAAAAAGTTAACTATTTATTCAGATTAGGAGTCTCCAGGTATTATTTATATCAGCGCCATCTAGCGAATTTCAAAAGAGCTGCTTCTATTTTGAAGCATAGATTGGATGGGTTGTGTTGTACACTGTTCTTATTTGAAAAAAAGTACTATACAAGCCCTGGCCGCAACCAGGCATTGATAGATGCCGTGTGAACGTAAATTAAAATAAATTATCGTTTAATTTGATATTGTGGCGGGCAGTAGACTGTTTGATGCAATAATTAAGTGAATAGGATTTTTCGATTGAATACAATCAACAAATATTTATTCCTGGTATGTGATTGCCTCGTTGTTCTAGTGGTCGTAAGCGCTACATGAGGTCCTGGGTTCTTTTTCCTGAGGCTCGCCCCCTATTATACGGAGCTTAAAAATAACTGGCGAAATACGGGTGTACTAAAAGTACACCTCTGCATAACCCATTGAGGCACACAGGTGTGATGTTATGTTATGTAAACGTGTTGCTTAGATAAAACTAGGATAGGTAAAGGACACAATTTATCATTTTGAAAGTTCAAGCAGTAGCTTTTTTTTTCTGAACTGTATGTCGTTAACATGAATACTTTAGGAGCTGGATTAATTACAATATATATGCCGTCATTGCAGCAGACCAGCAGCAATCTTCTCATTGTAGTTTGGTACGGAATGTAGGAAAGCTAATTGTGCGAATCAATGCTGGAAAATTGAAAAGGGTAAGCTGAGATGGTTTGGACATGTTGAGAGGATGAATGAAAGGCGACTAACAAAATGTATTTACAAGACTGATGTAAAGGGAAAGGCCGGGCGGGGACGCCCTAGGAGGACATATACTGACCTTATTGGTGATATTCTTCAGAAAGGTCAGGTGCGTAGTACTCGCAACCGGCGTGCGTGCTCAGATGTATGAACGTAAACGAGGCAAAAGTAGTATGTAAGGATCGTGGCAGGTGGCGTTCTGTAGTTTTTGCCTACCCCCATGGGAAGAAAGTGTGAGTTTATGTATGTATGTATGTATGCAATGCTGGAATTAGGCTCTAAACTGACATATATCGTAAGTCCATGAATAAATGAATGAATGAAATGCACCGACCCTAACGTGATTTAACCAGACTCGATAAATCGAATGATCCCCAAGATTTGCACTAGCCCCTGGAGCTTCATGCTTCATGGGGCTACAGAGGCCATTACATATCAAAGAGTAGACCAGGGGGGCGTGGTAATGGTAGGGAAGACATGTCCTCATGATATGTAGAAAAACCATGATCGACAATTATAAGATTTCGCTTTCAAGATTATATATATCGAGATAAAAATCAAAAAAGGTACGGGTAAGTGATTAATAAACAAACAAATAGTAGCACACGCCAAGAGTACAATGTTTGAACGTAACAGTAGGTTTCTATGGCGTCGAGTATCAAGTGAGTGAATGAGCGTTTGACAACTATAATCAGATTTTTCGGATGTTTTTTAATTTCCAAGATCTTTTAAAAAATAACTCTACATTACCTACAAAAAAAAAAATTGGTTATTATTCAATATTAATTTATTCAGAATTATTTAAAAACGTTGTCCTTTGGAGAAGAACGGGCATGAAACTCTATAGACATTTTTTTTAATCAACACATAATTATTTTGTTTTACATCTGTAACATGTACATCTTGGTAAAATTATTCATATTGAAACAATACTAATGATTATTTGAGAATAGAGACTGCATGATAACAGAGTCAAGAGTAAAAACATAAAATAAAATAATTCAAAAGGATAAATAAAGGGCAATCGGCATTCGAGAGTATAATTCAATATTCATTAATTCAGTTTAATTCAAAAGTATTATCTTTTATACTAACTTCTCTGATAATATGATCGGCTCCTTGGTAATTTTCTCTACCTACCTCAAAACTAAGGCTTGAAAATTATCCACCAACACCACCACCACCACCACCACCATCACCACCATCACCACCACCATTACCAACACCACCACCACTCATCACATCATCATCACATTGACCAAATGAACGAAAATAACTGTAATCTTTCATTTATTGTCGCCATTAAATGGAAAATGCAATCAGAATAACTAGCACTGTTTATTTTCATTCAGTCACAAAATTCTGCCTTGATTAACTCTAGACTACTATCAAAAATCTAGTTTGAATTAATCAAGAATACATAAAAATATAAATTGGCTTGACATGATTAGGGCATAAATGAACATCGTCGTTTGATGACGAAATTGACAGAAACTACTCTCTGCTAATTTACAAAATTCTGAGGATACTTCCTTCTTCTAATTAGGATATTTAAATTGACTGAAGGTACTTATGAAATAGTTTATTTGCTAAAGTGCCCATTTTTTTTTGCAAAATAGTATACATGTAGAAAAGAATTAAAATCTCGGTATTTTGGCATACAATCCTGGCATTGTGATAATCATACTACGAAATTCAATTCTGTTGCGAGGCCTACTCGTACTTGGCTGGTTTTAATGTATTAAGACCATTAATATTAAATGAATAAGAACCTTGCCTTATTCTTTTTATAGATCTCAATCGTTTGATTGTCTCATTATGATTATTAAGTACAACTGAGTCAGCTATTACTTTGGTATAAAGTGGCGGTCAGTGTGGGTCGATACTAACATAATGTCTCAACCAGGAACAATCATTCCAGAAGTTTCATTACAAGTTTCCCTGCACAATAACAGACTGGATGAAGAAACAAAAAGAATAGCGTACTCGCTTAATTTTCCACTTAATCTGTTTTTAACCTCAAAATATTCTGTAAGAAATAGCCATATTTATGCAAGTGGACCAAAATATCTCGTTTTCGCGTTTTGTTTAATGTTCATTTTAAATACTTTATGTCTCTTTAGGATTTTTATTGTAGAAGATGCAAAAGTGAATAAGACACAGTTCAAATACGACATCTTCTCACTTTCTACTGTTATCCATTTCATCTCCTGCTTATTGGGGTTCACGATAAATTTTTTTTTGGACCTTGTGCATAAAAACAACAACATCTTACTTATATTGAACATCCAAACTATTAACAGGAGCATTGATTTCAGTAAGAGTATCCGGAATTTTATTATTTGCAACTGGATCTCAACTACAACCACTATCTGTATTCATATGTTTCTAAGTGCTTTCTATTTTGGACCTTTGATTTATTTTGACATCGGGTTTGTTATCGATGATATTTGCGACATAATGTGTATTCCATTGGATCTTAATTTTGTGATAGCCATTAGAATCGTGATATTGTTAAAGAAATATTTAGAAACGTGGATTAATGAAATCATGATGATGAATAATGAAAACGACAATAATGATCAATGTCTCGAACTATTCAGGATATATGAAAATATATTGAAAACATTTAATCTGTACAAAGAAATTTTCCAGGTATTGGTAAGTTCAAGACTTTATTACACTTATGAAATCAATACAAAGATGAACACTGGTCTAGCTAAATATGGTGCGATGATGCACAATTGAGTTTAAGATCAGGCAAATATTATATAATATCATTAGATGATTCTTAAAATTATTGAAAAAACAGTTTACTAAATCTAACGAACTAAAGCCATTTGAATATTCCCCGGAGGTACACAAAGACCCAGACACCTTTTTGAGGTTGTTTGCCCATCTTGGTGGGAAGTGTGGCGATTGCTCCCGTTCGCTTAATGTTTATCATTCAGAGAGTACCTATTTAGTAACGTTGTAGGCTCAAGTAAGTATATTTTTATAATATGTCTATCGTTTAACACTACAGGGGGCCTACCACCAGCACATAAAGCAGTATTATTTTAATATAACTTCAGTGTGGGTCTTCCACTGAAGTAATATTAAAATAATACTGCTTTTGAGCTGGTGGTAGGCCCCCAGGTCTGCCGTTTAACTGAGGCGGTCCGCGAGATGCCCGTCTGCGGACACATGACTGAGCTCTCATGACACATCACTAGACCCCTTAGGCACGGTCTCAATTAAGTGGTAGACCTGTAGTGTTAACGGTAGACATATAAAAAATTTACTTATTTGAGCCTGTACTCTTTCTGCTTCTATTTTACGTTTTACAAAGAAGAAGCACATTATTTGTATTTTCAGGTGTTATTTCACACGTTCGTCACATTCCAACGCGCTTTATGCTATGTCAACTTTGCGATTTATATCATGAGTGAACCTGCTGAATTGGGAAACGAAGTAAGTGAAAAATGTTTTTGCAATGAATTAGATTCAGAGATATCCTTAAATTGACTTTGATTTAGTTGTGTGTGATCTTTTACTAGCTTTTGCCTTGTTATTCTATTTTCCAGGCTTTGATTCGGAGTCTTGTTCTAATTTTATTTTTCACAAAGGATATAGTAATAGTAATTATACATTGTATTTACTGTGAAAAGTTCTATATTACTCTAGAGAAAGCTAAGACGGCGTGTATACAGTTTATGAAGAACATAAACTATCAAAGTAAGAATTTTTAAAACCACAATTTAATGTAGTACCTCATTGGATCCACGTTAATACCTACCTATTCATTTGCAATAATCGATTCAGAAGACTAAACAGATTAAAATGAGTTTAAAATATATTTTCAGAATGTCATCGCCGTCTCTACAAGAACGTAACACACGCTAATCGATCATTCAGTAAGATGACCGCGTGTGGCTTGTTCTATGTAGATGCTATGCTACCAATGTATCTGTTGGGGGTTATCTGTCATTACGTTATCATGCATGTGCAGTTCTATTTTCTTTGAATTAAATGGTTTTGGGAAGAATATTTGCCTTTGTGTTTATTATTATATCATAGTCTCGGTTATCATCGTCATCATCATGATCAGTGGCACCTTTGGCCTAATCATCACTTACTTTCTGGTGAGATGCAGGCCAAAAGCTATAGTAGTAGTGGCAAAAAAATAATCTTATCTATACTCCGTTTGAAATAAGATTAGACATTTAAACAAACCTTTTTTACAGTCCGTTCAACCGATTTTGACTTCTATTGCGTAAGCATAAGGATGGCATTAAAAGTAAAAAAAGTGGTTACAAACCAACTGCTTACTGCAGCTACCATTTGTCATGCCGTCAACGCAATAGAAGTCAAAATCGGTTGAACGGACTGTAAAAAAGGTTTAGTTAAATGTCTAATCTTATTTTAAATGGAGTATAGGTCTTATCCACGATAATTGGCAATATTATTTTTCAATCATGTTTCCACAAAAACAGAGACACGCCGTAATGTATAATATGCCTGCGTCCAAAACTTTTTTGTCTGTCTTGTAGATTATTAAAAAACATATTTTTCCTTTTTTGACGTAATCAAAAGATTACGGCGATACATTGAGTTAAAATGTGGCATGACGTCACGCCTTGCTAGATTTTATACTGAGTTGTGACGTCAACAAGCCCCCACTCCCCAACTTTAACGCGTTATCATCATCTGCCTAGCCTTTTCCCAACTATGTTGGGGTCGGCTTCCAGTCTAACCGGATGCAGCTGAATACCATTATTTTACAAGGAGCAACTGCCTATCTGACCTCCACAACCCAGTAACTGGATAATACGATACCCCTTGGTAAGACTGGTTGTCAGACTTTCGGGCTTCTGACGACCCGTAACGACTCTCAAAGATCCACGAATGACAGCCGGGACCAACGGCTTAACTTTAACGCGTGTTTTAAAGTTATTTTTGAAGCAAAAATACGTGTCAAATATTTTTTATTATCTGAAAGACGGACTAAATATAATTTCTTTTTTTTTTACCTTAGCAACTACCGTATGATGATATACATAATTTATATTGACTGCCACACGGGTCGACAAGAGATAAATGTTTGGCCATTTATTACATACCAAAACCACTACGTGCCTCGGAAAGCATGTTAAGTTTTTGTTCCCGGCTGTTATTTGTAGATCTTTTATAGTCGTTAGGGGTAGTCAGATGTCCGAAAGTCTGTCAACCAGTCTTAACAAGGGTTTTCGTGTTACCTAGTAACAGGGTCGTGAAGGTCAGATAGGCAATCGCTCCTTGTGAAATACTGGTATTCAGCTACATCTAGATAGACTGGAAGCCGATCCCAACAAAGTTTGGAAAGGCAGAGGATGAGTGACCTGAAATAAGTTTTAATAATCAACTTAAAAAAATCTAGAAAGTTCTCCATTCGTTGAAATTGTGTTTTTAAGTCGACCTATGTATATTTTTATAAGTATATTATTAAAATGTTGTCGCATATCTACTTACAGTTACTTTAGGTTATTACACTAATGTTTTAAAATACTTAGAGAATAATATTAACTGCGTCTTTAACATTGATACGATCGAAACATTAATATTAAACATAGTAGGTATTTTCCTTCGTAAAATTCCTTTATTACCATAAAAGCATAGTCATAGGCGTTATATGAAGTTACAAGATGTCTCAAAAAATTGTTCCAGAGGTTTCTTTACCTGTTTTACTTAATAATCGACTTGAAAAGGATATACAAAGATTGGTGCATTCTTTTGACTTTCCACTCAGTCTGTTTTTGATTTCAAAGTATAATGTGCGACATAATCATATTTATCCAAGTAGTAAAAAATATCGTGTGTTGGCCTTCTGCTGTATGTTATTCATGAATACGTTGTGCATCTTTCAAGTGTCCACCGTGGACATCACAGATGCCAATATGAAACATTTAGAAAAGCACCTTCTGACACTTTTTAACACCATCAATTATATCACCTTTGCATTTGAATTCACGATTATGTTCATTCTGGACTTGAAACATAAGGACAACAACGTCTCACTTATTTTGAAGATTCAAACTATACATAAGAGCATCGATTTCAGTAAGAGTATCCGGAGTTTTATTATTTGGAACTGGATCTCAATTGCAACAATTATCTTTACCAATTTTTTTACATTTATTACTAATAATATAGTAATAAATGGAATTTACGACATCAGTCTAATTGTTGACAATGTTCTCGATATATGGTGGATCACATTAGATATCAATGTAGTTCTGGCGATCCGAATAATAATATTGCTAAGGAAGTATCTCGAAGAGTGGATTAAAGAACTCCTGATGATGAACGGTGGACTTGAAAATGAACCGGAAAACTATGAGCGTTATTTTCAATTACTTGGCATATACCAAACTATTTTAAAAGCTTTCAATTTGTATGAGCAGATTTTCCAAGTATTGGTAAGTTTTAGATAATTTATATTCATGTTCATATTTTTGAATATTCTGATGAACTAGAGTTATTAGAAGCCCTCCTGGAGGAATTCAGTTTGGCAGCAGAAGTAAGTAACCTGGTAGCTATAGGTACCTACCTTTTTTGGCACCAAGCAATAATGTTTGTGCTCTGTGGTTCTTGCTATGCATTCGGTCACTATGCACCTGGAAACCTGACGGTGTCATCATTTGGTAAACCTTATAAGTTACAAATATAATTAGATATTAATTATTTTCTATATTATCGTGAATCTATTATGTCATCATCTATAACAAAGTATTTTTTCATAGGTTTTAATTTACACATCAAGCGCATTTTACGTTAATCTAATTTATTTTGATATGATGCTCTCTACGCTGAAAATAATTGCAGGAGATCCCATAAAAGTAAGTATGAAATGTTCTGAATTCAACAACCTAATCATATTTTATCTGTATTCTGTGTCGCAACTTAATTCATTACTTGCAACGATTTTTCCTCAAAATCTATGAACTAGTCATAGATTTTGAGTGAAAATCTATGGTTGGGCTCTGTCATTGTCTATGGCTCGGGAAAAATTAGTCCAACCGGTCATTGTAGCTCTCATTGAAAGAAGTTCATTTATTCAATTTTAGTTGGAATTACTCATCAAATATTGTTCAAGTTATTGTCAATTATGTATGGTTTATTCGTTAAAACAAGATAACAAAGGAAAGTCATCAGTTTTTCATTTTGCCACCATTCAAAATTCCGGTTGCGATTCGAACCCGGAGTGAATATAAAACAGTCGACTGATTTTTAGACATGCATTGTCCTTAATTTTTTATTTCTTGGTATTTTTGTGGTGCGTGTTAAGTCGTCCACGACGCTTCTCAAAAGGAATCAGTATTTTTCTAAGAGATAGCCGTTCTTTTGGTAACTGTCGCTAGGAAGGCTGATTCAGTATCTGGTGGGTGGTCCTCTGGTGACAATAGTGACGGTCTGCCCGCATGCGGTCGGCCAAGTGACTATCTATGGCCGCTCAACGACGAGTTATTGTTACCATAAATTAACAATAACTAGGAAGGCTGATAATAATTAGTGATGTGCCGGATATCCGTATCCGTATCCGCGGATATCCGAGGGAGAAAAAAGATCCGTTTCCGTTACTTTTTGGCGGATCTTGAACGGATCTTTTATATTAATACATTTTATTACGTATATGAAATTTTAAAGATATGCAACAATGAAATACTGTTAACTTCAATCCAAATTAGAAAAAAAAAACATTATAATTCAAGTAGAGTAAGTACCAGTAAATTAAGTTTTAAGGTAGTAATTAAACTATCTTTGTAGTGAGATCAAACCTCTAATATTTGTGCTATGCTAATTGAAATAATGATATGAGTTAACACATCAATTAAAACTATGTTGTTTTCAAGAATTTAAAAAAATATACGTCATAACTAATATTGAGTAATGGTAAATTGTATTTTTTTGTTGTGTATGATCTGACCAAGATTGTGTCTGGACTTTAAAAGAGACTGCGACCTCTGAGTTTGTTTCGGCCTTTCTTCTCAGAGTAGTCAGATAGGAAACGCTGAACTCATCTAGCTTATTTTAATTTTATTTTTTCTTTATATGACGTGTAAAAGTGATTCCGATATCCTATTTACAGAATAAACAATTTCATTTCATTTCAAAAAGAGTTTCTTGGCAGTTTTGTCCTCCAAAAGTCAGTTACGATGAGGATTATGGTTAATTCCTGCTGAACCCGAAGAAAGTTGAGATCCGTATCCGTATCCGTATTCGCGGATCTAGACCCTTATGATCCGTATCCGTATCCGCGGATCACATTTTTAACAATCCGGCACATCACTAATACTAATACGGCATTCGCGTTGTATACAGACCGCTGTTGAAATTAGGGCTGTGAACAGTGTTTCCACTTACATTTTTGGTTTTTCCCCAGTTTCTTAATAAATAAAATTATCCCTCAACTTCCTTAAGAAATTTTCTAAATTCCTTGGTACAGGGAGCATGATTATAATAAATCACTCTTTTGTTGCATTTAACATGGCCCTGAACGCTTTAATTTTTTTTTGCAGTCTTTGTTTCACAGTCTTGTGGTAATTTTATGGCTGAGCAAGAGTATATTACTGATAATTCTACACGGTTTATATTCTGAGAAATTCTATATAACTGTTGAAGAAGCTAAAACGGCGTGCATAGAGCTCATGAAGAACGGGAACTGTCCAAGTAGGAATACTTTTAATAGTAAACTTTCTCCAATTCTATGACTGGGCTTAATGATTAGATGTATGATTGTAATGATTAGGGGTTTTAAGTTCTTTTATTTTATTTATCTATGCTTTAAATCCTCTATAAAAGTTTCTGAAACAGTTAGCTTATTAAAACAACCAGTGTCGTAGTAACCATAATATCATCCAAACGAGTGTTATAATGTTGTACTAAATTTCATAATGCAACTCCTTTGCTTTATCGATCCCTTCCTTACTTATCAAATAGCCACATTCTTACTACTCAATTCGTGGTATCTTTATGAATTTTTAAAAAGAACATTGTCATGCACGCGAGTTTCATTACCACAGCGCCGTAATAAAAAAACTATTATTACCTATACATAGTTTGTTTGTATTAGGTACTCCGCAATTAAACTTTCTATGAATTTACAACAGAGTTCTTACAATACTGTACAACACCCTAAGTATGGTTTCAGAACCTTTTATAGAGGATTCATATCATGTGTGTAGATAAAGTCTTATATGCAACTGTACATAACTATACTCCGTTTGAAATAAGATTGCACATTTAAACAAACCTTTTTTACAGTCCGTTCAATCGATTTTGACTTCTATTGCGTAGGCATAAGGATGGCATTAAAAGCAAAAAAAGTGGTCACAAACCAACTATTTACTGCAGCTGTCATTTGTCATGCCGCCAACGCAATAGAAGTCAAAATCGGTTGAACGGACTATAAAAAAGGTTTAGTTAAATGTCTAATCTTATTTCAAATGAGTATAGGTATTAAAACATTCATGTGATTCTATTATCACACTCGGCTTGTTTTAATACCCCTTATTATACAACAGTTGCATAAATAACTATTATTCGGCTTAACAAACAATTAGCCCATGATCACACGGGTGCATTTTTTTAACGCGACATTTTAGAGCGCTGAAAGTTGAAAAATCTAACGGTCCGCCTTTTTAACGGTTTGTATCTAATCGAACCTCAAATAATTTCCATTTTCCTTTCCTAAATATATTATTAAATTCTCAAATATAATGAAAGCGCTCTTTTTTTAGATACTAAAATCATTCCTATTTTGGGGTCCTAAAATTTCTAAATATCCCAAGTTCCTTTATAAATTAAAAATAAAACTTGCCAAGTGCGTATCGGACCACACACAATAAAGGGTTCTGTAGTTGGGATGAATAATAAATAAATAAATAAAAATAAATAAAATCTTTATTTGAACTAAGCCTAAAATAATATAACAATGGTATAGTAGAAAGAAGTACATACATTGAGAGGCTTATGCTAGGTAGTAATACATTGAAACCCTGACCTCTAAACTAGGTTATTACCTGTATCTTAGAAGATCAGTGTCCCTCCGCAACAATGTTACAGTCCAGAAATTTTACAGCTCTAGGTCAACTACTAAACATCGCAAAAAAATAATAATAATAATTAAAAAATAAAAATAAAATGAAGGGTATAATTTTACAATTCAAAAGAAGTGAAAGTATGGCGTTAATTTGTGATTGAGGTGCGTATGTGTGTGTTGTATGTAAGTGTTTGTGTATGAAAGTGAGTGTGTGTTGTGTGTTGAAATTTGGAATTAGTTTTATATTTAACTTCAACTGTAAAGGTTGCCTAAAAGTAGATCCTCTGTGTGTTGATGGGTCAATGTTAATAGGTAATTATGTAACGTGTGTTTGCATTGATATTTTGATTTCGTGGATAATTTTAATACTTTGTTTAAAGTGTTATATAATTTTGTGCTGGTGATGTAATACTGGCGCCTGGCAAACGTTGTTCTGTGATATTCTTGTGGAAAGATGTTGTGCTTATTTCTACCTGTTGGTTCTTTGTGGGGACGGGAAGAGTGTTTACGGATAACCGTATGGAGAACATAGAGCTGCCTGACGGTTAACACTTCACATTCAGCATATAATTGTGCTGTGGGATATCTTCGAGGCCGAGACCGCATAACTTTTAAGACCGCCCGTTGTGCACGCTCAAGCCTAATAAATTCGTTTATCGTTGCACCCCCCCAAACTGGAATACAGTATGAAAGAACTGACTGACATAGTGCAGAATATACCAGTTTCAGGGTATTACTATCCGCAGACCTGCGTAGTTTTTTAAAAATAAAGGTCAGTTTACGGATTCTGCCCGTGAAAACATCTATATGCTTATGCCAGTTAAGGTGTTGATCAATATGAGTGCCCAGATATTTCACACTAGTAGTCCTAGATATGCTGAGGCAGTCACATGTAGGAGGGGACACAGTAGTACACGTGTGGGCCTTGAGGAGATACGATAGCGGTGGGGTAAGATTTGACCTAATGGCAAAAGGAACATATACCGTTTTCTGTACGTTCAGGGTAAGTAAGTTGTTTGTTAAGCAGCTCATGACATGTTTCAGTGCATTTTCGGCATTACGAAAGCATTGGGCCCAATCCACTCCATCGATTACCATAGCTGTGTCATCAGCATAGGTAAAGATTTTACAATGTGGGATAGGTATATTACACAGTTCATTTATATAAATGAGGAATAACGTGGGCCCCAATATGCTGCCTTGCGGTACGCCATATGCAATAGGTAATGTTTCACTCTCATTTTGACCGATTTTGACGTATTGTGTCCGGCCCCTTAGATAGTCAGAGAAAATACCCAGTACGGTACCACGAATTCCGATGCGCTCCATCTTCTTCAGCAAAGCTGGAACAGAGACGGTGTCGAAGGCCTTGGACAAATCAAGGAAGATACCCAGGCATTTCAACTTCTTATCAAGACTTCTAGCTACATTTTCAGAAAGAGCCATAACCGCATCTTCAGTGCTCAGGCCTGTTCTGAACCCAAATTGGTTATTGGATAAGACTTTGTTAGCTTCCAAGAAGCTGATAAGGTTTTTATTAAGGACGCGTTCCAGTATCTTCGATAGGGCAGTAAGTATCGATATCGGCCTATAATTATTGACTTCGTCTCTGCGCCCAGCCTTGTGAACCGGATGGACAACAGCTTTTTTAAATGAATCTGGGAAGGTGCCTGATGAAATCGAAACATTACAAATATGTGTTATTACTGGAGCCAAAGTATGTCTTGACACTTTTAATATCAGAGCCGGGATACTATCCCAGCCAGTAGCACAGTCAGATCTTAGACTTAAAATGATGTCTTCAACGTCTTTTACATTGACCTCATGAAGGACCATTGAGCCGCCAGAATTTAATATAGGAAAATTTGGTGGTAAAGAAGTCGTGGTTATTTTTGATGCCAGATTTTTGCCAATATTGACGAAATAGTTATTTATACTATTTAAGGATGAATTTGGTGTTTCACAAAGATTTAGTAATTCGGTAGAGGGAGCACGGTTTGACTTTATATCGGATACTTTCTTTATTACACCCCAGGTTGCCTTTATATCATTCTTAGCCTTGGAGAATTCTTCTGTTTCATAAGTAATTTTGAGCTTTCGTAGCAAAGAGTTACAATGGTTTCGGTAACGAGTGTAGGTGATTCTAAGTATTTCATTGTCTTTCTCTTTTTTTAGTTTAGCGTTCATACGGTCACGATTGCGAATGCAGCGGAGCAATCCGGGAGTTACCCATGGTTTGAGAATTCGTTCTCTACTTGATGTCGAATATTCCTGTGTGTGCTGTTTAATAATGGAAGATAGATTCCCAATGAAATTATCTGTCGCTTCATTCGGGTCCCAAATTTCCAGAATAGGTGACCAGTCATTGTTATTTATGTCATCAATAACTGTGTTGTAGTTAATTTTGTACTTAATTTGAGCTGTACTTTTACTATTGTTCTTAGTTTGCAGGTACAATAATAAAGGTTCGTGATCAGTTATAGATGATTCAATGATGATCGTCGTTGCATTCTTATTTGTTTTGAGAAGAACGTGATCTAGACAATTTGCCGAGCGAGTCGGAATAAGATGTGCAGGAAGAAGTCCATGCGATGCAGCGCAGGTTAAATACAAGTCAGAGTTCCGGTCATTATTACCTTCCTTGATATCTATGTTTATATCCCCAATTACGACTATTGTTTGTGAATGTACATTAAGGACCTGTTCTAAACTTACAATGAAGTTGCTAATATCTTTAAAGGAAGGAGAACGATATAGAGCGATTATAACGATATCGTCTATGTGGCATATTAGGCAATTTGCATCAGCAAATTGTGGCTCCTGTACTTCAAATTTGATTGACGATTTAACGTATATAGCAACCCCGTCATTTTGGTTGAAATTATTTTTAGTACAGTAAGAACTATAGCCGTCTAGGATTGGCAAATGCGACACTTTGCTCAGCCAGCATTCGGTTAATACTAAAACATCGCATTGAAAGCCCAAAACCTGCATTAATACTGATATCTCATCAAAGTTTTTATTTATGCTGCGTATATTAACATGTAGAATTTTTAATCCGTTGGCAGGTTTAGTGATATATTGCAAGCATGTTTGTGGTAGGCATTTCATTGAATTAGAGACACAAAGTTCATCTAATTCATTATTTACAATATTTAAGTTAGCCATTAGTTAAAAATAGTTTAATGAGTACTTTACATAATTGGATACATGGGCTTACACAGCTAAAGCTATGTGTAGTGCGAAATAAGTGACTGTGTTTATGTATTTTAGGCAAGCTATAGATTGTATTAGACAGTATGTGTCTGTAGGAAAGTGTATGAGTGCGAGTAGGCATACATTGGTGGAAATTATTGTAATTGAAGTATTTACTTATAATTATCGGATGGTGGTATGGTGATGTATTTGTGTTTAATTTGTATGGATTGTATAACAGGCCAATTATAAAAAAGAATATAAAAAGAGAAACAATGTTTAAAACAAGATAAATTAGTAAAATAAAAAGATTTGAAGATGCGTACAGACATTTATTCTTATGACTTCTAGATAGTCATTGCTGTGTATTTATTTTTGATAGGCACTGTTCTGATTTAATTAAGATTTGCCTATCACCAGTTTCTTTACGGATAAAAATATTTCCGTTCGATACCCAGCAAAACCTATAATTGTTTTCTTTAGCGTAGTTCCGCGCTAGATAAAAGATTCTTCGTAAAGAAGGCGGTAGGTACTCAGCAACATAGACTGGTTGGCGGTTTCCAGGAATGCCAATTATCTCAGTATTTAATTTGTCAGCTGAAGTCTTATGTTTATTAAAATTTACAATCGAACTGAGGAAAGTAGATTTTTTGCCAACTGTGGAAAACTGCGCGACAATACTCCTGTTCACTCCTTTTTTTCCTGGAAGTCTGTACACGTCTCTCAGATCGTTTGATGAAACATCTACTTTCAGTGCCGTGCTTATACCGGTGACTACATTCGTGAGCTCAGTTATCGACTCATTATCTTTAACCGGAATATTTCTTATTTCGACACTAGAATTGCGTGACATGAACTGGAAATCTTGTATCTTCTTCTCTAATCCTAAAATACAGTCGTGTAGATTTTTCTTTTCCTTCTCAAAATCCAGCATTTTCCTATTTACTTCTTCGTAGTTTGCATTCATAAAGTGCATAGACTTGACAATCTCAGCATTTGAGTCCTTGATGCTTTGGTTTTGTTTCTTTAATTCCGCAACATCTGCTACCAATTGTTTTAAAATAGTGTCCTGGTCAGCCTTCCATGACATAATTGTGGACTTAAGTTGTTCCAATTGGGTCGCATCACAGCATGAGTCTTCTACTCGCATACGTTTTCGAGTGTTCGAGTGCGAGCTATCACTAAGTCCAGTCAGATCAGGTTCAGACTGCACTTCTAACAACGGTTCAGCAGAGTGTTTAGGTGGTGTGCGCGCAGTGCGTGGCATTTTAGTACTTAAATTGCTCTTGATATAAAAGTCCACAGATATAACTAAGAGTGCAATATAAGCACCCGTAGGTAAACAGCGTGCGCGGTAATATAAACAGTTAATATTTTACTCACTCAGACAAATAAATATTATGTGGGTACTTTGCGCAGGAGACAGCGCGATGACACAGTGACCTTCAACTGCGTAGCTCCGCCGCTCGTCGCTGCCGTACAAACTCGATGACTCAGTCGTCACTCAAAGCGTTTACTTAAAATTTGCAACTTTATTCTCTTAATATTGAGTTATTTCCTTGTAGTCTTAGCGGTTATAAAAACAAATTGATGCACCAGGAAGCTTGTTGTCTGGCCTATACAACAATATAAGTTTCTTAATTAAGAAAAGACTTTTAATACCGTTAACGATTTTTAACTTGCGAGCACAAAATTGTTACGTCTAGCTGCGCTTACGTCCGCGGGGGGAAAAAAGGGGGGAGAGGGGGGATGAATATATCTCAAGAACAAACTACAAAACATAACAAATAAAAAAATAAACATTGTAGTTAAAAAACATGTTCTCCCATACGGAATGTATGGGAGAACACCACTTTGTCGTCGTGAATGTATACCCATGCCAAATTACAGCTAACTAGTCTCTTAGTTCGGAGACTCTTCTCTAAGAGTCTCTGAGCTAAGCCGCAGACAGACACACAGACAGACGGACATGGATAAGCTATAAGGGTTCCTTGTTGATTACAGAACCTTAAAAATGCACCCGTGCGCTTGTGGGACACAATCATTATTCATTCAATAAATAGAAAATAGGGGGATATACATACAGAAGTTAAATATAATACACAAAATTAATAACTCATGATGGATATTTTTTTTGCAGAAAGTCAAAAGCGGTTTTGCAAGAGCGTGATACAGGCAAATCGTTCGTTCAGTAAGATGTCCGCGTGTGGCTTGTTCTATGTCGACGCTACGCTACCGATATGTTTGATGGGAAACATTGCTCAATATATTGTAATACTGCTACAATTCAATTTTCTGTAAATAACATAATTATTTATAAATAAAAACGCCTGCCTCTTTAATATTTTGCACAACTTCCAACGTTTTGTAAAACTTCCCAAGCAATCAAATCATTTTATTTACCTAATATAAATAAATAGAAAAACCCTATAACACTTTGCCCGACCCGGGAATCGAACCCAGGATTTCATGCTCAGCAGTAGCGCTTGCGACCACTAGACCAATGAGGCAGTCGAGAAATTTCTCAGTAGCAGCCCGGAATTTGGATTTGTGCCCGGTTGATAGCCGCACTCTGCCGCTCGCTGTGGCAAGACAGCTGACTGAATACCGCGATCGGAAGTTTCTGCGTTTACCTCCTTAGTTTTTCTAAACGATTGTTTGTTATTGTCGAGTAATTTGTAACAAGGATTCATCAATACTATTATTGCAGTCATCTATAACTGATGAACTATTGACGTGAGATAATGCAATAGTTTTATGTTCACTTTACACACAGATACCGGTATTAATGAGTCATGTTGAAATTTCAAAATCTCTGTTTCAAAATCTTTCAATTGTGTCTGCATCACATATACTTCTTTAATTTCTTTGACTTCATTCTGAATTAGAAGCAAATCTTTTAAAAGTTTTGTGCATTCAAGGTGATCAAACAGAATTGGAGGAAGCTTTTCCAAGTTGTTTTACAAAATTGGGAATTTATTCGGCTCCACTGACTTAAAAACATTAATTATGTTTACTAGATCTAGTTGTCCCTTGTCTTTGTTTTTCCTCTTTATTTTTGCCTTTCCCACAGGAACCGATTCGTACAGCAGTATTTTAGATTTTTCGATATCTTCACTTGTAAACATAGATGTACATAATCGCACTAACGTGTCTTCATTGATCACAGATATTTTGTTTTGAATATACGACAGCAATTCATCTATAACTACGTTACAGGAAACGCATTTAACCACTGACGACATTTTTACAAAAACTCCAAGTTTCGTTCGTCAGAAATACATCTTCACGTGAGGTTCTCACCAGACACGGCTGTTTCGGGAGGTACCTGTTCAGGATAAGGCGGGAGGAAACATCCGGGTGTCACCATTGTGTGGATCGGCCTGAGGACACGGTGGAGCATACGGTGGAGGTCTGCCCGGCTTGGGCAGAGCAACGCCGTGTCTTCGTGGAGGCGGTCGGCGGCGGTGATCTCTCGCGTCCGGCCCTGGTTCAGGCCATGGTACGGAGCGAGAGGAAATGTCAGGCCGTCACCTCCTTCTGCGAAGCGGTAATGCTCGCGAAGGAGGAGGCGGAACGCGTGAGGGAGAGGCAAATTTCGCGCCCTCAGGCCCCTAACCGCCGCAGGAGGAGACGCCCGGGGCGGGAATCGCGAGCCGATTTCCGGCCACCGTAGGCGCGGGCTTGCGGACGGTGAGCAATGGGCAGCTCGCCGTCCGATAAGGACCAAGCCCGGGTCGACGGCGCGTTGTGTTCCACACGCGCCTCAAAGAGACGTCAGCAGAATTGACGGGGTCCGCTAGGGCAAATGCCTGCCGGGGGTTCGAAGAAAACCGATAGGGACGCGATGCGCGCGCGCGAATGAATAAAGCTGGCGAAAAAACCTACATGATTCACCCGAAGACAAAACACGTGGGCCCAGACCTAATGCTAAAGAAGATGGCTGGCATTATCATCAACAGGGGTCAACATCCACCCCCAGGAATGCATATTTATTAGTGCTCTATGGTTGTGTTGCCTAGCAATACTTACAGTTGATAAAAATGTTGTTCGTATTATTCTGTTTTTGGACATCAATTGTAGTTTTATCGTTTGTCTTATTAACTATTTTTCTATATCCTCGATACACTTAACTTTAACAATACTTCGATAGAATCACCATGTTGAATCACCAAGTAGAATTTGAAAAAAAATAATTAGTTACTAAAATCACGTATTTTCAGAATAGGTGACGCCTTCGAAGTCACTTACGTTACGTTTCGCGAAAATTACGTAACGACCCACCCCTAAATAAACTAACTTAAAATTTGGATTCCCTCTATCTGGCATAATCTTCTTTAATTAAACGAATGTTTCAAAGGCTTAAAAAATATTTAATATATATAACTATTATTTGGCCGAATGTTTATATGTCCGAATTTACAATGGCATACTTTTTAGATGGCAGAATTTTATTTAGCATAATTAATTTACCTTTGGTAAAGTTAAAATTCCGCATAATTTCGTTTAGCATAACGTTTATTTAAAGCAACGATTATTTGGTACAATTTCACTTGGCATACTATGAAAATGGCAGATTTGGAATAATTTTACTAGGCATATAGCCATTTCTATAAAATAGCATTTTTAATCTGATTAAAATTAAAATATTTTTAGTCAAAATACTGTCTTAAAAAGTCAATATGTTCTGCTACAAAAGTTAGTGACAGAAACGAATCGCTATAAAACCGACTCCACGTAGTCTTGTCTGCTTTACCACTATAGTGTAATTTAAACCTGCGTAGGAGCGGAGGAGCGAGGCGGCCTTTAACGCTCGCCTCCGAGCCTGAGGCTAGCAGCCGACCAGTAAGCCGAAGCTGTGGTGGTGAGCGCTAAAACCATCTGCGACGATAAGCTCGCGTGGGACCGCCGGAGCCGTGACAAAAACCATGCATTGTTTGCATGTTTACTTGCTGCATGCTATTCTAGGGATATCCTGGTCGATTAAATCTTTTGTACTCCTGGCTAAGCTGACATTTTGGTGGCGAAGAATTTGTTCCCCAGATGTTATTATCGCTAAACCATTGTGCAATAGTTTCCGCCACAGGGGATATATTGTTTCGCCATTCATCAAAATACTTTGGTATATCACTAGGCGATAAGTAAGAAAGAGCAAATAAACATTTCATTTCCATGGCGAATTTAGCATCATTACCGTATAGTTTTTGGAAGCCACTTTTCTGTATTTTCCGGTATATGATTTGCCCTAAATGGAAATTGCATCCTTTGATTATAACATTATCGAATTATTTTTAAAGTAATTTGGGGCGCTTGTTCAAAGTTTATTATTACATATCAGCGGATGCACAACATTCTAATAACATTTCAATAAATGTATCACAGGTAGCTTTATCCTTATTAGTCCTGAGTGCAAGTATCATCGGAAATGTTCATTTATTTATTTATTTACGAAAATCTTACACAAACTACCATTACAAATCTGCGATCCAATGCGATAGAGGGGCCTTACATGCTAAATCCTTAATCTGCATCCTATAAAATTACATACTACATCCTAAATCTTAACCTACATCTAAATAACATATTACATATAATGTAACTTTTGCGAATTCACTCAAGTTACACCACAATACATCAACCCTCTCGTAAACCTCGTTCACCACTCGCATGGCTCTAGTGAGAGGAGTTCTCTCTGGTAGGTTGTTTCTGGCTGCAGGCATATCAAGCAGGGGCGGGCGTCGCCGCCTCCACACGTACCGGTCTGGCACGCAAAGTTCCAGGAGCCGCAGCACTCCCGGGTTATGCACCCCGTCACGCAGTAGCTTCACTACGTACGCTGCAAGCGCAAAGTCCCGTCACACCCTTAACGCGTTGTACCCTACCATACCCAGTACAAATAGTGTGGGGTACATCAATGGGTAAAGTGGATATACCCCATACAGCTTGAAATACAAGTATCTCATGAACTTATTTTGGACACGTTCCAATATGACACCATATTTCGCCTCATGAGGAGCCCATTTGACTGCACTATTTTCAAGGTGGTTCACTTTGACTGTCGTGATGTTGGTAAACTCCCGAGCCTGCCTGAGTACGAAACCTAGGTTTTTGTATGCCTTCTTACATGTCTTATTGATATGCTTACGGAAGGTTAGTTCCTGAGTGAAGATAAGTCCTAAGTCTCGTACCTGAGACACTCGTTGCATCGGCGTATCTTCTACCTTGTATTAATAATACAAAGGAGTCCGGGCTCGAGTGAAAGACATCACCGAGCATTTGGCTACATTAAAATGAAGTTTGTTGGCGATGCTCCACTCGACCACTTGGTTGATGTCGTCCTGGAGGCGTTCACAATCCCAGTGATCCCTTACCTCGAGCAGCAATTTCAGGTCATCTGCAAGCAATAAACAAGTCCCATATCTGACGACTTCCGGTAAGTCATTTATCATTATATTAAACTCGAGGGGCCCTACATTGCTGCCCTGGCTCACGCCGGACCTAGTGTAATACGGTCAATATTCATAGCCATTGTAATCTACATATTGCTGTCGACTCTTCATATAGCTAACGAAGAACTTCAGCAGAGGCAGTGTACATCCAATTTTCACAAGCTTCCTTAATAAGACGTCATTATCAACCGTATCGAACCACTTTTTAAAATTGAAGTACGCAACATCTACATGTACTCCAAAGTCTACGGACGGTACCACCTGCACCATAAAGTTTAGAAGGTTAGTGGCAGTGCTGCGTTCCGGTCGGAACCCATGTTGCACATCTGATAGACGCGCGCGCACTTGTCCCTGCACGGAGCGCTGAATAGCTTACTCCAGTACTTTAACAGGCGTCGATAGTACAGCTACCGGTCTATAGTTACTGATATCCGGACCAGACTTTCCTTTAGGGACCGGAATAATGCGCGTGATCTTCCACCTAGTAGGGAACGTCGCTTGTTCTAAACATGTATTAAAAATGTGAAGTAACGGTTCCGCCAGTGCCCTCCCACAGTCTCGGAACAGAAACGCTGGTATACCGTCTGGGCCAGACGAACGTCTTGGCTTGAGACTTCCAAGCGCCTGCTGAACTTCCGAAAGACTCAGCGTCTCAATATGCACACGTGCACTGGTCGCGTCGACCCCCGCCGCCGCCGCGCCAGCGTCATGTTGGGATGGCTCCTTGCTATACACAGACTCAAAAAAGTCTGCGAACTGCCCAGCGCACTCATTATCCGTTAGATATTAACAGTCTTTTATAATACTGTGCTTATAATAGTGTTTTTTTTTTTGACCTTATATACTGCCAAAATTCCTAATTTCCTAAATTCTAAAATCTTATTATACGCGGATGACATGAAAATTCTGAGTCTAGTGTCAACCATTGAGGATGCACACCTATTACAGGAGGATCTGGACCGGTTTCATGATTACTGCGATCGAAATAGGTTGGATTTAAATATCTCAAAATGTTATGTGTGTACATTTACTCGTAAGCCAAACCCTATTAGGTATGATTACAAATTATCGAATACCTCAATTGCAAGAGTAAACGTTATCAAGGATCTTGGGGTAATTTTTGACTCAAAGCTTTTGTTTGATGCGCACATTGACAATATAGTCAACAAGGCTTCTAAAGTATTGGGTTTTATTTTTAGGGTCTCCTCTGAATTGAAGAATGTCAAAACCATGAAAATTCTATACTGTGCTTTTGTCCGTAGCCATCTCGAATATGCTTCTCAAATTTGGAATCCAAATTACAATGTTTATATTAATTGCCTTGAAAGTATACAAAGAAGATTTTTAAGGTACACTCAATATCGTTCAAATACTTATCTTCCTAACTATACTAGTCGGTGTAAGAAATTTATTCTTCCTTTACACGAGCGAAGAAAAATTGCAGATCTTGTTATCCTATTTAGTATAATAATAAATAATAATAATAAAAATCGTTTATTCTCTCGCCACAATATAACAAAGAAAATAGAGCAATCACAGTTGTAAAATACATAGGTATTTGTTATTTAATATTATGGGAGACTGGTGCCTAAACTAGGCTTGCGAGGTCTGTATTTCAGGACACCAGGATCTCCGCCATTTACAGTTATTCTATTATGTACTTGTACACCGACCATGAGGAACACTATATAGGTAATATCATGGCAGGAAAAAGAGATATTTTGTGACTCAAGTAAAGGAGATGTTTCATTTTCGGCCATAAAGTGTACGTTAATGAAAAAAAAAGTAAAAAATTCCACGAATTGAGGAAAAATATTCTTTCCTGTTTATTCCCCTGATTACTTCGGCACAAAAAATAATAGTTTAACAAAATTCTATTCATCATGGCGTCGTTTTACTTGCATACTGCTTTCGTCCAGAAATCATGTTACATTTTAAAATAATAATATCACATAGATGTTATTTAAATAAATATGAAAGGCATGTATTTCTATACTATAATAAGATAGCTAACTGATACAACTTTTTTGATTAATTTGAAAGTGTGATACATCTTTTAAAAAAAAAACTGCTTTTGTGGATTGTTAATTTGTAGGTACTTCTGGACGAAAATGGCTAGCTGTCGATGGTTGTATTTCTCCTGACAAACGTCAAACATTTTCGGTTTTTATTTTGTGCCCAAAAAGTAATAGATATTATGGAAAAAAACAGTCTTTATTGTATTCAGGGGTTCGTTGCCCAGGTTTTCTAAAGTGTACATGTTATGGCCGGAGTCCCATACAAAAATGAAACGTCTCCTTTGATACAGTAATTGACTCACTAAAATTAGGTAGAGAGTCAGGGATTAAACATGTTAGTATTTGTGCGTGGAAGTGTGTGTATGTGTATGTGAGTAAGAGATAGTGGGTGTGCTTGTGTGTGTGATGTATGTTTGGTCGTGCGTGTATGGAGCTAGCAGTGTGCAGTGTGTATGGATTGTTGGGAACTATTTAGTAATAAGACTACAAGAAGAATTAACAATATCAGGCGCTGCTACATTTAGGTAAGTAATTTTTCAGTATATTCATAATTTAGGTTTTGGAGGAAAGCAGTTACTTTATTTTGCACAAGATTTTAGGGTGGTTAACTATAGGTTTCATCCTGTTTATTTTATTGTATAAAAATGCACCTAAGTGGCAAAAGAACCGCTTCGAAAATTGTTAAGAGTGGTGTATGTGACGGTTGTCTACTGGATTGCACCGTCTTTTACCAAGCGAGGCTGAGGGATTATAGGTGATTAACGAGTGTTGCTTTACTATGATGCTAGCGATAAAGAGTTGACGAACTGTCAAAACTTTTGCCTCTTTGTAAAGTCGCTCTGTGGGGTAGCGGTAAGGCAGAAAAAATGAGACTTTTAGTATAGCTCGTTGACTTCTCTCTAGCTCAATTATTGTGGTTTTTGGGGCTCCTCTCCAGACGGAGATGCAATATGTTAACAGTGATTGAGCTAGGGCATAGTAGACGGATCTCTTTACCTTGTCATCAGCCACTTGTCTAAGGGTTTTAAAAATATATATTAGTTTACGCAACCTTATTTTAAGTGTGTTTATGTGTTCATGGAATCTAAGCGAGTTGTCGATAATTACTCCTAGATACTTAACGTGTGTGGTATTGCGAATGTGCGTACAATTACATTGGTTCTCGTGTGGTTTAGAACAGGTGTGTGTTATAATCGTGTAAGAGGTTGAGGATTGCGGTATGTTACTTTTAACTTTGAGGGAGAAGGTCATGTAATTGGTTTTGTCAGTGTTAAGAGTTAGGATGTTACTGCGTAACCAGTAGGAAACAGCATTGAAACCCGACTGTGCATGTGAAAAAATAATAATGAATGGGTCTACTGACGTCCCGGAGCTGGTGGCCAGGATTGGACTTCGTGTTCCGTCTGTGTTTCTTCGGAGACCTCATCTTCTTCATGTACCTATTGTGAAAACTATCTACAGGCAAAATACATATATTTTAAGAGCATGTCGAATGTTTAATAAAGCGTGCCGGGATGTTGAGCTTGATTTATTTACGAATAGTGTCCAGAAATTAAAAAAATGTTAAGTAACTTATTCTTTGAAGAGTAACATTGTTACTTAATGTATTTTGTCTTTGTTTATTCTCTTCAGTTGTTTCTATGTTTTACTCTCACGCTGTTTGTACCGTTTTGTCAATTTTATACGAAGTTTATATGAGTGGAAACTTGTAATTGGCCTTCTTCTACATATTATTTCTGACTACTCAAATGTACTAGCTGTAAGTTTTCTTAAAATTAATAAAATAAAACGATTTTGGATCCTTTACGAATTGACATTGAATTTTATTTCTATGTTCTATGTGTCCAATTTCTATTAACTTTTTTATACGAGTTCTACATTCCGCAATTTGCGATGATCAATATTCAACTTCGATTTTTTGAATCTTGTATGAAGTCTTGCTTTAATTTGTATATATTTTTATTATATCGCTTGTATATCATATTGGGTATATGTACCGTGAATTTCGCATACTAAGTTTTTTCCGCGGCATGCACCCATCTATCGTATAAATTGATGTTATCATAAAAGAAGTTCAACAACTCTTCCAAATCATTCATTCCATACAATATACTTCAGTCAGTGGAAATTAGCCTAACATATAATAATTGAAAATCGGCTTTATTCTAATTCCACTGTGGTCTAATATAGTGAGTACTAGTACCGCAGGCGTCGGCGGAGATCGTCGGCGGGACGGGGGCGGAGGCGGGGCGCACGGTAACTGCTAGCGGCGGGTGGTGCGTGCCGCTCGTCGTGCCTCGTCTGCCGCTTCCACCGTCACTCCTCCGCTAATGCACTCAGAACCAAATCCAACTGACGACCTAAACAATTGGGTACTGTGTTACTTTGAGTGAACTCGCAATATAACTAAAAACATTCGTAATAGTTACTAATATTAACAGGACATGAACACAAGTTAAAATCACCGATTACAATAACTTCTCCACATCTATCACACAAATTTTCTATTATTCTAAATAACAGCATATAATCGTTTTCCGAGCTACCTGGTGGAATATAGATAACACAACACACAAACAAAAAACGTTTATTTAAATGTACCGTCGCACAAACCAATTTGAAAATACAAGTGTCTATCGACGCGTCCAAGATTGGTTGTTGTCGCAGCTCGAATCGGTGTGTGAACACGAGTAGCACGCCCGCTGCCTTGCTTCCGACCATCCGCTCGATCACATCTTAATATTTTATATCCCAGTGGAACAATTTCCGCGTCTTGTATGGACTCACTGCAGCCCGACTCAGTAATAGCGAATAAATCTGAGTCGGACGACACTAGATTATTTCTGAAGTTGTCCAGCTTATTTTGACCCCTCCCGTTTTGGTAATATATTTAAATTAGATCATTACTTATGGAACGGGCTCTTGGGTTGTTTACGAAACTAAATCCATTCATTGAATTCCGCGTTCAGTGGTCATACTTCCGCATCATTCAACACTTTATAATGTTTTTCAGATACGAGTACATCTATTAGAAAAAAAGAATAATCTCGTTCTGTTCTATGTTTGATTTTCTCAATTTTCATAAGCGCTTCTGGTCCGCACAGATTTTTAACGTAATCAGTCACAGTTTCAAGCGTGGTTTCCGGATGTAAACGCCATACATGTATATATCGCCGCTCACTAAACTAATAAATATTTCTTTCGACGAGGGACGATTCCCAGAAAAACTTAAAATTGCGAAAGTACGCCCAATTGCGAAAAAAGGAGGAAATTCAGAAAACCCTAGTAATTATAGACCTATTGCACTGTTGCCCACTATCTCAAAATTTTTCGAAAAAGCGATGGCGAATCGTGTCAATAAATTTTTGGAAAAATATAATATTTTAGATAAAAACCAATTCGGATTTAGGAAAAAATGCTTAACTACTCTAGCGGTATACAACTACGTACAGGAAATTTACAGTTGCATTAACGAACGAAAGTACGCTATTGGACTATTCCTAGACATGACGAAGGCGTATGACAAGGTGTCACACAAAATTTTATTACAAAAACTTTACGGTTCGGGTATTAGAGGACAAGCTTTTAATTGGTTTAAATCATATTTACAAGACAGAGTACAATTCGTAGAAATAGAATATTTAGATAGCGTTGACCAGGAAATGTACAACATAGGATCAGACATGGCTACCATTAATACTTCAATACCCCAAGGAAGTGTTTTAGGAAGTACCTTATTTATATTATATGTAAATGACTTGCCAAAAAAGATAAGTTCGTCGTGTATTTTGTTCGCTGACGATGTTTCTTTATTATTTAAAACGCCCGTGAATGTTGACCATCTAGCTATTGAAAAAACTTTCATAGAAACTGAGCAATGGTTGAAAGAGCATAATTTAGAAATAAACATAATGAAAACTAAAATATGCCAATTCAGAACTTACCAAAGAACTCCACTAAACCTAAATATATTAACACAACAAATAAAATTAGAAGAAATAAACGAATTTAAACTTTTAGGCCTAACATTAGACTCAAACCTAAATTGGAAGAAACATGTAGAAAGTACAAGAGCAAAATTGTCCCAATTTATTTATGCACTAAGCATATTGAAATGCAACACAGATTATAAAACCGCCTTAACTGCCTATTATGCGTACGCCTACTCCTGGCTGAATTATGGTATTATTCTGTGGGGGGACAGTACTGACTTTTTGGACCTTTTCATTCAGCAAAAGAAATGTATCAGAATATTGATGAACATAGGCCAACGAGAGAGTTGTAGGCCACACTTTATTAAACATCAAATTCTCACACTACCAGCTATATATATACTGCAAAGTTGTATATTCGTTAGGAAAAATAGGCACCTCTTCAAATCTAATATCGAGCTAAATGAAAACTATAACCGACGGAACAAGAATAGACTAATACTACCCATCACAAACTTAAAATTTATCGGGAAAAGCCCACATTCAAGACTAGCTACAGTCTCGATACGGCGTTCGTGCGAGTTGGTCGTATGTTAATTACTCAAGTCGCGCGCGCACCTATTACTTTGTTGTTATCACCTGCGCGCAGCCGCGGTAGCTATTCCCTCGTGTATGTATATACCGTTGGGTTGTCTCGCTGCGCGCAATCGCTAACGATGTATGGTTTTTAATTCTACGCGATGAATGGAAATAAGCAAGATCATGTGTATGCGTCTTGTGATGCGACTATTATGCCGAGCAGTAGTCCGTGGAGTGATTTAGTAGTACGAGATTTAGAAGGGAAACAATACCAAGAGGAAGATACTATTCAAATGGAAGGCGAAACTAGGTCGGAGAAGAGGAAAGGAGATGATGATGATAGCGAATGGACAGAGGTGAAAGCAAAGGAAAAAAAGAAGTACAAGCTTGATATAGATAAAATAGAGATATACATATCACATAGTGATCTATTGCCTAAACAATTTGCTTTGGCCAGATTATTTAAAGATAACGGCATTACGGATATTCTAAGGGTGAAATATATAAACCCATACAAAGTCCGCCTCGATATGCAGACTGAAATCAGTGCAGAGAGATTAGAAAGCTGTAAACAATTTCTTGAGAAAGGCTGGCGTATACAACGGGCTATGGAAAAGAGTCTATCATATGGTGTTATCAGGGATGTGGATTTAGATTTAACCGACGAGGAGGAAACCAACCCTTGGAAGTGATCACTTAATGATTAATATAACGACCAATTTCAATGTTATACCTAGAAATACTTATCGCCGGAATTTTAAAAATGCGGATTGGGATGGTTACAAAAGCTTACTTGAAAAATTATTTCTTAAATTTGAGCAGTCAGGCAATCTTCAGGCCGAATATGATAAGTTTATTGAGTTTTTAAATTTAGCAGCAGACGTTCATATTCCTTATATCAAATTCAATATCGACCCTGTTAACGTCTTTAGGCCCAAACCCTACTGGAATGCAGACCTATCCAGATCAGTTGCAAAACGTAGATTGGCCCTTTCAACCTTTAGACGTAATCCATCACCGAATAACCTATCGCTTCTCAATAAAAAAATAGGTGAGTCACAAAAGTTAGTACGCAAAGCAAGGGATAACGGTTGGAAGGATCTCTGCACATCATTAGACGGAACAACTTCTCAGAGTCAGATGTGGCATAAAATGAGATGGTTTAAAGGACGCAGAAGTACTAGACAGCATATTGATGCTCAACGAGCCAATAATCTACTTCGTAGCCTAACTCCCGATTATGCATCTCCTCACGACCTGTCATTTGTATCTCATAATTCAAAATTAGAGACGCCAATCACGAAACAGGAACTTAATTGTTGTATTCGCTCTAAGGACACGTCTCCCGGTTGTGATAATATTTCGTACTCGATGATTAAATACCTACCTGAGAACGGCAAATCTATTTTGTTATCGCTGTATAATGGTTCTCTGTCAACCGGTTTTGTACCCATTCAGTGGCGGGACATCGCAGTCATTCCAATACCTAAGCCTGGGCGCGATCCGCAGTCTCAGTCTTCACTCAGACCGATATCAATGTTGTCGTGTTTGTGTAAAATATTCCACAGTATTTTGAATAATCGAATAGAATGGTTCATCGAAAAAAATAATATCTTATCGCCATATACTACGGGGTTTAGAAAAAGTCGATCTACAATGGACAATCTAGTTAATTTAGTTTCTCATATTCAAACTGGTTTTACGGAAAATAAGACGACAATAGGATGTTTTTTAGACATAGATAATGCATATAATAACGTAGATGTCCTTTCATTATTGCGAACAATGGATCTAATTGGGGTGGGATCTAAAATATGTCAATATTTATGGTATTTTTTAAAAGAAAGAAGATTGAAGGTTTTAATAGATAATGTTTACATGTGTCGAACTACTGGCCGTGGATTAGCCCAAGGTGACCCTTTGTCACCGTTGTTATTTAATATAGTAACTTCAAATATCTGTGCACGTATTATGAGCAGTGGAGTTTTGATATCTCAGTACGCGGACGATTTTGTGCTTTATTCAGTAAATAAAAACATACAAGAAATAGTTAATCTTTTACAAAATTCATTAAATATTTTAATTAAATTGCTCTCAAACATAGGTTTAGAAATTTCATCTTCAAAGAGTAAAGTATGTGTTTTTAAGAGAGGATATAAAAGAGAATGTATTAATCTGTTAGTAAATGAAAAATCGCTTCAAGTAGTAGATAATATAAAGTACTTAGGTTTGTGGCTAGACCGCTCGCTTAGGTGGAAAAAACATATTGGAGAACTATCCGGAAAATGTTTAAAATCTTTGAGAATCTTTCAAGTTCTTGCTGGGTCTGGGTGGGGCGTACATCCATATTACTTGAGGCTATTATATGTTTCTATTATTCGTTCGAGATTGGACTATGGCAACTTTTTATATGATAGCGGGTACAAGAGTAACTTAGTTAAATTGGACAGAATACAAAATCAGTGCATGCGCGTTATTGGGAGTTTTGTGAGGACTACTGCAATACACGTGATGGAGTGTGAACTTCACCTTCAACCTTTAAATGTACGCAGGTACTTCTTAGCCGGCAAATATTGGTTGAAGGTGAATTCGTTCCGGGGTAGCAAAGTATTTCTCTTGTTAAGCAGTCTTGCCGAGTCATGTCAGAGTTTATATTGGAGGCGAAAAAAAAAACCACTATTAGTGACAGTACATGAGTCTCTTATTGACTACCCTATACTTGCATCACAGCAATTGGAAAGATTTTCTTTGAACACATGGGTTAGCAGTGTGGACCTATCCAATGTAGTTAAACCTTGTATAGATGTTATAGACAAACCGAAACATCAGTATAGATGTAGCAACATACATGAAATTTGTGATCAGTATCTTAAGGCTAATTATTTACATTTTTACTCAGTCTATACTGATGGATCACAGGAAGGTAACGAGTCGGGATGGGCTGTTTTTGATCCGCAAACGAAAGCATCTATAAAGTTTAGATCACGTGCTAAAATTTCAATAATGTACGTTGAACTGCTAGCGATCTCAGAAGCTATTTCATACATTGAGTCATTCGAATCAGGAAATTATGTTATACTGACTGATTCTAGGAGTGCTCTGCAACACCTGGCTCGATGCACATCGAATTGTCGAGGTGCACCGATAGCCTATGAGATTTTAGACTCGATTAGTAAGGTCCAAGACAAAAGAATTGTTCTTCAATGGGTACCATCCCATGTTGGATTGTATGGAAACGAGGAAGTAGATCGTTTAGCAAAAGAGGCCATCACAGACGGAGTATCTGTTGAGTGTTTTCCCTTATTTAGTGACGTCTTGTACCGAGTTCGCGACCAGTGTTTACAATTATGGAAAGAATACTTTGATGAGAGGTCACTAAGTAAGGGAATTTGGTATAGAACCATTCAACACAGTCTTTCCCGCCTTCCTTGGTTTGTGGGTATAGATATGCATCGAAGTGAGATAGTTACTGCTTTCAGACTACGTTCGGGACATGTTCCGTTGAATAGCTTCGCCTTTTTAATGAGAAAGAGTGATTCGCCCAATTGTTCTGAGTGTGATAAGGTAGAGGATACTACTCATATTTTAGCGGAATGTGTCCGGAACGGGGTTGAGAGGAGTATCTATTTAATAGAAAATGGTTTTAATTATACAAATGTTGGCATGTATAACAGTATCTTGGCTGCTCCCTTGTCCAGGTCAGCCAAAACATTATACAAAATTGTAAACTTAGGTATTAAGCGTAGATAGCGACAGAATGCCCCTATGAGGGTGGCGTGGTCATACTGATCAAACCCTCAATAAACAAATAAAGACAAAAAAAAAAAAAAAAGACTAGCTAATATATTTAATAAGCTACCGGAAAGTTTAAAATCCCTACCAAATAACTCAATTTTCTTGAAGCAGTTGAAATCTCTGTTAATAAAGAAAGGCTACTATACCGTTGAGGAATTTAAAGTTGACAAATTGTGAATCGATTGACCTCGTAATAATAAGCTTGACGTAAATGTGAAAATAATAATAAATTACTTTACTATATTACTATAATGTTATGCTTACTAATAATGACTAAAATAAATGAACAAAGTAATAAAAATGATTTCAATGAAATAAAATGTAATAATGAATGAATTAATGTTTTTTGAAATGCAATGAATTGTTATAATTAGAATCAATATTATATATTATGTAATCATTTGATATGTAAACATTTGCAGTGCCCTTACAGGGTGCATGTCTTAATACTGTGTCATGAAATTTTAATGCATGCCCTAATCAGTGTTTTACATGTTAGCAAATAAATAAACAAATATATTTATTTCTTTCCATAGCCATTATTCCCTTTGATTCCGTATTACTTCCAACTGTCACATTTTTGGGCAAACGGTTGGGCTTTTTATATTGTACGGTAGTCCAGCCAGTTTCTTCCTAATATTCTAACTGTTCACTAGCATCTGGTGGGCTATTATTACTAATATTTATTATTACTATAAATACTATATATGCATATTACTTTCTGTGTTAAATATGGTGATTATTCTTACGTTACAATTATATTTTTTTTTGTTCCGTCTCATTTCACATAACCAGTAGTATTTGTCACTTAGCACTTTATTTTTTTCCTAAATGAATCCATCCATTTCTAACTTAATTCCACCTTTGCTTGATCTAAACACTTTTAAATTACTTTTTTCTGAATTTTCCATATTTAATATGAGAACTATTTAAAATAGTAGATTTTTCTTATGTGATTATGTTGCCGTGGGATGGCCAAGTCATTCTATTTATTAAAGAAATAAATATGTCTAATATTGAAACAGTCACTTTAAAATGTTGTTAGTTAACTAATTAGGTAACAATTTATGACAAAGTTGTTGGATAGATGCTCCAATAGGATAGGTACTGAATAAATTAACATCCTTGGTTTTACATTAAATCTCACATCTTTGTGCGGTAGAAGAACTGCGTTGCGAGACTTGCATTTTTTAACATGTTGTGTTTTTGATGTTGTTGACATGAAAGAGAATGACAGTGTAGAGTAAATATGTCATGCTCACTCAAATGTCTCGCTGATGGTGCACGTGTGTTGGATCATTCGGATCCCTTCAAAATGATTGAGCTAAATGGTGCTGATTCACGCGTCATGTTCGTGAACGAGCGTGCAGTTGAGACTGGTCATCAATAATAGTTTTTTTTGAGACACACTACGCACAGGCATTCACACTCGAATCACACTCTCAATAACATACTTGTTTTTATTTGATATTTTATGTACCTACGGATTTGTTTTAATAGATTAAGATTATGCTGTGCCGCTGTTCCATGGGGAGGAGCAGAGTTTCCTAACACAGGCATTGTTTGCTTAAAAGGAGGCTCCAAACATGAAAACCCTTTTTAACCGACTTCCAAAAAGGAGGAGGTTATATGTTCGTCGCGTATGTTTGTTTTTTTTTTTATGTATGTACACCGATTTCTCCGTCAATTGTGGACCGATTTTGAAAATTATTTTTTTGTTTGAAAGGGTGTGCTTTCGAATTGGTCCCATATAAATTTTATTAACTTTGCTTGGATACTTTTTGAGTTAGCTACAAAATACGTATTTTTTTCCTACTTAGTATGTAGATGATATGATAAGTTTCTGTCACTGGTAGCAGGTAGTGGTATTCGAATATGTGTGGGGTAGGTACCACAACTAAAAAGTGAAAAATAAAAACTTTTTACAAAAAAAAAACAACCGACCTCCAAAAAAAAACACTACAAAGTGAAAAATAACTTTAATTTCGGAAGTCGGTGGCAAAAAACGAAAATACAAAACCCAAGACACCGACTTCCGAAATTAAAGTTATTTTTCAGTTTGTAGTGTTTTTTTTTGGAGGTCGTTTGTTTTTTTTTTTGTAAAAAGTTTTTTGTTGTAAACTGAAGCATAAATAAAAATATTTATTTTTTATTGTTTTGTGTTGTTTTTCTTTATAACGGTGTTCTCACATATAGAACCCAAAGTCTGTCCCCAAGATTTTGTGTGTTAGTGTCCATGGAGTTTCTTGCTATTCTTCTCCATAGAGATCTAAATTTTGGAACGGGCAACAATTTTAACCCACTGACTAACTGACAATTCAAAAGTACCTGTAAATGGTTTAATTGAAATAAATGCTTTAAGTTTGCGTTTGAATATAAACCTTCCTATTGACGTGTCGTAAGGAAGTATACTCAGTCCTTCGCCTTCTGTTCTATATCCTCAAATTTTATTTATAATGAAGAACACATTTATAAAGATTACACGCTTATATTCTTTGAAGGCTTCCGTAGAGGTGTGTAGTCCAACTATATTTTTATTACAAAAGAAGAAAAAAACACGCCGAAATCAATTTAATAAAGCCGTGATTACAAAAATGCGAACTGCAGCAACACAATAATGTGATTGGTAAGATGACTCATCAGACTCAATTGAAACGCAGCGTCCACGTAGAACAGGCCACACACACGTATCTTACTGAATGATGCTCGATGCAAGCGTAGTATGTTCTTACAAAGTTTTCTCTGTTCAACTGTTGAATATTTTAATTATAACATTAGGTATTGTTAGTCAGAATAGCCCAAAATAATTGTTAAGTCCTTTAAAATGACAATCATCAGCGCTTCCAAACATGGATCAATAGTTATTTTTACCGGATCGTCATTTTTGGCGCACTGATTTTATTTTGACAAGAAATTACCTGAACAATTAGACATTAAAATCTGTGCGCACGAATCTTGAACACGTTGAGTAGATAAATAGAATTTCTCGCATTGCTGGCTCAACATTGTTTTATACGTCAAACTCTTTATAATCCAAACAACTACGGACAGCGTTCCAATAATTGATAAATCCTGTAACAAAAAACATGGGAACCATAAAATGTAGGTATAGTCAGCCGCTGACCGTAAGTATAAAGGTCATCGCAGACAACCGCAAAATGCTCGAGCAAGCTAGCGCAAAATCTGCCACGTCATCTCTATAGATGCAGCAGATGGTCAAGCATGCTGGAGTTTATTTATCGCATGCGCGAATTTACGACGCTGCAAATTATATCATTCTCACAATTTCCAACTCTATTCCAGTTGTATTATGTTTCATTGTCAATTAATCTGTTGATATATCGCATACATAGCTGCAAAATGCTCGAGCATGCTCGCGCGATTTTTGCTGCGTCTACTCGGTGGACGCAGTGGATGATCGGGCATGCTAGAGTTAAGCTATTACATACGCGAACACCCGCAGCAGCAAATTATATCATTCTCACTATTTTCAACTAGTTTTCAGTTATGTTATAGTTCATTGTTAATTAATTAATGAAGGATGCTCGAGCAGTTTGCATTTTTGTCTGATCTGACCCTACAGTTAAAACAAAATTTCTGAAAAGTCAACGTCACCTGCCGACTTCTAATAGTGATGTCTGACTGGGAGCGAGCGTAACGTAGAATCAATCGAAAAATGTAAAAGTAGATACACAAAATTATACTTACTATGCTGTTACTGACGGCGTCAATTTTAAACGAATCAATTGATACTTGGACGTAAATCAAAGCGTGGCTGTATATTCCTATAATGTGGTATAGTATCTGAAAAGAAACGTAGTTGAATAAGATTATGATTCACTTTACCAATGCCATGTATATGTATAGGTTGTAAGGTACTTACGAATTGCTGAAAACAATCTTTATAGGTATCATAACAGTCTAATATATCAACAAAAGCCTGAAATGCTTTTTTGCTATTATTAATTCCGTTCGTGTTTCTTATATTTTGCGAATTTAACACCCAAATACTCCAGAGCACAACCTTATTTTCCAATAATTTAATTACTCGAACGGCATAAATTATATTAAAATCAAAAATAATCAAAACGAAGGAAATAAAATAAGAACTGAAGGGTAAATTTGTTAGTTTGCATAAAACAGTGTAAAAGAAGACTTGACCACTCAGAGCCACGATTACGACAATCCAATTCCAAACGATGAAGTGCTTTAAATTGGTTTCATTTTTGAGAAATCTGTGCACATTTTGGAAAGTAAGAACAAACTTGGTAGACTTTTTTGTTTGAACTATGCCAATAATGAAATTCATAATAAATCCAAGGAAATGAAAGAAAGATTCAAAGTATGCTGTAACATACATAAAAGTAGTCGGCTTTACATGGTTTAGGTAAAAATGCTTCATACCGGTGCTATAAATGAATCCAAAAATGAATACTAATGTTGCAATCATTGAAACGAAATTAGAGATGAAACCGTTAGGAGTTATACAATCATTTTTGATGCGATATTTAGGACAGAACATAAAATACTGCATCAGATTCAAAGGCAAAAGTGTCGACTGTACATCTTTATCTACTGTATTGTTCATAATAGTCTTTACACGTGTATGTCTAATATTTTGAAATGTCTTCATTTTTATTAGGTTTCTGATGGAACCTCCTGATACGACAATTGAAAATGTTTTAACTACGCATATAAAACTCGTTTTAATAATAGTGGTCGAATCATTAATTATTTAAGTTTTTACTGAATTAAACGTTTGAGTCCTATTAACGTAATGACTAAAACATTGATTATTATCATTCCTATTTTTGTACCCTACTTTGTAGTTGTAGGAGATCTCACTTAAATGAACGAAACTGCTACATTATTGCGAAGTATCATGAATTTTGAGGTTCTTTTGGGTAAACTTTAAATCGAACGACATGAGATCGAATAATACTTGCTCGAAAACATTAACTCGATAGTAAATACTTGAAATCGATAAATTATGAGCACGACAGTAAGCTAAAACTCTAAGCTTGAATTATTGGCAGCGTGAAGGTCCAATATAATTTTTCGAAAGACCATCTAATCGATTTACAGAATAGTTTTAAAGATTTTTAGTTTGGTCATTTAAATGAAAAGCAATCCTTTTTAGAGAACATAGTTATATAAACTTTTCTACTGGCGTACCGCAAGGAAGTATACTCGGTCTTTAACCTGCTATTCTATGTCCTTAGATTGAGAGATTAATTCATAATGAAGAACACGCGTATAAATGTCGCAGTCAACTAGCTTAATTAGCCGTTTAGTTTACAGCTTAGCCTTCAGAAGTAGCGCTCGCCAGCCGCTACCGTGGCAACGATCGCTTCACTCGCTCGGCTCACGCGTGGTTAGTCACTGTTCCAATTAAAAGGCTGTTCAGCTAGTTGGCTGCGACGTAAACATACCATGTCTGTATTCTTCGAAGGCTTGGCCGGAGGTCTATAGTACATCCATATTTCAAAAGAAAAATAAACGTCGAAATCTATTTAATAAAGCCAAGATTACAAAAATGCGAACTGTAGCAACACAATAATGTAGTTGGTTAGAAGACTCATCAAACTCAATTGTAACGCAGCGTCTATGTAGAACAGGCCACAAACACGTATCTTGCTGAATGATGCTCGATGCAAGCGGAGTATGTTCTTACAAAGTTTTCTCTGTTCATCTGTTGAAGATTTTATTATAACATTAGATATTGTAACCACACGCTATGCTAAAATGGAACTGGGTTGAACACATCTGCCGTATGTCAAACGAACAATGAGCCAAACTCAGGAACCAATGTGTCCCTCTAAATGGCAAACGGATTGAGCATCATATCGGTGAGGCTAGAGCACTCGGCTAGAGCTCTCAAATTAATTTGCTTTAGGGAAGACTCGCCCTAGAGTGATGGGTTTGGTGACGCGGGTGAAATTATTTGACCAGCGTCACAGAGCTTAATGAGCTCCCGAAGCAGAAGATCCGTGCATGGGCAAACTGTATTCGTCGGTACGAGTGGAGAGTGGAGCAATATACTCAGAAACGCACATGCCAGATGACGAATAGTTTTATTGGGCTTGGGAGCCACCGAAACAAGATGCGGCTGACACACGTCTGGCGGATGATGACGCATGTGTTCGTTCTGGAGAAGCATTCGGTTGGTGCCTGTCAATCACACCAAAGGTGATTGGACTAGGGAGGTCAAGCGAGCGTGCGATCAAATATCAGATTAGAAATTAGGGGTACTTACCGTCAGCCCCCAAGACGTAGCTCGTACAATCCGTCCGTTGCCTTACTGGAAATCGTCAGGGTCGGACGAGCTGCACAACTTTTGGATTAAGTTGTTCTAAAGGTCGCACGCTGGTTTGACATCCCAGTTCCAGTCAGCTTCAGAGTCAGGGTTTCCACCCTAATTCCTAAGGACAAGAATAACTCACCCAAAATTTTTGGACCGATCACTTGTTTAGCAACGATCTATAAAGTTCTTTCAGCCACTTTGAAAGCTAAAATTTAAAAAAACCCACTCTATCATGTCTGTCTCTAATAATGGCTGCAGAAACAAGTCCTGCTTTACTAAGAAGCTGCTAAAATACAATAGACGTGGATATATTTAGTAACCTGTTCCGCTTATCTATTTCTAAAGAGCCATAAAAAACTCCTGAAATAAATCGACACGTGTTTCACCTCTCAACGAAGCATCCTCAGGATGACGATGGACTTGTTGCGAAGTCGAACACGGCGTGACACTATATAAGACACGGTGACACTATATAAGTAGGTTCAACGGGCGATAAGGCTCAGTCTGCACTCAGCGCTTGGTGTGGCAACACGCCGTGTTCGAGTTCGCAACAAGTCCATCGTCATCCTGAGGATGCCTCGTTGAGAGGTGAAACACGTGTCGATTTATTTCAGGAGTTTTTTATAGCTCTTTAGAAATAGATAAGCGGAACAGGTTACTAAATATATCCACGTCTATTGTATTTTATAATGGATTTCCGCAAGGTCACGCCTGAATCAATTAACTATAAGAAGCTGCTCTTCAACGATATTGCCATTAACCAGCAGGTTCATCGTTCCCGAAGGGATCTATCCAACATGTTGTATAGATAATAACAAGGTCTATGACTCGGAGCCACATACATGGTTTATGAGGGTGCTGGAGTTGCTTAAAATAGATGTAACTCTGCGCACCTTCCTAATGTTGTATATGAGGCAGTGAAAGATGGTCCTTCGCTATCCAGAATGGTGACATATCCAGAGGCATAGAAAGCCGAGACACTGCTGACCGCAAATCGGATGCATTACCCACGGTCATCGGTGATAAGACTGTATATCACGCGGAATTGCGGCGGTTGTGACACCTTAAATGCTATGACCCTGCACAAACATAAGGTATGCAGTCTCAGTGAATACTTCCTAGAAACTGACGAGGGGATGCACTGAGATGTGGTCTCATTGGACTTTGTTGATAAAGCTGAGAAAGGTAAGTAGATTAAGTATCTTGACATGGCTCGCGAGGTTGTGGACATGTGGGATGTAGATACAGCAGTCATTGTAGCGATAGTCGTAACGGCCAACAGCATACTGGCCAAGAGCCTAGACTAACATCTAAAGAGGCTCTTGTTAGGCAGCTGGATAAAAGGCTTGATCCAGATTATTACAGTTCAGATTATTTAATTATTACATTCGATACTGTAACTCAGAATGGTCTGAAATATTTGAAATGATCTTTTAAATAACAATTCACAATGCTTTCATACATGAATGTTTCGTCTTTTTTACAGGATAGTAAGTTTTTTCTCATTTATTATTTTTGACAAGATATTACCTGAACAATTAGACATTAAAATCTGTGCGCAAGAATCTTGAACACGTTGAGTAGATAAATAGAATTTCTCGCATTGCTGGGTCAACATTGTTTTATACGTCAAATTCTTTATAATCCAGATAACTGCAGACAGCGCTCCAATAGTTGATATATCCTGTAACAAAACAACATGGGAACGATAAAAGGTAGGTATAGTCAAGGTCATCGCAGACAACCGCAAATGCTCGAGCATGCTAGCGCAAAATCTGCCGCGTCAGCTATGTAGATGCAGCAGATGGTCAAGCATGCTAGAGTTCATGAGTGAGCTCACTCACAGTCAGAGTCTTTAAAAACAGAATGAAATAGTAGATACACAAAATGATACTTACTATGTCATTTAATACGAAGCCAATCTTAAACAATTCAATTGATCCTTGGACGTAAATTAAAGCGTGAGAGAATATCCCTATAATAATATAGTAAAGTACCTGAAAAGAAACAGTGAAAACAGATTTGAATTTCTTTTAAGAATGCCATGTACAAATTGTAAGGTACTTACCAATTGCTGAAAACAATCCTTATGAGTGGCATAACAGTCTAATATATCAACGTAAGCCTGAAACGCTTTTTTGCTATCTTTTTTTCCGTATATATCTCTTAGGTTTTGAGAGTTTAACACCCAAATACTCCAGAGTTCAACCTTATTTTCCAATAATTTAATTACTCGAACGGTATAAATTACATTAAAATCAAAAATAACCATAATGTAGCAAAAATAAAACGAAATGTAGGGTAAACGAGCCAGTATGCAAACAGTAGTGAAAACAAAAACATGACCACCCAGAGCCACGATTACGACAATCCAATTCCATACAATGAAGTTCTTCAAACTGGTTTCATTTTTGAGAACTCTGTGCAGATTTTGCAAAGTAAAAACAAACTTGGTAGACTTTTTGGTTTGAACTATGCCAGTAATGAAATTCATAATAAATCCTAATGAATTATAGAAAGCGTCAAAGTAAGCTGTAACATACATATAAGTAGTAAGCTTTATACTATCTTGGCAAAGATGCAGCATATAGATGCCGTAAACGAATACAAGAATGAATACTAGTGTTGCAATCATTGAAACGAAATTAGAGATGAAACCGTTAGGAGTTATGCAATCATTTTTGATGCGATATTTAGGACAAAACATATAATATTGCATCAGATTCAAAGGCAAAAGCGTCGACTGTACATCTTTATCCACAGTATTGTTCATAATAGTCGTTGCACGTTTATGTCAAATATTTTCAAAAGCCTTCTTTTTTATTAGGTTTCTGATGGAACCTCCTGATACGACAATCGAAAATGTTTTAACCAAACTTATAAAACTCATTTTGATAGTATTGGTCGAATCATTAATTAATTACTTTCCAGAATTAAATGTTCCAGTCGTGTAGTAATTACTTTAACAGGCAGAATAATTGAAGAAAAAAAAAACAATGTTGTATCAACACTAGTGTAATGAGTACTAGTGTAATGTTGTTCTCATTACTTGTGTAATGAGTACAAAATTGATAATTATCCTCTTTTAGGGTTCCGTAGTCAGCAAGGAACCCTTATAGTTTCGCCATGTCCGTCTGTCTGTTTGTTCGCGGTCTAGCTCCAAGACTGTTAGTACTAGAAAGTTGTAAAAGACGTCCACTGCTGGACATAGGCCTCTCCCAAGCACTGCCACTTCGACCGATTTTGTGCTTTCCGCATCCAGCGGATACCTGCGGCCTTCACAAGGTCATCGGTCCATCTTGTGGGAGGCCTTCCAACGCTACGTCTTCCGGTACGTGGTCGCCACTCCAGAACCTTTCGACCCCATCGGCCATCCGTTCTGCGAGCAATGTGCCCTGCCCATTGCCACTTAAGTTTGGCAAGTCTTCTACAAAGAAAGTCGACAAAATGGTAAAATAAAACCTTTCAAATATAGTATAAATAAAGTCTTTCAAAAACATTGTGAGTGTGTTAAAACCATTTTTGAATTCAGACATCCGTTTGCGAAATATTAAGCTTTAAAGTTCAAATTTTTGTTAGAGTCAAGTGTCCCCCCCCTGCTAGCTAAATGGTTAATTTAAGATATGTGATAAAATTCACGGCAGTAGCTTATATAACGAATTTAAAAGGAAAACTATCACAGCTGAGTGGGCTTTACAAGTTAACGAGTAATAATGGACCAACTTAGATTTGCGGTTGTAAAAACATGTTGAATGATTTTTTTTTCAACAACAAAGTTAAGTTTGTTCTTGGGATAAATTCATCCCAACTACGGAACTCTACATTGTGCGTGGTCCGACATGCACTTGGCCGGTTTTTACCCTACATAAAGGAAGACCTAACTTTAATAAATTAAGGTTTTATTTTATTGACATGAATTTGACAGACGAAACGAAATCGCAATGTTGTATTTTTGAAGATGTTCTTGGAAATTGACATACAGTTATAAAGTTGGATTGACCCTGGGCTTACGTGTCGTGTCGTCATACATCAGAAGGTACATCAAAGCTCATGGAGTGTGTATCTTTTTAATGTAGGTGTGCACGCCTCTGTACAAAATATATGACTCGACACGTTGACACGACATGACTCGACAAGTATAATGATTACTATTGGTGTGCCGCAAGGAAGTAGGCTTGGTCCTAAAACATTAATATGTTAATATGTACGAGCTTGGGCTCTATTAGGTTTTTTGTTGTTCTGTCCTCGGAAAAAATATAAATAACTACATAATCAATTTAATAAATCCATGATTACAGAAATGCGAATTGTAGCAACACAACAGTATAGTTAGTCAAAAGACTCATCAGACTTAATTGTAACGCAGCGTCTACGTAGAACAGGCCACACACCCGTATCTTGCTGAATGATGCTCGATGCAAGCGGAGTACGTTCTTGCATAGTTTTTTCTCATAATCTGTAAACCAATAATAATCACATTATGTTAACGTCCTTCCTTTGGCATTGTTTATCGGATCGTTGAGCTCCTAAAGTTCTAAGTTGAGGTACACATGCGTGCACTGTCTGAGAGTCTGGACAGGTCCACTCAAATCTATGTGGTTTTTTCCTCAAGAGGCTATCTCAGACATTAAATGCATGTTTCTCATATGATGACTATTATAAGAAGTTATTTGAACGTAAAGAGACCTTGACCTCTTAGTTTATTTCGGAGTTTCTTCTTAGTGGTAGGCGGAATTTTTTTAATGCTAGCAGATGTTGCTAGCTAGCTTAAAAAATATTTGATTCATGAAAGTGTTATTTATAATAATAACCATTAAAAATATAATAGTATCGTTTTTCATTAGTCTATTAATATCATATAAATATTTTAATATAAATTACCTGAGCAATTTGACTTCAAAATACGTGCGCAAGAATCTTGAGAACTTTGAATAGCAAGGTAGAATTTCTCGTATTGTCGGCTAAGTATTGTCTGCCAAATCAAACCTTTTAGTATCCAAAAATATAAAGGCAGAGATTCCAGGAAAACTTTATCCTAAAACAATGTAAACTTTTGATGCTGCGAAGTTAATGCACTGATCACAAACTCAAAATATAAAACTGATTTACAAACATAAGGTCCAGTTGAAATCAGGCACTACGATGTTTCGAATGTATGATGACCTGGACTTGCCGCAATGCAATTTTTTATGTTCTTATATTATGTGCCTTAATCTGGGCCAAATAAAATTTTCCTTCTTTGATCAAAATCTAAGCACGCACTATGAAGACTAGCTATGACCAATGACGTATGGTTGAACAAAGAGGAGATATACAGGTAACTTGCAACAATTTTTAAACAATGTTGTGAGTGTGCTAAGTAATCAATTATTTTAAATCATTCTCTTGAGCAAGCCATTTCATTTAAATGTAACTTTTTACCGATGTAACCAATTTTTTTATATTAGCGCTTATTACCTACTAAGTGAGTTAGTTTATATCTTCTATTCATTATTTTATTACATTATTGTAGTTTGCACTTTTGCAATACACGTTATCACATTATTTAAAGATGAAAGCCATTCAACCTAAAAACAAAGAAAATATTTGTGGTTCGTCGCTGCTGCGTTCGCATGACATCTGGCAAATCATTGTACTTTTCGTTAAAAAGTTCAGTAATTTTTAACAAAATGGAAAAACATTGAAGAAAAACGTTACAAGGTAATGGAGGACCTAAATGGACGTCTGCGAGAACTGGAAAATCGAATAAATACGCGAAACCGGAGTCATCATCAACACAAGTTTCTCTGTAAACCTACCAATCTGTCGTTGGTTGAAATCATTTTCCTAAAATTACCTTGGATGCACAAATACGCACATCAATCTCTAGAGATCGCGCGAGGTAAACCACGAGAACATTAACTGTGCCGTATACTTATTAAAGAATGATACCACACGAGCTTGCATAAGAGGCTGGCCGCTGGTATATACGTTCAGTGTTAAAAACACATCCTTGCTGGATCCCTGGCAGTCTTTAAGAGTTTTCACAAGAGGATTACCATGAGAACATTAATTGTGCCGTATACTTGCAAAGAACGACATCACACGAACTTCTGCAAGAGATTAATAGATGGTCTACACGTTCAGTGCTTAAAACACGTTCCTGCTGCATCCCTAGAGCTATCACGAGAGGATAGTCATGGATAGTCATGGATTTGAGCAGTCGGGAAACTAAATTTAATAATTATTCTTCGTAGTTGAGTACGAAGCCCGCTTCTGTTGAAGACACTACAGTCAAATATGTTCGAGAAGCTTTGTGTTAACTGACTGAAGCTGACGCAGCCAGACTCTGAATAGCCGCCAATTATAATTTATTTATTTATCAGACAACATCCAGTTGTCTTCAAAAATTCCAAAATACTTACAATAATTCTAGATATAAGTATTAAATTTAGCTTGAATAGGCTATGTTAGTACTTCAATTCAACTACAGTACAACCAGAAGTAGACTGAGATTGAAACGGTAACGTTCCATACTCTAACCTGAAGCCTTACATAACTTTAGTATTGAGAATTTACTCCGGGATGAGAGGGTACGGTTGGTTACTTCACCTATGAAAATGCACCGTAGTCTGGTTATACGGTGGTCAGCAATAATGATAAATAGACTAAATATGGAGACAAAGCCAAACATAAAAAAAATAGATGTATGAAACACCAATAATCTATAGCCTATTGAACGCACCAAAATGAACTAGGAAGTGGTGGCAGCAGTAATTGAAAGTTGAATCAAATGGGACCAAAGGATCAGGGGCAGCGGAATACAGTGGCTGCTGCTTTTAAGTCCATGGTAAAGTCCCTAACAGTATAATAGCCTCCCAAGAGAGTATAGATCAAATCAAAACTATGAGTGGCTCAGCTGGACTACTGACACTTATCATGAATGCATCACACGGATATCCTTAATCCTACCCAGCCTTAATAAGGAAATGGAAGAACTGATGGAGCAAACACAAATATCTAAATACCTGTTCGGCTATAAGCTTCAAGATAAATACAATGTTATCAAATGTTGCTGGAACGGATTTTCGCCGGTTCAGGTACAGGCTGGTAGATTGCAGTGCTTCTCTGAAGTATGGAATAGTATTACTACTAATTGAACCATACATTAGTGGATCAATGGTTACAAACTATCCTTTACCGAGTTTCCAGTTCAAACTCCCAAATAACAACTTCAATCAGAAAGAAAGAAATCTTATCTCCATAGAAATGAATAATTTCTTACAGTTAGGTGCCATAGAAATGAGGGAGGGGGAGGGGCTTGTGGCTAAGTAATAACAGCTGCACGGGTCGATCGATCAGGTTAAGCTACGCTTGCCGCGGTTGGTCCGTGGATGGGTGACCATCTTTACATACCAAGTCCCCTCCGTGCCTCGGAAAGCACGTTAAACCGTTGGTCCCGGCTGTCATTTGTAGATCTTTGACTAGGTTTCGACTAAATCTAATTAATTTTGGTTACTGGTTACAGAGAGTAGTGGTGGCCCAGTGGAAACGGCCGCGACTTACGAGTTGTAGGTCGTGGGTTCGAACCCAGACAGGCGCTTTACTTTGTGTAAATTATTTCATCACCACTGCTCTCAAAACGGTGAATGAAAACATCGTGAGGAAACCGGCATGTCCTAGAACCGAAAATTCGATGACATGTGACATCTACCAACCCGCACTGGGCCCGCGTGGTGGATTACGCCCCACTCCCTCTCACAGAGAGGAGGCCTGTGTCCCAGCAGTGGGAACATTATAGGCTGATGATGATGACTGGTTACAGAGAATTTAATTTTAAAACTCGTGTTAACCTGAATAAACCGGTTTTATTCAGACACGCCCGCCGTCGCCGGTTGTCACATTCTCTCGCGCTTATTTATTTATGTTTTTTTTTTCTTTCGTCGTTCGCCGCAGAGAGAATTGGGTTCGAATTTTTCATACAAGTGTCATGCGGTTGCTATTTATTTCATGTTTTATTAAGAGCTGATTTTTCAATCCTCAGATAAAGAATCGTAAAGCGTTTATTCCATAGATATCATGATTCTGGATTTTTCAATAGTCAGATAGTCAGTGTCTGATGATTGTCTTTATGTTATGATTATGTCAAAATGTCAAACATAAGTTTTGTTTCTATTCTTGTCTAACATGTTGAATACTGTATCTGTGCATCTCACTTGCACATGATAGTGTGAAGTTGATGGTTAACAAAGACCACAGATAAACTATTCTTCAGCTATTATACGATTGAAAAATTGAAAATATTAATTCGTCTTATAAACAGCCAAATAATTGCATACGCTAGATAACTATTCAACGACTTAACTGAGGCTTGAAAAGTCGGCCCTTAATAATAATAATAATGTAAACTATAACATCTATCATGTGAAAAACGAAGGAGAATAAAATATATTCTATGTTCGATTTTATCGAAAAGAGAAAAAACATTTAAGGCTCCGTGCCGCCGCACCGCATGAAATCACTGATTTTGATAAATTTTGATCATTCGTTGTGAGAAAGGGGACCAGAATTTAAACAAAACTTTTGTGATTTGAAAAGTCCAATTCTTTGTCTTGTACATAGGGGAAAGGGATTTTTCAAATAAATTAAGGATTCGTGGAAAATCACTAAAATTCGCAACAAGTTTTCCAAAAAATGACGCGAGACTGACGTTTAATCGTTTCATTAGAAGAAACTGCTTTTGATTTTGAAAATAAAAAAATGTCATCAATATCATTATAATTATGGTCTACTTGTACATAGAGGAACCACTTTTTTCAACTTTTATACAAAATATAGCAGAAGAAAAAAATGTTGAAATAACGTAACTTTCTGAAAACTTCAAGACAAATAAATAATTTTTTCTAATACTTAGAAACACTTTTAAGAAATTTTGAAAATTACATATTACTCTTAAGTTAACCGTTTAATATAATCTAAGTTTTATTTTATAAATAAACAATTACTTCATTTCGCAAATAAATAGCAAAGTGAACTATATAAACGATCGCGGAAACCCATCCTGTCAGTAACGAACGGACCTTCCCAGTGTGAGGACGTATCACTGCGTCGCAGCACGCACACACACACGCACGTGTCTGATGTTAACATATTCCAGAAATTGTACATCGACTACCACATTTTGATCCGCATTTTATTTTAAAGTACTTTGCTTGTTTTTGAAGAACATTAAAATTCTGCACGCCTGGCAATAAATAAAATAATGGTGTACATGTGTTCGTAATTCTTCTTATCCTAAACGGCTTGACTGATTTAGATGTTTTTTTAAATTGTTTTTGTGTCACTGGGATGGTTTATAGCTATAGTTGGACCAGCGTGGCGCTGTTGTCGCAGGACAACGTCTGCCTGCCGGGTGGGAAAAAGTTATGGGTTCGCGTCACCGACATGCCCGCGCCAATATGCTGTAGTAGCAATAAGTGAAGTATTTTTGGAACGAAGACTACTACTACTGAAGACTACTTTAAGTCAAAATAAAGCTCCAAGATGGCGGCTGCGAACATTTAAAAATGTTTCATTGTAGGTGTCGTTTTCATAGTTTTCGAGGATGCTAAAGCTGATAGTGAGGTCAAAATATAAATCCAAGATGGCGGCTGTGACAATTTTCAAATTTTTCGTTTTGAGTGTCTTTTTCAAAGTTTTCGAGGATTCTAAAGCAGATTTTGATGTCAAAACGTAAATCTAAGATGGCGGCTGCGAAAATTTACACATTTCTTCATAACATCACGCCATCAATTTCAATCTTGAGAGGCCGGCGACACGGCTCGCAACTACAAATCAAGATGTTTGCAAAATTCAATTCCAAGCACGTTGTGCTAGTAAGAGTGCCTGTTGGAGCGATATACACCTACAGTGAGCAATACTACCACGCACGCATTGACAATTATTGCTTGACGCGATAGTACTACTAGCTTTCGAAAATGTATGATAAATTTGGATGTGTTCCGTAATACAAAAAATTATGAATGAAAACTTAATGTGTTTCCATTTTTTTTTTTCGATAATTTGTAACTTTATAGCATAAACTATGCTTCTGCGGAAACAATATTACAAATATTGTTGTTTATAATACAGAAAAAACAATTTGAAAACATGTCATTTACGCTGTAAAAATGTATGAAATGCAATTCGCTTACACTTCATATAAAGGTAAGTTTTTGGAAATAAAAAGACGTAGGAGCCTAGATAAATACTGTCTCAATCCGAATATTAACATAATATTGTGGAAATATGCTCAAATTGCAAATGATTTATGTACTACGTTTGTATGGACAATTCATGCGTCGCCGCAATTTTAAGCTATTCTGCAACAAAAATTCTCCAAATTTAAATATATTTTGAATCCACGTGGTACTTGTTTGCCCTACCCCGTGCATTTTTTTAGAGCTGGAGGCGCACAGGGCACCATTGGTGCCAATTCTCTTGTACACTGAACTAAACTATCACTAAAATTCCTTACTTTTGACTATGAAAATCTCAAAGCTAGTCTGCAAAATAAATTCTCTAAATTTAAAAATAATTTTGACACATCTAAATCGAATTTGACAATCGCAACTCCACACGTGATACCTAACCACGTGAATCTTTTTAGAGCCGGGGGCGCGCACGGGGGGCAGCCTCGACGTGTTTTATATGGATTTTTCATTTTTTTTTAATGAAAAATAAGAAAAAATATTACCTACATGTAGAGTGTTAGGGGTTTAAGGGTCTTATAAAGGGTGTCGAAATTTTCATTACTTTTGCGATTGGACACACCGTTTTCGAGAAAAAATACCAGTACTGTTTTTGCATCATTAATTTGACAGCACTAAACAAAAATTTATCTTCTGTCTTTTTCATTAAGAAAAGGACAGAAGATAAATTTTAGTTTAGTCCTGTCAAATAAACCAGCGCCTGTCACTCTCCATACAAGTTTAGACGTGATTAAAAACTTGCCGACTAAATTACGTCAATTTACGTCAAGCGCTGATTAATTTGACAGGACTAAACTAAAATTTATCTTCTGTCCTTTTCTTAATGAAACCACTGTCTAACTAAATCTGACTATTTTTAATCGCGACTAAATACGTGTGGAATTAAATTGGTTGTCATGAACTTTAAATTCACACCAACACCTCGACTTAGATGCAAAAACAGTACTGAATCTTTTTTTTCTTTTGCTTATATCTCGAAAACGATGTGTCCAATCGCAAAAATAATGAAAATTTCGACACCCTTAATCCCCTTCACTCTACATGTAGGTAATATTTTTTCTTATTTTCCATACAAAAAGTGAAAAATTCCATATAAAACACGTCGAGGCTGCCCCCCTACGGACCTCCGGCTCTAAAAAGATTCACATGGTTAGGTGTCATGTGTGGAGTCGCGATCATCAAATTCGATTTACACGTGTCAAAATTATTTTTAAATTTAGAGGTTTTATTTTACAGAATAGCTTTGAGATTCTCATAGGCAAAAGTAAGGAATTTTAGTGATAGTTTAGTTCGGTGTACAAGAGCATCGGCACCAATCAAAATTTTAGGTGAAAAGTCAAATTCGTAATAGCGAAATTGCCATTTTCACTAAATTAAAACTCATTCAGGTGCAAAAACTGTATTGTATCTTTTTTCTGTTCTTTTGCTTATATCTTGAAAATGGTGTGTCCTATCGCTAAACAATGAAAATTTCGACCCCCTTTATGAAACCCATAGAACTCAACATGTAGGTAATCATTTTTCATGTTTTCCATACAAAAAGTAAAAAACAAAGACGGACGGATGGTAGACGGTGTATCTAGTTTCTTCTTTTTACTTTTAGTTACTAACATTAGTCATAAGCGAAATTATGATGGATATGGACTTTTTTGTCTGAAATACATGTTTTTTTATAGCTTTTTTATGTTGATTGTTATAAATATAAACATAAACGAATATACACAAACATTCCAGACTTGTTTCTTATGCGTACCTACGTAACTTAACAAAATACCATCTATAGGATCAAAACTGTTTAGCGGTCACTACGTTCAATGTTTAGGCGTGTGTGTGTGATCGGTGCACACAAACATTGCATCGCAAGAGTTTACCTAAACTCTGTCGAGTGAATTTTGTGCACGGAGCCTTAAAATATTCGGAAAATAATTTTAAAAAAAAGCAACAAAAAAATAGTAAGCCCACGTCCGCACGGACGTAATAAAATCGCGGCTATTTTTTTTCGTGTACTTGATTTTTCAACGTGCTGGGACGAGAGTGAAAGAAAGAAGAAAGAAAGAAAGAAATACATTTATTTAGCACAGACTAAAAAAAAAAGCACACAATATAATTAACAGCAGATAAAAATAAAAAATAAATAAAAGTGCGTTCCAGCGCGTTGTATTCTCAACGCTCGGCTTAACACCGAGAGTTCAAAATCCAGTGTGCGATAAAATCCCGCCGCGATTTTATTACGTCCGTGCGAACGTCGGCTGAGTGACGGTCGATCTTTCAGCTTGCGTATCGTTAGGAGCAGAGGACTTATTAAATTTACGGATATTTTTTTGAATAGGAATAGGCATAAAACGAAAATTCAAATATCTCGAAAACAGTGCGTCCTAGGCAAAAAATAACCGAAATTTTACCTCCCCTGTGTAACCCCCGTGCAAACAGCATCCCAACATGAATTTGAGGAAAAAAAAATTTTTTTTATTTGTCAACATGAAAAACCTTTTTTTTACACCATCTCATGGTTTTCGACTAGAACAACAATTTATTTCTAGAAAAGATTTTCATCCGAGCCACCACTTTGGAAATATAGAGATTTTTATTTAAAAAAAAAAATCGAAAGCTCCTAACTGGAAAAGGTGCATCATAGGGCCATATTTCTCAGAACCTACATGTTTGCCATGGTCAAGCTTACGATACTGCAATAAAATAGGGTATTTCATAATTTTATTATTTCCCGAATAATAAAAATCCTCGCTCCGTAGGTTAAAAGGCTACACTCCAACCGGTAAGACTTTCATTTTGATAATAAGGATTTATTTTTTTACGTAAGTCAATCACAATATGCACCTAAAATGAAAGGGTTAAAATAGCACATTTAAAAATACGTATAAAAAAAAATCCCAAAAAAACCAACCCCAAAAAAAATTCAATAAAAATAAAAGTTATACAAACTAAAACCCAACTACGACAAAAAATTCAACTAAAAAGGTATAATAAGACATCACAGACAGACAAATTAAAAATCCGGAGTCACGCGTGTTATGATATAAATTGAACAGATCACGTGTGACGCAAAATGGGAATTGTTAGAGGTTATAAAATACAGTCTTATCATTTTAAAATTCAATCAATTTTTAACCGACTTCCAAAAAGGAGGAGGTTATATGTTCGTCGCGTATGTTTGTTTTGTTTTTTTTTTTTTTTTTTATGTATGTCCACCGATTTCTCCGTCAATTGTGGACCGATTTTAAAAATTATTATTTTGTTTGAAAGGGTGTGCTCTCGAATTGGTCCCATATAAATTTTATTAACTTTGCTTGGATAGTTTTTGTGTTAGCTACAAAATACGTATTTTTTTCCCACTTAGTATGTAGATGATATGTTAAGTTTCTGTCATTGGTATCAGGTAGTGGTATTCGAATGTGCGTGGGGTAGGTACCACAACTAAAAAGTGAAAAATAAAAACTTTTTACAAAAAAAAAAAACAACCGACCTCCAAAAAAACACTACAAAGTGAAAAATAACTTTAATTTCGGAAGTCGGTGGCAAAAAACGAAAATACAAAACCCAAGACACCGACTTCCGAAATTAAAGTTATTTTTCACTTTGTAGTGTTTTTTTTGGAGGTCGGTTGTTTTTTTTTTGTAAAAGTTTTTAATTCTCATTCATAGTCCCGATTGCAGTGCTTGATATGCCTTGCCATTTTTATTTATTTATTTGCACAATATTTTAGGTCAACGACTGCGCCGTTGTAGCGTTACTGCTGACCATGAGGTCCTGGGTTTGATTCCCGGGTCGGGCAAAGTGCTATAGCGTTTTTCCCTCTAGAATTGCTTAGTAGCAGCCCGGAGTCTGGATTTTTGGCAATAAGCTCGCCCCCTATTACATGGGACTTAAACATAAATGGCGAAATGTGGGTGTACTATAGATACAGTCACGAGCAATAATATGTATACACTTAGCAACTTTAAAAAGTGATTTTCTCCTACTGTGATTGTAATATTATGCTGTAATGAACATAGTATTTTGGAATCCATACCAATATGAAATAGGTATAAAGTTGCAGACGTTATTCCACGAGAAAATCGCTTTTTAATTTCGCTATGTGTATACATATTTGCTCGTGACTGTACATCTCTGCCTATCCCTTTGGGGAATACAGGCGTGATGTTATGTTATATTTACATTTTTTTTAAAATTTATATTGTAAATTGTTAATTTGTAAATTTAAAAAAGTATTAAGAATATTGCACATAAAAATACTCAACAATAAAGCGCCTACGCGCACAATCGAATTGATTATCTGCAGCGCGAGCTAGTCTATAAACGCACATTAATACAATAAGTTCGTAAACATTCGCACTAACACATACGTATGCGCATAGTCGACGATAGCCGGAGCGGAGCAGCGAGCGACACAGCCCTCCCGTCTCAGTGCTAACGCACGACTGCCGCCCGCGTCCCGCGCAGAGCGCCTCTGACCCTCTATCTCTAATTGGGGACATTTTCTTTGCAAATATTGATTGATTTGCATTTGCAGTTTCAAATTTTTAGTACTTTTAATCACTAATTTTTCAGTGTAAAAATATTTACAAACATCAAAGCCGTTTAGAAGTAGTAGGGAATATTAGCTAAAAATAGCGTTTTGCTAAATATTTTTTTAAGGCTAAAGTATTAGCCATACGAAAAAATCCAGTTTCAAAAATGTTGTTCATAAATCTATAGCAAATATATATTTTTTTCAAATCTTTTAACCAAGCCGTTTATGAGAAGATTCCTTTTTAAAGTGACCGTTTTACGGTACTAAACGGGACTAAGGCCCTTAAAGAATAACAATGAAAATAACAAGCCAGAACTAGATTAACATTCTAATTCATAACATAACATCACACCTGTATTCCCTGAAGGGGTAGGCAGAGGTGTACCTAATTAAAATTCATTTATTAATAAATACTACTTAATTAAAATTCAAAATCATTTATTTGCAAATACAATAGAAACAGAATCAAATTCGAATTCATTTAATTGCAAATGTTGTTGGTTGTGTCACATTTCATCAAATCACAATAGAGTTGAAAAAATTGACTTTGTTCTTGAAATATTCTCTTTTGCTTCTCAAACTGTCTGGGCCTTGTATGTATGTAATGATAAAAAGTTTCATATAAATTACCTTGAGCTATTTGCAGCATCCATAGGGCTCAAAACAGTGCAAGCAAACTCAGATGCTGTGAAGTTTTACTTAGAATATATATCACAACGGCCATATCCTATATTTGCTACAAGTTAATTGTTGTTAAACTGGATTAGCCCCAGATTGACCTGTTTGCAAACAGGTCCAACACTAAGTGTCAGAATGACATATCATGGCTCCTTGGTCCAGGTGCATGCTCTGTAGATGCATTCACTGTCAAATAGACCCATTGCACAAGAGTCTCACACTGATTGCCGCAATATTATCAGGGACGCTTTCCTGAGAAGAGGAAGACCGGTCCCTTCAATTAATATAATACTAACTTCTTTGTCTAGAAAAACAAGAAAACAATATGAACCTGCTCTAAATTGGTGGATTCCCTTCTAGGCCCAGGGCACCATGGTGATATTATTTTTAATCACTAAAATTAATGAAGAATTGTCATATAGCCCACCCAATACACTAATGGTATTGAATGAGTTATATAATAGTCAGCAATTTCTCTAGTGTTAGGTCGGGGTGATTGGCATAGATGACAAAGTGCCAAGGTTTCTTAGGGGTATATTTAAATTAAGACCAAAGAACCCCAAATATGAAATAATTTGGGACCCCAGTAACGTTTTGGGTTATCTAATCTCTTTCCTAATTAAACCCTTGGTTTAGCATTACTAGCCAAAAAATTGTAAGTAACCATAATAAATCGTGTAATTGCGTACAGAATTCAACCTTGTCACTCATTAGTATAGACACTTAACATTTCTTATAATGAGGATCATTTATTTACACATACGTACATAATATTTACATAATAAAAATTACGGACTTCAAATTATAATAATAATAATAATTCTGCGAGTTGGCTTCGGCCCCTCGTACGCCTTCCAAAGGTCCGGGACCCCAGGGTCCCGAGATATGTCAAAGACGTATAAATAATAATAATATAATCATTTAATTCAGAAAAAATCCATATTTCGACACACACATTTTATAAACAATTCACATCAAAATAAAAACAAACAAAACAACATACACAAAATAAAAACCAGTTAAGGACACAGTTACATACATTAAGACCGGGAGGAACTGTCCACTGCTCACAGTGCAGTATGCAAACGTATCCAGTGGCGCAGCAGTGGAGAGTCCCACCTGTCCGCGAACACGCTTATTATACTATTGCTACTGGACCTAACACGACTCAGCAGCGACGCACACTGCTTCCTTATAAGAGCATGAAACCCATCGGTGTGCGCTTCTGCGAACATAGTCGAAGCACTGCAGAATCGTGGTAGCCCCAGCAGCACCCTAAACGCGTTGTTATATTGAACACGTAGGGCGTTGTATGACCCAAGTGTGTAGTTAACCCACAGGCTGCACGTGTAAAGTGTTTGGCAGTAAGACTTAAAAAGAGTCACTTTCACTTGATTACTGCTACGCGCGAACCTGCGGGCCAACATATTACACCGGACAGCCAACGCCCTACGTGCCCTCTCCACATCCGCATTATCCTTTAGGTCTTCGGAAACCCAGTGACCCAGATACTTGAACTGAGTGACTCTGTTTAAGGGGGTACCAGCTATAATTATAATAATAATATATATAAGTATATAAAAGTGGGGGGAATTATCATAGAGCATCAAGAAATGAGGATAATATCAACAAAGACTCCAGAAATAATTGTAACTTCTGCACCTGGTAGATTTTAACCCAACTTGATATCACCATTTCTTAAAGAGAATTTATCTATTTGCTCTGTCAAAACTCTTTTGTTCCATCTAGATTTTACTAAGAGTATAAGACCAGATTGTAAATAATTCATTTTAACTAAAAGAAAACCTTATCATGCCATCTCTACTGTAACCATTAGTAAATGGATAAAACAAAATTTAAGTAGTAGTGGAATAGATATTTCTAAATTTACACATTCTATATATAGACATGCCATCCTCTACTTCAAAGCCCTCTGAAGGAAATATCAATATTGAGGTCATAAGAAAAGCTGCAGGTTGAACCACAAATTTCTCAACCCTTCCTTGTCTTATAAGTGACCTAATGCTTTTGCACAAGCTATGTGCTCTATAGAGAGTGGTTGTTCATAAAACTTATTACATTTTAATGTCAATGTTAATTGTCTGAAAGTAACTGATGTGTGCCATATTAGATTAATAATGACACTAGTTGATTTAAAACTGAATAAGAATTCCAGGAACTAGTAACTTTGCCTTTACCCTAATGGAAGAACTATTCTTAAATAGAAATACATTTTAATAATGAGAAAAAACAAATGCTATAATGTTCAATGGTGAATTGATTACCAACACAACTTTATTCTTTGAACATCTACAAGTAATGTAAATGAGGACGAGGTCACTGTATTATAATTATACAGATCGGACTAACTTACTTAGTGACGTCCGATCCTTAATTATGAAAATATTGTATGTAAGAAATATCTACATCTTTTTAATAAAATAAGTGATAGACATAATTTTAATACTAGAAATAAAGATAAAATAGATCAACCATTTTTTTAGATTATCTAAAGTACATACATCTTTTATGGGGTACTGTGTTAAATTTTACAACAAAATACCTTGTGATATTTTATATTACAATTAACTGAAAGAAAGTTTAACTTCACTCTCAGACCCTATTTGATAGATGAGTCATTCCTGTCAAGCCCCGCAACCACCCACGACGCAAAAGATTTATGACTCACCTTCAAATAAACAAAATACTCAAGTTTCTCAGAAGATGTTGAATGTTATCGTCAGTTGTTTTCGGTTCTCGAATAGATAAGGGACCCAACATAAATATTTACGACTTTCGTGAGAAACGTTCACTATGATTTATTACGCGTTTTTGTTGGCGAGTCTATTTTCTACTATTTTTACGATTTCTGATAAAACTAGCTAACCAATTCACACGAAATTTTGCAGGGTACATTATGGATAGTTATGTTAACTAACAAAAGTATTTTTAGAGACAAACATTAAAAATAAAAAATACTAAAATCTAGAATTTTTAAGACCTAGATTTTCTAGTGCTTACGTAACTTTATCCGTTCCAAAAAATATTTTTTCGACTTATTTAGGCGAAAAAACAGTCTAAAATTATTAGTAATCTAATCATTTATATAAACAAGTGTGAGTTGTACTCGCCAATGAAGGGTTCCGTAGCAGCAAGTAACATTGAATGAAAGGTAAATTGCGGTTTACGATTTATGACGTATTAAAAAAAAACTACTTGCTATATCTCGTTCAAACCAATTTTCGGTGGAAGTTTACATGGTAATGTACATCATATATTTTTTTTAGTTTTATCATTCTCTTATTTTGGAAGTTACAGGGGGGGACACACATTTTACCACTTTGGAAGTGTCTCTCGCGCAAACTATTCAGTTTAGAAAAAAATGATATTAGAAACTTCAATATCATTTTTGAAGACCTATCCATAGATACCCCACACGTATGGGATAGACGATTTTTTTTTTTTTAGAGTTTCAGTTCTATGTATGGGGAACTCCAAAATTGTTTTTTTCTATTTTTGTGTGGAAATCTTAATGCGGTTCACAGAATACATCTACTTACCAAGTTTCAACAGCATAGCTCTTATAGTTTCGGAATAAAGTGGCTGTGACATACGGACGGACAGACGGACGGACAGACAGACAGACAGACAGACAGACAGACAGACATGACGAATCTATAAGGGTTCCATTTTTTGCCATTTGGCAACGGAACCCTAAAAAGGGGACTTACCCATCAAATACCGACGATTACACACCAAAATACCACAAAATCACAGCACGGTCACTTTTTCATTCAGATGTTTGTTTACACTTTTTGTTTGGGTCAAAATGGGTATAATATGATGTTATTTACTGCAAAATTATCTACAACGACGTAATATTTACTTAAAAATGAAAATAACACCACTTCCTGCAGATTTACACAAAAAAATCACAAAAAACACGAAATATTACGGGACTAACCTTCAAGCCCCGAGCGCTTCGTAGACTGACGTTTGCTCGCGCCGGAACGTCACTTTCAATATTTTTTTTTAAATATTGCGTTCTAGGTATTTTGAAATAAAATGGTTTTGTTGACTAGCTTATCTATCCGACCATAGAATAAAATAGCCACAGAGGACATTAGACTTTATTTTATATTACAAATAGAGCTAAAACCCGCGTGTGAGCTGCGTGTGACGGGTGACACACGAGGTGTGTCACCGGGGCTTTAGTATTAAAAGTACTCTTTGTAAACAAGCATTTACAAATTAGAGGATTATATCCAAGATAAGAATTCTTGGAAAAATCTTGTTTCTAGCTCCATAGGACAATTTAGAGTCTAGAAAAAATCAAACTGGTTGTTAACTTAATTTATTATTATTACAACATTGATTTTACATTCTGTGATTACTTGAACTCACGCACTGACTTATTACTTGTATTTTTTTTAGAATATTGTATAAATACTTTTACAATGCTTGTAAATATGTGAACACCATGTATCCATCACATAGTTAATTTTTCTATCATTGCTTCATTTTTAATTATATTTACCTATTGTGGTATAGTAATATTATTCCAGGTGCATCGTCTTCTCATATAATTATGATATAATAATGAATATGTACAAAATATTGTAAAACATTTTAAAAGAGTACCTAACGGTGGAGTTTCTTCCCCATTCTTGTCCATACGAAAACTGTCTTTTGGAAGAGGCGACTAGAATTAATTAAATTTTGACGTTCAAAAGTGCCTTTTATTCACTTTGATAAATTAAATAATTTTTCCACATTATGTCAAACTATCTGACGGGTGGTAATCAAAGGTCAAAATTATGCAAGATGGCGTGACTGAGACATGGGATCACAGTTTTTCTGACATTCCTCTGATAGCCTCTCTATAGTATGTTTTTAGTTGGATAAGATAAGATATATTTATTTGCTTTGGTGAGGCGACATGTATCGTTGGTAATGGAAGGGTAGGACTTGTCTCAGGCCAAATACCAAGGTCAGTGGCGTGCAATAGCAGAGTTCTATCCCGAATTAGACTGCTGAGATCTGATGATAATGATAAACATAAAATGATGATGAATGAGGATGATATGAGACAAGTGAACAATAAAATTAAATATCTTAGTAATACTTACTAAATTATCCAAGTTATAGCCTATTTTCATCACGTCAATTGTTGCTTGAATGTAAACTAGTGAGTGGATCAGTACTTCTATAATATGATAAACTATCTGTGAAGGCAAAAGTATTAAAAATTACTTTTATTCGCTAAAACACCTTAAAAAATTCTTACAATTTTATGAGCTGATTCAAAGCAAAATACTTACAAAGTGCTGAACACAAACTTTTTGGATGTCATAACATTCCATTATATCAACGTAAGTCTGAAACATTTGTTTGCTATAAATTTCTCTATTTATGTCTTCTGATTCTTGAGTTTTTATAGCTTTAATGTTCCATAGAACAACTTTATTTTCCAACAATTTAATGGCTCTAGTGGCAAAAATTATATTAAAATTCAAAATAACCATAAGAATTGCACTTAACGGAATGTAGAACGGTTCACCAAGCCATATGTAAATAGTTGAACCAAACATGGTATGGCTCGCCAGAAACACAATTACAATAATCCAATTCCAAATAATGAAATGGTGAAAACTGGTTTCATTGTTGAGAAATCTGTGTACTTTTTGAAAAGTTAGGACAAACGTGACAGAATTTTTGGTTTGAAATATCCCGTTTACGAAATTCATAACACATCCAAGAGAATAGAAGAAGCAGTCAAAATATACAGTGAAATCTATGGATATCGAAAATCCAAAATAATCATAGTAATGGTACACCATGTAGGTGCGGTATAATATTGAAAATATGAATAATAGTGATCCAATCATTGAAACAACATTCGAGATGAAACTGTTTGGTGTAATACGATTGTTATTAATGCAATATTTAGGACAAAACATCATATATTGCATCAGATTTAAAGGCAAAAGCATAGACTGCAGATCCGCGTCCACCGTAATATCAGAAATAATGTTCCCAAGACATTTTTGTCTCAGTATATTTCGAAATATTTTCATTTTTAATAAGTTTCGAAGCTGTTTAGTTTACAAGTGGTACAACAATAATGATATAGATATTATTTACGAACATCAAACTCAATATGATAATGTATATGGAAACAACATATTTTACTTTAATGAATGCGTCTTCTGACAGTCCTATTTACGTAAAATATTTACTTTTGCTATACTTTTAATTATGTGTGTGGCAATCGCTTTCAAAGTGTTTCGTATTTCAACAGCGCCTTTCAACAGTATTAAAAAATAAAATAAATATTTCGGATAAGTAACATCCATATCCATATAAAGTATTGACATAAGTTTTTCGGTAGCCTATCAGTTAAAAAATTATTGGATTATCATCCAGACTTTTCCATTATCGTTAACGTTGATAGAATGTCACTTCGTATAATTATCTTTGGTTAGGGTACATTGCACACTACGTGGCCAGATGTAAGATTAGAGAGAAAGAGAGAGAGAGAGATTTTCTTGGTCCAACTAGGGAATATGATAATATTATTTAAAAATTACAGTTGGTCTGCCATTTCTCATGTATCGTTTATTTTACTAAATCTTATAATATTGGCATGCCACAGGGAAGTATACTTGGTCCCACTATTTGTCTGAAAATAAAATTGTGTGTTTAGAAATCTGCCCAGGTAAATAAACATACTAAGCAAGTGCTTCAGCTGAGTACTTCTTCTTACAGTCACACAACTATCACTGATAGATAATTACCTTAGCCAAAGCCTAAGAATTGTCTATCAAACTTTATTTATTAAAAAAAATATATAACACACTGGTTCAGCCAATACTTGAATATAGCAGCCACATTTGGAATCCTCACTACGACAAGTAGACACTTTGAACACTTTCCATCAAACACCTGGAAAGTGTTCAAAGACGTTTTCTTTATCATTTATATTACAAAGGTCGTTTAGCTAAATAAATTATCAGCTACAAAAACAGATTACGGCACGATAAAATGGTCTCACTTGCAGACAGACGGAAAAATAGCAGACCTGTTACTACTGCACAAAGCATTCAATGGAGTCATAGACTGCAGCGAACTACTAGGCAAGCTACATAAAATCGCGCCATTTCATCTGCCGTGGAAAAGCAGCTACAATTTATTTTACGTCTCAGGACTGGGACTCGTTGTAGGCAATACAACGAATTGTCAAAGCGTTGTAATCTTTTTTTTGGGATATTATCAAATAACTTCTCCCGCTTTGGGCGGAGCGGGAGAGCATGTCATACTCTTACTGACAAAAACCCACCTGTGTTCCTTCAGTTTTCATGTTGCCAGTGGCTACGGTATCCCTTTCGGACTTTCCCACGATCTCGGCAGGCATCGGCTCTAGCGGCTAGTGAGTTCTGCTGACATCTCTTTTAGGCGCGCGTGGAACATAACGCGTCGTCGACCCGGGGCCTGGTCCTTATCGGGCAGCGAGCTACCCATTGCTCACCGTCCGCAAGCCCGCGCCTACGGTGGCTGAGAAAAGTGTTGTAACCTGGACATAACCCTCCCCATTTCAAAATATAAAAAACGTTTTATGTCAGCTAGGGTGTCCCAAAATAATCAAAGTCTTTTTTTTAACGCATACCTTCTTAATTTTTTACTTTTAAGTCTAAACAATTACAAATAAAATTTTAAGAAGGTAGGACCTCGGTAACCCGTGCCGACTTACATCAATACATGTCAGTACTTGCTCTCTAAGGCTGACGCGACCTAACGTGTCGATGTGCTTGTGATTATTCGTTATTTCGTTACAGAACTCGTATTGTTTTCAATCAGTCAACATGTCAGTGCAATTACGCAGTTCTAAAAGGGGTATATTTTTAATAGGTGACGTAAACCATCAAATAACGGGTTCAAAACTTCCGTCTAATGGACAAGTTCTAGCAGTTTTATTTTACAATATCCGTGAAGTGAATTTAACTGTCAATGAAAGCGCAAATCTCACTATTCGCGAGTGTATTATCTATTGGGAAAAGACGCGTATTCCTACTAAATCTTTGCCTAATTATGTGAAAAAACTTGTAAACTTATATCAAGTTTGAAGGGACTTGCAAAAAAATGCACAAAAGACACAAGACGTGTTTAAGCAGCGCAGACTTTATCAATAATTTAGATAATTTGTTTGACACTGCATACGCCGATGCGCTTCAATTATTAAAAATAAATGAGGATAGAATCTTTTTTCAAGATCACAAGCAAAGGCATTGATTGACGTTTGCTTGTTCATCGTAATATCCTACGTTAAACCATGGCTTCAATGCACTTCAGCAATAAAATGACCTTACCAAGATTTGTGTTTCTTGAAATCAAGGAAGTCTTACGAGAAAATTGATAAAACGATCTCAAAAGCAGCCTTGCCGAAGATTTGTGGTATTTAACTGACGACGTTTATATATTATCACTGTTTGATGATGACCAAGAAACTAAAGTTAAAATGGTTCAAAATTTAACCAAAGAGGAAGAAATAACTCATGGAAAACGATACATCCCATCGAAAGAAGAACTTTGCGGCTCACTGCATGGTAAGTTTATTAAAGATTGGCATTAATAGTAAATTAATTTTTTACCTTCGTTCCCTATGAAAGTGTATTTTTTTAACACTCTTATCTTATTTTGTTTTAGAAAAAACATCTCTGACTTCATTTCAGTAAAAAGCAAGTCCTTATTCAACCGCCTTAAAATTGAAAACGATTTTCTACATGAATGTCCTACTTTGTGGTCAAATAATGCCTCATTTCAAGAAGCCAGAAAAAAGTTTCGGCACTGAGGATAGTAAACGATGTAGCCGAAAGAGCGGTTAAGTTAATTCAAGACTTGAGGAGGAACAAAAACAATTTTTATTACGTTGCGTTGTAGCGTTGTGAGCGGTCTCAACTATATTAGTCGAGTGATCAATTAGTAAGTAACTAACCACATCACTACAAACGTGGCACAACACTAATTTCCTAAGGACACCCTGCATGTCGACTGCCGCTTGCCTCCCTGAAGAGAGTGACCCTCAGGACTGTGTGCCCCGACCTAGGGGCTCTCTGTACGGGCTCAGGCTGCACGTTGATGAAGGCCTGGCTACCTGCGGCCTACCGCCGCGCGCCTGTGCTGACAGGCGACCTACCACATGTGCCCAATGTCTACCTACCTGCCGCCTACCGCGGCGAGCCTGTGCTGACAGGCGATCTCCACGGCTACTGACGTGTACTACCATGTACTAGGGCCATCCGACCTACCACGGAGCCTGTGCTGAGCAGGCGCCCACATCTACCATGTGCTACCAAGGACCGTACCCTTCCCGCCTATCCTAAGTGTGCAAGTGCTCAGACTCAGTGTCAGGACCTAACCCACGATCTAGCCGTGTTCTACTACCTATTTAAATTATAATTATATCTATAAACCTATTCAGCTGTTTCTGTTATCTACCTCTACTTTCTACCTAACCGTTAACGGCCTGCGCAGCCTACCCTGCGCAGCCCTAGCCGTTACAGTTAACCGTTAACAGCCTGCGCAGCCTACCCTGCGCAGCCCTAGCCGTTACAGCGCACAGAACACCGGAAATCCTGACTCTAAAAAACAAACGTTAAAAAGAAAATTCAAACAAAAATAATATTTTTTAATATAAATGATTAAATAATATACTATTTGGGTGTATTCGAGTATTAATTAAGTAATAAAAATTAAGTTCTTAATTCCTCCTAGAGTAAGTCAGTACAAATTTTCATGTCAAAAGTTTGGCGTCAAGTCGGCACGGGTTATCGTTGTCCAATCGCAATAATATTTATTATTTGAGTCAATGAGGTCAATTCGAAAAAGAATAGAGGGTATGCATAATTGATTTCGCGAAAAAAAAAATCCCTTGTGTCTTGGGATACGCTAATGTCAGCACCTCAAACAAGCAGGTTTCGCTGTTTAAGGACAGTGAGCGAAATTCGATTTTGCTGCGAGCGTGAGATAAAGTAACTTTTTTTTTATGCCGAGAACTACTAGAAACAGAAAATCATTTTGATAAAATAGCCGTGAATGACGTAATTTGTGGATTTTCATAGATATTTTGGGCTAAGATTAGTAACTAAGATTCCAGTAACAGAAAAAAAAAAACTAAATGAAAGCAGAAGTCTCACAAAAGTATCAGCAGAGCCTTGGGAAAAAGATAGGTTGGGAGAAATCGAGATTTCATTCAGTTTTTAAGTTAGTAGGATCAAAAAATAATTTGAATAGGAATAAGGCGCAGGAACGCCTCGTTTTCTGATGCATCTATGATATACATAACTATCCGACAACATGCAACAATAGCCATATACACAGCCATAGTCACTTTAATAAAAATTACATCTCTCATGAACAACAGTACGGTTTCACCAAAGGGCGTTGTACCACCGACGCCGGTGTCACCCTAATAAAGAACATTTTTAATGTCTGGGAAGAAGCATAAGATGCCATTGGAATCTTTTGCGACCTCTCGAAGGCGTTCGATTGCGTAAACCATGAAACACTTCTGCTGAAACTAGAACACTATGGGATTAGGAATACAGCTCTTGATTTACTAAGATTATACCTGAGAGATAGGTAGAAAGATTAAAGTTCAAGTGAACGGCGTAAACTCGTTGGGGTCTGAAATGGCAATGGGTGTTCCTCAAGGTTCGATATTGGGTCCATTCCTCTTTTTAGTTTACATTAACGATTTACCCCAATTACTTCAAAATCAACCGAAGATGGTGTTATTTGCTGATGACACATCATTGATCTTTAAAATAGATCGACGGTCACAAAATTTTGACGACGTGAATAACTCTATTCTTCAGGTCCAAGATTGGTTTACGGTAAATAATTTGGTACTAAATGAGAAAAAAACCAAATGCATTAGATTTAAATTACCGAATGTTAGAAGTAGCGAATGTGACATCATATTGAATGGAGAAAAACTGGAATTTATTAATCAAACAGTTTTCCTAGGAATCACGCTAGACGAGAAATTACAATGGGGACCTCATATAACATCTCTTGCGGGGCGGCTAAGCTCGACCACTTATGGTGTTAGAAAGATAAGACAGTTAACAGATGTAGAAACCGCGCGTTTGGTATATTTTAGCTACTTTCACAGCATTATGTCATATGGCATTTTACTGTGGGGTCAGGCTGCTGACATTGAATCCATCTTTATTTTACAAAAGAGGGCTGTCAGAGCCATTTATAATCTATGTCGTCGCGAATCTCTCAGGGAACTATTTAAAAAGATTAATATTATGACGGTACCTTGCTAATTCATCTATGAAAATATTATGTATGTAAGGAAAAATCTGCATCTTTTTAAGAAAATAAGTGATAGACATAATTTTAATACTAGAAATAAAGATAAAATAGATCAACCATTTTTCAGATTATCCAAAGTACAAACATCTTTTATGGGGTACTGTGTTAAATGTTACAACAAAATACGTTGTGATATATTAGAGTTAACTGAAAGAAAATTTAAAACTCATATTAAAAGTACTCTTTGTAAACAAGCATATTACAAATTAGAGGATTATATTCTAGATGAAAATGCTTGGAAGCATGCTGGTCTAGCTCCATAGGACAATTTAGAGTCTAGACAAAATCAAACTGGTTGCTAATTTAATTGTGTAATTAAATATTATAACATTTTTTTTTACATTCTGTGATTACACACTGACTAATTAGTATCACTTGTAATTTTTTTAGGAATATCGTATAGGTACCTACTTTTACAATGCTTGTAAATGTGTGAACACCATGTATCCATTACATAATTATTATTTTTACTGTCATTGCTTCATTTTTAATTATTTTTACCTATTGTGGTATAGTAATATTATTCCAGGTGCATCGTCTTCACATATAATTATATAATTAATGTATACAAAATATTGTAAAACATTTTAAAAGAGTAACGGTGGAGTTTCTTGCATATTCTTCTCCATACGAAACCTACCTTTTGGAAGGGGCGACTAGAATCAATTCTATTTTTTGTTTTTGAAGTTCAAAAGTGCCTTTTTGTGCCTAATTGAAATAAATTATTTGACTTTGACTTTGATACTATTTTTTTTAAGTATAAGGAACAGTACTCCTTTTCTTCTCCTAAAATTGTTTGTCCGAAAATAATTATCCATAACACGTTTACTATTAATTTCAGTAACCATAATGTTCAATTTATTTTTTATTTTTACATAATTGTCTTTACTTCTAAAACTATTCTGTCATAATATCGAGTACTATAATAATTGAATCTCCTAATTTTGCATGAAATAAAGTCATATGTCCTAAGTATTGTATTAATAATGTGTATTATTCCGAATGTTCAAATAAAATTGTTAGTCCTAAAACTTTAGCTAAAAATTAGGTTTTAGTAACAGAAACGAATCGCTGTTAATCCGACTCCACGCAGTCTTGCCTGCTATACCCCTAGAGTGTAATTTAAAATCGCGTAGGCGCCTGCCCCTCCGCATGGCGGCCCGTGAGTTGAGGAGCAGGTGGTTGTAACGCTCGCCGCCGCGGCTGAGGCGAAGCTGTGGTGGTGAGCTTTAAATTATCTGCGACGATAAGCTCGCGTGGGGCCCCCGGAGCCCCGCAGCGCCGAAGCCGTGACAGAAACCATGCTTGCTGCATACTGCATGTTGCATGCCCGCTTGCATGCTCGCTTGCATGCTTCATGCTTGCTGCATGCATGGTGTATGCTTGTTTGCATGCTTCTAACAGGAAAATAAAAACCACATGTTCACAATCAACTGTCAATATTGACAAAAGCCATATTGCTTTTGCATCCTTACGTTTTTTTTTGTTACTTAATGTCTACTAATTAAAATTTATCCTAATAAATAAACATTAAATCATTTAAATTTAGAACTTATAACTTTTATTGAAAACGGTTTTAAGTTTTTTGTATATTATGGAATGTAATATTTATGAAAAACAAATTTAGGACATATTGTATTTAGGGATGTCAATTTTATGGTATGTTATATTATGTAATATTAAGTTCGGGCAAGTTTTCATTCGGACAAATGATGGTTAGGACTAAAAACATTATGGCACTTTAGATTATGGATAAAAAAAGTTAGAGAACACAATAGAGAACCATAAGGAACTCTAGAACTCACCCGCATGCCAATAGAACTCACATTTTTTATGCTCTGCTAGGAAATGATCCACGCACATGCATCTATAAGGTGCGGTATACAAATGAAAATATGAATATTATGGTTCAAATCATTGAAATGACATTAAAATTAATCTATTTGGTATTACAACATTGTTTTGATACGTTAGTAAGGACAAAACATAATGTATTGTATCAGATTAAAAGGCAAAAACATTGACTGCACATCTTTGTCAACCGTTTCGTTTAAAAAAAAACACTTTTATTAGCTTCCTAGCACACTTGTGATGGTTAATTTATGGACACCGCCCATCAAATCCATATTGAGTTTATAATATATAATTCATAGATGAAGTCAGTAATTTTCTTTAGTGTATTAATGAAAGATAAATGTAAAAGTACTAAACAAGCTGGCTGGAATATTATTGTAATTATACTTTTTCTACTATGAATGTTTAATATTTAGCGATGCTCTTGACGAAAAAAGGAATAATAATGAATACTGTACACTGATTTTACAAAATTTCAAACTGTAGTAATACAACAGTGTAGTTAGTAAGAAGACTCATCAGACTTAATTGTAACGCAACGTCTACGTAGAACAGGCCACACTCACGTATCTTGCTGAATGACGCTCGATGCAAACGCAGAACGTTCTTGCATAACTTTTCTCTTCATCTGTCAATCAATATTTATAATTTTTAATGCATTTTACTAAACACAACACACAGTCGACAGTTGAATCTGAATTTGAATAAAATCTGGCAGTGGATGATGACAATGATGACAATAATGATAGAAAGAAAGAAAGATAAAAAAAACACATAAATAACAATTTGGGGAAAAATATGCGTCACATCCACGCAAAACGGCCATCGCTCAGCATAAAGCTGCAACCCCATGCGAGACAGAGCCCCAGCGCTGGTTTTCAGCGATAGCCGGCGCTGGCGTGATAACGTCAACCGGTGCATCAAATATAGTGAAATAACTAATCAAAAATAAAATAAATACAATACTAGTCCTAAATTTTTATAAAAATATAATATTTAAAATGGCAACATTTCGTGCCGTCGGCGACTCACGCGCCGCAGACTTATTAGAATCTGTGCGCGTAGCTATCACAAAATATTTGCTTGACGTTTTGACATATTGGCTAATTATTACATGTACTGGTTACGTAATAATATTACATAACATTATAACATGGCGCATTAAGTAATGAATGTTATGTTATGATGCAAAACATAATAAAGACAATAACACAGGATGTTAATTAGATGAATGCCTGTGGTTTTTGTAAACAGTGTTTGATGATGATGAATCTGAATACATATAGAATCACTTTAATAATTCAACATTAAATATGATTAATAAATTACCTGAACAGTTTGAGTTCAAAATGATCGCGCAAGAATCTTGGACACTTTGAACAGCTAAGTAAATTTCGGATTGCTGGTTCAGTACCGTCTGCCATGTTAAGTCCTTTATCACCCATACCAATAAGGGAAGCGTCGATAATGCTGCGTCGTCCTAAAAAAAAATAACTTTTGGTACTACGAAAAAAGCAATCGGCTTTTAAAATAACACTGCGAAGTGCAAAATAACTTTGTGTGCATTTTTTGGCAGACAGTTGTTTTCTTTTTCGAAAATATTTTAATATTTACTTTGCAGCCGTAGATACCATTTTTGCTGTGTGTGTCTTGCATTTTTTACATCAACAAAATAGAAGAAGTTAGTAAGATACGTATTATTGAAGCTAATTCAAAAACCACTAATCATAACTTGACCAAATTTTGATAAAGATTCCAATATCAAAATTATCAAAATTGGTCAACGTGGCACAGAATCATCACTTTGCATAGATTGAAGTAAAAGATTCCAATGAATTGTGAAATCTCAGTTAACTTTTTTTTTTAATTTGAAAAATTCTCCTCCTTTTGTGTTGTTTAAAAATTTGTTGAGACCTTACTTTTTTTTTAAATCGCCTCAATCCTGAATAGTAGAGTAGAAGGCTAATGTCAAAAATGAGGATTTTTGACATTAGCCTTTTTTCAGAACCAACGACTCAGACAAAGTAAAAAAAAAACATAGTTATAAAGTTGACACTAAGTCATGGTTCTTACCATATTATCAAGTAGAAGTTCATTTTTCCATGTTTCAATTACTATGCTTATGTAAACAAGAGAGTGGATTAACACTGCTATAATATGGTAAAGTATCTGAAAGCGACAAAATAAATAAATGAAATAGTAATTACTTTTCTAACACTAAGGTCATGACAGACTTGTTCAAAAGTATCACAGTCCAAGAAACGGTAAGGATTAGGGGTAGACCCAACACACATTAGAGTGCAACGTCGCATCGCAAAACCGGTTACATTACCCGAAGCTTTATTTATACAACCAAAGTTTTTTTGTGTGTATTAAAATTTATTTAGAACCAGTATTTTATTTAGTAATAACAGCTGCACGGGTCGATCGATCAGGTTAAGCTACGCTTGCCGGGGTTGGTCCATGGATGGGTGACCATCTTTACATACCAAGTCCCCTCCGTGCCTCGGAAAGCACGTTAAGCCGTTGGTCCCGGCTGTCATTTGTAGATCTTTGACAGTCGTTACGGGTAGTTAGAAACCCAAAAAGTCAGACAACCAGTCTTACCAAGGTATCGTGTTACCTAGTCACTAGGTTGTGGAGGTCAGATAGGCAGTCGCTCCATGTAAAATACTGGTATTCAGCTGCATCCGGTTAGACTAGATCCGATCCCAACATAGTTGGGAAAAGGCTAGGCAGATGATGATGATGATGATTTTATTTCTACACTAGCTGCGCCCCGTGGTTTCAAGCGCATAAGTCACGATCCCGTGAGAATATCGGGATCAAAAGTATCCTATGTCCTAACCCAGGTTATGGTCTACCCATGTGCCAATCCGTTCCATCCAAATCCGTTCAGCTGTTTTAGCGTGAAAGCGTAACAAATAAACAAACAAACTCACTTTCGCATTTATAATATTAGTAAGGATGAAAACAACTCTATCGTTCGAAACTCATATTAGGGATATTATAGGTGTTACTTATAAATTGCTGGAAACAATCTTTATAAATGTCATAGCACTCTAATATATGAACGTAAGCTTGAAACATTTTCTCGCAATAACTTTGTCTGTGCGTTTCCTCAATATTTTTTAAATTTAAAGCTTGAATATTCCATAAAGCGACTTTATTTTTCAATAATTGAATGATTCGCGTGGCATAAATTACATTAAAATTCATAAAATTCAAAAGAAACATACAATATAGTAGACGTATAGGTAAACGTAGTCTTATGAAGAAGTAAGTGTAAAGAAAGATATAACCAAATTGAAACAATATTATTCTAACCCAATTCCAAATGGTGAAGCGTTTAGAGAAACTTTCGTTGTTGAGAAATGTATGCACTTGTTGAAAAGTAAGGACAAACTTGATATTTTTTTTAGAGTGGATTATGCCGAACACTAAATTCGCAGTGAACCCGGCACAGTAAAAGATACAGTCAAAATAATCCATAACTTTTATAAAAAACGGACACTCTGGACAATCAGAGTATAAAAGTAATAGAATAACATGGTATACGAATGAAAATATGAATAGTAGTGTTCCAATTATTGAAACGAAGTTAGAAATTAAAGTATTTGGAGTTATTAAATGATTTCTAATGCGATATTTAGGACAAAGCATAAAATGTTGCACCAGATTTAAAGGCAGAAACATTGACTGGACTTCTTCATCCACTAAATTGTTTAACACCAAATTCACAGGATAGTTTTTTCTGATATTAAGGAATTTCTTCATTTTTAAAAACATCATTTATGTAGGTAGCTCCCAAGACACAAGTGATACTAAATTGTATTAAAAGAACTCACAAATCCATTACGATAATTCAGGAGAGGTCAATAAATATTAATTACTTAAATATATTTCACTAAGCAGACATACCTAGGGGTTTATTTATAAACGTTGCTTAAAGTTAAGTAATGATTAGCGAATGTTTAACCATAATTATATTTTCCATATTTAATGTAGAAGCATATCCATTATAAACAACCAAACACTTGGTAACAAGCCACTACATAAGCTCTAAATATTAAAAAAGTAATACTTATAAAAAACTAAAAAACCCGACTACAAAAACACATAAAAGAGAATAAAAACAAGCATTATCTTCTTATCTTCTTAATATATATAAATTACGTGTCAAGTTGTTTGTCCGCGATGGACTCCTAAACTACTTAACTGATTTTAATCAAATTTGCACACCGTGTGCAGTTTGATCCAACTTGAAAGATAGGATAGCTTACATCTTAATTTAGGAAAAAAAAAAAAGATATGAAGAAAAATTATGTTTTTATAAATTATGGTAGGGTAGGTAGGGTAGGTCGGGTAGGTAGGGTAGGTCGGGTAGGTAGGGTAGGTCGGGTAGGTAGGGTAGTAAGTGATAAAGATGGTCCACCCCAAACATTTATATGGCAAAACAACGTTTGCAGGGTCAGCTAGTAATTTATATAGACTTTTGGTATTGCAGGCGGGACAAACCAATGACTTGAAATATGGTGTAACTTTTTTTTGTCCCTGCGACACCAACATTCTATAAAGATTATAGTGCTTGTTTTTATTCTCTGTACTACGTGTTTTTGCAGTCGGGTTTTTTAGTTTTTTAAATAACTTTAATTTTCAGCTTTTTAGTATCTAATTTTTTTTTGATACTTTTCTGTACTTGACCATACGTGGGAACCTTCTGGTAATGGAGGAACTGAAGGTAAAAGTTCAATTTCCTTTCTTTTTTAACCGACTTCAAAAAAGGTGGTTTCTCAATTCGACCGTATATATTTTTTATGTGTGTTCGCGGATAACTTCGTCGTTTATGAACCGATTTTGATAATTCTTTTTTTGTTGGAAACGAGATATTTCGTGGGTGGTACCATGATAAAGAAACCAGGATCTGATGATGGCATCCCAGAGAAATCGAGGGAACTCTTCAAATATTATAGGCCAAACCTGTAGCGATTTGGGTATTTTTTATAGTAACTCGTGCAGTTGCTCTTGGAATGCACCATTTGGTTAAGTCTAACTGATGATGAAGACTACAAATAGCCACCGGAACTATTCAATAAAAAGTATTTCACGGGTTGCGATTCGATTACTTTATATGGTTGCAATGCAATTTATGCTCGTCACAATGCATATGGAGAAGTGGAGCTGATGATGAAGTACCAGGAGAACTCTTCAACGATAAACGTCCCTGCATCGGGAAAAGCAATATTTTGTAAAAGGTGATGAGCAGTTGGCATTAGGCTAATGTAACTTAGATAAATAAAAAATTGACTCACTAAAAAGCGAGAAATAAAAACTTTTTTACAAAACAAACAACCGGCTTAATCTTTGGTTTTTTATTTTCGTTATTTGCCACTGACTTCCAAAATTTAAGTTATTTTTCACTTTGTAGTAGTTTTTTGGAAGCCGGTTGTTTTTTTTTGCAAAAAAGTTTTTTTAACCGATATCTTAAACAAGGAGGATGTTCTCAATGCGTCTATTTCGTAGGGTTCTGTACCTCAAAAGAAAAAAACGGAACCCTCGTGTCAGGATCACTCGTGTGTCTGTCCGTCTATCACAGCCAATTTGCTCCGAATCGAATGGACCGATTAAGTTGAAATTTGGTACACATATATCGATTTCTGTGACCCCAACACGGACGAGTAACGAAAATAACTGAATTTTGAATATGGGGGTCACTTATCGGGAGCAAATTGAAAAAATAAAAAAAATAAAAATAAGTTTTACAAACTGTACGAAGTGACACATCAAAAAGATATTTAAGAAAATAGATGAAAACTGACCATTCCCACCTTATCTTCGAAATTAATGAACCAAAAATTTTGAAAAAATTACAGAAAATAGTTCTATACTTACAGATTACAGGAAAACCTATAAAAGTATATGGTCTTAAAATAACATGATACATCTCCCAATATTGTGCATACAAACTTACATTTGCAGTTGGAATGTATGGGAGAACATGTTTTTCAACTGCAATGTTAAGTTTGTTCTTGGGATAAATTCATCCCTATTACGGAATCCTTTATTGTGCGTGGTCCGACACGCTCTCGGCCGGTTTATTTATGAATACATAATCTACCATAAGTAAAAGTAAGTAACGTGAGATGTCAATGCAATATTCAGCGGCACTGGAGTAATTGTCCACGTTACTATTGTGGGACATCCAGCTGCAATGGTCACCAAATAGCTAACGATTTGCTTGTGCACCTCCCTGGCTACTCAAACTCAAACTAAAATCATTTATTTCAATTAAACCATTTACAGGCACTTTTGAATTGTCAAGGAATCGGTCAGTCAGAAATAGGTATGAAGCTAGTTGCCCATTCCAAAGCGTAATAGGTACCTATGGAGAAGAACGGGCAAGAATTTTAAAACAAATAAATTACAGTGTATTTGGGACATAAAAAGGTAAGTTTTCACCAAATTTAGTAAAAAAAATATTTTTTTGGAAGAGAAAAATAAAAATCCAAAAACTTGGTTATTTGAATTTTTCACTCACATTTTGTGGTTATGTGAAAGAATAGTAGTTACACAAGTTGTTAATCTTTTTATTACCTACAACTTTGCCATTTAACTTTTTTCCATAGGACTTGTAGTTTTGACGGAAATTGAGATAGACCGTTTTTTACCCTTAAAAACTCACCCCCATCCACTTCCCGACCTCAGATCACCCGTAAATTATTTTTCCTTTCATTTTTGTTATATTCTCTTCCTTTTACAATGGGTTTCATTCTACTATTATTTTTTTGTCTTTTTTACCATTTTCAAAGGCCCTGGGGCCCAAGTCTGCTATTTTTATAAATTCGTTATTCCAACACGATCCCATTGTCATTTTGCTAAAAGTTCGTAATCTGCTAAATTCATAATGGTCGATCATTGGTCGGTCAATGATCTCGTAATAGAATTGTGTTATAATGACATTGTCATACAATACGACCAATGATACCGCCTAAGGCAGTCATTAATTTGTCATTATGTACGAGATTACCAATAAGTGCCATTTCTTTCAATGGAGTGTCAGTGGCTGACCATTGGAAAGCCATAATGACGCCATTATATTAGTAGATTACAAAACTTGTCAAAATCAACAATTATGAAATCAGACGCCATTATATTAGTAGATTACAAAACTTGTCAAAATCAACAATTATGAAATCAATGATAGACCATTCTGACACTATTTTAATAGCAGACTTGAGGCCCTGGTCTATATAACAAGTGGTTTATTTTAAAATTAAAGAAATATAATTTATTTTAGAAATGTTTGTTATACATTAAAATACTTAACTGTATAACATTATAGATAACTGTAACATATAAAAAGTTTGTATCGTTTTACTGCAAAATAGTTAATTTACAACAACTACTTATAATGGTTGACAATTTACCTTTCAAACTAGTAGAATAATTTTCGTAATTAACGAGTGAAAGAACATGTTATCATTAGTTATGTATAGTAGCATTCTAATGAATAAAGAATTTACATCCCTCGTCAATCATAAATATTATCTACCTTCAATTACTATTAGCTATTAATCACAATAATGAAATAGTGAGGTCAAATGATTTGTTCTTTGACTTATTTCAATGTTTGACACATTCAGTCGATATTTTATTTTATTATACCTATTATAACGATATACACTAAACGGGATTACGGAATCAAAAATATATAGGATGATCGCAATTAGGACCCACTTACTTATTTACTGTAAGTCGTTTTGTTTTTAATGTGTGTAAGTTAATAGCGGAGGGGATGACCCTCACTGAGTATTATTTGATGTAGTCGGCTTCTCATTTGAACAACCATATTCCAGCCTATATTCCTATCACGCATCAATTCCCAAGTTCTTATGACTTCTTGTTGTAGATTATCCTTGGACTTCAATTCACTTGAGTCCCAATTCAAAATCATTTGACCCCACATATTTTCAATTGGATTAAGATCCGGACTTTTAGCTGGTCAGGCGATTACAGTTATATATATTGTATCGTATTGTATTTATCTTATTTTTGATTTGTTATTTCACTATATGCTGCACCGGTTGACGTCATCACGTCAGCGCCGGCTATCGCTGAAAATCAGCGCTGGGGCTCTGTCTTGCATGGGGTCGCAGCTTTATGCTGAGCGATGGCCGTTTTGCGTGGATGTGACGCATATTTTCCCCCAATTTGTTATTTACGTGTTTTTTATCTTTCTTTGCGTCATGTTTACCGCAAATAAACGAATTTTCTTTCTTTCTTCTTTCTTTTCTATATCAGCCTGTAAACTTAGCCACTCCTTCACCATTCGAGATCGATGCACAGCACAGTTATACGAAATATATTTGTCCTTCTGCAACATAACCTCTTGCAATATTTGAAGATATGTCTTGCCATTCATGCGCCCGCCTACTTCTGTTAATTCGCCCGGGCCCATAGATGACATCCATCTCCAGTAACCTGAAAATAAGTTTTTTTAGTAACATAATATTAGTTTATTAGATACCTAGTAAGTATAATGTTTAAGATATTGTGGTGATAAATATTGCTAAATAATATATAAAGGAGACGTTTCATTTGTGTATGGGACTCCGGCCATAACATGTACACTTTAGAAAACCTGGGAAACGAACCCTTAAATACAATAAAGACTGTTTTTTTCCATAATAACTAATACTTTTTGGGCACAAATGAAAATCGAAAATGTTTGACGTTTGTCAGGAGAAATACGACCATCGACAGCTAGCCATTTTCGTCCAGAAGTACCTACAAATCTACAATCCACAAAAGCAGTTTTTTATTTTTATAATGAATCACACTTTCTAATTAATCAAAAAAGTTTTATAAGATAGCTATCTTAATATAGTACAGAAATACATGCCTTTCATATTTATTTAAATGACGTCTACGTGATATTATTATGTTAAAATGTAACATGATTTCTGGAGGAAAGCAGTATGCAAGTAAAACGACGCCATGATGAATAGAATATGGCAATAATTTGTTAAGCTATTATTTTTTGTGCCGAAGTAATCAGGGGAATAAACAGGAAAGAATATTTTTCCTCAATTCGTGGAATTTTTTCCTTTTATTACATTAACGTACACTTTATGGCCGAAAATGAAACATCTCCTTTCTCATAATAATGTCAATAAAATTAAATCTGTCATAACATAGAAATCATAGGTAATTATTTATTTACATAATAAAGGCGTTTATATTTTTTTATTTACTCAATGTTATTCTACCACTGGACCTGTTCGGTAATATGTTTTAAGGCTTGTAGCGTTTGTTAGGTTTCCGCCATAGTATTTTTTTCCCATCACTATCGGACTTAGTTTTTTCGTCCGTGAAAATAACTGTATTATTTTCCCAATCGAAGGCCATTAGCTCCTGTGCGAACCGAACTCTTACTGCCCGATGAGCTTCTGACAGTTGAATTTTCTTCGCTGGACGATATTGTGAATGTCTCCTGCGTACAAGTGCCTCCGCACTGTGGCGATTGAGATGTCGTGTCGTTGAGCACTTGAGCGAGTGGTTGAAAACGGGGAATTCAAGTGAACATTTACTATGTCACGATGGCGTTTACACTTGTTTGTATACCGCCCCAAAGGTTTGACTTCACATCACCAGTATCCAAATAACGTCGCACCCACAAGCGCACCGTTTTTCTCTGTGTAGAAAATACATTTTTTAAGTTAATCAATCGAGTTACAAAGTTTACGAACTATTCAATTTATTTTATTATTGGATAATATTTGATTTACCGCTATGCTTAGCTGTCTGGTATTCCGTTTAATGCTTGCATTATGTTCGTAAAGAACCACAATCTTTGTTCTCAAGAAATTATCTTATCATTTTAAATAGTTTTTAACACAAAAACGTATAGTATACGAAAGGTGAAACAACACTAGACTCATCAGACGGTAACTTCATTGTAGATTAGTAAAATTTATGCATAACTACATTCAATTAACAAACCATGCATTCTCTGGGAATTCATTCATTGTTAATTATTCCGAAGTATGTCATAATGTCACTCCATTTCTATACTTATGCTTTTATTTTTTGTACATTGGCATCTTGTTTTATATCCATGTAATTTGTTATAATTTAATTGTGTTTATGTGTGTCTTTTGTGTGCACTAAATAAATGTTTTATCTATCTATCTATCAATCTTATTATCGATTAGACAGAGACAGAATTATAACGCCGAGTAGATTGATAATTCATCGAATTATTTAATACCTAACTAGCTTAGTTGGTAAGAGCTCGCGGTATCGAAGGTTTAACCAATGATCCGATGGTTTGAATCTCGTCCGTGCATATGGAATACTTTTTGTATTACTTATTCAAAAGAATGTTTGGATTGCAAAGTTGTAGCAAAGTTAATTTTAATACAACTGGGGTACCCAATTGATGCAGCCCACTGTACATAAGGGGGACAACGGTAAGGAAATTGTATGACGTTCTGTTGTCCCCGTGACGGGGGGATACAGATTACGGGGACAACGGGAATACACGAAATCGTAAACGATCGCGGCGCTTGCGCTAAACGTGTTATCTAGACAAAATAATGTTGCATTTAAAATGAGTTGGCCCTTTTTTTTTTGCAAAGGCGCCTAATGCCAGGGCATAAAACTTAAAAACTAAGCGACTACACCTTTTTTTTTTTTTTTTTTTTGGGTGGGAAATCATCAAATAACTTCTCCCGCTCTGGGCGGAGCGGGAGGGCGTGTCAGACTCTTACTGACTAAAACCCACCCGTGTTCCTTCAGTTGCCGTGTTGCCAGGGGGCCACGATTTCCCTATCGGTTTTCTTCGAACCCCCGGCAGGCATTGGCCCTAGCGGACCCCGTCAATTCTGCTGACATCTCTTTGAGGCGCGCGTGGAACACAACGCGCCGTCGACCCGGGCTTGGTCCTTATCGGACGGCGAGCTACCCATTGCTCACCGTCCGCAAGCCCGCGCCTACGGTGGCCGGAAATCCTCTCGTGACTCCCGACGCCCAGGGCGTCTCCTGCTGCGGCGGTTAGGGGCGCGAGGGCGCGAAATTTGCCTTTCCCTCACGCGCTCCGTCTCCTCCTTCGCGAGCATTACTGCTTCGCAGAACGAGGTGACGGCCTGCCATTTCCTCTCGCTCCGTAGCATGGCCCGAATCAGGGCCGGACGCGAGAGATCACCGCCGCCGATCGCTTCCTCGAGGACACGGCGATGCTCTGCCCAAGCCGGGCAGACCTCCACCGTATGCTCCACCGTGTCCTCCGGGCGATCCACACAGTGATGACACCCGGGCGTTTCCTCCCGCTTTATCCTGAACAGGTACCTCCCGAAACAGCCATGTCCGGTGAGCACCTGTGTCAGGCGGAAGGTGAGGACGCCGTGGCGCCTCTCTAGCCACTCCTCAAAGAGGGGTCTTATCGCCGCAATTGCGGCGTGCCCAAAGCGACTACACCTAAGGGCACCACCTTGGCTTAAGGCGTCGGGGAAGGCCAGAAAGGGACAGGCTGCATTGGAAGAAGATTATTATTAGAGGACGAATTTAAAACTACAGGCTCAGCGGCGCGTGCTGGCTCGTGCTGGGTCGGGGCGTCGGGGGTCCGAGGAGCGGCGCGCGATTTTACATATGATTGCTGGAGGATAAAATAATCATCATAAACCAACAATAGTAACGGAATATATAACCGAACGGAAAATTACCTACTTGCATGCCTTTATTTTATTTCTCCCGCTCTGATTAGAGCGGGAGGGTGTCAGACTCCTACTGACTAAAACCCACCCGTGTTCCTTCAGTTGCCTGTATTGCTAGGGACCACAGTAACCCTTTCGGACAAAACCGCAACCCCAGCAGGCATCGGGCTTATTGGACCCCATCAGTTCTGCTGACATCTCTTTGAAGCGCGCGTGGAACACAACGCGCCATCGACCCAAGCCTGGTCCTTATCGGACGGCGAGCTACCCATTGCTCAACGTCCGCAAGCCCGCGCCAACGGTGGCCGGGAATCAACCTGCGATTTCCAACGCCCAAGGTGTCTCCTTCGGCGGTTAGGGGCGTGAGGGCGCGATATTTGCTTCTCCCTCACGCGCTCCGCCTCCTCCATCGCGAGCATTACTGCTTCGTAGGAGGAGGTGACTGCCTCCCATGCCCTCTCGCTCCGTACCATGGCCTGTACCAGGGCCGGACAAGAAAAATCACCGCCGCCGATCGCCTCCACGAGGACACGGTGATGTTCTACCCAAGCCGGGCAAACCTCCACCTTGTTCTCCGGGCGATCCACACAGTGGTGACACCCGGGCGTTTCCTCCCGCCTTATCTGGAACAGGAACCACCCGAAACAACCATGTCCGGTGAGGACTTGCGTTAGGCGAAAGTTGAGGATGCCGTGGCGCCTCTCTAACCACTCCTCAAAGAGGGGACTTATCGCAATTGTGGCGTGCCCAGACCTACTTGCATGCCTAAGAACGCAACTTGAAAGCGAAAATATAAATCCTCTTTATTTCCCTATCCCGTGGGAATTTCGAAAAAAGTTACCTAAATAATTACAGGTACGGAATTAAGGAAAATTTTAATAATATTACTTGTTTGGTTCCTTAGTACAGTTATTGTTGTTTGAATTACTAAAGTGTCTTTGGCGATGGCGAAAATTGGGCTGAGCGTTGACGGATTTCCCATACCAAGTTTCATCCCCTATTTTACCTCCTTAGGGGTTGCATTTCGAAAAAAATCTCTTTATTCCTTGTCTACTTTATAAAGGGCACCTCTGTGTAAAATTTCAGCTTTCTAGGTCCAAGGGTTTGGGCTGGGTGTTGATGAGTCAGGCTGTCAAAACTTTTATTTATTTTCATCAATACTGGACCGGTTTTGAAAATTATTTAATGTTTCATTTGATGGAGCAAAGTTGCGTGATGGTTCCCTAAAATTTTATTACCTTGGCTTGGGTAGTTTTTTAGTTAGCTTCGATATACGTATTTAATCAACTTTGTGTATCTTGATGATGTTATAATACTTTCTGTCGTTTACATAGCAAGTAGTGGTAAACGAATTGGTGTGGGGTAAATAAAATAACTGAAAAGTCAAAAAAAAACTTTTTACAAAAAAACAACTGACTTCCAAAAAACCATTACTAAGTGAAAAAAATTTTTTTTGTAAGTCGGTGGCAATAAACTAAAATACAGATCCAAAGATACCGACTTCCAAAATCGGAGTAATTTTTCAATTTGTAGTGTTTTTTTTGGATTCGGTTTTTGTTTTAAACAATACGGGTTAATTAAACAAGGTACCTTTAATAAATTGAGTTTTTCACCATGTTATCGTGAAAAATCAAATTCATTTAAGTAATTCATTATTGATTTCCTCCATTCCAAAGTCATCATAATTTCATTAGATGTGGTTTACTAGCTTACGACTGAAACACTTGTGTGCTAGGAAGCTACAGTACTGTACGGTATATTTAAAAATGAAAAAACTCCGTAATATTCAACAGAACTATCCTATTAATTCTGTTTTAAACAATACGGTGGACAAAGACGTGCAGTCCATGTTTTTGCCTTTAAATCTACTCCAAAATGTTATGTTTTGTCCTAAATATCGCATCAAAAACAATGCTATAATTCCAAATAGTTTCTTTTCCAATTTTGTCTCTATGCTTGGAACACTAGTATTAACATTTTTAATCGTATACCGCATACATAATTTTGTGTATATTTCTAATAGTTTTCTCGAAAGTCCTACTTTTGTGTTCATCGTTTCCTTACATGACGTCGTCTACTATTTACTCGGGTTCGCTATGAATTTTTTGATCGGGATAATTCAAACCAAAAAATCTGTCAAGTTTGTATTAACTTTTCAAAGAGTGCACAGATTTTTAAATAATAAAACCAATTCTAGACGCTTCATCATTTGGAATTGGTATTTTGTCATTGTGACTTTGTTCGCCTATCCCGTCGTTTTGACATATATTGGCAAAAAAATTAGTACACCTTTCATTTATACGTTAATTGGCTACGTTTTCATGTTTTTCGATTTTAATATAATTTATTTCACTCGCGTCATTAAATTGTTGGAAAATAAAATTGATCAATGGAATATTCAAGCTTTAAATTCTCAAAATATTGATGAACCTCTACAACAAAGCTATTGCTTAAAAATGTTTCAAGCTTACGTCGATATATTAGAGTGTTATGAGATGCATAAATGTTGTTTTCAACAATCTGTAAGTAATTTGTAATCAAATTCATTCATTTATTAATTTCAGCTGAAAGACGTTTACTGCTGGACATTGGTCTCCAGAGTCCCCAAGCACCACCAATCCGACCAGTTGTGTGCTTCTCCCATCCAGCGGATTCCCGCAAACCTCATCGGTCCACCTTGTGGGAGGCCTTCCAACGCTACGTCTTCCGGTACACGGTCGTCACTCCAGAACCTTTCGGCTCCATTGGCCATCTGTTCTGCGAGCAATGTGCCCACTGCCACTTACGTTTGGCAATTCTTCGGGCTATGTCGGTTACCTTGGTTCTCCTACAGATCTCTTCATTTCTGATTCGATCACTTAGGGAAAATCTCTTTGGGTGACTTTCAGCCTTCTAACTCAATCAATAATAATCAAATTGAACTTTAGAAAATCCTATCAACATTTAATATTTTTTATTCGCCCCTGACACGGCAAAGCAAAAGAGGTGTCTTATTTAATTTTATCACTTTGCAGATACTTTATTACATAATAGAAATATTTAGTCACAGTCTGTTTTACATTCAAGTTTCAATACAATTATTGAAATACGAAAAGATGATTATTAGATGGGTAAGCATTATTCTGTTTTATTTTTATCTAACTACAAGGAGGGTTATGATTTTAGTTTTTGAAATCTTCGCTGCGTTCCCTTTTCTTTCTTCATATCAAGCCATATTATATTTCTCACAATCTATCCATTGTTTTTTTTTTTTGTTTTCAATACTTCTAGTCATCCATATTTTATGTACACTACTTTTTATGTACAGTTCCGACCAAAAGTCCACAGGCAATCTCACAAAGCAATAGACTGACGCTTCGGTTTAACTTACGACCTTCTTCTATAAGTTGTTACAATACTATAAACACGCACAGTACGTGAGTCACACACTCACTTTGTCTGCAACCAATGACTAGTTCGATAATCATTCGTTTTTTGTTTCATTCGTCTTTTTCACATAAATATTAAAGTTTAGCAGGTAGACCACAGAAAACTAAGTAAATTATTTCGATTTCTGTGGGGTAAACAGATGCAGTTCGTAACTAGTATTCACTTATTTGAACTATGTTGGTTCGTGATTATTGTCGTTGACGAGTATTTAGCTATTACCGGTGTTGTGGTTTTTATTTTCAAAATGCAGTAAAATATAAATATTGAAGGGAGATCAGATCAGAGAAAATTATAGCGCTGCGTAAAAGTGAATGTTATTTACACAAATATCTAATGAAACCGGACTAAGTGTGAGTGTTATCATTTAAATATTTCATATTTTACTAAACATAAATTTTAATCAAGGGTATTGTTGATAGAACAGAGGTATTGTTGAGACAGAAGATGCCTTTAAAGTTTTAAATTCATTATGAGGTTTAATTCGATTAGTGAATAATAAATAATTAGGTATTATGTGTAATAAATACAATGATATTCTTTGTTCTACAGAAATATTGTGCGGGTAAGAGATATGTACGTCGCTGCTACTCGATAATAATTGAAACTTGCTTATGAAATAAGAACCATCCTTACTCTAAAATAATTAATTTAATTCCGAATATAGGTAATTATTTAACCTCAAAATAGATAATAATACCCAAATTAATCTTAAAATCGTTACCTCAATATCATAATCTAAAACTGTTTAATAAAACTACATATTTACAATATTTCAGGGATAAGGAAAATAATATGAAACACCAAGATATTTTGTCAGTCATTTATATTTCTTTGCCAACATCAAATTCAATATTCTACACCATACCATCACATCTCTTATTCCCCACATAATATCACAATTCAATCTGTATTCTAATATTTACCATGAAACTAATAGGTTACCTAAATTTACTGTAGATTTCCAACCAATACCATGCCAATCTATTTTTTTACCGACACAGCCACTAAGCACGTCTTACCGTCACGAGCGCCAGACCCACAAGGCCCGTTATTCCGCTATTCTGACATATCGAATCTTTGGGTGTTGCCAGTACAATATCTAACAATTACGTATTAATAAATTGAAACCTAACACTATCGAATAGCAGCGAATGAATATGAAACAAATGGTTTCATACCAAAGAGATATTTTGCTGAATTATTAAAACACGTAGTTATGAACCGTTCGCTGTGCACTCTGAAGGCTTGGATCACTGAAGACCAGCTAGAAAACCGTTTTTGACCTTAAACTATTGACCGTACCAACTTAATAAATAACAGATTCGTTATTGCATGAATTTATTGTAACGATTTTTTTAAGCACGTTTCAATATGGTGTTTGTCGTATTTCTTGCAGATAGACCGAAAATGTTTAATATTATTTTAGGATTAAAATTTGAGGTTTAGTTTCAATCTTCTTTTCGTAAAGAAAATGAAAACTTAAGCTATAACCTCAATACCAACCAATATTTACTAAAGCCAAATACTAAGTAAAACAATTACCTAATTTAAACGAACTGCCTATACTTAACCTTAATATCACCTGTTTTGTCAGTAGCTTTTTACATTTTAAGTAGTCTAATATTCTAATTTATTGCTTAATTACTTTGACTATGATCAAAGCTTTATATTTACGGTGAAAAAATCCATTTAAAATTTAAAACATTTCAAAATTTAAATATGTCAAAATAATACAATTTGATTCTAAGTTTCTAGACATCTATTTCACATCTTATTCAGCTGAAGTAATGATAAATAATTGTAGCAGTTTGTTAACTATACTTAAGTAAAATAAATATAACGTATAAATATTTTTTAATTTTATTATCACATATCATGCATTTTTTTATTCTGAACCTTTTTATTGCAATAACAACATTAATAAAAAGGCAGCAATATTTAAAAAATATTATTATTGCAAACAAAAATAATAATATTTGCAAAAATAGCGCTGTGATTTACGAGATTAGAACCTTAGCCATATTGAATATAAGACCAACGCTAAGCGCCTTCTGCTATCTGCACATATAATTTACTTTGGAATTTTAGCAATGCCATAAACTGGCCAAGGTCACGCGTATGTGTTACCGTGTCTAACAAAAGTGATGGAAATATATTTTTGTTTCATATAGTGCGGCGCCTGCGAACCGCGACGATACGACAGTGTGTAGTGCAAAACTGCGTTCTCTGTGGTGTGTGTACGGTACACACACCACAGACGTCTGACTGCTTACACATACATATGTACGGATTATACCGCGTGTTCACAGCAATACGACTCTTAGCGTGCCTATGCACTTTTGAACGCTTACTGTAAACTAAAGAGGCCGTGAACGAAATCGACTGATTTTGATCAATTTTGTTAATTAGTTGTGAGAAAGGGAAAAATAATTCAAACAAAACTATTTATGACTTGAAAAATCGAGCTCTTTGTTTTGCATATTTATGGCTGAAAGGGAATTTCCAAATAAATTAAGTATTCATGGAAAATCATAAAGATTCGCAACAAGTTTTCCGAAAAATTACGCAACTGACGAGACTGACGTTTAATCACTTTTTACAAGAAATTGCTTTTGATTTCGAACATTTAAAAATATCATCAACATCGTTATATGGTCTACTTGCATGTGGCTAAATCACTTTTTTCAACTTAATAACAAAAAATAGCGGAAAAATAATATTGAAAAAAACATTTTTTTAAAACCTTTTCACTAATGTATTTTTCCTATTATTTAGCAAACTGTACTGATAGGATATGCTGAATTGCATTTTTGATATTTTAACGGAGCACTAGCTTGCGGCTCGCCACTCGCTTCCATACCACCGCCCACGTCATATATCACTGGATTAATTAACCAAGTAATTGCGGAACAAGATTAAACAAATAGTACATCCAGTACGAGTATTCTTTATATCTTTATTCATGCCCCTTTAATACATAACACGCACAATAACTGGTAAACCCAAACGTTTAGAATTAGAGCAATTGTGTTTTGTGCATTTGTGCGCCATAAGCGACTCATTTAGACGTGGCAAGGTCGCGTTAGACCACCTGGTGCATGGTGAACGTTTTTAGTGCGAGATAGTAGAAATTACGACGATGAATCCTGCAACAGCAGCTGGAGCAGCAGCGGTAGTGGCGGCCCTAGCAGCCATTGCTGAGGTATCCGTACAGTCAAAAATACCAGAATTTTGGACGGATTTGTCCAAGTCATGGTTTTGCCAGTTTGAAACAATAATGGCACCGCAGAAACAAGGTGATGCGCAGCTGTTTGATATAGTTATCGCCAGATTGTCGCAGAATACTGTGCGGCAAGTTACCGATTTAATCGAAGCCCTGCCAGAATCGGGTAAGTACGCGGAATTGAAGAAGCGTTTGTTGGCTGTTTATGAAGAAAGCGCGGAGAAACTATTTCAACGGCTGATTGGGGATATGGACCTTTGAACGCAGAAGTCTTCATTATCAGGTGACACAAATATAGATTTGGTCAATCAGATAAAAGCGTTAACAGTAGAAATGAAGCAGTTGCGAGGGGAGATTAGCGAAATTAGGGGGAGAAACGGGAGACCGGGACAGGACCGAAGAAGCTGACAATGACAGCAGGGGCGATTTAGGTCCAGGAGCCGATCGTTGCCACGGCGGACACCTAGCTCCCCAGATTGGGAATGCAGAAATCATAACCGCTACCGGGAAAACGCGCGGGCATGCGAATCGCCTTGCAACTGGTCCAAGAAGCAGCAAAATTCGGGAAACTAGAAGCGTTGCAGTCATCATCGGTGGAAGACTGCCGCGGGAAATCACCGACTCTGTGTGCAAGATTATAAAAGTGGAATAGTCTACCTAGTGGATACGGGCACAAATGTATCAGTGATACAGTAAGTAAAGTGAGAAATAATAAATTCAAACGCGAGTGTACGTATGTGCTTTACGCAGCAAATAACACTGATATTACAACATATGGTGTAACTAACATAGAGCTTAATTTAGGTTTAAGAACGAGTTTTAAATGATCATTTATTATCTGTGATGTGAAACAGCCCATCATCGGTGCGGAAATCCTAGAGGTCTACCAACTGATTGTAGATTTGAATAATAAGTGTTTGATTGACGGTCTTACCATGTTAAGTATGGAAGCATCCGTCGTTAAGTGTTCAGAGCCATCCGTTTCAAGTATACAGCTAGACAATACTTATGGAGAGTTGCTAGAGGAGTTTCCAATCATAACAAAGCCGGTATCATATAAAGAACCATCTAGCCACAATGTTTATCATCACATAGATACTACAGGCCTCCCGGTTTTTAACCGTGCCAGGCCTTTACTACCACATAGATACAAATTAGTACAGGAGAAGTTAGTACAGGAATTAGGGATTTGCAGGCCATGAAGCAGTTCTTGGGCAAGTGCGCTACACGTAGTATGGGCAGATCTGGCCCTTTTTTTATTTTATTTTATTTTGGGTGGGAAATTATAAAAAAACTTCTCTCGCTCTGGGCGGAGTGGAAGGGCGTTACAGATTGTATATTGCCAGGAACCACGGTATCCCTTTCGGACTTTCCCGTGACCCCGGCAAGCATCGGTCTTAGTGGACCTCATCAATTGTGCTTACATCTCTATGAGGCGCGCGTGGAACACATCGCGCTGTCGACCCGGGCCTGGTCCTTATCGGACGGCGAGCTACCCATTGCTCACTGTCCGCAAGCCCGCGCCTACGGTGGCCGGGAATCGGCCTGGGGATTCCCGACGCCTAGGGCGTCTCCTGCGGCGCAGATTCAGCCCTGTGGTGACTATCGTACACTCAACGCGATGACGAAACCAGACAGGTACCCGATACCAAGACTGCAGGATTTAACATACGGGTTAGCAGGTAAGACATTTTTTGGAAGATTAGACACTAACCGGGCCTATCATAATATTTGTGAAGCACCGCAGGATATAGACAAGACAGCTATAATTACTCCTTTTGGATTGTTTGAATTTCCTCGGATGTCGTTCGGTTTGCGCAACGCGGCACAGACGTTTCAAAGATTCGTGAACAATACAGTTTTGCAAAATTTTGAAGACCTCAAAGAACAAGGAAACCTCGCATTCATTCAGTTACTTCGATGACGTAATAATAGCCAGTACCGACGCCCAACTATTCAAAAAACCATTTAAAATTCACTTTTAGTAGTTTAAAACAATTTGGAATTACAATTAACTTGTCAAAGTGCAGTTTAGGAAAGTCAGAGATAGATTTTTTAGGCTACAATGTCTCAGTTCAGAAGGGATTAAGCCATTAGGAAATAAGGCCGAGGCCATACAAAACTATCCATGGCCGGAAACGGTTGAGCAGATGAGACGGTTTCTGGGAATGGTAAATTTATCGCATTTGGAACAGGCTGCTGCAGGTCAGGCAGAACTAAATCATTATTTACACGGTGCGAAAAAGAAGGATAAGTCTAAAATAGAGTGGAATGATAAAGCGTTATTTACAGAAACAGGGAGAAACAGGGAAACTAGCCCAAATGTACGACGCATCAAACACATGCGTTGGCGCAGTTTTGCAACAAGAGACAGACGGGAAACGGAAACTGTTAGGATATTTTTCCAAGAGGCTATCTGTGGCGTAGCAAAAATACAGCACGTACGACCGTGAGTTATTAGTAATATATCTAGCAATCGTTCATTTTAGGAACATGGTAGAGGGTCGCAAATGACCGTTTTTCATAGGCCATAGACGTATGCATTTTCTAAAATAGGAACGGATCGAATAACACCGACACGGCAGTTTTTGTACATCAGCGAAATTACAAGCGATATACAATACGTTGCCGGAAACGATAATGCGGTTGCTGACGCGTTGAGAGTCCGTTGTGTGTTCCACGAGCATTAATTTTCTACGAAGTCGCACAGGCACAGGAAACTGACATTCAAATGACGCGCATGCTAGCAGAGGCAACGTTGTACTAGAACAAATACAGTCACCACTATGTAATAGAAAGATATACTGTAATATTACAAAAAAACAAGTAAGTACATATCTCCCATTCAGTTTTCGTAAGTTAGTTTTTGATGCAGTTCATAACATAAGTCACCCAGGCATTAGAGCCACACGTAAAATTTTATTAGCTATTTTTGGTCAAAAATGAACAAAGACGTCACTAGATGGGTTAGATCACGCATTCAATGTCAGAAAGTAAAAGTACACAAGTATAAGGTTACATAAGCGATTTGAACATTTTGCACGTAGACATAGTAGGGCCACTGCCGAATTCTTAGGAAGGTTCTCGCTATTGCGTCACCGTCATAGATATGTTCACATGTTGGCCAGAGGCTATTCCGGTTGCAAACATTACTGCTGACACAGTAGCTAAGGCTATCTACGAAGGGTTGGGTTCTCCTATCTGGCAGAATCTTGATGCTCCGAAATTGATTTGGCATCACACACTTGGCATAATCTTCTTTAAACGAATATTTTAAAGACATCAAAATTATTTAACATAATTATTGTTTGGCCAAAAGTTTATATGTCCGAACTTACAATGGCATACTTTTTAAAATGGCAGAATTTTATTTGACATAATTTATTAGTTTTGGCAAAGTCAAAATTCCGCAAAATTTCGTTTAGCATAATGTTTATTTAGAGTGATGATTACTTGGTAAAATTTCACTTGGCATACTATGAATATGACAGAATTTCATTTATAATCATTTTACTAGGCATATTTCCATTTCTATGAAATAGTATTTTTAACCTTAAATTAGAATATTGTCTTAAAAAGTCAATATGTTGTGCTGCAAAAGTTAGTGACAGAAACGAATCGCTGCAAAACCGACTCCAATGAGTCTTTCAATTATTATGGATATGAAATGTATGCCAAAAGATAATTCTAACTGTTAATTTTCTGAGATATGATAGTTCTGCCTTTTAATGATTATCGAGATGAAATGTATGCCAAAAGACGATTCTAGCTGTGAACTTTCTGCAATGTGATGGTTCTACTTTTTAATTATTATGGATATGAAATGTATGCCTAAACATGATTCTGACTTACAAAATTATGAGTTTTGAATGTATGATAAATGAGTGTTTGCCAAACGATTTTCTGCGAAATGAAGTTTATGCTATCCGCTGTTATGCAAAATAATATTATGACATTAACAGTTCAGCTATAAAGGGTAGACCCATCTACGAAGAGTGGATATGTAGATTTGGTTGTCCAAAAACGCTAACGAGCGATCAAGATCATTCGAGAGCGAACTTTTCAGCAGCTTGATGAATATGTCAGGAATAAAGAAAATCCGCACAACAACATACCATTCACAGGTGAATGGTATGGTAGAGAGGATGCATCGCTCCCTGAAAGTAGCAATTAAGGCTAGGTTGTCAGACAATCGGTCAAGGGTCGATGAACTACCGAGAGTATTGTTGGGACTCCGCGCGGCCGGTAAGAGTGACCAAAACGTAAGTTCAGCAGAATTGGTATTAGGACACACGTTGCGTTTACCGGGAGAATTCTATCACGAGGCAAAGAAAACGCAACTAGACCATTTACTTACTTTCGTAAGCAAACTTAGAAGTATAATTTATGACATGCGCCCTCATTCACGAGCGTTTAGCGATTCAAGAAAAATATTCGTTCATAGGGATTTGAACACCCGTACACACGTATTCGTAAGAAATGCCATGGTAAGTGTCCACGCGCATGCGTGAGGGGTATTTAGAGTTATTTAGATTTAAAATCCGCTTGGTAAACTCATTAATGTTTCTCTACTGATTTTAAATATGGAAGTTACAAATTCACTTGACACATTACACTCGCTTTATTCTTCGTTTTTCACCGGTCGTTGGTGGAGCAATAAGGGCCGCACCCAAGCGCCGCCGCGTCGGGCTTGCCTGCGTTCAGCTGCTCCCCGCTCCCCTGTCTCACCGACACGCGGAGCAGCGCTGCCATTGACTCGCGTAGTGTGGCGTGATGTCCATCGGGTGCCCAGCCGCCGACTGTGTTGCCAGGCGGCAAAAGCCGAAACTGTTAGGAAGCCACTGACACACGTCGTATAGTGGCCCATACCAAGTTATTAGCAAAAGTGAGAAGACTTTTGACATACGAAGGGGCGATCGTGTCTATAGATAGGTAAAACTCGCATATATTATTGCAGGGGGGATAAGACATCAGATATCGTATACAATGATGGTTCTATGTTCTATGTTATGGGGTTTGGTTTCCGCACTTAGTCCGTCAGGTGGACTATTGTGCGTGGGCCATGGCGGCCGTTTGGTGGTTATTCCAACCAGCCCACCTCCCTCCAGAAGTTAATTAAAACTCCTGGTCTGTTTAGAACGTCAGTGAAAGATCTGGGTGACCCGAGGGTTTCTGTTCTAATCTTAGTAACACCTGTGCATTCGAAGAGTACGTGCGCGACGGTTTCCTCAGCCTCCATGCACGCCCTGCACAGAGGACTGTCCGTTATGCTTATTGTGTGGAAGTGTTTGTTTAGCGAGCACTGACCCGTGATGGTCCCCGTCATCAGGCGCAGGCCATTCCTATCAAGGCTTAATAAACGCCTCGTTAGCCTGCTATCCAAGGATGGCATTGCTTCCTTGGACTGCCTGCAGCCCGGTGTCGAGGTCCACCAATTCTCCGCTTGGGTTTGGGTAAACTCCTGTAGCCACCTGCATTTCTGGTTGAATGGAATTGGCACGATAGGCTCAGGTCCACAGACTGCTGTGCTAGATCCTCTTCTAGCAAGTTCGTCAGCAGCGTCGTTACCCAGCGATCCGCTGTGTCCCTTTATCCATTGCAGTGTCACCGTATTGCGGCTAGATATCGTTACTTGTTCTAGTGCATTATGACATTCTAGTGTTAACTTTGAAGTAATATATTTTTTCTGTAAGGATTGGAGAATTGAAGCGCTATCGGAGAGTATACGTATGTGAGTGTCCGTAACTCTCCTGGCTGCTATAGCGTGGGCCAATGATGGTAAAAGTAAACTAATTCAGCGAGGTGAACAGAACCTGCTACCGCCTTTGACTAAAACCACACGCTCCGGCCGAGTGATTAAGAAACCCGTACGATTTCTGCTCGATAGTAATAAAATTACTTAGTATATTCACCAATGTAAGGAATTATTGTTAAGATATGACACATAGTAGATAAAGTTTCAGATGACAAGTATTTGAAATGGGCAATTTTCACAATAAATAATACGTTTCTATGACATAATCCCAAGTAGTGGCCGGACAACAATTAGAAAGTAAACTGAACTATTTTGGAATAATTCTTATCATTATCGCTGCAGTACTAAGCATTCTGTTATGCTATTAGAAGAGGCTGTAGCCATATAAGAGGGCGGTTGGGAAGAGAAGTGCCACTCATACTGATTGGGGCAGTGGCAATGCCAGATACTCCCGGAACCGTGTAACCGGCAACCGTTGGGACCGCAGCAAGTTTCGTTTAACAGTGTACGGAGAGTGAAAAGTGCAAGAATCATTTAGTTTCATATTACGTGTCATTCAGACTCAGTTCGTTTGCTAACGTAACAAGCTGATATATTGTGTTTGTCATCGTGAACCTTGCACGGTTACATAGTTGTAGTACTGTGTATTTGTTCTACTTACTGGCGATGTCATAACAGAAGCTGACCCTAGTACTGTTATTGATTATTGCAGAGCGGACGTTGTGACAGCTACCCTAAGATATTTATTGTTTATATGTATATTATATCAGACGGTTCTCAAGTGTGGAGAAACTGCAATGTATTAAGTAGATAAGATAGTGTGTAAGTAACATAGCGGTAAAAATAAGGCCCAGTGTTACAAAATTTATATATTTTAATATTTTGGAGAAAGAGGGGTGTGATGTAGCGACCCATTTTTTTGTGTGGGGAATTATCAAATAACTTCTCCCGCTCTGGGTGGAGCAGGAGGGCGTGTCAGACTCTTACTGACTAAAACCCACCCGTGTTCCTTCAGTGGCCATGTTACCGGGGGCCACGATTTCCCTTTCGGCCTTATTCGCAACCCTGGCAGGCATCGACCCTAGCGGACCCCTTCAATTCTGCTGACATCTCTGAGGCGCGCGAGGAACACAACGCGCCGTCGACCCGGGCCTGCGAGTCTATCACCAGCCAGCTCAAAAGCAGTATTATTTTAATATTACTTCAGTAGGAGAAAGAAATGGATCCATACGTGCTGTAGAGCTTCACCTCTTTCCCACACTGAAGTGATATTAAAATAATACTGCTTTATGAGCTTGTGGTAGACAGGTCCTTATCGGGCGGCGAGCTACCCATTGCTCACCGTCCGCAAGCCCGCGCCTACGGTGGCCGGAAATTGGCTTGCGATTCCCTACGACGACCAGGGCATCTCTTCCTGCAGCGGTTAGGGCGTGAGGGCGCGAACTTTGCCTCTCCCTCACGCGTTCCGCCTCCTCCTTCGCGAGCATTACTGCTTCGCAGAAAGAGGTGACGGCCTCCCATTTCCTCTCGCTCCGTACCATGGCCCGAATCAGGACCGGACGCGAGAGATCACCGCCGCCGATCGCCTCCACGAGGACACGGCGATGCTCCGCCCAAGCCGGGCAGACCTCCACCGTATGCTCCACCGTGTCCTCTGGGCGATCCACACAGTGGTGACACCTGGGCTTTTTCTCCCGCTTTATCCTGAACAGGAACCTCCCGAAACAGCCGTGTCCGGTGAGAACCTGCGTCAGGCGGAAGATGCAGCGACCCTAGCGATGCGATGTCTGTGCTGAATTGCATTTTTGATATTTTAACGGAGCGCTAGCGTGCGCCTCGCCAGTCGTTTACATACCACCGCCCTGCCACGTCATGTATCACTGTATTATATAACCAAATCATTGTGGAATAAGATTAAACAAATAGTATATCCAGTACGAGTATTCTTTTTATCTTTATTCAAACCCCTTTAATACATAACATGCACAACAAAACCATATCAAGAAATTTTAAAATCACACATTAGTCTTCAGCTATCCTTGAAACAAAATCAAAATTTTATTTTATGATTATACAATATCTTCAATAAGTAAATCAAAGGTGAAATTAACCATATTTTCGAGAGCGCAAAAGTGATGCAACTGTTAACAGGTGCTGTGATTGACACGAATGGTTTAGCACCACGAAAACTGTACTTTAATACTTATACAGACTTAATGTTTCAATTATTTCAAGCTTTCTTACAATTAGATAAGCTATTCACGAAAAAGGATTTTTTTGGTGCACGAAGCCTGAAGTACCATCAAGTACTTAATGCAACACTTTTTTACTAAAACTGAGTAATTTTTATATTTATTTTATTACAGGATGACCCAATTACAATATCGCTGTACATATTCGTATGGTTGATAAAGAATATGACGTGGCAAACATTGCTGAACAAGCAATGTGAGAAATTCTACATAGCTATTGAAAGTATCCAAGATTCATGCGCGCTCATTCTGAAGTCAAATTGCTCAGGTATTCATTATAATTACTTTATTCAGATCTAGGACCAATTTTAGAGTAGTTAGTTTCTCTCAAGAACAAAAACTAAAATATTGACTTGAAAATCCACAGCAGTGCTGCATCAGTCAAATTTAGGGATGAAAATTCAAGTGTTTACGTTTTTAAAATGTCTTTTTGCCATTATTGACAGATGAGGAGAAAAAGCTATGCAAGAACGTACTGCGCTTGCATCGAGCATCATTCAGCAAACTACGTGTTTGTGGCCTGTTCTACGTAGACGCTGCATTTCAATTAAGTCTGATGAGTCTTCTTGCTAACTTTATTATTGTGTTGCTACAGTTCACATTCTTGTAACCTAAGTTCCCGTGAACAGTTTTATTTATCTATGTTATATAAACTTTCTCTACTTCATGACTATGCACGTTGACTAAAAGGGTTATTTCACTAATCCCCATCTACAATCCCCACCAATGGGGATTACTTTAACGTAACTTTGTGATTAATTATTTTAGAACTTTTGTTTAATTGAGTCTCTATCTAAGTCTAGTGTTTAATAATAATTGTACACTATGTATGACTTTATTAGAAAAAAAATAGGTTAAGAGTCCCTGTGTAGGTCCAGTGGGGCCACTTTTGTTAAAAAATAATATCACGTGAATGTTCAAAAAAATCTGTTCCACTTCTTGAAGCTTCCAGATCCAGATACACATTTTTGAAAACATTCGTAATAGCTTTTGCTTTATTTGTTTATGTCTAATCTGTTTAAATAATTAGTATACAAAAATCAACATTTTGTCATTTGCTTGGTACCACTATTTGATAAAAGATGGCGTTGTGCCGTGACGTCACTTTTGTAGATCGCGGTGTTGAGATTCTCTTGTAAAACATGACCCCACGGTACTTATGTAATAAATTGTTTTACTCTGGACACCCTTGTTTTATTTCAAAGCGAGATATTTTTGGGACGTTGTACAGTTTGCGTCAATATTTTTCATCATTACAGAAAACTATTTTATCATAAAGCAGTTATAGGCGTCTTAAAAACCTACGTATTTGCATATCTCACTGAGTGAATGTAATAGATTTGATTTTATAAGCATGTTTATTCACGAGATATTTTTTTAAATAAAAGGTACATCAATTTATTCAGAAATAATCCATTTAATGAATAAACTCAATTATATGGGTATGCTCCACTGATAAAAAAAAAACGTGTGGCACTCGGGGACTGCCGCGGTAAAGCTATTGCATAGCATTTGTAACCTCCATACTTCCTATTTGTCAACGCTACACTTGGGATGATGACGTGATGACATAAAACAAAAATTACGTTCCCATGACAACATCACGTTGTCATGGGAACCGTCATTACATGGTAGGCGGAGTGGGGGGTGTTAGGTTTTATTTTCGTTACGTTACGGAATTTCTTGATTCGGTCGCCGCGCTCAAAGCCCGCGATAAAAGCTATGCAATAGCTTAAAAACCTTTCAATTTAATTAATATGAACCTTGACTCGTAAAACAATAAATATTCTGTGACATAGACAAATGACATTATGTATTAATTCGAAGACTCTATTGAATTGTACGTCAGTACAAGCGGATTGGAAAGTGAACTCAACATGATGAAAAAACTCCGTGAAAAATACATCACTAAAAATTTCTTAGACAGGAGGTTCCAAAGTATGATCCTCCCATTCAGGTGCTTGAAGCATATGTTTTTTCTATCAAGTTTCTCCATTAAGTGCAATCTTATCATGCCCCATACTGTGTCCTACTGTATCGTATCGCTTATCGGTACCGTTGTTTTTATAATTTTCCATTCGTTAACGTATCTAAATGGGGAATATTTTGAATACTACAGTCCGTTTCTTAAGTTTTTAAGTAAATTGAATCGTTTAATGTTGATGACGTCTTTTTTTGTCTTTTACTGTATTAACATTCTCCAAAAGGAAGACAACGTGCAAATGCTTTTTAAGATTCAAGAAGCTTTCAGAGTTATCCATTACAAGAACTACAAGATATTCACTGTTTGGAACTGGATCAGCGTTTCGTTGCAATTTGTCACGTTCTTTATCCTGGCGTTAATGTTGTCTAATATGCGCAATGCATTATTTTTCTATTCTTTGATTTATTTTGACGTGAACACAACTTATGGCATACATGTGATCTCTTTGATGAGAGATGGAGTGATTGCATGGGTCTCTGAGGTCGAGCACTTTAGTAAACTGAGCTTGGAGCTAGGAGAAGACAAATATAACGATAATTTAAAAAAACTATTTCAAGCGTACCTTGATCTATTGGAAGCGTTTGATATCTTCAAGAGAATTTTTCAGTTTTCGGTAAGAATGACTTTTTGTGTCTTGATTTAGTTTTGTAGAAACACAAACATGATTATTATGTATGTTACGTATGTATTTACAACCAGTGCTTTAGGATTTTTAATCGGTTTTCGAATTTTAATGGGTATCAAATGATAGGCTCTTGAAAAGCACTAATAAGTGGTTCTTGGTCATGGTTGTGGCTACAATCCAACTCGCAGAAGCTCCGACCAAGGTTCAAGGAAGGAGACGATTATAGTAATGTACTTGAAGTTTAGCCGCAACAAGTCGGACGTAACGTCGTGCAACCAGTTAGTCGTTGCGACCAAGTTCGCGTCCTAGGCCACGTAGTGCGTGAGGTCACTTACGCACGATTCACATACCGCACTTTGAATATTTTTTTTAAGTTAGCGTCACATACGATTGTGAACATTATTCGTCTGTAACGTTATTCGTGAAACATTAATGTTCAAATTCGAATGAAATGCATGTGTGGGCTTACATAGTAAAATCAAAGTGCGATCTGCTAATGTTGGCCTTTTTTTTGTGTGGGAAATTATTAAATAAATTCTCCCGCTTTGGGCGGAGCGGGAGGGCGTGTCAGACTCTTACTAACTAAAACCCACCCGTGTTCCTTCAGTTGCCATGTTGCCGGGGGCCACGATCTCCCTTTCGGACTTATTCGCAACCCCGGCAGGCATCGGCCCTAGCGGACCCCGTCAGTTCTGCTGACATCTCTTTGAGGCGCGCGTGGAACACAACGCGCCGTTGAGCCGGGCTTGGTCCCTATCGGATGGCGAGCTACCCATTGCTCACCGTCCGCAAGCCCGCGCCTACGGTGACCATTAATCGGCCTGCGATGCCCAGGACGTCTCCTCCTGCGGCGGTTAGGGACGTGAGGGCGCGAAATTTGCCTCTCCCTCACTCGTTCCGCCTCCTCCTTCGCGAGTATTACTGCTTTGTAGAAGGAGGTGACGGCCTCCCATTTCCTCTCGCTTCGTACCATGGCCTGAACCAGGGCCGGACGCGAGAAATCACCACCGCCGATCGCCGCCACGAGTACACGGTGATGCTCCGCCTAAGCCGGGCAGACTTCCACTGTATGTTCCACCGTGTCCTTCAGGCAATCCACTCAATGGTGATACCCGTGCGTTTCCTCCCGCCTTATCCTGAACAGGAACCTCCCGAAACAGTCGTGTCCGGTAAGGACCTGCATCAGGCGGAAGGTGAGGACGCCGTGGCGCTTCTCTAGCCACTCCTCAAAGAGGGGACTTATCGCCCCAATTATGGCGTGCCCATGCTAATCTTGCTTACTTAAATCAAAAATGTTACAGAAGCTTGATTAGGAACTGCTCAAATACATTGCAAATTAGAGTGATGTGCATACAAGTTTTTTTTTTTACATTATTGATAATCATCATCGTCATCATTCTTTTGCCCCTGTCCCAATTTATTTGGAGTCTTCTATGCTTCTAAACTAATATTATAAAGAGAAAAGATATGATTTTTGTATATTTATTTGTTTGTAATGAATAAACTCAAAAACTACTGGACCGATTTCAAAAATACTTTCACCAATAGATTGCTATATTATCACTAAGTAACATAGTGTATTACATAATGTAGGCATATATTATATTAAATAGGTATGTATGTACGTGTATTATAAGTACCTATTTATGTACTGTTGTTCCTACATTTTATATCAAATGATAAATTTTTAATATTTTTTTATTTGTTCCTCTCAAACAGAGCACCTGCCATCTAATTTATTCAGCACCCTTGGTTGACTAGTAGAGAATGTCTAACGCATTAAGTCCACCTTTATACCTTTTTGTGCGTGAAAAGTTTTAATAAATAAATAACATAGGACATAATTTATAAACATATCACGCGGGCGAAGCCGCTGGCAGAAGCTAATCTCTAATCATTTAAATTTACTAGTCACCCTCCTTCTAGCCGTAATTCAAACAGTCCATCCATCGCTATCGTTTTGTCATTTTCATTTTTAATAATCAAGTTTCATGTTTTCAGATTTTATTCCAAACAGTGAACACATTTTTCCATTCCTTACTATTTCTTCAAATAACAATAGAATTTGAAAAATTTTGTGCTATTAATTCTCTCCCGGTAAGATTTATGATTATGATAACATTTTATTCTACTTAAAATTTAACTTAGTGCATGTATAAACAGAGTGTCTAATTTTAAATATTTGTGTCACTGGGTCTCGGAGGATCTATCTGACTACACTGATTTGGAGAGAGAGCGCAGGGCGCTGTCTATGCGCTGTAAAATGCTGGCCCGCAGGTTTGCATGGTGTACCGAGTAGGTCAAAGTGACATTATTTAAGGCTCTCTGTCAATATTTTTACACTTGTAGCCTGTGGACTAAGAACACGCAGCGTAAATACAGTGCTCTATGAGTACAGTATAATAACGCGTTCAGAGTACTGTTCGGGTTGCCACGCCACTGCAGGCAGCGCTTCCGCAATGTTTGTGGTGAAAAGCATGGATAGTTTTCATGCCATCATGTGGAAGCGTCGTGCGTCTCCTATGAAGCGCATGCAGGCCTGCTCGAACAGCCTTCTGAGCGTGTTCGTGGGCCACTGGGACTCGCCGATGTGGTGGTACTGGATGCGACTATACACTGTGGGTGGACGCGTCCACGGTTGGGCATAAATTTGCACTCCTGTGAGGTGCCACTTTATGGTTTTTTTTATTTCTTCTTGTGGCTTTGTTTTTGTAAATACTAACAATAGCTTCATAAGGTGTTTTGTGTTATTAATGGTATATGGACTACGTCTGAAGTAAATGTCTTATTCTATTCTATTAACGCAATTACCATATAAAATAGTAGGTACAAGCTAATACATATCAAAGAAGATGAGAGATGAGTGATCTTAGTGTGAATTTTAATGTTAACCCTTTTAAGATTATTAATAAGCGTCTCAATATACAGGATAATAGTAATAACGTAATATGACATTTCTTACTACACATAGAGGGCTTGGACAAGTAGCAATCTCTTTCAAAGCTTTACGTATTTCTTCAATGACTTTCAACAGGACTGTTATAAGGTTATTGGTAGCATATGTCATATTTTTTTACTTTTCCGTCATTGCTTTCCCCAACAGAATTTCTTTTTGTCCAGACGTATAGTCAGGACCAATTTTATATCGACGAAAAGCATGTGTTGCATACATTTCCATTGTTAACGAGTAAAGCATTTATATATGAAACATATATTATAGATGTCAGAGTTGGTTACACAACTTCATGAAACTAAATAGTGTTTTTCTTTTTTAAGGTTGGCATCATACCTTTAGAAATGGTCACCGGCATTTGGGTACTAAGAAATATGATTTTGACAAGCATATTCAGTACCAATTGTGAGAAGTTCTACATGACGGTCTATGATGCAGACAATGCCTGCAGTTGGTTGTTGAAGACCACTCAGAAGACTGGTGAGACAAAAAACCATTTTTTTTGGCGACACTGCCCCACTGGCTGGGCAAAAGCTTCCCCTAAACAACTATTATAGAACAATAATGTGACGAATATTTGTTACCAACAGCATCAAAAACTACACACATTAATAAAAACTTTTTACAAAAAAAAAAACAACCGACTTCAAAAAAAAACACTACAAAGTGAAAAATAACTTTCATTTCGGAAGTCGGTGACAAAGAACAAAAATTAAAAACCAAAGACACCGACTTCCGAAATGAAAGTTATTTTTCACTTTGTAGTGTTTTTTTTGAAGTCGGTTGTTTTTTTTTTTGTAAAAAGTTTTTATTTTACACTTTTTAGTTGTGATACCTACCCCACACAAATTCGAATACCACTACCTGCTATGTAAATAACAGTGACAGGAAGTTATCATAATATCATCCACATACTAAGTGAGGCAAAAATACGTATTATTGAAGCTAACTCAAAAACTACCCAAGCAAAGTTAATAAAATTTATATGGGACCACCTCTGAAGTATAATCTACCAAACAAAAAAGAACCATCAAAATCAATTCATAATTGACGGAGTAATCGCGTAACAAACATGCAAAAAAAAAACAACATACAGTCGAATTGAGAACCTCCTCCTTTTGGAATTCGGTTAAAAAGTCTAAGTAACATGTATTGTTTTGAAGTTGTGAACAGCTTTTACTGTTGTAATATATTTATATTTCTTTTATAAATATTTTAATGAAAACAAAACACAATTGAAAAGTTTCAATCTTTTTAAACCAGGCAGTATACATTTTGTTTCCGAGAATAAAAAGATAGTATACCAATGTACTTTGTTAAGAAAAAAACCGGCTAAGTGCGAGTCGGACTCGCGCACCGAGGGTTCCGTACAAACCGCGTTCATGAGGAAAGGGGTAGTACCTAAGTTTAAAATTATTAAAAATATTTTTATTACAGTAACTAACAATTTATGCTTTTCGCAATTTTGCCTTTATCTGTGCTATAAGACGTTGCTTCGTACCAAATTTCAAGATTCTGAGTTCATGGGAAGTACCCTGTAGGTTTTGATTCCTTTACGAGTGTCGAAAATTTGCCGCATATACGGCTGTATATTTTGATTGCGTTGGCTTAGAAGTTTGATTTTTTCATAGCTCCAAGGGACAATAGACTTGAGTATTTGATATGAATTTCAGCTTGATACCTTCACACGTTCTTGAGAAAAAGGGTTTTGACAGACAGACAGACGGATAACAAAGTGATCTTATAAGGGTTCCGTTTTTTCCTTTTGAGGTACGGAACCCTAAAAATTAAGTATCAATTAATAATAAAACATGCAGTTTCTGTAAATGATGCGTGTTGCTTAGACTTTTTTGAAGTGTGTATATCAAGTGACAATGCAAGTTAGACTGACTTCACAATCAGACAATGATTTTCTAGGAAAATAGAAAATAATCTGTTAGGAACGTCCAAGTCTTTAAGAAATCTCTATCAATTATTCGATTGATGAGGTTATTGTATTTTATAAAGCTTATCATCATCATCATCAACTTCCTGCCCTTGTCCCATGTTACTTGGGGTCGGCGCAACACGTTTTCTTTTTTCTCTCTCCCCTGTCAACCGTCACACTATCATTCACTCCCTTCTCTTTCATATCATTCCCCACAGAATCCATCCATCTTTTCTTTGGTCTTCCTCTCCCGCATTTTATAAAGCTTAATAGGATGTTAATACCCGGTTTTTGAACTGAAAATTTGAGGTTAAGAACTTGTCACACTCTATAATCCATTTGAAATAAGATTAGACATTTAACTAAACCTGTTTTACAGTCCGTTCAACCGATTTTGAATTCTATTGCGATAGTAGCACGACAAATGGCAGCTGCAGGAAACAGTTGGTATTGTAACCACTTTATTGCCTTTAATGCCATCCTTATGCCTACGGTATAGAAGTCAAAATCGGTTGAACGGACTGTAAAAAGGGTTTGTTTAAATGTCTAATCTTATTTCAAATGGAGTATAGAAATACTTAATAAGGTGATTCCTTCAATTTCGCCTGCGAAATTCAACTTTTCTTACGTTTTTTGCAAATACATTTTGAATTAGGCGGCTTTTCATCTTAAGTTATTGTAGAGTTTGAGAAGTTCTCAACTTCAAATTCTCTAATCAGAAACCATGTGTTACTAATTTTAAGAGATTTCTTCTCTGATACAGTGGTAGCCAAGAGGCTTTGTAAGAACGTGCAGCGGTTGAACCGTGCAACCTTCCACAAGATGTCTGCTTGTCGGATCTTCACGATTGATGGACGCTTGCCACAGGAGTTTTCATACTTGGTGTTGGAGAACCTAGTTATGTTACTACAATTTGCCTTATTATAATGGGCTGGGCAAAAGTAATGTACGTTTTAAGAAATCTTTGCATCAGGAAGCTGAGAATTTATGAATGAAATAAATGTCAATTGATACTCAAATACGTACGTTTTGTTTATTTTCACAATCCAAGAATACATGTCTATGGCATGCATTAAAAAACCTACTAGTGACTTTATAAATAATGTGCAGTCAAATTGTCATACTACGTAAATTTGCTGTGTTATAACCATTTCATACGCCTGTTAAAAAATGACAGCTGTTGTGATTTGAATATGCGGACAATTTAAGTTGGAACTCAATTTGATAAACAAGAGCTCGTTTGCTAAGTAATAATAGCCGTCAACTTCATAATATGCATTTTTATCCCTATTTTACGAAATATCTTTGTTGTATCCCTTTAGGTTCCGGTAGTCCTTTATTAACTCTTGGGATGTCCGACACCAGAATCACCGTTCTAGCTGAACACATTTTTGCACTATTGAATTTGAAATTTCGACATATAGTGAAAAATAGAGGGTCACGCGCATACGCCTGCCCTCGCGATGTGTTGTTATAGGCAAATTATATCCTGCATCAAAATTGTTATAAATATGACCTATCTTTTGCATACTCAGCTATTACTCTAGAAATCTTACATGTTTTTGACGGTCAGAAATATTGAATTCACTACCAGTACTCCGAGCGATAAGACGTTTTCACGTCAAAAGATGCCTAAAGTCTATTCAAATCTAGCTCTCCAATATAATATGTTATTTCTACTTAAACGAATATCAACTTTTTGATTATGTAAATTATTTTGATTTTAGAATGACTGCTGTTGAAAAAGTCTTACAATGTTTAAAGTTGTATCGTAAAATAAACTGTGTGTGGATTAAAGTTATTTTTCCAAAAAACTGAATTGTGAATGCAGTACCTATACACTCCTTAGCCAAAAACGAATGAACAAATCACTGTTCAATCGACCAATTTGAAATTATGACCCCTTAACTTAATTTGAGTGGGTCATAATTCCTAAACCTTGAGTGTACCTCTAGGTTACATTATTTCGAATAAAGTCGCGTGTACCAAAGCAATCATTGCGCGAACACACGACCATAGTATAAAGAGAGGAAGTAAGTTATCTTCATAGAAACGCACCGCGCGCGGCTTGTATGTGTGCGTGGCTTGTATCTATGCGTCGCCGCACGCACACTTAACAAAATCTCGGCTGTTTTAGAGTGCGCCAGTCGGGGCTAACGTCGCACAAGGTTTGCACGTCGCGGCTTTTTGGCACTGCTAAATGTATGAAAAATTAATGATAATCGCAGGAGAAATTATTGCTGTGCGTTTGGGTGTCTAAATAATTCATCGATTCCAAAGTTGTCTCTGTTCAGATTACCTACTGAACAGAAAAGGTAACCAAGTCGCATATAATTTTTACTTGATGATGAGATACCTTCTTATTTTTTGTTGTGTTAGTTATCTATCAGACAGACGAAGTAGGCAGGCCTACTTTCCCACTAAAATGTATTAGGTACGTACTTTTGATCTGTCAATTGATATGCCGCTAATGCTTTCTCTTGATATGCCCGATTTCTCAGTATTGTAGGTATAGTAAAGTAACTAAGTACTTACAGTTATAAAATCATAATTTCAAATATTTGACGAATTGTGAATCAATCAGCCATTTTCTAGGCACTGAATTAAAATTTAAGTAGTTAAAAGTGACAACCCTGAGACAGGCAAGTATGGTAGGCAATTATATCGCGGATTGGGCCTGAGATAGCCTACTTGAACTCTTTATACTATGACACGACCCTCGCGTTCATTTTGTTCAGCGAATTAGAACGCGATGTCGCGCCGGTTCCGGTTTTCAAACAAATTAGTGAAAAATGAACGGGGAACGTCCAGTGCGAAATATAATGCAGAATAAAGAAAGAGCCAATGTTTATCAAATACATGTACAATATAAAATTATTTACCGCCTTCCGTTCGAAAACTGCAAGAGCTCTGAGCATTTCTAACATTGCCATGCAATAAAATAAAGTGCAGATAAATGTATCGACCGTCTAGTATTGTGTAGTATAAAATCTGGAAAAAAATTAATACAGATATTCTATTTCACGAAGTCCGTTCGGCTTTGATTGTAGTAGTGACGTATCCCAACAAGCGCGCTTGTGTGTGTAAAAGTAGGTAATGTTAGCAAAAAAATCTGATATATATTCAAGTCGAGATTTAATAATCTAAATAAAATTTTGGTTTTAAAAGTATATACATTTTGTAAATAAATTAGATTAGGTTGCAATAAATACAAAAATATTAAGAATATGTAGGCATTTAATTAAGCATTGGTGTTACAGAATGGAAACGAAACAAGTAGGACTATTCAGTATTTTCAATCACTATCAGATAAATTTTCGATTTCCGATTCCGTTTTGCTGTCGTCAGAATCATCTTGTACATTGATTATAAATTCAAAATCGAGATCAAAATATTTCAAGTAGTCTTTTTCAATTTTTTCAACATGAGCACAAGTTTTTTGCCACGTTTCACTGCTAACTTGGCCCAAACTTTCATTGATCAGTCTTTCCGTATTCGTCATGTTTTGCTCGATATTTTTAGATGCGACATAATTTTTAACGATCCCCCAAATATTTTCAATCGCATTTAATTCTGGGTGATAAGGGGGAAGGCATAAGACATCAAAACCCTTGCTTTTTATAAAATCGTCAATCTTGTAGATTACGTGTTGGTCTTTGTACTTCTTTATTGTATCGTACAATTCCAATTTAAGAATAGATTCATCAAATGCTATACCCTTATCCCTGAGCCATTGCTGCATATCGGCTTTCTTTGTAGATTGCGTCGGTAGTCGTTCAGCCCGTGTGTTGTGATAAGATGCATTGTCTAAGATAATGACAGAGCGCGGAAGTAAATTGGGTAGCAACTTTTCATTTAGCCATTTTACATAGTTATCATAGCTCATATTTGAATGATAATCACCAGCTGTTGAGTTGGCCTTATAAACCAAGGAAGCATTTTCAATAAAACCATCCTTGGTTCCCGCGTGCACTAAAATAAAGCGAGTGCCTGTGCTATTTTTTTTTAAAAACGGAGTTCTTTCCTTTTTTTTTGCCCAGGTGTTGTTTCGCACGTGTGTCAAAAGGACGTAGCTCTCATCGGTGTAGACAATGGGCCGACTTTGAGAGCGGTACTCTGTTATTTTTTTTAAATATTTTAAACGCCACATTTGTATATCATGACGCTCCGTCAAGACTTTACGGTTGTTCTCTGTTTTGCGCCACTTGTAACCTAATTTCAACAGTAACTTGCGAACAGTTTCTAAACAACCTTCGAATCCGATTTTTTCATTCAATGCTGTTCTTAACTTAGCTAATGTTGGAATTTCTTTATGGACAATATGGAAATCTTGTACAGTACTGTGAACCACATCGGCTGTAAAATTATCTATATCCACTTTATTATCTCGCTTTCTCCTTTTCTTCATAGGTGAAGTGAATTTTGATGAAGTGGATGGCAATTCCTTCTCTTCTTTTAATATTCTTTGTACTGTTTTTTGGCTCACACCCGTAGCTTCAGCTGTACGGCGTGTAATGTCTCGTAAATGAGACAAATCACAGTTGAGTTAATGATTTTGTAAATTTATATTCTTCTCGCAGAAAATGATAAACACTAGCTATCATGTTTCGACCCTAAAACAAAATGTAATCAAAATAATTAAGTAATATAAACATTTTATAACACAAAAAAACATTCATTTTATAAATACTTCTATTGCTATATTAAGTATCTTTGTATAACATTTTAATTGAAAACGTATAAATAAATATTACCTCACTATGGACAACTCTTCTTCGTTTTGTTGCCATGCTGACCTTACTCCGTGAAACAATTTGGCGCGAACTAAAAACCACTACTGATCCGGACCGTGTCCCGATCGACACTGAGCGCTCTCGAGGTTACGCACACAAAAACAATGTGCATGTGCACGCTTGACAACATTCATAGCCAAACGGACTTCGTGACATAGAACATCTGTAGTAGAAATCGTTCCCGTTATAATCATTAAAGTCATAAATACCTACGTTCAAATTGCCCTGTTGAATTACTATTTCATAAAACTATCGCATTTGAGGCTAATTCTAATTTGCAGAGTTGCATTGATGGTTTTACTGATTTTAATTCTGTAAATACAGTGTTACGGACGCAAACCATAATATTGATCAAAATAAAAGGACTTGCAAATTTCGAAAAAATTGTAAGCATAACTAAATGTTGTCGGCTATCTTAACACTGTCATATAGAGTGACAAACTGACTCCCCAGAAACAAGAAAAGAAAGAGAGGCAGACCTTTCAAAAGGTGGGTGGACGGTATAGAAAGAATATCTGGAAAATTTTGGGTAAGAACAGGCAGACTACGGGACGAATGAAAATATTTGGAGGAGGCTTTTACCGCCTCAGGTGGTCCTTACATGAGAAAACAAACATTGGAGATACAAACACACAAGTTAAGATTTTTATTTCACTACTAACACACTAACATACTTATAATAGTATCTTATACTCTAAGTGTAAAAACCTCATTGATGTAGTTGTAAGGAATTAAGCTGCTGGGGAGTTTGTTGCGCCACTTCTTCTTCCCAGCAAAAGGCACTAGTGGGCGTTTTTGGGGAACCCTTTACCTTTTTCCTTCTAATTCTTGATTACTATTACTATTTGACATTTCTCGGGGCCCAGGGGTCGCGGACCTTTGGAAGGTGTACGAGGGGCCGAAGCCAACTTGCAGAGGCCCCTTAGACATTTTTAATTAAATGAGGTACCAACCAACGATTATCCCTGTTCGCACTATGCAAGTGCAGCCAAGGACAACCCCCGGTTAGTGTAGGACTATTGTAAGATATGGAAACAAAGATATCGGAGTATGGGTTTGGGTTGCTAAAGTAGACTGGTCATCTAGAACTATGGAAGGACTATGGCCCCTGCCTGATCTATATTTTAAATTCATACGGATAAAATGGCAGGGGTTGACTTGCACACTCAATAATGGGCCCTCGAAAACGGTCGCTAGCACATAGAGTCGTAGCGACAAGGGACAACACGTTCTGAGGTGCTTATGAGGAGTGGAGAGGTATTTCACGGCTATCAGGACAATCCCGGAAGTACGGTCAAGATCCCTACCAGCATCTTATTGGAATACGTCCTTCCTCCGAGCACGTTTGCTGTTAATCTCCTCTCAAACCGGCCAACAAAGGCAAGAATGAGGTGGGAGCTCTGTTCCTCGTCAGTGTTCATTTCAGCCGGCCAATAAAGGCAAGCCAGAGATGAGGAACAAGACTTCTCCCGGGAGATAGGGTCCGTGGGGTCGCTACTGTCCAACAGCTCGCCACATGCTGCCCTACGGGTTTTTGTATCTCTCTTGATCTGGCTCCTCATTCCAGACCTGTTCCGGCAAAGTAAACTCAACTGGCTCAGGCCTAGAGTTTGGAGCACGCAAGCCCCACCACGACGTCAACGTAGAGATACAGCGGTGGGGGCTATTACTAGTTACATATAAAACAAATTAAAACAGCTGGCCAATTTCTTTAAAAAATTACACACGTTTCGTACAATAATCGATTTATTTATATGAAATAATCTCATGCTGCACCTATCGTCTTCGCTGGTATCATAAATCCGGATCCCGAATAAAAGCTTTTGGACAACTAGTCTTTTATATTATACTAGCTTATGCCCGCGAGTTTGTCAGCGTGAAATTGTCACATAGCCTATAATAACCTTCCTCAAGAATTGGGCTATATAATACATAAAAAAATAAAGTTTAATAAAAAAACTGTAACCCGACTACGGGAAAATAAAAATGATCTAAAAAGTACGAAACAAGCAAATATTTCAGACAGAAATCAAGACATAGGTACAAAAATGGTCAAAGTAAAGCCGTGGTCGCATGCCTGTATTCCATGTTGGTGCCAAGAACACCTACAAAATTATAATGGCATGCGACGACGGCTTTACCTTGACCATTTTTGTACCTATGTCTTGATTTTTGTATGAAATATTTGCTTGTTTCGTATTTTTTAGATCATTTTTATTTTCCCGTAGTCGGGTTACAGTTTTTTATTAAACTTTATTTTTTTTATTTTATACTTTTCCGTTTTTACACTTGATAAACGTAAATAAGAGTAGAGTAATACAATAGTTCAGTAATTAACCTATTTTAAATTCCAATAGCAGTGCATAGTGCTTTGGACGAAACCATAGAGCGATTTATTTCGACGCCAACACCATATATCGATATCGAGCTTCGAAGAAATCCAAAATATAAATATTTCGTTGTACTTGTTTTTCTTCATAAGAGTGGAATTACAAATCGGTACTACTTATTAAGATTTGATTAACTGCACGTTGGTAACATCTTGCGATACTACGTAGCGCAGTCTCACTTTTGCTTGTTTTTAACGATTTAAACATATTTGTTTACTTTGAAAATATAATATTATATACATATTTGTAATGTGCTCGTCAAGACCTTTTTTTTGGTACCAAACATGTCATGATCATCCCATTTTAATTTTTTTCGAGGTTAGAAATTTACGTGTAAAGTCCACCAAATTAAATTTAGGGAAAAATTATATAGCCTATGTCACCCGGACCATTATTATGAATCTATTGATACCTCATTCATCAAAATCGGTTTAGTAGTTTAGGCGCTACGGTGGAACACACGTAAAAACAAACATACATACATACATACAAACATACATACATACAAACATACATACATAGACTGCTAAAATCATAACCCTTCCTTTTGGCTTTGCCGTAGTCGGGTAAAAAAGAATTTTTCAAATTCGACTGGTAGTTCCGGAGGTTAACCTAAATTTAGACTTACAAGCAAACGATTTTTGCCTCTTTAATATTAGTATATAAATTTCGTTTTTAAGAAAGAATGAAAAGAATTTAAAGGATAATATACGTATTCTTTGAACTTCTTTCTATGCTGAAAATGATTGAGAATGCGTTTCTTCTCGGTGCAAAAACATGTATTGGACCACTTTAGTTTTTGGAAAATTTAAAAAGAACTGTTGTACCACGAATAACATATTGACAACAGTATTCTGAATTATTTTGATCACATTTTCATGTAATAGCTGTTTAACAATTTCTTGTTTATTGATCTTATCACAAATATTACGTAGACATTCTAATTAATATTAAAGCTAGCTAAATGAAGGCAACCAGATGGATAAATAAAATTATGTTCATATTAATAATTAACTAATAAGTTACATTCATCGACACCTGATAAAAAATTGTTCAAGCCTCAACATAAACAAACAACAACACCTGCGAAGAATAATATAAAAACCAATATAGTTTGAAAAATTGTTTGAGTTCTTTAGAAAACATAAAAAAAACAACGTAGGTATACGTAAAAGCCTACTTATCTAGATAAATCATGTCACATGTGTCAGACAGGCTGTCACAATAGTTCTATAACAACAGGGGAATTACCATTTCATGCAATGGAATAATGTTTGTGGCACAATTTACTTAATTATAAAAAAACTTTTTACACTTTTTTTTTTTTTTTGAAGTCGGTTGTTTTTTTTGTAAAAAGTTTTAATTTTTACTTTTTAGTTGTGGTACGTACCCCACACAAATTCGAATGCCACTACCTGCTATGTAAATAACAGTGACAGGAAGTTATCATAATATCATCCACATACTATGTGGGAAAAAATACGTATTATTGAAGATAAATAAAAAACTACCCAAGCAAAGTTAATAAAATTTATATGGAACTACCTCTGAAGTATGATCTATCAAACAAAAAAAGAATCATCAAAATCAATTCATAATTGGCGGAGTAATCGCGTAACAAATATACAAAAAAAAAATCATACAGTCGAATTGAGAACCTCCTCCTTTTGGAAGTCGATTAAAAATGGAAATGCTACTTCTTTGATTATACCTACCTTATTTTTCAAAGTAGCATTCGATCTTATAATAGACAGGTAGCGAGAAACAAAAACAACATTCAGACTAATGATATTATTTAATGGTACCAGGATTACAGAAATGCAAACTGCAACAGCACAACAGTGTAGTTACTGAGAAGTGCCATCAGACGTAATGGTAGACACATATCTACATAGAAAAAGCCACATGTACTCATCTTGCTGAACGATGCACGGTGCAGCCGCAAGACATTTTTGCACAACTTCCTCTGATCATCTGGAAACAGTCTGTTGGTTGAATAGTGAATACACTTTTACAATATAGGATCAAATTAAATTAGCAAGCTAAACTGTTAACTGCTAAACGCTTGTGAAGCGTGATGCGTATCGACATCTTTATATAATCAATCTATTTTGTCCAAGAATGTCGAATAATGAACATGCTGGTTTCTACAAATACACGTTATAAATATTTTTATTTAAATTATAAAATTAATTTCACCTGTAGTACATTCTGATACCAAAACGCATTCGCTTGAAATTTTTCCAAGCTTGACAGCGTCATAGAATGCTTCAACTCGCAAACTTAAAGTCAGCTGTATTATCATGGTCTTTATCATGCCCGTGTACAGGAACAACGAAACGTAAGGAGTTTTTAGCTGGAAAACATTTAATATGAATATTTAATATTTTTGTTCCAATAACTTCTTTTTATTTTTGGATATTCAAAGTTGAAGCAACATATTGAATCGTGAGGTGGGTTCTTATTTTTAAAATAACTCTTCACATAAATTGCATTTTCGTTATTTTTCGTCTCGTATTCTGCTTTGCATAATTAGTGTTTATACCGATAGATAAAAAAACGGTCATTAACTTACCAAAAACAAATGACGGAATTCAATCATGACTTGAACGTTAACCAAGCAGCGGAAGAAAGTTTCAATAGTTTGATATAAAATCTGGAATATACAAATAATTAATATTAATTTAAATTTTCATTAATTTAAACCCTTATTCGTCTTAACTAAAATAAATACCTTCCTAATACACTGTATACTAATAATTACACCTTGGTTTCAAAAGAAGGTACTACAAAAATGCGAGATTAGGTATTTTTTGTTCGAAACTTTACAATATGAACCTGAGGGCTAGCCAAGTCGTACGGTCCATGGCCCTTTACGGGGCGCCGGTGTGGACGCGTTCATTGAAACTGCGGCCAGCCAGCCGGTTAAACGCGTCTCAAAGGGTCATGGCCATCCGACTGGCCCGAGAATACCGCACGGTCTCCTGCGAGGCGGCGAGCCTCCTTGCCGGATTACCACCGTGGGATTTGGAGGCAAAGGTCCTCGTGCACATCTAGGATTGGCGCGAGGAGGCGATACGCCGGGAAAATTATGTTCATATTAAGTTCAATTCTCAACTCCGCTGCCGCGAGAAATCACGGCACAGCGTTCAGAGCTCCAGCAGGATCTCATGGCGTCATGGAGAGTGCGATTGTCGCAATCCAGCGCTGGTCACGCCACAATTGCGGCGATAAGACCCCTCTTTGAGGAGTGGCTAGAGAGGCGCCACGACATCCTCACCTTCCACCTGACGCAGGTCCCCACCGGACACGGCTGTTTCAGGAGGTTCCTATTCAGGATAAGGCGGAAGGAAACACCCGGGTGTCACCATTGTGTGGATCGCCCGGAGGACACGGTGGAGCGTACGGTGGAGGTCTGCCCGGCTTGGGTGGAGCATCGCCGTGTCCTCGTGGAGGCGCTCGGCGGCGGTGGTCACTCGCGTCCGGCCCTGATTCGGGCCATGGTACGGAGCGAGAGGAAATGGGAGGCCGTCACCTCCTTCTGCGAAGCAGTAATGCTCGCGAAGGAGGAGGCGGATCGCGTGAGGGGGAGGCAAAATTCGCGCCCTTATGCCCCTAACCACCGCAGGAGGAAACGCCCTGAGTGTCGGGAATCGCAAGCCGATTTCCGGCCACCGTAGGCACGGGCTTGTGGACGGTGAGCAATGGGTAGCTCGCCGTCCGATAAGGACCAGGCCCGGGTCGACGGCGTATTGTGTTCCACGCGCGCCTCAAAGAGATGTCAGCAGAATTGACGGGGTCCGCTAGGGCCGATGCCTGCCGGCGTTGCGAAGAATACCGAAAGGGAGATCGTGGCCCCTGGCAACATGGCAACTGAAGGAACATGGGTGGGCTTTAGTCAGTAAGAGTCTGACACGCCCTCCCGCTCCGCCCAGAGCGGGAGAAGTTATTTGACAATTTTCAACCCAAAAAAAAAATGGCCTAGTCCAGTGGCAACTGTATTCAAAGCTTTTTCTATTTCTACAAAGTCTTTCAAACGGATTGACTTAAGCATTTTTGACTTTTCCATCATCATTATTGCTGATAGAATGACACTTTATCTTAGACTTTATAATTGCGTACAAAAAGACTTACTGGTTGCTGGAAAACCTGTTTAAATATCTTGTAGCATTTTAAAATGTCGACATAAGCCTGAAACATTTTTTTGCTATGCCCATCATTGTAGTCATTCTTCGGCAAATGCATTACTTTCATATTCCAAAGTTTAACTTTGTCAGACATCAATTTAATTAAGATACTGGCATAAATATGATTACTATCAAGACTTATCAAAACCAATATATTGAAAACAACGTGCCACGGAGTAATACACATGAATATTAACGTTATTATATAATACGCAAAGATTAGTGCGACATGAATCCAAATTCTCATAACAGACCACTTAAAACCGTCCTCATTGTTAATAAATCTATGCACTTTTTGAAATGTCAAAACGAATGTGACCATGTCCTTTGTTTTACTGATGTTGATGATAAAGTTCATTATGAATCCCGTGGAGTAGAATATGAAATCATAGCACGATGCGAAATACAAGAAATAAATGGTGCCATATCGTTTCAAATTTGTATCTAGTGATATTTCCAATACTCGATAGATGTAGGCTGAGATAAATACTATCGTCGCGCACAATAACATTAAATTATTTAAATAATTATTTGGACTTATGAAATTATTCTTGATGCAATATTTAGGATTTAACACTAGTTTTTGCATCAAATTCAGGGGAAAAAACAAAGACTGCACGTCTTCATCTACTTTTTTCCTCAAAACGGTTTCAAAATAAACATTTTTTCTAATTTGGTGACAGATTTTTCTTTCTATGGACCTCATTGTATAGTGATTTACTGAAAGCAAATGCTAGAAGTGGAATAAATTTTAAAACATGGAAAGTACTAGAAACTTCATCATACTTTACTAAATTGTGTTATTGCTTTTATAATAACATAAGCGCGTGACAGAGTAAAAAAGCATCATTAACGAAATTGATAGATAATATTGTGTTGTTATGGGATCTATTTCACTATAATCCCTTATTGAATTATTAAGCTATTGCATAGCTTTTATCGCGGGCTTTGTGCGCGGTGACCGAATCAAGAAATTCCGTAACGAAAAAAACCTAACACCTTCCACTCCGCCTACCATGTAATGACGGTTCCCATGACAACGTGATGTTGTCATGGGAACGTAATTTTTGTTTTATGTCATCACGTCATCATCCCAAGTTTAGCGTTGACAAATAGGAAGTATGGAGGTTACAAATGCTATGCAATAGCTTTACCGCGGCAGTTCCCGAGTGCCACACGTTTTTTTTTTATTTGAGTCTCCTTCTTTAGGAGTACGAGTTTGGCGCAACCGGTACCGTCCATCAGTTCCTGTAATGTGTAGGAAACAGGACATGCAGGACACGATATTAACTGTTCCATCATTTGTGAAACAGTACCACATTTACACGCCGGCGAAGTTATCTACGAATCTCCACCTGAATATGTGGAGATTGATTTAAGTATGAATGTGTGAATGGCTTTAAGAGAAAAAAAGACTAAAGAAACAATGAATTGTATGACAGTCGATACGGTAGGAAATGGGTGATTGTAGCAAAAATTGCAAATAATACAAAAGCATAGTTGTATAGTTTAGGGTTGCATAGTTTAGGGTTGCATAGTTTATAATATTGGTTTATTTAAACATCTGACCAGATTATTAACAGTGATGTCAAGACAATCCTTTTTCGAAACTTAACAAAAGGAAGTGAAATTGATTGTTTCTTCATTCAATTTAATTATCTCTACCAAAACGGTGACCATACAAAAGCTTTCGTTTCCATTAATACACTTTAGAATTGTGACGTAGCAAAGACTTCCTTTAAAATTATTTGATTAAAATTATTACAAACAAACATTACATACGTTATCAAAATCATCGTTCAAATGACCGACAGTCCAGTTCTTAATATTATAATACGCGCTCGTTTGGTTCTGAAAGTGAGAGATGAAGACACAGATCAACATAAATCCTATTACTAACAATTTCTTGGACAAGAGTTTCCAAAACACGATTCTTCCTTTTCGGTGCTTGCATCATATGCTGTTCCTATCAAGGTTCTCCGTAAAGTACAATTGTATAAGGTCTCATCGTGCACCTTACTATATCGTGTCGCTTATTGGTACTCTTGGATTTATAATATTTCACATAGAAAATCTCTTGGCAAGGGAATTTGACGGAGTAGTCAATCCATTTCTCATTGTCTTCATAAAATTCAATGTCGTCTTTGTTGTGATTCCTTTCGTTTCCTTTTACATACTGAACATTATACAGAGAAAGGACCATGTTCAAATGATTTTAAATATTCAAAGAGCTTTTCGATTAATTCATTATAAGCACTACAAGAAGTCGATCATTAGAAATTGGAACGGAATCGCGCGCCATTGTATTTTCTATATTATTGGTGTGACACTAACTCGAAACTTTAAATTAGCAGTATATTTTTATTCTTTGATTTATCTCGATGTGAACTTGACTTATGGTATTTCTGTAATTGCTTTGATAAGAGATGGAATGATTTCATGGATCTCTGAGGTCGAGTACTATAGCATTCTCAGCTTGGAGCTAGAAGACGATAAATATAATGATAAATTAAAAAAACTTTTCCAAGCATACATACATTTATTGGAAGCTTATGATGTTTTCAAGAAAATATTTAAGTTTGCGGTAAGATAATCTTTTTTTGTGATGCGTGTGCCATGAAGTTTGCTTATTAATTTGCTAATGCTGTGCAAAGGCTGTACCAATTTTGTACTTATTAATTTTTCATAATTTAAAAACTCACAGACTTCAAATAATAATAATCGCTGTCAACATGAAAAGTGCCCAAAACGCTGGTAGCATTATCACATTGTATGGCAATGCTGATTCTTTAGCCAAAAAATAGGCCAACACTCTGGTTACGTGAAGATTCGACCAACCGCTTGACGATGTATCGAAAAACTAAGTAGCCACTTAGTTTCAACACCAAACGGCTCGAATATAATTATAAGTCCCAATAAAACTCGAGTATTGGTACCGTTTGAGGTTTTCCATACCTGCAGCAGCCACTCCAGCACAGCCCGTCGTGCTAGGAAGATGGAATGGCGCAAGGGTGTCGACACACGTTGCATCCCACAATAAAGGCCTACCTACCTTCCAAGGCAATATGGTCATTCCGTTTGGTCTCTTCCCGCCGTCGCGTGCCAAGCCATTGGGTTCTAAAACAACTAATCCCTTTAATTTTAAAGCATTTTCTATTTATTTGATTTTCAGGCTTTATTTCAAGCACTAGACACATTTCTCTTAAGTATACTTTATCTTCAAACATTGATAGAACTAGCAAGATCCGGGGAAACTCATTATGGAACGGTAAGCATTCTGATAATTTCTTGAAAATATCTTTTGTCTCATCTTCCTGACCTAGAAGCCAAATGCTGCCAAACGAAGTCGGATTCAAATATATATCATCAGCATTACCAAAAAGTCTTTTTTTTTAAAGACTCTTCATCTGCCTAGCCTTTTCTCAACTGTGTTGGGGTCATACTTCAACTGAATGAGACGAAATTCAAATCTTGTATAAAATGCACACTATGCAGGCAGGCATATTATACGTTGGGGGATTACATCACTGACAAAAATGCTTGGCTCAATGCTGGTCCTACTCCACAACCACAACTAATTGATTAACATTTGCAAATACTGTTGGAGCTGCTGAAGATTGTAAGACCATCTTTGCATTGTATAAACTCAATCTCTTTTGTATTATATAATTGCATAGCACACTATGATGTGAGCACTATGTACTAAAGAGTTACCATTTACCGGGTAATATGTCTTGCATTGACTTGAATGTGCCCTGGCGGCTGTGAGTATGTCATGCTCACTCAAATGTTTCGCTGATGGTGGCGTGTGTGTTGGATCATTTAGCTCCCTTCAAAATGGTTGAGCTGAATGGTGCTAATCCATACGTCATGTTCGTGAACGGGCGCCGTCAGTTGGGACTGGTCATCTCTTAGCTGCCAGGGCTTATTTTTATTTTTTTTTAATTGTTCTTTTTTATCTTTTTATTACGGACGCTTCTCATGTGCACGTCTTTCTACATTGTTTTCACATGTATAATTTTAACATGAATGATGTAACCAATATTTTGTAACAATTTTTTATTTAAAAGAGTGTCCGTGGAGTTTCTTGCCCGTTCTTCTCCATAGGTACCTACTACGCTTTGGAATGGGCAACTAGCTTCATACCTATTTCTGACTGACCGATTCCTTGACAATTCAAAAGTGCCTGTAAATGGTTTAATTGAAATAAATGATTTGAGTTTGAGTCTAACTGGATATAGCTGAATATTAGTATTTTACATGGAGCGACTGCCTGTCTGCCCTTCTCTACCCAATTATTGGATAAAGAAATACCCCTTGTTAAAATTGGTAGCCAGACTTTCGGTTTTTTGACTACCCGTAACGACTGCCACAGATTTACGAATGACAGCCGGGACTAATCAATAGCTTCCAAGGCAAGGCAGGGTCTTGGTATAAAATGAGTGGGTAATCCATCCACGGACCAACTGCAAGCATAGCTTCGATTGAGCCGTACAGCTTCTGTTACTTAGCCAACGAGTCCCTCTGCGTCTGCCAATATGACTGGGAATTTGTTTTTTCTTTGCAGTATGACGTTGACACATTTGGAATTGTGACGATTCTTTGGGTGGTGAAGAATGTTGGTTTCGTCAGTATGTTCAGTTTGCATTGCGAGAAATTCTACGTGTCTGTCTCTAAGGTAGACGCTGCTTGCAGTAGATTGCTAAGTTGTCTTCAAAGTACTGGTAAGAACAGAGGACCTAGACAAAGTGACATTCTTTCAGCGATAAAGTCATAAAAGTCAAAGTATGGAACTTTCATAATCATAAGCTACCGAAAATCTTATAAAGAAAGAAAGAAAATACATTGATTTAGCACGGATTAAAAAACATACAATATAATTATACAGCAGATCAAAAAATAAAATCAAATAAGCAGTGTAAAGTGCGATGTAAGAAATTTGTAGGGGAATGTGCCTGACGGCTGCAAAAAAAAGCCCTGTTCAGCAAAAAGCAATATTTCTGTTGAAAGTCTATGAAGCAATACGAAACACTTCGAAAGCTATTGCCACTTGTCTAGGCTCCCAGATTGTTTAACTAAAGATAGGATAGGATCAGCATAGACTTATTTTCAACTTAATATTCTGTAGTATTTTTTTTACTTTTAGTGTTTTTTTTCTGAAGGGAAGGTTTCATAATTGTTTTTTGGGTTACATAGGCAAATGGCAATAACAGAACCCTTATTATTTCATTCTTTTTGTCTGTCTGTCCGTCCATCCGTAAGTCACAGTTATTTTACTGGGGTCTATTGGCACTGCATCGTGAAAATTTGGAGGTTGTGTTGCCACTCCCACTCCATACATGTTTAAAGCGAGTTTTTTTTCTTAAAGTGGGACAGAGCTGGCTTAGAAACTTATTTTATTGTCCATAAAATCAAGTACATAATATGTTTGTGTTAATATTCATCCCGACTACGAAACCCTTGTGCATGGTCTGACAGCACTTGGTCGGTTTTTTGATGTGAAACATCTATAGCGGCGAGTCAGACCGACTGTAGGCGTGCAGACGCGTGGTAATGCGTCGCTACGCCAGCAGTCGCCATATTTATTTCCTGTCGTAAATTATCCTTTTATGCATATTGCGTACATAATAATTTCGATGTTTCATATCTACCAGGCGTCCCGCGACGGCTTATTTTTTTTGTTAGCATGTTTTTTTTTTGCTCCACAAAGTTTTAGTTTTTATCCTTTGTCTTGTAAAAATTCATTGAAGACACAAACATCCGTAATTATGAATCTACGTTTGTTTTTCCTAATCCTTTTAAATTCTTTGTTTTCTATTACAGTGGAAGCAAAGAGGCTTTGTAAGAACGTGCTGCGGCTGAACCGTGCAGCCTTCCACAAGATGACTGCTTGTCGGATGTTCACAATCGATGGACGACTACCTCAGGATTTCAATAATCTGATATTGGAGTATATGTGTCTGACACTTCAATTTGCCATCATAACATCGATAAAATATTATACTTAAATATTTCAACATAAAAAAACGAGCGAGCCTTAGAGCAAGGCTCGAAACCGGTTAGAAAAATACCGGTTAATGCCGGTTTATTTGGGTTTTACTCTGAACTTTTCTTAAGAACGTAACAATGTTTATTTATCCAAAATAATACATAGACACAGGTTGAGCACAGTTGTAGTTATACTAAAAATTATACATAATTGTTTGTACAGAAGTTAAAAGGCTATTAAAATCTTTATGACAAAAATGTAAACCCTGTCTCTCTAACTAGGAGGCCTGTATCTTGAGAGACAGTGTTCGGCCAGATGGTTACGTAAATTAAGTTGTACCCTTTAAAAGTGAAGTAGTGTCGATCTATCTATGATTACATGGTGAACAACATTATTTAATTTTGTAAACATTTTAAGTGAATCCTGCAGTTGTGATTCAATTAAATTAAATCCGTTTGTAGTGTGCTGATTGTATGTGAGGGTAGGTGTGTGTGCGTGTGTGTTGGTGTATGTGTGTTGGGGTGTGTGTTTGTGTGGGGGTGTGTTGGTGTATGTATGTATATATATTAGAGATATGTGAATGTTTGTGTTGCTGTTACTTTTATCAGTGATATGTCAAGCGATGTATGTTAATAATGATTCTGTTTTAATATAGTCCTGCTGAGTAAGCCATTTTAACTTTAAATTTAAATTTAAACGTGAACGTTTTAAGAACTTTATTTTAACCTAAATTAATCGGTTTATTCGACGAGCGGTATGTCGATAAAGGCGTTGCAACTTGTGACTACTTGTGTGGATGCCGCGCTTAATAAAAACTAACCAAAAAACCGGTTGGTATTGATCTAAACCGTTTAATCCGAAAATCCATTAATGCAAAGTCTCCTCCAAAACCGGTTTATACGAACGAAACCAAATGTAAAGGTTTTTGCGTCAAGTACAGTCAACGGTTATAAATGGAGTGCCACCGGAATGTTCATATTTGCGTGCACGCCAGGTCTGCGCCTATCTCTATGTGTGTGTGATGTTTTAATGCAGACAGTTCCTAACGCGCACACAGTATACGAAAGGGCGATGTTGGTTGGCAGATGAATGTGTGGTCATACTTGTTTCTTTCCTAATAATCAATAGTGTAATTTCTTTTTTTTCTGGTTTTACATAACTTACTGCATTTGTGTACGAGTGAATAATCCTTAATCAATGTAAAATTGCTTCCAGAGGGGTGGAGACCTGGTGTCCTGAAATACAGGCCTTTCGCCTGGTTTAGGCACCAGGCTCCCACAGTATAATTAAGACTATTATGTATTGTCCTACCTATGATCATTTGAAAATGTACTTTTATTTGTGGTGAGAAATAAAAATCTTATTTTATCTTATTCCTATCATTCGTAATAGAAAATTTTAAAGGATTTTTTTGTTAATGGTAAAAGTTTTAAATACATGACGGAAGTGAATGTTGGGTGTGGCAAAACAAGCGTGAAAGTAGAATAAATGCTGTGGAAATGCATTCTTTGCGAAGCATATGTAGTCTGACTATGAATGATAGGCTGAGGAATGATGTGATAAGACAGCGGTATGATTTAAAAGAAGATGTAGTGACAAAAATTGAAAAGGGTATGCTGAGATGGTTTGGGCATGTTGAGAGGATGAATGGAAGGCGACTAACAAAATGTATTTACAAGGCTGATGTGAAGGGAAAGGCCGGTCGAGGATGCTTTAGGAGGACTTATACTGACCTTATTGGTGATGTTCTTCAGAAAGGCCAGGTGCGTAGTACTCGCAACCGGCGTGCGTGTATGACCAGATGTATAAACGTAGACAAGGCAAAAGGAGTATGTAAGGATCGTAGCAGGTGGCGTTCTGTAGTTTCTGCCTACCCCCATAGGAAGAAGGCGTGAGTTTATGTATGTATGTAAGATAGTTTTTTACAAAAAGCGATCTGTAACAGTACAATAACGTAAATAATGATAAGTCCAGGCCACACGAGGTTATCTTACTGAACGTTCGATTAGTCTGCAACACTTTCCTGCAAAAATATTTTTGATTCTCTGCAAAGATAAATGGTTAAACTAGATTTAGATACCAGTATTTGTATTATATAAAATAGTAATATTCTGCCTCATTCGGTTAGATGGGAAGCGGACTCTAACATAGTTGGGAAAAGACTTGGCAGATGATTAAAATTGGCGCATCTTTAGATGCTTTAAATAAAAAAATTAAGTTGTGTGGCATCATGCCTATATTTATTTATTATAATCATGATGATAAAACTTTACTCACCGTTTCGTAAATTGTTATGTAAAAATATTTAAATTGAATTGTGCACTAACTAGATCCAGGCTTGGGTGCAAAATGCTACACGGGTCAGTGACAGTTCGGCCCGAGTCAACTTAACCCGATTAATAATACCAGATACTACGTCGTCAAAACGCCTAAAAAGAGGTATGTACCGTCAGAAGAGCACGGTAAACTTTTTGTTGAAATCGCCTTCTTATTTCTAGACTATTGTGAATTTGATGTGCAAGAGTGAGAATCTCACCCTGAAATGTTTGAAATACTGGGAGATAAATGTAAATTCAAAACTAGATATCCTAATAGATTAATTATTCCTAGAATGAAAACGGAATTGTATGGGCGAAGTTGCTATTGTATTAAAAGCTAATTATATTAAAAAAAAAAAAAAATACAAAAACGCGAGCGGCGCCTGGGGCTAAACTAAACTATCATTTTTTTACCGACAACTGAAAACTATATCAAAATCCTAATTTAAATATATCCCGTCAGATTGTTCGGATGACGTACAGCATTCTTGCCAGCCTGTACAGCATGAGGTTGCATCTCATGATAAAACCTTACACTATCTAATATATAGTTGTTATCCTATATGTATTCAGATTTATAACAAGATTCCTAACCAAATTAAAGAACTCCCAATGGTCCGCTTCAGAAGGGCTTTAAGCAGTTGGTTAGTTGCGAATTTCTTCTATAATATAAAAGAATTCCTCCAGTTTAAATTAAAATGATGTAATTGTATACTAAAAATTTGGACGTCATTATGTTATAATTAAATATGTTAAGCTACTATCTCACTACCACTGTAAGAACTTTTGTAACCATATTTATCTGCAAATAAATCTTTGACTTGACTTTGAGATAGAAAACTTTGCGATTGTCATCAGATCCGATGTGTGTCATTTTTAACCGACTTCCAAAAAGGAGGAGGTTATATGTTCGTCGCGTATGTGTCACTGGTAGCAGGTAGTGGTGTTTGAATGTGTGTGGGGTAGGTACCACAACTAAAAAGTGAAAAATAAAAAAAAACAACCGACCTCCAAAAAAAAACACTACAAAGTGAAAAATAACTTTAATTTCGGAAGTCGGTGGCAAAAAACTAAAATACAAAACCCAAGACACCGACTTCCGAAATTAAAGTTTTTTTTCACTTTGTAGTGTTTTTTTGGAGGTCGGTTGTTTTTTTTTTCTTAGCAATGCTTGTCTTTTTTAGTCCAGACAATTTGAAAACTAATGTAAGCTCATTAGTTTTCAAATTGTCGCTACAAAATAAGTATCATAATTGAGATAGATGATATCTGATAAATATCGGGATAAGTGCGTGTGAGTACCTAATATTGAGTAAGAGAGGGTGAGAGTGTGTATTTGCATGCATGTTCTTCAAATTTGTCAATAGTTCTATTTGTCCAAAGAATAAACTGATCCTAGTCATGACATAGCAAACGATACACTATTAGTTGATTAAAATGAAAACCAATTATTATTATCACCAAATTTAAAAAATGTTCTTTATGTAAACGGCAGTGCCGTCCTACACATTCAACTACGTGCTCGTACGGTTCGGTCGTACGGTTGTTCAAGCGAATCAGACATGAACACACAGATCACCATAACCCCTATGACAAACAATTTCTTGGACAGAAGATTTCAAAATGTGCTCTTTCCTATCCGTTTTTTACAGTACATGCTTTTCATATCAAGTTTCTCCATAGAGCACAATTGTGTTAGACCTCATCGTACCTCTTACTATATCGTGTCACTCATCGGTACTCTTGTATTTATGAGCATTCATTTTGAAGCCCTCATAACGAAGGATTTTGATGGAACAGACAGTCAATTTATCATTATCTTTATTAAGCTTCGCGTCGTCTTGCTGGTGATTCCTTTTGTTTTCTTTTACATACTCAATGTTATTCTAAGAAAAAACCACATTGAATTGGTTTTAAAGATCCAAAAAGCTTATAGGTTAAGCAATTTCAAGCAATACAAAAAGCCTACTATTAGAAACTGGGTGTTAATTGTGCGTCATATTCTTGACTATGTTCTCAGTGTTGCGATCACTCGCAATATTTTTATGGCAATGTATTTATATACTCTAATTTATTTTGATGTGCGTTTAACTTATGGTGTTTCTATAATTGCCTTGATACGAGATGGAATGATTTCATGGATCTCTGAGGTAGAGTACTACAGTAAACTGAGACTGGAGCTAGGAGAAGACAAATATAATGATAAATTGAAAAAGCTTTTCCAAGCCTATATCAATTTAATGGAAGCGTTTGATATGTTCAAGACCATATTAAAGTTTACGGTAAGAGTATCTCTTTGAGCTTTGATTCGTTTTTGCAAAACATTGTCAATAAGTTTTGATTTTGATATGGTTGTGGAGAAACTGCTCAAATATACATATAGTAAATTACTGCCGCGGCCTGCAAAAGTGGCATAGCTGGACGAAAGTGAAAATGTGGGCCGAGGCAAAGCCGAGGCATACACACGTGAGTCCATCAATGCCTGGTTGCGGCCAAAGTTTGTATGTTAGTAATTTTCTCAAAATATAATGTGCGGAAATTCAAACTAAGTAAATCTTATATATAAAATTCTCGTGTCACAATGTTAGTTACCTTACTCCTCCGAAATGGCTTTACTGATTTTTACCAAACTTTATATGCATATTCAGTAGATCTGAGAATCGGCTACTATATATTTTTCATACCCCTAAGTGATAAGGGTTGTCCACCCCAAACAAATAATTGGCAAAACAACGTTTGCCGGGGTCAGCTAGTTAATTATAAATTCCATTGCTCGCGTATATTTGACCAGTATTCCCTTCTACGTTATTAATATTCGATTAATAACGTAGAAGGTTGTCAAAATAATGCTGGAATTTTTAAGAATTTTTGAGCGAACACATTTTTCAGTACACTGTAATTATTTCCATGTTGTTTGGTGATTATTGTTGTTATTTGTTGTCGTGTTGTTGCTGCTGTTGTTTCATAAATAAAACGTAATTTATTTCCAGATATTATTTCAAGCAATAAACACATTTTTTCAAAGTCTATTGTTTCTACAAACAATAATAGAAGTAATGAAATCAGGAGTAACACATTATGGCTCGGTAAGCTAATATGTAATTTAGCAATTGCCACAGGGGTATTCCCGAGAGCTTTTAAAAGGGCAAAAATTACACCAGTATTCAAGAGTGGGAAAAGGTAGCGTGTGGCAAACTACAGGCCTATTTCTGTACTAAGTGCACTATCAAAGATTCTAGAACGTATCTTAAATAGTTGCTTGACTAATTATTTGGACAAAAATAATATCATCTCAAGCAAACAATACGGGTTTAGAAGTGGTCTATCAACCGAAGATGCGGTTGCAAACTTTAGTAGTAAGGCAATAAGCTTACTTGATAAAAAGCAGAAATGTTTTGGAATCTACCTAGATTTGTCTAGAGCGTTTGACACGGTTTCAATTCCCATTCTTATCTCAAAGATGGAAAGCATCGGCATACGTGGACTAGCTTTAAGCATTTTTAAAGATTACTTGTCTGGTCAGACGCAGTCTGTTTGTATCGGCACGATGGTGAGTGATGAAGAACCCGTTAATTAGGGGTTCCCCAGTGGAGTATCTTGGGACCAACTATGTTTCTAATCTATATTAATGATCTTTGTAATCTTAAAATTCCGAATTGTGACATATTAACATATGCAGACGACACGGCTCTATTATCTCACGGAGAAGACTGGATTTCTGCTAAAAAGCATGCCGAAAATGGACTGCGGGTTGTAATGCAATGGCTCTCTAACAACTTGCTTACCGTTAATATAGAGAAAACAAAATTTATCCGTTTCTTTCTTCCGAACTCCCGTGAGCCACTCGAAGCCACCGACACACTCACAGCTCACATCTGTGCGGTTCCAGCGGACTGTGTCTGCTTATCCTTGTCACGAGTGAGCAATATTAAATATCTTGGGGTCTTACTAGACGAGCGACTCGACTAGCGACCACAAATTGAAGCTCTCACTAGTCGCATCAGAAAACTAATGTATATTTTTAAGAATTTGAGACACAGCGCTGATGCTTTAACGATTTAAATGGTCTACACTGCCCTATGTCAGTCAGTGTTAATTTATTGCATACCCGTATGGAGTGGAACCTATAAAACTGTCTTTCTTGTCCTGGAGAGGGCGCAAAGGGCAATTTTAAAGTTGATACACTTTAAACCACGATTATACTCAACTGCCAAACTATATGCCGAATGTAAGGTTATGACTGTGAGACAATTATATATTTTAAAAACAGTACTTCGAAGGCATTCGCTACTACCGCTGGACGACAAAACCAATAAAAAGCGCTCCGGTGCAGTTGTTTGCCCTGGAGTACCTTGCAGAACAGCTTCCGCTAGTAGACAATTTGACGCAGTAAGCTCGAGACTCTATAATACGGTCAACAAAACCATCAACATTTACAGCTTAATTAAACGAGAGGTTAAACAAAAACTAAGTAATTGGTTGCAAACTTTAGATTATGCTCAAACTGAGATGCTTTTAATAATAAAAAAGTAAAATAATTTTTTTGTCGATGTGAAGGTATATGTTTATTTATTTCTATTTTAATTTTAAATTTGTAGTTTTAGATAATGTAGATACTGTAATAGAATTTTAATTTTAATTTTTTATTTAATTTCTCATGTAAGTTTCCAAATTTTAATTTTTAGTTTAATTTATTTACTATTAAATGTTGGAAGTCAATTCGTAGGCTACAAGTTTGTGTCTATATAAGTCCTGTGTAAAACCACTAACTCCCAAAATACAAGCTTGACTTAGTTTGGGAGTTGGTATATCATTAATACTTGCTGCTGTACAACCATCAAACACCTTAAAAATTGTACTTCATAGATTAAGTTTTTGTTGTACTTTGAGAGTGAAATAAATTTATTATTATTCTTATTTATACGTCTTTGACATTTCTCGGGACCCAGGGGTCCCGGACCATTTAGGCAGACATTATATTAAATAATGTAATTATTATTTTGAGACATCTTGTTGTGAATCCACTATATTATTCTAATTTATCTTTGAATTGCAGTGTGATGTCAGAGTATTCGAAATAATCTCCATCCTTTGGTCAATGAAAAATGTTGCATTCGTCACTATATTTAGTACGTACTGCGAAAGATTTTATGTATCTGTATCTGAGGCAGATACTACTTGCTGCAGGCTGTTGAGAAGTATGCAAAGTACTGGTAAGATTAGACCATTTAACCTATCGACGATGTGCTATGGCCAGACGTATTATGTTCATAAGAATTCGCGCCATTTCCGATTGCATTAATTTACTATGATTGCTTGTTACAATATTGACATCTAGGATCAAGTGGCAGTGTACCCAACATTAAAACGTATTATTTGTGGTCTTTGAAGAATTGCAGGGATATTTCACTTTAGAGCTTGCTTTGTACAAGACTTTTTAATAATGTTTTTGTTTGTTTCTGTAACAGTGCAAGCTAAGAGGCTTTGTAAGAACGTGCTGCGGCTGAACCGTGCAGCCTTTCACAAGATGACTGCTTGTCGGATGTTTACAATCGATGGAAGTCTACCTCAGAAGTTTAATAGTCTAGTATTGGAATACATTGTTGTGATACTGCAATTTGCCGTCTTGTGGTGGATGAACAGCAAGAAAAGAAAAGCATTTATAGTGGTCGCATATGATGTGTAACATCTAACATCTTGGCTGACTGTACCAATCTCTCGAAAAATGTATTAGTACCATCTGACGGCCAACTGTAGCACTGTGCGCGCTCATTGGCCAACAGAAGTGAAAACTTAAAACTAGAATTTAACATATTAACATTCATCATCATCATCATTCTGTTTCAAATCTTTCGGAAAATGGGTTGGTCTCATCTGACGGCCAACTAGCACCACGAGTACTCATTAGTCAAATCAAATAGCGGGCACTTCCTCGACTTCCTTTTACACACTGCCTTCCCTTTTCATGAAATCACTCCCGCAGGAAACCGAGAAGCAATATTTGCAGGAAAACGAGAGGTTACACATCAATAATAAAAGATTTTAATTACAAAGTGCATTTAAGACATTTGTGACTCATAATATAATCAAGCAATTGGGTCATAATATAAATGTAAACATGGAGAGCTTAGGAAGTACCTAGTCTTAAAGTGAATAAAGATCTCGAATACTTTTTGTGTTTTATTCTTTTTGCGTACCAATAAAAGTAGCTCATTTACAAAAAGCGAACTGCAACAGTACAATTCGGTAATTGCTGATAAGTCCAATAAAACATAATTGTAACACAACCTCTACATAGAACAGGCCACATGCGGTCATCTTACTGAACGTTCGATTTACCTGTAACACTTTCTTGTTAAGACGTTCTTGACTTTCTGTTAGAATAGGTATAGTGTTATAGTTTGAATAGTCCAGGTTTTTCACTAGCAGAAATACACAACGTCTCAGCCTCCTCAACTGTAATGTAGAACTTCTCGCAACATTGTGTATAATCAACAGGATCATCTTCTAATAATAATAATTAATTAAATATAAAGCGAAAGGTCAGTCACTCACTTATTCATCACGAAATCTCGAAAACCGCTTGACGTATAAAGATGAAATTTGACAGTTAGATAGTTCATAGTTAGTAGACGTCCGCTAAGAACGGATTTTCGGAAATTCGTCCTTTAAGGGGGGGTGACAAGGGAGAATTTTTTTTTGTATGAAAAATCTTATTTCTTGAGTTAATAAACTTGAGACTTGGCACAAATATTTATCTATGTAAATGATAAAATTTGCCATTTTTAGTTTTTCTAAACTATCCCCTAAAGGAGGATTGGGGGTGTCAAAGTTTGTATGGAATAATTTTAACGCGCGTTCTTATTAATTCGAAACTCAGTATTTATACTTAAGATTGAAAATAAATAAAAACGTATTTCAGGGATTTTTGGTGAAAAGGGGTATTCATGTTTACAGGGGAGGATTCTACTGTGTGGTTTGGTTAACTTGAAAATTGGTTTATATAAATAATCAATTAGTCAAATAATGGAAACGTCGCAATAGACTTTTCAAAAATTATTATCATGTGTTTGTTATGGGGGATGAACAATATTACAATAAGTTCGTATTCTTCTATAGTTTACCGCAAATTGTAAAAAGGCTAGCCAAAAAGTTAGAATATTGCAGAAAGTTACGGATTTAACTTTTTTAAAGATTATCATCTCGCTATAGCTTTATGGATCTAACTAACTAAGCAGTCAATCATAACAAATAACAAGGTGGATTTTGAGATGGGGCAATAAGGGAAGGTACTTTAACCGTTGGTTGTCGCTACAAGAAAACAGTCTTATGAGACTGTCCTTAACCTTTTGAAATATGATCTGCATTCGCAGATTTTGAAATAATGTACAGTCAGCAAGAAAATTGCTAATTTTCATAAAACTTTTTTGGTGCCAGTCGATTCTATTTCTTATTACTAGGGTCAAAAAACTATATCGAGCCAACTGAGGATTGAGTACAAGAATGTCTGTCTGTATGTTAACTTTTCACGCCTAAACCACTGAACGGATTTCGATCAAATTTGGCAAGGAGATAAATGGCATCCTAGGGTAGGACATGCTACTTTTTGTCTCAAAAATAATCCTAAAGGATATCGTTGATATTTCGAGAATGAAAGTTTTTATTTTATTTATTTATTTGCTAACATGTAAAACACTGATTAGTAGGCATGCATTAAAATTTCATGACACAGTATTAAGACATGCACCCTGCAAGGGCACTGCAAATGTTTACATATCAAATGATTACATAATATATAATATTGATTCTAATTATAACAATTCATTACATTTCAAAAAACATTAATTCATTCATTATTACATTTTATTTCATTGAAATCATTTTTATTACTTTGTTCATTTATTTTAGTCATTATTAGTAAGCATAACATTATAGTAATATAGTAAAGTAATTTATTATTATTTTCACATTTACGTCAAGCTTATTATTATGAGGTCAATCGATTCACAATTTGTCAACTTTAAATTCCTCAACGGTATAGTAGCCTTTCTTTATTAACAGAGATTTCAACTGCTTCAAGAAAATTGAGTCATTTGGTAGGGATTTTAAACTTTCCGGTAGCTTATTAAATATATTAGCTAGTCTTGAATGTGGGCTTTTCCCGATAAATTTTAAGTTTGTGATGGGTAGTATTAGTCTATTCTTGTTCCGTCGGTTATAGTTTTCATTTAGCTCGATATTAGACTTGAAGAGGTGCCTATTTTTCCTAACGAATATACAACTTTGCAGTATATATATATAGCTGGTAGTGTGAGAATTTGATGTTTAATAAAGTGTGGCCTACAACTCTCTCGTTGGCCTATGTTCATCAATATTCTGATACATTTCTTTTGCTGAATGAAAAGGTCCAAAAAGTCAGTACTGTCCCCCCACAGAATAATACCATAATTCAGCCAGGAGTAGGCGTACGCATAATAGGCAGTTAAGGCGGTTTTATAATCTGTGTTGCATTTCAATATGCTTAGTGCATAAATAAATTGGGACAATTTTGCTCTTGTACTTTCTACATGTTTCTTCCAATTTAGGTTTGAGTCTAATGTTAGGCCTAAAAGTTTAAATTCGTTTATTTCTTCTAATTTTATTTGTTGTGTTTAATATATTTAGGTTTTTTCTCGCCAAACTTCATACTGCTAGGTCAACGGGAAGTACCATGTAGGCTTTATTTTGCAAGTGTCAACATAAATATGCGGTATAATTTAATGGCCGTATTTTTTTTTGCATTGACTTGGAAGTTTGATTTTCTTTACAGCTCCAAGGGACCGTAAATCTAAGTTTTTGATATCTATTTCAACTTGATGCCTCCAGGTGTTTCTGGGAAAAAGGGTCTTGACAGACAACGAAGTCATCCTTTAACGGTTTTAATTTTGCATTTTGAGGTACGGAACCCTAAAACAGATTTATTATCTGCCTGTTACTTTTTAATACCATAACGGCTGAACGTATTTATATGAAAGGCATACGGATAAGTCATAATCTGGGTTAGGACATTGGATACTCTGAATTCCGGTAGCGTGTTCCTGTGGGATATTTTGTGACATCCACGCGGGCGAAGCCGCGGGCAAAAGCTAGTATGTCATAATGATATAATTAGGTAACCATGCTGACAGTAAACTGAAAAAACAAATTATCTTGAGGCACTAGACAAATGACAATAAGAACAAATTTAACATTGTAGTTGAAAAACAGGTTATTCCATATATTCCAACTGCAAATGTAAGTTGGTCGACATACTCGTTAACCTGTAAAGCCTACTTAGCTGTGATAACTTTCCTTATAACTTTATTATATATACTACTGCCGTGAATTTTTCACATATCCGATAACAACCATTTAGCTTGCACTTGAAATTAACTAAAATTTGCACTTTAAAAAAGTATGTCAAACAATATTAACTGTAATTATAAATATCGGGATCGTGTGAGTACTTAATATTGAGTAAGAGAGGGTGAAGGTGTGTGTGATCCACAATTATTGTACAATTCCCGAAAAGATTCTGAGGACCCAGCAGGGTATTTATGGCTTGACCAATGAAAATAACGAGTTCAGAACGAGATAAACTTTAATTTCAATAAACAATGAATAAAAATCGAGAGTAACGGAAAATATTTTTTCTAAAAGTTGACAAAATGACATTATTGACACTTAACAAATATGTAAATAATTATATTTTCCCAAAGAATAAACTAATCCTAGTAATGACAAAGCAAACGATACACTGTTACTTGATTAAAATGAAGACCAATAATAATTAGTATTACCAATTGAAAAAATATTCTTCATGTAAACGACAGTACCATCCTGCGCATTCTACTACGTGCTCGTACGGTTGTTCAAGCGAATCAGACATGAACACACGGATCACTATAAACCCTATTACAAAGAATTTCTTAGATAGAAGATTTCAAAATGTGCTCTTTCCTATTCGGTTTTTACAATACATGCTTTTAATATCAAGTTTCTCCATAGAGTACAATTGTATTAGACCTCATCGTGCCTTTTACTATATCGTGTCACTCATCGGTACTCTTGTATTTATAAGTTTTCATTTGGAAACCCTCATGACGAAGGATTTTGATGGAGCAGACAGTCAATTTATCATTATCTTTATTGAGCTTCATGTCGTCTTGCTGGTGATTCCTTTCATTTTCTTTTACACACTCAATATTATTCTAAGAAAAGACCACGTTGAATTGATTTTAAAGATCCAGAAAGCTTATAGGTTAAGCAATTTTAAGCAATACAAAAAGCCTACTATAAGAAACTGGGTCTTAATTGTGCGTCATAGTCTTGACTATGTTCTCAGTGTTGCGATCACTCGCAATATTTTTATGGCTATGTATTTATATACTCTAATTTATTTTGATGTGCATTTAACTTACGGTGTTTCTATAATTGCCTTGATACGAGATGGAATGATTTCATGGATCTCTGAGGTAGAGTACTACAGTAAACTGAGACTGGAGCTAGGAGACGACAAATATAACGAAAAATTGAAAAAGCTTTTCGAAGCCTATGTCAATTTAATGGAAGCATTTGATATGTTCAAGACCATATTAAAGTTTACGGTAAGTTTATCTCTTTGAGCTTTGATTCATTTTTAAGCGACTTCAAATAAGGAGGAGGTTCTCAATTCGACTGTATTTTTTTTTTTTTTGTTTGTTGGCTCAGAACTTTCTAGTGGGTGAACCGATTTTGATGATTCTTTTTTATTTGAAAGCTGGTGCTTTTCGTGTAGTCCCATATAAATTTTATTAACTATGCTTGGACGTTTCTTTAGTTAGCTTCAATAATACGTATTTTTTCCCACTTAATATGTGGATGATATGTTAAGTTCCTCTCACTGTTATTTACTTGTGTGGGATTATATTTGTGTGGGAGTAAATACCACAACTAAAAAGAGAAAAATAAATACTCTACAAAGTGAAAAATAACTTTAATTATATATTTTTAATAACTTTAAAGTCAGTGGTAAAAAACGAAAATTCAAAACCAAAGACACTGACTTCCGAAATTAAAGTTATTTTTCACTTTGTAGTGTTTTTTTTGCAAGTCGGTTGTTTTTTTTTTGCAAAACATTGTCAATAAGTGCTTTTAGACATTTTTATTCGCTTTTGGAGAAACTGCTGAAATATATTATTTAATAAATTACTGCCGTGGCATGTAAAAGAATTGCAGGACGATGGCAAAAATGTGGGCCAAGGCGAAGCGGAGGCAAGGCCAGGCTTGTATAGTACTTTTCTCAAATGATAATATGCGGAAATTTAAACTAAGTAAATTAGGTAATTATAAATTCCAGTATCAATGACGAACAACGATAAATAATTTTCATGCGCCAATATGTTCATTTGTTTCTTTTTACATGACTGCCCAAAAAGGAGTAGGTAATGTTTTCAGGGTTCAAGTATGTATACATACATACATAAACCCTGAAAACATTATATTATGTGAGTTTCTTTGTTCCACCATAACTTTTAAATGCCTGAACAGATTTGGATTTATGGGGTATCGTTAGCATCCTTACATCATCCTAAACATAGGCTAATTTTGTATATATCTTGATGTCTGACTGAAATATTTCTAATATTTTCTAAACAAGACATCACAGACAGACAAATTAAAAGTCCAGAGTCACACGTAATGGGGTGCGTACAGAAAACCTCCACGCGTGACTGATACCTGCTGGTCCCTTACGGATACGTTCGGGGGGAAGAGCAGTTGTCAGGCCGGTGCACCCTGGGCATAAACAATATACTCTTCGGAAAAGGTTTGGGAGTTTTTCGGAGAGGGTATTGTTTGTGGCTAATTTCTGTGGGCGGGGGAGCAGCATGCTCCTCGACGTTCCTCCGCTTGTCCCTCTGATTTGCAGAGGGCACAGTGGGGGAACGAAGGAGGCGGGTCGCTCCTGATCGATCGACGTTCGTCGATTGACACTGGACGTGACCCCAGCCGCTGCGGTGCAGGCGCACCAAAGCGGCTATCGTTTCTCCCTCAAGAGCGATCTTGAGGGAGAACTTTCGGCGGGTTCGCTGAGCCAGGTTATCTGGACAGCGGACGGAGGCATGTATAATGCCGCCGCCGGGGGCTTGGCTTAACCGCCCGGCCCAGAGGAAGGACACCTCTAAGATAAAAAACCACCTAATCCTAAGTTTAGAAGCGCGGCGAGAGGATGAGTGGTTGGTGGGGGACCAGTCGTTAGCGCTTCACCTGTAGATACCTGCCGAACTCTACAGTATGTAGGCTTACCTAGGCAAGAGGCTCTGCCTAGGTGGACATGTAGTTCCTCAATACTCGTGGGATTAAGAATGGATACAATTATTAAAAACAAAAAAAACCAAAACCAAGACGACGTGCCAATTGTATTGGCGGAGAAGTTACCGATTGCCGGCAACGGCAACAAGAGCCGAGGAGGCTCCAGTCCCTCAGGGGACCAAAGCATGTCCGACCAGGACACAAAAAGCGGGGGCTCCAAGTCCAAATTTTGGGGCAAAAGATCGCGCGGGTCGGAGCGCACAGGATCGGCGGGGCAATCCTCGGGCGAGGAAAGCCCGATCGCGAAAGTGCCGACAGTAAGGAGAGGCCGAGGACGAGCGGTAGCCGGAGCAGCTTCCGCTTCGAGGCCGGGGCGGGGCAATCGGGGTCGCCTTAAGCGGCCTGATACGCCGCTCATCAGTTCGGAGAGCGAAACCGGGGTCTCGTCATCCGAGGCCTCAACGGAGGAGTCGGAGGTGGTGGTCGCCGCCTCACCGGTGGGCACGAAGGCGCGGCCTGACGCCGCGAAGAGTGCTCAGGGTGGGGTGGTCGCCACCGAACAGGTCGCAGAAATGGCCCGTCCGCTCCGGGAGCGGGCCAAAAACAAGCCGGACCACTGTGGTGGTAAGCCGGACGCCGCTGGCGGCTCTAATTCGGAGCGAGCGGCCAAGTTCGCGGAGGAGGTAGCGGCCGTGATTAGCGAGGTGGCCTTGAAGAGGACGAAGTCCTCTAGAGGCAAGGCTGTATCCGCGGCCACTGCCTCTATCATGGCGGCAGCGGAGGCCCTCCAACCCGGGCCTCCGTCGGACGGTATGTCGGAAATGCGGGCGGAGATCGCCCGCTTGACAGCCGCCATGGAGCTTCTCCAAAAGGAGAATGCGGAGCTCCGAGCGGACTTGGCCGGGCTCCGAGGAGCCGGCCCCCGAGAGGTGCCGCAGGAAGGGGAGCGGCATGGGCAGGGACGGCCCGTGTCTGCAGAGGACCGGATCCTCAATCTGGTGCGGCAGGAAATGGCTGCTCTACGGAGCAAGTTTTCCACGTTGGAGGCCATTGTCCTGCGCCCCCCGTTGGCGGCAAGCCAGCCGGCCCCGGGCCAGCTAAGGGCGTTGTCGTACGCCGCCACTGCAGCTGCCACAGCCGGTCCAGCCTCGTCGGGGCCGACCAAAGGTGGGGCGGCTGCACAGGCGGCGAAGGCCCCAGCCAAGGCGGCGGGGGTCCCGGCCAAGGCGTCGGGGGCACCGGCCAAAGCGGCGAGTGCCCCAGTCAAGGCGGCAGAGGCCCCGGCCAGGGTAACCAGGGCCTCGGCTAAGGCGTTGAATCGGCCGCCCCCACCTTCTGAATCTCCTCCGGCCGACGCCGGATGGCAAGTAGCCGGGGAGAAGAAGAAGGCTGGTAAGGCGGCAAGGGCGGCCAAAAGGAAGGCGAGGCGGCAGCGGCGCAAGGAGCGAAGCGTCGCGGCTAGGCTCCGCGCCCCGAAGTCCGCAGCTGTAGTGATTACACTACAGCCGGAAGCGGCAAAGAAGGGCGTGTCCTATCAGCACGTGCTCGCCAAGGTGGATGCGGCGGTGGATCTCAAGGAGACCGCCAATGGCGTTCGGCTGAAGATCACCGCGACTGGGGCCAGGATGCTGGAGATCCCCGGTGCGAACAGCGGCCCGGCAGCGGACGCTCTGGCCAATAGGCTCAGGGCGACCCTGAATCCGGATGAGGCCCGAGTGTCCAGGCCCACCAAACGCGCTGACTTGCGCATCCGGGGCCTGGACGACTGCGTTACGGCGGAAAAGGTGGTGGCCGCGGTCGCCAGGACTGGGGGGTGCTCTGCCGAGGAGGTGAGGGCAGGCACCATCCTCCCTGACTCTACGGGGATGCGAGCTGTTACGGTGAGCTGCCCCGTGTCCGCGGCCAAGCTGATAGCCGGGGAGGGCCGAAGGCTCCTGGTGGGTTGGGTCTCCGCGCAGGTCAAACTGCTGGAGCCCAGACCTCTGAGGTGCTTCCGCTGCCGGGTGGGTGACCACGTGGGAGCAAAGTGCACCTCGGAGGTAGACTGCAGCGACCACTGCTTCCGCTGTGGTCAGCCCGGTCATAAGGCCGGCTCGTGCAACGCCGCGCCGCACTGCGTCGTATGTGCGGCGGCTGGCAAGCCGGCCGATCACCGGGCTGGGAGCAAGGCCTGCGCTCCACCCGCCAAGGTCAGAGGCAGGGGCAAGCCCTCTGCCACCGCCGTCACCGCCGCAGCCGCCGCCACTAATGCCGCCGCCGCTGCCGCCTCCACTGTCGTCGTCGCCGCCGTTGCCGCCGCGGCGGTGCCCTCACAGGGGGCTAGGGAGGGGGTTGAAATGGAGTGTCAATAACGGCCCCATTACGCCTCCTCCAGGCGAACATCAACCACTGCGCTGCCGCTCAGGATCTGTTGCTCCAGAGCATGGCGCAGTGGTCGATTAACATCGCCGTGGTCGCTGAGCCGTACTTTGTCCCGCCCAGGGATGACTGGGTGGAGGACCTGAGCGGCTCAGTGACCCTTATTTCGTCGGCCGCCGCTGGTACCCCGTCCCTCGAGTCTGTCAAGAGAGGACGGGGTTGCGTGGCAGCACGGTTCGGGGAGATTGTCGTGGTAGGGGTATACTTCTCCCCGAACCGAACTCTTGCCGAGTTCCACAACTCCCTCGTGGAGTTGAGAGTCGTCGTCGTCGGGTTCGGTTCCCTCCCCGTGTTCGTCCTCGGGGACTTCAATGCCAAAAATCTGGCTTGGGGTTCCCGCTTTACGGACACACGGGGTAGGATGGTGGAGGACTGGGCTCTGGAGACAGGCCTGGTCGTCCTAAACCGGGGTTCTGTCCCCACGTGTGTGCGGATGCGGGGCGAATCAGTGGTGGACATTTCGTTCGCCAGCCCCGCTCTGTCGCCGCGTGTAATCGACTGGCGCGTCATAGAGGAGGTGGAGACCTATTCCGATCACCGGTACATCCGGTTTGACGTCTCCGCCCAGACCTCGAGCGCGCCGGTCCGACAGGCCCCGAGTGGTCCGCGGTGGGCGCTGAAGCAGATGGACCGGGAGCTTCTCCTGGAAGCCTCGATCGTGCAGGCCTGGGTGTCATCACCGGACAGGCCTGCCGACATCAACGACGAGGCGGAGTGGTTCCGGGAGGCCATGTCCAATATATGCGACGTGGCAATGCCCCGGGTCCATCCTGGACGTGCTTCGCGCCAGCTGTACTGGTGGTCGCAAGAGCTGGAAGCTCTGCGCAGGGCGTGCGTAGCTGCGCGACGCCGGTACGCCAGGCACCGCAGGCTCCGTATCCGCCCTCCGGATACGGAAGCCATTGAGGCGGAGCTGTACGAGGGGTACAGAGCGGCGAAGACCGCCCTCCAAGCGGAGATCCTGCGGGCCAGGACACTGGCCCGCGAGGAGTTGCTGGAGACTGAACAGAGACCCGTGGGGACGCCCATATAAGATGGTGCGGGAGAAGCTCCGCCCATGGGCTCCCCCGCTGACGCAGAGTCTCCGGCCCCAGCTTGTGGAGGACGTGGTGAGCGCTCTGTTCCCTTCAAGAGGGGAACATACGCCCCCGCCCATGGCTCCGCCTATTGCGGTGCCCGATGCGGACCACACCGCCGACGACGACGACGATGCTCCGGAGGTGACCGAGGTAGAGATGAGAGTGGCGGTACGCAAGATGAGTGCGAAGAATACCGCCCCAGGACCCGACGGCATTCCCGGGAAAGCCTGGGTCCTGGCCATGGGGACTCTCGGGCCTCGACTAAGGGGGCTCCTATGCGCATGCATGGAGAGGGGCCAGTTCCCACTTTGTTGGAAGACTGGGAAACTGGTCCTCATCAGGAAGCCGGGGCGCCCGGCGGACTCTCCGTCCGCCTATCGGCCCATTGTGCTGCTCGACGAGGTGGGCAAGCTCTTTGAAAGAGTCATTGCAGACCGCCTCGTCGGGCAGCTGGTGCGGGTGGGGCCGGATCTGGCGGAGAGCCAGTTCGGTTTCCGCAGGGGGCGCTCTACGGTGGACGCCATCATGCGCGTGCGGGCCCTCACGACGGGGGATGCTGTGGCCCGGGGTGGGGTCGTCTTGGCGGTGTCTCTAGACATCGCCAATGCCTTTAACACCCTGCCCTGGAGTTGCATCAGGGAGGCACTTCGGTATCACCGGATGCCGACCTACCTCTGTCGTGTGGTCGAGGCCTATTTGACAGATAGGGCTGTCATCTACCCCGGTCACCAAGGAGAGTGGAACCGGCGAGAGATGTCGTGCGGTGTCCCACAGGGATCGGTCCTGGGGCCGCATCTGTGGGACATCGGATACGACTGGGTGCTGCGCGCCGATCTCCCTACTGGCGTCAGCGTCGTCTGTTACGCTGACGACACGCTGGTCCTGGCGCAGGGGAGGTCGTACCAGGCGGCGGCCGACTTAGCGACACGCGGGGTTGCGACAATCGTCGACAGAATCCGGCAGCTGGGACTCGAGGTGGCCCTGCACAAGTCCGAGGCCATGGGTTTCTATGGTCCTCGTAGTGCGCCACCGCCGGGTTCCCAGGTAATGGCGGGAGGGGTTCACATCGGCGTCGAGTCGACGATGAAGTATCTGGGACTCGTCCTCGACAGCCGGTGGAACTTCGTGGAGCATTTCCGACGTTTGGCTCCCAGACTGGACCGGGCCGGGGCTGCCTTGAAGCGGCTCCTGCCCAATCTGGGAGGTCCAAACGCCTCCTGCCGGAGGCTCTACGCGGGGGTCGTGCGGTCCATGGCCCTTTACGGGGCGCCGGTGTGGGCGCCTTCATTGAGGCGGCAGCCAGCCCGCCGGCTTAACGCGTCCCAAAGGGTCATGGCCATCCGGCTGGCCCGAGGATACCGCACGGTCTCCTGCGAGGCGGCGAGCCTCCTTGCCGGAGTACCGCCATGGGATCTGGAGGCAAAGGTCCTCGCGCACATTTGGGAGTGGCGCGAGGAGGCGAAACGCCGGGGCTTAACTCCGATGCCGCAAGAAGTCGCGGCACAGCGGACAGAGCTCCGGCGGGATCTCATGGCGGAATGGAGAGTGCGATTGTCGCAACCCAGCGCTGGGCACGCCGCAATTGCGGCGATAAGACCCCTCTTTGAGGAGTGGCTAGAGAGGCGCCACGGCGTCCTCACCTTCCGCCTGACACAGGTGCTCACCGGACATGGCTGTTTCGGGAGGTACCTGTTCAGGATAAAGCGGGAGGAAACGCCCGGGTGTCATCACTGTGTGGATCGCCCGGAGGACACGGTGGAGCATACGGTGGAGGTCTGCCCGGCTTGGGCAGAGCATCGCCGTGTCCTCGTGGAAGCGATCGGCGGCGGTGATCTCTCGCGTCCGGCCCTGATTCGGGCCATGCTACGGAGCGAGAGGAAATGGGAAGCCTTCACCTCGTTCTGCGAAGCAGTAATGCTCGCGAAGGAGGAGACGGAGCGCGTGAGGGAAAGGCAAATTTCGCGCCCTCGCGCCCCTAACCGCCGCAGCAGGAGACGCCCTGGGCGTCGGGAGTCACGAGAGGATTTCCGGCCACCGTAGGTGCGGGCTTGCGGACGGTGAGCAATTGGTAGCTCGCCGTCCGATAAGGACCAAGCCCGGGTCGACGGCGCGTTGTGTTCCACGCGCGCCTCAAAGAGATGTCAGCAGAATTGACGGGGTCCGCTAGGGCCAATGCCTGCCGGGGGTTCGAAGAAAACCGATAGGGAAATCGTGGCCCCCTGGCAACACGGCAACTGAAGGAACACGGGTGGGTTTTAGTCAGTAAGAGTCTGACACGCCCTCCCGCTCCGCCCAGAGCGGGAGAAGTTATTTGATGATTTCACACCCAAAGAAAAAAAAAAAAAAAAGAGTCACACGTAATCTGTTCAAGTTACAACACGTGACGTGTGACTCCGGATTTTTAATTTGTCTGTCTGTGATGTCTTGTTTATACCTTTTTTGTTAACTTTTTTGTCGTAGTTGGGTTGTAGTTTTTATGACTTTTTTTTTTTGGGTGGGAAATTATCAAATAACTTGTCAGCTGTCAACTGGAGGGCGTGTCAGACTCTAACTGACTAAAACCCACCCGTGTACCTACGGTTGCCCAGTTGCCAACGGCCACGATTTCCCTATCGGTTTTCTTCGAACCCCCGGCAGGCACTGGCCCTAGCGGACCCCGTAAATTCTGCTGACATCTCTTTGAGGCGCGCGTGGAACACAACGCGCCGTCGACCCGGGCTTGGTCCTTATCGGACGGCGAGCTACCCATTGCTTACCGTCCGCAAGCCCGCGCTTACGGTGGCCGGAAATCGGCTCGCAATTCCCGCCCCGGGCGACTCCTCCTATTGCAGCGGTTAGGGGCGTGAGGGCGCGAAATTTGCCTCTCCCTCACGCGTTCCGCCTCCTCCTTCGCGAGTATTACCGCTTCGCAGAAGGAGGTGATGGCCTGCCATTTCCTCTCGCTCCGTACCATGGCCTGAACCAGGGCCGGACGCGAGAGATCACCGCCGCCGATCGCCTCTACGAGGACACGGCGTTGCTCCGCCCAAGCCGGGCAGACCTCCACCATATGCTCCACCGTGTCCTCAGGCCGATCCACACAATGGTGACACCCGGGTGTTTCCTCCCGCCTTATCCTGAACAGGAACCTCCCGAAGCAGCCGTGTCCGGTGAGGGCCTGCGTCAGGCGGAAAGTGAGGACGCCGTGGCGTCTCTCAAGCCACTCCTCAAAGAGGGGTCTTATCGCCGCAATTGTGGCGTGCCCAATGTATTTGACCCTTAGAGAAAATAACACTGAAGTAGCCTTTTTTTTTTTTTTGGGTGGGAAATTATCAAATAACTTCTCCCGCTCTGGGCGGAGCGGGAGGGTGTGTCAGACTCTTACTGACTAAAACCCACCCGTGTTCCTTCGGTTGCCCTGTTGCCGGGGGCCACGATTTCCCGATCGGTTTTCTTCGAACCCCCGGCAGGCATTGGCCCTAGCGGACCCCGTCAATTCTGCTGACATCTCTTTGAGGCGCGCGTGGAACACGACGCGCCGTCGACCCGGGCTTGGTCCTTATCGGATGGCGAGCTACCCATTGCTCACCGTCCGCAAGCCCGCGCCTACGCGCGGACCGAACCCTGTGGGACACCGCACGACATCTCTTGCCGGTTCCACTCTCCTTGGTGACCGGGGTAGATGACGGCCCTGTCCGTCAGATAGGCCTCCACCACACGACAGAGGTAGGTCGGCATCCGGTGATACCGGAGTGCCTCCCTGATGCAACTCCAGGGCAGGGTGTTGAAGGCATTGGCGATGTCTAGAGACACCGCCAAGACGACCCCACCCCGGGCCACAGCATCCCCCGTCGTGAGGGCCCGCACGCGCATGATGGCGTCCACCGTAGAGCGCCCCCTGCGGAAACCGAACTGGCTCTCCGCCAGATCCGGCCCCACTCGCACCAGCTGCCCGACGAGGCGGTCTGCAATGACTCTTTCAAAGAGCTTGCCCACCTCGTCGAGCAGCACAATGGGCCGATAAGCGGACGGATAGTCCGCTGGGCGCCCCGGCTGCTTGATGAGGACCAGTTTCCCCGTCTTCCAACGAAGTGGGAACTGGCCCCTCTCCATGCATGCGCTTAGGAGCCCCCTCAGTCGAGGCCCGAGAGCCCCCATGGCCAGGACCCAGGCTTTTCCAGGTATGCCGTCGGGTCCTGGGGCGGTATTCTTCGCACTCATCTTACGTACCGCCACTCTCATTTCTACCTCAGTCACCTCAGGAGAATCGTCGTCGTCGGTGTGGTCCGCATCGGGCACCGCAGTAGGCGGAGCCATGGGCGGAGGGGTATGATCCCCTCTAGAGGGGAACAGAGCGCTCACCACGTCCCCCACAAGCTGGGGCCGGAGACTTTGCGTCAGCGGGGGAGCCCATGGGCGGAGTTTCTCCCGCACCATATTGTATGGGCGCCCCCACGGGTCCCTGTTGAGAGTCTCCAGCAACTCCTCGCGGGCTAGCGCCCTGTCCCGCAGGATCTCCGCTTGGAGGGCGGTCTTCGCCGCTCTGTACCCCTCGTACAGCTCCGCCTCAATGGCTTCCGTATCCAGAGGGCGGATACGGAGCCTGCGATGCCTGGCGTACCGGCGTCGCGCAGCAACACACGCCTTGCGCAGAGCCTCCAGCTCTTGCGACCACCAGTACAGCCGGCGCGAAGCACATCTAGGATGGACCCGGGGCATTGCCATGTCACACACATTGGACATGGCCTCCCGGAACCACTCCGCCTCGTCGTTGATGTCGGCAGGCCTGTCCGGTGATGACACCCAGGCCTGCACGATCGAGGCTTCCAGGAGAAGCTCCCGGTCCAGCTGCTTCAGCGCCCACCGCGGACCACTCGGGGCCTGTTGGACCGGCGCACTCGAGGTCCGGGTGGAGACATCAAACCGGATGTACCGGTGATCGGAGTAGGTCTCCACCCCCTCTATGACGCGCCAGTCAATGACACGCGGCGACAGAGCGGGGCTGGCGAACGAAATGTCCACCACCGATTCGCCCCGCATCCGCACACACGTGGGGACAGAACCCCGGTTTAGGACGACGAGGCCTGTCTCCAGAGCCCAGTCCTCCACCATCCTGCCCCGTGTGTCCGTATACCGGGAACCCCAAGCCAGATTCTTGGCATTGAAGTCCCCGAGTACGAGCACGGGGAGGGAACCAAACCCGACGACGACGACTCTTAACTCCGCAAGGGAGTTGTGGAACTCGGCAAGAGTTCGGCTCGGGGAGAAGTAAACACCCACCACGACAATCTCCCCGAACCGTGCTGCAACGCAACCCCGTCCTCTCTTGACCGACTCGAGGGACGGAGTACCGGCGGCGGCCGACGAAATGAGGGTCACTGAGCCGCTCAGGTCCTCCACCCAGTCATCCCTGGGCGGGACAAAGTACGGCTCAGTGACCACGGCGATGTTGATCGACCACTGCACCATGCTCTGGAGCAACAGATCCTGAGCGGCGGCGCAGTGGTTGATGTTCGCCTGGAGGAGGCGTAATGGGGCCGTTATTGGCATTCCATGTCTACCCCCTCCTCTCTCCGAGCCCCCTGTGAGGGCCCTGCTGCGGCGGCAGAGGCGGCGGCGACAGCGACGGTGGACGCGGCAGTGGCCACGGTGGAAGTGGCGGCGGCTGCGGCGGTGACGGCGGTGGTGGCGGAGCGCTTGCCCCTGCCTCTGGCCTCGGCGGGTGGAGCGCAGGCCCTGCTCCCAGCCCGGTGATCGGCCGGCTTGCCAGCCGCCGCACATACGACACAGTGCGGCGTGGCGTTGCACGAGCCGGCCTTGTGACCGGGCTGACCACAGCGGAAGCAGAGGTTGCTGCGGTCTACCTCCGAGGTGCACTTGGCCCCCACGTGGTGGCCCACCTGGCACCGGAAGCACCTCAGAGGTCTGGGCTCCAGCAGTTTGACCTGCGCCGAAACCCATCCCACCAAAAGCCTTTGGCCCTCCCCGGCTATCTTTTTGGCCGCCGTCACGGGGCAGCTCACCCTGATGGCTTGCATCCCCGTGTGGTCAGGATGGAAGGTGCCTGCCTTGATCTGCTCGACAGAGCACCCTCCAGCCTTAGCGACGGCGGCCACCACCTTTGCCTCCGTCACGGAGTCGTCCAGGCCCTGGATGCGCAAGTCAGCGCACTTGGTGGGCCTGGAGACTCGGGCCTCGTCCGCATTTAGGGCCGCCCTGAGCTTTTCAGCCAGAGCGTCAGCGGCTGGGCCACTGGCCGCACCAGGGACCTCCAGCATCCGGGCCCCGGTTGCCGTGATTTTGACCTTTATGCCCTTTTTGGCCCCAATCTCCTCTAGGTCCATCACCTGGTCCACCGTCGCGAACACCTGCTGGTAGGACACGTCCCTTTTCTCCGCTTCCGGCTGCAGTGTGACCACCACAGCTGCGGACTTCGGGGCGCGGAGCTTAGCCGCGGCACTTCGCTCCTTGCGCCGCTGCCGCCTCGCCTTCTTTTTGGCCGCCCTTGCCTCTTTACTGGCCTTTTTCTTCTCCCCGGCTACTTGCCATCCGGCGTCGGCCGGAGGAGAAGATTTAGGAGGCGGAGGTGGCCGTTTCGCCGCCGCCTGGGCCGGAGCCCTCGCCGTCAGGGCCGGGGCCTTCGTCGCCTGCGCAGCCAATCCACCCTTGGCCTGTCCCTGCCTGCCTTGGCCTGGCTTGGCCGCGGCAGATGCGGCGGCGGCATACGACGCCGCCTTCCGCTGGTCTATGGCCGGCTGGCTCGCCGCTAGCGGGGGGCGCAGGACTATAGCCTCTAGGGCGGAGAACCTGCTCCGCAGGGCAGCCATCTCCTGCCGCACCAGGGCCAGAACTCGGTCCTCTGCAGGCACGGGCACGAGCACTTGCCCATGCCGCTCCCCTCCCTGCGGCGCCTCCCGGGGGCCGGCTGCTCGCAGCCCAGCCAGGTCCGCTCGGAGCTTCTCGTTCTCCTTTCGGAGAAGCTCCATGGCGGCAGTCAACTTTGCAACCTCCGCCCGCATCTCGGACATACCGTCCGACGGAGGCCCAAAGTGCAGCTCCTTCGCTGCCGCCAAATTAGAGGCCGCGGCCGCGGGTATTGCCTTACCCTTGGAGGATTGAATCCTCTTCAAGGCCACTGCCCTGATCGCGGCTTCCACGACCTCTGCGAACCTGACTTCTTGCTGTGGCTTGTCCCCGCCGACAGCGACGTCCGGCTCACCACCAGAGGCCTCTGAGAGGACCGGCCCGCTACTGGTCTCTCCCGGGTGGTGCTCCTCCGTGGCGAGACTCTCAGTTCGCCGGACCTGTTCGACTGGGCCGGCCTGGCTTGACTCACCAGCCTTCTTGGTGGTGAGCCCTCTACCCACACCTTTCCCCTTTTCTCGGGCCTTACCCCTCCGGCTAGTGTGGATTTTCCGCCTGCTGTCGGCGGAGGACCACTCACCATCGTCCGATTTGGGGCGCTTCCGGAATAATTTGCGGATTATTCCGTCAGCACCCACCACTTCGCACCCCGAGCTAGAGCCCTCTGCGCCCGATGCAGCGTCGGACTCCGACCCCGCATCACTCCCCTCCTTTTGCGTCGTTTTATTTTTGTTTTTATTTTTTACCATATTAGTTCCCACGAGTATAAACTTTTTATCTTCTCAAAATTGTGTGGTTCGCACTAATGACTAATTAAGCTACCCATTAATCAAGCTGTCAACCTCCCTCACGGTGCGCCGCCGCTTGGAGGTTTGGGGTGATTTTTTATAGAGGTTTTCTACCTCGCGGCCCGGGCGGTTAAGCCAAGACCTTCGACCCCCGTCAAATGCCAGAGACATGACCTTGTCACTCTTCGGGGCTACGAGACCAGCGGTGACAGGAGAAAAGACTTCCTCCTGCCCGCCCGACGGCAGGGTTAGTGCACGCCGAGCCCGCTCCTACTCTAACGCTGCTCAACGAGTGCTCCCTAGTGAGTACCCGTTAGAGCGTTATCCTCCGACAGGATATTGGCATACGGACAACGAGACCCCTAGCTGGGGAGTCATTGTCCGTACCCCAGGGTGCACCGTCCCGGAGACTGGCCTTCCCCCCGGACGCATCCATAAGGGAACTCCAGCCACCAGGCACTCGGGGAGGTTTCCTGTCCAAGCACCCCACACTGAAGAAGCCTTACGAACACTTCCCCCTCTGTAAACGTACAAGAACAAAATGTTCAACCACGATTCAACACATAACATGGCATGAATCGAGTATTTTCCTCACATCACTTTTATGACGTCACCGAGTCTCGCTACACCTCGTTTTTATGTTCATAAAGATCAAAATATTTTTCTTCTGCATTACGGAAATATAATTATATCAAATCAACAAAATTAACATGCTATTATGTCCTTTAGTTAAAATAATAGCGAGACTACCGTAGGGTTGAGGTAATTTTTTGAAACCAAAAGGAGACAGAAACGATTAAATACACTCTTGGGCCTGAAGGTAACGAGATGAAAATGGTGTAAATTTATAGATTCAAACATACATTAGTGTATTGCAGTGACTAGTTGCTATCCCACAATTCACACAGCGATCCATAGTTTCAACTATATCCAATTCACAAAGCGGCGGTAAAATACAAAATAACAATTCCAAGTCAATCGTGTGAGCAATCTTCGGTGTCCAGTGTGAAAGCAAGGGTCGTACAAGGTAGGCAGGGTCAGAATCCGTAAAAATCAAAGCAGTGGTCGTTGAAAATGAAAAATAATTGGGAAAGCACTCTAAACACATCGGAAAACACGAAATAAGTGACAGCTGTCTAGTACGGGTGGGCGTTGCAACAACGAACCGTTTTCAAAAACCGTTTTGTGTTTTGTGATGATGAAACCGTTTTACGTCCTGGGTTCAACTTCAAACAGTCCTCATTGCACAAACCAGTCTTCGAATTACTTGGTGTTTATTTTACATCTAAGAATACGGGGTGGTAGGGACATCAACGCGAAAACTGAAACCATGGATTCAGTACATGATTCTGAACCCTCAAGCTTTGAAATTTTTCGTCGTCAAAAAAAAAAACTGCTGTTTCACAGAAAAGTGCAATACCTACACGGTCAAAATATATGGAACCGCTGATTTGATTTTTTTTTATTAACAAACGAAAAATATCAATGCAGGGGGTTTAGATGTCCCTGACATCCTGTATACAGTCGGGTACAATGATTCAACTATCTATCACACTCGTAAAACAGTCCTTCCAATAAAAAGTGAAGTCTTTGAAATTAAATACAGTCAGTAATGTATTATCAGTTGTCAATGCTGTCGTTCATGATGCGAAAAAATCGTTTAGTACTTTTCAAATCGTTGATAGTTTTAATAAACTGCGCTTGACAAAAATGCAATTCTATTCCAAGTTGGATAAGTTTTGTCCTTTAACCGTTTTCTGCAACCGTTTTCGTCGTCGGGAAACGGTTTCGGCCATCAAAAATTCGAGAACGACCCACCACTAATGTCTAGTGTGAAATTGTCAATATCAGTCAGTTTATGCCCGTGCAGAATATGCACAGCCAGTGACATAGACAAAAAAATAAAACTGATTTTAATCGATGCGAAATTAATAATCCATATTTTGGTTTAATTTTTTCTCAGTTAGTTCTAATCATGGTCTGATAGTTTGAGTAATTTATGTGGCCTACACAAATGTCCTTTTTTGTGGTATTGTTCGTCGAGTCGTTGAGCTCCTTAAATTCTGAGTTGAGCTGCACGATAACTGACAAATGCATGCACTGACTGGACAGGCCCTCTCAATCTGTGTGGTGCTTTCCTCTAAAGACCACTTCAGACATCAATCTACATGGCCTTCACATGATCTGACCAAGATTATATCTGGACTTTAAAAGAGACTGTGACCTCTGAGTTTGTTTCGGCCTTTCTTCTCAGAGTAGTCAGATAGGAAAAACCGACCTCATCTAGTTTTTAAAATATGATTGACGTGTAAAAGTGTTTTGTACAAACCTACTTACAGAAATTAAATCATTTATCATTTATCATAGGGCATTTAATTGAGATTAAAATATGCTTTAACATCATATAATTTAAATGAATGGTTTGAAAGATATCACAGATTCAAAATTACGCGTAACAAAATAATTATGGTTGGAGCGCAGCGGTAGGAGTCAATAACCTTTTCCTGTACTATTAGGTATATAATCCCGGTACTACCCAGTAGTACATTCCCGTGGTATATTTTCGTGGTGAAGCCGCGGGCAAAATAAATAAATAAATTAAATAAATCATTTATTTGCATAAAACATGGTATACAATGGTGTTAAAATATAATTATAATGGCCCAAACATGTTTAGCTAGGATAAAACATAGCATGATAATTAGAGGGTATTTCAAAAACGCAAAATTTGAGGGTATTTGAAAATGTCACGTCAACATTTTTTATCCATAAATTATTTTAAACAATAGAAGCTGCACTCATTCAACCACTTGTACAACTTTATCTTAGGTGATCTGGAATTTAATGTTTTGAATTGACTTGGTATCATTTTATAAATACGCACGCACATTGCTAAGCAGTTTTTATTGTATTTGGCAAGTCTTAGCAAATCATTCAGCACATATTTATGTGGATCTCGTCTATTCCGAGGATTTACATCATTTGCTGTCTAAAATAATGTTTTGTTCTTAACTACGAAAACACATATTTCAAAAATGTACAGAGATGGCAATGGTAACAAACCAAGTCTTTTAAACACTGGTCGACATGTGTCATCAGATTGAAGGCCACATATTGCTCTTATGCACTTTTTTTGAGCGACAAATGGTCTGTTCAGATCATTACTATTACCCCACATTACAAGACCATAGCGTAGTAAAGATTCTACATACGCATGGTATGATATAATAGCAGTTTTTACATTTGTTACATTTTTTACTTGTTTCAATGCATACACGAATTTATTAATTCTAGTGCTAATATTATCTACGTGTTGTTTCCAGTTAATATCTTTATCTATTATTACACCTAAGAACTTTGTATGTGTTACTTCATTGATTTTATTTATATTAATTTTGATATTGTATTTATTATTATTCGATTGATTAAATTGAATGTTAACAGATTTATGTAAATTTATTTTTAAATGGTTCGCGTCAAGCCAATGCAATAATGTATCTATTGTATTATTAATATCTAACTCATGATCTGTAATGGTACTATTCTTATTATCAGATGTCACTAAAATAGATATATCGTCGGCAAATAATATGCATTTATGCTTGGTTATTTTTATAATGTCATTGATGTATAAAATAAATATTGGTCCTAGTATGCTTCCCTGTGGAACGCTATATTTATTATATTTATATTCCGAGGAGTAGGGAGTCATGTCTTTATTTTTAGTATTTTTTTATAATAACACGTTGTTGCCTATTACTTAAATAGGACGATATCCTCTGGAGTGCAGGTCCTAATTCCGATAGACTCTAACTTATCTAGCAATATATCGTGTGACAACAGATCGAAGGCTTTTTCTTAAAAGCTAGTTTCTTAATAAGAATGAGTACAACCATTTTATTTTTTTTTTGTATTTGTATTCAAATGGTTTTATAATTAGTTTTTTTTGTATTTTAACCTATTTTATTACTGAGATTATTAAAAAAATTGTAACTTTTATTTAATTTTACTTAAAATTTTACAATTTTATCCATCAGCTGATTTAACTTCATGGATTCAAGCAAAACTCCGATTGAATATCTATAAAAACAAATCGATGGTACGAACTTCTCTTTCCGGGCGAGCTTTTGTTTTTTTTTGTAGTAGCTACCGCGTCCCCCGCCAAAAATGAGCGACATTTTTGTTCAAAATATTGCGCTAATTGCTTCTCCAGTGTTATATGCTCTAAGATTTGACCAGTGCAGAATTTTCATTTTATTACGAAGAAGGTTGTCAAAATAATGCTCGAATTTCTAAGCATGTTTGAGCGAACAGATTTACTGTAATTATTTCTATGTCCATTTTAATAGAAAACGTAATTTATTTCCAGACATTACTTCAAGCAATAATCACATTTTTTCACGGTCTACTGTATCTGCAAACAATAGTAGAAGTAACGAAATCAGGAGTAACACATTATGGCTCGGTAAGCTAATAATGTAATTATTTTTTGACAAATTTTTTCTTAATCCACTTTTTTTTTAAATTCATCTTTGAATTGCAGCGTGATGTCAAAGTATTTGAAATAATCTTCATCCTTTGGTCAATCAAAAATGTTGCATTCGTCACTATATTTAGTACGTACTGCGAAAGATTTTATATGTCTATATCTGAGGCAGATACTACTTGCTGCAGGCTGTTGAGAAGTATGCATTGTACTGGTAAGATTAGACCATTATTTTAACCTATCGAATGTGCTATGCAGACGTACTATGTTCATAAGGACTCACGCCATTTCCGATTGCATTAATTTACTATTATTGGTTGTTACAATATTGACATCTAGAATCAAGTGGCAGTGTACCCAACATTAAAACGTATTATGTTTGGTCTTTGAAGACTTGTAGAGATATTTCACCTTAGAGCTTGCTTTGCACGAGAAGCTTTAGTATTTTTTTTTTGTTTCTATAACAGAAGCTAAGAGGCTTTGTAAGAATGTCCTGCGGCTGAACCGTGCAGTCTTCCACAAGATGACTGCTTGTCGTATGTTCACAATCGATGGAAGTCTACCTCAGAAGTTTAATAGTCTAGTATTAGAGTACACTGTTGTAATACTGCAATTTGCCGTCTTGTGATGGATGAACAAAACTAAAATTAAGTCACTTGTAAAATATTTTAAAAAAGCGAGCCTTACAGTAGTCGCATAATTATGATGTAATGTAACGGGTACGTATTAAAATTCCAAAATTTCATAATAACTATGATTGAAATACCGACGTCCAAAACAACGAAATTTAAAATACCGAAAGTTTTAAATGCCGATAACCGTTATATCGAAACATAAAATACCGATTTCCAAATGCCCGAAAGGATGAAACTCCGAATGGACGAAATCCCGAATGGACGAAATAAATTCTTAAAAAATCTACGATATGGCGACAACATAATTATACACCGGCTTGTAGTTAATAGGTTGAATCTGTTACAAAACCGAATCGGGGCACCCCGACTTTTAGTCTTTTGGCTCCTACCCTAGAGAGTAAATAAAAACCAGAGGCGCGGAGGGAGAGCAACCCCCGCTCGCTGTAACAAAGCATAGGCACCAATGCTCACCTCCGCAGGGTGAGCATAGGTGCCTATCCTTTGTTACGTAAGGGCGAATGGGTTGTACTTCCCGCAGCGCCGGAGACAATGCAGAAGCAACTTTAATGTAATATGGGATACGGATCTTCGAGATTTTAAACTTTGGGATATGGATCTTCGGGATTTTAAGCTTTCGGGCAAATTAACTTTCGGGATTTAAAACTTTCGACCAAACAATCATTCGGTGTTTAATTTTTCGGTATTTCATCCACAGGTATTTTAGAATATGGTCTTTTAAATTTCGGCATTGTAATACGTACCTAATGTAACATCTGAAATCTTGGATGACAGTGCCAACCTCTCGGAAAATGGGTTGGTGCCATCTGACGACAAACTCTAGTGCCGCGCACGCTCATTGGCCGACAGAAGTGGAAAATTTAACTGGTATTGAAGATATAAACATTCATCGTCATATCATCATCGTCATCCTGTTTACAACCACTCGGAAAATGGGTTGGTACCATCTGATGGCCAACCAGAATCGCGCGCGCTTATTGTTCAAATCAAATAGCGCGCGCTTCCTCGGCTTCCTGTTACACACTTCCGTCCCTTTTCACCAAACACTCCAGCAGGAAAGTGAGAGGCAAGATTTGCAGGAAAACGAGAGGAAAGATATAACACAATAAAGGATTTATTTATAAAGTATATTTAAGACATTAATTGTGACTTATAATTAAGCAATTGGGTCATACAAAAGTTAACATGGGGAACTTAGGATGTAGTCTTAAAGTGAATAAAGATCTCAAATATTTAGTTGTGTTTTATTATTTTTTCGTAAATAAAAGTATATCATTACAAAAAAGCGAATTGTAACAGTACAATTTGGTAATTGCTGATAAGTCCAATAAAACATATTGGTAACACAGCGTCTACACAGAACAGGCCACATGCGGTCATCTTACTGAACGTTCGATTTATCTGTAACACTTTCTTGCAAAGATGTTCTTGACTTTCTGTAAGAATATAGTGTTATAGTTAGTTGGTGTTGTATGATTGATTCTGTGGTGTTCACAAATTAAGTTAACATGGGGTCGATTGAGGTCCTGGGTTCCTAGCACTAATCGAGCAAGTATTGTTAGGTTTTCTGTCAGGTATTTCTCAGTAATAGCCTCGAGTCTGGATACCTGGTTAAGTGCATTAAACTATACCTCTATTTTATTGAAATTTAATTTAACTGGCCATTTGGATGTACTTTAACTACACTTCTTTGCTAGGTAAAGTTAATGTTTATGCTATTTACTAACTTACTTGGAGAGTTCGGGTTTTTCACAAGCTGTATACACACCGACTCAGCTTCCTCGATGTTCATATAGAACTTTTCGCAGTATGTATTCAGAAGTACAAACAGGGTCGTATTCTTTATGAGATAAAAAAGGGCCATCATAGTGATAGTAAACTGGAAGATGGGTTTAACATGACATATCGTCTGCCATTTCAGGAGCAATAAAAAATCTAAAGATCGTAAAAATCCGGCTAAGTGCTTTTCGAACCACGCAAAGGGTTCCATAGTTGAAATGAATATTTAAGCATGCACAGTATTGATTTTATCAACCGCAAACATAAACTTTTATTTTATAATCTTCATCACCTTTTCCCAATCAGGTTGGGTTTGGCTTCTTATTTCTTAATATTTCTCGAAATAACTATGAGCAACAAAGTTATTACTGCAGCTATAAACGAAAACATCCTATATCTGAAAAACGATTGACTTAAATAAAAGTCACTTTGAAACATCGTAATCTTTTTAATTAATTCATTTCTTAAACTTTATGCACAATGAAAGTATTAAGGTTTAATTATATGATCCAACTATCCCCACACACTCATGTGCATTGAAGATAAAATATCAGTAGTCGTTTACGTGTATGAGGAGAGCAACCTAAAATGGTTTTTTCTTCATTTCACTTCTTTATTGTTTAGACAGAATATACCTCCTTTCCAAAATTCATACCTATAGTTTAAATAGTCTTCGAGTAAAATGACTGAACGTATAACATGCGGACGGACAGATGGATAGACTAACAAACGGTCATGACGAAATAATGAGGGTTGCAGTATTGCCATTTGGCTACGAAACCCTAAAAAGAAGAAATAATTTAAAAGGTATTTTACCGTTTCTCGCGTATCCATTCCTATTTTAAGCATTTGCAGACCACACTCCCAGTACAACAAACCTCTGTAAAATGTATCCACTGTGTAATATAAAACCTGAAACAGTAGAGTTTGACACACACGTCGGATTACTTTGGTCTCTTTATTTTATATATAATATTATATTTTAACCTCAATTGTGAACATTGAATGCATGAATAGTTAATTTTACCAGTACTCCAAAAAGTTTCTTATACAAATTGTACGTTTTCATGATATTACGGTATGTCTCAAATAATTTCGTAGCGTTTTCCTGCTCATCATGGAACTTCAGGATACATTTGTCCATTCATCCAAATATTTTGTTACCAACATTAAAATACGAATAGCATAAATGAGGTTCATATCAAACGTAATATAAGTTACATCACAAATGAAATCTATCGGATCAAATTCACTGTTCGATATAAAATAAAATTACAACAAAAAGAAACTAGAGCAAAAAACTGTGAAAACTGATATCCTATTCCATATGACGAAACTGCTGACAATCTTACTGAAGTCGAGACTCTTATGTATGCTCTGAATCAACATAATGAGTGAAAAGTTGTTATGACGGTTGACTAAGTCAAAAAACGAATATAATCGTGTAACCAATACACGCATAAATAGAATAGCTAAAATTTAAAAAAGAAATCTCAACACTATCGTTATTATGGTAATGATCGAAATTGATGAAAAACAAACGGTATGTACTAACGCAAAGAATAACAATGACAATAAAGAACCATATTACAATACGCTTTTTTCCAATCGGTGTAACATTATTGCTTTGGATACTGAATTTTGGAGTCGATAAGATACTTAGTAATAGGTTAAGGGGATAAAATATTCTTTGGACCTCCTTGTCTAATCGATTACTATTAATAACGTGGTTATTTTGATACATAGTTGATAACTTATATGTCTGTCTTTTCTAGATAATTTTATTATATTGAACTGTTTCTTATAAAGACGTATTATGAATACACGACTACGTAAAAGACTCGTATTGACCAAACGATGTAGTAAATTGATGACAACGTTAAACTTAATATAGACTTATATATAATTATATTAAAAGCTGATAAGTACATTCCGTTTCGTGAATGTTGAAATATAGTATTTATTAAGAATACAATGTAACTTAGGTACTGATACAATTAAACGAATTATTTAATGGACTGATAGTACCGAATTTTGTTACAGTTTTTGAGAGTCAATATTGTGCTCTAATTCTGGTCTTTAATTGTTGGCCAGCAGGAATGCCGGAAGGCCTTCCACAAGGTGAGCCGATGACCTTGCAAAGGCCGCTGGAATCCGCTCGCTGGATACGAGAAACACACTACTGGTCGATGTGGCGACGCTTGGAGGAGACATATGTCCAGTATAAACGTCTTTCAACTGAAATGATGAAAATTATGGTAACGTTGATGGGCACGTAAACCAATTGAAATAATAGTATAGAAAGTACTTCTAATTATGATTTATTGTTCATTTAAATTCACAAGTCCTTTGTTTTTCTTCATCCATGATAAGATAGCAAACTGCAGAATTACAAAAGTGTACTCCACTATCAGGCTATTAAACACTTGAGGTAGACGTCCATCGATCGTGAACATTCGACAAGCAGTCATCTTGTGGAAGGTTGCATGGTTCAACCGCTGCACGTTCTTACAAAGCCTCTTAGGTTCCACTGGAACAGAGACAAAAGACTATAGGCTCCAAAATAGGTTCAGGCGCATACTAGCTGCACCCAGTTTAAGCAAAAAAGTGGAAATTGACTTCACCAAACATCTATTGAAATCGCCAATACATTATCATAATTTTTTTGCCTTTATCTCAATTCAAATGGGGACGGCGCAGCTTATATTTTCTTCAATACTTCTCTCTTAGTCTGGTACTAACCCTTTTTCTAGCCATATCATCTTTCACACAGCCTTCATAAAGCCATCCACATTCATATTCAAAACTTTCCTCACGACATTTTCTCATTCCTCCAAATCACGTTCCTATACCATGACAGCAGATTTCAATACAAATTTTCAGTCACCGGTGCCACTTTCCGACTTTCTCTTTTATACTCGTCTCTTATTCTATCTATTCGCGTAACACCTCACATTTCTCTTAACATTCTCATCTTAGTTGCATGAAATTGCCTTTAAAATCCCAATACAAAAGAAGTTCCATCCTGGTTAGCAGTTATATTAATAAAAAATAAAAAAAATTGATAGTATCCAAAGTCATATGTATAAAAAAAAACTAAAACCAGTAAAGACATCGACTTTAAGTAAAATCTTACCAGTACTTTGCAGACTCCTCAGCAATCTACTGCAAGTAGCGTCCACCTCTGACAAACACATATAGAATTTCTCACATTGGAGACTAAACATACTGACGAAAGTAATATTCTTCATCATCCAAAGGAGCGTGACCATTTTAAAAGTTTCGAAGTCTGTCTGCAAAAAAAAAAAAAACTGTGAAAAAATCTGTCAAAAGAATCTAAAACATTGATAAATAAAAAATCGGCGTGTCAGACCACGTACAATAAAGGATTCCGTAGTTGGGATGAATTTATCCCAAAAACAAACTTAACTTTGTCGTTGAAAAATATGTTCTCCCATACGGAATGTATAGGGAATAATGCGGCGTTTTCCCGTGATTTTAATGAAACCAAAAGAGAGGTCTTTTTCTCCTGATTTCGGGGACCCCAAACTTGATAGGTATACGACCTCTGGCTCCAAAGTTAAGATCCGGGGCGGTGAGGTAACCCTGAAGGGGCACGGGGGAGGGGGAAGAAGAGGAGGGAAGGGGGGAGGTTATATATATAAGAGAGTTGTAAGATATACTTAATTACAGATATTGGGGGTCAAAAGAAAAGGGGGTCAAAAATGGAGTCTAAGGGGTCTAACTGAATGTAGGTTCTAGCTGAGAGGGAGGGGGGGAATTTTTATCAATACTTTGATATTCCCAGCCGTTTCCGAGATATTAAAAAAAAAAAGTGTCGTTACACAATAAAAAACTGTCCTTACAACTTTTGGTCTTAATTTTTTCCGTCTAGCTCCCTTTCGCAACGCGCGATAAAGAACTTTCGTTCCAAAAACCCTATTGAAACCGAATGACGTGATTGCCATTCCATCATCATCAGTCTAGCGTTTGCTAACTATGTTGGGGTCTGCTTCCAGTCTAACCAGATGCAGATGCAGTAGCGACTGCCTTCACCTCCACGACCTAGTTACTGGATAATACGATACCACTTCAACTGCCATTGAAACTGTAACAAATCTGAGTGAATATCATGTCCACAAAAGCCACTTTATGTATACACGCCCAGACGTGGAGTTGCGTACACCAGCCCGTTTGTACTATAAATATTATTACCATTGACATACTCGTAGAATTAATTTTGGAACGAAGTTCTTTAACGCGGCTTGCGGTAGGAATTGACTATTAAAAATCGTCAAGCGAATAAGCGTTCATACTTGTACTTCATACTTGTTCACACTCGAATTTGAACAATATGAAAATCCAAGGTGGCGGCTGCAAAAATTTGGTTTTAAATCATACGTGAGAAGGACTTTCGTTCCTGATTGAGGTCCTCCGACCGCACTCGTTTTGTTTTTCGCCTTTTTATATACTTTCGTTATGACCAAACCGTTTAAGCATAGTTTTTGCGACTAAATCTTTTTTTAAACCATTACTTTGATTGTCAGATCATTCCTCGGTCGATTATTATTATTTAGTTTCCTTTATATTGAACGGTTTTTCAAATAATAATCATTTTTAACTCAGTCTTTCAATATTCTTTACTCAGTTGAAACTTTGCGTAAACTTACGCTTCGATATGTCAAAATCAGTATATTTTGGCGATATTTTGATAGATCAGAGCAAAAGTTTGCGCTAAGTTAACTTTGTGTCTAAGTTTTTTACCCCTATATAGTAATTTTTAACATAAATAGATAACTAAGCAACCATGCCTGTTTTACCATTAATTTCTCAGTAGGCAACTCGTAAGCTGTAAAATCCACATTTTTGACAATGTGGTTTTAATTTTTTTGGTAATATTTGGCCGTTACTTTTGTTAGAATTCTATTTCTAGGCATCCCGCAAGAATTGACCATCCACTACGCATCGACGAATCGGTGTCGTAGCTTACTGATCGCAAAGTGGTGAATGCTTTATATTTACGCATTACATTTAGATGTCGTTTAGTGTTAGTGAAAACGGGCGTTAGAAGTGGTGAAGACTGGGCTTTATAGGAGCTATCGTATGTTATTTCTGATATTAAAAAATCAAGTATAATTTACTGAAATTAGGCGTCACAGCCTATTTTTAGTAAGTGATTAAAAATTTAGGGAGTCACAGCCTAGTTTTAGTAAGTGATTAAATTTTTTTGAATATATTATTACAATGCTTACCGAGCCATAATGAGTTTCGCCTGATAAAAATAATTCTATTATTGTTTGAAAGTACAGTAGACTATGGAAAAATGTGTCCATTGCTTGAAATAAAGTCTGGAAATAAAGAAAAATTTAGCATTAGAAAACACTCTGGAAATAATACATCACACACGTGACAAATAAATTATGATTATGGTATGTATAATAAAAAAATCACTTAAAGTCACTCTTACCCTGAACTTAAATATTTTCTTGAATATATCAAACGCTTCCATTAAATTGATGTAAGCTTGGAAAAGTTTTTTAAATTTTTCATTTAATTCATCTTCTAGTTCCACGCAAAGTTTACTATAGTGCTCGAAATCAGAGATCCATGCAATCATACCATCTCTTATTAAAGTGATAATGAAAATACCATAAGTCAAGTTCACATCTAAAGAAATCAAAGTGAAAAAATATACTGCAATTTTCAAGTTACGGGTCAGCGACACACTTATAACATAGCTACAAAAATGGCGAAAGACAATTTCCCAACTCTTAAAGATAGACCTCTTGTAATTTTTGTAATTGATTAATCTATACGCTTTTTGAATCTTCAGAAGAACTAAAACGTGGTCGTCTCTTCGGATGATGTTGAGTAAATAAAAGGCAACAAAAGGAATCACTAACAAGATAACATTGAGCTTTATAAAGACGATGAGAAATGGATTGACTAGTCCCTCATATTCGTTTGTCAGAAGGTTTTGCATATGAAATATTATAAACCCAAGAATACCAATGAGCGACACGATATAGTAAGAGGGACGATGAGGCCTAATGCAATTATACTCAATAGAAAAACTTGATATGAAAAACATGTGCTGTAGACACCGGATAGGAAACAGTAAGTTTTGAAATCCTCTGTCCAAGAAATTGTTAGTAATAGGGTCTATATTGATCTGTGTCTTCATGTCTAATTACTTAACGACGCCGACGGTGCGAGTGCGTAGTAGAATACCAACGACTTGACTGCCGTTTAAAAGTATTAAGTGATTATAATATTGTTTGTATTAACTTTAATCAAGTGAAAGGGTGTAAATTTTGACACGATACGAATGTATATCAATCAATCAAACAAATAAATGTATTGATACAACTGTTATGGAAAGTTTTTTTATTAATTGAGTAAAATAGCATCTAGTTTGGGTATCTTCATTCGTTTATGGGATTTTTGTACCTATTTGCGGCGATGTATGTGTGTGGGACGCAATTTTTATGTATTCAATGTATTTAGTATCTTCATCCACAGCTTTTCATTTAACACTTTACAACTAATCACGATGCTTCAAGGATAGGCTATTTCTATCCAAATACTTTTATTCAGCTAAATAGTACCTCTTCAGTAATCTTCTATAATCATATTTCTTTGTCTCTTTTGCTATCTTACTAGGTTGCAATACTGTCTCTATAACCCAGTAGAATAGTAATAAATCATAATCGGGCAGTGTTATTGGGTTTTTCCATCTGGAGTAACAGACCGGAGTTTGGATTTGAGCCCAGTTGATGGCAATAGGCTCGCCCCCTATTACATGGTACTCAAACATAACTGGTAAAATATATTAAAATATATTAAAAAAAATATAAATTAAAGTAGTAGTTAAATTTATTTATAAAAAACCTTAAAAAATTACTCATAAACAAATGCTATTTATTACTCCGTAGATGAATATTTAAATGATAAACATAAATAATAGTAGTATTACAATGATGATAATCACGAAATTTATAGGTATGTTTAAAATATATTAAGACTACGGTAATCATTAATAATTATAATCAATAAATAAAATAATAATAATAATCAATATAACAAAAGTAAAGCAATAAAGATATTGAGTATTGAAAATGTTAGTATACTATAGTTGCACTTTTGCTTTACCCTTTGGGGAATACAGGCGTGATGTTTGTTTAAATCATAATCTAGTAAAGTAAAGTTCTTTAATTTAATAATTCTTTTCGTTTAACCATGACAGCATTGCAAACTGCAGTATCACAACAGTATACTCTAACATCAAACTATTAAACTTTTGTGGTAGACATCCATCCATTGTGAACATCCGACAAGCAGTCATCTTGTGGAAGGCTGCACGGTTCAACCGCTGCACGTTCTTACAAAGCCGCTTCGCTTTCACTGTAACAGAAGTAAAAAAACCGGCCAAGTGCGTGTCGGACCACGCACAATGAAGGGTTCCGTAGTTGGGATGAATTTATCCCAAAAACAAACTTAACTTTGTCGTTGAAAAATATGTTCTCCCATACGGAATGTATGGGAAAACATGTTTTTGCAACTGCAAAGTTAAGTTGGTCGATTATTACTCGTTAACCTGTAGAGCCTACTTAGCTGTGATAGTTTTCCTTTTAATTTCGTTATATCAGCTACTGTTGTGATTTTTTTTACAACCCCAAAATCAACCATTTAGCCGGCAGGGGGGGGGGACACTTGACTCTAACAAAAATTAGCACTTTAAAGCTTAATATTTCGCAAACGAATCCCTGAATCCAAAAATGGTTTTCACAAACTCTCAATATTTTTGAAGGACCTTTCCAATGATACCCCTCACCATGGGGTAAAAAAATAAAAAAATAAACATTACCACTTTACGTGTATGAGAGGTACCCTAAAAAAATATGTTTTTCATAATTTTGTTTTACCACTTTGTCGGCGTAATTAATATGTTTACCTATGCCAAATTACAACTTTCTAGTACTAAGGGTCTCGGAGCTAGACCGCGGACAGACAGACAGACAGACAGACGGACATGACGAAACTATAAGGGTTCCTTGTTTACTACGGAACCCTAAAAACACTGTTGAACAATCCTATTTGTACTACAGTTCTGCGAGTACGACTGATTATTTAAAAAGATCGGATGCATGTAACAATAAACTTAGTTAAGATATAAACAAGTAGAATATAATAGTTTCGAAAGAATACTTAAATAATATTGATTTCACTCTCAAAGTACAACAAAAACACTTAATCTATGAAGTGCAATTTTCAAGGTGTTTGATGGTTGTACAGCAGCAAGTATTAATGATATACCAACTCCCAAACTAAGTCAGTAATACTAAGTAAGTAAGTAATACTACGAAGTATTCAATATTCATACGTTACGTTACATTTACCCTACAGGTAGTTTCAACAACGTTACACTACCTCAAGCTTGACCTTCTCACTTTAATATTACTCTAATTTTAATATTACTTCAGTGCGTCTTTATTATTCTAATTTTAATATTACTTCAGTGTGGTAAAGAGACAAAGCTCTACAGGAAGTATAGCTTCATGTCTTTTTCCCACTGAAGTAATATTAAAATAATACTGCTTTTGAGCTGGTGGTAGGCCCCCAGGTCTTACTTATTGGGAGAAGAAATAACTAGGATGCATCGATCGACAGTCACGAGTCAACGCACACATAGATATACTTTGTCTACAGGGAGTGTAAGCGCAATCGCCATTGTCCTTCGATATAGACAGAGAAATTTCAGATAGAAAAACCCAATAACACTTTGCTCGACTGCCTCGTTGGTCTAGTGGTCGCAAGCGCTACTGCTGAGCATAAGGTCCTGGGTTCGATTCCCGGGTCGGGCAAAGTGTTATTGGGTTTTCCTATCTGAAATTTCTCAGTAGCAGTTCGGAGTCTGGATTTGTGCCCGGTTGATGGTAATAGGCTCGCCCTCTATTACATGGGACTAAAACATAACTGGCGAAATGTGGGTGTACCTGCTACAGGGACACCTCTGCCCAACCCTTCGGGGAAACAAGGCGTGATGTTATGTACTTTGCCCGACCGGGGAATCGAACCCAGGACCTTATGCTCAGACCAACGAGGCAGTCACTAGACCAACGAGGCAGTCAACCTACTTAGTATGTGGATGATAATTATTATAAGTCACTGTTATTTACATAACAGGTAACATTGCTTGTAACATTTATGTGGGGTAGGTACCACAAATAAAAAGTGGAAATTATACTTTTTTTTGAAAAAAAAAATCTGTGTCACTAATTATTGTATCATCTTACCAGTACTTTGCAAACTCTTCAGCATCCTAATGCAGGCAATGTTTGCATCAGAGACAGTCATATATAAGAACTCGCAGTGAGTATTGAATATAGAGACAAAAGCCATATTCTTACACACCCAAAAGATGATGATCAACACAAAATTGGCAAAAAAGTGCTGAAAATTAAAGTACCGGAAATTATAGCTGACAAGTTTTGTAAATAATAATAAAAATTAAATATATTAAAAACATTTATAAGGACATATTGTTCTCTCTCTCTCTTTCATCTGTCCTCGTGACGGGCCAGCCCAGCATTCTAATTTTTTAATCATACAGAACGCAGGTCCTACAGCTATCGCCCGGGTGTCACCATTGTGTAGATCGTCCGGAGGACATGGTGGAGCATACGGTGGAGGTCTGCATCGGCGGCAGTTATCTCTCGCGTCCGGCTCTGGGTCAGGTACGGAGCGAGAGGAAATGGAAGGCCGTCACCTCCTTCTGCGAAGCAGTAACGCTCGCGAAGGAGGAGGTAGAACGCGTGAAAGAGAGGCAAATTTCGCGCCTTCATGCCCCTAACCGCCGCAGGAGGAGACGCCCTGGGCGTCGGGAATAGCAGGCCGATTTCTGGCCACCGTAGGCGCGGGCTTGCGGTCTGTGAGCAATGGGTAGCTCGCCGTCCGATAAGGACCAGGCCCGGGTCGATGGCGCGTTATGTTCCACGCGTGCTTCAAAGAGATGTCAGCAGAATTGATGGGATCTGCTAGGGCCGATGCCTGCCTGGGTTGCGAAGAAATCTGAAAGGGAGATCGTGGCCCCGGCAACATGGCAACTCAAGGAACACGGGTGAGTATTAGTCAGTAAGAGTCTGACACGCCCTCCCGGTCCGCCCAGAGCGGGAGAAGTTATTTGATAATTACCCACCAAAAAAAAAGTTCTACAACTATAGGTTTAATAAAAATGCTACCATTTAGCTTACGGATCGTGAGTAGTTAGTAAAATGATTATAATGCTTACCTCGCCGTTGTGTATTTCAGGTGATTTTTCTATTTCTATTATTGTTTGGAAATATATTAAACTATGAATAAATGTATCTGATACTTGAAATAAAGTCTGGAAATAAATAATAACGTTCACATTAAGCAATAATTTTTTATTTAAATATACATATCACAAAATATCACACTTACCGTAAACTTAAATATTTTCTTAAAAATATTGTACGCTTCCATTAAATTGATATAAGCCTGGAAAAGCTTTTTAGATTTATCATTATATTTATTTTCTTCTAGCTCCAAACAAAGTTTGCTGTAGTACTCGACCTCAGAGATCCATGAAATCATTCCATCTCTTATCAAAGCGAGTATAGTAAATCCATAAGTTAAATGTACGTCAAAATAAATCAAACTAAATAAATATACTGCTAGATTGAAACTGCGAACTAGTGACACACTGACAATATAAAAACCAAAATGACGAAAAATTCCGAACCAGTTCCTAAGAACAGCCTTCTTGTAATTTTTATAATCGATTAATCGAAAAGCTTTTTGAATGTTCAAAAGTAATAGAACGTGGTCCTCTCTTTGTATAATGTTAAGTATATAAAAAAAAACGAAAGAAATCACCAATAAGACGACATTGAATTTTATGAGAACGACGAGGAATGGATTAACTATTCCGTCAAATTCACATGCCAAGTGATTTTCAATGTGAAAAATTATGAATCCAACAGTACCAATGAGCGACACGATATAGTAAGGTGCACGATGAGGTTTTATACAATTGTACTCAATAGAGAACCTTGAAAGAAACAGCATGTGCTGTAAACACCGAAAAGGAAGGAGCATGTTTCTGAAACTCCTGTCCAAAAAATTGTCGGTAATACGATTCATTTTGAATCGTGTCTTTGTTTCACTTTAACAGTCGTGCGATCGCTTAGCAGTATACTAAGGATGGAACTGCCGTTTACATTAGGCATGTAAATAATAAATGTTGTAATTCCCCGTTCATTTTAATAAATTAAAAAGGGTCTTCGTTTATTTAGTCACGAGGTCATGACGATAGTATATTGATAAAACGAAATGTTTAATGGTTATGATGATTGAATTTAAGACTCAAGATCAAAATTATGCAATAATTATGGTAAGGTGATGACAGAGTAGCTGTACAGGTGACATGGATAACTTAGAACCATAGTGTCACTTTCTTTCTATAAAATGTGTTTTTTTTTGACCGACTTCCAAAAGGTTCTGTGTGTTTTTAGGGTTCCGTAGTAAACAAGGAACCCTTATAGTTTCGTCATGTCCGTCTGTCTGTCTGTCCGCGGTCTAGCTCCGAGACCCTTAGTACTAGAAAGTTTTAATTTGGCATAGGTATACATATTAATTACGCCGAAAAAGTCATCATCAGCCTATAAATGTTCCCACTGCTGGGACACAGGCCTCTCCTCTCTGTGAGAGGGAGTGGGCCGTAATCCACCACGCGGGCCCAGTGCGGGTTGGTAGATGTCACATGTCTTCGAATTTTCGGTTCTAGGACATGCCGGTTTCCTCACGATGTTTTCCTTCACCGTTTTGAGAGCAGTGGTGATGAAATAATTTACACAAAGTAAAGCGCCTGTCTGGGTTCAAACCTACGACCTACAACTCGTAAGTCGCGGCCGCTACCACTGGGCCACCACTGCTCTCTCAAGTGATAAAACCGCCGACAAAGTGATAAAACAAAATTATGTAAAACATTTTTTTTAGGGTACCTCTCATACACGTAAAGTGGTAATGTTTATTTTTTTATTTTTTTACCCCAAGGTCAGGGGTATCATTGGAAAGGTCCTTCAAAAATATTGTGAGTTTGTGAAAACCATTTTTGGATTCATGGATTCGTTTGCGAAATATTAAGCTTTAAAGTGCTAATTTTTATTAGAGTCAAGTGTCCCTCCCCCCTGCCGGCTAAATGGTTGGTTTTGGATGTGTGAAAAAAATCACAACAGTAGCTTATATAACGAAATTAAAAGGAAAACTATCACAGCTAAGTAGGCTCTACAGGTTAACGAGTAATAATCGACCAACTTAACTTTGCAGTTGCAAAAACATGTTTTCCCATACATTCCGTATGGGAGAACATATTTTTCAACTACAAAGTTAAGTTTGTTTTTGGGATAAATTCATCCCAACTACGGAACCCTTCATTGTGCGTGGTCCGACACGCACTTGGCCGGTTTTTTTTGTATGTTTGTTAAGCGATTACTCAGCCAATTAGGAATTAATTTTGATGATTATTTTTGTTTAATAGGTCATACTTCCATTTAGTATGTGGATGATATGATAAGTTCCTGTCACTGTTATTTACATAGCAGGTAGTGGTATTCGAATTTGTGTGGCGTAGGTAGGTACACACGGCTACACATCAAGCTATATATTTCCAGTATAAGCTGACCTCGCATTGTACGGAAATCCTACACAATGCGAGATCAGCATAAACTGGAAATAGCTTCATTGAAAGTCGCTGGCAAAAAACGAAAATTCATAACCAAAAACACCGACTTCCAAAATTAAAGTTTACTGTAGGGTATTTTTCACTTTGTACCCTAGTGTTTTTTTTTGGTAAAAAGTTTTTTGTTGTTGTATAATTGGAACCCTGTATTGTTTTTATATTCATGTTCTTAGTGTTATAATGTGTGTTCTACTGTTTCTTTTGTGTGCATTAAGTGAATGATTTTATCAATCTATCTTGGTTTTCGTTTGAGACAACTGCTCAGGGTATGGATGGTTTAGAAGGTTTCGCAAGCACCTCTCAAGTCTGTGCTTGTAAAATCCGTAGAGAATTTAAGAGTCAATTTATACTTATAAAATCAATAAAATAAAACAGAATTTATTTATTTCAGGTCCAAGATCCATATTATATACATAGCAAAATAAAAATTAAATTAAATAGGACAATGAATTAAATTAAGTGAAGTTATGACAAAAGCAAAAAAATTAAATTTTAATATTAATAACATTAAATGGTATAAAACATAATGAATACACACAAATATACATTGAATGGTATTAGTGGTTATGGTTTAGAACTGTGGAGGGTAAAAAAAAAAAATACTAATGGAATAACGGTGTGCCAGGGACAGGTAATATAGATTGAGTTTTGAAATAATTGTTGATTTGTCGAAGCGTTTACATGAAAATGTTTTGTTAAATGGTATACAAAAAAGAGAAAATGGCGGCGTTAGTCCTGATTTTGGCCACGCGCCATAGTTTTGTCCGCTTAGATAAAAAATTTGACAATAGCATTGTTAGAGGTCCCGAGTAGAAAAAAAACGCTTATTACATTGAGAAAATATTTAATATTATTCCTAAGCTCTCAAAAACGCAAACTGCAAAAGCACAACAGTGTAGTTAGTGAGTAATCCTAGCAATCCTAGAGGCAGCGTCGCGTCAACGGAGGCCAGGCCACATAAGTCAATCTTGCTAAAATTTGCTTCATGTAAACGTTGAATATTTTTACAAATTTTTTTTTCATCATCTGTAAATGTAACGGTGAGTTATATCATCATAAAATCTCAACAGCCTTTGATAAAGTTATCTATTTGAGTGAAGAAACCGAGTGGGAAGAAATGCTATGTGTGTTAAGTATCGAAACAATAACAATTGATTTATTCAGAATAAAAAGTTGTATCTATGTCGTAGATGGATTGTCGAACCCGCTGTTTTACAAAACCGCTAGTTGTTTTACAAAACATCTCCGTTATGTAAACATTGTTATTGCGCTACGTTTAAGAAAACCGTTCAGACGTAAATGTTGAATGGCTTATCTACAGTCACAATAAGCGTTTGGTGTGGCTTCTAATGCCGAATTGGTCGAAATTACGCTAAGGCACCCTGACCAATTGGTTTAGGTAAGGTTAGAACTGTAACCAACAGGACGCGAGCCGAGCGAGTGTAGCGAGCGCTGCCGTGGTAGCGACCGGCGAACGCTACTTCCAAGTTGGTTGCAGTTACTTGGCTATTTAGTACATTTAGGTCTGACTTTCATAAAACTCATGATGTTTTCACTTGAGTTAAGGACATTTTCACTCATATTAGTCGTTTTATTTATTTCTGTTTTGGACGCCATTATTGTTGTTATGGCACAGAGAACCACGAGCGAAAAAATTGAACTTAAATCGACGAATCGATTTGAATCTGACGTTTCATTCCACGCTGTTTTACATAACCTCTAAACGTTGATCTGCTGCATTGATAAATGCAAAAATTTATGCAACTCTGCGCGTTAAAGTTCAGTAATTATGAAAAACCACTAAACGACGTCGTCTAGCTATTTTACATAACAGAGCTATTTTGTAAAACAACTTCATTTGTTTCTTTTTTACTTACTTACTTGTATGGCAATGCTTAGCCTGTGGCCAAGGAGGTACTACAAGGAGGCATCTGGAGATAGGTACCTAATATTTGTGTAAATACTTAACACAGAGAATATCAATCTAAACGACTACGACTAAATAGATAAACTCTAGTGTTTATTTAGTCATATTGACGAATGAATCAAAACAGCGAAATATTCGACAATTATTTGTGACATGTCCAACTGTCAGCATACTGGGTGCATTCTGAAAATTAGAACTGTAAAATATTTCACAGTTTTGATTCACTGATCAACAAGACTAAAGAAAATTATGAAATATGTGCACTCAAATATTGAATAATATTACTTATGAATTGCTATAATAACACTGAATTTGGTATTGTAACAGTTGCAGTATAATAAAAATATTTGGGAAGTTTCGAAATACTTTTGTAACACCTAAAACTAAATATTGTGTAACGATATTAATTATTAAAATTAATAATTAATATTTTAGTGCAAAACATAGCGATATGTCATAAATTTATTTAGTAATGTTGATAAATTGATCAAAACAACGAACTGTTTGCAACTATTTGCAACGTTAACAACTTTCAGGCCTCTGCCTCGAATCTTGCGGGCAGCGGGGCGGCGGCGGCGGCGGCGTGGGAGCGGCAGGTTCTAATGCGTAAAATCAAATGGACCGGCCCTCGAAAACAGCGGCGTGGGAGCGGCGCGGTGGCGGGCAACGAGCGGTGCACTCTAGTCAAGCGGTGACCACCCGCGCGTCTGCATTGTAGTGTTGTGCAATTTATTTTTGTGACGTGTCGAAATGTCCTCGGACGTGTTAGAGCGAATTATTTCAGCAATTTTTGAGAGGACACCGATATGGAACAGCAAAGATGTGTACCATAAAAATAGAAGAGTAATTAACCAGTTATGGGAAGAAATTAAATAGGTATGATATAAGTACCTCTTTATCGTTTTGGATTAATTTCAGACTCTAAATCGCCCTTGATAGCTTCTAGAATGTGGTCAAAAGTTTCTACACTCATTCTGGTGTAGTCGTAGAATTTGTCAAGACATTGTCTCTGTTTTTCATAATTTCGATAAAACTCGCCTTTTCTTTTCCTTGCCCTATAGTAAGGATTCACTTCTTCTTTTGCCCACATAAATCGAGCGTTAGGAATAAATTTGAATCAAAAAAGATGTTGTCGCCGTTGTTCAGACATTTCGTTTGCGAATGAAAACAAATATCTCGACGACACAACCACGAACACAACACTACGCCGCTATAGCGCCGCTCGATCTGCTCGCTGGTTTCGAGAACGAGTTTGCGTTGCCCGTGCCGCTCCCGCGCCGCCGCCGCCACCTTCTCGCTGCCCGCAAAATTCGAGGCAGAGGCCTCAAAATACTCGCTCTTAAGAATAATAAAAATTATTGAAAATTATAATATGTACCTGAACAATTTGAACTCAAAGTAAGTGTACACGAATCTTGACACAATTTCAGAGCTGAGTAAAACATCTCACAATGCCAGCTGAACAGCAATTGCAAAAAAAGATTTTTTAAGATACATACAGTGTGAGTCTTCATAATGTGCACATATCGAAATGAGGAAATCTATGCTTAATTTTAACGACAGAAAAAATATTTAAAAAATCTAAATATTGTTTTTTATACTTTTTATGAAATTAAAAAAAAATTGTAACAAAACTGTGTAACTTTTAAACTGAATCAGCTATCGCGATGAAACAAACTCCATAATGATTGAAAGTAAGTAGCCGTCCACATAAAATTAAAATTGAGAAAAAAACTACCCTCAATTGAAAATAAACATGTTTTTTTAGTAAAAATCTGTATTTTTTTCTTCAATTTTTAATTGTAAAATTTATAAATAAGATAATAATAAAAAGAGAGCAAAAAAAAATTTTTAAAAAAAAAATTTTTTTGTAAATTTTTTTTTTTTTTTTTAAACTAAAAAAAAAAATTACCATTTTTTCCGTCGATAAAATTAAGCATAGACTCCCTCATTTCGATATGTGCACATTATGAAGACTCACACTGTAGAAGATTAGAAAAGAATAACAGTGGAATAAACTGAAAAAAAAAAACAGTAGATGACTTAAATGTTTTTTATTTAAATACATTAAGCCCCAGTTGTACGATGCAAGTTTCTTGCCTGTAACATACAATAAAATTAAAGCAACAGATGACTTGCATCTTCCAAATACCTTTTAGATAGTGCAAAATTTTATTGTTGCTCCAATATAAAATATGGTTTGCTACAAGCAATAAAATCTCAACGTTTAAATTTGGCTTTACTCTCAAATACTGTTGTACCAATAAAATACTTACAGATTCATTACTTGCTATCATTATAAGAAACTGAACATCAATGAGCGAATGTATACATGTCTCAACCGTGTGAATTAGCACCTGAAAACAGAAACGTTCTTCTAATAAATTAAATCAGAAAGAGTACGATCATATGTACATATTTAACTGTCTCCTCAGACCCCAATAAAACTGGTGAATTTATATCTAAAAAAACACAGTCTAAACTATAAAAACATTTGAATCATTCCCTCTCCACCCATTCCCTGAAAAGAAATGTCGAATTTAATTTGAGTTTTCTCGGTTTCGTCACCTCTACAAACAGAACGTAATTCGTCCTTCACTTCGACTGCGTAAGATCAGTCAGAAATAAAAATTAAATACGGCAAAAGTTATTTTATTACAAGCTGCTTTAAATCTATATTTTGGTCAAGGTAACAAATATTACACTTACCAAAGGATTATAAGATATTTTGAAAGTATTATAACATTCCAATATTTTACTGTAAGCTATATACTTGCGAATCTGATTATATTCGTAGTTATAATTTTGAAGTTTGAAAACTTGAGTATTCCACGAAACAACATAGGTTTCTAAGCAATGAATAAACTGGATTGCATATATCATATTTGCGTCAAAACAAAATAACGACAAATTACAAAGACTCATTAACCAGTATGACCCAAGAATAGAAGTAGTAGTGAAAAAAACTACTAAATGAAAGGCCAAAAGCAAAATAACTGCAATCCAGTTCCATTTGGCAACGGTCTTTGCGATGTCCGTATTGTTCAGAATTCTATGAGCTCCTTGAATTGCAAGAACGGCGGCAATATTGATTTTTGCATGCACTATGTTGAGAATATAAATGATGGCGAAAGAAGTAGAGTAAAAGAAAATATCAAAGAACACAAGGCAGTGCCAAAAAACATTAGGCTTTTCAAATGCTATTTGCATTGAACGAGTTGAAAATGGAATAATGCGCAATATTGTCCAACATAGTGATAAAAAATTGGTCTTGAATTTATTTGGAGTTATGAAGTTATATTTGATCAAATATTTAGATAAGAAAATAATATTTTGCATGAGATTTAAAGGTATAAGCATAGACTGAACATCCTTATCAACTTCATGATAATATAGAATTGTTATTCGATTATTTTCGTGATCGTTCGGATATATTTCTTTCTTGAATAACTTTTTGTAGAATTCTCTAAGACCCATTACAGTAACTTTTAAACGACAGAAAGATGGCAAACAGAAAGAAGTTTTGAAAATAATGAAAAAGATATCAAAAGTAATGGATGGTAATTTATCACAGGCAACTAGGCTATAAACTTCTTTAATATGCTTTTGCGAAGCATCATTCATCATAAGGGTTCTTGACTAGTCTAGTTCTAATCTCTCATCATGCATTTCATCATTTTCATTATTAATTCAATGGTCTTGTTGATATCATCAAATAGATTGTCACTTAGCCTTTTTTTTACAAATTATTCAAATTTTTACACAATTGTTCGTCAAAGCACCTATTTCAATTAAACCTTTTACAGGTACTTTTTAATTGTTAAGGAGTCAATCAGTCAGAAATATGAAGCTAGTTGCCTATTCCAAAACATAGTAGGTATGGAGAAGAATCTCTTCATTGCGTCAATCTCGTCATATCTTGGCTGCCGTAGCAGCTAAGGGATGACCAGTCTCAACTGACAACGCCCATTCACGAACATGACGCATAGCAGTCATAACATGACGCACATATATTTATACCACGGTTGAGAGTAGACGTGTTCACTGGTTAATTTCCTACAACCTTGAAAGTGCCCAGTTATTAAAACCGGCCAAGTGCGTGTCGGACCACGCACAATGAAGGGTTCCGTAGTTGGGATGAATTTATCCCAAAAACAAACTTAACTTTATAGTTGATAAACATGTTCTCCCATACGGAATGTATGGGAAAACATGTTTTTGCAACTGCAAAATTAAGTTGGTCGATTATTACTCGATAACTAGTAAAGCCTACTTAGCTGTGATAGTTTTCCTTTTAATTTCGTTATTTAAACCACTGCTGTGATTTTTTTCACATATCCAAAACCAACCATTTAGCTGGCAGGGGGGGACACTTGACTCTAACAAAAATTAGCACTTTAAAGCTTAATATTTTGCAAACGGATCCCTGAATCCAAAAATGGTTTTCACAAACTGTAAGACCTTTCTAATGATACCCCATACTATGGGATAAAAAAAAAAGTCACCACTTTACGTGTATGGGAGGTACCCTAAAAAAAAATGTTTTTCATAATTTTGTTTTACCACTTTGTCGGCGTAATTAATATGTATACCTAGGTCAAATTACAGCTTTCTAGTACTAAGGGTCTCGGAGCTAGACCGCGGACAAACAGACAGACAGACAGACGGACATGACGAAACTATAAGGAGGGTTCCTTGTTTACTACGGAACCCTAAAAAATGTGTTTACCGACGAGATTCAAATTTGGCTCACCCTATTGCTAACACTTAGCCGCCAAACTAACATACCAGAACAGATTAGAACCAGATAATTACTGCGCGAACATCGGCTCGAGACACCTAGCAACGCGGCATAGCTACTTTGCCCCACCTTCTGACCAGCCAGCGGTGACCAAGTTTACGGTATGAGTTTCACTTGTAAAAAATTTGCAGATGCGGTATCGGATGGCGCCCACTGTTCGATTTGCCGTCTAACTTTTCGCTTCCCTTATGTTAGCCTCTGAGGTCGACTGGAGAAGATTGGGTTCAGACAGACAGGGAACTTGGATCTGCCCGGTGTGCAAAAACACCCCACAACTGAACTCCCCGAGAATCCAAATACCAGTCAAACCAAGTACCAAAGAAGATGACTCATCGATCAAAATTTCATCTCTTCAGAAGATCGAGTCAATATTACAGACTCTAATAAGGTTACCCGAATAGGTTGAGCAGTTGCGCTTGGATCTAAATAACCTAGCATCAGGCTTTAAAACACAAATAATTGACGATTTAAATTCAAGATTTGAGCAAATCGAAGCAAAATTAGAAATTGTCGAGTCCTTAAAGAAGAGGCGCAACGCTTTGACGATAAAATTTAATAAATATGATGAGCGTTTAGCTAGTTTAGAAAAAAATGATTAAGATCAGAGAGCAGCTAATTAAAGATCTGCAAATAAAAACCAACGTCCATGAAAGAGAGTACAACCGTGGTCAACAGCAAAATCGATTCCTCAACATTGAAATAGCAGGGATACCGGAAAAATTCTGATGAAGATCTGCCACAGTTGTTACCAAAAATAGCTACCTCAATCAATGCCAATATAACCAGAGAAGACATTGAATTTATAACGAGAGGTTTGCCTGTTTCGGATTGCAGTGGCTGTACCACTGCAATCCGAAACAGGCAAACCTAAGCGAATTATTGCTAAATTGAGGAACAGGAACGCCAAAGGTAGTAGTATCATTGCTAATTTTCGGCCTAGGCTTCGAAGGTAATTCTTCGAAAGTCTTTATAAACAAGCACCTCACGATAGCTAATAAAATCCTGCTTAATAATTGCCATCAAAGGAACTGGACATCAAAGGATGGTGGGCAAAAATATATGGGAGCTATTCCCACTGCCACCACAGTTGAAACCACTGTAGTTTTGAAGACATTACTGCTCCCTTTACTCAAGCCAAGGTGCATCAAAATCGGTCCCAGGGTTATTCAGTTCTGACAATATTAGGCTAGGTTAGGTTATAATAGGGGGAGTTTCAACAGCTGGTCCCACTACCGCCACAGTTAAAACCACTGTCGTTTTGAAGACATTACTTCTCCCTTTACTCAGGCCAACGCGCATCATAATCTGCCCCAGGGTTATTCAGTTCTGACAATGTTAGGTTAGGTTAGAACTTAATGGGGGGAGTTTCAACAGCTGGTCCCACTACCACCACAGTTAAAACCACTGTAGTTTTGAAGACATTACTTCTCTCTTTACTCAGGTCAAGGCGCAACAAAATTTATCCCAGGGTTATTCAGTTCTGACAATGTTAGGTTAGGTTAGATTTGTTATTGTTAAATTATTCGATAAAAAACCGGGCAAATACAAGTCTGCCCATGCACAATGAAGGGTTCCATAGTTGGGATGAGTTTATCTCAAGAGTAAACTTAACATTGTAGTTGAAAAACATGTTCTTCCATACGGAATGTAAAATAAAATTTTGACGATAACTCAGGGTTATGAATATTGTTATTGAGGATTTTCAACAAGAATAAACAGTCTGCAATTTTACGTCGATCCATCAGTGCCAGCAGGTGATACTTCTTACAGAGTCAAAGATAATCGAACCCCGAGTCTGAGAAACCGTCGGCAAGCTGTTACCGATCTGATTACGTAGACGTTACTTCTAGGGTGCCTCAGGGCTCACTGGTATCCCCCTTACTTTATAACATTTATTTATTTGACATAACACAGTGTTTCCTTCACTCTGAACATCTTCTGTATGCCGACGACAAAAAAATATTTTTGAAAATAAATAACCCTAGTGACTGTCAATTGATCCAGTCAGACTTAGATAGACTTAGTGATTATTATAATGAAGGTAATTCTTCGAAAGTCTTTACAAACAAGCACCTTACGATAGCTAATTAATAATAAACAAATAAACAATAATAATTGTCATCAAAGAAACTGGACATCAAAGGATGGTGGGCAAAAATATATGGGAGCTGTTCCACAGTTAAAACCACTGTAGTTTTGAAGACATTACTTCTCCCTTTCAATATTAATGTAAATACTAAGAAATACCAAATTATAACATTCTCAAAAAAACGCAACGATATTAAATACAATTATCGTATCAGTAATGATAATATACCGCGAGTATCACAGGCTAGAGATTTGGGTGTGATTCTGGAAAAAAAAATCACGTTCGAGGCACACATTGACCAAATTAATAGTAAAGCCTACAAAGTCCCTTGGATTCGTAATACGTAATAGCCAACAGTTCTAAAACCCACTATGCTTAAAAACTTTATATTACTGTTATGTAAGGAGCATACTGGAATCCGCAAGTGTTATATAATATGGCGACCTTTTTATAAAAACACATATTGATAAAATTAAATCAATCCAACGAAAATTTACTAAGCACTTAAATTACAAAACCAAAGCAGATATCCCAAATTACCCGGACTCCTGTCGATACCACAAATTTAATACTCTTGAAGAGCGTCGACAGTTAAATGATATGATACACATACACAACACAATGATATGACATACTTAACAATAAATTTGACTTTCCACAACTGCTCAGCAGAATAAACTTTACCGTCCCACTCAGACGTATCAGACATACTACTTTGCTATCTGTACCATCGGCCTCCATAAAGATGTCACCATTCTTGCGTCTGCCTGCCTTATATAATGATATATTTCTAACATTAGATCCTTTCAATACCACACGGAATAGACTTAAAAAGAAATTATCCACATCCTCCATCAAACGCCAGATACCCAGCGAACTCAATAGTGCCAGTTTAGTCATACGTACACAAAAATACACACATCTTCACACACATTTACAACACCTACACCGCACAGATACACGACACACACACTATAAATATTAATAACTAGCGGTCGCCCGCGGCTCCGCCCGCGTGGATGTCGGTTACCGCTGCAAAAAGCCTACCCAGGAAAGACACGGTCAGCAAAATGATTCCCAGGTCAAATCACAGACACCGACAGTAACATCGACGACGCAGTCATTATCCGCAGGCTGCACAGATTGTCTTTCTGTGTATGTTAAAGTTGTTAATGATGAAAATATTTAAATGTAATTAATACTAAGTTTTCACTTCTGCCGGCAGTCCCGGAGCGCAATCCGTTGTTTTAGGATAGTAGATAACTAAAGCGATTATTGTAGAGCTTCTCTATAAACAACATTTGACGTTAAATTATTTTCAGGTAACAAAATATACTGATGGTCGGGAGCCCCGACCCGTGATAGGGCAACGTAAAGTTGCCCATGCGTAAAACATTATTTTCGTAAATCAATTCCTACTAATTTGAATGTTTGGCCCTGGGATTTGTTTATCGGAGGGGTCCCGCACGCGCACCCCCGTCTTGGTGACGCCCACTTCGCAACGGGCCGTGCAGCAGAAATTGTAATATTTTAATTTCGCCATAACTTCAAAACCAAACGTCCAATTTTAATCATTCAAAGACCAAATATTATCTACATAAACTGTACTTAGTGATGAAATAATTTATTTTGATAAGGATTAATAATAGCATGAGTAAAATAAACACGTTTAAATGTAGTCCAAAAAAAATTTAAGATTTTTAAATAAAAAAACGGTTGTTGTGCCTCACTCGACATAGATAGGTATAGTGTGACGCGGACTTTTTTGTAGATATTTATAAGATCTACAATTAATTAGAACATTTTATGGTTCTGTCTTTTATAGTTTAGGCAGCGTACGCAAAATAAGTAACTTTTCTGGTTGATTTTTTACACCTTGTGTCCGAAAAACCCAAATATCTTACGGAACCCTATTTTTTTCCAAAATAAAATATAGCCTATGTTACTCGTGGATAATGTAGCTTTCGAATGGTGAAAGAATTTTTAAAATCGGTCCAGTAGTTTTTGAGCCTATTCATTACAACCAAACAAACAAAGTTTTCCTCTTTATAATATTAGTGTAGATTGTGTCACTCTCTATATTTCATATGTTTCTGTGTACTTCGTAATTGACGTATTGTTTAGAATAATAATAATTTTATACTTACTATCAGCTGTGAAGCTGCCTTGTAATAAATAAATAAATAGACATCGTTCCTTTCATAATGGTTGAGCTGAACGGTGCATCGTTCAGCTCAACCATTATGAAGGGAACGGAATGATCCAACACATGCGCCACCATCAGCGAGACACCTGAGTGAACACGACAAACATTCAAGTTTATAAAAGATGTACCCAGTAAACAGTAACTTTATGTACAGTCTGTTTCTAACATTAGTTGACGTGGCACGAAACACTACTTCGGGCTGCTACTAAGCAATTCCTAATGAAATAGCCCAATAATACCTATTTCACCCCATCTGGGAAGCAAAGCCAGGACCTCACGCGCAGCAGTTGCACTTGCGAACACTTGACCAATAAAAAATTATAAAAACTTAAGACCAACTACGACAACAACGCCAACTTAAAAGATATAAACAAGACATCACGGACAGACAAATAAAAAATCCAAAGTCATACGTTATCTGTTCGATTTATGCCCTACACACGATGTGTGACAAAGGAATTTTAATTTGTCAATCAATCAATTTATTTTGAAACATACATAAACATGATAACATATTTTATTATTTTGTAATTTTTGACGTTCAAAAGTGCCATACATGGGCCTATTTGAAATAAATTATTTGACTTTGACTTTGACTTAGGTGTTTACATATGTTACAGTTTAAGAGTGGTTGTATTGACTTGTACGTTAAATGAGCGCCTTGACGTCTAATGGTGGGAGTTATAGTGGGGTGAAATCGAACAGCTCGTGGGACATTCGTTCGACAGTGGTCAAACTGAAAGGTTGTCTCAAGTAACAAAATATTATTGCACAGTGTTATTAAGTGTAGTGTTTGCAGTTATGTGTATAATGAACTGAAATAAATTATACTTTGTGAAAACTATAATAAACTTGTGTTATTTGCTGTGGTCTTCCTGAGCGTCCGTTACATCTCAGAAGTGGAATAATTGGGCAATTAGAAGCTGGAAATTGCCCTCCCTACGCCAAAAGTCAACTAACACAGCATAAATATGCCAAGAAGAAAAGCATCCCAAAGTGGTACACCGGAGTTACCGCGGTCCTACAAAAAGGATCGGCCTGAAGAAGGCCTGCACCAGTCGGGCAGCTCTAGTAGCAGCGATGACGAACGAGGATCCCGTCGCCACCGAGAAAGTCGCAGGAAACGGAGGAAGCGACGGGAACCTAGCGGTAGCTCTTCTACTGGAAGGGAACGTAAATCAACAAATTCTCGAAGGTACGACAGCCAAAATAAGTTTTTACAAGAATTTGTTGGAATTATGAAAGATATGAAGAATGTTGGTGAACGTGAAAGGTTTCCTGTTCTTAATAATGTTATACCCGAGTACGACCCAATGTCCAAAGAACAAACGATGGATGCATGGATTAATAAGGTTGAGGAATGTGCTCACATATACAAATGGAGTGATAGGCAGTTGATTCATTATGCATTACCAAAGTTAAGTGGAGTAGCCAAGTCCTGGTATCAGGGGTTACCTACATTACTGTTTTCCTGGACGGAATGGAAAAATAAACTTAGAGAATCTTTTCCGACCCGGGAAAATTATGCAGATCTACTAAATGAAATGTTAAGTTTGAGAGTTCGCTATGGGGAATCCATAGAATTATATTATTATTCTAAAATGAACCTGTTGAACCGGTGTAATATTACTGGAAGGCGTGCCGTTGATTGTTTTTAGTTGCTGGTATTGATGATCGCGGAGTAAGGTTAGGTGCTCAAGCGGTTGAGTTTGCGGAACCTGAACAAGTTTTAAAGTTTTTAAAGACTGTGCAAATTGGCCAAGATAAAGTTCCTTCTGATAGTTTAAAGAATAAGGATAAAGAAAAACGTACAGTTAGCCAAAGCACACAAGATATATTACCTAATCCTAATAATACCCAACCAAGTCCCAGGTTTAATCGTGTTGTATGCTACAACTGCAATGAAACGGGACGCCCATTCTTTCAATGCACTAAACCAAAAATGCGGTGTACGAAATGTAATTTGCTGGGACATTTAGAGGTGAATTGTCAGAAAAAAGAAAAGGGTGACACTTCCCAAGCTTCGACTAAAACTGTTATGTAAAAAGAATAGTACTTATAAATATAAACCATAAATATGTCAATCAAATTAAACGATAGTATTACAAAATGCCATGTTGACTTTGGAAATGATGGCACCCTAATCCGATATAGCGCCGCTCGAAAAAAAAAAAAAGTAAGACAAAACGGCAGACCCCTAAATACCCAAGATCCCTAATCAAACATTGGGTAAAGCTAATGTTTCTATTGAAATTAAGAGGGGTTGTGTTGTGCCAAACGATGTCCAAATACTAGTAAATAATGAGTTGTAAATGTACTTGTATTGGGACAGACATAGACGGAAAGGCTGTCAAAAGGTAGCGAGAAAAATGAATGTATTGAGAAAGATGATTGAAGTGAGAAAGATGAATGAAACATAGAAGTTAATATTGTTATAAGAAAGTTAAAGAATGAATTAACTAGATAATTTACGAGTACCAAAAGGGTGGTTTAGTTATAATTTGTGTAATAAATGTTCAGTGATTAAGTTATGAGATGTTACGTTATAATATTATAAAGCAATGTATGCGTTATGATGCGGCTTATAGTTTTTTACATCTGTTTTGTCGTTTCTTTTAAATAGAGTTTTAATGATAGCTTTTTTAGACCTTTTGGAGTGATGCATAAATTAATGATGTGTGTGAGAGGTAGCGCTATAATTTCTTTAACATATTTAATAACTCTAGTAGATACACCATCATAACCAATTGTATTTGTATTTTTTAGATAGTCAATTATTTTAATAATGTCGTTCGTCGAAACAGGTAACATAAATAGGGATTGCGCTGTCAAATTTCTAATATTTATTATTTTGATTAGTCAACTTTATGTCATTTTGTATATTATTTTCAATTTCGTCAACAAAGTAGTTATTGAATTCATTAGATATGTCAATAGGATTCGTTATAGAAAGTTGATCTTTTTTTATGGCAGTTATTGTATCATGTTCCAAACTTGATTTAGATTTATTTATTATTTTCCAAATTGCCATCGATCAATTTTGAGAGTTCTTTATAAAATGATTATTTTGCGACTTCCAGGTTAAACGTATATATTTTTTTTAATAATACAGTATATTTTTTAAACGTTTGTTTATTGCTTATGTCAGGATTGCACCTATATTTCCAAAGTAGTTGTCTTTGTTTTCTACTGCAGATTTTTATCCCACGAGATATCTATTTAGTTTTCCTGTTAGTCTTTATGGTGACTGTTTTTTCTGGAAAACAAAGTCTATAGAGCATTAGGAAATCATCCATGAACCTATCATAGGACTCATGGGCCTCTTTAGCATTATCATTTTCATTGCGAGAAGGATCAACATTCAAGGTGAGCTTTAAATGTCATTAGGTTGTCCCTACGTACAACCTAATGACATTTAAAGCTAAACTTGTAAATTAACCCATTGGAAATTGAAAAAGCAAGATATCTCTACAGATATCTTGCTTTTTGAATTTCCAATGGGTCAGTGTTGACGCCTTGCATGTGTGCGTGCACAAGGCCTCTACACACACGCATACGGCACGGCATGGGAGGCGACGCAGCGGTAGCAGCGGCGCGTGTGGTGTACCTGCGCGGTGTGCGCGGTGTGCACCCCGCCATTGAAAAAATGAGTCGACGACACCGATCGATAAGTGTGTCGATTTTCTAAATCTTTATAATGTAACTAAAAGCAAGTCATTAAACTTAATTATTGTACTTCCGAGTCTCATTAAGAAAAAGTCCACCCTCTCGCTGCCAGCATTCGACGAGTTCTTTCTACACACAGTTAGAATTTGAGACGAGTGATCAGAGAGACCAAAATCAACAATTTTAGCCTTGCATTCTTTTTGATAATTTTGAGCAAAGTAATCAATACGACTCTTACTACTAAGTCTAGTGGGGTTGTAAAGAGTTAGTTTAAGATTGAATTGTAGAAGAAAATGTTCAAATTCTAAAGTAGTTTTATTTCTCTTAAATATAATATATAATTTATATAATATTTATTTTATTTTTTTAAATAAGTCTGTGATGTCTTGTTTATATCTTTTTAGTTGACGTTTTTGTAAATATACATTTTAGAACTTTTATTTTTATTATTTTTGGGTTATAATTATACATTTTTGAAATATGGTCATTGAGCCTTTTCATTTGATACCCAAAATAGCATCATTATTTTTTTTTGTTTAGTTCATAACTTTGTCCCAAAGAGGGCGCCTTATTTAGTTATTTGTTTTATTAATGTGACGTCACATAGCCTTAAATCAGCGAAAAATCAAGACGCTACCAGCGATACCTCATTTGTCAAAATATGATATGAAGTTTAGAAGTTAACAGATAAATATACATATCCACATACATACCGGCCAAAATCATTTCCTTTTTGCTTCACCGGAGTCGGGTAAAAAATCTGTTTTGATTCCAGTATACCATGGTAGTCATCGTAATACAGATTTGTAACATGAAGAATATCGTCAGTCCTATATGATTGAATGTGGAATGTGGAAGACCGTCTCAGTTAAGCGTTAGGCCTGTAGTTCAATCAAAGCTTACAATTATTTTAAGTAAAAGCGAAGAACCAAAGAGCGAGTGTGAGGGCTTGTTTAGGAATCCATAATCATCGTACAATAACTAATATACTAATTGTATCAAAAGTTTTTTTGAGCTCGATGAAAATACTTAAAATTTTTGTGTTACTCTAAGATATACATGTAGACTCGTCACTACAATTCAATTCTGCTCAAAATATTTTATTTTGCATAAACCTACAAGGGCACTTATGAAATGTCAGAAGCTAGGTGCACGTTTCCAATCGGTCGCTTTCTATGGAGAAGAGCCGGTAAGAAACTCCACGGTTACTCTTTTAAAAATAAATGGTTTTTACAAGGTTTTCAAATTACAGTGTTAATTAATAGGTATGAGACGACAGTGTAACCATATCAACAAGTATCAGGCACTTAGCAAAATAGAAAATGGTTCACAAGTCTACAACCTACAACGTTCTCTCATTCACAAAATCTAAAAGAAAAGAATCTGTATAAAATAATAAAAATAAGGACCTATTTAAACCACATGACATGATTGCCACTACAGCTGTAACAAACCTAATTTGATAATTAATAAAATATACGTAAGGTTTTTCTGTTACAATTATGTGGCTTGGTTTTGTGGTACAAACTCTTAATAGATTTACAAATTTCTAAATTATAACTTGTAAATTGTAATTTTTTATAGTATAAGACCCTGCATGCAGTAACATTAAACAAATTAAAGATAATTATAGAATACTCACAAAAGCAAACACAAGGACGAATACATGGTACTAAACATCTTTTTATAGAATATTCAACATAAAACTACTTTTTTTTTTCTTAGCCATTATTGTACCACTGCTGGGCAAAGGCTTCCCTACCCTCTTTCAACCTCTCTCTGTCCAAGGATCAACCTTTCTTAAAATATATAAACATATAAAACTACTTAACGTATAAAACATATAAAACTAAATAAACATATAAAACTACTTACTTAACGTGACAAATTTATTTCAAGAACTATGTTTTTTTTCTTTATTAAGGAGCTTTGTGACAATACTGACTATGTCATTCCATTATTGCCAAATTCTGAATTTTAAATTACTTTATATGTTTGTAAAGTATATTTTATACATAGTTCTAGTCTCGTCCGACATAGGCTTAGTTAAAACACTATTTAAAGTACCAATTCTAAACATATTTTGAGAATCAAACAAATTTCTCCTGAGGTGTTCGCCCCTCTCACACTTGATCAAGATATGATACTATGTCAGAATCATGATTAAGGAAGTGGTTTCGTTCATAAACTAAACTATTCCAAACATTAAGAAAATTACGAAAATTACATTGAGCACATTTGTATTAAACATCGAACATTTACTATCTCACAAGCGTTGGCATAAGCTAGATATATTGTAGCGTCGTACTTTATTTAATCAAGTCATGGCCCCATCTTACTCAGCAGGAATATTACTCAATAATTGTCTTGGAAAAGAAGTCCAAAGAATGTTTTATCCGTTCAACTTTCTCCTGACTCTATTTTTCTCTTCAAAGTACCGTATACGGGATAACTATATTACTCCAAGTGAAAAGAAGTACTTCTTACCACGTTTCCTTTGTCTTTGTTTTATAGTTGTAGTGACTATTTATCGACTTTATCGCCAAGATATCCGTCGTTTTATCTATGACGGCAATGTTCTTGCCATGTTATTCCTTTCATTTTTCTTTCCCAACTCTCGTGGTTTTAGTTTTGTAATAACTTTTGTTCATAATATCGTATATAGGCACAACAATGTCATGATCATTGTGCTGATCCAGATTATACATAAGAACATCGATTTTAGTAAGAGTGTTCGTAGTTTTATTTTGTGGAATTGGATTTTTTTATCAACTGTTTTTTGCATGTTTATGTTTGCTTTTATTATTATTGGTGCAACGTCTCATATTGACTTCTTTACTTGTCTTACTGATGTAATATTTATCAGTTTTGAAATTGATTACATTTATGCTGTTCGAGTTCTAATATTGTTAATAAAGTATCTCAATGGATGGATTAAAAACGTCTACATGATGAATGGAACAGCACAGGAAAATTATGAAATATATTGTGCGAAGTTGTTAGAAACGTATCAAAATATATTAAAAGCTTTTGATGAGTACAAGACGGTATTCCAAGTATTGGTATGTTGATCAAAAGTGTATCAAAATTATCACATTATTAAGTGGTTCTATGTTTCTGAAGATGGAGCGTTTTAATGAAAAGCCCATAATGAATAATATTACAGAATACTAACACGCTTCAATTTTTTTTCAGGTATTACTTCGCGTTTTCAATGCATTCTATCGCAATTTATGTATTTTTGAGCTTATGCTACAAGCGGTCAAAATGCAAGTTCGGTCACACGGCGAAGTAAGAATTACTATACATTTATTACAGGACCGATAGCCGTTACAGTAAACTAGTTTTTGAGAGGAGAGGGCGGATTGACAAGCGTAGCCTGTTAAGCTCCCTAGCTGGGAGAGGCTTATGTATGTTTAGTGTACTGCTATACAGGCTGGTTTACCAATGTTTCACTCCTTAGCGTATCGATGGCAATCTAAAGAAAAATTGTTTATCAATAAGTAATTATTTTTAGGTTCCCGCCTCGAGTGTAGTAATGAGCATTATGACAATATCAGGGGTAATAAAGGACCTTCTACAAATAACATTACATTGTGTTTATTGCGAGAAATTCTATATAACTGTCAAAAAAGCTGGAATGGCTTGTATACAGCGTATGAAGAATACGGACTATACAAGTAAGCATATACATATAAGTACATAAAACTGCTCTCCCCTTCAGTATATCGACACTAGAAGTATCAATTAACACAAGGGACATTTTGGCGAAAATGAGTTATATATATCATTGGATTCAGAATTTTCCACTCCATCGATTGGTATCATTAAAATTTAGTATAAACTTCAAAATTTATACTTCTATTCGTCATTTCAACTTTCACTGCCATCATACTAATCATCTTTCACACAATTCATATTCCATTTTTTCATCGGTCTTTCGTTTCTTGTACACACGGCTACACATCAAGCTATATATTTCCAATATAAGCAGACCTCGCACTGTACGGAAATCCTATACAATACGAGATCAGCAGAAACTGGAAATGTATGGCTTTATGTGTAGCCGTGTGTACATTAATTCAATTACTTAATAAATAAGACTGTTGATTAAGTCTAAGAAAACATTTTTTTAAATTCAATTTGTGATTATAATTATAAAGCCAATTAAACATAATTATTAAAAGTACAGAGTTTGTAAGACAGTTAATTGAAAGAGATCATAGAGTCAATTTGACATAATTATTTTCACATTGATAACTACATGATTTGTAAAAATGTTAATTTGACAAACACTGTTACTCTTAAGAACTTTTAAACTTAACACAAAGTTTTATAAACTGTTAAATGTGTTAAATTTATAATAATTGCGCAGACATAAAAATCGAAAATAATAAATAATATTAGCAATTGTTTTATTCTTGTTTCCCAAAATTTCATTTAGATCTGTGATAGCTAAGCTGTAAAACCTAAAAGTGACGTATAGATTTGCTACGAATGATTAATGTTGGTTCATACCAATATTAATCATGCAAAAAACTTATTTCCATGGTGTTAAAATACCATCAGTTTTAGTAGATAATCTATTGTTACCTCAAATTGTAACACTGTAAAAGTCCTTTACAATAGAATTATGTATAATTTTCTATTTCTCTTGCTGCTTACACTATGCTCGACGGTTTACACATAAATATTAGTAACGTAACTTTTTTTATGTAAGGGAAATGCTATTTTTTAAACCACTGGGTATTCCTAAATTTTTTATTTATAGCATGAAAGACGAAAAAATTCTAAGAAAATTTTGCTCCAAACACAATTAAAATTGGAGCAGACAGTAAAAAGTTATAGACAGATTTAAAGAAAAAAAAAAACGTTTTTGGCTCTCCTGAAAAACCGTGGTTTGTCCCTTACATTAATTGATACTTCTGGTGTCGATATGTAGTATGTAAAACATTTTCCCATAAGTGCGTTTTTTGTCTAAAAATGGAATAATATACCTATCGATAGTAGAAGACACTCACAACAATATCTGAAACAAGAAAAAACTATTTACAAACATTTTACACACAGAATATGAAATATATTATATATATTTTGTGAATGTGAGAACGCTGTAGGCTTAGTGGATTGTAGACCTGTTGACCATTTTCTATTTTGTTAAGTACTTGGTACTTATTGAAAGACCTACACTGTCCTCCCATACCTAGAAACACTGTTATATGAAAGTATTGTAAAAGCCAATTATTTTTAAAAGAGTAACCGTGGAGTTTCTTGCCGGCTCTTCTCCATAGGAAACGACCAATTGGAACCGTGCACCTAGCTTCTGACGTTTCATAAGTGCCCATGTAGGTTTATGTGAAATAAAAATATTTTGATTTTGATTTTGATTTTATAAATAATTATTCCTAAAACGAAGTTTGATATCAACTTCTTGGTCACATTTCAAATCTTTTGATAAAAGAACTTTCCTTACAGAACATGAACAAAGACTTTACAAGAACGTTTTAAGAGAAAATCGAAGATTCACAAAGATGACCGCGTGTGGCCTGTTCTATGTAGACGCTGCGCTACCAATGTGTTTGATGGGACTTCTTACTAATTACGCCGTTATACTATTACAGTTTGCTTTTCTATAAAATATGTATTTTGCTTATGCTGGCTGCCTTGTATAATATTCACAGCTGATTGTAGTGCTTGATTTTATGTATAACCCATCATTACAATTATAACGTAATGTTGGATAAAAGCATAGGGTGATAATGATGTCAATACTTACTTGTACATCAGTAAACTAATTTCTTATAGCTGTTCTATGTGTTTGTAATAACTCTGTGGCTAAATATAATATACGGACGGACGGTTGAAATCTATGATAACAATATTTAGAATGATAACCCAAGTCCAGTTGCAGACGACAAAACTTCTGAATTTTTCACCATTTACTTGTAGGAGTCTGAGCACGTGTTGTAGTTTCAAGACGAATAAGATATTGTAGTAGCTGTGTATGATATTTGAGATGCTATTTATCAAATCCCCGATAAAGAATACGAAGAAAACAAGGAAAGCGCTCAAAGAATCGAAGAAACTGTAATCTAATATTTCTAAACTAACATTATAGAGAAAAGATTGTTATGTTTGTTTGTAATTAATAAACTCAAAGACTACTGGACTGATTTTTAAAATTCTTTCACCAGTAGAATTCTTTATTATTATTGTATAACAAAAGCTATAATTTATAACGATATCACGTAGGCTAAGCCGCTGGTAGAAGCTAGTATTTAAATATAAATGTATAAAAAGGCAGATCGATATACTACCACGCAGAATACTCTTGCAAAATTATAAATGTTAGTGTTAGCAGTGATATTTTTGTCACGAATAGAATACTTCACGCAGAAGAAAAGCCTTTGCATCAGATTCAACGGTCTTAATACTGATTGTAAATCTTCATTAATCACATTGATGTTGATTGTTGCCCATTGTGTCACCCAATGTAAAATTTTTAAATTAATGTCTGTAATTTTTATGGTGTACATAATAAAGAATATTTTATCTATCTATCTATCTTTCTTTTGCTGTACCCGACAGGGTCCACGATTGTTTCTTAAGCAAATGTTTTCTAAGCATTGTGGAATGCAATCAAGTATTAAGTATTTTAATATTTCCTTAGACGACACTGTTGGTACATTTTCGATTCATCATCATCATCAGCCTATAATGTTCCCACTGCTGGGACACAGGCCTCCTCTCTGTGAGAGGGAGTGGGCCGTAATCTACCACGCGGGTCCAGTGCGGGTTGGTAGATGTCACATGTCTTCGAATTTTCGGTTCTAGGATATGCCGGTGTCCTCACGATGTTTTCCTTCACCGTTTTAAGAGCAGTGGTGATGAAATAATTTACAAAAAGTAAAGCGCCTGTCTGGGTTCGAACCTATTTTCGATTATAATAATGTTTCTGTTTGATATGGATCAGCATTTGAAATATGAAAACATTTCTGTTACAAGGCGGTTGACTGTTTAGGCAGTTAGAAGTTAATTTATTACTGTGGAGAACGAAAATCAATCAATAGGTAAGTTATTTACTATTACTTTACGTAAGGACTCATTCAAATCTACTTATGGTGTATTTAGGTATGATCATGAATTGTATGTATCAAATATAAGTTTATCACAAAATATTTTTATTCGTTGATTACAGTGGAAAATTAACGGAAAATAAATGAACATATTTTAACGAAATGAATATAAAGAATTATTGATGTTTACAAACGTTTACAGATCTGACAAATATGTGCACAAATACACGAACTGTAATAAAACAGTAGTCTATGAAGTAATAAAGCTTTTCAATAGAGTTAGCTTGGCGTCTATGATAAACAAGCCGCACGAGCTCATCTTATTTATTTTATTGTTTATGTACACATAGTTAAATACATTTAGATACAACATAATTATAATTTAAGTACAAAGGTCGAAGGTCAATTTCTTAAGAAATTTCATCCAGCAGACCTTTTTTTATTTGAGTGGGAAATTATCGAATAACTTCTCCCGCTCTGGGCGGAGCGGGAGGGCGTATCAGACTCTTTACTGACTAAAACCCACCCGTGTTCCTTCGGTTACCCGCTGCGTTGCCGGGGGCCACGAATCTAGCAGACATGCGAAAGGATAAATGAATTTTTTAAACAATAGTGTGTGAGAACGACAAGAGAAAATATGAATATGCAGTCTTAAAACTAAAATATTAAATATACTACACGTATAACGCAAAAAAAATACATATACTTCAATAAATACATAAAGCTTAAATATACACACGTATCTTATATATAAAATTCTCGTGTCACAGTGTTAGTTACCTTACTCCTCCGAAACGGCTTTACTAAATTTTATACGCATATTCGGTAGGTCTAAGAATCGGCTACTATCTATTTTTCATACCCCTAAGTGATAAGGGTTGTCCACCCCAAACAAATAATTGGCAAAACAACGTTTGCCGGGGTCAGCTAGTATGTATATAAACACTCACAGTTGAGAGGAAACGTAATGCTCTTTTACTCGATATATATATATATATATTGTATAATAGAGATAATATTATAACAGAGAAACAGTTTTTAAATCACGAATGCTAGGTGGAAGTGAGTTCCACAGTCTTTCAGCATGAACAGAGAAGGAATAAGAATAGTAGCTAGTTTTATGAGGATAAGATTTAAGGAGGGATCTAAGATGTGACCTATACGGTGCATCGCTAGGGCGAGCCTAAAAAAATGCTGTACACGTTGGATGTTCTTGTAAACCTTTATTTCTGGGTCTAAAACGTAATAAGATAGTGTTTTGTGATAATAATCTTTTTGATTTTCACTTTTTAGTGGGTTGGTTTGTAATTTATCTAAGTTACCACCATATTGAAAATTTGGTAATTTTTTATGGATTTGGGGTAATTTTGGTGCAAAAAATGTGAATTTTAAATAGCAATAACTTTATATTTTTAATAATAACAAGTTTTTATTACTTTTAGTAATGTTATTGCAGTACCTATGTGCCTCTTTCGAACTGGACAGGGTTTGTTTTACTTATTGTATGACATTCTTTCCTCTAGCTTGACAAAATAAAGTTAAGTTAAAATCTTTAGTAAAAACGCTTGTGATCAACTCTAGGTACAGTTCGTGGTTGGCTTCCATCAACTGTTTTTGACGTGAAGTGATTGTCAAGAATAGTGAAAATGTCTTCGAAAAGCACCTGCGATATTCGTTTTGGCAATTGTATCATTAATTATTATTAGAACATTGATTTTACATTCTGTGATTACTTGAACTCACATACTGACTTATTAGTATTACTTGTAAAAAAAATACGAATATCGTATAGGTACCTACTTTTACAATGCTTGTAAATATTATGTGAACACCATAGTCATTTCAGCCGCAAGACGTCTACTGCTGGACATAGGCCTTCCCCAAGCACCGCCACTTCGACCGATTCTGTGCTTTCCGCATCCAGCGAACACCATGTATTCATTTAATTCTATTATACATTTTTTTCTGTCATTGCTTCATTTTTTATTATTTTTACCTATTGTGGTACCTATAGTAATCTTATTCCAGGTGCATCGTCTTCACATATAATTATATAATAATCATATAATTAATGTATACAAATTATTGTAAAACATTTTAAAATAGTAACGGTGAAGTTTTCTTGACCATTCTTCTCCATTCGAAAACTACCTTTTGGAAGGAGCGACTAGAATCAATTCTATTTTTTTGTAAATTTTGGCGTTCAAAAGTGCTTTTTATGTGCCTAATTGAAATAAATTATTTGCCTTTGACTTTGGCAAAGCCTAATCGAAGCTTCGCCATCGGCGAGTGCGCTCAGCAAAATTGCACATCCTTTCACACCCATTGGGTCCTTTACATTATCGACATAGTTCGTAATTAACTATTGCAAAACCTGCGTAAAATTTGCTATTACTGGTTGTTATGGTCAAAACTCGTCAAAAAAAACCGAAGCTTGTCGTCATTGATACGTATACGAAGTCTACGGTAGGCGAAAGTTTATGACTTATTAAGGACAAATAAATTGACGGATAGCCGGTAGCACACTGACGTTTATGTTTATTTGACTAGTACATTTTATTATGAAGAGAGCTGCTACCGTACGTAAATTATTATTATTATTTATTTATTTCTAAAACACTTAACCTATTACATTTTGGTTTTAGCCTCACAATGAAAACCTCTCAGGGTTTATCTGTGTGCGGCAAGCCGTACAAATAAATTTTACAAAAAAAAAAACTAACATAGGGGCTTCGTACAACTTAGCTTACTAATTAAGTTGTACGAAGCGCTCACAATTAAAACGACTACTACCTCTGTTGTTTGTACTGTCGTTTCATTTTACAGGTCCAAAAAGAAGAGTATTCAAAAAAATTCAACGTGTAAAAAAGGCATCATTCAAGGAGATGAGCGCTTACGTCTTGTTCATCGTAGACGCCGAGCTACCTCTTCGGTTTTTAAGCTATATTGCTTCTCAAATTATTGTATTTTTATAGCTTACGTATCAGTAATATTAGTAGTAGTATACTTTGTACTATATTTAACTGACTTCCAAAAAGGAGGAGGTTTCAAATTCATTGAAATTGAAGAGATGAAAAACGGAGTCTATATTTTGAAAATTTCGAAGGTTCTTGTGATTTTGTTCCCTAAACTCTTGTCTAAATGGCCTTGCCGGCCTTCTAATGGCTTCCAGTACATCACAGTCACGGCAAAGGAGATGGTAAAATAGAATACAACGTAACGCACTGAATCGATGCTCAAGCCAACGGTTAATGTTTTTAAACAATCTATTTTAAAACTTATCGTTTTCATAAAGATAGGAATGCTTGGCCATAAAAAAGACGAAAAAGATTGCATGAAGAAAAGATGAGATGAACGTGTATGGTGACGAGAAAAGATAAAGTAAAATATTTGCATATTAAAGGGAGTTTGAAAATGACGCCAGTGACAAAAGTTGAAAAGGGATTGCTCAATTGGTTTGTTTTGATATGGGTATATGATACGAAGAAATTAAATGCATGTGACTAAATAATGATGAATAAAGACTAAGGATATTGCGGCTTTGAATTTGAATGACAACAAACAGTATACTGTCCGGACTCCACCAAAGTGAGACGGGACGAGAGGAAAAGAGATGTTTTAAACAACCAATAGAATTTCGTTATTCACATCTCGTCTCCACTCAGCTTAAGTGGATACCACTGAGCGGAGAAATATCATTTTTGTATGACACGATCGAAGCGGAAATGCGAGCTGTGTCTCGCCGAAATTTAGCTGAACGGCGGTACAGAGCGGAGATGTGAGCTGTGCCCCGCAAGCTGGCGACGGCACGCAGCGGAGAGGAGAAGAGATGTGAGCGTCGTGCAGTGAGCGGTCAACATCCAACGGTTGCCGCACGCAGCTGAGTTCCGCACTAGCCAGCTCACATCTCCAGTCTAGCCAGTACGCATCTCCGCACAGCTTCGGCAGATACACCCTAGCTGAAAAACGACTCTCCTCGTCTCCACTTCGGACATCTCCGCACATCTCCGCTTCGGTGGAGTCCGGGCCCACTACAAACAATTACTAAAGTATTAGTAATTACTCACCTGTCGATTTTTTATCGTTTCTACTTCAATCAAAAAGGAACTGCCTTGTGTGGCAAACATGTTTTCGTATTACGGAAAATATTTCAAATCAAACAGAAACGCCGTTAATATCCAGAATATACCAACAGTCTCATCTAATAAAATATTACTTAATAACGTGATCGAAGAAGATTTACAATCAGTACTAAGACCGTTGAATCTGATGCAGAGTCTTTTCTTGTCCGCGAAGTACTCTGTTCGTGACAATATTATCACTTCTAATACTTATCTGTACTATTCTTTGAGAGTGTTGTGCATGCTCATATACCAATGTGGCTGTTTGCATAACTTGAACATATTGCTCGTGGATTGCAAAAACTGGGATTACAATTTGTTTTATTGCTCGACCAGTGTATTCGACTACTTAATCTATTTGACAGGGGATTTAATTAACACCTTCACAAACATTCAGCACAGGAACTTGAATGTCTTACTGGTCATGGAAATCCAACACATGCTCAAGGTCCTTAAAATTAACAATAGCGAACTCCGAGGTCTCATTTCGAACAACTGGATTTCTGTTCTCATCTTAAGCATTTTTTGTATTCTTTTTGTCGTTATGTATCGCTTTATTTTCCCGGGCATAAGAACAATCGAGCTTCTTACGGTTTTTGCTAGTTTCTCTTTCAATATGAACGTTGTTTATGCTTTGTCAGTATTGAAATTAATAGAGAAATTGCTTCGTGTGTGGATTGAAAAAGTTAGAAACACCCATGATTCAGAAACAGAAGAATACTGGTATACAATGTTTGATGTATACTTGAATATACAGGAGACTTTTATGATTGTGGAGACGACTTTCGCACAAATGGTGAGTTTATTTAAATTAGGTGCTAAGATTTGAAATAAGTTCACGCTTGTATAAATTCGTCTATTGTTCTCTGTAATGTTTCAAGAACTGCAAATTGAATTATAGGAATTTCCTAAATAATTTTAACCGTTAAAGAATGTGGTGTAACCACAATAGGTATAATTATGTTTTAATTTGCGTTTTTTTGTTACAGATTATATATTATACAGTATTCACAGTTTACATCAGTTTAAGGAATTTGAGTTTGATCTTAGCTTTAAAAAGCTTTATAGCAATAGATGTAACTAACGTAAGTAGTCATTATCGGTAAATCAGTTAAAGGTAGGTATATAAATAGAACATGGTTCAAGTTATCTTCATATCCTGTTAATATTTCAGTTTTTCGTTCTAATATTCGTATCTCAAACCTGGAACATGAAGAATATTATCATATTTATATGCTTGAGTGTGCAATGTGAGAGATTCTATGCAGCTATGAGAGATGTTCAGAGTACCTGTGTAATGCTCATGAAGTCAAGTAGATGTCCTGGTAAGTGTTGTTTTAATGGTATGTGTGTAACAGAGAGAGAGAGAGAGAGTGCTTTTAATGAGATGCTCGTGTTTTCTGTCTCCCTTAAGATAATGCAGACAAAGCCTTTTACGTTATAATAATTTACGTTATTATTTCTTTGTTTAGATCAAAGAAAGTTTTGCAAGAACATCCAACGCATACAGAAAGCATCATTCAAGAAGATGAGCGCTCGCGGCTTGTTAATCATAGACGCCGAGCTACCTCTACAGCTGTCAAGCTTTATTACTTCTTATACTATTGTTTTTCTTCAGTTTGCGTATTTGTAATATAAGTTTAAATCCAGTTTCATCGATTTTTAGGGTTCCGTACCTCAAAAGGAAAAAAACGGAACCTTTATAGGATCACTCGTGTGTCTGTCTTTCTGTCTGACTGGCTGTCTGTCTGTCCATTTGTCACAGCCAATTTGCTTCGAATCTAACGGACCAATTAAGTTTAAATTTTGGTACACATTATGTATTCCTGTGATCCAAACACGGACGTGTAACGTGAATAAATGAATTGGGGGTCTTATAAGGGCAAATAAGAAAATTAAAAATAAAAGTTTTGCAAACTGTACCATCATCATCTGCCTAGCCTTTTCCCAAATATGTTGGGGTCAGCTTCCAGTCTAACCGGATGCTGCTGAATACCAGTATTTTACATGGAGGGACTGCCTATCTGACGTCCACAACCTAGTTACCAGGTAACACGATACCCTTTCGTAAGACTGGTTCGTGCAAACTGTACCGTGTGAATATCAAATAAAAGGTCTCGTTGCGAGGATATCAATTTTTTTTTATCTTAACATAAATAATTTAACAGATATTTAAGAAAATAATTGAATATTGACTATTCCTTATCTCCGAAACTACTGAGCCTAAAATTTTGAAATAAATACAGATAATGTTTCTTTACTCATAAATAACCGGAAAACGTATAAAAAGACTATGGTCTTGAAATAACAAGGTAAATCTCTCAATATTGTACGTTCACACTTTTTCGTCTGTGTGTTGCATGTCGCGTGACGGTCGGCCGCAGAGTAGGGATAAAGTGAAAGGCGCTCGTCAGAGCAGCCAAAGCCAATATGGCGGCGCCTATAGTTCGCTTAAAAGTTTCACTTTTACCGTGATTTCATAAAACCATACAATCCTTTTTTAATTTTTTTCTCAGTTATTTCTAATCATGGTCAGGCAGTTTGAGTAATTTATGTGGCCTATCCATATGTGAAATGGAGAGCAGTGGTGGCCCAGTGGTAACGGCTGCGACTTACGAGTTGTACGTCGTAGGTCCGAACCCAGACAACCGCTTTACTTTGTGTAAATTATTTCATCGCCACTGCTCTCAAAACGGTGAAGGAAAACATCGTGAGGAAACCGGCATGTCCTAGAACCGAAAATTCGAAGACATGTGCCATCTACCAACCCGCACTGCCCGCGTGGTGGATTACGGCCCACTCCCTCTCACAGAGAGGAGGCCTGTGTCCCAGCAGTGGGAACATTTATAGGCTGATGATGATGATGTTGAAACTTAGATTTGCAGTTGGAATGAATGGGAGAACATGTTTTTCAATTACAATGTTAAGTTTGTTCTTGGGGTAAATTCATCCCAACTACGGAACCCCTTCATTGCGCGTGGGCCGGTTTTTTTTTATAAACCTGACGTGGCTGGCAATAATTTAAAAAGTAATGCGTCACTCTTGATATGTTGTATTTGGTAATCATAAATGTTGAGAAAACACCAAACACCACATTAGTATATTAAAAACCATTTTCTTAACTACAGTAAGTAATAACTTTTTACTTTTAGAAAAATACTTCAAATCCAACAGAAATGCTGTTATAATCGAAAATGTACCAACAGTCTCATCTACTAAAACATTTCTTAGCTCCGTGATTGAAGAGGATTTACAATCAGTACTAAGACCCTTGAATCTCATGCGAAGAATTTTCTTTTGCGCCAAATATTCTATTTGTGACAACGTTATCGCTGCTAACACATTTCTTTATAATTTCATTTGATTGTTTTGCATGTTTATATTTCAATGCATATGTTTACATAATTTGATCACATTATTAATACAATACAGTTATAGGTGGGATATTAACGGTTTATTCCATTGTTCGTGCGGTGCTTTTAATTTCACTATCTACTTGATCGGAGATATAATGAACAGCTTCTCAGTGAGACTCAACAATAACATTTTGATGGTCCTGAAAATCCAACACGTGGTCAGAATCCTACAAATAAATGGCAACGAATTCAATTAAAATCATTTATTTGCAATAAGTATTGGTACAGTGTTGGTCTTATAGTCAGTAATAAATCCCTAATACAAAGTCAGACATTTGACATGCAAAACCTTGCAATGCATTTAATGCTAGAGTATAATATTAATGTCCAATGGCATGCTTGAAATGTTTCTATTAATAATTAAAATAAAATTAGATTAAATATATTCAATTTAAATATTAATCAATTTTACAATACATTCTTTATTAATGTTATCGTTACATTAATTTAAAATAGATTTTTAACATTATTTATACATTTATTTTACTGTATATATTAGATCAAAAATTTCCAAGAAAGATAGTTACAACGCCATAATCACGTACACACGGCTACACATCAAGCTATACAGTTCCAGTATTAGCTGACCTCGCATTGTACGGAAATCCTATGCAATGCGAGATCAGCATAAACTGGAAATCTATAGCTTGATGTGTAGCTGTGTGTACGAGCGTTTGTATGAAAACAGTGGCAATCCGGGAGTGCCGATAGAAGTGAAAACTTGAACAATGTTAGTGTGCAGGAAATACTTTTAATTAGGTGGTGACTCGCGGTGGTGACTCGCGACACCGTTACCACCGCATCATTCTAATGAGGTGTCGGTAACGGTGTCGCAAGTTCAATTGCTTTTTCCCATCTCAAAAATGCCCAACGTGCCTAAAGAAGTTTTCACTTCAAAAGTAAGACAGGTTGTCCGCTCTTAACGACAGCGGGCACCCATCGCACATGTCGACAACACCGTGTACCAAATCAAAATAGTTTATTATCTTGGCCAGTTCGTAGACAAATGGCAAAAATGAAACGCTTAAAATTTCGTCATATCCGTCCGGCCGTCCGGATGTCACACAGCTATTTTACTCGGAGACCATTGGTACTGCTGGGGAGTTTGTTGTGTCATTTATTCCCAGCTAAAATACTAGGAAGTTATGCAGGGCGGGCGTTTTGAGATACTGTCTTATGTAATTTTACTTTCAAAAAAGTGCTGATTCTCAGCTTAGTTTGAATGACTTTTAAATTTAGAATTTTTGATTATATCGATGAAAATTGGAGAAAGAGGGTATTCGGTGCACCGCTAACTTATGGTGTAGTGAAATTATGAAAAAAATAATTAGAGGTGACACTTCCTGATCATATAACCGAAGGATGAAAAAATAATCTGTGCAAATAACAAAAAAAAAAAGAATTTAGAAATATATATGTCGGAGACGGGTATGTGACTCTCGTTATTTTCAGGCATATTTTAACTACTGTGGGCGTAGTGCGGGTAGTGTTGGATAATGCGCAATAGAAAAAATAGTTTGCAGTTCAGATCACATTATAATTTACTATCAAATTAATCACACTAGCTAAATTGTACACAAACTGGGTGCGACGACGTTTATTAAAATCACCAATTAACACAATGATCACAAATTACAACTCACACAATAACTGAGCACCACGAATCGAGAACATTTCCGCGACGTCTTAACTCCTATGCGATCCCAGGCTGAATCCCCTTCTCACCGTGGCCTTAAAACATCACGACTTTGTAGAAGCGCGCTTGGTGTGGGTAGATCCAATGGCGTAATATCGCCAGTGCAGTGGCGCGCTTGCGATTCGTTTCGTGTCCATACTAATGACCGGATCCGACATATATATTATGTGTATTTAATTGTGTTTGCTATGGTAGCAATGAAAAAAATTCGCTTCAATAATTATTCGAGTAAACAGGAAAAGGTTTTTTTTTTTTTTTTTCTATAGCGCATCTCACAGTTGGTTCCGAGAACCGTGGCTGTTTAACCGGTCAATCCTGTGGCTGCCTTAAGCTGCTACACTCAAAGCCTCCAGCCAGGGTATACATAAACTAAGCTAAAAAGCTTAGGATGAACGCTCGCTAAGGGCAACCCCTATGGGGTACGAGCCTCGGCTTAGGGCGTTATCCGGAGGGAGGACATCAAAAGATGGGACGGGCTGGATCAAAGGGTTTTGATCATTATTATTAGACGGGGAATTTAAAGCTACGTGCACAGCTGCAACAACTGCTGGCACCTCGTTTTCGAGCAAGGGTCGGGGGGGAGTATTATTTACTCGGGGGCGCGGCGGTCGAGATCGCAAAGGACCTCGGCGGCGAGGTCGGAATGACGGGAAGCGTCTGTGTTTGTACACTGTACTTGTTTCCCTATTGTTCTCCTGGAGGAGGGTTATGGGGTCATCGGGGTCTACGAGGATATGCCTTGGACGGCGAACATGACTGATTTTACTCGGGACATAACTGGCGGCCTCGACAACCAGAGGGTTGCGATGTTTGGCCGCGGACTCAAAGAAACGCTTGGAAAGGCGTTTTAGAAATTGGTGGATTGTAAAAATCTTTAGGTCGAGGTGCAGTGCCTCGTTCCTAACGAACCAGGGGGAACCTGTGGCCCTACGAAGGAATCTATTTTGGACTGTTTGCATCCTATGGATATGACAGGGTTTTGCATGAGCAAAGACGGCACCCGCATAGGTCATGATTGGTCGAATGCACGCCGTGTAAACGCGCAATTTGCACCTAAGTGACAATTTGCTACGTGCATTCACCAGGTAAAAGAGTCTACCGAGAGCGAAAGCGGCTCGCGAACGAACCATCTTTATGTGCTCTGCGAAGGTCAAATGATGGTCTAGAACAACACCGAGATATTTAGCTCGCTTCTCCCAAGGGATCGGCTTGCCAAACATGGTGATTGGTCGGGGGAGGGGGTTTCTAAGCCTTGTACGCGGTTTCGTAAAGAGAACCGCTTGGCTTTTATCAGGGTTTACTTCTATCCGCCACTTTGTAAACCATGCGGCCAGTCTATTGACTGCGCGTTGGAGATCGAGGCGAATAATGTCTGGGGATCTAGATTTGAAGTAGATGGCAGTGTCGTCTGCGAACAGACCCAACTGCGACCTACCGCAACCTTTAGGGATATCGCTTGTGTATAGCGTGAATATGAAGGGGGACACCACAGAGCCCTGGGGGACACCTGCGCGGATGGGACGGGGAGTGGATAGCGCTCCTTCGATACGATAACGGAAGACTCGGTTCGACAAAAAGTCTCGTAAGATGAGCACGAGACGATCTGGCACACCGAGTTGGTACAGCTTGTATAATAAGCCGTTGTGCCAGACTTTATCGAAAGCTTTCGCTACGTCGAAGAATACTGTACCGGTCATAGAACCGCGTTGGAAACCAGCGCTTATGAATTCTACGATGCGGTGGGCCTGATGCACGCTAGAGTGCTCAGTTCGAAAGCCGAACTGTTCGTTGGGGATTGGCCCTTGGTCTCGGCGAAATCTCTGAGACGCTTATAAATAAGCCTCTCATAGATTTTTCCGAGAACCTTGAGTAAACTGATGGGACGGTAGCTAGAGGCCTCGGTTTTGGGCTTGCCGGGCTTAGGAATACCGATAACTGTGGCTTCTTTCCACGTCTGGGGGAAGATATTGTTGCTTAAGGCACCATTGAAGATGGTGGTCAAAAGCATTATTAGGTGGGCAGGGAATAGTTGCATCACCCTATTGGTGATACCATCTGAACCGGGAGCTTTACGGGCTTTAAGACCTTTGATGATGTCGTGCACCTCGTCCGGGAGGACGGGGGGCAGTGGACAATCAGGGTCATCAACGGGAGGGAGGGAGGCTCTACGTTCGACTTCAGCGTCGACCATTAATAGGTGAGCTTGGTCTACTGGTAGGGAACTGGGAGTGCATTGGGCCTGAAGGCTGTCTGCGAGGCATTCAGCCTTTTCGGCATCGTCGAATGCAATGGATTTATCGGGACGGGTCAGGGGGGGCATGGTGGAGACTTGGGGAGCCCTGAGTTTCCTCTGGAGCTCCCAGAAGGCCTGATGGGGGGGCTCTAGTTCGCCGAGTAACTTTCCCCAGCTCACGTCCCGCAGCTCCGCTACACGTGTCTTTACAGATCTCTGTAAATAGCGCATATGGGCTTTGTTGGCGTGACAGAGAAAGCTATCGTAGGCACGTATGGCCACGTTCTTCTCAGTCAGTAATGCACGCACATCGTCCGGCAAGCTCCAGCGACGGTCGTCCGTCGCTGGAACTTCCCTTGAACAATCGTTCAGGACGGTTTGTACGTGATCAGTGAGTGAGTCGATCGCGGCCGTGGTGTCAGCGATAGAGTCGAAAAGGTCGGGGATAGAGTCTAGTTGAGGGGACGTGTTGGATTTCAGCTGTGTGTTTACTTTCTTCCAGTCCGTGATCCTCTTAGTGATAGGGGGGGCGTTCGGGTCAGGGAGACCTATGCGGGAGTATAGTCTCATGACTACCGGGCGGTGATCAGAGTCGAGCTCTTGTACCGTTTCTATGGATTCTAACTTAAGATTGACGTTCTTAAGGAGAGCCACGTCTAAGATATCGGGGGCATGATTGGGATTTATGAGCGAGAAATGAGTGGGAGTCATCGGAGCGATGACGTCAAAAGTCAGGGAGTTTGAGAGGTCGAACAGGTGTTGACCTCTGGTACTGGATACCGAACTATTCCAAGAGGGATGTTTGGCATTGAGATCGCCTGCTATAATGAGCGAGTTACTCATAGCGAGTAATATCGAGACATCGTTTGAGAGGAGTTGGTAATGCCCCGGGGTATTACCGGGGGGATTATAGACCGATACGAGAGTGATCGGCTCATGACCTGACATGCCTAAGCGGCAGGCGGAAACTTCTAATACCGAGAGGGGAGGAGTGTCTAGTGGGATGCAGTGAAGCTGTTTTCTATAATAGATCAGGGTGCCACCCTTGTGACAACGCGACCTGTTATTGCGAACTATCCGGTAATTGGCAAGTGACGGATCACGATGGCAAGGCTTTAGGAAGGTCTCTTGTATTAAGAGAACGTCTATTTGGTGATCGCGGAGGAAGAGCCCTATCTCTTCCCTTTGGGATTTTAAACCGTTGGCGTTAAAATAACCTATTATTAGGGATCGGGGTTTGAATCTAGCTAAGGCCTCGTTATCCATTGATGGATTTAGGGGTTTTGGCGAGGGAATCTAGGGCTTGCGTAATATCCGGATACGCATTATAAATGGATTGGATCCTAAGGAAAAGGTTTTAAATCTCTGAACTTATAACTACTTACATGGTGTAAACTGACCAAATAAATGTTAGTAGTAGCTATGTATACAGGATGAAATTGAAAACATGCGACAAATTGAAATGGGAGATTCAGGAACTGTTACCTAATCATTACAAATTGTTATTTCCGAAAAATAAATTGTGAAAAAAAAATCGTGTAATTATCGGCTTAGGTAGTGCAAACTAAATTATTGTCTTCACATAGACACGATTTTATGGCGTTCCAGTAAAATTAAATAAATTTAAAACATACAAAAAAAATTCAAGTATCAATTTAAGGCTCGTTCAGACCAGCGCGACACGCAACGCGACACGCGACGCGACACAAAGGCACCGCTCGTCACGCGCGATTTTTTTTTCACAATTTATATTTCGGAAATAACCAATTTATAATGATTAGGTAACAGTTACTGAATCTCCCATTTCAATTTGTCGCATGTTTTCAATTTCATCCTGTATTCAAGTTTAGTGTGTATAATGTCTAGTTATGTAAAATGTAAGAGACCTTTTTTATGAAAGTCATTTACACCAACATTAATCGTAATTATTTATATTGAAAACAAGTTCACATAGTTGAATAAATATTGTATATCACCTAAATTAAAAATCTATTGACTGTCGAATACATACTCTTATTAAGTTTCAACTACCTTCCATAGCAGACATGTCTTCGTCTCCTTCCATCTTTTGTTCAACTAATAGAGATGAACGGGAATTAAAAGGAAACGATTCCATTATTGAAACGGAATTCACCGCGACTCTTGGAAATAATAGATCACCAATAAACAAAAACATTCGAAAAGAATTGCAATCAGCATTAAGGCCGATGAATATGATGCAAGCTGTATTCTTATGTACTAAGTACAAGATTCGGGACAACGTGATCACGACCAATAGTGTTTTCTACAATATCGTTTCCGTTTTCGCCATATTTGTAGTAACCTGGTGCTGCTATTATTTTACGTTTGAATCTGCAACATGTGGTGAAAAAAGTTTCAAATATTACCAATATTTGTTTAAAATCTATGCCTGTCTTGTAGTTTTTGTGGGTACCCTTTTGAACAGCTGCACAAGTATTATTCAAAGGCACAACAATGTGCTGTTTGTCATGAAAATTCAGTCTGTCGGTAGAAACCTCAAAATTTATGAAATTTTGAAACGTTTCATTTTTCCCAACTGGGTTTATGTTATAGCATTGAACTTTTATCACATTGCGTGGGTCGTTTTTTCCTACTTCATCATTGATTTTGCCGGTTTAAAATTGGTTAGCTTTAGTTTAACCACTTACGTATGGTTAAGCTTTGATATTAATATTTTGTACGCTACGAGGACCATGAAGCTCTTGATGAAGACCCTCAAAATTTGGGTGAAAAATGTTAAACTATCAGAAGGCACTGAAAATTCAAAAAAAGAAAGTTACTGGAAAACAATATTCGAAGTTTATATGGAAATATTAGAAGCCTATAAATTATTTGGGAAGACCTTTCATCACTTGGTATGTTTATTAATACCTACCTAATGTGTTGACTTTTTATAATGTTCATTTTGATTGATGTAGCTCTATGTTCCAGATTCTGTTCTATATCATAATGACAACCTCCAAATCTTTGGTTTGCATAGCGATACGAATAGAGATGAAAAAAGTAACTATTGGGAGTGACAGTTATGTAAGAGTTATTCTACTTCACTACATACCTAATCTATATCTAAAATAAGCAATAAACTAGTTCATTCTTTAATAATCGCGGGCTACGTTGACTGTTTCTTAAATATTCTTATTCTTACTATAATCTATTGTTTCTCTTTGAATATATTGTTTATTGTATAAATAAATAAATAAATAAAATCATTTTATTTCAGATAACTAAAAAGATCCATAAATTGTTAGTAACATGTATGCACTTAAACCACTATTGTTAGTACTTAAAACTAAAGACAAATTTGTGAGAAGACCACCCAACATCTAGACACAATGAGAAATAGTATTGGTCTAACTATGGTATGAGTCTTCTCACAAATTGCCTTATTATGGCAGAGGAAGTATCTGCCGAGACAGCCTTCAGGATACTATTGTGACTGCCTCTTATTCTGCTCAGGAGTGATGCCGTCTTTTTGCGGATGATGGCATGAAATCCGTCGGTATGGGTTACCGCGAACATTTCAGAAGCACTGCAAAAACGAGGCAGTCGCAACAGCATCCTAAATACATTATTGTATTAGACGCGTAGAACATCCAGCGACCTTTTCGAGTAGTTGACCCAAAGATTACCGGTGTAAAAACTTTGACAATAAGCTTTAAAAAGCGTAATCTTAACTTGGTCAGTACACCGAGCAAATCTTCGTGCCAACATATTACCCCTGACCGCCGCCTGACCGTATAAATCAGTCAATTTATATTAGAGAAAAAAATCATCAGTAAAATAATTATCTTATTCTGTTCTAGTTTGCTCTGTTATCATTTATATCTCTAACATGGATTATTAAGAACATGCTCCTGCTCATATTTTTGAGCGTAGAGTGTGAAAAATTCGTCTCGGCTATGCGAGAAGTTCAGAGTGTTTGTATAAAACTAGCAAACTCAAGTAGTTGCTCAGGTGAGAAATAATCTATGATTTGTAGTTAATAACATAACATAACATCACACCTTGTTTCCCCGAAGGGTTGGGCAGAGGTGTACCTGTAGTAGGTACACCCACATTTCGCCAGTTATGTTTAAGTCCCATGTAATAGGGGGCGAGCCGATTGCCATCAACCGGGCACAAATCCAGATTCCGGGCTGCTACTGAGAAATTCCAGATAGAAAAACCCAATAACACTTTGCCCGACGCGGGAATCGAACCCAGGACCTCATGTTCAGCAGTAGCAAACTAAATATAAATTTCTGGTTTGACATGTGGCGACATCTTTACCACAACATACGAACTACAACCGACGTATCCTACATCGCAATTTCATAGTTTTCCACCCGATTGGCATTTATACAGCAACCCGACAACAACCGTCGGGCAATAGCTCACATAGACACAATACACATATTGGGAGGATTCTCTCTTTTCAATGGAGCATGAGGAAATATGATGAAGTGGCATTAAAATTGCTGTTACACTTAAACGTGCCAGATATCAATTAGGATATATATATTTTATCTCCTGGCCGGGCAAATTTTTTTTCGATTTTCCTCCTAAAAATTTCACAGGAACTGCCCGGAGTCCGGTTTTATGCCCGGCTTGCCCTCTATAGCATGGACTTTAGACGTAACTGGTGAACTTATTATGTTTTTACAAATACGCAAAAAAGAGTCTGCAAGAATATCCAACGCGTGCAAAACACCTCGTTTAAAAAGATGCACGCGTGTGGCCTGTTCATCATAGACGCCGCGCTATCGCTGCACTTGTGTGCTCTCATCACTACTCACACCATCGTTATACTACAGTTTGAGTTTCTCTAATACTTTAAAGATTTTTTTGTTAATCGAATGTAAAGTTTTTTCATTTGTCCATGAGTCTTAGACCATAATATAAACAAGTTTATTCCTTTCAATCTTAATTAATTTCCAACAAACAACAAAAAAATAAACAGACTCACTGTACATGTGCAAACGCTGGTGGCACGCCAAGTACGATCGGGGTAACGCACATCAAAGCATTTTGAAAACAAAATCCCGTGCTTTTTTTCGTAGGTAAGCGATACAATAGCGGCCTAACGCTGCAAACAAGAATAGTTCTAAGGCCGCGGACTCGAAATCAGCGGGCAGCGGGGAGGCGGCGGCAGCGGCGCAGTCATATGCATAGATTCATATGTAACTGGCCTCGAAGGCAGCGGCGCGGGGAGCGAGCGGTTTTATATGAAACTATGCGTTGCCGCTCCGCCGCCGCCGCTCCGCTGCCCGCTGACTTCAAGACCGAGGCCTTACAATGTACAGATATGCATTTCTTCGATAGTACATAGTACCTAAAGTATAGGAAGCGGTTAACAGCACAGCCAGTACTATTATCTATTCTGTGACACAGCGGCGGTAAATCTCAGTAAAAGCAGTTTAATGTACAAGACGTCTCGAAAGGCAACTGGCTTGGATACAGGCAATACGCGTATTCAAACTCAAAACTCAAACTCAAAGCATTTATTTCAAATCTATACACGCGGCCGCGTGTCGAGCCAAGTTCAAGGCAAGACACGGCTGCAGTGTGTTATATTACACGAACCATTTGGAGTCACTTTTGACCCCTTAATAACTCAAAATCGGATTATAAATCCTTCTCTTGCGGGGTAAGCGATGAATCCGGCTCGCTAGGACCAAAAATATGGTATGGAAAACTAACAATTTAGGGTCATCAATTTAGACTGTATTTAAAGGTTGGCGGTGGTAGGTGATGAACGGGCGATCAACTATAAGGAATTCAAGGAGAGCACGCCCTACCTTATCTTCCCTCGCGACACGCGTTCAGCTTGAAGATGGCGGTGACGTGATCCTGCTTTGTTACCTCGGCACTGTCTTGTCACATGCACCAAAATCACTCAACGGCACCCGCGGGCGGTTATTGTAAATAGTTCAATCACAGATTTATCGAAAGCGGTTTGAGCGGATTAAGCGAGCAGAGCGCCGCGCGCGCAGCGTTATCACACAGCTACGCGGCTTGACCGTCGAAAACAGACTCTGTCACGCCTCGATAAAAGCGTGCTTTATTAGGAGGGAGAAAGGGATAAATGATCGCCTGTTGTAATTAATTATTAATCCCACAAGAGATGGCGTTACCAATCACATTACAATTACGACAACAAATAATGTATCTACGTTTAACGTTTTTTGTTATTAAATATTATCTGATTTTGTATTACAGTTGTTTATTATTTTACCGAATCTAACTGATAAAATACATAAATAGTAAAGATGCAAAAGCAATAAAAGGGTTTGTGGATAGTCGTTATTTAGGGTCCTTTCTTTTCTGAAGATTATCGATTTCGAAACTCAAGACCTTCACGATTTCAAAATTATATATGATATGTTTTAAAGTTTGAAACATATAACAAAGTCCCTTAGCCGCGTTCTGCGAATTGTTTTTCTAACATAGTTATTATTCATACTAGTATTCTAAATGCTAAAGTAACTCTGTCTGTCTGTTACCTTTTCACACATAGCCACTGAAACGAAAGTTACGGACAGATAGATAGCCTGGAATTTGGAGAAGAACATGGGCTACTTTTCATCCAGGGTAATTTTATTAAAAATAATAAAATACAAAATACAACCAGACGAAATCGCAAGTAACAACTAGTACGTTTATTTCCATTCCAATCCATTAAAGTATGGTAGTCAAATAATATCATAATTATGTTGAAAAATGAGTCATACATTTACCATCGTTTATTCCATCATTTGTGTGCGAAGGAGCTATTGCTAATGATGTCTTTAAAAATGAAGAAATTCCTTCATATCAGGCAAAACTATCCTGTGAATTTTGTAATAAGCAATACGGTGGACAAAGATGTGCAGTCTATGCTCATGCCTTTAAATTTAATGCAATATATCATGTTTTGTCCTAAATATCGCATCAAGAACAATTTTATAACTCCAAATTGTCTAATTTCTAATATTGTTTCAATTATTGGAACACTGTTATACGCATTTGTATTCGTGTACCCCGAATATACGCTGCTCCTTCGCGATATGGGAAAGGATACGTTCTCATTTATCACTGCTTGTTTTGACTTCGTCTTTTATGGTTTTGGATTTGCTATAAATTGCTGGAACGGCATAATTCACACCAACAAATCTATCAAGTTGGTGTTGGGGCTTCAAACGCTCCACAGATTTATAAATAATGAAACAAGTACTAGACGCATCATCATTTGGAATTGGATTACTGTAATCATGTCTGTGTGCAGTTATTTTATTGTTTTTACTTCTTGCCTCGTAGAACTAAAAGCACCATTCTTTTACATATGCTATGTATACACTTTAGTCTGTTTCGATTTTAATGTAGTTTATGTTGTTCGAATCTATAAATTGTTGGAAAATAAAGTCGAGTTATGGAATCTTCAAGCATTGAATATGTTAGAAATGGAAGATACTTACAGAAAAAAATATAGCAAAGCAATGTTCCAGGCTTATGTTGACATATTGGAGTGCTATGACATACACAAATGTTGTTCCCAGAACTTAGTAAGTACCGTACGTTAATGATTACAGTGACAAATGGCAATGATGAAATAAACTGATATTAAATATTTTTATTAATTCTAGAGAAATAACATGGTTTTATGACCTACTACTTTTTGGAGGTTTAGTCTGTGTTGTCATTTTTCAGATACTTTTCTACATTATGGAAGCAATCATGCACTCTCTGATGTACGTTCAAGTCACATTTGAAGTGGTGAAAACAGAGACAATGCACGACGTGGTAAGTATTTTAATAATTCCTTTTAATTTTGGAAATAGTTTATTAAATTATGATGATGATCTCTACATGCCAACTTCGGCTACAGCTAAAACGACTGCATTCGGTCACTTTTTAGGGTAGTTGAGAGCTAAGATGTGGTGCTCTCTGTTTCAGAATGGATTAATTCTAGGTTCGCTGACCATGTTATATGAGATAGTAAAAGATTTGATTTGGTTGACAATATTAAGCCGGCAATGTGAGAAATTCTACATAGCTGTACAAAGTATTCAAGATTCTTGCGCACTAATATTGAAGTCAAATTGCACAGGTACTGGTATTCTTTACTCTTCTTTATTCATTACTTTAGTTCAATATTAATTTCCCGAAAGGATTGGGGCGCAATGGCGGAGATAGACGTGTGTGATAAAAGGAAACGGGGTAATTTGCCCAACAGTGGGACATTACGGACTAAATAGATATATAGATTCCAGCGCTGGGGCTCTGTCTCGCATAGGGTCGCAGCTTTATGCTGAGCGATGGCCGTTTTGCGTGGATGTGACGCATATTTTCCCCCAATTTGTTATTTACGTGTTATTTTTATCTTTCTTTGCGTCATGTTTACCGCAAATAAACGAATTTTCTTTCTTTCTTTATTAAGTCTGATATAAAACCAAACTTTACCCGGATAAAAAGATTTTTTTCAAGTAACTACAGACACAGAGCACGGAATCGCCGCGCCGCACAGTGGATCAAAAAAAAGCTCTCGAAGACATCATCATCATCATCATCATCAGCCTATAAATGTTCCCACTGCTGGGACACAGGCCTCCTCTCTGTGAGAGGGAGTGGGCCGTAATCCACCACGCGGGCCCAGTGCGGGTTGGTAGATGTCACATGTCTACGAATTTTCGGTTCTTGGACATGCCGGTTTCCTCACGATGTTTTCCTTCACCGTTTTGAGAGCAGTGGTGATGAAATAATTTACACAAAGTAAAGCGCCTGCCTGGGTTCGAACCTACGACCTACAATTCGTAAGTCGCGGCCGTTACCACTGGGCCACCACTGCTCTAAGACACTGCTCTCGAAGACATAGGAGCTGAAATTTTAGTGTCGGTTTTTTGCTTGAAATGGCTTCTTGATTTTTTTTTGTACTTGATTTTTTTAGATTTGGTGCGATTAAAAAATAACCCGCGTAATATTTCGTTATATGAATTATGTCAAAAGATCATATATAAACAGTTACTGTCTGCAAGGATAGTATGGCTATTCTCTCCGTTCGGGAGATGTAAGCATTAGCTCTAAGCAAAGTAGCAAAAAAATTGTTGCCACTTTGCCTACTAGATACTTTCTTATGATACCTATATTTATGCATGATATTGGCTATTAGAAGCCATTTCAAGCAAAAACCAAGACTTTAAAATTTATGCTCCTATGTTTTAGAGAGTCTTTTTTTGGTCTCCAACGCGCCGGTAGCGACTAGAGACTTTCTTTATAATATTCGTGCCCGTGCACGAATTAGCTCTGAGCGCAAGTTCAGTTGTCATACGTATTGAATACATTCCTATTCATCATCGTCATTCATATTAATAACACGATGCAAGTTTATTGCCTGTGGAATACAATTAATTGAAACACCAAATGACTTGTATTGTTGCTGACAACTTTTATTGTTCCTTCAACTTATGGTATGCCACATGCGATTTATTTGCACCGTGTAGATCAGGCTTTAGGAAGGGTTTTCTTTGGGGTATTTGTTTTTGGTTTTTATATTTCTGGATAAAATGTTCATTCTTTATTATGGCAATTGGCAGATGATGAGAAAAAACCATGGAAGAATGTACTGCGCTTGCATCGAGCATCATTCAACAAGATACGCGTGTGTGGTCTGTTCTATTTGGACGCTGGGTTACAATTATTCCTTTTGAATTTTTTCAGCAATTACTGTATTTTATTAACGTCGTTTGAATTTTTGTAATTTTGGTTTTATTATATTTTGTGGATGTTATTTATTGTTGATATACTTTTCATACCTTCTTCAATACACAAAATGATGTGTCGTCTCAGTTCTCATACCCTTGTACTTTTTAATCAACGGTTGGCTAAGCCAAATTATTATAAGCATAAATAAAACAATAAGTTCTAGCTATGAATGCTGTAGATAGTTAATTGATTCAGGCGTGACCTTGCGGAAATCCATGATAAAATACAATAGAAGTGGATATATTTAGTAACTTGTTCCGCTTACCTATTTCTAAAGAGAACCCTGAAAGAAATTGACACGTGTTTCACCTATCAACGAGGCATCCTCAGAATGACGATTGACTTGTCGCGAACTCGAACACGGCGTGTTGCCACACCAAGCGCTGACCGCAGACTGCTTGGTGTGGCAACACGCCGTGTTCAACGCAATATACGAACTACGCATCATAGAACTGATGTCACACAAATCGTGCATTGCGCAAGCATGGTTTACCGCGCTATCAACTTAGATATACAACTGCCCGAAGGTTGATGTCGGAAAGTTATAAAAAATCTTTCGCTGTTAGAAACCTACCCTATTGCCGAGTGCTATGACATGGGATACGTGGACGAAGTCGCGGGCAAATGCTAGTATTCAATCATTAACATTCAAATCAATCAAGAATCTGAATCCATCGGAAAAACTAAAATCCAGAAATTCATTATAAAATCATAAATAATAAAAGTAAAAGTCAGACAGTCTGACTGACTTAACAACCTCCGAAGCGGGGATGAGATCCTATCGGCTATGGTCTTCAAGATTTCGTTGCGGCAGCCACGCATTCTGCAGATCAGGGATACCGTCTTCTTGCGAATGATGGCATGAAAGCCATCAGTGCGAAACAGCGCCAATATCCCCGATGCACCACAGAAGCATGACAGCCCCCAACATCATCCTGAAGACTATATTATTATACTGGATGCGCAGGGCATCCACCGATCTTTTGGTGTGGCGGACCCACAGACTTCCAGTGTAAAAGCTCTGACAATATGCCTTAAAAAGCGTAATGTTTACTTGTTCAGAGCAACGTGAGAATCTGCGGGCCAGCATGTTACCTCTGACCGCTAGAGTCCTACGCTCCCTCTCAATGTCAACATCGTCCTTAAGGTCGTAGTTAAGAAAGTGTCCTAGATACTTAACCTTTGCTAACTTATAAAAATATTAATCTAAAATTAAAATATGTATAATAATTTTCGACCTCTACGCGGCCAAAGCCACAGGTAAAAGCTAATTCTTAAATAAAACACACATTTATAATGATCCCCAGGCATTAAAACCGCCTTTGTACAGTATTTTTTTCTTGTGCATATAGTTTTAATAAATATATTTGAGCTTACCAGTCATCTGAGTGAATATGCATAATGGTTATGCTCGAGTTCTGTTCCGAAATACGATAATATAAATAGTAAATAGTAATTTTTTTTCACAAACTTTTTTACAAATATCCTATGAAAACCCTGACTTCTGAGCTAGGTAAAAACCTGTATTACAGAAGTCAGTGCCCTCTCCCACTTTCTACTTGGTACAAATTGCGAATAAAAAAAATATAAAAAGAAAAAACAAGATGAAATAAATCAAATAAGTAATGGGTTAGGTTTACTCATGTTGTGTTTATGCATGTAGATAACGTGTTTGTGTGTACGTGTGTGTGCGAGTGTGTGAGGGTGTGTGTGTGTGAGGGTGTGTGTGTGTGATGGATGTTATGTGTATGTCATGGATGTTATGTGTAGGTGAGGTATGTGGTAGTATAGAATATTAATCTGTGAGCAATAACATTTCTGTTTGGTCGTAGTTTAATTGAAATATACATGACGGAGAAGGGTAGGTATGTGTCTCTTTCGTTATTATCAGCCATATTTTAACTACTGTCGACATACTGTGGGTAGTGTTGGATATTGCGCAATAGAAAATCCGTTTGGTGTTCAGATCACATTATAATTTACTATCAAATTAATCACACTAGCAATTCACACACTGTTGGTACACGACACGCTATTTGGAATGCGCGACAGTTTCTAAACGTCTTCACTGCTTGACCGCCACCGATTAACTCTGCTCATCTCCGGCCCCAGCTGGTCCGAGCGTTATGTTGTAGACTCTGTCGAATGCCGCTAGGCGGCGCTGGCGTCCCGATTAGTCAAACTCAAACTCAAAGCATTTATTTCAATTAAACCATTTATAGGCACTTTTGAACTGTCAAAGAATCGGTCAGCTATTCAGAAAGTTGAAGCTAGTTGCCCATTCCAAAACGTAGATCTCTATGGAGAAGAACGGGCAAGAAACTCCAAGGCCACTCTTTTAAATATAGATATTACAAAATTCTGGGTACATTATTCTGGTTGCTTCTATATGTGAGAACAATGTACAAAAAATAATTAAAACAATTGAAAAATATAAGATTAAAAATAAGCCCTGGCAGATAAGAGATGACCAGTCTCAACTGACGGCGCCCGTTCACGAACATGACGCATGGATCAGCACCATCCAGCTCAACCATTTTGTAGGGAACCGAATGATCCAACACACTCGCCGCCATCAGCGAGACATTTTAGTCAACACAGTAACATATTTCCGACATACACATTATTAGGTTCTGAAATAATTTCTGATGGCTAGGTAGGCACCATATTCGAGAAATCTCTTTCTGCCTGTGATAATTAATCGCTTCAGTAATTTTAGCCATAAATCAACAATTTTATTAAATAAAATGATATAAAATTATAGTTTGACATTCAATTTAATGATCTCTTCTTGACATCTTAAATCATACGCGTCGCGCTTACGCGTCGGAATACCAATACGTTCCAAGTTAGCTTTCTATCCGATTATTTATGTTAATAGTTTTGTTTTTTTAAAGTATTGTAATAGCAAACAGGAAATGAAAATACCAAAAGTATACACTTAACCAAACAAAGTAATCAAAACATTTAAAAAATCATAAAATATGGTTGCTAAAAATTAAAGTATCACTAATTATCACAATGTCTTTCGCATACGTTGTGTGCACGCCATAGTGTGCACCAAAAAACATTACTATATCGCCTGCGACGACACGCGCGGCACACCACTACGACGTCGGCGAGGAGTGCAATACGCGGGGCGACATCGGCGCTAACGGACCCTGCGCCGCCATCGCGAGTCCTGCAGGGCTAACATGACAAGCGCGAGAACGCTCTTTTTCTCGTTTTATCGTAATTTGTCTACGATTCTGACGTCATTCTAATCCCTAACATGACCGCAAACGACGAGTAAACTAGAAAAAGGCACTTTGACATTCTTTTATCGCGCGACGATAAACCGATGTTGCAAATTATTAAAAACAAATTATTTTTATGATAGCAACATCGGCTTGAAGTTCTGTTTCATTCATTCAATTTATGCATGGAATTATGTACTTTATTGAATAAACGTCTCTCTCTCTTAATTATTATTATTTATTTATTTATGATTAGTTTTCTATTTAACCGACTTTTTGATAAAAATTAAATGATTACTTTGGCATGCTGAAATTAAAATACAAAATGACAGAAATCGAAGTTTATTATTGTAACAGAGATTTCGTTAATTTATTTATTTAAACACCATAAACAAAGCGACTGGTTATTACTGAAAGTAATAGTCATCTACTCCACTACAGTACATCGGTGTACACCCAAATTACAAAAAAAAAAAAATTGTCTACAATAACTACGACTATGAATCTGCCACCTTTTTTTCGAGTTTTTTTATGTATCATAATTTTGTCTTTTTGTCTACTCTCTATCGTCGTCAAAATCGACGATGACTAAATACGACAAAATGGCTGATTATATCGTGTTGAACTGTCAAAAATCGAGATAAATAACGTGTCATGTTAGGGTTTGTCGACAAAACATGAAGTTTGACAGAACGAGTCGAGTATTTTGTACGGCATAGCTGTCAGAAAACGATAAAACTACAGAAATAGACAAAAATTTGTCGTGCGAGAGTGGAAATATGTCGCGTGAACACAGGGCGTCGCGCAAGCCACGCTTTTTTGTTCTTACTAACAGTGACTTATACATACCGCGCATAAATGTACGCGTCTAAATGCAAAATGCAACAAAGTAATGATAATCGGTTATGTTTATTTTTGCTCGGCGCCTAGGTGATGTTAAATAGCCTGTAGCCTTCCTCAAGAATTGGGCTATCAAAAATATGAACCGGTTATCATTACTCTTTGATCAGCCTAGTACATTGAATTAAGAAGAGGATGCTTCTTTCAATCCCCTTCACATTGAATCAACATGGAAAAATGTTTATTTTCGTAAACGAAAACAAAGTTGACCGCGCGCCATGAGACTGGACTGCGATGATATTGCGAACGGATTGTGAACAAACCAAATTTTAAGATGTTAGAATACCATTTTTTGGTCTATTCACAATGTTATCGCATTCCGGTCTCATGTTTTTCACTTTGCACGTTAATTAGTAGAATTGATCTTATACCAGATTGAGTGCGAATTAAAAGCATTATTCTTAGGATTTCATTTTCAAGTCGATTATTGAATATAACTTTGAATGAGATCTCTGGTACGATTTTATTTTTTTGCGACATTGTATTTAGCTCAACTTCAAATGACTGACTTCCTTGATGGCTAATACGGACTTTGGAATTTAATATTGCCAATGAGACATTTGATGAAATGGTTAATGTTATTGTTGGTTTTACCCGACTGCGACGAAGCCAAAAAAGGTGGGTTTATCATACATGTACATAAATATATAGTAGGTACTGATCGGAATATGAATTTCTCATTTTGATACATTAGTGACAGTATTCAAGTTTTAGCAAAGTTCATGAAGGAAATGTTCCATGCTCGTAGATAAACTATTTCTAAAAAGAAAACCAGTGCATTTTTTGGAAAAAAAAAATACAACGAAAACAATAAAATTAATACTATATTATGTAGTTTGAAAATTATTAGAAATAATACCTTCCAATAACTTTGTAAAGATTTGATGCTAGATTTTAAAAGGGAATGAAAAAAAAGTACTAGAAATACAAAATGGAAAGTTTAATAATATTTAAGAAGATAAGTATTCATGTAAACGAATGGACATGAAAAGTTCAAAATAAAGGTAAATCGTTTAAGAGTTTTTTTTAATATCTATTTATTTATAATTAGGGACAATAAAGCAAATAATTTTACAGAAAATTGAACTGCAGCAATATAATACAGTAATGAGAAATAACTCCCAACAAACTTATTGGTAGCGTTGCGTCTATAAGGAACAGACCACACGCGGTCATCTTACTGAACGATCGGTTCGAGTGTATCACATTCTTGCAAAGATGTTGTTGACTCTCTGTAAGAAAAGATAATTATCATTAATCAATAACCTAGAATCACGCCAGTTATCCCCAGAGGATAGATAGAGGTCTAATAATAGTCATCATCATCATCATCAGCCTATAAATGTTCCCACTGCTGGGACACAGGCCTCCTCTCTGTGAGAGGGAGTGGGCCGTAATCCACCACGCGTGCCCAGTGCTGGTTGGTAGATGTCACATGTCTTCAAATTTTCGGTTCTAGGACATGCCGGTTTCCTCACGATGTTTTCCTTCACCGTTTTGAGAGCAGTGGCGATGAAATAATTTATACAAAGTAAAGCGCCTGTCTGGGTTCGAACTTACGACCTACAACTCGTAAGTCGCGGCCGTTACCACTGGGCCACCACTGCTCTCCGCCGTTACCACTGGGCCACCACTGCTCTCCGCCGTTACGACTGGACCACCACTGCTATCCGCCGTTACCACTGGGCCACCACTGCTCTCCGCTGTTACCACTGGGCCACCACTGCTCTCCGCCGTTACCACTGGGCCACCACTGCTCTCCGCTGTTACCACTGGGCCACCACTGCTCTCCGCCGTTACCACTGGGCCACCACTGCTCTCCGCCGTTACCACTGGGCCACCACTGCTCTCACCACCCATATTTATTTATGTTTTAGTCCCATGTAATAGGTAACCCTATTGCCATCAACCGGGCATAAATCCAGGCTCCGGGCTGCTACTGGGAAATTCCTGATGGTAATAACCCAATAACACTGCCCGATATGATAATGGGAATCGAAAACAAGACCTCTTGCTCAGCAGTAGCGCTTGCAAACACTACACCAACGAGGCAGACAAAACAAATAAAACAAATATAGTCATCTGCCATCTGCCTAGCCTTTTCCCAACTATGTTGGGGTCGGCTTCCAGTCTAACCGGATGCAGCTGAATACCAATATTTTACATGGAGCGACTGCCTATCTGACTTACACAACCTAGTTACTAGGTAACACGATACCCTTGGTAAGACTGGTTGTCAGACTTTTTGGGCTTCTAACTACCCGTAACGACTGTCAAAGATCTACAAATGACAGCCGGGACCAACGGCTTAACGTGCTTTCCGAAGCACGGAGGGGTCTTGGTATGTAAAGATGGTCACCCATTCACAGACCAACCGCGGCAAGCGTAGCTTAACCTGATCGATCGACCCGTGCAGCTGTTGTTACTTAGCCACAAGCCCCTCACAAATAAAACAAATAATGAAGATAAAAATATCAGCAAAAAATTATAAATTCTTACAAGTACCCAACTACTGCTATTTACGGAGTCAACGATCACTAGTAGTGTAGTTACCTGTAAATAAATATTTTTTTGAAGTGAAAACTTCTTTAGGCGCATTGGACATTTTTGAGATAGGAAAAAGCAATTGAACTCGCGACACCGTTACCAATACCTCATTTTTAGGGTTCCGTAGTAAAAAAGGAACCCTTATAGTTTCGTCATGTCCGTCTGTCTGTCTGTCTGTCTGTCCGTCTGTCTGTCTGTCTGTCTGTCCGCGGTCTAGCTCCGAGACCCTTAGTACTAGAAAGCTGTAACTTGGCATAGGTATACATATTAATTACGCCGACAAAGTGGTAAAACAAAACTATGAAAAATATTTTTTTAAGGTACCTCTCCTACACGTAAAGTGGTGATACTTTTTAAGCTATTGCATAGCTTTTATCGCGGGCTTTGAGGGCGGCGACCGAATCAAGAAATTCCGTAACGTAACGAAAATAAAACCTAACACCCCCCACTCCGCCTACCATGTAATGATGGTTCCCATGACAACGTGATGTTGTCATGGAGGTTACAAATGCTATGCAATAGCTTTACCGCGGCAGTCCCCGAGTGCCACACGTTTTTTTTTTGTTTCATTTGTTTTCGACACCGTTTCGCTAGTTAAGTTAGTTTTACTTAGTAAAGCCTAGAAGGCATATCATAAAACATTATAGCATACTTACTTGGACAGTTTTTGTTCTTCATAAGCTGTATACACGCCGTCTCAGCTTCCTCAACAGATATATAGAACTTCTCACAGTTTATACTGTGTATTATAATTAGTCCAATATTTTTTGTTGACCATAAAATTGTTGCAAGACTGTAAATTAAAGACTGCACCTGAAGTAAAAAAGATATAAAAATATACTGCTACAAAAAAAAACAACAACTTGAAAATAGTTGGTAGGTATATTTTGATTGAAGTGTGCAATGACAATATTAATAATGCTCACACGTATCAAATGATGTTTGTGAACACCGCGGAAACAATAAATGAAATCTATAAACATAATATTTTGTAACAAATATTTGTCAAAAATGACTCGTGAATTGTTTTCGTCCTGCGCCCTGCCTTCGCATTTTGAAGAAGAGGCACAAACTTGAAACCGCCAAACGACCCAATATTAAAAATATAAAAACAGAATATTCATAAACACTATTAATATTAGTTTGTTAACAAAAATAAATCATTTGATAAAATATAATGTTTATTTATTTACACAGTTGATATAAGTATTCACAAAGTTTTTAGGCATAAAAAAGTAGGCAACTGACAACTTAACCACAAAATACTCATCCCCAGGCTTCGTCCATACTCATCCCCAGTTCAAACTCGCCCGGTTCGTATATATCAACTACATGTATGTTTAAAGGAGGCATATTTTTAAGGCGCAAAAGTAAGGCAAGAAAAGTGCTAGTATGATTTTACTATTCAGTCATAATACGTAGTATAATAGTATGTACATTACTGCCGCAGTCTATAATGACTACTTTGCTGGTCGCGCTCATGATGGCCGACAGCGTAGCGTAGCGCAGCTCCAGGCCGACACAGCTGGGTCAGCGTGCAGCACTTGATGGACGAGCTGAGATAAAGGCCGAGGCCGTAGGTCGAGGCCTTTACAGCGAGGATAGCAAGGGCTGCAATGATGGCCAAGCTGGAAGGCCTAGAGCGTAACTAGGCTAGCTCGAGGCAATCATAGCGTGACCAGCGAAGCAGTCATAGTGGGCCAAGGCTTGTATAGTGCTTTACTCAAAAATGCAAGTAGGTACCTAATCTAAATAAAACCAGCAAGTAATTTCAATAAAATATATATTAATTAACTAAAAATTGGCGGTGTTAAACACATTGAATCGGAAGAATTTTCGCTTTGAGAGCTCATTTTTAGCAAAAAAGTCACTAAATAAAAATAAAATTTTCGCTGAACCGCGCTTTTGTTACTTCTTTTTTTTTAACAATGGTAGTTGGAACTATACAGCCAAATATGGAATAAAATCTTTTTGTACCTATCTCTATAAATACAAACAGCTGTGTTTTAAATAAAATCTTTTTGCATTTGATTTTTTAAAACGTTGAAACGTCAAAATAGCGGCCGGCAATGTTTTGCCGGCCTGTTAGACCGACCAGCAAAACTTTGCCGGCCGCTCCTTGAAACAGAACGGCAAGGTCGACTTTGCTCAAACAAGGTTGTCAAAATAATGACCACATTACATGCATTTTTGAGTAAAATTAACAGCAGGTAGGTAGGTACTATAAATGCTTTTTTAATATCTTCAACATTAACAAACAACATAGGTATTATACGCTCGTTTAAAAGAACCATTCGTTTATATATTCATAGTTCGTAAGTACAATAATTAAGGCTCGCTGCTAAAAAATCACAGTCTGTTTACATAAAAATTCAATTAAATTTTTGTAAAATTTGTAGGAATGCAATATTTAATAATTAATAACTACTTATTTGCACTGAATCTGAGTAGGTCATTTTGTTAAAAAAAAATATATAAAAAGATTGAGAATCATCATCATTCTTTTGCCCTTATTCATTTGGGGTAGGCGCAACATGTCCCCTTTTTCCATACTTTTCTTCCTCATTACTCCTTTTCTAGCCATATTATCTTTCACACAGTCCATCCATCGTTTCTTTGGTCTTCCCTACTCTTGTAGCCATCTACATTCATACTCAAAACTTTCCTCACGACATTTTCCTCATTCCTCCGTATCACAAGCCCGTACCATTACAACCGATTTCCGCACAACATTTCAGTCTCCGGTGCTACAAAAAAACGCCGGTGCAGAAAAAGACCAAGACTTCCATAGAAAAATTAATACGTGATCAGTACTATTTATTATTTAAACGAAGATTTATTATTTTTAACATTGTAGCACTTTTTCGACAAACTGTACCCTTGCAGCTGATAGGCATTTAAAAAAGCGGGCGAGTTCGAACTGGAGATGAGTATGGACGAAGCCAAAATATTTTCACAAAAAATGTTAAACTCTTACTTTGTAACCCGTTCCCGTTAAATTCTTCAGTTCATTGAGCATTACGTTGAAATATGCTAGATTTCCGTAAAATGCGTTAAATGCGTGATGGACAACCTACGAAAAAAAAGAAAATGTACAAATAAACGTTAACAATCATTATTCCAGTAAAAATATACATAAGATCAAATTAATTAAAATATACACAAATACAAAATTAATTATAATAAATGTATACAAATCTAAGAGATGTCAAGCAAGGAAAGTGTGTATTGACTTATTTTTCATCGTTCTGGGGGAGAGCTACTCCTAATTGTTTTTATCGTAATTTCTCTACACCGTTATTTAGCGGTGCACAGCACAGAATACACTTCGCCGCCCCCGCAGAATAAACGCGCAAGTGTAAAAAGTCAATTTTACAGGAAAAATAAATACCTTAATTGATCCATAACTTTATGACTACACCGAATAGAAGTTTGTTTTTTACGTCGTTTAAAAGATTATTTTTTTTTAGATAATCTAATTAACGTTAAGTGTTAAACAGGTAGGTACTGTTTTTGAGTCATTGATAAAAAACATTTTACAGAAATGTTTTAGTTTTTTTTGTAACGTTAATGTTACTTTGAGTTATTTTTTCTTATCAACTATTGCTTTTTTTTTTTGTTTTGCAATGTAATATTACTTGCGTTTTTCGCAGTACAGTGATACCGTTAACGGGCTATTACGCGTTTATTCTGGTGCAGTCGAAAAAATTCTGATAATGTAATAGGTAATTAAGTTTTTATATCATCAAGGTCGGAATTATAACATTATGTTACGGTATATCGTGTGTATGTAACTTCGTAAATAATTGATGTAAAAATCTGGAAAAAATTGAGGTGATGTATTTTGACCTATACATAACGAATATGGATTAACATAACATCAAAACCGCCTCAACAGCACTTACACGTTTATTCTGCGGGGGCGGCGACTTGTTGTCCGAGGTAATGAAGAAACCAAGAATAAAGATTAACATGAAATGTCGCGGAGAAGGGGTTTGAGTACGTGTGCGCTGCTTTGATCACATCGACGACTACTTTTGAATCGGTGCGCGGCACGCGCCCGCGCTTCCCTACCCCGCGCCCACGTTCTTCAGCCCCTTCGCACCCTAACAAGCTCCTCGAACGTACATAATAAGTTTATTAGTAAAAGGTACAAATATATTAAAATAGGTAGCCATATAGGTTTGTACGGTTAAAAACACTTTCTTTCCAATTTACATCGATAGTGCCGATGGTTTAGTCTCCCAGTAAAATAACTGGGTAACATCCGGATGGATGGACAGACGGACGGACGGACCGACGCCGACGTGGCGACGGACGGGCAGACGTATAATGACGAAATCCTAAGGGTTCCTTTTTTGCTATTTGGCTACAGAACTCTAAAAGCACAGTATTCATCATCAGTAAAACCCCGCTTACTTATTTCTTTAAAATGTGTTATTATTTTCTTGATTTAAGTAAGTTCTAGTAAAATAATTTCGAACTTACTGCTACTTGGAAAATTTTCTTAAACAAATTGTAAGCATTAATTATATTTTGGTATATTCCAAGCAACTCCATACAATGCTCATAATTTTCGTGTTCTTCTTTCATCTGCAAGATACCTGCAACCCACTCTTCGAGATATTTCCTTAGCAATATTATAATTCGGATAGCTACAATTAAATTTATATCCAATGCGATACACATTATGTCAGATATATTGTCAAAAATAAGACTGATGTTTTGAAAGCGATTTAATGTTATATAAAACATTATGTACATCAAAATATCTGTAAAGAAAATAGTTGCTATGGAGATCCAGGTCAAAGTAATAAAACTCCGGATACTCTTACTGAAATTAATGCTCCTGTGGATAGTTTGGATTGTCAAAATAAGTAAGACGTTGTTGTCCTTATTTATTATGTCTAGTATGAACATCATTATGATTCCGATCGAAAAGCCGATATAATTGATAGCAAAAAATAAATTCAAGACAGTACTTTCTATCTGTTTTGTATTTACATCTATGAAGTCTGATATAATTTGATAAATACAAATCATGTTAATTATTAAGATACGACAAAACGCAAGTATGTGATGTTTTTTTCCACTTGGGTAAATGTAGTTTTTTCGTACACTAAATTTTGAAGCCAAAAACAGATTGAGTACGAAGTTAAAAGAACACACTATTCTTTGCACATCTTTTTCCAGGCGATTATTTTGTAACACGTTATATGAAGCCTCTACAATCATTTTAGTTTCTTGTCACTGGACTGCCTATTAAAAAAATATCTTCACGAAATAGTAATAAACTGAGTAGATAATCATTAAAATAATTATACATACATAAAAATGTACCAGCTGAAAATATAAATAATGGACGCGATTAATTTGAAACGTCGACCTGTCCTACAACCATTAAATATTTTCATTAACAACTTTATCTGTCAAATGTGTAAACAAGCGGCCTTCGCTGTACTTTAATTTTGTTCAACGAAGACATAGAAGTATTAACATGATTATAATTGTTCCCTGTAACGGGTAAAAATACATCCCATCAAAAACATAACAAGTAATAAATGCAACTCTCGCAACGCAGTTCTTCTAACGTAAAAAGATGTGAGATCTAATGTCAAACAAAGTCTGTTAATTTATTAAGTATCTATGTATTTGTCATCTAGACACGCGGCCGCGTGTCGAGCCAAGTTCTAGGCAAGACACGGCTGCAGTGTGTTATATTACACGAACCATTTGGAGCCACTTTTGACCCCTTAATAACTCATAATCTATGTAACATAGACACATGAAATTTGGTTTATTTATTAAAACCCCTTAGATTAACTAGAACTCCAAATTTCATAAATAAAACTCAAACGGTTATTGAGATATTAACGTCTAAAAATCGGCATTTTTATCAACGACCTGTCACTAGACATCAAAAACATTTAACCCATTTCCGGATGACCTAGAAAGTTGAAAAGAGATTTCCCGAAAGCAGGCCCACGGTATGATACCGTGTCAAAGCTTATTTATCAAAAATTATGTCGTATTTTTTCAAGTCGTTTTATCAAAATTTATTTCTTCTAGCATTAGAGAACCTAATAAATATTTATTTTGTTGATACTTAAAGAACTACATCCGCCATTCAATCCTAACCTGAATGTTGCCAGATGACAGACTATTCCAATAAAATAATTTGTAATCGATTGAAAATATCGATACTAACCCACATGGAGTACGTGGAGTATCCACTACACGAGTATGTTTCAAATACTATTTATTATACTCAAATACTGTAAAATTATGATTTTACAATAAATAAAATATTATATGGTCTGAATATACTCAACAACTTAAAAGTGTTTCGAGGCAGTAATGTTATTTTATAAACTACCAGTGATCAGAGTAAGTAGATTGATTTGAGGTCAATGAACTGGCACGTATATTAGTATGGATACGCCTCCGGGATTCCGGGATTTTGAAATTATTAAGATTTTTTAAGGAATTTCAAATGTGTAGAATAAAGAATACATCAATATGAATAAGAAATGTTCAACCCTTTTGCTGTCTGTTTAATAGTATATAGGTGATCGGACTCCAAGAAAAGGATAGGTATACTATAAAACAATATAATATATTTTAAATATTTATCTATCGCATTCTATAAATTTCTAATGTAGTAGTTTAAAAATCCTTACTTTAACAATATTTGATTCAATCCCGTAAGTACCAAAATGAAATCCCAGAAAAAAGGCTTGTTTATCCATGTTATGATTTCTATGACTATTCATGATGCGAGTACGTAAAATCAATCTACCTACTCGGATCACTGATAATCACCCAATCGATTTCGTCAATCGATTACCAAAATAATTAAACCTGGTAACACTGACACCACGCATAATGTCAAACTGTCAAAAAAAATCTGTCAGATCAATGGCATTGTTGGCTGTTTTTTTACGTAGATTTGAATTTATTTTTCCGTATTTACTTTATACTTATATTACGTTACGATTTAATGCTGTTAATTTAAATTGAAGCCAGACGAACTATTGCTTATCTTTCCATGGCCCTGGGTAAGTTTATTATGTTCTCTAAATAATTATAAACACCGTCGTATTGTATAACCTCATTGATTTTAGCAGCCTATTAGTAGAAGGCCTATGTTCAGTCAGGGGCACAAGACTAAAAAATGAACAGACTGCAAGCTTCATACTAACGCTTTGCGCGAGATCACTACTACACGCACAGCTTTGTGTGCGTGCAGTGTCACAGACAAGGCGCGCGGGGGGTGCACCGGCGCCCGCTAGAGGCAAACTGGTTTGAGCCGGCTCATTCGGAAGCCAACGTTCAGGGGTACGCCGCGCGCCGTGTGCCAAAGCGGTACGAGTGACGCGGACATTTAGGTTAATAAAAATGGCAAATTGTTGAAAGCAAGGTTTATTTTTTTTATCCAAAGGATTTTGTCAGGTTATTATCTATATGTGAGTGGTTGACCAAAAAGGGACCTGGAGGGATTGGAAACCGTTTTTTTTTTATTTTTTTAATCTGTGTTCTTTTAGCTTTGTTTTGGTCTAACCAGAATATTTTTAGGTGCCGTAGTATTTTTAGGATTTTTTTTGTGAGCCTAGGCAGTCGAAACTTGTTTCTATACGAAACTTTAAACGCGATTTACTCGAAATCAATTATTTTCCCTTGAGGTCCCTTTTTGGTCAACCACTCACATATCTACCCATACCTACTCATTTTTAATGCTTATTGCAGAATTATTTATTTACGAGATAGGTAGTATCCCAAATAAAGATGGCCATAAAGTTTTCCCATAAGAATTATTATTTATTAATCATATGGTTTACCGCCTATATTAGCGAGTTATTGTTTGTCTCCTATTTGTTTCGTATTTTTGTTTTAGTAGGTTTGTAGGTACCACTTACGTTCGTGAAATAGTAAAACCAGAAAGGAAACTTTATAGTTTCGCCATGTCCGTCTGTCCGTCCGTCTATAAGTCACGGTATTTTAATAAGTAACCAACGTATGCATCTATGTATGTATAACTATTTGACAGTATAAATAATTACTTACATACTTAACTATCGTGTTTTATTAGCATATAAGCTTAATCAGCCTAGATATAATGTTCCTACTGTTGGGAAATAGCCCTCCTCTTTCTGTGAGAGCGAGTGGGCCGTAATCCACCAAGCGGGCTCAGTGCGGGTTGGTGGATGTCATATGTTTTCGAATTATTGGTTCTAGGACATGCCGGTTTCCTCACGATGTTTTTCTTTACCGTTTTGAGAGCAGTGGTAATGAAATAATTTATATAAAGTGCCTGCTTGGGTTCGAACCCTAGACTCGTAAGTCGTGACCGTTACCACCACTGCTCATTTTAAAATGGGAGGGTCTCAGTTCAACAACGATGCACGCATTGTGTGTATAATTATTTCACAGTATGATTAATTAAATAGGTATTACTTAATTTTAAACAAACTGTTAAAATAATTACCGGTTCGGTACCGTAATTGGAAAACGGAAAACTCACGGGATCACCTCAGTCACAGTGCGTGTCCGTTCGTCTGTCCGTCTGTCCGTCTGTCCAGCTGTCCAGCTGTCCAGCTGTCCATCCGTCCATCCATCCGTCCGTCCGTCTGTGCTCATCGCCGAATCTCGACTCGCACTTACCCGGTTTTTTAATCTGTAATAACCGAGTGACAGCCCTATGAAAGTAGGTAAGAATTTTGAACTCTGTTAGGAAGCTTGCCTTCTGCTCGTTTTTTATTCTTGTGGTACCCCGGAGTAGAAGGCCTATGTTCAGTCAGGGGTACGTCGCGCGTCGTCAGCTGTAAATGTCTATAGTATGATGTAATTATATAACATAAGTAAATACACTGAATTCTTTTACCTTTTTCAGGTATGACGATGACATGTGTTATTGCAAGACTTGACATTATTGATTATATTATCTACGACTCTATCCCAAGTATTACTTGCTCAGGAAAATCTAAGCATATTATGTTATGTATGTGGCATGTCAATTGCAAGTCACAGAAGTCATCAGGTTAGTGTTTTTAAAATGGCAGAAGTACTATGAGTGATATAATTATTATACAAAAGTAAATAAACAACAATAAGAGTATTTTCTTACTTTCTAGGTTAGGTATACATTTGGATAAAGTTTGTCATGCTTACTGAGAGAGGCTGCTACCAGAGATGTTTATAGGCAAGCAAGTGATGATAAAAACAGAGCCACCCTAGAGTGTAAGAGATTTACCCATAATAGATCAAAACAATAATCTTGTTAGGGCCAGAATCAAATCGTGACATGTGAGCAGCAGGACTTAGTGTACATAATTATTGATAAGTGAGCAAAATAGGACAAATCGTTTAAGAGATCATCATTGCTTATTACTGTTTTGTGGGAAAGCGTACACCTACCGTACCTACGCTGCTTTCATACCATGACTACGTTATGTGAATGAAGCTGAAGCCGTTTTAAATTCTATGAGAAATAAAATGTTTTCAGTATTTAGGTATTGTTGTGTTATTTGTTAAAGTAAACCTTCCTATAGAAGCACTGAAAATGCTGCTGCCAATGAGATTATTCATCTTTAATTAAGAGAGTTGGCTAAAATAATGTTTATGCCATTAAATCTTTCATATTTAGCGCGCAAGATTATTAATTTATCTTTATAAAATTCAAGTCTGTAAATGCGATAATCGCCATTTTGATGACAGTCGAGGTCGAGGCTAAAAAACATAAAAATTGGGGATTTCGAACATCCAAACTCCACCATAAGGACAGTGACTATTACAAAATTTAATTATTTGACGAATTCATCCATTTTTCAAGTTAAATAAGTAGTAGTAATGAAGTTTTTGATATCAAAAGTCGAAGTTTCGCGCCAATCGTGCGTGTTTACATTTTACTTTTCACAATTAACACACATACACATATCTGATACGACTTAAAATGTGACAAATGTGATTAAAAATATTATAAGTAACTAGAAAATGCCCAGATCTTAACTTATTATACGAACACACGTTCAATAACACGTAATATTCATTACTATTACTCAATTTGTGTTAAAAATCGTCGATCCGTCGATCATTGTTTTTTTTTATTGTAATGATGTGCGAAAACGATTATGCCAAACGTTTTGTTTTTTTTTCAATTTTGATTGTCTCGATTAATTTATTATGTCAAATGTCTGAAATCTATACTTGAAAATTAAAATAAAATAGTTTTAAGCATTAAATACAATAAACATTGTTTAAAATAATTATTTATACTTTTCTATTGTAATTTTAATCGTTTTTAGGACATTCAATATAAAACGAGTCAACACACAGAACGAGGATAGATACTTACCTCATTTATTGAATTTCGCGCCGAATTGTTTCTATTTATTTGAATTTAAATTCGGAACGTTGTTCAAAATTATTTTTAATTTATTGGACAATTAATTATTTTTGATATAGAATGCCTAGTATACATTTTTTAGGTAGGCTTAAGAAAATTTTGTTTGGGAATGATGTTAAATAAATTCTATAAATTAGGTAGGTATTCCGCAAACACTTTTAAATGACGTCTATATTTTTAAAGTGAAATTTTTATTACATCGTCTCAAACTTTTTCGTCTGTGTGTTGCATGTCGCGTGACGGTCGGCCGCGGAGTAGGGATAAAGTGAAAGGCGCTCGTCAGAGCAGCCAAGGCCAATATGGCGGCGCCTATAGTTCGCAGCAGCTAACCGTGTAAAGTTTCAGTTTTACCGTGGTTTCATAAAACTACACAATCATTTTTTTTTAGTTGTATGAGCTTGCATAGTATCAATTTTATCGACTGCAAAAATAAGTTTGTATTTCTCGAAAAAACTATAACAAACAAAGTTAATTCTGCGGTTGTAACCGAAAATAAACTATCTCAAAAATTATTGACTTCAAAAGCAAAGTCACTTAGAAACATCTTTAACATTTTAATGATGAGATCCAACAATACACGCTTTATATGCATAGATTTTTTTCATCTCTCGGTTATATGTAAGTATGGAGAATGCCACCCCCACTATTATGTTTATCGTAATTTCACTACACCATTGTTTAACAGTGCAAAAAATACACCTTTTTCAACATTTTCATCGATAGAGTGTAAATAGTCTTCATGTTAAATGGCTGTATGACATCCGGACGCACGGACAGACGAACTTGACGATATTAAGAGGTCCTTTTTTTACGGATTTTGATTTTCAAGTTTACAATCGGCATGAAATTGATGTCTATGACAATTGATCTACAATATTATTATTATTTGGAATAGCCGCCATCTTAAAACCCAGAATGTCCATCTAATTTGATATCAGCACTATCTCCCGAAAACCATGAAAATGACAGTCATGACAACAAATTTTCAAATGTGGTTAAAAACTGCCACTTGCTCACTTCAGATGGCGCTGATCTCCAGCGTCTTATAATTTGACAGCTAACTATACATTTTTGATTCGAATGCCAAAAGTTGATGTAAATTCCTGAATTTCATGACTAAATTCAAAACACCCCGTCGAGTCAACTGATGTGTCACGTGTCAAAATCTTGGTCCTTAGAGACCAAGATTTTGACACGTGCCGATTTCCGGCCGATTTCCGGCCACCGTAGGCGCGGGCTTGCGAACGGTGAGCAATGGGTAGCTCGCCGTCCGATAAGGACCAAGCCCGGGTCGACGGCGCGTTGTGTTCCCCGCGCGCCTTTATAAAAAAAATATAAAAAAAAGGGGCGGCGGCAAAAATTAAATAATTAAATCATACATGAGAAGGAACTTTGTTCCTGACGGGGTCAAAGTCAAAGTCAAATCATTAATTTCAAATAGGCCCATGTATGGCACTATTGATCGTCAAAAAAACCGGCCAAGTGCGTGTCGGACCACGCAAAATGAAGGGTTCCGTAGTTGGGATGAATTTATCCCAAAAACAAACTTAACTTTGTAGTTGAAAAATATGTTCCCCCATACGGAATGTATGGTAAAACATGTTTTTGCAACTGCAAAGTTAAGTTGGTCGATGATTACTCGTTAACTTGTAGAGCCTACTTAGCTGTGATAGTTTTCCTTTTAATTTCGTTATATAAACTACTGTTGTGATTTTTTTCACACACCCAAAACCAACCATTAAGCCGGTAGGGGGGGGGGGACACTTGACTCTAACAAAAATTAGCACTTTGAAGCTTAATATTTCGCAAACGGATCCCTGAATCCAAAAATAGTTGTCACAAACTCACAATGTTTTTGAAGGACCTTTCCAATGATACCCCTCACCATGGGTAAAAAAAACAAAAAAGACAATCACCACTTTACGTGTATGAGAGGTACACTAAAAAAATTTTTTTTTCATAATTTTGTTTTACCACTTTGTCGGCATAATTAATATGTATACCTATGCCAAATTACAGCTTTCGAGTACGAAAGGTCTCGGAGCTACACCGCGGACAGACAGACAGACAGACAGACAGACAGATAGACAGACAGACAGACAGACGGACATGACGAAACTATAAGGGTTCCTTGTTTACTACGGAACCATAAAAATGACAAAATAATAAAATTGATTCTATTCGCCCCTTCCAAAAGGTAGTTTTCGTATGGAGAAAAATGGGCAAGAAACTCCACCGTTACTCTTTTAAAATGTTTTACAATTGTTTGTATATGTACGTACATTTGTTAAATAATTATTATATGTGAAGACGATGCACCTAGAATAAAATTACTACACCACAATAGGTAAAAAGAATTAAAAATTAAACAACGAGAGATAATTTAATATGTGATAGATACATGGTGCTCACATATTTACAAACATTGTAAAAGTAGACGATTTTCCTAAAATTTTACAATTAATAAGTCAGTGTGTGAGGAAGTAATCACAGAATGTAAAATCAATGTCATAAAACACAAAGTAATAAATTTTACAATTAAATTAGCAAACAGTTTGATTTTGTCTTGATTCTAAATTGTCCTATGGAGCAGGACCAGCATGTTTCCAAGCACTCTTATCTTGGAAATAATCCTCCAATTTGTAATATGCTTGTTTACAAAGTGTATTTTTAATATGAGTTTTAAATTTTCTTTCATTTAATTGCAAAATGTCACAAGGTATTTTGTTGTAACATTTAACACAGTACCCCATAAAAGATGTATGTACTTAAGATAATCTAAAAAATGGTTGATCTAGTTTATCTTTATTTCTAGTATTAAAATTATGTCTATCACTTATTTTATTAAAGAGATGTGGATTTTTCCTTACATACATAATATTTTCATAAATGAATTGGCAAGGTACCGTCATAATATTAATCCTTTTAAAAAGTTTCCTGAGAGATTCGCGGCGACGTAGATTATAAATGGCTCTGATAGCTCTCTTTTGCAAAATAAAGATGGATTCAATGTCAGCAGCCCGACCCCACAGTAAAATGCCATACGACATAAGGCTCCCCGACTGCACACGTTTTTTTTAATAATAATACTTGCCGCGCCGGCTCAGCGATCTGACATCATTGCGGAAAATTGTAACAATTGTTACGAAAGAAATACCTACATTCTTACACAATATTGCTACGCATATTTACAAAAAGAATTTAATAGATCACGTTTGATTGACGAATAATAATAATTTCTTTACAAAAAGTAATGATATCCCATCAAAAACATAAATGTTAAAATGGGAGCCAAGTTCCATAAATATGGTTGTCGACTTCGCCGACAAAAGAATTGAAATCTAAATGGGTGCCAAGTTCTGTAGATAATCCTGAAATTTATTTATAAGAACATGCAACTTTCTAAAATAAAATTAAAACACAAATTCTTGTTTTTTCTGCTATAACAATGTTTGCTATTTAAAAATATAACTTCTTAAATTTGAACAGTCGAATTATTTACACAAAGCACTTAGGATAAATTGAAGCTCAAGATTTGACTTGGCTTGTTTTTACATACAAGTTATCTTATATTTGGCTAATCAATTTATCATCTTTATATTTGTCTACAGTGTCGCGGTGCAAAAGAACTAAAACAAACAGGGTAACTTTTTTATGCTGGTGTGGATTACAGCTACGTCTTACACTCGCGCCACGTCATTGTGCTGTAATTTTACTTTTTTAGTGTGCGTGCATTAAGCGGCTAACAGTTGGACGCTATTTTTTCATCGATTTTACAGCTTTGACTGTCTACCTAGGCATATTTAATTATTATTATTTAATTTTAAGTAGGCACTCAACATCAAATAAGTAATTCATGATGTGCTTACCTGTAAGAAATTGGTACACTAGTCTATAAGTTTATTGGATGTATCTCATATCTTTGTATCGGTGTACTCAATTGTTGGTGAGTCAAATAAATAAAGTAAAATATTCATATCTTTGTTCTTTATATTATGCGCAAGTTACTGTTTCTTATTGTAACTGTTTACAGCTTTGACTGTCTACCTAGGCGTATTTATATATTTGTTCTTTATGTTATACGCAAGTTACTGTTTCTTATTGTAACTGTAAGGTCAAAATATCTTCATCCTCTAAAATTTTAGCTTGCTGGTAAAAACTAGCCAAGTCAAATCTTGAGCTTCAATTTATCCTAAGTGCTTTGTGTAAATAATTCGACTGTTCAAATTTAAAAAGTTATATTTTTAAATAGCAAACATTGTTATAGCAGAAAAAACAAGAATTTGTGTTTTAATTTTATTTTAGAAAGTTGCATGTTCTTATAAATAAATTTCAGGATTATCTACAGAACTTGGCACTCATTTAGATTTCAATTCTTTTGTCGGCGAAGTCGACAACCATATTTATGGAATTTGGCTCCCATTTTCACATTTATGTTTTTGATGGGATCTTTATTTCTTTAATAAATAGAATGACTTGTTTATACAATAAATAGAATGTATGCCAGTGACAACATTAAGGAACTTTGACTTGCAATAGTTCTTACTTAAACTACAGGTTCAAATTGAATGTAACTTGGGATTATACTTCATCATCATCATTTCAGCCGAAAGACGTCCCCTGCTGAACATAGGCTTCCCCCAAGCACTTCCTCTTCGACCGATTCTGTGCTTTCCGCAACCAGCGGATTCCTGCGGCCTTCACAAGGTCATCGGTCCATCTTGTGGAAGGCCTTCCAACACTACGTCTTACGGTACGCGATCGCCACTCCAGAATCTTTCGGCCCCATCGGCCATCCGTTCTGCGAGCAATGTGCCCTGCCCATTGCCACTCAAGTTTGGCAATTCTTTGGGCTATGTCGGTTACCTTGGTTCTCCTGCGGATCTCCTCATTTCTGATTCGATCACGTAGGGAAACTCCAAGCATAGCCCTCTCCATTGCCCTTTGGGTGACTTTTAGCCTTTTGTTAATGATTATACTTAGTTGTACAAAATTCAGGCTTCTAGCTTTATCCTAAATGAAGTTAAACGGGGTTGAAAATGTCCTGAATGGTTTCGAGAAAAGATGATACGGCTGTGCCTTTATGTTTGTTTTGCTCGACTTAGCGATTATACTTATTTGCCTTAGACGAACTGACTACAAGCGACGAATACGTGACGAATTTCTTAACTAATCAATACTACTTAACTTTGATTACTTTGATTGATACTCGGGCTTATAGTTTAAAAAATAAAATTATAAATAGTAAATTATTATGAGCTCTAACAATAAATCTTATTTAATATTGAATAATTATCCCTAAACATCCAAATGTGCAACAGGTAAAAATACATATTCCTATTTGATTTAGACGAACATGTTTGGATTAGACCCAAGTACCCAACCAATGGAAATGTTTGGTATCATTTATTGAAGTGCCTCATTAATTATTTATTCCATCCATACTTTCATATTGTATTTACTACGTGTGGTAAATATGTTAACCATCGATTAAAGTAACATTCGTGTGCTTGGGGACCAATGATCTATTAATGATGAAGAAATTCCGTTTTATTTAAAAAATACATCTGGTAAAGTATATTTTAAAGAATATGGTGGACGAAGATATGCAGTCGATGCTTTTACCTTTGAATGCAATATTATTATGTTTTGCCCTAAGTATCACAACAAAAATAATTGTATATTTCCAAACAGTCTCTTCTCCGTCATTATTTCTTAAGTTGGAACATTTGTATTCATATTTATATATCACTACTATATGCTCTCTGTGTTTAAAGATTTTAGCAGATTTACTTTTTTCATGTATGTCATGTCTTATTTTGACTGCATCTATTATAGTTTCGGATTCACCATGAATTTTGTAGTCGGGTTAATTAACACCAAAAAAAAAACAAATTCGTCTTGACTTTTCGAAAAGTGCCCAGAATTCTAAATGATGAAACCAATTTTAGACGATCCGCCATATTAAATTGGACCTTTGTAATGCCGACATTAGGTGGCTACGTCATTGTTTTCACATATTTTTGTACACAGCTATACTTGGAATATATATGCACGCTGCATGCTTGTTTGCATGCTGCATGCCTACTTGCATGCTGCATGCCTGCTTGCATGCTACATGTTTGAAGCAAGCATCCTTGTTTGCATGCTTCTTACTGGGACCACTTAAAACCATTTTTGGTCATAATCAACTGTTTATTAAGTGCCATTACATTTAAATAATTAATTAAACAAAACCGGCCAAGTGCGTGTCGGACCACGCACAATGAAGGGTTCCGTAGTTGGGATGAATTTATCCCAAAAACAAACTTAACTTTGTAGTTGAAAAATATGTTTTCACAACAAAACATGTTTTTACAACTGCAATGTTAAGTTGGTCGATTATTAATCGTTAACTTGTAGAGCCTACTTAGCTGTGATAGTTTTCCTTCTAATTTCGTTATATATACTACTGCTGTGATTTTTTTCACATATCTAAAATCAGCCATTTAGCTGGCAGGGGGGGGGACACTTGACTCTAACAAAAATTAGCACTTTAAAGCTTAATATTTCGCAAACGGATCCTTGAGTACAAAAATAGTTTTACAAACTCACAATATTTTTGAAGGACCTTTTCAATGATAACCCACACCATGCGATAAAAATTAAAAAAAATAAAACATCACCAGTGTGTATGAGAGGTACCCTAAAAACAAACATACGCGACGAACATATAACCTCCTCCTTTTTGGAAGTCGGTTAAAAATGTAAACGAATGATTAAGAAAACGTACTTGTAGACGCCCATTTGTAATACCACGTATAAATTGAGTGCTTTGATTTGATTTTTCGAATACTTAAACCAGAAATTATAATTTTAATAACCTTAAAGATATTTTTTATCTGTCAATTAAGCTTAATTAAGCTCATGGCTAAATACTAACAGCCGCTCGGATCGATCTGTCAGGTTAAGCTACGCTTGCCGGGGTTGGTCCGTGGATGGGTGACCATTTCTACATACCGAGACTCCTCCGTGCCTCGGAAAGCACGTTAAGTCGTTGGTCCCGGCTGTCATTCGTGGATCTTTGACAGTCGTTACGGGTCGTCAGAAGCCCGAAAGTCTGACAACCAGTCTTACTAAGGGTATCGTATTACCCAGTTACTGGGTTATGGAGGTCAGATAGGCAGTCGCTCCATGTAAAATACTGGTATTCAGCTGCATCCGGTTAGACTGGAAGCCGACCCCAATATAGTTGGGAAAAGGCTAGGCAGATTGAATTAAGCATAATTTTATGAGCTCGATTTTCGTTGATAATTTTTTAATTTAAATTGAATAATGTTGGAAAAAGTGGTGAAATACATAGAAAGTTTCAAAATACAAACGAAACATTCTTAATACTTACCAATGTGTTACTGATTCCCTAGAATTTAACTAGAACAAGGATTGTGTACTTTTCATCGGATACTTTTGGCACGGTCTATAAGCTGTATAGACGATGACGAGTGAAATACCGTCCTTCTGTACCTATTTATTTTCATGCCTTTATGTTTTGTATTACCAATAAATTGTATTGTTTTACCAGTACTTTGCAAACTCCTCAGCATCCTACTGCAAGCAGTGTCTGCATCAGAGACAGTCATGTAGAAGAACTCGCAGTAAGTATTGAATACATACATACATAAACTCACGCCTTCTTCCCATGGGGGTAAGTATTGAATATAGAGGCAAAAGTAATATTCTTACACACCCGAAGGATGATAACCAATTCAAAACTGTCTAAAAAGTGCTGAAAATTAAAGTAGCGGAAATTATAGCTGATACATCGTTTTGTAAATAATACTACGTTACTTTTTAAATTTAATGTATGAAAAACATTTATAAGGACATGCTATTCTCTCTCTCTTTCATCTGTCTTCGTAACGGGCCAACCCAGCATTCTAATTTCCTAATCATACAGAACGCAGGTTCTATAACAGTTTGGGTATGCCATAATTGTGGCGATAAGTCCCCTCTTTGAGGAGTGGCTAGAGTGGTATCATAGCGTCCTCACCTTCCGCCTCACGCAGGTACTCACCGGACATGGTTGTTTCCGGTGGTTCCTGTTCAGGATAAGGCGAGAGGAAACGCCCGGGTGTCACCATTGGGTCATATGGATTACCCGGAGGATACGGTGGAGCATACGGTGGAGGTCTACGCGGCTTGAGTGGAGCATCGCCGTGGCCTCGTAGAGGCGATCGCCGGTGGTGATCTCTCGCGTCCGGTACTGGTCCATTCAGGTCATGGTTCGGAGCGAGAGGGCATGGGAGGCTGTCACCTCCTTCTGTGAAGCAGTAATGCTCGCGAAGGAGAAAGCGGAACGCGTGAAGGAGAGGCAAATTACGCGCCTTCACGCCCCTAATCGCCGCAGGAGACGCCCTAGGTGTCGGAAGTCGCAGGCTGATTCCCGGCCACCGCAGGCGCGGGCTTGTGGACGGTGAGCAATGGGTAGCTCGCCGTTTGATAAGGACCAGGCCCGGGTCGACGGCGCGTTGTGTTCCACGCGCGTCTCGAAGAGATGTCAGTAGAACTGATGGGGTCGATTACTCATCCATTTAGGAATTTATTTTGATGATTCTTTTTTTGTTTGGTAGAAGTGATCCCATATAAATTTTATTAACTTTGCTTGGGCACATTTTAAGTTAGCTTCAATAATAATAGGTATTTTTTAACACTTAGTATGTGAATGATATGATAAGTTCCTGTCACTGTTATTTACATAGCAAGTAGTGGTATTCGAATTTGTGTGGGGTAAATACCACAACTAAAAAGTGAAAAATGAAAACTTTTTACCCAAAAAAACAATCAACTTCCATTAAAAATTCTATAAAGTGAAAAATTAATTTCATTTGGAAATCGGTGGCAAACAACGAAAATTCATAACCAAAAACACTGACTTTCGAAATTAAATTTATTTTTCACTTTGTACCGTAGCGTTTTTTTGTTGTAAAAAGTTTTTGTTGTTGTATAATAATAATTGGAACCCCGTATTGTTTTTATATTCATGTTCTTAGTTAAGTTCGTTTGAGACAACTGCTCAGGCTATGGATGGTTTAGAAAGTTTCGCAAGCACCTCTCAAGTCTGTGTCGTAGGGTAAAGTCCGCAGAGGCAAAGAAGAGTAAATTTATACGATACCCAGGTTTAGAACTATAGAGGTTAAAAACAATAATTATACTAATGGAATAACGGTGTGCCAGGGAAAGGTAATATAGATTGAGTTATTGACATTGATAAATTACATAGGTATAACGATGACTTTAAAAAGAGGGTCTACTTAAAATAGTAATTGAAATAATCGTTGATTTGTCGAAGATTTATGATAATGTTTTGTTAAATGGTAGTCAAAAAAGAGAAAATGGCGGCGTTAGTTCTGATTTTAGCCACTCCAAAATATTGTCTGTTTAGATAAAAATGTAGACAATAGCATTGTTAGAGGTCCCAAGAAGAAGAAAAAAAAACGCTTATTACATTGAGAAAATATTTAATATTATTCCTAAGTTCTCAAAAACGCAAACTGCAAAAGCACAACAGTGTAGTTAGTGAGTAATCCTAGCAATCCTAGAGGCAGTGTAGCGTCAACGGAGGCCAGGCCACATAAGTCGATCTTGCTGAAATTTGCTTCATGTAAACGTTGAATATTTTTGCATATTTTTTTTTCATCATCTGTAAATGTAACGGTGAGTTATATCATCATAAAATCTCAAAAGCTATGTTTCGATAAAGTTATCTATTTGAGGGAAGTTCTTTCATAACCGAATGGGAAGAAATGCTATGTGTTAAGTATCGAAACAATATGTAAGTACCATAATATAATAGATTTATTCAGAATAAAAAAAGTGATATGTATGTCGTAGATTGGATTGTCGAACCCGCTGTTTTACAAAACAGCTCCGTTATGTAAAACATTGCTATTGCGCTACGTTTAAGAAAACCGTTTAAACGTAATGTTGAATGGCTTATCCACAGTCACAATAAGCGTTTGGTGTGGCTCCTATTGCCAAATTGGTCGAAGTTACTCTAGGGCACCCTGACCGTTTAGGTTAGGTTAGAACTGTGACTAACAGCGCGCGAGCCGAGCAAGCGTAGTGAGCGCTGCGGTGGTAGAGGTTAAGTAAGTTGGTTGCAGTTAAGTACTTGGCTATTTAGTATATCTAGGAGTGACTAAAAAAAGGATTCATAAATCTCATGAGGTTTTCACTTGAGTTAGGGACATTTTCACTTATATTAGGTACTCGTTTTATTTATTTCTGTTTTGGACGCCATTATCGTTGTTATGGCACAGCGAAAAAATTTTGAACTAAAATCTACAGTCTAACGTTTCATTCCACGCTGTTTTATATAACCTCTAAGCGTTGATCCGCTGCATTGATAAATGCAAAAATTTATGCAACTTTGCGCGTTAAAGTTCAGTAATTATGAAAAACCGCTAAACCACGTCATTCAGCTATTTTACATAACGAAGCTGTTTTGTAAAACAACTAGCAGTTTTGTAAAACAGCAGATTCAACAATCCATCGGCAATATGTACAATTGTACATAAATTACAACTTACATACATATACTCATGTCTTCTTCTCATGGGGGTGGGCAGAAAATACAGAACTCCACCTGCAACGATACTTACATACTCAGTTTGCCTCGTTTACGTTCATACATCTAGTACACATGCACGAGCCAGTATCAACTCTACGCACCTGACATTTCTGAAGAACAACACTAATGAGGTCACTATGCGTAGTAGTTGCGTATGATTTGGCTGACGACCGGTTTCTGATTGATCCTTGGCGCCGTGCGAGCCTCACGAGTGTGATAACAGGCATATTCGATGACCTGTATCCGAATGCGTCATGTCGACGTGCGTACACAAACCCTCCAGCTAGGCTGTGTTGAATGTGAGTGGACTTAGGGCAGATCCACCCCAAGTACTACTTCACTGCGTAGAAACGGACTATATGTCCTTCTAGTCTCCTCTCGGAGTTTCTACTCACACTTGCCTTGTAAATACTTTTTCTTAGTCACCTTTCATTCATCCTCTCAACATGACCAAACCATATAAGCATACTCTTTTAAATTTTTGTCACAACTGATAACAATTTATAGCTAATTAATTAATAAAAATAACAAAATAATATCCTAACTTAACTATAGCGGCTGAAAAAAGAGGCATTGATGGACAAACGTGACCATCAATGCCTGGTTGCGGCCAAAGCTTGTGTATTATTTCTCAAATAATGCGAGAAAATTCGAAGTAAGTACCTATGTTAAACATTTTTTTAGAAAATACAGTAATTTTTCACGCGCCTATATATTAATTTGTTTCTTTTTACATTAAACAGTTCTATTTGCGGGCCAGTTCCCACGTTGAATGGCAATGCTTAACCTGTGGCCAAGGAGGTACTACAAGGAGGCTTCTAAAGATATGTACCTAATATTGGTTTTAATACTTAACACACAAAATATCAATCTAAACGACTAAAAAGATAAACTCTAGTGTTTATTTAGTCATATTGACGAATTAATCAAAACAGCGAAATATTTGAACAGCGAAATTTTGATTTATGACGTGTCCAATTTTCAGAATACTGGGTGCATTCTGAAATTTAGTTCTGTCAAATATTTCACAGTTTTGATTCATTAATCAATAAGACTAAAGAAAATTATGAAATATGTGCACTCAAATATTGAATAATATTACTTAAGAATTGCTATAATAACACTGAATGTGGTATTGTAACAGTTGCTGGTGTAAAAAAATATTTGGAAAGTTTTGAAATGCTTTTGTTACACCTAAAACTAAATATTCTGTGTACCGATATTAATTATTGAAATCCATAATTAATATTTTAGTGCAAAACAGAGCGATATGTCATAAATTAATTTAGTAATTTTGATAAATTGATCAAAACAACGAAATGCTTGCAGTTATTTGCAACGTTACCGACTTTCAAAATGCTCGCTCTTAAGAATAATTTAAATTATAATATGTACCTGAACAATTTGAACTCAAAGTAAGTATACACGAATCTTGATACAATTTCAGAGCTGAGTAAAACATCTCACAACGCCAGCTGAACAGCAATTGCAAAAAAATATTTTTTAAGATACATTGAAGATTAAAAAAGAATACCAGTGGAACAAACTGAAAAAAAAATAGTCGATGACTTAAATGTTTTTTATTTAAATACATTAAGCCCCAGTTGTACGATGTAAGTTTCTTGCCTGTAACATACAACAAAATTAAAGCAACAGATGACTTGCATCTTCCAAATACCGTTTAGACGGTGCAAAATTTTATTATTGCTCCAATATATGGTATGCTACAGGCAATAAAATCTCAACGTATAAATTTGGCTTTACTCTCAAATACTGTTGTACCAATAAAATACTTACAGATTCATTACTTGCTATCATTATAAGAAACTGAACATCAATGAGTGAATGTATACATGTCTCAAGCGTGTGAATTAGCACCTGAAAACAGAAACATTCTTCTAATAAATTAAATCAGAAAGAGTATGATCATATGTACATTCAATACATCAGCTTTTATAAAGATATAAAAGCTGATGTATTTGACTGTCTCCTCAGATCCCAATAAAACTGGTGAATTTATATCTAAAAAAACACAGTCTAAACTATAAAAACATTTGAATCATTCCCTCTCCACCCATTCCCTGAAAAGAAATGTCGAATTTAATTTGAGTTTTCTCGGTTTCGTCACCTCTACAAACAGAACGTAATTCGTCCTTTACTTCGACTGCGTAAGATCAGTCAGAAATAAAAATTAAATACGGCAAAAGTTATTTTATTACAAGCTGCTTTAAATCTATATTTTGGTCAAGGTAACAAATATTACACTTACCAAAGGATTATAAGATATTTTGAAAGTATTATAACATTCCAATATGTTACTGTAAGCTATATACTTGCGAATCTGATTATATTCGTAGTTATAATTTTGAAGTTTGAAAACTTGAGTATTCCACGAAACAACATAGGTTTCTAAGCAATGAATAAACTGGATTGCATATATCATATTTGCATCAAAACAAAATAACGACAAATTACAAAGACTCATTAACCAGTATGACCCAAGAATAGAAGTAGTAGTGAAAACTACTAAATGAAAGGCCAAAAGCAAAATAACTGCAATCCAGTTCCATTTGGCAACGGTCTTTGCGATGTCCGTATTGTTTAGAATTCTATGAGCTCCTTGAATTGCAAGAACGGCGGCAATATTGATTTTTGCATGCACTATGTTGAGAATATAAATGATGGCGAAAGAAGTAGAGTAAAAGAAAATATCAAAGAACACAAGGCAGTGCCAAAAAACATTAGGCTTTTCAAATGCTATTTGCATTGAACGAGTTGAAAATGGAATAATGCGCAATATTGTCCAACATAGTGATAAAAAATTGGTCTTGAATTTATTTGGAGTTATGAAGTTATATTTGATCAAATATTTAGATAAGAAAATAATATTTTGCATGAGATTTAAAGGTATAAGCATAGACTGAACATCCTTATCAACTTCATGATAATATAGAATTGTTATTCGATTATTTTCGTGATCGTTCGGATATATTTCTTTCTTGAATAACTTTTTGTAGAATTCTTTAAGACCCATTACAGTAACTTTTAAACGACAGAAAGATGGCAAACAGAAAGAAGTTTTGAAAATAATGAAAAAGATATCAAAAGTAATGGATGGTAATTTATCACAGGCAACTAGGCTATAAACTTCTTTAATATGCTTTTGTGAAGCATCATTCATCATAAGGGTTCTTGACTAGTCTAGTTCTAATCTCTCATCATGCATTTCATCATTTTCATTATTAATTCAATGGTCTTGTTGATATCATCAAATAGATTGTCACTTAGCCTTTTTTTTACAAATTATTCAAATTTTTACACAATTGTTCGTCAAAGCACCTATTTCAATTAAACTTTTTACAGGTACTTTTTAATTGTTAAGGAGTCAATCAGTCAGAAATATGAAGCTAGTTGCCTATTCCAAAACATAGTAGGTATGGAGAAGAATCTCTTCATTGCGTCAATCTCGTCATATCTTGGCTGCCGTAGCAGCTAAAGGATGACCAGTCTCAACTGACAACGCCCATTCACGAACATGACGCATAGCAGTCATAACATGACGCACATATATTTATACCACGGTTGAGAGTAGACGTGTTCACTGGTTAATTTCCTACAACCTTGAAAGTGCCCAGTTATTAAAACCGGCCAAGTGCGTGTCGGACCACGCACAATGAAGGGTTCCGTAGTTGGGATGAATTTATCCCAAAAACAAACTTAACTTTATAGTTGATAAACATGTTCTCCCATACGGAATGTATGGGAAAACATGTTTTTGCAACTGCAAAATTAAGTTGGTCGATTATTACTCGATAACTAGTAAAGCCTACTTAGCTGTGATAGTTTTCCTTTTAATTTCGTTATTTAAACCACTGCTGTGATTTTTTTCACATATCCAAAACCAACCATTTAGCTGGCAGGGGGGGGACACTTGACTCTAACAAAAATTAGCACTTTAAAGCTTAATATTTTGCAAACGGATCCCTGAATCCAAAAATGGTTTTCACAAACTGTAAGACCTTTCTAATGATACCCCATACTATGGGATAAAAAAAAAAACGTCACCACTTTACGTGTATGGGAGGTACCCTAAAAAAAAATGTTTTTCATAATTTTGTTTTACCACTTTGTCGGCGTAATTAATATGTATACCTAGGTCAAATTACAGCTTTCTAGTACTAAGGGTCTCGGAGCTAGACCGCGGACAAACAGACAGACAGACAGACGGACATGACGAAACTATAAGGGTTCTTTGTTTACTACGGAACCCTAAAAAATGTGTTTACCGACGAGATTCAAATTTGGCTCACCCTATTGCTAACACTTAGCCGCCAAACTAACATACCAGAACAGATTAGAACCAGATAATTACTGCGCGAACATCGGCTCGAGACACCTAGCAACGCGGCATAGCTACTTTGCCCCACCTTCTGACCAGCCAGCGGTGACCAAGTTTACGGTATGAGTTTCACTTGTAAAAAATTTGCAGATGCGGTATCGGATGGCGCCCACTGTTCGATTTGCCGTCTAACTTTTCGCTTCCCTTATGTTAGCCTCTGAGGTCGACTGGAGAAGATTGGGTTCAGACAGACAGGGAACTTGGATCTGCCCGGTGTGCAAAAACACCCCACAACTGAACTCCCCGAGAATCCAAATACCAGTCAAACCAAGTACCAAAGAAGATGACTCATCGATCAAAATTTCATCTCTTCAGAAGATCGAGTCAATATTACAGACTCTAATAAGGTTACCCGAATAGGTTGAGCAGTTGCGCTTGGATCTAAATAACCTAGCATCAGGCTTTAAAACACAAATAATTGACGATTTAAATTCAAGATTTGAGCAAATCGAAGCAAAATTAGAAATTGTCGAGTCCTTAAAGAAGAGGCGCAACGCTTTGACGATAAAATTTAATAAATATGATGAGCGTTTAGCTAGTTTAGAAAAAATTATTAAGATCAGAGAGCAGCTAATTAAAGATCTGAAAATAAAAACCAACGTCCATGAAAGAGAGTACAACCGTGGTCAACAGCAAAATCGATTCCTCAACATTGAAATAGCAGGGATACCGGAAAAATTGTGATGAAGATCTGCCACAGTTGTTACCAAAAATAGCTACCTCAATCAACGCCAATATAACCAGAGAAGACATTGAATTTATAACGAGAGGTTTGCCTGTTTCGGATTGCAGTGGCTGTACCACTGCAATCCGAAACAGGCAAACCTAAGCGAATTATTGCTAAATTGAGGAACAGGAACGCCAAAGGTAGTAGTATCATTGCTAATTTTCGGCCTAGGCTTCGAAGGTAATTCTTCGAAAGTCTTTATAAACAAGCACCTCACGATAGCTAATAAAATCCTGCTTAATAATTGCCATCAAAGGAACTGGACATCAAAGGATGGTGGGCAAAAATATATGGGAGCTATTCCCACTGCCACCACAGTTGAAACCACTGTAGTTTTGAAGACATTACTGCTCCCTTTACTCAAGCCAAGGTGCATCAAAATCGGTCCCAGGGTTATTCAGTTCTGACAATATTAGGCTAGGTTAGGTTATAATAGGGGGAGTTTCAACAGCTGGTCCCACTACCGCCACAGTTAAAACCACTGTCGTTTTGAAGACATTACTTCTCCCTTTACTCAGGCCAACGCGCATCATAATCTGCCCCAGGGTTATTCAGTTCTGACAATGTTAGGTTAGGTTAGAACTTAATGGGGGGAGTTTCAACAGCTGGTCCCACTACCACCACAGTTAAAACCACTGTAGTTTTGAAGACATTACTTCTCTCTTTACTCAGGTCAAGGCGCAACAAAATTTATCCCAGGGTTATTCAGTTCTGACAATGTTAGGTTAGGTTAGATTTGTTATTGTTAAATTATTCGATAAAAAACCGGGCAAATACAAGTCTGCCCATGCACAATGAAGGGTTCCATAGTTGGGATGAGTTTATCTCAAGAGTAAACTTAACATTGTAGTTGAAAAACATGTTCTTCCATACGGAATGTAAAATAAAATTTTGACGATAACTCAGGGTTATGAATATTGTTATTGAGGATTTTCAACAAGAATAAACAGTCTGCAATTTTACGTCGATCCATCAGTGCCAGCAGGTGATACTTCTTACAGAGTCAAAGATAATCGAACCCCGAGTCTGAGAAACCGTCGGCAAGCTGTTACCGATCTGATTACGTAGACGTTACTTCTAGGGTGCCTCAGGGCTCACTGGTATCCCCCTTACTTTATAACATTTATTTATTTGACATAACACAGTGTTTCCTTCACTCTGAACATCTTCTGTATGCCGACGACAAAAAAATATTTTTGAAAATAAATAACCCTAGTGACTGTCAATTGATCCAGTCAGACTTAGATAGACTTAGTGATTATTATAATGAAGGTAATTCTTCGAAAGTCTTTACAAACAAGCACCTTACGATAGCTAATTAATAATAAACAAATAAACAATAATAATTGTCATCAAAGAAACTGGACATCAAAGGATGGTGGGCAAAAATATATGGGAGCTGTTCCACAGTTAAAACCACTGTAGTTTTGAAGACATTACTTCTCCCTTTCAATATTAATGTAAATACTAAGAAATACCAAATTATAACATTCTCAAAAAAACGCAACGATATTAAATACAATTATCGTATCAGTAATGATAATATACCGCGAGTATCACAGGCTAGAGATTTGGGTGTGATTCTGGAAAAAAAAATCACGTTCGAGGCACACATTGACCAAATTAATAGTAAAGCCTACAAAGTCCCTTGGATTCGTAATACGTAATAGCCAACAGTTCTAAAACCCACTATGCTTAAAAACTTTATATTACTGTTATGTAAGGAGCATACTGGAATCCGCAAGTGTTATATAATATGGCGACCTTTTTATAAAAAAACATATTGATAAAATTAAATCAATCCAACGAAAATTTACTAAGCACTTAAATTACAAAACCAAAGCAGATATCCCAAATTACCCGGACTCCTGTCGATACCACAAATTTAATACTCTTGAAGAGCGTCGACAGTTAAATGATATGATACACATACACAACACAATGATATGACATACTTAACAATAAATTTGACTTTCCACAACTGCTCAGCAGAATAAACTTTACCGTCCCACTCAGACGTATCAGACATACTACTTTGCTATCTGTACCATCGGCCTCCATAAAGATGTCACCATTCTTGCGTCTGCCTGCCTTATATAATGATATATTTCTAACATTAGATCCTTTCAATACCACACGGAATAGACTTAAAAAGAAATTATCCACATCCTCCATCAAACGCCAGATACCCAGCGAACTCAATAGTGCCAGTTTAGTCATACGTACACAAAAATACACACATCTTCACACACATTTACAACACCTACACCGCACAGATACACGACACACACACTATAAATATTAATAACTAGCGGTCGCCCGCGGCTCCGCCCGCGTGGATGTCGGTTACCGCTGCAAAAAGCCTACCCAGGAAAGACACGGTCAGCAAAATGATTCCCAGGTCAAATCACAGACACCGACAGTAACATCGACGACGCAGTCATTATCCGCAGGCTGCACAGATTGTCTTTCTGTGTATGTTAAAGTTGTTAATGAAGAAAATATTTAAATGTAATTAATACTAAGTTTTCACTTCTGCCGGCAGTCCCGGAGCGCAATCCGTTGTTTTAGGATAGTAGATAACTAAAGCGATTATTGTAGAGCTTCTCTATAAACAACATTTGACGTTAAATTATTTTCAGGTAACAAAATATACTGATGGTCGGGAGCCCCGACCCGTGATAGGGCAACGTAAAGTTGCCCATGCGTAAAACATTATTTTCGTAAATCAATTCCTACTAATTTGAATGTTTGGCCCTGGGATTTGTTTATCGGAGGGGTCCCGCACGCGCACCCCCGTCTTGGTGACGCCCACTTCGCAACGGGCCGTGCAGCAGAAATTGTAATATTTTAATTTCGCCATAACTTCAAAACCAAACGTCCAATTTTAATCATTCAAAGACCAAATATTATCTACATAAACTGTACTTAGTGACGAAATAATTTATTTTGATAAGGATTAATAATAGCATGAGTAAAATAAACACGTTTAAATGTAGTCCAAAAAAAATTTAAGATTTTTAAATAAAAAAACGGTTGTTGTGCCTCACTCGACATAGATAGGTATAGTGTGTTGCGGACTTTTTTGTAGATATTTATAAGATCTACAATTAATTAGAACATTTTATGGTTCTGTCTTTTATAGTTTAGGCAGCGTACGCAAAATAAGTAACTAAAAATTTCTGGTTGATTTTTTACACCTTGTGTCCGAAAAACCCAAATATCTTACGGAACCCTATTTTTTTCCAAAATAAAATATAGCCTATGTTACTCGTGGATAATGTAGCTTTCGAATGGTGAAAGAATTTTTAAAATCGGTCCAGTAGTTTTTGAGCCTATTCATTACAACCAAACAAACAAAGTTTTCCTCTTTATAATATTAGTGTAGATTGTGTCACTCTCTATATTTCATATGTTTCTGTGTACTTCGTAATTGACGTATTGTTTAGAATAATAATAATTTTATACTTACTATCAGCTGTGAAGCTGCCTTGTAATAAATAAATAAATAGACATCGTTCCTTTCATAATGGTTGAGCTGAACGGTGCATCGTTCAGCTCAACCATTATGAAGGGAACGGAATGATCCAACACATGCGCCACCATCAGCGAGACACCTGAGTGAACACGACAAACATTCAAGTTTATAAAAGATGTACCCAGTAAACAGTAACTTTATGTACAGTCTGTTTCTAACATTAGTTGACGTGGCACGAAACACTACTTCGGGCTGCTACTAAGCAATTCCTAATGAAATAGCCAATAATACCTATTTCACCCCATCTGGGAAGCAAAGCCAGGACCTCACGCGCAGCAGTTGCACTTGCGAACACTTGACCAATAAAAAATTATAAAAACTTAAGACCAACTACGACAACAACGCCAACTTAAAAGATATAAACAAGACATCACGGACAGACAAATAAAAAATCCAAAGTCATACGTTATCTGTTCGATTTATGCCCTACACACGATGTGTGACAAAGGAATTTTAATTTGTCAATCAATCAATTTATTTTGAAACATACATAAACATGATAACATATTTTATTATTTTGTAATTTTTGACGTTCAAAAGTGCCATACATGGGCCTATTTGAAATAAATTATTTGACTTTGACTTTGACTTAGGTGTTTACATATGTTACAGTTTAAGAGTGGTTGTATTGACTTGTACGTTAAATGAGCGCCTTGACGTCTAATGGTGGGAGTTATAGTGGGGTGAAATCGAACAGCTCGTGGGACATTCGTTCGACAGTGGTCAAACTGAAAGGTTGTCTCAAGTAACAAAATATTATTGCACAGTGTTATTAAGTGTAGTGTTTGCAGTTATGTGTATAATGAACTGAAATAAATTATACTTTGTGAAAACTATAATAAACTTGTGTTATTTGCTGTGGTCTTCCTGAGCGTCCGTTACACATAAAATCTCAAATCTCAAATTCTTTATTGCGTACCATAATGTATATAGTTGGTAGGGAAATAATTATATTAGTCACAATTATGTACCCTGTCGGGCACAGCACAGATCAAGTAGGAGAGAGGAGGAAGAGCACTGATCGTATAAATAGGGGGTGCGCTATGTTTTGTCATAATAAGACATACAAATTTATAAGTGACCCATTAGGTGTCATTAGATTATGTAATTAGAAAAAAAATTACATTAATTAAATACATGAAAAGAAAAAGATAAAAAGAAACATCAAATACAATAAAATCAATAAACAGTCATAGTACTTATTATCAAAAGGTAAAAACATGCATCATTATAATAATTGGTCGTTCAAAAATTCGTATACAGTATAATACCATTTGTCAATTAACAATTTAATAAGGGCCTTTTAAACTTATATAATGTCATGTTTTTTATGTCATCAGGAATTTTATTAAACACTTTAGGTGCCATACCAAAAAAACTTTTTCGCATCAATGCGGTCTTACATTTTATATGACATAGTTTATTTACGTATTGGGCACGCAATGGAGTTTTTCTAGTGGAAGAATTTTTTTCAAATAATTGTGTGTTTTTTTTTCACAAACAACGCAGTTTCCAAAATGTATAATGCTGGAAGGATCAGTATCTACAGCTATCCGTTTTTAGGGTTCCGTAGTAAACAAGGAACCCTTATAGTTTCGTCATGTCCGTCTGTCTGTCTGTCTGTCCGTCTGTCTGTCTGTCTGTCTGTCTGTCTGTCCGCGGTCTAGCTCCGAGACCCTTAGAAAGCTGTAATTTGGCATAGGTATACATATTAATTACGCCAAAAAAGCGGTAAAACAAAATTATGAAAAACATTTTTTTTTACCTCTACTCTACTCTATTTTTTTTTCCTACCTCTGCTACACGTAAAGTGGTGATGTTTTTTTTTATTTATTTTTTTAACACATGGTGTGGGGTATCATTGCAAAGGTCCTTCAAAAACATTGGGAGTTTGTGGAAACCATTATTGGATTCAAGGATCCGTTTGCGAAATATTAAGCTTTAAAGTGCTAATTTTTGTTAGAGTCAAGTGTCCCCCCCCCTTGCCAGCTAAATGGTTGGTTTTGGGTGTGTGAAAAAAATCACAGTAGTAGTTTATATAACGAAATTAAAAAGAAAACTATCACAGCTAAGTAGGCTCTACAAGTTAACGAGTAATAATCGACCAACTTATATTTGCAGTTGCAAAAATATATTTTTCAACTACAAAGATAAATTAGTTTTTGGGATAAATTCATTTGAACTACGGAACCCTTCATTGTGCGTGGTCCGACACGCACTTGGCTGGTTTTTTTATTTTTATATAACACATTGCTCTGACACATCTTTTTTGCATCCTAAATATAAGCTCACGGTCAGTCGACTGACCCCAAAAAATTACGCTATGTCCCAACACAGAAGCTGCAATTTCATGGTATGCTACCAGTAACGTATCTTTACGGTGTAAGTAATGGACCACGGTGAATGCAGGCAGGCCAAGGAGGCACTACCTTTAATCGATGGCCGCCTTGCAAAACGGTTTCTCCGACTAACGAAACAGCAGCTGCGTACAGTTACAGCAGCTGTAACTGGCCATGGGTCATTTAATAAACACATCTTTGTCATAGGAGTCACCGACAGTCCGCTGTGCAGAACCGGCATGGAGGACGACGAGACAGCAGCTCATGTGCTGTTAAACTGCCCGGTGGTCGCCACATACAGGGCCAAGTACTTCGGTAACCCAGGTACCCTACGTGAGATTGTCAGTGACACCAAAGCGTTGCTGGCCTTCTTTGAGGAGCTGGGGTGGATCGAATAATCGATTTTCCCACCCGTACGCAAAATACGCGCTTGACGTGGAGTTGCGGATACCAGCCCGTTTTAACCTAACGTATCTTTATTTACCTTTTTTGACAACTGAAAGAGTGCATAAGCAGATTTACTCAGGCGTTTACAAAGTTCTTCTATCATTGGTTTCCAAGTAAGCTTACTGTCGATGGTAATACCTTAAAACTTAACATAATTAACTTCTTCTATTTTATGGTTATTGTAACATCAATATTTGGATGTGGTTGCCGTTGATGAAAGTTCATCACCTTGGTTTTATTTAAATTAATTACGAGAGCATTATTATTCATCCAACGGATGATATTGAGAAGAGATTTATTAATATCATTTTGATAAGGTATCACATTATTTTTATAACAGTTGTGCTATTATCGGCAAATAGGATCATTTTGTGTCGTATTATATTTGGCAGATCATTTATATATATCATAAATAATAACGGCCCTAGCACGCTACCTTGGGGCACGCCATATCTTACGTGTCTTAGTTTTGATCCATATATGATCTGCGTTTTAGTCTTATGACATGTTCTAGATATTTTCGTGTATTTTTCGTGTATAGTCTCTAAGGTATGATTTAATAAGTTTCAGAACATTGCCCCTTATACCATATCCATGTAATTTATGCAGTAATATCTTGTGATCTACATAGTCAAATGCCTTCGTTATATCAGTAAAGATTGCACAACTCGATTATTTTTATCTACTGATGTCATAAGATTAGATAATAAATCGTACAGTGCCATATTTCCTCCTAATCCTTTAATCCTTTTTGTTCATTGCAGAATAGGTTGAACTTTTCAAAGTACATATAAATTGAATTATAAATTACTTTTTCAAATATTTATGAAAGCACTGGGAATTTTGCTATCGGCTTATAGTTTTTTACATCTGTTTTGTCGTTTCTTTTAAATAGAGTTTTAATGATAGCTTTTTTAGACCTTTTGGAGTGATGCATAAATTAATGATGTGTGTGAGAGGTAGCGCTATAATTTCTTTAACATATTTAATAACTCTAGTAGATACACCATCATAACCAATTGTATTTGTATTTTTTAGATAGTCAATTATTTTAATAATGTCGTTCGTCGAAACAGGTAACATAAATAGGGATTGCGCTGTCAAATTTCTAATATTTATTATTTTGATTAGTCAACTTTATGTCATTTTGTATATTATTTTCAATTTCGTCAACAAAGTAGTTATTGAATTCATTAGATATGTCAATAGGATTCGTTATAGAAAGTTGATCTTTTTTTATGGCAGTTATTGTATCATGTTCCAAACTTGATTTAGATTTATTTATTATTTTCCAAATTGCCATCGATCAATTTTGAGAGTTCTTTATAAAATGATTATTTTGCGACTTCCAGGTTAAACGTATATATTTTTTTTAATAATACAGTATATTTTTTAAACGTTTGTTTATTGCTTAGGTATGTCAGGATTGCACCTATATTTCCAAAGTAGTTGTCTTTGTTTTCTACTGCAGATTTTTATCCCACGAGATATCTATTTAGTTTTCCTGTTAGTCTTTATGGTGACTGTTTTTTCTGGAAAACAAAGTCTATAGAGCATTAGGAAATCATCCATGAACCTATCATAGGACTCATGGGCCTCTTTAGCATTATCATTTTCATTGCGAGAAGGATCAACATTCAAGGTGAGGAGGATCAACATTCATTCTAAACTTGTAAATTAACCCATTGGAAATTCAAAAAGCAAGATATCTCTACAGATATCTTGCTTTTTGAATTTCCAATGGGTTAATTTACAAGCCTACATAGCCTTAAATCAGCGAAAAATCAAGACGCTACCAGCGATACCTCATTTGTCAAAATATGATATGAAGTTTAGAAGTTAACAGATAAATATACATATCCACATACATACCGGCCAAAATCATTTCCTTTTTGCTTCACCGGAGTCGGGTAAAAAATCTGTTTTGATTCCAGTATACCATGGTAGTCATCGTAATACAGATTTGTAACATGTCAGTCCTATATGATTGAATGTGGAATGTGGAGGACCGTCTCAGTTAAGAGTTAGGCCTGTAGTTCAATCAAAGCTTACAATTATTTTAAGTAAAAGCGAAGAACCAAAGAGCGAGTGTGAGGGCTTGTTTAGGAATCCATAATCATCGTACAATATAACTAATATACTAATTGTATCAAAAGTTTTTTTGAGTTCGATGAAAATACTTAAAAAATTTGTGTTACTCTTAAATGTAGATGTAGACTCGTCACTACAATTCAGTTCTGCTCAAAATAATTTATTTTACATAAAACTACAAGGGCACTTATGAAATGTCAGAAGCTAGGTGCACGTTTCCAATCGGTCGCTTTCTATGGAAAAGAGCCGGCAAGAAACTCCACGGTTACTCTTTTAAAAATAAATGATTTTTACAATGTTTTCAAATTACAGTGTTAATTAATAGGTATGAGACGACAGTGTAGCCATATCAACAAGTATCAGGTACTTAGCAAAATAGAAAATGGTTCACAAGTCTACAACCTACAACGTTCTCTCATTCACAAAATCTAAAAGAAAAGAATCTGTATAAAATAATAAAAATAAGGACCTATTTAAACCACATGACATGATTGCCACTACAGCTGTAACAAACCTAATTTGATAATTAATAAAATATACGTAAGGTTTTTCTGTTACAATTATGTGGCTTGGTTTTGTGGTACAAACTCTTAATAGATTTACAAATTTCTAAATTATAACTTGTAAATTGTAATTTTTTATAGTATAAGACCCTGCATGCAGTAACATTAAACAAATTAAAGATAATTATAGAATACTCACAAAAGCAAACACAAGGACGAATACATGGTACTAAACATCTTTTTATAGAATATTCAACATAAAACTACTTTTTTTTTTCTTAGCCATTATTGTACCACTGCTGGGCAAAGGCTTCCCTACCCTCTTTCAACCTCTCTCTGTCCAAGGATCAACCTTTCTTAAAATATATAAACATATAAAACTACTTAACGTATAAAACATATAAAACTAAATAAACATATAAAACTACTTACTTAACGTGACAAATTTATTTCAAGAACTATGTTTTTTTTCTTTATTAAGGAGCTTTGTGACAATACTGACTATGTCATTCCATTATTGCCAAATTCTGAATTTTAAATTACTTTATATGTTTGTAAAGTATATTTTATACATAGTTCTAGTCTCGTCCGACATAGGCTTAGTTAAAACACTATTTAAAGTACCAATTCTAAACATATTTTGAGAATCAAACAAATTTCTCCTGAGGTGTTCGCCCCTCTCACACTTGATCAAGATATGATACTATGTCAGAATCATGATTAAGGAAGTGGTTTCGTTCATAAACTAAACTATTCCAAACATTAAGAAAATTACGAAAATTACATTGAGCACATTTGTATTAAACATCGAACATTTACTATCTCACAAGCGTTGGCATAAGCTAGATATATTGTAGCGTCGTACTTTATTTAATCAAGTCATGGCCCCATCTTACTCAGCAGGAATATTACTCAATAATTGTCTTGGAAAAGAAGTCCAAAGAATGTTTTATCCGTTCAACTTTCTCCTGACTCTATTTTTCTCTTCAAAGTACCGTATACGGGATAACTATATTACTCCAAGTGAAAAGAAGTACTTCTTACCACGTTTCCTTTGTCTTTGTTTTATAGTTGTAGTGACTATTTATCGACTTTATCGCCAAGATATCCGTCGTTTTATCTATGACGGCAATGTTCTTGCCATGTTATTCCTTTCATTTTTCTTTCCCAACTCTCGTGGTTTTAGTTTTGTAATAACTTTTGTTCATAATATCGTATATAGGCACAACAATGTCATGATCATTGTGCTGATCCAGATTATACATAAGAACATCGATTTTAGTAAGAGTGTTCGTAGTTTTATTTTGTGGAATTGGATTTTTTTATCAACTGTTTTTTGCATGTTTATGTTTGCTTTTATTATTATTGGTGCAACGTCTCATATTGACTTCTTTACTTGTCTTACTGATGTAATATTTATCAGTTTTGAAATTGATTACATTTATGCTGTTCGAGTTCTAATATTGTTAATAAAGTATCTCAATGGATGGATTAAAAACGTCTACATGATGAATGGAACAGCACAGGAAAATTATGAAATATATTGTGCGAAGTTGTTAGAAACGTATCAAAATATATTAAAAGCTTTTGATGAGTACAAGACGGTATTCCAAGTATTGGTATGTTGATCAAAAGTGTATCAAAATTATCACATTATTAAGTGGTTCTATGTTTCTGAAGATGGAGCGTTTTAATGAAAAGCCCATAATGAATAATATTACAGAATACTAACACGCTTCAATTTTTTTTCAGGTATTACTTCGCGTTTTCAATGCATTCTATCGCAATTTATGTATTTTTGAGCTTATGCTACAAGCGGTCAAAATGCAAGTTCGGTCACACGGCGAAGTAAGAATTACTATACATTTATTACAGGACCGATAGCCGTTACAGTAAACTAGTTTTTGAGAGGAGAGGGCGGATTGACAAGCGTAGCCTGTTAAGCTCCCTAGCTGGGAGAGGCTTATGTATGTTTAGTGTACTGCTATACAGGCTGGTTTACCAATGTTTCACTCCTTAGCGTATCGATGGCAATCTAAAGAAAAATTGTTTATCAATAAGTAATTATTTTTAGGTTCCCGCCTCGAGTGTAGTAATGAGCATTATGACAATATCAGGGGTAATAAAGGACCTTCTACAAATAACATTACATTGTGTTTATTGCGAGAAATTCTATATAACTGTCAAAAAAGCTGGAATGGCTTGTATACAGCGTATGAAGAATACGGACTATACAAGTAAGCATATACATATAAGTACATAAAACTGCTCTCCCCTTCAGTATATCGACACTAGAAGTATCAATTAACACAAGGGACATTTTGGCGAAAATGAGTTATATATATCATTGGATTCAGAATTTTCCACTCCATCGATTGGTATCATTAAAATTTAGTATAAACTTCAAAATTTATACTTCTATTCGTCATTTCAACTTTCACTGCCATCATACTAATCATCTTTCACACAATTCATATTCCATTTTTTCATCGGTCTTTCGTTTCTTGTACACACGGCTACACATCAAGCTATATATTTCCAATATAAGCAGACCTCGCACTGTACGGAAATCCTATACAATACGAGATCAGCAGAAACTGGAAATGTATGGCTTTATGTGTAGCCGTGTGTACATTAATTCAATTACTTAATAAATAAGACTGTTGATTAAGTCTAAGAAAACATTTTTTTAAATTCAATTTGTGATTATAATTATAAAGCCAATTAAACATAATTATTAAAAGTACAGAGTTTGTAAGACAGTTAATTGAAAGAGATCATAGAGTCAATTTGACATAATTATTTTCACATTGATAACTACATGATTTGTAAAAATGTTAATTTGACAAACACTGTTACTCTTAAGAACTTTTAAACTTAACACAAAGTTTTATAAACTGTTAAATGTGTTAAATTTATAATAATTGCGCAGACATAAAAATCGAAAATAATAAATAATATTAGCAATTGTTTTATTCTTGTTTCCCAAAATTTCATTTAGATCTGTGATAGCTAAGCTGTAAAACCTAAAAGTAACGTATAGATTTGCTACGAATGATTAATGTTGGTTCATACCAATATTAATCATGCAAAAAACTTATTTCCATGGTGTTAAAATACCATCAGTTTTAGTAGATAATCTATTGTTACCTCAAATTGTAACACTGTAAAAGTCCTTTACAATAGAATTATGTATAATTTTCTATTTCTCTTGCTGCTTACACTATGCTCGACGGTTTACACATAAATATTAGTAACGTAACTTTTTTTATGTAAGGGAAATGCTATTTTTTAAACCACTGGGTATTCCTAAATTTTTTATTTATAGCATGAAAGACGAAAAAATTCTAAGAAACTTTTGCTCCAAACACAATTAAAATTGGAGCAGACAGTAAAAAGTTATAGACAGATTTAAAGAAAAAAAAAAACGTTTTTTGGCTCTCCTGAAAAACCGTGGTTTGTCCCTTACATTAATTGATACTTCTGGTGTCGATATGTAGTATGTAAAACATTTTCCCATATGTGCGTTTTTTTGTCTAAAAATAGAATAATATACCTATCGATAGTAGAAGACACTCACAACAATATCTGAAACAAGAAAAAACTATTTACAAACATTTTACACACAGAATATGAAATATAAATAATTATTCCTAAAACGAAGTTTGATATCAACTTCTTGGTCACATTTCAAATCTTTTGATAAAAGAACTTTCCTTACAGAACATGAACAAAGACTTTGCAAAAACGTTTTAAGAGAAAATCGAAGGTTCACAAAGATGACCGCGTGTGGCCTGTTCTATGTAGACGCTGCGCTACCAATGTGTTTGATGGGACTTCTTACTAATTACGCCGTTATACTATTACAGTTTGCTTTTCTATAAAATATGTATTTTGCTTATACTGGCTGCCTTGTATAATATTCACAGCTGATTGTAGTGCTTGATTTTATGTATAACCCATCATTACAATTATAACGTAATGTTGGATAAAAGCATAGGGTGATAATGATGTCAATACTTACTTGTACGTCAGTAAACTTATTTCTTATAGCTGTTCTATGTGTTTGTAATAACTCTGTGGCTAAATATAATGTACGGACGGTTGAAATCTATAATAACAATAGTCCAGTTGCAGACGACAAAACTTCTGAATTTTTCACCATTTACTTTTAGGAGTCTGAGCACGTGTTGTAGTTTCAAGACGAATAAGATATTGTAGTAGCTGTGTATGATATTTGAGATGCTATTTATCAAATCCCTGATAAAGAATACGAAGAAGTCAAGGGAAGCGCTCAAAGAATCGAAGAAACTGTAATCTAATATTTCTAAACTAATATTATAGAGAAAAGATTGTTATGTTTGTTTGTAATTAATAAACTCAAAGACTACTGGACTGATTTTTAAAATTCTTTCACCAGTAGAATTCTTTATTATTACTGTATAACAAAAGCTATAATTTATAACGATATCACGTAGGCTAAGCCGCTGGTAGAAGCTAGTGTTGGGGTTTCTGCGTCAGGTCGTCGTCGTGTCAGCGTCGTGGAATAAATCAGACACAAGGCTCCTTATTAATAACGTGTAATATATCGTTTTACAATAGATATAAGTACTTTTACAGTTTAAATAGATTTAGCAATTACAATTTGCGTGAGTACGTTAGCGTGTCACCAAGACAGTGAAAATCCGTAGCGCGTCGCTAGTGTCGCGCCGTGGTCTGCCCCTTCCCCGTGCGCCGCCTTCGTCTCATCGATTGGTTCTATGTGTTGCCAGTAGATGGTGCTGTGGTCGTCAACATGCCCGCGGCCTTGGAAACATCAGGTTCCAATGAAGCTGAGATGCTGCTCGTTCGGTTGTCATCAGGATGCAGGAGCGGGCAAATTCTTGGGTATGATCGTCGAATGACGCCCGTCGCTGTATTGATGGTTGCTACGCGTGAGATGCCATCTTTGCCGGTGAATGTGTGCAGCACTCGTCCAAGGCGCCACTTCAAAGGTGGTAGGTGGTCCTCTTTGATTAGGACGAGGGTGTCACGGGCAAGTGTGTCCTGGTTGAGTTGCCACTTCGTTCTCTTCTGGAGCTCAGAGATGTATTCGGTTGACCAGCGTTGCCAGAAGTTCTGTCTCATTTGTTCCACGCGATCATATCGTGGCAGGCGCTGCGTAGCCGTCGCAGTGAGGTCCCGACTGGCGGGTGCGGTGAGCGGTCGGCCAATCAGGAAATGAGCAGGACATAAAGGAAGAAGGTCGTTCGGATCTGTGGACATTGGGTGCATAGGTCGGGAGTTGAGGACTGCTTCAATTTGTGCCAATATCGTACTCAACTCTTCGTATGCAAAATGAGCATTTCCTATAATGCGACATAAATGAAACTTACAGGACTTGACCCCTGCCTCCCACAAACCACCGAAATGAGGCGAGTACGGCGGAATAAATGTGAATTCTATTGAATTGTTAGTAGTAAAATCTATAATGTCTGATTTTGAAGAATCTAAAAATTTTGAAAATTCCTTTAATGCTCCTACAAAAGTCGTGCCATTGTCAGAATAAATCTGTAGTGGTTTACCACGTCGAGAGATGAAACGCTTCAACGCCAGCAAATATGCTTTAGTAGTAAGACTTGTGACCAATTCTAAATGTATTGCGCGCGTAGTAAAACATACAAAGAGACATATATAACATTTCGTTAACTTTGCCCCCCTCCCGGCGTGGTTCAGCATGAACAATGGCCCAGCATAATCCACGCCACTACGTATGAATGGATACCCTGGCTCCAATCGTTCGGTAGGTAAGTTACCCATTTGTATGTTTAATGGTCTAGGTCGCATACGCTTGCACCTCATACAGGTGTGCACCACTTGTTTAGCCAAGTTACGCCCTCTAATAGGCCACCAAGTATCACGAATTGTGGCCAGTAATAACTGAGGCCCTGCGTGTAATAATGATTTATGTTGATGCTCAAATATAAGGCGAGTCAATGTGTGTTTACCACACAACAACAAAGGATGTTTTTTATCGTACGAGAACGAGTCTGAATATGATAGTCTGCCTCCTACTCTAATCAAATCGTGTTCATCTAAGAAAACATTTAAACTAGAAATACTGCGTGGGCATTTTAATTGACGATTTTGTTTTAATGTTTTATAAACATCTAAGAAAGATTGTTGTTGTGCTATTCGGGTTAAAGTTCTAATAGAAATATCTAATTCATCCATCGATAGGCAACCTGTGAGCCGTTCTGTTTTTAGTTTTGTGCGGCTATTGTTCATGAAACGCATAATGTACGCCACTACGCGTCGCAAACGATTATAACATGAATACCTATCGAATATAAAAGAATCAGAATTTACTTGAACGAGTAATGAAGTTTTAAGTGATTTTAATTCAGGTAATTCATCGTTATTAACATTATTATAAGAATTAATATCATGTTCCCATTGTGTGTTAGGAACCTTTAGGAATGGCGGTCCGCGCCACCACAACTCACAAGTCTTAAGTATATCTAGATGCACACCGCGCGATAACAAATCAGCTGGATTTTGTTTACCGGCTACATGAAGCCACGGCTTATCGCCCGTGAGTTCATTAATCTGTGCAACGCGGTTCTGCACAAATGTTTTTAATAAATTAGGTGACATTTTGAGCCATCCTAAAACTATTGTTGAGTCTGACCAAAAGTAGACGTTATTAAAAGATAATCTTAATGAGTTACAAATTTTTGTAAACAACTTTGCAGCTACTAGCGCGCCACATAGTTCTAAGCGCGGCACGCTAACAGGTTTAACGGGAGCGACCTTACTTTTCGCACATAACAACGTGACTGATATCACCTGTGCATCTGTATAGCTGCGTACATATGCGCAGGCGCCGTATGCGTCTTGCGAGGCGTCACAAAATATATGTAACTCAAGAATGTGTGTATTTTCTCCAATGACATAACGTGGAATGCGTATGTCTTTTAAATTAGGTAATTTATGAATGAATTTTTGCCATTCTACTAGTATATGGTTAGGAACTGCGTCATCCCACCCTATCTTACATAGCCACATCTTTTGTAATAGAATTTTAGCTATTATTATATTTGGTGTAAGTAAACCTAAAGGATCATATATCTGCGCGATGACTGAAAGAATATTGCGTTTGGTAGTGTGAGTTACGTCATGATCACATTTTGTGCTAAAATACAATTCATCGGATGAATAAAACCATCCCATACCTAGTGTTTTGGTATGACAGTTTTCTCCTAGTGTGAATTCCTTAGAAGTAGACGGTAACTCTGTTTGTGGAATTTCTGAGTTAAATATCCATTTTCTAAGGGAGAAACAACCTGATTCTAATACTTCAGAGACATCTCTGCATATTTCTAATAACTTTTGTTTATCCTGATGTCCCGTTATTAAATCGTCAACGTAAAAGTCGTCATTAATTACTTGTGCGATGACGTCATCTTTACATTCTAACGCGAGTTGTTTTAAACATCTAATACTGAGATACGGCGCAGACGCCGTCCCGTAAGTGACGGTGTTAAGTTGAAATACACCGAGCGGCTCAGATGGATCTTCCCTCCAAAGTATTAGTTGCAGATTTCTCTGATCAGGCTGAACTAATATTTGCCGATACATTTTCTCAACGTCGGCGCATGCTACATATTTAAATTGTCTAAAACGGAGTAAAATTGAAAACAAATCATTTTGTAACGTAGGCCCAATGTGTTGTATGTCGTTTAATGATTTGCCCGAAGTGGACTTTGCACTTGCGTCAAAGACAACTCTAAGTTTGGTTGTTGAACTATTTTCCCTGTAAACACCATGATGTGGTAAGAAATAACAAGGTGAAGAGTATTCTGTTATGCGACTCATGTGACCCAGACCTAAATATTCACTCATAAAATCGTTATACATTTTTCTATAGCTCGGCGCGCTCCTAATTAGTTTGCGTTCGAGTGCAAGAAACCTGTTTTTTGCCATAGAAAATGTGTCATGTAAAACATCAGCTGATTGACTGAGTGGAATGCGCACAGAAAAACGGCCCTTAACGTCACGTAAAGTCGTATCTGTGAATAAATTTTCGCATGCACTTTCATCTTTAGTGAGATTTTTGTGTGTTGAAGTTATTTCTTCCAGTTCCCAAAATCGTTTGAGTTCTGAATCTAATGTTTGCGTGAAATTACAATGACTTAGGTTAACGCGTGAAACCTTTTTATGTACAGTTCCCGATATGATCCAACCAAGTTGTGTGTTTTGTAAGTATGGACCATTCGGCAACCGTATCAGACCTTCACTAAGCAGGTCCCAGAACTTATCTGCCCCTAACAATAAATTAATATCGCCAGACAGATAGAATTCTGGATCGGCAAGTTGAACATTGCCTGGTATTTCTATGTGATAATTACCTCCTAGTGATGGTAATTGTGCCGTAATACGAGGCAAAACTAAACAACTAAAGTGCGTGTTATATGTGTTCGTTTTGGATCGCAACTGAATACGACAAGATTGCGTGGATTGGGAAATAGTGTTACCTACCCCTATTACTTGAACAGTGGACTGTATCAATGGAAGATTAAGTTTTTTACAAAGCGATTCAGATATGAAGCAATGTTGGCTCCCATTATCGAGGAGAGCTCGCGTTGTGTGATAGTTATGATGTTTGTCCGCTATTTCCACTAATGCGGTCGATAATAATACCGGATTTAAAAAACATTGTGCTTTGGTATTATTATCTTCCTTGTATATTGTGTGCGATTTGTGAGAAGTGGTGAGCGGCATCTGTATGTGTGAAGCACTCGTATCATTTGACTCAGACTGTGGCACTCTTTGCGTGATTTGAGCAACAGCTGATGATGTACGAGCATCTACAACACCATCTGTGTGAATTAAGGTGTTGTGTTTTTTGTTACAATGCCTGCACGGCCCATACCAACACTCGTTTACTGCGTGATCGGATCGTAAACAATTACGACATAACCTTTTCTCCTCAATGAAAGTTAGTTTATCTTGAAGAGATAAATTATGGAAATCTTCACACGAGTAAACCGGGTGATTGGAACCGCACTGAGCGCATTTGTAACGTGGTGATTTTTTGTTATTGTTATCTTTGCGTGTAATAACATGACTGTGTGATTTGGTGACCGACTGTTTCTTTGTGTGAGTGTCTACTGATTGTTTGCTTTGAGGCCTAATCGATTCTAAAAAATCAGCACGATCCTTGAGGAATTTCATTAATATAGACAGCTTTAATTTTCCTATTTTCGGGAGGGTACTTTTATAACTTTCCCACTCGCGATCGGTCGAAGAATCTAACTTGGAAGTTATTATGTGGATAATCAAAGTATCCCACATATCTGTAGGTTCGTCTAACGTTTTTAGCGCCCGAATGTTTCTTAAAACTGTATCTATCAATTTACGAATTTGAGAAGCTGATTCTTTATTCATCGTTTGAGCATAGAATAAAGCTTTAACGTGATTACTAACTAGCAAATTATCATTGTTATATCTATTCTCTAAAAGACTCCAAGCAACTAAATAGTTGTCGGAAGAAAACTCCAGTGCCTTAACTACTTGTAGTGCATCACCTGTAAGAACTGAACGTAAGTAGTGGAACTTCTGAACATTATCTAGATTGTCACTATTGTGTATCATTGATAAGTAAGTATCGCGAAACTCGAGCCATTGATCGTACGAACCGTCGAATTTCGGTAATGAAATTGTGGGTAACTTCATGCAATTAAAAGTGCGACTTTGACCACTAACATTTTGAGTGGAAGTATCTTTTAAAATACATTTAGCCCTGCCCACAATAGCATAAAACTGATTTTGAAACGTTTCTCTCTCTAGTAGTTCCCCGTCCAACTGACTATCTGACACAATGGAATCTAATTCATCTTGTATAATAGAAAATTGATCGATTAGCAATTTAAAGGCCTGAAAACGCTCCTCTAACTCTGCTTTTTGAACGTCCGTTATTTGCGAAACATCTAAGGACTGCGCATATTTTGAAAACAAAGTTAATTTTCGTTTAACGGTACCTCTTTTTTTAACTAAATCGCGAATGATATCTTCACTACTTTCTATTTCTACTATTGAATGCCTCTTATTGTTACTCATTTTGGTGGTTTGCAAGAGAGAAAGATCAAGTACTTACAGTTGACCGGCGTGTGCCTGAGCGATGTAGGTAGACGCACAATTTTGCACCGTAGTCGAATACTGGAATATTGCGAAAAATAACGATATTAGCACAAACTGAGCACAGGACTTTGGAAGGAAATTGGGTGGATTGACCTGACCGTTGCTGAAGATGGTGCTTGCTGCTTCTGATGAACGTTCGGCTCGAAGGTCCAAATATGTTGGGGTTTCTGCGTCAGGTCGTCGTCGTGTCAGCGTCGTGGAATAAATCAGACACAAGGCTCCTTATTAATAACGTGTAATATATCGTTTTACAATAGATATAAGTACTTTTACAGTTTAAATAGATTTAGCAATTACAATTTGCGTGAGTACGTTAGCGTGTCACCAAGACAGTGAAAATCCGTAGCGCGTCGCTAGTGTCGCGCCGTGGTCTGCCCCTTCCCCGTGCGCCGCCTTCGTCTCATCGATTGGTTCTATGTGTTGCCAGTAGATGGTGCTGTGGTCGTCAACAGCTAGTATTTAAATATAAATGATCAAAATGTATAAAAAGGTCGATACACTACCATGCAGAATACTCTTGCAAAATTATAAATGTTAGTGTTAGCAGTGATATTTTTGTCACGAATAGAATACTTCACGCAGAAGAAAAGCCTTTGCATCAGATTCAACGGTCTTAGTACTGATTGTAAATCTTCATAATCACATTGATGTTGATTGTTGCCCATTGTGTCACCCAATGTAAAATTTCTAATTTAATGTCTGTAATTTTTATGGTGTACATAATAAAGAATATTTTATCTATCTATCTATCTATTGATGTGTTACATTGTTGTAAACGATAAGTACTCATCTCTACCTAATATCTTTCTTTTGCTGTGCCCGACAGGATCCACGATTGTTTCTTAAGCAAATGTTTTCTAAGCATTGTGGAATACAATAAAGTATTGAGTATTTTAATATTTCTTTAGACGAGACTGTTGGTACATTTTCGATTATAATAATGTTTCTGTTTGATATGGATCAGCATTTGAAATATGAAAACATTTCTGTTACCAGGCGGTTGACTGTTTAGGCAGTTAGAAGTTAATTTATTACTGTGGAGAACGAAAATCAATTAATAGGTAAGTTATTTACTATTACTTTACGTAAGGACTCATTAAAATCTACTTATGGTGTATTTAGGTATGATCATGAATTGTATGTATCAAATATAAGTTTATCACAAAATATTTTTATTCGTTGATTACAGTGGAAAATTAACGGAAAATAAATGAAAATATTTTAACGAAATGAATATAAAGAATTATTGATGTTTACAAACGTTTACAGATCTGACAAATATGTGCACAAATACACGAACTGTAATAAAACAGTAGTCTATGAAGTAATAAAGCTTTTCAATAGAGTTAGCTTGGCGTCTATGATAAACAAGCCGCACGAGCTCATCTTATTTATTTTATTGTTTATGTACACATAGTTAAATACATTTAGATACAACATAATTATAATTTAAGTACAAAGGTCGAAGGTCAATTTCTTAAGAAATTTCATCCAGCAGACCTTTTTTTTTTGAGTGGGAAATTATCGAATAACTTCTCCCGCTCTGGGCGGAGCGGGAGAGCGTATCAGACTCTTTACTGACTAAAACCCACCCGTGTTCCTTCGGTTGCCCGCTGCGGTGCCGGGGGTCACGAATCCAGCAGACCTACGAAAGGATAAATATTTTTTTTTTAGACAATAGTGTGTGAGAACAACAGGAGAAAATATGAATATGCAGTCTTAAAACTAAAATATTAAATATACTACACGTATAACGCAAAAAATTAACATATACTTAAATAAATACATAAAGCTTAAATATATACACATATCTTATATATAAAATTCTCGTGTCACAGTGTTAGTTACCTTACTCCTCCGAAACGGCTTTACTAAATTTTATACGCATATTCGGTAGGTCTGAGAATCGGCTACTATCTATTTTTCATACCCCTAAGTGATAAGGGTTGTCCACCCCAAACAAATAATTGGCAAAACAACGTTTGCCGGGGTCAGCTAGTATGTATATAAACACTCACAGTTGAGAGGAAAGGTAATGCTCTTTTACTCGATATATATATATATATACTAGCAAACCCGGCGAACTCCGTTTCGCCAACAGATGGCTTCGTTTTATGTAACATTTCGTTTGGTGATTAAAAGAAGAAGAATTTTTTTTTTTGTTTTATATTTGAAAAGGAAAAATTTTATTTCATTATTTCATTTCACAACAGTAATGAATTCATTTCGATTACAAAAATGAAGTGTTATTTAGTTGAACTTCTCTAAGTAAATGAAAGTGAATCCAAAGTAAATACTGAATCGAAGCGTTATACGTGTCCGCAAAGTATCCGTTTCATTGAAGTGCTCTTTGGTAAACCACATTTTTTGTTTTTTGGTCTGACGTTGACACAAACAAAGTGGATGGTTTCCCAACTCGTGAACACGCAACGTATAACTGCCCATGTGAAAAACAATGATTTTCTAAATTTATCCCGCAAACACTAAGCGATTGGCCTTGCGACTTGTTAATTGTCATTGCTAACTGGAAATTGCAATCGTTTGAAATCAAACGGAAGATCAGTCGGAATCATTGGTATTCGAGGAATACATACATTTTCACCTGCGTACTTTCCGTTAATAATGGTTGCCTCAATCAAATTCGGCATAAGTCTTTTTACCGAAAGTCGAGTACCGTTGCAAAGTCGCGGTGGATTCAAATTACGCAATATCATAATAACTGTACCAACTTTGAGTTGCAAGTTATGTGGTGGAAATCCTGGTAACTCCAGAGAGTTCAAAAACTCCGTTGGATAATTTACTACATCATCGGGATTTGTTATGGAATCAACGGATTTGTATGTCACCAAATCGCCAGCAATTTTTGATTGAATGGTGAAATTCAGTGCATGTACATCATTATTCTTTGCGTTAAGAATTGCTCGTTGACTTAACCAAGCATAATTCTGATAATTCTCACTAATGTTTGGGAAAACATTTTAAATAAGAGCTAATTGAGAGTCTACAAATCGGCAAAAGTCGTTGGTAAGAGTAATTAATCCAGATGTCGCCACAAACGATGTGTCTCATTTACACGATGCATGATATTGCTTCTTCGCTGAACGACAATGTCTCGCGATTTAGTTGGATCGCCAACAATAATTGCAGCAACATCATTAACGGTGGGTGCATTGAATCTTCGCACATGTTCACCTGTTGGGGTACAATCCGCTCTTATGACAAATTTGTGCGTATCCGATGGCATTCGTTCCAATGCTGTTTTGAACATATTAACCACAGCATTATTAGCGTGAAAAAATGCTTGCAACTGTTCAATAATTCGTCTCTTTAACTGTTGTGTTCCCTGTATATTGCACCGCACATTCAGCTGATCCACCATCGACGAAATGAAATATATTTGCAGAAATTGATGCGGTTCATCTGGTGTTGGCACCATTGAACCATGCAAATGATATATTTGTCCTTGTATCTGTAATTGCAAACAATCATTTGTTAAAGAATACGGTGTAACTTCTGATCGTGTGATGGTGTAGTGTGTGGTGTATGTGTAGTTGTTATTTGTTGCAATTCATTGTGTTGGTGTGAGTAATTGGTTATGTGTGTTGTATCTTTTACCTTGCAAGTCGGCATGAAGCCGCCTTCTCGAATGATATTAGCTCCAAAGGAAGTTATGCGAAAGCAGTTATTGTATTCAAGGATGTGTTGAAGAAAATGGCTGGAATCGGGATCACTTCCATCGAACAATGGTTTCAGTGGCTGTGGTGGTGTAAGTAATGGATCCAGTTTGACTTTTCCACTTGCGCAGCACAATCCAGCCGTTCCTCTTTTGAACTTTAACGCATTGCAATATCGGCATATAGTCGTCATTGGTCCAATATCTAAATTTTCATCATCACTGTAGTTCGCAGTGGGATCATATTGGAATGCCAAGCGATTGTATGATGCCAATGATCTTCGTGTGCTCACGCGTTGTCTCAATCGGGCAAGCGAAGAAAGACAAAATATAATAAGAGAATTATTATATTTTGTCTTTCTTCGCTTAAGTTCTGTAAATACACTTGTTGCTGGCTTGCATGTCTTGTGCGGCGGCCGATGTTCGCACGTCGTCCTCTAGGCATTTTGGACTATGGACAGAGTGGTGAATTTAACCTCAAATGCACGATCCACATAATTTACACAGTTCAACTTACCACCTTAAAGACAAATGCCTGCTGTTGAAATTGAATAAAAATTTGCACAATACACGTGATTGATTTGATGGTTTCCAATTGAAATGTTAGGAAACGAATAACTTTTTTTTAAACTTTTTTTTCACAATTTCACAGTGAACACAATACCGGTTTGTCACATGAAATTAACTGAGCAGAGAACAATGAGTAGCTGTCAAACAATGTATCACACACCGGCGTCATCTACTTAAAATATTGGTTTGTAGTACATGCTATGTATCAGAGATAGCGCTGTATGTGAAAAAGATTTTTTGTTTTTTTTCGCTTTTCTGTTGAAATTTTTCTTGAATTTTCTTTGCTATAAACCTCACGGAGCCCGAGACCTTTCCAACGAATGCAAAACCGTGGAAATCGGTTCGTGCGTTCTGGAGTTATAGCGTCAGGAAGGAAAACCCGACTTATTTTATATAGTAGATTATAATAGAGATAATATTACAATAAAGAAACAATTTTTAAATCACGAATGCTAGGCAGAAGTGAGTTCCACAGTCTTACAGCATGAACAGAGAAGGAATAAGAATAGTAGCTAGTTTTATGAGGATAAGATTAAAGGAGGGATCTAAGATGTGACCTACACGGTGCGTCGCTAGGGCGAGCGTAAAAAAATGCTGTACATGTTGGATGTTCTTGTAAACCTTTATTTCTGGGTCAAAAACGTAATAAGATAGTGTTTTGTGATAATAAACTTTTTGATATTTCACTTTATAGTGGGTTGGTTTGTAATTTATCTAAGTTACCACCATATTGAAAATTTGCTAATTTTTTATGGATTTGGGGTAATTTTGGTACAAAAAATGTGAATTTTAAATAGCAATAACTTTTTATTTTCAATAATAACAAGTTTTTTATTACTTTTTGGTAATGTTATTGCAGTACCTATGTGCCTCTTTCGGATCGGACAGGGTTTGTTTTACTTATTGTATGACATTCTTTCCCCTAGCTTGACAAAATAAAGTTAAATTAAAATAGCTTGTAATCAACTCTAGGTACAGTTCGTGGTTTGCTTCCATCAACTGTTTTTGACGTGAAGTGATTGTCAAGAATAGTGAAAATGTCTTCAAAAAGCACCTGCGATATTCGTTTTGGCAATTGTATCATTAATTATTATTAGAACATTGATTTTACATTCTGTGATTACTTGAACTCACATACTGACTTATTAGTATTACTTGTAAAAAAATTAAGAATATCGTATAGGTACCTACTTTTACAATGCTTGTAAATATGTGAACACCATAGTCACAAGACGTCTACTGCTGGACATAGGCCTTCCCCAAGCACCGCCACTTCGACCGATTCTGTGCTTTCCGCATCCAGCGAACACCATGTATCCATTTAATTCTAATATACATTTTTTTCTGTCATTGCTTCATTTTTAATTATTTTTACCTATTTTATAGTAATCTTATTCCAGGTGCATCGTCTTCACATATAGTTATATAATAATCATATAATTAATGTATACAAATTATTGTAAAACATTTTAAAATAGTAACGGTGAAGTTTTCTTGACCATTCTTCTCCATTCGAAAACTACCTTTTGGAAGGAGCGACTAGAATCAATTCTATTTTTTTGTAAATTTTGGCGTTCAAAAGTGCTTTTTATGTGCCTAATTGAAATAAATTATTTGCCTTTGACTTTGGCAAAGCCTAATCAAAGCTTCGCCATCGGCGAGTGCGCTCAGCAAAATTGCTCATCCTTTCACACCCATTGGGTCCTTTACATTATCGACATAGTTCGTAATGAACTATTGCAAAACCTGCGTAAAATTTGCTATTACTGGTTGTTATGGTCAAAACTCGTCAAAAAAAACCGAAGCTTGTCGTCATTGATACGTATACGAAGTCTACGGTAGGCGAAAGTTTATGACTTATGAAGGACAAATAAATTGACGGATAGCCGGTAGCACACTGACGTTTATGTTTATTTGACTAGTACATTTTATTATGAAGAGAGCTGCTACCGTACGTAAATTATTATTATTATTTATTTATTTCTAAAACACTTAACCTATTACATTTTGGTTTTAGCCTCACAATGAAAACCTCTCAGGGTTTATCTGTGTGCGGCAAGCCGTACAAATAAATTTTACAAAAAAAAAAACTAACATAGGGGCTTCGTACAACTTAGCTTACTAATTAAGTTGTACGAAGCGCTCACAATTAAAACTACTACTACCTCTGTTGTTTGTACTGTCGTTTCATTTTACAGGTCCAAAAAGAAGAGTATTCAAAAAAATTCAACGTGTAAAAAAGGCATCATTCAAGGAGATGAGCGCTTACGTCTTGTTCATCGTAGACGCCGAGCTACCTCTTCGGTTTTTAAGCTATATTGCTTCTCAAATTATTGTATTTTTATAGCTTACGTATCTGTAATATTAGTAGTTGTATACTTTGTACTATATTTAACTGACTTCCAAAAAGGAGGAGGTTTCAAATTCATTGAAATTGAAGAGATGAAAAACGGAGTCTATATTTTGAAAATTTCGAAGGTTCTTGTGATTTTGTTCCCTAAACTCTTGTCTAAATGGCCTTGCCGGCCTTCTAATGGCTTCCAGTACATCACAGTCACGGCAAAGGAGATGGTAAAATAGAATACAACGTAACGCACTGAATCGATGCTCAAGCCAACGGTTAATGTTTTTAAACAATCTATTTTAAAACTTATCGTTTTATACATAAAGATAGGAATGCTTGGCCATAAAAAAGACGAAAAAGATTGCATGAAGAAAAGATGAGATGAACGTGTGTGGTGACGAGAAAAGATAAAGTAAAATATTTGCATATTAAAGGGAGTTTGAAAATGACGCCAGTGACAAAAGTTGAAAAGGGATTGCTCAATTGGTTTGTTTTGATATGGGTATATGATACGAAGAAATTAAATGCATGTGACTAAATAATGATGAATAAAGACTAAGGATATTGCGGCTTTGAATTTGAATGACAACAAACAGTATACTGTCCGGACTCCACCAAAGTGAGACGGGACGAGAGGAAAAGAGATGTTTTAAACAACCAATAGAATTTCGTTATTCACATCTCGTCTCCACTCAGCTTAAGTGGATACCACTGAGCGGAGAAATATCATTTTTGTATGGCACGATCGAAGCGGAAATGCGAGCTGTGTCTCGCTGAAATTTAGCTGAACGGCGGTACAGAGCGGAGATGTGAGCTGTGCCCCGCAAGCTGGCGACGGCACGCAGCGGAGAGGAGAAGAGATGTGAGCGTCGTGCAGTGAGCGGTCAACATCCAACGGTTGCCGCACGCAGCTGAGTTCCGCACTAGCCAGCTCACATCTCCAGTCTAGCCAGTACGCATCTCCGCACAGCTTCGGCAGATACACCCTAGCTGAAAAACGACTCTCCTCGTCTCCACTTCGGACATCTCCGCACATCTCCGCTTCGGTGGAGTCCGGGCCCACTACAAACAATTACTAAAGTATTAGTAATTACTCACCTGTCGATTTTTTATCGTTTCTACTTCAATCAAAAAGGAACTGCCTAGTGTAGCAAACATGTTTTCGTATTACGGAAAATATTTCAAATCAAACAGAAACGCCGTTAATATACAGAATATACCAACAGTCTCATCTAATAAAATATTATTTAATAACGTGGTCGAAGAAGATTTACAATCAGTACTAAGACCGTTGAATCTGATGCAGAGTCTTTTTTTGTCCGCGAAGTACTCTGTTCGTGACAATATTATCACTCCTAATACTTATCTCTACTATTCTTTGAGAGTGTTGTGCATGCTTATATACCAATGTGGCTGTTTGCATAACTTGAACATATTGCTCGTGGATTGCAAAAACTGGGATTACAATTTGTTTTATTGCTCGACCAGTGTATTTGACTACTTAATCTATTTGACAGGGGATTTAATTAACACCTTCACAAACATTCAGCACAGGAACTTGAATGTCTTACTGGTCATGGAAATCCAACACATGCTCAAGGTCCTTAAAATTAACAATAGCGAACTCCGAGGTCTCATTTCGTACAACTGGATTTCTGTTCTCATCTTAAGCATTTTTTGTATTCTTTTTGTCGTTATGTATCGCTTTATTTTCCCGGGCATAAGAACAATCGAGCTTCTTACGGTTTTTGCTAGTTTCTCTTTCAATATGAACGTTGTTTATGCTTTGTCAGTATTGAAATTAATAGAGAAATTGCTTCGTGTGTGGATTGAAAAAGTTAGAAACACCCATGATTCAGAAACAGAAGAATACTGGTATACAATGTTTGATGTATACTTGAATATACAGGAGACTTTTATGATTGTGGAGACGACTTTCGCACAAATGGTGAGTTTATTTAAATTAGGTGCTAAGATTTGAAATAAGTTCACGCTTGTATAAATTCGTCTATTGTTCTCTATAATGTTTCAAGAACTGCAAATTGAATTATCGGAATTTCCTAAATAATTTTAACCGTTAAAGAATGTGGTGTAACCACAATAGGTATAATTATGTTTTAATTTGCGTTTTTTTGTTACAGATTATATATTATACAGTATTCACAGTTTACATCAGTTTAAGGAATTTGAGTTTGATCTTAGCTTTAAAAAGCTTTATAGCAATAGATGTAACTAACGTAAGTAGTCATTATCGGTAAATCAGTTAAAGGTAGGTATATAAATAGAACATGGTTCAAGTTATCTTCATATCCTGTTAATATTTCAGTTTTTCGTTCTAATATTCGTATCTCAAACCTGGAACATGAAGAATATTATCATATTTATATGCTTGAGTGTGCAATGTGAGAGATTCTATGCAGCTATGAGAGATGTTCAGAGTACCTGTGTAATGCTCATGAAGTCAAGTAGATGTCCTGGTAAGTGTTGTTTTAATGGTATGTGTGTAACAGAGAGAGAGAGAGAGAGTGCTTTTAATGAGATGCTCGTGTTTTCTGTCTCCCTTAAGATAATGCAGACAAAGCCTTTTACGTTATAATAATTTACGTTATTATTTCTTTGTTTAGATCAAAGAAAGTTTTGCAAGAACATCCAACGCATACAGAAAGCATCATTCAAGAAGATGAGCGCTCGCGGCTTGTTAATCATAGACGCCGAGCTACCTCTACAGCTGTCAAGCTTTATTACTTCTTATACTATTGTTTTTCTTCAGTTTGCGTATTTGTAATATAAGTTTAAATCCAGTTTCATCGATTTTTAGGGTTCCGTACCTCAAAAGGAAAAAAACGGAACCTTTATAGGATCACTCGTGTGTCTGTCTTTCTGTCTGACTGGCTGTCTGTCTGTCCATTTGTCACAGCCAATTTGCTTCGAATCTAACGGACCAATTAAGTTTAAATTTTGGTACACATTATGTATTCCTGTGATCCAAACACGAACGTGTAACGTGAATAAATGAATTGGGGGTCTTATAAGGGCAAATAAGAAAATTAAAAATAAAAGTTTTGCAAACTGTACCATCATCATCTGCCTAGCCTTTTCCCAAATATGTTGGGGTCAGCTTCCAGTCTAACCGGATGCTGCTGAATACCAGTATTTTACATGGAGGGACTGCCTATCTGACGTCCACAACCTAGTTACCAGGTAACACGATACCCTTTCGTAAGACTGGTTCGTGCAAACTGTACCGTGTGAATATCAAATAAAAGGTCTCGTTGCGAGGATATCAATTTTTTTTTATCTTAACATAAATAATTTAACAGATATTTAAGAAAATAATTGAATATTGACTATTCCTTATCTCCGAAACTACTGAGTCTAAAATTTTGAAATAAATACAGATAATGTTTCTTTACTCATAAATAGCCGGAAAACGTATAAAAAGACTATGGTCTTGAAATAACAAGGTAAATCTCTCAATATTGTACGTTCACACTTTTTCGTCTGTGTGTTGCATGTCGCGTGACGGTCGGCCGCAGAGTAGGGATAAAGTGAAAGGCGCTCGTCAGAGCAGCCAAAGCCAATATGGCGGCGCCTATAGTTCGCTTAAAAGTTTCACTTTTACCGTGATTTCATAAAACCATACAATCCTTTTTTAATTTTTTTCTCAGTTATTTCTAATCATGGTCAGGCAGTTTGAGTAATTTATGTGGCCTATCCATATGTGAAATGGAGAGCAGTGGTGGCCCAGTGGTAACGGCTGCGACTTACGAGTTGTACGTCGTAGGTCCGAACCCAGACAACCGCTTTACTTTGTGTAAATTATTTCATCGCCACTGCTCTCAAAACGGTGAAGGAAAACATCGTGAGGAAACCGGCATGTCCTAGAACCGAAAATTCGAAGACATGTGCCATCTACCAACCCGCACTGCCCGCGTGGTGGATTACGGCCCACTCCCTCTCACAGAGAGGAGGCCTGTGTCCCAGCAGTGGGAACATTTATAGGCTGATGATGATGATGTTGAAACTTAGATTTGCAGTTGGAATGAATGGGAGAACATGTTTTTCAATTACAATGTTAAGTTTGTTCTTGGGGTAAATTCATCCCAACTACGGAACCCCTTCATTGCGCGTGGGCCGGTTTTTTTTTATAAACCTGACGTGGCTGGCAATAATTTAAAAAGTAATGCGTCACTCTTGATATGTTGTATTTGGTAATCATAAATGTTGAGAAAACACCAAACACCACATTAGTATATTAAAAACCATTTTCTTAACTACAGTAAGTAATAACTTTTTACTTTTAGAAAAATACTTCAAATCCAACAGAAATGCTGTTATAATCGAAAATGTACCAACAGTCTCATCTACTAAAACATTTCTTAGCTCCGTGATTGAAGAGGATTTACAATCAGTACTAAGACCCTTGAATCTCATGCGAAGAATTTTCTTTTGCGCCAAATATTCTATTTGTGACAACGTTATCGCTGCTAACACATTTCTTTATAATTTCATTTGATTGTTTTGCATGTTTATATTTCAATGCATATGTTTACATAATTTGATCACATTATTAATACAATACAGTTATAGGTGGGATATTAACGGTTTATTCCATTGTTCGTGCGGTGCTTTTTATTTCACTATCTACTTGATCGGAGATATAATGAACAGCTTCTCAGTGAGACTCAACAATAACATTTTGATGGTCCTGAAAATCCAACACGTGGTCAGAATCCTACAAATAAATGGCAACGAATTCAATTATAATCATTTATTTGCAATAAGTATTGGTACATTGTTGGTCTTATAGTCAGTAATAAATTCCTAATACAAAGTCAGACATTTGACATGCAAAACCTTGCAATGCATTTAATGCTAGAGTATAATATTAATGTCCAATGGCATGCTTTAAATGTTTCTATTAATAATTAAAATAAAATTAGATTAAATATATTCAATTTAAATATTAATCAATTTTACAATACATTCTTTATTAATGTTATCGTTACATTAATTTAAAATAGATTTTTAACATTATTTATTAATTTATTTTACTGAATTTATTAGATCAAAAATTTCCAAGAAAGATAGTTACAACGCCATAATCACGTACACACGGCTACACATCAAGCTATACAGTTCCAGTATTAGCTGACCTCGCATTGTACGGAAATCCTATGCAATGCGAGATCAGCATAAACTGGAAATCTATAGCTTGATGTGTAGCTGTGTGTACGAGCGTTTGTATGAAAACAGTGGCAATCCGGGAGTGCCGATAGAAGTGAAAACTTGAACAATGTTAGTGTGCAGGAAATACTTTTAATTTGGTGGTGACTCGCGACACCGTTACCACCACATCATTATAATGAGGTGTCGGTAACGGTGTCGCAAGTTCAATTGCTTTTTCCCATCTCAAAAATGCCCAACGTGCCTAAAGAAGTTTTCACTTCAAAAGTAAGACAGGTTGTCCGCTCTTAACGACAGCGGGCACCCATCGCACATGTCGACAACACCGTGTACCAAATCAAAATAGTTCATTATCTTGGCCAGTTCGTAGCCAAATGGCAAAAATGAAACGCTTAAAATTTCGTCATATCCGTCCGGCCGTCCGGATGTCACACAGCTATTTTACTCGGAGACTATTGGTACTGCTGGGGAGTTTGTTGTGTTATTTATTCCCAGCTAAAATACTAGGAAGTTATGAAGGGCGGGCGTTTTGGGGGACTGTCTTATGTAATTTTAACTTTCAAAAAGTGCTGATTCTCAGCTTAGTTTGAATGACTTTTAAATTTAGAATTTTTGACTATTTCGAAGAAAATTGGAGAAAGAGTGTATTCGGTGTACCGCTAACTTATGGTGTAGTGAAATTATGAAAAAAGAATTAGAGGTGACACTTCCTGTTCATATAACCGAAGGATGAAAAAATAATCTGTGCAAATAACAAAAAAAAAAGAATTTAGAAATATATATGTCGGAGACGGGTATGTGACTCTCGTTATTTTCAGGCATATTTTAACTACTGTGGGCGTAGTGCGGGTAGTGTTGGTTAATGCGCAATAGAAAAAACAGTTTGCAGTTCAGATCACATTATAATTTACTATCAAATTAATCACACTAGCTAAATTATACACAAACTGGGTGCGACGACGTTTATTAAAATCACCAATTAACACAATGATCACAAATTACAACTCACACAATAACTGAGCACCACGAATCGAGAACAGTTCCGCGACGTCTTAACTCCTATGCGATCCCAGGCTGAATCCCCTTCTCACCGTGGCCTTAAAACATCACGACTCTGTAGAAGCGCGCTTGGTGTGGGTAGATCCAATGGCGTAATGTCGCCAGTGCAGTGGCGCGCTTGCGATTCGTTTCGTGTCCATACTAATGACCGGATCCGACATATATATTATGTTTATTTAATTGTGTTTGCTATGGTAGCAATGAAAAAAATTCGCTTCAATAATTATTCGAGTAAACAGGAAAAGGTTTTAAATCTCTGAACTTATAACTACTTACATGGTGTAAACTGACCAAATGAATGTTAGTAGTAGCTATGTATACAGGATAAAATTGAAAACATGCGACAAATTGAAATGAGAGATTCAGGAACTGTTACCTAATCATTATAAATTATTATTTCCGAAAAATAAATTGTGAAAAAAAATCGTGTAATTATCGGCTTAGATAGTGCAAACTAAATTATTGTCTTCACATAGACACGATTTTATGGCGTTCCAGTAAAATTAAATAAATTTAAAACATACAAAAAAATTCAAGTATCAATTTAAGGTTCGTTCAGACCAGCGCGACACGCGACGCGACACAAAGGCACCACTCATCACGCGCGATTTTTTTTTCACAATTTATATTTCGGAAATAATAATTTATAATGATTAGGTAACAGTTACTGAATCTCCCATTTCAATTTGTCGCATTTTTTCAAGTTCACCCTGTATTCAAGTTTAGTGTGTATAATGTCTATTTATGTAAAATGTAAGAGACCTTTTTTATGAAAGTCATTTACACCAACATTAATCATAATTATTTATATTGAAAACAAGTTCACATAGTTGAATAAATATTGTATATGACCTAAATTAAAAATCTATTGACTGTCGAATACATACTCTTATTAAGTTTCAACTACCTTCCATAGCAGACCTCCTTCTACCTTATGTTCAACTAATAGAGATGAACGGGAATTAAAAGGAAACGATTTCATTGTTGAAACGGAACTAATCGCGACTCTTGGAAATAATAGATCACCAACAAAAAAAAAAATCGAAAAGAATTGCAATCAGCATTAAGGCCGATGAATATGATGCAAGCTGTATTCTTATGTACTACGAGTAAGTACAAGATTCGGGACAACGTGATCACGACCAATAGTGTTTTCTACAATATCGTTTCCGTTTTCGCCATATTTGTAGTAACCTGGTGCTGCTATTATTTTACGTTTGAATCTGCAACATGTGGTGAAAAAAGTTTCAAATATTACCAATATTTGTTTAAAATCTATATCTGTCTTGTAGTTTTTGTGGGTAAACTTTTGAACAGCTGCACAAGTATTATTCAAAGGCACAACAATGTGCTGTTTGTCATGAAAATTCAGTCTGTCGGTAGAAACCTCAAAATTTATGAAATTTTGAAACGTGTCATCTTTTCTAACTGGGTTTGTGTTATAGCATTGAACTTTTATCACATTGCGTGGGTCGTTTTTTCCTACTTCATCATTGATTTTGCGGGTTTAAAATTGGTTGGCTTTAGTTTAACCACTTACGTATGGTTAAGCTTTGATATTAATATTTTGTACGCTACAAGGACCATGAAGCTCTTGATGAAGACCCTCAAAATTTGGGTGAAAAATGTTAAAATATCAGCAGGCACTGAAAATTCAGAAAAAGAAAGTTACTGGAAAACAATATTCGAAGTTTATATGGAAATATTGGAAGCCTATAAATTATTTGGGAAGACCTTTCATCACTTGGTATGTTTATAAATACCTATCTAATGTTTTGACTTTTTATAATATTCATTTTGATTGATGTAGCTCTATGTTCCAGATTCTGTTCTATATCATAATGACAACCTCCAAATCTTTGGTTTGCATAGCGATACGAATAGAGATGAAAAAAGTAACTACAGGGAGTGACAGTTATTCTACTTCATTACGTACCTAATCTATATCTAATATAAGCAATAAACTAGTTCATTCTTTAATAATCGCGGGCTACGTTGACTATTCCTTAAATATTCTTATTCTTACTTTAATCTATTGTTTCTCTTTGAATATATTGTTTATTGTATAAATCAGTCAATTTATATTAGAGAAAAAATCATCAGTCAAACAATTTTCTTATTCTGTTCTAGTTTGCTCTGTTATCATTTATATCTCTAACATGGATTATTAAGAACATGCTCCTGCTCATATTTTTGAGCGTGGAGTGTGAAAAATTCGTCTCGGCTATGCGAGAAGTTCAGAGTGTTTGTATAAAACTAGCAAACTCAAGTAGTTGCTCAGGTGAGAAATAATCTATGATTTGTAGTTAATAACATAACATAACATCACACCTTGTTTCCCCGAAGGGTTGGGCAGAGGTGTACCTGTAGTAGGTACACCCACATTTCGCCAGTTATGTTTAAGTCCCATGTAATAGGGGGCGAGCCTATTGCCATCAACCGGGCACAAATCCAGATTCCGGGCTGCTACTGAGAAATTCCAGATAGAAAAACCCAATAACACTTTGCCCGACGCGGGAATCGAACCCAGGACCTCATGTTCAGCAGTAGCAAACTAAATATGAACTTCTGGTTTGGCATGTGGCGACATTTATACCACAACATACGAACTACAACCGACGTGTCCTACATCGCTATTTCATAGTTTTCCAACTGATTGGCATTTATACAGCAACCCGACAACAACTGTCGGGCAGTAGCCCACCAGACACAATACACATATTCGGAGGATTCTCTCTTTTCAATGGAGCATGAGGAAATATGATGAAGTGGCATTAAAATTGCTGTTACACTTAAACGTGCCAGATATCAATTAGGATATATATATTTTATCTCCTGGCCGGGCAAATTTTTTTTCGATTTTCCTCTTAAAAATTTCACAGGAACTGCCCGGAGTTCGGTTTTATGCCCGGCTTGCCCTCTATAGCATGTACTTTAGACGTAACTGGTGAACTTATTATGTTTTTACAGATACGCAAAAAAGAGTCTGCAAGAATATCCAACGCGTGCAAAACACCTCGTTTAAAAAGATGCACGCGTGTGGCCTGTTCATCATAGACGCCGCACTATCGCTGCACTTGTGTGCTCTCATCACTACTCACACCATCGTTATACTACAGTTTGAGTTTCTCTAATACTTTAAAGATTTTTTTGTTAATCGAATGTAAAGTTTTTTCATTTGTCCATGAGTCTCAATTCTTTTAATATTTATTAAAACCATAATATAAACAAGTTTATTCCTTTCAATCTTAATTAATTTCCAACAAACAACAAAAAAATAAAGGGATATTATAAATTGCATATCAAATAAATAATCGCCTATCAATACATACTCATCATTTATATTCTTATTTACATCTAATAACTTACTTCACTACAAATAAACTAAATGTTTAACAAAACTCAAACTGCAGATAAAACGAAATTATACATCAATATAACATTACTTTTTTCCTCATAATGCAATACTGTTAAATTTATTTTTGTACAAAAATACTACATACATAGCATAAATACTGACTGCACAGCAAATTTTCCATATTTCATAGCAAAATAACTATCCCAGTCGCATATTAACCAGTAAGTACAACAAAACCTGTTCATCATATTTGTCTTAATTTTCAAGAAGCCATGCTCGGCAAATTTAATGATTATTATAACAAAAAAATCCTTTTACATTGCATTATTTCTAAAAGCAGAACAAATTAACTGAATAAAAAGGTTGGCGGCTTCGCGCGCTTTTTCGTCACTGGAGTGCAGAGTGGCGCGAGCGAGTAAGATAGAGATAGCGATAGGTCGTGTCGTCGGGAGTGTGACATGACATTTACTCAAGATTGGGACACTTTTGATGGTTACAAAAAAAACGCTTTCGCATATTGGAGAGTTGCTTTGCCCACCCAACAAACCGCCTGGGTCAACGGAAAATGCACCTGCCCCATTTTTTTTAAGAACTATATGTGCAAGCATATCATCGGACTTGCGATCCGACTCAAGTACGTGGCGCCACCTGCAGAAGCTAAAAATGTGCCTATTGGGCAAAAAAGGAAGCGTGGACGCCCCGCGAAAGCAAGACCCGCTTTAATAATTCAATAAATTACAATTTTGTATCTAATTTTATATTTTTTTTGCTATGATCTCATTATGTGGTAATTAATAAATAATAAGACGACTGTGACTAATAAAATGCTGTTTTATTTAGAAAAACTGCTGTACATAATATAAAAATAGAAGCTATATTTAAAAGAAAAAGAGTTAACATGTATAATGTGCATTAAGATTATTAGCTGTGCATTGATGAAAAAGCTTTTGCTTTAGGAAAAATCGCTGTACGCTGCGAAAATAAATTGTAGTGTGTTTAGTGATATTTTGAGTTGAATATTTTGCTGTGCAATCAGTAATTTTGATGGGAATTCGGAATCTTATTGCGTAGAAAAAGGATATTTTTTGATTTGCGTTTAAATACTACCCAAAAATAAACAGACTCACTGTGCATGTGCGAACACTTGTGGCACGTCAAGTACGATCGGGGTAACGCACATCAAAGCATTTTGAAAACAAAATCCCGTGCTTTTTTTCGTAGGTAAGCGATACAATAGCGGCCGAACGCTGCAAACAAGAATAGTTCTAAGGCCGCGGACTCGAAATCAGCGGGCAGCGGGGAGGCGGCGGCAGCGGCGCAGTCATATGCATAGATTTATATGTAACTGGCCTCGAAGGCAGCGGCGCGGGGAGCGAGCGGTTTTATATGAAACTATGCGTTGCCGCGCCGCCGCCGCCGCCGCTCCGCTGCCCGCTGACTTCAAGACCGAGGCCTTACAGTGTACAGATATGCGTTTCTTCGATAGTACATAGTACCTAAAGTATAGGAAGCGGTTAACAGCACAGCCAGTACTATTATCTATTCTGTGACACAGCGGCGGTAAATCTCAGTAAAAGCAGTTTAATGTACAAGACGTCTCGAAAGGCAACTGGCTTGGATACAGGCAATACGCGTATTCAAACTCAAAACTCAAACTCAAAGCATTTATTTCAAATCTAGACACGCGGCCGCGTGTCGAGCCAAGTTCAAGGCAAGACACGGCTGCAGTGTGTTATATTACACGAACCATTTGGAGTCACTTTTGACGCCTTAATAACTCAAAATCGGATTATAAATCCTTCTCTTGCGGGGTAAGCGATGAATCCGGCTCGCTAGGACCAAAAATATGGTATGGAAAACTAACAATTTAGGGTCATCAATTTAGACTGTATTTAAAGGTTGGCGGTGGTAGGTGATGAACGGGCGATCAACTATAAGGAATTCAAGGAGAGCACGCCCTACCTTATCTTCCCTCGCGACACGCGTTCAGCTTGAAGATGGCGGTGACGTGATCCTGCTTTGTTACCTCGGCACTGTCTTGTCACATGCACCAAAATCACTCAACGGCACCCGCGGGCGGTTATTGTAAATAGTTCAATCACAGATTTATCAAAAGCGGTTTGAGCGGATTAAGCGAGCAGAGCGCCGCGCGCGCAGCATTATCACACAGCTACGCGGCTTGACCGTCGAAAACAGACTCTGTCACGCCTCGATAAAAGCGTGCTTTATTAGGAGGGAGAAAGGGATAAATGATCGCCTGTTGTAATTAATTATTAATCCCACAAGAGATGGCGTTACCAATCACATTACAATTACGACAACAAATAATGTATCTACGTTTAACGTTTTTTGTTATTAAATATTATCTGATTTTGTATTACAGTTGTTTATTATTTTACCGAATCTAACTGATAAAATACATAAATAGTAAAGATGCAAAAGCAATAAAAGGGTTTGTGGATAGTCGTTATTTAGGGTCCTTTCTTTTCTGAAGATTATCGATTTCGAAACTCAAGACCTTCACGATTTCAAAATTATATATGATATGTTTTAAAGTTTGAAACATATAACAAAGTCCCTTAGCCGCGTTCTGCGAATTGTTTTTCTAACATAGTTATTATTCATACTAGTATTCTAAATGCTAAAGTAACTCTGTCTGTCTGTTACCTTTTCACACATAGCCACTGAAACGAAAGTTACGGACAGATAGATAGCCTGGAATTTGGAGAAGAACATGGGCTACTTTTCATCCAGGGTAATTTTATTAAAAATAATAAAATACAAAATACAACCAGACGAAATCGCAAGTAACAACTAGTACGTTTATTTCCATTCCAATCCATTAAAGTATGGTAGTCAAATAATATCATAATTATGTTGAAAAATGAGTCATACATTTACCATCGTTTATTCCATCATTTGTGTGCGAAGGAGCTATTGCTAATGATGTCTTTAAAAATGAAGAAATTCCTTCATATCAGGCAAAACTATCCTGTGAATTTTGTAATAAGCAATACGGTGGACAAAGATGTGCAGTCTATGCTCATGCCTTTAAATTTAATGCAATATATCATGTTTTGTCCTAAATATCGCATCAAGAACAATTTTATAACTCCAAATTGTCTAATTTCTAATATTGTTTCAATTATTGGAACACTGTTATACGCATTTGTATTCGTGTACCCCGAATATACGCTGCTCCTTCGCGATATGGGAAAGGATACGTTCTCATTTATCACTGCTTGTTTTGACTTCGTCTTTTATGGTTTTGGATTTGCTATAAATTGCTGGAACGGCATAATTCACACCAACAAATCTATCAAGTTGGTGTTGGGGCTTCAAACGCTCCACAGATTTATAAATAATGAAACAAGTACTAGACGCATCATCATTTGGAATTGGATTACTGTAATCATGTCTGTGTGCAGTTATTTTATTGTTTTTACTTCTTGCCTCGTAGAACTAAAAGCACCATTCTTTTACATATGCTATGTATACACTTTAGTCTGTTTCGATTTTAATGTAGTTTATGTTGTTCGAATCTATAAATTGTTGGAAAATAAAGTCGAGTTATGGAATCTTCAAGCATTGAATATGTTAGAAATGGAAGATACTTACAGAAAAAAATATAGCAAAGCAATGTTCCAGGCTTATGTTGACATATTGGAGTGTTATGACATACACAAATGTTGTTCCCAGAACTTAGTAAGTACCGTACGTTAATGATTACAGTGACAAATGGCAATGATGAAATAAACTGATATTAAATATTTTTATTAATTCTAGAGAAGTAACATGGTTTTATGACCTACTACTTTTTGGAGGTTTAGTCTGTGTTGTCATTTTTCAGATACTTTTCTACATTATGGAAGCAATCATGCACTCTCTGATGTACGTTCAAGTCACATTTGAAGTGGTGAAAACAGTGACAATGCACGACGTGGTAAGTATTTTAATAATTCCTTTTAATTTTGGAAATAGTTTATTAAATTATGATGATGATCTCTACATGCCAACTTCGGCTACAGCTAAAACGACTGCATTCGGTCACTTTTTAGGGTAGTTGAGAGCTAAGATGTGCTGCTCTCTGTTTCAGAATGGATTAATTCTAGGTTTGCTGACCATGTTATATGAGATAGTAAAAGATTTGATTTGGTTGACAATATTAAGCCGGCAATGTGAGAAATTCTACATAGCTGTACAAAGTATTCAAGATTCTTGCGCACTAATATTGAAGTCAAATTACACAGGTACTGGTATTCTTTACTCTTCTTTATTCATTACTTTAGTTCAATATTAATTTCCCGAAAGGATTGGGGCGCAATGGCGGAGATAGACGTGTGTGATAAAAGGAAACGGGGTAATTTGCCCAACAGTGGGACATTACGGACTAAATAGATATATAGATTCCAGCGCTGGGGCTCTGTCTCGCATAGGGTCGCAGCTTTATGCCGAGCGATGGCCGTTTTGCGTGGATGTGACGCATATTTTCTCCCAATTTGTAATTTACGTGTTATTTTTATCTTTCTTTGCGTCATGTTTACCGCAAATAAACGAATTTTCTTTCTTTCTTTATTAAGTCTGATATAAAACCAAACTTTACCCGGATAAAAAAGATTTTTTTCAAGTAACTACAGACACAGAGTACGGAATCGCCGCGCCGCACAGTGGATCAAAAAAAAGCTCTCGAAGACATAAGAGCTGAAATTTTAGTGTCGGTTTTTTGCTTGAAATGGCTTCTTGATTGTTTTTTTGTACTTGATTTTTTTAGATTTGGTGCGATTAAAAAAAAAGCCGCATAATATTTCGTTATATGAATTATGTCAAAAGATCATAAATAAACAGTTACTGTCTGCAAGGATAGTATGGCTATTCTCTTATTATTAGCTCATTAGCTCTACGCAAACTAGCAAAAAAATTGTTGCCACTTTGCCTACTAGATACTTTCTTATGATACCTATATTTATGCATGATATTGGTGCCGATTCCCTTGTTCACAAACTAAACTAAATTTAAGTTTAGTGCATCTTTTTCTTTCTATTTCATTAAGAAAAGGACAGAAGATAAATTTTAGTTTAGTCCTGTCAAATTAATCAGTGCTTGACGTAAATTGACGTAATTTTAGTCGGCAAGTTTTTAATCACGTCTAAACTTGTATGGAGAGTGACAGGCGCTGATTAATTTGACAGGACTAAACTAAAATTTATCCTCTGTCCTTTTCTTAATGAAATAGAAAGAAAAAGATGCACTGAACTTAAATTTAGTTTAGTTTGTGAACAAGGGAATCGGCACCATTGGCTATTAGAAGCCATTTCAAGCAAAAACCAAGACTTTAAAATTTATGCTCCTATGTTTTAGAGAGTCTTTTTTTGGTCTCCAATGCGCCGGCAGCGACTAGAGACTTTCCTTATAATATTCGTGCCCGTGCACGAATTAGCTCTGAGCGCAAGTTCAGTTGTCATACGTATTGAATACATTCCTATTCATCATCGTCATTCTTATTAATAACACGATGCAAGTTTATTGCCTGTGGAATACAATTAATTGAAACACCAAATGACTTGTATTGTTGCTGACAACTTTTATTGTTCCTTCAACTTATGGTATGCCACATGCGATTTATTTGCACCGTGTAGATCAGGCTTTAGGAAGGGTTTTCTTTGGGGTATTTGTTTTTGGTTTTTATATTTCTGGATAAAATGTTCATTCTTTATTATGGCAATTGGCAGATGATGAGAAAAAACCATGGAAGAATGTACTGCGCTTGCATCGAGCATCATTCAGCAAGATACGCGTGTGTGGCCTGTTCTATTTGGACGCTGGGTTACAATTATTCCTTTTGAATTTTTTCAGCAATTACTGTATTTTATTAACGTCGTTCGAATTTTTGTAATTTTGGTTTTATTATATTTTGTGGATGTTATTTATTATTTATATACTTTTCATACCTTCTTCAATACACAAAATGATGTGTCGTCTCAGTTCTCATACCCTTGTACTTTTTAATCAACGGTTGGCTAAGCCAAATTATTATAAGCATAAATAAAACAATAAGTACTAGCTATGAATGCTGTAGATAGTTAATTGATTCAGGCGTGACCTTGCGGAAATCCATGATAAAATACAATAGAAGTGGATATATTTAGTAACTTGTTCCGCTTACCTATTTCTAAAGAGAACCCTGAAAGAAATTGACACGTGTTTCACCTATCAACGAGGCATCCTCAGAATGACGATTGACTTGTCGCGAACTCGAACACGGCGTGTTGCCACACCAAGCGCTGAACGCAGACTGCTTGGTGTGGCAACACGCCGCGTTCAACGCAATATACGAACTACGCATCATAGAACTGATGTCACACAAATCGTGCATTGCGCAAGCATGGTTTACCGCGCTATCAACTTAGATATACAACTGCCCGAAGGTTGATGTCGGAAAGTTATAAAAAATCTTTCGCTGGTAGAAACCTACCCTGTTGCCGAGTGCTATGGCATGGGATACGCGGACGAAGTCGCGGGCAGATGCTAGTATTCAATCATTAACATTCAAATTAATCAAGAATCTGAATCCATCGGAAAAACTAAAATCCAGAAATTCATTATAAAATCATCTGTATATATAAAATGGTAAACTGACTGACTGACTGACTGACTGACTGGGTGATATATCAACACACAGCCCAAACCGCTGGACGTAGAGACGTAAAACTTGGAGGGTGTGTTCTTTGTGAAGAGTAAATATCCACTAAGAAAGGATTTTTGGGAATTCCACCCCTAAAGGGGTAAAATAGGGGACGGAACTTTATATGAAAGTCCGTCAGTTTTGAAGTTAGGATCTTCAAATTTTGTGTTTAGACTGACGATTAAAAATTAATTTATACATGTCTCAGCGTTTTTGATAATTCCCCCGAAGGTTTAAAAAGGGGGATGAAGTTGAAAAGTCCTTAATTTTCGAAGAAAAATCACTAAATTTACTGTCTACGCTTAGGGTGAAAAGGGGGATGAAATTTTGTTTTTAATTAAAGTTATTTATTTTTTTATGTTAAAATTACTAATATTTCGACTTATGGTTGGAAACTAACACAACGTAAATCGTATTTTTTTTTTATTTCAACCCACAAGCGTCTGAAAAGGGCGATGAAGTTTTGTATTGAAGTTGTTCATTCGCTAAATTTTGTATTCAAGTAAAAATAATATAAGTACACGTGTACTGTTTCTAACTTTACAGTATTTTACACGGAGCGACTGCCTATATGACCTCCACAACGCCGTTACTGGGTAATACGATACCCTTGGTAAGAATGGTTATCAGACTTTCGGGCTTCTGACGACCCGTAACCACTGTCAAAGATCCACGAATGACAGCTGGGATCAATCCCAGCTGTCATTCGTGGTTCGTGATTCGTGGCCTCGGAAAGCACGTTAAGCTGTTGACAGCTTAACGTGCTTTCCGAGGCACGGATGGGACTCTGTATGTAAAGATGGTCACCCATCCACAGACCAACCGCGGCAAGTGTAGCTTAACCTAATCGATCGACCTGTGCGGCTGTTATTATTTAGCCACGGGCCCTTCCCCCGAAGAACTCTCCCCATCCCTTTTTCCGGGAGAATCGATCCATACTATATACATACTTATATGTATACTTTCCATACTAATATTATAAATTCGAAAGTAACTCTGTCTGTCTGTCTGTATGTTACCTTTTCACGCCTAAACCACTGAACTGATTTCGATAAAATTTGACAAGAAGATAGATGGTATCCCGGAAAAGGACATAGGCTATTTTTTGTATCAAAAATAACCCTAAGGGAGGGGGATATAGGGGATGAAAGTTTGTATGGGAAACCTATCATTTCTTAAGTTAGGGCTATGAAAATTTTAATTTATGCTTTTAGTAACAAATAAAGAATTACATATTTCTTCGTTTTTCAAAAATCGGGCTGATTTTTGAAATTGATGATTTTCAAGTACCCTATTATAGGGTGATTTTCACATTGTTTTTTTTTTTGTCTTCTTTTCAAGAGATTTAAGGGCTTGGAAATATTGCCATAGTCCATATCTTGAATTAACATTGAATGTTTATTTCATTAAAAAATCGGCTCACTGGGAGTTAACTCATCGTAACAACCGTTTACGCTGAGTACGCAGTCGCCAACCTATGTAATAAAGTGCAACCTAGCAATAAGATCAATTACATGTTATTCCATATAATTGTTTGTGAAGTTAGTTCTAATATCGGCCTTCAACTTAATACACTGTTTTTCTGTAATTAAAATAATTATAATAAATAAAGTTTTTTTTAACTAAATTCCCGATCGCCAAAACATAACTTGGGTCATAAGTTATTACAATTTAAATTCATAAACTAACCTTAATTTCTAACATGTAGGTATTATGTGTTCAATGGTGGCAAGAGTAGTTATTACAAGTTAGTGGTGATAATAATAGTAAAATGAACAATTGGTGTTTTAAGAAAGGCATTTAGATTCATATTATTATACAATGTCGCTCATGGGCCCGTCCGTATTTTTCTGAAAATTCATGAAAAATAACTTTAAAAGCGGGAATTTTAAAATCTTTAATATTTTTCATGTAATTCAATATTTTATGTTTTGAGTAGCATTTGCCATATCTCCGATTTTATTGGCTTGATTTGTATTCTGTTTATTATTTCTAAAAGCTTATGAGTTATTTTATCCGATTAACTAACATTTTTTTTTTAATTTGTCGACTGTACAAAAAAAGGAGGTGAAAACATAAAAAAAAAACTGGATATATTTAAAAAGAATACAAATGCCAGTCCATAAAATCATATCACGGGGATTTCAAAAAAATATATAAAGAAATAAAAATCAAGGTTAGTAGTCAAGTAAATAAAGTAGTAGTACAGTTATTTTTCGATAATTTTTTATAAATATTTAGAAAAATACAGGCGGGCACACCCATGGGCGGCATTGTATAACTGTTTTTTTTTAAACCGGACAAGTGTGAGTAGGACTTGTGTCCTGGGGGTTCCATCTCAAAGCTGTGCTTGCTCGGCTGCCCGAATTTACAAATCTAGATTGAAGGACAAACTTAACTTTTCAATTGAAAAAGATCTTTTAATAGAGTAATGAAATACAGACTAAATGTTACTTCAAGACACGGCCTATGAATTTTTGATCCCAGATTGAAGAAAAAACTTAACTTTGCAGTTCATATAAATATATAACTAAAAAATGACCAATTTTCGGATTTTCCTCTTTACTTGACCTTACTATTTATTTTCCTGTTTACTTCTCGCCAAACTTCATGCTGCCTGGCCAACGGGAAGTACCAAACAGACTGGTTTATTTGGGAGTATCAAAATATGCGGCATAAATGGCCGTATTTTGACCAATTTTAGGGTTCCGTACCAAAATAAAAAGGAACCTTTAAGGTGCGACTCAGTCTGTCTGTCACAGCTCGATATGGAAATGATAGCTCAAGGACTACTAATGCTATCAACCTGAAATTTGGAATACTTTTAGATGACGTTTGCCCAACTATTTTGCAATTAAGAAAGAAATAAAATACTTATATATTTTTTGCAACAGGGACTGAACGGGGGTCTTAAAAATTCGAAGTGGGGCTACTGCATGTGGGGTACTGTGAGCAACTCGCTTGGCTGCGGCACTCGGGATCGTGTATAGTGTGAGAAATTAAAGAAACTTTTGGAAAAACAGACTATAATTAAACCAACAGTATAAAGCAAAGGACAATATTACGCGACCGACGCCAGGGGCTCAACCCGTTTTTCTTACAACAAATGCACACCATACGAAAATCCTAATTTAAATATAAAATGTTCGAATGTTCGGATACCATAGAGCGTTCTTGCCAGCCTGCATAATGTGTGAGGTTGAATTCCAATGATAAGTCCTCACATGAGCTACGCCCCACTTGAATAAAGGGATCAGGCAGAGACCTTTATTCAAAGTATCTGAACAATCGTACCCTTCCTGCCTATACCTAACAGAAACGTTACCTAACGATGGCAATTAAAATACAAAGTGAGGTCTTTCTCTTGCAGGAGAAGGCTTAAGTCAGGACGTACGAATCGTAAAGTCCTGATACCAGGCTAGGTAAATGACAATATGTGCTAACATGCACTTAAAAAATTAACATAGTCCTGTTTAAACCTCACTGTACCAAAACCACCAAAAAAGATACAGCAAGCCTCTAACAACAAACAAACAGATGTGACAGTTCACATCTACCCAGAGGGGGTTTATGAAAATAAAGAACTCTACATCCTAAGCCTTAACTCCATCGGACATAATTGAGCCAGAGGGAACGAAGGATCAAGAAGTAAGCGCTCAACAACATTAAAAACTCACGACCATACTCCAGAGGGAAAATCTCAAAACCTCATTTTATCCTCACAAGACTCAATCTTTACCAAGTGTCAGTTAGCTCTGACTAAACTGTGAGACCTCAGTCATAAGTTGAACCAATTGTGTCAACTAGACACACCTTGCAAGGGCTATGCCCCGTTAGCGAGGCTGGTGTCAACCAAGACAGAGTACTTCCCCTCCCTCCATAAGGGATCACAGTTTCCAAAAAAAATATTTGCCTCTTCTAACTCGCATTAATAAATTCTGGAGTACGTTCATGCTAATTTAGAAGAGACGACATATAACATTGAAGACGCAGACAGTGGCTCATTCCCTCCGACTTCTCAGCGATGTGAGGAGTGACAACACCTCACTCGCTCCCGGCAGCGTCCGATGATTGCTCCCCATATTATGAAACGAGAAACAAATTATAACGCATTAAAATATTTCATATTCATCACTAAAATAATGTGTTAAATGATGTTTACATCTAAATGACATAATATGACAATTAAATAAGTGACAAAAAAACTAATAATTAAATACTACTATGAAAACGTTTTAATCTATTGATAGGGGTAAAATCGCTGAACTTCTATATTTTAATTTTAAAAACTCGTATTCTAAAATGTAAAACTTTTTTATAAAATGTCTATAAACTTTCGACCTTCTTTTAAATGTATTGATTTTCGGTACGAAGTTTTTAATTATTCTGACATACGACTCCTTATTTTTATTTGGCGCTCTTCTTGAATTGTTTTTAGCACGTTGTCGAAATGTGGCCTTAAGAATTTTTATATATTTACGTTCCTGAAACTTGAATATTATCATTTGCGGTTTCGACTATTTGAAGATTTTCCGCATGTTTGACCAGGTCAACGACTACTTCATTGTTATTCTCTTTATCTACGACTGTACATGACTCTACGTTATCCTCAGAAATATCTTTATTAATTCGATCAACGACGAAGTTATGTGTAGGAGTTTCCTCATCGTGACCAATACCTTCCTTTGACAATGACACATTTTGATCTTCTGAAATATTGGATAAATAAATAGATTGGATAAGTGGTTTAATATATGGACTGGACTGACCCGATTCATAAATTTCTTCCATGTGTTCGTCTTCGAACACTTGAATTGATTCGTCTTCATCATCATCGTCCTCTCTGCCCTCTTGGCAGCTTTGCATTCCTTCCAGTGGGTCATCCTCTCTTCCACTAGAAAATAAATTGGTATGATTATCTACGATCACATTCGCTACCTCTTCCTGTCTACGTTCATCAGGAATTATTTGTGCAATCTCCTCTTGCCCCCTATATAAATCTTTGTGGCATTTGCATGGGAACTCTGCCCTTAGCTTGTCACATAACGATTCAAAAGATATACCGTCGTGGTATATAGATTTATGGAAGTACATTGCTGGACCTTCCAGAAATGCGCGTACTATGAGTGCCCAATCACTATTTCGGCAATCATTATTAGTGGCCATCAGCTTGAACGCTGTAATAAATTTCTCGAGGCATACGCCGTTTATGCCGGAGAAAACCTGCATTTGCAGAGCCATCTTGCACTTTTTACAAAAAAAAAAAAAAAAACCACTCAGCTTCTATTTCCGGCGTGGATCTCGTGTCTTCTTCGGCTCTCCAGAATTATGCGCCTCTACCATATGTGAGCACCATTCGTAACGACTATCTTTGTAAATTTTAGAAGGGCGCCTCCACCATTTGTAATAACTATTAACTATTATTGTATAAATTTTAGAAGGGCGCAATTATATTATTTTAATCTATATAAAATAACATTGACATAAGCTGCGCGAGCGGAGCCCTGAGGCTAAACTCGTTTTTTCTTACAACAAATGCACACCATACGAAAATCCTAATTTAAATATAAAATGTTCGAATGTTCGGATACCATAGAGCGTTCTTGCCAGCCTGCATAATGTGTGAGGTTGAATTCCAATGATAAGTCCTCACATGAGCTACGCCCCACTTGAATAAAGGGATCAGGCAGAGCCCGGCAGAGCGCTATTTGCACATTCTAAAAACATTTTTTTTAGGCCGCATTGTGTTCGAGGTGCGTGAGTCCAACTCGCTCTTGACCGGTTTTTTTATTGCGTTGACTTGGAAGTTTGATTTTCGTTACAGCTCCAAGAGACCGTAGATCTAAGTTTTTGATATCTATTTCAACTTGATGTCTCCACGCGTCCCTGATAAAAAGGGTCTTGACAGACAATGAAGTCATCCTTTAAGGGTTTCAATTTTTCATTTTCACGTATGGAACCCTAAAACAGATTTATTACCTGCTTCTTACCTTTCATGCCGTTACGTATGGGCCATGTCCTGGGTTAGGACATAGGAGACTCTGAATCCTGGTAGTACGTTCCTGTTAGATATTTTCCGACATCCATGCGAGCGAAGCCGCGGGCAAAAGCTAGTAAATAATAAAAGTAAAAGTCAGACAGTCTGACTGACTTAACAACCTCCGAAGCGGGGATGAGATCCTATCGGCTATGGTCTTCAAGATTTCGTTGCGGCAGCCACGCATTCTGCAGATCAGGGATACCATCTTCTTGCGAATGATGGCATGAAAGCCATCAGTGCGAAACAGCGCCAATATCCCCGATGCACCACAGAAGCATAACAGCCCCCAACATCATCCTGAAGACTATATTATTATACTGGATGCGCAGGGCATCCACCGATCTTTTGGTGTGGCGGACCCACAGACTTCCAGTGTAAAAGCTCTGACAATATGCCTTGAAAAGCGTAATGTTTACTTGTTCAGAGCAACGGGAGAATCTGCGGGCCAGCATGTTACCTCTGACCGCTAGAGTCCTACGCTCCCTCTCAATGTCAACATCGTCCTCAAGACCGTCGTTAAGAAAGTGTCCTAGATACTTAACCTTCGCTAACTTACAAAAATATTAATCTAAAATTAAAATATGTATAATAATTTTCGACCTCTACGCGGCCAAAGCCACAGGTTAAAGCTAATTCTTAAATAAAACACACATTTATAATGATCCCCAGGCATTAAAACCGCCTTTGTACAGTATTTTTTTCTTGTGCATATAGTTTTAATAAATAAATTTGAGCTTACCAGTCATCTGAGTGAATATGCATAATGGTTATGCTCGAGTTCTGTTCCGAAATACGATAATATAAATAGTAAATAGTAATTTTTTTTCACAAACTTTTTTACAAATATCCTATGAAAACCCTGCCTTCTGAGCTAGGTAAAAACCTGTATTACAGAAGTCAGTGCCCTCTCCCACTTTCTACTTGGTACAAATTGTGAATAAAAAAAATATAAAAAGAAAAAACAAGATGAAATAAATCAAATAAGTAATGGGTTAGGTTTACTCATGTTGTGTTTATGCATGTAGATAACGTGTTTGTGTGTACGTGTGTGTGCGAGTGTGTGAGGGTCCGTGTGTGTGAGGGTGTGTGTGTGATGGATGTTATGTGTATGTCATGGATGTTATGTGTAGGTGAGGTATGTGGTAGTATAGAATATTAATCTGTGAGCAATAACATTTCTGTTTGGTCGTAGTTTAATTGAAATATACATGACGGAGAAGGGTAGGTATGTGTTGGGGTTTCTGCGTCAGGTCGTCGTCGTGTCAGCGTCGTGGAATAAATCAGACACAAGGCTCCTTATTAATAACGTGTAATATATCGTTTTACAATAGATATAAGTATTTTTACAGTTTAAATAGATTTAGCAATTACAATTTGCGTGAGTACGTTAGCGTGTCACCAAGACAGTGAAAATCCGTAGCGCGTCGCTAGTGTCGCGCCGTGGTCTGCCCCTTCCCCGTGCGCCGCCTTCGTCTCATCGATTGGTTCTATGTGTTGCCAGTAGATGGTGCTGTGGTCGTCAACATGCCCGCGGCCTTGGAAACATCAGGTTCCAATGAAGCTGAGATGCTGCTCGTTCGGTTGTCATCAGGATGCAGGAGCGGGCAAATTCTTGGGTATGATCGTCGAATGACGCCCGTCGCTGTATTGATGGTTGCTACGCGTGAGATGCCATCTTTGCCGGTGAATGTGTGCAGCACTCGTCCAAGGCGCCACTTCAAAGGTGGTAGGTGGTCCTCTTTGATTAGGACGAGGGTGTCACGGGCAAGTGTGTCCTGGTTGAGTTACCACTTCGTTCTCTTCTGGAGCTCAGAGATGTATTCGGTTGACCAGCGTTGCCAGAAGTTCTGTCTCATTTGTTCCACGCGATCATATCGTGGCAGGCGCTGCGTAGCCGTCGCAGTGAGGTCCCGACTGGCGGGTGCGGTGAGCGGTCGGCCAATCAGGAAATGAGCAGGACATAAAGGAAGAAGGTCGTTCGGATCTGTGGACATTGGGTGCATAGGTCGGGAGTTGAGGACTGCTTCAATTTGTGCCAATATCGTACTCAACTCTTCGTATGCAAAATGAGCATTTCCTATAATGCGACATAAATGAAACTTACAGGATTTGACCCCTGCCTCCCACAAACCACCGAAATGAGGCGAGTACGGCGGAATAAATGTGAATTCTATTGAATTGTTAGTAGTAAAATCTATAATGTCTGATTTTGAAGAATCTAAAAATTTTGAAAATTCCTTTAATGCTCCTACAAAAGTCGTGCCATTGTCAGAGTAAATCTGTAGTGGTTTACCACGTCGAGAGATGAAACGCTTCAACGCCAGCAAATATGCTTTAGTAGTAAGACTTGTGACCAATTCTAAATGTATTGCGCGCGTAGTAAAACATACAAAGAGACATATATAACATTTCGTTAACTTTGCCCCCCTCCCGGCATGGTTCAGCATGAACAATGGCCCAGCATAATCCACGCCACTACGTATGAATGGATACCCTGGCTCCAATCGTTCGGTAGGTAAGTTACCCATTTGTATGTTTAATGGTCTAGGTCGCATACGCTTGCACCTCATACAGGTGTGCACCACTTGTTTAGCCAAGTTACGCCCTCTAATAGGCCACCAAGTATCACGAATTGTGGCCAGTAATAACTGAGGCCCTGCGTGTAATAATGATTTATGTTGATGCTCAAATATAAGGCGAGTCAATGTGTGTTTACCACACAACAACAAAGGATGTTTTTTATCGTACGAGAACGAGTCTGAATATGATAGTCTGCCTCCTACTCTAATCAAATCGTGTTCATCTAAGAAAACATTTAAACTAGAAATACTGCGTGGGCATTTTAATTGACGATTTTGTTTTAATGTTTTATAAACATCTAAGAAAGATTGTTGTTGTGCTATTCGGGTTAAAGTTCTAATAGAAATATCTAATTCATCCATCGATAGGCAACCTGTGAGCCGTTCTGTTTTTAGTTTTGTGCGGCTATTGTTCATGAAACGCATAATGTACGCCACTACGCGTCGCAAACGATTATAACATGAATACCTATCGAATATAAAAGAATCAGAATTTACTTGAACGAGTAATGAAGTTTTAAGTGATTTTAATTCAGGTAATTCATCGTTATTAACATTATTATAAGAATTAATATCATGTTCCCATTGTGTGTTAGGAACCTTTAGGAATGGCGGTCCGCGCCACCACAACTCACAAGTCTTAAGTATATCTAGATGCACACCGCGCGATAACAAATCAGCTGGATTTTGTTTACCGGCTACATGAAGCCACGGCTTATCGCCCGTGAGTTCATTAATCTGTGCAACGCGGTTCTGCACAAATGTTTTTAATAAATTAGGTGACATTTTGAGCCATCCTAAAACTATTGTTGAGTCTGACCAAAAGTAGACGTTATTAAAAGATAATCTTAATGAGTTACAAATTTTTGTAAACAACTTTGCAGCTACTAGCGCGCCACATAGTTCTAAGCGCGGCACGCTAACAGGTTTAACGGGAGCGACCTTACTTTTCGCACATAACAACGTGACTGATATCACCTGTGCATCTGTATAGCTGCGTACATATGCGCAGGCGCCGTATGCGTCTTGCGAGGCGTCACAAAATATATGTAACTCAAGAATGTGTGTATTTTCTCCAATGACATAACGTGGAATGCGTATGTCTTTTAAATTAGGTAATTTATGAATGAATTTTTGCCATTCTACTAGTATATGGTTAGGAACTGCGTCATCCCACCCTATCTTACATAGCCACATCTTTTGTAATAGAATTTTAGCTATTATTATATTTGGTGTAAGTAAACCTAAAGGATCATATATCTGCGCGATGACTGAAAGAATATTGCGTTTGGTAGTGTGAGTTACGTCATGATCACATTTTGTGCTAAAATACAATTCATCGGATGAATAAAACCATCCCATACCTAGTGTTTTGGTATGACAGTTTTCTCCTAGTGTGAATTCCTTAGAAGTAGACGGTAACTCTGTTTGTGGAATTTCTGAGTTAAATATCCATTTTCTAAGGGAGAAACAACCTGATTCTAATACTTCAGAGACATCTCTGCATATTTCTAATAACTTTTGTTTATCCTGATGTCCCGTTATTAAATCGTCAACGTAAAGTCGTCATTAATTACTTGTGCGATGACGTCATCTTTACATTCTAACGCGAGTTGTTTTAAACATCTAATACTGAGATACGGCGCAGACGCCGTCCCGTAAGTGACGGTGTTAAGTTGAAATACACCGAGCGGCTCAGATGGATCTTCCCTCCAAAGTATTAGTTGCAGATTTCTCTGATCAGGCTGAACTAATATTTGCCGATACATTTTCTCAACGTCGGCGCATGCTACATATTTAAATTGTCTAAAACGGAGTAAAATTGAAAACAAATCATTTTGTAACGTAGGCCCAATGTGTTGTATGTCGTTTAATGATTTGCCCGAAGTGGACTTTGCACTTGCGTCAAAGACAACTCTAAGTTTGGTTGTTGAACTATTTTCCCTGTAAACACCATGATGTGGTAAGAAATAACAAGGTGAAGAGTATTCTGTTATGCGACTCATGTGACCCAGACCTAAATATTCACTCATAAAATCGTTATACATTTTTCTATAGCTCGGCGCGCTCCTAATTAGTTTGCGTTCGAGTGCAAGAAACCTGTTTTTTGCCATAGAAAATGTGTCATGTAAAACATCAGCTGATTGACTGAGTGGAATGCGCACAGAAAAACGGCCCTTAACGTCACGTAAAGTCGTATCTGTGAATAAATTTTCGCATGCACTTTCATCTTTAGTGAGATTTTTGTGTGTTGAAGTTATTTCTTCCAGTTCCCAAAATCGTTTGAGTTCTGAATCTAATGTTTGCGTGAAATTACAATGACTTAGGTTAACGCGTGAAACCTTTTTATGTACAGTTCCCGATATGATCCAACCAAGTTGTGTGTTTTGTAAGTATGGACCATTCGGCAACCGTATCAGACCTTCACTAAGCAGGTCCCAGAACTTATCTGCCCCTAACAATAAATTAATATCGCCAGACAGATAGAATTCTGGATCGGCAAGTTGAACATTGCCTGGTATTTCTATGTGATAATTACCTCCTAGTGATGGTAATTGTGCCGTAATACGAGGCAAAACTAAACAACTAAAGTGCGTGTTATATGTGTTCGTTTTGGATCGCAACTGAATACGACAAGATTGCGTGGATTGGGAAATAGTGTTACCTACCCCTATTACTTGAACAGTGGACTGTATCAATGGAAGATTAAGTTTTTTACAAAGCGATTCAGATATGAAGCAATGTTGGCTCCCATTATCGAGGAGAGCTCGCGTTGTGTGATAGTTATGATGTTTGTCCGCTATTTCCACTAATGCGGTCGATAATAATACCGGATTTAAAAAACATTGTGCTTTGGTATTATTATCTTCCTTGTATATTGTGTGCGATTTGTGAGAAGTGGTGAGCGGCATCTGTATGTGTGAAGCACTCGTATCATTTGACTCAGACTGTGGCACTCTTTGCGTGATTTGAGCAACAGCTGATGATGTACGAGCATCTACAACACCATCTGTGTGAATTAAGGTGTTGTGTTTTTTGTTACAATGCCTGCACGGCCCATACCAACACTCGTTTACTGCGTGATCGGATCGTAAACAATTACGACATAACCTTTTCTCCTCAATGAAAGTTAGTTTATCTTGAAGAGATAAATTATGGAAATCTTCACACGAGTAAACCGGGTGATTGGAACCGCACTGAGCGCATTTGTAACGTGGTGATTTTTTGTTATTGTTATCTTTGCGTGTAATAACATGACTGTGTGATTTGGTGACCGACTGTTTCTTTGTGTGAGTGTCTACTGATTGTTTGCTTTGAGGCCTAATCGATTCTAAAAAATCAGCACGATCCTTGAGGAATTTCATTAATATAGACAGCTTTAATTTTCCTATTTTCGGGAGGGTACTTTTATAACTTTCCCACTCGCGATCGGTCGAAGAATCTAACTTGGAAGTTATTATGTGGATAATCAAAGTATCCCACATATCTGTAGGTTCGTCTAACGTTTTTAGCGCCCGAATGTTTCTTAAAACTGTATCTATCAATTTACGAATTTGAGAAGCTGATTCTTTATTCATCGTTTGAGCATAGAATAAAGCTTTAACGTGATTACTAACTAGCAAATTATCATTGTTATATCTATTCTCTAAAAGACTCCAAGCAACTAAATAGTTGTCGGAAGAAAACTCCAGTGCCTTAACTACTTGTAGTGCATCACCTGTAAGAACTGAACGTAAGTAGTGGAACTTCTGAACATTATCTAGATTGTCACTATTGTGTATCATTGATAAGTACGTATCGCGAAACTCGAGCCATTGATCGTACGAACCGTCGAATTTCGGTAATGAAATTGTGGGTAACTTCATGCAATTAAAAGTGCGACTTTGACCACTAACATTTTGAGTGGAAGTATCTTTTAAAATACATTTAGCCCTGCCCACAATAGCATAAAACTGATTTTGAAACGTTTCTCTCTCTAGTAGTTCCCCGTCCAACTGACTATCTGACACAATGGAATCTAATTCATCTTGTATAATAGAAAATTGATCGATTAGCAATTTAAAGGCCTGAAAACGCTCCTCTAACTCTGCTTTTTGAACGTCCGTTATTTGCGAAACATCTAAGGACTGCGCATATTTTGAAAACAAAGTTAATTTTCGTTTAACGGTACCTCTTTTTTTAACTAAATCGCGAATGATATCTTCACTACTTTCTATTTCTACTATTGAATGCCTCTTATTGTTACTCATTTTGGTGGTTTGCAAGAGAGAAAGATCAAGTACTTACAGTTGACCGGCGTGTGCCTGAGCGATGTAGGTAGACGCACAATTTTGCACCGTAGTCGAATACTGGAATATTGCGAAAAATAACGATATTAGCACAAACTGAGCACAGGACTTTGGAAGGAAATTGGGTGGATTGACCTGACCGTTGCTGAAGATGGTGCTTGCTGCTTCTGATGAACGTTCGGCTCGAAGGTCCAAATATGTTGGGGTTTCTGCGTCAGGTCGTCGTCGTGTCAGCGTCGTGGAATAAATCAGACACAAGGCTCCTTATTAATAACGTGTAATATATCGTTTTACAATAGATATAAGTATTTTTACAGTTTAAATAGATTTAGCAATTACAATTTGCGTGAGTACGTTAGCGTGTCACCAAGACAGTGAAAATCCGTAGCGCGTCGCTAGTGTCGCGCCGTGGTCTGCCCCTTCCCCGTGCGCCGCCTTCGTCTCATCGATTGGTTCTATGTGTTGCCAGTAGATGGTGCTGTGGTCGTCAACAGTATGTGTCTCTTTCGTTATTATCAGCCATATTTTAACTACTGTCGACATACTGTTGGTAGTGTTGGATATTGCGCAATAGAAAATCCGTTTGGTGTTCAGATCACATTATAATTTACTATCAAATTAATCACACTAGCAATTCACACACTGTTGGTACACGACACGCTATTTGGAATGCGCGACAGTTTCTAAACGTCTTCACTGCTTGACCGCCACCGATTAACTCTGCTCAGCTCCGGCCCCAGCTGGTCCGAGCGTTATGTTGTAAACTCTGTCGAATGCCGCTAGGCGGCGCTGGCGTCCCGATTAGTCAACACAGTAACATATTTCCGACATACACATTATTAGGTACTGAAATAATTTCTGATGGCTAGGTAGGCACCATATTCGAGAAATCTCTTTCTGCCTGTGATAATAAATCGTTTCAGTTATTTCAGCCATAAATCAACAATTTATTCAATAAAATGATATAAAATTATAGTTTGACATTCAATTTAATGATGTCGCTTCTTGACATCTTAAATCATACGCGTCGCGCTTACGCGTCGGAATACCAATACGTTCCAAGTTAGCTTTCTATCCGATTATTTATGTTAATAGTTTTGTTTTTTTAAAGTATTGTAATAAGCAAACAGGAAATGAAAATACCAAAAGTATGCACTTAACCAAACAAAGTAATCAAAACATTAAAAAAATCATAAAATATGGTTGCTAAAAATTAAAGTATCACTAATTATCACAATATCGTTCGTATACGTTGTGTGCACGCCAGTGTGCACCAAAAAACATTACTATATCGCCTGCGACGACACGAGCGGCACACCACTACGACGTCGGCGAGGAGTGCGGTACGCGGGGCGACATCGGCGCTAACGGACCCTGCGCCGCCATCGCGAGTCCTGCAGGGCTAACATGACAAGCGCGAGAACGCTCTTTTTCTCGTTTTATCGTAATTTGTCTACGATTCTGACGTCATTCTAATCCCTAACATGACCGCAAACGACGAGTAAACTAGAAAAAGGCACTTTGACATTCTTTTATCGCGCGACGATAAACCGATGTTGCAAATTATTAAAAACAAATTATTTTTATGATAGCAACATCGGCTTGAAGTTCTGTTTCATTCATTCAATTTATGCATGGAATTATGTACTTTATTGAATAAACGTCTCTCTCTCTTAATTATTATTATTTATTTATTTATGATTAGTTTTCTATTTAACCGACTTTTTGATAAAAATTAAATGATTTCTTTGGCATGCTGAAATTAAAATACAAAATGACAGAAATCGAAGTTTATTATTGTAATAGAGATTTCGTTAATTTATTTATTTAAACACCATAAACAAAGCGACTGGTTATTACTGAAAGTAATAGTCATCTACTCCACTACAGTACATTGGTGTACACCCAAATTACAAAAAAAAAAAAATTGTCTACAATAACTACGACTATGAATCTGCCACCTTTTTTTCGAGTTTTTTTATGTATCATAATTTTGTCTTTTTGTCTACTCTCTATCGTCGTCAAAATCGACGATGACTAAATACGACAAAATGGCTGATTATATCGTGTTGAACTGTCAAAAATCGAGATAAATAACGTGTCATGTTAGGGTTTGTCGACAAAACATGAAGTTTGACAGAACGAGTCGAGTATTTTGTATGGCATAGCTGTCAGAAAACGATAAAACTACAGAAATAGACAAAAATTTGTCGTGCGAGAGTGGAAATATGTCGCGTGAACACAGGGCGTCACGCAAGCCACGCTTTTTTGTTCTTACTAACAGTGACTTATACATACCGCGCATAAATGTACGCGTCTAAATGCAAAATGCAACAAAGTAATGATAATCGGTTATGTTTATTTTTGCTTGGCGCCTAGGTGATGTTAAATAGCCTGTAGCCTTCCTCAAGAATTGGGCTATCAAAAATATGAACCGGTTATCATTACTCTTTGATCAGCCTAGTACATTGAATTAAGAAGAGGATGCTTCTTTCAATCCCCTTCACATTGAATCAACATGGAAAAATGTTTATTTTCGTAAACGAAAACAAAGTTGACCGCGCGCCATGAGACTGGACTGCGATGATATTGCGAACGGTTTGTGAACAAACCAAATTTTAAGATGTTAGAATAGCATTTTTTGGTCTATTCACAATGTTATCGCATTCCGGTCTCATGTTTTTCACTTTGCACGTTAATTAGTAGAATTGATCTTATACCAGATTGAGTGCGAATTAAAAGCATTATTCTTAGGATTTCATTTTCAAGTCGATTATTGAATATAACTTTGAATGAGATCTCTGGTACGATTTTATTTTTTTGCGACATTGTATTTAGCTCAACTTCAAATGACTGACTTCCTTGATGGCTAATACGGACTTTGGAATTTAATATTGCCAATGAGACATTTGATGAAATGTTAAATGTTATTGTTGGTTTTACCCGACTGCGACGAAGCCAAAAAAGGTGGGTTTATCATACATGTACATAAATATATAGTAGGTACTGATCGGAATATGAATTTCTCATTTTGATACATTAGTGACAGTATTCAAGTTTTAGCAAAGTTCATGAAGGAAATGTTCCATGCTCGTAGATAAACTATTTCTAAAAAGAAAACCAGTGCATTTTTTGGAAAAAAAAATACAACGAAAACAATAAAATTAATACTATATTATGTAGTTTGAAAATTATTAGAAATAATACCTTCCAATAACTTTGTAAAGATTTGATGCTAGATTTTAAAAGGGAATGAAAAAAAAGTACTAGAAATACAAAATGGAAAGTTTAATAATATTTAAGAAGATAAGTATTCATGTAAACGAATGGACATGAAAGGTTCAAAATAAAGGTAAATCGTTTAGAGTTTTTTTTAATATCTGTTTATTTATAATTAGGGACAGTAAAGCAAATAATTTTACAGAAAATTGAACTGCAGCAATATAATACAGTAATGAGAAATAACTCCCAACAAACTTATTGGTAGCGTTGCGTCTATAAAGAACAGACCACACGCGGTCATCTTACTGAACGATCGATTCGAGTGTATTACATTCTTGCAAAGATGTTGTTGACTCTCTGTAAGAAAAGATAATTATCATTAATCAATAACCTAGAATCACGCCAGTTATCCCCAAAGGATAGATAGAGGTCTAATAATAGTCATCATCATCATCATCAGCCTATAAATGTTCCCACTGCTGGGACACAGGCCTCCTCTCTGTGAGAGGGAGTGGGCCGTAATCCACCACGCGGGCCCAGTGCTGGTTGGTAGATGTCACATGTCTTCAAATTTTCGGTTCTAGGACATGCCGGTTTCCTCACGATGTTTTCCTTCACCGTTCTGAGAGCAGTGGCGATGAAATAATTTATACAAAGTAAAGCGCTTGTCTGGGTTCGAACCTATGACCTACAACTTGTAAGTCACGGCCGTTACTACTGGGCCACCACTGCTCTCCGCCGTTACCACTGGGCCACCACTGCTTTCCGCCGTTACCACTGGACCACCACTGCTCTCACCACCCATATTTATTTATGTTTTAGTCCCATGTAATAGGTAACCCTATTGCCATCAACCGGGCATAAATCCAGGCTCCGGGGTGCTACTGGGAAATTCCTGATGGTAATAACCCAATAACACTGCCCGATATGGGAATCGAAAACAAGACCTCGTGCTCAGCAGTAGCGCTTGCAAACACTACACCAACGAGGCAGACAAAACAAATAAAACAAATATAGTCATCTGCCATCTGCCTAGCCTTTTCCCAACTATGTTGGGGTCGGCTTCCAGTCTAACCGGATGCAGCTGAATACCAATATTTTACATGGAGCGACTGCCTATCTGACTTACACAACCTAGTTACTAGGTAACACGATACCCCTTGGTAAGACTGGTTGTCAGACTTTTTGGGCTTCTAACTACCCGTAACGACTGTCAAAGATCTACAAATGACAGCCGGGACCAACGGCTTAACGTGCTTTCCGAAGCACGGAGGGGTCTTGGTATGTAAAGATGGTCACCCATTCACAGACCAACCGCGGCAAGCGTAGCTTAACCTGATCGATCGACCCGTGCAGCTGTTGTTACTTAGCCACAAGCCCCTCACAAATAAAACAAATAATGAAGTTAAAAATATCAGCAAAAAATTATAAATTCTTACAAGTACCCAACTACTGCTATTTACGGAGTCAACGATCACTAGTAGTGTAGTTACCTGTAAATAAATATTTTTTTTAAGTGAAAACTTCTTTAGGCGCATTGGACATTTTTGAGATAGGAAAAAGCAATTGAACTCGCGACACCGTTACCAATACCTCATTTTTAGGGTTCCGTAGTAAAAAAGGAACCCTTATAGTTTCGTCATGTCCGTCTGTCTGTCTGTCTGTCTGTCCGTCTGTCTGTCTGTCTGTCTGTCCGCGGTCTAGCTCCGAGACCCTTAGTACTAGAAAGCTGTAACTTGGCATAGGTATACATATTAATTACGCCGACAAAGTGGTAAAACAAAATTATGAAAAATATTTTTTTAAGGTACCTCTCCTACACGTAAAGTGGTGATACTTTTTAAGCTATTGCATAGCTTTTATCGCGGGCTTTGAGGGCGGCGACCGAATCAAGAAATTCCGTAACGTAACGAAAATAAAACCTAACACCCCCCACTCCGCCTACCATGTAATGATGGTTCCCATGACAACGTGATGTTGTCATGGAGGTTACAAATGCTATGCAATAGTTTTACCGCGGCAGTCCCCGAGTGCCACACGTTTTTTTTTTGTTTCATTTGTTTTCGACACCGTTTCGCTAGTTAAGTTAGTTTTACTTAGTAAAGCCTAGAAGGCATATCATAAAACATTATAGCATACTTACTTGGACAGTTTTTGTTCTTCATAAGCTGTATACACGCCGTCTCAGCTTCCTCAACAGATATATAGAACTTTTCACAGTTTATACTGTGTATTATAATTAGTCCAATATTTTTTGTTGACCATAAAATTGTTACAAGACTATAAATTAAAGACTGCACCTGAAGTAAAAAAGATATAAAAATATACAGCTACAAATAAAAAACAACAACTTGAAAATAGTAGGTAGGTATATTTTGATTGAAGTGTGCAATGACAATTAATAATGCTCACAAACTCAAACTCAAAGCATTTATTTCAATTAAACCATTTATAGGCACTTTTGAACTGTCAAAGAATCGGTCAGTTAGTCAGAAAGTTGAAGCTAGTTGCCCATTCCAAAACGTAGATCTCTATGGAGAAGAACGGGCAAGAAACTCCAAGGCCACTCTTTTAAATATAGATATTACAAAATTCTGGGTACATTATTCTGGTTGCTTCTATATGTGAGAACAATGTAGAAAAAATAATTAAAACAATTGAAAAATATAAGATAACAAATAAGCCCTGGCAGATAAGAGATGACCAGTCTCAACTGACGGCGCCCGTTCACGAACATGACGCGTGGATCAGCACCATCCAGCTCAACCATTTTGTAGGGAACCGAATGATCCAGCACACTCGCCACCATCAGCGAGACATTTTAGTGAGCTTGACAATCTCTCAACTGCCATGCTCTTTCAAGTCAACATACGTCTTAATAACACACATATCAAATGACGTTTGTGAACACCGCGGAAACAATAAATGAAATTCTATAAACATAATATTTTGTAACAAATATTTGTCAAAAATGACTCGTGAATTGTTTTCGTCCTGCGCCCTGCTTTCGCATTTTGAAGAAGAGGCACAAACTCGAAACCGCCAAACGGCCCAATATTAAAAACATAGAACAGAATATTTATAAGCACTATTAATATTAGTTTGTTCACAAAAATAAATCATTTGATAAAATATAATGTTTATTTATTTACACAGTTGATATAAATAAGTATTCACAAAGTTTTTAGGCATAAAAAAGTAGGCAACTGGCAACTTAACCACAAAATACTCATCCCCAGGCTTCGTCCATACTCATCCCCAGTTCAAACTCGCCCGGTTCGTATATATCAACTACATGTATGTTTAAAGGAGGCATATTTGTAAGGCGCAAAAGTAAGGTAAGAAAAGTGCTAGTATGATTTTACTATTCAGTCATAATACGTAGTATAATAGTATGTACATTACTGCCGCAGTCTATAATGACTACTTTGCTGGTCGCGCTCATGATGGCCGACAGCGTAGCGTAGCGCAGCTCCAGGCCGACACAGCTGGGTCAGCGTGCAGCACTTGATGGACGAGCTGAGATAAAGGCCGAGGCCGTAGGTCGAGGCCTTTACAGCGAGGATAGCAAGGGCTGCAATGATGGCCAAGCTGGAAGGCCTAGAGCGTAACTAGGCTAGCTCGAGGCAATCATAGCGTGACCAGCGAAGCAGTCATAGTGGGCCAAGGCTTGTATAGTGCTTTACTCAAAAATGCAAGTAGGTACCTAATCTAAATAAAACCAGCAAGTAATTTCAATAAAATATATATTAATTAACTAAAAATTGGCGGTGTTAAACACATTGAATCGGAAGAATTTTCGCTTTGAGAGCTCATTTTTAGCAAAAAAGTCACTAAATAAAAATAAAATTTTCGCTGAACCGCGCTTTTGTTACTTCTTTTTTTTTAACAATGGTAGTTGAAACTATACAGCCAAATATGGAATAAAATCTTTTTGTACCTATCTCTATAAATACAAACAGCTGTGTTTTAAATAAAATCTTTTTGCATTTGATTTTTTAAAACGTTGAAACGTCAAAATAGCGGCCGGCAATGTTTTGCCGGCCTGTTAGACCGACCAGCAAAACTTTGCCGGCCGCTCCTTGAAACAGAACGGCAAGGTCGACTTTGCTCAAACAAGGTTGTCAAAATAATGACCACATTACATGCATTTTTGAGTAAAATTAACAGCAGGTAGGTAGGTACTATAAATGCTTTTTTAATATCTTCAACATTAACAAACAACATAGGTATTATACGCTCGTTTAAAAGAACCATTCGTTTATATATTCATAGTTCGTAAGTACAATAATTAAGGCTCGCTGCTAAAAAATCACAGTCTGTTTACATAAAAATTCAATTAAATTTTTGTAAAATTTGTAGGAATGCAATATTTAATAATTAATAACTACTTATTTGCACTGAATCTGAGTAGGTCATTTTGTTAAAAAAATATATATAAAAAGATTGAGAATCATCATCATTCTTCTGCCCTTATTCATTTGGGGTAGGCGCAACATGTCCCCTTTTTCCATACTTTTCTTCCTCATTACTCCTTTTCTAGCCATATTATCTTTCACACAGTCCATCCATCGTTTCTTTGGTCTTCCCTACTCTTGTAGCCATCTACATTCATACTCAAAACTTTCCTCACGACATTTTCCTCATTCCTCCGTATCACAAGCCCGTACCATTACAACCGATTTCCGCACAACATTTCAGTCACCGGTGCTACAAAAAAACGCCGGTGCAGAAAAAGACCAAGACTTCCATAGAAAAATTAATACGTGATCAGTACTATTTATTATTTAAACGAAGATTTATTATTTTTAACATTGTAGCACTTTTTCGACAAACTGTACCCTTGCAGCTGATAGGCATTTAAAAAAGCGGGCGAGTTCGAACTGGAGATGAGTATGGACGAAGCCAAAATATTTTCACAAAAAATGTTAAACTCTTACTTTGTAACCCGTTCCCGTTAAATTCTTCAGTTCATTGAGCATTACGTTGAAATATGCTAGATTTCCGTAAAATGCGTTAAATGCGTGATGGACAACCTACGAAAAAAAAGAAAATGTACAAATAAACGTTAACAATCATTATTCCAGTAAAAATATACATAAGATCAAATTAATTAAAATATACACAAATACAAAATTAATTATAATATATGTATACAAATCTAAGAGATGTCAAGCAAGGAAAGTGTGTATTGACTTATTTTTTATCGTTCTGGGGGAGAGCTACTCCTAATTGTTTTTATCGTAATTTCTCTACACCGTTATTTAGCGGTGCACAGCACAGAATACACTTCGCCGCCCCCGCAGAATAAACGCGCAAGTGTAAAAAGTCAATTTTACAGGAAAAATAAAAAACCTAAATTGATCCATAACTTTATGACTACACCGAATAGAAGTTTGTTTTTTACGTCGTTTAAAAGATTATTTTTTTTTAGATAATCTAATTAACGTTAAGTGTTAAACAGGTAGGTACTGTTTTTGAGTCATTGATAAAAAACATTTTACAGAAATGTTTTAGTTTTTTTTGTAACGTTAATGTTACTTTGAGTTATTTTTTCTTATCAACTATTGCTTTTTTTTTTGTTTTGCAATGTAATATTACTTGCGTTTTTCGCAGTACAGTGATACCGTTAACGGGCTATTACGCGTTTATTCTGGTGCAGTCGAAAAAATTCTGATAATGTAATAGGTAATTAAGTTTTTATATCATCAAGGTCGGAATTATAATATTATGTTACGGTATATTTTGTGTATGTAACTTCGTAAATAATTGATGTAAAAATCTGGAAAAAATTGAGGTGATGTATTTTGACCTTATACATAACAAATATGGATTAACATCAAAACCACCTCAATAGCACTTACACGTTTATTCTACGGGGGCGGCGACTTGTTGTCCGAGGTAATGAAGAAACCAAGAGTAAAGATTAATATGAAATGTCGCGGACGAGGGGTTGTACGTGTGCGCTGCTTTGATCACATCGACGACTACTTTTGGATCGGCGCGCGGCACGCGCCCGCACTTCCCTACCCCGCGCCCACGTTCTTCAGCCCCTCCGCACCCTAACAAGCTCCTCGAACGTACATAACAAGTTTATTAGTAAAAAGGTACAAAAATATTAAAATAGGCAGTCATATAGGTTTGTACGGTTAAAAACACTTTATTTCCAATTTACATCGATAGTGCCGATGGTCAGTAAAATAACTGGGTAACATCCGGACGGACCGACGTGGCGACGGACGGGCAGACGTATAATGACGAAATCCTAAGGGTTCCCTTTTTGCTATTTGGCTACAGAACTCTAAAAGCGCAGTATTCATCATCATTAAAACCCCGCTTACTTATTTCTTTAAAATGTGTTATTATTTTCTTGATTTTAGTAAGTTCTAGTAAAATAATTTCGAACTTACTGCTACTTGGAAAATTTTCTTAAACAAATTGTAAGCATTAATTATATTTTGGTATATTCCAAGCAACTCCATACAATGCTCATAATTTTCGTGTTCTTCTTTCATCTGCAGGACACCTTCAACCCACTCTTCGAGATATTTCCTTAGCAATGTTATAATTCGGATAGCTACAATTAAATTTATATCCAATGCGATACACATTATGTCAGATATATTGTCAAAAATAAGACTGATGTTTTGAAAGCGATTTAATGTTATATAAAACATTATGTACATCAAAATATCTGTAAAGAAAATAGTTGCTATGGAGATCCAGGTCAAAGTAATAAAACTCCGGATACTCTTACTGAAATTAATGCTCCTGTGGATAGTTTGGATTGTCAAAATAAGTAAGACGTTGTTGTCCTTATTTATTATGTCTAGTATGAACATCGTTATGATTCCGATCGAAAAGCCGATATAATTGATAGCAAAAAATAAATTCAAGACAGTACTTTCTATCTGTTTTGTATTTACATCTATGAAGTCTGATATAATTTGATAAATACAAATCATGTTAATTATTAAGATACGACAAAACGCAAGTATGTGATGTTTTTTTCCACTTGGGTAAATGTAGTTTTTTCGTACACTAAATTTTGAAGCCAAAAACAGATTGAGTACGAAGTTAAAAGAACACACTATTCTTTGCACATCTTTTTCCAGGCGATTATTTTGTAACACGTTATATGAAGCCTCTACAATCATTTTACTTTCTTGTCACTGGACTGCCTATTAAAAAAATATCTTCACGAAATAGTAATAAACTGAGTAGATAATCATTAAAATAATTATACATACATAAAAATGTACCAGCTGAAAATATAAATAATGGACGCGATTAATTTGAAACGTCGACCTGTCCTACAACCATTAAATATTTTCATTAACAACTTTATCTGTCAAATGTGTAAACAAACGGCCTTCGCTGTACTTTAATTTTGTTCAACGAAGACATAGAAGTATTAACATGATTATAATTGTACCCTGTAACGGGTAAAAATACATTTAAAGAAAAACATAACAAGTAAAAAATGCAACTCTCGCAACGCAGTTCTTCTAACGTAAAAAGATGTGAGATCTAATGTCAAACAAAGTCTGTTAATTTATTTAGTATCTATGTATTTGTCATCTTTATTTCTTTAATAAATAGAATGACTTGTATATACAATAAATAGAATGTATGTCAGTGACAACATTAAGGAACTTTGACTTGCAATAGTTCTTAAACTACAGGTTCAAATTGAATGTAACTTGGGATTATACTTCATCATCATCATCATTTCAGCCGAAAGACGTCCACTGCTGAACATCGGCTTCCCCCAAGCACCTCCTCTTCGACCGATTCTGTGCTTTCCGCATCCAGCGGATTCCTGCGGCTTTCACAAGGTCATCGGTCCATCTTGTGGGAGGCCTTCCAACGCTACGTCTTCCGGTACGCGATCGCCACTCCAGAACCTTTCGGCCCCATCGGCCATCCGTTCTACGAGCAATGTGCCCTGCCCATTGTCACTCAAGTTTGGCAATTCTTTGGGCTATGTCGGTTACCTTGGTTCTCCTGCGGATCTCCTCATTTCTGATTCGATCACGTAGGGAAACTCCAAGCATAGCCCTCTCCATTGCCCTTTGGGTGACTTTTAGCCTTCTGATAAGGATTATACTTAGTTATACAAAATTCAGGCTTCTAGCTTTATCCACAACGAAGTTAAACGGGGTCGAAAATGTCCTGAATGGTTTCGAGAAAAGATGGTATGACTGTGCCTTTATGTTTGTTTTGCTCGACTTGGCGATTATACTTATTTGCCTTAGACAAACTGACAACGAACGACGAATACGTGACGAATTTCTTAACTAGGCGTATGCCCGAGTATCAATACTACTGTAAATAGTATACAGAGTTGATATGATAGAGGGGCATTAAATTACACTACGTATACTATACGTGTTTAATATTAATTCGATACGGTATAAAAATAAAAAGCACCAACAATGAGTTTTTTTTTTTTTCAAACAAACTAAATAGTTTACAAATCAGAGTAAAACGCAACTACCCTTTGTAAATAAATTTAAACTGAACTTAGATACCTAGGTACCAAAGCGGCAACGACTCACGCGCGCCCCGGAGCGCGGCGTGGTTCTCTCGTGTCAAAGCGGGCGGCCGGGCGGTGGAGGCGCGGGCGGCGGCTTACGCCTCCGCTGGCGCTGGCTTTTATGTTAGTTTTTGATACGCGCACAACAAAAACACTACATTTTTAAATTTTCGATGTGTCCTCCATTCACAAATATTGCCGACGGAGAATATTGTTATTTATTTTTCTAATTAAATCACTGTCCGTCGCTAAGCACTTTAATTTGTGAAATGCTAAAATAATCCTATTTTTAAATATTGTCTGTCTTAAACTTATTTAGTGTCCTATCACAATAACAAAATCACAAGTGTCAGCGCGCGAGTTCGACAAATAAAAACCGGCGCAGGAGCTTCCGTGTTATATAACATGAGCACGTTCCCAAAGGGTAGCGTCGGCGGCGGCGAACTGAAAAAACAAGTTTTTTAGACGCCCTACTTACCGATCGCAAGGATCTAAGATGCAGTAGCAACTGATAGTGACCTATTTCTATTTCTTTTACGCGCGGGATGTTTTGCTATGATTGTCACTCTCGTAATGAAAGTGCAAGTGTGTGTATTTATTGCTTCCTTGTTTGCATTGCCATCTTTTAGCGAAAATATTTGGTTGTACTTGTGAGTTGCGTCAGAGCGGCAACAGCGCATCGTAGGTTATACTCAGATTTATCGTTTTAAGGTGCATGACCTATGCGTATAGACATAATCAGCTGTTAGGAAAGATACATCGTGTTCAAACGGGGCAAAAACTTAAAAAATCATTTGCGACTAAACTACTGCTCCTATTTAATTGATTTTTGGTACAGAGCTTGAAAATGGTACCTAGTATAGGCAGTTTAAAGGAAAGCCCCTCTGTCGTATCAACTTTGTATATATGAGCTCAAACAATAAATCCTATTTAATATTTAATAATTATCCCTGAACAACCAAATGCGCAACAGGTAAAAATACATATTCTTATTTGCTTTAGTAGACGAACTAGTTTGGATTAGACCCAAGTACCCAACCAATGGAAATGTTTGGTATCATTTATTGAAGTGCCTCATTAATTATTTATTCCATCCATACTTTCATTTGTATTTGCTACGTGTGGTAAATATGTTAACCATCGATTAAAGTAACATTCGTGTGCTTGGGGACCAATGATCTATTAATGATGAAGAAATTCCGTTTTATTTAAAAAATACATCTTGTAAAGTATATTTTAAAGAATATGGTGGACGAAGATATGCAGTCGATGCTTTTACCTTTGAATGCAATATTATTATGTTTTGCCCTAAGTATCACAACAAAAATAATTGTATATTTCCAAACAGTCTCTTCTCCGTCATTATTTCTTAAGTTGGAACATTTGTGTTATATTTATATATCACTACTATATGCTCTCTGTGTTCAAAGATTTTAGCAGATTTACTTTTTTCATGTATGTCATATCTTATTTTGACTGCATCTATTATAGTTTCGGATTCACCATAAATTTTGTAGTCGGGTTAATTTAAACCAAAAAAAAAAAAAACAAATCCGTCTTGACTTTTCAAAAAGTGCCCAGAATTCTCAATGATGAAACCAATTTTAGACGATCCGCCATATTAAATTGGACCTTTGTAATGCCGACATTAGGTGGCTACGTCATTGTTTTCACATATTTTTGTACACAGCTATACTTGGAATATATATGCACGCTGTATGCTTGCTTGCATGCTGCATGCCTACTTGCATGTTGCATGCCTGCTTGCATGCTACATGTTTGAAGCAAGCATCCTTGTTTGCATCCTTCTTACTGGGACCACTTAAAACCATTTTTGGTCATAATCAACTGTTTATTAAGTGCCATTACATTTAAATAATTAATTAAACAAACCCGGCCAAGTGCATGTCGGACTACGCATAATGAGGAGTTCCGTAGTTGGGATGAATTTATCCCAAAAACAAACTTAACTTTGTAGTTGAAAAATATGTTTTCACAACAAAACATGTTTTTACAACTGCAAAGTTAAGTTGGTCGATTATTACTCGTTAACTTGTAGAGCCTACTTAGCTGTGATAGTTTTCCTTCTAATTTCGTTACATATACTACTGCTGTGATTTTTTTCACATATCCAAAATCAGCCATTTAGCTGGCAGGGGGGGGGACACTTGACTCTAACAAAAATTAGCACTTTAAAGCTTAATATTTCGCAAACGGATCCTTGAGTACAAAAATAGTTTTACGAACTCACAATATTTTTGAAGGACCTTTTCAATGATAACCCACACCATGCGATAAAAATTAAAAAAAATAAAACATCACCAGTGTGTATGAGAGGTACCCTAAAAAAATGTTTTTCATAATTTTGTTTTACCAATTTGTCGACGTAATTAATATGTATACTTATGCCAAATTACAGCTTTCTAGTACTAAGGGTCTCGGAGCTAGACCGCGGACAGACAGACAGACAGAAGGACATGACGAAACTATAAGGGTTCCTTGTTTACTACGGAACCCTAAAAACGGTAGGTCGTATGAATGTTCGGCAACATAGTATGTACAGACGCCAGCACTTTAAGCTACTACAATCTGTCAAATTTATTTAATAGATTTTCAACTTTATCGCTGAAATGTAAAGTTCAAAGTTGATTGGGAAAATTTGACAGTTTCGGGTAGCTTGATGTGCTGGCGTCTGTAATTCGAACAAATGTTTTTTCGAGCAACGGTCGAGAGATAATTCGAGCGAAAACGCATGCTCTTATTTACACGCTTCGCCTACAGTGAGTGCAAGCGCACTGACATTCGACCGATAGACCGATGTAGCTGTACGGATGCGTTTCTACACCTAGTCTGTTCCAAATATTATATTATCTGTGCCAAAAGTATCTGCTAACAAAAAAAACAACCGACCTCCAAAAAAAACACTACAAAGTGAAAAATAACTTTAATTTCGGAAGTCGGTGTCTTGGGTTTTGTATTTTCGTTTTTTGCCACCGACTTCCGAAATTAAAGTTATTTTTCACTTTGTATTGTTTTTTTTGGAGATCGGTTGTTTTTTTTTGTAAAAAGTTTTTATTTTTCACTTTTTAGTTGTGGTACCTACCCCACACACATTCGAATACCACTACCTGCTACCAGTGACAGAAACTTATCATAATAATATCATCTACATACTAAGTGGGAAAAAAATACGTATTTTGTAGCTAACTCAAAAACTATCCAAGCAAAGTTAATAAAATTTATATGAGACCAATTCGAGAGCACACCCTTTCAACCAAAAAATGAATTTTCAAAATCGGTCCACAATTGACGGAGAAATCGGTGGACATACATAAAAAAAAAAAATAAAAAAAAAAAAAACAAACATACGCGACGAACATATAACCTCCTCCTTTTTGGAAGTCGGTTAAAAATGTAAACGAATGGATAAGAAAACGTACTTGTAGACGCCCATTTGTAATACCACGTATAAATTGAGTGCTTTGATTTGATTTTTCGAATACTTAAACCAGAAATTATAATTTTAATAACCTTAAAGATATTTTTTATTTGTCAATTAAGCTTAATTAAGCTCATGGCTAAATACTAACAGCCGCTCGGATCGATCTGTCAGGTTAAGCTACGCTTGCCGGGGTTGGTCCGTGGATGGGTGACCATTTCTACATACCGAGACTCCTCCGTGCCTCGGAAAGCACGTTAAGTCGTTGGTCCCGGCTGTCATTCGTGGATCTTTGACAGTCGTTACGGGTCGTCAGAAGCCCGAAAGTCTGACAACCAGTCTTACCAAGGGTATCGTATTACCCAGTTACTGGGTTATGGAGGTCAGATAGCTAGTCGCTCCATGTAAAATACTGGTATTCAGCTGCATCCGGTTAGACTGGAAGCCGACCCCAATATAGTTGGGAAAAGGCTAGGCAGATTGAATTAAGCTTAATTTTATGAGCTCGATTTTCGTTGATAATTTTTTAATTTACGTTGAATAATGTTGGAAAAAGTGGTGAAATACATAGAAAGTTTCAAAATACAAACGAAACATTCTTAATACTTACCAATGTGTTACTGATTCCCTAGAATTTAACTAGAACAAGGATTGTGTACTTTTCATCGGATACTTTTGGCACGGTCTATAAGCTGTATAGACGATGATGAATGAAATACCGTCCTTCTGTACCTATTTATTTTCATGCTTTTATGTTCTGTATTACCAATAAATTGTATTGTTTTACCAGTACTTTGCAAACTCCTCAGCATCCTACTGCAAGCAGTGTCTGCATTAGAGACAGTAAAGTAGAAGAACTCGCAGTAAGTATTGAATACATACATACATAAACTTACGCCTTCTTCCCATGGGGGTAAGTATTGAATATAGAGGCAAAAGTAATATTCTTACACACCCGAAGGATGATAACCAATTCAAAACTGTCTAAAAAGTGCTGAAAATTAAAGTAGCGGAAATTATAGCTGATACATCGTTTTGTAAATAATACTACGTTACTTTTTAAATTTAATGTATGAAAAACATTTATAAGGACATGCTATTCTCTCTCTCTTTCATTTGTCTTCGTAACGGGCTAATCCAGCATTCTAATTTTCTAATCATACAGAACGCAGGTTCTATAACAGCTTGGGCATGCCATAATTGCAGCGATAAGTCCCCTCTTTGAGGAGTGGCTAGAGAGGTACCACGGCGTCCTCACCTTCCGCCTCACGTAGGTCCTCACCGGACACGGTTGTTTTCGGTGGTTCCTGTTCAGGATAAGGCGAGAGGAAACGCCCGGGTGTCACCATTGGATCATATGGATTACCCGGAGGATACGGTGGAGGATACGGTGGAGGTCTGCCCGGCTTGGGTGGAGCATCGCCGTGGCCTCGTGGAGGCGATCGCCGGTGGTGATCTCTCGCGTCCGGTCCTGGTCCATCCAGGCCATGGTATGGAGCGAGAGGGCATGGGAGGCTGTCACCTCCTTCTGCAAAGCAGTAATGCTCGCGAAGGAGGAAGCGGAACGCGTGGGTGAGAGGCAAATTTCGCGCCTTCACGCCCCTAATGGCCGCAGGAGACGCCCTAGGCGTCGGGAGTCGCAGGCTGATTCCCGGCCACCGCAGGCGCGGGCTTGTGGACGGTGAGCAATGGGTAGCTCGCCGTATGATAAGGACCAGGCCCGGGTCGTCGGCGCGTTGTGTTCCACGCGCGTCTCGAAGAGATGTCAGTAGATCTGACGGGGTCGATTACTCAGCCATTTAGGAATTTATTTTGATGATTCTTTTTGGTTTGGTAGGTCATACTTCAGAAGTGATCCCATATAAATTTTATTAACTTTACTTGGGCACATTTTAAGTTAGCTTCAATAATAATAGGTATTTTTTACCACTTAATATGTGAATGATATGATAAGTTCCTGTCACTGTTATTTAAATAGCAAGTAGTGGTATTCGAATTTGTGTGGGGTAAATACCACAACTAAAAAGTGAAAAATAAAAACTTTTTACCCAAAAAAAAAACAACCGACTTCCATTAAAAACTCTATATACCTAGTGAAAAATTAATTTCATTTTGGAAATCGGTGGCAAAAAACGAAAATTCATAACCAAAAACAATGACTTTCGAAATTAAATTTATTTTTCACTTTGTACCGTAGTGTTTTTTAGGGTTCCGTTGCCAAATGGCAAAAAACGGAACCCTTATAGATTCGTCATGTCTGTCTGTCTGTCTGTCTGTCTGTCTATCTGTCTGTCTGTCTGTCTGTCTGTCTGTCTGTCTGTCTGTCTGTCCGTCCGTATGTCACAGCCACTTTTTTCCGAAACTATAAGAGCTACGCTGTTGAAACTTGGTAAGTAGATGTATTCTGTGAACCGCATTAAGATTTTCACATAAAAATAGAAAAAAAACAAATAATTTTGGAGTTCCCCATACTTAGAACTGAAACTCAAAAAAATTTTTTTCATCAATCCCATACGTGTGGGGTATCTATGGATAGGTCTTCAAAAATGATATTGAGGTTTCTAATATCATTTTTTTCTAAACTGAATAGTTTGCGCGAGAGACACTTCCAAAGTGGTAAAATGTGTGTCCCCCCCCCTGTAACTTCTAAAATAAGAGAATGATAAAACTAAAAAAAATATATGATGTACATTACCATGTAAACTTCCACCGAAAATTGGTTTGAACGAGATCGAACAACTAGTTTTTTTTTAATACGTCATAAATCGTAAACCGCAATTTACCTTTCATTCAATGTTACTTGCTGCTACGGAACCCTTTATGGGCGAGTACGACTCGCACTTGGCCGGTTTTTTGTTGTAAAAAGTATTTGTTGTTGTATAATATTGGAACCCCGTATTGTTTTTATATTCATGTTCTTAGTTATGTTCGTTTGATACAACTGCTCAGGCTATGGATGGTTTAGAAAGTTTCGCAAGCACCTCTCAAGTCTGTGTCATAGGGTAAAGTCCGCAGAGGCAAAGAAGAGTAAATTTATACGATACCCAGGTTTAGAACTATAGAGGTTAAAAACAATAATTATACTAATGGAATAACGGTGTGCCAGGGAAAGGTAATATAGATTGAGTTATTGACATTGATAAATTACATAGGTATAACGATGACTTTAAAAAGAGGGTCTACTTAAAATAGTAATTGAAATAATTGTTGATACGTCGAAGCGTTTACATGAAAATGTTTTGTTAAATGGTAGTCAAAAAAGAGAAAATGGCGGCGTTAGTTCTGATTTTAGCCACTCCAAAATATTGTCTGTTTAGATAAAAATGTAGACAATAGCATTGTTAGAGGTCCCAAGAAGAAGAAAAAAAAACGCTTATTACATTGAGAAAATATTTAATATTATTCCTAAGTTCTCAAAAACGCAAACTGCAAAAGCACAACAGTGTAGTTAGTGAGTAATCCCAGCAATCCTAGAGGCAGCGTCGCGTCAACGGAGGCCAGGCCACATAAGTCAATCTTGCTAAAATTTGCTTCATGTAAACGTTGAATATTTTTGCATATTTTTTTTTCATCATCTGTAAATGTAACAGTGAGTTATATCATCATAAAATCTCAAAAACTATGTTTCGATAAAGTTATCTATTTGAGGAAATTTCTTTCATAACCGAGTGGGAAGAAATGCTATGTGTTAAGTATCGAAACAATATGTAAGTACCATAATATAATAGATTTATTCAGAATAAAAAAAGTGATATGTATGTCGTAGATTGGATTGTCGAACCCGCTGTTTTACAAAACAGCTCCGTTATGTAAAACATTGCTATTGCGCTACGTTTAAGAAAACCGTTTAAACGTAATATTGAATGGCTTATCTACAATCACAATAAGCGTTTGGTGTGGCTCCTATTGCCAAATTGGTCGAAGTTACTCTAGGGCACGCTGACCGTTTAGGTTAGGTTAGAACTGTGACTAACAGCGCGCGAGCCGAGCAAGCGTAGTGAGCGCTGCGGTGGCAGAGACCGGCGAGCGCTACTTCCAAGTTGGTTGCAGTTAAGTACTTGGCTATTTAGTATATCTAGGAGTGACTAATAAAAGGATTCATAAATCTCATGAGGTTTTCACTTGAGTTAGGGACATTTTCACTTATATTACTCGTTTTATTTATTTCTGTTTTTGACGCCATTATCGTTGTTATGGCACAGCGAAAAAATTTTGAACTAAAATCTACAGTCTAACGTTTCATTCCACGCTGTTTTATATAACCTCTAAGCGTTGATCCGCTGCATTGATAAATGCAAAAATTTATGCAACTTTGCGCGTTAAAGTTCAGTAATTATGAAAAACCGCTAAACCACGTCATTCAGCTATTTTACATAACGAAGCTGTTTTGTAAAACAACTAGCAGTTTTGTAAAACAGCAGATTCAACAATCCATCGGCAATATGTACAATTGTACATAAATTACAACTTACATACATATACTCATGTCTTCTTCTCATGGGGGTGGGCAGAAAATACAGAACTCCACCTGCTACGATACTTACATACTCAGTTTGCCTCGTTTACGTTCATACATCTAGTACACATGCACGAGCCAGTATCAACTCTACGCACCTGACATTTAACACTAATGAGGTCACTATATGTCCTTCTAGTCTCCTCTCGGAGTTTCTACTCACACTTGCCTTGTAAATACTTTTTCTTAGTCACCTTTCATTCATCCTCTCAACATGACCAAACCATATAAGCATACTCTTTTAAATTTTTGTCACAACTGATAACAATTTATAGCTAATTAATTAATAAAAATAACAAAATAATATCCTAACTTAACTTAACTTAACTTAACTTTAACTATAGCGGCTGAAAAAAGAGACATTGATGGACAAACGTGACCATCAATGCCTGGTTGCGGCCAAAGCTTGTGTATTATTTCTCAAATAATGCGAGAAAATTTGAAGTAAGTACCTATGTTAAACATTTTTTTAGAAAATACAGTAATTTTTCACGCGCCTATATATTAATTTGTTTCTTTTTTACATTAAACAGTTCTATTTGCGGGCCAGTTCCCACGTTGAATGGCAATGCTTAACCTGTGGCCAAGGAGGTACTACAAGGAGGCTTCTAAAGATATGTACCTAATATTGGTTTTAATACTTAACACACAGAATATCAATCTAAACGACTAAAAAGATAAACTCTAGTGTTTATTTAGTCATTTTGACGAATGAATCAAAACAGCGAAATTTTGATTTATGACATGTCCAATTTTCAAATTACTGGGTGCATTCTGAAATTTGGAACTGTCAAATATTTCACAGTTTTGATTCATTAATCAATAAGACTAAAGAAAATTATGAAATATGTGCACTCAAATATTAAATAATATTACTTAAGAATTGCTATAATAACACTGAATGTGGTATTTTAACAGTTGCTGGTGTAAAAAAATATTTGTAAAGTTTCGAAATGCTTCTGTTACACCTAAAACTAAATATTCTGTGTAACGATATTAAGTATTGAAATCCATAATTAATATTTAAGTGCAAAACAGAGCGATATGTCATAAATTAATTTAGTAATTTTGATAAATTGATCAAAACAACGAAATGCTTGCAGTTATTTGCAACGTTACCGACTTTCAAAATGCTCGCTCTTAAGAATAATTTAAATTATAATATGTACCTGAACAATTTGAACTCAAAGTAAGCGTACACGAATCTTGACACAATTTCAGAGCTGAGTAAAACATCTCACAACGCCAGCTGAACAGCAATTGCAAAAAAATATTTTTTAAGATACATTGAAGATTAAAAAAGAATACCAGTGAAACAAACTGAAAAAAAAAAATAGTCGATGACTTAAATGTTTTTTATTTAAATACGTTAAGCCCCAGTTGTACGATGTAAGTTTCTTGCCTGTAACATACAACAAAATTAAAGCAACAGATGACTTGCATCTTCCAAATACCGTTTAGACGGTGCAAAATTTTATTATTGCTCCAATATATGGTATGCTACAGGCAATAAAATCTCAACGTATAAATTTGGCTTTACTCTCAAATACTGTTGTACCAATAAAATACTTACAGATTCATTACTTGCTATCATTATAAGAAACTGAACATCAATGAGCGAATGTATACATGTTTCAACCGTGTGAATTAGCACCTGAAAACAGAAACGTTCTTCTAATAAATTAAATCAGAAAGAGTACGATCATATGTACATATTTAACTGTCTCCTCAGACCCCAATAAAACTGGTGAATTTATATCTAAAAAAACACAGTCTAAACTATAAAAACATTTGAATCATTCCCTCTCCACCCATTCCCTGAAAAGAAATGTCGAATTTAATTTGAGTTTTCTCGGTTTCGTCACCTCTACAAACAGAACGTAATTCGTCCTTTACTTCGACTGCGTAAGATCAGTCAGAAATAAAAATTAAATACGGCTAAAGTTATTTTATTACAAGCCGCTTTAAATCTATATCTTGGTCACAGGTAACAAATAATACACTTACCAAAGGATTATAAGATATTTTGAAAGTATTATAACATTCCAATATTTTACTGTAAGCTATATACTTGCGAATCTGATTATATTCGTAGTTATAATTTTGGAGTTTGAAAACTTGAGTATTCCACGAAACAACATAGGCTTCTAAGCAACCAATAAACTGGATTGCATATATCATATTTGCGTCAAAACAAAATAACGCCAAATTACAAAGACTCATTAACCAGTATGACCCAAAAATAGAATTAGTAGTGAAAACTACTAAATGAAAGGCCAAAAGCAAAATAACCGCAATCCAGTTCCATTTGGCAACGGTCTTTGCGATGTCCGTATTGTTCAGAATTCTATGAGCTCCTTGAATTGCAAGAACGGCGGCAATATTGATTTTCGCGTGCACTATGTTGAGAATATAAATGATGGCGAAAGAAATAGAGTAAAAGACAATATCAAGTAACACAACGCAGTGCGAAAAAACATTAGGCTTTTCAAATGCTATTCTTTGAATTGAACGAGTCAAAAATGGAATAATGCGCAATATTGTCCAACACAGTGATAATAAATTGGTCTTGAATTTATTTGGAGTTATGAAGTTATATTTTATCAAATATTTAGACAAGAAAATAATGTTTTGCATGAGATTTAAAGGTATAAGCATAGACTGAACATCCTTATCAACTTCATGATAATGTAGAATTGTTACACGATTGTTTCCGTGATCGTTCGGATATGTTTCCTTCTTGAATAGCTTATTGTAGAATTCTTTAAGACCCATTACAGTAACTTTTAAACGACAGGAAGATGGCAAACGGAAAGAAGTTTTGAATATAATGAAAAATATATCAAAAGTAATGGATGGTAATTTATCACAGGCAAGGCTATAAACTTCTTTAATGCTTCTGTGAACCATCATTCAATATAAGGATCCTTGACTAGTCTAGTTCTAATTTCTCATCATGTATTTTATCATTTTCATTATTAATTCAATGGTCTTGTTGATGTCATCAAGTAGATTGTCACTTAAGTCTTTTACTTATTACTAGAATTTTTACATAATTGTTCGTCAAAGCACTTATTTCAATTTGATCATTTACAGGCACTTTTGAATTGTCAAGGAGTCAGTCAGTCAGAAATATGAAGCTAGTTGCCTATTTCAAAACATAGTAGGTATGGAGAAGAATCTCTTCATCACGTCGATCTCGTCATAATATCTTGGCTACCGTGGCAGCTAAGAGATGACTAGTCCCAACTGACAGCGCCCGTTCACGAACATGACGCATAGATCTGCACCGTTCAGCTCGATCATTATGAAGGGAACCGAATGATCCAACACATGTGTCAGTGAGACACCTGAGTGAGTACGACACATATTTAAGTCCATAAAAGATGTACCTAGTAAAAAGTAGCTTTATAGTAGTCTGTTTCTAACATTAGTTGATCCGCTTTAAGTAATAGTGAATTTATACCTAAATGCAATCCTAATTAAGCACCTTTTTAGGGTTCCGTAGTAAACAAGGAACCCTTATAGTTTCGTCATGTCCGTCTGTCTGTCTGTCTGTCCGCGGTCTAGCTCCGAGACTCTTAGTACCAGAAAGCTGTAATTTGACATAAGTATACATATTAATTACGCCGACAAAGTGGTAAAACAAAATAATGAAAAACATTTTTTTTTAGGGTACCTCCCATACACGTAAAGTGGTGATGTTTTATTTTTTATTTTTTTATCCCATAGTGTGGGGTATCATTGGAAAGGTCTTAAAAACCATTTTTGGATTCAGGGATTCGTTTGCAAAATATTAAGCTTTAAAGTGCTAATTTTTGTTAGAGTCAAGTGCAGGGGGGGGCCCTGCCAGCTAAATGGTTGGTTTTGGATGTGTGAAAAAAATCACAGCAGTAGTTTATATAACGAAATTAAAAGGAAAACTATCACAACTAAGTAGGCTTTATTAGTTATCGAGTAATAATCAACCAACTTTGCAGTTGCAAAAACATGTTTTCCCATACATTCCGTATGGGAGAACATGTTTATCAACTACAAAGTTAAGTTTGTTTTTGAGATAAATTCATCCCAACTACGGAACCCTTCATTGTGCGTGGTCCGACACGCACTTGGCTGGTTTTATTTTGAATATTAGCTTCTGCCCGCGACTTCGTTCGTATGCAAGTCGTAAGATACCACAATAAACTAATAGCAGCCACATTTTATAAAACTTCCCTGTATACTACGTTTGTAGTTTTGGTCTCAGCAAACAAAATATAAAGAGAGTCAGGACTGGTGACGCAGGAGCAAGCGACGTACAGTTGTCCGTGTGAGTAGCAGATTGTCCTGAAGTCATCACCCGCAGCCTTAATTAGCAATTTCCCATTGCTTGCATTTTTTTTCGTTTTTGGTGAATTAATGAACGCCTGCGTTCCTACATGTGGCACAACACTAATACATCTATGTATTACGCAATACATCTGTTACATTCTTACAGGTTATTCCTGACGAATAGCTCACAGTCAGCATGCACGTGTTTCTGTGACAAATAAACCTATTATTCATTCTATCCCTTTCCAGCTATCACTAAAATAATAATGTCAGTAAATTGTGAACACTCGGGATTCTTCATTAACGGTCGCCTAATCATAGATATTTATTTTTGATATTTTATTTTTATTATAACCAACCATAAATGACAGAAGAGGCCTAAACTTGATGTTTTTCTGTGTACCTTCTATGAACTATCATAATAACAGTATTACAAAATTTTAAAAATAGTACAAAAATCAACTATTTGAAATTGAACTTAGGTTTGTAAAGTAGTCGTCGAACCGCAAATCTATTTGCTTTGTTGAAAGTTTGCAATTTCTGACTCTTTTTAATACTCAAATCTGAGTTGGTCTGATAGAGTTTTTTGATTCTTATAAGAAACAGGATCGATTGGCATCAAAAAAGGTTTATGTGAAAATGGTCAATTTTTTTGCCAACTGTAGGTAACTCTGTGATTGCTGATCACAAACTTAAGGACAGTCTCCTAATACCGTTTTCTTGTAGCGACAACGGTTAAGGTACAGTACACCTCAAAACTCCGTAAGTATGCTAAGGTTTACATTGCTAGAGCACGATACAGTCAGTGCGTGTGCATATGCGTGTATGAGTGATGTCTCAACATTCCACAGATAACACACACTAATGAATCGTCGTCACTCGTCGAACAGTAACGTGAAATAACATTATATTTCTGTTGCATTTAGAATATGCGTCACAGTGGCGACCTGATGCTAAAATTCGCATTGAAATATCATGTGCTGGTAGCTGTCTGGGCTAAGCAATGGATTCACGATCAGTGAGGTCTGAGTTCGAATCTAAGTAATTACAACGTGTGGCTGGTTTTACTAGTTTCATAGAAAAACTATATTTATATTTGTTTTTAGGGTTCCGTACCTCAAAAGGAAAAAACGGAACCCTTATAGGATCACTCGTGTGTCTGTCTGTCTGTCCGTCTGTCTGTCTGTCTGTCTGTCTGTCTGTCCGTCCGTCTGTCACAGCCAATTTACTCCGAATCTAATGGACCGATTAAGTTGAAATTTGATACACATATGTATTTTTGTGACCCAAACACGAATGTGTAACGTAAATAAATGAATTTTGAATATAGGGGTCACTTGGGGGCAAACAAGAAAATTTAAAAAAAAGTTTTGCTAACAGTACCATGTGACATATCAAATGAAAGGACTTATTGCGAGGATCTTAAATATATTTTATATATAATTTTAAAATAAACACTTTTAAAGATATTTAAGAAATTCAATGAAAATTGACCATTCCCCCCCCTTATCTCCGAAACTACTGGACCAAAAATTTTCAAAAAAATACATAGTATGGCTCTTTACTCATAGATTACAGGAAAACCTATAAGAAGTCTATGGTCTTAATATAACACAGTAAATCTCTCAATATTGTGCGTACAAACTTACATTTCGTCGCTCGGCATCCAATAGGCCCATCTCTCTAGCTACTATAATATCAACAATATCAAAAGTGTTTGACAGTCTGCTTAAAATAAAAATAAAACTGCTTGAAATAAAACTGTAAATGTTCATGACAACCAATTCGGGTTTCGGCGTGGTTTGTCAATAGAAAGTGTAGTGTTGTGTTTTAAGCATACTGTCACATACTATACTTATACACAGCGTGGAACGCCGATTTATGCTACCTTCCTCGACTTATTCAAGACTTTTGATCTGGTTGCTTATGACGTACCTATTGTGGAGAAAGATGGAGAAGGATAGGTTGCCAATGGAGCTTAAAAACATTTTAAATATTGGTATCTATGGTAACCAGATCAATAGTGTACGATGGGCTGGAACTTTTTCCAGGCCATACAGATTGGAATGCGGGGTGAGGCAGGATTGGCGAGCTCAGCAGCACCAGAGTGAGTTGCTATACAGTGTGATTCTTCATAATATGCACATATCGAAATGAGGGAATCTATGCTTAATTTTAACGAAAGAAAAAATATTTAAAAAAATCTAAATATTTTTTTAAAACTTTTTATGGAATTAAAAAATAATTGTAACAAAACTGTGTAACTTTTAAACTGAATCAGCTATCGCGATGAAACAAACTCCATAATGATTGGAAGTAAGTAGGCGTCCACATAAAATTAAAATTGAGAAAAAAACTACCCTCAATTGAAAATAAATGTGTTTTTTTAGTAAAAATCTGTATTTACTCATATTTTTTTACAATAATTGTAAAATTTATAAATAAGATGCCCATGAGAATAAAAACAAAAATAAAAAACTGATACAAAAAATTAAAAAGAAACAAAAAAAATTTTGACCACTTTTTCCGTCGTTAAAATTAAGCATAGATTCCCTCATTTAGATATGTGCACATTATGAAGACACACTGTATTGATGGTATTTGTGTAAATATTAGCTTTGGAGACGATATGGTGCTTCTGAGCGCCAGCCAGTATCCCATAGACAAAAACTGTTAGTCGCAAAACTTTTTGTGTGACCTGGTAAAATAAGCTAAAGTTCATAAGTTTACTAACACAATGAGTCCTTGTTACTTGAATAAAGAAAAATATCTGGATGACAATTTTTTTTTGAACGACGTTTTCTAAAAATGAAACCTGGCTAGATCGATTTATCGCTCCCGAAACCCCCTGCACACTAAATTTCATAAAAAATTTTGGAGCCGTTTCAGAGATTCAGATTATATAATATATACAAGAATTGCTCGTTTAAAGGTGTTAGATTTTATTATTATTATATTAATACCGCGAATGTGTTTTTTTTTACGAAAATCAGATTTTTCATTCTACACGTTCAAATAAGTGATCCTGCAAAATGTTAAGTTTGTTCTTGGGATAAATAAATTCATCTCAACTACGGAACCCTTCATTGTGCGTAGTCCGACACGCACTTGGCCGGTTTTTTTCTTATTATTTGTTTTTTTTTATAAGAAGTTAAATATTAGTTATTGTATTATTGTTTAACTATATAAGTGATTTTAATTTATCTTTTTGGTGTTAGAAGGTGGAAATAAAAAGTCGTGTTGAATGATAACAAAAATGTTTATTCGTTTTATTTATTTATAAAATTAACAAACTCTTATGAGAATTATGATGTCACATTCCTACCTAGACAAAAGAAGTTCTCTTGTTACCTACCATTCACAAGATTTTTTTTATTTACTAAGTGGGTACCCATTTACCTAGTCAATTCATAATAACATAACCAGTACCCTAATTGCGTAATACAACACAATCACAATCTGTTTCGATTTTTTATGTAACGTCACAATTAATGTAATATTGAGGTAATAGCTTAAGTGTTCATTTTCTTGACGAAAAGAAGATTGAAACTAAACCTCAATTTAAGATCATTAAATAATTACAGATATGTTAATACTACTAAATATTTAATTACACCGTCTAATTATTATTAAAACCAAAACATCTAGGTATTAATATTTTGTATTACCCCCATTATTTTCAATGCAGTCAAGTAGACGTTTGCGCATGGACCCTACAATATTACCACATATTTCGGTTCCTCTTAAATTTTCCCACACCTCCATGCAATGGGTTTTTATTTGTTGTATATACCTCTCATCCCGTGACTCCCACCTTTGCACCATCAAACCCCATAGATTTTCTATGGGGTTGAGGTCGGGTGATCGCGCTGGCCATGGAACAACAATTATCTCCGGGTGATTCTGGAACCACTCACGCACAATGCTCGCCCGATGAATAGGACAATCGTCCTGGACAAATGTCAATTGTGTCAACTCATCAGCAGGGTGAATGATGCGTACAGTAGGTAGCATGACATCGTCTAATACTTCTACATAAGTAGAACAGTTTAATCCAGAGAATTACAGTATTCCTCTAAAACAAAAAGAAAAGTGATATTAAGCAGTTATAACAACATACTAAAGTGACGTCATTTTATATTTTTTATAATAACATAAAATAATATTTATTTAAAATAACAGTATAAGTAATATTAAAACTCTGCATTTACAAATGCAATAATAAACACTAATTATTTATCTTTTAGACCTCATGATGGATTTAAAAAATAACAATAAAAAGAACTAATCCATAAGTCACCAAATAGTCTAGGTAAATTTCAAATAAAAGTTTAAGTTACAATTCGTAAATATAATACTCACATTCAAACCGGTTTCATCAGATATTTGTGTTCTATTAAGACCACTTTTATGCAGCGCAATAATAGTCGCCCTCGCCTCAACATTAGATAATATTTGCCTGCATTTTGAGATCACACCAACAGTTACAACAAATCGACAACGTTCATTCCGATCAAGTCAAATATTCATTAAACTCATATTCTACCTCACAAGTCTAAACTTATTTAGTTTTTTTTTATGATCTACCTTTCTAACTTTACGAAATGTGTGAACAAAGCGAACATAAAGAATATTATATTTCTGTCCCATTACTTCCAATTGAGTAAAAACTTACAAAAAACCTTTAATAGTACTGCATGAGATTTGAACTCATGGCTTATCGATTCACGCATCTATCTGAACGCGTTAACCGCTAGGTCATCTTGACTTGTATTTTAATGTTGAAATTATGAACTACAATCACTTGTTGACGACAATGATGCATGTGTCTCTTGAAAATAAAAGGTCGTAAGTAAAACTAAACGTCAAGCTATTGCTTTGTGAGATTGCCTATGGACTTTTGGTCGGTACTGTGAGCAACTCGCTTGGCTGCGGTAGTTGGGATCGTGTGAAGTGTAATAATTAAAGGACTTTTGAGAACACAAAATTATATTTAAATCAATAATACAAAGCAAAGGATGATATTACGCGACCGACGCCATGGGCTCAACTAATTTTTCTTACAACAAATGCACACCATATAAAAATCCTAATTTAAATATAAAATGTTCGAATGTTCGGATACCATAGCGTTCTTGCCAGCCTGCATAATGTGTGAGGTTGAATTCCAATGATAAGTCCTCACATGAGCTACGCCCCACTTGAATAAAGGGATCAGGCAGAGACCTTTATTCAAAGTATCTGAACAATCGTACCCTTCCTGCCTATACCTAACAGAAACGTTACCTAACGATGGCAATTAAAATACAAGGTGAGGTCTTTCTCTTGCAGGAGAAGGCTTAAGTCAGAACGTACGAATCGCAAAGTCCTGATACCAGGTTAGGTATCAGCCAAGTTAAATGACAATATGTGCTAACAGTGCACAAAAATTTAACATACTTCTGCTTAAACCTCACTGTACCAAAACCATCGCAAAAGATACAGCAAGCCTCTGACAACAAACAAACAGATGTGACAGTTCACATCTACCCAGAGGGTGTTTATGAAAATGAACTCTAACATCCTAAGCCTTAACTCCATCGGACATAATTGAGCCAGAGGGAACGAAGGATCAAGAAGTAAGCGCTCAACAACATTAAAAACTCACGACCATACTCCAGAGGGAAAATCTCAAAACCTCATATTATCCTCACAAGACTCACTCTTTATCGAATGTCAGTAAGTCCTGACTAAACTGTGAGACCTCAGTCATAAGTTGAACCAATTGTGTCAACTAGACACACCTTGCAAGGGCTATGCCCCCGTTAGCGAGGCTGGTGTCAACCAAGACAGAGTACTTCCCCTCCCTCCATAAGGGATCACAGTTTCCAAAAATATTTGCCTCTTCTAACTCGCATTAATAAATTCTGGAGTACGTTCATGCTAATTTAGACGAAACGACACATAACATTGAAGACGCAGGCAGTGGCTCATTCCCTCCGACTTCTCAGCGATGTGAGGAGTGACAATACCTCACTCGCTCCCGGCAGCGTCCGATGATTGCTCCCCATAACATGTAACGAGAAATAAATAATCACGCATTAAAATAATATTTCATATTCATCACTACAATAATGTGTCAAATTATGTTTACATCTATATGACATTGATGAATGTGACAGTAAAATAAATGACATAAAAACTAATAATTAAATTCTACTATGAAAAGGTTTTAATCTATTGATAGGGGTAAAATCGCTGAACTTCTATATTTTAAAAACTCGTATTCTAAAATGTAAAACTTCTTTATAAAATGTCTATAAACTTTCGACCTTTTAAATTTGTTGATTTTCGGTACGAAGTTTTTAATTATTCTCACATACGACTCCTTATTTTTATTTGGTGCTCTTCTTGAATTGTTTTTAGCACGTTGTTGTCGAAATGTGGCATTCAGAATTTTTATACATTTATGTTCCTTATGGGTAACATAAACTTGAACATTTGTGGTCTCGGCCATTTGAAGAATTTCAACATGTTTGACCAAGTCAACGACTACTTCACCATCACTCTCTTTCTCTATGACTGAACATGACTCCACGTCATCCTCAGAAATATTTTCTTTAATTTGATCAACGACGAAGTTATGTGTAGGAGTTTCCTCATCGTGATCAATAATTTCCCTTGGCAAGGACATAATCTGATTCTCTGAAACACACGTGAATGGTTTAATAAATGGACTGGACTGACCCGATTTTGTGGCTTCTTCCATGTGTTCCTTTTCGAACACCTGACTTGAGCCGTCTTCATCATCATCATAGTCATCTTCATCATCATCTCTGCCCTCTTGGCAGCTTTTCATTTCTTCCAGTGGGTCATCCTGTCTTCCACTAGAAAATAAGTTGGTGTGATTATCTAAATTCATGTCGTTCTGTCCGCTTTCATCGGACATCTCTGTTTCTTGTCCCCTATATGCCGCTAATTCTTTGTGGCATTTGCATGGGAATTCTGCCCATAATTCTTTACAAAAAGATTGAAAACTCATACCCTCGTGGTATGTATATTTGTGGAAATACATTGCTGGCCCCACAAGAAATGCACGTAATATTAGAGCCAAATCATATTCCTGCCATTCGTTTTCGGTGGCCACAAGCCTGAACTCCTTAATAAAATTCTCTAGGCACATGCCGTTGATCCCCGAGAAGGGCTGCATTTGATACGCCATCTCGCTCTATATAAAATAATAATAAAAACCACTTAGCTTCGGACTTTTAGTCGTCGTATCTCATATCTTCTTCAGCTCCGGAATAATGCGCTTCCACTATTTGTGAGCACCATATGTGACGACTATTTTTATAAATTGTAGAAGGGCGCCTCCACCAATTGTGAGCAACTCGCTTGGCTGCGGTAGTTGGGATCGTGTGAAGTGTAATAATTAAAGGACTTTTGAGAACACAAAATTATATTTAAATCAATAATACAAAGCAAAGGATGATATTACGCGACCGACGCCATGGGCTCAACTAATTTTTCTTACAACAAATGCACACCATATAAAAATCCTAATTTAAATATAAAATGTTCGAATGTTCGGATACCATAGCGTTCTTGCCAGCCTGCATAATGTGTGAGGTTGAATTCCAATGATAAGTCCTCACAGTACTGTACTTAACGGCCCTTATTGCCCCATCTCAAAAATCCACTATGTTACGATTGACTGCTTAGCTCCATAAAAATATAGCGTGATGATAATATTCTAACCTCTTTTGGCTCGCTTTTTAACCGACTGGAGGAGGTTATATGTTCGTAGCGTATGTTTTTTTTTATGCATGTTTTTTTTTTGTTTGAAAGGGTATGCTCTCGAGGTGGTCCCATACGAATTTTAATAACTTTGCTTTGATAGTTTTTGAGTTAGCTTCAATAATACGTACTTTTTTTCCTCACTTAGTATGTGGATGATATGATAAGTTCCTGTCGCTGTTATTTACATAGCAGGTAGTGGTTTTCGAATTTGTGTAGGATAGGTGCCGCAACTAAAAAGTGAAAATTAAAACTTTTTACAAAAAGAAAAAAACAATCGACTTACAAAAAACACTACAAAGTGAAAAATAACCTTAATTTCGGAAGTCGGTGACAAAAAACGAAAATTCAAAATCAAAGACACCGACTTCTGAAATTAAAGTTATTTTTCACTTTGTAGTGTTTTTTGGAAGTCGGTTGTTTTTTTTTTTTTTGTAAAAAGTTTTATTCAAAAATATTCATGTACCTACAGTTTTGACTTCGCTTTATTATTTGTATAGATATACTCGTAGATGTTAGGGCGCCGATGCCGCGCCAGTAGTAAAAACCATTTCCGTGATGCATTTAATAGCTTCTTGTGACCGTTGGATAATGAACTTTATGTGACAGAAATAAGATTCTAATACTTTAGGGCCACAATGCCACGTAGTGGCAAAATGAGGTAGAGGCGGACCGCAGTTGTTCATAATTTTGAAAATAGGCATCTTATCTATCTGTCTATACATATAAAATGCTTTGTCTTGAATGACTGACTGACGTATCAACGCACAGCCTAAACCACTGATCGTAGAGTCCTGAAACTTGCAGGGTGTATTCTTTGTATGACGTAGGCTTCCGATAAGAAAGGATTTCCCGAAATTCTACCCCTAAGGGGGTGAAAAAGGGGGGCAAAGTTTGTATGAAAAATCTTATTCCTACTTGAAACTTGGCACAAAAAGTACTAGACTTGCATGAATTTACGATAGTATTCAATAATTATTTAATATGCTACTAATAGGATTTGGATGAGGCAGATTATAATAGGTAGTGCGTTTCCATGGGATAATTTACGACTTCCACGCGAGTGAAACTGCGGGAAAAAGCTAGGATAATATACAGGATGTTTGGCAGAACGTTGAACATACGAAAATGGTGGATAGGTGGGGTCATCTGCTACTTACTCAGCCCTAATTTATTTGGCCAAACCGGCCGGAACATACATTCAAATGCATAACCATAAACAAAATGGATGGCTCATGCAACACATGGACGGGTTCCGAACAAGTGGACTTTGTCAACAGTCTCGCGTGCGTAGACCCTTTATACGACGTCCTCTGGTGTTACCAACCACAGATGAGAGTCTTGAAATGTTACAACATCTTAGCTTTCGACTCACACAAACTCCAAAAATGCTGAAACGATCCTGAATCTTACTTCGGTGAGGGCGAGTTTGAGTACCCAAACTACGGAAGCATGAAACGCTTGGAAGATTTCAAGAACTTGGAGAATTTTGATCTGTCATGTCGAGATGAAGACAGACCGACGGATAATGTCGCTCTGTCGAATATGTCGGTATTGAACCAGGAGTTAGCTATACCGTCGACTTCGGGCTGCTTTGTTACAAGGATGCACGCTGCTTTGCATCTATTGGGGTGTTTAGATTCTTTAACTTACGCTCATGATATCAGGTATGTGGGACAAGTTACAACATTTGTTTCAGCAATATGAATATGGTCCTGAAAACATGGTGCACACACAATGTTGCCAGCAACTTGTATCCAGCATATCGAAGACATGCTGACAATGTTGTGTAACTTTGGTTTACCGTGAATACTAGGCTTTATTTATTGTAAGTTATTATGATTCTACATATAAACAGATCACTTTATTTCTATTTTCTTTTTAGGTTGCATTCATCAGATCACAAAAGAGATAGCTTGGGGTCGCCGATACTGCCGGTGAAGGAAGATTATCAGACTGTGAACAGGTTTGATAGTAACGGCGGCGGTTGGAGCTACTCGGGACATTCCGTTGAAGCCATTCGTTTCATGTGCGACACTGATATCTTACTCGGTAAGCTAAAGCTCATAACCTATTTTGCGTAATGCGATAATGTATTATTATTACTGTATAAGAGGAGCTCGTGGCTAAGTAATAATAGCCGCATGGGTCGATCCATTAGGTTAAGCTACGCTTGCCGGGGTTGGTCTGTGGATGGGTGACTATCGTCCCAGCTGTCATTCGTGGATCTTTGACAGTCGTTACCGGTTGTCAGAAGTCCGAAAGTCTGACGACCAGTCTTACCAAGGGATATCGTACTACCCAGTTACTGGGTTATGGAGGTCAGATAGGCAGTCGCTCGGTGTAAAATACTGGTATTCAGCTGCATTCGGTTAGACTGGAAGCCGACCCTAATATAGTTGGGAAAAGATTAGACAGATTGATTACTGTGTAAGCGGGTTTGGCGTACAGTGCCCTGGCGTTAATAATTACACATAATGCTTTAATAGAAAAAGAGTGAAATAATGATTTTCAGGCTGGACAACAAGCGTTACACATTCGTTCCGAATTTCACTTTACGTGGTACAGCTCTAAACAAAGTTGAGCAATTTAAATATTTGGGTCACTGGGTCTCTGAGGATCTTAAGGACGGGGTGGATATTGAGAGGGAGCGCAGAGCGCTGTCTGTCCGATGCAACATGTTGGCCCGCAGGTTTTCGCGGTGCACGGGGACTGTCAAAGTTGCGCTTTTTAAAGCGTACTGTCAGTCATTTTACACTTGCAGCCTGTGGGTTAACTATACGCAGCGGACATACAGCGATCTGCGCGTTCAATACAATTACGCGTTTCGGGTGCTGACGGGGCTACAGCGCCACTGCAGCGCCTCCGCGATGTTCGCGGCGGCTGACACGGACGGCTTTGCGGCCATCATGCGCAAACGGTGCGCTTCTATCATGTGCTGCACGCGCGACAGTCCCAACACCATCCTGCGCGCGCTGATGGACCGGTGGGACTCTCCGATGCTGACTCGCTGGATACGGCTGCACGCAGTCGTATAGTGATTCATCACCACCATCGGGGAGTCCACCCGGTCCTGCCACTTACTGTTTGATTGAATTAAATAAGTTACAATAAAAATGCAGTTATTAATATTATATAGACACTAGTTTGTAAGCTCCCAATTGTACTAACAAATATGGATGTAATCGTACTTAGATGAATCTGAATTAAATGATTTTATTTTGATTTTATTTATTTATTAAGCTACTGCATAGCTTTTATCGCGGGCTTTGAGCGCGGCGACCGAATCAAGAAATTCTGTAACGAAAAAAACCTAACACCCCGCACTCCGCCTACCATATAATGACGGTTCCCATGACAACGTGATGTTTTCATGGGAACGTAATTTTTGTTTATGTCAGCAAGTGTAGCGTTGACAAATAGGAAGTATGGAACTTACAAATGCTATGCAATAGCTTTACTGCGGCAGTCCCCGAGTGCCACACGTTTTTTTAGCCCAAACAAACCAAGAACAAAGGTTACCCTTCTGTTTAAATAATAAATACCTTAAAGTTTAAAGATCCTTTTTATTCTTATTTTAATAAAGCTATTGATATATTTCTCGAAACTTTACAATTATATTACAATCTTTTATTCTCAAGAAATAAAATTAAAAACATTCCAATGTATCAGCCTGTCACAAAAGGACAATAAGATATCGTTACTACAAAAATTCCACTGACGAAAACTAGAAAACCTACACAAAATCCACTGACGAAAACTAAAAAGCCTACACAAGACAAATTATATATAAGATAAATTACTTAAAAAACAAAACAATAATTCGTATTTAAAAAATGCAAAAAGTTAATGAAAAGCCATTTGGGATATTATAAAAATAAAACAGATGACACAAAAACATTTGAAACAATAAAATCAATAGATTGTAATAAAAAATGGGTTGAATGCCCAATGAAAATTGCGACTGCCTTCAACTATTTCTTTATATCTGTAGAAAATATATAACAACAACTCTCGTCCAAATTACAAGTTAATAGATTTATCAAATTCGACAATTTATCTAAGTACCACCTCTTATGAAGAAGTTTCAAAAACCATAAATTCACTCAACAACACACGAGTATTACAATTCTCTAATTATAACAATTCTCAAATAAAACCCTTAGACTTATATTATAAAAACACAAAAATTTAAGAAGTACTTGATACAAATTTTGTAGGTATTATCTTAGATAGACATTGCAATTGGAAAGCACACACAACTCGCATATGCTCTAATCTAAACAAAAAAGAAACCCAAACTACATAGAAATTTGGGCCTGGCGTTACAGGGCTCCAACATTCCAACCCTACATTTAGGAAGGATTTACGACCCTTTTTACGTCTTCCAGCAATAGCCAAATTGATCAAATCAGACAATGTTTACATTTTAGGTTATTTTTATTCTTTGAGTTATTTAAATAAAAAATGATATAGGGCGTGTCAGACTTTTACTGACTAAAAATCCACCCGTGTTCCTTCAGTTGCCAGAGGCCACGGTATCCCTTTCGGAATTTCCCGCAACCCCGGCAGGCAACAGCCCTGATCCCGTCAGTTGTACCGACATCTCTTTGAGGCGTGCATGGAACACAACGCGCCGTCGACCTGGGCCTGCTCTATCGCACGGCAAGCTACCCATTGCGGACGGTGTAGGTACAGACCTACATACCTGTACCCTCATTGTTGGCAAATAAGTAAATCTGAATACTTGTAAAAAAAAAAGAACGAAATGTTACAAAATGTTTCTTTTTCTAATGCATGAAATAAAAGGTTTTTATTTTATTTTTTAATTGCATTCATTACACATTAGGATTGGAGAAATGCAAACTGTAACAGCACAACAGTGTAGTGAGTTAGAAGTGCCAGCAGACGTAATGGTTGACAAACATCTATGTAGAACATTCCTAAGACACTCATCTTGCTGAATGACACACGGTGCACGCGCAGGACATTTTTGCACAACTTCTTTTGATTGTCATCTGTCAACAATAGGAAGAAAAAGGTATGGTAAGTTACGCTGCAGTACTATCTGAGAACGGTGGTTTTGTGCTTTTAACAAAATATCCGAAATTGGACTGTCTGAAGACCTGCACATACTTTCATTAATTGTTGTAACGCCGCTCTACGTTTAATGTATACAGAGTGGCGATGAGGTTATCACATTAATTGAAATTACATATCCTACATATTGTTCTTCGAACAGGCTCATTAAAAATACGACAGTAAAACACACGGAGGGATCAAATAAGAGCCGGCTGCAGCAGAACTGGTGAGTATAATGGATAATTCTCCTAATTCATATTGTTAACGTATTCCAATGCAATTCAATATGTATTATGTTCCAGCTAATGCTTATTTCCGATTAACTCATAATTCTGCCATTATTTTCAGATGATATCATAACCACTAGTGTCCGCAAATTAAGGGGGATTCATGATCCGACAACGCCTTAAAAAATACGTCAGTACTTTTTATTATTTGTTTAATGTTTACTTGTTCTTCATAGTTTTTTTTTGCAACTGCAATCAGCCATTGGGCTATAATCAGATCTATTGGTTGATACAATGTCGTGGCAATTAGAGTTTGATGCATCTTGAACATGTCTCCTCATCAAAATTTCAATTTCAACAATAGTTAAATTGAGGCTATTCGTTTCCTTTTTAGGCGAAAAATTGAGTTTTTATAGTTCAATAGGGTAACAGCAAATTAATTTTTGTGTCGGTCGAGCCCTTTTTTGTAGGTCGTGCATGATCTTTCCACATCTTCCTTAATTAATGGGATTTGAAGGTATTCATGGACTTCACTGTTCTTTGTGAACCAAGATATCTTATCGTCGCTTATCTCTTAAGGTAGTTTATCGTCTTTAGTGCTTTGTTTTGGAAACGTTGTGGTGTCTGTTTGAGTGGCTGGCCGAGCTCCAATTCTCTAAGTCATATGTCCATACAGGTTTTAGTATGTATTTGTAAATGAGGAGTTTGTTTTTAAGACTGAATGGCTTGTAGCCAGTAAATGTTTGCTGCTTAATGCTATCTAATGGGAGAACTTAAGTATCTTAAGTTTGTCCTTGGGATAAGTTCATTTTAACTACGGAATCCTTCATTGTGCGTGGTCTGACACGCATTTGGCCGGTTTTTTGTATGACTTCTTCACTAAACAAATTTTCATTCTACACTTCATATTCATTTTATTTAACAACTTCATTATCTTGACAAAATATTATAAATAAAAAATGTTTTCTGAATAATTGTCAGCCTTTTTTTTGGATGGGATATTATCAAATAACTTCTACTGCTCTGGGCGGAGCGGAAAAAGTCTCTTACGAAGACTCTCACTGACTAAAACCCACCCGTGTTCCTTCAGTTGCCGTGTTGCTGGGGGCCATGATATCCCTTTCGGACTTCTTCACGACCCCGCCAAGCATCGGCCTTAGCGGACCCCGTCAGTTCTGCTGGCATCTCTTTGAGGCGCGCGTGGAATACAACGCGCCGTCGACCCGGGTCTGGGGGCCTACCACCAGCACAAAAGCACTATTATTTTAATATTACTTTAGTGGGAGAAAGAGATGGAGCTATACGTCCTGTAGAGCTTCATCTCTTTCCCACACTGAAGTAATATTAAAATAATACTGCTTTATGAGCTTGTAGTAGGCCATCTGGCCCTTATCGGACGACGAGCTTCCCATTGCTCACCGTCCGCAAGCCCGCGCTTACGGTGGCCGGAAATTGGCCTGCGATTCCCAACGCCCAGGGCGTCTACTACGGCGGTTAGGGGCGTGAGGGCGCGAAATTTGCCTCTTACGCGTCCCGCACTATCCGCGCTTCTTGAATTTCCATATCTTGGGAAATTTACGAGAAGGGTGTAGATTGACTTCGTATTAGTTATTTCACTATCACATTTTTCTTCATAAACACGGTACCAATTCCATGTAATTAGAACCAATTTATTCAGAAAAACATTCATCTAGCTGTGTTTCGCTTAAATATATAAAAGGACTAATATTTCTTGAGCTGTAATATAGCTATTAGCATATTATGCTAATGAAAGGTCGTCAGGCACTTCTTGAATAAATCCAAGCTTGCCGCTATTTCTTCAATCACATTTGATACTATATAAACAAACAAGGACTGCTACTATGGTATTCTTTTTTATTTAAAGACAGGTTTATCAATAATTTATTACGATTTTCACTCATTTTCGTAATTAATCATTTTAATTAATTAAAAACAATATAGTGACTCACTCGCCAATGAAATCGAACTAAATAAATCATAACAACAACTCAACTGGCGTTAAACCACAGTAATCTGTGGTTAAACTTTGAGCTGCGGAGTCTAACCGCAGCGCAACTGCTCTAACATTTGCGGAACTAGTATGCCCGAGGGAGATGGCGATAGCTCGCCCGCCATGCTGGCCAGCTGAGTGCTAGCGCTGAGAGAAATACTGGTGCTTTAAACACGTGGCGCCGTCATACAAATATATATATCACCGTAGAATTATAAACTTCGTTAGTTTATAATCGATGGGTATTATTTTCGTTATATTATAAACTATCGAAAAATTGTGAACTGCAACAAACCATTTACAATTTAACGCATTATTTATCGCTAGTTTATAATCTTTCCATGGGAAACCGACAAATTGTGAACTGGTATCAAACTTGCTTTGCTGCGAGCCTGCCTAGCTGCGAGCAACTTGGAAGTAGCGCTCGCCGGCCGCTGCCATGGCACCGCTCGCACCGCTCGCTCGGCTTGCGCGCGGTTGGTCACAGTTCTAAACAAACCTTACCCATTTCACAATTTTTCGACATTTTATAATCTAACGGAAATAATTCCGGTAGTTTATAAACTAACGGTTTTCACAATCTTACGGTGACATTTTTTTTTTTTTTCGAAAATGCAGACTGTTTTAATTTTTCATAGTAGACAAACATCGTACCCCAAAAAGAAAGGTTTTATGGCATAGTAGACCTTATGATGACAAAAATTTACGTTTTAAAATTAAAAATACTGTATATTAAATTACAGTATTTTGCCTTGACACAACAATTTGCTACTCTCTATGTCAAACAAATAATTCCAAAAGTTGTTTACCTGTACAGTTTGAAGCCAAAATGAATTCACATGAGTTTCGTGAACACTTTATAGCTTCATAGAATGCCTCGAGCTGCAGACTCAGTGAGATTTGTATGATTAAATTTTTGATTATCCAGAAAGAAAGAAATATGGACACGGTAGGATTTCCCCGCTAGAAGAAATAAGCAAAGCAGATATGAATGTATGACAATAATTTGTTTATATTTATAAGGTATAAGTTGCACAGTGATTGATTCTAATTTGTGTTGATGTTGTGTTTATATTGTATTGTTGACTACTACTACACGGCACACGGACGGGGTGGGGCGCGCTGACTATAAAACCACTGCGAGCGGCGCCTCGGACTGACTTTCTGTTCGGATTGCGTCGTGTGCGTACGTACTACTCGTCGGCCGTTCGGTGTAATCTGCTAAAATCTGGTATCTCTGTATCTCATTATTCTCTGGTTTATTTTATTGATTTAATTGGTGATGATTTTGTTCCTCTGATTGTAATTTTGCTAAGTTTAATAATTACTTTTATAAAGTTCATGTGATTAGCTTTTAGGTTAATAAATAATTCTTTTGTTAAATTGTGATTTCACTGCTGTCCTAACATCAGAAGTGGGATAACAATCCAACCCCAATCTGGGCCACTTGACCAAGTTTGAATTTCGTAACGGAGGAACTTTGTCATTACCCACGTGTGTGATTTTTTTGTGTTTTGTGTACTTAGAACTTGTTTTGACGGGTGAACATGCCTAACACGCATAATTCACGTAGCAGATCACGTAGCGGATCGCACCGACGGCATTGTAGGCGCGATCAGTCGCGAGGTACACAAAAAACACGGAAAAAGTCACGTAGTCGTCGCGAACGGACTCCCTCTACAATACGATCGAACAGGACGCCGCCGCTTGCGTCATACATTAGCCAGACACCGCGGTCTACCCCTGCAGAAACGCGAACACTAGACACAATCTTATCCCGTCTGGAAATGATCGAGAACAAACTCACAACTCACGTCTACCCCCATTCCGCAACCGAACCCAACGGCGCCGTCTGTGGCCCAAGCTATAGTAGAGGCGATCCATTCCATATATCCGGGACGTTCCCATTATTTTGTGTCAAACTTTGACCCGTCTATCCATGACGTGGACTCTTGGTGTGATGAAGTGGATCGCGCATAAATAGCCAATCGCTGGGGCGACAGAGAATGCCTGTCACGTGTAGCTGAATGTTTGAAAGGCGACGCGAGAACTTGGTTAAATGAATGGGTAACCTCTGATAGATCGTGGAGTAGCTTTAAATGCGAATTCAAACCACTTTGCCCTCGAAAATTAGATTACGCAACAATACTGTTTGAAACGATGAATACGACGTCTAACAAATTCACATCGTACGCCGAGTACGCGCGACGTACCCTGCTCCACTTGCGCATTGTCAAAGGCCTTAGTGAGGAATTAATGACGCAAGTAGTGGTTCGCGGCATAGACGATGCACAAGTGCGGGCAGCGGCAGCAAACGCAGAGCTCTCTTCAGAAAATCTGGTGTCCTTTCTATCTATCTATGTGAAACCAGATCAAACGAAGGGTGGCTCAGCTAAAACTACGGCCTACCCTCTATCACGAAAACGTGGTGCAGAACGTGCTGATTCGGATCAGCGCAAGACCTGTTTTAACTGATCCTGCGGAAGAAAGAGTGACATAACTACCGCAGTAGTACACGGCATACCGGTCGATGTGTTAATAGACGGCGGCGCGCTTAATGTCTCCCTCATATCGTCCGACGTAGTAAAACATTTGGCTTGTTCAGTAAAACCTACTAGGTGTTTGCTTAAGGGTATTAGTAACCACGAAATTGTGTCTACGTCTTACGTAACCATTACGGTTGAGTTTGCTAATATCGCACTTGAGGCTGATTTCGTTGTAGTACCAGCCGCGTTTATGAGTACACCCCTGATAATTGGAACTGACATTTTGAATAGAGATGGCATAACGTACATCAGAACTAAAAACCGACAATATCTTACACGCGCGCCCGACAGTGAGAACACGTCCAATGTGTTCACGGTCTCTAAAGAAACAGACATACTTGTAGTTACACCACTACAGGGTGCAGAGCGGAGGTCTCTTGGGAGGGTAATTGATGATTTTGCGGAGTTTTTTTGTAACAGGCGCAGCGACAACTACTGTCACTACGGGTGAAATGCACATCAATGTAACCAGCGATGTACCGGTTACCTACCGCCCTTATAAACATTCAATTGCTGAGAAAATTAGAGTTCGCGAAATCATCAATGACCTTCTACAGAAGTGTATTATCCGAGAGTCTGAATCCGAGTATTCTAGTCCGATAATTTTAGTGAAGAAAAAGTACGGCTCGGACCGGCTTTGCGTTGATTTTCGTTCTTTGAACAGGGTGACTGTCAAACAGCGATATCCGCTCCCGTTAATAGATGACCCCATATCGATCGTTTAGGTGACATAAACATGACAAGATACTCATCTCTTGATATGGCTTCTGGTTTCCACCATTTATCTGGTGTGTGTTAGTGATGAGTCAGTCCATCGCACCGCATTTGTTACGCCTGAGAGGCATTATGAGTATTTAAAAAAGTGCCATACGGCCTGACGAATTCGCCCATTGTGTATCAACGCATCATTAACAAAACGCTGCGCAAATTCATCGACGCGGGACAAGTCCTAGTTTACATAGATGATGTGTTGTTGATAAGCGCCACAGTGGACGAAGGTGTCGACCTGTTGCGACAGGTACTTACGACCTTGACCAAGCCTGGCTTTTCGATAAACATAAGCAAGTGTGTCTTTCTCACCACCGAGGTTGAATATCTTGGCCAAATAATAAGTCAAGGTCAGGTTAAACCGAGCTCTCACAAGATCCAGGCATTAGTAGACTCGCTCATCCCGGAAAATATCAAACAAGTTAGGCAGTTCCTGGGACTGGCCGGTTACTTTCGGAAGTACATTGAGGGCTATGCAACGAAAACATTTCCAATCTCTCAATTAATAAAAAATGATTGTAACCGACAAAGGCAGAATGTATCAGTCCGCTAGGTTCCTAGATTTTGTTAAGGATATGGGATCGGAGATACATTTGGTTACTGCAGAGATGCACCAATCAAACGGCCAGGTCGAAAGGTACACCCGCACCGTTCTGTGGTGCTATTCTGTAACCGTCTCGCCGTGTTATCTTGGGTGAAGTGAGCGTGGAGTGAGCTGTCAGTTGCTAAGGATTGACACTATTGGCGGCTCGCTTCGCCTAGGTTATCGCGGTGGGATTTTTTGCGGAGTAGCACTACTGAACCTTCTTCACATCGAGCCCAATCACAAAGAGGCAGCCTGGTCCGAGACGCTGTGGAGGCTCCAACTGATCCTTAACGTGAACAAGCAGAAGATGACTCAGGCATCGCCGTTAATTCTGCTGGTGGGCATTGACGCGGCAACCCCCGTCATTAGGTCACTGGTCCGTGATGTCGCTTTGGAAGGTGTGCAGCCCAATCGTGAAACACAAAGAGCACATCGAGCCCGTGCAACTGATCTACTAATACAAAACCAGTCTCGACAACACGATTATGTAAATCGAGACCGACGACCACCAAAAGTTTTGAATGTGAATGATTTGGTCTTCGTCATTAAGTTTTCGCAGGCAACCGAAAAGATGGACCATGGGATGCGAGGGCCGTACAGGGTCACACGCACGCTGCCTAGTGGGCAGTATGAGCCACGCTTGTTGACAGGCTCATATGGCAAGACGACGCAAGCTGCTGCTCGGTACATGGTGCTCTGGAAAGGAGAGTGGTGTCCTGAGACTTGCGTTGCATTCTTTGAGCGTGAGTACGCTTGCGTGCTATGAAGGGTCTGCATTGCCATAGAGAGTTGTGCAGATCCTGAGGTGAGACAGTAGACGGACTGCGAGACGTCTAGGTCAGGTAAACTGCGAGGTACCTAACCGGTCTCACAAAGAGTGGCCTCGCCACCCACGTATAACGGATCTCGTTCCCGTATAACGTGTTTTGACGTGTAGAGGACGGACTGCGAGACGTTCCTTTCGGTGATTTGGTAATCACCCTGCACGATGGGTCATGTAGAGGACGGACTGCGAGACGTTCCTTTCGGTGATTTGGTAATCGCCCTGCATGATGGGTCATGTAGAGGACGGACTGCGAGACGTTCCTTTCGGTGATTTGGTAATCGCCCTACATGATGGGTCATGTAGAGGACGGACTGCGAGACGATCCTTTCGGCGATAAATGCCCTACATGACAGTGAATGAAGATGGATTCATGTGTGTTGCATGATGTATGAATGTTGATGACATGAGTCATGATGTCTTTATGTGATGAATGGAACTCTATGGAGTACTAAGATGACGTCTTAGTATCCCATAGATTATTTAGCTAGTCAGTTTATGTGTCTGTTGAATGAAAGAAAAAGGCCACGTAAGACGAATTGAGTGCAAGCAAAAGAATAGGCAAATGTGTTTGCTCTCCGAGAAACGTTAATCTCTCTTGTTGGTTTCACAGAAGACGATCTCACTGAAGACACCACTTCTGCTCTTCATGGTGCAAAGCCAGTCGCTAGGCCTTCCCGTTCAGCTAACGAAACCCATGGAGCAGCCATGCGTATCCTGCCGGACCTTTCTGATGCTGTCGAGGACGACGCATGATCAGGATGGCCGTGTTGACTACTACTACACGGCACACGGACGGGGTGGGGCGCGCTGACTATAAAACCACTGCGAGCGGCGCCTCGGACTGACTTTCTGTTCGGATTGCGTCGTGTGCGTACGTACTACTCGTCGGCCGTTCGGTGTAATCTGCTAAAATCTGGTATCTCTGTATCTCATTATTCTCTGGTTTATTTTATTGATTTAATTGGTGATGATTTTGTTCCTCTGATTGTAATTTTGCTAAGTTTAATAATTACTTTTATAAAGTTCATGTGATTAGCTTTTAGGTTAATAAATAATTCTTTTGTTAAATTGTGATTTCACTGCTGTCCTAACAGTATTTATTCGTTTGTTTTAACTGTGAGCTTGGAGATGCAAAAATGATACTTTCGATACGGGTTATGTGGTACCTGAAATAAATGAATTTTATTTTATTGATGATCCTATTACTGTTTCAGATGAAGCGTAAGCGAGGCAATTGCTCGTGGCTCCTGTAGTGATGGGCGTATCTGATGATGATAAGTTTGAGAATGTCATGGAATTTGCAAAAAGTAATGAATTGAGTAGTTATATAGGTATGAACAATGGGAATTCAGTGATGATGATTGGCAGATAGTGTAAAAACAAAAAAACGGTAACCTAAAACAATTTCAATTCTTGGTTAGATATTAAATGCAAATAGAAGTTACTTGAGAATTTAGCTAGTTTTCTTTCTAGGTTTTTAAGTAACGGCCTTAGCTCCCAAAATCTAGGAAATATAAATTACCGTAAGACATTTTACAAAGGAGATGGGAAACCGTGGGCCCAAATGAATGAATGAAATTGAGATTAAAATCTAAAAAATTTGTCACATTTTTTATCCTTGAGGTTCAAAAATCTGCTCAATTTTCTATCTAAAAGCAAAGAAATGTGATAAAGATAGTTTTCGTCAGATTTTCGATTAAAGTAATCACACGACTACAAAAAGAAAACCTACCCCCTAGGTAGCACTAGGTAATGTAATAAACTCTAAGTAATTAAATGCACTATATATACTTTTATACAATATAGTGTATTTAATTTAAATAAAACATCATTAATTTCTGAAAAACCAAAATAATGATTATGAATTTCATATCGATTAAAAGCAGTTTTATTTTTTGTCTACATCACTGGCAGTGCATATTTTGCACTAGCATGAGTTGATTGATATTGAAAATTTGACACTAGACATTAGTGGTGGGTCGTTCTCTAATTTTTGACGGCTGAAACCGTTTTCCCGATGACAAAAACGGTTGCAGAAAACGGTTAAAGGACGAAACTTATCCAACATGGAATATAATTGTGTTTTCGTCGAGCGCTGTTTCTTACAACTTTCAGCGATTTTAAATGTATGAAATCTTTTTTTCGAATCACGAACGACAGCATTGACAACTGGTAATACATTATTGACTGCATTTTATTGAGTTCACTTTTTATTGGAAGGACTGTTTTACGAGTGTGATAGATAGTTGAATCATTGTACCCGACTGTATTTTCTTAGATGTAAAAAAAATCGCACCAAGTAATTCAAAGACTGGTTTGTGCAATGAAGACTGTTTGAATTTGAACCCAGGACGTAAAACGGTTTCATCAACACAAAACATAAAACGGTTTTTGTAAACGTTTCATCGTCGCAATGCCCACCCCTACTAGACAGCTGCCACTTGATTTGTGTTTTCCGATGCGTTTTGAGTGCTATCACGATTATTTTTCATTTTCAACGACCACTGCTTTGTTTTTACGGATTCTGACCCTGCCTACCTTGTACGACCCTTGCTTTCACACTGGAAACCAAAGATCGCTTACACGATTGACTTGAAATTGTTATTTTGGATTTTACCGCCGCTTTGTGGATTGGAAATTGTTGAAACTATGGATCGCTTTGTGAATTATGGGATAGAAACTAGTCACTGCAATACTGTAATATATGTTTGAATCTATAAATTCACACCATTTTCATCTCATTACATTCAGGCCAAAAAGTGTATGTAATCGTTTCCGTCTCTTTTCAATGCAACATTATTACTTGAGATCGAAATAGTTTTTCCTAAAAATGGTGAACTTACCTCCTCAAATTTCATTTTATATTTGAATATTTCTATCGCAAGTTGAATATCAACCAAACCTTCAAAGAGGGACTCCATTGTTTGATATAGGATCTGAAAGAGATAAATAAATATTACAAGACATCACCGGTTTAAGAAATGTATGTTGAAATACAAAATATATAATTAATCAAGATTCGTTCGTGATACTGAACTGACCCAAAATTCTTGACATAGCGTAATAGGTATGCCAAACAATAAGTTTTACTTACTGGTATCTGATAAATATTGTAGATAATTTTGTAGCACGCTAAGATTTGGTCAAAAGCCTGAAACATTCCCGCATTCTGTTGTTTGCTGCATCCATTTTTCTGTACAAGTAATAATTGAAAATTCCATACTTCAATTCTACTGGTCAGTAGCTTAATTGATCTCATTGTGTATATTAAATTTGAATCAAAAGTAACCAAACACAATATATAAAACATGACATTCCATGGAGGCTTGTGAAACAGTACGTGAACATAGCTTAATACAATGATATAAAATCCAAAGATTGAAGCGACAGTCATCCAACTTCCTATGATGATACGTTTGAGACTAGCTTCATTATTAAGAAATCTGTGCACTTCTTGAAAGTGTAAAATACACAAAACACTTTTCTTAGTTTGAATGAGGTTGATGATAAAGTTCATGATAAATCCAAAACATTTAAAAATAAAATCGAAGATTGATGCAAACATCATAAAATCAATGTTACTATATCTTTTGAAATTGTCATCTAACGCTATTTCCATGATACGGTAGACATACGTTGTCAAGAACGTTATTGCACCACATATTAATATAAACTTATTGAAACAATTATTTGGATTTATAAAATTATTTTTGATGTGATATTTAGGATTAAGAGTGAAAGATTGCATCAAATTAAGAGGCAGAAAAATTTGTTGAACTTCTTTATCAATTTGGTTATTTCTCACAGTTTTATCATTTATTTCGATTCTGTTAACAACATTTCTTTTTTGAGAAGACTCCATTATATGTAAAAGTCACTGTAGTGTATGATTGTGAACTCCCAAGGAATATAATAAACTCTTGACTATAGTGTTATAGAACTATGTTTATATAATAACATCATTACGTTATTGATTTAATTTGAAAGAGTGAAGACGGTACTCACGGTATTACCTTTATGATTTATTACCTTTGGAATACTTACTTGGTGTTCGAATAACACGACTACATAATATAGATAGATAGAATATTCTTTATTATGCACACCATAAAAATTACAGACATTAATTTAGAAATTTTACATTGGGTGACACAATGGGTGGTCTTATCGCTAAAAGCGATCTTTGACAGACAACCTTTGTATCCGTACGGATACAAAATACCCACGCGGAATACATTTCTATTTGTATTAGTTGTAATGTACATTTTTGTCTGAATTTTTTTAGTCTATGGTCGGATAGACATTCTCGTTAAATAAATCGACTAAAAGCAAAAATATAAATGGACAACATTTTAAAAAAATGTTGAAAATGACATTCCCGCCCGGTCAAAGTGACAGTCAAACGTCATTCCCGGGATGCGCGCGTTCGCTGTAATAATTCGTTTTTTAATGGTTTTTGTGTGTAAATCGTCGGAAAGTGGTGATATTTTCATTTTGAAGTAAATACTACATCGTTTTAGATAATATTTGCACTAAATAACATTAGATTATACCTATTTTGACCCAACCAAAAAAAGTGTAAACAAACGTGAAGGAGAAAGTTCACGTGAAAGTGAAAGTTGTGATATTTTGTGAGTTTTCTGTATGGATCTGATCGGTAAGTGTTTTATTTCTTTTCTATATTACATTGTTCATCGTTTTAGAAAAAAAAACCAAAGAAATAAAAATAAAGAATATTTTTTTGGTACGGAGAAAGTTATGAAAGCACTAGAAATTCAAGATCAGCAAAAGTCTCGATTTTTTGAAATTTTTTGAAAAAAAATTTGTCTCTAAAAATGCTTTTATTAGATAACTTATCTATCCATAATGTACCCTGCAAAATTTCGTGTGAATTGGTATGGTAGTTTTATTAGAAATCGTAAAAACATTAGAACATAGAAAACACAAAAAAAACGGGTAATAAAGATTAGTAAACGTTGATAACAAAGACTGTAACCATTTACAATGTATCTCTAATCTATTCGAGTAGCAAAAAACATAAACAAAACACTTTAGACGTTATTATGAAACCCGATGCTTTTGTTTATTCAAGTGCGTTCGTAAATCTGTCACGGCGCGGACCACCCACGGAGCCTGAGCGGTTAAATGGAAAAGGAGAGACAATACTGCAGGTAGTCATTGGTGTACCATTTACATAGACAACAGATACACAGATACATAAAGCATATAATTACCTTTATAAATATATTTTATTTCGGATCCGGTCATTAGTACGGACACGAAACGAATCGCAAGCGCGCCGCTGGCGACAGGACGTGATCTACCTACATCTAAAGCGCGCGCTTCTACAGAGTCGTGATGTTTTAAGGCCACGGCGAGAAGGGCATTCAGCCTCTGATCGCATCGAAGTTAAGACGTCGCGGGACTGTTCTTGATTCGTGGAGCTCAGTTAGTGTTTTAATTTTAATTTGTGATCATTGTGTTAATTTGTGTCCGTATGAATTGAGGAGCCATGTCTCATATTTAAACGCGGGTACTACCAATATTTAGTAGTAAATTAAGCGATTTTGTAGGCCCGATCCTGGAATTTGTAGTAAAACACTTTAAAAGATACACGACTGTTAAGGTGGCTCCTCAATTCAGACGTCTGAATTGAGGAGCCACCTTACAACTCTAAAACTAGCCGACGGATATTTTTGAAAATTTGGTAGGATTTAGTAGTACTTATGCGTAATCTCTACAAAAAAAATGGGTTTTGTACGGCTGAATTTGAGATAGCTACAATGTTTTGATTTTTCATAAAAATCCATAAATTTCACCGCGCTGTTTCTCGGAAAGTAATTAACCAATTACAACATATTTTTAGTATAATTTAGTAGTAAATACGTTCTAATTTGTAGTACAAAAATAAAATGAAAAATCTACATAATTTCGCTAATACAACATATTTTATGTGGCTCCTCAATCCTGACGGTCTGTAGAAAATAAATGTGCATAGCTACTAAAGTAGTTGATCAAATCGGATAACAATAGCACCAATATTTAGTAGAAATTTCTACTAAATATTGGCGTAATCCAACATTCTGTACATTCAGTATTTCAAAAGATATTAACAAAATAAACATTCCTTAACAATTTAGTGTGGTACAAGAGCCCACGACCAAAACCATATCACATCGTTCAACGGTCAAAACCGTACATAATCGTTAGTTTAGATGATTCTGAACCGATTCGATGGGAAGTACCGGTCAGAAACATCCCAGTTTTACGGGAGCCCATTTCTGCTTTAAAAAAATAAGCAAGCAGTCGGTTTCATCACAATATGTCTGATATTTAAAATGTACATAGGTTTCGTAATTTTATTACGAAAAAGTTTGTTTTCAGACATTTTTGTGTGTCAAATGTGGACTGAGCGCATTTTCAAAAATGTCAAAAAATTTAACCTATCTGTCTCATAGCAACCTGGAACAATCGAAAAGTTGTCTGATTAGTAACGTATTTTTTTCTTCTTTTACGTAATCAAAAGATTACGGCAGGTCAGTCTCAGGTTGTATCTTGATCAAAAATAACTTTTCCATAAGAGATAATATGTTCTAATGGAACAAATCTATCTTAGGGAGATGTATTAATGATTCAACCTACAAACTGCAAAAAACGTAAGAAAATTTGAATGTCGGTGGCTACAACTGCAGATGATTCTGAATCCAAAAATTTCACACATTTTCCGCGTCACGTCTAACCTAAGCGCATTTGAAATACCTATGTAAAAAAATACCGAACTGTTTCATAGCAATCTGTCTGATTTTCAGAATGTAGTTGAACGAAAGATTTTAAATTCCGAAAACACAATTTTCTGAAACCAGTAAATGTAGTGGCGTCACACCCAGAAGACCATTTGAGAAAATTAAAAATAAGGCAAAAAATAAAACCCATAGCAACCCGTCTGAAAATCTTGTATTTAGGTGAACATTGGTCAGTTGATGCGAAAAATCATTTTTCAAAATAAATCGTTTTTACGTACGATTAACCTTTCAACTGTCATTAACGAGACACAATAGAATTTTAATTGTTATCCACCTCAATGAGGCGTCGTAACAGATGATGAGTTAATAAAGAGCTTACCCGAAACCATCAAACTGAAATAGAAAGGTTTTTTTAAATAAATTGGACAAAAGGAAACGTGGATAATGTTTGAAAATAACTGTTTATTGAAATAAAATTAATATTTATTTTTTTTACTGTCGGACTTATCATCGGTGTCGTAAGCGTAACAAGCACCGCGCGTTAGCCGGGCGATTCCGAAACGTTCTTTCTGTTTTTGGAGTTATATAATATGATATTAAAAATTTCTGAAAACAGGTTTTCAGTAACTATAGAAAAGATTTAAAAAAATTGAATCAGGTTGCTATGAAATAGATAGGTTAAATTTTTTGTCATTTTTTGAAAATGCGCTCAGTCCACATGTGACACGCAAAATGTCTGAAAACAAACTTTTTGTAGTAAAATTACGAAAACTCATTTTTAATATCAGGGGGCCTACCACCAGCTCATAAACAGCATTATTTTAATATTACTTCAGTGGGAGAAAGAGATGGAGCTATACGATCTGTAGAGCCTTATCTCTTTCCCACACTGAAGTAATATTAAAATAATACTGCTTTATGAGTTGGTGGTAGGCCCCCAGGCATATTGTGATGAAACCGTCTGCTTATTTTTTTTGACATAACAGAAATAGGCTTCCGTAAAACTGGGATGTTTCTGACCGGTACTTCCCACCGAGTTGGGTTCAGGAATCATCTAAACTAATGATTTTATACGGTTTTGACCGTAAAACGATGTGATATGGTTTTGGTCGTGGGCTCTCGTACCACACTAGATTTTTAAGTAATGTTTATTTTGTTAATATCTTTTGAAATACTGAATGTAAAGAATGTTGGATTACGCCAATATTTAGTAGAAATTTCTACTAAATATTGGTGCTATTGTTATCCCATTTGATCAACTACTTTAGTAGCTACGTACATATTATTTTCTGTAGACCGTCAGGATTGAGGAGCCACATAAAATATGTTGTATTAGCAAAATTATGTAGATTTTTCATTTTATTTTTATACTACAAATTAGAACGTATTTACTACTAAATTATACTAAAAATATGTTGTAATTGGTTGAGTACTTTCCGAGAAACAGCGCGGTGAAATTTATGGATTTTTATGAAAAATCAAAACATTGTAGCTATCTCAAATTCAGCCGTACAAAACCCATTTTTTTTGTAGAGATTACGCATAAGTACTACTAAATCCTACCAAATTTTCAAAAATATCCGTCGGCTAGTTTTAGAGTTGTAAGGTGGCTCCTCAATTCAGACGTCTGAATTGAGGAGCCACCTTAACAGTCGTGTATCTTTTAAAGTGTTTTACTACAAATTCCAGGATCGGGCCTACAAAATCGCTTAATTTACTACTAAATATTGGTAGTACCCGCGTCTAAATATGAGACATGGCTCCTCAATTCATACGGACACGTTAATTTGTGATTTTAAAAACCCAGTATGTGTATAATTTAGCTAGTGTGATTAATTTCATAATAAATTATAATGTGGTCTGAACTGCAAACAGTTTTTCTATTGCGTGTTAACTAAAACTACCCACACTACGCCCACAGTAGTTAAAATATTGCTGATACTAACGAAAGTAACATACCCGTCTCTGACATATATATATTAGATAAATAGCAGATATACATAAAATTATAAACATGAAACAAGATCAAGGAACTATATGTAATGATGATGTTTAAGGAGAGAGGAAGTGTTTTTTACCAGACAATATACTACCTTTTCTTTATACCCGACTGCAAAAAGAAGATAAAGTTCTTATTAAAAACTAATGGTTTTAAGTACACCTTATTGTACTATTCAGTTAAGCTTAATTCCTTTCACAGTCGCACAACTGTGCAAGACAGAGACAGGAACATGTCGTCACATTCACGGCAAACTTACGAATCTGCAAATTTAATGAAATCGATATTTTGAGAAAAAATTGTACCTAATATCAGTACTACACACCGTGGAAAATTTAAGAATTTTACCTCTGACGGTTACAGAATTCAAATGTTCGATTTTGCATTAAAGGGGCCGTGCACGAAATTGACTGATTTTGATCAATTTTGTTCAGTGGTTGTGAGAAAGAGAAAAAGAATCAAACCCTATTTCACAGATGAGTCATATCTGTCAAGCCCCGAGACCACCCATGACGAAGATATATGACCCACTTTAAAATAAACAAAACACTCAGGTTTCTCATAACATCTTGAATGTTATCGTCTATTGCTTTCGGTTCTCGAATTGATAAGGGATTCACTGTAAATATTTACGATTTTCGTGAACAACGTTAATTACTAGTGTTTATTACCCGTTTTAGTTGGGAATCGTATTGTTCATTGTTTTAACGATTTTTGATAAAACTACCGTACCAATTCACACAAAATTTTGTAGGGTACATTATGGATAGATAAGTTATCGAACAAAAGAGTTTTTAGAGACAAAAATTTAAAAAAAAAAAAAAAAAAAACTAGAATTTTTATGACCTCGAATTTCTAGTAACTTTACTAACTTTTTTTGTTCCAAAAAATTTTTTTTTGCTTTGAATTTTGGTGAAAATGTTGTCTAAAACGATGAAACATGAAATATAACCAGTACTTTTTTCCTAATTCTGCTTTCATACAGGACTAGATAATGACAAGCAAATAGTTTTTTTTCAACGTACAACGTCAAACAGACGAGTAATCACCATACTACGTTTGTATGAGAGAATAACCGACTAGTGTATCCTTAATTACTAATTTAAATAAATTTTAAAATACGTAACGAAAATTGTAAATGTAATTCGGGTAGTATTGCCACTTATTTCTGTTTTTTTCTTTTGTATTGTACAATGTTTTGGAATAAATGTTTTCCCTAATGCGAAAGATCACCAAACCACCAAAACATAACATAACATCACGCCTGTAATCCCCGAAGGCTTAGATAGTACACCCACATTTCGCCAGTCATGTTTAAGTCCCATGCAATATGGGGCGAGCCTATTGCCATCAAGCTAGCACACATTCAGAATCCAGGCTGCTACTGAGAAATTCCAGATAGAAAATTGCAAAAAAACACTTTGCACAACTCGGTAATGGAACTCAGGACCTCATGCTCAGCAGTAGTACTTGCGACCATTAGACCAACGAGGCAGACAAAAAAATGGCAGTCTGTAAAAATTACGATAAAAAGTGAAGAATCAATTCATTTAGTTTATTTTAATTGCATTAATTATACATCAGGCTTGGAGAAACGCAAACTGTAACAGCACAACAGTGTAGTGAGTTAGGAGTGCCAGCAGGTGTAATGGTTGACAAACATCTATGTAGAACATTCCTAAGACACTCATCTTGCTGAATGACACACGGTGGACTCGCAGGATGTTTTTGCACAACTTCTTTTGATTGTCATCTGTCAACAATAGGAAGAAATAGGTATGGTAAGTTACGCTGCAGTACTATCTGAGAACAGTGGTTTTGTGCTTTTAACAAAATATCCGAATTGGACTGTCTGAAGACCTGCACATACTTTCATTAATGGTTGTAACGCCGCTCTACGTTTAATGTATACAGATTGGCGATGAGGTTATCACATTAATTGAAACTACGTATCCTACATGACGTTCTTCGAAAAGACTCATTAAAAATACAACAATAATAAAACATTCTAGTCACGGTACCTTTTTTTTTGTTTTAGAAGCCTGCAAAAGGACACACGGAGGGATCAAATAAGAACAGTACCCTAATTGCGTAACTTATTTTCGTAAACAATTATGACTAATTTGTTTCATTTTGACAGTTCAACAACATTCATTGCGTTATTTACGTTGTTGAGCAGTTTTTTTTCCAACTTATGAAACAGTAGATTAGCAATCTGTTTCAAATCGAAGCAGATTGTGGTTGTGTTGTATTATGTAATTAGGGTACAGGTTGCAGCAGAAATGATGAGTTTATTGGATAATTCTCCTTATTCATACTGAACACATATGTATTAATATTGTTCACGTCATCATCATCATCATTTCAGCCGAAAGACGTTCACTGCTGGACATAGGCCTCCCCCAAGCACCGCCACTTCGACCAATTCTGTGCTTTCCGCATCCAGCGGATTCCTTCGGCCTTCACAAGGTAATCGGTCCATCTTGTGGGAGGCCTTCCAACGCTACGTCTTCCGGTAATTGTTCGCGTATTTCAATGCAATTAAAATATGCATTATGTTTCAGTTAATGCTAATATCTGATTAACTCATACTTCTGTCATTATTTTCAGATGATATCATAACCACTAGTGTCCACAAATTAAGGGGATGCATGATCCGACAACACTTTAAAAAATACGTCAGTACTTTTTATTATTTAATTTTGTTTAACCTCTGAGTCATACCTGTCAAGCCCCGCGACCACCCACGACGTAAAAGATTTATGACTCGCCTTCAAATAAACAAAATACTATAATATATAATATAATGTGTATATATAATATAGTGTCCGCAAATTAAGGGGGATTCATGATCCGACAACGCCTTAAAAATACGTCTTTTTATTATTTGTTTTATATTTACTTGTTCTTCATAGTTTTTTTTTCCAACTGCAATCAGCCATTGGGCTATTATCGGATTTGTTGGTTCATACGATGTCGTGGCAATTAGAGTTTGACGCATCCTGTGACATGTCTCCTCATCAAAATTTCAATTTAAACAATGGTTAAATTGAGGCTATTCGTTTCCTTTTTAGGCGGAATATGGAGTTTTCAAAAGCTTTTATTTAACTTGCAATGTATGTATGTATGTTCGGGTGGACTCTTGCAACTCAATTTTGAAGCAGATATGTTCAACCGATTGAGCTGAAATTTTGTATACACGTTTAATTTGGATGACAATACATGATAAATTAGTGACGTCATTCTAAATCCAATATGGCGGACCATCCAAGGTGGCGGAATAGTTATTTTTAATGCATTTCTACAATATGTGTATCAAATGAAAGGACTTGTTGAGAGTAACTCGAAAAATAATGTGACGTTATTCTAAATCCAATATGGCGGAACATCCAAGGTGACGGAATAGTTATTTTTTATGCACTTCTGCAATATGGGTATCAAATGAAAGGGCTTGCGGAGAATAATTAGAAAAATATTCTGACATCACTCTTAATCCAATATGGCGGACTTTTGAAGTTTTTTATGCTTTCCTATAGTATGGGTATTAAATGAAAGGGTTCGCGGAGAATAAAAACGCATGTTAAAAAAAATGGTGATTTTAAGCTCCGTTGCTCTAATCCACCTGAAAGTTGTAGAGACCTCGATTACCTACTATTAGAAACCTAGCCAGCGATAACTAAAAAGTAAAAATAAATTATAAGCAAAAAAACCTTTTTTAAAAAAAAGCTTTTATTTAAATGCTCTAAAAAGAAGAAAATAAAATTTTCTTTTAAAATTTTAACTATCAACTTATAACCTCATTATACACAATTTATATGATCATAAAAGCTTGTCGCGCGATTACACTTATAGGTACTAATGCAAACCTCGCGACAAGCTTTTATTATCATCTGGCATTAAAGTTTGACCTGCGTGAGTCCTAACCGCAGCGCCACTGCTGTAACATTTGCGGAAGCACTATGCCCGAGGGAGATGGCGATAGCACGCTCGCCGTGCCGGCTAGTTGAGTGCGAGCGCTGAGAGAAATACTGGGTGCTACACGCAGCTTCAAAAATACAGACTGTTTTAACTTCTCATATCTCGGTAGACAAACATCGTACCCCAAAAAGAAAGGTTTTATGGCACAGTAGACCTTATGATGGCAAAAATTTACATTTTAAAATTAAAAATACTGTATTTTAAATTACAGTATTTTGCCTTGACACAACAATTTGCCACTCCCTATGTCAAACAAATAATTCCAAAAGTTGTTTACCTGTACAGTTTGAAGCCAAAATGAATTCACATGAGTTTCGTGAAGCCTTGATAGCTTCATAGAATGCCTCGAGCTGCAGACTGAGTGAGATTTGTATGATCAAATTTTTTATTATCCAGAAAGAAAGAAATATGGACACGGTAGGATTTTCCCGCTAGAAGAAATAAGCAAAACAGATATGAATGTATGGTAATAATTAGTTAATATTTATAAGGTATAAGTTGCATAGTGATTGATGATCCTATTACTGTTTCAAATGAAGCATCCGAATTTTAGTAAGCGAGGCATTTGCTCGTGGTTCCTGTAGTGATGGGCGTATCTGATGATGATAAGTTTGAAAATGACATGGGATTTGCAAAAAGTAATGAATCGAGTAGGTATGAACGATGGGAAATCAGTGATGGTGATTGGCAAATGTAAAAACAAAAAAAACGGTAACCTAAAACGACTTCAGTACTTGGTTAGATATTAAATACAAATAGAAGTTACTTGAGAGAATCGCTAGTTTTGTTTCAAAGTTCTTAAGCCTTAGCTCCCAAAAACTTGGAAAATATTACCATAGACATTTTACTAATTACGATGCGACATTATTAAACGAGATAGAAATAGTTTTTCCTATTAATGGTGTACTTACCTCCTCAAATTTCATCTTATATTTGAATAATTCTATCGCAAGTTGAATATCAACCAAACCTTCAAAGAGGGACTCCATTGTTTGATATAGGATCTGAAAGAGATAAATAAATATTACAAGACATCACCGGTTTAAAAAATGTATGTCGAAATACAAAATATACAATTAATCTAAATTCCTTTTTGATACTGCACTGACCTAAAGTTCTCGACATATCAAATTAAGCCAAATAAAAAGATGCACTTACTGGTATCTGATAAATATTGTAGATAATTTTGTAGCACGCTAAGATTTGGTCAAAAGCCTGAAACATTCCCGCATTCTGTTGTTTACTGTATTCATTTTTCCGTGCAAGTAATAATTGAAAATTCCATACTTCAACTCTATTGGTCAGTAGCTTAATTGATCTCATTGTGTATATTAAATTTGAATCAAAAGTCACAGAACACAATATATAAAACATGACATTCCATGGAGGCTTGTGAAACAGTACGTGAATATAGGTTAAAACAATGATATAAAATCCAAAGATTGCAGCGATACTCATCCAACTTCCTATGATGATACGTTTGAGACTAGCCTTATTATTAAGAAATCTGTGCACTTCTTGAAAGTGTAAAATACATAAAACACTTTTCTTAGTTTGAATGAGGTTGATGATAAAGTTCATGATGATTCCAAAACATTTAAAAATAAAATCGAAGATTGATGCAAACATCATAAAATCAATGTTACTATATCTTTTGAAATTGTCATCTAACGCTATTTCCATGATACGGTAGACATACGTTGACAGGAACGTTATTGCACCACATATTAATATGAACTTATTGAAACAATTATTTGCATTTATAAAATTGTTTTTGATGTGATATTTGGGGTTAAGTGTCAAAGTTTGCATTAAATTAAGAGGCAGAAAAATACGATGTACTTCTTTGTCGATTTGGTTATTTCTCATAGTTTTATCATTTATTTCGATTCTGTTTACAACATTTCTCTTTTGAAACTCCATTATGTGTCACCGTAGTGTATGATTGTGAACTCCCAAGGAATAAAATGAATACTTGACTAAAGGGCTAAATAACTATGTTTATATAATAGGTACCATCACTACGTTATTGATTTCATTTGGAAGAGTGAACACGGTACTCACGGTATTACCTTTATGATTTACTAGCTGTCGCCCGAGGCTTCACCCGCGTGGATGTCGGAAATTATTATACGGAAAAGTACTACCAGGATAAAAAATATCATTATGTTAATTCAGGTTATAATCTATCTGTGTGCAAAATTTCATCCAAATCTATTTAGCTGTTTTTGCGTGATTGAGTAACAAACATCCAAACACACTAACTTTCACATTTATAATTTCTTAACTAAAGAGCTATAGAACGATGTTTATATAATAACATTACCTTATTGATTTCATTTGTAAGAGTGACGACGGTACTCACGGCATTACCATACGGTATCACACTGTTTGAAAAATTGTCAATAATGAAACAAACAGGAACAAAAAGCATAATTCTAATTACACACTGAAGACGTCACGTGGTGGTCTTGCAAAGAAGTTGCTCAAGAATTTGTAAAATTCTTTACCAGTATCTCACTTAAAACTACTGAAACCTTAAATGCCTCGCCCACGCGCTCTTTTGGTTTAGTAAGGGCGAACGTTTCTGTTATATATAACCGAAAGGGGGAATGGAGATGGAATAACGCAACCGATATGAATAAGCTTATAATATTGAACTGACGCAGCAGTCTAACAAACTACCTAGTGTACCTACTTATTTCATTATTATAAGTATATGGGTACCCACATAACAGTTTCAGCCTGCCCGATTGAATTCATTAATTTAAAGCATATAAACCCCACAACAGTAATAAAAGCTTTTAAACAAATCAAGATCAAATTGACCGATGATCTTTGGGGAATTTCCATAAAGGTTAAATAATGGAGACCATAACGCCTTATTTAGTCTTAATATTAAATTTTTGGGTGGATCAAGGAGTCTTCCCGGATTTATGTCGTATAGCATTTTACTGTGGGATCAGGCTGCTGACACTGAATCCATCTTTATTTTGCAAAAGAGAGTTGTCAGAGCCATTTACAATTTACGTCGCCGCGAATCTCTCAAGGAACTATTTAATAATAATACGCCGTATCTCTACGTTGACGTCGTGGTGGGGCTTGCGTGCTCCGAATTCTGGGTCTGTGCCGGCAGAGTTTACTTTACCAGAACAGGTCTAAGATGAGGAGCCAGATCAAGAGAGATACAAAAACCCCTCAGAGCAGTGTGTGGCGAGCTGTTGGGCAGTAGCGACCCCACGGACCCTATCTCCCGGAAGAAGTCTTGTTCCTCACTTCTGGCCTTTATTGGCCGGCTGGAGTGAGCACTGACGAGGAACAGAGCTCCCACCTCATTCTCGCCTTTATTGGCCGGCTTGAGTGGAGATTTGCAAGAGCAAACGTGCTCGGAGGAAGGAAGTATTCCAATAAGATGCTGGTAGGGATCTTGACCGTACTTCCGGGATTGTCCCGATAGCCGTAGAATACCTCTCGACTCCTCATAAGCACCTCAGGACATGTTGCCCCCTTATCGCTACGACACTTTGTGCTAGCGACCGTTTTCGGGAGTCCATTATTGAGTGTGCAAATCACCCTCTGCCATTTTATCCGTGTACATATAAATCATTGATTAGGCAGGGGCCATAGTCCTTCCATAGTCTCAAGTCCCCAGTCAACTTAAGCCACCCAAACCCATCATCATTTCAGTCGAAAGACGTCCACTGCTGGACATAGGCCTCCCCCAAGCACCTCCACTTCGACCCATTCTGTGCTCTCCGCATCCAGCGGATTCATGCGGTCTTTACAAGTTCATCAGTCCATCTTGTGGGAGGCCTTCTAACGCTACGTCTTCCGGTACGCGGTCGCCACTCCAAAAGCTTTCGGCCCCATCGGCTATCCGTTCTGTGAGTAATGTGCCCTGCCCATTGCCACTTGTGTTTGGCAATTCACCGGGCTATGTCGGTTACCTTGGTTCTCCTGCGGATCTCTTCATTTCTGATTCGATGCCAAGCGTGCGATTATGGCATACCCCCCAAAAAATGACAAGCCCAGACCCATAGTCCAATAGATTTGTTTCCAGATTCTGCATAGTCCACACCAACCGGGGGTTGTCTTTTGGTGCACTTGCATAGTGCATACTGGGATAATCGTCGGTTGGTGCCTCATTGTTGGTGATAGTGGGAGACAAACTGATGCTGCTTACTTTGATTTCAGGAAAACATTCGACCTAGTCGAAAATTACATGTTGCTTAAAAAATTTGCAGGTATTGGTTTCACCCCACACTCACTCCCGTTTTTGCCAGTTATTTGAGGGATAGGCAACAATATGTGTAATATGCGGGACACATGTCAGATCCATACATATTTCACGAGGTCCGGAGTAAGCCAAGGTAGTAGTAACCTTGGTCCTTTGGGCTTCCTTCTGATGGTCAACGACCTTCCAGCAGTAGTCCAAGATGTTAAGTGTCTGTTGTTTGCTGATGACCTCAAATTGTCCCTCGCGGTAAAAAGCAGTGATGACTGTGTTAGGCTACAGAGAGACATAGGGTAATGAGCTGGAGCAAAGAAAATCTCTTGCAGTTTAATACTTTGAAGTGTGTGACAATCACTTTTTCTCGCGCACACAACCCCATCTTACATGCCTACCATATTGACGGGTCGCCTATGACAAGCAAGGGTCATAGAAGTCAAGGACTTGGGGGTAGCCTTTAACACGGGTTTGACTTTTCGTGATCACATAATGCGTAGCTGTAAACGAACGTATAGGAATTTAGATTTCATGCTTCGTACGGTCCGAGGGTTCACGAATGTGAAAGCTATTATTGCATTATATAATGTACTGGTGAGAAGCCTGTTAGAATGAAATGCAGTCATCTGGGCTCCGCATGAAGCTAAATATAGTCTCATGCTGGAGAGGGTACAAAATAAATTTATAAGGCATTTATTTATTTATTTATTTATTTATAAAATATGGATGACTTACAGCTAAAACAAACAGAATAAAAAAATTGTATGCGAGACTGACAGCCAATTAAAAGTCTTCACTTCTAAAAACAGATTGGAAAGAAAAAGTGTGAACAACACAACACAGCTACCAAAGAAAAAGAAGAGCGAAAAAAAAAAACAGTATAACATTCAATTTTAAACTAAATTCACATTACATATTCAATTTGTACAATAAAACCTGAACATACAAAATCTTAATTAAAAAAGTCAAGGCTCAGGCACTTTCTGGCCGAGGACACACTTGTTATGAATGGATCAAAATCATGCCGTTTGCACATGCTATTAAAGTTGCTACTTGCACGTACTATAAATGAATTTTGTCTGTAATTCGTAGAGGTAAATGGAACACGCAACGGTGCATTCCATCGCTTCGACCTTCCGGGAACGCTAAAATAAAATTTGGATAGAATATCGGAGTTATTAATAGAATTATTGAAAATTTTAAATAGTGAAATACAGTCGGAGATTGCTCGCCGATTAATTAGGGGTAATATATGATACTTCTTACAGAGGTTGAGGTAATCTTCTGACCGGTAGTGCACTTTCTGATGATAACACAAATACTTGATGAACCTTTTCTGGATGCTCTCTATACGATCAATGTACTTGTGATAACATGGATTCCAGATTTCAGACGCGTATTCCAAGTGGCTTCTAACAAATGTACAGTAAAGAATTTTCAAAGTTTTGGCTTGAGTGAAGCACCTGGATAGCCGCATTATGAAACCTAGTGCTTTAGATGCTTTAGCGACTATGGCATCTACATGAAATTCAAACGTAAGCTTAGAATCGTGATATACCCCCAGATCTCTGATGCAATTCGTTCTAGGTAGAACTTGATCACCTAAGATATACGATGAAGGTATAATTGCGCGCTTTCGAGAATATGTTAAAACCGAACATTTAGCAGGGTTGAGATCAAGCTTACTCCGACGACAATAAGCCTCCAGACGACGTAAATCATCCTGAAGTGCAATTACGTCCACATGTGATGATATTGTGGCGTAGATCTTCATATCGTCAGCAAAACACAACAGTTTGGATGAAATCAAGCAAGAGTTGATGTCGTTTATATAGATAATGAAAAGTAATGGGCCGAGCAATGAACCCTGGGGGACTCCACTGGGGACAGGCACCCAACTAGACATATAATTGCTTAATACTACTGTTTGGGACCTGTTTTCCAGATAAGAACTAAACCATCTAAGTAAATCACCTCGTATTCCCATACCGTATAATTTTGATAGTAAGATCTCATGGTCAATTCGATCAAAAGCTTTACTGTAATCAGTATAAACGACATCAACCTGCTTACCGTTATCCATGGCGTCAGTAATAAAATCATTGAGCAGAATTAAGTTGGTGACGGTAGACCTTCCTTTCAAAAAACCATGTTGAAAGGAACTAAACGAATTTTTAAGAGCGCTATACACTTGGTTATAGATAATCCTTTCGAAGATTTTTGCCACAATACAGAGCTTGGATATCGGCCTATAGTTAACAATTTCGGTTTTGACACCTTTTTTATGAATAGGCGTTATGAAAGCCGATTTCCAAAGTTCAGGTACAACACAAGTATCCAAGGATTTCCTGAAGAGAATCGAGACAGGTTGGGCAATCGCAGTCGAACATCGTACAAGAAATTTGGATGAAATATTATCTGGGCCAGCCGCTTTAGAAGTATCCAACTTGCGAGGCAAGTTAGAAACTTCCTCAACATTCACTACAATGCTACATATATCAGATAGGCTGGAAGATTCTGTAAAAAGTGGTGAAGAAATTCCATGACTAGGGCTAGTATCCAGAAATGTAGAGTGAAAGTACGTAGAAAACGCTTCGCATATTGATTCTCCGGTGTGCAATACTTCGCTCTTATAGTTTAAAGTGCTCGGAACTGCATTTGAGTTGTGTCTTTTTTTAACGAAGGTCCAAAAATTCTTAGGGTTTTCTTTAATAGATTTTTCGGTTAAATTCAAATAGTTTTCATAACATTGCGATTCTAATACCTTCACTCTTTCACGAAGAAGCTTAAATGTTGACTCATCCGCTATATTGCCGTACGTCCTAAATTTTTTAAAATATTTGTATTTTTCTTTAATTGTTTTAATTAATGCCGAATTGTACCAAGTTGGATATGTTTTGCTACGATGTAATTTTTGTGGAATGTATTTTGTGTGTAAATTGAGAATAACTCGATTGAAAAAGTCTAATGATTCATCAATTGTTCGTGTCGCAAATTCGGATTCCCAGTCAATCGTGGAAATATCTTTGTTGATAGATTCATAGTCACCTTTGTCGAACAGATATTGCGTCCGTGACGCGCACTCTAATAGCGGAGCTTCAACGAAATCCATGTTGATAAGCAGTGCTGGATGGTAGGCGTCAATGGGAACCAGCGGACTTGAACATTCAACCACAGTAACTAATTGGTTAGAAAGTACCAAATCTAAAATTTTACCGTACCTATTAAGAACACCATTGTATTGATCAAAATCTAGGGTACATAATTCATCACTAAGTAAAACTTCGTCAAAACTATTCTGGTTCATTGGGACGAGCGATAGATTGTCAGATAGGACCCAGTTAATACCGCTCATGTTAAAATCACCAATGATGAGAAAGTTATCAGAAGAGTTACTTATAACTATTTCGTTTAATTTTGTGAGGTAATTGCGAAGTTGCAAAGAAAAAGAAAGGCCTAAGTTTTGCTGACATAAATAAACAACACAAATATGTAAGGTAATATATTTACGTGTATTAGAATTTCTCAGTCGTATGCTGAGCCATAAATCCTCTGCTGTAGAATTGAAGGTAGGTTGGCATATAACTGAAAGTTCCCTACGTGTAGCAATAAGCACACCCCCACCACGCGACTGCCCGGTCAAAACATAATCCCGATCACGACGCCACACAATGTACCGTTCGTCAAAGAATTCGGAATTTAAAACTCCATCCAATAACCATGTCTCTGTAAGAACAATAATATCATACGAGTTAAGCAACATTTGACGATAGAAAGTATCACTTTTAGTTCTAAGCCCGCGAACGTTTTGATAAAATATATTTAACTTAGAAGCCATTAAAAGCCAAACCTAATAATTGTGTATAAATCTGTATAATCCATTAAAATGAAGCATTGAATTAAATAACATTGTAGATTAAGGTATAATATAATAAAATAAGTATAATGAAGGTAAAAGTCGATAAGATTAGCGCGAGCGCAAGAATCATACGATGTTACGTAGTAAACAGGCGTGCGAAAAAGCAAGCAATAGTGCGTGGTGCGTGCAAGTGCGAGAGAGTAAAACATATTATAGTGCGGTAAAGCTTTAAAGCAAACAGCGCAATAACGATCACAAAGCATACAATTATTAACTAAACAAAAGAGAGGTGGCGAACTCATTAGTACGGCAGAAGTGTTAAACATTTTGCAAAAAGTTATTGTGACCCAAATGGTATTAAGCATTTTGAGCCATTGAAGTAAAATATTATAGCAAAATAGGAAAGTGAGTATAACAATTAAGAAGCAAATTAAACAATTTTGTTTAAATCTGATTCCTTCCTTATAATAAAAACCTTCGAATGAGTGTTTTTAAGTATATGAATTTTACCATGTTTAACCCATACGTACTCATAATGTTTATCCTTGGCAATGATTTTAACTTTGGATAAAAGCTTTTTGTACTCCACGCTTAGATGATCGTTAACATATATACGCTGTGATGAACCTTGAAACCCGATGTCACAAGTGGATAGGTCCTTCCTGGCGCGTGCCGCCGCAATGAAATCTTCCTTTACATACCGGTTTAAAAAACTCACTATTATCAGCTTTTCATTGGAACCAAAAATAAGGACCCTTGAAATATAGTTTACCTGGGTTTTGGGACAGCTGTAGTTAACTTTACGGCCAATAGCATCGATAATTGAGTACAAATTCTCATCCTTCTTTGTAGGAACCCCCTTAATTTCAACGTTGTTTAGCCTGGATCTCTGTTCATAAGTCGAGAGTAAATACTTCGTGCTCGCCAAGTCAGTCTGTAGACACTTCACTGAATCCTGAAGCTTTCCAAATTCAGATACTTTTGCTTCAACTTCCACGAGTCTTGTGTCAAAATCCTCGAGTCTCCCACTAGTGCCCTCACATGTCAACTTAAGCTGAGCTAACTCCCCCCTGATCACGCGAATATCATCTACCAAGGTCGGCAAGTTAAGTAGCTGCCGCTTCATGTCACGTATCTCGCTTAATATGGTATCCAGCGACGCAGGTTCAGGGGTAGGCACAACCGGTGATGAGGTTCTGCAAGTGGGGCATTTCCATTGTGCCATCCTATTGGCACCCAGCTTTCTCCATCCGGTCTCAGAGATGTTTGCACATCCAAAATCCAGATGTTTCTTGCAACTGCCGCACTGGACGCCATCGTTAAACTGCACGTTACAAACTGCGCACAATTTCATTTTCAAAATTTTATAATTTGCATTAAACTAAGACGTAAAAAAGGTTGACAACCTATTTCTTTTGAGTGGCGCGTACTGTGCGTATGAGTGTCCACACACGAGTCGATTTAAGCAGTATTACGGGGTCTATCCATTTTATCCGTTAATGTATCCAACCTTATTTATTTTATGTATGGTAGGATACAATGAGCTAAGGGTGAGAAGGGATCTTGCACTCACCTGGTATATACGAGGGTCATTCAATAAATACTTAGCCTACAAAAAGTAAACGAAAATTTTGGAAAAGTGGCAATTTATTTTTCAACATAGTCTCCTTTTAGTTCGATACACTTAGCCCAGCGATGCTCCAACTTTTTTAACCCGTCCGAAAAATAGTTTTTGTCAAACTCTGCAAAATAGGCCTCCGTGGCGGCGATGACCTCCTCATTCGATCCATATCTATTCCCGGCGAGTGATTTTTTCAGATTAGGAAACAGAAAGAAGTCACAAGGGGCCAAATCTGGAGAATACGGTGGATGGGGCAGCAATTCGTAGCGTAATTCGACCAATTTGGCCATGGCAACGGCAGACGTGTGAACCGGTGCGTTGTGGTGAAACAGCACTTTTTTTCTTCGCCAGATGGGGTCGTTTTTTCTTTAATTCGGCGTCGAATCGGCCCAATAAATCGGCATAGTAAAGCCCTGTAATTGTTTTACCTTTCTCGAGGTAATCGATGTAGATCACACCTTGTGAATCCCAGAAAACGGTGGCCATAACTTTTCCGGCCGATTTTACAGTTTTCGCCTTCTTTGGAGCACGTTCCCCGGTCTGGATCCATTGTTTTGATTGCTCCTTGGTCTCTGGTGTGTACCAGTGGATCCAGGTTTCATCGACGGTCACAAAACGACGCAAAAACTCCGCTGGATTCCGCTTAAACAGCGCCAAACACGTCTCCGATGTGGTCTCACGGTTGCGCTTGTTTTCTGGTGTGAGTAAACGCGGCACCCATCGCGCCGACAGCTTTCTCATGCCGAGTTCCTCGTGAAGAATATGATGCACTGTTCCTTCTGAAATGCCTACAGTCTCAGCTAGCTCCCGAACCTTCAATCGGCGATCTGCCAATACGAGATCATGGATTTTTTTAATGTTTTCCTCCGTAGCAGCTGTTTTCGGTGCACCTGGACGTGGTTCATCAAAAACCGACGTACGGCCACGTGCAAACTCGTTGAACCAATTCTTGACGGTGGCCATCGATGGAGAAGAGTCACCGTACACAGCATCCAAGCGCTCTTTGATTTCGATGTGCGTTTTCCCTTCCAAAAATAGGAATCGAATCACCGAACGATATTGCTCTTTTTCCATTTTTGTAAAACCGATCGACACGTTCGCTTCCATAAGTTGTCAAATTAAAACAAATGAAGGGATTGGAATGAAAATTTGAAAAAAGAATTAAAAAAGAATGTGCTACACTGTGGTAAAACTCTTTTGAAAGTACAGCGCCCTCTGGCGATGAGGCTAGGTACTTATTGAATGCACCTCGTATTTATGTTACTGAGAGGGAAGGTGTATAATGCAGTTATTTTAGGGCAGGTGAGTCTGTGCGTTCCGGACAGGTACGTGTGGTGACGACGGCAGTCGCCACTGCTAGTGGAGCCGCGCGCTCGGACCAACCTTTTAAGTGAGGCGCCCCTGACGCGTGCACTCCGCACGCTCAACCTCATAGCGAGTGAGACGGACTTATTCTGTTGTTCTCTGAGTGAATTCACAAGGAATGCATTGTTTATATTTAGTTATTTTTTGTAATTAGTTACACCTATATGTTAGTAAAATGATTTTATTTTAAGTTTATTTATATAATAGTTTTTTTTTTTAAATTAAGTTAGGATAAGCGCATTTATTGCATTGGGTAATGGTCCTGTAATAGTAAATGTAAGTTGAAAAATAAATAAATATAAAATTGTCTAAGAGGCCTCTGCGAGTTGGCTTCGGCCCCTCGTACGCCTTCCAAAAGACCGGGATCCTAAGGTCCCGAGACATTTAAATATATATAAAAATAATAATAAGTAGCCCATATTGTCCCACTGCAGAACAAAGGCCTCCCTTTCCTTTTTCCATCAAACCCGATCCTGAGCCAATATGGACCAATTCCTCCTATAAGTGTCAAGTTCGTACCGCCATCTACGCCTGGGTCTTCCACGATGCCGCTGGATTTTAGCCCACAATGCATCCGACATGCGGCAAACGTATCCGACCCAATCCCACTTGAGTTTGGCTACTTTTTGGGTGACGTCAACGATTTGTGTCTTAAAGCGCAGTATCGTGTTCCGTATCCGGTCGGTAAGTCGAACTCCAAGGGTACTGCGCTCCATCGCTCGCTGGCAAACCACGAGTACAGTCTTCTGTTGAACTGTCAAAGACCAGGTTTGATCGCCGTATGTAAGGATAGGGAGAATGCACATGTCCAATAATTTGCGTTTATGGCAGATTGGAAGATCTCCTTTCATAAGGGTTTTCATTGACCAATAGCTCTTCCAGGTGTTTTTGGTGCGGCGAGCAACTTTTTTTTTCTTATATCGCCTGAAAGGAGACTATTTGGCTGAGGTAGATGTATTCTGGGACATACGCAATCTCCATACCCTCCACAAACTGTGTTTGTTTAACGCTATTTGTCATGAGTTTGGTCTTTGACATGTTCATTCGAAAACCAATTTCAAGGCTTGCTTTGTTCAATTAATTAAGGAGAGGCCTCTTCGGAACCCTGCTTTTTTAGGTGTTTGGTGGGAGTCAAGTTGGTTTGAAATGCGGTTCTCTATAATCTTTACAAACGCTTTGTATAAATGTGACACCAGACTGACGGGACGGTAATTGCTAATTTCAGATTTGTCACCTTTCTTGTATAACAAAATGATTGTGGAGTGGCAGAATTGAGCAGGAAACGAACTAGTTTGTAGTATCGACTTAAATAAGTTGGTGATGTGAGGAAGTAGTACGGGCTCTCCAATTTTCAGGGCTTCGGTAGAGATGTTGTCTTCGTCAGGGCTTTTATTGTATTTCATACTGCGCAGAGCGCAATGGACTTCAAAACCTGTAATTGGAGCTGCATTTTGTGGTAGGGAAACATTATAACAAGAAACTATTTAAAAAGATTAATATTTTGACGGTACCTTGCCAATTCATTTATGAAAATTTTATGTATGTAAGAAAAAATCTACATCTTTTTAATAAATGATGTGATAGAAATAATTTTAATACTAGAAATAAAGATAAAATAGATCAACAATTTTTTTGAATATCTAAAGAACATATTTTATGGGGTACTGTGTTAAATGTTACAATAAAATACCTTGTGATATATTGCAAATAAGTGAAAGAAAATTTAAAACTCATTGAAAGTACACTTTGTAAACAAGCATATTACAAATTAGAGGATTATATCCAAGATAAGAATGCTTGGAAACTTGCTGATCCTGCTCCATAGGATAATCTAGAATCTAGACAAAACCAAACTGTTAGCTAATTTAATTTTATAATTTTCTTTCATTTAATTGCAATGTATCACAAGTTATTTTGTTGTAACATTTAATTTTTAGTATAATAATATCATATTTAACTCACCCACTGACTTATTAGTATTGTTAACATTTTAGGAATATCGTCTACTTTTACAATGTTTGGAAATATGTGAGCATGTATCTATTACATAGTAAATTTATCTGTCGTTGCTTCATTTTTAATTCTTTTTACCTATTGTGGTATAGTAATTTTATTCTAGGTGCATCATCTTCAAATATAATTATATGTACTGTAGGCTGCACCAATTGGGTACCCCAGTTGTATTAAAATTAACTTTGCTACAACTTTGCAATTCAAACATCCTTATGAATAATACAAAAAGTATTTAATATGCTCGGATGTGATTCGAACCATTGAATAATTGGTTATCGTTTGATTACCGCGAGCTCTTACCAACTAAGCCAGTTAGGCTGTTAATAATTCGATGAATTGATCAATCTACTTGGCGTTATAATTCTGTCAATCAATGATTTATGGAAACAATATGTCGGTAATAAGTAGTAATACATAATTTTATTTAGCACTAGTAATTTATTATGTTTTACGCTGTATTAAGAAATATAGTTTTATATAATTAAAAAAAGCGCTAGATTTAGCGCTAGGCGCTTAAACGCGCTTCGAGACAAAAAAAGCGCTAGATCTGGCGCGAAAAGCGCTAAGTTGGCAGCACTGGTTGCCAAGGACCCTTGTATCAAGTTTTATGTAATAATTAAACTGTTGTTATGCCACAAGTATCGTTTTTTCATTAGTATTAACGCACGCCATTACAATAGTTATTTTCTGGACGAAAAAACTTATAGGTCCGATAATGATGGAAAAAAAATACTATGGCGGAAACCTAACGAACGCTACAAGCCACAAAATATATCACCGAACAGGTCCAGTGGTAGAATAACATTAGGTAAAAAAACGCCTTTATTTGAATAACATAACATCACGCCTTGTTTCCCCGAAGGGTTGGGTAGAGGTGTCCCTGTAGCAGGTACACCCACATTTCGCCAGTTACGTTTAAGTCCCATGTAATAGAGGGCGAGCCTATTGCCATCAACCGGGCACAAATCCAGACTCCGAGCTGCTACTGAGAAATTTCAGATAGAAAAACTTTATTACGTAAATAAATAATTGATTTCCATGTCATAACAGATTTAATTTTATTGATGTCGTGGCCAAATCTCAGAATTGAACATTTCATAAAATGATCGAACATTTCATGAAATGGTTGTGTTTCATGAAATGGCCAGCTAAAATTGACCATATCGTTTAAACGTCAACGTTTAATAATAATATCATTAAAAGATATTATCATTAAACGTTGACGTTTAAACGATATGGTCGAATGATAATATCATTAAACGACATCATATGATCATATGATGTCATATTATGACAACGACATATTATGTCAATCAACGTTTAGCCATAACACTAACTAGGGTATCCATGCAAATATTACTGGCATTCATTATCTTTTAGTAATCTGGATCAATGGATAAATCAAATATTTTTAAATAGCTTTCATTCCAGAAGAAAAATAATAATGAATAAGATAGAATAATTAAATTCTAATCTGTGAAATACGTTCGAAACTCCATGGTTTTTAACGTTGCGGTCGTTTTTCGAGTGACTTTCATAAAAGTCACGTAGCTTGGTATAATAACGATACTTCACTGCACTTTTATCTTCTATTTGCATATTTATAATTGCTTTTCCAATCAAATTATCGTCCGCCGCCATGATGCACAACAAAAACAAAGCGACATCAACGCCTCTACCGGTAGATAATCTAACTATTTTACGATGTGATCACTAAAATGTGGCCACATCATGAAGTAGTCGTGCATTTAACTGTGCATATCGTCAAACGTTGAGTATTCAATGATCTAGCCAGATCACATCATGATGTGGCCAGCGGTCAATATTCTATTTCATGAAATGTAAGCATTTCATGAAATGATCAATTCTAAGATCTGGCCACGACATTGACATTATTATGAGAAATTAAGCTATTATTTAGCAATGTTTATCACCACTATATCTTAAACGTTATACTTACTATCGAATAAACTAATATTATGTTACTAAAAAAACTTATTTTCAGGTTACTGGGGATGGATGTCATCTATGGGCCCGGGCGAATTAACAGAAGTAGGCGGGCGCATAAATGGCAAGAAATAATTATCTTCAAATATTGCAAGAGGTTATGTTGCCTACAGTGCGTGTTGCGTACCCAGAAGGACAAATGTATTTCGTCCGTGATAACTGTGCTGCATTGATCCCGAATGGTGAAGGAGTGGCTAAGTTTACAGGCAGTTTATAACTGTAATCGCCTGGCCAGCTAAAAGTCTGGATCTTAATCCAATTGGAAATATGTGGGGTCAAATGATTTTGAATTGGGACTCAAGTGAATTGAAGTCCAAGGATAATCTACAACAAGAAGTCATAAGGACTTGGGAATTGATGCGTGGTAGAAAGATAGGCCATGGAGCGGGCTATGCATGGAGTCTCTCTGAGGGATCGAATCCGGAACGAAGTGATCTGGCAGAGCACCAAAGTTATCGACATAGCTCACAGAATTAGCAAGCTGAAGTGGCAGTGGGCCGGCCATATCAGCCGTAGAACCAATGACCGTTGGGGTACACGTGGAGCCCGCGAATTGGCAAACGTAAGGTAGGACGCCCTCAGGCTAGGTGGAGTGACGATCTTCGCAGGGTGGCTGGTAGCAGCTGGATGAGAGTTGCCGAGAATCGAGCTGAATGGCGTGCCATTGGAGAGGCCTATGTCCAGCAGTGGACTGCTATAGGCTGATGATGATGATGATGATGATGAGGTAGATAGGCTGGAATGTAGTAACTCAAATGAGAAGCCGACTACAGCAAATAATACTCAATGAGAGTCATCCCCTCCGCTACTACCATAAACGCTATTAAAAACAAATCGACTTATAGTAAATAGGTATAAGTGGTTCCTAATTGCGATCATCCTATATATTTTTGATCCCGTAATTCCGTTTGGTTTATATCGTTATAATAATTATAATAAAATAAAGTGTCGACATTGACACATTGAAATAACTCAAATAATAAATCATTTGACCTTACTATTTCATTATTATTATTTATTAGTAATTGGCGGTAGATAATATTTATGATTTATGAGGGATGTAATTTTTTTTATCATTAGAATGTTAACTAATGATAACATGTTTTTTTCATTCGTTAATTTCATAATAAAAATTATTCTACTAGTTTGAAAGGTAAATTGTCAACCATTATAAGTAGTTGTTGTAAGTTAACTATTTTGCAGTAAAGCGATACAAACTTTTTATATGTTACAGTTATATATAATGTTATACAGTTATTTTTTTCAATTTACAATAAATTTTACTGAAGTAAATTATATTTCTTTCATTTTAATGTAAACCTACTAGTTATAAACAATATCTGTATATATAAAATGGTAAACTGACTGACTGACTGACTGACTGACTGGGTGATATATCAACGTACAGCTCAAACCACTGAACGGATTGGGCTGAAATTTGGCACACAGGTAGATAATATGACGTAGGCATCCACTAAGAAAGGGTTTTTGGAAAATCGACCTTTAAGGGGGTGAAAAGGGGGGATTTTGTTTGTATGAAAAATTTTATTCCTTGAGTTAATAAACTTGAAAATTGGCACGAATACTTATCTATGTAAATTATAAAGTTTGCCATTTTTAGTTTTTCTAAACTACCCCCTAAGGGAGGATTGGGGGGTGTCATAGTTTGTATGGAAGAATTTTAACGCGCGGTCTGATTAACTCAAAACTCAGTATTTATACTTAAGACTGAAAACAAATAAAAACGTATATCAAGGTTTTTTGAAAATCTACCCCTGACGGGGTGAAAAGGGGTATTTATTTTTACAGGATTTTACTGTTTGGCTTGATTAACTTGAAAATTTGTATAAATAATCTATGTCAAATAATGGAAACGTCACAATAGACTTTTCAAAAATTATTATCACGCTATTTGCTATGGGGGATGAGCAATATTGCATTATTTTATTTTATGTTCGTATTCTTCTATAGTTTACCGCAAACTGTAAAAAGACTATCCAAAAGGTTAGAATATTGCAGATAATTACAGATTTAACCTTTTAAAACATTATCATCACGCTATACCTTTATGGAGCTAAGTAGTCAATCATAACATATACAGGGTGGATGTTGATATGGGGCAATAAGGGCAGGTACCTTAACCGTTGTCGCTACAAGAAAACGGTCTTAGGAGACTGTCCTTAACTTTTTGATCTGCATTCACAGATTTTGAAAAAATTGTACAGTCAGCAAGAACATGGGTAATTTTCACAAAAACTTTTTTGATTCCTGTCGATCCTATTTCTTATTACTAGCGTCAAAAAAATATATCGGGCCAACGGAGGGCGAATTTTTGAATTTTCTCGTACTCAAGTACGAGAAAATTCAAAAATTGCAAAAAACTTTCCATACATTTCGTAGAAAATGAGCCTGAGAGGAGATAGAACAACACGAAATATTATCCGCAACGATCAAAATCCGTAGTGCGCGCATAGCCTAAGTTTTTAATACCTATCTATTTCAACTTGATACTTCCACGCGTTTCTGAGAAAAAGTGTCTTGACAGGCAACGATGTCATCCTTTAAGGGTTTCCATTTTTCATTTTGAGATACGGAACCCTAAAACAGATTTATTACCTATCTATCTATTTGTTACCTTTTCATGCCGTAACGGCTGAACAGATTTAGATGAATGGTATACGGATAGGCCATGACCTGGGTTAGGACATTTGATAAGTACTCTGAATATCGGTAGTACGTTCCTGTGGGATATTTTCCGACCTTTGCGCGTGCGAAGCCGCGGGCATAAGCTAGTAATGTATAAAAAGAAAAAGTTTCATAAATACTGCAAGTGAAAAATAAAATTTGACAAAAACAAAAATTTTATTATCAGACCGCTAAAAGCAAACCTGAATGAGCGGTTTCGCATGTTACAGTCTCAACGTCTAGACCAACTAAACTGTTACTAACACCTCTGAAATATTCTTGTGCGTTGTTGTTTATCTACATAAAATACAAAACTTGCTATGCGACCATCGCACGGGTTCGAACATAGGTGCTTTCAAGGGGCTATCCACATCGTGAAGCCGACTGTACCTATAGATAATGCAACCACGAAGATGCGCCCCACTCCGCTCTGCTATGGAGCAGAGCGGAGTGGGGCGCGTCTTCGCTAAGCTGTACTTTAGTATGGTCTAAAGTACAGCTTACAGTACAATAATCGCGGAGTGGGGCGCGTCTTCGTGGATTGCACAATCTGTATACAAAATATTATTAAACATTGTAAAAGAGACTGCCTCGTTGGTCTAGTGGTCGCAAGCGCTACTGCTGAGTATGAGGTCCTGGGTTCGATTCCCGGGTCGGGCAAAGTGTTATTGGGTTTTTCCATCTGGAATTTCTCAGTAGCAGCCCGGAGTCTGGATTTGTGCCCGGTTGATGGCAATAGGCTCGCCCTCTATTACATGGGACTTAAACATAACTGGCGAAATGTGGGTGTACTATTAGGTACACCTCTGCCTAACCCTTCGGGGATTACAGGCGTGATATGATGTTATGTTATTCTAAAAGAGTAACGGTGGAGTTTCTTGTTTTTCCATACGAAAACTACCTCTTGGAAGGGGCGACTAGAATAAATTCTATTGCTTTGTAAATTTTAACGTTCAAAAGTGCCTTTTAAGAGCGTTAATTCTGAAAGTGGGCAACGTCGCAAATAGATGTCAAATATTTCGCTGTTTTTGTTAATTTGACAATTTTACTGTAGGTATGGAAATATGAAATGTGGCTAACTAGCGAACTAGAATACATATTTTTATATATGAACACAAATTAGATGAGCTTTGGTAGTAACACTACGCAGTATAATCTAATAGCTGAAACCTGTACACAATATGGAAAACCCTGCCTCTCAAACTAGGAAACCTGTATCTTGAGAGACAGTGATTCAGCTTTAAAAGTGATGCTTTATTATAATAGTAGACTGTGTCGATCTCTCTGAGCGACTATACGACGATATAGAGCTAAATTAAGTAATACATTTTATATGTGATGTGTGTGTCTGTTTGCGTGTGTGTGTGTGAATGTGTGTGTGTAAGGGTGTGTGCGTGAGTGTGGGTGTGTTGTGTGTGATTGGGGATATGTAGGTAGTTAGGACACGTACTTAACTAAGGATTCTGTTCGTAGATAGTCCTATTCCAGAAGCCATTCCATTAATTTTGATTTTAATTCATATTTATTAAGATCAACAATGTATAAGTTTTTGTGAACTTGTTTGTATATGTATGTGTAGTATTGGTGTTGAGTGAAGGCGGTTTTGTGGGGGTACTTAAGGGTAGTTTTTCCTTTTTAGGGTTCCGTAGTAAACAAGGAACCCTTATAGTTTCGTCATGTCCGTCTGTCTGTCCGCGGCTTAGCTCAGAGACGCTTAGTACTAGAAAGCTGTAATTTGGCATGGATATATATATTAATCACGCTGACGAAGTGGTCAAATAAAATCATGAAAAATATATTTTTTTAGGGTACCTCCCCTACACGTAAAGTGGAAATGTTTTTTTTTTTTTTCTATCCCTTCGTGTGGGATATTGTTGGAAAGGTCTTTCAAAAATATAAAATATTGTGAGTATGCTAAAACCATTTTTGAATTTAGCGATCTGTTTGCGAAATATTAAGCTTTAAAGTGAAAATTTTTATTAGATTCAAGTGCCCCCCCGCACTTGACTCTAATAAAAATTTTCACTTTTAAGCCACTTTAACTGCCAGCTAAATGGTTGATTTTAGACATGTGAAAAAATTCATGGCAGTAGCTTATATAACGAATTTAAAAGGAAAACTATCACAGCTGAGTAGGCTTTACAAGTTAACGAGTAATAGTCGACCAATTTAGATTTGCGGTTGTAAAAACATATTTCCCCATACATTCTGTATGATTTATTTTTTCAACTACAAAGTTAATTTTGGTCTTCGGATAAATTCATCCCAACTACGGAACCCTACATTGTGCGTGGTCCGACATGCACTTGGCCGGTTTTTTAGGATCAGTTGGGGGAACACTAGCGTGTCTTCTAACGGTAGACTGCAGTACAAAAAGCTGGGGCACTGAAAGTACTTTAGAATCAGCATATAATTACGTAGTGGGATAGCGATAAGGTTTGCGCGATATCACCTTCAGTACGGCTCTCTGCACTCTTTCAACTCTCAGAAGACTGGTTTTATTTGCACCTCCCCATACTGTAATGCAATATCCAATGATGGATTGGCATAATGCATAATACACTATCCTCAAGGTATCAGGCGCAGCAGAGTCTCTAAGGTATTTGAAAATATGCAAAAGTTTCAAACATCTAGTGGTAATGGCGTCAACCTGTTTGTCCCGTCGTAATCCGCCGTCTATACGGACACCCATATATTTCACATTATCAGTTCTTACGAGCATCGGACATAAGCATTGTGGGGATTGATTGGAACAGAGGTGCGCTGTTATGGAGAAGGATTTATCGGGCAAGTTATTACGCCGGTAGCGAAGGGAATGTACGAAGTTTTGTCGCAGTTTAGGGTAAGCAAGTTTAGGTTGAGCCATTTCACCAGAGTTGACATTGCCGCTTCTGCGTAGCGCTTAACGCTATTCCAAGTAGGTCCGTGAACTATGACTGCGGTATCGTCTGCATACGCAATGATCATGGAGTTGGGGATGTTCATTTTGCACAACTCATTGACGTATATTAGGAAGAGGGTGGGGCCTAAAATACTTCCCTGAGGTACACCGTAAGTGGTCGAAACTTCTTCACTTATATACTCTCCAATTTTTAACCGACTTCCAAAAAACACTACAAAGTGAAAAATAACTTTAATTTCGGAAGTCGGTGACAAAAAACGAAAATTCAAAACCAAAGACACTCCAATTTTTACTCGTTGGGTCCGGTTGTTATGGTAGTCTTTGAAAATTTCGAGGGTATTTCCTCGCACCCCTAGAAGTTCCAATTTAAAGATAAGTTTGGGAACAGAGACTATGTCAAATGCTTTAGAAAGGTCAAGGAAGATCCCTAGACTTCTGGTTCCACTATCAAGATGCCTAGCAACCAATTGAGTCAGCTCCGGGTTTCTAGACATCTATTTCACATGTTATTCAGCTGAAGTAATGATAAATAATTGTAGCAGTTTGTTAACTACTCATCTATCAAACAAGGCCTGAGAGATTATGTAAAATAAATATAACGAATAAATATATTTTTTATTTTATTATCACATATCACGCATTTTTTATTCTAAACCCTTATTGCAATAACAAAATTAATAAAAAAAGCAGCAATATTTAAAAAATATTATTATTGCAAACAAAAATAAAAATATTTGCAAAAACAGCGCTGTGATTCACGAGATTAGAACCTTAGCCATCTTGAATCTAAGACCAACGCTTAACGCCTTCTGCTATATGCACATACAATTTACTTTCGAATTTTAGCAATGCCATACACTGGCCAAGGTCACGCATATGATGCGTGTCTAACAAAAGGCGCCCGCGAACCGTGACGATACGACAGTGTGTAGTGCAAAACTGCATTCTCTGTGGTGTGTGTACCGCACTCACACCACAGACGTCTGACTGTTTACACATACACAAGTACGGACTACACCGCGTGTTCACAGCAAGACGACTTTTAGCGTGTCTATCCGTACAGTGAGCGTTCAAAAGTGCATACTTTTGAACGCTCACTCCCGACCACGGCTTTACCTGGACCATTTTTGTACCTATGTCTTGATTTCTGTCTGAAATATTTGCTTGTTTCGTACTTTTTAGTTCATTTTTATTTTCTCGTAGTCGGGTTACAGTTTTTTATTAAACTATATTTTTATTCATAACAGAAGAAAATTCAGCTATTATCGGTCGTGCAGTGGTATGGGCACCCGCTGGTTTCCCAGGTAAACGATAAATAGATATATATATAGAATCAGTTTAGAGTCTTTTATGGATACTCCGATCCGCTTCGCCAATGCTGCATACAGTTTTTACAAGAGTGGCATTGGTTTCAGTGTTACATTGCGGTATATTACGGATTTCAATGCCCGATGACCTGGATTTATGTTGTAGATCTTATATTCTTTTCTCTACACTTTCTATATATTGTCTCTGTTCCCGGCGTTCCTCTCTCAGGTCTTCAACTTCTCTTTTCAGCTCCTCAAATTGCTGGTTTATAAAAAAACAAAGATTTAGTTATCTCCTCATTTGACTTGTGTATCTCCGTATTAGATACCTGAATCTGAGTGTTCTGGGATTTTATTTCTTGAATATCAGACGCCAATTTAACCATCACAGCGGTTTTAGACGCAAGTAGTTTTGCAATGAAGGGTCTTGTTCTTCCATCCAATCTTCAGATTGGGTTTGAGGGTCTTGCGTAGTAGTGCCTTGTGGTGAGTTTGCCGTTTGGGCTCGTTTATTTCGGTTTGTATTTACGTAATCACTCAACACTGCATTGGCTATATGCGATTCAGATTTAGTCTGGGACTGGGAAAGGTTGTTTATTTGCGTTTTCGGAGTGTTCGGGGGAGTGCGTTTTACAAAGGACATGTTTCGTAATAGTTGTAATACCGATGCTAGCAGATCTCGTAGACTTCGTCACAGTCGTTAAGTGCGTGCACACTGCGTTGAGACGGTGTCGCGTGCGAGCGGAGTCGTAGCGCATCGGCTACGAGTAATTCGTGTTCGTAGCTGCGTAAGCAATCCGTAGCAGTGACGTCAGCGGCTACGGCGGTGGCCGCGTAGCAGATAGCGAGTAGCTTATTCAAGTTTCTGCGTCACTAGCACCGTAGCGCAGTGGGCGGGGAGTCGGACCGCAACAGCACACCGCACCGTGGGAGCGGGTTCGAATCCAGCAAATCACAGGACTCACTTTTCGAAAGTCAGATTTTAAAGTAGGTGACAAAATTGTTAGTATCTCACTCTAGGACCGCCCAATGGACGTTGATTACTGATAAGAAACAAGCAAGAGTGACGAGGAATTCACAATCACTTAATTTAGCCAATCACAAAATTCGAAAGCAAATATTACGAGGACAGCCGACACGCATCCACTCGGTACAACGTACGAGCGCCGAAAAAAAGAATAGTAATAATGAATTGCAATTATTTCACTGAATTTGATGTTGTAACCGTTTTAGGTGTAAAAAAGGCATTTGGAAAGTTTCCAAATACTTTTTTTACATTTAAAACTAAATATTCGGTGTTACGATATTAATTTTTTATTGCATTTCAAAATCAGTATTTTAGCCACATTTCATATTTCGATACAGTCATATTGCCAAAGGGAAATGCCCATTTGATAAGGAGGTTTTGGCCAAGTGACGCCCATGAAAGAAACAAGTTATAGGCATTAGGGTTAACATTATAGATAAAGAAACAACCACTATTTTTTACATAGAACTCGGTGGGTCTTTTATAAATTAAAGTTTAACAAAAAAACATATTTATAGTTTTGGTACAATCCATTCTGCAATTATAGTTCTTATTTGTATGTCTCTTGTGCCTGTTTTGCGTTGGTATAGATGATGAAAGTGCTTTCTTAATACAGATTGACCACAGTTTACACAATCATATTTGTCGATACCCAACATTTCGTTCTTGTGGTGCAGAAGGCTGTTGTGCATTCCTTGCCAATATCCAACATTGGTCACACATCAGACTATTATCTGAAACATAATTGCATAATGTCATAAAAATCATTTATACCTATTGGCATGCTGTAGCATCAAAAGGTCTTTTATGTATAAATACATTGAATGACAGCGGTCTTTGATACCATTTTTGATGATCATACAATTCATTACTTTTTATGTGGCAATGGTTTGAGACAAAACAAATTTCAAATATTTATTCCTATGGTTTCCGTAACACTAACCAACCGAATTATTCAATTCAAACCTAACGTAAAGTAGCTATGCAGTAAAAATTGCTGAGTATGTACGTTGTATGTTCATAAAGTAACTTACTTGTTGTGGAGCAATCCATTGCTGAAATATAAATCGAACTCCCACATTGCTTATGGTAATCTCTCATTGCTTAAATCTCTTAAGTCTTCGTGTATGCACGCCACAGTTGACACAGAGATAATAATAATAATAATAATTGTGGCTGGCAACACAATTTTTGATGCAGTTTTTACTAACATCGGAAACTGAAAATAAGCGTAAAAGCCTAAAAATCTAAATAAAACCGAAAAAACATAAAAATGACCATAGAAATAATAGAGTATATTCAAAAAATGCCATAGCTGAGGTGACATGACAGATGTCACCTCCAATAAAATCAAGAAAAATTGGAAGAAACATTAAATGTTGACGAGATCGGCCGCACGATTAGCACGCCCACCACCTCCGGACTCTTCGCTCAGCTCCGCCTCGCCGCCGCCGGTACCCAGCCCCACTGTGAGCGCTGTGACGACACCGGCCGCGGTAGTTGCGTCGAGCTCGAGCGACGAGTATTTCTCCCCGCCGACGTCGCCAACACCTGTACGTCGGCAGGGGAGAGGCCGGCCACCGAGGAGCTTGGGACTTAGGGGCCAACCGGCCCCGAGCCGGGTCCCCGCTGCCGGTGGTTGTGTGCAGCGCATGAGATGGACTCAGTCAATGAACGAGAACGTCATGCGCGCATATTACGGGTCTACAGAGGGAGGAACTAACCTCACTGCGTACCGTATTAGGATGCTGTCTCTGTTCCAGGAACTAGAGCCAACCGTCAACGTCTCGGCCCAACGACTGTCGGACCAGGTGCGTGTCATCCAACGCAATCATAGGTTGGACGATGCTGCACTTGATAGGCTGCGCTCAGAGGTACTGAGCAACCATATCGTCTCAACTCGGGCACAAACCGCGGCACAAGCATCAAATATTGATGCAATCCCGTCGCGGTTCAATCATGGTGTTGAAGAGGAGGATGATAGGGTTGTCACAGTAAGTAGCCAGTGTAACGACCGATTGAGGAGCGCACTGGAGGATGCGTTTCGCGAGTATAGGTACACTCCAACCGAACTTAGGCCCCGATTACCACGCCTACCCATGCACAAAAAAAATAGGGCGCTGGTGTGTGCCCTGGACTCGCAGCTTACGAATTTTTTCGAGAGCAGCGAGGATCTCATTGATACACACTCGATCCTGTATTGCGCGGCTGTTGCGGCATGTCGTTTAGCTAACGTCAAGTTTCCAAACTGCGACGGAGCTACTCGACCTAAACCAGCCGTACCAGCCTGGCAGTGCAGGATCGAGCGACGTATCGATGGGGCCAGAGCACTCATCGGCAAACTATACTGCTTCAGGGAGGGAAATACACGACCACGAGTGATGCGCTTTGTAAGGCAGGCATTCTCGGGGACTGGAATCAGTCCTCAAGAATACATGTCTCGTGTCACAGAGCGCATCGACTTCCTGAAGCAGAAAGTTTGTGCATGGGCGAGCCGTATTCGGCGGTATAAGCGGCGGGTTGACCGATACACGCAGAATCGCATGTTCCAGAGCGATGAGAGGTGGGTATATAGAGCCTGGGAGCGACCTGAACAAAATGTGACAGATGTGTGCCGCCCGGATGATGCTGCCACGAGTGCATTTTGGCGCAGCATCTGGTCGGTGCCCATCTGTCACATTGAGGCTGGCTGGATGCAGGATGTCGAGCGAGTGTGTGAAACTATACCAGAAATGGATGCTATACTAATCACGCCATTAGACGTAGCCAGAGCAGTCCGTCCGTTACCGAATTGGAAATCACCGGGACCGGACGGACTGCACAACTTTTGGTTAAAATGGCTGAGTAGTTCGCACACTCGCCTGGCATCTCAATTTCAGTCATCCCTAGAGACTGGGTCGCTACCGCAGTTTCTAACAACAGGCGTTACTCACCTGCTCTATAAGTCAGGTAGTCCCGCGGAACCCAAGAATTATAGACCGATCACATGTTTGTCGACGGTCTATAAACTTCTTACATCCGTTTTGAGAACGAAAATTAACACACACATTGACAGTAATTCAATCATGTCAGCGTCTCAAAATGGATGTAGGAATGGGTCCCGCGGTACTAAGGAGCTTCTCCTCATCGACATGGCCATAAGCCAACAGGTTCGTCGATCCCGCAAGGATCTGTCAACATGCTGGATAGACTATAAGAAGGCCTACGACTCGGTGCCACATACATGGCTCATGAGGGTGCTGGAGCTGTACAAGATAGATGCAACTCTGCGCACCTTCCTGATGTCGTGTATGGGGCAATGGAGGACGGTCCTTCGCTACCCAGGATGTCGACAGATCCAGAAGAATGACGAGCCTGTATGGATTAAACGGGGAATATTCCAGGGCGACAGTTTGAGTCCACTTTGGTTCTGCTTAGCCCTGAATCCTCTAAGCACACTGCTGGAGGATTCAGGTCTAGGCTATCGATTGAGGAGAGGTGGTCAGGTCATATCTCACCTCCTCTACATGGATGACTTGAAACTCTTTGCCCCCAACAAATTGCGACTGATGGAGCTACTGAAGGTAACTGAAACATTCAGTAACGCCATCAGGATGGAATTTGGTGTGGACAAATGTGCAGTCATGCATGTAAAGCGAGGGGAGATTATGGAATCCGAGGGAATTCAACTCTCGGACTCCATACACCTTAGATCCCTCTCCTCAACCGAAAGCTATATGTATTTGGGTATGTCGGAAGCGTTAGGCATCAACGTTGCTGACATGAAGCAATCGTTGAAGGAGCGCTTCTTTGGTCGCCTGAAAAAGGTATTAAATAGTCTTCTTTCAGGCGGAAACAAGGTGCGCGCCTTCAACGGTTGGGTCATGCCGGTTTTGATGTACTCTTTTGGCATACTCAAATGGACTCAGACCGAACTCGACGCCCTGGACAGGAGGGTCCGTACACTCCTGACCGCAAACCGGATGCATCACCCACGTTCATCGGTGATGAGACTGTACATCCCGCGGAAGTGCGGGGGTCGAGGCTTTTTAAATGCGAAGACCCTCCACAACCGCGAGGTGTGTAGCCTCAGGGAATACTTTCTTAAAGCCAATGTGGGCATGCACCGTGATGTGGTCGCAGTGGACAACGGGCTCACCCCGCTTTCCATGGCTAAAGAGAACTGGCGCAAACCTGTAGTACTTACTACAGATGACCGCAAGGAGGTATGGCAAAGCAAGGCGCTTCACGGGCGCTTCTATCGGGCTCTTCATGAGCCCGGTGTAGATTTCTTAGCGTCCGTATCCTGGCTACGTTTCGGTGACCTTTTCGGGGAAACCGAAGGTTTCGTCTGTGCAATTATGGACGAAGTTATCTTGACGAATAACTACCGGAGACATATTATGAAGGACGGTACGGTTGACGTGTGTCGGGCATGCCATCGTCCGGGTGAGTCCATCAGACATATTATCTCTGGTTGCTCGCGTCTAGCTAACGGTGAGTACTTGCACAGACATAACCAAGTGGCTAGGATTATTCACCAGCAACTTGCTTTGAAATATAAACTTGTGGACTCTGAGGTACCGTATTACAAGTATGTGCCCGACCCAGTTCTCGAAAATGACCATGTCACGTTGTACTGGGATCGGTCTATCATTACTGACAGGACTATTGTAGCAAATAAGCCTGATATAGTAGTGATAGATCGATTAGCGCGCCGCGCAATGATAGTCGATGTTACCATTCCACATGACGAGAACCTCGTGAAAGCTGAGAAAGAGAAACAAATAAAATATCTCGACTTAGCACACGAGGTTGTTGACATGTGGAATGTGAGCTCGGCTATCATTGTGCCGATTGTCGTAACGGCTAATGGCCTGATGGCCGAAAGCCTCGACCAACATCTCTCGAGGCTTTCGTTAGGCGGTTGGATCAAGCGCCTGATTCAGAAGGCAGTACTCCTCGATACGGCTCGCATTGTGAGGAGGTTCCTGTCTCTGCAGCCCTAACCACCGGTAGCTTGGACCCTGCTCCCGACACCGGCGGACCTCTATTTTTTATATTTTTAAATGTTTTTTTAATTCTTTTATTTTAAGAAATATTTAAAAATGTAACCTAATAGGAATCAAAATGAATAAACGAAATAATAATAATAAAATAATTTTTATTGACACAAATACAGATTTTAAATTTTGTTTGAAGCCCTGGCTCCTGAGCTAGGTAGCAACCTGTGTTACAGGAGCCAGTGTCTTCGCCCATTTACGGTTAATTTCATAATGTGCAATAAGCAAAAGAGAAAAGGGAAAAAAAATAAAAGACAAAATTACAATAGTTATAAAATGGACACATGCTCTTTGTGTGAGTGCGTGTGTGCGTGTGGGGGTGCGTGTGTGTGTGGGGGGTGCATGTGTGTGTGTGTGTGGGTGTGTGAGTGTGTGTGTGCGTGTGTGTATGGGTGAGTGTAGATCATTTTATGAGTACTGATTCTGTAATAGATCTTCCGTCTGGTGATAATCAAGTGTTTGAAGCCATGTGGAGATTTTTAATTTAGTTTCTTTCGTTGTGAACGGATTTATGTTATGTGTATTGTTTAATTTATTGTAAATGTATTTAGCCATGTAAAAGTGTTGTCTTCTAGCGGAAGCGGTTTTACATCTTTCTGGTCTACATACATTAGTATGAGTAATAGTTCTCTTTACTTTGGTGGCATGAATTACCGGCGTTAGTTGGTGTTGATTAATTGTGAGATGAAGAAGGTATACCTGTCTCACGGTAAGTACTTTACAATTTTCATAAAGATCCTTCGTAGGAAACCGGTACGGTCTGAAGGTCATGACCTTTAACAAAGATCTTTGGGCTCTTTCGAGGTGAATCATAAAGGTTTTACATGCGCCTCCCCAGGCCGTGATACAGTAGGCTATGATTGACTGTGCCAGCGCAGTGTACACCGTGCGGAGTAGCTTAAACTTAGCCACGTGTCGAAGCTTCTTGAATGCCCATACAAGTTTCCTAACACGGGAAGTGGTCAATTCAATGTGTGGACGCCAGCTAAGTCGCTCATCTAGAAGTACACCTAGATATTTCACAGACTTTTTTTGTGAGATTGGAAGACATGGGCATTGGCGGCCATATAAATCATTGCAGGAGTGTGCTTTGATACTTATTTCCATGGGTTTAGTATTGGCGAAAGTAAATTGCAGATAAGAGGTCTTAGAAATATTCAGGGTTAGTAAGTTACTTCCTAGCCAATGGATTATTTTACGTAGGCCCAGCTCCGCTGCTTGTTGTGCCTCCTCCCAACTCTCACCGTGAAATATTAATACGGTATCATCTGCATAACTAAATATTCTGCCTTTATTAAGAGACTGCTGGCACAGGTCGTTCACATAAACCAGGAAAAGACTTGGGGATAGGCAGCTTCCTTGGGGTACACCATAGTCAATTATGGCTTCATTGCTAACCTCTTCACCAATCTTTACTTTTTGTGTTCGGTCTGCAAGAAAGTCAGTAAATATGCTGAGAACTTTCCCCCTGATACCAGCATGCTCTAACTTCTTTACAAGGGTTGGAATACAGACAGTGTCGAACGCCTTGGCCAGGTCTAGAAAAACACCTAGACATTTCTGTTTTGCATCCACTTTTTCAGTAATGTGGTCAACAAGTTGGTTAACTGCGTCTACGGTGCTTTTCCCGGACCTGAAGCCAAATTGTGAGTCTGATAATATTTTAGAGTGCTCTAAGTATTTTACGAGTCTATGGTTCAGTAGTTTTTCCAAGATTTTTGACAGTGCTGAAAGTACTGAGATAGGTCTATAGTTTTTGACATCGTCTTGACTCCCTCCCTTGTGAACTTACTAGAGACTTTTTGAAGATTCGGGGGAAGACTCCCTGCTCGAAACATATCTCAATGAGTTTCGTGAGAGATGGCTCCGTGGTAAGCTAGTAAGTTCGTGTAATTCAGGTTCCATATTCGTGTCAGGTCCTTGGCGAGAAACAGGGTACGGTATCCATTGGCAAGCTGGTGTCGTCGTGGGAGGCGGGTACAGAATCCAATGTAAAGCCAAGGTCGTCATCGGAAGCGGTTACAGGGTCCATAATCGTAATCAAAGTCGTCGGAAAATAAAATAGAAATACGTAGTCGAAAAAATACAGCACCAAACAAAATGTGAAATATGAATGTCAATCAGTTGTCAATTACGATTATTATCGACGTAGGGATGCGATATGACATTGATTTTTCGAAAAATCTATAATAAAAACAAACTAGAAATACGGAATCGGTTTAATGGATCGTATTTAAAATGAAATAACATTTTTTTTTTGTCTCTAAAGAAAATAACAAAAGAGGTTACAACTGACACTGACGAGACGCTGGGAGTGGACAGTTACATAGACCAGATGCTACACAGCCTAAATGGAGCTTCTCGGCTGGTTGGCCTCGGCATGAATTTGGACAAGACGAAAGTCATGTATGTACAATTCGCATGTCTTGCCAAATGTAATCCACATCAAAGGGTCGCTAACGTCTACTAAGGGCAACTCATCCAGCTCGGTAGGCACAACTTTGAGAAAGAAGCTGACAGAAAAGATCCAGCTAGTTTGGGCAGCGTTTGGAAAAATTCGTCAAGTCTTGTCGTCGCCAATCGCGCAGTAGTATTTGAAGACTAGGGTCTTCAACCAGTGCGTCCTGCCCGTTATGACATACGGTGCCGAAACGTGGACACCGGCAGTCGGGCTAGTCCACAAATTCAAGGTCGCTCAGCACGCTATGGAGCGGGCTATGCTCGAAGTTTCTTTGAAGGTTAAGATCAGAAATTAAGTTATCCGGAAAAAAACCGGAGTTATCGACATAGCCTGCAGAGTAAGCAAGCTGAAGTGACAGTGGGCCGGTCATATTCGTCGAAGGACTAATGTCCAGTGAAGCAGACGAGTCTTAGAGTGGAGACTGCGTATCGGTAACCGCAGTGTGAGACTCAGCTAGATGGACCAACTGCCTTAAAAAGTTGGCTGGGACGGACTAGATGCGGAAGGCGGAGGAAAGGGTGTTGTAGCGCAGCCTGGGAGAGGCCTATGTCCAGCAGAGGACTGCGATAGGCTGAGTTGATTGTAACAACTACATAATAAAAATTGAATTTCCAAAAATCTATTTTTGGTGACCGGTTTTGAGTGTATCGATTTTTTTCAGTAAAAGTTGCCATCCCTATATTGACAGAATTGACCAAAAATCGGAAGTGTTAGATAAGGAAATAAACGATTTAGTGTTTTGATTAAATCGGCTTTTTATTCCAGAGGTTTCGTTACAAATAAGTAACAGCAATATTTTAGTTACTAAATGAGTATTTTTTTTGTATTTACCACATTGCTGGGCAAACCATGGCCAAAAATAGGCATTTCCCTTTATCAAAATAGATAAATATTTGACAGCTATTTGGAACGTTGCCGACTTTTAGGATAAACGCTCTTAAGGGCCTATTTGAAATAAATGATTTGACTTTGACTTAGACATGCGAGAGGAAAAAAAATAAAAGTTGTCTACTGCTCAACCGGGCTATCCTGTGGATACCTTAATAAACTAAGGCCTTCAGCCAGGGCATAAACTTATAACGTTCTAAATAACGTTAATAGATCTTGGCCTGAGCCAATCCAACAACTGTGTATCATAATATCTGTTTTAAAATAAAGCACATTGCAATTAGGTACTGAATTATATTTATTTACAAAGTAACATATTCGTGAGTTTTACAGAAACGCAAACTGAAGCAGCACAAAAGTATAGTTAGCAAGTATCGATATCATTTTTAACGGCAAAATAGCATCAACTTGGAAGATCCTACAGGCATCCAATTTGTAGAATCTCGCTCGATATAGGCGTTTAACATTCTTAAATAAAATCCTCTCGGTATCTGAAATGTTTTCAAAAATAATCAAAAATAATACCAATAACATAACATAACATCACGCCTTGTTTCCCCGAAGGGTTAGGCAGAGGTGTCCCTGTAGCAGGTACACCCACATTTCGCCAGTTATGTTTAAGTCTCATGTTATAGGGGGCGAGCCTATTGCCATCAACCGGGCACAAATTCAGACTCTGAGCTGCTACTGAGAAATAACAATCTACTAAAATGTTGTTCGTCTCAGAAATACCTGTGCAATTCGTATTCAAAATACGTGCGCATGAATCTTGAATATTGTTCATAGACATATAGAACTTCTCACAGAGTAGGTTCAATACGATTTGTAACGTAACAGATTTCGTTACCCAAAACACCAACCATAGAGTAGCAATCCATGCCAAATCCTGCAAAACAAGTATAAAACTAGTTAACAAAGCCTATTTAACCACTTATAATGCAGAAGTTATGCTAGTCATATAAAAGAGGGTCTGCAAATGCAGTCGCTGTGGCTAAAATCACCTAGATATGGCAGAAGAAAAGTCTTCAGCACTTTTAGGCTTTGAACCTTAATCTGAATCGAACCAGAATCAAATACATTTATTTGTTTATACAGGTACAAGGTAGCACACAACATGCAACCGATTGAACAAGCAACATGGCAACCAAAAGAACACGGGGGGGTTTAGTCAGTAAGATTCTGACAAGCCCTACCGCTCCGCCCAGAGCGGGAGAAGTTATCTGATAGTTTCCCACCAAAAAAAAAAGGTGGATGTTACAACATTTATAATTGTGGTTATCTCTGCATCTTGCCACAGTAGTGAAGAACAATTATTTGTTTCAAATTAAGTAAAGATATGAACATTAATATTGTAAACAATCGTTGGTACTTATGCTTTGCTTATGCAGAATATAATAATATATTTAAATTTAAGTACAGATTGTTTTACATTACTTACATTATTATGGTCGCTCAGTTCAGAAACTTTTGAAACATCAATAACTACCTGAATGCCATCGAGATATCTGTACATGAACTGAATAATTTGAAATAAGATCTGTAAAATAATACGTTTCAGCTTAATGATAATTTCATAAAAACCAAAACCGTTAAATTATTCATACTCACCATTCCTTGAAAAGTAACTCCATAGATATCATAGCAGTCTAATATATTAACGTAAGCTTCGAACATTCTGTTACAATATTCCTCTCTGTCCCTATCCTCCATGCTTTGATATTGAAGAGCTTGAACATTCCATAGATCAACTTTATCTTTTAATAGCTGGATAAGTCTCATAGCATAAACGATGTTTGCGTCAAAAGAAACTAATATTAAATTTCCTAACATTGACTGAATATAATGTTCTGTGAGCAAGCTAAGAGCAGTTACTATTATACTGCAAAAAGACACAACTAGGAGGAAACCGATAGCAATCCAGCTGCTGATGATAAAGAGTTTTAAAGTGGTCTTATTATTGAAATATCTGTGAACGTCTTGAAATTTTAAAACAAACATAACATTTTTGTTTGTTTGAGTCACACTGAGTGTAAAATTCATTAAAAACCCCATACTAAACAAACCAATATTGATTCTGTATGTGCAGAAGGTCACAGGACTTAAGTTCCAAAAATTCAAGTCCATAAACTCGTAATAATAGTTTAAAAGTAATATCGATATGAATAATATCATGCCACACAATGACACAAAATTCGATAGACGGCTGTTTGGATTTATCAAATTATCCTTAATGCGATATTTTGGACAGAACTGAATGGTTTGCAACAAATTCAAAGGTCGAAGTATAGACTGCACATCTTTGTCAACAAAGTTAGTTGTTGAAACTTCACAATGACTTTTGAATATGGAATGGATTTTTTTCTTCATTGACTTCATTTTATTTCGGCTTCTTGGTCATGTCTGAATTAAACAATACGCACGCGTATTACATTTATTAGGGATTGATCGGTTTTGAAGATATCTCCTATATACTAATAAAATAATAAACCTAATCCAGTTATTGCTTATTATAATAAGGTGAAAACAGTTCGTAATGTGATTTATTATCGCCATCGAAAATGACAGGCAATGATTAATGACAACATTGTTACATATGTGGAAAAAAAATTGATAGGTACGAATATATTGTTATAAAAGGTATAAATTTAATTTAAAAAAAATATTTTTTCCTCTCAAACAGAGCACCTGCCATCCAATCTCTTCACCACCCTTGGTTGACTGGTAGAGAATGCCTAAGGCATTAAGTCCGCCTTTGTACCTTTTTGTATGTGAAAAGTTTAAATAAATAAATAATAATGCCTAAAATTTTGGTGAAATTACAAAAATCTATTTGGTCGAAAAGCAAACTGCAACAGTACAATAGTGTAGTTAGATAGTAGTACCAACAGACGTAATGGATGAGAAATATCCAACCAAACAATATTGATTTAAGAGAAAATAAACATCACTGGAAAAATCTTCCATAAAATCGGGTCATTAGCTTCGCAATAAAAAGTATAAAGTAATATCGATATAAACGATTACGTGCCACACAATGATACAAAATATCGATAGACGTATGTTTGCATTGTTTTATCCTATGCGATATTTTGGACAAAACTAAATAGTTTGCAACAAATTCAAAGGAGCAAGCATCGTCAACAAAAAATTTTTGATAACATTTCCACACGATGACTTTCACCTTGATTAGAACCTATTTTTCTTTTCATTGATTTAATTTTATTTAGGCTTCTGTACACGAATTAAGATAGAAAGAGTCATTCAAAAGTGGACCTTATTATTTAGGAACAGAAGATGATTGAAAGATTCAAACTGAAACTCAAAGCATTTATTTCAAATAAAACAATTATAGGCACTTTTGAATTGTCAAGGGGTCGATCAGTCAGAAAGATGAAGCTTTGAAACTGACTATTCAGGTGATGACGCAGATCCAATTTCGCCACCCGCAGGGCCTTGCTTATAGTGTACTCACTCTCTTTCTCCGCCGCCTCCTTTGCATGCATGACCTCCTCGTAAAAAGAGGCATCGTGACGAAGGCACAGCGCTGTTGGACCCAAGCTGAGCACTTCTTCAGCATATGATGCGCCGTGTCCTCGGAGCAGTCCACACAGTGATGAAAAGCGGATGTCCTCTCCAACCTATGCAACGCAGATATTTCCCGAAACATCGGTGTCCAGTAAGCATCTGCGTCAGCCGGAAACTGAGGGCGCCATGCTGCCTCTCCAGCCATTCCTCCATAACGGGTCTTACTGCTACTAATGGAAGTGGAATGGAAGTAAACCCTAACATATTTGGGAAAAGGTTAAGCAGATGATGACTGCTTACAGTTGCCGTCACATTTAAAAGCTTCATTACCTTTATGAAAACTATAGCGCTTAAAATATCAGTGTGCATATTTTTTTATATTCACACATTATTTTCCTCATAACGGATGTCCATTGATGTGGTGGCAACCTGTGCCTCTGAAATTAGGCATTTATGATTTAGATGTTTTGCATCATTACGTTAACAGTACGATATAGAGTCTAGCCACGCTAAGTCTGCATAAGTAAAAATCGGTGGAATTTGAAAATCTGTAGACGGAAATACCATCTGTCCTACGAAATAAAAAAATAAAGTTTAAAAAACTGTAACCCGACTACGGGAAAATAAAAATGATCTAAAAAGTACGAAACAAGCAAATATTTCAGACAGAAATCAAGATATAGGTACAAAAATGGTCAAGGTAAAGCCGTCGTCGCATGCCTGTATACCATGTTGGCCAAGAACACCTACAAAATTATAATGGCATGCGACGACGGCTTTACCTTGACCATTTTTGTACCTATGTCTTGATTTCTGTCTGAAATATTTGCTTGTTTCGTACTTTTTAGATCATTTTTATTTTCCCGTAGTCGGGTTACAGTTTTTTAAACTTTATTTTTTAATTTTATACTTTTCCGTTTTTACACTTGATAAACGTAAATAAGAGTAGAGTAATACAATAGTTCAGTAATTAACCTATTTTAAATTCCAATAGCAGTGCATAGTGCTTTGGACGAAACCATAGAGCGATTTATTTCGACGCCAACACCATATATATCGATATCGATCTTCGAAGAAATCCAAAATATAAATATTTAATTGTACTTGTTTTTCTTCATAAGAGTGGAATTACAAATCGGTACTACTTATTAAGATTTGCACGTTTTAACTGCACGTTGGTAACATCTTGCGATACTACGTAGCGCAGTCTCACTTTTGCTTGTTTTTAACGATTTAAACATATTTGTTTACTTTGAAAATATAATATTATATACATATTTGTAATGTGCTCGTCAAGACCTTTCTTTTGATACCAAACATGTCATGATCATCCCATTTTATTTTTTTTCGAGGTTAGAAATTTACGTGTAAAGTCCACCAAATTAAATTTAGGGAAAAATTATATAGCCTATGTCACCCGGACCATTATTACGAATCTATTGATACCTCATTCATCAAAATCGGTTTAGTAGTTTAGGCACTACGGTGGAACACACGTAAAAACAAACATACATACATACATACAAACATACAAACATACATACATAGACTGCTAAAATCATAACCCTTCCTTTTGGCTTTGCCGTAGTCGGGTAAAAATGGTCAAGGTAAAGCCGTGGTCGCATGCCTGTATACCATGTGGGTGCCAGGAACACCTACAAAATTATAATCTTCAGGTAAAGAAGATAGTTTCACGCTGATTACCACACAATCTAACGCAGAAGGAGGTTCGGGTAGAATGGTGCCGAGACATGATAGCAAAATTTGAAGCAGGCTCGTCTCGGCGCGTTTACGATTTCATTACGGGTGATGAATCATGGATTTGTCATTTTTGTTCCCCAAAATAAAAAATCAACTCAAGGGAAAACAGGGATTAAAGAGGTGTCTGATGTGGACTGGAAAATGTGTAATGAAAATTGGTTAAGACGCATGAAACTGTGTATAGACGCCAATGGAGAGTTATTTGAAAAGATTTAATAAATAAAATATAACCTATAGTATATTTTTTTTATTACCAATTGCAAAATTTTCTGAGTGCCCCGTGTATAAATATTAATATTTCGTTGTACACAGTGCTACACATCAAGCTATAAATTTCCAGTATTAGCTGACCTCGCATTGTACGGAAATCCTTTACAATGCCAGATCAGCTTGAACTGGAAATGTATAGCTTGATGTGTAGCCGTGTGTACTTGTTTTTCTTCATAAGGAATTGAGGATGGAATTACAAACCGTATTTATTTATTAAGATTTGATACTTTGTTTGTCTTTTTGTTTTTACCCGACTACGGCAAAGCCAAAAGGAAGGGTTATGATTTTAGCAGTCTATGTATGTATGTTTGTATGTATGTATGTATGTTTGTTTTTACGTGTGTTCCACCGTAGCGCCTAAACTACTAAACCGATTTTGATGAATGAGGTATCAATAGATTCGTAATAATGGTCCGGGTGACATAGGCTATATAATTTTTCCCTAAATTTAATTTGGTGGACTTTACACGTAAATTTCTAACCTCGAAAAAAATTAAAATGGGATGATCATGACATGTTTGGTATCATAAGAAAGGTCTTGACAAACACATTACAAATATGTATATAATATTATATTTTCAAAGTAAATAAATATGTTTAAATCGTTAAAAACAAGCAAAAGTGAGACTGCGCTATGTAGTATCGCAAGATGATACCAACGTGCAGTTAATCAAATCTTAATAAATAGTAACGATTTGTAATTCCACTCCTATGAAGAAAAACAAGTACAACGAAATATTTATATTTTGGATTTCTTCGAAGCTCGATATCGATATATGGTGTTGGCGTCGAAATAAATCGCTCCATGGTTTCGTCCAAAGCACTATGCACTGCTATTGGAATTTAAAATAGGTTAATTACTGAACTATTGTATTACTATTATTTACGTTTATCAAGTGTAAAAACGGAAAAGTATAAAATAAAAAAATGAAGTTTAATAAAAAACTGTAACCCGACTACGGGAAAATAAAAATGATCTAAAAAGTACGAAACAAGCAAATATTTCAGACAGAAATCAAGACATAGGTACAAAAATGGTCAAGGTAAAGCCGTTGTCGCATGCCATTATAATTTTGTAGGTGTTCCTGGCACAGGCACACAGGCAGGTGGTACAGACATGCGACCACGGCTTTACCTGGACCATTTTTGTACCTATGTCTTGATTTCTGTCTGAAATATTTGCTTGTTTCGTACTTTTTAGATCATTTTTATTTTCCCGTAGTCGGGTTACAGTTTTTTATTAAACTTCATTTTTTTATTGGTAGGTTATTTTATTTATATTCTGATTTATTCCTGGTAAAGAATAGTTACTTTAGCAAGATGCAGTGTGGATTTGATACAGCCTTGTCATCGTATGGAGATAGAGCGACAGGTACGACATAGCCATACACATAATCTAATAGGTAAAAATTAAAAGGAAAAATATCAAAATCACTAGTTACGTTGCGATCTATTTACACATCAACTTTTCGATATCTTGTAAACATTGTCGTTTTTGGTCAAGAACGACATCGTGCTGTATCTTCACATCTTGGAATTTAAATATCATAAATTATGAAATAACTCCCGCACTCTACATTTAATAGGTTTAACTATTTTTCTACTTTATTTTGTGAAAAAAAATTGCAGCGTAAGCCATCTGACATTTCAAATACCCCGAAACTGACATAACTGACCGATGCAAAAGTTTACGTCGCCACTCCAGAACCTTTCAACCCCATCGGCCATCCGTTCTGCGAGCAATGTGCCCGAGATATGTAGCGTAATATTTGGCAGTACTTATTCAAACAAAGAAGGTACTTTTCAAATGCGTTTTAAATCCAGGATTAGTAAAACTATTTAATAACAATTTCATAATTTTATTATAGTCATAAACTTTACAGCAGAGAAAATTGTAACAGTACAACAGCATAGTGAGTGAAAAGTGCCAGCAGACGTAACGGATGACAAATGTCTATGTCGAACAATCCATATACACTCATCTTGTTGAATGACGCACGGTGTACCCGCAGGATATTTTTGCACAACTTTTTTTGATCATCTGGTAACAAAACATTGTAATGATGAGGTAAACTGTATGATATTGTACGTGTGTGTGCAATAAAATGGGGCAGAATTTGATTTGTACGGTCTTATCCTAGCGCCGAATTTACTCCAACATACCCAATGCTTCACTACTATGAAAATAGCCACAAGTTTCAAAGGTTTTTTTACCTGTACAGTTTGATCCCAAAATGAATTCACATGAGTCTTGCGCACACTTGACAGCTTCATAGAATGCCTCGAGCTGCAGACTGAGTGAGATTTGAAGAGCATGATTTTTTATTATCCAGAAAAAAATAAAAATCGATATGTAAGGATTTTCTTGCTAAAAAGAACGAACAATACGAGTAAGTAAAGTAAACTTTTTTCATATTAAATATCCTTTCAAGAAATTATTCTGTCAAAAGCGATTAACTTACCAACTTTGTTTTAAACTCAATTTGGCTGATTTCAATCACAATTTGAATATTTATCAAACTCTGAAAGAAGGCTTCTGTAGTCTTATACAGGATCTGTAAATCATAAAAAAATATGTTACAGGCACAATTTAACGTAGTCCTAAATGTTTGGGGCATATTCGAGTAAGAGTATAAAATATATTATTAAATAATGGAAGTCTTAAAATTAAATATTTATGAAGAAGGGTCATAAATTCATCGATGATCTAGAAAATACATGCGAGAGGTGCCGATTTTCAAAAAATGTGCAGTCGGGGGACCTCCGTCAGGAACAAAGTTTCTTCGCGATACTCGCAGACACACTTGTATATAATAGAAAGAGATAGAGAGCGAGAGAAGAAAGTCGTATGAAGGGGATATAACACTATTTCTTACGTGACAATTTCTACCAATCAATTTCTACCGCAAGCCACGTTAAGGAACTTCGCTGATGATAATAAAATAATATAAAAATATAAAAAGCTTTTATTAATTCCTTACAACTACATCAATGAGGTTTTTACACTTAGAGTATAAGACACTATTATAAGTAGGTATGTTAGTGTGTTAGTAGTGAAATAGAAATCTTTATATACATATTTGTTAGTATTGTGTGTTAGTATCTCCAATATTTGTTTCCTATATGTAAGGACCGCCTGAGACGGTAAAAGCTTCCTCCAAATATTTCCATTCATCCCGTAGTCTGGCTGTTCTTGCCCAAAATTTGCCAGATATTCTTTCAATACTGTCCACTCACCTTTTGAAAGGTCTGCCTCTCTTTCTTTTCTTGTTTCTGGGGAGCCAGTTTGTCACGACCTGGGCCCATCTTTGTGGTTCCATACTCTGAATGTGGCCTGCCCATCTCCATTTTAGTTTAAGTACCTGCTTAATCACATCCTTCGATTTTGTTACTTTCTTAATCAAAGTTGTTTTCACTCTGTCTCTTAGTTTTACGTTCATAAAACTACGTTCAAGTCCTCTTTGACACGTTCTTATCTTGTTTTGTTGAATTTTTGTTAATGACCAAGTTTAGCACGCGTAAGTGAGGCATGGTATTAAGCAGATACTCATCGCTTTTGATTTCAGACTAGGCGGAAACGAACTTTTAAAAATTTCCTTCATGGTCCAGTATTTGTTCCATGTGTTCTTTATTCTCGTGTTTATCTCCTTTTAACTACAATTCTTAAATGATATGACGTGGCTGAGGTAGGTGTAGTCATCCACATATTGTAACGGTAATGAGTTGACAGCCGTAGGAACTCTCTCTTTATTAGTCTTAGACATGATGGTGAATGATAAAAGAGAAAGTATTGAGAGTGGAAGCACTATGAGTGCAATCACATTCGACTTGCGGGCGCTACTGTTCGTGCCGTATACAGGTGACTTTACTAAAACGTAATAAAAAGTTTTCGTAGTGACATTTTACAATATTAGATAACCACCAAAATACAGGCTTGTATTATTTACAACTTTATGCATTCATGAACACACCACAACTGCAAAACAGTTAACCTAAAGTACATGGAGTCTGATCATTCCTATCTGGGTGTAAACTTTATACACGTAAGTTCTGAGCGAGCGAGGGAACATAAAAAATATAAACACTACAAGAGAATTCTAGGCCTTGATGATCTTTTCTGTAAGGTTCATACCAAAACCATACTATGTCATCATGATGAAACATAACGTTCTTTTACAACCTAAAATCCTTACTGTAATGTAACTTTGTGAAAATCACAAATAATGAAACCGTAAAGTTGCTGAATATGAAATTAATCCAAATCTAAAAACAACCTCCAAAATCAGATTTAATAAATATAGCCTGAGCGACCCAGTATTTCAAGAAACAAAAATAAATAAAACTAGACCAAAAACCACAGCTTTCTTGCCACAAAAGTAAGTACCTACCTTTTTTTGGGTGGGCAATTATCAAATAACTTCTCCCGCTCTGGGTGGAGCGGGAGGGCGTGTCAGACTCTTACTAACTAAAACCCACCCGTGTTCCTTCGGTTGCCCTATTGCCGGGGGCCACGATGTTCCTTTCGGCCTTATTCGAAGCCCCGGCAGGCATTGGCCCTAGCGGACCCCGTCAATTACTAACCTATTGATTAAATTTTTAGTAACTTAAATAGGTACATACTTACTATAGGTAAGTATAGTATAGGTACTAGTTACCCACTCATGAATCGATCTACTGATGTGATGTTTCGACTCGTAATTATTACAAAACTTCGTAAGGTTTATGTGTTATTATTAAAAATAATAAACTTTCTTAGATTTGACTGACACACACATGAGTATGTCAGTCAAATCTAAAAAAGTTTATAACATGTAATACACAAAAATTAATATATTACAAAAGTCACTACTTAAATACTAACCTACCTACCTATCTATTTTTGTTACAGGTTGCATTGATTTTTAGAGTGAATGGCGCTTGTCGTGGAAATGAACTCGTAAACATTAAAATCGAAGATATCGTAAAACGTTCAGATTTTGATGCTGGTAAATTTGCCAGATTTGAACTTTGTCTTTCCACAACTGGTTTACTGTATCAAACATTACCTTTAACATTTAATTGTTTTAAATAGGTCTACTAACTGTAATTGTAATTTTAATAAATACTTTCATTCTAGTACTATTGCTTTTTATAGTCTATTATAGTCTAGGGGATAAAGTTGCCTTCGTCTTGGGTGACCTTGAATCCTACGCTGCACTCAGGATTCTTGTCGTAACTCCCTCGCTTTGCTCGGGAGTTAACTCTAGAATCCTTCGTTTTGCTCGGAATTCAATACGGCACCCGCTACATAATACAAGATACTTTATCCCCTTAGTGCATAATTTACTATTTTACATACCGGTAGTTGATAAATGTTTGTCAAAATCTTGTAGCACTTCAATATTTGGTCATAGGTCTGAAACATTCTTATGCTCTGTAGTTTATTGCAACCATTCTTCCAAAACAATAAAAACTGGATATTCCATTGCACCACTTTATCAGTCAATAACTTAATTAACCTTATTGAGTAAATTAAATTAGAATCGAGAGTCGCCATAATCAATATATACAAGATGACATTCCACGGAGGCTTGAGGAAAATGAAGTTATCATAGATTACTACAAAGATATAAAATCCAAAGATTGAAGCGACGCTCATCCAACTTCTCATGATAAAACGTTTGTAACCAGCCTCATTATTCAGAAATCTGTGCACTTCTTGAAAGTCCAAAACAAACAAGACGCACTTCTTAGATTCAGTGAAGTTAGTAATAAAGTTCATGATGAATCCCAAACACTTGAAAAAAAAGTCGAAAATAGATCCGAACATTAGAAAACTAATTGTAGTGTATCATCTGAAATTGTCATCTAGCAATATTTCCATGATGCGATAGATACACGTAGTCAAGAAAATTACTGTACCACTCAACAATATGAACTTATTGGAACAATTATTTGGATTTATATAATTGTTATTGATGTGATATTTGGGATTGAGCAGTAGAATTTGCATCAAATTCAGAGGCAGAAACACTTGTTGAACTTCTTTATCGATTTGATTATTTAATACACTTTTAACACTTATTCTGACTTCATTATCAATATTCCTGTTCAGAGTTTCCATTTTTTGTGAAATTAGACAACAAATGTAAGATTGTGAACACAAAACAGTTATGAAAATGACTCAAGACAATGTGGTACGTTGGAGGCTAAAATTCAATATTTGTTTAATAGTCCATAACGTTATTAATTTCATTATTACATTGAAGAGTTGTTAATGACATTAAAGTGTAACTTAACAAATTGTTATGACATGATATTAAAATAGCAATTAAGAGGGTTTATTCTTAAAGTTGGCAACGTCATAAATAGCTGTTAAATATTTAACTGTTTTAATTAATTTGGCAATATTACAGTATGGAATTAAGAAATGTGGCTAACTAGGGAACTAAAATATTGATAACGAAATGCAATAATTTATATTTTAACACCGAATATGTAGTTTTAGATGTAAAAAAGTATTTAGAAACTTTTCAAATGACTTTTTTTCACCTAAAACGGTTACAACATCAAACTCAGCGTTATAATTGCTATTCATTATTATTGTTCTAGTTCGCTAGTTAGCCACATTTCTCATTTACATACAGTAATATTGACAAATTAATCAAAACAGCGACATATTTGACATTTATTTGCGACATTGGCAACTTTCAGAATAAACGCTCTTAATGTATTGATGTTCGGTCGTAGCCCAAGAGCTGCCTTTTTAATTTTACGACAGGTAATAGTCGCCTCATTTGTTATAAAATTGAATCTTTCACTGAATTATTCTTAATGTGTTATTAACTAGTTTGTGATTAGTTACGTACTGACATTGAATACTAGTGCTGTGAAATTCTGGCTACTCATTGGTGATTTATCGTAGTTTTATTTTGTTTTGGCAATTGTGCAATATGTCGACTATACTACCAGCGTCATGTATGTTATTACCTATTAAGCATCTGTCTGAATGCGATAAACTCAAAACGGATTTTCGCATGGTTTTCACCAATGGGCGGAGTGATTCATGAGAACGGTTTAGGTGTATAATTCATTAAAATTTTGTGTAAATTGGCAGAAATAATGACGAAGAAAGTTGTAGATGTCGGAAAAAAAAATATGCTGACTGGGTGCTTTACTGGCATGAGACGCGTAAAACAATAGAGATACATGAAAACAATGTATTACTGAATAACATTATAACACTCATTTTTATCGAATACTTACATTTGACGTATGAGGAGCTCGTGGCTAAGTACTAACAGCCGCTCGGGTCGATCTGTCAGGTTAAGCTACGCTTGCCGGGGTTGGTCCGTGGATGGGTGACCATTTCTACATACCGAGACTCCTCCGTGCCTCGGAAAGCACGTTAAGCCGTTGGTCCCGGCTGTCATTCGTGGATCTTTGACAGTCGTTACGGGTCGTCAGAAGCCCGAAAGTCTGACAACCAGTCTTACCAAGGGGTATCGTATTACCGAGTTACTGGGTTGTGGAGGTCAGATAGGCAGTCGCTCCATGTAAAATACTGGTATTCAGCTGCATCCGGTTAGACTGGAAGCCGACCCCAATAAAGTTGGGAAAAGGCTAGGCAGAACACGAACTTACATTTGACGTATAAAATAAGTTCTACTAATAATTCTACTAAGTAATAATTGAACTAACTATATACAGAGGAAAAAATAAAATAAAATATAGTAACAAATCATTACTGTACATCATTACTGAATTATTCGTCTTAAAAAAATATATAGTCGAGTCTGATGCCAAAATATAGATTTATTATATTATTTTTATTAAATATGGAATTTTTGTCCGTTTGTTTGGATTTATGTTCCGGATTGGCGCAAAAACCGGTGAAAGAATTTGAATGAAACTTGGTACACAGATAGTGGAAAAACACACAAGGTACTTCCAATCCCAGTATTACGTTACTGTGGGATAATTTCCGGCATCCACGCGGGCGATGCCGCGGGCTAAAGCTAGTCTAGTAATAGTATGTTATTGTTATCTAGATTTTTACAATAGGTTCGTGTTACTATTGTAAGAATAAATGGTGAGAGATTGCGAGGAACCGAAAATACTAGAATACATTTTCGACCATCGCCTGCCGGTGCAAAGCCGGAGAAACAAATTCTTGTCTTAAACCCTATCATTTCGATTTTAACGTTGGAACAGAAATAAAACCCTTTTTATTCATCATAATTTATTAATAATTAAACTCAAATTGCAGCAGAACAAAGGTGTAGTTAGCAAGTAAAGCTGTCACTAAACGGTAAAGTAGCATCAGCTTAGAGTATCCGACAGGCATCCAGCTTTTCGAATCTCGCTCTGTGTAGGTGTTTAATATTCTTGCATAACCTCTTCTCGACATCTGTAAGGTGTGCAGAACCTTTAATATTCTTGCATAACCTCTTCTTGACATCTGTAAGGCGTGCAGAATAAATCTTAATCTATTTATTAATTCAGTTTGGAAAAAAATCTTAGATTTTATTAAGGTCTGTCCTTACCGCGATCATTCATTTCACGAATTTGTTTTGCACGTATTCGTCGCGCGAACTTTTGTTACGTGACAAATATTTCGACGTGAACACGTTCCAAACACAAAAAACAAATTCTAATAGCTATGCTCGCAAACCAATGTTCATTTAGCAATTAATGTTCGTTGTTTCACAAAAGTTCACGCAGTGAATGTTTGCAAAACAAATTCGCGAAACGAATGCTCGCAATGAGAACCGTCGATTTAAATGTTTATCTCGCGTTCTTAAACCGTTACCAGACATAGCAACAAACATGGAGTTGACTAATCGCATTTTCAAAGCTACGTCTAGTGCTGGGGTTGTGACTAAGTAATAACAGCCGCACGGGTCGATCCATCAGGTTATGCTACGCTTGACGGGGTTGGTCCATTGATGGGTGGCCATCTTCACATACCGAGACTCCTCCATGCCTCGGAAAGCACGTTAAGTCGTTGGTTCCTGCTGTCTTTCGTGGATATTTGACAGTTGTTACGGGTCCGTTCTTATTTAGGGGTTTCGTATCACCCAGTTATTGGGTTGTGGAGGTCAGAAAGGCAGTCGCTCCATGTAAAATACTGTTATTCAGTTGCATTCGGTTAGACTGGAAGCCGACCTCGACATAGTTGGGAAAAGGCTAGGCAGATGATGATTCTAAAACCGAATTGTACAGGTATTTCTAAGGCTTATCATCCTCGACGCTATACTCAAAAGTAACGTATTACACCGCGTCATGTACGAAATGCCATTGAAAGACGCTACGGAAAAGTAAAGCTTTACAAACTCAAATCACCAATCAGGGCCAGAATGTCACAGCAGTAGTATTTCAATGGCAGTTAATCCCTTGATCGTCACCTAAGCTAGGGAACCCCGACAAAATGGGTTAGATTAGGTTAGAACTGACACTGCGTTACATGACCATTTAATATTTTTAGAACACCAAAACAGGAATTACTTGAGAATAACAAAAAGAGACATAGACATTTATTATATATCTAGGAAATCAGAGGTGGCGGTCAATCAGAAAATTGAAGCTAGTTGCCCATTCCAATGCGTATAATAGGCACTTGTACAGGAGAATGAAACTCTTTCAAATCAAAATATTTGTTAAAAATGTGGTGTGACGAGAAACAAAACTCAAACGTTTTTTGTTCAATATCATTTATTTACAACGTAGTTACATAAATTACAGAAATGCAAATTGCAGTACCACAAAAGTATAGTTTGCAAGTAACGCTATCATTTTTAACGGAAAAGTAGCATCGACGTAGAACATCCGACAGGCTTTCATCTTGTCGAATCTCACTCGATGTAGGCGTTTAACATTCTTGCATAACCTTTTCTCTATATCTGTAATGATTGCAAAGGATGAGACTAACTCCTGCATTCGCAGTAATATTTGAAAATAACTGGTAAAAGGTAAACTAAGAAAGGGCTAATACAGGAAAGGGTTAATACTTTTTGTCAACTATAGTGTCCCTCTGCTAGACAAAGGTCACCCTATAGCCTTCGACTCTTCCATCTATTTTGTTTTTTTAAACCAATCCGACATGAACACTTCCGATTTGGATTTATCAAAAATTCAATTTAATACCTGTACAGTTAGAATTCAATACCATTGCGCATGACTCTTGAATATTATTCATAGCTATGTAAAACTTCTCACAATGTACGTTGCCTACGATTAGAAACACCAAACATTTTAGTATCCAAAAGCCTACCCAGATTGTTTCTAAAACGATAACATCCTGCAAAAAAATATTAATGATAATTATAATCGATGACTATGTTTAAAAACGTTTACACTATCTCCAGCCTTTCTAGCCATCTACCATCATGTCAAACACATCAATACATTTTCAGTGTAAGCGGACCTCTCATGAAAGTCTCAAGAAAGTCTACAATGAGGTGAGCTCAAACTCAAATGTACACCTTGATGAATCGTTGTAAAATTCATTTTCGCCCATGAGCCGCTCCAATGGTTTGCAGTGAAAAATATCATGTTATTGGACTGTCTACGACATATTAGGTAATATTCACACATATATATAAACCGAATCGAATCTTAATCAAATGGTAAGCGAGTTGTACACTTACACAGCGACGGCCACTTGATATGATAAGTTTTGCATCATCAACAAATAAATGAATGTTAACGAGATAGTTGTAACTTGACCAGATAGAATGCATAACGGTCTGAAATTAAGGTATTATTTTTTCATAAGACAACAGTAATTTTGTAAACGGCAGACGGTTAATATTTTTTAACCAACCATTTTTTGTATAAAACCCTTGTAGATGTCATAGTAGTCTAATATATTAAGGTAAGCCTGAAACATTTTGTTACAATATTCTTCTCTGTCCCTATCCTCCATACTTTGAGATTGGAGAGTTTGAATATTCCATAGATCAACTTTGTCTTTCACCAGCTGAATAAGTCTGATAGCAACAACCATATTTGCGTCAAAGTTTAAGAAAGTTAAACAAATAATTATCACTAATACGGATAAATTTAGCATCGTACTAACAACAATGACGAGAGTGACATACGAAACTAAAAACAAGACGACAGCAACCCAGTTACCAATGGTAAAGAGTTTGAATTTCTTCTCATTATTTAGATATCTGTGAATGTTTTGAAATTTTAAAATGAACAAAACGTTGTCTTCGTCAAAAATACTGTGAACATAGTTATTTATGAACCACATGGTAAAAAAAATTAAATTGAAAATGTTAATGGCCAACATCAAACCATTAAAATGTATAGCGGAATACATAGAATGCCCGTAGACAATATTACAAATGTATGTTGTTATAAAAAATATCGTGGCACACAATGAAACAAAACTCGATAGACGGCTGTTTGGAGTTATAAAGTTATTCTTAATGCGATATTTTGGATAACACAGAATAGTTTGCATCAAATTCAAAGGCAGCAGCATCGACTGCACATCATTGTCAATGAAGTTATTCAACATTTCCAAGCGATGATTTTTAAGAATAGAGTTTATTTTTATTTTCGTTGACTTCATTTTAACATTGACGCTTTCTGAACACGAATGAACCAAACAATCTAAAAGCTTCCGTATACTTTTTATTCATTAGCGATTGATCTAATCCAAAGATAATATTAAGACGCATGTAATCAATTTATTTGCTTTTTCTTTAATAATGATCATCAATCTTAGTATGGACAGGTTTAAAAATGAGAGAGAAAATGAAATATTGTTAATGATGGATCATACGCTAAACCATAAAATAGCTACTTAGGTACCTAAGTTAGTCATAAATAGAAAATTGGATTGACTTAAGAATAATATCCACCTAACGGCTCGCATCGTATCGGATCGGAAAGGATACGAACGGATGCGGTGACAGCTGATCGCGTCCAGCAGGATGTCAACGCATACGATCAGCTCCGTACCGTCGCTTGCGAACGTATCTGTTTCTGCGCCTAGTCAAATAGTTTCATTCCTACTGTGTCGACGTGTTCTAAATTTTGAAAATGGTTGAAGTAGACGTAGTATTGTTGGCTACAGGCGAACGGAGTCGATCGCGCGTTGCAGCATACGTTCAGCTACGATCGCGTGTCGCGGAAGACGCTCGCGGTCAAGCTGCTGTGCGCGGCTTGGTAATATAATAAACCTTAAATACTGTGTACATGATTTAATATCGTTTAAAGTTTGTAAAATCCGTTCCGATCCGTTGCGGGTCACCAGTCAACTTAAGCCACCCAAACCCATAGTAAAATAGATTTGTTTCCATATTCTGCAATGGTCCTACACCAACCGGGGGTTGTCCTAGGGTGCACTTGCATAGAATTCATTCCATAAGAAATTGTCTAAGGGGCCTCTGCGAGTTGGCTTCGGCCCCTCGTACGTCTTCCAAAAGACCGGGACCCTAAGGTCCCGAGATATTTAAATATTATATAAAAACAATAGCTTATAAATAATAGCTATTACTTTATTTTTATAATAATAGCTATTGCTTTATTTTCAGGTAACTAAGGCCCATAGACAAAATACATAAAAAAAAACGTGTGGCACTCGGGGACTGCCGCGGTATAGCTATTGCATAGCATTTGTAACCTCCATACTTCTGATTTGTCAACGCTACAATTGGGATGATGACTTGATGACATAAAACAAAAATTACGTTCCCATGACAACATCACGTTTCCCATGACAACATCACGTTGTCATGGGAACCGTCATTACATGGTAGGCGGAGTGGGGGGTGTTAGGTTTTATTTTCGTTACGGAATTTCTTGATTCGGTCGCCGCGCAATAAGCCGGCGATAAAAGCTATGCAATAGCTTAATAATCTCACAAAATAATAAACTAATACATAATATAATAAAAGTAATTTCAAAAACTAAAACCTGACTAAAAGGTATGAAACAAGAAAATATTTCAGACAGAAGTCAAGACATAGGTACAAAAATGACCAAGGTAAAGCCGTTTCATACCTTTTAGTCGGGTTTTAGTTTTTAAACTTACGTTTTTTTTAAATTATTTTGGGGTTATAGTTTCGTGATAAAGTATTTGCAGAGCAGCTTAATTATTTTATTTTAACCCAAAAAAAAATATAAGGTATGAGAACATAAATTTTCTTCATATCTTTTTTCGTGAGTTTTTCCATGTTTTCTCACTTTTAAACCTTCCCTGGACTAGGAAAACATGAGTTGAGCTAATTTTTTATATTCTAAAATAAAAAATGTGACAAATTTTTTAGATCATATCTTAACTTATTACATTTGGGCCCACCGTTTTCCATCTCCTTTTCATAATTAAGTCTGTTATTATATTTATTTAAGTTTAAAAGAAAGCAAACTATTACAATACCGCAATGTTATGTGAAAAAACAAATTATTAAAAAACAAAAAAAACCCGACTGCAAAAACTCATAACTGAAAAGAGAAAAACAAGCATTATAATCTATAGGATTTTGGTATTGCAGGCCCTCATAAATCAATAACCTGAAATTTTTATGTAACTTGTGTTTGTCCCCGCCTTTTTTTTTTTTTTTTGGGTGGGAAATCATCAAATAACTTCTCCCGCTCTGGGCGGAGCGGGAGGGCGTGTCAGACTCTTACTGACTAAAACCCACCCGTGTTCCTTCAGTTGCCGTGTTGCCAGGGGGCCACGATTTCCCTATCGGTTTTCTTCGAACCCCCGGCAGGCATTGGCCCTAGCGGACCCCGTCAATTCTGCTGACATCTCTTTGAGGCGCGCGTGGAACACAACGCGCCGTCGACCCGGGCTTGGTCCTTATCGGACGGCGAGCTACCCATTGCTCACCGTCCGCAAGCCCGCGCCTACGGTGGCCGGAAATCCTCTCGTGACTCCCGACGCCCAGGGCGTCTCCTGCTGCGGCGGTTAGGGGCTCGAGGGCGCGAGATTTGCCTTTCCCTCACGCGCTCCGTCTCCTCCTTCGCGAGCATTACTGCTTCGCAGAACGAGGTGACGGCTTCCCATTTCCTCTCGCTCCGTAGCATGGCCCGAATCAGGGCCGGACGCGAGAGATCACCGCCGCCGATCGCTTCCACGAGGACACGGCGATGCTCTGCCCAAGCCGGGCAGACCTCCACCGTATGCTCCACCGTGTCCTCCGGGCGATCCACACAGTGATGACACCCGGGCGTTTCCTCCCGCTTTATCCTGAACAGGTACCTCCCGAAACAGCCATGTCCGGTGAGCACCTGTGTCAGGCGGAAGGTGAGGACGCCGTGGCGCCTCTCTAGCCACTCCTCAAAGAGGGGCTTATCGCCGCAATTGTGGCGTGCCCAGCGCTGGGTTGCGACAATCGCACTCTCCATTCCGCCATGAGATCCCGCCGGAGCTCTGTCCGCTGTGCCGCGACTTCTTGCGGCATCGGAGTTAAGCCCCGGCGTTTCGCCTCCTCGCGCCACTCCCAAATGTGCGCGAGGACCTTTGCCTCCAGATCCCATGGCGGTTTGTCCCCGCCTGCAATACCAAAATCCTGACAGGGTTTTTGTTTTTTTAATAATTTGTTTTATTTCAAACTTTTTAGTTTTATTAATATATAAATATGTATATATATTTGGAATTGACTCATTACTAACTTTTATTTGATACTAATAATGTTGTTTTTTTTTTTAAACCTACCCCTCCCTTTTTTGTATTTGCAGATGCAATATATAAATATTATATAGCCTATGTTACTCCCACTACTAAGACGAACCTAACGACACCTCATATGTTAAAATCCATCAAGCCGTTTAGGCTACAGAGCGTGCCAAAGAAATATACATACATACAAACATACGCATATTACATACATACTCTCGAAAAACATTACCCTCCTTCTGGGGCAGTCGGGGAAAAACTGCAAATAGACGTACTGAAAAACCAAAATCTAAAATAAATAATTGCCGACAGAATCATTAGTATACGTACAGTTACGAGCATAACCTAAGCAGTACACATGGCTGTATAGTCACTGGGCAACAGAATTTTTGAGACTGTAATCATTCGTATCATCAAATATTTTATCCATCTTCATTTTTACTTCTATCTTATATTTCTCTTTTACTTTCAATTCTTGCAGCCTTTCTACTTTTTAACCGACTTCCAAAAGGAGGAGGTTTTCTACTGTATGATATTTTTTTTCTTTTTTTTTTGTGTTTGTTTTTTTTTTTTTTTTTTTTTATTTGGCTCACCAACAATTAAATACACCGATACAAAGATATGAGATACATACAATAAACTTATAGACTAGTGTACCAATTTCTTACAGGTAAGCACATCATGCATTACTTATTTGTTGTTTAGTGCCTACTTAAAATTAGATGAGTTCTTACACTCACCCTTACACACTTACACTTGTTACGCAATAACTCAGCCAATTATGAATTGATTTTAATAATTCTTTTTTTATTTGGTAGGTAATACTTCAGAGGTGGTCCCATATAAATTTAAATAACTTTACTTGGGTAGTTTTTGAGTTTTATTTTATTTTTTTATTTTATTTATTTGGGAAAACAAACAGTGACACATTACATTTTATACAAATAAATAAAAAATACGGCCAAATGTGCAACCAACAACATTTTCCACAGAATACAAATAAAAATAAACTTTACAAACCATGCTATTTAAAACTAAAACTAACAAACTACAATAATTTAATTAGAAAACATTTTTTGTGCTAAATAGTAAAACAAATTTTAGCAAACAAAGAAATACCTATCAAGGCATGCAAATCTTAGCAGAAATTACTAAGTTATTTTTATAATGAGTTAATTATAATGAGTTATTGACTAAGTGTTTTGAGTACAATGTTTTTGAATTTACCAGCAGAAAGAGTAAACATATCAATATGATGGAATTGCTTGTTGTAGTTATCAGTTAGTCGACGCAGAGGTGCCCGCATACCTGCGTTACTGCGACAAGAGGTAACAGCAAACAGTGGCCGTGCATGCACCCCGCGGCATACTGTCGTTCTAGGAACTATGTAACTTATTTTATTACGCATATCAATACAGTCATATACATTGCTACACAAATCAAACAAAAATACCGTCTCTAGGAGAGTGCGTCTTGATTTTAGACCAAGTAATTTATACTTCTTAAGTAAATCATCATATGATAAAACTGTGTGGAAGCAACGGTAATGCATGGCTTTTAGGCGATTAACACACTGTCCCGCACCACGCAGCGTAACGCGTGAATGCGTTGCTTGTAAGTATATCCGTTTGTATAGAAAACACGCACAGTCCAACACACAGAAAATGCATCCACGCGCATTCATTTTGCTATGGACCACGCTGCGTAATGCGGTGCAGTGTGCGAATCGCCTTAGGAACTTTCTTTGAACCTTTTCAATACGTTCTGAATACTTATTGTAAAAGGGATTCCACACTGGCACTGCGTACTCGACCTGTGATCTGATCAGAGACTTATACAGATGTAAATAGGTAGAGGGGTGCACAAATTCCTTCGCAGATCTCATTACAAAACCGTACATCCGATAGGCATTATTTACTACTTTGTTAATGTGGGCATTAAGGTGAAGTTTTGCGTCGAGGAGAATACCAAGATCACGAAGAAGGGACACCCTTGATAATGTAGTATTATCCAAAGTATAAGGGTACTTGAAAACATTCTTATTCTTCGTGAAACTGATACAACAGCATTTAGATAGACTCAGTTGCAATTTATTGTACCTGCAATATTCACTGAAGCGATCCAGATCTTCCTGTAACAATCTACAGTCTTGCAAATTTTTGATGGGCCTATAAATTTTGAGATCGTCAGCATAAAGCAGGACTTTAGAATTTCGAAAACAAGTGTCAATGTCGTTTATATATAAGATAAATAAAAGAGGTCCCAAAATCGAACCCTGAGGTACACCGGAAGTTACTCTAATAGCTGTAGCAGATCTGAAACCGTTAACTACGACTCTTTGAGTTCTATTCGAGACATATGAAGAGAACCATCGGAGTAAATCACCACGTATACCGTTAAACGAAATTTTATTCAGTAGCATCTCATGATCAACCTTGTCAAATGCTTTTCGAAAGTCAGTGTAAATGGCATCCACTTGGACACGAGAATCCATATTGTTAAACAAATAATCCAAAAATGTCACCAAATTTGTGGTAGTTGATCTTTTCTTTACAAATCCATGTTGTTGTTGAATTGTACTGTCGAACAGGATATCTTTTATCGTGGACTAGTCTCCCAAAAATCTTAGGCAGGACTGACATAATGGATATAGGACGGTAGTTCTCAACATCCTGCTTCGAGCCTGATTTATAGATTGGTGTTATGTTCGCACTCTTCCATACATCGGGGAAAATTCCCTGTGCCAGTGATTTATTAAACAAAATATGTATAGGATTGCAAATATTTTTAGCGGTAGCTTTGAGAAACGTGACTGGAAGACCGTCAGGGCCTGGACCCTTAGACGAGTCTAAAGAAATGATTGCCCTCAATATTTCATCCGTGCTTAGCTCTATCTTACTAATGAGGGAACTTCGCGCAGAATCCTTACTCGATGAAGCACCTCTCATGGAAGATTGTTCATAAACTGAATTAAAGAAATCAGAAAAGAAGTTACAAATTTCTTCGGGGTCATTGGTACTTTGGTCTTTGTACTTCATGTCAGAAGGTATGCCAGAAGAAGACTTCCGATTAGCAATGTACGTCCAAAAGTATTTAACATTACTGCGAATGCCGTCCTCAACAGATTCTATGTATTTTGTGTAGCTGGAATTGCATTCAGTATGGAATCTAGATCTGTACAGTGAGAATTGTTCATAATCTGAGATATTGTGATACACCTTCCATTTAACCCAGGCCTTTGCCTTGTTTTAAAGTTAGCTTCTATAGTCTAGTACGAGTTAGCTTCAATGGTACGTATTTTTTCCCACTTAGTATGTGAATGATGTTAAGTTCCTCTCACTGTTATTTACATAACAAGTACTGGTATTCGAATGTGTGTGGGGTAGGTACCACAAATGAAAAGTGAAAAATAAAAACTTTTACAAAAAAAAACAACCGACTTCCAAAAAAGAACACTACAAAGTGAAAAATAACTTTAATTTCGGAAGTCGGTGGCTAAAAACGAAAATTCATAACCAAAGACACCGAATTCCGAAATTAAAGTTATTTTTCACTTTGTAGTGTTCTTTTTTGGTAGTCGGTTGTTTTTTTTTTTGTAAAAAGTTTTTATAATCTTTCTAAAGTTGTCACAGGAACTCGTACTCGGTGACGCCAAATCTACTAAAGTGCGGATCTATTAAAGTGATACCTAAAACAAAAGAAAACTACATTTCTTTTACAAAGTTTATTCCATTTCCACCGAGGAAAGCATGCAGGTACGGTTTGTAGATTCTTTTAAGTTTTTAGGAACAAGCTCGGAAAAATTGGCTAGTACAATGAAAAACAAGAGTTTAAGCAATTAAAATCCTATTTTCCTGACAATAAATGATTTGATCTAACTACCCGTAAAGGCTGCTAAAATAGTGAACGGTGAACGGGTGTTCATAATAAATATGTAAAGAACATAATAAACTTACCCAGGGTCGTGGAATGGTAAGCATTAGTTCGTCTGTCTTCTACTTAAATTGGCAGCATTAAATCGTAACGTAATAAGTATAAAGTAAATACGGAAAAATAAATTCAAATCAACGCAAAACCAAACAGTACGACAGCCAACAATGCCATTGATCAGACATCTTTTTGATAGTTTGACATCATGCATGATGTCAGTGTTACCAGTACCCTAATTGCGTTATACAACACAACCACAATCTGTTTCGATTTGAAACAGATTGCTAATCCATTGCTTCATAAGTTGGAAAAAAAAATCTGCTCAGTAACGTAAATAACGCAATGAGTGTTGTTGAACGTCAATATGAAACAAATTAGTCAAAATTGTTTTCAGAAATAAGTTACGCAATTAGGGTACAGGTTTAATTATTTTGGTAATCGATTGATGAAATCGATTGGGTGATTTATTTATAAAATAACATTACTGTCTCGAAACACTTTTAAGTTTTTGAGTACATTCAGCACAATTTAATATTTTAGTTATTGTAAAACCATAATTTTACAGTATTTGAGCATAATAAATAGCATTTGAAATATACTCGTGTGTATCCACACACTCCACATACTCCATGTGGATTAGTATCGATATTTTCAATCGATTACAAATTATTTGATTGGAATAGTCTGTCATCTGACAACATTTAGGTTAGGATTGAATGGCGGATGTACTTTAAAGTCAGCAAAATAAATATTTATTAAGTTCTCTAATGATAGTAGAAAGAAATGTTGATAAAACAAGAGTTAACTTGAAAAAAAATGACATAATTTTTGATAAATAAGCTTTGACATGGTGCCATACCGTGGGCCTGCTTTCGGAAAATCACCTTTCAACTTTTTAGGTCATCCGGAAGTGGGTTAAAGGTTTTTGATGACCGTACGTAAGTCATTGATAAAAATACCGATTTAACCGTTTGAGTTTTATTTATGAAATTTAGGGTTCTAGTTATTAATCTAAGGGGTTTTCTATACTATACTAAAATATTATAAAGAGGAAAGATTTGTATTTTTGTATGTTACAAATAAACTTAAAAACTACTGGGCTGATTTGAAAAATTCTTTCAGCAATGGATAGCTACATTATCAGCGAGTAACATAAGCTAAATTTTATCCTCATACTCTCACGGGAACGGGAACTACGCGGGTGAAACCGCGTGACGTCCGCTAGTCTATACATATAATAAAATCGTAGCCAAAACTCGTACAGTGTACATTGAATATTTTTGAAAAAAAAGTAATTGCTACGAGGTCTGGAATCGATTCTAATAATAAATAAACCAAATTTCAAGTGTTTATGTTAAATAGATTTTGAGTTATTAAGGGGTCAAAAGTGGCTCCAAATATTTCGTGTAATATAACTGCAGCTGAGTCTTGCCTTAAACTTGGCTTGACAAGCTGCCGAGTATCTAGACCAAAAAAAAATTTAGTGTTAAAAATGTTATGACATAATATCGATATTATAGATAATAATAATTATCGTGCCAGACAATGACACGATATTTGATAGATGACTGTTTGGAGTTATGAAATTATCCTTGATGCGACATTTTGGACAAAACTGAATAGTTTGAAATAAATTCAAAGATCGACTGCACCTCTAAATTAAATCTAAATTAAATCTAACCCCCAACTCTTTCCACGACAATCTGACACTTTTCCGCCCAACAGACGTGACAATAGCCAACTTTGCTTGCACTCAGCAAAAACTGCCCTCATGGGGAAAAGCTTTTTCTGTACGGCCCCGAAATATACAACAAACTACCACAGTCATATAGAACTATGACAACTAATCAATTTAAAAACAAGATTCGAAATCTATTAACAGACAAGTGCTATTATAATATAAATGACTTTTTGACAGATACTTTTTGACAGATACTTTTTGACATGCTTGAACTTTATATTATTATTTCTATAGTTTTATTATTCTCGTAAAATGTATTAATGAATGTTAGTGAACCAGTCTTTAGTCTTTGGTTTATTGATGTAATTATTTGTTTGTTATATAAAAAAAATTGTACGCCTCGTCAGGCAAAACATGTACGGACTTTTTACCTATTTAAGATGTTGCATGCTCGATTTGTATGTAAACGCATGTTTGACAAATAAATTATCTTTATCTTTATCTTTACCTCTTTGTAAATGAAGTTATTAAGTGAAACTTCACCACGGTGACTTTAGACAGGCAAGTATTTTCCTTTTCAAAGTCTTCATTCTGTTTAGGCTTTCTGAATGCGTATGACAAAAAAAAACCGGCCAAGTGCGAGTTGGACTCGCACACGAAGGGTTGCGAACAATCGTACAATATTTACCAAAAACCGCCGAGTAAAACACGTGGGGATCCCTTTGATTTTTAACTTTGTTTTATTTTTATATATTTTTTTTTATTATAACGGCAATAGAAATACATAATCTGTGAAAAGGACATGTTAGGTTTTTGTATGGAGGCTGGGCTTTTATTCGAAGCTCCTATGAAACGAAAAGAAGTTATATTTTTATGAAAGAACATAAATTAAGGAGACTTTGTGTATTTTTTTATTTTTTTTATTAGCACACTTCCTTAGTAAACTGCTCATTTAATAATTATAATTTAAAATATAAATGGCAACCCTCAATAATTATTAATTTTGGCAACACTGCTCTGTTGGATGTCCATTATTGTCATTGTGAAATGTGAACGTCAATTTAGTGTCAAATTCAATGCGCGTTTGCGAACGGAACGGATACGAGTGTTTTGAATTAGTGTTTTGTTGTTTGTTATTTTTGTTCAAGTTTCTTGTTTTAAGTTTATCTTTATGTGACCTGGCATTCAATTTGGATTCTTTGATACTGCACACGATTTGAACACCCGACGACCGGCGATACTGACGACCCTGATTAATTCTCACTCGAACTTGGATTTTGCACGCAATTTTAACATCCATATATCGTAGCTGTTTAAGGTTAGTACCTATTTTCTATACGATGTGATTCTAACAAACGATCGAGTCAAGGTGCACTGCCTAGAACAGTCCATAGTCTTGTGGCCTTGTAGCTATATAACAAATACTTGCATAAGTTATAAGTATTGCGTTAAGATTTGCCTTACTGTGCGTTTGCACTGGTGAAACATCACAACACATTTTGAAATCTCTAGTTCCTGTCAAGCATTGTATGGAACACTGACAGAAAATAGAGATTTCAACATGTTTTGTTGTGAATGTTTCGCCAGTGCAAACGCACAATTATAACACAATGAATTGATTTACCGTAGACTGACTCACAGGCTCTGAACCCACAATGATGTTTTTATCTTTCAGGTAATCCTCACCATCATGCCTCACTGCATTAATTGCTGGAGTGCTATTCCAATTACACAAAAATATTAATACGATACAACACAATGGATATTGAGTTATCTCTGTATTAGAAGAATGGATTGCCAGACAGGTATGTAGCAAAAAATCTGAATATCCATAATTACAACTAGACTAGGTACATATAAACTGTATTTATTATTAATCTTTCCATATTTGTGCAAGGTGATAATAGAAAATCGATAGTGTTATGCTCAGGCTCATGGCAACGTTAAGTTACCATATTAGGATAGTCATAATCATCATCAACTTAAAAAAGAGTATGAAATATTTATAACAAATTACTGAATTCTGGTATAGATCAAAATATGCATTTTTTCTTGTTTAAGGTTATTGATGAAGACTACCTATGTCAAGAATGTTTTAGCATATTGATTCTTGAATCAAATAACAGGAATGAAGGCAATATAGGTGAACGTTAATTTGGTCATGATTCAGTTTTTGTATGTTGTGGCATATCCATTGTAAGAAGAACTGGGAGACGATCTCTTCCACTAAATTATGGTGATGCTGAATGGATTTATTCTGCCAATATAATCAGTCCTCTTGAGGTAAGTGTACTTGCTTGTTGTATAGATTATTCCAAAAGTTAATTCAGCAGCAATTCAAGCATAACTTGAGTGATCTAGTTACTTTTTCTGTTTGTATAATTATTCACCTACATTAGAATGACTAAAACTAATTGTGCCTTCAATTGCAGATGCCTTCTAACGCCCGTGCATGTAATGCTTGTTGGCAAAGGGCTCATCGGCAACCACCACCACCTGCAGAAAGTGGATCCGGATTATTAATAACAAGTACTGTCAGCACTGATTAGTGATAATGACGATATTCCGGAAGATCCAAATCCATTCATTAGTGGATCCAGCTCTGTACTGGAGCCTCCCAGTTCTGCCAACACAGACATTGAAAATGTTGTCTGAGAACCTATTGTAAGCCTTACATTAGATGGTTATAGTCACACCACTACTCATTGTTTTGTTCCGGACTGTATGAGTCACGAAAGGAAACATGTGCCATTATTTTTAAAGAAAAATATTCTTACACATCAAAAACTGTACATATACTGTATATTACCGCCTGCACAGTTTCTTGATAATATAATTGTAAGGGAAGATGTTGAAAATGAAGAGGTAGAATAAATACAAACAAATACATTAGCTACTTTTATTTCTCTACCTAAAATACAAATGTTCACCTATTTCGACCTACTGGAGCAACTATTTACAAAAGGCAGGTCCAATCTAGTTTGTCTGGTTTACTGGCTTGCCTTGGAAGATTTGTAAATATTATAACCATCAGTAGTCATTCTGCAGTTAATCGACTTCATGATGATAAAGTCCCAAATTGTAGCAGAAAATAAGGATCTTTGGTATATAATTCATTATCCTTATCATAAATCATTTATTCTTATTGTAAATAATAGCGTTTCTGCGTTAACACAACTTCTCTAATAAAAAATAAATTCAGCCCCTAACTGTCCCATTGCTCGGCACGGGCCTCTTCTCACAATGAGAAGGGTTAGGTGTTGGTGGTGTTTAGTGGTCTGGTGCGGGTTGGCGGATTACACACCTTGAGTCCGTTGACATATAATGCAAAATTCACCGCAGACTCAATGAGTCTGCCGGACACGCGAGAGGATAACCTATAATCTAAAGACAAACGGAAATAGCGATTTTGACAATGAGTTAAGTGACATGACAGTGACAACTGACAATTGTGACAACTTTATTGACACAGGTAATGTTTTCATAGATTACATTAAAAGGCAAAAGAATCAATGCCATACATCCAAATTGTGGAGATAATTCTTTGGTTTTATTTTAAAGCCAATATTGTATTAAAATGTTTTAAATAACATTAAGGTGAATAATTAGCTTTAAACAATGATATTTAACTGTTTTTTCCTTGTTTCAATGTGCAAAAATAATATTACGTTACAAAAAATATCCGGATTTTAAAATATTTATTTATTTATTAACGGTGCTTTTAATAAATTTTTTTTGTTTTTGAAAGGTCATCCTGGATAATTTTCCCTATCAGAAAAACCGCACAACATAGCGCTTCAATTTTTATTTTAAGCCCATTTCATAACGTGTCCTTTCAACTATTATTATGGCTCATGTATGAGATACAGCCCGCTGACAGACAGACGCCGGACGGACAGCGGAGGCTTAGATAATAGAGTTCCGTTTAGCATCCTTCGGATACGGAACCCTAAAAAGAAACCCGAATACTTGTTCATACGTAGACTAAATTTTATTACTTTGGAAATCTAACACAATCTGTACTAGTACTAATTTAATTGTAAAATTTATTACTTTGTGTTTTATGACATTGATTTTACATTCTGTGACTTCCTCACACACTTATTAATTGTAAAATTTTAGGAAAATCGTCTACTTTTACAATGTTTGTAAATATGTGAGCACAATGTATCTATCACATATTAAATTATCTATCGTTGCTTCATTTTTAATTCTTTTTACCTATTGTGGTATAGTAATTTTATTCTAGGTGCATCGTCTTCACATATAATAATTATTTAACAAATGTATGTACATATACAAACAATTGTAAAACATTTTTAAAAGAGTAACGGTGGAGTTTCTTGCCCATTCTTCTCCATACGAAAACTACCTTTTGGAAGGGGCGACTAGAATCAATTTTATTATTTTGTAATTTTTTGACGTTCAAAAGTGCCATACATGGGCCTATTTGAAATAAATGATTTGACTTTTGACTTTTGACTTTTAATCTTCACCCAATAAAATTATTGTTTATTATTGTTTTTGTGTTGTGACCTTAGACAATGTTACCATTATTATTGAAATTGATTGATGCGTCTTTGGATCTGACAGATGATTAATGATAAATGTGTTATTTATTAATAACGTATGTGCGTTAGTACGTGAAGTCTGTTCGGAGTGATAAAGTAGATAACAAAAACAGTTTGAAAAAAAATAATTATAGGCTCATTTAGCTTACTTCGTTCTGTTATAAATAGGTTCCAAATCACTACCTTAAAATTGCTGATTTGAGACTTATTGTACTATGTAAAACTGCTCGCTATGCAAGCAGCGCAGTCAACCCACAAAATAGGCCTGTGTCCAAATTTTTAATTTTTAGTCCGTCTTTCAGAAAATAAAAAAATATTGGACACGTGTTTTTTATTTTTTGACGTATTCAAAAGATTACGGCAATACATTGAGTTAAAATGTGGCATGACGTCACGCCGTGCTAGATTTTATACGACGTTGTGACGTAGCGAGCCCCCACTCCCCAACTTTAATGCGTGTTTTCTAAGTTATTTTTGATTAATATGATAAAGCAAAAAATACGTGTCTAATATTTTTTTATTATCTGAAAGACGGACTAAATAGAATTTTAATTTTTTTACCTAGGAAACTACCCTGTTCTAATCAAATATAATATTTCTTCAACCAGTTGTAATTTTGTTGTGCAAGATTAAAATAAATTCAGTTTTAGCAGAATCAAAGTGTTTCAGTAAATTAAAACCGGGCAAGTGTGTGTTTGTTTTAATTTTACTTTGTTTTTTTTTATTGTTTTTTTTATTATTTTTATTAATGTTCTTATTGAAGATGTTTAGTTTAATTTGTGATTTCCTGTGCGAGTCTCAATAAATACTTTTTCTTTCTTTCTTTCTTTCACAATGAATGGTTCCGTAGTTGGGATGAATTTATCCCAAAAAAAAACTTAACTTTGTAGTTGAAAAATATGTTCTCCCTTATGGAATGTATGGGAAAACATGTTTTTGCAACTGCAAAGTTAAGTTGGTCGATTATTACCTACTCGTTATCTTGTAGAGCCTACTTAGCTGTGATAGTTTTCCTTTTAATTTCGTTATATAAACTACTGCTGTGATTTTTTTCATACATCCAAAACCAACCATTTAGCTGGCAGGGGGCTAACAAAAATTAGCAATTTAAAGCTTAATATTTCGCAAACGGATCCTTGAATCCAAAACGGTTTTCACAAACTCACAATGTTTTTGAAGGACCTTTTCAATGATACCCCACACCATGGGTTAAAAAAAAAATACATCACCACTTTACGTGTAGGAGAGGTACCCTAAAAAAAAAAAGTTTTTCATAATTTTGTTTTACCATTTTGTCGACGTAATTAATATGTATACCTATGCCAAATTACAGCTTTATAGCACTAAGGGTCTTGGAGCTAGACCGCGGACAAACAGATAGACAGACGGACATGACGAAACTATAAGGGTTCCTTGTTTACTACGGAACCCTAAAAAGGACCTACGGAACGCCATCCTAACAGTTCGTATGTGTTTCCAGTTACTCCAATTGTCATACATTTTTCAAGCACTTCGAACATCCGATTGAGCTCAAAATTGACACACTTATACTACGGAGACCTTTAAAAATAATGATGATAAACTATGTAGCTGGTCTGATGATGAAGCCCGATGATTGTCATAGGAGCTCCTCAACTAAATAAGAGTCACTGGGTTTGAACTCGTTGGCTTTGTCTTGACAAGAACCATAGCCCAAGATGGTATCCAGGGTCTGATGATGGAGCCCGAAGGTGGCTATATGAACTCCTCAACTAAACAAGATAGCACCATCGTGTTTGGACTCATTGTATATGAATTAACAAGTGCTATAACACTAGGCAGTGTTCTGTGTCTGATGATGGAGCCGGAAGGTGGTCACGGACACTCCTCAAATTAACCAGATAACGTCATAAGTGGCTTCATTAGATTTGTCTTGACAAGTGCTTTTACACTTGGTGGTGTTCAAGGTCTGATAATGGAGCCGAATGGTGGCTATTGGAATTCCTCAACAAAACAAGATAGCACCATAGTGTTTGGACTCATTGGAATTCTCTTGACAAGTCATAATATACTAGGTGGTGCCCAGGGTCTGATGATGGAGCCTGAAGGTGGTCACGGGCACCTATTTACTAAACAAGATAAACAGTCCTGTTGTGTTTCGGCCATTTGGGTTTATCTTGACAATTGCCTTACAAATAAAGGTGATGAAACAGGTATTTAAACAAATTCTCATGCTAAAAAGTACTGGATAAAATTACGCTAAAAATAGAGGTGATGAAACAGCTTCACATCACAATGCAGCTAATTCAGCTTCACAATGTTTGTTTCATCAACATATTTCATGAGTATGAACAAAACTAAAAAAGTTTTTGTTCAATTTCATTTATTAAAAAGTAGTAACATAATTACAAGAACGCAAACTGCAGTAATACAAAAGTATAGTTAGCAAGTAACGATATTATTTTGAACAGCAAAATAGCATCAACGTAGAACATCCGACAGGCATACATTTTGTCAAATCTCGCGCGATGTAGGCGTTTCACATTCCTGCATAATATCCTCTTCTCAACATCTGTAATGATTGCAAAGGATGACCATTTCTGTCCATATCCTTCCACTGTTTCCGTCAATTTTGGCTTTTCAAACCAATTCACCAATTCATCACGTCAGCGATTTATATACTAGTCAAAACAAAATAAGGGCCACTTGATTTTTTTGACCTCGTTAGCGATAATTTATTATTTATGCATTCTCAAGTAGCTGATTATTTATCGTGGTGTTACCTTATTTGTTTACAAAAAATTTTTGAGTATTCCACCTGCATAATTGTTTAAAGTGTGTAATTTTTGATAATTTATTAGAACCACTTGATTCTACCCGATTTTAAGACGGATTTTAACTCAGTCAAAGTGACGATTCTGTCAAGACACTGTAAGTTTTGTTTAACTAGTGGCTGAATTAACATTTAAAAAAAGTTATACCGAGAATTCGACGTCATATGGACTTACCAACCGTAACCAGGGCCGTAACATTGCTTCAAGAAGGCCATTCGCAGCGTTCTGTGGCGTTGCAGCTGGGTTTTTCCCGGCGAGCGATCCAGAATGCTTGGAATCATTTTCAAGAGACTGGGAGACTAACCAGGAGACGGGGATCTGGCAGAGTTCGAGCAACTACCGTACAGGAGGATCACTACGTGCGCTTGACTGCGCGCAGAGAACGCTACATCACAGCCCACTCTTTACAAAACCCTTTGTAGCAGGCGACCGGTACACGCGTTAGTAATCAAACCGTTAGAAATCGTTAACACGAGGACCAGCAGTTCTCCAGTAGACGCGTAGTGCGGATACCATTAACAAGTGCTAATCGTGCAAACCGATTATCGTTCGCAAGGCAGCATCTGGCATGGGATATGAATGATTAGAGCACAGTATTGTTTACGGATGAGTGCAAAGTTAAATTTTTTTAGTAATGACCGTCGCATTAGGGTCTGGAGGCGTGAAGGTGAGCGATTTTCGGATGCTTGTATCCATGAAAGTGACAGATTTCGGCACCCAATGTTATGGTATGGGGAGGAATCTCTATGTCAGGCAGAACCGAGCTGGTAATTCTAAACGAAGGCACAATAACAGCTCAACGTTACATCGAGGAGGTCATAAGACCCCATGTGGTCCCATATGCACAGAGAATCGGCGCAAGATTCCATCTGATGCACGATAATGCTCGCGCTCATACAGTTAGAGCCACCAGAGAAGCCCTAGAGGAGACAGGTAAACAGGTGTTGCCCTGGCCTGCAAACAGTCCGGATCTCAATCCCATTGAACACATGTGGGATTTACTGAAACGCAGTATTCGAAGCACAAACCAACCTGTGCACAATGAAAGACAGCTTATAAACGTTCTGAAATCAAACTGAGAACAAATTCCTCAATAAACAGTGGTACACCTGGTGGAGAGTGTACCTTTCAGGCTTCAAGAGTGCACAAGAAAACGAGCAGGGCATACCAGATACTGAGGAAAGTCACAAACCAACCAACACTTTAGGTTTTTTTTTTCATAATATTTTTTTTCTCACTGGTTATTCTTGCAAAAACGTTAATTTTTAGAAAAAGTGGAGTAAACATTTTTTTTTTATTGTTTCCATCATTATTTTATGCTGTCTACAATAAAAATCAATTAATTTATCCAATCAAATCATTGATCAACCCTTAAACCTCAAGAATTCATGAGAATACTGTAAAAACGTGGTGGCCCTTATTTTGTTTTGAGTAGTATATATAGGCCTCCCCTCAGTGACGACTATGACTCATATGTCGACAATTTCATTTCAGTCTAGCAGACTTCTAAAGCCTATCTTCAATAACGCTACTCAAAATTAATATGTTACTAACTCTCAATTCTACTCATTCGTTTCTCACTAAGCTTCATCGTCTTTTGGCAATGTATTTTTATGTTCATTGCATTGTGCGAGTGTGCGTCTTATTTGTGCAGAACAAACAAATTTTCAATCTTTCTTCCATATTAATAATAAAAAAATTAATACCTGTACAATTTGAATTTAAAACAATCGCGCATGAATCTTGAACATTATTCATAGCTATGTAGAACTTCTCACAGTGTATACTGAATGCCATCAGCAATACCAAAGCTTTTAATTGCCAAAAGCCAAACCAGATTGTTTTTAACAGGACCAAATCCTGCAAAAAACACATTATAAGCAAAGTTTAAATCCTGTTGCACCCTCGACGGCACATCAAGCTTTACATTTCCAGTATAAGCGGACTTTTTATTGGTGGGAAGGATTTATTACTATGCGAGGTCAGCTTTAACTGGGATCTATAGCTTGCTGAATTGTCGTGTATACTTAAAGTTTTTGGACCAGTGTTCCGCTCTCGAGGTTCACAGCCAATAACATCAAGTCGTCATATTGGCCGTCGTCTTCATGGAAACACACATACAGACTGAAATTAATCTTAATCAAATGGTAAGCGAATCGTATACTTACACAGCAACGGCCACTTAATATGATAAATTTTATTTCATCGACATATAAATGAAGGTTAACGAGATAGTTGTAAATGAACCGGATAGCTTGAAGAACAACCTGAAATACAAAAGGTTAATTTTGTTTTCAATCAAACCACAATAAATTTAAAAGCAGACGGCTAGTGTTTAATTTACCATTTGTTGAAAAGAAACCTTGAAGATGTCATAGCAGTCCAATAAATTAACGTAAGCTTGAAACATTCTGTTACAAAAATCCTTTCTGTCCTTGTCTTCCATGCTTTCACATTGAAGAGCTTGAATATTCCATAGATCAACTTTATCTTTCAAAAGCTGAATATGTCTTATAGCATCAACAAAGTCCACGTCAATGCTCAAGAAAGTTATATAACAAAATATCAATAATACGGGTATATTAAGCTTCGTGCCAACAGCACTGAGCAAAGCGACATACAATACTAGAAACGAGATGACGATAACCCAGTTACCGATGGTGAAGAGTTTGAATTTCTTCACATTATTTAGATACCTGTGAATGTTTTGAAATATTAAAGTAAATAAAATGTTTTCTTTTGTTTTAAAAACGCTGAGAATATAGCTATTTATGAACCACGTAATATACAGACAACCGTTGAAAATTTTTGTGACTATCTTTAAACCATTAAAACTCGTAGAGGTAGTAAACACGGAATGTTTGTAGAAAAAATAAAAAAAATACTATTGTTATATATAATATCGTGCCACACAATGAAACAAAATTCGATAAACGGTTGTTTGGAGTTATTAAGTTATTCTTAATGCGATATTTTGGATAAAACCGAATAGTTTGCATCAAATTCAAAGGCAGAAGCATAGACTGCACATCTTTGTCAACGAAGTTATTCAACATTCCCAAACGACGATTTTTAAGAATATAGTTTACTTTTATTTTTATTGTTTTCATTTCTACATTGACGCTTTCTGAACACGAATGAACCAAACGTCTTAAACCATTCGTAGACTTTTTATTCATTAGGGATTGATCTAATCCAAAGATAATACAATAAGACGCATGTAATCATTTTATTAGTTTTTTCTTTAATAATGATCATCAATCTTGGTACGGATAGGTTTAAAAATGAGAGAGTAAATGAAATATTGTTAACGATGTATCATACGGTAAAACATAAAATAGCTGCTTAGGTACCTAAGTTTGTCATGAATAGAAAATTGGATGCCGCTGTGCCGTGATTTCTCGCGGCAGTGGAGTTATGCCCCAGCGTTTTGCAACCTTGCATCACTCCCAATTGTGGGCGAGAACTTTTGCGTCCAAATCCCATGACGGTAATCCGGCAAGGAGGCTCGCTGCCTCACAGAAAACCATGCGTTATCCTCGGGCAAGCCGGATGGCCATGATCCTTTGGGACGCGTTCAACCGGCGGGCTGGCCGCCACTTCACGGAACGCGCCCACACCGGTGCCCCGTAAAGGGCCATGGACCGCACGACCCCCACACAGAGCCTCCAGCAGAAAACGTTTGGACCCCTTAGATTGGGTAGGAGCCGCTTCAAGGCAGCCCCTGCCCGCTCCATTCTGGGAGCCAAACGTCGGAAATGCTCCACGAAGTTCCATCGGCTGTCGAGGACGAATCCCAAATACTTCATCGTTGACTCGACGGCGATGTGAAACTCCTCCCGTCGTCACCTGGGAACCCGACGGTGGTGCATTCCGAGGACCATGAAAACATGGCCTCGGACTTATACAGGGCCACTTCGAGTTTCAACTGCCAGATCCTGTCGACGATAGTCGCACCCCCGCGTGTCGTTAGTTTGGCCGCCGTCTGGTGTGATCTCCCTTGCGCCAGGACCAACGTATCGTCAGCGTAGCAAACAACGCTCACGCTACTAGGGAGGTTGGCGCGCAGCACCCAGTCGTATCCGATGTCCCACAGCACCGGCCTCAGGACTGATTCCTGTGGGACACCGCACGACATCTCTCGCCGGTTCCATTCTCCCTGGTGACCGGAGTAGATGATAGCCCTGTCCGTCAAATAGACCTCGACCACACGACAGAGGTAGGTCGGCACCCGGTGTTACCGGAGTGCCTCCCTGATGCAACTCCAAGGCCTCTCCTAAAAAGCTTATTTTACTCACCATAACAAAAGTGTACTTACTAGGTTTGGAACTAGTTGCTACGTGAATCTAACTATCTCGTGTCAATTATCAAAGTTAGTAAGGGGTTTAAAATATGTAATATAGACATATATTAAAATATTTATAGTACTATGTGTTCATTATTTAGTATTTTATACAACCAATAGCATTTTTTTTACCTTACATAAATACTTTTCAAAGGTTGACCCGATTTACGTTTTTGCGCTCTCCTGTAAAATTTCGTTTTAAGTCCTTACTAGGTTTTGAAATGGGGCAGCCAAGCAGTCAGAGGATAAAGAAGGTAAAGGGGCCCAGCTACACTATTATCAAAAAACAATGAAGACCATTACGACTTTGCACAATATTTATGCAATAATGGCAACAATATACCAATATCTTTTTAAATTTAGTTGCTTGATTTTGTTGTGGAATGTGTTTTTTTTATTTACAATAACACTAATAAAAAGACTTGAATACGTCATGCAAAATTTCCATAACGTGTGACGTCGTAATCTTCGTATCGGGAATAGAGATTAGGTGATATGTATCTTGAGATACAAAAAAAATATATTTTATTATTTCTTATTCAATCCGGTTAGCAATTCCAAAGATTTTTTTTTCTCCTGTGGCAACACTACAGCTAACAGCTGATTTGAATTTGCTCTTGTAATTTTAATCTTAATTATTATATTACTTTGTTTATAAAGCCTATTTCCAATTACTCATCGAGTAAATAGGGTAATAGTGTGTATTTTGTGTTAGATTCAGATAACAAGTGCAAAATAAGTGTAAATATTTAAATCTGAATCGGTGACAGTTACCGGCACAAGTTAATTTTTGCATTGTCATCTTGATATCAAGTAGAATTCTTTATATTTTACTTGCTATTCGTTTGTTTACGTACTATTATTTCACCAGCAATTTCTAAGTTAATTTTTAATAAGGCTGCTTATTGATGCCAATGACCTTTAATCGTAAACATAACCTTAGTTTGGTTTGGTGACTGAACTTCTTTATTTACATCTAAATTTCATTTTTCCTTTTAAACAAGTCATCTCTTAAACTACTACCACAGCTATCTTTTCTCTTCCAATTTCTTGTCGCTTCCTTATTAAAGTTATAATCATGATTATGACTCGCAGCGCCCGTGCTTGCCTCGAAGAGTCCAAACTCAATCAGGCTTTGAGCGAATTAAAGGCTTCAAAGGAGTCCTGTGACCAACTAAATAAAGAAATAGATGACAATGAAAGGGTGCTCTTTGGTGCCCATGAAAAGAATTGGAAGTTGAAAATTGAAATGGCTCAGATATATACTCAATACACTAATGCCATAGAGGAACAGGACAGACTTCAACTTGTTGTGTACGGGTTCAGCCAGTGTAGCATAGAGTATGAACAAGCTCTTAGTCACAATCATTTATTACAACAACAGCTACATGAGGCTCAAAGTCAAATAACAGAACTTCAGACTACAAATCATAACATCACCGCCTCGCTGAACCAAAGTCTGTTCAATGAGTTGATGCCTGTTGCTCCATCAATGGTTTCTGCCATAAACCTCTCTTACACTATAGATTTAACAGGTGATGAGGATTCAAAGTCATGTCATTCAGTGAGGGTAGTCACCAGTAAAAACAAACTTAAAAATACATTAAAATAAATAAATACATTGTTAAAACACAAAAAATGGTTACATGACAAAAAGTTCTTTATTAAAAATGTTAAACTTAATAGAGAAAGGTTAAATTTACTAAAACAATTAGATATGCATTCTATTAATTTGGAACAAAGTACTAGGAAATGCAACATTGACACAGAGCGCTTGCAATCTGATCTTCACCATATACAGCAGAAACTTAGTTCAATGACTAACAAATATAATACCTCTGAACATCTAATGAGGGAATATGTGCTGGCAATGAATGAGCAGGTAAACTTACAAACAAACAACTGTGAGCAGTGTCATACACCGTCCAAAGTACTTACACCGGATCATTCATTGACAATATGCAATACCACCTTACCGCAGCCCTGTGTTGATTTGACATTTCCTGCTATCAATAGTTCAAATAAACCATCTAAACAAATTGTAAAAAATGATGTAGTATTATTTTGTGATGAGATTGGAAAGGACTTAGGCCACTTGTTGACAGATGAATATCCAGGACACTCCATAATAAATTACTGTATGCCTGGTTGTTCTTTATTTGACATTATGAAAAAAAATATTAAAAGGGCACTACATTATTAATTTTTATGGGTAAATGTGAACAAAGGAGAATTGCTCCAATATTATAAAACACTGTGTAATCTAAGTTTAAAAAAAATTGTGTTGTTTACATTTCCATATGGTAACAGTTTTCCACAGGAAGAAAATAACTTAAGATTTGAGTTAAATATGACATTGTATAATTGGACATTCAATAATAATCTGTTCCATCTAGTTGACACCAACAATTATGTTGGTAATAATTTGTATTTGACAAGAGATAGATATAATATTGTTATGTACTATCTTTCTAACTATTGCAAAGGACAGATAGCTGTGTCATATTTTTTTCCTATTTCAGCCAAAAATTTGGCTTAACAAGTTGCTTCTTTTGAGCAACGCAACGACATTTTAAATAATTCTGCCAATAATTTGGCAACAACTGATAACATTAATTATTATTTAAATTAGATATTAGGACAATAGAGGAAACCTCTTGCTTAATAAATGAAGAAAATTTAAATACTGGTTTACATCATCAAAATGTTAAAAAAAGTTCTTCTTTAATATCTCACCCATTAAATTGTAATAATCTAAATAAATGTAGTAATAAAACTTTAAAAATTGTTCATCAAAATATATAGGGTGTAATAGGTAAGGAATTAGAATTGGAGCTGTTCATGAACTGTAGTTATATTGACATTCTATATGTAACTGAACATTGGTTGAAGGGCCACCAATTCCTGTTCAGCTTTAACAACCACCGGGTTGCCAGCTCATTCAGCAGAGTTAATATGATACGTGGTGGCTCTCTAATAATTGTTCGCAACAATAAGAAATTTAAAGAACGTAAGGATATTGTGAGTCTCTCTATTGAGCGAGTTATTGAAATAGCTTGCATTGAGCTTGAGCAGTTCATTGTAATGAGCGTGTACAGGTCCCCCATGTACTTCATATGATATTTTTGAGAAGTATATGGAAGAAGTATTATTAAAGACTTGTAACAGTAATAAAACAGTTGTAGTCTGTGGAGATTTCAACATTAATTTACTGGAAAAATCTACTGTAGTAAATAAATTTATAACTTTATTAAAGTCATATAATTTGTACAATAAATTTCTTTGAGCCGACTAGAATAACTGCCACTAGTGCTACCTGTATTGACAATATTTTTACAAACGTAAGACCTTCCTCTAGTTATTTAATTATAAATGAGTTGGACTCTGGCCAGTTAGTCACTTTTTCTCAGAAAACAGTCAGAGCTCAAAGAAAACTTGTGAGTTTTATTCCTGTAAATAAAAGTCGCTTAGGACAATTTAAAAATAATTTAATGGAAAAACTACCAGGTTTGCATTATCATAACGACCCGGATCAAGCTTACACTTTACTATTTAACCTCATCAATTGTGAGTTTAAGAAGGTTTTCACCTCAAAAACATTGCCTGTTTGTGACCGCGTTATATTTAGTGATTGAGCAACACCAGGTATTTACAAAAGTAGGCAGAGGTTATTTGAATTGTATCATGAAAAAACATATAACCATGACGAAACTTTTAAAGAATTTTTAGGAAATATTCAAAAACTTTTAAAAGAGCCTGTTCCTCAGCAAAAGCCATCATCATTTGCCTAGCCTTTTCCCAACTATGTTGGGGTCGGCTTCCAGTCTAACCGGATGCAGCTGGATACCAGTATTTTACATGGAGCGACTGCCTATCTGACCTCCACAACCTAGTTAGTACTAGGTAACACGATACCCCTTGGTAAGACTGGTGGTCAGACTTTTTTGGGCTTCTAACTACTCGTAACGACTGTCAAAGATCTACAAATGACAGCCGGGACCAACGGCTTAACGTGCTTTCCGATGCACGGAGGGGTCTTGGTATGTAAAGATGGTCACCCATCCACAGACCAACCGCGGCAAGCGTAGCTTAACCTGATCGATCGACCCGTGCGGCTGTTGTTACTTAGCCACAAGCCCCTCCACAGTAAAAGCCATAAACATTAAAAATAAAATAAAATCTGGAAATAAAATTAAAATAACTTGGAATATAATTAATTCAGAAACGGGAAGAACGACAGTACGGAATCGTGACTTCCATCTAAAAATCAATGATGTAGATATTAAGGCAGACGTGGAGGTGGCAACTGAGTTTGAAAATTTCTTCACTAATATTCTCATTCTAACAACCAAAACTCTGTCATCGTCGTTTTCCACTTCTGCGTACTCAATACTTAGAAAATGTGTACCAGAATGTGACAAACTTTTTAAATTCACAAATATTACTGCTAAAGACACTATAGAATCTTTTAAAAATATTGATGTAAAAAAAACTGCTGACCTTTGAGGATTATCAGTACATACCGTATCCTCAATAATTGATGTTATTTCACCCTTTTTAGCAATCGTTTTTAACTCTTGTATTGCATCTGGTGTATTTCCTGACCTGATGAAACTTAGCAAAGTGATTTATTACCTACATTGAGCAAAATCTTTGAAAAAATAATTTTAAAACAAATGTTAGGACATTTCAATGGACATAATTTACTTCATCTGATACAGTTTTTACAAAAGGTCGTTCAACTACAGATGCAGGCGTGGAATTACTGAAGAACATATTCGAGGCCTGGGAGGAGTCGCAAGATGCTCTTGGCTTTTTCTGCGACTTGTCCAAGGCCTTCAATTACGTACATCATGATACACTCATCAGGAAACTGTACCACTATGGTGTGAGGGACAAGGCTCTTGACCTTCTGACTTCTTATCTGAACATCAGAATCCAGAGGGTCAATGTTAATGGCAAGAGATCTGCAGGATCTGCTGTCACCATGGGCGTTCTGCAAGGTTCAATTCTTGGTCCTTTCTTATTTATGTAAATGACTTACCTTACCACATAAGAGATAATCACAAGATCGTTTTATTCGCAGATGACACTTTCCTCATTTTTAAAATCAAACGTCAGTTAGTCAAATTTTAACAAGTTAATGATGCACTTTCTAAAGTTGTGCATTGGTTTAATGTAAACAATCTTCTCCTGAACGAAAAAAAGACTAAACTCATTAAATTTTCAATGCCAAATGTCAGGCAGCTATCTACCAATGTTCAAGTTAATGGAACAGAGTTGGACCCTGTTGAGTCTACAGTTTTTTTTTGGAATCACTATTGACGGTAAATTACAATGGGGGCCCACACATAGAAAAATTGTCAGGAAGGCTAAGTTCGGCCGCCTATGCTGTTAAAAAAATTAGACAGATAACTGACGTAGATACAGCCAGAATCGTTTATTTTAGTTATTTTCATAGTCTTATGTCATATAAGATTCTTCTCTGGGAAACCTGTGCGGACTTTAATACTATCTTTGTTCTACAGAAAAGGGCTGTTCGAGCCATTTACAACCTAGGTCCAAGAGATTTCCAAATCTTAATAAATAGTAACAATTTGTAATTCCACTCTTATGAAGAAAAACAAGTATAACGAATTATTTATATTTTGGATTTCTTCGAAGCTCGATATATGGTGTTGACGTCGAAATAAATTGCGCTATGGTTTTGTCCAAAGAACCATGCACTGCTAATGGAATTTAAAATAGGCTAATTACTGACCTATTTTATTACTCTTATTTACGTTGTCGTAACGTTTATCAAGCGTAAAAACGGAAAAGTATAAAATAAAAATAAAGTTTAATAAAAAACTGTAACCCGACTCCGGGAAAATAAAAAGATCTGAAAAGTACGAAACAAGCATATATTTCAGACAAAAATCAAGACATAGGTACAAAAATGGTCAAAGTAAAGCCGTCGTCGCATGCCATTATAATTTTGTAGGGGTTCCTGGCACCAACATGGTATACAGGCATGCGACCACGGCTTTAACTTGACAATTTTTGTACCTATGTCTTGATTTCTTTCTGAAATATATGCTTGTCATACTTCTGGTATCCGATTGAGTTCTAAATTGGCACACTTACATGACTACGGAGACATTTAAAAAATAATTATGATAAACTATGGAGCTGGTCTGATGATGGAGCCCGATGATTGTTATAGGAGCTCCTCAACTAAATAAGGGTCGCTGGATTTGAACTCCTTGGTTTTGTCTTGACAAGAACTAACCATAGCCCAAGAAAGTGTCCAGGGTCCCGAAGCCCGAAGGTGGCTATAGAAACTCCTTAACTAAACAAGACAGCACCATCGTGTTTGGACTCATTGGATATGTATTAACAAGTGCTATAACACTAGGCAGTGTTCTGGGTCTGATGATGGAGCCGGAAGGTAGTCACGGGCACTTCTCAAGTTAAACAGATAGTGTCATGTGTGGCTTCATTAGATTTGTCTTGACAAGTGCTTTTACACTTGGTGGTGTTCAGGGTCTGATGATGGAGCCGGATAGTGGCTATTGGAATTCCTCTGTTACCGTAAGAACTAGGTCATCTGCAAATTACCGGGAATTACCTAACAGATTTACGGACATTAGCGGTAACACCTCAACAAAACAAGATAGCACCATAGTGTATGGATTCATTGGCTTTGTCTTGACAAGCACTATATAGTCCGAGGTAGTATCCAGGGTCTGACGATGGGGCCAGAAGATGGTCATAGGAACTCGTCAACCAAATAATATAGCACCATCGTGTTAGGACTCATTAAATATGTATTAACAAGTGATAATATATTTGGTGGTGCCCAGGGTCTGCTGATGGAGCCTGAAGGTATTCACGGGCTCCCCTTTAATAAACAATATAGGTAGCTCTGTTGTGTTTCGGCCAATTGGGTTTATCTTGACAAGTACCTTACAAATGAAATGAAAATTAGGTTAAAAATATAGAGGCGGTGAAACAGCTTCACATCATAATGTTTGTTTCTTCGACATATTTCATGAGTAAGAACAAAACTAAAAAGGTTTTTGTTCAATTTAATTTATTAAAAAAGTAGTAACATAATTAAAGGAACGCAAACTGCAGTAATACAAAAGTATAGTTAGCAAGTAACGCTATCATTTTGAACGGAAAAATAGCATCAACGTAAAACATCCGACAGGCAAACAGTTTGACGAATCCCACTCGATGTAGGCGTTTCACATTCCTGCTTAATATCCTCTTCTCAACATCTGTGATGATTGCAAAGGATGACTTTAACTTCCGTATTCGCATCGATATTTGAACTCAACCGGTAAAACACGTAGAAAACTTTTTTGTAAGCATTTCTGTTCATATCGTCCACTCATCCGTCAGTTTTGGCTTTTCCAACCAATTCACCAAGTCATCACGCCAGCGATTTCTAGGCCTCCCCTCGGTGACGACGCCGACTGCACTGTGTGACGACTCTGGCTCATCTATCGATATTCTCATTTCAGTTAAGCAGACTTATAAGGCCTTTCTTCAACGACGCTTCTCAAAAGTAACTTGTTACAAACTCTCAACTCTACTCATAATTGGTGATTCGAGTTGACTAGAGCTACGCTCCATCGCCTTTTTAACCGACTTCCAAAAAGGAGGAGGTTATATGTTCGTCGCGTATGTTTGTTTTTTTTTTTTTTTTTTATGTATGTCCACCGATTTCTCCGTCAATTGTGGACCGATTTTGAAATATTTTTTTTTGTTTGAAAGGGTGTGCTCTCAAATTGGTCCCATATAAATTTTATTAACTTTGCTTCGATAGTTTTTGAGTTAGTTACAAAAAACGTATTTTTTTCCCACTTATTATGTAGATGATATGATAAGTTTCTGTCATTGGTAGCAGGTAGTGGTATTCGAATGTGTGTGGGGTAGGTACCACAACTAAAAAGTGAAAAATAAAAACTTTTTACAAAAAAAAACAACCGACCTCCAAAAAACACTACAAAGTGAAAAATAACTTTAATTTCGGAAGTCGGTGGCAAAAAACGAAACTACAAAACCCAAGACACCGACTTCCGAAATTAAAGTTATTTTTCACTTTGTAGTGTTTTTTGGAGGTCGGTTGTTTTTTTTTGTAAAAAGTTTTTTTGCAATGTATTTTTATGTTCGTTGTTATAAGCAAGTATGCGTCTTATTTGTGCATAGTAAACAAATTTTCTGTCCTTCTTTTTTATAAATAATAAAAAAAGAATTACCTGTACAATTTGAACTTAAAACAATTGCGCATGAATCTTGAACATTGTCCATAGCTATGTAGAACTTCTCACAGTGTATACTGAACGCGATTAGCAATACCAAAAATTTTAGCACCCAAAAGCTAAACCAAATTGTTTTAAAGAAGACCAATTCCTGTGAAAAAAAAAATACATGAACCTTACTAATACGTTTAAAACCTTTCGCAACCTCCTCAGGCCTTCCAGCAAGTACTCGTATGCACGACGGCACATCAAGCTTTATATTTCCAGTATAAGCGAACCTTTCAATGTACAGAAAGTATATAATTATTCAGCCCCGGATCTAGGGGGGGGGGGGGGCAAGCTGGGGCTCGTGCCCCGGGCGCCAACTTCAGGGGGCGACAAATTCAAGCGTAGCAGACAAGTGCACCACCCGGCACACAGCAACCTTACAATAAATGAGACGCGCAGCACATATCATGTTTCAAAATTTTAAGCTATTGCATAGCTTTTATCGCGGGGTTTGAGCGTGTTCTGTGTGGTTCAGTATCTTTGTTACTACTTTGTTCTACCTAAATAGAACGATTACAAAAAAAAATTGGGTCACAGATTAAATAGGTAGTTTATTAGTTAGCACTATCTATAACTAGTATTACGGTGTTGTATTATTATGAAATTCTGAATTTCTGATCGTTTTTTACCCGACTGCCCCAGAAAGAGGGTAAGTAATGTTTTTGTAAATGTTTCCTTAGGTAATTTTTTTTTCTAGAAATGAATTGTATAGATCATCGATTTATGTTGATAATAAATTTGATAAATAGCTCAATGGAAAAACAAAAAATTCTTGTTTGTACTGTCTGTTTTATGAAATTAAAAAAATAAGTTTTTTCATGAAAAGATTGGCGCATCCCATTAAAAGATTGGCGGGGGGCGGCAGTCGGCAGTTTTTGCCCCGCCTCAAAAAATTCTAGATCCGGGGCTGAAATTATTACAGTGCGAGGTCAGCTTAAACTGGGATGTATAATTTGATCAATTGTCGTGTATACTTAAAGTTTTTCGATCAGTGTAAACAGTTCCGCTCTCGAGATTCACAGCCAAAACATCAATTTGTCGTATTGAACAGTCTTCTTCATGGAAACACACATACAGACCGAAGTTAATCTTAATCAAATGGTAAGCGAATCAAATTCAAAATATTTTATTTCACAGAAACCTACAAGGGCACTTATGAAACGTCAGAAGCTAGGTGCACGGTTCCAATTGGTCGCTTCCTATGGAGAAGAGCCGGCAACAAACTCCACAGTTACTCTATACATATACTTACACAGCAACGGCCACTTAATATGATAAATTTTATATCATCGATAAATAAATGAACGTTAACGAGATAGTTGTAAATTAACTGCATAGCATGAAGAACAGGCTGAAATACAAAAGTTTAATTTCATTTTCAATCAAGCCACAATAAATTTAAAAGCAGACGGCTAATTTTTAATTTACCATTTGTTGAAAAGAAACCTTGAAGATGTTATAGCAGTCCAATATATCAACGTAAGCTTGAAACATTCTGTTACAATAATCCTTTCTGTCCTTATCCTCTATACTTTTATATTTTAGAGCTTGAATATTCCATAGGTCAACTTTATCTTTCAAAAGCTGAATTTGTCTGATAGCATCAACAAAGTCTACGTCAGTGTTCAATAAAATTAGACAGCAACATATTGTTAATACGGGTATATTAAGCTTCATACCAACAGCACTGACCAAACCGACACACAATACTAGAAACGAGACGACGATAACCCAGTTACCGATGGTGAAGAGTTTGAATTTCTTCACATTATTTAGATACCTGTGAATGTTTTGAAGTTTTAAGGTAAATAACACGTTTTCTTTTGTTTTAAACACGCTGAGGATATAGTTATTTATGAACCACGTAATATACAGACAACAGTTGAAAATTTTTGTGGCTGTCTTTAAACCATTAAAACTCGTAGGGGTTGTAATTATGAAATATTGGTAGTAAAAAAATACTATTGTTATAAATAATATCGTGCCACACAATGAAACAAAATTCGATAAACGGTTGTTTGGAGTTATTAAGTTATTCTTAATGCGATATTTTGGATAAAACCGAATAGTTTGCATCAAATTCAAAGGCAGCAGCATCGACTGCACATCTTTGTCAACGAAGTTATTCAACATTCCCAAACGACGATTTTTAAGAATAGAGTTTACTTTTATTTTTATTGTCTTCATTTCTACATCGACGCTTTCTGAACACGAATGAACCAAACAGTCTTAAACCATTCGTAGACTTTTTATTCATTAGGGATTGATCTAATCCAAAGATAATACAATAAGACGCATGTAATCATTATAGGTACAGAAAAAGCAAATGCTTTTTCTTTAATAATGATCATCAATCTTGGTACGGACAGGTTTAAAAGTGAGAGAGTAAATGAAATATTATTAAAGATGTATCATACGGTAAAACATAAAATAGCTGCTGTGGTACAGTAACCGTTCAAAAGTGCATAGGCACGCTAAGAGTCGTATTGCTGTGAACACGCGGTGTAGTCCGTATATGTGTATCTGTAAACAGTCAGACGTCTGTGGTGTGTGTGCCGTACACACACCACAGATAACGCAGTTTTGCACTACACACTGTCGTATCGTCACGGTTCGCGGGCGCCTTTTGTTACACACGCATCATACGCGTGGCCTTGGCCAGTGTATGGCATTGCTAAAATTTGAAAGTAAATTATATGTGCAGATAGCAGAAGGCGTTAAGCGTTGGTCTTAGATTCAAGATTGCTAAGATTCTAATCTCGTGAATCACAGCGCTGTTTTTGCTAATATTATTATTTTTGTTTACAATAATAATATTTTTTAAATATTGCTGCCTTTCTATTAATGTTGTTATTGCAATAAAGGGTTTAGAATAAAAAATGCGTGATATGTGATAATAAAATTAAAAAAATATTTATTCGTTATATTTATTTTACATAACCTCTCAGGCCTTTTTTAACCGACTTCCAAAAAGGAGGAGGTTATATGTTCGTCGCGTATGTTTGTTTTTTTTTTTTTGTGTATGTCCACCGATTTCTCCGTCAATTGTGGACCGATTTTGAAAATTATTTATTTGTTTGAAAGGGTGTGCTCTTGAATTAGTCCGATATAAATTTTATTAACTTTGCTTGGATAGTTTTTGAGTTAGCTACAAAATACGTTTTTTTTTCCCACTTAGTATGTAGATGATATGATCAGTTTCTGTCACTGGTAGCAGGTAGTGGTATTCGAATGTGTGTGGGGTAGGTACCACAACTAAAAAGTGAAAAATAAAAACTTTTTACAAAAAAAAAAAAAACAACCGACCTCCAAAAAAAAATTACTACAAAGTGAAAAATAACTTTAATTTCGGAAGTCGGTGGCAAAAAATGAAAATACAAAACCCAAGACACCGATTTTCGAAATTAAAGTTATTTTTCACTTTGTAGTGTTTTTTTTGGAGGTCGGTTGTTTTTTTTTTGTTAAAAGTTTTTTTGATAGATGAGTAGTATAGTTATCAAACTGCTACAATTATTTATCATTCATCATTATCATCATCATCATTTCAGCCGAAAGACGTCCACTGCTGAACATAGGCCTCCCCCAAGCACCTCCACTTAGACCGATTCTGTGCTTTTCGCATCCAGCGGATTCTTGCGGCTTTCACAAGGTCATCGGTCCATCTTCTGGGAGGCCTCCCAACGCTACGTCTTCCGGTACGCGGTCGCCACTTCAGAACCTTTCGGCCCTGATACGATACACCATTTCAGTACTAATATTTCTGTATTTATCATCTTGCACACTACAAACTTGGTAGACTTTTAGCATTATTTAACAAACTATTTAATTAGGTATTTAATATAATAAACGTTATAGACTTCTTGAAGACACCTTCTGGTTACGAGGCTCATAGCGAACTAAACTAGAAGTTGAGCGACGCTCCAAAAATCATGTTTCCAATTCTGTTTTGTTAAAAAACCAGTACCTTTACGGAACTGTCAAATGAGATACTTTGAAACTTCATAATTACACTGATACAAAATCATTTGAGGCAAATCGCATATTTTAAATTTTTATATTTAGTATTTAAAATCAGTAAATCTTCCTAATATTTGGAAATAATGACATTCGGCCATCCGACACTGTGTTGCCTCCTGGCACACACACAACAATCATAAAATAATATTTTTTTATACCTAAATCATGACATTTTGCATGTTAAATAAAAATTAAATGAAAATAAATTCCTTTAGCAATAGCATACGGAATTACGAGTTACGGGTGAACATTTAAATCGTACATTGAAAGATTTTCAAAACTACGAGGTAATCTTTTAAAATTCACTGTACTGTGAGCACCACGTTTGGCTGCGGTACTCGAGACAGAGTATAAATCAAAGAATTTTTGAGGAGACGATTATATTTAAACCATTAGTACAATATTATAAAGATACACGCGCGCGCCGCTGCTGAGACTAGACTATCATTTTTTTACCGACAAGTGAAAACCATATAAAAAATCCTAATTTAAACATATCTTGTCAGATTGTTCAGATAACGTGCAGTGTTCTTGCCAGCCTGTACAGCATGAGGTTGCATCTCATGATAAAACCTCACATGAGCTACGCCCCACTTGAATAAATGGATCAGGCAGAGACTTTTATTCAAAGCATCCGAACAATCGAACCCTTCCTGCCTATACCTAAAAGAAACATTACCTAACGATGGCAATTAAAATACATAGTGAGGTCTTTCTCTTGCAAGAGAAGGCTTAAGTCAGGACGTACGAATCGCAAGGTTCTGATACCAGGCTAGGTATCAGCCAAGTTAAATGACAATATGTGTTAACATGCACCCAGAAAATTAACGTCGTCATGCTTAAACCTTACCGCACCAAATCCATCGAAAAAGATGCGGCAAGCCTCAGAAAACAAACAAACTGACGTGACAATTCACATCTACCCAGAGGGGTTTATGAAAATAAAGAACTAGGCTCCACATCCTAAGCCTTAACTCCATCGGACATAATTGAGCCAGAGGGAACGAAGGATCAAGAAATAAGCGCTCAACAACATTAATAACTCACGACCATACTCCAGAGGGAAAATCTCAAAACCTCATTCTATCCTCACAAGACTCAATCTTTATCGAACGTCAGTCAGCTCTGACTAAACTGTGAGACCTCAGTCGTAAGTTGAACTAATTGTGTCAACTAGACACACCTTGCAAGGGCTATGCCGTTAGCGAGGCTGGTCAGCTCAGTTCTACCCAGGAAGATAAAACATCAACATAAAGGTAACGTCGGCGAACTATTTAAATAATAAAAATATAAATATCCATACAGACTAGACTTAATATGTCCCTCTTAATTGAACCGTTGAATAACAGAAGTATTCAAATACCCACATAACATAAAATAATCACAAGAAGTATCACCAAAAATAAACAGTAAAATTTTTAACTCCTACCATAATCATTTTAAACACCAAAACTTATAAAAACAAAATAAACTCGAAACGTAGGAAAAATACCATTGTAACTGCACAGATAAATTAGTTTAATAAAATAATTTTAGTGCCAGGTTCGACATCAGATATTATTTTCACATCTCATTGAAATATTACTTTTACAGACGTTCATACAAAAATTCATAGAAAAGGAACGTTCAGATACAAGGAAACTTTTGATTTTGCTTTCCACAAAAACCTAATTCGGACTATAAAGAACATTTTTTGAAAACAAAAGATAGCCAAATCGTTTCAACTGTTCTCAGGTAATGCGCTTACCAATTAACAGCATTTCATTATTATTTATGTCGTACGTACTTGGGGCGTAATCCATTTACAATCTTTACACATATGATTCTATATAGCTTAGAAAACTATACCAGAATTCAAAGCAAGTTATATTCAATTAATGTTTCATTGATCCAGAACAATAATCATTAAGTATCACAATTATCATAAAATAAAACGGTATCATAAAATCAATCATAGTATCAAAATACTTATACTCCATTTGAAACAAGATCAGATACCCAAACGAACCCTGTCCACATTAACAAAACCATTTATCATAATCAGCCCATAATCCTCTCACTGTGAGAGGGAGTGGGCCGTAATCCACCACGCGGGCCCAGTGCGGGTTGGTAGATGTCACATGTCTTCGAATATTTGGTTCTAGGACCTGTCGGTTTCCTCACGATGTTTTCCTTCACCGCATCATTTATCAAGTGCGAATAAACATAGTTCACTAGATGTCACATGTCTTCGAGTGATTGGTTCTAGGACATGCCGGTTTCCTCACGATGTTTTCCTTCACCGTATCATTTATCAAGTGCGAACAAACATAGTTCACTTATCATTTATCAAGTGCGAACAAACATAGTTCACTTATATCATTTATCAAGTGCGAACATAGTTCACTTATCATTTATCAAGTGCAAACAAACATACTTCAGTTATCATTTATCAAGTGTGAACATCATAGTTCACTTATCATTTATCTTGTTGTATATATAAAATGGTAAACTGACTTACTGACTGACTGACTGACTGGGTGATATATCAACACACAGCCCAAACCGCTGGACGTAGAGACGTAAAACTTGGAGGGTGTGTTCTTTGTGAAGAGTAAATATCCACTAAGAAAGGATTTTTGGGAATTCCACCCCTAAAGGGGTAAAATAGGGGACGGAACTTTATATGAAAGTCCGTCAGTTTTGAAGTTAGGATCTTCAAATTTTGTGTTTAGACTGACGATTAAAAATTAATTTATACATGTCTCAGCGTTTTTGATAATTCCACCCCCGAAGGGTTAAAAAGGGGGATGAAGTTGAAAAGTCCTTAATTTTCGAAGAAAAATCACTAAATTTACTGTCTACGCTTAGGGTGAAAAGGGGGATGAAATTTTGTTTTTAATTAAAGTTATTTATTTTTTATGTTAAAATTACTAATATTTCGACTTATGGTTGGAAACTAACACAACGTAAATCGTATTTTTTTTTTTATTTCAACCCACAAGCGTCTGAAAAGGGCGATGAAGTTTTGTATTGAAGTTGTTCATTCGCTAAATTTTGTATTCAAGTAAAAATAATATAAGTACACGTGCACTGTTTCTAACTTTACAGTATTTTACACGGAGCGACTGCCTATATGACCTCCACAACGCAGTTACTGGGTAATACGATACCCTTGGTAAGAATGGTTATCAGACTTTCGGGCTTCTGACGACCCGTAACCACTGTCAAAGATCCACGAATGACAGCTGGGATTGATCCCAGCTGTCATTCGTGGTTCGTGATTCGTGGCCTCGGAAAACACGTTAAGCTGTTGACAGCTTAACGTGCTTTCCGAGGCACGGATGGGACTCTGTATGTAAAGATGGTCACCCATCCACAGACCAACCGCGGCAAGTGTAGCTTAACCTAATCGATCGACCTGTGCGGCTGTTATTATTTAGCCACGGGCCCTTCCCCCGAAGAACTCTCCCCATCCCTTTTTCCGGGAGAATCGATCCATACTATATACATACTTATATGTATACTTTCCATACTAATATTATAAATTCGAAAGTAACTCTGTCTGTCTGTCTGTATGTTACCTTTTCACGCCTAAACCACTGAACTGATTTCGATAAAATTTGGCAAGAAGATAGATGGTATCCCGGAAAAGGACATAGGCTATTTTTTGTATCAAAAATAACCCTAAGGGAGGGGGATATAGGGGATGAAAGTTTGTATGGGAAACCTATCATTTCTTAAGTTAGGGCTATGAAAATTTTAATTTATGCTTTTAGTAACAAATAAAGAATTACATATTTCTTCGTATTTCAAAAATCAGCCCTCAAGTACCCTATTATAGGGTGATTTTCACATTGTTTTTTTTTGTCTTCTTTTCAAGAGATTTAAGGGCTTGGAAATATTGCCATAGTCCATATCTTGAATTAACATTGAATGTTTATTTCATTAAAAAATCGGCTCACTGGGTCATAAGTTATTACAATTTAAATTCATAAACTAACCTTAATTTCTAACATGTAGGTATTATGTGTTCAATGGTGGCAAGAGTAGTTATTACAAGTTAGTGGTGATAATAATAGTAAAATGAACAATTGGTGTTTTAAGAAAGGCATTTAGATTCATATTATTATACAATGTCGCTCATGGGCATGCCCGTCCGTATTTTTCTGAAAATTCATGAAAAATAACTTTAAAAGCGGGAACTTTAAAATCTTTAATATTTTTCATGTAATTCAATATTTTATGTTTTGAGTAGCGTTTGCCATATCTCCGATGTTATTGGCTTGATTTGTATTCTGTTTATTATTTCTAAAAGCTTATGAGTTATTTTATCCGATTAACTAACATTTTTTTTTTTAATTTGTCGACTGTACAAAAAAAGGAGGTGAATACATTAAAAAAAAAACTGGATATATTTAAAAAGAACACAAATGCCAGTCCATAAAATTATATCACGGGGATTTCAAAAAAATATATAAAGAAATAAAAATCAAGGTAAGTAGTCAAGTAAATAAAGCAGTAGTACAGTTATTTTTCGATATTTTTTATAAATATTTAGAAAAATACAGGCGGGCACACCCATGGGCGGCATTGTATAACTGTTTTTTTTTAAACCGGACAAGTGTGAGTAGGACTTGTGCCCTGGGGGTTCCATCTCAAAGCTGTGCTTGCTCGGCTGCCCGAATTTACAAATCTAGATTGAAGGACAAACTTAACTTTTCAATTGAAAAAGATCTTTTAATAGAGTAATGAAATACAGACTAAATGTTACTTCAAGACACGGCCTATGAATTTTTGATCCCAGATTGAAGAAAAAACTTAACTTTGCAGTTCATATAAATATATAACTAAAAAATGACCAATTTTCGGATTTTCCTCTTTACTTGACCTTACTATTTATTTTCCTGTTTACTTCTCGCCAAACTTCATGCTGCCTGGCCAATGGGAAGTACCAAACAGACTGGTTTATTTGCGAGTATCAAAATGTGCGGCATAAATGGCCGTATTTTGACCAATTTTAGGGTTCCGTACCAAAATAAAAAGGAACCTTTAAGGTGCGACTCAGTCTGTCTGTCACAGCTCGATATGGAAATGATAGCTCAAGGACTACTAATGCTATCAACCTGAAATTTGGAATACTTTTAGATGACGTTTGCCCAACTATTTTGCAATTAAGAAAGAAATAAAATACTTATATATTTTTTGCAACAGGGACTGAACGGGGGTCTTAAAAATTCGAAGTGGGGCTACTGCATGTGGGGTACCATATGAAAGAGCGCTATTTGCACATTCTAAAAACATTTTTTTTAGGCCGCATTGTTTTCGAGGTGCGTGAGTCCAACTCGCTCTTGACCGGTTTTTTTATTGCGTTGACTTGGAAGTTTGATTTTCGTTACAGCTCCAAGAGACCGTAGATCTAAGTTTTTGATATCTATTTCAACTTGATGTCTCCACGCGTTCCTGATAAAAAGGGTCTTGACAGACAATGAAGTCATCCTTTAAGGGTTTCAATTTTTCATTTTCACGTATGGAACCCTAAAACAGATTTATTACCTGCTTCTTACATTTCATGCCGTTACGTATGGGCCATGTCCTGGGTTAGGACATAGGATACTCTGAATCCCGGTAGTACGTTCCTGTTAGATATTTTCCGACATCCATGCGAGCGAAGCCGCGGGCAAAAGCTAGTCAAGTGTAAACATACATACTTCAGTTATCATTTATCAAGTGTGAACATCATAGTTCACTTATCATTTATCAAGTGCAAACAAACATAATTTAGTTATCATTTATCAAGTGCGAACAAACAGTTTACCTTTTAGTTAATCCCACGACGGTCTCACAACGGTTTCGTGACAATCTCATGACAGTCACATGACGGTCTCATGACGGTCTCATGACAGTCTCATGACGATCTCATGACGGTCTCATGACAGTCCCACGACAGTCTCATGACAGGCAATGATCACGTCATCGTGATCATGCTCATGCAAGGGACACGTTATAAGAAGAGCTACGCTGTACACGAAAATAATTTGTCCTTCTTACAGTGAAACGTTGCAGTTTGTTAACCCAACATTAATTGTGCATTATTACTTTATTAAATATTGTTTTAGTAGTAGCAATAAAACCTTTATAACAATCGGTTGTTTACTCGTTCAACATAACATCCCAATACACAACAACAACAACAACAACATAACATTTTCACTGTTGGGAGTTACGCTCCAACAGCCATGTAAATAAATCCCATTTAAAATAAAGTGTTGGTTAAGTTCATTATCTCAATCAATAAAATTAATCATAGCCCAAGTAACACATCAAAGCAGTATAGCGGCCGACTTACAGCATTTCTGTATCCTTTTCGCATTTTGAGTTAGTTCTATAGTAGCATTACAAACGTGTATAGGGCTACTGTAATGCTTATTTGGGCACAAATTATACGGCTTTAGATCCTAAATAGGTTCACAACAGTTGTTCAATTGCATTACAGGCGCATTATACTAGCAATGTTAAAGATAATAAAGATGTTAATAGCATTACAAAAGCATTCGACTAGCATTAGAATGTAGTAAAATAATTATTATAGCTATTTAAGTGTTCACAGCTAGAACATAAATAAATCCTAGATCATTGCAAAAACACCTCTATTACCACGGTACAAATGTTATAATACAATTAAAGTTGTAATTTAACTATTTTGTCTCGCAATATAATGTGGACGAAGATTGTCAAAACTGAGTGAGTGACATTATATTTGTTTGCATCAAAACAAAATTTATAATACTGGCTAAGTTTTTGACTCTTTTGTTATTTCATGGCTTCAAATATTACTGCGCAATTTAGTTTACTGTAAATGTCTATATACGTTTCATTGAAAATTTTCACGCGCCTTTGATATTTTGTGGTTTTGATATAAAATTTTATTAATAGATATGTGTGAAATAACCAAAACAATTGTGTATTCCTAGTATGGAACGAATTTTGCATAATTAACATAATAGTATTTGTTGGGCAGTATTCAATTAAGTTATATCATTATTAAATAGGTCTATTGCTTTTATAAATAGGTCCGAATGATAATATTTTTTTGGTTATATAATATTTACAAAATGGTGTCGGTCTATTGCAGCCTGGTGAGCCTTTAAAAAGGCTAATTAATGCCGCCAGCAGTATAAATACTCACGCGTGAACAATTATTAAGCCAGAGGCCAGAGAGATGACTTTTGATGAACCACTGTAGTGCCATTGCTTATAAAGTAGTTCTACGTCTACCATAAAAAATGCTGTTGTTTTGTTGATCATGCGATTTTCCACAACAAATGGTTTTACGAATACAGAAAAATGAATGTATATACAGCTTTACGCATTACAATAACTCACGTGTATTTGATTAAAGTGTTGTTAGCTCTACAACAGAACTCAGTTAATCTTTAAAAATGCCATCATTACATTGATTCACATTTATGCTGTTCAGCAGTACTACGCTGTTACTAACTACTTAAAAGTGCTATTATTACACAACAAAAGGCACTAGAAACAGCTCAAAACTGTATAACGGATTTACGGTGCATTATAATGGGACAAGTTTATGCTATTAAGCAGCAAAACAAAACAAAAAACGCAATTGTAGACCCTAAGGCACTAAACACAGCTGACAGCTGTATAGCGGATTTACGGGTCATTATAATGGTTCATGTTTATGCTATTAAACAACATTAAGCATTTATTTACTACTTAAAAATGCTATTGTAGATCTAAATGAACTAAAAACAGGTGAAAGCTGTACAGCTGCATTATGGTTTGCTGCACTAAAATTAAAGGCTTCACAAAAGCATTTTGATATGCCATTATCCAACCGTTTTACAGTGTAAAGCATCATAATGGTTTTAAAATGCTCGGTGAACTGTTTATACGGACCTTAAGTTCTACATAAGTTTACTATTCGTTTTTTTTTTTTAAGTGCTTCCTGTGTTACTTGGGAGGTAATCGCAATACCTTCATGTCCAGCTATTATGCATTTAGAACAATTTATCCGACGACTAGTGACTCACCGAACAACCAGTAGATATCTCATCATCTGTTACGACGCCTCATTGAGGTGGATAACAATTAAAATTCTATTGTGTCTCGTTAATGACAGTTGAAAGGTTATCATACCCACTCAAAATCAAGTGAAATCACAAAGTACGCCCCCTAACAGTGAACAACCATAGTTCAATTATCATGGCAATCACTAAGGTAGAAATAATCATAATCAACAATTTATTTATGCTAATCTCGTGTTGCTTTTAAATAATCATAAAAAAAAAATATGTTTTTGTCAAATGTTGCTCATTTACATCCCTTATAGAGGCTTGTGGGAACGTATCTAATAGTTATAGTGGTAGCAAAATTATAAGGAAACATACCCATGTATACTTCACCGCACACCATCAGTCCATTTATTTTTATTAGTTTTAGTTAGTTTGTATACTGTTTATAAGATTTATACGTAAAGATAAAAACCGGCCAAGTGCGTGTCGGACCACGCACAATGAAGGGTTCCGTAGTTGGGATGAATTTATCCCAAAAACAAACTTAACTTTGTAGTTGAAAAATATGTTCTCCCATACGGAATGAATGGGAAAACATGTTTTTGCAACTGCAAAGTTAAGTTGGTCAATTATTACTCGTTAACCTGTAAAGCCTACTTAGCTGTGATAGTTTTCCTTTTAATTTCGTTATATCAGCTACTGTTGTGATTTTTTTCACACACCCAAAACCAACCATTTAGCCGGCAGGGGGGGGGACACTTGACTCTAACAAAAATTAGCACTTTAAAGCTTAATATTTCGCAAACGAATCCCTGAATCCAAAAATTGTTTTCACAAACTCACAATATTTTTGAAGGACCTTTCCAATGATACCCCTCATCATGGGGTAAAAAAATAAACATTACCACTTTACGTGTATGAGAGGTACCCTAAGAAAAAATGTTTTTCATAATTTTGTTTTAAGACTTTGTCGGCGTAATTAATATGTATATCTATGCCAAATTACAACTTTCTAGTACTAAGGGTCTCGGAGCTAGACCGCGGACAGACAGACAGACAGACAGACAGACAGACAGACGGACATGACGAAACTATAAGGGTTCCTTGTTTATTACGGAACCCTAAAAACGGAAAAACAAGCACACAAAAAAAAAAACAATTTGATAGCCTTTCAAAATCTTGAGAAAAAGATCAAACAAAGATATTCATATTAAGATTGTAACATAATTGGGAATCAAATGAGCTTACCTGTCACACGTTTACAACATCGCGATCTTTTTTTAACCGACTTCAAAAAAGGAGGTTTCTCAATTCGACCGTTTATTTTTTTATGTGTGTTCGCGGATAACTTCGTCGTTTATGAACCGATTTTGATGATTCTTTTTTGTTGAAAAGGAGATATCTCAAGGGTGGTACCATGATAAGAAAACTAGGATCTGATGATGGCATCCCAGAGAAATCGAGGGAAATCTTCAAATATTATCGGCAAACCTATAGCAATTTGGGTATTTTTTATAGTAACTCGTGCAGTTGCTCTTGGAAAGCACCATTTGGTTAAGTGGAACTGATGATGAAGACCACAAATAGCCACCGGGACTACTCAAAAGTATTTCACGGGTTGCGATTCGATTACTTTAATATGGTTGCAATGCAATTTATGCTCGTCACAATGCATATGGAGAAGTGGAGTTGATGGTAAAGTACCAGGAGAACTCCTCAACGATGAACATCCCTGCATCGGGAAAAGCAATATTTTGTAAAAGGTGATGAGCAGTTGGCATTAGGCTAATGTAACTTAGATAAATTACAAATTGACCCACTAAAAAGCGAGAAATATTTAAACCGACTTCCAAAAAACTACTACAAAGTGAAAAATTACTTAAATTTCGGAAGTCGGTGGCAAATAACGAAAATACAAAACCAAATACACCGACTTCCGAAATTTAAGTTACTTTTCACTTTTTAGTAGTTTTTTTAGAAATCAGTTGTTTTTTTTTTTGTGAAAAAGATTTTTTATTTAGAGATAAAGTAAGTATTTTTTTAAATGGTTACACTATTTCACCGTATCTTCTGTGTGTTGGCCACTCAGTGTATCACTTGTTTTAGAGATCATGGGATAAGGAACAGCTCTGTTTCCCATGTAGAGTAGTTCCGCACACTTACATTCACTAGGTTTTCCTGGAAGGATAAGTGAGTTAGGTAGGCTAATTATTGCAGCTTTGGGGCTGTCAGTTAGTGGTGGGTGGGTAATTATATCTCAGATCGCCGTTCCTAAATTTAGAATCAAGACTTCGCTTAACAGGTAAGCTCGTTGGATTCCCAATTTAACTTCACGGCGATCTGAAATATAATTAATTAAACAAAGTAGATGTTCATAGTTATATTATCTGCCTAGCCTTTTCCCAACTATGTTGGGGTCGGCTTCCAGTCTAACCGGATGCAGCTGAATACCAGTATTTTACATGGAGTGACTGCCTATCTGACCTCCACAACCTAGTGACTAGGTAACACGATACCCCTTGGTAAGACTGGTTGTCAGACTTTTTGGGCTTCTAACTACCCGTAACGACTGTCAAAGATCTACAAATGACAGCCGGGACCAACGGCTTAACGTGCTTTCCAAGGCACGGAGGGGACTTGGTATGTAAAGATGGTCACCCATCCACGGACCAACCGCGGCAAGCGTAGCTTGACCTGATCGATCGACCCGTGCAGCTGTTATTATTTAGCCACAAGCCCTTCACAAGTAGATGTTCATAGTTGTGTGCAATAATTTCACAGTCGTGTGCAGTGTTTCTCGGCTTAAGCATTTGTTGGTAAAAAGCTTCTTAACGGAAAAGTAATTGTTAGCAAAATCTGTTTTTTTCTGAATTTATCGTGTGCTATTTTATTTTCCTAATTTATGTTTAATAGGTATTTTGTACCGCCTTTTTTTTCTCTTTTTTATGTTACGTGTTTATCTGTAGAAACTTGTAAATGGCCTTCAATTTTATATAATTTAAGAACACTGTGTAAGTTAGCTGTAAGTTTCCCGAATATATTAAAATAAAATAAAATCAAAATTCTATTAGTTAATAAATCACAACATGTTCTGTCATGTTATTATTTTTAATCAACACTGTTTACTTAAGAGTATTAAACTAATCATAATCGACAGTAAGGCATAATCGACAATGAGTAAAGTTCCAATCAACAGTGAGGCATAATCAGTAATACCTGTAATGAGGCATAATCAACAATATCTAAAGCATAATCAACAATACCTAAGACATAATCCACATATGGTATATCCACATAGGTATACCTACTACGAAGCATCGCTGTCGACTGGTAATGTACCCAAGAGACTGGCCGCATTGCCACGTTGTATGGCAATGCTTAGCCTCTGGCCAAGGTAAAAACCTTGCCATACATCGTGGCAATGCGGCCAGTCTCTTGGGTACATTACCAGTCGACAGCGATGCGGATGAATTTTTCGACGCTATATTTTAGTTTGTAAATGAACTATTTACAAACTAAAATATAGCGTCGAAAAATTAGTAGTTAAGTTAGTATATAATATCTATTTTTATTTTGTAAATAATTAATAATTAATTAACTTTAATATTATATTTTAATTTTATATTATTATAAGTTATACTTAATATAAATATTATGAATGTAAAAAAAATAAAAAAAATTGCCCAGAATACTTATTTATCTTAATAAAGTACCTACGAAGTAGACAATACTGTTACTTTATTATTTGTTGATAAGGACAGATAATGCAAAGTTTTCTGGCGATGAGCCTTCACATAGTGGTAAATTATAGTACTTATCGAATTTTTTTGAGTTACTTGTCCATCCAGCTGCCTTTCTTAGTTGCTGTGTGCCTTGTGTTATGGGCAGTGATTTTTTTAGTATCAATGCCACTTTCTGTCATCATGTTTTTATCCATTTACTGATAGTTTGGCTGGTAGCTCTTTTGTGTGGTTTTTTTAAAAGTTATCAAAAAGTAGGGTTCCTGGTTTCTTAGAATTTCAGTATGTAATATGTAATCTATTTGGGTTTTGGCTGGGCAGATTTTTGGGTTTTGTGTAGACAGGCAGCTGGATTTTAGGCTGAGTCTTACTGATAATATAGGTTTTTATGAGAACTGATCTCATGAAAACCTCCATCATTTCAATAACAATTTTATCATCGGTTATAACAATCTTTGGTAACTTAATTAAAGACAATGTTTGAGTTCGCTGACGTAAGGGCTAGAATGACAGCCAACTTCTTTGTCAGTTTTTCAAGGATTAGGTCAGTATTATCCGGCCAGGAGGATAACAGATTGAATATGTTCGAGAGATCTCATGAATGAGAGTATCAGGGCAATGCTGGCCAGAGTCTGAACACCTGGCAAATGCGTACCAGCTAACAACATGTAGTTAATGTTGTTAAAAGTATCTCGTACTTCTTTCTGGTAGCCTAGCGTTTAGCAACTTTATGGTTACCGCGTATTAGCATGTTAGGTAAAGTAAAAAGCTTTAAAAGCACACACGCAATATACAAGGTTAACAGGGCCGTCTTGAAGTTTTCATTTCATAGACGTTCCATATGTCAAAAGCACACCGAAACCGGTCAGTAGGTCGCTAACCTAAATCGTGAAACGGGACTTACTTGGATTAGGATTGATGGAGGGTTCCGGATTTACCTCTGGTCTGTAATCAGGACTGGGAGTTCTGCTTTTGGGGTCCTCTGGTGTATAAGACGTTAATGCTATTTATAAACTTCGTTATCGGGGGCTGTGCGAGCGTAACTTACTCTTGCGGCGTCGACGCCAGTGGCGTCATTTACTCTTCCAGTTTTCATCTAATGCACTTTTGAGGTGTTTTATAAGTTTCTTGTTATTTGAAATTTCGTTACTTTACTCGAGCGTACGTTAAACACACTTTAAAATCAAAATGAAATTTAATTCGACGCGAGAGAATTTTCACCGTACGATGTCTTCGAGCGCGCATAAGAAAAGCGGCACACAGAAGATACGGTGAAATAACTTTATCTCTAAAAAAAATCGCGATGTTGTAGACGTATGTAGGAATACTACTTTGTTTAATTAATTATATTTCAGATCACCGTGAAGTAAAATATCAGTATTATAGATAAAAATTATCGTGCCAGACAATGACACGATATTTGATCGATGACTGTTTGGAGTTATGAAATTATCCTTGATGCGAAATTTTGGACAAAACTGAATAGTTTGCAATAAATTCAAAGGTTGCATCGATTGCAGCTTTTTATCAATTAAGTTATTTAGTGGAACTTCACCACGATGACACTTTTTAGACTGGCAAGTATTTTCGTCATTCTGTTTAGGCTTCCTGAAAGTGTATGACTGAAAAACCTGCCAAGTACGAGTCGGACTCGCACACGAAGGGTTCCGTACCACCTTATAATATTTAGCAAAAAACGCCGAATAAATTTGATGTATGAGGACCCCCTTAAATTTTAACTTTTTTTTTTTGATGAGTATGAAATACACAATCTGTGAAAATCTTAACTATCTACCTGGTAACGCCAACACTGATTTGATAGATTCACTCTTATAGTATGAGGCAGTTTGTATTTCCCGCTCCTTTCCCCAACCTGCACATGCAGTGGTTTAGCATTATTCAAAAAGTGAACACGAGAACGAGAGGATGAGGACTGACAGCTGTCAGTTCGACGAAGAAATTGCACACGGACGCACGTGTGTAACGGATCTCTCGGACCACCCGCACCGCATGACGAGCCTTTTCGTCTGACCACCCGCGAAGAGACGAGGATCATCTCGGGCCTCTCTCTGCAAAGTTCAATATATTCCCGCTCCGCCAAACGCACCCTTGTGTTTGATTACCCAGTGTAATAAGAACTAAAACTATAATCGAATATTGGTCGCGCGACCCGCGTAGTGATACTCTGGTGTGTGATAGTCGAAGGAAATTAGATCCCGCTGGCATGCCCCAGGTGAGTGCTGCATGTCCCTTCTTTTCTCCTCTTTTCCGTCTCGATTTTTATCACTGCCGATTCACTGTAGTTAACACGTCCGCTATTATCGAAGGTTGGTTCTGATACTTTTCAGAACTGAATTATTGTTGGCGTGACCACTACCTATTATGATTCATGAGATACAGCCCGCTGACAGACAAAAGCCGGACGGACAGCGGAGGCTTAGGTAAAAGGCGTTAGGCATCCTTCGGGTACGGAACCCTAAAAAGAAACCCGAATACTTGTTCATACGTAGATTCAATTTCATAACTTTGAAAACCTAACACAATCTTCATCCAATAAAGTTATTCTTTACATTATTGTTTTTATCATAGAGACCTGAGACTATGTTATCATTATTATTTAAATTGATTGATGCGTCTTCGTATCTGACAGATGTCTGTTCGGAGTGATTAAGTAGGTATCCAAAACAGTATGAAAAAAAAATTACCCGCTTATTTATCTTACTTCGTTCGTATGTGTTTCCAGTTACTCCAATTGTCATACATTTTTCAAGCACATTCTAGCATCCGATTCAGCTCAAAATTGGCACACTTTTATGACTACGGAGACATTTAAAAAAAAATATGATAAACCATGGAGCTGGTCTGATGATGGAGCCCGATGATTGTCATAGAAGCTCCTCAACTAAATAAGAGTTTGAACTCCTTGGTTTTGTCTTGACAAGAACCATAGCCCAAGATGGTGTCCAGGGTGTGATGATGGATCCCGAAGGTAGCTATAGGAACTCCTCAACCAAACAAGATTTCTGTGTTCACAAGGTTTCTGTACCGTAAACAGTACGGGGTTTATCCCTTTTATCCCCTGATGTACCCGAGTCTGTTCGTCCTGGGCATGGTCGGATACACCAGGCTGGCCGTAAGAAGGGACGTCGCGCTGGTCAAGTACGTGGCCCGCGTACTGCTAGGGTTGCTGCACCACCCGGAGGTGCTGGCAGCGCTGCGGCTGTGCGCGCCGGACGGGTGCGTGGGTGCACGCCGGCGCCCCGCACTGTTAGATGTGCCAGCGGCTAGGACTAACCTACTCAAGTTTGCCCCTATGTCACGAGCCGCACGTATTATTAATGTTATTACGGTATCGGAGGATATATTTGCGCAAAACCTGCCGCAATTCATTCGAACGGCACAAATAATAACTGAAAGACGTTTGATAGAGTAAAAGTTGTCATGTTTAGAATAATTGTTATATAACATAATATTATATAATTCATTGTAATTCTGCTTACAGGTTATTAATTTGTGTAAATTGAAATTTGTGTATATTTTGTGACTTATAACATCGCCTTGGATGAATCTGTAAAGGTGTTATAATTGTGATTTAAATAAATAAATAAAAAGATAGCACCATCGTGTTTGGACTCATTGGATATGTATTAACAATTGCATAACACTAGATAGTGTTCTAGGTCTGATGATGGAGCCGGAAGATAGTCATGACACTCCTCAAGTTAAACAGATAGCGTCATGTGTGGCTTCATTAGATTTGTCTTGACAAATGCATTTTTTACACTTGGTGGTATTCAGGGTTTGATGATGAAGCCGGATGGTGGCTATTGGAATTCCTCAACAAAACAAGATAGCACCATAGTGTTTGGACCCATTGGAATTCTCTTGACAAGTCATAATATACTAGGTGGTGCCCAGGGTCTGATGATGGAGCCTGAAGGTAGTCACGGGCACCCTTTTACGAAACAAGATAGACTGCCCTGTTGTGTTTCGGCCATTTGGGTTTATCTTGACAAGTACCTTACAAATGACATGAAAATTATGTTAAAAATATAGAAGCGGTGAAACAGCTTCACATCATAATGTTTGTTTCATCAACATATTTCATGAGTAAGAACAAAACTAAAAAGGTTTTTTTTTCAATTTCATTTACTAAAATAAGGAACATAATTACAGGAACGCAAACTGCAGTAATACAAAAGTATAGTTAGCAAGTAACGCTATAATTTTGAACGGCAAAATAGCATCAACGTAGAACATCCGACAGGCATACAGTTTGACGAATCCCGCTCGATGTAGGCGTTTCACATTCCTGTTTAATATCCTCTTCTCAACATCTGTAATGATTGCAAAAGATGACACTAACTTCCGTATTCGCATCAATATTTGAACTCAACCGGTGAAACACGCAGAACATTTTTTTTATAACCATTTCTGTTCATATCGTCCACTCGTCCGTCAGTTTTGTCAAGTCATCACGCCAGCGATTTCTAGGCCTCCCCTCGGTGATGATACCGACTGCACTGTGTGACGACTCTGCCTCATCTGTTAATATTCTGATTTCAGTTAAGCAGACTTATAAGGCCTTTCTTCAACAATGCTTCTCAAAAGTAACTTGTTACAAATTTTTTTTTTAGCTAAGTGATCTCGTAGTTAACCTTTGAGATCATGACTACTTAACCGGGCTTTCCTGTGGGTGCCTTAAGCTACTACACTTAAAACCTTCAGCCAGGGGTTATTCAACTATGCTAATTAAAACTAGGTGAACGCTCGCTAAGGGCACCCCCTGTGGGGTACGAAGTTCGGCTTAGGGCGTTAACCGGAGGGAGGACATCAAGGATGGGACGGGCTGGATCAAAGTTTTGATCATGATTATTAGTCGGGGAATTTAAAGCTACGTGCTCAGCTGCAACAACTGCTGACACCTCGTTATTGAGCAAGGGTTGGGGGAGTATCATTTACTCGGGGACGCGGTCGCGATCGCAAAGGACCTCGGCGGCGAGGTCGAAATGACGGGAGGCGTCTGTTTTTGTACACTGAGCTGGTTTCCCTACTGCTCTCCTGGAGGAGGGTAATGGGGTCGTCAGGGTCAGGATGTTAGAGTGAGTGTAACTAGCGGCCTCGACAACCAGAGGGTATTACGCTACTCATCATTGGTGAGTAGTGTGTCAGCTGAGTTTAATACCCAGTCGACTACGCTCCATCGCCTTTTTGCAATGTATTTTTTATGTTAATGAGCAAGTGTGCGTCTTATAAACAAATTTTCTATGCTTCTTTTTATTAATAATTAAAAAAATACCTGTACAATTTGAATTTAAGACAATAGCGCATGAATCTTGAACATTATCCACAGCTATGTAGAACTTTTCACAGTGTATACTGAACGCGATTAGCAATACCAAAGATTTTAGTATCCAAAAGCTAAACCAAATTGTTTTTAAGAAGATCAATTCCTGCGAAAAAAAATACATGTAAGTTACCACTACGTTTAAAACCTTTTGCACCCTCCTCAGGCCTTCCAGCAAGTCCTCGTATGCACGACGGCACATCAAGCTTTACATTTCCAGTATAAGCGAACCTTTCAATGTACAGAAAGTATTATTATTATAATGCGAGGTCAGCTTAAACAGGGATGTATAAGTTGATTAATTTTCGTTGTATATTTTAAGTTTTTCGACAAGTGTAAACAGTTCCGCTCTCGAGGTTCACAGCCAAAAACATCAAGTTGTCGTATTGAACAGTCTTCTTCATGGAAACACACATACAGACCGAAGTTAATCTTAATCAAATGGTAAGCGAATCGTATACTTACATAGCAACGGCCATTTAATATGATAACTTTTATATCATCGATAAATAAATGAACGTTAACGAGATAGTTGTAAATGAACCGGATAGCTTGAAGAACAACCTGAAATACAAGAGTTTAATTTTGTTTTCAATCAAAACACAATAAATTTAAAAGCAGACGGCTAATGTCTAATTTACCATTTGTTGAAAAGAAACCTTGAAGATGTTATAGCAGTCCAATATATCAACGTAAGCTTGAAACATTCTGTTACAATAATCCTTTCTGTCCTTATCCTCTATACTTTTATATTGAAGAGCTTGAATATTCCATAGGTCAACTTTATCTTTCAAAAGCTGAATATGTCTGATAGCATCAACAAAGCCTACGTCAATGCTCAAGAAAGTTAGACAGCAAAATATTGTTAATACGGGTATATTAAGCTTCATACCAACAGCACTGACCAAAGCGACATACAATACTAGAAACGAGATGACGATAACCCAGTTACCGATGGTGAAGAGTTTGAATTTCTTCCCATTATTTAGATACCTGTGAATGTTTTGAAATTTTAAGGTAAATAAAACGTTTTCTTTTGTTTTAAACACGCTGAGGATATAGTTATTTATGAACCACGTAATATACAGGCAAACATTGAAAATATTTGTGGCTGTCTTTAAACCATTAAAATTTGCAGAGGTTGTAAACACGGAATGTAGGTGGAAAAAGTAAAAAAATACTATTGGTATATATAATATCGTGCCACACAATGAAACAAAATTCGATAAACGGTTGTTTGGAGTTATTAAGTTATTCTTAATGCGATATTTTGGATAAAACCGAATAGTTTGCATCAAATTCAAAGGCAGAAGCATAGACTGCACATCTTTGTCTACGAAGTTATTCAACACTTTCACGTGATGATTTTGAAAAATGGAATTTATTTTTATTTTCATTGACTTCATTATAACATTGAACCATCCTGAATACATGAATCAAGAAGTCTAAAAACATTCCTCGACTTTTTATTCATTACGGGTTGATGTGAGTCATAGATTTAATCATGTTAAGACGTATGTAATCATATGATTTGCTTTCAATTTATTTAAAAATGATCATCGAAACAGGTTTATAAATGAGAAAATGAACAGTCAAAAATAGGTACTTACATAGGTTTGTAATAAATAGAATATTGGATTGTATCATCGTAATCAAACTACCACAAAATAGAATAGAATACCGTACTCTTTATTATGTGCATCATAATTATGGATTCAAGATATCTCTACCCGCATCGCTTAAAATTTTGCTGTTCCTTACGTAGAACTACCTACCTCTGATTTGTTTTTTTTAAATAACATAACTAGTTAGTTTTAAGATACGTCGTGAAATAAGAACCATCCTTACTCTAAAATAACTAATTTAATTCCGAATATAATTATTTAACCTCAAAATAGATAGATACTAATTCGCAAATGAATCTTAAAGTCTTTACCCCAATATTATAATCTAAATGTGTTTAGTAAAACTACATATTTACAATATTTCAAGGATAAGGAAAATAATATGAAACACCAAGATATTTTGTCAGTTATTTATATTTTTTTGCCAACATCAAATACAATATTCTACACCATACCATCACATCTCCTATTCCCCCCATAATATCACAATTCAATCCGTATTCTAATATTTACCATAAAACTAATAGGTCACCTTAATTTACAGTAGATCTCCAACCAATACTATAACAATCTATCTTTTTACCGACACAGCCATTAAGCACGTCTTACTGTCTCGAGCGCCCGACCCAGAAGGTCGTTATTTCCTCATTTTTACATATCGAATCTTTGGGTGTTGCCAGTACAATCTTCAACAATTATGTATTAATAAATTGAAACCTAACATTCGTCCATCCTGACATCGTGCATGTCCTCATGCACGTAAGTGAAGAAGCATCTAAAACCTAACACTCTGCCCACAATTATTTACACGTTATTTCTAAAACTTATACACTGTTTGAGAAACATTCCTCTCGCCATAATATAAAATATAATACAAATGAGAGAACAATTATTGAAATTTCTTCTAGGTGTGACATGATGGTATGACGTAAACTCAAACACAAAGCATTTATTTATGTTAAGCCATTTACACATTACATTTACTTTTGAATTTTCAAACAGTCGTCAGTTAGTCAGAAAGTTGAAGGTAGTCGCTCATTCCAAAACGTAGGTAAGTCTCTATGGAGAAGAACGGGCAAGAAACTCCACGGACACTCTTTTAAATCAAGATATTACAAAATTCTGGATACATTATTCATGTTGCTTTTATATGTGAGAACAATGTAAAGAAAAACAATATCAAACAATTCAAAATACTCGATTAAAGATAAGCCATATCAGTTAAGGTATGACCAGTCTCAACTGATGGCTCCCGTACACGAACATGATGCGTGGATAAGCACCATCCTAGTCAACCATTTGAGTGTGCATGATATACTATCAACTACCTTACTCTTTCAAGTCCAACATACATCATAATAAAATTATAAACGGCTACATGGTACTCACATTTACATTTTTTTTAAAGTTATGGCTCTTTATTCTACACGAATAAAAAGCCATAACGTTAAAAAAAATGTAACGATAAAACACTAAACGTTGTTAATCACCACCCTTGAGAAATGAACTGGTGATTTTAGTAATGATATTGATGATGATGTGAAGGTTTGGTATTGCCATACAGCCATAATTCCTTGTTTTCGTTAATGACCATAATTGGCAAAGTGACTGCTGACTGGACTCATCTTCTTAATAGTGCTCCCCTCCGCCACAGTTTCTCTCACGGCCGCCGAAAGGAACTCCATTCCAATGTAAATAGTAGTTTAAAACTAAGTATTTTCATTATATTGTAAACTAAACACACACACATAACATCACGCCTGTAATCTCCGAAGGGTTAGGCAAAGGTTTATACCAACATTTCAGTATTAAGGGGCAAGCCAAGTACTACTATGAAACTGCCATGTTATTTTGAAGATTTTTTATGTAGTTAAGATACATAAAAAAACTGTCTACTCTTCTCGTCATCGTAATCGAGGACGAATAAATACGACAAAATAACAGAAAAAACACAGATTATCTCGTGTAGAATGGTCAAAAATCGATATAACCAAGGTGCCATGTTAGGGTTTGTCAAGAAAACATCATGTTTGACAAAACAAGTCGAGTATTTTGTATAGCAGAGCTGTCAAAAAACGACAAAAGCGACAGAAATATACGACAATTAGTCACGCGAGAGTAAGTAATTGTCGCGTGTGTCATGTTAGGCTTGCAGGTCAACTATCTCCTCTGGCTCTAGTAAACCAGAGGGGTCGTTTTTTATCGTATCATTTAAATGATATTGACTAGTGTTTCAAACCCTTCAAATGCTTAATACTAGTAAATGGCATAAACATGTTGGAATGCAGGAGCGGAATTACATAAATCCAAAAAATGAATGAGATTTTTAATCGAAAGTTCCTGAGGCTACTGAAATAACAGGACTGAATGAATAAATAGGTAGGTTGCTTCGATATAGCCTACTTCACACATTTGAAGAACCAATAATTGAATTAGGTTTGTTGTTCCCAATAAGTTAGTACCAGGTTTTATCTTTTAATTAAACCAATTCGTAACCACGCATTTCTTTGGACTCCGTACTTCATTCGTGTTCAGAAAGCCCTAATAATGAGTCATCGTGTGGAAATTTTGTTAAATAAATTCGTTGATAAAGATGTGCAGTCTATGCTTCTGCCTTTGAATTTATTGCAAACTATTAAATTTTGTCCTAAATATCGCATCAAGAATAACTTTATAACTCGAAACAGCCGTCTATTGAATTTTGTGTCATTGTGTGGCACGATATTATTTATTTCAATAAAATTTTACGACCTTTTTGACATCAAAACACACGAACTTATTCCAATAATGTTTATCATCTCAAAAATTGATGTTTTCTTATATAGCATGGGATTCTTAATGAATTTTATACTATGCGTCTTGTGCAATGAAACAAACATTTTGTTCGCTTTAAAATTTCAAGAGATTCATAGATATCTTAATAATGGACTCAAAGTTTTCACCATCGGCAACTGGTTTAGTTTTGTTTTACTTCTCATATTTTACTTGTGTAGTTCTATTCTTATTTTTACGATCACCAATCGATCTATTCACGCAGTATTTAGTACTATCATTTTATTGAGTTTTGATGCAAACATCGTGTATGCTATCAGACTTATTCAGCTATTAAAAGTTAAAGTTGATCTATGGAATATTCAAGCTCTTCAATACCAAAGCATGGAAGACAGGGACAGAGATAGTGATTGTAAACAAATGTTTCAGGCTTACGTTAATTTATTGTTCTGTTACGACATTTACAAAGGTTCTTTTCAACAAATGGTTAGTAAAGAACAACGCAAACGGATAAACACTGCACAGGACCGGGCAGCAACCCAACGTAAGCACGTAACCGGATTGGTTCAGCATCTCCTGTACGACGACGCGGTGTTGCCCCCCTGACAGAAAGCAAGTAAAGGTAGCATCGACCATAAGCAAACGTAGCGATGGCTCGCCGTAATCCAGGGGCGTCGCGTCGGTCCGCCGTAAGGTCGGTGACTGCTGTTTTCTAGCTGATCTGGAATTGAGCCGATGGATGCCGTTACGATGCTAGGAGTGCATTGCAGTATGGAGTTTCATTTCAAGAATTCTGAACGACTCAAACAGACGCGATGCTGATCCAGTGTAGTGCTTATAAGTTTGCGTTTACTGAAAGAATACTGTTTGCTTTAAATACTGATGTGACTTCATTGATAAAATTATACTTAAACTGATTCCTATTTTTTCTAGATTGTGTTTCAAATTATTGCGTTCCTGTATCGCTATCTTGTCAAGATTCAGATTTCCATTTTTGTTTTCAAACTGAATACATTGGAGAGTCGATTTTATGTGAGTACTTAATAGATTTTTTAAACAAAAAAATAGGTAAATTCCGGGCATAGTACTAATACCCATTTCTACTAACACTACGCGACACATAAATGAATGCCTAAATAAAAGAGCACTGCTGGATTTTCAACGCTCCACTTGGTGCTGGAAGTTGAAAATCAAAACTATTACTTTACGCAAAGTAAAGCCTAAGTACCTTTATAGATTTTTTCCTAAGAATCGTTTCAAGAATTAAGTTTTGCATATTTGAGAAAAACTAAGAAACTGTAAAAATGTTCTGTATTCTTGCAGGTATACATTCTGGCGCTCTGGGTAACCATTTGGCTAATTAAAGCTGTGGCATTGCAAATAGCATTGGGCCTGCATTGTGAGAAGTTTTACATAGCTTTGCATAACGTGCAAGATTCATGTGCAGTTATTTTGAATTCAAATTGTACAGGTAAGATAAACCCGAAATATTATTTAATTTTGCGTTTTTTTTTTCATTCGTGTTCTATATAACTTTTTTGAGTTTTTTTTTCATTCCACTTTCACAAGAAACAAAAATGAACGTTCACTCAAGTGACGTGGCTGATATCAGCTCACAGTAAGGAAACGGAATGAATAAGAATTAGTTCCTACAATTTATAAGTAATTTTCAGGGTCACTATTGATGAAACAGGTAGGAAAAAACAGCTAAATACTGAATTTTATTTAGAGACTGCACATGGCCCCATTAACTCAGATATAGAAATAGCTCAAGAATTTGAAAACTTTTTTGCTAATATTCCCCTTAAAACTACTGAAGCTTTAAATTCCTCACCCGCGCTTTCTGCTGCCTTACTTAGACAGAATGTGCAGGCATGCCCTTTGGAGTTTAGGTTTCAGCATACAAACCCCTAGGCTGTTATAAAAGCTTATAAAGATCTTAAAATTAAATCAACAGATCTCTGGGGAATGTCTGTAAAAATCTGTAGATCTATTATCGAAACCATTGCGCCCTATTTAGCTTACATATTTAACACCAGTGTAGACCAAGGAGTCTTTCCGGATCTCATGAAACATAGTAAAGTAGTTCCATTGTTCAAATCCGGTGATAGTAAAGAACCCAACAATTATAGACCTGTGTCAATTCTGCCAGTTCTCAGTAAGGTGTTTGAAAAGTTGATGCTCAATCAAATGTTACGTCACTTTAATAAAAATTCCATCTTTCATGAACAACAGTACGGTTTCAGTAAAGGGCATTGTACCACTGACGCCGGTTTCATCCTAATAAAGAACATTTTTAATGCCTGGGAAGAAGTACAAGATGCCATTGGAATCTATTGCGACCTCTCGAAGGCGTTCGATTGTATAGATCATGAGACACTTCTGCTGAAACTAGAGCACTATGGGATTAGGAATACAGCTCTTGATTTACTTAGATTATACCTGAAAAATAGAAATGTTAAAGTTCAGGTAAACGGCGTGAACTCATTAGGGTCTGAAATGGCAATGGGCGTTCTTCAAGGTTCGATATTGGGTCCATTCCTCTTTTTAGTTTACATTAATGATTTACCCCAATTACTTCAAAATCAACCGAAGATGGTGTTATTTGCAGATGAACATCATTAATATTTAAAATAAACCGACGGTCACAAAATCTTGACGACGTGAATAGCTCTATTCTGCAAGTCCAAGATTGGTTTACGGTAAATAATCTGGTATTTAATAGAAAAAAAACAAATGCATTAGATTTAAATTACCTAATGTTCAAAGTAGCAAATGTGACATCATATTGAATGGAGAAAAACTGGAATTTATTAATCAAACGGTTTTCCTGGGAATCACGCTAGACGAGAAATTACAATGGAGACCTCAATCTCTTGCGGGGCGGTTAAGCTCGGCCGCTTATGCTGTTAGAAAGATAAGACAGTTAACAGATGTAAAAACCGCGCGTTTGGTCCATTTTAGTTACTTCCACAGCGTTATGTCATATGGCATTTTACTGTGGGGTCGGGCTGCTGACATTGAATCCATCTTTATTTTGCAAAAGAGAGCTGTCAGAGCCATTTATAATCTACGTCGCCGCGAATTTCTCAGGGAACTCTTTAAAAGGATTAATATTATGACGGTACCTTGCCAATTCATTTATGAAAATATTATGTATGTAAGGAAAAATCCACATCTTTTAATAAAATAAGTGATAGACATAGGCACTATGTTGGGTGACACCACTTTCCGACTCGCTACAAGTCTGCGTCTGGGTGCTCCTTGCGGGGCTCCACATCGCTGTCAGTGCGGTGAAGCTGTCGACCGCCTCGCACACCATGGCCTTTGCTGCAGCAAGAGCGTTGGTCGATTGGCACGGCACGCAAGCATTAATGACATCCTCCGTCGGGCTCTTGTCACCGCCGGGGTGCCAGCCGTTTTAGAACCCAATGGCTTGGCACGCGACGATGGAAAGAGGCCAGACGGAATGACCATAATGCCTTGGAAGTTGGGTAGGCCTTTATATAATAAATAAATAAATAAACTTTATTGAAACAAAAAACCCAGTTTACAGAAACTCTGTGTTCGATAACAACTGCATTAGTATAATACTGTGTCACAGTCATTAAAGCCCACCTCCAAAAAGTCTGAGACGAAATTGAAACTAAAACAAATCAAATAAGAAATAAAAATAAGAAAATAAAATTAAAATAAACCAAATCTTAAAAATTAAAACTGAACAAAATTTCACCGTATTTTTATGTGAGATTGTGTGTTTGTATGGAAGGATTGTATAGTTTTGAGCGTGGTGTGTGTATATGTGTGTGTGTATTTGTGTGTGGTATGTGTGTGTGTGTGGGAGAGAGATGTCAGTTTGTGCCTTTGGTGTGGGATGCAACCTGTGTCGACACCCTTGCGCCATCCCATCTTCCTAGCACTGCGGGCTGTGCCGGGGCGGCTGCTGCAGGTGCAGAAAACCTCAAACGGCGCAAATATAGCAACCTTACTGGTAGCTATATTTTTGAGCCGTTTGGCGTTGAAACAATAGGGCCATGGGGTCCGAGTGCTCACCGAGTATTCCGGGACATCGCCAAGCGGTTGTTCGACTCTTTACGTGACCAGAGGGCTGGCCAATTCTTAGGCCAAAGAATCAGCACTGCCATCCAACGTGGCAATGCTGCCAGCCTTTTGGGCACTTTTCCCGATGACAGCGATGCAGACGAATTTTTTGACGCCCAATGAACTCTTGTCTATTTTTAACTTTTTCCTTTACATACTTGTACATAATATATAGTAGTTAGTTGTAAATATGTTTGTGTATGTTATATATTAAATAAAGTGATAGACATAATTTTAATACTAGAAATAAAGATAAACTAGATCAACCATTTTTCAGATTATTTAAAGTACTTACATCTTTTATGGGGCACTGTGTTAAATGTTACAACAAAATACCTTGTGACATATTGCAATTAAATGAAGACAAGCATATTACAAATTAGAGGATTATATCCAAGATAAGAGTGCTTGGAAACATGCTGGTCCTGCTCCATAGGACAATTTAGAATCAAGACAATCAAACTGGTTGCTAATTTAATTGTAAAAAGTATTATTTTGTATTTTATTACATTGATTTTACATTCTGTGATTACTTCCTCACACACTGACTTATTAATTACAAAATTTTAGGAAAATCGTCTACTTTTACAATGTTTGTAAATATGTGAGCACCATGTATCTATCACATATTAAATTATCTGTCGTTGCTTAATTTTTAATTCTTTTTACCTATTATGGTATAGTAATTTTATTCTAGGTGCATCGTCTTCACATATAATAATTATTTAACTAATGTACGTTCATATACAAACAATTCTAAAACATTTTAAAAGAGTAACAGTGGAGTTTCTTGCCCATTCTTCTCCATACGAAAACTACCTTTTGGAAGGGGCGACTAGAATCAATTTTATTATTTTGTAATTTTTGACGTTCAAAAGTGCCATACGTGGACCTATTTGAGATAAATGATTTGACTTTGACTTTGAATTATGGGTACAACGTTATGTTCTTATATCAAAGTTAATCTTAGACACCACTAGCTCACAGTATGAGGTCAACAACGTAAGGAATTTACATCAGTTTAACTAGATGTTATATTCGCCGAGGCACCTACGTGATTTTTTATGATCAAAAGTAGCCTATTCCAATTCCCGTTTTCAAATATTACAGATATCGAGAAGAGGTTGTGTAAGAACGTTAAACGCCTGCATCGAGCGCGATTCGACAAACTGGATGCCTGTCGGGTATTCTACGTTGATGCTACTTTACCGCTCAGATTGATAGCGTTACTTGCTAACTATACTTTTGTGTTGCTGCAGTTTGCGTTTCTGTAAAAGTACTACGAATAAATGAATTCAAACGGAATGGTTTTTGACTAAGATTTGGGCGGGTTGCACCGCACTGCAAAAATCTTCCTATATACATCACTTTTGTACATCCTATCTAATAATATTAAACATGCGAAAGTGAGTTTGTTTGTTTGTTTGTAACGCTTTCACGCTAAAACGGCAGGACAAACAGATTTGGTTGAAATTTGGCAAATGGGTAGACCATGACCTGGATTAGGACATTGGATAGATTTAATCCTGGATCGCATACAAAGTCGCGAGCAACAGCTTTCTAATATTTGATTATGAAAAACGTCGCATTCTAAATAGGGTTACAATGGAAAGTAATATTTAACAAACACACTTTCGCATTTATAATAGTACACTCACAGGCACAATTAACCGCCCACCTATATCATTCGTCACCCTGTTTGTTTACGTTAACTACGGCTTATCAATTGTTTTGTTTATAATGTAGTCAAATATGAACGGCAGTAATTTGGTTTTAAAATAAACTTTAATTATAATATTTACAGTAATCAGGAGATGTGATCGGTTAGAGTGATACAGATGGAATGCTTACGAACTATTGATACATCTTTAATAAAAAAAAGTTTAATATAAAAAAACATATTTCTGGAATGGTCCACAAGACCACTTCAGATGAACGTTAACACATGTGTTACAAAAAGGTAAAGTGTTCAAAAGAGATGCATAATAAATAAATGCAATCGGTGACATGGCAATTTAACAAAATAATTAATACAAAAGGTTAGAAACAGAGTGTCGTGATTTACTACTGTAGGAACTGATGCCTGGTATGCATAACTATGTATTTCATATATGTTGTGTGTAATGATTATAATGTATGTTCTTTTTTTACATGGTAGGTACTTAAACATTACTAATGAAATGTGGGTACACCTCTACCTAAACCTTTGTTAATTAGAGGCGAGATATTGTAGAATATTTTAATCATTAATACCTGTCAATTCCAAGGACTATAATCAAATCAAACTGGTAGATAGCTTTGTTATGATTGATTATATTGTCGCAACCACAAAACAAACAGTAATTTAATTAGGTTTTTAGTTATTTGTTTATTCACTTTATTAAGGTATTTGTACCTTCTAGATATAATCTTTAAAAAAAATCTAACTTTAAATAATAAATGAGTTCTATTACGTATGAATTTGGACTCTTTTATTCATTCGGGTTCAGGAAGCCTTACAAATATGAAGACACTAAAAAGAAAAATGTTTTACAATTTTAAAAGTCATCGTCTGGAAGTTTTATTCAATAACTTTGTTGACAAAGATGTGCAGTCGATGCTTCGACCTTTGAATCTGTTGCAAACAATTCAATTTTGTCCAAAATATTGCATAAAAGATAATGCTATTAATCCAAACACCCATCTGTCGAATTTTGTATCGTTGTGTGGCACGATTTTCTTTATATTGAATTTAGTATATGGCCTTACCACCATAAATTATATTAACAAAGCCGCAAGGAATAGTGAAATGACCACGTTTATTATCATCAACTTTGCTTTTTTTACAATGGGATTCTTAATGAATTTTTGTCTCAATATGTCTGGTACTTATGAAAATGTTTTGTTCGCTTTAAAATTTCAAGATATTCACAGACACCTTAAAAATGAAAAAAAATTCAAACTCTTCATCAACGGTAACTGGTTTGCTGTCATTTCGTTTCTAGTATTGTGTATCGGTGCGGTCATTGTTTTATGCAACATGCTACAATCTAACATTCATTCAACATTTAGTGCTATAATTATTTTAATTTTCGATGCAAACATCGTTTATGCTATCAGACTCATTCAGCTGTTAAAAAATAAAGTTGATCTTTGGAATGTACGAGCTCTTCGATACCAAAGCATGGAGGGTAGAGCCAGAGAAGATTATTGTAGCAGAATGTTTCAGGCTTACGTTAATATATTAGACTGCTATGACATCTACAGGGATTCTTTTCAACTAATGGTAAGTAAGAATAAGTTTTAGATAATTGCAAAGGACATGTGTGAGTACTATTGTGCATGTCGCGGGACGCCAGGCAGATGTGTACAAATACAATGATAATGTGAACATCATCACTGTTTTGTATAGAAAATATGCATGAAAAGATGATTTATTAAAGTAAATAAATATGGTATAAACAAAATCAAAATATTCAGATTTTTTGAATATGTAAAAATTTAGAGAATATGATTTTTCTTCATAAAATTTTGTTCGAATGTAGGTTGTTGGATGTTGGCCGCGTCGCCATGCCAACAGCCGGTCTGACTCGCCACATTAGATGTTTCACATAAAAAACGACGAAGGTTAAACAAGGAAAAAAGAAGGATACGTATTATCTATGACTAAGTTCGTGAAAATCATATTTAAACTGCAACCTTTTGTTTTTCAGATCGTATATCAAATTGCAGAGTTCTTGTGTCATTATCTGATTAGACTTCACTTATTAATTGATATTTTAAAATTGTCTTCAATAAATGAAATCTTTGATGTGAGTCCTTAGTTCGTAGATACTAGTGTTTAAGTTTTGAAGTAGGTCCATCTGTCAGTATTATGTATTGCTCACAGAAATTGCTATAAATCAAAAAAGATATTTATCAAAATCGGTGCGATTTTACGCAGCCATCATTGAAACTTAAAAATCATGACTAGCAATAACAATAATTATTATTATTGACCCTAAACAAGTTAGTGTTCCCTGTTTTGTACGGAAGTCTTAATAAAATTAGAAAATTATCTTGACTACTAATAATCTGATGTTTTTTCCAGAATATAATAAGTGTAATAACACTCTGGGTATGCTTTTGGCTGATAAAAGCATTAGCATTACAAATCGCATTGAGCGTGCATTGTAAGAAGTTTTACGTAGCAATGAATAATATTCAAGATTCGTGCGCACTTATTTTGAATTCAAATTGTACAGGTATATCACATAAAACAGAGTGTCTAATTTCAGGTATCTGGGTCACTGGGTCTCGGAGGATCTTTGTGACAACATTGATTTGGAGAGGGAGCGCAGGGCGCTGTCTGTGCGCTGTAACATGCTGGGCCGCAGGTTTGCACGGTGCACTGAGCAGGTCAAAGTGACATTATTTAAGCCCTTCTGTCAATCTTTTTACACCTGCAGCCTGTGGACTAAGTACACGCAGCGTACATACAGTGCTCTGCGTGTGCAATACAATAACGCGTTCAGGGTACTGTTCGGGCTGCCGCACCACTGCAGCGCTGCAGCAATGTTTGCGGTTAAAACCGTGGATGGTTTTCATGCCATCATGCGGAAGCGTTGTGCGTCTCTTATGAGGCGCATGCGGGCCAGTTCGAACAGCCTTCTGAGCGTGTTCGTGGGCCGCTGGGACTCGCCGATGTGGCAGCACTGGATGCGACTACACACTGTGGGTGGACGCGTCCAGGGCTTGGCATAAACTGGCACTCCTGTGCGGTGTCACTTCGTGGTTTTAATTTCTTTTTTGTTTTTATTTTTATTTCTTCATGTGGCTTTGTTTTTGTTTATACTAACAATAGCTTTATAATATAAGGTTTTTTTTTTGTATTACTAACAGTTCAAATTCAAAACATTTATTTCAGACGTAGTCCATAATAACGTCTGAAATAAATGTTTTGAATTTGAATTTGAATATCGTAAGCCATTAACGTGTTAAAAAAGCTAAAAACACATGCAATATCACTCATCGCCCGTCGTTACGCATGAATGCAGTTTTACAAATTTTGTGTCAAGAGAGAGAGTTTTCACTATGATCTGGTTAGAAGCATGAGCTTTTAAAGCAAGCAAATTATTTATGAGATATTTATGTATTAACTGATGAACATGCTCGGGCACCCCGGTTATTTTCCAAAAATAATCGTGGAAAATAATGCCTGTATCATTGGCGTAAGTTACGAACTTCACTTAAAAATCTATGATTATTGAGAATTGTTGAAATCAAAATCAAAATATTTTATTTCACATAAACCTACAAGGGCACTTATGAAACGTTAGAAGCTAGGTGCACGGTTTCAATTGGTCGCTTCCTATGGAGAAGAGCCGGCAAGAAACTCCACGGTTACTCTTTTCAAAATAAATTGTTTCTACAATGTTTTCAAATTACAGTGTTAATAGGTATGGGAAGACAGTGTAGGCCTATCAACAAGTACCAGGTACTTAGTAAAATAGAAAATGGTCCACAAGTCTACAGCCTACAACGTTCTCACATTCACAAAATCTAAAAGAAAAGAATCTATATAAAAGATAAACAAAATAATAAAAATAAGGACCTATTTAAACCCCAAATCATTACCCTGAGGCACGCCAATGCTGATTTCACTAAATTCACTTTTTGACTTTTGGTCCTGTGTTATCGTGACGATGAATAGAAGTCAAACCACGACCAGATTTAGACCACGTATTTCTACTAAAGTGGAGCCATTTTAATAGGTAACATTTGACGTCTGTCAGTTTTATTTTCATAGTGAGGTGACCTGCTTAAAAACATCGATTAAAGTGAATGAATCGATACGGACTTGAAACATGTGAATTTTAAAAATGATCAGGCGAATCCCTGTCCCATTATTATTTTTTCTTTCGTAAATTTAAGGAACAAGACAAGTACATAATTTAACAAAAAATTACGTTTATTCAGTTGAACTATCAGAACTGTTATTAGTATTGTCATCTTCATCACTGCTGTCAGCACTCAGAGATATTATTAATTAATTTTCAATAATATTGTCTATTCTCACATTTCGTTCAAAATCTTGTAAAATTATTTTCTTTGTTTTCTCTATTTAGTCATTTTTTGTATTTTTATAGTTAGAATAATAAATATAATTATGTTTTATTATAAATCACAACGTGGTTATTAATTTATGGTGCTATTTCTTCACAAGTAATCATTTCATTCGATTCTACTTATCAGCTTACGATTTTTAGAGTAACATCCCTAGTGTTTAAAAAGAAAAAGGTTTAACTGACGCAACATTGTAACGATGTTTAGTTCTTTAGATCAGAAATTGTTGATTATGTTTAGAATGGTTTATTAGTGAAAGCAAATCGTAAAATTACTCGTATCGGTCATTATCACAATAAATATGTAATCGTAATTGTAAAAACTTAAGCAATTGTGCAGTTCTAACAAAATGAAAAAAAAAAATTATTTTATGCCCGCCGTTACAAGGTTACGTTGTTGAATTTTGATGAATTGTCAAATGTTACCTGTTAAAATGACTTGACTTTAGGTTTCATTTTCGTTTTCGGAGACGCAGAACTGTATCAAACGCTGTGCAAAAATCCTTTTGTACACGACGCCATCCTTTTATGCACGTTTTTATAATGACACGAATAAAATACACTAGTACTGCCTCGTTGATCTAGCGGTCGCAAGCGCTACTACTAACCATGAGGTCCTGGGTTCGATTCCCGGGGCGGGCAAAGTGTTATTGGGTTTTTCTATCTGGAATTTCTCAATAGCAGTCCGAAGATTGGATTTGTGCCCGGTTGATGGCATAGGCTCGCTCCCTATTGCATGGGACTTAATAAACATAACTGGCGAAATGTGGGTGTGCCTTCTACAGGTACACCTCTGCCCAACCCTTCGGGGAAACAAGGCGTGTTGTCATGTGATGTTACGAATAAAATAGAGTTGTTCAAAACGCGAAGATGACTGTATCTAACTACCTCTGCAATCATTACAGATGTCGAGAAGAGGTTATGCAAGAACATAAAACGCCTGCAACGTGCGAGATACGTAAAGATAAATGCCTGTCAGATGTTCTACGTTGATGCTTCTTTACCGTTGAAAATGATAGCGTTACTTATTAACTATACCTTTGTGCTACTTCAATTTGCGTTTTTGTAAGCTATATCTATAAAAAGTATAAAATAAAGTCGCTTTTCGTGTCTGTTTGTGTGGCCGCTTGTTGGTTTTTATGCGGTTTTCCACATATCTTATAAAAAAATCCGGAAGGTTAAATCATTAATTTACATAGGTACAGCACAGAAATCTCGACGTTTTGTCATGTCGCCACATCAGTAGAATGCACTCTTGTAAACCATATGGGTCGCTAGTCCTGATATAAATGAATAATAATATTTAATAATATGTTTCAATTTACCTTAACCCTGTTACTTTTGTTGATGACGTCAAAAATAAAAGGTTTTATCATAATTAACCTGTTAGTTTGGAAATAACCTTGAAATGACAGGTTGTTCCTGACAAAATGTGAAATCAAATAAATTATCATAGTCAGCTTTTAATGTTCCCACTGCTGGGACACATGCCTCCTCTCGGTGAGATGGAGTGGGCTGTGATCTACCACGCAGGCCCAGTGCGGGTTGGTAGATGTCACATGTCTTCGAATTTTTGGTTCTAGGATATGCCAGTTTCCTCACGATGTTTTCCTTTACCGTTCTGAGAGCAGTGGTGATGAAAATAAACAAAAATAACAAACTCACTCTAACCTTAACATGTCTAAAGGGGATTAAAGATTTTTATTAGGAGCCTGGCATACCTACGGTCCGCCAATTTTTTTTTTTTAGTGACGGTCACGCGTGAATCCTATCGCAATCGATTGCTGACATCCCTGCGGTAAACCACAGGAAATGATAATGACGAGTGTTTCAAACACTTCAAATGCCTAATTACTAACTGGCAAATGGAACGGATTTACATAATTGCAAAAAAAAAGAGATTTTTAACCGGAAATCCCTGACGGCTACTGAAATTACGGGTGTCGATGTGATTAGATAGGTAATTTGCTTCGATATAGCCTACTTCACACATTTGAACGACCAATAATTGAATTAAGTTTAGTGTTCCCAATAAAGTACCTACAAGTTTTATCTTTTAATTAAACCAATTCGTAACCACACATTTCTTTGGACTCCGTACTTCATTCGTGTTCAGAAAGCCCTAATAATGAGTCATCGTGTGGAAATTTTGTTAAATAAATTCGTTGATAAAGATGTGCAGTCTATGCTTCTACCTTTGAATTTATTGCAAACTATTAAGTTTTGTCCTAAATATTGCATCAAGGATAACTTTATAACTCAAAACAGCCGTCTATTGAATTTTGCGTCATTGTGTGGCACGATATTATTTATTTTAATAAAATTTTACGACCTTTTTGACATCCAAACACACGAACTTATTCCGATAATGTTTATCATCTCAAAAATTGATGTTTTCTTATATAGCATGGGATTCTTAATGAATTTTATACTATGCGTCTTGTGCAATGAAACAAACATTTTGTTCGCTTTAAAATTTCAAGAGATTCATAGATATCTTAATAATGAACTCAAAGTTTTCACCATCGGCAACTGGTTTAGTTTTATTTCACTTGTCATATTTTACTTGTGTAGTTCTTTTCTTATTTTTACGATTACCAATCGATCTATTCACGCAGTATTTAGTACTATCATTTTATTGACTTTTGATGCGAACATCGTGTATGCTATCAGACTTATTCAGCTATTAAAAGTTAAAGTTGATCTATGGAATATTCAAGCCCTTCAATACCAAAGCATGGAGGACAGGGACAGAGATAGTGATTATAAACAAATGTTTCAGGCTTACGTTAATTTATTGTTCTGTTACGATATTTACAAAGGTTCTTTTCAACAAATGGTTAGTAAAGAACAACGCAAACGGATAAACACTGCACAGGACCGGGCAGCAACCCAACGTAAGCACGTAACCGGATTGGTTCAGCATCTCCTGTACGACGACGCGGTGTTGCCCCCTGACAGAAAGCAAGCAAAGGTAGCATCGACCATAAGCAAACGTAGCGATGGCTCACCGTAATCCAGGGGCGTCGCGTCGGTCCGCCGTAAGGTCGGTGACTGCTGTTTTCTAGCTGATCTGGAATTGAGCCGATGGATGCCGTTACGATGCTAGGAGTGCATTGCAGTATGGAGTTTCATTTCAAGAATTCTGAACGACTCAAACAGACGCGATGCTGATCCAGTGTAGTGCTTATAAGTTTGCGTTTACTGAAAGAATACTGTTTGCTTTAAATACTGATCAATCAATCAATCAATCTTTATTTGTGAACACAGGTATTACAATAAAGGTCTTATGTATACATTTTAGTCGAGCTCTATGTCCTACCAATGAAATTGGTGTACAAATATATTAGGTTTTAGCAATAATTCTGAATTTATACAATACAAAGTCACGTTCGAGTAAATAATGTCAATTAAATGTATTAATAAATAATTAATCAATCAATTATAATTTATTTTTACATGCATGTCAATGGTTAATTATATTAAAGGGCTAGTAATGTCATATTTCATCATAATTGTAAATAATGTCAATTAAATGTATTATTAATAATTAATTAATCAATTATAATTATTTTTTTATTTTTACACGCATATCAATGGTTAATTAAATTAAAGGGCTGGCAATGTCATATTTTATCATTTAAAAATTCTTCGATAGAGTAATACGTCTTATCTATTAGAAATAAATACAATTTACTTTTGAATTTGCGGACATTATCTTCACTCCTTATACATTTCGGTAATTTATTATAGACCTTTGGAGCCATTACAAAAATACTGTTTCTGTATAGTGCAGTACTAGATCCGACTGTTTGTAACCGATCACAACGGCGCTGACTAGTTACTCGAGCAAATTTATGTAAATTATTTTTGACGAACATTGACGTTTCATAGATGTATAACGACGGCATAGTTAATATTTTCGTATTTTTAAAAACCGGTTTGCAGCTGTCTGTTATCCGTAAATTATATATAGCTCTTATGCACCTTTTTTGGCACTTAAATACTACATCTTTACCCGTGGCATTACCCCAAAATATAATTCCATATCTCAATGTTGAGGCTACTAGACCATGATACGCCGTCAAGACTGTTGCTCGATTGGCCGTTTTACTTAACATGTGCAAAGCATAGGAATGTTGGTTTAGCTTACTGCATACCTTGTCAATTTGTGAATTCCATTTTAAAGTGTTTTCTATGTTTAGTCCAAGAAATTTAGTCACATTTGTTTCATTAATAATTATGTCCTTGTATTTAATATTTAAGTCTAGATTGTAATTTATTCTTTGTTGAAATTTCATTAATACTGTTTTATCAAGATTTATAACCAAATTATTATTTTGCAGCCAATTCACAACTGATAATAAGGTAGAGTTAATATCAGCCTCTAAGGTGCTTACCTCGTCACTATTAAAAAGTAAAGTGCTGTCATCTGCAAACATTGTCATAGGATATGATAATGCTGTCGGAAAGTCGTTAATATAAACAATAAATAGGGGGGGCCCGAGTACACTACCTTGTGGTACTCCATAATTTACCGTTCTCTGGCTAGATTTATATATTATTTCGTATTTTTTAGAAATTCTACTAATTTTCGTTATTTGTTGCCTATCACAAAGATAAGATTCTAATAAATTTGAAACATTTCCTCTTATTCCGTATGCGTTAAGTTTACTTATCAATATTTTATGGTCTACGCGATCAAAAGCTTTTGACATGTCCATATAAAGCGCCAGAGTTGGTAGTCTCTTATCCACTCTGCCGCTAACCATATGTAAGAAATCGTAGATGGCCATGTCAATAGATCTGTTTTTCCTAAAACCTTTCTGGTTATCAACGAATAGGCAATTTTTCTCAAAGTATGAAGTAAGTTGATTATAAATTGCTTTCTCGAATATTTTTGAAAAAATTGGTACTAACGCTATAGGTCTGTAGCAGGACATATCTTCTCTGTTGTCTTTCTTGAAGAGAGGTTTTATAATTGTTATTTTTAATTCTTCTGGAAAGTAACCATGGCATATGCACATATTGATAAGATGACTCAACACAGGAGCAATTATATTGTGGATACCCGTTTAACAATGCTTGTACTTATATCGTCATACCCAGTGCTAGACGTATTTTTTAGCGACATTATAATTTGGTAAATTTCTGGTGGTATTGTAGGCGACATAAACATAGAAGAATTTCTATTGCTTATTTTATGTTTATTTTTATTAATGTCTAAATTAGTAACTGGTTGCACTTGATCCACAAAGTAATCATTAAAAGCTTGTGCTATATCAGAAGGATTAGTTAAAATGTTGTCATTTAACTTGATTTTTGTTATGGTTTCGTCTGGCAAATTACATTTATTCTTATTTTTGTTTATTACTTTCCACGTTGCTTTACATAGATTCTGAGCTGAATGTATGAAACGGTAATTATGGGCTCTCTGTGTGAGATTTATAACTTTCTTCAGCCGATTTGAAAGCTTTTTAAAGTTTGTTTTATTTTGCTTATTTGGTAATGACCGGTATTTCCAAAGCAATTCTCTTTTTCTCTTACTGCAAATCCAAATGCCACGACTAATCCATTTTGCTTTTTCTTTAGTCAATATCCGTATTTTTATTTTAGGAAAGCATAAATCATATAGCAACTTAAACAAGTCATAGAATAGTTTGAATGCCTTAGCGGGATCCGTTTCCTCGTATACGTCAACAAAAGTGATAGGTAGCTTTGATGTTGTCTATGAATTTCTGAACATTTTCTTTTGAGTAATCTCGTTTAATTGAGAACCAGTAATTTAATATGCATGTTCGTCTAACTGGGCATCGTAAAAAGTTGTGCCGTATGATCGGATACCGCCAGCTCTAAGACTTCTCCTTTTGATCCTCGTACATTGTGAATTATGTTATCAATGCAAGTCCCGCTGCCTAATCTTGTTGGAACTTTTATTTCAAATTTGAGATTGTAACCTGTTATAAGATGTTTGAGTTGCTCTAAACATGTGGTCTTTTTTAAAAGATCAATGTTGAAATCACCGCATAGAATAAGTTTTTTGTTAGTGTGCAATGCAAAAGACTTTAAGAGAATATTCAGGTTATTGAAAAATATGTCAAGTTTACTTTTTTTGTCCCTACTAAGTGGGCTCCTATAGACACACATCACAATGATGTTGTGGTCAGTGAGTTCTACTGCGCAACATTCAATTATATTAGAAACACAGTACTTCTCCACCGACTCCAAAGCTCTATATTTAATTCCGTTTCGCATCATTATGCATGTACCACCATGTCGGGATTTCCGAGTGAAATGTGTAGCAAGTGTAAAATTAGGAATATGTAACAAGTTAACATCAGATAATATCATATTGTGCTCCGAAAAACACAGCACATCAATTATTTTGCCTGAATTGAATAGTTCATTAAGTGCGACAGTGAACACATGAGATTTGTTCAAAAGACCATTTATATTTTGATGCAAAATGTTAATATTTTTATACACGAAAAAAGTTTTCGTGTTCACAAAATTTTTCATCTGCAGAAGATTCACATTAGGTCGATGATATCTCTGTTATGGTTAACAATAAATTTTGAAAGATATTACGCATACCGCAGTCATTAATTTTTCTATTTAATTTAGAGAACATAGTAAAGTCATAAAAAAGATTTAAATTAGAATCAAATGCAATTGCATAGTTATATGTTTGTAAGTCTAGATGTAATAAATTATTAAATGTCTCTATACGCCAATTAAACATTGTCGAGAAATTACTTAATTTAAAAGTAGGAGCACATAAGATTATATTCGTATTCTGTATTGTCATCAATGTCTCTCTTAGTTTTATAATGACATTAACATAATTTTCAGTATGTAAAAAGTCTTCTTCTCCAATTAAAACAACACAATAGTCAATCATTGAATAATCAGTTAGTTTTTTATGTAAGTCTTTAATAAGTCGAAGTGTACCACAATTCGGCGTGACGTAATGACATACTTGAAAGTTGTTAAATATCTCTTGAGCTGTGGACAAAACTTCGTTATTTTTGTTTGCACTAACAATGCACAGTTTTCTTTTTATGGGAATCGAAGAATGGTCATCACTTTCTTCCTTCTGTGTTGTTGTACTATCTAGTCCTATCGTTGAAGCATTAATCGTGTCTTGATTTTTTGAAAATAGTTGTGTGTTCCTTATCTTCTTCTGTGACTTTGTTTGAGACTTTGGACGCGGAGTAGACGTAAGTGAGCTTTTATTAGGAGTACCTACTGTACTCGTTAATTTTATTGTAGCCTTTTTTAGCACGTCGTTTTTACTTGTTAATTCATTTACAGATTTTTTAAGATGAGTATTTTCTATGTTTAAGTTCTTTATCTCTTCGTGTGCCGAATTAAGTTGTGAAGTAAGTTGTTCAATTTGATTTTGTAGTTCTTGTATTTGTATATTGTTTTCGTCACTTGATATATTTGGTAAGCTACTAGTGCTGCCATCTAGCTTCGAACTATTAAGGCTATTGTCTTCGGAAATTTCTACAGAACGTGTCATTGTCTTTCTGAACGTAATGTTGTCAAAGAAGCTCATTTTTCTATAGGTATTGAATATTTCTAACTTCTGATAAAAATGGAAAAAGATATGTTGTATCTGAGTTCCGAACTCGCGCCTTCTAGCGCTTATACTCCAACCGCAGTAACCACTAAGCCATCTGATCGTTAACTTTAGTTTTGAAATTGGTCTTCTGTTAGTAAGTTTGTTATTGTAGATTCCGTTACTTTTTATTTACTTAAGGCGGTGTATTGAAAATAATTCGTTGTTTTGTATGTTTTGTTAAAAGTTTTTTGTTGTAACTCACTGTTTTGGCTTCACTGCTTGACTTTGAGTAGTTTTTTATTGTTCACCAGCGTAATTATTATCACTTCAAACGATAGTTCACTTAGAGTGACGTTATGAACAGTCTTCTTTTAAATTTACAGATTCTGGATTTCGGTCGTTAATAACTTCATTGTTTGTGAATATTATCACTAGATAACAATGTGGTATGAGTATTGTATTCCACTTTCACTAATTAACTACTTCAGAGCACTTAACATGTACAGAAACTATTTTTATTATTTTTTGATACGGAGCTGTTGTTAACGAAGTGACAGTGGCGCCACCCAGTCTGATGTGACTTCATTGATAAAATTATATTTAAACTGATTCCAATTTTTTTAGATTGTGTGTTAAATACCAAAAACCGGGAATGGTAATCGGTACTTATATTTTTGATCTTATGTGTATACGAGTAGGGTTGAGGATTAAATGAAACAACCAAACTGTATACTGATCTAAGATGGTTCTCATGTTTAATAAAATTTGCAAGACTCTAGCCAAATCGCGGTAACGAAACCATAGCGACTTCTTATTTGACGCCAACGCCATCTAGTTACGTCGTTTACAACTTTAGATAAAAAATACAATTTATTATGTTGACCTGATGAGCGGCTTGATCATGCATGATCATTAACATACCGCCCACCAAGGACATTACTGACGGAATGCCCTTTTCGAACTACACTTTGTCGCAAACAAAAATTGATCTTATTACTTAAATCTAAAATCTTTAACAAGATAAAAACTTACATAATATGGTAAACTTAAAACTACTAACATTAAGTTAAATTTGTCGAAAACTAAATGACAAAGTTCAACAATAATAAAAAGAAAGTTAAAAAACCCTATTGGGGAAAATATACAATTTCATTGTGTAAAGCATCTAAAAATATCTTAACAATAACATGGTATAATTATGTCAAACGTAAACATGTAAAATATAGCTTAACACGTGTAAAACATCTTTGTATAAATAAAAAGTTTGTAAAAGTTGATCTAAAATAACATAAAATAATAAATTCATTGATCTGTAACCGGTAAAATACAAAGTTTGGATGTTGGCCTCTTAAATGTAGAGGTCTTAGTGCGCAATGTGACTACACGGGTGATATTATCATCACCAGGATGCTTCTCTATTACGCGACCTAGCAACCAACGACTTGGCGGCAAATCGTCTTCTTTAATTAAAACAATGTCTCCAATTTTTGGCTCAGGGACCTTTGAAGACCATTTGTACCGGTTCATAAGGTTGGACAAATATTCTTGGGACCAGCGCTTCCAAAATGACTGTAGCATGCTTTGAATATAATGCCACCGCGACAAATAACTGACATTTGTGCTCTCGTAATTAGAATCTGGTTCTTGATGCTAGCGCGATGTTTAGCGCATGTTACACATTTGCGCACATGATGTTTGACTAAATTCCTGACTCCTATGACCCAGTAGGCTGTCCTCAAATAATTTGCCATCAGCTGAGGACCACCGTGCAGTGTTTTTAAGTGAGCATCTGCCACTATAAGGTTTGTCAGATGACAAGAGTTTGGCAGTACTATTGGGTGCTTCATCTGTTCACTTAATGGAGCTTTCTCAAGTCTACCTCGAACTCTGATTATGCCCTTGTCATCAAAATATGGACAGAGTGAGTTTAACTTACTGGATTTTAATTGTAAATAACCTTTGTCCTGTAACTGTAAATATTCTGTTGTAAATATTTCTCTTTGTGTTTGTCTTATACAACATTCTAAAGCTGCTTCTAGTTCTAATTTCTGTAAATATTGTTGTTTAAATGTATTATTTCTTAAAAATCGTCTGCAATAAGCAATAATTCTAACTAATTTTTGTAATGAGGAATAACGTGTGAACATGGAACACTCTGGTACTATCGCAATGTGAGCCTTTGTTGATTCTTCCAAGTCAGTATTCAACTCATTTGGCCTTTTGTATACTATGGATTTTTCGGTGAGAAAAGGTGGTCCGGAAAACCATAAACTATTGTTTAGGAGTGCAGTTGGTAATATGCCTCTAGAGGCGCAGTCCGCTGGATTGTCCTGTGTCCTTACATGAAACCATTGAGATGCCTTCATGTTGGTCAATATTTCAGAGGTACGATTGGCTACAAACGTCTTCCATCTGCTTGGATGACTGTTGAGCCAAGCCAACACCACGGTTGAATCTGACCAAGCCTTGATTCTGTCCCTCGAAATATTTAAGACATCTGCTGTTTCGGTCAGGAGATTTGACAGCAGAACTGCTCCATACAGCTCTAAACGAGGAATGCTAATTTGTTTGACGGGAGCTACTCTGGTTTTTGCAACCAACAACGAAATATGGATTTCGCCGACAACCTCCACTATCCGCAAGTAAATAACGGCTGAGTATGCTGTTTTGGAGGCGTCACTGAAGCCATGCAGCTCAACATCATCGTTTGACTTAGTGCCAAGCCAACGAGGAATCCGTACTTTACTAAGTTGTGACAACTCTTCACGGTAAGTATCCCATTCTTTCACTAATTGAGTGCTTAGTTCTTCATCCCAACTAACACCTGCAAGCCATAATTTTTGGATGAATGTTTTTGCTAAAACCACACTAGGAGCTAACCAGCCTAGTGGGTCAAACAATCGAGCTATGTCCGAAATAATCGATCTTTTAGTTACAGGTGCAGTCGTCAGCGGGGGAAGATTCACCGAGTATTGGAAAGTATCTTCGTTGCGGTTCCAGGTAAGTCCCAAAATTTTTATTGTGCTATCTAATTTGATTTCTAACCCTTTCTCATCTTTGTACTCTTTTTTCTCTAATTCATTATTTTGTATAATACCCCTTTGTTCTAATGTTTTGTCCTTATTTTCATTTGTTCTAGTTTGATCTGTTTGTTCTTTAACTTTATCTCTTTCAATTTTATCTATTCTCTTCAGTCTTTCCTGACTGTTGCTGTTCCACTTTTGTAATATAAATCCACCCTTTCCTAATAATGCTACCATTTGCTTATATATTTCTATGCCTTCTTCTACACTAATGCATCCTGTCATAAGATCATCAATGTAGAAGCTATTTAAAACTTTATCTGCAGCAAGTGGATAATTTTTGCCTTCATCAACTGCGATCTGACTCAAAGTTTTGACTGCTTGATACAGCGCAGAAGCGGTTCCAAAGGTCAAGGTCACAAGTTCGTAATCTTGGATCTTTTTATCTGAATTGTCACGCCAGAGTATCCTTTGGAACATGACATCTTCTTCTGCTACTCTAACTTGGCGATACATTTTAATAATATCCGCTACAGGTCCTATCGGATGAATCCTCCATCTTAAAACCGTGTGACGTAAATCAGCCTGCAGTGTCGGACCAATCATGAGCGTATCATTAAGTGACACTCCTTTGCTGTTCTTTTCAGATGCATTGAAAACAACACGAACTTTAGTTGTAGTTTTGTCGTTCCTAATGACAGCGTGGTGTGGCAAATACACTGCTTCTTCCCTTTTATTATCATCTAATTTCACGTGCCTCATATGTCTTAACTGTAAATATTCATTTATAACTTCTGTGTACTTTTCCTTTAAATCTTTGTTTTTTACTAACCTTCTTTCTAATGCTTTAAACCTTAATTTAGCTATACCACGTGAATTTCCCGACTTGCAAGGATGATCTTCGTCTCGAAAAGGTAACCTAACTATGTATCTGCCATTGCTATCTCTCCTAGTGGTTTCACTATAAAATTCTTCGCATTTCTTCTCCTCTGGTGTAAATATCTTTTTGTTAGTGCTCATTTCTTCAATTTCCCAGAATTTCCTTAAAATATCGTCTACCTTGCAATGCATTACATTTATTTTATTATTTGCACTAGTGCCTTCCGGAACAACAGCACCCGACAGCACCCACCCTAATGTAGTGCTCTGTGCGATCAGTGTACCGGAAGGACTCTTCACTAAACCTTCCCTAATGATGCAGCTATAAACATCAGCACCCAACAGAATATCGATTTTGTTGGGTGTGTTGAACTCCGGATCTGCTAAACATAGGTTATTGATACCTAACCAGTCGAAAGTGTCAGAGTTAAGACTTCGCTCAGGTAAGTAAGAGGTGATCTTATTTAAAACAAAAGCACTTAATGGAAACTTAAAGCTAGGATCGACACGAGATCTAATCGTTAATTTTACCATGTATTTTGTCATGGTTGACCTGTTATCTCCTAAACCTGACACAAACCCTTGAATTGGGATCTTTTTCAGGCAAAGATACTGCACTGTGGCCTCTGTTATAAAACAAGCCTGCGAACCTTGATCGAGCAAGGCTCGGACCGTCTGATATTCACCCGTCTTTGACGAGGCCTTTATTAGCGCAGTGGCTAATAAAACCTGTCTGGGCTTTGCTATCCTCCCTGTAGACAAGCAAGAGACTATCTGAGTAGCACTAGTTGATGGACTAGCACTATCAGTAGCAGGTTTTGCTTCAGGGTCTTGGCCTTTATTGTCCAAATGAAGCAAGGAATGGTGGCGCCTTTGGCAAACTCTGCAACTAGTATTTTTCTTGCAGTTGTAAACAGTATGGTTACTACCTAAACAGTTGAAGCAAATTTTGTTCTTACGAACGAAATCCCGTCTAGCTTCGAGAGATTGTTTGGCAAACCCTTTACAGAAACAGAGTTTGTGACCCTCTGAACAGAATTCGCATTTCATTGGCGATGACGAATCTGTGGCTAACAATGTTTTAGGCGTATGATTGTTACTGACCTGGTGACCTGAACCCCTTTTTGGTTCTATGCACTCAAACGCGCGGAAACGTTGCTCTAAAAATACTTTAAATTTATTAAAGGTAGGAAAATCATTGTTAGAATCGCTACTACTGACGCTTAATTCCCATTGCTTACGCGTTTCAGGATCTAATTTAAATGTCACTATATGTATGATAATAACATCCCATGTACTCACATTTATGCCTAAGTTTGTTAGTGCATTTAAACAGTCACTGGTGGTGTCTGAAAGCTCCTTTAATGATGTCGCTGATTCAACCTGCATACGTTTAATACCAAATAACCGTTTCAAAATACAGTTGGCGAGATATCTTTTATTACTGTACCTCTTGTCTAACAGATCCCAGCACTGACTGTAATTGGCATCAGTTATTGGAGTATTTCGTATCAATTGCTCAGCTTCACCAGTTAGATGACCTTTTAAATAATGCAGCTTTTGCACATTATCTAATGAATTATTTTTATGAACTAATGATACAAACAGATCATGAAATGTCGTCCATTCCTCGTATTTGCCAGAAAACATTGGAATAGCAATTTTCGGCAGTTTGACTAGTGAATGGGCAGACTTAAAGGCACTACCAGAAGAATCATCCCCATGTGGTAGTGATTCACTTACAACTCTAATTTTATTGAGCGTTGTCTTAATTAAACTTTTATAAGTTATGTAAGTGTCCTCGGTTGTATCATAAATATCAACAACCTTTTGATCAATATCATCTAATTTAAAATTCTGATAAAGTTTAGTATTAGTATTTTTAAACGATTCCCAATCCTTTTCTAATAATTCTTGTCTAGTTTCTAAATATTCGACAGTTAATCTTTCTTTAGGGCTCTTTTTAAAATTTGCTAATCCTTTGATAATTACACTTTGAAAGCCCCGTAATACGTTGGTTAATCCTTCCATGTTTGAAACAATTTAATTAAAACTATGTTAAAAATGTCTAATATAATTTCTGATATTTGTGACACTTGATGTAAAATAATTAAACTAAAAGTTCATAAACAAAACTAACGTAAACAACCCAACAAGTGTATAAAAACAATGTTTGTCCTAAAATAAAGCTAACTAATTCGAAATAAAATACAAGTCCAATATGACCAAAATATTCTAAGTCCCAATCAGTTTCTCAAAATTTTACAAGTGTTTTAAACAATTTATAATCTGGCGGAAATCGGGCATGGGTTCCCCGTTCCGTCGTTTTTTAAGAAACTATTCTAAGTTCTAAACTAACATGCACAAATAATATAAGTCTCTAATATCTAAACGTACAATTTTCTAAGTCTAAAAATCTACATAAAATAATTCTAAGTCCAAAATTCTTCAAATATCTTCTAAGTTAAAATCTCTTAATAAATAAAGTCCAAAATTGCTTGTCACTAACTTCGTTTGTTTAGATAGTAAAATGTACTCACAATTTTCACTTCACTCACACAACACGATGATTTGTGGCGCACCCTGGTGGCGACACGTTGAACTATAGGATGTGACGTCAGTCTTCTGATGTCACGTTGAACTGGGTGTGACGTCCTTCTTAAGACGACACGTTGAACTACGAGGATGACGTACACAGTCACCTCACGTTTGAACTGGATGAAAGTGGCGCCCTCTATAACGTCACTTTCCCACCGCTGCTGCTGTCCCCGTCCAGAACACTGGACGAAGCTATCGCTGCCGATGCGGGGAACCGTATACAACCTCAGCGATCCACTGGTTGTACCACGGGTGAACTCAAAAAACCGAAATTATCCGGCTCGAAGGACCAATGTTAAATACCAAAAACCGGGAATGGTAATCGGTACTTATATTTTTGATCTTATGTGTATACGAGTAGGGTTGAGGATTAAATGAAACAACCAAACTGTATACTGATCTAAGATGGTTCTCATGTTTAATAAAATTTGCAAGACTCTAGCCAAATCGCGGTAACGAAACCATAGCGACTTCTTATTTGACGCCAACGCCATCTAGTTACGTCGTTTACAACTTTAGATAAAAAATACAATTTATTATGTTGACCTGATGAGCGGCTTGATCATGCATGATCATTAACATTGTGTTTCAAATTATTGCGTTCCTGTATCGCTATCTTGTCAAGATTCAGATTTCCATTTTTGTTTTCAAACTGAATATATTGGAGAGTCGATTTTATGTGAGTACTTAATTGATTTTTTTAAACAAAAAAATAGGAAAATTCCGGGCATAATACTAATACCCATTTCTACTAACACTACGCGACACAAATGAATGCCTAAATAAAAGAGCACTGCTGGATTTTCAACGCTCGACTTGGTGCTGGAAGTTGAAAATCGAAAATATTACTATTACTTTACTTAGCAAAGTAAAGCCTATCTTTATATATATAATTCTTCTGTGAGTGTGTATGTCACTGAACTTCTCTCAAACGACTGGACCGATTTTGATGAAATTTTTTGTGTGTGTTCAAGGGGATCTGGGAATGGTTTAGATTCACAATTTTGTCCGCTGGACAATGTTTTGACAGGACAACGTCTGTCGGGTCCGCTAGTACCTTTATAATTTTTTTCCTAAGAATCGTTTCAAGAATTAAGTTTTGCATATTTGAGAAAAACTAAGAAACTGTAAAAATGTTTTGTATTCTTGCAGGCATACATTCTGGCGCTCTGGGTAACCATTTGGCTAATTAAAGCTGTGGCATTGCAAATAGCATTGGGCCTGCATTGTGAGAAGTTTTACATAGCTTTGCATAACGTGCAAGATTCATGTGCAGTTATTTTGAATTCAAATTGTACAAGTAAGATATTGATAAAACACTAAATATTATTTAATATTCCGTTTTTTTTTTTTCATTCGTGTTCTATTTAACTTTTTTGGGTTTTTGTTTCATTCCACTTTCACACGAAACAGAATGAATAAGAATTAGTTCGTACAATTTATAAGTAATATGCAGGGTCACTATGGATGAAAGAGGTAGGAAAACCAGCAAAATACTGAATTTAATTTAGAGACTGCACATGGCCCCTTTAACTTGGATATAGAAATAGCTCAAGAATTTGAAAACTTTTTTGCTAATATTCCCCTTAAAACTACTGAAGCTTTAAATTCCTCACCCGCGCTTTCTGCTGCCTTACTTAGACAGAATGTGAAGGCATGCCCTTTGGAGTTTAGGTTTCAGCATACAAACCCCCAGGCTGTTATAAAAGCTTTTAAAGATCTTTTAAAGATCTGGGGAATGTCTGTAAAAATCTGTGTATCGAAACCATTGCACCATATTTAGCTTACATATTCAACACCAGTGTAGACCAAGGAGTCTTTCCGGATCTCATGAAACACAGTAAAGTAGTTCCATTGTTCAAATCCGGTGATAGTAAAGAACCCAACAATTATAGGCCTGTGTCAATTCTGCCAGTTCTCAGTAAGGTGTTTGAAAAGTTGATGCTCAATCAAATGTTACGTCACTTTAATAAAAATTCCATCTTTCATGAACAACAGTACGGTTTCACCAAAGGGCATTATACCACTGACGCCGGTTTCACCCTAATAAAGAACATTTTTAATGCCTGGGAAGAAGCACAAGATGCCATTGGAATCTTTTGCGACCTCTCGAAGGCGTTCCATTGTGTAGACCATGAGACACTTCTGCAGAAACTAGAGCACTATGGGATTAGGAATACAGCTCTTGATTTACTTAGATCATACCTGAAAAATAGAAATGTTGAAGTTCAGGTAAACGGTGTAAACTCATTAGGGTCTGAAATGGCAATGGGCGTTCTTCAAGGTTCGATATTGGGTCCATTCCTCTTTTTAGTTTACATTAATAATGATTTACCCCAATTACTTCAAAACCAACCAAAGATGGTGTTATTTGCAGATGACACATCAATAATCTTTAAAATAAACTGACGGTCACAAAATCTTGACGACGTGAATAGGTCTATTCTGCAAGTCCAAGATTGGTTTACGGTAAATAATCTGGTATTTAATAAAAAAAAACAAATGCATTAGATTTAAATTACCTAATGTTCAAAGTAGCGAATGTGACATCATATTGAATGGAGAAAAGCTGGAATTTATTAATCAAACGGTTTTCCTGGGAATCACGCTAGACGAGAAATTACAATGGAGACCTCATGTAACATCTCTTGCGGGGCGGTTAAGTTCGGCCGCTTATGCTGTTAGAAATATCTTTCTATCAGCATAAGCGGCCGAGCTTAACAGATGTAGAAACCGCGCGTTTGGTCTATTTTAGTTACTTTCACAGCATTATGTCATATGGCATTTTACTGTGGGGTCGGGCTGCTGACATTGAATCCGTCTTTATTTTGCAAAAGCTGTCAGAGCCATTTATAATCTACGTCGCCGCGAATCTCTCAGGGAACTTTTAAAAGGATTAATATTATGACCGTACCTTGCCAATTCATTTATGAAAATATTATGTATGTAAGGAAAAATCCACATCTCTTTAATAAAATAAGTGATAGACATAGGCACTATGTTGGGTGACACCACTTTCCGACTCGCTACAAGTCTGCGTCTGGGTGCTCCTTGCGGGGGGCTCCACATCGCTGTCAGTGAGGTGAAGCTGTCGATCGCCTCGCAAACCATGGCATTTCCTGCAGCAAGAGCGCTGGTCGGTTGACACGGCACGCAAGCATTAATGACATCCTCCGTCAGGCTTGTCACCACCGGGGTGCCAGCCGTTTTAGAACCCAATGACTTGGCACGCGACGATGGAAAGAGGCCAGACGGAATGACCATAATGCCTTGGAAGTTGGGTAGGCCTTTGGTGTGGGATGCAACTTGTGTCGACACCCTTGCGCCATCCCATCTTCCTAGCACTGCGGGCTGTGCTGGAGCGGCTGCTGCAGGTGCAGAAAACCTCAAACGGCGCAAATATAGCAACCTTACTGGTAGCTATATTTTTGAGCCGTTTGGGGTTGAAACACTAGGGCTATGGGGTCCGAGTGCTCATCAGAGTATTCCGGGACATCGCCAAGCGGTTGGTCGACTCTTTACGTGACCAGAGGGCTGGCCAATTCTTAGGCCAAGGAATCAGCATTGCCATCCAACGTGGCAATGCTGCCAGCCTTTTGGGCACTTTTCCCGATGACAGCGACGCGGACGAATTTTTTGACGCCCAATGAGCTCTTGTCTATTTTTAACTTTTTCCTTTACATACTTGTACATAATATATATAGTAGTTAGTTGTAAATATGTTTGTGTATGTTATATATTAAATAAAGTGATAGACATAATTTTAATACTAGAAATAAAGATAAACTAGATCAACCATTTTTCAGATTATTTAAAGTACTTACATCTTTTATGGGGCACTGTGTTAAATGTTACAACAAAATACCTTGTGACATATTGCAATTAAATGAAGACAAGCATATTACAAATTAGAGGATTATATCCAAGATAAGAGTGCTTGGAAACATGCTGGTCCTGCTCCATAGGACAATTTAGAATCAAGACAATCAAACTGGTTGCTAATTTAATTGTAAAAATTATTATTTTGTGTTTTATTACATTGATTTTACATTCTGTGATTACTTCCTCACACACTGACTTATTAATTACAAAATTTTAGGAAAATCGTCTACTTTTACAATGTTTGTAAATATGTGAGCACCATGTATCTATCACATATTAAATTATCTGTCGTTGCTTAATTTTTAATTCTTTTTACCTATTATGGTATAGTAATTTTATTCTAGGTGCATCGTCTTCACATATAATAATTATTTAACTAATGTACGTTCATATACAAACAATTCTAAAACATTTTAAAAGAGTAACGGTGGAGTTTCTTGCCCATTCTTCTCCATACGAAAACTACCTTTTGGAAGGGGCGACTAGAATCAATTTTATTATTTTGTAATTTTTGACGTTCAAAAGTGCCATACATGGGCCTATTTGAGACAAATGATTTGACTTTGACTTTGAATGATGGGTACAACGTTATGTTCTTATATCAGAGTTAATCTTAGACACCACTACCTCACAGTATGAGGTCAACAACGCAAGGAACTCACATCAGTTTAACTAGATATATTATTCACCGAGGCACCTATATTACCTATGATTTTTTATGATCAGAAGTAAGCCTTTTCCAATTCCCGTTTTCAAATATTACAGATATCGAGAAGAGGTTCTGTAAGAACGTTAAACGCCTGCATCGAGCGCGATTCGACAAACTGGATGCCTGTCGGGTATTCTACGTTGATGCTACTTTACCGCTCAGATTGATAGCGTTACTTGCTGACTATACTTTTGTGTTGCTGCAGTTTGCGTTTCTGTAAAAGTACTACGAATAAATGAATTCAAACGGAATGCGTTTTGACTAAGATTTGGGCGGGTTGCACCGCACTGCAAAAATCATCCTACGTACATCACTTTTGTACCTACCTAATAATATTTATTAACTCTTCAATTCCCATATCCAATCTTATGCATTTAAAAAAAAAAATCTTTGATTACCTAGTTAATAGACGTTTATTGAAGAGGTAAAAGAAGAAAAAAAAAGTAAGGTTGCCCCCCCTCCCGTTTTAGGGGGGTGTCACCTATAGGTGACACTGGGCATTGCGATAGATGACTTATGAGTTTGTAAGTATAATTTCGGCAGAAATAAAAGTTAGGTTTTTATTTATTCAATAGTATATTATGTATTATTTATAAAAATATAAAAAAGGAGCAAATAACGATATCTAATGCTTGTTGTGAAACATGAACCAACATTTCAAATGCAAACCGATATTGCATTTATCGCACATTTTTCTTGTTCGTTGGTGACAGTATCCGCATCTTCGCTAAGAACAGTCGATTTCTGAGTGATCATCCGCAGATCCTGAGCTTCTCACCTAATTTGGCACTCTCAATTGCACGGGGACGCCACAACCAGAATTACGAGTCGGTGGTTTTCCATATTTCTGCAGATACGTAGTGGCAACATTTCGCCGGAAGTCACAATAGGTCCAGTTATTTTCTGACTGCCTTTTGATCAGCCATGCATTTTGACAAGCTGCATCCAAGCCAAATGCAAAAAGAGGAAACCACCATTTTTTGTCACGAAGAGCTACACTCATGGAGTCAACGTTTTCGTCAAAACGGTCGACCCCACCCATGTACTTGTTGTACATTTTTATTATAGCTGGGCAATCGACTTGTATTTTGGCCCGCTTTTTATCATCAAATACAATTCGATCCACTTTTGTGACGGGCTCCAACCCGTGACAGTTGGATAAAATGGTGACAATACTGTTGTCATGCCATTTAGCAGCAATAATTCCTTCTGATGCTTTATACGCCAACTTACCTCTAGGCTCCTTTTTCATATCTTTGTAGTTTGGAAGTTTGCAGTTCTCCAAACGGTTTTCACGAACAGTTCCAGTTCCCCCTATATTCTGATCTCGCAAATATTTTAGTAATGGTAGACCAGTAAAAAAATTATCAAAATATATATTATACGGTCCTAACTCTTGAGGTAATCTTTCATGAAGTTCTAAGACAACAGCAGCACCTAGGCCCAAGTCGCAAGTACCGCAAGTAGTAAAAGATGACATAGTGACATCACCATACCATTTTGTTACAGTATTCTCTTTTTTCTTTTTGGGGGCTGGCCCACATTCCTCTTCTTCCTCGTTTTCCAGGTCTTGTACACGAATTGCTCCAGACACGGAAGGTCGATTTTGAAACTCAACTTGAGATCTAAGCATGCGACTACGTAGATGAAGAATGTTAGCATCGTTTTCATCTCCACTGTCTTCATCAGTTACTTCACCATCGTCAGGAGGGAATAAAATAATATCACCTGGGTCTTCTTCCCCGTTCTGCAACACCTCAGCAATCTCATCTAATGTCAGACAGTAAAAAAACAACTTCTAAAACACTATTTCCGCATAGCGATATGACTAACTATAAACAAAAAAGATTAGTTAAAATAGTATAAAAATACATAACATAATGCCCAGTGTCACCTGTGGGTGACACCGTACATTGTAGGCGTTGTAGTAAAAATACCATTAGTTATTTTTGTCTATAAATACATGTATAATAAAGATTACATATTTATTTATAATATGTAAAAAGAAAAAATACAATACTTACGGTCTAGACATTTTTATATGACTTTTTTTCACAATGAATCACACAAACTCAGCTCGTTCAAAATAAGCGCGAAACAACTTAGTGACGTTGACAAGTGACAGTTGATGCGAGTTGCCAGATAAAAAAATAATTAAGTGATGATTAGTAGCATTACTACTATAATGATAGAATTGGAAAGAAATATTGACTAGTGGTAGAAAATCACTATTAAAGTTTTGTCACCTACAGGTGACACTGGGAATTGAAGAGACATGCGAAAGTGAGTTTGTTTGTTTGTTTGTAACGCTTTCACGCTAAAACGGCAGAACAAACAGATTTGGATGAAATTTGGCAAATGGGTAGACCATGACCTGGATTAGGTCATTGGATAGTTTTAATCCTGGATCGCATACAAAGTCGCGAGCAACAGCTTTCTAATATTTGATTATGAAAAACGTTGCATTCTAAATAGGGTTACAATGGAAAGTAATATTTAACAAACACACTTTTGCATTTATAATAGTACACTCACAGGCACAATTAACCGCCCACCTAAGTCATTCGTCACCCTGTTTGTTTACGTTAACTACGGCTTATCAATTGTTTTGTTTATAATGTAGTCAAATATGAACGGCAGTGATTTGGTTTTAAAATAAACTTTAATTATAATATTTACAGTAATCAAGAGGTGTGATCGGTTAGAGTGATACAGATGGAATGCTTACGAACTATTGATACATCTTTAATAAAAAAAAGGTTAATATAAAAAAAAACATATTTCTGGACTGGTCCACAAGACCACTTCAGATGAACGTTAACACATATTGTGTTACAAAAAGGTAAAGTATTCGAAAGAGATGCATAATAAATAACTGCAATCGGTGACATGGCAATTTAACAAAATAATTAATACAAAAGGTTAGAAACAGAGTGTCGTGATTTACTCCGAGACAGTCTCTCAGAGATAAATTTAAGGAGATTAATGTAATGACTGTGCCTTCTCAGTATATTTTTGATAATCTTTTATATGCCCATAAAAATATAAAATTGTTTAAAAAATACAGTGATATCCATAACATAAATACTAGAAACAAACACAAATTTGTTGTACCTACAACAAGGCTCAAGAAAATAGGTGGCTCGTTCAGATGTCAATGTATTCGCTTTTATAATAAACTTCCAAGCCACGTACAAGATCTAAGCCTTAATAAATTTAAATCATTCATTAAACGTAAGTTGTGCCAGAAAGCTTTTTATACCGTTAAAGATTACATTGAGGACAAAAAGGCTTGGGATTAAGCTGCTCCAATTATTATTTTTATTTTTTACTTTTGGAACTTTGTTTATTTTGCAAACTTCAAAATTATATACACAATGACATGAATATTTACTTTGTTAAGTATAACATTATTATTATTTTAATTGATGTGAATGTGAGGACTATGTAGCTCATGTGTATATATTTATTTAATTTTCTCAGTTACTACTAATGATAATCTGGCAGTTTTGAGTACTTTATGCGGCCTACCCAAATGTCCTTTCTTTGGTATTGTTCGTCGAATCGTTGAGCTCCTTTTAAGTTCTGAGTTGAGCTGCACAATTACTGACAAATGCGTGCTCTGACTGGACAGGTCCACTCAAATCTGTATGGTTCTTTCCTCAAAAGATCATTTCAGACACAAATCTACATGGTCCTCATATGAAATGCTCTGACCAAGATTATTTCTGGGTTTTTTTATTTTATTATATACACATTGACATGAATGATTTTTATATATACAATGACATGAATATTTACTTTTAAAGTATTATATTATTGTGAATGTGAAGACTATATGGGTCATTCCTTTTTGTTTTGTTTTTAATTTTTTCTCAGTTAGTTTTAATCATGGTCTGACAGTTTGAGTAATTTATGTGGCCTACACAAATGTCCTTTTTTTGTTATTGTTCGTCGAATCGTTGAGCTCCTTAAATTCTGAGTTGAGCTACATGATAAATGACAAATGCGTGCACTGACTGGACAGACCCTCTCAATCTGTGTGATGCTTTCCTCTAAAGACCACTTCAGACACCAATCCACATGGCCTTCACATGATCTGACCAAGATTATGTCTGGACTTTAAAAGAGACTGTGACCTCTGAGTTTGTTTCGGCCTTTCTTCTCAGAGTAGTCAGATAGGAAACGCCGACCTCATCTAGTTTTTAAAATATGATTGACGTGTAAAAGTGTTTGTACAAACCTACTTACAGAAATAAAATCATTTATCATTTATCACTACTGTAGGAACTGATACCTGGTATGCATAACTATGTATTTCATGTATGTTGTGTGTAATGATTATAATGTATGTTCTTTTTTTATATGGTAGGTACTTAAACATTACTGGTGAAATGTGGGTACACCTCTACCTAAACCTTTGTTAATTAGAGGCGAGATATTGTAGAATATTTTAATCATTAATACCTGTCAATTCCAAGGACTATAGTCAAATCAAACTGGTAGATAGCTTTGTTATGATTGATTACATTGTCGCAACCACAAAACAAACAGTAATTTAATTAGGTTTTTAGAAATTTTGTTTATTCACTTCATTAAGGTCTCTGTATTTGTACCTTCTAGATATAATCTTTAAAAAAAATCTAACTTTAAATAATAAATGAGTTCTATTACGTGTGAATTTGGACTCTTTTATACATTTGGGTTCAGGAAGCCTTACAAATATGAAGACACTAAAAAGAAAAATGTTTTACAATTTTAAAAGTCATCGAGTAGAAGTTTTATTCAATAACTTTGTTGACAAAGATGTGCAGTCGATGCTTCGACCTTTGAATCTGTTGCAAACAATTCAGTTTCGTCCAAAATATTGCATAAAAGATAATGCTATTAATCCAAACACCCATCTGTCGAATTTTGTATCGTTGTGTGGCACGATTTTCTTTATATTGAATTTAGTATATGGCCTTACCACCATAAATTATATCAACGGAGCTGCAAGGAATAGTGAAATGACCACGTTTATTATCATCAACTTTGCTATGTTTACAATGGGATTCTTAATGAATTTTTGTCTCAATATGTCTGGTACTTATGAAAATGTTTTGTTCGCTTTAAAATTTCAAGATATTCACAGACACCTTAAAAATGAAAAAAAAATCAAACTCTTCATCAACGGTAACTGGTTTGCTGTCATTTCGTTTCTAGTATTGTGTATCGGTGCGGTCATTGTTTTATGCACCATGCTACAATCTAACATTCATTCAACATTTAGTGCTATAATTATTTTAATTTTCGATGCAAACATCGTTTATGCTATCAGACTCATTCAGCTGTTAAAAAATAAAGTTGATCTTTGGAATGTACGAGCTCTTCGATACCAAAGCATGGAGGGTAGAGCCAGAGAAGATTATTGTAGCAGAATGTTTCAGGCTTACATTAATATATTAGACTGCTATGACATCTACAGGGATTCTTTTCAACTAATGGTAAGTAAGAATAAGTTTTAGATAATTGCAAAAGACATGTGTGAGTACAATCGCGTATGTCGCGGGACGCCAGGCAGATGTGTACAAATACAATGATAATGTGAACATCATCACTGTTTTGTATAGAAAATATGCATGAAAAGATAATTTATTAAAGTAAATAAATATGGCATAAACAAAACCAAAATATTCCGATTTTTTGAATATGTAAAAATTCAGAGAATATGATTTTTCTTTATAAAATTTTGTTCGAATGTAGGTTGTTGGATGTTGGCCGCGTCGCCATGCCAACAGCCGGTCTGACTCGCCACATTAGATGTTTCATATAAAAAACGACTAAGGTTAAACAAGGAAAAAAGAAGGATACGTATTATCTATGACTAAGTTCGTGAAAATCATATTTAAACTGCAACCTTTTGTTTTTCAGATCGTATATCAAATTGCAGAGTTCTTATGTCATTATCTGATTAGACTTCACTTATTAATTGATATTTTAAAATTGTCTTCAATAAATGAAATCTTTGATGTGAGTCCTTAGTTCGTAGATACTAGTGTTTAAGTTTTGAAGTAGGTCCATCTGTCAGTATTATGTATTGCTCACAGAAATTGCTATAAATCAAAAAAGATATTTATCAAAATCGGTGCGATTTTACGCAGCCATCATTGAAACTTAAAAATCATGACTAGCAATAACAATAATTATTATTATTGACCCTAAACAAGTTAGTGTTCCCTGTTTTGTACGGAATTCTTAAAAAAATTAGAAAATTATCTTGACTATTAATAATCTGATGTTTTTTCCAGAATATAATAAGTGTAATAACACTCTGGGTATGCTTTTGGCTGATAAAAGCATTAGCATTACAAATCGCATTGAGCGTGCATTGTAAGAAGTTTTACATAGCAATGAATAATATTCAAGATTCGTGCGCACTTATTTTGAATTCAAATTGTACAGGTATATCGTAAGCCATTAACGTGTTAAAAAAGCTAAAAACACATGCAATATCACTCATCGCCCGTCGTTACGCATGAATGCAGTTTTACAAATTTTGTGTCAAGAGAGAGACTTTTCACTATGATCTGGTTAGAAGCATGAGCTTTTAAAGCAAGCAAATTATTTATGAGATATTTATGTATTAACTGATGAACATGCTCGGTCACCACGGTTATTTTCCAAAAATAATCGTGGAAAATAATGCCTGTATCATCGGCGTAAGTTAAGAACTTCACTTAAAAATCTATGATTATTGAGAATTGTTGGCCCCAAATAATTACCCCGAGGCACGCCAATGCTGATTTCACTAAATTCACTTTTTGACTTTTAGTCCTGTGTTATCGTGACGATGAATAGAAGTCAAACCACTATCAGATTTAGACCACGTATTTCTACTAAAGTAGAGTCATTTTAATAGGTAACATTTGACGTCTGTCAGTTTTATCTTCATAGTGAGGTGACCTGCTTAAAAACATCGATTAAAGTGAATGAATCGATACGGACTTGAAACAATTGTGAATTTAAAAAATCATCAGGCGTATCCCTGTCCCATTATTATTTTTTCTTTCGTAAATTTAAGGAACAAAATAAGACAAGTACATAATTTAACAAAAAATTGCGTTTATTCAGTTAAACTATCAGAACTGTTATTAGTATTGTCATCTTCATCACTTCTTTCAGCACTCAGAGATATTATTAATTCATTTTCAATAATATTGTCTATTCTCACATCTCGTTCAAAATCTTGTAAAATTATTTTCTTTGTTTTCTCTATTTAGTCATTTTTTGAATTTTTATAGTTAGAATAATAAATATAATTATGTATTATTATAAATCACAACGTGGTTATTAATTTATGGTGATATTTCTTCACAAGTAATCATTTCATTCGATTCTACTTATCAGCTTACGATTTTTAGAGTAACATCCCTAGTGTTTAAAAAGAAAAAGGGTTAACTGACGCAACATTGTAACGATGTTTAGTTCTTTAGATCAGAAATTGTTTATTATGTTTAGAATGGTTTATTAGTGAAAGCAAATCGTAAAATTACTCGTATCGGTCTTTATTACAATAAATATGTAATAGTAATTGTAAAAACTTAAGCAATTGTGCAGTTCTAACAAAACGAAAAAATATATTATTTTATGCCCGCCGTTACAAGGTTACGTTGTTGAATTTTGATGAATTGTCAAATGTTACCTGTTAAAATGACTTGACTTTAGGTTTCATTTTCGTTTTCGGAGACGCAGAACTGTATCAAACGCTGTGCAAAAATCCTTTTGTACACGACGCCGTCCTTTTATGCACGTTTTTATAATGACACGAATAAAATACACTAGTACTGCCTCGTTGATCTAGCGGTCGCAAGCGCTACTACTAACCATGAGGTCCTGGGTTCGATTCCCGGGTCGGGCAAAGTGTTATTGGGTTTTTCTATCTGGAATTTCTCAATAGCAGTCCGAAGATTGGATTTGTGCCCGGTTGATGGCATAGGCTCGCTCCCTATTGCATGGGACTTAATAAACATAACTGGCGAAATGTGGGTGTGCCTTCTACAGGTACACCTCTGCCCAACCCTTCGGGGAAACAAGGCGTGTTGTCATGTGATGTTACGAATAAAATAGTGTTGTTCAAAACGCGAAGATGACTGTATCTAACTACCTCTGCAATCATTACAGATGTCGAGAAGAGGTTATGCAAGAACATAAAACGAATGCAACGTGCGAGATACGTAAAGATAAATGCCTGTCAGTTATTCTACGTTGATGCTTCTTTACCGTTGAAAATGATAGCGTTACTTATTAACTATACCTTTGTGCTACTTCAATTTGCGTTTTTGTAAGCTATATACATAAAAAAGTATATAATAATGTCGCTTTTCGTGTTTGTTTGTGTGGCCGCTTATTGGTTTTGATGCGGTTTTCTACATCTCTTAGGTACATAGGTACAGCATAGAAATCTCAATGTTTTGTCATGTCGCCACATCAGTAGAATGCACTCATGTAAACCATATGGGTCGCTAGTCCTGATATAAATGAATAATAATATTTAATAATGAGTTTCAATTTACCTTAACCCTGTTACTTTTGTTGATGACGTCAAAATTAAAAGGTTTTATCATGACTAACCTGTTAGTTAGGAAATAATAACCTTGAATCATGAACAACCTATCATAGTCAGCTTTTAATGTTCCCACTGCTGGGACACATGCCTCCTCTCGGTGAGATGGAGTGGGCTGTAATCTACCACACAGGCCCAGTGCGGGTTGGTAGATGTCACATGTCTTCGAATTTTTGGTTCTAGGATATGCCAGTTTCCTCACGATGTTTTCCTTTACCGTTTTGAGAGCAGTGGTGATGAAAATAAACAAAAATAACAAACTCACTCTAACCTTAGCATGTCTAAAGGGGATTAAAGATTTTTATTAGGAGCCTGGCATACCTACGGTCCGCCAATTTTTTTTTTTTAGTGACGGTCACGCGTGAATCCTATCGCAATCGATTGCTGACATCCCTGCGGTAAACCACAGGAAATGATAATGACGAGTGTTTCAAACACTTCAAATGCCTAATTACTAACTGGCAAATGGAACGGATTTACATAATTGCAAAAAAAAAGAGATTTTTAACCGGAAATCCCTGACGGCTACTGAAATTACGGGTGTCGATGTGATTAGATAGGTAATTTGCTTCGATATAGCCTACTTCACACATTTGAACGACCAATAATTGAATTAAGTTTAGTGTTCCCAATAAAGTACCTACAAGTTTTATCTTTTAATTAAATCAATTCGTAACTATGAATTTGTTTGGAGTCTTTACTTCATTCGTGTTCAGAAAGCCCTAATAATGAGTCATCGTGTGGAATTTTTGTTGAATAACTTCGTTGATAAAGATGTGCAGTCTATGCTTCTACCTTTGAATTTATTGCAAACTATTAAGTTTTGTCCTAAATATGGCATCAAGGATAACTTTATAACTCGAAACGGCCATCTATCGAATTTTGTATCATTGTGTGGCACAATATTATTTATTTTAATAAAAATTTTCGACCTTTTCGATATCGAAGCATTTGAACTTATTCCGATGATGTTTATTATCTCCAAAATCAACGTTTTCTTATACAGTATAGGATTCCTAATGAATTTTATACTATGCGTTTTGCATAGTGAAAAAAATATTTTATTCGTTTTAAAATTTCAAGAGATTCACAGATATCTTAATAATAAACTCAAAGTCTTCGCCATCGGCAACTGGTTAATTTTTTTTTCACTTCTCATATTCCACTTGAATAGTGCTATTCTTATTTTTTCGATTTTCAATCGATCCATTCTCACAGCATTTAGCACTATCATTTTACTCGGTGTTGATACAGACATCATGTATGCTATCAGGCTTATTCAGCTATTAAAAGTTAAAGTTAATCTATGGAATATTCAAGCTCTTCAATACCAAAGCATGGAGGACAGGGACAGAGATAGAGATTGTAAACGAATGTTTCAGGTTTACGTTGATTTATTGTTTTGCTACGACATTTGCAGAGGTTCTTTTCAACAAGTGGTTAGTTAAAAACAACGCACACGGATAAACACTGCACGGGACCAGGCAGCAACCCAACCCAACGTAAGCACGTAACCGGATCGGCTGACGACGCGGCGTTGCCTCCTTATAGAAAGCGAGTAACAACGGCCATAAGTAAACGAGCTGATGGCTCGCCGTAAGCGGGTTGTGTCGGCCCACCGTAAGGTCGGTGACTGCTGTTTACTAGCTGATCTGGAATCGAGGCGACATTTTTACCATGCTAGGAGTGCGTTGTAGTATGAAGTTTCATTTCAAGAATCCTGAACGACTCGAGTTGAGGCGATGCTGATCCAGTGTAGTGCTTATAAGTTTGCGTTTACTGAAAGAATGCTGTTTGCTTTCAATACTGATGTGACTTAATTAATAAAACTATACTTTTCCTTTTTTTTCTAGATTCTGTTCCGAACTACTTTGTTCCTTTATCGCTTTCTTGTCAAGATTCAGGTTTTTATTTATATTTTCAAACTGAAAACATTGAAGAGTCGCTTTAATGTGAGTAATACTATTTCCCATTACCATTAAATACTACACGACAAATAAACGAATGCGCATAAGAGCACTGTTGAAATTTCAACCCTCGGTTTAGTGCCGAAAGTTGAAAATCAAAACATTTACTTAGCAGTCTCAGAAGTACCCTTTATAGATTTTACCGTTTCAAGAAACAAATTTTGAAAATTTGAGAAAAAACGAAGAATCTGTTATTTTTTTTTATTTCTTGCAGGCAAACATGCTGGCATTCTGGATTACCATCTGGCTACTTAAATCTTTGACATTGCAAATAGCATTAGGTCTGCATTGTGAGAAGTTCTACATAGCTTTGCATAACGTGCAAGATTCATGTGCAGTTATTTTGAATTCAAATTGCACAGGTAAGATACAAAACACGAAATATTTTTGTCATTATATTTTTGCTTTTTATGTAATCATTCGTGTAAGAAGTTCGAGAAGACTCGTGTGTAATGACATCAATAAAATACAGTGAATGATAAGGTTACGTCTGGCTGGGAAGAATGTAAGGCCACGTTCACGACAAACGTATAGTCGGCGTCTGACTGTAGGTTTGGTGTGAACATTCACTCAAATGATGTGTCTGATTGATATCAGACACATCATTTGAGTAAATTGTCGTTTAGTTACGCGCAGGGTCACGATTAAAGAATGATAGTTGAAGCCTTGCAAGTACAACGTTATATTCTCAAATCAAAGTTAATCTTAGACACCACTGAGTTAGTATTAGATCAACAACGCAAGGAACTTACATTAGTTTAACTAGATTATTGTAATAGACTTTGTTTCACCTAGGCACCTGATTTTTTAATGATCAGAAGTAAGTCTTATCTGATTCCCGTTCTCAAACATTACAGATATCAAGAAGAGGTTGTGTAAGAACATTAAACGCCTGCATCGAGCGCGATTCGACAAGCTGGATGCCTGTCGGGTATTCTATGTTGATGCTGCTTTAACGCTCAAAATAATATCGTTACTTGCTGACTATATTTTTGTGTTGCTTCAGTTTGCTTTCTTGTAAAAGAGCTACGAATAAATGAAATCAAATAGAGTGCGTTTTGACAAAAATTTGGGCGGGTCACACCGCACTGCAAAAAAATCATCCTATATCACTTTTGTATAGGTAAACCACAGAGTACTTTGTAATATACTGAAATGAGATCAATTTTGTTCCGTGGAACGGGGTCATTTACGTTCGTAAAGAAACTAGCGCCATCTGATATTTACAGTTAGAACTACATCTTTGGATAGAACACCGGTATGCTATAGCTATGTATATATGTGTATAGATATGGTGGTAGTATGGGTGTAGATTCTGTAGTATTTTAGCGTTCATTTCAATGATTAATAAATTAAACACAATTTAGTAATCATCTTTTTATTACTATGTACCAAAGTAATTAACTAGAATAATCCTATCTGAAACTTAACACTACACTGGAGTCCTATATCAGTTTTGACACAACTACTCACAAAATCACTTTCTGTAGTGCTATTCTGTAAAAATCTCACCGTGATAATTTAGGTGGAGTGAGCTGCCAATAGTGTCAAAACTTAGCAATTGACAGCTCACTTCACGCTCACTTCACCTTAGATAACACGGTGAGATGTTTACAGAATAGCACTACTGGTCACAAAATGAATCAGTGGAACGAACTTTCGCTCAACTCAACGACGAACGCACAACATAACACCGAAAGATCACAAAAATAAACAAAATGTGGCAAAATACGGCAAACGTCAGAGATTAGCAGACATTTGTATTGGGGCTACCAGTTTATACTTCAGAGCTGCCATCTCTTATCTTAAGTTGGCGAAAACTTCTACGATTGTGATCCAACAAAATTAAAACATGTCTAAACTTATTTTGTACAGGGACTACATAAACTTCGTGATTTTGTATCATTTTACCCATTGCTGTCTAGTTTCTTAGGGTTCCATTGCCAAATGGCAAAAAACGGAACCCTTATAGATTCGTCATGTCTGTCTGTCTGTCTGTCTGTCTGTCTGTCCGTCCGTATGTCACAGCCACTTTTTTCCGAAACTATAAGAGCTACGCTGTTGAAATTTGGTAAGTAGATGTATTCTGTGAACCGCATTAAGATTTTCACATGAAAATAGAAAATAAACAAATAATTTTGGAGTTCCCCATACTTAGAACTGAAACTCAAAACAATTTTTTTCATCAATCCCATACTTGTGGGGTATCTATGGATAGGTCTTCAAAAATAATATTGAGGTTTCTAATATCATTTTTTTCTAAACTGAATAGTTTGCGCGAGAGACACTTCCAAAGTGGTAAAATGTGTCCCCCCCCCCTGTAACTTCTAAAATAAGAGAATGATAAAACTAAAAAAAATATATGATGTACATTACCATGTAAACTTCCACCGAAAATTAGTTTGAACGAGATCTAACAAGTAGTTTTTTTTTAATACGTCATAAATCGTAAACCGCAATTTACCTTTCATTCAATGTTACTTGCTGCTACGGAACCCTTCATGGGCGAGTACGACTCGCACTTGGCCGGTTTTTTGTACTAAGATTGAGCGCTCTTTTTTTTTTTTTTTTGGTTGGGAAATTATCAAATAACTTCTCCCGCTCTGGGTGGAGCGGGAGGGCGTGTCAGACTCTTACTGACTAAAACCCACCCGTGTTCCTTCGGTTGCCCTGTTGCCGGGGGCCACGATTTCCCTATCGGTTTTCTTCGAACCCCCGGCAGGCACTGGCCCTAGCGGACCCCGTCAATTCTGCTGACATCTCTTTGAGGCGCGCGTGGAATACAACGCGCCGTCGACCCGGGCTTGGTCCTTATCGGACGGCGAGCTACCCACTGCTCACCGTCCGCAAGCCGCGTTGCTCGCATGCGTGGCTAACTGCACGCTACTGAGGTCCGACGTCCGGCCTGCCTGCCTGCAGCCTACCGCTGGGAGCCTGAGCTGTCAGGCGACCTCCACGGCTACTGACTACGTACTACCACGTGCCAGGGCCGTCCGGCCTGCTACGGAGCCTGTGCTGAGCAGGCCCCCCGAATCTACCACGTGCTACCAAGGACGGTACCCTTCCCATTTTACTGTGTTAGTGCTCGGATCAAATCAGTGTGACCTTACCGCGACCTAGCCGTGTACATTCTACATACTAGTGTTAAAAATATATGTATTAAGTTGTCTAGCTGTTTTACTAACTACTACCTAAACCGTTAACGGCCTGCGCAGCCTACCCTGCGCAGCCCTAGCCGTTACAGTGGCGCCCAACTCTTAATACCTACCAAACCTAACACTGATCTGACTGAGCCCTAGCACACCCTTCCCGCTACACATCGTAGTGGCATAGTTTTAAGATTTTCCTAACTATTGTGTGAACCTAATGTGACAACTATATGTGTCATCTATTACTGTATCTAATACTATCTGTGTACATAATGGGAACTCACTACTAGTATAACTAAATCAAAATTTTAAAACTTTATTTCCGTGCTGGCAGCGGTGAAATGCAAATTTCCAAAAAAAAAACTTGTCTTCTACACTAAGTATGGATAGCTGTCAAATCATAAATTATCATCCTAAAACTGTTAACAAAAACTACAAACATTGTGATAATATCAAGTTTAATTACTACAAACATAATACCTAACTTAAAACTTTGCTAAAAATAAACTCAAACTTGATGTTCCTACATACATCATACAATCTAAAACTTATTTACTGGCTCACAAATAATAAACTACATAATAACTACATACTGTGGCCAAAAATTAAACACTAAGGACAGCTATCACTTAAACTATAAATCATGCAACTACATTGCTAACTACTACTGTTTATCTAGTCACAATTAGATAAATTGATAACTACCTACTACTATAATAACACTACCTACCTTATTATACTACTTACTATAAAAGTAAATTAAAATTGAATTGTTTTCTAGTCAAATAAATAACAACTATTTACTAACTAAGTACTACTACTTATTATCTTAAACTTTGATAACTTACTTACAAACCATACTCAATATTGCAATACTTCTATTACGTGCAAACAATCAATTAATATCTATCAATTAATGCACATTGCAACTTTAATGGCACTGTTCAACATTAAATGAACTACCTACTCCTAATCTAAAAATTGAACTTTTGCCAAACCAACTATCAACTACTATTACTACCTATACCTACTACTATTTCCTATCCATATACACATGTACCTACATACAAATCTAAACAAACAAACACTAATTACCTAAATTCTATCAGCTAAACCTGTGTTATCAGAAAAACAGCTGACTACCACTAAACTAACCTAACCTACCCTAGCCGTTACAGTGGCAGGCAACGCCGGGCTTTTTTGTACTGAATCGCGGTGCACTGCGGCAGAAATATTTTTACGATTGTATAATTATCTACTCGCAGGCAGATCGTATGATTCATCATTTTGAACTGGGTGAAATAGATTAGGTTAGGTGCCGCGGAAGCGGCCGGCGAGCGCTACTTCCAAGTTGCTTGCAGAAATATTTTCACCATTGTCTAATTATCCGTTAAAAATAAAGTTAAGAAAACACAAAATCGTTGAATCATAGTTTATTTACATACAATTAGGTCATTAAGTTGAAGTCAAAACAGGAATTATGGATAAGTAAAGGTCCATTACATGATCGAATCAGAAATGAAGAGATCCACAGGAGAACCAAGGTAACTGACAAAGCCCGAAGAATTGCCAAACTTAAGTGGCAATGGGTAGGGCACATTGCTCGCAGAACGAATGGCCGATGGGGTCGAAAGGTTCTGGAGTGGCGACCACGTACCGGAAGACGAAGCGTTGGAAGACCTCCCACAAGATGGACTGATGACCTTGTGAAGGCCGCAGGAATCCGCTGGATGCTGAAAGCACAGAATCGGTCGAAGTGGCGGTGCTTGGGGGAGGCCTATGTCCAGCAGTGGAAGTCTTTCGGATAAAATGATGATGATGGTGAAAGGTCCATTAGGTATTTCATACATAGTTGAAATATCCAATATCTTAAAAAATCATTACATCAATCGTTCGTTAGTGCGGTTAATTTTAGCTAAATCAACATTAAGTTAGTTAAACAGTAGTTGAGTCGACCAATATGCGTCATGAACTTAAGTGAATCAACCGTAGTTATCTTGAAAATACATGGTTAAATAACTTTAATTATTATAATACGTAACGTAATGATGATGTGATCTAAATATTTTCATAGTTTTTTTTAATGACAGTAAATGTCATTATTTCTGATAGTGTCTGGACCCCTTTGAATTTTTAAGCTATTGCATAGCTTTTATCGCGGGCTTTGAGCGCGGCGACCGAATCAAGAAATTCCGTAACAAAAATAAAACCTAACACCCCCCACTCCGCCTGCCATGTTCTCATGGGAACGTAGTTCCAATGACAACGTGATGTTGTCATGGGAACGAAATTTTTGTTTTATGTCATCATCCATCATCATCCCAAGTGTAGCGTTGACAAATAAGAAGTATGGAGGTTACAAATGCTATGCAATAGCTTTACCGCGGCAGTCCCCGAGTGCCACACGTTTTTTTTTTTCTTTTTTTACGTTGAACTTTCTAAAAATGACTGGTGAAATGTGGGTACACCTCCGTCTAACCTTTCGGGAATTACAGGCGTGATAATGTAGAACCTCATCATCATTAATACTTGTCACTTCTAAGGGATTTATCAAGTCAAAAGGTAGTAGGTAACTTTGATATGATTGATGATTACACTGTCTCATCCACAAAACAAACTTTAGGTTTATTAGACGTTTGTTTGTTTATTAAGGTCTTTGTATAAGTACCTACTCGATGTAATCTTTGAAGATTACAAATGCGAAAGTGAGTTTGTTTATTTGTTACACTTTCACGCTAAAACGGCTAAATGGATTTGGATGAAATTTGGCACATGGGTAGACCATGACCTGGATTAAGACATAAGATACTTTTGATTCCAATATTCCCACAGGATCCAGACTTATACTGCTTATATAGCTAGTATTCAATAACTTTGTTGACAAAGATGTACAGTCGATGCTTCGACCTTTGAATCTGTTGCAAACAATTCAGTTTTGTCCAAAATTTTGCATAAAAAAAAAAATTATATATCCAAACACCCGTCATTCAAAATTTATATCGTGTTGCACGATTTTCTTTATATTGAAATGGCCTTTCCACCATAACTTATATCAACAGAGTCTCAAGGAATAGTGAACTGTACCCTAATTGCGTAACTTATTTTCGTAAACAATTTTGCCTAATTTGTTTCATTTTGATACATCAACAACATTCACTGCGTTATTTACGTTGCTGAGCAGATTTTTTTTTCCAACTTGTGAAGTAATGGATTAGCAATCTGTTTCAAATCGAAACAAATTGTGATTGTATTGCATTACGCAATTAAGGTACTGCGATCATGTTTATTATCATCAACATTATCGTTACTATTACTATTATGGGATTCTTAATTAATTTATGTCTCAATATAAAATGTCTCGTACCTATGAAAATATTTTTTTTTGTTTGCAAAAATTCTTGACATTCACAGTAGCCTTAAAAATAAAAAATAAAAAACTCTTCACTATCGGTAACTGGTTTGCTGTCATTTCGTTTCTAGTATTGTGTATCGGTGCGGTCATTGTTTTATGCACCATGCTACAAACTTACTTGAATTCAATATTTACTGGTATTATTGTTATAAGTCTTGATGCAAACATCGTTAATGCTATCCGACTCATTCAACTGTTAAAGGATAGTGGAGGAGGGACAGAGAAGATTATTTTAACAGATTTTTTCAGGTTTAGGTCAATATATTAAGACTGCTACGACATATACCAGGGTATCTATTTATCTAATGGTAAGTAAGAATTAAGGTTCATGCACACGTCAGTCACATCGACGTCAAGTCGTCGATCTGTTACGTCAATTTCAGGGACTTGTGTGAACAGATATTCAGTCAGTCAGTTATAGCAACGCCTCAGTTACAAATTCTATATCCTTGTTTCGTTTGTAGCAATACAAGTTTTAACTTGCCAAAGACGCGCCGGTAGTGACGTGACTGATATGTGTTACAACTACTACGTAACTATATTTTTTGACGTGACTGATCGGTGACTTGACGTTGACGCGACTGACGTATGTGCATGAACTTAAAGTATTAAAAAGGGCAAGAGACATTGACGCGCAACCTGTTACCATGGATCGGTACATGATTCCGAACCCAATCCTTTTTTTGCATGGGAAATGATCAAATAACAAAGAGCCGCCAAGAGGCATAACAGAGGTGTGCGTCATCTAGCTGCTCCTAGCCGTACCATCATGGTAAAGTGTGCAGCCTGTGGAAAGTTTCTGTCTACGAAAGGGGGAGCCACGTGTAGCAACTTTTATGTTACAATCGGTACCACTTCGCATGTTTGTTATTGCCCGATCCAACGCAGCTGAGTAGGGATTGGCTGTGTCCAGAGTGCAAAAAGAAGTTGCCCAGGGGGGACAATAGCGCCACACCCGTCAAGGACCTGGGAAGTGGCCCCCCTATTATTGCGGCAGCAGCGTCGGCAGCCCCTCTTGCGGCAGCGTCGGCAGTGGCAGTAGCTCTTGTTGTGGCAGCACTACTCCAGGGCGCTATGATCAGGTCGCCTGACGCGGTGACTCAAGTTCAGGGCTCTCTGACCAGGCCTCCCGTTGCGGTGGCTAAAGTACTGTCTCGTGCGGGAAGCGAATAGGGTACTGATGGAGAACCCTCGCTGGATACGCAAATGACACTCTGGGAGGAAATAAGACTCTTCCGGTCTGAGTTGCGGGAGGTTCGGGATGAAATGCAGGAATTTAGTCGGGAGATGGCAGGCCTGCATTCATCGGTGGGAGTCTGCACCGAGCGGGTTGACGCCTGGAGGCCAGAATTGAGGCTCTTGAAAACAGGCAAAGTGCTGTAGTGCCAGACAGCAAGGTGACCCGGCTCGAGCAGATAGTGATGCAGTTGCAGCTTGACCTCAACGACCGCGAGCAGGATTTGCTTGGCTATGACCTGGAGATTGCTAACATCCCGGAGATTCCTGGCGAGAAAGTGATGCACACCGTCGGACTGGTGGCGGCAAAGCTTGGGGTAGCTCTCGACCAACGGGACATGGTTTTTACGCAGCGGGTGGGCTTGCGAGCTGAGCGAGAGGTACGGAGAACCCCTGCGGGCGGCGCGAGTTCGGCTGGTGGAAGAAGTCCAGTGGGAGAAGCGGCTGCACGCAGGGTGGCGCATCGTGGTGAGCCTGACGCGACGCGCACTGTACGACGACCTGCTGCATATGCGCGCGTGCGGCGCGGTGCGTCGCTTCTTTCTGAATGAGAGACTCACTAAAACAAATAAATATTTGTTTTACCGGGTACGTGAGGCTGGCAGCCGTCTCGGATGGAGGTGTACTTGAACAAAATACAGCCGCATTCTGGCTAAGCAAGGTGATGGCAAGCCTACCGACTGCATCCGCTCAGAGGAGGACTTTGTGCGTATTTTAGGTTCTGAGGTATCAGTGGTAGGGTCAGTAAAGCAGATTTGACTTACTTTGAACACCACAGATTCAGTAATACTCATTTCCAGGGGGGGTCAGGATTTATGCTTTCGCGGTTGCACAACGACATGCTTTGCTTAGCTTTGCTTGGTAGTATAGATGCAGGCCTACCCTGCCGCCTCCTTCAGAAGTGGCAGGGTTGGCGGGGTCTTGAGGGTAAGCGATACAGTCGTGTAGATCCTCAAGACAAGTCTGGCCGATGCACCTTCTCGAGGTTGCCACCCCGTTCTTGGTCTAATTCCATAAGAAATAGACGTAACTAAAACCATCAGGCGCCTTTGCATCCCTTCCCCAATTCCCTTAACCTTATTCTTTCCCGTCTCATGCCTTCCTGTCCCAAATCTCACAAACCCTCCCCACTCTATCCCATCCGTATCCCCACTCCTCCCTTTCCGCCTTTCCATCTTCCACTCCTAACCGTGACCCCCCGTGACTGGGTGGTGGCGGGCTCGACTATCACTAAAACCAGCTGATGGCGAGTAGGAGTAAGCAGTCACCTGCGCTAGGACCTGCGCAGTTGAGCGCCGTGAGCGGGGATGAAGGAGTCCTGGAAGGTTGAGCCGAGCGGCTCTGGTTGTAATGTGCCCGTAAGGCAACACGCCTCATTTGGTCCGGATTTCAAGCGAAACGGTGGCCCTACCCAATAGCCAGGGGTAGGGAAATGGTCATAGTGTCCCGTTAGTGGGTCACAGGCGAGGTGCGTGAGGTCCGCTGAGGTCGTCCTCGGATGGTCGAAGCGGTAGGTAAAGGTCATGCTGACGGTGTAAGTGAGGGTTGATCAGCTCGTTGGCCAACGCCAACCCGAGCGAGCACCCGATGTCGCACTGTAAACCAGCCTTGCGCACCTTTATCTCTCTGGTAGTCCTAACGTTCGAACTTATTCTTTATAGTGAGACGTTCCCAGGTGCGGGCTCCATGGAGGGTGGGAGCCAGAGAGATGAATTTTAACGACAATTAAACATGGATAATCTAAGGCCATATAAAAAAACCAACACCGGAGTGGAGGCGAAAGCCAATGAAACTCTGAAGGGAGGTGCTTGCACTTCTCTTGCCCCTGGTGACCTGGCGGCTAACGCCACGGGTACCAGCGCGGGCGCCGGTCCGGCTGTGGCGAGAACTACAGCTAAGACCAAAACCAAAAAGTCCCTTAACAAACAAAGGACGTCGGCGCTGATTGGCACCACTACCGACCCTTCTAAAACTCAGGCAAAGACTACGGCGACGACTAATTCCACTGCCGGTCCGACCCTTTCCACACAGATCCCGGCGCCGGGTAACACCGGTACCGAGGATTCTACCATACCACTCCTGTGGCTCCTCTAGCCTCCTTCCATCAGACGGCCGTCACCCATCATACGGAGGCGGCCGGCAGCACCGAGGACGTGTTCTCACGTGCCTGGCAAATGGTGCAGAAACGCAAGGGCAAGGGTAAAGGCACTCAACAAGCCCGTTGCCCTTGCGCTGACCCTTCAGGTCCACCAGCTGTTTTAGATAAGGGCAAACAGAGGGACAGAGTGACGAGGAAGGAGCGACGCCAGGAGCGTCGCCAGGCTTGCATAATGGCAGGAAAGGGCTCGGGGAACAAACAGGTCACAAGCGGCCAGCTGTCAGCGGATGTCAGCCAGAAACAGTCCAATGGTTTCAGAGTTACCTGAGTCACCGTTCTCAATTTGTCCAGGTTACAAGTGACAGTTTTGGAGATGTTATAGCCTCTAGTCCCAAGCAAGTGAATCGCGGCGCACCACAGGTATCGATCCTTGGCCCGTTTCTCTACATTCTTTACAGTGCCGACATCGTCAACTGTCTGATCAACACAAAGTTCCACCTATATGCTGACGATCTTCAGATGTATCTCTCATTCCGCCCTCAGCAGTCTGCTGAAACTGTAAAAATAATGAATGAGGATTCGGATAGGATTTCAGCATGGTCAGTGAGAAACTCTCTGGTTCTAAACCGAGTTAAGTCCAAGTACATTCTCATGGGATCAACAAATTTTCTAAATAAAATGTTAGTGTTTAATCTGGAATATTGATGGGTATTCTATTGATAGGGTGGAAGAAGCCTGTAATCTTGGGATGGTGTTTGACGAGCACCTGCATTTTGAGACACATCATTGAGGCTGTGCGCAACTGTTTTTACCGGTTAAAACTTATGTACCGTGTACGGGCTTACATAAGTGTGGATATGCGTGTCATGCTGTGTGAGTCACTTATTTTATCTAAGCTGAACTACGCTGACACTGTGCATGGTGCGTGCATTCTCAGTAGAAGTGAAAAGTTGATCCAGCGAGTACAGAATGCTTGTGCGAGATTTTGTTTTAATGTCCCTCCTCGATCTCACATAACTCCATTTTTAAATAAGGGTAATTTGATGAGAATGTCAGATCGCAGAAAGCTTCATCTGGCTACCCTACTCTTTGGCACCATTCTCACAAAAAAATCCAGAATATCTGTATAAGAAATTAACTTGGTTACCTGACATAAATAAAGTTAAAACAAGAGCATCTCCTTACCTTCTGTTGGCTTCAACGCACAGAACTGCGGCATTCTGTGGAAGCTTTAAATTCGATGCCTCTCGCTGTTGGAACGACTTGCCACCTCCTTTTCGTGCTATAAAAACAGTTGAAACTTTTAATACTAAATGTAAGCAACATTTGATACGAGTACAAAAGGAAACCAGTTTCTAAACTCACCTTGGGACTGCACGCAGTTGGTATTGGTGACCTTAGGCGGAGTCATATTTTCTAGCAGCACGATTTCGCTCAATCGCTTTGTTTTGCTCCGTAACTGAATCTCTTTCTTCTGATTTACACAACAGAACACAGTCAGTCACAACACAACGACACTTTATAATTATTATTTATTTGCACCACTTTCTTGCCTTATTTTATATTATCCACTCACTGGTTTATTTGTATTAATACCTCTTGGAAAGAGTGGTATATTCTTTGATCAATATTATATCTATAATTTCTTTATTTACTCCAAAAATACTTTGCACAGATAAATTGACAGCTGATTGCATCCACAGAGTACATATTGCATCACAGAATTCGCAGGTTTGCCCCATAGATAATACAGATACACTCCTGCGCGCGTCCCTTCGATTGTCTTAATAGTATTATAATAGTCCTTAGCCCGGACAAGTGTTATTGGAATGTCGTGTTGGGTGTGCGTCGATTTTTTTTTACGTATATACAATAGTTTAGATTTTTTTATATTATTACTAGCTGACCCCGGCAAACGTTGTTCTGCCAATTATTTGTTTGGGGTGGACAACCCTTATCACTTAGGGGTATGAAAAATAGATAGTAGCCGATTCTCATACCTACTGAATATGCATATAAAATTTGGTAAAAATCAGTAAAATCGTTTTGGAGTAAGGTAACTAACATTGTGACACGAGAATTTTATATATATGATTTTATTGTTTTATTAATTTTGTAATCCCCTAGTGGGATTTATATGTCCGTAGGTATGTCCGTGGCATTATAGAAGGCCCTATCAGAATACCAGCGCTGCGGTATTTATTTATTTGTAAATATCGCAGCATCATGCTGAGATAGGAGTCTTTTTGGTCTCGCACAGGTCGTTATTATTTTTGTTTGTTAGTTTAAAATGCTCCTTTTTTATTTTTGTTAATTTTATTTTTTTATTACTGTTTTATATTTCCTGTGCGTGTCTCAAATAAAACATTTTTCTTTCTTTCTAACTATACTTTTGTGCTGTTACAGTTTGCGTTTCTGTAACTATGCTACTTAATGGCGATGTATATATATATTGTGCAGACTGGCGGACGAGACTGCAGAGGATTTTAAATGTATCAATTGAATGTAATACTTATTCAATTAAAATAAAGTGTATATTTTAATGCTCCGTGATCGACCTTGGAACATCGCAGCGCAGTTTTCTCTTGAGCATCGAAAAGCATGCTGGAGGACACTGCGCGGGGTTTGCTTTTCTGTAAATCTGCTACTAAAAAGCGATAATCAGTAAATGGCTTTTTTATTTAAATAATACCATTTGTCTAGTGGTTTTTCCTTAAAATTATCCGATCAATAATTTTCTTTTTTCAACTAAAATGCTATGAGAAATGATAGTTTTTCTTTTCTGTACATTATGTCATTAATCACAAATGTCAATTCCAAGGGTAATTTGAAATTAACTTAGTAAATATCAAGTAATACGAAATTTATTACTTTACCATAAGACTGATCATCAATAAATAATTGAATTTGCTTTATTAGGTACAGTACACGAATACGAATCATTTGTGTGCTTACAAGTCTATAATAAAATGCAGTCAATCAAAAAAAATAAAAATCTTAAAAGTCATCGTGTTGAAGTTTTATTAAATAACTTCGTTGACAAAGATGTGCAGTCGATGCTTCGACCTTTGAATTTGTTCCAAAATATTGCATCAAGGATAATTTCATAACTTCGAACAGCCGCATATCGAATTTTGTGTCTTTTTGTGCCATGATATTATTTTTATCGATCTCAATATACAGTAACGTCTTGTCATTTATCCAACCCTGGTTTCCTTTCGAAAATAATAATATGACGTATTATATCATGAACATCTCATGCTGTGTTTTAAATATTGTGGGATTCATAATGAATTTAAAGTTTAGTGTTTCTTATTCAAATGAAAACGTTTTTTTTGTTTTAAAATTACAAGATATCCACAGATGTTTCAATGATAAGGCCAGTTTCAAACGCTTCACTTTTTTTAACTGGATTGCTTTTATTTTGCTAGTAGGAGTGTATATCAGTGTTATAACTATTTCTTACACGATGCTTGAAATAAGCATTTTCAATATACTTAGTGGCACTGTTGCATTTAGTTTTGACTCTAACATTATTTATGCTATAAGACTCATTCAACTGTTAAAAGATAAAGTTGATATATGGAATATTCAAGCTCTTCAATATCAAAACATGGAGGAAAGGGACAGAGTCGATTATTGTAAAAGAATGTTTCAGGCTTACGTTGATATATTGGAGTGCTTTGACATCTACAAGGTTTCTTTTAAATTAATGGTTAGTAAGATTAAGCCATCGCGGGAAAAATATGAATGCGGCTGGCATAGAAGCGTGGGGATTGGCACAAAAAAAGAGAGGCCTATGCCCAACAGTCGAGTTGTGGATGATAATAATGATAATGAAAATTAAGCAGTTTGTTTTTACACGAGGAAACTACTAATATATTCAAACTGATACTTGTTTTCAGATGGTTTTTCAAACAACGCAATTATTTTATGAGTACGTCATTAAAATTCAGACATTTATAGACTTTTTTAAATTTTCTGCATCTAGTGGCCGATTTGATGTAAGTACTTTATAGAAATCGTAAAATTCATCAATCTTTAATTATTCATACATTTTGTGTTTAATTTTTATGGTTTCGTACCTCAAAAGGAAAAAACGGAACCCTTATAGGTTCACTCGTGAGGCTGGCTGGGTGTCAGTCTGTCCGTCTGTCTATACCTACTTATAGATTACAGGAAAATCTATAAGAAGTCTATGATCTTAAAAATAACATGTTGAATTTCCTAATATTGTGCGTACAAACTCACATTTGCAGTTGAAATGTATGGGAGATTGTGTTTTTCAACTACAATGTTAAGTTTGTCCTTGGGATAAGTTCATCTCAACTACGGAACTCTTCATTGTGCGTGGTCAAACATGCTTTTGCCCGTTATTTTTGATCCAAATAGAAACAAAATGTGTGTTAACTTTTAATTTAATGTGCTCGATTAAAACACACAACTATGTAAAAGATTAAGCGCAGAAGTTCTTTAAATTGTTGCTTTTTTACAGTTTATGTTGTGTTTAGAGACATCGATATTAGCCACTTGGATACTAAAATGTATAACATTACAAATCGCATTGAATCGACACTGTGAAAAGTTCTACATAGCTATGGCAAATGTTCTAGATTCATGTGCACTTATTCTAAATTCAAATTGTACAGGTATTTCTAAGGTTTTCTTATTTTCATTTGACTTTCTTTCGTCAAAGAAGTCAACTGCTATTTTTGTACAATGTCGCCCATGCACATGCCCGCATTTTTCTGAATATTCATGAAAAATTATTAAAAAATAACTTTAAAAGGGGGTCTATCTTGACCTTTTTTGTTTTGTTTTTTCTAATATATGTTTTTTTTTTCAATATCCTCCTGTGATTTTATGAACTTACACTTGTTTTTTTTAGAAAAAAAATATTTTCACCTCCGTTTTTTTTGCATAGTTGACACATTTTAATAAAAATGTTATTAATCCGATAAAATAACTCATAAGCTTTTAGAAATTATAAACGGAATCCAAATCGAGCCAATAACATCGGATATATGGCAAACTCTACTCAAAACATAAAAAAAATTGAATAACATGAACAATTAAAAAGATAGAAAAAATCAATTTTTCATAAATATTCAGAAAAATACAGGCAGGCACATGCCTGTGGGCGAAATTGTATATAAGGTAATCTAGATTACCTCTAATAACTTTACAGATGCCGAAAAGAGACTATGCAAGAACGTTAAACGCCTACATCGAGCGACATTCGGCAAAGTGGATGCCTGTCGGATATTCTACGTTGATGCTACTTTACATTTAAAAATGACGGCATTACTCGCTAACTATACTTTTGTGTTGCTAGAGTTTGCGTTTCTGTAATTCTGCTACTTCATAGCGATATTTAGGACTCTTATGGCCTGCGAAGGCGGGGGACGGGACGGTAGAGGATTTTGTATTTATCAATTGAATTTAATACTTATTCAATTGCAATAAGGTATGTATTTCAATGTTCGGTGATCGACCTTAGACCATCGCTGCGCAGTTTTCTCTGGACCATCAAAGAGCACGCTGGATGATACCGTGGTGGGAAGTGGTGGTATGCGCCGGTATGCGCTGGTATGCGCTAGAGTCTGCCAGTCTACCACACTCTTTCGAAACCAACTTTTCGACTGCGTAGTCGCTAGTGTAATAATTAAATCCAGCAAGCAGTGGCTATTCGGCAGGCGCCGCGGCATACCGGCGGATGCTCCGGTAAGCTGGCGGACGCTCGCGGTATTGCAGAGATTTTTTCTATTCAGTTTGCATTGGCGGATAGAGGAATCCTCGTCGATGCTCTCCCCTGCCGTCCGCCAGTGTGCGTAGGCCCTTATACGTTAAACTGAAACTCGAAATCCCGAATCACTTTATCCCGAATAAACGTGAGTCCGAAATAACGTTATCTCCAACGAACACTATCCTTAAAACGATATTTTACCCTCACCCTTCCAACGGGCTACAGGTTACCATGGCCGACTTGGAAATCTCTAAATAGACTTCAAACCCAAGTCGGCCGGAGCAAAGACAATTTCCACAGATGGGGATTTATGGATGGCTCAGAAGGTTTGCCACCTAATCACGAAATCCATAGTTTCGGCCGAAGCTGCGGTCGTTTCCGACTCCAATACACCTACGAACATAAGATTAGTAAGGAGTCCGAAATAAGAATGAATGATAACGAGGTTTGCCAGTTGTCCTTTCTCCCGATGTGATTCTGCCCGTCCGAAAAAGTTCATTAATCGGAGGTAGGGTTCACTTCAGAGTATCGAACTACTTTCATTGACAGACTTAGAGAATAGGACAATGGCCCACCTTCCATCTTGCGCCATATGCCCCGTTACCTGAACACTCGATGATCTTATGACAGCGTCAGTGGGTACAGCCGTTTGCGTGGCTGAAAATAGGCATTTAGGTAGACCAACAATAGTGGGAGGAAACGCCAGGGTGTCGTCACTGTGTGGATCGCCCGGAGGATATGGTGGAGCATACGGTGGAGGTCTGCCCGGCTTGGGCAGGGCATCGCCGTGTCCTCGTGGAAGCGATCGGCGGCGGTGATCTCTCGCGTCCGGCCCTGATTCGGGCCATGCTACGGAGCGAGAGGAAGTGGGAGGCCGTCACCTCTTTCTGCGAAGCCCTCGCGCCCTCGCGCCCCTAACCGCCGCAGGAAGAGACGCCCTGGGCGTCGGGAATCACAGGCAGATTTCCGGCCACCGTAGGCGCGGGCTTGCGGACGGTGAGCAATGGGCAGCTCGCCGTCCGATAAGGACCAAGCTCGGGTTGACGGCGCGTTGTGTTCCACGCGCGCCTCAAAGAGATGTCAGCAGAATTGACGGGGTCCGCTAGGGCCAATGCCTGCCGGGGGTTCGAAGAAAACCGATAGGGACATGGTGGCCCCCCAGCAACATGGCAACTGAAGGAACACGGGCGGGTTTTAGTCAGTAAGAGTCTGACACGCTCTCCCGCTCCACCCAGAGCGGGAGAAGTTATTTGATAATTTCCCACCCAAAAAAAAAAGGTAGACCAACAATTTTTTGGTAGAAGTACAGTTGGGTTTCAAGTGGATATTTTTACGCATGCACACTATTCATATTGCTACGGAAACAAAACCGGTGACACCGTGAATAACAAAACCAAGTTATTTCTGGGGGTCCCTTAATCCTACATAACTTGTACTAAACCGATGATAATTATCTTGAAAACGACATCTCGTAAAATTTCCTTGAAAGGGTTTTATTTTTCAAAAATCAAATGTCTGTTTTTTATCAAAAACGATTCCGAGACTCCTTTGAGTTGTTTTCGCGATTTGTTATAGTTTTGGCTTAAGCCATCCTCGTCCACTTGAGATATTGTGCCAATAGACTCCGACTTAAATTGCAGTGACACACGGACAAATGGACAGCGCAAAATTATAATGGTTCTATTTTTGCCATTCGGTTTCGGAAACGAACATAAAACCTCTGTCTCGCTTCGGAAAAAAATACGAGATGGATACGGTTTAATTTTTGGGTAACTTACCTCGGTTCACTCCCTATTACAAGGGACCTTAAAATAATTGACAAAATATAGTTGTACTATAGATACACTTTTGCTTAATCCTTCGAGGAAAACGGGCGTGAATGTCATGTTATATGTTGTACCAATTTATTTCTACTTGTATTTCGCTTCTTTTTTTCATCGAATGAGTCTCCTGTCTTATTCTATCTAAGCTATTTATGTAGCTTCCAACCTCTGCCTCCTTTACAGATGCTGAAAAGAAGTTCTGCAAGAATATTGAATGCCTACATTGAGTGACATTCAATAATCTGGATGCCTGCCAGATATTTTAAATGTTGGTGCTACTTTACCGTTCAAAAGGGAGAGCTGAGGAGGAGCATTCCTCTGCCGCCAGTGCACACTGACAAGAAAAATCCTCTGCGATACCGCGAGCGTCTGCCAGCTTGCCGCGGCATCCGCCAAGTAGCCATTGCTCGCTGGGATTTGATGATTCCACTAGCGACTACGTAGTCGAAAAGTTGCTTTAGAAAGAGTGTGGCACAACAGCAGACTCCAGCACACACCATCGCATAATGGCGCATATCGGCATATTCCGTCGCCTCCCGCCGCGGTATCCTCCAGAGTGCCCTTCGATGCTTCAGAGAAAACTGCGCTGTGATACCCCGAAGTCAATCACAGAGCATTGCCGTCTCGTCCGCCAGTCTGCGTAGGCCTTACTTGCTAACTATACTTTTGTTTTGCTATTGTTTGTGTTTCTGTAATTGTGCTACTAAATAGTGATATTTAGTTAAGGGTTTTTAAAAAAAATGTAACCTTTCGTGTAATGGTTTTGTCCAAAAAAAATCCGATCAATGGTTTTTTTTAACTGAAATGAAAAAAATGGTAATAATAATGACTAAGCCTCGACCAACACCTCAGGAAATCATTGTGTGTTCCTGGACATGGCACGCATAGTGGGGAGATTCCTCTCTCTAGGGCCCTAACCAACGGCAGCATGTTCTTGATGCCGATGAGCAACTATATTTATGTTTTTAAATTGCTATGTTATATTTTAAAAAATATTTAAAAACATAAATAATAAGTATCGAAAAAGAACTAAATTAAATGTGATAATAATAAAAGAGAACATTCACCGTCCATACATTTTTGGGCTAAATGTGAAAGTAAAAGATAATGACTGTAATGTTTACTAGCATAAAAAGCTATTACTATAATTAGATTACTGTTATTCTTTTAACTAAAACATACTGAAAACAGTGTTTTTCAAACTCATATAACAGTGCAGGGAATGGCCCTACAGATTTGGTCCCATAGTAAAAAGTGAAGAAAATTACATGTTCTAACGGAATATATCATTTTTTATGTTTGGCCGGCACTTTCTTAATTTAGCCCAAAATGAATTTTCTCCAATGACAGTTTTCCTGGACATTGTGTCATTAATAACATGATTTGAAATTAAATTTGTAGGCGGCATGTAATACGAAATTGATTGTTTGATCTTAAGAATCATCAAAAATAACTGAATTCGTTTTAATAGGTAAGGTACTATAACTTAGATAAAAGAAATGACTGGAAGAAATAGGTCGTAGCAAAAATTTATTCAGAGAAAAATTTATTGAGTGACAGATTATTACACTTGGCAAAAGTATATCAGAACATTTCATTTTAAATACAAAATTAACTTCATAAGGACGTCATATACACAAAGTTTGTATTTCCAATACACCCTCATAAATTTTAATTTCGATAAAACACTAAAATACGACCAAATCAATATTCTTTAACACCTACACCAGTTATGCACTTATAGTGATTGACACTACACGATGGTTTAGTATAATGAGTACGTTAGCCAACAAGATTCAGTCTTTTTACCCGACTATGGTGAAACAATGTATGTATGTATGTATGTTCATCTGTAACCTCATAACTTCTAAACTGCCGATCATAATTTTTTGACAAATGAGGTATTATTGGAAGCATATTGATTGTCCGCTGGTTATAGGCTATGTGACGTCACATTAAATGCAATACGGCGCCCTCTAGAGGACATAAAGTAACGAAATAAAAAATAAAAATAATTGAATTGTGCCATGTTGGGTATCAAATGAAAGGACTTGACGAGCACATTACAAATATATATATATATATCATATTGTCCAAGTAAATAAATATGTTTAAATTGTTACAAACAAGTAAAAGTGAGACTGTGCTACGTACGGCGCGGCTGTAAAATAAACACCTATTTTACCATGAATGCCGTGATAGTCCAGTGGTTAAGGCCTCGTATGCACGAGGTTGTGTATTCAAATCCGGGCAGGTACCAAAGTGACTTTTTCAATTCAAATATACTTTCTGAATTTATCTTGGACATTACTAACATCAGTGAAGGAAAAACATCGTGAGGAATCCTGTACCCTAATTGCGTAATACAACACAACCACAATCTGTTTCGATTTAAAACAAATTGCTAATCCATTGTTTCATAAGTTGGAAAAAAAAATCTGCTCAACAACGTAAATAACGCAATGAATGTTGTTGAACTGTTAAAATGAAACAAGTTAGGCAAAATTGTTTACGAAAATAAGTTACGCAATTAGGGTAGGTACTGGACTTATAGATAATATACATAAGTCTGAAATCGCCAACACTTCTTGGGCGCGCGTGGTGATTAATGCTCGTGCCTTCTCTGTATGAGAAGCGGCCTTTTCTCAGCAGAGGGACAATAATAGGCTAGTATTATTATACCATATAAACCAAAAAATAAAATTAAACTGCTCTGCAAATACATTATCACGAAACTATAACCCCAAAATAATTTAAATAAAAAGTAAGTTTAAAAACTAAAACCCGACTAAAAGGTATGAAACAAGAAAATATTTCAGACAGAAGTCAAGACATAGGTACAAAAATGATCAAAGTAAAGCCGTGGTCGCATGCTTGTACACCTACAAAATTATAATGGCATGCAACCACGGCTTTACCTTGATCATTTTGTGTGTCTTGACTTCTGTCTGAAATATTTTCTTGTTTCATACCTTTTAGTCGGGTTTTAGTTTTTAAACTTACTTTTTATTACTTCCCTAACAATATAATGTCTTATATCAAAGTGTTTAATGCGTGTGTAGAACATTGGGTCTTGAGCCAAACGTATTGCTCCCTGGTTATGGCCATGAACAGCCACTCGAGTGTACCTCACAATTCTTAGGTCCCTCATATCACTATTCAAATAGACGGCTTCTTTCATACATGCAGATAGACTTACGTATTTCAACCTCATAAGTCGACGTGGCTACGCTACGTTGTTTTCTTGATTGCACGTTCAACTGACCTCACGTTGGTTCTTAAATAGATATAGTGATAATTAATGTTTATCTAAAGGAAAAACAAATATCTACCGTTGTAACTGTCTTCGTCCACATATTTTCTCAATAACATAATTGAACAAACAGCGGAACTTTACAATATAATTAAAGCCTTCAATATGATGGAGTATGTGTGGACTATCGGTTGAATTCATTGGCTTTCTATTTATGTCCACACCATATCGACCGTTTCATTTCATACAAAATAAAAGATAATATAAAATGTTACCGTCGTCGAGTATCCACATCAGAGAAGATCCTAAAAACAAAGTCGACAAAGATGTACAAGCATTACTTTTCCCTCTGAATCTAATGAAAATTCTAATTTTTCATCCAAAGTATCAAATCAAAAACGACTTTATAACTCCCAATAACCGTATTAATAATTTAATTTCATTATGTGCGACATTATGTTGTTTGTCACCCCATTATTATAATTTTATTATAATACTACAAGACGACAACATGATACGATATCAACCGATACATTTTCTATATTTCGCGTCCTCTTTTGATGTGCTGTTCGTAAGTGTGGGTTTCATCATGAACTATATCACATACTTTATTCACACCAAGAAAAATGTTACATTTGTTTTGACCTTTCAAGAAGTGCACAGGTTTCTTAACAAAAAACACAGTAGTAAGAATTTTATCATTATTAGTTGGATCAATGTCGGTTTGTTCATTGGATTTTTTATAGGTTGTACTATTTTTACCAACATAGAATATCTAAATCCTCCATGGTACACGCTCTTTCACATGATTACCCTGTTAACTCTCGACTCCGATACAGTTTACGCAATTCGATTAATTCGGCTATTAACAGAAGAACTTATCCTCTGGAACAGACAAGCAATATATTCACGTGAAGATGGTGAAAATGAAGTCTATTGTAAAAGAATGTTTCAGTCCTATGCTCAAATATTTAAATGCTACAAGATCGTACAAAAACATTTTCAACCAATGGTGAGTAGACATATGTGTGGAAATCGGTTGCCATGGTCTGTGATGCGGAGGAATGAAAAATACGTCGTAAAGAAAGTTTTGAATGTGGACGTGGATCGTTATAAGAGTAGAGGAATACCAAAAAAACGAATGGATTATGTAATGGTTAGAATGCAGATGATTATAGAGATGACGGTTATTAGAGATGTGTAGACGAAGTAGATATGCTGCGACAATCCTAACTAATATTATAAATGCGAAAGTGAGTTTGTTTCTTTGTTACACTTCCACGCTAAAATGGCTGACCGGATTCTGATGAAATTTGGCACATGGGTAGACCATCCGATCTGGGTAAGGACATAGGATACTTTTTATCTTGGTATTCCCACGGGACCGAGTCTTATGCGGGTGGAACCGCGGAGCGCAGCTAGTCCTAAATAAATTGACATGATGATAAGTAAGAACGAATAATCATTTCATTGTTTAACTTTTGGACTAATACTTTTCTCTTACTTATTATTTTCCCTTTCTTCTGCTTATCTTTCTAGCAATATCATCTTTCACTCAATTTATATCGTTTCCTTTGTCTCATAATTTTATCTTTCCATCTGCCTACCATTGTTACCTTTTTTTCCTCTTCATTCATACTTAAACCTTTTCTTGTGACAGGTTCCTCCGTATGAAATCCCCGAACCATGACAAACAATTTATACAAAAGTTCTCGTTCACTATTTTCAGATTTTCTCTCTATGCAACCCTGTTATTGATTTTACCGACTGTTTTCAGACTCTTTTTAAGACGGCAGAATCTTTCTTTCACGAATTAGTCAACTGTCAGATCGTAATTGATTTTTCCAAGTTTGTTTTAAATAGTCAGGAGCCAGTGAGTACAAATTTATTATTTATTTTAGCACAATGAACATTATTATTATTAAGTATTCAAAAACTTACGTTAAAACGTACAAATACTTATATTATGAACTAAAACAACTAGTCCCAGATTTTTCTGTGACTAGTTGTTTTAGTTCATAATATAAGTATTTGTACGTTGTAAACAACTAGTCACAGAAAAACAGTGCGACAAATTGAATTGATTTTTTAAGTACTGAATAGAGAAAGCGTGATATCCAGAGAAATTTAAAAGAATAGGAGTATTATAAATAAAAAAAAAATTGACAATTCTTCTTTTCGAATCGATGATACTTTTTAGATAAGTAATTCATCTGTTGGGCAAAATAAATGACCACGTTAGTGCTGGCTAGAAACGACCATGCTGTAGCGTCAGTGGTTTTCATTGGATCCTCATAAGTGCAAGGACACTCCAGCAAGTGGGAATGTGAAGAATAAGTTTCATTAAAACATCATTATCTTAAAAAATTTCGTATTTACAGCGTTTTGTACAAGGATTGCTTTACGCTTGGTTATTAAAAAACTTGATATTGCAAATTACACTCAGTTTGCAACTCGAAGAGTTCTATGTTACCGCGGAGAATGCTCAAGATTCATGCGCTATTGTGTTGTCGTCAAATTGTACAGGTAAATTTGTTAATTACTTACTTATTTACCTATTACTAGAATGTAGTAAATGATGACTGGATAACCGTGGTCGCAGCCTTGGTTCTAGAAGCTCTGACTTAGTTACGGACTATGTATACAACGTTTGGCTGCAAGTAGTCGGACGGCAAGTCGTGCGACCAGTTAGTCTTTGCGGCCAAATTCACGATGCTTGTTGGATTGCGATACACGGGCCCAGTGATAGCCGCGAATTGCCTGAGGTCCGTTATTGATCAACTGACAGACAAAGAAAGTAACGAAAAACATAAAGAAATTGGCCTCAGACATTATCATCCTTAGCTACCTAGGTGGACAAGGTCTTTCGAAAACCAACAGTCAAAATTGTGTAACGGGTTTCTTTGTAAGGGGTCGATTACTTGTGTTCCCAAAATTCATCCCGCAAATGAAGTTGTGGCCAAATATTATTTGAAACAAATAAAGCTTCACAACAATACAAATAATATTGATAATTATTTTATTTACAGACGAAGAAAAGAAGTTTTGCAAAAACGTTCTTCGTTTGCACCGAGCGTCATTCAGCAAGATGGGCGCCTTTGGCATGTTTTACATAGACATTTGTCATCCACTACGTTTGATCGCGCTTCTCACCAACTATACTGTTGTGTTGTTACAGTTTGCATTTCTGTAATCGTAGTACTTAGAAGTAACTAGAGTGAAGTTCGAAGTGAAGGCTACATGTCATTGGTAACATTTTTTACCTTGAGCTGGTCTAGCGTAGTACCGAATTCCAATAGAATAAGAGGCCAGCTTATACTGGTATTGCTTCCACTGATGTGCGGCCTACCAACCACTATAATAATTATTTTTAAGAAGAAAATATTTAAATTGTAGGTCAATGGAAGAAATTAAAATCACAAAATAAAATTTGTATCGTTGTTTTAATTTTTAATAATTAAAAAACCTTAAGCATTTTACTTCGTTTTCATGTAACTTATTTATTATCAATTAGGCTTTTATTCGTTTTAATCGGCGTGATGAATATCTAACATAGATTTGCGCTTGAACTAAAAACAATCAAACACTCTTCTTTAAAGCTATAATAAATAAACTGTATTGATAAATTCATACTTACGTATTAGGAAAAAAATAAAAAACGTGTGGCACTTGGGGACTGCCGCCGTAAAGCTGTTGCATAGCATTTGTAACCTCCATACTTCCTATTTGTCAACGATACACTTGGGATGATGACGTGATGACTTAAAACAAAAATTACGTTCCCATGACAACATCACGTTGTCATAGGAGCCGTCATTACATGGTAGGCGGAGCCCCCGGTGTTAGGTTTTATTTTCGTTACGTTACGGAATTTCTTGATTCGGTCGCCGCGCTCAAAGCCCGCGATAAAAGCTATGCAATAGCTTAAAAAAATTAAAATTTGTTTTTTTCTTAAATTTAGTTTTTGAGGACAAGTATTGATGATATAGAAAAATTAAAATCGAAAATACAGGGTGTTTACTTTTGGAGATATTCCATGTATCTCATGAGAGACATTGCCAAGTATCTGTTCGTTTCTTCACATGAGTCAATGTATCTGAGAGGATACAATGCTCAAATAAAATAAAACTCAACACAAAACTTAAAAAAATATATAATCCGATTTACAGAAAAAAATAAAACACAAATCATTGATATATAAAACCCACGATGAACACTCAACGTCTAAAAAACGTCCGCAAAAAATGAGCGCAACATTCTAAATTGTGCGCTCATTTCAAATAGTCTCGCGTCGCTCGCGTCTGGATGCAGTCGTTAAAAATGCCGAAGTGTTCTGTGAGAAATTGTAAAAATATTACGTCAAGAAGTACACTTGTTGTTACGTAAAAAGGATGGGATATCGTATTTTCGGTAAGTAAAAAACTTATTGACTAGTTTTTGTTGTTTTTATGACTGATTATAACAAGCGATGTGTGATTTTGATTTATTTTTTCTAAAAAGTTCATTCAACGATCAAGTTGCGTTGTTCAGTGTTAGAACAACGCATTACAGTCTCCTTTTTATTTTAGTCGTATGATAAAAATGACTCTGTTCTAATAAGTGGAGTCGATTTTTTTTATTTGTGTTTATTTTTATTTTTATTAATAAATATACTTGTACTTATGTACTTTTGAACATTTTTGGTTTTTAGTTTTTGACAAATATAAATATTTACGTTACATAACGTGTAGGTCAGGAGGTAGACAATTTAATTTTTTTTAATGTTCGTAAATATTATGATGTATAATGATTAATTTATGGGCCAACTTACGTTCGTGACATGCGGCATGTTAAGGATAGACTGAAGTGTCGCGTAGTCTGTAGTATGTAAGTGTCACATTATAAACTTCATGGAAACTTCTAATTTTTATATTTTAGTTTTCCTCGTGACCCAATACGATGTGGAGAATGGACATCAATCTTCAGCCAACAAAGGTCATTATCTTTTTGAACCATATATTTGAATAAACAATTTTAACAGTTATTATTTGTTATTTTTTTTATATAACCATAGGCTACCCAAAAACATATTTATGCACAAATAAAAGTATATTTATGTGTTTAAAACACAATTTAACAAACTCTTAAAATACTAACTAATAATAATGTATGATAAAAAAAAGTCATGTGCGACTCCACTCAATACCTTGTCCTACCGACCACGGTCGGTCGTAAAATTTTATTGCTTTAAGTACCTGCGTTGTAATAACAACTTTAAACAATTGGCGTAAGGTTGAACTTGCAATAATATATGCTTGTAGCTTATAGAAAGAGACAGAAATACAGTTTCGGGACACTTTCGAGCGTTACTTTTATTCGAGACTGTGCATCTTGGGTTTTTATATATCAATGACACAAATATTGAAAGACCATACAATTTAATGTTAGTTAATTTCCGGTGGCAGTTCCTGTTTGGCAGAAGAGAAAGTCTTAAGCCGCATTTGGAACACATAGCAATGGTTTGTCCTCTAATGCATAACTTGCACCTTCCCTTGGTACTGAATATTGGGAAATGTCCAATCTGGTCATATCTCACACAAGGTGTGGGTCTTGGCATAACAGGGGCTTTAATTGTTTTAGCTGGAGTGGGTCCTGCCACGTCTAATTATTCATCTAATGCAGTCTCCTTTTTGTGCATTAGTAAACATTGTACCAACTGATAACTTATTTTTTCATCTAAATTGATTCTAGTCTCCTGTCTTATTCTATCTAAGCTATTTATGTAGCTTCCAAACTCTACCTCCTTTACAGATGCTGAAAAGAAGTTCTGCAAGAATATTAAACGCCTACATCGAGTGACATTCAATAATCGGGATGCCTGTCAGATATTCTAAATGTTGGTGCTACTTTACCGTTTTCCTGGGAATCACGCAAGACGAGAAATTATAATGGGGACCTCATATAACATCTCTTGCGGGGCGGTTAAGCTCGGCCACTTATGCTGTTAGAAAGATAAGACAGTTAACAGATGTAGAAAGCGCGCATTTGGTCTATTTTAGTTACTTCCACAGCATTATGTCATATGGTCAGAGACAAAATTTTTTTCAAAAAAATTCAAAAAATCTAGGTTTTTGCTGATCTAGAATTTCTAGTGCTTTCATAACTTTCTCCGGACCAAAAAAATATTTTTTATTTTTATTTTTTTGAATTTTTTTGAAAAAACGTTGAAGAATTTATTATAGAAAAGAAATAAAACACTTACCGATCAGATCCATACAGAAAACTCACAAAATATCACAACTTTCACTTTCACGTGAACTTTCTCCTTCACGTTTGTTTACACTTTTTTTGGTTGGGTCAAAATAGGTATAATCTAATGTTATTTAGTGCGAATATTATCTAAAACGATGTAATATTTACTTCAAAATGAAAATATCACCACTTTCCGACGATTTACACACTAAAACCATTAAAAAACGAATTATTACTGCGAACGCGCGCATCCCGGGAGTGACGTTTTTACTGTCATTTTGACCGCGCGGGAATGTCATTTTCAACATTTTTTTATAGTGTTGCCCATTTATATTTTTGCTTTTAGTCGATTTATTTGACAAGAATATCTATCTGACCATAGACTGCAAAAAATTTCAAACAAAAATATTGATTACAGCGAATACGATTACGAGTTGTATGTCGTGTGGTGTCTTGCTGCCAATTGGCAACAACGGTCCCTTAACGTCCCGTATCTTGATCTAGCTCACGAGGTTGTCGACTTGTGGGATGTGGATACAGCAATCATTGTGCCGATAATATCGTTACGGCCAATGGCATAATAACTAAGAGCCTCGACCAACACCTGAAGAGGCTCTCGTTAGGCAGCTGGATCAAGGGCTTGATCCAGAAAGCAGTACTCCTGGACACAGCGCGTATTTTTAGGGGGTTCCTCTCTCAGGAGCCCTGACCACCGGTGGCTTGGACCCTGTTCCCGACACCGGTGCGCTACTATTTTTTATATTTTTAAATGTTTTTTAAATTATTTTTACAAGAATATTTAAAATGTAAATAGTATGCTTAAAAATGAAATAAAGGATATAATATTACCAAAATAATATTAAACATTTTCTGTCTATCTGCAAGAAATACGAAAAACACCATATTTAAACGTGCTTAAAAAATTCGTTACCATAAATTCATGCAATAACGAATCTGTTGTTTATTAAGTTGGTACGTTTAATATTTTAAGGTCAAAAACGGTTTTCTAGCTGGTCTTCAGTGATGCAAGCCTTCAGAGTGCACAGCGAACGATTCATAATGAAGTGTTTTTAATAATTCAGCAAAATATCTCGTTGGTATGAAACCATTTGTTTCATATTCATTCACCATTTGACGTCGCTGCTACTCGATAATAAGCCCCTTCCTCATATCTCTTAACCCTCACAGTATTTCTCTAGAACAAAGAATAACATTGTATTTACTACACATAATACCTAATTATTAATTATTCACTAATCGATTTAAACCTCATAATGAATTTAAAACTTTAAAGGCATCTTCTGTCTCAACAATACCTCTGTTCTATCAACAATACCCTTGATTAAGATTTATGTTTAGTAAAATATGAAATATTTAAATGATAACACTCACACTTAGTCCGGTTTCATAACATTCACTTTTACGCATTCATATTTGCTTTTTGAAAATAATAATCAAAACACTGCGCTAAATACTCGTCATCAACATTATCTACGAACCAACAAAGTTCTATTAAGTGTTCTCGTAACGAATTGCATCTGTCTACCCCACAGAAATCGAAATAATTTAGTTAGTTTTCTGTGGTCTACCTGCTTAACTTTAATATTTATGTGAACAAGAATTAAACAAGAAACGAATGATTATCGTACTAGTCATTGGGTGCAGACAAAGTGAGTGTGTGTGTGTACTGTGCGTGTCTATAGTATTGTAAAAACTTATAGAAGAAGGTCGTAAGTCAAACAGAAGCGTCAGTCTATTGCTTTGTGAGATTGCCTATCGACTTTTATGGGGTACTGTACGTACAAATACAAAAAATTGTAAAACATTTTAAAAGAGTAACGGTGGAGTTTCTTGCCCATTCTTCTCCATACGAAAACTACCTTTTGGAAGGGGCAACTAGAATCAATTTTATTATTTTGTAATTTTTGACGTTCAAAAGTGCATACATGGGCCTATTTTAAAATAAATGATTTGACATTGACTTTGACCGTTCAAAAAGGAGAGCATCGAGGAGCATTCCTCTATCCGCCAGCGCGCAGTGACAAGAAAAATCCTCTGCGATACCGCGAGCGTCTGCCAGCTTACCGTAGCATAAGCAGATATGATGCGGCATCCGCCAAGTAGCCACCACTCGCCGTGATTTGCTTACCACTAGCGAATACCTACGTAGTCGAAAGGTTGCTTTGGTGTGGCACATCGGCAGACTCCAGCGGCGCATATCGGCGTATACCATCGCCTCCCACCGCGGTATCCTCCAGCGTGCTCTTCGATGCTCCAGAGAAAACTGCGCTGTGATGCCCCGAAGTCAATCACAGAGCATTGAAATATATACTTTATTTCGATTGGATAAATGTTCAATACAATTGATGAAAAATCCTCTGCCGTCTCGTCCGCCAGTTTGCGTATGCCCTTACTTGCTGACTATACTTTTGTTTCGCTTTTGTTTGTGTTTCTGTAATTGTGCTACTAAATAGTGATATTTAGATAAGGGCTTAAAAAAAAATTGTGGTACCTTTTTAACCGACTACCAAAAGGAGGAGGTTCTCAATTCGACTGTATGTTGTTTTAATTGATTTTGATGATTCTTTTTTTGTTTGGTAGATCATACTTCAGAGGTGGTCTCATATAAATTTTATTAACTTTACTTGGGTAGTTTTTGAGTAAGCTTCAATAATACGTATTTTTACCTCACTTAGTATGTGGATGATATTATGATAACTTCCTGTCACTGTTATTTACATAGCAGTTAGTGGTATTCGAATTTGTGTGGGGTAGGTATCACAACTAAAAAGTGAAAAATAAAAACTTTAATTTCGGAAGTCGGTGACAAAGAACGAAAATTCAAAACCAAAGACACCGACTTCCGAAATTAAAGTAATTTTTCACTTTGTAGTGTTTTCTTTGAAGTCGGTTGTTTTTTTTTTGTAAAAAGTTTTTTGTGTAATGGTTTTGTCAAAAAATTATCCAATCATTCGTTTATTTTTTTCAATCAGTCAATCAATAAGCCCTCTATCCTGAACTTTCGTCTGTCTTGAAATATTTGTTTTCCTCATTTAGAGGATATCTCTAAGTTCAGTATGCTTTTTGGCAAAGGCCTCCTCTAACATTTTCCATTGTGTTCTATCTTTAGCAACCCTTCTCCAGTAAGGGCCCGCTGTAAGCTTCAGCTCATTTTCCCATCTCTTAAGTTGTCTTCCTCGCTTCCTTTTTCCATTTCTGGGATACCAGTTTGTCACAATTTTACTCCACTTTTCCTGAGTACTCCTTAACATGTGGCCTGTCCATCTCCATTTTAGTTGGTTTATCTTCGTAAGTACATCCATAACTCTTGTCTTGGCTCTTATATAGGTGTTTCGTTTCCTGTCTTGTTTCTTGATGCCTATCATGCTTCTCTCCATAGCTCTTTGACAGCATTGCAGCTTATCTCGGTGGTGTTTTAAAAGAGACAATATTTCACAGCCATATGTGATACAAGGCATGATGCAAGTGTTGTATACTTTCCGTTTTGTACCGATGCTAAGGTCGTTGGCCTTCATTATTTCTTTAAGTGACCAGTATTTTTTCCAGCCGTTTGCTATTCGCCTTTTGATTTCCCTGTCCGTCTGATCCCTGAACGAGATGATCTGTCCCAGGTATATGTTCTCTTCCACGTATTCGAGGGGTTCGTTATTTATTGTTATAACTCGGTTATCAGAGTTTGTCAGAAGCTTGGTCTTGGTGATGTTCATGGATAGCCCTATTTTCTAAAAAAGCAACTTACTAACCATTTACACATCTGAACCAAGGGTTATAAAATACGGGGTACCTCGAGGGAGCGTGCTAGGGCCGCTACTTTTTTAAATTTATATCAATGATCTCCCAAAAGTCATATCTCAAAATATGGTACTGTTTGCCGATGACAGTACAGCTGTTGTAAAGTGTACTAATCCTGTCTGTTACGAGAGTGATATTAATGATTGCCTAAGTAAAATTATTAACTGGCTTACTAGCAATAATCTAGTCATTAATTTAAACAAAACAAGAGTAATGTACTTTCATCAAAGGTGTGAAAAACCTCCAGTTCACATTGCATATGATAAGTGCAAAATAGAAGATACAAACGAGGCTAAATTTTTAGGTATAAAGATTGATAGTAAACTAACATGGAAACCACATATCGAAGAAATTTGTCTAAAATTAAATAAATCTGCATATGGACTATTTCAGCTGTCAAAAAAGTTAATACACAAACACTTTTAATGGCGTATCACGGATTGGTTGCATCAGTTCTGAGATTTGGTGTTATTTTTTGGGGGCAATCTACTGAAAGAGATACTGTTTTTAAAGCGCAAAAACGATGTATTCGATCCTTGTGTGGCTTAAAAACTACCGAATCTTGTGCACCCCATTTTAAATCTTTAAAATTACTTACTTTGCCAGCTATGTATATCTACGAGACTGTTTTGTTTGTTAAAATGAATTTACACCTTTTTACAAAAATTTCCAATGTAAAAAAAACTCCAATGCGTTCTCAATATGAAAATCAATTGAGCGACATAAAATGTAGAACCACTTTGATGAAAAAGAGCTTTTTTGGAATGGCTTCGAAAATTTATAATAAAATACCCGATAGTGTAAAAAATATGCCCCTAACAAAATTTAAGAAAGTTCTCACCTCTCTATTAATAGAAAAATGTTATAATACAATTCAAGATTTTATGAATGATAATTTTTAATGTATATTTTTGAGTTTATTTCGGTTTTTTATTACTGTTTGTTTTATTTAGTTTTTAAGTATTTTTAACTTTTTTTATATTATTTAATTAAAATTTGTACGCCTTCGCGGCAAAACATAGCGCTCAAATATGTTAACCTAACACCAATAAGTAAATTACTAAATACCTATGTTTTACGAATAAAGACTGATTCTGATTCTGATTCTCGCTTTCCCTATTTAGGTCTTGGATCATTTTGTCTAACTTTTCAGGGTTTTCTTCGGCGACGACAATATCGTCTGCGTATCTTACTTAGGTGGTTTAGTCATCGTCCATCTATGCTTAAACCAAGTTAGTCCCGTTCCATCTTTCTGAATATATTCTCCAATACTGCAGAGCAGAGCTTGGGGGACAGTGGATCTCCTTGTCTAACACCTCTATTTATTTTGAAGGTCTCCCCCAAACTTTCTAGTTTTATTCTTGCTTTAGTGTTGGAGTAAATAGTTTTGATGGTTTTTATGTATTGTGTGGGGATTCCTTGGTTTTCTAGACTTTCCCATATAGCTTTATGGCTAATGCTGTCGAAAGCTTTGGTGTAGTCGATGAAGGCCATAGGTGCTTGTTATACTCGTTATATTTTTCTACAAGTTGTTTAATAGTATGTATATAGTCCACTGCGGAAAAGTTTTTTCTAAAGCCCGCCTGTTCTATTGGTTGGTTTTCATCTAGTTTAGTACTTATGTGGTCTAGGATGATTTTGGAGAAAACCTTATAGACGTTGGACATCAAGCTTATTGGTCTATAATTTCCTATATCTTCTTTTGGTCCTTTTTTGTATATTAGGATTATATGAGATGTTTCCCACTGTTCGGGTATGAGTCCTAAAGTTATAATAGTGTTGAAGATTTTAGTCAGAATAGGAACCAGTTCTTCTAGTGTTCCTTTTAGCAACTCATTTGTAATTTTGTCAAGGCCTGGTGCTTTATCTGATTTTTGGCTTAGTATTGCTTTTCTGACCTCACTGAGTAAGATTTCAGGTTCTGGGTCTGAAGGGCATGGATAAGGTCTTTTAGTTTTTTTTTACTGAAATGAAAAAAAAAATGGTAATAATAATGACTAAGCCTCAACCAATACCTCAGGAAATCATTGTGTATTCCTTCCTGGACTCGGCACGCATAGTGAAGAGATTCCTCTCTCTAGGGCCCTGATCACCGGCAGCATGGAACCTGTTCTTGATGCCAATGGGCAACAATTTTTTATATTTTTAAATGTTTTGTTGTTTTTATGAAAAATATTTAAAAATATAAATAATAAGTATCGAAAAAGAACTAAATGAAATGTAATAATAATAAATGTAATGACAGTTTTCCTGGACATTATGTCATTAATGACAAAATTAAATGTCAATTCCAAGGGCAATTTCATGTAATACGAAATTGACTGTTTGATCTTAAGAATCATCAAAAATCACTGAATTTGTTGTATTAGGTACAGTACTGGGAGAAATAGGTCGTAGCAAAAATTTATTCAGAGAAAAATTTATTGAGTGACAGATTATTACACTTGGCAAAAATATATCAGAACATTTCATTTTAAATACAAAATTAACTTCATAAGGACGTCATATACACAAAATTTGTATTTCCAATACACCCTCATAAATTTTAATTTCGATAAAACACTAAAATACGACCAAATCAATATTCTTTAACATCCACACCAGTTATGCACTTATAGTGATTGACACTACACAATGGTTTAGTCAAATGAGTACGTCAACCAACAAGATTCAATCTTATCACTTCCCTAATAATATAATGATGCCTTATATCAATGTGTTTAATGCGTGTATAGAACATTGGGTCTTGAGCCAAACTTATTCTCCCTGGTTATTCACCATTAACAGATACTCGAGTGTACCTCAGAATTCCTAGGTCTCTCATATGACTATTCAAATAGACGGCTTCTTTCATACATGCAGATAGACTTACGTATTCAACCTCATAAGTCGACGTGGCCACGCTACGTTGTTTTTTTGATTGCACGTTCAACTGATTTCACTTTGGTTCTCAAATAGATTATAGTGATAATTAATATTTATCTAAAGGAAAATCAAATATCTACCTTTGTAACTGTCTTCGTCTATACATTTTACTCAATAACATAATTGAACAAACAACGGAACTTTACAATATAATTAAGCACTTCAATATGATGGAGTATGTGTGGAATATCGGTTGAATTCATTGGCTTTCTATTTATGTCCACACCATATCGACCGTTTCATTTCATACAAAATAAAAGATAATATAAAATGTTACCATCGTCGAGTATCCGCATCAGAGAAGATCCTAAAAACAAAGTCGACAAAGATGTACAAGCGTTACTTTTCCCTTTGAATCTAATGAACATTCTAGTTTTTCATCCAAAGTATCAAATCAGAAACGACTTTATAACTCCCAATAACCGTATAAATAATTTAATTTCATTATGTGCGACATTATGTTGTTTGTCAACCCATTATTATAATTTTATTATTATACTACAAGACGACAACATGATACGATACCAACCGATACATTTTCTATATTTCGCGTCCTCTTTCGATGTGCTGTTCGTAAGTGTGGGTTTCATCATAAACTATATCACATATTTTATTCAAACCAAGAAAAATGTTACATTTGTTTTGACCTTTCAAGAAGTGCACAGGTTTCTTAACAAAAAACACAGTAGTAAGAATTTTATAATTATTAGTTGGATCAATGTTGGTTTGGTAATTGTATTTTTTATAGGTTCTACTATTTATACCAACATAGAATACCTAAATCCTCCATGGTACACACTCTTTCACGTGATTACCCTGTTAACTCTCGACTCCGATACAATTTATGCAATTCGATTAATTCGGCTATTAACAGAAGAACTTATCCTCTGGAACAGACAAGCAATATATTCTCGTGAACATGGTGAAAATGAAGTCTATTGTAAAAGAATGTTTCAGTCCTATGCTCAAATATTTAAATGCTACAAGATCGTTCAAAAACATTTTCAACCAATGGTGAGTAGACATATGTGTGGAAATCGGTTGCCATGGTATGTGCTGCGGAGGAATTAAAAACACGTCGTAAGGAAAGTTTTGAGTGTGAACGTGGATCGTTATAAGAGTAGAGGAAGACCAAAGAAACGAATGGATGGATTGTGTGAAAGATGTAATGGTTAGAAAGTAGATGATTATAGAGATGACGGTTATTAGAGATGTGTAGACGAAGAAGATATGCTGCGACAATCCTAATATTATAAATGCGAAAGTGAGTTTGTTTCTTTGTTACACTTTCACGCTAAAATGGCTGACCGGATTCTGATGAAATTTGGCACATGGGTAGACCATCCGATCTGGGTAAGGACATAGGATACTTTTTATCCCGGTATTCCCACGGGGTTGAGACTTATGCGGGTGGAACCGCGGAGCGCAGCTAGTCCTAAATAAATTGACATGATGAGTAAGAACGAATAATTGTTGTTAAACTTTTGGACTAATATTTTTCTCTTACTTGTTCTTTTCCCTTTCTTCTTATCTTTCTAGCAATATCATCTTTCACTCAATCTATCGTTTCCTTTGTCTCATAATTTTCTCTTAACATTCTTAACTTTTTTTCATCTTCATCCATACTTAAAGCTTTTCTCGCGACATGTTCCTCTGTATGGCATCCCCAAACCATGACAAACAATTTCTACACAACTTCTCGTTTATCATTTTCAGATTTTCTCTTTTTAAAACGGCAGAATCTTTCTTCCATGAATTGGTCAACGGTCAGATCGTAATTGATTTTTCCAAGTTTGTTTTTAATAGAAAGGAGCCAGTGAGTACAAATTTATTATTTATTTTAGCACAATGAACATTATTAAGTGTTCAAAAAATTACGTAAACAAGTACAAATACTTATATTATAAACTAAAACAACTAGTCACAGAAAAACAGTGCGACGAATTGAATGGACTTTTTAGAGGACTAAATAGAGAAAGCGTGATATCCCGAGAAATTTAAAAGAATGGGAGTATTATAAATAAATAAAAAAATGTTGACTCTTGTTCTTTTCGAATCGATGATACTTTTTAGATAAGTAATTCATCTGTTGGGCAAAATAAATGACCACGTTAGTGCTGGCTAGAAACGACCATGCTGTAGCGTCAGTGGTTTTCATTGGATCCTCATAAGTGCAAGGACACTCCAGCAAGTGAGAATGTGAATAATAGGTATCATTAAAACATCATCATCATTAAATTTTTCGTATTTACAGCGTTTTGTACAATTATTGATTTACGCTTGGTTTTTAAAAAACTTGATATTGCAAATTACACTCAGTTTGCAACTCGAAGAGTTCTATGTTACCGTGGAGAATGCTCAAGATTCATGCGCTATTGTGTTGTCGTCAAATTGTACAGGTAAAATTGTTAATTACTTATTTACCTATTTAATTATACAAATTCTTATACTCCCGCACACGCTCGCACACTCACTCATACTTCACTCACAGTCACACACATTCTTTCACAAACATACACACACCCTCAAACACCCAGACACACCCCTCTAGACAAGCACACTTGAGACATACACAACACTTTCATTTAATGGTTTTTTTAAGCTATTGCATAGCTTTTATCGCGGGCTTTGAGCACGGCGACCGAATTAAGAAATTCCGTAACGAAAATAGGAAGTATGGAAGTTACAAATGCTATGCAATGTGTCACACGTTTTTTTTTTGTTTCCCTTTTCTTTTTCGTTCCTCTTGGACGTGCTTTATGTGGTATTCTGCTGCGCAGAACCACAAAATCTATTCTATTTATATGTTTTATACTAAATACCTTTTGATCTATTTACAAATTAAAATACTATGACACGTAACTCACCTTTTATATTTCTTTAACATTAATACCTCTGAAATGCATACTTTTAATTATCCTCTGATTGTTTTAGCATTCAAAACTTATTTTATATTACTCATAATCGTCTTTGTAAAATAATCTTAGAATTATTTATATTCTGACATTTTCAATCTTAACTGTCATTTGTCCAATTTATTTTTCTAAACCATAGACATAACACACCATGGACCAGTACACTTTATCGTTTTCTAAACCTTTAATAAAGCCGGTGTATACGAATAAAAGCGGTTTACAGAGGGAAGCCGGCCAAGCAGGTGTTCTTATTGCTAGGGTTAGTCCCTAGCAATAAGAGCATCTGTAGGCTTCCCGCTTTTATTCGTTCTGGCCGTCTATCACTTGATATATGTTTGAAAACGTTTTACATATGCTATATGCTATGCTATATGCTTTATGTATCTGTGTATTCTGTTGTATATGTAAATGGTACACCACTGACTACCTGCAGTATTGTCTCTCCTTTTCCATTTAAATCCATCCAAAGGTTGTCTGTAAAAGATCGCTTTTAGCGATAAGACCGCCCATTGTGTCACACAATGTAAAATTTCTATATTAATGTCTGTAATTTTTATGGTGTACATAATAAAGAATATTCTATCTATCTATCTATCTACAAAATGACACAGAACGATAGAAACGGGCTTCAAGTTTTTGAGTTGAGTTTGGAGTTTGGTCTGAGCGCCGCTGGTGAGGCCTTGTTTTTGAAACCCTGGAATCTAATTCTTAAACAAAGTTATTTTAAGTACTTAAATCTTAGTCCAATCAATTCAGAGTGTCTAACCTAACTTCTAAAAATTGTTCAAAAAAAAACTCTTGAGTGCGTCTGAACTTACGTCGTATATCATTTAACACACTACTGTGCTGCACCCTTCTGGCCGCGTGGCGCAAGGCACCACACGTATGCAGCAGCATAAGAGAGGTCTCTGACGCCAAGCGACGCCACCCTCCGAGAGAGGCCTCTGTCACTCCCCGACGTCAAGCGGCGTGACGCCAAGCGACGCCACCCTCCGAGAGTGGCCACCGTCACCCTCCGACGTCAAGCGGCGTGACGCCAAGTGAGGCCTCCATCACCATCATAGCTTGCCGTCACGCGTAACATTGACGCGGCCCTCCCATTAGCGTGAGGTACCATGTAGTGTCTCCGCTACCTAATTATTACTCACACCCACCTCTCCGTTCGACAGGGCTCGCAGTTTGACGTGTGACGCCAAAGCCCGGCTCCTTCACACTACCTGTCTGCCTACCTGCCTATTTGTCTCCGTGCCTGCCTACCTGTCTGTCAGCTTGACCCCACCTATCTCGAGCATCCCACGTCCTGCGAAGCCGGCCCTTAATCTAATTTAATTTTAATTATTTTACCATTTATTTTTATTTTAACTTGTGACTTACATTTAGGTGCCTCTAAAGAGGTAAACGTTACGTTACACCTAATAGACTATTGTGTATAATTTGTCCAATTTTCTATATGCACTTCACTTTGAAGGGACACTGGCTCCTAAGATACAGTTATAAAAACGTAGTTTAGAAGTCAGGGTTTTCACTCTGGAGCACAAACTTAAGCCATTTTTTTATTAAAATAATGCATACCTGTATAGAGAAATAAAGATTTATTATTTATTTATTATTATTACTAGAATGTACTAAATGGTGACTGGGATAGCCGTGGTCGCAACCTTGGTTCCAGAAGCTTCGACTAAGATACGGGCTTTCATAGTAATGTACACAAAGTTTGGCCGCAATTAGTCGGAAAGCACGTTCTGTGTCCAGTTAGTCGTTGCGACCAATTCCACGCTTATTGGATCGCGATACACAGGCCTTAGTCGTGCCCGCGAATTGCTCGAGGTCCGTTATTGACCAACTGAGAGACAAATAAAGTAACGAGAAACATGAAGAAATGGGCCTCAGAGGTTATTATCCTTAGCTAGCTAGGTGGGCAAGGTCTTTCAAAACCCAACTGTCAAAATTGTGTAACGGGTTTCTTTGAAACGGTTCGATTACTTGTGTTCCCAAAATTCATCCAGCAAATGAAGTTGTGGCCAAATGTTATTTGAAACAAATAAAGCTTGACAACAATACAAATAATATTGATAATTATTTTATTTACAGACGAGGAAAAGAAGTTTTGCAAAAACGTTCTTCGTTTACACCGAGCGTCATTCAGAAAGATGGGCGCCTTTGGCATGTTTTACATAGACATTTGTCATCCACTACGTTTGATCGCGCTTATCACCAACTATACTGTTGTGTTGTTACAGTTTGCATTTCTGTAATCCTAGTACTTAGAAGTAACTAGAGTGAAGTTCGAAATGAAGGCTACATGTCATTGTTAACAATTTTTACCTTGAGCTGGTCTAGCGTAGTACCGAATTCCAATAGAATAAGAGGCCAGCTTATACTGGTATTGCTTCCACTGATGTGCGGCCTACCAACCACTATAATAATAATTTTTAAGAAGAAAATATTTATATCGTAGGTCAATGGAAGAAATTAAAATCACAAAATAAAATGTGTATCTTTGTTTTAATTTAAATTTGTAAAAGCTTAAGCATTTTATTTAGTTTTCAGGTAACTTATTTATTTTCAATTAGGCTTTTATTAGTTTTAACAGTCGTGATAAATATTTAACATAGATTCGCGCTTGAACTAAAAATAATCAAACACTCTTTTTTAAAGCTATAATAAAAGATATTCAACATCCTACTGTTTATACGGATAAAAAATGCAGCATGAATTTGTCGTGTGATCCCAAAATTATCCGGTAAAATATCGTACTGATCATCACTGATACATCACGTCATTACGTCATTCCTTAGGTTATTGCTGAAAACCAGCGCTGTAGAAGTTAGGTTCGTTCAAATTCACAGCTTTTCGCTGAGCAATGACCTATGTTCTTGCACAGATGCGACGCAGAGATTAATATTTGTTGTTATTTGTTACAAAATTAGATAACTCTGCAATCGGCATTTTGTTTTTGTTATGTTTTTGTTGTCATTTGCTAATGTTGCAACATTAGCTATGTAATATTGTCTTTGGTCCGTGGCCTTGATAACAACAATGAACCAGTGTTATAGTTACTAAGAACAATATTGTCAAACTTTTTACCAATTGAATACGAGGCTTTTGGCTACTTTTGTTTTGTGTGTATTTTGTCCAGTTTTTAAAATGTGCGTTTTGTTTGTGCAGAATAAACAAGTTTTCTTTCATTCTTTTCTTTTTTCACTGTGTCAAGGGACCTAAGGGCTACGAGAGATAAAATAATAAAGATTACAAAAAATGGAAATTCATCCATGTGTGAATGCGATGTTACAGAAAGGATAATTGCAGTAATACTTTTTATTATTTAGCTTGTGATAATAGAACAGAAATGTATCATTGTCACTGCGTCGATAGAAAACAGTCCGGACGCATTAATTTTGACTATATTTACATCCATCATTCTTTTCATGTTTTTCCAGAGTATTTTCGATGTCACTGCAACAGATAATTATTAAGATAAATATCTTAATAATTATCTGTTGCAGTGACATCTAGATAGATAATTCTAGAAACAAATTCACCCTATATAGGGTTAATTTGTTTCTAGAAAGTATGTGTTAGGTCATAAAGATAAGCGCTAAGAAAGAGCACTGTTCAATGAAAGTCCAACAGCACGGTTTTATTCTTCTTCTTAGCGTATCCATTGCAATTGTAGTGGTATGTAACTCACAGGTTTGCTCGGTTAAATAGTCATGGCCTCAAAGGCCAGCTATGAGATGCCCTACTGAAAAAAAAAGTCTGTGGCCCAGTCAGTCAGAGTTCTAATGCAATACGACACACAAGCAGTTATTAACTGCCTCCCGCGTTTTTTTTTTTTTTTTTTTAATAATGGCTTCTCGCAGTTTTGACCACTAAGGTCGTGGCTGCTTAACCGGACTTTCCTGTGGGTGCCATAAGCTTCTACACTTAGAGCCTCCAGCCAGGAGCTTTTTTAACTATTCTAAATTAAAATTAAGCGAATGCTCGCTAAGGGCACCCCCTGTGGGGTACGGACCTCGGCTTAGGGCATCGCTGACGGGAGGACAGCAAGAGGGGACAGGCTGGATCAAATTTGTATTTATATCATGATTATTATTCGGGGTATTTAAAGCTACGTGCTCAGCTGCAACAACTGCTGGCACCTCGTTATCGAGCAAGGGTCGGGGGGGGATTCGTTTACTCGGGGAGTAGATCGCGTACGTAAAGGACCTCGGCGGCGAGGTCGGAATGACGGGAGGCGTCTGTGTTTGTGCACTGTACTGGTGGCCCTATTCTGCTCCTGGAGGAGTGTAATGGGGTCATCTGGGTCGGAGAGTACATGCCTCGGACGGCGGATCTGACTGATTTGGGACGGGACATAATTGGCTGCCTCGACTATCAGAGGGTTCCGATGTCGAGGAGCGGACTCAAAGTGGGCTTTGCCATGCGTTTGAGGAACTGGTGGATCGTAGGGATCTTACAGTCGAGATGGAGGATCTCGTTTCTGACGTACCACGGGGCTCCCGTGGCCTTGTGAAGGAATCTGTTTTGGAGGGACTGCATCCTATGGATGTGACGGGGTTTGGCGTGGGCGAAGACTGCTCCCGCATAGGTCATTATGGGACGGACACACGCTGTGTAGATACGCAATTTGCACTTTAGTGACAATTTGCTGCGTGAATTTAGGATACAGTGAAGCCTACCTAGAGCGAAAGCGGCTCGCGAACGAACCGTCTTTATGTGCTCTGAAAAGGAGAGACGGTGGTCTAAGATCACACCTAGGTACTTGGCTCGCTTCTCCCAAGGGATCGGCTTGCCGAACAGGGTGATCGTTCGGGGGGGAGGGGGGGGTCTAGATCTCGGTTTCGAGAATGAAACCGCTTGACTTTTGTCGGGATTAACTTCGATCCTCCACCGTCTAAACCAGGCGCCAAGGTTACTGACGGCCCGTTGTAGATTTAGGAGAGACGAAGGGGCGTTGCCTTTACAGATGATCGCAGTGTCGTCTGCGAACAGAGCGAGCTGCGTCCCTCTGTGTCTGGGGATGTCGCTGGTGAACAGCGTGAACGCGAGGGGGGCTATCACTGAGCCCTGAGGGACTCCTGCCCTTATGGGGCGAGGGGAGGATAGGGCACCTTCGATACGGTAGCGGAAGGTGCGATTCGACAAGTAGTCTCGTATGATGAGTACGAGACGATCCGGCACTCCGAGTTTGTATAGCTTGTATACTAAGCCGTTGTGCCAGACTTTGTCGAAAGCTTTCGCTATGTCGAAGAAGACTGCGCATGTCGGATAGCCGCGGGTGAGACCACCTTTGACCAGCTCGACTATGCGGTGGACCTGATGCACGCTAGAGTGCTGAGTTCTGAAGCCGAACTGCTCGTCGGGAATGAGGCCCTTAGTCTCGGCGTAGTCTCTGAGACGCTTATAAATAAGCCTCTCGTAGATTTTTCCGAGAACTTTGAGCAGACTGATTGGGCGGTAACTAGAGGGCTCGTTTTTAGGCTTGCCGGGCTTTGGGATACCTATGACCGTGGCCTCTTTCCACGTCTGGGGAAAGATGTTATTGCTTAGAGCACCATTGAAGATGGTGGTCAGTAGCATGATCAAGTGGGCTGGGAAGAGCTGGACCACCCTATTGGTGAGTCCGTCTGAACCGGGGGCTTTGCGCGTATGCAGACCTTTGATTATCTCGTGCACCTCATCTGGTTCGATGGGGGGCAGGGGAAAATCAGGGTCTTCTACGGGAGGAAGGGAGGCTCTACGTTCGACTTCGGCGTCGACCTCATCGAGGTGAGCTTTGTCTACTGGTAGGGTGCTGGGAGAGCATTGAGCTTCTAGACTGTCGGCTAGGCACTCGGCTTTGTCGATGTCGTCGAAGGCAATGGTTTTATCGGGGCGGACTAACGGGGGTACGGGGGCCGACTGGGGGGACCTGAGTTTCCTCTGGAGTTCCCAGAAGGCTAGATGAGAGGGCTCTAGATCGCTCAACATCTTATCCCATCCCGCTTCACGCAGCTCCGCTATACGTGTCCTAACAGATCTCTGATAGTAGCGCATATGGGCTTTGTTGGCGGCACAGGGGAAGACGCTGTAGGCTCGAGTAGCCGCGTTCTTCTCAGTCATCAGGGCACGCACATCGTCGGGGAGATTCAAGTAACAGGGTTCTGTTGCTGGAACCTCCCTGGAGCATTCGCTCAGGACGGTCTGTACGTGCTCCGTGAGTGAGTCGATCGCGGCAGTCGTGTCAGCGACTGAGTCGAAATTGTCGGGGATCGAGTCTAGTAAGGGGGATGTGTTGGATTTCAGCTGAGTGCTTACTTTCCTCCAGTCCGTCACCTTTTTAGTGGAGAGGGGTTGGTCAGGGTCGGAGGGACCTATGCGGGAGGTGAGTTTGACAATTACTGGTCGGTGGTCAGAGGTAAGCTCGTACACCGTTTCTATTGAATCTAGTCTTAGATTAACGTTCTTAAGGAGCGTTACGTCGAGTACGTCAGGGGTATGACTGATGGTATGGGGATAATGCGTGGGACTCATCGGAGCGATGATGTCGAAGTTTAGGGAGGAGGAGAGGTCGAACAAGTGCCGACCTCTGGTGTTGGTGGTGGAGCTATTCCAAGAGGGATGTTTCGCATTGAGATCCCCCGCCAAGATGACGGAGTCACTCATGTTTAACAACAGTTGGATATCGTCCGAGAGATTTTGGAAATTTTCCGAAACGTTGGTAGTAATGGGAGGGATATAGACCGACACTAGAGTGATCGGTGCGTGACCGGTCATGCCCAGATGGCATGCTGATACTTCTAATCGTGAGAGGGGGGGAGGATCCATTGGGATGCAGTACAGATCCTTTTTGTAATAAATGAGGGTGCCGCCTCCATGACAACGCGTTCTATCGTTCCGAACGATACGATAGTTAGCTAAGGAGGGATTGCCTCTGTGGGGCTTTAGAAAAGTTTCCTGGATGAGGAGGATATCTAGTTGATGAACGCGGAGGAAGTCCGCGATTTCATCTTTTTGTTGATTTAAGCCATTGGCATTGAAGGTGCCAAGCTTGAGGGATCGGGGTTTAAACCTAACCTGAGTGGTGTTAGACATGATGGGGGGTAGAGAAAGAGGTGAGGGCTTGCGTGATCTCGGGATACGCATTGAAGACGTTACGGATTGCCGCTAGGCTACCCGATTTCTTGGCTGTAGAGATGTCCAGGGCCATCTGCGTAGCCCTGGGGGAACAGAAAAGTTCGAACGCGGTACTGATGACGTCAAAACGTTCGTCAACGGGTTTAATTGGGGCCACGGGAGTGGGAGCGGGGCGCGGGGGTTTTAGAGCGGTGGCGGGTTTCGCGGGGGGCGCAGAGGGCGCGAAAGAGGGGCCGCGGAAGCCGGGGGGAGGGGGGAGGTGATGGACTCGCGAGTCCATCATTGTATAGAGAGGGGTATGAGGGGGGGGGGGGGGGCGCGGAATACCCAGGGCTGGGAAAGCCTGCTGGTGATTGAGCATAGTCCATGGACTAGGCCTCTGAGGGCTTAGCCGCTCAGGAATCTGGGAGGAGGGGAGGGGATGGAAGTCCCTCTGTTTTTGCTGCCTCACGTCTAGACGTTTGGTCAGCTTGTTAGATGTAGCCTTAGGGGCTTTAGAGCAGCCGCGGTAGTTGGCTGTGTGGCCCTCGAGGCCGCACAACACGCAACTAGGCGGGCTGTTGCACTGGCTACGGTCTTTTGGACGCGAGCAGTCAGCGGTGCCGTGGTCACCCAGGCACTTTACGCACCTGGGTTTTGCATGGCAATTCTTTTGAGAATGGCCATACAATTGACAGCGGTGACACTGTCCGATCGCGCTGTTCTTCCAGGGCTTCTCGATCGAGAAGCCCATGAGGTTACATAACGTCTTTATGTTGAATATGGGGTGATGCCCCTCGGTGAGGGAGCACACGACTAGTACCATGTCGTATGCTTCCCTGCCGCGCGAACGATGCATGCGGTGCACCTCATCTACAGGGATATTTTGCGACTGAAGGTCGGCTAAAATTTCGGCGGGAGAGATTTCCTTGGGGATCTTTTTGATCACCACACGGATCTGCCTATCTTCTGGGAGGGAGTAGGTGTGGAATGACACAACTCTCTCTCTCAGAACTCTGGTAAGGTCCCTGTAGTCTTTCGACGTAGGGACTAGAACCTTGATACCCTGTTGGGTAGATCGGGCATTTGTGTAGGAGATTTTCATCTCCATACACCACTTGGATACAGCCGTCCACTTCTCCTTGTCTTGTATGAAGACAGGAGGTGGAGGCGCGACCTTCTTAGGGCCGGAACTAATGGGCGCGGAGCAATCCATCGCGGTGGATGATGCGGACGGGGAGGCAGAGGGCGCGGGGGCATCCTTTGCGGAGGATGACGCGGTTCGGGGGGCGAGGGGCGCGGGGGGGGCCTTCGCGGAGGACGTAAACGAGATCGGTGGGGCGGTGGAGGGGGAGGGGGAAGCTACGGTAGCGCAAGTCGCGACGGTAGCACGCTGTTTAACCACAGCTGGTTTGATGGTGACGGTGGATGAAGAGGAGTCCGAGTCCTCTATTGCGGCGACCTTACTGGCCTGCGCAGAGGTCTGCTTCCTGTTCTTCCTCTTTCTTCCCTTTCCTTGGACGGCTATGAAGCCGTCGTCGGAGGGGGAGGAAGAGGTAGAGGACGCAGCGGACTTTGGCTCGTCTTCCTCCTCCGAGCCAGAAGGGTAGGAGGGTTGCTTTGAAGAAGCAGCGGGGGCGTCGGTGTCCATTGACTCCGACGAGGGGGAGGGGGAGGGGGGTCTGGGCGACTCTACAGTCGGAGGGGTGTCAAGAGCGTCGCTGAACGTAGCGACGCTGACATCTTGGTCGGGGTTTTCGCCCCTTGAGATGCTCAAGAGGCTGGAGAGTTGATCCTTATATTTCCCTCGGAGGGAGGGCTCTGACTCGAGTATATACTCGAGAAATAGGGTTAATTTCTTCGAGAGAAGCTCGAGGTCTACCTTTTTGGTGGCCATAATGGCGGGGGGGGGAGGGAATGGCCTAACTATGCCTGTCTCCCCGGTGGGAATGCCGGGGATGTGTACAATCCCTCCCTGTCGGGTAAGACAGGGAGGATGAGTGCCTATCGGTGAGCCCTAAGCTTGATTTGGCCCGTTGCCTATCTTAATGTGCAACGGGGTCCTGACCAGTCTAGTGTGAAGGGTATGAAGATACCCGACCACGCTAGGTGAGTTGCTGTGGAAGCAAAACTGTCACCACGTGTTGACTAGGAGATCCCCCAAGGCCAAACACTGGGACCCGGCCAATTCACTGCCTTACCCTGAAGGGGATCGGCGGGTGTGTTGGGTCAACACCCCACTCGGCTTCGTTGGCACCGTATGGTATCCACCGAGTGACCACGAAACTGTGGTTTTGCCCGGAAGGGGCCTGGTGAATTTACAGACGAGAATCTCTTGTAAGAGAAATAAGATAGCCTTGAAAAAGGCCTTTTTGATGGATCTGTGCCCGATCGATAAACGATCGGAGATCGGGTGTAGTCGAGCGACTACGAAAATCGTTACGTAATGCAACGAATATATGACTCAGAGCAATGAGTCAAGAGCGGGAGAGCGCAAGCACACAACCGTTCGCGACCGATGCCGGAGCGTATATGAGCCTCCCGCGTCATCTCGCGTCACATTATATTCACTTACTCGTATTCATGTTTATAAACCGTGTATAGTTATAATTTCATCATTAAATTCAGTGTGTTTATACTAAATGAACAATTAATTTCGTTTACTTATATAACCTATAACACACTCTAACAAAAGTTCTATACAATTATGAAAGTCGAAAAATTCAAATATTGTGATACCCAAAATTCAGCCACGCGAACGCCGTTCGCTGACGCAATCATAAGATCCCTGTGCCTGTTTAGCCAATTTTCAGTGTCTAGTGTTCATACGTATTTGAAGCTTATTCTCACACGTAAATTGTTCATATTCGTATGTATTATATTGACTGAGCAAAGAGCGATCTGTAAATCTTGCTCTTAGAAAGGACTTTATCTAGCAGTTATGCTGCGACCAGTAGACCAATGAGGTAGTGAACTACGTTATGGTCCCCAGAAACCTTTCGTACGCAATAAATGTACTCAATTTGTACATTCTTAAAAAAACGTACCTTGAAAAGTTAAGAGTAGACACTTCATTTTTACCTACAGCGTAATAAAAATGAAGTGCAATCGAGTTGAGTAGAAAATGGAAAAGGAGGCAAAAATGAGGAACTTCCATACAAACTTTAATCCCCTATTATAATTATAATTCGTTATAATAAGTACCTGGGCGACCGAGCTCTGCTCTGGTGAAAATAGAGAATGCTTATTTAATAGTATATAATAGTTTATACTAATTCCATATATAGTACTTACATACTAATTCCATGCAGCCATGATAGTAGGTATTTACAAATTCCATGCTGCCATGTCATTATTCTAAAGTAGTCATCGTATTCTAAACTTCGGGCGACCGAGCTCTGCTTGGATGAAAATCCGGAGAAAATTAATTTTCCCAGATATGAGACCTAGCTAGATCGATTTTTCGCCCCCGTAAACCCCTTTAATGCAACTTTTATTGAAATCGTTAGAGCCGTTTTCCAGAACGTGATTACAAATATTGCTCATTTAATAGTATAAGATATAAGGAACTCTTGTGCAAAATTTTATTCTTCTAGACCTAGTGGTTTAATGAAATAGCACAAGTATCAACTCGGAAAGGGATCGTCACCGTATCAACTCCAGCCATTCAGGATTCTTTGTATGAAACTCCCTACTGCAACGCACACTCATCGGAATCGTAACGTAATTGCCTCGCCTCGGGACAAACTCACGAACCGCGGTGCGGTGCGTGGTCAACTTGCAGTCACCGTGCTTATGGCTCGTCATCTCCGCGCTTACGTCTCTCCGTACTCGAGCTTACGTCTCTTCGTCCACCCTTTCCCCTTTCACCCCTCCCACGGCCTGCCTGCAGCACATTACTGTTCCTCTTCATCCAGTGCTATGGCTATGACAGTCATCTCGCGTATTTTGAACCGGGATATAATCGTGCGCTACACTTCACGTTCGGATTCATACTGATTTGGTGCCAGCCAGGTCAACCAGCGGTCGGCGAGCCGTAAGCGCGGCGTCACCTAGCCACAGCCGAGTCGATGTATCGGACCTGCGGTTCCGCTTTGGTAACGGGCTTACGTTAAGTTGACGCCTGTTTGACGACGAGGCGAAAAGCGATACGGTGACGATCCCTTTCGGAGTTGATATGTGTGCTGATCTTTAGGCTTTGCCTTGTGTGTCAGTGAATGATAAATGAATTTAAGATATTTATTAAGTAGGTAGATTTACGTTCATAGTCTGCCTCTACTAACACTTAAACCAAAACACAAACTGTCAGTAATGCAACCTTGATTTATACAAAGGCAAACTGCAGCAGTACAAAAGTATAGTTAGTAAGTAAAGCCAGCATTTTTAACGGAAAAGTAGCATTAATGTGGAACATTCCACAGACATTCATCTTGTCGATTGTCGCTCGATGGAGACGTTGAATGTTCTTGCACAACTTTCTCTCAGCATCTGCAATATTAAAATTATGTCTTAAGTGACTGTTTTATCCTGATGGACAACAATATATTACTGTCGGTAGACATAGACAATTATATATTGTTGTCTGTATCTATAACGAGTGTAAAAAGGCAGTCAACGAAGCCGAAAGTCACTTCTTGTTCTTCCCGTCCTTGTGATTTTTTTCATTGGACCTTACCTAGGAACCTTCTGGTTATTAAAGGTATTTTGACTTTTTCACAAAAACACTATAACTTAACTTTTAATACCCCCACGACTACTATTCTGTTGCGTGCAAAAACAAACTTAACTTTGTAGTTGATAAACATGTTCTCCTATACGGAATGTATGGGAAAACATGTTTTTGCAACTGCAAAGTTAAGTTGGTCGATTATTACTCGATAACTAGTAAAGCTTACTTAGCTGTCATAGTTTTCCTTTTAATTTCGTTATACTACTGCTGTGATTTTTTTCACGTATCCAAAACCAACCAGTTAGCTGGCAGGGGGGGGGACACTTGACTCTAACAAAAATTAGCACACGGAAACGGATCCCTGAATCCAAAAATGGTTTTCACAAACCTTTTCAATGATACCCCACACTATGGGATAAAAAAATAAAAAATAAAACATCACCACTTTACGTGTATGGGAGGTACCCTAAAAAAAAATGTTTTTCATAATTTTGTTTTACCACTTTGTCGGCGTAATTAATATGTATACCTATATTAAATTACAGCTTTCTAGTACTAAGGGTCTTGGAGCTAGACCGCGGACAGACAGACAGACAGACAGACAGACGGGACGAAACTATAAGGGTTCTTTGTTTACTACGGAATCCTAAAAACGATACGTGTAGTTTTTAATAATTTGATTTAAAATAATACCTGTACAACTTGATTTCAAAATAACCACGCACGTGTTTTGAACACTATTCATCGCTGTGTAGAACTTTTCACAGTACAAGCTCAAAATAATTTCAAGCAGCAAACTTTTCATCACCCAGCCGGACAAGACTAGAATGGAATATAATATTGCAAACTGCAACAAGTTTTTTTTTGTTAATACACTTATACTCATCCATTTAAGCGGGGTGCGCAAAAGTAGCAAGTGAAATTAAAATTGTCTTAATTTTTTGCAATTTATAGGTCATTGTCAGGTTGTATGATAGATAATGAATCGCGAACCACCAATACAACTCTCTTAGTTCAAAGGACCTTGGGCAGGAGTCTGGTCTCAACTCTCAACAGTGATGAAAATTATGCCATGTGAAAGCTTTTGGGGTATTATTTAATTTATACTATAGCAGCTAAGTCGAAATCGAGCGCAAACATGGTGTTTTGGAACATCCAAAAAAGGTTAGGTCTTTTTTAAGTTTGTTAGGTGGGATGAGAGGGCGGAGGACATCCAAGAGTATTTTCAACGAAGGAAAAAAAAAAGTTTAGGGTAGGTAGGTATGTAAGTAGATAGGGTAGGTAGGTATTTATAGGTAGGATAAGTAGGTATCCTTTTTGGTTAGATTAGGTTAGTTTGGTTAGGTGGAATGTGAGGGCGGTGGACATCCATGAGAGGGTTGAGGACATCCATGAGGAATTTCAACGCCGGAACAAAAAAAAGGTTAGGTTAGGTTAGGTAGGCATGTAGGTCAGGACGCGATGGCAGAGGCTGGTGTGAAATGTCGTGCGATGTTCCACAGGGTTCGGTTGTGGGCTCTCTCCTGTGGAACATCGGATATGACTGGGTGCTGAGAGGCGAGCTTCTACCGGGGGTGAGCCTTACGTGCTATGCGGATGACACGCTGGTCACGGCTCGAGGGAGCTCGCACAGGAAGACAGCGTAGCTGGCTACGGTTGCAGTCTCGCAGGTCGTGAGTTGCATACGACGCCTAGGCTGAGAGATGGCCCTCAATAAGTCAAAGGCCATTGCATTCCATGGCCCTCAACCGGCGCCGCCACCGGGATTACACATTGTGGTCGGAGGGGCTCGTATCACTGTCGAATCAACCATGAAGTAACTAGGATTGATGCTCGACAGCCGATGGGTCTTCGGCCCCCATTTTCAGCGGCTGGAGCCCAAGCTGGTGGGCGCGGCGGGTGCGTTGTCAACGCTGCTTCACAATTTAGGGGGCCCGAGCACCGCTTGTAGGTGGTTATACGTGGGGATCGTGCGATCAATGGCCCTCTATGAAGCCCCGGTGTAGGCAGATGATCTGACAGCCGGCAGAATTGCAATACTGCGAAAACAGCAAAGAGCGATGGCCGTCAGAGTCATAAGAGGATATCACACGATCTCTTACGATTTACGGCGGCTTAATTATTGGCCGGATCCCCGCCCTGGGACCTGGAGGCGAAGACACTCGCGACACTGCATCTACGAGGAGGCCAAGACACGAGGTGAGACAATGATGCAGCGGCAGATCATACTGCGCCGGTCAGAGCTCCGTCAGGTTATGGTGGCAGAATGGTGCTCGACGACTGGCTAGGGATGAGTCACGGCTCCCTGACGTTTTGGGCGAGGCAGGTGCTCTCGGGGCACGTTACTTCGGCAAGTACTTGTGTGACATAAGCAGGGGGCCGGACGCTCGGTGCCATCACTGCGTCCACTGTCTGGAGGACACGGCACGGCATACGTTGGCCGAATGTGTCGCATGCGAAGAGCCACGCTGTGGCCTCATTTCAGAAGTGGGGAATAACTTTTCGCTGCCGACCGTAGTTCGTTCAATGATCAGCAGTGCAGAGTCTTGGGACGTGGTGGTATCCTTCTGCGAATCAGTTATCTCGCAGAAGGAGGCTGCAGAAAGGGAAAGGGAGATCACAAGTACTCTCCCGTTCCGCAGCAGGTGCACCACGTGTGCCTCTCTAAGACGTAACGGGGAGAGTTTCACTCCCCCTATGGGTCGGGGCCCGCAGACGGGCCGTCACCAGTCCGAGGCAGCGAAAGTCGCATTTGCACTCGCAGCCCCCGACGCAAGTGTGAGAGGGAACACCGGGGTGATTTTAGTCAGTAAGAGTCTAACAGACCTCTTTGCCCACCCCAGGGCGGAGGACATCCATGAGGATATCCACCCCGACAAAAAAATAAAAAAGGTAGGCATGTAGGTAGATTGGGTAGGTAGATATGTAGGTATTTAGGTAGGTAGGGTAAGTTATTCAATTTGACTTCGTTAGCTGCTGCTAATATAAATTAAATAACAACCCAAAAGCTTTCACATGATATTAGTTCAATTAATAAAGTAGTTGTAGAGTGCGTGAGCTGGAACCTAAGCGATTTCTTCAAAAACTTATTCAGGGTGCTTAAGGAGAAAACATACTAAAAATCCTGACGTCCGCAAATGGTATGGGGCACCAGCAAAACTGACCTCCCTCAATCCGTACCGCTTCCAGTCATTCATGAGGTCAGTAGCAAATGTTAATTCTGATATCAGCTCCCTTCCGCCAACTAAGAGCGCAGCTAAATATCTTTCCTGGCGCACATACCACCAACTGCAGCAGTGGCTCGGGAGTGAGCTGCCCCCTCAAGAGTGGGGATGGAAAAATTAAGGTAAATGCTGAAAGCTGAATACTTAATTGCTGCCAGTAATGCTGAAATGTTCTGCTGCGTGCCTTCATTGCCAAGGAAAATGCTTCAAAGACATGTCTTTTAGCGAGGAAGACGATGAGAATGACGATGAAGATGATTTAGAGCACTTTCAGCAAGAACCACTCAACACTCACCAGTGACGAGGAAGAAGATACCACAGAAAACGAACTTTTGCCAGGACCTCACGACCTAAGAGGATAAAATACGACTCACAGAATTGGAATTAGAAACAAATATAGAAAAAAACTTTTTTAAAATTTTTACTTTTTCAGAGCGTGTAGTTCGATTTTCTAGGGAGAAAATCGAACTACACGCAAAACTTCCAAAACTTATTCAGGGTGCTTAGGGAAGCTCCCTGAATAAGTTTTGGAAGAAATCGCTTAGGTTGGCATTCTATACCCTCCTTTGAGTCATTCCTTAATTGAATTACAATTATGTTTCATCACTGTTGAGAGTTGAGCCCAAAATGACGCATGGTCCTTTGCCTACTGAATGACTGTTCGATGAAATTCTGACATTCGAAGCCAATTCCACATTAAAGAGTTGTATTGATGATTTGAATCAACATGCAGAGTATACTGACCAACAAATTGCAATAAACGTAAGATTTTTTATTTTGCGAGCTTCCCTTGCGCTTTTACCTTAAACAATCCCGTATTTCAAACCAGAAACACTTGTTAAAAAAAAATACTTGCTAGTTTGAATACTGGATGCAGGACTGGATTGAAATCGTTTACATTGATCCAGTATCGATTAATGTAAACACTCGATTCCAGCACTAGAGTGAAATACTGGATTAATTTAAATCTGTTAGAAGAAAGAAAGAAAGAAAGAAAGAAAAAACATTTATTTGGACACAGTTCGCGAAACACAAAACACAGATTACAGTGGAAATAAAAATAATGTTTTTAAAACAATAGTGTGTGCCTCACGGCTGCGCCAAAAAGGTTCATTTCAGCATTAATGCCAGACAAATGCTGTCTGACGCTGGTTTTCTAATGAACCCTTAAGGACAAGTGACGGGGAGTACAAACAGTTTCAATATACGAGTACCTAATACATAATTTGTATTCTTAAAAACTAAATAAATAAATAAGCACGTAATCAAATATAATAACAACATTAAAAAAAACACGAATACAACAAAAACAGTCCCAGTAAAAAACTTGTTTTTAGCGAGCCATGTAGAATCCGTGCACCGGTGCACTCACAAAGCGCTACAGGCCGCCGACCGCAGCGGACAGATACACAACCCGCAGCGGGCAAAAATTACTGTTGGTTGTTTGATTAAAAAATATGAATAGTTATATATAGTAGAAAATAAAAAAGACAAGATTTGTCATAAATTGTTAATTTACATTTACCGGAGAAAGTGAAAGTACATATAACAATAGATAAAGCAGGTACAATTGTTAATAGAAGGTAAGCGTCATTTATTACGATAATATTCTTTTGCTGATCAGTATATTAGCCTCGCGATAGTGTTCAATAATTTATGATCCCTTTAGTTTCAGTTGTGCAGTTTCGAAAGATGTCACAGCCTAAGTTAGGTAATTATATTTTCGGCAATTAATCTTCGGCAAGGATTTTAACGATGTATGATGCGATCTCGATGTCGGCTGTGCGTCACAGTCGCAAGTAGGCCAGGAACAATGGGTAAGTACGAAAACAACGCGTGAAGATTGATCAGTGAGAAAAAAATAAAAAATAAAATAAAGTAATGTGTTCGTTTGTGTTTCCCACAGGTCTCACAACTACGACGGCACGTAGGCGCCACGGATGACACAGCAGTGCCATCGAGTCGGGGACATTTGAGGCAGCAAAGGACGGAAAATCAGTGAGCGTGCGCAACCACCCGCATTCCCAATATATAAATATTTATTTCATATAAGAGAAACATTAAGGGCGACCATATCTAGTTTCTGTTGCGAATCTATGAGATATTGCCGTAAACGTATTCTGAACGTGTGGATAGTGCCCAGTACCCTTAATGGTGGTGGGATGTTATTCCACACCTTAGATGCAGCGTATCGGAAAGTGCCTCTGAAAGCTGCTGTTCTGTGAGACTGTGTCGAAAGTTGTTGTGCACATTGCCTGGGCTCGCATTCTCGTCTACTAGCCATCCAACTAAGCTTGTCGTACAAATACCTTGGCTTCTGGGACTTAATGATACCAAAAAGTAGGCACGCTAGGTGTAACTTTCGTCTCGACTTCATCTTGAGAATAAAGTGTTTGTTAAGAAAGGGGGTGACATGACTTCTAGGGGGAACAGAGTAGCAGAAGCGCGCACATGCATTTTGGACTCTTTGTATAAGTCGATCGGTACGAGCCAGCAAGCGTGGGCCGTAAACCGTATCAGCGTAGTTTAATTTCGAAAGAACAAGGGTTTCGACGAGCTGTTCGCGAAGCTTTTCAGACAAGTATGGCCTCATTTTGTAGAGAAGTTTCAGACGATAGAAGCAGTTTCTTACGGAATTAGCAATGTGTTTCTCAAATCTAAGGCTGTTGTCCATGCATAACCCAAGGTTCCGCGCTTCATTCACACGGTCAATAGGCTCACCCATTAAAGTTAAATTAAGGCTTAATGGTATTTTCTTCAACTGCTGCCTCGTACCAAACAACATATATTTCGTTTTCAATGGGTTTAATGTCAGACAATTCTCATCAGACCAGGCGGCGATTCTTTCTAGGTCGGTGTTTAGGTCTCTAACAGCCGACTCATAATCATCTGGACGAAAAGATAAATACAGTTGGACGTCATCGGCGTAAATATGATACCTGCATTTTTGAAGGCACTTTATTATGTCTGCACAGTAGAGAATAAAAAGAATCGGACCCAAAATTGACCCCTGAGGAACGCCTCTTTCTATAGAAGTAAGAGCCGAAGTCAAAGTAGTACCATCCGACAAACGCAATTCTACAAGTTGTTTTCTATTACTGAGGTAGCTGTGGAACCATTGAATAGCATTGTCGTCAAAACCGTAGTATTTTAACTTTGACAGTAATAGTGAGACGTTAATGCAATCAAATGCACGGGAAAAATCGAGTAGTACCATCAGTGAACACATGCCCTTATCTTGGGCCGATAGAATATTTCCGTAACATCCAGTAATGCCGTCGAAGTGCTGCGCTGTTTCCTAAAACCGGACTGTAGATCAGGTAACACTTCGTTCTCTTCCAAAAACCGAGCTAATTGCCGGCACACTACCCTCTCCATTACTTTTGAAAGACAGGGCAAAATACTTATCGGCCGCAAGTCTTTAACTTCTACAGGGTTTGGACTCTTAGGTAGAGGTCTAACTGTCGCAATTTTCCATTGGTAAGGAAACTTTGATGTCCATATGGAACAGTTAACGATGTAGGTAATAGTTGCTAAAGTGTGCGGCAAAGTTAGATTTAGCATACTTAATGTTATGTTGTCGTAGCCTTCTGCATTTGACTTTAAGTCAAAAATAATGCGGGAGATGTCGTCTTGGTCCACCGGAGCAATTGTGAATATTGCTTCACTATATCTGTGGGTCTCATAGAATGTTAAAAGCGACGTGCTAGCTACCGGGTTGCCAGGGACATTCAAAAATGTGTTATTTATAAGGTCTGGGTTTCTAAAATGTGGGGGAAGATCTTGTCCCTGCTTTGCGGGTGCAAACGTGGATTTGATGTTTTTCCATAGTAATTTTGGATTATTTATCTTATTATTTACATTGTGCCTAAAGTATGCAATTTTTTCATGATACAAGGAACTTTCTACCAAGGATTTGAACTGCTTATAGTAATTATTTTTTGTTCCCGATTTTGTATTCCTATATTTGGCTAATGCATTGTCCCGTAACCGCATCATAAGCTGGATAGTGTCCGTGATCCAGGGATATGATAATTCCTTAATACGACAAGACTTAAGTGGTGCGTGAATATCAAACAATGATATTATGCAGTGATTAAAATGATCAACCATGTCATTCACATCGGTTAAATCAGAAACACGCCCTATGTTTGATTGCGACAAATCCGTATTAAAGCTATCTATACATATGTCTTTAATCGGCCTAAATTTTATTACATACGGTATAAATTTGTCCCGCTTTATGTGAAATTCGCTGACTATAATGGAATGGCCTGTAATCGAACCAAAGGATTCTACCGTCGTGTACCTTGCCCTAAGATCTGTGCACAGTAGGTCAATAAGAGTCTCACTCGTATCTGTGAAATGAGTAGGCATCGTGACAAGTTGAACGAGACTTATGCAATTTAAAAATTCTTGTACTTTTTTAGTTTTAGTCTCGTTTATGTTGAGCATGTTGACATTAAAATCACCGAGCAATATGTAATGGTCACAGTTACCCAACGTCGCAAAACTGTTCGTGATGGCATCCAGGAAGTGATCTATGTCTAACCATGGTGGCCGGTACGCTGTACCAATGGCAATTTTTTTCCCGCTTAGCGAAATTGTCAGCCACATCTGTTCAACGGAATCGAACCTGGGATCAGCCGTGCCAGTACAAATGCGCGCGCTCAGACCCCGCCGCAGATAAAACCCAACGCCCCCCCCTCGCCCCGCGCGAACAGCTGACGGCCGTGGAGTGTGGCGCAGACGATAGCCGGGCACGACCGGCGCGCGCCCCTCCTCCCCCGGCTGAAGCCAAGTTTCGTTTATGGCCATTATATCAAAACTATATCTGTCAATTGCACAAATCAAATCATCATGGCCTGTACCCAGAGACCCTGCGTTAAGGAAGCCAACCTTAAGATATTTTCCACTTTTAGGCATCATGACTGTACTGTAAAGTTACTACTACAGTTATAGTTACAACACTTATAACTTGATTTGCTATTAACACTTTTAACGGGCATTCATTCAAAATCATATTATCAGTTTTTATAGTCCTAAATATTATTATTAGTTGAGAATTAAATAGAAAAAATGTATAGGTCAGGTTTGCAAATATCGAATAGTTATTGTAAATATGTAATAAAATAATAAGTAAAAATGTAGAAAGGATTGAAAATATTGCTAGATGTAGGACAATGTAAATAAATAATATAATAATATAAGTATGTCGAAACTGGTTTACGAGCCCACTGAGATGCGCGCGTGCCGCCGCCGTGAGACAAACGACATTACATAACACAATATCACGCCTGTTTCCCCGGAGGGTCGGACAGAGCGAACAACACAACAGATAGTTATAAGACCATGGCACTTTTGCGATATACAATAAAATACGTGTCATTGGTATGTTAAAAACTAAAAATATACAATATAAATTAAAACAAAAAAAGCAGAAATAATAAAAAATAATGGAAGCAGTGAGACAGAAATATTTAGGCCATTTGGCCGTCGGTAACCGATACAGGTATGGGTGAAAAGATGCGCTGCACATCAGCCTCGCAGCGGATTTGGCAGGCGGCATCCCCAGGTTTGTAACGGGCAAGAATACGGCCACGTTTGCACCATACAAATTGCCAACCGAGCCGGCCCCCGGCCTCCCGCGCCATCCGAAACAACTCACGATTCTGCTTAGTAAGACGTTCGTTGACGTAGAATCGCGCTGATAGACCGGGCATGTCGAGATCGGCAGAAGTCATGCCACGACGTACTCGTGCGGCCTCCAACATCTCGTCGCGTAGATCACGGCGCGCGAGACGCACGACGAGGAAACGCGGGCGGGTCTCCACCGGCGTCGGCTGCGTAGCATTTATGCGTCTACCTCCAACGCGCTCGGCACTCACAATATCGCGCGCCTCAATTTTTACGCCCATCTTTGACGCCACTAGCATAGCCGTGTGTAAGGGATTTTCACCACTCGGCTCATGTAAGTTTGAGATCTGAATATCAGTGGCTAGCAGCTCTTGATCACGGTCATTTAAATCGCTCCGCAATTGGGCAATAAGTTGATGCACATCCGGCGAGACTTGGGATTGTACCGACTTTTGTTTCTCCATGACGGCCACCCTCTCCTCCAAACTATTCATACGGTTATTAGTGGACTGCAGTGAACATCTCAGGTCGGCTAGATCATTACGCAATAATTGAAATTCACTCCGTACCGTGTTAATGAACTCTTCCTTGAACTTTCTCAGCTCAATAGTGATGTCTTGAGTGAGCTCATGTGTGACATCCAAAGCGCCACCGCTTTTCATAGGACTCGTGTCTATAGGATTAGTCATACTGACTTCCAGTGGTGCGGCTGAATGGCCCCTAACTGGCGTTTCGGCCCGGTTGTCCCGTACAATGTTTTTGTTACACTCCGGGCAGTGCCAAGGGGATGTTAGAAGGCTTATTTTAAGTATACCAACGCACTGCCGATGATAGCAAGATCGGCAGTTGTCGCATTTAGCCGTATCCGCCGCCGCGAGATATTTACCGCAGCCACCACACTTTACCATAGTGAGATACAATTTCGTTTGCGCAATCGATCCAGAAGCAGTTCACTCGAGAATCACTAGATGGCGCTGTTTCAACTAAATGCGTTTATGGCAGTTATCACGGTGTTATGGCAAGTGTGACACCATAAAATGAAACACAGCGTCACCGGAAATTTGCACACACACTGTAAGTTCGTCGCACAGTTTTTTTAACAATTGTGTATAAAGTCTGTTATTATTTATACTTATAGGGTAGAAAAATACCAGTTCCCAAAATGAATACAGTTTTTATGTTTTTTTTATATTGTACACAGCACAGAATCACTAGATAATAGCGTCACTTGTAAGTTGCACTTATTAATGTCTTTTAAAAATAAAGTTTTTGCAAAAGAAGTACTAGTTTTTTTTTTAGATACGTAAGAAATATTTTGAGACTGCTATGTACTCAGTACCGTCACTCTTTTTGAAGGTACGGTAGGCTGCATGTCAGTGGTTTTGGTTTTCAAGTTCGTAAATTTTTAGTAATAGGATGGCCGAGCTGTAGGAAATGAGTAGGAAGCTTTAGTTTTATTCTGTTGTGTCTCCAAACGGTAGCGAGTGGAATACTTTATTAATTTGATTTTGGAATAGTTGCAGAAGTAGTAATTTATTTTTTATTTTTGGCAGAAAGAAGATGAGCCAAGAAAGTTGTATTTTTATCACTTTACTTTTATGTATTTTAATTAAATAATATAGTTTTACTGAGTTACGAGTAGCGCCCCACGGTTTCACCCGCATAAGTCTCGGTCCCGTGGAAATATCGGGCTAAAAAGTATCTTTTGTGTAATCCAGGTTATAAACTATCTCTGAGTCAAATTTCATCCAAATCCGTTCAGTAGTTTTTGCGTGAAAGAGTAACAAACATCCATCCTCACAAACTTTCGCGTATAAAATATTATTTATAGTAGGATATGCTAAATTTGATTTGCCCTACCATTCCCACATTCAAATACGACGGGTCTTGTAGATCTTAGACCCGACCATATGGACAATTTCCACGAATCCACCGTTCGCCAGATATTATGGATGATCAAATTTTCTAATTGCATAAGCATAACCAGCTTATATTAATTAAGTCATAATGAATTATGCCTTTATTATGAATTATGTAATCATAATAATAAATGTTTTAATTTTCTGATTTTTATATTTTATCACTGTTGTCGTTGAAATATAGATAAGATACATTTATTTGCATAAAACTTAGTATACAAGGTGTTTTTAAATGACAATATAGACGATGCTGTCATCGAAAAAGTTTAAATATACATTTGCATAAGAATAATATTCACCTTAGCAAGAATAGAATATTCATTTATTTGCTCAGAAAGTAGGTATTTACAATAGGATTGTTACAATAATATTAAAGAATCCTTGTACATTCTAAGATTTTGGCATGAAAATATTGTAAGCGGAAGAGGGTCGGGGAGTTTTAGGTAGTGATTCAACAGTACCACATATAGAATACTATTGTTTTTTAAAGATGAATGTTGCTGTCACTAATAAAGTTTGAATCCAAATTTAGATCAGGATTCATCGAAACATGAAATCACCCTAACACCCTGTATATCTCAAGACGCAAGTGGAGGAGGTTCGAGGAGTTTTTTCTTCGGTCAAATGTCTAATAATCATGAGCTACTTTGAAGCCCTGACTGCTTAGCTAGATGGTACCTGTGTTACAGGAATCAGTGTCTTCACCCGTTTTTTGAATATTAACATATTATGCAATAAAATTTAAAATAAAATAATTTAAAATGTAGGAATCAAATTCAGTGCATGCATGCTCTTGAGTGGTCTGTGTGTGTGTGAGTGTAAGTGATTGTGCTTGGTGGTTGGACTTTGGGTATATGTCGGGATATGTGTGCCAACTTTACTATAATTTATAATAATACCACGCCTATAGCCGGACTGCCGCAAAAAACAAGTCAAGGCATCTGTAATATGGTCCGTCGATAGCCGGTACCGTTCACAGGCGGACCATCATGTCATATGAGTCTGTTTACCTGTATTATGACGCTTACTGTGAGTACCGTGACACTATACTAGTTGCGGTATAGAGTACTAACGTCCAGAGGCCCGACGTCGCATGCACATGCGCGTCGATGTGAGCGGCGGCGGGAGGTCCCGAAATATTTTTAAATTTTTTATTGCCTGGACACTAGAAAAATTTAAGTGAGTGCAATACGACACTGAATCATGTGGCTTCTTAGTAATTTACACGGGTATAGGCGGTTTGTCTGTTTTGACTTGATAAAATTAACCGGCTGTGGGTGTAGCATCATATCATACACGAAAAAAAAAATACGCCTCTGGCCTTGACGTCAGTGAAAGTAATAAATGTAATGATCTAAAATTAAGAATTACTCACATTAAAATATTTGTCTCCGAGCACAGATGATTTTAAAATATCAATAGCTATTTGAACTTTGAGCAAAGTTAGAACAAGAAATTCCAGCGTGTGAAACACGATCTGAAAACCATAATGAATCGTTTTCATAAAAAAAAATTACACCTGGTTTCTAGGATATTTAACCGCAGTTTATTTTTTTAATAGTGTTATTGGTTCCATTTCTTGTTTCTGAACAGTTATGGATATTTTGCTCAATTGATAATTTTGTCAAATTAATAACTATTTACAAAGTTCATCGAGGACCTCATAAACCAGGCATTGGTTATGTATTTTTTTACAGGAAAAAACATACGTACCATGTGCTGAAAGGAAGTTTTGTAGATCATATAACACTCCAAAATATTGACATAAGCTTGAAACATTCTTTTGCAATGAGATTCCTTGTCACTATGATCCATCTGTTGCAAACGTTGAGCTTGAATGCTCCATAAATCAACTTTGTTGCTTAACAGCTTCAGAAATCTGGTAGCGTAAGCCATGTTTATGTCAAAATACATTATAACTATCCAACAGAAGAAATTGTAAACAGACATTTTAAATACAACACAAATATGAGCAGCAGCGGCAATGTAAAATCCACATATTATGATAACACTGATCCAATTCCAAATGATAAAGCGCTTGAAATAAATATCTTCATTAAGACATCTGTGAACGTCTTGAATTTTTAAGATAAACGATATGTTTCTTTTCGTTTGCCATACATTGAAGATGCAGTTTAAAATGAATCCAATGCAGTAGAAGAACAATTCGAAGTAAGCGGCGATGTACAATACATACAAAGATTCCCTTACTCCTTTAGTATAAAGCTCGTAGATTCGATGACAGAGTAATAAAATGGATATTATCGCACTACAGAATGTCACCATAATCGATGTTAGGTTATTTGGATATATGAAATTATCCTTAATACGATATTTGGGACAGAACAGAGTAATTTGCATGAGATTTAAAGGCAACAGCATTGACTGAATATCTTTGTCAACTAAGTTGAGTAACGGGAATGTCACTCTATAACAGTTTATTTTATTTAAATGTTTTGTTCCTGTTAAAGACTTCATTTTATGTAGTCTTAGCGGACCCAACTGAAAAATTTAATCAATAGAAAATCGTTTAACTAAACATTAATTTTGTAGGTAGATTCAATGTGATAAATAGTTCATTATGAATATTAGCCTGTCTCGACCTTTGTTTGAATGTCACGGTTTGTCTGGACGGTGCGTGGCATATTATTTACTAATTAGGTGTAATTGACCAAAAATGAAATCTGGAAAAAATAACTGCTTCTTCATATATTTATGTTCATGTTTATGCATATCAACAACAAAATGGTTAAGAATAGCAGATTTTTCACGTTTCCTTTTGGATCCATAGTAAAAATGTTCCTATTGATGAGAACAATTACCCTTTAAGAGGTATTCAGTTATTTTTATTACATTTTTTATAGGGAGAGTTTGAAAGAAAGGAAGTCGATTAAAACAAAACGTTAACGACTGCATAGTTTTTCATAAAATAATATTTTTATTAATTCAGCGGTAACACAAATTGTAGTTGTGCTAGAGTGTAGGTAGATATGACTCCAGCTAATTGCAATGACAAATTAGCATCGACGACAAAGAAACCAAATGCATTCATCTTCTTGAAAGATGCATTCTGCAAGCGTTGAATATTCTTGCAGACCCTTTTTTGTGCCTCTGAAAATAATGACGTCCGATTAAATTGACAATCTTGAGGTAGTGAGAAGCAATGATTTAAAATATAGAATTATTCTTCATCATTCCAAATAATTTACAAGTGGCCCGTGAAATAAGGACCAAACCAAAATTTTTGAAGCCTCTCTCCAAGGGCTTCCCGAAACACTCCCATGTATGTTCAGCGATTATTTATAGTTTAAGTTTTAATATTTTTACGGAAATTCTTAGTTGACTTCAGACTTTAAAAAATAAATAAAAAATATAAATCCTTAAATATCGGGTGTAAGACTCTTTCCGAAGCCGAAAGCCACACATTCTACAAATTATTTGGATCATTTTTTTTCATTAGACCATACCTGGGAATCCACTGGTTCTGGAGATATTGAAGGTCAAAGTCGCTTTTTTTTGGTAAACGGTTTCCACGTGTTATTACAAAACTTGTTTCCAAACAAACGTTACCTGAATTTTCGATTTTTCTTAACAAATTACGCATTTGAAGTTACAAAAAACGCAATGAATATCAAACGCACACTACCACGGCACGATTGCCTCTAACAACAAGCGCACGATACAGTGTCACGTGATCTTGAACGTTACGACGACCGTTTCCTGAAGTACCTCGCTGCGTGGTGCGGGTGGTGTGGTGACATGATGCGCGAGCTCAGTGATTCGTCAAAATTGTGACAAGTGTCACCGATGGGTGACAGTTATTACACATTTGACGAATCGGGGTGACAGTTGTCACAATTTTGACAAATCACTGAGCTCGTACATTACGTCACCATACCCCGTCGGCACTGCGCAGCTACCTCAGGAAACGTCTTTGTAAAACCGCAATTTTTTTAAATCAAATTTTTAAAATTATTGGTTCGGTTTCTTACTTTATCGAGTGCGTTTGTGTTGTTTTTTCTAAAAACATTACTTTTTAATTAAGTGTAGATACTGTGCTGACAAAATTCACCGCGTGCAAGCGCTCGTGCCGGGCGACACAACACGCCGTATGCAGTACTGCAGGTGGCTGCTAAGACAGGACCGAGGGTTTGTGAACAACATTATTTTCACGGACGAAAGCACCTTCATAAATAATAGCATGTGGAATCGCCGAAATTCACACTATTGGTGCTCTGTGAATCCAAATCAAACCCAGGAAACGGGCTTCCAGGCACGGTGGAAACATAATGTGTGGGTAAGCATTGTGGGAAACCAAATCCTAAGGCCTGTTTTCTTGCCACCCAGAATGAAGAGACCTGCCTACCTCGACCTGATTAATGGTTGCATGACCGACACGTTGGAAGCCATGCCAGTGGTCCAGCGGCGAAATGTGTGGTACCAGCATGACGGCGCGCCACCACACATTGTGAGACCGGTTCGCGAGCAGCTGACGCAGCTGTACGGCGACCATTAGATTGGGTGGTATGGGCCCCACGCAGTCTACGATCGATGAAAAATACTATCTGTCTTAATATCACCCAAAGTGACAAAAATTTAGCTCAAAGGGAAAATAATCCAAAAAATTAAGATTCGCTGTAGATTTACACTCTTTAAAAAAAGAAACAAATGAAAGGTTGGCAATGAATGAATGAATGAACACCCCACATTAATTTTAAAAACTTCCACGGGCCCTCAGTTTCCCAAAACAATACAAATAATAAGTACTCTTTGTGCTCTTTGGGTAAGCAATAAAGATATTGAGTATTGACATTATTTAGAGAAATTGGAGTTCGAACATGATAAGGCGAAAAAGACAATTTCAGCGGATGCAAGGAAGTACACGAAAAAAACATTCTACACAAAAAAAAAAATCATACAACTCCCAAAAAAAAAAACACAACAAAGTGAAAAATAACGTCATAACTAATATCGGAAGCCTGTGTCTTTGGTTTTGAAATTTCGCTTTTTGCCACCGACTTCCATAATTAAAATAATTTTTCACTATGCAGTGTTTTTTTGTAACTCGGTTGGTTTTTTATTGTAAAAGTTTTCACTTTTTGGTTGTGGTACCTACCCCACAAAAATTCAAATACCACTACCTGCTATGTAAATAACAGTGACAGAAACTTATCATATTATCATCCACATACTAAGTGGGAAAAAATACGTATTATTGAAGATAACTCAAAAACTGCCCCAGCAAAGTTAATAAAATTTATATGGGACTACCTCTAAAGCACGACATACAAAAAAAAAAAAAAAACATCAAAATCAATTTACAATTGGCGGAGTAATCGCGTAACAAACATACAAAAAACCGGCCAAGTGTGTGTCGGACTATGTACAATGAAGGGTTCCGTAGTTGGGATGAATATATCCCAAATACAAACTTAACATTGTAGTTGAAATACATATACTACATACACTCCAACTGTAAATGTAAATTTGTACACACAATTTTGTCAATTTTGACTTCTTATAGGTTTTCCCTCAGTAGTTTCGGAGATAAGGGGGGGAATGGTCCATTTTCTTCAATTTTCCTTAATATCTTTAAATATATTTATTTTAAAACCAAAAAAGTATATATATATTTAAAATTCTGGCAATAAGCCCTTTCATTTGATATGTCACACGATACATATATTTATTTAGTGCTACCAAGTATGAAAAAAATGGTTCGTGCAAACCCCCAGGCTGTTATAAAAGCTTTTAAAGATCTTAAAATTAAATCAACAGAAGATCTATGGGGAATGTCTGTAAAAGTCTGTAAATCTATCATCGAAACCATTGCGCCCTATTTAGCTTTCATATTTAACACCAGTGTAGACCAAGGAGTCTTTCCGGATCTCATGAAACTCAGTAAAGTAGTTCCTTTGTTCAAGTCCGGTGATAGTAAGGAACCCAACAATTATAGGCCCGTGTCAATTCTGCCAGTTCTCAGTAAAGTGTTTGAAAAGTTGATGCTTAATCAAATGTTACGTCACTTTAATAAAAATTCCATCTTTCATGAACAACAGTACGGTTTCACCAAAGGGCGTTGTACCACTGACGCCGGTGTCACCCTAATAAAGAACATTTTTAATGCCTGGGAAGAAGCACATGATGCCATTGGAATCTTTTGCGACCTCTCGAAGGCGTTCGATTGCGTAAACCATGAAACACTTCTGCTAAAACTAGAACACTATGGGATTAGGAATACAGCTCTTGATTTACTGAGATCATACCTGAAAGATAGAAAGATTAAAGTTCAAGTGAACGGCGTAAACTCATTGGGGTCTGAAATGGCAATGGGTGTTCCTCAAGGTTCGATATTGGGTCCATTCCTCTTTTTAGTTTACATTAACGATTTACCCCAATTACTTCAAAATCAACTGAAGATGGTGTTATTTGCAGATGACACATCATTGATCTTTAAAATAGATCGACGGTCACAAAATCTTGACGACGTGAATAACTCTATTCTTCAGGTCCAAGATTGGTTTACGGTAAATAATTTGGTACTAAATGAGAAAAAAACCAAGTGCATTAGATTTAAATTACCGAATGTTAAAAGTAGCGAATGTGACATCATATTGAATGGAGAAAAACTGGAATTTATTAATGAAACAGTTTTCCTAGGAATCACGCTGGACGAGAAATTACAATGGGGACCTCATATAACATCTCTTGCGGGGCGGCTAAGCTCGGCCGCTTATGCTATTAGAAAGATAAGACAGTTAACAGATGTAGAAACCGCGCGTTTGGTATATTTTAGCTACTTTCACAGCATTATGTCATATGGCATTTTACTGTGGGGTCGGGCTGCTGACATTGAATCCGTCTTTATTTTACAAAAGAGGGCTGTCAGAGCCATTTATAACCTATGTCGTCGCGAATCTCTCAGGGAACTTTTTAAAAGGATTAATATTATGACGGTACCTTGCCAATTCATTTATGAAAATATTATGTATGTAAGGAAAAATCCACATCTCTTTAATAAAATAAGTGATAGACATAATTTTAATACTAGAAATAAAGATAAACTAGATCAACCATTTTTCAGGTTATCTAAAGTACATACATCTTTTATGGGGTACTGTGTTAAATTTTACAACAAAATACCTTGTGACATATTGCAATTAAATGAAAGAAAATTTAAAACTTATATAAAAAGTACACTTTGTAAACAAGCATATTACAAATTAGAGGATTATATCCAAGATAAGAGTGCTTGGAAACATGCTGGTCCTGCTCCATAGGACAATTTAGAATCAAGACAAAATCAAACTGGTTGCTAATGTAATTGTAAAATTTATTACTTTGTGTTTTATGACATTGATTTTACATTCTGTAATTACTTCCTTACACACTGACTTATTAATTGTAAAATTTTTGGAAAATCATCTACTTTTACAATGTTTGTAAATATGTGAGAACCATGTATCTATCACAAATTAAATTATCTCTCGTTGCTTCATTTTTAATTGTTTTTACCTATTGTGGTATAGTAATTTTATTCTAGGTGCATCGTCTTCACATATAATAATTATTTAACAAATGTACGTACATATACAAACAATATTGTAAAACATTTTAAAAGAGTAACGGTGGAGTTTCTTGCCCATTCTTCTCCATACGAAAACTACCTTTTGGAAGGGGCGACTAGAATCAATTTTATTATTTTGTAATTTTTGACGTTCAAAAGTGCCATACATGGGCCTATTTGAAATAAATGATTTGACTTTGACTTTGACTTTGCTTTGAACCATGTTTCACAGGCCACTTTGTATGTTGACAATTACTTTCATAGTGCTGCCCTATACAATATTATACGGTCAAAAGTTGGGATCACTCATCAACATCTCACTGTTCACAAGGTTAAAACAAATAAATGCGGTATGAAATTACCATGTGATCTAAAATCACCCATTAAAATATCGTACTCATTAACGCCGCCTGGTGGTCAGACTGTGTTATACTTACCTTTCCTTTTAAGCAAAATTTATACTATTAGTTTAGATACAATAACATCAAAATGTTTTATAATTACCTGAACAATATTTTAATTTCATATACAGCGTACAAATACTTTGGGCTTGTCTCATGGATGCGTAGAATTTCTCACTCTCAATGCATAACAATAGTAGTAACAATATACTTTTTACCACCCAAAATTGAAATACTATTGAATAAAGCAAAAACTGAAAAGGACAAATAATAAGAATTAAGAAAAACTATCTCTGCGGATTTTAAATATACACTTTTTACCACGCTGCCAAAATTGTAAACTTTTAAATTAAAAAAAATACTTACAGCGGTATCATAGTGGTCTAACATCTGCTGTAATTCTAATAAAATTGATACAGTCACTAGGCTATAGGAAACTGTGTATATTATATAAAATAAAACCTAGAAAAAATTAAAACAATTAATAATGAGTACAATGACAAAGAGTGTTTAGTTATTTCAATTTAAAACTTGTATAATAAATATCTGTAATTACTCACCAGTAGTCGGAAAGCTTTTTCAAACAACTTATAAGCTTCCAGTATATTCAAATAAACTTCAAACATTTCTTTCCAGTAAAACTGTCTTTGTATAATCTCTTCTCTTCTTGATATTTGAATCTCATGTATCCATACATTTAGCGTTTTTCTCAATAAATTCATAAAAAATGCTGCATATACAATATTTATCTCGAAAGAGATGCTAGCATAGTTTGAAAGGAAATCCATAACATCAAACATAGAAAAATTCTTAAAGATGAAATTGAATTTTTCAAAAATAAACAAACAATTTAATATGATGACATATAACCAGTTAGAAATAAGTAAGCTTTTGAGATGTTTGCTATTGATATTAAGGACTTTAACGACGTGTTGAATTTTCAAGACTAATAAGATATTGTTGTTGGAATGAATAATGTTTGAACAAAAGTTTAATATGTACCCAATAGTACAAGAGACAGATTGATAAAAGTTACTCAAACAAAGAGAAAAGATGAAATGTTCCCGATAATACACCATGGCAAGGATCAAGGTATATAAGATAAGACACCGGTACAAAAGTGCGCAGATGAGTCCAAGAAAGTTGTAACTATAGCTGTTCGAAGTGATAATGTTATCACGAATAGAATACTTCGCACAGACAAAAAGGCTTTGCATGAAATTTAACGGTCGTAGCAATGATTGTAAATCTTTTTCGATTGCATTATTTATAAAAATCTCTTCACTTTCTTTTATAAATGCAAACCTTGCGACATTCGTAATTATTACACTGGCTATTTTAAAAGTTTTTCTTTTTATATATGAAAGCATGATTGATACTCTGTACGGCTTGGTGTATGTTGAAAAAGTATTGAAGCGATACACGACAGTTATGTTATTATTAAGAGCAATTATTCAAATTGATAAGCTGAGAATGAGTCACAAAAATATTGTTACTACCTACTATTATTTGTTTATTTTTACTGTTGACAAGTGGTTGCCTCAATCACCAAAATTACACAACATACACATAACACGCCTTGTTTTTCAGAAGGGTTGGGTAGAGGCAGTAGTGGACTAAGCTTATCGGGGGCCCGGGGCGGCAAACTAAATAGAGGTTCCGCCAAGGTATGCAGAAAACTTTGAGAACTAGAAGAACGTAGAATACAAGAGCGAGCTCGAAATTTCAGTACACTACTACGCTTCGCGCGAACTGCCACGCCGCGTTGAAACCAGTTTTAAGACCCAATCCTTTTTTTGTACGAACAAATTACGTATAATTATGTACTGCTTCGTTTAGAACAGGGACGAAGCTTTAAGTTTTCAGCAAAATTCGAGTAGCCGTAATGGTAAAATCTTAATATATATAAATTACGTGTCACGTTGTTTGTCCGCGATGGACTCCTAAACTACTTAACCGATTTTAATTAAATTTGCACACCGTGTGCAGTTTGATCCAACTTCAAAGATAGGATAACTTATATTTTAATTTAGGAAAAAAAAAGGTATGAAGAAAAATTATGTTTTTATAAATAGGTAGGGTGGGTAGGGTAGGTAGGTTTTAGGGTGGGTAGGGTGGGTAGGGTGGGTAGGGTAGGTAGGGTGGGTAGGGTGGGTAGGGTAGGTAGGGTGGGTAGGGTGGGTAGGCAGGGTAGGGTGGGTAGGCAGGGTAGGTAGGGTAGTAAGTGATAAAGATGGTCCACCCCAAACATTTATATGGCAAAACAACGTTTGCAGGGTCAACTAGTAATTTATAAATTTAAATCTAAAGTTTTGTTGACAAACAGATTAGCAATACATCAAACGATTTACAGCGCTACGATTTCGTCCTATTTTTTAAAACTTTTCATTGAATTTATGACGAGATAATTACAAAATTATGAAACAGTTGGTGAAATAATATGTTAAAATGCTTACGGCATGTCACAACTATCACTTTTTTTTAAAGTAAAAATTTCTTCAGGCGCGTTGGTCATTTTTGAGATGGGAAAAATTCGCGACACCTTATTTTTGCAAACGCGATTGTTCTCTTTATTTATATTTCGTTACAGATCAATGTTCTATGCAAGTATTTTTACTTTCAACAAGGCGATTTTGTTCAAGTTTTCACTTCTGTTGCCACTCCCGCAGTGCCACTGTTTTTTTTTGGGTGGGAATTTATTAAATAACTTCTCCCGCTCTGGGTGGAGCGGGAGGGCGTGTCAGACTCTTACTGACTAAAACCCACCCGTGTTCTTTCAGTTGCCTGTAGGTTGCCAGGGGCCACGGTAACCGTTTCGGACAAACTCGCAACCCCGGCAAGCATCGGCCCTAGCGGACCCCTTCAGTTGTACTGAAATCTCTTTGAGGCGCGCGTGAAACACAACGCGCCGTCGACCCGGGCCTGGTCCTTATCGGACGGCGAGCCTGCTACCCATTGCTCACCATCCGCAAGCTCACGCCTACGGTGGCCGGGAATCGGGCTGCGATTCCCGATGCCTAGGGCATCTCCTGCGACGGCCTAGGATGTCTCCTGCGGTGGCACAAATATCACTTCGCACCACAATAGATTGCAAAATGGCGACGTTATAACCAGGGTCTCAACACTGCTGCAACGGTGTTGCCTAGTTCATTATTTAAAACTGCGCACAGTTTTGGTAGGACCATAGACAAAAACATGTGGATAATAATAGATTAAATAAAAAGTGGCCACCCGGTTCTGTAGGAACGCGCGACAAACAACCACCTTTCTGTGAAGGTGCTGTAGGACCGCACAACTAACGAGTGGCTATAGGGAAATGTTGGAGTATTAAACGAAAACAGGATGCTGGAGCGAGCGAAGAAAGCTCCAAAATTTGCACTACGGATAAGTTCAATTTACATTTGAACATTTTTCTAGAAATAAGAATTACTAGGTCGACCTATTCAGAATAGTTTTAGGACTTAGGATGCGAGAGCGAGTGAGCTCGAAAATTTTAGCACCCTATTTGACTATTCATACATAATTAGGAGTTACTTTATCGAGTTTCACAGAAAAGTCTAAGTAAAAGAGAATGTAGAATGCTAGAGCAAGCAATGCGAGCTCGAAAATTTTAACACTCTACATTTATATTCAGCATACTTAGGGGGCCCCCAACAAAGACTATCTTTTACTTACTGAACATATTTTGGCCTTGTTTGGGATTTGATTAAAAAGTATTTCAAAAGATTTTGGGGCTCCCAGGACTGGGGGCTTGGAGCGAACCGCATCTGCCACCCCCCCTTAGTCCGCCAGTGGCTGCAGAGGTGTACCTATAGTACAACCAGTAGTGTGTAGCAGCCCGGAGTCTGGATTTGTGCCCGGTTGATGGTAATAGGCTCGTCCCCTATTACATGGGACTTAAACATAACTGGCGAAATGTGGCTGTACTATCACTAAAATTATGGTCTCAAATATAATTATTTCTGTCTCACCAAAATACAGATTACTCAGTGATCTAGCTAGGAGAGCAGCGATCTACCCAACAATTAATTGTACCTACACCATGTAATTAATAATGTATACTTTGTGAGTCCATGTACTACAAAACCTTTATGTTCTTAAGTAATCCCCCCGACCGTTGCTCGATAACGAGGTGCCAGCAGTTATTGCAGGTGGGCACGTAGCTTTAAATTCCCCGAATAATAATCATAATCAAAACTTTGATCCAGCCCGTCCCATCCTTGATGTCCTCCCTCCGGTTGACGCCCTAAGCCGAGGTTCGTACCCCACAGGGAGTGCCCTTAGCTAGCGTTCACCTAGTTTTAATTTGCATAGTTGAATAACCCCTGGTTGGAGGTTTTAAGTGTAGTAGCTTAAGGCACCCACAGGAAAGCCCGGTTAAGTAGTCATGATCTCAGAGATTAACTACGAGATCTAAAAAAAAGTTTCTAAATAAATTATATTATTTAAGACCATGTTTTTTAACCCTCGACGCAAAAAGAGGGATGTTATATGTTTGACAGCTATGTGTGTCTGTCTGTGGCACCGTAGCATCAATACTTTCACTACTCGTTGTTAGAACCATTTTTTTGCAATAATATTTTAATTTCTTTAGTTGAGGCACAAAATTATAAAGTTTTGATACACCTTGAGACCACCTGTCAGAATTATATTACAACTAGCTGCACCCCGCGGTTTCACCCGTGTAAGTCGCGATTATGTGGAAATATCGGCATAAAAAGTAGTGCCAAATTTCATCCAAATTGGTCCAGCCGTTTGAGTGTGAGGAAGAGACAAACATACACACATACTAACAAACTTTTGCCTTTATGATATTAGTGTGATTTTCAAAATAGGTATGTAAACTTGTAATTACTTACTATAATGTGTTCAATAAATTAGTTTTCCTTACAAATGTGTTAACTGACTCTTGTAAAGTGAAAATATTTATTAAACAGAATTATGTAATATTTTAGGTACAATTTTACAATTTCGTAAATTTTTCACCTTGATAAATTTGTAACTTGGAAATTTTTATTAAACAGAAACTTGTAAAATTGTAGCGTCATCTACAATTTACAATTTGTAAGTTTTATTAAATAGGGTTCAGATATAATAAGAAGTTGTTGAAGTAAATTATATGCTGCCAAATTAGCACGGAGTAAAACTTCTTTATTCGATGGTAACTTTAGTTTAAAAAAAGTTATTAGTTAAACAACATCGTCTCTTCTTCTCTATGTTTAATAATAAACAGTACCCATAATTGCTATTACTGGATAGTCACCGACTCTAAAATAAATTTTGATGTATCATTTTTAGTGGTCAATATCAGTAGACTAATATTTTAAATAGACTATTATTGTCTTTACGTCTAACTTTTAAAACTAATGTTATGTTTCAATTTATTAGCAAAACCGAAAGATCCGTTATGAGCTCAACTGTCACGAGGACTTGAAGAGATCGATAACAATTCAAATCAAGTAATTTAACCTTTCAACTGCACAGGAATGACTCATCTGTCAAATAGGGTCTGAGAGGTTAACGAGACACAATAGAATTTTAATTGTTATCCACCTCAATGAGGCGTCATAACAGATGATGAGATATATGTCAATGATTAAAATTCTATTGTGTCTCACAGACAGTTGAAAGGATATGTCAAAAATAGCACGGCAACGGCCTTGTGGGTCAGGCGCTCGTGACGGTACGGTGTGCTTAATATAGAATGGCATAGAAGGGTTGGAGATCTACTGTAAATTAAGGTAACCTATTAGTTTTATTGTAAACTAGCTTTTGCCTGCGACTTCGCCCGCTTGGATGTCGGAAAATATCCCACGGGAACGTACTACCGAGATTTTATATCTAATATAACAGAGGAAAAGGAGTCAATCTCCTACCGCTGCGCCCGCGTTACTACGCGTAATTTTGAAACTGTGATATCTTTTAAACTATTTATTTAAATGATAATTATGAAGATAGATATATGCCATCGCAGACTCTTTTTTGAACTTTTTAAGGTTAACAATACCGTAGAACATAAATTTGATGTATCTTTTTCGGTTGACGCAGCGCACGCCAGTAAAGCTCCCAGTCGGCATGATTTTTTCCGACTTTGTAGAGTCGGTTGTTTTTTTTTGTAAAAAGTTTTTTTTTCTATAGGTATATTGTTTCTTTTTGAGAGACCCAAGTGTCTAACTAAAACGCTAGTTTGTCTTTAAGCAGCGAACATCTATGATATTATATAGGGTCAAAATAAATTATCGATATCGATATCTAACCACGATAAAATAAAAACTTATTACAAAAAAAAAACAACCGACTTCCAAAAAATACTACAAAGTGCAAAATAACTTTGATTTCGGAAGTCAGTGTCGTTTGTTTTGAATTTTCGTTTTTTGCCACCGACTTCCGAAATTTTGGAAGTCGGATGTTTTTTTTTTTTGGAAATAGTTTTTATTAGTAGGTTGGTTCGTAATTTATCTCAGTTACAATAGCTTAATGTCAATTGCTCATCACCTTTTACAAAATATTGCTTATCCCTATGCAGAGACTTTAATCATTGAGGAGTTCTCCTGGTACTTCACCATCAACTCTATTTCTCCATATGCATTGTGACGAGCATAAATTTCTTGGCAATTATATTAAGTAATCGAATCGCAAACGGTACAATACTAATTATTGAGTAGTTCCGCTAGCCATTTGTGGTCTTCATCATCAGTTCCACTTCACCAAATGGTGCTTTCCGAGAACAACTGCACGAGTTACTATAAATAAGGTAGCTGCTGTAAAACGTTGAAGAGTTCCCTTGACTGTCCTTCGTATTCATCATCAGACCTCTAATAACAGTCACAACCCATCTAAATGTAAGGTTCTCATCAATACAAATTAATCTAGCCCAAACACCAGGTAATTGCTGTAAATCGTTGAGGAATTCCCTCGCCTGTCTTTCGGCTCCATCATCAGATCGACTCCAGACCTTCATTAAATAGTAGTGCTTTAAAATATAATAATATGTATGCGTTTAAAAATAAAGTAAAATCCAACCTTTGTTCAAAGGCATACTATTTGTATCAACGATTACTTAAATGATAAGAATAGTTGGTCGCTGTGATTAACTCAAGACAATGTTTATGTTCTTTCTCCAGATTTAACTTACCTGAGGTGTTACGGGAATAGGCACAATAAAAACTACTTTGGACGTATACGACTTGTATTACTGCCTACCTCGGCACTTCCTTAACATATAAAGGTACAACACAATGAAGACGACTAAGGACAAGATGTACAGAAGAAACAGATATCACACAAACAACAAAAGGTAACGTAGAGAGATCTAGGGCTTTGAGGAAGTCTAGATTTCGGAGTTTAGCGAGCCGTGCGTTCGAATCCAGATGAGATCGTGCACTGAGGTCAGCTGAGGTCGCTGAACCCTTGGAATGATTTTTTGCAAATCATGTGTGTTTCAATTCACTGTCTGAACGCACGCTCCGTTTCTCCCACATATTAACATTTACATTTTAATTAATAGATGTGGAGTGTAAATATAATTGTTAGATTTGTTAAATATGTTTGTAGATATTATGTGTGTTGTAAATATAGTAAATAAGTAATAGTTGTAAATATATTTTTGTTAGTCATGTTAAGCCATAGATAATGATATTATTCCTCGTTTGTTGTCTATGTGAATGAAGTATGAATGTGATAGGTTGAAATGTCAAACGAGAAAATATTATGTAAGAGGTTATGAAATGTGTAGTGTTTACAATATAAGTAATTCTAAATAACATTGGATATCAATTACTAAACTAAACATGGTAACCGCTACACTACTCCCCCCCTGAGACCGTGGTTGGTAAATTACGGGCGATAGTAGTCCAGGAAATGTACCGTTCGCCCGGAACGAGTTTTTCTTTTGACGGTAGCGTCTGTTGGCGGAGCTACCTGCGTGTCTGTTGGTGTCGGCGAGTTAGGCGTGTTGCTCTCATTATTGAGGTCAGCGGGTTTCAACCTATCTATTGTGACGGTACTTTCTTTCCCTTTTACCTCAATTTTAAAAGTTTTCTCGCCCCGTTGCAGCACCTTGAATGGCCCGGTGTAAGGTGGGTCGAGTGTTCGGCGCACGGCGTCATGACGTAAGAAAACGTGTGTTGCTGTCGCCAAGCTGCTGGGCACGTAAAACGGTTTTTCGCCGTGTCGACTCGCCGGTTCTGGTGACAGCTTCGCCATTTGATGTCGGAGTCTCGCCGCGAAGTCGGTGTAGTCTACGGTGCCGGTGAGTGAAGGATTGATGAACTCCCCTGGGAGTCTAAGTGGCTCCCCATAGACTAACTCGGCTGCTGACCCCTTTATGTCTTCTTTCCAGGCGCTGCGGATGCCCAGCAGCACCAGAGGAAGAGTCTCGGACCAGTTGGTGTCCGTGTGGCATCGGATGGCCGCCTTCAGCTGGCGGTGTAGGCGTTCGACCATGCCATTGCAGGCTGGGTGGTACGCCGTGGTTGGCCGGTGCTGGCTACCGAGCAGCGCTGCGATGGAGTAGAACAGTTTGCTCTCGAACTGCTTGCCCCTGTCGGTAGTGATGCGATGGGGGCAACCGAAGCGAGACACCCAGCCTGCGATGAAGGTGCGGGCACATGTCTCAGCCGTGATGTCGGCGATGGGATATGCCTCAGGCCAGCGAGTAAAGCGGTCGATGACGGTGAGGCAATATCTGTAATTATTAGAAACGTTTAGTGGCCCTACTATGTCCATGTGGACATGGAAAAAACGTTGGGAAGGAACAGGGAACGGAGAGGTGGGAGAGGATGTGTGCCGCGAGACCTTATTTCTCTGGCACTCTATGCACTCTCTGGTCCAGGCCCTGCAGTCCTTCTTCAGGCCAGGCCAAACGAAGCGTGAGGAAATCAATTTGACCGTGGCCTGTCTGCCAGGGTGGCTCAGCTGGTGAAGCTTCTGGAACACCTGCCTTCTGTAGGGCTCTGTAACATAAGGGCGGGTGTTACTGGTGGAGACATCGCAGAGTAGTTCCACATGTGAGTCCGGGAAGCGCACTCTTTGGAGCTTAAGTGACGTGGTGTTGCTCTTCAAGTAACCTTGCAGCTCAGTATCGCTCTCCTGGGAACGTGCAAGGGCCGTGTAATCAAAGGTTGGCAATGTTATTGCCTCCAGACGCGACAGTGCGTCCGCTACAACATTGTCCTTGCCTGCGACAAACTGGATGTCCGTGGTGAACTGGGCTATGTAGTCCAGGTAGCGGAACTGTCGCGGTGAGCAATTTTCCCGGCTGTGTGCGTACGCGTATGACAGGGGTTTGTGATCCGAGTATATGGTGAAGTGCCTGCCCTCCACCATGTGCCGGAAGTATCGGACTGCGTCGTAGATGGCTAAGAGCTCCCTATCGTACGGGCTGTACTTGCGCTGCGATGTGGACAAACGTCTGGAGAAAAATGCCAGTGGCTGCCAAGTATCCCCGGCCTTCTGCTGCAGTACTGCGCCTATTGAGGTGTCCGACGCGTCTGTGAACAAGGCAAGCTCAGCGTTGGGGTTTGGGTGCGCTAGCAATGTAGCCTGGGACAAACCATGTTTGCAAGCAGCGAAAGCGTCCAGCATTTGTTGTGTCATGCTAATTGGCTGATTTCCTTTTGTTTTAGGCCCTGCGAGAATGACATTAAGCGGAGACGGCAAGCGAGCGGCTACTGGTACAAAACGACGATAAAAATTGAACATACCCAGGAAGCGACGCATCTCCTTGACGGTCTTGGGAGCTGGGTAGTCCTGGATCGCCTGTACCTTCTCCGGCAGGGGACGAACACCTTCTGCGGACAGCTCGTGTCCTAGAAAGGTAATGGAGGTCCGGCCAAACTCACACTTTGCAGAGTTGATGAGGATGCCATAGTCGGACAAACGCTTCAGGAGTTGGTGCAGGTGTTCGGTGTGCTGGGCTGCCGTCTCTGAGAACAGGAGAATGTCGTCTAAATAGCAGTAGCAGAATGACAGACCACGGAGTACTTCATCCATGAAACGCTGGAACGTCTGTGCTGCGTTCCTGAGACCGAATGTCATGTATGGGAATTCATACAGCCCGAACGGTGTGGTGATCGCAGTCTTGTGGATGTCAGCTGACTGGACAGGTATTTGATTGTACGCTTTAATTAGGTCAATTTTACTGTAAATTCTGCTGCCAGCCAGCTGATGAGAGAAATCCTGTATGTGCGGAATGGGGTACCTGTCCGGGACGGTGCGGGCATTTAGTGCCCTGTAGTCCCCACATGGCCGCCAGCTGTTGTCCTTTTTGGGAACGAGGTGGAGAGGGGATGACCATGCGCTCTCAGACGGTCGTGCCGTGCCGTTCGCTAGCATCGCCTCGAACTCCTTCTGAGCGACCTTGAGCTTATCCGGTGCGAGTCGGCGAGGTCGACTGAAAATGGGCGGGCCTGGGGTTGTGCGGATGTGATGTACCGTATTGTGACTAACCTGTCTTTGTTTTCCCGCAGGGCGCGTGATTTCCGGATACTGCCGAAGGAGCTCATGATACTCCGTGCTACCACCAATGGACTTGACTGAGGCAATGTCTGCTGCTGAACCGGCCGCTGGTGATGCCGTGGAGGACAGCTGGGCCAGCCCGTCGATGAGGCGGTAATGTGTCAAGTCTATGAGCAAGTTGTAATGTGCCAAAAAATCTGCGCCTATGATGGGTTTTGTGACGTCCGCGACCACGAATTTCCACGAATAAACACGGCGGAGCCCTAAGTTCAAGTGGAGCTCGACCCAACCGTATGTGTCGATGGCGGTACCGTTGGCCGCGAAAAGCTGATAAGTCGTTTTGCTGCGCCGCTGCTGTAGTGCTGTACGTGGGTACACACACAGATCGGACCTTGTGTCCACTAGAAACGTGGTTTTAGTTGCCCGGTCAGCCACGAATAGGCGGCGTGGTTTATTGGGGCAGCCATTTGCCGCTACTTCCGGCTGCCGGTGGCATTTCCCGCGAACGTACAAGGCGAGTTGCACCGCCTGGCCTTACTGCCGAAATTGTTGTGGTACCAGCAGTGCTCCTCGTTCCACGGGCTTCTGGAGATTGAGCGGCTACGCCGGCCTGGGGTCGTATCTCTGCTGCCACGCCTAAACCTATCTGACGATCGCGAGCGGTGATGCACCGGACCACGTGTTTGCAGAGCCGCCACCTGTCTCGTTAATTCTGCTATGCTTTGTTTCAGCTCGCTGATCTCGCTGCAGGTGCTTGTACTTGCCACGGCGGGAGGTGATGTGAGCGCCGGTGCGGGCGCTGGCGCGATCTCGTGCATTCGGTCGGCCAAATCTGCGATTGACTGGAGAGCGAGATTAGGCTGCGACGCGATCACCGTCTGGATGTTGGTTGGCAATCTGCTCGCCCACAACGTGGACAGAAAAGCCTCCGGCACGTTCGTTCCGGCCAGGGTCTGAAGGTGTCGCAAAAATTGAGAGGGTTTGCGGTCGCCTAGCTCCTCGTGGGTGAGGATTTGCTGCACCCTTTTTTCGCGCGAATCCGAGAGCCTACGTATAAGCTCGGCCTTCAGCATCACGTACTTGTCCTGGGCCGGCGGGTTCTCTATGATGTCCCTCGCTTCCACCATATAACGGTGGTCAAGCTGGCCCACGACGGTATAAAATTTAGTACTGTCTGCAGTAATACCGGCGATCGTGAACTGACCTTCGACCTGGGCGAACCAAAGTGCTGGCTCCTCTGGCCAAAATGGCGGCAGCTTCACGCTGACTCTGCAGACGTCCTGTTTCTCTGCTGTCGCTCCTCCAGTCATCGCTCCTGCTCCGGCCAGCATGATGGCTTCTGTGTTCTTCTGACAGTTTATATAAGTTTATATAATTTTTTAATTATTTTTTTACGAGACCAATTTATTTATTTTTATTTTATTGTTGACATAATCTACTCATTGCAATATTTTTGTTATGAGTTTGTATTGCAATTTGTGGTTGGCTAGTGACCTCGACAATTGATCATATTAATTTTTACCTGAGCAACCGGCATCAAGTTCGTCATGCTCCCTTAGATGTCAATGCTTGCGGTAGCGTCGGAAGTCGGGTTGCCTCCTTCCCTCAAATATGGCGAGGGGGGTAATGGCTGATCTTTGCGTTATGCTCGTGAAAGGGTGCTGCTTGTGGTGACTGGTCGTCTTGCTGATCATGGAATTTTATTGTTACTAGTAATTAACTGTACATTTATTTTACCTCGATGGTCCTAGTTTATTATTTATAACTTCCAATTTACAGCTTTATGTAAGCGGGCACGCCGTTTATGCCTGGAGGCTTTTATTTAGATATTTAGTTCTTTTTACGTTTAGTTTTTATTTTTTAAATTCTGCTGGAGTATAGTTCTCGATGTTTTTGGTTGGTATATTGGCGTGTGCTAGCTGACACATGGCCAATAATTTATACTTAATTAAAATAATCTTTTGTGTTGCATAATAATTTTGCATACTATTGTATAGAGTCATTTTTATTTTTTTCTAACTTGAACAGACAGCTGTGCTACTGGGGAGTTTGTTGCGCCACTTCTTCTTCCCAGCTAAAGGCACTAGGAAGTGGTGAAGGGTGGGCGTTTTTGGGGGACTGTCTTATGTAATTTTGACGTTCGAAAAGTGCTGATTCTCAGCCTAATTTGAAGAAATGACTTGAATTTTGATTTTTTTTTTAATTTTGAGTCTCCGACCCACTGAATTAAGAACCTGTTTGTACAATATAAAGTGATGCCAACTCATCATCTATTTCGTCTACAATCTTAATTGGTACTTGGCCCTTGGGCATCTTCCAAACACGGTCAAGAGCGTGTTTTTGTAAGTACGCTTGTTACATGTTAACTAAAGATTTTTAAACATTCCGATCGCTATCTAACACTTCAACAATTTGACTGTATGTAAAGTTTGTTTATTTAACTAACATCACATTTCTAACATCATTCTACTAACTTCCAAAATATCAAAATTATTTTAAAACAATAGCTAAACAATTTCGTCACAAGTCAAATTGTAGACAGGGACAGCAATTAAATAAGCAACATGACAATCAATCAAAGTCCAGGTACTATTGAGGATTAAATACACTGATAATAATTTAAGAATTGACTCAAAGTTATTAACCAATTAACAAAGCCAGCTAGGTATTTCATTCGCGGTCAACAATCACAGCTATAACATAGCTCCCTCACATTTGTCATTCTCAACTTGTTTTTTTTTTTACTTTTTAGTTCGTTTATAAATTATTCATTTTTATTTTTCATTTGCGTCCAAAAAAAGTAAGATTCACGACAGGAAAAATACATTTAAACCGTCTTTTGTTTCTTTAATAAAATAGTAGATAATAAAAACCGGCCAAGTGCGAGTCGGAGTACGAGTCGCATACGAAGGGTTCTGTACCGTACCATGGGGTCTCAACTCAAACAAATTATAATTAATTTTGTAAAAAAATCATAGATAGCAGCATAGGTAACAATGATGAAATTAACAATCACTAAAAAGCGATAAACTGCAGATTTTGGCATAAGTAAGATAAGCAAAAATCAAAACTTGTTTAATGCTGATTTATAATATTAAACTCATAAATCATGTATTTTCAACAAAAAAGGTAAACGTTTTATTACAATTCGAACTCATAGAATGATAAAGTTATCATTTTGTTCAGAGCTCTGTGCAATAGATGGCGTTTTACTCAATTTGTGATCACATGATCTGTCGTTATTATTATACGTTTAGTAGGAAAATCAAACAATTTTTGAAGTAAAAACTTCTTTAGGCGCGTTGGGCATATTTGACATGGGAAAAACAATTGAACTCGCGACACCGTTACCGACATCTCATTTTTGTAAACGCGATTCTGCTCTTTATTTATATTGTTTTACGGATCAAAATTCTGTGCAAGTATTTTTACTTTAAAGGTTTAGGAAGTTTTTTTTTAACCCGATTGTGATCTTTATCTAGATTAGATTACGGACCAATATTCTATATTCTGTTCTGTTTTTTTTAATAATCTATTACCTACTTTACATAGTAGAAATATAATAACTCAAAGAAATCTATTACTTAACATGTTTTTGGCAAGTATCTACCTATTTAATTTTTTTTTTTTCATTTTACTGATACCTTTCTAAAACTTTCTATAAAAACCGGCCAAGTGCGAGTCGGACTAGCGCACGAAGGGTTCCGTACCATTATCTATAAAAACGGCAAAAAATTACGTTTGTTGTATAGCCCCCTTAAATATTTATTTTATTTTGTTTTTTTAGTATTTGTTGTTATAGCTGCAAAAGAAATACATCATCTGTGAAAATTTTAACTGTCTAACTATCACCGTTCATGAGATACAGCCTGGTGACAGACAGACAGACAGAAAGACGGACGAGCGGACAGCGGAGTCTTAGTAATATGGTCCCGTTTTACTCTTTGGGTACGGAACCCTAAAAAGGATTGCACGAAACGTTTTAAAAGTAGATAGGTAGCCAATGGTGCCGATTCGCTTGTCACAAGTGCCTATAAAATAGACTAAAAATCACCAAAATTTAGTTTATTCTTGTCAAACGACGATTTCCCATTCTGAAATAGACACAATTTAACTTTATTTTAGTTTGACAGAACTAAGGTGCACTGAGATATTATTTTAGTGAAAATTGCAATTATGCTAGTCTGAATTTGTTTTTCACCTAAAATTTTGATTGTCTAACTAAATTTGACTATTTTTAATCAGACTAAAAAGGTGTGGAATGACATTAATTGTCATGAACTAAAATAAATTCACAACAACACCTCGACTTCAGGTACAAAAACAGTACTGTATCTTTTTTCTGTTCTTTTGCTTATATCTCGAAAATGGTGTATCCTATCGCAGAAATAATGAAAATTTCAACCCCCTTTAGAAGATAGATAAACCCTATAAACTCAACATTTTGGTAATATTTTTTTATATTTTCCATACAAAAAGTGAAAAATTCCATAGAAAACACGTCGAGGCTGCCCCGCCTGCGCGCCTGTGCCTGTGGTACTAAAAAAATCACGGGGTAGGACAAACAAGTACCACGTGGAGTCGCGATTGTCAAATTCGATTTTGGTTGTGTCAAAATTAATTTTAAATTTATAGATTCTTGCAGTTTTCTAATTCTCTCAATTTTTGTGATAGTTCGGTGTACAAGAGAATCGGCACCATTAAGGGGGAAGCGTACCCTGACGCTTCCCCCTCAATGGTGCCGATTCTCTTGTTTGCCCGCAAAATTCAAATTTTCTTACGTTTTTTGTATTTTGCAGGTCAGTGTTAAGTTTTATGTTGATTAAAATATGATTCGCGGCCGTAACAAATATGGCTTAACTCAATTATAATCATTACAATCAGAAATACAACTCCATAAGTTAGCAAAGGTGTCAAATGTCATGATTTCATGACATTTGACACCTTTGCTAACCTGCACCTTTATATTGTCCCTTGCCAGCTAAATGGTTGGTTTATTTAAAAAACAAAATCCTAGCAGTAGTATTTATAATGAAATTAAAAGGAAAACTATCACAGCTAAGTAGGTAGGCTCTATAAGTTAACGAGTAATAATCAACCAACTTAAATTTGCGGTTGCAAAAACATGTTCTTCCATACATTCCGTATGAGAAAACATGTTTTTCAACTGCAAAGTTAAGTTTGTTCTTGGGATAAATTCATCCCAACTACGGAACTCTTCATTGTGCGTGGTTCAACACGCACTTGGCCGGTTTTTATTTGATGTTTCTAAAAACATTTAGCCGACGTTCGCACGGACGTAATAAAAAATCACGGCGGGATTTTATTGCGCACTGGATTTTCAACTCTCGGTGTTAAGCCGAGCTTTGAGAATCCTAAGCGTTGAGACGCACTCTCGTCCCAGCGCGTTGAAAAAACACACTGTTGGATTTTCAACTCTTGACGCTAACCAGAGCGTTGAAATTCCAGTGCGCGATAAAATATCGCCGCTATTTTATTACGTCCGTGCGTACGTCGGCTTACTGTCAAAATGAGTTCGGACGAAGAAAGCGTGATTTCAGTTTTAGGGTTTTAGCAATACCAGATTTAGTAACGAGGAGAAGAAAATCTAGATTTAAGCATTGAAATATTAAAAAACACTGAGACATTCGCTGCAGTTTGAAAATTGCTAGCTCACTCACACAAACGAAACTATTCCGCCAACTCGAGATATTTTTTTGTTGTTGTATTGTTATTACGTTATTATACTTGTCCTTGAAGGCATCGTGCGATGTGCGATGTAGAGAATCTTAAGTATCTACGTCGACTCCTAGATGGCGTTGTAAAAGTCGCTTATGCTGCCATCTGTTAATAAATTGGAGGAACAAAAAACAGCCAGTTCAATAGCCAGATTTAGGGAGGTGTCATTTTTTTGTATGCGATTGGGTATCTGTACGTAGTATTATATTATCTGTGACCGTACTAAGACTGGGCAAAACAAATAAACGTTTTTTTTTATTATTTGTTGGTGTGGTGGCAATAGAAATACACAATCTGTGGAAATTTCAACTTTCTACCTATTGCGGTTCATGAGATACAGCCCGATGACGGACAGCGGAGGCTTAGTAATAGGGTTCCTTTTGGCACCCTTCGGGTACGGAACCCTAAAAATCTACTTTCAGTGCAGAGGAAGGAACCTTGATGTTACGTTATGAGACACAGAAACCATTAATTGCATTGTGCACTTCTGCTTAAAATACAATAGACGAGGAAATATTTAGTAACCTGTTCCGCTTAGCTATTTCTAAAGAGCCATAAAAAACTCCTGATAGAAATCGACACATGTTTCACGTCTCAACGAGGCATTCTCGCGCTGAGCGCAGACATCGTCTGCGCTCAGCGCTCGGTGTGGCAACACGCCGTGTTCGGGTTCGCAAGAAGTCCATCGTCATCCTGAGGATGCCTCGTTGAGAGGTGAAACACGTGTCGATTTCTATCAGGAATTTTTTATGGCTCTTTAGAAATAGCTAAACGGAACAAGCTACTAAATATTTCCACGTCTATTGTAATTTATAATGGATTTCCGCAAGGTTACGCATGAATCAATTAACTATCTTACACTTCTGCTTGTTTTTGGCGTTTGTTTCTACAATAGTGGTCGATACAGACTAATACTTTTAATGGACTATCATTTTACATTTAATCGAATCAACCTCTTATTAATTATTTCTTTGGCGATAACAATTTATACATTTGCTTACAAAATTTATCATTTGTGCCCGCATAACCAATATGAAATGAAGTCCATAAGAGTGAAACCTTTTTTAAATAAAAATAAAAGTAATCGTGCGACATTTCCTTTGGATAACTTAGTTGACAAAGATGTTCAATTGATGCTTTTACCTTTAAACCTCATGCAAAACATTTTGTTTTGGCCGAAGTATCGTATTCAGAATAATTTTATATATCCAAATAGCCTTACGTCAAATTTGGTGTCATTGTGTGGCATGATAATATCCATTTTTGTATTCTCTCGTCTTGTCTACGAGCTGCATTTTACCGAATATATAAGACAATATTTCAATTTAATGTACATCTTTTCTTACTGCGACTTGTTCTTGTACTCCATCGGATTCGTTATTAATTATGTCGTCAGTGTGTCACAAACAAAAAGAAATATATTATTTGTTTTGAGAATTCAAGACGTTCACAGATTTCTTAACGAAAAGACCAAATTCAAGCGCTTCATCATTCGAAATTGGATCAGCATCATCTTTATCTTCAGTTATTACATTACTGTTATCACTTATACTTACATAAGAATTACTTTATCCTTCATTAATTGTATTTGTGGGTTAACGGTCATGTGTTTTGATGTTAACATCATTTACGTCAGCAGACTTCTTAAGCTGTTATGCAATAAAGTTGACTTATGGAATATTAAAGCTCAAAAGTTTCAACAAATGGACCGCAGTGATAAAGAAACTTATTGCAAAAGAATGTTTGAAGCTTACGTTCACATTTTGGACTGTTATGATATATCCAGGACTTCTTTTCAGTATATGGTACGAATGCTTTTAATTATAATACAAAAAGTTAAAAACTTAAACCAACGAACAGTGAAAAATAAACATTTTGATTTTCAGATCGTTTATCACAAAGTAGAGTTCTTTTTTCGCGTGTTAATGAAATTACAAATGACAATAGATGTTTTGAAATTAACTACTAGTAGCGACTTTGTGTATGTGAGTATAAAGTTCGTTTTACAATTCTTTAATTTTTTTTTTTGTTGTGATTTGAAGTAAGAGTCTTTTTACAAATGTTCATGCAGCATGACATTCCCTTTAATATAACCGGTTATGTTAGGTTTATTAAGACATATATTGTTACAGGTGGCAATGTGGTTTTCATTCCTATATTTGTACATCTGGGTCATAAAGAGTTTGATATTTGAAATTATTTTGAGCTTGTACTGTGAAAAGTTCTATATTGCGATGAATAATGTTCAAAACTCATGCGCGGTCATTTTGAAATCAAATTGTTCAGGTAATTTTAAACAAAATATATCAATTGTATTCCTTTTTATTTACAAAATAAACGCTGAGCTTAAAATACAAGTTTTAATATTTAAAATTATGATTACAGATGCTGAGAGACAGTTGTGTAAAAATATTCAACGCCTTCATCGAGCGACATTTGACAAGTTGAATGTCTGTGGAATGTTCTACGTCGATGCTACTTTTCCATTAAGAATTATGGCTTTACTTGCCCATTATACGTTCGTACTGCTGCAGTTTGCGTATCCTGGTCATTGATGACAAATTATATTCCACAAAAATAATAATAATAATTTGACGCGTTTCTATAATCCTAATTAAATCCACGTTGCTTTTTGGTCTCAACCTTATGACTATGAATAAACATTGCAAAATTAAACCAACTTTCATTCCATAGTAAGTACACAGCAGCGGTGAGGTATGGTGAAAAGTAAGGTGTTTGATTTTTGTAATTAAATAATATACGTTATTTTAATGAAACAATTACACCATCACTCTCTCTCTCACACACCCCAACAAAACCACACACAACACACATGCCACAAACACTACAAACACCCCTCGTCTACCTCACTAACAATCACCCACACACACCCATTCACCCTACACTCACCACTTTAACTCAACGTCAAAATACATCCCAAATCAAATGTCCTATGCTGTATATTTTTATTTTTTATTTTTATAATTTTTTTGTTTTATTATTAATTAACTAAATCTAATTTAATTTAACTTAACTACCTTTTTGCATGGAACATCATTCCATTCTGTAGCTAGAGAAGGGCGTTGTTAGCTGCGCTACAGTTTATACTCTTGCAGCTATCATCGTTTTTACTTGTAATTAGTCTTGTGTTTTTGTTCCAAAATAAACTTATTTTTTTTTTTTATTATTCACCATCTAGATTCTTACAAAAGTCAAGGAGAGGGGTGCGGGAACAATACAATAATTAAAACCAATCACGGTCGAAAGAAAGATATGACGTGACGTTTGGTTTCGTTTCTTGCCCAGAGCTATAGCTATCAGTCCTTGATGTGTGTTGATGGAGGACGAATTCACAACATGCTCCCGGCCTTGGGACGGTTGGGAGGTTTCACCTGCAGCTCGGAAATGTATTCCTTCGCCCACCCGTTCCAAAAGTTTTGACAACGTTGTTCTTCCTTCTGGTATCGCTGGAGAGGACTAGCAGGGACATTGCGTAGATCATCGCCGGCTGGCGCAGTCAGTGGTCGGCCAATAAAGAAGTAACCGGGAGTGAGTGGGGAAAAGTCATGTAGATCGGGGGAATGAGGAGACAGAGGGCGGGAATTTTGTAAGTACGACTTCTATTTGAGTCAACACTGTGCTGTACTCTTCAAATGTGAGATGCGCGTTACCTATTATTACGACGGAGATGTTATTTACTCAACTTGACTCCTGCTTCGCACATATCACCAAAATGCGGAGAATAAGAGGGAATTTAATATTTGGCTAGATGCAAATTCTAAAATATCACTACCTACTACGTATAACTATATACTAACTACTACAACTAACTAAAATTATAAATAAAAAAATAAAGTATAAGAAAAAACTGTAACCCGACTACGGGAAAATAAAAATGATCTAAAAAGTACGAAACAAGCAAATATTTCAGACAGAAATCAAGACATAGGTACAAAAATAGTCAAAGTAAAGCCGTCGTCGCATGCCTGTATACCATGTTGGCCAAGAACACCTACAAATTTATAATGGCATGCGACGACGGCTTTACCTTGACCATTTTTGTACCTATGTCTTGATTTCTGTCTGAAATATTTGCTTGTTTCGTACTTTTTAGATCATTTTTATTTTCCCGTAGTCGAGTTACAGTTTTTTCTTATACTTTATTTTTTTTATTTAATACTTTTCCGTTTTTACACTTGATAAACGTAAATAAGAGTAGAGTAATACAATAGTTCAATAATTTACCTATTTTAAATTCCAATAGCAGTGCATAGTGCTTTGGACGAAACCAACGAGCGAGTTATTTCGACGTCAACACCATATATCGATATCGAGCTTCGAAGAAATCCAAAATATAAATATTTCGTTGTACTTGTTTTTCTTCATAAGAGTGGAATTACAAATCGGTACTACTCATTAAGATTTGATTAACTGCACGTTGGTAACATCTTGCGATACTACGTAGCGCAGTCTCACTTTTGCTTGTTTTTAACGATTTAAACACATTTGTTTACTTTGAAAATATAATATTATATACATATTTGTAATGTGCTCATCAATACCTTTCTTTTGATACCAAACATGTCATGATCATCCCATTTTTTTTTTTTTCGAGGTTAGAAATTTACGTGTAAAGTCCACCAAATTAAATTTAGGGTAAAATTATATAGCCTATGTCACCCGGACCATTATTACGAATCTATTGATACCTCATTCATCAAAATCGGTTCAGTAGTTTAGGCGCTACGGTGGAACACACGTAAAAACAAACATACATACATACATACATACATACATACAAACATACATACATAGACTGCTAAAATCATAACCCTTCCTTTTGGCTTTGCCGTAGTCGGGTAAAAAAAAATGAAAGGTTGTTCATTACACCTACGTTGCGAACATTATCAGGGTAAATATCTGCAGGCTTACCATGAATTAATTATAATCATTTATTTTTCAGAATATATTACATTATAAATGGTTTTAAGTTATGAAATGATGTTTGTTTCTGTAAGTAGATCTTGACACTTTTACACGTCATTCGTCTGGTGGTTTGGTCTGGTCTGGTCTGGTCAGTACTAATTGTTGTACCATGTCCTAATTGACTGATCTCTGAGAAAAAATGCCGCAACAAACTCAGAGGTTACAGTCTCTTTTAAATTCCAAACATTATGTTATAATCTTATGCGAGTCTAACAATGCAGGGTCATGTCTGGAAGGGTCATAAAAAAGAAGAGCCGTTGCAGCTTTGAGTTGAACTTGCCCAACAAAGACTGAAACATGCCAGACGGCATGCATGCAACAGTCTTCGTGTAAGTCAACCTTAGTTTAGGGAGCTCAACGACCCGTCACAATTCACATTGACGAACAATTGATTCTGGAATTTATAATTAACTTAATTGGTTTGAATTTCCGCTCATTATTTTAGGAAAGTACTATACAAGCCTTGGCCGCAACCAGGCATTGATGGACCCATGTATGTGTGCCTCGGCTTCGCCTCGACCCACATTTCAGCGATCGTCCATCAATGCCCTTGTTGCAGACCGCGACAGTAATGTACTATTGTATTGATGAACCTTTTTTAAATATAATAGTGGTCGATACAGACCAATATCCTTAATGGACTTTCATTTACATTAAATAATTCACCATTTATTAATGATTCCCTTATTGATAACAATTGCTACGGAAAAAAAAAATCGTTTGTGTCCGCATAACCAACATAAAATGAAGTCCATAAGAGGAAAGAAACATTTAAGTAAAACACAAAGTTATCGTTTGACTTATCCGTTGGATAACTTAGTTGACAAAGATGTTCAGTCATTGTTTTTACCTTTAAACCTCATGCAAAATGTTTTTTTTTGTCCCAAATATCGGATTAAGGATAACTTTATTTATCCAAACAGCATTGCTTTGAAGTTGGTGTCATTGTGTGTAACGATACTATTAATATTTTTTTACATTTTTCACATCTACGAATTACATTTAAGCGAAAAAAGATACATAAAATATACACATTATGATATGACGCTTACTTTGATTTGTTTGTATATTCCATCGGATTCGTCGTCAATTACGTCATCAATGTGTTACATACGAAAAAAAACATATCGTTTGTCTTGAAACTTCAGGATATTCACAGATTTCTTAACGAAAAAACTCATTTCAAGCGCCTCATCATTTGTAATTGGATCATTGTCATCATAATCTACGTAGGTTACATTTCTGTTTCCACAGCAACATGGCTTAAATTTGGTTTTCCCATTCATTATATATTGTATGGGTATTGCACCATATGTTTTGACTTAAACATTATTTACGCTATCATAGTTTTAGAGTTATTAAGCAATAAAGTTGATTTATGGAACAGTCAAGCTAAAACTTTACAACAGACGGATCATCGCGACAATGAAACTCATTGCAAAAAAATGTATCAAGTTTACGTTAATATTTTGGAATGTTACGAGATCTACAAGAATTCTTTCCAGTACACGGTATATGTCTAATAACTATTTAAGACGTTAGCTAAAAGATCCACGATCAATGTAATTTTAGTGGCATGTTTTTCATTTCCAGATCTTGTTTCAAACCTTTGAGTTTTTTGGTCATGCCTTGAGCAAATTGCAAATATCAATTGAAATGTTAAAATCAACTGCAAATGGAAATAGAAGCGAAATCGCATTTGTAAGTATCTGTTTATTTGTAAATTATAGCATTTCATTTTGTTCAGTAATTTTTTACAAAGTATTTCATTCCTCTCATCTATTTTTCTACAGGTTTTTGCAGTTTATATCATCATCATGTTGTATGCCTGGGTGATAAAGACTTTGATATATGAAATTAAATTGAGCTCGTGTTGTGAAAAGTTATACATAGCTATGAAAGATGTCCTAAGCTCTTGTGCGCTCATTCTGAAATATGATTGTACAGGTAATTTTATCGAAAAGGTTATTTTTATAAGTAGGTAATCATATATGAAATATTGTCGTATATGAGAAGCTCATGTTGCGGGTTGAAATATTAGCCGATTATCAAAACTGTAGCGGGGCTTAACTCGTATATTTAGTCAAATTATTAGATATATTAAAGTTTTAAACAAAAAAGTTGATACGTAAAAGAAACACTCTGTACTCGCGCACTTGTCGCACTAGTATTTCAACGTAGAAAAACAAGTGCGATAAGTGCGCGAGTACAGAGTGTTTCTCTTACGTATCAATTTTTTTTTTACAAATATGAACGCTATAATATTGCGGGTTAACGGGAACGCCCTCTGTTAGTTAACATACTGTATAATAAATAATATTTAGTAAATAAATAAATAAAAAATAACATACAAAGTAATAACGTTAGTTAGATTTTCTCCTATTATCACTCAGTCTCACCATTATTGTTTGTGTCATTAAGCATACGGCAAGGTTTAAGTGATAATTATTTACATAATATATAGGATGGCGATTTAGTCACCTGCATTCGTCAAGGGGGTGATTCTACCTGTCATACTAAACAACTTTCGCTATGAAACTTTAATCCGACTCTGAAAAAATAATTAGAAATTCCTTTAAAACAGTGGACAGACTATTTTAAAAGAAACACTCTGTACTCGCGCACTTGTCGCACTAGTATTTCAACGTAAAAAAACAAGTGCGATAAGTGCGCGAGTACAGAGTGTTTCTCTTACGTATCAATTTTTTTTTTTACAAATATGAACGCTATAATATTGCGGGTTAACGGGAACGCCCTCTGTTAGTTAACATACTGTATAATAAATAATATTTAGTAAATAAATAAATAAAAAATAACATACAAAGTAATAACGTTAGTTAGATTTTCTCCTATTATCACTCAGTCTCACCATTATTGTTTGTGTCATTAAGCATACGGCAAGGTTTAAGTGATAATTATTTACATAATATATAGGATGGCGATTTAGTCACCTGCATTCGTCAAGGGGGTGATTCTACCTGTCATACTAAACAACTTTCGCTATGAAACTTATTAATCCGACTCTGAAAAAATAATTAGAAATTCCTTTAAAACAGTGGACAGACTATTTTGATGCGTTTATGTTTCTCTTTTATACGAATCGGTAATGTATTTCATAGCGAAAGTTGTGCAGTATGACAGGTAGAATGGCCCCCTTGACGGATGCAGGTGACTAAATCGCCATCCTATATTATTTTTACAGTTTCAAGTTAATTATGCTACTTTTAATATAAATAATAATTTAATTTATTCATTTTTCGTTTTGTTTATTTAAAAATATTTTACCGTTATCACTTCTGGGTGCCAGTGTAGTTACTGTAACTACGACGTATTGTTGGAGTTGTCGATTCGTCCACAAATAAATTGAATTCGTGCGAATCGCCTCAAGGAAAACTAATATTTATTAAAATGGTCGATTCGCCCGGATTCGGGCGAGTCACCATTAAGCCGAATACGGTACTTGAGCCGCTTATGTAAATATTGCAGATGCTGAGAGAAAAATGTGCAACAATATTAAACGCCTACATCGAGCGAAATTCGACAAGATGGATGTCTGTAGAATGTTCTATGTCGATGCTGCTTTTCCATTTAAAATGATGGCTTTAGTGACCAACTATACAATCATAATTTTGCAGTTCGCGCTTTTATAATCAGGATTAAATTCACTTTGCTTTTTGGTCTTAACGTTATGATTATGAATAAATATTACTTACTTATACTAGCTTTCATTGTACAGAAAGGAACCTTGACGATATTTTTTGATACAATAACACTCAAAAAAGTTATATCTACTTATATTTCAAATCGTACTTTAGTGATTCAGTTCGATCTCTATTGAACTGCTGAACATCTCAAGTACGATTTCATTTGGCCTGGCCGCGCAAATACAAAGGCGAATGCAACACAGATACCAGCTGTTCTGTAACGCAGCCAAATCCATATTAATATCAATAAATCAGTGTAAATAAATGTTGCTATATTTTTTTTTAAATTCTAAACTTTTATTTTAATATTTGCATACCATGACAATATTGTAATCATGTTAGCACAACTCCATTTACTTATAACACCTTGTTTGCTTGTATTGTATGTACAAATAAAGCAAATGAGCAAATAAAGTTATCTAAATTGGAATAAAATATTACAAACTCAATTACACCACAGACATTTGGAAACTGCAATGTGATCAGCTTCAAAAGACATTGTATTAACAAATAAACGATATAACTGCAATATGGCCTATAAGTACTCGTTCTGTCTACACTATAAATATCAAACTTGCTTGCGACGTAATGCACCTTACGCTAATACTAAATACCCTGCCTAGCTGCGAGCAACTTGGAAATAGAGGTCTCCGGCTAGTAACAAGTCCCCATTCAAACTCCAACCCAATCCACCCCAACCTAACCCGAATCATCACCCAATCTGAAACCCCTGTAGAATAAGCAATGACATATAATGTAAAACTGCATGGCAGAACTAGTCTGTCATACTCACACAAATGCCCTGCCGATGGTGGCGCTGCGCGTCCGGTCGTTAAGTTCTCTAAAAAATGGTTGAGCTGAACGGCGCGGATGTATATGTCAAGTCCGTGAACGGATACCGTCGGTCGGGGCCGGTCGGCTCGCACTGCCATGTAGTTATATGTAAATCTGTATTAGAACATAACACTAACCTTACGTAAATAATAAAAATGCACGTACCAAAAAAGAAAAAAAGAAAGCGATCAGTTCCCACTCGCTTTGTTAAAATTGAAGGCTATGACGTTTCATGGAGAAAATCAGTCAAGTATTTAGGAAAAACTTTAGACGATAAAGTAAACCGGTTGAAAAATATGGAAGAACTTCGTTTAAAAGGAGTCAAGTCCCTTAACAGCTTAAAAGCAATCCTTAATCGTAAATCTAATTTGAGCCCTCAAACCAAATTATGCATTTATTCCACACTGGTTCGTTCTTGTATGACATACTTACGTATCCCCTGTCTGGAGTAGTATTAGTGACACTAATTACAAAAAACTCCAGGTCGTTCAAAACAAAGCACTCAAAATAGCATTTAACATACCTCTCTACACAAACCTTAAACAACTACATAATGATATCAAACCAACTCTAAAGGATTTCATTCTGAAAGTATCCTGAAAATTCTACCTAATAATCCACGTCATCGCAATACTTTAGTCTCACACATTGGTAAGAGTAGATTAACCCGATTACTTTATGCCAGAACTTATAGCAAGTACAAACTGCCTCATCACCGTTTTTTGGTGGATTAACGTTCGCTCACTTACCACCTGTCCAGCGTAACTGCTGTCACCTTACACAGTAATATGTACATTACATTATGTTTATATGTTTTATTTTGTCGTTTTGTTAAATAATTTGTCTTAATAATGTAACAATTTAATAATTTCAAAATAATTTAAAATGGGGGACCTGGGTAAATTAAATTAAAAAATGTGTGTCTGCAAACCCTACATAACAGCACAATCTTACATTATTTGTATCTATTAAATTAGTAGTCACACTGACAATCATACATGTTATATGTTAAGAGAGGTGTTTTAGCTTTACATTGTTCGGATTATGTTAGTTTACATTTAGAATAAGATCTTTTTGTTAACTTGTATAATCCTTTTTTTCTGTTAATTTACAATTTTTAAAAACCTTTAAAAATCAAATCAATCAATCAATGTGCCCTGCCCATTGCCACTTAAGTTTGGCAATTCTTACCTAACATAACCTAACCTAACAAAGTCGGAACTAGATAACCTCGGGACAGATTTTGATGCGCTTGAGTAAAGAGAGAAGTGATGTCTTCAAAACTACAGTGGTTTTAACTGTGGGGGAGCTAGATGTGCCGCCCATGCATTTTTGCCCACTATCCTTTATAAGTATTGTTGATGCGACATCTCTGAAACCAAGTAGGAACTATGTAGCATAACAGCGACACTGAGAAATCAATAGATGGTGCCACCGAACTCTGCATCGCGCATGTAAATTAAAACCCTTGATGTCTGTGACACCGCGTTTTTCTTCTTTTAAACTAGGCAACGGATTTCGATGTGGGTTACACTAGCGTGCTGGGCGTAATGAGAAGGTTTTATTCCTTGTAGTAGAGGATCCAACCTGGCAACGACCTTCACCCATCTGTTTAGTGGATGAAAAGTATTTTAAACAAAATTTTGAATGTTAAAAAATAGAGAAGAAACCTGAGACAGAAATAAAGAATAGAGTTAAAAACCTGCAATCGTTCTTAAACTACTGGTTCAAATTGAATGTAATTTGGAAATATACCTAGTTATACCAAGTCCTCTTTGTCACTGAAAATTCAGGCGTCTAGATCCACAACGAAGTCACAGAGGGTTGAAAATGTCCTGAATTGCTTCGAGAAAAGATGGTACAGCTGTGCATGTGTTTGTTTTGCTCGACATGGCGGAAGCACTGCCGTGGCCCCTGAAATTGCGGTACTAATCGAATACATGCGAGCGCCCGGCCGGCAATGTTTGTATGAAAATCCATCTGTCGTGTTTAGCGGCCGAATAAATGACTATGAAAGCTCATAACTCTCGGGTTATTTAAAAATGGAACAAACTTTTTACTTCACCATAGGGCAACCAAGGTCATCAAAGATTTTATTTATATTTCGATTTATTTTGCAAATAGAACTATTAAAAGTAAAGAAGAAACAAATGATCATATTATTGGCGCGTGAAAAATTATCCTTGTTCGTCATTCATTCAGGAATAAATAATTAATATGATTAATTTACATAGTTTGAATTTCCGCGCATTAATAGAGCCTTGCTCGCAACATGGCATTGATGAACCAACGTAGTACCTTTTGTTTTATAATAGTGGTCGATACAGACCAATATTCTTAATGGACTATACAACAACATTCAATTACTTCACCGTTTATTTATTATTCACTTACTGATAACAATTGCTATGGACAAAATTTCTCATTTGTGTCCGCATAACCAACATAAAATGAAGTCTATAAGAGGAAATAAACATTTAAGTAAAACACAAAGTTATCGTTTGACTTATCCGTTGGATAACTTAGTTGACAAAGATGTTCAGTCATTGTTTTTACCTTTAAACCTGTTGCAAAATATTTTGTTCTGTCCTAAATATCGGATTAAGGATAACTTTATATATTCAAACAGCATTGCTTCAAAGTTGGTGTCATTGTGTGTTATGATGCTATCAATTTTTTTATACATTTTTCACATCTACGAATTACATTTGAGCGAAAAAATATACATAAAATGTACACATTATGATACTTGATATAGAGGCTTACTTTGATTTGTTTGTATATTCCATCGGATTCATCGTCAATTACGTCATCAATGTGTTACATACAAAAAAAAACATATCGTTTGTCTTGAAACTTCAGGATATTCACAGATTTCTTAACGAAAAGACTCGTTTCAAGCGCTTCACCATTTGTAATTGGATCATTGTCATCATAATCTACGTAGGTTACTTTTCTGTTTTCACAGCAGCATGGCTTAAATTTGATTTTCCCATTTATAATATATTGTATGGGTATTGCACCATATGTTTTGACTTAAACATTATTTACGCTATCATAGTTTTAGAGTTATTAAGCTATAAAGTTGATTTATGGAACAATCAAGCTCAAACTTTACAACAGACGGATCATCGCGACAATGAAACTCATTGCAAAAAAATGTATCAAGTATACGTTAATATTTTGGAATGTTACGAGATCTACAAGAATTCTTTCCAGTATACGGTATATGTCTAATAACTCTTTAAGACCTTAGCTAAAGATCCACCATCGATGTAATTTTAATAGCATGTTTTTTATTTCCAGATCTTGTTTCAAACCTTTGAGTTTTTGGGTCATGCCTTGAGCAAATTGCAAATATCAATTGAAATGTTAAAATCAACTGCAAATGGAAATGGAGGCGAAAGCGCATTTGTGAGTATATGTTTATTTCTTAATTATAGAGTTTTGTCCGGTAATTTTTACAAAGTATTTCATTCCTCTCTATCAATCAATTTTTCTGCAGGTTTTTGCAGTTTTTATCATCATCATGTTGTACGTCTGGGTGATAAAGACTTTGATATATGAAATTAAATTGAGCTCGTGTTGTGAAAAGTTATACATAGCTATGAATGATGTTCTAAGCTCTTGCGCGCTCATTCTGAAATCTGATTGTACAGGTAATTTTATAGAAAAGGTTATTTTTATAACTAGTCGTTTATAAGAAGCTCATGTTGCGGGTTGAAATATTAGCCAATCGCGCGTCGTCGCGGGGCTTAGCTCGTATATTTAGTCTAATTGGTGGATAGACAAAAGTTTTAGGAACTAGTGTAGTTGAAAGCATAAGGTACATTTTTCTGTAGCCTTTAACTCACAAAAATTTGTTTCTCGATGAAGCCATACAGGGCTCATTGGTGAACCAGAACATTAGTCAACCAGAATGAACTCTCCCGAATCCGGGCGGATCGACCATTTTAACAAATATTAGTTTTTCTTGAGGCGATTTGCACGAATTCAATTTATTTATCGATGAATCGACAACTCCAGCTATACGTAGTAGTAAAGTACACTGGCGCCCAAAAGTGATTAGGGTAAAATATTTTCATGTAAAATGAAACACATAAATTAATCAAACATATCTTTATTAAAATATAATTTTAAGATAACAATGCGTAAATTGTACATCAGAGAGTTATAGATTACAATTTTAATACGCATAAATCAAGATAATGTACTTATATAAGGTGTTAAAAAATTAATTTTAGAAACTTTAAGAGGTGCTTTAGACCATCGAACTGAATAACTTTAATTATGGGACAAACTTTTAAATTGCGAAAAAAAAACAGCTGTCCCGTACAGTTTAGAACAGTAGGTAGAGTGTTAGGTTAGGTAGGGAAACTTTACTATTGGACAGCAGATATTTTTTTTCGCGATTTGAAAGTTGGCCTCATAGTAATTTGTACACGTGCACTTGTCACACTTGTCTTTCCACGTTGAAAGAAAAAAAATATATACGTAAAAGAGTGTTTCTTTTACGTATATTTTTTTTAACATATATGAACGCTATACTATTGCGGGTTAACGGGAACGCCCTCTGTTAGTTAACATACTGTATAATAAATAATATTTGGTAAATAAATAAAAAAAATAACATACAAAGTAATAAATACATTAGTTATATTTTCTCCTATTATCACTCAGTCTCACCACTATTGTTTGTGTCATTAAACATACGGCAAAGTTTAAGTGATCATTATTTACATAATATAGGATGGTGATTTAGTCACCTGCATCCGTCAAGAGGGTGATTGCACCGTCAAACAGGCAGCAAAAAGTAAATGTTAATGTGGCGACTTCTTCGGGGTCTCTAGTTAAAATGGGCATGCCTCAAGGTTCAATTCTCGGCCCTTTCTTATTTCTAGTTTATATATATGATCTTCCTTACATGATGACTAACCTATCAGATATAATTCTATTTGCTGACGACACTTCTCTTATTTTTAAAATAGACAAGAAATACAGATGTATTACATGTCAACGATAGTCTGGCTGTACTTTCAAAATGGTTCGCAACTAATAATCTTTTACTTAATGCGAACAAAACGAAATGTATTGTTATTAGGTTCTCATTACCAAATGTACCTCAAGTAAGTCTAAATCTAAAACTTGATGGCAAAAAACTAGATGCAATAACGGAAACTATATTCTTAGGAATTACTTTAGATTCAAAATTACAATGGGGCGCCCATATTAGAACTCTTTCAGGTAGATTAAGTTCAGCTGCATATGCAGTAAGAAAAATAAGGCAGTTGACTGATATAGCCACAGCTAGGTTAGTATACTTTGCTTATTTCCACAGTATTATGTCTTATGGCGTCCTGCTGTGGGGATCGGCAGCTGACGTAGATTCAATTTTCATTTTACAAAAGAGGGCAATACGCGCGATCTATAAAATGGGCCCTCGCGAGTCCCTTAGAGACAAATTTAAAGAAATTGATATACTGATTTTGCCTTCATTTTATGTCTAAGAAAGTATTATGTATGTTCGCAAAAAAAAAAACTTAAGACTTTTCAAAATAAGAAGCGATTTCCATAACATAAATACACGTAGTCGACATGAAATTGTGATACCCAAATTTAGATTAACTAAAACGAGCAAGTCATTTCTTATAAACAGTATCCGCTTTTATAACAAGTTGCCAAATTCTGTGACAGAACTTAGCGATGGGAAGTTCAAAACCAATATCAAACGTGTCCTTATCAAGAAAGCATATTATAAAATTAAAGACTATGTTGAAGACAAGGAAGTTTGGCAATAATTCCTTCTGCACATGTGGCTTCCCTGGTACCTCATTAACGGCATAAATAAATAAGAGTCTATTAACTGCTCCCAAATTACCATGTTTATTTAAATCTTTATTTTTACATTCATCCTGTAGAAGCAATAAATAATGTACCTATGTTTGAGAATAAAAAAAAAAAGTCCTTGACATTATTTACTATTCTATTATTTGACATTATATACCTACGATTTAAATTCAACTTTTTTTTTAGTGTTTTTGTGGACATGATAATTATTCAGATTGATTACAGTTGCAATAGCAATCCTATAACTAACTAGTATTCTACAAATTATTCGTACTTATTGAAGGCCTACACTGTCTTCCCATACCTAGAAACACTGTTATATGAAAGTATTGTAAAAGCCAATTATTTATAAAAGAGTAACCGTGGAGTTTCTTGCCGGCTCTTCTCCATAGGAAACAACCAATTGGAACCGTGCACATAACTTCTGACGTTTCATATGTGCCCATGTAGTTTTATGTGAAATAAAATAATTTGATTTGATTTGATTTGTCTTACTAAACAACTTTCGCTATGAAATTTATATCCGACTCTGAGAAAATAAATAGAAATTCCTTTAAAACAGTAGACAATTTCGATGCGTTAATGTTTTTTTTTACGAATCGGTAATGTATCGAAAGTTGTTCAGTAAGACAGGTAGAATGGCCCCCTTGACGGATGCAGGTGACTAAATCGCACTCCTGTATTATTTTCACAGTTTTAAGTTAATTATGCTATTTTTAATATAAATAATAATTTAATTTATTCATTTTTCGTTTTGTTTATTTAATAATATTTTACCGTTATCACTTCTGGGTGCCAGTGTACTTACTGTACTACGTCGTATTGTTGGAGTTGTCGATTCGTCCACAAATAAATTGAATTCGTGCGAATCGCCTCAAGGAAAACTAATAGTTATTAAAATGGTCGATTCGCCCGGATTCGGACGAGTCACTATTAAGCCGAATACGGTACTTGAGCTGCTTATCCTTTCAACTGTCATTAACGAGACACAATAGAATTTTAATTGTTATCCACCTCACTGAGGCGTCGTAATAGATGATGAGTTATGTAAATATTGCAGATGCTGAGAGAAAAATGTGCAACAATATTAAACGCCTACATCGAGCGAAATTTGACAAGATGGATGTCTGTAGAATGTTCTACGTCGATGCTGCTTTTCCATTTAAAATGATGGCTTTAGTGACCAACTATACAATCATTATTTTGCAGTTTGCGCTTTTATAATCCTGATTAAATTCACTTTGCTTTTTGGTCTTAACTTTATGACTATGAATAAATATTACTTACTTATACTAGCTTTAATTGTACAAAAAGGATCCTTGAGTATATTTTATGATACAGGAACACTCAAAAAAGTTATATCTACTTATATTTCAAATCGTACTTTAGTGATTCAGTTCGATCTCTATCGAACTGAACCTTTCAAGTACGATTTCATTTGGCCTAGCCGCGCAAATACAAAGGCAGATGCAACACAGACAGTAGCTGTTCTGTGACGCAGCCATGTCCGTAGTAATTATCAATAAATCAATGTTGATGAATGTTGTTGTTTTTTTTTTAATTCTAAACTTGTTTTTTATGTTATCTGCATCTGAATAAAATATTACAAACCCAATTACACCACAGACATTTGGAAACTGTCTGCAATGTGATTGACTTCGAAAGAGATTGTTTTAACAAATAAACGATATAACTGCAATATGGCCTATAATGGTGCCGATTCCCTTGTGGTTGTTCACAAACTAAACTAAATTTAAGTTCAGTGCATCTTTTTCTTTCTATTTCATTAAGAAAAGGACAGAAGATAAATTTTAGTTTAGTCCTGTCAAATTAATCAGCGCTTGACGTAAATTGACGTAATTGTAGTCGGCAAGTTTTTAATCACGTCTAAACTTATATGGAGAGTGACAGGCGCTGATTAATTTGACAGGACTAAACTAAAATTTATCCTCTGTCCTTTTCTTAATGAAATAGAAAGAAAAAAATGCACTGAACTTAAATTTAGTTTAGTTTGTGAACAAGGGAATCGGCACCAATTACTCGTTCTGTCTACACAGTAAATAAAAATAAACTTGCTTGTGACGTAATGCACCTTGCGCTAATACTAAATACTCTGCCTAGCTGCGAGCAACTTGGAAATAGAGGTCACCGGCTACTGCCGCGGCGCCGCTCGCTTTGAGCGCTCGGCTCATGCGCGTTTTGTCACATTTCTAACCTAACCTAACCTAATGTCGAAATATTGTGAACTGGGTGAAATTACTCAGTTCACAATTTTCGACAGTTTATAATGTAACGGAAATAATATACCTACTAAAGGATGTCTGCGTTGAATCCGCCTTTTCATTGCCTTATAAAACATGCAAAAAAAACCCTGTCCAATCTGTGAGGGTTGTTAGGTATCGTATTGAGAGTCTATTTATGTGGCAATTTTTAGAATAAAAATAAAACGGGTTGTAATAAAAGCTACGAAAAAAAAATTAAATTACTGCATACTCAAAATATGAAATGTACTGCTTTATCTACTAATTTTCCGACAGCTTATATGCGAATACAAATAAAGAAACGACCGAATAAAATACTAAAAATTCCAAGAAATAAATACACAATTTGCTGACATAACATTTTTCAAACATGCAAACAAGCATACACCATGCATGCAGCATGCAAACAAGCATGCAATATGCAGCAAGCATGGTTTCTGTCACGGCTACGGCGCTGCGAGGCTCCGGCGCGGTCCTATGCTAGCTTATCGTCGCAGATCGTTTTAACGCTCGCAGCCCGCGGCTGAGGCTGGCCAGCCGAGCCGGCCATCAAGCTGAAGCTAAAACCACCTGTTCCTCAGCTCGCGGGCCGCCTCACCCCTACCCGCCTACGCGGGCTTAAATTACACACTAGGGGTAGGGCAGACAAGACTACGTGGAGTCTGATTTGCATCGATATATTGGAAACTTGGAATACTATTCGGAAACTTAGTATTTTTTTCGGAAGTTAAGTATTCTTTTTGGACAGTCAACCACAGATTTTCGGAAGTTATTTTTTTTTCGGAAGCTTTATTATTTTCGAAAAAAAAACTGTGATATCAACCATTTTTTTCAAAACTACGCAGATTTTTTTTTGTAAGGTAGTTCTGTTATCCTGTTATATAATCTATACATCTATATAGGTCTATACAACATGTAAAAAAAAACCCAGTCCAATCAGTGAGGGTATTGTTAAGTATCGTACTGAGAGTATAATATATTTTATCTACTCTCATAGCGTAGTATTCGAATTATCAACTTCAAAACGAGTTTATATTGACATACTTTATAAACACATTACCGAAATTTAAAAATAGAATCATATTATAACACTTTTTCTGTAACAAAATAATGCCATAAAACAATTTTTTTCTATTACGATACAGGGCTAATCCATGAAGTTAATATCACCAAGAAGTTTCCATCAATTTTTGTAATGGAACATTTAAGCGGGTGACAGCAGCACCCGCTGCAGCGCATGTGCAGTGATGTGCTGGTGCAGGCGACATTCATTTGTTTGTTATTCTGAATTTCGTGGGATTTTTAAATTTATTCTTGATCTTTAACTTCGATCGGACCCCAAACTAATCTGCACGTAATTTCGGCCGAATTGTCGGATTTCGTGTTTAGAGAATAGAAGACCTACGGGAAGAAACCATGAACAATAGCTTGTCGTTTTAGCGTTCGAAAATATTTTATGCTACCAACGCACTTCTATCATTTGACAGCGATGATCAATTTTTTTTTTCTATCAAAGAGGTATGACATCGTTCAATACGTCAAATTCAACCGTCAAATTCGTTCGGCCAAGCGCGTAGGCCAAGTACAATTAAGGGTTCCGTAGTTGGGATCAATTTATCCCAAGAACAAACTTTAACATTGTAGTTGAAAAATATGTTCTCCCATGCATTCAAACTGCAAATGTAAGTTGGCTGATTATAACTCGTTAACTTGTAAAGCATACTTAGTTGTGATCGTTTTCCTTTTTACTTCGTTATATATTATACTAGCTTTTGCCCGCGGCTTCGCCCGCGTGGATATCGGAAAATATGTCACAGGAACGTGCTACCGGGATTCAGAGTATCCTCAAAGTCAAATCATATATTTCAAATAGGCCCATGTATGGCACTTTTGAACGTTAAAATCCTATGTTCTAACCCAGGTCATGGCCTATCCTATGCCTATCATCTAGAAATCCGTTCAGTCGTTACGTCATGAAAAGGTAACAGGCTGATATTAAATCTGTTTTAGGGTTCCGTACAAAAATTAAACATTAAAACCCTTGAAGGATGACTTCATTGTCTGTCAAGACCCTTTTTCTCAGGAACGCGTGGAGGCATCAATTTGAAATAGATATCAAAAACTTAGATCTACGGTCTCTTAGAAGTGTAACGAAAATCAAACTTCCAAGTCAACGCAATAATGGGCACGTCACAACTGTGGTGATAAGTTCCCTCATTGAGGAGTGGTAGAGAGACGCCACGGCGTCCTCACCTTCCACCTGACGCAGGTTCTCACCGGACACGGTTGTTTCGGGAGGTTCCTGTTCCGGATAAGGCGGGAGGAAACGCTCGGGTGTGACCATTGTGTGGATCGCCCGGAGGACACGGTGGAGCATACGCTGGAGGTCTGCCCGGCTTGGGTGGGGCACCACCATGTCCTCGGGGAGACGATCGGCAGTGGTGATTTCTCGCGTCCGGCCCTGGTCCAGGCCATGGTACGCTAGGACCGATGCCTGCCAGGGTCGCGGGAAAGTCCGAAAGGGTTACCGTAGCCCCTGAAAACACACAGGCAACTGAAGAAACATGGGTGAGTTTTTGTCAGTATAAGTCTGACACGCTCTCCCGCTTCCCGCCCAGAGCAGGAGAAGTTATTTGATAATTTCCCACCCAAAAAAAGTTAACGAAATAAAAAATACGGCCATTTATGCCACATATTTTGGCACTCGCAAATAAATTCGTTTATTTGGTACTTCTCGTTGGTCCAGCAGCATGAAGTTTTGCGAGAAGTAAGATCAAGTAAAGCGAAAAATCCAAAAATTGGTAATTTATAGTTCTATAACTCATTATCTGTTACGATGCCTCATTGAGGTGGATAACAGTTAAAATTCTATTGTGTCTCGTTAATGACAGTTGAAAGGATAATGAACGCCAAAGTTAAGTTTTTTCTGCAATCTGGGATTAAAAATTCATAGGCCGTGTCTTGGAGTAACAAACCTCACTTGGCCCAATATAGTTTTTTGATCCTAGAAATTGGATCGACCGGCATCAAAAAAGTTTTTGTGAAAATTGGCCATTTTCTTAATGACTGTAAATTTTTTCAAAATCTGTGAATGCAGTACAAAATGTTTCAAAAAGTTAAGGACAGTCTTCTAAGACTGTTTTCTTATAGCGACAACGGCTAAGAGTCGTATTGCTGTGAGCACGCGGTATAATCTGTACATGTGTATGTGTAAGAAAGAAAGAAAGAAAGAAGAAAGAAAGAAAAAGTATTTATTGAGACTCGCACAGGAAATCACAAATTAATAACTAAACACCTTCAATAAGAACATTAATAAAAATAATAAAAAAACAATAAAAAAAACAAAGTAAAATTAAAATAAAAGCAGAAGGTCCTGTACGAGGCCAAAAGGCTCCTATCTCAGCATAATGCTGCGACACTTAAAAATAAATAAATGTCGCAGCGCTGGTATTCTGATAGGGTCCGCAGTGATGTCACGGATAGATAGATACAGAAAATAAATATATAATAAAATAAAATAGATATGTGAAACACAAAAAAATAAAATATAAGTAGTCCGCGTGTCTGTACCCGACGTAACATCAGTTACTTGTCTATGCCTTTAGTATCTGTCACAGAGCATGTATCTGTGGTAGTCTAGCTAGGCATCGTTGAGACAAGTAAAGGGACGCAGACGCCGACACCGGCAAAAAAAACTTATTTAAATAAACATTACGGCATACTTAGGGAATTGTGTGAATGCTACAATAGTACAGTGTTTATTATAATGAAAAGTGTTTTGTGGTAATCAGTTAACGGCAATTGGAGAAATACAGATAAACTAATGTTATGAGTGATTGAGTGGTTTATGAATTTCAAAATTCACCTATGACAAACAATGTTATGAAAAATAAAACAAAATGGGAAATAACTGCTGTGTCTCAGTAAACCACAGAGCATAATCGTTGCCAAACATTCGCCACCGACAGACGCGTGCATATCAAGGGTAAGTTTAATATGTGGTATCCTTTTGAAGCTGAAGTAAGTATAGTTTGAATTTAATTCTGAAAGTACCAACTGTCTTTAAGCAGTCTGTAAGCAGTCAGACGTCTGTGGTGTGTACCGTACACACACCACAGAGAACGCAGTTTTGCACTACACACTGTCGTATCGTCGCGGTTCGCGGGCGCCGCACTATATGAAACAAAAATATATTTCCATCACTTTTGTTAGATACGGTAACACATACGCGTGACCTTGGCTAGTTTCTGGCATTGCTAAAATTCGAAAGTAAATTATATGTGCAGATAGCAGAAGGCGTTAAGCGTTGGTCTTATATTCAAGATGGCTAAGGTTCTAATCTCGTAAATCACAGCGCTGGTTTTGCAAATATTATTATTTTCGTTTGCAATAATTATATTTTTTAAATACTGCTGCTTTTTTATTAGGGTTCCGTAGTAAACAAGGAACCCTTATAGTTTCGTCATGTCCGTCTGTCTGTCTGTCTGTCTGTCCGCGGTCTAGCTCCGAGACCCTTAGTACTAGAAAGTTGTAATTTGGCATAGATATACATATTAATTACGCCAACAAAGTGGTAAAACAAAATTATGAAAAGCATTTTTTTTTAGGGTACCTCTCATGCACGTAAAGTGGTAATGTTTATTTTTTATTTTTTTACCCCATGGTGAGGGGTATCATTGGAAAGGTCCTTCAAAAATATATTGAGTTTGTGAAAACTATTTTTGGATTCAGGGATTTGTTTGCGAAATATTTAGCTTTAAAGTGCTAATTTTTGTTAGAGTCAAGTGTCCCCCCCCCCCTGCCGGCTAAATGGTTGGTTTTGGGTATGTAAAAAAAATCACAACAGTAGCTGATATAACGAAATTAAAAGGAAAACTATCACAGCTAAGTAGGCTCTACAGGTTAACGAGTAATAATTGACCAACTTAACTTTGCAGTTGCAAATACATGTTTTCCCATACATTCCGTATGGGAGAACATGTTTTTCAACTACAAAGTTAAGTTTGTTTTTGGGATAAATTCATCCCAACTACGGAACCCTTCATTGTGCGTGGTCCGACACGCACTTGGCCGGTTTTTAATGTTGTTATTGCAATAAAGGGTTTAGAATAAAAATACGTGATATGTGATATTAAAATTTTAAAATATTTATTCGTTGTATTTATTTTACTTAAGTATAGTTAACAAACTGCTACAATTATTTATCATTACTTCAGCTGAATAAGATGTGAAATAGATGTCTAGAAACTTAGAAGCAATTTCTATTATTTTGACATATTTAAATTTTGAAATGTTTTAAATTATAACTTGATTTTTTTCACCATAAATATAAAGTTTTGATCATGGTCGATGTAATTAAGCAATAAATAGGAATATTGGACTACTCAAAATGTAAAAAATACTACTGACAAAATAGGTGATTTTAAGGTTAAGTATGGGCAGTTTGTTTACATTAATTATTTTACATTTTATTTGGCTTTAGTAAATATTGGTTGGTATTGAGGTTATAGCTTAAGTATTCATTTTCTTTACGAAAAGAAGATTGAAACTAAACCTCAAATTTTAATCCTAAAATAATTATTACTAAAATAATTTTAAACATTTTCGGTCTATCTGCAAGAAATACGACAAACCACCAACCATATTGAAACGTGCTTAAAAAATTCGTTACCATAAATTCATGCAATAATGTATGTGTTGTTTATTAAGTTAGTACGGTCAATATTTGAAGGTAAAAAACGGTTTTCTAGCTAGTCTTTAGTGATGCAAGCCTTCAGAGTGCACGGCGAACGGTTCAAAATGATGTGTTTTTAATAATTCTGCAAAATATCTCGTTGGTATGAAACCATTTGTTTCATATTCATTCAACATTTGACGTTGCTGCTACTCGATAATAAGCCTCTTCCTCATATCTCTTAACCCTCACAGTATTTCTCTAGAACAAAGAATAACATTGTATTAATTACACATAATACCTAATTATTTATTATTCACTAATCGAATTAAACCTCATAATGAATTTAAAACTTTAAAAGCATCTTCTGTCTCAACAATACCTCTGTTCTATCAACAATACCCTCGATTAAGATTTATGTTTAGTAAAATATGAAATATTTAAATGATAACACTCACACTTAGTCCGGTTTCATTTGATATTTGTGTAAATATCATTCACTTTTACGCAGCGCAATAATATTCTCTGATCTGATCTGATCTCCCTTCAATATTTTAACTACTTTTTGAAAATAATAACCACAACACTGCGCTAAATACTCGTCACCAACATTATCCACGAACCAACAAAGTTCTATTAAGTGAATACTCATAACGAACTGCATCTGTCTATCCCACAGAAATCGAAATAATTTACTTAGTTTCCTTTGGTCTACTTGCTAAACTTTAATATTTATGTGAACAAGACGAATGAAAAAAAAAACGAATGATTATCGAACTAGTCATTGGTTGCAGACAAAGTGAGTGTGTGTATGTGTGTACTGTGCGTGTCTATTGTAACAACTTATAGAAGAAGGTTGTAAGTCAAACCGAAGCGTCAGTCTATTGCTTTGTGAGATTGCCTATGGACTTTTAATCGGTACTGTACCTGAACTTATTGTGCCATCTCAAAATCCACACTGCATATGCTATGATTGACTGCTTAGTTCCATAAAGGTAAATATTGGCCAGATATTGGTGATGATGATCTTTTAAAATGTTAAATCTGTAACCATCTGCAATATTCTAACCTTTTGGCTAGTCTTTTAACAATTTGCGGTAAACTATAGAAGAATAAGAACATAATGCTATATTGCTCATCCCCCATAGCAAATAGCGTGATAATAATTTTTGAAAAATCTATTGTGACGTTTCCATTATTTGACTTATAGATTATTTATACCAATTTTCAAGTTAATTTTATTTTTATTAATTTTTACAGTGGAGGATTTTACTGTGTGGCTTAACACAGTAAAATCCTCCACTGTAAAAATTAATACCCCGTTTCACCCCGTTAGGGGTAGATTAAAAAAAACCCGGATATACATTTTTATTTATTTTCAGTTTTAATTATAAATACTGAGTTTCGAGTTAATCAGACCGCTCGTTAAAATTCTTCCATTCAAACTTTGACATCCCCCAATCCTCCTTTAGAAAAACTTTATTTTATTTAAACTAAAAATGGCAAACTTTATAATTTACATAGATAAGTATTTGTGTCAAGTTTCAAGTTTATTAATTCAAGGAATAAGATTTTTCATACAAACAAAATCCCCCTTTTCACCCTCTTAAAGGTTGAATTTCCAAAAATCCGTTCTTAGCGGACGTCTACTAACTATAAACTACCTCCCTACCAAGTTTCATCTTCATACGTCAAGCAGTTTTCGATATTTCGTGATGAATGAGTGAGTGAGTGAGTGAGTGACCTTTCGCTGTTATATATTTACATTAGATACTACTGCCTTGATTTTTTTCACATATTATCTAATAATCCTAATATTTGTAGGCCAGTTAGAAAAATTAATAGGTTTTAATAAATAGTTAGCAATTTACTGCATTTTGAGAAGCCATTCTGCTCATCATGCCGAAGATGTTTGTTATTTATTTATTTATTTGTTAACATAGGTAGGTATAAAGAAATACAGATCTGCATCAGTTTTTTTTTTAGACCAACATAGAGTTACTACCTTTCAAATAAAAAAATGAACCATCGAAATCGGATCTCATAAGGCGAAGATACCCAGGGGGGCTTCCCTTTTTGCCCCATTTTGGAGGAAGTAGCTCTCCAATCAAAAATCTCCGACGATTTAAAATTACAAAAATTCATCAAACCTGTACACCAAATTTCGTCCAGATTGGTTGTAAAATACGACCTGTAGAAGAGTACGTACAAACTGACACACGAAAGCAAATTTTGCCAGACTTGATCCAGAGACGCTCAGTAAATAAATAAATGTTAGACATCTTATTTTTTAACCGACTTCAAAAAAAAGGAGGAGGTTCTCAATTCGTCGGTATATATATTATTTTTTTAATGTATGTTCCCCGATTACTCGAAGATGGCTGGACCGATTTTAAAAATTATTTTTTTGTTTGAAAGGGCATACTTTCAAGTTGGTCCCATTGTCATTTGGCCACGATCTGATGATGGGATCTTGGAGAAATCAAGGGAACTCTTCAAATATTAAAGGCACATTTATAGCGATTTGGGTATTTTTGATGTGCAGTTGACATAAGGCTATTGTAACTTAAATAAATTACAAATCAACCCACTAAAAAGTGAAAAAAAAACTTTTTTTACAAAAAATACAACCGACTTCCAAACTACAAAGTGAAAAATAACTTTAATTTCGGAAGTCGGTGTCAAAAAACTTAAATACTGATCCAAAGACACTAACTTCCGAAATTAAAGTTATTTTTCACTTTGTAGTTTGGAAGTCGGTTGTATTTTTTGTAAAAAAGTTTTTTTAATTTCATTACTTGTGTACACTCGGTAAAATACATAGAGATACGAATATTAATATATAAGAAAGTGTTTTATTGATTTTTATTTATACCTCGACGTGCGAGTATTTTGTTTTCATGAAATATTTCCATTGTAAGTACCTACATATTTAAAATGTGATTACTTAAAACCAGACAAACACGGCTCGAATAAATAAAATTGGTGTGAAGCTTTTCATCAGTATTAGTTATAGACTAGTTTATAACAACCCGTTAATTTTTGAATAACTTCATTTAAAATGGAGTCTAGAGCGCATCGTGTCAATATATTTTTGTGTAGCTATTTAGACAAAGATGTGCAATCGATGTTTTTGCCTTTAAATTTTATGCAAACTCTGTCGCTAAATCCCAAGTATCGAATCCGAAATAATTTCGTGTATCCAAATGATCGTACAAGTAATCTTATATCATTGTGTGGGCTTGTAATTTTCATATCGTTGAGTTTGTACCGAGTCAGTACGATGTTGTTTGATGAAAATATGCAACGGTACCAGACTGTCAATTTCCTCTACTTCGCGACTATTACCGACTCCCTCTTCTATATTTCGGGTTTCGTCCTGAACTTTGTCATCCATTTTGTTCATTCAAAGGATAATGTCAAATTAATTTTGACTTTTCAAAAAGTTCATAGATTCATTCAAACTTTTGCCAGTACCAAGTTTGTTGTCAGAAGAAATTGGTTAAATGTCATTTTACTCTGCGTGTTCCAAATCATCACATGTATTTATGTATACGTAGTTTATTCGCATCCTCCGTGGTATGTTATTTGTTTCTTATTTGTTTTGGGTAGTATCCATTGTAATATAGTTTATGCGATTTGCTTGATCAAGTTACTAACGGAGAAGGTTGCACAATGGAATACAAAAGTTATACTTTTTTTGAGCAATGACAGTCGTGCATTGCGTTGTAGCAGGATGGACCAGGCTTATGTTCAAATACTGGAATGCTACAATATTTATAAAAAAGTTTTTCAACTATCCGTAAGTAGACAGACTTTATACAATTTTGCTAAAAATACTTTTTAATAAGTTTCTGAAAATAAAAAAGTATTATTTGTGGTGGCATCGACGTCTCCACATCGTCATCTAACGCATCACACTGACGTCACATGAAATCTGCGCAAGTAGGGTTTACTGCGCGACTAGCATATAGACAACGTCCCGACATCAATCGTCAGGCAGTAGCCCACCAGACACAACACTCATGTGGTCGGAGGATCCTCCCTTTTCTATGGAGGATGACTGAACTTTATCCCTGGTTCTCATACCTCTATACTGGTGACCCCGGACATGGACATTAGCACAGCCTTTGTTCAGCTAGTTCAGCGTGACGTCATCATCACTTCCTCAAGCTTTCGAACAGGGCGAGTCATAGCCAGCCAGCACCCACGGCTTTAACGGGTATCGTAACCACTTGCATGCAGCGGACGCGCGCATACCTGGTCATCACTCTCAGCCTCATCAACCTTGGTACAGCACGCTACACTTTCGGCCGGTCAACAAAAAGAGCATTTAAAACCGCTCCTGGTACACGCCAGCTGTCAGCCTCAAATTGCTGCACCACATTAGACTCACTGAAGTATAGCGTAGCGCCACCCCAACTCAGTAGGGAATCATCGCAGTCAATTCCGACTCACCGTGAACTATGCGGCACCCGGTTCCGATTTACTGGAACCTCAACTGGCCTTCACAAGCATCGGAAGTTTGAAATCGTCACACATATGAACTACACACCACACTGACATCACGCAAAATCTGCGTACGCAGTGTTTACCGCGCGAGTAGCATAAAGTAGTAGTAGTCTGGTTGGAGGATCTTCTATATTCTATAAAGAACAAGTGAACTTTACCCCTGTTCCTCTACGTCTATAAATCAATCATTATAATTTTCAGGTAGTATATCACACAGCAGAAACCTTATTCCTTGGTTTGCTTAAAGTTCAAGTTTTAATAGATTTTTTACATTTCTATTCCAAAAATCCGGATAGTGTGAGTTTGATGTTTTCACTGTTATTAATTTCATTGTTGCGACAATTTCGTTGTTTGTGTTATTCTATCCTTTTTGTTAAATTTTTCCAGGGGATAGTCGTCGTACAGGGGTTACTATATATATTTATGCTGAAGTGCTTTGTGATAGAAATCGTACTCTGCTATTACACCCATGCGTTTTATGATGCTATGCAAATCTCACAAGATTTATGCATACTGGTTTCGGGATCAAGTTGTTCAGGTAATAATACTATTTCTAGTTATTTTGTTTTTAAACAGGTACCCCTGTTGGATGATTTGATTGGATGTATTTCTCTAAAAAATAACATAAAATCACGCCTAAAAATCCTTGAAGGATTCCGTAGAGGTATGCACCCAAATTCCGCAAGTTATTTAAGTCCCATACAATAAGGGGCCAGCCTATTGCCAACAACCGGGCACGAATCCAGACTTCGGGCTGCTACTAAGAAATTCCTGATGAAAAAACCCAATAGGTAAAAATAATTAAAAATGAAGCAATGACAGAAAAAATAATTATGTAATGGATACATGGTGTTCAAATATTTACAAGCATTGTAAAAGTAGGTACCTATACGATATTCCTAAAAAAAAATACAAGTGATACTAATTAGTCAGTGTGTGAGTAATCACAGAATGAAAAAAAAAATATGTTATAATATTTAATTACACAATTAAATTAGCAACCAGTTTGATTTTGTCTAGATTCTAAATTGTCCTATGGAGCTAGACCAGCATGCTTCCAAGCATTCTTATCTAGGATATAATCCTCTAATTTGTAATATGCTTGTTTACAAAGAGTACTTTTAATATGAGTTTTAAATTTTCTTTCAGTTAACTGTAATATAAACTTTCCACAAGGAATTAGGCGTAGTCTTTGGTGCAATGCTCCCATTTAAATAAATGGGACTCGAATATAATTCCAAAACATAATAACTCACTTCTGAGATATAATTAAAACAACTAGAGATTTGGATAGGTAGGTCCTTCTATTGTTTCCAAAAATAATTATTATAAAATGCTTATACGGTGTTTTTTTGACAGCCTCGCTCCGAATATCCCCAGATTCAGTGTTGCCAACTCCCAAAAACAATATTTTTATAATATTAATTTCGGAGCATTAGTCCTTTAGCTTACAGTACGTTCTCCATTTCAAGATGCTAGTCATAAAAAAAAAAATTAAATACATTTACAGATGAGGAAAGGAGGCATTTTAAGAATATTCAGCGTTTACACCGAGCTTCATACGGCAATATGAGTGCCTGTGGCCTGTTCTACGTAGACATAAGTCACCCATTAAGTGTGATGGCGCTTCTAACTAACTACACTATTGTGCTATTGCAGTTTGCATTACTGTAATTTGTTGTTTTTAATAAATAAATAATTATTGTGTTCTTTTCGCATTTGTTTTTTTTTTTAAACGACACCAATGTTTAACTGTGGGTAAAAAACTGTATAACTGTAGGTGAAATAATACTAACAATAGTACAAGTTTAAAAAACACAGTAGGTACTGTAAGGTTTTATGCAAGAAGCAACCTCATGATATGCAGGCTGGTGAGAAAGCAGCACTACATTCGAACAATCTTACAGATTATATTTTAAATAGGATTTGAAAACGTTTTGTCTGAAGAAGAAAAGTCATGGAGTTCATAACATCGGCATTCACTGCCAACAACTTGTTGTATACCCTTCGACGAATCCAGAACTAAATTTTAGATACAGTAACTGATATTTATAGTGAAAAATTAGATTTTCATTTGATATCTCCGAAGCAACTTAGATTAGAGCTAAGCATAATATCAGCACAAATATCTGGAGACTTGGTAGTTCCTGTCGACAACTTTCATCTTAAAGATCTTTACAGCTTGCTTAAAGTAAGAGCCAAATACTCTGGCAAATACCTAATTATAGAAATAAGAATACCTCTGATTAAAAGGGATCTTTATGAGGTATTCAATCTTATCCCGGTTTCACGCATTGTGAAAGATAACATGATGATGAAGGTCAAAACTATCTCTGAATTAGCAGCCATCAACATGAGAAGGGATTCGTATTTAACTATCACAGACACGGATCTGCAGTCATGCGTATTAAAAAACCCTGTGACTATTTTGTGTCATATCCGAAGGCCTATTCACCACATGAAAGATGATCATAGACTTTGTGAGATGATCCCAGGCACAAGAATTTGTAAAACTAAAACTACCTCGTGCAAGAATGACTGGAGAGAGTTAACTTCGGAAAACAAAAATTATTATTCATACTGCAATGAATGTAGCGTCAAGCTTCTGTGTGAAAATCAAGTTATGGCTGTTAGGTTATTAGGTGCTGATCTGTTGCGTGTTGGGGAAGGCTGTTTAGTAAAAACAGAAGTTTTTACAGTGTATTCAAGCAAAAGATTGTCTAGTAAAATTAGCACGACGACAAAGATTATCTGGCCAGAAATCAATCATATAATAAATATCACTATGCCAGAAATCTCATATGAGCTTAATCCCAATAACTCAGACAACTTCAGAGAATTTGAAGCCATTAAGAGAAGTCTTGAGATCATGAAGCAGAGTGAACCTTTGAGCACCAATATCTCCTACCACGACATCCATTTTATACTGTCACATGTCTCATCATATTGGGAATCTTGTTATTGATGGCAGCTTACTGTTTAACGGTGGCGGCAAAGGCAACGTAAAGGAAAATGTTCCACTTCTACAGCAGAGCGGTCGATAGCCTCTGTGGTGGCTGCTTTGCCACCTCTACACATCGTTACAGAAAGTGTTGTGATTGAGTGTAGTGAAATTAGGGAAAAAGGGCAATCTAGTATTAAATCAGTGAAAAGTGATCTTAAGCGACTAGCCCCATCCAGTGAGTGCTTACAAAAAAAGGAAGATAGAGGTTCTTCTCCGATCTTTCGCGTGTTTTCTCTTCCTGATTTACATTGTAATGATGCTTATAACTATTTTAGTATTATTTGAACATTGTTTTTACCTTGTTAATATTAATTTCATTACCCATTTAACTATACGTCTACTTACTAACCTCATTTTTTTCTCCCTCGGGAGCATGTTCAGGTCAATCATCGAACAATAATAACATGTCAGCGTAATCGCAACACCGCGTTCCATGCCTTGAATATTTTATGTGTTACCTAAGTAAAATAGTCAGTACGCTTTCGGATAGCATATCGGGTGCGACTCAATCTCATTCCCTCATTAGTTTTAATTAATTGTTATTCCATTTGTATTACTGAAATACAGCTACACTAGCGGACCTGACAGACGTTGTCCTGACCGAATACCGCCACCTATCGGGTCCGATTGTGAATCTAAACCATTCCCAGATCCCCTTGAACACACACAAAAAATTTCATCAAAATCGGTCCAGTCGTTTGAGAGAAGTTCAGTGACATACACACTCACAGAAGAATTATATATATAAAGATTTATAACCTTTAATCATAGTTTATCTTAATCTCACACCAACCCCGAACAACAGGATTAATCCAACTACTGATGACAGTTCGCTTCAAAATGGTCTCATCATTAAGATGCCTATACACTTCTTGAAATGTCAAAACGAATGTGACATTCTTCTTCGTTTGAACAGTATTTATGATGAAGTTCATAACAAAACCCACCAAAAAGAAGAAAGAGTTGAAGATAGAAGCAAAACACAGAAAATGTATCAGCAGCACACCAAAGTCTTAATAGAAGTACGCCGAAGCTGTGCTGTCCCACACACTGATATAAACTTGTTGAGTTGATTATTCGAATTAACAAAGTCAAAGTCAAATAATTTATTTCAATTAAGCACAAAAAGGCACTTTTGAACGTCAAAATTTACAAAAAATTGAATTGATTCTAGTCGCCCCTTCCAAAAGGTAGTTTTTGTATGGAGAAGAATGGGCAAAAAACTCCACCGTTACTCTTTTAAAATGTTTCACAATATTTTGTATACATTAATTATGTAACTATGTGAAGACGGTAATGAAATTGTACTTGATGTAATATTTAGGATTCAGCAATAGTGTAGTTTGCATCAAGATTAGAGGTTGAAGGATCGACTGCACATGTTTATCGATCATGTTTCTGAAAACTGCTTCATCTCGAATATTTCTTCTGGGTCGTCGATCTACTTTTAGATTTGAAGAATTCATTTTGATTGAAAACTTCAAAGCAAACGTACCATATGAAGTGAATTTTGAAGCATACACTTGATTAAAGGCTTAAGAGCGTTTATGCAGAAAGTGGGCAACGTCGCAAATATTTCGCTGTTTTGATTAATTTGGCAATATTACGTCACATACATACATAAACTCACGCCTTTTTCCCATGGGGGTAGGCAGAAATTACAGAACGCCACCTGTTACGAACCTTAAGTACCTACATCCTTTTTTTGCCTCGTTTACGTTCATACATCTGGTTATACACGCACGCCGGTTGCACCCGCAACCGGCGTGCGTGTACTACGCATCTAACCTTTTTGAAGAACATCACCAATAAGGTCAGTATATGTCCTCCTACGACGTCTCCGCCCAGCCTTTCCCTTCACATCTACCTTGTAATTCATGCATTTGGCAATATTTCTGTATGGAAATAAGAAATGTGACTAACTAGTGAACTAGAATATTAATAATAATGAATTGCCATTAAAACACTGAATTTGATGTTGTAACCGTTTTACATTTAAAAAAAAGTATTTGGAAAGTTTCCAAAAATCAATATTTTAGTTCACTAGTTAGCCACATTTCTTATTTCTTCTGACAGCTATTTGTGACGTTGCCCACTTTCAGTATAAACCCTCTTAACGGAATTTGAAAAGCGCGTTTTTGTAACCTTAAGTATGTTATTGTTTTCCTTTACTGTTTGCTACACATCTTCAAAATTTACTCGTAAATATTGCTTTATGATATTATAATAGCCTAGAAATTTCGAGTATTCGATTAAAGGTAGAAGCTATAATTGTAAGTGTCTGGTATGGGGTACGTATTCAGAATTAACACATTTCAAATTGATTGTTATTATTTTTATTATCTTTACTCTTTTACCGACAGATCTTTCGTCCTTCTTCATTAAAATGTATTCTTATGTACCTTTTTTAATAAAAACCTTTTGTTACAATGACAATTTTGTTTTACCCCAAGACAAATACGATAGATCCACCTAATAATTTCCAATATTAAGAAAGGGAACAGCATTTTAAATCGCAAACTGTATTAACACAACAATATAGTTGGTAATTAACGCCATCATCTTTAAGGAGAAAATAGCATCGACGTAGAATATTCCACAGGCATTCACCTTGTCGAATATTGCACGATGCAAGCGGGTAATATTCTTGCACAATTTTTTCTCAGCATCTGCAATATTTATAAAAAAACTTTTTTACAAAAAATACAATTTTCGGAAGTCGGTGTCAAAAAACTTAAATACTGATCCAAAGACACCGACTTCCGAAATGAAAGTTATTTTTCACTTTGTAGTTTGGAAGTCGGTTGTATTTTTTGTAAAAAATTTTTTTTTTTCACTTTTTAGTGGGTTGATTTATAATTTATTTAAGTTACAATAGCCTTATGTCAACTACTCATCAAAAATACCCAAATCGCTATGAATGTGCATTTTACCTAATGTGCCTAATATTTGAAGAGTTCCCTCGATTTCTCCAAGATTCCATCATCAGATCGTGACCAAATGACAATGGGACCATCTTGAAAGTATACCCTTCCAAACAAAAAAAGATTTTTTCAAATCGATCCAGCTGTCTTCGAGTAATCGGGGAACATACATAAAAAAAAATAGATATCCCGACGAATTGAGAACCTCCTCCTTTTTTTCGAAGTCGGTTAAAAAGTGACTTATTTTTTAGTATAGACATGAAAATGACCATTAAAATCATTATAGATATTATGACTGTAGTTAAAATTTATTTCTTCAGCATAATATACAAGTTGTAATTGCAATAGCTGAAAACTTGAAAATAAGTTATTCAGGGTGTCCCTAGAAGTATGGATAAAATCGAATAGGAGTGTGGACAAGGTCATTTCAAAACTTTTTAACCCTAAGAATGTTGTGCAATTTTTTACGGTTCAAAAGTTATAACCAATTTTGGTTCTTGTCAATCATTCCGCAAAGAGCTCAAAGAAAATTCATTTAAAAAAACCATCAGGGCTATCAAATAATTATTATTTTCAGGACATGTAGATGACTGGGTATTAGTTTGTATTACTTTTACGCAGCTAAAAAACATGTTTTCAATAAGAAAAAAAAAAAACATTTACTGCATTGGCTTCTGTCTTACAAAAAAATTACAAAATTTTCGAGCGGTTTTAATGGGAAAAAGTTACACTAGCAAAAGTTTACTACGTGCTAGAAAAAAATGCCCAAATCATAGAGATTTTTTGAAGGTATAAATTACTAGAATATTCTCATTAGTTTAAAAGTTACAGAATTTTATGAACAAGGATCGAGAAACAGGTCGTATATAAAAAAATTTGGGTTTCAACTTTTCATTTATTTTAGCTCAATTAACCATTTTGTTATTGTTTCTCGTTCCAACTAGTTCTTTAGTTTCCCTCCCCTTGCACATTCCTATATGGGACAAATAACATGACTCATGAGATAGCAAAAAGTTTATTGAAAATATTTAACAAAAACGCCTAAACCACATCACAGTTGTGTTCAGATAGGCAATTAATGCCTAGGAATTGGTTTCAGTCCCTAGGGACTGAAATTAAATCGTTAGTTAAGCGGAAACAAACGAAAAATTGAAACTTCTAAAATTGTAAAAATACGTCCTTGTTAATAAAATTCTTTAACTTTTAAACTAAAAAAATCCTAGTGATTCATACTTCCGGAGAATCTCTATGATTTGGGCAAGTTTTTCTAATACGTGGTCAATTTACGCTAGTGTAACTTTTTCCCATGATAAATGCTCGAAAATTTAGTAATTTTTTTGCCATACCGAAGCCTTTGCTGCAAATATTATTTCTTGTTGAACTCATGTTTTCAAACTACGTAAAAGTGTTACCACAGGAACGGCCCACTCTACTACAAAGTCCTAAAAACAAAATTAACTTATAGCCCCGATAGTTGTTTTTAATGGTTTTTAAGCTATTGCATAGCTTTTATTGCGGGCTTTGAGCGCGGCGACCAAATCAAGAAATTCCGTAACGTAACGAAAATAAAACACAACGGTGGCTCGACATTTTTTGTCCTTGGGTTCGATCCCGGCTACAGGGATTTCTTTTTGTATTTGTTCAAATATATTTTATTGCATGTTGTTTACTTTTATTTTGTTTTTCATTGTTATGGTTAATTTTCCGTTAAAGATTTTGTTAGTTTTTCGTTTCCGATGAAGATTTGCAGTTGTTAAGGTGTTAGTTTGTATTTAGATTTTAAAATTAAATTGTTTGTGCCACCTATGTTCTTCTTTCATTAGGTAGTCAGTTTACTTGGAACCCCGGTCATCACGTTGTCATGGGAACGTAATTTTTGTTTTATGTCATCACGTCATCATCCCAAGTGTAGCGTTGACAAGTAGGAAGTATGAAGGTTACAAATGCTATGCAATAGCTTTACCGCGGCAGTCCCCGAGTGCCCCATGTTTTTTTTTTGAGCACTTTGCGTAGTGATAGAAAAAAACAAAAATTGGACATAACTTTTGAACCGTAAAAAATTGCACCGATATTCTCGTGTTAAAAAGTTTGGAAATGACCTTGCCCACACCCCTATTCGAATTGATCCATACTTCCAGAGACACCCTGTATATTATGAACAACTTTTACTACGAGATCAACCCAGAAAACGCGTTAAAAATTCAGCTGCTCCATATGTTTATGTCCGCTTAACTAGATATTAAGTAAAGAAAACCTTTTTTTTTCATGATTCTAATTTCAGTGTTGGTCTCATGGTAAAAGTTGTTAATAATGATGAGCACAATAACCCTCTTTCTGTTTTTCAGTTATTTCAATAACACCTTGTATAAAGTATCTTAGGCTTTGCCCAGCAGTGGGACAATAACGGCTAACAAAAAAAAAAAAAAATTTGTAACCTCTACTATATATATTTTTTGTTATCAACACAATAAAGTACCTGAACAGTTTGTATTTAATATGAGAGCACATGAGTCGGAAACATTATTCATGGCTATGTAGAACTTTTCACAGGACGAGCTCAAAACAATTTCCAGTATCAAACTCCTAATAACCCAGAAGTACAAAGATAAGAGCGTGAAATATACTACAATCTGTGAAAATACAAAATACAACATCATAATAATAACATTACGGCTGTTTTCCCAAAGGCAAACAAGAAAAGGTGGGTTTACGAAGTCCGTAGTTTCGGCTGAAGTTACGTCCGTTTCCTATTCTGTAGTGTGGCATTACCCGTCCGATTTTTTTTTTTTACAATTGTTTTGACGGATCAACTACGTTCGGACGGGCCCGTATCTTTGTCGATGGAATTAGAGAGTAGGCTTCCTGTACCGCGAGTCTGATCCGAAAACTTGCTTCTTAATGCACACATACTTCAACAAAATACATTACATTATTAAATTCAGTTAGATAATATTTGAAAAAAAACTCATATACTCGCTATTAAGTGCTGCTGATTTACAAACTTCAATAATTATTTGCAATTTGATCAAAGTGTAACAAAAGAATCCCACAGTGTGAAACACAAACTGAAAATTAAAAAACACCTTTGCTTTAGTTAGGTAATCTTTATATTCATTGATCGCTCATTCATTTATAAGGTTGAATTAAATTTTGTGACGAACTTCAATGTCGTGCTGGGTATTTAATTAATATAATTTAAAAAAAAACACGGAAATACAGTACCAGCGGCCGTTGATCTTGTAATCAATTATTATTTTTGAATACTTAAAATTATGAGTTTAGAATTCGTTTTTTTTTGTTGTTTTATCGTCATTCGATATCGCCACGTCAGCGTAGTTTCGTCAGATATTTTAATTTGACACTATATTAAAATAAAGTATTAAGGCGTAGCATTTGCTGAAAACAAAACTTGTAGATATCATAACACTCTAAAATATTTTCGTAAGCTTGAAACATTCTTTTGCATAAAGTTTCATTGTCGCTATGATCAGGCTGTTTATTTTTGCTTGAGTATAATTCTCGATATTTTATTGGTTGGTAGGTATATTGGCGTGTGCTAGCTGGCATATGGCTCATAATTTATAATATAAATTATGTTTTGTGTTGCGTAATGTAAATTATTTTGCATACAATTGTATAGAATAAATTTTATTTATTTTTCTAACTGAACAGACAGCTGTGCCGCTGGGGAGTTTGTTGTGCCACTTCTTCTTCCTAGCTAAAGCACTAGGAAGTGGTGAAGGTTTGGCGTTTTGAGGGACTGTCTTATGTAATTTGATGTTCGAAAAGTGCTGATTCTCAGCCTAGTCTGAATAAATGATTCTTGAATTTGATTTTGATTGACTTCACCCACACACCACACAAGCGGAGTATTGGTGGACCTCGACACCGGGCTGCAGGCAGTCCAAGGAAGCTATGTCATCCTTGGATAGCAGGCTAACCAGGCGTTTATTACGGCTGGACAGGAATGGCCTGCACCTGTTGACGGGGACCATCACAGGACACTACTCGCTAAACAAACACTTCTACATAATAGGCATAACGGACAGTCCTCTGTGTAGTGTGTGCATAAAGACTGAGGAAACCATCGCGCACGTGCTCTTTGAATGCACATGCGTCACCCAGATTAGAACAGAAACCCTCGGGTCACCCAGATCTTACATAGATGTTCTGAATGGTCCAGGAGATTTAATTAACTTCTGGAGGGAGTTGGGCTAGTTGGAATAACAACCAACGGCTGCCAAAGCTTACGAACAATTGTGCACTTGAGGGACTAAGTGCGGAAATTTTACGTCACGAGTTCACGACATCTCTCTGTAATGTTTCACGTTTGAGGACTGACTCCTAAAATACTAGCCCCGGCTTAGTTTGGGTATCAGTTTCAGTACCTAAATCAAAAATATATAAATCTTTTTTTCTTTCTATGTATAAAATTCTTGCTCTCGTTTGTGAAATAAACGTTTGACAAAAAAAAAAAACTCCATTCCTTTCTAAGCAACGTCGCATTCGATGCAACCACTGAGTTGTGGACCAAATGTTCACGCCATTTCATGTCGTTTTTCGTCTTTGATCAAATTATGGAGTGTAGATCTAGCACATAGTTTCCTGACGTATAAATGCTCATGTGAGATTTTTTGCACCTGATATTGTTCGTTTTGTAATTTTATTTTTCCTTATGTTATTTTTCTAATGTTTAAGTATTTTATCATAATTCTTAATTCTAGAGCCTTTGTTTTATTAAGTGTTTTGTGACCTATTTCTGTGATTGTTGGTTATCCAGTAATTGGCGACTGTATAAGTCCGAGGCTATTGTTAGCTATAGTATTTATGATATATTATATACAGAAGCTGTTGGTGTACCTTTATAAATAAATAAATGCCTAAGCTTGCTCGAATCCGTTGGTAGGTAACTCTCTTAGCAGCCTCTGTCATGCACCGCACAGTAATGATGTTATCTTTAGCTGTCGCCGTTGCAAGACGTCTCTCACGCAGGTCATCAGTAAGATTCCTACGACCACGCATAAACTCATTGATAAACTGTGGCACGTGATTGAGCTTCATCACGAATGGCTAATCGAAATCTTTGTGGTAACTTTGCTGTTGACTAAGACTACAACCGCAAATGTACGCGAATGTTTCGCTCTATCATTATGTACTGCGTAATAAATGATAGAACGAAAATTTTCTCGCGTTGAATTCATTTTGAGGCGCTATGCACACTTTTCAAATTACCGCTAATATATAGGAATGAATTACAGACAAATTCAATAAACATCACCAACAACAACAATAACATTGATCGACATCAAGACCAACAATTTTTAATTGGATTGTTTCTAACCAGCCAGAATCGTCTAGAATTTCAAAATAATGATTAAGGAATTATTTTCGTTCATAAAATAAAACTGTTCTAATTCCATTACGTTTGCTTGCCTTTTAAGAAAATTACAATAAGGTTTTATTATAGTCATGAATCAACATGGAATATTTACTATTAACCAAGCATTGGCATAAGCTGTAGACATTGTAGCGTCGTCGTTAACAAAACATCAAGTCATGGCCCCATCTTGCCCAGCAGAAATATCACTCAATAATCGTCTAGGAAAAGAAGTCCAAAGAATGTTTTATCCGTTCAACTTTCTCCTGACTCTATTTTTCTCTTCAAAATACCGCATACGGGATAACTATATTACTCCAAGTGAAAAGAAATCCTTCTTACCACGATTTTTTTGTGTTTGTTTTGTAGTTGTAGCGACTATTTATCGAGTATATCGCCAAGATATCTATCGTCTTATCCATGATGGCAATGTTCGTGTCATGTTATTTCTTTCATTTTTCTTACCCACCTCTCGTGGTCTTGGTTTTGTAATAATATTTTTTCATAATATCGTTTATAGCCACAATAACGTCATGATCATTGTGCTGATCCAGATTATACATAATAGCATCGATTTTAGTAAGAGTATTCGTAGTTTTATTTTGTGGAATTGGATCTTGGTATCAACTGTTTTTTGCATTTGTATACATTTTACTATTTTTGGTGTAACGTCTCATTACTTTGACGTACTGAACTGTCTTGTTGAACTAGTGTTTATTAGTTTTGAGATTGATTACATTTATGCTGTTCGAGTTCTAATATTGTTAATAAAGTATCTCGATGTATGGATTACAAATGTCCACATGATGAATGGTGCACAGAAATATGATGATATATATTGTATGAACTTGTTTAGAATGTATCAAAATATATTGAAAGCTTTTGATGAGTACAAGACGGTATCCCAAGTATTGGTAAGTTTATCAAAAATTGTCTTTTATCACATTTTTAAGTGGTTTAATATTTTTGAATATATTAATAAAGAGCTTTTATTGAAAACCTAGATTACACATTACTAACTCGCGCCAATTTTTTTTCAGGTTCTATTTTGCACGTTCAATGCATTCTGTCGCAATTTATGTATTTTTGAGCTTCTGCTACAAGTGGTCAGAATGCACGGCGAAGTAAGAATTACTATACGTTACAGGACCGATGGCCGACATAATAGCAAACTAGTTTTTGAAAGGAGAGGGTGGATCGATAAGCGTAGCATGATCCTTAGCTAGGAGAGGCCTATATTTAGTGAACTACAATATAGGCTGGTTTACCAATGATATTCTGCTTACCGTTTCGATGGCAATCTAAATGAAGTCTGCCCAGGGTTATGGTTTACCAATATGTAACTTTTCTCTCTTTTTGTAGGCTTCCAACTCGAGTTTAGCATTGAGCATTATGTCAATGTTAAGGATTGTAAAGGACCTTCTACAAGTAGCATTTTATTGTTTTTATTGCGAGAAATTCAATATAGCTGTCGACCAAGCTGGGATGGCTTGCATACAGCGTATGAAGAATATGAACTATACAAGTAAGTATATAAGTGCAAAAAACTGCTCTACCCTTCAATGTAATACATTCTCGCATATATGCGGTTTTCAGTCCAAAAACAAAAGTAGAATAATATAATTATTTATTGATAGTAGAAGAAACTCATAAGAGTTTGTGTCTAAAACAAGAAAATACGATTTACTTACTTTTTACGAACTGAATATAGAACATATGTTCTAAAACAAAGTTTGATATCAACTTCTCGGTTACATTTCGAATCCTGTGATAAAAGAACTTTCCTTACAGAACATGAAGAAAGACTTTGCAAAAACGTTTTAAGAGAAAATCGAAGGTTCACAAAGATGACCGCGTGTGGCCTGTTCTATGTGGACGCTGCGCTACCAATGTGTTTGATGGGACTCTTTACTAATTACGCTGTAATACTATTACAGTTTGCTTTTCTATAAAATATGTATATATAATACACATTATAACATAATTATATTGGCTGACTTGTAAAATATTCACAGTTGATTGTAGTCCTTGATTTTGTGTGTAACTCATAATTACAATAGGAATGATAACTAAATAGTAGATTGGAGGGATTCAATGTACGTCACTTGAGTTTAAAATAGTGTTGCTCCCGAGGTGAACACTTTACTTTTTATCACCCTCTATGAGAAAAAAACGTGTGCGGTCCGAATCCCGTCAGGAACGAGTTCCTTCTCACGTATGATTTAAAATATCGTGAGAAAACCAACGTCTCCTAGAACCAAACATTTGAAGACATGTGACATCTACCAACCCACACTGGTCCCGCGTTAGATTATAGCCCACTTCCTCGCAGCAGTGGGAACATTATAGGTTGACCATGCTTTATATTATGGGCGAATGGCTTGTTGATTAACAAATTAAAACAAGACTAATCTTTCAGGCCTACTTGTATAGTTTTTAGTCTCCATAGCCTGTCCACATGCCGTCTGAGCTTCCTTGATAGCTATATAGAATTTCTCACAGTACACGAATTGGATTGTTACATGCAGTACATCCTTTATTATCCATAAAGTTAGCAAACTGCCAATTATGAAAATCGAGAAGAGAGGCTGAAAAAGTTAACAGTAAAGTTAATATTAAATTTAATTTAATGAACAGAATAAAATTTGATAGTACCTACTTCTTACATCTTCATGCTCACGTCTTCGACTTCGCAGATCCACCATTTATAAAAAACACCCAAAAATACATAAATTGACCGAAAGCATTGATCGTGCGATACATTAATATGAGATGGATTTATATAATGTAAACATTAAATTTCAAAAAAATATATGAATAGTCAAAAAAGCAAACACAAGGACGAATACATTGGTACTTAACATCGTTTTCTAGAATATTCAACATAAAACTACTTAGCGTGACAAATATGTTTTATAATTTCAAGTACTGCTAGTACGTGGGACACACTGAAAGTCCTTAGAAAACAAAAAAAAAAACGTGTGGCACTCGGGGACTGCCGCGGTAAAGCCATAGGCAAAAGCATGCATAAGCAACATTGTGCCGTACACACACCACTGAGAACGCAGTTTTGCACTACACACTGTCGTATCGTCACGGTTCGCGGGCGCCTTTTGTTAGACACGCATCATATGCGTGACCTTGGCCAGTGTATGGCATTGCTAAAATTCGAAAGTAAATTATATGTGCAGATAGCAGAAGGCGTTAAGCGTTGGTCTTAGATTCAAGATGGCTAAGGTTCTAATCTCGTGAATCACAGCACTGTTTTTGCAAATATAATTATTTTTGTTTGCAATAGTAATATTTTTTTAAATATTGCTGCCTTTTTATTAATGTTGTTATTGCAATAACGAGATACCCCTTTTATCGCGATTCAAAGTGCATGAAAACGTTTTGTGACTCTCCTGTAAACCCGCATTTTCGAGTTACAATTTTATTCGAATCGCAGGTCGATATTTGGGTGTACCGGGGGAAGTGAGGTGACTGAAAAGGGTAAGAATCTACGCAGTTGGTCTGCTTATGTATAACTCTTTTGTATCGTCTTTGTTCTTCCCTCAAAATGTACATCCCCGGTACTTTTCCTAATGTATAAACTCCCTACATGTGGTAAATAGTTAAACTAAGAATATGTGTATCCCGAAAACTTTATTTTATGCCCAGTTTGGCCTGTGTTACATCATTTGTATGGAATATAAGGGGGATCTTAGTGTACAATCGATATAATTGATTGTTCCTAGGAATAACAATAGACAAACACTGTAACTGGAAAGCTCATATTGACGAACTTTGCACAAAGGTAGATAGGTTCGTATTCGTTTTGTACAGATTAACACGTGTGGCTAGTGTTGATGCGGCACTATGTGCATACCATGGCTATGTCGTATCAATTTTGCGTTATGGCATTATAATATGGGGTAATTCTGTGGAACTTAATAGAGTGTTTCGAGCCCAAAAAAAATGTATTCGCTCAATATGTGGTGCGCACCCAATGGACAGCTGTGTCCCATTATTCAAAAAAATTAAAATATTACCCCTCCCAGCATTATATATTTTTGAAATTTGTATTTTTGTGTACCAAAATAAGCATGAATTTGTTCTGCATAATGATGTTGTATCCAGACCTAGCCGCAAAGTTCACATGCTTCGTGTACCTAGACGGAATAATTAACTATTTTCAAATAATGTATTTTGTATGGCGACCAAAGTTTTTAATAAACTACCGGACTGTTTTAAAACTTTAAACTTTAGTACATTTAAATGTAAATTATTCAATTACCTCTTATATAAATGCTACTACTCGATTAATGATTTTATGAATGAAAAATTGACATAAATATTAGGAAATAATTATTATCATTCTAATTATTCTCTTCTTACTATCTTTGACTTAATGAATTCTTTTTGATATATCCATAGCTGATTTATTTGATTAATTTGCAATTTGAATGTTATACTAATTTATTTAATTCAATAAAATTAATTTGTAATCCAATATACTAACCAAAACTCTGACAATGTATTTGTACGCCGGAAACGGCAGAATATTATGAACTATAAAAACCATGTAACATCTCTGTAACAATATTCTCACAAATAAATGGACTATTACTATTACTATTTTCACTATCTTTAATTATAAATATAGCTGGGTTACTTCACACAAGAGTAATAAAGGTAGGCAACGAAACAATAAACTGTATTAAAACCTAGTGTAGATGGTGTGAAGTACCTAACCATACTTTACATAAATTCATTTAGATCGCTATGCTTCTCAACAAAGGCAGTTTTTCCGTTCGTAAACCAAACTATTCCAATTCCTTATCGTTCGCTTGCCTTTTAAGAAAATTAAAGTAGGTACATTGATCACATTTGTTCACACAGTAATTTGGTTTTATTATAATCATGAATCAACATCGAACATTTACTATCAACCAAGCGTTGGTATAAGCTGAAGATATTGTTGCGTCGTCGTTTAAAAAACATCAAGTCATGGCCCCATCTTGCCCAGCAGAAATATCACTCAATAATCGTCTAGGAAAAGAGGTCCAAAGAATGTTTTATCCGTTCAACTTTCTCCTGACTCTATTTTTCTCTTCAAAATACCGCATACGGGATAACTATATTACTCCAAGTGAAAAGAAATCCTTCTTACCACGATTTCTTTGTGTTTGTTTTATAGTTGCAGCGACTATTTATAGGCTATATTGCCAAGATATCCATCATTTTATCCATGATGGCAATGTTCGTGCCGCGTTATTTTTTTCATTTTTTTTACCCATCTCTCGAGGTCTTGGTTTTGTAATAACCTTTGTTCTTAATATCGTTTATAGCCACAACAACGTCATGATTATTGTGCTGATACAGGTTATACATAATAACATCGATTTTAGTGAGAGTGTTCGTAGTTTTATTTTGTGGAATTGGATCTTAGTATCAACTGTGTTTTGCATTTGTATGTATTTTATTATTGTCGGTGTAACGCACGGAACAGAAAAAACAGTGGAAGTGCAATGCAACAAAATTACTATGAGAACCGTTGTCGCCAAACCCTCACAAATAAACTGATAATCATATAATGCACTACAAATAAGCCGATCGTTTGATTTGTCGTTTAAATTTTAGTCAAAACTAGCATAAGTCACAGATTTTTACATTTGGAAAGAAACCTTCAAGCTCTTATAATAGGATTTATTTTGCGTTCGTGCAGAAAGTATCAACGACGTTTTATAATCTAAAGTCAAACTAGATTCGATCGCCAAGTAAATTCTGCTACCCAACCATAGATGGCGGTATTCTCAGTTGTCGCAATTATAAACTTAATTGCGTTAGTCGTAAGGTTGTCATTCGCGTCAAAGGTCGTGTCTTCTGCTACTCGATCAAGGCAGCAACACATTGAATTTTCAATAACATTATCGATATCGATAGATACCCGATTTCATAATTCGAGAAAATAAGAGTTGAGTAAAACTGTAAGATGAATGACGTTGTATTATTTAAAAATAGAATCTTACATAATATATAAGATTTTAGTTTTAAATAATATCTTCTAAATAATAAAAATCATTTGCTATTCGTTGTTCTCGCTAAAACTAAAAAACGGCTTGACCGATTTGATTAATTCATTTTTGTTGTGTTCGGGTAGGTAGGTAGGTAGGGTACGTTCGATAGGAAGGGTAGGTGGGTAGGGTAAGGTGGGTAGGTAGGTAGGTTCGTAAAATAGGGTAGGTAGGTATATTATTTTTATATGTATGTAGCTATATTTTATTAGGTATATTGGGAGAAGTACTAATACAACGCAGGCGGAGCCGCGGGCGGCAGGTACCACAGGTAGTATTGAATAAATTGTGAAAATCATCTTACTTGGGTGTAGTATTATATTATCTGTGCTTGGGTTGAAATTAAAAATGCGTTGTTCTATCTTTTTATTTATTGTCCTTGAAATAGAACGTATTTGTTAAAAACTGGCGTTTCGAAAGTCTTATTTTTAATTTTAACAAATCGCCGCCCCCGCAGAATAAACGCGTAAGTACTAATGCGGCGGTTTTGATGTTAATCAATATTCATTAAAAACAACAACAATTTTAAACTTGCGCGTTTATTCTGCGGAGGCGGCGAAATGGTGTACACGAACATTTATATATTTTTCGACTATTACCTTCATCAAATCAGTGACGTGATTGGACGCAGGAATATCGCCTATTTGATGGGAGGCAATATCATTAAATAAAACAGTTCCTATAAACTTTCGCATAATTAGAGTTATCGCCACTTCCTTTCGAAAAACCCCTATGTCAACGTTTTTTAAAAATGTTTCCGCCGTCTGACATATTTTGACAACATCTGGCGAAGGATACAACAATCCACCTTGATCTCTCGCAATTATTTACTATTACTATAACTTTTTATAAATAAAAAGTTTGAAATTATGTACTAATTTAATTATGTATTATCCTTGAGGCGGGCATCGGCAACCCGGTGTGGAAGCTTTTATCATGATCTTACACACCGAAATGACTTGAAATTACCGGCTGAACAATGCAACGCGTCTCAAACATTATGTAAAAGTTTGATTACAATCTCGCTATATAGCATCTATGCAACCTTATATATCGTGTATGAATGTTAGGCGACATTATATCTGTATTGTAATGTTATACAACAAATATTAAATTAGGTACTTATTTTCTTTTATCGATAACTATCTATAACATCAATACCCGACCTGACTACATCCCTAATTGAGTAGCGAAGAACTTTCGAGAACGAAATAGTGAATACATTCAATCCAATATAAACTTTATTTTAATCATATAAAGTTGATTTTAACTAAACGTTCTATTAAATTATTAGTAAATTGACAAAAACTGAGATTTTATTAGAAAATAAATAAAATCATATTTACTGAAGGTACGAAACATCTCCATTTTTAAGATTATTTCTCCTACTATCATTTTTGCACTCCAAAACAGAACAATACGGCATATTTACGTAAAAATAAATTTGTCTCGAGACTAGCAGCTCGACGCGTTGCTAGAACACGACTGAAGTAAAGTTGCGTAACAGCGCTTAATTGTGACACGCGTGCCACGCCTACTTTGCACTTCCACTGTTTTTTCTGTTCCGTGGTGTAACGTCTCATTACTTTGACGTACTGAAGTGTCTTATTGAAGTAGTATTTATTAGTTTTGAGATTGATTACATTTATGCTGTTCGAGTTTTAATATTGTTAGTAAAGTATCTCGATGGATGGATTAAAAATGTCCACATTATGAATATGGCACAGGAAAATGATGAAAAATATTGTATAAAGTTGTTTGAATTGTATCAAAATATATTGAAAGCTTTTGATGAGTACAAGACGGTATCCCAAGTTTTGGTAAGTTTATCAAAAAGTGTGTCTTTTATCACATTATTAAGTAGTTTAATATTTCTGAAGACGGGGCATTTTAATAAAGAGCTTTTATTGAAAACCTATATTACAGAATACTAACTTGTGTCAATTTTTTTTCAGGTTCTTCTTCGTACGTTCAATATATTTTGTCGCAATTTATGTATTTTTGAGCTTCAGCTTCAGACGATCAAAATGCAAGTTCAATCACACGGCAAAGTAAGAATTACTATACGTTTATTACAGGACCGATAGCCAATATAGCAAACTAGTTTTTGAGAGGAGAGGGCGGATTGAAAAGCGTAGTATGTTTCCTAGCTGGTAGAGGCCTATGTTTAGTGAACTGCAATATAGGCTAGTTTACCTTAGCATGGCCATAGCAATCTAAATTAAATCTGCCCAGAATTATGATTTATCAATATCTAACTTTTTTTTAGGATTCCACCTCAAGTTTAGCATTGAGCATTGTGTCAATGTTAGGAATTATAAAGGACCTTTTCCAAGTAACATTACATTGTTTTTATTGTGAGAAATTCAATATCGCTGTAGAAAAAGCTGGGATGGCTTGCATACAGCGTATGAAGAATGTGAACTATACAAGTAAGCATATAAGTGCATAAAACTGCTCTCCCCTTCAATATAATACATTCTCACATATATGCGGTTTTTAGTCCAAAATCAAGAGTAGAATAACATAATTATCTATCGATAGTAGAAGAAACTCATAAGAGTTTGTGTCTATAACAAGAAAAAAAAAACAATTCAGTTTCTTTTAAAAAACAGAATATAGAATATAATTTCCTATACATATATACTTTGATAATCAACTTCTCGGTCACATTTCAAATCTTTTGATATAAAAACTTTCCTTACAGAACATGAAGAAAGACTTTGCAAGAACGTTTTAAGAGAAAATCGAAGGTTCACAAAGATGACCGCATGTGGCCTGTTCTATGTAGACGCTGCGCTACCAATGTGTTTGATGGGACGTCTTACTAATTACGCCGTAATACTATTACAGTTTGCTTTTCTATAAAATATGTATTTAGTAAATAGTGGCCGACTTGTAAAATATTCACAGCTGATTATAGTCCTTGATTTTATGTGTGACGTATCATTACAATAGTTAGATAATGTTGGATAAAAGCATAGGGTGAAGATGGTTTCAATACTTACTTGTACATCAGTAACTAATTTCTTATAGCTGTTCTATGTGTTTGTAATCATTCTGTGGCTAAATACAATATACGCACAAAAATTTAAGACTTTTCATCCGCACATAAACTCAACCTTTCTTCCGATGGGGTAGGCCACCTACTACAATCCTGTTCATTTAGACTATTCATAATTAACCGTCTCTGTGGTCTAGTGGTTAGACCACCATATATGTTGCGTTTACCACCAGTGTCTCAGATCCAGAGGTTCGATTCCCATTGGGGCCAAAATATTCTGCTCGGTTTGGTTATCAAAATCTGTGGCTATAACAACAATGTTAACAACATTGTTGTGTTTCGGCAGTTAGAGGTAAAATAGCCAGTTCCTCTGTGGTTGAGGATTCCGGGTGAAGCTCGCTTCCACCTTCGGCTTTATCATCACTTACCATCCATTGAGATGCAGGCCAAGAGCAGAGCAGCCCGTTGAGGAAAAATAAAAACTGAATATAAGGTATTTGTCACAGAGTCAGCAAGTAGAGAGTCGTCAAATCTGATGTCGTTTCGGCATTTCTTCTCAAGGACCAGTCAGCAAAGAAATACCGGCGCCATCTAGTTTAAAATATTGACGTATAAAAGTGTATAAGATCTACTTACAGAAATAAACATAATTTCAATCGATATGCAAACTGGCAGTTGGACACATGAGCGAACAAGTACGCGTACTAATGGCTCGCTTTTTCGCCGGCTTGTTACCCTAAAAGTTTGCGTAATTGCTTAGCCACCTAGCACTCACACAAATATGAAGTAACCCGTGATCATATGTTTTTTTATTGCTAAAATTATAACTTTAATAGGTTGTGTACTTACTTTGCGATCCATACAGGGTGGGGCAAAAGTAATGTCATAATATGAATGTGGCATATTCATAACCCATAATGCAAATGGCGTCTTAATGTCATTCTGATTTGATCATTGTTGTAGACAGATAGAATTATTTGACAATGTAATGGAGTGATACACACAGTTTAGGCAACGATGGAGATTTTAAAACACCAAGTTTTGGCGATTTCAAATGGCCGGCCAGATCACCAGATATGATGGCGCCTGCGTACTCTTTTTGATATGTTGCGTTTACCACCACAAACTACAAAGCTTGCAAGTCTAAAAGTCAACATTGAAGAAAAAGTCACCAATTTGAAGGTTTTTTTGTGAGCAACAATTCAAAATACCGTACAACGAGCACAAATGTGCATCAAATCAGGAACGACTTAATGTCATAAATTTTACACCTTTAAATTAACTTTCCGTGAAAACGGAGCCTAACTTTTTTCATTTAAACAAAATGGCAGCCAATTCACATTATGACATTACGTTTGCCCCTCCGATCGACAAACATAATGTCATTCTGCCAAAGGACGGAATAAGTTGGGTGATAATTTGTGTTGTGTGTATCAAAATAAAAAAAAATCAAAATCAAAATATTTTATTTCACAGAAACCTACAAGGGCACTTACGAAACGACAGAAGCTAGGTGCACGGTTCCAATTGATCGCTTCCTATGGAGAAGAGCCGGCAAGAAACTCCACGGTTACTCTTTTCAAAATAAATTGTTTCTACAATGTTTTCAAATTACAGTCTTAATAGGTATGGGAGGACAGTGTAGGCCTATCAACAAGTACCAGGTACTTAGTAAAATAGAAAATGGTCCACAAGTCTACAGCCTACAACGTTCTCACGTTCACAAAATCTAAAAGAAAAGAATATTTAAACCAAATGACATGATTGCCACTACAGCTGTAACAAATCTAATTTGATAAAAAAATATATATAGAAAATTGTAGGTATACAATGTCAAATACTGAAAAGATTATGTCAATGAAGTAGGTAAAAAAGTAAAATAAAATAATCATCTTAATTTGGGAGCAGTTAATAGACATTTACATTGTTATGCCGTTAATGAGGTACCAGGCAAGCCACATGTGCAAAAGGAATTATTGCCAGACTTCCTTGTCTTCAGCGTAGTCTTTAATCTTATAATATGCTTTTTTGATAAGGACACGTTTGATGTGGGTTTTGAACTTTCCATCACTTAGTTCTGTAACAGACTTTGGCAACTTGTTATAAAAGCGGATACCGTTTATAAGAAATGACTTACAAGTTTTAGTTAATCTAAATTTGGGTATCACAATTTCATGTTTACTACGTGTATTTATATTATGGAAATCGCTTCTTATTTTGAAAAGTCCTAGGTTTTTGCGAACATACAAAATACTTTCTAAGATATAAAGAGAAGGCTGAGTCAGTATATCAATTTCTTTGAATTTATTTCTAAGGGACTCACGAGGACTCATTTTGTAGATCGCGCGAATTGCCCTCTTCTGTAAAATGAAAATTGAATCTACGTCAGCTGCCGATCCCCACAGCAAAACGCCATAAGACATAATACTGTGGAAATAAGCAAAGTATACTAACCTAGCTGTGGCTACATCAGTTAACTGCCTTATTTTTCTTATTGCATATGCAGCTGAACTTAATCTACCTGAAAGGGCTCTAATGTAAAAAAAATAAAAAATAATAAAAATGTTTATTTCTTCACTTAAGTAAATAACTATGTTAGGTTTGGAGTCACCTTTTAAGCATAGATTTGCTTGTATTAGGTGGTTCCGCTCCTCCAGTTTACAATAATTCTATAAACGTGTGAGAAATAAGCCAAAAGATTCATTTAAACTAATTAACATTTTACAACCCATTATTATATTAGTAAGGGCACTGGGTGTAGGATATGTTTGTGAGTTTGTGTGTGAGTTCGTTTGTGTGTGTGTGTGTGCTTGTGTGGATGTGGGGATGTAGTGGGATGTGTGTAAGATATATGTGGTTTGTGTACCGTGGGGGTGTGTGGTGTGTATATGTGTACAAATTATATGTGTTTCTTAGTTATGTGATCTTGTGTAGGATATCTTCGATTTCTTCGTAATTTTTGCTCTTGAGCCATTCAGTTAGTGTTTTTTTGCAGTCGTGGTATGTCATAGAGTAGATGGTACATTGTTCATTGAGAGTGTTTACGTTAGTCGATTAGTTTTAATTTTAAAGAATTTCCTTTGTTGCAACCTTTTTTTGATTCTGTCTCTTTGACTTAATGTGAAAAATGGAATACACGATTATAAAATTATCGGAATCTATTTATTTGCAATAAATCCTAATAAATCCCCAACATGGTCCTTCGAGCCGGATATTAATAAATATTGAACGAAAATACAGCGTCGCAAAGAAGATTAAAGGATTTTTAAGGATTTTTCACGAACTTGCAAATATGCGAAAAATTGCCGATGAAATTGAAGACGCCATATTTGACTCCATCGAAGGATGTGAATGATCACGGTGTTCAGAAACTAATAAATAAATACCCAGTACTCAAAATAAATAGGTTTGTTGGTTAATTTCGCTCAAGTTTCCGATAATGAAGGTCAGTGTCTACCTAATTTATTTTACTTAGATTGTTTACTTCAGTTAACGGATTAGGTACATTATTTAAACGAAGTAGGATCTAGGTACTGTTTATTGATAAAATGTGTACCATTAGAACTATAAAGATTGTCATAATATTTGTTCAATTTGTTCATATTTCCTATTAGTTTTAAATGTAAGTTATTATCAAATAAACAATCTTTTAGGTAGATTTCTTCACTTGTGTGTGAGAGGTATTTGGTACCTTATTAATTTTTCATAACTGTGTTTCAGTTTGATACCGACCTCTCACAATGACTGACAAGGAGGAAAAGGAGCTTATTAAAAAACGGGCAAGTTTTAAAGGACGATTAACAGTTTTCTCTAATTTTGTAAAGGATTTGACCGAGTCACTAAATCCACTACAGGTTGGTGAATTGCAATTACGTTTAGTTAAGATGGAAAGTGTATTTGCACAATATGATGAGGTTCAGTTACGATTAGAGTGCTTGGCTGATGACGTCTCTGTTCGAACCTCAGAGCGAGGTGAGTTTGAATCCTTATATTATAGGAGCGTTACACAAGCACAAGGCTTACTAACACGTAACTTGAAAGCTACCAATAATGATTCGTTGGATAGTAATAATTATTGTTCACCAAGAATTAATAATCGTTCGCTTGTTAAATTACCTACCATACAACTGCCTAAGTTTGGTGGTTCTTATGATAAGTGGTTGGAGTTCCGCGATACATTTTCTAGTTTGATACATGACAATGATGACATGGATGACGTTAACAAATTCCATTACCTTAGGGCGTCTCTTGAGGATTCAGCTGCTGTGGTAATACAATCTATAGAATTTTCTGCGATTAATTATCCTGTTGCATGGAACATTTTATGTGATCGATATGACAATAAGAGGCTTTTAATACAAAATCATATAAATGCATTAATACTCATTGAGCCGATCAAAAAGGAGTCATCGATCATTTTAAAACATATGATTGATTCTATAAACAAGAACTTGCGCTCATTACAATCCTTAGGAGAACCGATAAAGCATTGGGACTCGCTTTTAATTCAAATAGTAACGCACAAATTGGATTCTAAAACCTTCCGTGAATGGGAAGAATTTAAAGGTGGCATAGATAAAGATAAATCAATAACATTAGACAAGTTCTTAGGTTTTTTGCGGAATCGTTCAGACTTACTTGAAACTATTGAAAGTTCACATAATAATGCCAGTAACACATGCAATCCGAAGACTAATAAACATAAGAGCATGGTATCTGTAACCAATGCGTCCACTAGTCGGCCTAACAATGATACAAATTCTATGAAATCATGCCCTAAATGTCAAGGTGATCATCCCCTTAGTACTTGTTCACAATTTCTGGGTCTTAGTAATGAACAGAGGTTAGAATTATTACCAAAATTTAAGATATGTTTTAATTGCTTTCGATCAGGCCACTATGCCAATCATTGTAGGTCAATTGGGTGCAAGGTGTGCAAACGCAGGCACAACACACTTGTTCATGTTACAGATCACAAGGTTAAGTCAACTATTAAATCGACTACTTCAAGTGGTGATCGCGAAAACACTGCTGGCGCGTCTAATGAACAATTGCCCACAAGTAATGTTACATTATCAGCACAAGTCACTACTAAAGTTCAAAACAAAGGTGAAGTACTTTTAGCCACATCATTAATAAAGTTTTATGATGGCAATAACCGTGAACATCTCGGTCGTGCGATTTTAGACAGTGGTAGTACGTCATGCCTTATTACAGAAAAATTGTGTAATTTATTAAATTTACAAACAATTAAAGTAAATGAGTCACTGATGGGTATAAATAATTCTAAGTCACCAATAGGTAAAATGTGTTGCGTCCCGATAATGTCATTAAATGAAAACTTTTCCACTAACATTTACTGTTTTGTCTTACCTTCTATTACTGATGAAGTGCCTTGTCGTCAGTTGAATCTTAATGATTTGAATATACCAAGTCATTTGTGTCTAGCCGACCCATATTTTTATACCCCATCATCTGTCGATCTTATTATAGGCGCAGATGTTTTCTGGGATATATTGGGTAAAGAAAAGATAAGTTTAGGTCATGGGAAACCGGTGCTATTTGAAACTAGACTTGGTTGGATAGCTTCAGGCCCTATGTTACATAGTGGTCAAGTGCCCTTTTCGTTTCCGATGCTTTGTAATTTTGGAAACATTAATTATAATAAAATTAATGTTATACAGGATAGTTCTAGTACTGATGACATTCAAAACCTGTTAATGCGTTTTTGGCAACTCGAGGAAGTTGGCCATCAGTCATCAGTATATTCTCGAGAGGAACAAATGTGTGAAGAACACTTCAAAAATAATACAACGCGTCTCAAGGATGGCCGTTTTTGTGTGAGGATACCTTTAAAACAATCTCCAGAGAGCTTAGGTGATTCTTTGCAAAAATCAAAACATTGTTTGCTATCATTAGAGCGCAGACATAAGGGTCAACCGTTATTCAAAAAACGTTATTGTGAATTCATGAAAGAATATATTGAGTTACAACACATGTCTAAATGCATACCTGATCCAGGTAAGGTTGCATATTTTATACCTCATCATGGTGTTGTACGTGAAAGTAGTTCAACTACTAAACTCAGGGTAGTGTTTAATGCCAGTAGTCCAACTACCTCTGGCGTATCATTTAATCATTTACAAATGATAGGGCCTACAGTACAAGATGATTTGTTGTCAATTCTTCTTCGATTTAGAAAATATAAATATGTTATCTCGGCAGATGTGGAGAAGATGTACCGTCAGATACTAGTACATCCTGATGACAGGCATCTACAGCAGATCCTATGGCGGGATGACCCCTCGAAGCCTATGGAGGCGTACCAATTAAATACAGTTACGTACGGTACTGCTAGCGCACCATACCTCGCCACTAGGTGCTTGAAACAATTAGGGCTTGATTGCACTGACAGCAAAGTTGCTACTATCATAAAACATGATTTTTACGTAGACGATTTATTGTCAGGGGGGGATACCTTTGAAGAGGTTCTTGATATACGCCAGAAGGTAACATCAGAGTTGGCTGCAGCTGGAATGCCATTGCGGAAATGGAAATCCAACAACGCTCACTTAATGTCTGACTTAGAACATTCTTCATTAAGTTTGAATATTGGTTCAATGGAACCCTGTAAAACTTTAGGACTCAGCTGGAATACTGAGACTGACATGTTATGTTTTTCAATTAATTCCAATATTTCTAATGTATTTACAAAACGCGGAACTCTTTCTACAATCTCTCAAATTTTTGACCCGTTAGGTCTTTTGGCTCCTTTCATTATTACTATGAAAACCATTATGCAGAAACTTTGGGTGCATAAATTAGGATGGGACGATCAGTTGCCATCAGATATATTAAAGGTATGGTCCAATGCAATTCGTAACTTATCAATGTTGAATGAATTGTGTATTCCACGAGCTGTATTAACCAATTCATATCAAACAATAGACTTGCATATATTTAGCGATGCATCGCAAGTAGCATACGGTGCATGCCTGTATCTCCGAAGTAAAAATGATAGAGCTGTTTTGATTCGTCTTCTTACAGCCAAAAGTCGAGTTGCTCCAATAAAACCAACTACGATACCAAGATTAGAGCTATGCGCAGTACTGGTTGGTGTTCGTCTTTACGAAAAGGTGTTATACGCTCTCCGCACTCAAGTAAGGAGTGTCACCTTTTGGACTGACTCGACAATTGTATTGGGTTGGCTCAAGATGATGCCGAGTAAATTGCAGCCGTTTGTCCGCAACCGCGTTGCAGAGATATTAGACAAAACACCTTCATGTAGCTGGAGACATGTGCCTACTAATCTAAATCCCGCTGATCATATATCACGCGGAATCGATGTAAGTCTTTTACAATCTTTAGATTTATGGTGGTCAGGCCCTGAATTTTTGAGATACGAGGCTTCAAAGTGGCCTATAAATCCAATAGTGACAACGGTACTTCCTGAAATCCGATCTGAAGTATCCTCACTTGTTACTCCTGCAAATCCACGACCAATTATAGAATTTGATAGGTTCTCAAATTTCACATTACTTAAACGGTCAGTAGCATATGCTTTAAGATTTATTAAGACTCACGTTAAAAAACAACCACCTGTTAATCGATTTCTTAGCACGGATGAATTGAAGCAAGCATTATATTTCATTATAAGACTTTCGCAAATAGATTCTTTCCCGGAATATGCGATGTTATTAAACAAAAGGGATTTACCAAAAAAGAGTCCATTAATCAAGTTTAAAGTTTTCCTAGATGAAAACAAATTAATGCGTGTAGGAGGTCGCCTCACAAACTCAAAATTTTGTTATGATAAAAAACATCCGTTATTATTACAGTCCACACATATTGTTACAAAATTGTTATTTGAATATATGCACAAAAATCTTATGCACGCGGGGCCGCAATTGTTGCTAGCATCCATTAGGGAATATTATTGGCCAATCGGTGGTAAATATTTAGCTAAATCAGTTTTTCGCAAATGCGTTTTGTGTTGTCGTATGAAAGGACAGACAGTCTCTCCTGTCATGGGTGATTTGCCACAGCAGCGTTTGAAACCCGGGGGCTTTCCGTTTGAAACAGTCGGCGTTGATTATGCTGGACCTATAATGTCAGCAAATAGACGAGGACGAGGTTGTCGCCTTACTAAAGTTTATATTGTTCTGTTTGTATGTTTTACAACCAAGGCAGTACATATCGAGTTGGCAGGTGATTTAACAAGTAACAATTTTTTATCGGTCCTTCGTAGATTTGTGTCGAGACGAGGCAAGCCTAAGCACATCTACTCTGATAATGGGACCTCGTTTGTTGGCGCGTGTAATGAAATTAGTAAGTTCATAAAGAGTAGTTGCAATTCGTTATCCAGTGATTTAGCTAATGAAGAAATAAACTTTCATTTTATCCCTCCTTATGCTCCACACTTTGGAGGTCTTTGGGAGGCCGGTATTAAATCTACCAAATATCATTTAAAGCGAGTACTGGGAAATTGTAACCTTACATTCGAAGAGCTGAACACTGTGTTAGTTCAGATAGAAGCTTTACTGAATTCTCGCCCACTTACACCACTTTCATCGGATCCCAGCGATTTATCGCCGCTTACGCCTGGACATTTTATAATAGGACGGCCACTCATAGCACTGCCTACGCCAAACCTTGACGACCGTTCCGTGAATTATTTGACCAGATACCAGAGAATCGAGCAACTTCGGCAGCACTTCTGGGCCCGTTGGAGCAAAGAGTATGTTTCAGAGCTGCAACATCGAGTGAAATGGCAATCCTGGACTAAGCCATTGGAAAAGGATACTCTCGTGCTCATCAAAGATGAGAATCTCCCACCTCTAAAATGGCGATTAGGTCGAGTAACAGCTGTTTATCCCGGAAAAGATGGGATCAGTCGCGTCGCTGACATTAAGACAACGTGCGGAGTGGTTCGGCGAGCATTCAGCAAGATATGCCCTCTTCCGGTATCTCAAGCAGAAGAATCTGGTTGAGAGAAGATCTCTCAACGCCCGGGGGAATGTTTACGTTAGTCGATTAGTTTTAATTTTAAAGAATTTCCTTTGTTGCAACCTTTTTTTTTTGATTCTGTCTCTTTGACTTAATGTGAAAAATGGAATACACGATTATAAAATTATCGGAATCTATTTATTTGCAATAAATCCTAATAAATCCCCAACAGAGAGCGTTATATATACGGGGGGATTGTTTAATAAATTGCCTTGTAGCAAATGTAGTATTCACTGGACAATCTTCAGCTACTTTATTCTTTCTCCTAGAATGTGTCTTGGAAGTAATGTAGGGAAGAGATTTGTGTTTTTTTAATGTAATCTGCAGGACATAGAGTTTCCTAACAGACAAAAGGTTTGAGGTTAAGTATAAACTTTCCGTGGGGAATCTAATCGGTTTGAAGTACATGACTTTTAGTAAAGCTCTCTGAGCCCTCTCCAGCTCCAAAAACTTTATTTTAGATGCTCCACCCCAGATTGGCAAACAGTACGTAAGTATAGATTGACCCAGGGAGACATAAATTTGCTGGATAAGATCCTTAGTAGCCACATGTCGAAGAGATTTGAAAGTCCAAATCAATTTCCTCACTCGGTTCATTATTAGTTCTAGGTGCAAGTGCCACGATAGCCTTTGATCAAGCATAACACCGAGGTATTTAGTACTGGATACTTTGTTGATTTTTAAACAAGAGCAGGTAGTGTTAGTAGAGCTGGAGCAGGTATGGATTTTAATCTGAAGATCTTGTGATGGCTGGGCACGGTTAAATATAGAAAAGCAGATGTAATTGGTCTTTGAAATATTCAAAGTTAAAAGGTTCTGATCGAGCCAGGTAGCTACTGTAGACAGACCACGTTCGGCGATGCGACCGACGCTGTCCCATGTTTCTCCCGAGAAAACAATTGCTGTATCGTCAGCATAAGAGAAAATGTGGGCACCTTCGATACTCATGTTACATAGGGTGTTTATATAAATGAGGAACAGCGGCGGCCCGAGCACGCTACCCTGTCCTACTCCGTAAGTGACTATTTCTTCGGAACTAGTGACTGATCCTATTTTAACCACGTACCTGCGTTCACTCAGGTATTCCGTGAAAAGTTTAAGTGGTAATCCTCTTATACCAATGTCTTCTAGCCTATGTAAAAGTGTGGGGACAGAGACTGTGTCGAAGGCTTTTTTGATGTCCAAAAAGACGGCCAGACACTTTTTTCGATCGTCCACTCTTTGAGTGACGATAGATGTCAGCGCTAGGATTGCGTCTTCAGTAGATTTTCCCTGTCTAAAGCCAAACTGTGAGGGTGAAATTATTTTATTTTGTGTTAAATATGTACTTAAGCGTTTATTTATTAATCTTTCGACAATTTTAGACAGGGACGGGAGGACGGATATCGGCCTATAGTTGGACGGATCAGCTTTGTCACCACACTTATGGACAGGTGTTATTACAGCTTGTTTCAGGGCCGTGGGGAAGCTTCCTTGTTCAAAACATAGGTTAATAAGGTGTGAAATGATTGGTGAAATAATAAACTTGGCAGATTTCAAAAAACTTACGGTGATTTTGTCCCAGCCAGTAGCACTGTCGGATTTTAGGCTTGTAATTACGGTTGCTACTTCTTCAGCGTCAGAGTTGAGCAGTACAAATGATGAGACTGGTGGGTTTGGAACGTTCGTAAGTATGTTGGGGTCTTTGTGAGCCTGCCTCTCAGGATTATTTATTATTTCGTCAGCAAGATGCTTTCCAATGGTTGAGAAGTATTCATTTACTTTATTCACCGCCTCGAGAGGGGTAGCGGCTGAATCCAGTAGTTCTGTGTTTTGTGTCTTAGGTGGTTTTCGTTGGGTAATATTGTTTATTGTTTGCCATAGCTTTTTAGAGTTTTTATGTATCTTATAAAGCTGTTCGCGATCGTATTTACGTTTTTGTTTCCTAATAACGCTGTTGCAGTAGTTCCTGTATCTCCTGTAAGTGATTTTTAGTATCTCATTATGAGGGTCTAGTTTTAACTTTTTTTGCATATTGTTGCGGTTATGTAAACAGCGCAGCAAGCCTATGGTCATCCAAGGTTTGATTAATCTATTTTTCAGGGGGATTTTTATTACAAGTGTACTGGCAGTGAGACATTTTTGTAGTAAAGTTATTAAATTATTTATTAGTATGTTGGGGTTATTTAGGTCTAAAAGTTCTTGAATGTTGCTACTTTGTAAGAGCTCGAGTGAATATTCTACGTTAATTGAGGTTTTAGTTTTAAAAGATTTGTGTTTGTTCATCAATTCAGACAGTTTTAGGAAAATCATAAAGTGATCGGTGATAGTGGTCTCGATAATTGCTATGGATGCTGATTTTTTATTAGGTCTAAGCTTTAGAATAAAATGATCTAGACAGCTTTTGTCTCGAGTGGGATGCGTATGTCCAGGTAGTAGGCCGTGCATTGCTAACATGTTTAAATAATTAAGTCGATTCGATCTTTCGTATGATTGTTCTTCTTGCTTGTGTATTAAGTTTATATTGATGTCACCCGTAATAATTACATTTTTATTTGAAGAAAGGGTAGCTAAGTGTTGAGATAAAGAGTTTATGAAATCATCTGCATTTGTATTTGATGGAGAGCGATATATCCCTATGACTATGAGATCGGGTTTAATTTCAACCTGTATACAAGAAGCGTGAGTTAATTTTATCTCTTTTGTTTTAAAGATGCACCTGTTACTAACAAAGACGACGACACCGTCAGCTTTATTTAAATGCTTAGTGGTGCAGCTTGTAGTGTAATTTTGTATTTGAGGAATATTTTTATTTGGGTTTAGCCTGCAATCACTTAAAACAATAAGATCTGTGTTAAAATGTAGATCGGCTAGGTTCAACTGCAAGTCATGAAAATTTAAATAGATACTTCTTATATTTTGTGAGATAATCGTAAAATCAGAGTTTTTAATCTTTACAGTCGTACTAAAATTGCGAAGGGAAAAGTTTGATACTTGGGCTAATTCTATGTTATCTATTTCAGTTATTGTTTCCAGCGTTTTATCCATAATTGTCTCTAACAGGGCTTAGGTGCAAAAGATTGTAGTCATATAGGGTTTTAAGTGTATGTGTTTTTGTACGTAATATGTATGAAATGGTCTGTATGAAAGGTTTAATAGTGTATATTTTGTTTGTGTGTGTGTGCGTTATAATTACAGACTTTGTACTCCTTAATCTAGTTAGTAATAAAATAATGATAACTAATTTCAACATATTAATAGTAACCTTAGATGTGGGTGCCCCTTTGCAATCTCGAATCTAGAGTAATTCCTAGAAACACAGTTTCCGTAATAGCATCTAGCTTCTTGCAATCAAGTTTTAATTTGAGACCTACTTGAGGTACATTTGGTATTGAGAACTTAAAACATTTAGTTTTATTCGCATTAAGTAAAAGATTATTAGTTGCGAACTATTTCGAAAGAATTGCCAGACTATCGTTGACATGTAAGACATCCGTATCTTTTCTATCTATTTTAAAAATAAGAGAAGTATCATCAGCGAATAGAATTATATCCGATAAATTAGCCATCATGTAAGGAAGGTCATTAATATAAACTAGAAATAAAAAAGGGCCAAGAATTGATCCTTGAGGTACGCCCATTTTAACTAAAGACCCTGAGGACGTCACCCCGTTAACATTTACTTTTTGCTGCCTGTTTGATAGATAGGAAAAAACAAGATCAGCAGCTTGTCCACGAATTCCGTAGTGGTGTAATTTACAGATCAATGTTTTGTGGTCAACGCAGTCAAACGCTTTTGAGAGGTCACAGAAAATGCCAATTGCATCCTGGGACTTTTCCCAGGACTCCAAAATGTGACTGATGAGTTTTACTCCTGCGTCAGTCGTCGACCTACCTTTCGTGAAACCAAACTGGTGACTATGTAAAATCCCATTAGAATTAAAATGTGACAACATCTGGTCTAGCATGATTTTTTCACATATTTTACTCAATGCTGGTAGCATAGATTTTGGTTTATAATTAGATCACTCTTACTACCCGATTTGAAAATTGGTACTACTTTGCTATGTTTCGTTAAATCTGGAAACGTACCGCTATCTAAACATTGATTAAATATGCTTGTTAGTAACCTCTATTGGGATGTTGGTAAAGAACTTCTCTAGCGTCTCAGCAACTTTAAGATTATCTGAAATGGTTTCTTTCTCAATTTTTAAAGATAATTCATTCTGACCTCACTGTTTTGTGTTTCCAGTTTCTTTATTAATTACCTGCCACACAGTTTTTATTTTAATGTTAGAAATACTAATTTTATTACTTATTAATTTTGATTTAGCTTGGGCGCAGACTCGTTTAAATATCTTAGAATAGTTTCTAACATAATTATGAAGGGCTGGATCAGAGGTCAATGACTTCTTGTTGTACAAATTATACAAAATATCTCTGCTTTTTCTAATGCCAGCAGTGGCCCATTCATTAAATTTTGGCTTAGTATTGATTGTTACTTTTTTTACAGGACACGCTTTATTGAATTCATGTCATACTGTAGAAAATAATGTACCGTAGTTTATATTGGGGTCTTGTGAATCAAAACTAGCAGTTGAGAGATTGCTAAGAACATTATTATTAAACATTTTCAATTTATTTTTAGTGAGAGGTCTTAATTCAATGGTTTTATCTAGGTTTAACTTTTTGTCTAAATTAAATGATACAAGTTGACCAGTATGGTCAGACCTGACGCCACTAGTTAAGGATGAGTCTTGTATTTTACAATTAGTAAATATATTGTCAATGCATGAAGCTGAGGTTGCTGTTATTCTAGTCACTTCATTAAATACACATTTTAAATTGAATGATTTAAACAATGATAAAAGCTTATATTTATGAGGTGAGTTAACTAATAGATCAATATTAAGGTCACAAAGTTTACTTAGTATTTCTTCCATAATGATTAATAATGATGACAGGTTTGAGGCTGGTGGTCTATAAACACATAAGAAAGTATGGCCTTCAACTTCTGTACATGCTACCTCACATAAGCGATCAACAGAGCAAGCAGTGATATCCTGCCTTTCCTTATTTCTGAAACAACTATTACATAATATCAAGGTACCACCCCCTATTGAGGACCTATTGTACGTACTGGCAACTGAAAAATTATTTACATTAAACAGCATCCTATCTGGTCTTAACCAAGTTTCATAAAAGCATAAGATATCCATATGATATTTATCTATTAACAATTCCACGTCTAGGATTTTGCCAGAGAAGCGATTAATATTTTGGTGATACAGTAAAATATTCTTATCATGCTTCTCTTTTGTCGAGTCTAAAAGTTTAAAGAGCCATATGATGAAGTATGATGTTAGCGCCATAGAGTACATACAGTACCTAATAGATGATTTACGCTCATTCCAAACAACGCCGCACGTGCATTGCTGCCGCGTCACTTGGTCGCCATACATTTTCTATAGGTTTATATGAGATTACATTCCATGCACGGTATCAGTGCTGGGCGTTACTGCTGCGGCAGACCAGTAATTCGGTGTTCATCATAGCGATAACACGTGAATGTCGACACTGTTGAGAAGTAAACTACGAACGGCAGTGTCGCGCCGCGGTGCTCGGAATCACGTGGCAGGAAGCTCGGATGCGTAGCAATGCCGCATGCGGTGTTGTTAGGAATCATTCCTTTATGGTTGATAAGAAGTTATAATTCAGATATTATTCCTCGTGATAAAGAAGTAAAACATATGCTAAAAAAGATACAACAAAGAAGGTCTGCAGGTAATACAAAAGAAATAAATTATACATCACATTCAAATAGGTCTGGAAGAATCTATTTGAATTGCTCTCAAAACGGTGAAGGAAAACATCGTGAGAAAACCGACATGTCCTAGAACTAAAAATTCGAAAGCATGTGACATCTACCGACCCGCATTGCACCCGCGTGGTGGATTATGGGCCACTCCCTCTCACAGAGAAGAGGCCTGTGCCCATCAGTGGGAACACTATAGGCTGATTTAGTCATTGCTTCAAATGGATTTTGTTGTTTAGCAAGGTTATAATAATTTGGCAACGCTAAACAATGCTGCTATAATCTTATTCTTCGTATCGATGACTCTACATAATTATACATGTTTCGAACAAAACTCGGCTACGTTGACAGCGTGAGCGTTAGTGTCGCAAAGGTCTTTCATAATGCAGAAGTCGTTGCACAGAGAGCAAGACAGGAGGTGAGGCATCGTTTAAGCTGAAGCCCCGTAATCGCATTGTGGATAATTGAAGTTATTTATTTATTTAATACTTCAAGCACACAAATGTACAGTAGGGTGGAGTGAAACCGACAAAAAATTTTTTTTTTATTTGTTTCTTATCTCCTGTGTCATTAATAGTTGATCCTATAGCATAGAATTAAGAATACAAAATATCAAGTGCGTAGGACTTCATCTTCAGGTGGCGCACAGACGTTAAATGAACAAAAAAGTCAGGTTATACTACATACTTCTACCCGCTATTATGAAGTGTTTCAACTATTTTCACTGTCATTATGTGTTGTTATTGCGTTCATAATAGCTTACTACTACATGAATAGTTGCTGTTTACCCATAATTTCGATCAGATTTTTCACTGTAAAGCTTCAATTCAAGCCTATTTGACGAAAGTTCGTTTAATATCTATGTTTTATAAGTGTCTAGCCTAACTTAGCTGAAAAAGGTCCAGGAAAGCTAGCTCATTCCAGATGGTAAACTTGCGCAAACATAATTCTGCGTTTGTATATGGGAACCGCAAATACATCCTCAAACCGAATGAATTAGCAATTTTTATTATGAAAGTTTACGCATAAACCTGGTTACGCGTAAACCTTCTTGTAAAGATGGCCCAATCCATATAGGTACAGTCAAAACCGTTATTAACGAAGGAAACGTCTGATTACGATTGTTATAGCCGAGTCGTTATAACCAAACACTATGTTATGTAAACAGAAATGCTGGGTCCTCCAAAATCGTCGTTAAAACCAGAACGTCGTTTAAAACGAAGTCTTTATAATCGGTTTTGACTGTATTTAATATGGTAAAAAGGTGTTTGTACTTGAGAGACGATCTGAAAACAATTATCTTAAAGACTATTCAACACAATTCTTTCTTTGTGCATCCATAAAATGTTTTGTTTGCTTTGTTACAAGACGATGCACCAGAAATAACAGAGTTGGCTCTTCGAAGAATTTTGAAGGCTAGGGAACATACTAAATGCAAGAAAGTGCGTCAATTTCAGCATCCTGAACTTCAGATTGAGGCGTCATACTATTACGATTTAATAGACTCAAAAGAATAATTTACCGAGCCACCAATGACAATTAATTACAGTAACGGCCAAATCATAGAGATGATATATTCTGGAGACAATTTACTGTATTTCCAGAAGTTCCCTTGTCACACCCAGGCTGTAGAGCGATGTGTTAAGCTTGTAACAGAAGCTTCTTTATCCGTTGGTAAGAGATGGGTTCATAAGATCAAGAATAAAAGCTGGGCAAGACTTACCAGTTTTTGACACAAAATCACAATATTTCCTTCAAAAACAAAGACCAACGTCTCCTGAAGAAGACCCTGAATGCTCTTCATACTAGTGTATTTTGTTAAAATGTGTATTATTCATTCAATATCTTCAATAAAAATGATAAAACATTCATCTTTCATTGTTAGTACCTATCTTTAATTGTTAATATTTGTACTTCGAGTTTTAGCTATTAAATTGAAATTTTGAAACATGGTGCGCCACCTGAAGATGTTGACTTAGCAGGCTGATTTTTTGCATACATATATCTTACTACCCAGGTCAATGATTGGTCATACAGGAAAAACATAATTTTAAAAATAAAAAATTCGCTCCACCCTAATGTACAGAGGCGGACTTAATGCCAAAGGCATTTTCTACCAGTCAACCTTTGGGTGATGCAGAGACAAACAGTGGTAGGTGCAATAGCGAGAATTGAGGAATATATATTTATTTAAATATAAAGATATACATAAACATAAATATTTCCAATTATATATAAACAAAAATAAATACATGTAAAAATACTACTAAAGCAAATAAGACAAACAATGGGAAATCATTACCGTTGTGATGATACTGCCAGCTTCCTGCGAATGTACTCGCGAACTTTAACTTTAAAAGATAATCGGTTGGTCGCCATCCTGATTTCCTGGGGGAGCGCATTCCACAGAGAGATATACTGAACGAAAAAGGAAGAGTGAATGAAGTCTGTGCGGTAGGTGGGACATTGAAGAAGACGATTGTGAGATGAACGTGGATTTCCAAGTTCCCCCACCTTATTAAATTGTATCTGTTGCTGCAATGATAAATCAGATTGATGAATGGTAAAAATAGCAGTGAATAATGGTGATGGTAACGAGAGGTAGATGTTAGACAGTTAATCTATCATGGTAAACATTAATGTAGCCACTTTAATAAATTATAAGAAATTTTCGGTGACACTTAGAGTACCGTTAAATATTATTACAAACAACAATTTGAATGACATGGAACATGATACTAAAATAAAGAACACCACTTTAGGAAATATTAATTAACAAATCCGTTTCATTTTCGACATCGTTAACATCAAACTTCCGAGTGTTTCAGACATGTTTTCCTATTTCAAACATGGATCAAAATCAATTTAATGCAAAGTCTTTTCATCTGCGCGAAGTATTCTATTCGTGATAACATTATCACTGCCAATACTGATATTTACAATTTCTTAAAATTATTGTGCACGGTCATATTTCGGTGTACCAATTTGCATTATTTGATCGGTATGATCAATTTTTTTCATGAAGAATGGTGGGGACCTTACAGTTTATTCTTTTGCTTCAGCCTTTCTCTTGACTTCATCTTGTACATGATCGGGGACTTAATTAACTGCTTCTCAAACATCATGCAGAGTCACTACAATATCTTGATGGCCTTGAAAATCCAACACGTGCTCAGCGTCCTTCAAATGAAAACCAAAGAACTCAGAAGTTTCATTATCTGTACCTGGACCTACGTTATCATCCTTAATATTCTTAGTATCAGTTTTGTTATTTGTTACTTTTTTACTATGGCTAAACAAATGTTTATGTAATGATTACGGCTTATGCCAGCATTGCTTACGATATCAACGTCGTATATGCTTTGGTACTATTAAAGTTATTAAAGAAAATGCTTGGAGTGTGGATTGAAAAAGTTCTAAAATCAATAAATACCGAAGAAACAGAGGAATCCTGGAATAAAATGTTAGATGTATACCTTAACATATTGGACATATATATGATCATTGAGACAACGTTTCGACAAATGGTAAGTTAAATTTTGAATGAAGACATGAAGATAAATATTGCAAATATTTATTTATTTATTAATAAACAGGGTGGCCCGTAAGTCCTTAGACATGTAAATAATTAATTAATTAAAAACGGAGTACAGGATCGTAACGGATTACAATTGGATGATGTTATTTTCGAAAAATAATTCCCATTTTAGATAGGTTAGTATGAAATAAAAAGATATTTCTTATTGATATTAGTTTTTTATTTGTGAATTACTTACATGTCTAAGAACTTATGGGCCACCTTGTACAAACCTTAAATCTATCTTTACAGGTTGTTTAACATATTTTATACTTCTTCGTGCTACTATTTTTAACTTTTCCAAAATGATACGTTTTAAATCATTACAGTGGACTGTTCTTTAACCTAAACAAATGATAAACACGTTTCTGTAATTAAATAGTAAGGAATACTTATTTTTTTCATACATTTTTTTAGATTCTATTTTATATGTTATTCAGCGCCTACCTTAGTTTGCGGAACGTAGCTGTAATGTTAATATTAAAAACCTTAATAAAAATTACTGGTCGTGTAAGTACCAACATAATTCCATAATACACTTCTAGTGACAATCTTCAATTGTCACCAAATCCGGTCGTTTACGGGTCAAAAGCTGTATTAAACAGAATGATGTCTTTCAGTTGCTGATTCTATCTATAGTATCTTATATCTGGAACTTCAAAAATATCATCGTTCTCACTTGCTTGAGCGTCGAATGTGAGGGGTTCTATAGAGCTATGAGGGATGTTCAGAGTACCTGTGTAATGGTCTTGCAGTCAAGAAATAGTTCTGGTATAGTACTTCCGTAGCTTCCATACTTATTGCAATACTAAAATTGTATGAAAAATTAATATCATTTTATTTTTCTTGTTCATAGATTCAGCAAAAAGGGTCTGCAAGAACGTCCAACGTGTACAGAGGGCATCATTCAAGAAGATGAGCGCGTGCGGCTTGTTCACCATAAACGCGGAGCTACCTCTACAGTTTTCAAGCTTTTTATCTACGTATACTATTATTTTTTTACAGTTTGTGTATCTTTAATAATAATTGTTAGTATCTTTATCCTATGGACAGTTCGGAAATAATAACCGTCTTATATTTATGCATTCTGAGAGGGGACATATATTTTTGAAGTAAATGTGGTATCGTATATTTTGACGTTCTTCACAGATGATCTTCTTGAGGACAGAATATAAATGAATAAATACATCATGAAATCAGATATTATTGCCGAACTGTCCATAGCAATAATAATATGTTTATGCTCGTGACTGTACAACAAGCGTGGTATAGAAGTGTTTCACCGTGTCCTCATTTTTCATCAAACACGATCAGGTCAAGAGAAAGCCCATTCCTAAATTAAATTGAACTAATTTCTGAATAATAACAAACATAAAAATTTCGTTTGAGACAAAGTCGTGTAATAATAATTTTATACAATTAACGAATTCTCATCATCTAACCTTATTGGAACAAGAATCGAATATTGAATACTTTTTCAATATGCCCCTCGTTTAGTCAGTCAGTCTGTATACTAACTAATTTGTTAGTTATAGGAAACAGCACTAACTAAATATTTTAAGTCTGTGTAAAAGTATAGAACAACATGTATATGTTAATTTTCATAGAATCAATAATTTTAATTGAAGTAAGAAATATTATGATATTTGGGAATATGGACAGAATATACTTAATAGTATATTTGGACCAAAATTTACTTATAGCCTCCGTTCCTCCCATCTATGGAAGTATCCACAACTTTTAGAAAAAGTAGACCAAATTATTAGAAACACTTTAACATCAATTCTAAATGTTGTCCTGGACGACCGAGCGTGGCAGCAAGCCACACTTCCCATTCGCCTGGGTGGTTTCGGTGTCCGCAAAATTTCACGTTACCAATAAATTAACCAGCAAAGATTAATCTTCCTCACTGGCCGATTTTGAGGTACCGTGCTTGACCGATGCGTTGAACGCTTGGAAAATGGCTTGTCCCAATACGGATCTGTCTGACAACCCGTCTTACCAGAGATGATGGGACGTGCCGCTCTGCAGTATTATACGGAATACCTGCTGGCTGTGGGAGAATGGGAGTCAAGCTTGTGGCTTCAGGCGCTCCCGTCATCCACCATAGGCACTATGATGGATGACTCATTGTTTCGGCTCGCTACGTGTCTCCACTTGGGTGTTTCTTGTGTTGCTCCGCATTGGTGCCACTGCGGTGAAGCTGTCGACAGTCTCGGGCACCATGGCCTGTCCTGCTGCAGGAGCGCAGGTCCCAGCATCAACGACATTATTCGTCGAGCCCTTGTCATCGCTGGCATACCAGCGGTATTAGAACCAAACGGCTTGGTACGTGACGATGGGAAGAGACCAGATGGGATGACGTTCTTACCTTGGAAGGTGGGTAGGCCTCTGGTGTGGGAAGCAACCTGTGTCGATACCCTTGCGCCATCTCATGTTCCTAGCACGGCGGGCTAGCGTCGCTGCTGCGGCTGCTGAGGCCCTCAAGCGGCGCAAATACTGTAACCTTATGGGTAACTACAGCTTTGAGTCGTTTAGGGTCGAAACGCTCGGATCATGAGGCCCGAGTGCGCGTCTCCTTTTTAAGGAAATTTCTCGTCGACTGATCGACACTTTACGTGACCAGAGGGCTGGCTCGTTCTTTGGCCAAAGAATTAGCATTGCCATTCAACGTAGCAATGCTGCCAGTCTTCTGGGCACGTTTCCGGATGACAGCGATGCGGACGAATACTTCGACGCCTAAAGTTTGTTTTTATTTTTATTTATACAGATAGTGAGTTAGTCTTTTAATTTAGTATCTAGTGTAAATAGTTAGTTATGTTAAAAACTGTAAAGTTATGTTAACAATTATTGGAAAGGAATAAATAAGTATGTACTAAGTCTAACGTTAATAGTATTGGTTTCTTCCAAATCGAATAAAAAAACCAGTGTTCCAAGAGTCAGTCAGAAGGTGGTGTTAATTTATAAAAGCTATATTTGGAATGATGCGGTGAAATTTTATTGAGTGTAGGGCAGCAAGTGTGAAGTGAATTAATTAAAAGCGTCAATCAGACGACAGCTGTTTTAATTGATATTTACGGAGGTAGTAGTTACCAAGTACCTTATCGACTGACCTTCATTTATCGTATTATACTTCAATCAAGGTGCCGTTTAGAGACTGAAAATAATATTAATAACCTGTTTCACCGAACCGCACTTATACAATTTTAATAAATTGTTTCAGTGCGTTTAGTGGAAGTGCTCAGGTACGGATCGGACAAGTGCTGTTGAAATCAGTGCTCTGAGTGGAATGCCTCATCAATAAACTGCATCGTAAAAAAATAAAGTTTGATAAAAAACTGTAACCCGACTACGGGAAAATAAAAATGATCTAAAAAGTACGAAACAAGCAAATATTTCAGACAGAAATCAAGACATAGGTACAAAAATAGTCAAGGTAAAGCCGTCGTCGCATGCCATTATAATTTTGTAGGTGTTCCTGGCACCAACATGGTATACAGGCATGCGACGACGGCTTTACCTTGACCATTTTTGTACCCATGTCTTGATTTCTGTCTGAAATATTTGCTTGTTTCGTACTTTTTAGATCATTTTTATTTTCCCGTAGTCGGGTTACCTACAGTTTTTTATTAAGTAAACTTTATTTTTTTATTTTATACTTTTCCGTTTTTACACTTGATAAACGTAAATAAAAGTTATACAATAGTTCAGTAATTAACCTATTTTAAATTCCAATAGGAGGCCTTTGCCTAGCAGTGGGGCACAAAATAGGCTAACAAAAAAAAAAACCAATAGCAGTGCATAGTGCTTTGGACGTAACTATAGAGCGATTTATTTCGACGCCAACACCATTTAACGATATCGAGCTTCGAAGAAATCCAAAATATAAATATTTAAATGTACTTGTTTTTCTTCATAAGAGTGGAATTACAAATCGTTACTATTTATTAAGATTTGATTAACTGCACGTTGGTAACATCTTGCGATACTACGTAGCGCAGTCTCACTTTTGCTTAACGATTTAAACATATTTATTTACTTTGAAAATATAATATTATATACATATTTGTAATGTGCTCGTCAAGACCTTTCTTTTTATACCAAACATGTCATGATCATCCAATTTTAATTTTTTTTCGAGGTTAGAAATTTACGTGTAAAATCCACCAAATTAAATTTAGGGAAAAATTATATACCCTATGTTACCCGAACCATTATTACAAATCTATTGATACCTCATTCATCAAAATCGGTTTAGCAGTTTAGACGCTACGGTGGAACACACGTAAAAGCAAACATACATACAAACATACATACATACAAACATACATAAATAGACTGCTAAAATCATAACCCTTCCTTTTGGCTTTACCGTAGTCGGGTAATAAAATAGACATGTATTCGTATTTCGAAAACCTTTCGAAATCAGACAGAATCGTTGTTTTTTACGACGAAATATTACGTAATAATGTGATTGAAGGAAATTTACAATTGGTACTAAGGCCGTTGAATCTGATGCAAAGTATATCCCATCAAAAACATAACTAAAAAATGCAAGTCTCGCAACGTAATTCTTCTACCGTAAAAATATGTGAGATTTAATGTAAACCCAAGTCTATAAATTTATTCAGTACCTATCCATTTGTCATTTTTATTTCTTTACTAAATAGATTGACTTGGTCATCGCACGGCAACATAATCACATAAAAATAATCTACTATTTTAAATAGTCCTAATTAAATAAAGCACAGCGCTAATATTAGGTAGATTTTGTTATCTGCAGAATGTAGATTCCATTACCGTGTGCGATTGCCAACTCATTCTATTTATTAAAAACAAAATGACAAATAGATAGGCACTGAATAAATTAACATACTTGGTTTTACATTAGATCTCACATTTATTTACGGTAGAAGAACTGCGTTGCGAGACTTGCATTTTTTTTTTACGTTATGGTTTTGATGTCACATGGGCATTAGACATGACCTTTGTCTTGTCCATATTCATTTTAAGACCCACTCTTTCGGAAGCTCCACTGAGGTTATTGAACATTGTACTGAGGTCCTCCATGGTCTCAGCCATGATAACTATGTCATCGGCAAACCGAAGGTTAGTGATATACTCGCCATTGATGTTGATGCCTAGCCCTTTTCCAATTCAGAACCTTGAAGACATCCTCCAGTGCAGCGGTGAACAGTTTCGGAGAGATAACGTCTCCCTGTCTCACACCTCTCTGCAGAAGGATAGGTTTCGAGGTCTGGTCATGGAGTCGGACTGACATAGTAGCGTTTTCGTACAGGTCATGTCAAATGCTCATGTGACACCCACTCTCATGAAGATCGGAGACGCTACGCTCGAAGTTGTGGACGAGTATGTTTTAGGGTTGTGAGTTTAATGGAAAATAATCGATTAAATAAAAATCGATTTTTCATTATTCAAAATTAATCGATTTGTCAAAAAAAGATTTTATTAAAAATAAATAATCGATTTCTGCGAAAAAAACGATTTTTTCTGTATTATTTAAAAAACATACTTTTCAAATTCCAATAATAAACCTAAGAGATTCACATTAACAATTTTTCAGATAAAAAATCAAATAAAATTATATGAATAAAAAAATAACCAATTCAAAACTAAAAATCAAAGGTTCCTTTAAAATTTCAAGGTAAGGAATTAGAAAACAAATTTTAGTACTATTAATCGTTTTATTTATTATAATAAAAATTAAATGATGAGCTCACATCCCAACAAAATGACAAACTTATTGTCTCGAAAACTAAAAAATAAATCAAATAAAAAATAAATGCCTGCAGATGGCGCCGTTTTTAATTAATCAACTTATACGTATGAACTTAATTCGAGATTTTTCATCCAACGCATAGACGGCGCTGTTTATTAAATTGAAACTTACTACTAGATTTTTTCATCCGTCTCATAGATACAAGCTGTTTCTGAAAATCGATTTAAACACGTAATTTATATAATCGATTTACTAAAAATCGATTAATATTAAAATCGACAATAAAAAGTCGATTATTAGAAAATAATAATCGATTTAAATAAAAATCGATTATTTTTTAACATCCCTAGTATGTTTACCTAGGACAAACTGTCCAGCTAGGTAGGTCCAACTTCGAGAAAGAGGTCAATCGTGGAATCCGACTCGGCTGGGCAGCGTTCGGGAAGCTACGCAATATCTTTTTGTCCCACATACCACAGTGTCTCAAGACGAAAGTCTTTGACCAGTGCGTGTTGCCAGTGTTGACCTATGGTACTGAAACGTGGTCGCTCACTATGGGCCTTATCAGAAGGCTAAAAGTTACCCAAAGGGCAATGGAGAGGGCTATGCTTGGAGTTTCCCTACGTGATCGAATCAGAAATGAGGAGATCCGCAGGAGAACCAAGGTAACCGACATAGCCCGAAGAATTCCCAAACTTAAGTGGCAATGGGCAGGGCACATTGCACAACAACACTTGTCCATGTATGGTGACAAGCGAAGGGACGCGCGCAGGAGTGTATCTGTATTATATACTCTGTGGATGCAATCGGCTGTCAGTTTATCTGTGCAAAGTATTTTTGGAGTAAATAGAGAAATGATTTAATATTGATCAAAGAATTTAAGTCTTTACAAGAGGTATTAACATAAATAAAGTAGTGAGTGAATAATATAAAATATGGCAAGAAAGTGGTGCAAATAAATAATAATTATAAAGTGTCGCGTTGTAACTGATTGTTCTGTTGTGTAAATCGGAAGAAATAGATTCAGTTACCGAGCAAAACAAAGCGATTGAGTAAAATCGTGCTGCTAGGAAATAAGACTCTGCCTAAGGTCACCAATACCAACTGCGTGCAGTCCCAGGGTGAGTTTAGAAACTGGTTTCCTTTTGTACTCTGCGATTACAAAGTTACTTATGCAGTTCGTATATCTAGAAAATGGGACTGATATTGTAGTATATTTTAATTTTTCCTTACTTAATAGGCTAAACACTAATTAAGTTCAAAATTTGAAGCTTGTGTGTCAAAGTCAAAGTCAAAGTCAAATCATTTATTTCAAATAGGCCCATGTATGGCACTTTTGAACGTCAAAAATTACAAAATAATAAAATTGATTCTAGTCGCCCCTTCCAAAAGGTAGTTTTCGTATGGAGAAGAATGGGCAAGAAACTCCACCGTTACTCTTTTAAAATGTTTTACAATATTGTTTGTATATGTACGTACATTTGTTAAATAATTATTATATGTGAAGACGATGCACCTAGAATAAAATTACTATACCACAATAGGTAAAAACAATTAAAAATGAAGCAACGAGAGATAATTTAATTTGTGATAGATACATGGTTCTCACATATTTACAAACATTGTAAAAGTAGATGATTTTCCTAAAATTTTACAATTAATAAGTCAGTGTGTAAGGAAGTAATTACAGAATGTAAAATCAATGTCATAAAACACAAAGTAATAAATTTTACAATTACATTAGCAACCAGTTTGATTTTGTCTTGATTCTAAATTGTCCTATGGAGCAGGACCAGCATGTTTCCAAGCATGTCTGCTAGAAGTACCTTAGATTTTGATGATCGGTGAGTGAGTGAATCAGTGTGTCGGTGACAAAATTAAGAAACTTTGACCTGCAATAGTTCTTAAACTAATGGTTCAAATTGAATGTAATTTGAGAATGTACATAGTTATACTAAACCCTGTTGTTTACTGAAAATTCTGACTTCTAGCTTTATCCACAACGAACTTACAGGGGGAATGGCTTCGAGAAAAGATGGTATGGTTGCTTTTTTGTATTTGTTTTGATCGACTTGGCGGAAGAGTTTTTGCACGAAGTATTATAATCGTGACATCATTATCATCGCTAATAGTTTTCTTTATCAGTTTTACGTGCTCATGTACAGGGTGGGCCAAATAGTGACGTCTTAAAAAAAAAAGATTCATCATGCTCAAGTGTATTCGAGAACAGCTCATGTATAGTACCAACCAAAAAAATGTCCATAGGCATTTCTGTTCCAGAGACCCGACAGTTGTCAGGCTCCAGACCGAAGGTAGTGTTCCACATATTGTACTGGCCTCGGTATACAGGCGAGGACGCGGACTGCCTGCTAAAAGAGATGGCCGACTTGGTACAGCACTGTGAATGCGCCAAACTAGACCTGATCATCAGCACCGACTCAGACGCACACTACCCGCTCTGAGACAGCAACGCACCAAAGTCCAGAAGAGAGGTATCCACCAATTTATTCTCTACTAACCCTAATATTGTAAACCATGGCTCAAAATCCACTTGGGTCACAGCCCGAGGACCATTATAAAAATAAATAAAAAAAAGTGAAAAAGTGTTCATTCACAACAATAAATGTTTTTATATAGTATATTACCTCTGCCAAACTATACAGCAGTTTGTTGGCAGACGTAGCTCCTTTTTAGCAGACATTTTTGTTTTTTCAAATATTAACATAATATTATCAGGACCAAACCCTAGGCGCGCTCAAAAAACCCGATAGCTCATACACACTAACAAATCATGAAACCAGTAAGGTCCTTCTCGAAACTCACTTCCCAGACTGTAGAATCCTGGAGGACACGACGTAAAATATACTATGTAAAAACAACTATTGTTGTGAATGAACACTTTTTCACTTTTTTTTATTTATTTTTTTTATCTTTGCGGCTTCATTATTTGTTTCGATGGATTTACAAAATTTACGCCATGCTGTCCACCTGGCGGTTCTGATTTGCTTTTTGAGCTTTTTGAGGTCTCTTTGTATATCTCCCAGTCGTCCGAGGTCTAGTGTTCTTGGGCTCTGTTAAATTGTTTACATAGCGCATCTCTGAGTTTACTAAGCTCAGCGTTCCACCATGGGCTTTTCAGTTCTGGTTTCCTAGTGTTGATTGTTAGTGTAAAGTGGATTCTTCTTTGATAGTATTTTTTATAATTGCACGTCATCATCATCTGCCTAGCCTTTTCCCAACTATGTTGGGGTCGGCTTCCAGTCTAACCGGATGCAGCTCGATACCAGTATTTTACATGGAGCGACTGCCTATCTGACCTCCACAACCTAGTTACTAGGTAACACGATACCCCTTGGTAAGACTGGTTGTCAGACTTTTTTGGGCTTCTAACTACCCGTAACGACTGTCAAAGATCTACAAATGACAGCCGGGACCAACGGCTTAACGTGCTTTCCGAGGCACGGAGGGGTCTTGGTATGTAAAGATGGTCACCCATCCACAGACCAACCGCGGCAAGCGTAGCTTAACCTGATCGATCGACCCGTGCAGCTGTTGTTACTTAGCCACAAGCCCCCCCTTATAATTGCACGTATCAATGAAAATAAAATGATAGTGTATTACTCAGAATAAGTACAGTATCAAATTCCGGGTGCAGTTTTTTTAACATAAAAAAACATAGAGATAAGTTCATCCAAACATTGAGACAATTTATTTTAGAACAATGTACAACCATTCTGCATTTCACCCATATCTCAGTTCCATCTTCAAAATATAGTTAAGTTGTGTCATTTTAGTCTTTAGAAACTATTCCGCCCGAGATATTTTTTTGTTGTATTGTTATTACACTTGTCCTTGAATGCACCGTGCGATGTGCGATGTTGAGAATCTAAAGTATCTAAGTCGACTCCTAGATGGCGTTGTAAAAGTCGCTTATGCTGCGATCTGTTAATAAAAATGGAGGAAAAAAAACAGCCAGTTCAATAGCCAGTTTTAGGGAGGTGTCATTAGGTGTCATTTCTTTGTATGGGATTGGGAATCTGTACGTAGTATTATATTATCTGTGCTTATGTATAAATACTGAGTTTCGAGTTAATCAAAACGTGCGTAAAAATTATTCCATACAAACTTTGATATACCCCAATCCTCCTTTAGGGGGTAGTTTAGAAAAACTTAAAATGGCAAAGTTTATAATTTACATAGACAAATATTTGTGCCAAGTTTCAAGTTAACTCAAGGAATAAGATTTTTCATACAAACAAAATTCTCCCTTTTCACCCCCTTAAAGGTCGAATTTCCAAAAATCCGTTCTTAGCGGACGTCTACTAACTATGAACTACCTCCCTGCCAAATTTCATATTTATACGTCAAGCGACATTCGAGATTTCGTGATGAATGAGTGTATGAGTGAGTGAGTGCGTGACCTTTCGCTTTTATATATTTAGATTATTTCAGACATAAAATAATTATCTTCCTATTATTCATTCAAGATTCAAAAATTTTGATCGAAAAGGTGTAATTTACGTTCCAGTGATACAGAGCCGAAAAAAAGTTGACTCGAAAATTTCGACTCTGTATCACTCGAATCCTCACGAAAATCCTCCTTTTTAATAATCAAAATTTTTGTATCTTGTATTGCTATTGTCAAATTACAAAAAAAAACAGCTGTTTCCACATTTTGACGAGCTATGCAAACATACATGTCCCGTGTGGTGCCGGACGTAAAGAATGTACTACCATCCCATTTCTTCCCGTGGGTGTCGTAAAAGGCCACTAAGGGACTCACTAGACAATGGGCAGCAGTGTTCTCAATGCATTTTAACAACGTACTGCGATCGGCAACCCGCCTGCCAAGCGTGGCGAATACGGCAAACCCCCCCATTTGAGGGAGGCCTATGTCCAGCAGTGAACCTCTTTCGGCTAAAATGATGATGATGATGCAAGCACAAATATAAGGAACAGTTGATTTTTTTTTGCGATTTAAGGTTTGGTCCCATAGTGAAAGTTGTTCATAATGATGAACCCTTAAGAGAATGCCTATGAATTCAATTTCACCCTGTATAAGTTAGAATAATTATTTAGACTAGATACATAACTTTATTTTTTGTACATCTTTATACATGCAGAGTCTGCTTAAAAGTTATTGTTGCACTGTTGCATAGATACTTTTGCATGTTACCTTTAGCGTCAACAGTTGTTGGTGAACCAATAAAATAATTAATAAATAAAATCTCTCTGGATCTTATGGATCGTAATGTTCGGAAAGAAGAATGAAATAGAATTGGAGAAATAAAATATTCGAATGGATTTGTGGAGTGACAAAAATGGATACCACATGTTGAAAAAGTATGCAACAAATTAAACAATAGTACATTATTGCAAAGGCCGGGAAATAGGCAATTGCAGGTCGAGTATGAGTTTGAAGGCCGAGCCGTAGGCGAGGACTTCACTAATACGAGACAGGCGGCAATTGCCATTTCCGCCGAGGCATATATAGTGCTTTTCTCAAAAGAATGCAGGGAAATAAAAGTAGTTAAATTTCCATAATTTTTCAAGTTAATGCCATTTTTAACATGAACTGTACATTTCAGCATGGAATAAATTGCCCATAATGTAGCTTTTTAGTTTTAGTATTGTAGAAAATGTTCACTTTATTCTCTTTTTTCCAAATCATAAAATTTTCATATACTTTCATGTATTTTTCTTTTGACTTCACTGGGAGCAGGTTTTCCATTGCTAATTTGGCTTCTGATCTTAAATTAGGTGGAGTACAATCAATCTCCATTTCACTCTCTGAACCGTTGGAACTCATTTTAATTATCTATAAGTAAATAACAAATCAAGATGAATTTTCAGCTTTGCTGCTAATTTTCTATTTATCATCTATGCCGAAAGGCAAACGCATTTAAGGCTATGCAGCCACGTGAACGCAATTTGTACTAAGCAAAGAGAACTTTGGTAAGCCAAAAATGATAAAAGAGATCCAATCAAAGAGTATTTAATAACCCCAGCACGCCATTTCATACAACATTGCTGGAGCGTTGTAATGTTCCAAATTCAAAAAACGCGCCTGCAATGGATTTGATTTTCTTTGACCGTAAATTCGATACTTCGCGTGTTCTTTGTTCGAAAATAATGACAATATTTCCATGCATGTTTGAGAAAATTCGTTTATGTTCTCTACACACTGCGAAAGACCTTGTTGCAGAGTACGATGTATACGAGTTGACTGCGTATCACGGCTGTGTTGCATCGACTCAACAATAGGCCTTATACTATGGGGTAACTCAATAGACGCAGATAAAAGCCTTTAGGGTACAAAAATTAATTACTATTAGAAACATTTAAAGCATGCCATTGGACATAAATATTATACTCTAGCATTAAATACATTGTAATGTTTTGCATGTCAAATGTCTGTAATGTGACTTTGTATTAGGAACTTATTACTGACTATAAGACCAACACTGTACCAATACTTATTGCAAATTAATGATTATGATACCGTAAAATTAGTATATACCGTGCCGTGAACGGGGCCTCATTGTAAAGTGTGAAAGTAGTGTCAGTTGCGGAAAAGTTATAGGTAGTCAAAGAAAAAGTAATTCTACATGGAAGAAAATTGTTTATCTTGGTATAGGTATGCAATGAAAAGTATTGAAAATAATACATTATGACTAAGAGAGTAAAGAACATGAATGTTAAAGGATGGAAAGTGAAACAAAAAAAACACTGAAGTACTGAACACAAGGCTATTATTAATCATTAAGATAACGGCCTGCTCCCACTTACAGAAAAGTGCTGTTGGCCTCAGTAGTAGAAACATTTTATTTTGATAATGAGTCATAAATTCATAGTGGATTGTCAATTAGTTTAATATCTACAGGTCCATTGGTAAACGCACACATAATATATTACGGCAATGAGTTGTTATTAACTATAAACAAAAAGATACTTAGTTTAGCCTTTCGATTGACTTTTGTTTGAACATCATTGAATATGCCATTGCCTGGGGTAACGGACATGTTTTCAAATTTAAAAAACTATTTCAAATCAAACAGAAACGCTGCTATAATCGAAAATGTACCAACAGTCTCATCTAACGAAATATTATTAAATAATGTAATTGACAAAGATTTACAATCAGTACTAAGGCCGTTGAATCTGATTCAAATTATTTTCTTCACTGCAAAGTATTCTATTCGTGATAATATTATCACTTCTAATACATTTCTTTATAATTTCATGACAGTGTGTTGCTTATCTATATTTCAATGTATCTGTTTACATAGTGTGGTAAAAGTGATCATAGCATTCAGTAATAAATGGGAGATTTTCGATTTATTCCATTGTTTGACCAGTACTTTCGATTTCATGATCTTAATCATCGGAGTTTTATTGAACTGCTTCCCAAACATGTCGCAAACACACTCCAATATCCACTCTATATTAAAAATCCAACACGTGCTCAGAGTTCTACAAATGAAGGGCAACGAATTCAAAGGTTTAATTGTCTACAACTGGACTTGCGTTTGTATCCTAAATATGTTATTTATTAGTATACTCATTTGTTTCGTATTTATTTTCGAGACTTTTAATCCTTTTGCAAGCATACTGGTTTTTTATAACTTTGCTTTTGATATAAACTTCGTTTTTGCTATGTTTTTACTGAAATTAATCAAGACAATTCTTCGAGTATGGCTTGAAAAAAATCGAATCTCTGGAAACAACGAAGAATTAGAAAGAGAAGAATACTGGAATAAAATGTTTAATGTATACCTGAATATACACGAGATATACATGAATATACAGACGACGATTCAACAAAATGTTAGTTAATGAGAAGTTCATTTTACTGTAGAGAACTCATTATATATTTTTCTTCATCTTTTTCGTTTAATAATTTATATTTTTTATATTTTAAATCAATCTAATAATAATTTAAATAAATATATTTTGTGTACATTTTTTAAAATTATTATTAAATTGATTTCATATCTTTTACTTCCAGATTGTGTTTTATACATTATACGCAGCTTACCAGTATTTGCGGAACTTGATTTTAATATTAACTTTAAAGAGTTTTCTAGCAAGAAGTGAAACTAAGGTAAGTAAATAAAGCAACTTTTAGTGTTGTTTGTATTATATTGTTCGTATTCATGGGTACATTTTATACCCTCCAAAATTTTTGCAATTTATCCAAATTCAGCCTGTTAGTTGGTTAAATCTTTCGATCCCAGGCTGGTAGTGCCCTACAAAAGTTATTTGTCATTTTTTTACTTCAGCTGTAAACCGACTTCCAACTGTCAAATACTTAAATTAGCTTCCAAAGTTAGTTGAAGTTAAAAAAATAAATTTCTGTGATTTACATTAAAAAGGTTGTAATATTATTTGAATAACATTTTTAGTAAAATACCTGTATTTTTCAAATCAGCTGCATCCGGTTAGACTGGAAGCCGACCCCAATATAGTTGGGAAAAGGCTATGCAGAACGAATCAACCTGTATTTTTCAAATTAGATATAGTAATTGCCAGGGCTTTTGAGTTTAAACAAACATAACATACATAACATCACGCCTTGTTTCCCCAAAGAGTTGGGCAGAGATGTACCTGTAGTAGGTACACCCACATTTCGCCAGTTATGGTATAAGCCCTATGTAATAGGGGGCGAGCCATCAACCGGGCACAAATCCAGGCTCCGAGTTGCTACTGAGAAATTTTAGATAGAAAAACCCAAAAACACTTTGCCCGACCCGGGAATCGAACCCAGGACCTCATGCTCAGCAGTAGCACTTGCGACTACTAGACCAACGAGGCAGTCTTTTGAGTTTAATTCTGAAAAATAATAACTTCGAGGTTAAAATGAACCATAGAAGGACAAAGGTTATAAATGTCACCGTATAATTATGAACTTTGTTAGTTTATAATCGATCGGTATTATTTCCGTTAGATTATAAACTGTCGAAAAATTGTGAACTGTGACAAATCATTTACAATTTAACGCATAATTTTTCGATAGTTTATAATGTTTCCATGAAAAACTGACAATTGTGAACTAGTATCAAACTTGCTTGCGACGTAACGTACCTTGCGCTAATTCTAAATAGCCTGCCTAGCTGCGAGCAACTTGGAAGTATCACTGGCCGGCCGTTGCCGCGGCACCGCTCGCTGCGCTCGCTCCGCTCACGCGCGTTTGGTCACAGTTCTAACCTAACCTAACCCATTTCACGCAGTTCACAATTTTTTGACAGTTTATAATCAAACGAAAATAATACCAATAGATTATAAACTTACGGTTCTCACAATCTTACGGTGACAAATAAATAAAGGTTATGGAAGAAACACTTAAAAATTGTTTCAAATCAGCCTTGAAAGGGTACGACAAATAATAAAAAAGAGTTTAGAACTCTTCTACTTCCTTTTTTATGTGTAACATCTTACTTCTTGCTTTTTTTTTAGAGGGGCTTGTGGCTAAGTAATAACAGCTGCACGGGTCGATCGATCAGGTTAAGCTACGCTTGCCGCGGTTGGTCCGTGGATGGGTGACCATCTTTACATACCAAGTCCCCTCCGTGCCTCGGAAAGCACGTTAAGCCGTTGGTCCCGGCTGTCATTTGTAGATCTTTGACAGTCGTTACGGGTAGTTAGAAGCCCAAAAAAACTGACAACCAGTCTTACCAAGGGGTATCGTGTTACCTAGTCACTAGGTTGTGGAGGTCAGATAGGCAGTCGCTCCATGTAAAATACTGGTATTCAGCTGCATCCGGTTTGATTGGAAGCCGACCCCAACATAGTTGGGAAAAGGCTAGGCAGATGATGATCTTACTTCTTGCTTTCCTGCAATCAAAATCTAAATCAAAATCTCAATAATCCAATCTGTGGAAGTGATTTCGGGAAAAGGGACGGCAGTGTGTAACAGGAAGCCGGGAAAGCGCGCGTTATTTGATTCGACCAATGAGCGCGCGCAGTGCTTGAGGTGGCCATCAGATGTTATTAGCCCATTTTCCGAGAGGTTGTAAACAGGATGATGACGATAACGATGACGGTGACGATGACGGTGGTGGTGACGGTGAAAGTGACGGTGACGGAGATCGTCATGATGATGAATTTTGCTTATATCAAATATACGTAGCCAAGAAATCAGATGTTACATATCATGCGACTATAAGCGCAATGGAGAGGGCTATGCTTGGAGTTTCCCTACGTGATCGAATCAGAAATGAAGAGGTTCGCAGGAGAACCAAGGTAACCGACATAGCCCGAAGAATTGCCAAACTTAAGTGGCAATGGGCAGGGCACATTGCTCGCAGAACGGATGGCCGATGGGGTTGAAAGGTTCTGGAGTGGTGACCACGTACCGGAAGACGTAGCGTTGGAAGGCCTCCCACAAGATGCACCGATGACCTTGTGAAGGCCGTAGGAATCCGCTGGATGCGGAAAGCACAGAATCGGTCGAAGTGGCGGTGCTTGGGGGAGGCCTATGTCCAGCAGTGGACGTCGTTCGGCTGAAACGATGATGATGATGACTATGCGACTATTGTAAGGCTCGCTCGTTTTTTTAAATTATTTTATGTAGACAGTACCTTGGCCTGGGCGTCGGTAGTTACGATTTTTCTTGATTTTGGACGAATTTTGTGCTAGTGCAAAATCAATCCCAAGATCGTTGTATTAGGGATTAGAGAACTCTAACAAGAAGCGGGAACTTCAATTTCTTAAACAACCATCAGACAATCAAACGACGCCTGCACGATACTAATAATTTACGAGGTCAAGCCAACAGATTTTTAAGCTATTGCATAGCTTTTATCGCGGGCTTTGAGCGCGCCGACCGAATCAAGAAATTCCCTAACGAAAAAACCTAACACCCCCACTCCGCCTACCATGTAATGCCGGTTCACGACAACGTGATGTTGTTATGGGAACGTAATTTTTGTTTTATGTCATCACGTCATCATCCCAAGTGTAGCGTTGACAAATAGGAAGTATGGAGGTTACAAATGCTATGCAATAGCTTTACCGCGGCAGTCGCTGAGTGCCACACGTTATTTTTTTTTTTGTAGTCATCGGTCCGTAGTAGGTGAAGATTTAATTAATGAACTGACGTGGAAAAAATAATATGTCAGCTAACTTTTGTTCGGCACTGTATAATTTGTGTAATGAAAATTCTTTTTTCAGTTTGTTGTTCTAGTAATAGTAGCTCAAATCTTGACCCTTAAGAATATCATCATACTTATATTCTTTTGCGTGGAATGTGAGAGATTTTATGCAGCAATGAGAGATGTACAGAGTACCTGTGTAATGCTTATGAAGTCAAGAAGTTGTTCTGGTAAGTACCAAATTTATGCCGTAGGAGCTAACGGAGATACTCTGTCTTGGCTAAGTACTCCAGTAATGTGTGCTGCGCCTCGTCATTGAAGCTGTTGCCATATTAGTGCCAATCTAAGCACCCTTGACTAAAAAGCATTGTGTCAACCGAAAGGAATGAGCGCCATGCCGTCTCTCTTACTACTCTTTTAACACAGGCCTTACCCCTGCTATTGTGCAAGTTGCATTACCTTATAAAAATCAAAAATCGTTTATACAAATTAGGCTGAGGATCAGAACTTATTGAACGTCAAACCTACATTAGACAGTTCCCCAAACGCCTACCTTTCACCACTTTTTGATGTTTTAAGCGTCGTGCAGACTATCGCGACGCGATGGCGTGACGCTAGGAGGATGGAAAGAAGAAGTCGCTCTATGAACGAGCAATCCGAGCAATATGTATTTATGTTAAAAAGAACTTGAGTAATTATCATTTTTTTTTTGTGATAAAGTAAAATGTTGACTTATTGCAGTACTTAAGTAGTATATGTATTTAAATATTATATAAAAGTAACTACTTATAACTAATTAATTGATCAAAATAACAAAATTATATAATAACTTAACTAAAACTATTCACAAACTAAAATATAGCGTCGAAAAATTCATCCGCATCGCTGTCGACTGGTAATGTACCCAAGAGACTGGCCGCATTGCCAAGTTGACTTGAATGGCAAAGCTTAGCCTCTGGCCAAGGTAAAAACCAGCCCCTAGGTAGTGTCAAATAGCCGTTTTGAGATGTCACAGAACAAGCCATGGGCACTCGGACCCTACGGCCCGAGGGTCCCAACCCTAAATGGCTCGAAAATATAGTTAACAACGAGGTTATTATACTTACGCCGCTTGAGGTTTTGGTCAAAACTCGACAAAATGCCGAAGCGAGTAATTTTTTGTTTCGTTTACTCGTCGCTACTAATCCATATACGGATTCTACGGTAGGCAGAGCAAGAACGGCCTATTACTAATTTGTCTTATTGAGATAATCAAAGAAATTGAATAAAGTTTTTAGTGCAATAAATGTGTTACATCCCTTGGTGGCTCGAAAAATCAGTGTTAGGCCATTTAGCTTATTAAAAAAATAGATTTTTGACGGTGATAGGTCCAATAACACTTTTTTTAAATTTTATTAGGCCGTTCTTGCTCTCGCGGCCATACGAAGGAAAAATAAAGTGATGGATAGCTGACAGCACACTGACGTTTATTTGACTAGTAAATCCTATATTATTAAATGAGCAATATTTGTATACATAGCATGCATGAGTTGAGCATGGGAGTTGAGAGATTGTCAAGCTCACTAAAATGTCTCGCTGATGGTGGCGAGTGTGTTGGATCATTCGGTTCCCTACAAAATGGTTGAGCTGGATGGTGCTGATCCACGCGTCATGTTCGTGAACGAGCGCCGTCAGTTGAGACTGGTCATCTCTTATCTGCCAGGGCTTATTTTTAATCTTATATTTTTCAATTGTTTTGATTATTTTTTGTACATTGTTCTCACATATAGAAGCAACCAGAATAATGTACCCAGAATTTGGTAATATCTATATTTAAAAGAGTAGCCTTGGAGTTTCTTGCACGTTCTTCTCCATAGAGATCTACGTTTTGGAATGGGCAACTAGCTTCAACTTTCTGACTAACTGACCGATTCTTTGACAATTCAAAAATGCCTATAAATGGTTTAATTGAAATAAATGCTTTGAGTTTGAGTTTGCATATAAATATATATTTGTAATCACGTTCTCAAAAACGGCTCTAACGATTTCGATGAAAGTTGCAGTATCAGGGAAAATTCGTTTTCTCCTTATTTTCTCCTGAGCAGAGCTCGGTCGCCCAGGTACTTAGTATGAAGAAAGCTAACGTAGAGAAATAATAAACTGTACAAGGTGGATTTTTGAGACGGGGCAGTAAGGCAGTACCTTAACCGTTGTAGCTACAGGACAACGGCCTTAGAAGACAGTACTTAACTTTTTGAGACATTAATGATCTGCTTTCACAGATTTTGAAAAAAAAATACAGCCAGCAATAAAATGAGCAGTTTTCACAAAAACTTTTTTGAAGTCAATCGATCCAGTTTCTTGTAAGGATGAACTGAGGTTTGAGTATCAGAAAAGTCAAAAAAAAGCAAAAATCTTTTTCTATCCATTTTGTAGGAAAGAAATTCCAACCATCTTTCGCATAGATTTTTAATCAGAATCAGAATGCTTTATTTGTGAACATAGGTCAAATTACAACAGTGTGGGAGATATTACAGATTAGAAGATCCTCTATGTTTTTCCAGAGGCGTACAAATTTAATTAATTAACATTGTCGAATTTTTTACTTTTTTGATAGTAAAAGGTGGTAGAATTGTGTAAACTTTCACGTTAGTAAGTTATAAAGTCAATATGCATATCGATGCAAATTCCAAATAAAATCAATTTCAACAAATGTCAAATAGAATTATGTTATATGTCATAATAAAGTTAATGTCAAACAAAATTCAAAATCGTCAAAATAGGTAAGATGATTGACATTAATTATAGAATTATCGCCCAAATATTCCTGTAGTGAGCGTTTATTTATCAAAAAATTTAATAGTTCTGTTTTGAAATTGTGCAGATTTAACGTTTTTATTTTTTCAGGTAGATTGTTAAATATTTTTTTGGCCATACAGGAGGTACTTTGTTCATTAGTGCAATTTTGCCATAAGTCACTTCAAGTACTGACTTATTTTTATCGCGTAATTTTCTGTAGTAACTTTGTTAGATTTGACAAAATATATATTTATTTCGAATATGTACAGCGATGGCAAGATGAGAATTTTTAGACGTATAAAGAACGATTGAACGACTGTCTGTGTTTTTAAGGTCACACATAGTTCTGATACATATTTTTTGGGCTCTAAATACGAGTCTAATTGTGTAATTGTAAGGACTTTGTTCAACTTACGTAACTATTAAGTTCTACGAAGCCATCATAATAAAACTAATACCACCTCCGTTGTATGTACTGTCTTTTAATTTTACAGATCCTGAAAGAAGGGTCTTGAAGAACATCCAACGTGAACAAAAGGCATCATTCAAGAAGATGAGCGCGTGTGGCTTGTTCATCATAGACGCCGAGCTACCTCTTCAATTTTTAAGCTGTGTTGCTTCTCAAATTATTGTCTTTTTACAGTTTACGTATCTGTAATATAAGTAGTTGTGTACTTTGTGTTATTTTTCTTTCTTATTCATCACCTCTGAAGTAAATGCTGCTAGTAATATTGCTGGGCCGGACTTATGAGGAAACAGAAAGTTTACTTCCAGTAGTGCTATTCTGTAACCATCTCACCGTGATATCTTAGGTGAAGTGAGCGTGGAGTGAGCTGTCAGTAGCTAAGGATTGACATTATTGGCAGCTCACTTCACCTAAGATATCACGGTGAGATTTTTACAAAATAGCAGTGCAGTACATATTAATACACACTCTCTGAAAGAATACATACTCTCACTTACACTTACACCACACGCTTACTCACCTTAAAACTGTTTTTGTGTGTATAATCTATGTTATTTATTTTCTTTATACTTAAATTATTGTTTTTATATGAACTTTGAATAATACAAGTTTTAGAACAATTTATTTTTATTTTTGCCTTTTTGCTTAAGGGTCACGCCGAGTGTTGATAAATCGATTTGATGCGTAATATGTTGTAGGTATTCCGACAAGAGTTTCGGACACAAGATCGTGGGAACCTCAGAAATTGTAAAAAAATTACTCAGTTTTGCATCTCCAAATATTTTTTTTCAAATTCAAATTCATTTATTTAACTTAAACAAAATTTTCACTAACAGAAAACTTAGAATATTAGACAACGGGTCCCAACCTAGGCACAGCCTGTATCTTGGTGACCCAAACACTACACAAAGTTAACAATAAATATTATTATACAATATGTAAAACCTGTCCGATCCGAAAGAGGCACATAAATACTGCAATAACATTACCAAAAAGTAAAAAAAGTCTTATTATTATTGAAAATAAAAAGTTATTGCTATTTAAAATTCACATTTTTACTACCAAAATTACCCCAAATCCATTAAAAATTAGCAAATTTTTTAACAAGGATTGTGGGGGGACTTACTCGTATGACTTGTAGACACCGCTAAATGACGGTCCCCCGCGCCCCTTGTAATAAATAACCCGGTAAACTTCCACATTGAAAAAAAATGTGGCTAATATTTTTTTCGGATTACTTTACCATAAAGAAGACAGTAAATTGTATGTATTGCTACATGCAATTTGTTGTCTTCTACATAATAATGGTGAGATGGATGTATGTAGTAATGATAATAGATAAAGTAAAACATTTATTTATTAGGAGTCTGCAAATGACGCCATCGACAAAAAAGTTGAAAGGTAATCGTTTGCCTTGATAAGGGTGTGTTAAAACTAGAAATGCAACGCATGTTACTAAATAAAGATAAATAGAAGCCTACGTACATAAAACTTGTCAAAAAATGCCATTTCCGACATGTCTTTATGTACGTAGGGACCATCGATTTGTGAATCACTCGACCTTGTTGTCCTATCAAGGACATTGCGACTTTGGATTTGAATGACAACAAACAGCGTACTACGGTAAATGATAATGACTAAAGTATTGGTAAATTATTTGGTTGGGAAGTTATCAAATAACTTCTCCCGCTCTGGGCGGAGCGGAAGGGCGTGTCAGATTGTTACTGGCTAAAGCCCACTCGAGTTCCTTCAGTTACCATGTTGCCGGGGGGCCGCGATATCCCTTTCGGACTTCTTCGCAACCCCAGCAGGCATCGGCCCTAGCGGACCCCATCAGTTCTGCTGACATCTCCTTGACAACGACAACAAACAGTGTACTACGTTAAACGATAATGGCTAAAGTATTAGTAAATTACTTGCCTGTCGATTATTTTCCGTTACTACTTCAATCAAAAAAGCAGAATTGTTAACAAAAAAGTAAAATTAAAATTCCTAATGGCCCTTTCATATTATTATATAGTTTTTGATAAAAAGAAGTTTAATGAGTCACTGGTGCTAGTGTGTTCACCAACCTAGGTGAAATGAAGCTCATAAGAATCAAACAGTTCAGAAGAAGAAAAAGTTGCCGTGTGACAGCCACGCTTGACAACATGGTTGACAAAGATGTACAGTCGATGCTTTTACCTCTAAACCGAATGCATACTATTTTGCTGTGTCCCAAGTATCGTATTAAGGATAATTCCTTATATCCAAACAGTCTTACAGTGAAGGTGGTGTCATTTTGTGGACTAGTAATTTCCATTTTATTTTACTTATATCTCGTTATTAACATCGATATTGTAACCGAAAAATACGTGTTTTCGATGAAGGTCTACACTTGTTTATGCGTTATCTGTTACAGTATCGGATTCACAATTAATCATGTCGTGAATGTGTTGCAAACGAAAAGAAATATATTTTTTGTCTTTAAAATACAAGAAATTCACAGATTTCTTAACGAACATACCAGTTTTAGGGGCTTCATTATTTGGAATTGGATCAGTGTCGTTCTAACTTTAGGTTTTAATACTTGCATGCATATTTGTGTCTACATAAAACTAAACCAGAACATATTATATCTCTTATGTGTATTACCTGCGTTATGTTTTGATGCAAACATTGTATATGCTATCAGACTGGTTAAGTTTTTAAAGGATAAAGTTCACTTATGGAACATTAAAGCTCAACATTTGCAACAGATGAATCCTAGCGATAATGAAGCTAATTGCAAAAGAATGTTTAAAGTATATGTAAATATTTTGGAATGTTATAACATCTACAGGACTTCTTATCAGCAATTGGTTAGTACGATTACTCATTGACAAAAAAGAAAGCTAAGAAGAACATTATAAGTTAAGTGGTTTTTTTTTCTACAGATCGCTTTTCACACGATAGAGTTCCTTTGTCTTACATTGATAAAAGTACTCACAACACTGAAAATGTTGAAATTACTTGAACTTGGCGGACATGACTTTGTGAGTATGTCTTTCTTTATCTTGATTCTGCTTTAGTACAATCGTATCTTATGCTAGGTACACTCTTAGCAACTTTGATCGCCGGTGACTCGCTGGCGATTTCAAACTCACGTCAACACATAGATTTTGACATCGCTAGCGACAAATCGGCTGGCAAACTCTGAGTTCAACAAAATTTTCCCAGTAAATTTTTTACAGAAAAGACCAGGTATTCTATGCTAACCACTGTCAGCCGTTGGCACTGACACTCGATATGTTTTCTTTCAATTATGAAATTTATTTCTACATTATTAAATTAACCTATATTTTACATTGGCACAGCCATGAAGATAAAGCCTCTACCTAGCATTACAGAGGTTTTTATTTTTTTCAGGTTTTAGCGGTTTCCACCACCATAGTTTTGTACATTTGGGCGATTAAAGGGATAACTCTTCACGCTATTTTAAGCGTGTGCTGCGAACAATTTTACACTGCAATGAATAATGTTCAACTTTCTTGCGTGCTTATTTCACCAACAAATCGCACAGGTAATTTTATCGAAATTATTTTTAAAATGTTTTAATAATTCTTGGAGAAAAAGTGGGATGATGATCATATCAGCCACGTCACTGAAAAAACAAGAGTTAAAGTGGCCAGAAAAGGACAGGAATGGAGGCAGTTCTAGAAGGCCTTTGCCAACAGGCAAACGGACATACAAAACATAAGCAAACGCCAAATATGAGACTAACGATTACACTTTATGCTTGTCTGACTAAAAAGCTAATAATAAACAACTCAACGTTTCGATGTAGCGTCAGTCAATTTGAAATCGTTGCAAAAAGGCTGGAACTGCCTATATTTCGATCGAGTCGAAGCCATTCTCGTATTCCACAAATACCTTACAGAGCGGCTGGTTACACTCCACGGTCTTTTGTACAATTTGTCGAACAGTATGGATGTGGTCTATAGTTCTGAAGCCTTTTCAAAAACCGGCTTGTTTTGGTCCCTAGAACTAGTCAAGTCTCTTGGCGAGACACTTCGTGACGACCCTCGAGAACAGCTTGTATGCGTGGCTCAGAAGTGAGATGGGTCTATAGTTTTTCAGCAAGATTTTGTCACCTTTTTTGAAAAATAGAACCACCGCACCTCTGATCCACATCTCGGGCGTTGTTTTCTTTTGAATGACGGAGTTGAAGAGACTCGCTAGCTTTTTCAGGACTGGAGCCCCGCCCGCTTTAAGGAGCTCTGTCGTTATTCCGTCATCACCAGGTTCTCTGTTGTTCTTTGGCTACTGCTGCTTTATTTAAATGTTATTTTAAGTCATATAAAAACTACATTTATTGTGTCGTGACACTCTCATTGCGGATGTGTGATGTAATAATCCTTTATAAGCGTCCAAGAATTATTACATAAATAATAACTTTGGCAATATAACAGAATAGTAGAAATAGTGCGAGTTGTAATTATTCATATCAACTAAGATTTCATTCGTCAAATTCATGTCATTTATTTTATTACAGATGCCGAGAGAATGCTAAGCAAGAATATTCAACGCCTACATCGAGCTAGATTCAACAAGATGAATGTTTGTGGAATGTTCTACGTTGATGCTACTTTTCCGTTGAAAATGATGGCTTTACTTACTGACTATACTATTGTATTACTACAGTTTGTGCTTTTATAATATTATTCTTGTAACAGTTTGATAATAAAATATTTGTTACTATGAAATTAGGGTGATATAATATTTTATTAAATAATATTTCATTGTATTTGCAACCTCATTTAATTTTAAAGCAACAATTCGAAAACTAAAAGTTGTTATATTTAAAATGTTTATAACCAACCAACATGTTACTTTTTTCATATCTTTTAGATAGGAATCTGGATCAATAAATCATCTAAGTTTGTGTGTGTCGCGTGTTACTGAAGCATAATAATCATTATTATTATTAGAACTATATACTTTCTTAAATACCTTCCTAAATAGATGTGTGTGTTTACATTATAATATGTACCTTAAATGTCACTATACCGTACATTCATTCATTCTTTACACTGTTATTATGAGTAATTGAAAACTAGATTAATAATTATTTTTTGTACAACTTCTTTATGCATTCGGAGTTTGCCTGTAAGTGATTGTTGCGCTGTTGCATACACACTTTCGTATGTTACCTTTAGCATAGAATCAATGTAAACAATTGTTGGTGAACCAATAAAAATAAATAAATAAAATACATTCAATTTGACATAATTTCGTGGCTGATATTATATATAAGGTGATTCGATAGAGTACCAAAGTTGACGACGTAGCCCAAAGAATAAACACGCTGTGGCAATGGGCCGACCATATTAAACAGAACCGATGATTATTGGTGTAGACGTGTGCATGAGTGCAAACGTAAGATAGGATGCCCTCAGGCTCATAGGCTGGCTGGTAGCTTCTGGATGAGAGTTCCCGAGAATCGAGCTATATGGTGTGCAATTGGAGAGTTTTGGAGTGTTAACTCACTATTATATGTACATTCTTCACTCATGATGTAACGAGGGACACAAATATTGCCTAATGAGAATAAGTCTTGAAGGAATCGATTCCACAAGCATTCGATATCGTTAGGAACCGAATCATCCCAATCGATTCTACATAGCCACAATTTTTGAAGCAATATTTTTGCTATAATTACTGTCGGCGACAAAATGCCTAGCGGATCATAGATTTGTGAAATAACCGACATCATACTTCGCTTAGTAACTTTACTAGATTTATTTTCTAAGTTGGTGGTGGAATAAAGTTCGTCTTTATCAACTTGCCAACCCAAACCGAGAGTTTTATTTTGGCAATGTTCCCCGATAGCTAACTCTTTAGATGCTTCTATGTTTAGGTCACAACTGAATGTCCACTTCCACAAAGGAAAGCAGGCTAATTTTAGAACCTCCGAAGTTTTTTCGCATGTTTTAACAAAACTTGAGGATCGTTATCACCAGTAATTAAATCATCGACAAAGAAATCTTCGTTTATGACCTTAGCAGTGACCTTATCTTCTGTTTCCTGTGCGAGGTGACGTAAACAACGCATACTAAGGTATGGAGCCGACGCGGTTCCGTACGTAACCGTATTGAGTCGGTTTATATGTATTTTATTCATCCGATGCATTTTCCCGCCATAATACTAACTGAAGGTTGCGCTGATCGTGATGCACTAGTACTTGCCGGTACATCTTCTTCACGTCAGCGCAGGCGACATGCTTATATTGCCGGAAACGAAGTAGAATAGAAAAAGATATCGTTTTGAAGAGGAGGTCCTATCATCTGTGTATCGTTCAACGACTTATTTGACGTAGTCGTGGCACTAGCATCAAATACTATACGCAATTTTGTAGTCGTGCTGTGTTCGCGGAATACTCCGTGATGCGGGAGAAAATATTGTGGCCATGCGTATTCTTTATTCGAGTGTCCTAGTTCAATATATTCCCGTATAAAGTCACTGTACAACCTTTTATAAGAAGGAGACCGATCTAACTTGCGTTCTAATGATAAGAAACGAGATTTTGCGTTTTCATATGAATCACCGAGCGCGTCAGCTGATTTCTTCAATGGAATTCTCACTGAGAACCTACCACTACTATCTCGTGTAGTAGTGCTAACAAAAAATTCTTCACACTTACGATCTTCTTCGGTTAGAATAGGACCCGAACTTACAAGTTCTTCTAGTTCCCAAAATTTACGTAGTTGTGTATCTATATTCGACTGCTGTACAAAATTACACTGAATATTATTAATGTTTGATTTATTATGAACGGGTCCCGAAATAAACCACCCTATTTTCGAATTCTGTAGGTATGGATCATTGGATAATCGAATTCCAATAATTCCCAAAATACGTCCGCACCAATCAGTAAGTCGATCTCTGACGGTATGTTGAACGAAGGGTCCGCAAGACATACGTTGTCCGGGATGTGAATTGTGTCATAGACAATATGAGTTGCCGGCAAACTCATCGTAATGCACGGCAAAACAAAACATCTAAGAGAAACATTAAAGTTACTCGTTTTTGATCGCATGTTGACATCGCATAATTTATGCGATTGTGAGACCGACTGTCCCACGCCCGATATCGAATAGTGGACTGTATTATTGATACGTTTAAACGTTTAGAAACCTTTTCCGAAATAAAGCAATTTTGGCTACCACTATCTATCAGCGCTCAAACTGTATGATATTTACTATTACTGTCCATTAGTGCAGTGGATAGTAATACCTGTGGTAACAGTACGGAAGGTGCATTTTCTATTAGCAAATTATTCGCACATAAGACGACAGAGACCGGTTTTTCATCAACACTCGCCGCTGACGATGCCGGTATGGTTGCCATAACATTGTTATTTTCGTTATGCAGTAAAATATTGTGTTTTTCCTTGCACTGCTTGCACGGCCCGAACATGCATTCGGTGATTAGGTGACCTATGCGTAAACAATTACGACACAGGTCTTTGGCATTATCAATGAATTTAATTCTGTCCGGAACTGCCAAGTTTAGGAATTTAAAACAAATAAATAACGGGTGATTTTGCCCACACAGAAAATAAGGTTGTTTTGTTGTTTCTGATGTACCAGTATTTTTACGCGTCGACACATAGCTATGTGACTGGTGTACTGCAGCACTCGTGTGCCTTTTATTATCAGACTTATTGTTAGGTTTATTATCCTGTGTACTTTGAGTATGGTTACTATGAATTATATCTAACATATCGGCATGATTACGTAAAAACCACAACAAATCTTCTAATTTTGTTTTGGTTTTATGAATACCAGTACAAATCGAGCCTTAGTAATTCTCCCACTCACGCTCAGTAGACGAATCTAGCAAAATAATGTGTATGACTAAAGTATCCCACGTTTCGGTGGGCTCGTCAAGGGATTTGAACGCTCGTAGGTTATGTAACACTACATCGTCTAATTAACGAAGGGGATTCTTTGTTGATGGATTGTGCTGTAAACAAAGATTTCACGTGATTGTGGATTAACAGACGATTGTTGTGGTACCTATTCTCCAACAACTCCCATGCGTGGGTATAATTGGCGGCAGTAAACTCTAATGCACTTATAACCTGGAGTGCTGAACCACTGAGCGATGACTTCAGGTAATGGAACTTCTGTATTGCATCTAAATCACTTCGTTTATGAATCATAGACAAATAGGAATTTTTATACTCCAGCTAGTGATCATAAGAACCGTCGAAAGAAGGGAGTGTTATCTGCGGTAATTTAATCGAACTAACATTACCATAATGCGCACCTAAACATTTAACACTATCACTCGCATCTCTTATTTTTACAACATCGGTTAAGCATTTTGCAATGGACATGATAGTAAAATATTGATCCTCAAAAGATTCCCTATACTCTAGTTGTTTTTCTAATTCACTGTCATCTAGTATTTGTTCGATTTTGTCTTGAATCTTGGTAAACGCGATTAGCACACTGGAGACAGACTCCATGTGTAAGAGAAGTTTTGCCTGCTGTCGTTCAGACATCTTAACGTTTTCTTAATTAGCAATATCTATATTTTTCAAATAAAGTTATTCGACCTTTTAGTGTACCCCTTTGCTTTTTAAGATCCCCGATATTCGAAATATGAAAGACAAAGGTTACTCACGGTTAAACACCAACTGCTAAACACGATGGTAGGTGACACGTGTTGCGAACTTTGCGCAATGGAATGCAAACTGGAATTTGAAATACACAGTACTGTATAAAACAATTGCGAAATGGGATGGGAAGAACAGGAACGACCGTCCTGACCGTTTCTTGCTGATCCTCGATGCGATGCAAAGATCCGGCTCGACAGGACCAATGTTAAATTTCGATGCTCGGGTCAGGATAAGGGCTGCTGCCTCCTTTTCTCATTCGTGTTTGTGGGATTGGCTTGAGGTGGTCTTCAATGATTGAATTTTATTTAGTATATTGTAGAAAGGCATTTATTGTTGCGAATCGTTAGGTACAATCTGTTATCTAGACAAAATTAAAATACATATAAAAAGATGGTGGCGCGTGCGGACCGTGACTTGCGATAAATCTAAACGTATGAAGTCGGTGGGAGATGCTCCGCGATGACTGGTCGACACAGCGAACGCTAATTGGACACTGTCACTTCGCCAGCACACCGTCTTCGGCAACTTCAGGTGCCACCGTCGATTATCCATACCGATAGATGGTACAGGCGGTAACAGCCGAAATCGAAAATCGTCGAAATCGGTCTAGCCGTTTCGGAGATTAGCCGGAACAAACAAATTGTTTTTGTTGTATGAACCGTACATACTTTCACATGCATTTAGTAAAAAGCATTTATATAGACATTACAAACAGACAATTCAATTTTATTTATTTGTTTACATCATATGTACATATAATCACTTTATACATAAATACATAGAATACATAGAATCATTTTATAATTCACAAGTACTTGTGAATTATAAAGTGATTCTATGTATTCAGATTTATCATCACCATCATTATCATCATCTACAGAGCGATTTAACTCTATCCAGATTCAACTGTTGACTAATTCCATATTAGTTTTTCAAAATTATACATTTTGATTGACAGATGAAAATAAGAAGTTATGCAAGAACATACTGCGCTTACATCGAGCATCATTCAGTAAAATACGTATGTGTTGCTTGTTTTACGTAGACGCTGCATTACAATTGAATCTGACGAGTCTTCTTACTAACTACACTGTTGTATTGCTACAGTTTGCAATTTTATCATCTAGGCTTCAATCAGTGTACAGTATTTATAATTATTGCATTTTTCGTCGAAAGCGGTCTCATTCATAGTAGAAAAAGCATAATTAGAATAATTTTCCAGTCGGTTTGATTAGTACTTTATACATTAATGTGTCGTCAAATACACTAAAGGAAATTACTGATTCCATCTACGAATATATTATAAACTCAATATGTATTTGATGTGCGGTGTTAATAAATTAAACATCACTCTAGTATGCTAGTAAGCTAGTGTTATTTATCTATTCAAAATGAAAATTTTCCGTAATAAAGGAGAAGTTTTAAACGAAATAGTGGACAAAGATGTGCAGTCAATGTTTTTGCCTTTTAATCTGATGCAATATATTATGTTCTGTCCTAAATTTCGTATCAAGGACAATGTTATAACACCAAATAGTTTAATCTCGAATGTTATTTCAATTATTGGAACCCTAATATTCATATTTTCATATTTGTATCGCACCTATAGGGTTTATTTTTCCAATGTCTGTCAAAACTGTGCTTCTTCTTTTTTTATCAACACTTATTTCGACTGCATCATCTATTCTTTAGGATTTATTATGAATTTCGCAAACGGGATATTTCAAACCAAAAAATCAATTAAGTTTGTCCTTAAATTTCAAAAAGTCCACAGATATATCAATAATCAAACCAGATTTAACCACTTCATCGTTCAGAATTGGATGATTGTAATTGTATTTTTTTGTTGTTACGTTATTGTTTTTACAACTTTCTGCATTTGGCTTGAAGAACCATTCTATATAACCATTTGTATCAACTTTTTGGTTGTTATTGATTTCAATGTCATTTATGCCGCGCGAGTCATTAACTTATTGGAAAATAAAGTTTACTTATGGAGTGTGAAAGCTCAAGAAACGGGAGATATGTACGGAGATAGCAAAAAAATGTTTCAGGCATACGTTGATATACTAGAGTGTTATAAGATCTACAAAATTTGTTATCAGCACTTTGTAAGTACCTTTTTATTAATCAATCCATAGAATAAAAGAGAATTTAGTAAACATGACAGTTATATATGTTGAAAGAGTATTAGCTGAATTTTCCCAACCTACCTTTAATAAAAGAGAAGAACAAAGGAAGAAGAGAGAGAAGTGAAGAGAAGAGAAAAGAGAGAGAGAAGAGAGGTGTTAAAAATTTTAGGGGAATATACGAAATCTATGCCGACGAAGCCACAGGCGAAGTGCTAGTTAGGCGTGGGACATACACAAATGGCGAGTGGGGTGGGCGTGGCGAGGGTATGGCGCGGGCGTTGCGCCACCCGTTTCACATTTCACTCAAAATATATAGGAACGACGTGGCGCAGATCATACACACAATGCCCGCGCACCGTCACCTCGCCCGCGCCATACCTCTTGTGTATGTTCTGCGCCTCGTCGTTCCAATACATTTTGTATGAAACATGAAACGGGCGGCGCAACGCCCGTGCCACACCATCGCCACGCCCATACCTCGCCCGCGCCCCTCACCACTTGTGTATGTTCCGCGCCTAAGTTATGAACAAAATATCTCAACAAGTCTTTTTTCAGGTACTTTATTACATTTTAGAAGCATTTATCCACTCTTTGCTATATCTTCAAGTGATAATTGATATATTGAAAAGAGGCTATATATATGATAATACAGTAAGTAATTTTACCTTACATTGTTTCATTTATTTATTTAACCATTTATGCACACACATGTAAACAGACAAGAAGAAAGGAACAGAAAAATACGTACAAAGGCAATTCTCATTTCTAAAGAAATCTCTTCCAGCATACCTGCGACAGGAAAGTATATAAAAAAGATGTAGACAACGTGTGTAACCGTAGAATAGAAAACAAAAACATAAATCATTATTCTGATTATTCTGTGTACATGTGTAATAGTAGATTGTATTATAAGGGAGCAAAATAATATTTTCAGGGCGAGGGCGCTTTTTTGAATCCAGAGTGAAGTGAGGGATTCTTTAGTAGAATCCTGAACATAGAGAGGGATTCAAAATACGTCGCCCGAGCCAAAAATATATTTTGCTCCATTTGCCCGAGTGATATACTCTACTTTTCATCACCCTCTATGAGAAAATAAAAGGCGCCTCATATTTTGTTGTAATATTATTATTTAATAAAACATAGAGTAACAACTAAATTGAAATTAAATAGTATCTAATAATAAAACAACTAAAAACTTATATTTCTCCCGCTATTTTGCAGGTAATAGATTATCCATCACATTTCTTGCGTCAGTCCTAATACTTTCAGGAGTTAATTCTATACTTTCACTGTCACTTGAAGAATTCATTTTTCAATTTCTAACAATCCGTGAAAATTGACGAAAACGCGGGCTGTAGTTCGCGCGTTTTTAATTTGATTTCTTTGTTTTTATTCAGCCGGCGCGCGGCGCGACTGTGGGCCGTCGTACCAGCCAGTCCTTATTCAAAGAATATTTGCGTTCGATTTATTTGGCGCTGAACTCTAAGATGTTCCAAATTCAAAAAGTGCGCGGTAAAGATAATTGCGTCGCACTTAAAAAGAGGATTAAAAACTCATTACTGCCCGCTAAAAGTTTCTTATAGAAAACACCACCTTTGGGTGCACTTAAAGGCGAACCAAGTCGTCCTTTTCGAATAGATGGGATGAAAATAAAATTACCATCCAGAGTTCGAGTCCGACTTCATACACTGTCCACACACGCTCCTGTGCCAATCACTTCACTCGTGTGCCCGCCTCATCCCGTGGTGCCAACAATGTCGTAACCGCAAGCCGGACGGCCGACATGACCGAATTCGTACGAACAACGATCGCTAACAATGTTTGCGTGAACCTGCATTGCTTTCTATAAGAACATCTTGTTAGGATGCCAAGCTAGTGTTATAGAAATTGCATATTCAATCTGAGAAATCGAATTCTTTTGAATGACGTCTTGACATTTGAAATTTACTTTGTTATAGGATGAAGCAATACAGAATGCAGTCCCTTTGTTCTGTTGGGTGATAAAATGTTTGATTTGGCAGACAATACTAAGCCAGCAATATGAGAAATTCTACTTAGCAATTGAAAATATTCAAGATTCCTGCGTACACATTTTGAAGTCAGGTTGCTCAGGTAATTTATTTCAAAACGCTTTTTAATTTATTACTTGGAGGAGGAGGAAGGCGTTTATTATAATCATTGAATAAGGTAAATCTTCCAACCAGATAGCTGTTGTTTTTGGGGGGTCACTGCCAGGTGACCTGATAAATAAAGGGTGTAAGGGACATTGACGCGCAAACTGTTTCCATGAGTTCACGATTCTGGACCCACCAGCATTTATATTTCCAGTATATGCAGATCTCGCATTGTGTAGGCTTTTAAAATCTAAATCCAAAATATTTTATTTCACAAAAAGCCTACATGGGCACTTGTGAAACGTCAGAAGCACGGTTCCAATTGGTCGTTTCCTATGGAGAAGAGCCGGCAAGAAACTCAACAGTTACTCTTTTAAAAATAATTGGCTTTTACAATACTTTCAAATAACATTGTTACTAGGTATGGGAGGACAGTGTAGGTCTTTCAATAAGTACCAGATACTTAACAAAATAGAAAATGGTCAATAGATCTACAGTCCACTAAGCCTACAGCCTTCTCATATTCACAAAATAGAAAAGAATCTATACAAAAGATAAATAAATGAATAAAAATAAAAACCTATTTTAATTAAACGTACAAAATTACATGATTGCTATTACAACTGTAAAAAATCTGAATAATTATCATGTCCACAAAAGTCACAAATAAAGACTTGAAATTAAATCGTAGGTATATTATGCCATAAAATGAAAAGTCAACTTATACTAGAAATGTATAGCATGATGTGTCGTCATGTACCGATCACGGTGGACCATTTTGCATACACAATCGAGGATTCAATGACGTTAGTGGTATTTGTCATCTGAAATTTGTCGTTTGCTGGCTGTCAACATGGTTAGAATTACCCGTATATGTGGCTCATCATCATCATCATGATACCCTCTATATTAAATATATACTGGTAATGACAATCTACCTACCATACCTACATAATAATAATAATTTAGATTTTTTTGCTGTTTTGTGTTGGTGTTTATATTTATTTGTAATAATTCTGCTTTACAGATTATTCGAAAACACTATGCAAGAATGTACTGCGCTTGCATCGAGTATCATTCAGCAAGATACGTGCGTGTGGTTTGTTCTACGTAGACGCAGCGTTACAATTAAGTTTGCTTAGTCTACTTACTAACTATACAGTTGTGTTGTTACAGTTCGCATTTTTGTAATAAAGATTAGATAAAATTAAATTTGTTGTATTTTCTTGTTTTTTTTTAAAGACTATCGCTGTGACCGAGATTGATAGACAATACTTAGCGCGTGTTTTGGCTAACAGCTGAACCCAATAAGCTATTTTCAGTATGAGACAGATCGCATTTGATGGTAGACAGTATAATTCTATCTGTCATTGAATATCGTCCCACAATTCCATAAGATTCCATTTTTTGACAGGTTATTGGGACGTTAAAACCATAGATCGATAAGTTTTTCTATTGAAAAAATCAAAACAAGGCGGGTGATTTTGCCACATTTTGGAAATTAAATTAATTTGCCTGTGGAAAATATTATACAACTGTAGTATAATTTTTACCCAGTGAGTTTCTGTTAATTTGAATTTTAAAATTTTGATTAAAATAATCAACGATGATTGAGGTCAAAATCCAACCAGTCAGTAGTGTACCTGTAAACAACAGGATGCAAAAACAAAACATAGTACCTATAATGTTGAGCATTTAGATATTATCTGTTTTCCTTTCATCTATACAGATAAAATAAGAACCATCCTTGCTCTAAAATAACTAATTTAATTCCGAATATAATTATTTAACCTCAAAATAGATATAATCCCCAAATGAATGTTACCCCAATCTAAAACTGTTTAATCAAACTACATATTTACAATATTTCAGGGATAAGGAAAATAATATGAAACACCAAGATATTTTGTCAGTCATTTATATTTCTTTGCCAACATCAAATTCAATATTCTACACCATACCATCACATCTCCTATTCCCCACATAATATCACAATTCAATCCGTATTCTAATATTTACCATAAAACTAATAGGTTACCTTAATTTACAATAGAGCCGATACTATGCCGATCTATCTTTTTACCGACACAGCCACTAAACATGTCTTGCCGTCACGAGCGCTCGACCCAGAAGGCCGTTCCCGCGCCACTTTTGACACATCGAATCTTTTGGTGTTGCCAGTATAATAAATTGAAACCTAACACAATCGTTTATCAAACAAAATAGTTACGAAGTCTGTTACTTGAACATTTTTGAAAAAAAGTGATTGCTACGTACGAGGTGCAAGAACGAGTCTGATGCCGAAAATATACTTTTTAGTTTTTTTTTTTAAGTTTAACTCTTAGGGTACTTTTAATCCCGGTAGTATGTTCCATGAGATTTTTTATAAAGTCCGCGTGGGCAAAGCCGCAGGCAAAAGCTAGTAAACAATAATTTCCTGAGAGCCCAATTTCAACATTGGCTCGTACAAGTGAGATGTAGAAAGAGTGAACGTAAGAAGCCGGACTGTCCTGAAGGAAGGACGGCGGGTTCGATCTCCAAACTGAGTGACATCGCGGTCATGAGCCTGTTTTCAATCGGTGCCGCGAACTCCTTCAATCCGACAGAGTGGTACATCAACAGCGGGGCATCTTCACACATGTCTTTCCAGAAACATTGGTTTAAAGATTTGGTTATGAATGTTGGTCTGAGTAATGTGACTTGTGCGAATAGTGATAAGATTGAACGCAAGGGTAAAAGTGATATCATGGTAAGTTTGAAAGGACGAATACTTACTGTGAGGGATGTCATATATGTACCTGGTTTGCGTGTTAATCTGTTATCAGTATCTAAATTAGTAGAGAAAGGATGGAAGGTGAGTTTTGACAGAGATGGGTGCAAGCTAATTCACCATTTGGTTCCAGGCCATTTCAAGGGAAATCTTCTGGCTACCACAATAAGGTCTCAGGGATCTACAAGTTTGAGGGTTGTCAGGCGGTTGTAGATGGGACTGCGTTGGTGTCAGTAAAAGCAGGTAATCTTTTGATGTTGTGGCGGCTTGGACACATAAATGAGTGAGATTTACGTAAGCTTCTGGGTATGGATTTTGGAAAAAGCGTAATGGAACCTTGTGTCGCCTGTAGGTGGAAGGGGAAGGCCCATCGTTTATCTTTTCCAGTTCGTGAGGCTGAGGGGCAGTCGAGAGACTGCAACTGATTCACGCAGATATCTGTGGTCCAATGTCTGAACCCACCTGGATCTAGGTTTATGCTAGTTATTTTAGATGATTTTATACATATTTTTTTTGCATTTTAGTAGAAGTTGTAACTGGGTAAAGGTCTTAGGTCTTAATGGTAAAGTGCATACGCACGGACAATGGAACAGAATTTGTGAACAGGAAGTTTGATGGGTTTCTATGCCAAAGGGGTATAAAACATCAGTTGACTGTTCCCTATACTCCAGAGCAGAATGGCGTAGTGGAGCGAGCAAACCGCACTATTGTGGAGATGGCTCGTGCTATGTTGGCGGAAAAGGGTCTGAGTGTGAGACTGTGGGCAGAGGCGTGTAATACGGCTGTTTATACGAAAAACAGGCTGCCTCATAGTGGCAATAATGGTAAGATTTCTGAGGAGTTGTGGATAGGAAAGGCTCAGTTGTTCGATCATTTCAAAGTTTTTGGAACGAAGGCGTTTGTGCACGTGCCCAAAGAAACTCGGAAGAAAACGACTACGGCCAATTTTAATTTAGCACAAGGGGGTAGAACCCTGTGTGAGTTTGGTGTTCCAACTTTTGAGCTCGCTCTTGTCTCATAGTAAAATCACAAAAACAGCTTCACCTATCCAAGTCAGGATTCTCCAGTTTTCTAAGTCGCTTCGCTTGCTCCTGCATTCTATAATGCCTTCATCACACGTACCGAGTAGATGGGCGAAACAGCACACAAAATGATACTAGGCCGAGAGAGTTGGATAGACGAGTAGGTGTTTACACGTATTCTTTAACTAGGCACCGAGTCAGTCATATAATCACAAAAATCCCGGAATCACGGAGTGTGCCCAGTGGCGAGTACGCACCGAGTGCATGTTATACCTGTGGAGTGGGCAAGCGAGTCAGTGCGGAGAAACGCGGGTGTTGGATACAAGGGGCGTCAGGTGTTGTTGGCGGGGTCGATCTGAAGGCTTTCGCACAGTAAATAAAACCACGAGTCACAAGGTATAAAACACTATAATATTCTTGATTAAGACACACACACAATACAGGTTTATACACAGAGCAATAGTTCACTTGATTAATTATACAAATTAATCGCATAATAGTTAGAGTCAACACGTTTAAATACAAAAGACTGAGGTTTACAAACTAGTTTTACTTACATTTAATTAACTTAGAGCACGGTGAGACAATTTGAGCTTAAGGTGTACGAACGCGGAGAGATTTGGCTCAAATGAGAGATTTTCTAGGCGACTACAATTTCTACTCGAAAGAGGTCGCTGCGCCCCCGCAAGGGGGCGCGGCGAGCGGGGTCAGAGCCTCGCCCTTCGCCCGCGGAGGCTTTACGTTGGCCCATTACGATGGGCCCCTCAATTGTGTTTGCCTCGGGCGGCAATGAAAACGACCACATTATTGTTAGGCAATAATGCGTCGGTGTGATTGGTTGCATTGAATATTTCTGTAGGCGCGCCACGACGCCCTTAGTGACGCCGCTTTCTTCACGACATCCCGGCGGTCTGTCCCCGCCAGGTGAGACCCCCAGTTGCCCGGGGGAGGCCCAGCGAGAACGACCAGCGACTACAATTTCTAAAATATTCTGTATACCTTAAGTAACTTTGCACTATACGGTAAGTAGCGGGTGACCCTTGGTCACTTTTAAATTGACTAGCCTGTCCTCTAGGGCACCTAGTCGGTAAAGGGAAGTTACAGGGGCTCGGGTGTCTGAGGGGTACTGCGCAGTTAGCCTGCCGGGGATAGTGAAAAGGGTGAGGGAGACGAGGTAATGACGCAGTTGCGGACGTACATAACTCTGTTTAATTTATGAACAAAGGATTTTACTAGTTTCTCGACATGGACTGTCATTTCCCTTATGTAAAATAACTATGTGGATGGGAAATGACCTACTTAGTGTTCTAGTAACGACTAAACTCTTATTTTCTATCAAACAAAGAAGTTATCCCCTTTTTTAACCGACTTCAAAAAAAGGAGGATTTTTTATGTGTGTGTTCGCGGATAACTTCGTCGTTTATGAACCGATTTTGATTATTCTTTTTTGTTGGAAAGGAGATATTTTGAGGGTGGTATCATGATAAGGAAATCAGGATCTGATGATGGCATTCTAGAGAAATCGAAGGAACTCTTCAAATATTATAGGAAAACCTGTAGCGATTTGGGTATTTTTTATAGTACTTTGTGCAGTTGCTCTTGGAAAGCACCATTTAGTTAAGTGGGACTGATGATGAAGACCACAAATAGTCACCGGAACTACTCAATTATAATATTTTACGGGTTGCGATTCGATTACTTTAATATGGTTGCAATTTAATTTATGCTCGTCACAATGCATATAGAGAAGTGGAGTTGATGGTAAAGTACCAGGAGAACTCCTCAACGATGAACGTTCCTGCATCGGGAAAAGCAATATTTTGTAAAAGGTGATGAGTAGTTGGCATTAGGCTAATGTAACTTAGATAAATTACAAATTGACCCACTAAAAAGCGAGAAACAAAAACTTTTTTACAAAATAAACAACCGACTTCCAAAAAACCACTACAAAGTGAAAAAAACTTAAATTAGTTACGTAATTAAAGTCGGTGTCTTAGGTTTTGTATTTTCGCTATTTGCAACCGACATCTGAAATTTAAGTTTTTTTCACTTTGTAGTGGTTTTTTGGAAGTCGGTTGTTTATTTTGTAAAAAGTTTTTATTCTCAGACACAAAGAGGTATATAAGTTTATTTTGATATAGATAGACACAGTTGACTGCTTATTACATCCTTTAGCTGTCTGTCGGTAGATTATTTAATACTTAAAACCTATTTAATTACATAAAAACATCCTATTTTGCTGTGCTTCCCTTACAGCGGGGGTGGGCACTTAGTCTAGTAAATAGAACAGGGTCCGAGTGACTGTTTTGCCGTTTAACTCAGCCGAGCACTCGATGATTCACTGTCTCGCCCATATACTCGGCACGTGTGAGCAAGGCATTAGTAAAACAATGACAGCTTAAACTTAATAAATCAGAAGTGATGAGAGCGATATTACATTTAAATTACAGGAATAATTTTGAAATATCCAGATCTTCTTCTTTTTGTGAGGTTCGTGACCACCCATGGGTCTCTGACTTGGCTTCACATGCCGTCGAGAAATAACTCTCAGGCCGGGGGTTCGAAGAAAACCTATAGGGAAATCGTGGCCTCCGGCAACAGGGCAATCGAATGAACACGGGTGGGTTTTAGTCAGTAAGAGTCTGACACGCCCTCTCGCTCCGCCCAGAGCGGGAGAAGTTATTTGATAATTTCCCACACAAAAAAAAAAAGGCCCGTTTCCTCACGATGATTTCCTTCACAGTTTTTGAAGCAAGTGATAATTATACAATACGCACATGAATTTGAAAAGTCAGAGGTGCATGCCTTGGGTTCAAACTCGAGACCTATGATTTGGCAGTCCGACGGTCACACCACTAAGCTATCACTGCTATAATAATATTTAGATGAGTGTAAGTTGTAATTTGTTATAAATAAGTTGAATTTTAAATTGTGTGATTGTTGAACAAGGCACAAGACTTAGGATCTGTTTAGGTGCAAAACTAGAATTAAAAGTAACAAAGAAAAAAAATTAAATTAGATAAACGGTGTGTGCTGATGAGTGTAGGGGTGCATGTGAGTGTATGCATACCTGGGTGTGTTAGTGGCTTTTATTTGTATCTAGCTACACCACTACGCAGCTGGTGCAGCTGCCGTAGCGGCCATAGCTGCCGTAGCTGCCGTAGCAGCCGTAGCTGCCGTAGCGGCCGTAGCTGCCGTAGCGGCCGTAGCTGCCGTAGCGGCCGTAGCTGCCGTAGCTGCCGTAGCTGCCGTAGCAGCAGTAGCTGCCGTAGCTGCCGTAGCAGCTGTAGCTGCCGTAGCAGCAGTAGCTGCCGTAGCTGCCGTAGCTGCCGTAGCAGCAGTAGCTGCTGTAGCTGCCGTAGCGGCCGTAGCAGCAGTAGCTGCCGTAGCTGCCGTAGCTGCCGTAGCTGCCATAGCAGCAGTAGCTGCCGTAGCAGTAGTAGCTGCTGTAGCTGCCGTAGCGGCCGTAGCAGCAGTAGCTGCCGTAGCTGCCGTAGCTGCCGTAGCGGCCGTAGCTGCCGTAGCAGCAGTAGCTGCTGTAGCTGCCGTAGCTGCCATTGCTGGCGTTGCTGGCGTTGCCGGCGTTGCTGGCGTTGCCGGCGTTGCCGGCGTTGCTGGCGTTGCTGGCGTTGCGGGCGTTGCTGGCGTTGCTGGCGTTGCTGGCGTTGCTGGCGTTGCTGGCGTTGCTGGCGTTGCTGGCGTTGCTGGCGTTGCTGGCGTTGCTGGCGTTGCTGGTGTTGCTGGCGTTGCTGGCGTTGCTGGCGTTGCTGGCGTTGCTGGTGTTGCTGGCGTTGCTGGCGTTGCTGCCTTTGCTGGCGTTGCTAGCGTTGCTGGGGTGGCTGGGGTTGCTGGCGTTGCTGGCGTTGCTGGTGTTGCTGGCGTTGCGGGCGTTGCTGGCGTTGCTGGCGTTGCTGGCGTTGCTGGTGTTGCTGGCGTTGCTGGGGTGGCTGGGGTTGCTGGCGTTGCTGGCGTTGCTGGGGTGGCTGGGGTTGCTGCCTTTGCTGGCGTTGCTGGTGTTGCTGGCGTTGCTGGCGTTGCTGGCGTTGCTGGTGTTGCTGGCGTTGCTGGCGTTGCTGGCGTTGCTGGTGTTGCTGGCGTTGCTGGGGTGGCTGGGGTTGCTGCCTTTGCTGGCGTTGCTAGCGTTGCTGGGGTGGCTGGGGTTGCTGGCGTTGCTGGCGTTGCTGGCGTTGCTGGCGTTGCTGGCGTTGCTGGCGTTGCTGGCGTTGCTGGTGTTGCTGGCGTTGCTGGCGTTGCTGCCTTTGCTGGCGTTGCTAGCGTTGCTGGGGTGGCTGGGGTTGCTGGCGTTGCTGGTGTTGCTGGTGTTGCTGGCGTTGCGGGCGTTGCTGGCGTTGCTGGCGTTGCTGGTGTTGCTGGCGTTGCTGGCGTTGCTGGCGTTGCTCTGCCTATTGAGTCTAGAAAGTTAATTCTAAGTTTAATCTCAGGAATGCAATGTAGATAATGTTCGAAGTAATTATTACTCGTGATAGCTTCGGTTTAATATTTCAACATCAAACCAATAGGTCATAAGTTCAAATCGCTACAATATTATGAGACAACACTCGGTAAGTAAAAAAAAGCGGCCAAGTGCGAGTCGTACTCGCCCATGAAGGGTTCCGTAGCAGCAAGTAACATTGAATGAAAGGTAAATTGCTGTTTACGATTTATGACGTATTAAAAAAAAACTACTTGCTAGATCTCGTTCAAACCAATTTTCGGTGGAAGTTTACATAGTAACGTACATCATATATTTTTTTTAGTTTTATCGTTCTCTTATTTTAGAAGTTACAGGGGGGGAGGACACACATTTTACAACTTTGGAAGTGTCTCTCGCACAAACTATTCTGTTTAGAAAAAAATGATATTAGAAACCTCAATATCATTTTTGAAGACCTATCCATAGATACCCCACACGTATGGGATTGATGAAAAAAAAAATTTTGAGTTTCAGTTCTAAGTATGGGGAACTCCAAAATTATTTGTTTTTTTTCTATTTTTGTGTGAAAATCTTAATGCGGTTCACAGAATACATCTACTTACCAAGTTTCAACAGCGTAGCTCTTATAGTTTCGGAAAAAAGTGGCTGTGACATACGGACGGACGGACAGACAGACAGACAGACAGACAGACAGACAGACAGACATGACGAATCTATAAGGGTTCCGTTTTTTAACGGAACCCTAAAAAGGTAAGTTTTTCACTCGAGTTTGTACGTGTTCTCATAATTTTCTTGACCATTATTTCTCAGTTATGATAAAATATGTAGGTATGAAGGAAGAAGACCATTAATTTAGAATGATTTTCCTATAGGAGTAATGTTTCACGTTGATTTAATCAATCTAACGGTTGGATTTATTATCAAGTTACTACCTTAAGTACTACAAATGTTTTATAAATGATAATAGAAATGTGAATGATAATGTAAATGTCTTATTGCTTTAACAGGAAATATTCGATATTAAATTATTGAGTTTGTTCATGGCTTTGTTAATGTGTCCGTATGAATTTGAGGAGCCATGTCTCATATTTAAACGCGTGTACTACCAATATTTAGTAGTAAATTAAGCGATTTTGTAGGCGCGATCCTGGAATTTGTAGTAAAACACTTTAAAAGATACACGACTTTTAAGGTGGCTCCTCAATTCAGACGTCTGAATAGAGGTGCCACCTTACAACTCTAAAACTAGCCGACGGATATTTTTGAAAATTTGGTAGGATTTAGTAGTACTTATTAAATACATAGTTGATATCCAAATTGTTATAAACCATTATTACTATTTTAATAACTCCGCGAGGGGCGTTTCCCAGCTCACCTGCTGAAAATTTAGCAACGGAAAATCCACGGGCTTTGCTTTCTATAAATTATGCAAAGTAATTTCGGCCTAGTGTGTCAGAGGTAATTTTGATTATTGTGATATATAATTTTATAGTTTTAATTTAATTTTGGAAAAATAAATGAACTATATTTTTTTATTAAAAGCAGCCTACTCGTAATATGAAAATAAGGTCAGCATTAGTATTTAAACACACCTAGAACAATTTAAAAAAACCAGTGATACTCCGGGAGTGCCGACAGAAGTGAAAACTTGAAAAAAAATCGGCACCGCGGTACTCAACGCGTTGATGTCTTTTACTCAACGGTGTCGGTAAATTCGGGAACAGTGTCGCGAAATCAATGGTTTAGTCCTATATGAAAAATGCACAACGTGCCTAAAGAAGTTTTCACTTCAAAAATACAACGAAATTATATATTATCACTTTCCACGGCGGACATATCAGAGCCGGCATCAAATGGGTATTATTTTGTTTCGGAATAATGTGCTACACAGAATATTTCAAGTACATAATAATTTATAGGTATCAAAAAATAACTTATTTAGGCTAGTTTAATAATAAATAGGTTTTATTGACACAAAAAATACAAAATGTTTCGTAAAAACTTAGTAGAACAAATACTTTACTCAAATTCAACCCTTATTGTCAAAATTAACTTATTTTTTTGTACTTTGGACTAGTTGTTGTAATTTAGGTTTCACATATCTAATTATTATATTGATTCTGTATAGTTTTAGCTATACTTTATTTTTGCTTTCTGCCAGTGAAAGAATTTTCGAAATTGGATTCTTGGTTAAAAGGTGATCTCCAGATCGTGTATGAAAATTATAGTGCATTTACATACATGATTTGTAAAAAAAAAATGTTTACGAACATTTTTATTTTATTTTTAAAATGATTACCTCCTACACCCAAAATAAAACTTTGCCTTTATTTATTATTATTAGTGTAAAGTCCCCGTCACGAGAAGCTATAAATTTTGTAAACACACATTCAGGGGTTTGCAATCTTTGGGTAAAATAAAATAAAAACTGTTTTGTACTATTTTTTTACAGGCATATAATTATATTAACAAACAAACAATATAACCTAATCCGCGAAAACACCACAAACAAACAGACGCATTCGAAACTCGAAAGACAGCAGAGACAACGTCAGCGTGAACTTACTTCAAAATCGTGGCCCAAATGTTTACGTTCCATGAATAAGATGCGTTCCAGTACCACAAAACCTTAGACGACAGCGCTTTATATCGCTAAAATATAACCCGATCAAGTGAGTGTGCTCATTAGTTTCGTATAACACGTACGTTACTTTGACTTCATTGAATTTGGGATTATTTGTTGTTGATTAAATTGTCGCTATGTAACTTGGTAGAAGTTCTTTATTTACAAAAATTATAGCTTCTCGTGACGGGGACGTTATGCTTGGCTCTGTTCGTTGTTCAGTTCAACAAATTAAAAAACGGCAAATGCTCGATATTCTATTAAAAGTGAAGTATATCAACACCTGAAGATATAGCCAGAGGTGTAGTACGACCCTAATTTCGCGAGCTATGTTTAAAGATCATGTAATAGGGGGTGATCCTATATTGCCGTCAACCGGCCAAATACAGATTTCGAGCTACTTCTGACCTGATGGGAAAACCCAATAACTCTATACCCGAGTTGGGTATTGAACTCAGGGACTCCACCCTCAGCAGTAACGCTTACGACCACAAGACTACGAGGTAGTTTATATAACTACTTTAAAATAAATATGTCACTAGCACTAACTAAGGAAAAAACGAATAAAGGAACAATGAAAATATCGTGAAGAAACCTAGTTATGAAATCAATAACCAAAGTGAGCAGAGCAAGCATGGTAATCAATGCTTGTTTTTTTCCATAAAAGATACATATTCATACAGATATCAGAAGAGGCCTCTGTCCTACAGTGGAACTATGACAGTCTGGTATTTACCTAATCATGTGATAATCACTATATTATGTTATCTTTATTAGCGCACAGATACTTATCAATCACTATACAATACTAATCTTCTTCAAAACACAGCAAACTACTTAGTTACACCAATAACTAATAAATGTTGAATACAAAAATATTGGGAAACATTTGAATTAGTAGTGGAAAAGTTTTTGAAAGATTTCACGATTCAAATCTACCTGAATTGGTGCTATACGTATAAAGTGTCTGCATTCAAAACAGTTTAACTGGCAGTGCTTATCAGACAATTCACTAAACTAACTACTGAAAACAAAGCAAAAAAACATTTTGGAATAAATTTTCCTAAGAAAGTTTCTACTTAATTTTATAAATTTTTGTTTGTATACGAACAAAAACGCGGGGAACAAATATCTACTCATCCACATATAAGTATCACTGTTTTTTGTCATTCGTTGAGATTAGTTGCGTCGATCGCGTGTCCTACTTAAGTGCAAAGTGCAGACTCAGCAAATCAATCGCGCCGACCGGACCGCGCTCGCCGCGATGACACACAATTACGTAAGAATTGACGTAGATTTCAATTATAGTTATTAAGTAATATTCAATAACATGGCTGAGAGTTCTGAGACCACTAAAATTAAGGTGATAACCGAAAATGAACAACTGTACAAATACTACAGTGCAGATAGTGTTGATAATGAACAGCTGCATAATATTGCTACGAGTATACTGCTGTCTATTTGTTTTTCTGATATAGAAAAACAAATAGACAGCCTCCAACAACAAATGAGGTATTTACAGCATAAAGCGCAACAAAGTACAGCTGCAATAAGTAAGCCAGCTGAGCCAATAAAAAGTCCAACACAGTGTCCTGAATACTGCACGGACGAGGAGGAGCTAGCCAGGGAAACTCAGTGAATCAGGCATGAGAGCAGGAAAAAACGAAAATTAAACACATCGCCCACTCACATTGCCAACATTGAACACCTAAAGACTGTTCAAACCGAGAAAGCGAAAACTAAAAAGATTCTGCCCCCTTCGGCAGTAGTAGTAGATCGCGTCGAAAGCTACCAGGCCTCGTTTGACTTATTGTCGAAGTCTGAGTCTGGTGATAAATTCACTACTAAAATGTTGAATGGGAAGTGCGTTAAAATAAATGCAGTGAACGAAGACACGTTAGTCTATAACAAAGTTATTATCTGAAAATAACTTTCTCTGGCACTCCTAAGAAAACAAGCAGGAAAGATCCATACGAGTCATGGTGAAAAACTTTCATTTCACATTCAAGCTTGACAGAATAATTGCGGACTTACAAAGTAAGGGTTTCAAGATTGAAGATGCAGCAAACAAATTGAGGTGGAATAATAAAGATCCTCTGAACATGTTTATGCTGACTTTTAACAATGAGGAAGATATAAATAAAATCTATAAGTATTAAGCCAATATTAGGATGTGTAGAAGTACATCCTCTCCATACTTCAAGGCTAGTACCTCAATGCAAGAAATGTCAGGCGTACGGACATACACATTAAATACTGTTCTAAGGAATCTAGATATGTCAAACGTACAGGCAAACATCTGACTGCTGACTGCAAAAAACCGGCAGATGAGAAGCTAAAATGTACCCACTGTGGGGAACCGCATCCAGCTAATTACAGAGGATATATAGTAGCCCGGGAAATGCAAGACATAAAAAACAAAACTATGAAGAAGCCGGCAATAAAAAGCCAACGCAAAATCAACGAAATAGTGCAAACTAGCTCACAAACGCAAAATCATTACGTGACGCAAAACCCTCACAAGAAAACATAGGCACATATTGCAGCCAAAACTGTCAACCTTGCGAATATTCTTGAGAATGTTAGTATAGGTATGGAAGGAAAGTTAGACGAAATGATTAAATTCATGTTCTCATTTAATGCTCGTTTGGATAGACTAGAAAATAGCCTGTCTACCTCTATTTTAATAAACAGTATGTAGATACTATTATTTACGCATCAACAATCTTAATAGAACAATTTCCGGCCAAAATCAAGAAAACAAAATTACTTATTTGTAAAGTATTTACACACAAAAATAGACCTTAATTAATAACCTAATTACATAGGTAGTCAATTAATATAATTACCTTTAACAACGGCGCCGAGTATGAACAATACGATATAAATAAACATTTTCATGTCTATTTGTCACTTTAATTAATTGTTTTAAATTTTCTCGGGAGATAATACGTCCGTTCGTGGTAGAAGCAGTAGAAGTAAGTTGAACACTACTAAATTTCAGTTTATATTATACAGTGTTGTTATCGATGATGTAAGAATGCGGTGCGTTATTTCTGCCGTGGGGTGCATCCAAACGTCAGTTTTTTCACCGGACATCAGATCGTCAATAAATCAGACGTCCTTGGTATACAAGCAAGATTTTCTACCGAATGAACATCAGTGAAAATGTGGTACAAAAATTTACTATTTTTTAAGGGTTATCATCAGGTTCTGATCTAACTTAAGATTTATGTTTATATATAATTATGTTTTTGTAGGAAGATACAGATTTTAAGTTACTTGTTACTTTCTTACATATTTGTAAGGTTTATTAATCAGTACATGTAGACAAACTTTACAAATATTTGATTTTTATACAGAATTGTAGGATTGTAACGTTTATTAAACAGGGCCCTGGAATACCTCATCTACATAATAACTCTATCCTTGAATTCCACACGTAATTTCAACATAATTATTACAATAATCTTTAATGATAGTCAATATCAGTGAGCACAATGTATCTATCACATAATTAATTTATCTGTCAGTGCTTCATTTCTGATTATTTTTACATAATGTGGTATAGTAATTTTATTCTAGGTGCATCGTCTTCACATATAATTATTTAACTAAATGTACCTACACAAAATTTTGCTAAACATTTTAAAAGAGTAACGGTGGAGTTTCTTGCCCATTCTTCTCCATACGAAAACTACCTTTTGGAAGGAGCGACTAGTTTTTTTTTTTTTGTTAATTTTGAAATTAGTAAACCCGAGTATGAACGTCAACGCAGCCTTCGTGGAACTACTTCAGCATGACGACATCATCATATGGCATACTACGTTAAAACAATAAGAGATTATGAGCAAACAGGCACGCACCCTAAGTCGACCTAGATAAGTAGGTACGCAAAATATAAAAACGACATTGTTCAACAATTCCCAATATGGGGTTGATACTGAGTTTATTAAGGACTCATGACTATAAACGTAGTTATTTTAAAAAGAAAACCGTCACAGACGGCGCTAACTATGGCTGATGGACGGCATACACACATATGGATTTCACGCCGCTTAGCAAGAGCGACGCGAACGTACATAATATATCGGCCATACCAGTGTAGGACGGTGTGCCTTGTCACCGTCGTATTAATATTTTATCACACCTCGGTAAAGATTCATATAAAATCAAGATTAAAAAAAAAAAAAACAATCAATTCAAATTCTGTTTCTATGCCTATAGTAATAGTTAGTCAAAACATATGGCTAGCAATATAATGTCCCCAATTATAATGTCTATATAAATCGTATTGAGAGCATACAGAAAAGGTTTTTAAGGCAAATTCAGTATCGGTCTAAAACGTGTTCAACGACTTATGGAATGGAAAATTACCTCTGTTAGGCCCTTGCCAAAAAACTCCAATCCATCTACATTAAAAGACCTACGCCCTATAAGTATATTACCATGTCTATCCGAAGTATTAGAAAAAGTCGTAAGCCGCCAATTAACGCTTCTGGTTTCAGAAAACAGCGCAGTACATCTACTGCTTTACTAGATGTTACTGATAATATATTGTCTGCCCAAGATAGAGGAATGTGCTCATTACTGGTTTTACTCGATTTTTCGCGGGCATTTGACGCAATGAATATCCCGCTATTACTATCGAAATTAAATTATAATGGTTTCGACCCCAGCGCTTTGCAATGGTTTCGCAGCTATCTAAGTAATAGGGAACAGCTTGTTGACTTGCGTTTGGGAGACGGTACTACCCTTAGATTGACACTTACTTCTGTAGAAAGGGGAGTCCCGCAAGGCTCTATTTTGGGCCCGATTTTATTTATTTTGTACTGTGCGGACATTACAAAATGTCTCGAGAGATGCAAGTACCATATATACGCCAACGATGTCCAACTGTATATATCCTTTAGGCCAGATGAGTACGATAGTATCATTAAGGATCTTAACGATGATCTTCAAAGAATCGCCGCCTGGTCAGAGGATAACTGCCTGTCGTTAAATCCAACAAAAACTAAATATATGGTATTTGGCACAAGACGGCAGTTGGCTCGACTGCCTGTGACTTTTGACTTGAAACTTATTGGCGAACCAATTGAGCAAGTGTATGAAGCGCGGAATCTAGGTGTTATAATGGACAAAGACCTTCGTTTTTAAGAAACACGTAGCGGACTCGGTTAGAAACTGTTTTTATCGCCTAAAAGTTCTATATAATATGAGGCCTTATTTATCCGAAAGACTGCGAGTACAGCTAGTGGAAACCCTGGTTCTATCTAAGTTGAATTACGCTGACATGATTTACGGCCCGCCACTATTAGCTCGAACAGATCGCCTCATCCAAAGGGTACAAAACGCTTGTGCTCGGTTCTGCTACAATATTCCTCGCAGAAGCCATGTCACGCCTTTCCTTAACAAGCACTTTTCTCTGAAAATGAAGTACAGACGCAAACTACACTTGGCTTGCCTTCTGTTCGGTGTAGTTAAGAATCAGAAACCGGACTACCTATTCAATAAGCTTAGTTGGGTTACTAGTAGACGGGAATGCGGAAGAAGGTAATGCTCACAACAACTCTTGACTCATTCTCAGGGTACAGCCGCTTTCAGAGGCAACTTTCGCTATGCGGCTTCCAAAGTATGGAACAACCTGCCACCACTGATTAGGATAATTAATACGATTGAAACTTTTAGACGACGCTTACGGCAGTACCTGAAGCGCAACGGAAGCTGGATATGGTCACCCTGAATGTCTCAATTATATGATGTATGTACCTGCCCACTTGAGTATTGAGTAAGTGTCAGTGTCTGTGAGCTGTTATACTATACAGTTTCTTTGCTGGGAATTGCTCTGGCATATGCTGACGTTCGGCTCGGCTCACTGGCTCACGTCCCGTATGTCCTCGAGCCGGAGGTTCTTGTTGCATTAATAAATTATGACAATATGTTGGAACATGGAAGTCTGGCATCGTTCAAAACAGTTTTTTTTGTTCAGGCTCATTTTCGAAGGATATCTTTATTTAAGTATACAATGGTCTATCATGCGTCCGTCTCACTTACTCATTTATTTGTCAGTCTTTGTTTGTTTTGTTTTGCAATTTAATGCACAATCATACTATTTTTGTACCTACATATTCGTTATTTTATTTATTTTTTTATCTGACACAAATTTATTTTATTTAAGTATACATTACACGTTACATTATAAAACTGATTTACATCCGTCACATCACACTTTCAGGTCCAGTTGAAAACCAGCGTCAGGCACTTATTCTGCCGTCATAAGGAAAAAGGGCACAACTAACATTTTTTTCCGAAATTTAGTTATATACATATTCGGAATTAAAAAAAAGGCCAATCTGCCAATATTTTTTGTACAATTTTAGGAACAAGATAAACAAAAATACCGTAAGCTCAAAAGGCACAACTGAGCCACATTTTAAAAACCAATAAAAAATTTAAACTCGATTTTCTACATATTTATAAAACGTTAGATGTGCCCTTTTTCATTACGACGGTAGTATTGTTGTCTGACATTTTTGCTGAACTGGGCCTTTTTGGCGCAGCCGTGAGGCACACTCTCCTGCTTATTTCTTACATCGCTCTTTACACTTATTATTTGATTTTTATTTTTACAAAAAAATGTATTTTCTTTCTTCTTTCTTTTTTTAATTATACCAACCGTTGCAAAAAAAAATCATATCCTTCCACTTTACAAAAGGCGAAAAATATCAGATCTTGTGTTTCTTTTCAAGATAGCCAATGGAACAACTGGTGTTACAGAGTTGTTACACAAAATCGAGCTGCGAGTGCCGTCTGTGTTCTTGCGTAGACCTCATTTATTGCACACTCCAGTGGTAGCCGCTACGTACAGACGGAACTTGTACATAATGAGAGCCAGTCGCATGTACAACGCAACCTGCCAGGAAGCTGATATCGACATTTTCAATACTAGTGTTGCTAAATTGAAGAAAATTTTATCAAATGGCTTCTTTGAGCGTAAATAGTCATTTTTCTGTTTTCGTTGTGTATGATCTTATTGTCAATTTTTTGTCGTGTTCTTATGATTTAAGTTTAAACTACATGTGGAAACTTGTAATTGGCCACATTTTGTTAAAACTATTAGTTACTGTGTCTGTTTAGACGTAAATTTTCCATAAAATTAAATAAATAAATATTTAAAGTGACTCCAGTAGCCGTAGCACTAAAAACAATTAAGTGTTATGAAGATGGCGATAAGATTATTAGTGATTATGACTGCTCAAAAACTTTAATATTTTTAATGTACCAAAACTATTTCTAACATTAATCACTTTTCCGCGTCCTTGCCTAGACATCGTATCAATCCGATCAGTTGAAACTATTAAATGTTATGAAGATGACGAAATGATTATTATTGATTATGACTTCGCCAAAAACTTTACTATTTTTTAGGGTTCCGTGCCCGAAGGGTGCCAAACGGAACCCTATTACTAAGCCTCCGCTGTCCGTCTGTCTGTCTATCAGCAAGCTGTATCTCATGAACCGTTATAGGAAGACAGATGAAAATTTCACAGATTTTATGCATTTCTATTGCCACTATATAAAATAATACAAATTAAATAAAAATTTAAAATTTATTATTACTCCATATAACTTTTGTTTATTAAAAAAATCAAATCTTGACATGTGGGATGTTATTATCTAGAGCTCATCGAGTAGAAAACAAATAAAAAAAAAAAAAACGTGTGGCAGTCGGGGACTGCCGCGGTAAAGCTATTGCATAGCATTTGTAACCTCCATACTTCCTATTTGTCAACGCTACACTTGGGATTGAGATGATGATGTGATGACATAAAACAAAAATTACGTTCCCATGACAACATCATGTTGTCATGGGAACCGTCATTACATGGTAGGCGGAGTGGGGGGTGCTAGGTTTTATTTTCGTTACGTTATTTTCGTTACGTTACGAAATTTCTTGATTCGGTCGCCGCGCTCAAAGCCCGCGATAAAATCTATGCAATAGCTTAAAACATTACCCGCCTTCTGGGGTAGTGGGGTAAAAAGAATATATTCATATAATATTATATACTCGTAGTTGAAACTAGTGATTCATTACACTCTTGCGACATATGGAGTATCATCTGATAATGCTAGCCATTTATTATCAACATAATTATAAACTGTTGTGGGATTAACAACGCCACGCCAAACAGTGTCGCTCTCGTTCTACATAAATAGCTGATCGTATCGCCACAAATTGAAAAAAATTATGACTTTACCAATAATACTAGTCATTCTAAAATCTTCTAAAATAAAATTGATATTTTGTTTAAGTAGTAATAATATCATTTGGAAACAAGGAGTCGACCTTAGTGTATTATAACTAACTTTCATTACAGTAATTCACTATTGATTCTGCCCATATTATATTAGTAGGTTTGATGTGTAGATAATACTTTTACCCTAGATGACACAGTTGTCACATGTTTGTAAGTAACATAAAAAGAATATCACAATTGTAAATGTTCTGTTTAAATATGAAGAAATTACTGAATATCGAACGAAACTATCTTGTGAATTTTGTTTTAGACAATATGGTGGACAAAGATGTGCAATCAATGCTATTGCCTTTAAACTTGATGCAATACATGATATTTTGTCCTAAATATCGCATCAAAAACGATTGTATAACTCCAAATAGTTTCACCTCCTATTTTTTTTCATTGATCGCCACACTACTATTTACATTTTTATTATTGTATCGCAACTATATGTTATTCTTTTTTAAAGATTTTATGGGATTTATTACTTTCACATATTTCATCTCTTATTCTGACTGTGTTTTCTATAGTTTTGGATTCATTATGAATTTCGTGGTCGGAATTATTCGAACCAAAGAATATATTAAATTTGTTTTAACTTTTCAAAAAGTGCACAGATTTTTAAACAATGATACTAGTACTAGGAGCTTCATTATTTGGAATTGGATCATTCTAGTTACGTACATATGTGGTTATATAGCTATTTTTACTTTTTTTAGCGTACTGATAAGTATTCCTTTGTATCATGTTTTAGTTTCATACTTTTTTATTTCTTTCGATTTTAATATAATTTATGCTATTCGACACTTGAAATTGTTGGAACATAAAGTTATTTTGTGGAATCAAGCTTTAAGTAATCAAACAGAACACATGCACAGAGAAAATTTTGTTAAAAAAATGTTTCAGTCTTACATTGATATATTAGAATGTTATGACATCCAGCAAGTTTGTTCTCAGCAATTCGTAAGTGCCTTGTCAATATTAATATTCATGTAAAACTAACAAAACAAATTTCTTTACACGATAAAAAATGGTCAAATACCGAGAGCTCTTCAAGACAAAACACCAGGCAATGACCAATCCTGTGAAACCCATAAAATATTTTAAATATATTATCGTTTTATACAGTCTTTACTTTTCAGATATTTTATTATATCGTAGAAGCTTTTGTTTACGATTTGATTTACGTCCAATCGACGATTGAAATATTAAAAAGAGGCACCTTGATTGATGACTTAGTAAGTTTCTTTAATTTTATGATTATACTTACTAATACCAAAGAATGTGTACCGTGGAGGAGTGATTATTGCTTCGTAATTTAGCGACAAAAATATAATGAAACGACAACAACTCGCTTGCGCCAATTTAACAACCCCGGAACGCAGCAGTAGGTCCGGACTTATCACGGCGTGCCGGGGTTGCGAAGAAGTCCGAAAGGGAGATCGTGTCCCCCGGCAACATGGCTACTGAAAGAACACGGGTAAGTTTTAGCCAGTAAGAGTCTGACTTGCCCTCCTGCTCCACCCAGAGCGGGAGAAGTTATTTGATAATTTCCCTCCCAAAAAAAAAGGACTGTCACGGCGCCGCAGTATTGCCTATATTGGCTTAGCTTAGCCCAAACACAAAACTTTCATAAAACCTCTTACCTCTTATCATGGCGTAGCATCAATTGTTTATGTTACAGAACGCAGCATCGATGGCGTCATTTTCCATATTCTGTTGGATGATAAAAATTGTATTTTGGCAAGCAATGTTGAGCCTGCGATGCGAGAGATTCTACTTAGCTATTCAAAATATTCAAGATACTTGCTCACTCATTTTGAAGTCGAATCGTTCAGGTAATTTATATAAAAATACATTCTGCAATTCATTGTTTTATCCAGTACAGCTAAGTTTGCACGGTAAGATTTTACAGAACAGTACCCTAATTGCGTAACTTATTTTCGTAAACAATTATGCCTAATTTGTTTCATTTTGACAGTTCATTGCGTTATTTATTTACGTTGTTAAGCAGATTTTTTTCTAACTTATGAAGCAATGGATTAGCAATCTATTTCAAATCGAAACAGAATATGATTGTTTTGTATTACCGTAATAAGGGTACAGTTGGGTAATTACAGTAATACACCAAGTTGTCTTTGAGCTACAAGCTATGTCTTTGTAACTAGGTATGTAGTTGTAATAGAAACAGTCAAACTTAGATTATCAGAAGAAATACATAGATTCAAGATCTGTTGTGTGTGACGATGCCTGTATTTTTTTTTACTGTTCTGAACCCAATACAACAATGTTGGTAGTTACAATTTCCACACTCAGAGACGTCACCCAAAAACCAATGAAATACCACCACCAACAAAAATGAAATCTTTTTACAACTGGTTTATTTTGACTGAATTAAAGACAATTTTACCAAATATATGTAACATGACGGGAGAACCCTCCTTTGCCGTTTCTGACCAGTCTCTGGTGTAATTTTTCGTTGATGGTAGATATAGGTAGTTAGTTTTCAATCACACACAACAGTTAACTCAAACTCAAAGCGTTTATTTCAATTAGAACATTTACAGGCACTTTTGAATGATCACTTTGTCGCCCATTCCAAGACGAAGTAGGTTCCTTATGGAGAAGAATTGACAAGAAACTCCATGGACAGTCTTTTAAATCAAAACATTACGTTACAGAGTTTACTCATCAACAGATCCATAGTCACCTCTTCTTTCCCTGATCTGTGGAAAATGGCAATAGTTAAACCAATACCAAAAGTACCTAACCCCACTAGCATGAAAGACCTCCGTCCGATAAGTCTACTGCCATGTCTGTCCAAGATTCTTGAAAGAGTTGCCTCTGAACAATTCAGGACATATCTTGAGCACCATAGCATTTTGCCGCTGGCTCAATCCGGATTTCGTAGGGCTCATAGTACAGCGACAGCTCTCCTGGATGTAGTCGGTAATATTCTGGAAGCTAGAGACCAGGGTATGGGATGCTTTCGACTCCATTAATACGTCACTTCTTCTCTCCAAGCTGTCTTACTATGGGTGTGACGTAGAAACAGTTAAATGGTTTGGAAGTTACCTCAGTAATCGTTCTCAGTTTGTCCAGGTGACAGGCGATAGCGGAGACACCATGTCCTCTGGTCCGAGGCGCGTGGACAGAGGCGTACTGCAGGGATCGATCTTAGGCCCGCTTCTCTTTATTCTGTACAGTGCTGACATCACCAATTGTCTGATCAACACCAAGTTCCATCTATATGCCGACGATCTGCAGCTGTACTTCTCCTTTCGCTCCCAGGATGCTGCTGAAATTGTAAACAGAGTTAATGAAGATATGTACAGAATCTCGGCTTGGTCCAGAAGAAACTCTTTGGTCTTGAACCCAAGTAAGTCCAAGTACCTTGTGATGGGATCTAGGGATTTCCTGAACAAAATGCTTGCTTGCAACCTGGACCTCAGGATTGATAGTTGTGATGTGGAGAGGGTTCTGGAGGCTCGTAACCTTGGGGTAGGTTTTGATGGGCAGCTGCATTTCGAAACTCACATATTGGAGGCCGTGCGTAACTGTTTCTACCGACTCAAGCTCTTGTATCGTGTTCGTCCCTACATAAGTGTGGATATGCGTGTCATGCTGTGTGAGTCACTTGTTCTATCCAAGCTGAACTATGCTGACAGTCTGTATGGGGCGTGCATTCTCGGTAGAAGCGAAAAACTTATCCAGCGGGTGCAGAATGCTTGTGCAAGATTCTGCTACAATGTCCCACCACGATCCCACATCACTCCCTTTTTAAGGTTCCGTAGTAAACAAGGAACCCTTACAGTTTCGTCATGTCCGTCTGTCTGTCTGTCTGTCCGCGGCTTAGCTCAAAGACGCTTAGTACTAGAAAGCTGTAATTTGGCATGGGTATACATATTAATCACGCCGACAAAGTGGTAAAATAAAATCATGAAAAATATATTTTTTAGGGTACCTCCCCTACACGTATATTCATTATGAAAAGGACAGAAGATAAATTTTAGTTTAGTCCTGTCAAATTAATCAGCGCTTGACGTAAATTGACGTAATTTTAGTCGGCAAGTTTTTAATCACGTCTAAACTTGTATGGAGACTGACAGGCGCTGATTAATTTGACAGGACTAAACTAAAATTTATCTTCTGTCCTATGTTCTATGTTATGGGGTTTGGTTTCCGCACTTAGTCCGTCAGGTGGACCATTGTGCGTGGGCCATGGCGGCCGTTTGGTGGTTATTCCAACCAGCCCACCTCCCTCCAGAAGCTAATTAAATCTCCTGGTCTGTTCAGAACATCTGTGTAGGATCTGGGTGACCCGAGGGTTTCTGTTCTAATCTGGGTGACGCCTGTGCATTCAAAGAGCACGTGCGCTACGGTTTCCTCAGCCTCCATGCACGCCCTGCACAGAGGACTGTCTGTTATGCCTATTGTATGGAAGTGTTTGTTTAGCGAGCAGTGCCCCGTGATGGTCCCCGTCACCAGGCGCAGGCCGTTCCTGTCCAGGCGTAATAAACGCCTGGTTAGCCTGCTATCCAAGGATGGCATAGCTTCCTTGGACTGCCTGCAACCCGGTGTCGAGGTCCACCAGTTCTCTGCTTGTGTGTGGGTGGACTCCTGTAGCCACCTGCGTATTTGGTTGAAGGGGATTGGCACGATAGGTTCGGGGCCATAGACTGCCGTGCCAGATCCTCTTCTAGCGAGTTCGTCAGCTGCGTCGTTACCTAGCGATCCGCTGTGTCCTTTTATCCATTGCAGTGTCACCGTGTTGCGGCTAGATACTGTTACTTGTTCTAGTGCATTGTGACATTCTAGTATTAACTTTGAAGTAGTATATTTTTTTCGTAAGGATTGGAGAACTGATGCGCTATCGGAGAGTATGCGTATGTGGGTGTCCGTAACTCTCCTGGCTTCTATAGCACGGGCCGCTTGTATGATGCCCGCACACTCCGCCTGATAGACGGTGTTGAACATTCCCAGCGGGCGGGATATATTTATGTTGAGGTCGTGTGAGAAGACTCCAACTCCGGTACCGAAGTTGGTCTTTGATCCGTCTGTGTATACTCTCAGCTCTTTCGGGCCTGAGTAGTCACACTGTTCTTCTGTAAGTGTTATGTTGTAGTGCCGTTGAAAGTGATGTGATTTCGGGGCTTTGTCGCAGGGTGATGCCATCATTGGTCGTCGTTTGATCGCATCTTCCTTTATACGTATGTGCTTAACTCTGGAGTCTTTGCTAAGGGTTCCTGATAGATGAAGCCTAAAGGCGGCCAGGGCCGCCTCCTCCCGCACGATGAGGTGCAGAGGCGGTAGTCCAAGCATTGCCTGTAGGGCGGCAGTGGGTGTAGTTCTCATACTGCTAGTGATTGCAACACAAGCAAACCGCTGCAGTTTTTCGAGATCTCTTTGGGCTGTACTCAGGTCTGTCCTGGGCCACCAGACTAGTGAGCCGTATGTGATAATTGGTCGGATGACTGTGGTGTATAGCCAGTGGGTGACCTTGGGGCTAATGCCCCAATTCCTGCCAAGCAGTCGCTTGCACTGCCACAGGGATATGCTGGCTTTCGTGGTGATGTAGTTCGTGTGTTTTGCCCAGTTCAGTTGTTTGTCCAAAAAGATGCCCAGGTATTTGGTTTCAGTTGAGAGTAGGGCTTCCATTACGTAATTACGTAACTACGCAATTACGTAATTACGGACTAATTTTAAAGTATTCTCAAATCCGTAACTGAAGATGTCAATTCCGTACTTACGTAATTATTGTCACCATCAAACAATCAAAATAGTCAACCATTAATAATGCATTTTACATATTATTTTAAAATGTGGCAACACTTTACAGTATAACTATCATCAAAACTTTACAAACGGTATTCCCCGTGCTTTATTTTATCCTTTGATATATCTTTCAAAAAGTAGTTCTAGTAAAAATATTGATCTGATACTGGACTGTAAAACGCGATGAAACAGCTTGTCAGATATGGTAGGACGATTTCTCAAATTAAAATCATGCTTTTTTACGGCGTTATAGACTTGAAATCAAATGCAAAATTTACAGACGAAGAGATCCAAAACCTTCATGACATTAATTACAGCTTGGATGTAATAAAAACTAGAGTGAGTGATGTTATTATGTCACCGTGATTTAAACTTATTGACAGCCGAAAGCTGTGCTTCGATTTTTGTTATGTAATTTCTGAGATCACGTTTTCAAGAAAGGACATTCGGGACGAAAAGAAATGGATTGATCTAATATTATACATAAGTTCATGATTATTATTTTTTTTGAAATTTTGTGTTTATTCGGATAATTTTCTTAAAGTACAGACACAGACCGCCAGCACATCAAGCTACCCGAAACTGTCAAATTTTTTCAATCAACTTTGAACCTTAAACTTCAGCGATAAATATGAAAATCTATTAAATAAATTTGACAGATTGTAGTAGCCTGATGTGCTGAGTATGTACTACAATTTTAACAACAAATTATAATCGATTTAAAAAAAATGCAAAAATTACGTAATTACGGAATTACGGAATTGGGGAAAGAAATTGCGTAACTAGTTACGTAACTGACATTTCCGTAATTTTGGAAGCCCTAGTTGAGAGGCTTAGGGTTGTTCCAAAGAATCGTGGTAGTTGTAGTGTGGTCAACTTTCTCTTTTTTGTGAAGAGGATTAGTTCGGTTTTTGCAGGGTTCACTGAGAGTTGGTGCTTGTTGCACCATTCCTCTACTATTTTCAGGGCTTGACGCATGAGATTGCATAAAGTGTTTTCGTGGGTCCCGTTTATTATTATGGTTATGTCATCGGCGTAGCCTACGGTGAAATAACCCTTGTCATTAAGTGTTTTGATGAGGCTGTCTGCTACCAGGTTCCATAGAAGCGGTGAGAGGACGCCCCCCTGCGGGCAGCCCTTCGCTACAATGGCCCTTGTAGTGTCATTTACTGTGACTTGTACAGCTCTCAGTTTGAGCATGTTGGTGATCCAACCACTCAGGGTCGAGTCTATGCTATGTCGGTCGAGGGCCGTTTTTATGCTGTTGAACATGGTTTTGTCAAAGGCGCCCTCAATGTCAATGAAGGCGGCCAGTGCTGAGCATTTGTGGTCCACTGCGCATTCAATTTTAGAAACCACGCTGTGCAGCGCTGATTCTGTTGATTTGCCTGTGGAGTACGCATGCTGTTGTTTGTGAAGTGGTTTAACCCGGAGAGGTCCGTCTCGGATGTCTGTCCTTTTCATAATGAAATAGAAAGAAAAAGATGCACTGAACTTAAATTTAGTTTAGTTTGTGAACAAGGGAATCGGCACCTCTGTACTATTGTAGCATTCACACAATTCACTAAGTATGCCATAATATTTATATAATTTTTTTTGCCGGTGTCGGCGTCTGCGTCTCTTTACTTGTCTCAACGATGCCTAGCTAGACTACCACAGGTACATGCTCTCACTCTGTGACAGATACTAAAGGCACAGACAAGTAACTGATGTTACGTCGGGTACAGACACGCGGACTACTTATATTTTTTTTTTTTTGTATTTCACATATCTATTTTTATTTTATTTTATATTTATTTCTGTATCTATCTATCCGTGACATCACTGCGGGCCCTATCAGAATACCAGCGCTGCGATATTTATTTATTTTTGAATGTCGCAGCATATGCTGAGATAGGAGCCTTTTGGCCTCGTACAGGACCTTCTGCTTTTATTTTAATTTTACTTTGTTTTTTATTGTTTTTTTTATTATTTTTATTAATGTTCTTATTGAAGGTGTTTAGTTTAATTTGTGATTTCCTGTGCGAGTCTCAATAAATACTTTTTCTTTCTTTCTTTACTTGTTTGACAATTACAATTTTAGTCCTTTCTTACACAATTATTTTTCTTAATAATTTTTGTTGCCTACACACGCCATTGTGTGTGCGACCCTTTTTCTAAGTGGGCCAACATACCGCGTATAGTCATTATAAGATCTTATTACTTAGTTTGTTCAATAAAATTCACAAGCAATGCTAAAATGCTTACCAGTTAATTCTTTTATAATCAAACAATGCTAATATTCACAAATACAAAGGTTATTCAGAATTAAAGTAAAATTAGTAGCTTCATTACTTTTCACAACTTTACTATTTCTATTTTGACAACACTTCCTATCATTCAAAGAATTTAATCAAACAACAAGTATTGTTTAGTAAATTGCAGTGTAAAATAATCTTATTACTTTATAGTTTGTTTTCTTTGATTTAAACTTATTTAGTTCTCGTATTAAATTATAACATTCAGTTATTGATCATAATATAGGTATGCAATCCGCGCTTTTTCGTTACATGAGGTAGCGCTTTATATTAAACAAATTTACTATGTCAAATGACCACTTGTTATTGTGACTAAAAAACCAAAAATAATAAAATAAAATAAATGTTCTCTTTTAATTTTAACTTTAGTTTTAGCTCCAACCTCGAAATTAGTTGAATAGTTACTGCTCCGGCAATATACTGAGTTCTGTTTCACAAACTGGGCAACAGATGGAATAATAATTATGATCTCAAAAGAATCAATTTCATTCAGATGCTAGGAGTGGGTTGTAACAGTATTACCATAGAGGGTAGGATCAACGACTTTATACTGAATAACAATTATAATAAATAGTTACACATGAGATTATGTTATAATCTTTACAGGTAGACGCTTCCGCGGCGACATATATATGTCGATAAACGTGGAAAACTAATTAACAAGTCCCAAGTAACGACTCTGAGTACTAGGATAAGTCACAATTACTGGACAATATGTTAAGTGTCACCCCCTGGAATTCTGCCAATGAGCATGTAAAGATACCCACTTGTAGAGAGACGCTGTTGTTGAGTATCTTTACTGCCCGCCCCACTGGTGAAAACTTTAAAAAGTTTTTACGGACCACCGGGACTAAAACAGCCTCTCTCTCGGCCCTTGCCGCAGCCTACTGTTTGGAACGAGCAGTTCCAAAAGTTCTAGTATTAAGAGGATTATTCAGAATACCATGAAAAATCATACGTTTCGTTAGTGTGGTACCTTACTATTTTATGTTTAAAGAAAATGAACAATAATGGTCCCATAACGCTCACCACTGATGAGACCTACATATGTAACGGAACAGTAAATAAGGAGTAACTTTTATTAAGACACACATGAAAAAAATCTGTAAATTAAAAGTTATGTCTAAATGAAAATTATCATTAATTCTGGGTTTTAACATAAAACGCCCTATTGATTTAAAAAATTAAGAAAAGTAAAATATTTTAATCAGTGACATAGGTCTCATTCGTGGTAGGCATTTGGACCAAGCCCCATACATTTCTGCCCAATGTCCTTTTATCTGTTGACAGACGAAGAGAAAAAACTCTGTAAGAACATACTTCGCATGCATAAAACATTCAGCAAGATACGTGCATTTGGCCTGTTCTACGTGGACGCTGAGTTACAATTGAAATTTATAAGTCATTTCACTAGCTACACTATTGTGTTGCTACAATTTGCATTTTTGTAATTATTAAAGTTTCATTAAATCAATTTATTTTGTGGATGTTTTTCTTATTTCTGGAATCTTCATTTTTTTAATCTCTCTTAGAACTATCATAACATGTTTGTTGGGTTGTTAAATAAACAGTATTGTTATTCACCTTGTAACGATAAGCATGCATAGCAGAATTACAACTTTTGATTCACCTAATCACCAAACCACAAAAACAACTTTGGACCTTGATCTCATCACTCATCATCTGCCTAGCCTTTTCCCAAAGTTGGGGTCAGCTTTCAGTCTAACCGGATGCAGCTAAACCTTTGAACTCATCATCATCAGCCTATAATGTTCCCACTGCTGGGACACAAGGCCTCCTCTCTGTGAGAGGGAGTGGGCCGTTATCTACCACGCGTGCCCAGTGCGGGTTGGTAGATGTCACATGTCTTCGAATTTTCGGTTCTAGGACATGCCGGTTTCCTCACGATGTTTTCCTTCACCGTTTTAAGAGCAGTGGTGATGAAATAATTTACACAAAGTAAAGCACCTGTCTGGGTTCGAACCTACGACCTACAACTCTTAAATCGCGGCCGTTACAACTGGGCCACCACTGCTCTTTGAACTCGTAACAATGTAATCATTTTTGGCACAAAAACAAACTTTTTTGGTAATATTTGACCAAAAAACGCACGCTTAATGGTCGGCTACGGGAAATCGTGTAATGGGTTATTATAAGTTTTTATAGAAAAGTTAAAGTTGGAGCCACGAAAAAAAAAAATGTCTGGTTAGCTGAAGAGATTCAGTCAGTGAAAAAATCGGATTGAGGATAAATCTTGTAGAGGATTGTTAAAAAAAAAAAAGTATCACAAAAAACGTGCAAAAAGCACTGCCATATTTTGATAACTTTGGCGAAAATAAGAAGTCACCCAATTAATATTATACTTATGTAAAGACAACAAAGAACAGTGAATCCACAGATTACTTCTGTTTTGCGTAAAATGATCGGAAAGTTTCTGAATTTTCACCGTTTAGCCAATGTTACATTTTTGTTACCGTGAATATTCCGAATATTTCCAACATAGTTGGGAAAAGACTAGGCAAATAATGACAAAGTTTATCTTCAATCCGATTTTGTCACTGACTGGTGAAACTCTTCAGCTAGTTTTTTTTTTTCGTTGCTACTACTTCAATTTTTCTATAAAAACGCCATAGCCGACCCTTAACTGCTGCTGGGCCCGTCGCTGGGGTCAATCGCCGAGATGCTCAAAGTATGTGAGACCTACGCTGCTGCACATGGACTGGTCTATAATGCCAAAAAATGTGAGTACATGGTCTTTGGAGTCGCTGGTAAGTGCCGGGAAGATGCCCTCGAGCTTGCCATAAACGGTACGCCAATTCAAAAAGTCACAAAGTTTAAATATCTTGGGCATTTTCTTACCAGCGACCTCAGCGACCATAGTGATATTGAGAGGGAGCGTAGAGCTCTGGCGGTCAGGGGTAATATGTTGGCACGAAGATTTGCTCGGTGTACTGACCAAGTTAAGATTACGCTTTTTAAAGCTTTTTGTCAAAGTTTTTACACCGGTAATCTTTGGGTCAACTACTCGAAAAGGTCGCTGGAGGTTCTACGCGTCCAATACAACAATGTATTTAGGATGCTGTTGCGACTGCCTCGTTTTTGCAGTGCTTCTGAAATGTTCGCGGTAACCCATACCGACGGATTTCATGCCATCATCCGCAAAAAAACGGCATCACTCCTGAGCAGAATAAGAGGCAGTCACAATAGTATCCTGAAGGCTGTGGCGGCAGATACTTCCTCTGCCATAATAAGGCAATTTGTGAGAAGACTCATACCATAGTTAGACCAATACTATTTCTCGTTGTGTCTAGATGTTGGGTGGTCTTCTCACAAATTCGTCTTTAGTTTTAATTACTAACAATAGTGGTTTAAGTGCATACATGTTACTAACAATTTATGGATCTCTTTAGTTATCTGAAATAAAATGATTTTATTTATTATTATTATTATTTAACACTGTCACTTATCTGTAAAAATATGACATACCTACTTATAGTTGCACAAGGATCTTTTGGTGCGTAGCCAAAGTCGGAGCCAATGCCGCCATTTTTCATCATCATCATCATCTTTTATATTTATACATTTACGTTTATTCAAAAATCTATGCTTAATTGGTCGTTAAACTATGCCCAAGGAGCTATTTCGAAAGTAGGCTCGGAGTAGTCAACTACTCTAGTTTTCGATAATTTCAAAGACAAATTGTTTTGAATGTTGCCGTTGAACATATCAACCATAACATTTATAGTTTTTTTTAAATCATGATGCTATTCTAATTTTATGAATTAACAATTGTTGAGAAAAATATAATTATGTAACAATAATTATACTGAAAAAAAAAGAAAGAAAAATTGTTTATTCTGCACAAACAAAACACACATTACAAAAAAAAATAGAACGTAAAACACGAGGTTACGGTTGGTTACGAGGCTTTTGGCTACTCTTTATGTAGATATCTACATAAAGAGTATCTACATAAAGCCTCGTAACCAAGCAGTAAAAGTCTATCAATTTTGTCTATTGATTGATGTCAGGGCCAAAGAAAATTTACATTGCGTAAATATTATCGACGATTAACTGCGTTACAACACTGGCAATTTGCCTATATTTTATGTTTTATGTTTTAACAATTATATATATATATATATATATTTTAAGTTATTGCATAGCTTTTATCGCGGGCTTTGAGCGCGGCGACCGAACCAAGAAATTCCGTAACGAAAATAAAACCTAACACCCCCCACTCCACCTACCATGAAATGACGGTTCCCATGACAACGTGATGTTGTCATGGGAACGTAATTTTTGTTTTATGTCATCACGTGTAGCGTTGATAAATAGGAAGTAGAGTAGAGTAGAATAGTAGAGTAGTCTCTAGTGCTTGTTGAAAGCAGACGTGTTAAATAATTATTGAGAAAGATATTATGTTTAAATAAATGCAAAACATTAGAAAGTGTGTCTTAGTGCCATTAACTTACAAGTTAGAAGTGCGTCTCAGTGTAAATTAACATAAAACCTTGTGTTTCGACGCGACACCGCACATCGGCGAGTGCGCAGCACCGCTCACCCCCACGAGTAACAAGGATCGCTGCTATTTTTCATCCCACTCACACCCGTACGGAGAACGTTCGAGTCAAAGCATACAAAATGAGTACTCAGAGGACGCCACCTACACCGAATACCAGGGTGATAAGTGAGAGCGGAAGCACTAGCGGATCTGTGGTGCTATTCTGTAAAAATCTCACCGTGATAATTCAGGTGAAGTGAGCTGCCAATAGTGTCAATCCTTAGCAACTGACAGCTCACTCCACGCTCACTTCACCTAAGATAACACGGTGAGATGGTTACAGAATAGCACTACTGTACCAAACTTACCCACCCACTGTAAGAATGATGACTATAGCAATGTTAACACAATTACACGAAAAGAGCGTACTGAGAAAAGCGAGTATAAAAAGGATTTTACAAATTTTCGCACAGAGATGATGAGTTTCCTAGAGAAGTTTGGAAAAACCCAAAATGATAGTCTAAACTACATAAAAGACGAAATATCTGAGATTAAAAATGAAATAAAAATCCTGAAGACAACTACTTAAAACTTTACTCAGCGATTCGAACAAATAAGTAGTGATATAGAAAGCATTAAGGCTAGTAACACGACAACACAAAACAAAATCAAACATATAGAAGAAGAAATAACCCGACTAAAAAGCCAACAAAACACCGAAAGCGCTACACTAAACCGCCCGTCTTATACCACCAAGACCTCATCTTCGAGCTAAAAACCAGATGTGAGCGCGAGAAAAACATCATAATTGTGGGTATATCAGAAATAAACGAAAGAAACGCAAACTGCAAACGAAATCACAACAATAATGAAGCTATGAAGATAATTACAACACTGTACGAAGACTGCCCTAAACCGAGTAAAACCATCAGACTGGGAAAATATATCCCAGACAAAAACAGACCATTAAAAGTTTACTTCAACAATTCAGAAGTTCCAAAATACCTACTAAGAAATAAAAAAAACCTACAAGGCAATACAAAGATTTACGCAGACCAAACCCCTGCTCAAAAAGAGTATTTACAGTTATTAAAAGTGGAGCTCAACAAACGCATTGAAGACGAACACACTGAATAAAACCAACCAAAAAAACCAATAACCGACTTAATACCAAAGGCAAAATACACAGATAGACTAAACCACCAACTAGTAAGTAGATACGAAGATATACCATCCCACTCATCCTCGTTACGTTTCTTTTACGCGAATTTACGCAGTATCCGCAAGGCTGGCAAACATGACGAAATAAAATGCATAATAAAAGCAACACCAATGACCATTCACTTACTAATTTTTACTGAAACGTGGATTATTTCGGAAGCGGACGCACTATTATATCAGCTACCACACTATAAACATGTTTATAACTACAGGCAAGACCGCAAAGGCGGCGGCGTATCAATTTATGTACACGAAAGTATCAAACACGAAGTAACAGAAGAATTATGCGAACTTGGTAACCACTACCTATGGATACACATAGATAAACTCTCATTGGACATCGGAGCGATTTACAAACCAGGTGAATCTAATATAAACAACTTTTTAGAAACATACATCTCAGAATTGGAACGGCGAGAGAGGACGATTGTTTTCGGAGACTTTAACATCGATCTAATTAGTAAGGACAGTCACGTCTCAAGATACCGAAATGAAATCAAAGGAACAGCATAATATAAAAATAAAATATAAAAAGCTTTATTAATTCCTTACAACTTCATCAATGAGGTTTTTACACTTAGAGTATAAGACACTATTATAATTATAAGTATGTTAGTGTGTTAGTAGTGAAATAAAATCTTTATGTACGTATTTGTTAGTATTGTGTGTTTGTATCTCCAATGTTTGTTTCCTCTATGTAAGTAAGTAAAAGCCTCCTCCAAATGTTTCCATTCGTCCCGTAGTCTGGCTGTTCTTGCCCAAAATTTGCCAGATATTCTTTCAATACTGTCCACCCACCTTTTGAAAGGTCTGCCTCTCTTTCTTTTCTTCGGGTTTGAGATATCTTTATTTCCCATAAGAAATTTCACTTACATGAGAAATATTTAACTAATTAAAAATAAACATAATTGATTAACGTACAGTTTTGGCAAAACATAAATAAATTAGAATACACAAAAATACTCAAAAAGTGTAGGGTAATCGCTAATAATTTAACACAGCTAAAACGTAAACATACACGGAACGCGCGCAACTAGATGTGGTATGTAATGTACTAAGGTGCGCTCACTTTATTTTCATTAAACATATGTAACTTTAAGCATTTCTTAAATATTGGCATAGATTTAGCATTTTTAATGGTTTTTGGTAGTTTATTATACAATGCAGCACCTTCGTACATCACATTTTTTTTGCCGTAGCTAGTGCGTGGTGAGTATAATTGTATGTCATCCGCATTTCTTAGCCTAATTTTGTGTATTTGATGTTTCTTTGTAAAATGTATGTGTGTGTGAATGCTTTTATTAAGTATTTTTCTTATTAAGATGCAAGTATTATATGTGTATGTGTGTAATATGTTCATTATCTTCGTTTCATTTTATATTTGTTGTGTTGGTGTACTGTAATCATAATGGAAGAGTGTTTTTATTAACTTATTTTGTGCTACTTGTAGCGTTTCTATATTGGTTTTGGCTGCTGTGCCCCATACTTCTATAAGATAATCCAGGTGAGGCTTTATAAGAGTGTTATATATACTGTAACGAACCTGGAGTGGAAGACATCGGACAACACTCCGTAGGGCTCCCGTGAGCGAAGTCAATTTCGATTTAACCCTCTCCATATGTGGCTTCCAGTTCAGGTGGTTATCCAAAATTAATCCAAGGTACTTTTCGTGATCAACTTCTTTGATAGGTTGATTATTTATGGTTAGTTGTGAATGGTGAGATATTTTTTTGTTTTTTGCTGCGAAAATTATGTAGTTGGTTTTGGCTATATTTATTGTGAGTAGATTGCACTGGAACCACATATTTAAAAGATGTAGATCATCCTGAGCGTCACACATAACAGCGTCTACAGAGTGTCCAAAATAAAATAAAGCTGTATCGTCGGCGTACAACGATACATCGCCTTTTAGTCCAACTTCATGAATATTATTTATATAAATTAGGAATAATAAGGGTCCCAAAATTGATCCCTGCGGAATGCCATAACTCACGATTTTAGGAATGCTTTGGGTTTCTTTAATCTTAACCACTTGAGAACGATTTGCCAGGTAAGATTTAAAGATATCAAGGGCACTACCAGTGATACCAATGTCATTTAGTTTCTTTAATAACAGTTTGTGACTTATTGTGTCAAATGCCTTTTTTAGGTCTATGAAAATTCCTAATGCTATTTGCTTTTTGTCGATACTTAGTTTAATTTTTGTAATTAGATCTACTGTTGCAGAAAGTGTATTGGATTTTGGCCTAAAACCGTATTGTTTTTTATAAAGAAAGTTTTGCGCTCTTAGATGTTCATCGAGGCGGTTGTATAAAACACGTTCAAAAATTTTTGATAAAACTGGCAAGACTGAAATGGGACGATAATTTCCTGGATCCGATTTGCTTCCATTTTTGTAAATGGGGCTGACTTTGGCAATTTTGAGGCTGTCAGGAAAAGTTCCAAGCTCTAAATTTTTATTTATACAATTTGTTAGTTCACCTAGTATTAAGTCTTTTACGCATTTGATTGATTTAGTGTTTATACCGTCTAAGCCAGAGCTAGTGTTTAGTTTTAAGTTTTCAATTATGTTTTCTATTTCATTTATGGTGCATGGTGTTATTTGTGAAAGTGTGTCCAAGGTTCCAGTTACCTGCGTTCCTTTAGTGTGGGTTAGATTGTTATGGTATTTATTGGGGATTTGACTAGCCAGAACTGATCCAATGTTTGAGAAAAAGTCATTAAAACACTCACAAATGTCTGTCTGATCAGTCAAAACTCCAGATGGCATAAAGAGTTTACTCGGTGCTGGTTGCTCTCTAACCTTATTCCTTGAGAGATCATTTATAAGACTCCACATTTTTTTTGGATTTTTCTTGCATTGATCAAAAGCATTTTGGTAATAATCACTTTTTGTTTGTTGTATATGTTGATTGACTTCATTTCTTTGATTGACAAATTTTTCCTGCAATAATTGATCATTCACTTTTTTTTTGTGCATGTTCCACAGTATGTTTCTTTTATTTATAAGATTTATAATTGTTTTGTTTATCCAATCTTGCCTGGGCGGATTCAATATTTTATATTTTGATATTTTGCTGATATTGACACTGGATAATAACTTTTGTTCAAGTAGTTGGTATAGATCGTCTTCGTTGGTGGTATTCCATTCTCTCACAGTTTTGTACAGCTTTTCATAATCTATAGCTTCATATTTTACTCTTTTAGGCGGTTCTGGTTCATGTTTCTTAACTTCTAAGTATATTTGATTATGATCCGACATAGCAGTTGCAATTATAGCAAGATGGAACTTGACGTCAGCAAGGTTTGTGCAAACATGGTCAATTATAGTTTTCGTTGTGGCAGTTTCTCGGGTACAATAGCTCTCCTCGACTTTGTTTAGAAGTCTATAACCACTAGTTTGTAGTTCTTCTTTATATTTAATTGCTGTCTGATCCAAATTCAGCACATTAATATTGAAATCCCCAAGTATTATTACTCTTTTTCGCTTTTGTAATTGCTTGGTGTATGTTTCAAGGAAGTTCTTGAAATTAGAAGCGTCTGGTTTACGATAGATGCCAGCTATGTCAAGGGAATACTTTTCAAGATGGATCCATACGTAGTGGTTGTCATCCAGGCATAGTTCCTCGATTAAGTGGTGTTTTAAGTTGTTGTGAGCGAAAATTGATACTCCGTCACCCCTTACGCAGTGCCTGTAGTTGTAGTAGTGCGTATAGCCAGGAATTTGAAGTCTTTTAGCTTCATCATCAGTTTTTATCCATGTTTCAGTAAGTATTATAATGTGTATGGTACTACGAAAAGATTCCACTACACACTTTAGTTCGTCCAATTTTCCTGGTTTTACGATACTGCGCACATTAGTATACAGGAATTTTATAGATTTGTTGCTCGTGGTAATATCATCATAGTTGTCAATCATTTGGTAAGTTATAAAGTCTTTTGCGTGAGAGTTTTGGTTATGGCTGGTGTCTATTGACTTTCTTTTCTTGTTTCTGGGGATCCAGTTTGTCACGACTTGGGCCCAAGGAACAGGATACGAAATACTAAATAAAATAAATAAACTGTACAGTACCCGTGAAACCAGCACTACAAACACTATACTTGATCACGTATGCACGAACATTAACAATCACTCGTTCAGCATGTCTATAATTGACTCATGCCTATCAGATCACAAGCAGATATTCCTTGAAATAGGCTGCTTGGCAACAAGGATAAACAAGAGGATCCAATACAAAGCACTTAACTATGATAAATTATACAATAGTACCCTAACAGCAAACTACGCTAATAACGAACACGACTACTACATTTTAGTAAGATTTATCTCAGAACAAATAAAGAAGATAAGACTAAAATCCTAAATCTACCTCAAGAAGACTGGATAAATCGAAATATTATAGACTCCATCAACTTACAAAATCACTTATGGCAACAAACAAGATCATACCCGAAAGACGATGATCTACGGAGGAAGTTTAATGAAGAACAAGACAGAGTAAAAAACTTAATCAAGACAAAGAAGAAAACCTACTACCATAGTTTATTTCATAACAACTACAAACGACCTAAAAAAATGTGAGAAATCATTAATAACTTAGCAGCGAATAAAATCAAAGACAGCAATGTTCCCCCCTAACTGTTTTCGAACTCGGAATGGATAACAAACGGTAATGAAATTTGTGACGTACTTAACTCATTCTTTGCATCAATAGGCGCGGTCTTAGCTGACGAAATACCTAACATGTATCACATAAACACAGGTAATATTCTCATGTACGACAATAACTACACACATGACATAACTTTGGACGAACTTTCCCCCTGTAACACTGACGAAATATCAAAAAATTATTGACAATCTTGACTCCAACACCAGCACAGGCTTGGACGGTGTCAGCACAAAAGCTATCAAATGCCTTAAAAATATAATTGTGGAAAGTTTAACTAACTGTATAAATGTTAGTTTAGCGCGCGGCACTTTCCCCGACTCACTTAAAGTTGCAAGGGTCAGTCCGATTTACAAATCTAGAAGTAGAACTGACCCCGGTAACTATCGGCCGGTATCGGTCTTACCCGTTATTTCGAAAATATTCGAACGAGTGTTATACAGCCGTCTAATCGAATATTTGACAAAGAAAAAGTTCCTAATTGATCAACAATATGGCTTCCGCCCTAAATCAAGTACTCTCACAGCCTCGGTAGATTTAATAAAGAAAATAAAAACTCATATTGATCAAAAAAACGTTGTTGTGGGTATTTTCATTGACCTGAAAACGGCGTACGATACTGTAAGCCATCAAAAGCTACTACAGAAATTATACAACTTAGGTATTTCAGGCAGCGCCCTCAGTATATTCACTTCATATTTGCAAAATAGGAAACAAGTCGTTAAGATAGATAGCTTCATCAGCTCGATATAAAACATAACATACGGCTGTCCACAAGGCTCAATTATTATCTCATTACTATTTCTAATTTACATAAATAACATTGACATTGACAGGACACCTAACGTTATATGCGGATGATACCTGCCTTTTTTACTTCGATAGGTCTCTGCAAAACATTATAATCGATGCGCAAAAGGACCTTGACCTGCTCAGTGAATGGTTAAAATATAACTTACTCACTATTAACACCTTAAAAACATCATTTATGATTTTCGCCGCGAAAAATAAACCATTGCCGGAGTTCCCACCTCTTACGATCAACGGAGAAACAATTAAGCGGTCTAATCACGAAAAATATCTCGGACTGTGGGTAGAAGCCAAACTTACTTGGAAACTGCACATCGATCATATTAAAACGAAATTAATATCGCTATTAGGAGCGTTAAGAAAAATTACAAAATGTATCCCGAAAAAAGTACGACTAATTATGTATAACTCCCTAGTAAAATCGAATCTTGAATACCTAATCGAAGTGTGGGGATCAGCCGCTAAATCTAATCTAAACTCATTACAAAGAATACAAAACAAAATCATTAAAGTATTATTCTACTACCACTATCTACATGCAACAAAAAAATTATATGATAAAACTAAACTACTAAATATCAAACAAATTTACACATATTACACCTGCATTCTCAAAAAAATCACCACGAACTCCATACAATCAAACATACAACTACATAAAAAAGCAGTAACCTACAACACGAGAAGTAAAAACAAATTCCAGCTAATAACTGCACGAGCACGGACTAATTACGGCAGAAAAACAGTATTAGTGGAGGGAACACGACTGTTCAATGATTTGCCGGAAAATATAAAGAGATGTGATAGTATTAGTATATTTAAGAGGAAACTAAAAAAACATGTATGTACCCTATAACGTCACCAACGCCCCAGAGGCAAATATTATTTATTATTATTTCAAAGTAACTATGTGTCTCATTATAAGTGAACTGTTATTTAGTTCTTATGGGAAATAAATATCTTTAAACCTAAGTATGGAGGTTACAAATGCTATGCAATCGCTTTACCGCGGCAGTCCCCGAGTGCCACACGTTTTTTTTTTTGTTTATTTATATCCCTCACTAACCCAATAAGTTTTCAACCCTGTTTTCAACTGTATCAATCGAAGAATTTTATTTGTTTTTAACTTTTTATTTTTTTATAACTTTACCGGACGGGTGTGATCGCTGGACGCGAAGTCGGGAAGGTTGTAAGACTATATTAGTCCAAACGGCGCTGACGTCCTGCACCAATAGTTCAGGGTATATTCAATACTCACTGCGATATATTACTCTTGAAGGAACACAGATTTTTGACGGGGAAATAATAAGACCATATTACTGATAAGTCTTTTTAACCTTTCAACTGTCATTAACAAAACACAATAGAAATTTAATTGTTATCCGCCTCAATGAGGCATCGTAACAGATAATGAAATAAGTATTCAAGAAGCGATTTCAGGACTCCTCAGGACTACTACATTACTAAAAAAAAAAACTTTATTCATATAAAAAAAAAGGTAAAACACTAAATACTAATTTGCTTAAATCGACGAAAAATTCAACTATGTTATGTGCCTGAACTAGGTCATCCTGTGTTTCAGGCGAGGCAAGGTATAATAACATTTCTAAATAATCACATTAATTATAAAAATCTAGTCATCTAATAGGTATGTAAAAAGTGTAAATAGTACAATAAATCCTACTTGCTAAAATCTTAGTAACTATCCTTACTTAGCTAAACTTAATTAGCACAATATTTAATTTATTTAAGTACAATTAATAGTTTCTCTGTATCTTCATAGGACATACTTTGAAGAGCTTCCTTGAGAGTTCTTTTACAATTATTATAATTTAGAGAATAAATTTTAGCTCTCACATTTAGTCTGTTATAAAGTAATGGTCCTAGGTAGATAAAAAATTTGGCTGCGAAGGCATGTTTTGTACTTTTTGTAGGGCAAACTATGTCTTTCCTACTAATTAGGTGGAACTAGTTTCCATATTGATGACTGCAAATTTGGCAGATGGCGCGCGCTACCTCTCAAGCCCTATTTCACAGATGAACCATATCTGTCAAGCCCCAAGACCACCCGTGACGTAAAAGATTTATGACCCACTTTAAGTAGTAGCGAATCCTTACCTTACAGAGACCCGCGAATCGCCTCCCGTTTTACAAGCTTTATTTATTAAAAATACCTTAAGTTTATACATGTATTACAGCTAAACAGCCTTATTTTAATAACTTTACATAGTATCTTATATATCACGAGATTTGTAAAATTATGGCTTTTATGAGGTATCTTTCATGATTCTAACTATTCCGGCTGAAAAGATATTTCAGATGCAACGGGATTATATTAGTTAGTAATTAAATCGCCCCCCGGCAAAAAAAGTGTCATAACATGTAATAACTGTTATTACATGTTATGACACTTTTTTTGCCGGGGGGCGAAATATTAAATTATTTGCAAGTGATTTTACTGGCAAAATACTGAACCAACCTTTACCTTTCTAAAAGAAACCTCAAGCTAGTCTATTCCTCTAGAAAAATCTAGTATTTTAATTTTTGTACCTAGATTTTTCAGCCCGCTATGAGCCTCTGAATACAGGTTGGGTAGCCTTTATTTCACGAAATCCGCTTTGCGGCTTTTAGACTCGATTAGGTTAAGGGCCTGAAGGGCTAGATTTCAGCAAGTTAGGTCCAGGGCTAGGTCTTGGTGATCTGGATGCAATAAAAGATTTTACGTTTTGTCTGTTTAACTTACATACCTAATCGAGGCGTACAATGGCCGAGTATACGACTTTCATCAAAATTGCCTTTTTATTTCATTTTATCTGTTAGATAGCACTATCAATACCTATACTTTTTACATATAAGTATAATGACTACACAAAATATGTATAAAAATGGAAAGATGATGGCACAGTGAGTATTTTAATTATTTCTTTTTTCTTTTATTATTATTTTCAGGCCACAAAGATCCATACAGTGTTAGTAAAGAAAAACTAAATCTAATGTTAGTATACTTATTTCTAATCTTATCTCAAGTCTAGACTGGCTCTCCGCCAAATCCGGCCCCACCCGCACCAGCTGCCCGACGAGGCGGTCTACTTCCACCTTCTTCTATTTTTTTACCGACTTCTAAAAAAAGGAGGAAGTTTTCAATTCAGATGTTAGTATTTTCTTTTTTATGTATGTTCGGGTATAACTCTGTTATTTTAAGACGATGCTCTCGAGGTGGTCCCATATAAATTTCATTAACTTTGTTTTCGTACTTTTTGAGTTAGCTTCGATAATACGTATTTTTTTCCCACTTAGTCGATATGGATGGATGTTATAATAACTTCCTGCCACTGTTAATTACATAGCAAGTTTGTGTGGGATAGGTACCATAAGCAAAAAGTGTAAAATAAAAGCGTTTTTAACCGACTTCCAAAAAGGACGAGGTTATATGTTCGTCGCGTATGTTTTTTTTTTTTTTGTATTTCCATCGATTTCTCCGTCAATTGTGGACCGATTTTGAAAATTATTTTTTGTTTGAAAGGGTGTGCTCTCGAATTGGTCCCATATTAATTTTATTAACTTTGCTTTGATAGTTTTTGAGTTAGCTACAAAATACGTATTTTTTTCCCACTTAGTATGTAGATGATATGATAAGTTTCTGTCACTGGTAGCAGGTAGTGGTATTCGAATGTGTGTGGGGTAGGTACCACAACTAAAAAGTGAAAAAAAATTGTAAAAAGTTTTTACGAAAAAAGTCGGTGTCTTTGGTTTGGAATTTTCGTTATTTACCACCGACTTCTGAAATAAAATTATTATTCACTTTGTAGTGTTTTTAGGGTTCCGTTAAAAAACGGAACCCTTATAGATTCGTCATGTCTGTCTGTCTGTCTGTCTGTCTGTCTGTCTGTCCGTCCGTATGTCACAGCCACTTTTTTCCGAAACTATAAGAGCTATGCTGTTGAAATTTGGTAAGTAGATGTATTCTGTGAACCGCATTAAGATTTTCACACAAAAATAGAAAAAAACAAATAATTTTGGAGTTCCCCATACTTAGAACTGAAACTCAAAATTTTTTTTTTCATCAATCCCATACGTGTGGGGTATCTATGGATAGGTCTTCAAAAATGATATTGAGGTTTCGAATATCATTTTTTTCTAAACTTAATAGTTTGTGCGAGAGACACTTCCAAAGTGGTAAAATGTGTGTCCCCCCCCCTGTAACTTCTAAAATAAGAGAATGATAAAACTAAAAAAAATATATAATGTACATTACTATGTAAACTTCCACCGAAAATTGGTTTGAACGAGATCTAGCAAGTAGTTTTTTTTAATACGTCATAAATCGTAAACTTATCGTTACTTGCTGCTACGGAACCCTTCATGGGCGAGTACGACTCGCACTTGGCCGGTTTTTTTTTGTGTAAGTGATTTGTTTATTTTAGAACCTGCAGTAGTTACGACACCACAGTCAAGCTTCTTATTATTGTTTGCGTGTATTTTCCGACTGTAATGGCAAGACAAACATTAAATTTTAGACTAGAAGGTTTACCTCTCTTGTGTGATAAACTTGATAATATAATTTCTACAAAAAGCGAATATCATGCAATCATCTCCTTTTCATCATTATCAGCCTACAGCAGTCCACTGCTGGACATAGGCCCCTCCATTTGCACGTCATTCAGCTCAATTTTCAGCAACTCATCCAGCTGCTTCCAGCCACCCTGCGAAGATCGTCGCTCCACCTAGCCTGAAGGCGTTCTACCTTACGTTTGTCGATTCGCGGTCTCCACTCAAGAACACGTCTACTCGAACAGTCATCGGTTCTACGGTTAATATGGCCGGCTCATTGCCACTTCAGCTTGCTTATTCTGTGAGCTATGTCGATAACTTTGGTTCTATCCAGATTTCCTCATTCCGTATTCTATCCCTCAGAGATTTTCCAAGCATAGCTCGCTGAGCGACCTTGAATTTATGGACCAGTTGTTCCGTGAGTGTTCACGTTTCGGCTCCGTAAGTCATAACAGGCAGGACGCATTGATAGAAGACTTAAGTCTTCATGTTTTGCGGAATATATGACAAGAAGACTCGACGGAGCTTTCTAAATGCTGCCCAGCTAAATTCTTCTGTAAGCCTCCTTCTCAAAGTTGTTCTTACCAAACTGCAGAGTTTGCCCTAGGTAAACGTATTCTCGAACAACCTCGAGAGCATCGCCATTGACAGCAATCGGCCCCGGAGAGACGTGCATCTATCAACCTGCTAATGTTTATGGTGGTCCAGTGGGCAGAAACCAAAATCAGATATGGACCATTTTATTTAGAAATAATATTTAATAGCTATAATATTCTCAATGTTCTCTGCATTGAGAGCATTTTTATGTGTGTCTGTACTACATATAGATAATAATTTAAATGTTTTAATTATGCTAATTGACAGATGGTGAGAAAAACTATGCAAGAACATACTACGCTTGCATCAAGCATCATTCAGCAAGATGCGTGTGTGGCCTGTTCTACGTAGATGCTGCGTTTCAATTGAGTCTACTAATTCTTTTCTCTGACTATACTGTTGTGTTAACAGCGTTTGCATTTCTGTAATTGTATCTTTATTACTTAGATCTTTTTACGGTTTTTTTTTTGTTATTATAAAATCCTTTCACACTTGAAAATACAAAATTTATGTTGTTAAATTTTCTATTTTGGACATGAAAGACAGGACAGGACATGTGTATTGTGTCTTTCTGATGATTATATTAACCTATTTGTTTTCATTATTTATTTTCTTTTTACATAAATATAAACTTACGCCTTCTTCCCATGGGGGTAGGCAGTACTTCTTTCCTTTTTTAATTTCTCATAAGTTATAAAAATAGGTAGTTTCCTTTCAAAAAAAAAAAAACAATCAAATTCAATCATATGCCATGTCAGGTAAAAATAATACAAAGGACAACTACAAGTTATGAAATCTGTATTCAATTAACACTAGTTAGCACTCGAAGCCAAAACGTCTTATAAAACGCGTGTACATTTATCATTACACTCGAGGTGGTAATATTCGCGCGAGCGCGATAAGTGAGCTGAGTGTGAACTAACATAGCACAGTTGTATCATAATGTACTATTATCTACTAGACCTGTGAATTACCATACTTTCTTATTACAAGAAGACTGTAATATAGCAAGGTACTCCATACTCTAACATCAAAGATCCAAACTCCTTTTTTTTTTTTTTTTTTGGGTGGGAAATCATCAAATAACTTCTCCCGCTCTGGGCGGAGCGGGAGGGCGTGTCAGACTCTTACTGACTAAAACCCACCCGTGTTCCTTCAGTTGCCGTGTTGCCAGGGGGCCACGATGTCCCTATCGGTTTTCTTCGAACCCCCGGCAGGCATTGGCCCTAGCGGACCCCGTCAATTCTGCTGACATCTCTTTGAGGCGCGCGTGGAACACAACGCGCCGTCGACCCGGGCTTGGTCCTTATCGGACGGCGAGCTACCCATTGCTCACCGTCCGCAAGCCCGCGCCTACGGTGGCCGGAAATCTTCACGTGATTTCCGACGCCCAGGGCGTCTCCTGCTGCGGCGATTAGGGGCGCGAGGGCGCGAAATTTGTCTCTCCCTCACGCGCTCCGTCTCCTCCTTCGCGAGCATTACTGCTTCGCAGAACGAGGTGACGGCCTCCCATTTCCTCTCGCTCCGTAGCATGGCCCGAATCAGGGCCGGACGCGAGAGATCACCGCCGCCAATCGCTTCCACGAGGACACGGCGATGCTCTGCCCAAGCCGGGCAGACCTCCACCGTATGCTCCACGTGTCCTCCGGGCGATCCACACAGTGATGACACCCGGGCGTTTCCTCCCGCTTCATCCTGAACAGGTACCTCCCGAAACAGCCGTGTCCGGTGAGCACCTGTGTCAGGCGGAAGGTGAGGACGCCGTGGCGCCTCTCTAGCCACTCCTCAAAGAGAGGTCTTATCGCCGCAATTATGGCGTGCCCAGCGCTGGGTTGCGACAATCGCACTCTCCATTCCGCCATGAGATCCCGCCGGAGCTCTGTCCGCTGTGCCGCGACTTCTTGCGGCATCGGAGTTAAGCCCCGGCGTTTCGCCTCCTCGCGCCACTCCCAAATGTGCGCGAGGACCTTTGCCTCCAGATCCCATGGCGGTACTCCGGCAAGGAGGCTCGCCGCCTCGCAGGAGACCGTGCGGTATCCTCGGGCCAGCCGGATGGCCATGACCCTTTGGGACGCGTTAAGCCGGCGGGCTGGCTGCCGCCTCAATGAAGGCGCCCACACCGGCGCCACGTAAAGGGCCATGGACCGCACGACCCCCGCGTAGAGCCTCCGGCAGGAGGCGTTTGGACCTCCCAGATTGGGCAGGAGCCGCTTCAAGGCAGCCCCGGCCCGGTCCAGTCTGGGAGCCAAACGTCGGAAATGCTCCACGAAGTTCCACCGGCTGTCGAGGACGAGTCCCAGATACTTCATCGTCGACTCGACGCCGATGTGAACCCCTCCCGCCTTTACCTGGGAACCCGACGGTGGCGCACTGCGAGGACCATAAAAACCCATGGCCTCGGACTTGTGCAGGGCCACCTCGAGTCCCAGCTGCCGGATTCTGTCGACGATTGTCGCAACCCCGCGTGTCGCTAAGTCGGCCGCCGCCTGGTACGACCTCCCCTGCGCCAGGACCAGCGTGTCGTCAGCGTAACAGACGACGCTGACGCCAGTAGGGAGATCGGCGCGCAGCACCCAGTCGTATCCGATGTCCCACAGATGCGGTCCCAGGACCGATCCCTGTGGGACACCGCACGACATCTCTCGCCGGTTCCACTTGCCTTGGTGACCGGGGTAGATGACAGCCCTGTCCGTCAAATAGGCCTCGACCACACGACAGAGGTAGGTCGGCATCCGGTGATACCGAAGTGCCTCCCTGATGCAACTCCAGGGCAGGGTGTTGAAGGCATTGGCGATGTCTAGAGACACCGCCAAGACGACCCCACCCCGGGCCACAGCATCCTCCGTCGTGAGGGCCCGCACGCGCATGATGGCGTCCACCGTAGAGCGCCCCCTGCGGAAACCGAATTGGCTCTCCGCCAGATTCGGCCCCACTCGCACCAGCTGCCCGACGAGGCGGTCTGCAATGACTCTTTCAAAGAGCTTGCCCACCTCGTCGAGCAGCACAATGGGCCGATAGGCGGACGGAGAGTCCGCCGGGCGCCCCGGCTTCCTAATGAGGACCAGTTTCCCAGTCTTCCAACAAAGTGGGAACTGGCCTCTCTCCATGCATGCGCATAGGAGCCCCCTTAGTCGAGGCCCGAGAGTCCCCATGGCCAGGACCCAGGCTTTTCCAGGAATGCCGTCGGGTCCTGGGGCGGTATTCATCGCACTCATTTTGCGTACCGCCACTCTCATCTCTACCTCGGTCACCTCCGGAGCATCGTCGTCGTCGTCGGCGATGTGGTCCGCATCGGGCACCGCAATAGGCGGAGCCATGGGCGGGGGCGTATGTTCCCCTCTTGAAGGGAACAGAGCGCTCACCACGTCCTCCACAAGCTGGGGCCGGAGACTCTGCGTCAGCGGGGGAGCCCATGGGCGGAGCTTCTCCCGCACCATCTTATATGGGCGTCCCCACGGGTCTCTGTTCAGAGTCTCCAGCAACTCCTCACGGGCCAGAGTCCTGGCCCGTAGGATCTCCGCTTGGAGGGCGGTCTTCGCCGCTCTGTACCCCTCGTACAGCTCCGCCTCAATGGCTTCCGTATCCGGAGGGCGGATACGGAGCCTGCGGTGTCTGGCGTACCGGCGTCGCGCAGCTACGCACGCCCTGCGCAGAGCTTCCAGCTCTTGCGACCACCAGTACAGCTGGCGCGAAGCACGTCCAGGATGGACCCGGGGCATTGCCACGTCGCATATATTGGACATGGCCTCCCGGAACTACTCCGCCTCGTCGTTGATGTCGGCAGGCCTGTCCGGTGATGACACCCAGGCCTGCACGATCGAGGCTTCCAGGAGAAGCTCCCGGTCCATCTGCTTCAGCGCCCACCGCGGACCACTCGGGGCCTGTCGGACCGGCGCGCTCGAGGTCTGGGCGGAGACGTCAAACCGGATGTACCGGTGATCGGAATAGGTCTCCACCTCCTCTATGACGCGCCAGTCGATTACACGCGGTGACAGAGCGGGGCTGGCGAACGAAATGTCCACCACTGATTCGCCCCGCATCCGCACACACGTGGGGACAGAACCCCGGTTTAGGACGACCAGGCCCGTCTCCAGAGCCCAGTCCTCCACCATCCTACCCCGTGTGTCCGTAAAGCGGGAACCCCAAGCCAGATTTTTGGCATTGAAGTCCCCGAGGACGAACACGGGGAGGGAACCGAACTCGACGACGACGACTCTCAACTCTACGAGGGAGTTGTGGAACTCGGCAAGAGTTCGGTTCGGGGAGAAGTATACCCCTACCACGACAATCTCCCCGAACCGAGCTGCCACGCAACCCCGTCCTCTCTTGACAGACTCGAGGGACGGGGTACCAGCGGCGGCCGACGAAATAAGGGTCACTGAGCTGCTCAGGTCCTCCACCCAGTCATCCCTGGGCGGGACAAAGTACGGCTCAGCGACCACGGCGATGTTAATTGACCACTGCACCATGCTCTGGAGCAACAGATCCTGAGCGGCAGCGCAGTGGTTGATGTTCGCCTAGAGGAGGCGTAATGGGGCCGTTATTGACACTCCATTTCAACCCCCTCCCTAGCCCCCTCTGAGGGCACCGCCGCGGCGGCAATGGCGGCGACGACGACAGTGGAAGCGGCAGCGGCGGCAGCAGTAGTGGCGGCGGCTGCGGCGGTGACGGCGGTGGCGGAGGGCTTGCCCCTGCCTCTGGCTTTGGCTGGTGGAGCGCAGGCCTTGCTCCCAGCCCGGTGATCGGCCGGCTTGCCAGCCGCTGCACATACGACGCAGTGCGGCGCGGCGTTGCACGAGCCGGCCTTATGACCGGGCTGACCACAGCGGAAGCAGTGGTCGCTGCGGTCTACCTCCGAGGTGCAATTCACTCCCACGTGGTCGCCCACCCGGCAGCGGAAACACCTCAAAGGTCTGGGCTCCAGCAGTTTGACCTGCGCGGAGACCCACCCACCAGAAGCCTTCGGCCCTCCCCGGCTATCAGCTTGGCCGCAGACACGGGGCAGCTCACCGTTACGGCTCGCATCCCCGTGGAGTCAGGGTGGATGGTGCCTGCCCTCACCTCCTCGGCAGAGCACCCCCCAGTCCTGGCGACCGCGGCCACCACCTTTTCCGCCGTCACGCAGTCGTCCAGGCCCCGGATGCGCAAGTCAGCGCGTTTAGTGGGCCTGGACACTCGGGCCTCGTCCGGATTCAGAGTCGCCCTGAGCCTATTGGCCAGAGCGTCCGCTGCCGGGCCGCTGTTCGCACCGGGGATCTCCAGCATCCTGGCCCCAGTCGCGGTGATCTTAAGCCGGACGCCATTGGCGGTCTCCTTCAGATCCACCGCTGCATCCACCTTGGCGAGCACGTGCTGATAGGACACACCCTTCTTTGCCGCTTCCGGCTGTAGTGTAATCACTACAGCTGCGGACTTCGGGGCGCGGAGCCTAGCCGCGACGCTTCGCTCCTTGCGCCGCTGCCGCCTCGCCATCCTTTTGGCCGCCCTTGCCGCCTTACCAGCCTTCTTCTTCTACCCGGCTACTTGCCATCCGGCGTCGGCCGGAGGAGATTCAGAAGGTGGTGGGGGCGGCCGATTCGCCGCCTTAGCCGAGGCCCCGGTTGCTTTGGCCGGGTCCCTGCCGCCTTGACCGGGGCACCCGCCGCTTTGGCCGGGGCCCCCGACATCTTGGCCGGGACCCCCGCCGCCTTGGCTGGGGCCTTCGCCGCCTGTGCAGCCACCCCACCTTTGGTCGGCCCCGACGAGGCTGGACCGGCTGTGGCAGCTGCAGTGGCGGCGTATGACAACGCCCTTAGCTGGCCCGGGGCCGGCTGGCTTGCCGCCAACGGGGGGTGCAGGACAATGGCCTCCAACGTGGAAAACTTGCTCCGTAGAGCAGCCATTTCCTGCCGCACAAGGTTGAGGATACGGTCCTCTGCAGTCACGGGCCGTCCCTGCCCATGCCGCTCCCCTTCCTGCGGCACCTCTCGGGGGCCAGCTCCTCGGAGCCCGGCCAAGTCCGCTCGGAGCTCCGCATTCTCCTTTTGGAGAAGCTCCATGGCGGCTGTCAAGCGGGCGATCTCCGCCCGCATTTCTGACATACCGTCCGACGGAGGCCCGGGTTGGAGGGCCTCCGCTGCCGCCATGATAGAGGCAGTGGCCGCGGATACAGCCTTGCCTCTAGAGGACATCGTCCTCTTCAAGGCCACCTCACTGATCACGGCCGCTACCTCCTCCGCGAACTTGGCCGCTCGCTCCGAATTGGAGCCGCCAGCGGCGTCCGGCTTACCACCACAGTGGTCCGGCTTGTTTTTGGCCCGCTCCCGGAGCGGACGAGCCATTTCGGCGGCCTGTTCGGTGGCGACCACCCCACCCTGAGCACTCTTCGCGGCGTCAGGCCGCGCCTTCGTGCCCACCTGTGAGGCGGCGACCACCACCTCCGACTCCTCCGTTGGGCCTCGGATGACGAGACCCCGGTTTCGCTCTCCGGACTGATTAGTGGCGTATCAGGCCGCTTGAGGCGACCTCGATTGCCCCGCCCCGGCCTCGAAGCGGAAGCTGCTCCCGCTACCGCTCGTCCTCGGCCTCTCCTTACTGTCGGCACTTTCGCGATCGGGAGGCTTTCCTCGCTCGAGGATTGCCCCGCCGATCCTGTGCGCTCCGACCCGCGCGATCTTTTGCCCCAGAACTTGGAGCCCCCACGTCCTACGTCCTGGTCGGACATACTTTGGTCCCCTGAGGGACTGGAGCCTCCTCGGCTCTTGTTGCCGTCGCCGGCAAGCGGTACCTTCTCCGCCAATACAATTGGCACTTTGTCTGCGTAATTTTTGTTTTTTATATTATTAATTTCCATTTGATTCCCACGAGTAAAATAAGAAGTATATGTCCACCTAGGCAGAGCCTTTTACCTAGGTAAGCCTATATACTGTAGAGGTCGGCAGGTATCTACAGGGGAAGCGCTAACGACTGGTCCCCCACCAGCCACTCATCCTCTCGCCGCGCTTCGAAACTTAGGATTAGGTGGTTTTTTATCTTAGAGGTGTCCTTCCTCTGGGCCGGGCGGTTAAGCCAAGCCCCCGGCGGCGGCATTATACATGCCTCCGTTCGCTGTCCAGATAACCTGGCTCAGCGAACCCGCCGAAAGTTCTCCCTCAAGATTGCTCTAGAGGGAGAAACGACAGCCGCTTTGGTGCGCCTGCACCGCAGCGGCTGGGGCACGTCCAGTGTCAATCGACAAACGTCGATCGATCAGGAGTGACCCGCCTCCCTCGTTCCCCCACTGTGCCCTCTGCAAATCAGAGGGACACGCGGAAGAACGTCGAGGAGCATGCTGCTCCCCCGCCCACAGAAATTCGCCACAAACAATACCCTCTCCGAAAAACTCCCAAACCTTTTCCGAAGAGTATATTGTTCATGCCCAGGGTCAGTGGCGTGCCTAGGGGTCAAAATTAGGGCAAGCCGCCAAATTTTTTACGAAAAATAAAATCTGCCAAGTGAGGGATTGACTTATTTTCATTTATGTTGTTCATGGTATAACATTATTATAATTTTGGTTAGAAAACCTTTCAAATGCGAAAAGGTCATGACATGTCAGGCACGTAATTGTCATAAGCGCCATCTATCGCCATGGATGCGCGTAATTACACCGCTTAGTCGAACCTTTTTACCATAATTCATATTGGCTTGTCTCATGCAAAATTTTTCGATCAAAAGTCACTAGATGGCTCCCATAGTATCGATTTGTTGTTCTATTGCCAAACGCATAATTTTATGAGTTTAAAATTTTAATGTCGATTGAAAATGTTAACATGAGATATTACCTACCTAAACAAAATTTTATAATTTATCATAATCATAATGACAATAGCCAACTCTAATCTTTATTTCAAAACACCTATGAAGAATCTCTTCGATACGGACATTATTGTTTTGTGATCTCAATGAGATGTACTTAAACATAATAGGATGGTTTATTTTTCAGCAGTTTTCCAAAACTATATTGCCATAAAAACAACACTAGTCATATGCTTTCATGGCACCAGCTACTTACATAAGTTTGTGTAATAGACATTCGAATGCCTATTTCAATCTATGCTTCGACTGACAAAAATACATGTTTTTTTTCCGAGAAATAGGTACAATAATTGGACCCTGTTAAGCAGAATAGATCCAACCAACAATTTTTATGAAATTGAGTTACGTATATGACGAGAATCTACACATCGAGTTTTATATTTGCACAAAAGATCCTGGCGGTCTGATGACATTGCCCTAACAAAAACTACCAGATGATTATAACTTGACCTGATATTTTTGTCTACACTTCTAAACTTCAAATCGCATTTACTCAAAACTAACAAAATGTTGGTTGGATCTATTCTGCTTAACAGGGTCCAATTTGAGGTTGGTTACGGTGAAGTAAAGAGTTACTTATTGTCAGAAAAATCAATATAAATACCTTTACGAACACAGTTTCCGAATTCCCATTTTGATGATAAAATTACCTTTCCGAGTAATAATTTCACACACTTTAGTCCTTCACAAGGAACAATTGCATGCGTTTCCGAATTAATTTTAATGATAGGAAACTTTTGAATCACTTCAAAACAAAGATAATAATCACAGCAAAAACTAATCACAATTCACAACACTTAAATTCACAGAAAATGAAAAAAATATCAAAGCAAAAAAAAAGCGCCAATAGCCGCTCAAAACAAATTTGAACTAACTTGAAAATTGTATCATTCTATATAAAATCATGCATTGCGCAGCGTCTTGCAACGACATAGGTAGTTGCTTCACTCCTACTATTCATAATCAAATACACGATTCGTTCCATTCATAAAAAATCAAAAGCCGGGCTTAAAAATTAGAACATTTTGCGAAATGAGTACATACTAATGGTACCAACAACGTTAACAATTTTCCATGCGAAAGATGAGAGGTGTGAAGCCTCATAAGAAGCCCCCTTGTGTGAGCGAGAAAGCAATGCAATGTACCACAGAATTGACGTTTTCATTCATCGATGCGATCTCGCGTCCTGCTTAACGCTATAGTGTTAGAGTGAGATCGCAACTGCGGCATCCGATATAGTTTGGCAACGTGCGTGATGAAAACGGCGCGGAATTTAAATATTATTCTTTGAGTACGTAAACCTGGCATCGTAGTTTCTAAAGCGCGCGGCTGATACGGTGCAGCGCGGAGTATGTTATTATTCTTATCAATTCTTGCGACATGAATGAATTACTTGGTTGCTTTACAAGTTTACGGGTGTAGTTTTTTTTTTTTGTGGGCTCATCTTTGAATGCAAGCCGGGCTTTTCGGCTTCTATGGAGGTACCGCCACTGCCCAGGGTGCACCGGCCTGACAACTGCTCTTCCCCACGAACGTATCCATAAGGGACCAGCAGGTATCAGTCACGCGTGGAGGTTTTCTGTTCGCACCCCAAGATCCAAACTCCTGAGGTAGACTTCCATTGATCTAAAACACCCGACAAGCAGTCACCTTGATGCACATTCTTACAAAACCTCTTGGCTTCCATAGCAACAGAAAAAAAGATTGGTAAATAAAATTAATGGTACCCACGTGATCATTAAGTAATTTCGTAACTAAAGAAAGAAAGGAAGAAAAATTTGATAAATTTGTTGATTTTGCTTGATGTCAGGGCCGTTCACAATTTAATGATCTACACTAAGACCTAAAAAAATACACATTGAGTAATTACTGTTTTATTAAATTCAGCTATTACAGTAATGACTTCTATAGGTACGATTAGTAAAATTGACGACTGAATATTTGATAAAATAATTTAATAAAACACTATTATAATTAACAGCTTTATTCTAATGTAGATGTACTGAGTACCACTATTTGTTAGCAACCTTCCGAATATAATGTTGCCTGTAAATGTAAAAGGTCACCATACCAGGGGCAAAATAAATCGAGTGAACGTTTCTTTCAACAATGTGATTGATAAAGATATGCAGTCGATGTTTTTTCCTTTGAATTTAATTCAAAATATAATCTTATATTCCAAATATTGCATCAAAGATGGTTTTGTGACTTCAAACAGTTTTTCTCGAATTTTGTTCTCATTACTGGGCACTGTATTTTTTTGTTGTGCATTTTTATACCGCACCTATATTATGTTATTTGTCTTAAACCAAAAAATGTATTTCCACTATTATTATGACGGTATCTTCTACTGTGTCGGGTTTGCTATGAACTTCATTGTTAATTTTGTCCAAACTGAAAATAATATTGTATTTCTCTTGACGTTCCAAAGGATACACAGGTTTCTCAATAATAAGAACTATTTCAAACATTTCGTCATTCAAACTTGGATCATTATAATCATTTCTTTGCTCAGTTATATCTTATTTTTTTCTTATTTTATCTTTCAGATATCCTACTTACTGAGTTTTGTTAATATCACTTTTTACTTTTTGTTTATTTTTGATTTTAATAAAATTTACGCAATCCAACTCCTTAAACTGTTGGAAGATAAAGTAATTCTCTGGAATCTTCAAGCTACAAGTTCTCAAGGAGTTGAATATATGTATGATGAACTGAATAGCAAGAAAATGTTTCAAGCTTACATTGATATATTGGAGTGTTATGATCTCTTCAAAATTTGTTTTCAGCAATTTGTAAGTACGATCGATAAAATTTGAACACGGCAGCGCTTTTAGCGGCCGTCTCGTTGAAACTTGTTTTTTTTTTTAGGTACTATATTATATAATAGAAATGTCTTCTCATGGTTTGGCTTACTATAACGTAACACTTGACTTATTAAAAAATGATATTGTAAGTGTTTTAGCAATTTGTTTATCTATAATACATACTACAAAATTAAATCACTATTTCGAGTCTGCTTGTGTGATTGCTTAAATCTTGGTAGACTGCACAATGGGTTTTGATGCAGTTTTCACTATCATTTAGAGCATTTATTCCAGAAGGTTTATGTATAATATACTTATATGTAAGATAAAGCACTGAAATCTCGATGTTTTCCATGTCGTCATTGCACCTGTGCACAGGAGCGATTTTATAAAACACGGTTTTGAATTCGGTTGTTTTTTTTTTGTGAAAAAGTTATTATTTTTCACTTTTTAATTGTGGTACTTACCAAAAACAAACACAAAACACAACAATACAAATTAGAATATCAAGAAAATTCAAAATATTTTGATTTCACATAAACCTACATAGGCACTTATGAAATATCAGAAGTCGTTTGTTATGGAGAAGAGCCGGCTAGAAACTCCACGGATACTCTTTTAAAAATCAAAATATGGTTACATCATTCATGTTAAAGTTATACGTGTGAGAACGATGCAGAACGTTAAAAGCATCCGTAATAAAAATAAAACAATTAAAAATTAATATAAGCCGTGACAGCTAAGAGATGACCAGTCCCTACTGATATTTTTTAATTACCACTACCTGCCATGTTAATAACAGTGACTGGAAGTTATTATAACATCATCCATACAAACTAAGTAGGAAAATAGGTATCATTGAAGCTAACTCAAAAAGTACCCAAGCAAAGTTAATTAAATTTAAATGGGAAAATTTACATACATAAAAAGAAAATATTAACATCCGAATTGAGAACTTCCTCCTTTTTTTAGAAGTCGGTAAAAAAATGGAAGAATGTAGAAGTAGGTTAATAAACATTATTATCCATTTGCGAACGAATCACTTAGTGAGAAACCATAGATATAAGAAAGAATGAGATATACCCGGTAGTTGAAATGGTATCCTAACCCAATCAATGTTTGTACTTTATCCCTACCATGTCACCACAACTACATAATATATGCAGATCAGTAAAACCCATTTAAACGAAGTCGCGCACACACCTGTAGTTCATAAATCGGAACGTTTTTCACAGTCAATTATAAACCTTATCCCATCAAACAGCGTGGATACCATGCACCGTACTACTTATTCACACAAAAACATCGATAGCCATCGTTGTGCTGTTCAAAAGCGATTTATTTCACATATATGCTAGTGATTGACTAAATCGAAAATTTATCGATTTCTCCAATTAATTGTATTAAAAATTTTAGGGGTTCCTGAAAATGAAATAAATAAAATACGATATACATTATAATAACATGATATAAATAAACAAAATACGCAACTAAAAAAAAAAATTCAACAATATGAGGAAATCAAAATGACTAAACAAGATTGCTCATTAGTCTTCCAACCGGGCTATAACAGTTGACAAATTCAACAATAAACTTTAATGGTTATAATTTAATTGTAACATCTTGCATGCCATGTGTGTATATTCATGTTTTGGACAAATAAATTATTTTTATCTTTATACGAGAATCGACATTGTTGTCGATAGCCTACGTTAGTGGATCTGCACAAGCACATCACTAACTCGTCGCAAGATACAACGGCCGTACTACGCGATGCAACCGCGTAACCAAAGTATCGTTTTGTGATTTTTACATTGCTCATCCAGTCAGTAAGCGACATACTTAGGTAGTGGTTAAGAAGCAATGTATTTGCTGCAACAATAGTACAGTCGCTGTGATATATGAAAACAAAAATAACGTACTAAAGACAAGAACTGTTTTACGATTTGTTGTTTTTCATGATTTTCAAGACAACTATAGTAAAATACTTGTCCTGTTAAATGATAAATGGTTCCATGATTTACAAAGATTTTATTTTGGCTTCGATTTTTACGAGAAACTACTGAACAGCACGGCATTCTTAATTGTTGTCACGATCGCGGTCGAAAGCGCACTAGTTCGCGGAGACGGCCATTTGTCTATCCATGAGCATCTTGATCATGACGTGCGGACACAGACACGCCCCCATGCCACTTCTCCTGTTTTTTATATTTCTATGTGAGAAACGAATAATGAAACTGGAGTAGTTGCTTACGTTTGTCATTACATTACTAGTCGTTGCGTCCGAAAGGGAGATCGTGACCCCGGCAATATGGCAACTGAAGGAACACGGGTGGGTTTCAGTCAGTAAGAGTCTGACACGTTCTCCCGCTCCACCCAAAGTCAAAGTCAAATCATTTATTTCAAATAGGCCCATGTATGGCACTTTTGAACGTCAAAATTGACAAAATAATAAAATTGATTCTAGTCGCCCCTTCCAAAAGGTAGTTTTCGTATGGAGAAGAATGGGCAAGAAACTTCACCGTTACTATTTTAAAATGTTTTACAATTGTTTGTATAGGTACGTACATTAGTTAAATAATTATATGTGAACACGATGCACCTAGAATAAAATTACTATACTACAATAGATAAAAAGAATTAAAAATGAAGCAACGACGGATAATTTAATATGTGATAGATACATGGTGCTCACATATTTAGAAACATAGTAAAAGTAGACGGTTTTCCTAAAATTTTGTAATTAATAAGTCAATGTGTGAGGAAGTAATCACAGAATGTAAAATCAATGTCATAAAACACAAAATAATAAATTTTACAATTAAATTAGCAACCAGTTTGATTTTGTCTTGATTCTAAATTGTCCTATGGAGCAGGACCAGCATGTTTTCAAGCACTCTTATCTTGGATATAATCCTCTAATTTGTAATATGCTTATTTACAAAGTGTACTTTTAATATGAGTTTTAAATTTTCTTTCATTTAATTGCAATATGTCCCAAGGTATTTTGTTGTAACATTTAACACAGTACCCCATAAAAGATATATGTACTTTAGATAATCTGAAAAATGGTTGATTTAGTTTATCTTTATTTCTAGTATTAAATTTATTATTTATTTATTTAATATTTCAAGCACAGAAATGTACAGAGGCGGACTTAATGCCACAGGCATTTTCTACCAGTCAACCTTTAAAATATATTAAAATGATGTCTATCACTTATTTTATTAAAGAGCGGGAGAAGTTATTTGATAATTTCCCACCAAAAAAATAAAATAAAATGCTTTGCTTTACTTGACGTTACATGAGTTTGTATACATTTAAGTTGCATTTTTGAAATTAAACTCAGATGATCACTGTAAGTTTTCAAGTACTGTTTTGTTTTGCATGTCTCTCTACTTTTGACAGGTCAGTAGATACTGAATTACTTACTCATTTTTATAGAATTACGCATTTACTTTCTCGCTCGCCGTATGCTTTTGGATATTGAAGGACTCGATTTGGCAAACAATATTCTGCAAGCAATGCGAGAAATTCTACATAGCTATTGAAAATGTACAAGATTCTTGCGCTATTATCTTGATGTCAAATTGTTCAGGTATTTGCCGGTCAATTCTGTAAAAAACTCGCCGTGTATACTTAGGTTAAGAAATCTGTCATTCCACCTAGTGCTAGGAATTCACACTACTAATAGCTCACTTCAAACTCACTAACCTAAGATTTCACGATTAGGTTTTTACAAAATAGATCTAGATAGTTTTTTTGGCCCATTTTAAGTTACAAAATTTCAAAACAGGTTATATTTATCATCTAAAACAGCAAGTTGGGCTGTTGTTTTAAATATAACATGAATTAATTATTATCATTATCTTTTTGTCCTTCACGGCGGATTTATATTGACTCGGTGTTTTTATCCGGCATTCCAGTAAGTCTGGATCAATGTCAACATTTTTAAATCCAGTTCTTAAGGCAATAGCGCACTAAGGGCCAGATCGCAGCGGCCAGTAAGATAAATACATTAGTATGAAATCGCCATGGAGCACGCGCAGCTTGCCGCAGGCAGGTGCGATCGGCAACAAAATCGACTTGGTCGCTAGTGCGCTATTGCCCTTATATTTGCCATCGTGAACCTCACGTATAATGCTCCACTTTCCATCTTGCGCCTTATGCCCTGTTACCTGTACACTTGATGACCTTATGACTGCGTCAGTGTGTGCTATTCGTGGAAGTAACTGAATTTTGGGCAAAACATATTATTTGAAGTTTCTGCCATCGTTGGGCTAAGAAACAGAATCCGATCCAGTCTTCAGCACTGGATTGAAATAGAGCATTCAATTGGCTGATATCCGGTACAGTGCTGGATCTAACGCTGGATTAAAATACTAGATCAATATTAAATCAGCCATAGGTAGGGTATGTCTTAAAAGGTGTCTGATAAAAAGTCCATCAGCAAAACGGCTGCGTCCCGAGTTACGCTGTAATCGATTTGTGCGTGCTAACACCCGTACCGAATTAGCGTGAGCGCAATAACGATGTGCCGTGAATCATCATTGATAACGTCATGACATGCGCCATCTTACGATAACGCCGACCATGCCCTAAATTAATATCACCGTGAGCGCTGTCAAAAATGATAGTTGTGCTGTTTTGTTTTGAGTTGCATCATATCTTTAAATTAACGTGGCATTTTCGAAATTGTGCTTCTATCTACAGTCGCCACCTAACCAAAGAAGAAGTGATACTCAAAGAAATATTCTAATCCAACCATTTTGTGCAAGGTTTGGGGTTAAGATATAAGATTTGACAATGAGCGAACACTGTGAGCAGTGTGAGCGCGTTCATGAATGTTCCAAATTGTTGACAGTTCTGAGCTGTCATAATAGTGATATCTTAAACTGAATGCAAACTATCGATGTGAGTGCTGTGAGCGATTAAGGCGTAACTCGGAATGTGGCCTAACTGAGACGGTACCTGAGCGGTACAGGAGGTGTGGTGACGTGTCACGAGAGCTTAGTCATTCGCCCGTTACTGGGCGTCAATACCCCTTCCACTTCGCGCTGCTACCGCAGGTTTAAGTTACACTGCTAGACGGTTCTCTTGGCGCTCGAACGAGAGCAGAGCGCTGTTGGTAAGCATTGGTACATTTGTTTCATGAAATGTATTGAAAACAAGATGGCGGTGTTCGTTAAAATTTTTGCCACACGCCAAAAGAACTTTGTAGTGGGCTCGAAATCTTTCTTTTGATTTCATCTGCCTAGCTTTTTTCCAACTATGTTGGGGTTGACTTCCAGTCTAACCAAATGCGGCTAAACGCCAATACTTTACATGGAGCGACTACCTATCTAACCTCCATAACCCAGGGTATCGGCCCTAGCGGACCCCGACATTTCTGCTGACATCTCTTTGAAGCGCACGTGGAACACAACGCGCCGTCGACTACCCATTGCTCACCGTACGCAAGCCCGCGCCTACGGTAGCCGAAAATTGGCCTGCGATTCCCGACGCCCAGGACGTCTCCTCCTACGGCGGTTAATTTTGCCTCTCCCTCACGCGTCCCACCTCCTCCTTCGCGAGCATTACCACTTCGCAGAAGGAGATGACGGCCTCCCATTTCCTTTCGCTCCGTACCATGGCCCGAATCAGGGCCGGACGCGAGAGGTCACCGCCGCCGATCGCCTCCACGAGGACATGGCAATGCTCCGCCCAAACCGGGCAGACCTCCACCGTATGCTCCACCTTGTCCTACTGGTTGTTATTCTTTCGGGCTTCCAACTACCAACATTTAACTAATTAATCTTTTATTCGGCAGATGAAAACAAAAGGCTGTGCAAGAAAGTTCAGCGTTTACATCGAGCATCATTCAGCAAAATAAGTGCATGCGGCCTGTTCTACATAGACGCTGCATTTTTACTGCACCTGATGGGTCGTCTAACTAACTATTCTATTGTACTGTTACAGTTTGCGATTCTGTAATTCCTATTGTGTCATTAGATGTGATCCGTGGTTTATTTACTATTGTTTTTATTAATAATCCCCTTAACTGATGTAGAATCTAAACTAAGATTATAAAGAGAAAAGATTTGATTTTTGTATGTTTGTTTGTTACGCTTTCACGCTAAAACCGCTGAACGGATTTGGATGAAATTTGGCTCATGGGTAGACCATGACATGGGCTAGGATTAATAGATAAGATATTTTTATCCCGATATTCGATCGTGACTTATGTGAAGTTATGTGTGTTAGAATTTTGTTTAAATAAGATAGAATAATTATTTTTGAAGTATAATCTGTTAGATAGTGTTGTGTGGGTATGATGACAGTAATTTTTACGTTAGATGTGACTGTCATCTTATACCACTAGATGGCGTTACTTTTGTTATGGTTACGATCCATTTATTTTTGTTAAACATTGATTTTACACTTAATTAAAGTTATGCATTATTATTGCACGTTGTACTGTGGACGTAAAGGTGACGCTCTTTAGAGCATTCTGTACCACCTTCTACACGTGCAGCTTGTGGGAGAAGTATTCGCGAGCATCGTATGGAGCCTTTCGTGTCCAATTTAATAATGCATTCAGAAAACTGATGGGGCTGCCATGGCGTTGCAGTGCGTCAGGGATGTTTGCGCCGGCGCGTGTAGATTGTTTTTATACTTTAATGCGCAAGCGCGCTGCATCAATGGTGGCACGAGTCATGGCTAGCCCCAACAGGGTTCTGAAAATGATAGCTGACAGAGAGGACTGTCCATATATAATTCACTGTTGTCAGTTACATGTGTCACCGTATTGTGTTGTTTACTAACACGTAGTTTTTAAGGATATTGTTACTAACCCTCTATGAGTCTTGGCTCGAAATAAAGTTTTTTAATTAATTTAATTTAATTAAATTCCTGTATTTTAAAATATGTTGTTACGTTAAATCAAATATTTCAAAGAATTTTATAATTGTGTTAGTTTGTATTCAAGATGTCAATGAATTATACTGTTTTATCAAACGAGGTGGCGCGCTACATCCGGTCCCCACTCCTGTTGGTTGCCGGCGTAGCGCGTTAGCTCTTGAGTCAGTCGGTTACCAACTGTGTTGCAAGCAAGGCAAATAATAAAAGGAATGAGTGTGTCTAAAAATGAGTTTTATTGGAGCAGACTACATGTGGGTGAAACCGTGGGGCGCAGCTAGTCGAAACTAATATTGTAAAGAATTGTTTTTTGTAATGAATGAACTCAAAAACTACTGGTCCTTTAAAAAAAATCTTTCTCCAGTAGAATGCTATATTATCACTGACTAAGATAGGCTATAATTCATAGAGATATCACGCGGGTGAAGCCGCTGGTGGAAGCTGGTAAGTGATAAAGCGGTTAGAATGTTCAAAGTCAAATAGGCCAGGAACGGGATCCTGCCGTTTTGCCGAAAAGATTTTGCCAAATTTTCATTACCCAAACAAATTTTAGCAACCTTTTTTTATACCAATGTAATATTTGGAATAATTTTAGTACGCACATTTTCATTTGGTCAAATGTTTACTTGGCAGATTGTTACCAAGGATAATGTCATTAAGGCTTTTGGTCTTTAATCAAATGATTTATTACAGCAAACAATATTTAGACAGTAAACGTTTAGTCAAATGATTTGTTATGACAAAAAATATAAAGGCAAAAATAAGATTTTTTTGGGAATTGTATAATCAAAAATGCAATTTTATTTTAATATAGGTAATCATTTATTAACGCGAGTACAAAATAGCAAAAGCTAGTACAAAATATTTGTAACTTACAATTTTATTTTTTTTGCAATGGACATTAGCAGATTTATTTCGGAATATTCAGATTTGTGTTGCAGAACTCGATTATTTCTGTCGTCTTTATCAATATATTTTTTTTCTTTTTTTGTGGCGGTTCACCTGATAGTATAATCTCAATGTCAGCTAAATTTGAAGAAACTTAATTTATTAATTCTTTAATTAAGCGATACACTCCAGGGTGGTGTTTATCAATGAGAATGTTTATTCTACGATGCCACGCCTCAGCTGAGTTTGAAGTTCTAGGTATTTGTCTTTCATTTACAACATGGCAACTCCAAAAGCTTGGTGGATACTTCGGTTGCGTGTTCCATGATCCGCTAACATAATTTTCTTCAAACCAATTCGCGATTTGCTTCCAATCAGAATCTTCTATACCTTCTATTAGCTTGTTAAAATATAGAATGATTTCATTTTCTGGCAAATAACTTAAAGCCAATAAACATTTTACTTGTTTGTTAAATTTGATGTCATTTGCGTATTTCTTTGTAAGCTTATGTGCTTGAATTTGTCTGAAACAAGTCAAATGTATGGTTACTAGACATTAGGTTATTTATGGAACTAGTTACAGTAGGTTATTAATTAAAAAAAAATGGTTAGGTTAGGTTCGGTTAAAACTGTGACCACGTACGCACGAGCCGAGCGAGCGAAGCGAGCGGTGCCGCGGCAGCGGCCGGCGAGTGCCAGAAACGACTAGATTATATAGAAAAAAATGATTAAACAGAAATGGTAAGTTTAAAATTGACGACACCAAATATTTGGCTTATTTAATTTTGCGTAAAATATGTTATACCAACTGAAATATTTGACTAGATAAAAAATGGTAAAAGTACTAGTTGGTGAACAAGTTATTGTTCAAACGTTCACTTGCCAAACATAGGTTTTCGTAACAATTATTTGTAAAGAGATTTTTTGGTAAGTAATAATTTGGCAAATGAAATTATGCGAAAATTTGTTTGGGAAGTGGTAATTTGGCAATTTCTTTTCGGTAAAACAAGGGAGACCCGAACAGTAGCAAGTATTTGGACAACAAATGAAAGGAACTGTACCTAGGTAGAAAGAAAATATCGTTTTAGTCATTAGCATTCATTACGAAAGATTCCTAGAAAAAACATTGTTCTTAATCGTTTCCCAAATACATTCCGCGCATCCTGTATGAATGTTTGACCTCACAATGGCAGAGTAATCACATTTAATACCGATCATGACACCGCCACCCTTCCTAACGCTAGAGCGATCGTCTCTAAATACATCATATCGATTATCATATATTTTTTTGTTCAATATTCGTCACACAACCAACTTTCCGTAATGGTTATAATGTTAAATTTGTGAGATTCAATACTACGATAAAACAAAGGTAGTTGAATCCTAAGTCCGCGCGTATTCTGATAATAAACTTTTAACTTATTAATGTTATAATTAAAATGTGAGAAGTAGGAAAGCGGAATAACATTAATGTTAGGAGATATGTAGCGTTGTGTGAGGTCTCAACCGTAATTAATCACAATTAGTAAGTTACTAACCACACATCACTAGAAACGTGGCACAACACTAATTTCCTAAGGACGCTCTGCCATTTCGACTTCCGCTGGCTTACATAAAGGAAGGTATTCCTTGATTATCAGGATTACTTGTGCCCCGACCTAGGGGCTCTTTGTACGGGTTGAAGACACCTCTTACCCAATTCTGCACGTTGCTCGCATGCGTGGCTAACTGCACGCTACTGAGGTCCGACGTCCGGCCTGCCTGCCTGCAGCCTACCGCTGGGAGCCTGAGCTGTCAGGCGACCTCCACGGCTACTGACTACGTACTACCACGTGCCAGGGCCGTCCGGCCTGCTACGGAGCCTGTGCTGAGCAGGCTCCCCGAATCTACCACGTGCTACCAAGGAGGGTACCCTTCCCCTTTTACTGTGTTAGTGCTCGGAACAAATCAGTGTGACCTTACCGCGACCTAGCCGTGTACATTCTACATACTAGTGTTAAAAATATATGTATTAACTTGTCTAGCTGTTTTACTTTCTACTACTAAACCGTTAACGGCCTGCGCAGCCTACCCTGCGCAGCCTTAGCCGTTACAGATAAGAGAAAAAAAAAAACGTGGTTACTTAGGAAATAATGTGCCAGAATGTATGTGTTGCGAGTTATAACGGACCAACGATAAGTAGTGAATATGCGAGCCAGTGGTTCTCAACGAAAGGGTCACTGAGAGTGTCAGTTTTTTACTAGAATTGTTTGTGTGTCTGAGTGTGATAGTGTTTAGTGATAGATGAATGTGTGTAAGTAGTTTGTAAGTGTATCATGTTAAACATCGTGAAAATGGTTGTTATTGCAACAGTGAAAACAATTGACAAATATGAGAAAATTCTTAGTAGCTTGCGAATTACTTTGACATTAGAAACTTCTCCAAATCCTCTTCCGAGGTGATTGCAGCGGGTAGTCATTTTTCGTGGCAGCGCATGTAGACTAAACAATTTTTTACCCACACAAAGGGAAATGCCTATTTTTGGGCCATGGTTTGCCCAGCAATGTGGGAAATACAAAAAAATACCCATTTAGTAACTAAAATATTGCTATTACTTATTTGTAACAAAACTTCCGGAATTAAAAGCCGATTTAATCAAGACACTCAATCGTTGATTTCCTTATCTAACACTTCCGATTGTTGGTCAATCCTATCAAAGTAGGGATGGCAACTTTTACTGAATAAAATCGATTCACTCAAAACCGGTTACCAAAAATAGATTTTTGGAAAATCGATTTTTTATTATGTAGCTGTTACAATCAACTCACCCTATCGCAATCCACTGCTGTACTTATGCCTACCGAGCTGGATGAGTTGCCCTAAATAGACGTACTCCTTCACAACTTCGAGAAGCGACCCTTTGATGTGGATTGCATTTGACAAGACATGCGAATTGTACATACATATGACTTTAGTCTTGTTCAAATTCATGCCGAGGCCAACCAGCCGAGAAGCTCCATTTAGGCTGTGTAGCATCTGGTCTGTCCCAGCGTCTCGTCAGCGTCAGTTGTAACCTCTTTTGTTATGAGACAAAAAGTATGTTATTTCATTTTAAATACGATCCATTGAATCGATTCCGTATTTCCAGTTTGTTTTTTAATATAGATTTTTCGAAAAATCGATGTAATATTGCATCCCTACTCAATAATAATCGTAATTGACAACTGACTGACATTGATATTTCACATTCTGTTTGGTGTTGTATTTTTTCGGCTACGTATTTCTATTTGATTTTCCGACGACTTTGATTACGATTATGGACCCTGTAACCGCTCCCGATGACGATCTTGGCTTTACATTGGATTCGGTACCCGCATCCCACGACGACACCAGCTTGCCAATGGATACCGTACCTGTTTCTCGCGAAGGACCTGACACGAATATGGAACCTGAATTACACGAACTTACCAGCTTACCACGCAGCCATCTCTGTGTCAACTGTGGCGTGAATAAACGAAGACTTAAGAAATTTACCTTAAGCAATGTGGAAGTTCGGTTTACATTTCAGCAATGGATTGCACCAAAACAAGTAAATTACTTTATGAACATACAAAGTACATACTCAGCAACTTTTACTGCATAGCTACGTTACGTTAGGTTTGAACTGAATAATTCGGTTGGTTAGTGTCACGGAAACTGTAGGGATAAATATTTGAAGTTTGTTTTGTCTCAAACCATTGCCACATATTTTATGTGACATAAGTAATGAATTGTATGATCATCAAAAATGGTATCAAGAGACCGATGTCATTCAATGTATTTATAGATGAAGAGCTTTTGATGCTACAGCATGTGAATAGGTATAAATTATTTTTATGACAGTATGCAATTATGTTTCAGATAATAGTCTGATGTGTGACCAATGTAGGATATTGGCAAGGAATGCACAACAGCCTTCTGCACCACAGGAACGAAATGTTGGGCATCGACAAATGTGGTTGTGTAAACTGTGGTCAATCTACATATATTAAGAAAACACTTTCATCATCTATACCAACGCAAAACAGGCACAAGAGATATACAAATAAGAACTATAATTGCGGAATGGATTATACCAAAACTATAAATATGTTTTTTATTAACCTTTAATTTATAAAAGACCCACCGAGTTCTATGTAAAAAGTAGTGGTTGTTTTTTTATCTATAATGTTAACCCTAATGCCTATAACTTGTTTCTTTCATGGGCGTCCTTGGCCAAAACCTCTTTATCAAATGGGCATTTCCCTTTGATATCAGAAAATAATATATTTTAAAAGAATCTACTACTTAAACAGCTAAAATTAAGTAAAAAGTTCCTACTCAATTGGTTATCAAAATATAGCCTAGCAAAATATTACATACAATACAGGGTGGCAGGGACATCGACGCGAAAACTGAAACCATGGTTTCAGTACTTGATTCTGAATCCCCTGCGTTGAAATTTTTCGTCGGTTATTAAAAAAAAATTTGCTGTTCCATGCTTTTTAGTGGGTTAATTTGTAATTTATCTAAGTCACATTAGCCTAATGCCAACTGTTTATCACCTTTTATAAAATATTGCTTTTCCCGATGCAGGGACGTTTATCCTTGAGGAGTTCTCCTGGTACTTCACTATCACCTTCACTTCTCCATAAGCATTATGACGAGCATAAATTGCATTGCAACCATATAAAATAATCGAATCGCAACCCGTGAAATTCATATTATTAAGTAGTTCCGGTGGCTATTTGTGGACTTCATCATCAGTAAGGTTTCACTTAATCAAATGGTAATTTCCAAGAGCAACTGCACGAGTAACTATAAAAAATGCCCAAATCGCTATAGGTGTGCTTATAATATTTGAAGAGTTCCTTCGATTTCTCTGGGATGCCATCATCAAAACCCTTATCATGGTACCACCCTCGGGATATCTCTTTTCCAAAAAAAAAAAAGAATCATCAAAATCGCTTCATAAACGACGATTTTCATGGTATTATGAGGAAGAGAACAGCGTCAATAATAGGTAGGTTGTGCAGAAGCTCCAACAGCATCCTAAAAACATTATTAGACAAAATGGACAGTCCCTTTACAAGGCACTGGGTACGGAGGCACGTGCTAACGTGTGTTGGGCCACGTCAGTTTTAGTTGTTTTAGTTTGTAAAAGTTTACTACATAAACATAACATAACATCACGCCTTGTTTCCCCGAAGGGTTGGGCAGAGGTGTCCCTGTAGCAGGTGCCTCGTTGGTCTAGTGGTCGCAAGCGCTACTGCTGAGCACGAGGTCCTGGGTTCGATTCCCGGGTCGGGCAAAGTGTTATTGGGTTTTTCTATCTGAAATTTCTCAGTAGCAGCTCGGAGTCTGGATTTGTGCCCGGTTGATGGCAATAGGCTCGCCCCCTATTACATGGGACTTGAACATAACTGGCGAAAAGTTTACTAATATAGTTTTTAAGTCATTGTTACTAACACTATATGGATTGTGTGTACTTGTATGTGTAGTCCGAAATAAAGAATATATTACTATTATTTTTGCGACTGCCTCGTTGGTCCAGTGGTAGCAAGCGCTACTGCTGAGCATGAGGTCCTAGGTTCGATTCCCGGGTCGGGCAAAGTGTTATTGGGTTTTTCTATCAGAAATTTCTCAGTAGCAGCTCGGAGTCTGGATTTGTGCCCGGTTGATGTCAATAGGCTCGCCCCCTATTACATGGGACTTAAAACATAACTGGCGAAATGTGGGTGTATCTACTACAGGGACACCTCTGCCCAACCCTTCGGGGAAACAATGCGTGATGTTTATTACTCATCATCATCATCATTTCAGCCGAAAGACGTCCACTGCTGGACATAGGCCTCCCCCAAGCACCGCCACTTCGACCGATTCTGTGCTTTTCGCATCCAGCGGATTCCTGCGGCCTTCACAAGGTCATCGGTCCATCTTGTGGGAGGCCTTCCAACGCTACGTCTTCCGGTACGTGGTCGCCACTCCAGAACCTTTCGACCCCATCGGCTATCCGTTCTGCGAGCAATGTGCCCTGCCCATTGCCACTTAAGTTTGGCAATTCTTCGGGCTATGTCGGTTACCTTGGTTCTCCTGCGGATCTCTTCATTTCTGATTCGATCACGTAGGGAAACTCCAAGCATAGCCCTCTCCATTGCCCTTTGGGTGACTTTTAGCCTTCTGATAAGGCCCGTTGTGAGCGACCACGTTTCAGTACCATAGGTCATCACTGGCAACACGCACTGGTCAAAGACTTTCGTCTTGAGACACTGTGGTATGTGGGACGAAAAGATATTGCGTAGCTTCCCGAACGCTGCCCAGCCGAGTCGGATTCGACGATTGACCTCTTTCTCGAAGTTGGACCTACCTAGCTGGACAATTTGTCCTAGGTAAACATACTCGTCCACAACTTCGAGCGTAGCGTCTCCGATCTTCATGGGAGTGGGTGTCACATGGGCATTTGACATGACTTTTGTCTTGTCCATGTTCATTTTAAGACCCACTCTTTCGGAGGCTCTACTGAGGTCATCGAGCATTGTACTGAGTTTCTCCATGGTCTCAGCCATGATAACTATGTCGTCGGCAAACCGAAGGTTAGTGATATACTCGCCATTGATGTTGATGCCTAGCCCTTTCCAATCCAGAACCTTGAAGACATCCTCCAGTGCAGCGGTGAACAGTTTCGGAGAGATAACGTCTCCCTGTCTCACACCTCGCTGCAGAAGGATAGGTTTCGAGGTCTGGTCCTGGAGTCGAACTGACATAGTGGCGTTTTTGTACAAACACTTTAGCACCTCGATGTACCGATAGTCGATCTGGCACCGTTGAAGAGACTGCAGCACAGCCCATGTCTCGATCGAATCGAAGGCTTTCTCGTAGTCCACAAACGCTAAGCAGAGAGGCTGGTTATACTCTTCGGTCTTCTGTATAACCTGCCGCAGCGTATGTATGTGGTCTACGGTGCTAAAGCCTTTACGGAATCCGGCTTGTTCGGGAGGCTGGAAGTCGTCAAACCTGCGCGCGAGACGGTTCGTGATAACTCTTGAAAACAGCTTGTAGACATGGCTCAGAAGTGTGATGGGCCTATAATTCTTAGGCAGGGCATTGTCGCCCTTTTTAAAGAAGAGTACCACCACACCTCTGTTCCATGCCTGTGGCGTTTGACCCTCGAGTATGACGGAATCGAAAAGCTTCTGGAGGGCCTTAAGAACAGGTTTTCCCCCGGCCTTCAGGAGTTCAGCCGTAATTCCGTCATCACCCGGCGCCTTGTTGTTTTTAAGTTGCTTCAGAGCCATCCTAATCTCGTACAAGCTGACGTCCGGGATGTCTTCGGTATAGTGTCGGGTCAATTTAGCTCTTGGGTCGTTTGCTAGATTCGTAACGGGGTTACTGGTTGACGTGTATAACTGTCCATAGAAACTCTCGATCTCTCTCAACAGCTCAGGTTTGGCGGATACGATTCTGCCATTATTGGTCTTCAGTTTCGCAAGCTGGCTCTGTCCAATAGACAGATCTCTAGCAAATACCTTGGAGCCCTTATTCTGCTCTATTGCGTCCTTAATACGGTTCGTATTATAGAGTCGAAGGTCGCTTTTCAAGGACTTAGAGATCTGTCTATTGAGCCGCCGGTATTTAAGCGCATCGTCTGAAGACTGCAGAATCATCTCGCGCCTCTCCTCCATGAGCTGTAAAGTAGCATCAGAGAGCCTCTTGTTTCGATTTGTACGACGGGTCTTGAAAAACTTGGACCCGACCGTATGGACAGTTTCCACGAACCCATCGTTATAATCGTCCACGGAGCTCCCTAGGCACTCGAAACGATTCTGAAGTTCGAGCTGAAAGCTCTCGGGGTTTTGGACTTGGATCGGTGCTGGGCGGAGCGTAGACTTCATCAGTCGAGATCTTTCCAGCTTGATATTCAAGTTCAATGTGCCTCTTACCATACGGTGATCACTTCCGGTTTTCACCGCGTTGATCACAGAGACATCATTGAATACTTGCCTCTTCGTCGACATAATGAAGTCAATCTCATTTTTTGTTGCACCATCAGGGCTCTGCCAGGTCCACTTTCTGTGCTCACGTTTTCTAAAGAAGGAATTCATCATAAAGAGGCCTTCCTTCTCCATAAAACTGGCCAGTAGGTGACCCCTGTGGTTTCGACGTCCAACTCCAAATTGCCCCACTCGCAGCTCATCATCGTTTCGTTTGCCCAGTTTCGCGTTGAAGTCCCCCATGACAACGGTGAAGTGAGTTTTAGAGCCATGCATGGCTCTGGAAATATCCTCATACATGGTCTCCACCTCATCGTCGGGGTGTGACGAGGTCGGGGCGTAAACCTGTACGACCTTCAGCGAATATCTTGCGGATATTCTGAGTATAAGGTACGCCACCCTGGTCGACACACTCTCGATCTTCACCACGTTGCTCACAAGGGACTCATGGACGATAAACCCGACACCACCTTGGGACTGCTGGTCGCCCTCCCGGAAATAGAGCAAGTTCCCGGATTTGAGGATTATCGAGTCCTCGCCCTCTCTTCGGACTTCAGATAACCCTACTATACCCCATCGTAACTTGCTCAATTCTTCCTCGAGTTCGATGATCTTTTCGTCGGTCCGGAGTGTACGCGTGTTGTATGTTGCCAGGTCCAGTTTCCGGTGGTTATGGTAGCCGGATCTCTTCCGGGGATTCTTCGCACCCCTTGCCTCACCGTGGCCTTGACCGCTACCGTAGCCAAGGGCCGGTGGGCCGCCGGGCACTAGGGGCTGTTTCTTTTTGGTGCTTTTCATTTTTGGGGGGGGGGGTATGCCATAATCGCCACGCTTGGCAGGCGGGTTGGCGATCGCAGTATGGTGTTAGAAATGCATAGAGAACGCTGCTGCCCATTCTCTAGTAAGTCCCTTAGTCGCCTTTTACGACACCCATGGGAAGAAATAGGGTAGTGCTATTCTTTAAGTCCGGCACCACACGGACAATGTTTATTACTATTATTTTTATATTATCATCAGTCGCTCCATGTAAAATACTGGTATTCAGCTGCATCCGATTAGACTGGAAGCCGACCCCAACATAGTTGGGAAAAGGCTAGGCAGATGATGAACTAGTAATAAAAAGATACCTCTATAAAAAAATAGAAGGTATATAATTTAAGCCGTTTCCTCTTTGGTCGGTATACTGAAATGAAACCAGCTCTTTGAGATTAACGCCCCATATTTAATCATTATTTCATTTATTGTACTTAGTGTAGCTGTTTTCCATCCCTCCCTACTTACATATACCATTTCATGATACAATCTATGATTTGAGTAGGATTTAGATATAACACTGAGCGATTGACTATCAAGTTATGATTGCTTCCTTGCTTTGCATTTTAATGAAACGCGGGAATAAGATTACGAAGTACAAAGGTGCTCAAAATCGAAATCAAAGATTTGGTGAGGTGGACACAGGTCGTCACCAGTAACTAGCTACCAAACATAGCTAAACCGTTATAGATTTTACACAAATATACTTCGAAGACACAAAGCGTAAACCAATTCAGACTCTTTCAAATTGGTTTTTAATTCATTTTGTGGTCGAACATAACCTTTAAATAGTAATTACATTTTTGTAAGTATCTCGGAAATGCCATTGTAGTTTGTATTGAATTTTTTGAGGAAGTATTAGACATGTCATCGAAAATATTAAAGATGATTTGATGAAGATACAACAATGTTGAATTCAGTACATTTGTCCATAGTGCCGCAGGCAATCTCCTTTGTGATGGTAATGACATAGTTAGAAATTTTTTAATGGTTCATCATCATCATCATTTCAGCCGAAAGACGTCCACTGCTGGACATAGGCCCCCCCAAGCACCGCCACTTCGACCGATTCTGTGCTTTCCGCATCCAGCGGATTCCTGCGGCCTTCACAAGGTCATCGGTCCATCTTGTGGGAGGCCTTCCAACGCTACGTCTTCCGGTACGTGGTCGCCACTCCAGAACCTTTCGACCCCATCGGCCATCCGTTCTGCGAGCAATGTGCCCTGCCCATTGCCACTTAAGTTTGGTAATTCTTCGGGCTATGGTTTTAATGGTTAAATTTAAATAAAAAAAAGTTAAAGATGTTCTGTATAGTGAATTTAATTAAATCTGAATTACAAATAAGCAAACTGCAGCAACACAACAATATAGTTTGCAAGAAGACTCATCAGACTTAATTGTAACGCAGCGTGTACGTAGAACAAGCCACACACGCGTATCTTGCTGAAAGATGCTCGATGGATGCGCAGTACGTTCTTGCACAGCTTTTTCTCATAATCTGTCAATTGTATCAACACACAAATTAAAGGTTATGAAGAAGTTAACAAAGTAAAGCTGATCCTGATTCTCACCGCTTATAATCGTTATTATCATTTAATTTGGGATATGATCTAACATAGACTTGGGATATGAAGGAATATAATTACTTATTTAAGATTATGCGTGGTAAAATACACAACCCAGGCATTCTACGCACGGTTGGGTTATGTGTACCGGATGGGCACTTGGGGCGACGGAGGCGACCGCCGCTGCTGTGGGTGCCGCCCGCTCGCACCAACCTGCTGCAACACGCGCCGCTGACGCGCGTCTTGCATACACTCAATATGGTGTCACAACAGATTGACTGCTTCAATTGTACTCTGGAGTGAATTCACACGGGCCACATTTTGTAAAATTACTCTTTGTTGTTGATAATTATATAATAAAATTGTAACTCTAATCTTAAATGTAACTATAGCTACACTATTGTATTAGGGAAGCCTGTGATGATAGTGTATGTTTTTATAAATAAATAAATAAAATAAAATAAAAATTATTAAGATCGTAGAGTGTATTTAAAAAAAACCGGCGAAGTGCGTGTCGGACCACGCACAAGGAAGGTTCCGTAGTTGGGATGAATTTATTCCAAATACAAACTTAACATTGTAGTTGAAAAACATGTTCTCCCATACATTCCAACTGCAAATTTAAGTTTGTACGTCCAATATTGAAGATTTACAATGTTATTTTAAGACCATAGACTTCTTATAGGTTTTCCTGTAATCTATGAGTAAAGAACCACTCTATGTATTTTTTTTTTTCAAAATTTTGGGCTCCGTAGTTTTGGAGATAAGGGGATGGTCAATTTTCATCTATTATCTTAAATATTTTAAAAATATTTATTTTGAAATTATAAATATTTGAGATCTTGGCAACAAAACCTTTCATTTGATATATCACACGATACTGTTTACAAAACTATTTTTTGAATTTTCTTATTTGCCCCCCAAAAGTGAGCCCATTTTCAAAATTCATTTATTTAAGTTACAAATCCGTGTTTGGGTCAAAGAAATACATATGTGTACCAAATTTAAACTTAATCGGTCTATTAGATTTGGAGCAAATTGGCTGAGATAAACGGACAGACAGACACACGAGTGATCCTATAAGAGTTCCGTTTTTTCCTTTTTTGATACGAAACCCTAAAAAAGTTACCATAGGAAGTTGTTTTCAAAACAAGTGCGCATGTATCTTGAACACTTTGAATGGCTATGTAGAATTTCTCGCATCGCTGGCTCATCACTGTTTGCAACAAATATTCCTTTGTCATCCAAAAGCATATGGAAATCGACGCCACAGAAGCTGCTTTCTAAAACAAACCGTACGTTTGACGACAATCACACATGATGACAAATTAAATATGAAAATGATGTACTCGTACCTACCTATGAACGTAATACTTACTTCGTCATTTAAGACTTTGCCTGTGTTCAGCATGTCAATTGTCATTTGAATGTAAATTAGAGTGTGGATGAATACTTCTATAATATAATAAAGCATCTGAAAAGTGTACATATTAAATAAGATAACTACGAGTATTAGTGTAGCTAAGGACTAACTTGTCTAGAGTATGTAACAACGACGATTACTCATCATTATTTCAGCCAAAAGACATAGGCCATAAGACATAGACCTTCCCCAAGCATTGCCACGTCGACTGATTTTTGAATTTGAAAAAATATAAAAACTTTACTCAGTTCCTAATACGATATTTCTTGGTTCTCTATCATGTTTCCTAACTTTTTTATTCATAATCTAAAGTGCCATAATGTTTTTAGTCCTAATCATCATTTGTCCGAATGATATATGCCCGAACTTAATGTCACATAATATAACATGCCATAAAATTGAAATCCCTAAATACAATATGTCCTAAATTTATTTGTCATAAATATTACAATCCATAATATACAAAAGACTTAAAACCATTTTCAATAAAAGTTATAAGTCCTAAATTTAAATAATTTAATGTTTATTTATTAGGATAAATTTAGATTAATAAACATTAAATAATTAAAAGATGCAAAAGCATTATGGCTTTTGTCTCGGCTCCGGCACTGTATGTGTTATCAGTTTATCACTCAATAAGACAGTTGATTGTGAACATGTGGTTTTTATTTCTCCGTAAGAAGCATGCAAACAAGCATACACCATGCGTGCAGCAAGCATGCAGCATGCAAGCGAGCATGCAAGCAAGCACGCAGCATTCAACATGTAGCATGCATGCAGCAGGCATGGTTTCTGTCACGGCTCCGGCGCTGCGGGGCTACGGCGGCCCCACGCGAGCTTATCGTCACAGATGATTTAACGCCGCAGTTTGTCTTGCTGGCCGGCTTAGCCGGCCAGCCTTAGCCGCGGCGGCGAGCGTTACAACCACCTTCTCCTCAACTCGCGGGCCGCCTCGCCACTCCACGCGATTTTAAATTACACTCTTGGGGTAGGGCAGACAAGACTGCGGGGAGTTGGATTAACAGCGATTCGTTTCTGTCACTAAAACCTAATTTTTAGCAAAAGTTTTAGGACTAACAAGTTTATTTGAACGGAATAATACACATTATATAATACAATACTTAGGACATATGACTTGATTTCATGCAAAATTAGGAGATTCAATTATTATAGTAGTCGATATTAGGACAGAATAGTTTTAGAAGTAAAGATAATTATGTAAAACAAAATTTTGACTTTTTGAACATTAGGTATAGTTACTGAAGTTTATAGCAAACGTGTTATGGATAATGATTTACGGACAAACAATTTTAGGAGAAGAAAGGGAGTACATATTTCTTGTGTCAATTTGACTCACTTTATTCTTACAATATATTTAATATTTCGATGATACTATTCTTTACTAGTAAAGGTAGAAACTTACAAATTGTTGAACACAGACTTTATGAATTTCATAACATTCTAATAAATCTACGTAAGCCTGGAACAGTTTGTTGCTATAACTTGTATCGCGCGCCATTTTTAGGGTTCCGTTGCCAAATGGCAAAAAACGGAACCCTTATAGATTCGTCATGTCTGTCTGTCTGTCTGTCTGTCTGTCTGTCTGTCTGTCTGTCTGTCTGTCTGTCTGTCCGTCCGTATGTCACAGCCACTTTTTTCCGAAACTATAAGAGCTACGCTGTTGAAACTTGGTAAGTAGATGTATTCTGTGAACCGCATTAAGATTTTTATATAAAAATAGAAAAAAAACAAATAATTTTGGAGTTCCCCATACTTAGAACTGAAACTCAAAAAAAATTTTTTCATCATTCCCATACGTGTGGGGTATCTATGGATAGGTCTTTAAAAATGATATTGAGGTTTCTAATATCATTTTTTTCTAAACTGAATAGTTTGCGCGAGAGACACTTCCAAAGTGGTAAAATGTGTGTCCCCCCCCCTGTAACTTCTAAAATAAGAGAATGATAAAACTAAAAAAAATATATGATGTACATTACCATGTAAACTTCCACCGAAAATTGGTTTGAACGAGATCTAACAAGTAGTTTTTTTTTAATACGTCATAAATCGTAAACCGCAATTTACCTTTCATTCAATGTTACTTGCTGCTACGGAACCCTTCATGGGCGAGTACGACTCGCGCTTGGCCGGTTTTTATTTCTTGAGAACGTAAAACTTGAATATTCCACAGAATGACTTTATTTTCCAACATATTAAAGACTCGAATGGCACAAACTACATTTAAATCGAAAAATACCAAAAGATAGGCATTAAACATATATTCGAAGTATAGCTGTGTGCAAAAATATGTGAAAACCAAGACGTAGCCACCTTATGTCAGAATTACAAAGGTCCAATTTAATATGACGGAGCGTCTAAAATTGATTTCATCATTGAGAATTCTGTGCACTTTTTGAAAGGTCAAGACGAATTTGATATTTTTTTTGGTGTAAATTTACCCAATTATGAAATTAATGGTGAATCCGAAACTATAATAGATGCAGTCAAAATAAGATATGACATTCATGAAAGGAGTAGATCCGATAAAATCTTTAAACACAAAAATTATATAGCAGTGATATATAAATGTAAATATGAATACAAATGTTCCAACTGAAGAAATAAAGTTGGAGAAGAGGCTGTTTGGAATTATATAATTATTTTTGATGCGATACTTAGGGCAAAACATAATATATTGCATTAGATTCAAAGGCAAAAGCATCGACTGCACGTCTTTGTCCACCATATTCTTTGAAATATACTTCACAGGATGTATTTTTGAAATAAAACGGAATTTTTTCATCGTTAAAAGATCATTAGTCCCCAAGTACACGAGTGTTACTTAAATCGATGATAAACGTATTAACCACATACAGCAAATGCAATATGAAAATATGGATGGAATAAATTTTAATTATCTAATGAGGCACTTCAATAAATTATACTAAACATTTGCAAAGGTTGGGTCTAACCAAACTAGTTCGTCTAAAGCAATTAAGTATAATTATATTTTTACCTGTTACACATTTTGTTGCTTAGGAATAATTATGCAATATAAGCAATTGGATTATTAGGATTAGGAGGAGCTCGTGGCTAAGTACTACTAGCCGCACAGGGCGATCCATCAGGTTAAGCTACGCTTGCCGGGGTTGGTCCGTGGATGGGTGACCATTTCTACATACCGTGACTCCTCTATGCCTCGGAAAGCATGTTAAGCTGTTGGTCCCGGCTGTTATACGTGGATCTTTGACAGTCGTTACGGGGGGATCCCTTCTTTTCGCATAATATTCTTTTTCCTAATATATTTTAGCATAACGATTTTGGTATAATTTTGTTTGCCATAATAATACTTTGCCATATTTTTTTTGGCATACAGTTTATGTTGGCATAATTATCTTGAAGGCTAATTTGTTTTGGCATAAATTTAATTCGCACAACGTTACTAGGCCTAATGACTATTAGCATAATAATATTTAGGCATACAATTAATAGAAATAACGGAATCATATTTGAGTTATTTTTACGTATTTATTTTGGATTTTCATGCATTTCCATTTTTAACCCTAAATCAAAATTAAAGTATTGTCTTAAAAAATCATTATGTTGTGCTACAAAAGTTAGTGACAGAACCGAATCGCGGCAAAACCGACTCCACGTAGTCTTGTCTGCCCTACCCCTTTTTTTTTTTTTTTTTTTTTTTTTTTTTTTTTTTTTTTTTTTTTGGGTGGGATATCATCAAATAACTTCTCCCGCTCCGCTCTGGGCGGAGCGGGAGGGCGTGTCAGACTCTTACTGACTAAAACCCACCCGTGTTCCTTCGGTTGCCCTGTTGCCGGGGGCCACGATGTCCCTATCGGTTCTCTTCGAACCCCCGGCAGGCATTGGCCCTAGTGGACCCCGTCAATTCTGCTGACATCTCTTTGAGGCGCGCGTGGAACACAACGCGCCGTCGACCCGGGGTCTGCCCTACCCCTAGAGTGTAATTTAAAATCGCGTAGGCGCGTAGGGGTGAGGCGGCCCGCGAGTTGAGGAGCAGGTGGTTGTAACGCTCGCCGCCGCGCCGGCCAGCAAAACGAAGCTGCGGTGGTAAGCGAAAGCCGTCTGCGATGATTAGCACGCGTGAGGCCGCCGGAGGCCCGCAGCACCGAAGCTGTGACAGAAACTATGCCTGCTGCATGCTGCATGCTTGCTTGCATGCCTGGTGCATGCTTGCTGCACGCATGGTATATGCTTGTTTGCATGTTCTTACAGCGAAAAAAAGTTATGCTTGTGAATGTTATGCTTAATAAATTTATGCTTTAGAATGTTATGCTTAATCATTATTATGATTAGAGAAATTATGTGTAATAAATTATGCGTAAGCTGTTATGCGTAAATAATATTATGCGAAAATATAATTAGGACAAACAAAAGTATGCCAAGTTATATTAGGTCTTAAAATTTTATGCAAATGGATAGGGAACCGTTACGGGTCGTCAGAAGCCCGAAAGTCTGACAACGAGTCTTACCAAGGGGTATCGTATTACCTAGTTTTTGGTTTGTTGAGGTCAGATAGACGGTCGCTCCATGTAAAATACTGGTATTCAGCTGCATCCGGTTAGACTGGAAGCCAATCCCAATATAGTTGGGGAAGGGCTAGGCAGATTGATTGGATTATTAGGATTTATTGTTTGAGCTCATCATATACTTACAGTAGGTATATTGATACTTGGGCTTATAGTTAAGAAATTTATCAAGTAGGTATTTATTGCTCGTAGTCAGTTCGTTTAAAGCAAAAAAGTATGATGTTTTTTTACCCGTTAAAGGGTACAATTATAATCATGTTAACGGTGTTTTAGATACAAAATGGGTAAGCAGATACATATTTCAACAGCTAACATTGTAGCGTTAGAATATATGAATAATTGTGAGAGTCTCTATCTAGTGGTCCTACTAGGTCTAAATATATTTTCTCAAAAGTAGTTTGTGCAGTTGAGGTGATGACCATTGGTTCTTTTACAGTTACTGTGTATTTTTGCTTCTGATATTTCGAACATTTCTTTACAAAATTGACGAAATCATTTTCTAGCCCTGACCAAAAATTATATTTTTTATATTGTTGTACATACGTCTAATGCCCGCATGCCAACTGGTGGGCAACAGATAGAAGTCATTTAAAATGACTTTCCTATCTTCTTTATGTTCAAGTGGCCCTTTTCAATTTGTGTTTTTTTAAAACTTGTTTGAACATTTTACAACAAACATTAAATTGTTTTTATTTTTTACGAAATTGACTTCTTTTATATTTGTATCGTTGCAAAACTCACATATCTCTCTCACAAATGCGGCTGGCGTCAGTCTACACTAAACGTGAACATGATTTGGTTTCTCGCTTGAATGGCAGGGTCGCCATATAAGGACGGGATTTAAAGACAATGAATCAACTCGAATGCTGGTTAGATACTACGTATATTTGCTCCATTCAATGACAATATAAACACACACATCCTCATTGTAACATGGTTACATACTACACCACAAGTGGGCCTAAAATGACCACATTAAGCAAATCATCTAAAAGCAATTCATTTTCTGAATTCCCGGCAATTCCTCTATGGTGACACATATTAGCTGAATCATATATTCAATTCAATTCATATCAGATCATATCTAGTATAAAAATATTGCCGCATGAAAAAAAATAAGACCATAATTTCACTAGTTAATTTTACTTTACACTTTTTATTAATCACACTAGATTTTTATTTCTACAGTATTAATGTTATTTAATTATAATATAAAACTGTCAAATAAAATATGAATTACGTATTAAGAATTAGAAGAATTAGAATTTTTATTTTTATTTATTATTAGTAGTATAAGTTTTTTAATATGTATTAGTTTATTATTGTATAAGATTATTTTGTTTATTCTATGTATGGGCCTTAGTTGCCTGATAGTAAAATTATTATTTTTAAATGTCTTTGACATATCTCGGGACCCTGGGGTCCCGGACCTTTCGAAGGCATACGAGGGGCCGAAGCCAACTCGCAGAGGCCCCTTAGACATTTTTAAGTGTTGAGGCACCAACCGACGATTATCCCTGTTCGCACTATGCAAGGGCACCCAAGGACAACCCCCGGTTGGTGTAACCCAATTAAGGCAAGAATGAGGCGGGAGCTCTGTTCCTCATCAGTGTTCACTCCAGCCGGCCAATAAAGGCAAGCCAGAGGTGAGGAACAAGACTTCTCCCGGGAGATAGGGTCCGTGGGGTCGCTACTGCCCAACAGCTCGCCACATGCTGCCCTGCGGGTTTTTGTATCTCTCTTGGTCTGGCTCCTAATCCCAGACCCGTTCCGGCAAAGTAAACTCTACCGGCACAGGCCTAGAATTCGGAGCGCGCAAGCCCCACCACGACGTCAACGTAGAGATACGGCGGTGGGGATATAAAATTATTATTAATATTTTTTATATTTTAACAAATCTCAGGACCATGGATCCCGGTCCTTTGGAAGGCGTACGAGGGGCCGAAGCCAACTCGCAGAGGCCCCTTAGACATTTTTCAGTGTTGAGGCACCAACCGACGATTATCCCTGTTCGCACTATGCAAGGGCACCCAAGGACAACCCCCGGTTGGTGTAAGACTATTGTAAGATATGGAAACAAAGATATCGGACTATGGGTTTGGGTTGCTAAAGTAGACTGGTCACCTGGAACTATGGAAAGACTATGGCCCCTGCCTGATCTATGTTTTATATGCACACGGATAAAATGGCAGGGGGTGACTTGCACACTCAATAATGGGCCCCCGAAAACGGTCGCTAGCACATATTATCGTAGCGACAAGGGGGCAACACGTCCTGAGGTGCTTATGAGGAATGGAGAGGTATTCCATGGCTATCAGGACAATCCCGGAAGTACGGTCAAGATCCCTACCAGCATCTTACTGGAATACTTCCTTCCTCCGAGCACGTTTGCTCTTGCGAATCTCCAGTCAAGCCGGCCAATTAAGGCAAGAATAAGGGAGAGCCGTTAGTTCCTCGTCAGTGTTCACTCCAGCCGGCCAATAAAGGAAAGCCAGAGGTGAGGAACAAGACTTCTCCCGGGAGATAGGGTCCGTGGGGTCGCTATTGCCCAACAGCTCGCCACATGCTACCCTGCGGGTTTTTATATCTCTTTTGGTCTGGTTTCTCATCCCAGACCTGTTCCGGCAAAGTAAACTGTACCGGCACAGACCTAGAGTTCGGAGCGCGCAAGCACTACCACGACGTCAACGTAGAGATACGGCGGTGGGGTACCTATTATTATTATTATTGAGGCGGCGGCAAGCCCGCCGGTTGAACGCGTCCCAGAGGGTCATAGGCCATCAGGCTGGTCGGAGGAGAGGCAAATTTCGCGCCTTGACACCCCTAACCACCGCAGGAGACGCCCTGGGCGTCGGGAATTGCAGGCCAATTCCCAGCCACCGTAGGCGCGGGCTTGCGGACGGTGAGTAATGGGTAGCTCGCAGTCCGATAAGGCCAGGCCCGTGTCGACGGCACGTTGTGTTCCACGTGCACCTCAAAGAGATGTCAGCAGAACTAACGGGGTCCGCTAGGGCCGATGCTTGCTGGGGTGACGGGTTTTTCCGAAAGGGTTACCGTACATACAGGCCATACAGGCAACTGAAAAAACACGGGTGGGTTTTAGTTAGTAAGCCTCTGACACGCCCTCCCGCTCCGTCCAGAGCGGGAGAAATTATATGATAAGTTCCCACCCAAAAAAAAAACTTTTATCTATGTAGTTGCGTCTTTAGCAATGATAAGATCACGTTTATACATATTTAAACGCAATTATAGTTAATTGTATCGTGCTTGTCTCTTTAATATTCTTGAGCCCATGAAAGGAAAGTAAATTAGTCAGGTCACTGTTGCCGGATACGGTGAAGAGGACTGGCTGCATATATATAATATTATTACAAAGATTGATAGTTGATGTTGATAATAAAAACAATGTTTCAAAGACCAAACATTGTTCAGGAGATCTCATTTCGACGTTTACTCGATAATCGACTGGAGAAAGATTTACAAAGAATAGTGTATGCTTTTAACTTTGCCCTCTATCTGACTTTGGCTTCCAAATATAATGTACGAAATAGTAATATTTATCCAACACGAAGAACATATGAAATATTTGCGTTATGCTGTGTGTTATTCATGAACGTGATGTGTATTCGTCAAATATTCGTCGTAGAAGTCACAGATATAAGAAAGAATAATATAGAAAATATCCTCCTGAGTTTCTTTACTAGTATCTATCTTGTCACAAATGCGATCGGGTTCACGATGATGTTCATTTTGAATAAAGTGCATAAGGATAACAACGTTTTACTTATTTTGAAGATCCAAACTATACACAGGAGAATTGATTTCAGTAAGAGTATCAGGAGATTTATTATTTGGAATTGGATCTCAGTAGCATCTACTATTTGTGTTAACATATATATACAGTATATCTATTATTTAGGATGTACTTACGAGAGAGTCTACGATCTTATTCTTGACAATATTTGTGACTATCTATTTTACGCATTAGATATCAATATAGTTATAGCCATCCGGATTATAATATTGTTAAGGAAATATCTCAATGGGTGGATTAAAGATGTCTTAATGATGCATATTGAAGACGATAATGATGAAAATTGTCTCAAATTGTTTGGAATATACCAAGATATTTTAAAAGCTTACGATCTGTATAAGACTATTTTCCAGGTGTTTGTAAGTTCATTTTTTTAACTCTCACGCATAAAATAGTTTGTAAATATATAGGTTACTGGCAGTTGGGGCACTTAAAACGTTGTAATGACTCATTGACGCGAAAAAAAAAACAGCTATTCCCTACATTTATGATCGCATAACTCGTCAAAATGTAGGGAACAACTGATTTAATTTTCGCGTGCTCAGGTTTAGTCCGATAGTTAAACTTGATGAGTAAAGTCACGTGCTTAAGTAACGGTTACTAAATACCAGTCACCCTTTAGAGTTCTAGCAGTGTAAGATCAATGAAGAAATAAATATGGCCTATATTAATGTCTGTTATTTTTATGGTGTACATAATAAAGAATATTCTATCTATCTAAATACTAGTCTTTTAAGATTGTAGTATAATGGTGCCGATTCCCTTGTTCACAAACTAAACTAAATTTAAGTTCAGTCCATCTTTTTCTTTCTATTTCATTAAGAAAAGGACAGAAGATAAATTTTAGTTTAGTCCTGTCAAATTAATCAGCGCTTGACGTAAATTGACGTTATTTTAGTCGGCAAGTTTTTAATCACGTCTAAACTTGTATGGAGAGTGACAGGCGCTGATTAATTTGACAGGACTAAACTAAAATTTATCTTCTGTCCTTTTCTTAATGAAATAGAAAGAAAAAGATGCACTGAACTTAAATTTAGTTTAGTTTGTGAACAAGGGAATCAGCACCATTAAGGCTATAATTAGGTACGTTTTCAAGAATTAATATCACCACTAAAATTTGAGGCTGCTGTTCTTCAATAATATATTGGCTATTTGATATGTCATCTTCTCAAATAGTGAACAGTGCTATAATGATCTTTTGGCGCTTGAATGACATTGGCAGGGGCGAAATTGTATTGAAAAAACAAGATGACGGGGTTGGTTCTGATATTGTCCACGCACCTAAAGATCCTTGTATAATTTTACATATATTAAGTTATTACACTATACAAGTTTATTGTTTTGTTTTTCGCAGGCTTTATATCACACATTTGGCACATTCTATCGTACCGTATGGTGTGTCGGGTTAATATTATCAAAGCTGAAAAATTTAGAAGAATTTGGAGACGTAGATGTAAGTTTAGAATATTTTTTGATTAATTTATTTTCCAACTCATTAAATCTTTTGAGTCCCATACGTCCAAATGAAAAAATGGAACCCTTATAGGATCACTCGTATGTCTGTCTGTTCGTCTGTCACAGCCAATTTGCTTTGAATCCAATGAACCGATTAAGTTAGAATTTAGTACACATATGAATTTCTGCGACCCAAACACGGAGGTGTAACACGTATATAAATATTTTTTTTAAATGAGGGCAAATAACAAAATTAAAAAAAAGAGTTTTGCATTCGATATCGTGTGTCATATGAAGTCATATCAAACGAAATGACTTACTGGGTCTCAATTCTATAATTTTAAAATAAAAAGCTTTTATTTAAGAAATTAGATGAAATTTTATCATTCCCACTTGTCTCCGAAATTACTGAGCCTAAAATAAAATAAAAATACAGAAAATCAATATAATAAATACCTAAGAGAAGTCTATGGTCTTTAAATAACGTAAAACTTTATATTTGCAGTTGGAATGTATGGAAGAACATGTTTTTCAACTACAATGTTAAGTTTTTTCTTGGGATAAATTCATCCCAACTACGGAACCCTTCATTATGCGTGGCCCGACTCGCTATTGGTCGGTTCTTTACTTCTTCCGTGTCATTTGCCCATGTTAACTGGAGTCAGCGTAAAATGTGTCTTTATTCCAATCTCTGCTATCACCGTTACCTTATGATTTTCTTCCGTTCTTTTCATGTTATCTCTCATATGTATAATCGATTTATCTTTCGTAATTTTTCCTCTCCATTTATCATTGTTGGTATTCATCATTCTCTTTGTCCACCAACTCACCCTTTTGCAGTCTACTGGACATAGGCGCCATAATATTCTGTCCTCCTCCTTCCGCATCCAATCTGTCCCACCCACCTTTTTAAGGTCGTTGGTCCAGATGGACCACACTACGCTTGCAGATATGCGGTCTCTACTCCAAGACGGCGAGTCTGCTCCACCAGCCATCGGTCCCTCGACAAATATGGCTAGCCCGCTGCCACATCAGCTTGCTTACTCTGCAAGCTATGTCGGTAACTTCGGTTCTTTTCCGGATAATTTGATTCCCGATTTTATTCTATAAAGATGTTGTGTGCATAAGCCGTTCCATAGCACGCTGAGTGACCTTTTTGAGGACCAGTCCGGCTGTCAGTGTCTACGTTTCGGCACAGTATGTCATAACAGGCTTCTCTTTGTTACGTTAGTTTTATCCTTTTCCTAACATGCCCATACCATTACAAACAACTCCAATACCACTGACTCGCTCGCTCTGTTACTGGCGTCACTTTCAAACCTAAAATCATAACTTCATTTGAATTTTTGATCCTAACAATATTATAATAATAATTGCTACTGGACTATATTAACCCAGGAGTATTGATATCACACATTTTCTATTAAGATAATTTGAAAAAAGTAAATATTAGGATTAAAGCTTTGTTTGATTCTGTGAGTGGTTTTTCCTGTCTACAACTAGACTTTCAATTTTAAATTACGAAAATATTTTAAATTTTTTAGGTTTGGGTTCACACAGTAATTTTATTTACATGGCTGATAAAAAATTTAGTTCTAATAATTATGTACAGTATATACTGTGAGAAGTTCTATATAACTTTTGAGGAAGCTGAGTCAGCGTGTTTACAGCTTATGAAGAACAGGAACTGTCCAAGTATGTTGTTAATAATCCATATACAATTTTATTTCAGGAGTTTGATGTAAATTACCATGGGTTTAGGTCAGTAATAAAGAGTGTCTCAATAATAGTGCAGTATTTAAAATAAAATAAAATTTTTTTTTCGTGAAACTGTACTTCTGTACTTTAACAGCTGTCACCTATGATTATTCCGATTATTTAAAATGGAGCGCTACACAAAAGAAGAACGCGTTATCATTGTGAAAACTTATCTCAAAAAATGAGGAAAATGAGGCCGGAATTGCAGTGACAGTGAACGGTATTATGATAACGTAGTTTTTATGGCCTCAACTTGATGGCATGGATCTGGACGACATGTGGTTTTAGCAGGACGACGCTATCCACCACACCATGTATGAAACAATCGATTTATTGTAGTAACGATTTCCAGACCAATTTATTGTCAAAAAGTCATCGAGAATTTCATGAAAAGAGCAATGTCATCAGAACCGTGGGGGCCATTTGTCGGATATTTTATTCCATACTTAATCGGAACATGACTACAATGCAATCAAAATATCATAACACACTCAAAAATAAGTGGTTTTTTAAATTAAATAATGCACTCATTATGAGACACTCTTTAGTTTATGTAGTTTAAATATTGTAACTTAGTAAAGTTAAATTTAAAAAAAAACAGTTTTCCTTTCAAAATGTCTTTCATCATAATTTTCCTGCCTTAATCCCAATTTATTTGGTGTCAGCGCAACATGTCCCCTTCCTCCATACTTCTCTAATAGTCGTCAGTCGTCGTCTTTATGTTTTGTTTTTCCTGAATAAACAGAACGGCAAAACACTTATGATACATATTCTTTCTTTAAAACAACATAAATACATGATGGTGCTGTTGAGGTTGCCCCGGTTCTGCAGCGCGTCTAGCATTTTTGCTGTAGCACGAACTGACGACTTTTATGCCATTATGAGGAAGAAGGCCGCATCCTTAATAAGCAGAATGAGGGCGAGCAGCAACAGTATTTTGAAAACCCTAGCTGAACAGCATGATGCACCAATACTGAGACACTGTCAGTTTGCTTGTGCGGCAGGGATGAATAATAATAATGTATACATTTAATAAATACTAACCGTTAGTTGATAAGTTTGTTTTATGTACTAACCATTGGACCAATATTGTCAAATTAAATAAATAAATAATAATGATATCTTTACTTACAGAGAGTCAAGAACAATTTTGTGAGAATGTGATGCAGGCCAATCTATCGTTCAGTAAGATGACTGCGTGTGGCGTGTTCTATGTAGATGCTACACTGCCAATAACTTTGATCGCAGCTATCTCTAATCATGTTGTCGTACTGATGCAATTTTATTTTCTGTAAAATACTTCTTAGAAATACTTACTTCTAGCTTTTTTCTCTACATCATGCCATTTTAAATCCACAACATAACTTAAAATCACACCTTAATCCCCGAAGGGTGAGGCTGGCTCCATTTCTAAATAAGGGTAAATAATTTTATGAGAATGTTATCACGCAGAAAGGTTCACCTGGCTATCCTACTCTTTGGCACTATTGTCACAAAAAAACCAGATTATTTATGTAATAAATTGTATAGCAAATCCCTCGTGTCGATTGTTTTAATTATTGGGAAGTCAAGTGACTATACACGCCAATTAAAATGGTACCTCCATACAAGTTAGTTGTCACAATTGGCGCGAACGTGTTTTGTCCCGCATAGCGCGCCGGATACGCCTTTTGACCAGAGCTTTCGGCTGTCGTACTGCTACATTACCTAAATATTACGATGGGGCAGTTTCTGCCGGGGTTGCGAAGAAATCCTCCGAAAGGGAGATCGTGGCCCTAGCAACATGGCAACTGAAGGAACACGGGTGGGTTTTAGTCAGTAAAAGTCTGACATGCCCTCCCGCTCCGCCCGGGGCGGGAGAAGTTTTTGAAAATTTCCCACCCAAAAAAAAGGATAGGGCTCTTTTGTATGGAGATTTTTTTATTTTGACTGGGGCTATTTACAATTCAGTTCACATACACAGTGTGTGTGTGGTGTGTTCACAGTGCACATCATAATTTTCTGTACAAAAAACTGTTATGATTAGATGTCATCTTTAGCCTCCACGTTGAAATTTCATAAAATCGGGAAAAAATGTCTTTTGTCAAAACATTATTAAGAGTACTGAATGTAGATTAAAGTGTTATTGGTAGTAATAAAACATAAGTATAAAAACAGACTTCGTTTTATTATATTGATTAAAAATACGGAAATCAAAACAAAAATGTATTTAATTGTTATGTTATTTTACACAAAAATCCTTTTTACTCTCGAATTTAGGCATATCTTTGCGAAACTGTATCTGAGCCTTTATGAAGCCTTTTCATCATGTTTTTCTGCACAAGGTACGTGATGCTTCGGTGACTGTTTTGACAGCTCTTTCGACACTTTGTGTATGTTATGGTAGGCGAAGCAGAGATAATTCACTTTTACCTTTTTGTGCAACAAACAATTGCAATTTCTCGTCACTTACACCTTTAAGAATTGGCGGTTCGGTGATATTTTGCTGCCAATCGATGAAATCGATGTAAGAGGTTACATCTAGGTTTAGGTCAGGAACCTGAAATAGTCGGACATTGGTCTGCTTAGTACTTCGAGCTTTCAAAATATGACGCGCCGCTAGCTCACGAATATGAGTTTGTGGATTAGTCAGCATTGCAAGTAGTAAATTCTCGGGGTGAGCAAAATAACTGTTTCTTCTGATGACGGGATCAGTTTTAGCTTTTAAATCGATTGATCTGGATTCAGAGATCAGTGACCACAAGTGTTTTGCTCCATCCTTACAAGTAGGATGTATTTTTATAGCAAACCAAGTTGGACCGTAAACTTTTACAATATACGTGGCCAAAATCTGAAGTTTTTCAGTAGGATCTTTCATTAATACATACAGACGAAGAACACGATTAGCTCGGATCAGCCATCTGACATGTGACATCTTGCCTGGTGATTTATGGGCTAAATTATCAGGGAATTTACCCGTGGTTATTACTGAAACAATGCTATATAGATACGATTGGTCGGTGCTGAGATCTTGTGCTGTCAAATCTGGTAACTTTGATGGAATTGGCTGAAACTGAACCACAGGTTTGGTCTCACAATTTTCAAGCTGTTTTCCAATTGGTCCTTTTAAGGTTTCAGGCCCCGACGTAGCGCCGTCAATGTGTGCAAACAAATGTTGAAACGGCAATTCGTTCCTATGTATCAAGCAAATGATCCATTGTAGCGGTTTATTCAAAGTTTTTTCAAGTAAGCGTATGATGCCTCCATATTTACCAACTTTAACGTTTGTCCCAGCGTTGTAAATAAAAATGCTTGGCTCAGCGCTGGTCCAGCTCCACAAGGGCGCATAAACTAATTGATTAGCATTCGAAAGTATTGTTACAGCTGCTGAAGATTGTAAAAACTATCTTTGCTTTGTATAAATTCAATCTCTTTGTATTGTATAATTGCTTATCACATGTGTGAGCACTGTGTGTGACCACGTACATTCCATAAAGTTACTATTTACTGAGTACGTCTTTCATTGACTTGAATATGCCCTGGCGACTGAGAGTGTGTCATGTTTACTCAAATGTTTCGCTGATGGTGGCGTGTGTGTTGGATCATTAAGTTCCTTTTAAAATAGTTGAGTTAAATGGTGCTGATCCATGCGTCATGTTCGTGAACGGGCGCCGTCAGTAGGGACTGGCCATCTCTTAGTTGCCACAGCTTATTTTAATTTTTGAATTGTTTTTGTTTTTATATTTTTTTACGGACGCTTTTAACGTGCACGTCTTTCTAAATTGTTTTCACATGTATAATTTCAACATGAATGATGTAACCAATATTTTGTAACAATATTTTGATTTAAAAGATTGTCCGTGTAGTCTCTTGCCCGTTGTTCTCCATAGGTACCTACTCACGCTTTAGAATGGCCAACTAGCATCATCTTTCTGACTGACCGACCCCTTGACAATTCAAAAGTACCTGTAATTGGTTTATTTGAAATAAATGCTTTGAGTTTGAGTTATTCACTCATTACATTATTGTCTTGCTGCAAATATGTGAATCTGCAATCTGTGAAATACGATGTTTACAAAGTATTGGCTGTAGGAGGGGTTGATTTTAATAGAACACAGCTAAAGAAACATTATCTACAATTTAATCCTCATTATACTCGTCATTTTTAAACACGTCGTCCTCGTCGTCGTTATATTTTGGTAATTCTAAAGTCCTACTTAGTTTTCTGGTTCAAATCAAATCAAATCAAAATATTTTTATTTCACATAAACCTACATGGGCACTTATGAAACGTCAGAAGCTAGGTGCACGGTTCCAATTGGTCGTTTCCTATGGAGAAGAGCCGGCAAGAAACTCCACGGTTACTCTTTTAAAAATAATTGGCTTTTACAATACTTTCATATAACAGTGTTTCTAGGTATGGGAGGACAGTGTAGGTCTTTCAATAAGTACCAAGTACTTAACAAAATAGAAAATGGTCAACAGGTCTACAATCCACTAAGCCTACAGCGTTCTCACATTCACAAAATATGTAGAAAAGAATCTATACAAAAAATAAATAGATTAATAAAAGTAAAAAAAACCTATTTTAATAAAACGCAATTATATGATTGCTGTTACAACTGTAATCAATCTGAGTAATTATCATGTCCACAAAAGTGACAAAAAAAAAAAAAGTTCAAATTAAATCGTAGGTATATAATGTCAAATAATAGAATAATAAATATGTCAAGGACGAATGTAAAAACAAAAAAAAAAAAAAAAAAGATTTAAATAAACATGTTAATTTGGGAGCAGTTAATAGACTCTTACTTATTTATGCCATTAATGAGGTACCAGGGAAGCCACATGTGCAGAAGGAATTATTGCCAAACTTCCTTATCTTCAACATAGTCTTTAATTTTATAATATGCTTTCTTGATAAGGACACGTTTGATGTGGGTTTTGAACTTCCCATCGCTAAGTTCTGTCACAGACTTTGGCAACTTGTTATAAAAGCGGATACTGTTTATAAGAAATGACTTGCTTGTTTTAGTTAATCTAAATTTGGGTATCACAATTTCATGTCGACTACGTGTATTTATATTATGGAAATCGCTTCTTATTTTGAAAAGTCTTAAGTTTTTGCGAACATACATAATACTTTCTAAGATATAAAGTGAAGGCAAAGTCAGTATATCAATTTCTTTAAATTTGTCTCTAAGGGACTCGCGAGGGCCCATTTTATAGATCGCGCGGATTGCCCTCTTTTGTAAAATGAAAATTGAATCTACGTCAGCTGCCGATCCCCACAGCAAGACGCCATAAGACATAATACTGTGGAAATAAGCAAAGTATACTAACCTAGCTGTGGCTATATCAGTCAACTGCCTTATTTTTCTTACTGCATATGCAGCTGAACTTAATCTACCTGAAAGAGTTCTAATATGGGCGCCCCATTGTAATTTTGAATCTAAAGTAATTCCTAAGAATATAGTTTCCGTTATTGCATCTAGGTTTTTGCCATCAAGTTTTAGATTTAGACCTACTTGAGGTACATTTGGTAATGAGAACCTAATACATTTCGTTTTGTTCGCATTAAGTAAAAGATTATTAGCTGCGAACCATTTTGAAAGTACAGCCAGACTATCGTTAACATGTAATACATCTGTATCTTTCCTGTCTATTTTAAAAATAAGAGAAGTGTCGTCAGCAAATAGAATTATATCTGATAAGTTAGTCATCATGTAAGGAAGATCATTTATATAAACTAGAAATAAGAAAGGGCCGAGAATTGAGCCTTGAGGCACGCCCATTTTAACTAGAGACCCCGAAGACGTCGCCCCATTAACATTTACTTTTTGCTGCCTGTTTGATAGATAGGAAAGAACAAGATCAGCAGCTTGTCCACGAATTCCGTAGTGGTGTAATTTACAGATCAGTGTATTGTGGTCAACGCAGTCAAACGCTTTTGAGAGGTCACAGAAAATGCCAATTGCATCCTGGGACTTCTCCCAGGATTCCAAAATGTGACTGATGAGTTTTACTCCTGCGTCAGTCGTCGACCTACCTTTCGTGAAACCAAACTGGTGACTATGTAAAATCCCATTAGAATTAAAATGTGACAACATCTGGTCTAGCATGATTTTTTCATATATTTTACTCAATGCTGGTAGCACAGATATTGGTCTATAATTAGAGGGATCACTCTTACTACCCGATTTGAAAATTGGTACTACTTTACTATGTTTCATTAAATCAGGAAACGTACCGCTATCTAAACATTGATTAAATATGCCTGTTAGGACAGGGGCAATTGTGTCAATGATATCTTCAAGAACCTTAACGGAAATCCCCCATAAGTCTTCAGTGTTTTTTATGTTAAGACTTTTAAATGCTTTTTTAATTGTGTCAATAGAAATGGGCTTGAATTCAAAACTTGGAATGTCTCTACTGAAGTGTTCTTTTAAAAGAGATTCAGCTAGTATAGATGATGAGGGGAGAGATTTCGTAACCTCTATTGGGATGTTGGTAAAGAAGTTTTCTAGTGTCTCAGCAACTTTTAACTTATCTGAAATGGTTACATTATCAATGTTTAATGACAATTCATTCTGATCTCGCTGTTTTGTGTTTCCAGTTTCTTTGTTAATTACCTGCCACACAGCTTTTATTTTATTGTTAGAATTATTAATTTTGTTACTTATTAATTTAGATTTAGCTTGGGCGCAGACTCTTTTAAATATCTTAGAATATTTTCTTACATAATTATGAATTACTTGATCAGAAGTCAATGATTTTTCGTTATATAAATTATATAAAATATCTCTGCTTTTTCTAATGCCAGGAGTGGCCCATTCATTAAATTTTGGTTTGGTATTGATTGTTACTGTTTTTACAGGACATGCTTTATGGAATTCTTGGCATACTGTAGAAAATAATGTATCATAGTTTATGTTGGGGTCTTGTGAATCAAAACTAGCTGTTGAAAGATTGCTAAGAACATTATTATTAAACATTTTCAATTTATTTTTAGTAAGAGGTCTTAACTGAATAGTTTTATCTAAACGTAACTTTTTATCTGATTCAAATGATACAAGTTGACCAGTATGGTCAGACCTAACGCCACTAATTAAGGATGAGTCTTGTATTTTACAATTAGTAAATATATTGTCAATGCATGAAGCTGAGGTTGCTGTTATTCTAGTCGCTTCATTAAATATACATTTTAAATTGAATGAATTAAACAATGATATAAGCTTATATTTATCAGGTGAGTTAACTAATAAATCAATATTTAGGTCACCACAAACAAAAACTAATTTATTATCTTTAAAAAGTTTACTTAGTATTTCTTCCATAATTATTAAAAATGATGACAAGTTTGAAGCTGGTGGTCTATAAACACATAAGAAAGTATGGCCTTCAACCTCTGCACATGCTACCTCACATAAGCGATCAACAGAGCAAGCAGTGATATCCTTCCTTTCCTTATGTCTGAAACAACTATTACATAATATCAAGGTACCACCCCCTATTGAGGACCTGTTCAACTGAACTGGCAACTGAAAAATTATTTACATTAAACAGCATCCTATCTGGTTTTAACCAGGTTTCACAAAAGCATAAGATATCCATATGATATTTATCTATTAACAATTCCACGTCTAGGATTTTGCCAGAGAAGCGATTAATATTTTGATGATACAATAAAATATTCTTATCATGCTTCTCTTTTGTCGAGTCTAAAAGTTTAAAGAGCTTATCACAGTATTATTAGAAATACTAGATAATACTATTTCGTCACTTAGCCTAGTCTCAATTAAATTATCAATAACTGCGTGTATATTGTAAGCTAACAAAGTAGCCAATACATGTTGACTTTTCTTGGGAAGAAACATATGTTCCCGAGTTAAAACAAAATCTCTAACAAAATTGTTAGTATCAAAATACAATAAACGGTCACTATGACGACATGTCAAAATATGCATTAAGTTATTTAAACTATAAATGTAATCATTTTCTTCAGCATGCAAATTACCTGAATATGGCAATGCACATAATATTAATTTACCTAATTTTAATTTAAGTAGGGTGTCGACACCATTAACTATGTCCCTTTTAGTGATGCTCAGACTGTTTCCAATTAAAAGAACTACAGTAGTCTGCTCATTCATTTGTGTGTTTTTTATTTTATGAACAAGCTCATTAAAATGCAGGTTATGGTAACAACAGTTAACTATGGCATGTTTAGATTGGTTATTTAATAAGGATCCAAAACCTGCTCCTAATCTATCAGAATATACTAAAACATTACTTTGAGTGGGATTGATAGTTTCTATAGTATGAGTTAGAATGGGTGAGGTGACAGGAACAACATGCTGTGACATGAGAGGTGGCGGAGTGGGCGCACAACTACAGGTGAGATAGTTTGTCAGTGACTCGTACCTCTCTGCATTGTACTTCACCAAATCCACCAACTCACAGGCCTCCTGCAGGCGCTCGCTTAACATTAGTTGACAAGACTCATACTTACAAGATATTTCCTTAAGTGTATTTTCCCTGCTCAGTAATTCCTTTTGAAGGTTTTGTATTTCAACATCATACATTTGTCTGCTAGTTTCCATCTTAATATTACATACATTTAGTTGGTTTTTTAAATTAATACGTTCTTTCCTAAGATTAATATTAAACTTATAAATTCTTTGTGACTTTAAGAGTTTCTTGTACTTTTTTATATTTTTATTAATTTTAATATACTTCTTAATTTTATTATGACTAGTTAGAATTGGACATCTAGTTAAGGTATCGTCCCCAGTCAGGTCTATGGCAACGATGGGCTTCTCACACTCCAGTCCGGATACACTACCAACCAGCTCGTCGAAAAGGTTATTGGTGTTGGCAACCTGTTCGCTGGCTTTCAAAGAGTTGATGGTGGAAATAGTGTTGTGTGCCTTGCATAATTCCACTTCAAGGCCTGATATACGTCTCAGTGCCTGGTCATGAGTGTCACTGCATTGTTGAAAGTCTGACACTAGTTGACGGAGATGGTGGTGCTGGTCAAGTATGTCCATATGCTGGGTGTGAAGTTCTACAAGCTGGCTCTTTAGTTGAGTGTTTTTGTCATTAATCCTCTTGACTTCAACCTCACTGTCCTCTCTTTCCTGGAGCAGCTGGGTGCATTCTTTTTTTGATGCCTCCAGCTCCTTCAGTGTTGCATTCAATTTGTCACTCATGTCACGAACTGTGGCTGCGCGGGTCATCATATTCAAAAGTTTCCCCAAATGGCACCTGGAATGTGACAGAAAACAACTGAGTGTATGAGGAATCTAAATGAGTTGAGAACTTGAGAAGGTAGGAGGGTAAGACAGTTAGCAAGAAATAGAAGAACAAAAGATGAAGTTTTTAGAAAATATTATAAAAATGTGGAGGTATTTAAAGAAAGTAGGAAGCTAATTAATTTATTTTGGGGCTTATCACATATCAGAATTATTATTGATTAAAAAGAAAAGGACAAGTAAATTACCATTTAAGATAATAATATTAGAGCTAACAGTTATTTTCCACTGAGAATGTTATGGACATGAGATTAGAGGTACCTAATAAAGTTTCATTTCGACAATGCAATTGGTTTTAAACAACAGTAATAAAGCAATTTAGGGATAAATATGTGTGCAGTAAAGTTTGTAGTGTATGTTTTATGTCTGGGGCAAGTGTTTTCGTCGTCGATTTTGCTTCCACAATTTGTCAAGCAAAAGGAGACATAAACGGTGCCTGTGTGTATTGGACGTAGCTCAGAACTCTGAGCAGTGTTTACAGGTGATGTATAGTGTGTAAATATAACTACAATAATGATTAATATAAAACAAAATACTCCCCGGGTTTGATGAATTCAAATCCACAATCGAAACGTTGACAGCCGGTAGATGATTTTTCGAAATCTCGATTATTATGAATAATCGCGACAAAAACACGTCACAAACACTGTGTGAGACACTTTATACTTTGATTCTAAGATAAACAATAGATTTAACACAAAATAAACACAATTATTTAATTATCAAAAAATTTTAACTTAGAGATCGTTTTTTCACGACCTGTCACCAGTGTTGCCAGCGCAAAAAAAAAAAAATTGTGATATTAATGTCAGTTTCCGTTTCAGTTTATTTTTTGTTTTCATGATTTCAAGTACATTTGATACACTTGTACAAGGGTACAAGTTTCTCAAATGAACTTAAAATCGTTGAGCAAATCTGCTCGTGGATGCTAACCATTCGGTTTTACAATTTCCATAACGAATTGTTATGGAATTTTTACAAAAGAATAATTTAACTAATGTATTACAACAATTAATAACTATTGAGTCTAGACTATTGATACGATCAGTCCATAAATATTTAAACACTATTATATTTCGGTACCGTGTTGTCTCTTTATTTTCATAGATAGACTCATTAGCCATCCAACAATGGATAGAGTCAAGAAGAAAGTAAAAAAAAATTTCAAAAAGAAAAAAATCTATCCAGAGAACTCTTTCAGAGTGTTACTCAACAATCGACTAGAAAAAGATATTCAACGAATAGTTTATTCTTTTAACTTTGCTCTCAGGCTGTTATTAAATCCAAAATATAATGTACGAAGTAGTTATATTTATCCAAATAGTAAAATAAGCCGTATACTTTCGTTCTGCTGTGTGTTATTTTTGAATGCGTCGTGTATCTATCGAATAATTCTCTTGGATGTCAGGGTTATAAATAAGAATATGTCAAGTTTAGAAAACGACTTATTGTCACTGTTCACAGTTGTCTACTTTATCCTATATTTGGCCTGGTTTACAATTATGTTCATTTTGGATATAATGCACAAAGACAACAACGTCTTACTTATTTTAAAGATCCAAACCATACACAGGAGCATTGGTTTTAGTAAAAGTGTCCTGAGTTTTATCATCTGGAATTAGATTTCAATACTTACTTTTATATTTATTCATATTTGTATACAAACTGTGTATTTTTTAACGAGTTCCTACCCCCGTGTCCTTGACTTAATTCTTGATAATTTTTGTGGAATACTTTTCTTCGCTTTGGAAATTAATTTCATGATAGCCACCCGAATTATAATACTGTTAAGAAAATACCTAGACGAGTGGATTAAAGAAGTTCTAATGATGAATGATGATGATGACAACGATGAACACTGTCTGATATTACTTGAGATATACGAAAGTATCATGGAAGCTTACAATTTGTATAAAAGAATTTTCCAAGTATTGGTACGTTTGTAAATATTATACTTATTCCCTTACTTCCATAAGCATAGCATAATCAGCCTATAATGTTCCCACTCCTAGGACATAGGCGTCCTCTCTTTGAGAAGAAGTGGGCTGTAATCTACCACGATGTCACATGTCTTCGAATTTTTGGTTGTAGGACATGCCGGTTTCATCATGATGTTTTCTTTCACCAATTTGAGAGCAGTGGTGCTAAAATTATTTACACAAAGTAAAGCGCTTGGGGGCCGTTACCACTGAGCTACCACTGCTCTACATAGTTACTGCTCCGTTTACTTACATATAAAGGCAGTAAAGAAATATATAGTGACTGGCCTTTTTTGGTCGCTAAGTACGCATGTAATATCTTTATCGTCACCAAGTTAATCATGAATATTATCTTTTTCATAGGCATTATGTCACAATTTTGGCATATTTTACCGTAATCTCTATTATGTCAACTTAATATGCTCTGTGCTGAAAAAGTCTACAGAATTGAAATACCGAGTAAGTATACCTATAAAATATTTAAGATGTCACGTGCAGTTCTGAAATCATGAACTCGATTTTTTTGTCACTATCAACCAATAAATCTTTGTCATCATCCAATCTTCCATTCGAAAATAGAAGGGGCCTGCCGTTTCAAAAGTACCATTCAATGAACTTATTGAATAGTTATAGATGATTTAATTTTGACTTTGACTTAATTTGGGGTCAGCGCAGCCATCCATCTATCTCGTATCCATCTATCTCGTATTATAGCCATCTACATTCACTCTTAAATTTTTCTTGTCACATACTCCGTAACCATCACAAGAATCAAAACAGCTCTAAATTCAATTGTAATGTTATGATCTGGAAATCACTCATTATTATAATTCGTTTTTATACAGTTTTTTTGTTAGGGTATGCGGCTATCGCTACCTATTTTTAATAAATAATCATAATCAGCCTATGATGTTCCCACTGCTGGAACACAGGTCTCCTCTGTTTTTAAGGGACTGGGCCATAATCCACCACGCGGCCCTAGTATGGGTTGATGGATGTCACATGTCTTAGATTTTTTTGTTCTAAGACATGCCGGTTTCATCACGATGTTTTTTTTTCACCGCTTTGAGAGCAGTTGTGATGAAGTTAAATACACAAAGCAAAGTGCCTGCCTGGGTTCGAACTCACGACCTACAACTCGTAAGTCGGGGCTGATACCACTTGGCCACCACTGCTCTCCTATTATTAATTTTGTTAAATGAAAATAATAATCATTTTTAATTTTCAGTCAATGTTTCACATTTTTGTAATATTATTATGGCTAACAAAGAGCATGGTTCTAATATTTACACACAGCGTATACTGTGAGAAGTTCTATACCACTATTAACGATGCAGAGACTGCGTGTTTGCAGCTTATGAAGAACAGACACTGTCCAAGTAAGAATATTTTATAAGTAAGAATATGTAATGTATGTAAAGAACAGGGTGGAACCTTTCTCTATCCCCTATCTGTGAGAGAGTGTGGAAACTACTCTCTAAGTCCGTCAACGAAGATACGGGCCCATCCAAAAGTTGTTGCCCCGTCAAAACAAGTGACAAATTCAATTTTTCAGAAGGGCAAAAGCATATCGGATTTAGGGACAACTGTCAAATCGCGTTCTCATTCGATTCTCAATTAATCTTATGTCCGTAAGTGAGACGAAGTACGAAATGCCCTAACTTCGTATCGGGTGGCCAGATGGGTGGATAACGCGATAAACGTGATGAAGTCTTGTGTGACGTCAGAAATCTTGCGTAGTTCATATATCTTTACAGTTCATTATCCAAAAGAAAGTTCGTAAAACACACTAAGTGCTCCTTTACAATTTGAAATCAGTTTTTTTTTTCTGATAGTCAAAAATATCTTTGCAAGAACGTTTTACGGATAAATCAAACGTTTTGTAGGATGACTACGTGTGGCTTGTTCTACATAGATGCAACGTTTCCAATATCTTTCACGAAAGTCACCACTAATTATGTGATTGTTCTGCTACAATGTAATTTTCTGTAAAATGGTAATTACAAGAAATATCAAGACTTTTTGGTGTTTCGAGTATCCGACCGTACCTGCACTGTTGACGATTTGGAGAACGCTACAGCTGATGTACGAAGCTTCTTTTAAGTACCGTCGCCACAAATAGAAGATAAAAAATTTACAAGAAAATAGAATTGATTCTAGTCGCCCCTTCCAAAAGGTAGTTTCTTATAGGGAAGAACAGGCAAGAAAACTCCACACTTACTCTTAAAATATTTTACAATATTTTGTTTATATTAATCAAAAAAAATTTAGGTAAAGACGATGTAAATAGAATAAAATTACTATACCACAACATTTACAGGTAAAAAAATTAAAAATAAAGCAATGACAGATGAATTAATTATGTGATAGATACAAATGGAACTCAAATATTTACAAATATTGTTAAAGTAGATGATTTTACAAAATTTTAACAAATAATAAATCAGTGTGTGAGGTAAATTAATCACGGAATGTAAAATTAATGACATAAAACTTTTTCCAAAAAAAACAACCGACTTCCAAAAAACCACCACAAAGTGAAAAATAACTTGAAGGAGACGGAAATGATTACATACGCTCTTAGGCCTGAATAATAACGAGATGTAAATGGTGTAAATTTATAGATTCATACATATATTAGTGTATTGCAGTGACTAGTTGCTATCCCACAATTCATACAGCGATCCATAGTTTCAACAATATCCAATCCACAAAGCGGCGGTAAAATCCATTATATCAATTTATTCCAAGTCAATCGTGTGAGCGATCTTCGGTGTCTAGTGTGAAAGTAAGGGTCGTACAAGGTAGGCATGGTCAGAATCCGTAAAAATCAAAACAGAGATCGTTGAAAATGAAAAATGGGAAAGCACTCAAAACACATCGGAAAACACGAAATAAGTGACATCTGTCTAGTTCTAGTAGGGATTTTATTTGGGAAATTAATCAGCACCTGTCACTACTCCATACAAGTTTAGACGTGATTAAAAACTTGCCTACTAAAATTACGTCAATTTACGTCAAACGCTGATTAATTTGACAGGACTAAACTAAAATTTATCTTCTGTCCTTTTCTTAATGAAATAGAAAGAAAAAGATGCACTGAACTTAAATTTAGTTTAGTTTGTGAACAAAGGAATCGGCACCATTATTAGATAAAGTGGACAGTCCCTTTATTAGGTAAAGAGGCACGTTGTTTTATTTTTTGGCGTTTACTAACATAGTTTTTAAGTCATTGTAACTAATACTATAATTATGGATTGTGTGAACTTGTACGTGTAGTCCGAAATAAAGAATATATTATTATTCTACAAGTTATGTATTTTATTTCATGTAATTACACTAATCTAATCGACCTAATTCTTGACAATATTTCTGGCATCATTTTCACAGTTTTGGATATTAATTTAGTTGTAGCCATTCGAATAATAATATTGTTAAGGAAATATCTCGAAGGATGGATTAACAATCATCCTCAGAGTCTGCTTCGCGGAGACCTAGGGCGCAAAGCCTCTGTGGGGGCTCTGCGAAAATATTAGCCTATGGGCTATGTCCATCAGTGGACGTCATTGCTTTGTGGTATTTTGGCTGCATCAGAATCATCCTAATCTCTTACTAATAGTTTCTATTTTTTTATTAATAAAACTGAATACCACCACAAACTACTGATACTGATTGACTGGTACTGATTATCACCATAGTATTTTATTAAATCCAACAGTGAGCCTTATCAGAAGGCTAAAAGTCACCTAAAGGGCAATGGAAAGGGCTATGCTTGGAGATTCCCTACGTAATCGAATCAGAAACGAAGAGAATCGCATGAGAACCAAGATAACTGACATAGCCCGAAGAATCGCCAAACTTAAGTGGCAATTATGGGTAGGGTACATCGCTCGCAGAACAGATGGCCGGTGGGGTGGAAAGGTTCTTGAGTGGCGACCGCGTACCGGAAGATGTAGCGTTGGAAGATCTCCTATAAGATGGACCGATGACCTTATGAAGGCCGCAGGAATCAACTGGATGCGGGAAGCACAGAATCAGTCGAAGTGGCGGTACTTGGGAGAAGCCTGTGTCCAGCAGTGGACTTCTTCGGCTGAAATGAATGATAAATGAATGAACAGTGCCAGCCCTAGTAGGAAAAAGTGAACTCCGAGATTATGCGAGTATCATTTGCCCCACCAAAATCAATTACTTAATAGGATACCGTAGACGGCAAAACTGTGAATAATCCACATTGTTCCACTGGTGGGACAGATTGGTGGGGCAAAGTGGAATAATCCATAAAACACAGTTTATGATTATTTTAGGCCTTCGTCAAATATTTCGTTTTCTAAAAGGATTCCGTCCCCAAAAAAGTTTGAGAACCACTGGATTACAGAAGTTTTATGTTGAAAGATAAACAGGAAAATGATGAAACATTTTAATAATATTTAAAATCTGTATAGGACAATTTTCCAAGTATTTTTAAGTACCTGAATCTTTTATTAGAATACTAGTTTATTAAAACAATAATCACATAGGAAGTTAATCGCAATTGTTTGTATGATTCATGCAGTAGCAAACATATAGGTACTGCACTAGATGTACGCGGAAAGTTATTTGAACATTGCAGCAAACTGATTCCGAAGTAGGCTAATAAAAGATTCCGTAAGTAGTCACAACTCATAATTTTTTCTTTTCACATTATTTTATATTACACATTTCATGGATTTTGTTCTAATCTAGTTTAATTTCTTGTCACTCATTGCCTGCTGGGTTGGAAAACGAAGTAACTGATCTTCATTTCGATAGGTAGATCATCTTCTGATTATCAAATATTTTTTAAGAAACATTGTGGTTTCAAAAACGACGATTGACTTTGGCAATTTGTAATATATAGAGTTAGAAATAAATAAAACCATATAAAAACGAAAGTAAATTATTCGTATATTTTCGAACAAAATATGTAATGTTTAAAAAATATATAAGCTAAAAGTCTTAAAATAATAATAAAAATATGTACAAGTACATATATACAAGCTGGTGTGTGCGTGTGGATTGAGTGCTCCTTTTTAAAAGTTAATTATATTTTTACGAAATCAAGGAAGGATTTAGGAAATAATTGTGAAAACTTAGTGGTGAAGATAAAAAAAATGTGAAATCTATGGTGAGAAAATCGTGGTCAATTAACTAGAATACTCAATCTGCTAACCTGAGAAAATACTGTAACTCTTCTTTCAAAATATACTAGATATATTTTTAACATTTTATATATCTAGTTTGTATGTTACACAATTGACATAACGTACATTCCGTTTCGTGACAATATAAATTGAGCCTACCTTTACACCTCTAGATCACTGAACTGATTATTATAAAATTGGACAGATAGGTAACCTAGAGCAGTGGTGGTCCAGTGGTAATGGCCGCGGCTTACGAGTTGTAGATACGAACCCAGATAGGTGCTTTACTTTGTGTAAATTATTTCATCACCACTGCTCTCAAAACGATGAAGGAAACTATCATGAGGAAACCGGCATGTCCTAGAACCGAAAATTCGAAGACATGTGACATCTACTAAACCGCACTGGCCGTGGTGGATTACGGCCCGCTCCCTCTCACAGAGAGGAGGCCTGTGTCTCAGCAGTTGGAACATTATAGGCTGATGATGATGAGGTAGCCTAGAACCTAGAGAAAGGTGTAGGTTACTTACTGTTCATCATGGATATTTGAGTTAAAAATAACGAAATACAGAATACACGCCAACGCACGCGGGCAACAGCTTGTCATCAAATCAGGGTCAGATTAGATTTTGCCAGAATCAGTAAAAAATATGTTCATAAAGATTCTCTCTTACAAATTCATTGCATAAATAAGCATAGCATTTTCAGCCTAAATTTAAAAAAAAACTACATTCCAGTATATTTTGAATAACATATAATTATATTTTTGTATACACGTGTTACTGTGACAATTCAACCTGTTTTTTTTTTCTTTTTAATTACATTAACTGCGTCTTTTTTAGGGTTCCGTAGTAAACAAGGAACCCTTATAGTTTCGTCATGTCTGTCTGTCGGTCTGTCTGTCCGCGGTCTAGCTCCGAGACCCTTAGTACTAGAAAGCTGTAATGACATAGGTATACATATTAATTACGCTGACAAAGTGGTAAAACAAAATTATGAAAAACATTTTTTTTAGGGTACCTCCCATACACATAAAGTGGTGATGTTTTATTTTTTATTTTTTTATCCCATAGTGTGGGGTATCATTGGAAAGGTCTTACAAAAACATTATGAGTTTGTGAAAACCATTTTTGGATTCAGGGATCCGTTTGCAAAATATTAAGCTTTAAATTGCAAATTTTTGTTAGAGTCAAGTGTCCCCCCCCTGCCAGCTAAATGGTTGGTTTTAGATGTGTGAAAAAAATTACAGCAGTAGTTTATATAACGAAATTAAAAGAAAAACTATCACAGCTAAGTAGGCTTTACTAGTTATCGAGTAATAATCGACCAACTTAACTTTGCAGTTGCAAAAACATGTTTTCCCATACATTCCGTATGGGAGAACATGTTTATCAACTACAAAGTTAAGTTTGTTTTTGGGATAAATTCATCCCAACTACGGAACCCTTCATTGTGCGTGGTCCGACACGCACTTGGTCGATTTTATCATTGATAAGATCAATATGGACATGTTAACATGACATGTTTTTCTTAGTCAAATTGTCTCATAATAATCATGTCAGGTGTTAGTTTAATACATTACAATTTATTAATTGAATTTATTACTGCTGGTAAAAAAACAAATTCATTTATTTGTAAACTTGTCACTTTAAAATATTGTTACAGCGTCAGGCATTCGTCATCCGACAATGAACAGTTCTAGTGCATATTAAAAACTATGTCACTAATACGTAAATTATTTCCAGACATCTCTTTCCAAGTGATGGTCAAAAATCGACTGGAAGAAGAAGTTCAAAAATTGGCTTATTCTTTAAACTTTGTACTTAATCTGCTTTTGGCTTCAAAATATAAAGTATCAAATAGTTATATTTATCCAAGAGGAAGAAGATATCAAATATTTGCTTTTTGCCGTGTTTTATTAATAAATTCGCTGTGTATTTATCGAATGTTCAGCGTAGACATCATAGATATAAACATGGAGATTTTGGAGAGTGACTTCTTAAAACTCTTTTCTGTATTCTACTTCGTCACTTATTCGATCGGGTTCACAACGATGTTCATTCTGGACTTAGTGCATACAAACAACTACTTCTTACTTATATTGATGATCCAGACTATACACAGGAGCATCGATTTTAGCAAAGGTATCCAGAGTTTTATTATTTGGAACTGGATTACAACTACACTAATCATATTTATGAATATTTTTGTATGTACTATGTATTATTCTTCAGTCTATTACGATTATGTAATCGATGTTGTTTTTGACAATATTTGTGATATTATGTACACAAATTTGGATTTCAATTTAATTATGGCCACCCGAATAATTATATTGTTAAAGAACTATCTCGATAAGTGGGTTGAAGAAATCCTTGAGAGTGAATCCTGATGAGTGGGTTGATGAATGATGGATACGAAAACGACGAGCATTGTCGAACATTATTTGAGAAATACAAAAATATCTTGAAAGCCCACGATCTTTACAAGAGAATTGTCCATGTTCTGGTGAGTTAGTGACAATTTGATTAGATCCCTCTTTTTATAAGCAAAAATTAAGAAGTACGAGTAAAATACGTTGCAATGATCATCACCATTCACAGACAAACTTAATTCATTGCTGGGCGTAAATTTTTCTTTGTCGTTGCCAAATTTCCATCCCAACAACCGAAACTCATTAATGATAATTATATTATTTTATAATTATAACTCATTTCTGCCACTAAGTATTGTGATTTGTTCCTAAATCCCTAGGCCAACTCCCAGGCCTAGTATCCTAAATCCCTAGGCCAACTCCTAGGCCAACTCCCAGGCCTAGTATCCTAAATCCCTAGGCCAACTCCCAGGCCTAGGGTGACCCCCAACGAACCCACACGCTCCACCCACCAAATGCCTTCCCTCCTATCCCTTTATCCCGTCGGTCCCAGAGGAAGGGTAACCTCTATTCCAAAAACGCCCACCCCCCAAAAACCATGAACATGCAGAATTGTGAAATATCTACCCAGGTGGGTCCCGGCCAAGCCGGGGAATCCCACACCGCTTCGGCGGTTAGCCCCCATCGTATTATGGGGGGGGCCTCAACCTGCACAATGGAAACATTGATGCCGCGCTTTTTAGCGCGGCCGGCTGCTGACCTAGCGCCCATAACTCAGGCTGCGACTAACGCGCCCATATTCCCAACTTCGGCTGCGACCAACGCGCCTCTAACTACCACAACGGCTGCGACCAACGCGCCAACACTCACGACACGGACTATGCCTCCCACGAGCCTCTGGCAACAGAGCATCGTGCGGAACAGCATAACGAACCCGGACAAAGACCAACACAAACTTACTGAGACGGGGAAAGATGACGGACCTGGCAACTCTAACACTCTTCCGGTTGCCAATGATGAAGTACGCCCGCTGTCAAAGCGCGGAAAAATCCTGGCCCGGAAGAAGAGAATTGGCGACCGTAAGCGCAATATCCGCGAAGGCACTAGCCAGCGCGGAGCGCGATCGGACGCCGAAGGGGAGGTGCGCGACCGGCCACAAGTCCGCGAAGGGGAAACCCAGCGCGAAAAGGGGCCGGAAGCACGCGACCGGCCGCGAGAGCGCGAAGGGGAAACTCAGCGCGCAAAGCGGCCGGACGCGGAACCGCGCGTGCGGGAGCAAGTTTGCGAAGGGGCAACCCAGCGCGAAAAGCCTCCGCACGCGACTGAGTCCGCCGGGACCGACAGCCGACCCAACGACACTAACGGATCCCACGACCGACCTCGTCCTAAGCACAGCAGGGGTAAGCGAGGTGGTACCCGACACCCGGCGACACAACCAGGCACCTCTAAGCCGCAGCCTGGACCGAGCGGTACAGGGCCGGTGAAGAGGGGGCGCCCTGACGACACGGCTTCGCCGAGTATGGTCCAGGGGGACGCCAAACGGGTGAGGGTCCACTCCGCTCAAGGGGAGCAGAGGACCTACGCGCGAGCCACGAAGGACATCCCTGCGCGGCTGGCCGTAGCAATCTGCCTTCCCCCCCCCTCCAGAGACCTGACTAGGGATGAGGCCGAGTTTATCAAAACTGACCTAGAAAACCGTGTTATGGACACAGACTCGACAGCACCACTCCCTGCCTTCCGCGGGTACCCACGGGTAGCGGATGGCACCGTGCAGATGTGGTGTGAAGACGACCATGCACTGACCTGGCTGACCCAAAATGTACCCCTAATTAGACTTCCGAACACTGACCTGACGCTCACGGTTTTGAGACAATCAGACGTGCCCACCCGTGTCCGAGTCTCGCTTTTTGTCCCTCGGTACAGAGGTGACGTAGCCAGACTCCATGGTATTCTGATCCGTCAGAATACTTGGTTTGACATTGCCAGGTGGTCACTGTACAGGGCGACTACCGTCGGTGGCGATAACTATGGGACTTATTTGACCCTAGGTATCCCACCGGAGGAAGCCGTAAAAGTCCGGGCCCGGGAGCGACGTATATCCTACCTACTCGGGTCGATATACGTACGCTTCTGGCCCACGACCCAACCCTCTGACGACCAGACCGACAGCGACACCAAGACTTCACAACCGACGTTGGCACAGACGAATGACCCAGACATGGACCAACTGGAGGAGGTCATGGCCCGAGCGGCCATGGCTGACGTTGTCGACACCATTCCGCCCGAATCACCTGGCTGGAACGAGCGCCTACTCGCCTCGTCGCCGGTGGAACAACACGACGACAATTATAGTGAGGAGTTGGGGGAGAGGCAGTCCGATGGATCCATCTCCGACTAACTCCTCTCCACCGTCGTCACCACCCCTCAACATCATCCAGACCAACCTCCAGCACAGCCAGACTGCCACGGCTAGCTTGCGCAGGGCACTGGAGGTAAAGCCCCGAACGATCGCACTGATCCAAGAGCCGTGGATCAGGAACAATAGAGTATGCGGCCTCGGTAACATCGGAGGTAAGCTAATTCTCAACACACACAGCTCAGACAAGCCAAGAACCTGCATCTACATACCCAAAGAAATTCCTATCACACCACTCACTCAATTCTGTTCCAGAGACCTGACAGTTGTCAGGCTCCAGACTGAAGGTAGCGTTCCAGATGTTGTACTGGCCTCGGCATATATGCCAGGCGTGGACGCGGACTGCCCGCCGAAGGAGATGGCCGATCTGGTACAGCACTGTGAACGCGCCGAACTAGACCTGATCATCGGCACCGACTCAAACGCACACCACCCGCTCTGGGGCAGCGATGCACCAAACTCCAGAGGAGAGGTACTATCCACCTATTTATTTTCTACTAACCTTAATATTGTAAACCGTGGCTCAGAACCCACTTGGGTCACAGCCCGAGGACAAACGATTATAGATCTAACACTTGCTACAGAAAACGCGACAAACCTTATTACAAACTGGCACGTATCGGACGAGCCTTCCTGCTCAGATCACAGAAGGATCCGCTTTACCCTAACTACCAATACTAGGAAACCAGAATCGAGGCGTAACCCGAGGCGCACTAATGTTCCCGGGTACAAACGTCTCCTGGCCTCCCTATTAGCTAGACATCTAACACAGGTAACCATAAGAGACCAAGCACAGTTAGAATACACCGTAACAAAACTATCAGAATACCTAACTGAAGCATACCACGCATGTTGTATACTGAGAGCGCCAAAAACTAGAAACGACAGAAGCTCATGGTGGAACGCTGAACTCGGTAAACTCAGAGATGCGCTACGTAAACAATTTAACAGAGCTAAAAACACTAGACTCCCGGACGACTGGGAGATATACAAAGAGACCCAATATATATACAAAAAGCAAATCAAAACTGCCAGGAGGACGGCATGGCGTAAATTCTGTGAGTCTATCGAGACAAATAACGAAGCCGCAAGGGTAAGGAAGATCCTATCAACCGATCAGGACCGAACCCTCGGCGCACTTAAAAAACCCGATAACTCATACACACTAACTGACCATGAAACCAGTAAGGTCCTTCTCGAAACTCACTTCCCAGACTGTAGAATCCTGGAGGACAGGTCGTGGGAGGCTGAACCAGAATGGACCCCAACGGATCAAGACTGGTCAAGAGCCCGCAACATAGTGACAGAAGAGCGAGTAAAGTGGGCTATCAACACCTTTCAGCCATACAAGTCGGCAGGGCTGGATGGCATCTTCCCAGCCCTACTGCAGTGGGGGGTAGATTATTTGACACCATGGCTGGTGGAGATCTATCGAGCCTGCATAGCACTTAGACACACACCTCTCGCATGGCGCGAGGTGAAAGTAATTTTCATACCCAAACCTGGCAAAACCGATTATACACAACCCAAAGCTTATAGGCCTATAAGCCTTACATCTTTCTTACTGAAGACCCTCGAGAGACTCTGTGACCGGCATATCCGAGACGGACCTCTCCGGGTAATACCACTTCACAAACAACAGCATGCGTACTCCACAGGCAAATCAACAGAATCAGCGCTGCACAGCGTGGTTGGTAAAATTGAATGCGCAGTGGACCACAAATGCTCAGCACTGGCTGCCTTCATTGATATCGAGGGCGCCTTTGACAAAACCATGTTTAACAGTATAAACACAGCCCTCGACCGACACGGCATAGACTCCACCCTGAGTGGCTGGATCACCAACATGCTCAAATTGAGAGCTGTACAAGTCACAGTAAATGACACTACGAGAGCCATCGTTGCGAAGGGCTGCCCACAAGGGGGCGTCCTCTCGCCGCTGCTATGGAACCTGGTAGTAGACAGCCTCATCAAAACACTCAATGACAAAGGTTATTTCACCGTGGGCTACGCCGACGACATAACCATAATAATAAACGGGACACACGAAAACACCCTATGCAATCTCATGCGTCAAGCTCTGAAAATAGTAGAGGAATGGTGCAGCATGCACCAACTCTCAGTGAACCCTACAAAAACCGAACTGATTCTCTTCACAAAAAAGAGAAAATTGATGACACTACAGCTACCACGATTCTTTGGAACAACCCTAAGCCTCTCAACTGAAACCAAATACTTGGGCATCTTTTTGGACAAACAACTGAACTGGGCAAAACACACGAACTATGTCACAACTAAAGCCAGCATATCCCTGTGGCAGTGTAAGCGACTGCTTGGCAGGAATTGGGGGATTAGCCCCAAGGTCACCCACTGGTTATACACTACAGTCATTCGACCGCTTATCACATACGGCTCACTGGTCTGGTGGCCCAGGACAGACTTGAGCACAGCCCAAAGAGATCTCGAAAAACTGCAGCGATTTGCTTGTGTTGCAATCACTAGCAGTATGAGAACTACACCCACAGCCGCCCTACAAGCAATGCTTGGACTGCCGCCTCTGCACCTCATTGTGCGGGAAGAGGCGGCTCTGGCCGCCTTCAGGCTGCATTTATCAGGAACTCTAAGCAGAGATTCTAGAATTAAGCACACACGCATAAAGGAAGATGTAATCAAACGTCGGCCAATGATGGCATCACCCTGCGACAAAGCCCCGAAATCACACCATTTTCAAAGGCACTACAACATAATACTTACAGAAGAACAGTGTGACTACTCTGGCTCGGAGGAGCTGAGGGTTTACACTGACGGATCGAAGACCGATTCCGGTACCGGGGTCGGAGTCTTCTCATACGACCTCAACATTAAGATATCCCGACCGCTAGGAATGTTCAACACCGTCTATCAGGCGGAGTGTGTGGGCATCATACAAGCGGTCCATGCCATTGAAGCCAGGAGAGTTACGGACACTCACATACGTATACTCTCTGACAGCGCCTCAGTTCTCCAATCCTTGAAGAAAAAATATATTACCTCGAAGTTAATACTAGAATGTCACAATGCACTAGAACAAGTAACGGTATCTAGTCGCAACACGGTGACGCTACAATGGATAAAAGGACACAGCGGTTCGCTAGGTAACGACGCAGCTGACGAACTTGCTAGAAGAGGTTCTGGCACGGCAGTCTGTGGACCCGAACCTATCGTACCAATCCCGTTCAACCAAATACGCAGGTGGCTACAGGAGTTCACCCTCACACAAGCGGAGTACTGGTGGACCTCGACACCGGGCTGCAGGCAGTCCAAGGAAGCTATGCCATCCCTGGATAGCAGGCTAACCAGGCGTTTATTACGCCTGGACAGGAACGGCCTGCGCCTGGTGACGGGAACCATCACGGGACACTGCTCGCTAAACAAGCACTTCCACACAATAGGCATAACGGACAGCCCTCTGTGCAGGGCATGCATGGAGGCTGAGGAAACCGTCGCGCACGTGCTCTTCGAATGCACAGGCGTCACCCAGATTAGAACAGAAACCCTCGGGTCACCCAGATCGTTTACAGATGTTCTGAACAAACCAGGAGTTTTGATTAACTTCTGGAGGGAGGTGGGCTGGTTGGAATAACCACCAAACGGCCGCCATGGCCCACGCACAATGGTCCACCTGACGGACTAAGTGCGGAAACCAAACCCCATAACATAGAACATAGAACATAGATCCTATAAGAGTTCCGTTTTTTCATTCGGACATACTGAACCCTAATAAGGAGCCGAAGTACTTTGTAAGTACTTTTAAAATTGCTCGAACGATATTAATCTATCAACGTCACACATTATTGGTTAGCATAACAGCCACTATTGACAAAATTGCTTTTTAATTTATTTATTTAATACTTCAAGCACAGAAATGTACAGAGGCGGGTTAGTCTGAAGAAGGACGTCTTAAAACTTCTGTTTAAAAAAAATAAAAAAACAATATGAAATCTGCAAGTAAAGTATTGTTAAATGTCGACTTTCTAAGTGTCTTTTATCCTTTTTACTACATGAATACTATCTTGTGTGTGCGGAAGTATAATATCCATGATAATTGGGTGGAAGTTGTAACAAGAAAAAATATTACGTGTGCTATATTCATTAATTGTCTGATGCTATGCTTTTACTGCTTACTCATGATGTACACCAATTTTGGCCTGCAATTCAAATTCGCCTACTATTTCGTTTATTTCGAATATGCATTCAATTTTGCAGCTGTGTTCGTCATTAATTTGTATTATAGCGGCAAAAGTGTGCATTTGCTCTCAATTTTGTACGAGATTAATAAAAACCTCCATAGCAACAAAGACATGTGGAAACTGAAAATTTTCACATGGGTGTCAATCGTCTTAATCCTATTCAACTGTATTACCCTAGTACTTTTCAAAGTCACATACGACGAAAACTGGTCTTTTATGAGAGGTATTTTTGTATCCATATCTGCACTCTTAGACATGGAAATAGTACAAATCATGATTACTGTTAATATGTTGAGTTACCAAACTGGAATCTGGAACACGATTGTAGTAAATACACATTTTGACAAAGGTAATGATGACGAAATAATAGTGGACAATGAAACAGCATTGGAAGAAATGAAGAACGTATTAATGTCTGTTAGTGAAGCTTGGGGTCTAATAAGATATACTTCTGGATTTATAGTAAATATTGTACCTTTTTATTTCACCGGCTGATGATGTTTCATCTGCTTATCAAAAAAGCCTTTTTTAAAGACAATATTATAAGATTATAGAATAGAATATTCTTTATTATGTACATACCATAAAAATTACAGACATTAATTTAGAAAAAAAATAATACACTTTAGAAATTATATTCTGTTACAGATTGTTTTTCACTATATTACAACGTTCATACAATCTCTGTTTTACGCAGAAATTCTAATTGCATGGTCGAAAATGCATGCTGTAAGTATTTGTCAGCAGTAACAATTTTTTTTATTTAGATCGTCATAGTTATTTTTTTTTTACAATTTCATTATTTTTGGTGTCTTTATCTTATCAGTCTTCTCAGTAATAAACACTTCTGCACATAATTATTATCTTTACAACATCCTTCGTTTCTCTGGTCTTCCCCCACTATAGCTTTAAAACCATCTATATGCATACTCAAATCTTTCATCACAAAGTATCTCTGTTCATTATGTCAATAATTTAATGAAAACATTTCTAGGGGGAAGAAAATTTGATTATAAGCCATGCCGTTGGTATGATGCTGCTGTTATCCAAGGCATTCTTCGTGGAAACGCAATTGTGTATTGCTTGCGAAGGATTTTACAGAGAAATCACAAGTGCTCATACTAATGTGATTTTGAAATTATCCCAAGACTGTAAGTACCGATTCTTTAAGTAAAAGTTCTTTTATATTTTATTTTAGCAATCTACAGTACTATTTAGTACTGTAGATTGCTACAATTCATACATAATATGTCAGTGTCTTATTATCGTGTCGATGGCAATTTAAATTGAATCTGCTGAGAATTTCGCTTCTAGTTTGGCGCCATCAGTAGCGTCCGTTAGTTCCGGTAACATGCAGGCGACAGGACTTGCAGAAAACGACATTAAGTGTCTCATCGTTTGAGGAACAGCACCACATTATTTGCACTCCAGGACCGAGTCATCTATGAATCTCTTGAACATAAATGAGTGCTTTGACGTTACTACTGTAACGGGTTGGGTTCGAATTCAGGATCCGTAGGCTATTGCCTCTTATACAAATGTTTCGAAGAAAAGTCTAGCATTTAGTATATTTCTAAACGGACCATTAAGGAATCAATGATAATTTTCTTGATTTCAGTGCCATCAAAAAGGGTCTGGAAAAATATGCATCGTATAATACAAGAAGATTTTGAAAAGCTCAGTGCGTGTGAAGTTTTTGTCGTTGACGCGGCAACACTGTTACATTTCTGTAGCCTTGTCACCACTTATATTATAGTACTGCTGCAGTTTGCGTTTCTGTAATATTTAGTTGTTGTGCGGCCTAATTTGACTTTGTATCTTTCTGTTGTGAAATTGAATATAATGGTCGAGTTATTTTGTTATTTATTGTATCTCAACTGTTGAACATTCAAAAAAAATATTGATTGTACAATCAAATGGCGCAGTGACTGAGCGATTGGTTATCAATTCCAAAACAACACAAATCGTTTTATGATGTTAAACCCAGTCTTAAATCATAAAATTGAGACTTATGTTCTAGAACAATGTAGAAGTATGAATTACGAGTCAAAAATAAGAATGACACAGACATCTAAACGTAACTAGACAATTTAAATAAAGTTTTATATTTGAGCATCTTAACTAATGTTAAATGATTCAATCGTTCAGGGACAAAATGTCCAACGGTGTCAAAATGTCCAAATCCCAAAATGTCCAATTGTCAAAATGTCCAATGGTCAAAATGTCCAATTCCCAAAATGTCCAATCTTTGAGAATGTAGCAAATTCGTTCAATAACTCATCAAAGCGCTTTTTTAATACTTTAATTTAGTTCATGAATTTATGTCCTTCAGAGGGCGTCACATTCAATTTAATGCTTCACATAGCCTATAGGTAACCAGCGGATGATCAAGACGCTTCCAACGATACCTCACTTGTCAAAACATGATAAGCACTTTAAAAGTTATGAGGCAACAGATGAACATGCATACATACCGGTCAAAATCATAACCCTTCTTTTTGTTTCGCCGTAGTCGGGTAAAAATGTTTAATGTTTGTTTCAATTTACAATATAAAATTATATTATTGTTTTTTTTATATTACATTATGACAAAAATAGTGATTTTGAGTATGTTGTGGTCTTCTCAGGTCTTAATTTGTTACTTATAAATGAAACATATTTTGATTCTTTCATTATTTTGTATTTATTGTTTGTCATAAAGTCATCAGTATTAAAAAAGCGTTTTGATGAGTTATTAAACAAAGCTACATTCTCAAAGATTGGATATTTTGGGAGATGGTCATTTTGGTAATTGGATATTTCGAGAATTGGACATTTTGACCATTGGACAATTGGACTTTTTGACAATTGGACATTTTGGGATTTGGACATTTTGACACCGTTAGACATTTTGAGAATTGGGCATTTTGCCCCTGAACGGATTAAACTAGAATATGAACTTAATATAATTAGTATTCGAATAATTAGTTTTCAGTCGTTATGCCATTTATCGCGAACAAGAGTAGAAATATTTGTAATACGTATTACTTAGAGTAACTTTTGTTTATATTAGTACAAACGAGTTTATTCATTGATTATAGTACCATCGATTGTTATATTATCAGTTCAAGTTTAAAAAAGCTACCGAAAACAATGTTCATAGACACGCCAAACAAAAGTGATATGGTTGACAAAGACGTGCAGTCGACGCTACTGCCTTTGTATCTGATGCAAAACATGATTTTCTGTCCAAATGATTGTACCAAAAACAATTTTATTGGTTGAATTATCCTCATACATCATTTTGTATCGTTGATTGAACATATTTATTTATGAATTTTTTCATCGTCTTTACATTGTGTATAATTACATAAAGCGGGAGATTATTTCTTTGTACAGTATGTGCTATTTGTTTGATTGTGGCTGCTATAGCCTCGAACTTGCCATGAACTTCATCAGTGGCATTTTCAAAACAATACGATACATTTAATTCGTCTTAGTGCTCGTTTACGGAGACGCAGGGTGTTGCAAGTTGTTTGCATGTTTTTTTCAGTTTACAGACAGGCGGCGCATGCAGCGGCCCGCATCATCACACGCGCAAACACAAACATAGGGAAATTTACGATGTTGTTTATGAAGACGCGGAGCGTGGCGCGGCGCGTGGTGCGGGGCGTGAAAAGTAGCGATGCCCACCGCTGTACCCGCGGCGGATCCTTTAGCGTGTAGCGTAGCACACGGCGGCGCACGCGCCGCGTATCCAGAGTGGAGGGCGGGAGCTGATATTTCAACAAAATACATACATACATGATATCATGCTTGTAGGTATTCCCCGAAGAGTTAGGTTAATTATCTTCTAACAAAATGTCGATCATGTCGTACTCCATTGATGACGGTGGATGGTTAGTTTTTCAAGACATTTACAGGTGCCTCAAATTCAAATTCAAATTGAAAAGTCATTTATTCAAACTAGGCTGAGAGTCAGCACTTTTTTAACGTCAAAATTACATAAGACAGTGCCCCAAAAACGCCCACCTTTCACCACTTCCTAGTGCTGTAGCTGGGAAGAAGAAGTGGTGCAACAAATTCCCCAGCAGCATAGCTGTATGTTCAGTTTCACGAAACATTTGTTCTTCTAGGGCGTCCCCTCCCGGCGTTGTCACAACACAATATTAAAAAGATATCAGGGGGCAGGGAAGTGCTTCCACCAAGTCGAGCAAAACAAACTCAAACGCACAGCCGTACCATCTTTTCTCGAAGCCATTCAGGACATTTTCAAACTCCTGTAACTTCGTTGTGGATATAGCTAGAAGCTAGAATTTTCTACACTGAAAATTCTAGCTGAATCATTCGGCATAGAAATTTCGAGTTTTATTTTTTTCTATCTTTATTTTTTTTTGCCTTCTACCGCAAAAAGATGTGCGATCTTGGTTTTACATTAGTAAAACTATATCTGTTAATTTATTCAGTATCTAGGTATCTATTTGTCATTATTTATTTCTTTAATAAATAGAAATGACTTTGCAATCGCACACGGCAATAGAATCTTTACATACAGTAAAATTAGCACTGCGCTTTATTTAATCAGGACTATTTAAAATAGTAGATTATTCTTACGTGATTATGTTGCCGTACGATGGCCAAGTCATGCTATTTATTAAAGAAATAAAGATGACAAATATATAGGTACTGAATAAACTAAAATACTTGGTTTTACATTAAATCTCACATCTTTTTGCAGTAGAAGAACTGCGTTGCGTGACTTTCATTTTTTTACATGTTATGTTTTTGATGGGATCATAAATTATATTACAAAAAGAAAAAAAAGAAAATTGGAGACATTTATTTACTACAATCATGAAGTTTATACTATTGTGCCGGCATTTACATCCCCACATGCGAACTACGTATCAAAAACCTGACGGCACACAAAATCCTGACGTCACTCAAATCCTGCATGGCGCAAGCAAAGTTTACCGCGCGATCAAAATATACATAACTTTCCGACATCAATCGGTGGGCAGTTGCCCGCCAGACACGACAACCATCTGGTCAGAGGATCTTCTTCTTTATATAGAGGATGAGTGAACTGTATACCCTGTTCCTCGTACCTCTAAGCTATCATTGGATTTTTTTACAATATTACGAGTGGCACTAATGTAAGTTTTATCAACTTCCTATTTGAAATCACTTGAGTTTATACCTATTATTATAATCAGAATTGTATTCAGTAGAACATCCTATTTTATCGATTATAAAGTATTTTTGAAAAGTACATCTAATTTAAATTCGCATGCAATAATAATAATAATTTATATAATGTTCAAACATAATGTGAATTGTTTTGTGAATAAATAAATTAAATTAAATTTATTTACTATTTGCTCTACTCTCGTAGCCATGGGAAACTTAGCTTCCATAAAGGTTTTTAGCTGGTCGTTGACAATGGTGTATATTATACATGTATAAGATAGGTATATTAACTTTCATAATTTATTTTACAGAAAATTTAACTGTAACAGTATTATAGAGTAGTGAGTAAAAACTCCCACTAAACTTGTGGGCAGTGTAGCGTCTACATAGTACAGGCCACATGCGGTCGGGAGAGGTTCACATCAGCGTCGAGTCGACGATGAAGTATCTGGGACTCGTCCTCGACAGCTGCTGGAACTTAGTGGAGCATTTCCGACGTTTGGCTCCCAGACTGGACCGGGCTGGGGCTGTCTTGAAGCGGCTCCTGCCCAATCTGGGAGGTCCAAACGCCTCCTGCTGGAGGCTCCACGCGGAGGTCGTGCGGTCCATGGCCCTTTACGGGGCGCCGGTGTGGGCACCTTCATTGAGGCGGCAGCCAGCCCGCCAGCTGAACGCGTCCCAGAGGGTCATGGCCATCCGGCTGGCCCGAGGATACCGCACGGTCTCCTGCGAGGCGGCGAGCCTCCTTGCCGGATTACCGCCATGGGATCTAGAGGCAAAGGTCATAGTAAAAAGAGTGAAAGTACGCTATCTTCACACAAACGCACCGCGCGCGGCTTGTATGTGTGCGCGGCTTGTATCTATGCGTCGCCGCACGCACACTTAACAAAATCTCGCCCGTTTCAGAGTGCGCCAGTCGGGGCTAATGTCGCACAAGTTTGCGCGTCGCGACTTTTCGGCTCTGCTAAATGTATGAAAAATTTGTGATAATCGCAGGAGAAATTATTGCTGTGCGTTTGGGTGTCTAAATAATTCATTGATTCCAGAGTTGTCTCTGTTCAGATTACCTACTGCACAGAAAAGGTAACCAAGTCACTTATTCTAGCATATAATTTTTACTTGATGATGAGATACCTACTTATTTTTTGTTGTATTAGATAACTATCAGACAGACGAAGTAGGCAGGCCTACTTTCTCATTAAAATGTATTAGATAACTACTTTTGAAAAAATATATTAGATACTTACTTTTGTCAATTGATATGCCGCTAATGCTTTGTTTACGTTTAGTCATGCCGATTTCTCAGTATTGTAGGTATAGTAAAGTAACTAAGTACTTACAGTTATAAAATCGTAATTTCAAATATTTGACGAATCGTGAATCAGATAAATAGAGCAAAGTTCGAATCGTAACCATTCGTAACAGAAAATATAAATCGCAAATATAACTTTGTCATTCATACAAACACTATGAACATCATCGTTTAGGTGAAACCGACCTCACAAACCCTGAACCCAGACAACACATAAGTAGAAACCGGCCAAATGCGTGTCGGACCACGCACAATGAAGGGTTCCATAGTTGCGATGAATTTATCCCAAGAGCAAACTTAACTTTGTAGTTGAGAAACATGTTCTCCATTCATTCTGTATGGGAGAACATGTTTTTGCAACCGCAAATGTAAGTTGGTCGATTATTACTCGTTAACTTGTAAAGCCTACTTAGCTGTGATAGTTTTCCTTTTAATTTCGTTATATATGCTACTGCCGTGAATTTTTTCACATACTTACCCAAAACCAACCATTAAACTTGCAGGGGGGGGGGACACTTGACTCTAACAAAAATTAGCACTTTAAAGCTTAATATTACGAAAACGGATTCCTAAATCCATAAATAGTCTTCGCAAACTCACAATATTTTTGAACGACCTTTCTAACGACACCCCACACTATGGGATTATTGAGAGAAAAAAAATCATCCTAACTTTACGTCTAGAGGTCCCGAAAAAAAATTATTTTTCATGATTTTATTTTACCACTTTGTCGGCGTAATTAATATGTAAACCCATGCCAAATTACAGCTTTCTAGTACTAAGCGTCTCTTAGCTAAACCGCGGACAGACAGACAGACAGACGGACATGACGAAACTATAAGGGTTCCTTGTTTACTACGGAACCCTAAAAATAGATCTTCCCGGCCCTTGCCAATTTCTAGGCACTGAATTAAAATTTTGCTAAAAGTGACAACCCTGAGACAGGCAAGTATGGTAGGCAATTATATCACGGATTGGGCCGGAGATAGCCTACTACCTCTCTTTATACTATGCAAAGGTCCTCGCGCACATTTGGGAGTGGCGCGAGGAGGCGAAACGCCGGGGCTTAACTCCGATGCCGCAAGAAATCACGGCACAGCGGACAGAGCTCCGGCGGGATCTCATGGCGTCATGGAGAGTGCGATTGTCGCAACCCAGCGCCTCCCTCTTTGAGGATTGGCTAGAGAGGCGCCACGGCGTCCTCACCTTCCGCCTGACGCAGGTCCTCACCGGACACGGCTGTTACGGGAGGTTCCTGTTCAGGATACATCCTATCCTATACTATTAAATGAGTAATATTTGTATATGTATAATATATACATGTATTAGTATTAATCACGTTCTCAAAAATGGCTCTAACGATTTCTATAAAAGTTGCAAGATAGATAAATAGATAGATAGTGCACCATAAAATTACAGACATTAATTTAGAAGATAGGGGTTTACGGGGGCGAAAAATCGATCTACCTATGTCTCATATCGGGGAAATTCATTTTATCCGTATTTTCACCCCAGCAGTGCTCGGTCGCCCAAAGTTTAGAACAATATGGCTACCTTAAATAATGACATGAGAGCATGGAATTACTATGTTCTATACATGGAATTAGTATGAACCTATCCTATACTATGAGCATTCTCTGTTTTCACCACAGCAGAGCTCGATCGCTCAGGTACTGATTCTAAAACGTCATAGATACACCTCTGATCCGTTAAAAAATAATCACTTACTTCGATCTCCATACCTGTACCTCTTCTTAACTTATTGAGTATTACGTCAAAATAGACCGTAAAACGTATTAAACGCCTGAAATACTACCTACGAAAAAAAAACACAATCACAATTTTCAACTTACTCAGCAGTGGGTGTCACAAAGATCAAGTCTGCCAAGTGGCAATGATTATAATGACAATTATCAAAGCCTTAAAGAAGAGCCGTTGAGTAGGAAGTCAATATTAAGATGGTTGATGCCATTAGGTTTGGATAAAAAGCCAAGGTCAAGACAAAGAAATCCGAAAAATCGGAAAAGGCGCTGGCCTGATGAAATACCAGAGAGTTCAGACACGTGGCAATCTCTTTCAAAGCGTTTTGTCAGCACTTTTCATTGGGATTGACAAAAGATGTCAGTTCGATAAAATTTTGACTATTCCATCACCGTTATCGCTAATAGAATAACACTTTGTCTAGGCCTATAGCTGAGAGAGAACTGAAATTATGATGATAATATTGTTTCGTGCCGTTGGTCCCGGCTGTCATTTGTAGATCTTTGACAGTCGTTACGGGTAGTTAGAAGCCCAAAAAGTCTGACAACCAGTCTTACCAAGGGGTATCGTGTTACCTAGTCACTAGGTTGTGGAGGTCAGATAGGCAGTCGCTCCATGTAAAATACTGGTATTCAGCTGCATCCGGTTAGACTGGAAGCTGACCTGCCAGTTATCAGTAAAGTGATTGAAAAGTTGATGCTTAATCAAATGTTACGCCACTTTAATAAAAATTCCATCTTACATGAACAACAGTACGGTTTCACCAAAGGGCCGACCACTGACGCCGGTGTCACCCTAATAAAGAACATTTTTAATGCCGGGGAAGAAGCACAAGATGCCATTGGAATCTTTTGCGACCTCTCGAAGGCGTTCGATTGCGTAAACTATGAAACACTTTTGCTGAAACTAGAATACTATGGGATTAGGAATACAACTCTTGATTTACTAAGATCATACCTGAAAAATAGAAAGATTAAAGTTCAAGTGAACGGCGTAAACTCGTTGGGGTCTGAAATGGCCATGGGTGTTCCTCAAGGTTCGATATTGGGTCCATTCCTCTTTTTAGTTTACATTAACGATTTACCCCAATTACTTCAAAATCAACCGAAGATGGTGTTATTTGCTGATGACACATCATTGATCTTTAAAATAGATCGACGGTCACAAAATCTTGACGACGTGAATAACTCTATTCTTCAAGTCCAAGATTGGTTTACGGTAAATAATTTGGTACTAAATGAGAAAAAAACCAAATGCATTAGATTTAAATTACCGAATGTTAGAAGTAGCGAATGTGACATCATATTGAATGGAGAAAAACTGGAATTTATTAATCAAACAGTTTTCCTAGGAATCACGCTAGACGAGAAATTACAATGGGGACCTCATATAACATCTCTTGCGGGGCGGCTAAGCTCGGCCGCTTACGTTGTTAGAAAGATAAGACAGTTAACAAAAAAAAAAACAGATATAGAAACCGCGCGTTTGATATATTTTAGCTACTTTCACAGCATTATGTCATATGGCATTTTACTGTGGGGTCGGCCTGCTGACATTGAATCCATCTTTATTTTACAAAAGAGGGCTGTCAGAGCCATTTATAATCTATGTCGTCGCGAATCTCTCCGAGAACTATTTAATAAGATTAATATTATGACGGTACCTTGCCAATTCATCTATGAAAATATTATGTATGTAAGGAAAAATCTGCATCTTTTTAAGAAAATAAATGACAGACATAATTTTAATACCAAAAATAAAGATAAAATAGATCAACCATTTTTCAGATTATCCAAAGTACAAACATCTTTTATGGGGTACTGTGTTAAATGTTACAACAAAATACCTTGTGATATATTACAGTTAACTGAAAGAAAATTTAAAACTCACATTAAAAGTACTCTTTGTAAACAAGCATATTACAAATTAGAGGATTATATTCTAGATAAGAATGCTTGGAAGCATGCTGGTCTAGCTCCATAGGACAATTTAGAGTCTAGACAAAATCAAACTGGTTGCTAATTTAATTGTGTAATTAAATATTATAACATTATTTATTTATTTTTTACATTCTGTGATTACTCACACATTGACTAATTAGTATCACTTGTAATTTTTTTAGGAATATCGTATAGGTACCTACTTTTACAATTCTTGTAAATATGTGAACACCATGTATCCATTACATAATTATTATTTTTTCTGTCATTGCTTCATTTTTAATTATTTTTACCTATTGCGGTATAGTAATATTATTCCAGGTGCATCGTCTTCACATATAATTATATAATTAATATATACAAAATATTGTAAAACATTTTAAAAGAGTAACGGTGGAGTTTCTTGCCCATTCTTCTCCATACGAAAACTACCTTTTGGAAGAGGCGACTAGAATCAATTCTATTTTTTTGTTTTTGACGTTCAAAAGTGCCTTTTTGTGCCTAATTGAAATAAATTATTTGACTTTGACTTTGACTTTTGACCCCAACATAGTAGGGAAAAAGGCTAAGCAGATGATGATGAATATTGTTTCGTGTTGTAGCAATTATGATAATATTATATATTGTCGAAACCATCGTGAGCTTCATGTTTCTTTCACATAAATAATTTTATCTACACCCATGCTATAAAACCTCTATAAAATTTTCTAAAACAGTTAGCTTACTGGCAACATTATAACAGCCAGTGTCATGGTAACCATTACATCACCCAAACGAGTGTTATAATGTTGTACTAAATTTCATTATGCAAATCGTTTCAACGTTCAAACGGGGGACAGCAGCACCCGCTGCACGCATGTGTGTGTGATGTGCTGCTGCAGGCGACGTACATACGTGCAGTTGTACTGAATTTCGTGGGAACTTTATTCTTGATCTTGAATTACAAACACCCAATGGTTTCAGAAACTTTTATAGAGGATTCATAACATGGGTGTAGATAAAGTCTTGTATGCAACTGTTATAATTAGGTATTAAAACACTCATGTGATACTATTATAACACTCGGCTTCGCCTCATGTGATAAACCCACATTCGTATTTTAATACCCCTTATTATACAACAGTTGCATAAATGACTATATCGGTCGTTGCTTCATTTTTAATTATTTTTACCTATTGTGGTATAATAATTTTATTCTAGGTGCATCGTCTTCACAAATAATTATTTAAATAATGTACAAAATGTTGTAAGGCGGAGTTTCTTGCCCATTCTTCTCCATACAAAAACTACATTTTAGAAGGGGCGGCTAGAATTAATTCTATTTTTTGTACATTTTGACGTTCAAAAGTGCTATATACTATTTAAAATAAGTGATTTGATTTTGACATTGACTTCTTTTATCTTTGATACTCCAAAATTGTGTTCAGGGCACATTGTGTTCGGCACATCCGAAGAAGCATACTGTTTTCTTTCTGAAAACGTATTATTCTGTTACATAATAAAACTTCTAGTAAAAAGTAATTGCAAGCTTACTGATACTTGGAAAATTTTCTTCAACAAACAGTGAGCTTCCATTATATTTCGGTATATTCCAAGCAATTTCATACAATGTTCATCATTCTCTTGTTCTCCTTTCATCAACAGGACTTCTTTAATCCACTCTTCGAGATATTTTTTTGCAATATTATAATTCGGATGGCTACAACGAAATTGATATCCAATGCGATATACAATGTGTCATTAATATAGTCCATAATAAAAAAACCGGCCAAATGCGTGTCGAACCACGCACAATGAAGGGTTCCGTAGTTGGGATGAATTAATCCCAAAAACAAACTTAACTTTGTAGTTGAAAAATATGTTCTCCCATACGGAATGTATGGGAAAACATGTTTTTGCAACTGCAAAGTTAAGTTGGTCGATTATTACTCGTTAACTTGTAGAGTCTACTTAGCTGTGATAGTTTTCCTTTTAATTTCGTTATATAAACTACTGTTGTGATTTTTTTCACACACCCAACTCCAACCATTTAGCCGGCAGGGGGGACACACTTGACTCTAACAAAAATTAGCACTTTAAAGCTTAATATTTCGCAAACGGATCCCTGAATCCAAAAATAGTTTTCACAAACTCACAATGTTTTTAAAGGCCCTTTTCAATGATACCCATCACTATGGGTTAAAAAAAGAAAAAAATAACATCACCACTTTACGTGTATGAGAGGTACCCTATAAAAAAATGTTATTCATAATTTTTATTTTTCCACTTTGTCGGCGTAATTAAAATATATACCTATGCCAAATTACAGTTTTCTAGTACTAAGGGTCTCGGAGCTAGACCGCGGACAGACAGACAGACAGACAGACGGACATGACGAAACTATAAGGATTCCTTGTTTACTACGGAACCCTAAAAGAGTTAAATTCTACATTAAACGTATGAATATTGTACCTACTTATAAATGTTAGATTAAAACTCAAAAACTTCTGAGCCGAACTGAAATGTCGATTATTTTGTCTTTATGTCTTTATTTATAGTAACTTCTACCATTAGTCATCAACTTGATGGTTGGAGTTAATAGTAGCAGGTGGTATTGGTCGATGTTTCAAATTAATCGAGTCCATTATATTGATACTATCAGCAGGTAAATTTTTCAGGAAGTAGGCTGTCATTGCCTCATAACTTTAAAATTTACTACTTTATAAATTTATCCTTCTAACAGCGGCAGTTGATAAAAGTAACAAAATAAATGGTTTCATAGCCTTCATTTCACGTGTTACTAAATAATCGCCTGGAAAAAGATGTGCAAAGAATAGTGTGTCCTTTTAACTTTTTTCTCAATCTGTTTTTGATTTCAAAATATAGAGTACGAAAAAATCAGATTTATCTAAACGGAAATAGAAAGCTGTAATTTGGCATAGGTATACATATTAATTACGCTAACAATGTGGTAAAACAAAATTAAAAAAAAAAAAATTTTTTAGGGTACCTCTCATACACGTAAAATGGTGATGTTTTTTTTTTGTTTTTTTTGCCCATGGTGAGGGGTATCATTGGAAAGGTCCTTTAAAAACATTGTGAGTTTGTGAAAACCAGTTTTGGATTCAGGGATCCGTTTGCGAAATATTAAGCTTTAAAGTGCTAATTTTTGTTAGAGTCAAGTGTGTCCCCCCCTACCGGCTTAATGGTTGGTTTTGGGTATATGAAAAAAATCACAACAGTAGCTTATATAAAGAAATTAAAAGGAAAACTATCACAGCTAAGTAGGCTCTACAAGTTAACGAGTAATAATCGACCAACTTAACTTTGCAGTTGCAAAAACATGTTTTCCCATACATTCCGCATGGGGGAACATATTTTCAACTACAAAGTTAAGTTTGTTTTTGGCATAAATTCATCCCAACTACGGAACCCTTCATTGTGCGTGGTCCGACACGCACTTGGCCGGTTTTTTTTATATTTTCAAGTAAGTAAAAATAAGTAGTTTAAAAAAAATAAAAAACACGCTTTTATCACACACTAAAAAATAATAAAGCGTGTTTTTTTTACTTTTATGTCAAATAAATTCTTCATTTATTAAAAAGTCTAAAGTGGCCGAAGTTATGACTTGACCGGTTTACTAGTAGCCACTGAAGAGCCACTGAGAGTCCACCTCCTGGCTCCATCATCAGATCAGCTCCAAGATTCCAAATTATAGTATTGTTATCCAAACTACATAATATGCATGCAAAGTTTCATTTCGATACGAAAATTTTAGAAGTTGGTGATTACGTTGAAAGATTCCGTTACATACTAACTGGGTTGTGTAAGTCAGATAGATAGGCAGTCGCTCCATGTGAAATACTAGTATTCAGCTGCATCCGGTTAGACTGGAAGCCGACCCGAACTAGGGTTACCATCTATGTAAAGTAGTATGTCTGTCTGAGATGTACAAAATGCCAGATTTTTCAAAAAAAAATCTATCTGTTGTAAAAAAAAATCTGCTAGTCTTAAAATAAATAATACGCAACAGATAGTTGACATTTATACAGGGCGTCCCAAAATTATGGGACATGAAGGGAAAGTACCTTAAATATCGTAGATAAGGTATTTTGCTGAAAGAAGACTTTATGTTATTTTTAAAAGTTAGTAATTCTGCATTCAAAGATTTTCTAAAAATTACTTGCCTCGTCTGGGAATCGAACCGACTTAAATGTAAAAAAAAACACCCCTACTTTTATGATACCAATCGAAAGAATGGCCAAAAAATAATAACTCTTCTTAAGTAACATAGTATTTTAAAAGAAAGGAACAGCGTGAAATTAATCATTTTAATCAAATTAAAAACATACATGAAACTGCCGTAGTCAATTAAGTGGGTATTTTTTTGTAAATTAAATAATTAAATGCTCAAAATGTGATCCCTCTTGTCTTACGCAAATCGCCAATCTTTTAATGAGTCCGCTGCCTGTTGATTTTCTTACCATTTTATGGTGAATACTCGATATGATATGGCACAATTCTGTTTGTAACTCGCCCACGTTCTCGTATCGCTTTTTGTATAACATATCTTTCATGTATCCCCAAAAGAAGAAATCTAATGGTATAAGGTCCGGGGATCTGGCCGGCCATCTAATCGGTCCATTCGTACCGTATTACTCGTACCAGACAAGAGGGATCACATTTTGAGCATTTAATTAATTAATTTACAAAAAAATACCCACTTAATTGACTACGGCAGTTTCATGTATGTTTTTAATTTGATTAAAATGATTAATTTCACGCTGATCCTTTCTTTTAAAATACTATGTTACTTAAGAAGAGTTATTATTTTTTGGCCATTCTTTCGATTGGTATCATAAAAGTAGGGGTGTTTTTTTTTTACATTTAAGTCGGTTCGATTCCCAGACGAGGCAAGTAATTTTTAGAAAATCTTTGAATGCAGAATTACTAACTTTTAAAAATAACATAAAGTCTTCTTTCAGCAAAATACCCTATCTACGATATTTAAGGTACTTTCCCTTCATGTCCCATAATTTTGGGACGCCCTGTATACTTGACATACAGTAGTGCTATTCTGTAACCATCTCACCGTGTTATCTTAGGTGAAGTGAGCGTGGAGTGAGCTGTCAGTTGCTAAGGATTGACACTATTGGCAGCTCACTTCACCTAAATTATCACGGTGAGATTTTTACAGAATAGCACCACAGGTCAAGCTAATAAAAGCGTGTTAAAAAGAAAAACCTTACTCGCTTAAGAACAACTATGTTGTAGTTGTACTATACTACTGCACTCTCTCAAAACACGATATAAAAGACATCTATAGAACACGTGCGAAGAACAGTGAGATAATTAACACACCAATAATTGTTGAAACTGGCTCGACCCTAATTAAGTCACAAATTATGAAAATGGGTAAGGCATTTATTATTAAGTTTAAATCCAAGTTATGCTGTAAGCATCTAGGATTTAAATCGCAGGAAGATACTCCTATCTTCCTCTCTGAGCATCTTACTTCGAAGGGTTGAGCCTGCATTTCCTTGCTCGAGACTTAACTAAATCTGGTGAATTTAAATTTTGCTGGACCGCTTATGGGAAAGTTTTATTAAAGAAAGACGAACATTTGAATTATGCTCGTGGACAGGTGCTGCTTGGTCGTCTTGCTGATCGTGGTTTTGTTATTGTTACTAGTAATTAACTGTTCATTTACCCCGATGGTCCTAGTTTATCATTTATAACTGCCAATTACAGCTTTATGTAAGCGGGCACGCCCTTTATGTCTGGAGGCTTTTATATAGATATTTAGTTCTTTTTACGTTTAGTTTTTTTTTTTTTTTAATATTGCTTGAGTATAGTTCTCGATGTTTTTCTGGCATATGGCCTATAATTTATCATTTGAATTATGTTTTGTGTTGCATAATGTAAGTTATTTTTGAATACTATTGTATAGAATAATTTTTTTGAACAGACAGCTGTGCTGCTGGGGAGTTTGTTGCGCCACTTCTTTTTCCCAGCTAAAGGCTAGTGCCTTTAGCTGGGAAAAAGAAGTGGTGAAGGGTGGGCGTTTTTGGGGGACTGTCTTATGTAATTTTGACGCTCGAAAAGTCAGCTGATTCTCAGCCTAGTTTGAATAAATGACTTTTGAATTTGAATTTGAATTCACCGACCATAACTGTTAGAAATGAGCAACAGATTCATCAGCTGAAAATCAGCAAGTGACTAAGATATATCGATTTCTTAATGAGTCTTAGTTGGTTACTACGGGAAGACATCATGTTATTATTTTTCCGTTTTTTTATGTATTTGCTTACTTTAAGTAATTTGCTAAGATCACCACAGTTTTGTTACCATGTAATTTTTTCACGAACTTTTCTCTTTGTTTGTATATACGTTTTTTCTTTATATTATAAAAACAATCACCACTCACAAAAATATTACTTATATACTTACTCAGCTTGTTTTTTCGTTACTACAAACGTATTTTGCGTTTATATTAATGACGATAATTATTTACTTGCACGCACAACACACATTCACTTACTTATACCTACTCAAAAACGTACCAGCAACATTCATTCCACACTTAAATACACTATAAAAAAACGGTTTCCAATGCTGTATAAAACTAAGAAAAACCATAATACTTTTATAATAACAATAATACAACTTGATGGCACGTCCTTTCTATCAATAAATGTATTTAATGGGTGACTCATTGCAAACCCTCACTGAGATAGATAGCATTGAAATTGCGCGCAATATTGAATGTGACTGTTCGGAGTTAGTTAAACACATAAATATAAAAAGAAATGACTGCTGTTGTCGCTCAAAATATAAGGAGTATTTTTTGTAACTTTGACGATTTCATACTTACTCTTTCGAATTTTAAGTTCGAAACCAATGTTATTATACTAACTGAATGTCGACTTACTCCTGGAAAAATTATCCCTCATCTCAATAATTACTCGTCCTATAATACGTCTCACCAGTTGAACCAAAACGATGGGGTAGTTGTCTATATAAAAAATAATCTAAAATCGAAAGTTAAGGAAATAAAATTATCTCAGGCGTCTTGTTTGCAGCTGGACATACTGAATAATACTGTATTATGCATTTATAGATCCCCTTTAAACGTGAACACTGAGGCTTTTATCAATTCCTTAAGTTCCCATCTAGATACTCTACAAACTGGAAAAAATATTATTATAGCGGGAGACATTAGTATAAACATTAGACCTAAAGATATAGAATCTTCTTGTGAACACAGAAACAGAACTACTTACCTTGACACGCTATCCCTGTACGGAATTTTACCAAGACATTCTCTACCTACCAGGAATGGAAACTGTTTAGACCATTTTATGCTTAAAATAAACAAACAAAAAATCTCAGCATCCATCGCCATCTTACACACTAGTATAACAGATCACTACACTACACTTCTATCCCTATCAAAATGAAAAAATACCCCATCAGTTAACAAAACTAGATCCACTGTGGATTTTGAACAAGCACTTAAGTACGTACAAGAAAGTAATCTAGCAGACTTACTTTTTTGTAATGATCCTGAAACTCTAACTAACCTACTAATAAACAAACTAATGGATGCCATCAATGAAAATACTATTCTTACTAAAATCCCTAACAGTAAGCGCATTATAAAACCATGGATAACCCAAGGAATTTTACGTTGTATTAAAAATCGTAATAAGCTTCAAAAAGATAATAAAAACGATCCATACAACGACATATTAAAAATAACATACACTAGATATAGAAATCACTGTAATAATATTATCAAAAAATTAAAATGAAAATATGAAAGAGAATTAATTACTAAATCAGTTGCTAACAATAAATTACTTTGGAAAAACATTAAAACTATAACATTCACAAATAAACCTAAAAATTGCAATACAGGCTTACTTGATATAAAATCTACGCCTTTAGAATCAGTTAACTATATTAATGAATATTTCGCAAACATTGGTAAGAGCCTTGCTCAAAAAATCCAGCCAAGTTTAAACGAGAGAGTATGATCAAAATGACCTCTGTTTACAACAAACTCAACCCAACTCCTTCGTAATGTTAGACACTGAAGATGATGAAGTGAATCATGTCCTAATGAGTCTCAAATCTGACAGTGCGTCTGGTTGGGATAATGTTTCTACTGCATTTCTAAAATATATAAGAAAGGAGGTTGTTCCCATAATTACACATCTTGCTAATCTTTACTTTGGTGAAGGCATATTCCCGACTTCCTTAAAGCTGACTTCAAAATACTCACACACATACTTACACCCCACATACTACACCCCTACACACATTTGATTTAAGTTAATGTTAATTTATGTAGTTTTAGCAAAAAAATTATACGATTTGCTATTTATACAATACGTCTTGCTGTGGAAGAGCGGATTCTCCTAATACAGGCACTATCTCTGCCTAAAAGGAGGATCCAATAAAAAAATTAGGGGAATAGGGGAATTAGGGGAACTGTAATCCACTATGTTGCAAAGAAAAAGCAAAGTCTTTATAGCTTTATATAATCCGTGCAATACCACTTTGATAACACTTTTAAATACACGAAAATACGTCTGCACTCTGCGAGTGTTCAAGCTGGACTGCCATGTTCCCAAGTGAGACTACACATAGTCTACCGTTTGACAGCTAGTTGCTGTCAAACGGCAAAAGTCAGTTTAACAACTAATAATAAATGCAATTTCACTTGGGCACATGGTTACAACTTTACAAAATAAAATATTAAAACTGCAAATACATGATTATACAAATAAATAATATTTAGAACATTATATCATTAAATTAAATAATAACAAAAGCTAACAGTCGGCCTTTTCTATTGGTTGGGGGGTATTCTAGGGGTAGAGCAAACAAGACTACGTAGAGTCGGTTTTGCCGCGATTCGGTTCTGTCACTAACTTTTGTAGCAAAACATAATGATTTTTTATTAATTCTGTCTCTTAAGATACAGGGTGTACCCTAGTTTAAGAGACAGGGTAACGTAAATTGTCAACAAATGTTCCATGAGTACTTACATCAATCATGTCTTACCATTAAAAGTAGTTACATAACTTTGTACAACTTGCTTGTAACTAGTTTAAGCTATGTTTTTCTTACCATCTGTACCTTCTTGATCAATAAACAATTTTTATTTTTTTTATTTAATACTTTAATTTTTACTAAAAAAGATGAGTATACTTCGAAACTTGCATATTTACAAGCAATTGCTAAAAATATACACCTAAAATAAAAATACATAGTTAAGTTACATAATGTTATATATAATAAATCATTTGCATGAAAATCTAAAATAAATACGTAAAATAAACTCAAATTTGTTTCCGTTATTTCTATTAATTGTATGCCTAAATATAATTATGCTAATAGTCATTAGGCCTAGTAACGTTATGAGAATTAAATGCCAAAACAAATTAGCCTTCAAGATAATTATGCCAACATAAACCGTATGCCAAAAAAAAATATGGCAAAGTATTATTATGGCAAAACAAATTATGCCAAAATCGTTATGCCAAAGTACATTAGGAAAAGAATATTATGCGAAAAGAAGGGATCCCGCTCAAAAGCAGTATCATTTTAATATTACTTCAGTGAGAAAAAGAGATAGAGCTATACGTCCTGAAGAGCTTCATCTCTTTCCCAGACTAAAGTAATATTAAAATAACACTGCTTTATGAGCTGGTGGTAGGCCCCCTGACCTTTTAAGAACATCACCGATACGTTCACTATTTGTCCTTCTAGGGCGTCTCCTCCTGGCGTTATCACAACACAATATTAAAAAGATATCATGTACGGTGGGCTGCATCAATTGGGTACCCCAGTTGTATTAAAATTTTAATGCAACTGGGGTACCCAATTGATGCAGCCCACTGTACAACAACAAAAAAAATACAAAAAACATTGAGACATTTATTTACTACAATCATGAAGTTAAACTACTTGTGCCGGCATATACATAACCACATGCGAACTATGCATCAAAAACCTGACATCACACAAAAGTAGTAAGTTTCATGAACTTCTTACTTGAAATCACTTGACTTTATACCTATTATAATTAGAATTGTAATGAACAGAGAATATCTTATTTTATCGATTATAAAGTATTTTTGAAATGTACATTTAAATTTAAATTCGCATGCAATAATAATACCTAATAATTTATGTGTAGGGACAATGTAAGTATGAATGTTATGCGTCAGCGTTTTGTAGTATGAAAGAGAAGTATGTATGGGCGATCATAAAGTTAATTGTTTTATAAATAAATAAATGAAATTAAATTCATTTACCATTTACTCTACTGTCATTGCCATGGGAAACTTAGCTTCCATACGGGATTTTAGCTGGACGATGACACTGGTATATAAGTCAGGCATATTAACTCTCATTATTTATTTTACAGAAAATTTAACTGAAGCAGTATTATAGCGTAGTGAGTAAAAACTCCCACTAAACTTGTGGGCAGCGTAGCGTCTACATAGTATAGGCCACATGCGGTCATCTTATTGAACGATCGATTCAACTGTATCACATTCCTGCAAAGATGTTGTTGACTCGCTGTGAAAAAAGATGCCATCATTAGAAATTAAATTCAGAACCAAAAAATGTAGTACATTTACTTATAAAACCTTACTTGGACAATTCCTGTACTTCATAAGCTGTATACACGCCGTTTTAGCTTCCTCAACAGATATATAGAACTTCTCAAAGTAAATACTGAGTATTATTACAAGTATTATAGATTTTGATGTCCATGTTACCGTCACTAACATGTAAATTATGGGTTGCACCTAAAGTAAAAAAAAAAAACGAATATCAAACATCTACTGATAAAAATAATGAACAAATTTCACTGAAGGAATATTCTAAGATAGATAAATAAATGACACTTGGTTTACATGACACAACAATTTGTCACTGTCGCACAACTGTCAAACTACCGCCACCGCTACTTGAATTCATGGTCTAATCTCTAAAGTAACTGAACATAACATGGAAATGTTCAGTTCCTACTACTACTACTATGAATATTCAACATTTTCACTTATCAATACGTCAACTAGAACAGTCTTAGTCCGGTCAAATTACACCAAACAATAGGAGTGAAGGTACAAAAATTCGCGCCCAGCTCAAAGTTGGTAGGATTGTTCAAAACACCATCATAAATGAAATCTAAAAAGTCCTCATCGATCTGATACCCAGAAAAAAAACTACTCGGGGTCAAAGGTCAAAAAAACGGGTTTTTCGCGATTTTCAGCAGTTTTATCATAAAATTAGTTCAGACTAAAATTGTTGAAATATTTTTTTCTTAAGAGCCACCGTTTCTCAGATATAACGATTCAAAAAGTTGGAAGAGTTATAATCGTCATAATAAAATATTTATAATGTACAGCACGAATATACATCACTGAAACTGTAATAAAAGTACAAATATTATTCTATCAGTCAGTGTAACTTACAAATATAAAATACTAGCTTTTGCCTGCGGCTTCGCCCGCGTGGATGTCGGAAAATATCCCACAGGAACGTGCTACCGGAATTCAGAGTATCCTATGTCCTAACCCAGGTCATGGCCTATCCTATGCCTTTCATCTAGAAATCCGTTCAGTCGTTACGTCATGAAAAGGTAACGAGCTGATATGAAATCTGTTTTAGGGTTCCGTACCTCAAAATTAAACTTTAAAACCCTTAAAGGATGACATCATTGCCTGTCAAGACCTTTTTCTCAGGAACGCGTGGAGGCATCAAGTTGAAATACATATCAAAAACTTAGATCTACGGTCTCTTGGAAGTGTAACAAAAATCAAACTTCCAAGTCAACGCAATAATGGGCACGCCACGACTGTGGCGATAAGTTCCCTCGTTGAGGAGTGGTAGAGAGGCGCCACGGCGTCCTCACCTTCCACCTGACGCAGGTTCTCACCGGACACGGTTGTTTCGGGAGGTTCCTGTTCCGGATAAGGCGGGAGGAAACGTCCGAGTGTGACCATTGTGTGGATCGCCCGGAGGACACGGTGGAGCATACGGTGGAGATCTGCCCGGCTTGGGCGGGGCACCGCCATGTCCTCGTGGAGACGATCGGTGGTGGTAATTTTTCGTGTCCGGCCCTGGTCTAGGCCATGGTACGCTAGGGCCGATGCCTGCCAGGGTCGCGGGAAAGTCCGAAAAGGTTACCGTGGCCCCTGAAAACACACAGGCAACTGAAGGAACACGGGTGGGTTTTTGTTAGTATAAGCCTGACACGCTCTCCCGCTCCGCCCAGAGCGAGAGAAGTTATTTGATAATTTCCCACCCAAAAAAAAGTTAACGAAATAAAAATACGGCCATTTATGCCGCATATTTTGACACTCGCAAATAAACCAGTCTATTTGGTACTTCCCATTGGTCCAGCAGCATGAAGTTTGGCGAGAAGTAAGGTCAAGTAAAGAGGAAAATCCGAATATTGGTAATTTATAGTTCTATAATGAACGGCAAAGTTAAGTTTTTTCTGCAATCTGGGATTAAAAATTCATAGGCCGTGTCTTGAAGTAACAAACCTCAGTTGGCCCAATATCGTTTGTTGATCCTAGTAATAATAAGAAATAGGATCGATCGGCATCAAAAAGTTTTTGTGAAAATTGGCCATTTTCTTACTGACTGTACAATTTTTTCAAAATCTGTGAATGCAGATCAAAATATTTCAATAAGTTAAGGACAGTCTCCTAAGACTGTTTTCTTGTAGCGACAACGGTTATGGTACCTGCCCTTATTGCTCCATCTCAAAATCCACCCTGTATATCAGGGGTGGCCAACTTGATTGGACCCAAGGTCTCTTGTTTACTAACGAGACCCTGTGCGATCTACCAATTACATACTTCTAGAAATCTTAAATGAAACAGCATAGTTCAGTACACAATCATGTAGCATTTTTTATTTTATTAAGAGAAAAAACATAAATGTGAAAATTATACTTAGTACTTAACTACTTAGTATATACGTAGGTATATACTACGTAGGTGATTACGTTGGGCACTCTGGTCTACGTATTTATATTTTTTTGCCTTGCCACGATCGACTGGACTAACAGTCGCGATCGACCGGTCGATCGCGATCGACCTGTTGGTCACCCCTGCTGTATATGCTATGATTGACTCATAAAGGTATAGCATGATGATAATCTTTTAAAGGGTTAAATCCGTAACTCTCTGCAATATTCTAACCTTTTGGCTAGTCTTTTTACAATTTGCGGTAAACTATAGAAGAATACAAACATAACGCTATATTGCTCATCCCCCATAGCAAATAGCGTGATAATATTTTTTTTTAAATCTATTATGTCTTTTCCATTATTTGACTTATAGATTATTTATACTAATTTTCAAGTTAATTAAGCCACACAGTAAAATCTTCCACTGTAAAAATTAATACCCCGTTTCACCCCGTTAGGGGTAGATTTTCAAAAAACTCTGATAAATGTTTTTATTTATTTTCAGTTTTAATTATAAATACTGAGTTTTGAGTTAATCAGACCGCTCGTTAAAATTCTTCCATACAAACTTTGACACCCCCCAATCCTCCTTTAGAAAAACTAAAAATGGCGAACTTTATAATTTACATAGCTAAGTATTCGTGCCAAGTTTCAAGTTTATTATGTATTACGTGATCTTTTTCGTGAATAAAAAGGTAATGGATGATGTAAGTAACAGCACACTATTATCAGAAACTAGTTGTTTAAAGATTTTTCATCAAAATTTATATCCAATTATATTAACTTCCAATTATAGCTTTAAATAGCTTAATGTAAGCGGGCACGCCCTTTATGCCTGGAGGCTTTTATTTAAATACGAGTATTTAGTTCTATTTACGTTTAGTTTTTATTTTTTATTTCTGCTTGAGTATAGTTCTCGATGTTTTTGGTTGGTATATTGGCGTGTGCTAGCTGACATATGGCGAATAATTAATCATTTAAATTATGTTTTGTGTTGCATAATGAACTTACATTATGCATTTTGCATACTATTGTATAGAGTCATTTTTAGGGTTCCGTAGTAAACAAGGAACCCTTATAGTTTCGTCATGTCCGTCTGTCTGTCCGTCTGTTTGTCTGTCTGTCTGTCTGTCTGTCCGCGGTCTAGCTCCGAGACCCTTAGTACTAGAAAGCTGTAATTTGACATAGGTATACATATTAATTACGCCGACAAAGTGGTAAAACAAAATTATGAAAAACATATTTTTTAGGGTACCTTCCATACACGTAAATTGGTGATGTTTTATTTTTTATTTTTTTATCCCATAGTGTGGCATATCATTGAAAAGGTCTTACAAAAACATTATGAGTTTGTGCAAACTATTTTTGGATTCAGGGATTTGTTTGCAAAATATTAAGCTTTAAAGTGCTAATTTTTGTTAGAGTCAAGTGGCCCCCCCCCCTGCCAGCGAAATGGTTGATTTTGGATGTGTGACAAAAATCACAGCAGTAGCTTATATGACGAAATTAAAAGGAAAACTATTACAGCTAAGTAAACTTTACTAGTTATCGAGTAATAATCGACCAACTTAACTTTGCAGTTGCAAAAACACGTTTTCCCACACATTCCGTATGGGAGAACATGTTTATCAACTACAAAGTTAAGTTTGTTTTTGGGATATATTCATCCCAACTACGGAACCCTTCATTGTGCGTGGTCCGACACGCACTTGGCCGGTTTTTTTCTAACTTGAACAGACAGCTGTGCTGCTGGGGAGTTTGTTGCGCCACTTCTTCTTCCCAGCTAAAGGCACTAGGAAGTGGTGAAGGGTGGGCGTTTTGGGGGACTGTCTTATGTAATTTTGACGTTCGAAAAGTGCTGATTCTCAGCCTAGTTTGAATAAATGACTTTTGAATTTGAATTTGAATTCGCAGTAGCGATAGCATGCTCAGGATCTAATGATGGTAACTTTGATAGGAAAACACTACTAAAATATTTTGAAAACGCATCTGACACCTGCGCTGGCATGACATGTCACCAAAGGTAGCCTGCTCATTATTTTTCCTGTTACTTTTCACGTAGGCCCAGAAGGTTTTGGGGTCACATTTTATATTTGACTGAATACGATTAGTGTAAGTAGCAAAATCTGAATCCGGACTTCTCTTTAATAAGCGCCAATAGTAGGTAAAGAATGCATAATGCAGTTGGTTATTATTATTCTGTTTGTAGAGCTTGTGATAATAGCTTTTAAGGTTGTTTAGTTCAATAGAAGTAGACGTAAACCATTTGGGGTAATTCCGTCGCAATGTTTTTATCTTTTTTAAAGGAACTGTTTGACAAACAATATTGTTAATTAATTCATAAAAGGTCTTAACAGCAACGTTAACATAATCGCATAAATACACGGGCTCCCAGTCTAGACTAGCCAGTTCAGAGTATAATAGATGATCAAACGAACTTCCTGAAGTGAAGTTCGATCATTATTATATGAGTCGCTTCATTCGAAGATATAATATGTTTACTAAGTAGTCCCTTTAACCTACAGGCAACATCGCACGATTTCAGAGTTTTTTTTTTTTTTTTCTACCTACATTACGGTTCTTCCGTCTTATCTGTTTGACACTGCTCATTCTTTTTAGAGATTCTATCAAAACGAAACTTTCAGGGTTAAAATTACTGAAATTTATGAAATGTAATTTTTTTTTATGGGAGAGGAGGGTTATTATATCTTCGAATGAAGCGACTCATATAATAATGATCGAACTTCACTTCAGGAAGTTCGTTTGATCATCTATTATATATTCGTCGCTTCATTCTTCAGATATAATATGTTTACTAAGTAGATTTTCAGAGAAACAAGTTTTGTTTGGGTAATGTATCTTTTTAATAATGAAAATGAAACGTACTATAAATCACAGCTGAACTTAACTCTTAATTATTGTGATAAAAATCAATTACAATCAATGAACTATAGGAAACACTACTGCGTTTGCGAAATCATCATCGCTTAGGATAGGTCGGTCATAAAATCGGGCAAAAGCTAAAGACGTGCTGGTCCAACCAGCTGTCTTTCTAATCGTATCGACACTGAGTCCAGAGACGCGAGCGGCTGACGTGGCGGCATGTCTCGTGCTGTGTGCACTGAATGTACTCACGTCCACACCGCTTTCTGACAGCACGTGCTTAATCCATCGACTGATGGACTGAGCTGAAGCGGCTTTGTGTGGTTTTTTATAAGTTAGTAAGAGATTTCGTACATTCGTTGTCCTCATATTTTTTGTCACAAAAATATAATCTTTGAGGACTGAAGCAGGACATATATTTATATTGTTTCGAAAGAATGGTAGAAACAATACCGGCTGATCTCGTCCGGGAGCAGACGTCTTAATTATATCTGTTATGGCTATTTTAACTCCGCTTGAAGTAATTGATATATTATCTAACTTAATAAAAGAAAATGTTTGTACCCTATGGGCTGTGCAGAGTGCTAATAAAATAACTAACTTTTTGGTAATCTTTTCGATACTTAGTTCTAAATTAGGGTACCAATTGGACACATGATTGAGCACCAATTGTGGATCCCACGTAGAAGTATACTTGGGCTTATTGGGCTTTAGTTTGTAAGCTCCTTTTAATAATCGTTTTATACAATCATCGGAACCTACATTAAAGTTTAAAATCAATGACAATGCGGAGCGGTGGCTATTAAGGGAGCCATATGGACAACCCTTATTAAATTGCTCCGTTAAGAAGGAAAGAACAGATGTTTTTGACCCACTAAAAACGTCAATGTTATGCAAAGAACAATACTGCCACCAAAGTTTTAATGTGACATTATATTGTTTGATAGTATTGTCGGCTAGCGAAGCCATCATTAGATTTAATGAATCGAGCGGAGTCCCGCGACGGATGAATGCCGTCCGCATAGCCTCGCGACACCCAGGGTAAGCTTGGTGTGCAGTGGATGGTACTCCCTGAAATGAGATTGAAGAAGAAATTTACTAGGGTTCAGATAAAGTATGTGGGAGTCAAGTAAACTTTGTAGGAGTGGGTACCATGGCTGCGAAGGCCAATGGGGGAAAACTAAAATTCCCTTGGCATCATCTTCAATAATCTTGCGTAAACATTTTAAAATTAAGGAAAACGGCGGGAAAGCGTAAAAATATTTGTTTTGCCAGTTCAAAGTAAAAACGTCTACGGCGTATGCATCTGGTTCTTGTTTCCAAGAAACAAACAAATCGCATTTGGCATTGTCGCGAGAAGCAAAGAGGTCAATATCAGGATAACCAAAGTGTCTTTTAATAATTTTATAAGCGTGATCTGATAATTCCCACTCTGTATCAGGGTTAATCTTTCTAGATTCTTCGTCAGCATAATTATCTTTCGTGTTCACGTAAGATGCGAACAACCAAATATTACGCTTCTCGCACCATTGCCAAATGTGTCTTGTCAGATCGTTTAGATGCGGGAACTGAATTCCACCTAGGCGATTAATGTAACTAATTGCTGTAGTATTGTCTACCCTCAACAATATTGCACAGTTATAGTCATTACTGGCAAAACTTTTTAATCCTAGAAATACGGCCAGAAGTTCTAGGTAATTTATATGGTGTGTTGTTTCTATAGCTTTCCATTTGCCATGGGCTTTTGCGCCACTACAAACAGCACCCCAACCCGTTCTAGAAGCGTCTGAATATATTTCTTTCTTATAACTTTGATTTCTAATAGGACACATAGCTGTGAAAATATGGTTACGCCACCATTTAAGGTCTTCTAGAACCGTTTCGGGAATATTAATCTTATGTTCATAATTATTATTATGTTGTTGTAATGCCAGGAATTTTTGACGTTCCAACAACTTTGTATAGAGAAACCCATATCTAACAGCTGGGCAAGCTGCGACCAGGACACCTATTAATTGCGCAAACTCTCGAATTGTACATTTTGGCAAGCTCGAGAACTTTTTAACTAACTGATTAATGTTATTACGTTTATCAGTAGGTAACGATAAAGACATATCATGTGTATTATATACGAATCCTAGAAATTTACATATTTTAGATGGTACTAATGAACTTTTATCATAATTAACTATGAAACCCAAACATTCTAGAAGTTTTAGGGTTTCACGTACATTAATAACACATTCCTCGTAATTATTACCTATACATAATACATCGTCTAAATAAATGACTGATTTGTGTCCCTGTTTTCTAAGGTAGGCTATAACCTCCTTCATGATTTTCGTGAACACTCTTGGTGCCACTGATAGGCCGTACGGCATGGCAGTGAACTGGTATGTACATAAATTCCTAGAATTAGGGGCCTGAAAATTAAATCGTAAGTATTTTCTATCGGATTTAGATATAGGAACTAATAAGTAGGCCTCTTTGAGGTCAATTGTTGCTAAGAATCCGTCTTGAGGGATTAGTTTAGCTGCCGTCCTATAATCCTCCATTTTAAAATGTGTACTTGTAATAAATTTATTTAATGATTTTAAATTTAGAATAAACCGTTTGCCTCCATTAGTTTTAGGTGCCAAGAATATTTTTGATATGTACTGGTCATGAGTTGGGATACAACGTGTTATAGCCCTTAGTTCTAATAATTTATTAATTGCTACATGCATATCTCGAGCTTCATCGGAAGTAAAGTTACAAACTGGTACGACAGGCTGAGTCACTGGAGTACAAAAGGGAATTGTAAAACCATGTTCTATCCATGATAACACAACTGCGTTATTAGTTAAGTGAGACCAAGAACTGAGGAAGAATCGTATTCTGCCTGCATGTACCTTGGTTATTTCTGTTGTGACGCACGGGTCTTCGATGCGTAGGAGCTCTTCGCTTGCGCTTGAGACTGCGATGGATATGACCGACGTGGCGTCACTGGTGGTCTCCTCTGACCTCCCCGCCCCCCCCCTGTTCGACGGGTAACGAGGAGGTCCTGACCAGTTTCCCTGGGTGGCAGGATGAGTTACCGACTGTTGAGGAATAATATTTTTCTGATTTGCCATTGTTTTTCTTATCTGAGTTCCTTGCTTTTCAATGGCCTTACTGGCTTTTATTTTTTCGGATAAGGAGTTACCATATAGGGTATCGTCACGCTCTGAGTCTTGAATGACGTGAAGAAAGTTCTTTTCCAGACTCGGGGTAATTAATTTTATTCTGTCTTTAGTCAAACAATGGTGTAAATCAGATAACAAGCGGCAACCATCGCTTAAGTGTTTTAAGGCCAGAGCTTTATTATTTGTTTTGAGCAAAGTATCCATTGCTTTGTTTATAGCTGCAGTACCGTTTCCTAGCTGTTGTTGAAAACCGACCAGTTTTTTATCTCGGCCTCTGACTATGTCTGATACGGCGGCTGAAATTTCCGCGTTCAACTTCGGTGCTTGCAATAATGTGCAATTGGCGGGTATAAGATGCTCTTTCATGAGCTTATCTTTATCCTCTTTGGCTAATCCTTTCTTCAATAGGGGAGTCCATAGACTGGCTAAGTTCTCATGGACATCTTCCCCAAAGTCTGGCGTACAAGACGTAGAAGACCCCAACGCAGACAATAGCTCCGGATCCAAATTTACTTCTGGGGTTCTTTCAGCTGGCGGAGCACCCGTATCCTCCACGAGGTCTGGTATATCCTGCATGGCAGGAGTTGTCACCGGTTGGCCTTCTTCACATGAAGAGGTTGGCGGACCATCTTGTGGTTCACGGGGCTCGACGTCGTTCGTATCTATAAAACATTACGATAATATAGCGAACGAATAAGGGGGTAGGTATGTAACGCGTTTTGCGTTAGTATTATTTCGCGGACAATAATTCGTAGTTAATGTGCATATCCATTCAAGATTACACATATTTTCTACATAGGTTGTCATGAGAACATGACTAATAATTAGCTCGCAGCTAATTATGTTATCGCAATTGACTCGCAGTCAATCCCGATTTTCACTCGAGTTAAATTGATGTAAGCATCTTGTAACACTTAGTAATAATGTTCAACTAACCTGCAATGTTTTCGTCATCAGATGAATCAAACGGTCGTCGTATTCGACGCCGAAATTTCTCCTTGTCCTTTTCTTTTTCTTCTAATTTTCTAATCTTGTACTTATATCTCTCCAATTTCTCCTGTGCACTACGTTTCGGCATTTTTATAAGGCGCGTGCGCTCGTTGCCTCGCACGAAAAAGGAATGAGCAGTGTCAAACAGATAAGACGGAAGAACCGTAATGTAGGTAGAAAAAAAAAAAAAAACTCTGAAATCGTGCGATGTTGCCTGTAGGTTAAAGGGACTACTTAGTAAACATATTATATCTGAAGAATGAAGCGACGAATATATAACACTAAAAAGTCTGCCTTACGGAAGTAACGCTCTAAAGTTATACGTGTGGTCGAGTCATTAGCGGAGTAGGTTTTATTGACGTTCAAACTTGCGTACGGTGTGTTAATATTGATAGAAATATCTAACGGCTTATGATGTATTTCAGGCGAGACAATGCCTGAACATGCTGAAACTGAGATTCCCGCCACACATGAGTTTACCAAAATCAAATCCAACATTCTGCCATGATCATTTAAAATTATGTTTTCTTGTATTAAATTACATTCAGAAATAAATAATTCAAAGTCATCACGTATGGTTACCCTAGCGGAATGAAGGTTAAAATCAGCCAATACAGCCAGAGGCAGTTTGTTATTGTCATGCATAATCCTTCTTATACAATTAAAAAAAAGAATAATATTTAGCATCAGGTACATTAGGTGCCAAGTAAACAACACAGCAAGCAAAGCGTAATCGACCTTTGGTAACTACTGCACATATTATTTCGTCGCACTGTTCAGGCTTACAATCCAAACGTGTGAGTGAGTAGGGCGCGCGCGCGGCCAGAAGATTATGAACTACTACTAACTAAACTCGAATATTATGGTATAAGAGGCAAGATATTACAACTTATGAAATCGTACTTACACAATAGACGAATGTATGTAGAAATTAAAAGAATTGACGAGAATAATCACGAAGTGATATACAAATCAAAAATGACATATGTAAAACGTGGTGTGCCCCAAGGGCCAATTTTAGGACCTATACTTTATATTATTTTTACAAAGACTTACTAACACAATAACATAATAATTGGGGCAAAAGACGTAGAAGAATTGACATTAAATACTAACATAATTATAGAAAAAGTTTGCGAATGGTTTACAGCCAATAACTTATTACTAAATACAAGTAAGACTAACCTCATGTTATTTAAGACTACGGCTCCTAATAATGACAATTTAGATATACAAATAAATGGAGACAATATTAAATTAGTGGACAAGGTTAAATTTTTAGGGATAAACATAGATTCGCATTTAAATTGGAAACCGGAGCTTGCTGTTATTGAATCATCCATATCGTCAGCATGTTACGCACTTAGAAGCCTTAGGGATGAGTTGAATATAGAACAGTTAAAGGCTGTGTATTATGCGCTGGCCAAGTCTAGGATAAGGTATAGCATCTTGCTCTGGGGAAATAGTTATAGTTATAACTAGCAGAGAGCATTCATCTTACAAAAACGAGCCATAAGGACAATAGTCAGAATTTCACAACGTGTCTCATGCAGAGATTACTTTAAAAAACTAGCAATATTAACAGTTCCTAGTCTATACATATTGGTCCTTTTAAGTCATTTTGCCAAGTATCTACATGAGTTTGAATCACAAGAGGAACGTGAGATTAGAGAGAGTACGCGAAGAAAATTTTTTAAACAACTAATAGCACCTAAATTTAACATAGTAGAACATTGCTCGAAGTATCAAGCTATTGAGATATTCAATAAGTTGCCTTCCGAGCTAAGGACCTTGATTTATAACACTCACTTGTTTAAAACAAAATTAAAAGCCTTTTTATTAGACAGATGTATGTATAATATTTCGGAATTAATGTCACACAATAATAAATGAATTATATATTTTTTTTTCTATTTTTAATTTTGATATTATATAATTTAGAATAATTTTCCGACATTTAATATATCTTTTGTCTTTGTAATATTATAAACTGAATGACATTATATTTGAAACTTTTTGACACTTTATTTGAATGTTAACTAATAATTAATAATAAGTAGTTGTATTTTGTTTTTGTATTTGTATGTAAATTGCATGTTATGCCTGGATTCAACAAAATGTATATTGTTTATGAATAAATGAAATGAAATTAAAATTAACTGAAGGAATAAGATTTTTCATACAAACAAAATCCCCCTTTTCACCCTCTTAAAGGTCAAATTTCCAAAAATCCGTTCTTAGCGGACGTCTACTAACTATAAACTACCTCCCTACCAAGTTTCAGAAGAACTCGGCAAAGTTAACCAGACCCTGGGAGTCTTCCTTGATTTAGCCAAGGCCTTCGACACAGTGTCTGTTTCTGTTCTTCTAAACAAATTAGAGGCCATAGGAATAAGGGGAACATCGCTGAAACTATTTGCGGACTACTTTGACGACCGATACCAATGTGTTAGAATAGATAATATCACGAGCGATGAGCAGAAAAGTACTGGTTTTGGTGTTCCCCAGGGAAATAATCTGGGCCCTACGCTATACCTGATTTATATTAACGACTTGTGTAATCTGAATATTAAAGACGGAAAAATTACATCATATGCCGACGACACGACGTTAATATTTACCGCTAAAGCCAGTAGCGAACTGTTCGAAATTGCTACTAGGTTTTAATTCTGTGACTAATTGGCTTCAAAGCAATTTACTAACATTAAATGCTGGCAAGACAAAATATGTTTACTTCTCCATGCGCAAGCCTCAATTTAAAAACAATACTAACCCTCATCTATATGCTCATCAATGTGGAAACCGTTCAGTCAATATGTGTAATTGCCCTTTTATCCACAAAACGAGCAGCATAAAATACCTCAGTGTAATAATGGACGACTCATTGTCTTTCAGAAAACATTTTGAAAGTCTAACTGAAAGAGTGCGCAAATTAATATATGTTTTTAAAAATTGCGAACATTTGCAGATTCAAAATTAACCACTCAAGTTTATTTGGCCCTAAGTCAATCTATAACTCAATACTGCATCACTTCATGGGGTGGTGCACTAAAAACCTATCTACTTCCTCTTGAAAGAGCTCAGAGAGCAATTTTAAAGGTAGCAAGCTTCCATACCTTTTTCTTTCCCACAGATCTGCTATATAAATCCTGCAACGTGCTTACTGTTCGCCAACTTTTCACTATGCACTTAGTATTAAAACAGCACACCATGCTTACCTACACTGCTGACAATTCTAACAAGAGACGGAATGATATAGTATGCACATCTAATGCGACCTCAAAACATGTCTTTGTAGAAAGATTTTTTACATTCTTAGGCCCATTTCTGTACAATAGATTTAATAGAAAACTTAGCATTTATAAATTAAATTACTTTAGCTGTAAAAAAAAATTACTTGAATATTTACCAACCATAGATTATGCATAGACAGAAGATCTACTTGTTGTCTGCAAATAGAACTGCTAAAATGCTATTTTACTTTTATTTACCTAATTTATATTTAGTTCATACTTTATACTCATAGTTTAATATATTACATTAAGTATATATTATTATGCACTTTGTAGCCTGAAACATAGGTTTAGCCTAGTTCAGGCAAATAAGCAACTGTGCTCTATTTAAATTATTAAGTTACCTACTTATTGTAAATGTGCACCTTTTTGTAAATAAACGATTTATTATTATTATTTTAAAATGTCTTTGACATATCTCGGGACCCTAGGGTCCCGGACCTTTAGAAGATGTACGAGGGGCCAAAGCCAACTCGCAGAGGCTCCTTAGACCATTTTAAATGATGAGGAGGTACCAACCGACGATTATCCCTGTATGCACTATGCAAGTGCACCCAAGAACAACCCCCAGTTGGTGCAGGACTATTGCAGAACATGGAAACAAAACAAATTGGGCTATGGGTTTGGGTGGCTTTAGTGGATTTGGATACATTGAACTATGGAAGAACTATGGCCCCTACCTGACTAATTTTATATAATTTACACGTTTAAAATGGCAGGGGGTGACTTGCACATTCAACAATGAGCCCCCGAAAACGGTCGCTAGCACAAAGTGTCGTAGCGACAAGGGAGCAACATGTCCTGAGATGCTTATGAGGAGTGGAGAGGTATTCCACGGCTGTCAGGACAATCCCGGAAGTACGGTCAAGATCCTTACCAGCAACTTACTGGAATACTTCCTTCCTCCAAGCACGTTTGCTCTTGCGAATGTCCACTCAAGCCAGGTGGGAGCTCCGTTCCTCGTCAGCGTTCACTCCAGCCGGCCAATAAAGGCAAGCTAGAGGTGAGGAACAAGACTTCTCCCGGGAGATAGGGTCCGTGGGGTCGCTACTGCCCAACAGCTCTCCACATGCTGCCCTGCGGGTTTTTGTATCTCTCTTGGTCTGGCTCCTCATCCTAGAACCGTTTCGGTGAAGTAAACTCTACCGGCACAGGCCCAGAGTTTGAAGCACGCAAACCCCACCACGACGTCAACGTAGAGATACAGCGGTGGGGTTATTATTATTAGAAAAGGTTAAGATTAGTTTCCAAAACCTAAACGTTTCATAATCCTTACTTAGGTGTTGTAAAATGAGGTTCAGCTTTTCTACCTATGTTGACGAAATAGTTTTTTTCTATTTCTGTATGAATGGTCAAAAGAAAAATGTAACAAATCCGAAATTGTACTACGTTTTTCGAGCTCGCTTTGCTGGCTCTTACATTATGCATTCTCATAATTCTTGAGTTTCTCTGCAAAACTCGACAAAGTAACTTCTATTTGAATGATCAAAAGAAAAACTGACCTATCCAATGGGTGCAAAAACCAAGTGCATTAGATTTAAATTACCGAATGTTAAAAGTAGCGAATGTGACATCATATTGAATGGAGAAAAACTGGAATTTATTAATCAAACAGTTTTCCTAGGAATCACGCTGGACGAGAAATTACAATGGGGACCTCATATAACATCTCTTGCGGGGCGGCTAAGCTCGGCCGCTTATGCTATTAGAAAGATAAGACAGTTAACAGATGTAGAAACCGCGCGTTTGGTATATTTTAGCTACTTTCACAGCATTATGTCATATGGCATTTTACTGTGGGGTCGGGCTGCTGACATTGAATCCGTCTTTATTTTACAAAAGAGAGCTGTCAGAGCCATTTATAACCTATGTCGTCGCGAATCTCTCAGGGAACTTTTTAAAAGGATTAATATTATGACGGTACCTTGCCAATTCATTTATGAAAATATTATGTATGTAAGGAAAAATCCACATCTCTTTAATAAAATAAGTGATAGACATAATTTTAATACTAGAAATAAAGATAAACTAGATCAACCATTTTTCAGGTTATCTAAAGTACATACATCTTTTATGGGGTACTGTGTTAAATGTTACAACAAAATACCTTGTGACATATTGCAATTAAATGAAAGAAAATTTAAAACTCATATAAAAAGTACACTTTGTAAACAAGCATATTACAAATTAGAGGATTATATCCAAGATAAGAGTGCTTGGAAACATGCTGGTCCTGCTCCATAGGACAATTTAGAATCAAGACAAAATCAAACTGGTTGCTAATGTAATTGTAAAATTTATTACTTTGTGTTTTATGACATTGATTTTACATTCTGTAATTACTTCCTTACACACTGACTTATTAATTGTAAAATTTTAGGAAAATCATCTACTTTTACAATGTTTGTAAATATGTGAGAACCATGTATCTATCACAAATTAAATTATCTCTCGTTGCTTCATTTTTAATTGTTTTTACCTATTGTGGTATAGTAATTTTATTCTAGGTGCATCGTCTTCACATATAATAATTATTTAACAAATGTACGTACATATACAAACAATATTGTAAAACATTTTAAAAGAGTAACGGTGGAGTTTCTTGCCCATTCTTCTCCATACGAAAACTACCTTTTGGAAGGGGCGACTAGAATCAATTTTATTATTTTGTAATTTTTGACGTTCAAAAGTGCCATACATGGGCCTATTTGAAATAAATGATTTGACTTTGACTTTGACAAACATTTTCGACCTCATTTTTGCTTGCGTTACATTCTTATGCTTATCTACTTATGTCGATAAAGTAACTCAGGGACGTAGTGATTAGAAGAAAGTTTGGGAGGCGTGTATGTTATAAGATTGGAAACCCTTGACAAGGTCAACGGTATGTGCCCTATAGGTTTTGATTCATTTGCAAGTATCACAAGTACAAATTTTAACAGTTTAAATTTAAAACAACCCTGATACAAACATTGCCTCATTTCTCTTTCCTACTGTAAGTTTGTAAAGGAGTTAGGTATCCTGAAAATTCCATGTGATGCTGCAGCATCAGTTCAATAGGTTACACTGTTCTTCTAATATCATTGAAGTAACAGAATACCAAATATCAAATCGATCAGACCTGTGCAAGACACTGACATCCATTCACCAACCAGAAAAGAGTTGATAATCTTCAAAGGGCTGAAACATTTTTTATAAAACATGTCTAAGAACCATTGCCAGAAAACCTGCTTTCAAATAAAAAATCGCATTCAAATCGGTTCACCCGTCTAAGAGCTACGGTGCCACAGACAGACACACACACATAACGGTCAAACTTATTACACCCCTCTTTTTGCGTCGGGGGTTAAAATTATGTCGGTTACATGACCGAATTTTTTAATGCGCTGACTTACAAGCTTGGTTTTTTAGCTCCAAGAGACCGTAGACCCACGTTTTTGATATTTATTTCAACTTGGTACCTCCACGCGTTCCTGAGAAAAAGGAAACAACGAAGTGGTCCTATAAGGGTCCCTTTTTTCATTTTGATATACGGAACCCTTAAAGCCAACCTAAACAGTGTCTATGGCCGTACCATGAAGAATTAAAGCCATCTTTGTTCCGTTGTGTAAAATTGATGGTGATATCCGTACTGTACAGCTCCATCCCTCTTCGATATTGGAATAATCATGATTCTAAAACATCATATTACGCCTCAGATTCGTTGAAAAACATTTTCCACTTACTTCGATTTCCATTCCTGTACCATTTCTTAAGTCATTAAGCATTATGTCAAAACAGACTAGATTTCCGTAAAACGTGTTAAACACCTGAAATAAAACCTGCGAAAGAATTAATTCAATAAATTAATCATCATAATTTTTAACTTACTCAGCAGTGGGTGGAACAAAGATTAAAAATCTACCAAGTGGCAATGATTATGATAACAATTTTCAAACCCTCAAGCAGAGCTGTTGATTAGGAAGTCAATATTAAGATGGTTGATGCTATTAGGTTTAGATAAAAACCGGCCAAGTGCGTGTCGGACCACGCACAATGAAGGGTTCCGTAGTTGGGATGAATTTAACCCAAAAACAAACTTAACTTTGTAGTTGAAAAATATGTTCTCCCATACGGAATGTATGGGAAAACATGTTTTTGCAACTGCAAAGTTAAGTTGGTCGATTATTACTCGTTAACCTGTAAAGCCTACTTAGCTGTGATAGTTTTCCTTTTAATTTCGTTATATCAGCTACTGTTGTGATTTTTTTCACACAGCCAAAACCAACCATTTAACCAGCAGGAGGGGGGGACACTTGACTCTAACAAAAATTAGCACTTTAAAGCTTAATATTTCGCAAACGGATCCCTGAATCCAAAAATGGTTTTCACAAACTCACAGGGCAGCATATTTTTAAAGGACCTTTCCAATGATACCCCTCACCATGGGGTAAAAAAATAAAAAAATAAACATTACCACTTTACGTGTATGAGAGGTACCCCAAAAAAAAATGTTTTTCATAATTTTGTTTTACTACTTTGTCGACGTAATTAATATGTATACCTATGCCAAATTACAACTTTCTAGTACTAAGGGTCTCGGAGGTAGACCGCGGACAGACAGACAGACAGACAGATAGACAGACAGACAGACAGACGGACATGACGAAACTATAAGGGTTCCTTGTTTACTACGGAACCCTAAAAAAGCCAACGTCAAGACAAATAAATTTGAAATATCTGTAAGAGCGCTGGCCTGATGAAACACCCGAGGGTCCATATACGTGGCAATCTCTTTCAAAGCATTTCGTCAGCATTATTCAACGGGATTGACACAAGATTTTTTGTACCGTTTTCAGTCCCATACATTTTTGAATATTCCAACATCGTTATCGTTGATATAATGTCACTTTATTTAGGCCTAAAATTATATTAATTAATATTTTTTCTTCTTTTATCTTTGACTAGCTTTAGCCCGCGGCTTCGCCCGCCTTTTTTAATTTTTGGGTGAGAAATTATCAAATAACTTCTCCCGCTCTGGGCGGAGCGGGAGGGCGTGTCAGACTTTTACTGACTAAAACCCACCCGTATTCCTTCGGTTGCCCTATTGCCGGGGGTCACGATTTCCCTTTCGACCCATATTCGCAGCCCCGGCAGGCACTGGCCCTAGCGGACCCCGACAGTTCTGCTGACATCTCTTTGAGGCGCGCGTGGAACACAGCGCGCCGTCGACCTGGGCCTGGTCCTTATCGGACGGCGAGCTACCCATTGCTCACCGTCCGCAAGCCTGCGCCTACGGTGGGGCTTCGCCTGCCTGGTGTTCGGAAACGACACCTAAACCTTATGGACATCCGTTCGGTAGTTTTTGAGTTTATCGCGTTCAGATAGACCGATGCCACGGTAAGACTTTGTTCAAAAATATGTAGTGATACTTCGAAATTGTGTTCAGGGCACGTCTGAAGAAACGTACTGTTAGCTTTTCTAGACTAAAACGTATTATTATTACTTAATAAAACATCTGGTAAAAAAATATTGGAAACATACCGCTACTTGGAAAATTTTCTTTAACAAACAGTAAGCTTCCATTATATTTTGGTATATTCGAAGCAACTTCATACAATGTTCATCATTTTCTTGTTCTCCTTTCATCAACAGGACATCTTTAATCCACTGTTCGAGATATTTTTTTAGCAATATTATAATTCGGATGGCTACAACAACATTGATGTCCAATGCGATGGACAAAATGTCATCAATATTGCCAATAATAGATTCGATGTCGTAAGGGTCATTCATTGTTACATAAAATACAATAATTATATAAATATCAGCAAAGACTAGAGTAGCTATGGAGATCCAGTTCCAATTAATGAAACTCTGGATACTCTTACTGAAATCGATGTCCATATATATAGTTTGGATCTTCAAAATAAGTAAGACGCTGATGTCCTTATGTATTATATTCAGTATAAATATCACTATGACACCGATAAAAAATCCAATATTATTGATAGCATAAAAGAATTTCAAGACATCACTTTCAACCTGTTTTGTATTTGCATTTGTGAAGTCTACACAAGTCATTCGATATATTAAAATCACACTCAATATCAAAATACGACAAAACGCAAATATGTGATGTATATTTCCGCTTGGATAAATATGATTTTTTCGTACTCTATATTTTGATATCAAAAACAGATTGAGAAAAAAGTTAAAAGAACACACTATTCTCTGCACATCTTTTTCCAGGCGATTATTTAGTAACACGTGAAATGAAGGCTCTGAAACCATTTTTTGTGACTTTTTTCAACTGCCGCTATTAGAAGAATGAATTTATAAAGTAGTTATGTTAGAATAAGACACTTTGACGAGGCAATGACAGCCTACTTTCTGAAAAAATATCTGCTGATAGTATCAATATAATGGAATCGATTAATTTGAAACATCGACCACTACCACCTGCTACTATTAACTCCAACCATCAAGTTGATGACTAATGGTAGAAGTTACTATAAATAAAGACATAAAGACAAAATAATCGACATTTCAGTTCGGCTCAGTCGTTTTTGAGTTTTAATCTAACATTTATAAGTAGGTACAATATTCATACGTTTAATGTAGAATTTAACTCTTCTTTTGATATTGTCAAGTAAGTAAAAATAAGTAGGTAGTTTTTTTTGCGCTGGCAACACTGGTGACAGGTCGTGAAAAAACAATCTCTTAGTTAAATTTTTTTGATAATTAAATAATTGTGTTTATTTTGTGTTAAATCTACTGTTTATCTTAGAATCAAAGTATAAAGTGTCTCACACAGTGATTTTGACGTGTTTTTGTCGCGATTATCTATACATATAATAAAATCGTAGCGATGTCAAAACTGTACATTGAATATTTTTGAAAAAAAGTAATTGCTATGAGATCTGGGATCGATTCTAATGCCGAAAATATATTTTTTAGAATTTTTGTCTGTTTGTTTGTATGTATGTTCCAGCATGACGCAAATTCTACCGGACAGATTTTGTTAAAATTTTGCATAGATATTCCGTGTGTCTGGTCATGTTATAGGGTATAAATTATCACGCTATTTGCTATGGGGGATGAGCAATATTACTTTATGTCGTATTTGTATGTTCTAGCACAGCGGTCGGCAACACGCGGCCGTCGGACGTCTTACTTGCGGCCCGTGAATGTTTTGTAAATAAGTTATAAATAACGCGCAAACTTTTTCAATTGTAAATTATAGAGAAAATAAATATGCTTCTCATCTCACAGATTCCATTCAGCACCCTAATACAACACAATCACAATTTGTTTCGATTTGAAACAGATTTCTGATCTATTGCTTCATAAGTTGGAAAAAAATCTGTTCAACAACGTAAATAACGCAATGAATGTTGTTGAAATGTCAAAATGAAACAAATTTCGCGAAATTGTTTACGAAAATGAGTTACGCAATTAGGGTACAGAACCATTCTACGAATTGCAACTACAAATGCAACCTCAGACATCACACTGAAATTTGTATAAAATCGGTTACCTATTTAGGTATTTTGTAGTTTTCATTTCTGAATGATTTACGGTGGTTATTTTTCTAGCTATAAAGCCCAAACATATAAACATTATGTTAGTATAACCTGTACGAATTAAATTCCGTATGTTTTAACAATTTTTAATACCTAGCATTTTTATTTTTTCTATGGGATATTACCAATTTATACGTAGGTATATTGGGCTTCTAGAATTAATATTTATTTTATTTTGCCTTTAGTTTTTTTTTTGCCTTTAGTTTATTTTGCCACGTTGTGGCCCTTTACGAAAATGAGTTACGCAATTAGGGTACAGAACCATTCTACGAATTGCAACTACAAATGCAACCTCAGACATCACACTGAAATTTGTATAAAATCGGTTACCTATTTAGGTATTTTGTAGTTTTCATTTCTGAATGATTTACGGTGGTTATTTTTCTAGCTATAAAGCCCAAACATATAAACATTATGTTAGTATAACCTGTACGAATTAAATTCCGTATGTTTTAACAATTTTTAATACCTAGCATTTTTATTTTTTCTATGGGATATTACCAATTTATACGTAGGTATATTGGGCTTCTAGAATTAATATTTATTTTATTTTGCCTTTAGTTTTTTTTTAGCCTTTAGTTTATTTTGCCACGTTGTGGCCCTTGCCTGCCAAAAGGTTGCCGACCGCTGTTCTAGCATGACGCAAATTCTACTGGATAGATTCTGTTAAAATTTTGCAAAGGTATTCCCTATAAGTTTGGTCAAACTGTAGGGCATAAACTATCACGCTATTTACTATGGAGGACGAGCAATAGGTATTATATTATGTTCGTATTTTTGGGAAAAAAACGCGCCAAAAGATTGGGATATTGTAGATGGTTTTCGATTTAACTTTTTAAAAGATTATCATCACGCTATACCTTTATGGAACTAGGCAGTCAATCATGAAATATATAGGAATGGCTATTTTAGGTAAATTCCAACGAAGCAATTAACTCAGCGGTTGGACGATTGCTTTGCAAACATGGGGTTGTAAGTTCGATTCCCAACTACGGTTTTTTTGTTTTTCCTTGTTTTTACATTTTGTAATAAGACTTTTTTTTAAATAAAAACTTTTTACAAAAAAAAAAACAACTGACTTCCAAAAAACTACTACAAAGTGGAAAATAACTTAAATTTCGGAAGTCGGTGTCTTTGGTTTTGTGTTTTCGTTATTTGCCACCGACTTCCAAAATTTAAGTTATTTTCAGTTTGTAGTAGTTTTTTGAAAGTCGGTTGTTTTTTTTTTGTCAAAAAGTTTATATTTCTCAGTTTTTAGTGGGTCAATTTGTAATTTGTCTAAGTTACATGAGCCTAATGCCAACTGCTCATCACCTTTTACAAAATATTGCTTTTCCCGATGCAAGGACGTTCATCGTTGAGGAGTTCTCCTGGTACTTCACCATCAACTCCATATGTATTGTGACGAGCGTAAATTGCATTGCAACCATATTAAAGTAATCGAATCGCAACCCGTGAAATACTTATTATTGAGTGGTTCCGGTGGCTATTTGTGCTCTTCATCATCAGTTTCACTTAACCAAATGGTGCTTTCCAAGAGCAACTGCACAAGTTACTATAAAAAATACCCAAATCGCTATAGGTTTGCCTGTAATATTTGAAGAGTTCCCTCTATTTCTCTGGAATACCATCATCAGATCCTAGTTTCCTTATCATGGTACCACTCTTGGAATATCTCCTTTCCAAAAAAAAAAGAATCATCAAAATTGGTTTATAAACGACGAAGTTATCCGCGAACACACATAAAAAAAATATATAATATATACGGTCGAATTGAGAAACCTCCTTTTTTTGAAGTCAGTTAAAAGAAAAACTTCGTAAGCTATGGGAAACTGCTACGTTACAAGTACTTTACAGTCACAAAACATTCAAGGTTGTGTTCTGATCATTTTAGAGCTGAAGGATTTTTTACAGATTTTGACAGCAGATTTGTCCTAGCGATTTTAAAATCTGTGTGTAGATCTTCTGGAATCGTTGCTACACTGCTTTCTGGTGAAAAAATAGCGCACGCCATGTTTAAGATTCCCATCGATTTAGAGAGCAACGAAACGCCTATTTGTGGGGTGTCACGCAACAGTAACAAGGGATTGCGCTGCATCGTATGGGATGAATGCATTATGGCAAAAAGGAAAGCTGTCAGTGGAAGCTGTAAACAGAACCCTGCAGGACATCCACAGGAACCAATACATGATGGGTGGTGTTACAGTCCTGACTGACAAAGTGAATACTTCGTTGAAAAGGTCGACTCTATAGTCGAGAGTTCATAGACTGCGCTTGCCCATCATCATGCGAGCTCGGCTTGGTGGGAATTCAAATGCTCAAGAATTCTCCGATGTTCTTCTAAAAGTTGGTTAAGGCACTCTACCAGAGACTCTTGGTAGAGTAGATCCCACTTTAGAAGATTTTATTCATCTGGTATACGGGGACATCAGTCAAATACCGTACCAAGAGAATTCTTGGGCGTGTTTCCATTTTAACTCCGAAAATGATCAAGCTGCAGCGATCAACCACAGTATTCTCTCACAAATTGAAGGGAGTGAAGTGATATACACCTCCATTAATACTGATGTGGAGCAAGATGATGCCACACATTACCCCGTAGAATTTCTCAATTCGCAAATGGCAAGTGGACTTCCGATTGTACATCTGTGTAACGGAACCCGGCTCAAAGTCATTTACCAGATGTCAGGAGAATATAATAAAACAGTTTTCAGTTCGAATAATTTATATTTAAAAGACTAGATTATATATATACAATTATGTTTTACACTAAGATGTAGGACAGCTATGAACAACATTATATTATCCAATCACCGATGAGCGGGTTGATTTTTGGTCGCAGTATAAATACCGCGTGACGCGTCGCAACACGTTAGTTGTATCCCGCGCACACAGCGCGCGGACGTTTATTCCAGCTGCTACAGTCATGTCTTTGCAGAGAAACGTCATCGAGGTGGAAATTCTAACAGGTTGTGGCGATGGCGAGACAGTGTTTATAGCGCGTATACCACTAATTCTCCACAAGTACCAGTTCAAGCGCACACAGTTCTCTGGGAGACACTTCTCTATTTGTGTTTATTATTCTAGCGTATGGTACTGGTGGATTGCAGCTGAAAATTTGCGTCAGGTAGTAGTACACTTTATGTAGTCATCTGACATTATGCTGAGCTGAGGCCCTTTTGGCATTATAATCATTGTTTTCTGTTTCTATAGTTTTAAGGTATATTTTTCCGTTGTAATGAAAATAAACGCATTTTTCTTTCTTTGTTTCTAATGATGGAGAAAATTAGTTTTATTAAAAAAAAGATCCTATGACTTATATTAATTTCAAACAACACCGTTGACGAAGATGTGCAGTCGATGTTTTGTCTTTGAATCTGACGCAAAATATTATGTTCTGTCCTAAGTATCGCATCCATACTAATATACGAATACTAATATACTATTTACTATGTACTTAATATTATAAATTCGAAAGTAACTCTTTCTGTTTTTCTGTGTGTTACCTTTTCACAACTAAAACACTGAACGGATTTCGATAAAATTTGGCAAGGAGATAGATGCTATCCTGCAAAAGGACGTAGAGTACTTTTTGTCTCAAAAATCATCCTATAGGGGGTGATATAGGGGATGAAAGTTTGTATGGGAAATCCGGCATTTCTTAAGTTAGGGATATGAAAATTCAAATTTATGCTTTTGGTAAGAAATAAAGAGTTACGCGTTTCAACGTTTTTGTAAAATCATCCCCCAATGGAGTAAAATAGGGGATGATTTTAAAATTCACATGTAATATTGATTTTTTTGTGTCTTCTTTTCAGGAGATTTAAGGGATTGGAAATTTAGTCATGGTTCGTATCTTGCATTAACTTTTAGTCTTCATTTAATTAAAATCTGCCCACTCTGTTAAAAGTTATTACAATTTAAAGTTTTAAACTAAAATAATTAGTATTTTAAGTATGGCATTTAGATTCATATAAACCTGTTCTATTTTTTTTTTAAACCATACAAAAAATGTGAGTAGGACTTGCGACTTGAGGGTTCCATCATAAAGCTGTGCTTGCTCGGTTACCCGAATTTCCAAATCTGGATTGAAGAACAAACTTTACTTTTCAATTTAATAAGAACTTTTAATAGAGTTATAAAATGCAGTCTAAATGTTAGTAGAAGACACCACTGGAGGACTAAGGGGGGTCGGCAGGTGCGGTCCGCACCGAGCCCCGGTCCATGGGAGATGGGAGCCTCCAAAACTCGAGAAATATTATTTAATCAAATCGCAAACTAGACCAAAATATGTTCAGTAAGTAAAAGGCAGTTTGAATTAGGGAGATTATTGCGCATGGTAAATATTAACGTACGGTACTAACATTTCCGAGCTCGCTTCTCTCGCTCTTACAACCTACATTCTCTCTTTCCTCAGACTTATCTGCGTAATTCGCCAAAGTAACTCCTGTTTATGTACGAATTAGCTTTTGCCCGCGGCTTCGCCCACGTGGATGTCGGAAAATATCCCACGGGAACGTACTACCGAGATTTCATACCCAGTAACAGAGGAAAACGTCATTGACTCCTACCGCTGCGCTCCGCGTAATTTTGAAACTGTGATATCTTTTATACTATTCATTTAAATTATATGATGTCAGGCATATTTTAATCTGAATTAAATGCCTAATTTAAGTAATGTATTTTTTTGGATAAGGATTAATACTATACCGGTCAAAAAAGCTTCAGAAATAACAATATTTTTTTATCAAATTCTGAAAGATAACAATGGTTATTGTGGGTTATCCTTAGAATATAGACATATGGCATTGCGGATTTTTTTGTTGAACTTTTTATGATAAACAATACCGTAGAACATAAATTTGATGTATCTTTTTCGGTTAACGCAACGCACGCCAGTAAAGCTCCCAGTCAGCATGACTTTTTCCGACTTCTTCAACAATAATCGTCATATTTCAGCCAATTTACAAAAAACCTTAATGAATTATACACTTGAACCTTTCGCATGAATCACTCCGTCCATTGGTGAAAATCGTTTGGAAATCCCTTTGGTAGTTTTTGAGTTTATCGTGTTCAGACAGACAGACACATAGACAGACAGACGCGGCGGGGGACTTTGTTTTATAATATGTAAGGATAGCTAAAAGAAAATCTTACCTATCCGGGGTGGGCTGCAAAAATGTTCGTGTTCGCTTCGCTTGCTCTTGCATCCCACATTTTTAAAAATTTCTGTTTCAGATAACAAAATAACCCTTCTTATATATAAAATTCTCGTGTCACAATGTTAGTTACCTTACTCCTCCGAAACGGCTTTACTGATTTTTACCAAATTTTATATGCATATTCAGTAGGTCTGAGAATCGGCTACTATCTATTTTTCATACCCCTAAGTGATAAGGGTTGTTCATCCCAAACAAATAATTGGCAAAACAACGTTTGCTGGGGTCAGCTAGTTTCTTTATAATGTTCAAAAGAAAATTTAAATTATGCAGGGTGCAAAAATTTTCGAGCTCGCTATGCTCGCTCGCCCACCCTCTATTTGCCTGCTGCTCTAACTTTTCTGTTGTCGAGAAAGTATCTAATATTTCTGTAGTCAAAAGAAAACCTAACCCTTTCGAGGCAGCGCGCTAAATATCTCGACGTCATTCCTGGGCGGGGGCCCCATTTAACTTTGCTGCCCCGAGCCCCGGTCAGGCTTATTCCGCCACTACAAGACACGGCCTATGATTTTTTGATCCCAGGTTGAAGACTATAAATTACCAATTTTCGGATATTCCTCTTTACTTGACCTTGCTTCTCGCCAAACTTCATACTGCTACTGGGCCAGCGGAAAGTACCAAATAGACTGGTTTATTTGCGAGTGTCAAAATATGCGGCATAAATGGCCGTATTTTTTATTGCGTTGACTTGGAAGTTGAATTTTCATTGCAGATCCAAGAGACCGTAGATCTAAGTTTTTGATATTTATTTCAACTTGATGCCTCCTCGCGTTAATGAGAAAAAGGATCAAGATCCTTTTGTCAAGACAGACAACGAAGTATTTCTTTAAAGGTTTAAATTTTACTTTTTGAGGTACGGAACCCTAAAACGGATTTATTGTCTGCCTGTTACCTTTTCATGCCATAACGGCTGAAGGGATAGGCAATGACCTGGGTTAGGATATACTTTGAATCCCGGTAGCACGTTACTATGGGATATTTTCCGACATCCACGCGGGCGAAGCGGTGGGCAAAAGCTAGTAAAAAATAATTGTATAATTTCAAACAGCCTCTTATCCAACTTTATTTCCACAGTTGGAACACTAATAATATTCATATCTGAAAATATTATCACACTTATACGCTGTATATATTCAAAGACTATATCGGATTTACTACATTCATATAAATTTCAAATCTTATTTTGCAGTTAACTTAGGTACTTAAATTAAAATTAGGTAAATTAATATTATGTGCATTGCCATATTCTGATAAGTTATACAGGGTATTTGGCAGAACGTTGAACATACGAAAATTGTGGATAGGTGGGGTCATCTGCTACTTACTCAGCTCTAATTTATTTGGCCCTGGCGCCCTGGATATTAAAAAAAATATTTTTTGCTTTCTTCTAGTTTCACAACTTTCTTATCTTTAAAGTGTATTTTTTTATTAAAAAAATGGGTAAAACAGGCATTTTTTTAAATCTTTAATATTGGCAGATTCTTATAACTCATCATCTGTTACGACGCCTCATTGAGGTGGATAACAATTAAAATTCTATTGTGTCTCGTTAATGACAGTTGAAAGTATAACAGAAAGATGTAAAAAATACTGAAATCCTAATTTCAACCTGCATTAAAAAAAAAAAACCAGGGGGCCAGGGCCAAATAAATTAGGGCTGAGTAAGTAGCAGATGACCCCACCTATCCACCATTTTCGTATGTTCAACGTTCTGCCAAACACCCTGTTTAAGCAACATAACAACTACATTTTTAGCTTGAATAACCTTATGCATATTTTGGCATGTCGTCATAGTGACCATTTATTGTATTTTGATACTAACAATTTTGTTTGCGATTTTGGGTTGACTCAGGAGCATATCGCGGGTCTCAAACCATAGGGGCGTACATGCAAAAATGCGATTTTTCGTTTTTAATGCCATTGGATTCTACTATACGCGATACGTAACATAAATTTTTCTTATAATTTAATATTAACTACTTTTGGAATTAATTACAAAACATTATTTATCGTAAGCTAGACAATCTGCAATTATTTTTAGGCCATATAGCCGTATAGTAGACGTAAGAGCAATAATTATTACTTTTTGGGGCAGTTTTAACGTGCCACAAAGACGTATGCACGTACGACCTTCAATTTTATTATGATCTAAGGGAATTGTGTTGGTCCATAGAAAGAAAGAAAGAAAGAAAGAAAAATAGGTTTATTTGTCACAGAAATACGTGCATACATAAAAGACAAGAGTAATCGGAGAACAACACAAAGTACATAACAAATCACGAGCATAGAACAGAAATTACTTAGGCGGCAGCTGCACGACATGACTGTGACAAGAAGGCTTCCACTCAGCATGATGCAGTAGGGACTTATGCGCATCGACTATCCATTTCAACATGATCCTGAAGATATTTAGTCATCACTTGCAGACGTGTGTACACAAATCTACACATTTTAGTATTGCTGTCTCAAGATTTCGTCAAATTGTGGACGTATAGTCATATCAAGAATACCCAACACGGTCATTCTGCAATGTGCTGCCATATGGAGTAGACTTAAATTTTAATGCTGAATTAATTATCTTTCGTGGGGTCTATCGGCCATCTGTTCTGCGCGCAATATGCCTGCCCACTGCCACTTAAGTTTGGCAATTTTGCAGGCTATGTCGGTTACCTTGGTTCTCCTACAGATCTCTTCATTTCTGATTCGATCACGTAGGGAAACTCCAAGCATGGCTTACTCCTTTGCTCTTAGGATGATTTTCAGCCTTCTATTGAGGCCCATTTTGAGCGTCACGTTTCAGTGCCATAGGTCATCACTGGCAACACGCACTGGTCTTAGACTTTCGTCTTTTGTATGTGAAACGAAAAGATATAACGCAGCTTCCCGAACGCTCCCCAGCCGAGTCGGACAACGGAGTCGGAGACGACGATTGACCTCTTTCTCGAAGATCTTCATGAGCTGGCTCTCCCTAATATACAGATCTCTTGCAAAGAACTTGAAGCTCTTGTTCCACTCTTTATCGCGTCTTTAATACGGTCAGTATTAAAGCACCAAAGGTCGCTTTTCAAGAACTTACAGATCCGTCCATTGAGCTACCGGTAAATGCACGCAACGTTTGAAGATTGCAGGATCATCTCACGTCTCTCCCCCATGAGCTGTAAAGTAGATTCAGAGAGCTTCTTGTTTCTATTTTTACGACGGGTCTTGAAATGCTTAGACCCAACCGTATGAACAGTTTTCACAAACCCATCGTTATAATCGTCCATGGAGCTCCCTGAGCACTTGAAACGATTCTGAAGTTTGAGCTGAAAGCTCTCGGGGTTTTGGATTTGGATCAGTGCTGGACGAAGCGTAGACTTCATCAGTCGAGATCTTTTCAACTTGATATTTAGATTCAATGTATTATTTGCAATCTTTACTATGCGGTGATCACTTCCGGTTTTCAGCGCATTGATGACACAGACATTATTAAATGTTTGCTTCTTCGTCGACATAATGATGTATCTGTCTTCTTTCTTCTTCTTAGTTGCACCATACTTTCTGAAGAAGAAGTTTCTTATAAAGAGGCCTTCATTCTCCATAAAATTGGCCAGTAGGTGACCCCGGTGGTTCCGATGTCCAACTCCAAATTGACCCACTCGTAGTTCATAATTGTCTCGTTTACCCAGTTTCGCATTGAAGTCCCCCATAACAACGGTGAAGTGAGTTTTAGAGGCAAACATTGCTCTGAAATACATGGTCTCCTCATCGTGGGGGTGTGACGAGGTCGGGGCTAAAACCTGTATTACCTTCAACGAATATCTTGCTAATATTCAGAGTATAAAGTACGCCACCCTGGTCGACACACTCCCTATCTTCAGCACGTTGCTTACAAAGGACTTATGAATGATAAACCCGAAATCACCTTGAAACTGCTGATCGCCCCTCCCGGAAATAGAGTAGGTTCCCGGATTTGAGGATTATCGAGTCCTCCCCCTCTCTTCGGACTTCAGATAACCCAAATACCCGATCGTAACCTGCTTAATTCTTCCTCGAGTTCGGTGATCTTCTCTTCCATCCAGAGTTTACGCGTTTTGTGTGTTGCCACGGCCAATTTTCGGTGATTGTGATAATGTATCAATCAATAATGAGGTCAATTTTGTATGTTTGTGTTTTTATATCATTTAAAATAACTTTGTTCAGATTTATGATTTTTTAATTTTTTTATGCTTATTTTTTGTTCTTATTTTTTTATTCACACCGAAAAAAATTGTAATTACTACCATTTGTTCTTTTTTTTTCTACATTGTAGAACAAAAATGGTCTATACTTCCACTTAGAATTCAAACACCTCTCAGTATTAATAACAAGCCAGACAGGCGTATAAATTATTAAAATCACAGAAATAACATTAATTTTGTTGGTTTCTCATTCCTAAATTGCAATATTTTAAATCACTAACTAAGTTCAAATAAATATTGGTATAATTATTAATAATTTAAGGAAAAAAGTTTTACGACCATAAATTCCAAGCATTTTTGGGGGAATTTTGATGGAGTTTTACCGTATTCCCGTAATGCCAAATAGACGTAAGAACCAAAAACTGGTGTTATAGAGGAAATACCTTAAAATCAAGCATCCCTTATGAACTGAACTGTAAATATATGGCCACATACAAAAACACAATAAGCTGACTCAATCACAAAAAAAGTTATTCAGTTTTTTGTCTCTCCTGAAAAGTAACGGTTTTGTGGATACGCCCCTATGGTTTGAGACCCGCGATATGTTCTTACCTAAAAAAAGTCAACATGTATTAGCTACTTTACTAGCTTACAATATACACGCAGTTATTAATGTTTTAACTGAGATTAGCTTAAGTAACAAAACAGTATTATCTAGTACTTCTAATAATACTGCAATAAATTCTTTAAATTTTTTGAATCGACAAAAGAGAAGCATAACAAGAATATTTCACTTTATCACCAAAATATACCTAAATTGCTTCTCTGGCAAAATCCTAGATGTTGCAATTTTAATAGATAAATATTATATGGATATCTTATGTTTTTGTGAAACCTGGTTAAAACCAAATAGAAAGTTGTTTAATGTTAATCATTTTTCAGTTGCCAGTGCGTACAACCGGTCTTCATTAGGGGGTGGTACCTTGATATTATGTAATAGTTTTCTCAGATATAAGGAAAGGAAGGATTTCACTGCTTGCTCTGTTGATCGCTCATGTGAGGTAGCATGTGCAGAGGTTGAAGGTCATACTTTCTATGTGTTTATAGACCACCAGCCTCAAACTTGTCATCATTTTTAATCATAATGGAAGAATTTCACTGCTTGCTCTGTTGATCGCTCATGTGAGGTAGCATGTGCAGAGGTTGAAGGTCATACTTTCTATGTGTTTATAGACCACCAGCCTCAAACTTGTCATCATTTTTAATCATAATGGAAGAAATACTAACTACATTTTTAGTGATAATAAAATAGTTTTTGTTTGTGGTGACCTAAATATTGATCTATTAGTAAATTCACCGGAAAAATGTAAGCTTATCTCATTATTTAAATCTTTCAATTTTAAATGTATATTTAATGTAGCAACTAGAATAATAGCAACCTCATCTAAAAGCATAGAAAATGTATTTACTCATTGTAAAATAAAAGACTCGTCCCTAACTAGTGGCGTCAGGTCTGATCATACAGGTCAATTCATATCCTTTGAATCAAATAAAAAGTTACGTTTAGATAAAACTATTCAGTTAAGACATCTTACTTAAAATAAATTGAAAATGTTTAAAAATAATGTTCTTAGCAATCTTGCACCTAGCTTCTAACGTTTCCTAAGTGCCCATGTAGGTTTATGTGAAATGAAATATTATATTTATTTTTTTTGAATTCGCAACCCTGGCAGGCATTGTCCCTAGCGGACCCCGTCAGTTCTGCTGACATCTCTTTTAGGCGCGCGTGGTCCTTATCGGACGGCAGACTACTCATTGCTCACCGTCCGCAAGCCCGCGACTAAGGTGGCCGGAAATCGGCCTGTGATTCCGATGCCCAGGGCATCTCCTGCAGCGGTTAAGGGCGTGAGAGCGCGAAATTTGCCTTTCCCTCACGCGTTCCGCCTCCTCCTTTGCGAGCATTACTGCTTCGCAGAAGGAGGTAACGGCCTCCCATTTCCACTCGTTCCGTACCATGGCCTGAACCAGGGCCTGACGCGAGAAATCACCGCCGCCGATCGCCTCCACGAGGACACGGCGATGCTCCGCCCAAGCCGGGCAAACCTCCACCGTATGCTCCACCATGTCCTCCGGGCGATCCGGGGTCACTTTTTACTTACAAATACCCTTGATGAAAAGTAGCCCATGTTCTTCTCCAAATCTCAGGCTATCCATCTGTTCAAAAAGTTCGGTCCTGTGGGTTGGGCGTCAAAAGGACAGACAGAGTTACTTTAGCATTTAGTATGGATAACAAGGATGTTCGAAAAAAAACGCAATTCACAGAACGTGGTTACATATATTTCAAACTTTAAAACCTATCATGTATAATTTGAGAGAGAGCAGTGGTGGCCCAGTGGTAACGGCCGCGACTTACGAGTTGTACGTCGTAGGTTCGAACCCAAACAGGCGCTTTACTTTGTGTAAATAATTTCATCACCACTGCTCTCAAAACAGTGAAGGAAAACATCGTGAGGAAACCGGCATGTCCTAGAACCGAAAATTCGAAGACATGTGACATCTACCAACCCGCACTGGGCCCGCGTGGTGGATTACGGCCCACTCCCTCTCACAGAGAGGAGGCCTGTGTCCCAGCAGTGGGAACATTATAGGCTGATGATGATGTATAATTTTAAAATTGTGAAAGTCGAGTTTCGATATTGAAAAGCTTCAAAAAAGAAAGGACACTAAACAAAAACTATGCACAAACACTTTATTGCAACCTATATTACAAAATTGCAAACTGTAGCAACACAACAGTGTAGTTAGTCAGAAGACTCATCAGACTGAATTGTAACTTAGCGTCTAAGTAGAACAGCCCACACACACGTATCTTTTTGAATGATGCTCGATGTACACGTAGTACGTTCTTGCACAGTTTTTTTGCATCATCTGTAACGTGTTAAAATTATAATAGGTAAACATAATTGTGAAAGATATAAACAATTTTTTTTATTAAAATCAATATTGTTTATTATTGCCTTACCTACATCCAATGACTAAGAAGAAACTTTGGTCTTTCAATAATATGCTACGTGTACTAAATATTAATAAATACCTGAGCAATTTGAATTCAAAATAAGTGCGCAAGAATCTTGAACACTTTCAACAGTACGGTAAATTTTTTCGCACTGCTTGCATAACATTGTTTGCAAAATCAAATTCTTTATCAACCAACATAATACCGTTGACGTTAGAATTGTAGCGTTCTGTAACAAAATAAACCGTTCACATTACAATAATAATACACTGATAAAAAACAAACCTATGGAAAGGCATAATTTATACACATACAAAATAATCAAAATATTATGAAGAGCGGAAAAGTAAAAATGTGCTAACAAGTTAATTATAAAATTGTGCAGACTATAATTATATCCTTTAGTTTTCCATAACTTTGTTTAACTATAAAAACAATTGCAATCAAATTGTGGCTTAAGGGCTAAAAGACATAAAGCAGATTTAAAAAAAACGATTGCAAAAAAAGTACCTAGGTTTACAACTTTAAGGACTAGAATACTCACAAAGACGTTATCAACCTTTACTTGATATTTTACCATTTCAATGACGAATTCAACGTATATCAAAGAATGAATAAATATTTCTATGATGTAATAGAGTATCTGAAAAATGAAAACATTAAGACTTGATTCCCTTGAAAGAAAGAAAAACGAGAAGTGTCGTGGGATACGCGGTTGGAATGAAGTTCCTTTCGTTTTTATACACTTGGCGAATGAGAACTAGACCGAAGAAAGTATAAAGTTTTGTTAATCACGATCACGACGTTACGACATTTTTGTTACGTAACGAAAGTGACGTGACGGTCAAAATGTTTAAAATATTACATTTTATTCGGTTTAGTAATTATTCGCCAATCAGAGTAGAACATGAACTTCATTTCAATAAAAACGCAAATTGACGCACGTATTAAGAAATAAGTTGTATCCGTACCCCGTTTACAAGTAGTCCACGGAAACACGTGTGGACGCGTGATTCCTTGTCTTATAGGATAAAATGAGAAAAAATTAAACAGCCTGATTTTCTTAACATCATAAACCAACAATTATAGGCCTGTGTCAATTTTACCAGTTCTCAGAAAGGTGTTTGAAAATTTGATGATCAATCAAATGTTACGTCACTTTAATAAAAATTCCATCTTTCATGAACAACAGTACGGTTTCACTAAAGGGCGTTGTACACACGGTTACACATCAAGCTATACATTTTCAGTTTATGCTGATCTCACATTGTATAGGATTTCTGTACAATGCGAGGTCAGCTTATACTGGAAATGTATAGCTTGATGTGTAGCCGTGTGTATCACCCTAATAAAGAAAATTTTAATGCCTGGGAAGAAGCACAAGATGCCATTAGAATCTTTTGCGACCTCTCGAAGGTGTTAGATTGCGTAAACCGTGAAATACAAACTAATAAATATTTCTTTTAACAAGGGACGATTCCCAGAAAAACTTAAAATTGCGAAACTACTCCCAATCGCGAAAAATGGAGGAAATTCAGAAAATCCTAGTAATTATAGACTTATTGCACTGTTACCCACTTTCTCAAAAAAAATACTAAAAACCAATGGCGAAACGCGTCAGTAATTTTTTTGAAAAATAAAATATTTTTGATAAAACCAATTCGGATTGAGGAAAAAATGCTCAACTACTCTAGCGGTATACAAATACGTACAGTAAATTTACCGTTGCATTAACGTCAATTTCCAGGTAGGTTTTAGGTACGCTATTGGACTATTCCTAGACATGATGAAGGCGTATGACAAGGTGTCACACAAAATTTTGTTACAAACACTTTACTGTTCGGGTATCAGAGGACAACAATTTAATTGGTTTAAATCATATTTACAATACAGAATACAATTCGTAGAAATAGAACATATCGATAGCGTTGTCCAGGAAATGTACAGCATAGGATCAGACATGGCTACCATTATACTTCAAAACCTCAAGGAAGTATTTTAGGACATACGTTATTGATATTATAATTATGTAAATGACTTGCCATAAAAGATAAGTTCGTCGTGTATTTTGTTCGCTAACGATGTTTCTTTATTATTTAAAACACCCGCGAATATTGACCATCTAGCTATTAAAAAACATTCACAGAAACTGAGCAATGGTTAAAAGAGCATAATTTAGAAATAAACTTAATTAAAACTAAAATATGCCAATTTAAAACTTACCAAAGAACCGCACTGAACCTAAATTCATTAATACAACAAATAAAATTAGAAGAAATTAACGAATTTAAACATTTTTTAGAGCAAAATTGTCCCAATTTATTTATGTATTAAGGATATTGAAATGCAACACAGACTATAAACCGCCTTAACTGCCTATTATGCATACGCCTACTCCTGGCTAAATTATGGTATTATTCAGGGAGATAGTACTGACTTTTTGGACCTTTTCATTCAACAAAAGAAATGTATCAGAATATTGATGAACATAGGCCAACGAGAGAGTTGTAGGCCACACTTTATCAAACAACAAATTCTCATACTACCAGCAATATACATGTCGTGGCCAGATCTTAGAATTGATCATTTTATGAAATGATCGACCATTTCACGAAATGGTTGCATTTCATGAAATAGAACATCGACCGCTGGCCACATCACGATGTGGTCTGGCAAGATCATTGAATACTCAACGTTTGACGATAGGAACAGATAAACGCACGACTACTTCATGATGTGGCCAAACATTAGTGATCATATCGTAAAATAGTTAGATTTTCCACCTGTAGAGGCGTTGATTTTGCTTTGTTTTTGTTGTGCATCATGGCGGTGGACGATAATTCGATTGGAAAAGCAGTTATAAATATACAAATGGAAGATAAAAGTGCAGTAAAGTATTATTATTATTATACCAAGCTACGTGACTTTTATGAAATTCACTCGAAAAACGAGCACAACCTTAAAAAACTATGAAGTTTGGAACGTATTCCACTATTCAAATCTTATTAATTATTATTTTTCTTCTGGAATGAAAATTAATAATTACTGGCATTAAAAAATAATTAATGCCAGTAATATTTGCGTGGATACCCCACTTGTTGATATGGCCAAACATCGACTCACATATCATTAAACGTTGATGTTTGAACGATATGGTCAATTTTAGCTGGCCATTTCATGAAACACAACCATTTCATGAAATAGTCGATCACTTCATGAAATGATCAATTCTAAGATCTGGCCACGACATATATACTGAAAACTTGTAAATTCGTTTTATTTAATAAGCTACCAGAAAGTTTAAAATCCCTACCAAATGCCTCAATTTTCTTGAAGCAGTTGAAAAAAAAAAAACTCTGTTTATAAAAGAAACGCTAGGTACTATACCGTTGAGGAATAGTAATTAGAATCAATATTATATTATGTAATGTAAACATTTGCAGTGCCCTGATAGGCTGCATGTCTCAATACTGTGTCATGAAATTTTAAGGCATGCCTACTAACTAGTGTTTTACATGTTAGCAAATAAAATGTCATGTCATACGACATAATTCTGTGAAAGTAGCAAAAATAGACCAAACGCGCAGTTTCTACATCTGTTAACTATGTTATCCTTCTAACAGCATAAGCGGCCGAGCTTAGCTGCCTGCAAGAGATGTTATATGAGGTTCCCATTGTAATTTCTCGTCTAGCGTGATTCCTAGGAAAACTGTTTGATTTATAAATTCTAGTTTTTCTCTATTCATTATGATGTCACATTCGCTACTTTTAACATTCGGTAATTTAAATCTAATGTATTTGGTTTTTTTCTCATTTAGTACCAAATTATTTACCGTAAACTAATCTCGGACCTGAAGAATAGAGTTATTCACTTCATCAAGATTTTGTGACTGTCGGTCTATTTTAAAGATCAATGATGTGTCATCTGCAAATAATACCATCTTCGGTTGATTTTGAAGTAATTGGGGTAAATCGTTAATGTAAACTAAAAAGAGGAATGGACCCAATATCGAACCATGAGAAACGCTTTGGAGTCGGGCTGCTGACATAGAATCCATCTTTATTTTACAAAAGAGAGCTGTCAGAGTCATTTACAACCTACGTCGTCGCGAATCTCTCAGGGAACTATTTAAAAATAGATATATATACTAGATGTAATATATACTAGAAATAAAGATAAAATAGATCAACCATTTTTCAGATTATCTAAAGTACATATGGGGTACTGTGTTAAATGTTACAATAAAATACCTTGTGATATATTACAATTAACTGAAAGAAAATTTAAAACTCATATTAAAAGTACTATTTGTACATAAGCATATTACAAATTAGAGGATTATATCCAAGATAAGAATGTTTGGAAACATGCTGGTCTAGCCCCATAAGACAATATTTAGAGTCTAGACAAAATCGAACTGGTTCCTAATTTAATTGCATAATTTATAATATAATTATAAAATAAAATCTGTGTGTGGATCTTTTGGAATCGCTGCCACACTGCTTTCTAGTGACAAAATAGCGCACGCCATGTTTAAGATTCCCATCGATTTAGAGAGCAACGAAACGCCTGTTTGTGGTGTCATGCAACAGTAACAAGGAATGTGTGCTATGGGATTGCGCTTCATCGTATGGGATGAATCCATTATAGCAAAAAGGAAAGCAGTGGAAGCTGTAAACAGAACCCTGCAGGACACCCGCAGGAACCAAGAATTGATGGGTGATATCACAGTCCTGAACTCCTGACTGACAAAGTGAATACTTCGTTCAAAAGGTCGACTCTATGGTCGAAAGTTCATAGACTGCGCTTGACCATCATCATGCGAGCTCGGCTTGGCGGGAATTCAAATGCCCAGGAATTCTCCGATGTTCTTCTAAAAGTTGGTCAAAGCACTCTACCAGAGACTCTTGGTAGAGTAGATCCCACTTTAAAAGATCTTATTCGTCTGGTATACGGGAACATCAGTCAAATACCGTACCAAGAGAATTATTGGGCGTGTTTACTTTTAAACTCCGAAAATGATCAAGTTGTAGCGATCAACCACAGTATTCTCTCACAAATTGAAGGGAGTGGAGTTATATACACCTCCATTAATACTGATGTGGAGGAAGATGATGCCACACATTACCCCGTAGAATTTCTCAATTCGTAAATGGCAAGTGGACTTCCGGTTGTACATTTGTGTAACAGAACCTGGCTCAAAGTCATGTCTTTGCAGAAAAACGTCATCGAGGTGGAAATTCTAACAGGTGGCGATGGCGAGACAGTGTTTATAGCGCATATAGGTACCACAAATTCCCCACAATTACCAGTTCAAGCGCATGCAGTTCTCTGGGAGCGTATGCTTTGCGATCAACAAGTCACAGGGGCCGACACCGAAGGCTGATGGCTGCTGGTGTCAACTTCAGGACAAGCTGCTTCTTACACGGACAACTGTACGTGGCTTGCTACCGAGTCACCATTCCTGACTCTCTGTATATTTTGACTTACAAATGTAGTAAATAGGGATGTTTTATAAAAATGTGGTTGTTATTGTAGTATATTGTGGTGTTTTACAACTTCCACGTGAACGAAGTCGCGGGCAGAAGCTAGTATTATTATAAAATTAATTTTACATTATGTGATTACTTGAACTCAAACACTGACTTATTAGTATTACTTGTAACATTTTTAGGAATATCTTATATTTACTTTTACCCACACTTTTATCCATCACAATTTTTTTTTATGTCGCTGCTTCATTTTTAATTATTTTTACCTATTGTGGTGTAGTTATCTTATTCCTGGTGCATGGTCTTTACATATAATTACATATTTAATGTGTAAAAAATATTGTTAAACATTTTAAAAGACTACCGGTGGAGTTTCTTGCCAATAATAATTCCTTTCCATACGAAAACTACCTTTTGACGACTAGAATCAATTCTATTTTTTGTAAATTTTGACGTTCAAAAGTGCGTTTTATGTACCTAATTGAAATAAATTACCTATTTGACTTTGACTTTGATTTTGACATCCAAAGTTTTTCTAGGCATTATTGGTTTCTATCAAAACACAATTTATGAAAAAAAAAAGATATTCATTTTTTCCTGAATTAATAGAGAATATGCAAGTAATTCAAAATATTTTCATTATTATTTAAGAAAAAAGTAAAAAAAAACAATTTTCTCACATCTCGAGTACTATAAAATTTTGCGATGTTATATTTATAGTAGTCAAAGTGTATCTTTTTTTCTTCTCAGTAAGTTTTAGTGATGGTCTGGCAGTTTGAGTTCTTTCTGCAGCCTACCTAAATGTCCTTTCTTTGGTATTGTTCGTCGAATCGTTGAGCTTCTTAAGTTCTGAGTTGCGTTGCACGATTACTGACAAATGCGTGCACTGACTGGATAGGTTCACTCAAATCTGTGTGGTTCTTTCTTCAAAAGACCATTTCAGACACCAATCTCTATGGTCCTCAAATGATCTAACCAAGATTATGTCTGGACTTTGAAAGAGACTATGACCTTTGAGTTTGTTTCGGCCTTTCTTCTCATAGTAGTCGGATAGGAAACGTTGACCTCAAATATATTTTTTAAATATGATTGATGTATAAAAGTGTTTGTGCGAATCTACTTACAGAAATCAGTAATTCATCATTTATAAACGGAGCTCAGAGACTGTACGAAGCAGAAAGTATTCCAAATCTTTGAAATCAGGGATTCGTAAAAGCACAAAATTGTCAAATGATTTTAGCTGAGAATCAATGAAAATCGTGCGTGCATTTGACCAAGTGAAAACTGATACATTAACGTGGTAAAATTAAAAATACAACATAAGAAAACGGGTAAGACTCTTTTTCGAGTGATCGTACCATCTTAATCATAGTGGACACCACGACCTTTTTGGAATTTGTTGTTTCTAACCTCGTGAAAACAATAAAGGCAGTAACTTATAATTCTTATTAATGAAATGCGACGGAGCCGCAGAGACGCATAGAGCGTACGGCGCATTAAGTCCATAAACGTCAAACGTTTTTAGACTGTTTGTGATACCATTTAGTACTAAAACAAATAACAATAATGTTTTTATTTGTAACAAGTTTTTAATATTTTTGGATGAAGATAAAAAAATCAGGCTGTATATATTAAAAGAAAAGTACTTACGAATTGCTGGAAACAATATTTGTGAATATCATAACACTCTATTATGCCAACATATGCTTTAAACATTTTTGTGCAATAATCGTTTTCCTGCATGTCTTCTGTTCCATTAATATTTAAGGCTTTAATATTCCACTGAATAATTTGATTTTCCAGCAATTTGAATAAACGAATTGCATAAAGTAAATTAAAATCTAAGAACATCACCAAGCAGCCAACGTAGTTAAAAAAGAAAGGTATTCTGAGTAGTATGCCAAAAGAAGTGAAAAAAACGACATAGCCACACATAGTCATGATAACAGATATCCAATTCCAATTTGTGAAGTTTCTGGTACTGATTTCGCAATTTAAAAATCTGTGTACTTTTTGATAAATAAGAACAAACTTGACAGCGTTTCTGGTTTGAATAATTCCGATCACGAAATTCAAAGCACATCCGAAACAATAGAAGATACAGTCGAAATAAGTAGTGATATACATATAATTAGTCAATCCAGTATAATTTTTGTATGACAACAGCATAAAATAGAGGTGGTATACGTATGAAAATACGAATACAAGTGTACCAATCAACGAAACAAAATTGGAGATGAAACTATTTGGAGTTATTAAATTGTTTTTCATGCGGTATTTAGGACAAAACGAAATATATTGCATTACATTCAACGGCAGAAATATTGACTGTACATCTTTGTCCGTTTCATTTAAAAAAACATTAACAGAATAATTTCGTCTAATATTAAAGAGCCTGTTCATTTTTAAATAGATCATTAGTGGTAGCTTGCTTGTCCACGAGTGATACAATAATCGATGGTAAACGTATTAAACCACGAACATCAAATTCATTACGAAAGAGAGAACCAATCATGAATATTACACTTTCACTAATTTGATCGATTACGTAAATATGCAAGAACAAGCAAACCTGAAAAAGTTTGTAGTAGTAAAAGTAAGTAAAATATATCATCCATCTTATGTATAAAAACAGAAGCTCGTGACTAAGTACTAACAGCCGCACGAGTCGATGCATCAGGTTAAGCTACGCTTGCCTTGGTTGGTCCATGGATATGTGACCATTTCTACATACCGAGACTTCTCCGTGCCTCAGAAAGCACGTTAAGCCATTGGTCCCAGCTGTCATTCGTGAATCTTTGACAGTTATTACGGGTCATCAGAAGCCCGAAAGTCTGACAACCAGTCTTACCAAGGGGTATCATATTACCCAGTTACTGGGTTGTGGAAGTCAGATAGGCAGTCGCTCCATGTAAAATACTGGTATTTAGCTGCATCCGGTTAGACTGAAAGCTGACCCCAATATAGTTGGGAAAAAGCTAGGCAGATTGGCAAATTGATTTCTGAGTATAAAGACAAAAATATCAAAAGAAACATAACGTAATATCATCTGCAGCATTGCAGCATCTTAAACGTTCACTGTTGGAACTAAGCCTCCCATAAGTGTAACCAGTCCTACGACCCTCGACAAAGAGACATTCTATCAGCGACAACGATGGTGGAAAATTTAAAAATTTATCTGATTAACATAAGGTATCGAAAAACTATGTCTATCTTGTTGAAAGTTGTTGTAGAAACACAAAACACCCTCTGCGCTGCCCGCATCTAGTGGATTCTTGTGACCTTCTCCAGATCTTCGGTTTACATTGTGTTGAAAGAATGAGGAAATAATAAAAATGCCATTTACAAAATACATTAATTTAATTAAACATTAAGATAGTTAATTGATTCAGGCGTGACCTTGCGGAAATCCATTATAAAATACAATAGACGTGGATATATTTAGTAACCGGTTCCGCTTATCTATTTCTGAAGAGCCATAAAAAACTCCTGAATCAAATCGACACGTGTTTCACCTCTCAACGAGGCATCCTCAGGATGACGATGGACTTGTTGCGAACTCGAACACGGCGTGTTGCCACACCGAGCGCTGAGTGCAGACTGAGCCTTATCGCCCGTTGAACCCACTTATATAGTGTCACCGTTATCAGTGTGACCGTTATCAGTGCGACCGTTATTAGTGCGACCGTTATCAGTGCGATAAGGGGCGAACAATCGCAGCAAAGGTGACCTTGGCATACTCGTGTTTAATTCGTTCAACAGTGTAATGTTTTCTGTATTATTTTTGACAATTTCTAAACTCTCTAGTACTGACATTCTGAAACCTTTATCACAAGTATGTAAAATTTCGAAAGTGTTACTATTATTTAACAAATGACCTGTATCTATTAAGTGTTGTGCAAAATGGGATTTTTCTGGATAATTATTCCTGTACGGTGCAATATGTTCCTTATATCTTGTCTGAAAATTACGACCAGTTTGACCTATGTAAATACCATTACAATCATCGCAATGTAACTTGTATACACCTGATTTTTTGTGGTTTTCTAATCGATTTTGTCCGTTACAAATCTGTCTTAGTGAATTATTTGTTTTAAAAGCTACCCTTAATCCATTTCGAAACAAAGTTTTTGAAACCCTATCACTAATTGACCCTAAGTATGTCAAACTACCTAAATATTCATGTGGTCTTTCTGGAGGCAGTGGGTACAAAAGTGAATGAACTATGTTGCGACGTTTCGTTTGGATCAGATCATCCACCATTTTCTTATTGTATCCGTTAATCTCAGCTATATGATAAATAATGTTAAGTTCTCGGTCATTGTATATGTATATAAAAATCATTAATGTCAATGTGTATATAAAAAAAAAAAAATCCGGAAATGATCTTGGTCAGAGCATTTCATTTGAGGACCATGTAGATTTGTGTCTGAAATGGTCTTTTGAGGAAAGAACCATACAGATTTGAGTGGACCTGTCCAGTCAGTGCACGCATTTGTCAGTAATCGTGCAGCTCAACTCAGAACTTAAAAGGAGCTCAACGATGCGACGAACAATACCAAAGAAAGGACATTTAGGTAGGCCGCATAAAGTACTCAAAACTGCCAGATTATCATTAAAAACTAACTGAGAAAAAATAAATAAATATATATACATGAACTACATAGTCCTCACATTCACAACAATTAAAATAATAATAATGTTATACTTAACAAAGTAAATATTCATGTCATTGTGTATATAATTTTAAAGTTTGCAAAAAAAAACAAATTTCAAAAGTAAAAAATAAAAATAATAATTGGAGCAGCTCAATCCCAAGCCTTTTTGTCCTCAACGTAATCTTTAACGGTATAAAAAGCTTTCTGGCACAACTTACGTTTAATGAATGATTTGAATTTATTAAGGCTTAGATCTTGTACGTGGCTTGAAAGTTTATTATAAAAGCGTATACATTGACATCTGAACGATCCACCTATTTTTTTGAGCCTTGTTGTGGGTACAACAAATTTGAGTTTGTTCCTAGTATTTATGTTATGGATATCACTGTATTTTTTAAACAATTTTATATTTTTATGGGCATATAAAAGATTATCAAAAATATACTGAGAAGGCACAGTCATTATATTAATCTCCTTAAATTTATCTCTGAGAGAGTGTCTCGGACTTAATTTATAAATTGATCGAACAGCTCTTTTCTGCAAAACAAAAATAGTCTGAATGTCGGCGGCATTTCCCCACAACAGAATACCGTACGACATTACACTATGAAAATAGCTAAAGTACACTAAACGGGCTGTCTCTATGTCAGTCAAATAACGAATTTTTCTAACAGCATATGCTGCGGAGCTAAGCTTTTTTGACAATTTATCTATATGTGGGCCCCATTGAAGCTTAGCATCCAAAGTTAAGCCCAAGAAAACTGTGCTATCATCAGGATTCAATTCTTCGCCCTTTATCAACACACTAGTTTTCACCTGCCTAACATGAGGTAAGGTAAACTTAATGCATTTGGTTTTTTTTTTCATTAAGAAGTAAATTATTAACATTGAACCAGTGAACTACTTTTGAGATCGCGCTATTTACATCGTCAGTAACCAGCTGCTGACGTTTAAGTTTAAACAAAAGTGAAGTGTCATCCGCAAACAACACTACATCATGGTTATCCTTTATGAGGTAAGGCAAGTCATTAATATAAATAAGAAACAAGAAAGGACCAAGAATTGAGCCCTGAGGGACTCCCATTGTTACTAAAGATCCGGGAGATCTTTTCCCATTAACGTCAACGCTCTGAATCCTATTACTCAAGTATGAAATAAGAAGATTCAGAGCGCTGTTCCGGATCCCATAGTGGCGGAGTTTCCTGATTAACGTTTCATGAAGAACGCAATCAAATGCCTTGGACAAATCACAAAAGATGCCCAAAGCATCGCATTTATCTTCCCATGCATTATAAATATGACCTAAAAGTTCAACACCGGCATCAGTAGTTGAACGACCCCTTGTAAAACCGAACTGTTTGCTATGTAAAAATTTATGTCTATTAAAAAATCTTTGCAATTGGTCTAAAATTAATTTCTCAAAAATTTTACTAAAAGTAGGTAGTACTGAAATAGGTCTATAATTTGTGGGGTCTGATGTACTACCTGATTTAAACAAAGGAATTATTTTACTATTTTTCATAAGGTCAGGAAACTCCCCACAGTCGATACAATTATTAAAGATAAGAGCTAAAGTAGGTGCTACAATGTCAATAATAGACTTGGCAACTTCTACAGAATTACCCCACAGATCTGCAGTCTTTTTTACATTTAAGGTGTGAAAGGTTTTAATTATGTCTCTACAGGTAATATGTTCAAAAGTAAATTCCGAATCGCAAACATTAACATTTTCCTTTAACAAAGACTCAGCAACAGAAGGTGAAGAGTTTAGGGATTTAGTAGTTGAAACGGGAATATCTGAAAAGAAATTTTCAAAGGCCGCGGCGACTTGTGAGTCTGATTTTATTATGTTGTCATTAATAGACAGGCTGTAGTCAGTATTTCGGTTATTAGACCTTCCCGTTTCACTATTAATAATATTCCAAGTCGTTTTAATTACATTACTACTATTTTTAATCTTCGAACTCAAATAACGCGACTTGGCCATACAACAAACTTTTTTAAATAATTTCTGACATATAAATTAAATTCAGCTGTGTTTACATAAGTCCTTTCATTGTACAACTCATAAAGCCGTGTTCTACTTTTATGAATACCAATGGTAGCCCAATCACTAAAAGATGCGTTACTATTAACCGAGATAGTCTTGGGAATAAAGGTGGAATTAAATTGCTTACAGTATATATTAAAGAAGTCATCATATAGGTTATTAGGATCAGCATGAATAGACAAAACTGGTAATTTATTAGTGAGTTTAACTTTAAAAGTTTCCAAGCGACTTGCAGTTTTGGGGTTAACAGTGATATCCTTTTTAGCCACTTTGTTGTTTTGGTTTGGAATAGTAATCCACTGCCCGCAATGATCAGAATCTAGTAAATTTATAATTTCTTTGTGGCTTGGTATAACATTTGTATAAATATTATCTAGGCATGTGGCACTAGTAGGGGTTATTCTTGTGGGCTCCAAAAATAGGTTTACAAGATTGTAGGACTGAAACAGACTTACTATTTTACTACAAGAACCTGAGTTTTCTAATAAGTTAACATTAAAATCACCGCTAATGATAATAGACTTATTCGAGTTACAAATCTTGTGCAACACTTCATCCATTACCTTTTCAAAGCAGTCATACAATCCTGAAGGGGGTCTGTACACACTTAATACAATGAACTGCTCCAATTCTATACAGGCTATTTCAACTGTCCGCTCAACAGATAGGCTCACAATATCCTTACGGTCTTTAAATTTAAGCTGGTTACTTACTAAAATTAATGAGCCACCTTGTATAGCATTAACTCTGCTGAATGAACTACCTACCTGGTGATTATTAAAATTAAACAAGAACTGGTGTCTTTTAAGCCAATGTTCTGTTATACAAAGAATGTCAATACTGTTAAAATTCATAAATAATTCTACTTCTAAATCTTTGTTCATAAATCCTTGAATATTTTGATGCACCAGGTTAATACTATTTAGAGATTTTAAACTTTTATTTGATCTTATTTTGCAATTCTGTACACTATTGCTAGAGTTTGCCTCTGTTGTCTTAATTTCTAATTTAAATTATTTTCAATGTCAATTTTTGATACCAAATTATTGGCTGAATTATTTAACATGTCACAGCATTGCTCAATAGAAGCAATTTGTCGGTCATAATTATCTCGTGAAAGTGGTACAGTCATTAATCTATGAGTGAAACTATGATAAGCTGCCAGTTTATGTTGAATCGGATGACAAGATGACGCAGGAATCGTAACATCTGTATAAGTTGGTTTTCTATAAATCTGAAAATCGTGTTTGTTGTTTTTTCTTGTAATAGTTAAATCTAAAAAGTTAAGGGATCCGTCAACTTCTAACTCTAATTTAAATTTTATTTTAGGATGTAAAGTATTGATTTTATTAACAAAAACATCAATTTGACGCAATGTACCGGTCCAACACATAATTATGTCGTCAACATAACGGTAATAATATTAAATTTGAGGTTGTCCTACAATGTATTTATTTTCAAAATGGTCCATGAATATATCTGCCATAAGGGGGCTGAGTGGAGAACCCATGGCTAAACCTTCTTTTTGTTTGTAATATTGGTTTTTGAACCTAAAATAATTTTGTTCCATACAAATCTTGGTCAAAGATAGTAATTCATTAACCTCACCAGGATGGATTCGCTGTTTCTCAAAAAGATCTTCTAGTATCTGTAAACACTCCTCATATGGAACGTTTGTGAATAAACTTTCAACATCTAATGATAATAATTTTGCACTAGTTGGCAAATTAATATCCTTAACTTTCTTTATTAACTGTAAACTATTTTTAAGACTAAACTTTAGTTTATAATTTGATCTCGACTTCAATAAACAGTTCAAATGTCCCACTCAACGGTCACACTGATAACGATGACACTATATAAGTGGGTTCAACGGGCGACTTATCGCCCGTTGAACCCACTTATATAGTGTCACCACACCGAGCGCTGAGTGCAGACTGAGCCTTAGCTCAGTCTGCACTCAGCGCTCGGTGTGGCAACACGCCGTGTTCGAGTTCGCAACAAGTCCATCGTCATCCTGAGGATGCCTCGTTGAGAGGTGAAACACGTGTCGATTTGATTCAGGAGTTTTTTATGGCTCTTCAGAAATAGATAAGCGGAACCGGTTACTAAATATATCCACGTCTATTGTAATTTTTTAATTAAACATTAATAAACAATTACTCAAACGCGAACTTTAGCAACACAATCGTGTAGCTGGTAAACTTACCCACTGGACTTAATTGTAGCTCGGCGTCTACGTAGAACAGGCCACACGCATGTATCTTGCTGAATGATGTTTGATGCAAGGGTTGTATATTCTTGCAGAGTTGTTTCTCATCATAATGTTAAAGTGTTTTTTTTATTTTATAAAACCGTAGGTCTAAACTCATTAACAATGCCACATAGAATAGAATATTGTTTATTGTTGTTGAAAGGTCGTTAACAAATATAGTTGTTTACAATTTGAAAAGTATCTTTACAACATACCTCTAAGGGTGTACAATAATCTATACATACAAATAAAACTGGCCAAGTGCGTGTACGCATAATGAAGGGTTCCGTAGTTGGGATGAATTTATCCCAAAAACAAACTTAACTTTGTAGTTGAAAAATATGTTCTCCCATACGAAATGTATGGGAAAACATGTTTTTGCAACTGCAAAGTTAAGTTGGTTGATTATTACTCGTTAATCTATAGAGCCTACTTAGCTATGATAGTTTTCCTTTTAATTTCGTTATATAAACTACTGTTGTGATTTTTTTTACACACCCAAAACTAACCATTTAGCCGGCAGGGGGGGGAACACTTGACTCTAACAAAAATTTGCACTTTAAAGCTTAATATTTCGCAAACGAATCCCTGACTCCAAAAATGGTTTTAACAAACTCACAATATTTTTGAAGGACCTTTCCAATGATATCCCTCACTATGGGGTAAAAAAATAAAAAAATAAACATCACCACTTTACGTGTATGAGAGATACCCTAAAAAAAAATGTTTTTCATAATTTTGTTTTACCACTTTGTCGGCGTAATTAATATGTATACCTATGCCAAATTACAGCTTTCTAGTACTAAGGGTCTCGGAGCTAGACCGCGGATAGACAGACAGACAGACGGACATGACGAAACTATAAGGGTTCCTTGTTTACTACGGAACCCTAAAAACGATTGAAGTGTCTGTTTGTAATTTCAAATTAACAGCTTTTTACAAAATGCAGATGAAAGTAAATACGGTACTTGTAATTTTTATTTTTGTCTTTCTTTTTATTTCGACTAATCTCTGAATTAGCTGGACCAATTTTGACGGGACTTTCATTGGCGGAGAGTTGATGTTATAAGGAGTAACTAAGGCCACTTTTACTATATAAAAAGAATTAGGATCCACGCGGGCGAAGCCGCAGGCAGCAGGTAGCAAAAAAAACGTGTGGCACTCGGGGACTGCCGCGGTAAAGCTATTGCATAGCATTTGTAACGTCCATACTTCTTATTTGTCAACGATACACTTGGGATGATGACGTTCCCATGACAACATCACGTTGTCATGGGAACCGTCATTACATGGTAGGCGGAGTGGGGGGTGTTAGGTTTTTTCGTTACGGAATTTCCTGATTCGGTCGCCGCGCTCAAAGCCCGCGATAAAAGCTATGCAATAGCTTAAAAATAAATAACAAGAAAATTCTAACATGAATAAAAAAAAACTAAACTATGTAGTACAAGAACTATTCAAAAAAATACAGGGAAAGATAGAAATATAAGGAATAGGTACACATATATGTTGGAATTAATAAAGTAGCATGTTGTCTGAATGCAACTTTATCTGTATGGCTTTTTCTAAGAAAACTTAAAGCGGGGTTGATCTCGAAATTCTAAAAGATTTGACAGAGATTATGACGAGCAAGATGAAGTCAGTTAAACGTATTTTCATGGTTCATTTTGGTCTGCACCTCTACATTATATGTAGTAAAAAAGAAGTTATGTAAAAGGCTAGAGAGTCTATTCTTGGGAGTTGGGAGTCTTCAAAACATCACAATTAACGTAGGTACTATATATTGACCTTATGCGCGTACTTTCTTATTTAACGAGTAGACGGTATAGCAGGAGGATAGTGAAATAAAGAATTTGTGTTTTTTAGAGTACCTGTTTTGACTTCAAAATAAGACCACAAGCAAAGACTCCAGAATTAAGCACACACGCATAAAGGAAGACGCAATCAAGCGTCGGCCAATGATGGCTTCTGCGACAAAGCCCCGAAATCACACCATTTTCAAAGGCACTACAATATAATACTCACAGAAGAATAGTGTGACTACTCAGGCCCGAAGGAGCTGAGGATTTACACCGACGGATCGAAGACCGACTCCGGTACTGGAGTCGAAGTCTTCTCACACGACCTCAACATAAATATATCCCGCCCGCTGGGCATGTTCAACACCGTCTATCTGGCGGAGTGTGTGGGCATCATACAAGCGGCCCACGCCATAGAAGCCAGGAGAGTTACGGACACTCACATACGTATACTCTCCGATAGCGCCTCAGTTCTCCAATCCTTACGGAAAAAATATATTACTCCAAAGTTAACACTAGAATGTGACAATGCACTAGAACAAGCAACGGTATCTAGACGCAACACGGTGACACTGCAATGGATAAAAGGACACAGCGGATCGCTAGGTAACGACGCAGCTGACGAACTTGCTAGACGAGGATCCGGCACGGCAGTATGTGGACCCGAGCCTATCGTACCCATCCCCTTCAATCAAATACGCAGATGGCTACAGGAGTTCACCCACACACAAGCGGGGAACTGGTGGACCTCGACACCGGGCTGCAGGCAGTCTAAGGAAGCTTTGCCATCCTTGGATAGCAGGCTAACCAGGCGCTTACTACGCCTAGATAGGAACGGCCTGCGCCTGGTGACGGGGACCATCACGGGACATTTCTCACTAAATAGACACTTCCACACAATAGGCATAACGGACAGTCCTCTGTGCAGGGCGTGCATGGAGGCTGAAGAAACCGTAGCGCATGTGCTCTTTGAATGCACAGGCGTCACCCAGATTAGAACAGAAACCCTCGGGTCACCCAGATCCTACACAGAAGTTCTGAACAGGCTAGGAGATTTAATTAGCTTCTGGAGGGAGGTGGGCTGGTTGGAATAACCACCAAACGGCCGCCATGGCCCACGCACAATGGTCCACTTTACGGACTAAGTGCGGAAACCAAACCCTATAACATAGAACATAGAACATAGAATAAAACTTCGGGGTCTCTAGTTAAAATGGGCGTGCCTCAAGGCTCAATTCTCGGCCCTTTCTTATTTCTAGTTTATATAAATGATCTTCCTTACATGATGACTAACTTATCAGATATAATTCTATTTGCTGACGACACTTCTCTTATTTTTAAAATAGATAGGAAAGATACAGATGTATTACATGTTAACGATAGTCTGGCTGTACTTTCAAAATGGTTCGCAGCTAATAATCTTTTACTTAATGCGAACAAAACGAAATGTATTAGGTTCTCATTACCAAATGTACCTCAAGTAGGTATAAATCTAAAACTTGATGGCAAAAACCTAGATGCAATAACGGAAACTATATTCTTAGGAATTACTTTAGATTCAAAATTACAATGGGGCGCCCATATTAGAACTCTTTCAGGTAGATTAAGTTCAGCTGCATATGCAGTAAGAAAAATAAGGCAGTTGACTGATATAGCCACAGCTAGGTTAGTATACTTTGCTTATTTCCACAGTATTATGTCTTATGGCGTCTTGCTGTGGGGATCGGCAGCTGACGTAGATTCAATTTTCATTTTACAAAAGAGGGCAATCCGCGCGATCTATAAAATGGGCCCTCGCGAGTCCCTTAGAGACAAATTTAAAGAAATTGATATACTGACTTTGCCTTCACTTTATATCTTAGAAAGTATTATGTATGTTCGCAAAAACTTAAGACTTTTCAAAATAAGAAGCGATTTCCATAATATTAATACACGTAGTCGACATGAAATTGTGATACCCAAATTTAGATTAACTAAAACAAGCAAGTCATTTCTTATAAACAGTATCCGCTTTTATAACAAGTTGCCAAAGTCTGTGACAGAACTTAGCGATGGGAAGTTCAAAACCCACATCAAACGTGTCCTTATCAAGAAAGCATATTATAAAATTAAAGACTATGTTGAAGATAAGGAAGTTTGGCAATAATTCCTTCTGCACATGTGGCTTCCCTGGTACCTCATTAATGGCATAAATAAGTAAGAGTCTATTAACTGCTCCCAAATTACCATGTTTATTTAAATCTTTTTTTTTTTTTTTTGTTTTTACATTCGTCCTTGACATATTTATTATTCTATTATTTGACATTATATACCTACGATTTAATTTGAACTTTTTTTTTTTTTTTTTACTTTTTTGGACATGATAATTACTCAGATTGATTACAGTTGTAACAGAAATCATATAATTGCGTTTTATTAAAATAGGTTTTTTACTTTTATTAATCTATTTATTTTTTGTATAGATTCTTTTCTACATATTTTGTGAATGTGAGAACGCTGTAGGCTTAGTGGATTGTAGACCTGTTGACCATTTTCTATTTTGTTAAGTACTTGGTACTTATTGAAAGACCTACACTGTCCTCCCATACCTAGAAACACTGTTATATGAAAGTATTGTAAAAGCCAATTATTTTTAAAAGAGTAACCGTGGAGTTTCTTGCCGGCTCTTCTCCATAGGAAACGACCAATTGGAACCGTGCACGTAGCTTCTGACGTTTCATAAGTGCCCATGTAGGTTTATGTGAAATAAAATATTTTGATTTTGATTTTTGATTTTAGAAGACCACAAGTATCTTGGACATCTTGAGTAGCCAAGTAAAACCTCTCGCACTGAAGGCTCAATAGTGCTTGCCAAGACAAATCCTTTATCATTCAACCGTATATAGAAAGTGACGCCACAGATGCTGAATTCTGTAAGTAACAAAAAAACAGGTGGGTCAGGTTAAGAGAAAGGCTTCCATTGAGGGATAAACTTTGTATTTTTCCACACGTTTTACTATGTTACGTGCATAAGTTCTAACAAGCAACTCTCTCGCCAAGCCCTGTCCAAACCTGTCTGGGTGCCACGGTAGTGACAACCGCCACAGAGGTCTGCTAGGACGGAGTAGTTCGTACACCGCCACTATACTGTTCAATTCATTCTTCTTCTTATGATTTTATAACCATATTTTAAATAAGCTTCGACCAGAACTTATGTAGACAGCGATAGCAAGATACATCACTCCATACAAAATTTTCAATACCTATTGCTATAATAGCCTACACCTTCGAGTCGCTAGATGCTGCGAACGAAAATGTACCTGACCTTACAAGCGTAAAGTGAGTTTTGCTTTGTAGCTGCGCGCCGCCGCGTGGTTATTGTGAATTACCAGGACTAAAAAGACATAGTATAAAGAGTTCTAGTAGGCTATCTCCGGCTCAATCCGCGATATAATTGCCTACCATACTTGCCTGTCTCAGGGTTGTCACTTTTAGCTAAATTTTAATTCAGTACCTAGAAATAGGCAAGGGCCGGGAAGTTCTATTTTTAAGGTTCCGTAGTAAACAAGGAACCCTTATAGTTTCCTCATGTCCGTCTGTCTGTCTGTCCGCGGCTTAGCTCAGAGACGCTTAGTACTAGAAAGCTGTAATTTGGCATGGGTATACATATTAATCACGTCGACAAAGTGGTCAAATAAAATCATGAAAAATATTTTTTTTTTCAGGTACCTCCCCTAGACGTAAAGTTAGGATGTTTTTTTTTTCTCTCAATAATCCCAGTGTGGGGTGTCGTTGGAAAGGTCGTTCAAAAATATTGTGAGTTTGCGAAGACCATTTTTTGATTAAGGAATCCGTTTTCGACATATTAAACTTTAAAGTGCTAATTTTTGTTAGAGTCAAGTGTGCCACAAGTGTGCAACCAACCATTGAACTTGCAGGGAATTGAACCCTGCAAGTTTAATGGTTGGTTTTGGGTATGTGAAAAAATTCACGGCAGTAGCATATATAACGAAATTAAAAGAAAAACTATCACAGCTAAGTAGTCTTTACAAGTTAACGAGTAATAATCGACCAACTTACATTTGCGGTTGCAAAAACATATTCTCCCATACCGAATGTATGGGAGAACATGTTTCTCAACTACAAAGGTAAGGTTGTTCTTGGGATAAATTCATCCCAACTACGGAACCCTTCATTGTGCGTGGTCCGACACGCACTTGGCCGGTTTTTACTTTATGTGTTGTCTGGGTTCAGGGTTTGTGAGGTCGGTTTTACATAAACGATGATGTTCATAGTTTTTGTATGAATGACAAAGTTATATTTGCGGTTTATATTTTCTGTTACGAATGGTTACGATTCGAACTTTTCTCTATTTATCTGATTCACAATTCGTCATTTAGGTATTTGAAATTACGATTTTAGAATAGAATAGAAAAATATTTATTTGCTTAAAAACATGGTATAAAAGATGGTATAAAATCTAACTACTTAGTATAACTGTAAGTACTTAGTTACTTTACTATACCTACAACACTGAGAAATCGGCATGACTAAACGTAAACAAAGCATTAGCGGCATATCAATTGACAGATCAAAAGTAGGTACCTAATACATTTTAGTGGGAAAGTAGGCCTGCCTACTTTGTCTGTCTGATAGTTATCTAAGTAATGCAACAAAAAATAAGTAGGTATCTCATCATCAAGTAAAAATTATATGCTAGAATAAATGACTTGATTACCTTTTCTGTTCAGTAGGTAATCTGAACAGAGACAACTCTGGAATCGATGAATTATTTAGACACCCAAACGCACAGCAATAATTTCTCCTGCGATTATCACTCATTTTTCATACATTTAGCAGTGCCGAAAAGCCGCGACGGACAAACCTTGTGCGGCGTTAGCCCCGACTGCCCCCGACTGGCGCACTCTAAAACAGTCGAGATTTTGTTAAGTGTGCGTGCGGCGATGCATAGATACAAGCCGCGCACACGCACCCATACAAGCCGCGTGCGGTGCGTTTGTATGAAGATAGCGTACTTCCTCTCTTTATACTATGGTAAAGATGTTAGTACTTAGGTATTTGTAGTACACTTTATAAAATAAAATGAAATGCTTCATAACGTTTAAGCATGTGCACATCATGCAAGCCTAGCACTCATCTAACACTTGCACGCCTTTAAGTAAACAATAATCATATGAAAATAACATTAACAAGAAAATAACGATACTTACTAAACATGATTGAAAATTATTTGCACAAAGTAGATTTTTGCTAAACGTAATTTTCAAATGATAGCTGACAAATGGAGATCATTGACCTTTCTATTCTTATCTCAGACGCATAGTAGAAGCACAGATTATTAGTATACGTTGAGTAATAGCATGGGGTCTCAACTCGAACAAATTATAATTAATTTTGTAAAAAAAATCATAGATGGCAGCATAGGTAACAATGATGAAATTAACAATCACTAAAAAGCGATAAACGGCAGATTTTGGCATAAGTAAGATTAGCAAAAATTACAACTTCCTTGTTTAATGCTGATTTATAAAATTAAACTCATAAATCATATATTTTCAACAAAAAAGGTAAATTAAACCTTTTACTTCGATTCGAACTCATAGAATGATAAAGTTAATCATTTTGTTCAGAGCTCTGTGCAATAGATGGCGTTTTACTCAATTTGTCATCACATGATCTGTCGTTATTATTATAAGTTTAGTAGGAAAATCAAACAATTTTTGAAGTGAAAACTTCTTTAGGCGCGTTGGGCATATTTGAGATGGGAAAAACAATTGAACTCGCGACACCGTTACCGACATCTCATTTTTGTAAACGCGATTCTGCTCTTTATTTATATTGCGTTACGGATCAAAGTTCTATGCAAGTATTTTTACTTTAAAGGTTTTGGAAGTTTTTTTTTTAAACGCGTTTGTGATCTTTATTTTGATTAGATTACGGACCAATGTTCTATACAAGTATTTTTATTCCACCAAGATCTTTTTCAAGTTTTCACTTCTGTCGGCACTCCCGGAGTGCCACTGTTTTTTTACCCACGACGGAACGGAGACGGTATAATTAATATGCGTTTGGGGTGAGAGGATGTTTGAGCAAATCCATGTTGCCATTTTTCTCCAAAACTACTAGTCCAATTTTTTTATAATCTATTAGGTACCTACTTTACATAGTAGAAATATAATAATTCAAATAAATCTATAGTCGTAATACGTACACGTGAAAGGTTGCCTGTCAGCACAGGCGTGCGGCGGTAGGCCGCAGGTAGGCAGGCCTTCGTCAGCATGCAGCCTGAGCCCGTACAGAGAGCCCTGAAAGGCGCGGTAGGAAGCGCATGTCAGGTTGGTGCGAGCAGTAGCAGGCCGCATGCGATGATTTTTATATTTTACTAGCTTTTGCCCGCGGCTTCGCCCGCGTGGATGTCGAAAAATATCCGACGTGAACGTACTACCGGGATTAAAAAATAACCTATATGTTAATCCGGATTATAAACTATCTGTGTGCCAAATATTATCCAAATCCGTTCATCCGTTTTTATGCAAACCGGAACATACATACAAACAGACCAAAATTCTAAAAACTATATTTTCGGCATCAGACTCGAATATTCAATGTAAATGTTTGACTTCGTTACTATTTTATTTTACTTCGTCTGCGTAGAATATAAATTAACAATAACAATAGAGCTTTGTTCATAGCTAATTGTCCTCCATTACGTGTGATATAAAGAATACTGTACAGAAATAACAACTGTAACATTGTATATAGAGAAATACTGTGAAGGATTTAGATCCTTCACAGTATTTCTCTATATACAATGTTTTTCACTAATTCGGAAGCGGGCACTAAAACAACCAGGCTAGTTGGAGAGCTAACACGTGAGCAAGCCACATAAAATTGGCCGTGGGAGAAACAGTCTTGCCGCAAATCAACTCCAGCAAATTTCAGAGTTTGTCCCTGTGACTTATTAATAGTCATCGCGAAACAAATCTTGATTGGGAACTGCAATCTTTTAAATTCAAACGGAAGGTCATTTGGTATCCATGGTATACGCGGCACGAAGACTGTTTCTCCTCTGGCAGATCCAGTTAGTATTTTGGCCTCAATAACATTGCAGCGGAGAGCTGTTACTTGGAGTCTAGTTCCATTGCACAATTTTGGAGGCCGTATATTTCGAAGCAACATGACAGGAGCACCTACACGCAACTTAAGTCTGTGACACGGAAGACCCGGCGGATTAAGAGAGTTTAAAAATTCTACAGGATAATTAACCGACTCGTCCATATCGACCATGGTGTCAACAGAGTTGTAAATAATTTCTTTACCTTCGAATGTATTTATCAACATTTCGTTTATCGCAGCGGCTTGGTCGTTTTTAGGAGTCAAAATGGCTCTTTCGCATAACCACTCCATCGGTTTGTCTTTAATATTTTTAACATCAGGATAAATTTTATCTATAAGTCCCTTAACTGTTGATACCACAGTACATAGTTCATTTGGTATTTGTATCAACCCATCTATTTGTGGAAAGTTTCCGTTTCCGATTTGAAGAAGAAGATCAGCAAATCTGCCAGCAGAAACTTCACCTCTGAGATGTACTCTCATGTTGCGAGTAAGTTTCAGCACTTTAATTGAAGGCCATAAGAAAGATCTTTTGATGCATGCTTTGATTTCATCTGCGCGCGTTCCTTTGGGCACTACCGGTAAAGTCTGGCGAAAATCTCCTGCCAGCAATACCGTCATACCACCCATTATGTTTTTATTATTTCGTATGTCCTGCAAACTCCTATTCAAGGCTTCGACCCCTCTTTTGTGCGCCATCGTTATTTCATCCCATACTATTAGTTTAGTATTTTTAAGCACTTCGGCAAGATTGCTTTGCTTTGGTATATTGCATAAGGGTGTCTCTACATTTGTAAGGTTTAGAGGTAGTTTTAAGGCAGCGTGTGCAGTTCTACCTCCTTCTAATAATGTAGCAGCAATCCCGGACGACGCTACAGCTAAAGCTATGTCTCGAGTGCTTCTTACTTTTGCCAAGAGCAAGTTTATAAGATAAGTCTTACCTGTGCCACCAGGGGCGTCCAGAAAGAAAATTTTTCCTTCACTTACTTCTACACTTTTCATGACTTGGTTATATACAGACGTTTGCTCGGCAGTCAACGATGGCGTATTATTATTTACAAAACTTTCCAAAGCTACTGTATCAAAATTAGTTTCTCTCATGAACTCTCTATTACCGGCAACTTGTGGCTTGGTTGGTTTTGGCAAACCGTACATATCTATCGATTTTCCACCTAACGTTAGCACTGCTTCTTCAATTTCTGATAGACATTCATTTAAAATTTCGTCTTTGAAATTCTCTACATTGTCTGCGATCTCTTTTTGCAGCCTGTGCTTAAAATCTTCAGACAAATAGTCTTTGAAGTCTTCCCAAAGAGCTATTGGGTTTGATATTTGACAAAAGACTAACATAATTGTGAACAGTTCTCGCATTTTTGCTGGTGACTGACAAAGCGCTGCCTCCTCTAACGTCGCATGCCAGTGTAGGTCATCTTCAAGCAAACCTAACATTTTGCAAGCAGCTTGGAAAGTAGGCTGCAACACACCATTTACAGTTTTCAATGCTTCAAATGAAGTTGGGCCCCGCACTTCATGTAGCAGTAAACGTAGATAATAGCACTCCGTATTGTTCGGGTGAACAGTGTAGACTCTTCCTAAGGCGTGTTCCTTCATCACACCAGGCCAACCATCAACTGTTACTCCTCTTTTTCGTCTTACAAAATTACTCTTATTCCAAATGTAATATGCGGGTACCTCAGAGTAAAGTAGAATTTTAGCAAAGTTATCAGATTGACATAGTTCGAAAAAAGCTAAAGGCGTCGTTTTTGGTGGATTAGCTATTTTGTCAGCGAGATTATTTGAGTTGAAGTAAACTCTCTGACCGTTTTCCAAATGAATTGCTTAATGAACAACTGTGGGGAAACGCTCATGTATGGAAAACCCAAGAATTCGCCACACTGCTTCTGAGCTACTTGTGTACCTTCCGCTCTCATATATCTTCACCTCATCTTTTTCGTTTTCTAGTGCAAATGTAGCCTGGTCCGATCCTTTATTAACATACTTGCATACATATTTTATTGATTTCACAGAGTTGCAATACTCAACGTTTATATGTGCGTTAAAAGTTTTTAATAGTACAGGGTTAAAAGGAACTACCCAACGGTTATCTAGATCCACATTAACAGTAAAACCGCCTTCGGTAGGGGATCGTCTCCGATACTGTGGATAGCCATCATCACCTGTTTGTGTTTCCCTCAATAGAGGTCGGGGATATCTTTTAGTGCAGCTGTTGTCCTTCATACAAGGTGATTTATGATTAAAGCTTCCACAAGGGCCATGAATCATGTTCGACTTTACTATTTCGTGAAGTTTTGGGTCAAGTGCAGGGTCAGGTATTTCAGCGCAGATTACTTTGTCGATAGAGTCTGGCGTTATGCTACTTTTTAGCCATAGAAGAATGTGGACATGTGGAAGTCCACGTTTTTGCCACTCAACCGAATACATGTAGCAACGAATTTCTCCGAATATTTGTCCTTAAATCAATATATTTATCAGTTTTTTTACTTTTATATGAAACACTCGAGCAATTATATCGTGACGATCACAAGACTTTTGTCCAGGAAGTAAAACTTTGGTGATGACCTCCCAGCGAGGGTTACATGTAAACGTCACAAAGAGATCAGGGCGACCATAGTTACGTACATATGTCATCGCATCCTGGGTACGCTCGTGCATATACCTCGGACCACCAGTGAAAGAGGACGGTAGTACTACCATTTGCCCCAATTGATTGGCATCAGCATCTTGTCGTCTAACTGCATCCTTAAGATGTACGTAATTATCTGCACGTAACTTTGCCTGATTATGTCGTATATAATTGAGTCTCTCCGTTTCTATTTTAGCGTATTGATCTACTAAATACTGACTAAAAAGAGCGATAAAACGCAGGAGAATGTTATCTTCACCGTCTCTTATCATTATACGGAAGGAATAGAAACTGGCTGCCGAAACCATTTTTTTTTAGAGGCAATTTTGTTATTGGATCATGTTGAGGCAAGTTGACAGAATAACCATCATCGCCATAACAAAATATTATAGGATATTGCAAGGCATCGTATGACCGATGCAGTTCACTTATCCGACGTAAAGAAGTACTACGGCTATCCAATATAATGTCCCGTTTCTCAAATTGCTGATCAACCATCACCAAAGCAACTTCGTTGGTCGTTGGGGCGTTAAAACGTCCTCTATGACCTTCAAGAGGTTTCTTTTCGGCATGAATGACTACTTTAAACGATTCACAGGTGGGGGGAATTTTATCAATGGTACTTTTGAGGTCTTTAATGTAAGGGTTAACATCATGAAGCATTTTTTGTAACTGCTTAACCAAACTTGGTTTCAATCCTTGATAATTTGAGCACCTTAGACTTACTTCTCTATCGTCTTCTCCTACGAAATAAATCTGCAAGAATTTAGCTTTCTCACCTGGTTCCGGTAAAATGCTTCCAACCAAATGATAAACCTGACCCTGTACTTTAAATGTTGGCATAAAACCATTTTCCACCACCTGCTTGGCGCCAAAAGATGTCATCTGGAAACAATTGTTGTATTTACGAATATTACTCATAAAATGCTTATGGTCAGGGTGCAGATCCATTACCAAACTGTATAGAGGATCAGGAAGACTATGTAATGCTTTGAGTTGCACCTTTCCACTACCACAACACATTCCAAGAGTCTCGTCCTTCCATTTGAGTGCATTGAACCACTGACACTTATTATTCATATTGCCTATACTCACCATACAATCGTTGTCGTAAGCCATTCCTGGATTGTAAGACATACCTGAAAGGTACTTTGTAATCCAGGGACTTGCAGTTGCCTGCCTGTTGTATTGTGACTGAGCCGTTCTATGTACTTCAGGATTTGCCTGCTGGTAATTAGCAGCAGCTCTCCTGTGCACTTCAGGATGTGTTCGCTGGTAATTAGCAGCAGCTCGCCTGTGCACTTCAGGTTGCGCCTGCTGGTATTTAGCAGCAGCTCGCCTGTGCACTTCAGGTTGCGCCTGCTGGTATTTAGCAGCAGCTCGCCTGTGCACTTCAGGTTGTGCCTGCTGGTATTTAGCAGCAGCTCACCTGTGCACTTCAGGTTGTGCCTGCTGGTAATTAGCAGCAGCTTGCCTGTGCACTTCAGGATGTGCCTGCTGGTAATTAGCAGCATCTTGCCTGTGCACTTCTGAGTTTTTTTTTTTTATATTTAGATGCCGCTTTCTGATAAGGTGTACGGTTACTTTTTGAATACTTTTTTTGGGCCTGTTTTATTTGACTTTTTCTCGTTACTGCTGTGTATCTAGCTCTACGCTTCTTATTTTTCTTTTGAGGTATCGAGCAATTCGACTGAGAAATAGATACATCAACTGGCTGTTTGGAAGCAAAATCCGTAGAAAAATCTGAATCAGTTGATGACACAGGTATAATATCCACTACTTCAACACGTCTGGAAGTAATTTTCTTAGCCTTTACAGCGATTGGATTGAGTGTAGAATTTATTTCAACTTCAGAAAACTGTTCCTCATCTGAAACATAAACTTCAAAATGACCACCAGATAGATCGCCTGAAAAGCGAAGGCGCTTAACCGGACAACCTTCAGCACCAACCTTTACATATAACTTGCAATTGCGGTAAACCTCAAAAATAAAATTATATATTCTGCCTGCTGCGGTCAACTCGCATAATGTACCGTAAGTTGAAGACAGAATCATATCAGTATAGTATTCGTCTGATGTATTGTAGTTATCACCACATCCATTTTCAGAAAAACCAGAAAACTCATCCCAGTTTTGCTTTACGTGATCAACAATTTGTTCACGTATTTCGAATGCCATTTCTTCATTTCCATGCATCAAAAAAGAAAGAGACCTAAAAAGGCAAGCTCCGTCCCCTATGATCGGTACAACGAATTGTGGTACCATCTGCCTTTCAATATTTATAATTTCAACAACCATATTTACAACCAATTTCCTCAGTCTAAATAAAAGTGAAAAATAAACTATTAAAAAAAAAACTAAAATAATCTTTACATTTAAAATCTAAATAAAACAAAGGCTAATCGATATTAACAGCTACTTAAAAGAAAAAAAATCCTATCCTATAAAAAAATATTAAATAATATATTAAATTATAATTGATTTCAAAAACAAATCTTGATATATATCAAATAATTTATCTAATGATTTTATCTTCTTCGTAATTTTATTTTATTCATCTGGAACAAAATCGTACCGAAGGTACGGAGCGCTAGGGTACATATACAACGCGCGGTAAAGAAACCATAGCGACTTCTATTTTTTCCACTACCGCCATCTATCGAGCTTCCGGGCAACTTTCTTTCTGTCTGTTGTTCTGAAAGTATGACGCAAAAACTACCGGATAGATTTTGTTCAAATTTTGCATAGATGTTCCCTATATGTGTGGTCAGTCTGTACGGTACAATTTATCACGCTATTTGCTATAAGAGATGAGCAGTATAGCATTCTGTTCCTATCATAACTATTCTAATCTAGATCTATATCGATTCTCCCGGAGAAGGGGATGGGGTGGGTAAATAATAACAGCCGCATAGGTCGATCGATCAGGTTAAGCTACACTTTCCGCGGTTGGTCTGTGGATGGGTGACCATCTTTACATGCAGAGACCCGTCTGTGCCTCGGAAAGCACGCTAAGCCGTTGGTCCCGGCTGTCATTCGTGGATCATTGACAGTCGTTACGGGAAGTCGGAAGCCAGAAAGTCTAACAACTATTCTTACAAAGGGGTATCGTATTACCGAGTAACTGCATTGTGGAGGTCAGATAGGCAGTCGCTCCATGTAGAATACTGTAAAATTAGAAATAGCGAATGAACAACTTCAATAAATAAAAAAATAAACAACGATTTACGTTGTGTTAGTTTCCAACCATAAGCCGAAATATTAGTAATTTTAACTTAAAAAAATAAGGAACTTTAATTAAAAACAAAATTTTATCCCCCTTTTGAATTTAAATTCTAACAACACCGTTGCGAGAGCTTCTAACAATAAGCGTAGATAGCAAATTTAGTGATTTAAATTCGAAAATTAAGGACTTTTCAACTTCATCCCCTTTTTTAACCCTTCGGGGGTAGAATTATCAAAAATGCTGAGATACCTATAAATTAATTTTCAATTGTCAGCCTAAACGCAAAATTTTAAGATCCTAACTTCAAAACTGACGGATTTTCATATAAACTTCCATCCCCTATTTCACCCCTTTAGGGGTGGAATTCCCAAAAATCCTTTCTTAGTGGATACTTACTCATCACAAAGAACACACCCTCCAAGTTTCATGTCCCTAGGACCAGTGGTTTGGGCTGTGTGTTGATATATCACCCAGTCAGTCAGTCAGTCAGTTTACCATTTTATATATACAGATTATTAGGTAGAATTAATAGTCATTAGCATTCCCATATTATCATTAGTTAATATCACAGATAATAGTTTAGTAGTTATGCTAGCATGCAACAGATCAGATTTCAGTAATAAGTAGATTACTGTTGTAGTTTTAACCCAAGTCCCAATAGTGTAATGCACCCACAAGACTAGAAGTTAGGGTCTAGTCCATAGTATATAGGTATATACAGTAGTAGTAGTATATAGGTGTTTTTTTTAGAACATAATTCCCTAAACTGCATAGGTTCAACCGGGTTTCAGACTAGCTAAAGTAGACTCATCCTTCATGGGGTGCTGTTTAAAATGTTATAATAAAATACCTTCCCACATACTCCAACTGAACGAAACGAAATTTAAATCATGTATAAAACGCACACTATGCTGCCAAGCATATTATAAGTTGGGGGATTACATCACTGATAAAAATGCTTGGCTCAGCGCTGGTCCAGCTCCATAAGGGCGCATAAACTAATTGATTAGCATTCGAAAGTATTGTTGCAGCTGCTGAAGATTGTAAAACTATCTTTCCCTTGTATAAATTCAATCTCTTTGTATTGTATAATTGCATATCACATGTGTGAGCACTGTGACCATGTTGTACATTCCATAAAGCTACCATTTACTGGGTACGTCTTTCATTGACTTGAGTGTGCCCTGGCGGCTGAGAGTATGTCATGCTCACTCAAATGTCTCGCTGATGGTGGCGTGTGTGTTGGATCATTAAGTTCCCTTCAAAATGGTTGAGCTAAATGGTGCTGATCCATGCGTCATGTTCGTGAACGGGCGCCGTCAGTAGGGACTGGTCATCTCTTAGCTGCCACGGTTTATTTTAATTTATTTAAATGTTTGAATTGTTATTATATTTTTATTACGGACGCTTTTAACGTGCACGTCTTTTTACATTGTTCTCACATGTATAAGTTCAACACGAATGATGTAACCAATATTTTGTAACAATATTTTGATTTAAAAGAGTGTCCGTGGAGTTTCTTGCCCGTTCTTTTCCATAGGTACCTACTACGCTTTGGAATGGGCAACTAGCTTCATTTTTCTGACTGACCGACCCCTTGACAATTCCTGTAATTGGTTTATTTGAAATAAATGCTTTGAGTTTGAGTTTGAATATCAAAAATTACATAGATAGAGACATAAATAGATAGTGTTGGTTTAGACTTATTTAGGGAGTAACCATTCGCTCCGTAGAATATACATAGGTAATAGTTTGGTTTAGGCTTATTTAGGCAGTACCCGTCCGCTGCTTAGAATATACATTATGTAAATAGATAGATATTTTGGTTTGGGCTTATTAGGCAGTAACCATCCGCTGCTGCAAAGGATTTTTAATAGAGTTGCACCGCTCTTTAGAGTAGAATAGATAGTACATATACATAGAGGTGGTTGCTTAGGTTACCAATGGTGTAGGGCCAATGATAAAGCAAAACCACTGATCAATGGGGTAGACCATCAGATCATTATAGAAGGTAGGTGATGAATGGGGTAGGGCCATCATCAGTTTGAACTATGGCTGTAGGACCGATAGTTTTAGAAGAAGGTAGGTGATAAATGGGGTAGGGCCATCATCAGTATCAACTATGGCTGTATGGCCAATAGTTGTAGGAGGTAGGAGTATAAGATGGATGGGGTAGGGCCATCATCCTATAGAACCGTTTGGATTTACCAAATAGTAGAAGTGTAGATATTATGATAATTGTTGGTTATATGTAGACACAGTAGGCAGTTGTAGTATAGTAGGTAGTTATAGTAGGTAGTTATAATATAGTGGGTGAGTGCAATTAGTTGTAGTTTGTAGGGTAGGACTGGTTCGGTTAGTGGGGGTAGGTTAGGTTAGTTTAGTGGTAGTCAGCTGTTTATCTGATAACACAGGTTTAGCTGATAGAATTTAGATTATTAGTGTTAGAAATTGTTTGTTTATATTTGTATGTAGGTACATGTGTATATGGATAGGAAATAGTAGTAGGTATAGGTAGTAATAGTAGTTGATAGTTGGTTTGGCAAAAGTTAAATTTTTAGATTAGGTGTAGGTAGTTCATTTAATGTTGAACAGTGCCATTAAAGTTGCAATGTGCATTAATTGATAGATATTAATTGATTGTTTGCACTTAATAGAAGTACTGTAATATTGAGTATAGTTTGTCAAATCAGTAAGTTAACAAAGTTTAAGATAATAAGTAGTAGTAGTTAGTAAATAGTTGTTATTTGACTAGACAACAATTCAATTTTAATTAATTTTTATAGTTAGTAAGGTAGGTAGTGTTATTATAGTAGTAGGTAGTTATCAATTTATCTACTTAATTGTGATTAGATAAATAGTAGTAGTTAGCAATGTAGTTGCATGATTTGGTGATAGTTTAAGTGATACTCTGTCCTTAGTGTTTAATTTAGGCCACAGTAGTTATTATGTAGTTTTATTATTTGTGAGCCAGTAGAGAAGTTATTTAGATTAAATGATGTATGTAGGTATATCAAGTTTGAGTTTTGTTTTTAGTAAAGTTTAAAGTTAGGATAGGTATTGTTTGTAGTCACAATATTTGTAGTAGTTATTATCATAATTGGGTGCCCCAATTCGAAAAATCACTAAGTCCATTTTTTCATTTTTTAACTGTGAGCTTGTTTTGCTCACAAAAATAAATCCTGAGAAGGACACGAATGTGTTACAAAAATAAAAATACCACCAAATCATAGTGCAAAAATATGCTTGTTATATAAAATAAAAATTTATAAAGTTATTTTAAACATCTTTAATTGAAAAATAAAAATTGTACTTTGCATAAATCAAAAGGGCTTAGTTGTACTTAGGGATTTTTCGGATTGGGGCACCCAATTATAGGTTATTTATAGTTTGTCAGCTATCAATAGTAAGTGTAGAAGACACAAGTTATTATTTAGAAAATTTGCATTTCACCGCTGCCAGCACGGAAATAAAGTTTTTAAATTTTGATTTAGTTATACTAGTAGTGAGTTCCCATTATGTTCACAGATAGTATTAGAAACACAGTAATAGATGACACATGTAGTTGTCACATTAGGTTCACACAATAGTTACAAAAATTTAATATTATACCGCTACGATGTGTAGCGAGAAGGGTGTGCGACGACTCAGTCAGATCAGTGTTAGGTTAGGTAGACTAGTTAAAAGTTGGGCTCCACTTGTAATGGCTAGGGCTGCGCAGGGTAGGCTGCGCAGGCCGTTAATGGTTAGGTAGAAAGTAGAGGTAGATAACAGAAACAGCTGAATAGGTTTATAGATATAATTATAATTTAAATAGGTAGTAGAACATGGCTAGGTCGTGGGTTAGGTCCTGACACTGAGTTCCGAGCACTCGCACACTTAGGATGGGCAGGAAGGGTACCGTCCTTTGTAGCACATGGTAGATGTGGGCGCCTGCTCAGCACAGGCTCTGTAGTAGGTCGGACGGCCCTCTTAGGCTGCTGGTAGTTAGCGACGCAGCATGTGGAGGTCGCCTGTCAGCACAGGCGCGCGGCGGTAGGCCACAGGTAGGCAGTGGAAGCACGTGCACGTGAAAGGTCGCCTGTCAGCACAGGCGTGCGGCGGTAGGCCGCAGGTAGGCAGACCTTCGTCAGCATGCAGCCTGAGCCCGTACAGAGAACCCTGAAAGGCGCGGTAGGAAGCGCATGTTAAGTGGGTGCGAGCAGTAGCAGGCCGCATGCGATGTGTCAGCTTCTTCCCCCTTTTAGTGACCAAGGTACAGTACGGGGGAAGCGGAATAGGTAGTAGCTAACACATCGCAGCGGCTTACAGCCAGAGAGAGAAGGAGCAGAGCTAGCGTGGCACAATGACAGATCTAAAGTGAGGTTAAGTATGGTGAACACGCGAGCATAGAATAAAATGCAAACAATATAGCAGATGGCTTGATTAATAGCTTATATATAACAATAGGTACCACTAATGTGGAACTCACCCTAGGTCGGGGCACACAGTCCTGAGGGTCACTTCCTTCAGGGAAGCAAGCGGCAATACTATGGCCGCATTCCGAGTTACGCCAAAAGTGATAATATCGCGAATCCGACCAAAGTCCAAAGTCACAATTATTACTCAATAACCCTTATATTTTGTGACTATTAAATTTGGTTGGATTCGCGATATAATCACTTTTAGCGTAAGTCGGAATGCGCCCTATATTACTTTCCTCTATGGCGGCAGTCGAAATGACAGTGTCCTTAGAAAATTAGTGTTGTGCCACGTTTGTAGTGATGTTGTTAGTTACTTACCAATTGATCACACGACTAATATAGTTGAGACCGCTCACAACGCTACACCAGATTTAGGGAGGTGTCATTTCTTTGTATGGGATTGGGTATCTGTATGTAGCATTATATTATCTGTGGTAATAGGGAGACCAAATAAAAAATCTGCCTAGCTTTTTCCCAACTATATTGGGGTCGGCTTCCAGTCTAACCGGATGCAGCTGAATACTAGTGTTTTACATGGAGCGACTGCCTATTTGACCTCCACAACCCAGTAACTGGGTAATACGATACCCCTTGGCAAGACTGGTTGTCAAGTCAGACTCTCGGGCTTTTGACAACCCGAAACGACTGTCAAAGATCCACGAATGACAGCCGGGACCAACGGCTTAACGTGTTTTCCGAGGCACGGAGGAGTCTCGGTATGTAAAGATGGTCACCCATCCACAGACTAACCCCGGCAAGCGTAGCTTAACCGAAGAATCGACCCGTGCGGCTGTTATTACTTAGCCACGAGCTCCTTCTAATAGGGAGACCAAATAGTGGAACAATATTCCAAGGAGCTCCTTACTAGTGCGTTGTAAAATAAAATAATGCTACTATAATTACGAAAAGGTTTCGACATACGGATTATAAAGCCAAGCATTATTTTAGCTTTAGTCACTATGCTATCTATATGATCGCGGAAAGATAGAGATGTATCAAAGAGTACTCCTAGGTCACGGATAACCGACACTCTGCTCAGTACCGATCCATCAATATGATAATCTTTAATGTAATTCACTTTATTCGTGAATGTAATAGTCTGGCATTTTTAACATTGACCGTCATTCTGTTGTTCAAACACCATTATCGAAGGACATCAAGATCTCTCTGAAGCTTCGCATAATCAGTCAGGTCCGATATCCTACAGTATATTTTTTTCTATAATAGAATGGTGTACTTATCACTGCGCAAAAAGAAGTGAAAACTGTTAATTATATCCGCAAATGGACAAGATTACAATAATCTGATTCCAAATGATGAAGTTTTTAGTATTGGTTTCATTATCGAGGAATCTGCACTTTTATGCGGCCAGTCTCTTGGGTACATTACCAGTCGAAAGCGATGCGGATGAATTTTTTGACGCTGTATTTTAGTTTGTAAATAGTTTTAGTTAAGTTAGTACCTATATAATTTTGTTATTTTTATCAAATTAGTTAAAAGTTATTTTTACCTATCTTAAATATACGAAACTATGTGTTAAAAAAAAAATTGAGTTTAATTGATATTTTCAGCAATGATGAAATTATTGACTGAATGTATTTGGAACATTATAAAATATTATCACATATGGGCAAACATTTGTGAGTCTAATTGTATTTACATACACTGAGGTATTTTTCGAGTTATTGGGATACAAATGTGGGTTTGAGTCGTCGAATTTCTCAAAAAGGATCTAAGTAAAAAAAAATTAAAACAAACTAATTTTTTAATAAAAATTAAATTCGTTTATTATCGACGTATGTTTTCGGCGTTTTTTGCTAACTATTGTACGGTGGTACGGAATCCTTCGTGTGCGAGTTCGACTTGCACTTGGCTGGTTATTTTAAAATATTGTCTGACCTGCTGGCGTGGGTCTTGATTAGGGTCTGTAACTCGGATAAAGTAAGATAAAAGTACATCCAACGAGATATCAAGCTATACATTTTCCAGTATAGCTGAATTTCCGTATGATAAAAGATCAGGCACTGGAAACTAGGTACTGGAAATCTTGATTAATTATGTGCTTTTGATAGAAACTCGAATAGTAAATTTTACAATAATATAAGTAGTAATGATAATAAGAAATTCATGGGTGGCGGAACGTAACGAGAAATGGAAAAATGTTGGAAATTAATTATAATTGAAAGGAATAAACTTGTTTACTTATTATGGTTTTAATCAATATTAGAAGACTTTAAACTCGACCAAAGACAGAAATATATAAAGGAAAAAAAATACTTTACATTTGAGAGACGAAAAAAGATATTCTTTAAAGTATTATAGAAACTCAAACTGTAGTATAACGATGGTGTAAGTAGTGATGAGAGCACACAAGTGCAACGATAGTGCGGCGTCTATGCTGAACAGGCCACACGCATGCATCTTTTTAAACGAGGTGTTTTGCACGCGTTGGATATTCTTGCAGACTCTTTTTTGCATATCTGTAAAAACATTTAATTAGTTCACCAGTTATGTTTAAGTCTCATCATATAGAGGGCGAGCCTATTTTTTTATACCGGGCGCAAAATCGGACTCCGGGGCTGTTCCTGCGAAAATTTTACGAGGAAAATTCAATGAAACTTTGCCTGCCCAGGAGATAAAATATGTATACCCTAACGTTTAAGTGTAACAATAATTGTAATGCCACTTCATCATATTATTTTCATAATTCCTCATCCTCCATTGAAAAGGGAGAATCCTCGGAACACGTGTGGTACTGGCCGACGATTGCTGTCGGGTTGCTGTATAAATGCCATTCGGGTGGAAAACTATGAAATTACGATGTAGCAAAAGTCGGTGTAGTTCGTATGTAGTGGTATAGAAGTCGCCACATGTCAAACCAAAAATTCATATTCAAAAATTTTATGATTCACTTCAAATCATCAACTACCTATTTCTTACCTGAGCAATTACTTGAGTTTGCCAGTTTGATACAAGCACTCTGAACGTCTCTCATAGCCGAGACGAATCTATCACATTCCACGTTCAAAAATATGAGCAGGATCATATTCTTAATAATCCATGTTAGAGATATGAATGCTACCAGAGCATACTAGAACAACATAAGAAATTTAATAGACTCATAATTTTTTTTTCTGTTATAATTTTATCGAATAATTCAAAAGAAACAATATGGTCAAAGGGAAACACGAGATTATAGTAAGAATAATAACAAATAAGAACATTTAGGGAACAGTAAACGTAGCCCATGAAACTTGCAGCGTTATTTGACGTTGATTAAAACTGAATATGCGACACTGTTTGTGGGATTCTTAGGGTCAGACTTCTTCAATGAATCTCCTTTTATTTGTTAGGGTTTTAGGCGTTTATTACATAAGAATTACAGTGTTTTTTGGATAAAAGAATAAAATTGTGATGGTGAACCGACTACCATCTTTTCTTGTGTCGAACTGTTGAACGAACCAAAATGAAGGAAGGGAATGTTCTCGAACGTTCTTCGGCGATGACCAATGAGCGGTCCCCGTGCGCCACTCTCGTTCCTTCTCATACCGCCGAGCTTCCGCCTACTCGACGCTAGATGGTTGTGTTGTACTCCGCATCCGTAGATGGCGTTAACATATGCCCCCGGCCTTGGAAGTTCTTACTTCCAACGGAGTGCCGATGGCGTTGACCTTTTGAATAATTATTGTGAAAGTGTCTTCTTCTCTTCTTGTGGTAGCAAAGGACATATTTTGGAGAATGCCCTTCGCACCGTCCCAGTCGCCGTTTTGATGTCAGCTACTCGTGACAGGCCATCTTTTCCAGGGAAAGTATTTAGAATTCTTCCTAAGCGCCACTTGAGAGGTGGAAGATTATCCTCTTTGATGAGTACAAGAGTATTAGGCACCAATTCTTCCTTACTTGATTTCCATTTTGTTCTCGTCTGAAGCTCTGCTATGTATTCTTTGGACCATCTCTGCCAGAACTGCTGGCGCATCTGTTCCACGCGGTCATATCTGGACAGGCGATGTGAAGCTGTAGTCGTCAGATCTGGGCTGGCGTGTGCAGTGAGCGGTCGGCCAATCAGAAACAGAGAAGGGCTGAGAGGAAGAAGGTCAGTTGGGTCAGATGACAGTGGGTACATGGGTCGAGAGTTTAGGACGGCCTCGATTTGAGCTAATATCGTGCTAAACTCTTCGTATGTTAAATTTGCGTTCCCAATAACACGACGGATGTGAAATTTGCAAGACTTTACTCCTGCTTCCCACAATCCCCCAAAATGCGGTGTATATGGTGGTATAAAACTAAATTTAATGCTATCATTTGCTAAAATCTCTGTAATATTATTACGATTGTTTTTTTAAAAATTGAGTAAGTTCACTCATTGCCCCAACAAAATTCTTACCATTGTCTGAAAATATTTCAGCAGGTTTACCCCTTCGAGAAACAAACCTTTTTAGAGCTAATATGTAAGCATCTGTTGTTAAATTAGTTACTAATTCTAAGTGAACTGCACGCGTTGAGAAACAGACAAATAAACAAATATAGCATTTTTCCAATTTAGCGCCCCTCCCTTTACGGTTCAAAATGGACATGGGTCCTGCATAGTCTACACCGCACCTCATAAACGGATAACCTGGTTCTAGCCTTTCTGCGGGTAAGTTACCCATTTGAACTGAAACAGTTTTACCTTTAATACGTGTACATGTCACACATGTATGTACAACATTTCTAGCCAGGTTGCGGCCTCTGAGGGCCCACCAATTTTCTCGTACATTAGCTAACAGTGATTGAGGACCTGCATGAAGCTGGCGCTTATGCTCATATTGAAACAACAAACGTGTAAAGATATGTTTACTACACAACAGGATGGGGTGCTTTTTATTGTATGGAAAACTTAAAGAATTATCTAGTCTACCCCCAACTCTAATAATGTTATTATTATCAACAAATATATTAAGACCAGAAATATTACGGGTAGTCTTTAAGTTTACATTCCCCTTTGATGAAATATCAAGATCAGGAAACGATTGGTTTTGTGACATTTGAGTCAATTTAGTAATAGATTTATTTAACTCATCCACTTGAAGCGGGCCGTATTCACGGTTTACCTTTATTTTATTACGAACGTTATCAATGAACCGTAACATGTAAGCGAATACACGCTTCATACGAGTAAATGAAGAGAATCTCTCGAACGGAAACGTATTCTCATTAATTTGATGTACCAACAGTGTGGTAGTTAATTTAATATCTGGCAACTCATTAAAATTAACATTATGACAAGTATGATCATAACTAAAATTACACAGCCGTTCGTGCAAAAATGCCGGGCCGTGCCACCAAATATCAGCTGTGCGCAGCACGTCCAGCGTGACCCCGCGTGACACCAAGTCAGCTGGGTTGGATTTACTTCCTACGTGTAACCATGGTAAACTACCGGTGAGTTCATTAATTTGAGCTACCCTGTTTTGGACAAATGTTTTAAGAGTGTTAGGTGACATTCGTAGCCATCCCAACACAATTGTGGAATCAGACCAGAAATAAACATTAGTAAAATTCAAACGAAGTGAATTTATAATTTTTGTGTACAACTTTGCACCTAATAATGCCCCGCATAACTCTAAACGCGGTATAGTTATCGGTTTGACAGGAGCGACCTTCGACTTAGCGCATAACAAGGCTACGGATACATCGGTATTGTTATCCGAGTACATACGCACGTAAGCACAAGCGCCGTAAGCATTTTGAGAGGCGTCAGTGAATACGTGCAATTCTATATTTTGCATTTTGCTATTTATAACCTGACGCGGTATACGTAAATCACCCAAATAGTCAAGAGTGTCAACGAATTTTTGCCAATTAATTAAAATATCATGAGGCACCGGATTGTCCCATCCGATTTTATACGTCCATAATTTCTGTAATAATATTTTTGCAAGTATTATAAGAGGCGCTAATAGACCCAACGGATCGTAAACTTGTGAGATTGCCGATAACATAATGCGCTTAGTCACGTGAGTCCCGCTTAATTTTAGTTTAGTCGTATAATGTAACTCATCTGTATTTGCGAACCAACCTAAACCTAAAGTTTTACTTTGACAGGATTCGCCCAGAGATAAATGCTTTGACGCATTTAAAGTTGACAAATCGAAATTGAACAACCATTTTCGTAAACAGAAACAACCCGATTGTAATACAGTAGAAACTTTATCACAAATTTCTAATAACTCTTTTTTATCATCACAACCCGTTATCAAATCATCTACGTAAAAATCTTTGTAAATAATATTAGCGATGTCGTTATCAGTGCATTCCGACGCCAGCTGTTGCAAACATCGCATACTTAGGTATGGCGCGGACGCCGTGCCGTAGGTAACTGTGTTAAGCCGGTACACACCGAGCGCATCTAACGGGTTTTCTCTCCATAAAATCAATTGTAAGTATTGTTGATCGGGTTGAATTAATATTTGTCTGTACATTTTTTCGACATCTGCACAGGCAATATATGTGTATTGACGTAATCTTAACAGAATGGCAACAATATCATTTTGTAAGGACGGGCCAATCAGCTGGATGTCATTTAGCGATTGACCGGAAGTAGTTTTAGCGCTAGCATCAAATACTACTCGTAATTTCGTAGTTGTACTATGCTCTTTAAATACACCGTGGTGCGGTAAGAAATAATGTGGAGATGTATAAATATCAATTTTTGTCATATGACCGAGTTCTAAATATTCACGCATAAAATCAAAATATAATTTTTTATAACTCGGTGTGCATCGACCTAACTTGCGTTCGAGCGCGAGGAACCGACTCTCGGCTTGTAAGTACGAATCGCCTAGTTGATCAGCTGATTCGCGTAGTGGAATACGCACAGAGAAACGACCATGATTATCACGTGTAGTTGTTTTTTAAAAATAAATTTTCACAATCATGTTCTTCTTTAGACATATTATCTATTTTTGAACATATCTCCTCTAATTCCCAAAATTTAGTTAATTGAATATCTAAGTTGTCGTACGTGTGCGTAAAATTGCATTGGACTCGATTAACGGATGAACCTTTTGTATCATGTATGACACCAGATACAACCCAACCTAACTTAGTATTTTGTAGGTATGGGCCGTTTGCAAGTCGAATTAATCCTTCACTCAAAAGTTCATAATATTTATCTGCGCCGATTAATAAATCGATTCTGTTGGACATAAAAAATTTAGGATCGGCCAGTGATACATTGCTCGGAATCATAAATTTTGCGATATTATTAGTAACGGAAGGTAACGTTGCGGTAATGCAAGGTAGGACGAGACAATTTAAATGCGTATTAAATTCACTATTTTTAGATCGCAACTGCACTTTGCATGATTGTGTAGATTGGGTTACCGAATTACCTACCCCTGCGACTTGTACTGTGGACTGTATCAAACGAATTTTTAATTTATCGCATAACGATTTTGTGATAAATGAATGTTGACTGCCATTATCTAGAATAGCACGAATAGTGTGATATTTGTTATCACAGCCTAAAATTTCTAATAATGCAGTCGAAAGAATAACGGGTTCTTGAAATGAATATCCATTGTCAACTTGTTGACGCGTTGAAGTTGACGCACTGTGTAGTGCTGTACTTTGTGCGCTGCCCATCGCTGCGGGCTCGCGACACGATGTGGACGCCGGCGCCGGCGCTTGCGCGTCGTGCGGCCCCACAGACTTTGAAGTGCTGCCGTTATCACAGCACTCACCATGAAGAAGCGAATGGTGTTTACGATTGCATAGCTTGCAGGCGCCGAACCAACAATGAGACACTGTATGTCCAGCGCGCAAGCAATTTTTACATAGTTTGTTTTCGTCTACGAATAATAATTTGTCCTTCATAGAAAGGTCATTGAACTTACTGCACGAATACAGCGGATGATTCTCTTTGCACATAATACACTTTTGGTAACGTTTTGAATCATTGTTCGAATTAGGTTTTTGTGATGATTTAGACGAATTGTTATTATTATTACGTGTTGCAACGTAGCTATGTGAGCTAGCATGCTTTGATTGATTGGATGATGATGATTTCTTTACGGAACTATCGGACGTTTGCTTACCAGAATCATGTGTACCTTTAATAGATTCTAACATGTCCGCCCTGTCGGTAAGAAATGTAATCATATCGTTTAGTGTTAATTTTTTATTATTAGCGTGACTTGGTAATTTAGAAAGTGCACTTTTATGGTTTTCCCACTCTTTCTCGGTAGTTGAGTCCATCTTAGTAACAATAAGGAATATGATTAAAGTATCCCATTGATCTGTGGGCTCATCTAGACCTTTAAGAGCACGAATATTTTTTAGTATGTTGTCTATCAACTTACGAATATGAAATGCAGATTCCTTTTGTAAAGACTGTAATGAAAACAAAGCCTTAACGTGGTTTTGAACGAGTAATCTATTATTATTAAATCTGTTCTCCAATAAACTCCAGGCTATTGTGTAATTTTCAGCAGTAAACTGTAACGATTTTGTTATTTGACTAGCAGTGCCAGTGAGCGCGGAACGCAAGTAATGGAATTTTTGAATATCATCTATAGTTTTAGAATTATGAATTAGGGATATGTAGGTATCTCTAAACTCTAACCACTGTTCAAATGAACCGTCAAAGGAAGGCAATGCAATGGTCGGTAATTTAATGCTAGAAGTGTTATTGCAGACTTCAACATGGTTATCAATAATTTGTTTACTCTTTAGCGTGCACTTTGCCTTAGATGTGATCTCATAAAATAGATTTTCAAAGGTTTCTCTTTCAATTAATTGTTTTTCTAAGTCTAGTTCAGAATCCTGTAGGTGAAATTCTATATCATCCTGAATGGTTGAGAACTGTTCTAATAGTGACGTAATATTATTACAACGATCTTCTAGAGCAATCTTTTGTGATTCTGATATTTCTACGTCTTGTAACGATTGCACATATTTAACAAATACAGTAAACTTTCCTTTAACTACACCCCTTTTCTTAATCAAATCTTTATATTCGTCCTGTGGCATTTTGGGAGATTATAAGAGACAAAAGAAAGTACTTACAATTTTTAACTTGCTCGATCGAACTCGAAATCACTCCGCTCAATATGGAGGTAGGTCGCGTCGCGGCACGACTAGGTAACTGGAATTTTGTACAAGAATACACGATATTAGCACAAATGATCCTTGAGGATGGGTTTGGATAGGAACACTGAATGGCCTGACCGTTTTATATTCTGCTGGTTGCGACTTCCACCTGTACTTCTTCTTGAAGCCGCTCCGATCTAGTTCGAAGGTCCAATGTTTGTGGGATTCTTAGGGTCAGACTTCTTCAATGAATCTCCTTTTATTTGTTAGGGTTTTAGGCGTTTATTACATAAGAATTACAGTGTTTTTTGGATAAAAGAATAAAATTGTGATGGTGAACCGACTACCATCTTTTCTTGTGTCGAACTGTTGAACGAACCAAAATGAAGGAAGGGAATGTTCTCGAACGTTCTTCGGCGATGACCAATGAGCGGTCCCCGTGCGCCACTCTCGTTCCTTCTCATACCGCCGAGCTTCCGCCTACTCGACGCTAGATGGTTGTGTTGTACTCCGCATCCGTAGATGGCGTTAACAGACACAATACTATTTCGTTAAAAAACATGGCAATATCCCTTTAATATAATTTTGAAAGTTATTTTGGTATGTGCGGTCTCATCGCCGTACATTTTTCGCTTATTCATAAAATAACATGACTAACGGATTTAATTATAGTGAACTTATAACTGTGTAGCTATCAACAACTGAGAGAAATAATCGCCTTCCACTCTAATACTGTGACTTACTTTTAACTTAAATATACTTAACTACTTAGTGTTTGTTAGTGGAATCTGTTTCTCCATACTAACTGAACTTACAAACCTTCATGACAAATCGGTGTACAGAGTTAGCTATTACAATCTGTAGATGGCAATTTTAATGATTACTACTTAATCATCATAATTTTGATTGATCATTTAAAGGGTGAACTAGTTTATTGCTTATTTTATATATAGATTAGGTACTTAGTGAAGTAGAATAACTCTTACATAACTGTCACTCCCAGTAGTTACTTTTTTCATCTCTATTCGCATCGCTATGCAAACCAAAGATTTGGAGGTTGTCATTATGATATAGAACAGAATCTGGAACATAGAGCTACATCAATAAAAATGAACATTATAAAATGTCAAAACATTAGATATTAAGAAATGTACCAAGTGATGAAACGTCTTCCCAAATATTTTATAGGCATCTAATATTTCCATATAAACTTCGAACATTGTTTTCCAATAACCTTCATTTTCTGAATGTTCAATGCGGTCTGACATTTTAACATTTTTCACCCAACTTTTAAGGATCTTCATCAAGAGCTTCATGATCCTCGTAGCGTACAAAATATTCATGTCAAAGCTTAACCATACGTGAGTAGTAATACTAAAGGCAACCAACTTTAAACCCACAAAATCAATGATGAGATGAGAAAAAACGAACCAAGCAATATGATAAAAGTTCAATGCCATAACATAAACCCAGTTGGGAAAGATGAAACGTTTCAAAATTTCGTCAATTTTGAGGTTTGTATCGACAGCCTGAATTCTCTTGACAAACAGCACGTTATTGTGCCTCTGAATAATATTGGTGCTGCAGTTCAAAAAAGTACCCACACAAACTAAAAGAAATAAATAGATTTTAGACAAATATTGGTAATATTTGAAACCATTCTCACCGAATGTTGTAGATTCATAGATAAAATAACAGCAACACCAAGTTACTATAAACATGGTGAAAACAGAAACGATATTGTAGGAAACACTATTGGTCGTGATTACGTTGTCTCGAATCTTGTACTTAGCACAGAAGAATACAGCTTGCATCATATTTATTGGTCTTAATGCTGATTGCAATTCTTTTCGAATTAAATTTTTAGTTGGTGATCCATTATTTCCAAGAGTCACGGTGAGTTCTGTTTCAATAATGAAATCGTTTCCTTTTAATTCCCGTTCATCTCTATTAGTTGAACAAACAATGGAAGAAGACGAAGACATGTTTGCCATGGAAGGTAGTTGAAACTTGATTAGAGTAGTATACATTCGACAATCAATAGATTTTTCATTTGGGTGAGATACAATATTTATTAAATTATGTGAACTTGTTTTCAATATAAATATGATTAATGTTAGTGCAAATGACTTTATTTATTTTATTTTCTTTCTTTATATAGTCTCATTTATAAAGGTACATTACATTTTTACACAGTTAGACACTAGACATGAATATACACATAGCTTCTGCTAACAATCATTTGGTCATTTTACATTATGTAAGTAATTATAAGTTAAGAGATGACTTTTTCCTGTTCACTCTATAAATGAAGCGAATTCTTTTCAGTGCTATTATCGCAAACACAATGAAATAAACTAAATAATTATATTTTTCAAATTCTTTTTCGATGAAATTTTTTACTTTCATCTGTCAAAGTCACAACAGAAACGAAAATCGTGGTTTTGACAACTTTATTCTTAAAGTTCTGTTTTTTGTCGAGTATTTTGATTATAACCTGAGCCGAATGCATAATTTCGTCTCTATTTCGTTTCCCCACTAATTACAGTTTTGCCGTAACTAACGTTTATAAATGAAGAAAAGTTAATCATTGATTAAGAGCAAACTCTAGGATAATCAGGGATTAGCAAAATTTTTGAGCGCGACGAAAACCGGCCAAGTTCGTGTCGAACCAAACACAGTTATTGATTTTATCGACCGCGAAAATAAGTTTGTATTTTTAACGATTTGAAAATGATATTCAAAGTGTCAGGCCATTGTAATTGGGAGCTCACGTATGATGGGAAAGGTGACGCTTAGCTCTTTTCCTCCTCTAATTTTCAATGGTACCGTCATACCCATTACTTCTACTGTGAAAGATCTCGGTTTGTATCTTGACTCGATGCTTAGCTGGCAACGCCAGGTCTCTAGTGTTAGTCAAAGGGTCAACGGTACTCTGCGATCCCTGTATCATCTGAGAAACTTTTTACCCGCTAAGACGAAAACTATGCTTGTGCAGACTTTGATTTTCCCTATCATCGACTATGGTGACGTGTGCTACTTTGACTTGAATTCGGCTTTGCTGGATAAGCTGGACAGACTGCTCAACAATTGTATCCGGTTCATATTCAATCGGATTGAATGCGGGGATTCTTGCCTTGGAAAAACAATGATTTATAAGTGGCGTAGTCTTTTCAAGCAAGGCCTAAGAAGTTTAAGGTGTCACAATCGGCCGGAAAGATTATGGCTACAGTTTTTTGGGATTCCAAGGGGATTTTATTGATCGATTATAAAGGTAAAGGTGTCAATATCACGGGGAAATACTACGCTACGCTATTGGAAAAATTAAAAGAAGTAATTAAAGAAAAGAGAACGGGGAAATGATCTCGAGGTGTGGTCCTTTTGCACGACAACACACCCGTTCACAAGAGTCATGTTGCGATGGCTGCCTTACACAAGTGCGGCTTCGAAACTTTAAACCACCCTCCCTATAGTCCAGATTTGGCCCCTTTTGATTATTATTTGTTCCCAAACATGAAAAAAGAGCTTCGTGGAAAGAAATTTACGGATGACGAAGAAGTGAAGTCGGCAATTTCTGCTTATTTTGAAGGCCTTGACAAATCATTTTTTTTCGAAGGTATAAACAAATTATTTGAAAGGTCTAAAAAGTGTATTAGGGTTAATGGAGAATATATTGAAAAGGAAAAATAATTTCATGTTTGAATTCCCTTTCATTCCGCGAACTATTTGACCTCCCCTCGTAAGATTTAATTATCAACTGCAAAGTTAAGTTTGTTCTTCAATCTGGAATTAGAAATTTATAGGCCGTGTCTTGAAGTAATATTTACTCTGTATTTCATTCAAATCGGCCCTCTCCATTCTAATAAAAGTTATTTTTCAAGAAAAAAGTTAAGTTTGTCTGGAATTGGGTGTTCAATCCAAAATTGGAAATTCGGGCAGCTGAGCGAGCACATTTTTGAAATGGAACCCTCAGAGCACGAGTACTGCTCACACTGTCAGGTTAAAAAAAAAACAGGGTTTTATGATTCTAAATGTCTGACTTAAAATGAGTAATTATTCATTTTAATATTATCAAATAAAATCAAACTTTATTTGTGAACATAGGTACATAAAAGTCAGTTGCTAACTTATTATAATGTCGATAATGTAATTAAAAAAAAATATGTCAATAGCTGTCATATCATTTGTACGAGCTACGCTGTACATTGACCTTTGTGGTAGTTTGTACGTCATACTCAATAATGCACATCGATATTGTTTAGCTGTGCATTTCTCTAACATAGCATTTAAGTGGAACAAATGTCTAATTATATTCAGTAGCAATAAATCCATCAAGGGAATCATTCGTCTACTCATTTACATAACATAACATACCTAACAGGTTTACATAACAAGTACATAACATTTTCACTGTTGGGCATTACAACCCCAACATCACTATTAATTTTTAATACCTACTCTAGTGCCGCCATTGATCACGTAATACCTAGATGTTATAAAAGATATTTTATGACTTTTAAATTGTAATAGCTTTTGACCGAGAGGCCTGATTTTAGTGAAACAAATACTTAATATTACCTCAATATACGGAGTATATTATATTTCCAATCCCTTAAATCTCTTGAAAATACAAAAAATAAGTGCACAAAAAATCAACATCACATGTGAATTTTAAAATCATCCCCTATTTAATTTTTACCCCCTTGGGGGACGATTTTACAATCAGAACCACGTATTACTTTATTTAATACTAAAAGCATTAATTTGAATTTACCGGAGGTAGGATCCAGCTTGCTTAGCTAAATAAAAACATAGCTACTTGAAGAAATAAAGGAGCTTAACCTATGAAGTGACTCCTTGGGAGGGCAAAATAGGAATATTAAAATCTTAAACCTTATAAAAGCTTCTTCGCATTGTCACCCAATGGTTTAATCCATTTTCCTTAGATTCATAGAACCCAAACCCTATTTACATTAAGCGTCATTTTTGGAACTTTGACAGGAGAGCATATCAAAGTTGAATTTTTAGGAAAACAAATCTTTTCATTCCTTTTGCTCAAAAAGTCCGTCATTGTAGCGTACCAGAGCGGATAATAAAACTTTTTTACAAAAAATACAACCGACTTCCAAACTACAAAGTGAAAAATAACTTTAATTTCAGAAGTCGGTGTCTTTAGATCAGTATTTTAGTTTTTTGACACCGACTTCTGAAAATAAAGTAATTTTTCATTTTGTAGTTTGGAAGTCGGTTGTATTTTTTGTAAAAAAGTTTTTATTTCTCGCTTTTTAGTGGGTCAATTTGTAATTTATCCAAGTTACATAAGCGTAATGCCAACTATTCATCACCTTTTACAAAATATTGCTTTTCCCGATTCAGGAACGTTCATCGTTGACGAGTTCTCCTGGTACTTCTCCATCAGCTCCACTTCTCCATATGCATTGTGACGAGCATAAATTGCATTGCAACCATATTAAAGTAATCGAATCGCAACCCGTGAAATACTTATTATTGAGTAGTTCCGGTGGCTATTTGTGGTCTTCATCATCAGTTCCACTTAACTAAATGGAGCTTTCCAAAAGCAACTGCACGAGTTACTATAAAAAATACCCAAATCTCCATAGGTTTGCCTGTGATATTTGAAGAGTTCCCTCGATTTCTCTAAGATGCCATAATCAGATCCTGATTTCCTTATCATGGTACTACTCTTGGAATATCTCCTTTCCAACAAAAAAGAATCATCAAAATCGGTTCATAAACGACGAAATTATCTGCTAACACATATTAAAATATATATATATATATTGTATTGGATTATTTTATTTTCTCGCAATCGTAGTAAAAAGTAGAGGGTAACACACGGCGTTAAAACCCATTATAACTCGGTTTCTATTTACTCCCTCGCTAAAGAGCGGGAGTAAAACTACCTCGATAGAATGGGTTATTTTATCCCTCGTATCTACTATTTCAATATTTTTACGAAAAAGTGCTCATGTTGTTTTCCTTTAAAAAGTTCGCGCGACATGTCTCATTAAGGCGATTAAGACACTGTCACGCACCACGCAGCGTAGCGCGTGAATGCGTGTTTTAACGTTGCTTGTAAGTATCTCCGTTTGTATAGAAAACACGCACAGTCCAACACACAGAAAATCCATCCACGCGCGTTCATTCAGATCATTGACACGCAACTGCGCTGCAGTGTAATAATCGCATAACAGTTTTTAAACAAAATAAAAACCATTTTTCCCAAGAACATTTAATGATACAAAGTTTATAAGCATGATTACAAAAACGCATAAGAAAGCAGCACAACGACATAATTAGTGAGAAGACCAAACAGGTTTAATAGTAAGGCAGCGTCTACATAGAACAGGCCATACGCACGTATCTTGATAAATGATGCTCGATGCAATCGCTGTACATTCTTGAACAACTTCTTCTCTTCACCTGACAAAATGTCATAATTAATATATCATTATTGTCGTACAATGGTGCCGATTCTCTTGTCACAAATGCCTCTAAACTAAACTAAAAATCACTAAAATTTAGTTTATTCCTGTCAAACGACGATTTCCCATTCTGAAATAGACTAAAGCGACACAACTTAACTAAATTTTAGTTTGACAGCACTAAGATGGCACTGAGATGTTAGTTTAATGAAAATGGCAATTTTGCCATTCTGAATTTGACGTTTTTAACCAAAAACTTAGATTTTCTAACTAAATATGACTATTTTTAATCGCGACTAAAAACATCGGGAATAAAATTGGTTGTCATGAACTAAAATTCACACCAACACTTCGACTTCAGATGAAAAAACAGTACTGAATATTTTTTTTCTTTTGCTTATATCTCGAAAACGGTGTGTCCAATCGCAAAAATAATGAAAATTTCGACACCCTTTATAAAATCCTTAAACCCCTAACACTCTACATGTAGGTAATATTTTTTCTTATTTTCCATACAAAAAGTGAAAAATCCATATAAAACACGTCGAGGATCACGTGGTTAGGTATCACGTGTGGAGTCGCGATTGTCAAATTCGATTTAGATGTGTCAAAATTATTTTTAAATTTAGAGAATTTATTTTGCAGAATAGCTTTGAGATTTTCATAGTCAAAAGTAAGGAATTTTAGTGATAGTTTAGTTAGTTCGGTGTACAAGAGAATCGGCACCAATGTATCTTTATAAATACAGACCGAGAGATAAAAATCATTTAACTATGCCATTAAAGCTCGAGCATAATTATGTTCTTTGCTAACAAGATTTGAGTAAAAATATGCGCAAGAATGCCACACGCTATATGGAATCATTTTATGCACGCTATTTTGAACTCTATTTTGTGTTAATTGAGTTCATTTTCGATGAGAAAAAGTACTCGAGCAGGAATTAGAAATTGGTATTGTCATTTCCATGTAAATCTATTCATAATTACTTAAATATTATAAGATGAATGACACTGTCTGTCTGACCATCTGCTACCTTTCCACGCCTTAACGGCCGATCGGATTTCGATGAAATTTTGTACACACCACTACCTGAATCATTTTAATCCCGGTAGTACATTTTCGCGGGATAGTTTTCGTCCCCCACTTGGGCGAAGCTGCTGGCAAAAGCAAGTTAAATAAAAAATACCTGTACAATTTGAGTTCAAAATAGTAGCGCAACAATCTTGGACGCCTTCCACAGCTCTGTAGAATTTCTCACAACACTGACATAATATTACTTGCATCGTCACATTCTTCATCCACCAAAAATATACGGCTAAAGATGTGATAACTGCAATTTCCTATAACCAAAATAAACTTTTTAGAGACACCCATAATACAAAAATCCATAAAAAGTAGCCGCATCACACACAGCCTGCGAATTCAATTAACTCGATAGTTCTATGAAACCACGTGTGATGACAAAACATTGCATAAGTACTCGTATATGCAAGAATCCTCACTCTCACTCACTCACACACGCATGCCTGTAGCGTGCTGTTTCGAAGTGGCGGTGATTGGGAGAGGCCTATGTCCAGCAGTGGACGTCTTTTGGCGTGCTGCTTGTTTGGTTTTAATTCTCTTTTTTTAACCCCCGACGGAAACAGAGGAGTTTCATAATTATTATTTCGTTTAGTAACATATTTTGTATAAAATAAAAATATTTAACAAATAAATAGTACTTTATTCAAGATAATAATGATGGAAGAGCAAAGCCTCCTAACACAGGCCTATTTATATAAAAGAGGCCCTAATCAGTAGTGAAATGAAATGAAATGAAATTGTTTATTCTGTAAATAGGATATCGGAATCACTTTTACACGTCATATAAAAAAATATTAAAAATAAGCTAGATGAGTTCGGCTTTTCCTATCTGACTACTCTGAGAAGAAAGGCCGAAACAAACTCAGAGGTCGCAGTCTCTTTTAAAGTCCAGACATAATCTTGGTCAGGCCATGTGAGGACCAAGTAGATTAGTGTCTGAAAAGGTCTTTTGAAGAAAGAACCACACAGATTTGAGTGGACCTGTCCAGTCAGTGCAAGCATTTGTCAGTAATCGTGGAGCTCAACTTAGAACTTAAGGAGCTCAACTCGACGAGCAATACCAAAGAAAGGACATTTGGGTAGGCTGCAAAAACTACTCAAACTGCCAGACCATAACTAAAACTAGAAGAGAAATAAAAATAAAAATAATATTCACATAGTCCTCACATTCACAATAGTTAAAATAATATAATACTTTACAAAGTAATCATGTCATTTTGAATATAATTTTCAACAATGTCAACGTGTTTATAAAACTGGTATATTATGTTGATTTTACATAATAATTAAAATGTCTAGTTGTTATGGTATTCACTTGTTAAAATAATAAATCATTTTTCATTTTCATCAAATAGCCTATAACGTTCCCTCTGTTGAGACACAGGCCTCTCTGTGAGTGGGCATGGACCACAATCCCCACGCGAGCCTAGTGCGGGTGGTGATGGTGATAATGATGATCTTGAATAATTTTTCTGTAGTAAAACCATTGATATATAAAAAGTAAAACACAATATTTTAGTTTCGTGAACTGCAATACCCGAACTCATTGTAGTATGTATTTTCTAATTCAAAAGTATTAAAACACACCGTCTATTTACTTCAGGGTTTAAAGAAGAAGAAGAAGGAAAAAATATTTTCTTAGAACTCGCACAAGAAAACAGAACTTTAAAAAATAACTCTTTAAATACACACATGCACATACATGAAGCCTTTTTTTTTTGGGTGGGAAATTATCAAATAACTTCTCCCGCTCTGGGCGGAGCGGGAGGGCGTGTCAGACTCTTACTGACTAAAACCCACCCGCGTTCCTTCGGTTGACCTGTTGCCGGGGGCCACGATGTCCCTATCGGTTTTCTTCGAACCCCCGGCAGGCATTGGCCCTAGCGGACCCCGTCAATTCTGCTGACCTCTCTTTGAGGCGCGCGTGGAACACAACGCGCCGTCGACCCGGGCACATACATGAAGCCTTAAAACATAATATATCTTTTTTGGAAAGTCATTTAAACAAACTGCAAGGGTTACCAATCACTTTGTAACTCGTGCCGGCTCAAAAGAAGAAGTGGAACAATATTTCGCAGAAAACCAGAGCATTAGACAAACACAACTGAATTCTTTAAATACTTACAAAATAATTTAGTTTCATATCGATTTTTATAATTTCAAGTACTACTTGAAAATAAACTAAAAAGTGAATGAACACTTCTACGGTGTAGTAAAGTATCTGAAATTGATAAAGCATTAAATTGATATTTGAAATTTATAAACTTTAAAAGAGTTATGGTTTTTTTTTTCATTTTATTATTAAAAGAGAATGCTCATTTAATAGTATTGGAAAGTTCATACTAATTCCATGTTGCCATTTTATTATTCTAAGGTACCCATCTTGTTCTAAACTTTGCACGACCGAACTCTGGTCGGGTAAAAATACGGAGTAAACTAATTTTTCCAGATACAAGACCTAGGTAGATTGATTTTTCGCCCCCGTAAACCCCTATATTGCAACTGTCATCGAAATCGTTAGAGCCGTTTCCGAGAACGTGATTACAAATAATATTGCTCGTTTAATAGTGATTTATGAAAACAAAATGTACTTTCAAGTTTACTTTTCCGTAGGAGCGGATATGATTTAAATTGAGCATCTTAATTATGCATTGTACACAATAGTTCATTAAATAACGCAACACAACCAAATACAATAAATTTTGCTTTACTTACTATTTTTCGAAAACACACTTTGTAGATTTCATAACATTCCAATATATTTACGTAAGCATCAAACATTCGTTTGATTTCAACCGCATCTTCAATTCTTTCCGAATTCAATGCACGAGTATTCCATAGAATGACTTTATCTTCCAAAAGTTTTAGAAGTCGAATAGCATAAACGTAATTGAAATCAAAACTAACCAAAGAATAACAACTCAATATATAGAAGTAAGGCAAACCTAGTTTTAAACTGCAACTGATGAAAAGTACGGCGAAAAAACTACCAGCCATAACAACACTGAACCAGTTCCAAAAAGTGAAGCGCTTGGATCTTTTTCTATCATTAAGGAACCTGTGAATGTTTTGAAAAACAAAGACGAATGAAATGTATCTTTTCGTTTCCAGAACGCCGTTGATAAAGTTCATGGCAAGTCCGAGACTGTAGTAGCCGCAATCAAAGAAAGATATCACATACTGTACATAAACAAAATTTTTACAATCTTTAAGAAAATACAGAATGTAAAGGCGATGAAAAAATGCATAAATGAATATACCAGTTCCGATTAACGAAACAAAATTTTGGATGAGGCCGATAGGAGCTATTAAATTGTTTTTGATGCGATATTTTGGGCAGAACATAATGATTTGCATCAGATTCAAAGGAAATAGCATCGATTGTACATCTTTGTCAACCACGTTATTTGAAATCATTTTTACTCGATTTTCTCTTATATCACTTTTGTCTGTCATGACTACAAACATTGTTTTCAGTTGCTTTCCTAAACTTGAACTGAAAGTAATATAACAATGTATGGTCCTTTATTTACTCCTTTACATTAAAATAATTGAAAGGTACATTAAGTAATAGAATGTATGTCTACCCTTGTGTATCGATCAAAAGCATAAAGACTGACTGAATTTATTATTCGGTAACCAAGTCCACATTCTAAAAATGTCGTAACAGTCCAGTGGTTAAAACTTCGCCTCTCATGTTGTGGATTTAAATCCGGGCAAGTACCAAAGTGACTTGTCCAATTTTGTATATATAGTACCGACCAAAAGTCCATAGGCAATCTCACAAAGCAATAGACTGACGCTTCGGTTTGACTTACGACCTTTTTTAAAAGTTGTTACATTACTGTAGACACGCACAGTGCACACACACACTCACTTTGTCTGCAACACATACTAGTTCATAATTTCTAACAATATACATAGTATATGGCATGCTGACTTAGTAGATAACGTGCTTTGGTATGTGAGATTATGGCGAGCCGAGGGTTCGAATCTTATCTGCGGTTTGCTTGTCATTTTTAAATAATTACTTACTATTCATAGCTTTTGTTAGTTTTTAATAATGACTAATCGTAGTTCGATAATCATTCGTTTTTTGTTTCATTCGTCTTGTTCACATAAATAATTAAGTTAAGTAGGTAGACCACAAAAAACTAAGTACCTAAATTATTTCGATTTTTGTGGGGTAGACAGATACAGTTCATTACGAGTATTCACTTAATAGAACTTTGTTGGTTTGTGGTTATTGTTGGTAACGAGTATTTAACTATTAGCGGTGTTGTGATCATTATTTTAAAAATGCAGTCAAATAATATAAATAATAAAGCGACATCAAATATTATTGCGCTCGCGCTGGACAAAAGTGAATGTAATTTACACAAATATCTAATTAAATTAAAAATTAAAATTAATTTATTCCAGGTACCACATAACCCATATTAGTAGGTAAGCATCTCTAAATTATTAATTAACTAGCTGACCCGTGCCCACTTCGTTGGGCGGTAAACATTTTAACTTGTGATGAAATTATGAGTGTAGTTCGGTTAGTACTGAGTGCTATGATTTATTTCCTGACTGCCAAAAGAAGGGTTTTGTTTTTATTGCATATAAATCAGAAAGACGCTGCGCACGTTCAGCACTAGATTCCCGAGCACAGGCCTGCGATGTTCTCGCGCTCTGGCTAGCGAGCTTCTGCGAGCGCTCAGTGCTAGACTCCCTTTCCCTTGTTGCAGAGACATGCTACCTTAAATCACTGAGACGCTGCGCACGTTCAGCGCTAGATTCCCGAGCACGGGCCTGCGATGTTCTCACAGTTTGGCTAGCGAGCCGCTGCGAGCGCTCAGCGCTAGACTCCCTATCCCTTGTTGCAGAGACATGCTACCTTAAATCACTGAGACGTTGCGTACGTTCAGCGCTAGATTCCCGAGCACGGACCTGCGATGTTCTCCAGCTTTGGTTAGCAAGCCGCTGTGAACGCTCGGAGCTAGATTCCCCAGCGCGTGCTTGCGAAATATTTTCTCTATTCCTCGAGAGGCGCTGATGATTTTCAAGAGCAGAGTCTTCCGTACGGCATACTCGAGCTGCTCTTGTCTCACCGCGATTCAGAAAAATGACGTAATTGCACAACGCCATCTATGGGTAAATGAATAAAACGTCCGTACAAAGCATGTTCTAATGCGGTTCGAGAATGGACAGCGGCATTTTGCGATTTAGTAATTTTATATTATCTTCGAAACTGTTTAACCAATTGACATACTGTTTTGGGAAAATCGTATCTCTATGACACACAGTGCTTCCATATGATCGCATGAAAACAGTCCGTGCGCGCCCATGCGAACATACCCGAAGCGCTGCAGTAGCGAGGCAGACCCAATGTCGCTCTGAAAGCGTTGTTAAATTGAATGCGGAGGGTGTTGTACGTTTTTTGCATGTAAGTAGTCCATAGACTGCAGGTATACATGGACGTGCAATATGCTCGGAAAAGAGTTATTTTCTCGTCATCCGAGCAACGCGCGAACCTGTGGACCAGCTGTGCTTATATATCCTAGGTATTTAAACTGATACACCCTGTCTAAGGGTACACTATTTAGACGTATAGGTGGGACGCCTCAAAGAGCATGTACTAACTTTTCTTAATATTATACACAAGTCCATGTTTAACAGCGTAATGAATGAGCGTGGTGAGGTCAGTCCACCCTGCCTTAAACCGCATTGTAATCGATATGGCTCCGACATTGCCCCCGACCATCCGACGCTGTTGACTTGGTGCGTATACCAATACTTGAAGATGGTAACAAGTTCTGGTGTTATGTTGATACGCTCAAGTTTTTCCCACAAGAGATCATACGCTACCAAATCAAAGGCCCTGGACAAGTCGAGAAAACACGCGTATACCGGGGTTTTACGGTCATTATAGTATCTGTCGGTATGCTTAAGACACAGTATGGTACTTTTCGTTGATAATCGGGGTCTAAATCCAAACTAATTGTCGTGCAGAGATAAATATTTACATAACTGTGTCCAAAACCTTCGCTGTAACTGTAGCTAGAGAAATGGGCCTATAGTTACTTTTATCAGCTAAGTAATCGATTTTATCTTTAACTATCTTTTGCTAATTGGTGTCGAAGCCACTCGTCTGCCAGTGCACGCACGCAGCTTTATTATAAAGTGATATACCTCCGTATTACCTCTACTATCCTAAGACTAATCGGTTCGCCGATGGACAAATCTGTGTCTATTCCGAGCTTAATTTGGTGGGAAAAATCCAGCATAAGTTGCCGCCTAACTATGTATTCCAACGCACTAAGAAGAGTAGAGAGACGATCTCCTTCTGTGAGCAACTGGACGAGTTTAAAAACGAAATCAAGGAAATGATGTCTTTTTTTCAACTAAACAAGGCAATGAGATACAACATATGACCGCAACCTTAAAAGAAATTCAGAACAGTAACCTCAAAATTGAAAACTCAATTATCTATCTCACAGCACAAAATGAGGAACTGAACAAAAAAATTACTCAGTTTGAGATCCAGAATAAAGACAAGAAATATGTAATGCTATTAGAGGGTAAAATTGAAGATATCCAGATAGGAAGACGAAAAACTAATTTCGCTATCAAGAATGTTCCTAAACGAAGCAATGAAACTAAGGAAGACCTCATGGACATGATTATCTCTCTTTCTCGCAACATAGAATGTAAAATGGACAAATCGGACGTCAAGGACATATATCGACTACGTAGGAAAAATAGTGAAAGCCAGAATCAACCAATTATTGTTGAAACAGGATCCACCTTCCTAAAGTCTGATGTTATGAGAATGGGCAGAGCTTACTATGTTAAACACAAGTCTAGACTGAGTTGTAAGCACTTAGGATTTAAATCACAAGAAGACACACCCATATTTTTATCCGAGCACCTGCCAACCTCCATTTCCTGGCCCGGAACCTAACAAAATCAGGAGCTTACAAATTCTGCTGGACTGCGTCCGGAAAGGTCTACGTAAAGAAAAACGAAGGCTCACCTACCATAGCAATCAGAAGTGAAGAGCAGGTACATAAGCTCATGGGGGCCAATGACTCTTAGTAATTAGTCAACTACACTTTTTTATCACATTAGCTTTGTTCACTTTATGTTATCTAATATTTTCCCTTATAAGGGAATCATTAGGTTTGGGTAATTTCTTAATTTACTACTTGTTATCATATCGACGGTTGAAAGGCTAATTGATCTAAGCGACATTTTGTAAAACTTGCAGGAGGACGGATTAGTTATTTTTTTACAATCATAATTAAATTAAATTCTTTATTACGAGTAACAATGAGACTCATACGATGTTAGTAACAATAAAATAAACTTACAACTATGTTAGTGATACAATTACAACAAAAATTATCTACAAAAACACACTCAACAAAGTAGTCACTGCTTCAGTATTCCAGCTGAGATACTGGAGCAACGACTTACAGTACAGCAGTCCAGCCTGTCAGCAATAACTCTCAGGATGCTGTTAGAACTGCCTCGCACCCTGCGCACCAAGGACGCGCATCTTTTACGCATTAATGCATAAAAGCAATCAACACGCATTTCCGCAAACATCCCTGATGCGCTACAGAAGTGAGGCAGCCCCATCAACACCCTGAAAGCATTATTATACTGCACGCGAAGGGCGCTGTACGATCTCTGCGTAAAATGTACCCACAGGCCACAGGTGTAAAACGAGGAACAGAAGGCTCTAAAAAGTGTTTTTTTAACCTCCGTAGAAGCACGCTTAAATCTGCGAGCAATCATATTCGCTCTGACCGACAGCGCCCTCCGCTCTCTCTCAATATCATCATCGTCTTTAAGGCTAGTGGACAAAACATGCCCAAGGTACTTGAATGAGTGTACTCTCGATAAAGGTATACCATTCATCACTACTGGAGGTACCGTTTCTGGACATTTTCCACCAGCCCCAAACACCATCACGACACTCTTTTTCACATTATACAGTAGGCCATGAGCACTGGCGTACCTCTCACATACACTCACCAGTTTCCTCAGGCCACAGACTGAGGCACTGAGCAGCACCATGTCATCTGCATAGCTAATGTTGTTCACACATATGCCATCAATATAACATCCAACTCTGGTGCTACTCAGCTCCCCAATCAACTGGTCCATGTACAGGTTGAAGAGTGTAGGAGAACTGAGACCCCCCTGCCTCACACCTGACTCAAGACCATATGGACTCGAGTAGGCCCCGTCCCATCTAACACTATTGACCTGGTTCCCGTACCAAAACTTAAAAATATTTATGACTTCAGGTGGTAGCTTTGCATCATTAAGCTTTTTCCAGAGAGTGTCATACGAAACCAGATCAAAAGCACTCGACAAGTCGAGGAAACAAGCGTAAACCGGAGTACTGCGGCGTGTATAGTACTCCACAGCATGCTTAAAGCCCAATATAGCACTATCGGTAGACAACCCTGGTCGAAACCCAAACTGGTTGTCATGTAAATGAACATGTTTATTTAATTGAGCGTTAAGCACGCTATCCAATACCTTAGACACAACCGTAGCCAGTGAAATAGGTCTATAGTTATTCCTATCAGTCAATAGTCCAGTTTTATTTTTAGCTATGGGCACTACAACTGTTTTCAACATATCCGAGGGTATATACGCATGACTCAATAATAAGATCTTATTATGATTGATTGATTTAAGTAAATAAAAGTCTATCGAATGTTCTTTTTTTATGATTTTTTTTTCAAAAAACATAACTATGATCCGTCCAGGAGAACGAATCATAAAATTGCAGGAGCAAGTTTTACAAAATGTCGCTTAGATTAATTAGCCTTTCAACCGTCGATATTTTCTTTTTGCATGTATAATTATATTTCATTTCATTTGCACACATTATACTCACACATACACAAACATATTCTGTATTACAAAAATAATAATAACCCAGAATTCTTATCTGAACTCCAATCACCTTACCATTAGTAACTGTCTCAACACATTCGTATGGAACAACTTTAATGCTTACAGTGTAGCGACGTCTATTCAGCTTTTATATAATACAAATGGATGACACCTTATAAACTATTGATGAGATCGACAATATCGAAGTTGCGCGCACATTCGAATGTGCTTGCACGGAGCTACACAATTATATAAAACCCATTAAAACCGATTTGACCATTATATCTCAGAACATAAGGAGCATTTTCTGCAACTTTGATGATTTTTCTCTGTTGTTAACCACATTTAAGTTTGAAACGGACATCATAATTTTAACCGAATGTAGGTTACACCCAAATAAACCTATCCCGCAACTTAATAACTACTTTTCTTTTTCCACTACATGCCAATTAAATCAAAATGACGGCGTAGTTGTTTACGTAAAAAAATCTTTGAAATCTAAAGTTAAAAAGATAAGTCTGGCTCAGGCATCGTGTCTTCAGCTGGAAATACTTAATTATATTCTGCTATGCATGTACCGATCCCCATTGAATACTAACACAGACTGTTTTATTGATTCTCTTAGTACACACCTCAATACTTTAACGTCTGATAACAGTTTAATTATAGCGGGGGAGATTAATATCAATCTCAAAATAAAAGACACTGAGCCGCCGCATGAATATAAAAATAGGGTGAACTACCTAAATATGTTATCACTTTACGGCATTCTACCTGGACATATTCTACCTACACGCGAATCGAACTGTTTAGACCACTTCATGATTAAAATAAACAAAAAGAAGATATCAGTATCTATTGCAATACTACACACTTCCATTACTGACCACTTCACTACTTTTCTATCAATATCTAAGCAAAAAACCAAACAAACTGCTAATAAAACCACCTCATCTATTGATTTCGAACAGGCCCTGAAACATCTTAGAGAAAATAAAATAGCAGATCTACTGTTTTGTAATGACGCTGACCAACTAACTGACCTACTATTATACAAATTAATTGAATCTTTTAATCACAACACTGTTATCAAAATAATTCTCAACTGCAAGCTGTACCGTTAAGCCGTGGATAACCGCTGGTTTATTGAGATGCATTTAAAATCACAACAAACTCCAAAAAAAACCCGTAATGATCCATTTAATGACATTTTAAAAATAATCTACCGCCGATATCGCAACTATTGTAATAACCTGATTAAGAAATTAAAAAGAAAATTGGAAAGGGAGCTACTTGCCAACTCCATCACAAACATTATTATGGAAAAATATTAAAACTTTAACTTACACAAATACTAGTTAAAGTGTCACAAACTAAATATCTTGGTGTTATTGTTGTACAAGGACTGGTACCCCCATCTGGAACAGGTCACTAACAGAACCAGAAAACTGAGCTGGGTATTCAAAACGCTGAGGCATATTGTACCAAAAAAAGTATCCATTCGCACAAATACCCCCAGAAATGTACTCAACGAAATATAAATAGTTTTAGTACAGTCCATCTTAGTGTACTGCATCCCCATTTGGGAAGGTGCGGCTAAGACTAAATTCATAGACCTTGAGCGGGGACAACGGGCTCTAATAAAACTAATCTACTTTAAAAACCTTAGATATCCTACACAAAGTCTTTACCGAATAAGTGGTTTACTCTCGGTGCGAAAACAATACATAATTGAAATTATTCTAAAGAAACACAAAATTCTTCCTTTTGACCCCAGCTTAACCTTGAAAAGAAGAAAAGATATAATAGCGGAAGTTCCTCAAACTAAAGTTCCCCCGTATACAATACAAAAAACGCTTAGCTCAGCTTTACAATAGACTTAACAAAGAGATTTACGTACATAATAAGAAACAAAATGATTTTTTTTAAATTATTACCAATTGGATAAAATCACTCACCTTTGACGACACGGAAGCGCTGCTGGATTAAAATATAACCCTCATTCTTAACTTCACGCATACACTCTGATTCATTTGTGTTCACATTCACACACCCTCACTCTCACTCACACACTCGCATGCCTGCGTACGTGCTGCATGTTTAGTTTTAATTCTCTCTTTTTTAACCGACTTCCAAAAAGGAGGAACTATATGTTCGTCGCGTATGTTTTTTTTTTTTTTTTTTTTTATGTATGTCCACCGATTTCTCCGTCAATTGTGGACCGATTTTGAAAAATATTTTTTTGTTTGAAAAGGTGTGCTCTCGAATTGGTCCCATATAAATTTTATTAACTTGGCTTTGATAGTTTTTGAGTTAGCTACAAAATACGTATTTTTTTCCCACTTGCTATGTAGATGATATGATAAGTTTCTGTCACTGGTATCAGGTAGTGGTATTCGAATGTGTGCGGGGTAGGTACCACAACTAAAAAGTGAAAAATAAAAACTTTTTACAAAAAAAAACAACCGACCTCCAAAAAAAACACTACAAAGTGAAAAATAACTTTAATTTCGGAAGTCGGTGGCAAAAAACGAAAATACTAAACACAAGACACCGACTTCCGAAATTAAAGTTATTTTTCACTTTGTAGTGTTTTTTTTTGGAGGTCGGTTGTTTTTTTTTGTAAAAAGTTTTTTATATTTGTATAAGACAAGTAAATGATACTTATTCAAGTTATGGAAGAGCGGAGTCTCCTAACATAGGCTTATTTGCTTAAAAGGAGGCTCCAATCACTAGTTGTTAAGGTTTACTTGTTAAAATAATAAACTATTTTCATTTTCAACTGTAGGCACAACCACAGTTTTTATAGGTCCGGCGGAAGAAAAAAGTGGCTCACGCATAGCGAGTAGAAAATTGCTAATACTCTGTTTATATATGGGCTAGTGTAAACCAGATGTTCAATGGATAGAGAATCATGACCTGGACTCTTGCCTTTTGTCATACTCTTAAGGGTTACAGCCACATCCTTGGCACTTAATCTCACTCACTGGTGCCACTTTTAAACTTCCCCTTATATACTCATTTCTTACTTTAGCCATTTTCGTCACTCCACCTATAGCCGGTCAGCTAGTATTAAAATAAATTACATGATTATTGAAGAAAACATCTAAACTGCTTACCTCTGTCAAATATCAAATAGTTACGTAATAACACGCACGGAGCACAGGTGTCCCCCAGCAGCACTAAAATGTTTAGGTAAAGCACGTCCGTGCTCCGACGCGTAAATGAGACCAACGTTAGGTTTACCGCACGATACCCACTCCGTAAACTTCATTCTAGCCTTCCAGTGAGCCTCGCTGACGTGGTTATTCCAACCCACCACTTACTCCCACTCCTCATAATGCCCTCTCTACCTGCCAAGGACGCAGCACGAGTACACCACATCAACAATACAATGATGATAAGGGTCATTACAGTAAAAATCAGCACAATTTACACACTTGGTAGGAAAGTTAACCAACCTTAAACGTTTATGACACTGCGATATATTTCGCGATCTATTCCTTATTTCTAGTGCCCCACGATATTGAGTTATCGTTCAACGACACACAACATTCTGTAATTTTGGTGTAAGTAAATCAAGGTCACACTCAATGATTAGACGAAAATGATCAGACCACAGTGTATCATAATAACGTAAACTGTGACAGATCGTTTTGCCGATTCAATAACAATACAATGATCTAACCAGCTGCATGTATCGTGAACGTCACTTATGAATGGGTATGTACCCGAGCCCACACCGAGAATATATACATGACCAATATTGCTTACTACAAAAACTAAAAAGCTCGTTATAAAATAACTCGTATAGGTCAGCATTGTAATCACCCAACATAAAAACAGATTGAATATTGGGTTCATCTATTATAACACTTACAGCACTCAAACTGTCCGTAAAGTCCAGTGGATTATCCGCACAATTAGTAGGCATATAAATACTCATCACAAGCACAGGGGCCCTACCATGAACATTTAAAATACTTGTCAAATGCAGGACAGGTCACTTGGCAAGTTAACCTGACAGGTTTTCTATTTGTACCTTGAGCATTTCCGTCTGACCTGCAAAGTATCAACTTCAGACCTGCTACGTTATCGTTGACCGGTACGCCATATTATAAACAAACGTTCGGAAATACTTTTTCGCAGCATTACCGGTTTTACGGTTTTAAAGAACTAGATAAAATTAATTTAATAACAGTTTATAGTGATCTAAAAAAGCTTTGTTTCGTAGCAAAAAATGTTATTTAACATGATTATGACGTTGGAGACCCTTTTAGATACTTAAGAAAGGTATAAGTACCTAGGTACTTGAAAAACTTACCAAAGTTATTGCTGTTTTCGAACGACTAATTCGAGGTGTTAAGTATCAAATATATTGTCAACACCACATATGTTTACGAGATCATTTTGAACATTGGATATTCAAGTGGGTTCCTTTTTGTAAGTTTTTTTTTAACAGAAGAAACCGTTTCTGTAAATAAATCAGAAAAACAAAGCACACATTTGTATCGTGTCCGTTGTTGAGAGTGGTAAGAAAGTGCAGTTATTTGGTGATAATGACTTAGTTTCCTATGAACGATTGAAAACAGTGTGGAATTTTACAAATAATCACAAGGACATTGCAATGGGCTACAATAAAAATGCTCAAACTCGAGAAATGTCCTGCAGATTGTGGACGGAAGTGACGGAACATTTGAATTCCATTGTTGGTGGTGCCATCAAAGATTTTAAACACTGGGCAGCTGTAAGTTGGTTTTATATTAAGACTACGAATATTCGAATTTCCCTTCGGGGAAACAAGGCGTGATGTTATGATGTTATGTTACTACGAATATTATATTAGCCAAAAAAATCTATTAAAAATTAATGTATTGGTTTTTATTTTCTTCTATTCTCGTATTGTGTTCTTGATTTGTATTTCTTTTACATCGAATTACTAGTACCATTTCTATAACATAAGTACCAGTTTACTGAACATAAAACTTTCCTTTGGATTTTAGCGATTTGTTTCACACTGTTTTTATCACTATCTTCCTCAAGAAACTCAATTATATTCATCTTCATCACACATCCAAAATAAACGATAAAGAGATTGTTTGTTTTGTTATCTATAATTTTAAAGACCGCCTAAATAGTTTTATATAAACAAATTAACATGTACTTATGTTTTTTGTTTTAAATTAAAGAAAACAGTTCAATAAAAGTTAGTTTTTCACACCTGCTTAATATGACTGCAGGGCAGTTCAGTTTTCAAGGTTATATACGTCAAAAAGGACGTGACGGTACAGCTTATTACAGGTCAGACTAGTGAAATGCTGTCACGTGACCACTGACCGGCTTTAGTCACGTGATCGCTGGCTCGCCTGTTATTTGACGTGTTCATGGTCCAAAATAGCCCGACACTTTCCGTCGGAAATTGACCTGCTGTAAGAGTGCATGGTAGGCCCACAGGTCGGTCTTTTGTTGTGACATTAATTAAACCGGTCTATAAGTGTGAGTGTTATCATTTAAATATTTCATATTTCACTAAACAAAATCTAAATCAAAGGTACTGTTGATAGAACAGAGGTATTGTTGAGATATAAGATGCCTTTAGCCTCTCAGACCCTATTTGACAGATGAGTCATTCCTGTCAAGCCCCGCGACCACCCACGACGTAAAAGATTTATGACTCACCTTCAAATAAACAAAATACTCAAGTTTCTCAGAAGATGTTGAATGTTATCGTCAGTTGTTTTCGGTTCTCGAATAGATAAGGGACCCAACATAAATAGTTACGACTTTTGTGAGAAACGTTCACTATGATATTTTATTACGCGTTTTTGTTGGCGAGTCTATTGTCTACTATTTTAACGATTTCTGATAAAACTAGCTAACCAATTCACACGAAATTTTGCAGGGTACATTATGGATAGTTATGTTATCTAACAAAAGCATTTTTAGAGACAAACATTGAAAATAAAAAATAATAAGAATCTAGATTTTTTAAGATTAGATTTGAGATTTTCTAGTGCTTACGTAACTTTCAACGTTCCAAAAAAAATTTTTTTTTTGCCCTATTTACGTAAAAATACTGTCTAAAATTATTAGAAATCTAATAATTTATATAAAAAAGGGGACTTACCCATCAAATACCGACGATTACACGCCAAAATACCACAAAATCACAGCACGGTCACTTTTTCATTCAGATGTTTGTTTACATTTTTTTTTGGGTCAAAATAAAGTAAAGTAAAAGTAATAATTCATTTATTTTCCACACTAATTTAAACACAGTATAGGTACATAAAATAAATGGAGTGGACTGGAGCCTAAACTAGGGCAGCCCTGTATTACAACTAGAGGTCGGTGTAGTTAATTAATAATTATATTGTTTGTGTTTGGGTGAGTGGGTGTGTGTGTTGTGAGTGTGTTCGTGCATGTATGTTTTGTGTGTGTGTGTGTTGTGTGTGTGATGAATGAGAGTACGGTTGCGCTCATCTGTGTTTGTAGGAGTAAGTATATAAATGTATGCGTGGTTATGGATAACTGAGCTTTAATTGCTCTTGATTTACTGCAGATAGAACAGAGATGTTATTTAGAAATTATAAGTAACGATTCCGTATCATTGTAATTTAAATTCAGAAGATATTTTTGTATAATAGATTTACATTCATGCGTGAGTTTTGGGAATATATTTAAAAAAGAGTTGAGTTTATTATATAGATAAGGAGCAATGAAGCATGAGTGTCTCGTGAAGAATGCCGTGTTGTGTTTAGTTGCCTTGCATATTCTGTTATTTCTACGTGCAGGATATGTTGACTTAGCATCGTAAGTTAGTTCTTTATGCTTGCGAAGTGTGGTGTGAAGGATGAATAGTTGCCTCACTGTCAAGACATTGCAGTCCTTATATAGGCTCATCGTGGGATAACGAAAGGGTTTTCTGAGCATTACTTTGAGTAATGACCTTTGTGCGCGTTCAACTTTTATGATTTTTGTCTTGCAGGTCCCACCCCATACCGGAATACAATAACCCAAGATAGATTGAACCAAGGCAAAGTAAACCGTTTTTAAAAAATAGGTATAATATGATGTTATTTACTGCAAATATTATCTACAACGACGTAATATTTACTTAGAAATGAAAATAACACCACTTCCCGTCGATTTACAAACAAATACAACAAAAAATCCAAATATTACGGTAATAACCTTCAAGCCCCGAGCGCTTCGTAGACTGACATTTTCTCGCCCCCGAACGTCACCTTCAATTTTTTTTTAAATATTGCGTTCCAGGTATTTTAAAATTAAATGGTTTTGTTGACTAGCATGTCTATTCGACCATAGAATAAAAAAGCCACAGAGGACATTAGACATTATTTTATATTTGAAAAAGAGCAAAATCCCGGTGTCCGGTTGTCGGGTGTCAAACATTGTTTGACACCGAGGCTTGAGCGGATTAAAATTTAAGGTTTAGTTTCAATCTTCTTTTCGTAAAGAAAATGATTACTTTAGCTATAACCTCAATACCTAACTATATTTACTAAAGCCAAATAAAATGTAAAATCTAAGCTAAAACCTATGCTAGCTACATCACAGTCCAATGCCTAACGCCTCTTGCTATCAGCACATATAAGTTTCGTTCGAATATTAATAATGCCATAAACTGGCCAAGTTAACGCGCATGATGCGTGTGTACCATGTCTAACAAAAGCGACGGAAATATATTTTTGTTTCGTGTAGTGCGGCGCGTGTATGTGACGATACGAAAGTGTGTAAAGCGCAAAACTGCGATCTCTGTGGTGTGTGTACACATACACACATACGAATGTACGGACCATACCGCGTGTTCACAGCAATACGACTAAGAGTCAATCCACTTTTGAACGCTTACTGTACTATCTAAGTTTATCTTAGATATCAATGACATCGGTGAAGGAAAACATCTTGGGGAAACTTGGACTTAATTTATTATAAGTCTGAAATCGCTAATCTACCTTGAGCAAGCATAGTGATCATTGCTCATTTGCCTTCTCTTTATGAGAAGAGGTCTTTGTTCTGCAGTGGGACAATAATAGGCTGGTATTATTAAGTCCACATTCTATAAGAATTCTATCAAATATATTTAATAATGATGCTCACACATGAACCCTGATTTAAATTTTATGTACATAATATTTGTGTATGGACAGTGATGACATCTCTGTAATTCAGAATGTGACTCGAAATTCATACTTGTATATCGTTCTAGAGTACAAATCTCAATAATTATGATTTTAAATTAGATTTGAGTGGCACACAGTAAACCCAGAACAAACTTTGATCATTCAACTATTTGTTTCGTGTTAAATAATTAGAGAATTAATAAATAGCCAATCGCTCAGCTCGATCGCCATTAGACAGAATCAAGTTTCGTAATATAGGTACAATTAAATTGCTACTCAGACACAATAAATTACAGTATAATTCAAACTCACTAATCAAAATCGGCTGCAAAGTCTTTAAATATTACAAAAACGCAAACTGCAGCAGTACTATAATGTAAGTAGTGACTAGGTTGCAGAAGTGTAGTTGTGTTGCCGCATCTACGACAAATAGTCTACATGCACTGAGCTTCTCAAAATCTCCTTGTATTATACGATGCATGTTTTTCCACACCTTTTTTGATGGCACTGTAATCAAGAAATTGGATATTGATTTATGATTCGTTCAAGAAGGGATAGATTACAAGACGCAACCACAATATCGGGCAGAGGTCCTTGGTCGTAGTGGAAAAAAAAAACAAACCTCATGCTACCTTTTTTGCATTCTGTTCCTTTCAATCAAGTCTTTCAAATAGTTGGTCTCCTTAGCTATTACTATTTTCATAAGTGACGAATCTTGAGAAACCTATATAGCGACGGTTAAATCATTAGCTAATGATTACTTGTGTTTTAATTAAGTATGACTAGAAATAATGGCTGTATGACTAGAAACAAATCTTATGTTTTCATCGAAACAGAATAAGGGGCAACAGCCCTCTACTACTACTACAGTTATAGTAACGTCAAAGCACAGTCATAATATTTAATTTTATTGTAGCAGTGTACCTTCTAGAATAAGTATCTACTTACAGTCTTGGGATAATTTCAAAATCACGTTAATATGAGCTCTTGTGATTTCACTGTAAAATCTTTCACAAGTAATGCACAATTGCGTTTCCACGAAGAATTCCTTGGATAACAACAGCACCATACCAACAACATGGCTTAGAATTATGTGTTCTTCTCCCTAGAAACAAACTATAAAGATTATAACTATGTATGGACACTTCGTGTGGAAAGTTTTGGGTGTGAATGTGGATGGCTTTAAAGCTATAGAAGGAAAAGGCCACAGAAACGACGGATAATTTAAAGATTATATGTGCTGAAAAAAGCTAACTAGTGAGATGATGGCTGACAGAAATGTATGAAAGAAAAGACGCCAATAATAATGAAAATACAAAATATGCTTTAAATATATCAAATAAATAAAAGTTCATCATACGTACATAATGCGTTTTTGATAATGTTATTAAAACATCAGCGTAAAACAAAGAGTGTATAAATGTTGTCACAGAATGAAGCACCATCTATAACAGAACAAAATTAATTACTCCATTAATGTTTTGTCTCCTCTTGAAAAAATGGCTGTACGTAGGCAGGTGAAACATCAACATTATAAAACAGACAGTGAAATAAAAAGGTATTATTTACTATGCATCCAGAAGAATTTCTTATTAGATCCCAAGCTTCACTGACAGACTCTAGTGCATTATCCATTTCTTTCAATGCCGTTTCATTATCCACTGTTATTTCATCGTCATTTACTTTTTCAAAGTTTGTATTTTCTATAATATTGTTCCAGGTTCTAGTTTGGTAACTCAACATATTAACAAATATCATGATTTGTACTAATTCGATATCTAAGAGTGCAGATGTTGATACAAAAATACCTCTTATGACAGACCAATGTACGTCGTATACTATTTTGAAAAATACTAGGGCAACACAGTTGAATAAGATTATCACAATTGACACCCATGTGAAAATCTTCAATTTCCTCATATCTTTGTTTCTATAAAGGCTTTTGTTGATCTCATAAAGAACTGATAGCAAACGCACACTTTTGCCACTGAAGTATAAATTGACGCCACATACAGCTCCAAAATTGAATACATATTCGAAGTAAACAAAATAGTAAGCTAATTCGAATGCCAGACCAAAAGGGCAGAATTTCATAACTAAGCAGAAAAAACAAAGCATCAGACAGTTTATGAATATAGCACATATAACGTTTTTTTTTGTAACAATTTTCACCCAATTTTGGTAGATATTATATTTCCGCACACACAAGATAGTATTTATGTAGTAAAAAGGGTAGAAGAGACTCAGAAAGTCGTCATCTAACAATACTTTACTCGTATATTTCATATTGATTATTATCAAAAAAGATTAATGGAATTTTTCAGACGTCCTTCTTCAGACTAGTGAGAACTTAAAAAGCGTTTATGTCAATACTGGGTGCTATGCTAACCAATATGTCTGATGGTGATAGATTATATCTTTAGAGCAATTTTAAAAGTACTTACAAGGTAGTCTACCCACTTTTTTATAAAATAGCTTATGAATCATCATCATTATTATTTCAACCGAAAGACGTCCACTGCTGGTCATAGGCCTCCTACAAGCATCGTAACTTCGACCGGCTCTATGCTTCTGGCATTCAGCGGATTCCTGCATACTACTCACACACCCACACACCCTTTTTTAGTCGACTTTAAAAAGGAGGAGGTTCTCAATTCGACTGTATGTGTTTTTTTTTGTATGTTTGTTACGCGATTACTATTATGAATTGATTTTCATGATGCTTTTTTGTTTGCCGATTTCATTTCAGTCCATGATTTTCGCGGAACATTATGTTGCGTTTGGGTGAAACCATAAGATATCGAAGATACGAAAAAGATAAATTGGACCACTATAAATGGGCCATGTATTATCATTCATCATTATTCGGGAGGGGCTTGTGGCTTAGTAATAATAGCTCCACGGGTCGATCGATCAGGTTAAGCTACGCTTGCCGTGGTTGGTCTGTGGATGGGTGACCATCTTTACATACCAAGACTCCTCCGTGCCTCGGAAAGCACGTTAAGCCGTTGGTCCCGGCTGTCATTTGTAGATCTTTGACAGTCGTTACGGGTAGTTAGAAGCCCAAAAAGTCTGACAACCAGTCTTGCCAAGGGGTATCGTGTTACCCAGGAACTGGGTTGTGGAGGTCAGATAGGCAGTCGCTCCATGTAAAATACGGTATTCAGCTGCATCCGGTTAGACTGGAAGCCGACCCCAACATAGTTGGGAAAAGGCTAGGCAGATGATGATTATTCGGGTGGATAAAATTAAATTGACATCCAATGTTGTGTTAGTAGTATCAAAAATATTGTCAAAAACAATATCGATGAATCATCGTAATATGAATAATTAATAATACATAGCACTTATAAAAAATATTTATAAATAATAAATGATTTTATTTCTGTAAGTAGATTTGTACAAACACTTTTATACGTCAATCATATTTTAAAAACTAGATGAGGTCGGCGTTTCCTATCTGACTACTCTGAAAAAGAAGGCCGAAACAAACTCAGAGGTCACAGTCTCTTTTAAAGTCCAGACATAATCTTGGTCAGATCATGTGAAGGCCATGTGGATTGGTGTCTGAAGTGGTCTTTAGAGGAAAGCACCACACAGATTGAGAGGGCCTGTCCAGTCAGTGTACGCATTTGTCAGTTATCGTGCAACAATACCAAAGAAAGGATATTTGGGTAGGCCGCATAAAGTACTCAAAACTGCCAGATTATCATTAGAAGTAACTGAGAAAAATAAATAAATATATATATATATATTATATGAATAAATAATAATAATGTTATACTTCACAAAGTAAATATTCATGTCCATTGTGTATATAATTTTAAAGTTAGCAAAATAAACAAAGTCCCAAAAGTAAAAAAATAAAAATAATAATTGGAGCAGCTCAATCCTAAGCCTTTTTGTCCTCAATGGTATAAAAATCTTTCTGGCACAACAAAGATAAATTGATCCAGTTGTTATCCAGATGTAAGGAATAAAACACTGAATACTTTTGCTAAAATCGATGATCCTGTGTATAGTTTGGATCACCAAAATAAGTAAGACGTAGTCGTTTGTATACATACACTAAGTTCAGAATGAACATCGTCGTGAATCCGATCGAATAGGTGACGAAGTACATCAAAAAGTTTCAAGAGGTCACCCTCCAAATGATTCATGTATATATCCGTGATATCTACGCTATACACCCGATAGAAACACAGTGACTTGATGAATAAAACACAGCAGAACGTAAATACTTGATTGATGATGATTATGTCGTACAGAATATGTTGAAGCCAGAAATAGCTAAGTATGAATAAAGTTAAAAGATTTTGCAATTCTTTGGACTTCTTCTCGCAGCTAATTTTTGAGTAACACTTTTAATGAGATCTCAGGAAAGATTTTTCGAACTAGGAACATTGTTTTAGTAGATATTCACTTCAACAATTAGGCCCTTTCCTCACTGGTCGGTACGTCTGCGGTGCGACATCGTGTCGGTACCGCGTGACGTCACGCATTTTACTGCATCGGTACCGAAAGCTTACCGAGCGCAGTATATACAGGGTTACTGGTAACTCGACTTATTCCTTGCAGGACGTCATAGTAGGGTTAAAATGCAACAAATTAAGCCACCAAATGTTCTACCGAAATTCAGTAGTTTTTGAATTAGTTAAGAGTTTAGTTTTTTTATGAAAAATCCCAGATTAAATCATTTGAAACCAATTTAAAAATTATTTACGGCGCAACTGTACTGAAATTTAAGTTATTATCATAGTTGACGCCGTAGCAGACCTTTGTTAATAATTAAAAGTTCAATAATGCCTAAAACTTTGGCAAATATCACTAACCAAACATTTAATTTTTTGTAATTTTTGCTATTACTTCATAAAAAATGTAGTCTAGTGCAAAAAAAAAATGCTACACCTGGTGTACAAATTACTAAGATAATATCCTTGTCTTATCAGCTATCCAAAAAGGTATGAAAGTTAATACAAAATCATGGACTACATTATGAAAATCGTTTTTGATTTAGTACAGGCGTGCGTTTCACAAAAAGGTGATTATTCGAAAAATCAAAAACAAAATCGTGAACATTATTATTCTTTTTAATCAATATTAAAAACTTTAATTACACACATTTTACACGTCTTGTTCGATGTGCTGCCCTCGGTTTCGAATACATGTTCTTATTCGCTTCCTTACTTCGGTTTTTGTTATTCTTGATGTGATTGTTGCCCTCATCTGGTCCGCCGCATTTGTAATTCTCTCCCTTAGTTCTTCAATTGAATTTACTGGGGTCACATAAACTAGATCTTTCATATGACCCCAGACGTAAAAGTCTAGCGGCGTCAGATCAGGGCTTCGTGCAGGCCACGGAATCGGCCCACCGCGCCCTATCCATCGGTTTGGATAGTTTTCATCCAGCAATTGTCGAATTGTGATTCGGAAGTGGGCTGGACATCCGTCATGTTGGTAAATCATGTTTGCTCTTCTTTCTTCCGGTACATCCGTGAGCAGTGCTGATAAATGATTTCTGAGGAAATCTTCATAAAGTTCCCCATTTAGTGTTCGGGGTAAAAAAAGTGGGCCAATTAATTTGTCGTCAATAATACCCATCCAAACATTAAGCGAGAACCTTCGCTGGGATGCGGTTGGTTTCAGTTTTTTAGGGTTTGCTTCTGCTTTCGGTGCCCAGTAATGTAAGTTGTGGTAATTTGTGATACCATCACGATCAAAACATGACTCATCGGTCCACAGAATGTTTTTTAAAAAGTTTTCGCTGTCGGCGTCGGCACTTAGCATAAAACGACAAAATTCAAGCCGTCTCGGCGGATCTCCTTCTTCTAATGACTAGACTGGTTGGTAATGGTATGGATGTCGGCCTGACAAGTGAACTACAGACCAGACTTTCCACTGTGACATACCAAGCTCACGCGCTACGATGTTTGTCGATGTGTTAGGATCGTCAATAAAACGTTGTAGAATAAGCTCCTCGTCCTCAGCCGTGTATCTCCGGGAACGACCAGTGTCAACTTGCCTGCTTCTTTGGACGCTGCCAGTTTCAGATATTCGCCGATAAGTCGATCCGAAGACACTAACGTGAGGGAGTCGGCGGTTGGGAAAGCGAAGTTGATATTCTCGCCGCGCCTCAGCAGCGTTACCGTCACAAAGTCCGTAACAGTACATTATGTCAGCGTATTCAGGATTAGAATATGCAGCCATAGTCAGCGCTTATGAAGGCACAGCACAGCACAAGAGCAAGATACGCAGCAACAGTTAGGGAAATAGCCAATAACAAAACACGAGCTTGCGCGACGTAGAGTTGAAACTAACTAACGCTGACGACCAAATTTTGCAAAATCGCACCCCCTGTCATGCCGAGAGAACAATAGTGACCAATCACAAAGCTCCCCGAGTGTTTGGAGTTCAAGCGCAGGTAAAAACTACGAATAATACGAATACGAAACAATAGGTTGACCGTCTCGCAATTTTACCTGCCCCCCATAAAACTCTTCTCTTCCCTGGCACACATGCAAAAGTATTGACAATCATACCTTTCTGAATAACTAAGACAAGGATATTTTCCTAGTAATTTGTACACCAGGTGTAGTATTTTTTATTTGCACTAGACTAAATTTTTTATGAAGTAATAGCAAAAATTACAAAAAATTAAATGTTTGGTTAGTGATATTTGCCAAAGTTTTAGGCATTATTGAACTTTTAATTATTAACAAAGGTCTGCTACGGCGTCAACTATGATATCAACTTAAATTTCAGTACAGTCGTGCCGTAAATCATTTTTAAATTGGTTTCAAATGATTTAATCTGGGATTTTTCATAAAAAAACTAATACTCTTAACTAATTCAAAAACTACTGAATTTCGGTAGAACATTTGGTGCCTTAATTTGTTGCATTTTAACCCTACTATGACGTCCTGCAAGGAATACGTCAAGTTACCAGTAACCCTGTATATATAAAATTATAAACGCGAAAGTGAGTTTGTATGTTTGTTTGTTTGTTTGTTCGTCTTTCACGCTAAAACAGCTGAACGGATTTGGATACAATTTGGCACATGGGTTGACCATGACCTGGACACACACAGGACAATACGTACAAAGCACTCACACAAAACACGCACACACACATTCATAGACACACAAACAGGACACACAGGATACAGGGAGGGGGGAGGGTACAGGGTACATAGGATACTTTTTATCCTGATAGTACGTTCCCGTGTGATAATTTTCGACATGCACGCGGGCGATGCCGCTCGCAAAAGCTAGTAAATTATATAGTACGAGAGCCCACGACCAAAACCATGTCACATCGTTTTACGGCCAAAACCGTATTAAAATGGTTAGTTTTGATAATTCTGAACCCGACTGGGTGGGCAGTGCAGGTCAGAAACATCACAGTTTTAAGGGGAGAGTTTTATGGGGAGCCCATTACTGCTATGTCAAAAAAAATAGGCAGACGGTTTCATCACAATATGTCTGATGTCAAATGTGGCCTAAGTGCATTTTCTAAAATGTCAAAAAAATAAACCGATCTGTCTCATAGCAAACTGGTTTTTTTTTTTAAATCTCTTGTTTAATTACCGTGGTTACTTAAACCTGTTTTCAGAATTTTTAAATGTCACCTATAATTCCAAAAACCAAAACAACGTTTCGGAGCCGCCCGAAAAACGCGCGGTGCTTGTTACGCTCCTATGCCCCAGGACACCGAAGATGAGTCCGACAATGATTAAAAAAAATGTTTTTTTTTTTTCAATAAACAATATTTTTCAAACGTTATCCCAGTTTCCTTTTGTCCAATTCATAAAAAAATAAAATGTAAATTAGTTCTATGGTTTTCGATAGTTTTGGTGGTTTTGGCTCTTTATTAATCGTACATAAAAACGCCGCAATATGATTTATTAATAATTTCTAATTATCGAATAGTTGTTTGATTAGTAACGTAAGAGACTAAATTTGTCTGATATAATTTTTGTCTACATCTGGACAACCTTTTTCATTATGTCCAACAGTTTTCAGACAGAATGCTATATTACCAATCAGTAAAAAAATTCAACAAGTTCAAAATGGTTTCAACACATAATATATGATGCTCACATTTTCTTCTGAAAAATGATTCGCATCAACTGACCAATGTTCAAATCAAAACAAATTAATTTTCAGATGGGATGCTGGGTTTTGTTTTTTGCATCATTTTTTATTTTCTTAAATTATGGTCTCCTGGGTACATGTGACGCTACTGGTTTCTGAAAATTGTGTTTTCGATATCTAAAATCTATCGTTCAACTACATTCTGAAAATCAGACAGATTGCTATAAAACAGTTCGGTATTTTTTTTTTTGACATATTTTAAAATGTGGTCAAGCCAAACGCGGAAATTTTCTAAAATTAAGATTTTTGAATTTCAGAATAACCAAATCTATTGATTTTATAAGATTTTGTTCGTAAAACGATGAGGCAAACATTTTGGTCATGGGCTCTCGTACCAATATAATTAATTTGAATTTGGAATTCTAGAAATGAAAACAGTTACGCATGCGCGCGTGCGGTACCGTTTCGGTACAGAGTGCTTACCGACCAATGATGAAACATAAGCAGTACCGAATCGGTACCGAAACGATACCGTACCGACCAATGAGGAAAGGGTCTTAGTATTAATACTTAGTAGTAATAATTTTTTTATTGATGACCACAACGCGCTGGGGCATTGGTCATCAATAAAAATTTAATTACTTAATTAAAATTTAGTTGTCATATTGACATGAGATAATTTGACGAGGAAAAAAACTTTTTTACAAAAAATACAACCGATTTCCAAACTACAAAGTGAAAAATAACTTTAATTTCGGAAGTCGGTGTCAAAAAACTAAAATACTGATCCAAAGACACCGACTTCCGAAATTAAAGTTATTTTTCACTTTGTAGTTTGGAAGTCGGTTGTATTTTTTGTAAAAAAGTTTTTTTTTTCACTTTTTAGTGGGTTGGTTTGTAATTTATCTAAGTAACAATAGCCTTATGTCAACTGCTCATCAAAAATACCCAAATCGCTATAGATGTGCCTATAATATTTGAAGAGTTCCCTCGATTTCTCCAAGATCCCATCATCAGATCGTGACTAAATGACAATGGGACCAACTTGAAAGTATACCCTTTCAAACAAAAAAAGAATTTTTCAAATCGGTCCAGCGGTCTTCGAGTAATCGGGAAACAACATATCCCGGCGAATTGAGAACCTCCTCCTTTTTTTTGAAGTCGGTTAAAAACTAATGCGATTCCATATCCGTGTTGATCGTTGTTAAAGACGCAATTAATGTAACTATTTTGTTCCATTACTTTATGTGGTATAAAATTTATTTAGGATAAAATTAAACACTAAAATGTACTTATAGGTATTCAGTTTTTATAATCACAAATCTTGGTGTTATATGCAAACTTTTTCATAAAGAATACAATTATTTCAATTAAATTGTTAAATACTATTAAATTTAGCTAATTGATTTTGATAATTCGTCCTTTCCTACAATCAAAATTCACTATAAATATCACAAAAAAGTTGATACCTAATGAGAAACAAAATAGTAGTTTAATTTAACGAGGTTACAATGATAGTGGTCATATTGGTTTATATACAAAGTCTATTTATTCCTCAAAAGTATTTTACAGAAAATTGATTTGTAGCAGTACAATAACGTAATGAGTGACAACTCCAATCAAACATATTGATAGCGTAGCGTCTACATAGAATAGACCACAAGCGGTCATCTTACTGAACGATCGATTTGCCTGTAGCACGTTCCTGAAAAGACGTTCTTGACTCTCTGAAAAAAGATGATAATTTTTGCAAACAATATTTTATGATAAAATTCAACTTCTAACAGATTATAAATAGAAATTGTATCGCTCTGACATTAAATGGAATTACCAAAATGGTCTTCTTTCGATCACAAGCGATTTAATTCAGGTATTTTTACGATTAAAACAGTCTTACTTGGACAACTCTTTTTCTTCATAAGCTGCATACACGCCATTTTAGCTTCTTCAACAGTGATATAGAACTTTTCACAGTATATACTTAAGATAATTATTAGTATTAAGTTCTTTATAAGCCATAAAAGTATTGAAAGTATAAAAATTAAAGCCTAAAACAAAACAGAAGTTTAATCGTTATTGAAAACATTTAGAATATAAAATGCAGGGTAAGTTTTTAACCAGTGCGCAAACTTTAACACATGACTTTACTCATCATTATGAACAACTTTTACTATGGGATCAAACCCAAAATCGCGAAAAAAAAACAGCTGTTCCCTACATTTTGACGAGTTATGTTATAAATGTAGGGAAAAGCTGATTTTTTTCGCGATTTCAGGTTTGGTTAAAAACACCCTGTATTATATCAAGACATTTCCGACCTTTGCTCGACAACGATGCGATCCAGCTTGTCCCATCTTGCTGTTTTCCCCCCAGCGACGCCCTAAGCCGAGGTTCGTACCCCACAGGGTTTGCCCTTAGCGAGCGCTCGCCCAGTATATAAGTTTAGTTTACGCCCCTGGCTTAAGATAGCCACAGGATAGCCCGGTTAAGTATTCATAACCTCTGAGGTCAGCTACGAGATGCACAACAAAAAACAAAACTATTCACATTTTGCACTTACTTCGTTTTCCAACCCATTATATATTCTCAGCGTACTGAGTATAACCTCTACACAACAAAGTGTACGGTAAAATTCGGCAATTGTATAATATAAAACCTGCGAAAAAAAAACACTCACTTGATACTTCTTAAATTCTCCTTCCAGGCAAGTCAAATACGTCACCAGGCAAACAGAACTAGGTATAATTACAGAATAAGTTATACATGGTATTGAAAGTCAGCTATGAACATGACATCTTCACGTCCACGATACGTTCATAGAATAGAATAAAATAATTATTTTTCATACTTATTGTGTATTCTTCCCGTACTAACAAGTAAAAGGATCCTGAACTTACCATTACTTGAAATATTTTCTTATACAGATCGTATGCTTCAAAAATATTTTGGTATACCCGAAACAATTTGGAGCAATGTTCATTATTTTCTTCATGTTCATGATTCATCATCAGGATGTCTTTTGTCCACTCACAGATATATTTCCTTAGCAATATTATAATTCGCGTTGATATAACAACATTGACATTTGATGCGATGAGAAATATGTCATAAATGATGTTCAAAGTAATATTGACGTCGGTTTGGTAACTGTTTGATGCAACATATATAACATCTAGAAAAATATTTATCAAGACAATGGCTACTAGTGAAATCCAATTCCAAATAATAAAACTCTGGATACTCTCACCCAAGCCAATGTTCCCATGTATAGTTTGGATTTTCAAAAGAAATGAGACGGTGTTTTTCTTTTGCACAAGGTCCAAAATGAACAACATCGTGAACTCGACCAACAAACAGACGTAATACATAAAAGCAAATACAAACAAGAAGTAACTTTTGAACTGTATAATATTTATAACAGTGAGGTCCTGAGTTAGTATTTGATAGATACACGACGTATTTACGAACATCATACAGCAGAACGCAAATATTTGATACTTTTTTCCTTTTGGGTAAATATTACTAATTTGGACATTGCACTTTGAAGCCAAAAACTTGTTAAAAGCAAAGTTAAGAAAATACATTATTCTTTGAACCACTGTTTTTGAGTGAATCTTGAATTTAAAATTGTTAAACTATTTAGGTTTTAGTTTTTACGAGTACAACTTTTATTACCAACAGGTGTGTAATGACGAAAACCTGCCATAAGCTGACCAGACACTATCAGTAATAATAAAATCAATAATTTGCTTAGCCCTGAATCCTCTAAGCACACTGCTGGAGGATTCAGGCCTGGGCTATAAGTTGAGGAGAGGTGGTCAGGTCATATCTCACCTCCTCTACATGGATGACTTGAAACTCTTTGCCCCCAACAAATTGCGACTGATGGAGCTACTGAAGATAACTGAAACATTCAGTGGCGCCATCAGGATGGAATTTAGTGTGGACAAATGTGCAGTCATGCATGTAAAGCGAGGGGAGATTATGGAGTCCGAGGGAACCCAACTCTCGGACTCCATACACCTCAGATCCCTCTCCTCAGCTGAAAGCTATAAGTATTTGGGTATGTCGGAAGCGTTAGGCATCAACGGTGCTGACATGAAGCAATCGCTGAAGGAGCGCTTCTTTGGTCGCCTGAAGAAGGTATTAATCAGTCTTCTTTCAGGCGGAAACAAGGTGCGCGCCTTCAACGGGTGGGTCATGCCGGTTTTGATGTACTCTTTCGGCATACTCAAATGGACTCAGACCGAACTCGACGCCCTGGACAGGAGGGTCCGTACACTCCTGACCGCAAACCGGATGCATCACCCACGTTCATCGGTGATGAGACTGTACATCCCGCGGAAGTGCGGGGGTCGAGGCTTTTTAAATGCGAAGACCCTCCACAACCGCGAGGTGTGCAGCCTCAGGGAATATTTTTTTAAAACCGATGTGGGTATGCACCGTGATGTGGTCGCAGTGGACAACGGGCTCACCCCGCTCTCCATGGCTAAAGAGAACTGGCGCAAACCTGTAATACTTACTACAGATGACCGCAAGGAGGTATGGCAAAGCAAGGCGCTTCACGGGCGCTTCTATCGGGCTCTTCATGAGCCCGGTGTAGATTTCTTAGCGTCCGTATCCTGGCTACGTTTCGGTGACCTTTTCGGGGAAACCGAAGGTTTCGTCTGTGCAATTATGGATGAAGTTATCTTGACAAATAACTACCGGAGACATATTATAAAGGACGGTACGGTTGACGTGTGTCGGGCATGCCATCGTCCGGGTGAGTCCATCAGACATATTATCTCTGGTTGCTCGCGTCTAGCTAACGGCGAGTACTTGCACAGACATAACCAAGTGGCTAGGATTATTCACCAGCAACTTGCTTTGAAATATAAACTTGTGGACTCTGAGGTACCGTATTACAAGTATGTGCCCGACCCAGTTCTCGAAAATGACCATGTCACGTTGTACTGGGATCGGTCTATCATTACTGACAGGACTATTGTAGCAAATAAGCCTGATATAGTAGTGATAGATCGATTAGCGCGCCGCGCAATGATAGTCGATGTTACCATTCCACATGACGAGAACCTCGTGAAAGCTGAGAAAGAGAAACAAATAAAATATATTGACTTAGCACACGAGGTTGTTGACATGTGGAATGTAAGCTCGGCTATCATTGTGCCGATTGTCGTAACGGCTAATGGGCTGATGGCCGAAAGCCTCGACCAACATCTCTCGAGGCTCTCGTTAGGCGGCTAGATCAAACGCCTGATTCAGAAGGCAGTACTCCTCGATACGGCTCGCATTGTGAGGAGGTTCCTGTCTCTGCAGCCCTAACCACCGGTAGCTTGGACCCTGCTCCCGATACCGGCGGACTTCTATTTTTTATATTTTTAAATGTTTTTTTTTATATCTTCTTAGAAAATGAAATATTTAAAAATGTAATCACATGTGAAAGAAAATAAATAAACGAAAAAATCAATAATACTATTATTCCTTCCAATATTGACGTAGTGATGACATTATTTGAATGTAATGTCATTATTACTAATAGCGTCTGGTCCACTCCGACCATATTAAATGTAAATAATAGTATTTAGTTTAAGATCAATAATCGTCTGGACACATTAGTTATATTATAATATTGAGAAAGGACGCTTCAAAACTACATAAAATAGGCTCGTGGAAACTCAGTTTTTAGAAAAAAAACTTTCATAGGAATAGGAAGTAATAGGAACAAGTAACAAGAACATTGTTTTAATTGTGGAATATTAAAAGGCAATCAAAAACCACTATGTATATCAGAGAAAATATAATTGCAGCAAATCAGTAAAATAATGAATTATATATTTATAATACTGGTAACTTAGCGTCTACATGGAACAGGCCACACACGGTCATCTTACTAAACGTTTGATTTTCTTGCATCACGTTCTTGCAAAGGTGGGTTTGACTCTCTGAAACGAAACATAGTACATACCTATGCAAGTAGTTCTGCGAACAGTAGACCTCATGAGCACATACTTTTTGCAACAATTAATATACCACTAAAGTTATTTAAAACGGGATATTTCCATGTTTTTTGTTTTAAAAAACATGGTAAATATCCCGTTTTAAAAAAATTTAGTCAACAGTAAGATTTTCCAAACAATTATAATGCCAAAAATAAACTAAAACTAAAATATGTTATATTATAAGTGCAAGAAATGACGTTCGGAATTACAATGTTAGGTAGCGACCTGCCCGATCTAGGTTAATTCAAACCTGTGTTTCAGGCCATCATTTTACATTTGAATTAAATTGGAACACTAAAATTTTAAATTAAACTGATATAAAATAATTTATTAACAACTATGAGAAAAAGCATATTGGTACATTTATATCCAAAACTAAATCTATGTAAATTTACAAAAGTAAATACTTACGAGGGATAAATTATCATCATGATAAAATTTCTAGAAGTAATTCTGTGTCTGTGTAATTGAGTATCGCTAAATGTTCTGATAACATTTTACTACATTTTGTATAACTTACACTATAGAAGCTTAGTAACTTGTTGAGCCTATTATATAGAAAAGGTCCTAAAAAAACATAAAATCGATTAGCAAATGCATGTCTAGTTTGAGGCTTTATGCAAACCAAGTCCTTCCTTCTCTTGTCGGTAGGTGCTGGGTCAAAAGGAAGTGCAGTGTGCTGGTGTAATACTATGCTTAGTATAAATGATTGCCGTACTGTTAGTACATTACATGCTATGTAGAGCTGGTGCGTGGGAAATCTAAAAGGGCGAAATGTAGCAATCTTTAGAATTGTTCTTTAAGCTCGCTCTAGAGGGAGTAAAATTGTTTTTGCAGCACCTCCCGAAGAAGTTATGTAATAGGTAAGAATGGATTAACACAAAGCTAAATAAACCTGTTTAATTAATTTATAGTTTGCTATGTTCCGTAAATTCTTAAAGACATATATTAATTTGCGCACTATAGTACAAAATAAATCGAAAGATATGTTTACGGAAGTTTACATTGGAGTCAATAGTGACACCCAGATATTTTAAATGGTCAGCTTTAGCTAAAGTGGGACAGGAACATGCAGTGTCAGCGTACGTGCTACAATTATGTGCGTAAATATTTAGATTAGGCGGTATGTTAGTATTTCTCATTGTAAATAAAATGTATTTTGTTTTATCTGTATTTAATGTTAGTAGATTATTATGGAGCCAGTTAGACACAATATTAAAACCATTCTGAGCAAGTTCATAGACCTCAACTCTTGATTTACCTGAGAATAATAGAGCGGTGTCATCCGCATAAAACATTATGACACCATTTTGGAGTGCCAAGCAGCAAAGTTCATTTAAATAGATTAAAAATAACGTGGGGCCCAAAATGCTGCCTTGTGGAATTCAAAAACTACTATTTTTAAATTCAGAACTTGTATACTGACCAATTTTTACAGATTGCTGACGATCGCTAAGATAATCAGAAAATAGTTGAAGATGTGCTCCTCTTATTCCAAGTGTTTCAAGCTTGTGCAAAAGTAAAGTACATGAAATGCTGTCGAAGGCCTTGGCAAGGTCTAGAAAGATCCCAATTGTGTACATACCATTATCCAGATTGGTAGCACTGACATAATTAGTCAATTTGTGTACTGCTTGGCCAGTTGATCTTTTGGGCCTAAAACCAAATTGACTTTCTAAAAGTAGTTTGTTATCTTCCAGATATTTCATCAATCTACTGTTAATGATTTTTGCTAACATTTTTGAGAGTCCAGTAAACACTGAAATGGGTCTGTAGTTATTCACACAGTTTTTGTCTCCAAACTTGAATACAGGTGTGATCACAGCTTTTTTAAGTAACTTATGGAATTTACCTTTAGATGAACATAGCTGAAAAATGTGTGTTAGCGGAGGGGCAAGAAGGTATTTAAATCTCTTAAGTATATTATTAGGTATGTCATCCCACCCAATAGCACAAACATCCTTTAACCCGTTTATTATTCTTACTACTTCGCAAACGTCGGTATCTAATAAAACAAATGAATTTAGTGTAGAGGATGTAGTAGTCGGATTTAGACGGGAAAAAATTACTAGAATTTAAAGATTTTTCAGTCAAGTTTTACCAACGTTAGCGAAAAAGTTGTTTATTCATTGCTTCGGATGAGTTTGCCTCTGTAGATAGTAAGTCAAACGGAGGTTCGAGATTTATCGATCTAAATGTATTTGTTGTTATAAATTTCCACACAAGTTTACTATTTGTCCCCCCCCCGCCTTCTGTAATTCATTTTTATCATACTGATTTTTTAGTTTTTTCAAAAGATTATTACAGAAATTTCGATACCTTTTGTATGTAACAAAAAGTATTCAGGTGCGAGTTTCAATTTTAAGTGAAGTTTGTCTCTATGTCTTATACAACGAACGAGACCGGGTGTAATCCAGGGTTTAATACAACTATACTTTCTAGGCATTGTCTTAGTAAATGTGTTTTTCCTTATTGCATATTGTAGCGAATCTATGAAATACTTTAACGTAATATTTACATCGCCTGAATTATAAACTGGGTCAAAATTAATATACCGCGTAAGTCATTTTCTAGGTTTGTTATATTGACTTTAGTGTAGCTACGCATGCAGTTTTTTCTGGGTGAACATATTTGTAATGTTAGTAAAACAGCTTGATTTTTTTATTTTTTTTGTCCTTTATCAAAAAGAACCAGGTTCTTAAAACAGCTTGATGATCGGTAAGCGAAGAATTAGTAACCAATGTTTTAGACGGATTTTTTTAAATTTTAAAATGTCGTGATCTAAGCATGAGCCACTCTGGTGCGAGGGGGGAAGTGATGGTAAAAGTCCATGAAATGAGCAAATATTCAGATAATTATGTACATGGGTATCGGTTTTCCCGGAAACAATGTTCATGTTAATATCACCCAAAAGTACTATGTTTTTAAAAGATATTATGTTTCTTAAGTTGGTGTCAAGCGAGTCTAAAAATCTATCCATATTTTGAGAAGGAGGCCTATAAATAGCCATGACTACCGTATCGGGAATAATTTTGATTATTAAGCAATTACTATCTTGGGATACAGGTTCTTCTTTTATGGTTCCTAAATTATTTTTGATATAAACTACTAATCCATCGTTCTGGTTTATGTTTCTGTCAGTTTTATAACAATAGTAACCGTCAAGATATGGTAAATTGACTGTCTGTTTTGACAACCAACCATCTGTTAGGACGATAATATCACAGATTATGTCAAGATTCTGTAACAACACTTCAAATCCGTTCATGTTTCGATTAATGCTGCGAATATTCTGTGTGAGCAGGGTTAACGTTTTTCCACCAGGTGGAATATGGTGCTTACAGTTCTTAACATTAGGTACGGATTTGAGATTCGGACACAAAAAAACTATCTAGATCACAAATAAGCTGATTTGTCACGATTGTTACAAACTAAGTAGAAATATATATAAATATAGGATAAGCTACCTGTTTGTGTGCTAAATAAATAAAGTATTCGGTGGCGCTCTTAGGCACCGTCATAATCTATTGAGTTGATGTAGTTGATCTCTGCATATTTGCGCGCCGGGCAACTTTCATCACCAGTTGGATGGTCACATTTCCTCTTGAAGCGCTTGCACGTCGCACATTAAGCGGGAGAAGAATTGCAGCTACATTCCTTGAAGGAGTGTCCAGTCTCTCCACAGTGGTTGCAAGTAGGGCTAGTTTCCCGAGAAAACTTGGCTGCATGTCCAAACTGCTGGCATTTGAAGCACCTGGTGACTATCGTGAAATCTCTCACAGGGCATGATGTCCAATTTATAAAACTTCGAGTTTGATTTATCAGCATTTTCTGGTGATCAAAAAGATCCCCAAGGAAATCTCTCCCGCCGAAATTTTAGCCGACCTTCAGTCGCAAAAAATCCCTGTAGACGAGGTGCACCGCATGCATCGTTCGCGCGGCAGGGAAGCATACGACATGGTATTAGTCGTGTGCTCCCCCACCGAGGGGCATCACCCCATATTCAACATTAAGACCTTGTGCAACCTCATGGGCTTCTCGATCGAGAAGCCCTGGAAGAACAGCGCGATCGGACAGTGTCACCGCTGTCAATTGTATGGCCATTCTCAAAAGAATTGCCATGCAAAACCCAGGTGCGTAAAGTGCCTGGGTGACCACGGCACCGCTGACTGCTCGCGTCCCAAAGACCGTAGCCAGTGCAACAGCCCGCCTAGTTGCGTGTTGTGCGGCCTCGAGGGCCACACAGCCAACTACCGCGGCTGCTCTAAAGCCCCTAAGGCTACATCCAATAAGCTGACCAAACGTCTAGACGTGAGGCAGCAAAAACAGAGGGACTTCCATCCCCTCCCCTCCTCCCAGATTCCTGAGCGGCTAAGCCCTCAGAGGCCTAGTCCATGGACTATGCTCAATCACCAGCAGGCTTTCCCAGCCCTGGGTATTCCGCGCCCCCCCCCCCCCTCATACCCCTCTCTATACAATGATGGACCCGCGAGTCCATCACCTCCCCCCTCCCCCCGGCTTCCGCGGCCCCTCTTTCGCGCCCTCTGCGCCCCCCGCGAAACCCGCCACCGCTCTAAAACCCCCGCGCCCCGCTCCCACTCCCGTGGCCCCAATTAAACCCGTGGACGATCGTTTCGACGTAATCAGTACCGCGTTCGAACTTTTCTGTTCCCCCAGGGCTACACAGATGGCCCTGGACATCTCTACAGCCCAGAAATCGGGTAGCCTAGCGGCAATCCGTAACGTCTTCAATGCGTATCCCGAGATCACGCAAGCCCTCACCTCTTTCTCTACCCCCCATCATGTCTAACACCACTCAGGCTAGGTTTAAACCCCGATCCCTCAAGCTTGGCACCTTCAATGCCAATGGCTTAAATCAACAAAAAGATGAAATCGCGGACTTCCTCCGCGTTCATCAACTAGATATCCTCCTCATCCAGGAAACTTTTCTAAAGCCCCACAGAGGCAATCCCTCCTTAGCTAACTATCGTATCGTTCGGAACGATAGAACGCGTTGTCATGGGGGCGGCACCCTCATTTATTACAAAAAGGATCTGTACTGCATCCCAATGGATCCTCCCCCCCTCTCACGATTAGAAGTATCAGCATGCCATCTGGGCATGACCGGTCACGCACCGATCACTATAGTGTCGGTCTATATCCCTCCCATTACTACCATCGCTTCGGAAAATTTCCAAAATCTCTCGGACGATATCCAACTGTTGTTAAACATGAGTGACTCCGTCATCTTGGCGGGGGATCTCAATGCGAAACATCCCTCTTGGAATAGCTCCACCACCAACACCAGAGGTCGGCACTTGTTCGACCTCTCCTCCTCCCTAAACTTCGACATCATCGCTCCGATGAGTCCCACTCACTATCCCCATGCCATCAGTCATACCCCTGACGTACTCGACGTAACGCTCCTTAAGAACGTTAATCTAAGACTAGATTCAATAGAAACGGTGTACGAGCTTACCTCTGACCACCGACCGGTAATCATCAAACTCACCTCCCGCACAGGTCCCTCCGACCCTGACCAACCCCTCCCCACTAAAAAGGTGACGGACTGGAGGAAAGTAAGCACTCAGCTGAAATCCAACACATCCCCCTTACTAGACTCGATCCCCGACAATTTCGACTCAGTCGCTGACACGACTGCCGCGATCGACTCACTCACGGAGCACGTACAGACCGTCCTGAGCGAATGCTCCAGGGAGGTTCCAGCAACAGAACCCTGTTACTTGAATCTCCCCGACGATGTGCGTGCCCTGATGACTGAGAAGAGCGCGGCTACTCGAGCCTACAGCGTCTTCCCCTGTGCCGCCAACAAAGCCCATATGCGCTACTATCAGAGATCTGTTAGGACACGTATAGCGGAGCTGCGTGAAGCGGGATGGGACAAGATGGTGAGCGAACTAGAGCCCTCTCATCTAGCCTTCTGGGAACTCCAGAGGAAACTCAGGTCCCCCCAGTCGGCCCCCGTTCCCCCGTTAGTCCGCCCCGATAAAACCATTGCCTTCGACGACATCGACAAAGCCGAGTGCCTAGCCGACAGTCTAGAAGCTCAATGCTCTCCCAGCACCCTACCAGTAGACAAAGCTCACCTCGACGAGGTCGACGCCGAAGTCGAACGTAGAGCCTCCCTTCCTCCCGTTGAAGACCCTGATTTTCCCCTGCCCCCCATCGAACCAGATGAGGTGCACGAGATAATCAAAGGTCTGCATACGCGCAAAGCCCCCGGTTCAGACGGACTCACCAACAGGGTGGTCCAGCTCTTCCCAGCCCACTTGATCATGCTACTGACCACCATCTTCAATGGTGCTCTAAGCAATAACATCTTTCCCCAGACGTGGAAAGAGGCCACGGTCATAGGTATCCCAAAGCCCGGCAAGCCTAAAAACGAGCCCTCTAGTTACCGCCCAATCAGTCTGCTCAAAGTTCTCGGTAAAATCTACGAGAGGCTTATTTATAAGCGTCTCAGAGACTACGCCGAGACTAAGGGCCTCATACCCGACGAGCAGTTCGGCTTCAGAACTCAGCACTCTAGCGTGCATCAGGTCCACCGCATAGTCGAGCTGGTCAAAGGTGGTCTCACCCGCGGCTATCCGACATGCGCAGTCTTCTTCGACATAGCGAAAGCTTTCGACAAAGTCTGGCACAACGGCTTAGTATACAAGCTATACAAACTCGGAGTGCCGGATCGTCTCGTACTCATCATACGAGACTACTTGTCGAATCGCACCTTCCGCTACCGTATCGAAGGTGCCCTATCCTCCCCTCGCCCCATAAGGGCAGGAGTCCCTCAGGGCTCAGTGATAGCCCCCCTCGCGTTCACGCTGTTCACCAGCGACATCCCCAGACACAGAGGGACGCAACTCGCTCTGTTCGCAGACGACACTGCGATCACCTGCAAAGGCAACGCCCCTTCGTCTCTCCTAAATCTACAACGGGCCGTCAATAACCTTGGCGCCTGGTTTAGACGGTGGAGGATCGAAGTTAATCCCGACAAAAGTCAAGCGGTTTCATTCTCGAAACCGAGATCTAGACCCCCCCCTCCCCCCCGAACGATCACCCTGTTCGGCAAGCCGATCCCTTGGGAGAAGCGAGCCAAGTACCTAGGTGTGATCTTAGACCACCGTCTCTCCTTTTCAGAGCACATAAAGACGGTTCGTTCGCGAGCCGCTTTCGCTCTAGGTAGGCTTCACTGTATCCTAAATTCACGCAGCAAATTGTCACTAAAGTGCAAATTGCGTATCTACACAGCGTGTGTCCGTCCCATAATGACCTATGCGGGAGCAGTCTTCGCCCACGCCAAACCCCGTCACATCCATAGGATGCAGTCCCTCCAAAACAGATTCCTTCACAAGGCCACGGGAGCCCCGTGGTACGTCAGAAACGAGATCCTCCATCTCGACTGTAAGATCCCTACGATCCACCAGTTCCTCAAACGCATGGCAAAGCGCCACTTTGAGTCCGCTCCTCGACATCGGAACCCTCTGATAGTCGAGGCAGCCAATTATGTCCCGTCCCAAATCAGTCAGATCCGCCGTCCGAGGCATGTACTTTCCGACCCAGATGACCCCATTACACTCCTCCAGGAGCAGAATAGGGCCACCAGTACAGTGCACAAACACAGACGCCTCCCGTCATTCCGACCTCGCCGCCGAGGTCCTTTACGTACGCGATCTACTCCCCGAGTAAACGAATCCCCCCCCCGACCCTTGCTCGATAACGAGGTGCCAGCAGTTGTTGCAGCTGAGCACGTAGCTTTAAATACCCCGAATAATAATCATGATATAAATATAAATTTGATCCAGCCTGTCCCCTCTTGCTGTCCTCCCGTCAGCGATGCCCTAAGCCGAGGTCCGTACCCCACAGGGGGTGCCCTTAGCGAGCATTTGCTTAATTTTAATTTAGAATAGTTGAAAAAGCTCCTGGCTGGAGGCTCTAAGTGTAGAAGCTTATGGCACCCACAGGAAAGTCCGGTTAAGCAGCCACGACCTTAGTGGTCAAAACTGCGAGAAGCCATTATTAAAAAAAAAAAAAAAAAATATCAGCATTTTCCTTATGCTAGCAGGTACTTCCAGGATGTAGTTACAGGTAGGAAGATCTTTTTTACCAGATTTATGGCTCAATTTGATGCTCTCAAGGAAGGACCCACAAGTTATATTCGGCAACTTATCTGAAAGGTTCTGCTCGTAAATATAGTCAAATACCTCCTTCTCAGTAAGGGTTAAGGGAACACCAATCACGGCGACTCTAGGGCGGCGTTTAGAAAGTTCTTCTATTGTAAGGCCCGATGATACTAATTTTTCCGAATTCTTTTTCTGATTCCGGCAAATCAAATTTAAAAAAAACAAAAATCAATCTGGAAAACATGTTAGATGCGTCATTTTTTCTGTCGGGGGCAGAGCTCTGATGCTTAGTATGACTAGTTCCTGCTTCGATAGCATAGCAGTCTTCAGAAAATTAATCAGCTAAGGGAGGTCTGAAGGGCGATTGCCACGTAGTCCCATTCATCCCTCCACTTAGGGTTGCCACATGATTTATATATTATTGTAATGTGTAACGAAGTATAAGTTAAGTTGCCAATAAATTATCACCAAGTTCAACGAGGCTTTAATTTCACAACCAGCAACACTACAAAACCAAAATAAAATAAAAATTGCCAAGGTGTCCATAGTGACATATTTACGCTCGTGACTGTTACCTCAAGAGGTATGCTACAGATTTTATTTTAAATTTAGGCCCCCTTTATTTATTACCAGTAGCAACACCAGCAAAGGTATTCCGGCATGAGTGACAGGTACAAGATCGAAGAAATCTCCGAAATTGTAAAAGTTTACTCAGTTTTGCATCTCCTTAAATTTAGGGGCAATGCTGATGAAAACGAAAGAAAAAGATCACAAAGTACACAACTACTTATATTACAGATACGTAAACTGTAAAAAAACAATCATATGAAAAGTAATAAAGCTTAACAACTGTAGAGGTAGCTCGGCGTCTATGATGTATAAGCCGCACGCACTCATCTTCTTGAATGATGCCTTCTGTACACGTTGAATGTTCTTGCAGAATCTCCTTTCTGGTTCTGAAAATTCCAAAAAAATCAGTTACATAATGGTCTTCGGTCATAGGTTTTTCGATTTGCATCATATAGCAAATGCCTCAATGACACGGCGCAGCAGTTAAGTGGCGGTGTATGCTCAGTCTGAATAATAGAACGGTGTAAGTGCATTTTGCATTCAAATGATACTTGCCAGAACAATTCCCTGACATAATAAGTATTACACAGGTACTCTGAACGTCTCTTATTGCTGCATAGTATTTCTCACATTCCACACACAAGACTATTAGTATGATGATGTTCTTCAGGTTCCAGATTTGATTTATTATTAGTAGAATAACAAACTGAAATAGTAAGTCATATTCTATCATTAAATCATCTGCAGATTGCTTCTTATTTTCTTTGGATGTGATAATATCCAACACCCACCTGGATATTATTTTTGCCTTATCCCTTTGCAACCGGGAGCTACAAAACTCGCATAAATCGGCAAAAACTTAGTAAACGTTTTAAAACTGTTTAAGAGGTTCTGGAAAAAATACTGAAAAAAATCTCATGAAAGCTGGTCTTCAGCAATCAGACCCTCACATTCGTGAGGTTCAGGAATAATTTGCTAGTCGCACGATCGTGAGTATGTGTAAATAATCAAATGATTTAGTTCGATAATTCACATAAATTAAAATAAAATATCAATATTTATGTTCTGTAATTACTTTAATCAGTCAGTATTATAAGAAAACTATAATTATTTAATAAAATCAGGTATTACAAATGAGAATGCAAATTCAACTTGTTCATTTCTTCAATCAAAGGAACGGTGGTGAAATATCGATCGTGGTAAGCACAACTGCCAGGGGAATACTCTTAGCCAAGTGTAAAATTACCGAAGGACCGAGACCGAGATTCGTGTCACCAAACATAGTTCTTGCACCTCTGTAAATATCAAAATCTAACATCAACCCTTCACTAGTGTTGAGGACGAAGTTTTTCAACCCCACAGGCCTGGGTTTGTTCTTCACAACCTGAATTAGCTGACAACGGCCTGTAAATGGTATCATCTGCTCGTCAATTGAATAAAATCCCGGCACCCTCTCTAGTTTATTACAGGCACGCTTAATTTGATCGATCATGAGTTGAACCTTCCATAGTGGATTACCGATTTCAGTCGCAAGTGGAGAATCGGAGTCAACTACGTGTAGTGCATTGCGAAGGGTCAGGAACCTGTCCCGTGACATTAAACTGCTGATGATTTCCAACCTAGTACCAGCCCTCCAATACATAGGCAGTCGGGGGTAATGAAGACATCCCATGAGTATTTGTATTGCAACGAGCTTTGCAATCTCATTGCTTGTACTTTTCAATTCACGGCCAGTAGTACGTAAGTAATATAAATTAGTACAGTGAGACATCTTTTCTGTAAACACGTTATCTATGTATTCACGAAAGTATTAGATGGGACGCCTTACTGGTTTTGTAGGCAAGGGAAGATAGTCATGCAGTTTATCTACGAATGGAGCCTGCTTCCATATTCTTTTCCTACTACTTGGTGTTGAAGCAGATCTTCCTCGACTACATGGTGTTGAAGCAGATCTTCCTCGACTACATGGTGTTGACGTCGATCTTTGTCCTCGAGTACTTGTGGTTAATATCGGTCGCTCAGACGATACATGTACTGACAGTCGATGTGATGACCGACGTGACGTGGATGATAACGATGGGTAAGGCGGCTGCATAGTTGACGGAGACTGCGTCCTCGACGGAGTAGGTAACAACCTACTCCGTCGAGGACGCAGTCTCCGTCAACAGCGCCATCAATGAAGCAGGAGGTTGCGGCTCCGATGAAGATGGAGGTTGCGTCACCGGCGAACATGTCAATGGTATCATATGGTTAATTATTTTTTCATCTTCGTTAGGATTGTCACCATCGGAGAGATCTTCAGTAGCCAATTGAGCAAACAAGGTATTTGGTTCAAAATCCAATTCGTACTCGTCATCCTCAAAATCTTCAATCTCCGATAGATTTCCGTCCATCAATTGATCTAATATTGCATCATCCGTAATTCGAACCCCTAATAAAGAAGAAAAGGCCATTTTAACACACTATGGAACCAAAACAACAAATAAAACACAAAATAACAAAATGTAAAAACTTCACGTGTTACGACCGATGTTGCATGATCGTGCGTGTTCAATTTTGACAGAAAATTATCACGAAACTGATGGTCCAATTAGCAAAAATCTGATGACTATGTATGAAGAAACACATATTTAACCAAATAATATGAAATATTCCAATAGAATTACTAAAAATCGATCTACTTACGTGCGGAGGCGCGGGAATCTAAAAACGCAGCCATTCTTCACTCGGTTTTCGACGAACTGGCAGGATAAAACGTGCGCGCACAATGCAAAACTATTTTTTTACTCATTCTTACATAGACTCACGAACGATCGGGGTCGGTTGCGTTCGCAAAAGTTGTTTCAAATTTTGCCTAGAATTTAGTTAAGTCAAAACTCACGGTCATTTCAACTCGGGTGGAAAGGGTTATTTAAACCATACCATACCTTATAACTATAAAACATACAGGTTGACTTTGAATCAATTTTCTACGGGGGTGTTAATTAAATGACATGCTACTTACCCTAGTTTCACCTCGTTCTATCAAATCTCTTAAAGATAATATCAGAACCAAGTTTCGCAAACAATGGTAGCCTGTATATATTATGTGAAATAAAATCTGCAAGTAAATAAATTTAAATCAATATTTTACCAAGTAATAACACTACTATTTGTAAAAATTTACTGTAAAATAAAGAAGATGAAAAATGCATAAGTTCTCTTTAATTCAATAAACTAATATTAAACTTAACATTTGTCGCAATGTTGCCTCTATATTTATGTAAACCTTCTGTATATACAAGTATACACCAAAAATTTTATTCCAGTAATCTTCTCTTTCTGAATCTTCATTGTTTCTGGAGATTTGATTATTTTCAATCCATTTACGAAGAATTTTCGTAATTAATTTCAATGTAAAAATAGTATACACAACGTTACTGTCGAAAGCAATTCCATGAAAAGCCTCTATGTTCATTAAAATATTAAAGGCATTGAAAATAAATAAGAAGCAAATGAGTATACTAATAAATACAAAAGTTAGTATGATAAAACAAGTCCAGTTGTAGACTATTAAAGCATTGATTTCGTTGCCATTTATTGGTAGGACTCTGAGCACGTGTTGGATTTTCAGGACCATCAAAATGTTATTGTTGAGTCTCACTGAGAAGCTGTTCATTATATCTCCAATCAAGTACATAGTGAAATCAATAGCACCGCACGAACAATGGAATAAACCGTTAACGTCCCACTTATAACTGTATTGTATTAATAATATGATCAAATTATGTAAAAATATACATTGAAATATAAAAAAACAAAACAATCTAACGAAATTATAAAAAAATGTGTTGGCAGCGATAACGTTGTCACAAATAGAATACTTGGCGCAAAAGAAAATTCTCTGCATGAGATTCAAGGGTCTTAGTACTGATTGTAAATCATCTTCAATCACGGAGCTAAGAAACATTTTAGTAGATGAGACTGTTGGTACATTTTCGATTATCACAGCGTTTCTGTTGGATTTGAAGTATTTTTCTAAATACGAAAACATGTTTGTCAATTCGTCCTTAACAGTATTGACTGTTAAGGACGAATTGAAAGACATGAAAATCGATCTGTGAGTGAAAGTTATTACTTACTGTCTATGTATGTTTAATATTTTAATGTGGTGTTTGGTGTTTTCTTAACATTTTCGATTACCAAATACAAAATATTAGGAGTGACGCATTACTTTTTAAATTGTTGCCAGCCACGTCAAGTTAATCAAAAAATCGATCAAACTGGATATTAACTTATAATTATAACAAATACGCAAACTGAAGAAAAACAATAGTATAAGAAGTAATAAAGCTTGACATCTGTAGAGGTAGCTCGGCGTCTATGATGAACAAGCCGCGAGCACTCATCTTCTTGAATGATGCTTTTTGTACGCGTTGGATGTTCTTGCAAAACTTTCTTTGATCTAAACAAAGAAATAATAACGTAAATTATCATAACGTTAAAGGTTTTGTCTGCATTACCTTAAGGTAGACAGATAGAGCACACGAGCATCTCAATAAAAGCAATCGCTGTTATAAATATACATTAAAACAACATGTACCACAACATCTACTTGATTTCATGAGTATTACACAGGTACTCTGAACATCTCTCATAGCTCCATAGAATCTCTCACATTGCACACTCAAGCATATAAATATGATAATATTCTTCATGTTCCAGGTTTGAGATACGAATATTAGAACGCAAAACTGAAATATTAACAGGATATGAAGATAACTTGAACCATGTTTTATTTATATACCTACCTTTTACTGATTTACCGATAATGACTACTTACGTTAATTACATCTATTGCTATAAAGCTTTTTAAAGCAAAGATCAAACTCAAATTCCTTAAACTGATGTAAACTGTGAATACTATAATTATATAATCTGTAACAAAAACCCAAATTAAAACATGTACCTATTGTGGTTACGCCAGATTCTTTAACGGTTAAAATTATTTCGGAAATTACCATAATACAATTTGCAGTTCTTGAAATATTACAGAGAACAATAGATGATCATTTATATAAGCTTGAACTTGTTTCAAATCCTTAGCACCTAATTTAAATAAACTCACCATTTGTCCGAAAGTCGTCTCCACAATCATGAAAGTCTCCTGTATATTCAAGTAAACATCAAACATTGTAGTCCAGTACTCCTCTGTTTCTGAATCATCGGTGTTTCCAAGTTTTTCGATCCACACATAAAGCGTTTTTTCTATTAATTTCAATATCGATAAAGCATAAACAACGTTCATATTGAAAGAGATACTAGCAAAAACTGTAAGAAGTTCAATTGGTTTTATGCTCGGGAAAGTAATGCGATACATAACGACAGCAAGAATACAAAAAATGCTTAAGATGAGAACAGAAATCCAGTTATACGAAATGAGACCTCGGAGTTCGCTACTGTTAATTTTAAGGATCTTTAGCACGTATTGGATTTTCGTGATCAGCAAAACATTTAAGTTTCTGTGCTTAATGTTTGTGAATGTGTTAATTAAATCTCCTATCAAATAGATTAAATAGTCGATTACTGTTGTTGAACAATAAAACAAATTTTTATCCAAGTTTTTACATTCCACGGACAACATGTTCAAGTTCTGCAAACAGCCATATTGATATATGAGTATGCACAACACTCTCATAGAATAGTACAGATAAGTATTAGGAGTGATAATATTGTCACGAACAGAGTACTTCGCGGACAAGGAAAGACTCTGCATCAGATTCAACGGTCTTAGTATAGATTGTAAATCTTCTTCGATCACGTTATTATGTAATTGATTGGATGAGACTGATGGTACATTTTGGATACTGGCTGCGTTTCTGTTTGATTTAAAATATTTTCTGTAATACGAAAACATGTTTGCTACATACACTAGACAGTTCCTTTTTGATTGAACTAAAAACGATAAACAATCGACAGGCAAGTAATTTACTAATACTTTACTGATTATCTGTAGTATGCTGTTTATTGTCCTTCAAATTCAAAGCTATAATGTCCTTTATGTCAATCGATGGTCGAGTTATTCACAAATATTATAATCCCGTTTTGTTCGACATAGTCTCTAATCATCATTATTTAGTCACATGCGTTTCATTTCTGCGTGTCACGTACCCTTATAAAAAAAAACAATCGAGCAATACTCTCTGAACTTTTCTGTCACTGGCGTCATTATCAAACTCCCTTTAATAAAAATAATAATAATAAGTTAATCCAAAAGTTGTTAGTGGTTAACTAAATGCGGTAATGCAGTATGTTGTTGGTGGTGGTTAAATGTTTTACTTTATCCCCTCTCCGTTCATCGTATAATGATCATCACTACATGCAATCTTTTTCATCTTACTTTTTTATGTCCGAATATTCCTATCTATATAGAACAATAAACAGATTGTTTATAAACTTTACCCATTAGCTTGAGGATCGATTCATGCATTACATTATGTTCAATTTTGTTTCCTTTGCCGTGACCGTGACGTACCGGAAGCCATTAGTAGACCGGCAAGGCCATTCCGACAAGAATTTCGAGAATAAGATCGCAGGAACCTCCAAAATTGTAAAAATATATACCATGTTTTTCATCTCCTCAGTTTCAAGGGTAATGATGATGAATACGAAACCTACTCCTTTTTGGAAGTTGGTTAAAAATAGCACAAAGTGCAAAACTACTTATATTATAGATACGTAAACTGTAACAAACAATAATTTGAGAAGCAATATTGATTAAAAAACGAAAAGGTAGCTCGCGACGTCTTTAATTAACAAACCGCAAGCGCTCATCTTCTTGAATGTACAGGTTGGATGTTTTTGGATACCCTTCTTTTTGGACTTATAAAATTAAAACAACGCACATGCAACAGAAGTAGTAGTAGTTTTAATTGTGAGAGCTTCGTTTATCTAAATTGTACGAAGCCCTCACAATTTGAATAACAGTCTATGTTTGTATTGTTCATTATTTACCTGGTAGCAGCTCTCTTCATGATAAATGTACTAGTCAAATAAACGTCAACTATCCGTCAAATTATTTTTCCTTCATAAGTCATAAACTTTCGCCTACCGTAGACTCCGTATACGTATCAGTCACGACAATAATTAAAAAAAAACTCTCTTCAGCTTATTTTGTCGAGTATTGACTTATAACAACCTGTAATAGCAAAACAATAAGCAGCAGATTTTGCAATGGTTCATTACGAACTATGACGACAGTGTAAAGGACGTGAAGGTTGTGAAGGGACGGGCAATATTGCTGAGCGCACTCGCCGACGGCGAAGCTTCCGGCCGATTTGGCTTTGCCAAAAGGAATACCGCAGATGTTTTTCGAAGACATTCTCACTGTTGTTGACAATCACTTCATGCCAAAAACAGTTGATGGAAACCAACCGTGAACTGTGCCTAGAGTTAATTACAAGAGTTTTTACTAAAGATTTTAACTTAACTTAATTTTGTCAAACTAGCGACACGTACACTTGTATTCCCCATATTTCTGTACGCAGCTGAGACGTGGATATTACGAGAACTGGAAAAGAAAAAAATAGATGCTCTGGAAATGTGGTGCTGGAGAAGAATGCTTGGGATATCATGGACAGAATTTCGCACAAACGTCTCCATACTCCAAAAACTCGGCATCGAACAGCGCACTAGTACAGTCTCGAATACTGAAGTTTTTTGGTCATGTTTTCAGACGGAATAATGATTCCATAGAGTGTCTAGTAGTGCAGGGTAGAGTGGAAGGCAATAGGCCACGCGGGAGGTCACCGATAAGGTGGACTGTTCAAATAAAATCCGCGGTTGGAGGCCCTCTTATTGAATGCGTCAGACTGTCATGTAACAAACCAGATGGAGGCGGACAACGACTACACTTGCGATTGGACACAGTTCCACCGCGTGACCAAGATCGCTTTATCAAGAGCGAAATAAAGAAGGAGAAGGAATGTTATACAGTATATATATATATGACACGGCGGAGAATCCCTCCTTTACCGTTTCTGACCAGTCTCCGGTGTAATTCTTCGTTAATGGTAGATATAAGTAATTTTCAATCACACACAACAGTTAACTCAAACTCAAAGCGTTTACTTCAATTAGAACATTAAACATTTACAGGCACTTTTTAATTAACACTTTATCACTTAGCAAGGAGTCTTTCAGTTTGAGTTTCATGACGCTAGTCGCCCATTCCAAAGCGAGTCGGTCTCTGCTGGAGAAGAACGGGCAAGAAACTCCAGGGACACTCTTTTAAATCAAAACATTATGTTACAGGGTTTACTTGTTTGACAATTACAATATTAGTCCTTTCTAACACTACTCTTGTTGTTATTTTTGCTAAGCCGGGTCGCCCACACCCGCCATTGTGTGTCCGACCCTTTTTCTAAGTCCACGGAACTCTGTGTTGTTCAATACAAACTCTTATTACTTAGTGTGGTCAATGAAACTCACAAACAATGCTAAAATCCTTACCAGTTAATTCTTTTATAATTAAACAATGCTAATATTCACAAATACAAAGGTTTATCAGAATTAAAGTTAAATTAGAAGCTTCATTACTTCTAACACTTTTTGACAACACTTCCTGTGATTCAAGGAATTTAATCAAACAACAGTTGATCTTTAGTAAATTGCAGTGTAAAATAATCTTATTACTTTATCGTTTGTTTTCTATTATTGAAACTTATTTAGTTCTCGTATTAAATTATTACATTCAATTATTGATCATAATATTTGGAATCCGCGCCATTTTCGTCACATGAGGTAGCGCTTTATCATAAACAAATTTACTGTCAAATGAGCAATATTGTTAATATGACTAAATACCTAAAGACTATACAAAATAAATGTTCCCTTTTAGTTTTAATTAACTAAGACATGGGAATTGGTTTAATAATTTACTCCGGCGACAATGTGAGTTCGATTTCACAATAAGAGCAATAGATGGCGTTGTGGTATCAAAGGAATCGATATCATTTACAGCATGCATACAAACGGTTATAACAGTATTCCACAGTAACCACAGATGGCAGGATCAACGACTTTATGGTGAATAACAATTCTAATAAATAGTTACGCATAAGATTATGTTATAATCTTTACAAATAGACGCTCTCGTGGCGACATATATATTATATGAATAAATAATAATAATGTTATACTTCACAAAGTAAATATTCATGTCCATTGTGTATATAATTTTAAAGTTAGCAAAATAAACAAAGTCCCAAAAGTAAAAAAATAAAAATAAAATTGGAGCAGCTCAATCCCAAGCCTTTTTGTCCTCAATGTTATCTTTAATGGTATAAAAATCTTTCTGGCACAACAAAGATAAATTGATCCAGTTGTTATCCAGATGTAAGGAATAAAACACTGAATACTTTTGCTAAAATCGATGATCCTGTGTATAGTTTGGATCACCAAAATAAGTAAGACGTAGTCGTTTGTATACATACACTAAGTTCAGAATGAACATCGTCGTGAATCCGATCGAATAGGTGACGAAGTACATCAAAAAGTTTCAAGAGGTCACCCTCCAAATGATTCATGTATATATCCGTGATATCTACGCTATACACCCGATAGAAACACAGTGACTTGATGAATAAAACACAGCAGAATGTAAATACTTGATTGATGATGATTATGTCGTACAGAATATTTTGAAGCCAGAAATAGCTAAGTATGAATAAAGTTAAAAGATTTTGCAATTCTTTGGACTTCTTCTCGCAGCCAATTTTTGAGTAACACTTTTAATGAGGTCTCAGGAAAGATTTTTCGAACTAGGAACATTGTTTTAGTAGATATTCACTTCCACACTTAGGCCCTTTCCTCACTGGTCGGTACGTCTGCGGTGCGACATCGTGTCGGTACCGCGTGACGTCACGCATTTTACTGCATCGGTACCGAAAGCTTACCGAGCGCAGTATATATATATAAAATTATAAACGCGAAAGTGAGTTTGTATGTTTGTTTGTTCGTCTTTCACGCTAAAACAGCTGAACGGATTTGGATACAATTTGGCACATGGGTTGACCATGACCTGGACACACACAGGACAATACGTACAAAGCACACACACAAAACACGCACACACACATTCATAGACACACAAACAGGACACACAGGATACAGGGAGGGGGGAGGGTACAGGGTACATAGGATACTTTTTATCCTGATAGTACGTTCCCGTGTGATAATTTTCGACATGCACGCGGGCGATGCCGCTCGCAAAAGCTAGTAAATTATATAGTACGAGAGCCCACGACCAAAACCATGTCACATCGTTTTACGGCCAAAACCGTATTAAAATGGTTAGTTTTGATAATTCTGAACCCGACTGGGTGGGCAGTGCAGGTCAGAAACATCACAGTTTTAAGGGGAGAGTTTTATGGGGAGCCCATTACTGCTATGTCAAAAAAAATAGGCAGACGGTTTCATCACAATATGTCTGATGTCAAATGTGGCCTAAGTGCATTTTCTAAAATGTCAAAAAAATAAACCGATCTGTCTCATAGCAAACTGGTATTTTTTTTTTAAATCTCTTGTTTAATTACCGTGGTTACTTAAACCTGTTTTCAGAATTTTTAAATGTCACCTATAATTCCAAAAACCAAAACAACGTTTCGGAGCCGCCCGAAAAATGCGCGGTGCTTGTTACGCTCCTATGCCCCAGGGCACCGAAGATGAGTCCGACAATGATTAAAAAAAATGTTTTTTTTTTTTTCAATAAACAATATTTTTCAAACGTTATCCCAGTTTCCTTTTGTCCAATTCATAAAAAAATAAAATATAAATTAGTTCTATGGTTTTCGATAGTTTTGGTGGTTTTGACTCTTTATTAATCGTACATAAAAACGCCGCAATATGATTTATTAATAATTTCTAATTATCGAATAGTTGTTTGATTAGTAACGTAAGAGACTAAATTTGTCTGATATAATTTTTGTCTACATCTGGACAACCTTTTTCATTATGTCCAACAGTTTTCAGACAGAATGCTATATTACCAATCAGTAAAAAAATTCAACAAGTTCAAAATGGTTTCAACACATAATATATGATGCTCACATTTTCTTCTGAAAAATGATTCGCATCAACTGACCAATGTTCAAATCAAAACAAATTAATTTTCAGATGGGATGCTGGGTTTTGTTTTTTGCATCATTTTTTTATTTTCTTAAATTATGGTCTCCTGGGTACATGTGACGCTACTGGTTTCTGAAAATTGTGTTTTCGATATCTAAAATCTATCGTTCAACTACATTCTGAAAATCAGACAGATTGCTATAAAACAGTTCGGTATTTTTTTTTTGACATATTTTAAAATGTGGTCAAGCCAAACGCGGAAATTTTCTAAAATTAAGATTTTTGAATTTCAGAATAACCAAATCTATTGATTTTATAAGATTTTGTTCGTAAAACGATGAGGCAAACATTTTGGTCATGGGCTCTCGTACCAATATAATTAATTTGAATTTGGAATTCTAGAAATGAAAACAGTTACGCATGCGCGCGTGCGGTACCGTTTCGGTACAGAGTGCTTACCGACCAATGATGAAACATAAGCAGTACCGAATCGGTACCGAAACGATACCGTACCGACCAATGAGAAAAGGGTCTTAGTATTAATACTTAGTAGTAATAATTTTTTTATTGATGACCACAACGCGCTGGGGCATTGGTCATCAATAAAAATTTAATTACTTAATTAAAATTTAGTTGTCATATTGACATGAGATAATTTGACGAGGAAAAAAACTTTTTTACAAAAAATACAACCGATTTCCAAACTACAAAGTGAAAAATAACTTTAATTTCGGAAGTCGGTGTCAAAAAACTAAAATACTGATCCAAAGACACCGACTTCCGAAATTAAAGTTATTTTTCACTTTGTAGTTTGGAAGTCGGTTGTATTTTTTGTAAAAAAGTTTTTTTTTTCACTTTTTAGTGGGTTGGTTTGTAATTTATCTAAGTAACAACAGCCTTATGTCAACTGCTCATCAAAAATACCCAAATCGCTATAGATGTGCCTATAATATTTGAAGAGTTCCCTCGATTTCTCCAAGATCCCATCATCAGATCGTGACTAAATGACAATGGGACCAACTTGAAAGTATACCCTTTCAAACAAAAAAAGAATTTTTCAAATCGGTCCAGCGGTCTTCGAGTAATCGGGAAACAACATATCCCGGCGAATTGAGAACCTCCTCCTTTTTTTTGAAGTCGGTTAAAAACTAATGCGATTCCATATCCGTGTTGATCGTTGTTAAAGACGCAATTAATGTAACTATTTTGTTCCATTACTTTATGTGGTATAAAATTTCTTTAGGAAATAATTAAACACTAAAATGTACTTATAGGTATTCAGTTTTTATAATCACAAATCTTGGTGTTATATGCAAACTTTTTCATAAAGAATACAATTATTTCAATTAAATTGTTAAATACTATTAAATTTAGCTAATTGATTTTGATAATTCGTCCTTTCCTACAATCAAAATTCACTATAAATATCACAAAAAAGTTGATACCTAATGAGAAACAAAATAGTAGTTTAATTTAACGAGGTTACAATGATAGTGGTCATATTGGTTTATATACAAAGTCTATTTATTCCTCAAAAGTATTTTACAGAAAATTGATTTGTAGCAGTACAATAACGTAATGAGTGACAACTCCAATCAAACATATTGATAGCGTAGCGTCTACATAGAATAGACCACAAGCGGTCATCTTACTGAACGATCGATTTGCCTGTAGCACGTTCCTGAAAAGACGTTCTTGACTCTCTGAAAAAAGATGATAATTTTTGCAAACAATATTTTATGATAAAATTCAACTTCTAACAGATTATAAATAGAAATTGTATCGCTCTGACATTAAATGGAATTACCAAAATGGTCTTCTTTCGATCACAGGCGATTTAATTCAGGTATTTTTACGATTAAAACAGTCTTACTTGGACAACTTTTTTTCTTCATAAGCTGCATACACGCCATTTTAGCTTCTTCAACAGTGATATAGAACTTTTCACAGTATATACTTAAGATAATTATTAGTATTAAGTTCTTTATAAGCCATAAAAGTGTTGAAAGTATAAAAATTAAAGCCTAGAACAAAACAGAAGTTTAATCGTTATTGAAAACATTTAGAATATAAAATGCAGGGTAAGTTTTTAACCAGTGCGCAAACTTTAACACATGACTTTACTCATCATTATGAACAACTTTTACTATGGGATCAAACCCGAAATCGCGAAAAAAAACAGCTGTTCCCTACATTTTGACGAGTTATGTTATAAATGTAGGGAAAAGCTGATTTTTTTCGCGATTTCAGGTTTGGTTAAAAACACCCTGTATTATATCAAGACATTTCCGACCTTTGCTCGACAACGATGCGATCCAGCTTGTCCCATCTTGCTGTTTTCCCCCCAGCGACGCCCTAAGCCGAGGTTCGTACCCCACAGGGTGTGCCCTTAGCGAGCGCTCGCCCAGTATATAAGTTTAGTTTACGCCCCTGGCTTAAGACAGCCACAGAATAGCCCGGTTAAGTAGTCATGACCTCTGAGGTCAGCTACGAGATGCACAACAAAAAACAAAACTATTCACATTTTGCACTTACTTCGTTTTCCAACCCATTATATATTCTCAGCGTACTGAGTATAACCTCTACACAACAAAGTGTACGGTAAAATTCGGCAATTGTATAATATAAAACCTGCGAAAAAAAAACACTCACTTGATACTTCTTTAATTCTCCTTCCAGACAAGTCAAATACGTCACCAGGCAAACAGAACTAGGTATAATTACAGAATAAGTTATACATGGTATTGAAAGTCAGCTATGAACATGACATCTTCACGTCCACGATACGTTCATAGAATAGAATAGAATAGAATAATTATTTTTCATACTTATTGTGTATTCTTCCCGTACTAACAAGTAAAAGGATCCTGAACTTACCATTACTTGAAATATTTTCTTATACAGATCGTATGCTTCAAAAATATTTTGGTATACCCGAAACAATTTGGAGCAATGTTCATTATTTTCTTCATGTTCATGATTCATCATCAGGATGTCTTTTGTCCACTCACAGATATATTTCCTTAGCAATATTATAATTCGCGTTGACATAACAACATTGACATTTGATGCGATGAGAAATATGTCATAAATGATGTTCAAAGTAATATTGACGTCGGTTTGGTAACTGTTTGATGCAACATATATAACATCTAGAAAAATATTTATCAAGACAATGGCTACTAGTGAAATCCAATTCCAAATAATAAAACTCTGGATACTCTCACCCAAGCCAATGTTCCCATGTATAGTTTGGATTTTCAAAAGAAATGAGACGGTGTTTTTCTTTTGCACAAGGTCCAAAATGAACAACATCGTGAACTCGACCAACAAACAGACGTAATACATAAAAGCAAATACAAACAAGAAGTAACTTTTGAACTGTATAATATTTATAACAGTGAGGTCCTCAGTTAGTATTTGATAGATACACGACGTATTTACGAACATCATACAGCAGAACGCAAATATTTGATACGTTTTTCCTTTTGGGTAAATATTATTAATTTGGACATTGCACTTTGAAGCCAAAAACTTGTTAAAAGCAAAGTTAAGAAAATACATTATTCTTTGAATCACTGTTTCCTGCTGATTATTGAGTGAATCTTGAATTTCAAATTGTAAACTACTTAGGTTTTAGTTTTTACGAGTACAACTTTTATTACCAACAGCTGTGTAATGACGAAAACCTGTCATAAGCTGACCAGACACTATCAGTAATAATAAAATCAATAACACTATTATTCCTTCCAATATTGACGTAGTGATGACATTATTTGAATGTAATGTCATTATTACTAATAGCGTCTGGTCACTCCGACCATATTAAATGTAAATAATAGTATCTAGTTTAAGATCAATAATCGTCTCGACACATTAGTTATATTATAATATTGAGAAAGGATGCTTCAAAACTACATAAAATAGGCTCGTGGAAACTCAGTTTTTAGAAAAAAACTTGCATAGGAATAGGAAGTAATAGGAACAAGTAACAAGAACATTGTTTTAATTGTGGAATATTTAAAGGCAATCAAAAACCACTATGTATATCACAGAAAATATAATTGCAGCAAAACAGTAAAATAATGAATTATATATTTATAATACTGGTAACTTAGCGTCTACATGGAACAGGCCACACACGGTCATCTTACTAAACGTTTGATTTTCTTGCATCACGTTCTTGCAAAGGTGGGTTTGACTTTCTGAAACGAAACATAGTACATACCTATGCAAGTAGTTCTGCGAACAGTAGACCTCATGAGCACATACTTTTTGCAACAATTAATATACCACTAAAGTTATTTAAAACGGGATATTTCCATGTTTTTTGTTTTAAAAAACATGGTAAATATCCCGTTTTAAATACATTTAGTCAACAGTAAGATTTTCCAAACAATTATAATGCCAAAAATAAACTAAAACTAAAATATATTATAAGTGCAAGAAATGACGTTCGGAATTACAATGTTAGGTAGCGACCTGCCCGATCTAGGTTAATTCAAACCTGTGTTTCAGGCCATCATTTTACATTTGAATTAAATTGGAACACTAAAATTTTAAATTAAACTGATATAAAATAATTTATTAACAACTATGAGAAAAAGCATATTGGTACATTTATATCCAAAACTAAATCTATGTAAATTTACAAAAATAAATACTTACGAGGGATAAATTATCATCATGATAAAATTTCTAGAAGTAATTCTGTGTCTGTGTAATTGAGTATCGCTAAATGTTCTGATAACATTTTACTACATTTTGTATAACTTACACTATAGAAGCTTAGTAACTTGTTGAGCCTATTATATAGAAAAGGTCCTAAAAAAACATAAAATCGATTAGCAAATGCATGTCTAGTTTAAGGCTTTATGCAAACCAAGTCCTTCCTTCTCTTGTCGGTAGGTGCTGGGTCAAAAGGAAGTGCAGTGTGCTGGTGTAATACTATGCTTAGTATAAATGATTGCCGTACTGTTAGTACATTACATGCTATGTAGAGCTGGTGCGTGGGAAATCTAAAAGGGCGAAATGTAGCAATCTTTAGAATTGTTCTTTAAGCTCGCTCTAGAGGGAGTAAAATTGTTTTTGCAGCACCTCCCGAAGAAGTTATGTAATAGGTAAGAATGGATTAACACAAAGCTAAATAAAGCTGTTTAATTAATTTATAGTTTGCTATGTTCCGTAAATTCTTAAAGACATATATTAATTTGCGCACTCTAGTACAAAGTAAATCGAAAGATATGTTTACGGAAGTTTACATTGGAGTCAATAGTGACACCCAGATATTTTAAATGCAGCTTTAGCTAAAGTGGGACAAGAACATGCAGTGTCAGCGTACGTGCTACAATTATGTGCGTAAATATTTAGATTAGGCGGTATGTTAGTATTTCTCATTGTAAATAAAATGTATTTTGTTTTATCTGTATTTAATGTTAGTAGATTATTATGGAGCTAGTTAGACACAATATTAAAACTATTCTGAGCAAGTTCATAGACCTCAACTCTTGATTTACCTGAGAATAATAGAGCGGTGTCATCCGCATAAGACATTATGACACCATTTTGTAGTGCCAAGCAGCAAAGTTCATTTAAATAGGTTAAAAATAACGTGGGGCCCAAAATGCTGCCTTGTGGAATTCCAAAACTACTATTTTTAAATTCAGAACTTGTATACTGACCAATTTTTACAGATTGCTGACGATCGCTAAGATAATCAGAAAATAGTTGAAGTTGTGCTCCTCTTATTCCAAGTGTTTCAAGCTTGTGCAAAAGTAAAGTACATGAAATGGTGTCGAAGGCCTTGGCAAGGTCTAGAAAGATCCCAATTGTGTGCATACCATTATCCAGATTTGACATAATTAGTCAATTTGTGTACTGCTTGGCTAGTTGATCTTTTGGGCCTAAAACCAAATTGACTATCTAAAAGTAGTTTGTTATCTTCCAGATATTTCATCAATCTATTGTTAATAATTTTAGCTAACATTTTTGAGAGTCCAGTAAACACTGAAATGAGTCTGTAGTTATTCACACAGTTTTTGTCTCCAAACTTGAATACAGGTGTGATCACAGCTTTGTTAAGTAACTTATGGAATTTACCTTTAGATGAACATAGCTGAAAAATGTGTGTTAGCGGAGGGGCAAGAAGGTATTTAAATCTTTTAAGTATATTATTAGGTATGTCATCCCCCCTAATAGCACAAACATCCTTTAACCCGTTTATTATTCTTACTACATCGCAAACGTCGGTATCTAATAAAACAAATGAATTTAGTATAGAGGATGTAGTAGTCAGATTTTGGCGGGAAAATTACTAGAATTTAAAGATTTTTCAGCCAAGTTTTTACCAACGTTGGCAAAAAAGTTGTTTACTTTATTCATTGCTTCGGATGGGTTTGCCTCTGTAGATAGTAAGTCAAACGGAGGTTCGGGATTTATCGATCTAAATGTATTTGTTGTTATAAATTTCCACACAAGTTTACTATTTGTCCCCCCCGCCTCCTGTAATTCATTTTTATCATACTGATTTTTTAGTTTTTTCAAAAGATTATTACAGAAATTTCGATACCTTTTGTATGTAACAAAAAGTATTCAGGTGCGAGTTTCAATTTTAAGTGAAGTTTGTCTCTATGTCTTATACAACGAACGAGACCGGGTGTAATCCAGGGTTTAATACAACTATACTTTCTAGGCATTGTCTTAGTAAATGTGTTTTTCCTTATTGCATATTGTAGCGAATCTATGAAATACTTTAACGTAATATTTACATCGCCTGAATTATAAACTGGGTCAAAATTAATATACCGCGTAAGTCATTTTCTAGGTTTGTCGTATTGACTTTAGTGTAGCTACGCATGCAGTTTTTTTTGGGTGAACATATTTGCAATGTTAGTAAAACAGCTTGATTTTTTTATTTTTTTTCCTTTATTAAAAAGAACCAGGTTCTTAAAACAGCTTGATGATCGGTAAGCGAAGAATTAGTAACCAATGTTTTAGATGGATTTTTTTAAATTTTAAAATGACGTGATCTAAGCACTCATGCTTAGATCACGTCATTTTAAAATTTACTCATCACTCACCACTCTGGTGCGAGGGGGGAAAATGTGATGGTAAAAGTCCATGAAATGAGCAAATATTCAGATAATTATGTACATGGGTATCGGTTTTCCCGGAAGCAATGTTGATGTTAATATCACCCAAAAGTACTATGTTTTTAAAAGATATTATGTTTTTTAAATTGGTGTCAAGCGAGTCTAAAAATCTATCCATATTTTGAGAAGGAGGCCTATAAATAGCCATGACTACCGTATCGGGAATAATTTTGATTATTAATCAATTACTATCTTGGGATACAGGTTCTTCTTTTATGGTTCGTAAATTATTTTTGATATAAGAAATGCAAATGCATAAGATTCGCGTTACCGAATGTTAGAAGTAGTGAATGTCACGTTGTATTGAATAAGGAGACACTAGAATTCGTCGAAAAGACAGTTTTCCTGGGGATAACGCTTGACTCCAAACTACAGTGGGGTCCTCACTTAACGTCACTTGCAGGGCGGCTAAGTTCAGCCGCTTACGCTGTTTGGAAAATCCGCCAACTAACAGACGTGGATACCGCGAGACTGGTCTATTTTAGTTATTTTCATAGCATCATGTCTTACGGTATTTTGCTGTGGGGACGGGCTGCAGATATTGATTCTATCTTTATTCTGCAAAAGAGGGCCGTCAGAGCCATCTACAACCTCCGCAGACGCGAATCTCTAAGGGAATTGTTCAAGAAAATTAACATCATGACAGTACCTTGTCAGTATATATGTATATGAAAACATTATGTATGTTCGAAAAAATCTACACCTTTTTAGTAAGATAAGTGACAGGCACAATTTTAACACTAGAAATAGGAATAAATTAGATCAACCACGTTTTAGATTGTCTAAAGTTCACACTTCTTTTGTGGGTTACTGTGTAAAATGTTATAATAAAATACCACTCGATATTCTTCAACTAAATGAGAAGAAATTTAAAACATGCATTAAACGCACACTATGTAGACAAGAATATTATAAGTTGGATGATTATATCGTAGATAAAAATGCTTGGCTTAATGCTGGTCCTGCTCCACAGCCACTTGGGCTCACTAGTTAACATTTTAATATTTGGAAGAGTTGCTTTCCCTTTTTTTAAATTTTGATTTTGACATTACGAACTTAAATGTTTATTTTTTACCAAGTAAATTGTTTAATGCTCCAATTAGATAATAATGATTTTCTTACTTTTTGGTAGTAAAATTCTATTAATTTCTTAAATACATTGCAAACTATAGTTTTGTATAAATTAGAAGCATTTTTTGATTTTTTGTAAATGTGAGTTCCATGGAGCCGTTTATTATGTTATTAAGACGTATGTTGACTTGAAAGAGCATGGCAGTTGAAAGATTGTCAAGCTCACTAAAATGTCTCGCTTATGGTGGCGAGTGTGTTGGATCATTCGGTTCCCTACAAAATGGTTGAGCTGGATGGTGCTGATCCACGCGTCATGTTCGTGAACGGGCGCCGTCAGTTGAGACTGGTCATCTCTTATCTGCCAGGGCTTATTTTTAATCTTATATTTTTCAATTGTTTTGATTATTTTTTGTACATTGTTCTCACATATAGAAGCAACCAGAATAATGTACCCAGAATTTTGTAATATCTATATTTAAAAGAGTGGCCTTGGAGTTTCTTGCCCGTTCTTTTCCATAGAGATCTACGTTTTGGAATGAGCAACTAGCTTCAACTTTCTGACTAACTGACCGATTCTTTGACAGTTCAAAAGTGCTTATAAATGGTTTAATTGAAATGAATGCTTTGAGTTTGAGTTTATAAACTACTAATCCATCGTTCTGGTTTATGTTTCTGTCAGTTTTATAACAATAGTAACCGTCAAGATATAGTAAATTGATTGTCTGTTTTGACAACCAACCTTCTGTTAGGACGATAATATCACAGATTATGTCAAGATTCTGTAACAATACTTCAAATCCGTTCATGTTTCGATTAATGTTGCGAATATTCTGTGTGAGCAGGGTTAACGTTTTTCCACCAGGTGGAATATGGTGCTTACAGTTCTTAACATTAGGTACAGATTTGAGATTCGGACACAGAAAAACTATCTAGATCACAAATAAGCTGATTTGTCATGATTGTTACAAACTAAGTAGAAATATATATAAATATAGGATAAGCTACCTGTTTGTGTGCTAACTAAATAAAGTATTCGGTGGCGCTCTTAGGCGCCGTCATAGTCTATTGAGTTGATGTAGTTGATCTCTGCATATTTGCGCGCCGGGCAACTTACATCACCAGTTGAATGGTCACATTTCCTCTTGAAGCGCTTGCACGTCGCACATTAAGCGGGAGAAGAATTGCAGCTACATTCCTTGAAGGAGTGTCCAGTCTCTCCACAGTGGTTGCAAGTAGGGCTAGTTTCCCGACAAAACTTGGCTGCATGTCCAAACTGCTGGCATTTGAAGCACCTGGTGACTATCGTGAAATCTCTCACAGGGCATGATGTCCAATTTATAAAAATTCGACTTTGATTTATCAGCATTTTCCTTATGCTAGCAGGTACTACCAGGATGTAGTTACAGGTAGAAAGATATTTTTTACCAGATTTATGGCACGTTATATTCGGCAACTTATCTGAAAGGTTCTGCTCGTAAATATAGTCAAATACCTCCTTCTCAGTAAGGGTTAAGGGAACACCAATCACGGTGACTCTAGGGCGGCGTTTAGAAGGTTCTTCTATTGTAAGGCCCGATGATACTAATTTTCCGAATTCTTTTTCTGATTCCGGCAAATCAAATTAAAAAAAAAACAAAAATAAAATTTGGAAAACATGTTAGATGCGTCATTTTTTCTATCGGGGGCAGAGCTCTGATGCTTAGTACGACTAGTTCCTGCTTCGATAGCCTAGCAGTCTTCAGAAAATTAGTCAGCTAAGGGAGGTCTGAAGGGCGATTGCCACGTAGTCCCATTCATCTCTCCACTTAGGGTTGCCAAATGATTTATATATTTATTATTGTAATGTGTAACGAAGTATAAGTTAAGTTGCCAATAAATTATCATCAAGTTCCACGAGGTTTTAATTTCAGAACCAGCAACCCTACAAAACCAAAATAAAATAAAAATTGCCATGGTGTCCATAGTGATATATTTACGCTCGTGACTGTTACCTCAAGAGGTATGATACAGATTTTATTTTAAATTTAGGCCCCCTTTATTTATTACCAGTAGCAACACCAGCAAAGGTATTCCGGCATGAGTGACAGGTACAAGATCGAAGAAATCTCCGAAATTGTAAAAGTATACTCAGTTTTGCATCTCCTTAAATTTAGGGGCAATGCTGATGAAAACGAAAGAAAAAGATCACAAAGTACACGACTACTTATATTACAGATACGTAAACTGTAAAAAAACAATCATATGAAAAGTAATAAAGCTTAACAACTGTAGAGGTAGCTCGGCGTCTATGATGTATAAGCCACCGGATAGAGATAATATCAGAACCAAGTTTCGCAAACAATGGTAGCCTGTATATATAATGTGAAATAAAATCTGCAAGTAAATAAATATAAAATCAATATTTTAAATCAGTACTGACACTACTATTTAAAAAAAATTTACTGTAAAATAAAGAAGATGTAAAATGCATAAGTTATTTTTAATTCAATAAACTAATAATAAACTTAACATTTGTCGCAATGTTGCCTCTATATTTATGTAAACCTTCTGTATATACAAGTATACACCAAAAATTGTATTCCAGTAATCTTCTCTTTCTGAATCTTCATTGTTTTTGGAGATTTGATTATTTTCAATCCATTTACGAAGAATTTTCGTAATTAATTTCAATGTAAAAATAGCATACACAACGTTACTGTCGAAAGCAATTCCATGAAAAGCCTCTATGTTCATCAAAATATTAAAGGCATTGAAAATAAATAAGAAGCAAATGAGTATACTAATAAATACAAAAGTTAGTATGATAAAACAAGTCCAGTTGTAGACTATTAAAGCATTGATTTCGTTGCCATTTATTGGTAGAACTCTGAGCACGTGTTGGATTTTCAGGACCATCAAAATGTTATTGTTGAGTCTCACTGAGAAGCTGTTCATTATATCTCCGATCAAGTAGATAGAGAAATCAAAAGCACCGCACGAACAATGGAATAAACCGTTAACGTCCCACTTATAACTGTATTGTATTAATAATATGATCAAATTATGTAAAAATATACATTGAAATATAAACAAACAAAACAATCTAACGAAATTATAAAGAAATGTGTTAGCAGCGATAACGTTGTCACAAATAGAATACTTGGCGCAAAAGAAAATTCTCTGCATGAGATTCAAGGGTCTTAGTACTGATTGTAAATCATCTTCAATCACGGAGCTAAGAAACATTTTAGTAGATGAGACTGTTGGTACATTTTCGATTATCACAGCGTTTCTGTTGGATTTGAAGTATTTTTCTAAATACGAAAACATGTTTGTCAATTCGTCCTTAACAGTATTGACTGTTAAGGACGAATTGAAAGACATGAAAATCGATCTGTGAGTGAAAGTTATTACTTACTGTCTATGTATGTTTAATATTTTAATGTGGTGTTTGGTGTTTTCTTAACATTTTCGATTACCAAATACAAAATATTAGGAGTGACGCATTACTTTTTAAATTGTTGCCAGCCACGTCAAGTTAATCAAAAAATCGATCAAACTGGATATTAACTTATAATTATAACAAATACGCAAACTGAAGAAAAACAATAGTATAAGAAGTAATAAAGCTTGACATCTGTAGAGGTAGCTCGGCGTCTATGATGAACAAGCCGCGAGCACTCATCTTCTTGAATGATGCTTTTTGTACGCGTTGGATGTTCTTGCAAAACTTTCTTTGATCTAAACAAAGAAATAATAACGTAAATTATCATAACGTTAAAGGTTTTGTCTGCATTACCTTAAGGTAGACAGATAGAGCACACGAGCATCTCATTAAAAGCAATCGCTGTTATAAATATACATTAAAACAACATGTACCACAACATCTACTTGATTTCATGAGCATTACACAGGCACTCTGAACATCTCTCATAGCTCCATAGAATCTCTCACATTGCACACTCAAGCATATAAATATGAAAATGTTCTTCATGTTCCAGGTTTGAGATACGAATATTAGAACGCAAAACTGAAATATTAACAGGATATGAAGATAACTTGAACCATGTTTTATTTATATACCTACCTTTAACTGATTTACCGATAATGACTACTTCCGTTAATTACATCTATTGCTATAAAGCTTTTTAAAGCAAAGATCAAACTCAAATTCCTTAAACTGATGTAAACTGTGAATACTATATAATATATAATCTGTAACAAAAACCAAAATTAAAACATGTACCTATTGTGGTTACGCCAGATTCTTTAACGGTTAAAATTATTTCGGAAATTACCATAATATAATTTGCAGTTCTTGAAATATTACAGAGAACAATAGATGATCATTTATATAAGCTTGAACTTATTTCAGATCCTTAGCATCTAATTTAAATAGACTCACCATTTGTCCGAAAGTTGTCTCCACAATCATGAAAGTCTCCTGTATATTCAAGTAAACATCAAACATTGTATTCCAGTACTCTTCTGTTTCTGAATCATCGGTGTTTCCATGTTTTTCGATCCACACATAAAGCGTTTTCTTTATTAATTTCAATATTGATAAAGCATAAACAACGTTCATATTGAAAGAGATACTAGCAAAAACTGTAAGAAGTTCAATTGGTTTTATACTCGGGAAAGTAATGCGATACAAAACGACAGCAAGAATACAAAAAATGCTTAAGATGAGAACAGAAATCCAGTTATACGAAATGAGACCTCGGAGTTCGCTACTGTTAATTTTAAGGATCTTCAGCACGTATTGGATTTTCGTGATCAGCAAAACATTTAAGTTTCTGTGCTTAAGAGGCCGGCGACGCGGCTCGCAACTATAAATCGAGATGTTTGCAAAATTCAATTCTAAGCTCGTTGCGCTAGTGTGAGTGCCTGTCGGAGCGATATACACCTACAGTGAGCAATACTACCACGCACACATTGACAATTATTGCTTGACGCGATAGTACTACTAGCTTTCGAAAATTTATGATAAATTTGGATGTGTGCCGTAATACAAAAAATTATGAATGAAAACTTAATGTATTTCCATTTTTTTTTCGATAATCTGTAACTTGATAACATAAACTATGCTTCTGCGGAAACAATATTACAAATATTTTTGTTAATAATACAGAAAAAGCAATATAAAAACATGTCATTTACGCTGTAAAAATGTACGAAATGCAATTCGCTTACATTTCATTTAAAGGTAAGTTTTTGGAAATAAAAAGACGTAGGAGCCTAGAAAAATACTATCTCAATCCGAATATCAACATAATATGGTGGAAATATGCTCAAATTGCAAATGATTTATGTACTACGTTTGTATGGACAATTCATGCGTCGCCGCATTCTTAATGTTTGTGAATGTGTTAATTAAATCTCCTATCTAATAGATTAAATAGTCGATTACTCTTGTTGAACAATAAAACAAATTTTTATCCAAGTTTTTACATTCCACGGACAACATGTTCAAGTTCTGCAAACAGCCATATTGATACCAATACAAACCATTTCCGGTTTAATGGTACAAAACAAACATGAACCTGTATCAAGACTGTATGTATAAATAAATAAAATAAATAATAATAAAATAATATATGAGTATGCACAACACTCTCATAGAATAGTACAGATAAGTACCTATTAGGAGTGATAATATTGTCACGAACAGAGTACTTCGCGGACAAGAAAAGACTCTGCATCAGATTCAACGGTCTTAGTATAGATTGTAAATCTTCTTCGATTACGTTATTATGTAATTGATTGGATGAGACTGATGGTACATTTTGGATACTGGCTGCGTTTCTGTTTGATTTAAAATATTTTCTGTAATACGAAAACATGTTTGCTACACTAGGCAGTTTCCTTTTGATTGAACTAAAAACGATAAACAATCGACAGGCAAGTAATTTACTAATACTTTACTGATTATCTGTAGTATGCTGTTTATTGTCCTTCAAATTCAAAGCCACAATGTCCTTTATGTCAATCGATGGTGGAGTTATTCACAAATATTATAATCCCGTTTTGTTCGACATAGTCTCTAATCATCATTATTTAGTCACATGCGTTTCATTTCTGCGTGTCACGTACCTTTATAAAAAAAAACAATCGAGCAATACTCTCTGAACTTTTCTGTCACTGGCGTCATTATCAAACTCCCTTTAATAAAAATAATAATAAGCCAACAGGTTCGTCGATCCCGCAAGGATCTATCGACATGCTGGATAGACTATAAGAAGGCCTACGACTCGGTGCCACATACATGGCTCATGAGGGTGCTGGAGTTGTACAAGATAGATGCAACTCTGCGCACCTTCCTGATGTCGTGTATGGAGCAATGGAGGACGATCCTTCGCTACCCAGGATGCCGATAGATCCAGGGGAATGACGAGCCTGTATGGATTAAACGGGGAATATTTCAGGGCGACAGTTTAAGTCCACTTTGGTTTTGCTTAGCCCTGAATCCTCTAAGCACACTGCTGGAGGATTCAGGCCTAGGCTATAGATTGAGGAGAGGTGGTCAGGTCATATCTCACCTCCTCTACATGGATGACTTGAAACTCTTTGCCCCCAACAAATTGCGACTGATGGAGCTACTGAAGATAACTGAAACATTCAGTGGCGCCATCAGGATGGAATTTGGTGTGGACAAATGTGCAGTCATGCATGTAAAGCGAGGGGAGATTATGGAATCCGAGGGAACCCAACTCTCGGACTCCATACACCTCAGATCCCTCTCCTCAGCTGAAAGCTATAAGTATTTGGGTATGTCGGAAGCGTTAGGCATCAACGGTGCTGACATGAAGCAATCGTTGAAGGAGCGCTTCTTTGGTCGCCTGAAGAAGGTATTAATCAGTCTTCTTTCAGGCGGAAACAAGGTGCGCGCCTTCAACGGGTGGGCCATGCCGGTTTTAATGTACTCTTTCGACATACTCAAATGGACTGGACCGAACTCGACGCCCTGGACAGGAAGGTCCGTACACTCCTGACCGCAAACCGGATGCATCACCCACGTTCATCGGTGATGAGACTGTACATCCCCCGGAAGTGCGGGGGTCGAGGTTTTTTAAATGCAAAGACCCTCCACAATCGCGATGTGTGCAGCCTCAGGGAATATTTTTTTAAAACCGATGTGAGTATGCACCGTGATGTGGTCGCAGTGGACAACGGGCTCACCCCGCTCTCCATGGCTAAAGAGAACTGGCGCAAACCTGTAATACTTACTACAGGTGACCGCAAGGAGATATGGCAAATCAAGGCGCTTCACGGGCGCTTCTATCGGGCTCTTCATGAGCCCGATAGAAGCGCCATCTAACTCCTAAATAACATCCGTCTCTCCACTATTCCATTGCTTACTCAAGGATGCATATCCTGTAGGCTCGAAAATCCCTCCTTATCCTAAGGGCACGTTTTCCCTACCATTACCGCGCCTCCGGTCTACTCCTTGATATGCAAGGGCCTCTGTAGTCCTATAAAACATGAGGCTACAGGAGCTAGTGCAAATCTTGGGGTTCATTCGATTTATCGAGTCTGGTTAAACCACGCTGGGATCGGTGCATTTCATTCATTCATTCATTCATATTAAATACATTTTTAAATGATTTTATAAAAATCATCATCAATCATCAAATTATTTTAATTTAAATTAGAAAATATGTAAATAAATTAAAAATAATTACTTACATAAATTATAAAACTATATGTCAATACATTAGTAGCAAATTAAACGCAATCATTCTAAAACTAATTCCCTCATTCGACATTGACAGTTATCAGTGATGCCATAGAAAAAAGGTCGCAATCGCTTTATTTAATTTAAATGAAAATAGCTGTTTTGCTTTGAATTTTGTAAAAACTTACAGTAAAAGAACTGATTGTCATATAAATTAAACTTTCTGTTATTTAATATCAACACTTTTTAAATGTGGCTACATAAAAACTATGCGATATGCAATCGATAAGATGATTTGACGATGCTTCTCCCTACGGATACTTAAAACTGTCATTAGCTAATGAGCCCTTAAATTATGTCTCTGGGATGAACCGTTGATTAACGAATTTAATGCTAATTAGTTAAGTTCTACTTAGGACTAATTTAATTAACCTTTCTGAGTGCGGCTGTTAAGGATCCAGATTTGAGCTACTTTTACTAGAACGACAAACTGAAAAATTAAGTCGTAACAGGTGGCGTTCTGTAGTTTCTGCCTACCTCCACAGGGAGAAGGCGTCAGTTTGTGTATGAATGAATAGTCTAATATTTTTGTCCATACATTGTATTTAGCCACAGATTTATTAAAAACACATAGAACAGCTATAAGAAATTAGTTTACTGGTGTACAAGTAAGTATTATTAAGTATTGGCATCATTTCCATCCTACAATTTTATCCACCATTATCTAATAATTATTTCGAATATTTTACAAGTCAGCCAGTATATACTAAATACATATTTTATAGAAAAGCAAACTGTAATAATACTACGGCGTAATTCGTAAAAATTCCCATCAAACACATTGGTAGCGCAGCGTCTACATAGAACAGGCCACACGCGGTCATCTTTGTGAACGTTCGATTTTCTCTTAAAACGTTCTTGCAAAGTCTTTCTTCATGTTCTGTAAGGAAAATTCTTTTATCAAAGCATTTGAAATGTGACCAAGAAATGGATTTTCAAACTTCGTTTTAGGAATATATATTCCTTATTTTGTTTGTAAAAAGTTAGTACATATTTTTTTCTTGTTTTAGACACTATTATTTACTTCTTCTACTAAAAGACTCAAGATCAAAAATCGCACATTTGCAAAAAATGTTTTACATTTGAAGGAGAGAGCAGTTTTATGCACTTATATGCTTACTTGTATAGTCCATATTCTTCATACGCTGTATACAAGCCATCCCAGCTTTTTCGACAACGATATAGAATTTCTCGCAATAAACACAATGTAATGTTACTTGTAGAAGGTCCTTTATTATCGCTGACATTGACATAATGCCCATTGCTAAACTCGAGGCGGGAACCTAAAAAAGTTACTTATTAGTAAACAAAATTCAGGGCAGACTCAATTTAGATTGCCATCACACGTTTAGGAGAACATTGGTGAACCAGCCTGTACAGCAGAATACTAAACATAGGCCTCTCCCAGCTAGGGAGCATAGCAGGCTATGCTTGTCAATCCGCCCTCTCCTCTCAAAAACTAGTTTGCTGTATCGGCTATCGGTCCTGCAATAAACGTATAGTAATTCTTACTTCGCCATGTGACCGAACTTGCATTTTGGCCACTTGTAGCATAAGCTCAAAAAAACATAAATTGCGACAGAATGCATTGAACGTGCGAAGTAGTACCTGAAAAATAATTTGACGCGAGTTAGTGTTCTGTAATAAAGATATTCAATAAGAGCTCTTAATAATGCGAACCACTTAATATTGCAATAATTTTGATACACTTTTTTGATCAACATACCAATACTTGGGTTACCGTCTTGTACTCATTAAAAGTTTTTAACATATTTTGATATGTTTCAAACAACTTTATACAATATATTTCATGATTTTCCTGTTCACTATTCATAACGTGGACATTTTTAATCCATCCTTCGAGATACTTTATCAACAATATTATAACTCGAACAGCATAAATGTAATCAATCTCAAAACTGATAAATATTACTTCAACAAGACAGTTCACTACGTCAAAGTAAAGAGACGTTGCACCAAAAATAATAAAAGTAAACACACAAATGCAAAAAACAGTTGATACCAAGATCCAATTCCACAAAATAAAACTACGAACACTTTTATTAAAATCGATGTTATTATGTAAAATCTGGATCAACACAATGATCATGACGTTGTTGTGGCTATAAACGATATTAAGAATAAAGGTTATTACAAAACCAAGACCACGAGAGGTGGGTAAGAAAAATGAAAGAAATAAAATGACAAGAAAATTGCCGTCATGGATAAAACGATGGATATCTTGGCGATATACTCGATAAATAGTCGCTGCAACTATAAAAAAAACACAAAGGAATCGTGGTAAGATGGACATCTTTTCACTTGGAGTAATATAGTTACCCCGTATGCGGTATTTTGAAGAGAAAAATAGAGTCAGGAGAAAGTTGAACGGATAAAACATTCTTTGGACTTCTTTTCCTAGACGATTATTGAGTGATATTTCTGCTAGGTAAGATGGGGCCATGACTTGATGATTTATAAATATGGTACAACGCAGCAATGTCTCTAGCTTATGCCCACGCTTGATAGATATAAAATGTTCGTTATCGATTCATGATTAAAGTAAAACCAAATTAATATGTTTAATAGAAATGTGGTCAATGTAATTTTCTTAAGAGCAAACGATTTATGTTTGGAACAGTTTAGTTTATGAACGAAAACACTTTCTTAATCATGATTCTAACATGGTTCTTGAAATAAAAAACAAATTGGTCACGCTAAGTAATTTTATGTCGAATATTCTAGAAAACGATGTTTAGTACTATGTATTTGTCCTTGCTTTTGTGAGAATTTATATCTTTCATTTGTTTGATGTTAAAAAAGTTTTTGATACAATTAGTTCCGATCTATTATTACAATAATAAAAGCAAAATTAAAATTTAAAAAAACCCACGACGGTTAAAAAGTAATTGAAAAAGGATAAAATTTAAATGTTTTTAATATGTAGCAGCTAATATAAAACATATTACTGCAGCGCCCTCTAGTGAGTTACTACCGTAACATCTATTTAAGAACCCTCCCTAATCAACCACAAACTGCATCAAAATCGGACTAGTAGTTTTGGTTTTGTACAAATAAATGTTTACTGCAGCGCCCCTTGGTGAGTTGTCACCGTAACACCTATTTAAGAACATGCACCAATCAAACCCGAACCGTAACTGAAAACTGCATTAAAATCGGACTAGTAGTTTTGGAGAAACATGGCAACGTGGATTTGCACAAACATCCTCTCACCCCAAACGCATATATCGTCTCCGTTCCGTCATGGGTAAAAACTGTCTCACTCAACAACACGTGCTTTGTCTAGAAGAACCGCTATCTGAAATGTTTTAGGTATGTGATGGTTGAGCCGAGGTATACTCGGCACAAATATTTCTGATTCTACCTCTCACATGTAGACAACTTTACGAGCCAAGTTAAGATGTGTAGCAAGATTCTTGTCATGCGGGACTGATATTTATATTAGTCGTTGTGTGACGTAACTGTGGATTCTTTAACAAGCCCTTACACTCGTTCTTTGGTTCTTCGCTTTTACCTAAGATAATTGTTAGCTTGAATGAACTACAGACATAATGCTTAACTGAAACGGTGCCTGAGGTAGCTGCACGGTGCGTGAGAGTTGTGGCGACGTGTCGCGAGAGCTCAGTCATTCGCCTACTAACGGGTGTCAACACCCCGCAACGCGCAGCTAGTTTCTAAATTCTTGTTTGTTACATGATCACACCCTTGAAAGTTTCCTTCGTTTGACCAATCTACTGTAATATCGCAAGGTAAATTACCAGAACAATTTCTTAACTTCCCTAGTATTACGTTAGGTACTATGAACATTTCTTATTGCTGCATAGAATCTCTCACATTCCGTACTCAAGCATATAAGAATGACGATATTCTTCAAGATACAAATCTGCATTACGATAAGTATTGTGATATACTGGAATCAAAACAGAAGTAATTTTTACCCAACTACGGTGAAGCAAAAATGAGGGTTAGGATTTTAACCAGTATGTATATATTTGGGTATGTATGTTCATCTATTCTCTCATAACTTCTTGTATAATTCTTTAATAATTTCTTGACTTCATTAGCATTACGCAGGTACTATGAACATATATTTTTTATTTGACAAATGAGGTATCGTTGGAAGCGTTTTTATTGTCCGCTAATTGAAGGCTATGTGATGTCACATTAAATATAGCACCCTTTAGAGGACATAAAGTATTAAGCACCCACTTAGATCTCAACTCTTTTATCGGTGAAGTCGCCAACCGATTGAACTTGGCTCCCATTTTCACATTTATGTTTTTGATGGATTTAAATTACTAACTAAAAGTACCTAAAACTGCAAATGGAGATTATATTTACAATGACAGACATACAGCCACTGAGGAAGACAAACACCAGGATACCAACAAAAGTCATTAAAAGTCAAGTTTATACAAAAAATATTTAATTTACAGAAAATTGCATTGTAGCAGAACAATAACATAATGAGCGCACATTTGTGTGAAAAATATTGGCAGTGTAGCGTCTATATAGAACAGGCCACACGCGGTCATCTTACTAAACGTTTGATTTGTCAACGAAACGTACTTGCAAAGTTGTTTTTGACTTTCTGTAAAGAAATAAATTAAATTAAGATTTAACACCCTCAACCCTTAAGTGGCCGTTCTTTAAATTTGTGACAAATTTGTAGCAGGCATTAATTTTTGCATAATAAATGTGTAGAGAACATATGCGTAAAAGATACACGGCACTTTTACCAAGCAGAAAGATGTGTATGCTTTTGGATACACGATTTTCAGATACTGTGTGACAAAAAGATACAGATGGCGCTGAAGGTGTTAAATTGTGTGAAGGGAATACTAAGTGTATTTGTGAAACGTCTTTTGAGTATATTATCTTTGAACATAAAATAAATAAAATAAAATAAATGGTGTTTTAATTCAGGCTAAATACCCATATACAAAAAAAGAATATGGGTATAATAGGTATTCTTACCAGGACAGTGTCTTTTCATCATAAGCTGTATACACGCCGTCTCAGCTTCTTCAATAGTGGCATAAAACTTCTCACAATGAATACTATGCATGAATATTAACACAGTGTTCTTTATTATCCATAAAAATATCGAAAATACGTGAAGCACAGTCTGTAAATTGAAAAGTTATTATTTAACTCGTAGTTCTGCGAATAGTAGACCTCGCGAGCACAAACTTTTTACAACAATTAATATACCACTAAAGTTATTTAAAACTGGATATTTATCATGTTTTCTATTTAAAATAGGATATTTTGTTAAAATAAAAAACAAAAAACTTGATAACCATCCCGTTTTAAAGAACTTTAGTAGTGAAAATAACCATGTCAGTTTAAAATCCTATAATTATCTATACCTATTCAACTTAAAAAAACCCGACTGCAGCTGTAGGTTACTAAAAAGCATGTGGTGGCAAGACGATAATAAAACAGAAATAAACTAACTCAAAACTAACCAACTACTATCTGATAAACACGAGACTTTACTTTTGAAGCTACTTTACACTTAAAAAAACTCAGTCACACAAAATTTTCGACGGGACCTAACCATTTGGCAAGCAATAACGACAACGCAATCTAGCAGTGTTCCTTAGCGCCATCTGGTGACCTTATTGTAAAACGTTTTACAGAATTCTGAATATAATTTTCAGAATTCTCTAGTTTTGTGATGAGAAGCTGGTCCCAGGAGGTCAATTCTCGCGTTTGCACTCTTACTTATCACATTCATCCATGTCGCTCGTCTCCCTACGTCGCTTTTAGAACGGTGGCACTATCCAGATTCATGTATTCTCACTACTTGTAGTCTTTCGTACACATCATATTTTCATCACATTTTTGTCCTTTTTTACAATGTACGTCAAATTAGCTGAATTAACATGCACTTGCCATGCGATTATGTCTTCTAGCAAAAATTATAACGAGACGACCTGTTCCGTCCCAAGCCCGCGTTTCTGAACGCGGCCTTATTTGTCAGTTGAAGTCTGTGGAGAGCAGCTGTCACTTTGATTTTGACATTGATTAGATGAGTTGATTAATTGTCTCCGCCTCGGTTTTGAGCACGTATAAATGTGATGAGCTATTGGTGCCGATTCCCTTGTTCACAAACTAAACTAAATTTAAGTTCAGTGCATCTTTTTCTTTCTATTTCATTAAGAAAAGGACAGAAGAGTAATTTTAGTTTTGTCCTGTCAAATTAATCAGCGCTTGACGTAAATTGACGCAATTGTAGTCGGCAAGTTTTTAATCACGTCTAAACTTGTATGGAGAGTGACAGGCGCTGATTAATTTGACAGAACTAAACTAAAATTTATCTTCTGTCCTTTTATTAATGAAATAGAAAGAAAAAGATGACTTAAATTTAGTTTAGTTTGTGAACAAGGGAATCGGCACCATTGTTTGGATTTAACCGCTCAGGCGCTGTGGGTGGTCCGCGCCGTGACAGATTTACGACCGCACTTGAATAAACAAAAGCATCGGGTTTCATAATAACGTCTAAAGTGTTTTGTTTATGTTTTTTGCTACTCGAATAGATTAGAGATACATTGTAAATGGTTACAGTCTTTGTTATCAACGTTTACTAATCTTTATTACCCGTTTTTTTTGTGTTTTCTATGTTCTAATGTTTTTACGATTTCTAATAAAACTACCGTACCAATTCACACGAAATTTTTCAGGGTACATTATGGATAGATAAGTTATCTAATAAAAGCGTTTTTAGAGACTTTTTTTTCAAAAAAATTCAAAAAATCTAGGTTTTTGCTGATCTAGAATTTCTAGTGCTTTCATAACTTTCTCCGTACCAAAAATATATTTTTTATTTGTATTGTTTTGAATTTTTTTTTTAAAACCCTGAAAAATTTATTATAGAAAAGAAATAAAACACTTACCGATCAGATCCATACAGAAAACTCACAAAATATCACAACTTTCACTTTCACGTGAACTTTCTCCTTCACGTTTGTTTACACTTTTTTTGGTTGGGTCAAAATAGGTATAATCTAATGTTATTTAGTGCGAATATAATCTAAAACGATGTAGTATTTACTTCAAAATGAAAATATCACCACTTTCCGACGATTTACACACAAAAACCATTAAAAAACGAATTATTACAGCGAACGCGCGCATCCCGGGAATGACGTTTGACTGTCACTTTGACCGGTCGGGAATGTCATTTTCAATTTTTTTTTTAAATGTTGCCCATTTATATTTTTGCTTTTAGTTGATTTATTAATCGAGAATGTCTATCCGACCATAGACTAAAAAAAATTCAGACAAAAATATACATTACAACGAAAAAAAATAGAGATGTATTCCGCGTGGGTATTTTGTATCCGTACGGATACAACGGTCCCCTCATTTAGTTCAATCCTTATTGTGTGGACATAATTTTGAGTAATCCAATCGTAACTTTTGTCGAAGCCCCAATTAAGTTTTGATACACGGGCTATTCGTCGATTTGTAGTGAAAACGTGTTTGAGGTTACCTTGCTTTTCACCACGCGGTTTATGTTGTAAAAGGTCGTTTTGATGGCGTTTTGTGACGGCTTAATCAAAGCCTTGCCGTAACCTTGAGTGGATAATTGCTGAGGGATGTGATCGAAGTGTCACGTGCTGGGAGTTGCCGCGCGTCTTGGAGGCTCGTTTACCCGTTGTACACATTCACACGCATAACACAGTACACTATACTCGCATTGATACATACACGGAATTGGCCTGAGAAGAGCGCTCGCCAGTGAAGTTGGTAAGTGATATCACTAGTGTACTTATTCTATCTGTATGAACTATTGATTTAAATTTGTCTCCGCGTATCGCGGACTTGTCGATCCCGATCAAATTGAACTACGGTCGGGGTCGTACACTACCGTATGGTTGGGGTCATGTATGAAACCAAAATTGACATGTCGATATTTTTATAGGTATATCGAAATCGATATTGTTTTTTTTTAATATCGATACATTTTGACACTTCTTATATCCCTAGCACAACACTCGACATCTCTCTGTAAACAAAGAGTGCGCGATGTGTGGCCAAGAGTACGAACTTTGTCGCGAATTCGCGATAAAACCCTTTGATGTGCAGTAATTTACCAACAGCCGCACGTAGTCTACGAGTTCACCTGAATAATTCGCGATGTGACAAATATCTTGGCCCGACGTGTCGCGACAACGCGAATCTTCGCTTTATCACGAGTGTAGCAGGAGCACACTCGCGTGAATGATTCGCGATGTCACGAATGTCTTGTCCAGACGTGTCGCGACATCGCGAATGTTCGCTTTATCGCGACAGTGTAGCCGTAGCATTAGACAAATATCAACTTTGTGGCAGTATACATAAAGTTAATTTTAAACTGAATTTTCAAAAAGTCATCAGATATATTATGAAGTTTTAGCGCAAACTAAACCTTATATGTAGTCTTTACAGTTGTTTTTCCATAAACGCGTGTTTATTTACATGTTTGGCAAATAAATTGCAAACGCAGATTATAGGGTCAAATTAAATTAGCTACCGAAACTATAAACACGGCAAAGTAAAAATAAATAAAACCGGCTAAGTGCGTGTCGGACCACGCATAATGAAGAGTTCCGTGGTTGGGATGAATTAATCCCAAAAACAAACTTAACTTTGTAGTTGATAAACATGTTCTCCCATACGGAATGAACGGGAAAACATACTTTTGCAACTGCAAAGTTAAGTTGGTCGATTATTATTCGTTAACTTGTAGAGCCTACTTAGCTGTGATAGTTTTCCTTTTAATTTCGTTATGTAAACTACTGCTGTGATTTTTTTCACACACCCAAAACCAACCATTTAGCTGGCAGGGGGGGAGTCACTTGACTCTAAAATTAGCACTTTAAAGCTTAATATTTCGCAAACAGCCAAATAACAGCTTTCTAGTACTAATGGTCTCGGAGCTAGACCGCGAACAGACAGACAGACCGACATGACGAAACTATAAGGGTTCCTTGTTTACTACGGAACCCCAAAAATATTCTAAGATTTGTTTAAAGGGGTCAGCGACCGCTGTTAGTGTTGTTACTTGCTGGTAGTGTTGCTACGAGGAGCTTGTGGCTAAGTAATAACAGCTGCATGGGTCGATTCATCTAGTTAAACTACGCTTGCCGGAGTTGGCCTGCGGATGGGTGATCATCTTTACATACCGAGACTCCTCCTTGCCTCGGAAAGCAAATTAAGCCGTAGTTGGTTCTGGCTGTCATTTGTGGATCTTTGACAGTCGTTACGGGTCGTCAAAAGCCCGAAAGTCTGACAACCAGTCTAAAGGTGGTTTTACAACGGCGAGGCGAGGCGTGGATGGAATGGGCGAGAATCGAAATTTGTATATCAAAATTTATATCCACGCTCTGCCCATCTTTGATGTTAACGGTCTAGATGCGCGAGGCGAGAATTGAAATATTTGTTAGTGCGATATTGAACTTTATTGATATATATATAAATAGAGTATTTATTTACTTTGTAAAACGGATATACAAATCTTGCACCAGCTATCAAGGACCCACACGGTCTCTCCCTGTCAAGCGCTGATTCGCGATGTCTCGCGCAGGCACGCGCCGGCTCGCGCCGACCATCGCGAGAGATCTCTGGATACTGTATTCTCGGCTAGCCGGCGCGCCAGACACAGCTGGCCGTGTGATAGCGCGAGCCAGTGCTAGGTAGCGATGGCCGACGCGTGACATCGCGAGCCGGCGCGAGGCAATGCTGACCATCGCGAGACGGTGCGGTATAGCGCTGGATATCTTTCGATGTAACAGGGTAAGCGTGATTTCAATTCTCGCCCATCCCATCCACGCCTCGCCTCGCCAGTATAAAACCATCTTTACCAAGGGGTATCGTATTTCTTTCCGACCCAGATGACCCCATTACACTCCTCCAGGAGCAGAATAGGGCCACCAGTACAGTGCACAAGAACAGACGACTCCCGTGATTCCGACCTCGCCGCCGAGGTTCTTTGCGATTGCGTGCACGTCCCCGAATAAATGAAACCCCCCCGACCCTTGCTCAAAAACGAGGTGCCAGCAGTTGTTGCAGCTGAGTACGTAGCTTTAAATACCCCGCATAATAATCCTGATGAAAATCTAAGTTTGATCCAGCCTGTCCCTTCTTGCTGTCGTCCCCTCAGCGATGCCCTAAGCCGAGGTTCGTACCCCACAGGGGGTGCCCTTAGCGAGCACTTGCTTAATTTTAATTTAGTATAGTTTAAAGCTCCTGGCTGGAGGCTCAAAGTGTAGAAGCTTAAAGCCAAAAATCCGGCTAAGCAGCCAAGACCTTCGTGGTCACAACTGCGAAAGGGCATAGTTAAAAAAAAAAGGTATCGCATTACTCAGTTACTGGGTTGTGGAAGTCAGATAGGCTGTTGCTCCATGTAAAATACTGGTATTCAGCAGAATTCAGTTAGACTAGAAGCTGACCTCAATATAGTTAGGAAAAAGCTAGTCTAGGAGTCTTGTGGAGGTCATCTAAGGAATGTGACAAGAAAAAAGTTAGGATATATAAATGTTTGTACATACGAAAAGATGGATGGATTGTGTGAATGAAGACATAGCTCACAAGGATGTTAACTCGGAGATAACGGTTAATAGAGATGTAGAGATGATGCAAGAACAAACGTGCTACGCTGACCCCAAATAAATTGGGATAAAACAGAAGAATAATGATTAAAATATGACTTTAAGGTGTCAAATGTTGAGTTCATAATCTTCTTCTTTTTGTGTGGTTAGTAACTAATCTGGTATCAGAGTTATAAAGCCGCCCATGGGCCTCTGATTTGGCTTCACATGCAGACGAGAAATATCTTTCAGGCACGATTTCCTCACGATGTTTTTTTTACCATTTTTGAAGCAAGTGATAACTATACAATACGCATAATATATGAATCCGAAAAGTCAGAGTCAGTTCAAAATAACGAAATAATTGATTGGTGATAAAAAATTAAGTCCATAATATTAAAAAAATTGTACTCACTTTGTTTTTCAAAACAGCAGACGTTTTTAACGTAGAGAATATTAAGTGGAAGTAGATAAGAATACGGAAGAATGTGCAAAACATGTGACATAACACCTAGGAAAAACAAATTTGGTTATTGACTTGGTAATTTGGACAATCTCTCTAATCGAAAAGATGAAAAATCAACTAACCTATTATTAGGTCAGTAAATTATTTCTGACGACGAATAACAGCTTCATCATTTTAGCCTATTACAGTTCAATGCTGCACAAAGGCTGCTTTTTCTAAATAATAAAAAAACTTCAAGCGTTCTTCGGCTTTGGTTTCCTACGACAACCGAGGCGACCACATAACGGCCCTAGTGATGGCTATCATGAAATTGATGGCGTCGGAGTTTGACTCTACGGTGCCAAAAATACTCTCTAGGGAAACACACCACCATATAAATAACGTTTTAGTGACGTCATTCGACGGTCAATTGCGGACGCTATGTGGTGTTTACCGCAGTCTTAGGAAACACTAGCTTGAGAGAGCTTATTATTTTCAGCTACTGTCTATTTATTAAGTAAAATATTCACGAACTTACCAATACTTGGAAAATTATTTTATACAAATTGTAAGCTTTTAAGATACTTTGATATATCCCAAGTAATTTCAGACAATTTTCATCATTTTCAAGCTCATCATTCATCATTAAAACATGTTTAATCCACTCATCTAGGTATTTTCTTAACAATATAACAATTCGGGTCGCTATAACTACATTGATTTCCAAAGCGATGAAAGCTGTGCCATAAAATATATTGTCAAGAATTAAGTCGATGACATCAGGGTAGTAACACGTTAAATAATACATAGTTTGTACACAAATATTAATAAAGATAATAGTAAGTATTGAGATCCAATTCCAGACGATAAAACTCAGGAGGCTTTTACTAAAATCGATACTCCTGTGTATAGTTTGGATCTTCAAAATAAGTAAGACGTTTTTGTCTCTATGCATCATATCCAGAATGAACATAACCGAAAACCCGACTAACAAAGTGATGAAATAGAGAACAGAAAACAATGACAAGAAGTCTTTTTCTACACTTGACATATTGTTATTTATATACCTGACATCTATGGTTACTATTCTATAGATCAAAGACGCATTCATGAATAACATACAGCAACACGAAATTACATGACTTATTTTTCTATTTGGATAAATATAACTATTTCGTACATTATATTTTGAATTCAAAAGCAGACTAAGCACAAAGTTAAAAGAATACACTATCCGTTCAACATTTTTTTCCAATCGATTGTTGGGTAATATTTTGCACGAGATTTCTGGATATTTCTTTTGTTTTTTGAATATTTTTTTAACTTTCAATATGAACCTGTCCATTGTTGGTTGACTAATGAGTTTATAAAATTATAATAATGAGACAAAGTGACGACGAAAAACATTATTTATGGACTAATCGCATCATTATTTTAGACACATCTGAAGTTTTAATACATTAGTGACATAACAGTTTTTGATAGAACTTTTCAACAAAAAAATAAATTACACTAATAGCTTGTTCACTAGAGGCTTGTCAAACTTGTACGATGATTTTAAGTTCATTTGTGAAACCTTGTACTTGGAAGTCTCTACCATAAGGTTTCTTTAAATGTCCATTTCTTAGTTTATAAGTTATGACTTTAAAAACGACGAAGAAGTAGAGAAATTATTAAATTGTAGACAATATTTCTTTAACTGTATTACTATAAACATTAACCCCTCCCACAGCCAACACGTTATAAACATTGTATTTCACAGATAATTCATTTGCAGCAGGGCAATAACGTGATCCGTGATAATTTTAATCAAACACATTGGTAGCGTAGCGTCTACATAGAACAAGCCACACGCAGTCATTTTACTGAACGTTTGATTGGCCCGTATTACGTTCTTGCAAAGATGTTTTTGACTTCCTGTAAAAAAATATGGCAAAATTAGATGGCATAGGCATAAGCATAATCAGCCTATAATGTTCCCACTGCTGGGACACAGACCTACTCTCTTGGAGAGGAAGTGGGCCGCAATCTACCACGCGAGCCCAGTGTGGGTTGGTAAATATAACATGTCTTTGAATTTTTTGGTCATTGAAGAAAAATATCGAAGACATGTGATATTTACCAACACGCACTGGGTCCGTGTGGTATACCTATTACGGCCAAATCCCTTCTCGAAAAGAGGTTGCCTGTGTCACCATTTTGAAATTAGATAGAATGAAATTGTTCATTTTATAAATAGGATATCGGAATCACTTTAATGCGTCTTATTTAAAATAAAAACCGGTCCAGAGCGAGTCGGACTCGCAGAGGGTTCCGTATCAAATAAAAATATAAATAACATTTTGCTATATGATGTAACTTAAAATGTATGTTTTTCGCAATTTTTCCTTTATCTGTGCTATAAGACATTTGCTTCGTACCAAATTTCAAGATTCTGAGTTCACGGGAAGTAGCCTGTAGGTTTTGATTCCCATGCGAGTGTCGAAAATTTTGCAGCATAAACGGCTGTATCTTTTGATTGCGTTAGCTTAGAAGTTTGATTTTTTCACAGCTGAGAGTAGACCTGAGTATTTGATATGAATTTCAGCTTGATACCTCCACACGTTCCTGAGAAAAAGGGTCTTGACAGGCAGACAGACAACAAAGTGATCCTGTAAGGGTTCCATTTTTTTCCTTTTGAGGTACGGAACCCTAATAAGCTAGATGGACTCAATATTTTCTATCTGACTACCCCTGAGAAGAAATGACGAAACAATCTCAGGAGACAGTCTCTTTTAAAGTCTTGACATAATCTTGGTCAGATCATGTAGATTAGTGTCTAAAATAGTCTTTTGAGAAAAGAACCACACAGATTTGAGTGGACCATTCCAGTCAGTGCAAGTACTTGTCAGTAATCATGTAGCTCAACTCAGAGCATAAGGAGCTAAACGAATTAAAATGTCAAGTTTTATGGTTTTATCATAAGGCTGAACAGAGCAAGGAGCAAGGATATTTTCTTAAAATGTTATATTAATGTCGCCGCGAAAACGTCTGTCTGTAGAGAATACCTAAAAGATATAGGTAACGTAAGGTACCTTATGTAAAGTAAAGGTAAAGTTAAAGGTAATGGCTCAAACAGCCCTTTTTTGTAAAACAAAGATAGTATTAAATGTCCGCATAGGTTCCCCAGAATATAATCTCATATGACATAAGACTGAAAAAAAACTCAAACTGTCTGTATCTACATCAGTTATCTGTCGAATCGTTTACTGAACTAAGCCTTCCTGATAATTTTCTGTATGGGCCCCACCCATTGTAATTTACCATCAATAGTTATTCCAAAGGTTTTCGAAGGAAAACATCGTGAGGAAACCGGCATATCCTAGAACCGAAAATTCGAAGACATGTGACATCTACCAACCCGCACTGGGCCCGCATGGTGGATTACGGCCCACTCCCTCTCACAAAGAGGAGGCCTGTGTCCCAGCAGTGGGAACAATTTATAGGCTGATGATGATGATGAGTTATTCCAAGAAAAACTGTCGACTCAACCGGGTCCAACTCTATTACATTTAGTTGAACATTGGTAGTTGGGTGCCTGACATTTTGCGTTGAAAATTTTATGAGTTTTGTCTTTTTTTCGTTCAGGAGAAGTTTATTTTAAAATTGTAAAAAAATACCACGTGCTATTTATATAAAAAATCTTACTTGGATAGTGCCTGTTCTTCATACGCTGTATACACAGCGTTTCAGCTTCCTCAACAGTTATATAAAACTTCTCACAGTTTATACTGACTATAATGAATAATACCATATTCTTTGCCAGCAAAAACAGTATCACACAATAGTGATACAAATTCTGGAAAGCAAAAATAATAAAATTATTATTTGAACAACAACATCACTTATCGCTTTGTTTCCCCGAAGGGACAGAAAGAGGGATACCATTTGAACAAATTAACTAATAAACTGTTGTCACTGCAACAAACACAAATCACAAAAAACTTTTTACAAAAAAAAAAAAAAACAACCGACCTCCAAAAAATACACTACAAAGTGAAAAACAACTTTAATTTCGGAAGTCGGTGTCTTGGGTTTTTAACCGACTTCCAAAAGGAGGAGGTTATCAATTCGATTGTATGTTGTTTTTTTTTTTTTTTTTGTATGTTTGTTACGCGATTACTCCGTCAGTTATGAATTGATTTCGATGATTCTTTTTTTGTTTGGTAGGTCATACTTCAGAGGTGGTCCCATATAAATTTTATTAACTTTACTTGGGTAGTTTTTGAGTTAGCTTCAATAATACGTATTTTTACCTCACTTAGTATGTGGATGATATTATGATAACTTCCTGTTACTGTTATTTACATAGCAGGTAGTGGTATTCGTATGGTAGGTATCACAACTAAAAAGTGAAAAATAAAAACACTTACAAAAAAAAAACAACCGACTTCAAAAAAAACACTACAAAGTGAAAAATAACTTTAATTTCGGAAGTCGGTGACAAACAACGAAAATTCAAAACCAAAGACACCGACTTCCGAAATTAAAGTTATTTTTCACTTTGTAGTGTTTTTTTTGAAGTCGGTTGTTTTTTTTTTGTAAAAAGTTTTTTGTGTTTTCATTTTTTGCCACCGACTTTCGAATAAAAAGTTTTATTTTTCACTTTTTAGTTGTGGTACCTACCCCACACACATTCGAATACCACTACCTGCTACCAATGACAGAAACTTAACATATCATCTACATACTAAGTGGGAAAAAAATTACGTATTTTGTAGCTAACTCAAAAACTATCCAAGCAAAGTTAATAAAAATTATATGGGGCCAATTCGAGAGCACACACTTTCAAACAAAAAAATAATTTTCAAAATCGGTCCACAACTGACGGAGAAATCGGTGGACAAAAATAAAAAAACAAACATACGCGACGAACATTATAACCGAAGTCGGTTAAAAACTAAGGATGGATTTAAGAAAGTGATTCATCAAAAAACATAATTTCGTATCCACTTCAATAGTAATGTCAACTGTATATTTTATGGTAATAGTTGTGCACAAATAAATAAATAAATTAATTATGTTACATACCACTGCCACTGTTCCCACTTTTATTTCAAAGAACATAAAGTCGATGTAACACAGCACACGGTAAAATACACCAAACGTGTGATACAAAGCCTGTAAACAATAATAATAAGTTAACAAAGAGAATTCTATCTTTTTATTTATCTCATAGCACCACATAGTACGACTATCGGCTTACTATGTGGTTGAAAACATCTGAGCTTAATATACTATCGGAATAAATTCCAATTACACACCATTCGAGCAACAATAATTGGATTGGTGGCTCAAACAAGTGTGGTATGCTACCAATTATAACAGATTTATTTGTGTCAAAAATCTTTTGGTTAACCTTCTTATAGCTTTTATCATCATTCTTATCCATAGCCCGTTCCTGTGGAAGACTGTTCAGATGTTCAGATTCATCACTTTATCTTATTAGCTTTAGCACTTTGAAATTGATATCTCGTGGTAAATATTTTTTTAGGGCATACCACTCATATCTTTTGCTTCGCATGAAGTTACAGTATACGTTTGCGTCGTCGCAATATATTTAGTAAGCCTTGTCAATAACTGAGTCCACATTGTTTAAATTAAAGATCAATTTTAATAACAACTTACCAATGCCTGGAAAATTTTCTTAAATAGATTGTAAGTTTTTACAATCTTTAGGTATATCCTAAACAATTTGAGACAATGTTCAGCATTTTCGTGATCACTAGTCATCACCAGAATTTCTTTAACCCAATTTTCGAGATATTTTCTTAATAAAAGAATAATTCGGATGGCTATTACTAAATTGATATCTGATGCGATGTACATTATGTCACAAAACATGTCACAAAAAAGATTGAAAGAATGAAGGTAGTAACTTGATATATAAAACATAGTATGTAAGACTATATCAGTACAGACAATCGTAGTTATTGAGATCCAATTCCAAAAAATAAAACTTTTGACACTAAAATCGATGCTTTTGTGTATATTTTGGATTTTCAAAATTAGCAATACGTAGTTTGTCTTATGGATTTCATCCACAACGAACATAATCAAGAAACTGATCGCAAAAGAACAAAAAAAGATGACGGAAATAAGTGATAAGAGGTTGTTTTTTAAATTTGATATATTCTGTCTCGGGTGTATGGCAAACATCCTATAGATACACAATGCATTCATAAATAACACAAAGAAGAATGCAAATATTTGATATCTTCTTCCTCGTGGATAAATATGATAATTTCGTATATTATATTTTGATGCCATAAAGAAATTAAGCGAATAGTTAAGAGAATAAAAGATTCTCTGTATGTCGTTATGCAGATAATTGTTGAGTAACAAACGGTATGATATCTGTAGGATGACTTCTTGTTTTTGTGGCATTGTTTTTTTTATTATCAACTTCAACTTTCTTATACTGGTTTGTATTTTTATTAGATTGTTACGGAGCAATTCGATTGAGTTAACATTTATTTACGAACTGATCACACCAATGTTTAGAAAAAAAATAATCTTCCTAAATATCTTGATACATTAGTTATATTAAAACTCTAGAAAATTTATGACAAAAATAAGACTCATTAGTAAGAACATTACATTCTGTTAAAAGTTTGACAGCATTATTTGGGTATTTTAACAAGATTGATATATAAACGAAAGTTAAACGAAAGTTGAAGGTATGATAAGTAGAAAAAGGACGTCAGCTGAGCGAGAAGCACTAGGTTCAATTCTCAAGGTTATTTGCTTTTCTAGACAATATTTTTTTTATTTATTTATCGGAGCTACGTATATACTTATACTCCCGACTTCTTACCAAAATCTACAGAACGCCACCTGCTACGATCCTTACTCCTTTTGCTTCATTTACGTTCGTACATTTTCGCAGCTATCTTTATGAAAAAAACCCAGTATGATACAATATTATTTCAACTATTAGCTCTCTGTTGATAATAATTATTCTTCGGTATTCCCCAGGGCAGCATCTTAGGGCCAAACTTATTCCTTGTTGGCTAAGTAGCAACAGCTGCACGGGTCGATCGATTAGGTTAAGCTACGCTTGCCGCGGTTGGTCTGTGGATGGGTGACCATCTTTACATACCAAGACCCCTCTGTACCTTGGGAAGCACGTTAAGCCGTTGATCCCGGCTGTCATTTGTAGATCTTTGACAGTCGTTACATGTAGTTAGAAGCCCAAAAAGTCTGACAACCAGTCTTACCAAGGGGTATCGTACTGTTACCTAGTAACTAGGTTGTGGAGGTCAGACAGGCAGTCGCTCCATGTAAAATACTGGTATTCAGCTGCATCCGGTTAGACTGGAAGCCGACACCAACATAGTTGAGAAAAGACTAGGCAGATGATAATAAGAAAATATAAAATTTATTATGTACATCATCTGCCTAGCCTTTTCCCAACTATGTTGGGGTTGGCTTCCAGTCTAACCGGATGCAGCTTAATTATGTACAAAATATGTAAAAGACAAACTTTAATTTTAAGTGTAATAAAAAGTATCTAATGAATAGTATAATTTATTGACTTTATGAGGTCTTGATCGCTGAAAATAGAATTGCAAAAGTAGAATAATGTAATTCGTGTTAATATCTCATCAAAGATGATAGTAGCGCTGCATCTATATAGAACAGGCTACGAGCGGTTATCCTACTGAACTTTAGATTTAATTTTAACTTTAGAAACAATATACTGTGAGATTATTTTCCTGCCGAAGTGATGTCAGACATTTTAGTTCGCAACGAGGTATCAATCACTCTCTTCTTTATTTAACTAAGAAGGCAGATAATAATAACGCAAGACACGTCCAATATTATATTGGTGATATATCAGATAAAAACAATTACAGACCGATCTCATTAGCGACAGTCATCGCGAAGGTATTTGGCAGCATGCTTAATGCTCAGTTGAACAATACAATAACTTTGCACAATAACCAGTTTGGGTTCAGGCCCAAACTGTCCACAGATAGTGCTATACTGAGTTTAAAGCATGCTGTCAGATATTACACGGATCGGAGCACGCCTGTTTATGCCTGCTTCCTCGATCTGTCCAGAGCGTTTGACCTAGTTTCGTAAAAAGTGTTGTGGAAAAAGTTGCTCGATAGGCAAGTTGCGCCAGAAGTTGTTAAAATCTTCCAGCACTGGTACGGAAACCAGGTCAACAATGTTAAATGGTCGAGAGCTCTGTCGGACTCGTACAGGTTGGAGTGCGAGGTGAGGCGGGGAGGATTGAGCTCACCAACGCTCTTCAATCTGTATATTGATGGACTCGTTGCCGAGCTCAGCAGCCACCATATTGGATACCATATTGATGATGTTTGCTTTAACAACATCAGCTACGCTGATGATATGGTACTGCTGAGCGCGTCAATAGGGGGACTCAGAGAGCTAATAAGCATTTGCGAAACGTACGCTCATACATATGGCTTAAAATATAACGTTAAAAGAGCGAGTTTATGGTTTTCAATGCGGGTTCTAACTGTCCGGCGGAAGTTCCACCAGTAAGGCTATGTGGGGTGCCCTTGGAGTGGGTATTTAGGGGTATGAGGAACAGGGTGTAAAGTTCACTCATCCACCATAGAAAAGGGAGGATCCTCCGACCAGACGGGTGTTGTGTCTGGCCGGCAACTGCCCATCGGTTTGAAGTTGAAATCTTGTATCTATGTCGATTGCTCGGTAAACTCTAACTGCGCGATGCAGGATTTGTGTGACGTCATGTCTTTGATGCGTAGTTCATATGTGGCGGTGTAACCGCTACAGGTACATACTTTTAAGTATACGGGCCATATTGTGACGTCCAACCTGAAGGACGACGCTGATATTGACCCAGAAAGGAGGGCGCTGTCGGTGAGGGCGAATATGATTGCTCGCAGGTTTGCTCGTAGCTTCAAGGATGTGAAGATCAACTTGTTTCGAGCCTACTGCACATCTTTTTATACGAGTAGTCTGTGGGTGTCATATTTGCAGAAATCCTACAGCGCTCTCCGCGTTCAATATAATAACGCGCTGAGGGCGCTGCTGCGGTTGCCTCGCTTCTGCAGCGCATCGGGAATGTTCGCGAGCGTCCGCATTGACTGTTTTTATGCCAGCATGCGCAAGAGGGCGACCTTGATAGCGAGTAGAGTGCGGGGCCGCGGCAACAGTTTTCTTACCGTTGTTGCCAACAGGTTAGACGGGCCTTTCATGCAGCACTGGCAGGCCTTACATGCACCCGTATATCGGGCTTGGGGCAGGTAAAAATGCAAAATAATGACATGGTTTCTTAATTTTTTTAGTTTTACAAGTATTTTGACATTTTTATAAAATTTCAATCATTGACAATTTCATATACATTTTATTTTATTTTTCCATTCTGACATTTTTATAATTTTTTGAAAATTTTGTTTACGTCATTTTGTTTTTTTAATGATTTGAATATTTAATAGTTATTGTATTTTGGGTTTTTATCTATGAGTTTATAATTTAAATGTAAGAGTGATAACTATGGACTAGAATTATGTCTGAAATAAATAAATAAATTATTGCATTCTAAGAGATGTTACATTTTTTTAAATCGATGGAGCTTCCTATATTTTGGCGTCACCTATCTCGTCATATCATTTTGGTGTTCTTTCGATGTTATTTATTTGTAGTACTACTTGTATTTTATTTGCACATGCCCCACATAGAGATAATCACATTAAATTGCTCTCTCATCTTGACGACAAATATTATGAAAGATAAACCATGAAATCAGAAATTATTAAAGAGCTGTCCATAGTGATATATTTATGCTCGTTACTGTTAACTCAAGAGAAATGTTGCAGATTTCTTTTAAATTTATGCTTCTTTTATTTATTACCCGTAGCAATACCAGCAAAGGCATTCCGGCATGAGTGGCAGGCACAAGATCGTAGGAACCTCTGAAATTGTAAAAAGTATGCATACTTAGTTTTGCATCTCCTTAAATTTAGGGGCAATGCTGATGAAAATGAAAGAAAAGATCACAAAGTACACAACAACTTATATTATAGATATGTAAACTGTAAAAACACAATAATATGAAAAGTAATAAAGCTTAACAACTGTAGAGGTAGCTCGGCATCTATGATGTACAAGCCGCACGCGCTCATCTTCTTAAATGATGCCTTCTCTACACGTTGAATGTTCTTGCAGAATCTTCTTTCTGGTTCTGAAAATTCGAAAAAATTAAGTTATATAATGGTCTTCGGTTAAAGGTGGTTTTTTTTGGCACCATGTGGCAACTGCCTCAATGACACGGCGCAGCACTTAAGTGGCGGTGTATGCTCAGTCTGAATAGTTTAACGGTATAAGTGCATTTTGCATTCAAATAATACTTGCCAGAACAATTCCTTGACGTAATATGTATTACACAGGTACTTTGAATGTCTCTCATTGCTGCATAGAATTTCTCACATTCCACGCACAGGGCTATTAGTATGATGATGTTCTTCAGGTTCCAGATTTGATTTACTATTAGTAGAATAACAAACTGAAATAGTAAGTTACATTCCATCATTTATATCATCTGCAGATTGCTTTTTATTTTCATTGGATGTGATAATATCCACGACGCACTTGGATATTATTTTTGCCTTATTTATATACCATATCATACTTTACATCCATAAAACATAAAGGCTGACTTCGGATCAATTTTCTACGGGGGTCTTAATTAGTTGACATGCTACTAACCCTAGTTTCACCTCGTTCTATCAAATCCCTTAAAGATAGTACCAGAACCATATTTCGCAAACATTGGTAGCTTGTATATATTATGTGAAATAAAATCTGTAAGAAAATAAATATAAAATCATGTTTTACCTAATAAAAATTTACTATTTGTGAAAATTGAATGTAAAATAAAGAAGATGTAAAATGCATAAGTTCTTTTTAATTCAATAAACTAATAATAAACTTAACATTTGCCGTAATGTTGCCTCTATATTTATGTAAATCATCTGTATATGTACGTATATACCAAACATTGTTTTCCAATAACCTTCACTTTCTAAATCTTCATTATTTCTGGAGATTTGATTTTTTTCAGTCCATTTATGAAGAATTTTCGTAATTAATTTCAATATAAAAATAGCATACAAAACGTTACTGTCGAAAGCAATTCCATGAAAAGCCTCTATGTTCATCAAAATATTAAAGGCATTGAAAAAAAAAAAGAAACTAATGAGTAAACTAATAAATATAATAGTTAGTATGATAACACAAGTCCAGTTGTAGACCATTAAAGCTTTGAGTTCGTTGCCATTTATTTGTAGGACTCTGAGCACGTGTTGGATTTTCCAGACCATCAAAATGTCATTTTTGAGTCTCGTTGAGAAGCTGTTCAATAAATCTCCGATCAAGAAGATAGTGAAATCAAAAGCGCCGCACGAACAATAGAATAAACCGTTAATGTCCCACCTGTTACTGTATTCCACTAATAATGTGATCAAATTATGTAAACATATACATTGAAATATAAACAAACAAAACAATCTAATGAAATTATAAAGAAATGTGTTGGCAGCGATAACGTTGTCACCAATAGAATACTTGGCGCAAAAGAAAACTCTCTGTATAAAATTCAAGGGTCTTAGTACTGATTGTAAATCATCTTCAATCACGAAGCTAATAAACATTTTAGTAGATGAGACTGTTGGTACATTTTCGATTATCACAGCGTTTCTGTTGGATTTGAAGTATTTTTCTAAATACGAAAACATATTTGTTACAATACTGTTAAGGACGAATTGAAAGACATGAAAATCGATCTGTGAGTGAAAAGTTATTACTTACTGTCTGTGTATGTTTAATATTTTAATGTGGTGTTTGGTATTTTCTTAATATTTTCGATTACCAAATATAAAATATTAGGAGTGACTCACCACTTTTTAAATTGTTGCCAGCCACGTCAAGTTTATCAAAAAATCGATCATAATCATAATCATTTTAAACATTCATCGTTCATTCATTCGTTTTTCATTTTCATTGTTTTGATCAAACTGAATATTAACTTATAATTATAACAAATACGCAAACTGAAGAAAAACAATAGTATAAGAAGTAATAAAGCTTGACAGCTGTAGAGATAGCTCGACGTCTATGATGAACAAGCCGCGAGCGCTCATCTTCTTGAATGATGCTTTTTGTACGCGTTGGATGTTCTTGCAAAACTTTCTTTGATCTAAACAAAGAAATTATAACGTAAATTATCATAACGTAAAAGATATGGTCTGCATTACCTTAAGGGAGACAAATAGAGCACACGAGCGTCTCGTTAAAAACAATCTCTGTTATAATTATACCACTAAAACAACACGTACCAGAACATCTACTTGATTTCATGAGCATTACACAGGTACTCTGAACATCTCTCATAGCTGCATAGAATCTTTCAAATTGCACACAAGCATATAAATATGATAATATTCTTTACAGAACTAAGCGATGGAAAGTTCAAAACCCACATCAAACGTGTCCTTATCAAAAAAGTATATTAAAAGATTAAAGACTATGTTGAAGACAAGGAAGTTTGGCAATAATTCCTTCTGCACATGAGGCTTCCCTGGTACCTTAATAACGGCATAACAATGTAAATGTCTATTAACTATTCCCAAACTACGATGATTATTTTATTTTACTTTTTCACATACTTCATTGACGTAATCTTTTCATTATTTGACATTTTATAATTTTTATGCCTACAATATTCTATATATATTTTTTTTTTATCAAATTATATTTGTTACAGCTATAGTGGCAATCATGTCATTTGGTTTAAATAGGTCCTTATTTTTACTATTTTGTTTATCTTTTAAATAGATTCTTTTCTTTTAGATTTTGTGAATGTGAGAACGTTGTAGGCTGTAGACTTGTGGACCATTTTCTATTTTACTAAGTACCTGCTACTTGTTGATATGCCTACACTGCCCTCCCATACCTATTAACACTGTAATTTGGAAACATTTTAGAAACCATTTATTTTGAAAAGAGTAACCGTGGAGTTTGTTGCCGGCTCATCTCCATAGGAAGCGACCAATTGGAACCGTGCACCTAGCTTCTGACGTTTCATAAGTGCCCTTGTAGGTTTATGTGAAATAAAATATTTTGATTTTGATTTTTTTTTATTATGTTCCAGGTTCGAAATACGAAAATTAGAACGCAACAATACCAAGAAGTCGTGAAAGGTGGCCGTTTTGGGGGACTGTTTTATGTACGTAGCTTGACGTTTAATGTTGTGATTCTAATTTGAATAAATGGATTTGATAAGGCAGTTTGACTTGCATAACCACACGCATGATATGTCACAATAGCGTTGGTAAGGCTTGTGTTGAAAGAATAACAAGAGAGACGGCATGGCCCACATACCTTTTGGTTGACACAATGCTTTTTGGTCAAGATTGACCCTATGATGGCAACTGCCTCAACGACACGGCGCAGTGTACATTACTGGAGTACTTAGCCTGGTCAGAGTATTTCCGTTGCATTAATTTGGTACATACCAGAATAATTTTTTGATTTCATCTCTCATTGCTGCATAAAATCTCTCACATTCCACGCAAAAGAATGTAAGTACAATGATATTTATAAGGGTCCAGATTTGAGCTACTATTACTAGAAAGACAAACTGAAAGATTTAGTCACTATTGTTTCTACCTGGCCCCGTTCTTTAATCAAAGGATTTGAAATATGACCAAGAAGGTGATTAACAAATTTCGTTTTAGGAATATATATTCTTTATTCTGTTTGTAAAACGTTAGTAAATAGCTTTTTCTTATTTGAAGCAACACTTCTGGGCTCGATTCTCTCATGAATATGTTCTGTGGCTACAGGAGAGAACAAAATGGTGCCGGTCGTCTGGCGAGCTAATGGTCCCAAAAACATATACAGAAAATCGCACTATAGGTTTACAATTTTTAATTTATGGTAGAGAACATAGACATAAAACATTTGGATGTTGCAGAAATCACAATGAGGTTCCAATTGATATATGTATGAGTGGACTGTGTCGATTTACGTTCAGAAGGGAAACAAGTTATAATTTACTATAATATTTAAATTATGTATGAGTTAGTGAGAGTGCGAGGGTGAGGGTGAATGAGTGTGAATGTAGGTGTGTAGGTATTTGTATAAGAGTGAGGATAAGTAGGTGATGTGGTGTTGGTGTGTAAGTGAGTGGGGGATTTGTATGTACGAGTGTATATGGATGCAAGGATAGAAGTATTCGTGCAAGCATGGAGATTAATAGGCAATGTAGATAAGTAAAGACTCCGTTGTGGCATAGTCATGTTTGAGTAGCCATTCCGTCACTTTTAATTTTAGGTTGTGTTTGTTGAGGTCTAATATATTCAGTTTTTTATAAATCTTTTTGTAAATGTAAGCGCTAATTACATAACACTGATGCCTTGCGAAAGTGGTCCTGTGTTGGGTGCCTGAGGGAAGGTTTGTGCGTTTTGTTGGGTTAGACGGCGGAAGGCTGCTGTGTTTCCTAAGGATAGATTGAAGCACAAAGAGCTGACGGACTGTAAGAACCTTGCAGTCTGCGTACAGTTGTGTTGTTGGGTATCTATGGGGCTTCCTTGTCATTACTTTTAGTACGGCTCTTTGTGCTCGCTCTGCCCTCAGGATATGACCTTTCGTTGCAGCACCCCATACTGAGATGCAATATCCTATGACCGATTGGCATAGTGCATAATACACCATCTTCAATAAATCGGCATTAGCAGAGTTTCGGAGGGATTTAAATATATGTATGAGTCGCAAAGTTCTAGTCGTGACAGCGTCAAGTTGTTTTTTCCATGTAAGTCCGTCATCTATGTGGACTCCTAGGTACTTTACGTTGTCACTTCTCGTTAGTGCTGGGCAACGGCATGGTGCTGATCGGTTAGAGCATAAATGGGCAGTAATTGAAAAACTGTGTGACGGTGTGGTTTTTCGCCTAATTGCAAATGGGATGAAACAGGATTTGTTTATGTTTAAAGTAATAAGAAGATTGAAGTTAAGCCATTTCTTTATTTCCGCTACTGTTGACTCCCCTATAGATTTGATAGCATCCCAAGTAGGGCCGTGAACTAAGATCGCGGTGTCACCAGCGTATGTATATATCTTAGTACTTGGGAGGTTCATTTTGCAAAGGTCGTTCACATAAATTTGAAATAAGGTAGGGCCCAGTATGCTGCCTTGAGGGACGCCGAAACTAACAAACTCTTCTTCACTGAGGTGGGTATCAATTTTAACTCGCTGGGTGCGATTATTGAGATGATTTTTAAATATTTCAAGTGACACGCCACGTACACTTAAGTGTTCTAATTTTGAGGTTAGGATGGGAACAGAAACTGTGTCTTAAAATGCCTTAGAAAGGTCTAGGAATATACCTAAACATTTAGTTTTCTTGTCTAGATTTTTAGCTACCTCTTGTGTTAATCCCAGCACAGCATCTTCTGTTAAAATACTAACTATTCTTGTGAACAAACTGGAACGGATTGGTGTTCGGGGAACGGCACTAAAACTCTTTAAAGACTTTCTCTGTGATCGTATACAGAGAGTGAAAATACGAGAATACGTAAGCTCAGATACCCAGGTCACATACGGCGTACCACAGGGTAGTATTCTTGGACCCAGTCTCTTCCTCATCTACATAAACGATCTGTGTCAACTAGCTCTTGCAAATGGTAAGATTTTTACATAATTATGCTGATGACACAGCACTCGTATTCCATGGGGAGACCTGGGATGAAATACGACAAAAAGCCGAGTCAGGCCTGCTTAACGTGAGCCACTGGCTAAGAGCTAACCTACTAACCCTAAACCTTGCAAAATCGACCCTAATCCAATTTAGTTTCTCTAAAATTAAGCCTTCCAATGTATGCGTTAAGTTACACGTATGTAATGCCCCCCAGAACTACACGTCCTGCTCATGTCTACCTATTCCTCGATCAAATGCAGTTAAATACTTAGGAGTACTACTTGACGATAAGTTAACTTGACGCCAGCACATTGAGGTAACCACTGCACGAATTAGAAAACTCATAATGGTATTTAAGACACTTCGACACGTCGGTGATCGGGTATTGCATTGGTGTATGGGGTGGGGCATACAAAACGTACATGATTTGACTTGAAAGGGCCCAAAGATCTGTGCTTAAAGTAATGACGTTTAGGCCTTTTAGATTCCCCACCACAACCTTAAGTGTCAAGTTCTCACAGTACGGAAAATGTATGTTTTACATATAGTTGCCAAGCAGCATCTTGTCACACCGATAAATGAGCAAGTTTTAAGTAAGCGTACTATAAGGAATGTTTGCCTATCTGTTAAATTAGACACCGCAGCTGCTAGAAGACAACGCATGTATTTATCGAGTCACATTTATAATAAAACAAACAGTGCTCTCAATATTAATCCTCCTATATTAAGGGAAGCTAAAACTAAGTCATGGCTACTGACTCAAAAGTACAGTGAAACAGAATCCATTTTAATATAGGTATGAATATAATTAAGTTCAACAAGATCACAATCACACATCATCACAACCTCTCATTGACCTTCATCCACACACCACACATCAATACATTAAACACACACACACAATCTTTATACTTCACACTCACACAAATGTATAACGACAATCAATTGTTTTCATAATTTTTACTTTTCCTTTTTTAAATCATGTATTTAATAACTGTTTTAATAATAAATTTAATAGCTATTTTAATAATAAATTTAATAACTATTTTAATAGTGAATGTAACTAAATAACGAATTTAATAACTATTTTTATACTTTTTGTTTATCTAGTAAATTAAAATGATGTTATTGCATAAATCCAGAACTTACTGATTGGTAGAAGACACTGGCCCCTGTAACACAGGTGTTCTTACCTGGCGCAGGAGTCAGGGCTTCACTTTCCTTGTACACTTTTTTTATGCCAATAAAGAAAGAATAAAACACCAGCTCGGAAGCCATACTGGTTGTCTGCTATAATTTCATATTTTTCCAGAAAGGACCTGAGACGATTGTTTAAGATCCTCTCAAGGATCTTAAAAAGTGTCGGCAAAACTGATATAGGCCTATAATTATTGACACAGATTCTGCTCCCTCCCTTGTGTATAGGATGCACTATCGCTTTTTTAAGAGCATCCGGAAACACGCCCAATTGTAGACAGCGGTTGTATATGAAGGTAAGTGGCGGTACCAGTACGTGGCGACAGTTTTTCAATAAAAGAGGCGATATACCATCCCATCTAATAGCACAGTCATTGCGTAACTGTAGGATTAGCGACTCAGTTTCAGCTTCATCTACTTCTAAGAGCGCAAGAGAGTTTACAAGGGGGGGGTCTATACTATTTAGATGAGGCTGTTCGTTAGTCTGAGGTAATGGGGTGTGGTGTTGTGATATAATGTTGTCAGCCAGCTTTTTGCCAACATTACTGAAAAAATTGCATACCTCATTTACGGAAGACATAGGGTCATTGCGGATTTTTAATAGCTCAACGGGGCTTGCACAAATTTTCGTGGTATTGGTTATATCCTTTATTGTTTTCCATAATAACTTTGGTTTATTACTTGCTTTCTCAAGTTCACTCCTTTCGAATGATATTATTTTTAGTTGTCGAAGTAGGTCATTACAAAAGTTACGGTAGTGATTATAGGTAATTTTAAGTATAAGGTTGTCTGGTGATTTCTTGGACTTTATGTGTAACTTATCTCGGTGTCTAATGCATTTTAAAAGACCAGGAGTTATCCAGGGTTTTAGTGTTCTTTTTGTCTAGGGATTTTAGCTTGAGTTGTGTGTATGGATATGACCATTGTTACGATGTCTATAAATTTGTTCATAGAAATATTAGCATCCTCCTCAATGTATATACTTGAAAAGTCGGTATTTTCTAGTTCAAGCTTAATTGCTTCATGGTTAAGGCGGGTGGAAAGGTAGCATGTTCTGCGAGCAGGGTTAGCGTCTAGGATGTCGAGGAGAATCGGCTTATGGTCAGTAATATGGGACTCTAAAACTAGTGTAGTCGACAAAAGTTTAGTCTTTAGAAGTATGTGATCTAAGCTTTTTTCAAGTCGAGTGGAAAATTCGAGAGTGGGCAATAACCCTTGAGAAGCATTTAAGAAGACATTTGTTGTCCTCATTCCGTTTGATTATATCAATGTTTAAATCGCCCACTAATACTATATTTGGGCAGGCGGATATGGTATCATAGACATTAGTCAAGCTAGTCTTAAATTTATCAAAATCATCGTTGGACTTGTATGACGGAGAGCGATAGATAGCCACTATTGCTAACTTGTTTTCAATTTGACACGTGAGACAAGTTCCGCCCCCAAAGGTAGGTTCCCATACATTAGTATGCAGTCCCAGTTTAGTATAAATTATAACTCCATCATTTTGATTGAGATTTATTTCAGTTGAGTGAGACTGAAAACCCTCCAATTTAGGTAGATTATTAGCTTTACGCAGCCAACATTCGGTCAGAACTATGATGTCAACGTTAATTTTAGTTAGGCGCAATAGTACTAGAAGTTGATCGAAGTTTTTATTAACACTACGAATATTTAAATGCAGTAATTTAATATCGCTGCCAGTAACATTTACATACTTTAGACAGTCTTCTGGGTTACATACAAAGGAGTTGCCTACGGTAAATGTGTCAAGGTCGTTATTAATATTAATTAAATTAGTCATTTTTAATTAAGAAATAGTGATCAGAAAGTGAGCTAGTTGTATGGGCAAGCAATATTTTAAGATATTCAATACGCCGAAATCGGCAGTCAGCTGTTGCACGCCTTTAAGCACGGCTGTGCTTACGCGTCTTATTAACGTTCTTATTTAATTCTTGTTTGCTTTTCTATTCCGTTTTGTATTTTCCTTATATTCTTAAACCTACGTGTTATACAGTCCACTCATTCGTGTTTCATTTAATTCCACCACGACCTATCTTCGCGATCAACACTGTTATGAGTTTTTATAACCGACTTCTAAAAGGAGGATGTTTGGGCGTAACTCAATACTCAATACTTTATTGCATTCCACAATGTATGTGCTTAGGTGGTGGTGGTGGTGGTGGCCACTCTGTCATACATAGACGGATTTGCAAAATTATTTTTGAAATTCTGGGCAGAATCAATTTAGATTGCCATAACATGCTGATGAGAAGAATATTGGTAACATAGGCCTATCCCAGCTAGGGAGCATAGCAGGCTACGCTTGTTAATCCGCCCTCTCCTCTCAAAAACTAGTTTGCTGTGTCGGCTATCGGTCCTGTAATAAATGTAAATAGTATAGTCATTCTTACTTCGCCATGTGACCGAGCTTGCATTTTGACCGCTTGTAGCATTAGCTCAAAAAACATAAATTGCGACAAAATGCTTTGAACGTGCCAAGCAGTATCTGAAAAAATTGACGCGAGTTAGTATTCTGTAATTTAGATTTTCAGTAAGAGCTCCTTAATAAAATGCCTCATATTCAGAATTTTTGAACCACTTAATAGTGCGATGATTTAATACACTTTTTAATCAACATACCTACCAATACTTGGGATACCGTCATGTGCTCATCAAAAGTTTTTAATATATTTTGATACGTTTCAAACAACTTCATCCAATATATTTCATCATTTTTCTGTGCACCATTCATCATGTGGATATTTTTAATCCAACCATCGAGATACTTTATCAACAAAAATAGAACTTGAACAACATAAATGTAATCAATCTCAAAACTAATAACTACTGCTGCATGAGACGTTATAACAAAAATTATAAAAGCAAACTTACAAATGCAAAATACAGTTGATTCCAAGATCCAAGTCCACAAAATAAAACTACGAACACTCTTACTAAAATCGATTTTCTTATGTATAATCTCGATTAGCATAATGATCATGACGTTGATAAACGATATTAATAACAAAGGTTATTACAAAACTAAAACCACGAGAGATGGGTAAGAAAAATGAAAGAAATAAAATGACAAGAATATTGCCGTCATGGATAAAACGATGGATATCTTGGCGATATAGTCTATAAATAGTCGCTGCAACTATAAAACAAACACAAAGGAATCGTGGTAAGAAGGATTTATTTTCAACTGGAGTAATATAGTTATCCCGTATACGGTATTTTGAAGAGAAAACAGAATCAGGAGAAAGTTGAACGGATAAAACATTTTTTGGACTTCTTTTCCTAGACGATTATTGAGTGATATTTTCTGCTGAGTAAGATGGGGCCATGACATGATGATTTTTAAATGTTATGTAGTTCGACGAAATAATGTCTCCAGTTTATAACAACGCTTGATAGATAATAAATGTTTGTGGTCAATTCATGATTACAGTAAAACCAAATTAATATGTTTAATACAAATTAATGTGCTCAGTGTAATTTTCGTAATTTCTTTAAGAGCAAACAATATGTTTGGAATAGTGTCGTTGATGAATGAAAATACATCCTTAATCATTATTCTAAAATAGTTCTTGAAAAAAAAACATATTGGTCACTCTAAGTAGTTTTATTTTGAATATTCTAGAAAACGATGTTCAATACTATGTATTCGTCTTTGTGTTTTCTTTTGTAAGCATTCATATCTTTCATTTGTTTGATGTTTGTTTGAAAAGCTTATGATACAATAAGTCCCGATCTGTTATTATAAAAACTATCTTAATCAACAATACGCGCCTTTTCTAGAAAAACCGCTTTCTGAATTCTAGGTATGTGTTGGTTGAGCCGAAGCCTACTCGGCACAAATATTTCTGATTCTACCTCTCACATGTAGACAACTTTACGAGCCAAGTCAAGATGTGTAGCAAGATTCTCGTCATGCTAGACTGATATTTATATTAGTCATTGTGCGACGCAATTGTGGACTCCTAAGCAAGCCGTCACACTCGTTCTTTGGTTCTTCGCTTTTACCTAAGATAATTGTAAGCTTTGAATGAACTACAGGCATAACGCTTAACTGAGACAGTGCTTGAGGTAGCTGCACGGTTCGTGAGGTTTGTGGCTGCAAGAGTTCAGTTATTCGTTCGCTAACGTGTGTCAACACCCCGCAACATGCAGGTAGTTTTTAAATTCTTGTTTATTACATGAACACACCCTTGAAAATTTCCTTCGTTTGACCAGTCTACTGTAAAATCGCAAGGTAAATTACCAGAACAATTTCTTGACTTCCCTAGTATTACGTTAGGTACTATGAACATTTCTCATTGCTGCATAGAATCTCTCACATTCCGTACTCAAGCATATAAGAATGACGATATTCTTCAAGTTACAAATCTGCATTACGATAAGTACTGTGATATACTGGAATCAAAACAGAAGTAATTTTTACCCAACTACGGTGAAGCAAAAATGAGGGTTAGGATTTTAAATTAAATTAAAAAACTTTATTTCGAGCCAAGACTCATAGAGGGTTAGTAACAATATCCTTAAAAACTACGTGTTAGTAAACAACACAATACGGTGACACATGTAACTGACAACAGTGAATTATATATGGACAGTCCACTCTGTCAGCTATCATTTTCAGAACCCTGTTGGGGCTAGCCATGACTCGTGCCACCATTGATGCAGCGCGCTTGCGCATTAAAGTATAAAAACAATCTACACGCGCCGCCGCAAACATCCCTGACGCACTGCAACGCCATGGCAGCCCCATCAGTTTTCTGAATGCATTATTAAATTGGACACGAAGGGCTCCATACGATGCTCGCGAATACTTCTCCCACAAGCTGCACGTGTAGAAGGTGGTACAGAATGCTCTAAAGAGCGTCACCTTTACGTCCACAGTACAACGTGCAAACCTGCGGGTTAACATATTCGCACGCACGGACAGAGCCCTCCGTTCCCTTTCAATATCGGAATTGTCTTTAAGGTCAGTGGTGACCAAATGACCTAGGTATTTAAATTGTTCCACTCGTTCAAGAGGAACACCGTTTAGCCAAATTGGAGGCACATCAAGATCGTACTTGGTCCCTGCCTTTTAACCAGTATGTATATATTTGGGTATGTATGTTCATCTATTCTCTCATAACTTCTAAACTACTTATCATAATTTTGACAAATAGTATAGTCATTTTGATCGTCCTCTAATTTAAGGCTATGTGATGTCATACTAAATTGAATAAGCGTCCTTTAGTGGACAATACAGCTTCGGAAATAACAATGAAATTTTTATGAAATTCTGAAAGATAAGTTTGGTTACTGTGGGTCATCCTTAGAAGATAGATATAATATCGTGAACATTTTTGTTGAACTTTTTTAAGATCTTCAATCCTATACAACAGATGTATCTGTAACGTTTTCTCAGCCAGCATGATTTTTTCTGACATCTTCGACAATAATCGTCATATTTCAGCCAATTTACACAAAACCTTAATGAATTATACACTAAAACCTTCCACAAGAATTCCAGTCCATTGGTGAAACCGTTTGAAAATCCGTTCTGTAGTTTTTTAATTTATCGCGTTCAAACAGAGAGACACGGCGGGGGACTTGGTTTTATAATATGTGAGGATATATTATAACCCAAAAACCGGCTAAGTGCGTGTCAGACCACGCACAATGAAAAGTTCCGTAGTTTGGATGAATTTATCCCAAAAACAAACTTAACTTTGTAGTTGTTAAATATATTCTCCCATACGGAATGTATGGGAAAACATGTTTTTGCAACTGCAAAGTTAAGTTGGTCAATTATTACTCGATAACTAGTAAAGTCTACTTATCTGTGATAGTTTTCCTTTTAATTTCGTTATATAAACTACTGTTGTGATTTTTTTCACACACCCAACTCCAACCATTTAGCCGGCAGAGGGGGGGGGGGGGACACTTGACTCTAACAAAAATTAGCACTTTAAAGCTTAATATTTTGCAAACGGATCCCTGAATCTAAAAATGGTTTTCACAAACTCATAATGTTTTTATAAGACCTTTCCAATGATACCCCACACTATGGGATAAAAAAATAAAACATCACTACTTTACGTGTATGGGAGGTACCCTAAAAAAAAATGTTTTTCATAATTTTGTTTTACCACTTTGTTGGCGTAATTAATATGTATACTTATGTTAAATAACAGCTTTCTAGTCCTAAGGGTCTCGGAGCTAGACCGCGGACAGACAAACAGACAGACAGACAGATAGATAGACAGACGGACATGACGAAACTATAAGGGTTCCTTGTTTACTACGGAACCCTAAAAATTATTTAAATAAAAAGTTAGAAAGTAAATAATCTATTCGATTTATGCCCTACACGCGACGTATGACGTCAGATTTGTCTGTCTCTGACGTCTTGTTTATATCTTTTTAGTTGACGTTGTTGTCGTAGTTACGTTTTAGTTTAATAACTTTTTGTTGGTCTAGTGTTCGCAAGTGCAGCTGCTAAGCGTGAGGTACCAAGTCGGGCGAAGGTAGTATTTAGCTATTTCAATAGAAATTGCTTTGTAGTAGGTCGAAGTATGATTTCGTGCTTGATGGTAACAAGATCGCCCCCTATCACAGATTTTAACAAAATTAAATGCAACTTTAGATCAGAAACGAATTAATAATGAGTAACAGTCGGATATTTTTGTTCTGTAAATGTAGTGATTGGACAGACTTTGTAAGACAAACATATCAAACCGCCGTTTTTATTCTTGAGATGTAACTTCATAATAACGGTTGAAAAATCAGACCTAAATTAAATAATACTATTGAGGAACAGTAATACATTTCCAGTATAAGCTAACCTCATATTGAACGGAAATCCTATACAATGTGAGAACAGCATAAACTGGAAATTTATAGATTGATGTATAGCCGTGTGTACAAACTAACTACTTACTTCAATTTGTCCGCTTTCTATAAAATATCTTGTTATACTGTTGCTAGGTTCCGCAAACTCTTAAGCTGTCAATTTCGTATACCATAAAAACGATTCTCTGGTTCACTTTGAATGTATGAAAACCATCTACCTACTTTACTTCTATAGTTAGTAAAATAATAAATTTACCATGTTTCGAAACGTCTTCTCTTTAATTATATAAGTCTCCTGTATATTCCAGTATACATTAAACATAATATACCAGTATTCTTCTCTTTTAGTATTTCTCTAGTTAAAAACCTTTTCAGTCCACACACGAAGTATTTTGTTCTATTATTTTAATAGTGACAAAGCATTTACAACAATAATATCGAAAGCCACATAACCGTGAATAAGTTATAACATCGAAAATACTTAATTCAAAAACAAAATTTAAGCAAAGGTAGAAACCTATAGTAACAATAATTAAATTGATAACCCAAGTCTAGTTGCAGACAACAAAACTTCTGAATTTTTACCATTTATTTATAGGAGTCTGAGTACGTGTTGTAGTTTTAATACTAATAAGATATTGTAGTAGCTGTATATGATATTTGAGATGCTGTTTATCAAATCCCTGATAAACAAAAGGAAAGCGCTTAAAGAATCGAAAAAAATATAATCTATTGTTTTTTTTTTACTAATATGATCAAAATATACAAAAGGCAGATCGATATACTAGCATGCAAAAACCTCTTCAAAATTATAAAAGTTAGTGATAACAGTGATAATGTTGTCATGAACAGAATACTTCGCGCAGAAGAAAAGCTCTTGCATCAGTTTCAACTCTTAGTACTGATTGTAAATCTTCATTATCACATTGTTGTATAATATTTCGTTAGATGAGACTGTTGATACATTTTTTAATTGTATATCATCTCTGTTTGATAATGGAACAGTATTTGAAATACGAAAACATTTCTGTTACAAGGCAGTAGACTTTTATTTCTTTGACTTTTTTTTCTGTTAAGGCAGTGCGAAGTTAATTTCTGTAGAGAACGAAATTCAATCAATAGGCAAGTCATTTACTAATACTTTACGTAAGGACTCATTAAAATCTACTTAAATGGTCTATTTAGGTATGATCATTAATTGTATGTATCAAATATAAGTTTATCATAAAATATATTGTTCGTTAATCACAGTAGAAATATAACGGAAAATAAATGAAGACATTTTGAGAGACCACGAAATAAATAAAGAGAATTATTGACGTTAACTACAGATCAGACAAACATATTTACAAATACACGAACTGTAATAAAACAATAGTATAAGAAGTAATAAAGCTTATTAATCGAAGAGGTAGCTCGGCGTCTACGATGAACAAGCCACACGCGCTCATCTTCTTGAATGATGCCTTCTGTACACGTTGGATGTTTTTGTAAACCTTTCTTTCTGGATCTAAAACATTATAATATAGTGTTTTATTATAATACAAGCGGGGTTAATCCAATTTCTGCAAAAATTGGTTTGTTTAAAGCATTGCAAAGTACGGGACTACCTAACGGTTTTGTTAAGAAAAATATAACAAAGCCAATTAAACAATTCCATCATCAATTTTCACAGAAGACTTATTGCGCTCTATCGGTTATACAGGTTGATACTAAGACAACACCAGCAAGGTATTAATTATAATCTTTGGTGCTCATATATAGCATGAAAAGAACACCTACCAGAACAATTTGTTGATTTCATAAGCATTACACAGGTACTCTGAATATCTCTCATGGCTGCATAAAATCTCTCACATTCCACGCAAACGCATATTAGTACGATGATGAACTTCATGTTCCATGATTGAATAAGAAATAGTCGAATAGCATGCTGCAATAGTAACGGGCATATTTAAGATTTTATAAAACACCCTTTGTTTCAAAGCAATATATAAGTTCAAAACTCTTTTGTTCAAATCGGGTTGAGAATCAGCACTTTTCGAACAAGCACGTATTAGTAAACTGATACTACAAAAATATTGCATTGAATGGAAATGAGAATGTTAAGATGCGGAGATGGATGTGAGGAGTGACAAGAAAAACAAAGAAGAAGTAACTTGAACGGAACCGTTTGTCTTGGTATGGGTAAGTGATGAATTAAACGCATATTGTGAATGAGTTAGTGACGAATTTTTGTGTTGAAGGGAGAGGGAAAAAAGATGGATGGACTGAATTTAAATGAATTTGACGGTTGACCGCTAAGAATAGCTAATGAACTGGGAACATACTAAAGCTGTATAAGATAAAAATAAGAAAAAAAAACGTGTGGCACTCGGGGACTGCCGTGGTAAAGCTATTGCATAGCATTTGTAACCTCCATACTTCCTATTTGTCAACGCTACACTTGGGATGGTGACGTGATGACATAAAACAAAAATTACGTTCCCATGACAACATCACGTCAAAAATTACGTTCACATGACATGCGCTGTCATGGGAACCGTCATTACATGGTAGGCGGAGTGGGGGGTGTTAGGTTTTATTTTCGTTACGTTACGGAATTTCTTGATTCAGTCACCACGCTCAAAACCCGCGATAAAAGCTACGCAATAACTTAAAAACATTTTATGCTGACGTATGAAGTAAGCATACTGCAGAAAAGTTATCTGAATACTTACTTTAATTGAAGTTTCACCTCGTAAAGACAAAACCATTATTTGGTTATGCACACTAAGGTAAAAGGATAATATCGTATAGTATGCGATCTGGAAATGAAGAATTATATTTAAAATGTATATAACTATATATTTTTTTTATTTAACATGCTCATAATAATTATAATGTGCGATATCTCTAAATTTATCTTATCTCTCTTGATATCCATAAAGAGTAAATTGTGATTGTGTTTGGAAATGAAAAATAAATTATGGGTGAAGATTTAGAAACGTTCGCACGTATTTTCTGGCATGCTAAAGTACCTAAAGGTTTGCACGAATGTTCACGATCGTTATTGCCGTTCGATAAGCTATGCTTTGAAGATCAATAAGATTATGAAACCTTTTTGTTATTTTTTTTCACTCAGAAACTATGCACCTTATGTTATCTCTCCACTGACCTTGGTTGGCTGGCAGAGAATGCCTAAGGTATTAAGTCCACCTTTGTACCTTTATTGTGTATAAACATTAATTAACCGACTTCTAAAAGAAGGAGGTTATCAATTCGGAAGTTTATATATATTTTTATGCATGTTCGTGCGCAACTCCGTCATATGTAGACAAAAGTGCAAAATTATTTTTTGTCATAATGCATGTGGAGAAGTGGAGCTGATGGTGAAGTGCCTCGAGAACTCCTCAATGATTAACGTCCCTGCACTGGGAAAAGCAATATTTTGTAATAGATGATGAGAAGTGGACATTAGGTTATTGTAACTTAGATAAATTACAAGCTGACCCACTAAAAAGCAAGAAATATTTTTTTTTATACAAAAAAAAAAAACAAATAATATCTGTCAGCTTCTTAAAGATTTACTCGATTTTATTCATCGTTAGTCACCTGTTATCGATCAATAAATATTAATGTTAAAATCGAGCATCACTTGTAGATTTATTAAATCAGCAAAAACGAGCTACAGTGGCAATCGAAAAAAAATACGATGTCGATCGTCTCTTGCTTACACATTAAGTTACTCTATTTTGTTTGATCATACGTGTCGATCGTCAAAAAACGAGGACATCCGAGGCGCCTTAATGCTTCTATATCAGCTATTGTTGATAATGAAAGTCCTTGTGGAAAAACCGAAATGTTGTTGGAACGGTCCACAAGGACTTTCATCCTTAAATTGTATTTTCTATTGTCTACCTTGAGTTGTTCTCAATTTCTACTTTTCTGTTGTTTCTTACCATGTGTCGAAACGTCGTCTCTATAATCACGTAAGTCTCTTGTATAATCAAGTAGATATCAAACATTAAATTCCAGTATTCTTCTCTTTCGGAATCTTCACTAGTTCTTGAGTATTGAACATTTTCAATCCACACACGAAGCAATTTCTCTATTAATTTTAATAGTGATATAGCATAAACAATATTCATGTCGTAAGCAATGCAGCCGTAAATCGTTATATAATCGAAAACATCTAAGTCGAATAAAAAACAAAAACAAAGGATAAAACCAACACAAAAAATATTGAGGATGATAACCCAAGTCCAGTTGCAAATGATAAAACCTCTGAATTCTTTGCCGTTTATCTGCAGGACTCTGAGCACGTGTTGGATTTTCAAGACTAACAAGATATTATTGTAGTTGTGCTTGATATTTGAGACGCTGTTCATCAAATCTCCGATCAAAAATACGAAAAAGTCAGGGGAACGGCTCAAATAATATAAGAAACTGTTTTGCCTTTTATTTTTGTTAATGGTTATTATCAAATTATGCAAATAGGCAAATCGAAATATAAACGTGCAAAATATTCTAATTAAATTATAAAAATAATTTTGAGTAGTGATAATGTTATCATGAATAGAATACTTCGCGCAGAAAAAAAGCCTTTGCATCAGATTCAACGGCCTTAGGATCGATTGTAAATCTTCTTTAATCACATTATTATATAGAATATCGTGAGATGAGACTGTTGATATATTCTCGATTATAGCAGTGTTTCTGTTTGACTTTGAAAAGTTCTTGAAATACGAAAACATGCCTAATACCAGGCAGTTAACTATTTAGGCTGTTAGAATTGTTATGGTCTAGAAAACTAAAGTCAATTGATAAACAAGTAATTTACTAATAAAGACTTACAGACAGTGTTTAATATTCTTTTGTGAGATACAGATCTGTAATATATTTATTGTTAAGTTCGTAACGATCATTCGTAATATGAGTCACATATTCGTTGCCAACTATGTCGGTGGATAAGTATTTGTAAAATGTATGATCGACCCACAGAGCACAAAATCGCCGGCAGCTTACGACAATACTTAACTATGAAAGTTCATTCAAAAATTTGGCAACGTCGCAAATAGCTGTCAAATATTTACCTGTTTTGATTAATTTGGCAATATTACTGTATGGAAATATCTATGTTTTATGTGTAAAAATGGCATTTGGAAAGTTTTCAAATACTTTTTTACATCTAAAACTAAACACTCTGTTTTAACGATATTAATTATTGCTGTTCATAATCAATATTTTAGTTCACTAGTTTGCCATATTTCATAATTCCATATAGTAATACTAGCTGACCGAACAAACGTTGTCCTGTTTCCTATAACTCGATCGCAGCGCCACCTACCGGGTCCAATTGTGAATCTAAACCACCCAGGGACTCATTCAAACACACACCAAAAATTTCATCATAATCGGTTCAGCCGTTTAGGAGGAGTTCAGTGACATACACACTCACAGAAGAATTATATATATAAAGATAGATTGCCAAATGAATCAAAACTGTGAAAAATTTGATAGTTAATTTGCGACGTTGTCTACTTTCTGAATAATTTGCTCTTAGAATCGTGGCGTCGCAATTGAGTTGAAAGCAAAACTTTCATTACGGACCTCCTTCAAACCCATCGTCATTTGTTTTAGTGCGAGTTAACGGTGACTTATGTCGTTTGTAGATTAGGGATGCAATCAATTATTGTCAAATTATTATCAAAAAATATCCTCCACATTCTGTATATTGCCAATCACTACGAGCATAAGTGATTACTTTTTATTCGAATAGAAAAATAATCTAATTACCTTATAGCATTACTAACGCATTATCGAATTACTAGATTGATTGCAGTGTCCTATGCTACATCAATAAACAACAAATTGTATAGCGTAGCCAACATGTGTTCGTGTTTTAAAAACGATGCTAAATCAAAACAGAATTTTATTTTCGTCAATAGTGTTTCAACAGTTCGATACAAAGAAGCTCCATTCAACAACATAATTGAAAAAAATCTGCAAACATTACTAGGGCCATTCCATCTGATGCAAGTCTTATTCATCCGTAAAAAGTATACGATCTGCGACAACTTTATCTCTTTCAACAGTTACATGTACAACTTGATAGGGATCTGTTGCACACTCATATACCTGACTGTACATGTGTCTTCCTTTATTATCACATCTAACCTGGACTTGACAAAGTTATCTTGGTCATTAATTTATGTGAGCCGCATTCTTGATCTGGCTTTCTACTCCACCGGCCTCTTATTAGACAACTACACTAATTTCATGCAGAGTTATAATAATATACAGTTGGTATTAACAATTCAACTTGTGTATTCAATTCTCAAAATTGATGGCAAAGATTTCAAAAGACTAATCATGTTTAGTTGGGGTACCATTATTACTTTAAACATTTACTTTATTGGTAAAAATCTGCACATGTATTTTTATTGTAAAAACGATACTATTTTCGATGTTTTATCAGCTGAAGTCGTTATTGCTTTCGACATGAATATTTTGTATGCAATATTGATCATGAAGTTATTGGAGAAAGCACTTCGAGGGTGGATTACAGAGTTTCAAAGATGTAAATGTGAAGATTCAGAAGAAAAATATTGGGAAATGATGTTCAATGTGTATCTTAATATTCAAAAGGCATATCAAATTGCAGAGAAAGCGTTTCGACCATATGTAAGTTTTTTTTAATCTGTTGCGTTCAATTATGAAAGTTATTATTTTATTTTTATTCTGTGGCCTAAACGTAACAAGCAACGTATTAATAATCACTTTTTCTAAATTTATAGATAATATTTTATACATCATACACAGCATTCCATTTTTTGAGTAACTTGGCATTTTTCTTAGCCGTAGAAGATTTGACACAAGATGAAAATGTGAGTACTTTTTTGTTCAATGTAGTACGCAATGTTTTGTTCCTGGTTTTAAAATATTGTGCCGTTAGTTGTGGATCAAAAGCGTATTAACTTTCATCAAACGACTGAATTAGTTGTGTAATTTAGGAGAAATAATCTGTTTTATAATATTTTACATTACAGGACGTCATAATAATAATTGCCATATCGTATCATTCATGGCTTATAAAAAACATTCTGCTGCAAATTATGCTAAGTGTGGCAATTGAGAAGGTTTATACAGCAATGAGAGATGTACACTGTGCCTGTTTGATGTTTATGACGTCACGAGATTGTTCAGGTACCTGATAAGATCTATATAAGTTAAGCACTTGCAAACAGACAATCCGTCTGTCCGTTTAGTCGTCTTCTTCCAATCTTACCAAAGGTTATCGAATCGTCGAGGTCAGATAGGCAGTCACTCCATGTAAAATACTGGTATTCACTATTCAGCTGTATCTGCTTAAACCGAAAGACTCCACCTTAGATCTTAGATTAGACTGCAGATAGATTTTTCAATACTGAAAGACTTAACACATCCCAGAGTAATCCATTATATTTTATCCAATAACCATTTACATTTTTTAGATACACAAAGAATATTTTGTAAGAACATGCAACGAGAACAAAGAGGATCGTTCCGGAAGATGAGTGCGTGCGGCTTGTTCATCATAGACGCCGAGCTACCTTTACAACTGTTAAACGTTATCACGACTCACACTGTTGTATTGTTACAGTTTAAGTATTTGTAGTTTTAATGTTTATTACTGTTGTCGGTGCTGTTTATTGCTGTTTGTTGCTGTTGTTGTCTGTTTTATTTTTATTAAGCTAAGGTATTTATTGCAATGTTTGCTCTCATCGTTTTTCTCTCTAAATTTTCATTGACTGTTTAATATCAATTCGTATTATTTGTTTATTGTTTCGATAAATGGAATAAAGGTTGTACGACACTATGAATGTATTATTCTATGTAGGAAAAGGAAAAATTATCATCATCGTCATCATTTCAACCGAAAGACGTCCACTGTGCTGGACATAGGTCTCCTCCAAGTACCAACACTTCGACCGGTTCTATGATTTTTGCATCCAGCGGATTCCTGCGGCCTTCACCAGGTCATCGGTTCATCCTGTGGTAGGCCTTCCAACGCTACGTCTTCCAGTACGCCGATGGGACTAAAAGGTTCTGAAGTGTCAATTTCACTTCAGAACCTTTCAGTCCCATCGGCCATCACCGACATAGCTGCACAGTACTTTGCAGAAGCATAGTCAAAAATTGAAGAGATTATTGAATCGTCATTGTTCATTGTTCGAGAGGTTTTTAAAACCTTTCGCTTAAGCACTTGCCAACAGACAATTCGTCCGTCCGTTCAATCGTCTTCTTTCAAGGGTTATCTTGTTGTCGAGGTCAGATAGGCAATCGGTTCATGTAAAATATTGGTATTGAATATTCAGTTGCATCTGGTTAGACCGGAAGACGACCCCATCATAGGAACGGGCAGTAGTTTTAAACTACTACGCAAAACAGTGGTATCCAGTGATAAATCCTGTGACTCTTAGTTGCGAAGAACAACGTTATATCTAGCACAATTATGGCATTGGAGGGCTGACACTATCAATTATGTAAATGTTGAAATCGCTTAACATCCATGTTTTTTTTTATACACAAAATTAAAAACAGCCTAATTCAGCGAGAAAAACAAGACGTAACAAACACAGCTATATATACTATCCTACTTATATGTTTATTACTTAATCACGCAAAAACGGCTGAACAGATTTAGATGAAATTTGGCACAAAGATAGTCTGTAACTTGGATTAACACATAAGATACTTTATATCCCGGTATTACATTCCCGTGGGATAATTTCCGATCTCCACAAGGGCGAAGCCGCGGGCGAAAGCTAGTTATAAATACAACAGCTACATTTTAATAGATACTTAAATCATAGTACTTTAACTACAAGCTCATTACAAGCTTTTAGTTTTAGCACTCTGGTTTCTTCCAGAAATACGTTGACTCAGTATTATGTGCATCTTGCCTGGGGTCACATAAATAAATAAGAGGTACTACAGCGCAATTTAATTATTCCCAAAGCGTTATGCGGTGATCCCGATAACAGTACGATTAAATTTCCTACGATTTAATTTCAACTCTTTATTTAGTGGCTTTTGTGGACTTGATAATTTTTCAGATTTATTACATTAAAATTTGTAATAGCAATCATGTAATTGCGTTTAATTAAAATAGGTTTTTATTTTTATTAATTTATTTATCTTTTGTATAGATTATTTTCTATTTTGTGAATGTGAGAACGCTGTAGGCTTAGTGGACTGTAGATCTGTTGACCATTTTCTATTTTGTTAAGTACCTGGTACTTATTGAAAGACTGTCCTCCCATACCTAATAACACTGTTATTTGAAAGAATTGTAAAAGCCAATTATATTTAAAAGTGTACCAGCAGCTCTTCTCCATAGGAAACGACCAATTGGAACCGTGCACCTAGCTTCTGACGTTTCATAAGTGCCTATGTAGGTTTATGTGAAATAAAATATTTTGAATTATTTTTTTGAGTACCTAATCCTATACTGAAATCCAACGTGACCTATGGATTATGTACAAGAGCTATCAGGGGGCCGACCACAATCTTTTACGAAATAATCTTATTTCAGGAGAGTTTTGTTTCAAGCTTACAATAACATTACTCATATTCGTACCATGACCTTCATCGTTCAATAATGTTTTATTCCTGCTTAGTGCTGGGAAAGAACGAGCTATTTGTAAGATTTGTCTATTGCCTGCTATAGTAGAAATGAATCAATGCTATATGAACTGTATAGCGCTGTCCCTTTCACACGTTGGTCCGAATCACTACTACGATGTATTGGTCTTGAAGCAAAATATTATGTTCTTTTAATTAAAATATTACTTTGCATTAGAATCTAATTTATATGAGTAATTTTCATGAAATTGACACAAATATTAAAAGATTTGGCTTTGAAAAATAAGAAAAACAATTGAAAAAATTAAAAATAAGCTATGGCTAAGCTGTTACATGATATAAATCGGAACAGAACGAAATTTAAAACTCGGGCCGCATTCCGAGTTACACCTCGCTCACATTAATATTTTGCGTACCAATTTAGATATGTTTGCACAAGATGGTTGGATTACAGTATTTCTTTGAGTATACACAACAAATTTCTTCTTTGGTTAGGTGGCGACTGTAGCCAGAAGCACAATTTCGAAAATGCCACGTTAGTTTAAAGATATGGTGCAACTCAAAACAAAACAGCACAACTGTCATTTTGACAGCGCTCACGGTGATATTAATTTAGGGCATGGTTAGCGTTATCGCAAGATGGCGCATGCTATGACGTCATCTATGACGATTCACAGCACATTGTTATCGCGCTGACACTAATTCGGTATAGGTGTTAGCACGCTCTGATCGATTACAGCGTAACTCTGAACGCAGACTCTATGTAGCGATATTTTTGTTTACAAGTGGATAACTACTGCCAGGTTGAACTTATTTTAACATATTTGCTACTGAATTTATGATCTAATTGGCTACAAAGTAGACATGAAATCAAGGTAAGGTTAAGGTTACTCAGTGAATAAGTTTTAAAACAAAGAAATGTGTAAAGTTTTGACGAAGCTAGTTCGAAACAATATATTGTGGTCAGACTCAGTGATTAGTGTTTTGTTATTAATTTTGCAGTCGGGTTTCCGGGCGGCAGCTAAAGGTACTCTGGGAATTTTTATTTTTCTGCGATAACAGCTTCCAAAAACTCAAATGATTCGTATGCATTCGCCATCTACAATCACACAAGAAATTAATTACACATGTACTAAAATCTCTAGATACTTACACAATTCATTCGGCAAGTTTACGTAAATAAATACATTTTATTAACTTCACATGATACGAAAATGTTTTTTCTTAATATAAATTTGCAAAACAATAATATTTCCGTCGAGTCCGAGGAACTTTTTTAAGATTGCTAAATTTTAAATAAAAACAATATTGCTAGTTGTCAAAAGTCACGTCGTGGTACGAATTGAATGAACTTTTAGACGCGACGTCACCAAAATCGCTAAGAAAATAAAATTGTTACATTTTATACGACAACAACATTACAATAAGCTTACTTTATGGTCGTCATAGTACGAAAAGTCAAAGTAAGATTATAATAATACTGCTTTAAGAGCTGCTGGTAGGCCCCCTGAGCCCTTATAAAAAAATATTTACTATTTATTACGACTATATTATTGAGGTGACTGGTCCCCATAAAGCAGAACAGTCTGATACTACAATAGTCTAAAATATACTTAACACAGAAGAACACCCATTTCATTGTTTTTTTTAACAATGGGGATAAGTTTCATACTGCACAGGAGTTTTGAGACGAAGTTCTGCATTTGGAAGCACGCGATTATGAAGCATATAATATATTCCAGAAACGGTGACCAGGGGTCAGCAGCAGTTAGCGACATCACAAGTCAACTATTCAAGAGCGGTAACTATGTGTCGTTGGGTCACCGAAATTATTTTGACAAGAATATTTTCACAGCGCAATGCCTCGTGTTTGACGATTTTCTTATTTAAGCAGCATTAATTACTAACATAGGATAAGTTTACAAACAAATAAGTAATGGTTACCTGAACAAAGAAATTGAATTGATTAATAAATGGATTCCTTTTTCCAATTCGAGATAATTGGCTCATTCACTTTTTTAAAGAGTAGAATACTGATAACGTTTTAGCAGAATATTATTTAGAAAGCCATCGCTTCAACTTACAGCCTTTCGAAATATAAACGCTGAACTGCCTGAGTTAAATTATTTTTAATAAGGTCGACAGAGGACCAAATGTGAACTTTTGCCTTGGTACTAGCTTATGCCCGCGAGTTCTTCCGCGTTCAATTTTAGTTTTAGAAATTTTAATAAAATTGTAAGTAGTTTTTGTTTTCAGTTAGCGTTCTTTCTGACATTTTTCATTTTGTTCGGCTCCTAAGGTACGTAGTGTGATCTTAAATATCTTAAAGCCTATAATATTCCAGAGATTAGTGCGTTCAAACAAACAAACTCTTTAGCTTCATTATTAGTGTACAGATTAGATACTTACTTACGCATCGAAGTCAATCGATAGGCAAGTAATTATTCTGACACTTTACGCTACGTTTCTATGTTGCACAAACACATTAAGCATTATTTACTGAAGAATGTACTAGTAAATTACTTGCTTATCGACAGACTTTCGTTTTCTAAATCAATCATCTTCCAATAGCCTTGGCAGACATGTTTTCGTATATCAAAAACTGTTTCAAATCAAAAAGAACTGCTGTAATGGTCGGAAATATAACAAGAGTGTCTTCTAACGATATATTACGTAATAACGTGATTGAAAATGGTTTTCAATCAGTACTAAGACCGTTGAATCTGATGCAAAGTCTTTTCATTTGTACAAAGTATTCTATTCGTAACAACATTATTACTTCTAATACTTATTTTTACAATTTTTAACCGATTTCCAAAAGGAGGAGGTTCTCAATTCGACTGTATGTTGTTTTTTTTTTTTGTATGTTTGTTACGCGATTACTCCGTCATTTATGAATTGATTTTGGTGGTTCTTTTTTTGTTTGGTAGATCATACTTCAGAGGTAATCCCATATAAATTTTATTAACTTTGCTTGGGTAGTTTTTGAGTTAGCTTCAATAATACGTATTTTTGCCTCACTTAGTATGTGGATGATATTATGATAACTTCTTGTCACTGTTATTTACATAGCAGGTAGTGGTATTCGAATTTGTGTGGGGTAGGTCATCATCATCTGCCTAGCCTTTTCCCAACTATATTGGGGTCGGCTTCCAGTCTAACCGGATGCAGCTGAATACCAGTATTTTACATGGAGCGACTGCCTATCTGACCTCCACAACCACAACTAGATAACACGATACCCCTGGTAAGACTGGTTGTCAGACTTTTTGGGCTTCTAACTACCCGTAACGACTGTCAAAGATCTACAAATGACAGCTGGGACCAACGGCTTAACGTGCTTTCCGAGGCACGGAGGGGACTTGGTATGTAAAGATGGTCACCCATCCACGGACCAACCGCGGCAAGCGTAGCTTAACCTGATCGATCGACCCGTGCAGCTGTTATTACTTAGCACAACTAAAAAGTGAAAAATAAAAACTTTTTACAAAAAAAAAAAAACAACTGACTTCAAAAAAAACACTACAAAGTGAAAAATAACTTTAAAAAAAATCAAAATCAAAATATTTTATTTCACATAAACCTACATGGGCACTTATGAAACGTCAGAAGCTAGGTGCACGGTTCCAATTGGTCGTTTCCTATGGAGAAGAGCCGGCAAGAAACTCCACGGTTACTCTTTTAAAAATAATTGGCTTTAATAATACTTTCATATAACAGTGTTTCTAGGTGTGGGAGGACAGTGTAGGTCTTTCAATAAGTACCAAGTACTTAACAAAATAGAAAATGGTTAACAGGTCTACAATCCACTAGGCCTACAGTGTTCTCACATTCACAAAATATGTAGAAAAGAATCTATACAAAAAATAAATAAATTAATAAAAGTAAAAAAAACCTATTTTAATAAAACGCAATTATATGATTGCTGTTACAACTGTAACCAATCTGAGTAATTATCATGTCCACAAGTCACTAAAAAAAAAAAAGTTGAAATTAAATCGTAGGTATATAATGTCAAATAATAGAATAATAAATATGTCAAGGACGAATGTAAAAATTTAAATAAACATGGTAATTTGGGAGCAGTTAATAGACTCTTACTTATTTATGCCGTTAATGAGGTACCAGGGAAGCCACATGTGCAGAAGGAATTATTGCCAAACTTCCTTATCTTCAACATAGTCTTTAATTTTATAATATGCTTTCTTGATAAGGACACGTTTGATGTGGGTTTTGAACTTCCCATCGCTAAGTTCTGTCACAGACTTTGGCAACTTGTTATAAAAGCGGATACTGTTTATAAGAAATGACTTGCTTGTTTTAGTTAATCTAAATTTGGGTATCACAATTTCATGTCGACTACGTGTATTTATATTATGGAAATCGCTTCTTATTTTGAAAAGTCTTAAGTTTTTGCGAACATACATAATACTTTCTAAGATATAAAGTGAAGGCAAAGTCAGTATATCAATTTCTTTAAATTTGTCTCTAAGGGACTCGCGAGGGCCCATTTTATAGATCGCGCGGATTGCCCTCTTTTGTAAAATGAAAATTGAATCTACGTCAGCTGCCGATCCCCACAGCAAGACGCCATAAGACATAATACTGTGGAAATAAGCAAAGTATACTAACCTAGCTGTGGCTATATCAGTCAACTGCCTTATTTTTCTTACTGCATATGCAGCTGAACTTAATCTACCTGAAAGAGTTCTAATATGAGCGCCCCATTGTAACTTTGAATCTAAAGTAATTCCTAAAAATATAGTTTCCGTTATTGCATCTAAGTTTTTGCCATCAAGTTTTAGATTTAGACCTACTTGAGGTACATTTGGTAATGAGAACCTAACACATTTCGTTTTGTTCGCATTAAGTAAAAGATTATTAGCTGCGAACCATTTTGAAAGTACAGCCAGACTATCGTTAACATGTAATACATCTGTATCTTTCCTGTCTATTTTAAAAATAAGAGAATTTAATTTCGGAAGTCGGTGACAAAGAACGAAAATTAAAAACCAAAGACACCGACTTCCGAAATTAAAGTTATTTTTCACTTTGTAGTGTTTTTTTTGAAGTCGGTTGTTTTTAGGGTTCCGTTGCCAAATGGCAAAAAACGGAACCCTTATAGATTCGTCATGTCTGTCTGTCGGTCTGTCTGTCTGTCTGTCCGTCCGTATGTCACAGCCACTTTTTTCCGAAACTATAAGAGCTACGCTGTTGAAACTTGGTAAGTAGATGTATTCTGTGAACCGCATTAAGATTTTTACATAAAAATAGAAAAAAAACAAATAATTTTGGAGTTCCCCATACTTAGAACTGAAACTCAAAAAAATTTTTTTCATCAATCCCATACGTGTGGGGTATCTATGGATAGGTCTTCAATAATGATATTGAGGTTTCTAACATCATTATTTTCTAAACTGAATAGTTTGCGTGAGAGACACTTCCAAAGTGGTAAAATGTGTGTCCCCCCCCTGTAACTTCTAAAATAAGAGAATGATAAAACTAAAAAAAATATATAATGTACATTACCATGTAAACTTCCACCGAAAATTGGTTTGAACGAGATCTAGTAAGTAGTTTTTTTTTAAAACGTCATAAATCGTAAACTTATCGTTACTTGCTGCTACGGAACCCTTCATGGGCGAGTACGACTCGCACTTGGCCGCTTTTTTTTTATACTAGTATTATATATTATTATTATATATGTTAACATTTCGTGATGTCCTTTTGTATAAATGGATCACTCTTATTACCGAAAACATTCGCCGAGCTACCTCTACAGTTGTCAACCTTTATTACTTCTTATACTATTGTTTTATTCCAGTTTGTGTTTTTGTAAAAAAAAAACTTTAACAGCGACTTTACTATCTATTTATTTCATGTTTATTTCCACCACAAGATAAAATAAGCACCATAAAAATAAAATAAAATTGTACTATTTTAATATTAAATTAATAGCTTTCATTTCTATAACCGAATTATAAATTAACTTCATCGGCTAGCGTAGCTTGGATTCATGAGGTGGATGATAACACAGTGATATGATTGTATACTATGTCTGTAAGGACACCACTATCTAGCCCTTCAGAGAAAAACAGTCGTGATGTTATGTTATGGATTTGTACAAATTTATTTTCAAAATTCATTCGTTGGTTCAGTAGGTTTTATTCATTTGTTTTAACTTCGGTCGTTACTCGTATTTATAATATACTAGCTGCGCCCCGCGGTTTCACCCGCATAAGTCTCGACCCCGTGGGAAAAAAAAAAAAGTATCCTATGTTCTTTTCCAAGGCATCATCTATATATGTGCCAAATTTCATCCAAATCCGTTCAGCCGTTTTAGCGTGACAAACAAACTTACTTTCGCATTTATAATATTAAGGATTAAGGATGATTGGCAACCAATTATTTTAAGTCATTCAAATATTTATTTTGATCACAACAGCAGCTACCGATAATATTTTTGATAAATGACGAAAGTGGATCTGAATGATAAGAAACAAAATCGACGGCCCCCACGTATACTATCGAAATTACAAAAAAGCCATTTTCGTTTTATTGCACTAATAGCAAGTAGAGATAAAGATGTATGACTTTATTTAAAAATTATGTACGAATTGTTATACCCTCAATTGTTTTTCAATTGAACAAAATCGAAAGTACATAAACTGAACACATTAAAACATCGAAAGTTAAATTAGAAAAAGTATAATAATTATCAAAAACTATAGTAGACAGTTTAAAACGGTCAAATTTTCCACTTTAGATACATCGATAATTTAAAATTTTCGAATTTCATGTTCGACAAAAATCTAAATCTAAACTTAGAATCGCTCTCCTGTAAAGTAGAGGTTTTGCAGTTTCGATACTTTACGTGGTGGCCGTCGAAATACTCGATGTAAAATTCTAAATATGAGAAAAACACTTGCCTATTGAATACTACGGTTGTAGATCAGTTGACACTGAACTGTCAAGTTAAACAAACATGTTCTCGTATTTCAAAGCAAACAGAAACATTGTTTCCATCATTACATATCCACAACGTAATAATAACGAGATTGGGGAAGATGTAATATCAATGCTAAGACCATTGAATCTGATGCAAAGCATTTTTTTGTGGTCGAAGTATTCTATTCGTAACAACATTATCACCGCTAATACTTATCGTTACAACTTCATTCAAGTATTTTTCATGCTCTTCCACCTCTGTGCCTGTTTTATTGAATCGATCGTTTTCATTATCCAGAATAATGATTGGGAGGTTTACGGTTTCATATTTTGTGTGACCAAGTTCAGTGACTTTATCATCTACTTGTTCGGGGATTTAGTAAACAGCTTCTCAAATATAGTGCACAGTTACTACAATATCTTATTGATCTTGAAAATCCAACACGTTCTCAGAGTCCTACAAGTAAATGGCAACAAACTCAGAGGTTTAATTGTCTGCAGCTGGACGTCTGTCGGCATCCTCAATATTTTTTCTATTAGTTTAATCCTTTTCTTCAGTTTTATTTTCACTTTGGAATATTTTGATTATTCTAGGCTTTACACTAGTCTCCTTTTCGATATTAACATTGTTTATGCTTCAGTAGTATTAAAATTATTACAAAAAATGCTTCGTGTGTGGATAGAAAGAGTCCAGAATTCAAGAAACACCGAGGATTCAGAAAGAGAAGAGTTCTGGAAAATAATGTTTGAAGCATATTTGAATGTACATGAGTCATACAAGATTTTAGAGGTGACATTTCGACAAATGGTAAGTTTATTTTGAAATAGAGATTGTGTAAAAACAAGACTCAACTGTATCGACGGCATTTGACGTAAGTACTGCCAGGGGCCTATTTAAAACTGACTGGCGACAATTTCACAAGTTTATGTCATTTATTAGTGTTGACAAGCAAACAAATAATCAAATATCATAAAATATTTTTATTTGGCTTTGTCCATACATCAGATGTCAAAATATACATTGAAAATCATTATATTGAAGTAAAAAACAAAAGGAGATGTAAAATCTATATTATTAGTATATAAATAAAAAATTAATGCTATTCGTTGGTAAGCGCAACACTTAAGAAAAGCTTGAGAAAGGAAGGTGGAGTTTATTTTCTACCAAAAGTACATAAATAGTTTTTTACGATTTCTGACTTTTGTAGTACTCTAACTTCAATTATTTCACTAGACTTGTTTGATCCTTATAAGAAACAGGATCGATTGGCATCAAAAACGTTTTTGAGAAAACTGCCCATTTTCTTGTTGACTATACAATTTTTTCAAAATCTGTGAATGCTGATCAAAAGTTAAGCACAGTCTCTTAAGACCGCTTTCTTGTAGCTATAATGATTCATGTAACTGCCTTGACTGCCCCGTCTCAAAAATCCACACTGTATAAAATTTTAATGTAGTATATATTAATGATATAGGTAATTGTCATTGTTATTGGTAATAAATATACCCAATATTGATATTATTACCACTATGTTTATAATTTACTTAATTATATAGTGTATATGATATACCAAATACAGGGTGTTTGGCGCATGGACCAACACAATTTTTTGGGGGATTGGGGGATCATTTGGGTAAAATCCCATTTCCTAAGTGTCACGATAATTGAGATATGGTTTTTTTTTGTTCTTCTTTGAATTACTCTTAACGTCGCCTTTAAAACGTCATTACTTTTTGTTTATGGTTGTAATAGCACGAAATAACTTTTATTGTATTCTGAAATTGCAATTATTTGATGTAATTGGTCTGTTAAAAAATACTTATGCGGTCTTGAGTCTTAAAACTGTATAAAGGTATAAAAAATAGCAGCTTCTAAACACATAAAAAAAAAAACGTGTGGCACTCGGGGACTGCCGCGGTACAGCTATTGCATAGCATTTGTAACCTCCATACTTCCTATTTGTCAACGCTGCACTTGGGATAATGACGTGATGACATAAAACAAAAATTACGAACCGTCATTATTTGGTAGGCGGAGTAGGGGGTGTTAGGTTTTATTTTCGTTACGGAATTTCTTGATTCGGTCGCCGCGCTCAAAGCCCGCGATAAAAGCTATGCAATAGCTTAAAAACTATTTTGAACTTAGCTTTATTTTAAAGAGTTCTTAGTTTATACCCTTTTCAACGGTATACTACATTTCATCGAAATGATTCATTATGTGGTCGAAATAAATTTGTACTAGTTGTCAGGATCGGGATAAAAAAAGACTGATGAGATAAGATATAAAGTTTTTACATTTGAAATATTTCAGTTATAGTTCAAAGTGTTCTCCTCTACTCCGTATACAGGCACGACACCAATTTATTATTTCTAAGGTTGTTGTATGGAATCGCTTTTCTGGAGGACATGGGGTCTTTGGGTGTAACTTAGCAAATGACCCTCCCAACCCCCCAAAAAATTGTGTCGGTCCATGCGCCAAATACCCTGCATAATATACTATTGGTATAATTATATGTTATTTAAAAATAAAAATAAAATATGTTTATACACTTGTCAATCTTCTTCTTCTTCTTACTATTCTTATTCTCTGATTTTTCAACGCCTTAATGAAATAAAATCACTTTTAATGCGCCGGAAGGTCATGGGACCATGAGTTCTGTAGATTTTTCTTTTATCAGCTCCGCAGCGTCATATAGCGTGATGTTAAATAGCCTTCCTCGAGAATTGGGCTATCATAATGCTTTTTTTTTATCCACCAGGTAGTTAGCGGTTTCAAACAAACAAAAAAACTCTTCAGCTTTAACGTATTAGTATGGATTTAGGAAAGCAAATTCACCGCTTTCTGCTGCCTTACTTAGACAGAATGTGAAGGCATGCCCTTTGGAGTTTAGGTTTCAGCATACAAACCCCCAGGCGGTTATAAAAGCTTTTAAAGATCTTAAAATTAAATCAACAGAAGATCTCTGGGGAATGTCTGTAAAAGTCTGTAGATCTATTATCGAAACCATTGCGCCCTATTTAGCTTACATATTTAACACCAGTGTAGACCAAGTAGTCTTTCCGGATCTCATGAAACACAGTAAAGTAGTTCCATTGTTCAAATCCGGTGATAGTAAAGAACCCAACAATTATAGGCCTGTGTCAATTCTGCCAGTTCTCAGTAAGGTGTTTGAAAAGTTGATGCTCAATCAAATGTTACGTCACTTTAATAAAAATTCCATCTTTCATGAACAACAGTACGGTTTCACCAAAGGGCGTTGTACTACTGACGCCGGTGTCACCCTAATAAAGAACATTTTTAAGGCCTGGGAAGAAGCACAAGATGCCATTGGAATCTTTTGCGACCTCTCGAAGGCGTTCGATTGTGTAGACCATGAGACACTTCTGCTGAAACTAGAGTACTATGGGATTAAGAATACAGCTCTTGATTTACTTAGATCATACCTGAAAGATAGAAAGGTTAAAGTTCAGGTAAACGGCGTAAACTCATTAGGGTCTGAAATGGCAATGGGCGTTCCTCAAGGTTCGATATTGGGTCCATTCCTCTTTTTAGTTTACATTAATGATTTACCCCAATTACTTCAAAATCAACCGAAGATGGTGTTATTTGCAGATGACACATCATTAATCTTTAAAATAAACCGACGGTCACAAAATCTTGACGACGTGAATAGCTCTATTCTGCAAGTCCAAGATTGGTTTACGATAAATAATTTGGTACTTAATAAAAAAAAAACCAAATGCATTAGATATTACCTAATGTTAAAAGTAGCGAATGTGACATCATATTAAATGGAGAAAAACTGGAATTTATTAATCAAACGGTTTTCCTGGGAATCACGCTAGACGAGAAATTACAATGGGGACCTCATATAACATCTCTTGCGGGGCGGTTAAGCTCGGCCGCTTATGCTGTTAGAAAGATAAGACAGTTAACAGATGTAGAAACCGCGCGTTTGGTCTATTTTAGCTACTTCCACAGCATTATGTCATATGGCATTTTACTGTGGGGTCGGGCTGCTGACATTGAATCCATCTTTATTTTGCAAAAGAGAGTTGTCAGAGCCATTTATAATCTACGTCGCCGCGAATCTCTCAGGGAACTTTTTAAAAGGATTAATATTATGACGGTACCTTGCCAATTCATTTATGAAAATATTATGTATGTAAGGAAAAATCCACATCTCTTTAATAAAATAAGTGATAGACATAATTTTAATACTAGAAATAAAGATAAACTAGATCAACCATTTTTCAGGTTATCTAAAGTACATACATCTTTTATGGGGTACTGTGTTAAATGTTACAACAAAATACCTTGTGACATATTGCAATTAAATGAAAGAAAATTTAAAACTCATATAAAAAGTACACTTTGTAAACAAGCATATTACAAATTAGAGGATTATATCCAAGATAAGAGTGCTTGGAAACATGCTGGTCCTGCTCCATAGGACAATTTAGAATCAAGACAAAATCAAACTGGTTGCTAATTTAATTGTAAAATTTATTACTTTGTGTTTTATGACATTGATTTTACATTCTGTGACTTCCTCACACACTTATTAATTGTAAAATTTTAGGAAAATCGTCTACTTTTACAATGTTTGTAAATATGTGAGCACAATGTATCTATCACATATTAAATTATCTATCGTTGCTTCATTTTTAATTCTTTTTACCTATTGTGGTATAGTAATTTTATTCTAGGTGCATCGTCTTCACATATAATAATTATTTAACAAATGTATGTACATATACAAACAATTGTAAAACATTTTTAAAAGAGTAACGGTGGAGTTTCTTGCCCATTCTTCTCCATACGAAAACTACCTTTTGGAAGGGGCGACTAGAATCAATTTTATTATTTTGTAATTTTTTGACGTTCAAAAGTGCCATACTTGGGCCTATTTGAAATAAATGATTTGACTTTGACTTTGACTTTGACCATTAATACTTAATTTGTAGAAATAAGTCCAATCTATACTCCATTTGAAATAAGATTAGACATTTAAATGAACCTTTTTTACAGTCCGTTCAACCGATTTTGACTTCTATTGCGTTGGAGGCATGACAAATGGCACTCTGCAGTAAACAGTTGGTATTGTAACCACTTTTTTCCTTTTAATGCTATCCTTACGCCTACGGTATAGAAGTCAAAATCGGTTGAAAGGACTCTAAAAAGGTTTGTTTCATCTAATCTTATTTCAAATGGAGTATAGGGTTCTTCAAGAGTGCGTTGAGTATCACACATTTTCTGCTTTATAAAACGGCATATAGAGAGAAAATTTGTTCAGTTTATCACTTTTTGCCAAATATGTTGTATTTTCAATTACATTATTAATATGGTCAAATTGAAAAAAAAAATGTTTTTATTTTCAGATTGCATTTTATACGATATTTGCAGCATACCTTAATGTGCGAAATCTCTCTACGGTGTTATCTTTAAGCCGATACACTAAAGTAAGTACCTAGTCAAAGTACCTACTAAATTATGGGACTGCCAGTTATCTATACAATATTTTAGAAAAACCCTATCCGATGCAAAAAGAGCACATAGATACTGCAATAACTTTGCAAAAAGTAATAAAAAAACGTCTGGCACTCTGGGACTGCCGCGGTAAAGCTATTGCATAGCATTTGTAACCTCCATACTTCCTATTTGTCAACGCTACACTTGGGATGATGACGTGATGACATAAAACAAAAATTACGTTTCCCATGACAACATCACGTTGTCATGGGAACCGTCATTACATGGTAAGCGGAGTAGGGGGTGTAAGGTTTTATTTTCGTTACGTAACGGAATTTCTTGATTCGGTCGCCGCGCTCAAAGCCCGCGATAAAAGCTATACAATAGCTTAAAAAAAAACCGGCCAAGTGCGTGTCGGACCACGCACAATGAAGGGTTCCGTAGTTGGGATGAATTTATCCCTAAAACAAACATAACTTTGTAGTTGAAAAATATGTTCTTCCATACGAAATGTATGGGAAAACATGTTTTAGCAACTGCAAAGTTAAGTTGGTCGATTATTACTCGTTAACCTGTACAGCCTACTTAGCTGTGATAGTTTTTCTTTTAATTTTGTTATATAAACTACTGTTGTGATTTTTTTCACACACGCAAAACCAACCATTTAGCCGGCAGGGGGGGGTACACTTGACTCTAACAAAAATTAGCATATTAAAGCGTAATATTTCGCAAACGAATCCCTGAATCCAAAAATGGTTTTCACAAACTCACAATATTTTTGAAGGACCTTTTCAATGATACCCCTCACCATGGGGCAAAAAAATAAAAAAATAAACATCACCACTTTACGTGTATGAGAGTGTAGGCAACTCACTCGCCTCATGTAATAAAAAAATGTTAGTTTAAGTTTGAATTACGCGCGAAGCGAAATGGCAACCCCGCGCCACAGAAGCAATGTTGATCATGCTTGCCTTGTACGCATGCGCGGGGCCGCCTTTTATTCGCGCGCTCGCCTGCCGATGCGCGGGGACGCCGCGCCAGTCGAATGAGTGCCCTCGAAATACCGGTGCGCGCGGACGTATGTTAAATCGCTCGGGCGTTCCCGCCAAATTCGGTGTAGTCCTATTTTAAAGTCTTCTGTTTACGCTAGTTTCTATTGTGTCGGTTTTGTGAACTGTTCTATGTGCGAGTTTATGTCCAATAATTGTGAAAAGTAATACAAGTGCTCTGTTACCGGTAACTTTGTTTCTGTTTTGTGTTTGACCCGCCCTATACCGAACATTGGTCCTTCGCAAGCCGGATCAAAATGGATAGCAAAGTAACTGGCGTCGTCACACGGAGCAAAGCCCACGTTGGAGCTGAGCAACGACCTGAAGCGGATACGATGTGTGTCACTACGATCCCGCGTAGTGAAGTTGTTGCCACGTCGACCGGGTCGCGATCAAGCCGCGTGAGCCGTGAAGCGCTACGCCTCCGTGCTGAGTACAAGGCCGAAGAAGAACTCGCCAAGTTGAAAGAACAGCTTATAAAAAAGAAACTTGCGTTAGACATCGCGGAGATCGAGGACGAAGTATCAGAAAACCGCGCTCGCAGTATTTGTTGTAGTGCTAACAACGTGGATGAGTGGCTAAGCTCAAGTCAAGCCCCATACGAGCACGCGGATATACCGCCAGCGCTCCGTGCGCCGGCCGGCACGTGCCCCTCCGAAGGCCTACCCCGAGATCCCGCGCGCGGCACCGCGCATGCGCATAGACCGCCAGCGCCCCGTGCGCCGGCCGGCGCGTGCCCGTCCGAAGGCCTATCCCGAGAGCCCGCGCGCGGCACCGCGCATGCGCCGGACGCCACCGGCGTTCGCGCTCTTTTCGAGTCCGCGGCGGCGCCCTCCCCGTCCAATCAGAAATATGCACCTGGGGCTCCGCCCGAAGTCACCAACACCGGCACCGTCGCAGCTTCCGACATCATGCACCTAGCCGACGTTATTATAACGAACATGAAACGGCCAAAGCAAAATTATGATCTCCCCGTGTTTGATGGCAGCCCGGTAGATTGGTTGGCGTATCGACGTACCTACGAAGCTACTGCGTCCACGTATAGCTTGTACGAGAACACCGTACGACTGCAAGCATCGCTCCGTGGCGCGGCAAGGTGTGCCGTTGAAGGTCTGCTTCGTACCGGGTCCGACCCAACAGACGTAATAAATGCCCTGGAAGAGGAGTTCGGACACCCTAATTTACTATTGGAAATTGCACTTCATAAAATTCGAAGTCTACCACACGTATCCGACAGTGGCGTCGAGTTGAGAAATATGACGTGTGTTGTACGAAATTGCGTGTACATTCTCAAAAACATAAAAGCGGAGGGTTATATAAATAACCCGCAAATAACGCACGAAATACTAAGTAAATTGACCCACGTTCAAAGAGCGCAGTACGGCGAGTTTGTTATGAAATTGAATATCGATAGTAAGGAAGATCTTCGTGTATCGCCGAACATAAATATTGTACTCGAGTTCCTGAGTCACTTGTCACGGGCATCAGCTTATTACCTACCCCTGAACATAAGCACTGAGCCTAATAATAGTCATCGTAACCGGTCCACCGCTGCTGCCAACCCCGCTACCGCAGGCGCTGTGAACACTTCGCACGCCGGGCGCGCGGAGCCCGCGCGTCGGCAGCAACGGGAACATACTCAGCGTGTACACATTACCAGCGAGGAATCTGCGTCATCGAGTACGTCGTTGTCATCCAGTGTGTGCGTGTTGTGTAGTGCGGCTCACTTATTACCTGAGTGCGACAAATTTGTAAATAAAAGTGAAAAAGAAAAGTGGGACTTCGTAAAGGTAAATAAGCTGTGTTTTAAATGCTTAGTGCAAAATCATTCTCGTTATCGTTGTCGCGCAAAAAGGTGTGAAAAGTGTCGTTCTCCGCATCACACACTTCTCCACTACGAGAAGTCGAGCGCCCCGGGCGCCGCCGCCGCCAGCGCCGGCGCCCCACCTGTGGGTGCCGCGTCGCAGGCGGCCGCCGTACAACCGCCGTCGGACGCCGAGTCAGTGACGAGTATGGGTGAGCGATGTCGGAACACAAAAACATTATTAAAAATTGTGCCTGTTTCTATTATTGTCAATAATGTCGAATATAATTGTTATGCGTTGCTTGATGATGGTGCCACTGTGTCGTTAATTGATTCTAAAGTGTGTAATTTTAGTGGACCATTATCCCCGTTGAAAATTGTTAGTGCACGCGGTCATGTTATTACTGATAAGAATTCTTGTAGGGTGACTGCACTAATACGCGGACCAAACGGTTTGTGTCATGATATCGCATTACGTACTATCGATAACTTAGACTTACCTACCCAAAGTGTGCCCGCCAGAGTTTTAGCTATGAATAAACATCTACGAGACTTAGATTGTTGTGAGATGTCGTGCGCAAAACCAATGTTATTAATCGGCCAAGATAATTGGCAGTTAATAGTTAACCAGGAAATACGACAGGGTAAATCCGGACAACCCGTAGCGTCGCTTACGAAGTTAGGGTGGGTTGTTCATGGGCCTGTAGGTATTTGTGGCGAGTCTGTTCGTGAATCAGTGAATCTAGTATTTGATAATTTGGATGATACAAACGAACTAGATAATCAACAATTTTTGTTTGAGTCAATCGGTATCACAGAAGTGTCACGCAAAAATGTTGAGACTGAACGCGCCTGTAAGATCCTAGATAGCACTAGTCGCCGTGTCGACGGGGGCTGGGAGGTAGGATTACTATGGTCAAGTGATGCTTTACACCTACCCGATAATTATGATTATGCTGTGAAACGTTTACACGGCATAGAAAGTAAGATGTATAAAAACACCGATTATGCTGATTTGTATTCTCGTCAAATTGATAGGTTAATTTCTGAGAAATATGCTAGGCGGTTGGATACTCCGCTCAGTGTGAACCCGGTATGGCACCTGCCGCATTTTGGGGTCATTAACCCGAAATAACTTTGTTTGGTTTATGATGCCGCGGCCAAATGCAACGGTGCATGTTTAAATGATTATTTGCTAACAGGGCCGGACTTGCTGAATTCTTTATTAGGTGTATTGTTTAAGTTTCGATCTGTTCCAATAGATTATACAGCGGACATAGCTGATATGTTTCTCCGTATTGAAATTAGGAAAGAAGATCAGGGCGTGCAGCTCTTTCTTTGGAGAGGCCGGAACCGAGAGCGCGACCCTGATACATACGTCATAGACTCTGTGATTTTCGTTGCCAAGTCGTCGCCTGCTTCAGCCATACATGTCTTGAATAAAAATGCTTGTGAGTTCCGAGATAGTGCACGTCAGCTGAGCAAAGATGTTTCCATGATACACTCCGCTGGTGGGTTCTCTAACAGGGGGTGGGTGACTAATTCACCCGAACTTCGAAAAGAGTTACCAGCTGTCGTGATCGGTACTGTTAATTTTGATAAGTCTCCGTACAGTGGCGAACGAACTTTAGGTATGATATGGATGCCGGAGTCAGACGAGTTAGCGTTCGACTTATCGTTTAAAAAAGTGACGCCTGACGTAGTAGACGGTAGAATTATTCCTACTAAACGGCAATTCCTGAAATTTATAATGAGTTTCTTTGATCCTCTAGGCTTGCTTTATCCTTACACGATAAAGTCTAAAATCTTGTTACAGAAAATATGGAAACCTGGTATAAGATGGGGCGTTATTTTTACTTGCCTTGTCACTCGCGGTGTTGATATTGAATTCGTGTCTTCACTATTAACTGACTCAGCCATAATAGCAACCCGACGCTTGATAGTTTGCCGTGGACAACCCTCTATCTATAGTGCTGACGCAGAGCTGAAAGCTGCCATTCAGGCAATGGAGCGCGACAAAATTCGCGATTTCGTCGTTACCAAGGGCATTTCTTGGCAATTTAACCCTCCTGCAGCCCCGCACATGGGTGGGTGCTGGGAGCGGCTCGTCCGACCAATAAAGACCGCACTTAGAGTTACTTTGTCGGCGCGGGCGCCTAAAGAGGAGTTACTAATGACATTAATGGCTGAAGTAGAGATGACACTGAACAGTAGGCCATTAACTTTTGTGGGTACGGACCCCGATGGGGCCCATCGCTCTTACCCCCAATCATTTGTTGATAGGTACAGCTACCGGTGCATCTACGATAAGTACCTTTGATGCATCGGATTTAACCAGTAGAAAGGCTTGGGTAAAGGCTCAGACTCTGGCGGACATGTTTTGGCGACGCTGGCTGAAAGAGTATGTCCCCACTCTTCAAAAGCGTCAAAAGTGGCTGCACGAAGTGCCGCCCATGAAGGTGGGAGACATGGTTCTTATTTTAGAAGAGAATCAGCCGCGTAATGAGTGGCCTAGGGGCGTGATTAGCGCAGTCCACCCAGGCCGCGATAGCCATATTAGAGTAGTGACTGTTAGAACCTGTAGGGGCTTTATGAAGCGACCGGTTGTAAAGGTCATTGTGTTGCCTACTGACGAGTGTGTTCAGGAACAAGGGGGTGGAATGTAGGCAACTCACTCGCCTCATGTAATAAAAAAAATGTTAGTTTAAGTTTGAATTACGCGCGAAGCGAAATGGCGACCCCGCGCCACAGAAGCAATGTTGATCATGCTTGCCTTGTACGCATGCGCGGGGCCGCCTGTTATTCGCGCGCTCGCCTGCCGATGCGCGGGGACGCCGCGCCAGTCGAATGAGTGCCCTCGAAATACCGGTGCGCGCGGACGTATGTTAAATCGCTCGGGCGTTCCCGCCAAATTCGGTGTAGTCCTATTTTAAAGTCTTCTGTTTACGCTAGTTTCTATTGTGTCGGTTTGTGAACTGTTCTATGTGCGAGTTTATGTCCAATAATTGTGAAAAGTAATACAAGTGCTCTGTTACCGGTAACTTTGTTTCTGTTTTGTGTTTGACCCGCCCTATACCGAACAGAGAGGTACCCTAAAAAAAAATGTTTTTCATAATTTTGTTCTACCACTTTGTCGGCGTAATTAATATGTATATTTATGTCAAATTACAGCTTTCTAGTACTAAGGGTCTCGGAGCTAGACCGCGGACAGACAGACAGACAGACAGACGGACATGACGAAACTATAAGGGTTCCTTGTTTACTACGGAACCCTAAAAAGGTCGGACATAGTGAACATTCAATGTTTGAAATATGGTTTCACAGCCTGGGATGTGTGGTGTATCTCATCAGCGTATCCCTATCCACAAAAGGTATACTTGTAGTAGCTCACCTAGTTTCATAGTCAGTTCATGCTAGGATCTCTTCTGCAGGCTTAATAACTATCCAGTATAGAATATTAAACCTTACTGAACTAAGGGCTAGGGGAGATCAATCATCGGGGTTGCGAATAAGGGCTGAAAGGGAAATCGTGGCCCCCTGGCAACACGGCAACTGAAGGAACACGGATGGGTTTTAGTCAAATTATCATATAACTTCTCCAGCTCAAGCGTGTCAGACTCTTACTGACTAAAACCCACCCGTGTTCCTTCAGTTGCCTTTACGTTGCCAGAGGCCACGGTAACCCTTTCGTACAAACCCGCAACCCCGGCAGGCATCGGCCCTAGCGGAGCCTGTCAGTTCTGCTGGCATCTCATTGAGGCGCGCGTGAAACACAACGCGCCGTCGACGCGGACCTGGTCCTTATCGGACAAGCTACCCATTGCCCACCGTCCACAAACCCGCGCCTACGGTGGCCGGGAATCGGCCTGCGACTTCCAACGCCCAGGACGTCTCCTGCGACGGTTAGGGGCGTGAGGGCACGAAATTTGCCCCTCCCTCACGCGTTCCATCTCCTCCTTCGCGAGCATTACCGTTTCGCAGAAGGAGGTGACGGCCTGCCATTTCTTCTCGCTCCGTACCATAGCCTGAACCAGGGCTGGACGCGAGAGATCACCGCCGCCAATCGCCTCTACGAAGACACGGCGTTGCTCCGCCCAAACTGGGCAGACCTCCACCATATGCTCCATCGTGTCCTCCGGGCGATCCACACAATGGTGACACCCAGACGTTTCCTCCCGCCTTATCCGGAACAGGAACTTCCCGTAACAACCGTGTCCGGCGAGGACTTGCGTCAGGCGGAAGGTGAAGACGCCGTGGCGCCTCTCTAACCACACCTCAAAGAGGGGACTTATCGCCGCAATTGTGGCGTGCCTAGCACTGGGTTGTGACAATCACACTCTCCATGATGCCATGAGATCCCACCAGAGCTCTGTCTGCTGAGCCATGATTTGTCGCGGTGGCGGAGTTAAGCCCCGGCGTTCCAGACTCCATGGCGGTAATCCAACAAGGAGGCTCACCGCCTCACAGGAGACCTTCCGGTATCTTCGGGCCAGCCGGAGGGCCATGACCCTTTGGGACGCGTTTAACCGGCGGGCTGGCCACCGCCTCGCAGAACGTGCCCACACAGGTGCTCCATAAAGGGCCATGGACTGCACGACCCCAGCGTAGAGTCTCCGGCAGGAGGCATTTGGACCCCTAGATTGGGCAGGAGCCGCTTCAAGGCAGCCCCGGCCCACTCCAGTCTGGGAGCAAAACGTCGGAAATGTTCCATGAAATTCCACCAGCTATCGAGGACGAGTCCCAGATACTTCATCGTCAAATCGACGCCGATGTAAACCCCTTCCGCCATTACCTGGGAAACCGACGGTGGCGCATTCCGAGGACCATGAAAACACATGGCCTCGGACTTCTACAGGGCCACCTCGAGTCCCAATTGCCAAATCCTATTGATGATTGTCGCAACCCCGCGTGTCACTAGTTCGTACTTCATTGTGCGTAGTCCGCCACGCAGTTGGCCGGTTTTTTTTCAAATATTTATACGCCCAGCACGCGTAGCATGACCACCGCAGAAACGAGTTTTGTCGACGGAAGAATAGACCAAAATGACGTTCCGTGTATACAGGACGGCAGGAAACTAGATAGGATACTCAACTGCACTTCTTACGAAATTACTTTTTTCATAATTCGACTCAGAATTCTTTGTTTTGTCATAGGATTTTCTTTTTCTGTTCACTTTGCAGTCAAGGTGAAGTTTGTCACGTTGCCTCATGCACCTAATTAAACCAGAAGTAACCCAGGGTTGAATGTTAACCATTTTGCGACTTATTTTAACATTTTGTGTGTGGTTTTCAGTAGCACGTGTCCAAACATTCAAATTCATTCCTGGCCGCCGACTTTTCTTTCATCCCAAATCACCGAACAAAATGGGTGATCTCTGATTTGAATGAATTGATTATGGATTAAACTAAAGCATTTTACTATTTCAGTTTGTTAGTCGACTAATTTCAGTATATTTCTGGAACATGAAGTTTATAATTTTAATCGTATGGTTATGCGTGGAGTGTGAAAGATTCTATACAGCAATGCGAGATGTTCAGAGTACGTGTATAATGCTCATGAAGTCAAGGCATTGTTCGGGTATGTATTTTTTTATTAGCAATTTGTGCTTTTAGCTGATATCTCAAGGCCTACACAAAGTGAGAGCCGACATATCAGCGATAAGCAATGATAGTCTAGTGGTGTGACCGTCAGACTGCGACGTCTCGAGTTCGAAAACAAGGCACCTCTGACTTTTCGGATTCATGTGCGTATTGTATTATTATCACTTGCTTCAAAAACGGTGAAGGAAAACATCGTGAGGAAACCGGCAAGCCTGAGAGATATTTCTCGACGGTATGTGAAGCCAAATTAGAGGCCCTTGGGAGGCTTTAAAACTCTGACACCAGGTTAGTCACTAACCACACGAAAAGAAAAAGCGATAAGGAAGATGGAAAATTCAAAAACTTTTTAAATTATGATCGTCATAGGCTACGGAAATGCTTAAGTCAAACTGTGTAGGTATTTTTGCCGAGACAAAACTAGTTTTTTCAATCATGTATGTAATAAAAGGCTTAAAACACTTCATAACTTTTTTGTTAAAACTGGTTGGTTTAAACTTCGGAAGAATAGCTCTAGCAACGCAGCGTTTTTTTATGCGTTTCATCTTTTTGCATGAAAATAACCTTTCGCTGAAAACTTAGAAGATAAAACAAAACGGTGATGATGTCACTTTAGCTCTTTTTTTTTTTTTTGGTTGGGAAATTATCAAATAACTTCTCCCGCTCTGGGCGGAGCGGGAGGGCGTGTCAGACTCTTACTGACTAAAACCCACCCGTGTTCCTTCGGTTGCCCTGTTGCCGGGGGCCACGATTTCCCTATCGGTTTTCTTCGAACCCCCGGCAGGCATTGGCCCTAGCGGACCCCGTCAATTCTGCTAACATCTCTTTGAGGCGCGCGTGGAACACAACGCGCCGTCGAACTGGGTTTGGTCCTTATCGGACGGCGAGCTACCCATTGCTCACCGTCCGCAAGCCCGCGCCTACGGTGGCCGGAAATCGGCTCGCGATTCCCGCCCCGGGCGTCTCCTTCTATTGCGGCAGTTAGGAGCGTGAGGGCGCGAAATTTGCAAAAAAAAAAACAAGCTCTATGGCCTTACGATTTGATTTTTTTTTTCATTTTAGATCCAGAAAGAAGAGTTTACAAGAACATTCAACGCGTACAGAAGGCATCATTCAAGAAGATGAGCGCATGCGGTTTTTTCATCATAGATGCCGAGCTACCTCTACAGTTGTCAAGCTTCATTACTACCTACATTATTATTGTACTACAGTTTGTGTATCTGTAATAAGAGAATGATAGTTTCACTACCGCAATGGTTTACCAGCTTGTAGTAACTAATTGTACGAAAAGGAACAAATAAATTGCGGATATTTATCTGAATAATAAACATGACATTTAATATTAAATACCATTTATTTAAATATTTGTTAATTACTCACCTCTCGATGGTCTTTCGTTTCCCACTTTAACCAACATCAAACTGCCTAGTACAACAGACATGTTTTCGTATTTCAAAAACTATTTCAAATCTATCAAAAACGCCGTTTTAATCAAGAATGTACCAACAGTGTCATTTACCAAAAGATTACTTTATAATGTGATTGAAGAAGATTTACAATCATTACTAAAGCCGTTGACTCTGAAGCATAGTCTTTTTCTCCGCGCGAAGTACGTGACAATATTATCACTGCTAATACTTATCTTTACAACTTTATACAAGTGTTTTGCGTGTTAATATTTTGGTGTGCTTGTTCATATTATTTAATCACTATAATGGTAACCTTTCGTAAAAAATGGGGGAATTTCAGTTTATTCCATTGTTCAGACATTTCATTTGACTTCATCTTCTACCTGATCGGGGATTTAATAAACTGCATCTCGAACATTATGCAGAGCTACTACAATATCTTGTTTGTCTCAAAAATCCAACACGTGCTCAGACTCCTACGAATAAACAGACACGAACTCAGAAGTTTCATTGTCTGCAACTGGATCTATGTCATTATGCTCAATATATTCTGCATTGCTCTGTTATGTAGTTAGCTACACCGGTGGGTACTGCATTTTATTTTTCGTCAAAATGAAGGAAGCTAATCTAAGTGATTGCTAACTAATATAACATTGAACTTAATACATAACATATCATTAAGCTCGTAATTGTCTAACGGATGGGCAGAGATGTATAAGACATCCAGACTTTTTGCAAGTTAGGTATTTAAATATTCCCCGCATAGACGTGAAATACATAAAATCAAACCAGTATTACCTAGAGAGGTAGGCAAAATACACTTCTAAGCTACAATTAATTATAGGTACACTTGCTTGTACTTTCTTCAACAATGGAAGAAATCAAAGATCCAACATAAGATTAAATATAGAATATACTTCATATATGTAAAATAACATATTCGATTTTAAATTTTCAGTTTATAATAATAAAGATTTTGTTGTTCAACTAGGACTAGATTACATGGCAAGGTAATTTAACATGCACAAGCATAAAGTTTCTTAATCTAGATAGTGGATGCCGTACTATTCTCCTAGATAGGTTACAAAATAACCTGTATTTAGGAGAAACAGTTCCGATCCCAGTCATAAAGCCAGGGATTACTACTAAACGGTCGTAGTGAACAGACGTATCGAACAATATTAGTATAAACAAATAATTACTTGCGAAATCGTGACCTAGTTTTTATTAAATTTGCTGTTAATAAAGTGACTCATACATTAGATTTGATGTGTTTTCCTATAAAAATGATCAGTGATTAATACATAGGTAAATAATCTACTTTGCGATGGAGGATAGTCCCTTCAGCCCTAGAAGTAGGTGTGCCCGTTCCCCGCCGCCTACACCTGGCGGTGTAACCGGCCCCGCTCGTCCCCCTCAAGCGCCGCAGCAAACGAATGAAGCTCTTGAAGCTATGACGACACCGGAAATTCAGAGCTGGATGACGACCATCGACCAGAACTTGCAGGAGGTGTGCACTATCGCAGCGGAAGGCAAGCTGAATATGGACCACAAAATGCGCATCAATGCCCTATGCCGGAAGATCGGCCATAGCACATCGCAAATGGCGGTACAGTACCAGTACATGAAAGCGAAAGGATTGGAATCCCACAATATTGCCAAAGCTCTTGAAACCCAACTCGACCTCTCACAGCAACTAAAGGAACTCAAGTTGAGTGTCGAAGAAAAAACGAAAACTGCCCTGGGCGCGTCATTTGCTGACATGGTCAAAAAAGGAGCCAACAATTACATCCAGCAGACAAACGTAAGTTCTGTGGCCATTTATCCAGTAGATAAATTAAAATCCAGCGACGAAACGAAATCCCTAGTCCAAAAAATCATTTGCCCCGGACAGATGAAGCTGCATGTAAGAGGCCTGCGCAAGACCAAAAACGGGGGTGTTATCATCAGCACTGAGACGAAAGACGACATCGAAAAGGTGAGACAATTGGAGCAGCTAAAAAAATCGGGTCTAACAGTCGACGAGCCTTACAAAAGGAAGCCTAGGGTTGTAGTAATAGGAGTTCCGACGTCCATGTCAGAAAACGAGGTTTTCACATGTTTGTACCACCAAAATCTCGCCGAGAAGCTTCAGGACTGCAGCCTTGAGACGTTTTTGACCTCAATCAAGTTAAGTCATAAGTCGGGTAAGAGAGACTCTGACTATTGCAACTATGTTGTAGAAGTATCGCCAGTCATACGAAAAGCCCTAATATCAAAAGAACGAGTGTTTATAAATTGGTTATCATGCCCTGTAAGAGATTTTACTTTGGTCACACGATGCTATAAGTGTCAGCAATATGGCCACGCTGCCAAATCATGTCGACAGACGTCCTACACCTGTGGTCACTGTGGTGAGCAAGGCCATTCAATCAAAGAATGTCCAAAGAGGTCAGATGAACCAAAATGCGCTACTTGCTTGCATTTCAAAAAGCCAGACAAACACATCACAGGTGCAGCTGACTGCCCGGCGAAAATGTTGGCCGAAAAAAGGTACATAAACTCAATAGATTATGAAGGTGCCTAAGAGCGCCGTCAATAAGTTATTTATTTTAGATCTTCTTAGTTTATATAGTAAAGTTTTATTTCTTTCTTATTATGATAAACAATTTAATTAATGATTTAGATAATTTTTCTGTATCTGAGTCTAGACTTTGTGAAGTTGAAAGCTGCAAACAATATCTTTCCGGCTACAAAACACCATTAACCATACTAACACAAAACATTCGCAGTATTTTTAAGAATTTTGACAGCTTCAGCGTTTTTCAACAACGGCTAAACATTAACTGTGACATTATTGTTTTAACGGAATGCTGGCTTACCAAGAAATATAATATACCACTGATCACAGGGTATAAGATGTACAAAAGTGATAGGAATTACAATCAAAATGATGGGGTGATAGTTTATGTAAGAGATCACCTGAAAGTCTCTGTTGAGGAACCAAATATGCAAGACTGTAACAGTTTGGTAGTGAAAATTGGATCAGATTTTGCGATAGTAGCTTTATATCGGCCCCCCTCTTTCAAAAATACTAAAAATTTTACTGACACTCTGAATGATGTCTTGCAAAACCTATCACCTTTTAAAAACACGGTAGTAATTGGAGATATTAATATTAATATTCTTCCAGGAAGTACTGACGCATCTGCTCAGGACTACCTCAACTTATGCGCATATCATGGCTTGCTCCCAGCACATTGTTTTCCTACACATCATAGTGGCTCTTGCTTGGACCATATCATACTTAAAACCAATTTCCCTTCACTTGCACTTGTTATTAACTCTACAATAACAGATCATAATGCTGTCCTACTAACACTAAATTGTAATTTACCTAAACATAACACTCGTGTAGTTTCGAAATTGAATATAAATAAACTTGATGAAGATTTACGCGTCATCAACTTCGATCCAGTCTATAATTCTGCTGACCCACAGTAATGTATGATGTATGTTATAGAAAATGTACGTCATGCAATTCAGAAAAATACGGTCGTATCGCAGTTGAGCAACAAAAATTGCAACATAAAACCCTGGATCACACCAGGTCTTATTCGCTGTATGAAACACCGAGATAAACTGCACATGAAATGTAAATCTCATCCAGAGAATACAGTCCTACAACTGTCATACAAAAGATATCGTAATTTTTGTAATAGTCTTCTCAAAAAGGTTAAAATCAACTACGATAAAACTGCACTGGATAAGGCTGGAACAAATAGTAAAAAGATCTGGAAATATATTAAACATGTAACTTTTTCCTCAAAACAAAATGAGTCATCTTCAAGTTTATTACGAGCGCACTCGTCACAGCTGACGTCTGCTAACATAGCAAATAATTTCTTTGTTAATGTTGGTAAGTGTCTGGCGGAAAAAAATAACCGGGATCAATCTCCTTATTTAGGGAACTTCTCTACCACGGGTAACTCCACTCTATCATCTTTTGCCTTACTAGATACTGATGAGACAGAAGTAGAAAATATAATCATGTCATTGAGAGATGAATGCGCAGTTGGTTGGGATGAAATATCAAATAAAATTATTAAACATTTCAGAAATATTTTAGTACCTCCACTGACTTACATTTTTCGTATGTGTTTATCCTTGGGCATTTTCCCTGAGTGTCTCAAAAAAGCAGTTATCATCCCTGTTCATAAATCAGGCAGTAAAGAACAAGTAACAAATTATAGACCTATTTCTCTATTGCCTTGTATGTCCAAAATATTGGAAAAAATTATAAATAAAAGGTTGTTCAAATACCTAGAGGACAAATCAATTTTATCGGATCGACAGTTTGGTTTTAGACCTAAAATTTCAACTGCCGATGCCGTACATCATCTAACTGATTTTCTAGCACAAAAACTTGACAAGGGTAACCATACAGTAGGTATTTTCCTGGACCTTGCCAAAGCTTTTGACACAGTATGTATCCCTACTCTATTGCGCAAGCTTGAGACAGTAGGTATAAGAGGTATCCAGCTCAAACTTTTCAAAAGTTACCTAGAAGACCGTACTCAATGCGTTAAGATTGGCAATGTCCTCAGCGCAGACCAAAAAAACACGTCTTTTGGTGTTCCCCAAGGAAGTGTATTAGGACCCACTATGTTTTTGATATACATAAACGACCTTTGTAATCTTAAACTACAGCACGGTACAGTAATATCTTACGCTGATGACACTTCTCTTCTTTTTGCGGCTGAATCGGAACATGAAGTTCACAAGCTTGCGCAAAACGGCTTCAATATTGTAAATAAATGGCTTCAACATAACACATTAACCCTAAATACGGATAAAACAAACTATATAAAGTTTTCCATGCGCAAACCAACTTCCGATTACTCCTCGACGCTATATGCTCATTGTTGCACAGTCCCCGCAGAATGCCCGTTAAAGTGTCCTAATATTAATAAGACTAACCAAATAAAATACCTAGGTGTTATATTAGACGAGACCCTTACTTTCAAACAACATATAGAAGTCTTAAATAATAGAGTTCGTAAGCTCATATTTGTATTTAAGCAGCTGCGACATATTGCGGATCCAAAAATAATTGAGCAAGTTTACTTTGCTCTATGTCAGTCAATTTTGACATACTGCATTACCTCATGGGGTGGAGCAGGTAAAACTTTATTAATACAAGTCGAAAGAGCTCAAAGAGCGATTCTCAAGGTGTCTACGTGCCGCCCTTTCCTTTTTCCCACTAACCAGCTCTATAAAAATTGTGAAGTACTAACAGTCAGGCAGTTATTCATAATGAGCATTGTACTAAAACAACACGCAGCCCTCCGCTTCAGCACTGAACTTATTAAAAAGAGACGGAAAGATATAGTTTGTCCCACAAAAAGCACAAAACATGCTTTTACAGCCAAATTTTTTGTTTTTCTGGGACCACTACTCTATAACAGACTTAATGCAAAAGCAAAAATTTATTCCCAAAATTTTGTAAATTGCAAGAAAACTCTGAAGGAAACATTACAAAATTTGTCCTATGAAGATACAGAGAAGTTATTAGTTGTACTTAAATAAATATTAATTGCACTTTTTATTATGATTAGTTAGCTTAAATTAATATACTAAGATTTTAGCAGGTAAGATTTTTATACTGTTTACACCTCTTTTACATACCTATTAGTTGACTAATTTACCTTTTGTATATGATGTGATTACTGTGATTATTTAGATATAATGTTTTACCTTTTCTCGCCTGAAACACAGGATGTCCTAGTTCAGGCATGTAACACTTGTGAACTATTACATAGAATTACGAAAAATGTTTTTACTGTACTACATTATTTTTTGAATAAACTTATATTATATTACTTATATTATTATAAATGGTTGACTTATAAATTTCACGTGTTAAATAATGTATATATATTAATCATTACAGCAAGCTACAAAATAAGACAAATTAAGGTTATTAAACAACAATTAAATAACAATTTAAAAAAATCAAACTTATTGTCTACTAAAAAATATGACCACATTTTATTGTTTTCCCTGAAAACTCCATATTTTTGACAGTCATCGTCATAGTAAAGAATGATCAGTAAATCAAGACCTTTTAAATGAGATATGTCTCAAGTCCATTGACTAAGTTTTGATATCGTATTATAGGTACACAATATCTACCTACACCTACGGGGTATACAAGCGTGAATATGTTATGTCATGGAAAATAAAATTCTATATGAAGTAACTTTAGTAAAAACCAATACGATTATCACTTCTTTTTTAATAATAAAACATATTTTGTACTACAGTAGGTAGTATCATAACATTTCCTTCTTTTAGCTGTAAATCTGAAATAAGATATGTCTCAAGCTTGTTGACAGTTTAAATTTTGGGGACGCCAGTGTTCTCATCGTCCATTTTCAAAATTCATTTGTTGGTTCAATAGAATTAATTCATTTGTTTCAACTTCGGTCATAATATATAAAAAATGCCAAGAGCTAGATTGACCTGACATTATACCGAAGACATCCCGAACGTCAGCTTGTACGAGATTAGGATGGCTCTAAAGCAACTTAAACAAACAACTTAAGCAATTACGGCCGAACTCCTGAAGGCCGGTGGAAAACTCGTTCTTAAGGCCCTCCAGAAGCTTTTCGATTCCGTCATACTCGAGGGTCAAACGCCACAAGCATGGAACAGAGGTGTGGCGGTACTCTTCTTTAAAAAGGGCGACTACGCTCTGCTACAACTATAGGCCCATCACACTTCTGAGCCATGTCTACAAGAATTATCACGAACCATCTCGCGCACAGGATTGACGACTTCCAGCTTCCCGAACAAGCCGGATTCCGTAAAGGCTTTAGCACCGTAGACCACATACATATGCTGCGGTAGGTTATACAGAAGACCAAAGAGTATAACCTACCTCTCTGCTTAGCGTTTGTGGACAACGAAAAAGCCTTCGATTCGATCGAGGCATGGGCTGTGCTGCACTCTCTTCAAGGGTGCCAGATCGACTATCGGTACATCGAGGTACTAAAGTGTCTATACAAAAACGCCACTATGTCAGTCCGACTCCAGAAACAGACCTCGAAACCTATCCTTCTGCAGCGAGGTGTGAGATAGGGAGACGTTATCTCTCCGAAACTGTTCACCGCTGCACTAGAGGATATTTTTTTGGAGGAGTGTCGTAGGTTGATAGAAATAATACTCGGACTCCAGATTGTAATGAATAATTGAAGAATAATATTTATTTTAATAATGTTCCTGCTTATATACTATTTACAATTATAAACTAACTAGTACGACTACACATATTTACAAAAGGTTTGACCAATGAGATTGCAGCACACTGTTGTCCGTTTGATCCGCACGGTGTCGCCATAGACACGCGCGCGCATCTTGCCACGCGCTGACACCGCGGTTATAAATATAGGTGACACACGTTGTGCACCGGTATTTCCATTCCGTCCTAAATGCAAGTAGCAAATTGTCACTAAAGTGCAAATTGTGGATCTATACAGCTTGCATTCGCCCAATCATGATCTATGCGGGTTCCGTCTTTGCTCATGCAAAACCCCATTACATCCATAGGATGCAAACCCTCCAAAATCGATTCCTCCGTAGAGCTACCGGCGCCCCTTGGTTCGTGAGGAACGAGAGCCTCCATATCGATCTTAAAATCCCTACCATCCTCAGTACCACAAACACGCTTCGAAGCGTTTCTTTGAGTCCGCGGCCAAACATCGCAATCCTCTGGTTGTCGATGCCGCCAATTATGTCCCGAGTAGAATCAGTCATATTCGCCGCCCAAGGCATATTCTTACCGACCCAGACGACCCGACTACCATCCATCAGGAGTCTAGTAGGGAAACGAGTACGCTAGGATACAAGCACAGACGCTTCCCTTTATTCCGACCTCGCCGTCGAGATTCTCCCTCTCGACCCTTGCTCGAAAACGAGGTGCTAGCAGTTGTTGCAGCTGAGCACGTAGCTTTAAATTCCCCGATTAATAACCATGATTAAAACTTTGATCCAGCCCGTCCCATCTTTGATGTCCTCCCTCCGGTAAACGCCCTAAGCCGAGGCTCGTACCTCACAGGGGGTACCCTTAGCGAGCGTTCACCTAGTTTATTTTATAAGTCCCTGGCTGGAGGCTTTGAGTGTAGCAGCTTAAGGCACCCACAGGTTTGCTCGGTTAAATAGTCATGGCCTCAGAGGCTAGCTATGAGATGCCTTACAGAAAAAAAATCGAAGCGGCAGTGTCCAGTGAAGGTGTGTGTGTAGTACTCGCGTGTGCGGCAGAAGACAGGGGCGAAGTCCGGAGTACGATGGTGGCGTGTGGCGTCGGCAGTTCCTGTCCTGTACTTACTCTAACAATTTCCCTGTTTCTTGTTCAGAGTGTCAAAACGTGTTATAACCAAAGTTCTTTTGAGAACTGTTGTGATTCATGTTTCTTGGCTACATCTGCAAGGTTCTGGATTAGAAAGGGCTAGGCATCAACATCAATGGCGAGTATATCACTAACCTTTGGTTTGCCGACGACATAGTTATCATGGCTGAGATCATGGAGGAACTCAGTACAATGTTCGATGACCTCAGTAGAGCCTCCGAAAGAGTGGGTCTTAAAATTAACATTGACAAGACAAAGGTCATGCCAAATGCCCATGTGACAATCACTCTCATGAAGATCGGAGACGCTACGTTCGAAGTCGTGGACGAGTATGTTTACCTAGGACAAACTGTCCAGCTAGGTAGGTCCAACTACGAGAAAGAGGTCTATCGTCGAATCCGACTCGGCTGGGCAGCGTTCGGGAAGCTACGCAATATCTTCTCGTCTAACATACCATAGTGTCTCAAGACGAAAGTCTTTGACCAGTGCGTGTCTGTGATGAACTATGGTACTGAAACGTGGTCGCTCACAAAGGGCCTTATCAGAAGGCTAAAAGTCACCCAAAGGGCAATAGAGAGGGCTATGCTTGGAGTTTCCCTACGTGATCGAATCAGAAATGAAGAGATCCGCAGGAGAACTAAGGTAAACGACATAGCCCGAAGAATTACCAAACTTAAGTGGCAGTGGGCAGGGTACATTACTCGCAGAACGGATGGCCGATGTGGGGTCGAAAGGTTCTGGAGTGGCGACCACGTACCGGAAGACGTAGCGTTGGAAGGCCTCCCACAAGATGGACCGATGACCTTGTGAAGGCCGCAGGAATCTGCTGGATGCGGAAAGCACAGAATCGGTCGAAGTGGCGGTGCTTGGGGAAGGCCTATGTCCAGCAGTTGACGTATTTTGGCTGAAATGATGATGATATTTACAGTTTTTTTTAACATTTTTTTTTATTTTATACTTTTTTGTATTTACGCTTGATAAACGTTACGACAAAAAGTGTTATACAATACGTCAGTAATTAACCTATTTTAAATTCCAATTGCAGTGCATAGTGCTTTGAACGAAACCATAGTGTGATTTATTCCGACACTAACACCATTTAAATTCATCATCATCATCATCAGCCTATAAATGTTGCCACTGCTGGGACACAGGCCTCCTCTCTGTGAGAGGGAGCACCATTTAAATTGCTTCCAAGAAATCCAAAATATAAATATTTAGTTTTACTTGTTTTTCTAGTGGAATTAAAAATCGTTACTATTTACTAAGATTTGATCAACTGCGCGTTGGTATCATCTCGCGTCCGCCGTACGTAGCACAGTCTAACTTTTACTTGTTTTAAACATAGGTATTTATTTACTTTAAAACTTAGATACATATTTGTGATGTGCTTGTCAAGACCTTTCTTTTGATACCGAACATGTCATGCATGAGTATCTCAATAAAAAAAATTCGAGGTTAGAAATTTACGTGTAAAGTCCACCATTAAGGGAAAATTAAATAGCATAAATGTCACTCGGACTATTATTATGAATCTATTGATACCTCATTCATCAAAATCAGTTCAGTAGTTTAGGCGCTACGGTGGAACACACGTAAAAACAAACATACATACATAGACTGCTAAAATCATAACCCTTCCTTTTGGCTTTGCCGTAGTTGGGTAATAAAAGGAGAAAATGACTGACTAACTGACATATCAATGCAGAGCCGAAACTACTGGGACTAGGTACGTAACATTTTGCACACAACTTCCTTTTATAGTATAGGGGAGCACTAAGAAGGGGTTTTTGAAAATTCCACCTTTAAGGGGGCGAAAAAGAGGGATTTCGTTTGTGTGAAAAATCTTATTCCTTGAATTAATAAACTTGAAACTTGGCAAAAAAAGTACTAGGCTTGCATGAATTCACGATACTATTCAATAATTATGTTTGTGTTTGCAACTAATGTATTATTATTGTTTTGGATTTAGATGAGACAGATAGATAACCTGGATTAATACATTTTATGATACTTTTTATGTACGTTTCCATGGGATAATTTTCGACTTCTACGCGAGCTAAGCCGCGGGAAAAGCTAGTTACTCATATTATGATTAGCGATTAATTATTTTAAGTCATTCAAATATCTCTTTTGATCACAACAGCAGCTACCGATAATATTTGATAAATGACGAAAGTGGATCTGAATGATAAGAAACAAAATACTCGATATAAAACTAAAAATACTTGCCTATCGAGTAATTTCCGTTTTAGATCAATTGTTATTGAACTGTTAAGCAAACATGTTCTCGTATTTCAAAGCGAATAGAAATGTTGATTCTATCATTACAGATACACTACGTTATAATAATGAGATTGGGGAAGATGTACTATCAGTGCTAAGACCATTGAATCTGATGCAAAGTTTTTTCTTGCGGTCGAAGTATTCTATTCGTGACAATATTATCACCGAAAATACTTATCGTTACAACTTCATTCAAGTGTTTTGCATGCTCTTATACCGCTGTGCCTGTTTGATTGGATTGATCGTGTCCATTATCCAGAAAAATTATAATTGGGGGATTCTCAGTTTGTTCCTTTGTATGAGAATGTTTAGTGACCTCATCACCTACTTTGTCGGGGATTTAATAAACAGCTTCTCCAATATCGTTCACAGTTACTACAATATCTTGTTGGTCTTGAAAATCCAACACGTTCTCAGAGTCCTACAAATAAATGACAACAAACTCAGAGGTTTCATTGTATGCAGCTGGACTTCTGTTGGCATCCTCAATATTTTTTGTATTAGTTTAATCTTTTTCTTTACTTTAATTTACAAAATGAGGATTTTGGATTATTTGACGCTTTTCGCTAGTCTCATCTTCGATATTAACGTTGTTTATGCTATAGTAGTATTAAAATTATTTCAAAAAATGCTTCGTGTGTGGATTGAAAGAGTCCAGAATTCAAGAAACACCGAGGATTCAGAAAGAGAAGAGTTCTGGAAAATAATGTTTGATGCATACTTGAATGTACACGAGTCATACAAGATTTTAGAGGTGGCATTTCAACAAATGGTGAGTGTATTTTTAAACAGAGATAGTGTTAAAACAAGACTTAACTGTACAGACGGTATTTGACGTAAATGCTGCCAGGGGCCTATTGAATGTATAACAAATTACCTGACATAATAAAGAAAGAAGAAAAGTTAAATATATTTATAAAAACCATAAAAAATTACTCATAAACAAATGCTATTACTCCGTAATGAATATTTAAATGATAAACATAAATAATAGTAGTAGCAGAATTAATAATATAATATAATGATGATAATCACGCAATTTATAGGTATGTTTAAAATATATCAATGATACGGTAATCATTAATAAATAATATAATAACAAGCCTGATATAGTGGTGGTGGATCGAGGAGAGCGGCGCGCAATAATTATTGACATAACGGTCCCGCATGACTGGAACCTCATGAAAGCCGAGAAAGATAAACAAATCTAGTATCTTGACTTGGCTCGCGAGGTTGTCGACATATGGGATGTGGACTCAGCAATCGTTGTGCCGATAGTCGTATCTGCCAATGGCTTAATTACCAAGAGCCTCGACCAACACCTAAGGAGGCTCTTGTTGGGCTAAGAGATTAAGGGCTTGATTCAGAAAGCAGTACTCCTGGATACGGCTCGCATTATTAAGAGGTTCCTCTCTCTGGAGCCCTGACCGCTAGTAGCTTGGACTCTGTTCTCAATACCGGTGGGCTACTATTTTTTATATTTTAAAATGTTTTATATAATTTTATTCTAATATTTAAAAATGTTATTTATATGTATATAATGAAATAAAGAAAATAATAATAAATTTTATTTTTTTAAATATTTCTATATTTTTTATATTCTAATATTTAAAAATGTAATTTATAAGTATTTTAATGACATAAAGGAAATAATAATAACGAGATCAGCGAGACAATGAACACGCCCATCACCTCCAGTCTCGTCGCTCAGCTCCGCCTCGCCGCCGCCGGTACCCAGCCCAACCGTGAGCGCTGTGACGACACCGGACGCAGTAGTTGCGTCGAACTCGAGTGACAAGTATTTTAAAAATATTTAAAAATGTATTTAATATGTAAAAAAAATGAATGAATGAAATAATAAATATACGATATATGGTGCCACATTCCATTTAAAATAGCCGAAGGGGCTTCTGCGAGTTGGCTTCGGCCCCTCATACGCCTTCCAAAGGTCCGGGAACCCAGGATCTAGAGAAATGTCAATAACAATAATAATTAAATAAAATAGCAATAACAAGAAATTAAGTAAGTGAGTTTATATATTTGCGGAGTCTGTTTACAAGGGATGGGAAGATTGATGGAGATGTGGAAAAGAGAGTAAACGCGGGAAACAAAGTGAATGGTGCTATACATGCGATTGTGACCAACCAGTCGATGTCTAAAAAGGCTCGACTGGCTGTTCACAATGGTGTGCTGGTGCCCACACTTATGTATGGTAGTGAATGTTGGGTGTGGCAAAAACAACATGAAAGTAGAATAAATGCTGTGGAAATGCGTTCCTTGCGAAGCATGTGTGGCCTGACTATGAATGATAGGTTGAGGAATGATGTGATAAGACAGCGGTGTGATTTAAAAGAAGATGTAGTGACAAAAATTGAAAAGGGTATGCTGTGTATTTTCTTGCAAATAAACAATTTGAATTTGAATTTGAGATGGTTTGGGCATGTTGAGAGAATGAATGAAAGGCGACTAACAAAATGTATTTACAAGGCTGATGTAAAGGGAAAGGCCGGGCGGGGACGCCCTAGGAGGACATATACTGACCTTATTGGTGATGTTCTTCAGAAAGGCCAGGTGCGTAGTACTCGCAACCGGCGTGCGTGTATGACCAGATGTATGAACGTAAACGAGGCAAAAGGAATATGTAAGGATCGTAGCAGGTGGCGTTCTGTAGTTTCTGCCTACCCCCATGGGAAGAAGGCGTGAGTTTATGTATGTATGTAAGAAATTAATAAAAAAATATAGCAATAATTATTATTCAAAGGAAAATAGTTTATTTATATGAATAAAAATAATTAAAAATTTATAATAAATATATACAGGTATATAAAAATAATCAAAAATGTTAAAGTATTTTTGTAGATAAAACATAAATAATAGTTAAGCGAAATGTTAGTATCTTATTCGCGATCTCCTGACTGATGTAAGCTAAAACTTGTCACCATAATAATAACTTAATGATCTCCTTAAATAGGGCTTCCTCTCTCCTATCCTTTTTGCTGTGTCCACAATGATCTAAATTATATTGTTACCACCTTTTTTGTTTTGCGTCGGAAATTATCAAATAACTTCTGCCGCTCTGGGCGGAGCGGGAGGGCGTGTCAGACTCTTACTGACTAAAACCCATCCGTGTCTCTTCAGTTGCCATGTTGCCGGGGGCTACGATCTCCCTTTCGGACTTTTCCGCAACCCCGGCAGGTAACAGCCCTAGCGGACCCCGTCAATTCTGCTGACATCTCTTTGAGTCGCACGTGGAACACAACGCGCCGTCGACCCTGGCCTGGTCCTTATCGGACGGCCAGCTACCCATTACTTACCGTCCGCAAGCTCGCGCCTACGGTGGCTGGAAATCGGCCTGCGATTCCCGACGCTCAGAGCGTCTCCTCCTGCGGAGGTTAGGGGCGCGAGGGCGCGAAATTTGCCTCTCCCTCACGCGTTCCGCCTCCTCCTTCGCGAGCATTACTGCTTCGTAGAAGGAGGTGATGGCTTCCCATTTCTTCTCGCTCCGTACCATGGCCTGAACTAGGGCCGGACGCGATAGATCACCGCCACCGATCGCCTACGCGAGAACACGGCGATGCTCCGCCCAAGCCGGGCAGACCTCCACCGTATGCTCCACCGTGTCCTCCGGGCGATCTACACAATGGTGACACCAGGGCGTTTCCTCCCGCTTTATTCTGAACATGAACTTCCCGAAACAGCCGTGTCCGGTGAGGATCTGCGTCAGGTGTAAAGTTAGGACGCCGTGGCGTCTCTCTAGCCACTCCTCAAAGAGGGGTCTTATCGCCGCAATTGTGGCGTGTCCAGCGCTGGGTTGCGATAATCGCACTTTCCATGATGCCATGAGATCCTGCCGGAGCTCTGTCCGCTGTGCCGCGATGTCTCGCGGCAGCGGAGTTAAGCCCCGGTGTTTCGCCTCCTCGCGCCACTCCCAGATGTGGGCGAGGACATTTGCCTCCAGATCCCATGGCGGTAATCCGGCAAGGAGGCTCACCGCCTCACAGGAGACCGTGCGGTAAACTCGGGCCAGCTGGATGGCCATGACCCTCTGGGACGCGTTCAACCGGCAGGCTGACCGCAGCCTCAATGAATTCGCCCACACCGGTGCCCCGTAAAGGGCCATGGACCGCACGACCCCCGCGTAGAGCCTCCAGCAGGAGGCGTTTTGACCCCCTAGATTGGGCAGGAGCCGCTTCAAGGCAGCTCCGGCCTGCTCCAATCTGGGAGCCAAACATCGGAAATGCCCCACGAAGTTCCACCGGCTGTCGAGGACGAGTCCCAGACACTTCATTGTCGACTCAAAGCCGATGTAAACCCCTCCCGCCATTACCTGGGAACCCGACGGTGGCGCATTCCGAGGACCATGAAAAACCATGGCCTCGGACTTGCGCAGGGCCACCTTTTTCAAAGATTTTAATGAATTTAAAGATGCGATTAACTTATTAATTTATTTTTCAATTTGATTTTATGTACCTATTTAAATTTTTATGTAGCTGTTTGTTTTATTTATAATAATTATTATTATGGCATATATTTTAATCTTTGATTAAGTACTAACGCAATTTTTAAGTAGGTACATTAACATAAATATGGATCACTGTTTCTGATTTCTCATTGGAGATATTAACGTGGACATAACTATTAACACTAACGATGCTAACTCATCATCCTACTTAAATCTACTAGCTTCCATAGGTCTTTTACCTGCCCACCAGTTACCAACACACAGTAAAACTTGTTTAGATCACGTCATGCTAAAAAGTAGACTCCCTGCCTTTTGCTATGTCGCTGAGACGTCTATTACCGACCATGACAGTGTGATACTTGTGCTTGAAAACCACCACCATCCGTTGACAACTTCTACCATTTGGAAAGTTAACTACATAGGCCTTGACAACGATATGCAAAATATATGTCTCAACTCCATCTACGAAGTAACTGATGTAAATGTAGCTACTACTTTGTTAGTCAATGACCTAAACTCTAAAATACTAGCTAACACACGAACCGTTTCCATTCCTAATCGCAAGAGGATTAAAAAGCCCTGGATAACAATTGGTCTTTTGAGATGTATGAAAAATCGAGATAAACTCCACATAAAATCAAAAAAAAAACCTAATGATGAAATCGTCAAGATCACCTACAAAAGGTACAGAAACTTTTGCAACTGGCTACTAAAAAAACTAAAAATGGACTATGAAAAAAACCTATTAGATAAAGCACCTAAAACCAACAATAAAAAACTTTGGGACGCTGTAAAACAAATAACACACTCCAACAAAAAATCAAACCCAGCAATGGATCTTATATCCACCCCAAACCCTTCTGCCTCTGTCAATGCAATAAACAATTTTTTTGTGTCTATTGGCAAAAACCTTGCTGAAAACATTCACGACGGAAATCCATCTATCTGCACACCACACGCTAACTCTTGCCCTTCCTCCTTCGTTGTGCTCCCCACTGATGAGGATGAGGTTCGTCAGTGTATCCTAAACCTAAAAAAAGTCAATACAGTTGGACGAGACAATATCTCAGGAGCTTTTCTTAAAAGATACCACTCTATCCTTGTTCCCCCCTTAACGTACATCTTCAACTTAATGTTCCTCAGTGGTGTTTTTCCGAAGGAATTTAAACTTGCTGAAGTAATCCCAATCTACAAGAGTGGTGACAGGGACTGTGTCAACAACTACCGACCCATCTCTTTACTTTCTACTCTCTCTAAACTAGCAGAAAAACTTATTAACAAGCGTCTAATTAACTATCTTGAGACCAAATCCTTGCTGTCAAAATCTCAATTTGGTTTTAGAGCTGGAATCTCGACCAATGATGCGGTTCACGAATTGATCGATCACGTTGTTGATAAGCTAGACCACAAAAAGAAAGTGATAGCGATATTCCTGGATTTAGCTAAGGCTTTTGACACAGTCTCTGTTCCTCTCCTACTAACTAAGCTACAAAGTATGGGAATTCGTGATACACAGCTCAAACTATTTGGGGATTACCTTGCTGACAGGCAACAGAGAGTTAGAATTGGAGAATTCACTAGTGATGACTTGCCTGTTTGCTACGGTGTTCCTCAGGGTAGTGTGGTTGGGCCCACGCTTTTCCTCACCTTCATCAATGACCTGTGTGACCTGCTACTACAAAATGGCAAAATTGTCACATTTGCGGATGACACTGCGTTGATCTTCCATGGCGACAATTGGGATGAGGTTTACAGCCTCGCTCAATCTGGGTTTAATACTGTAACTTCTTGGCTCAATAACAACGGCCTTACTCTCAATGTCAGCAAAACTAAATTTGTACCATTCTCTATTAAAAAAATCTCATCCGCAGTTCACGAAAATTATTACATCAAGGCCCATTACTGTTCATCTGCCCACTCCTGTTCCTGCAGTCGATTAGAAATAGCTTTTAGTGTAAAGTACCTGGGAGTCATGATTGATAGTACTCTCGGCTTCAAATACCACCTGGACCTACTGTCTTCCAGAACTCGAAAACTAATTTTCATTTTTTAAAATTTAAGCCGTATTGCAGATAAAAATGTCATTAAAATGGTTTACATGGCACTGTGCCAATCCATTCTAACTTATTGTATTACGGTATGGGGTGGTACCTGTAAAACTTACTTAATAAAACTTGAAAGAGCTCAAAGAGCGGTACTAAAAGTAAGCCTGTCGTTACCTTTCTTCTTTCCTACCAAAGATCTGTACTTGCTCTTTGATGTGCTGACAGTAAGACAACTTTATATTCTGTGCTCAGCTCTAAAACAACATTCACTAATAGGGTATGATCCTTTACTTAATGTAAACAAGAGAGTCAAACACAGGGTTTGCCCAACACTTTCTAATCGTAGCACCGCCTCCTCCGCAAATTCTTTGAATTTCTTGGTGGACATCTATATAATAAGATAAATAAGAAGCTAACAGTTTACCCTCTTACAAGAGCTAATTGTAAGAGGGTTATTACTGCCTGGCTTAAGTCCCTCAACTACGATGACACTGAAAATCTGCTTATTGTACCATCCTAACCAACTGCATATACTGTCATCTCCTTCACCCCGCACACACGCACTCACACACACACTCTCTCTCTCCCACACACACTCACACAGACACATACACGCTCCCACACACTCGCACTCACACTCGCGCACACACACTCACGCACACATACTCAATTACTCACTCATGCAATTTAGTTCCTCTCACCCACTTTGTACCCCCATAACAGCAACAATCTCTCTGCACCACTTTGTATCCCCATAACATCAACAATCTCACTGCACATAGCTTAATCCCTGTTAATTATTACATATCACTGATGTTGTATACAGCTGTCACCTATTGTCCGGAGTCTGGAGAGGCTGGTAATCTGTCATACAGGTCTCCTAGTACAGAAACCAGTCTCTCGCATAGATCACAACAATTATCGCTAATGTTTTGTTTGTTTGTTTTTTTAAATTGTTTTGTAAAATTCTATGTGAGAGAAGAACAATAAACTTTATTATTATTATTATTATTATTTTTACGTCTTTGACATTTCTCGGGACCCTAGGGTCCCGGACCTTTGGAAGGCGTACGAGGGGCCGAAGCCAACTCGCAGAGGCCCCTTAGACGTTTTTAATGAAATGAGGTACCAACCGACGATTATCCCTGTTCGTACTATGCAAGTGCAGCCAAGGACAACCCCCGGTTGGTGTAGGACTATTGTAATTAAGGAAACAAAGATATTGGACTATGGGTTTGGGTGGCTAAAGTGGACTGATCACCTGAAACTATGGAAGGACTATGGCCCCTGCCTGATCAATGTTTTATATGCACACGGATAAAATGGCAGGGGGTGACTTGCACACTCATTAATGGGCCCCCAAAAACGGTCGCCAGCACAAAATGTCGTAGCAACAAGGGGGCAACATGTCTTGAGGTGCTTGAGGAGTGGAGAGGTAATTCACGGCTTTCAGAACAATCCCAGAGCCCGGAAGATGGTCAAGATCCCTACGAGCACTCACTGAAATACTTCCCCCCTCCGAGCACGTTTGCTCCTGCGAATCTCCACTCAAGCCGGCCAATAAAGGCGAGAATGAGGTGGGAGCTCTGTTCCTCGTCAGTGCTCACTCCAACCGGCCAATTAAGGCAAGCCAGAGATGAGGAACAAGATTTCTCCGGGGAGATAGGGTCCGTGGGGTCGCCACTGCCCAACAGCTCGCCACATGCTGCCCTGCGGGTTTTTGTATCTCTCTTGGTCTGGCTCCTCATCCTAGACCTGTTCCGGCAAAATAAACTACCGGCACAGACCCAGAATTCGGAGCGCGCAAGCCCCACCACGACGTCAACGTAGAGATACGGCGGTGGGGTTATTATTATTATTATTATTTAAATAAATAAATTAAATTAAACGGCTGGACCGATTTGGATGAAATTTTGTGAGTATATTTGAGTTTGTCCCTAGATGGTTTCAAAATACAATTGGACTCGGTTGGTGGCGCTGTTCGGACAGGACTACGTCTGTAGTGTCCGCTAGTATTAGTATAGATTTAGTCAAGTAAATTCGTCATTAATACTTAATTAAGTTAATCCTATCACTCCATTTGTCAAAAATAAGCCAACCTAGGATTCTTCACGAGTGCATCATACATTTTCTGCTTTATTAAACGGCGGCATCTATAGACAAAATGTATCCAGTTTGTCACTTTTTGCCAAATAAGTTGCATTTTCAGTTACATTAAATAAGGCCCTGGTGTTCTGCCTAGCCTTTTCCCAACTTTATTGGGGTCGGCTTCCAGTCTAACCGGATGCAGCTGAATACCAGTATTTTACATGGAGCGACTGCCTATCTGACCTCCACAACCCAGTAACTGGGTAATACGATACCCCTTGGTAAGACTGGTTGTCAGACTTTCGGGCTTCTGACGACCCGTAACGACTGTCAAAGATCCACGAATGACAGCCGGGACCAACGGCTTAACGTGATTTCCGAGGCACGGAGGAGTCTCGGTATGTAGAAATGGTCACCCATCCACGGACCAACCCCGGCAAGCGTAGCTTAACCTGACAGATCGACCCGAGCGGCTGTTAGTACTTAGCCACGAGCTCCTCCTCCGGCCTAAATAAGGCCCTGGTCAAAAATAAAAATAAATATTTTTGTTTTCAGATTGCATTTTATACGATATTTGCAGCATATCATAATGTGCGGAATCTCGCTGTGGTGTTATCTGTAAACCACTACACTAACACTATAGTAAGTAGTCGAAGTACTAATAAAATATGGGACTACCAAGAACTACCAGCATAAAACTAAGTCGTTTTTGGTGTCTGTGCTCTGTTCTTATTTCTTTTGAACGTCACATGTTTTTTATGTGGTGTTCACCATAATTCTGTACCTTCAGTGAATAGTAATATGTCTTGACCTATATCAGTTTTAATATTCTTACACCTAAGTTTAACAGTAAAAAAATGCAATTTTTTGGTCTAATTGGTACCCCTCTAAAATTAAAATTGCGCAAGCTTATTTTGGTGTAAATAGCTCTAACTAAGCATTTTTTACATTTATTAATGTGTAATAAAATACATTTTAAATAATATCAATGTGAACTGAACAAATATTTCAAGTACCTTAATGTATATTAATACAAATGTATGTGACTCTTATTACGCGATCTATGTGAATTAGTACAAACTGATATATTTACCTACACATAATCATCCAACACCAATCAATAAATAATGTGTAAAATGGTTCAAGTCATTTTAAATTAATTTACACATAACACGACTTTAATATATGTTGTGTTAGGTGATACAACAGGATTTATTTTTAAATTATAAAAAACTATACAAATTAATCTGTTTCTTCTTACACTAAATCATGCTCTAAGATATTGTTTACCAATGTCAGTAATCAGTACTCATTTTAGTGAAGTAGACAAAGAGTCAGATTTTTTTTAAACTTTAACATTAATTTTCTCAAAATCATGTTTTTCCAGTTAGGTACATCACTTTTCACTGAAGGTACAGAATTATATTCCGGTAGTTTTGTGTTGTGCATATATTTAAACTTGAATATAGCACAGGAATTTCCATGTTTTGACAACATATTGCCACACCAGTATTTATAAGACCACTCGTCTGTCTAGACGAGTGATCCTATAAGGATTCCGTTTTTTCCTTTTCAGGTACGGAACCCTAAAAATCATATTATATAACAGATTGTAAAAAAATTACTTTATTTTGACGTTTAAATGGCTATCCTACAATCCACCCCTGTTGAGACATGCTTATAATTATTATTTTTTTCCTTTAAAATTTAGAATGATCGATTACCATATTATTCGTTGGAGGTGCGAAATATGTAGAACAAAAATATGAATAATAAATATTTTGGTACCTTTGTCTTACTTTATTGTAATCCATACTATGCCGATTACAAATGGGTTATTTTACAGTGTTGTATGTGTCAGGTGGAATCACCCAGCTCAAAATAGCGGAATAATAATCATACGGGATCTTACACGAAATGGCGAGAGGACATAATTTATTACATTTAAAGATCGTTGTATATCTTTGTTCGCGAATTCATCACAGCGTTGTCGCCTTGAAAGTATATGTTTCTTCTACTGCCAAAATTCAAGTAAAATGTAATACATTCCTGGCCGCCGATTTTTTTTTAAATCCCAAATCACTGAACAGAATGAGTGATCTCCGATTCGAATGAATTGATTATGGATTAAGCCAAGTCAGTCAGTTTTATTGAGTGGATGCATTTTAATATTTCAGTTTGTTATTCGACTAATGGCAACATATTTCTGGAACATGAAGGTTATAATTTTAATCATATGGTTATGCGTGGAATGTGAGAGATTCTATACAGCAGTGAGAGATGTTCAGAGTACGTGTGTAATGCTCATGAAGTCAAGACATTGTTCTGGTATGTATTTTTTAAATACCAATTTATGCTTCTTATTAGATCTCGGGGCCTAGGCAAAGCGAGAGCGGACATCAGCGATAAGGAAAAGGGAAAATGTAAAAATGTATTAGATCGACAAAGTGAAGTTATGTAGGTATTTTTGCGGAGACAAAAGTTGTTTTCCCAATCATGTACCTATGTTATAAAAGGTTTAAAACTATTACTTTATTGCTAAAACTGCTCGGTTTAAAGTACTTCGGAAGAATAAGGCGACATATGCGCGGACGTAATAAAATCGCGGCGGGATTTTATCACGCACTGAATTTTCAACTCTCGGAGTTAAGCCGAGCGTTGAGAATCCAACGCGCTGGGACGCACTCTCGTTCCAGCAAGTTGAAAAAATACACTGTTGGATTTTCAACTCTCGGTGCTAAGCAGAGCGTTGAAAATCAAGTGCATGAAAAAAAATCGCCGCGATTTTATTACGTCCGTGCGAACGTAAGCTTACTCTTACAACGCAGCCTTTTTTCACACCTGTAGCAATCTTAATGCATGAAAATAGCCTTTTGCTAAAACTCAGCAGAAAAAACAAAATGGCGATGGAATCATTATGCCATTTTGGTTCTATGCCCTTACGTTTTTTTTTTTTCATTTTAGATCCAGAAAGAAGAGTTTACAAGAACATCCAACGCGTACAGAAGGCATCATTCAAGAAGATGAGCGCGTGTGGCTTGTTCATCGTAGACGCCGAACTACCTCTACAGTTGTCAAGCTTTATTACTAGTTACATTATTATTGTAATACAGTTTGTGTATCTATAATAATAAAATGATGGCTTTACTATCACAGTGTTTTACCGGCTTGTAGTAACTAATTGTTCAAAAAGGAACAAATAAATTGTAGATATTAATCTGAATAACAAACATGACATTTAATATTAAACACCATTTATTTAATTAAATATTTTTTAATCACTCGCATATCGATTGACTTTTGTTTCCTACTTTAATCAACATCAAACTGCCTAGTACAACAGACATGTTTTCGTATTTCAAAAACTATTTCAAATCTAATCAAAACGCCGTTTTAATCAAGAATGTACCAACAGTGTCATTTACTAAAACTTTACTTTATAACGTGATAGAAGGAGATTTACAATCAGTACTAAGGCCCTTGACTCTGATGCATAGTCTTTTTCTCTGCGCGAAGTATTCTGTTCGTGACAATATTATCACTGCTAATACTTATCTTTACAACTTTATACAAGTGTTTTGCATGTTAATATTTCGGTGTGCTTGTTCATATCATTTAATCACTATGATGGTAACTTTACGTAAAAAATGGGGGATTTACAGTTTATTCCATTGTTCAAGCATTTCATTTGACTTCATCTTCTACTTGATCGGGGATTTAATAAACTGCATCTCAAACATTATGCAGAGCAACTACAATATCTTGTTTGTCTCAAAAATCCAACACGTGCTCAGACTCCTACAAATAAACCGGCACGAACTCAGAAGTTTCACAATGTACAACTGGACCTGTGTCATCTTGCTCAATATATTTTGCATTACTGTCGTCGTTTGTTATTCTTTTGTGTTCGACTTAACTGTTTTCGATGTAATATCGCTATACAATAGCATTACGTTCGATATAAACGTTGTGTATGCTATGTTAGTATTGAAGTTATTGGAAAAAATGCTGCGTGTTTGGATTGAAAAAGTTCAAAAGACAAGAAACACTGAGAATTCGGAAAAAGAATACTGGAATATAGTGTTTGATGTATATCTGAATATACAGGAGACTTACATGATTATAGAGATAACGTTTAGACAAATGGTTAGTTATAATATATTGTGCGTAATATAAACACTACGATTCGTTTATTGATACACGTGTATCATTCTATTTTTATTTTTGCAGATCATATTTTATACAATATTTGCAGCTTACCTTAGTTTGCGGAATCTAGCCATGGTGATATCTTGTAAATATTTACTAACAAACGGAGTCTCCAAAGTAAGTATCGAATGAAATAATAAGTCATCAGGATACAAAAGGCAGTTGTAAGAAACTTTAATGGATTAGATGAAATGCTAACAAAGAACGTGAATACTGAGTTGATAGCTGTTAAAAATGTATGGATGAAGACATGCAACACTGGCACAAATTAATTAGGATAACGATGAATCAGACATATAAATAATTACCTGATGCTTGGTTTCTGATACTCGTTTGCGGAATTTATATAAATGATAGTGCTATTTGTTCAGTATTATAAAACATTGGGTTTGTAAAAGAACCTCGTTGCCAAATCAACAGCTAATGAGAGATAAAATTTAAATATTTTGGAATTGGTTAAATAAAATATTACTACTAAGCACTATTATGGAATTAATTTTAAATGTATTGTGTAAACAATTGTTGGCTAATCTAGATAAATTATAAACAATTGCCCAATTTGGTTTGCTTGGGGATTTAGCACGTTTAAATAATAATTAATATTTTTTTTTTTTGCTATTTCAGTTTATCATCCTAGTATTCATCACTCAAACGTGGAACATGAAAAATATTATCATACTTATATGCCTGAGTGTGGAATGTGAGAGATTCTATGCAGCAATGAGAGATGTTCAGAGTACCTGTGTAATGCTCATGAAGTCAAAGAATTGTTCAGGTAAGTTGTATTTCTATTTCAATCCTTTAACCATAGACTTGCGATGTCCACCAGTATTTATTGGGTTCCGTACGTCCGAATAAAAAAATGGAACCCTTATAGGATTACTCGTGTGTCTGTCTGTCCGTCTGTCACATCACAGCCAATTTGCTCCGAGTTTACTAGCACGATGAAGTTGAGATATGGTACACGTATGAATTACACGTATGAATTACCTGTTCTTTTAACGTTTTAGATTCAAAAAGAAGGGTTTGCAAGAACATTCAACGTATACAGAAGGCATCATTCATGAAGATGAGCGCGTGTGGCTTGTTCATCATAGATGCCGAGCTACCTCTACAGTTGACAAGTTTTATTACTTCGTATACTATTGTGTTATTAGAATTTGTTTACCTGTAATATGGTTATTGTCACTGAGACACCTACTTCCAGTTGAAATTATACTATAAATAGATAGTAATCAACTTAAGTCTTCATTTATTTCGTGTTTGTATTTAAATGCTATATTATTATATAGATAGATCGTTACTATTTATTTCAAATAAAAACATTTAAAGTAACTTGATTTTGTGGGTCTTCTCCTGTACAGATAGAATTTACAATCTCATCCTTGCAAACTCTTGATTTTATCTCCTTTATTATATCCTGTGTATTATTTTAAAAAGATTATCTATCTCTCTGCCGGTCCTCCTGCCCAAGTATAATGTAATAACTATTAGAAATTAGTTATTTATGCAACTGTTGTATATGGGTTTATCACACGAGGCGAGGCCGAGTGTGATAATAGTATCACATGAGTGTTTTAATACCTATACTCCATTTGAAATAAGGTTAGACATTTAACTAAACCTTTTTTACAGTCCATTCAACCGATTTTGACTTCTATTGCGTTGGTGGCATGACAAATGGCAGCTGCAGTAAACAGTTGGTTTGTAACCACTTTTTTTGCTTTTAATGCCATCCTTATGCCTACGCAATAGAAGTCAAAATCAGTTGAACGGACTGTAAAAAAGGTTTGTTTAAATTTCTAATCTTATTTCAAACGGAGTATAATTACGAACAGTTGCACACAAGACTTAATCTACACCTATGATATGAATCCTCTATAAAAGGTTCTGAAACCGTACTTAGGGTGTTGTACGATATTGTTTTTTCGATGTCCTTTGCCGCATTAGAAATATCTGGTGGTGTGTTATCAAAGCTTTTATCACTCATTTTTTTAAACGACAAAGTAAAAAAAATGTGCAATACTATTATCGAACAAAACCGGCCAAGTGCGTGTCGGACCACGCACAATGAAGGGTTCCGTAGTTGGGATGAATTTATCCCAAAAACAAACTTAACTTTGTAGTTGATAAACATATTCTCCCATACGGAATGTATGGGAAAACATGTTTTTGCAACTGCAAAGTTAAGTTGGTCGATTATTACTCAATAACTAGTAAAGTCTACTTAGCTGTGATAGTTTTCCTTTTAATTTCGTTATATAAGCTACTGCTGTGATTTTTTTCACACATCCAAAAACAACCATTTAGCTGGCAGGGGGGGGACACTTGACTCTAACAAAAATTAGCACTTACTAAGCTTACTAAGCTTAATATTTTGCAAACGGATCCCTAAATCCAAAAATAGTTTTAGCAAACTCATAATGTTTTTGTAAGACCTTTCCAATGATTTCAGACCTTTCCTTTCCCACACTATGGGATAAAAAATAAAACATCACCACTTTACGTGTATGGGGAGGTACCCTAAAAAAAATTTTTTTTTCATAATTTTGTTTTACCACTTTGTCGGCGTAATTAATATGTCAAATTACAGCTTTCTAGTACTAAGGGTCTCGGAGCTAGACCGCGGACAGACAGACAGACAGACGGACATGACGAAACTATAAGGGTTCCTTGTTTACTACGGAACCCTAAAAATGGCGGGTTATGACGTGAATTCGGATAAATCCTAAATCCTACTTGTAAGATTTTTTTTTTTAAATTACGGCGCTATGGCAGTGAAACCCGCGTGCATGAGAATGTTACTTTTTTGAAATTCGAGTTGCTTAATGTAGTGCAATATTATTACACTCATTTGGATGATATTATAGTTACTATGACACTAGCTGTTGAAACTTTTATAGAGATTATACAGCATGGGTGTAGATAAAAAAAAAAATACCACATATATTTTGAACAAGATAACAAGGCTTGGGTATGATAATGTCATGACACGCTATAAAATTATAACTCTTCGACTAGAATAAATTATAAATATTTAAAAAATTGATGTCCATCATCATTCTATCTAACAAATAACAAAAGTATTATTTAAATATCTAGGGCATCTACTCACCGAGGACCTGAAAGACCATGCTGACATGGAGCGGGAGCGGAGGGCACTGTCGGTGCGAGCCAACATGATAGCCCGCAGGTTTTCTCGTTGTTCTGCTGGTGTGAAGGTCACGCTTTTTAGAGCGTACTGCACATCACTGTATACGAGCAGCCTGTGGATTGACTATACTGAAAGAGCATACAGTGCCCTCCGTGTCCAGTACAACAACGCGTTCCGGGCGGTGTTGGGGCTGCCCCGTTTCTGTAGCGCATCAGGGATGTTCGCGATGGCACGCATTGACTGTTTCTACGCTTCTATGCGCAAGCGGTGTGCGTCCCTGGTGCGCCGGGTGCGGGCCAGCCCCAATGCCATCCTGACAATGATCGCCGATAGGCTGGACTGCCCTTATGTCCGGCATGGTTGTGGCAGGCATGTTGCTGTTCCTATGCCGGTTAGGAAATTACAATTATTGTGTTTTATTTATTTATTTTGACTGTTATGTGATTTTATATTATTTAATTTAATTTAATTATGAAATTTATTTATAATCTTATTGAAATTTGACATCTTAGTGAATATAATATTTTAATTAATTTATTGTTGATTTTGTAGTGTTTTCAATGTTATTATTATGTAAATAGTTTTTAAATTTATATTACGTGTATCTACTACAAACACCTACTGTGGACCAATAAGTTGTCTTTTTAAAATAAATGAATTTGAAATTTGAATTATCAAATTACTCATCAATCACTGTCTGCTGTAACAAGTATGTATTCGTATTACAAAAATAATACCCAATCAAGACGGAACGTTGTTTTTATTAACATTAATAGTTGCACTGAAAAAGCTTTTGAGTAATTTATAATAAAAATGTTTTCCACTATACTCCATTTGAAATAAGATTAGACATTTAACTAAACCTTTTTTACAGTCCGTTCAACCAATTTTGACTTCTATTGCGTTAATGGTATGACAAATGGCAGCTGCAGTAAACAGTTGGTTTGTAACCACTTTTTTTGCTTTTAATGCCATCCTTATGCCTACGCAATAGAAGTCAAAATCGGTTGAACGGACTGTAAAAAAGGTTTGTTTAAATGTCTAATCTTATTTCAAATGGAGTATAGTTACCTAAAAATAGTGACAACATAACTACGGCTGTTGGTAGTCAAACTCGGTTATGTTACAGTGTAACAAAACTATTTTGTTAAATATTAACCAACCACATTATGTAGCATTTACAAAACCATTAATATTGTGAGCAGCAAAATAATTTTATTCCTGAGTCTGTAGGTGAATTCAATACGGAATGTGGGTACCTGTGTACCTACCTACATTCCGTATTGAATTCACCAGTTCATCATATTTATATGTGTAACTATTTTCTAATGAGAGCTAAGCAGGTTCGAAATTCCGAGTCTTTGTTGAAGCCAGTCGAGGGTCGTAGGTTATTTATTTATTTATAAAGCTTTAATTCATTCCACACAATTAGAAAACAATTAAAATTATGAATAACATTATCACAATAAATTCAACAAATTAAATTAAATTCAATTTAAATCATGCATTAAATTAAATAAATTGATTAATTTTAATTACAATAAAATAATTATGATTAAAAACATTAACATTAATGTGTGGACCCCCTTCGGGTAAAAGCCTCCTCCAAAGAATTCCAGTTTTCTCTATCTGACGCGTTGACTAGCCAGTCTCGTCCTGCGTTCGCAATAATCTCGAGGGTCGTAGGTACTTACTGTAAAATATAACTTCAGATTTCAAAACGTACTCACCTATAAACTTCTCAGTTTAATATAATCATCTCAAGGCAGTTAACTTCTTGTCTGCCATAAGTTTTTTCACAAAAACATTTAAATCGAATTGGAGGTAAAACAAAATGCATGGCGGTCCAGCATAGAGCACTAGACCTACTTATTAAGAGACAAAGACATGCAAGATCTAAGCCCAGAATTGGATTTTTTCAAACAAACAAACTAATAAGATAGAAAATGAACGTGAACTGTCAAATTGTCAATGTCAACTCAGAGTGATTACAAAATCCGTTTCGTTGCACGTAAAAAAATGTTGTTGTTGTGTAATGACTTACTCAAAAGTTACTTGTATAAAGCAATGTAGAATTTGTTTGTAATAACTAACTATTTTATGTATGTAATAACTTCAAGTACAGCTATAAACTACAAACCTGTTTTGTTATAATTAAACACGTAAAATACTTCTAATAATATAAACATTAGTTAAAAAATATTGGCTGTTTGTAAAACAAACTGTCGTGTAAATAATTGAATAGTCAAACGAACTTACCTGTAAGTGAAGTTCGACGGTAATTATACGAAGTTATTGCCTCGTCCGAAGATGATGATAGAAAACAAGTGTAGTCTCGGCTTTATAGTCTGTGGCGTCACATGATTTGGAAGAATAAGTAAAAAAACAGAATACATCCTTATGCGGGAGTGTGCTGTCATCTGTAACAATCTTCATTAAGTTCATAGCGATTTGTTGGTTTTACAACACAGGGCCCATGCTCATATAACAATATGGCATGGAATGCTTGGGTCGGGTGGGACTCATCATCTTCGGACGAGGCAATAACTTCGTATAATTACCGTCGAACTTCACTTACAGGTAAGTTCGTTTAACTATTCAATTATACTCGTTATTGCCTCGTCCTCAATGATGATAGAAAACAAGTGTAGATGTTCAAAGACCAGTTGTAAAATCAATAACATTATTATTTATTTAAAAAAGTATAATAACATATTTATAAAATAACACAAGTTATTTTAAATGTTTTTAACGACAATCAAAAAATTTGATCCTAGTCATCTTTGATTACAAAAGAAAATTACTATTCAAGTTGAAATATATTCGATAAGTAGTACAAAAAATTGCTTCAGAGAAGCTTCTATTGTTGATTATAGGTCTATTATAAAATCTTGCAAAAATTGTTGACTCCCCAGTCCAACCAGCCGCTCTTCTTATATCATCAATATTAACCCCCTTGCTGTAAGCTGCTGATGTTGTTGCATGGCGGGTACTGTGTGTTGAGAATGTGCTAATGTCAATTCCACTCTCTTCCATAGCTTTTTTGACCCAACGGCTGATTGTACTGGAGCTCACAGCTTTATAGGGCTTTTTAGTTGATATGAACAAATTAGTACAAAATACAAAAAATACAAAATAGTTTATTGTGCCAAATAGAAAATTACATTACATTTTAACGTGTTTGGAGCCTCCTTTTAGGCAAACAATGCCTGTGTTAGAAGGCTCCGCTCTTTCACAACATTGTAAAACATTTATGGGTAACTGTATAATGTAAGTACATTTTTCTGTATTTAGCTAAAGTTTATTAATCTTAAGAAACTAAAAATAAAATTTATAAGCAAAGTTGCAATTTAAATTTATGAAGCTTATTACTAGTTAGTGCATATGATGTGGTGTATAGTGTGGTGTGATGTGGTGTGGTGTGGTGTGGTGTGGTGTGGTGAGGTGTGGTGAGGTGTGGTGTGGTGTGGTGTGGTGTAGCGTGGTGTAGTGTAGTGTGGTGTGGTGTTTGTGGTGTGGTGAGTGTGATGAAGTGTGTGGTTTGTGCGATGAGGTGTGTGGTGTGGTATGGTGTGTGGGTGTATGGTGTTCTCAGTTATGGTATATATATTTGTGTGATATATTTCGACTACTCAACGTGTTCCAGGAGTGCCTCGGTTTCCTCATAGGTAAGTGGTTTTATCCAGTCTATTATACTTTTCTTACAATCGTGGTAACTTTTATTATATACATAAACATGTTTGTTAATTTTATTATAGAGCTGAGCAGATCGCTTATTGAATTGCTTGCATGCAAATCTAGTTTTAGTTTGGGGAACTTGGACAACTAAATCTTTTCTCCTTTTTGGTTTTTTAATAACATTATATGGTAGTGTTTTATGTTTTTTTAGTATGGTTTGGGTTACATACAGTTTCCTCACAGAGAGTAAATCACTTATTTGGTATAAGTTTACAGTGGAGAATCTTTTATTTTTAAAATACATAATTTTTATTAATCCACGCTGCGCTCGTTCTATGTCTATAAACTTTGTTTTTGCTGCACCGCCCCAAATTGGGATACAATATAATAGCACAGACTGGGCCAGTGCTACAAATATTTCATTTAAGAGATTTCTGGGACGGTTCTTACAGCTCTCTATTTTAGTTGGAACAATATGCCTCAGGGTTTTAAAGATCCAACTGAGTTTCCTTATTCTCCCAGAAATTTGCTCAAGTTGAGGGTACCAGGACAGTGCTTGATCCACCACAACTCCAAGATATTTAGTTGCAGCGACCTTCTCAAGGCACGGGCAGTTACAGCTTATAGTAGGCATGTTTCCACATATGTGTACTTTTAAATCCAACTCTTCAACGGGCTGTGTTCGGTTACTGATACTAAAGCATATGTAGTTTGTTTTATTAGTGTTCAGTGAAAGTAAAAGTACAGTCTCGCAGACCTTTCGTTAATTCTATGTAATTAACCAGAGCTGTAGCTGGGCATACTCCTATTCTAGTATTAAAGAAAGAAACAGTTAAAAAAGGTTGGCATCTATTTGGCCCTGAAGTTTTAATTAATTTATCAATCTTAATCATTAAACAGTCTTGTTTGATCACTATATTATTTATATTAATTAATGAGATCGTTTGTGCCCTTTGACCTGTGGCTAACATTAATAAAGTCACAGTTTTTTTGGTAACTATTTGTAAATTAGTTTGGTGACTGTAATTATTTTCAATATAATTGAGTAAGCTGGATACATCCCAAGTATTATTATATTTAGGTTTAGGAGGTCTTATTTTAAAGAAACCTCTGAAGAGTCTTTTGATTTTGTCATCTGTACCTAAATGTGGTCCTATAATTAAAGCTAGGGCAGATCTAAGGGAGTTTAAACTTCCATAAGAAACTCCCTCCTGAAATCTCAGAGTGAGATATTGAATAACCTCAGTAATGTTGGGCTTGGTAATATTTATATTTTCTGAATTACAGTACTTAGCCCATGCTACAATTGCAGGCGAGTATTGATTCAATGTACTCTTGGATATTGAGTTCATCATAATTTCCACTGCATCATCACTAATTCCAAGGTCTATAAATGTTTTCCTGATAATATTCCTGCCATCAATGTCAATTTCTGGTGAAGGGGTGTGACAATCTGGAATTATGCAAAGTGAGGAGATCTTTAGAAGGTTGAAATATAACAGGTTCCATTATCAGCAATCTATTAAATATTGGAAACCATGGTGATCCACTTGGGGACTACTACAATACCTGTTGCTCTGTCTGTTATTATTTTTTCTATGGTTTTAAGAACCATAGAGAATGGAGGGAAAGCATATAATAGATTATATTGAGACCAATGCAAAGTAAAGGCATCTACTGCCACAGCCCCTGGGTCCGGGTGCCATGATACATAATTATGGCACTTTGTATTGGTCCGTGATGCAAACAAATCAATTGAAGGTTCCCCAAATAAGGAAATGATCTTTTTATAATTTGTATCACTTAGTTCCCATTCTGTATTGCTTAGTTCTCTTCTAGATTCAAAATCAGCTATCACATTATCTTTGGTATTTATGTAGGTAGCAAAAATCCATAAATTTCTATATTCACACCACTGCCAAATATTCTTAGTAATTTTATGTAAGTGGGGATATTGAACTCCTCCTAATCTGTTAATGTATGATACTGCAGTCATATTACCAATTCTTAATAATACTTCACAATCTCTTAAATGTCTGGCAAAACATTTTAACCCAAAGAAAGCGGCAAATAATTCCAAAGAATTAATGTGAAGCCGGGCTTCATCCTCAGTCCATCGTCCATGGGCAGTCTGAGAGTCATAAGCCACTCCCCACCCTGTGGAGGAGGCGTCTATAAAGATTTCTAACTCAAAAGCGTTCTTTCTAATATGATTGCCTGATTTAGCTAAGTTTATAGACCACCATTTGAGATCTTGTATGCATGCAGCATTCAATTCAGTGTTTATATCATAATTGTCATTATTATCTTTTAAAATAAGATATTTATGTCGCTCAAGTTCTTTAGTGTTTAGAATACCATACTTAATAGCTGGGCAAACAGATATTAAAGTTCCAATAACTTGAGCTAAAAATCTAACCTTAATTTGACTTTTAGCAAATAATTCTTCAATTAACTTCAAACATTTTTTTTCTTCTGTTATGTTAAGAGTCATGTCAATGGTATTGAAAATTAAGCCTAGAAACTTACACTGTTGTTTTGGTATAAAATCACATTTTTCTTTGTTAATTATAAAACCTAATCTTTCTAGTACATTTACTGTTGACTGCATATTTTCTAAACATTGTATGTAACTATTTCCTATACATAGAAAATCATCTAAATATATAACTGATATATAGCCTTTTTCTCTTAAGTAGGCTATTACTGGTTTCATTATTTTTGTAAATGTTAATGGGGCTGTACATAAGCCAAAAGGTAAAACATTAAATTCATAGTATATTCCTTGAAAAATAAATCTTAAGTATTTCTTACTATCCTTGTTTATGTTGATCATGTAATAAGCATCTTTTAAATCTAATGTTACAAGAAAATCATTTTTCTGTAAATGTTTACATGCTGTTCGGTAGTCTTCCAGCTTAAAATGATCTGTTTTAACAAAAGCATTTAATTTCTTTAAATTTAGAATAAAACGGAAAGTTCCATTGGGTTTTTTAACAAGAAAAATTGGCGAGCAAAACTGGTTGTCTGTGGGTTGACAAATTTCTATTGCTTTTAAAGAAAGTAACTTATTGATTTCAGATTTTATCTGTAAGGACTCCAGCTTGGAATATTTGTCATTCATAGGAGTGTAATTCTGGTGTGGCTTAGTATGAAATGGGATTGTATACCCTACAATCCAATCAAGAATGACAGGGTCTGTGGTGATTAGTTTCCAATCACAAAAATTAGATTTAAGTCTACCCACCTGTGAGTTTATTTGCGACGTTGCTGGTTTCTCCTGTCCTCCCACCTTTTGTCCACTGCTGGTGCTCTTGGTGAAGGCCCCCCCCTCTTCTTCACTTCTGTGCGAGGAGGGCCCCGCCAGTTTAAAGCTTTCCTATTTTTGGTAGTGTTTGGTTTGGGCACCCATGTGTTCTGTCTAGAGATGAACTTCTTTGTTTCCACTAACTTCAATTCCTGTCCAGATTTTTGTACTGATTTTGCTGTTCTTATTTTCTCAGTGAGGTCTTCACCAAATAGGAAAGTTTTTGACTCGGACTGCAGCAAAAACTCCTTCATATCTTTATTTATTACGGATAATAGAAGAGATCTACGTCCCCTTGTATCTATACATATAGAATCACATAATAACCTTGAAGCATCATTTATCTTCTTGATTATGTTCATCTTTTGCTCTTGAGCATCCTTTAGACAAAATTGAAGGGCCGAACCCAGACATGACAACGCTGTGGCAATTTGCTGTTGTCTTTTCTGTATCATTTGGTCTCGCTTTCTAGACATGTCATTAATGGCAGCGCTAACCTCAGGGTTTAATCTAGGTGGCACCATATGTAAATTAGTAAATGGTGGGTTTTCTTTTTCAATCTTCTCTTTCTCCTCTTTTGTCAAGCCTTTTTTGAGCATCTTATCCCATCTTTGAGCTATCTGTTTGTGCAGGTCTTCTCCTACTTTCTCTAGTTGAGGATCCACACCTAATATCTACAAGACCTGGTCATCTAATGTCTCTTCCTGAGGCAGTTCTTCTTCAACTATTTCATTTAACAACTCTATATTTTCATTCTCAACATTTGGTTGAACATCCTCTATTAACATCAACTCCGGAGAAATGTTTTCAACCAACTCCGGAGGGATATTTTCACTATTTTCCTGTATATCAGGTGAATTGTTTTTTGGGCTTGTAACAATATCTGGAAACGTATAATTCATGCTGTAAAGTTACCAAACATTGCACCATATAACCATGTAAGCTCCCACAGAGCTTCCCTTGAAGGTTATAATAAAAAAGTCAACCGTGTGTGTCCCTAAAGAACACCCCAAGGTTGCTTAGCTTACAACATAGCCTTGTAAGACCGCGTGCATCCCCACAGGATACCCCAAAGGTCAGGCAAGTCACCGTGCTCCCACTAGAGCCATTGTAGAATTTTGTGGACCACATGCAGTTGCACATGCAAAGCGTGACACAAACAATTGTTTTCAGCGTAGCGTTGTTACGCACTGAAGAACAGGGCGTTAGACCCTTGTTTTCAATACTCAAAGCAGGTGATAGTTGAAAAGGCACACTGAGATTGTAAAAAACCGACGCGCTAAAGAGCTAAAAAAGCGGCCATTTTCTTACCTTCGTCACTCGAATCGGAATTTAAGTATTTGATCCGTTTTTCGATTTTCCTTAACTTTTTTAGTAGTTTTGTCTTCTCTTCTGACTTCCTTTTACCCATTTTTGTGAAATTAGAGCAGTTTTTTACACAAAGAACAAAATTTTACGGAAAAACGTGACGCCGTTAATAAGACATAAAATCCGAAATGAAGATTGTTACAGATGACAGCACACACCCGCATAAGGATGTGTTCTGGTTTTTACTTATTCTTCCAAATCATGTGACGCCACAGACTATAAAGCCGAGACTACACTTGTTTTCTATCATCATTGAGGACGAGGCAATAACGAGTATAATTAACAAGAGTTTGTTTAATTTTAACTTGTACCTACCTAAATAGTAATTGACAACCAATAACTTAAAGTTTTGTAAAAAGTAGCACTGCTCAAATAACAAAACTCGTTTTATACGATGTAACTGAAGCAGTTGGCTTGCATTTAAACCAACTTTGGTTATGAGTTATCAAAGTTTAGCTATTTTCACAATAGCTCAACTGTTTTTGTTATTTAGTTTTTTCAGTGTACATATAGAGAAATTCCATTCAACAAAGAAATTGTAGAATATTTAAAATCAGTTTTAGGGCCATTCAATTTGATGCAAGCATTTGTAAAAATTACACGATACGCGACAACTTTATCACTTTCAACAGTTATATGTACTACGCTGCACATTCATATACCTCATAATTGTTCATATAATTATGTCGCTCTGCGTCTCAATATACCCCTACAGTGAAAAATTCTTATGTCCCTTAGTTCGTGTGAGCCAAATTTTCGATGTTGCCTGTTTTTCATCCGGACTCGTGTTAAACTGCTACCCCCAGGGGTAGCCTTAGCGTGATGTCGCTTAGTTTCTAAGTTTAATGCGCTGGAGGCCTTAACTTATTGAGACAGCCACAGAAAATCTGTGATAAGCAATGGACAACTTCCTAGGTTGACCAGCAAGATCCAATACAATAAAAAAACCTTTATGGCTCTTCATTCCGACCTCGCCCCCGAGTAAATGATACACCCCCGAACCTTGCTCGATAACGAGGGCCAGCAGGTGTTGCAGCTGCGCACGTAGCTTTAAATTCCCTGATTAATAATCATGATGAAAATCAAATTTTGGTCCAGCCTATCCCATCTTGCTCTCCTCCCCCCAGCGACGTCCTAAGCAGAGGTTCGTACCCCACAGGGGGTGCCCTTTTTTTTGGTTGGTAAATTATCAAATAACTTATTCTGCTCTGGGAGGAGCGGGAGGGCGTGTCAGACTAAAACTCACCCGTATTCTTTCAGTTGCCATGTTGCTGGGGGCCACGGTAACAGGGGGTGCCCTTAGCGAACGTTCGCCTAGTTTTAATTTAGCATAGTTTTTTGCTGCCGGCTGGAGGCTTAGAGTTTAGAAGCTTATGGCATCCACAGGAAAGCCCAGTTAAGCAGCCATGACCTAAGTAGTCAACTGCGAGATGGCCTAGACAAAAAAAAACTTTATGGCTCACTCTGCGGCCAGTGCTTGGTGTAGCAACACGCCGTGTTCGGGGTCGCGACAAGTCAATCGTTATCCTGAGGATGCCTCGTTGAAAGGTGAAATTCATGTCGATTTCTTACAGGGTTTTTTATGGCTCTTTAGGAATAGTTAAGCGGAACAGGATACTAAATATAACAACGTCTATTGTATTTTTTAAAGTTATGAATGTCAACGAATCACAATAGTGATTCAATCTGCCTAGCCTTTTCCCAACTATATTGGAGTCGGCGTCCAGTCTAACATGCAGCTGAATACCAGTATTTTACATGAGCGACTGCCTATCTGACCTCCACAACCCAGTAACTGGGTAATACGATACCCCTTGGTAAGACTGGTTGTCAGACCTTCGGGCTTCTGACGACCCGTAACGACTGTCAAAGATCCACGAATGACAGCCGGGACCAACGGCTTAACGCACTTTCCGAGGCACGGAGGAGTATCGGTATATAGAAATGGTCACCCATCGACGGACCAACCCCGGCAAGCGTAGCTTAACCTGACAGATCGACCCCGAGCAGCTGTTCTGGATTAAATAATCCACTAAGGGGCTTTGATTAAAGAAGCTTCTACAATTTAAGCTTCAAGGAGAATTTCGTGGTAAACATAATCGAAAGCATATTTTAAATATTTATGTCAGGAATTGAGGAGTAAACATATAAATAATTACGAAAACTGATAAAATAGCAATGTTTTCTCACTGTTTGCTGCCAATTTTCATGATTTTTAACCGACTTCCAAAAAGGAGGAGGTTATATGTTCGTCGCGTATGTTTTTTTTATTTTTTATATATGTCCACCGATTTCTCCGTCAATTGTGGACCGATTTTAAAAATTCTTTTTTTGTTTGAAAGGGTATGCTCTCGAAGTGGTCCTATATAAATTTTATTAACTTTGCTTCGATAGTTTTTGAGTTAGCTTCAATAATACGTACTTTTTCCCACTTAGTATGTGGATGATATGATAAGTTCCTATCACTATTATTTACATAGAAGGTAGTGGTTTACGAATTTGTGTGGGGTAGGCACCACAACTAAAAAGTAAAAAATAAAAACTTTTTACAAAAAAAAAAAACAACCGACTTCCAAAAAACACTACAAAGTGAAAAATAACTTTAATTTCAGAAGTCGGTGACAAAAAACGAAAATTCAAAACCAAAGACACCGACTTCCGAAATTAAAGTTATTTTTCACTTTGTAGTGTTTTTTGGAAGTCGGTTGTTTTTTTTTACATATTTAATACTGAATTACTGACATTAAGATTTGAAGTTGAAGGTTTAGGTTTATGATGATTGGAAATCATCCTGTATACTCATGAAGTTCGTTCATATGGGCTCACATTCGTTAGGTTGCCTTTTAACAAAATTAGACTTTTGGTTACTTTGCGGTCAATACACATCATTATTACACGAATATATTATTATAGTGGTTTAATTAAACATTTTCTTAAAACGATATCAACCATACATGACATTTACCTACATGGGACTGAATAAGCCGGTAAAATTGTTGTGTCGTAAAAGATTTAACAATGTTCAAGAATAATAGAGTCATACCGATGATATCAACTTACCCAGTGGAAGTATTACTCAACAATCGACTCGACAAAGAAGTCCAAAGAATATTTTATCCTTTCAACTTTACGCTGACTTTGTTGTTGTCTTCAAAATGCCGTATACAAGATAATTATATTACTCCAAGAGAAAAAAAGTTATATAATAACATACCACAGGTCTTGGGTATTTGCTTTACGATAGCAGGGACTTTTTATCGAATTTACAACAATGATGTGAACCGTTTTTTGCAACAAGACGCTACTACTGTTTTATTAGTTATTTCATATATTTTACCTTTTTCTCGTTGTTTTAGTTTAGTATTGAGCTTTGTTCTTATAGTGTACAGCCAGAAAAATGTCTTGCTCATTGTGTTGATCCAGATTATTCATAAAAACATAGATTTTAGTAAGAGCATCCGCAGTTTTGTGGCATGGAGTTGGATCTCAGTTTCAACTATATTTGGTATCAACATATTCTTCTATTTTACTTTTAGTATAGCGTTGGACAACTTGACTGTTTTAGACTTTGTTTGTGAGTTATTATTCTCCAGTATCGATGTGGATTTCGTTTGTGCTCTTCGAGTTCTTATATTGTTAAGAAAATATCTCAAAGGATGGATTAAAAATGTTCAAATGATAAATGATGGACAGGAAAATGATAAAATACATGGTATGAAGTTGTTTGAAACATATCAAAATATTCTGAAGGCTTTCGATACATACAAGACGGTTTTCCAAATATTGGTAAGCTTTTGAACAAACTATGTAATAAATTATCGGGAAATTAAGAAAATGATAATTAATAATTTTGTACAAATAAATACAAAAACAATAGGGCCCATAGGCGTCGAAGTACTCCTCCATATCGCTGTCATTTGGCAACGTACCCAATAGAGAGGCAGCATAGCCACTTTGAATGGCAATGCTAATTCTTTGGGCAAAAAACGAACCAACTTCTCGCGAAGTGTCGATCAGTCCTAGTCGGCGAGAAATTTTCTTCCAAAAGGAGATGCCATCTCGGGCCGCATAGCCCGAGCATTTTGACCGGATGACTCAAAACTGTAGTTAGTAGTTACCCATAAGGTACGATACAGTATTTGCGCCGCCTGAGGGATTCAGTAGCCACAGTAGTAGCGCCAGCATAGCCCGTCGGGCGCCATGCTTGTAACATGAGATGACGCAAGGGTGTCGACACAGGTCTCGTCCCACACCAGAGGCCTCCATCCTTTCAAGGCAACAACATCATGCCGTCTGGCCTCTCCCCATAGCCACGTACCAAGCCGTTAGGTTCTGATACCGTAGTTACGCCGGTGGTGAGAAAGGCTCGACAAATAATATCGTTGATGCTGGCGTGCCGTGCTATGTGACCTGTGTTGCTGCATAATACTCTTGAATCATTTGATAAATTCTAAACATTTTTTTTTAATGCTAGCTAACCTTTCTTTAAATATTTTTTACAGCTAGTGTATCGCATGATCAACGCTTTCGTACGCAATTTATGTATTTTTGAGTTTTTTGTACTAATGGTGAAACTGGGAAGAAGTGATCGTGAAGATGTAAGAAGTACTATATAACATTTAATTCTGCTCATTCAATTTACGTACATATTAACTTAACTGTTAACATTTTCAGTTTGCCTTCACGACTTTTGGATTCGGCAGTTTGGTAACTTTATGGATAGTAAAGGATGTACTGTATGTAACAATTCAATGCGTGTACTGTGAGAAGTTCTACATAACTATCAAAGAAGCTGAGACGGCTTGTGTACAGGGTATGAAGACTAGAAACTATACAAGTAAGCATGAAAGACTACTCTTATTTTAATTTATTTATCAACAAACTGCACCCGCCCGATGGAATTGCCCATCGGCAAAAATTAAAAAAAATCCTTTGTTAGTGCTCTCTCTTGTGCAGTAATTCATGCTTCTTTCTATACCCAGAGCGGTTTAATAACTATGTGTCTTATGTCAGTGAATTTAAGCATTTGTCGTTCCCATCGTCATTTCAACAACATAAATTTTCATCCCCAATTTAATACCTTTAGGGGATGAAATTAAAAAATCCATAGTGTGCATTAAGATTCACCCAGCCGTTTAGGCTGTGAGTGGTCTGTCAGTGAATTTAAAATGTTCATTATTTAAATATGTATAGTAGAAACGTCTAAAAAAGCAATTAAATCTGCTGAAGGCCTTCTGGAGGTTTTAAAGCTCCGCTTTAATGTTTTAATAGAAAAACTTTTTTTACAGAAGCTCAAGAACGACTTTGTAAGAACGTGCTAAAGGAAAATAGATCGTTCAGTAAGATGACCGCGTGTGGCCTGTTTTATGTAGACGCTACGCTACCGATGTCTTTAATGGGACTCCTTACTAATTATGCCGTAGTGCTATTACAGTTTGCTTTGCTGTAAATATAAATGTATTAATGATTTAAATATATATATCTATTCATCATTCTCCTGCCCTTATCCCATTCATTTGGGGTCGGCGTAACGTGTCCTCTTCCTCCATAATTCTCTATTAGTCGTCATCTCCGTAATTACACTTGTAGCAGCAGCGGTGAGGTTTGTGAAAACTTTAAGTGTCTTTTAGTTTTGTGTTGAGGATTTTAATAAAACGATGCGTTAGTCTTAACGAACAAATTCTGTATTGGCCATTTTGATTTTTACAACATTCAAGGAGAGGGGGAGTGGGAACAATATTTTATATGAAGACCAATCACAGTCGAGTAATATGTATGACGTAGCGTATGGTGTCATTTCTTGTCTCGAGATGTCGCCTTGGTCCCTGATGTGCGTAAATGGAGTAGGAGTCCACAACAACACCCTTTCTAGCCATATCATCCTTCACACAGTCCATGCATTGTTTCTTTGGCCTTCCCCTACTCTTATAGCCATCCACATTCATACTCAAAGCTTTCCTCACGACATTTTCCTCATTCCTCCACATCACATGCCCATACCATGACAGCCGATTTCCGCACAACTTATATATATTAATTAATAAATACATTATTCAACGTCAAAGCCTTTTATTTAATTACTAGCTGCGTCCCGCGGTTTCACCCGCATAAATCTCGATCCCGTAGAGCAGCGATCGGCAACAAGCGGCCCGCGGGCCGCATGCGGCCCGCGGATGTCTTACTTGCGGCCCGTGAATGTTTTGTAAATAAGTTATAAATAACGCGCAAACTTTTTCAATTGTAAATTATCTAAAAAATAAATATGCTTCTCGTTTCACAGATGAGCATTTGAGAGCCATTCTACAAATTGCAACTACAAATAAGACAGCTAACATACAAGAAATAGCCTCCCAAATGCAACTTCAGACATCACACTGAAATTTGTATAAAATCGGTTACCGATTTAGGTTCTTTGTAGTTTTCATTTCTGAATGATTTACGGTGGTTATTTTTCTAGCTATAAAGCCCAAAATTTCGTATGATTTAACAATTTAAATAGCATTTTTTATTTTTTCTATTGGATATGACCAAGTATACGTAGGTATATTGGGCTTCTAGGGTTAATATCACAAAGGCCCGCCTTTAGTTTATTTTGCCACCTTGTGGCCCTTGCCTGCCAAAAGGTTGCCGACCGCTGCCGTAGAGATATCGGAATAAAAAGCATTCCATGCCCTAAGCCAAGTCGAGGTCTACTCATGTACCAAACATTCAAATCCGTTCAGTGGTTTTTGAGTGAAAGAGTAACAAACATCTATCCATCCACCTTCACAAACTTTCGCGTTTATAATATAAAATATATAAGTAGGATATTATTATAGTTTAGATTTAAATACTCAAGACTGTCAAAAAAACTTAGTTGCTCCTTCAGAAGAGTAAAGAATATCGTGAGGGTCTGAAGGCACCGGCAATAGTCCCTCTCTTTTAATATATGGCACTGTTTCCAGTTTGTCGTTCTACCATTCTTCACAACTCAAATCTAGAATTGGAAGAACATCGTTCTTATATGCTTGAGCGTGGAATATGAGAGATTTTATACAGCCATCAGAAATGTTCAGACTATCTGTGTAATGCTTCTTAAGCCAAAACATTGTTATGGTACGTATTATTTTATTTGTGGACAATCCCACTGTGTTAGTCAGTTTTATATATTTTCATTCATAATTTACTTGTAACAGATCCAGAAAGAAGGGTTTGTAGGAACATCTAACGTGTGCAGAAGGTATCACACAAAAAAATAAACGCGTGCGGCTTCTTTATCATAGACGCCGAGCTAATTCTACACTTTGCAAACTTCTTCGCTTCTTATACTACTACTTTTTTGTTTTAGTTTGTCTATCTATAATGTTATTAAATATTCAGTGTTTTCTTGGACATCATTTGTTTTACTTTAAGTAATTAGGTACTTTGTCAAATGAAATGTGGCACGTACCTTTGCTAGATATACCGAAAATGCATAGACCCACTGTATTTAAATTTGATTGTCTTTCAAAAGTGACAAAGAGAAAAATATTTCTGCCTTCAAGCAGCATAGCAGAGTTTTAGTTGGAAGTGTATGTGAGTCGACGAATTACTTACTGGCACATGAGATATTTGAATAATTATAAAACAATAGTAGAATAATGACGAAAATGGACGACTAGCAGACCTTTGGTCAGAAAACATTGTACATCTACCTGAAAAAGTGTAAATCCGAAGAAAAGAAGGGCAAGTGAGAGCTTAAACTGGTACAACAAAGACTAGATGGTTACTCAGCAGTAATTAGAGACTATGAAAACTCATGATGGCGTTAAGATAGTAATATCGATAAAAAAGGTGCTAAGCGTTCGACTTATAATGGAAGCCATGATAATACCATCGGATATTGTCATTAGTTAATTGAATTTACTGTAATTTCAAAATTAACAACTAGAGCCTTAATGATACGTATAGATCAATACATGCAGAATTACATTTAGAACGCAATCATATTAAAACATTTTAATGAATAAGAAAATCTATTTATCATTTAACAACTGGCAGGTTACGTTGTAAAATATATAAGATCAGTACAATGTTTAAAAAAAATAAAATCAATTCAAACTTCTTAGTGTACCCACCAGAAGTATTACTAAATAATCGTCTAGATAAAGAAGTTCAAAGAATGTTTTATCCATTAAACTGTCTAGGTCTTTTATTTTTTGCTTCAAAATATACCATTCGAGATGATTATATTACTCCCAATGGCAAGAAGCGTATCATTTTGTCGTTCGGGAGTATATGTTTTGTTATCGTGACCTGTGTTTATTACATTTATTTCGATGAAGTCAACGAAAGTTACAAAAATGTCGATAAGAATTTGATCATTTCGCTTATTACAACATTTACATTTATTTACTTTGGTGTCGGCGTTATAATCTTTTTCAATCTTGATATCGTTCAGAGTCAAAATAACATCTTGCTCATTGTTACCATTCAGACTTTACATAAGAGTATTGATTTTAGTAAGAGAGTCAGAAGTCTCATCATTTTGAATTGGACGTCAGTTTTTACTGTCTTCGGAGTTAACGTCTTACTTTATTCTACACATATGGCAGTGTTTCATTACAATTTCTTAAATAAATTGTAATGAAACTTAAATTTTTCATTAGGAATTCAGGAGTAAACATATAAATAATTGCGAAAATTGATGAAATAGCAATTTTTTCTCACTGTTTGCTGCCAATTTTTGTGATTTTCTACATATTAAATACTGAATTACTGACATTAAGATTTAAAGTTGAAGGTTTAGGTTTAAGATGATTGGAAATCATCCTGTATACTCATGACGTTCGTTCATATGGGCTCACATTCGTTAGGTTGCCTTTTAACAAAATTAGACTTTTGGTTACTTTGCGGTCAATACACATTATTATTACACGAATATATTATTATAGTGGTTTAATTAAACATTTTCTTAAAACGATATCAACCATACATGACATTTACCTACATGGGACTGAATAAGCCGGTAAAATTGTTGTGTCGTAAAAGATTTAACAATGTTCAAGAATAATAGAGTCATACCAATGATATCAACTTACCCAGTGGAAGTATTACTCAACAATCGACTCGACAAAGAAGTCCAAAGAATATTTTATCCTTTCAACTTTACGCTGACTTTGTTGTTGTCTTCAAAATACCGTATACAAGATAATTATATTACTCCAAGAGAAAAAAAGTTATATAATAATATACCACAGGTCTTGGGTATTTGCTTTACGATAGCGGGGACTTTTTATCGACTGTACCAAAATGATCTGAACCGTTTTTTGCAACAAGACGCTACTACTATTATATTAATTATTTCATATATTTTACCTATCTCTGTTTGTGTTGGTTTTATATTGAGCTTTGTTCTTAATATAGTTTACAGCCAGAAAAACGTCTTGCTCATTGTGTTGATCCAGGTTATTCATAAAAACATAGATTTTAGTAAGAGCATCCGCAGTTTTATGGCATGGAGTTGGATCTCATTTTCAACTATTATTGGTATCAACATGTTCTTCTATATTACTTTTAGTATAGCGTCGGATAGCTTGACTGTTGTAAACTTTGTTTGTGAATTATTATACTCCTGTATCGATGTCGATTTCGTTTATGCTCTTCGAGTTCTTATATTGTTAAGAAAATATCTCAAAGGATGGATTAAAAATGTTCAAATGATAAATGATGGACAGGAAAATGATGAAACACATGGCATGAAGTTGTTTGAAACATATCAAAATATTTTGAAAGCTTTCGACATGTACAAGACGGTTTTCCAAGTATTGGTAAGCCTTTGAACTAACTATGTACTTAATAAATTATTAGGAAATGAAGATAACGAACCTTTAATAATATTTTACAAATAAATACAAAAACAATCTTTAGGCGTCGAAGTACTCCTTCATATCGCTGTCATTTGGCAACGTACTCAGAAGAGAGTCAGCATAACCACTTTGAATAGCAATGCTAATTCTTTGGCCAAAAAACGAGCCCACATCATGCGAAGTGTCGACCTGTCGCCGAGAAATTTCCTCCAAAAGGAGACGCAAACTCGGGCCGCAGCGCCAGCATAGCCCGTCGGGCACCATACTTATAACATGAGATGGCGCAAGGCTGTCGACATAGTTCTCATCCCAGTCCATAGGCCTGCACCCTTTCAAGGCAACAACGTCATACCGTCTTGCGTCTGGCCTCTCTCCATGGCCACGTACTAAGCCGTTTGGCCCAAGGCGGTGAGCGCTCGACGAATAATACCGTTGATGCTGGCATGCCGTGCAATGGGACCTGCGCTGCTGTATAATATTCTTGAATATTTTAATAAATCCTATATTCTAAACAATTTTTTTTATATTTTATTTAATTTTTATTTATTTATTTAGTTCGGACAACAACATGGTCCAATTTGTTAGTAAAATACCTTATCACTAGTGTTAGTAGTACACAAAAAAAAGAAAAAGTTTAGCTGGTGACTGCGGTAGGATGTGCAGAGAACGATAAAGCAAGGAATGCTACCTGACCATTCTCCCCACATAGTGCCTCAGAAAAGGGGAGTAAGGACTCTCCACCACTGTTTTCAGGATGCTATTGTCATTGACCCGTATTCTACGCTTCAGTGATGCAACTTTTTTGCGAATCACTGCATGGAAGCCGTCAGTTCGGTGCTGAGCAATCATCTCCGATGCGCTACAGAAACGGGGCAGTTTCAACAGTATCCTAAAAATTATATGCTAGCTAACCTTTCTTTAATTTTTTTTACAGCTAATGTATCGCACGATCAACGCTTTCGTACGCAACTTATGTATTTTTGAGTTTTTTGTACTAATGGTGAAACTGGGAAGAAGTGATCGTGAAGATGTAAGTACTATAACATTTAATTCTGCTCATTCAATTTACGTACATATTAACTTAACTGTTAACATTTTCAGTTTGCCTTCACGACTTTTGGATTCGGCAGTTTGGTAACTTTATGGATAGTAAAGGATGTACTGTATGTAACAATTCAATGCGTGTACTGTGAGAAGTTCTACATAACTATCAAAGAAGCTGAGACGGCTTGTGTACAGGGTATGAAGACTAGAAACTATACAAGTAAGCATGAAAGACTACTCTTATTTTAATTTATTTATCAACAAACTGCACCCGCCCGATGGAATTGCCCATCGGCAAAAATTAAAAAAATCCTTTGTTAGTGCTCTCTCTTGTGCAGTAATTCATGCTTCTTTCTATACCCAGAGCGGTTTAATAACTATGTGTCTTATGTCAGTGAATTTAAGCATTTGTCGTTCCCATCGTCATTTCAACAACATAAATTTTCATCCCCAATTTAATACCTTTAGGGGATGAAATTAAAAAATCCTTAGTGTGCATTAAGATTCACCCAGCCGTTTAGGCTGTGAGTGGTCTGTCAGTGAATTTAAAATGTTCATTATTTAAATATGTATAGTAGAAACGTCTAAAAAAGCAATTAAATCTGCTGAAGGCCTTCTGGAGGTTTTAAAGCTCCGCTTTAATGTTTTAATAGAAAAACTTTTTTTACAGAAGCTCAAGAACGACTTTGTAAGAACGTGCTAAAGGAAAATAGATCGTTCAGTAAGATGACCGCGTGTGGCCTGTTTTATGTAGACGCTACGCTACCGATGTCTTTAATGGGACTCCTTACTAATTATGCCGTAGTGCTATTACAGTTTGCTTTGCTGTAAATATAAATGTATTAATGAATTAAATGTCTATATCTATTCATCATTCTTCTGCCCTTATCCCATTCATTTGGGGTCGGCGCAACGTGCCCTCTACCTCCATACTTCTCTATTAGTCGTCATCTTCGTAATTATACCCTTTCTAGCCATATCATCCTTCACACAGTCCATCCATTATTTCTTTGGTCTTCCCCTACTCTTATAGCCATCCACATTCATACTCAAAGCTTTCCTCACGACATTTTCCTCATTCCTCCACATCACATGCCCATACCATGACAGCCGATTTCCGCACAACTTATATATATTAATTAAATATATCTATTGCTGCCTTTAATATGACCTATGTATACTTTTTGTTGGGCATCATTAAATACATTATTCAACGTCAAAGCCTTTTATTTAATTACTAGCTGCGTCCCGCAGTTTCACCCGCATAAGTCTCGATCCGTAAAGATATAGGAATAAAAATTATTTTATATCCTAAACCAGGTAGAGGTCTACCCATGTACCAAATTTCATTTAAATCCGTTCAGTAGTTTTTGAGTGAAAGAGTAACAAACATCTATCCATCCTCACCAACTTTCGCATTTATAATATCAAAAAATATGTAAGTAGGATACTATTATAGTTTGGATTTACGAGTAAATACTCAAGGATGTCAAAAAAACTTAGTTGCACCTTCCGAAGAGTAAAGAATAACGTGAGGGTCTGAAGAGACCGGCAATAGTTCCTCTCTTTTTACCCGACTACGGCAAAGCTAAAAGGAAGGGTTATGATTTTAGCAGTCTATGTATGTATGTTTGTATGTATGTATGTTTGTTTTTACGTGTGTTCCACCGTAGCGCCTAAACTACTAAACCGATTTTGATGAATGAGGTATCAATAGATTCGTAATAATGGTCCGGGTGACATAGGCTATAAAATTTTTCCCTAAATTTAATTTGGTGGACTTTATACGTAAATTTCTAACCTCGATGAAAAATAAAATGGGATGATCATGACATTTTTGGTATCAAAAGAAAGGTCTTGACGAGCACATTACAAATATGTATATAATATTATATTTTCAAAGTAAACAAATATGTTTAAATCGTTAAAAACAAGCAAAAGTGAGACTGCGCTACGTAGTATCGCAAGATGTTACCAACGTGCAGTTAATCAAATCTTAATGAGTAGTACCGATTTGTAATTCCACTCTTATGAAGAAAAACAAGTACAACGAAATATTTATATTTTGGATTTCTTCGAAGCTCGATATCGATATAGGTGTTGGCGTCGAAATAAATCGCTCTATGGTTTCGTCCAAAGCACTATGCACTGCCATTGGAATTTAAAATAGGTTAATTACTGAACTATTGTATTACTCTACTCTTATTTACGTTTATCAAGTGTAAAAACCGAAAAGTATAAAAAAAAAAAAGTTTAATAAAAAACTGTAACCCGACTACGGGAAAATAAAAATGATCTAAAAAGTACGAAACAAGCAAATATTTCAGACAGAAATCAAGACATAGGTACAAAAATGGTCAAGGTAAAGCCGTCGTCGCATGCCATTATAATTTTGTAGGTGTTCTTGGCACCAACATGGTATACAGGCATGCGACCACGGCTTTACTTTGACCATTTTTGTACCTATGTCTTGATTTCTGTCTGAAATATTTGCTTGTTTCGTACTTTTTAGATCATTTTTATTTTCCCGCAGTCGGGTTACAGTTTTTATTAAACTTATTTTTTTTTTATAATATGATACTGTTTCCAGTTTGTCATTCTACCATACTTCACAACTCAAATCTAGAATTGGAAGAACATCGTTCTTATACGCTTGAGCGTGAAATGTGAAAGATTTTATGCAGCCATCAGAAATGTTCAGACTACCATATTATGATACCTACAATACCTGTAATGCTTCATAAGCCAAGACATTGTTGTGGTGTTATTTTATTTGTGGACAATCCCACAGTGTTAGTCAGTTTTATGTATTTTCATTCATAATTTACTTTTAACAGATATAGAAAGAAGGGTTTGTAGGAACATCCAACGTGTACAGAAGGTATCATACTGTTAGAGTCAACAAGAAGATAGGTTTTATAGTACCTTTAAAACTTCCTTTTATAGTTTTATTTTTCTTAATTTTAAATAGTTTAACATCTTCGTTTCCTTTTTTCTATTGTGTCATCTCATGTATGCACTAAACTAAATAAATATTTTATAATAGGTATTCAATTTTTGTTTGCTTATGTCTAACACATACAAGAAGATAAGCGAATGCTGCTTGTTTATCATAGACGCCGAGCTAATTCTACACTTCGCAAGCTTCGTCGCTTCTTACACTACTGTTTTGTTCTAGTTTGTCTATCTATAATGTTATTAAATATTCAGTGTTTTCTTGGACATCATTTGTTTTACTTTAAGTAATTGCTTTATCAAATGAAATGTGGCACGTACCTTTGCTAGATATACCGAAAATTTATAGTGTTTAAATTTTATTGATTGTCTTTCAAACGAGACAAAGAGAAAAATATTTCTGCCTTTAAGCAGCTTAGTAGAGTTTTAGTTGGAAGTGTATGTGAGTCGGAGTATTACCTACTGATACATGAGTATATTTAAATAATTATAAAACAATAGTAGAATAATGAAGAAAATGGCCGACTAGCAGACCGTTGGTCAGAAAACATTGTATATCTACCTGAAAAAGTGTAAATACGAAGAAAAGAAGGGCAAGTTAGAGCTTAAAGTAATACAACAAAGACGAGGTGGTTACCCAACAGTAATTAGAGACTATCAAAACTACGCGTACGCAGCGTACGCGCGCATACGTAACGCGTTAAGACAGTAATATTGATAAAAAACGGTGTTTGGCGTTCGACTTATAATGGTAGCCATGGTGACCATGTTCATGGTCATCGGATATTGTTATTAGTTAATTGAATTTACTGTAATTTCAAAATTAACAACTAGAACCTTAATGATATGTATAGATCCATACATATAGAATTATATTTAGAACGCAATCATATTAAAACATTTTATTGAATTAGAAAATCTATTTATCATTTAACAACTGGCAGGTAACTTTGTAAAATGTATAAGATCAGTACAATGTTTAAAAAAAATAAAATCAAAACAAACTTCTCAGTGTATCCACCAGAAGTATTACTAAATAATCGTCTAGATAAAGAAGTTCAAAGAATGTTTTATCCATTAAACTGTCTACTTCTTTTATTTTTTGCTTCAAAATATACTATTCGAGATGATTATATTACTCCCAATGGCAAGAAGCGTATCATTTTGTCGTTCTGGAGTGTATGTTTTGTTATCGTGACCTGTGTTTATTACATTTATTTCGATGAAGTCAACGATAGTTACAAAAATTTCCATAAGAATTTGATTATTTCGCTCATTACAACATTTACGTTTATTTACCTTGGTATCGGCGTTATAATCTTTTTCATTCTTGATATCATTCAGAGTCAAAACAACATCTTGCTCATTGTTACCATTCAGACTTTACATAAGAGTATTGATTTTAGTAAGAGAGTCAGAAGTTTCATCATTTGGAATTGGACCTCAGTTTTGATTGTCTTCTGAGTGAACGTCTTCATTTATTCTACGCACATGATAGTGTTTCATTATAATTACTTACATTTGGCAATGTTTATTTGTAATTTTATATATGCTGCATTTGATATTAATTGTCTATATGCTATTAGTGTTATAATGTTATTAACAAAATATCTCAATGAATGGATCAAAGAAATCTTAGAACTGCTTAAAGAACAAGCAAATGATTCATATTGTATCGACCTATTTAATATGTATCAAAATATTATGGAAGCTTACAAGCTATTCAAGAATATATTCCAAGTATTGGTAAGATTTTTGACTTTGATGCACGTAATTTAAGACTTTGAATAAAAAAAAAAACAGTGGCACTCCAGGAGTGCCGACAGAAGTGAAAACTTGAACAATTTAAAAAAATACTTCCAAAACCTTTACAGTAAAAATACTTGCATAGAACATTGATCCGTAACGAAATATAAATTAAGAGCACAATCACGATTACAAAAATGAAGTGTCGGTAACGGTGTCGTGACTTCAATTATTTTTTCCCATCTCAAAAATGCCCAATGCGCCTAAAGAAGTTTTCACTTCAAAATTCGAATAGAATACACAACTAACGTTCAGAAAACTAAATGGCCAATCACGCAAGTGCACCGCGCAAGCATGAATTTGGTTCAAACATTATGTAATAGATAATAATATTCATCGACTCATGACTAAACATAAGTAAGCCAACATCTTACCTACTGGTTGCTTTATTGTTTCTTTTTTTTGCAGTTATTTTATACAACGGTAGGCATATTTACTCGCAACATAGGTTATTTGGAGGTACGACTACAAATGTTGAAAGATCCAGCAGCATCACATGTCGAGGTAATATTAAAATAATAACGGATTTCACACATTCAGACTGCTGGCCTGCGGGCATCGCATGGCCGACAGCGAGTTATTGGATAATGGTAACCAGATGAAACCTAAAGTTATCATACTTTCCCTCTCTCTTCTACACCGCTATCGCCAGCCGGTCTACCAGCGTGTTAACGAGCCTTTTGATTCCTGGTTTTTGTTATTATGTTCTACCAACAACAATAACTGACAACAAATTTGCTGATCGGAGACGTAAATTGGGTTTTAGAAACTAGAGTCGTCTTTTCTCTGAGTTGAAATTATTCTAGTCTTTGGTCATGACGAAAAATGTTTGCGAATATGATTTTTTCCAGCAAGTTTTCCGGTCGCCTGTGATCGGATGTGTGACAATTCTATGGCTGATGAAAGATTTAATACTAGTAATTACTCATAGTTTGGAATGCGAGAAGTTTTATAAAGCGATTACAGAAGCAGAAACGGCGTGTATACAGCTTATGAAGAACAAGAACTGTCCAAGTACGTACGAAAGTTTCGTTAGGTTAAAGTTTCGCAGGCAGCGTTCTCTCGCAAATCTCTCTAAAATTGTTTTAAACCGATTTAAAAAAAGGAGGAGGTTCTCCATTCGGTTTTTTATTTTGTAACCTCAGAACTACGTCATTAATAAACCGATTTGGAAAATTCTTTTTTTATTTGAAAGGATAGTTTTGGTCAAGTTCTGATGAATGGTTTTTGAGAAAGCTTCAATAAAACGTATTTTTTCCATTAAGACGTGTATGTTGATGTATAATAACTTCCTGTCATTGTTCTTTACATTGCAAGTAGTGCAGTAGTACATACAAATTTTGTGGCGTAGGTACTACAACTGAAATGTGAAAAATATAAACGTTTTACCAAAAAAAAACTACCAAAAAAATATTGCAACCTTTCATTTCGAAAGTCGGTGGCAAAAAACGAAAACACAAATCTAGGATACCGACTTCCGAAATTAAAGTTATTTTTCAATTTCTTGTAGTGTTATTATTGGGAGTCGGATTATTTTTTAACTGACTTCCAAAAAGGAGGAGGTTATATGTTCGTCGCGTATGTTTGTTTTTTTTTAATTTTTTTTATGTATGTCCACCGATTTCTCCGTCAATTGTGGACCGATTTTGAAAATTCTTTTTTTGTTTGAAAGGGTGTGCTCTAGAATTGGTCCCATATAAATTTTATTAACTTTGCTTGGATAGTTTTTGAGTTAGTTACAAAATACGTTTTTTTTCCCACTTAGTATGTAGATGACATAATAAGTTTCTGTCACTGGTAGCAGGTAGTGGTATTCGAATGTGTGTGGGGTAGGTACCACAACTAAAAAGTAAAAAATAAAAACTTTATAAAAAAAAAACAACCGACAGCCAAAAAAAACACTCAAAGTGAAAAATAACTTTAATTTCGGAAGTCGGTGGCAAAAAACGAAAATACAAAACCCAAGACACCGACTTCCGAAATTAAAATTATTTTTCACTTTAGTGTTTTTTTTGGAGGTCGGTTGTTTTTTTTTGTAAAAAGTTTTTGTAAAAATGGTTTTATTACTTATCTTACAGATAAAGTACGTCTCTGCAAGCAAGTGCTACGGACAAATCGTTCCTTCAGTAAAATGACCGCGTGTGGCCTGTTTTATGTTGACGCTACGCTACCAATGTGTTTGACTGGACTTCTCAGTAGCTACGTGATAATCCTGTTGCAATTTGCTTTTCTGTGAACTTAACTACTAGTTAAAAATACTTAGGAAATGTTTGGCTGTAGTTCATCAATAAAGTTGATAATTTTCAGAAAATTCCGGACATATTCCGCAACATTTTGTTTCCCTACTTTCGGAATAAATTATTCATCATCATCATCATTTCAGCCGTAAGACGTCCACTGCTGGACATAGGCTTCCCCAAAAAGGGGGGGAGGGGTATGGCATAATCGCCATGCTTGGCAGGCGGATTGGCAATCGCAGTATGGTGCTAAAATTAATAAAGAACGCTGCTGCCCATCCTCTAGTAAGAATAAATTGTAATTAGGTTTGGAATAAATTATTAAAAGTAATAAATATTTTTTTGGAACATTTATTGTATTGTTTCTGCTCTGTTAAGATTTATTTCATGCTACCTGTTGCCTGCGGCTTCGCCCGCGTGATGCTCGAAAATTAACCCATGGTACCTACTAGGATATAAAATATCCTATGTCATAACATAACCCAAGTCGTGGTCTACTTGTGTGCCATATTTAATTGAAATCTGTTCAGCCTTTAAAAGGTAACAGCCACACAGTCATAATATGGGTGTGGATGACAACATAACAAATAACATTGCTTATTATTATTATTTATTTATTTAATACTTCAAGCACAGAATTGTACAGAGGCGGACTTAATGCCACAGGCATTTTCTACCAGTCAACCTTTGGGTGATGCAGAGACAAACTGTGGTAGGTGCAATTACGAAAATGGAGGAAAAAAAAAACTCAAATATAAGGATACACATATACTTATTACAAACTATAAATATAATATATAGGCCAAATTACATATATAAAATAAGCACAAATAAATACACATAAATACATGAATATACTAAATAAAATAATAAGACAAACAATGGGAAAACATTAGCGTTGTGATGATACTGCCAGCTTCTTACGAATGTGCTCACGAACTTTAACTTTAAAGGATAATCGGTTGGTTGCCATCCTGATTTCCAGGGGGAGTGCATTCCACAGAGAAATAGACTGAACGAAGAAGGAAGAGTGAATGAAGTCTGTGCGGTGAATGGGACATTGAAGAACGCGATTATTTGATGACCGTAGATTCTTATTGTGGTTGTTACAAATAAGCTAAGCTTTTACTGTAATTTTATTGAAGACTTTTAATGAAGATTAAATGTTAATAAAGATGTTAGCGCCGACGGAAGAAATGTTGATTATTTTTAAATAATATTGTAATGGAATAAAATAAAACGTATAACTCTTAACTGGTTTTTTTATATATAGGTACTGCATCTTAGTCCGTCTTTGTTCGAACAGTATACGTTGAAAACATGTCGTTTAAGATTTCTACAATATTTCGAAAGAAAAAAAAAACAACCAGTCTTTGATCTTATGACAACACTGAGTTTTTAATAATAAAGCGAAAGCTCATAGTGCCTATGTTCAGAACTGGCAAACTTGCCAGTTCTGAACATAGGCACTATGAGCTTATTGCTTATTGCTTTGCTTATTGTACACTACCTATATTTAGAAAAATGCTCGTATTGGGATCGAACATGTGTTACGCAAGGGTACTGGTGAAGTTTTCTTAAAAACAGTTATGCAGAAAGGCTGTTGCACATCCATCCTTAACAAACGTCACGTAAGGCCGCAATACTGTCAAGGGTGTGATAATACATGAAAATATATGATAAGTTAAAGGAAGTTGCTAAGACCTACAAGCCTAACAGTCCCTACGACTCTTTGCCCTATAGGCTCTACAGCCCTAACCTATCACATACCTAGTGTGATAGATAAATATATAAATAAGTCAGAATGTCTGCACTATGCGACCTAAGGTTACAGACGGACGGTAGACAGGATTTCCAGGTTCGGGAAGGGTACACTCACTGCCAGTCCCGCAGACTCACGAGACTGATCAGAGATGGCTAAAGGTATCTTGGCCACAGTGAGGGGTAATGAGACAAGAATATAAAATTCAAATCTGATTTATTTACAATATTTTACAGCTTATATACTACAATTACTTAACACACACAATTACATAAATTCTTAGTGTTCTATGCGTGTGAGATGCAACCAAATCAATATTTTAACTGGGCCGCGCGTGAGCCGAGCCGAGTGCTGAGTCAATGTCCAAAGGTAACATTGAACAGCTGTAATTATTACTAGCAACCATCACTTAGTTGCCATAGAAACCCTTGACTTCTGTTCTATTTATGTAAGTACCAATTACGAACACTACTAGGTATCAATACATATAACAACAAATCAATATAATAACGTATACACAATACAGTAACTTATGTTTAGACGCGACGCTGTCTTATGGCAATGGTTGCCAGGGCTGCGCCAAAATGACATAAGGCGCGGCGTGGCGGCGGCGGCGCCCCAGGGCGTCAGCCAGCGTGACTGCGCCGCTGTCATCGTACTTCAAGTCGAGTTGAAAGTCAACAGTCAAGCTGTCGATTCTTTTTATATGTCATTTTTATTATTTCAATTTTATTTTAGATCCTAAAGTAATTATACTGTGTGTTATTTCTAATGAAAAATCGTGTAAGTAGTATTTTTTATTTATGTTGAACAATGACTACAGTAGTAATGCCATACGAAGCGCCAGTCAACCTGCCACATCGCTAGATTTCTTAGTGAGATGCGATCATTGTCCTCAAACATGCTTTTTTAAGGGTGAACGAGGCCTGAAGGTACATTTGGGGAAGAAACGCAAACATCACAATGTACCTTCATCCTGCCCGTCAATACCCACTCCCTTAACACCTGATTTATCCACTCAACCCTTTTGGAAAACCCTTGCAAAATCAAAAAATTCAACTCCAGTTTTAAAGAGAGTGGCTCGTGGCGTGAGACTATCCGTGGCTTCAAGTTTAGCGCGTTGTATCCGTCTTGCCACCAGAGAGAACTCTCTCAGTGCTTGGGAGCAATTACTCACCATCCCATTTAGAATTCTACATGTGCAAAAAAAATGCAAATAAAAAAACATTAACAGCACAAATCAAAAAAATACAATAGACGTGGATATAATATTTAATAACCTATTTTATTGTATTTTATAATGGATTTCCGCAAGGTCATGCCTGAATCAATTAACTAGCACAAATCAAATAATTATAATTGTAACATTTCGGCCCAAAATTTCGAACCTAAGTTAACAGCGCACCTCCCCCAAAGAGGTTTATTGCACCATGTGGAGTCTAAACTAGGTGAGGGATCACCCTCACCTAGTTTAGACTCCACATGGTGATCCTAGCTGCACCTCTGATATCAATCAGAGGTGCAGCTAGGATCATCTTTAGCAGCGATTTGGTTGCGCCGTACTCTTCAGAGACACTGATAGTTCTGGAGAGCAAACACCCCGCCCCGGCAGATGACCTTTCCTTCCCTGACCCACCCGATTCGGAATCCAACTCACTTGAAATTACAGCTAAACAAGTATGTGCGGCCGTGGGCTCCGTTCAAAGTGGCTCCGCCGGCGAAGGAGTAAATACAAAGGACAATGAACAAAAGTGGTACCAAAAAGTATCATGCATCAAGATAAAAAATGTATAGTATTTATTTTCATAATTTTTTACGTCATTATGCGTCGGGGATTTGATTTTTGAACAGGGAATTTAATTTAAAGTTAAAAAGAACGGATAATTTTTAACTACCTATACATGACGTTCCGTTTTACATGATACGATTAATAAAACCTTGAATTTTGAGGGTATCAAGACTACGTCTTTTAAAAATTACGTAAAAGAATTATGCATTGCCGATTCTACGTTAATTAAAAATAACTAGAATATAATAGAATTTTTATTTAAAAGATTATCATTTTTTCATCTATGGTCGTTTACAGCCGGTCATAGAGATAGAATGCAATAGAATCGATGTTTGATGAATCGACTAACCAGTCATTTCCTAACGTTTCTTTTGTATGTTAAACTAGCGGACGTCACGCGATTTCACCCGCGTAGTTCCCGTTCCCGTGGGAGTTAATATTCCTTTATATCTAGCTTGTCCCTTTTCACTAAATAATTACGTATTTCTACTAAAAGACATAATTTTGTTCCAAAATATCAATCATATTCTTAATCTAATAATAGAATTGCATATATGTAACACATTTTATGTAAATGCGATAAAGCAAAAAAAAAGGTCCGAGGTTGCATTTTGTTTCCGTTTGGTGTCTTATGGCTGAATGTCCGCGCTTGATTTTACCGCCTTTAAGTTTTTGCCTTATGAAATATGATAACTAGTTCACTCACTGTTTTTACGAAATAATAAAAAAAATACACAACACTTTATTCACTGATTCTCGGTACCTTCTGTGCGCCCTCTGATGGATGATGTAATTCTCTGCATGGTACTTATCCCAATTTCCTGCTGGAGCCAAGTACGGTGGCAGCTCCTGTACATCCGCAGGCCAACATAAACTGCTATGACTCCAATAATGGCCAGTAAAATGTAGGTCACAATGAGCCGTTCCACGTGGCCTCCGATTTCTTTCAACGTAGCGTCATTGTTGCCTCCAGCCGCGTTTTGGCTGCGGAAAACCTCTTCCTTTTCCACGGTTGAACGACACTTTACTATATACTATTGAGGTAACTACTAACAATCCCCTTGGCAGGATCCCGATGCAGGGTCGCCATGTTATGTTGGGGTTCCTAAGGGGTGGTTGCAAAGGAAACAACCACATCTGTTAAGTACCATTTATTGAATGCATAGATGACTGCGTGTGGCTTGTTCTACATAAAAGCTACACTACCGATAAGTTTGATGGCAGCTACGTTGTTATATTGTTGCAATTCGCTTTTCTGTGAAATAACTACGTAATTCAATAAAAAATTAGTGCACCTTTTTGGAGATTTTTTTTTTTTGATTTTGACATTAAAATGAGTTCTACCTAAACCCTATGGTTTCCAGTGCTGCTGCTGCCAAAAAAGTATGAAAATACTTGCTAATTTATTTTCAAGATTTTTATGAAAAGTGATCGAAATAAAAGTCATACAGTATCAGTTATGTTATTTTGATGTCCAAGGAAACTATACCTAAGGTAGTACTACTAACGAAAATAAGGTCAAACTCAAAATTCAAGATGGCAATAAGAGCTGACAGAAAGACAATGAATGCGATTTAATTGAAATAAAAACATAAAAACTATTGCTACTGTGGCGGCATCTACAACACCGCATGCAAACTACGCATCAAAGACCTGACGTCACACAAATCCTGCATCGCGCAAACGTAGTTTACCGCGCGATCAGCATTTATATAACGTTCCTACATCAATCGTGGGGCAGTTGCCCACCAGACACGACACCCGTCCGGTCGGAGGATCCTCCCTTTTCGATAGAGGATGAGTGAACTTTACACCCTGTTCCTCATGCCTCTATAATGGTGACCTCGAGTATGAACGTCAACGCAGCCTTCGTCCAACTACTTCAGCGTGACGTCATCATCATCACTCCCGCAAGCTTTCGTGAGGCGAGTCACATAGCCAGCCAGCATCCACGGCTTCAATGGGTACCCTGACCACCAGCATGCAATGGACACGCATTTCTGGTTATCACCCTCAGCCTCATCAGCAACCTTGGCAATGCACACTGCACTGTTGACCGGTCCATAAGCAGAGCCCTTCAACCTTTTCCTGGTTGACGCCAGCAGTCAGCCACAATCCGGCGCTATACCACATTCGACTCACTGTATCATAACGCAGCGCCACATCAACTTACTGGGGAATCAACGCAGACAGTTCCGACTCACCGCGAACTATGCGTCACCCGGTTCCAACTCACTGGAACCTCAACTGGCACTGTGAAGCATGGCAAGATACAAGACACAGCCCACTATCGACCTCCGGTCTTCGGAGGGGAGTGGAGAATGTGGCGGTATCTCCAACGCCACATGCAAACAACGCATAAAAGACCTAACGTCACACAAATCATGCATCGGGCAAACTGAGTCTACCGCGCAATCAGCATAATATGTCGAAAAAATGTTACTGAGTTGACTTATCAGGACGCCAGCAGCATTATGTTGTAAATTCTGTCAAGCGTCGCTACGCGGCGGTTACAACATAACGCTCGGACAGGCCGGAGCAGTGCAGAGTTCATCGGTGGTCGTCAAGCAGTGAACACGTTTAGAAACTGTTGCGCATAGTTGTGTCGTGTACCTAGTGTGTGAATTGCTAGTGTGATTAATTTGATAGTAAATTATAATTTGATCTGAACTGCAAACGGTTTTTCTATTGCACAATAACCAACACTACTCACAGTACTTAAAATATGGCTGATAATAACGAGATACCTACCCTCTCCGTTATATTTATAACTTTAAGTTGCAGTTGCCTACCAGACAAGACACCTGTCTGGTCGGAGGATCCTCACTTTTCACCCTGGTCCTCATACCTCTATACTACATTTTTTTTTCCAAATGTACATTATAATAATATAATACCAAGTACGAGCAAGGACTTTTAAAATTTGAATATCAAGTTTAGAGTTAACAACTATTCGGTTAAAACAACATTATTATAAGAACGCACTGTTACTAAGTACTTTTATAGAATTTCAAATGTTCGTAAGTCTCATACATTAATCATTTTAAAACGGGACGAAAACGATGTTAAAAAAACTTTTTACAAAAAAAAAAACAACCGACCTCCAAAAAAAACACTACAAAGTGAAAAATAACTTTAATTTCGGAAGTCGGTGTCTTGGGTTTTGTATTTTCGTTTTTTGCCACCGACTTCCGAAATTAAAGTTATTTTTCACTTTGTAGTTGTGGTACCTACCCCACACACATTCGAATACCACTACCTGCTACCAATGACAGAAACTTAACATATCATCTACATACTAAGTGGGAAAAAAATACGTATTTTGTAGCTAACTCAAAAACTATCCAAGCAAAGTTAATAAAATTTATGAGACCAATTCGAGAGCACACCCTTTCAAAAAAAAAAAGATTTTTCAAAATCGGTCCACAATTGACGGAGAAATCGGTGGACATACATAAAAAAAAACAAACACGCGACGAACATATAACCTCCTCCTTTTTGGAAGTCGGTTAAAAATGTGGTCTAAGCTTATAAACATATTCCGAAAGAAAAAACTGAAACCATACTTGTCATTGCGTATAACAGAAGTATTACTAAATAATCGACTAGAAAAAGAAGTTCAAAAAATGTTTTATCCTTTACACTGTCCACTTTTTCTATTGTTCTCTTCAAAATATACCATACAAGATAATTATATTACACCTAACGGGAAGATACGTACTCTGTTGTCGTTCTTGAGTTTGTGTTATGTAATCGGGATTTGTATTTATTGCATATATTTCAATGAATTCTCAATGAATTCAATGGTTTTAATTTCGTACATTTACTTTGTCATCGGTATTATAATGACTTTTGTTCTCAATGTTGTTCACAGTCAAAAGAACATTTTACTCGTTGTGACGATTCAGATCATACATAAAAGTATTGATTTTAGAAAGAGTACCAGTAGTTACATTATTTGGAATCGGGTCTCAGTATTTGTTGTTTTTGGTGTTAACATGTTTATGTATCTCGTAAATTATGCAGAGTCTTATAATTTATATGATTGGCCAGTACTAATTCGTAACTACATGCTCAACTTGATATTGATTTTGTTTATGCGACTAGTGTTTTGATGTTATTAACAAAATATCTCAATGAATGGATCAAAACAATATTGAAGCTGAACAATGAACAACAAGACAATGATACCGGTTGTATCAAATTATTAAAAATTTATCAGAATATTCTGATAGCGTACAATGTGTGCAAAACTATTTTTCAAGTATTGGTAGGTACATGTAGATCACTTATGTTTATACTGTCTTATTTTATATATGAAAAACATAAGCCTCGGATCCTACTCTTTTGATAAGGTTACCCTGGCAACACGGCAACTGAAGGAACACGGGTGGGTTTTAGTCAGTAAGAGTCTGACACGCCCTCCCGCTTCACCCAGAGCGGGAGAAGTTATTTGATAATATCCCAACCAAAAAAATAAAAAAATGTGATCAACTATTATTTTTTAAAGCCATCACTGTCTGTTTCTTGTTCATCAGAATCAAATAGCATTATTTTGTACAAATTAATATTCCTAATGGTTTTTTCATTCATTAAAAATCCTCAACTCTAATAAATTATGTTTTGGTAAAAGGCAGTTTTGATAGTCACTGGTGCTAGTGTGTTCACCAACCTAGGTAAAATGAAGCTCATAAGAAGCAAACAGTTCAGAAAAAGAAAAAGTTGCCGTGTGACAGCCACGCTTGACAACATGGTTGACAAAGATGTGCAGTCAATGCTTTTGCCTCTAAACCTAATCCATACCATTTTGTTATGTCCTAAGTATCGTATTAAGGATAACTTCATATTTCCAAACAGTCTTACAGTGAAGGTGGTGTCATTTTGTGAACTGATTCTATACGCTTTATTTGACTTGTATCGCATTATTGTTATCAACTTTACAAGGAAAAGTTCTACAACGTACATCTACTCGTACTTATGCTTTGTCTGTTATACTATCGGATTCGCACTTAATTATGTCTTCAATGTGTTGCAAACGAAAAGAAATGTATCCATTGTATTGAAAATGCTAGAAATTCACAGATTTCTTAACGAAAAGACCAGTTTTAGGGCATTCATTACTTGGAATTGGATCAGTATTGTTCTAACCATAGGTTTTAATATTTGTATGCATATTTATATCTACATAGAACTAAACCAGAACATATTACATGTCATATGTTGGATACCTGCGATGTGTTTTGATGTAAACATTGTATACGCAATCAGACTGATTAAGTTTTTAAATCACAAAGTTCATTTATGGATCATTCAAGCTCAACATTTGCAACAGATGAATTCTAGCGATAATGAAGCTATTTGCAAAAGAATGTTTGAAGTATACGTGAATATTTTGGAGTGTTATAACATCTACAGGACTTCCTACCAGCAAATGGTTAGTACGATTACTCAGTATCAAAACAAAGCTTCTTCTTTTTCTCGTATTGATGGTACCCTTCTTCATAATTATATAACTTTAAATTATAATATATGAGCTCAATAGGTGGCCACGTTGATTGCGGCATCAGTGGCATTCTTTAGGTCATCCGATGTGAGGCAGGTGAACGGGCACCTAGGACACTCCAGCAAGTGGGGAATGGTCTGACTAGAATCACCGCACACGCACTGAGTGTTGGATGGTTTAGTGATCCCCCACTTCGACATATTGTGTCTGCAGCGGCCTACTTGGGTACGCAATCGATTGAGGGCTTTCCATATAGGCCACTGCAGATCAAAACAAAGCTACAAATTACATACAAACAGTCGAGAAGTATCGTGCCACATGATTGGAACGAATTTTCTTTCGCTTTTGCACACTTGGCGAATAAGAGTTAGACTAGAAAAAATAAAACATTTTAATCGTCACGACATTTCTGTTACGTCACAAAAGTATCGTCGGTCAAAATGTTAAATTTTTCCGGTCTAGCTCTCATTTGCCAAGTGTATAGATAGTGAACTTCGTTACAAAAGCTAACTGAAAAAAAAAACCCATTTGATTTCCAGATCGTGTTTCACACGGTAGATTTCTTCTGTCTTACTTTGATCAAATTGCAACAAACACTCGACATTTTTAAATTAACTGCACTTGGTGGACATGAGTTTGTGAGTATCTCTTTCTTTGTCTTGATTCTGTTTTAGTACAATAGTATCTTATGCTAGGTACACCTTGAAGCGACTTTGATCGCCGGTGACTTGCTGGCGATTTCAAAATCTCACATCCATACAGATTTTGGCATTGCTAGCGACAAATGTGCTGTCAAAATCTGTATTGTGTCAGTAGATTAAAATTTACCCACACACCCGTAAGCTAACCAGTAGTGCTTTAAAAATCTCTCTGTGAAAACTTAAGTGAAGTGTGTTTGAAGTGAGCTGTCCTTCCCTAGATTCTCTAGCGTCTGGTAGGATAATAATTCATTTTAAGCTCTCTTCATCTTAAATTTCACGGTACGACTTTTTCAGTCCAAGTATTCCACATCCGCTGTCGGCCGTCGGGGCTGACACTCGACCTTTTTCTTCTTGCAAATATGAAAAAGTGTTTATCTCCACATTATACCAATAACTTTAAATTTAGTTGGCAAAGCTATGCATATAAAACCTCTACAGTACCCAGCATTACAAAGCTATAATTTTTTTCAGTACTCAGCGGTTTTTTACAGTATAGTTTTGTACATTTGGGCGATCAAGAGTTTAACACTTCACACTATCTTAAGCGTGTGCTGCGAACAATTTTACACTGCGATGAATAATATTCAAGGTTCATGCGCACTTATTTCAACATCCAATTGCATAGGTAATTAAATCGAAACTATTTTTAAAAAGTTCTAATAATTTTTGGATAAAAGGTGGGGAAATGACATCAGACAGGTCGCTGAAACAACATGAGGCAGAGAGTTCAGAGAGAGATAGGAATAGAAAAGGATCGAGAAGGCCTTTGTCGACTGAAAAAAGGACATACAAGACGTAAACAAACTCCAAAATTGACGATTACACTTTGTTTATCCGATTATAAGGCTAATAATGTAATAGTTCTTGGAAAACGTTCAACAATTATTATATAAATAATAACTTTGACAATATAACAGAATAATAGAAACAGTGCGTGTCGTAATTATTCATATCAACTACGATTTCATTCGTCAAATTCACTGTTGCTTATTCTAATATTACAGATGCCGAGAGAAAGCTAAGTAAGAATATTCAACGCCTACATCGAGCTAGATTCAACAAGATGAATGTTTGTGGAATGTTCTGCGTTGATGCAACTTTTCCGTTGAAAATGATGGCTTTACTTACTAACTATACCATTGTATTACTGCAGTTTGCGTTTTTATAATTATTGTAATAGATATGGGTTCTTATTGTTGTGTTCACTGAAATAACAGATTCCAAGTATAAATTATATTTTACACTAAATTCTCTTATTTTAATTATCTATCCTATTGACGTTCATTAGTTTGACATTTTGTGGCGTCGAGGTTGTCATCATACTTTCTGTTCAGCCAGTGCCGGTCCGCCTGTAACGTAGGTCGGATAGCGCGCGATCATGTCCTACAGAATCCCTCTTAAAAAAAACCGTACATTTCTTGTAGGTTTTACTATCCTTCCGGAGCGAGTAATGTACGGGACTTCTTCTATCTTCTGATCTGTAGTCACAAGTACTATGTGAGCAGGCTTCAATCGATCAAATGACACCACTGCTTCTCAGTTGGGAATTTCATATCGATTAAAATCAGTTTTATATTTTTTGTCTATGTCACTGGCAGTGCATATTCTACACTGGCATGAGCTGACTGACATTGACAATTTGATACTAGACATTAGTGGTGGGTCGTACTCGAATTTTTGACGGCCGTAACCGTTTTCGCGACTACGAAAACAGTTACAGAAAACGGTTGAAGGAGGAAACTTATCCAACATGGAATAGAGTCGCGTTTTCGTCGAGCGCAGTTTCTTAAAACTATTGTTAGGTTTCAATATATTAATACGTAATTGTTGGATATTGTACTGGCAGCACCCAAAGATTCAATGTGATTTTTCTTAACATTGTTCTCACATATAGAAACAACAAGAATAATGTATCCAGAATTTTGTAATATCTTGATTTAAAACAGTACCCGTGGAGTTTCTTGCCCGTTGTTCTCCATAGAGACCTACCTAAGTTTTGGAATGGGCGACTAGCTTCAACTTTCTGACTAACTGACGACTCTTTGTAAATTCAAAAGTAAATGTAATGTGTAAATGGTTTAATATAAATAAATGCTTTGAGTTTGAGTTTATGTCATACCATCATGTCATACTTAGTGGAAATTTCAATAATTGTTCTCTCATTTGTATTATATTTTATATTATGGCGAAAAAAATGGTTCTCAAACAGTGTATAAGTTTTAGAAATGACGGGTTAATAATTTTGAGCCGAGTTTAGTTAGGTTTTAGATGCTTATTCACTTACGTGCATGAGGACATGCACGATGTCAGGATGGACGAATGTTAGGTTTCAATATATTTATACGTAATTGTTGGACATTGTACTGGCAACAAGAGTTTATGAGTTACTTTAACATTAACCTTAACATCAACGGCGAATACATCTCACACTTGAGATTTGCAGATGACATCGTCATATTGGCCGAATCGCTGCATGACTTGCAGCAGATGCTGGACGGCCTAGTTAATTCTTCTGTACGCATTGGTCTCCGGATGAACTTGGACAAAACCCAGGTTATGTTCAACGAACACGTCACTCCGGGGCCGTTTGCTGTCAATTGCGGTGCTGTCGAGGTTGTTCGAGAATACGTTTACCTCGGGAAAACTCTGCAGTTTGGTAAGAACAACTTTGAGAGGGAGGTTAACAGAAGAATTCAGCTGGGCTGGGCAGCGTTTGGGAAACTTCGTCGAGTCTTCTCGTCGCGTATTCCACAGAGCCTAAAGACGAAGGTCTTCAATCAGTGCGTCCTGCCTGTTATGACCTACGGAGCCGAAACGTGGACACTCACGGTACGCCTGGTCCATAAATTTAAGGTTGCTCAGCGAGCCATGGAGCGGGCTATGCTTGGAGTCTCTCTGAGGGATCGAATCCGGAACGAAGTGATCCGGCAGAGAACCAAAGTTATCGATATAGCTCACAGAATTAGCAAGCTGAAGTGGCAGTGGGCCGGCCATAACAGCCGTAGAACCGATGATCGTTGGGGTACACGTGTTCTTGAGTGGAGACCGCGAATTGGCAAACGTAAGGTAGGACGCCCTCAGGCTAGGTGGAGTGACGATCTTCAAAGGGTGGCTGGTAGCAGCTGGATGAGAGTTGCCGAGAATCGAGCTGAATGGCGTGCAATTGAAGAGGCCTATGTTCAGCAGTGGACTGCTATAGGCTGATGATGATGAGTTACTTTTTGTAAAACCGCCAATTTTCGACTTGAGCGGTGTTGTTCGATAAGCGACGATATTATGTTGGGAATAGGAGATGTGATGGTATGGTGTAGAATATTGAATTTGATGTTGGCAATGAAATTTAAATGACTGACAAAATATCTTGATGTTTCATATTATTTTCCTTATCCCTGAAATATTGTAAATATGTAGTTTTATTAAACAGTTTCAGATTATGATATTAGGGTAACGACTTTAAGATTCATTTGGGGATTAGTATCTATTTTGAGGTTAAATAATTATATTCGGGATTACATTAGTTATTTTAGAGTAAGGATGGTTCAGGTTTTCATAAACCTAGATCAGGCTAGTCTACATTACAGATAGAATTAAATTTTCCTCGATTGTAATTTAATGTAAATCATACTTTTACTTTATACTATAATTTTTTTTATTTTACACTATCAACGATTTGAAATGTATGAAATGGTTTTTTTGCATCACGAACGATAGCATTGATAACTGGTAATACATTACTGACTGTATTTCATTTTAAAGAGTTCACTTTTTATTGGAAGGACTGTTTACGAGTGTGATAGATAGTTGAATCATTGTACCCGACTGTATATTCTTAGATGTAAAATAAAAAATCGCACCAAGTAATTCGAAGACTGGTTTGTGCAATGAAGACTGTTTGAAGTTGAACCCAGGACGTACAACGGTTTCATCATCACAAAACGGTCTTTGTAAACGGTTCGTTGTCGCAACGACCCAACCCTACTAGACAGCTGTCACTTATTTCGTGTTTTCCGATGTATTTTGAGTCCTTTCCTAATTATTTTTCATTTCCAACCACGACTGCCCTTGTACGACCCTTGTTTTCACACTGGACACTGAAGATCGCTCACATGATTGACTTGGAATTAATATTTTGGATTTTACCGCCTCTTTGTGGATTGGATATTGTTGAAACTATCATATGGATTGCTTTGTGAATTGTGGGATAGCAACTAGTCACTGTGATACACTAATGTATGTTTGAATCTATAAATTCACACCAGTTTCATCTCGTTACATTCAGCCCAAAGAGTGTATGTAATCGTTTCCGTCTCCTTTGCATTAAGTAGGTATGTGCGCAACAAATGGACGAATAACTCTTCCTGTCAGTGTTATTTACATAGCTGGTAGTGGTGTTCGAATTTGTGTGCGGTAGGTACCACAACTAAAAAGTGAAAAATAAAAACTTCTTACAAAAAAATAAACAACCAACTTCCAAAAAAAATACTGACTAGTCTACTAATATTACTTATAAGTCGGTGGTAAAAAAACAAAAATTCAAAACCAAAGACACCGACTTCCGAAATAAAAGTTATTTTTCACTTTGTAGTATTTTTTTTAGAAGTCGGTTGTTTATTTTTTTGTAAAAAGTTTATTTTATTTTATCTACTTTTTATAGTGAAATAAGAACCATCCTAGCTCTAAAATTACAAATGTAATCCCGAATATAATTATTTTACCTCAAAATAGATATTAATCTCCAAATGCATCTTAAAGTCGTTACCCCAATATCATAATCTAAAACTGTTAAATGAAACTACATATTTACAATATTTCAGGGATAAGGAAAATAACATGAAACACCAAGATATTTTGTCAGTCATTTATATTTCTTTGCCAACATCAAATTCAATATTTTACACCATACCATCACATCTCCTATTCCCCACATAATATCACAATTTAATCACATTAATTTTATCATTATTCTAATATTTACCATTAAACTAATAGGTTACCTTAATTTACAGTAGATCTCCAACCAATATTATGCCAATCTATCTTTTTACCGACACAGTCATTAAGCACGTCTTACTGCCACGAGTGCCCAACCCAGAAAGTCGTTATTACCCCCATTTTCACATATCAAATCTTTGGGTATTGCCAGTATAAAATCCAACAATTACGTATTAATAAATTGAAACCTAACAATAGGTACAGTACCGAACAAAAGTCCATAGGCAATCTCACAAAGCAATAGACTGACGTTTCGGTTTGACTTACGACCTTCTTCTATAAGTTGTAACAATACTGTAGACATGCACATTACACACACACACTCACTTTGTCTGCAAATTATAGTAATGACTAGTTCGATAATCATTCGTTTTTGTTTCATTCGTCTTGTTCACATAAATATTAAAGTTTAGCAGGTAGACCACAGAAAACTAAGTAAATTATTTCGATTCCTGTGGGGTAGACAGATGCAGTTTGTTACGAGTATTCACTTAATAGAACTTTGTTGGTTCGTGATTATTGTCGGTGACGAATATTTAGCTATTAGCGATGTTGTGGTTATTATTTCCAAATGCAGTCAAAAATAAATATTGAAGGGAGATCAAATATTATTGCGCTGCGTAAAAGTGAATGTAATTTACACAAATATCTAATGAAACCGGACTAAGTGTGAGTGTTATCATTTAAATATTTCATATTTTACTAAACATAAATCTTAATCAAAGCTATTGTTGATAGAACAGAGGTATTGTTGAGACAGGAAATGCTTTTAAAGTTTTAAATTCGTTATGATGTTAAATTCGATTAGTGTATGATAAACAATTAGGTATAATGTGTAATAAATACAATGTTATTCTTTGTTCTCGAGAAATACTGTGAGGGTTAAAAGATATGAGGAAGAGGTTTATTATCGAGGTGCAGCGACGTCAAATGGTGATAGATTATGAAACAAATGGTTTCATACCAACGAGATATTTTGCTGAATTATTAAACACGTCATTATGAACCGCCCGCCGTGCACTCTGAAGCCTTGCATCACTAGACCAGCTAGAAAACCGTTTTTGACAAAAAAGCATAAACCTGAACATTTAAGTTTCGCACGATAATATTAAGATTTCAAGTGGGACACTGCTATATTTTAACCTTAAAATATTTACCATACCAACTTAATAAACAACAGTTTTGTTATAGCATGAATTTGTGGTAACAAATTTTTTAAGCACGTTTCAATATGGTGTTTGTCGTATTTCTTGTAGATAGACCGAAAATGTTTAAGATTATTTTAGTAATATTATTATTTTAGGATTCAAATAGTTTCAATCTTCTTGACGTTAAGAAAATGATTACTTAAGCTATAACCTCAATACCAACCAATATTTACTAAAGTCAAATAAAATGTAAAATAATTAATGTAAACAAACTGCCCATATTTAACCTTAAAATCACCTACCTATTCTGTGAGTAGTTTTTTTTACATTTTAAGTAGTCTAATATTCTTATTTATTACTTAATTACTTCGACCATGATCAAAGCTTAATATTTATGGTGAAAAAAATCCATATAAAATTTAAAACATTTCATAATTTAAATATGTCAAAATAATACAAATTGCTTCTAAGTTTCTTGACATTTATTTCACATCTTATTCAGCTGAAGTAAAGATAAATAATTGTAGCAGTTTGTTAACTTATGTAAAATAAATATAACGAATAAATATATTTTTTAATTTTGTAATCACATATCACGCATTTTTTATTCTAAACCGTTTATTGCAATAACAACATTAATAAAAAATAAGCAATATTTAAAAATATTATTATCGAAAACAAAAATAATAACATTTGTATAGAAAGAATCAAAAACAATAAGAGCTGTCAAAATATGATTAACTATTATTTTTAATTACTATCACTGTCTGTTTCTTGCTCATCAGAATCAAATAGCATTACTTTTGTATAAATTAATATTCCTAATGGTCTTTTCAATCATTCATCACAAAATCCTCTCCTCTAATATATTGTTTTGGTAAAAGAAAGTTTTGATGAGTGGTGGTAGTGTATTCATCAACCTAGGTAAAATGAAGCTCATAAAAAGCAAAAATTTCAGAAAAAAAATAAGTTGCCGTGTGACAGCCACGCTTGACAACATGGTAGACAAAGATGTGCAGTCGATGCTTTTACCTCTAAACCTAATGCATACCATTTTATTATGTCCTAAGTATCGTATTAAGGATAACTTCATATTTTCAAACAGTCTTACAGTGAAGGTGGTGTCATTTTGTGAACTGATTATGTACACTTTATTTTACTTATATCACATTATTGTTATCGACTTCATAAGAAAAAGTTTTACAGCGTACATCTACTCGTACTTATGCTTTGTCTGTTATATTATCGGATTTTCACTTAATTATGCCTTCAATGTGTTGCAAACGAAGAGAAATGTATCTTTTGTCTTGAAAATGTTAGAAATTCACAGATTTCTTAAAGAAAATACCAGTTTTAGGGGATTCATTATTTGGAATTGGATCAGTATCGTTCTAACCATAGGATTTAATATATGCATTCATATTTATATCTACATAGAACTAAACCAGAACATATTACATGTTATATGTTGGATACCTGCGATGTGTTTTGATGTAAACATTGTGTACGCAATCAGATTGATTAAGTTTTTAAATGACAAAGTTCATTTATGGAACATTCAAGCTCAACATTTGCAACAGATGAATTCTAGCGATAATGAAGCTATTTGCAAAAGAATGTTTGAAGTATACGTGAATATTTTGGAGTGTTATAACATCTACAGGACTTCCTACCAGCAAATGGTTAGTACGATTACTCAGTATCAAAAGAAAGCTTCTTCTTCTTCTCGTGTTGATGGTACTCTTCTTAATAATTATATATATATAACTTCAAATTATAATATATGAGCTCAAAAGGTGGCCACGTTGATTGCGGCATCAGTGGCATTCTTTAGGTCATCCGAGGTGAGGCAGGTGAACGGGCACCTAGGACACTCCAGCAAGTGGGGCATGGTCTGATCAGAATCACCGCACACGCACTGAGTGTTGGATGGTTTAGTGATCCCCCACTTCGACATATTGTGTCTGCAGCGGCCTACTTGGGTACGCAATCAATTGAGGGCTTTCCATATAGGCCACTGCAGATCAAAACAAAGCTACAAATAACATACAAACAGTCGAGAAGTATCGTGCCACACGATTGGAACGAATTTCCTTTTGCTTTTGCACACTTGGCGAATAAGAGTTAGACCAGAAAAAATAAAACATTTTAATCGCCACGATATTTCTGTTGCGTCATAAAAGTGTCGTCGGTCAAAATGTTAAATTTTTCCGGTCTAGCTCTCATTTGCCAAGTGTATAGATAGTGAACTTCGTTACAAAAGCTAACTGAAAAAAAAACCCATTTGATTTCCAGATCGTGTTTCACACGGTAGATTTCTTCTGTCTTACTTTGATCAAATTGCAACAAACACTCGACATTTTTAAATTAACTGCACTTGGTGGACATGAGTTTGTGAGTATCTCTTTCTTTATCTTGATTCTGTTTTAGTACAATAGTATCTTATGCTAGGTACACCTTGAAGCGACTTTGATCTCCGGGGACTTGCTGGCGATTTCAAAATCTCACATTCACACAGATTTTGGCATTGCTAGCGACAAATGTGCTATCAAAATCTGTGTTGTGTCAGTAGATTAAAATTTACCCACACACCCGTAAGCTAACCAATAGTGCTATTCTATAAAAATCTCTCTGTGAAAACTTAAGTGAAGTGAGTTTGAACTGAGCTGTCATTCCCTAGATTCCCTAGCGTCTGGTAAGATTACAGTTTACTTCAAGCTCTCTTCACGTTAAACATCACGATGCGACTTTTTCAGATCAGCTATTCCACATCCGCTGTCCGCCGTTGGGGCTGACACTCGGCTTTTTTCTTCTTTCAAAAATGAACATCTCCACATTATACCAATAACTTTTAATTTAGTTAGCAAAGCTATGCATATAAAATCTCTACAGTACCCAGCATTACAGAGCTATAATTTTTTTCAGGAATCAGCGGTTTTTTACAGTATAATTTTGTACATTTGGGCGATCAAGAGTTTAACACTTCACTCTATTTTAAGCGTGTGCTGCGAACAATTTTACACTGCGATGAATAATGTTCAAGGTTCATGCGCACTTATTTCAACATCCAATTGCACAGGTAATTAAATCGAAACTGTTTTTAAAAAGTTCTAATAATTTTTGGATAAAAGGTGGGGAAATGACATCAGACAGGTCGCTGAAACAACATGAGGTAGAAAGAAAGTTCAGAGAGAGACAGGACTGAAAAACCGGCCAAGTGCGTGTCGGACCACGCACAATGAAGGGTTCCGTAGTTGGGATGAATTTATCCCAAAAACAAACTTAACTTTGTAGTTGAAAAATATGTTCTCCCATACGGAATGTATGGGAAAACATGTTTTTGCAACTGCAAAGTTAAGTTGGTCGATTATTACTCGTTAACTTGTAAAGCTAACTTAGCTGTGATAGTTTTCCTTTTAATTTCGTTATATAAACTACTGTTGTGATTTTTTTCACACACCCAAAACCAACCATTTAGCCGGCAGGGGCTAGTGAAAAAAGTGCAAATTTTTGTTAGAGTCAAGTGTCCCCCACACTTGACTCTAACAAAAATAAGCACTTTAAAGCTTAATATATCGCAAACGGATCCCTAAATCCAAAAATGGTTTTCACAAACTCTCAATGTTTTTGAAGGACCTTTCCAATGATATCCCTCACTATGGGTTAAAAAAATAAAAAAAAAACATCACCACTTTACGTGTATGAGAGGTACCCTAAAAAAAAAATGTTTTTCATAATTTTGTTTTACCACTTTGTCGACGTAATTAATATGTATACCTATGCCAAATTACAGCTTTCTGGTACTAAGGGTCTCGGAGCTAGACCGCGGACAGACAGACAGACAGACAGACAGATAGACAGACAGACAGACGGACATGACGAAACTATAAGGGTTCCTTGTTTACTACGGAACCCTAAAAAGATCGAGGAGGCCTTTGCCGACTGAAAAAAGTACATACAAAACATAAACAAACGCAAAAATTGACGATTACACTTTATGTTTGTCCGATTATAAGGCTAATAATGTAATAATTCTTGGAAAACGTTCAACAATTATTATATAAATAATAACTTTGACAATATAACAGAATAATAGAAATAGTGCGTTTCGTAATTATTCATATCAACTACCATTTCATTCGTCAAATTCACTGTTGTTTATTCTAATATTACAGATGCCGAGAGAAAGCTAAGCAAGAATATTCAACGCCTACATCGAGCTAGATTCAACAAGATGAATGTTTGTGGAATGTTCTACGTTGATGCTACTTTTCCGTTGAAAATGATGGCTTTACTTACTAATTATACCATTGTATTACTGCAGTTTGCGTTTTTATAATAATTGTAATAGATATGTGTACTTATTGTGTGTGTTCAGTAAAATAACAGATTGCGAATATAAATTATATTTTACACTAAATACTCTTATTTTAATTATCTATCCTATTGACGTTCATTAGTTTGACATTTTGTGGCATCGAGGTTGTCACTGATTGTCATCATACTTCCTCTCCAGCCAGTGCCGATCCACCTACCACTGCTTCTCGGTTGGGAATTTCATATCGATTAAAATCAGATTTATATGTTTTGTCTATGTCATCGGCATTGCATATTCTGCACTGGCATGAGCTGACTGACATTGACAATTTGACACTAAACATTAGTGCTGGGTCGTTCTCGAATTTTGGACGGCCGGAACCGTTTTCCCGACGACGAAAACGGTTGCAGAAAACGGTTGAAGGACGAAACTTATCCAACATGGAATAGAGTTGCGTTTTCGTCGAGCGCAGTTTCTTAACACTATCAGCGATTTGAAATGTATGAAATGGTTTGTTCGCATCACGAACGACAGCATTGACAACTGGTAATACGTTACTGACTGTATTTCATTTCAAAGAGTTCACTTTTTAAGAGTTCACTTTTTATTGGAAGGACAGTTTTACGAGTGGGATAGATAGTTGAATCATTGTATACCCGACTATATTCTTAGATGTTAAATAAAAAATCGCCCCAAGTAATTCTGGAGAATGGTTTGTGCAATGAAGACTGTTTGAAGTTGAACCCGAGACGTAAAACGGTTTCATCATCACAAAACACAAAACGGTCTTTGTAAAAAGTTCGTTGTCGCAACCCCTACTAGATCGCTGTCACTTATTTCGTGTTTTCCAATGTGTTTTGAGTGCTTTCCCAATTATTTTTCATTTTCAACGACCACTGTTTTGATTTTTACGGATTCTGACCCTGCCTACCTTGTATGACCCTTGCTTTCACATTGGACACCGATGATCACTCACATGATTGACTTGGAATTGTTACTTTGAATTTTACCGCCGCTTTGTGGATTGGATATTGTTGAAACTATGGATGTTTGAATCTATAAATTCACACCATTTTCATCTCGTTACTTTCCGGCCAAAGAGTGTATGTAATCGTTTCCGTCTCCTTTGTATTAAGTAGGTATGTGCGCGACAAATGGACGAATAACTCTTCCTGTCAGTGTTATTTACATAGCCGGTAGTGGTGTTAGAATTTGTGTGGGGTAGGTGGTACCCGTGAAAGTCGGTGGCAAAAAACGAAAATTCAAAACCAAAGATACCGACTTTCGGAATTAAAGTTATTTTTCACTTTGTAGTGTTTTTTTGGAAGTCGGTTGTTTTTTTTTTGTAAAAAGTTTTTTATTTTATCTACTTTTTATAGGTACATCCGGTCCACATAAACTTTTTACGTGATCAGTCATTGATTCGAGAGTGGTTTCTGGGTGTTTTTTTGGCTTCAAGTAAAACTTTCAACTCTGTATTTGTTCCCACTCTGATATCCTTTGGCTGCCGGTTGACTTTTTTATACTGTACAGTACATGTGATGTTATATTAAGGTGTTGAAGACTAAGGAATGTTTTTCTTACGTTATATTAGGGTAGAGCAGATTATCTAGTTCATTATCACACTTGTTTAGTGTACTTGTAGTTTATGTGTAATTAGCTTACAGATTGAGCTAACTTGTATTTGATGTTATATTAAGGTGTTGAAGACTTAGCTATAGTTTTTTATTTGCTGTATTTGTAATTAAGGGTAAAAGTGTCGCCGTTGTACTCGCCTTTATAGTTATAAAGACATAAATAAAAAAAAAAAAAAAAAAATTGTTTATTGGTAAAAACAAGTAGAGGTCTAAACAATTTTTTTGATTGGATCCTCCTTTTAGGCAGATAGTGCCTGTATTAGGAGAATCCGCTCTTCCATAACAAGACGAAGTTTTTGCTAAAACTACATAAATTAATATTAATTTAAATCAAATGTATGTGTGTGTATGTGGGGTTTAAGTATGTGCGTGAGTATTGTGAGTGAGAGTGTAGCCTGTAGGTATGACTGAGAGTACATGAGTGTAAGGATGTGTATGTGTCAAGGTTTCAGAAGTGTTTCGGTATCATTGTAGGTAAGCTTTTGTATCCATTCCATAATAATTTTTTTACTGTCATAGTAGTTTTTGAGATAAATATAGATGTATTTATTGATTTTATTATATAGCGCAGCAGATCGTTTACTAAATTGCATACTGGCTAGCAAAGTCCTTGTCCTAGGGATATTTAATATTATATCTTTCCTTCTTTTACTCAATATACCAGCATCATAGGAAAGAGACTTATGTTTTTTTAATATTATTTGTGTAATGTAAAGTTTCCTGACTGAGAGCAAGTTACCAATTCGAAATAGGTCTTCAGTAGGATATCTCTTTTTTTTGAAGTACATACACTTGATAAGAGCGCGTTGTGCCCTTTCCACCGCTAGAAATTTTGTTTTAGCTGCACCACCCCAGACAGGTATAAAATAGGAAAGTACTGACTGGACTAGCGCAACGTAAATCATCTTAAGAAAATCTTTTGGATGGCCTGAATGATTACCGGCAGTCTTGGGAACGACGTGTCTAAGAGTCCTGAACATCCAGCTTAATTTCCTGACTCTATTGGCAACCTGCTCAATGTGTGGATACCATGATAGTCTCTGGTCCACGATAACTCCTAGGTACTTAATATGTGGTACTTTCTTGATTGTTGAGCAGCTACAACTATTGCGATTACTGCTATTGCAAGTATGAATTTTAATATTAAAATCTTCCTCTGGTTGTGAACGTTGGCAGACACTAAAGCAAACGTAATTTGTTTTTGTGATGTTTAATGTAAGCAAATTAACTGTCAACCACTTGGCGATGTTAGCCAAGCCTGTCTCAGTACTAAGTTTAACATTCTGCCATGTATCACCAGTGAAGACTACAGCAGTATCATCCGCGTAAGAGAACACTTGTGCGTTTGCAACATTTATATTACAAAGTTCATTGACGTAAATAAGGAACAATGTAGGTCCCAATACGCTTCCTTGAGGGACGCCGTATGACATGTTTGCGTCTTCACTGGTGTACTGACCCACTTTAACCCTCTGCTTCCTGTTTCCGAGATAATCCTTGAATAGGCTTAGAGGCACCCCGCGAACTCCAATACATTCCAGCTTTCTCACAAGGATTGGGACAGAGACGGTGTCAAAGGCTTTTTTTAGATCTAAGAATGCAGTTATACATTTTTTACCTTTGTCAAGCTGTTCGGTTATATGAGTACTTAGTGCAGTAACTGCATCTTCAGTGGAAATCCCTCGACAAAAACCAAATTGTGACTCTGATAGTACGTTGAAATCTTTTAGGTATGTTAAAAGTCTTATATTGATAAGTTTTTCAATTATTTTTGATATGGAGGGTAACACAGATATGGGCCTGAAGTTAGATACATCGTCTCTGTCTCCACCCTTGAACACTGGCGTAATAATAGCCAGCTTTAAGGAAGTCGGGAATATGCCTTCACCAAAGAAAAGATTAGCAAGATGAGAAATTATGGGAACAACCTCTTTTCTTATATATTTTAGAAATGCAGTAGAAACATTATCCCAACCAGACGCACTGTCAGATTTGAGACTCATTAGGACATGATTTACTTCACATAGAGAGAACACTATGGTTGTCATCTAGCCAAGCTTCGCTTGTCTAAGCTCTTCTCAAATAAATGTCGTACCGAGAGCACGCCTTTTATTCAACATTGAGTTAAATTCGACTAGATGAAGGCTTGTGGAATGTTCTACGTTGATGCGATTTTCCGTTAAAAAGCTCGCTTATTATGTCGGCAAGTAATGGCTTTGCTTACTATGTCGACCTACTGCTGCAGTGAGGTTAAAAACTGAAAGCTCATAACAGATGGCAGTACAGCTGTTGTACGTCTTTATAAACCGCCATTGTTGAGTTTGTTTACTTTTGTGTCGATCACAAAAAATTATACGAAAACTAGATAAATATGTATGAGACTTCGAGTGTAGCATTATTAATGATTTCATGAAATGATGACATTTGACACCTTTGCTAACTTGTGGCGTTGTATTGCTGATTGTCATGATTATAATTGAGTAAAGCCATATTTGTCACAGCCGCGAATCATATTTAGATCGACATACAACATGATACTGACCTGCAAATTGCAAAAAATTTAAGAAAATTTGAATTTTGCGGGCTACCCTAACGCTTTCGCCTTAAAAGACGAGGTAAAGACAGGGGAAGCGTCTACCACTGGTAAAAAAGCAGCTTTAATGGAAAAGTCAACAAATTATGAACGTTTTATAATTTATAGTTTATTTTGTGTTTCTTGACTTTAAGTTATTTTTTTTGTTAAAGACTGGAGGCATACGATAAAACTAACCTAATCAGAGTTGAAAACCAATTCGGGCATGATCTTCCTGACTAAAAAACCTCAGAGATAGCACTTCTAGCACTGATCTAATATGATTATATAAACACACACATACTTTACTATGATTTACATAATATCACATCACAAGTGCTTGTGTGTAATGAAAACAGACTTAGTTCTCTTGGGAGCATCACCTATGAACCACTTTTTCCCATAAAAGGCTTAAAGGATAGCACATCGTCTCGACGAAACATCGGATTCCAATTTTTTTCGGAGAGCTTTCTCCTACAGTTTTCTTCTTAATAACATCTTTGGCAAAAACATTAGTCCCTGTATTTTTGCAATAAACAGCTGCGCAACTGGGCTCAATAATTAATTATACGTAAAAGAAGTCGCTTGTTTGCAAAAAAAAAATATGGCTAGCTGTCAAATTATCAGACGCTGGGGATCAGCGCCGTCTGAAGTGAGCAAATGGCAGTTTTCATCCCCATTTGCGTTACTATAATCAGTGTATTAATATTAAAGTTGTTTTTAAGTTGTTTGTTGTTGTTTGTGTTTGTTGTTGCATAGTCTTACCCCCTTGCCCCCTTATTAGGACGCCAATTTAGAAAATTTTAGTGTCTTTTATTTCTGTTAAAAATGTGTGTTAAATAAGAACGCATACACATCAGTTCTATATGTGAATATGTAAGTATTGCAGTAACTACAGTTTTAAGCCATTTGGGGTCGAAAGTTCGCTCAGGTCATGGGGCCCGAGTGCCCGTCTCCTTTTTAAGGAAATTTCTCGCCGACTGGTCGACACTTCATGTGACCAGAGGGCTGGCTCGTTGTTTGGCCAAATAATTAGCATTGCCATTCAACGTGGCAATGCTGCCAGTCTTCTGGGTACGTTTCCGGATGACAGCGATGCGGACGAATACTTCGACGCCTAAGTGTTCTTTTGTTTTTGGATAGTTGGTTAGTCTTTTAATTTAGTACCTAGTGTAAATAGTCAGTTGTGTTACAAACTGTAAAGTTATAATAAATTAAACAAAATAGAGTTAAAAAAGAAAAAATAATTTATGAAATAAATTCCGGAAGTAATGTCTACTCAAAGCATAAATAAACGATATTATTTTAATAATTGTTTTGTATGAATAAACGATTTTACTATAAAATATTCATATTTTTGTCACTAAAAAAATTTATTCCCAATGAAACCAAACGGGGTGGCGGTGGCGGCGGTGGACGACGCGGCCTGAGCACGACGTGTATTTGTATGGCCAAGGTCAACGGCGTTTACTCAACCCTTAAAAAACTGGAAGTAAAGTTAAGGTACACAAAATTATACACAACATAATTGACAATATTAATTATTAGTTGTTATTATGTAGTTGTTAGTTTTTCTTTTTTAAACATAAGTAAAGAAAAGAAAGAAAGAAAAAACGTTTATTTGCGATAAACATGACGCAGATTTTTTTTTTATAATAATTGATTGAAATACAAAAATGAGATAAGGTTGGGGGAAGCATGCGTCACATCCACACAAATCGGCTATCGCTCAGCATTATGCTACGACCCTATGCAAGACAGAGCGCCAGCGCTAGTTTTCAGCGACAGCCGGCGCCGACGTAATGACGTCAACCGGTGCAGCAAACAAATATGACGCTGTACCAGCACAGCGTACTTAAAGAAAAAAAATTTAAAAAATGTAATGTGATGCAAAATACTAAATAAATGTAAAAAGATTTAAAAAAAGAAATGGACACACTTTATTCTATGTTACGAGAATATCATCCTAAAAATCGTTCGAAAATCGAAAATCTAGTCTCGAAAATTGTGTGTATAATATGGTTTAACCGAATTTAATACTGGTAAAAATTTACTAGGGGGTTGGGGTTTCATAATATTATTATTAAATATAAAAGTATCGATCTTTGAATGAAAATTATTGTTACGTTTTCATCATCATCAGCCTATAAATGTTCCCACTGCTGGGACACAGGCCTCCTCTCTGTGAGAGGGAGTGGGCCGTAATCCACCACGCGGGCCCAGTGCGGGTTGGTAGATGTCACATGTCTTCGAATTTTCGGTTCTAGGACATGCCGGTTTCCTCACGATGTTTTCCTTCACCGTTTTTGAGAGCAGTGGTGATGAAATAATTTACACAAAGTAAAGCTCCTGTCTGGGTTCGAACCTACGACCTACAACTCGTAAGTCGCGGCCGTTACCACTAGGCCACCACTGCTCTCTTACGTTTTAAACTTATCAAATTAAAATACACTTTTTTATGTTTTGTCAATTTCAGCTCTTGCGTACCTTTCTCGGAGAAAATACTAATAAATCATCCAAGTACACTACAACTTTTTTCCCTTAGTAGGTATTTATAATGATAATGAGTAAACTACGTGCTAAAACCGTCTAATCTGGCATAATTTCATAGTAGTAATATATTTAAACCCCATTAAATTATAGAAAATCGTTCACTGCTAGCTGATAAAAAATTGGTATTGACTCCGGCACACTATGGAAAATGGTAGAACAAGCGCATATCAAAAATGCTTTTTACGAATATCATCATTTGGCTAATATGGCTATTTTATTAGGTTCTCTAATAGTCAAATTATAATATTCATTAGGTTTTTTTCACTTAATACGCGAAATTATTTGGCACTTCTGTCTTCTATGTATTTCTATAGATAGAAATACATAGAAGACAGAAGTGCCAAACTCAAGTCTTTGCGTATACATGTTTCAATACCATATTGTGAAAAAAATACTTGGTACAGATATGCAGTATTATACATTTTTAGAAAGGTTATTTTATGCTTTTTGCGATACAGCTTAATGATTTTAAAAGTAAAGAAAAATATTTCAGTAATTACTTAAAAACCGGCCAAGTGCGAGTCGTACTCGCCCATGAAGGGTTCCGTAGCAGCAAGTAACATTGAATGAAAGGTAAATTGCGGTTTACGATTTATGACGTATTAAAAAAAAACTACTTGTTAGATCTCGTTCAAACCAATTTTCGGTGGAAGTTTACATGGTAATGTACATCATATATTTTTTTTAGTTTTATCATTCTCTTATTTTAGAAGTTACACACATTTTACCACTTTGGAAGTGTCTCTCGCGCAAACTATTCAGTTTAGAAAAAAATGATATTCGAAACCTCAATATCATTTTTGAAGACCTATCCATAGATACCCCACACGTATGGGATTGATGAAAATTTTTTTTTTGAGTTTCAGTTCTAAGTATGGGGAACTCCAAAATTATTTGTTTTTTTTCTATTTTTATGTGAAAATCTTAATGCGGTTCACAGAATACATCTACTTACCAAGTTTCAACAGCGTAGCTCTTATAGTTTCGGAAAAATGTGGCTGTGACATACGGACGGACAGACAGACAGACAGACAGACAGACAGACAGACATGACAAATCTATAAGGGTTCCGTTTTTGCCATTTGGCAACGGAACCCTAAAAAGTGACATACCTTACTTATATTTTTTTTCGTCGAAGGTTTTCAGTGTTACCCACGTTTGCCCAAGCGCTACTTTTTGTGTTGACTAGTAGTCTAACTATTCATAAATAGAATGCAAAAAAAATCAGCTGCGGATATTTGCGGTTTTAAAAAACTGATAAAAGTCAGAACCCGAAAATTGGTATCTTTTGCGGTTTACCACTGACACCATTCACATGAACAATATGGAACTTTTTGGATATTTTCTTCATTATTTCGTGATAACAAAGGAACCTTATCAAATTTGCACTCGGTTTGCGTGGGAAATTACAAGATAATAATGATGTAGGTACCAATTCGATATTGTAAAATGAGTATATAAAGGGAAGCAAAAACTATTCGAACCATCTACATCAGTGTAACTTCAAGTGAAGCAAATCTCATCTACACCTATTACTTCTGCAGATTGTAAAGTGTTAAAATGTCTTCCTTCAGCTGTACCAAACGAGACTTCATAATCCCCTATATCGAGGGCGGCAAGACCATGGAATTATTATCGAAAGTTTTAGTGGAAAAGCTCAATGTTTCTGAAAACAATTTGTGTTTTATAATTAGTGACATACAAAGGCACATTTTTCCTATTTTCAACAAGCGCTGGGCCCTGGTATCTCGGAAAAAAGAAACATTTTTACAGAAGAATTGTACTTGGTTGGACTCAAGGTATTCGTTAAATTTACCGGATTCTGAGCAATATTCTACGCCATCAACATCTGACCAACGAGGAAGAGCATGCCTGGCTTATGGAGACTCCTCAGAATCTACCAAGAAGAGCAAAAACACTCTTCTACTCCAAGAATATGCCTTCGAGAATATAAAAAACGCCTATGTGCAGGGACTACGGGCTTTACGTGAGTACACAAAAGCTCATCTTGTCGAAGAATTAAGAACCGCTGACACTCAAAAGAAATTAGATATCTCAAGTAAGTGGAACGACTCAGAGCAGATGAAGATTCTTTCCGATACGGAAGCATTGAGTGCTTTTATAGATTTGGATCTAACAAAAGCACAATATATGTACCTGAAAAACTTAACCAACGAACGAAAGTGTTGTATATTCCTGCCTTACTACAAAATACAAGAAATAAAAAGATCCTGTTATCCACCATCTTCTACAATCGAAATCACGAATACTTATACTAAAGTGATTAATATCCAACATTTATTGGATCATACTGCTGCTAGAATTTTAAAAATCGATTCTGTTTTCCAAAAACAACATAAAACATTGATCCTTTATTGTAAATGGGGATGTGATGGTTCATCTGGTCAAAGCCAATACAAGCAAATACTTGCAGAATAGTCGGAAACAATTTCAGATGCCAATTTGTTCATCACTTCATTAGTCCCCATCAGATTAGTTGATGTGCAATCGGGATGCGTTGTTTGGCAAAATCCGGTACCTTCATCTGTCCATTTTTGCAGACCCATTTCTATTGAGTTTTGTAAGGAAACTCCAGAAAAAACCAAGGCAGTTGTCGATTATATTAAAAAACAAATTAGGGCTACACAAGCACCACTTATAAACAAAGATGGTGTTGTAGTAAATGTGAAGCATGAACTATTTCTAACGATGATCGATGAAAAGGTGGCTCAGGTCCTTACAGATACTCCATCTGGTTCCACATGCACGATATGTGGGGCTACTCCACGGCTAATGAATGACCTATCGAAAGTAACTGCCAGACCTGAAAACGAAAACGTCTACCAATACGGATTGTCCACCTTACACGCCTGGATTCGCTGCATGGAAATGATATTGCATATTTCCTATAATCTTTCGTTTAAAACTTGGTCTGCTTCAACTGAGGAAAATAAGATATTAAAAAAGAAAAGAAAGAACTTGTTCAAAAACGTTTCAGGGAGGAGTTGGGATTAATCGTCGACAAACCTCGGCAAGTTAGCGGGAATACGAACGATGGCAATACCGCACGAAGATTCTTCTATAATAGCACTTGCTCATCGGAAATAACAGGTGTAGGATGAGGCATTGATTAAACGCCTATACATTATCTTGCAAGTTATTTCTTCTGGAATGATGATTGACCCTGAAAAATTTGGGGAATATGCAATAGAAACTGCAAGAATCTACGTAAGTAATTACGATTGGTATTATATGCCACCCTCCGTTCATAAAATACTCATACACGGGGAAAACGTTATCAAACATTTTGCGGTGCTTCCTATTGGACAGCTATCGGAAGACGCACAAGAGTCTCGCAACAAAGACTACAGAAACATACGACTTCATCATGCCAGAAAATGTTCCCGATCTGCTACAAATGAAGATGTCTTTAAAACGCTTTTATACACGTCAGATCCATATATAACAAGTTTGAGAAAACCATACGTAAGAAATGTGAAAGAACTTGAAGAAGAGGCACTAAGTCTTTTAAACGTGGCACCTGAAAGTGAAGCCACATTTACTGACCCTGATCCTGAAGTGGTATAAGTTAAAAATAATATTTATATTTAGTTATTACTTATATTTGTACCTAGCTACATCATTTCCTGAAGCCAGATTATAGGATGTACCTATTAGTAATATGATTTTAATTTGGTAAATTGTTTTCATATATATATATATTTTGCTTACTTTGCTTGTTGTAATTAACCATGGTTTAATCTTTTTAGTCATTATAAAATTGTGTTCCACTTGTTCCACTCGTTTTAACTATTTTTTTCGTGATTTTTTCCCATTTCTTTCATTCTATGCAAAAAAACATACATAGATATACAAGAAAACACTATAAACTACACATCATTCGAATCTACAAACCTTACTGCATATTTGTGCCAAATTTCATCACGATACGACAAAAATTCATGAAGTTACAGATTTTTGATCCGATACCGACCTATATTTTCCATAGTGCGGCGCACCGAATGAGTCGTAAGTAGTCATAACTGTCAAGCGCCGAGACTTCCCGCGGCGTAATGATTTATGACCCGCTCTCAAGATAAACAAAAGGCTAGGGTTTCTCATAACTCGTAAACTATTATTGTAAGTGGGTTTGGACTCTCGAATAGATAAGGATTACATTTTAAATATTTACGATCTCCGTAAGCAAGCTCAGCTATTGTTAATTACGAGTTTTTCTTGGGAATTCTTTGGTTCATTGTTGTGGCGATTTCTGATAAATCTACCGTACCAATTTACACGAAATTTTACAGAGTACTTTATGGATAGTTAATTTATCTAACAAACATTGAACAATCGCTTTTAGAGGCAAACATTTAAAATAAAACTTCTATAAATCTAGAATTTTGTTGGTCTAGACTTTCTAGTGTTTACGTAAATTTCTTAGTTCCAAAAAATATTTTTTTGTTGTATTTAGGTGAAAATACTGACTAAAACGATGACAAAACTTATAGTAAATAAAATAAAAAGGACTGATCAGATACCGGCGATTACATACCAGAAAACCACAAAACAAGAAAAATAAGAAAATAAGGCCGCCCATTGTATATTTTGTAGTTTGATTTATTTTTTTGTCATGTATTTTTGTGGTGTACATTAAAGTATATATAAATAAATAAATAGAATATCAGCACGTTCACTTTTTTCACTCACGTGTTTGTTTACACTTTTTGGTTGGTTCAAAATAGGTAATGGTATGATGTTATTTAGTGCAAATATTATCTACAACAATGTAATATCTACTTAAAAATGAAAATATCACCACTTTCCGTCGATTTACACACAAAAACCATTTAAAATGCCGAAAACCCTCAAGAACACGAGCGCTTCGTAGACTGATGTTTTCTCGCGCCGGAACGTCACTTTCAATAATTTTTTAAAAAGTCGTATCGACGTATTTTTAAATTATGTTCGGATAGATCATCTAGTCATTAAAACTATTTTAATGACTAGATTATCTATCCGAACATAAAGTGAAAAAGCCACAAGGGACATTATACTTTATTTAACAGTATAAATAGAGATGTAAGCCACGTGCTCGAGCCGGTGATGTAAGGACCGTAGTCACCAATCGGTGACAACGATCCTTTAAGGTGTTGGAACATTTTGTCATCAATTGTTGACACCAGTCTTCTAGTTTTAGCTTTACATCATATTTACATCTCTATCTCGTTATAAGCTATCCCGCTTATCAATCAGGGTTTTGAAGGATGTCAAAATTCTGCTAAAACAAAATTAAAATTGTAGGTGTCCTTAATTATAATTAAATTAAAATTGTATAGAAAGAATCAAAAACAACGAGAGCTGTCAAAATATGATTAACTATTATTTTTAATAACTATCTCTGTCTGTTTCTTGCTCATCAGAATCAAATAGCATTATTTTTGTATAAATTAATATTCCATATGGTCTTTTCAATCATTCATCACAAAATCCTCACATCTAATATATTATGTTTTGGTAAAAGAAAGTTTTGATGAGTGGTGGTAGTGTATTCACCAACCTGTGTAAAATGAAGCTCATAAAAAGCAAACATTTCAGAAAAAGAAATCGTTGCCGTGTGACAGGCACGCTTGACAACATGATTGACAAGGATGTGCAGTCGATGCTTTTACCTCTAAATCTAATGCACACTATTTTGTTATGTCCTAAGTATCGTATTAAGGATAACTTCATATTTCCAAACAGTCTTAGAGTGAAGGTGGTGTCATTTTGTGAACTGATAATGTACACTTTATTTTACTTATATCGCATTATTGTTTTCGACTTAAGAGAAATTTCTACAACGTACATCTACTCGTACTTATGCTTTGTCTGTTATATTATCGGATTCGCACTTAATTATGCCTTCAATGTGTTGCAAACGAAGAGAAATGTATCTTTTGTCTTGAAAATGTTAGAAATTCATAGATTTCTTAAAGAAAATACCAGTTTTAGGGGATTCATTATTTGGAATTGGATCAGTATCGTTCTAACCATAGGATTTAATATTTGCATGCATATTTATATCTACATAGAACTAAACCAGAACATATTATATCACATATGTGTGTTTCTTGCGGTGCGTTTTGATGTAAACATTGTGAACGCTATCAGACTGATTAAGTTTTTAAATGATAAAGTTAATTTATGGAACATTAAAGCTCTACAGATGAATCCTAACAATAATGAAGCTATTTGCAAAATAATTTTTGAAGTATACGTCAATATTTTGGAGTGTTATAACATCTACAGGATTTCCTATCAGCAAATGGTTAGTACGATTATTCATTAACAAAACAAAGCTACAAATAATATAAAAACCGTCTAAAAAACAGGTATCGTGGCGCCCGGTTGAACCGAAGTTCCTTTCGCTTTTGCATATTTGGCGAATGAGAGATAGACCAGAAAAAATGAAACATTTTGACCGACGACACTTTTATGACACAACAAACGTTTCGTGACGATCAAAATGTATAACGTGGGGTAAGGAACTTCATTCCAAAAGCTAACTGAAAAAATACCATTTAATTTTCAGATTGTGTTTCACACGGTAGAGTTCTTCTTTCTTACTTTGATCAAATTGCAACAAACACTCGATATTTTTAAATTAACTGCTCTTGGTGGACATGAGTTTGTGAGTATCTCTTTCTTCATCTTGATTTTATTTTAGTACAATAGTATCTTATGCTAGGTACACTAACAGCGACTTTGGTCGCCGGTGTCTTGCTGGTGATTCCAAAATCTCACATCTACACACAGATTTTGACATTGTTAGTGACAAATGGGCTGTCAAAATCTATATTTTTATTGAATTCAGTTGATTAATCACTCACACACCTGCAAGTTAACCAGTAATGCTATTCTATAAAAATGTCACCTTGAAAACTTAAGTGAAGTGAGTTTGAACTGAGCTGTCATTCCCTAGATTCCCTAGCGTCTGGTAAGATTACAGTTTACTTCAAGCTCTCTTCACGTTAAACATCACGATGCGACTTTTTCAGATCAGCTATTCCACATCCGCTGTCTGCCGTTGGGGCTGACACTCGACTTTTTTCTTCTTTCAAAAATGAACTAGTGTTTAGATAAACACTAGTTCATTTTTGAAAGAAGACATCCACACCACATTATACCAATAACTTTTAATTTAGTTGGCAAAGCTATGCATATAAAACCTCTACAGTACCCAGCATTACAGAGCTATAATTTTTTTCAGGAATCAGCGGTTTTTTACACCATAGTTTTGTACATTTGGGCGATAAAGAGTTTAACACTTCACACTATTTTAAGCGTGTGCTGCGAACAATTCTACACTGCGATGAATAATGCTCAAGGTACATGCGCGCTTATTTCAGCATCCAATTGCACAGGTAATTTAATCTAAACTATTTTTAAAATGTTCTAATAATTTTTGGATAAAAGATGGGGAAATGACATCAAACAGGTCGCTGAAACAACATGGGGTAAGGATTTCAGAGAGAGACAAGACTGGAAAAGGATCGAGGAGGCCTTCGCCGACTGAAAAAAGGATATATAAAACAAACAGACGCCAAAACTAGAGATTACACTTTATGTTTGTCCAATTTAAAGGCCAATAACGTAATAATTCTTGGAAAACGTCCAAGAATTATTTTATAAATAATAACTTTGAAATTGTAACAGAATAATAGAAATAGTGCGTGTCGTAATTATTCGTGTCAACTTCAATTTCATTCGTCAAATTCACTATCTTTTTAACCGACTTCAAAAAAAGGAGGAGATTCTCAATTCGTCGGAATATTTTTTTTTTTTTTATGTATGTTCCCCGATTACTCGAAGACGGCTGAACCGATTTGAAAAATTCTTTTTTTGTTTGAAATGGTATACTTTCAAATTGGTCCCATTGTCATTTGGTCACGATCTAATGATGGGATCTTGGAGAAATCGAGGGAACTCTTCAAATATTAAAGGCACATCTATAGCGATTTGGGTATTTTTGATGAGCAGTTGACATAAGGCTATTGTAACTTAGATAAATTACAAACCAACCCACTAAAAAGTGAAAAAAAAAAACTATTTTACAAAAAACACAACCGACTTTCAAACTACAAAGTGAAAAATAACTTTAATTTCGGAAGTCGGTGTCAAAAAACTAAAATACTGATCTGATCCAAAGACACCGACTTCCGAAATTAAAGTTATTTTTCACTTTGTAGTTTGGAAGTCGGTTGTGTTTTTTGTAAAAAAGTTTTTTATTCTAATATTACAGATGCCGAGAGAAAGCTAAGCAAGAATATTCAACGCCTACATCGAGCTAGATTCAACAAGATGAATGTTTGTGGAATGTTCTACGTTGATGCTACTTTTCCGTTGAAAATGATGGCTTTACTTACTAACTATACTATTGTATTACTGCAGTTTGCGTTTTTATAATTCTCGTAATAGATGTTATATAGTACCTAAAATGTTTGTTACAATGAGATTGGGTATTAAAATATTTTATTGAATTTAAGTGTTGATTGACTGAGTAAAAATGAATTAAGTACTTGTAAACTTGTCATATTAAAAACATTAATTCTTAAACTTAAACTTTCTGTTTGAAAATTTTTATATCAACCAACATATTTCTTATTTCAAATCTTTTAAATAGGAATCAGGATCAATAAATCATCTAAGTCTGTGTGAAGGTCGTTACTTGGGCTACGTCGGCCATTTATGTTTTGGAGTGTTGTTGTAGTGTTAATTTCCGTAATAAATATCGTTATAAATCTAGTCTCAATCTCATCTCAGTGACAATCATTCATCATCGTCATTTTCTGTTCACTTCACACTTTCATTTGTTTTCTTTTTTATTCCTGTTTTACTTGTAGTACCTTAAGTTATGTTGTATTTTTAAGTATGTGCTAAATAAATGTATTTCTTTCTTTCATAATCAAGGTCAAAAACTTGTCAAAAATGTAGGGCAATTATAGCCTAAGATCCGACCTAGAGACGACCTTCACCCATCTGTTTAATGGATGAAAATTATTTTATGTATGTCGGATCCGGTCATTAGTACGGACATGAAACGAATCGCAAGCGCGCCACTGGCGACATCAAGAGTGACCTATCTACACCAAAAAAGGCGCGCCTCTACAGAGTCGTGATGTTTTAAGGCCAAGGCGAGGAGGACATTCAGCCTCTGGTCGCATCGGAGTCAAGACGTCACGGAACTGTTCTCGATGCGTGGTGCTCAGTTATTGTGTTAGTTGTAATTTGTGATCATTGTGTTAATTGGTGATTTGAGTAAACGCCGTCGCACCCAGTATGTGTATAATTTAGATAGTTTGTGATTCATTTGATAGTAAATTATAATGTGCTCTGAACTACAAATTGTTTTTCTATTGCGCATTAACCAACACTACCCACACTAAGCCCACAGTAGTTTAAATCTCGCTGATAATAACGAAAGTCACATACCCGTCTCCGACATGTATATGAAAGAAAAAGGGTCATCTGTGACCCAAGCCCGGCGCACACCAAACATGTCCCACATTTTTTGTATTTATATAATATACTTCCGAACCGAAACATTGACGCGCGTCCGAACTCACATTCGAATGCTGTGGTGTAGAATTTCCACAATATAAATCCGTTCTGTTAAGTATTTATAGAATACCAAATTCGAACCTTTAACCGATATTTTACTAACATAACTAGAGATCATAATTGTACAAGATCCGTTCTAAACAAAAACAGGCCTGTAATAGTGAGCGACTTAAAAATTAAAAAGAAACTAAAGAATCAAACTTGGTTAACTAAAGGTCTCAGTTTGGCACTTATTACTTAAAGGAAGCTGAGATACCTATGCAACTGTAAAGTTTCCCGTCACCTAAGAATACTGTAATACCTATATTCAGTTACCCGCTTTTGTTAATTCATCAATGTAGTGTCAATCATCATTGTAGTATATATAAGGTGTCACATATGTATTAACGTCAGTTTGCATTATACGCTTGCTATCGACCCTCGCCTTTCATTACTTAAGTACAAACATCTCAGTGGTGATGAGAATAGGATACTTAATACCATCTTACAATTGTATTCGGTGTTTCGTGTTAAAGACAGAATAAAGATGTCGAGTGGACAAATTGGTAGAAAAAGTGACTTTGATGTGATGTCAGGGAATTGGATTTTGTACGTGGAAAGGTTGGAGATGTATTTTAAAGTCAATCACGTGGATAAGAACATGTGGCTAGCGATCTTGATCACTGGCGTTGATGATCAAACGTATGAGTTATTCCGAGCTAGTAATTCCAAGAATTTTGTTCCGGAAGTGGGTCGAAACCGTCCTATAAGGGAATATTCACCAAAATATTGTAATCGTTAAGTAGTTCTAGTTGTTTAGTTAATAATTTAGTATCAATAAGAGTAATTGTAACTTGTAATAATTTTATAAATCGTAAGAAAGGTTATTGATGTATTGTTACATTAATTAAATTGTATTGTAGTAAATTAAATTGTACTGTAGTGAATTTTGGTATTGTTTTGTACTAGTATGTAATGATTGCTGTTTTAAAGATATGTTCTATTTAGGGTGGAAAGTTGTAATATAATATTCAGTTACCCGCATGTGTTAATTATTATCATTGTAGTATATATGTATAAGGTGTCACATATGTATTAACTTCAGTTTGCATAATACGCTTGCTATCGACCCTCGCCTTTCATTACCTATGTACAAACATCTCAAATACCCGTCGAGATTCCTGGAGTCAGGTCTTGATCTGCGATCAATACCACTTGACAGTGTAGGACTTCAGCGCTGTCTACACCGGCAGCTAAACGTTGAGAACCGTGATAGGGACCATTGCCATCGTAATCGGCATGAACCCTGATCCTGTTCCTCCGTTTCGCTCTCCTCGAACAATGCCTTCGGTACCGCGCAGTGCGCCACGGCTACAATTCACTTGAGTTACTTCAACTTCGCAACCATTTGTCACTTGCTCCGTTTTCTAGCGGATATGACCTCAATTTTTTTTTATTAGTGGACCGATTTATTCAAAATCGGTTTTGGGTGGGTAATTATTGTTACATTTAGAAATTATTAAATTAAAGTTCACTTTGTTAATTTCAGTTCTTGTGTACCATTCTCGGAGAAAATACTAATAAATCATCCGAGTATACCACAACTTTTTCCTTAAGTAGGTATTTATAATGATAATGAGCATTAATATTCCTAATGGCCTTTTACCTCCTCTAATAAATTATGTTTTGGTAAAAGGAAGTTTTGATGAGTTACTGGTGCTAGTGTATTCACCAACTTAGGTAAAATGAAACTCATAAGAAACAAACAGTTCAGAAGAAGAAAAAGTTGCCGTGTAACAGCCACGCTTGACAACATGATTGACAAAGATGTGCAGTCGATGCTTTTACCTCTAAATCTAATGCACACTATTTTGTTATGTCCTAAGTATCGTATTAAGGATAACTTCATATTTCCAAACAGTCTTACAGTGAAGGTGGTGTCATTTTGTGAACTGATTATATACATTTTATTTTACTTATATCGCGTTATTGTTATCAAATTTGTAAAAAAAAGATACGTGCCTTCAATGTACATCTACTCGTACTTATGCTTTGTCTGTTATAGTATCGGATTCGCACTTAATTATGTCTTCAATGTGTTGCAAACGCAAAGAAATGTAACTTTTGTTTTGAAAATGTTAGAAATTCACAGATATCTTAAAGAAAAGACCAGTTTTAGGGGATTCATTATTTGGAATTGGATCAGTGTCGTACTAACCATAGGTTTTAATATTTGCATGCATATTTGTGTCTACATAGAACTAAACCAGAACATATTTTATCTAATATGTGGGTTTCTTGCGGTGCGTTTTGATGTAAACATTGTGTACGCTATCAGACTGATTAAGTTTTTAAATTCTAAAGTTCATTTATGGAACATTAAAGCTCAACAGATGAATCCTAGCGATAGTGAAGCTAATTGCAAAAGAATGTTTGAAGTATACGTAAATATTTTGGAGTGTTATAACATCTACAGGACTTCCTATCAGCAAATGGTTAGTACGATTACTCATTAACAAAACAAAGCTATAAATAACATAAAAACCGTCGAGAGGTATCGTAGCACACGATTGGAACGAATTTCCTTTCGCTTTTGCACATTTGGCGAATGAGAGTTAGAGCAAAAAAATTGAACATTTTGACCGACGACATTTTTGTGACGTAACAAATATGTCGTGACGATCAATAATAATAATAATATCCCCACCGCCGTATCTCTACGTTGACGTCGTGATGGGGCTTGCGCGCTCCGAACTCTAGGTCTGTTCCGGTACAGTTTACTTTGCCGGAACAGGTTTGGGATGAGGAGCCAGACCAAAAGAGATACAAAAACCCGCAGGGCAGCATGTGGCGAGCTGTTGGGTAGTAGCGACCCCACGGTCCCTATCTCCCGGGAGAAGTCTTGTCCCTCACCTCTGGCTTGCCTTTATTGGCCAGCTGGAGTGAACACTGATGAGGAACGGCGCTCCCGTCTCATTCTTGCCTTAATTGGCCGGCTTGAGTGGAGATTCGCAAGAGCAAACGTGCTCGGAGGAAGGAAGTATTCCAGTAAGATGCTGGAAGGGATTTTGACCGTACTTCCTGGATTGTTCTGATAGCCGTGGAATACCTCTCCACTCCTCATAAGCACCTCAGGACGTGTTGCCCCCTTGTCGCTACGACACTATGTGCTAGCGACCGTTTTCGGGGGCCCATTATTGAGTGTGCGAGTCACCCCCTGCCATTTTATCCGTGTGCATATAAAACATAGATCAGGCAGGGGCCATAGTCCTTCCATAGTTCCAGGTGACCAGTCCACTTTAGCAACCCAAACCCATAGTCCGATATCTTTGTTTCCATATCTTACAATAGTCCTACACCAACCGGGGGTTGTCCTTGGCTGCACTTGCATAGTGCGAACAGGGATAATCGCCGGTTGGTACCTCATTTCATTAAAAACGTCTAAGGGGCCTCTGCGAGTTGGCTTCGGCCCCTCGTACGCCTTCCAAAGGTCCGGGACCCCTGGGTCCCGAGAAATGTCAAAGACATATAAATAATAACATAATAATTTATTTATTGACACCAAAAAATATTAACACTACATAACAACCATATTGCGTAAAAATAAATTTGTAGGCTATAATGAAAATAATACAACGTAGGAGCATCTGCAGCCGAACTAGGTAAAAAACCTGTATCTCGGCATACAGCGCCAAACCTCTCTAATAATAGACTGGAAAAAATTTTGCTAACATTTACAATTTTGTTAAATCTTACAGAATAGTATTGATATACAGTATTTTTAAATAGAGAAATTGATCGATTACACTTAAATGAGTTGTGGAGTGTAGACGAAAGTGAGTAAGTCGGGGTGTGTGAGTGAGTGTGTATTTTGGTATGCGAGTGTGAATGTGTGTGTGATAGTATACGTTGAGAAGTTAGTAGAAAAATTCTTTAAAGATGTATAATTGCTTAAAGGAATCCTGGTTACTCTGGTACGATTAAAAGTTTTTCTGTCTCTTCATAAGATAGTGTCAAAAAGTGCTCTTTGACCTTATTTTTACACTGGGTCTTATTTAGAGAATAAATATGTTAGTGAGAGTTAATTTTACTATAGATATAGGGTCCCAAGAATAGAAAAAATCTTCTAATAAAAGATGTGTGTGGTTGGTGTTTACGAGTACACACTATTCGATCCCTGCACCTACGTTTATGATTAGAATCATAGTTCATATCTTTATGTTGCCTTAGAACGGTAGTAAGTAGGAATAGCATTGGTACAATAAATTTGTTGAAAATAAGCGTGACGTAAAAGTGCAGACCTTTAGGATAGCGCGTTGCGCAATCTCAATAAGTTTTATAATAGTTTTAAGAGCTCCTCCCCAGGATGAGATGCAATATGTTATGACAGACTGGCATAGGGCAAAGTAAATTTGTTTTAATAATATTGCATCCACAACATGTCTCAGCTTCTTAAAGACATATATGAGCTTTCTGACTCAAACACTAAGTAGTTTTATATGGTCTTTAAAGTTGAGATTACTGTCTATCAAAACCCCTTAATATTTGATGATATTTAAATGCTCTATTGTTTCGCACGAGCAATTTGTACCCAGTGAGCACTGATGAGACACTATACTGTAGTTACTCCTAATTAGTGACGGTTGACGAATACTGAAAGTCAGAAATTTTGTTTTATCAGTATTTAGAGTCAAAAGGTGACGTCGAAGCCAGTTATTAATAATGTTAAATCCAGTTTGCGCAGCATTAAAAGCCTCGTTCCATGTATCGGCGGAAAAGAGGAGAGCTGTGTCATCCGCATATGATATTATATCGCCTTTGGGAATGATAATACTTGTGAGATCATTAACATATATGAGAAAGAGGGTTGGACCTAAAATGCTGCCCTGAGGAATGCCAAAAGTGACCGGGAGATCAGCGCTTACATGACTACCGTTTCGAACACTCTGTTTCCGCCCGGTGAGATAGCTCTGAAAAAGTTGTAGCTGAGTTCCTCTGACTCCAAGTTTCTCAAGTTTGGAAATTAAGATGGGGATAGAAATGATATCGAACGCTTTTTTTATATCCAGGAATATGGACAAACATTTGTGCCTTTTATCTAGATTAGCAGCTATAAAGTTAGTTAGTGTAGAAACTGCTTTGTCCGTAGATTTACTAGCTCTGAAACCAAACTGATTATTAACAAGTAGTTCATTTTTTTCCAAGTATTTTGTAAGTCTGCTATTTAAGATCTTTTCTAACAATTTAGACATAGAGGGGAGAATTGAGATCGGGCGATAATTAGAGATTTAATTTTTATCGTCACCCTTAAAAATTGGACGCACTTCGGAGCATTTTAGTTGGGATGGTAAAATACCTGTTTGCAGGCATAGATTGAAAATGCACGTAAGAGCAGGGACAAGGAAGTCAATATGTTGTTTCAAGAGTTTATTGGATATTTTATCCCTGCCCACTGAGCATTCGGTTTTTAACCCCATCACAAGGCGAAAAATCTCATCTTCACTTGTATCCTCCATCACAAATGAGTTCAATCTTTGACTGGAGATATTTACATTGATCATCTGAGATAAATCAGAACTGACACTACTGTACTTTGCAAATTTAAGCAGTTTTCAGCTAAAGTCTTACCCACGTATATGAAATAATGATTTACTTGGTTCAAGGATTTCTCGGGGGAGGAGTTAATTTTCAGAAGCTTTTTTGGGTGACTAATTACTTTATTTAAATTAGAGATGTCTTTAAGTACCTTCCAGAGTCTTTTCGGATCATTTTTTGATTTTTCGACCTCAGATTTCTCATAAGCACGTTTTACTTTCTTTAAAACATTACAGAAATTTCTGTACCGCGTATATGTAAGTTTTAGTACTTCATTATCTGGTGACGATTAAAATTTTTTGTGTAGCCTGTCCCTATTTCTCATGCACCTTAACAATCCAGCAGTTATACAAGGTTTGATGATATTTTTACGCCTTGATGTTGCAATAATTTCAGTGTTTTTATTTATTGCACTCTATATCATGGATGTTAGGTAGTTGATAGAATATTCTGGATCTTTAGACGGGTATATTGGGGTTAAATCAATTTTTAGTATGTCTTGAGATAAGTTTTCATTATTTATTAACTGTACGTTGAGTTTGTAAACGTTCGAGGTAGTTTAAGATCCATACAAACTAGCACAGGATAATGGTCAATTAAGGTAGTTTGAGGAATCATTGTATGTAGACATTGAGAACTTTTTAGCAAAACATGGTCAAGACAAGTACCACTCACTCTACGGGTTACTTCTGTACGTGCAGGTAGTAGTCCATGAGAGGCTGTCAGATTTAAATATTTCTCACCGGTTTAATCAATTTTCGTGTGACTAATAGGAATATTTATATCTCCTATCAACATGACGTTATTTAATCCCTCTATTTTTAAAAGTGTTTCATGTAATGAGTCTAGGAATGGATCAGTGTTTTTATAAGAGGGAGATTGGTATTACGAAACAATTGCCATGTGCTTGCATAGCCGAGCCACAAGACAGTTTCCTTCTTGAAAGGATGGTTCCTCAAACGTTAGGTCAATATTATCTCTATAATAAATAATAACACCGTCATTTTGTTTAAAATTACCTTTAGTAGAGAACGATTTGAAACCAGATCTATTAGGTATAACACTTGTTTTTAGTAACTAGCATTCTGTGAGAACTATTATATCACATTCAATTTTTAAATTAGATAGTAATAATTCAAGCCCCGGGAGATTGCAATTTATGCTACGAATGTTTTGCGTGAGTACAGTCAAACGTTTGCTAGGTGAAAAGGAGATTAATTTATGACAGTTGTCTAGATCACAGATAGAGACTTTAGAGACAGTACAATTGTCGATTTTTTTTGGTAAATTATTTAAGTCACTAAAAATGATTCATAATAAGATTTTGGTCAAAGTAAAAATGGCAGCTGATATAATAATTATGGGTCAACTTATCAAAACTATGGTGACAACAGCGGCACTTGTTAAATTTATTCTTGGATACATTAGACATCTTAAAAAGAGTTAAGTAATGTGTATGTGTATAGTGTATGGTGTTTTAGAAATAGACTTACAGTATTAGAGAAGTAAAAAGTTTGAGGCATGCATAACAAAGAGCTTAAAACTAAACAATGATGAAGAAAAAACTTCCAAGACTAGTCACTCGGTACACTTTAGTTTCTCAATATCAGACTCCAAAAATATTCGAATTTGCGGCTCATTGACCTTTTTTCGAAGGTATGCAATACCATATGCAGTCCAGCAGAATTGGTAGTCATGACTCCGCTGAAAGGATCTGGCTTGGTATTATAGTTTTTACGATCTGTGTGTAAGAGCTCTCTCAATATGTATAACATGCGATAAGGAACTTCGTTCCAAAAGCTAACTAAAAAAATACCATTGGATTTTCAGATCGTGTTTCACACGGTAGAATTCTTCTGTCTTACTTTGATCAAATTGCAGCGAACACTCGAAATTTTTAAATTAACTGCACTTGGTGGACATGAGTCCGTGAGTATATCTTTCTTCATTTTGATTTTGTTTTAGTACAATAGCATCTTATGCTAGGTACACCTTGAAGCGACTTTGATCGCTGGTAACTTGCTGGCGATTTCAAAATCTCACATCCACTTACAGATTTTGACATTGCTAGCTACAAATGGGTTGTCAAAATCTGTGTTTCTTATTAAATTCAGTAGATTAATCACTCGCACACCTGCGAGCTAACCAGTAGTGCTGTGCTATTCTATGAACATCTCACCGTGAAAACTTAAGTGAAGTGAGTTTGAAGTGAGCTGTCATTCCCTAGATCCCCTAACGTCTGGTAGGATAACAGTTCACTTCAAGCTCTTCACCTTAAATTTCACGGTGCGGCTTTATCAAATCAGCTAGTGCACATCCGCTATCGGCCGTCGGGGTGACACTCGAACTTGTTCTTCTTTCAAATATGTAATAGTGTTAATCTCCACATTATACCAATAACTTTTGATTTAGTTGGCAAATCTATGCATATAAAACCTCTACAGTACCCAAAATTACTCAGCTATAATTTTTTTCAGGATTCAGCGGTTTTTTACACCATAGTTGTGTACATTTGGGCAATAAAGAGTTTAACACTTCACACTATTTTAAGCGTATGCTGCGAACAATTTTACACTGCAATGAATAATACTCAAGGTTCATGCGCGCTTATTTCAGCATCCAATTGCACAGGTAATTTAATCGAAACTATTTTTAAAAAGTTTTAATAATGATTGGGTTAAAGGTGGGGAAATGACATGAGACAGCTCGCTGAAACAACATTGGGCAGAGAGGCCAGAGAGAGACAGGACTGGAGAAGGTTTAAGGAGGCCTTTGCCGACTGAAAAAAGGACATACAAAACATAAACAAACACCAAAATTGACGATTACACTTTATATTTGTCCGATTATAAGGCTCATAATGTAATAATCCTTGAAAAACGTCCAAGAATTATTATATAAATAATAACTTTGACAATATTACAGAATAATAGAAATAGTGCGTGTCGTAATTATTCGTGTCAACTACAATTTCATTCGTCAAATTCACTATCTTTTATTCTAATATTACAGATGCCGAGAGAAAGCTAAGCAAGAATATTCAACGCCTACATCGAGCTAGATTCAACAAGATGAATGTTTGTGGAATATTCTACGTTGATGCTACTTTTCCGTTGAAAATGATGGCTTTACTTACTAACTATACCATTGTATTACTGCAGTTTGCGTTTTTATAATTCTAGTAATAGATGTTATATATAGTACTTAAAATGTTTGGTGATAAAATATTTTATTGAATGTCAGTATTGATTGATAGAGTAAAAATGAATTAAGTATTTGCAAACTTATCAAATTAAAAAACATTCATTCTAGAACTAAAACTTTATGTTTGAAAATGTTTATACCAACCAACATGTTTCTTTTTTCATACCTTTTAAATAGGAATCAGAATCAATAAATCATCTATGTCTATGTGAAGGTCGCATGTTACTAAGCTTACGTGGGCTACGTCGGCGATTTATGTTTTGGTATTAATTTTCGTAATAAAAACGTTCAAAATCTAGTCTCAATCTAATCTCAGTGACAATCATTCATAATTATCATTTTCTACAGAAAATCGCACTTCAAACTTTCATTTGTTTCTTTTTCATTTGTTTTCTTTTTTATTCCTGTTTTACTTGTAATACAATATGTTTTGTTAAGTTCTTTTAGTCTGTGCTAAATAAATGTATTTTGTTTCTTTCTTTCTTTCTTAATCAAGGTAAAAACTTTTCAAAAATGTTGGTCATTTATAGCCTAAGATCTGACCTAGAGACGACCTTAACCCATCTGTTTAATGGATGAAAATTATTTAATATTTCATTCTACCTTCTTGGCGAACAATACTTACTACGAAGGATTCTAATGCCATTAAGAAACTCACCGGGAGTATGAAATAGTAGTAAGATCTTGTATTTTTACAGGTAACGACAAATTTAAATAGTCATAAATGTTGTACGTTTGGACGATTAAGAGTTTGATATTGAAAATATTTTGGGTTTGTACTATATAAAGTTCTACATAGCAACCAATGACATTCATAACTCATATGCGCTTGTTTTGAAATTCAAGTGCATTAGTTTGTATTATAAAATTCTTTCTTTGGAAAAAATTGCAGGGGTATATAAAAATACTAAATATAGGTATTTATTTCTGTTTTTATTTATCCCCTTGATGTTAGTGTCAATAAGTCATACAAATACAATTACAGATGCTGAAAAGAAGTTATGCAAGAATTTAAAATGCCTACATCGAGCTTAATTCGACAAGATGAAGGCTTATGGAATGTTCTAGGTTGATGCGACTTTTCTGTTAAAAAACCGGCCAACTGCGTGTCGCACTACGCACAATGAAGGGTTTCGTAGTTGAGATGAATTTATTTATCCCAAGAACAAACTGAACATTGTTGTTGAAAAACATGTTCTCCCATACATTCCAACTGCAAATCGTCGCTCGGCATCCAATACCGCAAATGTGACATTTTTTACGTTTTTTTAAATTGCAGGATCACTTATTTGAACGTGTAGAATGAAATAAAACAAAAATCAGATTTTTGTAAAAAAATATCACATTCGCGGTAATAATATAAATCTAATACCTTTAAACGAGCAATTCTTGTATACCTATATGTAATCTGAATCTCGGAAACGGCTCCAAGAAATGGTGCCGAGACAAGATAGCAAAATTTGAAGCAGGCTCGTCTCGGCGCGTTTAAGATATCATTATGGGTGATGAATCTTGGATTTATTAATATGATCCAGAAACGAAGCGTCAGTCGACCGTGTGGCTGTTTCAAAATTAACCAACGCCTACCAAAGTTAAGCGAGCCAGAAGTGCAGACAAAATTTTGATCGCAAGTTTTTTTTTTGACTGGTTATCTGGCGTCAGTACCCTTACGAGATCAAAGGAGCATCAATGCTGAATGGTATGTTACCAAATGTTTGCCAGAAGTTTTTCTACTGCAAGTAGCAAGCGACCGAATACTGGCCTCCGTGGGCTACTGCTTCACTACGACAACGCGCTGGCTCACTCGGCGCTCAAAACAAGGGACTTTCTGGACAGCACACCGGTCAAATTTATAGGTCATCCTCCTTACAGTCCCGATTTGGCTCCGTGCGATTTTTTCTTGCTCCCCAAAATAAAAAATCAACTCAAAGGAAAACAGTTTTCATCACCTGAATATGCACTGGCTGCATTTGAGAAGGAGGTTGGAGAGGTGTCTGATGCGGACTGGAAAATGTGTTACAAAAATTGGTTTAGACGTATGAAACTGTGTATAGACGCCAATGGAGATTTCTGTGAAAAGATATAATAATAAAAATTATAACCTGTAGTACCTATATTTTTTCTAGTATCGCAAAACTTTCTGAGTGCCCCACGTAATGTAGTTTAAATTTATTTCACCCCATGGGAGATGGCAGTGCAGTGATTGATGTACATGCAATCCAGCCTGCTAGCGATCATTTTTAGGATATTGTTGGAGCTGGCCCGCACTCTGCGCACCAGGGATGCACACCTTATTCGCATCGTTGCGTAAAAGCAATATTAATATGTGCGTCCGCGAACATTCCCGATGCGCTACAACAACGGGGCAGCCCCACCAATACCCTGAAAGCGTTGTTGTATTGGACACGAAGGGCGTTGCACGACCTTTGGGTATATCTAGCTCACAGGCTGCACGTGTAAAAAGTTGTACAATAAGCTCGAAACAGAGTAATTTTGACTTTTTAAGTGAGCTGCGTGCAAACCTGCGAGCCAGCATGTTAGCCCTTACCGACAACGCCCTTCATTCCCGCTCAATATCGATTCCGTCATTGAGGTCAGCGGTCAATATAATATATTGTGACCAAGATATTCGTTTATAACGTTTAAATATCTTGGTCATATTATGACCAAGATATTTAAACGTAAATACTTTTTGTAGTGGAATCCCATTGAGTAATACAGCTGGTACATAACCCGGTCTACCCTCAGCCTCAAAGACCACGATTTCCGACTTATTGGAGTTACACATCAAACCATGTGTTTTGGCATACAGCTCACATTTGGCAACCAACTTTTTGAGACCACAGATTGACGCGCTCAGAAGCACCATATTGTCTGCATAGCTAATATTATTTATACAAATACCACCTGTATAGCAACCCATTCTGGTGCTGCTGAGCTTACCAATCCTCACCACCCCGCACTCTGCCTCACCCCGCATTCCAACCTGCATGGCCTGGAAAAAGTTCCAGCCCATCGTATACTATTGATCTGGTTACCATACCAATATTTAAAGATGTTTATAAGCTCCGTTGGCAACCTATCCTTGTCCATCTTTCTCCACAATACGTCATAAGCAACCAGGTCAAAAGCCTTGAATAAGTCGAGGAAGCTAGTATAAATCGGCGTCCCACGGGCTGTGTATAGTATGTGACAGTATGCTTAAGGCGCAGATATACGACTTCTAATGATTTTAAATTGGACACCACATCTAAACGACTAGTCTTACTTCTTTGAAAAAAATATATGTTGTACTAGACAGTTTTCTTCGTAATTTGATATACGAATAATCCAAATTATAATTTTTATAACATAGTGTAATTAATTTGTAAAGTAATGTCTAACGCGGACAAAAAAACGATAATAACGCAAAAGCTATCAGGCGTATTTTCATGAAACTTTCACCATCTAAAAGGCAATTTAATTACACAAATTTTAGTATACAGCTTTTATTTGTATTGTGTTTGATAAATCAATGTGGGTTGTTTTTCGAATAAACTTGGTGCGCGTTAAAACCGGGGCTTTTGCGGGCGACGGGCGGCAGTGCATCGCTGACCATTGTCACGGGTAGACGCTAACGCTCGGAGCAATTTTATTCGCTTTTTAATTTCATGCCATAAATGTCTGGTAAATCCAAATTATTGAAAAAGAAATGCCTTACACTGGCAAAAAATAGATTACTGAAGTAAGTAACGTACCTATTTTAATCGAAATAAAATTATCATTAATCTCTATCGAAAGTTTGAATTATTTTGAATTGTAGTAACCACACTTTTATTTAATTTAAATAATTGTGTTATTTTTGTTTTAGGACAACACCAAATAAAAATTCTCTAGTCGTAAATTCAGAGAAGAGGTTTTTTTTGTAATTTTTTTGTAACCATACTACATCGTTGTAGGGACAGTCCGGATTAGAGTTTCAAAAAATATTTGAATGCTATTATTGACATACAAGTTGTGGGGGTGTTCTTGGTTCGTAAGTAGTATGACCTTGACTGCGGAGATGTAATTACCCGACTGTCCCAGAAGGAGGGTAATGTTTTTCGAGAGTATGTATGTATGTTTGTATGTATGTACTTATGTCTATTTCTTTGGCATGCTCTGTAGCCTAAACGACTTGATGGATTTTAACATATGAGGTGTCGCTAGGTTCGTCTTAATAGTGGAAGTGACATAGGCTATTTAATATTTATATATTGCATCTGCAAATACAAAACAAAAGAGGGGTAGGTTTAAAAAAATAACAACAAATAAAAGTTAGTAATGAGTCAATTCCAAATATACACATATCCATATTAATAAAACTAAAACATAACATAAAACATAACATCACGCCTGTAATCCCGGAAGGGTTAGGCAGAGGTGTACCTATAGGACACCCACATTTCGCCAGTAAAATAAAACTAAAAAGTTTGAAATAAAACAAATTATAAAAAAAAAAAAAAACCCGACTGCAAAAACTCATAACTGCAAAGAGAAAAACAAGCATTATAATCTATAGGATTTTGGTATCGCAGGCATTTGGACAAACAAAAGTTTCACCAAAATTTCAGGTTATTGGTTTGCGCCTGCAATACCAAAATCCTATAGATTATAATATTTATAATGCTTGTTTTTCTCTTTTCAGTTATGAGTTTTTGTAGTCGGGTTTTTTGTTTTTTTTATTTTATTTTTTTTGTGTCCGTTTTGCGAACTTAGCCGACGTTCACACGGACGTAATAAAATCACGGCGGGATTTTATCGCGCACTAGATTTTCAACTCTCGGTGTTAAGCCGAGCGTTGACAATCCAACGCGCTGGAACGTACTCTCGTGTGGGCACGTGCACGAGAAAAAAAGCGCCGCGATTTTATTACGTCCGTGCGAACGTCGGCTTACAGTACATTGTGCACAATTATTACTTTCGCCCATGCCTTTACTTTCATGCCGGTGCCTATATTCAGATACATGTCGCATAGTGATACCACCTAGTTTGGAAGAAAAAAGTTTGATAGTTCCATAATTTACAACAAAAGGATTCCTCTTCAGTAAATGTTGTTTCAATCACTTCAGAAATGAAAAATAATTGAAATTAGTGAATTGTTTTTGTTCTCTCTTCTATGGTTACACACGTCGTCTACATTTCTTTTATATACTTTCCTGACTTTCCTGTCGCAGGTATGCTGGAAGAGATTTCTTTAGAAAAAGCCACTGCTTTTTAAAGGAAAAGAAAAAATACGTACAAAGGCACTCCTTTGTACGTATTTTTTCTTTTCCTCTCTTCTTGTCTGTTTATACGTGTGTGCATAAATTTGGAAATATAAAAAAAAAATACACTGATAAATAAAACGAAACAACCTAGGAGTGAATTTGTACCTACATTATCTGTTGCAATAACAACAAACAACACAACAACAACAAATGATTAACGTATTATTATTGTGTTAATATATTGTGAATTATTATGAAACCATTAAACTTTTTTGACCAATATTATCTAGACACGCGGCAGCGTGTCGAGCCAAGTTTCTAGGCAAGACACGGCTGCAGTGTGTTATATTACACGAACCATTTGGAGCCACTTTTGACCCCTTAATAACTCAAAATCTATGTAACATAGACTCATGAAATTTGGTTTATTTATAAAAACCCCTTAGATTAACTAGAACTCCAAATTTCATAAATAAAACTCAAACGGTTATTGAGATATTAACGTATAAAAATCGGCATTTTTATCAACGACCTGCCACTAGACATCAAAAACATTTAACCCATTTCCGGGTGACCTAGAAAGTTGAAAAGAGATTTCCCGAAAGCAGGCCCATGGTATGATACTGTGTCAAAGCTTATTTATCAAAATTATGTCGTATTTTTTTCAAGTCGTTTTATCAAAATTGATTTTTTCTAGCATTAGAGAACCTAATAAATATTTATTTTGTTGATACTTAAAGAACCACATCCGCCATTCAATCCTAACCTGAATGTTGCCAGATGACAGACTATTCCAATAAAATAATTTGTAATCGATTGAAAATATCGAAACTAACCCACATGGAGTAGGTGGAGTATCCACTACACGAGTATGTTTTAAATGCTATTAATTATACTCAAATACTGTAAAATTATGATTTTACAATAAATAAAATATTATATGGTCTGAATATACTCAACAACTTAAAAGTGTTTCGAGGCAGTAATGTTATTTTATAAACTACCAGTGATCAGAGTAAGTAGATTGATTTGAGGTCAATGAACTGGCACGTATATTAGTATGGATACGCCTCCGGGATTCCGGGATTTTGAAATTACATATTAAGAATTTCAAATGTTGTAATGTGTAGAATAAAGAATACATCAATATGAATAAGAAATATTCAACCCTTTTGCTGTCTGTTTAATAGTATATAGGTGATCGGACTCCAAGAAAAGGATAGATATACTATAAAACAATATAATATATTTTAAATATTTATCTATCGCATTCTATAAATTTCTAATGTAGTAGTTTAAAAATCCTTACTTTAACAATATTTGATTCAATCCCGTAAGTACCAAAATGAAATCCCGGAAAAAAGGCTTATCCATGTTATGATTTCTATGACTATTCATGATGCGAGTACGTAAAATCAATCTACCTACTCCGATCACTGATAATCACCCAATCGATTTCGTCAATCGATTACCAAAATAATTAAACCTGGTAACACTGACACCATGCATAATGTCAAACTGTCAAAAAAAATCTGTCAGATCAATGGCATTGTTGGCTGTTTTTTTTACGTTGATTTGAATTTATTTTTCCGTATTTACTTTATACTTATATTACGTTACGATTTAATGCTGTCAATTTAAATTGAAGCCAGAGGAACTATTGCTTATCTTTCCATGGCCCTGGGTAAGTTTATTATGTTCTCTAAATATTTATAAACACCGTCGTATTGTATAACCTCATTGATTTTAGCAGCCTATTAGTAGAAGGCCTATGTTCAGTCAGGGGTACGTCACGCGTCGTCAGCTGTAAATGTCTATAGTATGATGCAATTATATAGCATAAGTAAATACACTGAATTTTTTTACCTTTTTCAGGTATGACGATGACATGTGTTATTGCAAGACTTGACATTATTGATTATATTATCTACAACTCTATCCCAAGTATTACTTGCTCAGGAAAATCTAAGCATATTATGTTATGTATGTGGCATGTCAATTGCAAGTCACAGAAGTCATCAGGTTAGTGTTTTTAAAATGGCAGAATTACTATGAGTGATATAATTATTATACAAAAGTAAATAAACAACAATAAGAGTATTTTCTTACTTTCTAGGTTAGGTATACATTTGGATAAAGTTTGTCATGCTTACTGAGAGAGGCTGCTACCAGAGATGTTTATAGGCAAGCAAATGATGATAAAAACAGCCACCCTAGAGTGTAAAAGATTTACCCATAATAGATCAAAACAATAATCTGGTTAGGGCCAGAATCAAATCGTGACATGTGAGCAGCAGGACTTAGTGTACATAATTATTGATAAGTGAGCAAAATAGGACAAATTGTTTAAGAGATCATCATTGCTTATTACTGTTTTGTGGGAAAGCGTACATCTACCATCTACCGTACCTACGCTGCTTTCATACCATGTCTACGTTATGAAAATGAAGCTGAAGCCGTTTTAAATTCTATGAGAAATAAAATGTTTTTAGTATTTAGGTATTGTTGTGTTATTTGTTAAAGTAAACCTTCCTATAGAAGCACTGAAAATGCTGCTGCCAATGAGATTATTCATCTTTAATTAAGAGAGTTGGCTAAAATAATGTTTATGCCATTAAATCTTTCATATTTAGCGCGCAAGATTATTAATTTACCTTTATAAAATTCAAGTCTGTAAATGCGATAATCGCCATTTTGATGACAGTCGAGGTCGAGGCTAAAAAACATAAAAATTGGGGATTGCGAACATCCAAACTCCACCATAAGGACAGCGACTATTACAACATTTAATTATTTGACGAATTCATCCATTTTTCAAGTTAAATAAGTAGTAGTAATGAAGTTTTTGATATCAAAAGTCGAAGATTCGCGCCAATCGTGCGTGTTTACATTTTAACTTTTCACAATTAACACACATACACATATCTGATACGACTTTAAATGTGACAAATGTGATTAAAAATATTATAAGTAACTAGAAAATGCCCAGATCTTTACTTATTATACGAACACATGTTCAATAACACGTAATATTCATTACTACTACTCAATTTGTGTTAAAAATCGTCGATCATTGTTTTTTTTTTATTGTAATGATGTGCGAAAACGATTATGCCAAACGTTTTTTTTTTTCAATTTTGATTGTCTCGATTAATTTATAATTATGTCGAATGTCTGAAATCTATACTTGAAAATTAAAATAAAATTGTTTTAAGCATTAAATACAATAAACATTGTTTAAAATAATTATTTATACTTTTCTAGTGTTTCATCGTTTTTAGAACATTCAATATAAAACGAGTCAACACATAGAACGAGGATAGATACTTACCTCATTTATTGAATTTCGCGCCGAATTGTTTCTATTTATTTGAATTTAAATTCGGAACGTTGTTCAAAATTATTTTTAATTTTTTGGACAATTATTTACTGTGGATTTTATTTTTTATACTTTCTGATATAGAATTTCTAGTATACATTTTTTAGGTAGGCTTAAGAAAATTTTGTTTGGGAATGATGTTAAATTAATTATATAAATTAGGTAGGTATTCCGCAAACACTTTTAAATGACGTCTATATTTTTAAATTGAAATTTTATTACATCGTCTCAAACTTTTTCGTCTGTGTGTTGCATGTCGCGTGTCAGGGATAAAGTGAAAGGCGATCGTCAGAGCAGCCAAGGCCAATATGGCGGCGCCTATAGTTCGCAGCAGCTGACCGTGTAAAGTTTCACTTTTACCGTGGTTTCATAAAACCAACAATCATTTTTTTTTAGTTGTATGAGTTTGATAGTATTTGTTTTTAATAGGATAATCTTACTCGAGTAATAGAAATTGTTTATTTTTGAGGTAGTTTCAAAACGAAATTTTAAAAAAACTGCCCAAGTGTATGTCGGACTACGCACAGTGAAGGGTTCCGTAATTGGGATGAATATTTACGCATAAACATTGCATAGTATCAATTTTATCGACTGCAAAAATAAGTTTGTATTTCTCGAAAAAACTATAACAAACAAAGTTAATTCTGCGGTTGTAACCGAAAATAAACTGTATCTCAAAAATTATTGATTTCAAAAGCAAAGTCACTTAGAAACATCTTAACATTTTAATTATGAGATCCAACAATACACGCTTTATATGCATAGATTTTTTTCATCTCTCGGTTATATGTAAGTATGGAGAATGCCACCCCCACTATTATGTTTATCGTAATTTCACTACACCATTGTTTAACGGTGCAAAAAATACACCTTTTTCAAAATTTTCATCGATAGAGTGTAAATAGTCTCCATGTTAAATGACTGTATGACATCCGGACGCACGGACAGACGAACTTGACGAAATTAAGAGGTCCGTTTTTTTACGGATTTTGATTATCAAGTTTACAATTGGCATGAAATTGATGTCTATGACAATTGATCTACAATATTATTATTATTTGGAATAGCCGCCATCTTAAAATCCAGAATGTCCATCTAATTCGATATCAGCACTATCTCCCGAAAACTATGAAAATGACAGTCATGACGACAAATTTTCAAATGGGGTTAAAAACTGCCACTTGCTCACTTCAGATGGCGCTGATCTCCAGCGTCTTATAATTTGACAGCTAACTATACATTTTTGATTCGAATGCCAAAAGTTGATGTAAATTCCTGAATTTCATGACTGAATTCAAAACACCCCGTCGAGTCAACTGATGTGTCACGTGTCAAAATCTTGGTCCCTAATGTTAGGCGGCAGTGAATTCATTTCATTCATTCTCTGATCTCGAAAAACGTTGTTACAAACGTCAGGTTGGTATGTTCAAGGTAGTTGGTAGGTTGGTACTATGCTTGAGACGTTTTTGAATTGATAGATCGTATGACTATTGTTTTAGGGACTATTGTCGTTTAATTTTTTATATAAACTTACGAATAGTTAAGTCCATAGTGAGTTCAAAATGTAAATCCAAGGGGCGCCTGCAACGGCGGCGGTGATCTCTCGCGTCCGGCCCTGGTTCAGGCCATGGTACGGAGCGAGAGGAAATGGCAGGCCGTCACCTCCTTCTGCGAAGCGGTAATGCTCGCGAAGGAGGAGGCGGAACGCGTGAGGTAGAGGCAAAGTTCGCACCCTCACGCCCCTAACCGCTGCAGGAGGAGACGCCCGGGGCGGGAATCGCGAGCCGATTTCCGGCCACCGTAGGCGCGGGCTTGCAAACGGTGAGCAATGGGTAGCTCGCCGTCCGATAAGGACCAAGCCCGGGTCGACGGCGCGTTGTGTTCCACGCGCGCCTCAAAGAGATGTCAGCAGAAATGACGGGATCCGCTAGGGCCAATGCCTGCCGGGGGTTCGCAGGAAACCGATAAGGACATCGTGGCCCCAGGCAACAGGGCAACCGAAGGAACACGGGTGGGTTTTAGTCAGTAAGAGTCTGATACGCCCTCCCGCTCCGCCCAGAGCGGGAGAAGATACTTAAAAAAAAAAAGGGGCGGCTGCAAAAATTAAATAATTAAATCATACGTGAGAAGGAACTTTGTTCCTGACGGGGTCAAAGTCAAATCATTAATTTCAAATAGGCCCATGTATGGCACTTTTGAACGTCAAAAATTACAAAATAATAAAATTGATTCTATTCGCCCCTTTCAAAAGGTAGTTTTCGTATGGAGATGAATGGGCAAGAAACTCCACCGTTACTCTTTTAAAATGTTTTACAATTGTTTGTATATGTACGTACATTTGTTAAATAATAATTATATGTGAAGACGGTGCACCAAGAATAAAATTACTATACCACAATAGGTAAAAAGAATTAAAAATGAAACAACGACAGATAATTTAATATGTGATAGATACATGGTGCTCACATATTTACAAACATTGTAAAAGTAGACGATTTTCCTAAAATTTTACAATTAATAAGTCAGTGTGTGAGGAAGTAATCACAGAATGTAAAATCAATGTCATAAAACACAAAGTAATAAATTTTACAATTAAATTAGCAAACAGTTTGATTTTGTCTTGATTCTAAATTGTCCTATGGAGCAGGACCAGCATGTTTCCAAGCACTCTTATCTTGGATATAATCCTCTAATTTGTAATATGCTTGTTTACAAAGTGTATTTTTAATATGAGTTTTAAATTTTCTTTCATTTAATTGCAAAATGTCACAAGGTATTTTGTTGTAACATTTAACACAGTACCCCATAAAAGATGTATGTACTTAAGATAATCTAAAAAATGGTTGATCTAGTTTATCTTTATTTCTAGTATTAAAATTATGTCTATCACTTATTTTATTAAAGAGATGTGGATTTTTCCTTACATACATAATATTTTCATAAATGAATTGGCAAGGTACCGTCATAATATTAATCCTTTTAAAAAGTTTCCTGAGAGATTCGCGGCGACGTAGATTATAAATGGCTCTGATAGCTCTCTTTTGCAAAATAAAGATGGATTCAATGTCAGCAGCCCGACCCCACAGTAAAATACCATACGACATAAGGCTCCCCGACTGTACACGTTTTTTTTTAATAATAATACTTGCCGCGCCGGCTCAGCGATCTGACATCATTGCGGAAAATTGTAACAATTGTTACGAAAGAAATACCTACATTCTTACACAATATTGCTACGCATATTTACAAAAAGAATCTAATAGATCACGTTTGATTGACGAATAATAATAATTTCTTTACAAAAAGTAATGATATCCCATCAAAAACATAAATGTGAAAATGGGAGCCAAATTCCATAAATATGGTTGTCGACTTCGCCGACAAAAGAATTGAAATCTAAATGGGTGCCAAGTTCTGTAGATAATCCTGAAATTTATTAATAAGAACATGCAACTTTCTAAAATAAAATTAAAACACAAATTCTTGTTTTTTCTGCTATAACAATGTTTGCTATTTAAAAATATAACTTCTTAAATTTGAACAGTCGAATTATTTACACAAAGCACTTAGGATAAATTGAAGCTCAAGATTTGACTTGGCTAGTTTTTACCAGCAAGCTGAAATTTTAGAGAAAGAAGATATTTTTACCTTACAGTTACAATAAGAAACAGTAACTTGCGCATAACATAAAGAACAAATATATAAATACGCCTAGGTAGACAGTCAAAGCTGTAAACAGTTACAATAAGAAACAGTAACTTGCGCATAACATAAAGAACAAAAATATGAATATTTTACTTTATTTATTTGGCTCACCAACAATTAAGTACACCGATACAAAGATATGAGATACATGCAATAAACTTATAGACTAGTGTACAAATTTCTTACAGGTAAGCACATCATGAATTACTTATTTGATGTTGAGTGCCTACTTAAAATTAAATAATAATAATTAAATATGCCTAGGTAGACAGTCAAAGCTGTAAACTCGATAAAAAATAGCGTCCAACTGTTAGCCGCTTAATGCACGCACACTAAAAAAGTAAAATTACAGCACAATGACGTGGCGAGAGTGTAAGACGTAGCTATAATGCACACCAGCATAAAAAAGTTACCCTGTTTGTTTTAGTTCTTTTGCACCGCGACACTGTAGACAAATATAAAGATGATAAATTGATTAGCCAAATATAAGATAACTTGTATGTAAAAACTAGCCAAGTCAAATCTTGAGCTTCAATTTATCCTAAGTGCTTTGTGTAAATAATTCGACTGTTCAAATTTAAGAAGTTATATTTTTAAATAGCAAACATTGTTATAGCAGAAAAAACAAGAATTTGTGTTTTAATTTTATTTCGAAAGTTGCATGTTCTTATAAATAAATTTCAGGATTATCTACAGAACTTGGCACCCATTTAGATTTCAATTCTTTTGTCGGCGAAGTCGACAACCATATTTATGGAATTTGGCTCCCATTTTCACATTTATGTTTTTGATGGGATATTAATCCTTACCTAATAAAATATGTTATTTAAATTGGGCATTTAATTTAGAATAAAATACGCCTGACATCATATCATTTAAATGAATGGTTTAAAAGATATCACAGATTCAAAATTACGCGTTACTACATAAATAAGGTTGACGGCAACGCGGGCGCAGCGGTGTTAGTCAATGACCTTTCCTCGGCTATTAGGTATGTTATCTCAGTAGTACGATCCCGTGGGATATTTTTCGACATCCACGCGGGCGAATCCGCGGGCTAAAGCTAGTAAGGCTATAATTTATATAGATATATCACGCGGGCGAAGCCGCTGGCGGAAGCTAGTGAAAAATAATTTAAGTAACCTTTCGATGGATATTGGTGCCGATTCTCTTGTCACAAATGCCTCTAAACTGGACTAAAAATCACCAAAATTTAGTTTATTCCTGTCAAACGACGATTTCCCATTCTGAAATAGACTAAAATGACACATCTTAACAATATTTTAGTTTGACAGCACTAAGATGGTACTGAGATATTAATTTAGTGAAAATGGCAATTTTGCTATTCTGAATTGGACGTTATTCATCTAAAATTTAGATTTTCTGACAAAATCTGTCAATTTTTAATCGCGACTAAAAACGTGGGGAATAAAATTGGTAGTCATGAACTTTAAATTAACACCAACACCTCGACTTCAGATGCAAAAACAGTACTGATTTTATTTTTCTTTTGCTTGTATCTCGAAAACGGTGTGTCCAATCGCAAAAATAATAAAATTTTCGACCCCCTTTATAACACTCTACATGTAGGTAATTTTTTTTTCCATACAAAAAGTGAAAAATTCCATATAAAACACGTCGAGGCTGCCCCCCCTGCGTGTTTCCGGCTCTAAAAAGATTCACATGGTTAGGTATCACGTGTGGAGTCGCGATTGTCAAATTCGATTTAGATGTGTCAAAATTATTTTTTAATTTAGAGAATTTATTTTGCAGAATAGCTTTGAGATTCTCATAGTCAAAAGTAAGGAATTTTAGTGATAGTTTAGTTCGGTGTACAAGAGAATCGGCACCACTATTGATAATATTAGTTCGATTAAAATAGGTACGTTACTTACTCTGTAATCTATTTTTTGCTAGGCGTTTCTTTTTCAATGAATTCGATTTACCACCAATTTTTAGCACAAAACTTAAAAGCGAATAAAATTGCTCCGAGTATTAGCGATGCACTGCCGCTCGTGCCCACAAGAGGCCCGGCTTCAACGCGCACCAAGTTTATTCGAAAAACAACCCACCTTGATTTATCAAACACAATAATAATTTCGAGAAATTTTCAACTGTCTACCTATTACAGTTCATGAGATTTAGCTCGCTGACAGACAGACGGACATTGGAGGCTTAGTAATAGGGTTCCGTTTGGCACTCTTCCGGTACGGAACCCTAAAAATTTACTTTACAAACTTGTAAGAGGTGCTTTAGACTTTAGGGGTATGAGGAACAGGGTGTAAAGTTCACTCATCCACCATAGAAAAGGGAGGATCCTCCGACCAGACGGGTGTTGTGTCTGGCGGGCAACTGCCCATCAGTTTGAAGTTGAAATCTTGTATGTATGTCGATCGCTCGGTAAACTCTAACTGCGCGATGCAGGATTTGTGTGACGTCATGTCTTTGATGCGTAGTTCGTATGTGGCGGTGTAACCGCTACATTACTCCCCTCCGGAGACCGGAGGTCGATAGTTGGCTGAATCTTGCGATGCTTCACGGTGCCAGCTGTGGTTCCAGTGAGTCGGAACCGGGTGCCACATAGTTCGTGGTGAGTCGGAACTGTCTGTGGTGATGGTGGTGATTGTGGTGATTCCCCAGTGAGTCGGGGTGATTGAGGGTGATTCCCCAGTGAGTCGTGGTGATTGAGGTTGATTGCGTTGATTCCCCAGTGAGTCGGGTTGATGAGGCTGATTGCGTTGATTCCCCAGTGAGTCGGGGTGATGAGGCTGAGGGTGATGACCAGGAATGCGCGTTCGCTGCATGCTGGTGGTCAAGATACCCGTTGAAGCCGTGGGTGCTGGCCGGCTGTGTGAGTCGCCTCACGAAAACTTGCGGGAGTGATGATGATGATGACGTCACGCCGAAGTAATTGCTCGAAGGCTGCGCTGACGTTCATACTCGGGGTCACCAATTTAGGAGTATGAGGAACAGGGTGTAAAGTTCACTCATCCACCATAGAAAAGGGAGGATCCTCCGGCCAGACGGGTGTTGTGTCTGGCGGGCAACTGCCCGTCAGTTTGAAGTTGAAATCTTGTATGTATGTCGATCGCTCGGTAAACTCTAACTGCGCGATGCAGGATTTGTGTGACGTCATGTCTTTGATGCGTAGTTCGTATGTGGTGGTGTAACCGCTACAAGACCATTGAACTGAATAACTTGCTATAGCAGCAACTTTGAAACCGCATTAAAAAAACAGCTGTTTTTTTTGGGTGGGAAATTATCAAATAACTTCTCCCGCTCTGGGAGGGCGTGTCACACTCTTTCTGACTAAAACCCACCCGTGTTCCTTCGGTTGCCCTGTTGCCGGGGGCCACGATTTCGCGATCGGTTTTCTTCGAACCCCCGGCAGGCATTGGCCCTAGCGGACCCCGTCAATTCTGCTGACATCTCTTTGAGGCGCGCGTGGAACACAACGCGCCGTCGACCCGGGCTTGGTCCTTATCGGACGGCGAGCTACCCATTGCTCACCGTCCGCAAGCCCGCGCCTACGGTGGCCGGAAATCGGCTCGCGATTCCCGCCCCGGGCGTCTCCTCCTGCGGCGGTTAGTTGCCTCTCCCTCACGCGTTCCGCCTCCTCCTTCGCGAGCATTACCGCTTCGCAGAAGGAGGTGACGGCCTGCCATTTCCTCTCACTCCGTACCATGGCCTGAACCAGGGCCGGACGTGAGAGATCACCGCCGTCGATCGCCTCTACGAGAACACGGTGTTGCTCCGCCCAAGCCGGGCAGACCTCCACCGTATGCTCCACCGTTTCCTCAGGCCGATCCACACAATGGTGACACCCGGGTGTTTCCTCCCACCTTATCCTGAACAGGAACCTCCCGAAGCAGCCGTGTCCGGTGAGGACCTGCGTCAGGCAGATGGTGAGAACGCCGTGGCGTCTCTCCAGCCACTCCTCAAAGACGGGTCTTATCGCCGCGATTGTGGCGTGCCCAGCGCGAAGTTGCGACAATCGCACCCTCCATGACGCCATGAGATCCCGCCGGAGCTCTGTCCGCTGTGCTGCAATTTCTTGCGGCATCGGAGTTAAGCCCCGGCGTTTCGCCTCCTCGCGACACTCCCAGACGTGCGCGAGGACCTTTGCCTCCAGATCTCATGGCGGTAATCCGGCAAGGAGGCTCGCCGCCTCGCAGGAGACCGTGCGGTATCCTCGGGCCAGCCGGATGGCCATGACCCTCTGGGACGCGTTCAACTGGCGGGCTGGCCGCAGCCTCAATGAACGCGCCCACACCGGTGCCCCTTAAAGGGCCATGGACCGCACGATCCCCGCATAGAGCCTCCGGCAGGAGGCGTTTGGATCCCCTAGATTGGGCAGGAGCCGCTTCAATGCAGCCCCGGCCCGCTCGAGTCTGGGAGCCAAACGTCGGAAATGTTCTACGAAGTTCCACCGGCTGTCGAGAACGAGTCCCAGATACTTTATCGTCGACTCGACACCGACGTGAACCCCTCCCGCCATTACCTGGGAACCCGACGGTGGGCAGTTTAGAACTGACGATAAAACATAGTCGATAAAACAAAGTCGATAAAACAAAGTCGATAAAACAAAGTCGATAAAACATAGTCGATAAAACATATTCGATAAAACATAGTCGATAAAACAAAGTCGATAAAACAAGGTCGATAAATATAGTCGATAAAGCATAGTCGATAAACATAGTCGACAAAACATAGTCGATAAAACATAGTCGATAAAACAAAGTCGATAAAACAAAGCCGATAAAACAAAGTCGATAAAACAAAGTCAATAAAACATAGTCGATAAAACATATTCGATAAAACATAGTCGATAAAACAAAGTCGATAAAACATAGTCGATAAAACAAAGTCGATAAAGCATAGTCGATAACCATAGTCGACAAAACATAGTCGATAAAACAAAGTCGATAAAACAAAGTCGATAAAACAAAGTCAATAAAACAAAGTCGATAAATATAGTCGATAAAACATAGTCGATAAACATAGTCAATAATACAAAGTCGATAAAACAAAGTCGATAAAACATAGTCGATAAAACATAGTCAATAATACAAAGTCGATAAAACAAAGTCGATAAAACATAGTCGATAAAACATATTCGATAAAACATAGTCGATAAAACAAAGTCGATAAAACAAAGTCGATAAAACAAGGTCGATAAATATAGTCGATAAAACAAAGCCGACAAAACAAAGTCGATAAAACAAGGTCGATAAATATAGTCGATAAAGCATAGTCGATAAACATAGTCGACAAAACATAGTCGATAAAACATAGTCAATGAAACAAAGTCGATAAAACAAAGCCGATAAAACAAAGTCGATAAAACAAGGTCGATAAAAATAGTCGATAAAGCATAGTCGATAAACATAGTCGACAAAACATAGTCGATAAAACAAAGTCGATTAAAAAAAGTCGATAAAACAAAGTCGATAAAACAAAGTCGATAAAGCATAGTCGATAAAACATAGTCGACAAAAAGTAGTCGATAAAACATAGTCGATAAAACAAAGTCCATAAAACAAAGTCAATAAAACATAGTCGATAAAACATATTCGATAAAATATAGTCGATAAAACAAAGTCGATAAAACATAGTCGATAAAACAAAGTCGATAAAGCATAGTCGATAACCATAGTCGACAAAACATAGTCGATAAAACAAAGTCGATAAAACAAAGTCGATAAAACAAAGTCGATAAAACAAAGTCGATAAAACAAAGTCGATAAAACAAAGTCGATAAATATAGTCGATAAAACATAGTCGATAAACATAGTCAATAATACAAAGTCGATAAAACAAAGTCGATAAAACAAGGTCGATAAATATAGTCGATAAAACAAAGCCGGCAAAACAAAGTCGATAAAACAAGGTCGATAAATATAGTAGATAAAGCATAGTCGATAAACATAGTCGACAAAACATAGTCGATAAAACATAGTCGATAAAACAAAGTCGATAAAACAAAGCCGATAAAACAAAGTCGATAAAACAAGGTCGATAAAAATAGTCGATAAAGCATAGTCGATAAACATAGTCGACAAAACATAGTCGATAAAACAAAGTCGATAAAACAAAGTCGATAAAACAAAGTCGATAAATATAGTCGATAAAACATAGTCGATAAACATAGTCAATAATACAAAGTCGATAAAACAAAGTCGATAAAACATAGTCGATAAAACATAGTCAATAATACAAAGTCGATAAAACAAAGTCGATAAAACATAGTCGATAAAACATATTCGATAAAACATAGTCGATAAAACAAAGTCGATAAAACAAAGTCGATAAAACAAGGTCGATAAATATAGTCGATAAAACAAAGCCGACAAAACAAAGTCGATAAAACAAGGTCGATAAATATAGTCGATAAAGCATAGTCGATAAACATAGTCAATAATACAAAGTCGATAAAACAAAGTCGATAAAACATAGTCGATAAAACATAGTCAATAATACAAAGTCGATAAAACAAAGTCGATAAAACATAGTCGATAAAACATATTCGATAAAACATAGTCGATAAAACAAAGTCGATAAAACAAAGTCGATAAAACAAGGTCGATAAATATAGTCGATAAAACAAAGCCGACAAAACAAAGTCGATAAAACAAGGTCGATAAATATAGTCGATAAAGCATAGTCGATAAACATAGTCGACAAAACATAGTCGATAAAACATAGTCGATGAAACAAAGTCGATAAAACAAAGCCGATAAAACAAAGTCGATAAAACAAGGTCGATAAAAATAGTCGATAAAGCATAGTCGATAAACATAGTCGACAAAACATAGTCGATAAAACAAAGTCGATTAAACAAAGTCGATAAAACAAAGTCGATAAATATAGTCGATAAAACATAGTCGATAAACATAGTCAATAATACAAAGTCGATAAAACATAGTCGATAAAACAAAGTCGATAAAACAAAGTCGATAAAACAAAGTCGATAAAACAAAGTCGACAAAACAAAGTCGATAAAACAAAGTCGATAAAACAAAGTCGATAAAACAAAGTCGACAAAACAAAGTCGATAAAACAAGGTCGATAAATATAGTCGATAAAACGAAGTCAATAAAACATAGTCGATAAAACATAGTCGATAAAACATAGTCGATAAAGCATAATCGATAAAACATAGTCAACAAAACATAGTCGATAAAACATAGTCGATAAAACAAAGTCGATAAAACAAAGTCGATAAATATAGTCGATAAAACATAGTCGATAAACATAGTCAATAATACAAAGTCGATAAAACAAAGTCGATAAAACAAGGTCGATAAATATAGTCGATAAAACAAAGCCGGCAAAACAAAGTCGATAAAACAAGGTCGATAAATATAGTAGATAAAGCATAGTCGATAAACATAGTCGACAAAACATAGTCGATAAAACATAGTCGATAAAACAAAGTCGATAAAACAAAGCCGATAAAACAAAGTCGATAAAACAAGGTCGATAAAAATAGTCGATAAAGCATAGTCGATAAACATAGTCGACAAAACATAGTCGATAAAACAAAGTCGATAAAACAAAGTCGATAAAACAAAGTCGATAAAACAAAGTCGATAAAACAAAGTCGATAAAACAAAGTCGATAAATATAGTCGATAAAACATAGTCGATAAACACAGTCAATAATACAAAGTCGATAAAACAAAGTCGACAAAACAAAGTCGATAAAACAAAGTCGATAAAACAAAGTCGATAAAACAAAGTCGACAAAACAAAGTCGATAAAACAAGGTCGATAAATATAGTCGATAAAACAAAGTCGATAAAACATAGTCGATAAAACATAGTCGATAAAACATAGTCGATAAAGCATAATCGATAAAACATAGTCAACAAAACATAGTCGATAAAACATAGTCGATAAAACAAAGTCGATAAAACAAAGTCGATAAAACAAAGCCAATAAAACAAAGCCGATAAAACAAGGTCAATAAAACAAGGTCGATAAATATAGTCGATAAAGCATAGTCGATAAACATAGTCGACAAAACATAGTCGATAAAACAAAGTCGATAAAACAAAGTCGATAAAGCATAGTCGATAAAACATAGTCGACAAAAAGTAGTCGATAAAACATAGTCCATAAAACAAAGTCGATAAAACAAAGTCAATAAAACAAAGTCGATAAAACAAAGCCGATAAAACATAGTCGATAAAACAAAGTCGATAAAACAAAGTCGATAAAACAAAGTCGACAAAACAAAGTCGATAAAACAAAGTCGATAACCCAAAGTCGATAAAACAAAGTCGACAAAACAAAGTCGATAAAACAAGGTCGATAAATATAGTCGATAAAACAAAGTCGATAAAACATAGTCGATAAAACATAGTCGATAAAACATAGTCGATAAAGCATAATCGATAAAACATAGTCGACAAAACATAGTCGATAAAACATAGTCGATAAAACAAAGTCGATAAAACAAAGCCGATAAATATAGTCGATAAAACAAAGCCGATAAAACAAAGCCGATAAAACAAAGTCAATAAAACAAGGTCGATAAATATAGTCGATAAAGCATAGTCGATAAACATAGTCGACAAAACATAGTCGATAAAACAAAGTCGATAAAACAAAGTCGATAAAGCATAGTCGATAAAACATAGTCGACAAAAAGTAGTCGATAAAACATAGTCGATAAAACAAAGTCGATAAAACAAAGCCGATAAAACAAAGTCGATAAAACAAGGTCGATAAATATAGTCGATAAAGCATAGTCGATAAACATAGTCGACAAAACATAGTCGATAAAACAAAGTCGATAAAACAAAGTCGATAAAACAAAGTCAATAAAACATAGTCGATAAAACATATTCGATAAAACATAGTCGATAAAACAAAGTGGATAAAACAAAGTCGATAAAACAAAGTCGATAAAACATAGTCGATAAAACAAAGTCGATAAAACAAAGTCGATAAAACAAAGCCGATAAAACATAGTCGATAAAACATATTCGATAAAACATAGTCGATAAAACAAAGTCGATAAAACAAAGTCGATAAAACAAGGTCGATAAATATAGTCGATAAAACAAAGTCGATAAAACATAGTCGATAAAACATAGTCGATAAAACATAGTCGATAAAGCATAGTCGATAAAACATAGTCGATAAAGCATAATCGATAAAACATAGTCGACAAAACATAGTCGATAAAACATAGTCGACAAAACAAAGTCGATAAAACAAGGTCGATAAATATAGTCGATAAAACAAAGTCGATAAAACATAGTCGATAAAACATAGTCGATAAAGCATAATCGATAAAACATAGTCGACAAAACATAGTCGATAAAACATAGTCGATAAAACAAAGTCGATAAAACAAAGTCGATAAATATAGTCGATAAAACAAAGCCGATAAAACAAAGCCGATAAAACAAAGTCAATAAAACAAGGTCGATAAATATAGTCGATAAAGCATAGTCGATAAACATAGTCGACAAAACATAGTCGATAAAACAAAGTCGATAAAACAAAGTCGATAAAGCATAGTCGATAAAACATAGTCGACAAAAAGTAGTCGATAAAACATAGTCGATAAAACAAAGTCGATAAAACAAAGTCAATAAAACATAGTCGATAAAACATATTCGATAAAACATAGTCGATAAAACAAAGTCGAGAAAACATAGTCGATAAAACAAAGTCGATAAAGCATAGTCGATAACCATAGTCGACAAAACATAGTCGATAAAACAAAGTCGATAAAACGAAGTCGATAAAACAAAGTCGATAAAACAAAGTCGATAAATATAGTCGATAAAACATAGTCGATAAACATAGTCAATAATACAAAGTCGATAAAACATAGTCGATAAAACAAAGTCGATAAAACAAAGTTGATAAAACAAAGTCGACAAAACAAAGTCGATAAAACAAAGTCGATAAAACAAAGTCGATAAAACAAAGTCGACAAAACAAAGTCGATAAAACAAGGTCGATAAATATAGTCGATAAAACAAAGTCGATAAAACATAGTCGATAAAACAAAGTCGATAAAACAAAGTCGATAAAACAAAGTCGATAAAACAAAGTCGATAAATATAATCGATAAAACATAGTCGATAAACATAGTCAATAATACAAAGTCGATAAAACATAGTCGATAAAACAAAGTCGATAAAACAAAGTCGATAAAACAAAGTCGACAAAACAAAGTCGATAAAACAAAGTCGATAAAACAAAGTCGATAAAACAAAGTCGACAAAACAAAGTCGATAATACAAGGTCGATAAATATAGTCGATAAAACAAAGTCGATAAAACAAAGCCGATAAATATAGTCGATAAAACAAAGCCGATAAAACAAAGCCGATAAAACAAAGTCAATAAAACAAGGTCGATAAATATAGTCGATAAAGCATAGTCGATAAACATAGTCGACAAAACATAGTCGATAAAACAAAGTCGATAAAACAAAGTCGATAAAGCATAGTCGATAAAACATAGTCGACAAAAAGTAGTCGATAAAACATAGTCGATAAAACAAAGTCGATAAAACAAAGTCAATAAAACATAGTCGATAAAACATATTCGATAAAACATAGTCGATAAACCAAAGTCGAGAAAACATAGTCGATAAAACAAAGTCGATAAAGCTTAGTCGATAACCATAGTCGACAAAACATAGTCGATGAAACAAAGTCGATAAAACAAAGTCAATAAAACAAAGTCGATAAAACAAAGTCGATAAATATAGTCGATACAACATAGTCGATAAACATAGTCAATAATACAAAGTCGATAAAACATAGTCGATAAAACAAAGTCGATAAAACAAAGTCGATAAAACAAAGTCGACAAAACAAAGTCGATAAAACAAGGTCGATAAATATAGTCGATAAAACAAAGTCGATAAAACATAGTCGATAAAACAAAGTCGATAAAGCATAGTCGATTACCATAGTCGACAAAACATAGTCGATAAAACAAAGTCGATAAAACAAAGTCGATAAAACAAAGTCGATAAAACAAAGTCGATAAAATAAAGTCGATAAATATAATCGATAAAACATAGTCGATAAACATAGTCAATAATACAAAGTCGATAAAACATAGTCGACAAAACAAAGTCGATAAAACAAAGTTGACAAAACAAAGTCGATAAAACAAAGTCGATAAAACAAAGTCGATAAAACAAAGTCGACAAAACAAAGTCGATAATACAAGGTCGATAAATATAGTCGATAAAACAAAGTCGATAAAACTTAGTCGATAAAACATAGTCGATAAAACATAGTCGATAAAGCATAGTCGATAAAACATAGTCGACAAAAAGTAGTCGATAAAACATAGTCGATAAAACAAAGTCGATAAAACAAAGTCAATAAAACATAGTCGATAAAACATATTCGATAAAACATAGTCGATAAAACAAAGTCAAGAAAACATAGTCGATAAAACAAAGTCGATAAAGCATAGTCGATAACCATAGTCGACAAAACATAGTCGATAAAACAAAGTCGATAAAACAAAGTCGATAAAACAAAGTCGATAAAACAAAGTCGACAAAACAAAGTTGATAAAACAAGGTCGATAAATATAGTCGATAAAACAAAGTCGATAAAACATAGTCGATAAAACAAAGTCGATAAAGCATAGTCGATAACCATAGTCGACAAAACATAGTCGATAAAACAAAGTCGATAAAACAAAGTCGATAAAACAAAGTCGATAAAACAAAGTCGATAAAACAAAGTCGATAAATATAATCGATAAAACATAGTCGATAAACATAGTCAATAATACAAAGTCGATAAAACATAGTCGATAAAACAAAGTCGATAAAACAAAGTCGATAAAACAAAGTCGACAAAACAAAGTCGATAATACAAGGTCGATAAATATAGTCGATAAAACAAAGTCGATAAAACTTAGTCGATAAAACATAGTCGATAAAACATAGTCGATAAAGCATAGTCGATAAAACATAGTCGACAAAAAGTAGTCGATAAAACATAGTCGATAAAACAAAGTCGATAAAACAAAGTCAATAAAACATAGTCGATAAAACATATTCGATAAAACATAGTCGATAAAACAAAGTCAAGAAAACATAGTCGATAAAACAAAGTCGATAAAGCATAGTCGATAACCATAGTCGACAAAACATAGTCGATAAAACAAAGTCGATAAAACAAAGTCGATAAAACAAAGTCGACAAAACAAAGTCGATAAAACAAGGTCGATAAATATAGTCGATAAAACAAAGTCGATAAAACATAGTCGATAAAACATAGTCGATAAAACATAGTCGATAAAGCATAATCGATAAAACATAGTCGACAAAACATAGTCGATAAAACATAGTCGATAAAACAAAGTCGATAAAACAAAGCCGATAAATATAGTCGATAAAACAAAGCCGATAAAACAAAGCCGATAAAACAAAGTCAATAAAACAAGGTCGATAAATATAGTCGATAAAGCATAGTCGATAAACATAGTCGACAAAACATAGTCGATAAAACAAAGTCGATAAAACAAAGTCGATAAAGCATAGTCGATAAAACATAGTCGACAAAAAGTAGTCGATAAAACATAGTCGATAAAACAAAGTCGATAAAACAAAGCCGATAAAACAAAGTCGATAAAACAAGGTCGATAAATATAGTCGATAAAGCATAGTCGATAAACATAGTCGACAAAACATAGTCGATAAAACAAAGTCGATAAAACAAAGTCGATAAAACAAAGTCAATAAAACATAGTCGATAAAACATATTCGATAAAACATAGTCGATAAAACAAAGTGGATAAAACAAAGTCGATAAAACAAAGTCGATAAAACATAGTCGATAAAACAAAGTCGATAAAACAAAGTCGATAAAACAAAGCCGATAAAACATAGTCGATAAAACATATTCGATAAAACATAGTCGATAAAACAAAGTCGATAAAACAAAGTCGATAAAACAAGGTCGATAAATATAGTCGATAAAACAAAGTCGATAAAACATAGTCGATAAAACATAGTCGATAAAACATAGTCGATAAAGCATAGTCGATAAAACATAGTCGATAAAGCATAATCGATAAAACATAGTCGACAAAACATAGTCGATAAAACATAGTCGATAAAACAAAGTCGATAAAACAAAGCCGATAAATATAGTCGATAAAACAAAGCCGATAAAACAAAGCCGATAAAACAAAGTCAATAAAACAAGGTCGATAAATATAGTCGATAAAGCATAGTCGATAAACATAGTCGACAAAACATAGTCGATAAAACAAAGTCGATAAAACAAAGTCGATAAAGCATAGTCGATAAAACATAGTCGACAAAAAGTAGTCGATAAAACATAGTCGATAAAACAAAGTCGATAAAACAAAGCCGATAAAACAAAGTCGATAAAACAAGGTCGATAAATATAGTCGATAAAGCATAGTCCATAAACATAGTCGACAAAACATAGTCGATAAAACAAAGTCGATAAAACAAAGTCGATAAAACAATGTCAATAAAACATAGTCGATAAAACATATTCGATAAAACATAGTCGATAAAACAAAGTCGATAAAACAAAGTCGATAAAACAAAGTCGATAAAACATAGTCGATAAAACAAAGTCGATAAAACAAAGTCGATAAAACAAAGCCGATAAAACATAGTCGATAAAACATATTCGATAAAACATAGTCGATAAAACAAAGTCGATAAAACAAAGTCGATAAAACAAGGTCGATAAATATAGTCGATAAAACAAAGTCGATAAAACATAGTCGATAAAACAAAGTCGATAAAACATAGTCGATAAAGCATAGTCGATAAAACATAGTCGATAAAACATAGTCGATAAAACAAAGTCGAAAAAACAAAGCCGATAAAACAAAGTCGATAAATATAGTCGATAAAGCATAGTCGATAAACATAGTCGACAAAACATAGTCGATAAAACAAAGTCGATAAAACAAAGTCGATAAAACAAAGTCATTAAAACATAGTCGATAAAACATATTCGATAAAACATAGTCGCCAAAACATAGTCGATAAAACATATTCGATAAATATAGTCGATAAAACAAAGTCGATAAAACAAAGTCGATAAAACAAGGTCGATAAACATAGTCGATAAAACATAGTCGATAAAACATAGTCGATAAAACATAGTCGATAAAACAAAGTCGATAAAACAAAGCCGATAAAACAAAGTCGATAAAACATATTCGATAAAACATAGTCGATAAAACATAGTCGATAAAGCATAGTCGATAAAACATAGTCGATGAAACATAGTCGATAAAACAAATTCGATAAAACAAAGCCGATAAAACAAAGTCGATAAAACAAGGTCGATATATATAGTCGATAAAGCATAGTCGATAAACATAGTCGACAAAACATAGTCGATAAAACAAAGTCGATAAAACAAAGTCGATAAAACATAGTCGATAAAACATAGTCGATAAAGCATAGTCGATAAAACATAGTCGATAAAGCATAGTCGATAAAACATAGTCGACAAAACATAGTCGATAAAACAGTCGATAAAACAAAGTCGATAAAACAAAGCCGATAAAACAAAGTCGATAAAACAAAGTCGACAAAACATAGTCGATAAAACATAGTCGATAAATATAGTCGATAAAACGTAGTCGATAAAACAAAGCCGATAAAACAAAGTCGCAACGTTGCCTATAGGCGACGTTGCTATAGCGCGTTGTGAATTACCATTATTATGGTAATTAAATGTCTTTGACATATCTCGGGACCCTGGGGTCCCGGACCTTTGGAATTATGGTAATTATTATTATGGTAAACAAAGTCATGAGTTATTACTCATGACTTTGTTTGTATTTACCTTTTACATTATAACTTAATTTTTAAACAATTACTTATTACTTATTATTACTTAATTTTATTTTTATTGTATTATTTCATTATCAGTTATCATTTAAGTTATCTTTGTGAGTGGGCAATATGTACGAGCTACGCTGTACATGCAAATAACTTGTCCTACTTACAGTGAAACGTTGCAGTTTATTACTTTATAACATATTACTTTAACAATCGGTTGTTTACTCGTTCAACATTAACATCCCAATACACAACATCAACATAACATTTTCACTGTTGGGAGTTTACGCCCCAGCAGTGTTGGTTAATGCGCAATAGAAAAACAGTTTGCAGTTCAGATCACATTATAATTTACTATCAAATTAATCACACTAACTAAATTATACACACACTGGGTGCGGCGGCGTTTATTAAAATCACCAATTAACACAATGATCACAAATTACAACTAAACAATAACTGAGCACCACGAATCGAGAACAGTTCTGCAACGTCTTGACTCCAGTGCGACCAAAGGCTCAATGGCCTCCTCGCCTTGGCCATCAAACATCACGACTCTGTAGAAGCGCGCCTTTTTTGGTGTCGGTAAATCACTCTTGATGTCGCCAGTGGCGCGCTTGCGATTCGTTTCGTGTCCGTACTAATGACCGGATCCGACATATATATAATTCACATGTTTTATTTGATCATGTTAAATCTTTGTAGTTATACAAATCCATTCTCCATTCCATGCTCCATTCGTTTCCCATGGACGCCAACTGCTACGATCTTTATATAGTTACCTATTCTATTTATTTCGTTTACGTTCATATTATCTGCTATCTAATTGCGTAACACCTTTTCGTAAATGATTAAGACTATTCTGTCTCATTTTGCAGTTCAACAACATTAATTGCGTTATTTACGTTGTTGAGCAGGTTTTTTTTTCGAACTTATGAAGCAATGGATTGGCAATCTGTTTAAATGATTCAGATTGTGATTGATCGTTTATTATGCAATTAGGGTGCTGGTCATACACGCAGACAAACCACACATCTTTGTTTTATATTTTTTGTCATCTTCTGTTATTATTTTAAGTAGGTATGTCCTATTCATGTATGGACATATTTATTATTTACGTAAATATAATAAACCAACTTATTCAATGCAAACTATTAAAATAATATGATAACAATCTTAAATTATTATCAGAATATTAACAATATATTGAAAAAAAAAAATTGGTTGGTGATCTAAAATCAGACAGGATAGTCCTCACTATCTGAAACGTATGGTTACCCTACGAAATTACGTGCGTGCAGTTGCGGGGTCGCGGGGAGGTGACGCGTGGCTCCGCCCATTCGCTCGAGGTCGCTGTCACTTATTGTCGTCTTAAGACACAACACTGCACTTTCTGTTGACAAACCACGCCGAAACCTGAATTGGTTGTCATGAACATTTACAGTTTTATTTAGTTTTGTATTAAGCAGACTGTCAAACAGTTTTGGTATTTTTTTTATATTATAGTAGCTAGAGAGATCGGCCTATTGGATGCCGAGCGATGAAATGGAAGTTTGTACGCACAATATTGAGAGATTTACCATGTTATTTTAAGAACATAGACTTCTTATAGGTTTTCCTGTAATCTATGAGTAAAGAGTCATACTATGTACTTTTTTCATAATTTTTGGTCCAGTAGTTTCGGAGATAAGGGGGGAATGATCAATTTTCATTGAATTTCTTAAATATCTTTAAAAGTATTTATTTTAAAATTATATAAAAAATATGTAACAAGCCCTTTTATTTGGTATGTCACACGGTACTGTTAGCAAAACTTTTTTTTAAATTTTCTTGTTTGCCCCCTAAAAGTGTTATTTACGTTACACAGTCGTATTTGGGTCACAGAAATACATATGTGTACCAAATTTCAACTTAATCGGTCCATTAGATTCGGAGTAAATTGGCTGTGACAGGCGGACAGACAGACGGACAGACAGACAGACAGACACACGAGTGATCCTATAAGGGTTCCGTTTTTTCCTTTTGAGGTACGGAACCCTAAAAAGCTTGCTTATTGCTTATTATGTCGGCAAATAATGCCTTTGCTTACTATGTCAACCTATAGCTACAATTTGCGTTACTATAATCAGAGAAGGTATTAATATTAAAGTTGTTTATGCATAGTCTTACCCCTTGCCCTCTTATTAAGACGCCAATTTAGAAGATTTTAGTGACTTTTAAATCTGTTATTACGCCTTCAAATAATGCAAGTAAGTTATGCAAAAAATGTACGTTAAATCAGAACGCATATACTGTTATATAGGTATGTGAATATTTAAGTATTGTAGTAACTACAGTTTTGAGCAGTTTGGGGTCGAAACGCTCGCTTGGATCTAGTGCCTAAGTGCGCGTCTCCTTTTTAAGAAAATTTCTCGCCGACTGATCGACACTTCACGTGTCCAGAGGACTGGCTGGTTCTTTCTTTGGCCAAAGAAACAGCATTGCAATGCTGCCAATTTTCTGGCTCGTTTCCGAATAACAGCGATGCAGACGAAATCTTCGACGTCTAAGGGCCGATTTTTCAATTGTCAGTTAAATCGTCGAATAGCTATCAAGTGTATAAAATTAGCTGGCTGTTTATCAAGCGGATAAATATTTTCAAATTTTCAATCTGAAGAATCTTTGGTCTTTGCTACCAACTTCACACCAACGAAAACGAGATGCACAGATACAGTATTTAATGTGTTAGACAAGAATAGAAACAAAACGTATACAAAACGAAAACCTGAATTTGCTGAATTTGTGAAAAATAATGGATCAAATCAAGAAACGTGAGCACGCTACAAACTTTTATCGTTCAGAAATACGCTTACTGACAGAATTAGTGACCAAATATCGATCAGTAATTGAAAATAAAATAAACTGACGCTGTGACCAACAAAGAAAAAGATGCTGCTTGGAGTAAAATTGCAAACACTTTCAATGCTGCATCAAGTGAATCTGCAGTACGTACGGCCAAAACATTAAAATTAAAGTACGAGAGCCTAAAAAAACTAACAAAGAAAAAGATGACTCTCCACAGACAGGAGTTGTATAGACCAGGTGGCGGACCTGCTACTGCTCCTGATATAAATGATGTGGAAAAGAAAGTGCTGGCAATATGCTCAAACATAATAATACAGGTAGGTCATAAATAACCGATTTTATTTTAAACACCAATTTGGTCATCAATTTTAGAAATATATATTTATTTATAAAACTTCAAACTTCAATGATCTCAATGCTTCACCTTCTTTTACTTTTATCCTGAATTAATCTAGTCTGTCTTTTTTCTAGATATAATTCATCCAGTAGAGTGTGTGGATACTCCTATGCCTATTGAGTCAGTCAATATTATACATATTGAAGATGAGATGGTGGAAGAAACAACTGGTATGTATTTTTAATACATAATGATACAGTACAAACTCCCGGGTGGATACAAATAAATATAAACCAATTATTACTGTAGCAAGCTATACATAAATTTTGTAGCTGCTATACTTATAGTATTCTCCTGAAGCTTCTGTATATAGCGGGAATAACTTTTAAGCCAAAAGCCAGGCTATTCAAGATGCTAGTACAAGTACCTTTGGTTAGGTGAATTCAATGCTGACTTTTTTTTCTAGATTTAGTTCAACCAGTAAAACGTAGTACTGTCACTGTTAAAAAGAATGTTGTGTTCAGTCGGGCAATATAATACAGATTGAAGATGGGATGGTGGAAGAAATAACTGGTATGTAATTACATAATGATACAATACAATCTCCCAGGTGGATATAAATAAATATACACCAATATTATTATTGCAGTACCAAGCTATGCACAAGTTTTGTAGCTGCTAAGACAACACAATTTCTGTGTACAGTTAGGAATAACTTTTGCTTTTACTGGTTTAGTACCTATGAATAGGTGTACTCGTGCCAGTGTTCAAATATATTAAATATAGTTTATTTTTATTTATTTTTCAGATTTAAATGTGAATCAACTTCTGTTGGATAAATCATTTGATAAACATAATAATGAAGGTATAATAAAAGGTATAGTTTCCTATGTTAATTTTTATTAGGAATCCGTAGTCAACTAGGAACTCTTTAATTTTAGTCTGTCCGTCTGCCTATATATCTGAGCTCTCCTGTTAAGATAAAATGTATAAGGCATTACATCTTTTGGGGCAACACACCTATTACTTTAGTAAGATCATACATATAGATTTGTCTATTTGATTGCCAGTAATTTTTATAACATAACATTTTACAGATCCGCAAAATAAATGGGGCACATGGAACTCAAGATCTTTAAAGTCCAAGGTCCTATCACAAATACTGAAACCTAATAAGGTCAGTGTAACAGCAAAACTGGATATATCAAGTGAAGCACGATTGGAACTCATACAGCTGCAATTAGAAATTGCAAAAAAAGAGCATTCCTTTGTAGATGAAGAATATAATTATAAGATTGTTAACTCTTCAAAATGACGCAATGACACTGTAGCGGTTATACCGTCACATACGAACTACGCATCAAAAGACATCACGTCACACAAATCCTGCATCGCGCAATTAGAGTTTACCGAGCGATCGCCTTGTATACAAGATTTTAACTTCAAACCGTTGGGCAGTTGCCCGCCAGACACAACACCCGTCTCTGGTCGGAGGATCCTCCCTTTTCTATGGTGGATGAGTGAACTTTACACCCTGTTCTTCATACCACTAAATTGGTGACCCCGAGTATGAACGTCAACGCCGCCTTCATGCAAATACTTCGGCATGACGTCATCGTTATCATCACTCCCGCAAGCTTTCGTGAGGCGAGTCACACAGCCAGCACCCACGGCTTCAACGCTTCAACGGGTATCCTGACCACCAGCATGCAGCGAACGCGCATTCCTGGTCATCACCCTCAGCCTCATCACCCCGACTCACTGGGGAATCACCCCGACTCACTGGGGAATCACCTCAATTACCCCGAGTCACTGGGGAATCACCACAAACAGTTCCAACTCACCGCGAACTATGTGGCACCCGGTTCCGACTCACTGGAACCACAGCTGGCACCGTGAAGCGTCGCAAGATTCAGCCCATTATCGACCTCCGGTCTCCGGAGGGGAGTGGTGTAGCGGTTACACCGCCACCGTCACATACGAACTACGCATCAAAAGACATGACGTCACACAAATCCTGCATCGCGTAACTAGAGTTTACCGAGCGATCGATATGTATACAAGATTTCAACTTCAATCCGTTGGGCAGTTGCCCGCCAGACACAACACCCGTCTGGTCGGAAGGATCCTCCCTTTTCTATGGTAGATGAGTGAACTTTACACCCTGTTTCTCATGCCACTAAAATACCAACTGATGCTCAGCGCAATGCAGAAAAAACATTGATATTGATTATTTTGTTAATTTTATTGTAAGTAATTTTTAATAAAATAAAAAAAAAACATTTTGAATAAGTACTAGGTGTTTACGTTATTTTACAAATTTAACTTGTGAGAGATTCGAAATATTCAAGTATAGTATCCTTTATAGTGCTTCTTCGTGCGTCACTATATTCAACAAGTTCTGGTGGAAATACTGGCTGATGTCTGAACCTCAGAATCTATCGGTGGCTCGCTCTCATTTCTGCTAGGTACGTGCTAAATTGTGTAATACTGCAGTGGCCACAATAATGTCTTCGGCAAGAAGTATCTTAAACCTCAATCCAATACTCAGCACTGGAAATTTTCTTTTCCAGACACTAAAGTGTCTTTCTATTACATTTTGAGTCCTAATATGAGATTCGTTGTACAATTGTTCGACTTGTGTTCGAGGATTGCTGAGTGTTGTCAACAAATAATTATTAAAAAAATATCCGCTATCGCCAAACACAAGCCCATTACCAAAAGCTCCATTATTACACTGATATTTGGCAGCTGAATTAAAAAATATAAGACTTTTGTGAGTTGATCCTGGCCATATTGTTACAATGTCTTGAAATTGCAAATCACTTGTACACATGGCTTGGACATTTAATGAGAAGAAGCCTTTCCGGTTCCTGTAGTTCTCTGCAGTATTTACAACTGTTAAAAATAACACAAAATACAATTCTTAAATTAGATAGGACTCTTGTACGAGTATGTGTATGTGGTAAGTACACAGTGGACACTACGATGAAATAAAAATATTACCTAAATAGGTAGGTACTGACCTGGAGAAATTATTTTAATATAGCTACAATCTATAGCTGCAATAATTCTTGGAAATCATGCAATATTAAAAAATCCTTCCTGCATAGCTAATATTTCTTCCCTATTTGCAGGAAATTTAACAAAATTCTGTCGAAGGGAAGCTATAGCTCCTGTCACTTTTTTACAATTTTGCGTACTGTAGAATTATGTAGTCCACCGAAATCTCCAATAGTAATGTCGAAACTAGCACAAGCATAGAATCGAAGAGCCAGCAGTAATTGATGCATAGGTGGAACACATTGATTTCTGGAAAATAATTTATTTATAAGTTAGTTACGGCAGACAAAGAAAATAGGTTCTTAGTAGGTATATAAGTACCTACAGAAACCTATACATAAGTAGGTAAATATATTACTTATATACAAATTTTGGCATCATTTACCGATCTGTCACATGAAACTTTATCTTCGATCAAAGATTGCAATAATTGCACAGTATCTTTCTGGAGACGAAATCTTCTGTGAAATTCCTTGTCGTCCCACAAAGAAATATTGTCTGATCTTTCTCTTACAACTCTTTCTTTTCTGTCTGGATACAAGTAATTCAACATCAGATATTCCTCTTCGATGGCTTCGTCAATTGAGTCTGGCCGATTGAGTCCCATATTTTATCCTTTTTACGTATATTTTTATTTGGGGCTTGTTGCTAAGTAACAACAGCTGCGCGGGTCGATCGATCAGGTTAAGCTGCCGCGGTTGGTCTGTGGATGGGTGACCATCTTTACATACCAAGAACCCTCTGTGCCTCGGAAAACACGTTAAGCCATTGGTCCCGGTTGTAATTTGTAGATCTTTGACAGTCGTTACGGGTAGTTAGAAGCTCAAAAAGTCTGAAAACCAGTCTTACCAAGGGGTATCGTGTTACCTAGTAACCAGGTTGTGGAGGTCAGATAGGCAATCGCTCCATGTAAAATACTGGTACTCAGCTGCATCCGGTTAAATTGGAAGCCAACCCCAACATAGTTGGGAAAAGGCTGGGCAGATGATGATCTCCAACAAAAGATGTACACAATACATGACACATAATTAAAGGGCAAGATCGGGTATTAAATAGGTGTACTCCTTCACTTATAAAATACCACAGCATGCACAATAAAGTTGAAAACTAAGCTAACAAAGTTAAAACAAGTTAATAGATAAAAGAACATGTCCAGTTTTTGTATGGACGTCGGCATAGTTATCGAATCGAATGTACATAAATGATTTTTGGTGTTTTATATTCGTAAATATTGACACATTAAATTGCTATAAAAAAAAACTGATAGAACTTGTCAATAAGTGTATAGATTATAATTTCGCTATTAAAAAACTTATGGCGCTTTAAAATAGCGAACAGTTGTGAATTATTACGGTTAACTGATATGGTCTTAGTATTATTCAGCTCAACACACACACACACACAAAGCGGGTGCGTGTTGGGCGCGGGACGGCAGTACGGCGGGCTTGTATATGGTAATTCCTTGTATTATAATTTATGTATGTCGGCCATTGATATATAAAAACCCAAGATGCACAGTCTCGAATAAAAATAACGCTCGAAAGTGTCCCGAAACTCTGTTTCTGTCTCTTTCTATAAGCTACAAGCATAAATTATTGCAATTCAACCTTACGCCAATTGTTTAAAGTTGTTATTACAACGCAGGTACTTAAAGCAATAAAATTTTACGACCGACTGTGGTTGGAAGGACAAGGTATTGAGTGGAGTCGAACATGACTTTTTTTTTTCATCGTACATTATTAGTTTGTTAAATTGTGTTTTAAACACATAAATATACTTTTGTTTGTGCATAAATATGTTTTTGGGTAGCCTATGGGTATATCAAAAAAACAAATAATAACTGTTAAAATTAATAATAATGAATGGTATTAATTTTGCAAAAATCTAATCAATCAAGGCATTTATTACAAGTGGGCCAGTTACAGGCACTTTTGAATTGTCATCGAAAATTAACATACATATCTTCCTCCAAAAAATGCTCGGAACAAACGACGCTTCAATTATTCGGCTTAAAAAAATCTTCTCGCCTTTGTTGGCTGACGATTGATGTCTATAATTCTCCACATCGTATTGGGTCACGAGGAAAACTAAAATATAAAAATTAGAAGTTTCCATGAAGTTTATAATGTGACACTTACAGACTACAGACTACGCGACACTTCAGTCTATCCTTAGCATGCTGCATGTCGCGAACTCATAAGTCGGCCCATAAATTAATCGTTATACATCATAATATTTACGAACATTAAAAAAATGTTAAATTGGCTATCTCCTGACCTATACGTTATGTAACGTAAATATTTATATTTGTCAAAAACTACATACAAAAAAGTTCAAAAGTACATACAAAAATAAAAAAAATCGACTCCACTTCTTCAAATTAGAACAGGGTCATTTTTATAATGCGACTAAAATAAAAAGGAGACTGTAATGCGTTGTTCTAACACTGAACAAGCAGCCATTGAAGTTAGCCGTATTGTACTTTGAGCGTTGAATGAAGTTTTTAGAAAAAATAAATCAAAATCACACATTGCTTGTTATAATCAGTCATAAAAACAACAAAAACTAGTCAATAAGTTTTTTACTTACCGAAAATTCGATATCCCACCCTTTTTTAACCTTCTTGACGTAATATTTTTACAATTTCTCACATAACACTTCGGCATTTTTAACGACTGCTTCCAAACGCGAGCGACGCGAGACTATTTGAAATGAGCGCACAATTTAGAATGTTGCGCTCATTTTTTGCGGACGTTTTTTAGACGTTGAGTGTTCATCTTGAGTTTTTATATATCAATGATGTCGGCACACGATACACGTGCGCGGGTCGGGCGCGTAGCGGGACGAGTGCGGAGCGGGTCGGGCGTGGAGCGGGTTGGGAGCAGGAGCCGCCCACGAGTTTCGTGTGCTGACATGTATTATGCTGAGATATGGGCCTTTTTGGCCTCGCACAGGTCGTTACTATTTACTATTTTTTGTTAGTTTGTTAGTTTAAAATGCTCTTTTCTTATTTTTTAATTTAATTCTATTTTTTATTACTGTCTGTATTTCCTGTGCGTGTCCCAAATAAAATATTTTTCTTTCTTCTTCTCTTTCTTTCTAATATAATACAAGGAATTACAATATATACAAGGCCACCGTACTGCCGTCCCGACCAGCGCCCGACACGCACCCGCCTTGTGCGTGTTGAGCTTTAGGCATTTAAACAAAGTAATGGCTACCTGAATTTTAAGGATTTTAACTGTATATTGATTAATATTTATTAAATTGGGTAAAAGTCTCAAAAAATGTGTCAATAATTACAAAGTAGGATATTTGAAACGAATGTTTTTCTTAAAGTACATTTTACCCTTATTTTTATTTATATAGTTTAATTACCACTAAACAAGGGAAACACAAAAAAACAAAAGAGTAAAAATAATAATTTATTTATTACAGAAAATTAAGAGAAATATTTTTGTTAGATTATTAAATGCCTACCTAGATAACTCAATAATATACGTTAGGTACAGCAATGCAGCGCTAGTGTTAAAGAAACCGAGCTCAACCAAGAGCATTTTTATTTCACATACACACTAACCTGGATTAAGTGTAATATAAAAGTATTGCAGTGCTGCAGTAATTACTCGTACATAAATAACTGCTTTAAACATAACCAGATATGTAAAATAAATACAAGCGTTGATGCATATATTATTTTACAATTGTAATTGTGGTTTTAACAAAGATTAGCCTTTTGTTCGATTATTTTAATATTCTTGAATTGTTAATAATATGTTGACTAAAAATCCTGCTGGAGCTTGAATATTGTTTTGGTGTCTTGCCCAACCAGGGTACCAGATTATTGTCATAACGTGACAACAACAACCAGTGGTTCTGTTCCCAACAAGGCAATTACAATAGTACCCTAAAATAGCTTCCAAGACAGAATCACTATCATGTTCAGTGTCAAATAAAACATAAGAAAAGTAAATTATCTGGGAAACATGACAAGACTTAATACGTCCTCTTAATAAATAAGGATTATTTTCACCAACCCGTATTATCATTTCTTGGGAGTGTTCCAGTTCTGGACACACTTCAACAACATAGATACCATTATCCCTAACATGTTCACCGAACTGGCTGGTGGATTGATGTCCGAAGCCAATTCCTGCATGCCTCGTGATGAGTCATGCACTGCCTGTCTATTTATTGCATCCAACACACATGACAAACGTAGTTGTTTCTTGAGGGCTGAAAATAAACCACAGTTAGAATAAACACATATATTACAGCCTATGTTAATATTATTTTTAGCAACAACGGTATCTTTTGTATACTGTATCTGTTAATGTTTTCAAGTATTATGTTATTGTGTTTACTATGTTACAACATGCCTACTTTAGGCAAGTATTTAAAGATGGAAAATATGTAAAACACAGATATTACAATCATACACACAATATGAAAACTCATTTTTTTATGGATTAATTAATACAACTAGTTATTTATAATAATAAAAAACAAAATGCTTACCACATAATTAGTATTTTGTAATAATAGGACAGCCAGCAATGGACAGTCCATACTGACATTATGATGTCTTATTTTTCTCACAGATTTCTCACAACCAAGGCAAACCATGTTATGCCCCAATAGTCGCTCGTGTTCACCAGCTTTGGTACTTAATAATAAGAAGCATGGATGGCAAATAAATGTATCCAGAGGCAACTGAAAATAAGATACACTAAGTTAATATCGCAAACCATAAAATATACCAGAAGTAGGTATATAAAAATGAATACGATTAAATTTTTTCTACTCCAACTTCATACCTGAGTTTGAGCATTGGTTATCCAACGCGAAAGTCTTGTTTGATGGTGTGCAGAAAACGAGGATATGAGATTCCTCTGCAACCTTTGCATGGCTATTCCGCAGTGGATTCATCTCATATTGATCCACAAAACAAATCCGAAACGCAATGCAAATCAAAGTCCAGTGTAAATAGCAAGGTAATGAAGTGGTAGAAGGTATCAGTCCTTAGAAATAAGCGGGGGTCAAAAATATTAGAAAATAATCACAAAAACCAAACACAGTACGGAACGAAGAATCTGCAATAACATTACAAATACATTGACATTTGACATAGATAATGACACATTGTCAAACAAGTAAACGCGTTCCGTTTCAAGATATTTTTTTGGGTGTAATATAAAAATACTATCTTACTCATCAACTTAGGAAAAGATAATTTTATTCAAGCAAAAAATACCAATGAAGACAGTTTCGTATGAATAAAATGTTCCTAATAAGAGCATTTTGTCGTCCATATTACATGTCCACAAGTAGTATTATACATGGTGTGGAACGTCAGTTATTATACATTTGTCTTTCTCTATGGTCCATTATGGCTGACGTTGACAAATGGTACTTTGAATTCATCTTACATTACTTATTAATTTGATTTAAAAACTGACAAGTTCAGAGAGGCTAAAAACTACGTAATAATTCATTTTTCTATTTTTACTAAACAATGTATTTACTATGTTCGTGTATATGGAATGTACTTTTTTTTCCATGTCTTTTGGAAAATAAAATGAATTTTTAAAGGACATAAAAAACAAGAAAATATAACATTTAGAGATACTAAGTCTAATAAACACTTTTTATATTTGGACAGAGACTCGCAGATGTCTAAGTTCGTAGTTTTAGCTAACATGTTGTATTGCCTACTAAGTCTTGGCACAGCGCCGCAGCGGCGTAATGACCGAGGTTAGTTTTTGAGCCAGGAATGTGAAATAAATTGTATGTGTTATGGGTGGGAATCTGAGTCGGAATTTTAATCCCAAATGAGCTCAAAACTTCACTGCAATCTATCCTTCCACTCAAAATCTTGTGAAGGATGATGCAGTCCAGTTTCTTCCTACGACTGGCTAGTGTATCCATGTGATAGTGTTTCAACCGGTCAGTATAGCTAGTGAGTTGTTTAGCAAAGTGATCTCCGTTGCACAGATGGTAAAGGAACCGCTTTTGGACACTCTCTAATCGCTTGGAGGAAACTTCGTAATGCAGATTCCATACCACGGAATTCTAGGATTGGACAGACTAAAGTGTTGAAAAGCTTTATCTTAGTAGCGGGCCTTTTAAATTCCTTACTATTATGTAAAACAAATCTCAGCACCTTGAAAGATCTTGAGACAATATTCAGGATGTGCACATCGAACTTTAGAGCTTGATCTAGTTGAACATCCAGGTCGTGAACTTTGCTCAGTTTCTGTACCTCAACTCCCTCTATGTAGTATACTTGTTCTCAAGCACTTTTTAATTACGATTAAACTGGATGTAGTGACATTTTTACTTATATTTAAAAGCATTTTGTTTAATTGACACCATTCTACAAGTCTGTTTATGTCTTCCTGTAGCATTTTGGAGTCAAAGTTATTCTGAATTGGCTACATTATCTTTAAATCGTCCGGAAACTAATAGACACGGGAGTGTTTGAAGCACTCTATTATGTCATTAATAAAAACACTAAAAAGAATCGGCCCCAAAATGCGATCATTGCGGGATTCCAGAGGTTGCTAGATAACTTTCAGAGAAATGACCATTCACTACCACTTTTGATTCTCTCTTCTCCAGTTAAGATTTAAACCTCCCTATCAACGTTCCACCCACACCCAGTTGAGCCAATTTATCAATAAGAAGGCAGTGATCTACTTTATCGAATGCCTTGCTAAAATCAGTATAGATTGCGTCCACTGGAATACGATTGTCATGGCACATATACAAAGCCGACGTAAAACATATTAGATTAGTATTGGTCGATCTAGATTCAACGAAACCATGCTGATATTCAGTAATGTGTTCTTTAAGGTACCACATCAAATGTTTGCTAACAAGTTTTTCGAATACTTTTCGAAACTGGTAATAAGATTGGTCTATAAATTAGCCACTAAATAGTTTTCACCAGATTTAAATAAAGTTATGACGAGAGCTTCTTTCCATGTGTCTGGAAAGATACCATCGTATAAAGATTTATTGAACATTATTTGTAGGGGCAATACTTGCACAGCTTTTAATAAACATAGGAGGAATACCATCGCTACCCGCGTCTTTAGTTTTATCCAATCTAGTTAATTCGCGGTACAATTCATTGCTATCAAATTACAAACTACACAGTGCTGCAGACATGAGAGAATAACCAGTGTTAGTGAGATTTGGACTATATGTAGGAGCGTTAAAGGTACCTGCGAAATTTTCACGAAACATGTTGCAAACATCGCTTCCACCTGATGCGATTTTGTTGCTATGAGACATTTGTGCCGGATATGTACTTGCTACCTTTTCTTTTATTTTTTATGAAAGACCAGAAAGATTTCGGATTTTTCGTTATGTTGTTTTCAATATTAGAGGTATATTTCTTGTAGCATGTAGAACTTAGAACATTGTATTCATCCCGTAATCAGTTCATCTTTTTAAATTCAGTGCATCTTTTTCTTTCTGTTTCATTAAGAAAAGGACAGAATATAAATTTTAGTTTAGTCTTGTCAAATCAGCGCTTGACGTAAATTCACGTAATTTTAGTATGGAAGTTTTTACTCACGTCTAAACTTGTATAGAGTAGCGACAGGTTTTGATGGGTGTCAAGATTCTGTTAAAATAAAGTTAAAATTTTAGATGTTTTTAGTTCTAATATAACTAAAATTGTACAGAAAGCAACGAGAGCTATCAAATAGTGATCAACTATTATTTTTAAAAGCTATCACTATCTATTTCTTACTCATTAGAATGAAATAGCATTATTTTTGTATAAATTAATATTCCTAATGGCCTTTTAATAAATAATAAAAAATCCTCACCCCTAACAAATTATGTTTTGGTAAAAGAAAGTTTTGATGAGTCACTGGTGGTAGTGTGTTCACCAACCTAGGTAAAATGAAGCTCATAAAAAGCAAACAGCTCAGAAAAATAAAAAGTTGCCGTGTGACAGCCACGCTTGACAACATGGTTGACAAAGATATGCAGTCGATGCTTTTGCCTCTAAACCAAATGCATACCATTTTGTTATGTCCTAAGTATCGTATTAACGATAACTTTATATTTCCAAACAGTCTTACAGTGAAGGTGGTGTCATTTTGTGAACTGATTCTTTACACTTTACTTTACTTATATCGCATTACTAGTATCGAATTTATAAAGAAAAGATATGTGACTTCAACGTACATCTACTCGTACTTATGTTTTGTCTGTTATAGTATCGGATTTATAATTAATTATGTCTTCAATGTGTTGCTAACGAAAAGAAATGTATCTATAGTCTTGAAAATGTTAGAAATTCACAGATTTCTTAACGAAAAGACCAGTTTTAGGGGATTCATTATTTGGAATTGGATCAGTATCGTTCTAACCATAGGTTTTAATCTTTGCATGCATATTTATATCTACATAAAACTAAACCAGAACATATTACATCTAATATGTGGGCTACCTGCGTTGTGTTTCGATGTTAATATTGTGTACGCTATCAGACTGATTAAGTTTTCAAATGATAAAGTTCACTTATGGAACATTAAAGCTCAACATTTGCAACAGATGAATCCTAGCGATAATGAAGCTATTTGCAAAAGAATGTTTGAAGTATACGTAAATATTTTGGAGTGTTATAACATCTACAGGACTTCCTATCAGCAAATGGTTAGTACGATTACTCATTAACAAAACAAAGCTATAAATAACATAAAAACCGTCGAGAGGTATCGTAGCACACGATTGGAATGAACCGACAACATTTTTGTGACGTAACAAATATGTCGTGACGATTAAAATGTATAACATGCGATAAGGAACTTCGTTCCAAAAGCTATTTGAAAAAATACCATTTGATTTTCAGATCGTGTTTCACACGGTAGAGTTCTTCTGTCTTACTTTGATCAAATTGCAACAAACACTCGATATTTTTAAATTAACTGCACTTGGTGGACATGAGTTTGTGAGTATTTCTTTCTTCATTTTGATTTTATTTTAGTACAATAGTATCTTATGCTAAGTACACTTACAGTGACTTTGATCGCCGGTAGCTTGCTGGCGATTTCATAAGCTATGCATATAAAACCTCTATAGTACCCAAAATTGCTCAGCTATAATTTTTTTCAGGATTCAGCGGTTTTTTATATCATAGTTTTGTACATTTGGGCGATAAAGAGTTTAACACTTCACACTATCTTAAGCGTGTGCTGCGAACAATTCTACACTGCAATGAATAATACTCAAGGTTCATGCGCGCTTATTTCAGCATCCAATTGCACAGGTAATTTATTCGAAACTATTTAAAAAAAGTTCTAATAATGATTGGATTAAAGGTGGGGAAATGACATCAAACGGGCCGCTGAAACAACATGGGGCAAAGAGGCCAGAGAGTCATGAGACTGAAATAGGATCGAGGAAGCCTTTGCCGACTGAAAAAAGGACATAAAAAACGTAAACAAACACAAAAACTGACGATTACACTTTATGTTTGTCCGACTAGAAGGCTAATAATTCTTGGAAAACTTCCAAGAATTATTTTATAAATAATTACTTTGGCAATGTAACATAATAATAGAAATAGGGCGTGTTGTAATTATTCATATCAACTAGGATTTAATTCGTCAAATTCACTACATTTATTCTAATGTTACAGAAGCCGAGAGAAAGCTAAGCAAGAATATTCAACGCCTACATCGAGCTAGATTCAACAAGATGAATGTTTGTGGAATGTTCTACGTTGATGCTACTTTTCCGTTGAAAATGATGGCTTTAATTACTAACTACACCATTGTATTACTGCAATTTGCGTTTTTATAATTCCCTTAATAGATGCTATATATATTATTTAAAATGTTTGTTACAATGAAATTGGGTGATAAAATATTTTATTGAATTTCAGTAAACACTTATTAAGTATTTGCAAACTTATCAAATTAAAAAACATTCATTCTAAAACTAAAACTTTATGTTTGAAAATGTTTATACCAACCAACATGTTTCTTTTTTCATACCTTTTAAATAGAAATCAGAATCAATAAATCATCTATGTCTGTGTGAAGGTCGCATGTTACTAAGCTAACGTGGGCTACGTCGGCGATTTATGTTTTGGAATATAGTGTAGTATAGTGTTAATTTTCGTAATAAAAAACGTTCAAAATCTAGTCTCAATCTGATCTCAGTGACAATCATTCATCATTATCATTTTCTGTAACACACTTCACACTTTCATTTGTTTCTTTTTCATTTGTTTTCGTTTTTTATTCCTGTTTTACTTGTAGTAATATAATATAAGACGTTTATTTTCTCTACACAAGTTATGTACTTAATGCTAGTGTTTGACAATAGTGCACGAACAAGGAGCTAACTTTGTGAGAGACCGGTGCCTGAAATAGGTTTAAATAAAAACCTGTATTACAGGTCACCAGGGCCCTCCCGCGGCTAGATGCCTGTGATATGGACCATGAGGACAATGTATACTTAACTAACGTTGAATATGAGTACAATATGATGTGTTATGTTCTTTTAGTCTGTGCTAAATAAATGTATTTTGTTTCTTTCTTTCTTTCTTAATCAGGGTCAAAAACTTGTCAAAAATTTTGAGCAGTTATAGCCTAAGATCTGACCTAGAGACGACCTTCACCCATCTGTTTAATAGATTAAAATTATTTTATGTATGTCTAGTATGTTAAAAAATACATCGCGAGTGGGTTGGCAAAAAAAAACCTGCCAGACTATGATTCATTAAAATCGGCCAAGTGCGTGTCGGACCACGCAAAATGAAGGGTTCCGTAGGATGAATTGTTTTGATGAAAATATGTTCTTCCATACTCAATGTATGGGAAAACATGTTTTTGTAACTGCAAAGTTAAGTTGGTTGATTATTACTCGTTAACTTGTAGAGCCTACTTAGCTGTGATAGTTTTCCTTTTAATTTCTTTATATAAACTACTGCTGTGATTTTTTTCAAACATCCATAACCAACCATTTAGCTGGCAGGGGGGGACACTTGACTCTAACAAAAATTAGCACTTTAAAGCTTAATATTTCGCAAACGAATCCTTGAATTTAAAAATGGTTTTCACAAACTCACAATGTTTTTAAAGGACCTTTCCAATGATTATTTTTTAACCCATTGTGTGGGGTATTCCACACCATGGATTGAAAAAAAAACAAACCTAAAAAAAACATTTGTTTTACCACTTGTCGGCGTAATTAATATGTATACCTATGCCAAATTACAGCTTTCTAGTACTAAGGGTCTCGGAGCTAGACCGCGGACAGACAGACAGACAGATAGACAGACGGACAGACAGACAGACGGACATGACGAAACTATAAGGGTTCCTTGTTCACTACGGAACCCTAAAAATGACTTTTTTCCAAAATTGCACTCATTTGTTTAACGATTAATTCGATATAAATATTATCACTTATGGCTATTGGACGCCAAGAACATTCTAAACTTAGGTGGCCAAGTAGTCACCTATTTAAGTTATTAACTCCGAAATGGCAAAGGTCGAGTAAGTGGCAAAGGTTTTGCTTGAAAAGCTCTTGTCATTGGTGTTTATCTTGCAATGTTTAAAAAAAAAGTAATTATTTAATTCTTAATTAATCGCAGTAATGTTACTCGCGATATATTTTTTAATACACAAAATTTGATTTAAAATACTTTGAATCCATTAAACAAATGGTTCAAATGGTTTAAAGGCTTCAAAGGAGTCCTGTGACCAACTAAATAAGGAAATAGATGACAATGAAAGGGTGCTCTTTGGTGCCCATGAAAAGAATAGGAAGTTGAAAATTGAAATGGCTCAGATATATACTCAATACACTGATGCCATAGAGGAACGGGACAGACTTCAGCTTGTTGTGGACGGGTTCAGCCAGTGTAGCATAGAGTATGAACAAGCTCTTAGTCACAAACATTTATTACAACAACAGCTACATGAGGCTCAAAGTCAAATAACAGAACTTCAGACCACAAATCATAACATCACCGCCTCGCTGAACCAAAGTCTGTTCAATGAGTTGATGCCTGTTGCCCCGTCAATGGTTTCTGCCATAAACCTCTCTTACACTATAGATTTAACAGGTGATGAGGATTCAAAGTCATGTCATTCAGTGAGGGTAGTCACCAGTAAAAACAAACTTAAAAAAAACATTAAAATTAATAAATACATTGTCAAAACACAAAAAATGGTTAAAAGACAAAAGTTCTTTATTAAAAATGTTAAACTTAATAGAGAAAGGTTAAATTTACTAAAACAATTAGATATGTATTCTTTTAATTTGGAACAAAGTATTAGGAAATACAACATTGACACAGAGCGCTAGCAATCTGAACTTCACCATTTACAGCAGAAACTTAGTTCAATGACTAACAGATATAATACCTCTGAACATCTAATGAGGGAATATGTGCTGGCAATGAATGAGCTGGTAAACTCACAAACAAACAACTGTGAGCAGTGTCAAACACCGTCCAAATTACTTACACCGGACCATTCATTGACAACATGCAATACCACCTTACCGCAGCCCTGTGTTGATTTGACATTTCCTGCTATCAATAGTTCAAATACACCATCTAAACAAATTGTAAAAAATGATGTAGTATTATTTTGTGATGAGATTGGAAAGGACTTAGGCCACTTGTTGACAGATGAATATCCAGGACACTCCATAATAAATTACTGTATGCCTGGTTGTTCTTTATTTGATATCATGAAAAAAATTAGTAAACTCGGCCTATTTGTCGCAGCCGTGAGGCACACAATACTGTTTTAAACTTTCTTTGCTTTTTCCTGTTTTTTTTTTGAAAACTGTGTGCCTTAACCTGTGTCAAATAAATTTATTTTCTTTCTTTCTTTTCTTTCTTTAAATGTAACTTTAACCAGGGCACTACATTATTAATTTTTATGGGTAATAGGGGAAATGTGAACAAAGGAGAATTGCTCCAATATTATAAAACATTGTGTAATCTAAGTTTAAAAAAAATTGTGTTGTTTACATTTCCATATAGTTACAGTTTGCCACAGGAAGAAAATAACTTAAGATTTAAATTAAATATGACATTGTATAATTGGACATTCAATAATAATCTGTTCCATCTAGTTGACACCAACAATTATGTTGGTAATAATTTGTATTTGACAAGAGATAGATATAATATTGTTATGTACTATCTTTCTAACTATTGCAAAGGACAGATAGCTGTGTCGCTATCATATTTTTTTTCTATTTCAGCCAAAAATTTGGTTAAACAACTTGCTTCTTTTGAGCAATGCAACAACATTTTAAATAGTTCTGCCAATATTTTGGCAACAACTAATGACATTAATTATCATTTAAATTAGAAATTAGGACAATAGAGGAAACCTCTTGCTTAGTAAATAAAGAAAATTTAAATACTGGTTTAAATCATCAAAATGTTATAAAAAGTTCTTCTTTGATATCTCACCCATCAAATTGTAGTAATCTAAATAAATGTAATAATAATACTCTAAAAATTGTTCATCAAAATATACAGGGTGTGATAGGTAAGGAATTAGAATTGGAGTTGTTCATGAACTGTAGTAATATTGATATCCTATGTGTAACTGAACATTGGTTGAAAGTCCACCAGTTCATGTTCAGCTTTAACAACCACCAGGTTGCCAGCTCGTTCAGCAGAGTTAATATGATACGTGGTGGCTGTTTAAGACTTGATTACTTGTAAAGCTTCCTGCGTGCTCGATAGATGGCGTTGACCTCAAGTTAGCAGTCGCTATGGTTTCGTTACCGCAAATAGTGCATATTCAAACAGTTTTTTTAAATAAAGTAGCTATCATATGAGATCAGTACACAGTGGTTTTATTTACTAGTGTACCTTCAGGTCAACCTTCCCCAAATACTATCCGGTATTTAACATTGGTCCTATGAGCCGGGTCTTTTGGACAGTTTTTTGGTACAAGCATAGCCACCGTAGGCCCGCTTTTCCGTTCCGTGTACTTGCAGTGGATCGCTGCAGCAAGGTACACGGTCTTCCGCACTAGAAGCGACAGCTTTGCCCAGCATTGGCGGTGAGCTGAGTCGCATTGGCGGACTAGTTCAAAGAGTGGCCACAGAGGGCGCCACTCTCAGATCAACACTTCACTGGAGGACAGCAAGGCGACGCTGGCGCAGCCAACACGACGTCACAGGTGACGTCAAGCGCAGTTCAGATAGCGGCCACAGAGGGCGCCACTTGCAGGTTGAAAACGGTGTTTGTGTAAAGTGCAGTTTTGTGAGTACATTTTATTTATTTATTTTGTCCATGAATTGGACGAACAGGTCGAGTCAAACAATTTTGAACTCTATTCCAACGAGAAGTTAAACTTTGGAAACAGTCAAGAGGTTTCGACTTAGAAAATTATTTCGTAATTTTGGACTTTTAAAATTTTAACAACATTTTTAAACTTAGAAAACTTTTATTATATTTCAATTTTTCGACTTAGAAAATTATTTCGTAATTTTGGACTTTTAAAATTTTAACAACATTTTTAAACTTAGAAAACTTTTATTATATTTCAATTTGTGTGCATGTTAGAATTAGGACTTAGAATATTTTATAGAAAACGGGGATACGGGGAACCTATACCCGATTTCTACCAGATTTTGTGTTTCCAAAACACTTGTAAAATTTTAAGTAGTGATTTGGGACTTGTAATATTTATTGTGTTTGATGAAATTGTACAACTTTAAAAAAAAACATTGTCGAATTTTATGAACTTATAAGTTATATTGCATGTTTTATCTCTTTTGAGAAAATTGTTTTTCATTTGTATACTTACGTTGATTTATACTTTGGGTTTATAAAAATTAGATCAAGTTAAAATCAATTTAAACACATATTTTTTATTCATTAAGTTTATAAACCAATTATAAAAATGGATGGATTAATTAATGTTTTAAAAGATCAACAGAATGTTATCACAAAGGGATTGACAAATTTTAAGAAATGTAGTAAAGATAGATTAACGCCAGAATACATAGAAACAAGGCAAGAATTATTAGAAAGGGATTGGGCATTATTTAAAGAAAGTAACACTAAATTACATGAACGTTATAAAGCAGAAGATATTCTACAGAAAGTGGTTGATATCTATGACGTGACAGAAGATGCTTATGTTATTTATAAAAGTTTAACGAAAACAGCTCTTAACAAAATTCGGTTAGCTGAGGTTTCTGTACGTCAAACCGATAATGCTTCAACTAGTATAAACAAATCAAGTAGTTCATTTGTTAAGTTACCTAAAATAACCATTCCAACATTCTCAGGAAAATATGATGAATGGACAACATTCCATGATCTTTTTACATCATTAGTACACAAAAATGATACCCTAGATAATGTACAAAGGCTCCATTATTTGAAAGGTCACCTTTCTGGCGAAGCAGAGCAATTAATACGTCATACTCCTATAACTGACGCCAATTATATTCAGTGCTGGACTCAGTTACAGGAGCGTTATAGCAATAAAAAATACTTAACAAATTGTATTCTTAGGAGGTTGTTCGGTCAAAAACGTATGCAAGTGGAATCAGCTACAACTTTGAAGGAGTTGCTTGATACCACGTGCGATTGTCTTAATGCGTTGAGTAATTTGTCGATAAACGTGAGTACATGGGACGTCATTATCATACACATTGTTACCTTCAAATTAGACAACGAAACGCGTAAACAATGGGAGCTTAGTATTTGCAACAATGACTCCAACAATGACTTACCAACTTTCAAGCAATTTAATACTTTTATAGAAAATCGGTTTCGTGCGTTAGAGTGTTTAGAACCTAAAAGGGCACCAGTTCATCAGGGCAACAACAATAATAAAGGGTCATTTTCACATACTCCAAAGGCAATGTTGGCTACGAGTTCATCAATACAGTGTGAATTCTGCTCAGAAGGACATAAACTTTGTTTCTGCAAGAAATTCTCAAACCAGACAGTTGAAGTTAGACGTGATTTTGTTGCAAAACATAAAATTTGCTACAACTGTTTGGGCGGCAATCACATTGTTTCTGAATGTAGAAAACCTACCACATGTAAGGTTTGTAAAAAGCGCCATCATTCGCTGTTGCATTTAGGTCAGGAGTCGGACAAAAGGGACCAACCTTCGACATCATCGGCTATCGACAGTGTTAGTTCACCTAACACTAGTCAGATTGTTTCGTGCCTGTCGACAGGTAATATTCCCAAGCCCAGACAGGTTTTATTAGCCACAGCGCTAATAAAAGCCGAGTCACGCTCTGGTGAATTTCAGACTATCCGAGCTTTGCTCGATCAGGGTTCACAGGCATGTTTTGTAACAGAAGCCGTAGTTCAGCTACTCAACCTGAAAAAAATCCCTATTCAAGGAACTATTTCAGGTCTTGGTGGTAATAGTTCAACCATGGCAACGTACATGGTACATTTGAATATCCAATCTCGGATAGATTCAAATTTTAATCTTAAAATTAATGCGTACGTACTAAGTAAAATTACATCGTACTTACCTGAGAGTAGAGTCCACACTACCTTAGATTGGTTAACTGTTAACAAGCTGCAGCTTGCAGATCCAGAGTTCAACACTCCCAATAAAATAGATGTTTTATTGGGAGCTGATGCTTACAGCTGCATTATTAAGGCAAACATAGTTAAGAGTCCATCAGGCACTCTGATTGCTCAGAGCACTACCCTAGGGTAGATCCTGTCCGGTGTAATTAGTAGGGACACATCTAAAAGTTCACCTAAAATTAATGTGTTGCATGCACAAGTTAATGAAGATGAAATATTAAGAAAATTTTGGGAAATTGAAGAGCAAAATAGTTCAAAGAAAAAACTAACACCTGAAGAAAAGAAGTGTGAAGAGTTTTATACTAAAACTACAGTAAGGGATAGCAGTGGAAGGTACGTATTGAGACTACCTTTCCGCGATGAAAATCCTTCTTGTAAGGGTGGAAACTCTCGTGCTATTGCTGAAAAAAGATTTAAGTCGTTAGAAAAAAGGCTAGAAAGAAATACAGATCTAAAGGAAAAGTACAAGCAGGTAATAGACGAATATTTACAACTAGGACACATGAGACAGATAGACAAGAATGATAAGAATAAGGAAGTGGCGGTATACTTACCTCACCATGCTGTAATCCGGGAAGACAAAATTACCTCGAAGGTGCGTGTTGTCTTCAACGCGTCCGAGAAGAACAACAATGGCGTCTCACTCAATGACACGTTGATGGTGGGACCTACATTGCAGTCTGATTTAAGACACACAGTGTTAAGATGGAGACTTCACCCTATAGCACTGGTAGCGGACATCGTCAAAATGTACCGCCAGGTCAGGATTTCGGAAGAAGACGCAATGTTTCAGCGCATATTATGGCGAGACAGTCCTGAAACCGATATCAAGGATTACGAGCTGGTGACGGTTACCTTTGGTACGGCATCAGCACCATACCAAGCAGTTAGAACCCTACATCAAGTCGCCTACGATGAAGGTAAAAATTACAATCTTGCTGCCGATATAGTTCAGAACTGCTTCTACATGGATGACTTGATGTCCGGTTGTAAGGATGTAGAAGCAGGCCTGGAAATCTACAGGCAAATGACAGCGTTACTAAGAAAGAGTGGATTCACGCTCCAAAAATGGAACAGTAATAACCAAGAAATAGTAGACAGGATACAGGAAATAGAAAGTAATTCATTGAAAGGACAAACAGATCAAATTAGGACAAAGGACAACATAAATGAGAACAACACAAATAAGCACAAAATCATACAGGACATAAAACAAGCAAAGGAGTACAACCAACCAAAGAAACCAGAACAAAAGGAAAAGGAAGTGGAAATAAAATTAGATAGTACAATCAAAATTCTAGGACTTACCTGGAACCGCACCGCAGACACCTTCCAGTACACGGTGAATCTCCCGTCGCCGACGACCGCGCCTGTGACTAAAAGAACCATTATTTCTGTGATAGCACGACTTTTTGATCCATTAGGCTGGCTAGCCCATAGTGTGGTTTTGGCGAAAGTATTTATCCAGAAATTGTGGCTTGCAGGTGTGGGTTGGGATGAGGAGCTAACCAACAACTTAATAAATGAATGGAGATCATATCGCGAGGAATTGTTACTACTCACCAAGATTCGGATTCCTCGTTGGCTTGGCACCAAATCGAACGACTATCTGGAACTTCACGGTTTTAGTGATGCCTCTAAAACAGCGTACTCAGCTGCGATTTACTTGCGGATTGTAGACGCAGATGACAATGTTCAAGTGTCGTTGCTAGTTGCTAAGACTAGGGTTGCACCAGTAAAACAGATAAGTATTCCACGGTTAGAGCTTTGCGGAGCAGTCTTGCTGTCACAGATACTATCTCAAACGTCTGAAGTCTTGAGTATCTCCCAAGACAAGGTCAAGGCATGGACAGATTCCACTGTGGTGTTGGCCTGGATAAATAGCCACCCAAGTAAATGGAAGACGTTTGTGGCCAATAGGACGTCTGAAATATTGACCTCGATGAAAGCGTCGCAATGGTTTCACGTTCCCACTAAGCAAAATCCAGCAGACTGCGCCTCTAGAGGGATACTTCCCAGTTCACTGCTAGAAAACGATTTATGGTTTTCTGGACCATCGTTTCTTAAATTACAAAACGTAATTTACAATAGGCCAAATAATTATTGCAGTACAGATTTGGAAGAGACCGCAAAGGCATTTGTAGCGATCATTCCAAACTGTTCCTTCTTCGATCAATTTTCTAAGTTACGAAGATTGGTTAGGATTGTTGCATACTGCCGAAGATTTTTAAAGGAGAACAAAATATACAGGAAGGGGTATTTACAAAAAACAGAATTAGACTCTGCTCTCGAATGTTGTATTAGGAAAACACAGGAAGAACTATTTACAACAGAATATAAGGAACTAAAGGACAAGGGCTACATACAATCAAAAACAAGTCCATTAAGGTCACTCTGCCCCTATCTCGATAATAAGGACATTATGAGAGTTAGAGGTAGACTAGAGAAATCAGAACTAAGCGAACAAATGAAACATCCGATAGTCCTGCCTCACTCCAGTCATCTAACTCGGTTAATCATAGCTGACGCACACCATAAAACCCTTCACGGGGGTCCTCAGCTCATGATAAATTATTTGAGGACAGCCTACTGGATTATAGGGGTCAGAAATGTGGTCAAACACCATGTCATCAAGTGTGTGACATGTGCCAGGCAAAGAGCCAGTACTAAAAATCAGTTCATGGGTTCCCTACCAGCTGTTCGGTGCACTCCAGCTCGACCATTTTTGAATAGCGGGGTTGATTATGCTGGTCCAATTAATGTGAGGACAACGAAAGGTCGTGGCCACCGTTCATACAAAGGCTATATATGCCTGTTTGTATGTATGGTCACTCGTGCACTGCATTTAGAAGTAGTGAGTGACATGAGCACTCAAACCTTTTTAGCAGCGTTTAGGCGTTTTGTCTCAAGACGAGGTCATTGTGCCAAACTGTGGAGTGACAATGGCACCACGTTTGTAGGCGCCTCCAGGGAGTTGCAGCAGTTGACAGCTATCCAATCGTCCATAGCCGAACACCTCGAAGCGAATGGTACGGAGTGGCACTTCATTCCTCCTCACAGTCCCAACTTTGGCGGACTTTGGGAGGCAGGAGTGAAGTCCACAAAGTTTCATTTGAAACGAGTGATCGGTGAAGCGACTCTCACATATGAAGAACTGACAACACTCCTCAGTCAGGTAGAAGCGTGCTTGAACTCGCGACCTATGAGCACAATTAAGGTTGATGATCCTGGTGAACCGTTACCATTAACACCTGGTCATTTCCTAATTGGAGAGCCCTTAGTGAATGTACCAGATAACAAGTACGAAGATTCAAATATTAATCACTTATCACGCTGGCAATTCATTCAACGAATGCTTCAGTCGTTTTGGAGACGTTGGTCTCACGAATATCTCGTTACTTTGACGAATCGTTACAAATGGTCTTCCCAAGTTGCTGAACCAAAAATTGGAGACATTGTTCTTGTCAAAGAAGACGACTTGCCGCCAAGTCGTTGGTTGATGGGTAGGATAGTACAAAAACATCCTGGGGACGATAACATCACCCGTGTAGTCACGTTACGCACCAAATCCTCAACAATCAAAAGGCCAACATCCAAAATATGTATTTTACCCGTAGTCGAATAAGAAAGTTTTACTATTTTTTGTTTACATATTTTATTTAGCCATTATTTTTACAACTAATTTACACTTTTGTCTTGTTAGAATCAATTTATACAACCATTGTTTTACGCCTGTAAACTTTAAATCAACTGTTTAAAATCAAATTATACACATATTTTAAGTTTTACACTGTTTACTATTTTTATATACTTAGTTTTAAACTACATTTTTCTACTCAGAATAATTCATGTTTAGCTTTAAGTTATTGTAACATTCTTGTTAACCATTAAGCATTGAGTGTTATAGTAATATATAGAAACCATAGCTCGACGATTTTAATTCATACTATTTTCTCATGTATTACAAATGTTTAGTTCAACTTGCCTTTGCAATGTGCCACTTTAGTTCAGTTTAGAAGGACATCCCTTCAGTAACGTCCTTGGTGGGCGGTATGTTTAAGACTTGATTACTTGTAAAGCTTCCTGCGTGCTCGATAGATGGCGTTGACCTCAAGTTAGCAGTCGCTATGGTTTCGTTACCGCAAATAGTGCATATTCAAACAGTTTTTTTAAATAAAGTAGCTATCATATGAGATCAGTACACAGTGGTTTTATTTACTAGTGTACCTTCAGGTCAACCTTCCCCAAATACTATCCGGTATTTAACAGTGGCTTTCTAATAATTGTTCGTAACAATATGAAATTTAAAGAACGTAAGGATATTGTGAGCCTCTCTGTTGAGCGAGTTATTGAAATAGCTTGCATTGAGCTTGAGCGGTTCATTGTAATGAGCGTGAACAGGCCCCCATGTGCTTCATATGATATTTTTGAGAAATGTATGGAAGAAGTATTATTAAAAACTTGTAACAGTAATAAAACAGTTTTAGTCTGTGGAGATTTCAACATTAATATACTAGAAAAATCTGCTGTAGTAAATAAATTTATAACTTTATTAAAGTCATATAATTTGTACAATACATTCTTTGAGCCGACTAGAATAACTGCCACTAGTGCTACCTGTATTGACAACATTTTTACAAACTTAAGACCTTCCAGTCATTTAATTATAAATGAGTTGGACTCTGATCACTGTGGCCAGTTAGTCACTTTCCCTCTGAAAACAGTCAGAGCTCAAAGAAAACTTGTAAGTTTTGTTCCTGTAAATAAAAGTCGCTTAGGACAATTTAAAAATAATTTTATGGAAAAACTACCGGGTTTGCCTTATCATGATGACCCGGATCAAGCTTACACTTTACTATTTAACCTCATCAATTGTGAGTTTAATAAGATTTTCACCTCAAAAACATTGCCTGTTTGTGACCGCGTTCTATTTAGTGATTGGGCAACACCAGGTATTTACAAAAGTAGGCAGAGGTTATTTGAATTGTATCATGAAAAAACATGTAACCATGATGAAACTTTTAAAGAATTTGTTAGGAAATATTCTAAAACTTTTAAAACAGCCTGTTCCTCAGCAAAAGCCATAAACATTAAAAATAAAATAAAATCTTCTGGAAATAAAATTAAAACAACTTGGAATATTATTAATTCAGAAACGGGAAGAACGACAGTACGGAATCGTGACTTCCATCTAAAAATCAATGATGTAGATATTAAGGCAGACGTGGAGGTGGCAACTGAGTTTGAAAATTTCTTTACTAATATTCCCATTCTAACAACCAAAACTCTGTCATCGTCGTCCTCCACTTCTGCTTACTCAATACTTAAAGAATGTGTACCAGAATGTGACAAACTTTTTGAATTCACAATTATTACTGCTAAAGACATTATAGAATCTTTTAAAAATCTTGATGTAAAAAAAACTGCTGACCTTTGAGGATTATCAGTACATACCGTGTCCTCAATAATTGATGTTATTTCACCCTTCTTAGCAATCGTTTTTAACTCTTGTATTGCATCTGGTGTATTTCCTGATCTGATGAAACTTAGCAAAGTGATTCCACTGTTCAAATCTGGCAGCACAACTGATCCTACAAAGGGAAACGCCCATTCTTGGCCATGGTTTGCCCAGCAATGTGGGAAATACAAAAAAAATACCCATTTAGTAACTAAAATATTGCTATTACTTATTTGTAACAAAACCTCCGGAATTAAAAGCCGATTTAATCAAGACACTCAATCGTTTATTTCCTTATCTAACACTTCCGATTGTTGGTCAATCCTGTCAAAGTAGGGATGGCAACTTTTACTGAAAAAAATCGAAACACTCAAAACCGGTTACCAAAAATAGATTTTTTGAAAATCGATTTTTTATTATGTAGCTGTTACAATCAACTTGGCTTATCGGAGTCCACTTCTGGACATAGGCCTCTCCCAGGCTGCGCCACAACACCCTTTCTCCGCCTTCCGCATCCAGTTTATCCCAGTCAACTTTTAAGGCCGTTGGTCCATCTAGCTGAGGGGCGTCCCACACTATGCTTACCGATACGCAGTCTCCACTCTAGGACTCGTCTGCTCCACTGGCCATCAGTCCTTCAACGAATATGACCAGCCCACTGTCACTTCAGCTTGCTTACTCTGCAGGCTATGTCGGTAACTTCGGTTAACTTCATTTCTGATCTTAACCTTCAAAGAAACCTCGAGCATAGCCCGCTCCATAGCGTACTGAGCAACCTTGAATTTATGGACTAGCCCAACTGTCAGTGTCCACGTTTCGGCACCGTATGTCATAACGGGCAGGACGCACTGGTTGAAGACCCTAGTCTTCAAACACTGCGCGATTGGCAACGACAAGACTTGACGAAGTTTTCCAAACGCTGCCCAAACTAGCTGAATCTTTTCTGTCGGCTTCTTTCTCAAAGTTGTGCCTACCGAGCTGGATGAGTTGCCCTAAGTAGACGTACGCCTTCACAACTTCGAGAAGCGATCCTTTGATGTGGACTACATTTGGCAAGACATGCGAATTGTACATACATGACTTTTGTCTTGTCCAAATTCATGCCGAGGCCAACCAGCCAAGAAGCTCCATTTAGGCTGTGCAACATCTGGTCAGTCTATGTAACTGTCCTAGCGTCTCGTCAGCGTCAGTTGTAACCTCTTTTGTTATTTTCTTTAGAGACAAAAAAATGTTATTTCATTTTAAATACGATCCATTGAACAGATTCCGTTTTTCCAGTTTGTTTTTTAATATAGATTTTTCGAAAAATCGATGTCATATCGCATCCCTACGTCAATAATAATCGTAATTGGCAACTGATTGACATTAGTATTTGACATTTTGTTTGGTGTTGTATTTTTTCGACTACGTATTTCTATTTTATTTTCCGACTACTTTGATTATGATTATGGACCCTGTAACCGCTCCCGAGAACGACCTTGGCTTTACATTGGATTCTGTACCCGCCTCCCACGACGACACCAGCTTACCAATGGATACCGTACCTGTTTCTCGCCAAGGACCTGACACGAATATGGAACCTGAATTACACGAACTTACCAGCTTTCCACGGAGCCATCTCTGTGTCAACTGTGGCGTGGATACACGAAAACTTAAGAGATTTACCTTAAGCAATGTGGAAGTTCGGTTTATATTTCAACAATGGATTTTTCTACAACAAGTAAGTTACTCTATGAACATACAAGGTACATACTCAGCAACTTTTACTGCATAGCTACTTTACGTTAGGTTTGAATTAGTGTCGTTGGTTAGTGTCACGGAAACCATAGGAATAAATATTTGAAGTTTGTTTTGTCTCAAACCATTGCCACATATTTTATGTGACATAAGTACTGAATTGTATGATCATCAAAAATACTATGAAAGACCGATGTCATTCAATGTACAAAAAGACCTTTTGATGCTACAGCATGCTAATAGGTATAAATTATTTTTATGAAAGTATGCAATTATGTTTCAGATAATAGTCTGATGTGTGACCAATGTTGGATGTTGGCTAGGAATGCACAACAGCCTTCTGCACCACAAGAACGAAATGTTGGGCATCGACAAATATGTTTGTGTAAACTGTGGTCAATCTGTATTAAGAAAGCACTTTCATCATCTATACCAACGCAAAACAAGCACAAGAGACATACAAATAAGAACTATAATTGCAGAATGGATCAAACCAAAACTATTAATATGTTTTTTACTAACCTTTAATTTATAAAAGACCCACCGAGTTCTATGTAAAAAATAGTGGTTGTTTCTTTATCTATAATGTTAACCCTACTGCCTATAACTTGTTTCTTTCATGGGCGTCACTTGGCCAAAACCTCCTTATCAACTGGGCATTTCCCTTTTCGGCCTATTTCGATATTACCCACATTGAGCAAAATCTTTGAAAAATTAATTTTAAAACAAATGTTGGGACATTTCAATGCACATAATTTACTTCATCTGAAACAGTTTGGTTTTACAAAGGGTCGTTCAACTACAGATGCGGGCGTGGAATTACTAAAGAACATATTCAAGGCCTGGGAGGAGTCGCAAGATGCTCTTGGCATTTTCTGCGACTTGTCCAAGGCCTTCGATTGCGTACATCATGATACACTCATCAGGAAACTGTACCACTATGGTATGAGGGACAAGGCTCTTGACCTTCTGACTTCTTATCTGAACAACAGAATTCAGAGGGTCGATGTTAATGGCAAGAGATCTGCAGGATCTGCGGTCACCATGGGCGTTCCGCAGGGTTCAATTCTTGGTCCTTTTTTATTTCTAATTTATATAAATGACTTGCCCTATCACATAAGGGATAATCACAAGATCGTATTATTCGCAGATGATACTTCCCTCATTTTTAAAATCAAACGTCAGTTAGTCAACTTTGAACAAGTTAATGATGCACTCTCTAAAGTTGTGCATTGGTTTAATGTAAATAATCTTCTCCTGAACGAAAAAAAAACTAAACTCATTAAATTTTCAATGCCAAATGTCAGGCAGCTATCTACCAATGTTCAGGTTAATGGAACAGAATTGGACCCTGTTGAGTCGACAGTTTTTCTTGGAATCACTATTGATGGTAAATTACAATGGGGCCCACGCATAGAAAAATTGTCAGGAAGGCTAAGTTCGGCCGCCTATGCTGTTAAAAAAATTAGACAGATAACTGACGTGGATACAGCCAGAATTGTTTATTTTAGTTATTTTCATAGTCTTATGTCATATGGGATTCTTCTCTGGGGAACCTGTGCGGACATTAATACTATCTTTGTTCTACAGAAAAGGGCTGTTCGAGCCATTTACAACCTAGGTCCAAGAGATTCCCTTAGAGAAAAATTCAAAGAAATAAATATTCTGACTGTAGCCTCACAATATATAAGGTGTTAAAAAATTAACTTTAAGAAAGTTGAGGAGTTGTTTGGAACAATAAATAAAAAATAATCACGAACATTTTTTTTCTTAATAACAATCCGTTTCAAAGATATGGAATATTTTCACTACACACAAATTTATTGAATATGCGCACTGTACACCGTGTAGGCCGCCGCTGGTGTGGCGCCGCGCTCTCGAGTTCGTTCACCCCTGCGACAGCGCAAATTCGTAAACAGCTGATTCTAATTTTCCCATCACATTTTTCAGACTTTGGACTGGCAATTTATCGAATTTCTTACAAGTAGCTTTATTGACCATATTAATGAATTACGTAAGCTCGATAAGTTGGTATGTTTAAAAATTTGAATCAACTTATTTACAATCATTTAAAAACTATTTACAATAAGTCTTAATTTTTACCTTAGTTACGAAAGGTGCTGAAAATGTCCACCACTTTGTCCAATGCACAAGTGAGCACGGCGTATTACATTGGATTGCACTGCGTCTAATGTGTCTCTGTCACTTTTAATTGCATCGAATGCACTAATTATGCGGGTCTTTAATTCGTCCACGTTTCGAATATTATTGCCACTGTGTCCACACACGAAGTCTTTTACACGACCCCAAAGATAAAAATCGAGAGGCGTAAGATCGGGCGATCGAGGCGGTCATGCGATAGGACCACCACGGCCTATCCAGTGGTTAGGATAAGTAGCATCCAGGTAAGCACGGGCTTCTCGGTGATAGTGTGCAGGCGCTCCATCTTGCTGGAAGAAGTGGTCCCTTATTTCGGCAGCAGAAACATCTTCCAGCATCTCTTGCACAGAATCGAGCAACCGTAGATATGTTTCGCCGTTAAGGCGTTCTAAGAAGACGGGTCCAAGTACCGTCTGCCCTATGATTCCAGCCCACACGTTCACTGAGAACCGGTGCTGAAAATGGTCAGGGACCACAGCTCGCGGGTTTTCATATGACCACCAATGAGCATTGTGGATATTGAATAAGCCCACTCTACTAAAAGTGGACTCGTCCGTCCATAAAATTTTGCGACCAGGTTCTTCCAACAACCACCTACAGAATCTAAGCCGTGGTTCGTAATCTGTGGGTATTAGTTCCTGTACTCTTAAAAAGTGGTACGGATGTTGGCCTTCTTCATGCAGCACATTCCAGGCAGTAACGTGACTTATTCCTAAGTCCCGCCCTGCGTCACGTGTGCTCGCGTGTGGATTATCGTTAAAATAGTCCAACACTCGATCTTCAATGTCACCGGCGAGCCGTGGCCTACCAGCATCTGCTTGACGAGGACGAAACTAGCCATAGTCTAATAAGCGCTGGTAGGCCCCCAGGATGGTTTGGACAGCAGGCACTCGTCGTTGGTCACCATAAAGTTCACGGTATCGGTTACGTGCTGCGGCTAAACTCTCACCGGTCATGACATAACACACTATCATATCTAAATACTCCCGATTAGAATAAGTAAACGGCATTGTTTATACGAAACTGCGCGAGCGCGCGGATGTAGCGAGAAAACACACGACAGCACACCCTTACCGCGCGACAGATATCGGACGACTAAAGTGGGCGGGAAGGGTTGGTGGGAGCCGCGGGTAGGGGAAGCGAGCCGCGCGGTGCCACAGCGCCGAGCCGTAAGCGCAGCCCTGCGTACAGCGCGCATAAAAATATTTTACTAAATGGTTATTTTTATGTGAAAAAGTAAAAACGCTCGATTTTTTTTTTTTTATATATATATTTGTTTTTTGATACTGAGTAAGTACACGAAATTCTTAAAGTTAATTTTTTAACACCTTATATTTTTGAAAACCTATTGTATGTACACAAAAATATATCAAATTTTAAGAAAATGTCCGATATTCATAGTTTAAATACCAGGAATAAACACAACCTTGCTATACATCGCACACGTCTCCACAAAGTAGGCAACTCATTCATGGGTCAATGTATACGCTTTTACAACAAACTCCCCATTGACATTCGAAACTTACCCATTAAACGATTTAAAATCTGTATTAAAACCAAACTTTGTAGAAAAGGGTACTATACAATTTCAGATTATTTAGAAGATAAAAAAGCTTGGGATTGAACTGCTCGCTCTGCTAAGCCTTGTGATAAAACCATAGAACTAGACATTTTAATTATTATGTAAAATCAACATATACCAGTTTTATAAAACGTTGACATTGTTGGAAAATATAATCAAAATGACATGATTACTTTGTAAAGTATTATATTATTTTAACTATTGTGAATGTGAGGACTATGTGGATATTATTTTTATTTCTCTTCTAGTTTAAGTGATGGTCTGGCAGTTTGAGTAGTTTTTGCGGCATACCCAAATGTCCTTTCTTTGGTATTGCTCGTCGAGTTGAGCTCCTTAAGTTCTAAGTTGAGCTCCACGATTACTGACAAATGCTTGCACTGACTGGACAGGTCCACTCAAATCTGTGTGGTTCTTCAAAAGACCTTTTCAGACACTAATCTACATGGTCCTCATATGGCCTGACCAAGATTATGTCTGGACTTTAAAAGAGACTGCGACCTCTGAGTTTCTTTCGGCCTTTCTTCTCAGAGTAGTCAGATAGGAAAAGCCGAACTCATCTAGCTTATTTTTAATATTTTTTATATGACGTGTAAAAGTGATTCCGATATCCTATTTACAGAATAAACAATTTCATTTCATTTCATTTCATTTCGTTGAAGGTCGTTCCTTAGGTCGGATCCTCTACTATTAGGGCCTACCCCTAATAGTAGAGGATTTTAGACGTATTAAGACTGAGATTAGAATTCGAAGGTTCTTAACAATTCGGGAATTATCCCCTGTGTTTATTTGAAGCCTAGAATATTACGCTCCAAAGTAAGTTGGTGATCCTTGACTTTTGTATGTATGTTTGCATAGATCAAGCTTGGTGTCCATAGGTCAAAATGGTAGAATAAAAGCTATAAAAATGTATTGTGGAATTCTGGAACGTAGGTTCTTGATACGATTAAATTAATTGTGCATCACCAATATTCAACTGGTTGTTTGATAATATTAAAAGATACGATACGATACGGTATAACCTATTTTTAACCGACTTCCAAAAAGGAGGAGGTTATATGTTCGTCGCGTATGTTTTTTTTTATGTATTTCCACCGATTTCTTCGTCAATTGTGGACCAATTTTGAAAATTATTTTTTTGTTTGAAAGGGTGTGCTCTCGAATTGGTCCCATATAAATTTTATTAACTTTGCTTTGATAGTTTTTGAGTTAGCTACAAAATACGTATTTTTTTCCCACTTGCTATGTAGATGATATGATAAGTTTCTGTCACTGGTAGCAGGTAGTGGTATTCGAATGTGTGTGGGGTAGGTACCACAACAAAAAAGTGAAAAATAAAAACTTTTTTCAAAAAAAAACAACCGACCTCCAAAAAAAACTCTACAAAGTGAAAAATAACTTTAATTTCGGAAGTCGGTAGCAAAAAACGAAAATACAAAACACAAGACACCGACTTCCGAAATTAAAGTTATTTTTCACTTTGTAGAGTTTTTTTTGGAGGTCGGTTGTTTTTTTCTTTCTTCTGTATGACTAGAACGGCCACCAAATTCATAATTAGCAAATAATATGTTGGGGTCGGCTTTTGGTCTAGCCGGATGCAGCTGGATACATAGAGTTTTTGCAGTTTTTTTACATAGAGCGACTGCCTATCTAACCTCCATATCCCATTTATTGGATAACACAATACCCCTTATTAAGAGTGTTGTCTGAGTTTTGATCTTCTCACTACCCGTAATAACTAAAAGAGTGTCCGTGGAGTTTCTTACCCGTTCTTCTCCATAGGTACTTACTGCGCTTTGGAATGGGCAATTAGCTTCATACCTATTTCTGACTGACCGATTCCTTGACAATTCAAAAGTTGTAAATGGTTTAATTGAAATAAATGCTTTGAGTTTGAGAACTTTTTAAGATCTACGAATTATAGCCGGGACCAACGGTGTAACGTACTTTCCGAAGCACGGAGGGAGTCTTGTATAAATGAATGGTCCTCGGACCGACCGCAGCAAACGTTGCTTAGCCTTCGATTGAACCGCGAGGTTGTTTTAATTAAAGCCACGAGCTCATTCCTTTCACAACGAACACTTAATTAAATAAAGTTATATTTAATGTAACTCTCATGTCATACCTGTATGCTACTATATTATAAGCAAAATAAAGTTGTTCGTGATTTAATTCCTGTTATTTTACCTTGTTTCTATCAGTAAATCATACTTCGTTTATGTTATTATTTCGATTAAAAAATGCACAAATTTATTAAGTCTTGCAAATAATTGGATTTTATTCTGTAAATTCGAAAGCAAATACAAGTGAAACATCATTTTAAACGATTTTTATATTTGTTGTAGAAAAGTATCAATTCGATACAAGTTACAATGCATGCGATACTTCATAAAATAATAATAACAGATGATAAATATTTGTGATGTACAGGTAAAACCGATTAGGTGTCTTCCCTTACCAACATTTATTGTAATTTTTTTTAAACAGTACGTTTTCTTAAGTTTTTCATATTTAAATCCAATAACTGTTTATCTTTCCTTCATAATTTCGATTAAAACAGTTTCGGACAATGTCTCTTTGTTCTTTGATCATTTGACTGCAGAAAGATTAGATAGGTTTCGAAATCCAGTCCTGAAGTCGAACTGACATAGGCGATTTCGTACAGACACTTCAGCACATCGATGTACCGATAATCGATCTGGCATTGTTGAAGAGACTGCAGTACAGCCCAAGTCTCGATCGAACCGAAGGCTCTGTCATTGTCCACAAAACACTAAGCAGAGAGGCAGGTAATACTCTTCGGTCTTCTGTATAACCCGCCGCAGCATATGAGTCGGATTCCGTAAAGGCTTTAGCACCGTATATGTGGCCTACGGTGCTAAAGCCTTTACGGAATCCGACTTACGGACTTACGGAGGACCTTGAGATCGTGTTTTCCATCGGCCTTCAAGAGTTCGGCCATAATTCATCACCCTACGACTTGTTGTTTGTAAGCTACTTCAGACCCATCTTAATCTCGTACAAGCTAACGTTCGGGATGTCTTCGGTATAGTGTCGGGTCAAGAGCTAGCTCTTGGATCATTTGCGATATTTGTTACAGGGTTACTTGATGACGTGTATAACTGTCCATCATCGCAAGCTGAATTTGCCCACTAGACACGTTTTTTACATATTTATAGACGATATATTAATACAATCTGAATATATGGGATCGAAAACCAAATAGAACAGAATATTAGCTTTATTGCAATCGAAAATAGAACCCTTTTGAACACTTTCTAATCTTAATTCCACATTAGACAAAATTGGTAGGATTCGAGACTACATAAATGAGGATAAACTTTACAATACCTATCCATTTAAGGAAAGGCTTATATATATAATATTATAATAATTTCAAAAGCAGACTGATCGCTGATATAGATGGTTTTTTTTAAGAGCTATCCGGTTTGTTAACCGGACAACTCTTAGAAAAAACCACCGTTGCAGTGTAAACAGAATTATAAAATGGGAACTGCATCAGTACGAACGTATAGTGGCTCAGAAAAGCCAATTTTTTTTATGGAAACGTAGTATCGATGTGGAATATTCCACAGACGTTCAATTTGCCAAACACTCGATGTAAGCGTTGAATATTTTTGCACAATTTTCTTTCTGCATCTGTAATCATAATCTTCATTATTAAATGATTAAAGTACCTAGTGCTATATTCTTGAATTGTACTAACATGGACTGTTATGACTGATTATGTCGTTTATTCATTTTTATTCTTATTAATTTACATTTTTTATTATTTCTTAAATAAAAAGAATAAAAAACATTTTAAAATATTAAATAAAAGTGGTGGCACTCCTTGAGTGTTGACAGAAGTAAAAACTCGAACAAGATCGCCTTGGTGGAAGAAAAATACTGGTATAGAACATTGGTCCGTAACCTTATCTAAATAAAGAGCACAGTCGCGTTTACAAAACTTTTAAAGTAAAATACTTGCATAGAACATTGATCCGCAACCAAATATAAATAAAGAGCACAATCGCGTTTACAAAACCTTTAAAGTAAAAATGCTTGCATAGAACATTGATCGTACCTAACGTAATATAAATAAAGAGCACAATCGCGTTTACAAATATGAGGTGTCATCATGGTGTCGCGAAATCAATGGTTTAGTCCCATCTCAAAAATATCTAACGCACCTAAAGAAGTTTAAGATTAAAAAAATACAATATTAATATTGTTATAACTTAATAAAAAATAAATAAAAATAAAAATCATTTAATTCAGATTCGATACTCCATATTTGTTAGTACAATTACGAGCTTACAAACTAGTGTTAGTAATAATTAATAATAATTGACATAATAATAATTTAATAATTTAATTAAATAACATACAATAACAATTGCATTTTTATTGTATGTCATTCAATTAAATTAAACAGTAAGCGGCGGGTCCGGGTGGACTCCCCGATGGCGGTGCCAAGTCACTATACGACTGCGTGCAGCCGTATCCAGCGAGTCAGCATCGGAGAGTCCCACCGGTCCACCAGCGCGCGCAGGATGGTATTGGGACTGTCGCGCGTGCGGCGCATGATAGAAGCGCACCGTTTGCGCATGATGGCCGCAAAGCCGTCCGTGTCAGCCGCCGCGAACATCGCGGAGGCGCTGCAGTAGCGCGGCAGCCCCATCAGCACCCGGAACGTGTTATTGTATTGGACGCGCAGATCGCTGTATGTCCGCTGTGTATAGTTAACCCACAGGCTGCAGGTGTAAAAGGACTGACAGTACGCTTTAAAAAGCGCAACTTTGACAGTCCCCGTGCACCGCGAAAACCTGCGGGCCAACATGTTGCAGCGGACAGACAGCGCCCTGCGCTCCCTCTCAATATCCACCCCGTCCTTAAGGTCCGCCGTGACCCAGTGGCCCAAATATTTAAATTGCTCAACTTTGTTTAGAGCTGTACCACATAAAGTGAAATTCGGAACGAATGTGTAACGCTTGTTGTCCGGCCTGAAAATCATTATTTCACTCTTTTTCGTGTTGTATTTGAGCCCATGAGTCACCGCGTAGGACTCACAAATTTTCCTTCGTAAGGCACCAATCGATGGGCTCAGCAGCACCATATCGTCTGCGTAGCTGATGTTATTCACACACACTCCATCTATATGACACCCGATGCCGGTGCTGCTGAGTTCACCGATCAGTCGGTCGACGTACAGGTTGAAGAGCGTGGGAGAGGTCAGCCCCCCCTGCCTCACCCCGCACTCCAGCCCGTACTCCTCCGAGAGAGCGCCCGTCCATCTTACAAAATTCCTTTGATTTTTATACCAATGCATAAATAATAGCACTATTTCCCTAGGTAGACAAGTTTCATCCCTTAATTTACCCCATAGAATATCATACGATACAAGATCGAACGCTTTTGATAAATCAAGGTAGCATGCATACACTGGGGTCTTTCTACTGGTGTAATACTGTACAGTCTGCTTGAGGCACAGGATAGCACCCTCGGTTGAAAGCCCAGGCCTGAAGCCGAACTGCGCGTCGTTAACCGAAACGTGTTTATCCAGATGCTGACCAAGCAGACTGTCCAGCACTTTGGCGACCACTGTGGCTAGAGAGATCGGTCTATAGTTGTTTACATCTGATGTATCACCAGTTTTATTTTTGATGATTGGTACAACTATAGTACGCATTAGATTATCGGGCAGATGGGAGTGGACAAAACACAGGGTAAAAAACATAGAAAGCACTCTGGGTAGGTGTACACCTGCGTGCTGCAGGTGCTCGATGCTAAGGCTGTCGTGACCTGGCGATTTACCCCTCACCATGCCTTTGATCACCGCACGCACTTCATTCGTAGTAAAATGAACAGTACGTTCACTACCTTCCTCAGCATCGGGCTCCTGCCGCGCTCGCCCCAGAGGAGAGTCCACCCTGAAATGGTGGGAGAACATAGTGGCGATCTCGCTAGGCTCGTGCACTCTCGCCACGCTGACGGGGAGGCCCGGCTTATGATTCAATTTATTGGTGTTTTTCCAGAACTGACCGAATTTCTTGTTTGAGTGAAGTTCAGCTATAATATCCATTTTTATCTGTTGTTGGTTGTTCTGACACCACTTTAATTTTGATTTAAAAGCGCGCCTGGTTTCACACATATCATTATAAAGACGGCCAGCCCCGGGCTTACCCCCGTATAACCACGCCTGAAAACATAGCCGAGCCCTCCCATGAGCGCCACGGACGTGCCTATTCCACCCGGTAATGTATTTACCTCCACGCTTTTCGGTAACAATATAACTACATATAGCGGCCTCCGACAGTATACAAATAACCTCGTCATACATGTTATCTAACAGGATTTTATGACTTTTGTTACTACACATATTATCTGAGCAATTTCTTAGTTCTGAAGGAAAATCAATTTCACGAAGTCTAGAGTTACACACATTTTTAAATTTCGCTTTCTGAGTCGAATCACGTTCACCCCAGACTATTCTATTTATACAAACAGTAGGTATACAAATCTTAGGCTTAACTAAATTAAAATTACATAATATAGACACAGGGCAATGATCAGACCAGTAGGTATTATATAACACAGAGGCCGCCGACACAGAGTGCCGCGCGGCCCTAGTCACAAGACAATGGTCCAACCAACACCGACAGCCGTGAGCATCACTGACAAACGTATGACTATCCGGCGGCATCAGTTCCAAGTCTACACAGGACCATGATTGTTCCGCACAAAAAGTTAATAATTCAGTAGCAAATGACTCACCGGGGTGCGCATTGTAGTCCCCTAACATAAACACGGACTCCACATTGAGACTGTCAATTATGGCTGTCATTTCACTGAGACACTCTGTGAATTCCACTAAGTTTTCATTGGACTCGGTTGGCATATACACAGAAAATATCAAAATGGAACGGTCACTGAGCTCGATTTTTATCGCGGCGAGACGCACACTATTGCACTTCACTACGGTTACCGTCGGAAACGCAACCTTTCTCCACAGTAGGGCAACTCCACCGTAGGGCCTACCGCGTAAGACCCCACCCGCGATATCCACTGCAGAGGTACCCGTGCAGGCAAAGTCATCATCTATCGCGGCCAGGTATCCAAGGTCGTGCGGCAGTAGCCACGTCTCCTGCAGCGCCACAACATCAGCCGAGCGACAAAGCTTCCGCACACATTCCACTGATCTGATCACGTTTTTGCAGTTGAAACTTATTAAATTGATGTTATTCATAAATTAGAACTGCCAGTATTCTCGCCAGTCACACGGACATTTTCCTTCTCACGTCTGTTGATGTTTATAAATCGACGGTAGGCCACCCCCTTTGGCCAGAAGTTATCACTCAGGAAAATTACTAACGAACGTTTAGGTACGAATATTTTATATGATTCGTAATCCTTCGCTAACTTCATGTCCATTTTTTCAATTACTTAGGTACGTCGATATTTTTTGCATAGCATTTATTCGCTAACTAGCCAATCCGTCTTGAGTAAACGTGGTGATCAACGCTCGTGCCTTATTGGTACGAGAAGAGACCTTTGCCCTGCAGTAGTAATTCTAAAAGGCTGATATTATTTTTTATTTATTTATTTAAAATAAATGAATATAATTTATTTTGATCAAAATTACCTGTACAATTTGATTTCAAGATGACCGCGCATGAGTTTTGAACATTATTCATCGCAATGTAGTACTTTTCACAGTATAAACTCAAAGTAATTTCAAATATCAAACTCTTTATCACCCAAATGCATAAATATAAGATTAAAAACCACACTGCCATCTGTAAAAATACCTTATGAAGATAGGTGTTCTTATTTTATATTGCATTCCAGAGAAATTACAGGAATGTAAAATGAACTTAATACTAACATACAAAAAGTCGCTTCTAGCAGTTACTTTCAAAACGTGTAGTGACATTTGTTATTTCATTAATATGCGAAGAAAAAACTCCACTTTGTGATAAACGATCTGAAAGTCAAAATGTTTGTTTCAATTTGGATTTTTGTTCCTAGATATATTTATAATTTTTCATATTATTACTGGCTTTTGTCCGCGGCTTCTCCAGCGTGGATGTCGGAAAATATCCCAAGAGAATGTTCGCTTCTTTTCCTTTTCATCCCGTTAGTATGTACTAACGGGATGAAAAGGAAAAGAAGCGATGATCTCATACCTACTAGCCGAGGAAAAGGTCATTGATTCTTGTGCTATATGAATATAATAGCTTCGGAAATAACAATTAAAATTTTATCAAATTCTGCAAGATTAAAATGGTAACTGTGTCATCCTTAGAAGATAGAGATATGCCACCGCGAACTATTTTTTAATTTTTTTAAGACGTACAATCCTGAACATTAATTTTATGTATCTCTTATGGTTTACGCGGCGCACGCTAATAAAGCTCTCAGTTAGCATGATTTATTCTTATATCTTCAACAATAATCGTCATATTTCAGCCAATTTACCCAAACCTTTAATAAATTATACACTTAAACCTTCCTCATGAATCATTCCGTTCATTGGTGAAAACCGTTTGAAAATCCGTTCGGTAATTTTTGAGTTTATCGCGTTCAGACAAACAGAAAGATGCGGCGGGGGGACTTTGTTTTATAAGATGTACAAGGAAGAAGCATAAATTTGAATTTTCATATCCCTAAATTAATAAATGCTGAGTTTCTCTTACAAACTTTCATCCCCTATATCATCAACGATTATTTTTCAAACAGAAAGTAGCCTATGCCATTTCCTGGAATGCCATCTATCTCTTTGCCAAATTTTAACAAAATCCATACAGTGGTTTAGGCATTAAAAGGTAACATACAGATAGACAGACAGCTAAGTTACTTTCGAATTTATAATATTTAATTACATTATAGAGTAGCGGTGGCCCAGTGGTAACGGCCGCGACTTATGAGTTGTAGGTCGTGAGTTCAAACCCAGACAGGCGCTTTACTTTGTGTAAATAATTTCATCACCACTGCTCTCAAAACGGTGAAGGAAAACATCGTGAGGAAACCGGCATGTCCTAGAACCGAAAATTCGAAGGCATGTGACATCTACCAACCCGCACTGGGCCCGCGTGGTGGATTACAGCCCACTCCCTCTCGAAGACAGGAGGCCTGTGTCCCAGCAGTGGGAATATTATAGGCTGATTATGTAATTACATTATTCACAATTATATCATTATTAATTATAGTATGGGCTAAAAGAGTAAGTATTCGCGCCATATACTGAAAAGAAGTCCTCCAAAATATGAACGTAAGCTTTAAACATTCTTTTGCAATAAGTTTCTTTATCACTGCGGTCCATTTGTTGAAACTTTTGAGCTTTAATATTCCATGAGTCAACTTTATTGCATAACAGGTTAAGAAGTCTGATGACGTAAACGATGTTAACATTGAAACTCATGACAGTTAACCTACATATGCAAATAATGAAGGAAAAATTAAATATTATGGAAGTATAAGTGATTATTGTAATATAATAACTAAAGATTAAGATGACACTGATCCAATTAAGAATGATGAAGCGCTTGAATTAGGTCGTTTTGTTAAGAAATCTATGAACGTCTTGAATCCTCAAGACAAAAATATATTTCTTTTCGTTTGTGACATACTGACGACACAATTAATGAAGAATCCAACGGAGTACACATAAATGGATATTATTATGCCATACAATGACACCATATTAGATGTTAGGCTATTTGGATAAATGAAGTTATTCTGAATTCAGTTATTCTGAAAGTGAGTTTTTTTGTATGTTTGTTCAGTTGTTTTAGCGTGAAAGCGTATCACGCTAAAACAACTGAACGGATTTAGATGAGATTTGGCACATTGGTAGACCATGACCTGGAAGACATAGGCTAATTTTCATCTTAGATCGCAGACGAAATCACGGGCAACAGTTATTACTAATAAAACATTGACGTAATGTTAACAATAGTCAATTTAATATACAAGTCTGCCTGTATCGACCACAAATAATGATACGTCAAAGTTTATTTCAAGGTCGGCGACTAACCTGAAATAGTTATTATAGGTATACGAGTAGTTGCCTAGCTACGAGAAGTCAACAATCAAAAATTTTCTTAATCAATCAAGTCAATTTTCTAAATAATGTTATACTGTTGTAACGACTAGGGCTGCGCAGGGTAGGCTGCGCAGGCCGTTAACGGTTAGGTAGGTAGTAGATAATAGAGTAATTAAAACAGCTATATAGATAATTATAATTTATATAGATTGTAGTAACACAGCTAAGTCGTGGGTAAGGTCACTGACACCGGCTTCTAAGCACTCGCACACTTAGATTAGGAAGGAAGGGTATCGTCCTTGGCAGCACATGGTAGACGTGGGGGCCTGCTCAGCGCAAACTCCGTAGTAGGTCAGACGGCCCTCGTAAGTCGCTGGTAGTCAGCGTCGCAGCACGTGCTCTCGGCGGTAGGCCGCAGGTAGGCATTGGGAGCACGTGGTAGTTCACCTGTCAGCACAGGCGCGCGGCGGTAAGCCGCAGGTAGGCAGGCCTTCGTCAGCGTGCAGGTATCGTGCAGTATTGAGCCCGTACAGAAAGCCCTAAAAGGCGCGGTAGGAAGCGCATGTCAAGTGGGTGCGAGTAGCAGTAGGCCGCATGTGGTGTGCCAGCCTCTTCCCCTCATTAGCAATAAAGGTACAGTATGGGAAGCAGGATAGGCAGTAGCTTAGCACATCGCAGCGGCTTACAGGCAGAAAAAGAGACAGTGCAAAGCTAGCATGGCACAATGACAATGTAAAGTGAGGTTAAGCATGTGACACGCGAGCATAGAATACAAGGTAAATAGATAGCAGATGGCTCATTAATAGCTTATATAACAATATCACAAATGTGGAACTCACCCTAGATCGGGGCATACAGTCCTGAGGGTAACTTCCACTAGGAAAGCAATAGAGGTGTGACTAATATATTTGTAATAGGTACAGGTATTATAATACAAGCCACGTATATTCATATTAGGATATGCAAATATAGAGTAATAGGTTACCAGGTATTACTCAAATAATAGGGATGTGGTCGCGTAATAGCGAGGCGGCTCGCCGCGCTCTCTATGCTATTATCATTTGCCAACCGCGCCCATGGTCATCTCACTCACTCGCCGACGTCTCGGCACCTGACGAGTGAGCGAGATGAATATTGTATTGTATGAATAGAGTGCGTGCGTAATGTGTGTAGTTGCATGAGTTGGTTACCAAGTAAGCAAGCAATGAAAACAGTTTTTTATCATTTGGTTACTTGTTTCTGTGGCATTGTCTAGTATTGGCTAATACGGATATTACTTTAAAATATTTGTAGTGAACAAAGCTCACAATGACTCGGACTCTGATTAGATTGAGTAACTAATAACGAATCGGTTCACTAATATTTGACTAATACCCAGTTATGGGTATGGTATCCTAATATGCGTAAACTAATGTATTCAATAATAGGATTACCTAAAAATGACCCTAATATTATAACATCTCTAGAAAGCAAGCGGCAATCGAAATGACAGAGTGTCCTTAGAAAATTAGTGTCGTGCCACGTTTTTAGTGATGTGGTTAGTTACTTATTAATTGTGATATTTTAGTATCACTCGACTAATTACGGTTGAGACCGCTCACAACGCTACACTATATTTCTATTTTTTTTAATGTCCCTCGGAAATATTCAAGTTCCCAAGTATGGTCCGATAAAAAAAACATCACAGAAACAACTAGAGCTAACTCCTGGCTTCGATATGCGTCTTTTTTACACACTTTATAGACACAGACAATATTATTGTTATCTATCAGGATGAAACAGTCGCTTATGTTATAATTTTTTTTTTTTTTAATATTGCAGATGCTAAAAGAAAGTTGTGTAAGAACATTCAACGTCTTTATCGAGCCACGTTCAGCAAGATGAGTGTCTGTGGAATATTAATGCTACTTTTCCGTTAAAATACTTTGCTTTGCTTACTAACTATACTTTTGTACTGCTGCAATTTGCTTTTCTATAACCAAGGTTACAAGTGATGTAACCTTGATTATAGGCAGGCTATGGACGTAAATGTACCTAATAAAACTTTAATTAATTTATTCACTCACTGACAGACAACGCACTCCTTAAACCACTGGGTTTAGAAGAATGAAATTTTGCACCAGAGTTCCATATAATTATTTATTATCACGAATTATTTCATAGGAGATGAAAGTTTGTATGGAAGTTTCACACTACCCACCAGACCTTGCAAGGCCAAGATGGACATGGCTAGATGAACTACTCTTCATTATGTTAAGGGTGCATTCTAAAAGTTGGCAACGTCGCAAATAGCTATCAAATATTTTGCTGTTTTGATTATTTTACCAATATTACTGAATAAAGTTATGAAATATTCACTTTGTAGTGGACTATTAACGATTACCATTAAGTATATTGTTCATTATCGAGTCATCATTCAAGCGTTGGTGACAGAAACATTATGAAGTAATTCAAATTCGAAATCCGTATTACCAACCACTCAGAAACTATTAAAGACTTTTACATCATAATGCTTTCGACAGAACGTCATAAATAAATACTTTAAAAAATGTTTGCTCTCAAATTTGAAAAGGCAAAAAGAAAATTGATAGACAATGATTTTATGAGCATTTTCTTTCCCTTATACTTTATCGGAATAATCGTGTGCGAGTCAGAATTTAATGTCAGTGGTAAGAATAAAAAAAAAGTTTGTAAAAAGAAAATCATGTATGCTGTGTTCGGTAATGGTGTATATTTTTGTTTGTTATGGGCAACTATCATATACAATCCTTTTCGTTCCTTCTTGTTCAAAATGTTCTACTTATTTCTTTACTTCTTATGTAGTTTTAACTTAGCAGCTTTGTGTTATACCAACATTAACAGGAACTATTCAATTTTGCGCATAACATTGTCACTCCGAGAAATCAATAATTGCCTTTACAGCACAAGCGATTTGAAAAAGTTCAAGATATTTTTTTGGACGTATTTTTGTTCAATAATTTTTCTTTGGCTAACTAACGTGACTGCAAAAATGGTTTTTGACATATACTGGACGTGGGTCAGGGTTTTTTATGATTCTTTATCCATAATTTTTGATTTAGAAATGGCTCATACACTTATGGTAATTTATAATTTAACTCGCAAACTTGAACAATGGAACAGTATTGTAGAAAACACGAATTTTGGCAATGAAGACGAAGAAATAACTATAGACAGAGAAGCAAAAGTGAAGAATCAGCATCAAGTTATAAAGCTAACCTGCAAAGCGTGGAAACTGTTGAACGAAATATCTGAATTCAAAGTAAATAACATTTTTATAGTTAGATGATGACCAAAAAGAGATCCCAACATACTTCAACATGAATATAATGTACTTTAAAAGCCCTGTTACCACATTAAAAGGAACATAGTATCCGTGCAAAGCAGTGGCGAGTCGCTAGTACTGCATACTCAGTTGTACACCTACACATCAAGCTATACATTTCCAGTTTATGCTGATCTCGCATCGTGTAAGATTTCCGTACAACGCGAGGTCAGCTTATACTGGAAAATATATTTAAAAAAAACATTTATTTCAGGTCCTAGACCCATATTAAAAACAAAAAACAATTCAAAAAAAAAAAAAAAAATTCAAAAGTCATTTATTCAAATTAGGCTGAGAACCAGCACTTTTCGAACGTCAAAATTTGACAATTTTATAAGTGTCACAGAAAAATGTCATATCAAATCAATTAATGTCAAAAGCACACAACAAAATAAAAATTAAATTAAATAGAACAATGAATTAAATTATGTCAGAAATTATGTAAGTGAAGTTATGTCAGAAGTTAAAATTTAGATTATAATATTTATAAAATATGCCTGCTACAACAGTGCCCAACGTAGGGGCAATCCAGTCGTTGAGCAATCATCGCCAGAACAGTGTTGGAGCTAGCCCGCACCCTGCGCACCAAGGACGCGCACCGCTTGCGCTATAGCTTGATGTGTAACCGTGTGTACGTCACATATTATGTTCGTTCGTAGATATAATAAGTCAATTTATTTGATTTCAGGTTCTGCTCCATTTCGTCTCTACATTTATCATATTTGTCATGTATATAATGATGATATTAATATTTTCGTGTACAAATAGGGTTAGTATTTATTTTATTAACTGATGATGTAGCAATTTACTGCTGGATTAAGGGTTCACCATTCCCAGGTTCATCCATCTGCTACCAGTAGACAAAATATTACAAATAATTATTTTTATTTTATATTTTATTTTCTTACCTGTTAGTTATTAAATCAGGCGTGACTTTGCGGAAATCCATTATAAAATACAATAGAAGTGGATATATTTAGTAGCCTGTTCCGCTTAGCTATTTCTAAAGAGCCATAAAAACCCTGAAAGAAATCAACACGTGTTTCACCTCTCAACGAGGCATCCTCAGGATGACGATTGACTTTTCGTGAACCCGTATACGGCGTGTTGCCACACCGAGAGTTGAACGCAGAGTGCGCGCTTACCTGTTCTGTCCCACTGCTGGGCAAAGGTCTCCCTCATAACAACTCTGCCATCGCTCTTTGGGAAATAACTTTCCTTTTTCCTAACCTATCATATGGCGCTCAGATTTGATCTAGGGGTCCAAATTTAAAGCCTCTAGTGCACGTTGGGCAAGCCCGTTGCTCGGCCAACAGATAATGGGCTTTTTGCGTGATTTGCCGTTTGATTTGTGTGTATTTTGCGTTGGTCGAGCGCGCTTGGCCAACGGTCTCGCCGTGTGCTGATCTGAGCGCCAAATTATAGGTTAGGAAAAAGGAAAGTTGTTTCCCAAAGAGCGATGGCGGAGTTGTTATGAGGGAGAACTTTGCCCAGTAGTGGGACAGGCAGGATACACATGTCGACGAGCTTATTTTATTTATTTTATTAAATAAATAAGATGCAACGACAAACTTTGCACGCTTGCATCATAATGTACTATTTTAGATGGATAGGAATATCATAATCAGCCACACATTCGGTGTAACCATGTGCCTGTGCAAGTTGATCATAGTAGAGGGGACAATGTGTTACGCCTGTGAAGAATTTTATAGAGGAGCAGCAAGAGCCAGATGTAATGCTATTTTGAAGTCATCACGAGACAGTGAGTTTTTACACAATAAAAATAAAACGTTCTTTGTCGTTCACTACCGCGTTGATCTAGTTAGTGGTTATAAGCACGACTGCTAGATAAAGTCCTTCCAGATTGCACTTTGCTCAGTATAGTAAGCGTCGCATACAAATATGAACATTTTACATGTGAGAATAAGCTTCAAATTGGTATACTACCCAGGAACAGGGACAGGGATCTTAAGAACGGAGTTTGCGTGGCTGAATTTTGGACTAAACAAAATATTAAAATTTTCACAACTTTCTTATTTGCCTTAAATACGCTAAGAAGAAGAAAAAACCGCGCTATTCGATTTTCAACTTTAGGCGCTGAGCAGAGCCTTCAAAATTTAACAGTGCCCTTTCTTTCTTAGCGTTTTTAGGGTTCCGTAGTAAAAAAGGAACCCTTATAGTTTCGTCATGTCCGTCTGTCTGTCTGTCTGTCTATCTGTCTGTCTATCCGCAGCTTAGCTCAGGGAGTCTTAGTACTAGAACGCTGTAATTTGGTATGGGTATACATATTAATTACGTCGACAAAGTGGTAAAATAAAATCTTGTTACTTTTTAAGGTGCCTCCCCTACTCTTAAAGCGGGGAAGATTTTTTTTCCTCGTCTATTCCATAGTGTGGGAATATGTTGGAAAGGTCGTTCTAAAACATTGTGAATTTGTTTAGACATTTTTGGATTCAGGGATCCGTTTTCGAAATATTAAGCTTTAAAGTGCTAATTTTTATAAGAATCAAGTATCCTGGCAGCTAAATGGTTGATGTTGGGTGTGTGAAAAAATTCACAGCAGTAGTATATATAACGAATTTAAAAGGAAAACTATTACAGCTAAGTAGGCTTTACAAGTTAACGAGTAAAACTCGACCTACTTACATTTGCGGTTGTAAAAACATGTTCTACCATATATTCCGTATTGGAGAACATGTTTTTAACTACAAAGTTTGTTCTTGGGATAAATTCATCCCAACTATGGAACCCTTCACTGTGCGTGGTCCAACATATACTTGGCCGGTTTTTCTCTATAACTTTACACATACTAGCTAGAAAAAAAAACACATCCGATACATATATGTATCTTAAAATAATCTGTTTCAGTGACATCGAAAAGACTCTGGAAGAACATGAAACGAATGATGGATGTAAATATAGTAAAAATGAATGCGTCCGGACTGTTTACTATCGACGCAGTGACAATGATACATTTGTGTTCTATTATCACAAGTCACATTATTGTATTAGTGCAATTTGCTTTTCTGTAACTGCGCATTCTTGCATGGATGAATCGAACCTCAAATAAATCCCATTATGCTTTCCTTAAATTATGATTGAATACTCTAATATACTTCTCTCCTATTTTGGGGTCCTAAATAGCCAAGTAACTGCATTCAACTTAGATGTAACTGTGACCAACCAGTCAAGGTTCTAACCTAACGTAACCTATTTGGTCGGGGTGCTCTAGTTACTGTGACCAATTTGGCTCGAGCATGGTTGGTGGGGGGGCCGAAATTTCACGCGGACGAAGTCGCGGGCAGAAGCTAGTATAAAATAAATCTACTAATAGTTTATGGATAAGTACAGTTTTTATTCGATGTAAAAAAAAAAATTCGTTATTCTAAATCGTGGATTTACATGGCTTTTTTCTTCGTGACATATTTTGTATTTGGAGCAGTGGTGGCCCAGTGATAATGGCCGCGACTTATGAGTTGTAGGTCGTAGGTTCGAACCCAGACAGGCGCTTTACTTTGTGTAAATTATTTTCATCACCACTGCTCTCAAAACGGTGAAGGAAAACATCGTGTGGAAACCGGCATGTCCTAGAAATGAAAAATTAGAAGACATGTTACATCTACTAACCCGCACTGGGCCCGCGTGGTGGATTACGGCCCACTCCCTCTCAAAGAGAGGAGGCCTGTGTCCCAGCAGTGGGAACATTTATAGGCTGATGATGATGATGATGATATTTTGTATGACTAGAAATAATTGTTTTTAGTTTAAGCGCAAATCAATGTCAGATTTTGGTCACGGTGTGATAAAAACTAATAAAAAAACCCTAAATTATAATATCTTCTTTATTTTATAATTCTTCTGTAAATGTGTTTGTCACCTAACTCCCGACCGAACAGGTTGACCGAACCAATTTGGATAAAATTTTGTGTGTATATTTGGATGAATCCCTGAATGGTTTGAAAATACAATTGGACCCGGCAGGTGGCGCTGTTTGGACAGGAGAACGTCTGTCAGGTCCACTAGTAATATTATAAATAGGGTAGTAATTAACGCCCCGGAAAAAAAATTAAATATATGCATACTCAAAATATGAAATTTACTGCTATGAATACAAATTTTTCAACAGCTAAAATGCAAATACATATAAAGAAACGACCGAATAAAATACTGAAAATTTCGAAAAATCAATACAGAATTTACTGACGTAATATTTTCAAACATGCAAACAAGCATTCACCATGCATGCAGCATGCAAGCGAGCATGCAATATGCAGCAGGCATGGTTTCTGTCACGGCTCCGGCGCTGCGAGGCTCCGGTGATCCCACGCGAGCTTATCGTCGCAGATGGTTTTAACGTTCACCGCCCGCGGCTGAGGCTGCAAGCCGAAGCTGCGTTAGTGTAATAAAACCACCTGCTCCTCAGCTCGCGGGCCGCCTCGCCCCTCCTCGCCTACGCGAAGTTAAATTACACTCTAGGGGTTGGGCAGACAAGACTACGTGGAGTCGGTTTTGCAGCGATTCGTTTCTGTCACTAACTTTTGTAGCACAACATATTGACTTTTCGGAAACTTAGTATTTTTTTCGGAAGTTTAGTATTTTTTTTCGAAAAAAAAAAATAGGTTCCGAAAATCTGAAGTTATTTTTTTTTTCGGAATCTTTAATATTATCCATATAAATATGTTACATAGTATATGTTAGTTACCTGATACCAATTAAAATGCTCACGGTCAAATTCAAAATTTACGAAAATTAAAACAACGATACTAAATTTTATTTTGTTATTTTAATTTGTTTCAGTACCTAAAAAGCTTCTAAAATTATTTTGGTGGTTGATATATCGCAGTCAGTGGTAGAAAAACCAGTATCAGTTGACCTCTTTTTTATTGAAATTCCGTACTAAGCTGGGTCAGTTCAAGGTTAAAGTGTAAAACAATCTATCAAAATTCTATTGATAACGATACATAAACTTTAATAATCAGTAATGCCGCTAGTACTTTAGGCATAGGAAGGTCTCCTGTTACTGATGAAATTCATTTTCCTATAAATTCTCCTGAAAAACCTTGTAATAAAAAAATACCGTTCAAAATTCAGCTGATCTCGCGTCCCGCGGTGTGAATCCACAAGACGTCAGTAAATCGTCCGGGCCCTCTTTTCTCAAACAGCCTTAACCAACATGGCCATTACTACCTCCCGATTGAAAATGCACTCCTCAAGTACCTATGTCATGTCGATAAAAATATAAAATAAGTTACCGGAAGAAATGTGAATAAATACAACATCTTTATTAATAAATTAAAATTATTTCTATAAAACAAAAGCTATTATAATCTGAACGAATACTTGAATGATGAACTATAATTACATTAAATACATACATGTGTATATTTATCAAGAAGATTATATAATTAAACATAACATAACTGCTAAATTCATCATCATCATCATCATCATCAGCCTATAAATGTTCCCACTGCTGGGACACAGGCCTCCTCTCTGTGAGAGGGAGTGGGCCGTAATCCACCACGCGGGCCCAGTGCGGATTGGCAGATGTCACATGTCTTCGAATTTTCGGTTCTAGGACATGCCGGTTTCCTCACGATGTTTTCCTTCACCGTTTTGAGAGCAGTGGTGATGAAATAATTTACACAAAGTAAAGCGCCTGTCTGGGTTCGAACCTACGACCTACAACTCGTAAGTCGCGGCCGTTACCACTGGGCCACCACTGCTAAATTCACAATGAGTAAATTATGCTATTTAATTAATCTATAAATTGTCTCAAATTGTGATACACGTAAAACTTTTCTCTCTATTAATAATTTGTAACCTTAAAATATGATGTCTCATTAAATGTTTGTAATAATAAGTAAAATATAACTTTATCTAAATGCAATAATAGTATTTTTTTTAAATAGGTGCCTACTTACCAATAACAGAATCATTTATGTTATTTTTATTGGCTTTTTAGTTTTCATGTATAATTTAATTTAAATTTTTAGCTTTCTACGACTTAGATTTTTTACTTTAAATAACTATGTCTCTAACAATAATTTTTGCTGTGCCCTGACAGGGTCTATAATGGCTCTTAGCTTTAAGTATTTTTGTTAACAGCTTGTGTTACCTTGTGGAATGCAAATAAATGAACATAAATACTAAAATAGTTAATTGATTCAGGCGTGACCTTACGGAAATCCATTATAAAATACAGTAGAAGTGGATAGAGATAGTAACCTGTTCCGCTTAGCTATTTCTAAAGAGTCATAAAAAACCCCCTGAAATTGATTATTTCAGGGGGTTTATGAATACTAAAATTAAATCTAAATGTCAAGTTACCTGAAATAAAAGCCATGCCCTCTGTGTTAATAAATGATCCACCTACGATATCTAAATTTCAACAAAAATTCTACGCTAAAACTAAACGGATACTAAAGTTCCAGAACTTAAGAGAGCACTAATAGTTCTCACTAAAATAGCTCAATTTCAATCTTTTCCCAAAGAAATAAAGAACAATGCCCACTTCTCATACATTTAAAAACCTGATAATGAACGTTTATGTATAGTTATGAGGTATAGTAGAAAGACTACCTGTAAGTTCAGAAAATAATGTCTTATAGTCATTTTTACGATTTAAACGCTATGAAGTCCAAAAAATATGAATGTTACTTTTTAGGTTAGGATTTGCCGTTACTAACTAAATATAGAGAAATAAATGTGCTCTACCTTATTAACACTCGAAGTATAGTCTCAAATAGGAATACTTACCTGGCTATGTAAATGCATCAAGGAACATAATACTTACTGACGGCGAGAAATGCATAGTATGAAGTCTTTTTTACTTTGAGAATTCCTTGAAACAAACTCCCTTATATTATAATGACAATCATCGAGTCTAAGCAGTGACCTGCTTAGACTCGATGATTGTCACTATAAATTGAGTGTCGAGTGTCGAGCATTAACTGCTGTTTCTCCAACACATTTAAGTATAGTACCGACCAAAAGTCCATAGGCAATCTCACAAAGCAATAGCTTGACGTTTAGTTTTACTTACGACCTTTTATTTTCGAGAGACACATGCATCATTATCGTCAACAAATGATTGTAGTTCATAATGTCAACGTTAAAATATGAGTCAAGATGACCTAGCGGTTAAGCGCGTGCAGATAGATGCGTGAATCGGTGAGCCATGAGTTCAAATCTCATGCACTACTATTAAAGGTTTTGTAAGTTTTTACTCAATTGGAAGTATTGGAACAGAAATATAATATTCTTAATGTTCGTTTTGTTCACACATTTCGTAAAGTTAGAAAGGTAGATCATAAAAAAACTAAATAAGTAATTTAGACTTGTGAGGTAGAATATGAGTTTAATGAATATTTGACTTGATCGGAATGAACGTTGTCGATTTGTTGTAGTTATTGGTTAGTAAAGTGTGATCTCAAAATGCAGGCAAATATTAATATTGAGGCGAGGGCGACTATTATTGCGCTGCATAAAAGTGGTCTTAATAGAACACAAATATCTGATGAAACCGGACTGAATGTGAGTATTATATTTACGAATTGTAACTTAAACTTTTATTTAAAATTTACCTAGACTATTTGGTGACATATGGATTAGGTCTTTATATTGTTATTTTTTAAATCCATCATGAGGTCTAAAAGATAAATAATTACCTAGTGTTTATTATTGCTTTTATAAATGCAGAGTTTTAATATTATATTGTTATAAGCCGCCAAGGGACCGCTGTTACCAATCGGTGACAAAATGCGCGCAAACGGTAAAGGACCGTGGTCACCGATTGGTGACAAGTCATCCACACGGCTTACAACTCGATTTGTACTGTACTGTAAAGGCTAATATTCACTGTGGCTTTTTTATTCTATGGTCAGATAGATAAGCTAGGCAACAAAACCATTTAATTTTAAAATACCTGGAACGCAATATTTTAAAAAAATATTGAAAGTCACGTTCCGGCACGAGAAAACGTCAGTCTACGAAGCGCTCGGTACTTGATGGTTGTTGCAGTAAAATTTCATTTTTTTGTAGTTTTTGTGTGTAAATCGACGGGAAGTGGTGTTATTTAAATTTTTAAGTATATATTACGTCATTTTACATAATATTTGCAGTAAATAATATCATGTTATACCTATTTTGACCCAACCAAAAAGTGTAAACAAACACGTCAGTGAAAAAATCGAACGTGTTGTGATTTTGTAGTTTTTTGGTATGTAATCGTCGGTATTTGATGGGTAAGTCCCCTTTTCTACAGAAATTAATAGTTTTTTAATATTTTTACACAGTATTTTCATGCAAAAACAAAGAAAAAATATTTTTTTTGTACGGAGAAAGTTACGTTAACACTAGAAAGTTTAGGTCATCAAAAATCTAGATTTTTAGTATTTTTTATTTTCAATGTTTGTTTCTAAAAACGCTTTTGTAAGATAATTTATCTATCCATATGTACCCTGCAAAATTTTGTGTGAATTCGTTCAATAGTTTTATCAGAAATCGTCAAAACAGTGAAGTAAAGAATTCCTCATAAAAACCCGTAATTAACAATAGCTAAGCTTGCTGAGCAGTGGTGGCCCAGTGGTAACGGCCACGACTTACGAGTTGTAGGTCGTGGGTTCGAACCCAGACAGGCGCTTTACTTTGCGTAAATTATTTCATCACCACTGCTCTCAAAACGGTGAAGGAAAACATCGTGAGGAAACCGGCATGTCCTAGAACCAAAAATTCGATGACATGTGACATCTACCAACCCGCACTGGGCCCGCGTGGTGGATTACGGCCCACTCCCTCTTACAGAGAGAAGGCCAGTGTCCCAGCAGTGGGCACATTATAGGCTGATGATGATGATGATGAAGCTTGCTTACGGAGATCGTAAACATTTAAAATATAATCCTTATCTATTCGAGAGCCCAATTCCTCTCACAATAATTGTTTACAACTTCTAAGAAACCCAGTCCTTTTGTTTATCTTATCGCTCGGTCATAAATCACTGCCGCGTGGTTGGTCGCGGTGCTTGACAGTTATGTATGAGTCATTCGGCGCATCCGGCCTTGAGTGGTTAAATAAATAATATTTTATATTATTATAAAAAAAAAAACATTGAGACAAATTGTAACTCCATATTTATTCCTCCTACAGTACCAGCAGACATAGTGGCTTTAATTTTCTCTTTAAATAATACCAATAGCCATGGATATGATGGCATCATTACAAAAGTGGTCAAATATGTAGCGCCATTAATAGGACCTGCTATGAGTTACATCATCAATCTGTGCATTGAATATGGCCATTTTCCGGACAAATTAAAAATTACTGTTATTAAACCTATTCATAAAAAGATGATAAAAGTATCATGGGTAATAATTATAGACCGATAGCAGTTATTCCCATTTTTTCCAAAATTATAGAAAAGGTGATATACAATAGCCTTTCGTCGTTTTTTGAAAAGCATGTTGTCATAGTCAGAGAACAGTTTGGATTCAGGAAAGATAAATCCATCAATATGGCGATTTATAACGTGATCAAGAAAATTGTTTCTAGTGTTGTTGCTAGAATTTCAGTGGCGGCTTTGTTTAAGGATATGTCTAAAGCTTTCGACTATGTAGATTATGACATACTGCTAAACAAATTAGAGCGCAACGGGATTAGAGGAACTGCATTAAACCTATTACAATCTTATCTCTCTAATCGCACTGAAATCACAGCGCTTGATAGGCTATGTGCGAGCTGGAAATTTGAAAGAACATACATGTCACGTCCTAGGAAAACTACTTATGGTGTTCCCCAAGGTAGCATTCTTGGCCCCTTCATTATTTAACATTTATATAAATGATATGCCCAAGGTCTTATTTGCTGATGACAGCACTATTTTATTCTGTAATAATGACATTAATATACTTGAAAATGACATAAATAACGATCTTAAAAATATAATAAATTGGTTAGTTAATAATAATCTAAAAATAAATCTTAACAAGACTAAAATAATGACATTTTATCAAAGAACAAATAAACCGAAACTAAATATAAAATATGGTAACGTAATAATCTCTGAAAGTGACATCACAAAGTTTCTGGGCCTTTACATAGATAGTCATCTGACTTGAAAGCATCATATCGACGCTTTGTCAAAGAAGCTTAGTCAATTTGCGTATGCTCTGTATAAACTATCAAAAACTGTTAACTGCATTACAGTACGAATAGCTAATAATGCTTGTGTGGCTTCTGGCATTAGGTACGGAATCATTTTTGGGGCAACTCCACTGACAGAGATATTGCTTTTAAAGCTCAGAAGAAATGCTTGCGATCGTTTACGAAATTTCAATCGATTGATAGTTATAAGCCATTGTTTAAGGAACTTAGTTTGCTCACTTTGCCATCTATGTACATTAATGAAATGGGAGAGTTTGTTCGCTGTAACCTGCATTAATTTGAAAAGCTGCGCTCTCGCCGTTATCAGAATACCATTCATGTTACCTCTCATAAAACCTCATTTTTCGGCAAAAGTGTGTTAGGTATGGCTCCAAAAATATATAATAGTATACCAGAAGCTATTAGAAAAACAGAGTGTCTGGGATCCTTTAAGAGGTATTTGTTTAAATTCCTTTTAGATAGATGTTACTACTCCATCACTGAGTTTACTACTGATAAACAGAGGTATGAAGATTCCGACTTGCTAATTAGACATGTATGATTTTATTTATTGACTAAGTATCAATGTGTTTATTTGTCTAAAATTGTATGATCTGTTTTACATAACTGACATATTATTTTAAATTGATATTTCTTTTAATGTAATCTATTGACATGCCACCTTAAATGTAATTACTTATTTGTGTTAATTTTGTACGCCATAAATATTGGCAAAACATAGTGCGCATATTTTAGACTATACTATCTGTAACCATACCTATGTTTAACAAAATAAATGATTGATTGATTGAAAAATTATAAAATGACGTCACTTTAGTATTTTGTTATAACTGCTTAATATCACTTTTTTTTTGTTTAGAGGAATACTGTTAGTCTCTGGGTTAAAAGATATGAGGAAGAAGAAAGCCTTGCTAGTCGACAGCAAAGTGGAAGGCCGTCGCTTATTAGCGAGGCGGAGTGACGATATATGGTTGGCGAGTATGAAACAAATGGTTTTACACCAACAGGACACTTTGCGAAATTATTCGACACCTCATTGCAAACTGTTCACCGTGCCCTCCACACTGAAGGATTGCATCACAGAAAACCATCTAAAAAGCCTTTCTTGACAGAAAGACATAAACAAGAACGATTACGTTTCGCACGGGATCATTTAGATTTTGACTGGAATACTACCATATTTTCAGACGAAAAAACATTTAAGTCTAGTCAAAAGGGTAGGCTTCATTTATGGCGTAAGGATAACACTCGATGGTATGATAAAAACGTAATCCCTAATACAGAGTCAGGTTGAATTACGATTAATATGTGGGGATGGATGAGTGCAGCAGGGGCAGGAAAACTGGCTTTTATTCCTCCACGTGCCAACACCAAACCACAACCAACAACAAAACAAAACCTCTACTTATGTAGAAGTATTAGACGATGTCATGCTACCTACTGTGCGCAACACAGTACCCAGCTGATGAGTTGACACAATTGACAATTGTCCTATTCACCGGGCGAGCACTGTGCGTGAGTGGTTTCAGAATCACCCGGAGATAATTGTTGTTCCATGGCCAGCGCGATCACCGGACCTCAATCCCATAGAAAATCTATAGGGTTTGATGGTGCAAAGGTGGGAGTCACGGGATGAGATGTGTATACAACAATTAAAAACCCATTGCATGGAGGTGTGGGAAAATTTAAGAGGAACCGAAATATGTGGTAATATTGTAGGGTCCATGCGCAAACGTCTACTTGACTGCATTGAAAATAATGGGGGTTATACAAAATATTAATACCTAGATGTTTTGGTTTTAATAATTAGACGGTGTAACTAAATATTTAGTAATATTAACATATCCGTAATTATTTAATGATCTTAAACTGAGGTTTAGTTTCAATCTTCTTTTCGTCAAGAAAATGAATACTTAAGCTATTACCTCAATATTATTAATTGTGACGTTACATAAAAAAACATGCATAAAGTCTATATCATATTACCTATAGTTTTCAATAAACTCCACTGAATGCCGATACCTATAATAAGTGGGTAGCAAAAATTTTATTTGTGTTTTAGAATATCCTTTCCTGGTTATGTTATTATGAATTGACTAGGTAAGTGGGTACCCACTTAGTAAACTAAACAAAAAATCTCCTTTTGTCTAGGTAGGAATCTGACATCACAATTCTCATAAAAGTTTGTTGATTTTATAAATTCATAAAACGAATAAACATTTTTGTTATCATTCAACACGACTTTTTATTTCCACCTTCCAACACCAGAAAGATAAATTAAAAATCACATAAATAGTTAAATAATAAAACAATAACTAATATTTAACTTCTTTTAAAAAAAACAAATAACCAGCCACACGTTGTAATTATTTAGATTCGAACTCAGACCTCACTGATCGTGAATCCATTGCTTAGCCCAAACAGCTACCAGCACATGACATTTTTATGCAAATTTTAGCATCAGGTTGCCACTGTGACGCGTATTCTAAATGCAACAGAAATATAATTTTATTTCACGTTGTGCGACGACAATTCATTAGTGTGTGTTATCTGTGGAATGTTGAGACATCACTCATACACGCACATGCACACGCACTAGCTGTATCGTGCTCGAGTTCATAGCAATATAATCCTTAGCATGCTTAAGGAGTTTTGAGAGTTTACTGTACCAACTAACTACATTTTTAGTAAAAAAAAACTGCACCGATGACCGATGCCAATCGCAGAACTGTCAAATGTCCAAAAAATCCGTTTCACTCTTGCGAACTCAATTACATACTGCGTGATTAATTTATTTAATTCTTATGTTATTTTTTTATTAATCTGTGTTAGGAAAAGACTAATAAAGAAATACTTACTGATTAAATAAAACGTAAAGTAATATTTAAAACTCAGAAACAGAGTTGAATAAAGTCAAGTAGCGGTATGTAAAATGGAATGTTGTAAAAACAGGGAAGTTGAGATGCGTTCAAAACATGGTATACGTTTACTATTACGTAGAATAAGCATAAAGAAATATTTAAAAAAAAAAAATCCTGCGTTTCTTTTAACATTGTAATAAGTGTAATTAATATACAATTAAATTAGCTGAATTTTAAGATTTATTTCATTACTATACATAGTCAGGTGAAAAATGGGCATTCTTCTTTATAAAGATCTAAAAAGCCCCTACAGACTAAAGGACATTGCTCATTATAACAACACTGCTCCGACACGGCAAATGAAATTCAAGTTAGGATTTAAATCAAATGCATTAAAGCCTATTTTAAGATGGCTATACAGAATAGTGGAGCCATCACACGCCGACAGCACGCTTCAAGCGACATCAACATAAGGGACATCGATGCGAAAACTATTACCATGGATTCAGTACATAACTCTGAAACCCGCAGCGTCAAATTTTTTTTTCGGTTATTAAAAAACATCTGCTGTTTCATAGAAAAGTACAATACCTAATTACCTACGTGGTCAAAATGTATGAAACAGCAGATTTTTTTATGTTGTTTAGAATAATTTACTGAATCCATGGTAACAGTTTTCACATCGATGTCCCTGCCACCCTTTATACGCATTTAATTATAATGGACCATTCTAAAGTCCACCATGTCCTAGCAGCTCCAAAATTGGCACAAAACAAGAAAACTGCTCAGTGGCCAACAGCAGACATTAAATTACGATAGCCCGTTCTAAAGTCTACCATGATCTGGTTGCTGCACCCAAAATTGGCTCCAGAAGAGGGAACTCCTCGGCAGTTCAGTTGCAAACAGTATCACACTCTAACATAGAGATCATCCAGCGATTTCAGAACAAGCTTCTGAGAACAATCACACACACAATTTTCTTAATTTAGCTATAATAATATTTTTAATGAGGTGTCGGTAACGGTAACAGTGTCGCGAGTTCAGTTGTTTTTTCCCATCGCAAAAATGCCCAACGCGCCTATAGAAGTTTTCACAAAAACAATTTAATCATAAAAATCATCGTGTTCAAGTTTTATCAAATAACTTCGTTGACAGGGATGTGCAGTTGATGTTTCGATTTTGAATTTGTTGCTAAAACAATATTTTCATAAAATTTGAAAAAAAAACTGTTTTTCGAGTCGACTACACGTAATGCGCTTTTAAGACAATATTTCTAATGCATGCATTAAGATAATTCCGGTGATAAATCATCACCAGATTTCAAATCACAGATTTGCCTTTAATTCATTTTCCTGGGCTATTCAATGCATAGCTATAACTGAGGGTTAAAAATTATTTTAGGGATAGCGTTCGCTAGAGATAACTTTATTTCGGACTCAAGCTATTCTGGATAGCGCTTCATTCGTGATAAAGTGATTCGGGATTTCGAGTTACGGCCTTACGTATAACAGTCGATATTTAGGTAGTAAAGGGTTTTTTTAAGGGTTACTTTTCGTCTAGTTTTGCCTAGAAATGATCCGATCAATGGTAAAATAATTGTTTTGCCATCTGAAATGTTATAATCGTAAACAATAATAAATTCTGCAAAACTGTATGCGAAGGTTTTGATAAATAGAGTGATAAAAGTGACAGATGAGAAAATATGGGATGTACAGGCAGGATTTAGAGAGGGAATGGGCTGTATGGATCAGATCTTCTCCCTAAGGTGCATAACCGAAAAACATCTAGCAAAGCACAAGAACGTCTATTGTGCTTTCATTGATTTGGAGAAGGCCTATGATAGTGTGTGGAGGGAAGAACTGTGGTCGACACTATCCAAGTACGGTGTGGACTGGCGCTTGGTACGGGCACTGAAATCTTTATACAAGGATTCCAGTGCTTGTGTTAGGATAAATGGGGCATACACGAACTGGTTCTGCATCTCGAGGGGTGTTAGACAGGGTTGTGTAGCGTCACCGTGGCTGTTCAACTTGTACATGGATAGTTGTCTGATAGATTTGAAAGAGGGTGAGTGCGGATTGAGGATGAATGAGTTGCCTGTCAAATGCCTTATCTACGCAGATGATCAAGTTCTGCTTGCATCATCAGCAGAACAGTTGCAAGACATGGTGACTGTGATGGGTGAAGCATATAAGAGGAAAGGGATGAATATAAATGTGAATAAGACGAAGGTCATTGTTGGCGACGACAAGAAACAATAATTGATTAGTAATTAAGAGTTTTGATTAAACCAAATAAAAACTATTTCACGTAGTCATTAGACATAAGCAAATGATTTAATTGTATTCGAATAAGCATAGGGCTAGTTTCATTTCCTCTAGTACTAAGTCTGATTTGATACCTATTCCCTTTCGTTAAGTTAATTAGTTGTAAGCTTTATTGATTAAACAATTAAATTAAACATAGTTAGCGCCCCAACACATCCCTACACTAAAGGTAATTAAGTAAATTACATACAAAAACACCTGAGAAAGTAATGGTATCGCCCAAAAAACAAGTCTCAACTTGTCAAGAACACACAGGTAAACCACTAACAAACACCTAAACACACATACAAGAAATATGGTATCGCCCACGAACAAGTTCAAACTTGTCGGACAAAAGGTATCACTCAGGGAACAGGTTTCAACCTGTCGAGAAACAAGTTCATGCTTGACCAAAAAATCTAAGATTTCAACATCTATCATTGGCTAGAAAACGTAAAATGTATAAACTTAATATAAGATCCACCCGCTACTTGTACCATAGTAAAATACTACTTAAGCTCGACCGAATTGTTAAACCCTAGTTTTTAGTGTGCGGCTCAAATATAAATCAAAAATCAACAAGAAGTGGAGTTTCAATGCAAATCCCCAACAAGAATTGGTCCTTCTGCAGCCGGATTTGAAGAACTGAAGCCTGAGCCTGAAGTTACATGAAAATTATCTCTACGAGCCGCGCACAAGACTCGTCACTCGAAGCCCTACGTGTGCCCGTGAAGAATATTGCTGGGAATAGACGGCTTAGAAGATCGTTTATTCTCGAAGCCAGGCCTACGAAAGACCTGTTGGCGCGCACACGACCTGCTGTGTGAAGAATATTGCTGGGAATAAGCAACTTGGAAGATCGCTTATTCTCCTCGAAGCCAGGCCCTCTACGGAAGACCTGTTGGACAGCTGGGAGGGACGACTGCAAGCCACGCCGCGCCCTCTCGAAGCCCCTCGTCACTCAAAGCCCTACGTGCGCCCGTGAAGAATATCGCTGGAAATAGGCGACTTGGAAGATCGCTTATTTTCGAAGCCAGGCCCTCTACGAAAGATCTGTTGGTGTGCACACGACCTGCTGAGTGAAAAATACAGCTGGGAGGGACGACTACAAGCCAAGCCGCACCCTCTCGAAGCCCTGCGCCACTCGAAGCTCTATGTGCACTAAAGTTACGTGAACGTTATTTAGTGAGTACATAAAGGACATTGAACGTCGTAAGTGTTATCGAACGCTATTTAGTGAGTACATAAAGGACATTGAACGTCGTAAGTGTTATCGAACGCTATTTAGTGAGTACATAAAGGACATTGAACTTAAGTGAACATTATTTAGTGAAGTATTAACTGTGTGTGTGTAGAACAATGTGTACGTCTACACATCGACACACCTCCTGCTGAAGGATTGTAACTTATTGGTAAGTCACTGAACAATATTGACAATAAGTGCTGTGAAAGTGAATAAACAATGATGACGCGAAGCCGCAAAGGAGAAAGCTCGCGCTCGACCACGGAAGAAGAAACTACGGAGACGTCCGCCGCCACCTCTGAGACGGTGACGGACAGCAGCGCGCGTACTGAAGACACTACCTTGGTTGAAACAGCTGATGCCACCATAGTGGAAAAGAAAAAGACAAAAGCGACTTCAAATAAAGCAAGCAACAAGAAGAAAGAGCTGGAAGCCAGATTAGAATTAGAAAAACTGCAATTGGAAGAAATTACCATAAAAACCAAGCTGGCAAATACCAAGTTAGAATTATCACGTATCAACCAAGATGATACGGACTTGAGTGATGAAGAAGAAGATGCTGCAACCAAAGCCGCTGCTGAGAAAGCCACTGAAGCCTGGGTATCAAAGTCAAAGGAAGCAGAGCACGATGAAGCAGAAATCAGCAAGGAAACGCCGCCCATCGCTGAAACCATGCCATCAACTACGACTCATACCAATCAGCTGGCTGAAGCGATAATGGAAGCAGTCAAGGTCGCCACGGACCACAAAGCAACAGCGATCATGCAACGTGGACCCAAGTATGTCAGCGAGCTACATCAATTCGACGGCGATGCAAGAGACTGGATGGCTTTCAAAGCAACATACAAAGACACGCAGGCTCTCTTCAGCTGTATTGAAAATATGGGAAGATTAAGAAGAGCAATCAAAGGAAAAGCTAAGGAAGCGGTGAAGTCCCTTCTCTACACACAAGTGGATCCAGAAGAAGTAATAACTGCATTAGAACGCCGATTCGGAAGACCCACTTACCTAATAAGAAGCGAGATAGAAAACATAGAGAAGCTACCTCCCATGTCTGAAGATGCGAGAGAGTTGGTGCGATACGCTGGAGCCGTGGCCAATACAGTCAGCGTCGTGAAGCAAATGAAGAAACAAAGTTACCTGCACTCGAGTGATATATCGAATCGAATAATTGAGAAGATGTGTATCTTGGTGCGATTCAGATGGTACGAGTACAGAGGATCCAAAGAAGAAGATGATGAACCAATCCTCATCAGCCTTATGAACTTCTTCAACCAGATGGTGGACCAGTTCGAGATGCACGAGTTCACAGGAACCAAGGTGAAGAAAGAAGCATTGAGAAGTCGTATGCGACCTTCAGGTTCTCGCGGCGTGAACACCACTCGAGCCACACAGCACGGTGAAGAAGAACATTCATCGAACGAAGAGGATTCAGATGAAGAGTCAGCCGAACCACAAACAGCAATAGTTTGTTCATGCAAGGACGACACAAAGAAACCAGAAAAAACCACCTGTCCTGAATGCGCAGGGGAACATACGTTGCTGAAATGCAAGAAGTTCATTGACTCATCCATAGATGAAAGATGGGAACAGGCTAAGCGAGCCTTCATATGTTTCAAATGCCTACTGGGGCGACACAGAGGATACACTTGCAAAGCAAAACCATGTGGAAAATGCAAGAAAAGTCATCATGTGATGTTACACCAAGAAGAAAGGACGAAGCCAACCACGCAAGAAACCCAAGCTGTAGCATCAACAGTAAACGCAACACGGACAATATCAAGAGCTTACTTGAAAATCGTGCCAGTAGAACTATGGGGACCAGATGCTAAAGTTGAAGTCTACGCTCTCATGGACGAAGGATCAACAGTGACTCTTATAGAAGACGACATCGTGAACGCGATTGGAGCCCAGGGCCCTGAAGAAGAATTAAGAATCGAAGGCGTAGGAGGCCATCGAATGGATCAGAAGTCAAAGAAGATTGACATTAAGATCAGAGGGAAGTTCGAGAGAAACATAGAGAAGATGACAGGGTATACCGTGAAGACCCTCAATCTATCCCCTCAAGAAGTCAGCGATAAGGATCTGGAAGACTGTCAACACTTAGAAAAAATAGCGGAGCAACTGAAATACCCTAACGCCCGCCCTACTGTACTTATCGGACAGGACAATTGGCATCTCATAGTGTCCCAAGAAGTGAAGACTGGTGACCGAAGCAAACCAGTGGCCTCCAGAACTAAGTTGGGATGGGTTTTACACGGGACCAAATCAAGCAACAACGCTCCGGTACGAATAGTCAATCATCTTGTGATGCAGCCCAAAGGAAAAGATGATTACCTCGAGAAGATGATCAGAGACCACTTCGACATCGAAGCCCTAGGAGTCGCCGCAAAAAGACCATCGAGCGACGTCGACCAGCGGGCTCTCGACGTGCTGCATTCCACAACGAAGAGATTACCTGATGGAAGATTCAGTTCGGGCCTGATCTGGAAGATGGATAACGAAAATCTACCTGAAAGCAGAACGGCTGCAGCTCGACGACTAAAAGGAATGGAGAAGAAATTCGTAAAGGACAAAGAATTTGAACAAAAATACGAAGAACAGGTCGAGAACCTTATCAACAGCGAATACGCCGAGGAAGTAACAGACGAACCCACCTCTTCAAGAACATGGTACCTACCTCACTTCGCCGTTGTCCACCCTCAGAAGAAAAAGATGAGATTGGTCTTCGACGCCGCAGCGAAATCGAACGGAAAATCACTGAATGACGCATTGTTAGCTGGACCCGATTTGTTGCAATCACTGTTCGGCGTTCTGCTCCGTTTCCGCCAAGAAGCAATAGCCGTCGTTGCAGATATCAAGGAAATGTTTCTGAGGATAAAGATCAACGAAGAAGATAGAGATAGCCTTCGATTTCTCTGGAAGAACAAAGAATACAGAATGACATCTCTAATATTTGGAGCCGCCTGTTCACCATGTACCGCCATATATGTGAAGAATAGAAACGCCGAAGACTTCATCAATCACTGCCCGGAAGCTGTCAGAGCAATAAACCGAAACCATTACATGGACGACTACATTGCGAGTTTCCCCGACGTGGCGACTGCCACCAAAGTATCGAGAGATGTGAACGAGATACACAAGAAAGGAGGATTCTTCTTAAGAGGCTGGGCGAGCAACGAACCCGCAACGATCGAAGAATTCACCGAAACAGAAAACAAGACAAACTCTGTTGTGCTAGGGGAACCAAAGAATCAAGTCGAAAAAACCCTGGGACTCAATTGGAACGTCCACGAAGACAGCCTTCATTTCACTCTGAGTCTGCGTAATACTCCTGACGATGCCAAAGAAGGAAGACGTGCACCAACAAAGAGAGAAGCCACAAGTGCAGTAATGTCGGTCTTTGACCCTTTAGGATTGGCGTCACCTATAACCATACAAGGAAAAGTAATGCTTCAGAACTTGTGGAGGTCCGGTCTAGATTGGGATGAGAGATTACCTCCACCGAGAGAAGAGGAATGGAGAAAGTGGCTTGAAGATCTGAAGAAACTTGAAGATCTTCGAATCCCCCGCTGCCTCACATACGACGCAACCGAGGGGGAGTTGCACACATTCTGCGACGCAAGCGAAAAGGCATACGCATGTGCAGTGTACTGGCGCTCCCGACATCCGGACGATCGCATAGAAGTGAAGCTGCTGACGGCGAAAGCTAGAGTGTCACCTCTGAAGCCGACGTCAATACCCCGACTCGAACTACAAGCGTGTCTATTGGGAAGTCGCTTAGCCAACAGTGCAAGCCAAGAAATGGACCTGATTGTGACTCGAAGATACTTCTGGACCGACTCAAGGACAGCACTGACATGGATCAAATCGGACCCTAGAAGATTCAAGCCCTTTGTCGCACATCGACTCGCCGAAATAGAAGAGCTGACTAAACATAAAGAGTGGCACTGGGTGCCGACGAAACACAACGTAGCCGACGACGCTACCAGAGAAACCCCATCCAACTTCGATGCAACACATCGATGGTTCAAGGGCCCAGCCTTCTTGCATGAAGAACCCGGAAGTTGGCCCACCGAAGAGAAAAAGGTCTCCATAACCAACACAGGAGAAGAAAAACCTAACGCCATCACTCTAAGCGTTAGAAAAGCAAGCCCTATTATCGTGCCTGATCCAGCAAGGTTCTCCAACTGGACACGCCTACTCCACGCCACAGCTAGATACTTACAAGCCATAGATGTCTTCAAACGAAGAATAAAGAAAAGGACTAACATCACGAAGCTCATCACCAAGAATACGCAAAGTCCAGCTGGGAAGAAGACACAAAAGCCGATGATTCAATCATCAGAAAAGAGACCAAGCAAAAAAAAAGAAGTCTTCTTACCAAAGTCCGCACTCTACGTGGAAAAGGCGGAACAACTACTAATAAGAAGAGTGCAAGAAGACAGCTTCCCAGATGAACTCGCTGCTCTGCGAAAGAAAGAAAACCTCGATTCAACATCCAATTTGAAAAACATCACAATCAAACTGGAAGGCGGATTCATCAGATTATCCACCCGCATCGGAGCAGCAAAATACCTGATAGCTTCATACAAAAATCCGATTCTGTTAGACAAACACCACCGAATAACTCAGCTGTTAGTCAAGCACACCCATGAAACCTTCAATCACGGGAACCACAACACCGTGATGAATGAAGTCCGGCAGAAATACTGGATACCGTCGCTTCGAAACCTGGTAAAGAAAATAGCACGGGACTGCGGATGGTGTGGAATTCGGAAGAGAACACCACAGATTACGCCTCAAGGAGATCTGCCACCTGAACGCCTCACGAAAACTAGCCCCCCTTTCACCTGCCTAGGAGTGGACTATTTCGGGCCCATGCTCGTCACCATTGGAAGACGTACAGAAAAACGATGGGGGGCATTATTTACGTGCCTAACCACGAGAGCAATTCATCTAGAGCTGGCTAACTCGCTATCAACCGACTCCATGATCCTCGCACTACGAAGAATGATCGCCAGAAGAGGAGCGCCAAAAATCATCCTGAGCGACAATGGAACCAACTTCATCGGTGCCAACAGAGAGATCGCTGAAGCCATCGCAAGTCTAGGCGAACAAGTAAACAAAATGGGCATCGTTTGGAAGTTCATACCCCCTGGAGCCCCCCACATGGGCGGAGCCTGGGAAAGAATGGTGCGATCTGTAAAAGTCGCCCTCGCAGCTACGCTACACGAACGACAACCTAGGGAAGAAATCCTCCACACATTGCTGCTAGAAGCCGAGCACGTCGTTAACTCGAGGCCCCTTTTCTCCGTCAGCACCGACCCAGAAGAAGAAGAAGCTTTGACCCCGAATCATTTCCTCATCGGGCGGTCATGCGGAGCTACCCTCTTTGGCTCCTTTGACGACACAGAACTCATTGGTTCCCCCAATTGGAAGACATCCCAACGCTTGGCCGATCATTTCTGGTCAAGATGGTTGCGAGAGTACCTCCCAACTTTGTCGCCTCGCTATAACCAAGGTCCTCACTACAGAGACCCGACCTTGGGCGACATTGTCCTAATCGTGGACCACACCCTCCCACGATACTCGTGGCCACGCGGCGAAATAGTCGCCACTCACCCCGGACCAGACGGAAGAACTAGGATCGTCGACGTGCGAACAGCAGCGGGAATCCTGCGGCGGCCAGCGTCACGATTGGTCCTGATTGTACCTGCAACGTCGCCCCAACGAGATGGAGTGCAACGCACTGAGGGGGAGACTGTTGGCGACGACAAGAAACAATAATTGATTAGTAATTAAGAGTTTTGATTAAACCAAATAAAAACTATTTCACGTAGTCATTAGACATAAGCAAATGATTTAATTGTATTCGAATAAGCATAGGGCTAGTTTCATTTCCTCTAGTACTAAGTCTGATTTGATACCTATTCCCTTTCGTTAAGTTAATTAGTTGTAAGCTTTATTGATTAAACAATTAAATTAAACATAGTTAGCGCCCCAACACATCCCTACACTAAAGGTAATTAAGTAAATTACATACAAAAACACCTGAGAAAGTAATGGTATCGCCCAAAAAACAAGTCTCAACTTGTCAAGAACACACAGGTAAACCACTAACAAACACCTAAACACACATACAAGAAATATGGTATCGCCCACGAACAAGTTCAAACTTGTCGGACAAAAGGTATCACTCAGGGAACAGGTTTCAACCTGTCGAGAAACAAGTTCATGCTTGACCAAAAAATCTAAGATTTCAACATCTATCATTGGCTAGAAAACGTAAAATGTATAAACTTAATATAAGATCCACCCGCTACTTGTACCATAGTAAAATATTACTTAAGCTCGACCGAATTGTTAAACCCTAGTTTTTAGTGTGCGGCTCAAATATAAATCAAAAATCAACAAGAAGTGGAGTTTCAATGCAAATCCCCAACAAGAATTGGTCCTTCTGCAGCCGGATTTGAAGAACTGAAGCCTGAGCCTGAAGTTACATGAAAATTATCTCTACGAGCCGCGCACAAGACTCGTCACTCGAAGCCCTACGTGTGCCCGTGAAGAATATTGCTGGGAATAGACGGCTTAGAAGATCGTTTATTCTCGAAGCCAGGCCTACGAAAGACCTGTTGGCGCGCACACGACCTGCTGTGTGAAGAATATTGCTGGGAATAAGCAACTTGGAAGATCGCTTATTCTCCTCGAAGCCAGGCCCTCTACGGAAGACCTGTTGGACAGCTGGGAGGGACGACTGCAAGCCACGCCGCGCCCTCTCGAAGCCCCTCGTCACTCAAAGCCCTACGTGCGCCCGTGAAGAATATCGCTGGAAATAGGCGACTTGGAAGATCGCTTATTTTCGAAGCCAGGCCCTCTACGAAAGATCTGTTGGTGTGCACACGACCTGCTGAGTGAAAAATACAGCTGGGAGGGACGACTACAAGCCAAGCCGCACCCTCTCGAAGCCCTGCGCCACTCGAAGCTCTATGTGCACTAAAGTTACGTGAACGTTATTTAGTGAGTACATAAAGGACATTGAACGTCGTAAGTGTTATCGAACGCTATTTAGTGAGTACATAAAGGACATTGAACGTCGTAAGTGTTATCGAACGCTATTTAGTGAGTACATAAAGGACATTGAACTTAAGTGAACATTATTTAGTGAAGTATTAACTGTGTGTGTGTAGAACAATGTGTACGTCTACACATCGACACACCTCCTGCTGAAGGATTGTAACTTATTGGTAAGTCACTGAACAATATTGACAATAAGTGCTGTGAAAGTGAATAAACAATGATGACGCGAAGCCGCAAAGGAGAAAGCTCGCGCTCGACCACGGAAGAAGAAACTACGGAGACGTCCGCCGCCACCTCTGAGACGGTGACGGACAGCAGCGCGCGTACTGAAGACACTACCTTGGTTGAAACAGCTGATGCCACCATAGTGGAAAAGAAAAAGACAAAAGCGACTTCAAATAAAGCAAGCAACAAGAAGAAAGAGCTGGAAGCCAGATTAGAATTAGAAAAACTGCAATTGGAAGAAATTACCATAAAAACCAAGCTGGCAAATACCAAGTTAGAATTATCACGTATCAACCAAGATGATACGGACTTGAGTGATGAAGAAGAAGATGCTGCAACCAAAGCCGCTGCTGAGAAAGCCACTGAAGCCTGGGTATCAAAGTCAAAGGAAGCAGAGCACGATGAAGCAGAAATCAGCAAGGAAACGCCGCCCATCGCTGAAACCATGCCATCAACTACGACTCATACCAATCAGCTGGCTGAAGCGATAATGGAAGCAGTCAAGGTCGCCACGGACCACAAAGCAACAGCGATCATGCAACGTGGACCCAAGTATGTCAGCGAGCTACATCAATTCGACGGCGATGCAAGAGACTGGATGGCTTTCAAAGCAACATACAAAGACACGCAGGCTCTCTTCAGCTGTATTGAAAATATGGGAAGATTAAGAAGAGCAATCAAAGGAAAAGCTAAGGAAGCGGTGAAGTCCCTTCTCTACACACAAGTGGATCCAGAAGAAGTAATAACTGCATTAGAACGCCGATTCGGAAGACCCACTTACCTAATAAGAAGCGAGATAGAAAACATAGAGAAGCTACCTCCCATGTCTGAAGATGCGAGAGAGTTGGTGCGATACGCTGGAGCCGTGGCCAATACAGTCAGCGTCGTGAAGCAAATGAAGAAACAAAGTTACCTGCACTCGAGTGATATATCGAATCGAATAATTGAGAAGATGTGTATCTTGGTGCGATTCAGATGGTACGAGTACAGAGGATCCAAAGAAGAAGATGATGAACCAATCCTCATCAGCCTTATGAACTTCTTCAACCAGATGGTGGACCAGTTCGAGATGCACGAGTTCACAGGAACCAAGGTGAAGAAAGAAGCATTGAGAAGTCGTATGCGACCTTCAGGTTCTCGCGGCGTGAACACCACTCGAGCCACACAGCACGGTGAAGAAGAACATTCATCGAACGAAGAGGATTCAGATGAAGAGTCAGCCGAACCACAAACAGCAATAGTTTGTTCATGCAAGGACGACACAAAGAAACCAGAAAAAACCACCTGTCCTGAATGCGCAGGGGAACATACGTTGCTGAAATGCAAGAAGTTCATTGACTCATCCATAGATGAAAGATGGGAACAGGCTAAGCGAGCCTTCATATGTTTCAAATGCCTACTGGGGCGACACAGAGGATACACTTGCAAAGCAAAACCATGTGGAAAATGCAAGAAAAGTCATCATGTGATGTTACACCAAGAAGAAAGGACGAAGCCAACCACGCAAGAAACCCAAGCTGTAGCATCAACAGTAAACGCAACACGGACAATATCAAGAGCTTACTTGAAAATCGTGCCAGTAGAACTATGGGGACCAGATGCTAAAGTTGAAGTCTACGCTCTCATGGACGAAGGATCAACAGTGACTCTTATAGAAGACGACATCGTGAACGCGATTGGAGCCCAGGGCCCTGAAGAAGAATTAAGAATCGAAGGCGTAGGAGGCCATCGAATGGATCAGAAGTCAAAGAAGATTGACATTAAGATCAGAGGGAAGTTCGAGAGAAACATAGAGAAGATGACAGGGTATACCGTGAAGACCCTCAATCTATCCCCTCAAGAAGTCAGCGATAAGGATCTGGAAGACTGTCAACACTTAGAAAAAATAGCGGAGCAACTGAAATACCCTAACGCCCGCCCTACTGTACTTATCGGACAGGACAATTGGCATCTCATAGTGTCCCAAGAAGTGAAGACTGGTGACCGAAGCAAACCAGTGGCCTCCAGAACTAAGTTGGGATGGGTTTTACACGGGACCAAATCAAGCAACAACGCTCCGGTACGAATAGTCAATCATCTTGTGATGCAGCCCAAAGGAAAAGATGATTACCTCGAGAAGATGATCAGAGACCACTTCGACATCGAAGCCCTAGGAGTCGCCGCAAAAAGACCATCGAGCGACGTCGACCAGCGGGCTCTCGACGTGCTGCATTCCACAACGAAGAGATTACCTGATGGAAGATTCAGTTCGGGCCTGATCTGGAAGATGGATAACGAAAATCTACCTGAAAGCAGAACGGCTGCAGCTCGACGACTAAAAGGAATGGAGAAGAAATTCGTAAAGGACAAAGAATTTGAACAAAAATACGAAGAACAGGTCGAGAACCTTATCAACAGCGAATACGCCGAGGAAGTAACAGACGAACCCACCTCTTCAAGAACATGGTACCTACCTCACTTCGCCGTTGTCCACCCTCAGAAGAAAAAGATGAGATTGGTCTTCGACGCCGCAGCGAAATCGAACGGAAAATCACTGAATGACGCATTGTTAGCTGGACCCGATTTGTTGCAATCACTGTTCGGCGTTCTGCTCCGTTTCCGCCAAGAAGCAATAGCCGTCGTTGCAGATATCAAGGAAATGTTTCTGAGGATAAAGATCAACGAAGAAGATAGAGATAGCCTTCGATTTCTCTGGAAGAACAAAGAATACAGAATGACATCTCTAATATTTGGAGCCGCCTGTTCACCATGTACCGCCATATATGTGAAGAATAGAAACGCCGAAGACTTCATCAATCACTGCCCGGAAGCTGTCAGAGCAATAAACCGAAACCATTACATGGACGACTACATTGCGAGTTTCCCCGACGTGGCGACTGCCACCAAAGTATCGAGAGATGTGAACGAGATACACAAGAAAGGAGGATTCTTCTTAAGAGGCTGGGCGAGCAACGAACCCGCAACGATCGAAGAATTCACCGAAACAGAAAACAAGACAAACTCTGTTGTGCTAGGGGAACCAAAGAATCAAGTCGAAAAAACCCTGGGACTCAATTGGAACGTCCACGAAGACAGCCTTCATTTCACTCTGAGTCTGCGTAATACTCCTGACGATGCCAAAGAAGGAAGACGTGCACCAACAAAGAGAGAAGCCACAAGTGCAGTAATGTCGGTCTTTGACCCTTTAGGATTGGCGTCACCTATAACCATACAAGGAAAAGTAATGCTTCAGAACTTGTGGAGGTCCGGTCTAGATTGGGATGAGAGATTACCTCCACCGAGAGAAGAGGAATGGAGAAAGTGGCTTGAAGATCTGAAGAAACTTGAAGATCTTCGAATCCCCCGCTGCCTCACATACGACGCAACCGAGGGGGAGTTGCACACATTCTGCGACGCAAGCGAAAAGGCATACGCATGTGCAGTGTACTGGCGCTCCCGACATCCGGACGATCGCATAGAAGTGAAGCTGCTGACGGCGAAAGCTAGAGTGTCACCTCTGAAGCCGACGTCAATACCCCGACTCGAACTACAAGCGTGTCTATTGGGAAGTCGCTTAGCCAACAGTGCAAGCCAAGAAATGGACCTGATTGTGACTCGAAGATACTTCTGGACCGACTCAAGGACAGCACTGACATGGATCAAATCGGACCCTAGAAGATTCAAGCCCTTTGTCGCACATCGACTCGCCGAAATAGAAGAGCTGACTAAACATAAAGAGTGGCACTGGGTGCCGACGAAACACAACGTAGCCGACGACGCTACCAGAGAAACCCCATCCAACTTCGATGCAACACATCGATGGTTCAAGGGCCCAGCCTTCTTGCATGAAGAACCCGGAAGTTGGCCCACCGAAGAGAAAAAGGTCTCCATAACCAACACAGGAGAAGAAAAACCTAACGCCATCACTCTAAGCGTTAGAAAAGCAAGCCCTATTATCGTGCCTGATCCAGCAAGGTTCTCCAACTGGACACGCCTACTCCACGCCACAGCTAGATACTTACAAGCCATAGATGTCTTCAAACGAAGAATAAAGAAAAGGACTAACATCACGAAGCTCATCACCAAGAATACGCAAAGTCCAGCTGGGAAGAAGACACAAAAGCCGATGATTCAATCATCAGAAAAGAGACCAAGCAAAAAAAAAGAAGTCTTCTTACCAAAGTCCGCACTCTACGTGGAAAAGGCGGAACAACTACTAATAAGAAGAGTGCAAGAAGACAGCTTCCCAGATGAACTCGCTGCTCTGCGAAAGAAAGAAAACCTCGATTCAACATCCAATTTGAAAAACATCACAATCAAACTGGAAGGCGGATTCATCAGATTATCCACCCGCATCGGAGCAGCAAAATACCTGATAGCTTCATACAAAAATCCGATTCTGTTAGACAAACACCACCGAATAACTCAGCTGTTAGTCAAGCACACCCATGAAACCTTCAATCACGGGAACCACAACACCGTGATGAATGAAGTCCGGCAGAAATACTGGATACCGTCGCTTCGAAACCTGGTAAAGAAAATAGCACGGGACTGCGGATGGTGTGGAATTCGGAAGAGAACACCACAGATTACGCCTCAAGGAGATCTGCCACCTGAACGCCTCACGAAAACTAGCCCCCCTTTCACCTGCCTAGGAGTGGACTATTTCGGGCCCATGCTCGTCACCATTGGAAGACGTACAGAAAAACGATGGGGGGCATTATTTACGTGCCTAACCACGAGAGCAATTTATCTAGAGCTGGCTAACTCGCTATCAACCGACTCCATGATCCTCGCACTACGAAGAATGATCGCCAGAAGAGGAGCGCCAAAAATCATCCTGAGCGACAATGGAACCAACTTCATCGGTGCCAACAGAGAGATCGCTGAAGCCATCGCAAGTCTAGGCGAACAAGTAAACAAAATGGGCATCGTTTGGAAGTTCATACCCCCTGGAGCCCCCCACATGGGCGGAGCCTGGGAAAGAATGGTGCGATCTGTAAAAGTCGCCCTCGCAGCTACGCTACACGAACGACAACCTAGGGAAGAAATCCTCCACACATTGCTGCTAGAAGCCGAGCACGTCGTTAACTCGAGGCCCCTTTTCTCCGTCAGCACCGACCCAGAAGAAGAAGAAGCTTTGACCCCGAATCATTTCCTCATCGGGCGGTCATGCGGAGCTACCCTCTTTGGCTCCTTTGACGACACAGAACTCATTGGTTCCCCCAATTGGAAGACATCCCAACGCTTGGCCGATCATTTCTGGTCAAGATGGTTGCGAGAGTACCTCCCAACTTTGTCGCCTCGCTATAACCAAGGTCCTCACTACAGAGACCCGACCTTGGGCGACATTGTCCTAATCGTGGACCACACCCTCCCACGATACTCGTGGCCACGCGGCGAAATAGTCGCCACTCACCCCGGACCAGACGGAAGAACTAGGATCGTCGACGTGCGAACAGCAGCGGGAATCCTGCGGCGGCCAGCGTCACGATTGGTCCTGATTGTACCTGCAACGTCGCCCCAACGAGATGGAGTGCAACGCACTGAGGGGGAGACTGTTGGCGACGACAAGAAACAATAATTGATTAGTAATTAAGAGTTTTGATTAAACCAAATAAAAACTATTTCACGTAGTCATTAGACATAAGCAAATGATTTAATTGTATTCGAATAAGCATAGGGCTAGTTTCATTTCCTCTAGTACTAAGTCTGATTTGATACCTATTCCCTTTCGTTAAGTTAATTAGTTGTAAGCTTTATTGATTAAACAATTAAATTAAACATAGTTAGCGCCCCAACACATCCCTACACTAAAGGTAATTAAGTAAATTACATACAAAAACACCTGAGAAAGTAATGGTATCGCCCAAAAAACAAGTCTCAACTTGTCAAGAACACACAGGTAAACCACTAACAAACACCTAAACACACATACAAGAAATATGGTATCGCCCACGAACAAGTTCAAACTTGTCGGACAAAAGGTATCACTCAGGGAACAGGTTTCAACCTGTCGAGAAACAAGTTCATGCTTGACCAAAAAATCTAAGATTTCAACATCTATCATTGGCTAGAAAACGTAAAATGTATAAACTTAATATAAGATCCACCCGCTACTTGTACCATAGTAAAATACTACTTAAGCTCGACCGAATTGTTAAACCCTAGTTTTTAGTGTGCGGCTCAAATATAAATCAAAAATCAACAAGAAGTGGAGTTTCAATGCAAATCCCCAACAGTCATGGTGTTTGAAAGAGGAGAGGATGTATCGGTGTGTGATGTGAAAATAAATGATAAGAGTGTGGAGCAAGTAAGTGAGTTTATATATTTGGGGAGTCTGTTTACAAGGGATGGGAAGATTGATGGAGATGTGGAAAAGAGAGTAAACGCGGGAAACAAAGTGAATGGTGCTATACATGCGATTGTGACCAACCAGTCGATGTCTAAAAAGGCTCGACTGGCTGTTCACAATGGTGTGCTGGTGCCCACGCTTATGTATGGTAGTGAATGTTGGGTGTGGCAAAAACAACATGAAAGTAGAATAAATGCTGTGGAAATGCGTTCCTTGCGAAGCATGTATGGCCTGACTATGAATGATAGGCTGAGGAATGATGTGATAAGACAGCGGTGTGATTTAAAAGAAGATGTAGTGACAAAAATTGAAAAGGGTATGCTGAGATGGTTTGGGCATGTTGAGAGAATGAATGAAAGGCGACTAACAAAATGTATTTACAAGGCTGATGTAAAGGGAAAGGCCGGGCGGGGACGCCCTAGGAGGACATATACTGACCTTATTGGTGATGTTCTTCAGAAAGGCCAGGTGCGTAGTACTCGCAACCGGCGTGCGTGTATGACCAGATGTATGAACGTAAACGAGGCAAAAGGACTATGTAAGGATCGTAGCAGGTGGCGTTCTGTAGTTTCTGCCTACCCCCATGGGAAGAAGGCGTGAGTTTATGTATGTATGTAATAATAAATTCTAACCCTATGGTACGTATTACATAATTGGCTCTTAGCCGTGGTCATAAATAACAAATGTCAAATTCCAAGGGCAATGTAATAAAATTAGAAAGTGGCATGAAACACGAAATTGATTACTTCCTACATCTTAAGGATCACCAATAAATAACTGAATTAGCTTCATTAAGTACGGTACAGGAATACAAATCATTCGTGTTCAACAAGCCTGAAATAAAATGCAGTCAATAAAAAGGATAAACAATTTTAATCTTAAAAGTCATCGTGTTGACGTTTTATTAAACAACTTCGTTGACAAAGATGTGCAGTCGATGCTTCGACCTTTGAATTTGTTGCAAACTATTCAGTTATATCCAAAATATTGCGTCAAGGATAATTTTATAACTTCGAACAGCCGTCTATCGAATTTTGTGTCATTTTGTGTCACGATATTATTTTCTTTAATGTTATTCTACAACATTGTCTTGTCAATACAACAACTTTGGTTTCCTTTCGAAAATATGACGTATTATATCATGAAAATCTCATGCTGCATTTTATATAGTGTGGGATTCTTAATTAATTTAAAGCTTAGTGTTTCCTATACAAATGAAAACGTTTTATTTGTTTTAAAATTACAAAATATCCACAGATGTTTCAATGATAAGACCAGTTTCAAACGCTTCACATTTGTTAACTGGATTGCTGTTATATTGTTGGTAGGATCGTATACCAGTCTCATAACTATCTTTTGCTCGATGCTTGAAATACACGTTTTCAGCATATTTGGTATTGCATTTTTATTTAGTTTTGACACTAACATTATTTATGCTATAAGACTCATTCAACTGTTAAAAAATAAAGTTGACCTATGGAATATTCAAGCTCTTCAATACCAAAATATGGCGGAAAGGGACATGGTGGATTATTGTAAAAGAATGCTTCAGGCTTACGTTAATATATTGGACTGCTTTGACATGTACAAGGTTTCTTTTCAATTAATGGTTAGTAAAATTAAGCCTTCGCGGGCAAAACTTGAATGAGGCTGACATAGAAGCGTGGGAATTGGCACAAGAAAAGAGAAGCCTATGCCCAGCAGTGGGTGATGTCGGGTTGTAGATGATGATAATGATGATGAAGATAAACCCACTTTCTTTTTACTCGACTGCGGTAAAGCCAAAAAAGGAGGGCTGCGTGGTTGACCTGTATGTATGTTTGTGTGTATGTCCAGCTCTATGTTCCCTCGTAACTACTAAACGGCGAAACCGATTTTGATGAAGTATTATGTTGTTATATTTGTCTTAGTTGTGCAAGTGTCACAGATTATATTAAAATGAAATAAAACAGAATAGCGGATTTTCGTCACATGGTATGGTAGGTTTAAAAAATAACAAAATCTTCCAAACTTATCGAGTGGGGTATCAAAATGAAGGGTATAAAAGTGCAAAAATATATACTTATCATTTGTTTAAATGTAAGGAATGAGATGATAAAAAACTAAAAATCAGAAAATAAAAAAAAGTTATTAAAAAAAACTGACTATAAAACACACTGAAAAGAGAAAAACAAGTATTACAATCAATAGAATTTTGGTATCGCATGTTGGTTTTTTATAACACGAGGAAATTATTAAATAATTATATTCAAACCGATATCAATTTGTTTTCAGATCGTTTTTCAAACAGCGCAGATGTTTTATGAGTACGTCGTTAAAATTCAAATATTTATAGATTTTTTTAAATTTTCTGCTTCGAGTGGCCAATTTGATGTAAGTATTTTAGAAATCGTACGTTTCATTAATCATTTAAAAATTTTGTGTTTCATTTTCTAACTAACTTCCAAAAAGGAGGAGATTCTACGTTCGTCTGTATGTTTTTTTTTTAAATGTATGTCCATCGATGATAAAAAATTTGTCGATGGCAAAAAACAAAAATTCAACACCAAAGAATTTAAGGTATTTTTTTTTTTAAGTCTGTTTTTATTTTTGCAAGAAGTGTTTATTTTTCACTCTTTAGTTGTGGTACCTACCCCACATAAATTCGAATACCACTACCTGCTATGTAAATAACAGTAACAAGAAGTTATTATAACATCATCCACGTAGACTAAGTGCGAAAAAAATGTATTATTGAAGCGCTCAAAAAATACACAAGAAAAGTTAATAAAATTTATATGGGACTACCACGCAAGCTCCAATAAAACTTGTTACAAACAAGTTTTATTGGAAGTCGGTTGTTTTTTAAATTCATTTTTCGTTCCATTTCCATTCGTTGTATCATCTAACACATCATTCCAAATTATTTTTGATCCAAATAGAAATAAAACGAGATCTTCAAAGGCTTGTTACGTTTACTTTTTTCAATTATGTGCTCAATTAAAACACAAAACGTTGTAAAAGATTAAACTTATCGCAGAAGTTCTTTAAATTGTTGTTTTTTTACAGTTTAAGTCGAGTGTAACGACAACGATATTAGCCACATGGATAATAAAATCTATAATATTACAAATCGCTTTGAACCTTCACTGCGAGAAGTTCTACATAGCTATGGCAAATGTTCAAGATTCATGTGCACTTATTCTGAATTCAAATTGTACAGGTACTTCTACGTTTTTATTATTTTCATTTGGCTTTATTTTGTCAAAAAACTCAACTGCTATTTTTATATTTATAAGATTCAAGATGACCTGTAATAACTTTACAGATAACGAAAAGAGACTATGCAAGAACGTTAAACGCCTACATCGAGCAACATTCGGCAAGGTGGATGCGTGTCGGCTATTCTACGTTGATGCTACTTTACAGTTCAGAATGATAGCGTTACTTGCTAACTATACCTTTGTGTTGCTACAGTTTGCGTTTCTGTAATTCTGCTACCACCTGATGACGATATTTAGGACACGTATACATACGTTAAGCCCAAACTGGAAATCTCGAATCACTTTATCCCCAATCAGTTCATCCCGAATGAACGCTATCCAGAATAACGTGAGTCCGAAATAACGTTATCTTCAACGAACGCTATCCTTAGAACGATATTTAACCCTCTGCCTTCCAACGGGGTACACGTTACCATGACCGACAGGGAAACAAAAACCTTCAATTAAAACTGTGCTTAAAAGACTTAATTGTATTAAAATAAATAAAACACTTGGAGCCTCGAGCCTGGAGATCTGTCATACAGGTCCCGAACCCAGTATAGACTCCAGCTCTCACAAAGCTTTGAATCTGCCTGTAACCTAGTATACCATGTACCGAATTTGTACCTTTTTGAGAGAAATAAAATTACTATTACTATTACTTTCAGAAACTTTCAAATATGACAACCGAACGAAAGAGACTACTTTTGATGAAAACAGATGTTTGGGTAGACCAACAATTTTATAGTGGTTTCAAGTAGATTTTTTTACTCATGCACACTATTCAAGTACTCATATTTTCTGCAGAAAATTATTCTATCGGCAGCAAAAATAAGTTTGGTGTTTTGTGTAAAATGTGTGAGCACCGTGGATGAAAAACCTAGTTGTTTCTGCGGTCACTTAATTCTGAATTATTTTTACTTAACCAAAATCAAAAAGTAATTTTTAAACCGATAATAATTATTCTGAAAACGACTTCACATCATCTAGTTAAATTTTCGCTGAAATGGGTATTTATTTTTACCCGACTACGGCAAAGCAAAAAAGAAGGTTTTGATTTTGATCGGTAGGTATGTATGTGTCGGCACAGGACATTGGGGAGGGGTCGTACTTCCATTCTCTGACATTGTTGTGGGCTGTTTGTGGATCTCAGGCAATTAAAAGATGATAACAGCTTCTTACACTTGGTTTAACCACACTTAGTTCATAGAATTACAAAAATCATAATTAACAACTATTGTCCTAGTTAGTCTTGTTCATTAATAATAATAATCGAAATAAGATAATAAAACTTTTGGATGAATAATGTGCGCACGCGTCTCATGAACGTGTGATAGTTCCTAAGGCTGAAGGGTGACTGGCGCTCCTGTTGTTTCTCGCGCCCTCGGCCTCCGGTCCTTAGACTCCGTCATAGCGCACCGACTGTATACAGTACTTCAGTCGGCAACACTGTATTTCATGCGACATATGTATGTTCATCTATTACCTCATAACTTCCAAACTACCGATCATAATTAATTGACAAGTGAGATATCATTGCAAGTGTATTGATCGTCCGCTGGTTATAGGCTTTTTGTGACGTCACATGAAATGCAATATGGCGCCCTCTAGAGGACACAGTCATGAACTAAAAAAAAACCGTGGTAAAACCGTAGTCGCATGCCAGTACACCTACAAAACCATAATGGCATGCAACCGTGGCTTTACCTTGACCATTTTTGTTTATGTTTGTTTGTCCTATGTCTTGATTTCTGTCTGAAATATTTTCTTGTTTCATACTTTTTAGAGCTCGATTTATCAGTAGTAGTTAGTCTTTGAACTTATTTTTTACAAAAATCTAATGATGTGGATTCAGTTTTTAACCGACTTCCAAAAGGAGGAGGTTCTCAATTCGACTGTATGTCGTTTTTTCTTTTTTTTGTATGTTTGTTACGCGATTACTCCGTCAATTATGAATTGATTTTGATGGTTCTTTTTTTGTTTGGTAGATCATACTTCACAGGTGGTCCCATATAAATTTTATTAACTTTGCTTGGGTAGTTTTTGAGTAAGCTTCAATAATACGTATTTTTGCCTCACTTAGTATGTGGATGATATTATGATAACTTCCTGTCACTGTTATTTACATAGCAGGTAGTGGTATTCGAATTTGTGTGGGGTAGGTATCACAACTAAAAAGTGAAAAATAAAAACTTTTTACAAAAAAAAAACAACCGACTTCAAAAAAAACACTACAAAGTGAAAAATAACTTTAATTTCGGAAGTCGGTGACAAAGAACGAAAATTAAAAACCAAAGACACCGACTTCCGAAATTAAAGTTATTTGAACTCCTTTGAATTGTTTTCGCTATTTGTTATATTTTTGGCCTGCCACGTCCACTTGAAAAAGTCAAAGTCACCCTATATGGTGCCAATAGTCTCCGAGTTAAACTGCAGTGACACAAGGACATATGGACAGCGCAAATATATAATGGTTTTGTTTTTGCCATTTGGCTATGGAAACTAACATAACACCTCTTTCTCACTTCGGAAAAAAAGACGAGATAGATATGGTTTCATTTTTGACTGGCTTGTCCTATTTAACATTTTTTAAATAATTGCTTTTAAGCCATACTATACAGCGTGTATCAGAAAGGTGTTGTCATATTTAAGGGTGTTTCTCGCGCAAGTTTTAGTAATAATTTTTTTTTATTATAATCCGAACGCAGTTTTGAGCTATATTCCTTCCTTCCCAATTCCCGTACAACGGAACGAAACGGACGCTCATCGCACGCACCAATCAGAGGCTGCTGCCGCTGTAGCGAGAGCCAATCGCATCTCCTGTGATTTGAGGTTACTTCTCAAATTTTGGACACTTGTCAGTGACCGCTCACCGCTAACGCCCAAGCGCCGCGCGCGCCGCGCGCGCTCCAAACCGCACCACTAACGCCAACCGCGCCATCTTATATCAAAATTCACGAGCTCTCTATTTGTAAGGCCGATACAATTGTGACATTTTAATACCCAATAAGTGCACCACAGTGAGTTGAATCAGTGAACACCAGGATAGCCAGAACTGTCCTTGAGTCAACGTGTTTCGTCCAGAAGATTCCCAAGTAAGTCCATCCATTCGTATTCCTTATTCATACCTGTGTGTAGCTCAATTCTGTGTCGGCTAATATTCCACCCCACGTAAATTATTCTCCCGCGTATGGTCCTTCGAAGCCGCGTCAGCTTATTCACCAGGTGTGGTACAGATCATGAAACTAAACAACTTTCTCCATGGGATCAATATCGTGATCGCAAAGAATAATCACTGTCCCATACATTTGCGTCCAGTAGCTATTAAAATTTTGTCTGTGACAGTTAATATATATTTTTTTTGCGATTACGGTGTGGGTCCTATAGAGATGTTGTTCAGTTTGATGATTTTTCCCATACCTACCCTTAAATTTGACTTCACCTTTCTGACACATGCTGTGAAATATTATAAATACAAACGTGACTCTGTCTGTCTGTTACCATTCACGCCATAATGGCTGAACGAATTTCAGCACACAGGCAGACCGTAACCTGGGATAGGACATAGGATACGTTTTATCCAAATAGTACGTTCCCGTGGGATAATTTTCAGCTTCAGGCAGGCGAAGCCGTGGGCAAAAACTAGAAAATTCAAAAGTTTCACCGTTAACGCTCGTGATTTAATTTATGCATTTCTCATACACCAAATAGGCGGCTTTTTTTTTGTTATTTGTATTTACTGCCTTGTGTTAATTATTTGTAATAAATACTATATAAATTTTCTCAGCGTTTTTTATTTAAATATCAATCTCTTTTATTAAGTCCAGGAAAAAAACCTTGATTTTACTCCGAAAAAACCCTAGTGAAGAATTCTCACTGGGTTTTTTGTTTGTACATCTTTTTGTTTTTCATTAATAATTAAGTTCATGCCTACAACATAGGGACATTAAACCAATATTTTCACAATAATTGGAAAAAAAATTACCGTCTTTCGAGTCGACTGCACGTAATACGCTTTTAATACAGTGTTTTTAATGCCTGCATAAAGATAATCCCGGTGATAAATCATCATTAGATTTCAATCCACACATTTGACATTTAGTTCATTGTTCATTATCCTGGGTTATTCAATACATAATAGCTTTTGAGGGTTAAAAACTGTTAAGGCGGCTTCCCACGGTGCGCGATATTGCGCACGCACACGCACCAGCCCGCACGGCGCACGACCACGCACCGCGCACCAAGGGTCTTCCCATGGTGCGCTACATTGCGCACGCACACGCACCAGCCCGCACGGCGCACGACCACGCACTGCATCTTCCCATGGTGCGCGATATTGCGGACGCACGCGCACCAGCCCACACAGCCGACGACCACGGACAGCTACACATCACACGCCAAGCCTTTTCCGACAGTGCGTGTCGGTCTGTGTGCCTTGAGATTCGAAGCCATATTGTCATTGCAAAATGCTTAGTAAAAGAAAACGTATCGCTGCAGCTGCGGCTCTTGTGGTATTTTTTAGCAATAATTATATTATGTGCTCTAATAAAAACAAAGTGAACAAAAAGAAACCACGTTGGTGGATGTCAGCGTACAACAAAAGTCGTTCAAGGTATGCAACTATAAAATTAAATTAAATTTGTTAATTTGGGACTACTTTTTTTCTAATTAATAATAATTCAATTTCAGATATAACGGAACTGATATGCTCTATGATTTCACAAGAGAACCGAGCAATACATTTTTAAATTTTTGTAGGATGTCAACAAGTGACTTCGAATACCTTTTGAACAAAATTGGTCCAATTATATCAAAGACTGATACCAACATGCGACAGTGTATTCCTGTTAATGAACGGTTTGCAATTGCACTCAGATTTTTGGCTTCTGGAGATAGCTACACAAGCCTTAGTTATCTTTTTAAAGTCTCTTTGTAAACAATTTCAAGATGCGTCGATGACGTGTGTGAAGCCTTGATACAAGAATTAAACGCAGAAATAAAAGTAAGTAAAGTAAAGTAAGAATCATTTATTTTGTTTAAAGTAATGAAAACACAAGAAATTCAATCAACACAATTATGTTGTTCGCTCCTACACAATAGACACATAACATAATGAGTTTTAAATTAAATCAAATTACACATTCTTCATTAATCGTACAAACCACCTGTGCCCTTGGCTAAAATGTAATACCTAACGAATTACAGTGATGGAATCTTTTTATTTGTTTTTCCCCAAATGTTGTATGTATTAAGTGATCTTTACAGGCGGATAGTACACCTGCTATGATTTTGCAGTGGAAATTTGCTACTAGTGGTTTGCATTAATGGTGCCGATTCTCTTGTCACAAATGCGTCAAAACTAGCAAAACTAGATTAAAAATCACCAAAATTTCGTTTATTCCTGACAAACGACGATTTCTCATTCTGAAATAGACTAAAGTGACACAACTTAACTGTATTTTAGTTTGACAGCACTAAAATGGCACTGAGATATTAATTTAGTGAAAATGGAAATTTTTCTATTCTGAATTTGAAATTTTCACCTTAAATTTTAACTGTCTAACTAAAATCTAACTTTTCTAATCGCGATTAAAAACGTGTGGAATAAAATTGGTTGACATGAACTTTAAATTAACACCAACACCTCGACTTCAGGTGCAAAAAACCTTTTTTATAAAAAATACAACTTACTTCCAAATTACAAAGTGAAAAATAACTTTAATTTCTTTAATGTCTTCAGATCAGTATTTTAGTTTTTTGACACCGACTTAAAAAGGTTTTTTTTTCACTTTTTATTGGGTTGCTTTGCAATTTATCTAAGTTACAATAGCCTAATGTCAACTGCTCACCAAAAATACCCAAATCGCTATAGATGTGCTTATAATATTTGAAGAGTTCCCTCGATTTCTCCAAGATCCTATCATCAGATCGTGACCAAATGACAATGGGACCAACTTGAAAGTATACCCTTTCAAACAAAAAAAGAATTTTTCAAATCGGTTTAGCCATCTTCGAGTAATCGGGGAACAAACATTAAAAAAAAATCCCGACAAACTGAGAACCTCCTCCTTTTTTTAAGTCGGTTAAAAACAATACTATCTTTTTTTTCTTTTGCTTATATCTCGAAAATGGTGTGTCCTATCGCAAAAATAATGAAAATTTCGACCTCATTTATGATACTTAACCCTTAAACCCCTAAAACTCAACAAGTAGGTATTTTTTTTTTTCTATTCAAAAAGTGAAAAATTCCATTTCTAAAAAAAAATCACGGTTTAGGGCAAACAAGTACCACGTGTGGAGTAGCAATTGTCATTTGGAGAAAATTCATTTTGGGCTAAATTATGAAAGTCAAACAATAAAAATGTCATATTTCGTTAGAACATGTAATTTTCTTCACTTTTCACTATGGGACCAAATCTGTAGGGCCATTCCCTGCGCTGTTATACGAGTTTGAAAAATACTGTTTCCAGTATGTTTTAGTTAAAAGAATAACAGTAATCTAATTATAGTAATAGCTTTTTATGCCAGTAAACATTACAGTCATTATCTTTTACTGTGAAACTAAGGCTCTAGGGTTATTCTCCATATAACTGCAGTATGCGAAATAAAGTTTTTTTTTCACCAGTAGGTGTACTAGTATTATCTTATTGAAATAGGTATCACTCGTAGGTATCACTAGTATGTATTAACTGGTTTTAGGTCTATTTAATGGTTTCTATTCTCGCAAAAACAGTGAAATAAAATAACACATTATTACCTATTATTAACAACCTAAAACCAGTTAATACATACTAGTGATACCTACGATTGACACCTATTTCAATCAACTAATATTAGTACTGGAGAAAAAAATACCTAACTATTTCGCACACTGTAGTTATGTGGAGAACAACCCTAGAGCCTTAGTTTCACAGTAAAAGACAATAACTGTAATGTTTACTGGCATAAAAGCTATTACTATAATTAGATTACTGTTATTCTTTTATCTAAAACATTCTGAAAACGGTATTTTTCAAACTCGTATTACAGTGCAGGGAATGGCCCTACAGATTTGGTTCCATAGTAAAAAGTGAAGAGAATAACATGTTCTAACGGAATATAACTTTATTTTTGTTTGGTCGGCACTTTCACATTTAGCCCAAAAATGTATGGACGGTGAATGTTCTCCTTTGATTTAGATGTGTCAAAATTATTTTTAAATTTAGAGAATTTATTTTGCAGAATAGCCTTAAGATTCTCATAGACTGAAGTAAGGAATTTTAGTGATAGTTTAGTTCGGTGTACAAGAGAATCGGCACCATCGTCAAAATACGAAAAATCACGTTATACAGACAAAATAACTTTTACAATTTAGACGGCACTGATAACGAAAAAGCTAATTGAAAACGTTACTTTCGTAATATATTTTCAACTGTGAATCTTGTTGAGTGTTAGTAGATGGTTTTTGGAGTGCCAGTTGTGTAAGCAAGGGCTCTGAATTGCCTGAATAACCTGGTGATGACCGTGAGACTTGTGGGGATGGTTGTGAGTTGGATGAGTGAGAGTAACCTGGTGATGGTATTAAGACTTGAAGTTGTGGAGATGGTGGTGAATTGAATGAGTGAGAGTAACTTGGTGATGGCAGTGAGACTTGATGATGGGAGGATGGTTGTGAGTTGGACGAGTGAGAGTAACCTGGTGATGGTAGTGAGACTTGAAGTTGTGGAGATGTCGGTGAGTTGAATGAGTGAGAGTAACCTGGTGATGGCAGTGAGACATGATGTTGTTGGGATGGTTGTGAGTTGGATGAGTTAGAGTAATCTGGTGATGGCAGTGAGACTCGATGCTGTGGGGATGACTGTGAGTTGGATAAGTGAGAGTAACCTGATGATGGCAGTGAGACTTGATGTTGAAGAGATGGTTGTGAATTGAATGAGTGAGAGTAACCTGGTGATGACAGTGAGACTTGATGTTGAGGAGATGGTTGTGAATTGAATGAGTGAGGGTAGCTTGGTGATGCATGTGTTGATGTGTGGTAATTGTATGGTTGTTGGCCAATGGACGGAATTGTATTCTGATATTGGAAGCTTCTTGTATGATTGTCTTGTTGTTTAAGATTATACATTATTCTGTCTATTTCCATCATTGCAATATCTCTTGTACTTTCCTGTAAAGCTCTCAATTTACTACACAATAACTCGCAATACAGAAAACATGTGTCTGATTCGGGCACTTGAGAGATATTTTGTAAAACTTTATAAGCTTCATCACTGCGTGTCTTAATCTCATCAGACTCATTTAGTTTACTTCTTTTGGATTTATTTTTGTCAAACGTTTTAGGAATTTTGAACGTTTCTTCCGTTGTCGCTTGTGTGACATTTTCATCTATGTCTTCCTCGATCTCTTTCGCGTCCAGCAAATCCTGTCCAGGAATACACAAATTATTTTACTATTTTATTCATTTCAGTTACCTCGGACGTCAGCACAATGGTTAAAAATTGAAGAAGATTTCAACAGCACTTGGAATTTTCCTCATTGCCTTGGCGCAATTGATGGGAAACATGTCCTAATACAAAGTCCCTGTCACAGTGGTTCTGAATATATCAACTATCATGGCACTTTTAGCATTGTTCTCTTAGCTTTGGTGGATGCCGACTATAATTTCACATTTGTGGATTGCGGATGTCAAGGCAGGATAAGTGATGGCGGTGTTTATAGAAATACTGAGATATTTAGAAAAATTTCCAGAAATGAATTGGATTTTCCAGCATCAAGAAATTTGCCCTTCAAGGAGGAACCACTTCCCTATGTGTTTGTGGCAGATAGTGCATTTGCTCTCACAGAAAATATGTTAAAGCCGTATGCCGGTCTCCACGCTACGGGAACAAAAGAAAGAGTTTTTAATTATCGTCTGTCTCGTGCTCGGAGAATAGTAGAGAACGTTTTCGGCATTATGTCGGGTATTTTTAGGGTACTTAAGAAACCATTTTTATTAGAACCAAAGAAGGTATCTAATATTATTATGACGTGTTGTTTACTGCACAACTTTTTAAGGCGATCTAAAAATTCACGACGAACATATACACCCCCTGGTACTTTTGACACTGAAAATGAAGCTGGAGTGCATCCAGGCTCATGGCGAAATGATCCTGAAGGAAATACTTCCTTGATACCTATGAGGAATGTACCAAGAAGAGCAACTCTATCTGCTAAGACCATAAGAGATAAATTTGCAGAATATTTTCTAACAGATGGCGCTGTAGCATGGCAAAATAATTTCGCTTAGTGAGCAGGATGGCCACCAAAATAGCGGCAATATAAATAATAGGGTTAGGCTATAGCTAGGCACATACATTATACACACATAAGTTGTTTGTTACTTAGGTATTTGGTTCAGTAGCTCTTAAATAAAAAACCGGCCAAGTGCGAGTCGGACTCGCACACGAAGGGTTCCGTACCACATCGTATTTTTTTAGTACAGATAACTCATCATCTGTTACGACGCCTCATTGAGGCGGATAACAATTAAAATTCTAGTCTCGTTAATGACATTTGAAAGGTTAAGTTAATGAAAATTCGGGTTCATCCTTAAGGTACCCGATCCTCGAGGGACCCGTCCTTTAGGGCCCCGATCCTTGAGAACCCCGATAAATTTAATAAAATGCCAATGTCGTTTAAAGTATAATTGCCAACAAAAGTGTTAAACTAACAAAATTATTAATCATTTGGAATTAAGTAATAACACAGTTGCTAATAAAGTAGCTCTTATTTCACCGCTTTTAGGTAAAACACGCGTACATTTTACTTTATTTTACTGCACTAATGCTTTTATTTACAATTTTTTTAAATTTCAGCAAAGATTTTTTATGTGTAAAAAATAGTAAACACATAGTACCTATACATTCTAATAATATTTAATGGATGTTGGGTCTTTGGTATAAATGATAAGTTTTGAAACATGGTGTTAAATAATTGTATATTTCAATACTATTAATACAGGTTACGCGTAACACACATAATATAATCACATATTTTAATATCACAATTAGTTTGAGATCATAATAGAAAAAGTTTTCAACCTTACTATAACCGTCAGTAAAATTTACTTTATTCGGCAACAATTAAGGTGAACAATAATCACGCATTATCAGTCATAAAATACAACATAGTCTTGTCTTTCTTATGTAAGTCATTTAAACTTTAATTTAATTATATCAGTTTTAACTCTAGACTAGGTTGCCTTAACCAAACTAACATTATTTAATTTAATGTACTTTGAAGTACTTTTTGTATCGATGGTACACTAGCATGATAATGGCGAAAATAACAGAAAAAAAGATAATCAAATTTATGGGGTGCTCAAGGATCGGGGCCCTAAAGGACGGGTCCCTCAAGGATCGGGTACCTTAAGGATGAACCCGAAAATTCTAAACGAACAATTTTTTTCATCTCAATTTTTAGGTTCCGTACCTCAAAAGGAAAAAACGGAACCCTTATAGGATCACTCGTGTCTGTCTGTCTGTCAAGACCCTTTTTTCTCTGGAACTAAACGTAATGCCTGTCACTTCAGTTGTTATGGTACATCACAGTTGTACTTTTTAATTTAGCAAAGTTATAATTCGTTGAGGTTTAATAAAGAACTAGTATTTTTGGGCTCTTTACAGTAGCCAGTATAATATTATTATAAAACTAACAAAAAAAAAAAAAAAAATATGCTCAAGCAGTTAAATCTACGATGAGTAGTTTATGAATGAATGATAAAGTTTTAACATACATTAATAAAAGAGGAAACTATCGTAAAAATCAAAAATAATTTTAATTTGGTTAAGTAAGTCGTATTTTTAACAAATAAGTGTCATCTATAAAAATCTTTTTTTCGATTTGTTTACCTTTAGTTAATTAACTAAACTACTGGAGTATAGTTTGTTTACATTTTTAATTATGAGAGGGCCGCACACTTAGCCGACGTTCGCACGGACGCGACGTATTAAAATCGCAGCGATTTTTTTTCGTGCACTGGATTTTCATCGCTCTGCTTAGCGCCGAGAATTGAAAATCCAACAGTGTGTTTTTCCAACGCGCTGGGACGAGAGTGCGTCTCAACGCGTTGGATTTTCAACGCTCGGCTTAACACCGAGAGTTGAAAATCCAGTGTGCGATAAAATCCCGCTGCGATTTTATTACGTCGAACGTCGGCTTAGTATTCAGGGCGATGACACCGTCGTTCACCGCGCCTCTAAGCTGTGTATATGCAACGTTGCCAGCCCGCTGCCGCGTCGTTGCCGCACTGCGCCGCCGCCGCAGATTGTATAGTAATAATGGCAAAATCAAGCGGAGACGGCGCGGCGGCGCGACGACGGTGCGGCGGCGGCGCTTCAGCGTTGAGATTACATGGTTACGCGAAGCGGTATTGGCGCGGCTGCGGTGCCGTCTACACGAGCCCTTAAGTATTGATCAAGCCTCGTGCAGACTGGTGCAACGCGACTCTAAGAAAACAATCTCTAAGAGTTTTTTTTTACGGTAGAACAATTACCGGAGTCGCGTCGCAGCAGTCTGCACGAAGCTCTATGTTTTATGTTACTAAATCACATCCTTTATGTTAATTATTGTAAAAAAAATATTGTTACTGGCAACTACAAACAAATTATGTTATGATAATGTATGGTTTAAGGTTATTTTATGGTGTATGGATAATGTAATATGGTTGAATTAAAATAAATATATACTTACCTCAGAACTCTTCGTTTTTTTTGGTTTATAAACATCATCCAAAAAAGTAGATATTATGTTATAAAAGGGCCATTCAGGTTTGTGTATTTCGTCAGCACCACTACCAGTTCCCATAGACTCTCTTACTTTTGATCTTTGTCTCCTGTACGTTGACATTAAATAATCTCGATTTTTTTTAATTTCCGTAATTGTAATAGTATCATCCTTTAGTTTTCTTTTTATTCTTCTCCATGCATCATATGAATAATTTTTGTTTTTGTGTTCTGGTGACGCAGCGTTCCATAACGTGGGTTCATTTTGATATAGATTTAAAAAATCAAAAACAAGCTCATTCGTCCACTCCATTATTCACAGTAGACGAACAAGAAGACTCCACTGTATGCGTGCACGGCTCGCAGCGAAATAAACAGGTTTTGACTAAACTTAGATAACGAGTGAGCGAGTGATAGAACAGAGCTTCCTGAGGTAACTGCGCGGTGCGGGAGAGGCGACAGTTTTCACAAGTTGACGAATTCACCGAGCTCTCGTTTCACAACCCACACCCCTCCCGCACCGCGCTGCTACCTCAGGAACCGTCTCGGCCTATAGCTCTTTTCGATTGACGTCGCTCTCACTCACTCACTCGTTCGCTAAATAGCTCACTCAGACTCACTATAGCTCAGTAAAGAAAGTAAGGGGTCGTTAGTTAATTCCGTGAGGCAATTTTTCGACCCCCTCCCCCCTTCCCCTTGGTGAGATGTCGTGAGATTTGGCTCGACTTCCTCCCCCACCCTAATATATCACGTGAGATATTTCAAAATGCACTTGAATCTGTACTTGACTGCGTTGGATTTATTAAAAAAACATATATGACATAACATCACGCCTTGTTTTCCCGAAGGGTTGGGCAGAGGTGTCCCTGTAGCAGGTACACCCACATTTCGCCAGTTATGTTTAAGTCCCATGTAATAGGGGGCGAGCCTATTGCCATCAACCGGGCACATATCCAGACTCCGAGCTGCTACTGAGAAATTTCAGATAGAAAAACCCAGTAACACTGCCCGACCCGGGAATCGAACCTAATAAGTAGGTATATTTATTTATTATTTATTTATTTATTTAAAATAGGTACGCCAACAGCATATATATTTTACATTAAATATTAAAATTAACAGGTATGGGCTCTTATATATATACCAATTACAGGTGTATACGACATTCTCATAAAACAAAGCAACCTTCTTAAAGTACATAAAATTAAAATATTCATTAAAATTAAAATGGAAAACTAAATCAAATAAAATCATAAAAAAACAGCTTTTACCTAAGTCTAAAACAGAACAAAAAACGTAAAATATATCAATAAGAATATAAATAATAAAAATATATGTATTGAATATATAGAATATAAATCTTTTTTTTTTTAATAAGACTAGCTGCTGCCCGTGGCTTCGCCCGCGTATACCGTAATTCTTTTTCTAAAATAATAGTAGCCTAAGTTACTCCTTATAACATCAGCTCTCTGCCAATGCAAGTGGAAGTCCGGTGCGGCGACGGCGCGGCGATGGCGCGGCGCGGCAGTGGCGCTTCAGCGTATAGGTAACAGTCTACAAACAACATGGTTAGGAACGTGAAGCGATGTCAGCGCGGCTGCTGTGCCATCTACACAAGCCCTCTAAGTCAATCCTTCAGTCGGTCTCGGACTCAGGTGTCGGCAGACATCTAGGGTTGTCAACTTTTTATACAATAAATAAAGTATATTATGGTCAAAGTGGGAAAATAAACAGTATCTCGGAAAAAACAAAAGGTATTTTAAATAAAAAAAAAAAAAAAAAGATTTATTAGTGCTACTGCAAGTCATTAATTTAGCACCAAGTTTGAAGGCTTCGTAAGCCTCGGCAAAGGAGCATTTTTTTGTTAGGTACTTAAATGTATTGAAGCTGTATTTCTATGGTCCCACAACTTAGCATTCATCATGCACTGATAACACTCATTCTGTGAATACTGAGGTGGCAGAACTAAATAACTAGCTAATCTAAAAGGTATTGTTGTAATAATTATTTATTTAATATGTCCTGAAAATGTAGTACATGAAACTTTTTATCAAGGTATTGCTCTGGCTATCAGTGAAAACAGTATATTCGTATAGGTACTTTATTTTTGTTGAACAATAAACAGTATTTTCGAGTGAAAAACAGTATAAATACTCTTTTTAACAGTATGGTTGGCAACCCTACAGACGTCCCACCGACGAGTCACCGACTGAACGGCTCTTTCGGTTCGCTTCGGAATACTTCGGGTCGGATCGTTCATTCGTCCAACAATATGGCAGTCCCATTTCAAAACCTAGTAAAGGACTCTTTTTACAAAAATCGTTTTATTGCATAATATTGTTACCCTAGTAAGTCTCTACCAAATACATAAAACACCAGCGTTGAAAACTCGCTTATAAGCAAATATATACCTAGTAGAGGAGTGCGCTGATCGGCGGCAGCGTGGCGCACGCCCGCGCCCGCGCCGCCGGTAATTACAGCACGCTGCCGTGCCGCCGCCGATGTTTTTTTCGGCGTCAATGTCAAAATATGTTATATTCTAGATTTAGGTGTATTAATACTATACTCCGTTTGAAATAAGATTAGACATTTAACTAAACCTTTTTTACAGTCCGTTCAGCCGATTTTGACTTCTATTGCGATGGCGGCATGACAAATGACAGCTGTAGTAAACAGTTGGTTTGTAACCACTTTTTATGCTTTTAATGCCATCCTTATGCTTACGGTATAGAAGTCAAAATCGGTTGAACGGACTGTAAGAAAGGTTTTTTTAAATGTCTAATCTTATTTCAAATGGAGTATAGTAAGCAAAACACTAGAAATGTCTAAATACAAGCTTATTGATTTATTTCGACGTAGTTATTTTCGCAAATTTAATGAAAATATGTTTTTATGTGAGCATAATTTAAATAGCAGGCACAACGCACTGGTTGAATACCTTAGTTTTCAAACATTGCGGTATGGGCGAAATGAAGACTTGACACAGTTTTCCAAACACTTCTAGGATGAAAGGAGGATTTTGTCAAATCAAATCAAATTTATTCGTAAATGTAGGTTTCAATACAATAGGATGTTATAGTAAGATGGTCAGTGGTTTGGTTTTAATGGTACTTTTATTTTTACTATCCACGCCGATTATGCCAATGACGCCGCCGCCGCCGACAAATTAAATGTCAGATGCCGCCGCCGCCGCGCCGGTAAAAATACATCGGTGCACACCTTTAGATTTGATGCACTTACTAGGTAAGTAAGTCCATCATTCACTGTCTCGTGACCATTTAAAAACTTAGTAAGTCTCGGAGACTTACTAGGTTTTGAAATGGTCGATGCACCTTACTAGGTTTTTTAAATCAAGACCAAACACGAACCAAGAGAGGGAATAGTGCAGGGGTTCCGCAGCAGCAGCAAAGTTACAATACGTAGCGCGCTCTCGCTTCAATCGGCGTCGACCGAAAACCCCTACAGGAATTGGATTTTCTAATTAAAAATGTAGATGAAAATTGACTATAATCTCCGAAAATATTGTGCATAAAATTAAAAAAATAAATACAGAAAATAGCTCTATACTTATAGATTACAGTAAAACCTATAAGAAGTCTGTGGTCTTAAAATAACATGGTAAATCTCCCAATATTGTGCGTACAAACTTACATTTGCAGTTGAAATGCATGGGAGAACATGGTTTTCAACTACAAAGTCAAGTTTGTTCTTGGGATAAATTCATCCCAACTACGGAACTTGGCTGGATTTTTTTACCTAACATAAATACTTTTCAAAGGCTAACTTATATATGTTGATGCACTCTCCAAATTTCATCCTTACTAGGTTTTGAAATGGGACAGTCGAATAGCTCTCCGGCACAATGTCATTGTAAACTTAACATACGTCACTGTAAATCTATCTTTATAATCATTGAATTAAAGTAGAAAATACTTCGGCACATTATCAAAAGGAAATATGTACATTGTTTAATTTGCCTGTTGTTTCGTAAAGTCATAATAAAAACAAATAGTAGTACTTAGTACTTTTTCGGTTGTTTTGACGAAATGACATGCATATCGCTGCGTGCAAAGTAGGTACCTACCTACCTATAGTGTATATTTACTGTATTTTCATATTCCGTCGACGCACGTGCGTGCGGCGTGAGTCAAATGAGCTATCAGTCGGCGTCTGATCGACTACCGACTGAAGGCTGATTCCTATAATTTACGGACCGTTCTTTGTTTAAAATTAAGACTTTTGTATCTTTATCAATAATGAAGCAAAGACCTTTGCATAGTAGACCCTCCCTTATGGGAAAATGAAAGAAATTTGTTATAATCGTTTACGAAAATAAGTTGAGCAATTAGGGTACTGGTGTCAGAGTTTTAAAGCCACCCATGTGCCTCTGAGTCGGCTTCACATGCCGTCGAGAAATATCCCTCAGGCATGCCGGTTTCCTCACGATGTTTTCCTTTACCGTTTTTGAAGCAAGTGATAATAATAATACGCACATGAATCTGAAAAGTCAGAGGTGCGTGCCTTGGGTTCGAACTCAAGACCTATGACTTGGCAGTTCGACGGTCACACCACTAGGCTATCACTACTTATGGAAGTAGGTACCTAGTTATCAAAGGTAAAATTAGTAGACATCCGTCAGATATATCGAAACGTATCTAAAATCCGATTTCAGTCACAAATCGTATCGTATCGATACTCCAAATCAGACAAACCAATTTCACAAAACCACGGCAAAAGTAGATTTGCGTAAGCAAGTGTACCTACCTATTTGTTTATGTTTGATAGTATTGATCGATGCACTTACAACCGAATAATAATATTACTGGAGACGATCGAAACTGCGAGCCGGAGGCGCCAGAGCCGCTCCAGAAATTGATTTCTAAAAACGGATTTTGAAAACGATTTCATAATCTGAAATCGAATATTTAACCGTTTGAGTAAAAATCCAGAAACGCCCATGTCTAAAAAAATTCTTATGAATTTACTTACATACATACATATTTATTTTTTAATTTATTTATTTAAATCAGATACAGTGATCCATATTAATGTTAGTAGACCTACTTAAAAATTACGTTAGTACTTAATCAAAGGTACATGCCACAATAATAAATATTATTATAATCAAAATAAATAACTACATAGAAATTGAAATAGGTACATAAAATCAAATTGTAAAATTAATTAATAAGTTTCATAAAATCTAATTGTAAAATAAATTGATCTTTAGATTAAATCAAATCTTTGAAATAATTTACATTCTTTAAATTCATTAAAATTGAAATCCAAAAATTCATTATGTATAAAATTACAAATATTAAAAATAATAAAAATAAAAGTCAGAATCAGTCAAACTATGTCTAGATGACTGCTTTAACAAGTGACCTCCAAAGCGGGGATGAGATCTTATCGGCTATTGTCTTCAAGATTTTGATGCGGCTGCCACGCATTCTGCAGATCAGGGATACCGTTCCCTTGCGAATGATGGCATGAAAGCCATCAGTGCGAAACAGCGCGAACATCCCCGATTTATATGCCAAGTTGGGCAATAAAAACGCTACCATTGGTAAGCAAAACGATTCGTTTTTGTTTATAGAAACCGAGCAAAACCTCGCGCACCTTTGAAGTCTACCGACTCGCCGCGGATCGGGCGCACCGCCACGCACGCGTCTGCGCTACCACGCACGTTACCCTTCCCATGGTGCGTGTCCGTGCGAGCTGATCCGCACCGAGTCGGTAACTTCAAAGGGAATGTATCCAAACTCGGACGCACCGGGACGCACCGCGACGCACGCGTCTTCGCTACCACGCACGATATCCTTCCCACGGTGCGTCGTGCGGGCCGGTGCGCGTGCGTGCGCCATTTCACGCACGCGTTGGAAGCCAGCTTTATAGGGATAGCGTCCGTTTTAGATAACGTTATTTTAGACTCAAGCTGTTCTGGATTTGAAATCCCGTATCACTTTATCGTAGTGATTTCGAGTAACGGCCTAACGTATAACAGTCGACATAAAAGAGTTTTTTAAAGTATTGCTTTTCGTCCAGTTTTGCCTAGAAATGATTTGATCAATGGTAAAATAACTATGTTTTCTCGACTGAAATGCTCTCTAATAAACATCATGATAGTAAACAATAATAAATTATGACCCTATGGTAGGTTTTAGCCGTGGTCATAAATAACAAATGTCCAAGGGCAAAAGGTAATTAAATTAGAAGGTGGCATGTAAAACGAAATTGATTACTTACTGGATCTTAAGAATCATCAATAAATAATTGAATTAGCTTCATTAAGTACGGTACAGGAATATGAATCATTCGTGTTCAACAAGCCTGAAATAAAATGCAGTCAATAAAAAGAAAAAAGCATTTTAATCTTAAAAGTCATCGTGTTGAAGTTTTATTAAACAACTTCGTTGACAAAGATGTGCAATCGATGCTTCGACCCTTGGATTTGTTGCAAACTATTCAGTTATATCCAAAATATTGTATCAAAGATAATTTTATAACTTCAAACAGCCGTCTATCGAATTTTGTGTCACTGTGTGTCACGATATTATTTTTATCGATTTTATTATACGAAACTGCCTTGTCAACTACTCAAACCTGGGTTATTTCCAATAAAATTACGTATTTCATCACGAACATCTTAAGATGTGTTTTGTTCAGTTCGGGGTTCTTAATTAATTTAAAGCAAAGTGTTTCATATACGAATGATAACGTTTTTTATGTTTTAACATTACAAGATATTCACAGATGCTTCAATGATAAGGCCAGTTTCAAACGCTTCACTTTTGTTAACTGGACTACTGTTATTTTGTTTGTAGGATCGTATATCATTGTCACCATTATTTCTTGCGTGATGCTTGAAATATCCGTTTTCAACATATTTTGTGGTGCAATGTTACTAAGTTTTGACACTAATGTAATTTATGCTATAAGACTCATTCAACTGTTAAAAGATAAAGTTGATCTATGGAATATTCAAGCTCTTCAATACCAACACATGGACGAAAGGGACGAAGTGGATTATTGTAAAAGAATGTTTCAGGCTTACGTTAATATATTGGACTGCTTTGACATCTACAAGATTTCTTTTCAGTTAATGGTTAGATTAAGCCGCTTACTTTTCACATAAGGAAATTGTTAAAGAATATATTCAAACTGAAATCTATTGTTTTTCAGATCGTTTTCCAAACTACGCAGGTATTTTATGAATACCTCATCAAAATTCAGACATTTATAAGTTTTTTTAAATTGTCTGATTCAAGTGACCGTTTTTATGTAAGTAGTTTACAGAAATATACATTCCATGTGATAATTTATTGTGTCAACACAACATTTCAAATTATTATTTGTCGGAGACTGGTATGTGACTTTCGTTATTATCAGCGATATTTTAACTACTGTGGGCGTACTGTGGGTAGTGTTGATTAATGCGCAATAGAAAAACAGTTTGCAGTTCAGATCACATTATAATTTACTATCAAATGAATCACACTAGCTAATTTATACACACACTGAGTGCGACGGCGTTTATTAAAATCAACAATTAACAAAATGATCACAAATTACAACTAACACAATGACTGAGCACCACGAATCGAGAACAGTTCCGCGACGTCTTGACTCCAATGGAACTAGAGGCTGAATGTCCTCCTCGCCTTAGCCTTAAAACATCGCGACTCTGTAGAAACGCGCCTTTTTTGGTGTCGATAGATCTCTCTTGATGTCGCCAGTGGCGCGCTTGCGATTCGTTTCGCGTCCGTACTAATGACCGGATCCGACATATTGATTATTTTATTTTATTGGTTTATGCCAAAGGGAACATGGAATTTATATGCAACATACACTTACAGGTAAACTCCGTGTGCATAAATAATTTGTAGGTATAACAAAAAAAACTGATTTAGTTTGAAATTTGCTTATACACCGTGTGAATCACAGTTTTGCTAGAATAAACGTTGTTCAGACCAAGGTCTACTACCATTCTACAGTATCCAATAAAAAAAACATAATTGGTTTTTGAAAAAAGACAAAGTTTAAAATGTAGAAATTATCGTTACTCCCTACAAAACACTCACTATGGCTAAGGTAGGTAGTTGCGGCGCGGCTCTCACACAGGAACCAGCATTGTCTACAGGGAAATGTACTTCCATAAACGAAATTTAGTAAGCACTTATTGGAGTTTACTCCAAACGAAACGATTTTCATATTAAGCCCGCGGTATGAAAATTTTATGTGTAAAATCTATGAGTAAATTAATTTTTAGTTAACTAAAAATGAGGCGGATTAGAACAAACATTTACAAATGATTAACTAAACAAAATTTCCATCCATAAAAATGACCGTATCTTTTTGTTCCGCGGGCCGCTTGTCATGAACTAAACGTGACAAATGGTTTTAAGTTTACACCTTTTATGTCAGAAAACTTAAAGAAATATCTTTTACAAACAAAAAAGTGATTTTTCAAGTTACGTAACCACGACAGTTCAATTTATCAAAATTTCCTTCTAAATTAACTTTTAACACTGTTAATGGATCAAAATTAATATTTTAACACGAACTTAATAAGAATCTACTCGAGATCACAACATAATAACAGTTAGCTGTGCACCAAGACAACTTTGACTCCAATTTCCCTTCATTCTTATCGGGCTTAGGACGTCAGAAATTCTAGCTGAAGTTAATTAGTTTTGGTAATTAAAGTAGCTATCTACCTACTTAGTTACTTTCTTACATCACAGTTCAGAATGTAGGTACAAAATTTCACGCAAAACGCACCATATCCAACACCACTCCACATTAAAATAGTTAGAACACTCAACTCATTTTCACAAAAAAACGCAAGATACGTGCCTGTGACGTAAGTACATCAGATGCACACGTGTGGCCCGCTCGAGAGATAACGGTAGACTGGCTACCGCCCGGGTGGCGAGGGCGGCCCGTGGCTGTCAACAAAAGAAATGGAAGGAACCATATTTCGCACAATTGCATGCCATTGACATTTTGGCCCGCATTGGCCTTGTAGTCCACGTAGACTCCTCATAACTCTTTTGAATGCCATATCACTACCGCGATGAGTAATTTGATGTTACGGTTAATGTTTGAACACGTTTGAGTAACATAAAACTTATCTGAGAACGCCTAGTTAAGTTTGTGTTAATTAATAACATATTTGATGCTTTAGAATAGTAGTAGACCATAGTCTGAACAACGTTTGTTCTAGCAAAACTGTGATTCAAATTTCACGGTGTTTATAAAGTCTAAATAAATTGATATAATGAATGTAACAACGCGGGGTAATTATTCAATGTAAACACATTTACTATCGAAATAATGTAGGGAATATCTTTATAGCATTTCTATACATAAAAGCTATTTAGGATGATACTTAAGAAAATTGGTTTTGGCAATTGACAAATTGGCATTGTGCAAATCTTTTTGATCGATTGATCCAAATATAAACTGGCAGTTTTGAGTACTTTATGCGGCCTACCCAAATGTCCTTTCTTTGGTATTGTTCGTCGAATCGTTGAGCTCCTTTTAAGTTCTGAGTTGAGCTGCACAATTACTGACAAATGCGTGCACTGACTGGACAGGTCCACTCAAATCGGTATGGTTCTTTCCTCAAAAGATCATTTCAGACACAAATCTACATGGTCCTCAAATGAAATGCTCTGACCAATATTATTTCTGGGTTTTTTTATTTTATTATATACACATTGACATTAATGATTTTTAAATATACAATGACATGAATATTTACTTTTAAAGTATTATATTATTTTAATTATTGTGAATGTGAAGACTATATGGGTCATTCCTTTTTGTTTTGTTTTTAATTTTTTCTCAGTTAGTTTTAATCATGGTCTGACAGTTTGAGTAATTTATGTGGCCTACACAAATGTCCTTTTTTTGGTATTGTTCGTCAAATCGTTAAGCTCCTTAAATTCTGAGTTGAGCTACACGATAACTGACAAATGCGTGCACTGACTGGACAGACCCTCTCAATCTGTGTGATGCTTTCCTCTAAAGACCACTTCAAACACCAATCCACATGGCCTTCTCATGATCTGACCAAGATTATGTCTGGACTTTAAAAGAGACTGTGACCTCTGAGTTTGTTTCGGCCTTTCTTCTCAGAGTAGTCAGATTGGAAACGCCGACCTCATCTAGTTTTTAAAATATGATTGACGTGTAAAAGTGTTTGTACAAACCTACTTACAGAAATCAAATCATTTATCATTATCATTAAACAAAATGTGATATTTTCCTCAGAGGCTGTTATGTTAACTTTTTTTTAATGTGCTCAATTAAAACACGCAATTTTTTTAATGATAAGAATCTTTAATCTGTTCCTTTTTTACAGTTTCTATCGTTTATGATAACAACGTTAATAGCCACTTGGATAACAAAATGCATGTCATTATACATCGCATTGAACCTACACTGCGAGAAGTTCTACATAGCTATGGCGAATGTTCAAGATTCATGTTCACTGATTTTAAATTCAAATTGTACAGGTATTTCTAAGTTCTTGTTTGTTTTAGTTTTTGGTTTTTATTTTTGTAGAGTTTTCTTTATTGGTCTAGTCGTCGCAAGCGCTACTGCTGTACTTGAGGTCCTGAGTTTGATTTCCGGATCAAGCAAAGTGTTATTAGGTTTTCCATATGGAATTTCTCAGTAGCAGCCTTATTTTATCCTTTTTTTTTTTGAGTGGGAAATTATCAAATCATTTCTCCCGCACAGGGCGGAGCGGGAGGGCGTGTCAGACTCTTACTGACTAAAACCCACCCTTGTTCCTTCGGTTGCCTTGTTGCCGGGGCCACGATCTCCCTTTCGGTTTTCTTTGCAACCCCGGCAGGTATTGGCCCTAGCCGACCCCGTCAATTCTGCTGACATCTCTTTGAGGCGCGCGTGGAACACAACGCGCCGTTGACCTGGGCCTGTAGTACTATTCTGTAAAAATCTCAAGATATCTTAGTTGAAGTGAGCTGCCAATAGTGTCAATCCTTAGCAACTGACAGCTCATTCCACGCTCACTTCACCTAAGATAACACAGTGAGATGGTTACAGAATAGCACTACTGGTCCTTATCGGACGGCGAGCTACCCGTTGCTCACCGTGCACAAGCCCACGCCTACGATGGCCGGAAATCAGCCTGCGATTCCCGACGCCCAGGTCGTCTCTCCTGCGGTGGTTAGGGGCGTGAGGGTGCGAAGTTCTTCCTCACGCGTTCCGACTCCTCCTTTGCGAGCATTACCGCTTCGCAGAAGGAGGTGAAGGCCTCCCATTTCCTCTCGCTCCGTACCATGGCCTGAACCAGGGCCGGACGCGAGAGATCACCGCCGCTGATCGCCTCCACGAGGACACGGCGATGCTTCGCCCAAGCCGACAGACCTCCACCGAATACTCCACCGTGTCCTCTGGGCGATCCACACTATGGTGACACCCGGGCGATTCCTCCCAAAATATTCTGAACAGAAACCTCCCGAAACAGCTGTGTCCGGTGAGGACCTGTATCAGGCGGAAGGTGAGGACGCCGTGGCGCATCTCTAGGCACTCCTCAAAGAGGGTAACGCTTATTACCGCAATTGTGGCGTGCCCACTCAGTAGTAGCCTGCGATATGGATTTATGCCCAGTTGATGGCACTAAGTTCATCCCCTATTGCAACGGATTTAAACATAATTGGCGAAATGTGGGTTTTATACTTCTGAATAACCCTTATGGGAAGACGTGTTGTCATATTATGTATTGTTCTAAATTTTGTTGTTTGTATTTTGCTTCTTTTTTTAATCGAATGAGTCTGCTGTCATGTTCTGTCTAAGTTTTTGTATGTATTTATAAGCTTCCAACCTCTACCTCCTTTACAGATGCTGAAAAAAGGCTCTGCAAGAATGTTAAACGCCTCTATCGAGCGACATTCAATAAGCTGGATGCCTGTCAGATGTTTTACGTTGGTGCTTCTTTACCGTTAAAAATGATAGCGTTACTTGCTAACTATACTTTTGTGTTGCTGGAGTTTGCGTTTTTGTAATAAATAATTCTGCTTCTAAAAATCGATATTTAGTTAAGGGTTTTTTTTAATTTCAGTGGTACCTTTTGTCAAATGGTTTTGCCAAAAAATGATCCAATCAATAATAGAAAACGATATTTTTAATGCTGTGATAATTATAATGATACTTTTTCTGGACATCGTGTCATTAATAACAAAATTAAATGTCCATTCCAAGGGCAATTGAAATTAACTTGCTAGGTGGCATGTAATAAGAAATTGATTGCTTTATCTTAAGAATCATCAAACATAATTGAATTAGTTTTATTAGGTACGTCACTGTAAGATAAAAGAAATGACAGGGAAAAATAGATCACAGCAAAAATGTATTCGGAGAAAATTTATTGAGTGACAGACTGTGTGGTGAATATGTTCTGATGTTTGTCAAGTGTAATTTACTTGACAGAAGTACATCAGAACATAAATCAATCTGCCTAGCCTTTTCCCAACTATGTTGGGGTCGGCTTCCAGTCGAACCAGATTCAGCTGAATACCAGTATTTTACATGGAGCGACTATCTATCTGACTTCCACAACCCAGTAACTGGATAATACGATACCCCTTGGTAAGACTAGCTGTCAGACTCGGGCTTTTGACGACCCATTACGACTGCCAAATATTTTCCGAGGCACAGAGGAGTCTCGGTATGTAAAGATGATCACCCATCCACGGACCAACCCCTGCAAGCATAGCTTAACCATCCACCCCTAAACGTGCCTACGCTGTTATTGTCACCAGTGGCAAATCAGATGCGTCGCAGCCAAAGCGACAAACTAGAAAGGGGAAAAACAGAAAAGGGTACTCAACCTGCCCTGACTGCGGTCCGTAGCTCCTTGTCAAGAACCTGCAGCCAATTTGATGAGGAGAGTTTCACGAAAGTGGACAGGAAAAATAAGAATCCCTGTTCTCGTAACTTGTGCGGCACCGCACCGAGTGGACCCAATATAATGCTGCGCCCTGCTGTGCCTACGACGCAGTTGTACCTTTCGCGTCTGCATCACTCCACTACAACTGAGGAAGTCGTGCAGTATTTAAAAGTGAAGACCAACTGGACTCTGAGGGTTGAAAGGTTGGAATCGCGCCACAACATCAACTTTAAGTCATTCGTGGTACGAGTTCCAACCCACCATCTACAGACTTGCCTGAAAGAGGACTTTTGGCCGAAAGGTGTCGTATATCGACGTTTCCGAGGACGGTTACGCGACACCACGCAGCAATACAGGACGCCGTCAACATTACGTGAATAGTCATAGTTGTATAAGGTTTTAATATGTATTGGTTTATTATTGTTAAGGTTTTTTGTTTATTATATGTATGGGCCTTAGTTGCCAGATAATAAAAAGATTTTTATTATTATTAGCCACGAGCTCCTCAAGTTCAACAAAAATACATCAGAACATATTCAATTTCAATTCAAAATTTACTTCATCAGCACTCATAAAGTTGGTATATCCAAAAGCAAAATGAATTATTATTATTATTTATTTATATTCATTCAGTAGTATACTTATATCTTTATACATAACTAGCTTCTGCCCGCGACTTCGTTCGCATGGAAATCGTAAGACATCACAATATACTACAATAATAGCCACATTTTTATAAAACTTCCCTGTATACTACGTTTGTAGTTTTATTCTCAGCATCCAAAATATACAGAGAATCAGGAATGGTGACTCGGGAGCAAGCAACGTAACAGTTGTCCGTGTGAGAAGCAGCTTATCCTGAGGTCGACACCCGCAGCCTTCAGCCTTCAGTGTCGGCCCCTGTGACTTGTTGATCGCAAAGCATACACTCCCAGAGAACTGCACGCGCTTTAACTGGTAATTATGGGGAATTTGTACTTTATACGCGCTATAAACACTGTCTCACCATCGCCACAACCTGTTAGAATTTCCACCTCGATGACGTTTCTCTGCAAAGACATGACTTTGAGCTGGTTTCCGTTACACAGATATACAACCGAAAGTCCACTTGCCATTTGTGAATTGAGAAATTCTACGGGGTGATATTTGGCATCATCTTCCTCCACATCAGTATTAATGGAGGTGTATATCACTTCACTCCCTTCAATTTGTGAGAGAATACTCTGGTTGATCGCTGCAGCTTGATCATCTTCGGAGTTAAAACGGAAACACGCCTAAGAATTCTCTTGGTACGGTATTTAACTGATATCCCCGTATATCAGACGAATAAGATCTTCTAAAGTGGGATCTACTCTACCAAGAGTCTCTGGTAGAGTGCTTTCACCAACTTTTAGAAGAACATCGGAGAATTCTTGAGCATTTGAATTACCGCCAAGCCGAGCTCGTATGATGATGGTCAAGCGCAGTTTATGAACTCTCGACCATAGAGTCGACCTTTTCAACGAAGTATTCACTTTTTTTGTCAAAACTGTGACACCACCCATCATATCTTGGTTTCTGCGGATGTCCTGCAGGGTTCTGTTTACAGTTTCCACTGCTTTCCTTTTTGCCATAATGCATTCATCCCATACGACGAAGCGCAATCCCCTAAGCACATATCCCTTGTTACTGTTGCGTGACACCCCACAAACAGACGTTTCGTTGCTCTCTAAATCGATGGGAATCTTAAACATGACGTGCGCTGTTTTGCCACCAGGAAGCAGTGTGGCAGCGATTCCAGAAGATCCACATACATATTTTAAAATCGCTAGGACAAATCTGCTGTCAAAATCTGTAAAAAAAACATTTTATTCCTACAGTCTTTTGCTCTAAAATGATCAGAATACAACCTTGAATGTTTTGTGACTGTAAAGTACTTGTAACTTAGTAGTTTCCCATAGCTTACGAAGTTTTCCATTTTTTGTGAATTAATACATTCTATGAACTATTTATTACATACACAATCCAAAAAAAAAAAAAAATAGTTTTACAAAAAGAGTTTAAAAAAAACAGATGTAAATCGAACTTACTACCCCGGGCGGCCTACCACCAGCTCATAAAGCAGTATTATTTTAATGTTACTTCAGTGGGAGAAAGAGATGGAGCTATACATCCTGTAGAGCTTCATCTCTTTCCCACACTGAAGTAAACTAAAGTAATATTAAAATAATACTGCTTTTGAGCTGGTGGTAGGCCCTCAGGACTTCAAATCATTCGTCCAACCGCTTACTTATTCGCTTTGTTGAAAGTTAGCTAAAATAGCCGTTCCTATATAAAAGGTAGCGTGATGATAATCATTTAAAAAGTTAAATCGGTAACTACCTATCTACAATATCCCAACCTTTTGGCGCGTCCTTTTACAATTTGCAGAGAAAAATACGAACATGATGTAATATTGCTCATCCCCCATAGCAAATAGCGTGATAGTTTATGCCCTACGGTTGGTACATACAAACATTCTAAAAATTTTATTTTCCGCATAAGAATCGATCCCAAACCTCGTAGCAATAACTTTCTTTAAAAAAAATTAACTTCGTTACGATTTTATTATATCTATAGATTATAGGTACATAATCAAAAAAAATAATAATCGTATAACAAAATGCGAAAAAAAAGAAAAAAAAAACCGTAGGTGGGAATCGAACTTACAACCCCATGTTTGCAAAGCAACCGCCCAACCGCTGAGCTAATTGCTTTGTTGAAACTTGTCTAAAATAACCGTTCCTATATATTTCATGGTTGACTGCTTAGTTCCATAAAGGTATAGCGTGATGATAATCATTTAAAAAGTTAAATCCATAACCATCTACAATATCCTAAAATTTTGGCGCGTTTTTTTCCAAAAATACGAACATAATATAATATTGCTCGTCCCCCATAGTAAATAGCGTGATAGTTTATACCCTATAGTTTGACCAGACACACAGGGAATATCTATGCAAAATTTTAACAGAATCTGTCCGGTAGAATTTGCGCCATGCTGGAACATACATACAGACAAACAGACAAACAGACAAAAATTCTAAAAAAAATATTTTCGGCATTAGAATCGATCCTAGACCTCGTAGCAATTACTTTTTTTCAAAAATATTCAATGTACAGTTTTGACTTCGCTACGATTTTATTATATGTATAGATAAGTTGGTGCAAACATAAACTCATTAGAGTTTTACCGTGCACCAAAATCATCGACCACATGATTTAGACAATTAAAACAAAAATATAAAATGAGACAGTAACAAAAACACAACGAGGGTAGTAAGCGAAATATTTATCTATTTATTACTAACGAGCGAACATCGGCGACCAATCTACTGACCGTTCTTAAAACAAAAAGTAGTGGAGGAATGTGATTTAGATTGATACAGGTTGTTCCTAAAATGTATGTTATTGTATTAGTAATATGTAGTTATTTACCTATGATATTGTTGCGTATTATGTTTATTTACTATTTATAAACCATTTGTAATAAAAGCCCTAAATTAAACAGTCAATAAAAGAAAAATCTATTTTAATCTTAAAAGTCATCTTGTTGAATTTTTATTTAACAACTTCGTTGATAAAGTTGTGATGTTGACCTTGGTTTCCTTTCGATAGGTAATATTGTGACGTATTGTATCACCAACACTGGGATTCTGATTACTGTTTCAATGAAAGCCACTTTTAAACATTTCACTAACTGGTTTGCTGTTATCTTGTTGGCAGTATCGTGTATCAGTGTCGTAATATTTTTAAAGTGAAACTTTTATTACATCGTCTCAAACTTTTTCTTCTGTGTGTTGCATGTCGCGTGACGGTCGGCCGCAGAGTAGGTATAAAGTGAAAGGCGCTCGTCAGAGCAGCCAAGGCCAATATGACGGCGCCTATAGTTCGCTTAAAAGTTTCACTTTTACCGTGGTTTCATAAAACTACACAATCCTTTTTTTGCACGATGCTTGAAATAACCGTTTTCAGAATATTCTGTGGAGCAAGCGGTGGTGGAGAGGTTTTATTAAGTTTTGAAACTAACATCATTATGCTACAAGACTCATTCAACTGCTGATAAAGTTGATCTATGGAAAATGAAAGCTCTTCTAAAGTCTGACAACCAGTGTTACCAAGGGGCATCGTATTAACCAATAAATGTGTTGTGGAGGTGTGGTATTCTGCTATACAGAACCACATCTTTTCGTCTATTTACGTTTTATCATATTACACAAACCACACTTTTTGGCCTATTTACATAGTGAAATCGTATGACACTTATATTATTCACTAGCTTTTGCCCGCGGCTTCGCACGCGTAAAGGTCGGAAAATATCCCACAGGAACGTACTACCGATATTCAGAGTACTCATCATATGTCCTAACCCAGGTCATGGCCTATCCGTATGCCATTCATCTAAATCTGTTCAGCCGTTACGGCATGAAAAGGTAACAGACAGATAATAAATCTGTTTTAGGGTTCCGTACCTCAAAATGAAAAATAGAAACCCTTAAAGAATGACTTCGTTGTCTGTCAAGACCCTTTTTCTCAGGAACTCATGGAGGCATCAAGTTAAAATAGATATCAAAAACTTAGGCTAACTGCGCACTACGAATTTCGATCATTGCGATTATTAAAAATAAAATCCGAAAATAATTCCTACACGCACTCGTAAACGATTTTTTTTGGCAGTGTGCGGACTCTAGTTAATGGTATTGTTCACAGATTGGCGAATATTATCCCCAACGATTAAAATAGTATGCGCGCTTAGCCTTAGATCTACGGTCCCTTGGATCTGTAAAGAAAATCAAACTTCAAAACAATGCAAAAAAAAATACGGCCAGTTATGCCGCATATTTTGACACTCGCAAATAAACCAAAGCCTACTTGGTACTTCCCGTTGGCCCAGCAGCATGAATTTTGGCGATAAGCAAGGTCAAGTACAGAGCAAAATCCTAAAATTGGTAATTTATAGTTTTAATATCGGCGGCGTAGGTGGAGAACTAAATAACAAAAAAAAACTTGTTTAAAGAAATGAAGCGATTTATTTATGTGGCATGATTTGGATGTTATGAAAATAGAGAAAAGTCAATTTGACCAAAATCGCAGTCATTTAGTTCTCCACCTACACCGAAAGTTAAGTTTGGTCTTCAATTTGGGATCAACATAGGCCGTGTCTTGCAGTTAACACTTTAATTTTAAATTTATATTTAAAATCACCCCTATTTAACCCCTTTGGGAGATGATTTTACAAAAACTCTGATACCCGTAATTCTTTATTTCTTACCAAAAGCATAAATTTTAATTTTCAAATCCCTAACTTTAGAAATACTGGGTTTCCCATACAAACTTTCATCCCCTGTATCACCCCCTTTAGGATTATTTTTGAGATAAAAAGTACCCTATGTCCTTTTACAGGATGCCATCTATCTCCTTGCTAAATTTAATCGAAATCCGTTCAGTGGTTTAGCCGTGAAAAGGTAACATACAGACAGACAGAGTTACATTCGAATTTATAATATTATAGTATGGAAGTATGGATATTGATAAGTCTATATAAGTACATAAGTAATAAGTATATAAGTATGGATCAAAATGTAAATAAATAAGCACAAAAAGTACCAATTGTTGGGAATTGAACTTAGGTTTGCAAAACAGTCGTCCAACTCTTTAAAATATTTGATTTGTTGAAAGTTGACTAAGATACCCGTTTTAATATATTTCATAAATTCATGATTGACTGCTAAGCTCCATAAAAGTATAGCGGGATAAAGATCATTTAAAAATCTTTAACTATCTGCTACATTCGTTCCCTATTCAGCCCAGTGAAATATTGGAATAATTCAACTGTTGTTTAGTGGTATACTTATTGTTTTCAATAAAAAAATAAAGGTATATTGTCGACCCCTCTGGCCTCAATTGTCGTACGCAAACGCCATAAAGGACTTTTTACAGGGGAAGCAAAAAATTTAAATAGAAAAAAAGAAAAATTAATAACTTTCTTACTTTTTTAGCTATATGATGATACTTACATAAAAATGCTCGTACTCAAATGCTTCAAAAACTCATAAGTATTGCACTGAAGTAGAATGCAGATTTAAGAAGTTAGCATGAAGATATGTCCTAAAATAAAACTGTTGAATGGTGTTTACTACCCAAAAACAGTATAAAAATTTATTGCTGATTAATAATAAAGTAGTAAAACCATTTTTATAAATAAACAGGCAAGTGATTAAGCAGTAAAAGGCTATTTTAATAAACTAATTTTTATGTTTTTTTATTCTGGGCTAAGGTAATTATGTATTAAGGTAATGTGTTATATTCAGATACTTAACAAAAACAATTATACCCTATTTCCATTAATAAAATGTTCAAGAATAGGTGGTATTAATTAATTTTAGGTAAAGGGTGAATAGCTTATCGTTTATTGTGTTTTTAATAAAAATATGTAATATATAACCTTTGAATCATTTATTTTCATAATTAAATTGTAGGCAATCTTCAGATGAAAATGCCTTTTACGTCTTTTCTTCTACAATCGATTGGTGTTTACGTGACAGGATCGAATGTTTTTTAAATGAAATGTCTTTTACGTTGTCTTTTTTATTTTCTTACTTTTAGACAAAAAAAAACATGGTAGTAAACGATTTTTTTTGGGATTAGCGGAAGTTTAAATACACCGATCGATAGAGCGAAAAAAAATAAACAAAACTGCATTTTTAACTCATTTTGGCCAAAAGTAGCGTTTACGACCTTTGAGGCCAGAAGGGTCGTTGTGTTCTATCTCCTCTCAGGCTCATTTCCTACGAAATGTATGGGATGTTTTTTGCAATATCTGACTTTTCTTGTACTCACACCTCAGTTGGCCCGATATAGTTTTTTGACCCTAGTAATAAGAAATAAGACCGACAGGCATCAAGAAAGTTTTTGTGAAAATTGCCCATTTTCTTGCTGACTGTATTTTTTTTCAAAATCTGTGAATACAGTTCAAAATGTTTCAAAAAGTTAAGGACAGTCTCCTAAAACCGTTTTCTTGTAGCGACAACGGTTAAGGTACCTGCCCTTATTGCCCCATCTTAAAATCCATGTTGCATATGTTAAGCTTGTCTGCTTAGCTCCATAAAGGTATAGCGTGATGATAATCTTTTAAAAGGTTAAATCCGTAACTATATGCAATATTCTAACCTTTTGGATAGTCTTTTACAATCTGCGGTAAACTATAGAATAATACGAACATAATATTGCTCACCCGCCATTTATAGCAAATAGCGTGATAATAATTTTTGAAAACTCCATTGTGACTATTCCATTATTTGACTTATAGATTATTTATACCAATTTTCAAGTTAATCAAACCACACAGTAAAATCCTCCGCTGTAAAAATGAATACCCCTTTTCACCCCGTTAGGGGCAAATTTTCAAATAACCCTGATATAAGTTTTTATTTATTTTTAGTCTTAAGTATAAATACTGAGTTTCGAGTTAATCAGACCGCGCGTTAAATTTCTTCCATACAAACTTTAACACCACCCAATCCTCCTTTAGGGGGTTGTTTAGAAAAACTAAAAAAACACTAAAATGTGAAAAATAACTTTAATTTCGGAAGTCGGTGTCTTTGGTATTGTATTTTCGTTTTTTGCCACCGACTTCCGAAATTAAAGTTATTTTTCACTTTGTAGTGTTTTTTGTAAAAAGTTTTTATTTTTCACTTTTTACCCGACTGCTCCAGAAGGAGGGTAATGTTTTTCGAGAGTATGTATGTATGTATGTATGTATGTATGTATGTCTATTTCTTTGGCACGCTCTGTAGCCTAAACGGCTTGATGGATTTTAACATGTGAGGTGTCGTTAGATTCGTATTAATTGTGGGAGTGTCATAGGTTATATAATATTTATATATTGCATCTGCAAATAGAAAAAAAGGGAGGGGTAGGTTTAAAAAAAAACATTATTGGTATCAAATAAAAGCTAATATCTAATCTAAATATATAAAAACGAAAGATCACTCACTCATTCACTCACTCAGTCATCAAGAAAAATCGAAAACCGCTTGACGTATGACGATAAAATTTGGTAGGAAGGTAGTTTATAGTTAGTAGACGTCCGCTAAGAACGGATTTTTGGAAATTCGATCTTTAAGAGGGTGAAAAGGAGGGATTTTGTTTGTATGTTGTAAAAATCTTATTCCTTGAGTTAATAAACTTGAAACTTAGCCGAATACTTATCTATGTAAATTATAAAGTTTGCCACTTTTAGTTTTTCTAAAGCACACCCCTTAAAGGAGGATTGGGGGGTATCAAAGTTTGTATGGAAGAATTTTAACGAGCGGTCTAATTAACTCGAAACTCAGTATTTATAATTAAAACTGAAAATAAATAAAAACGTATATCAGGGTTTTTTGAAAATCTACCCCTAATGGGGTGAAACGGGGTATTAATTTTTACAATGGAGGATTTTACTGTGTAGCTTAATTAACTTAAAAATTGGTATAAATAAACTTTATAGTCAAATAATGGAAACGTCACAATAGATTTTTAAAAAATTATTATCACGCTATTTGCTATGGGGGATGAGCAATATAGCATTATGTTCGTATTCTTATATAGTTTACCGCAAATTGTAAAAAGACTAGCCAAAAGGTAAGAATATTGCAGATAGTTACGGATTTTACCTTTTGTACCCTTATGGAGCTAAGCAGTCAATCATAGCATATACAGGGTGGATTTTGAGTTGGAGCAATAAGGGCAGGTACCTTAACCGTTGTCGCTACAAGAAAACGGTCTTAGGAGACTGTCCTTAACATTTTGAAACATTTTGATCTGCATTCACAGATTTTGAAAAAAAAAAATACAGTCAGTAAGAAAATGGCCAATTTTCACAAAAACTTTTTTGATGCCAGTCGATCCTATTTCTTATTATTTATTATTAGGATCAAAAAACTATATTGGGCCAACTGAGGTTTGAGTACGAGAAAAGTCAGAAATTTAAAAATAACTCCCATACATTTTGTAGGAAATGAGAGGAGATAGAACACAATACAAGTATACCTTTGTATGTTGAAAAATATTTTTAATGAGGTACTTACTATTATTCAAATGAACACAATATACTATGCAACAGTTGAATTATTCCAATCCTTCACTGGGCTGAATAAGGACCGAATGTAGCAGATAGTTACAGATTTAACTTTTAAATGATTATCAATCCGCTATACTTTTATGCAGCTAAGCATTCAATCATCAATTCATCCATCTATACTAATATTATAAATTCGAAAGTAACTCTGTCTGTCTGTCTGTCTGTCTGTATGTTACCTTTTCACGCCTAAACCACTGACCGGGTTTCGATAAAATTTGGCAAGGAGATAGATGGCATCCCGGAAAAGGACATAAGCAAATTTTTGTCACAAAAATAAACCTAAGGGGATGAAAGTTTGTATGGGAAACCTATCATTTCTTAAGTTAGGGCTATGAAAATTTAAATTTGTGCTTTTGGTAACAAATATTTCAGCGTTTTTCAAAATTTATCCCTCAAGAGGGTAAAATATGGTATGATATTAAAATTCACATGTAATATTGTTTTTTTGTCTTCTTTTCAAGAGATTTTTGGGATTGGAAATATAGTCATAGTCCGTATCTTGGATTAACATTTAGTCTTTATTAAAAGTTATTACAATTTAAATTCATAAACTAACTTTTCAAACATGCAGGTCCTGTATTAATATGTTCAATGGCGGCAAGAGTAGGTACTACAAATCAATGGTGACAATAATAGTAAAACGAACAATTTGTATTTTAAGAAAGGCATTTAGAATCATATAAACTTAATTAGAATCATATAAAATTTGTAAAAAAAACCGGTCAAGTGTGAATAGGACTTGTGCCCTGAGGGTCCCGTTTCAAAGCTGTGCCTGCTCGGCTGCCCAGATTTCCAAATCTGTATTGAAGGACAAACTTAAAATGAATAACAACATATTATTTTAATCTCAGATTGCAGAAAAAACTTAACTTTGCCGTTCATTATAGAACTATAAATTACTAATTTTCGGATTATCCTCTTTACTTGACCTTACTTCTCGCCAAACTTCATGCTGCTGGACCAACGGGAAGTACCAAATAGACTGGTTTATTTGCGAGTGTCAAAATATGCGGCATAAATGGCTATATTTTTTATATCGTTAACTTTTTTTTTGGGTGAGAAATTATCAAATAACTTCTCTCGCTCTGGGCGGAGCGGGAGAGCGTGTTAGGCTTATACTGACAAAAACCCACCCGTGTTCCTTCAGTTGCCTGTGTGTTGCCAGGGGCCACGGTAACCCTTTCGGACTTTCCCTCGATCCTGGCAGGCATCGGCCCTAGCGTACCATGGCTTGGACCAGGGCCGGACGCGAAAAATCACCACCGCCGATCGTCTCCACGAGGACATGGCGGTGCCCCGCCCAAGCCGGGCAGACCTCCACCGTATGCTCCACCGTGTCCTCCGGGCGATCCACACAATGGTCTCACCCGGGCGTTTCCTCCCACCTTATCCGAAACAGGAATCTCCCGAAACAACCGTGTCCGGTGAGAACCTGCGTCAGGTGGAAGGTATGGACGCCGTGGCGCCTCTCTAGCCACTCTTCAATGAGGGAACTTATTGCCACAGTTGTGGCGTGCCCATTATTACGTTGACTTGGAAATTTGATTTTCGTTACACTTCCAAGAGACCGTAGATCTAAGTTTTTAATATCTATTTCAACTTGATGCCTCCACGCGTTCCTGAGAAAAAGGGTCTTGGCAGACACTGAAGTCATCCTTTAAGGGCTTTAATGTTTCATTTTGAGGTACGGAACCCTAAAACAGATTTATTATCAGCCTGTTACCTTTTCATGCCGTAACGGCTAAACGGATTTAGATGATAGGCATACGGATAGGCCATGACCTGGGTTAGGACATAGGATACTCTGAATCCCGGTAGCTCGTTCCTGTGGGATATTTTCTGACATCCACGCGGGCGAAGCCGCGGGCAAAAGCTAGTTATTTTAATAAAACTAAAAAGCTTGAAATAAAAAAAGTTATTTAAAAAACAAAAAACCCGACTGCAAAAACACATAACTGAAAAGAGAAAAACAAGCATTATAATCTATAGAATTTTGGTATTGCAGGCGGGACAAACCAATAACCTGAAATGATGGTGTAAATTTTGTTTGTCCCGCCTTTTTTTTTTTTGGGTGGGAAATTATCAAATAACTTCTCCCGCTCTGGGCGGAGCGGGAGGGCGTGTCAGACTCTTACTGACTAAAACCCACCCGTGTTCCTTCGGTTGCCCTGTTGCCGGGGGCCACGATTTCCCGATCGGTTTTCTTCGAACCCCCGGCAGGCATTGGCCCTAGTGGACCCCGTCAATTCTGCTGACATCTCTTTGAGGCGCGCGTGGAACACAACGCGCCGTCGACCCGGGCTTGGTCCTTATCGGACGGCGAGTTACCCATTGCTCACCGTCCGCAAGCCCGCGCCTACGGTGGCCGGAAATCGGCTCGCGATTCCCGCCCCGGGCGTCTCCTCCTGAGGCGGTTAGGGGCGTGAGGGCGCGAAATTTGCCTCTCCCTCACGCGTTCCGCCTCCTCCTTCGCGAGCATTACCGCTTCGCAGAAGGAGGTGACGGCCTGCCATTTCCTCTCGCTCCGTACCATGGCCTGAACCAGGGCCGGACGCGAGAGATCACCGCCGCCGATCGCCTCTACGAGAACACGGCGTTGCTCCGCCCAAGCCGGGCAGACCTCCACCGTATGCTCCACCGTGTCCTCAGGCCGATCCACACAATGGTGACACCCGGGTGTTTCCTCCCGCCTTATCCTGAACAGGAACCTCCCGAAGCAGCCGTGTCCGGTGAGGACCTGCGTCAGGCGGAAGGTGAGAACGCCGTGGCGTTTCTCCAGCCACTCCTCAAAGACGGGTCTTATCGCCGCGATTGTGGCGTGCCCAGCGCGGGGTTGCGACAATCGCACCCTCCATGACGCCATGAGATCTGTTTGTCCCGCCTGCAATACCAAAATTCTATAGATTATAATGCTTGTTTTTCTCTTTTCAGTTATGTGTTTTTGCAGTCGGGTTTTTTGTTTTTTAAATAACTTTTTTTTTTAGTTGTGGTACTTACACATTCGAATACCACTACCTGCTACCAGTGACAGAAACTTATCATATCATCTACATACTAAGTGGGAAAAAAAATACGTATTTTGTAGCTAACTCAAAAACTATCCAAGCAAAGGTAATAAAATTTATATGGGACCAATTCGAGAGCACACCCTTTAAAAAAAAAAAGAATTTTCAAAATCGGTCCACAATTGACGGAGAAATCGGTGGACATACATAAAAAAAAAAACAAACATACGCGACGAACATATAACCTCCTCCTTTTTGGAAGTCGGTTAAAAATGGCAAACTTAACATTTACATAGATAAGTATTCGTGTTGTGTGTGGCTGTACTTTCAAAATGGTTCGCAGCTATTAATCTTTTACTTAATGCGAACAAAACGAAATGTATTAGGTTCTCATTACCAAATGTACCTCAAGTAGGTCTAAATCTAAAACTTGATGGCAAAAAACTAGATGCAATAACGGAAACGATATTCTTAGGAATTACTTTAGATTCAAAATTACAATGAGGCGCCCATATTAGAACTCTTTCAGGTAGATTAAGTTCAGCTGCATATGCAGTAAGAAAAATAAGACAGTTGACTGATATAGCCACAGCTAGGTTAGTATACTTTGCTTATTTCCACAGTATTATGTCTTATGGCATCTTGCTGTGGGGATCGGCAGCTGACGTAGATTCAATTTTCATTTTACAAAAGAGGGCAATCCGCGCGATCTATAAAATGTGCCCTCGCGAGTCCCTTAGAGACAAATTTAAAGGAATTGATATACTGACTTTGCCTTCACTTTATATCTTAGAAAGTATTATGTATGTTCGCAAAAACTTAAGACTTTTCAAAATAAGAAGCGATTTCCATAATATACACGTAGTGGACATGAAATTGTGCTACCCAAATTTAGATTAACTAAAACAAGCAAGTCATTTCTTATAAACAGTATCCGCTTTTATAACAAGTTGCCAAAGTCTGTAACAGAACTTAGCGATGGAAAGTTCAAAACCCACATCAAACGTGTCCTTATCAAGAAAGCATATTATAAAATTAAAGACTATGTTGAAGATAAGGAAGTTTGGCAATAATTCCTTCTGCACATGTGGCTTCCCTGGTACCTCATTAACGGCATAAATAAGTAAGAGTCTATTAACTGCTCCCAAATTACCATGTTTATTTAAATTTTTATTTTTATTTGTTTTTACATTCGTCCTTGACATATTTACTATTCTATTATTTGACATTATATGTATACCTACGATTTAATTTCAACTTTTTTTTAGTGACTTTTGTGGACATGATAATTATTCAGATTGATTACAGTTGTAATAGCAATCATATAATTGCATTTTATTAAAATAGGTTTTTACTTTTATTAATTTATTTATTTTTTGTATAGATTCTTTTCTACATATTTTGTGAATGTGAGAACGCTGTAGGCTTAGTGGATTGTAGACCTGTTGACCATTTTCTATTTTGTTAAGTACTTGGTACTTATTGAAAGCCCTACACTGTCCTCCCATACCTAGAAACACTGTTATATGAAAGTATTGTAAAAGCCAATTATTTTTAAAAGAGTAACCGTGGAGTTTCTTGCCGGCTTTTCTCCATAGGAAACGACCAATTGGAACCGTGCACCTAGCTTCTGACGTTTCATAAGTGCCCATGTAGGTTTATGTGAAATAAAATATTTTGATTTTGATTTTTATTTTGCCAAGTTTCAAATTTATTAACTCAAGGAATAAGATTTTTCATACAAACAAAATCCCCCCTTTTTACCCCCTTAAAGGTCGAATTTCCAAAAACCCTTTATTAGTGGATGCCTACGTTATAATAACTACCTGTGTGCATTGATATATAAAAACCCAAGATGCACAGTCTCGAATAAAACTAACGCTCGAAAGTGTCCCGAAACTGTATTTCTGTCTCTTTCTATAAGCTACAAGCATATATTATTCAAAATCAAAATCAAAATCAAAATATTTTATTTCACATAAACCTACAAGGGCACTTATGAAACGTCAGAAGCTAGGTGCACGGTTCCAATTGGTCGCTTCCTATGGAGAAGAGCCGGCAAGAAACTCCACGGTTACTCTTTTCAAAATAAATTGTTTCTACAATGTTTTCAAATTACAGTGTTAATAGGTATGGAAGGACAGTGTAGGCCTATCAACAAGTACCAGGTACTTAGTAAAATAGAAAATGGTCCACAAGTCTACAGCCTACAACGTTCTCACATTCACAAAATCTAAAAGAAAAGAATCTATATAAAAGATAAATAATAAAAATAAGGACCTATTTAAACCAAATGACATGATTGCCTAGTGGCATGATACAGCTGTAGTCAGCTGTAACAAATCTAATTTGATTAAAAAAAAAAAAACAGAAAATTGTAGATATATTATGTCAAATACTGAAAAGATTATGTCAATGAAGTAGGTAAAAAAAAAAAAGTAAAATAAAATAATCATCGTAATTTGGGAGCAGTTAATAGACATTTACATTGTTATACCGTTAGTGAGGTACCAGGGAAGCCATTGAAGGGAAGTATTGCAAGTTCAACCTTACGCCAATTGTTTAAAGTTGTTATTACAATGCAGGTACTAAAGCAATAAAATTTTACGACCGACCGTGGTCGGTAGGACAAGGTATTGAGTGAAGTGAGGAGTCGAACATGACTTTTTTTTCATCATATATTATTAGTTAGTATTTTAAGAGTTTGTTAAATTGTGTTTTAAACACATAAATATACTTTTATTTGTGCATAAATATGTTATTGGGTAGCCTATGGGTTATATCGAAAAAACAAATAATAACTGTTAAAATTGTTTATTCAAATATATGGTTCAAAAAGATAATGACCTTTGTTGGCTGACGATTGATATCCATTCTCCACATTGTATTGGGTCACGAGGAAAACTAAAATATAAAAATTAGAAGTTTCCATGAAGTTTATAATGTGACACTTACAGACTACGCGACACTTCAGTCTATCCTTAGCATGCCGCATGTCGCGAACTCACAAGTTGGCCCATAAATTAATATATAATACATCATAATATTTACGAATATTAAAAAAATGTTAAATTGGCTACCTCCTGACCTATACGTTTTTTAACGTAAATATTTATATTTGTCAAAAACTACATACAAAAACGTTCAAAAGTACATAAATTTATTAATAAAAAATAAAAAAAAACAAATAAAAAAAATCGACTCCACTTTTAGAACAGGGTCATTTTTATAATGCGACTTAAATAAAAAGGAGACTGTAATGCGTTTTTGTAACACTGAACAAGCAGCCATTGAAGTTAGCCGTATTGTACTTTGAGCATTGAATGAAGTTTTTAGAAAAAATAAATCAAAATCACACATTGCTTGTCATAAAAACAACAAAAACTAGCCAATAAGTTTTTTACTTACCGAAAATACGATATCCCATCCTTTTTTAACCTTCTTGACGTAATATTTTTACAATTTCTCACAGAACACTTCAGCATTTTTAACGACTGCTTCCAGACGCGAGCGACGCGAGACTATTTGAAATGAGCGCACAATTTAGAATGTTGCGCTCATTTTTTGCGGACGTTTTTTAGACGTTGAGTGTGCATCTTGGGTTTTTATATTTCAATGCCTGTGTGCCAAATTTTAGCCCAATCCGTTCAGTGGTTTGAGCTGTGCGTTGATAGATCAGTCAGTCAGTCATTCAGTCAGTCACTCTTTCTGTTTATAGATATAGATTTTATATATTTTTAACACTGTTACCTCTGAAAAACATACCTTTAATCGTTCAGGGCCAAAATGTCCAATTCTCAAAATGTCTAACGGTGTCAAAATTTCCAAATCCCAAAATGTCCAATTGTCAAAAAGTCCAATTGTCAAAATGTCCAATGGTCAAAATGTCCAATTCTCAAAATGTCCAATTCCCAAAATTTTCAACTCCCAAAATGTCCAATCTTTGAGAATGTAGCAAATTTGTTTAATAACTCATCAAAGCGCTTTTTTAATACTTTAATTTAGTTCATGACATTATGTCCTTCAGAGGGCGTCATATTCAATTTAATGCTTCACATAGCCAATAACCAGCGGACGATCAAGACGCTTCCAACGATACCTCACTCTTGTCAAAACATGATAAGCAGTTTAGAAGTTATGAGGGAACAGATGATCATACATACATACCGGTCAAAATCATAACCCTCCTTTTTGCTTCGCTGTAGTTGGGTAAAAAATGTTTAATGTTTGTTTCAATTTACAATATAAAAATTATGATGTTGATTATTGTATTTTTTTAAATTACATTATTACAAAAATAGTGATTTGGAGTATGTTGTGGTCTTCTCTGGGGACCTACTACCAGCTCATAAAGAAGTATTATTTTAATAAAACTTCAGTGTGGGAAAGAGATGAAGCTCTACAGGACGTATAGCTCCATCTCTTTCTCCCACAGAAGTAATATTAAAATAATACTGCTTTTGAGCTGGTGGTAGGTACACAGGTCTTAATTTGTTAGTTATAAATGAAAAATATTTTGATTCTTTCATTATTTTGTATTTATTGTTTGTCATAAAATCATAAGTATTAAAAACGCGTTTTGATGAGTTATTGAACAAATTTGCTACATTCTCAAAGATTGGACGTTTTGGGAGTTGGACATTTTGGGAATTGGACACTTTAGGAATTGGAGATTTTGACCATTGGACATTTTGACAATTGGACTTTTTGACAATTGGACATTTTGGACATTTTTTTGCCCCTGAACGCTTTTAATTATCTTTGACTTTTTAGGGTTCCGTACCTTAAAAGGAAAAATCGGAATCCTTATAACAGGGGTGGCGATGTGGCGAACCACTGTCACGCGTGCCATTGGTGGCACGTAACCAAATAATTTAGGCACGCAATCGTTTCAAGAATTTAAGTAAGTACTTGAGTCATCGAGTTTGCAACAGCAGAAGTCTGACTAATTTGTTCTTTAATTCAAGTAAATATTAACATTACTGTATAATAATAAAGGTATTACTCTGAAAGTATTTACATAATATTTTTCCAGGAGTCACTAAGTCAAGATGGTTTGTTGGCACGTCATGGCATCATTCGACATGAATTTGGAAAAAATGGCACGTAGATGTAGAGAGGTTCACCATCCCTTCCTTATAAGATCACTCGTGTGTCTGTCTGTCCGTCTGTCACAGCCAATTTACTCCGAATCTAATGGATTGAATTTGGTGCGCATATGTATTTCTATGACCCAAATACGAACGTGTAACGTAAATAAATGAATTTTGAATATAGGGGTCACATTTGGGGGCAAAAAAGAAAATTAAAAAAATTGTTTTGCTAACAGTACCGTGTGACATATCAAATGAAAAGGTTTATTGCGAGTACCTTAAAGATTTTTTTATATATAATTTTAAAATAAATACTTCTAAAGATATTTAAGAAATTCGATGAAAATTGACCATGCCCTTATCTCCGAAACTACAGGACCCAAAATTTTAAAAAAATTACACAGAATGGTTCTTTTACTCATAGATTACAGGAAAATCTATAAAATGTCTACAGGAAAAGAAATCTTTCAATATTGTGCGTACAAACTTACATTTACAGTTAGAATGTATGGGAGAAATGTCAACTACTATGTTAAGTTTACATTTGGGATAAATTCATCCTAATTACGGAAACCTTCATTGTGCGTAGTCCGACACGCACTTTGCCGGTTTTTTAGCAATCAAATCTGTATTGTATACTATTAATATTCCTTTTTGTGAAAAATCTTAGAATATTTTATTTTCAGACATTTTCGTTATAAATTGTCACCTGTCCGATTTGACTTTTCTATTCCATAACCTTAACTCACTCTGGGCAAGTACACGATAACTTCTTCTAGTCCTTTTATGAAGCTGGTAAATACACTGTAGCCTTCGCAATAAGGGCAGGTGCAGGGTTCCCAGTGTAAGCCGTTTTTATTAAGTCTGACCGTCATTCAATTAAGAAATAACTTGATATAATATATGTTTCAAATATTTAAAATTTGCTTCCAAAACCGAATGCTTTGACAAGGAACGATAAAACGGCTGTCAAATTTTTCACTTTGATTTTGGCTTTTGATGAAATCTGTTCGTTTTTCATTGAGTCTAATTCTAACACAGTTTCTAATTAAATTTTAGCCGGTTTAGTTTCGTGTTACTAGTTTAAAGTGTGATATATAATAATGTGTGATATATATTTATGTGTCTGCTTAAATAAACATTAAGTGTCAGTGCATCTGCGTATCATTTATCTGTCGCCCGATCCTCTTTCTTTCCTCTGTGGGAGGCCTATAACGTCAAAGAAACTCTGACCGCAAGACGTAAGACGCCACAGCCGACCATCCCTCCCAGACGCAGAGGCCTCCGACGCCGCAGTACTCCTTCCCTGCACTGTAAGAGGACAGGATGCTTCCCTCACTACACGTGAGGCACCGCAGTGTCCCTACTACCCTCCTCTGTCCTCTACGGCGTGGCTTGAGCCGACACCACTCTCCGAGAGAGACCTCCGGCGTCAAAGTATGGGCGTGGCTGAGACGCCATCGCAGCCCTTCCACTAGCGTTATTCGTCACATAGCGCCTCCGCTATCTCAAGACCTACTAAAGCTTTTTGCTCCTTTGGACAGGGTTAACAGGTTCACTGTCCCATATGCAGACACAATAGTTAAAACAATAGAACAGACCACATATGGTTCATTGGACTGTGAACCGGTTTACAAACCTGCTCGGCGTAAGCCCTGCTCCTCCGCACAACCTGCTGCCTCTACTCGCTCTTTCCGGCCCGGCTCTCTACTTGCCTGCCTGCCTGCCTGTCTGCCTGCCAGCCTGCCTGTCTACGGATCCTGTCCTGCTTATACTCGAGCGTCCCGCATCGTGGGAAGTCGACTCGAACCTCAACCTTTTACCTTTCTGTATTTTTTGAAGACTATTTATTTTTACTTGTAACTTATGTACATTTAGCTGCCCCAGCTAAACGCAACGTTACAGAGGTCAGATAGCCAGTTACTAGTAAACTACTGGTATTTAGCTGAATCCGGTTAGACTGGAGGTCAACCACAACATTGTTGGGAAAAGGCTAGGATCAGTCACAGAGGACATTTTTCGAAATATATGAAACGTATTTGTATATTTTTTTACAGTTTTTGCTGGGTGTGATAACAATATGGATATGCTATTGGACAATGAAAAATTTGACATTGCAAGTTGCATTGAACCAACACTGCGAGAAGTTCTACAGGTCTGAATAGTGTTCAAAATAATATAATATCTTGAACTCTATTCAGAGACTCTGCTACGCTTTGGAATGAGCAACTAGCATTATATCACTGTCGGATCGACCCCTTGACGATTCACAAGTGTCTATAATTGGTTTCCTGGTGATAAATCATCACTAGATTTCAAATCACAGATTTGCTTTTAATTAATTTCTCATTCACTTTTTCTGGGCTATTTAATGCATAGCTATAATTTAGGGTTAAAAATTGTTATAGGGATAGCGTCCGTTGGATATACAGTTATTTTGGATTCGAGCTATTCTGGATAGCGTTTCATTCGAGATAAAGTGATTCGGGATTTCGAGTGACGACCTAACGTATAACAGTCGATATTAAAAAGGTAAAATGTGTTGCTTTTCGTCTAGTTTTGCCTAGAAATGACCCGATCAATGGTTAAATAAAATAAAAAATCTAGACTGAAATGCTCTGAATTTCGTAATAGTAAACAATAATAAACTATGACCCTATGGTAGGTACCATGTAATTTGGGTTTCAGGTGTGGTCATAAATAACAAATGTCAATTCCAAGGGCAATATGTGATAAAATTAGAAAGTGGCATGTAATATAAAATTGATTACTTCCTACATCTTATGGAGCATCAATAAATAATTGAATTAGCTTCATTAAGTACGGTACAGGAATATGAATCATTCGTGTTCAACAAGCCTGAAATAAAATGCAGTCAATAAAAAGAAAAAACCATTTTAATCTTAAAAGTCATCGTGTTGAAGTTTTATTAAATAACTTCGTTGACAAAGATGTGCAGTCGATGCTTCGACCCTTGGATTTGTTGCAAACTATTCAGTTTTATCCAAAATATTGCATCAAAGATAATTTTATAACTTCGAACAGCCGTCTATCGAATTTTGTGTCACTGTGTGTCACGATATTATTTTTATCGATTTTAGTATACGAAACTGTCTGGTCAACTATTCAAACCTGGGTTATTTCCAATAATATGATGTATTTTATCACGAACATCTTAAGATATGTTTTGTTCAGTTCGGGGTTCTTAATTAATTTAAAGCAAAGTGTTTCATATACGAATGATAACGTTATTTTCGTTTTAAAATTACAAGACATTCACAGATGCTTCAATGATAAGGCCAGTTTCAAACGCTTCACTTTTGTGAACTGGACTGTTGTTATCTTGTTTGTTGGATCCTATATCAGTGTCAAAATTATTTCTTGCGTGATGCTTGAAATATCCGTTTTCAACATATTTTGTGATGCAATTTTACTAAGTTTTGATACTAACATAATTTTTGCTATAAGACTCATTCAACTGTTAAAAGATAAAGTTGATCTATGGAATATTCAAGCTCTTCAATACCAAAACATAGACGAAAGGGAAAAAATGGATTATTGTAAAAGAATGTTTCAGGCTTACGTTAATATATTGGACTGCTTTGATATCTACAAGATTTCTTTTCAGTTAATGGTTAGTTAAATTAAGCCGCTTACTTTTTACATAAGGAAATTGTTAAAGATTATATTCAAACAGAAATTTATTGTTTTTCAGATCGTTTTTCAAACTACGCAGGTATTTTATGAATACCTCGTTAAAATTCACATATTTATAAGTTTTTTTAAATTGTCTGGATCGAGTGGCCGCTTTTATGTAAGTACGTAGTATACAGAAATATACATTCCATGTGATAATAAATTCATTGTATCAACACAACATTTCAAATTATTATTGATTAAGTATTTTATTTTATTGGTTCACCAATAATTGTTTATATTGGTTTTATGCCAAAGGAAACATGGAAAAATTTATATGCAACAAACACTTACAGGCAAACTCCGCGTGCATAAAGAATTCGTAGGTATAACAAAAAAACAGATTTAGTTTTAAATTACTTATACACCGTGAAATTTGAATAACAGTTGTTCAGACCAAGGTCTACTACCATTCTTCAGTATCCAATTAAAAAAAAACCTAATTGGTTTTTGAAAAAATACAAAAAAGACAATGTTTAAAATGTCGAGATTATCGTTACCCCCTACAACACATACACTACGGCTAGGGTTGCCAGATCGAAAGACCAAAATATCTGGACATAACTTGAAAATGTCGGGATTTTGGGATTTCTGTCGGGATTTATTTTTAATAGGCTACAAAAAGACTTAAAATGTTAAGTCTTTTGACACATTACTAATTTATGTACCTAAACTTAATTTTTAGTTTGTCACATGTATTTGATATTGGACTTTACTAAGTCCAAAAATTTGGATCCTTTAGGAGTACCTATTCAGAAAAAAAATAAAACAATATACTTCAAAGTTCAGTCTAAATAATAACCCAGCTTTTATTTAATTAAAAGCCATACGATTTCTCTCTTTAGTATAATAACCTTGCACCTTTTAGAGACAATACACCAAGTTTTTTTATGTAAAAAGTTCTCAGAAAAATCATAGCGTTCTTGCAAGTATTGAATAGCTCCGAATAGCTCGTTTTAAAAACTGTTCAGCTTCGACGCAAAAAAGGGTTTTCTCACATCGAAAACATTCCATAACAAGGTTCTATTTCTATTTCCTACCAAAAAATTTGTCATTCTATTTATTTATCATTATCATTTTGGATAGAACTTTCCGAGAAGCTGTTTTTCTGGAAATATCGAGTTTTGTCGGGAGTCTGGAGATCATTTAAAATATCGGGAGAATCCAGACGAATCCCGACCATCTGGCAACCCTAACTACGGCGCTCGCGTATCAAGGTAGGTAGTTGCGGCGCGGCTCACGCACAGGACACAGCATTGTCTACAGGGAAATGTACTTCCATATACGAAATTTAGTAAACATTTATTGGAGTTTACTCCTTATGAAACGATTTTCATATTAAGCCCGCGGTATGAAAATTTTATGAGTAAAATCTATGAGTAAATTAAGAGTAAACTAAAAGTGAGTCGTTATTAGAACAAACATTTACAAATTATTAACTAAACAAAACCATGCATAAAAATGACCGTATATTTTTGTTCCGCGGGCCGATTGTCATGATCTAAACGTGACAAATGGTTTTAAGTTTAGACCTTTCATGTAAGAAAACTCAGGAAATATCTTTACAAACAAAAAAGTGAGTTTTCAAGTTATGTAATTATGACAATTTCAATTTGCTAAAATTTCCCTCTAAATTAACTTTAAACACTGTTAATGGATCAAAATAAGATTTAAAACGAACCTAATAACAATCTACCTGAGATCACAACATAATAACGTTAGCTGTGCACCAAGACAACTTTGACTCCCAATTTCCCTTCATTCTTATCGGGCTTAGGACGTCAGAAATTCTAGCTGAAGTTAATTAGTTTTGGTAATTAAAGTAGCTATCTACCGACTTAGTTACTTTCTTACATCACAGTTCAGAATGTAGGTACAAAATTTCACGCAAAACGCACCATATCCAACACCACTCCACATTAAAATTGTTAGAACACTTAAAACTCATTTTCACAAAAAAACGCAAGATACGTGCCTGTGACGTAAGTACATCAGATGCACACGTGTGGCCCGCTCGAGAGATAACGGTAGACTGGCTACCGCCCGGGTGGCGAGGGCGGCCCGTGGCTGTCAACAAAAGAAATGGGTGGAACAACACTTCGCGTGATTGCATGTCATTGGCATTTCGGCCCACATTAGCCTTGTAGTCCACGTGGACACCTCATAACTCTTTTGAATGCCATATCACTACTGCGATGAGTAATTTGATATTACGGTTAATGTTTGAACACGTTTAAGTAACAAAAGACTTATTTGAGAAGGCCTAGTTTAGTTTGTTTTAATAACATATATGATGCTTTAGTAGAACAACGTTTGTTCTAGCAAAACTATGATTCAAATTTCACGTTGTATAAAAGTCTAAATAAATTGATATATTGAATATAATAAATAATGCGGGGTAATTATTCAATGTAAACACATTTACTATCGAAAAACTGTAGGGAATATCTTTATCTACTCTTATATCGTAATATTCGAACTTCAAAATGGGTTTATATTGACATACTTTATAAACACAATACCAAATTTTAAAAATAGAATCATATTATAAAACTTTTTCTCTAACAAAATAATGCTATAAAACAATTTTTTTCTATTACAAAACAGGGCTAATCCAAGAAGTTAATATCATCAAGGAGTTTCCATCAACTTTTGTGATGGAAAGTTTAAGCGGGGGACAGCAGCACCCGCTGTAGCGCATGTGCGGGCATGTGCTGGTGCAGGCGACATTCATTTGTTTATAAAACAAATAAATGGCGCCTGCATCAGCAGCAGTACTGAATTTCGTGGGATTTTTTAATTTATTCTTGATCTTTGACTTTGATCTTTTATATAGTATTAGGTTCAATCCCAATGTATGAGAGTAGATAAAGTAGTGTATGAAACTGCACATAACTAGGTATTAAAACATTCGTGTGATACTATTAAAAAGCTCGCCTACGGCTCGGTTTTTAAACACACACTCATGTTTTAATACCCTTCATTATGCAACAGTTTCATAGACTACTATTACTAGTAGTACTACTACATTTGTGTAGATAAAAGCTATTTAGGATGATACTTAAAAACATTGGCTTTGGCAATTGACAAATTGGCATTGTGCAAATCTTTTTGATCGATTGATCCAAATATAAATAAAATGTGACGTTTTCCTCAGAGGCTGTTACGTTAACTTTTCTTAATGTGCTCAATTAAAACACGCAATTTTTTAAATGATAAGATTCTTTAATCTGTTCCTGTTTTTTTACAGTTTTTGTTGTTTATGATAACAAAGTTAGCCACTTGGATAACAAAATCCATGTCATTATACATCGCATTGAACCTACACTGCGAGAAGTTCTACATAGCTATGACGAATGTTCAAGATTCATGTTCACTTATTTTAAATTCAAATTGTACAGGTATTTCGATGTTTTTGTTTGTTTTAGCTTTTGTTATTTTTTTTTTGAGTTTTCTTTGTTGGTCTAGTCATCGCAAGTGCTACTGCTGTACTTAAGGTCCTGGGTTCGATTTCCGGATCAAGCAAAGTGTTATTAGGTTTTCCATATGGAATTTCTCAGTAGCAGCCTTATTTTTTCCTTTTTTTTTTTGGTGGGAAATTATCAAATCATTTCTCCCGCACTGGGCGGAGCGGGAGGGCGTGTCAGACTATTACTGACTAAAACCCACCCATGTTCCTTCAGTTGCCATGTTGCCGGGGGCCACAATCTCCCTTTCAGAGTTCTTCGCAGCCCCGGCAGGCATCGGCTCTAGCGAACCCCGTCAATTCTGCTGACATCTCTTTGAGGCGCGCGTGGAACACAACGCGCCGTCGGCGTCGAAACGGGCTTGGTCCTTATCGGACGGCGAGCTACCCATTGCTCACCGACCGCAAACCGGCGCCTACGGTGGACGAAAATCTGCCTGCGATTCCCGACGCCTAGGGCGTCTCCTCCTATGGCAGTTAGGGGCGTGAGAGCGCGAAATTTCACGCGTTCCGCCTCTTCCTTCGCGAGCATTACTGCTTCGCAGAAGGAGGTGACGGCTTCCCATTTCCTCTCGCTCCGTACCATGGCCTGAACCAGTGCCGGACGCGAGAGATCTCCGCTGCCGATCGCCTCCACGAGGACACGGCGTTAATCCGCCCAAGCCGTGCAGACCTCCACCGTATGCTCCACCGTGTCCTCCAGGCGATCCACATAATGGTGACACACGGGCGTTTCCTCTCGCCTTATCCTGAACAGGAACCTCCCGAAACAGCCGTGTCCGGGGAGGACCTGCGTCAGGCGGAAGGTGAGGACGCCGTGGCGCCTCTCTAGTCACTCCTCAAAGAGGGGTCTTATCGCCGCAATTATGGCATGTCCAGCGCTGGGTTGCGACAATCGCACCCTCCACGACTTCATGAGATCCCGCCGGAGCTATGTCCGCTGTGCCGCGATTTCTCGTGGCAGCGGAGTTAAGCCCCGGCGTTTTGCCTTCTCGCGCCACTCCCAGATGTGGGCGAGGACCTTTGCCTCCAGGTCCTATGGCGGTAATCCGGTAAGAAGGCTAGCTGCCTCGCAGGAGACCGTGCTGGCCACAGCTTCAATGAACGCGCCCATACCGGTGCCCCGTAAAGGGCCATGGACCGCACGACCCCCGCATAGGGCCTCCAGCAGGAGGCGTTTGGACCCCCCAGATTAGGCATGAGCCGCTTCACGGCACCGGCCCGCTCCAGTCTGGGAGCCAAACGTCGAAAATGCTTCACGAAGTTCCACCGGCTGTCGAGGACGAGTCCCAGATACTTCATCGTACTCATTAGCAGCCTTTTTTTTTTTTTTTTTGGGTGGGAAATTATCAAATAACTTCTCCCGCTCTGGGCGGAGCGGGAGGGCGTGTCAGACTCTTACTGACTAAAACCCACCCGTGTTCCTTCGGTTGCCCTGTTGCCGGGGGCCACGATTTCCCGATCGGTTTTCTTCGAACCCCCGGCAGGCATTGGCCCTAGTGGACCCCTTCAATTCTGCTGACATCTCTTTGAGGCGCGCGTGGAACACAAAGCGCCGTCAACCCGGGCTTGGTCCTTATCGGACAGCGAGCTACCCATTGCTCACCGTCCGCAAGCCCGCGCCTACGGTGGCCGGAAATCGGCTCGCGATTCCCGCCCCGGGCGTCTCCTCCTGCGGCGGTTAGGGGCGTGAGGGCGCGAAATTTGCCTCTCCCTCACGCGTTCCGCCTCCTCCTTCGCGAGCATTACCGCTTCGCAGAAGAAGGTGACGGCCTGCCATTTCCTCTCGCTCCGTACCATGGCCTGAACCAGGGCCGGACGCGAGAGATCACCGCCGCCGATCGCCTCTACGAGAACACGGCGTTGCTCCGCCCAAGCCGGGCAGACCTCCACCGTATGCTCCACCGTGTCCTCAGGCCGATCCACACAATGGTGACACCCGGGTGTTTCCTCCCGCCTTATCCTGAACAGGAACCTCCCGAAGCAGCCGTGTCCGGTGAGGACCTGCGTCAGGCGGAAGGTGAGAACGCCGTGGCGTTTCTCCAGCCACTCCTCAAAGACGGGTCTTATCGCCGCGATTGTGGCGTGCCCAACTCATTAGCAGCCTGCGATGTGGATTTTTGCCCTGTTGATGGCACTAAGTTCATTTATTGCAACGGACTTAAACATAATTGGCAAAATGTGGGTTTATACTTACCCTTATAATAACCCTTGTGGGAAGAGTCATGTCATATTATGTGTTGTTCTAAATTTTATTGTTTGTGTTTTGCTTCTTTTTTTCATAGAATGAGTCTGCTGTCATGTTCTATCTAGGTTTTGTATGTATTTATAAGCATCCAACCTCTACCTCCTTTACAGATGCTGAAAAAAGGCTCTGCAAGAATGTTAAACGCCTCTATCGAGCGACATTCAATAAGCTGGATGCCTGTCAGATGTTTTACGTTGGTGCTTCTTTACCGTTAAAAATGATAGCGTTACTTGCTAACTATACTTTTGTGTTGCTGGGGTTTGCGTTTTTGTAATAAATAATTCTGCTACTAAAAATCGATATTTAGTAAAGGATTTTTTAATTTCAGTGGTAATTTTTTCTAATGGTGTTGCCTAAAAATGATCCAATCAATAGAAAAAAATATTTTTAATGCTGTGATGAATATAATGATACTTTTCATATATTCATAAAGTTGGTATATCCAACAGTAAAACCATTTGTGTAATAAAAGCCCTAAATTAAACAATCAATAAAAAGAAAAATCTATTTTAATCTTAAAAGTCATCTTGTTGAAGTTTTATTTAACAATTTCGTTGATAGAGATGATCCGAAACTGCTTTTTCAACTATCCCACCTTAGTTTCCTTTCGATAGGTAATATTATGACGTATTGTATCATGAACATTGGGATTCTTATTACTGTTTCAATGAAGGCCACTTTCAAACATTCCACTATCATTTACTGGTTTGCTGTTATCTTGTTCGCAGCATCGTATATCAGTGTCGTAATAATTTTTTGCACGATGCTTGAAATAACCGTTTTCAATATATTCTGTGGAGCAAGCGGTGGTGGAGAGGTTTTATTAAGTTTTGAAACTAACATCATTATGCTACAAGACTCGTTCAACTGCTAAAGCTCTTCTAAAGTCTGACAACCAGTGTTACCAAGGGGCATCGTATTAACCAATAAATGTGTTGTGGAGGTGTGGTATTCTGCTGTACAGAACCACATCTTTTCGTCTATTTATGTTTTATCATATCACACAAACCACACTTTTTAACCTATTTACATAGTGATAAAGATAAAAATCAAATAACAAATGAATCGAAATAAAATAACAAAAAAAAAAAAAAAAAAAAAATTAAATCGTATTACACTTTTATCACTCATTTTATATATTTTTAACACTGTTACCTCTGAAAAACATACCTTTCATTACCTTTGACTTTTAAGGGTTCCGTGTCCAACAAGAAAAAAACCGGCCAAGTGCGTGTCGGACTACGCACTATGAAGGGTTCCGTAGTTGAGATGAATTTATTTATCCCAAGAACAAACTTAACATTTATTCCAACTGCAAATCGTCGCTCGGCATCCAATACCGCGAATGTGTAATTTTTTACATGTTTTTTAAATTGCAGAGTCACTTATTTGAACGTGTAGAATGAAATAAAACAAAAATCTGAAAAAAAAAAATCACGTTCGCGGTATTAATATAATAATAGACCATGAGACACTTCTGCTGAAACTAGAGCACTATGGGATTAAGAATACAGCTCTTGATTTACTTAGATCATACCTGAAAGATAGAAAGGTTAAAGTTCAGGTAAACGGCGTAAACTCATTAGGGTCTGAAATGGCAATGGGCGTTCCTCAAGGTTCGATATTGGGTCCATTCCTCTTTTTAGTTTACATTAATGATTTACCCCAATTACTTCAAAATCAACCGAAGATGGTGTTATTTGCAGATGACACATCATTAATCTTTAAAATAAACCGACGGTCACAAAATCTTGACGACGTGAATAGCTCTATTCTGCAAGTCCAAGATTGGTTTACGGTAAATAATCTGGTACTTAATTAAAAAAAAACCAAATGCATTAGATTTAAATTACCTAATGTTAAAAGTAGCGAATGTGACATCATATTGAATGGAGAAAAACTGGAATTTATTAATCAAACGGTTTTCCTGGGAATCACGCTAGACGAGAAATTACAATGGGGACCTCATATAACATCTCTTGCGGGGCGGTTAAGCTCGGCCGCTTATGCTGTTAGAAAGATAAGACAGTTAACAGATGTAGAAACCGCGCGTTTGGTCTATTTTAGCTACTTCCACAGCATTATGTCATATGGCATTTTACTGTGGGGTCGGGCTGCTGACATTGAATCCATCTTTATTTTGCAAAAGAGAGCTGTCAGGGCCATTTATAATCTACGTCGCCGCGAATCTCTCAGGGAACTTTTTAAAAGGATTAATATTATGACGGTACCTTGCCAATTCATTTATGAAAATATTATGTATGTAGGATGGAAGAATACGCCCTTTTGAATATTTTAATCAACTTTTATTTAAATGAAATTTTCACCTTTTCCACCGTCTTTTCTTTTCTTTTTTCCGTCATATCCTTCTGCTTTTTTTTGCGTTCGGAAACTTAAATCATATACAGTTTAGAAATTAAAAAATCGACTAAACCTTAACCCACAACTCGGCCGTCCTGCCATAGTCTGACCTCAGACTATGAACTTACTCCATTACTTACTTTAAAACAACAACTTAAATAATAGCTAATAGCAGTTTTTGAAATAAAACAATACGAACTTCTAAGCATCTAACATCTTAAAATTAAAATAATGTCATTTAACACCTGAGATCCAATGCCTTATCTTACTTTGTACCCTTTTCAAATAAAATAAAGGAAACCTAAGATTAAAATGTTGAGGAACATCTAACAGAAGAAACAACACTATAAGCAACAAGGTTAATAACTTACCCCTGGCCATTTTTTCATGTAGTCGGCTGCAGTTGACGTTCTTATAGGACCCTCAGCAGTAACTTCAGCCTTTTCCACCTCATACCGATCTTTCCCAAGTATCTTCATAACCTTGTAAGGTCCCAAATACTTTGCCTTTATCTTCAACGTTTTTCCGAATTGTGTTCTTCTAATAGCTACAAAATCTCCCACAGAATACTTTACACTCTCCTTCCTCTTTTTGTTGTAATTCATTCTATTTTCTTCTTGTATTTTCAGAATCTGTATTTTAGCGCATTTTCTCAGCTTCTCTCTTTCCTGTACATATTCTTCTCTTTCCTCTTCCTGTAACATGTTAATTATCTCTAAATTTTCTTTAAGTTTCAATTTAGTACCAATCAATAACTCAAAAGGAGTTGTACCTATGCTGCGCTGAAAAGTACTATTCAGTGATCTTTGCACCTGGCTTACATGACGGTACCATTGCTTCTCATCTCCTAGACACAACTTGGTAAGTATGGAGATTAAAACTCTGTGTACTCTCTCCACCTGTCCATTACCACGGGGAACACCAGTAGTAACTGTAATGTGTTGTATGCCTTCAGCATGACAATAGTCTGAAAAATCCTTGCTAGTGAATGCTGCTCCTTTATCTGTTATCATTCTGCTTGGGTTCCCAAATGCTTGTTGATGAATCCTTAGTTTATTAATTAGCTCTGCCGAATTTGTAGTTTTTGTCGGGAACAACCACACAAACTTAGTGAAAGCATCTACTATAGTCAAAATATAATTATATTGTTTCTTAGTTTCCGATAGAGGACCAATGTGATCACAATGTAAAGTACCCAGAGGTACACTTTCCTTCTCTATACTGTTCAAAAATCCTTCCTGCTTTCCTTCTTTTTTCAATGCTAGTAAACATGGTATGCAGCTAACGATAACTTCTTCTATTTTCCTAGTGACATCTTTAATATAATAATCTTTTTCAATGAGTTCTATCATTTTCTTTTTACCAAAATGACCATTTTCATGTACCTTTCTTAAAATTTGCATTTCCATTCCTTTTGGCACAACTATTTTGCCTTCTTCACCTTTATACAATAGTCCACTATGTTCATAATAATCCATGTAAGGCTTCTGTTTTATAACCTCTAAAATAGCGTTGATTCCTTCATCACACTGTTGAGCCTTTCTTAACTGGTCATGGATTCCTCTTGTAACAATATTCACATAGGCGCTACGACTCAGAGCGTCTGATAAGAGGACCCACCTTGCCACTCTGGTTGTCAAATCTCTCTTTTTTAAGGTCATCTCAAATGCTGAACAATCTGTAACAATCTTGAACGGGATTCCACATAGATATTTCCTAAATTTTTTCACACCTTCTATCACTGCTAAAGCCTCCAACTCGTAGCTGGTATATTTTTTCTCTGCGTCTGTAGTTTTCCTGCTCATGTAGTACACTGGATGTAAACAATTATCATTCGGATCTTGTTGCATGAGCACTGCTGCGTAAGCTTGTTGGGAAGCATCAGTGTGCAGTTCTGTCTTCAAAGATGGATTAAAAATTTTGAGTACTGGACCCTGTGTCAACTTCTCCTTCAACTTATTAAAAGCAATCTGCTGCTCCTTACCAAAATGATAATGACTGGTCTTCCTTAACAAATCTGTCAGTGGTCTTGCAATCCATGAGTAACCTTCAATAAATTTTCTAAAGTATGAGGTCAAACCTATAAAACTCTGGAGTTGTTTAATAGTTCGTGGCTCTGGAAACTTCATGACTGCTTCCACCTTATCTCTTGAAGGCCTTACTGTTCCATTCTCAATAATATGACCAAGGTACTCAACCCTAGTGGTTAGTAAATTGCATTTCTTCCAATTGATTTGGAGCCCATGTACGGCAGCTACTTTCAATACTTCTCTTAGTCTGTCAAGTGCATCTTGATAGGTCTCAGCCATTAACAGAATATCGTCGATGAAAATTAATAAATAACCCTTTGAGATTATATCCCTGAAAATAATAGTTATAAACCGAGTAAAATAGCTTGGGCATATGGAAAGTCCAAAAGGTGCCCTATTAAACTCATACTGCCCTGTTTGCGTCACAAATGAAGTGTATTTTATACTGTTTTCCCACACTTTTAAGTGAAAATATGCATCTTTGAGATCCAACTTACTAAATATCTTACACCCTGAAAGCCTATCCATGTGATCGTCTATGATTGGTAAAGGAAATTCATCCTTGACCATTTTTGCATTAATCCTTCGATAATCAACACAAACACGTGTTGAGCCATCCTTCTTTTTAACCAATACTAAAGGGCTTGAATACTCAGAAAAACTGGGCCTAATAATACCTTTCTGCATCCATTCCTTGACCTGTTGGTCCACTATATGCTGCTCATGCAGAGATAGGCGTCTAGGTCTTTGTGCAACCGGTATATCATCCTTCAAAATTATTTTCATTTCAATCGGTGCCTCCTCCACCTGCATGGGCTTATAGCCTTCAACCATTTGCATAACAATTGTACGTATGTTTTCATCTGGAATGTAACTCATCGGTTGTTGCTGCTGTGCATCTGAAATTAAACATCTCAACATTTCACCTTCTCCTTTTGATATTAAACTAACACATCCATTATTAAACAACACAGTCGTACTTGTTAAAAAAGGTTGACCTAGTAAGATCTTGTAAGGCATTGTATCTACTGGTATTACATAAAATAATACATCCAAACGATGTCCGTCCATGTTTATGATAACATTAAACTTTCCTAACGTATTTACCTTTGACGAACCAAGTCCAGTCAGTAACAACTTTTCACTAATATATGACGACACATTTAATTCAAAAAACAAATCTACCGTTATCAGATTTAAATCGCTTCCACTATCAATTAAAGTTTCAACCTTTTGACCACAAATTTCGATTATTTTCACCGACTTTTGTAGTTTGTTTTGATTTAAACCGTTGAAATTCAACACCGACTGAAGTTGCGGACCACTGTCACTTTCAATGTTGACGTTTGATACTTGAATTCGACCTTCGCTATCGTCGACCTCTTCGTTTGCCTCAAACTTCACGCACATCGACTGGTGTTGCTGTCGACTTTCTGGCTGCGAACCATGCTTTTGAATGTTACTCGACTTACAATCTGGTGCAATGTGGCCAAACTTATCACACTTGAAACATTTGAGTCCATTCGGACACGCATGAGATAGATGAGATGAATCGCCACACTTGAAACAATTTCTTCTAAGACCAACGGCTTGCAACTTGTTTCCGCGATTTGTACCTTCCTGGTTTTGTTTTGATGAACTCGCACTAGCCGTACTAGGTTTGTTTTCGTTGCTTCTTTTCATCTTTGTCTTCATGGTCTCGTATATTGAGAGTTTTTCTTTTAGGACACTGTACGTTGTGACTCCGTATAACATAGCTTTATTATTTTCGTAGTCCGATATCCCGTCTACTATATACTGTATCGCAATATAATCGGGGAATTTTGCCCTTTTTCCCAATTCCTTCATTACCAACATGTACTGGTAATAGGTCTCCTCGCGCTTCTTCTTACGAGAACTCATTAATTCGTGCATTTCTTTGATATTCAGTGATTCGGGAAACTCCTTTTGTAGTGCAGCTTTCAGCTCTTCGAACGTCTTGTAGGTTTTTTCTGACCGTAACCAGAGCTCAGCCGTGCCTGTTAGCAATCTTCGGGCGACGATCAATTTCTGTTGAGGGGTCCAGCTGAAAATCTCGGAGTTATCCTCAATATCCTGAGCCCATTTTGAGGATGAATACGTTTTATCTTCGCCACTAAATTTCGCAATATAATCTGCGCCGAAACTATTCGTGACGCTTAATATCGCCTTGTCGTCTTGCATCTTCAAAACACTTTTACAACTTTTCCACAGCGACCAACAACGAGTACGCCACATGCGTGAGAAACCAATCACGTTCCGACCGTAATATTTCTGCCAGAAATCTTATTCTTCCAATCCCGGACGAGCCCCCAAAGTTGTAGGATGGAAGAATACGCCCTTTTGAATATTTTAATCAACTTTTATTTAAATGAAATTTTCACCTTTTCCACCGTTTTTCTTTTCTTTTTTCCGTCATATCCTTCTGCTTTTTTTTGCGTTCGGAAACTTAAATCATATACAGTTTAGAAATTAAAAAATCGACTAAACCTTAACCCACATGTATGTAAGGAAAAATCCACATCTCTTTAATAAAATAAGTGATAGACATAATTTTAATACTAGAAATAAAGATAAACTAGATCAACCATTTTTCAGGTTATCTAAAGTACATACATCTTTTATGGGGTACTGTGTTAAATGTTACAACAAAATACCTTGTGACATATTGCAATTAAATGAAAGAAAATTTAAAACTCATATAAAAAGTACACTTTGTAAACAAGCATATTACAAATTAGAGGATTATATCCAAGATAAGAGTGCTTGGAAACATGCTGGTCCTGCTCCATAGGACAATTTAGAATCAAGACAAAATCAAACTGGTTGCTAATTTAATTGTAAAATTTATTACTTTGTGTTTTATGACATTGATTTTACATTCTGTGACTTCCTCACACACTTATTAACTGTAAAATTTTAGGAAAATCGTCTACTTTTACAATGTTTGTAAATATGTGAGCACAATGTATCTATCACATATTAAATTATCTGTCGTTGTTTCATTTTTAATTCTTTTTACCTATTGTGGTATAGTAATTTTATTCTAGGTGCATCGTCTTCACATATAATAATTATTTAACAAATGTATGTACATATACAAACAATTATAAAACATTTTTAAAAGAGTAACGGTGGAGTTTCTTGCCCATTCTTCTCCATACGAAAACTACCTTTTGGAAGGGGCGACTAGAATCAATTTTATTATTTTGTAATTTTTTGACGTTCAAAAGTGCCATACATGGGCCTATTTGAAATAAATGATTTGACTTTGACTTTGACTTAATAATAAAAATCTAACACCTTTAAACGAGCAATTCTTGTATATATTATATAATCCGAATCTCTGAAACGGCTCCAAGAATTTTTATGAAATTTAGTATGCAGAGGGTTTCGGGAGCGATAAATCGATCTAGCTAGGTTTCATGTTTAGAAAAGGTCGTTCAAAAAAAAAAAAATAGTCATCCAGATATTTTTCTTTATTCAAGTAACAAGGACTCATTGTGTTAGTAAACTTATGAACTTTAGCTTATTTACCAGATCACTCAGAAAGTTTTGCGACTAGCAATTTTTGTCTATGGGATACTGGCTGGCGCTCAGAAGCACTATATTGTCTGCAAAGCTAATATTTACACAAATACCATCTATACAGTGTGAGTCTTCATAATGTGCACATATCGAAATGAGGGAATCTATGCTTAATTTTATTGACGGAAAAAATGGTCAACATTTTTTTTTTGTTATTTTTTTAAAAAATTTGTATCATTTTTTTTTATTTTTTTTCTATTCTCTTGGGCATCTTATTTATAAATTTTACAATTATTGTAAAAATTGATGAAAAGAATACAGATTTTTACTAAAAAAACATGTTTATTTTCAATTGAGGGTAGTTTTTTTTCTCAATTTTAATTATATGTGGACGCCTACTTACTTTCAATTATTATGGAGTTTGTTTCATCGCGATAGCTGATTCAGTTTAAAAGTTACACAGTATTGTAACAATTTTTTTTTTATTCCATAAAAATTATAAAAAAATTATTTAGATTTTTTAAAATATTTTTTCTGTCGTTAAAATTAAGCATAGGTCATTTCGATATGTGCACATTATGAAGAATCACACTGTATAGCAACCCACTCTGGTGCTGCTGAGCTCGCCAATCCCGCCTCACCCCGCATTCCAACCTGTATGGCCTGGAAAAAGTTCCAGCACATCGTACACTATTGATCTGGTTACCATAGGTACCAATATTTAAAAATGTTTTTAAGCTCCATTGGCCTTCATTTGCCTTTGAAAGATGGAGAAGGATAGCCTTCTCCATCTTTCTCCACAATACGTCATAAGCAACCAGATCAAAAGTCTTGAATAAGTCGAGGAAGTTAGCATAAATCGGCGTCCTATGATGTGTGTAAGTATAGTATGTGACAGTATGCTTAAGACACAACACTGCACTTTCTGTTGAGAAACCACGCCGAAACCCGAATTGGTTGTCATGAACATTTACAGTTTTATTTATTTGCGTATTAGGCAGACTGTCAAACACTTTTGATATTGATATTATAGTGGCTAGAGAGATGGGCCTATTGGATGCCGAGCGACGAAATGTAAGTTTGTACGCACAATATTGAGAGATTTACCGTGTTATTTTAAGACCATAGACTTCTTATAAGTTTTCCTGTAATCTATGAGTAAAGAGCCATACTCTGTATTTTTTTGAAAATTTTTGGTCCAGTAGTTTCGGAGACAAGGGGGGGAATGGTCAATTTTCATTGAATTTCTTAAATATCTTTAAAAGTGTTTCTTTTAAAATTATATAAAAAATATATTTAAGATCCTCGCAATAAGTCCTTTCATTTGATATGTCACACGGTACTGTTAGCATAACTTTTTTTTTAATTTTCTTGTTTGCCCCCCAAAAGTGATCCCTATATTCAAAATCCATTTATTTACGTTACAAATTCGTGTTTGGGTCACAAAAATACATATGTGTACCAAAGACAAAATATGGAACTAAGAACCACTGAAATAATATTTTTAGACTCCATTTAAGAGAAAAATTATAAACTATTTAAACTACAAATATTTTATTTGTTGATGGCAATTATGACAAATATGATGTAAATTGACACATGGTACTGTCATTACTGTCAATCAATTGACAGTGATGACAGTAACATGTGTCAATTTTGACAAGTTAACAATTTGAATACGTCAATGTGACATAAATTGACACAGTACTGTCATTACTGTCAATGAATTGACAGTAAAATGTGTCAATTTGACAAGTTTACTATTTTATGGGGTGTGTTCACTATATTATCCTAGATAATTAGAAAGGTTTGTTCGTTTTAGGAGTAAATTCATACTAAAATAAAAAACGATTTTTCTCAAAATTGGAGGTCTTTAAAAATGTATGATATAGTTAGAACCACTAGTTTTTGGAATGTCTATCAAAATATATTTAACTTATCCTGGTTAGAATAATTGAATAATAAAAAACCATTTTAGGACATGTCCTTTCAACTTAATCGGTCCATTAGATTCGGAGTAAATTGGCTGTGACAGACGGACAGACAGACAAACACACGAGTTATCCTATAAGGGTTCCGTTTTTTTCCTTTTGAGGTACGGAACCCTATAAACGGAACACTTATAGGATCACTCGTGTGTCTGTCTGTCCATCTGTCACAGCCAATTTGCTCCGAATCTAATAGATTGACTAAGTTAAAATGTGGTGCACATATTATGTATTTCCGTATTTAATATAATTTTTAAATAAATAATTTTAAAGACATTCGATAAAAATTGACCACCTCCAAAACTACTGGATCCAAAATTTTGAAAAAATGCACAGAGTATATTATTTGGGATAAATTCATCCTAACTACGGAACCCTTCATTGTGCGTAGTCCGACACGGACTTTGCCGGTTTTTTAGCATTCAAATCTATATTGTATACTATTAATTTTCCCTTTTTGTTAAAAAATCTTAGAATATTTTATATTCAGACATTTTCATTATAAATTGTCACCTGTCCGATTTAACTTTTCTATTCCATAACCTTAACTCACTCTGTGCAAGTACACTATAACTTCTTCTAGTCCTTTTATAAAACTGGCAAATACACTGCAGCCTTCGCAATATGGGCAGGTGCAGGGTTTCCACTGTAAGCCGTTTTATTAGGTCTGGCCGTCATTCAATTAAGAAATAACTTGATATATGTTTGAAATGTTTAACATATACTTCCAGAACAGAATGCTTTAACAAGGAGCGATAAGAACGGCTGTCAAATTTTTCACTTTGATTTTGGCTTTTGATGGAGTCTTTGTTCATTTTTTCATCGAGTCTACTTCTAACACAGTTTCTAATTAAATTTAGCCCATTTAGTTTCGTGTTACTAGTTTCAAAGTGTGATATATAATAATGTGTGATATATAGTATGTGACTGCTTAAATAAACATTACATAAGTGTCAGTGCATCTGCGTATCATTTATCTGTCGCCCGATCCTCTTTTCTACCTTTGTGGGAGGCCTATAACATCAAAGAAACTGACCACGTAACACAAGACGCCACGGCCGACCATCCCTCCTAGACGCAGAGGCCTCTGACTCCGGAGTACTCCTTCCCTGCTCCGTAAGTGAGACGCTACCCTCACTGCACGTGAGGCACCGCAGTGTCCCTACTACCGTCCTCTGTCCTCTACGGCGTGGCGTGAGCCGACACCACTCTCCAAGAGAGGCCTCCGGCGTCAAAGTATGGGCGTGGCGTGCGACGCCATCGTGGCCCTTCCACTAGCGTTATTCTTCACATAGCGCCTCTGCTATCTCAAGACCTAGTACCTATAGCTTTTTTACTCCTTTGGACAGGGTTAACAGGTTCACAGTCTCATATGCAGACAAAATAGTTTAAACAATAGAACAGACCACGTATGGTTCATTGACTCATCATCATCTTCCTGCCCTTGTCCCATGTTACTTGGGGTCGGCGCAACACGTTTTCTTTTTCCACTCTCCCCTGTCTACCGTCACACTATCATTCACTCCCTTCTCTTTCATATCATTCCTCACACAATCCTTCCATCTTTTCTTCGGTGTTCCTCCACCGCTCCATCCATCAACATTTATATTCATTACTCTTTTAGTCACATGCGTTTTTTCTCTCCTCATCACATGCCCATACCAGGCCAAACGATTTCCTTTCAACTTTTCTGTCACTGGCGCCACTTTTAAACTTCCTCTTATATACTTATTTCTTACTTTATCCATTTTTGTCACTCCACAAATCCATCTCAACATTCTCATCTCCGCTACATGCAATCTTTTTTCATCCGTCTTTTTCACGGCCCAGCATTCCGATCCATACAATACGACAGACCTTGTCACGGACTTGTCGATTTTCCCCTTTAACTTGAGGGGCATCCGTGGGTCGCAAGTTGTTCCAGTGACCTGTCACCATTTCATCCATTCTGAGTTGATCCGGCGCGTTACCTCTCGGTCTACTCCGCCATCCCCCTGGATAAGCGACTCGAGGTATCAAAAATCCGGAGCAGATTGATAAGGGCGTTCCAGTGAGAGATATGGGCACAGGACTGGAAGGGCCGCCAAAATCAGAAAACAAGTACTCTGTTTTGGTCCGACTTAATCTCAGACCGATGGTCTCCAGTCTTTCCCACCACACCTCCAATCTACTCTAGACCTTTAAGCTGCTCTCGGCAACCAGCACAATGTCATCGGCAAACAGCATACACCAGGGAGTCTTTTCCTGAATATCCGACGTAAGAGCGTCCATTATCACCAGGAAGAGGTAAGGGCTGAGTGCCGACCCTTGGTGCAAGCTGACAGTCACATTGAACCTGCCAGTAGTGCCCACTGTAGACCGGACTTGGGTACTGCATCGATTGTACATCGCTCGAATCAATTGAACGTATTTCCCTGGCACACATTTCTCCTTAAGGGCCCACAACAAAACTTCGCCAGGCACTCGGTCGTATGCCTTTTCGAGGTTAACGAATACGATGTGCAAGTTTTTATGCGCACCTCTGTATTTCTCGCATAGCTGGCGGATAGCGAAGATGGCATCCATTGTTCCCCGAGCAGACAGGAAACCGAATTGGTTTTGTGAAATTTCTCTCTTTTCTCTCAGTCGCCTTTCAATAACTTTCCCCCACACCTTCATACTATGTGACATTAGCTTTATTCCTTTATAGTTGTTACACTCCAGAACATCACCTTTGTTTTTAAAAATAGGCACCAGTAAACTTTTACACCATTCGTCAGGTATAGCTTCTTCTAACAACAACTTATTGAAGAATAAAGCTAACCACATCCAGTCATCTACCCGTAATAACTTCCACACTTCAACTGGTATTCCATCCGAACCTATTGCTTTGCCATTCTTCATCCCATTTACTGCTGTTCTCACTTCATCCATACTAATCATTCTCACTAACCCCTCATTTATTGGTTTATTCTCAACCGTACTGCTCCAGTCATTTTCCTCATTCATCAGCCTTTCGAAATAACCCTTCCACCTATATCTAATTTTCTCATTATCCGAAAGAACTACTCCAGTTTCATTCCTTATACATTTTATCTGACAAACATCCCTCGTCTTTCTCTCTCTAGCTTTCATTGACTGTGAACCGGTTAACAAACCTGCTCGGCGTAAGACGTCACAGCCCTGCTCCTCCACACAACCTGCTGCCTCTACTCCTTTTTCCGGCCTGGCTCTCTGCTTGTCTGCCTGCCTGCCTGTCTGCCTACCGGCCTGCCTGTCTACGAATCCTGTCCTGCTTATCTTCGAGTGTCCCGCATCGTGTAAAGTTGGCTTGAACCTCAACTTTTTACCTTTCTGTGTTTTTTTATTAATACTATTAGTTTTACTTGTGACTTACAGTTAGCTCCCCCAGATAAACGCAACGTTACAGAGGTCAGATAGGCAGTTACTCCGAGTAAACTACTAGTATTTAGCTGAATCTGGTTAGACTGGTTGCCATCCACAACATAGTTGAGAAAAGGCTAGGTTCAGTCACAGAGGACGTTTCTCAAAATATATGCAACGTATTTTTATATTTTATACAGTTTTTACTAGGTGTGACAACAATATGGATGTGCTATTGAACAATGAAAAATTTGACATTGCAAGTTGCATTGAACCAACACTGCGAGAAGTTCTACAGGTCTCTGAACAGTATTCAAGATAATATAATATCTTGAACTCTATTCAGAGACTACTACGCTTTGGAATGAGCAACTATCTTCATTTCTCTAACCCTTTCCTTTTTTTTTTTTTTTTTTGGTTGGGAAATTATCAAATAACTTCTCCCGCTCTGGGTGGAGCGGGAGCGCGTGTCAGACTCTTACCGTCTAAAATCCACCCGTGTTCCTTCGGTTGCCATGTTGACGGGGGCCACGATTTCTCTATCGGTTTTCTTCAAACCCCCGGCAGGCATCGGCCTTAGCGGACCCTGTCGATTCTGCTGGCATCTCTTTGAGGCGCGCGTGGAACACAACGCGCCATCGACCCGGGCCTGGGCCTTATCGGACGGCGAGCTACCCATTGCTCACCATCCGCAAGCCCGCGCCTACGGTGGCCGGAAATCGGCTCGCGATTCCCGACGCCCTGGGTGTCTCCTCCTGCGGCGGTTAGGGGCACGAAATTTGCCTCTCCATGACGCGTTCCGCCTCTTCCTTCGCGAGCATTACCACTTCACAGAAGGAGGTGACGGCCTGCCATTTCCTCTCACTCCGTACCATGGCCTAAACCAGGGCCGGACGCGAGAGATCACCGCCGCCGATCGCCTCCACGAGGACACGGCAATGTTCCGCCCAAGCCGGGAAGACCTCCACCATACGGTCGACCCCTTGACGATTCAAAAGTGCCTCTAATTGGTTTCCCGGTGATAAATCACCACTAAATTTCAAATAACAGATTTGCCTTAAATTCATTTCTTATTTTCCTGGGCTATTCAATGCATAGCTTTAGTTGAGGGTTAAAAATTGTTATAGGGATAGCGTCCGTTGGATATAAAGTTATTTTGGATTCGAGCTATTCTGGATAGCGTTTCATAAAGTGATTCGGGATTTCGAGTTACGACCTAACTTTATAACGGTCGATATTAAAAGGGCTTTTAATATGTTGCTTTTCGTCTAGTTTTGCCTAGAAATGATCTTTTTTTTTTTTTTTGTTAGCCTATATTGTGTCCCACTGCTGGGCAAAGGCCTCCCCTATTTCCTTCCAAACCTCTCTGCTTTGTGCGATTTCAGGCCATGTTGGCCCCGCAAACATAACTAGATCGTCACACCACCTTCGCCACGGTCTTGAGAAATGATCTGATCAATGGTAAAATATAATAAAAATCTAGACTGAAATGCTCTAATTAATATCATAGTAGTAAATAATAATAAACTATGATCCTATGGTAGGTAGTTAAGTTTCGGGAGCGTTGCCGGAGGTTATTTTAAAGCAAACGAGGAGTTTTGCTTAGACGATGGTTTTACTTAATTTATCGCTGTGGCGGCCGGCGGTGACACTTGGGTATGAGAGCGATCCTCCGCAGCGCACCTGATATAAACAAAAATCTAAGTACCTAATACCTAAGAAATGTACTTTACATAACTAGGTACCATATAATTTGGCTTTTAGCCGTGGTCATAAATAACAAATGTCAATTCCAAGGGCAATATGTGATAAAATTTGAAGGTGGCATGTAATATAAAATTGATTACTTTCTACATCTTATGGATCATTAATAAATAATTGAATTAGCTTCATTAAGTACGGTACAGGAATATGAATCATTCGTGTTCAACGCGCCTGAAATAAAATGCAGTCAATAAAAAGAAAAAGCAATTTTAATCTTAAAAGTCATCGTGTTGAAGTTTTATTAAACAACTTCGTTGACAAAGATGTGCAGTCGATGCTTCGACCCTTGGATTTGTTGCAAACTATTCAGTTATATCCAAAATATTGCATCAAAGATAATTTTATAACTTCGAACAGCCGTCTATCGAATTTTGTGTCACTGTGTGTCACGATATTATTTTTATCGTTTTTATTATACGAAACTGCCTTGTCAATTACTAAACCCCGAGTTATTTTCAATAGTATGCTGTATTATATCACGAACATTTTAAGATATGTTCTGTGTAGTTTGGGGTTCTTAGTAAATTTAAAGAAAAGTGTTTCATTTACAAATGATAACGTTTTATTCGTATTAAAATTACAAGATATTCACAGATGTTTCAATGATAAGGCCAGTTTTAAACGCTTCACTTTTGTTAACTGGACTGTTGTTATCTTGTTTGTAGGATTGCATATCAGTGCCAATTGTATTTATTGCACGATGTTTGAAATATCCGTTTTCAGCTTATTTAGTAGTGTAATTTTACTAAGTTTTGACACTAACATTATTTATGCTATAAGACTCATTCAACTGTTAAAAGATAAAGTTGATCTATGGAATATTCAAGTTCTTCAATACCAAAACATGGATGAAAGGGACAAAGTCGATTATTGTAAAAGAATGTTTCAGGATTACGTTAATATATTGGACTGCTTTGATATCTACAAGGTTTCTTTTCAATTAATGGTAAGTAAGATTAAGCCGCTTGCTTTTTATATGAGGAAATTGTTTAAGATTATATTCAAACTGAAATCTATTGGTTTTCAGATCGTTTTTCACACTACGCAGTTATTTTGTGAGTACCTCATTAAAATTCAGACGTCAATCGATTTTTTTAAATTCCTTGCACCGAATAGCTTTTATGTAAGTAGTTTACAGAAACATATATTTCGTATAATAATTTCTTGTGTCATCTAACACAACAGTTCAAATTATTATTTTATTTTATTGTTTCACCAACAACAAGTTTATATTGGTTTTATGGCGAAGGTAACATACAAAAATATACAGGATAACATCGACGCAAAAACTGTTACCATGGATTCAGTTCATGATTCTGCGTTCAGTTATTTTTTAAAACTGCTTGTTGCATGGATCTCAAATATCGCCTCTTTGCGATGACAATGTTAAAATAAAAATAATCCAAAACAATATTAAATAGATAACTTTATTTAAAAAAAAATTACAATTTGTTTAATCTGAATATTTAAGGAAACTTTTGATCCCGGTATGCGGTAGTTAAAAGCTAGTTTTACTCAGATAAGAATAAGGACTTTTTCATTTTTGTAGGCTCGTTGATTACGGACAAAAATTACCTTTTCCCCTAGCGCAAGATATGCTACTTTTTCATGGTAAAAAATATCAATATTTTAGATTTTATTAATATTATTAAGTGAAAAATTAGCTTCCAGTAATAATACAGTTTTTGAAATGTCACGTTGTCAACGCAAAGAAGCGATGTAGTTTTTTTTATAATATTAAAATAAATAATTTAAAAGATATTTAAGAAAATTTATAAAAAATTACCACTGACCCCACCTAATCTCCAAAAGTATAGAGCCTAAAATTTTGTAAAAAAAATCAGAGAATTGTTCTTTACTCATAGATTACTGGAAAACCTATATGAAGCCTATGGTCTTAAAATAACCTGGTCAATCTCTCAATATTGTGCCAACTACGGAACCCTTCATTGTGCGTGGTCCGTTGTAGTTGGTCTTTTTTTCAAATAATGTGCTCAATTAAAAATCAAAATATTTTATTTCACATAAACCTACAAGGGCACTTCAAACGTCGTAACGTTTTTAAACGTCAGAAGCTAGATGCACGGTTCTAATTGGTCGCTTCTTATGCAGAAGAGCCGGCAAGAAACTCCACGGTTACTCTTTTCAAAATAAATTGTTTCTACATGTCTTCAAATTACAGTGTTAATAGGTATGGGAGGACAGTGTAGGCCTATCAACAAGTACCAGGTACTTAGTAAAATAGAAAATGGTCCACAAGTATACAGCCTACAACGTTTTCACAATCACAAAATCTAAAAGAAAAGAATCTATATAAAGATAAACAAAATAGTAAAAATAAGGACCTATTTAAACCAAATGACATGATTGCCGCCACTACAGCTGTAAAAAAATTAAAACGCAATTATGTAAAAGATAAGATTCTTTAATCTGTTTCTTTTTTACAGTTTATATCGTGTATGATGACAGCGTTAACAGCCACTTGGATAATAAAATCTCTAACATTACACATTGCATTGAACCTACACTGCGAGAAGTTCTACATAGCTATGGCGAATGTTCAAGATTCATGTTCACTTATTTTAAATTCAAATTGTACAGGTATTTTTAAGTTCTTGTTTGTTTAAGTTTTTTTAAGAAGTTTCCTTCTTTGTATAGTCGTCGCAAGCGCTACTGTTTTACTTGAGGTCCTGGGGTCGACTCCCGGGTCAGACAAAGTATTATTAGGTTTTCCATATGGAATGTTTCAATAGCAGCCTGCTGTATGGATTTATGCCCGGTTGATGGCACTAGGTTCATCCCCTATTACATGGAAATTAGGCCCTTTTCTGATTTGTCGACGCAGCAACGGTGCGACATCAGCATGCTCGGTAAACGCAGTACCGAAAGCTCGTTGTTATATCGCGACATGTCTGGTTTCTATGTATTTCTATGAAACCAACATGTCGCTAGCTACAGAAGGTATTTCCGTTTGCTGCTGCCGCTTGCGATTGGCTACGAAATGCTTTTAATATTATTTTCGATTAGTTTCTGCCCGCGACTTCGTCCGCGTGAAATTTTGGTCCCGACCCACCGCGTCACATCCCATCGCCCGCCCGCACTGTTACTTCGTTTTTGTTTTGCGTTCTTCCTGTCCTTTTTCTTTTTGCTCGGCTCCTAACGGCCCTTAGGAATTGGGCATTCTAATGCAAAAATAATTTTTTAAATTAGATTGGTAGGTAGTTCCGAAAATTATAACCCCCTACATACAAACTTGCAAACAAACTAACAAATACCTCGTCAATATTAGTATATATATAAAGATGACGCAAAAGTTTCCTCTTTTATGTAAACCAATATAAATGTAATAAGCTAAATTATCTTCATCACTCGAACGACTCGACGGCCGCGGCATAAGCGGCTCTGCATAGTTTCTTACCGACAAGTGCGTAGGTGCAGGCGACGCGGTATGTTTTCAACATCCGAGCATACTGATGTCGTACCACTGCTGTGCCGATAAATCAGAAAAGTGCTTAGTATTATTGGCAAAATATGGGTTTATACTTCTGAATAAACCTACGAGGAATAAGCTTTAAGGTTTTTATATGTATTAAGACGCAGATATATGACAGTGACCTTGAATGGTTAGCTTGCGTGTTCTGTACTGAGCTCACGCAACGCGTCGTACATCCAGCCAGTAATAGGACTCGCCCATCAAGGAGCGCTGTCCCAAATTAGACGCATTATTAATTTATAATACGTAAAACAAAAAGTTCTTTAACAAAACAAGTATACTAAAAGATCAATAATTTAATTATCTTTAAAAAGGTGAAGTTTTCAGAAAAATACGCTCGATAGACTTTGCATCATTCTCAGTTTTTTATCCGCGTTAGACATAACTTTACAAATTAATTTCACTATGTAATATAAACATAATCAAAAATATGCCTATATTAAAATATTGTGAAAATGCTCTAATTTAACATATATTTTTTTTCAAATCACTAACACTACTCGTTTAGACGTCATCTTCAGTATAAAATCATTAAAAGTCGGTTATCGTCCCCTTAATAAGCTTCCAACCTCTACCTTCTTTACAGATGCTGAAAAAAGGCTCTGCAAGAATGTTAAACGCCTACATCGAGCGACATTCAATAAGCTGGATGCCTGTCAGATATTTTATGTTGATGCTACTTTACCGTTAAAAATGATAGCGTTACTTGCTAATTATACTTTTGTGTTGCTGCAGTTTGCGTTTTTGTAATTAATAATTCTGCTACTAAAAAGCGATATTTAGTAAAGGGTTTTTTTTTAAATTTCAATGGTACCTTTTGTCCAACTAACACTAACATCATTTATGCTATAAGACTCATTCAACTGCTGAAAGATAAAGTTGGTCTATGGAATATTTTAAGCTCTTCAATATCAAAGCATGAATGAAACAAAAGGACAGAGAAAATTATTGTAACAGAATGTCAGCCAAAAGTCTGACAACCAGTCTTACCAAGGGGCATCGTATTAGCAAGTAAATGAGTTATGGAGGTGTGTTATTCTGCTATACAGAACCACATCTTTTCTTCTTTACATTTTATCATAATACACAAGCCACACCTTTTGGCCTATTTACCAATAATTGAAATTTTTAAAAAAACACTACTGTTACCTCCGAAAACATACCTTAAATTATCTTTGACTTTTTTTGCATTAAAAACTGTATTGTATACTTTTAATTTTCCCTTTTTGTAAAAAATCTTAGATTATTTTGTATTCTGACATTATAAATTGTCGCCTGTCCGGTTTGACTTTACTTCACCATAAAATTAACACACTATGGGCAAGTACACTATAACTTCTTTTAGTCCTTTTAAAAGCTGGTAAATTCACTGTAGCCTTCGCAATAAGGGCAGGTGCAGGGTTTCCAGCATAAGCCGTTTTTATTAAGTCTGGCCGTCATTCAATTATGTTAGAAATAACTTGATATATGTTTGAAATGTTTAAAATTTGCTTCCAAAAAAGAATGCTTTGACAAGGAACGATAAAAACGGCTGTCAAATTTTTCACTTTGATTTTGGCTTTTGATGGAATCTGTTCGTTTTTCATTGAGTCTAGTTCTAACACAGTTTCTAATTAAATTTTAGCCGGTTTAGTTTCGTGTTACTAGTTTTAAAGTTTGATATATATTAATGATGTGTCTGCTTAAATAAACATTAAGTATCAGTGCATCTGCGTATCATTTCTGTCGCTCGATCCTCTTTCCTACCTCTGTGGGAGGCCTATAACCTCAGAGGAACTCTGACCGCGTGACGGTCGACCATCACTCCCGCCTGAGTGCCTCGGCGGCGGAGGCCTCTGTGTCTACACAGAGGCCTCCGCCGCCGAGGCACTCCTTCCCTGCACCGTAAGAGAGCAGAACGCTTCCCTCACTGCACGTGAGGCGCCGCGAAGTGTCCCTACTACCCTCCTGTCCGGCGTGGCGTGAGCTAACACCACCCTCTGAGAGAGTCTTCCACCGTCAGAGTATGGCATGGCGTGCGACGCCATTGCGGCCCACCCACTAGCGCGATTCGTCAATATTATTTTTTAAGTTTCTATGTTAATTAATGTAATTGGTGTTGTACCGTTTTAATTAAATATTTTACATTGCAAGTTGCATTGAACCTGCACTGCGAGAAGTTCTACAGGTCTCAGAGACTCTACTACGCTTTGGAAAGGACAACTAGCTTCATCTTTCTGATGAACTGACCCCGTAACAATTCAAAAGTGCCTGTAATTGGTTTATTTGAAATAAATGTTTTGAGTTCCAGCATCCAATTTTACTACCTGCTGACGATATAAACCCGAAAAATATTCTAATAAAGCCGCGTAAATATTAAAATTGTGAACAAATATACAATTTCCACTAATTGTTTTGCATAAACAACAAAAAAAATGTTTTAAATTATTTCTACAAATCATCATTCTCTTGCCCATATCCCAATTTATTTGTATCAGCGCAACATTTTCCCGTCCTCCATACTTCTCTATTAATTGTCATCTCGGTAATCACCCCATTTTTAGGCAAATATAATTATTATTTTTTGATTTGTTATACTGAAGTTAAAAAATGACATCTTAAGCGACATCTACCGTGATAATATTGGTGCGCAAGATTTACACAATAACTGTAGAGATGGCGCTGTTCTAAATTGGGTTTTCTTTATTATTTTTGATGTTAATTATGTATTCAAAATTAATCAACAGGCGGATTTAATTTCCCACATTTTATAGTAATACAATGACTTATAAATTAAAATTGAATATTAAAATAGAATTTTAGAAGTGGACTTTCACTTGGGAATTCTGTTTTGTCTATAGTTAGATCTTTCTCGAAGGTCGATAGAGAGGTTCAAACCTTTTAATCCTGCGTGTGTCAGGAAAAGGGGATTCTTCCCGATTCTCGTGATATCCTGACGCGGTGATGGAAATTTTACAGGTATATATACTATTTGAGAGGCACCAGTTCTGTGATGATCAGACTGTGTCCGAGTGACCCGATGGGTTTTGTATAAGTAATGTGTTTCAGCTGAAGAAACCTGTCTGGCTGTTTTACTAGCCTGAACTAATACGGACGCAATAGAAGTTAGTCCGGAGCCCCGAGTTCTGGGAGATTGGAGATTAGATCCGACAAGCATGCGGGTAATGTGCTAGTTGATCCAGGCTTTTGTGGCTTAGAGGTTTGACCCGAAGAATGCAATCAGAGTGGCCATACCTTTGTATTAGAAGGTCTTACCTATCCAAATCCTCGTGGGAGGAAGTGTCGCCGCTCCAGGTAACGATAGCGTCATCGTTCTCTACACACTGTTCCCGTAGGTCGCGTGTTCGTGAGAAAACAGGGTTTCCCCTATTTTTCATGCCAAGGGACTTGACTCCGCCAACTGAAACCGACTGAGTGATACCTAAGTTAAGTATGAGAGAGTGATACCCTTGTGACCATAGTTTTACTGAACATTTAAAACTAAATAATAAGACCGGTTGTTATAGATTGAATGTGTTTGGTTGTGTCTCTGGGTGCTTTGCTCAAACGTTATATTCCTTTTAAGAGCACTAGCATAATAGGTCAGTTATTATTGGATTGAGCTAGAAGTTGTTAAGCGTTCATCTCACGAACCCTCACAAGTGACTCTGAGCTTGATGTATTAAATCTCATACTTGTGTTTCCACTAACACACCTTAATACGGAGATGTGATGTGTTAGGGATAAACAGTGGATTAAAGATTGAGAAAGATCTATAAGTTTAGTGGCTCGCCATATTTAATGATTATAAAACCTGGCACTGACCTAAAAAATGCAAAAAGCTTAAGAACATTTGAATTTCGCGGACTATCTTAGCGCATCCCCCTCAAGCGCGTTGAGTGTTTTTTTTTTGGTTGGGGAAAAACTTATGGGTTCGCGTCACCAATATGCCCGCGTCGATATGCTGTGGTAGCAATAAGGGAAGTATTTTTTTAAACGAAGTTCTTATAATAATGAACATTTTTACCCCGTTTAGAGGACCCATAAAACTCAACGTGTAGGTAATAATTGTTCATATTTTCCATACAAAAAGTGAAAAATTCCATACAAAATATGTCGTGGCTGCGCCTCGTGCGCCTTCGTCTCTAAAAAAGATTCACTGGCTAAGACAAACAAGTACCACTTGGAATTGCGATTGTCAAATTCGATTTTAGTTATCTCAAAATTTGTTTTTAAAAGACATTTTTTCGCAGAAAAGCTTCAAGATTCTCATAGCTAAATGTAAGGAATTTTAGTGACAGTTTAGTTTGGTGTACAAGAGAATCGGCACCGCTACTTGTATTTATGTAAAACGCTTTCCTCAATGTTATTGAATGTCTAAAATGTACCTAAATGCATCTAACACCAAATTGTAGCATTTTTATGTTGATTGTTATAAATATACTAAAGGAATATATACAAACATTCCAGACTTATTTCTTAACCGTACCTACGTAACTTAAGAAAATATCATCTATAGGATCAAAACTGTTTAAGCGATCAGTACACTCGATCTTTAGGCGTGTGTGCGTGAACGGTGCGTATAAACATAGCATTACAATGAATTTACCTAAACTCTATCGAGTAAATTTTGTGCACAAACTCTATAATATAGTGAAAATTAATGTTTATCTATAGGAAAAACAAATAGGTAGATACCTAAGTAACTGTTTTCGTTTGCACGTTTGACTCAATAACATAATTATTGAACGTAAACAACGGAACTTTACTAAATATTAATTAAGGCCTTCAATTTGATGGAGTATGTGTCGACTATCAGTCGAATTAATTGGTTTTCTATTAATGTCCACACCACATCGACTGTTTAATTTCATACAAAAAAGAAGAGAATATAAAATGTTATTGTCATCGAGAATCCGCATCAAAGAAGATCCTAAAAACAAAGTCGACAAAGATGTACAAGCATTACTTTTCTCTCTGAATCTAATGAAAATTCTAATTTTTCATCCAAAGTATCAAATCAAAAACGACTTTATAACTCTCAACAACCGTATAAATAATTTAATTTCATTATGTGCGACATTATGTTATGTGTCAACCCATTATTATAATTATGTTATTGTACTGCAAGGCCACAACATGATACGATACCAAACGATATAATTTTTCTATATTTCGCGTCCTCTTTCGATGTGCTGTTCGTACGTGCGGGTTTCATCATGAACTATATTACATACTTTATTCAAACCAAGAAGAATGTTCCATTCGTTCTGACCTTTCATGAAGTTCTTAACAAAAAACACAGTATTAAGACTTTTATCATTGTTAGTTGGTTCAGTGTCACTTTAGTCATCGGGTTTCATATCTTTTCTGCTATTAATACGAACATAGAATATCTAAATCCTCCATGGTATACACTCTTTCACGTGATTAATCCGTTAACTCTCGATTCTGATATAATTTATGCAAGTCTATTAATTCGGCTATTAACAGAAGAACTTGTCCTCTGGAACAGACAAGCAATATAAAGTCACATTAAAATAGATGGACAAACTTTTAGAAATCATTCAGACCACCAATATAAGGACAACCGTAAAAAAAAATAGTAAAACGCATTAGATACTTACAAGAAAAAAAAAACTTCTAACGAAAATACACTCAAAGTGTTGTTTACTAATGTTGGTCAGAATAGAATAGAATAGGTCTTTATTTGCTTAGAATGTAGGTACACAAAAATAAGTTGTTAAATCATTATATATAGGATCCATGTACATTCTGCCTTATTACAGTATGCAAATGTAATACAAAAGTAAAGGATAATAAAGATAATATATTACAAAAACTTATCATTTAAGAAATCCTGCACAGAATAATAACATTTATCTACAAGTAATTCTGTGAAACGTTTTTTAAATTTTTGCAACGGTAAGTTTTTAATTTGGTCAGGTATTTTATTAAAGATTACAGGAGCCATACAAACCACATTTTTTTTAAATAAGCTAGTTTTAAATACTCCCGTGCATAATAGATTCTGGTATTGCGATCTCATAGCTGTACTTCTAGTTTCTATTAAAGTTGCAAATAGACATCGATTTTTTATTACAAATATTGCTAATTCTAGGATATAAAGGCATGGGAAGGTTAATAATTTATGAGACTTAAATATAGATACGCAACTGTCCGTCACTTTAAGACAAAATATAGCTCTCAGGCAGCGCTTTTGAGCTTTGAAAATTCTTTCTCGTTCACTACAGTTACCCCAAAATATGACCTCAGTTATTTATATCTAAATAAAATCACTTTAATCCGTGTTTTATATTTGGTTCTTTGGTCACAGCATCCAGTATATGTACTGGACTCTGTGTTAAAATTTGTTCATCTATTATAATGGGACCTTATATATTCACGTGAAGACAGTCAAAATGAAGAGTATTGTAAAATAATGTTTCAGTCCTATGCCCAAATATTGAAATGCTACATGATCATTCAAAATTTTTTTTAACTAACGGTAAGTCAACAAATATGTGGATCGGTATGCAAAGGAATGAAGAACACGTATTAAGGAAACTTTTTGAGTGTGAACGTGGGTAGTTATAAGAGTAGAGTACGAAAGAAATGGTGAATAGAATGATTGAAAGAATCACATCTTTGCGGCTGCTGAGATGACAGCTAATAGAAATGTATGGAAGAAGTAGATATTCGACGCCAATCCAGAATAAATTTAGATATCGGTGAGTAAGAACGAATAATTAACCATTAATGATTTTTCATTGATTTTTTTTTAAACTATTGGGCTAACATTTTTCTCTTCTATACATCTCTACCAAGTATTGTTTCAGTATTTGTCATTATCTAGCTAAATCATCTTTCACTCAATCCATCGGTTCTTGCTTTCATACCATACCTACTTTTTCTTGTCATTTCCATAAATACTACTAACTCATCCGTATTGTTTATTATACCTTGTGCCCAAGTAGCACAAAACTGCATTATTGGTTATCACATAGGGTCCACGTCAGTAACTTTAGCATTTATGAAGACTTATTAGAGTTCACTCGAACTGCAAAAGCTGAAAATTACGCTTATGCCTGTTTATTGACTATATTAACAACCACGGAAATAACATTGTAGTGTTGCGATCGTTAAAAGAGGTGTTCAGATCTGTATTAGTCAGCATTTAGCAATCAATAGCATTTTTGTGGACATGAAAGTAGCTTTATTCTGAATTGAAGGCCACAAACGTTTCCATAAAATGCTTGCATTTTAGAAAAGAACATGTGAACTGCTTTAATGCATTCAATTATTCTGTGACTTCATTTAACAATGATATATTGTGTCTTGCTGAACATAGTTGAACTTTTACAATGTTAATCAGCTTGCTACACGCAGTCTTATAGTAACACTTATCTAGCCCACTGTGGCTGACTTGATTAACACAAAAACTGCTCGTGTCAACTTGTTACGGATTTATGGACCACGAGTGAATTCTTATACAGCACATAGCATTTAATTGTGATTAATGCGATGCGCATTGGTTGTCAGCCATTTTAAAGATTTTAACCTATTTATTATAATAATACTAACAATTTATTTTTGTTTAGTTAACGAAAATAACAACCAGATTTGAAAAGGATACCAATTATTTCTAAGTAAACAGCTTACTGTCAAATTACATGTCATTTAAAAAGAGAATTCCAGCATTTTTTTTTGTATCATCGACTTATTTTATCCTTAAAATTTCAAGAAAACAGTCATATTTTGAGAGCGCGTGAACATTTTCACCTATAATTATACGACATTTGACAATAAACTTGCTTTACCCATCAAATTTCAAGCATGTTAGAAAAAAAAACAAGGTAATTACCGAAAACTAATATTTTAGCATAAACACTGGCCATAAAATGGTTCGCGCACAACAACACCAAAATTATAAATTTTCAACAGATCAAGCTTTAAAAAGATCTGTAGCTTGTGCTGAATAATAGGTAATTCACATTTAATGAGTCATGAGTCCGCTAGATGGCGCTGCGTCTAACCAAACGTAAAAGTAAACGCTGTGTTATAAAATATCTTTAAAAAATACTATTAGTGCGAATAAGTAATTAAAACTAAGCACACACTTAAACCATCAACTAATAACTAAGTGACAGTGTTATCTACGAGTTTAATATACAAACGGTGAAATCAAAACAAAAACTCTTATTCACAAATCATTAACAACATCAGTGATAAATACGCAAAAAACCAATCAACAATAACGAGGGATTGTAGTGCAAAGAAACCACCTGCCTGTTCACTGTTCATGTGGCAATAACCAATATCAAAATCAAAGTGAGTTAATTAATCTATTAAATAAGTGAATCAAGAAAATTTTGGACGGTTGTTGTGTTATTTTATAAATCCGAAGACCCACCGTACCCTATATATAATTATAAACTCTATCAATACGTAAGAGCACCTTACATTCGGTGGAGAATTATAATATCAATTGACCCCGTGGTTGGGTGACGGGATTGAGATATCAGCGACCCGAGTTCGAACCGCAGTCACACACAAAGTCTTTTTGAGATTGTTTCGCCAAAATCTTACTCTTCCAACTTCACCACATCTTAACAAAAATCATCCGAAACAAGATCATGACCGCAAACTTTTAATGGAAACTAAAGGTGACTGTAAAAAATTATGGTATGAAATTAAGAAAATTTGTAATATTAAAAATAAAAAAACCGGCAAGTCTGAGCTTATAACTGATAGTGACAATCCAGTCCCCACACTAAATAAAGTTAACGACTACTTCTCAACAGTAGGCAAAAATCTTGCATCTATTACGCTTAAACAACTTGACATGACTGAAACTGAACTGGCCTGTACCAATGAGCAATATAGTACGTTACACACTAGCCCAACCTCTTTCTTTCTTGCTCCGACTGACGAAAAAGAAATACTTTATATTATTACTCATCTTAAAACGACGTCAGCAACGGGTTATGATGGGATTAATAACGCATTCCTTAAGCAGTGCGCACATGTTTTAGTGGGGCCGATTGCTTTCATATGTAATTTAAGCTTAAGTACAGGTGTAGTACCCGACTGCATAAAGATTGCAAATATTTGCCCGATTTTCAAAAGTGGAGATCCAAAAACTCCCGCAAATTATCGTCCAATTTCTCTGCTGACAGCCCTCTCAAAAATCCTTGAGAAAGTTGTCAACAAGAGACTACTTGCATACCTAGAAAAAAATAAACTACTGTCAGACAATCAATATGGATTTCGGGTTGGCAGGTCCACGGAGGATGCAGTTACTAACTTAGCCGACTTTATAACTCTGAATCTAGGTCATGGACGGGCATGTACTGGCATCTTCCTGGACCTTGCAAAAGCCTTCGATACGATCTCCAGGAAAATTTTGATTAAGAAAATGTCACTTCTGGGAGTTCGTGGCGTTGCCTTGGACTGGTTTGTCTCATATCTCTGTGAAAGAACGCAAAGAGTCGTGTTAGGTAAATATTGTAGTGACCCAACCACAGTACATTTTGGTGTTCCCCAAGGAAGCGTGCTGGGTCCCACTCTATTTATTATTTATATAAATGGATTATGCAGCATGAACCTCCCACAAGCTAAGATGTTCACATATGCTGATGACACCGCGATCATTTTTCATGGGAAAACTTGGGATGAAGTGCAATGCGCGGTTGAAGGCGGAGTAAAGGCCGTTGCGAACTGGCTACAACATAATCTTTTGACATTGAATATAGAAAAAACCAAGGCAATCAACTTTGCTATTTCCGAACGTTCTTCCCCTAAGAAAGTATCTTGCTTACGGCTGCACTCCTGTTTTAGTTCCAACCAGTGTTCTTGCCCCTACATCAAACAAACTGACTCTATTAAATATCTAGGAGTTATAGTAGATAACAGATTGACATGGTCCGCACACCTGAGCGCTTTAAAGGGCAGGATTAGAACAATGCTGCGCATATTTAAGCAATTAGGCAAGATTGCTGATGATTCTGTCCTGAAGATGATTTACTTTTCACTCTGTCAATCCGTTCTTAATTACTGCATAGTAGCGTGGGGCGGTGCGGGCAAGACCTCACTAATTAAAGTAGAACGAGCTCAGCGTGCTCTACTAAAAGTTGCCTATGGACGACCTTACCGGTACCCCACGAATAAACTCTATACTGAAGTGGGAGTTCTTAGGGTTAGACAACTATATATACTATCTGTTACCCTACGATTTCATAAAACCGCCTTAAGCACTTGTATAATTTCAAGTCGAAGGGTAAACTGGGATAAAATCCGATGCAGTAAAACAATCGGCAGGAGGTCTTATGGTTATATGGGTCCACACATATATGCGAAGCTCAATAATCTACACAAAATACTAAAATTAACACAAAAAAAATGCAGAGTGACGGTAACAAACTGGCTTCTTACACTGGACTACGACATGACAGAAAGTTTCCTAGCTTAAGTAAAAACTCACAGTATACACATTGACAATTCACAAATACACGTGCACTCAATATCACACAGACACTCTTACAACACCAACAAAACTAACACAAATCACAGCACCATGCATACACTCTTTTTATATCTATTCTAAGTTTTAGAAATGTACCTTTTTATTTAAAATTGTTAACGGAACGAAGGAGCCTAGATCTCACAACACAGGGAATCCTAGTGTGAGGTCTAGGAATACAATCCACTTGAATGTAAACTTTGATAAATAAATTTATTCTTATTCTTATTCTTATTCTTATCCAAGCTAAGTTGAACAGCACCTAAAAGACTTACGAAACTTTAAAAATAAACGACTATAGGATATTTATATAAAATGAATTGCGAAGCATGTAAACAGCAAATAGCACGCGGCGAATTACTACGTTGCTTCACTTGTAAACATGTTTACCATTATCGATGCGTAAACATAACGACATCTTTTTATATGGAAAACAAACACAAATTAACAATGTCCTGGAGCTGCCCATCATGTGCAAACGCAAAAAAAACTGTTAGAAATGATGATACTCCCGTCCGAAGCCAACCCCTGCCTACGCTGAACGACACTACAGTGTCCGTTGACGATTACATTGAAGACGATCACAGTGTACTAGGCAATACCAGGGGGAGTATCTCTCCTGCGAGCCCAGCAAACTCACATTTGAGCTCACAAACAAATTCCATCACATTACTACAGATAAGCCAACTATTAGATGAAAAACTTGAGAAAAATAAAACAGCAATATTAAACGAAATAAAAGTCACAGTACAGAGTGAAATAAATACAGCAATACATAAACTACATTTAAAAATTACTCAAAAAACAGAAGCCTTACTCTTAGAACAGACTTCAATAAATACTAAAATATTAAACGTGAACGAAAAGATACGGAAACTAGAAATTGAAAACGACAAACTCAAGAATGAAATGGAAAAGTTACACAACCAAGGTACACGTAAAGACGACAACACAAAAAGATTTGTTATCTACGGCCTAAATGAGTACTATCGGGAAACTGAAAGAGACCTCGAAGATAGAATAATATACGCATTCCAAGACACGCTGAACATTGACCTAACTGGTTATATCGAAGAATTACACCGCGTAGGTAGAAATGGGCTAAAACGCCCAATACAAATAGAGCTCATCAGCAAAAGAATGACGAAGTACATTATAGCACAGGCAAATTTTTTGAAAAGGCAAGGACTTCTTATTTCAGAATATCTCGATTCGGACGCACTAAAAGAAAGAAGAAAATTTAGAGAAGAACGAAATCTGTGGGGAAGAAGCAACGAAAATCCATCTGAAAACACATTCATGAGCCACACCCTGACTGCACCACAAACCACATCCGTTGCAACCACATCCACTACGCCACATTGTAGAATCAGCCACGGTGATGAAAGTCACAAACAGCCCAAAAACCATACTTTTCGACTTTAAAATATTTATACAAAACGTACAAAGTCTCAAAAATAAAACTCATATTCTTGAGAGTATACTAGATAATGAACCTTATAATGTAGTCTGCCTTACCGAAACGTGGATTAGAAATCATTAAAAAGAATTAATTACAGTCAGTGGATACGAGTTCAGTTCGGCCTTCTGTCGACAAAATCACCGAGGCGGTGGAGCCGCCATTCTGACACAAACCGGATTGAACTGCAAAGAATTACCTGAAATTACCAATCTATCCATCGAATATGTTGTGGAATGTTGTGCCATAGAAATTAAGTCACCAAAACTAATTATTATTCTTGTATACCGGCCTGATCGAAATATAGAAAAGTTCTTTAACTTTTTAAATCAACTTCTGAAGCTCATTACACTAAAGTACAAAAACAAACGCCTCATAATTACCGGAGATTTTAACTTAGATTATTTTAAAAAAGCAAAGGAATACCAGAGATTTAACAATATCATGACAGAACTAAATCTACAGCAAATAATCAAAACTCCTATAAGAACCACAAAATCAACATCGACTTGTATAGATCTTTTATTCACAAATAATAGTAGCACAGAATTTGAAATTACTGTTAACAATAATGGTATCTCGGATCACAATAGCTTAATATACAGCCTTAGGAAAGACAAGGAAGCGCAAAGTCTTAAAAGGACACCCTACGTTACTAAAAGAATCTTTAACAATACTAATTTGACAAATTTCCAATCAGCACTAAATAAAATAAACTGGGATGACATTTTTTATCAAAACTTTGACATAAATAAAACTTATAATAGATTTCATGACATTTTACAATCTCATTTGAATAAATACATACCAAAAAAACGAATAAAAACAATGCAAAATAAAAGAAACAATTATCTTACTAGGGGACTAAAAAAATCATGCAAAAATAAAAGATTGACTAGAATTATTTCGAATCAGCTCAATAGCGCCATATTTAAAAAGCACTGCAAAGAATACTCGAAAATGTTAAAAAGATGCATCAAAACTTCAAAAAAACTAAATTACATAAAAGAGATGAATGCCTCAAAAAATAAAACAAAAACGATGTGGTCAGTAATAAATAAAATTACTAAACCTAATAAAACTAAACAAAATCATAAGAACATTACCTTAAAATTAAATAACGTAATAATAAAATCACCACAACAAGTTTGCACCACATTTAATAATTATTTCATATCGGTAGGTGTAGATAACAAAAGTTCGGGAGCAGCGGCGCCAGCGCCGTGTGGGCCATCGTTACATTCGGTGCATAAGCCCGCAATAAACTCCATGTATATCGATCCGGTAACCGAGCGAGAGGTTTTTAAAATTATACGCGGTATGCAAAATAAACGTAGCTTTGGAGTGGACGATATTCCGCCGATACTAGTAAAAAAATGCGTAAAGGAGCTTACATCGCCGCTCACTAAACTAATAAATATTTCTTTCGACGAGGGACGATTCCCAGAAAAACTTAAAATTGCGAAAGTACGCCCAATTGCGAAAAAAGGAGGAAATTCAGAAAACCCTAGTAATTATAGACCTATTGCACTGTTGCCCACTATCTCAAAAATTTTCGAAAAAGCGATGGCGAATCGTGTCAATAAATTTTTAGAAAAATATAATATTTTAGATAAAAACCAATTCGGATTTAGGAAAAAATGCTCAACTACTCTAGCGGTATACAACTACGTGCAGGAAATTTACAGTTGCATTAACGAACGAAAGTACGCTATTGGACTATTCCTAGACATGACGAAGGCGTATGACAAGGTGTCACACAAAATTTTATTACAAAAACTTTACGGTTCGGGTATTAGAGGACAAGCTTTTAATTGGTTTAAATCATATTTACAAGACAGAGTACAATTCGTAGAAATAGAATATTTAGATAGCGTTGACCAGGAAATGTACAACATAGGATCAGACATGGCTACCATTAATACTTCAATACCCCAAGGAAGTGTTTTAGGAAGTACCTTATTTATATTATATGTAAATGACTTGCCAAAAAAGATAAGTTCGTCGTGTATTTTGTTCGCTGACGATGTTTCTTTATTATTTAAAACGCCCGTGAATGTTGACCATCTAGCTATTGAAAAAACTTTCATAGAAACTGAGCAATGGTAATAAAAATGATTTCAATGAAATAAAATGTAATAATGAATGAATTAATGTTTTTTGAAATGTAATGAATTGTTATAATTAGAATCAATATTATATATTATGTAATCATTTGATATGTAAACATTTGCAGTGCCCTTACAGGGTGCATGTCTTAATACTGTGTCATGAAATTTTAATGCATGCCTACTAATCAGTGTTTTACATGTTAGCAAATAAATAAATAAATAAATAAATAAATAAATAATAAATCAGCCATTGTGCTGCATAATAGGTAACACCCAATCTAATAATCAGCCAATGTTCAGCTCTTGGGGTGACTGTTACCCTTACAAATGCTTAAATAATGCCAATATAATGCATTAGTTCCAGTTATTCAGCTAACAGCTGTTTAATTTGTGCCCAAATCAGAGTTATATCAGCTGAAACAGCGCTGCTAACGCTCTTATTCAGCAGGCTTGTACAGCTTAAGATTCTATGGTAGACAGTAATTCAGCTGATATACAGCGCTTTGGTTACTTGGGTGTCAGTCAATATTAAGTTACTGTGTATCAGTATGGGGAGCAGCAAACAAAACCAATCTGCTTGCGCTGGAACGAGCTCAACGAGCTATTCTAAAAATAGCCTACAACAAACCTCAGAATGTAGCCTCCTTCGTGTGAGACAGTTGTTTATTGTTTCGGCTCTGCTACGATTTCATAGGCATGCTAAAGAACTGGCCCGTCATTCATCCAGAATGTTAAAGTGGGATTGGCCAAGAGTACACTCTTCTTTTGCGCGCAGATCTTTTGCATTTCTTGGGTCATATCTCTACTCAAAATTCTGCTCCCACAATAGAACTATACTCAACTTAACGTACACCAGCTGTAAAAATACTATATTTAACTGGTTGCATCCCAAAAATTATGACCAAACAAAAGATCTTTTGCACATACAGTCGTAACATCTGATATGTCACGCAATCCACTTTCTCCACTTACACCCCCACACACTTCACACACATAACACCCGAAAGCACCTGAACGTTTTTGTAATCCATTTCTTTTTTTTTCTTTTAGCTATTGTTTCTTTTGTTTTTTAATTTTTGAAGTGAAAACTTCTTTAGCATCGTTGTGATTTGAAAATCGATGAAACGAAAAAGCGACAGTAAAAAGAGACAGACACAAATTCATAAGATTTAACGTGGGAGAAAATGAGATAGGAAGCATTATACAGTGTTTCTTATGTTCGTGGTTCTCTGAAGCTGAAGAGTTTGTTTGATTGTTTGAACGTGCTAATCTCAGGAACTACTAGTCCGATTTGAAAAATTATTTCAGTGTTAGATAGCCCATTTACTGAGGAAGACTAAAGGCTATATATCATCACGCTAAGACCAATATGAGCGGAGCACTAATGAAGAATGTTTGTTCAAATTATACCAAATTTTGTATTATAATTTTAGTATAAGATTTAAGATTTAATTTTAGTTTTTTATTAATCATTTATAATGAATTTGTTTGTATATTTAGTTTTAATCTCGATGAGGCTAATTTGCTTAACTTTAGCCAATTTCAAATTTTATTTTATTTAAAATATTATCAAAATATTGTACATATTTAACGGTGCCCAAGATTCAGGCTGTGCCTAGTTTGAGACCAACGATACCTCCTAATTGTAATTTTGAATGAGTGCTAAAAATAAATAAATAATAAATAAAATCGGGGGGTTTTATTTTTCCTTTTGAGAGCTTCCGCTGCGTGCGCTGCGTAAACGGTTAAAGTTTTGCAAAAATCATGTATGACAGAATTGTTTCCCTTTAAAAGTTCTAAAAAAAAATCTGCGACAGTATATGTCTATCTTTTAAGGTTGGCTCACTATAACCTTTTTTGTGCTAACCAAATTTGTTCTAAAATAATGCATTATTTGCGAAGGTGTTTTTATAAACATGAGATTAATCCTTATCCAAATAAATACATTATTCATCACAAGTATTTAATTTAAAACAAAATTTCCCTTTACATCATTCGATTTCAATGAATATCTTAGGAGATATCGCGGTTTTAAAGAACATCGCAGCAAAATAATGATCAAGTACTGCGCGCGCATTTATGTGCATGAGGGGGAAGGGCGTGATATAAGATTATTAGACCCAGTATCAAACTTTGTATCACTATGATCATTACTAAAACCTACAATTATCCTCTTCCTGAAATTTTCATTATCTCAAAGCTAAAATTTTTGAAGGTTTCACTTCTACCACGTGTGAAATGCACACATGTTTTTCTTTTTTTTTCCAAATTAATTCACTAGTTCAAACAAATAATTGTTTGCCTTACTTGGGAAGAGACTGGACCCCACGACACGGAATCCTAGTGTGGGGTCCAGGGAATTTGTAAAAAACTAGCACCTAAGTCTCCTATGTAATTTGTTACTCGTTTTTAGGGTTCCGTTGCCAAATGGCAAAAAACGGAACCCTTATAGATTCGTCATGTCTGTCTGTCTGTCTGTCTGTCTGTCTGTCCGTCCGTATGTCACAGGTACTTTTTTTCGAAACTATAAGAGCTACGCTGTTGAAACTTCGTAAGTAGATGTATTCTGTAAACCGCATTAAGATTTTCACATAAAAATAGAAAAAAAACAAATAATTTTGGAGTTCCCCATACTTAGAACTGAAACTCAAAAAAAATTTTTTCATCAATCCCATACGTGTGGGGTATCTATGGATAGGTCTTCAAAAATGATATTGAGGTTTCTAATATCATTTTTTTCTAAACTGAATAGTTTGCGCGAGAGACACTTCCAAAGTGGTAAAATGTGTGTCCCCCCCCCTGTAACTTCTAAAATAAGAGAATGATGAAACTAAAAAAAATATATGATGTACATTACTATGTAAACTTCCACCGAAAATTGGTTAGAACGAGATCTAACAAGTAGTTTTTTTTAATACGTCATAAATCGTAAACCGCAATTTACCTTTCATTCAATGTTATTTGCTGCTACGGAACCCTTCATGGGCGAGTACGACTCGCACTTGGCCGGTTTTATTTGTTCGTACCGTGTTTTTGTGAATTGAATAAAGCTTTTTTACTTTAACCTTTTCTCGCGACCTGTCACTAGTTTCTCCATCTAACATCCCCAAACAATGATAAGCGATTTCCACAAAACTTCTAGTTTACCGCTTTCCGATTTTCTCTTCAGCTATGTGAATCTTTTAATCAAATTATTGACGTTTTTAAGACAGCAGAATCTTTCTTCCATGAATTGATCAACTGTCAGATCAAGATTGATTTTTCCAAGTTTTTAAGCTATTGCATAGCTTTTATCGCGGGCTTTGAGCGCGGCGACCGAATCAATAAATTCCGTAACGTAACGAAAATAAAACCTAACACCCCACTCCGCCTATCATGTAATGACGGTTCCCATGACAACGTGATGTTGTCATGTTAGGAACTTTCGTTCCCATGACAAAATGATGCTGTCATGGGAACGTAATTTTTGTTTTATGTCATCACGTCATCATCCCAAGTGTAGCGTTGACAAATAGGAAGTATGGAGGTTACAAATGCTATGCAATAGCTTTACCGCGGCAGTCCCCGAGTGCCACACGTTTTTTTTTTTAATAAAAAGGAGCCAGTGAGTACAAATTTACCACTTTTTATTTAAAAATCTTTTTTGTTACTACATATAAATACCTACAGCAAAGAACACAAAACAATTTTTATTCTAATGCTAAACTACTTGTCGAAAATGTCGACCAATCAAATCTCGAGGAGTTATTTGCACAAGGAGTTTTATTATTATTCTTTTATTTCATTTAAGTACTTATAAATTATATTTTTAAATATTAGAATAAAGAATATACAAAAACATTTAAAAATATAAAAATAGTAGCCCACCGGTATCGGGAACAAGGTCCAAGCTACCGGCGGTCAGGGCTCCAGAGAGAGGAACCTCCTGACAATGCGACAATTATTATTATTATTTATTTATTTAACAGACAACCATGGTCCACACTGACAAAAAACAAACAAAAATACTTAACATAATGTTAGTAACAATTATATCTTATAATCTACTTTAGTACCTATATACAGAATGTTAGTAACAATGTGGCTTATGATCTATGTTAGTATTTGTACACTGCGACAGACAGCGTTGTTTTGATGTGATGTCCCATAATGGGGCTCTCATCAAGCCTGTCACCTAACATCTTCAGGAGGCCATTGCCACTGCCACGCAATCTAGCGAGCAGAGACGCGAGTTTTGATCGAGTATTTTTTCGCAAGGAGGTTGTATAGCATTGAGATGGAGGTCGAATATATTGGTGTGTTCTAAATTCAAACACCAAAATAGTGATTAAAAGTACTTTTTATTCAACAAGCTTTTTAGAGGGGGAATGGTATAAATGGTATTTATTTGAAGTTATACAATGAAAAATGGCGATTCATCCATATGTGAATGCGCTGTTACAGAAAAGCAAATTGCACTAATACAATAATGTGACTTGTGATAGTAGAACACAAATGTATCATTGTCACTGCGTCGATAGTAAATAGTCCGGACGCATTCATTTTTACTATATTTACATCCATCATTCGTTTCATGTTCTTCCAGAGTCTTTTCGATGTCGCTGAAACAGATAATTATGAAAATATTAAATGTAAGGTAGTTTTTAAGGATTTCGTAGTAAACAAGGAACTCTTATAGTTTCGCCATGTCCGTTTGTCTGTCTGTCTATCTGCGGCTTAGCTCAGAGATTCTTAGTACAAGAGAGCTGTAAATTGGCAAGGGTATGTGTACAAAGTGGTAAAATAAAAAAATGAAAAAATAAAAATGTTTTACGGTAGGTACCTCCCCTACACGTAAAGTAGGGATGTTTTTTATTTCTCATTTATCCCATATTGTAGGGTGTCGTTGGAAAGGTCGTTCAAAAATATTGTGAGTCCGAATCCGTTTTCGAAATATTAACCTTTAAAGTGCAAATTTTTGTTAGAGTCAAGTGTGTGTGTCCCCCTGCCAGCTAAATGGTTGGTTTTCGATATGTAAAAAAATTCACAGCAGTAGTACATATAACGAAATTAAAAGAAAAACTATCACAGCTAAGTAGGCTTTACAAGTTAACGAGTAATAATCGACCAACTTACATTTGCGGTTACAAAAACATGTTCTCCCATATATTGCGTATGGAAGAACATGTTTTTCAACTACAAAGTTAAGTTTATTTTTTGGGATAAATTCATCTCAACTACGGAACCCTACAATGTGCGTGGTCCGACACGCACTTGGCTGGTTTTTTCTAGCCAGTAAGAAAGGGCACTGTTAAACTTTCAAGGCTCGGCTCAGCGCCGGAAGTTGAAATCCAACAGCGTGGTTTTACTCTTCGTCTTATACAATTATGAAAGTTGTGAAAATTAAAATTTATGTTTAACCAAAAATTCAATCTGTCTTTTTGTAGCCAAGTGTTTGTGCCTTTTTTTTATTTTTTGTTTTCGGGGGGAAACCTTCAAAAGGCGCCCGGGCTTTGGGGATAAGACCGGGGAGTGTGGGATTTTTACCTTACTAAAACCACCCCGGTGGTCACCATCTGCACATGGAAGGGGCACCGTTACCTCTCAAAAGACCAATCCGGAACCCCCTCTGTGCAGCGCTTGTTATGGCACATCTCTGGGGAGACTGTAAAGGAATCTCCCCAAAACCTCTGTACAAGTGTGCAAAGCAGCATGTGACCACTGTGCACCGTCTACCCTGGGGTCACTTAGTGGGCGGACAGAGTCCCCACTCTAAGCGCCCGTGATCCCTAATTCCCGCCTGCCCTAAAGATTGCAGACGGGGTTTCGGCGTGTTAGGCATCGAGGCGGTTGCCTCCCCGACGCCTTCTCCTACGAGCGGGATCAGCCCTCTCACGATCCCGCTCGGCAGCCTCCTTCTGAACCATCACGGTCTCACAGAAGGAGGCCATTTCTCGCCAGTTCTCCGACGCCCCCAGCATAGACTCAACTACTGCTGGTAGAGACAAATCTCGCCCGATCCTGGCGACCAGGACCCGTCTTTCAGCAGCCCACGTAGGGCACTCCTCAAGCGTGTGCTGCGCAGAATCTAAGCCGCCTCCGCAATGATGGCAATTTGCCGTGGCCTCTCGCAAGTGTTTGTGCCTAGTGTTCATACATATCTGAAGCATATTCTCATATGAAAAATGTACACCACAAAACCAATGCGGTAGTGAATAAAAAAGAACGTTTAATTACTGTGGAAAAACTTACTGTCTCGTGATGATTTTAAAATAGCATTACATCTGGCTCTTGCTGCTTCTCTATAAAATTCTTCACAGACGTAACACATTGTCCCCTCCACTATAATCAACTTGCACAGGCACATGGTTACTCCGAATATGTGGCTAACAATGATATTTATATCCATCTGAAATAGTACATTATGATGCAAGCATGCAAAGTTTGTCATTACACTAGGAAGAACGGCAAGGATTTTTTAAAGCTATTGCATAGCGTTTATCGCGGGCTTTGAGCGCGGCGACCGAATCAAGAAATTCCGTAACATAACGAAAATAAAACCTAACACCCCCCACTCCGCCTACTATGTAATGATGGTTCCCATGACAACGTGATGTTGTCATGGGAACGTAATTTTTGTTTTATGTCATCACGTCATCATCCCAAGTGTAGCGTTGACAAATAGGAAGTATGGAGGTTACAAATGCTATGCAATAGCTTTACCGTAGCAGTCCCCGAGTGCCACACGTTTTTTTTAAATATTTTGTAGCAGCTGGATGAACCTGCGAATGGAGAGCCATTAATCCAACAGTAGATTGTTACTGGCTTATATTAAGGTGAGTAGAAAAATGTACGGTTATAGATAATAATCATCAGTAAATAAAATGAATACAAACCTTATTTGTGCACGAAAATATTAATATCATCATTGTATATATGACAAACATGTTAAATGTAGAGATGAAATGGAGCAAAATCTGAAATCAAATAAATTGACTTATTATCATGTTGTAGTGGTATGTAACTCAAGTACTTAACACGAGCGTCGCCCGTCTGTGAGTCAGTCAGACAGTTCGAATACGAAACGCACACAAGGATACTAACTGTATTCCGTGTCATCTTGCGTCACTTTATATTAGGTATACCTAATTTTATTAATGTTCATGAACCGTGTTTAGTTATAGTAACTTCATCATTAAATTCAGTGTTATAATACTTAATGAACATTTCATTTCAACTACTATAAAACCTATAACATACCCTACAAAAGTTCTATAATGTCTAGGAACAAACATCGACATTCAACCGAGTATGCGGTTCTAGCAACCCGACACTTTTTCGCACGGATATTATGTTTTTCCTAATGTGGTAACATGGTGTCAAAACATCGAAGTCTTTTTGTTTTATAATATTTATAGAAAATATATTTATGTGGAGGGAAGAACTGTGGTCGACACTATCCAAGTACGGTGTGGACTGGCGCTTGGTACGGGCACTGAAATCTTTATACAAGGATTCCAGTGCTTGTGTTAGGATAAATGGGGCATATACGAACTGGTTCTGCATCTCGAGGGGTGTTAGACAGGGTTGTGTAGCGTCACCGTGGCTGTTCAACTTGTACATGGATAGTTGTCTGATAGATTTGAAAGAGGGTGAGTGCGGATTGAGGATGAATGAGTTGCCTGTCAAATGCCTTATCTACGCAGATGATCAAGTTCTACTTGCATCATCAGCAGAACAGTTGCAAGACATGGTGACTGTGATGGGTGAAGCATATAAGATGAAAGAGATGAATATAAATGTGAATAAGACGAAGGTCATGGTGTTTGAAAGAGGAGAGGATGTATCGGTGTGTGATGTGAAAATAAATGATAAGAGCGTGGAGCAAGTAAGTGAGTTTATATATTTGGGGAGTCTGTTTACAAGGGATGGAAAGATTGATGGAGATGTGGAAAGGAGAGTAAACGCGAGAAACAAAGTGAATGGTGCTATACATGCGATTGTGACCAACCAGTCGATGTCTAAAAAGGCTCGACTGGCTGTTCACAATGGTGTGCTGGTGCCCACGCTTATGTATGGTAGTGAATGTTGGGTGTGGCTGAGGAATGATGTGATAAGACAGCGGTGTGATTTAAAAGAAGATGTAGTGACAAAAATTGAAAAGGGTATGCTGAGATGGTTTGGGCATGTTGAGAGAATCAATGAAAGGCGACTAACAAAATGTATTTACAAGGCTGATGTAAAGGAAAAGGCCGGGCGGGGACGCCCTAGGAGGACATATACTGACCTTATTGGTGATGTTCTTCAGAAAGGCCAGGTGCGTAGTACTCGCAACCGGCGTGCGTGTATGACCAGATGTATGAACGTAAACGAGGCAAAAGGACTATGTAAGGATCGTAGCAGGTGGCGTTCTGTAGTTTCTGCCTACCCCCATGGGAAGAAGGCGTGAGTTTATGTATTTATGTTGTAGTCTTTTGAGATCTTTTTTGATCATCATTTAACTATAATAATAAAAAAACAAAGCCCATCTACGATAAAAAGTCAACTAATAAAGTATAAACAACACTTATCTACAGTATAACCAGTTGCTCAGTAAATACAAGCTTTTGACGCTTAGCTCTAGACGTTAACAATTAGAAGTAATGACATTGTATAACATTGTTAATGGCAATTTTGTCTGTATACATTTAAATAATGTATTATCCTATGCAGTTCCCAGAACTGTCCATAGACGGCAGGTGCATGCAGGAAAACTCTTTGCAGTTAGTACCTGCCGATCTAGCACTGGTCTACGTTCACCAGTTTGGCGAATGAAAGCAACCTAGTTATGCATACCAAGCATCAGTTTCCATACTAGTAAATCACTCAACAACTCAAAACCCTGTTTCTTAATTAAATGGCCATGTCACTGATTGCAGTTATTTATTATACATCTCATCGTCTCATAATCGTTCGAACACTTCACCTTTTTCTAACACTTAAGTTAACGTTTATCTGAAGTGGCCTGGTGGTTCATTCCTTTTCGCGAGTGGCACGTCACAGCGCGCGAACGTTAGCAATGGCCGATGTAAACGGGTCATCGACCTTTAAAATATTAAAGTGCGCGAACTGTAATTTAGTTATAAACAAGGTTCTGGCCTTTATTCAGAATAAGTATGATGTGATGGACGAGGATTCAATGATTCACTGTGTACGAGTACCACAGCGTTTAAATCGTATGAAATTAGTGCAGCAAAAAATCTTTTATTTGCCTCAGTCAAGACAATGGGAAGAAATATTGCTCGCGCAAGTTTTAGTAATAAGTTTTTTTTTATTATAATCCGAACGCAGTTTTGAGCTATATTCCTTCCTTCCCAATTCCCGTACAACGGAACGAAACGGACGCTCATCGCACGCACCAATCGGAGGCTGCTGCCGCTGTAGCGAGAGCCAATCGCATCTCCTGTGATTTGAGGTTACTTCTCAAATTTTGGACACTTGTCAGTGACCGCTCACCGCTAACGCCCACGCGCAGCGCGCGTATCGCACCGCACGCCAACCGCGCCGCGCGCAAAATGGCCGATACAATTGTGACATTTAAATAACCAATAAGTGCACCACAGTGAGTTGAATCAGTGAACACCAGGATAGCCAGAGCTGTCCTTGAGTCAACGTGTTTCGTCCAGAAGATTCCCAAGAAAGTCCATCCATCCCTATTCCTTATTCATACCTGTGTGTAGCTCAATTCTGTGTCGGCTAATATTCCACCTCACGTAAATTATTTTCCCGCGTATGGTCCTTCGAGAACCGCTTCAACTTATACACCAAATATCAATCGGAAAATAGAGGGAAAAACGCAAAGAGAATAAGAAGACATAATCTCACTAATAAAACAAAAAGATTCAGAAGAAATACCGATTTTTGTCACCCGTGACTACAAAAATTACCCCCGGTCACTTTTGATCATTTGGCCGCGACTCTGGTACCTATTAAAGGACCTTATTACGCTCAAACACGAGATTGAGACTATTAAGAAAACATATACACGTATGGACTAGTTTTCATGACTGCAAAATGAATTCATTAATCTACAGCGAACATCGAATAATATTTTAAAATATTGGTATGACCGCCGTCTGCTATTTTTATAAATTCGTCATTCCAACACGATCCCATTGTCATTTTGCTAAAAGTTCGTAATCTGCTAAATTCATAATGGTCGATCATTGGTCGGTCAATGGTCTCGTAATAGAATTGTGTTATGATGGCATTGTCGTACAATACGACCAATGATACCGCCTAAGTCAGTCATTCATTTGTCATTATACCTACTCATTATGTACGAGATTACCATGAGATTACCAATAAGTGTCAATAGAGTGTCAGTGGCTGACCATTGGAAAGTCATAATGACGCCATTATATTAGTAGATTACCAAACTTGTCAAAATCAACAATTATGAAATCAATGATAGACCATTCTGACACTATTGTAATAGCAGACTTGAGGCCCAGGTCAAATGGCTTGGCGAACTTTCTGATGAGTACAAGTTGGAGTGTGGAGTGAGACAGGGGGGTTAACATCTCCTTCACTCTTCAACTTGTACGTGAACGGGCTGATTCATAAGCTGAGTGACATCGGAGTAGGATGTTCGATCGATGATCACTGTATCAACAGTATTAGTTATGCGGATGATATGGTGTTGCTCAGCCCATCAATAACTGCGCTCAGAAAGCTGATAGGCGTTTGTGAGGAGTATGCGAGGGTATACGGTCTCTTGTACAATGCAGGCGCGGTCCGAGGGGGGGGTCCTGGGGGTCATGACCCCCACCCCCCCAAATCTTTCACGCTTCCGGCAACCTTAATGATTTACTTGTATTACTAACTTTTAAAACTATATTACAGCCACGGGTTACATTTTCAGGCTCGCTTCCCTCGCTCAACGAGCGCCTTCTACATTCTCTTAATTCTTGAGCTTTTCTCCATGTCGACATAGCAACTAATTCCTAATTTTTTTTGAATAATCAAAAGAAAATCTAACCTATCCGAGTGTGTCCCAAATTTTCGAGCTCACTTCGCTCGGTCTTGCATTCTGCATTCAGTTCAAAGTTCTTAGAATTGAAAATATCTAACACAACCTATCCTATCCAAGGCTGGTTGATCAAAAAGTGCTGCTACTGCGACTAATTTGCCCGCAACTACAGCCCCCCCCGCATGTAAAAACTGCGTTCCTGAATAGCATAAGTAATGTGGAGCTGGAGATATTATTATATGCACAAAAATATTCCTCGGCACTCATGGTGACCCCCCCCAAAATCTTCGGTTGCGACCGCGCCTGGTACAATGTAATGTGTTTTATTCTATTTTATTTTTTATTCCAGAAATACTGTATTTTTAGATAAACCTTTTAAAAAAAAAATGTACTAATAGTTTGTAAGCCATTCTATTTGTATCGCTCTAACCGAGCACACCTCCTAATTACTGTAAATATTGTAATTAAAGTTTATTTTAAAACTAAATCACTGCCGTTCATATTTGACTACCTACAATGAAGCATTCGAACACAAGATAATTAGACATATTTTCATGTATGAGACACTTGAACTGTCATACAAATTGTTTGTTAAAATACTTCTTTATTCTGTTTTTATAATATTAGTATAACTGTCATGCATGAACAGTTCACCTTCTAGTGATTTTAAGGTTTTATTTATTAATGGTAATCTGTGAAAAACGCTGTGGGCTACATTATTACTTAAGTTATCTATGTTTTTCTGTGTGTAATATAACATAATGTAGCTGTTTGTCATTCCTATTGAACAAAATAAAAACAAGACATCACAGATAGACAAATTCAAAATCCGTACCCTACTTGCGTAATACAACACAATCACAATCTATTTCGATTTGAAACAGATTGCTATAATACATTGCTTCATAAGTTGGAAAAAAAATCTGCTCAACAACGTAAATAACGCAATGAATATTGTTGAACTGTCAAAATGAAACAAATTAGACATTATTGTTTGCGAAAATAAGTTAAGCAAATAGGGTACCGGAGTCACACCTGAGGGCATAAATCAAACAGATCACGTAATCTGTTTGATTTAATAACAGTAGTGCTATTCTGTAAAAATCTCACCGTGATATCTCAGGTGAAGTGAGCTGCCAATAGTGTCAATCCTTAGCAACTGACAGCTCACTCCACGCTCACTTCACCGAAGATAACACGGTGAGATGGTTACAGAATAGCACTACAGGTGTGAATTTGTTTGTCTGTGATATCTTGTTTATACTATCTATTTTGAGGTTATCTAGAGGTGCCTTATATAATATTAAATAGCGGAATTGTAAATAATAATGTGTTTCCATATCTTACAATAGTCCTACACCAACCGGGGGTTGTCCTTGGCTGCACTTGCATAATGCGAACAGGGATAATCGTCGGTTGGTACCTCATTTCATTAAAAACGTCTAAGGGGCCTCTGCGAGTTGGCTTCGGCCCCTCGTACGCCTTACAAAGGTCCGGGACCGTAGGGTCCCGAGAAATATCAAAGATCAATATAACAATAATAATTAATAATTTACTAACATAATTATAAGCACTACATATTTACTAACAATGTATGGAATGTTTTATTCTGAAAATAAATGATTAATAAGATTTATTTTGAAATGTGCTAATAAAGCCCTTTTATTTGATTTTTTGTTTATGACTTAATGTCTAGAGGGCGAAATATTCATTTAATTGATCCATTTAATGTGACGTCACATAGTCTATAACTAGAGGATGGTCAAGACGCTTCCAACAATAACTCATTTGTTAAATTATGATGAGCAGTTTAGAAGTTATGAGGTAACAGATGAACATACATACATACCGGTCAAAATCATAACTCTCCTTTTTGCTTCGCCGTAGTCTGGTAAAAATGTTACTTACTTGGAAGCCAGATAATTCGTTCGACAGTTTCCAAGCTTTGCAGGTTAGCTTTATTACTTGATGCTTATTTTTCACATTTGTTTCGTTGTCTATTGTTGTTTCTTCATCTTCATTGCCAAAATTCATGTTTTCTACGATACTGTTCCATTTTTCAAGTTTGGAAGTCAAAATATAAACAACCACTAGTGTGTGAGCCATCCCTAAATCAAAAATTATGGATATAGATGCGTAAAAGACCCTGACCCATGTCCAGTGTAAGTCGAAAACCATTTTTCCAGTCACATTAGTTAGCCAAATAAATATTATCAAACAATAATACGCCCAAAAAAATATCTTGAAATGTTTCAAATCACTGGTGCTATATAGGCAATTGTTGATTTCTTGGATTGACGATGTTATGCGCAAAATTGAATAGCTCCTGTTAATGTTGGTATAACATAAAGATGCTAAGTTAAAATTAAATAAGAAGTAAAGAAATAAGTAGAACATTTTGAACAAGAAGGAACGAAAAGGATTGTATATGATAGTTGCCCATAACAAACAAAAATATACACCGTTACCGATCACAACATACATGATTTTCATTTTACAAACTTTTTCTTTAATCTTATCACTGATATTAAATTCTGGCTTGCACACGATTATTCCGATAAAGTATAAGGGAAAGAAAATGCTCATAAAATCATCTATCAATATTTTTTTTGCCTTTCCCAAATATTTTTTGAGGACAATCATTTTTTAAGTATTTATTTATGTCGTTCTATCGAAAGCGTTCTGATGTAAAAGACTTTAATAGTTTCTGAGTGGTCGGTAAAGTATGAGAATTACGGATATCGAATTTGAATTACCTTGTAATGTTTCTGTCACTAACGAAAGAATGATGACTCGATAATGAACAATATACTTAATTGTAATCGTTATTAGTCCTCTACAGAGTGAATATTTCATAACTTTTATAGCTATTTGCGACGTTGCTAACTTTCAGAATGCACCCTTAACTTAATTAAGAGTATAGTTCACACTGCCATGTCCTTTTTGGCCTTCGGCGAGGCCATTTACTATTTTTTGGGTCCCACTTGGTGTTGGTTTTCAAATAGCTTATTGTTAATCAATCACAACAGGCTATTTCCATCTTTTTCTCTCCAATAAACCAAGAAAGGGACAGAATAATTAGAGCTGTCAATTTTAGTTTACCATAAATTGCCGTACATGTAGTTAGGCAAAAGTGGCTACTAACTAAAACTGTCAGTAGATCCAAATCATAATTGTCATTCTTTGATAGTTGTATGAAATATGTAGTTTTAACAGGGCAAATTGACGTAGGGTGTTAATATGATATGCGTGTGGATTGAGTGCTCCTTTTAAAAAGTTAATTATATTTTTACGAAATCAAGGAAGCAAACAAAATATTGGGCTATGGGTTTGGGTGGCTATTGTAGATTGGTTACCTTGAACTATGGAAGAACTATGACCCCTGCCTGATCAATATTATTCATACACAGATAAAATGGCAGAGGGTGACTTGCACACTCAATAATGGGCCGGAAACTGTCGCTAGCACATAATGACGTAAGGCTAAGGGGACAACATTTACTGAGGTTTTTGAGGAGTGGAGAGGTATTCCTCGGCTATCAGAACATTTCCAAAGCCCGGAAGATGATCAAGATCCCTACCAGACCTTACTGGAATACTTCCTTCCTCCGAGCACGTTTGCTCTTGCGAATCTGCTCTCAAGCCGGCCAATAAAGGCAAAAAAGAGGTGGAAGCTCTGTTCCTCGTCAGTGTTCACTCCAGCCGGCCAATAAAGGCCAAAGGTGAGGAGCAAGACTTGTCTCGAAGGATAGGGTCCATGGGGTTGCTACTGCCCAACAGCTCGTCACATGCTGCCCTGCGGGTTTCTGTATCTCTCTTGATTTGGTTCCTCATCCTAGACCTGTTCCGGCAAAGTAAACTCTACCGGCACAAACTTAGAGTTCGGAGCGCGCAAGACCCACTACGACGTCAACGTAGAGATATTGTTTACAAGCCATGATCTCGATGGGATTTCCCATCGACAGAAATGAGGAACTTCCATACAAACTTTCATCCCCTATTATGTCATTCGTCATAAACTCTTGTGCAAAATTTCATGTTTCTAGACTCAGCGGCTTAGGCTGTGCGTTGCCTATCAGTCATCAATGAATAAAATTAATTAATTAAAGATTTTTATAAAGTAGATTTATGTTCATAGCCTGCGTCTGTGACTATACTAAAACGCAAATTGTCAGTGATGTAACCTTGACCATAGAAAAGCAAACAGCAGCAATACAAAAGTATAGTTAGTAAGTAAAGCCAGCATAATTAACGGAAAAGTAGCATTAACGTAGAACATTCCACAGACATTCATCTTGTCGAATGTCACTCGATGTAGACGTTGAATGTTCTTGCACAACTTTCTCTCAGCATCTGCAATATTAAAATTATATCATAAGCGACTGCTTTATCCAGATAGACAACAATATAATATTATTATATAAAAATAATAAATTAATAATATAATAATAAATAAAGAGCCTCGACCAACACCTGAGGAGGCTCTCGTTAGGCAGCTTGATCAAGGGCTTGATCCAGAAAGCGGTACTCCTGGACACGGTGCGTATTGTTAGGAGGTTCCTCTCTCAGGAGCCCTGACCACCGGTGGCTTGGACCCTGGTCCCGACAACGGTGGGCTACTATTTTTTATATTTTTAAATGTTTTTTTAATTATTTTTTAGAAGAATATTTAAAAATGAAAAAAGTATGTTTAAAAATGAAATAAAGGATATAATAATAATATAATATAATAATAATAATATAATATTATTTTTATTTATTATTTTTATTGTCTATGTCTACAACGAGTGTAAAATAGCGCTTAACGAAACCGGACGTCCGCGTCGCTTCTAGTTCTTCCCATCTTTGTGATTGTTTTTTTATCGGGCCATACTTGGAACCTTTTGGATACGGATATATTAACGGTCACAGTTTTAATTATTTACAAAACAAGTTTGAATTTTTTTATTTAAGGACATGACCTCTGAGGTCATGACTACTTAACGGGGCTATCCTGTGGCTGTCTTAAGCTACTAACTTAAAACCAGAGTACATAGTAGAACCTCAGCTTAGGGTGTCGTCGCTGGGAGAGGATAGCAAGATGGGACAGGCTGGATCATAAGTGGGTCATTATTATTAACAGGAGAATTTAAAGCTACAGACTCAGCTTCGAAGCAGGCTGGCGCAACGTCGAGCAAGGGTTGCGGAAATGCTATAACTTAACTTTAAATAACCCCACGACAGTCAACTCTGTCAACATAGGTCTCGAACTGCACTGATGGGCAGAAGTGATTTTTGTATGGCTCCCATTATTTTCAATAAGTTTCCCAATGGTTGGAAAGAGCTAAGCGTAGAAGCATTTAAAAGGAAAGTAAAATCTTTTTTAGCTAGTAAAGCATATTATGATGTGAATGAATTTTTAAAGGAATCATTTTAAATTGACATGCTCTTCTATTTATATTATTTTAATCTGTAATGTATGTAGTGTAATAATGATTTTAATAATGATTTTTTGTATTGAATATTTTGGACCTGTGTTGACATTGTATTATTTTACTCAAAAATGCATGTAATGTGGTCATTATTTTGACAACCTTGTTTGAGCAAAGTCGACCTTGCCGTTCTGTTCCAAGGAGCGGCCGGCAAAGTTTTGCTGGTCGCTCTAACAGGCCTATTTTGACGTTTCAACGTTTTAAAAAATCAAATGCAAAAAGATTTTATTTAAAACACAGCTGTTTGTATTTATAGAGATAGGTACAAAATATTTTATTCCATATTTGGCTGTATAGTTCCAACTACCATTGTTAAAAAAAAAAAACAAAGAAGTAACAAAAGCGCGGTTCAGCGAAAATTTTATTTTTATTTAGTGACTTTAAACCGTTTAACACCGCTAGACATTAAAGATGAAGCTAAATTAGTGGTTGAAAATTTAATACCGCGAAACTCAAAGGAAAAATATAAGCTTGCATATGAAAAATTTGTGCAGTGGAAAATCAGTAGGAAATCTAATCTTTATCCGAAAATGTTTTTCTTGCGTATTTCAATGATTTTTCCAACAAAATGAAGCCTTCGTCTCTCTGGAATACCTATTCAATGTTAAAATGCATGATTCTGATAAAGCACAATTTGAACATTAAAAAATACCACAATTTAACGAGTATGCTAAAACGACAGTCAGACGGATATAAATGTAGAAAATCAAAAGTGTTGACATCACAAAATGTAGAAAAGTTTATAAATGAAGCCCCGACTCTTGAGTACTTAGCGGTGAAAGTAAGTATTTATATCTAAAAACCCAAATTTGTACTGTACACGTTCTCATAATTAATACTCGTACTTGTTATTGTTACAGGTGGTTCTTATTTTTGGCATTTACGGTGCATGTCGATGCATCGAAATTACCAATATCACCGTTAATGACATTGAAACTCACATCAACGTAATGATAATTACGTTGCGAGATACAAAAACGAAGATTGATCGTACTTTCATTGTTCGTGACGCCTCATTTGCAGTGGTGCAAAAATATTACGCACTACATCCAGTTGACGTAAAAACGGACCGATTATTTTTAAAATTATAAATACTGCAAATGCACCAAACAAGTGATAGGGAGGCATAAAATTGCTCGAATGCCCAAAATAATTGCTTAGAACTGCCCCATCCAGAACAATTTACAGGTCATTGTTTCCGGCGTTCATCGGCCACTATTCTTGCCGATACTGGGGCCAATCTTATTACACTAAAAAGGCATGGAGGATGGAAATCCGACCGAGTTGCTGAGAGCTATATAGAAGAATCGGTGGTGAATAAAAACAGAATTACACAAAAAATCGGTCAAAGTATAAACTTAAAACGAACAACGTCTTACGAGTTCCAGGAAGCTTCAACATCTGCTCAAGAACATGAAGAAAAAATTATGAAATAAATGAAGAACTAATACAGCAGTCAAACACCGCATTAAAATTATCGCAAACTATTAGTAATATCAAACCGGGAAAGTCGGTGTTGAATTTTAGTAACTGTACTTTTCATAATTGTCATTTTAATTAAATTTCTAGTTAATTAATATATATTTTATTGTAATTACTTGCTGGTTTTATTTAGATTAGGTACTTGCATTTTTGAGTAAAGCACTATACAAGCCTTGGCCCACTATGACTGCTTCGCTGGTCACGCTATGATTGCCTCGAGCTAGCCTAGCTACGCTCTAGGCCTTCCAGCTTGGCCATCATTGCGCCCTTGCTGTCCTCGCTGTAAAGGCCTCGACCTACGGCCTCGGCCTTTATCTCAGCTCGTCCATCAAGTGCTGCACGCTGACCGCGCTGTGTCGGCCTGGAGCTGCGCTACGCTGCGCTGTCGGCCATCATCAGCGCGGCCAGCAAAGTAGTCATTATAGACCGCGGCAGTAATGTACTATTATATTATTGTGTAAAGTTTTTTATTTTGATAATTGAATATTTGACAATTTTTTATGTACTCTCTGTACTATATGAATCAATTATGTAATCAGTCAATTCAATTTACTTACTTATATCAGCATTGATTTTGTGAATGTTGTTACATTATTATTATTTTAAATTCTATACTTGTATTTTAATATTTGCACACCATGACAATATGGTAAACATGTTAGCACAACTCCATGTACTTATAACACCTTGCATGCATTTTTATCGTATGTACACACATGTTTGAACAAATAAAGTTATCTGAATCTGACCACTGTTCCGTTGCATGCACCGCACTCTACATTGCGCGCTACCGTAAACAACAACTTTTCTCACCAAAACGAAGAGTAGTTTTACAGCAATTATTTTATTGCAATGCTACTGCGTTTGATGAAACTGAATGTGAGGCTTTGTAATAGGTTTTTTTATACCCTTTAGACTAACATCACCTTTTTAAATAAATGTTTTTTTTTTTTTTTTTTTTTTAAATACAATTAAGTAATACTATATCTTTCTTCCTTCTTTTTCGTGTAGTTAGTGACTAACCTGCATGCGTAGCAACGACATATGTCATAACAACCATAGAAACGGGTCTTCTACGGGTTTTTTCGATGGAAGACTAGACAAAAATGACAGATCGCGATTGTTTATCTGTTATTTTGTCTATTCTTTCGTCAACAAAACCCATTTCTATTATGGTCATGCTAAGCGTGCTGGTTTCAGTGTTTCTATTTCTTTAAAAAAATCAATACGTGTACATTTTATTAATTTGATTTAAAAAATACCTGTATGACTTGATTTCAAAATAACTGCGCACGTGTTTTGAACACATCATCGCTATGTAGAACTTTTCACAGAACGAGCTCAAAATAATTTAAATCACCAAACTTTTTATCACCCAGTACCCTAATTGCGTAAATTATTTTCGTAAACAATTATGCCTAATTTGTTTCATTTTGACAGTTTAACAGTATTCATTGCGTTATTAACGTAGTTAAGCAGATTTTTTTTCCAACTTATGAAGCAATCTGTTTCAAATCGAAATAGATTGCGATTGTGTTGTATTACGCAATTAGGGTACAGGACTACAACAAGACTAAAAAAAAACAACCGACTTCCAAAAAACACTACAAAGTGAAAAATAACTTTAATTTCGGAAGTCGGTGTCTTTTTTTGATTTTGAATTTTCGTTTTTGTCACCGACTTCCGAAATTAAAGTTATTTTTCACTTTGTAGTGTTTTTTGGAAGTCGGTTGTTTTTTTTTTTTTGTAAAAAGTTTTTATTTTTCACTTTTTAGTTGTGGTACCTACCCCACATAAATTCGAAAACCACTACCTGCTATGTAAATAACAGTGACAGGAACTTATCATATCATCTACATACTAAGTGGGAAAAAGTACGTGTTATTGAAGCTAACTCAAAAACTGTCGAATTAAAGTTAATAAAATTTATATGGGACCACCTCGAGAGCATACCCTTTCAAACAAAAAAAGAATTTTCAAAATCGGTCCACAATTGACGGAGAAATCGGTGGACATAGGGGCAAGTGCGGAACATGTGGACACTTTCCAGAATTTAGAATAAAACATTTTTTTATATCTGAATTAGTTAAGTTTCTTTTATTTTTAACATATCACATGTCTTAAGGAATAATCAGCCTTTCTTAAACTAAAATTCTAGTCTCAATATGACTTAAACTTACGAAAATAATCAACTTTTTTTTAAAACACCATATTTGTCTACAGTTTCAACAGACGATTGTATCTATGTACAGTAAAATTGTACCTGGGGACGGTGTTGTACCTAGGGACGGTTCACATTAGTTACACAATAAAAAAGAAAAATTAAACTATTATAGACTTCTAAAAACAACTTCAAACATACGTAAACATACTCTTAGTATTTCTCTCTATTTATTTGTATGCATTACGACACTCTTCATACAAGTTTTGTTTAGATTCATCGCTATCGTCATCATTGTCTAATACGAAGCATGCCTCGCAAACGAAACTTTCACCCTCATCATCAGACTCAAAGTTTTCTCTGTGTGACTTTGAAACACAACAAATATGATAGCTATGATTGCAAAAACTGCATTTGAGCATTTGGTTTTTGTCTTTGGAATAAGTTTTACATTTTATACGTCTAACAAACGATAACTTCTCTTGTTGAATTATTTTAATCTTTTTTTCGCCAGATTTTTCATTCGAAAGCGCGTTGGAATGACCAGGTTCAGAAAGATTAGTAGCCAGTAGAGGAGTTGGATGACTTTTGGAACAACTAGCGTCAACTTTGGAGATACTAGATTGTGAAAGAGCTTTGGTAGCACATGTTTTTTGAGCAGTTTATGCGTCTTTGTTCTTGTCCGTTTTCTGGCCTGCTGTTTTCTTCTTTCCAGGTTTTTTTAATGTTTCACCTTGAATTTAATCTTTTTCAGGCCTGTCTGTCAAAATTCTTGTTCTACCGGGTTTTTTTCCACGTGGAGCACCCTTTCGAGGACCAGCTTTTTCAAATGGACGTACAGTTTCAGGAGTTATTTATGGATCTGTAATCTTCAGTGGAGTTCGGAATACAGGTTGTTCTGGTATCAGCCGAAGCTGGATCTTCTGGATTGGCGAAACTGCTTCTGGGATGGCCTGAATAACTGAATCTCCAAATAGTTCGTTTCGATCTAAGTTATCTGGGTAGGTTTGGCTGGAATCCTGGTCAACCGGTTGTTGTATATCCAAATTAACCATGGGTGTTTCTTGATCAGTTCTGGTGATTTCAATATGAGGCTGTTCTTGATGTTCAATCAGGTTTCCAGTTAAGTTTTGGCTTGGGTCTGGACGATCAGTTACATATGAGCAAAACAAATCTTCGTCTGAAAATATGCCTCTATTGTATGGATAAATACCTGAAACCTCGAAGCCTTTTACGATGTTTTTTGGTGTAAACGACACTCCATATGATTCGCCAGCTATTTCTGCTACGTCGTAAATGGTAATAGGTTTACCAGGATGATTAAGCATTCATCTGTCGGCTGCTTGGCAGTATTGGCTTTTAAAAGGTCCAAAAACTGTTCTATCTAGAGGTTGCAAATGATTGGATGTATGTGGAGGCAAAGTCAATAAGATAATTCCGTTCTCTCTTGCTTTGTCAATTATCTCAATGGAGATATGGGTCTCGTGATTGTCCATTATTAAGAGAACTGGATTTTCTCTTGTTGGTTTAGAGAATTTAATAAAGTGCTCCAAGAACTTATTAAAAATTGGTTCTGTTGACCACCCTGATTGATTAGCCACACCCAAAGAACCAGGTGGAGCTCTTTTAAACATGTTGTCTTTGTAGAAAACCCGTGGGAATATGAACACACGAGGCACGGCGTTTCCAACAGCATTTATGCAGCCTATCATTGTAGTATTCACTCCTCGTTCTCCTGAAGTCATCTTCCCTAGCTGGCGAATCTCTTTAGGAGCTAACACTTTCCCTGGCTTGTGAACAGTAGAGATCCCCGTTTCATCAACATTATAAATCGATCCTGGTAAAAAGTTGTATCTTGTCATGACCGATTCTAAGTTGTTGAAGAAATCATCTATGTTTGCCCTGTTAAAGCTGGTTGCTCTCGCTATGCTTGTTGGTTCGGGTTTGCGAAGAGATAATTCCGGGAAAAGAAGTCGAAAATTACGGAGCCACCCGGTTCCTGCCATTTTGTGCTTTTCCCAGTTAGCAGGCAGATTTGTTTTCTGTTTAGAAACAGCGTACTGGTAAGCCAGCGCTCTACATTGTTTTGTATTTAAACCCATGTGTAAATAAGCAGCTTTTCTTAAATATTTGCACAGCAAAATTTCTTCTTCCAGATCAAATACTTTTCTTACATCATTCTTCAATAGATCAATGGTATTCCTCAAATCATTGCTTTTATGTAACTTCAAGTATTTAAAAATGGTTGACTTTGGTAGTTTATACTTTTCAGCTACTTTTCTAATCGATTGATTGCCACTTTTTGGTTCTTTTACGGCTGCTGTGAGTGTATCGGGGCATATTCCCTTTCTTTTTAAACCACTTTTACTGCGAGGCACTGAAAAAATTAAACAAAACGGCTGATCTGATTTTTTAAGTAAACATTATGACGCTTTTGTACCTGTGGACTGTCCACAGGTACAATCATATTTTTGTCCATAGGTACAAATTCAGACATAAAAAATAAAACTGATCTAACATTGAGGATAAAACAGACTTACAGACAGGAAAAAAAGCACTAACTAAATAATAAAGAACATAGATCACATTACAAACACGATCAAACAATAATCGTAAGTATTTTCACGGTAAAACTCATTTAAATTAAGCAAAATAACTTACTATTTGGCGCAAAAATATTTGATAGCCGGCATAAACACCACCACACAGATAACAAATATGGTGATACGTCAAAACTGTTAAACATAGACAAAGCTTTACGGTCGCGTTCAAATTAGAATTTAGGGTTGCTAGTTTTATCGGAATCGATTGTGTCCACAGGTACAAGCGTCCATAGGAACAGCACTTGCCCCTACATAAAAAAAAAAACAAAAAAAAGCAAACATACGCGACGAACATATAACCTCCTCCTTTTTGGAAGTCGGTTTTATTATTATTTTTATTTTTACTCATCCATTTAAACGAAGAAAAAAAATTAATTTCACTAGCTAACTTTGCGCACCGCAAAGGTAGCTAGTGAAATTAAAATTTTCTTACGTTGTTTTTCAATATGCAGATTGTATATGTCGTAATGTTGATCAAAATATGATTCGCGAACCATCAATACAACTCTCTGAATTCAAATTAGCCTACTGAATGACTGTTTCATGAAATCGTGACATTTGAGCCAATTCCAACTTAAGGAGTTGTATTGACGATTTGAAACAACATGCAAACTGATACTGACTAGCAAATTACAATAAACGTAAGATTTTTTTTATTTTGCGAGCTTCCCTTGTGCGTTCGCCTTAAAGTACAATTTCGTAGGTGACTGCAGGCAGCAGCAGCAACAGGCGACGTGTTGCCGCGACACTACTTGTTTCTAATATTTCTATGAAATACCATGTCGCATGTACCATGTCGCAGATCGCTAGGTGGCGCTGTGTGTGTGTTGACCTACGTATTTTGCTCTCTGTAAACTATAATTTGTAAAAATAGAAAAAGCTGTTATTATTGTATTTATTCACCATAATTGGTTGAAACAAGTCTTCGAACGAGTCCAGAGTTGAAGTGAACTAAGACTATTGTGTGTGAACTGTGTTTGAGAACGTAATATAAACAGTGCTGTTTACGCCGTTAATTAAATAATTGAACCTGTGAGGAGCCGTAAGTCCTTATATAGATACTTTTAAAAATCTTGAAATCAGTGTGTGTCATATGAAAACTCTAAATAATTATCTTCTAAAACTTTTGAGACTTTAATCAGTGATTTGCAAAACTTCGATTTCGCATTGTCATACCACATTACCCATACAAACCAACGCCATCTGTGACTAATCATTAGAACTGCCAATAATCCCTCATTAGCGTACTCATTAACTCCGTACTTCTAATCTGCTAATCTACGTACAAGCGATACATCGATCGAGTGTTGACGCCTTACCTCGATCTTTCACACGGCGGTAGGTGGCGCTGCGTGTCGTTTGACCAACAATCTGTTGTAAACAAACACCGACTAATAACATCTTATTCGACATGAACTGTGCTGGTTGTAATACACTTTTAGTAACCGGGGCTCGGTTTCTTAAATGTAAGACCTGCGAAGGCAGTTATCATTTTGAATGCCTAAATATAACGCCTCGTCAGTTTGAAGCTCTCACAAATGAATTTAAGACAACCTGGAAATGCCCGTCATGCAGCAATGTTACGCGCCGTACGCGGTCTAACTTGCTTACACCTGTACGGGCCGCACTAGTTCCTACACATGAAGATAGCATGAACATGTCGTGTGATATCATAGGAAATTGTCCTAACTCACCGTGCAATTCTAGTACTTCGACGATCCTAGCTAAGGAATCCGGTGTTCGAGATACAGCTGATACTTTCCAAGCATTTACAAATGAGCTACACATAACGTTGCAAGGATGGAGAAGCGACATAAATAATACGCTTGCAAGTTTCAAGGACGATATAAGGAGTACATTAAACGGCTGGCGTGACGAAATGGACGCAAGTTTAAATAAATTGAATAGCGAATTAAGATCTGCCCTGGGTGAAATAAGAGATGAGATGAGCAATCTTCGTACTGAGCACAGTACTTTGAAACAGAATGTATCTGAATTATCCCTTGAAGTGACACAATTGCAAACTTCTGTGGAATTTCACTCAGGGGAACAGGTTGAACTCAAGAAACGTATGGATGAAATAAGTCGACAAAGTTCTGAGCAGTCCAACCTATCTATTGTATTACTCGAAACTAAACTTGATAATCTCGAACAGCAAGCAAGACAGTGCAATGTGGAGATCTTAAACATGCCTGAAACGCGCAGTGAAAACCTTATTCATATAATGGAGTCGGTTGGTACTGCTATTAACTTTCCTGTTACTCAAAGAGATATCATATCGATTCACAGAGTTCCACATGCTCACCAGCAAACAAATAGGCCGAAAAACGTAATTGTAAAATTATCGTCGCGTATCCTGAGGGATAACTTACTCGCTGCCTTTCGTAAGGTCAAAAACATTAAGTCTGACCAATTGGGTTTCGCATGTGCACCGTCGACTATTTACATGAATGAGCATTTGACACTCAAGAAGAAACATTTATTTCGGAAGGTTAAAGATGTCGCCACATTGCACCAGTTTAAGTACGTCTGGATTCGAAACGCCACTATTCTCGTGCGCGAGCGGGATGGCGATACTGCTTTTGCAATACATACAGCCGACGATATTCGTAAGATTAAAAGCAGTCCGCCAAATACCAACATTGATAGTGGTTCCAACCCCAAAAAACTATAATTATAATGTGTTTCTACACCAGCATTTTTCTTGTTTTTTCCATATTTTTTTAGCCTGTAATAATGTATTAATTTGTATTGTATTTACTTCGATAACTTACTCTGTTTTATGTAAATGTTGTGTCTCAAATTGCCTGTGTTTATCAAGACTGTACGCCCGATTGTCTGTTATTGTAGTTTCTGATAATGATAAATATCACAAAAAATGTAGGCTTAATAAACTTAATTATAAGTGTGCTTTGTGCTTGTCAATGTATCGTCTTGGTATGGGTATTATTATGTGTTTGAAACAATTTCTGCCGCGCATTATGCTACCGATTATACCAGTTAGTAACCTTCTTAATAGGTTATATCTCGAATGCGTCTTTTGCTGTATCGTCAGAGCTCAGTGTTGCTGTATGCCTGGTCTAATTTTTATTATTAAGAAACATTATTTTTACTTTACTGTTATTTTGTTTATTGAGCATTACACGTACAAATACCTGTTAATTGAACTTTTATCGCTGGTAATTTTTATGTTAGTACACCTATTTTCTAATGCTGAGTAATAAGCATCTATCCATATACTACCAAAACTGTAGAGGCATCCGCACAAAACTACACACGCTTTACATAAACATCCTGAATGGTAACCACGATATCATCGTACTCACGGAAACATGGTTAGTTCCAGAAATTAGCAATAACGAGTTTATTGATCAGCGCTATGTTGTGTACAGGTGTGATCGTGATCGTATTACCACAAAAAAACTGGATGGCGGCGGAGTGTTGGTTGCGTTTCTGCGAACACTTAAATCATCTGAACTCGACGTTTCTGTTATTCTTACTAATCCACAATATCACAATCTTATTGAACACATCCTTATAGAAGTTCCTAGTGCACTACCGGCCAAGCGTAATGTTATCAGTGCCGCTTATATACCTCCCAGAATGGCTACCTCTGTATATGAGCAACATTTTGAAGTCTTACAGCAGGTACTGGGTGACCCTAGTGTGGACTGCTTCTATATAATAGGCGACTATAATCTCCCAGAAATAACTTGGATTACACTGGGCCCAGCTGGACCTCTTATCGGCAGCGGATTGGGTACGGGTGCTTCCATAACATGTAGTAAGCTAAATAACTTAATGTCACTGTTTGATGCTGTGCAATATAATGTAGTGGCAAATACTAATGGCAAAATTCTTGACCTACTTATATCCAACCACCCCTGTAAGGTATCGGCTGCGTTGTTTCCTCTGCTTCCAATTGACACGTATCACCCTCCTTTTATCTGTGACATAAGTCTAAATGTAAATATTCAACCCATGAAAAAGCGACCGCTACGAAAATACAACTTCTACAAATCTGATTACGAGCACATTAACCGAAAAATTCAGGATATTGACTGGACGGACCTTCTTGTCCCTTTGGGATCCGAAGAGGCACTTACGAGTAGCACATTCTACAATAAGATTGATGATATAATTAAACATCACACACCACTATCAGCATCTAAGACCGCTAGTTATCCGGTCTGGTTTTCTAAAACATTGATTGGCACGCTCAATAAAAAACAAAAGGCATGGGTTAAATGGAAGAAATACGGCAACATTGCAGACTACGAAAAATTTTAGCAGCATAGAGCCTTTTTTAAGGAAAATTGTAATAAATGCTTCTCTAAATACATTCAGTCGATTGAGGATAGTATACATGCAAACATTAAGGATTTCTGGACATTCATTTCCAACCGCAAAGACAAACCTGGTATACCGGCAAAAGTTCAATATAAAAACAATGTGTCCAACGACCCTCAATCGATTTGTAACATGTTCTCTGATTTCTTTTCTTCTGTGTATGAACCTACTTCGTCTGCACTCTCTCAATGGGAGTTACCTTCTGAAACAGTGTCTAACGACATTGTTGTTTCTGACCTACACTTTAAAGAAGACGATTTTGTAGACCACTGGCTATAATCTACAACAAATGTATCACAGAAGGTGTTATGCCAACGGTGTGGAAGCAGGCTAATATCACACCTGTACACAAGAATGGATCTAAGCGCAGTGTTGAGCAATACCGACCTATTTCTATTTTATGTACCTTGTCGAAGCTTTTTGAGAGACTGGTACATAATGAAGTGTACCCTATCCTACATAACACTATTATACAGCAACAACACGGTTTTGTGAAAAAGCGATCCACGACAACTAATTTATTGGTATTTGCTAGTGACCTATTTGATAACATCGACAATCGTATACAGGTTGATGCAGTGTACACGGACTTTCAGAAAGCTTTTGACAAGGTGGATCATGAATTGTTGCTGAACCGAATAGCTTTCAATGGTATTCGTGGTAACTTGTTGCGCTGGTTCATTTCATATATCACTAACCGTTGTCAGCGGGTTGTTATTAACGGATACAACTCTCTTGCTACTCGGGTTACATCTGGTGTCCCACAAGGCTCCATTCTCGGTCCTCTTTTGTTCGTTATCTTTATAAATAATATAGGTATGTTTTCATCATTCAAAATTTTTGTTATATGCTGATGACCTTAAAGTATACAGACCTATTCATAGCATTCAGGATTGCTATCTTCTCCAAGAGGACTTGGATCGACTGACGGACTATTGTTACAGTAGTAAGCTCCATCTGAGCATTCCCAAGTGCAACTACCTAAATTTTACCAAGAACAAAAACATCATAAGGTTTTCTTACTCATTATGTAATGGTTTATTGAATAAGGTGAATTCGGTTCGTGATCTTGGCATATTGCTTGACTCAAAACTCTGCTTGGATTTGCATATCGAGCAAATTGTAAATAAAGCATATAGGATGTATGGATTTATAATGAGATCCACTCATGACTTTAAGCGTACCTCTTCGTACCTCTGCCTGTATAAAACCCTAGTCCGTTCCCAGCTCGAATATGCTGTATCCATCTGGAACCCTTACTATGGCAAATACATTGACATGATAGAAAACGTCCAACGTAGATTTCTTCGTGCAATGCACTACAGGTGTCACAAAACATATCTACAATATAACCAGTTGCTCAGTAAATACAAGCTTTTGACACTTAGCTCTAGACGTAAACAATTAGAAGCAATGACATTGTATAACATTGTTAATGGCAATTTTGACTGTATAGATTTAAATAATGTATTGTGCTATGCAGTTCCCAGAACTGTCCATAGACGGCGGGTGCGTGCAGGCAAACTCTTTGCAGTAGGTACCTGCCGATCTAACACTGGTCTACGTTCACCAGTTCGGCGAATGGCAGCAACCTACAATGAAGCATTCGAACACATAGACATATTTACATGCTCTTTGAAAAGATTTCGTAGCCTTTTATATGAGACACTTGAACTCTCAGACTAATTGTTTGTTGTTGTTTTATAATACTTCTTTTTTCTGTTTTTATAATGTTAGTGTAACTGACATGCATGAACAGTTCACCTCCTAGTGACTTAAGGTTTTATTTATTAATGGTAATCTGTGAACAGCGCTGTGGGCTACATTATTACTTATGTTATTTATATTTTTCTGTGTGTAATATTACATAATGTAGCTGTTTGTTGTTCCTATTGAATAAAATAAAATAAAATAAAATAAAATGTCGCTAGGTACGGAAGGTAGGTATTTCATAGAAACCAGTAGTGGCGCGGTGACACGTCGCTTACTACTACTGCCTGCAGTTGGCTACAGACGTGTACTCTTAAACACTACAGGCTGATTTACTTTTATCCCCTATTTCAACCCAGTAACACTGGTTCAAAAAAATTACTTGTTAGCTTGAATACTGGATGCTGGACTAGATTGAAAGTGTTTGCATTGAAGTGTTTGCAGTATCGATTCATGTAAACACTCGATTCCAGCACTAGATTAAAGTAGTGGATTAATTTAAATTTGCTATAGGTACGGTAAGCTGCACGTCAGTGGTTACAAAACCAGTAGCCCAGGATTTTTATGTTTAAGATAATACATTTTTGAGAACTATCCGCATTGCAGTCTCTGAATTTTTATGTGTTGGGGACCAAAAGTAACTACCAGAAATCTTTTCTAATAATTTGTTAGTATTTACATTATTAGGGTTTGCCGATGCCCAGTCAAGCAAATCTTGTAATTCTGACTTTAATTGTATAAGACAAGAGACCGGTACACAAGGGCGCAGATGAGTCCAAGAAAGTTTATAACTAGAGCTATTTGAAGTGATAATGTTCTCACGTATAGAATACTTCGTACAGATAAAAAGGCTTTGCATCAGATTTTACGGTCGTAGCACTGATTGTAAATCTTTTTCGATTGCGTCATAAACATCTCTTCACTTTCTTCTCTAAATGGAAGTCTTGCGAGATTCTTATTATTACACAGGCCATTTCCCAATTTTATGTTTTAAATATGAAAGCATGATTGATGATATTCTGTTCGGCTTGGTATATGTTGGAAAAATATTGAAGCGATACACGACAGTTATGTTATTATTAAGAGCACTTATTCTAATTGATAAACTGTGAATGTTTCACAAAAATATTGTTCCGGTTCACATAACACACGTTGCTGTCCTAAAAAGAACTTGTCATCACGCATTTTGTTATTATATAATATTTTGAAATTGGTGGAGCTAGGTACACCAATATTCTTAACAGACTCTTCATTACCTTTTGAACTTTGCCTATCCTATTTGTACAGTATAATATATTTCTACGGATACAATAGTTTTGTGTTCGCATAGTTCCAACGAAATGAAGTCTTTATTAGGAAAAAAACATTTAAAAAGAAAAAGTTTTCGTGTAATATTTCCGCTAAACGACTCGGTTGACAAAGATGTTCAGTCGATGCTTTTGCCTTTAAATCTCGTGCAAAATATTTTGTTTTGTCCTAAATATCGTATTAAGGATAACCTCATATATCCGAATAGCCGTACATCGAATTTGGTGTCATTGTGTGGCATGATAGTGTTTATTTATATATTCTATTATAACGTGTATAAGCAGTACTTGGGCAAAATCGTAGGCATATATTTTCAAGTCTACATCTACTCTTACTTCGACATGTTCTTGCACTGCATCGGATTCGTCATAAATTTTATCGTCAATATTTCACAAACGAAAAGGAATATAACCTGTGTCTTAAAAATTCAAGATGTTCACAGATTTCTTAACGAAAATACTCATTTCAAGCGCTTTATTCTTTGGAATTGGATCAGTGTCATCTTAATCTCTGGGTTTTACATAACCGTTGTCACTTATGATTTTGTAAAATCAAATATTACTATTCACGATTTAATCTGTGGTTTATCGACCATTAGTATTGACTTTAACATTATATACGCCAACAGACTTCTGAAATTGTTAAGTAATAAAGTTAATTTATGGAATATTCAAGCTCAACGTTTGCGACAGATGGATCATAGTGACAATGAAGCTCATTGCAAAAGAATGTTTGAAGTTTACGGAAATATTTTAGAGTGTTATGACATCTACAGAACTTCATTCCAGCATATGGTACATGCGTTTATTTTTTTTATAAACTGACATAGTTATAATATAAAACTATCTAATTCGATGCAATCATTTTTATTTTCAGATTTTTTATCATTCTGTGGAGCTTGTTTTTCGCGTATTAATCAAATTGAAATTTGTACTTGATATTTTAAAATTAAACGCACTATTCGACAATGTTGATTTTGTGAGTATGGCTTAAAAGTTCATTCCCGTATCATTACATATTTTTGAGTGGTAAGAGTTTTCGCTATAGCATGGGCTAAATTGATTGTTGAAATTAAGTATGTGTTTACTTTTTGTTTACCTAAGGGTAACCATTTACAATATGATATTGCTCAAATGTAAAAGTAAATCACCAAAATGTCTGGAATATGTTTGTATTTTTACAGGTTGCAGCCTGGTTTTTTATTGTATATTTTGACAAATGGGTGATTAAGAGTTTCATAATTCAAATCAATTTGAGCTTGTGCTGTGAAAAGTTCTACATAGCGATGAATAATGTTCAAAACTCATGCACGCTCATTATGAAATCAAATTGTTCAGGTAATATTATCTTACGATGTGAATGCGTTTCATTTGTTTGTATTTGCGGGGTTATTGCTAACTGACAGCTGGCATCATCCCTCTGATGGGCAAAGGCCTCCCCAGTGACTTTCAGCTATTTCGGTCCAGGGCTAGCTACTATTATTTATTCATTATCATCTTCATCGTGGTCTACAGTGACGGCTTCTGGTTCGTATGAGAATTGGCGCGATATAAAAAAATTGACCGTGTCCTTTTCATCATTATTTTGTTTTTGTATTAATCAAGTGGGTTATGTAAATATTACAGATGCAGAGAGGAAGTTGTGTAAGAATATTCGACGCCTACATCGAGCGACATTCGATAAAGTAAATGTTTGTGGGATGTTCTATGTCGATGCTACTTTCTCGATAAAAATTATGGCTTTACTCACTCACTATTCTCTCGTTTTGCTGCAATTTGCGTTTTTGTAATCCTAGTTACATTAATTATTGTGTTTCACTTGCTTTTTAATCCTGAAGATTAATCATCATCATCATCATCATCATCTGCCTAGCCTTTTCCCAACTATGTTGGGGTCGGCTTCCAGTCTAACCGGATGCAGCTGAATACCAGTATTTTACATGGAGCGACTGCCTATCTGACCTCCACAACCCAGTTTGTTTGATTTATATGATGTAAAAATATTAACAATTTCATCACTCGTTAGTTCATATGTTGTTGTATGTTTCTAAATGTTTTGTTAGTACTTACACACGCAAACCACATGCAATCACGTTTCAGTATAAGTTACATAGTACTATATAATAATAGGATAAGCGTTATCAGGGACCTGGGAGTAACGTTTGACTCTAAATTACTTTTTGATACACATATCGAAAACATTGTTAATAAAGCTTCCAGAGCACTTGGATTTATACTTAGGCTATCGGCTGATTTTAAAAACGTAAATACGTTGAAAATTCTTTATTGTGCTTTTGTCCGCAGCCATTTGGAGTACGCCTCGCAAGTGTGGAACCCTCATTGTAATATTTATATAGACAGAATTGAGGGAATTCAAAAGCGGTTCCTACGTTTCTTGCAGTACAAAACTAGGAAATATACTCCCAATTATATAGCGCGCTGTAAAAGGTTTCACATCTTACCACTTTATGAACGCAGACGCATTGCAGATATGACGTATTTATTTAAAATCGCAAATGGTACTATAGATTGCCCTGAGCTGTTAGGTAGTTTAGGGTTAGTTACACACTGCAAAATGTTTCGCAAACCTAGTTTGTTGCATGTCCTTCATTCCAAGTCCGCGTACAGGCAGAATTCATTTCTAATCCGCGCGTGCAGACGTTTTAATAAACTGTCAGGTGAACATGATTTGGATATATTCAACACCAGTGTTTCTCGGCTTAAGCATTTGTTGGTAAAAAGCTTCTTTACGGAAAAGTAATTGTTAGCAAAATCAGATTTTTAGTTTTTAATTTATCGTGTGCTATTTTTTTCCCTAATTTATGTTCAATAGGTATTTTGTACCGACCTTTTTTTTTCTCTTTTTTATGTTACGTGTTTTTCTGTGGAAACTTGTAAATGGCCCTCAATTTTATATAATTTAAGAACACTGTAAGTTAGCTGTAAGTTTCCCGAATATAATAAAATAAAATATATTGTATAACTTGATCTTCATCGTTATGTTATTACTATTGGAACAATATTTTATGATCAATAAGTAAATTTTAACAATCTGTGTAGATTCAGTGCTGATTCTTCCCATTTATCTTAGCGTGATTATTTTGTCGAACTTGTGTAATTATTGATGTAATGTATTATAATTTATTTATTTTAGTAAAGTAGAATTAAGAAATGGTTTTTTTATTTAATATAATTTGTTCGTGCCCGGCGTCGCCCGGGTGAATTTTATGATTTTCCAAAAAATTACTTTCATACAAGCCTTGTCCTGACAATAACAAACACAATTTAAATAAAACTGCCGTTTCGGTCGACTCGTTGTCAAGTGATGGTCTTTCATATATGCGGCAATCGATTTTTATTAGGGTACCGTACCAAAATGCCTGCGACTCAGTCTGTCTGTCAAAGCTGGATATCTCAAGAACTACTAATGCTATCAACTTGAAATTTGGAATAGTTTTAGATGACGTTTGCCCAACTATTTTTTGCAATTAAAAAATATAATTTTTTTTTTTTGCAACAGGGACTGAACGGAGAACGGAAATTCGAAGTAGGGCTACTAGGGCATGTGGGGTATCATATGAAAGAGCGCTATTTGCACATTTTCAACAAATTTTCGACTTTTGGCGAAAAATGTTTTTCATTTTCCTCTTATCTCCGAAGTTTGTACAGAGAAAAATCTGAAATTATTCCACACGGCAGTGTGCAGTGTTAAAATTCTCTGACGAATAAATAATCGCCGATTAAAATTTAATATGGTACCTTTGGTGCGCGAGTCCGACTCGCTCTTGACCGGTTTTTATTTAGATTGTTGTTACAAGCATAATTATTTTCATTCTTTTATTTTTGTTTTCTCGTCCCATCAATTCAGTGTTCACATAATCATCTAAGTATACAAAAACAGATTTCGTATATTAAAGGATGGCTGGTTATTTTTAACCGACTTCCAAAAAGGAGGAGGTTATATGTTCGTCGCGTATGTTTGTTTTTTTTTTTTTTTTTTATGTATGTCCACCGATTTCTCCGTCAATTGTGGACCGATTTTGAAAATTCTTTTTTTGTTTGAAAGGGTGTGCTCTGGAATTGGTCCCATATAAATTTTATTAACTTTGCTTGAATAGTTTTTGAGTTAGCTACAAAATACGTATTTTTTTCCTACTTAATATGTAGATGATATGATAAATTTCTGTCACTGGTAGCAGGTAGTGGTATTTGAATGTGTGTGGGGGAGGTACCACAACTAAAAAGTGAAAAATAAAAACTTTTTACAAAAAAAAAACAACCGACCTCCAAAAAAAACACTACAAAGTGAAAAATAACTTTAATTTCGGAAGTCGGTGGCAAAAAACGAAAATACAAAACCCAAGACACCGACTTCCGAAATTAAAGTTATTTTTCACTTTGTAGTGTTTTTTTTGGAGGTCGGTTGTTTTTTTTTTTGTACAAAGTTTTCTTTGTAAGGCTGTATAATATAAAATAAATGTCACAGGTGATATAATTTTAATGCATATGTTCATGTAGTATAGTAATAATTAGTTCTATGCCTGAAGGATTGCTTTTATCTCTAGCTGGTGAAAAGCTATTAATGGATCTAAACATTGTGGTTGGAGTGAGTCAGGTTATTGAAAAGGCTTCCATTGAGGGTTTTACATTTTTGCCAAACATTTTACAATCAAACGTGCCCATGTCGGGGCCTCTTGGCAAGGTCCTGTCATAAGTGTCAATCTGTCCGGCTGCAACGTTGGTGAAAGTCTACCACAGAGGTCTGCTAGGACGAAAGAGTTCGTACATCGCTATAAATAACATTTTTTTTTTTTTTACTCAGACTGTCATCGTTTTTATAACTTTCAAACAAAGCTATAGTAATATCTGAGGTTCAGATAAGACAAGAGTATGACTTTAAACCACTAGATCAAAAAATGATCAATTAGGACAAACAAATACTTACAATAATTCACATACCCGACAGTTATTTATTTCAGAGAATAGAATCAAAAATAATCTATAGCTAGTCAGCGTCTTTTTTAGGGTTCCGTCCCCGAAGGGTGCCAAACGAAACCCTATTACTAAGCCTCAGCTGTCCGTCCGTCCGTCTGTCTGTCAGCGGGCTATAATAATATCTCATAAATCGTAATAGGTAGACAGTTGGAATTTTCACAGATTGTGTATTTCTAATGTAAAAAAGTAACACATAACTTAACATAACCTGAGCAGAGGTGCACCTAAATATAGTACACCCACATTTCGCCAGTTATGTTTAAGTCCGAAATAGGGGCGAGCCTATTGCCATCAAACGGGCATAAATCCAGACTCCAGGCTGCTACTGAGAAATTCCTGATGAAAAACCCAATAACGCTTTGCCTGACCCGGGAATCGAACCCAGGACCTCATGCTCAGCAGTAACGCTTGCGACCACTAGACCAACGAGGCAGTCAATTATAATTAAGTAGTAGTTTAGTTAAAGTCAAGTATAATTTCGACTTTAATAAAAAATCATAAAATAAGGTTATTAAAGATGAAAGTATCACTAAGTATCACAATTATCGTGTGCATACATTGAACAAACGCGAAAATATGTTTATTTTCATAAACGAAAACAAAGCTGACAGCCATGACACAAGACTGCGATGAGATTGCAACCGGAATGTAAAAAAAAAATGTGTGGCAGTCGGAGACTGCCGCGGTCAAGCTATTGCATAGCATTTGTAACCTCCATGACAACATCACGTTGTCATAGGAACCGTCATTACATGATAGGCGGAGTGGGGGATGTTAGGTTTTATTTTCGTTACGTTACGGAATTTCCTGATTCGGTCGCCGCGCTCAAAGCCCGCGATAAAAGCTATGCAATAGCTTAAAAACGAATTTTAAGATTAGCAGAATACCATTCTTCTGTCGCTTCACAATCTCATCGCATTCCGGTCTTCTGTTTTTCACTTTGCACGTTAATTTGTAGAACTGACCTTAAGATATGTGAACGTAAATGAAGCAAAAGGAGTATTAAGGACCGTAGCAGGTGATGTCCTGTAGTTTCTGCCCACCCCCATTGGTAAAAGGCGTGAGACTATGTATGTATAAATCTAAATAGTGTAATTGTACGGGCAGTTTTTCCGTACACTGAGATGTTGTCTGTAACTTGTAGATAGGTACGAATCACACGGGATGTTTACAGGAAATAATAAAAACTTGAGAGGTGTCAAGGGACACCCGGATGGAACGAAGTTCCTTTCGATTAATTAGTGAAGGAATTATAATAAAATGAGTAGGTAAGTGAGTGCATACGCCACACACACAGCGTACACCGCAGCACCACACAATACCAATATAGGGAATAATGCGGCGTTTTCCCGTAATTTTAATGGAGCCAAAAGAGAGGTCTTTTTCTCCTGATTTCGGGGACCCCAAACTTGATAGGTCTTCGACCTCTGGCTCCAAAGTAAAGACCCGGGGGGGTTCGGGGGGAGGTTATATATATGAGAGAGTTGTATGATATACTTAATTACAGATATTGGGGGTCAAAAAAAAAGGAGGTCAAAAATGGGGTCTAAGGGGTCTAACTAAATATAGGTTCTAGGTGAGAGGGGAATACTAGGGGGGGAAATTTTATCAAAACTTTGATATTCCCAGCCGTTTCCAAGACATTTAAAATTTAAAAAGCTATGCAACTCTGTGTCTGTCGGTCGGTCGGTCGGTCGGTCGGTCGGTCAGTCGGTCGGTCGGTCAGTCACCGCGCTCAAAGCCCGCGACAATAGCTTACTATAATAGCAAAAAGTGTCGTTACAACTTTTCGTATGAATTTTTTCCGTTTAGCCCCCTTTCACAACGCGCGATAAGGAACTTCGTTCCAAAATCACGGTTTTGTGTCCGTTATTGATTGACCGATTCAATAGGAAAAACATTAAAATATATACACGTAAAGTAGGTGACTTGGGTGGGCGCGATAGCTTATTCATCGAATGTAGACATGTAATCGGCGAATAAGTAAATGCTTATTGCGGTAAAAGCTAAAACAAAACATTTCCTATGACGATGCTCGTACAGTAATAATAATATCAAGCGTAACAAATTCAGTTTCTGGATAATTCCGATTTTGAGGCGTACCGACTAAATCAAAACTGTTATTGCAAGTTTAATAGAAGACATAAATGAAATGAAATTGTTTATTCTGTAAATAGGATATCGGAATCACTTTTACACGTCATATAAAAAACATATTAAAAATAAGCTAGATGAGTTCGGCGTTTCCTATCTAACTACTCTGAGAAGAAAGGCCGAAACAAACTCAGAGGTCGCAGTCTCTTTTAAAGTCCAGACATAATCTTGGTCAGGCCATATGAGGACCATGTAGATTAGTGTCTGAGAAGGTCTTTTGAGGAAAGAACCACACAGATTGGAGTGGACCTGTCCAGTCAGTGCAAGCATTTGTCAGTAATCGTGGAGCTCAACTTTGAACTTAAGGAGCTCAACTCGACGAGCAATACCAAAGAAAGGACATTTGGGTAGGCCGCAAAAACTACTCAAACTGCCAGACCATCACTAAAACTAGAAGAGAAATAAAAATAATATCCACACAGTCCTCACATTCACAATAGTTAAAATAATATAATACTTTACAAAGTAATCATGTCATTTTGAATATAATTTTCAACAAATAATATAATATGTATAAGTTGATAGATGCTGTCAAATTAGGACCAACTTGTCTATTATCGACAGACATCGTCTCAGCTTTCTTTCATTGATTTATAAACTTTGACGTAGCTTGTTTTATAATAGTGGTCGATACAGACCAATATTCGTAATGGACTATTATTTGCATTTAATTCACTCCACATCTTTCTTATTCATTATAATTTTCCCTGTTGGTAACAATTCCTATATATTAAATTGCTCATTTGTGTCAGCATAACCAAAATATAATGAAGTCCATAAGAGGAAAGAAACATTTAAACAAAACACAAAGTTATCGTGTGACTAATCCGTCGGATAATCTAGTCGACAAAGATGTTCAGTCAATGTTTTTACCTTTAAACCTCTTGCAAAATATTTTGTTCTGTCCCAAATACCGAATTAAGGATAACTTTATATATCCAAACAGCATTGTATCGAAGATTATGTCATTGTGTGTTATGATATTATCAATTTTTTTATTCATTCATCGCATCTACGAGCTACATTTCAGGGAAAATATAAGAGGGCTTTTTAATATAGCGTACATTAGTGCTTACTTTGATGTATTCATATATTCCATCGGATTCGTCGTCAACTACGACATCAATGTGTTACAAACAAAAAAAAACATAACGTTTGTCTTGAAAATTCAGGATATTCACAGATTTCTTAACGAAAAGACTCGTTTCAAGTACTTCACCATTTGCAATTGGATCATTGTCATCATAATCTACGGTGGTTTTTTTTTTGCTACCACTATGATATCAGTTAAATTTGGTTTTCCAAATTATCATTTGTTATATGGGTATTGTATCATATGTTTTGAATCAAACATTGCTTACGCTATCAGACTTATGGAGTTGTTGAGCAATAAAGTTGATTTATGGAACATTCAAACTCAAAGTTTACAACAGTTGAATCAAAGCGACAATGAAACTCATTGCAAAAGAATGTATCAAGTTTACGTAAATATTTTGGAATGTTACGAGATCTACAAGAATTCTTTCCAGCATATGGTATGTCAACTCCTTAAGACGTTAGCTAAAAGATCTACATCAATGTAATTTTTATTAAAATTAAGTTTAAGACCAGCCACAGCACTCAAGACGGATTTGTAGGCAGATTTGAATACCTTCTAGTATTTTGTTCAAATAATTTTCCAGTTACAGAGTCGGTTTTGCGCGGTGTCTGGTCATTTAAGTCAAGAGTATTAACAAGAAAGAAGCTATTGCTTGTAAACATTTTATTTCCAGATCCTGTATCAAACCATTGAGTTTTTTGGTCATGCCTTGAGCAAATTGCAAATATCAATTGAAATGTTAAAATCAACTGCAAATGGAAATGGAGGCGAAAACGCATTTGTAAGTACCTGTTTATTTCTAAATAAAATGTTTCATTTTATCCAGTAATTTCCGTAAAATGTATCAGTCCAAATATTAATAAACTAACTATATCCTTAATATTATAAATGCGAAAGTAAGTTTGTTTGTTACGCCTTCACGCTAAAACGGCTGAACGGATTTAGATGAAATTTGGCACGTATATAGATGATGCCCTGGAAAAGAACATAGGATACTTTTTTTTTCCCACGGGATCGAGACTCATGCGGGTAAAACCGCGGGGCGCAGCTAGTAATATTATAAATGAGAAAGTGAGTTTGTATGTTTATTTGTTTTTTAGTTACGCTTTCACGATAAAACGGCTGAACGGATTTGGATAAAATGTAGCGCATAGATAGTCCATGACTTAGGATAGGACATAGAATACTTTTTATCCCAATATTCCAACGGCATTGAGACTTATGTGAGTGAAACCGCGGGGCCCAGCTAGTATTAAATAAATGGAATAAATAAAATAAATAAATAAATTGTTTATTGATCAAGAAGGTACAGATTGTGAAAAAATAAAGCTTAAACTAGTTACAAGGAAGTTGTACAGAGTTATGTATCTACTTTTATGGTAGAACATGTTGATGTAAGTACATGGAACATCTGTTGACAATTTACGTTACCCTGTCTCTTAAACTAGGGTATACCTGTATCTAAAGAGACAGTGGACGGCCATAAAGTTATGTTTAATATTACCAATAATTTAAGTAAGGACCCTGTCGATCCACCCACAAGTAAACAATTTAAGACCCATAAAGAACGTGTTCTTGAAATTTTTTTTCTGCAGGTTTTTGCAGTTTTTATGATCATCGTATTGTACGTCTGGGTAATAAAGAATTTGATATATGAAATTAAATTGAGCTCGTGTTGTGAAACGTTCTACATAGCTATGAATGATGTTCTAAGCTCATGCGCACTCATTCTGAAATCTGATTGTACAGGTAATTTTTTCGAAAGGTTTATTTTTGTAAGTAATTATAACTTACGACCCAATGGGCTCCTCTTAATGGCCAGCGACATCGCGGCAAGCCCAGATGGATATGGCGGGATTAGATGAACTCCTTCAACAAGAACTGGTCCTTAGGAGTTTTAAACAGAGAGAAGTGGAAAGAGAGTAGGGAGCCCTTTGCCCTGCAGTGGGACATCACAGGCTTTTGATGATGATGATGATGAATAAGTGTATGTGTGTCTTTAGTGTATGTGTAGGGGTGTGTGTGTATGAATGGTATAGTCCTAAATGAGAATAGCTAATTTTGTGTGTAGAAATATTAGCCAATTAGTAAAACTGCAGTGGGGTCGAATTCGTTTATTTGGTCAAATTCGTGGGGAGACAAAAGTTTTAGGAAATAGTGTAGTTTATACTAATACTAATAATATATGATATAATATTTAATACATAAAGATATTTAATATTTAAAGAGGTAAAATTTGTTTGTTCGTTTGTTTGTAAGTTTGTATATTGGGGTAATCTTCGGAACTACCAGTCGGATTAGAACAAATATTTTTGCCTTGGATATCCCAATTCTCTAGGAAAGTTATAGGCTCGCGGACGAAGTCGCGGGCAGAAGCTAGTAAAACATACAGATACATTTTTTGTTGCTTTCAACTCATTAAACTTTGTTTCCCACTGAATGACTTGAGTCGTTTATGTAAATATTGCAGATGCTGAGAAAAAAATGTGCAACAATATTAAACGCTTACATCGAGCGAAATTCGACAAGATGGATGTCTGTAGAATGTTCTACGTCGATGCTACTTTTCCATTAAAAATGACGGCTTTAGTGACTAACTATACAATCATTATTTTGCAGTTCGCGTTTTTATAATCCTGATCTAATCTACTTTGCTTTTTGGTCTTAACGTTATGGTTATGAATAAATATTACTAACTTATACAAACTTTCATTGTGGTGGAAGGAATCATGACGATATTTTATACAGGGATACTCTAAAAAGTTATATGTACTGATGTTTTAAATTAGAGATCGAACTGAACCTCTAAAATACGATTTCCACTGGCCGGGTCGCATAAATAACAAAGGCGGATGACGAATTTTAAAAAAGGCGAATGCAACACAGACAGTAGCTGTTCTGCAAAGCTGCCGTGTCCGTATGAATAAAGTATTATAAACACAATTACAGCACAGACATTTAAAAATTGTCTGCAATGTGATCGGCTCCGAAAGACATTGCGTTATCAAAAACGACTGCAATACACCATATATTTACTCGCTCTGTCACTGCAGCAGGTATCAAACTTGCTTGTGACGTAATGCACTTTGCGCTAATACTAAGTAGCCTGCCTAGCTGTGAGTAACCTGGAAATAGAGCTCGCCGGCTGCTGCCATGGCACCGCTTGGTACGCTCGCTTGGCTCGCGCACGGTTCGTCTAACCCATTTCACCCAGTTCACAATTTTTAACAGTTTATAATCTAACGGAAATAATACTATGAGCGTTGAATCCGCTTTTTCATTGCTTTATACAATCAAATTCAGCTGCACTACAAATCGTTGTGTTGCAGCTGGGTTCGGGCGGACTATTATTGCTTTAAGCCATTCTCAAGATAATGCAGCATAGAGTATGGATGTCTGCGTTGCATGCACACTCTTTATACTGAACAGAAAAGGTAACCAAGTCACTTATTCTAGCATATAATTTTTACTTGATGATAAGATACCTACTTATTTTTTGTTATATTAGATAACTATCAGACAGACGAAGTAGGCAGGACTACTTTCCCACTAAAATGTATTAGGTTTACTTTTGATCTGTCAATTGATATGCAGCTAATGCTTTGTTTACGTTTAGTCATGCCGATTTCTCAGTATTGTAGGTATAGTAAAGTATACCTACAATACCATTCGTAACAACAGAAAATGTAAACCGCAAATATAACTTTGTCATTCATACAAACACTATGAACTTCATCGTTTAGGTAAAACCAACCTCACAAACCCTGAACCCAGACGACACATAAGTAAAAAATAGAACTACCCGGCCCTTGCCAATTTCTAGGCACTGAATTAAAATTTAGCTAAAAGTGACAACCCTGAGACAGGCAAGCATGGTAGGCAATTATATCGCGGATTGAGCCGGAGATAGCCTACTACCTCTCTTTATACTGTGCTTTTGTATTTACGCGTCCGTGCCGCGAAGAAGCGCGGCGCAGCGCATTGTAGCGGATGCGCTCGCACGTGGCTGCAGCCGAATGCGTCTGCCCAAATTCTGAAATCCGCTGGAACCTGGGCGTGAACTCATGCTATCATGACTATAGCGACCAATAGCAATTTGAATGATTCAACTTGCCGACGGATGACGACACCCGAGCGCCTGTGACCTTAGCTGAATGGAACCGGGTTAAAAGCTGTGAAAATTCCACGCAAATAGAAAATTACTTCATTAATGCTTCAATTTCTTTAAAAACGTTGTTAACATACATACATAAACTCACGCCTTCTTCCTATGGGGGTAGGTAAACTACAGAACGCCACCTGCTACGATCTTTACATACTCCTTTTGCCTCGTTCACGTTCATACATCTGGTCATACATGCACGTCGGGTGCGAGTACTACGCACCTAGCGTTTCTGAAGAACATCACCAATAAGGTCAGTAGTAGTCCTCCTAGGGCGTCCTCGCCCAGCCTTTTCCTTCACATCAGCCTTATGAATACATTTTGTTAGTCGCCTTTCATTCATCCTTTCAACATGCCCAAACCATCTCAGTTGTTAAATGCGCTTCAAAGCGGATAAACGCGTAGCTGTCGGTCTAAATCGTACATCGTCTTAGGGTCTAAATCGTACATCGTCTCAGGGTCTGGCCACTTTTCAACGATGCAACGTCGTGACGTTCCATGACGTCATAGTCGTCCCCGTCGTAGGCATTGTCTCCATCGCTGACACGGCGCTTGTTATGTCATAAATATATTAGGAACAGTTAAGCCACATCATCCATATTAGAAATTTCACATGTTCTAGACTTCTAAAGTAGCATTTCACTCATTGCACCGTGTTCACGACGTCGCTTCGTCTATTTCTTCGACACGACGTTTTATTACTGGCATGTGGCCAGGCCCTTAAAATTGAACATTGATGTAAAATTGTTTTTAGGGTTCCGTACCTCAAAAGGAAAAAACGGAAGCCTTACAGGATCACTCGTATGTCTGTCTGTCCGCCTGTCAGCCTGTCACAGCCAATTTGCTCCATATATAATGGACCGATTAAGTTGAAATTTGGTACACATAATTATGTATTTCTGTGACCCCAACACGAACGTGTAACATAAATAAATGAATATGTGGGTCACTTTTGGAGGCAAATAAGAAAATTGAAAAAGACGTTTTTCAAACTGTATCGTGTGACATATCAAACGAAAGAGCTTGTTACGAGAATCTAAACTTTTGAAAATAATTTTATAATAAATAAATTTAAACATATTTAAGAACGTAGATGAAAATTGACCATTCCCCCCTCATCTGCGAAACTACTACTTAAGCCAAAAGTTTTGAAAAAAATACAGAGAACGGTTTTTCACTCATTGATATTTATATGAAAATAACATGGTAAATCTATCAATATTGTGCGTATAAACTTATATTTGCAGTTGGAATGTATTGGAGGACATGTATTTCAACTAAAATGTTAAGTTTTTATTTGAGATAAATTCATCCCAACTACGGAACCCTTCATTGTGCGTAGTCCGATACGCATTTGGCCGATTTTTATAATTGCAAAAGTATTATTTTTAATGTACTATTACTTACATTTAACATCCATCTCTTATTGATTACTTCCTTGAAAATAAGGACATATGATACTTATGTACTGAATTGCTCAGTTGTATCCGTTTCTCCAAAGGAAATTATTTCTATAAAAGGAAAAAAAAACATACAAACAAAGCAAAAGTCAACTTTCTAAAAAGAAGATAATTTTACATATCCAAATGGCATTACATCGAAGCTGGTGCCATTGTATGGCTTGATAATTTCCATTACTTATTAGATTAGATTCGTTGCGTCTACGAGCTGCATTTCACCGAAGATATCAGACAAATATCACTTTAAGGCCTTTGCCTCGAATCTTGCGGGCAGCGGGGCAACAGGCGACGGCGCGGGAGCGGCAGGATCTAATGCGTAAAATCAAATGGACCGGCCCTCAAAAACAGCGGCGCGGGAGCGGCGCGGCGGCGGGCAACGAGCGGTGCACTCCAGTCAAGCAGTGACCGCCCGCGCGTCTGCTTTGTAGTGTTGTGCAATTTATTTTTGTGACATGTAGTGATGCAACGAATACGAATACGAATATTCGTATTCGCCGAATAGTAGACATTTACCGAATATTCGTATTCGGCGAATACTAATACGAATATTTAAAAATTAATATGTTTGTACGCAAATCTAATTACTGGCAGACTTGGAAAACGCGCGTCGTCGGCACGTAAAAATACGACGTGTGCAAGGGCCTTAACCGCAACGACGACGCGACGGGGGACTCCCCGGCCATAGTTTATACAGTGCCGCGGCCCGGGAGTTTTCCTATCATTACGAACCATGGATTGATTGATTCATTCATTCCTTTCATTTGTCAGTCGAAAGCACAAGTCAAGCAAGAGAATATTATTTTATTTATTTTCTGAGGTTGCTGCGAAGTAAAAGAAGTTGAAATTGAATAGAAAATGTCTTCTCGTAAACGAGATCAAAGTGACATTTGGAAATACTTCGATAAATTACCAAGTAAGTAGTTATATGGTCTGTATTTCTTTTGTATGAACAAAAGGTAGGATAGTAAGTCCTAAGTAACTTAGACGAACGTTAGTAATGGCGGCGTCTATGTAGTACTAGACTACTAGTCTTTTATTACCATGGCGAGATATTCGTATTCGTATTCGCCGAATAGTAGGTTTGAAATTCGTATTCGTAAAATTAGTATTCGTTGCATCACTAGTGACATGTCGAAATGTCCTCGGACGTGCTAGAAAAAAATATTTCACCAATTTTTGAGAAGACACCGATATGGAACAGCAAAGATGTGAACCATAAAAATAAAAGAGTAATACCAGTTATGGGAAGAAATTAAATATAATATATTATTAAATAAATATACCTCTATATCGTTTTGGGTTAATTTCAGACTCTAAATCGCCCTTGATAGCTTCAAGAATATAGTCAAAAATTTCGACACTCATTCTGGTGTAGTCGTAGAATTTGTCAGGACATTGTATCTGTTCTTCAAAACTCGCCTTTTCTTTTCCTTGCCCTATAGTAGGGATTCACTTCTTCTTTTGCCAACAATAAATCGAGCGTTAGAAATCTTGAATCAAAAAGATGTTGTCGCCGTTGTTCAGACATTTCGTTCGCGAATAAAAACAAATATTATCTCAACGACACAACCACGAACACAACACTACGCCGCTATAGCGCCGCTCGATCTGCCCGCTGGGAGAGAACGGCTACCTAATTGCGCAACGTATTTTGATTACCATTCAAGTAGAATTTATTTCAATTTGAATCGAATTGCTTTTATTTTACGACTTTGGAATTGCAAAACTCCAATATTTTTTAAACAAACTGCGGTCTGTTTGATACTCCATTGAATGAACGAAATGCGTCTAAAAAGGCTATTAATCGAATTGCGTAACCATTTTGACAGTTGTAATTTTGTTTCAAACCATATAGTAATTTGTTTTGTCTGTCAAATAAAACAGAAGGCACTGTAGTGGTCGCAATAGATTTTACTTAGCAATCTTTTTGGGATTAACTCATGAAATCTCCATAATTATTGAGAAAAAAATTAAGTAATAGTCTTCCTGATAAATTGTGAATGTGTTTTTATGTAAAACCTCAATGATAAATCAATTTTATTGGTATGTTAAATATCAAAGCAGCGAGGTCGATTTTTAATAATAATTGTGAAATATTCTTGTGAGTTTAGTGCCTACAACCTAAACTAAAAACAAATATGATATTCCAGAAACGAGGTATTTTGGTGGCATTTTAACGAAAGACAAATTCGTACCTCATACCGTAACAAACTTGAGCCACAAGCTTAGCAACCCAGTCGAGCTTGTAATACATTGGAAAAGCAAAAACTTATAATTGAGGAAGAACAAAAAAAACAGTTTGAAACATTTTATATTAATGGATTATGTAAGGACATTGATGAACATACCACTATTGCCACATCATTGTCTGTTTAAGGTATGTACTTACTTATTATTTTCTTTCTAAGTGTTGAACATTGAATGTGTGTTAAGTACAGCAACAATGTTACACACATAGGCATGTATTTATAAACATTGCTTATAGTTAAGTGACGTTAAAACCTCAAAAATGTATGATTAAACAGTTGCTCATCATTACATAACTTTATGCAACGTTTATAAATAAACCCCATATTGTTTATTGGTGAATATGAAATGCACCATCAAACGTAAACTTACCATACATTTAAATACCATACATATATTTTCAGTTGCCTAACCTACTACTTATATGAATATTTACTTAGCAATTATAACAACAAAGTAAAGAAAGTAGGTAGGCAACTGAAAATATATCTAAGTACCTATCTTAAATGTTTTTCACTTATTGTTAATATTATTAAAAAAATCGATCTGCCCAGCCTTTTCCCAACTATGTTGGGGTCGGCTTCCAGTCTAACCGGATGCAGCTGAATACAAGTATTTTACATGGAGTGACTGCCTATCTAACCTCCACAACCCAATAACTAGGTAATACGATACCCCTTGGTAAGACTAATTGTCACTTTCGGGCTTCTGATGACCCATAACGACTGTCAAAGATCCACAAATGACATCCGGGACTTAATATGCTTTTCGAGGCATGAAGGAGTCTCGGTATGTAGAAATGGTCACCCATCCACGGACCAACCCTGGCAAGTGTAGCTTAACCTGATGGATTGCCCCGTGCGGCTGTTAGTACTTAGCCTATTAATATTATTAGTAGGTAAGAATATTTAAGTCAATTGTTGCTTATAATTGACCCAATTGTTGTTTATAGCAGAATATTGCTATTCTATAAAGTGACTGTGGATGGATGTAATGGATGGTGGAATATATTGAAGATTTACTATTCTTTTTTTTTCAGGTGTCAGGCTCAACTACATTATTCAAGATTTTTTTAACTGTCTCTCATACACTTACAACAAGCAGTACATACATAATCCATGATGATTTCCACAGGAAGACATTAGATTCCAAATTCCACTAATCCTTACAGTATGTTTGTTCCAATTCCTTTTTGCTCTATGTCCAAATATTTCATATTAATGTGAATAGATGGTAATGGTGCCGATTCTCTTGTCCAGTGTTGAGTTAAGGTTGTAACAATTTAATAAAACAGTTTTATTTGTTTACCATAATTTATTTCTCTCTATTTCCTTTAAATCTAATGAATGACAGTTAATTTAGGTAAACACCTTTAAATAGTATCATTATAATTATAAAATTGTCTGTGTTTGTATAAAACAAATAGTATGCCATTCTTAATTATTTCATTTAAAGTTATTTTTATTTGTCCCTCTATAGTTCATAATTAAAACACTTTATTAAAGTTTACACTGTTATCAATTAACACAATAGTTTATATCACTGTCGTACAAGACTATAATCAAGTTTTCTAAAAAAATATTTCATGAAGGATCTTCAGTTTCTACTTTTGTACTTAAGAAGCTTGAAATCTGAAGTAGCAGAGCAGCAGTGCAGCACAGCAGGGGCAGTATCATTCATCATGCTGCCTTCATGTCTTCGTAGGTGAAATTCCCCAGGAACTCTACATTTTAAAACAAAGTCATATTACTTTCTGCTCAAATAAAGTAATCATGTGGCAAAGTAGGCATATCAACTAGGCCCATGGCTAGATGAAAACCATCTGTCATCATCATCGTCATGCTGGTTGTATAATTTCTTCTTTATTTAGGGCTGATTTTTCAGTCTCCAGATATTTTATAATACTAAATTATAATGGTAATTGGATAAACATAAAATATATATTATGATGTGTCTGTCAAAAGTTCAGCCAAGGAAATATATTCATAATTGAGTTGCTATGCTTAATTCTTAATGATGTGTCAAAAAGCTTACCTTCAATGATTAATACATAAGATTCTTAATCCAATACATGTTTGCCACCTTGCCACCAACTTCTTTGTTAGGAAGTCAACAATATTGATATTTGGTAGTGTTCCATTCTTGTGTTTTCAGCACGTCTGTGAAAATATTATGAATATGTTTTGTAGTTATCTGTTATTTGGTTAGGTAGTGGATATTATAGTTTATTTCAGCATCTACTTATGTACAAAATATCAATTAACAATTTTAGTTAGAATGTGAGACATAGTACGTAACTATTATTTTAACCACAATAAATAGTTAACCTCGCGTAAGATGCCTGTGTCTACGCAACAAAAGAATGATTGTCCGTATACGTAGACTCACCAATAATGTACCTACAGCTACAATAATCTAATGAGATACGAAGGTACTCTCACACACGTTATTCCTATTTATATTGGTTTACTTACTTGTAGTGATAATATCGACTTAGATACTTTTCGCTATGGAGCAAAACAGCCTTAGTCCATGTACTTAATTGTAGTCTGTGATCTTGGTGAAGCTAGTACAAAACGAAGGCGGTGTCTCGAACGAGAGAATTTTCCAAAGTTCCGACTTCCACAAGCCACAAGAATAATGTTCCAAAACTGCTTATTACAGGCCCATGTTTCTGTACGTGAATAGTAAATATAATTTTGTATGTTGAAAAATATAAAACAACTATTAATTTAAAACAAAAACTTTACCGAAATCAACAAAAATAAAATGTAAACAGATGCGTCGCCATGATTGATATCGTATTCTCCACAGAATTCAAAGAATATTCATTCCAGCCCAAATTATTGTCAAAGGTTTAACATGTGATGTCATATGCCTTTCCTTTTCTTTTCCCTACACTCTGATAAAGTTAGAGCAGCAAAGGTATACTTTAGACAGGCAGTAGTTTGCATTAAATCGTCAACGCATAACGCAATGAGGGCAGATCATTCAACTTTTACTCTCAGTGTTGCAATTTTTTTCCCCTAAGTCCACTATAGACTTGCGTCTAGATACATCGAAACGAATCAAAAATCCGATTTCAATCAGAAACGGAATCGTATCGATAATCCGAACTAGACAAACCGATTTCACAAAACCACGGAAGTGTGGTTTTGCCTAAGCAAGTTTTTGTTTATATTTGAATAGTTTTGATCGATGCACTTACAACCGAATAATATTACTAGAGACGATTGAAACTGCGAGCCGGAGCCTCTCCTGAAATTAGTTTTCTGTTACCGACATTCGGTCGCTGTTTTGGGAGTCCATTTGAAGATTTGAGTATGAAAATAAAACATAACTTATGTAATCATAGTATTTTTAGGGTTCCGTACCTCAAAAGGAAAAACGGAACCCTTACAGGATCACTTCGTTATCAGTCTGTCAAGACCCTTTTTCTCAGGAACGTACGGAGGTATCAAGTTAAAATTAATATCAAATACGTCTGTGGTCCCTAAGAGCTCTAAAAAATCAAGCTTCTAAGTCAACACAATAAAAAATTACGGCTAATTAAGCGACATATTTTGGTACTCAAATAAATAAATAAATCAAAAACTACACGGTACTTCCCGTTGACCTAGACTCATAAAATTTGGCACAAAGCCCGTCTCATTGCACAAGTAAAGGAAAATGACAGAAAATTGTAAATTTTCAGTATTATCACATACAAAAAGAAAAAACCATTACAAACTTACATTTGCAGTTGGAGAATTGACCGTGACATATATCAATATAGGGGAGATGTTTTTCAACTATAAAGTTGTTTGTGTTTTTGGGATAAAAACTCCCAGGTTTAGTGGAAATCCCTCTAAGTTGACAACACTGCTTTTCTACGATTTTGTCATAGGCCACAGATAACAAAAACGTGAAAAGAAAAACGTTTTATTACGTAGTTCAATTGTGGTAGAAAGTATTTTAATAATTGGTTTTTCATTTTTCGGCAATCATTGTACATTTTTATTTATAAGCACTAGTAGATCATCAGTTGTAATTAAAACAAAATTACATTATAGCACAATAATTTGAATATTAACCATTCATAGATGCTGTAACTAAACATATAAATTTAACAATTATAGACAATTGGTTTGAACATCCCTATACAATTTCAGTCGTATGGTAAAAAATGTACATCGCAATTCCAATTATGGCATGCGATTAAGATTGGACTTGCTTTCGATTCAGAATCGCAATCAAAAATAAAATATGTTACGCAATTAGGCTGCGGGTCTACGTTGCCCGCGCCGCACCCGCGCCGCCGCCGCCGCCACCTCGCAGCCCGCAAAATTCGAGGCAGAGGCCTAACAGCCGATATCGTACTGGGGACGTGTGGGTGAGATCGTTTCCCGATCACGTACTCAGTACAGCATTGACTTTCTTAGCGTTTGTTTTAAAATCACGTCCATTGCACGTGATCGGCACATATTTTTATTGGTTTTCATTTTTACCTTACACAAATTAAAAAAAAAAAATACATTCAAAATGATAAAAAGTACATGTCAGAGTTTTTTTATTTTTCACTGTACTATTTTTTAATTGAGATTTTGAAATAAAAATAAATAATTTACATAATTATGTTTTTATTCCTATCCTAAAAATATATAAGATAAATAAACCAAAAAAAAATATAGATGTATCACAAATAGTTTTTATTTTATAAGGATTTTTGCCGATATTGTATATTGGCAAAAATCGCCTGCGTACCCTGGAAAGGTGCCTTTAAAATAGTCTGTTGTTAATGTGATAATTTACATCAGCGATGAACGGATATCCGTATCCACAACTGCGGAGTATCCGCATAAATTCTATGGGAATGTGACTACGTTGTTCGCTCATTTAGCGATTTTTTTTAAACTCGCTTCGAGCTAAATGTGCAGTCTGGTGTCTGAGTGATGCGTTCCTATTGCCTGAATTCGCAGTGTCCCTGTCCTATGACTGATGATCGGATGCAAATGACAGTGGTGGCATGATTGTGGTGTCAGGTTTCAAAACAAGAGCTATATTTCATACGACATCTGCATCCGCACCCTGATCCGCATCCTCAATAAAGAATTTTCCAATATCCGTATCCTCATCCGCATCTTCAAACCCGATTATCTCGATATCCTCATCCGCATCCTCATCCGTTATACGACATCCGTTACAACCCTGATTTACAACAGCTCTTACTTCGACTTATTCTTGTACTTCATCGGATTTGTATGGAAAGTGCATGGTGTTGATAGTGCCGTCTCTAATAGCGGCCGCTGAGGCGTATCCGTGCTCTGCGCTACAGAAGTACGAACCTTGGCAATATTTCACATTTATCCTGCTGGTCTTCCAGAGATTACGTCTAAGGTTACGCCCATGAAGTCAGCGGGCCCGAGGCGGCGGTGGCGGCCTGCCACTGCACCGCCGCCCCGCTCCCGCTAATTTCATGTCCGAGGCCTTACAAACAAACAAAAAATTTTACCTCTATAAAATATTAGTTTAGATAATAATCATTTGTAAAACATAGTGTTAATTTATTTCTTCTTTCTTTCAAATTCTCTGTGAAACCCTGAATGATATTCACGATGATTTAAAAAAAATTTTATTCAATGCAATTTATGTTCTCAATAAGATCCAGTACATTAGTGGCTATTTACGTATCATAAAATACCTACACACAGTAAAATACATAGACCTACGACAAAATTATAATTTTGAGTACAAAATAAAATGTGAAAATGTTTTTAAAGTGTTTTATTGATTTTTATTTATACCTCGACGTGCATGTATTTTGTTTTCATAAAACATTTCCACTGTAGGCACCTACATATTTAAATGTGATTACTTAAGTCAGATAAACATGGCACGATTAAATTAAATTGATATGAGGCTTTTAATCAATATTAGTTGTATTAGAGAATATTTAACATCAACCCGTTCAATTTTTGAATAACATCATTTAAAATGGCGTCTAGAGCGCGTCGTGTCAATGTGTATTTGTGTAGCTATTTAGACAAAGATGTGCAGTCAATGTTTCTGCCTTTGAATCTGATGCAAACTCTGTCGTTAAATCCTAAGTATCGAATAAAAAATAATTTTGTCAATCCAAATGATCGTACAAGTAATCTTATATCATTTTGTGGGCTTGTAATTTTCTTGTCGTTGAATATGTACCGAATGAATGCGATGTTATTTGACGAAAATATGCAACGGTACCAGACTGTCAATTTTCTCTATTTCGCAACTGTTTTCGACTGCTTCTTCTATGCTTTGGGTTTCGTCCTGAATTTTGTCATCCATTTTGTTCATTCAAAGAACAATGTCCAATTCATATTGACTTTTCAAAAAGTTCATAGATTCTTTCAACATTTTGGCAGTACCAAGTTCGTTGTTAGAAGAAATTGGTTTAATGTCATTTTACTCTTCGTGTGCCATATCATGATATGTATTTATGTACACGTAGTTTATTCGCATCCTCCGTGGTATGTAATTTGTTACTTATTTGTTTTGGGGAGTATTGATTGTAATATAGTTTATGCGATTTGCTTGATTAAGTTACTAACGGAGAAGGTTGTACAATGGAATACAAAAGCTATACTTTCTTTGAGTAATGGCAGTCGTGTATTGCGTTGTAACAGGATGAGCCAGGCTTATGTTCAAATATTGGAATGCTACAATATTTACAAAAAAGTTTTTGAACTACCCGTAAGTAGACAGAATTTATAAAATTTTATTAAAAAGACTGTTTAATAAATCTCTGAGAATAAAAGTGTTTCATTAATCATTATAATTTTCAGGTACTATTTCACACGGCAGAGACGTTTTTCCTTTGTTTGATTAAAGTTCAAGTATTAATAGATTTTTTACATTTCTATTCCAAAAATCCAGAATGTGTAAGTATGATGTTCTGCTATTTTCATTGTCACTAATGTAATTGTTGTGACAATTTCGCTGTTGTTGTTCTATTCTTGTTGTTTAATATTTCCAGGGCATAATCGTCGTACAGGGATTACTATATGCATTTATGTTGAAGTGCTTGGTGATACAGACCGTACTCTGCTATTATACCCATGCGTTTTATGATGCCATGAAGATCTCACAAGGTTTATGCATACTCGTTTTAGCAACAAGTTGTACAGGTACAAAAAAAACTGGTTATATAGTTTCTAAACAAAAATACAAAGTATTTCTCAAAATAATAACATTACATTACGCCTAAAATCTCTTATGGATTAGGCAGAGGTATTAGTTATTTATGCAACTGTTGTATAATAAGGGGTATTAAAACACGAATGTGGATTTCACATAAGTGTTTTAATACCTAATTATAACAGTTGCATACAAAACTTTATCTACACCCATAACATGAATCCTCTATAAGTTTCTGAAACCATTGGATGTTTGTAATTCAAAATCATGAATAAAGAAATTCCCATGAAATTCAGTACAACTGCACGTGTGAATGTCGCCTGTAGCAGCACATCACACACACATACGAGCAGCGGGTGCTGCTGTCCCCCGTTTGAACGTTGAAAGGAGTTGCGTAATGAAATTTTGTACAACATTGTAACACTCGTTTGGATAAGGTAATGGGTATTATGACACTGGCTGTTATAATGTTGCCAATAAGCTAACTGTTCCAGAAACTTTTATAGAGGTTTTATAGCATGGGTGAGAAAGAAATTCTTGATGAATAAACCCAATAAAATGATACCCGATCTTTTCGCAAAAGAATCTTTAAATATAACTAGCTAGAGAGCGGACATATTTCAGTTAAAAAACGTATCTTGAATCTTGCTAAATTCATAAGATTTTAATAGACTGGCACAATGTAATTGAGTTTTTCCACTAGAAATTAGCCATAGTCTTTTGTGCAGCAATATTTTCATTTAAATAAATGGGAATAAAACTCCGAAATATAATGTGGGCGTTCTCCATTTGAAGATGCTAGTCATAAATTAAAGATTTTACATTTAAAAATCAAATTAAATCATTTATTTGCTTGAATGAAGAACTTTTGCTATACGTATCACCTCAAGTACCCATTACATGAGGTGATACATACAACAAAAGTTCTTCAAACCGTATCCCACCGAAACAGGTTTGCTAATATCTATTATCTATATTAAAATATTTCGTACATTATTCATTAATTTAACTATTACAAATAATAATTTTAGGTTATTTATTAAATCTATTAATTATATAATTTTGGTATCATTACTTAACTTAAAAAGAAATATCATTACTTAAATTAAAGCCACACTATGAAGCTCTACAAGAGAGTGATTGACAGTCGTCTAAGATCCGAGTGTTCACTGTCAAAATATTACCATGGCTTTGTACCTGGCTTATCGACCACCGATCCGATGTTTGCTCTGAACAAGGTCGCTGAAGAATATCGCGCCAAAAACCGACCATTGTATGAAGTATTCCTGGACATGGAAAAAGCATTTGATAGGATCCCAAGAGACAAGATCTGGTGGAGCCTTCGTAAGAAAAATGTATCAGAACAATATATCAACATCTTTGCTGACATGTATATGGAGGGGTGCGAGATCAATGGTTCGGACGGTGGTGGGTGAGACAAAACTAATAGCGGTCACAGAAGGCGTACATCAAAGCTCTGTACTGAGTCCTTTCTTGTTTTGCTGCGTTTTGGATTCACTCACTGAATTAGCGCGGATTTAAGCAGCGTGGACTTTTATATACGCTGACAATGTAGCCATCTGCACAGAGAGCCGTGCTGAGTTACTGCAGGCACTTTTATCGTGGAAACACCAGTTACAGGCGGTGGCCTAGTGCTGATTGTAGCAAAAACCCAATTCATATGTTTTAACGTACCAAATCTAAGCGACAACAGTTCGATTCCCATCGATGGACGGAAAGCGAAAACCCATGGGCGCCTTGTGCGATCAATATAATTATCTGGGGAGTATGATGCACAATTGGATGGAGCGGGAGAGAAAGACCAAAGAAAAGATGAATGGATTGTGTGAGGAATGATATGAAAGAGAATCCCGGAGTGAATGATAGCGTGACGATTGATAGGGGAGAGTGGAAAAAGAAAACGTGTTGCGCCGACCAAGCCGCCGACAAGGGCAGGAAGATGATGATGATGATGCACAATTCCGGGAACGCAGAATGCAATGCAACATTCAGCACCGAATAGCTGCAGCATGGCTAAAATGGCGAGAAGTAACTGGTGTTACATTTGATAGGAGAACGCCTATTAAACTAAAGGTTACGGTATAAAAGACCATCATAAGACCAGACCTTATGTATGGCAGCGAAACGTGGGCTATAACCCAAAAGAACGTGCATACCATTCAAGTTGCAGAAATGAAAATATTGAGTTGAATATGTGGTGTTACCAGGCTTGATTAAACCTGCAACGAGTTCGTGTGAGGAAGCCTGAGAGTGCATGATATCGCCAATTAGATGCAAGAGAGTAGACTGAGATGGTATGGTCACGTAAAAACGAGGCGGCCTAAATACGTAGGCAACTTGGCGTTACAACTGTCCATCCTCAGTTCAAGACCCAGAGACAGACCCAAAACAAGGTGGCAAGCTGTAGTGCTAAAAGACATTAAAGAGTATCAGGTAACCGAAGACGATGTCGAGGATAGAGTGAAGTAGAAGAGAAAGACCAGGAAGGTTGACCCCACCACCATGTAGGATACATAGCCAGGAAGAGGGAGAGAGACCTAATTTAAAAAAAAAAACATTACATTTATCTATTAAAGAATTTACTTATTTATTACTAATTAAATAAAATTTGTTTTATAGTTTTTAACACAGCTAACTATTTTAGGTACTAAATTAAAAGACTGACTGAGACTGATCTGTATAAATAATAAAAACAAAACGATACTTAGGCGTCGAAGTATTCTTCCGCATCGCTGTCATCCGGAAACATGCCCAGAAAACTGGCAGCATTGCCACGTTGAATGGCAATGCTAATTCTTAGGCCAAAGAACGAGCCAGCCCTCTGGTCATGTGATGTGTCGACCAGTCAACGAGAAATTTCCTTATAAAGGAGACGCGCAGTCGCGCCCCATGATCCGAGCGTTTCTACCCCAAACAGCTCAAAACTGTAGTTACCAATAAGGTTACAGTATTTGCGCCACTTGAGGGTCTCAGCAGCCGCAGCAGCGGCGCCAGCACAGCCCGCCGTGCTAGGAACATGAGGTGGCGCAAGGGTGTCGACACAGGTTGCATCCCACACCAGAGGCCTACCCATCTTCCAAGGCAACAACGTCATCCCGTCTGGTCTCTTCCCATCGTCACGCACCAAGCCGTTTGGTTCTAATACCGCTGGTACGCCGGCGGTGACAAGGGCTCGACGAATAATGTCGTTGATGCTGGCGTGCCGTGCTATGCGACCTGCGCTCCTGCAGCAGGACAGGCCATGGCGCCTGAGATTGTCGATAGCTTCACCGCAATGACACCGATGCCGAGCAACACAAGGTGCACCCAAGCGGAGACACGTAGCGAACCGAAACGATGACTCATCCATCATAGTGCCTATGGTGGATAACGGGAGCGCCTGAAGCCACAAGCCTGACTCCCATTCTCCCACAGCCAGCAGACGGGCGCGCTCAACAGTATTAGGTGAAGTATTTAATAGGGTATTCCGTAGAATACTGCAGAGTGGCACGTCTCATCGTCTTTGGGAAGAAGGGTTGTCGGGCAGATTCGTTTTGGGACAAGCCATTTTCCAAACGTTTAACGCTTCGGTCAGGCACGGTACCTCAAAATCGGCCAGTGAGGAAGATAAAATGTTCCTGGTTAATGTATTGGTACTGTGGACCGAGGAGAGGAACGCCGGTAAACTTACACTTGAAATTTTGCGGCAATTAATAATTATTAACTTTATAATAGGCTTTATTGATCAGATAACATGTCTTTAATTTACATTACAGATGAGGAGAGGAGGCTTTGTAAAAATATTCGGCGTTTACACCGAGCTTCATACGGCAATATGAGTGCCTGTGGCCTGTTCTATGTAGACATAAGTCACCCGATAAATGTGATGGCGCTTCTCACTAACTACACTATTGTGCTGTTGCAGTTTGCATTACTGTAATTTCTTGTACATAATAATTAAATCATAATTGTGTTCATTTTGCATTTGTTTTTTTGTTTTTTGTTTTTTTTTTTTTTGTCCTGTCAAATTTATTAGCGCTTGACGTAATTTTAGTCGGCAAGTTTTTAATCACGTCTAAACTTGTATGGAGAGTGACAGGCGCTGATTAATTTGACAGGACTAAACTAAAATTTATCCTCTGTCCTTTTCTTAATGAAATAGAATGAAAAAGATGCACTGAACTTAAATTTTGTTTAGTTTGTGAACAAGGGAATCGGCATCATTTTCCAACAGATTTAAAAGCGTTAAATTATACAACAGTGCGCATTCATGTCTTCGTAGTACTTTTAAAAACAGTTAATCAACAAAAACTAACATTAACGATCTACTAGGATTACAGAAGCTCGAACTGTAAGACGACAATACTGTAAGTAGTAATTAGACTAAATAATTGTAAGGGGAGCGCCGCGCCAATGACAAACATCCCACATGCAGTCATTTTCGTAAAGGAAGTAGTATGTACTCGTCGGATATTCTTGCAGACTCTTTTTTGGGTTTCTATGAACAATCAGATACTTAAAATAAAAAATCTGCCCCATAATTAGCCTAAAGCAATGTCTGAAGCTGTTGTCATGGCGTGCTGAGGCGAGAAAGTTCCTTCAAATGGACTTAGAATAGCAGTATTATTATTCAAAGAAAAGCGAACTACTGCTTCGGTTTTATAAAATTAATGGTTAATAAAAAAAACAGGGGACTGATAACAGAAAAATAGGAAAATCTTAATAAAAAAAAGGATTTCTCAGGTTAAGTAAATTAAATTACATCCACTTAACATAAAACAACATTCTAAAAGAAAATGACTTCACCTCAACATCAGAAAGATGCTCATCTTTCTGATGTTGTAAGTTGTAAACACGTATTCTGTACTTCTACCAAGAGTTTGTAAAATGTTTCACATTCCAAGCACAAAGCGGTTATTAGTGACAGGTTCTTAACCATGGGAGGCCGTCACCTCCTTCTGCGAAGCAGTAATGCTCGCGAAGGAGGAGACGGAGCGCGTGAGGGAGAGGCAAATTTCGCGCCCTCGCGCCTCTAACCGCCGCAGGAGGAGACGCCCTGGGCGTCGGGAATCACAAGAAGATTTCCGGCCACCGTAGGCGCGGGCTTGCGGACTGTGAGCAATGGGCAGCTTGCCGTCCGATAAGGACCAAGCCCGGGTCGACGGCGCGTTGTGTTCCACGCGCGCCTCAAAGAGATGTCAGCAGAATTGACGGGGTCCGCTAGGGCCCATGCCTGCCGGGAGTTTGAAGAAAACCGATAGGGAAATCGTGGCCCCCTGGCAACACGGCAACTGAAGGAACACGGGTGGGTTTTAGTCAGTAAGAGTCTGACACGCCCTCCGGCTCCGCCCAGAGCGGGAGAAGTTATTTGATGATTTCCCACCCAAAAAAAAAAGGTTCTTAACCATCCATATAAGAGTTAGTGATGATACTGTAACCTGGAACAAACATTGTTTCATTGGCCGCTTAAAACAAATTTGCAGTTTGCTAATAGATAAGAATTTCACTGATTCAATTTAATTTTTATACTAACGATTTTAAGTATTTTTATATGGAAGCTGACATATTTAGACTAGTAGTGTAGGAACAATTTTTTAAGCTATTGCATAGCTTTTATCGCGGGCTTTGAGCGCGGCGACCGAATCAAGAAATTCCGTAACGAAAAAAAACTAACACCCCCCACTCCGCCTACCATGTAATGACGGTTCCCATGACAACGTCACGTTGTCATGAGAACGTAATTTTTGTTTTATGTCATCACGTCATCATCCCAAGTGTAGCGTTGACAAATAGGAAGTATGGAGGTTACAAATGTTATGCTTTACCGCGGCAGTTCCCGAGTGCCACACGTTTTGTTTTTGTTTTTTCATAATATATTGATGTCGATACCCATAACGGTTGAAGTTTCGCAAGGTAATTTAATTCGATCTTGTATAAATTGTGCATTTTTTTTTAATTCAACCTATCCCACTAATGGGTAGTTTTTTGGGCTTATACTTCAATATTCTAACTGACTAGCAGTGCCCCGCGGTTTCACCCGCTTAGGTCTCGATTCCAGAAAATCAGGATAAAAAATAAACTTTGTCTTATCCAGTTTATAAGCTACCTGTGTGGCAAATTTCATTCAAATCCGTTCAGCAGTTTTTGCGTGAATGAGTAACAAACATCCATCCATCCATCCATCCTTCCAGCCATCCTCCCCAAACTTTCGCGTTTATATTATTAGTAGGTATGTCTAAGGTCTTGAACTTATTTCAGAAACATTTTCTATAGGTAATAATATAATATGTAGTATCACAAATTAAATTATCTATCGTTGGTGTTGTCTGTAAAAGATCGCTTTTAGCGATAAGACCGCCCATTGTGTCACCCAATGTAAAATTTCTATATTAATGTCTGTAATTTTTATAGTGTACATAATAAAGAATATTCTATCTATTTATCTATCTTCATTTTTAATTCTTTTTACCTATTGTGGTATAGTAATTTTATTCTAGGTGCATCGTCTTCACATGTAATAATTATTTAACAAATGTACGTACATTACAAACAATATTGTAAAACATTTTAAAAGAGTAACGTTGGAGTTTCTTGCCCCTTCTTCTCCATACGAAAACTACCTTTTGGAAGGGGCGACTAAAATCAATTTTATTATTTTGTAATTTTTGACGTTCAAAAGTGCCATACATGGGCCTATTTGAAATAAATGATTTGACTTTGACTTTAAGGTGCAGTTACGTAAGTAAATATTTGTTTAATTAAAATCACTTACTTCAATCGTGCTAGAACCGACTACTTTTGCTAACTCTATGCGTAACAAAATAGCAAGAACACCATTGGTGAATGTTTCAATGGAGTAATAAAGAATCTGAAACGAAATTGTGTTTATTAGGTAGGTTAAGCCCATAATTCTTTGATACTTGTATGAAATAGCTATAACACGGAAAATTTACGTAGGATGTCAATTTGCTTAAAAATTCAAAGAATCTCAATGTCCCTGACTCTAATGCATATTTTTTTTTTTGAGATAGGCAAAAACTATAGAACCTTAAATCTCGTAAAGGGATCGTCACCGTATCGCCGCGGTTCGTGAGCTTGTCCCGAGGCGAGGCGATTACGTTACGATTCAGATTAGTGTGCGTGGCAGTAGGGAGTTTCATACAAAGAATAATACTGAATGGCTCGAGTTGATACGGTGACTATCCCTTTCCGAGTTGACAAGTGTGCTATTTTCTTGAGCCGAATTCACATTACTGTGTTGTTTCATGTCGTTACGCTTCATGACGAAGCGTTATCTAATCAAAACTAGTTGTGATACGACGATCTTCTGAACTCTCTTGGTTGGCCAATCCTGCATTACGACACGACACACAATTCTAGTATGAATCTGACCTTACATACACCTCTTGTTTTGTATAAGTTCGTATGACAGTCCCAAGTAATTCACACCTGACCTTTTTGACGGACATCTATTTGAGCGAAATTATCGTAACATTTATTTTGACTTTAAATTTTCCTCACTTATCATTAGTAGAACGCAATATTTTTGAGTACATTTTTTTTACAAACTACAGAGGAATCTTTGACCTCATTTAAATTTTAAAACACTGCGCAAAATGTGTGTTCTCTTCCTTTCTCCGATCAATCGTTACGTTATCATTCACTCACTTTTCATTCATATCATCCCTAATAAATTCCATTGACATTTTCTCTCATCTCAATTCAAAGCTTACAACAAAATCAACTTGGCTTACCAGTGATGGAAAAATCTTCGCAATGATTTCATAAGCTTCAAATATATCCATATATACTCTGAATTTTCTGATCCAATAAAATTCATCTTCAGAGGCTGCAACGACTTCTGACTTTCGAGCATCGTCAACCCATACTTTAAGAAGTTCAGACATAAGCTTTAGGAGCTTCTCAGGGTACAATAAATCCCTCTTTGAGGAGTGGCTGGAGAGACGCCACGGCGTTCTCACCTTCCGCCTGACGCAGGTCCTCACCGGACACGGCTGCTTCGGGAGGTCCTGTTCAGGATAAGGCGGGAAGAAACACCCGGGTGTCACCATTGTGTGGATCGGCCTGAGGACACGATGGAGCATACGGTGGAGGTCTGCCTAGCTTGGGCAGAGCAACGCCGTGTCCTCGTAGAGGCGATCGGCGGCGGTGATCTCTCGCGTCCGGCCCTGGTTCAGGCCATGGTACGGAGCGAGAGAAAATGGCAGGCCGTCACCTCCTTCTGCGAAGTGGTAATGCTCGCGAAGGAGGAGGCGGAACGCGTGAGGGAGAGGCAAACTTCGCGCCCTCACGCCCAAAACCGCCGCAATAGGAGGAGACGCCCGGGGCGGGAATCGCGAGCCGATTTTCGGCCACCGTAGGCGCGGGCTTGCGGACGGTGAGCAATGGGTAGCTCGCCGTCCGATAAGGACCAGGCCCGGGTCGACGACGCGTTGTGTTCCGAGCGCGCCTCAAAGAGATGTCAGCAGAATTGACGGGGTCCGCTAGGGCCAGTGCCTGCCGGGGGTTCGAAGAAAACCGATAGGGAAATCGTGGCCCCCGGCAATAGGGCAACCGAAGGAACACGGGTGGGTTTTAGCCAGTAGGAGTCTGACACGCCCTCCCGCTCCACCCAGAGCGGGAGAAGTTATTTGATAATTTCCCACCCAGAAAAAAAAAAAAAAAAAGGGTACAATAAATTGATGTCAAAGATGACGTAAAACATGTTTGTTAAAAGCTCATCTATCGATATAATAGAGGAAAACACGTAATAATAATAAAATATCCAGACAAATAGAAAAATATTAGGACGATGATATAAATCCAATTCAACAAATTAAATGTCTTCAAACTTTTCCCGTTTACTTTGAACGTTTCACAAATATCATGGACTTTCAAGGCAAGTAACACATTGTTGTACCTCTGTTTGACATTAGTGATGTAAATCATCACGTTTCTCATGACATACACAATGAATATCTGTGCATTAGAGAAACATTTCACAAAATTGTAGCCTTCCAATCCAGCTGTAAATATGTTATTGAAAGTTAAAAAGAAGTTTTATTTTTTTATTTATTTCTAAAACACTTAACCTATTACATTTTGGTTTTAGCCTCACAACGAAAACCTCTCAGGGTTTATTTGTGTGCGGCGAGCCGTTCAAGAAAAAATATATTTTTTTACAAAAAAAAATCTTACATACTAAAATGATGCTATGACATCTACATTTACACCAATATTATAAAGAGGAAAGATTTGTATTATACACAAATAAACTTAAAAACTACTGGACCGATTTAAAAAAAATAAAAAAAATATTTTGCTGTTAGAAAGCTACATTATCACTGAGTAACATAAGCTATAATTTATAAAGATATCACGCGGCCGAAGCCGCTGGCGGAAGCTAGTGATACAATAATTTTAAAATGATGATAATAATTTGTGAGTACATTAATACATACATACATTAAGAGAAATGTTGTGTAAGGAAACGTTTTGATTTGTACTTATAACTTTTCGAATTTGCTTTGGAGAGACTGACTGAACGTCGCAGCGAACGGTCGTCTCAAGCGCTCCGGGTTTTTAATTGTATTGTACGCTTGTGCTCGCCACATGTTACAATGACGAGTTTTTTGCCATTCAACAAACTTGACCAGTGGTTCTTGTGTTTGATGTGACTGTAAGATTACGTGACGACAAATAATTACATTAATTTAGTGCAAAAGTGAGGTGTGCAAGGCCTATACGTGTGTGCCAGTAATCCAGGGCAAGCGAGGGTCTACTCATCTGCCGAAAGTTTCAGGGCCACTGAACGACAGGCCAGGATAATCCGGTGAGACCATTCCATTTTTTTCAGGGCGTTGTTCCCCTCTGCAATATACACATCTCGACCTGAGTAATATTATTACTTAGCTTGACCTGAGCTATAACCTCTTGCATGCTGATAATATTATAATTTAACTTCCAGAAACTATCCTAAACAAATTGGCTATTTCTCTAGCCGCACAAAAGAGTCGCGTCCGACACAAACCTTTTTTTTTATGCGTATACTTTTTTTTGAACAATTTACCCGAGTTTTTGTGACGAAAGGCACATGGGTGTTTAAACTTAAGTCCATTCAACAATTTAAAAGCAAAAAATTCCGTAACAAGATAGAAAACAAAAGCTGTCGTCTCGAAACTAATTCTAACACGTGCGCGGCCAAAGAGCGGTGCTGCGCAATATTCTGACTTTCAAACAATAGTTTTACAATGGTAATAATAGCGCCCATGACAAAAGATGGGAATTGTCTGTTTAGTGCGATAGCCCACCAAATAAATAATGTTATGGGACTAACTTTCGACCACATGGCCGTCCGCCGAGACCTCGCTACCTTTGTTTCGGATAACCGCGGTGATGCCAGAATTTGCTTGGCACTTAGAAATAACATTCAATATCTTATTCCTAACAGCACAATCCTTCAGGAACAAATGATAACAAACTACATAACCTCACAGTTTAACGAGACATTCTGGGGAGGAGAAGACATCCTAATCGCCGCGGCTGAATTTTATCTCGTAAATGTGCATGTGCACATAAATCACGAGAACACACTGGTGTATTCACCTGCCGGCGAATCAGTACCCGGAGACATACATATCCTTTACAAAGACCAACATTATGATAACTTAGTCATGATTGCCGACGAACAGTACAACAATAACCTGCAAAGTCTAACGCAAGAAAAAACCTACAACATAACAACACAAAATACCAAAACAAGAGGTAATAAATACAAAAAAAGTGACGAGCAAGGGCAATCTACAAAACTTAGATTCCGAAATAGCCCCCAATTAGCTAGCTCATTAACACTGTGTGAACAGTTAGCATCAACATTACATACACCGATATCGGATGAAGTTGCGGATGACACTGGATACACAATACTTAGAAATCAGCCTTCTGTCGCAACCAAGTACACTTGTACAGACCTGCGTATTGCAACTTGGAACGTCCGTGGGGCCTCGAAACCAGCCAAAAAAGATAAAATAGATACGGAACTTTCAAATAGGGGCATTCACGTAGCCTGCCTACAAGAAACAGGGATGAACTTAGGAACGTACAACTCCACCCACTACGTATGGCACCTATCTGAAACCGCAGGTAAAGCTCACCGGGGACTTGCAATTGTAATCAGAAAGGATGCCCAAATTGAAATAATAAACAGGAAGAACGATACCGACGCGATGTCAATCACTCTTAATGTTAGTATGGGAAGTGACAAACCTACTCCACTTTATATAATTAACGCTCACATCAATAGTTGTACCCCTAAAGCAACTAGATCCTTCACAGGTGTATTAAACTTGATTAGACAAAAACCAAGGAAATGTACTTTAATAATCCTTGGCGACTTTAATGCCCATATTGGCAGGCAAGATACAATAAGTTTTCAACGTAAAGGGCTGATTCACCAAAATCTTCATCATGACTATTCTAATTACAACGGGGAAATGTTAATGGATATAGTCAACAGGGAAAAACTGCAAGTAGAAACAACAAAAGCGAGATCATCATGCAGGATAACATGGTCAAAAGGCACACAAAAATCACAATTGGACCACATTATTACGCCCCAGGCAACGGAAAAAATCTTTAATTACATAAAAGGCGAATGGGCAGGTAGGGCCTTATCCGACCATAAAATAATTTGGGGGCAGCTAAGAACAAGTCAAATTATAAACAAAGATGATAGCACCAAACACAAGTCACAAAAGAATGAAACAACAATTGCGACCAAGGATTTCAATTACAAACAATGTTACTATGCCGCTCTCAACATCAAATTCACTAAAATAAAATACCAAGCTTGCATAACCAAAAAACTAGAAAACATAGGAATCGACTCAACGGATGAAAGCATCGAAATACCATGGTGTACCATAACTGGAATATTAAAAGCGGCTGCGCAGAAAACCTTGATCTTTCAGCCGAGTCACTCTAGGGATCATCGTATAGCTCTTGCTAACCTCCAAAAGGCCAAATTCTTACAAAGAAGACAACTAGACAACCCAAATAGACATACTCGTGTAAAAGAATGTCAGGCAATACTTCAAAAGATTAAACACCAAGAAGAAAACAAAGAATGCAGTGCCTTCTTTACTGGACTGGGGAAAAAACATCCTTCAAAGCGCATGCAGGTACTTTATCTATTTTACAGGAAAAACAAGCAAGCAACAAAACGCCGGAAAAGAAACGCTTATATACCGATGTCCAAATGGGAGCAAATTCTAAAAAACTCCGAGGGCCCACCTATACCAACGGTTAACATAACAAAACCGTTAACCATTGGGCAGAATGAAGGACCCACGGTGGATGACGTAATGGATATCATTAACAAAATACGGAACGGGACAGCGCCCGGAACAGACCAAGTAGTAACCGAGCTCTACAAAGCGATGCCCCAAATATTACAGGAAGCCGTTACGAATCATATAAACAAAGCCTGGACACAGAATGAAATACCCGACACATGGCTAGAAACAGTGCAGGTACCAATTCCGAAGAAAAGCAACCCTAAAGACCCAAATGACTATCGACGAATATCGGTTTGCAATACGGGTTACAGAATCTACGCCTCTTATGTGTTAAAAAAATTAGATGCAATAATAAAAGAATTAGGCAACTACCAAGCGGCTTTTTCCACTAAAACGCTACAAAGGGTATTGGACGAAGAATGACGCGCAGGTAAAAGAATTTATGTACTCGCTCTAGACATAGAAAAAGCTTTTGATAACGTCGACCTCCAAGCACTGCGAGACATTTTAATACAAAGAACTGACAAGCCACTAACTAACAGGATAATTAAGGTTTGCATGAATGAACGAACACATATCAATTGGTGTGGTCAGCAAAGCAATTGGATTATCAAAGGAAAGGGTGTCAAACAAGGTTGCCCGTTGTCCCCTCGCCTTTTTACACTGGTCATGGATGAGGTCCTTAGAACCCTCGAAGAGGAAACTCAATTAATTAAACTAGACCAAGACCGTGAAATCTCACTCCCCTTGGTGCTGTCATTCGCGGACGACCTCATCTTTATTACAGATGATCTAAAAGGGTTAGAAGGAATAGTATTCCATATTAAACCCTTGCTAGCTAGCGTCGGTCTCCAAATAAATGAAACTAAAACAAAAATACTTATTAGAGACCCCATAGCTAAACAGAAAACGACTTACGTGTCAATTAACGGATTAAATCTACATACGGTCGATGAAATTAAATACCTGGGCACATACATAACATCAGCATTAAGCAGGAGAAGCACAATTAGAAAGCAGTGTGAGCAGGCCACTAGAAACGCAAAGTCACTATTACCATTCATAATAAACTCTAAAATGGACTGGAAATTAGCCAGACTCATGTATCGAATGGTGATCGTACCTTGCATGATATACGGATTAAAAGTTTCGGCAATCACCAAAGCTAACAGGTCAAGACTGAGAAGATATGAGAGAGTTATCATGAGAGACTTGATTAACCACGCCATAAATAAACCTAAACAAAAGAAAATGCACGAAATATTAGACGGAAAAACAGTAACCAAACGCATCAAGAATCACAGGATGTGCTATCTCGCACACGTTCACAGACGCTGCAAACCACACTTGTTACACGCAGCAATGCAGTACAAGGCCAAAGCCAAGAAAGTTGGCCGTCCTATTTACACATGGAATGACAACTTTAAACAAGACTTGACGTACTTTGACAAGGAATTAAATTTTTGGATGGACATGTCTGCAGACCGATATAAGATTATGAAGGCTGCCAACGAGATCTACAAGAAACCTGAAACGGATAGCACCGAGGCTTCTGACGAAGACGTAGAAACAGTTAAATGTAACACAGCACAGCAGCGATGTCAAAAAGGACCGAGAATAACCTAGTCAGAAGATCCACCGGTGAAGATCGACCTGAACCAACATAGCGGCGAAATTGTAAAAAGATGCCCATCCATGAATAAAAAACCCATCTCTCCACTATTCCATTGCTTGCTCAAGGATGCATATCCGGTAGGCTCATAACTCCTTCCTTATCCTAAGGGCACGTCTTCCCTACCATTACCCGCGCCACCCGGTCTACTCCTTGATATGCAATGGCCTCTATAACCCTATGAAGCATGAGGCTCCAGCGGCTAGTGCAAATCTTGGGGTTCATTCGATTTATCGAGTCTGGTTAAACCACGCTGGGATCGGTGCATTTCATTCATTCATTCATTCATTCATTCATTCATTCATTCATTCATTCATAACTTTTCGAATTTGCTTTGTACAACGTTTGTAAGTCCTCGGGCAGTTTATTAAGGAAAAAAGGTACTAAATATTCTTCAACTCTCATACCGTACACATTATTGAACTTTGGTAGGATGTATTTATTTTTAAGTGGTATCGTTCTTAGATAATCAGGTCTTGTTTTTTCGTTTAGCAACTCAGATCTATTGAGTTCCGCAAGAGTACAAAATTCAACTTTATTGAAAACATTCATAACATTACAGTATTTAAAGAGATCGTCGTCACTGTTTTTGAATTTCTTGGTCAAATGTTTTGGCGTAATTACTTTTAATATTCTTAGTTGTAACTTGTAAATATCTGTCAGGTATGTATGATAACGTATGGTTGTCAAACGAGGACCTACAACACTAAAATAAAAACTAAACTAGTCAGCTGTCAGAAAGCAATATGTAGAGGAGTATTCTGAAAATAAGAAAAATACATAAAATAAGAAGTGATTTTATACGGAATAAGACAAAGCTAATTGACGTCCTACACTATAGTCTAAGTTTAAAGTGGCGATGAGCGGGCCACGTATCACGATATAGTGACAAGCGATGGACAGTTGAAGCCACGAGATGGAAAGGACCTAGTGGAAAAAGACGAAAGGGACGACCTATAAAACGATGGAATGACGACATCATAGCTACAGCGGGAAAAGAGTGGATCGAACAAGCTAAAGACAGAGAAAACTGGACTAAACTGGAGGAGGCCTACACCCAAATAGGGGTTCCTATCCAAGAAAGTTAAAAATAACACAAACAACGGCATCGTAAAACATTACGATAAAATAAAAATAAAAACATTATGTAAACGTGCAAACAGTTAATTATAAGTGGAAAATTGAAATAACTATATCAAACACATTATGTAATTGTAATACTTAGGTGAAGGAAAATAAAGGCTTTATTATTATTATATTATTATAATTATTATTATGTATGATAAGTTCTGCCGTAGCTGCTGAGTCCGTAGCTGATAACCGAGTCTGCTAGGGCCATTTATAACATTCTAAGCGTTTTGTAAGGTAGTTTATATTTAAGTATACTTAGCTTACCTAGAATAGACCTCAGTTTGTTGCATACGTAATCTTTGTGCGGTCCCCAACAGAATCGGCTATCAACCATTAGACCGATATACATGTGTTTGTCAACTACTTCCAATAACGGACATTGGCAAGTCTTTGGCGAACTATGTAGGCAAGTGTGTTCGTGTGCTATAACTGTAGGTATAGTTGAGCATTTATTGTGTGATGAATGTATGTGAACAATTTTTGTTTTTGTTGCGTTTATTACCAATCCAACGTCATGAGCCCATTTACACATTTGGTCAAAGTTACGTTGTAGGGATGCCTCAGCGTCATGGATATTTTTATTAGCGACCAATATACACGTATCGTCTGCGAATTGGTATATAGAACCTGAATTTATAGCATTACTCATGTCATTAACATATAGTAAGTATTCTGTAGGACCTATAATTGAACCCTGGGCCGTTCCTTGCGTGGATGGAAGCTTTGTACTGTACTAATTTTGTATTTTAACCGTGTTGTACCTGTTTGTGTGATAGTTTTTTAATAGTTCTAATATTGGCCCTTGTATTCCATTTTGTGACAACTTATCAAAAAGTGTATCACAACGGAGCATATCGAATGCTTTGCTAAAATCTATAAAAAGTGTCAAGACCTGTTTTTTGTCATTTGTTTATTGACTTCATCGGTAAATTCTCGTAATAATTGTGTCGTACTCTTATTTTTTTGAAATCCATATTGATTATTGTTGATTATTCCGTGTATCTGCAAAAAGTTATTTATCTCATTCCCAATGAAACGTTCTATGATCTTATCTATACAAGACAATATAGTGATAGGTCGATAATTATTGACGTCATCACGTGAGCCCTTTTTGTGTATTGGACGTATCACCCCTATTTTTAACCGACTTCCAAACGGAGAGGAGGTTCTCAATTCGACTGTATGTTTTTTTGTATTTTTTTTTTGTATGTTTGTTACGCGATTGCTCCGCCAATTATAAATTGATTTTGATGATTCTTTTTTTGTTTAGTAGATTATACTTCAGAGGTGGTCCCATATAAATTTTATTAACTTTGCTTGGGTAGTTTTTGAGTTAGCTTCAATAATACGTATTTTTTCCCACATAGTATGTGGATGATATTATGATAACTTCCTGTCACTGTTATTTACATAGCAGGTTGTGGTATTCGAATTTGTGTGGGGTAGGTACCACAACTAAAAAGTGAAAAATAAAAACTTTTTACAAAAAAAAAACAACCGACTTCAAAAAAAAAAAACACTGCAAAGTGAAAAATAACTTTAATTTCGGAAGTCGTTGACAAAGAACGAAAATTGAAAACCAAAGACACCGACTTCCGAAATTAAAGTTATTTTTCACTTTGTAGTGTTTTTTTTTTGAAGTCGGTTGTTTTTTTTTTAAAAGGTCGGGATACGTACCAGTCTGCAAGCAGCAATTAATTAAATGTGTAATAACTGGGATTAGTTTAGCTGAAGTATACTTAACATCTCTAGCACGTATCCCGTCGTAACCCGGACTTTTCCTATCGTTCATTTGCTTGATGATCCATTCAATCGTATCTTCTCGTGCAGGTTGCACTCTTATCGACCTATCAGGAATTATCTCGTACGTAAGTTTGTCTAAAAGAGGCACATCGCAATAGTTGTTTAATTTTTTGATATTAGAATTAAATTCAGTCATGAAAGTGTTGGCCAATGTTGAAGGGTTTGTTCGAAAAGTTATAAGTAAAACGTGTTCAATACATTGCATAATTTTGCCGTTTAAACTGTTCACAATGCTCCAAATCTTTTTGCTATTTTTGAAATTTTGAGAAACTTCCATCATTATTTGTTTATTTCTTATGTAGTTTGTTTCATTAGCCCAAGGACAATTATTACGTTTACCGAAACTGCTTTTACTAATTGTGAATTTACAGTTATCGTATACATTATTAAAACTAGTATGTATGAACTTAACTATTTGATTTGGGCACCCGTATTGAAGGGGTATACTCCAGTCGATGTTATTTAGTTCACTGTGCACTCGGCGATTATCTATCTTAGTTACTAATTGAACAGAAGACTGTGAGTCATTCTTATTTGGCGCGCTCATTATCGCACAACCGGTTATGCAGTGGTCGGCCGGTGAGGTGTTTACAACAGATGTATAAATGCTATATGCACTAGCATTGCGAATAAATACGTGATCTATACATGACTTAGAAATTCTGTCACCGTATTTTTCGATGCGTGTATAAGAATTAACGCCATTAATAAATCCCAGGGTGCACAGTGAATATAAATATTGTTTTACCACGGGGTTACATACTTTTAGATCTACATTCATATCTCCCATTATTACATAATCCTGTTTTAGAGGATATTTTGCTATTAAGGTCGACAATTCCTTTATAAATCGAAGTTTGGATGTGTCGGGCGGTCTATACACTGCACATAATCCGAATTTAAGACTATTTATACTTAACTCGCCGGCCACACATTCAAACTCCTGTGTACACAAGTTACTATATCTCATAAAAGATGCAGACTTATGAATATAAAGTAGCACACCTCCACCTCTTTTATTGGTTCTTAATTCTGAATATAAGTTGTAGTCAGGAAGTTCAAACATTTGTACCAGTTCATTTTTAATGTTTACTTCAGTTAATAACAGAATGTGAATTGTATGTTTACTATTTAACACTATGTACTCAATTTGAGCAAAGTTTTTCTTGATAGATCGTATGTTTACATGCAGAAAGTACAAACAATTTTCGGGTACCGGTATGTGGGAAGTGAAATCATCCCATGTTTGACAATTGAATTCGACTATATTATGTTCTGTTGTATCCAGCATAACAAAGTTTACGTTTATTTATAATGACAATAATATAGCGTACTTACCTATTGTCTATCATGCGATGATTTCACCTTTTCGATATCGGCAATCGAGCGGATTGTGGTTATTTTTTTTTCTTGGACACTTTTACGCACTAATATATTTCCGTGTTTACACCATATAAAGTTAAACAATCCTCTGAGTTCTTCTTTTGTTTTCCATAACATGTAGGCGGTCGACGGTGTCAGACACTCCCGAAGGTAAACCTTATCAGCACCGTCTTGTCCCATGCTAGCAGCAGATATCATCGTGTTTTTGGCAGCATCTATCCATAAATCTCGGTTTCCTTCTCGAAGTATCACAGTGATCGGAGTCTGGCCTTTGTTTCTCGCTACATTTGAAGGATTTCTCGTTTTTCTATAGGCTTTTACGATGTCATCCGGATTTTGCGTTATAGATACGGCAACTTTCTTGGCAATTTCTTCAGGATTGTCTTTCACAGATGAGTTGATGTTGATGCCACATATTTCAAGTTGGTTGCATAATTGTGCTTGCTCCATTTGATTTAATTTATTTTCCAGAACTTCATATTTTATGTTTGTGTTTTTAGCATGATTTTGTAAATCAGTGCAACGGTTTTCCAATTCTTTCATTGACTTTTCATATTTTTGGATCTTGGTGTCATACTCATCAATTTTATCCGAGTAGAATTGGAGGGTACGTTGTAGTTCTTCCTTAATAACTTGCCTCACTTCCCTGCGCAGGTCTCGTAGGACTTGTTGCATCATATTGTCAGCCTGGGCACCTGTATGTGGGGTAGTAGACTCTGTATCTGTATTTTCGTCTCCGTCGATATCGGGGATGATACATGATAGTCTTTTAGGCTTACCACCTCCGGTACAAGATTTGCATTTCCAGTCCACTGAATCTGTATCGTGCAACACACTAAGTTGGTCGGGTGTTATTGACACACAGGAAGCATGAAGCCACTTATTACATTTGCTGCACTGTAATCCAGGAGACTTTTTGGTTATCAGTTTTACACATTTTGCGCATTTCACCATTATTATATTTAGTACGTAGGGTAGATGTATAACAGTTAGCGATCGCTGCGTATGCGACTACTCTCGATTGTCACGCGTGAGCGACTCGAGTATATAATCACTAGTATAAGCGACCAAATGCCTGAAACGATGTTGTAGAGAAAACTATTCGGAGTGATGAAGCCGTTCCGTATTCTGTACTGAGATAACATGTGAAAAGCTGACATCACATAAAATGGCTTTAGTAACGACTGAGCGTGTTTATCAACCAAATTTTTAGGACGTATTTCGTTGTTTTCACAACTTGGTAAATTTTCCACTACTGTGCTCATCTTTAGTAGTAGGGCTATGATGGCAACCAATAGGTTAAAATTAGAAAGACTAAATAAAATGTAGGAGAATTTATTATGCTAATGTCATTTAGGTACGTACTGCTTTTGATACACGTAAGTAGTTTTCTTTATTTTTTTAATTTCTTAAATGTGTTGAAAATAATGGATATACTTAATAAATTATGTTTCGATACTTCATTGAACATCTTAACTCTAGGACTTTATTATTATCACTAGTTTGTGGTCGGCTTTTAGTCTAACCGGATATAGCCGAATACCAGCTTTTACGTGGAACGTCTGCCTGTCTGATCTTCATAGCCTAGTTACAGGGAAACACAATAGCAAGACTGAAGATTCGTAAGACTGGTTATAGGACTATCACCAATCGTAATACTAAAAAGTCTACAAAAAGTTTAATCCTATTATAAGGAAATTGTTTCAAACCCATGATAGATAGATAGATAGAATATTCTTTATTATGTACACCATAAAAATTACAGACATTAATTTAGAAATTGCCATGCCATATTATACGGCAGTGGTATTTAACTCTGAATCACAAATAAAATAATTGAAGACAGAAAGAATAACCACTCACCATAATATTATTTTAATAATCTAAAAAACCACATTAAATGTACTCGAATATTTTTTCAATGAAAATTACTTTATAGAAATGCAAACTGCAACAGTACAACAGCGTACTTAGTAAGAAGTGCCATTAAACGTAAGGGATGACAAATATCTATGTAGAAAAGGCCGCATACAGTCATCTTGCAGAATGTCGCCCGATGCACCCGCAGGATGTTTTTCAACGACTTCTTTTGATCTGATCAAATGAAATAAATGAATTATTTGAGCGGAGGTCGTTTGGCTAAATTAATAAAATTAATAATATAATTCGTCCCGCATGACGAGAACCTCGTGAAAGCTGAAAAAGCAAAGCAGACTTATGTATCTTGACCTGGCTAGCGAGGTTGTTGACATGTGGGATATGGATACAGCAGTCACTGTGCCGATAGTTGTGATGGCCAGTGGCATAATGTGATGGCCAGTGGCCAAGTGCCTCGACCAATACCTGAGGAGGCTCTCGTTAGGCGGCTGGATCAAGGGTTTGATCCAGAAAGCGCTACTTCTGGACACGGCGCATATCTTTAGGAGGTTCCTCTCTCAGAAGCCCTGACCACCGGTAGCTTGGACCCTATTCCCGATACAGGTCGGCTACATTTTTTATATCATTAAATGTATTTTTTTTTTAAGAAAAGTAAATAAAATCTTCGTTACTTTACCTGTACCATCTCTGACATAAAAACATGAATCTTGCACTTGTTTGACAGCTTCATAAAACTCGTCAAAATACAAACTGAGTATGATTTGTATAGCCAAAGATTTTAATAACCACAAGTTAACAATTATTGATAAATAAGGTATTTTTTCCTAAAAAATAATTATTACAATTAAAATAATAGGTACATATAAACTGTATAAAAATACGCTCTGATGCTTTTCGAGGGTTCATGCAGAAAAATGGCAACGTCGCAAATAGCAGTCAAATATTTAAGAAAAGCATTTGGAAACTTTGATAATGCTTGTTTTACACTTAGAACGAAATATTCTGTATTATAATATTAATTATCATAATTCATTTATCAATATTTAAGTGCACTACAGGGCGATATTTCATAATTTCATAGGAATGTTGACAAATTTATCAAAATAGTGAAATGTTGACAGCCACGGGCAGCGTTGCAACTTTCTGAATACTTTCTCTCTTTACTAACTATAATACTCACGTATTCATAATAAAGAATGCAAATCTCGATTATCGCTTGAAAATCAATTAAAGTATTAGAAAATGTCCCCATTATATGATACAGAATCTAAAAAAAGATATAATTAAGCTTTGGAGCATAAAGACAAATCAAACAGAAATAAAGGACGAAACTTTTGATTGCATTGACTACGTTATAACTTTTGTTTGTCTGTAAATGGATTCTTCACATAATTTTTATAATAACGATATTGAGAGCTTTAATAGTTCCACCTATCGCCCAGTCAATAACAACATATCTATATCTATACATATAATAAAACAGTAAAAAAACTGTACAATTGAACATATAAAAATATATATATTGAGGGGGGTTTAGAAACAGTAACAGAGCACGAATCAAAAAAAAAATCTGTATGTTTGTTTGTACACGTTAATCTTTGGAACTGCTGGACGGATTTGAATGTTTTTTTTTTGGTATATAGGTATTAAGTCTGGGCAACATATAATAATAATAATTTATTTCCAAAAGTAAATTACAAAGTAATCATGCGCAGCATTTACAGCTTAGGACTCACAAGTGCACAGAAATTTGATCAATGACCCCCATGCTAGGTGGAACCTGTGTTACAGGGGTCATCCATCCGTCCATTATACAAAAATTACAGGTAAGTAAATAGTACTTATTTTTAGGGGTACAATTATGTAATTTAATTCTAGTGTAAAAAATATGTGGTACGTGCGTGTGTGAGTGTGCGTGGGGGGTGTGTTTGTGTGTGGGCTATAGGCTATAAATTTATCTTGGAAACTTGAACACCTGATGCAGAACCGCAACAGACCAGCTAAACTATAAGAGATACAAAAATGGTACCATAGCAAAAATTGTTCCACGTGATGAGCATTTTCTGCTGAGAGAATAAATTTGAAGATCTGGAACACCTGATGTGGAACTCCAAGAGCCCAGCTACACTATAACATATATAGGAATGACGTCTTAGCAAGAGTTGTTCAACCTGATGAGCACTCTCTGTTGACGTATAAAAATTGAAGATCTGGAACACCTGTTGTGGAATTCCAAGCGCCCAGCTACACTATAACATATATAGGAATGACGTTTTAGCAAATGTTATTCAATCTGATGAGCACTCTCTATTGACTTATAAAATAGAAGATCTGGAACACCTGTTGTAAAACTCCAAGAGCCCAGCTACACCATAACACATATAGGAATGACGTCTTAGCAAAAGTTGTTTGGTCTGATAGGCATTTCCTGTTGACTTATAAAAATCGAAGATCAGAAACATCTGATGTGGAAATAAAAGCTATCACTAATTTTACTGTATAATTATAAAATAACATAAGCTGAGAGTACCTCCATTATTGAAAATAAAATTTGACTCTACTGTCCAAAACCCCCATTTATTTTTTTGTTTTATTTTATTGAATAAATATGCCTTCGGGCTTATGTTATTTGAGTGTTTAATTTCCTTTTCCATTTATCTTCGTGACACGGTAGCCTACCCGGTAACGCAGGGGAGCAGTCACTTAGATTTGAATTGATCAGGTATCTTCACAATAAAACTATAACCATGTCTAGAAGGAGGTCAAATCTTTCCCAATATTCCAAAGGAGCTAAAAGATTGAGGATCATAAGATCACAAGAATCTACCGAAGAGCGTCAGGAGAGACATGATGCTGTTTGAGGACATCAAGCTGCAACTGCACGCCTGCGTTTTCAGCGTATTTACGCATCTACATCCAGGTCTCTAGAGACCAGTGAAGAAAATGATGCGCGACTGACCGTTGATCGTGAACGTCATGCATTGTCTCGCGAGTCGGAGACGTTCACGGATAGAGAATTGCGCTTGAGTTCTCAGCGTATCTACGCATCTGCTTCTAGGTCTCTAGAGACAAGTGCGGAACGTGATGCGCGACTGTCCGCTGATCGTGAGCGACATGCATTGTCTCGCGAATCGGAAACGTTTACCGATACAGAATCACGCTTGAGCTCTCAGCGTATTCGCACATCTACTAACAGGTCTCTTGAAACGAGTGATGAACGTGATGCGCGACTAACTGCTGATCGAGATTATCATACATTGTCCCGAACACGCACACAACAAAATATTCATAATCAGTTAGAAAGTGAGAGAGAAAGAATTGCTGGAGTACGGCATGAAAAGACAGAAGAAGAGCGCAACGAACGTTCTCATCGACTTCGACATTCTCTGAACAGAATGTCGATATCATTTGAAGAATCGGATGTGTCTCAAGATATAGCCGTAGGGCATGGCGACCTTTCTTGGGTTGATAAGGAACGGAGTGCATTTACGTATACTCCTATGATTGACTACGCCACATATTCCGCCATCGGAGGTATGGTTCAAAATTGTACTTTTTTTGAAGCTTTTAAATGGCAAAAAGAAACAAACGGTATGTGTTGCTCAGGTGGGAAAATACATATTGAATTATTACAAAATCCTCCAGAATATTAAAATCACTGCTAATCGGTGACCATCCACAGGCAAACATTTCTTGGACAACATCCGTTCGTACAATAATGCTTTTCAAATGACAGCTTTTGGTGCGAAACAGATTTCAGAAGGCCCATTTATGCCAACATTCAAAGTGCAAGGCCAAGTTTACCACCTTAGTGGTTCATTATTGTTTGAAAATGACCCCAAGTTTCTCCAAATATATTTTGTATCCAATTATCAAGATCAGGCAAAAATTAGAAAGCAACACTTTCCGCAATTGAACAATAGTCTGATTTCACTGTTTCAATTGCTACAATCCTCACTGGGTGTGGTGCCGGTGAGACTTCACACGGTGAGACTTCACACTTCTTTCGGTTCATACCGCGCATACCACTCATCCCCAATAATTTCCCATTTAAATTTAAGCGCACACAGTTCCCTGTGACTACATGCTTTGCCATGACAGTAAATAAGTCACAAGGGCAGACGTTTAAAGCCGCTGGTGTTGACCTGACAACCGGCTGTTTTTCTCATGGCCAACTTTATGTTGTTTTTTCAAGGGTCAGCAACGCTTCCGGTCTTTATATATTAGCTCCTGAAGGGAAAACCCCAAATATAGTTTATAGAGATTTTTTTTTAAGTTATTTGCAATATTATTGTTAATTCAGTGTACCCTTGGGATCCGTGGCGGAATTACGGGAAGAAAAGTTTTTTTGTTGTATAGGTATTAAGTCTGGGCAACATATAGGCTATAATTTATTTTGGAAAATGGAACACCTGATGCAGAACCGCAACAGACCAGCTAAAGTATAAAAGATATAAAAATGGTGCCATAGCAAAAATTATTCCACGTGAAGAGCATTTTCTGCTGTGAGAATTAATTTGAAGATCTGGAACACCTGTTGTGGAACTCCAAAGCCTAGCGACACTATAACATATATAGGAATGACGTCTTAGCAAAAGTTGTTTAGTCTGATGGGCATTTCCTGTTGACTTACAAAAATGAAAGATCTGGAACGTCTCGAATCGTCTCGCGCATCCGGTTGTTTTTCCGTCCCCAGGCTCTTAGAATTCGACATCAGACGTTTCAATCTTCGATTTTGACGACCCCGTTGTTGCTGGCATAAGCAACAGGATCCGCGTACGAAGTCGCGGGCAGAAGCTAGTTTGAAATAAATGATTTGACTTTGACTTTACATCAAACATCGCAAACACGCATATAACTAAGATTTTTTTAAGTTGTTAAATCCCCTGCGCCTCAAAGAGATGTCAGCAGAACTGACGGGGCCGATGCCCTTTTTGGGTTGCGGTTTTTTATCCGAAAGTGTTACCGTGGCCCCTGGCAATATAGGTAACTGAAGGAACACGTGTGGGTTTTAATCAGTAAGAGTCTGACACGCCCTCCCGCTCCACCCAAAGTGGAACAAGTTATTTGATAATTTCCTACCCAAAAAAAAAACCCCTGAGAGTAGTTTATATCCAAGCTTGCAACCCTGAAAACCTTGTGCTATTTCCACGGTACTCGAAAAACTGCAAAATTCTGGCAAATGTTTCAGTTTTTTTGAAAAATATACGTTAAGGATGCATTTTTAGATATATTTGTTCATATTTTTGTGAAGGAAGTTAGACTTGATATAATTTGAACCGAATCCAAGCACTCTAGGTCTATTGGTTGCGAAGATAAACACACACTTCTTAAACACTTTCTCTACGACCTTAAATTCATTCGGTGCTTGTCCTAGCAAATTATCCTTTTTTTTGTGTGCGGAATTATCAAATAACTTCTCCCGCTCTGGCCGGAGCGGGACGTTCTGGGTGTGTCAGACTCTTACTGACTAAAGCCCACCCATGTTCCTTCAGTTGCTTGTATGTTGCCAGGGGCCACGGTATTACTTTCGGACATTTCTGCGACCCCAGCAGGCATCGATCCTAACGGACTCCGTCAGTTGTTCTGACATCTGTTTGAGGCGCACGTGGAACACAACGCGCCGTCGACCCAGGCATGGTCCTTATTGGACGGCGAGCTACCCATTGCTCACCATCCACAAGCCCGCGCCTACGGTAGCTGGGAATCGGCTGGGATTCCCGACGTCCAGGGTATCTCCTGTGGCGGCTAGGGGCGTGAAGCCACAAAATTTGCCTTTCCCTCAGGCATTCCGCCACCTCCTTCGTGAGCATTACCGCTTCGTAAAAGGAGGTGACGACTTCCCATGCCCTCTCGCTCCATATCATGGCCTGGACCAGAGCCGGATGCGAGAGATCACCGTCGCCGATCGCCTCCACGAGGACATGGTGGTGCCCCCGCCAAGCCGGGAAGACCTCCACCGTATGCTCCACCGTGTTCTCCAGTCGATCCACACAATGGTGATACCTGGGCGTTTCCTCCTGCCTTATCCGGAACAAGAACCTCCCGAAACAGCCGTGTCCGGTGAGGACCAGCATCAGGCGGAAGGTGAGGACGCCGTGGCGACTCTCTAGCCACTCCTCAAAGAAGAGACTTATCGCCGCAATTATGGCGTGCCCAGCACTGGGTTGCGACAATCACACTCTCCATGACGCCATGAGATCTCGCCGAAGCTCTATCCATTGTGCCGTGATTTCTCGCGGCAGCGGAGTTACGCCCTGGCATTTCACCTCCTTGCGTCACACCCAAATGTATCTTTTGCTTCCAGATCCCATGACGGCAATTCGGCAAGGAGGCTCGCCGCCTTACCGTAGACCGTGCGGTATCCCCGGACCAGCCAGATAGCCATGACTCTTTGGGACGCGTTCAACCGGCGGGCTGGCCACCGCCTCAAGGAACGCGCCCACACCGATGCCCCGTAAAGGGCTGTGAACCGCAAGAACTCCATGAAGAGCCTCTGGCAGGAGGCATTTGCAACCTCTAGATTGGGCAGGAGCCGCTTCAAGGCAACCCCGGCCCGCTCCAGTCTGGGACCCAAATGTCGGAAATGCTCCACGAAGTTCCACCGGCTCTCGAGGACGAGTCCCAAATACTTTATCGTCGACTCGACGCCGATGTGAACCCCTCCTATCGTCATTTGGGACCCCGATGGTGGCGCGTTCTGAGGACCATGAAAACACATGGCCTCGGACTTGTGCAGGGCCACCTCGAGTCCCAATTGCCGGATCCTTTCGACGATTGTCGCAACCCCGCGTGTTGCTAGTTCGGCCGCCGCCCGGTGCAACCTCCTCTGCGCCAGGACCAACATATCGTCAGCATAGCAAACAACGCTGACGCCGCTAGGGAGGTCGGCGCGCAGCACCCAGTCGTATCCGATGTCCCACAGATGCAGCCCCGTGACCGATCCCTGTGTGATACCGCACGATATATCTCGCCAGTTCCATTCTCCCTGATGACCGGGATAGATAACGGCCCTGTCCGTCAAATAGGCTTCAATCACATGACAGAGGTAGTTCGGCAACCGGTGATACCGGAGTGCCTCCCTGATGCAATTCAAGGGCAGTGTATTAAAGGCAAAGACGATCCCATGCCGAGCTACTACAGCATTCCCCGTCGTGAATGCCCGCACGCGCATGGTGGAGTCCACCGTAGAGCGCCCCCTGCGGAAATCAAACTGTCTCTCTGCCAAATCTGACCCCACCCGCACCGACGAGGCGGTCTGCAATGACTCTTTCAGTAGCAAATGTCACGAAATCGTAAATTTTTCACTATTCAAGATTTTTTAACTAGGTATTGAAGCTAAACATATTTCTTGAAGGCTGTCGAGCTACTTCGGTTTATAAATTATTTCTTAGGTTTTTCGTAGTAATGATTTAAAACGGTAAGTGTGAAAATCCAAAAAAAAACTCGAAGAAATAACTCACATGCACAACGCAAAACTTACCGATGCTTGAAAAACATCTTTGTATATGTCGTAGCACTTTGATATTTGCAAGAAAACCTGAAACATCTTTTTGCAATCGTTTTCGTTGCAGTCATTATTTGCTAAGAGTAAAACTCGATTATTCCATAATGTAACCTTATCGGTCAATAACTGAATTATTCTTATTGCATAAACTTTATCTGTGTCAATAGTTATCAAAGACAAAAGATTAAAAATACAAATAAACTGTGGCTTGATGTGAAATAAAAACATGAAAGTTAATAGCATAAAGTAAAATGCGAGAATAATAATGGGATGCATCCAACTTTTAATGACAGTCCGCTTCAAAATGGTCTCATCTTTAAGATATCTATGCACTTCTTGAAATGTCAAAACGAATGTGACATTCTTATTTGTTTTAACAGTATTTATGATGAAATTCATGACAAAACCGACACAGAAGAAGATAGAGTTGAAGATAGACGCAAAGTACAGAAAATTAATCAAACTATAACGTTTTAAATTTTCGTCAAGCAGCACACCAAAGTCTCGATACAAGTAAGCCGATACATACAGTACTGCCCCACACAATGATATAAACTTATTAAAACGATTATTCGAATGAATGAAATTGTTCTTGATGTAATATTTAGGATTCAGAACTAGTGTTTGCATCAAGTTTAGAGGTTGAAGGATCGACTGCACATCTTTATCGATCATGTTTTTGAAAACTGATTCATCACGAAAATTTCTTCTGGATGGATCTACCTTTCGTTCCAAAGAATTCATTTTGATTGAAAGTATCAAAGCAAGTGAACTATATTAAGTGAATATTGGAGCATATTAAGTGAATATTGGAGCACGAATACACTTGACTAAAGGCTTAACAAAATTTGAAGAGGGTGCTTGTTTAACCTTAATATGTTGTTGTTTTCCTTTACTGTTTGTTACACATATCGATTTCCTCACAATATTGTTTTATGCTATGATAGCCTAGAAATTTCGAGTTCCTATTCAATTAAATGTAAAAGCTATAAAATTGTAAGTGTCTGGGGTGAGTTACGTATTTAGAATTAAAACCTTTCAAATTGATTTTTATTATTTTTATTAAAGTTTGCTCTTTCACCTTGCTCTTAACTTTCGTCCCTCTTCTTCATTTTGTTTTCTTATGTTTTCCCATTTTAAATAAAAATCTTATTTTACAATAACAATTTTATTTTACTCCACAATGTCTAAATCCAGATCTCTTATCAGAAGTAAAATAGAGATAATATTTTGCTTTTTTTTAAATGTTCGAAACAAGTATAGTTGGTTATTAATAACGCCATCATCTTTAAGGGGAAAGTAGCATCGACGTAGAACATTTCACAAGCATTCACCTTGTCGAATGTTGCACGATGCAAGCGGTTAATATTCTTGCACAACTTTTTCTCAGCGTCTGTAATATTTGTTTAAGCGACTTATTTTTGATCATAGACAATACGGATATGGAAATTTCTATTAAATCATCATCAATTAGATTAATTTAATTAATGTTATCATATTTTATTTCTTCAGCATAATATTACACAAGCAGTGGTAATTACAAAAAAACTGACAAGGGGTCACTTAACTCAATAGGTAATTAAGAAAAAAAAAAGGGTTCTCCGTCCGAAAAACGATATTCCGATTTTCAATACTTCGAATAAACTGCTAAAATTAGGATTCTGATTCAATTATATTCAGTTACGGTACTCCCTTTCTTCTCCTAAAATTGTTTGTCCGAAAATCATTACCCATAACACATTTGCTATAAACTTCAGTAGGTAACCATAATGTTCAAAAATTCGAAATTTTGTTTTACATAATTATATTTACTTCTAAAATTATTGTCTTTATCGAGGGCTATAATAATTGAAACTCCTAATTTTGCATGAAATAAACTCATATGTCCTAAGTGTTGTATTATATAATTTGTATTATTCAGAATGTTCATTTATAGCAAAATTAAAAAAAAAAGTAGTCCTAAAACATTTGCTAAAAATTTGGTTTTAATGATAGACACGAATCGCTGTAAATCCGACTTCACGCAGTCTTGTCTGCCCTACCCCTAGAGTGTAATTTAGAATCGCGTAGGCGCGAAGGGGCGAGGCGGCCTGCGAGTTGAGTTGAGCAGGTGGTTGTAACGCTCGCCGCCGCGGCTGAGGCTGAGGTCAAGACGAAGCTGTGGTGGTGAGCGTTAACCACCTGCGACGATAAGCTCGCGTGGGACCGCCGGAGCCCCGCAGCGCCGGAGCCTTGACAGAAAACATGCCTGCTGCGTATTCGTTTGCATGCTGCATGCTTGCTTGCATGCTGCATGCATGGTATTTGCTTGTTTGCATGCTGCAAGCAGCGGCCGCCGAGCGCCAGATCCTCTCTATTGTTGGTGAATCATTTGGGTTAGGTTAGGTTAGAACTGTGACTAGCAAAAAAAATATATTTTATATTTCGGAATTCTAATTGATCGGTACTTTAATAATCGGAATTCGTATTTTTGATGTTTCGAATTAAGTCGGACTTTTTGTTATTTGATCTATTGAAACTCGGTATTTTGAGAATAGTACCTAATTATAAACGTTAGGAATATTGAAATTTTGGAATTATGAAAATAGGACGACTGATAAATTGAATTATGAAAATCGGTATTTTGGAATTCGTATTTGTAACTGACGGAATAAAGTTTTTCGTATTTATGTAGTGTACCCATTGTTTAGAGCTCCTTAGAAGACCTTTAAAAAAAAGTGTTTATAAGACAAATAAGTACCTGAACAGTATGTATTTAATATTAATCCACATGAGTCGGGAACATTATTCATGGCTATGTAAAACTTTTCACTTTTTCCGTTTCCGTGTGTCAAACTGTAAACATCATAGTTGAGCAGCTCCCGACAATATCGTATATAAAAGTTATTTACGCTCACTTGGTGATAAAAAAACATCACAAAATATAAATCTAAGTGCTGTGAATAGTGTGGAAGTGTTGATTTCACGTAATCCTGGACATTAAATCATATATTTGCAAGCAAGAAGCTGACTAGATTGCAAAATTGAGGTTAGAAATTGAGTCATCGTCAAGACGTCAGTTGACAGTGGCATATAGCTTAGTGTTGCCAACCCAAGGAAAATAAAACTACTATTCATTACGTTCCATTATACTCAGATTATATTATATTAGAAAATGGAAGATCAGTTTCAACTTTTATTTGAATTATTGAAAATTGAAACGCAAAAACAAACCATTGAAATACAAACATCTGTAACTAACAAGGTAATGGAAATATTGGATGTAAAACTAGAGCCTATCATAGCAGAAAATAAAAATTTAAAAACAAAATTAGAAAACCTCGAGAAAGAGGTGGAAACCTTGAAAAGAGCAAAGAAGCAGAACAACTTAATAATTTTTGGCATAAAAGAAGACGAGAATTCTACCCTAGAATTACTTCAAAATGTGAAGAAAGTTATTAAAACAGACTTAGGCGTTAATTTTGAAGAACGAGAGGTAAATAATGTGTACAAAATTGGAAAGAAGAAGCCAAGTGATAAGCCAAGACCCACCTTGGTTTCCTTTGTAAATGAATGGAAAAAGAATGAAGTAATGAAATTTAAGAAAAATTTTAAAGATTTGTACGTCACAGAAGATTATTCTAAAGATGTCCTAGAGAAAAGGAAAATGCTTCTGCCACAACTGATAGAGGAGAGAAATAAAGGAAACATTGCATATCTTAAATATGACAAAATAATAATAAAAGGGAAAAATGTTATAAACAGTGACAATCGGCAAAAAAGGAAAATATTAACATCTCCTGAAACCAATAAACATCACAACAAATAATAAACAATAGCAACTAAATGTCGGTAAACGGAAAACACAACAATCATTTAATAAAAAGAACAAAGTAAAAACAAATCATAACACTCCCCCAAGCCGACTGGTCCTCGTGGGGGAAAATGACCACGACCCTCTAAAGGTTAAAAATAGTGCCAACACACACAGTCAAAAGAAAACAAATGATATTCATATAGCAACTATAAACTGTCGATCTCTTAGAACCCCCGAAAAACTCCAAGAATTAGAAATAGCATTAGAAGAAATAAAATGGGATATTATAGGGATAAGTGAAATGAGAAGATTTGGGGAACAAATTGAAGATCGTGGAAAGTATATACTACAATATAAAGGAGAGACGCCAGGACTTTATGGAATCGGATTTATTGTCAAAAAGAATTTAGTAAACAACATAATAGAACTAAGAGGAATTTCAGAACGTATCGCAATTCTTAATATAAAACTAAACGAAGAAGAATGGTCTATTATCCAGGCGTATTCACCAACGGAATCGGACAAAAACGAAGACTTAATAAAAACTGAAAAAAAAAAAAAATTATGAAGAACTCCAGAACACCATCGGAACGACACATAAAAATGTGATAGTGATGGGTGACTTTAATGGCCAAATCGGAACACAAAATAGTGGCGAAGAACATACCATAGGAAGCCACGGTTTTGGCACTAGAAGCAAGAATGGTACAAGGTTGGTTAACTTTTCAGTAGAAAACAGATTAAGAATTCTAAACAGCTTTTATAAAAAGAAAATAACAAAGAAATGGACATGGATCTCACCTAACGGTCTTCACAAGAATGAAATAGACTTTATTATGTCCAATAATAGCAAAGCTTTTAAAGATGTGTCGGTCATATATGATTTAAATTTTAACACTGACCATAGAATGGTACGGGCTACAATGACAGGAACACGCCCCAAGAAAACAAGACAATTTCATAATAAATATGTAGTTGCTCAGTACACTGGCGACACAGAATTACTGCTTAAAAATCTCCAAACATCATTAGATAATAAAGAACATTTACCAATACAAGAAAAATACAACAAATTACTACACCAACTAAAAACTGCAACTATGAAAACAAATACAAATAGTAAGAAAGAAATCTCATTTAAAAGCAAGGAATAACTACATAAACGCAAGGAACTACTACAAGATAGGAAAACAAAAGAAAACCGTAAAAAAATATCAGAAATAAGTGAAGTGATTAATGAACAACTACGGAAAGAAAGAAAAACAAACCGAACTAATACAATGAAGAATTATATAACAAAAACAGGAGGAATAAAAAAGGCACTAAAAGAACTAAATTGCAAAAAGGATTGGATATCAACTATGAAAAGAAAAGACGGTAAAAGTACAGGAAAGAGATCGGAGATACTAAAAGCTGCTACAGATTTTTACCGAAATTTATACCAAAGCCAAAAGATGGGACAAGCTGTAAAAGAATATGATAAACCAACTGATGAAGAGGAAGTACCTGAAATACTAATAGAAGAAACTATAAAAGCAATTGATACACAGAAGAACGATAAAGCTCCCGGATCAGATCTCGTTACAAATGAACTACTGAAAACAACATTACCAGTGATTGCTCCGAAACTTACAGATATATTTAACGAAATTATCACAACAGAAAAGATTCCCGAGGATTGGACAAAATCAACCATTATACTATTGCATAAAAAGGGCGATAAAGGAGATATATCAAATTACAGGCCCATTAGCTTAATGTCTAATGTCTATAAGGTATTTTCAAAAATTATACTATCAAGAATTACCGACACTCTTGAAGAAAATCAGCCCAAAGAGCAAGCTGGATTTCGACGAAATTTTTCCACCAAAGACCACATCCACGCCCTTAGACAAATATTGCAAAAATATAAAGAATATAACAAGACTTACTACTTAGGGTTTGTTGATTTTAACAAAGCATTCGACACACTAGAACATGAGTTTATATGGAATGCACTAAAAACACAGGGCGTACAAACAAAATACTTGCGAATACTCCAAAATGTATACACCAACAGTACAGCGCAAGTTAAGTTAGAAACTATAGGCGAAGAATTTTCTATCAAGAGAGGCGTACGCCAAGGAGATCCCATCTCACCTAAATTATTCTCAGCCGTCTTAGAAATGATATTTAGGAACCTAGATTGGAAGAATAAAGGATTAAATATAAACGGCGAAAATCTGAGCCACTTACGTTTTGCAGACGACTTAATAATTTTCTCTGAGAGCCCAAAAACATTGAAATTAATGCTACAACAACTAGCCGACGAAAGTGACAAGGCAGGTCTAACAATGAATTTAACAAAAACAAAAATTATGTCAAACTCTACACAAAAAGATACTATAACAGTGAATAAAGAGCAAATAGAATATGTACATGAATATGTTTACTTAGGACAATTAATATCTACCGAAGACTGCATGAAAAAGGAAATAGAAAGAAGAATAACTAACACCTGGAAACGATATTGGTCACTTAGCGAAGTTATGAAGAACAAAGAAATGCCAATGAACGAAAAAAAAAAGGTATATAATATGTGTATTTTGCCATGCTTGCTATACGGTTGTCAAACCTGGGCATTGACCGAACAACTGGCAAACAAAATAAAAGTTTGCCAAAACGGAATTGAGAGAAGTACGTAGGTGTTAAAAGAAAAGACCAAGAAAAATTAAAAGAAATTAAAAGTAAAACTAAATTCAAGAATGCATACATAACATACAAACAACTAAAATGGAGATGGACAGGACATATGACAAGAGAGAAGAAGGAAAAATGGACAAGACTAATAACAGAATGGTACCCGCTAGACTGCAAAAGGAACAGAGGAAGACAAACTAAGAGATGGGAAGATGATATTAAGAAAATAGCGGGTCCAACATGGACTCGAACGGCAAGGGATAGAATTGATCTTTAGAGGAGGCCTTTGTCGGAAGACAAGTTGAGGACTAACTACCGTTTGCCGAATTAGAATTAGTTAAACATGAATAGTATAACAGTTTATAAAGTATATTAGATTTAGATAGTATTAATGAGTTCTTAGGCAAACTTACAAATTTTGTAACTAAGATCAACAATAGTATCAAACTCTTAATAATCTAGAAGTATAAAGATATGAACGTGAAACATACAACAATCTGTAAAAATACAAAATTCACCTAGAATTATTGCCTATTCACCTATTCATGTTATCTCTTCAATTATAGTAAATCAGAATCTACACTACAATATATCAAGCTATATAATATTTGTCCAGTATATGCTGACCTCACATTTTATTGGATTTCCGTATTATGAGAACTCAGGTTGTACTGGTAAGTTTAGCTTGATGTGTCGTGCGTACAGTGCCTGTCTTGCCGTGCTTGCATAAAGAAGCGAGTAATTTAAGGAAGAGCACTTTTTTTTGGGAGTACATACCTTTTTAACGTAAACAAATAATAAAACTGAAATCGTTTCTCACTGTCTATATTAAGCTATTACAATTATTTTATTATTATAACAAACCACATTATACAATATGATACAAAAACCCTGTCGGATCCCAAAAGGACACATAGGTACTGCAATAACATTATAAAAAGTAATAAAAAAAAACTTATTATTATTGAAAATAAAAAAAATTGTTACAACTCACGTTTTTAGAACCAAAATCATCCCAATTTCATAAAAACTTGGAAATTTTTTAATAGAGTTCATTGGTTCTTACTTGTAGACACTCGCAAAACGATGACAGCCGCCCGCGCCTCATATAATAAGCCGGTATAAATCCCCATTTAAAAAAATGCGTTCACTTTTTTTTCTTTTATCTTAAAAATTACCACATAAATGGACTCTCAGTATGATTCTTAACAAAACCCTCACGGATCGTACAGGGTTTTTGTTACACGCTGTATAATAAATAGATGATGATTGAAATACGTGATTCTTACAACTCAATGATTTATTTTGTTAAATTTTGTTATTTTTAGATCACGCTTCAATCGTTTTGAGGACAGATATTAAAGTAGCGCAAACTGTAGCAAAACAATAGAATAGTTAGAAATTAAAGCCATCATTTTTAACGGAAAAGTTGCATCAATATAGAACATTCTATAGATATCCATCTTGTCAAATGTCACTCGATGTAAGCGTTTAATATTCTTGCAAAACGTTTTTTCAGCATCTGAAAAAGTATTTCCATTTGATACTTATTTTTATTCATAGTGAGGAATATTATGAGGAATGTAATTTTGGAAATAATAGCATGTCTCAAAAGATTTCTTTTGAGACATGCTATGCGAAAATTAATTTCAATACAATTGAAATTAGTTACTAAAATACCTGTACAATTTGATTTCAAAATAAGCGCGCATGAGTTTTGGACATAATTCATCGCTATGTAGAAATTTTCACAGTACAAGCTCAAAATAATTTCAAATATCCAACTCTTGATCGTCCACATGTACAAACAGGTAATTGTTAAATATGCTGTGTGCTGCAAAAATTTAAATGACTATCATTTTTGTTAGTACATTTCTTGATTATTTTTCTTTAGTCATCATCATTATCTGCCTTTACCCAACTATGTCGAAATGACGTGTGGAATTCAAGGATAGAGTTATTATGTAGATTAGCGTATTCCAGGCATAAGTCGTAAGGTTAAATAAATCGGTAGGGTTTAAACATTACACTCACATATGTACCACTACGGGCTGCGAGATCAAAAATTTCAAGCGATATTTGAAATTTGATTACAACGTGAAAAAATAACTCAAATGTGTGATCTGAAAATAAAATCATAAGTTAGTTCAGAACCTGATGTTATATCTTTGGGGATATAATGGTGCAAAAAAAGGCCCAAGAATTGCAGTCTTTAAATATTTAATTTACGACAACCATATTACAAGACTTTCTCTTAAGGGTATTGGCGGCAAAAGTGTCCACAGATAAAATTATAAAAAGTCACAATGTCACTTTGAAGTTGACAGCGAAGGAGATGTTGTTATTGTAAAAACACTGAAATGTTGCCACTTTTGAAGGTCTTTTGTAAAGCCTGAACATATTCCGGGGCGTTGAAAGATCACTTTCAACAGCTATTGAGCTCGTCCGCCGTAGGTAGTTTGCAGAGCCGCACTAGAGAGCGTCGCACGCAGCCTTTGTTGGTGAGAATGTCGGCCACACGGGCTATCCCATCGGGTCCAGTTATGAGTTTTACAACACGGCCGAGCTTCCAAGCCAGAGGGGGGGCGCCATCATCTGCTAAGAGCACCATGTCTCCAACTTCCAGCCTTGAAGTATTCGTTCGCCATTTGGTTCGATGCTGTAACTCGGCCAGATATTCCTTCTGCCACCGTTTCCAAAATTGTCTTCGGATTGCTTCTAGACGTTCATAACGCCGCAGCTGACTTTCCTTGATGTCCGTCAGATCTGGTGTCGGCAGAGCGGTCAACGGCCTCCCAATGATGAAATGCCCAGGGGAAAGGGAGAGGAGGTCGTCAGGACTGGAGGAAAGGGGGGATAAGGGACGACTATTGAGAATAGCTTCCACTTGCGCAAATAAAGTAGAAATTTCTTCAAAAGTTAAATGGCTGTCACCGATGACACGCCTTAAAAAATATTTTGCCGATTTAACGCCGGCTTCCCAAATGCCACCGAAATGAGGAGTGTAAACCGGAATGAACGTGAATTTAATTGATTGCTGACTTGCAAAATCAGACAAAGGCTCCTGATTATCCTTTAGGAAGGATCCAATATCCTTAGCGGCGGCAACAAAGTTGCTTCCATTGTCGCTAAATATTTCCGTCGGTTTGCCGCGACGAGCGATGAAACGCCTAAGTGTCAGTATAAATGCATCTTTCGATAAGTCACTGACTGCTTCGAGATGAATGCATTTATACCGCAAGCAGACGAAAAGGCATAAATAACATTTGACTACACGACTGCCACGACCTTTGCGATTCACAATATAAAATGGACCAGCAAAGTCCAAACCAACGGATATAAAAGGATAGTCGGGCGTTATACGTTGAGATGGCAAATTACCCATCTTGGGTTGCAGAGTCAAACCTCGTGTTCGCCTACATCGTACGCAATTATTGACTGTACGTCTTGCAAGATGCCTACCATTTATTGGCCACACTATTTCTCTTACAGTCGCTAACAACAGTTGTGGACCAGCATGCAAATGGTTTATGTGTTCCCTTTCAAAATATAATTTAGTTAGCCTATGTGAAGCATGAATTAGAATTGGATGTTTCTTTGAATAGGAATGTGCTGACGCATCAATTCGTCCACCGACACGAATAAGTTTGTTATCGTCTAGAAACGGTGACAACGATAATAATTTACTATTACTATTCAAAGATTTACCTTTCTTTAGAAGATCATACTCAACAGGGAACGCTTGACTCTGGGCAATAACACAAAGAGAATGGAGTGACTCTCGCAGTTCATTAACAGACAATATACCTACACGCTTACTATTTTTATTTTTAACATTATATATGAATCTGTGAACGTAAGCAAACGATCTTTGTAATTTAGTTAAAGATGAATATTTATCAAAGTCAATGATAGGTTCATTAACTATCGCCGAATGTACCTTTACTTCCGGTAACTCTTCGGAATCATTGACGCCTAACTTAGGCCATTCAGACTCATTTTTAAATAAATAACTAGGCCCTGTCCATCACAGCGCCATTGCTACTAAGCGTTTAGCATCTACTCCCCGTGATATTAAGTCAGCAGGGTTAGAATCCGTGGGAACATATCGCCACGCTGAACAAGAAGTTAATTCTTTAATTTCACTAATACGATTAGCTACAAATACTTTTAATTTACTGACGTCACTACGAATCCAACCTAATACTACTGTGGAGTCACACCAGTGAACTAGCTTATTAGGCTTGCAACGGAGCGAGTCTGTTACAGAATTGGTGAGTTTAGCTGCGAGCAAGGCCCCACAGAGTTCTAGGCGGGGAATGGTGGTAGGCTTCAAAGGCGCCACCTTAGATTTGGCACATAGCAGTCTGACCGTGACGTCCCCATTATGACTAATCGTTCTTACATAAACACACGCACCATATGCGTAATTCGAGGCATCGCTAAATGAATGTATTTCAATAAATTGAGGCGATAAACCTATAACTAATCTAGGTACTTTTAAATTAGATAAATACTTTACATTTTCAGAAAACTTAGTCCAATCATCTTTTATTTCCTGAGGGACTGGCTGATCCCAGTCCAATTTATGCTGCCAAAGTCTTTGTATCATTATTTTTGGTATCACTACGACTGGACTTAAGATACCCAATGGGTCAAATATTTTGAAAGCGTTTGACATAATAAATCGTTTTGTTATGGTTTGACTATTATCATGTGAGAATCCTTTTATAGGAAAATGCAATGTATCACTAGATGGAGTCCAGCCCAACCCTAGCGTACTAGACGACTCGCTAAATATTAAACTATCTTGTTCATTCATATCTACATTATCAAAAATAGAAGAATGATTTGTTTTAAATTTTCTTAAATTAAAACAACTTGCCCTTAACGCTTCAGATACAGCTTTATGTATATAAATTAATTGCTGTGAATCATTTGAACCCGTTATGAGATCGTCAACATAAAAGTCTTTCTGGATGATGCACTTTATGAGCTCATCATCCTGTTCCTGTCCTACCTGCCATAGACAGCGTGTACTCAGGTAACTCGCACATGCTGTTCCATAGGTCAAAGTATTGAGCATAAGTGTCTGAATGGGTTCAGATTCCTCTTTACTCCACAAGATAAGTTGCAAGTACCTATCATCTTCGTGTACTAAGACTTGACGATACATCTTTTCGATGTCTCCAGTAAGCAAATACTTGTATTGCCTAGAGCGTATCAAAATAGAGAAAAGAGTATCCTGTACGGTGGGACCTACCCTTAATATGTCATTCAAAGAACAACCGGAAGTGGAAGAAGCAGAACCATCAAATACTACACGAAGCTTGGTAGATTCACTTTCCTGTTTAAGAACTGCGTGATGACACAAGTAATAACTTGGACCTATACTATCTCTAAAATTATCATTTAACACAGATAGATGCCCTAGCTCTGCATACTCATTAATAAACTTAGTATACTCTAATTTTAACATAGGGTTTCGTTTTAACCGTTTTTCTATGTTAATAAAGCGTCTCTTAGCTAACTTGTAAGTATCGCCTAAACAATCAGCAGTATCCTTAAGTGGTAATTTTACACAAAATCTACCTATATTGGTTTTAGTTGTGTGAGTGAGAAAATGTTTTTCACATTCATTTTCGCTTGTAATTAATTTTCCAGGAATTTCTTCCAAATCCCAGAATTTACTCAGCATTTTATCAATGCTATCATCACTACTATCACATTTGGAAACTAAACTGTGATTACAGTGAACATTTTTATCTGACTTCACAGATTCCATGGGACCAGACACAATCCAACCTAACTGTGAACTTCTTAACTTAGGATTTTTGACACCTAATGAGAATTGTTCGTTACCTAGAATGTCCCAGAATAAGTCTGCGCCTATCAAGACATCTATGTCGCCTGGTTTGTAAAACATGGGATCAGCCAGCTGAATATTTTCAGGTAACTTCAAAGAACCAATATAGATGGGGACCTTTGGCAGTCTACCTGTTAATTCCTTCAACACAAGACATGTGCAGCTTATGTTAAACTTACTATTTATTGATTGTAATTTAATATTACAACTTTCAATAACATTATTTGTTGATGTGTTTCCTATGCCAATGACCTTTAGAGTGTCAATGGGATGTGACATCAATGATAACCTGATCTTTAGGGATTCAGTTATAAAAGATGATTGGCTGCCACAGTCCAATAGTGCACGAACTTTGACCTTTTGCTGGCCAAATGGATTCGATACCTCCACCATGGCTGTTGACAATAAAATTTGACTTGTATTTTTATTAGAATAATTTGCTACTATCTCACCTGGCTCATCAACCGAAGCGAGACTTGCCGACGTTTGCGGACGGTGTAGCAAGCTATTATGCCTCTCAGTGCAGCCAGACTCTTGGCATGACCTGAATCGACAATCCTTAACGGAGTGACCCTGTCTCAAACAGTTAATGCAAAGTTTATACCTTGTCACATCCGTCATTCTATCATCAATACCCTTAGCCTTAAATGTTGGACAGTCATAAATTCTATGACGTTCGTCGCAAACAATACATGAAAAACCCTTTAGTCCTTTATTCTTATTATTATCACTAGTGCTTGCAAAAGATTTTATATTATTATTCTGACTCTTTCTTTGACTTTGTTTATTTGGAGTCAAACGATGAGGAGTTGTAGGTTTCTTTGAATCTATGTTGCTGGAATTATTATTACTGCGATTTGCAGATTCGAGCACACTAGCACGATCCATAATAAATTTAAAAAACTGCTCCAAATTTGGTAGCTGACTTCCTAAACTACTGCGATATTCCTCCCATTTCAATAAGGTTTGACTATCGAACTTAGCTGACAACATGAATATAATAATGACATCCCAATTATCCGTTGGCTGGCCCAAGCTGACCAAGGCACGTAAGTTTTTAGTAATATGGTCAACTAAATATCTTAAAGATTTTTCTGACTCACCTGGAAGCTGTTTCATATTCAGTAATGAATCAAGATGATGATCAATTAATATTCTGTTGTTATCATACCGTTGACAAAGCAGCTTCCAAGCTTCAGTATAATTTTTAGCAGAAACTTCAAGATTGGAAACAATTCTGGCTGCGTCACCTTGTAAATATGAATTTAAATAATAAAACTTATTAATTTCAGAAATACGGTCATTTTTATGTATTAAACCTTCAAAGGTATCTCTAAACTCTAACCAACGGAAATATTCACCATTAAATTTAGCTATTTGTATTTGTGGGAGCCTTAATCCTAAATTGTGATGATCTTCCGGACAACATGAAGCATAGTGATCAGAACCATGTCTCTGTTCGCATTCATTTTTCTGAGAAAACATGACTAATAAGTTTTTGGCAGTGGCTATGTTGATTATTATGTCTTGCTCAATGATGTCACGTTCATCAATTTCAGCATCAATGTTGTCAGAACTCAGAACCTCTATTTCACTTTGCAAGTCATCAACTTTTACGGATAATGCCTCAAACTTTGCAAGCTTTAAATTTAACTCTGTCAATTGAATATTATTCAATTCCTCTTGTTTAGAAATAATACATAAATAGTTTTTAAACTTAGTAATTTGCCCTTTAGCGGACGCTCTTTTTGTTAACAATTCTTTATAACGGTGCTTAGCTTCAGCCATTGCAACCAAAGATTTTTATGAAAGTTGAGGAATTATCACGAACACAATAAAAAGAATGGGCTCACGTTCCTCGTCTCGGTGTCACCTGCCGATCAGGAAGCCGGGTGCGCACGATCAGCAGCGCGCCAGTCGGACAGCTATGCGGTCTCGATCAGGCAAAGAAGCTTGCACGGGTGACCTGAAATAGTCGGCAGACTACTAAATATCGAGACACTAATATATTGTAAATTGGGGGTACCTAGTGTAAAGTTGAACTGAGACCGGAAAGTTTGCAATTCTTGTAATCACCTTATTCACACAAATGGATGCTTTTTAAGGATATTTTGATAATAGGAAAGGTAATTAGGGGTATTCAATGACGGAAAGGCACTTAACTTCGGGGCGACGCGTTGATGCTCTCGATTCTCGACTTGGCGGACTTAGGGCTTCGGCGTCGATTTCCTCGTATGTAGGTAGGTAGCGATTCCGACGAAGAATTTTTCTTAGTGGTCGCGGATTTCTTATTTTAATTCCCCTCATGGGCCACCATGTTATATCTTTGGGGATATAATGGTGCAAAAAAAGGCCCAAGAATTGCAGTCTTTAAATATTTAATTTACGACAACCATATTACAAGACTTTCTCTTAAGGGTATTGGCGGCAAAAGTGTCCACAGATAAAATTATAAAAAGTCACAATGTCACTTTGAAGTTGACAGCGAAGGAGATGTTGTTATTGTAAAAACACTGAAATGTTGCCACTTTTGAAGGTCTTTTGTAAAGCCTGAACACCTGATAATCAGTAAATTTCTTAAAAAATGGTAAATTTTCGTACCACATTCTGGAAATAAGTCCTGTAGATCTTATAACACTCCAAAATATTAATATAAGTTTGAAACATTTTTTTGCAATAAGTTTCACTGTCACTATGATCCATCTGTTGCAAATGTTGAGCTTGAATGTTCCATAAATCAACTTTACTGTTTAAGAGCTTAATTAGTCGGATAGCGTACACCAAGTTTATTTCAAAACACAATAAAAATAATCCACAAAAGAATTCGTAGGGAGGAAGCCAAAGAATTATGTTAGAAAAGGGATAATATACAAATAAAACCCTAATGTTAAGATGACACTGATCCAATTCCAAATAATAAAGCGCTTAAAGTAAACCTTCTCGTTGAGAAATCTATGAACTTTTTGAATTTTCAAAACAAAGGAAATGTTTTTTTTTATTTGAAGTACATTGAGGACGTAATTCATAATGAATCCGATACTAAACGTGACAAAATCGAAGTAAGAGGTGATGTATTTTAAATTGATAAATTTTCTTGTATCTTCGTCTAAACACAGCTTATAGATGCGGTAGACGAACAGAAAAATAAATATCACCATGGCACACAATGCCACCAATTTCAAAGTAAGGCTGTTTGGATAAATGAAGTTATCCTTAATGCGATACTTGGGACAGAACAGAATATTTTGCACGAGGTTTAAAGGGAAAAGCATCGACTGAACATCTTTGTCAACCAAATTGTTTAATGGACCTTGGATACTCTTTCTTTTGTGATACTGTTATCGTCCTTGTGTAGACTCCATTTTATTCGGATTATGCAGGTACGAATGAATAATAATTGTGACTGTTGAAATTTGTTTTTCTTAACAATAAGTTAAGAAGTAGTTGATGAAAATTTAATTAATTTATTATTTGACGAATAGTCCATTAACAATATTAGTTGTCTTCATAACAAATATGAAAATGGTGTGACGAATAAATATAATTTGAAACTTTAGGTTTTACTAATAAAATAGAAACGGTGCTTGCTTTCTTTAATAAATAAAAACAAACATTTTAAAATTACATTCACAATTATTTCATAATATTTTCTCCATTTTTAAACTATGTTAAAATCGTTTTGACTGTACCTATGCACTTCAAACGGTGAAGAAAAAATGCAATAATGTACTGTAACTAATTAGTTTCTAAAACCCTATCTATTTCTAAAATTATGAGTTAAAGTAACTCAAACTGCAGTAACACAATAGTACCTATAGTGAGGAAGTAATGCTATCATTTTTATTGAAAAAGTAAAATCTACGAAGAACGTTCCGCAAGCATTCATCTTGTCGAATGTCGCTCAATGTGATCGTTGTGAATTCTTGAACAATATTTTCTCAGCATCTACAAAATTTCCTAACGATACGCGCCGTGTCCAGAAGTACCGCTTTCTAGATTAAGCCCTTGATCCAGCTGCCTAACGAGAACCTTCTCAGGTGTTGGTCGAGGCTCTTGGCTATTATGCCAGTAGCCGTCACGACTATCGGCACAATAACTGCTGTATCCACATCCCACATGTCGACAACTTCGCGAGCCAGGTCAAGATACTTAATCTGCTTATCTTTATCAGCTTTCACGAGGTTCTCGTCATGCGGGACCGCTATATCAATAACCATTGTGCGACATTTTAATCGATCTATCACCACTATGTCTGGCTTATTGGCAACAATTATAAGTCCTGTCAGTAATGATAGATCGATCCCAATACAACGTGATATTGCCATTTTCGAGAACTGGGTCGGGCACATACCTATAGTACGGTACTTCCGATTCTTCAAGACTGTATTTCAGAGCAAGTTGCTGGTGTATTATCCTGGCTACAAGGTTGTGCCTATGCAAGTAGTCTCGATTAGCCAGACGTGAACAGCTAGAAATAATGTGTTGGATTGACTACCCCGGACGGTGGCATTCCCGACACATGTCAACCGTGCCGTCCTTCACAATATATTTCCGATATTTGTTCGTCATCATAACTTCGTCCATAATCGCAAATACAAAACCTTCGGTTTCCCCAAAGAGATCACCGAATCGCAACCAGGATATGGACGCTAACAGGTCAACCATTTTCGAGTTTTTTTTTTTTAATGTATGAAGTTTAATTATAAAATGTACCCGATAACCCTGATATACAGGGTTAATGGTTAGACGTAACCATTTTCAAGTAGTTAAAATTTTTATGTTTTAAAATGTATGAAATAAAAATGTAAAATGTAACCAATAACCCTGATATACTGGGTTAATGGTTTTACGTCAGCAATACGTTAAGGGGATGTAAGAGAGGTTATTTACAACCAAATGGCGCCTTTTAACTCCTATGCAAATGTTAACAATTTTCGAGTCACATTGGCATAGGGGTCATCAAGGGTAATTTGATTGCAAATAACCTCTCCTACATCCCCTTAATGTATTGTCGACGTATAACCAATAACCCCGGTATGAAAAAGACTTCATACACCTAAAATTATAAAAACGCGAACTGTAACAATACAATAATATAGTTAGCAAGTAAAGCCATCATCTTAAGCGGAAAAGTAGCATCGACGTAGAACATTCCACAAACATTCATCTTGTCGAATGTAGCTCGATGTAGCCGGTTAACATTCTTGCACATCTTTCTCTCAGCATCTGAAATATTTGCATTACCTATAATAATAAATAATATAAAAAATACGTATCTAGATCTACTACAATTGAGACGGTGCCTGCGGTAGCTACATGGTACGTAGCTCGCTGTGCGCGAGTCCAGCAGCATACGTTACGGGTGGAGCGTCATCAATCGACATGGTGAATGTGTATGTTTTATTAGGTACTTATATTTAATAATTAATATAAATAAATGTAAATAAATATTATGATTGTGTTTGTATATAAATGTGTTGTGTTGTCTAAGTATATAATATACATAAATGAATAAGTGGTATGGTAGGTATGTACCCCACAAGCCTACCTAGCTGTAATAGTTTTCCTTTTAATTTAGTTATACATATATTCTACTGCTGTGAATTTTTCCACCCATCCAGAACCAACCATTTAGCTGGCAGGGGGGGGGGGGACACTTGACTCTAACAAAAATTTGCAACGATACCCCACACAATGGGACAGACGAGAAAAAAAACACCCCCACTTTACGGGTAGGTACGCAATAAAAATGTGACGCAAATTTTATGTGACCACTTTGTTGGCACTTTGATTAATATGTACACTCATGCCAAATCACAGCTTTCTAGTACTAACAGTCTCTAAGCTAAACCGCGGACAGAGAGACGGACATGGCGCAACTATAAAAGTTCCTTGTCCACCATCCTGCACCTCGCAGCTACATCTGGCACCATCTCAAGAATACGGTAGTCCTGTAACCTAACAACGGTTGTGGTTATTAAAATTACCTGTATGGCTTGATTTTAAAATGGTTGCGCATGAGCTTTGAACATTATTCATTGCTTTGTAAAACTTTTCACAATACGAGCTCAAAATAATTTCAAATATAAAAGTTTTTATCGTCCACGTATATAAAAATATTACAAAAAACCGCGCAGGAAACTGTAAAAAATTTAAAAAAAAACATGAGAAACTTTTAAAGCCCAACTAAAACAATCATGGTAAAACTGGACCAGATATTTCAGGCAAACGATCACATTAATTTAATTTATTTATCTCAGATACACTGATCTATATGATATTTATGTTAGTATACCTACTTAAAAATTACGTTAGTAAACAAAGATTAAAATACATGCCACAATAATAATTATTATTATAACTAATATCAAATCAAACTATCACGTAAAATTTGCTAATAGCTCTAGAGCTACGCGACCGAAACCAGCCGTACCAGCTTGGCAGTGCAGAATTGAGCGCCGTATTGGTGAGGCCCAGAGCGCTCATCGGCAAACTAATCTGCTTCAGGGAGGGCAATACTCGCCCGAGAGTGATACGCTTTGTGAGGCGGGCGTTCTCAAGGACTGAAGCAGCCCTAAGGACTATATTTTCCGTGTCACAGAGCGCATCGACTTCCTGAAGCAGAAAGTGTACGCATAGGCAAACCGTATCCGTAAGTATTAGTGGCGAGCAGAGCGATACACGCACAATCGCTCCTTCCAGAGTGATGAAAGGTGGGTTCATAGAGCTTGGGAGCCATTGGACCAAAGTGTGGCTGACCCGCGCCTACCAGATGATGATGCCATGGATTCTTTCTGGCTGAGTATCTGGTCGGTGCCTGTCAGTCACATTGAAGGTATTTGGACTGGGAAGTCGAGCGAGCCTGCGATCCAATACCAGAAATGGGGGCTATTACCATCTGCCCCCGAGATATAGCACGTGCAGTTCGTCCGTTGCCTAACTGGAAGTCTCCAGGCCCAGACAGGCTGCACAACTTCTGAATAAAATGGTTTGTGAGACCGCTTGCTTACTTGGCGGCTCAGTACCAGACTGCTTTGTAGTCTAGGTAACCCCAGTTCCTAACAACAGGAATTACCCACCTGCTCTATAAATCTGGTAGCACCGCGAAACCCAAAAATTATAGGCCGATCACGTGTTTACCGATGGTCTATAAAGTTGTTACATCTATTTTAAGAGCTAAAATAAACAAACATATAGACACCAACTCCATTATATCTGCCTCTCAAAATGGATGTAGGAACGGGTCCCGCGGTATTAAGGAGTTACTTCTCATCGATATAGCCATTAGCCAACAGGTTCGCCGTTCCCGAAAGGATCTGTCGACATGCTGGATAGATTATAAGAAGGCCTATGACTTGGTGCCACATACATGGCTCATGAGGATTCTGCAGTTGTATATAGTAGATACAACTCTGCGCACCTTCCTGATGTCGTGTATGGGGCAATGGAGGACGGTCCTTCGCTGGGAACTGTTTAAAGATATTAACATCATGACGGTACCTTGTCAATATATCTATGAAAACATCATGTACGTAAGGAAAAATCTAAGTCTTTTCAGTAAAAGAGGTGATAGACACAATTATAGGATTAGAAATAGGGAACAATTAGTTCAACCGGGTTTCAGATTGGCTAAAGTAGACTCATCCTTAATGGGGTGCTGTTTAAAATGTTATAATAAAATACCTTCCCACATAGTCCAACTGAACGAAACGAAATTTAAATCATGTATAAAACGCACACTATGCTGCCAAGCATATTATAAGTTGGGGGATTACATCGCTGATAAAAATGCTTGGCTCAGCGCTGGTCCAGCTCCACAAGGGCGCATAAACTAATTGATTAGCATTCGAAAATATTGTTGCAGCTGCTGAAGATTGTAAAACTATCTTTCGCTTGTGTAAATTCAATCTCTTTGTATTGTATAATTGCATATCACATGTGTGAGCACTGTGACCATGTTGTACATTCCATAAAGCTACCATTTACTGGGTACGTCTTTCATTGACTTGAATGTGCCCTGGCGGCTGAGAGTATGTCATGCTCACTCAAATGTCTCGCTGATGGTGGCGTGTGTGTTGGATCATTAAGTTCCCTTCAAAATGGTTGAGCTAAATGGTGCTGATTCATGCGTCATGTTCCTGAACGGGCGCCGCCGTCAGTAGGGTCTGGTCATCTCTTAGCTGCCACGGTTTATTTTAATTCATTTAAATTTTTGAATTGTTATTATACTTTTATTACGGACGCTTTTAACGTGCACGTCTTTCTACATTGTTTTCACATGTATAAATTCTACACGAATTATGTAACCAATATTTTGTAACAATATTTTGATTTAAAAGAGTGTCCGTGGAGTTTCTTGCTCGTTCTTCTCCATAGGTACCTACTACGCTTTGGAATGGGCAACTAGCTTCATTTTTCTGACTGACCGATCCCTTGACAATTCAAAAGTACCTGTAATTCGTTTATTTGAAATAAATGCTTTGAGTTTGAGTTTGAGTTTGCCTCGCGAGGTTGTCGACATGTGGGATGTGGACTCAGCGATCATTGAGCTGACAGTCGTGACAGACAATGGCTTAATCGCCAAGAGCCTCGACCAACACCTAATGAGGCTTTCGTTGGGCAGCTGGATCATGGTCTTGATTCAGAAAGCGGTACTCCTGGACACGGCTCGCATTGTCAGCAGATTTCTCTCTCTGGAGCCCTGACCACCGGTAACTTGGACCCTGTTCCCGATACCGGTGGGCTACTATTTTTAAATGTTTCTATATTTTTATATTCTAATATTTAAAAATGTAATTTATAAGTATTTTAATGAAATAAAAGATAGTTATAACTAAAATAAATAACTACATATAAACAGAAATAGGTACATAAAATCAAATTATAAAATAAATTAATAAGCCAATTGCATCCTTAAATTCATTATAATTGTAAAATAAAATAAAATAATATAAAACAAAAAAATACAAAAAAAAAAACAACCGACTTAAAAAAAACACTACAAAGTGAAAAAAAAACTTTAATTTCGGAAGTCGGTGTCTTTGGTTTTGAATTTTTGTTCTTTGTCACCGACTTCCGAAATTAAAGTTTTTTTTCACTTTGTAGTGTTTTTTTTTTTGAAGTCGGTTGTTTTTTTTGTGAAAAGTTTTTATTTTTCACTTTTTAGTTGTGATACCTACCCCACACAAAATTGAATACCACTACCTGCTATGTAAATAACAGTGACAGGAACTTATTATATCATCCCTTAGAGTATATATCACTGGAGAAGCCATAAGCGCAATATTCCGAACAAAAAATTCAAAAATATTGAAAGTTGCGGTGTGCTATTCACCACGCACTTGTCTGCTACGCTTAAATTTGTCGCCCCCTGAAGTTGGCGCCCGGGGCACGGGCCCCGGATTACCTCCCTTAGATTCGGGGCTGGTTGGAAGTATAAACGCTTTTTCACGTGACTTTTCTGCCAACTTACTCCTACCGCAAGCCGCGTTAGAAAACTTCGTTCAAAAACAATTTTTTTAAAGAACGAAATATACTAATTCGCCCTAAGAAATTATCGACATGTCAATTTTGGTTTCATACATGACCCCAACCCTACGGTAGTCTCGTTATTATTTTTGCTAGAAGACATAATCGCATGGCAAGTGTATGTCAATTTAGCTGATTTGACGTACATTTTTGTAATGCAAAAAAATATATTTTGAACCTTATGAACATAAAAACGAAGTGTAGTGAGTCATGGTGACGTCACGAAAGCAATGCGAGAAAAATACTCGATTCATGCCTTGTTTTATTTTGAATCATGGTTGAATCGAATAAAAAGTCAAAATGTATTATGAGGTTAGGATTTTGAAAATCAATAAAAAAATTGACTAGATATTTAAAAAAATACTTAAATATGGAAGGTTATTCCGTCTTTATTTAAGTTTGACGTATTTGAACGCTTTTTACATGTTTTAACAGCACAACAAGGCATTTTCACGGAGCACTGATGAGAACCCCGCGACTCGAAAACGATTAACGTTGTGTGTTCGAATCGATTTGAAAGTAGTTTTTATGAACGTGTTAGAGCATTTGCTCTTGTACTTTTACAGAGGGGGAAGTATTCGTAAGGCTTCTCCAGTGATATACACTCTAAGTATCATCCACATACTAAGTGGGAAAAAATACGTATTATTGAAGCTAACTCAAAAACTACTTAAGCAAAGTTAATAAAATTTATATGGGACTACTTCTGAAGTATGATCTACCAAACAAAACAAGAATCATCAAAATCAATTCATAATTGACGGAGTAATCGCGTAACAAAAATAAAAAAAAATAAAAAAACATAGTCGAATTGAGAACCTCCTCCTTTTGGAAGTCGGTTAAAAATAATTTACATTCTTTAAATTCATTAAAATTAATGTCAATTAAAATCCAGAAATTCATTATAAAACCATAAATAATAAAAATAAAAGTCAGAATCAGTCAAAGTTAGTCAGATGACTGACCTAACAAGTGACCTCCAAAGCGGGGACGAGATCCTATCGGCTATTGTCTTCAAGATATCGTTGGGGCTGCCACGCATAATGTAGCGTTAAGAAAATGGTGACCACTTGAACTTCATCACATTTATAATTTATCTCATTACTTGTCAACGATCAAATAACACACAGTTTTGACGTCGCCATTTGCATTGTAGATGTGACGAGGTTCTAAGTATGGTTAAGGTTTTCGTGAGTCAACCGTACATACCACTTAATAAATCTTAATAATATTTATTTGGTTAAAGAACTGTTTTATCCTCCGATTGAAACATACATTAATGAAAAATAAAAAGTTATGTTTTTGAAACAATTAATTAATTACTCACAATCTGGGCTGGGTCTCCATGTACAGATATTCGAAGAACTTCTAGTGTTATTTCAAATCTGAGTAGAGAAAGGCCAAAAAATTCTACACTCTGAAACACGATCTGAAAATCAAAAAGTTATTTTGTTTATTAAAACCGGCCAAGTGCGTGTCAGACCACGCACAGTAAAGGGTTCCGTAGTTAGAATGAATTTATCCCAAAAACAAACTTAACATTGTAGTTGAAAAACATATTTTCCATACATCGATATATGTAACGGTCAATTCTTCAACTGAAAATTTAAGTTAGTAACAGCAAAAAATTAAAAAAAAATTGTTTTATAAAACTACAAATGAACAATTTTCGGACTTTTTCCTTTATATGTGCTGTAAGACCTCCCTCTCATAGAGAGGTGGCCTGTGTCTCAGCAGTGGGAACATTTATAGGCTGATGATGGTGAGGATTAAGACCTTACTTCCTGCCAAATTGCATGATTCTAGGTCAACGGGAAATACCCTGTAGGTTTTGATTTATTTGCGAGTCTCAAAATATTGTAGCATAAATAGCTGATTTTTTATTGAGTTGACTTAGAAGCTGGATTTTTTTAGAGCTCCAAGGTAAAATGAATCTACGTATTTGATATTAATTTCAACTTGATACCTCCACGCGTTCCTGAGGAAAAAGGTCTTGACAGACTGACGGACGGAAAATGAAGTGATCCTATAAGGGTAACATATTTTTATAAGTCTTAACAATGTTTTAAGAGTGTTTACCATTTGTTGGTAGGAAGTTTTGTAGAAGTCATAACACTCCAAAATATTTGCGTAAGCTTGAAACATTCTTTTGCATAGAGTTTCATTGTCGCTATGATCGATCTGTTGCAAGTGTTGTACTTCAATGTTCCAGATATTAACTTTCTCCTTTAGCAGCTTAATCAGTCTGATAGCGTTCAAAATGTTAACATCAAAACACATCACAGCTAACCAACCCAAGAAAGTTATTAAGGAAACGTTTAGTTCTATTATAGAATAAATGTAACCGTAAATGTTAAAACATGTGATTAAAATGACACTAGTCCAATTTAGAATGATGAAACGCTTGAAATTTGTCTTTTCGTTAAGAAATCTGTGAACTTCTTGAAATTTCAAGACAAATGATACATTTATTTTCGTGTGCAACACATTATCGACGTAATTTATGGCGAATCCGATAGAGAATATGAAAAAATCGACTATAGAGGTGATATATATTATACTAATATATCTTCTGACATGTTCGTTAACATGTATCTCGTAAACGTGAAGTAAGAATAAAACCATGGTTAGAAGCATGACACATAATGACACCAACTTTGTTAACAGGCTGTTTGGATTTATAAAGTCTTTTTTTATACGATACTTGGGACAAAATAGAATGTTATGCATTAGGTTTAAAGGAAAAAGCATCGACTGTACATCTTTATCAACCAAGTTGTCCAAAGGTACTGGCACACAATGACTTTTTCTCTCGTTACAAAGTATTTTTCTTTTAAAAAACTTCATTTTGTCCAGAGTACGCAGGCACTAGTGACGCATTATTTTGTTCTTCAAGAATATTATCGATTACCGATGATGGCCGTACGATAATTTATTATCAAAACACATTATGAATATTAATCTTATTTAAATGCCTTATTATTATTGTTCATCAAGTAACTTGTCGTGCCTTGCTTGCTTAACTGCCTCGTTAGTCCAGTGGTCGCAAGCGCTACTGCTGAACATGAAGTCCTGTAGTCCATTCTCCTTCTTTTCGTGTGGTTAGTGATTAAGCTGGTGTCAGAGTTTTAAAGTTGCCCATGGGCCATTCCCCCCTTATCTCCGAAACTACTGAGCCTAAAATATTGAAAAAATACAGAGAATGGTTCTTCACTCATATAAGAAAACCTATAATAAATCTACGGTCTTAAAATAACATGGTAAATCTATCAATATTGTGCGTACAAACTTATATTTGCAGTTGGAATGTATGGGATAACAAGTATTTCTATTTGGGATAAATTCATCCCAACTACGGAACCTTTCACTGAGCGTAGTCCAACACGCACTTGGCCGGTTTTTTAATTTAGATTTATTTTTGCGCAGACTCTTTTAAATATCTTCGAATAGTTTCTTACATAATTCTGTACCTTCAGTGAAAAGTGATATATCTTGACCTATATCAGTTTTAATATTCTTACACTAAGTTTAACAGTAAAAAAATGGAATTTTTGGTCCAATTGGTACCCCTCTAAGATTAAAATTGAGTAAGCTTATTTTGGTGTAAAGTGCTTTAACTCATTATCTGTCGCGATGCCTCATTGACGTGGATAACAATTAAAATTCTATTGTGTCTCGTTAATGACAGTTGAAAGGCTAACTAAGCATTTCATACATTTATTAATGTGTAATAAAATACATTTGAAATAATATCAATGTGAACTGAACAAATATTTCAAGTACCTTAATGTATTCTTATAAATAAAACATTAAAACATTTAAAAAAATAATTTTAATATTAAACTGAAAAATTACATAGAATTTAGAAATAGAATTTAAAAATAAAACACGAAATGGGCAGAGCAACAATGTAGATAGGTCTATGACCAACGGCAAAATGGACGAGTCCACGCAAGCTTCTTCCTTTTATAGGCGCGGCTGCGCTGGAGGGGAGTGTCCGGTGTTGTCATCTAACACGGCCTCTCCTGACATGGCAGCGTCCTCGCGGCCTTCGTCAGTTCTCGATGATGGACCAGCACCATCGTCCTCATGGTCAAATGCTTGATCTTCATCGCAACCTGTAACCATGATACACATTCGTTAAGATCACCATTTAAATTATTACACAAGATAGCGAAACAGTTGTAATTCAAATAGCAGTGACTTTATGTACCGAACAACACAAACACTTTGCACAGGAACAGTCGTACTCAACGACTCTTTATATCGCAAGTATGATTTATTCAGGTCATATTCCCACACCAAATACCATGCGCGCACCAGGATTTACATCGGTTACAGCAGGTCAACCACAAGACCTACTTCAGGTTTTACACTCGGTCTATAGTCAGCATGGGCCCCACCGACGTCAACCTCGATACCTTCACCATGGGCTGCACTCTCAATAGTACAATCCACAGTCTGTGCCACCCAAAACCACGTGCACTCAGGATTTACATGAGCCTCGGCACCCAATAACACAAAACAATTGCAACCAGTGATTGTTTGGTACATACAGTCTAGAAAGTGTAAGCAAAAGCTGGGTGCATACAACAAAAATAAAACAAATGAAAGCTATCAACTAACTTTCAAAGAAACCAGCGCATGTGTCGGGAGTCCACTCACCACGCCACAACACCATGTACCCAGCAGCTGCTTGACTGGTTTTGCCATAAGAACCAGCTAGCAATTTTAGTTCATACCTATCGTTAGGTAGAACACTCACAACCCTATAAGGGCCTCGCATGCCACAATCTAACTTGCCAGTACTTTGTGACCTCTTAATGACAAAGACTCTGTCATTAACATTGAACTTCTTAGGAGGGCTTCTATTTTTATTGACATACGCGTCTTGTTTAGATTTGTTTTTGTTTATCAATTCATCTGCGCGTTGCCTACGTAGTTCGCGGATCGCTTCGCGATTAGGATTTGAGCCCTCAAGCGTAACATCTCTAATTAAAGAGTTAATTACTGGCGTAGTGGATTCCGTGCCGATTAATAGATTTAACGCGGAATATTGTGTAGTCTTGTTTGGTAATGTTTAATACGAGCTGTAATTTCCACAAAACGTTCGACCATTCGTTTTCGTTATTATTAACTTCTATTCTGACCATATTAAGCACAGTACGGCAATATCGTTCAACTTGACCGTTCTCCTGATGCATCTCAGGAGTAATGAAGTGTACTTCAATACCGGAATCAGTTAACCAGTGTACGAAATTGTGGTTATCAAACATCCGACTACGGTCGCAAACAAATCGTTTAAACGTACCAAACAAAGATATAGTTTGAGTTATCACTCGCTTTAACTCGTCGCAATCCTGTCTGTACAGACTATACAACAAACAATATTTTGTATACGCGTCAACTATTATCAATACGTACTTAAATCCGTTACATTCTCTAAGTGGACCGAGTACGTCGGCATGTACTGTATCAAACGGTATTGGGTCCTTTTGCCAAGAGGATATCGGCTGTAAGGGGGCACGGGGTACTTGTTTATGCGATATGCATACGACGCAATGTGTTATGTACTTAGTAACAAATCGCCTCAAACCCGGGAACCAAAAGTGTTTGAGAATCAAATCAATAGTTTTGTCTATACCCAAGTGTTCATGTTCGTCGTGGAATACACGTAACAAGCTTAAACGAAACGCTTTAGGGACATAACATAAGTAACGCTCTTGCTCGCCCTCAACACAGTACTTATAATACAAGAGATCGTTTCGTTTTACATAGCGACTTGAATCTAACACACCATTATTTAACTTTTCTAATAGTGACAAAGTTTCTTCGTCGCCCGCCTGAGCTATCTGTGCCCAATTAAGAGGTTTCTGAACGGCATTTATGACATTAATCGGATTTCGACTCAAATAGTCAACGTGAGACATTAAACAACCCTTGCGGTATTCTAAGGTAAAGTCAAAGTCCTGCATATAGATCCACCAACGCGCTACTCTCGGCTGAAGATCTTTCTTGCGTTGGGTCATTTTTAACGCGTTACAGTCCGTTATTATCGTAAAATGTTGACCAACAAGGTATTGACGAAAATGCTGCAACGATTTTACAACGGCTAGGGTCTCGAGCTCATAACTATGGTATTTCGGTTCCGCGCCTACCGTTACCTTACTAAAATACGCGACGACGCGTTTACGACCGTCTTTGTCTATTTGCAGCAAAATACCACCGTAACCTATCGCGCTCGCGTCAGTATGTAATTGCGTAGGTAATTCGGGATCGAATATAGCTAATAGAGGCTCACTAGTTAAATACGAAATAATTTCCTGCCTAGCTTTTTCTTGTAAATCACTCCAGTTAAAAACAACACCCTTTCGAGTTAAAGCAGCCACGCAAGCAGTTTTAATTGCGTAATTAGGAATATACCGCCGAAAATAGCCAGCTAGACCCAGGAATTGGCGAACTTGCTTAACGTTACTCGGTCTTGGCGACCTAATCAAGGCATCAATTTTATGTTTGCTCGGTCTAACCTGACCCTGACCGATTACTCTACCTAAGTACTCTATTTCGCTAGTTAGGAAACTACACTTCTTTAAATTTATAGAAAAACCGGCTTCGGTTAAAGTTCCTAGGACCGCGTCTAGTAAGATAAGGTTCTCGCCGATTGTATCAGACAGTAACAACACATCGTCAACGTAGACTAATACGTTACCCGATTCAATGAAAGATTTCAGGGTTTTACTGATAGTTTTCTGGTAAATAACGGGAGCATTGGCAAGACCGTAAGGCATTTTACAATATTCGTAATGTCCTTCAGGGGTGATGAAGGCAGTCTTGTTTATGGAGTCCTCACTGACCCTCAACTGGTGGAAGCCTGATATCATATCAAGTGCACTGAACCATTTAGCTTTACCTAGCATGTCTACATGATCATTAATTAACGGAAGCGGGTGTCTAATTTTGACTGTAATTTGATTTAGGGCTCTATAATCAACTACCATCCTGTCGGAACCGTCTTTCTTTTTCACGAGCAAGATCGGGCTAGCATATTCAGACTCGGATTCCCGGATTATACCTTTCTCTAATAAATCTGCAACTATAGAACGAACGCGTATTTTCTCGTCATACGACAATTTGTATGGTCGGTAATAAATCGGAATATCACTAGTCAATTTAATCTGCATTTCACTATTCTTAACTGTAGTGGTAGCTGTACCAGTTAAAAAGTAATCAGAATATTTGTTCAACACGTTTAACAACTGTTCCCTATCTTGCCCGATAACATGCGTCGATATATTTTCGAAGACGGTTGATGGATTTATCTGCGTTATATTATTCACGAACACACTACTATGAACAATGTATTGAGAGTCACCGGTACGAATGTAGGCAACACCTTTTCTATTCAAAACATCGGTACCAATAATTACGGGCACGTTTAAATGGCTTTTATCCACAACATAAAAATCAACTTCCAACGTAATATTATTTAATTGTATCGGTAATGTAATCATAGACTTTGCTATAACCTCCATTCCACCTAAACCTCGTAATAATTGGTGAGCCGGTTTTATTTGACATGAAAAGTGTTTAACTAAGTCCGAAGTTATTAAAGATACGGCTGAACCGCTGTCAATAAGTACATCGACGGGTATATTTGATATAACGGCCGCGATGACATCGGAATTTTTACGTTCACCCTCATTTTCGCGACAAAAATTTACGGAATTATTATTTCTGACACGTTCCTTAGCAAAACACCGACTTTCCGTATGACCTATTTTTTTGCAAAAACTGCACTTATCTGGACTGGGTTTTGTTGAAGAGCTATTCGTACTATTTTCTGAATTATTGCTTTGTGAATCTGATTTAGATCGTTTGGGACAATATTCGCGTTTATGGCCTACTTCGTTACACTGAAAACAACGTACCTTAGAAATATCGAAAGGTTTACGTTTGAACTGGCCATTACCGTTACGATTGGAAGCACTATGAGAACTGGGTTTCTTATTAGAATTAGACATACTACATTTTACAAAGCTCGACAAGTAATCCACTATGCTTTCGGGAGTTAGTTTAGCATTCCTTGCGGACGCACGAACCTGTGGGTCGGTAATACCGCGTATAATAATTGCCGTTAGTAACTCACTGCTTAATCCTTTAACTATACGTAATTTCAATAAGGATTTACGTGCATATTCAGCATACGTAGAATACTTGTCCGACTCAGTACACATTACATTGTACAGAATGTTCGCGATATCGACAGACCGTGGGCACAACGATTTTAACTCTAATTTGAAATTAGACCATGTACGCGTGGTACTAGTCCACTCACTAAGCCAGTTACGGGCTTCCCCCTTAAGGCAACGACCTATGCGAGCAAGACATTCACTATCCTCCCAACGATTAAGCGATCGAGCTTTATCAACTTCATCGCACCACGTGTCGACATCATGAACACTCGGATCAAAATCAGAGACAAAATATTGGTTTGATCTCACCGGGAGTGTCATCATGGCGTCCAGGAAGCGTTCAGCTATAGTTTTAGCGTCGCTCCCCGTTGGCAACGGCGTGGCAGGAAACTCCTGCGTCGTGGCGGTAGACGCTGGGGGTGCGCAGGCAGGTGTTGTGGCGGGCTCCACGTCCGGCAGCGGCGTGCTCGGCATGACCAGAGCGTGGCAGGACCCCGGGCTCGCCGAAGCAGGTCGCGACACATTATTCATTGCAGTGTAAAATTGTTCGCAGCACTCACTTAAAACAGTGTGAAGCGTTAAACCCTTTATCGCCCAAATGTACACAAGTATGGTGTGAAAAACCGAAGAATCCTGAAAAAAAAAAAGCTCTGTAATTCTGGGTACTGTAGAGGTTTTATTTGCATGCCTTTGACAATTAAATTAAAAGTTATTGGTATAATGTGAAGATAAACACTAATTCATATTTGAAATAAGAAAAAGGTCGAGTGTCAGCCCCGATGGCCGACAGCGGTTGTGGATTATCTGGTCTTTTCTATAAAAATCTTACCGTGAAAATTGAAGTGAAGAGAGCTTGAAGTGAACTATCATCCTACCTGAGGCTAAGGAATCTAGGGAATGAAATCTCACAGTGAAGTGAGTTTGAAGTGAGCTGCACTTCAAAGTCACTTCACTGTGAATTTTTTATAGAATAGCACTCTAAATTAATACAATATAAGACGTTTATCTTCTCTACAAAAGTTATGGACTTAATATGTATGTACAAGCAGCAGTAGGCATGAATAGTAGTAGAGATAGTCTATCTGAGAGGGATCAACAAATTCTCCGTTCCTTGATAGTCCAGCGTTTTCAAATACGTAGTCACTGAATTTTTACATTTATGTTTAGCTTGAGGATATCTATTAAGGATCATCCTTAGCTTATTGTACAATTATTGCCCAAGGAAGAAGAAGAAATTACGCGAGTGCGCAGAACTGGAAGGAAGTGTTTGGCATACTCTGCCTTTTCGGCGTTTATCCCTATACAGATTTGGATCGTATTGCAACTTTTTTTTTTGGGTTTGAAATTATCAAATAACTTCTCCCGCTCTGGGTGGAACGGGAGGGCGTGTCAGACTCTTACTGACTAAAACCCACCCGTGTTCCTTCAGTTGCCATGTTGCCGGGGGGCTACGATTTCCCTTTCGGCCCTTATTCGCAGCCCCGGCAGGCATTGGCCCTAGCGGACCCCGTCAATTCTGCTGACATCTCTTTGAGGCGCGCATGGAACACAACGCGCCGTCGACCTGGACCTGGTCCTTATCGGACGGCGAGCTACCCATTGCTCACCATCCACAAGCCCACGCTTACGGTGGCCGGAAATCTGCCTGTGATTTCAGACGCCCGGGGCGTCTCCCCCTGCGGCGGTTAGGGGCGTGAGGGCGCGAAATTTGCCTCTACCTCACGCGTTCCGCCTCCTCCTTCGCGAGCATTACTGCTTCGCAGAAGGAGGTGACGGCCTCCCATTTCGTCTCGCTCCGTACCATGGCCCGAATCAGGGCCGGACGCGAGAGATCACCGCCGCCGATCGCCTCTACGAGGACACGGCGATGCCCCGCCCAAGCCGGGCAGACCTCCACCGTATGCTCCACCGTGGAGTGTTCTTTAAGCACAGTACGCAATATGAAAGTTTGCCTAACAGTGAGTATAATAATTGGTTAGCTTGCAGGTGTGTGGGTAAATTTTAATCTACTGAATTCAATAAAAAACACAGATTTTGACAGCCCATTTGTCGCCAGCTATGTAAAAATATATCTGTGTATGGATGGACGTGAGATTTTGAAATCGCCAGCAAGTTGCCAGCGATCAAAGCCACTGCAAGTGTACCTAGCATAAGATATTATTGTACTAAAACAGAATTAAGATGAAGAAAGATATACTCACAAACTCATGTCCAACAAGTGCAGTTAATTTTAAAAGTTCGAGTGTTAATCGCAATTTTATCAATGTAAGACAGAAGAACTCTACCGTGTGAAAAAAGATCTGTAAAAAAAACCACTTAGCTTTATATCTCAATACTCAATATCTTTATTAAAAAGTCTTGGCGTAGTTCTAGATGGCAAAATTACCTTTTTTTTTTTTTTTTTGGGTGGGAAATCATCAAATAACTTCTCCCGCTCTGGGCGGAGCGGGAGGGCGTGTCAGACTCTTACTGACTAAAACCCACCCGTGTTCCTTCAGTTGCCGTGTTGCCAGGGGGCCACGATTTCCCTATCGGTTTTCTTCGAACCCCCGGCAGGCATTGGCCCTAGCGGACCCCGTCAATTCTGCTGACATCTCTTTGAGGCGCGCGTGGAACACAACGCGCCGTCGACCCGGGCTTGGTCCTTATCGGACGGCGAGCTACCCATTGCTCACCGTCCGCAAGCCCGCGCCTACGGTATGGCAAAATTACCTGGAGTGAGAACACTGATGCGCTTCGCGAAAAGGGTCTGAAGGCTATTAGTGCGTTAAAATCTATTCTTAACAGAAAGTCTAAGTTAAACGCCGCCACAAAGTTACGCATTTATACCACCCTCGTCGGCCATGTCTGACATATGCTGTGCCAGCCTGGACTAGCCTGACTGATAAAAACTATAATAAGTTGGAAGTTGTTCAAAATAAGGCAATCAAAATATCATTTCCTTTCGTACAAATTTAAAACGAATTCACGAACAAATAAAATTTCCAACTATTAAAAATTGTATCTTATAATCCAGCCCGAAAATTCTATTTACTTAAAAATTCCAAACATTATAATCCATTAATTTCATCCATAGGAAAAAGTAGATCAAATAACTTATCGTATTCAACAACTAATAATCGATATCGTTTACCACATCACTATTTTCTGAGTGAATAACAATAAGTACCTACCACCGGACCGACCGTGCTGCTCTCACCCGGTCGCAGTAGGCATACTGGGCGAAAAGTTACGCAAATTACCCACAGTCTAGAATTATCATTTCTCTGTTTTGGCTCATCGATGAGATTTATGTTCAAATCTAAGTTACTTATATTATACTATTGTAATGTTTTATACTGCTCTTCAATTAGTTTTTATATTAGTTGAGTGCATTACCTTTAGTATGTAAACAGTAGTGGTATGCGTTTAGAGTCAGTGCTACTAATGCCCGTTTTCACCGACATCCTCTAAGTTTATGGGATCCCCTAAGAATGGTTAGGGGCCTGTTAGAAGGCGGTTTCTGTTTCACCAGAAGTAAGGGGTCTGTTAAACGTTAAAAGGTCCCCTAAATTTAGGTGGCCGAAATGTAGGCCCATAAAGCGGCACATACGTAAGTGATCTCTCAAGCAACGAATATAAATAGTGATTTATTTGAAATTGTTGAAAATTTAGAAACTGTTTGTACTATATTTGACGTAAACAACAGCCGTAGACCAAAAATATATCGGAAACGACCAAACTACTTCGAAAGTTTTGATGAAATTGACTTTTTCGGAGATATAGGTGATTTTTTTTACCGTCTCGAAATTTTTACAAGCTGTTCTACCCATGAATATAAACAACTTTCACTATGGGAGCAACTCCGAAATCACGAAAAAAAAAATCAGCTGTTTATACAAAAGTTCAATATCTACTTCACCAAAATGTATGAAACAGCTGATTTTTTTTCGTGATTTCAGAGTTGCTCCCATAATGAAAGTTGTTTATATTCATGGGTAGAACATCCTGTAAAAATTTCGAGACGGTAAAAAAAATCATCCAGTACAAATAAATAATAATAAAGAAAGAAGTGTCAAATATAAACAAGACCACAGATAACACGCGAGGTTTGTAATGTATAATATGCAAGAAAATATTAAATTAATTAAAAATATGAATGAAATAATATTCATGATTGCTATTAAAACATGATTAATTAATATATGTATCCATAGAAGTGTATACTTAAGAGAATTTCATAAAAACTGTCTTTTTACAAAGTATCGATAAGTTCGAAGATGAATCAGTCACTTTTATCGAAAACAAAACGTCACATAGATATGTGTCCCCTAAATAGGTGGTAAAAATGATGGTGAAACGAAATTTAATTTAGGGGCTAGTTTAGGGGAACTTTTAAGCTAAAGATCCCATATGTAGGTGGTGGTATAGGGGATGTCGGTGAAAACGGGCATTCGAATATTGCTGTATTCATATAAGGACTTATTGGAAAATGTTTATAGAATACTAGCGACCCGCCCCGGCTTCGCACGGGTATAAACTTCGCACGGTTATAAACCGGGTTATTATACATATAAACCTTCCTCTTCAACCACTCTATCTATTAAAAAAAACCGCATCAAAATCCGTTGCGTAGTTTTAAAGATTTAAGCATACATAGGGACAGAAAAAGCGACTTTGTTTTATACTATGTAGTGATGAATAGTAAATTCAGTGTAAAATGTTTGTAAAGGTAAGTTAGCCTAAGAACTTGTTATTTTTAAGATTGTACACAATTACAAGAGCAGTGGTGGCCCAGTGGTAACGGCCGCGACTTACGAATTGTAGGTCGTAGGTTCGAACCCAGGCAGGCGCTTTACTTTGTGTAAATTATTTCATCACCACTGCTCTCAAAACGGTGAAGGAAAACATCGTGAGGAAACCGGCATGTCCAAGAACCGAAAATTCGTAGACATGTGACATCTACCAACCCGCACTGGGCCCGCGTGGTGGATTACGGCCCACTCCCTCTCACCGAGAGGAGGCCTGTGTCCCAGCAGTGGGAACATTTATAGGCTGATGATGATGATGACACAATTACAATAGGATCTTATTGTATGCACTTTTATATTATTATGTTCATAATAAAGACCTTTTAAAATCAATCAATCAATATCTTTATAGCTTTACCATAATGTGTACTTAAGCGGTAATTATAAAATTTAGATCATTATGGACACTGTAGGGCACAGCAAGAAGGGTAGGAGAGAGTAAGCCCTATTTTAGGAGATCAGTTAGTCAGATAGGTTGTTGTTTTTATGGGAACAAGTTTAAACTTACATAATTATAATCAAAGTCAGGAGATCGCAAATAACGTACTAACATTTTGCTTAACTATTCATGCTTTATCTGCAAAAAGTACTTAAATATTTTGGATTATTTTTATATACCTGTACATATGTATTATAATTCTGTTTAATAATATAAATAAATTGTTTTCCTTTGAATAGTTATTATTGCTATATTATTTCATTTCTTTGACATATCTCGGGACCCTGGGGTCCCGGACCTTTGGAAGGCGTATGAGAGGCCGAAGCCAACTCGCAGAGGCCCCTTAGATATTTTTAAGTATTGAGGCACCAACCGACGATTATCCCTGTATGCACTATCCAAGTGCACCCAAGGACAACCCCCGGTTGGTTAATTTGATTAAATTATTATTATTATATTTTTTGTTAATGATTACCGTTTCGTTAATATATTTTAAACATACCTATAAATTGTGTGATTTTGACAATTATTAATTCTACTCTTAGCTTTCTTTTTTATTAATGAGTAATCGTACTAACCATTTGCTGATAGGACGTCCTGTAGATGTTATAACAGTCCAAAATATTCACGTACACTTCAAACATTCTTTTGCAAATGGCTTCATTATCGCTAGGATTCATCTGTTGCAAATGTTGAGCTTTTATGTTCCATAAGTGAACTTTATCCTTTAAAAACTTAATTAGTCTAATAGCGTACACAATGTTTACATCAAAACACAACGCAGGTAACACACATAAAAGATACAAGTAATTGTATTTTAATTTCATGTATATAAAAATATGCATGAAAATATTAAAACCTGAGGATAGAACGACACTGATCCAATTCCAAATGACAAAGCTCCTAAAATTGGTATTTTTGTTGAGAAATCTGTGAATTTCTTGCATTTTCAAGACATAATATATATTTCTTTTCGTTTGCAATACATTGACGACATAGTTAATTATGAATCCGGTATTATAACAGACAACGCATAAGTAAGAGTAGATGTTCTTCGCAGGCACATGTTTTTCCTTTACATATTCGTTGTCAGTCACGCGATATAAGTACAATGAAATGGATATTATTAGTTTACAAAACGACACCACCTTCATTATAAGACTGTTTGGAAATATAGAGTTATCCTTAATACAATACTTAGGACAAAACAAAATGGTATGCATTAGGTTTAGAGGCAGAAGCATCGACTGCACATCTTTGTCAACCATGTTATCTAACGTGACTGTCACACGGCAACATTTTCTTCTGCTGAACTGTTTGCTTTTTATAAGCTTCATTTTACCTAGGTTAGTGAACAAACTAACACCAATGAGTCCTGCCTTCCATCAACTTAACTAGCTTTTACCAAACATAAATTATTAGAGGTGAGGATTTTTATCGATATGAAAAGACCATTAGGAACATTAATTTAAACAAAAATAATGCTATTTCATTCTGATGAGCAAGAAACAGGTTAAAAAATATAATAAGTTGATCATTATTTGACAGCTCTCATTGCTTTTCGTTTCTTTTTCTACATTTTCAACCTACAGAAGTATTCATAATAGGGTAAGCTAAGTTGTATTAAAAAAAAAATGAGACTGCAAATGAAAGAACTTAGGAATAAGATGACACTTATCCAATTAAGAATAATGAAGTGCTTAAATTCGTTGTCTTCACTCAAAATTATGTGAACATCTTGAATTAAAGACAAACAATATATTTCTGATCGATTGCAAGATATTGATGACATAATTTATCCGATAGGTACTAGACGTAAGAAAGTCAAAGTCGGAGCTAATGTAAACTATATTATTTAGATTAGTAGAACTGTGGGTATTGTCGTGGAACATAATGTCAAAAAAAGCTACAAAGCTGTTTGTATTGATAAAGTTGTCCTTGATGATACTTGGTATACAACAAGATTGTGTGCATTAGATTTAAAGGCAATGGCATGAACTGAACATCTTTGTCAACCAAGTTACCCAACGGGAGTGATACACGACATGTTTTTCTAATGCTTATCATCATGCATGACATCGTTTTAGTTAGGTCGTTTACATTAAATGAGCCATTTAATGTAAACGACGACCTATTACATACTGAACATACAATGAATTAGACATAGATGTAAAAAGGTGGTATTCGAATGTGTGTGGGGGGTAGGTACCACAACTAAAAAGTGAAAAATAAAAACTTTTTACAAAAAAAAACAACCGACGTCCAAAAAAATCACTACAAAGTGAAAAATAACTTTAATTTCGGAAGTCGATGGCAAAAAACGAAAATACAAAACACAAGACACCGACTTCCGAAATTAAAGTAATTTTTCACTTTGTAGTGTTTTTTTTGGAGGTCGGTTGTTTTTTTTGTAAAAAGTTTTTAATTTACAGACTTCTCAACATTATTTTTAAATATTATTGTTTCGCTCTAACAAGTTCAGCGAGAAAAAGACAGTGGCGTTATAACCTGTAAAATTAGTTAGACCATTAAATTGAAACTTAGATAATTAGTAGGGGGTACTGGGTATAGGTTACATATGTAGTATTTGGTGATGAAGTATTTTAAAAATAAAACATTTTAATACAAATTAATTTTGCAGGAAAGCAAACTGCAGGAGTACAATAGCATAGTGAGAAAGAAGCGACATTACACGTAACGGGTGACAAATATCTATGTAGAACATGCCACAGGCACTCATCTTGTTGAATGACGCACGATGCACCCGCAGGATGTTTTTGCATAACTTCTTTTGATCATCTGTATGAAATTTTTGTGGTGAGCGATAGACAAAAAATTGTATAGTAGGATAGTGTAGTAGTAGATACTTTTATCAACTTGTTCTTATTACATAATGTCTATAGGAAGCATAGACTGCTAGGGAGTTTGTTGTGCCACTTCTTTTTCCCAGCTAAAAGCACTAGGAAGTGGTGAAGGGCGTTCTTTTTTGGGGGACTGTCTCTTGTAATTCTGACATTCTAAAAGTGCTGATTTTCAGCCTAGTTTGAATAAATTGACTTTGATGTTTTTGATTTTTTATTCACCTGTACAATCTGATGTCAAAATGAATACGCAAGTATTTTGTGCAAACTTGACAACTTCATAGAATGCTTCGAGGCGCAGACTGAGTGAGATTTTTAGCACCCACGTTTTTAGTGTCCAGAGAAAAGGAAACGTAGACATTAAAGGATTGTCCCGCTAGAAGATATAAACACAGATAATTATGTGGCACATGACGTGAATCTCATGTGGGAAAATTAAAGAAATTAAGAATTTATCTTTATATCGTCTTGTTGATGACACTCGCACAGAACAGGGAAGCATAGCACAAAAGGGCGAAGGCCTAATAGGTACTCAGCAGTGGGCGGAACAAGGCTGCCAATGTTGATGACGAAGATGAAGATGAAGACTCAGTAGTTATTGTACCGAAGTTTGTAATGGCAAATAAACGAAAACGGGAAAACTTCGATCATGAGAAATAGTTGGGTGAAGGTTTATAGTGCAGAGAAAATAATAGACCACCATCATTGGCAGCCCTGTTCCACCTACTGCAGAGGTAGACCACCTTCCTATTGTTGCATGCTTCCCTGGTACCCAAAAATTTTTTGTTAAGAAAATTGGTAAAAACAAAATTGACGAAAACAGCGTCTAACCTACAGGTTAGACGCTGTTTTTGATGCCAAAAGACCTGTCAGTTTTTTATATCTGCGAAAGTTTTTTTTGCACGTAAATATTCTCCCAATAGACTAAAAAAAACTTACCTTTCCATATTTAAAATTGTGTTTGCAAAATTGTATCAAAACATCAATATTAATCAAACCCTGACAAAAGATTTCTGTCGTTAGGTACAAGACCTGAAAATAGTAAATTAGAAACTGCAGTTGAGCATAGCAATTACCTATATCTACAATTATTTCAAAAATAAATATTTTTCTTTTTTCCTTTTATAATATTGGTTGAGTAGACCGAAATATACGCATACCTAGGTGCAAAGAATGTAGGCATACCTACAATGATTAATTTAGTATAAAAAATCTTAGAATCATGAACAAATTCTTTTTACTTACTGGTGGTTGATAAATACTTGTTATTATCTCGTAGCACTTTAACATTTGGTCATACGCCCGAAACATTCTCGTAATCTGCAGTTTGTTGCAACCGTTTTTCTTTGCCAGTAGTAACTGTATGTTCCAGAGTATAACTTTATCAGTCAATATCCTAATTAGCCTGATTGCGTAAATTAAATTGGAATCAAAACACACCAAAATTAATATATAAAATATGACATTCAACGGTGGCTTGAGCATCCTGAGATAGAGGTATGTACTTATGAAAACAAAAAATCCAAATAGTGCAGCGATGCTGATCCAACTTCTTGTGATAAACTGTTGGAGACTTGCCTTATCATTAAGAAATCTGTGCACTTCTTGAAAGTACAAAACAAACATAACGCTTTTCTTAGTTTGAGTGAAGTTAATGATCGAGTTCATGATGAATCCCATACACCGAAAAATTACGTCGAAGATAGAAGCGAACACTAGGACATTCACTTTACTGTACCGCCTGAAATTGTCATCAAGCAATATTTCCAAAATACGATGAATAAACGTAGTCAGGAATATTGCTGTTCCAACTATGACTACGAATTTATTCAAACGATTATTAGGATATATAAAATTGTTCCTAATTTGATATTTGGGATTAAGCACTAGGATTAGTATCAAATTCAGAGGTAGAAAAATACGTTGAACTTCTTCATCAATTTGGTTATTTAAAACTGTTTTAAAACTTCTTATTCCTATTTCGTAATCAATATCCCTGTTCAGAGTCTCCATAATGCGTAAATTACACTGCAGCATTAATGTAACGTAAAAAGTAATATTTTTTAAATAATTAAATGCTGACAGGGCTGAGCGTGGACATGTTTGTCTAAACATACATTACGTTATTGCTCAGTGCGTCATTACTTTAAAGTTTTGAACATAACGATATTATTGGTACAAGGACGAGGTGACGGGCAAAGTGCTAGGTATACTGTTTTTACAGTTTAATTGGTTATTTATAAACAATAGGACACAGGTAGAATATTCGATATCGGGTCAGTTGCCCAAAAGATTTTTTTCTTTATAGTGTCTCGCAGATCAACCTAGGAGGTCGTCGGCTGCTTATCCAGGCTATCTTGTAGGTGCCTTAATAATTTAAGGTGTCCAGCCAGAGTATAAATGGAGTCCGTACAGGGATGTCTTTAGGGTAATTTCGGCTTAGGGTGTCGCTGGGGGAGGGCAGCTAGGCTGAATCGGATTTTTTTAAATAATTGACGTAACGACATTTAAATACTTGCGCACATTATTCGGAGTACAAAAACTATTTGCAGAGGGCGTACAGTGACCTGAGAGTGCAGAACAACATTGCATGCAGGATGCTGATGGGGCTGTCGTGATGTCACAGTGCCTCTGGCAAGTTTGCCGAGGTGTACGTAGACAGCTTCGCTGCAGTCATGTGCAAGCGTTGCACCTTCGTCCTAACGCTCATGCGTGCGAGTACCAAAAGCATCCTGAGTGTTTTGTCAGACCGGTGGGCATCTCCGATGTTCGAGCATTGGATACGGCTGCGCGCAGTTAAGTAAACAAGCGCGCGGGTTTTGGAGTTTTTAATAGTGTTGTTTGTATTTAGCTTTTAAATTGTTTTATCTTGTCATTAGTAACATTAGTTTTTTCTAAGCTTTTCTGTGTTACTTACAACTGTTGTATTTAAAAATTCAAAATAAATGAATATAATAATAATAAATAAGATGTGCCGCACCGGGCTTCTATTGTATTGGAATGCGATATGCTGCGGTCCAATGCAGTAATATAACCGTATACAACAGGGTACTTCCATGTAAGCTATATTCAGTTGATTATAATAATTACTATAGCTAGTTTGCCTGCGTAACATGTAAGCTGAATACTTTGAGAAGGAACATGGTGGACCTAGATGATCATTTAAAATTAATACTCTTTTAATGTAAGGGAGAATAGAACGGAAACAATAATAGAATGCAACAAATAATTTATTTTAGTGAAATGGTTTCAGTAATAAATTTATAATTTCAATCATGTTAAAATTTAAAACAGATAGAATTAAATTTAAAATGTTAAACAACTCTTACACTACGCGTTTTTTAAATCAACATATACGAAATTGTGGCGTGACGACAAAAATTAAACATCGAGGTACTTAATTCAAAATTATTGTTAAGTGCAAGTCACTCTTATTAATGAATAGGTACCTAATTGTTATGAAAAATAATTTCCACAATTCATAAATTTTTATAAAAGTGTTAAACTCCCATGGTAACCAATTCTGGTATGCTTTTGTGTTCATACATTTAATTTTGATAAGGAATAGCCGAAACAAAACCGGTCATTGATGCAATTTTTGAGGCAGGCTTATAAGCATCAGTGGTATTTAATGATAACGATTATGAGAGAACGGTACTACAGTAACTATTTATTATTATAAAAACGCAAACTGTAGCAGTACGATGGTATAGTTACCATGTAAAACCATCATTTTTAACGGAAAAGAAGCATCTACGTAGAACATTCTGCAGGCATTCATCTTGTCGAATGTCGCTTTATGTAGGCGCATTATATTCTTGCACAACTTCTTCTCAGCATCTGTAATGTTTGCAATATTATTATCATCATCTATCAAATCTAAATTTAACAACATCACTGTATTCCTTTCTTATTATATAACATAACAACACGACTAATTTCCGAAGGGTTGGGCAGAGGTGTATCGATAGTACACCCACTTCTTATTACCTTCTTATTTTCTATGCAAATATCAGTGTCTCCAGTAAAAAAGGGCACAACTCAAATTCGTCCCGTTTTAGGAGAGGCAAAAAACAACACTTTTAATTTAAAAAAAATGTATTTCGCAATTAAAATCAAAACTTCGAATTTGCATTGTAGATAAAAAATAGCCCTTTCATTTAAAGGGAATCACTTCCACATTTAGTCACTCTTACTATATATTTTTTAGTTTTTCTCGAGTTGTTGCCTTGTTAACGAAGTAATAATGGAATAACGTTGTTTATACTAGTCAGTTTGGTCGTATTTAAAGTAATTTTGCGAGTTGTTCCCTTATTTCATAAATGCCTAAGACAAATTTACTTACGACTTATTACCTTCTGCTATCAATCGAACAAAAAATCTATAATTAAAACAATAGTCTAGGAAATCTTACGTTTATTTATTGAAATCTACATTTTAAATAACACATCTAGCAGTAAGAGAGATAGTAAAAATGAAGATGGGTGAAAAGGAAGAAAATTATAACAGGAAATTCTCTGATAACTTCAGGGCCAATGTTATGCTATTCTGGACACAGGAACATTGAGTAGGAATGCTATAAGAGCAGAAGATTACTAAGCGAAGAATGTAAGGTCTTGGAACGCTAGAAGGGATACTTTGAAAGTTTATTCAGTTATCAGGATAGTGTGCAAGGAGTGGGTAACTGCCGGGGGTTCGGGGTTCGAAGAAAACCGAGAGGGAAATCGTGGCCTCCGGCAACAGGGCAACCGAAGGAAAAAAAAAGAAGGAAATTGGGAAAGCTGCAGGAAATGACAGTGTGTGCTGAAATACTGAAGGCCAGTGACGAGGTGGGAGCAAGCCTATTGTGTCGGATCTTTAACAAATGTATGTGTTGGAGATATGGCCATGTGTCGGATGACTGGTGCAAGGCTGTAATCGAACCATTATATAGGAGGAAAGGCCTGTCAAATGGCATTTGGCAGTTCTCCCTCCTCCTCCTTTTGGAAGTCGGTTAAAAACTAGCCAAGTCTCGCTGGAGCTGCTTGTTTATCTCTAAAAAGTAATGAAATCTAGATAAAGTCGTGCCAAGTCTAAGGTTCCTTACTGCGATTTCTTTACTATTATAGTTAATGTTGTGTGACTTGGCCGTTGAAGGGTACACAAGGGTACAAAACCAGGTGCTCCATGACACCATTGCACCAATCTGTCGCCAGAACCGCTACCCATTGACGATGGAAAATTGCCACTTGGAAAACGTTGATTCAATAACCAGTCAATTGTAGGCTTGATAAAGCTGCGTATTTCAATAATACTTATGTAAAGGCGAGCCTGATACAAACAGTATAAAAAAAAACAGTACAGACGGAATTGTAATCATTGATAGAAGTCCGTCTGTACGTCAAAGTCAAAGTCAAATAATTTATTTCAATTAGGCACAAAAAGGCACTTTTGAACGACAAAAACAAAAAATAGAATTGATTCTAGTCGCCCCTTCCAAAAGGTAGTTTTCGTATGGAGAAGAATGGGCAAGAAACTCCACCGTTACTCTTTTAAAATGTTTTACAATATTATACAATTGACAGCGGTGACACTGACCGATCGCGCTGTTTTTCCAGGGTTTCTTGATAGTGAAGCCCATGAGGTTACATAGCGTCTTAATGTTGAGAATGGGGTGATGCCCCTCTGTGGGGAGCACACGACTAGAACCATGTCGTATGCTTCCCTGCCGCGCGAGCGGTGCATGCGATGCACCTCGTCTACGGGGATATTCTGTGACTGAAGTTCGGCTAATATTTCGGACGGGGAAATTTCCTTAGGGATCTTTTTGATCACTACTCTGATATGTCTGTCTTCTGGGAGGGAGTAGGTGTGGAATGACACACCTCTCTCTCTCAGGACCCTAGTTAGGTCTCTGTAGTCTTTCGACGTAGGGACCAATACTTTAATACCCTGTTGTGTTGACCTAGCGTTCATGTAGGAGATTTTCATCTCCACACACCACTTTGAGACTGCCGTCCACTTCTCCTTGTCTGGTATGAAGACGGGAGGTGGAGGCGCGACCTTTTTAAGGCCGGAGCTAGGGATCGGGATTTGTGAGTCATCCTGAGAGGATGACGCAATCGGGCGGGGGGAAGTGGAAGGGGAAGCTACCGGGGCGCTAGTCGCGGTAGTAGCTACACTAACTATAGGGAGGGATGAAATTAAAGAGTCGTCGATTGCGACTACTTTGGCGGCCTGCGAAGAGCTTTGCTTCTTCTTCTTCCTCTTGTTCCCCTTTCCCATGACGGGGGTGAAGCCCTCCTCATCGGAAGAGAAAGAAGTCGAGGCATTAGCCTTCGTATCAGGGGAGAAGTGGGGGTGGGAGGTCGAGGCGCGCACTAATGCGTCATCCGTGTCCATAACGTCTGAGGGACATGGACTGAATTGTGGTTCAATCGCATCACTGAATTCAGCGATCGATTGAGAAAGAGAGACTGTCTGCTGTGAGGCAGCGAGACCTTCGAGTTCGGTGCCAAACTTGGTAGTGAGAGTAGATTCTCTTTTGAAAACTCTACTTATGAGATCCAGTAGTCTAGAGTTCTCGCTTCTAAGTGAAGAGAGGTCATTTCGGAGTGACTGAATGTCACTCTGTAAAGCCTCCATAATAATGACTAACTAATTTACTAGCATTAAAATTATAGGGAATGATGCATATCTCCTATTTTGTCCTAATCCTATCTCCCCGGGCGAACGACCGGGGATGAGTAAACCCTCCCTGTCGGGTAAAGACAGGGAGGTTGTGTACTAACGTGAGCCCTAAGCTTGCTTTTGCCCGTTGCCTATCTTATTGTGCAACGGGGTCCTGACCAGTCTAGTGCGCCGGGTGTTGACACACCCGACCGATACTAGGTGTGTGGCTGTGAAGGGAATACTGTCACCACGTGTTGGCTAGGAGATCCCCCAAGGCCAAACACTGGGACCCGGCCAAATAACTTGCCTCACCCTGAAGGGGATCGGCGGGTGTATTTTAATTAATTACTAACACTAGTTTCATAAGTTTTACTGTACTAACATTCTATGGATTGCAAAGTCTGATATAAAAAGTTTTTTTTTTTATTTTATTGGGTCAACACCCCCTCGGCTTCGTTGGCACCGTATGGTATCCACCGAGGACCACGAAACTGTGGTTTTGCCCAGAAGGGGCCAAAACCTCGAAGAACGTCTCAGGAACAACCAAGGAACGCTTGAGCCGCAAACAGGAACCAGGAACCACAGCAGAGCACGACCGTCCGCGACCGATGCTGGAGCGTAGATGATATACTTACTATCCATAATATCCATACTTATATACTTATATTAACTAATCAATATCCATACTTCCATACTAATATTATAAATTCGAAAGTAACTCTGTCTGTGTCTGTCTGTCCGTATGCTACCTTTTCACGGCTAAATCACTGAACGGATTTCCATAAAATTTGGCAAGGCCATAGATGGCATCCTGTAGAAGGACATAAGATACTTTTTATCTCAAAAATAATCCTAAAGATACAGGGGATGAAAGTTTGTATAGGAAACCCAGTATTTCTAAAGTTAGGGATTTGAAAATTCTAGTTTATGCTTTTGGTAAGAAATAAAGAATTACGCGTATCAGAGTTTTTGTAAAATCATCTCCCAAAGGGGTAAAGTAAAATAGGGGATGATTTTAAAATTAAATTTAAAATTAAAGTTACTTCAAGACATGGCCTACGTTGATCCCAGATTTAAGACCAAACTTAACTTTGCAGTTCATATATCGTCGGCGTAGGTGGAGAACTAAATAACTGCAATTTTGGTCAAATTGACTTTTCACCATTTTCGTAACACCCAAATCATGCCGCATAAATAAATCGCAATTTTCTCCAAACAATTTTTGTTTTTTGTTATTTAGTTCTCCACCTACGCCAACGATATTAAAACTATAAATTACCAATTTTAGGATTTTGCTCTGTACTTGACCTTGCTTCTCGCCAAACTTCATGCTGCTGGGCCAACGGGAAGTACCAATTAGGCTTTGGTTTATTTGCGAGTGTCAAAATATGCGGCATAACTGGCCGTATTATTTTTTGCATTGTTTGGAAGTTTGATTTTCTTTATAGATCCAAGGGACCGTAGATCTAAGGCTAAGCGCGCACACTACTTTAATCCTTGAGGATAATATTCACCAATCTGTGAACAATACCACTAACTAGAGTCCGCACACTGCCAAAAGAAATCGTTAGCGAGTGCGTGTAGGAATTATTTTCGTTTACGATTTTATTTTTAGTAATTGATATGATTCCAAATCATATTAGTTATTTTTTGCATTTTAGGACATTATGATAAGTACTCTGAATCACTGTAGTACGTTCCTTTTGGAATATTTTCCGACCTTTACGCGTGCAAAGCCGCGGGCAAAAGCTAGTATACAAATAAAACCCTAAAGTTAAGATGACACTGATCCAATTCCAAATAAGAAAGCGCTTAAAGTAGACATTCTCGTTGAGAAATCTATCAACTTCTTGAATTTTCAAGACAAAGGAAATGTTTTTTTTTTTCTTTGAAGCACATTGATGACGTAATTCATAATGAATCCGATACCAAACGTGACAAAATCGATGTAAGAGGTGATATATCTTTCATCGTCTAAACACAGCTTATAGATGCGGTAGACGAACAGAAAAATAAGTATCATCATGGCACACAATGCCACCAATTTCAAATTAAGGCTGTTTGGATTAATGAAGTTATCCTTAATGCGATACTTGGGACAGAACAGAATTATTCAGATTATGTAGGTACGAATGAACAATAATTTTAACTATTGAAAGGATAGTGGGCAAAAATGTATGGGCGGCACACCCAGCTCCCCCACAGTTAAAACTACTGCAGTTTTGAAGACATTACTTTTCCCTTTACTCACGCCAAAGCGCATCAAAATCCTGTAGTTTTGAAGACATGACTTCTCTCTTTACTCACGCCAAAGCGCATCAAAATCTGTCCCGGGGTTATTCAGTTCCGACATTGTTAAGTTAGGTTAGGTTAGATAAAATATACCCAGCTCCGCCACTACACCCAGCTCCCCCACAGTTCAAACTACTGTAGTTTTGAAGACATTACTTCTCCCTTTACTCACGACAAAGCGCATCAAAATCTGTACCGGGGTTATTCAGTTCCGACTATGTTAGGTTAGGTTATGTTGTATGTACCGCAGAGGGCGATAACCGTCAGAGTTATCAGAGCGTGAGTAAAGGGAGAAGTAACGTCTTCAAAACAACAGTGGTTTTAACTGTGGGGGAGCTGGGCGTAGTGGCGGAGCTGGGTATATTTTATCTAACCTAACCTAACTTACAATGTCGGAACTGAATAACCCTGGGACAGATTTTAATGTGCTTTGGCGTGAGTAAAAGGAGAAGTAATGTCTTCAAAACTACAGTGGTTTTAACTGTGGGGGAGCTGGGTGTAGCGGCGGAGCTGGGTATATTTTATCTTACCTAACCTAACTTAACAATGTCGGAACTGAATAACCCCGGGACAGATTTAGATGCTCTTTGGCGTGAGTAAAAGGAGAAGTAATGTCTTCAAAACTACAATTGTTTGAACTGTGGGGGAGCTGGGTGTATTTTGCCCACACTCCTTTGTTTTTCTAAACAATAAGTTGAAAAGTAGTTGATGAAAATTAAATTAAATAGTCCACTAACAATATTAGTTGTCTTCATAACAAATAGGAAAATGGAGTGAAGAATAAATATAATTTGAAACTTTAGGTGTTACAAATAAAAATAGAAACGGTGCTTGCTTTCTTTAATAAATAAAAACAACCATTTTAAAATTACATTCACAATTTCTCATAATATTTATACTATATTAAAATCGTTTTGACTGTACTTATCCACTTCAAACGGTGAAGAGAAAATGCAATAATGATATTCTGTAACTAATTGGTTTCTAAAACCCCACCTATTCCTAAAACTATGAGTTTAAGTAACTCAAACTGCAGTAACACAATAGTACCTATAGTGAGGAAGAAACGCTATCATGTTTATTGAAAAAGTAACATCTACAAAGAACATTCCGCAAGCATTCATCTTGTCGAATGTCGCTCAATGTGATCGTTGCAAATTCTTGAACAATATTTTCTCACCATCTACATAATTTCCTAACGAACGCGCCGTGTCCAGAAGTACCGCTTTCTAGATCAAGCCCTTGATCCAGCTGCCTTACGAGAGACTCCTCAGGTGTTGGTCGAGGCTCTTGGTTATTATGCCAGTGGCCGTCACGACTATCGGCACAATAACTGCTGTATCCACATCCCACATGTCGACAACTTTGCGAGCCAGGTCAAGATACTTAATCTCCTTATCTTTATCAGCTTTCACGAGATTCTCGTCATGCGGGACTGCTATATCAATAATCATTGTGCGACACTCTAATCGATCTATCACCACTATGTCTGGCTTATTGGCAACAATTATAAGTCCTGTCAGTAATGATAGATCGATCCCAATACAACGTGATATTGCCATTTTCGAGAACTGGGTCGGGCACATACCTATAGTACGGTACTTCCGATTCTTCAAGACTGTATTTCAGAGCAAGTTGCTGGTGTATTATCCTGGCTACAAGGTTGTGCCTATGCAAATAGTCTCGATTAGCCAGACGTGAACAGCTAGAAATAATGTGTTGGATTGACTACCCCGGACGGTGGCATTCCCGACACATGTCAACCGTGCCGTCCTTCACAATATATTTCCGGTATTTGTTCGTCATCATAACTTCGTCCATAATCGCAAATACAAAACCTTCGGTTTCCCCAAAGAGATCACCGAATCGCAACCAGGATATGGACGCTAACAGGTCAACCATTTTCGAGTTTTTTTTTTAATGTATGAAGTTTAATTATAAAATGTACCCGATAACCCTGATATACAGGGTTAATGGTTAGACGTAACCATTTTCAAGTAGTTGAAATTTTTATGTTTTAAAATGTATGAAATAAAAATGTAAAATGTAACCAATAACCCTGATATACTGGGTTAATGGTTTTACGTCGGCAATACGTTAAGGGGATGTAAGAGAGGTTATTTACAACCAAATGGCGCCTTTTAACTCCTATGCAAATGTTAACAATTTTCGAGTCACATTGGCATAGGGGTCATCAAGGGTAATTTGATTGCAAATAACCTCTCCTACATCCCCTTAACGTATTGCCGACGTATAACTAATAACCCCGGTATGAAAAAGACTTCATACACCTAAAATTATAAAAACGCGAACTGTAACAATACAATAATATAGTTAGCAAGTAAAGCCATCATCTTAAGCGGAAAAGTAGCATCGACATAGAACATTCCACAAACATTCATCTTGTCGAATGTAGCTCGATGTAGCCGGTTAACATTCTTGCACATCTTTCTCTCAGCATCTGAAATATTTGCATTACCTATAATAATAAATAATATAAAAAATACGTATCTAGATCTACTACAATTGAGACGGTGCCTGCGGTAGCTACATGGTACGTAGCTCGCTGTGCGCGAGTCCAGCAGCATACGTTACGGGTGGAGCGTCATCAATCGACATGGTGAATGTGTATGTTTTATTAGGTACTTATATTTAATAATTAATATAAATAAATGTAAATAAATATTATGATTGTGTTTGTATATAAATGTGTCGTGTTGTCTAAGTATATAATATACATAAATGAATAAGTGGTATGGTAGGTATGTACCCCACAAGCCTACCTAGCTGTAATAGTTTTCCTTTTAATTTAGTTATACATATATTCTACTGCTGTGAATTTTTCCACCCATCCAGAACCAACCATTTAGCTGGCAGGGGGGGGGGACACTTGACTCTAACAAAAATTTGCAACGATACCCCACACAATGGGACAGACGAGAAAAAAAACACCCCCACTTTACGGGTAGGTACGCAATAAAAATGTGACGCAAATTTTATGTGACCACTTTGTTGGCACTTTGATTAATATGTACACTCATGCCAAATCACAGCTTTCTAGTACTAACAGTCTCTAAGCTAAACCGCGGACAGAGAGACGGACATGGCGCAACTATAAAAGTTCCTTGTCCACCATCCTGCACCTCGCAGCTACATCTGGCACCATCTCAAGAATACGGTAGTCCTGTAACCTAACAACGGTTGTGGTTATTAAAATTACCTGTATGGCTTGATTTTAAAATGGTTGCGCATGAGCTTTGAACATTATTCATTGCTTTGTAAAACTTTTCACAATACGAGCTCAAAATAATTTCAAATATAAAAGTTTTTATCGTCCACGTATATAAAAATATTACAAAAAACCGCGCAGGAAACTGTAAAAAATTTAAAAAAAAACATGAGAAACTTTTAAAGCCCAACTAAAACAATCATGGTAAAACTGGACCAGATATTTCAGGCAAACGATCACATTAATTTAATTTATTTATCTCAGATACACTGATCTATATGATATTTATGTTAGTATACCTACTTAAAAATTACGTTAGTAAACAAAGATTAAAATACATGCCACAATAATAATTATTATTATAACTAATATCAAATCAAACTATCACGTAAAATTTGCTAATAGCTCTAGAGCTACGCGACCGAAACCAGCCGTACCAGCTTGGCAGTGCAGAATTGAGCGCCGTATTGGTGAGGCCCAGAGCGCTCATCGGCAAACTAATCTGCTTCAGGGAGGGCAATACTCGCCCGAGAGTGATACGCTTTGTGAGGCGGGCGTTCTCAAGGACTGAAGCAGCCCTAAGGACTATATTTTCCGTGTCACAGAGCGCATCGACTTCCTGAAGCAGAAAGTGTACGCATAGGCAAACCGTATCCGTAAGTATTAGTGGCGAGCAGAGCGATACACGCACAATCGCTCCTTCCAGAGTGATGAAAGGTGGGTTCATAGAGCTTGGGAGCCATCGGACCAAAGTGTGGCTGACCCGCGCCTACCAGATGATGATGCCATGGATTCTTTCTGGCTGAGTATCTGGTCGGTGCCTGTCAGTCACATAGAAGATATTTGGACTGGGAAGTCGAGCGAGCCTGCGATCCAATACCAGAAATGGGGGCTATTACCATCTGCCCCCGAGATATAGCACATGCAGTTCGTCCGTTGCCTAACTGGAAGTCTCCAGGCCCGGACAGGCTGCACAACTTCTGAATAAAATGGTTTGTGAGACCGCTTGCTTACTTGGCGGCTCAGTACCAGACTGCTTTGTAGTCTAGGTAACCCCAGTTCCTAACAACAGGAATTACCCACCTGCTCTATAAATCTGGTAGCACCGCGAAACCCAAAAATTATAGGCCGATCACGTGTTTACCGATGGTCTATAAAGTTGTTACATCTATTTTAAGAGCTAAAATAAACAAACATATAGACACCAACTCCATTATATCTGCCTCTCAAAATGGATGTAGGAACGGGTCCCGCGGTATTAAGGAGTTACTTCTCATCGATATAGCCATTAGCCAACAGGTTCGCCGTTCCCGAAAGGATCTGTCGACATGCTGGATAGATTATAAGAAGGCCTATGACTTGGTGCCACATACATGGCTCATGAGGATTCTGCAGTTGTATATAGTAGATACAACTCTGCGCACCTTCCTGATGTCGTGTATGGGGCAATGGAGGACGGTCCTTCGCTGGGAACTGTTTAAAGATATTAACATCATGACGGTACCTTGTCAATATATCTATGAAAACATCATGTACGTAAGGAAAAATCTAAGTCTTTTCAGTAAAAGAGGTGATAGACACAATTATAGGATTAGAAATAGGGACCAATTAGTTCAACCGGGTTTCAGATTGGCTAAAGTAGACTCATCCTTAATGGGGTGCTGTTTAAAATGTTATAATAAAATACCTTCCCACATACTCCAACTGAACGAAACGAAATTTAAATCATGTATAAAACGCACACTATGCTGCCAAGCATATTATAAGTTGGGGGATTACATCGCTGATAAAAATGCTTGGCTCAGCGCTGGTCCAGCTCCACAAGGGCGCATAAACTAATTGATTAGCATTCGAAAATATTGTTGCAGCTGCTGAAGATTGTAAAACTATCTTTCCCTTGTATAAATTCAATCTCTTTGTATTGTATAATTGCATATCACATGTGTGAGCACTGTGACCATGTTGTACATTCCATAAAGCTACCATTTACTGGGTACGTCTTTCATTGACTTGAATGTGCCCTGGCGGCTGAGAGTATGTCATGCTCACTCAAATGTCTCGCTGATGGTGGCGTGTGTGTTGGATCATTAAGTTCCCTTCAAAATGGTTGAGCTAAATGGTGCTGATTCATGCGTCATGTTCGTGAACGGGCGCCGCCGTCAGTAGGGTCTGGTCATCTCTTAGCTGCCACGGTTTATTTTAATTCATTTAAATTTTTGAATTGTTATTATACTTTTATTACGGACGCTTTTAACGTGCACGTCTTTCTACATTGTTTTCACATGTATAAATTCAACACGAATGATGTAACCAATATTTTGTAACAATATTTTGATTTAAAAGAGTGTCCGTGGAGTTTCTTGCCCGTTCTTCTCCATAGGTACCTACTACGCTTTGGAATGGGCAACTAGCTTCATTTTTCTGACTGACCGATCCCTTGACAATTCAAAAGTACCTGTAATTGGTTTATTTGAAATAAATGCTTTGAGTTTGAGTTTGAGTTTGCCTCGCGAGGTTGTCGACATGTGGGATGTGGACTCAGCGATCATTGAGCTGACAGTCGTGACAGACAATGGCTTAATCGCCAAGAGCCTCGACCAACACCTAATGAGGCTTTCGTTGGGCAGCTGGATCATGGTCTTGATTCAGAAAGCGGTACTCCTGGACACGGCTCGCATTGTCAGCAGATTTCTCTCTCTGGAGCCCTGACCACCGGTAACTTGGATCCTGTTCCCGATACCGGTGGGCTACTATTTTTAAATGTTTCTATATTTTTATATTCTAATATTTAAAAATGTAATTTATAAGTATTTTAATGAAATAAAAGATAGTTATAACTAAAATAAATAACTACATATAAACAGAAATAGGTACATAAAATCAAATTATAAAATAAATTAATAAGCCAATTGCATCCTTAAATTCATTATAATTGTAAAATAAAATAATATAAAACAAAAAAATACAAAAAAAAACAACCGACTTAAAAAAAAAACACTACAAAGTGAAAAAAAAACTTTAATTTCGGAAGTCGGTGTCTTTGGTTTTGAATTTTTGTTCTTTGTCACCGACTTCCGAAATTAAAGTTTTTTTTCACTTTGTAGTGTTTTTTTTTTTGAAGTCGGTTGTTTTTTTTTTTGTGAAAAGTTTTTATTTTTCACTTTTTAGTTGTGAAACCTACCCCACACAAAATTGAATACCACTACCTGCTATGTAAATAACAGTGACAGGAACTTATTATATCATCCCTTAGAGTATATATCACTGGAGAAGCCATAAGCGCAATATTCCGAACAAAAAATTCAAAAATATTGAAAGTTGCGGTGTGCTGTGCACCACGCACTTGTCTGCTACGCTTAAATTTGTCGCCCCATGAAGTTGGCGCCCGGGGCATGGGCCCCGGATTACCTCCCTTAGATTCGGGGCTGGTTGGAAGTATAAACGCTTTTTCACGTGACGTTTCTGCCAACTTACTCCTACCGCAAGCCGCGTTAGAAAACTTCGTTCAAAAACAATTTTTTTAAAGAACGAAATATACTAATTCGCCCTAAGAAATTATCGACATGTCAATTTTGGTTTCATACATGACCCCAACCCTACGGTAGTCTCGTTATTATTTTTGCTAGAAGACATAATCGCATGGCAAGTGTATGTCAATTTAGCTGATTTGACGTACATTTTTGTAATGCAAAAAAATATATTTTGAACCTTATGAACATAAAAACGAAGTGTAGTGAGTCATGGTGACGTCACGAAAGCAATGCGAGAAAAATACTCGATTCATGCCTTGTTTTATTTTGAATCATGGTTGAATCGAATAAAAAGTCAAAATGTATTATGAGGTTAGGATTTTGAAAATCAATGAAAACATGACTAGATATTTAAAAAAATACTTAAATATGGAAGGTTATTCCGTCTTTATTTAAGTTTGACGTATTTGAACGCTTTTTACATGTTTTAACAGCACAACAAGGCATTTTCACGGAGCACTGATGAGAACCCCGCGACTCGAAAACGATTAACGTTGTGTGTTCGAATCGATTTGAAAGTAGTTTTTATGAACGTGTTAGAGCATTTGTTCTTGTACTTTTACAGAGGGGGAAGTATTCGTAAGGCTTCTCCAGTGATATACACTCTAAGTATCATCCACATACTAAGTGGGAAAAAATACGTATTATTGAAGCTAACTCAAAAACTTCTTAAGCAAAGTTAATAAAATTTATATGGGACTACTTCTGAAGTATGATCTACCAAACAAAACAAGAATCATCAAAATCAATTCATAATTGACGGAGTAATCGCGTAACAAAAAAAAAAAAAAAAAAAAACATAGTCGAATTGAGAACCTCCTCCTTTTGGAAGTCGGTTAAAAATAATTTACATTCTTTAAATTCATTAAAATTAATGTCAATTAAAATCCAGAAATTCATTATAAAACCATAAATAATAAAAATAAAAGTCAGAATCAGTCAAAGTTAGTCAGATGACTGACCTAACAAGTGACCTCCAAAGCGGGGACGAGATCCTATCGGCTATTGTCTTCAAGATATCGTTGGGGCTGCCACGCATAATGTAGCGTTAAGAAAATGGTGACCACTTGAACTTCATCACATTTATAATTTATCTCATTACTTGTCAACGATCAAATAACACAGTTTTGACGTCGCCATTTGCATTGTAGATGTGACGAGGTTCTAAGTATGGTTAAGGTTTTCGTGAGTCAACCGTACATACCACTTAATAAATCTTAATAATATTTATTTGGTTAAAGAACTGTTTTATCCTCCGATTGAAACATACATTAATGAAAAATAAAAAGTTATGTTTTTGAAACAATTAATTAATTACTCACAATCTGGGCTGGGTCTCCATGTACAGATATTTGAAGAACTTCTAGTGTTATTTCAAATCTGAGTAGAGAAAGGCCAAAAAATTCTACACTCTGAAACACGATCTGAAAATCAAAAAGTTATTTTGTTTATTAAAACCGGCCAAGTGCGTGTCAGACCACGCACAGTAAAGGGTTCCGTAGTTAGAATGAATTTATCCCAAAAACAAAAACATTGTAGTTGAAAAACATATTTTCCATACATCGATATATGTAACGGTCAATTCTTCAACTGAAAATTTAAGTTAGTAACAGCAAAAAATTAAAAAAAATTGTTTTATAAAACTACAAATGAACAATTTTCGGACTTTTTCCTTTATATGTGCTGTAAGACCTCCCTCTCATAGAGAGGTGGCCTGTGTCTCAGCAGTGGGAACATTTATAGGCTGATGATGGTGATGATTAAGACCTTACTTCCTGCCAAATTGCATGATTCTAGGTCAACGGGAAATACCCTGTAGGTTTTGATTTATTTGCGAGTCTCAAAATATTGTAGCATAAATAGCTGATTTTTTTATTGAGTTGACTTAGAAGCTGGATTTTTTTAGAGCTCCAAGGTAAAATGAATCTACGTATTTGATATTAATTTCAACTTGATACCTCCACGCGTTCCTGAGGAAAAGGTCTTGACAGACTGACGGACGGAAAATGAAGTGATCCTATAAGGGTAACATATTTTTATAAGTCTTAACAATGTTTTAAGAGTGTTTACCATTTGTTGGTAGGAAGTTTTGTAGAAGTCATAACACTCCAAAATATTTGCGTAAGCTTGAAACATTCTTTTGCATAGAGTTTCATTGTCGCTATGATCGATCTGTTGCAAGTGTTGTACTTCAATGTTCCATATATTAACTTTCTCCTTTAGCAGCTTAATCAGTCTGATAGCGTTCAAAATGTTAACATCAAAACACATCACAGCTAACCAACCCAAGAAAGTTATTAAGGAAACGTTTAGTTCTATTATAGAATAAATGTAACCGTAAATGTTAAAACATGTGATTAAAATGACACTAGTCCAATTTAGAATGATGAAACGCTTGAAATTTGTCTTTTCGTTAAGAAATCTGTGAACTTCTTGAAATTTCAAGACAAATGATACATTTATTTTCGTGTGCAACACATTATCGACGTAATTTATGGCGAATCCGATAGAGAATATGAAAAAATCGACTATAGAGGTGATATATATTATATTAATATATCTTCTGACATGTTCGTTAACATGTATCTCGTAAACGTGAAGTAAGAATAAAACCATGGTTAGAAGCATGACACATAATGACACCAACTTTGTTAACAGGCTGTTTGGATTTATAAAGTCTTTTTTTATACGATACTTGGGACAAAATAGAATGTTATGCATTAGGTTTAAAGGCAAAAGCATCGACTGTACATCTTTATCAACCAAGTTGTCCAAAGGTACTGGCACACAATGACTTTTTCTCTCGTTACAAAGTATTTTTCTTTTAAAAAACTTCATTTTGTCCAGAGTACGCAGGCACTAGTGACGCATTATTTTGTTCTTCAAGAATAATATCGATTACCGATGATGGCCGTACGATAATTTATTATCAAAACACATTATGAATATTAATCTTATTTAAATGCCTTATTATTATTGTTCATCAAGTAACTTGTCGTGCCTTGCTTGCTTAACTGCCTCGTTAGTTCAGTGGTCGCAAGCGCTACTGCTGAACATGAAGTCCTGTAGTCCATTCTTCTTCTTCTTTTCGTGTGGTTAGTGATTAAGCTGGTGTCAGAGTTTTAAAGTTGCCCATGGGCCATTCCCCCCTTATCTCCGAAACTACTGAGCCTAAAATGTTGAAAAAATACAGAGAATCGTTCTTCACTCATATAAGAAAACCTATAATAAATCTACGGTCTTAAAATAACATGGTAAATCTATCAATATTGTGCGTACAAACTTATATTTGCAGTTGGAATGTATGGGATAACAAGTATTTCTATTTGGGATAAATCCATCCCAACTACGGAACCTTTCACTGAGCGTAGTCCAATACGCACTTGGCCGGTTTTTTAATTTAGATTTATTTTGGGCGCAGACTCTTTTAAATATCTTCGAATAGTTTCTTACATAATTCTGTACCTTCAGTGAAAAGTGATATATCTTAACCTATATCAGTTTTAATATTCTTACACTAAGTTTAACAGTAAAAAAATACAAGTTTTGGTCCAATTGGTACCCCTCTAAGATTAAAATTGAGTAAGCTTATTTTGGTGTAAAGTGCTTTAACTCATTATCTGTCACGATGCCTCATTGACGTGGATAACAATTAAAATTCTATTGTGTCTCGTTAATGACAGTTGAAAGGCTAACTAAGCATTTCATACGTTTATTAATGTGTAATAAAATACATTTAAAATAATATCAATGTGAACTGAACAAATATTTCAAGTACCTTAATGTATATTAATACAATTATGAACGGCTTGATCAAAAAGCAATGATTTTTCGTGATATAAAATTATACAAGGTTTTCCTGGAAGTATGGATCAAATCGAATAAGGGCGTGGACAAAGTCATTTCCAAACTTTTTAACTCTTTGAATGTCTGTGCAAATTATTACGGTTCAAATTTATGACCAAGTTTTGTTTTTTTACACCACATCGCATAGTGCTCAAAAAAATAAAATAAAATATAAATTTAAAAAAAAATTGTCAAAGCTATCAATTTAACTATTTTTTCACGACGTTTTAGAAGAGTGGGCTTTTCTTGTGGTAATTCTTTTACGCAGCTACTAAACATAATTATGTTCAGTAAGAAAAAGTATTTACTGCAAAGGCTTCGGTCTGGCAAAAAAATTACTAAATCGAGCGTTTTTCATAGGAAAAAGTTACACTAGCGAAAGTTGACCACGTATTAGAAAAACTTGCCCACGTCATAGAGATTATTTGGAGGTATGAATCACTAGGATATTCTTTTTAGTTTAAAAGTTAGAGAAGTTTATTAACAAAGACACTCACCGTCAGACAGTTATTTATCCTCCAAACTATTCTTCGCAAACACAGCCAACTTACCTTTGATCCTAAATGCTGTACACGCCGCTCGAAAAGGGTTTGCAATACTGAGTCTCGTAGAACCGTAGCTGCAAGTCGCCATTACAAACACATAAGTTCAAGATTGTGCAATAAATTAAACAAAAGCTTACTTATCCACCCATTAACCAAGAGCAAATGCAAAATTAAACTTGCGTCCTGGTTAAAATCACAAAATTATGACGAAACAGAGAAACTCGTGGAAGTGTAAAATACTCATCACTCTCTCTCTCACACACCCCAACAAAACCACACACAACACACATGCCACAAACACTACAAACACCCCTCGCACACCTCATTAACAATCATCCACACACACCCATTCACCCTACACTCACCACATTAACTCAACGTCAAAATACATCCCAAATCAAATGTCCTATGCTGTATATTTTTTTTTTTTTTTTTTTTTTGTTTTTATTATTAATTAACTAAATTTATTTTAACTTAACTACCTTTTTGCATGGAACATCATTCCATTCTGTAGCTGGAGAAGGGCGTTGTTAGCTGCGCTACAGTTTATACTTTTGCAGCTATCATCGTTTTTACTTGTAATTAGTCTTGTGTTTTTGTTCCAAAATAAACTTTTTATTATTTTTATTATTTATATTGTTTTACATTTCTCGGGACCCTGGGATCCCGGACTTTTGGAAGGCGTACGAGGGGCCAAAGCCAACTCGCAGAGGCCCCTTAGACAATTTTATATGGAATGAGGCACCAACCGACGATTATCCCTGTATGCACTATGCAAGTGCACCCAAGGACAACCCCCGGTTGGTATAGGACTATTGCAGAATATGGAAACAAATCTATTGGACTATGGGTTTGGGTGGCTTATGTTGACTGGTGACCTGGAACTATGGAAGGACTATGGCCCCTGCCTAATCAATGTTTTATATGTACACGGATAAAATGGCAGGGGGTGACTTGCACACTCAATAATGGGCCCCCGAAAAAGGTCGCTAGCACAAAGTGTCGTAGCGACAAGGAGGCAACATGTCCTGAGGTGCTTGAGGAGTGGAGAGGTATTCCACGGCTTTCAGAACAATCCCAGAGCCCGGAAGATGGTCAAGATCCCCACAAGCACTTACTGAAATACTTCCTTCCCTCGAACACGTTTGCTCTTGCGAATCTCCACTCAAGCCGGCCAATTAAGGCAAGAATGAGGTGGGAGCTCCGTTCCTCGTCAGTGTTTACTCCAGTCGGCCAATAAAGGCAAGCCAGAGGTGAGGAACAAGACTTCTCCCGGGAGATAGGGTCCGTGGGGTCGCGACTGCCCAACAGCTCGCCACATGCTGCCCTGCGGGTTTTTGTATCTCTCTTGGTCTGGCTCCTCATCCCAACCTGTTCCAGCAAAGTAAACTCTACCGGCACAGGCCGAGAGTTTGAAGCGCGCAAGCCCCACCACGACGTCGCGTAGAGATACTATTATTAAGAGGTCGTATTTTTACATTACACTAGAACCACTTTCGCTAGTGTACTCGTAACTTTTTCCCCCTAAAATCGCTCGATTTAAATTGAGTAAAATTTTTGCGTCCTGAAAACATTTTTAATTGACAGCCCTGATAGTTCTTGTTTAACGAATTTTTTCTTTCAGCACTATGCGAAATGAATAAAACAAAAATTGGTCAAAACTTTTGAACCGCTAAAAATTGCACCGACATTCTCAGGGTTTGATTTGATCCATACTTCCAGGGACACTGTATAAAACATCGCTGCTATTACCAATACCAACTGTGGCCCAATCATTAAATTTTGGTTTAGTATTTATTGTTACATCATCATTACCATCATCTGGTTCAGACATAGGCCTCTCAAATTACACGCCATTCAGCTCGATTCTCGGCAACTCTCATCCAGCTGTACCAGCCACCCTGTGATCCTGATGGCATCCTACCTTACGTTTTCTAACTACCCCAACGGTCATCGGTTCTACGGCTAATATGGCTGGCCGGCTATTCTGCCTAGGGCTCCAAGGACTTCTCTGTATAAAAAGAACTGTTATCATATGTGTGGACTTATCTATAACAAAATACCAAAGAACTTTAAAGAGTTACCTAATAATTTATTTTTTATTAAGTTAAAATCATGGCTATTGGAAAAACAATTTTATTCTATAAATGAAAATGTTAATAATCTATGTTAAATTAATGTAATGATAATATTAACAAGGAATGTATTGTAAAATTAATTAATAATAGAAACATTTAAAGCATGCAATTAGATATAAATATAATACTCTAGCATTAAATACATTGTAATGTTTTGCATGTCAAATGTCTGACTTTATATTAGGAACTTATTACTGACTATAATACCAACACTGTACCAATACTTATTGCAAATAAATGATTTGATTTGATTTGGCCCATTGCCACTTCAGCACATGTTGATAAACAAATACGAAACAAGGTAGTTACATTCTCCGAACTCACCTTATCTATCGCCGTGGTAGAGCCATAAGCTCGTACGCTGCACTTTTGTCCTTATCAGCCAGACATGGCGTGATGAGAAGGCGCCAGTGACCACCGGCTTAGTTTTAAGTTCTAGGTATGCATTAGACTAAGATAGGATAAGTAGTCTTACATCAAACTCTGTAAGCTCGGGTCGTTCATTCTAATAAACTCTTAGTATAACGGGTCCTAACGTTTTATTTTTGGCCATCGCTCCGCTCCCGAAATCTAACTGGCGCAGCCGGTAGGATTGCCGTAAACTGTTACTTTCGCGGAAAGTCAAGTGTGAAACTGGGAAAAGTGAAAAAGAACACTAAGGAACGCGAGTGGTAACGTAGAGTCGTCGTAACTTAAAATCAGTGAGACGTTCTTGGCAATCCTCGAACCAAATAAATAAGTTTAGATAACGCGTAACAATAACGTGGGTGAGCAGAGATGGTGATAGTTGATAAGGCGGTTGGACTGTGAGTAACCTTCTACTTCCTTCCTAATTCCCAACACTATTAATGTTAGATAATCAAAGTGGAACTTTTTGTATTATTTTATAAAATCTGGAAAATCGAGTGAAAAACCTTTTATAGTAGAAGTTAATTTCCTAATAATTAGTGATTAATAAAATATTAAATGAATATTAATTTCACGCTATTGTAACGATAAGATTTTTCATAAGATTTTCTTTTGAATTTTAATTTAGTATTTTTTTTTATTTGTGAAATTTTAATTTTACTTTTAATTTTTATTAGAAATTGTTGCTTATCTTTTGTTTGTTTTTACGACTTTATTTAAAATGAATCAAGGCCAGATTCCTGTAACCGCGACATCCGGTGCAGCCCCGTCGGCTCGGACCGAAACACCATTTTCTATGCAATTTGCTGAATCGTTGATACCTCGGGATGTTTTAAATTTAATTCCAGACTTTAGTGGTGAAACTAATTTGCTTAGTTTATTTTTAAGAAAGTGCGAATATGTTATTGAAAAGTATCAAGGGACTACGGATAGAAATGAATTTTTAATGCAGAATATTACGAGTAAATTAAAAGGTAAAGCAGCTGCCTTAATAAGTGAAAGAGGTGATTTCGAAACCTATAGCGAATTAAAATCTTTATTGATCCAACATTTTGGTGATCCCAGAAGCGAAGAATGCGTAGCGATTGAGCTCGAAACCCTAAAAATCAAACAAAGTGAGTCATACTTACAGTTTTGCAGCCGTATTCAAGATATTCGTGCTATATTAATTTCAAAAGTGAATCAGAACAGCTCTACAACGTTAAGAGAAGCTAAAAAAATAATTTATAACAATACTTCTCTTAATGTTTTCATGTATAATTTACCAGAGCACATGGTGCGGATTGTTCGAATTAAAAACCCTACTACGTTGGAAGAAGCTTTAAAATATGTCCTTGAAGAGGTTAACTTTCAGGAACAATATAATTTATGTAGTAAAATGTTGCAACACCGATCGCAAGGTCATATTTTACCATCACGCGATAAAGGATTTGTTTTTAATTCAACCAATCTGAAGCCTTTTATCACAGCGCCCCCCTTGCAAAATAATAATTTCAAACCTTTTACAAACCAAACTCAATTTAAATTTGGTATACCTAATCAGAATTTCGTACGTCCGAATATACCGAATCAACAAATTGGTCGACCGCAAATGGTTCAATTAGGACAACCAGCCGTTGATAAAAAGAACCCCCAGCAATTAGGCTTCCGACCTCAAGTAGGAATATTTGCCCACAGACCCCCAACGGCACAATTTGGTTATAGACCCCAAGTAGGACAGTTTGGCTATAGACCCGTTCAAGCGTCGGCCTATCGTCCAACCAATAATTTCTACGATAGTGACGTGACAATGAGAACTGCTCCAGCACCGGTTAAGCCGCAACAAGGTTTTCCTATAAACGAACTTTATACGGATAACGAGCAATACTACTACGACGTCACTCTTGATGATTACATGCAGAATATGACGACACACTGTGACTATGACTTTAAAAATATGTACTATGAAGATGGTTGTGTAGATGAGAAGCCTAGTGTAGAATGTACTAAAACTGCTGAAAATTTACATTCAACTGAAAATAACAGTGATCCGGAAGCTGTCCAAAATTTTCAAATACATTCAATACATACCCGCCGGAAATGATAGAACTTAATTTTGACGCCAATCTAAAACATCCATACATATACATTCCTGAGATAAACGGCAAATTTATGTTGGACACAGGAAGCACACGGTCTTTTATAAGTCCCAGGAAAGCTGATCAGTATTTTCCTCAATTAAAATTCTATGAACCATTTACAGTTACAAGCATACATGCGACTAGTGAACATAGTGAAGTAGCTGAAATTCCCCTATTTTCCATTTTTAATGATGAAGGGAATCATAAGTTTTATGTTTATGATGTGGACAACAGATATGATGGATTAATTGGAATGGACCTTATGACTCGACTTAATGCTGATTTATCGTTTAAGGACAAGACTTTAAAGACAAACGGCGTCAACATTCCTATAATCTATTCCACTGACCTTGAATTTAGATTAGAACCCCGGACCGAACATCGAGTGAAATTACCTGTAAATCAAAAGAATGGCTATGCCATATTAGATTACAAGCAGTTTCATGAAGGCGTTCGAATGCCAGCTGCAATAGTTAAATGTGAAAATTATTTAGCCTCTACTGTTATACAGAATGCAACTAGCCTTGAAATGACGTTAATTATAACTGCTCCGTTCAAGGTTACTTATTTTTCTAACGAGTGTATAGTAAATAATATAACTGATTTAACTGACGTAGAGATGGACTCATTACTGACAGACAATTTAAAGAAATTGCGACTTGACCACCTTAATCAAGAAGAATATGACCTTATTAGTAAATTATGCCACGAGTACAAAGATATATTTTACTGTGAAGAGCTGCCCTTGACCTTTACAAATCAAGTGAAACATCATATTAGAACCACTAATGAAGATCCCATTTATGTCAAACCATATCGGCAGGGTCCAGCGCAAGCTGAAGAAATCAAACGACAAGTTGAAAAACTTCTCAAGAACAATGTGATCCGCGAATCACACTCACCCTGGAGTGCACCTGTGCATTTGGTTCCCAAAAAGGCAGATGCTTCAGGTCAACTGAAATATAGAATGGTTGTAGACTATCGTCGACTCAATGATATAACAATCGATGATAAGTATCCACTTCCCAACATATGCGACTTACTTGACAAACTTGGCAAAAGCAATTATTTTACTACCCTAGATTTAGCTTCCGGTTATCACCAAATTGAAATTTCCGACACCGAGAAAACAGCTTTTTCAACACAAAATGGGCACTACGAATTCCTCCGTATGCCATTTGGCCTCAAAACCGCTCCAGCGACCTTTCAAAGGACAATGGACAATGTCTTAAGAGGGTTGCAGGGTATACATTGTATGGTCTATTTAGATGATATTCTTGTATACTCTAGTGGTATATTAGAACATATTCAGAGATTACGATCTGTCTTTGATAGATTACGTCAGACCAATCTTAAGGTTCAATTAGATAAGTCTGAATTTTTACGCAGAGAAGTGCAGTACTTAGGACATACACTTACTAAAGACGGACTTCGACCAAATAATGACAAAATACAGGCTGTTCTTGACTATCCATTACCACGGACACAGACCGAAATAAAACGATTCTTAGGGTTCGTGGGATATTACAGACGGTTTATTAAAGATTTCTCCAAAATTACACAACCTTTGTCAGCTTGTTTAAAGAAGGGTAAAAAGGTTTTAACGGATCAAAAATATACTGAGGCTTTTGAAAAATGCAAGGAACTTCTAATTAATGCACCTATATTGCAATATCCTGACATGAATAAACCATTTGTACTAACCACTGACGCCTCAGAAGTCGCTATTGGTGCTGTTTTATCACAGGGCCCTGTAGGCGGCGACAAGCCCATAGCTTATGCTAGTCGAACGTTGTCAGATACTGAAAAGAGATATAGTACTATCGAACGTGAGTTGTTGGCAATTGTCTGGGCCACAAAACACTTCAGGCCCTACTTGTACGGACACAAATTCGACATCTACACTGACCATAGGCCTTTAGTTTGGTTATATCAACTTAAGGAACCAAATAGCAAATTAACACGTTGGCGTTTACGTTTACAAGAATACGATTTTAACGTTATATATAAAAACGGTAAACAAAACGTAAACGCAGATGCGCTATCTCGCATCCGCTTAAATGCCCTAAAAGGAGCCGATGACTTAGATAACAGTTCAATGATTGTTAATATAGACGAACAAAAAGACATAACCAGACAAAGTACGGACGGTTCTTCAACAATTTCCATATCTGACTCTGAAAGAACAGCTACAGCTAGCCCAATAAGTATACCAGAAACTGAGGCAGTTCTTGACGAATCGCCTCATTATCCCATACCGTCTGAGTCTTCTTCCATACAGACAGTTCACTCAGCCAAAGATCTCGAATCCAGTGGAATACCGATCTTAAACGAAGCAATAGATACCAAGCCTAATCAAATACTTGTCTTTAGCTGGTTTCGCAATGAGATTCAAGTAAAAGATTTATCTAGAGACAAACAAAAGGTGTTAGAAGTATTTTTGCCTCTTCATAACTATAATCTCATCACAGGATTTTTGAAAGACTACATAAAACCAAAAAATAAGTATTTCATTTATTTTGAAAATCAAGAACTTAGAAAAGACTTCAATAATATCATAATTTCTCTGTTTAAGAAAGACGTGGTTAACTTCTATGAATGTACCGAGCGTGTTGTTTACGTCGAAGATGAGCAGGAACAAAAGGCTGTAGTAATTAAATTACACGAAGGCAAGACATGTCATCGTGGCATCAGTGAAACGGTCAAACGGATTCGTCGTTATTATTATTGGCCAAATTTGTGTGAAACCGTTTCCGCCATTATTAACTCATGTGAACGTTGTAAAACTTCTAAATACGATAGAAAACCCATTAAACCCTTATTGCAACTTACACAAACTCAGCATGCACCTTTTCAAGAAATATTTATAGACCTGTTTAGCATAGAATCAAAATACTATTTAACTTTAATTGATGCCTTTAGTAAGTTAGGTCAAGCCATAGAAATTCCATCTCGTTCAACACCTGAAGTAGTTAGAGCGTTGATGAAATATTTTTCATTTTACGGTATACCACAGAAAATAAGTTCTGACCCTGGAACTGAATTCAACAATGAATTACTAAGAGAACTAACAGAATTACATAAAATAAAATTACACATTGGGACCCCAAACAATCCAAACTCTATGGGCCTCATAGAACGTTTTCATTCCACAATTATAGAAATTTACAGATTGGCAAAATATGAAAAGAAATTTACGGACGCAGCCTCTGTAATGACTTATGCCGTTATGGCCTATAATAACACTATTCACAGCACCACAGATTTAACCCCGTTTGAAACTGCGTTTGGTCATACCGAATTAAACTCTACATTTAACTCTGAATTTGAAAAAACTTACAAACAACAATTGATTAGGGATCATAAGAAGAGAACTCAGGCACTCTATAAATATATTTCGGAAAAGGTAAAAGGTCACAAAGAAAAGATTTTAATGAAAAGAGGATGTGAATTAGAGCCAGCTTTAGAAATAGGAAAACCGGTTTTCGCTAGAGCCGTTAATAAAAGACAAGCAAAAGATAAGCCTAGGTATCAAAAAGCCGTTGTCACTGGTCAAATAGAACGCAATATTATACCAATTAAATTAAAAAATAGGGATACCAAAGTACCTCTCAAAAACATAAAACGTCCTCCACAGGTGGAGTTTGATCCTGGTAATATGGACAACAACCAAGTGGACTCTCCCAAGCCAGGCCCTTCAAGCAGTAAAGATTAGTCAAAACCCTGGTATTCTTCCGGTGAAGATGGGCCAAGCGTTTATTCAATATGATAAGTGGTCTATTGTTAAAATAATCAATCTTCAGGGCATAAGCACTGACCTTTCTTTTAATATTCAAAAATATTCGGAATTCAACCTAATATTACATCCAAACAAATCCTACGCAGACGAGTTTATGGCACTTAAAACACAAGCTGAGTATATTCGAAATCAAACCATAGAGAAATTACAGCAATTAATTCCATCCAAAAGATTTAAACGTGGTATTGTAAATCCTTTAGGTTCTATTATCAAAATCATAACTGGTAACCTTGATCATGAAGATGCGGTTAGATATGATAATTTAATTCATAATATACAAACTAAAGAACAGGCAATAACCAATAAATTCACTGTGATTTCTAAAATGTTGGATCACTTTCTGAACTCTACTGAAATAATTAATGAAAATACAAATAAAATAAACAAGCGCATTAAATTACTTGAAGACCTTGTAGCTAATCTTAATACAAAAGATAATCATTCAATTTATATGACCTATGTATTTGGATTACTCAATCAATTTATTGTGAACTTTAGGACTATCTATGTCAAACTTAGCGAATTAGAAACTGCTGTTGCATTTAGTAAAGCATCTATTTTATACAGAGCCGTAATAAATTCTGACGAATTGTTAAATTTACTAAAACATATAAGTGAACATGATAACTTGATGTATTCTGTAAATGATAAAAATTTAATTAATATAGAAGAGTCATTGTCTGTAAAAGCTTACCTTAAAAATGAAGAAATAACCTTTATTATTGAAGTTCCGTTAATTTTAAATGTTACTTATAGTTACTATAAATTGTATTCCCTTCCTATGGATTCCATGAACCAAACCTTTGTTGTTTTCCCTGAATTTCCTTACCTTTTGGTAGAAGGATCGAAATATCGTCCGATTGACCAACCATGCCAAGAGATAACAGTCAAGGAATACCTCTGCTCTGAAAATAATCTCATTCAATATGTGGAAGAAACCTGTATCGAACAACTAATGAAATATCACCGCAATCTGTCACGATGTCTCCCCCGTCAGATAAAGTCTGAATGTCTTAAATTACAAAAAATTAGTCCAAATAGTTGGATAGTGTATACTAAACACAAACAAATTATATCACAAACTTGTGGCAATGACGACACCAAAGAACGCATACAAGGAACATACATTATAACCATAGAACCGCAATGCGATGTTTCCATAGAAAATATCCAACTCCATGGACAGCGTTCTTACTTATTGCAAACAGAGTATAAGCCTGTTCCTGTGATAAACTTACCCGACTTACGAGAACTTACCTCTAACGCCGTGAAGATGGAACCTGTAAACCTGGAAGGAGTTAACTTGGATGATATACGCCATCTAAATTACCTTCTGAAGAATAGTGCGAATAGTGAAATCAGTGAAATCCACAGTGATAGTGTCAGTGCCGCTCTTTACTCTCTGTACGCGATCGTCTTTATATTGTTAATAGTTGTAGTTATGTATAAGTATATTATAAGGAAAATGTATAAAGAGCGAGATCGTCGTTCGAATGATGTTGAAGACAATTCTACTCAACAAGAGGACAATAGAGTCATTCAGAGACCTGTATTATTAGTGTCTTAACTCTATGGTTCTCAAATTATGATTAATTCTTTTAAATTTGGTATCTTATAATCGTTTTAACTACTTAAATTTTGTCATTTTATAGTTTATAATTTTGCGAAGTTCTTGGAAAATCTCTGTTTTTCCGATAACTTCGGTCCAAAGGGGGAAGAGTTACATTCTCCGAACTCACCTTATCTATCGCCGTGGTAGAGCCATAAGCTCGTACGCTGCACTTTTGTCCTTATCAGCCAGACATGGCGTGATGAGAAGGCGCCAGTGACCACCGGCTTAGTTTTAAGTTCTAGGTATGCATTAGACTAAGATAGGATAAGTAGTCTTACATCAAACTCTGTAAGCTCGGGTCGTTCATTCTAATAAACTCTTAGTATAACGGGTCCTAACGTTTTATTTTTGGCCATCGCTCCGCTCCCGAAATCTAACTAGGTTGGTTTAAACATTTTCAAACAAAGTTTTAGTTTTAAAATTAATGATTTTTTTTTATTTAATAAGTTTTCAAGTACTTAATTCAGTTTTACTCAATCAATTAATACTTAAATTCAATAAAATATTTTATCACCCAATTTCACAGTAACAAACATTTTATTTATTATCACATCTATTAGGAGAATTATAAAAACGTAAACTGCAGTAATACAATGGTATAGTTAGAAAGTAAAGACATAATTTTCAACGCAAAAGTAGCATCAACGTAGAACATTCCACAAACATTCATCTTGTTGAATCTAGCTCGATGTAGGCGTTGAATATTCTTGCTTAGCTTTCTCTCGGCATCTGTAATATATAAACGACATGAATTTGACGAATAAAATCTAAGTTGATTTGAACAATTACGGCACGCACCCTTTCTATTATTCTGTTAAACTGCCAAAAGTTATTATTTAAATTTATATAATATTTTCTCTTTATATTTGTCCTTTTAATCGGAAAAACATAAAGTGTAATCGCCAGTCTCGTATTTGGCGTTTGTTAATGTTTTGTATGTCCGTTTCTCAGTTGACAAAGGCCTCCTCGAACCTTCTCCAGTCCTGTCTCTCTCTGGCCACTCTGCTCCGTATTGTTCCAGTGACCTGTCTAATGTCATCTCCCCATCTTTTATCCAAGAATTATTAGAACATTTAAAAAAATAACTTCGATAAAATTACCTGTGCAATTTGATGTTGAAATAAGCGCGCATGAACCTTGAACATTATTCATTGCAGTGTAAAATTGTTCGCAGCACTCACTTAAAACAGTGTGAAGCGTTAAACCCTTTATCGCCCAAATGTACACAAGTATGGTGTAAAAAACCGCAGAATCCTGAAAAAAATAAAAGCTCTGTAATTCTGGGTACTGTAGAGGTTTTATTTGCATACCTTTGACAACTAAATTAAAAGTTATTGGTATAATGTGAAGATAAACACTAATTCATATTTGAAATAAGAAAAAGGTCGAGTGTCAGCCCCGATGGCCGACAGCGGTTGTGGATTATCTGGTCTTTTCTATAAAAATCTTACCGTGAAAATTGGAATGAAGAGAGCTTGAAGTGAACTATCATCCTACCTGACGCTAGGGAATCTAGGGAATGAAATCTCACAGTGAAGTGAGTTTGAAGTGAGCTGTACTTCAAAGTCACTTCACTGTGAATTTTTTATAGAATAGCACTATAAATTAATACAATAGGTATAAGACGTTTATCTTCTCTACAAAAGTTATGTACTTAATATGTATGTACAAGCAGCAGTAGGCATGAATAGTAGTAGAGATAGTCTATCTGAGAGGGATCAACAAATTCTCCGTTCCTTGATAGTCCAGCGTTTTCAAATACGCAGTCACTGAATTTTTACATTTGTGTTTAGCTTGAGGATATATTATGTTAAGGAACATCCTTAGCTTATTGTACAATTATTGCCCAAGGAAGAAGAAGAAATTACGCGAGTGCGCAGAACTGGAAAGATGTGTTTGGCATACTCTGCCTTTTCGGCGTTTATCCCTAAACAGATTCGGATCGTATTGCAACATGGAGTGTTCTTTAACCACAGTATGCAATATGAAGGTCTGCCTAACAGTGAGTATAATAATTGGTTAGCTTGCAGGTGTGTGGGTAAATTTTAATCTACTGAATTCAATAAAAAACACAGATTTTGACAGCCCATTTGTCGCCAGCAATGTAAAAATATATCTGTGTATGGACGTGAGATTTTGAAATCGCCAGCAAGTTGCCAGCGATCAAAGCCACTGCAAGTGTACCTAGCATAAGATATTATTGTACTAAAACAGAATTAAGATGAAGAAAGACATACTCACAAACTCATGTCCAACAAGTGCAGTTAATTTTAAAAGTTCGAGTGTTAATCGCAATTTTATCAATGTAAGACAGAAGAACTCTACCGTGTGAAAAAAGATCTGTAAAAAAAACCACTTAGCTTTATATCTCAATACTCAATATCTTTATTAAAAAATCTTGGCGTAGTTCTAGATGGCAAAATTACCTGGAGTGAGAACACTGATGCGCTTCGCGAAAAGGGTCTGAAGGCTATTAGTGTGTTAAAACCTATTCTTAACAGAAAGTCTAAGTTAAGCGCCGCCACAAAGTAACGCATTTATACCACCCTCGTCGGCCATGTCTGACATATGCTGTGCCAGCCTGGAGTAGCCTGACTGATAAAAACTATAATAAGTTGGAAGTTGTTCAAAATAAGGCAATCAAAATATCATTTAACACTGCCTTTCGTACAAATTTAAAACGAATTCACGAACAAATAAAATTTCCAACTATTAAAAATTGTATCTTATAATCCAGCCCGAAAATTCTATTTACTTAAAAATTCCAAACATTATAATCCATTAATTTCATCCATAGGAAAAAACTTTTTACAAAAAAAAAACAACCGACCTCCAAAAAAAAACACTACAAAGTGAAAAATAACTTTAATTTCTGAAGTCGGTGTCTTGGGTTTTGTATTTTCGTTTTTTGCCACCGACTTCCGAAATTAAAGTTATTTTTCACTTTGTAGTGTTTTTTTTTGGAGGTCGGTTGTTTTTTTTTTTGTAAAAAGTTTTAACTTTTCACTTTTTAGTTGTGGTACCTACCCCACACACATTCGAATACCACTATCTGCTACCAATGACAGAAACCTTAACATATCATCTACATACTAAGTGCGAAAAAAATACGTATTTTGTAGCTAACTCAAAAACTATCCAAGCAAAGTTAATAAAATTTATATGGAACCAATTCGAGAGCACACCCTTTCAAACAAAAAAATAATTTTCAAAATCGGTCCACAATTGACGGAGAAATCGGTGGACATACATAAAAAAAAAAAACAAACATACGCGACGAACATATAACCTCCTCCTTTTTGGAAGTCGGTTAAAAAGTAGATCAAATAACTTATCGTATTCAACAACTAATAATCGATATCGTTTACCACATCACTATTTTCTGAGTGAATAACAATAAGTACCTACCACCGGACCGACCGTGCTGCTCTCACCCGGTCGCAGTAGGCATACTCGGCGAAAAGTTACGCAAATTACCCACAGTCTAGAATTATCATTTCTCTGTTTTGGCTCATCGATGAGATTTATGTTCAAATCTAAGTTACTTATATTATACTATTGTAATGTTTTATACTGCTCTTCAATTAGTTTTTATATTAGTTGAGTGCATTACCTTTAGTAGGTAAATAGTAGTGGTATGCGTTTAGAGTCAGTGCTACTAATGCCCGTTTTCACCGACATCCTCTAAGTTTATGGGATCCCCTAAGAATGGTTAGGGGCTTGTTAGAAGGCGGTTTCTGTTTCACCAGAAGTAAGGGGTCTTTTAAACGTTAAAAGGTCCCCTAAATTTAGGTGGCCGAAATGTGGGCCCATAAAGCGGCACATACGTAAGTGATCTCTCAAGCAACGAATATGGATAGTGATTTATTTGAAATTGTTGAAAATTTAGAAACTGTTTGTACTATATTTGACGTAAACAACAGCCGTAGACCAAAAATATATCGGAAACGACCAAACTACTTCGAAAGTTTTTATGAAATTGACTTTTTCGTGATTTCAGAGTTGTTCCCATAATGAAAGTTGTTTATATTCATGGGTAGAACATCCTGTAAAAATTTCGAGTCGGTAAAAAAAAACATCCAGTACAAATAAATAATAATAAAGAAAGAAGTGTCAAATATATACAAGACCACAGATAACACGCGAGTTTTGTAATGTATAAATATGCAAGAAAATATTAAATTAATTAAAAATATGAATGAAATAATATTCATTATTGCTATTCATCATTTCAGCCGAAAGACGTCCACTGCTGGACATAGGCCTCCCCCAAGCACCGCCACTTCGACCGGTTCTGTGCTTTCCGCATCCAGCGGATTCCTGCGGCCTTCACAAGGTCATCGGTCCATCTTGTGGGAGGCCTTCCAACGCTACGTCTTCCGGTATTGCTATTAAAACATGATTAATTAATATATGTATCCATAGAAGTGTATACTTAAGAGAATTTCATAAAAACTATCTTTTTACAAAGTATCGATAAGTTCGAAGATGAATCAGTTACTTTTATCGAAAACAAAACGTCACATAGATATGTGTCCCCTAATTAGGTGGTAAAAATGATGGTGAAACGAAATTTAATTTAGGGGCTAGTTTAGGGGAACTTTTAAGCTAAAGATCCCATATGTAGGTGGTGGTATAGGGGATGTCGGTGAAAACGGGCATTCGAATATTGCTGTATTCATATAAGGACTTATTGGAAAATGTTTATAGAATACTAGCGACCCGCCCCGGCTTCGCACGGGTATAAACTTCGCACGGTTATAAACCGGGTTATTATACATATAAACCTTCCTCTTCAACCACTCTATCTATTAAAAAAAACCGCATCAAAATCCGTTGCGTAGTTTTAAAGATCTTAGGATCTTATTGTATGCACTTTTATATTATTACTAGCGGACCCGACAGACGTTGTCCTTTCAAAACATTGTCCAGCGGACAAAATTGTGAATCTAAACCATTCCCAGATCCCCTTGAACACACACAAAAAATTTCATCAAAATCGGTCCAGTCGTTTGAGAGAAGTTCAGTGACATACACACTCACAGAAGAATTATATATATAAAGATGTTCATAATAAAGACCTTTTAAAATCACTCAATCAATATCTTTATTGCTTTACCATAATGTGTACTTAAGCGATACTTATAAAATTTAGATCATTATGGACACTGTAGGGCACAACAAGAAGGGTAGGAGAGAGTAAGCCCTGTTTTAGGAGATCAGTTAGTCAGATAGGTTGTTGTTTTTATGGGAACAAGTTTAAACTTACATAATTATAATCAAAGTCAGGAGATCGCAAATAACGTACTAACATTTCGCTTAACTATTTATGTTTTATCTGCAAAAAGTACTTAAATATTTTGGATTATTTTTATATACCTGTACATATATGTATTATAATTCTGTTTATTCATATAAATAAATTGTTTTCCTTTGAATAATTATTATTGCTATATTATTTCATTTCTTTGACATATCTCGGGACCCTGGGGTCCCGGACCTTTGGAAGGCGTATGAGAGGCCGAACTCGCAGAGGCCCCTTAGATATTTTTAAGTATTGAGGCACCAACCGACGATTATCCCTGTATGCACTATCCAAGTGCACCCAAGGACAACCCCCGGTTGGTTAATTTGATTAAATTATTATTATTATATTTTTTGTTAATGATTACCGTTTCGTTAATATATTTTAAACATACCTATAAATTGTGTGATTTTGACAATTATTAATTCTACTCTTAGCTTTCTTTTTTATTAATGAGTAATCGTACTAACCATTTGCTGATAGGACGTCCTGTAGATGTTATAACAGTCCAAAATATTCACGTACACTTCAAACATTCTTTTGCAAATGGCTTCATTATCGCTAGGATTCATCTGTTGCAAATGTTGAGCTTTTATGTTCCATAAGTGAACTTTATCCTTTAAAAACTTAATTAGTCTAATAGCGTACACAATGTTTACATCAAAACACAACGCAGGTAACACACATAAAAGATACAAGTAATTGTATTTTAGTTTCATGTATATAAAAATATGCATGAAAATATTAAAACCTGAGGATAGAACGACACTGATCCAATTCCCAATGATAAAGCTCCTAAAATTTGTATTTTTGTTGAGAAATCTGTGAATTTCTTGCATTTTCAAGACATAATATATATTTCTTTTCGTTTGCAATACATTGACGACATAGTTAATTATGAATCCGGTATTATAACAGACAACACATAAGTAAGAGTAGATGTTCTTCGCAGGCACATGTTTTTCCTTTACATATTCGTTAGCAGTCACGCGATATAAGTACAATGAAATGGATATTATTAGTTTACAAAACGACACCACCTTCATTATAAGACTGTTTGGAAATATAGAGTTATCCTTAATACAATACTTAGGACAAAACAAAATGGTATGCATTAGGTTTAGAGGCAGAAGCATCGACTGCACATCTTTGTCAACCATGTTATCTAACGTGACTGTCACACGGCAACATTTTCTTCTGCTGAACTGTTTGCTTTTTATAAGCTTCATTTTACCTAGGTTAGTGAACAAACTAACACCAATGAGTCCTGCCTTCCATCAACTTAACTAGCTTTTACCAAAACATAAATTATTAGAGGTGAGGATTTTTATCGATATGAAAAGACCATTAGGAACATTAATTTAAACAAAAATAATGCTATTTCATTCTGATGAGCAAGAAACAGGTTAAAAAATATAATAAGTTGATCATTATTTTACAGCTCTCATTGCTTTTCGTTTCTTTTTCTACATTTTCAACCTACTGAAGTATTCATAATAGGGTAAGCTAAGTTGTATTTAAAAAAAATGAGACTGCAAATGAAAGAACTTAGGAATAAGATGACACTTATCCAATTAAGAATAATGAAGTGCTTAAATTCGGTGTCTTCACTCAAAATTATGTGAACATCTTGAATTAAAGACAAACAATATATTTCTGATCGATTGCAAGATATTGATGACATAATTTATCCGATACTAGACGTAAGAAAGTCAAAGTCGGAGCTAATGTAAACTATATTAACACATTTTCTAACAATGCAGATCGTAGATGGGGTATAATAGTAAAACTGTGAGTATTGTCCTGGAGCATAATGACAAAAAAATCTACAAAGCTGTTTGTATTGATAAAGTTGTCCTTGATGATACTTGGGATACAACAAGATTGTGTGCATTAGATTTAAAGGCAGCGGCATGAACTGAACATCTTTGTCAACCAAGTTACCCAACGGGAGTGATACACGACATGTTTTTCTAATGCTTATCATCATGCATGACGTCGTTTTAGTTAGGTTGTGTAGACACAAATGAGCCATTTAATGTAAACGACGACCTATTACATACTGAACATACAATGAATTAGACAGATGTAAAAAGGCCCATTAAAAATATTACCATAATGTTTTTGCATGGTAATCTAGTTTATTTTAATTTACAGACTTCTCAACATTATTTTTAAATATTATTGTTTCGCTCTAACAAGTTCAGCGAGAAAAAGACAGTGGCGTTTATAACCTATAAAATTAGTGAGACCATTAAATTGAAACTTACATAATTAGTAGGGGGTACTGGGTATAGGTTACATATGTAGTATTTGGTGATTAAGTATTTTAAAAATAAAACATTAATACAAATTAATTTTGCAGGAAAGCAAACTGCAGGAGTACAATAGCATAGTGAGAAAGAAGCGACATTACACGCAATGGGTGACAAATATCTATGTAGAACATGCCACAGGCACTCATCTTGTTGAATGACGCACGATGCACCCGCAGGATGTTTTTGCATAACTTCTTTTGATCATCTGTATGAAATTTTTGTGGTGAGCGATAGACAAAAATTGTATAGTAGTATAGTGTAGTAGTAGATACTTTTATCAACTTGTTCTTATTACATAATGTCTATAGGAAGCATAGACTGCTAGGGAGTTTGTTGTGCCACTTCTTTTTCCCAGCTAAAAGCACTAGGAAGTGGTGAAGGGCGTTCTTTTTTGGGGGACTGTCTCTTGTAATTCTGACATTCTAAAAGTGCTGATTTTCAGCCTAGTTTGAATAAATTGACTTTGATGTTTTTGACTTTTTATTCACCTGTACGATCTGTTGTCAAAATGAATACGCAAGTATTTTGTGCAAACTTGACAGCTTCATAGAATGCTTCGAGGCGCAGACTGAGTGAGATTTTTAGCACCCACGTTTTTAGTGTCCAGAGAAAAAGAAACGTAGACATTAAAGGATTGTCCCGCTAGAAGATATAAACACAGATAATTATGTGGCACATGACGTGAATCTCATGTGGGAAAAGTAAAGAAATTAAGAATTTATCTTTATATCGTCTTGTTGATGACACTCGCACAGAACAGGGAAGCATAGCACAAAAGGGCGAAGGCCTGATAGGTACTCAGCAGTGGGCGGAACAAGGCTGCCAATGTTGATGACGAAGATGAAGATGAAGACTCAGTAGTTATTGTACCGAAGTTTGTAATGGCAAATAAACGAAAACGGGAAAACTTCGATCATGAGAAATAGTTGGGTGAAGGTTTATAGTGCAGAGAAAATAATAGACCACCATCATTGGCAGCCCTGTTCCACCTACTGCAGAGGTAGACTACCTTCCTATTGTTGCATGCTTCCCTGGTACCCAAAAATGTTTTGTTAAGAAAATTGGCAAAAACAAAATTGACGAAAACAGCGTCTAACCTACAGGTTAGACGCTGTTTTTGATGCCAAAAGACCTGTCAGTTTTTATATCTGCGAAAGTTTTTTTTGCACGTAAATATTCTCCCAATAGACTCAAATAAACTTACCTTTCCATATTTAAAATTGTGTTTGCAAAATTGTATCAAAACATCAATATTAATCAAACCCTGACTAAAGATTTCTGTCGTTAGGTACAAGACCTGAAAATAGTAAATTAGAAACTGCAGTTGAGCATAGCAAATTACCTATATCTACAATTATTTCAAAAATAAATATTTTTCTTTTTCCTTTTATAATATTGGTTGAGTAGACCGAAATATACGCATACCTAGATGCAAAGAAAGTAGGCATACCAACAATGATTAATTTAGTATAAAAAATCTTAGAATTATGAACAAATTCTTTTTACTTACTGGTGGTTGATAAATACTTGTAATTATCTCGTAGCACTTTAACATTTGGTCATACGCCCGAAACATTCTCGTAATCTGCAGTTTGTTGCAAGCGTTTTTCTTTGCCAGTAGTAACTGTATGTTCCAGAGTATAACTTTATCAGTCAATATCCTAATTAGCCTGATTGCGTAAATTAAATTGGAATCAAAACACACCAAAATTAATATATAAAATATGACATTCAACGGTGGCTTGAGCATCCTGAGATAGAGGTATGTACTTATGAAAACAAAAAATCCAAATATTGCAGCGATGCTGATCCAACTTCTTGTGATAAACTGTTGGAGACTTGCCTTATCATTAAGAAATCTGTGCACTTCTTGAAAGTACAAAACAAACATAACGCTTTTCTTAGTTTGAGTGAAGTTAATGATCGAGTTCATGATGAATCCCATACACCGAAAAATTACGTCGAAGATAGAAGCGAACACTAGGACATTCACTTTACCGTACCGCCTGAAATTGTCATCAAGCAATATTTCCAAAATACGATGAATAAACGTAGTCAGGAATATTGCTGTTCCAACTATGACTACGAATTTATTCAAACGATTATTAGGATATATAAAATTGTTCCTAATTTGATATTTGGGATTAAGCACTAGGATTAGTATCAAATTCAGAGGTAGAAAAATACGTTGAACTTCTTCATCAATTTGGTTATTTAAAACTGTTTTAACACTTCTTATTCCTATTTCGTAATCAATATCCCTGTTCAGAGTCTCCATAATGCGTAAATTACACTGCAGCATTAATGTAACGTAAAAAGTAATATTTTTTAAATAATTAAATGCTGACAGGGCTGAGCGTGGACATGTTTGTCTAAACATACATTACGTTATTGCTCAGTGCGTCATTACTTTAAAGTTTTGAACATAACGATATTATTGGTACAAGGACGAGGTGACGGGCAAAGTGCTAGGTATACTGTTTTTACAGTTTAATTGGTTATTTATAAACAATAGGACACAGGTAGAATATTCGATATCGGGTCAGTTGCCCAAAAGATTTTTTTCTTTATAGTGTCTCGCAGATCAACCTAGGAGGTCGTCGGCTGCTTATCCAGGCTATCTTGTAGGTGCCTTAATAATTTAAGGTGTCCAGCCAGAGTATAAATGGAGTCCGTACAGGGATGTCTTTAGGGTAATTTCGGCTTAGGGTGTCGCTGGGGGATTAGCTAGGCTGGATCGGTTTTTTTTTAAATAATTGACGTAACGACATTTAAATACTTGCGCACATTATTGGGAGTACAAAAACTATTTGCAGAGGGCGTACAGTGACCTGAGAGTGCAGAACAACATTGCATGCAGGATGCTGATGGGGCTGTCGCCATGTCACAGTGCCTCTGGCAAGTTTGCCGAGGTGTACGTAGACAGCTTCGCTGCAGTCATGTGCAAGCGTTGCACCTTCGTCCTAACGCTCATGCGTGTGAGAACCAAAAGCATCCTGAGTGTTTTGTCAGACCGGTGGGCATCTCCGATGTTCGAGCATTGGATACGGCTGCGCGCAGTTAAGTAAACAAGCGCGCGGGTTTTGGAGTTTTTAATAGTGTTGTTTGTATTTAGCTTTTAAATTGTTTTATCTTGTCATTAGTAACATTAGTTTTTTCTAAGCTTTTCTGTGTTACTTACAACTGTTGTATTTAAAAATCCAAAATAAATGAATATAATAATAATAAATAAGACGTGCCGCACCGGGCTTCTATTGTATTGGAATGCGATATGCTGCGGCCCAATGCAGTAATATAACCGTATACAACGGGGTACTTCCATGTAAGCTATATTCAGTTGATTATAATAATTACTATAGCAAGTTTGTCTGCGTAACATGTAAGCTGAATACTTTGAGAAGGAACATGGTGGACCTAGATGATCATTTAATATTAATACTTTTTTAATGTAAGGGAGAATAGAACGGAAACAAGAATAGAATGCAACAAATAATTTATTTTAGTGAAATGGTTTCAGTAATAAATTTATAATTTCAATCATGTTAAAATTTAAAACAGATAGAATTAAATAGAAAAACGTTAAACAACTCTTACTCTACGCGTTTTTTAAATCATCGTACACGAAATTGTGGCGTGACGACAAAAATTAAACATCGAGGTACTTAATTCAAAATTATTGTTAAGTGCAAGTCACTCTTTTTAATGAATAGGTAGGTACCTAATTGTAATGAAAAATAATTTCCACAATTCATACATTTTTATAAAAGTGTTAAACTCCCATGGTAACCAATTCTGGTATGCTTTTGTGTTCATACATTTAATTTTGATAAGGAGTAGCCGAAACAAAACCGGTCATTGATGCAATTTTTGAGGCAAGCTTATAAGCATCAGTGGTATTTAATGATAACGATTATGAGAGAATGGTACTACAGTAACTATTTATTATTATAAAAACGCAAACTGTAGCAGTACGATGGTATAGTTACCATGTAAAACCATCATTTTTAACGGAAAAGAAGCATCTACGTAGAACATTCTGCAGGCATTCATCTTGTCGAATGTCGCTTTATGTAGGCGCATTATATTCTTGCACAACTTCTTCTCAGCATCTGTAATGTTTGCAATATTATTATCATCATCTATCAAATCTAAATTTAACAACATCACTGTATTCCTTTCTTATTACATAACATAACAACACGACTAATTCCCGAAGGGTTGGGCAGAGGTGTATCGATAGTACACCCAGTTCTTATTACCTTCTTATTTTCTATGCAAATATCAGTGTCTCCAGTAAAAAAGGGCACAACTCAAATTCGTCACGTTTTAGGAGAGGCAAAAAACAACACTTTTAATTAAAAAAATGTATTTCGCAATTAAAATCAAAACTTCTTTCGAACTTGCATTGTAGATAAATAATAGCCCTTTCATTTAAAGGGAATCACTTCCACATTTAGTCACTCTTACTATATATTTTTTAGTTTTTCTCGAGTTGTTGCCTTGTTAACGAAGTAATAATGGAATAACGTTGTTTACACTAGTCAGTTTGGTCGTATTTAATGTAATTTTGCGAGTTGTTCCCTTATTTCATAAATGCCTTAGACAAATTTCAATCAATCGAACAAAAAATCTATAATTAAAACAATAGTCTAGGAAATCTTACGTTTATTTATTTAAATCTACATTTTAAATAACACATCTAGCAGTAAGAGAGATAGTAAAAATGAAGATGGGTGAAAAGGAAGAAAATTATAACAGGAAATTCTCTGATAACTTCAGGGCCAATGTTATGCTATTCTGGACACAGGAACATTGAGTAGGAATGCTATAAGAGCAGAAGATTACTAAGCGAAGAATGTAAGGTCTTAGAACGCTAGAAGGGATACTTTGAAAGTTTATTCAGTTATCAGGATAGTGTTCAAGGAGTGGGTAACTGCCGGGGGTTCGGGGTTCGAAGAAAACCGAGAGGGAAATCGTGGCCCCCGGCAACAGGGCAACCGAAGGAAAAAAAAAAGGAAATTGGGAAAGCTGCAGGAAATGACAGTGTCTGCTGAAATACTGAAGGCCGGTGACGAGGTGGGAGCAAGCCTATTGTGTCGGATCTTTAACAAATGTATGTGTTGGAGATATGGCCATGTGTCGGATGACAAGGCTGTAATCGAACCATTATATAGGAGGAAAGGCCTGTCAAATGGCATTTGGCAGTTCTCCCTCCTCCTCCTTTTGGAAGTCGGTTAAAAACTAGCCAAGTCTCGCTGGAGCTGCTTGTTTATCTCTAAAAAGTAATGAAATCTAGACAAAGTCGTGCCAAGTCTAAGGTTCCTTACTGCGATTTCTTTATTATTATAGTTAATGTTGTGTGACTTGGCCATTGAAGGGTACACAAGGGTACAAAACCAGGTGCTCCATGACACCATTGCACCAATCTGTCGCCAGAACCGCTACCCATTGACGATGGAAAATTGCCACTTGGAAAACGTTGATTCAATAACCAGTCAATTGTAGGCTTGATAAAGCTGCGTATTTCAATAATACTTATGTATAGGCGAGCCTGATACAAACAGTATAAAAAAAAAACCAGTACAGACGGAATTGTAATCATTGATAGAAGTCCGTCTGTACGTCAAAGTCAAAGTCAAATAATTTATTTCAATTAGGCACAAAAAGGCACTTTTGAACGACAGAAACAAAAAATAGAATTGATTCTAGTCGCCCCTTCCAAAAGGTAGTTTTCGTATGGAGAAGAATGGGCAAGAAACTCCACCGTTACTCTTTTAAAATGTTTTACAATATTATACAATTGACAGTGGTGACACTGACCGATCGCGCTGTTTTTCCAGGGCTTCTTGATAGTGAAGCCCATGAGGTTACATAGCGTCTTAATGTTGAAAATGGGGTGATGCCCCTCGGTGGGGGAGCACACGACTAGAACCATGTCGTATGCTTCCCTGCCGCGCGAGCGGTGCATGCGATGCACCTCGTCTACGGGGATATTCTGTGACTGAAGGTCGGCTAATATTTCGGACAAGGAAATTTCCTTAGGGATCTTTTTGATCACTACTCTGATCTGTCTGTCTTCTGGGAGGGAGTAGGTGTGGCACACCTCTCTCTCTCAGGACCCTAGTTAGGTCTCTATAGTCTTTTGACGTAGGGACCAATACTTTAACACCCTGTTGGGTTGACCTAGCGTTCGTGTAGGAGATTTTCATCTCTACACACCACTTTGAGACTGCCGTCCACTTCTCTTTGTCTTGTATGAAGACGGGAGGGGGAGGCGCGACCTTTTTAAGGCCGGAGCTAGGGATCGGGATTTGTGAGTCATCCAGAGAGGATGACGCAATCGAGCGGGGGGAAGTGGAAGGGGAAGCTACCGGGGCGCTAGTCGCGGTAGTAGCTACACTAACTATCGGGAGGGATGAAATTAAAGAGTCGTCGATTGCGACTACTTTGGCGGCCTGCGAAGAGCTTTGCTTCTTCTTCTTCCTCTTGTTCCCCTTTCACATGACGGGGGTGAAGCCCTCCTCATCGGAGTGGGAGGAAGAGGAAGAAGTCGAGGCATTAGCCTCGGCCTTAGGTCGAGGCGCGCACTAATGCGTCATCCGTGTCCATAACGTCTGAGGGACATGGACTGAATTGTGGTTCAATCGCATCACTGAATTCAGCGATCGATTGGGAAAGAGAGACTGTCTGCTGTGAGGCAGCGAGACCTTCGAGTTCGGTGCCAAACTTGGTAGTGAGAGTAGATTCTCTTTTGAAAACTCTACTTATGAGATCCAGTAGTCTGGAGTTCTCGCTTCTAAGTGAAGAGAGGTCATTTCGGAGTGACTGAATGTCACTCTGTAAAGCCTCCATAATAATGACTAACTAATTTACTAGCATTAAAATTATAGGGAATGATGCATATCTCCTATTTTGTCCTAATCCTATCTCCCCGGGCGAACGACCGGGGATGAGTAAACCCTCCCTGTCGGGTAAAGACAGGGAGGTTGTGTACTAACGTGAGCCCTAAGCTTGCTTTTGCCCGTTGCCTATCTTATTGTGCAACGGGGTCCTGACCAGTCTAGTGCGCCGGGTGTAGACACACCCGACCGACACTAGGTGTGTGGCTGTGAAGGGAATACTGTCACCACGTGTTGGCTAGGAGATCCCCCAAGGCCAAACACTGGGACCCGGCCAAATAACTTGCCTCACCCTGAAGGGGATCGGCGGGTGTATTTTAATTAATTACTAACACTAGTTTCATAAGTTTTACTGTACTAACATTCTATGGATTGCAAAGTCTGATATAAAAAGTTTTTATTTTATTTTATTGGGTCAACACCCCCTCGGCTTCGTTGGCACCGTATGGTATCCACCGAGGACCACGAAACTGTGGTTTTGCCCAGAAGGGGCCAAAACCTCGAAGAACGTCTCAGGAACAACCAAGGAACACTTGAGCCGCAAACAGGAACCAGGAACCACAGCAGAGCACGACCGTCCGCGACCGATGCTGGAGCGTAGATGATATACTTACTATCCATAATATCCATACTTATATTAACTAATCAATATCCATACTTCCATACTAATATTATAAATTCGAAAGTAACTCTGTCTGTGTCTGTCTGTCCGTATGCTACCTTTTCACGGCTAAATCACTGAACGGATTTCCATAAAATTTGGCAAGGCCATAGATGGCATCCTGTAGAAGGACATAAGATACTTTTTATCTCAAAAATAATCCTAAAGATACAGGGGATGAAAGTTTGTATAGGAAACCCAGTATTTCTAAAGTTAGGGATTTGAAAATTCCAGTTTATGCTTTTGGTAAGAAATAAAGAATTACGCGTATCAGAGTTTTTGTAAAATCATCTCCCAAAGGGGTAAAGTAAAATAGGGGATGATTTTAAAATTAAATTTAAAATTAAAGTTACTTCAAGACACGGCCTACGTTGATCCCAGATTGAATACCAAACTTAACTTTGCAGTTCATATATCGTCGGCGTAGGTGGAGAACTAAATAACTGCAATTTTGGTCAAATTGACTTTTCACCATTTTCGTAACACCCAAATCATACCGCATAAATAAATCGCAATTTTCTCCAATCAATTTTTGTTTTTTGTTATTTAGTTCTCCACCTACGCCAACGATATCAAAACTATAAATTACCAATTTTAAGATTTTGCTCTGTACTTGACCTTGCTTCTCGCCAAACTTCATGCTGCTGGGCCAACGGGAAGTACCAATTAGGCTTTGGTTTATTTGCGAGTGTCAAAATATGCGGCATAATTGGCCGTATTATTTTTTGCATTGTTTGGAAGTTTGATTTTCTTTATAGATCCAAGGGACCGTAGATCTAAGGCTAAGCGCGCACACTATTTTAATCCTTGAGGATAATATTCACCAATCTGTGAACAATACCACTAACTAGAGTCCGCATACTGCCAAAAGAAATCGTTTGCGAATGCGTGTAGGAATTATTTTCGTTTACGATTTTATTTTTAGTAATTGATATGATCGAAATTCGTAGTGCGCACTTAGCCTGTTTTTGATATCTATTTTAACTTGATGCCTCCACGCGTTCTTGAGAAAAAGGGTATTGACAGACAACGAAGTCATTCTTTAAGGGTTTCCATTTTTATTTTGAGATTCGGATCCCTAAAACAATACGGATATAAGCATACGGATAGGCCATGACCTAGGTTAGGACATATGATAAGTACTCTGAATCACCGTAGTACGTTCCTTTTGGAATATTTTCCGACCTTTACGCGTGCAAAGCCGTGGGCAAAAGCTAGTATACAAATAAAACCCTAAGGTTAAGATGACACTGATCCAATTCCAAATAAAAAAGCGCTTAAAGTAGACATTCTCGTTGAGAAATCTATCAACTTCTTGAATTTTCAAGACAAAGGAAATGTTTTTTTTTTTTGAAGCACATTGATGACGTAATGATGAATCCGATACCAAACGTGACAAAATCGATATAAGAGGTGATATATCTTTCATCGTCTAAACACAGCTTATAGATGAGGTAGACGAACAGAAAAATAAATATCATCATGGCACACAATGCCACCAATTTCAAATTAAGGCTGTTTGGATAAATGAAGTTATCCTTAATGCGATACTTGGAACAGAACAGAATTATTCAGATTATGTAGGTACGAATGAACAATAATTTTAACTATTGAAAGGATAGTGGGCAAAAATGTATGGGCGGCACACCTAGCTCCCCCACAGTTAAAACTACTGCAGTTTTGAAGACATTACTTTTCCCTTTACTCACGCCAAAGCGCATCAAAATCCTGTAGTTTTGAAGACATGACTTCTCTCTTTACTCACGCCAAAGCGCATCAAAATCTGTCCCGGGGTTATTCAGTTCCGACATTGTTAAGTTAGGTCAGGTTAGATAAAATATACTCAGCTCCGCCACTACACCCAGCTCCCCCACAGTTCAAACTACTGTAGTTTTGAAGACATTACTTCTCCCTTTACTCACGCCAAAGCGCATCAAAATCTGTCCCGTGGTTATTCAGTTCCGACTATGTTAGGTTAGGTTATGTTGTATGTACCGCAGAGGGCGATAACCATCAGAGTTATCAGAGCGTGAGTAAAGGGAGAAGTAACGTCTTCAAAACAACAGTGGTTTTAACTGTGGGGGAGCTGGGCGTAGTGGCGGAGCTGGGTATATTTTATCTAACCTAACCTAACTTACAATGTCGGAACTGAATAACCCTGGGACAGATTTTAATGTGCTTTGGCGTGAGTAAAAGGAGAAGTAATGTCTTCAAAACTACAGTGGTTTTAACTGTGGGGGAGCTGGGTGTAGTGGCGGAGATGGGTATATTTTATCTCATCATCATCATCATCATCAGCCTATAAATGTTCCCACTGCTGGGACACAGGCCTCCTCCTGTGAGAGGGAGTGGGCTGTAATCCACCACGCGGGCCCAGTGCGGGTTGGTAGATGTCTGTATCTAACCTAACCTAACTTAACAATGTCGGAACTGAATAACCCCGGGACAGATTTTGATGCGCTTTTGCGTGAGTAAAAGGAGAAGTAATGTCTTCAAAACTACAATTGTTTGAACTGTGGGGGAGCTATGTGTATTTTGCCCATACTCCTTTGTTTTTCTAAACAATAAGTTGAAAAGTAGTTGATGAAAATTAAAATAAATAGTCCACTAACAATATTAGTTGTCTTCATAACAAATAGGAAAATGGAGTGAAGAATAAATATAATTTGAAACTTTAGGTGTTACAAATAAAAATAGAAACGGTGCTTGCTTTCTTTAATAAATAAAAACAACCATTTTAAAATTACATTCACAATTTCTCATAATATTTATACTATATTAAAATCGTTTTGGCTGTACTTATCCACTTCAAACGGTGAAGAAAAAATGCAATAATGATATTCTGTAACTAATTGGTTTCTAAAACCCCACCTATTCCTAAAACTATGAGTTTAAGTAACTCAAACTGCAGTAACACAATAGTACCTATAGTGAGGAAGAAACGCTATCATGTTTATTGAAAAAGTAACATCTACAAAGAACATTCCGCAAGCATTCATCTTGTCGAATGTCGCTCAATGTGATCGTTGCAAATTCTTGAACAATATTTTCTCACCATCTACATAATTTCCTAACGAACGCGCCGTGTCCAGAAGTACCGCTTTCTAGATCAAGCCCTTGATCCAGCTGCCTTACGAGAGACTCCTCAGGTGTTGGTCGAGGCTATTGGTTATTATGCCAGTGGCCGTCACGACTATCGGCACAATAACTGCTGTATCCACATCCCACATGTCGACAACTTTGCGAGCCAGGTCAAGATACTTAATCTGCTTATCTTTATCAGCTTTCACGAGATTCTCGTCATGCGGGACTGCTATATCAATAATCATTGTGCGACACTCTAATCGATCTATCACCACTATGTCTGGCTTATTGGCAACAATTATAAGTCCTGTCAGTAATGATAGATCGATCCCAATACAACGTGATATTGCCATTTTCGAGAACTGGGTCGGGCACATACCTATAGTACGGTACTTCCGATTCTTCAAGACTGTATTTCAGAGCAAGTTGCTGGTGTATTATCCTAGCTACAAGGTTGTGCCTATGTAACTAGTCTCGATTAGCCAGACGTGAACAGCTAGAAATAATGTGTTGGATTGACTACCCCGGACGGTGGCATTCCCGACACATGTCAACCGTGCCGTCCTTCACAATATATTTCCGGTATTTGTTCGTCATCATAACTTCGTCCATAATCGCAAATACAAAACCTTCGGTTTCCCCAAAGAGATCACCGAATCGCAACCAGGATATGGACGCTAACAGGTCAACCATTTTCGAGTTTTTTTTTTAATGTATGAAGTTTAATTATAAAATGTACCCGATAACCCTGATATACAGGGTTAATGGTTAGACGTAACCATTTTCAAGTAGTTAAAATTTTTATGTTTTAAAATGTATGAAATAAAAATGTAAAATGTAACCAATAACCCTGATATACTGGGTTAATGGTTTTACGTCGGCAATACGTTAAGGGGATGTAAGAGAGGTTATTTACAACCAAATGGCGCCTTTTAACTCCTATGCAAATGTTAACAATTTTCGAGTCACATTGGCATAGGGGTCATCAAGGGTAATTTGATTGCAAATAACCTCTCCTACATCCCCTTAACGTATTGCCGACGTATAACTAATAACCCCGGTATGAAAAAGACTTCATACACCTAAAATTATAAAAACGCGAACTGTAACAATACAATAATATAGTTAGCAAGTAAAGCCATCATCTTAAGCGGAAAAGTAGCATCGACATAGAACATTCCACAAACATTCATCTTGTCGAATGTAGCTCGATGTAGCCGGTTAACATTCTTGCACATCTTTCTCTCAGCATCTGAAATATTTGCATTACCTATAATAATAAATAATATAAAAAATACGTATCTAGATCTACTACAAGCCTACCGCTTAATTGAGACGGTGCCTGCGGTAGCTACATGGTACGTAGCTCGCTGTGCGCGAGTCCAGCAGCATACGTTACGGGTGGAGCGTCATCAATCGACATGGTGAATGTGTATGTTTTATTAGGTACTTATAATTAATATAAATAAATGTAAATAAATATTATGATTGTGTTTGTATATAAATGTGTTGTGTTGTGTAAGTATATAATATACATAAATGAATAAGTGGTATGGTAGGTATGTACCCCACAAGCCTACCTAGCTGTAATAGTTTTCCTTTTAATTTAGTTATACATATATTCTACTGCTGTGAATTTTTCCACCCATCCAGAACCAACCATTTAGCTGGCAGGGGGGGGGGGACACTTGACTCTAACAAAAATTTGCAACGATACCCCACACAATGGGACAGACGAGAAAAAAAACACCCCCACTTTACGGGTAGGTACGCAATAAAAATGTGACGCAAATTTTATGTGACCACTTTGTTGGCACTTTGATTAATATGTACACTCATGCCAAATCACAGCTTTCTAGTACTAACAGTCTCTAAGCTAAACCGCGGACAGAGAGACGGACATGGCGCAACTATAAAAGTTCCTTGTCCACCATCCTGCACCTCGCAGCTACATCTGGCACCATCTCAAGAATACGGTAGTCCTGTAACCTAACAACGGTTGTGGTTATTAAAATTACCTGTATGGCTTGATTTTAAAATGGTTGCGCATGAGCTTTGAACATTATTCATTGCTTTGTAAAACTTTTCACAATACGAGCTCAAAATAATTTCAAATATAAAAGTTTTTATCGTCCACGTATATAAAAATATTACAAAAAACCGCGCAGGAAACTGTAAAAAATTAAAAAAAAAACATGAGAAACTTTTAAAGCCCAACTAAAACAATCATGGTAAAACTGGACCAGATATTTCAGGCAAACGATCACATTAATTTAATTTATTTATCTCAGATACACTGATCTATATGATATTTATGTTAGTATACCTACTTAAAAATTACGTTAGTAAACAAAGATTAAAATACATGCCACAATAATAATTATTATTATAACTAATATCAAATCAAACTATCACGTAAAATTTGCTAATAGCTCTAGAGCTACGCGACCGAAACCAGCCGTACCAGCTTGGCAGTGCAGAATTGAGCGCCGTATTGGTGAGGCCCAGAGCGCTCATCGGCAAACTAATCTGCTTCAGGGAGGGCAATACTCGCCCGAGAGTGATACGCTTTGTGAGGCGGGCGTTCTCAAGGACTGAAGCAGCCCTAAGGACTATATTTTCCGTGTCACAGAGCGCATCGACTTCCTGAAGCAGAAAGTGTACGCATAGGCAAACCGTATCCGTAAGTATTAGCGGCGAGCAGAGCGATACACGCACAATCGCTCCTTCCAGAGTGATGAAAGGTGGGTTCATAGAGCTTGGGAGCCATCGGACCAAAGTGTGGCTGACCCGCGCCTACCAGATCATGATGCCATGGATTCTTTCTGGCTGAGTATCTGGTCGGTGCCTGTCAGTCACATTGAAGGTATTTGGACTGGGAAATCGAGCGAGCCTGCGATCCAATACCAGAAATGGGGGCTATTACCATCTGCCCCCGAGATATAGCACGTGCAGTTCGTCCGTTGCCTAACTGGAAGTCTCCAGGCCCGGACAGGCTGCACAACTTCTGAATAAAATGGTTTGTGAGACCGCTTGCTTACTTGGCGGCTCAGTACCAGACTGCTTTGTAGTCTAGGTAACCCCAGTTCCTAACAACAGGAATTACCCACCTGCTCTATAAATCTGGTAGCACCGCGAAACCCAAAAATTATAGGCCGATCACATGTTTACCGATGGTCTATAAAGTTGTTACATCTATTTTAAGAGCTAAAATAAACAAACATATAGACACCAACTCCATTATATCTGCCTCTCAAAATGGATGTAGGAACGGGTCCCGCGGTATTAAGGAGTTACTTCTCATCGATATAGCCATTAGCCAACAGGTTCGCCGTTCCCGAAAGGATCTGTCGACATGCTGGATAGATTATAAGAAGGCCTATGACTTGGTGCCACATACATGGCTCATGAGGATTCTGCAGTTGTATATAGTAGATACAACTCTGCGCACCTTCCTGATGTCGTGTATGGGGCAATGGAGGACGGTCCTTCGCTGGGAACTGTTTAAAGATATTAACATCATGACGGTACCTTGTCAATATATCTATGAAAACATCATGTACGTAAGGAAAAATCTAAGTCTTTTCAGTAAAAGAGGTGATAGACACAATTATAGGATTAGAAATAGGGACCAATTAGTTCAACCGGGTTTCAGATTGGCTAAAGTAGACTCATCCTTAATGGGGTGCTGTTTAAAATGTTATAATAAAATACCTTCCCACATACTCCAACTGAACGAAACGAAATTTAAATCATGTATAAAACGCACACTATGCTGCCAAGCATATTATAAGTTGGGGGATTACATCGCTGATAAAAATGCTTGGCTCAGCGCTGGTCCAGCTCCACAAGGGCGCATAAACTAATTGATTAGCATTCGAAAATATTGTTGCAGCTGCTGAAGATTGTAAAACTATCTTTCGCTTGTGTAAATTCAATCTCTTTGTATTGTATAATTGCATATCACATGTGTGAGCACTGTGACCATGTTGTACATTCCATAAAGCTACCATTTACTGGGTACGTCTTTCATTGACTTGAATGTGCCCTGGCGGCTGAGAGTATGTCATGCTCACTCAAATGTCTCGCTGATGGTGGCGTGTGTGTTGGATCATTAAGTTCCCTTCAAAATGGTTGAGCTAAATGGTGCTGATTCATGCGTCATGTTCGTGAACGGGCGCCGCCGTCAGTAGGGTCTGGTCATCTCTTAGCTGCCACGGTTTATTTTAATTCATTTAAATTTTTGAATTGTTATTATACTTTTATTACGGACGCTTTTAACGTGCACGTCTTTCTACATTGTTTTCACATGTATAAATTCAACACGAATGATGTAACCAATATTTTGTAACAATATTTTGATTTAAAAGAGTGTCCGTGGAGTTTCTTGCCCGTTCTTCTCCATAGGTACCTACTACGCTTTGGAATGGGCAACTAGCTTCATTTTTCTGACTGACCGATCCCTTGACAATTCAAAAGTACCTGTAATTGGTTTATTTGAAATAAATGCTTTGAGTTTGAGTTTGAGTTTGCCTCGCGAGGTTGTCGACATGTGGGATGTGGACTCAGCGATCATTGAGCTGACAGTCGTGACAGACAATGGCTTAATCGCCAAGAGCCTCGACCAACACCTAATGAGGCTTTCGTTGGGCAGCTGGATCATGGTCTTGATTCAGAAAGCGGTACTCCTGGACACGGCTCGCATTGTCAGCAGATTTCTCTCTCTGGAGCCCTGACCACCGGTAACTTGGACCCTGTTCCCGATACCGGTGGGCTACTATTTTTAATATTTTTAAATGTTTCTATATTTTTATATTCTAATATTTAAAAATGTAATTTATAAGTATTTTAATGAAATAAAAGATAGTTATAACTAAAATAAATAACTACATATAAACAGAAACAGGTACATAAAATCAAATTATAAAATAAATTAATAAGCCAATTGCATCCTTAAATTCATTATAATTGTAAAATAAAATAAAATAATATAAAACAAAAAAATACAAAAAAAAAACAACCGACTTAAAAAAAACACTACAAAGTGAAAAAAAACTTTAATTTCGGTAGTCTGTGTCTTTGGTTTTGAATTTTTGTTCTTTGTCACCGACTTCCGAAATTAAAGTTTTTTTTCACTTTGTAGTGTTTTTTTTTTTGAAGTCGGTTGTTTTTTTTTTGTGAAAAGTTTTTATTTTTCACTTTTTAGTTGTGATACCTACCCCACACAAAATTGAATACCACTACCTGCTATGTAAATAACAGTGACAGGAACTTATTATATCATCCTAATGTAATGAAACAGAAAGATATAAAGTATTGAATAGTTTAATAAACGATTACAACCGGAGAACAATTCTAATAGTGACTATGCGGAAAAACAGCTGACAGATTAGTCATCGTTGAGAAACGCGCACTGCTATAGGAGCGCGCGAATCGTTCAGGAATAACGAGGTTCCAATTTTATGTTCATATTCCAATATCCTCCCTTGGACATAAACCCATTTTTGCTGAGCAGTAGTCCAACTTCAGTTGCGAAGTCCCTTTGGTCAGCGAATCCGCCACCATCTCATTTGATTGAATGTACTTGATGACAATCTTCTTTAATTGCACCTTATCGCGTACAAAGTGGTGTCGTATGTCTATGTGCTTGGATCTGGAATGATAGTTTTCAGTACCTGCAAGTTTAATAGCACTTTGATTATCACATAAAATAGTTACAGGTATGGTGGCCAAGTGCGACCAAAACTCTTCTTGCATTTGTCTTAGCCACATAGCCTCTTGAGTGCAGCTGGATAGCGACATGTATTCAGCTTCAGTAGTGGATAACGCAACGGTTTGTTGTCGGCGTGAGTTCCACGTGATTGCGCCACCTTGAAATAGAAATACATAGCCGGTACATGATCTTCGGTCATCTTTATTGCCAGCCCAATCTGCATCACAATAACCATGTATTGATTTTTCTTCAATATTTTGATTATAAGTTAAAGTATAATTTTCAGTATGTTTCAGGTATCTTAAGACTCGTTTCAACGCCACAAAGTGTTGAAATTCCGGTCTTGAATTAAATTTACTTAAAGCATTCACAGCATATGATATATCTGGGCGGGTTCCTTGCGATAAATACAACAAAGACCCAATCATTTCTCGATATGAAGTTGTATTAACAGTTGAATTTTCTTCTTTACTCATACTAAACTTTGTTTTTGGATCAATTGGTGTTTTCACACTCTTACAATTTGACATTCCAAATTTGTTCAGTATGTCCTGAATATACTGCTTTTGATTTATACAGAGAGTTCCATTTTTCCTGTGTCTGTGGACATGCAAGCCCAAACAATATTTTAAATCTCCTAAATCCTTCATTTCAAAATTAGAGAATAACTTTTCCTTTATGTAATTTTTAGTTTTCACAGAGCTTGTAAATAATATTAAATCATCTACATACACAGCTAAGAAAGTTATGTCTTCATTTTCTATATCATAATAAATACATGGATCAAGTGTTGACTGTGTCAAACCAATTTCCTTCAGTGTATTATCCAATTTCTTATTCCATTGTCTACTGGCTTGCTTTAATCCGTAAAGTGATTTTTTCAATAAACACACTTGTGTATTATTTTCTTCAAAGCTTGGAGGTTGTGACATATAAATACTTTCTTCTACATCTCCCTGTAGAAAGGCAGACACAGCATCCATTTGGTCAATATCCAAATTATATTTTACAGCTAATGCGAACAAATAGCGCAGAGATGAATATCTGATTACCGGTGAATATACTTCATTGTAATCCAATCCTTTCTTTTGAGCGCATCCTTTAATTACTAATCTCGCCTTATGTTTTGCTATGTTTCCTTTCTCATCCCTTTTTGTCTTAAAAACCCATTTACATGATATAACTTTCTTATCAGTGGGTAAATCACATAAGACCCAAGTATTATTTTTCATTAGTGAGTTATACTCCTCCTCCATGGCTTTCTTCCAATGGCTGGATTCTGAGCAAGACATGGCTTCTTCTACAGTTATGGGATCCTGACTTAGAGCCAAACATGCATGATTTAATTCTCCATCATCAAGGGGTTGCCTTATGCGAGGCCTCAAATTTATAAATCTGTTTGGAGAGTTCAATGAGCAATTAGTGCTAGGTTCATAAGTTGTATCCTGATCAGCTACATCCACTGTAGAGTCGAAACTCTCGTCTGAGTTAGATGTAGAGCCAATTTCAACAATCTGGTCAACAGGGGTGGAGTTTTCTTCACTGATTTGAATCTGTTTGGTTTCTGTTAAAGGTACTAGTATCTGTAATGTATTATTATTACTATTTATATTTGAGCTTAAACTTTCATTCTTATCACAGGGGCAGTCTTCAATGAATGTGACATTTCTACTTTTAGTAATCTTCTTTGTAATTGGGTTCAATAATCTATACCCTTTGGTATTTTCACAGTATCCAAGAAAGGTCATTTCTGTGGATTTTGAATCCCACTTTGTTCGTTTTTCTTTCGGCACGTGAACCATAGCTTTACAGCCAAATATTCTTAAATGAGAAATGTTTGGTTTAATACCTGTCAATTTCTCCAGTGGTGTCACGTAGTCAAGAACTCGAGTCGGAGAACGATTAATAATATGAGCAGCTGTCTCCACTGCCTCTGCCCAATACTGTTTTGAAAGTCCAGCATCGAACAACATGCATCTGGCACGCTCCACGAGAGTGCGATTCATCCGCTCGGCAAGTCCATTTTGCTCCGGCGTGTATGGTGCAGTTGTCTGATGTTTGATACCCGTATCTTCAGTACACGATGGCAATTTATTAATATCATTGTAGTTAAGGTGTCCCATTCTACGGTGCCATATATCTATGCTCTGGCCGTCTGAAGTTGACATAAATGCATTTCCTTTAACAGTATTTAATTTGTACATATTATTAATCAGCCTTGCCGTTGCTACTAATTGTTTCTGTCTATTGTATATTTTACAGCCAGTTTTATTAAATATTACTTGACAGCCATTCTTTACCAACTGACTGACAGACAGCAAGTTGATGCTTAATTGTGGAACATACAAAATATCTCTCACCTGTATGTGATTTACTTTACCATCTTCACCAATTAAATCCAGATCAACATTACCCATTTTCTCCACGGTAACTGATGTATTGTTGGCAACTTTTATAACTTGTATCGGAGAAGCCCGGACATCATACATACAGTTAGGTATGTTAGTCATGTGTAAAGATGCTCCTGAATCCACATACCATTCCACACTGTTGATATTTTCATGAGCTGCTGAAAAAACTGCTGCATAACCTTTATTATCATTTTTCTTTTTATTTTTACAGAACTTACTCATGTGACCATACTTATTGCAGTTGTAGCAACGGGGGCCTGCTGGCTTATTAAGCTGATTATTTTTAGAATTTTGTTGGAGGGTAGATTTGTGCTTTGTGTAAAGAACAGAGACATTTGACTCTTTGACCTCTTGCAATAGTTTGGTTTTTATTGAGTCTGTGCTTATCTTCACACCGGAGCTTTCCAGTCCCATGATCATTGGTTTGTATTGTTCCGGCAAACCTGCCAACATCAAGGTACCCAACCATTCATCGTCGACATTGAATCCTACATTTCTCAGTTTGTGGGCGGTGGTTACAATTTTATTGACATATTCTTCTATATTTGAACATCCGTCTAATGTGGTATTAACCAAATCTCGGAGTAACCCAACTTTTCTTGTTAAACCTGAATCTTCAAAGGCGTTTCGTAAATTTTGCCATACCTCCTTAGAAGTCTGTGAATCTTGAACGTGTATATAGTTCACCGGGTCCACAAGCAAAATGATTTTCGATTTTGCTTTCACATCTAGCTTCGGATTTACCGTTACACCATCGGTAGGTTCAACGCAGTCCCACAACTCTTCGTGTTGTAAAAATGTCTGTACTGCAAATTTCCATGTACAGTAATTCTCTCTTCCTTTTAATTTTTCTATTTGAACGTTGTTCATAGCCATTTTACGTCGGAGCAAATTCAAAAATTGCTTTGTAACGGTGGCTACCTAAAAATCAGAGAAATAACTTCGCGGAACTAAATAACTTTATACTAGCGGTGTTTCACTATTTATGACTTTTAACGAGTCATATGCCCATAACCTAATGTAATGAAACAGAAAGATATAAAGTATTGAATAGTTTAATAAACGATTACAACCGGAGAACAATTCTAATAGTGACTATGCGGAAAAACAGCTGACAGATTAGTCATCGTTGAGAAACGCGCACTGCTATAGGAGCGCGCGAATCGTTCAGGAATAACGAGGTTCCAATTTTATGTTCATATTCCAATACATCCCTTAGAGTATATATCACTGGAGAAGCCATAAGCGCAATATTCCGAACAAAAAATTCAAAAATATTGAAAGTTGCGGTGTGCTATTCACCACGCACTTGTCTGCTACGCTTAAATTTGTCGCCCCCTGAAGTTGGCGCCCGGGGCACGGGCCCCGAATTACCTCCCTTAGATTCGGGGCTGGTTGGAAGTATAAACGCTTTTTCACGTGACTTTTCTGCCAACTTACTCCTACCGCAAGCCGCGTTAGAAAACTTCGTTCAAAAACAATTTGTTTAAAGAACGAAATATACTAATTCGCCCTAAGAAATTATCGACATGTCAATTTTGGTTTCATACATGACCCCAACCCTACGGTAGTCTCGTTATTATTTTTGCTAGAAGACATAATCGCATGGCAAGTGTATGTCAATTTAGCTGATTTGACGTACATTTTTGTAATGCAAAAAAATATATTTTGAACCTTATGAACATAAAAACGAAGTGTAGTGAGTCATGGTGACGTCACGAAAGCAATGCGAGAAAAATACTCGATTCATGCCTTGTTTTATTTTGAATCATGGTTGAATCGAATAAAAAGTCAAAATGTATTATGAGGTTAGGATTTTGAAAATCAATAAAAAAATTGACTAGATATTTAAAAAAATACTTAAATATGGAAGGTTATTCCGTCTTTATTTAAGTTTGACGTATTTGAACGCTTTTTACATGTTTTAACAGCACAACAAGGCATTTTCACGGAGCACTGATGAGAACCCCGCGACTCGAAAACGATTAACGTTGTGTGTTCGAATCGATTTGAAAGTAGTTTTTATGAACGTGTTAGAGCATTTGCTCTTGTACTTTTACAGAGGGGGAAGTATTCGTAAGGCTTCTCCAGTGATATACACTCTAAGTATCATCCACATACTAAGTGGGAAAAAATACGTATTATTGAAGCTAACTCAAAAACTACTTAAGCAAAGTTAATAAAATTTATATGGGACTTCTGAAGTATGATCTACCAAACAAAACAAGAATCATCAAAATCAATTCATAATTGACGGAGTAATCGCGTAACAAAAATAAAAAAAAATAAAAACATAGTCGAATTGAGAACCTCCTCCTTTTGGAAGTCGGTTAAAAATAATTTACATTCTTTAAATTCATTAAAATTAATGTCAATTAAAATCCAGAAATTCATTATAAAACCATAAATAATAAAAATAAAAGTCAGAATCAGTCAAAGTTAGTCAGATGACTGACCTAACAAGTGACCTCCAAAGCGGGGACGAGATCCTATCGGCTATTGTCTTCAAGATATCGTTGGGGCTGCCACGCATAATGTAGCGTTAAGAAAATGGTGACCACTTGAACTTCATCACATTTATAATTTATCTCATTACTTGTCAACGATCAAATAACACACAGTTTTGACGTCGCCATTTGCATTGTAGATGTGACGAGGTTCTAAGTATGGTTAAGGTTTTCGTGAGTCAACCGTACATACCACTTAATAAATCTTAATAATATTTATTTGGTTAAAGAACTGTTTTATCCTCCGATTGAAACATACATTAATGAAAAATAAAAAGTTATGTTTTTGAAACAATTAATGAATTACTCACAATTTGGGCTGGGTCTCCATGTACAGATATTTGAAGAACTTCTAGTGTTATTTCAAATCTGAGTAGAGAAAGGCCAAAAAATTCTACACTCTGAAACACGATCTGAAAATCAAAAAGTTATTTTTTTAAAACCGGCCAAGTGCGTGTCAGACCACGCACAGTAAAGGGTTCCGTAGTTAGAATGAATTTATCCCAAAAACAAACTTAACATTGTAGTTGAAAAATATATTTTCCATACATCGATATATGTAACGGTCAATTCTTCAACTGAAAATTTAAGTTAGTAACAGCAAAAAATTTAAAAAAATTGTTTTATAAAACTACAAATGAACAATTTTCGGACTTTTTCCTTTATATGTGCTGTAAGACCTCCCTCTCATAGAGAGGTGGCCTGTGTCTCAGCAGTGGGAACATTTATAGGCTGATGATGGTGATGATTAAGACCTTACTTCCTGCCAAATTGCATGATTCTAGGTCAACGGGAAATACCCTGTAGGTTTTGATTTATTTGCGAGTCTCAAAATATTGTAGCATAAATAGCTGATTTTTTTATTGAGTTGACTTAGAAGCTGGATTTTTTTAGAGCTCCAAGGTAAAATGAATCTACGTATTTGATATTAATTTCAACTTGATACCTCCACGCGTTCCTGAGGAAAAGGTCTTGACAGACTGACGGACGGAAAATGAAGTGATCCTATAAGGGTAACATATTTTTATAAGTCTTAACAATGTTTTAAGAGTGTTTACCATTTGTTGGTAGGAAGTTTTGTAGAAGTCATAACACTCCAAAATATTTTCGTAAGCTTGAAACATTCTTTTGCATAGAGTTTCAGTGTCGCTATGATCAATCTGTTGCAAGTGTTGTACTTCAATGTTCCATATATTAACTTTCTCCTTTAGCAGCTTAATCAGTCTGATAGCGTTCAAAATGTTAACATCAAAACACATCACAGCTAACCAACCCAAGAAAGTTATTAAGGAAACGTTTAGTTCTATTATAGAATAAATGTAACCGTAAATGTTAAAACATGTGATTAAAATGACACTAGTCCAATTTAGAATGATGAAACGCTTGAAATTTGTCTTTTCGTTAAGAAATCTGTGAACTTCTTGAAATTTCAAGACAAATGATACATTTATTTTCGTGTGCAACACATTATCGACGTAATTTATGGCGAATCCGATAGAGAATATGAAAAAATCGACTATAGAGGTGATATATATTATACTAATATATCTTCTGACATGTTCGTTAACATGTATCTCGTAAACGTGAAGTAAGAAAAAAACCATGGTTAGAAGCATGACACATAATGACACCAACTTTGTTAACAGGCTGTTTGGATTTATAAAGTCTTTTTTTATACGATACTTTGGACACAATAGAATGTTATGCATTAGGTTTAAAGGCAAAAGCATCGACTGTACATCTTTATCAACCAAGTTGTCCAAAGGTACTGGCACACAATGACTTTTTCTCTCGTTACAAAGTATTTTTCTTTTAAAAAACTTCATTTTGTCCAGAGTACGCAGGCACTAGTGACGCATTATTTTGTTCTTCAAGAATATTATCGATTACCGATGATGGCCGTACGATAATTTATTATCAAAACACATTATGAATATTAATCTTATTTAAATGCCTTATTATTATTGTTCATCAAGTAACTTGTCGTGCCTTGCTTGCTTAACTGCCTCGTTAGTTCAGTGGTCGCAAGCGCTACTGCTGAACATGAAGTCCTGTAGTCCATTCTTCTTCATCTTTTCGTGTGGTTAGTGATTAAGCTGGTGTCAGAGTTTTAAAGTTGCCCATGGGCCATTCCCCCCTTATCTCCGAAACTACTGAGCCTAAAATGTTGAAAAAATACAGAGAATGGTTCTTCACTCATATAAGAAAACCTATAATAAATCTACGGTCTTAAAATAACATGGTAAATCTATCAATATTGTGCGTACAAACTTATATTTGCAGTTGGAATGTATGGGATAACAAGTATTTCTATTTGGGATAAATTCATCCCAACTACGGAACCTTTCACTGAGCGTAGTCCAACACGCACTTGGCCAGTTTTTTAATTTAGATTTATTTTGGGCGCAGACTCTTTTAAATATCTTCGAATAGTTTCTTACATAATTCTGTACCTTCAGTGAAAAGTGATATATCTTGACCTATATCAGTTTTAATATTCTTACACTAAGTTTAACAGTAAAATAATGCAATTTTTGGTCTAATTGGTACCCCTCTAAGATTAAAATTGAGTAAGCTTATTTTGGTGTAAAGTGCTTTAACTTATTATCTGTCACGATGCCTCATTGAGGTGGATAACAATTAAAATTCTATTGTGTCTCGTTAATGACAGTTGAAAGGCTAACTAAGCATTTCATACGTTTATTAATGTGTAATAAAATACATTTGAAATAATATCAATGTGAACTGAACAAATATTTCAAGTACCTTAATGTATATTAATACAATTATAAACGGCTTGATCAAAAAGCAATGATTTTTCGTGATATAAAATTATACAAGGTTTTCCTGGAAGTATGGATCAAATCGAATAAGGGCGTGGACAAAGTCATTTCCAAACTTTTTAACTCTTTGAATGTCTGTGCAAATTATTACGGTTCAAATTTATGACCAAGTTTTGTTTTTTTACACCACATCGCATAGTGCTCAAAAAAATAAAATAAAATATAAATTTTAAAAAAAATTGTCAAAGCTATCAATTTAATTATTTTTTCACGACGTTTTAGAAGAGTGGGCTTTTCTTGTGGTAATTCTTTTACGCAGCTAGTAAACATAATTATGTTCAGTAAGAAAAAGTATTTACTGCAAAGGCTTCGGTCTGGCAAAAAAATGACTAAATCGAGCGTTTTTCATAGGAAAAAGTTACACTAGCGAAAGTTGACCACGTATTAGAAAAACTTGCCCAAGTCATAGAGATTATTTGGAGGTATGAATCACTAGGATATTCTTTTTAGTTTAAAAGTTAGAGAAGTTTATTAACAAAGACACTCACCGTCAGACAGTTATTTATCCTCCAAACTATTCTTCGCAAACACAGCCAACTTACCTTTGATCCTAAATGCTGTACACGCCGCTCGAAAAGGGTTTGCAATACTGAGTCTCGTAGAACCGTAGCTGCAAGTCGCCATTACAAACACATAAGTTCAAGATTGTACAATAAATTAAACAAAAGCTTACTTATCCACCCATTAACCAAGAGCAAATGCAAAATTAAACTTGCGTCCTGGTTAAAATCACAAAATTATGACGAAACAGAGAAACTCGTGGAAGTGTAAAATACTCATCACTCTCTCTCTCACACACCCCAACAAAACCACACACAACACACATGCCACAAACACTACAAACACCCCTCGCACACCTCATTAACAATCATCCACACACACCCATTCACCCTACACTCACCACATTAACTCAACGTCAAAATACATCCCAAATCAAATGTCCTATGCTGTATATTTTTATTTTTTTTGTTTTTATTATTAATTAACTAAATTCATTTTAACTTAACTACCTTTTTGCATGGAACATCATTCCATTCTGTAGCTGGAGAAGGGCGTTGTTAGCTGCGCTACAGTTTATACTTTTGCAGCTATCATCGTTTTTACTTGTAATTAGTCTTGTGTTTTTGTTCCAAAATAAACTTTTTATTATTTTTATTCCGTTTATTTATTTTCTTTCACATGTGATTACATTTTTAAATATTTCATTTTCTAAGAAGATATAAAAAAAAAACATTTATTTTTATTATTTATATTGTTTTACATTTCTCGGGACCCTGGGATCCCGGACTTTTGGAAGGCGTACGAGGGGCCGAAGCCAACTCGCAGAGGCCCCTTAGACAATTTTATATGGAATGAGGCACCAACCGACGATTATCCCTGTATGCACTATGCAAGTGCACCCAAGGACAACCCCCGGTTGGTATAGGACTATTGCAGAATATGGAAACAAATCTATTGGACTATGGGTTTGGGTGGCTTAAGTTGACTAGTGACCTGGAACTATGGAAGGACTATGGCCCCTGCCTAATCAATGTTTTATATGTACACGGATAAAATGGCAGGGGGTGACTTGCACACTCAATAATGGGCCCCCGAAAAAGGTCGCTAGCACAAAGTGTCGTAGCGACAAGGAGGCAACATGTCCTGAGGTGCTTGAGGAGTGGAGAGGTATTCCACGGCTTTCAGAACAATCCCAGAGCCCGGAAGATGGTCAAGATCCCCACAAGCACTTACTGAAATACTTCCTTCCCCCGAACACGTTTGCTCTTGCGAATCTCCACTCAAGCCGGCCAATTAAGGCAAGAATGAGGTGGGAGCTCCGTTCCTCGTCAGTGTTTACTCCAGTCGGCCAATAAAGGCAAGCCAGAGGTGAGGAACAAGACTTCTCCCGGGAGATAGGGTCCGTGGGGTCGCGACTGCCCAACAGCTCGCCACATGCTGCCCTGCGGGTTTTTGTATCTCTCTTGGTCTGGCTCGTCATCCCAACCTGTTCCAGCAAAGTAAACTCTACCGGCACAGGCCGAGAGTTTGGAGCGCGCAAGCCCCACCACGACGTCAACGTAGAGATACTATTATTAAGAGGTCGTATTTTTACATTACACTAGCGAAAGTAGGTTAAACTTAGAATAAGTTTAACCACTTTCGCTAGTGTACTCGTAACTTTTTCCCCCTAAAATCGCTCGATTTATATTGAGTAAAATTTTTGCGTCCTGAAAACATTTTTAATTGACAGCCCTGATAGTTCTTGTTTAACGAATTTTTTCTTTCAGCACTATGCGAAATGAATAAAACAAAAATTGGTCAAAACTTTTGAACCGTAAAAAATTGCACCGACATTCTCAGGGTTTGATTTGATCCATACTTCCAGGGACACTGTATAAAACATCGCTGCTATTACCAATACCAACTGTGGCCCAATCATTAAATTTTGGTTTAGTATTTATTGTTACATCATCATTACCATCATCTGGTTCAGACATAGGCCTCTCAAATTACACGCCATTCAGCTCGATTCTCGGCAACTCTCATCCAGCTGTACCAGCCACCCTATGATCCTGATGGCATCCTACCTTACGTTTTCCAACTACCCCAACGGTCATCGGTTCTACGGCTAATATGGCTGGCCGGCTATTCTGCCTAGGGCTCCAAGGACTTCTCTGTATAAAAAGAACTGTTATCATATGTGTGGACTTATCTATAACAAAATACCAAAGAACTTTAAAGAGTTACCTAATAATTTATTTTTTATTAAGTTAAAATCATGGCTATTGGAAAAACAATTTTATTCTATAAATGAAAATGTTAATAATCTATGTTAAATTAATGTAATGATAATATTAACAAGGAATGTATTGTAAAATTAATTAATAATAGAAACATTTAAAGCATGCAATTCGATATAAATATCATTGTAATGTTTTGCATGTCAAATGTCTGACTTTATATTAGGAACTTATTACTGACTATAATACCAACACTGTACCAATACTTATTGCAAATAAATGATTTGATTTGATTTGGCCCATTGCCACTTCAGCACATGTTGATAAACAAATACGAAACAAGGTTGGTTTAAACATTTTCAAACAAAGTTTTAGTTTTAAAATTAATGATTTTTTTTTATTTAATAAGTTTTCAAGTACTTAATTCAGTTTTACTCAATCAATTAATACTTAAATTCAATAAAATATTTTATCACCCAATTTCACAGTAACAAACATTTTATTTATTATCACATCTATTAGGAGAATTATAAAAACGTAAACTGCAGTAATACAATGGTATAGTTAGAAAGTAAAGACATAATTTTAAACGCAAAAGTAGCATCAACGTAGAACATTCCACAAACATTCATCTTGTTGAATCTAGCTCGATGTAGGCGTTGAATATTCTTGCTTAGCTTTCTCTCGGCATCTGTAATATTAGAATAAACGACATGAATTTGACGAATAAAATCTAAGTTGATTTGAACAATTACGGCACGCACCCTTTCTATTATTCTGTTAAACTGCCCAAAATTTATTATTTAAATTTATATAATATTTTCTCTTTATATTTGTCCTTTTAATCGGAAAAACATAAAGTGTAATCGCCAGTCTCGTATTTGGCGTTTGTTAATGTTTTGTATGTCCGTTTCTCATTTGACAAAGGCCTCCTCGAACCTTCTCCAGTCCTGTCTCTCTCTGGCCACTCTGCTCCGTATTGTTCCAGTGACCTGTCTAATGTCATCTCCCCATCTTTTATCCAAGAATTATTAGAACATTTAAAAAAATAACTTCGATAAAATTACCTGTGCAATTTGATGTTGAAATAAGCGCGCATGAACCTTGAACATTATTCATTGCAGTGTAAAATTGTTCGCAGCACTCACTTAAAACAGTGTGAAGCGTTAAACCCTTTATCGCCCAAATGTACACAAGTATGGTGTAAAAAACCGCAGAATCCTGAAAAAAATAAAAGCTCTGTAATTCTGGGTACTGTAGAGGTTTTATTTGCATACCTTTGACAACTAAATTAAAAGTTATTGGTATAATGTGAAGATAAACACTAATTCATATTTGAAATAAGAAAAAGGTCGAGTGTCAGCCCCGATGGCCGACAGCGGTTGTGGATTATCTGGTCTTTTCTATAAAAATCTTACCGTGAAAATTGGAATGAAGAGAGCTTGAAGTGAACTATCATCCTACCTGACGCTAGGGAATCTAGGGAATGAAATCTCACAGTGAAGTGAGTTTGAAGTGAGCTGTACTTCAAAGTCACTTCACTGTGAATTTTTTATAGAATAGCACTATAAATTAATACAATAGGTATAAGACGTTTATCTTCTCTACAAAAGTTATGTACTTAATATGTATGTACAAGCAGCAGTAGGCATGAATAGTAGTAGAGATAGTCTATCTGAGAGGGATCAACAAATTCTCCGTTCCTTGATAGTCCAGCGTTTTCAAATACGCAGTCACTGAATTTTTACATTTGTGTTTAGCTTGAGGATATATTATGTTAAGGAACATCCTTAGCTTATTGTACAATTATTGCCCAAGGAAGAAGAAGAAATTACGCGAGTGCGCAGAACTGGAAGGATGTGTTTGGCATACTCTGCCTTTTCGGCGTTTATCCCTATACAGATTCGGATTGTATTGCAACATGGAGTGTTCTTTAACCATATTATGCAATATGAAGATTTGCCTAACAGTAAGTATAATAATTGGTTAGCTTGCAGGTGTGTGGGTAAATTTTAATCTACTGAATTCAATAAAAAACACAGATTTTGACAGCCCATTTGTCGCCAGCAATGTAAAAATATATCTGTGCATGGACGTGAGATTTTGAAATCGCCAGCAAGTTGCCAGCGATCAAAGCCACTGCAAATGTACCTAGCATAAGATATTATTGTATTAAAACAGAATTAAGATGAAGAAAGACATACTCACAAACTCATGTCCAACAAGTGCAATTAATTTTAAAAGTTCGAGTGTTAATCGCAATTTTATCAATGTAAGACAGAAGAACTCTACCGTGTGAAAAAAGATCTGTAAAAAAACCACTTAGCTTTATATCTCAATACTCAATATATTTATTAAAAATCTTGGCGTAGTTCTAGATGGCAAAATTACCTGGAGTGAGAACACTGATGCGCTTTGCGAAAAGGGTCTGAAGGCTATTAGTGCATTAAAATCTATTCTTAACAGAAAGTCTAAGTTAAGCGCCGCCACAAAGTTACGCATTTATACCACCCTCGTCGGCCATGTCTGACATATGCTGTGCCAGCCTGGAGTAGCCTGACTGATAAAAACTACAATAAGTTGCAAGTTGTTCAAAATAAGGCAATCAAAATATCATTTAACACTGCCTTTCGTTCAAATTTAAAACGAATTCACGAACAAATAAAATTTCCAACTATTAAAAATTGTATCTTATAATCAGCCCGAAAATTCTATTTACTTAAAAATTCCAAACATTATAATCCATTAATTTCATCCATAGGAAAAAGTAGATCAAATAACTTATCGTATTCAACAACTAATAATCGATATCGTTTACCACATCACTGTTTTCTGAGTGAATAACAATAAGTACCTACCACCGGACCGACCGTGCTGCTCTCACCCGGTCGCAGTAGGCATAGTCGGCGAAAAGTTACGCAAATTACCCACAGTCTAGAATTATCATTTCTCTGTTTTGGCTCATCGATGAGATTTATGTTCAAATCTAAGTTACTTATATTATACTATTGTAATGTTTTACACTGCTCTTCAATTAGTTTTTATATTAGTTGAGTGCATTACCTTTAGTAGGTAAATAGTAGTGGTATGCGTTTAGAGTCAGTGCTACGAATGCCCGTTTTCACCAACATCCTCTAAGTTTATGGGATCCCCTAAGAATGGTTAGGGGCCTGTTAGAAGGCGGTTTCTGTTTCACCAGAAGTAAGGGGTCTGTTAAACGTTAAAAGGTCCCCTAAATTTAGGTGGCCGAAATGTGGGCCTATAAAGCGGCACATACGTAAGTGATCTCTCAAGCAACGAATATGGATAGTGATTTATTTGAAATTGTTGAAAATTTAGAAACTGTTTGTACTATATTTGACGTAAACAACAGCCGTAGACCAAAAATATATCGGAAACGACCAAACTACTTCAAAAGTTTTTATGAAATTGACTTTTTCGTGATTTCAGAGTTGTTCCCATAATGAAAGTTGTTTATATTCATGGGTAGAACATCCTGTAAAAATTTCGAGTCGGTTAAAAAAAACATCCAGTACAAATAAATAATAATAAAGAAAGAAGTGTCAAATATAAACAAGACCACAGATAACACGCGAGGTTTGTAATGTATAAATATGCAAGAAAATATTAAATTAATTAAAAATATGAATGAAATAATATTCATTATTGCTATTCATCATTTCAGCCGAAAGACGTCCACTGCTGGACATAGGCCTCCCCCAAGTACCGCCACTTCGACCGGTTCTGTGCTTTCCGCATCCAGCGGATTCCTGCGGCCTTCACAAGGTCATCGGTCCATCTTGTGGGAGGCCTTCCAACGCTACGTCTTCCGGTATTGCTATTAAAACATGATTAATAAATATATGTATCCATAGAAGTGTATACTTAAGAGAATTTCATAAAAACTATCTTTTTACAAAGTATCGATAAGTTCGAAGATGAATCAGTTACTTTTATCGAAAACAAAACGTCACATAGATATGTGTCCCCTAGTTAGGTGGTAAAAATGATGGTGAAACGAAATTTAATTTAGGGGCTAGTTTAGGGGAACTTTTAAGCTAAAGATCCCATATGTAGGTGGTGGTATAGGGGATGTCGGTGAAAACGGGCATTCGAATATTGCTGTATTCATATAAGGACTTATTGGAAAATGTTTATAGAATACTAGCGACCCGCCCCGGCTTTGCACGGGTATAAACTTCGCACGGTTATAAACCGGGTTATTATACATATAAACCTTCCTCTTCAATCACTCTATCTATTAAAAAAAACCGCATCAAAATCCGTTGCGTAGTTTTAAAGATTTAAGCATACATAGGGACAGAAAAAGCGACTTTGTTTTATACTATGTAGTGATGAATAGTAAATTCAGTGTAAAATGTTTGAAAAGGTAAGTTAGCCTAAGAACTTGTTATTTTTAAGATTGTACACAATTACAATAGGATCTTATTGTATGCACTTTTATATTATTATGTTCATAATAAAGACCTTTTAAAATCAATCAATCAATATCTTTATTGCTTTACCATAATGTGTACTTAAGCGGTAATTATAAAATTTAGATCATTATGGACACTGTAGGGCACAGCAAGAAGGGTAGGAGAGAGGAAGCCCTGTTTTAGGAGATCAGTTAGTCAGATAGGTTGTTGTTTTTATGGGAACAAGTTTAAACTTACATAATTATAATCAAAGTTAAGAGATCGCAAATAACGTACTAACATTTCGCTTAACTATTCATGTTTTATCTGCAAAAAGTACTTAAATATTTTGGATTATTTTTATATACCTGTACATATGTATTATAATTCTGTTTATTCATATAAATAAATTGTTTTCCTTTGAATAATTATTATTGATATATTATTTCATTTCTTTGACAAATCTCGGGACCCTGGGGTCCCGGACCTTTGGAAGGCGTATGAGGGGCCGAAGCCAACTCGCAGAGGCCCCTTAGATATTTTTAAGTATTGAGGCACTAACCGACGATTATCCCTGTATGCACTATCCAAGTGCACCCAAGGATAACCCTCGGTTGGTTAATTTGATTAAATTTCCTTTATTTCATTAAAATACTTATAAATTACATTTTTAAATATTAGAATATAAAAAATATAAGAACATTTAAAAATATAAAAAATAGTAGCCCACCGGTATCGGGAACAGGGTCCAAGCTACCGGCGGTCAGGGCTCCAGAGAGAGGAACCTCCTGACAATGCGACCCGTGTCCAGGAGTACCGCTTTCTGAATCAAGCCCTTGATCCAGCTACCCAACGAGAGCCTCCTTAGGTGTTGGTCGAGGCTCTTGGTAATTAAGCCATTGGCTGATACGACTATCGGCACAATGATCGCTGAGTCCACATCCCACATGTCGACAATCTCGTGAGCCAAGTCAAGATACTTGATTTGTTTGTCTTTTTCGGCTTTCACGAGGTTCCCGTCATGCGGGACTGTTATGTCAATAATCATTGTGCGCCGCTCTACTCGATCCACCACCACTATATCAGGTTTATTGGCAACAATAGTCCTGTCAGTGATGATGGATCGATCCCAGTACAATGTGATATTTCCATTTTCGAGAACTGGGTCGGGCACATACCTGTAGTATGGCACTTCCGATTCCACAAGGCCGTATTTCAGAGCAAGTTGCTGATGGATAATCCTGGCTACAAGGTTGTGTCTATGCAAGTACTTTTCGTTTGCTAGACGAGAACACCCGGAGATAATGTGTCGGATTGATTCTCCCGGACGGTGGCATGCCCGACAGATGTCAACCGTGCCATCCTTCACAATAAATCTCCGGTAATTGTTCGTTATGATAACTTCATCCATAATTGCACAGATAAAACCTTCGGTCTCCCCGAAGAGGTCACCAAAACGTAGCCAGGTCACAGACGCCAGTAAATCTACATCGGGTCCATGTAGGGCCCGGAAAAAGCGTCCGTGAAGCTCCTTACTCTGCCATACCTCCCTGCGATCGTTAGTGTCAAGCACTACAGGCTTGCGCCAGTTCTCTTTAGCCAAGGAGAGCGGGGTAAGACCCTTGTCCACCGCGACCACATCTCGATGCATCCTCACGTCGGCTTCTAAGAAATATTCCCTAAGACTGCATATCTCGCGATTGTGGAGGGTCTTAGCGTTTAAAAAGCCTCGACCTCCACACTTTCGCGGGATATACAGTCTCATTATCGAAGACCGTGGGTGATGCATTCGATATGCAGTCAGCAGCGTACGGACCCTCCTATCCAGGGCGTCTAGTTCGGTCTGAGTCCATTTGAGTATGCCGAAGGAGTACATCAAAACCGGCATGACCCAACCGTTGAAGGCGCGCACCTTGTTTCCGCCTGATAGAAGACTATTAAATACTTTCTTCAGGCGGCCAAAGAAGCGCTCCTTCAACGATTGCTTCATGTCAGTAACATTGATGCCCAACGCTTCCGACATACCCAAATACTTATAGGTTTCGGATGCGGAGAGGGCTCTAAGGTTTGTGGAATCCGAGAGTTGGGTTCCCACGGATTCCACAATCTTCCCTCGCTTTACATGCATGACCGCACATTTGTCCACACCAAATTCCATCCTGATGGCGCTACTGAAAGTTTCAGTTACTTTCAGTAGCTCCATCAGTTGCAAATTGTTGGGGGCAAAAAGTTTTAGGTCATCCATGTAGAGGAGGTGAGATATAACCTGACCACCTCTCCTCAACCGATAGCCAAGACCTGAATCCTCCAGCAGTGTGCTTAGGGGATTCAGGGCTAAGCAGAACCAGAGCGGACTCAAACTGTCTCCCTGGAATATACCTCGCTCAATCCTTATCGGCTCACTATTCCTCTGGATATTTCGACATCCTGGATAGCGAAGGACCGTCCTCCATTGCCTCATACACGACATCAGGAAGGTGCGCAGAGTTGTATCTACCTTATACAACTCCAGCACCCTCATGAGCCATGTATGTGGCACCGAGTCATAGGCCTTCTTGTAGTCTATCCAGCATGTTGACAGATCCTTTCGGGAACGGCGAACTTGTTGGCTAATGGCCATATCAATGAGGAGTTGCTCCTTAGTACCGCGGGACCCATTCCTACATCCATTTTGAGAGGCAGACATGATGGAGTTGGTGTCTATATGTTTGGTGATTTTAGCTCTCAAAATGGATGTAAGAACTTTATAGACCGTCGGTAAACACGTGATCGGCCTATAATTCTTGGGTTCCGCGGTGCTACCAGATTTATGGAGTAGGTGGGTAACTCCTGTCGTTAGGAACTGGGGTAGCGACCCAGACTCTAGAGCAGTCTGGTACTGAGCCGCCAAGCGAGCGTGCGATCTTACAAACCATTTAATCCAGAAATTGTGCAGCCCGTCCGGCCCTGGAGACTTCCAGTTAGGCAACGGACGGACTGCACGAGCCACATCTTGGGGGCAGATGGTAATGGCCCCCATTTCTGGTATTGGATCGCAGGCTCGCTCGACTTCCCGAGTCCAATCTCCTTCGGTGTGACTAACAGGCACCGACCAAATGCTGCGCCAGAAAGAGCACATGGCATCATTGTCTGGCAGATGCGTATCAGCCACACCTTGGTTCGGTCGCTCCCAAGCCCTATAAACCCACCTTTCATCGTTCTGGAAGGTGCGATTCTGAGTGTATCGATCTACTCGCCGCTTGTATCTACGAATACGGTTTGCCCATGCATACACTTTCTGCTTCAGGAAGTCGATGCGCTCTGTGACACGGGACATATAGCCCTCAGGGCTGATATCAGTCCCTGAGAACGCCCGCCTCACAAAGCGCATCACTCTAGGGCGAGTATTGCCCTCCCTGAAGCAGATTAGTTTGCCGATGAGCGCTCTGGCCTCACCAATACGGCGCTCAATTCTGCACTGCCAAGCTGGTAGGGCTGGTTTTGGTCGTGTAGCTCTAGAACTATTAGCAAATTTGACGTGAGCTACACGACATGCCGCTACAGCCGCGCAGTACAAAATTGAGTGAGTATCAGTGAGGTCTTCGCAGTCATCAAAATAGTTTGATAACTGCGAATCCAGAACCGCCACCAGCGCCCTATTTTTGTTATGCATGGGCAAACGAGGTAAGCGTGGCCTAAGTTCGGGCGACATATATCGATATTCCTGAATCGCACTTTCCAAAGCACTCCTCAATTCCTCATTGCATTGGGTACTTACGATTGTAGCCCTGTCGTCACTCCCCTCGTCAGCTTGGCTTGTGTTGGACCGTGGTGTTACTACAACAGTCTGCGACGGGAGAGCAACAACATGGCTACTCTGCATTTCAACTCGTAGGCGATCAAGTGCAGTGTCGTCCAGCATATGATTGCGCTGGATGACCCGCACCTGATCCGATAGTCGTTGTGCCGAAACGTTGACAGCTGGCTCAAGCACCTGAAAAAGAGAGAGCATCCGAACACGGTACGCGGTCAGATTATTTCCCCCATCTGTAGCCCCATAGTATGAGCGCATGACGTTTTCATTGATGGAGCGTGTCCATCTCATGCGCTGCACACTTCCGCAGGGGAGCTGGGACACTATCTGAGGCCGGTTGGCCTCGAGGTCCTAAGCCGTCCGGCGGCCGGCGTCCTCCCCGTCTACGAGCAGGTGGTGGCGTCGTGGGCGGAGAGAAATACTCGTCGCTCGAGCTCGACGCAACTACCGCGGCCGGTGTTGTCACAGCACTCCTAGTGGGGCTGGGTACCGGTGGCGGCGAGGCGGAGCTGAGCGACGAGTCCGGAGGTGGTGGGCGTGCTAGGCGTGCGGCCGATCTTGTCAACATTTCATCATTTCATCTTTGTGTTCTTATTTTCTGTTCATTATTGTTGTCTGGAGGTGACATCTGTCATGTCACCTCAGCTTCGGTAGTTTATGATGGAATTCTATTGCATTTTGGTGGAATAAAATCTCTTTATTGGTATTTTTTATGATTTTCTGGTTTCAAGTTTAGTATTCAAGGGAAAATTCTTGTAGTAGTGCGTCAAAATTAATATAGTTATTAAAATTACGGGAACGAGATGTTGTGTTGACACGGGGTTGCCAGTTATTAAACTGGCAACCCCGTGTCAAGCAAACTGATTAAATTATTATTATTATATTTTTTGTTAATGATTACCGTTTCGTTAATATATTTTAAACATACCTATAAATTGTGTGATTTTGACAATTATTAATTCTACTCTTAGCTTTCTTTTTTATTAATGAGTAATCGTACTAACCATTTGCTGATAGGACGTCCTGTAGATGTTATAACAGTCCAAAATATTCACGTACACTTCAAACATTCTTTTGCAAATGGCTTCATTATCGCTAGGATTCATCTGTTGCAAATGTTGAGCTTTTATGTTCCATAAGTGAACTTTATCCTTTAAAAACTTAATTAGTCTAATAGCGTACACAATGTTTACATCAAAACACAACGCAGGTAACACACATAAAAGATACAAGTAATTGTATTTTAGTTTCATGTATATAAAAATATGCATGAAAATATTAAAACCTGAGGATAGAACGACACTGATCCAATTCCAAATGATAAAGCTCCTAAAATTTGTATTTTTGTTGAGAAATCTGTGAATTTCTTGCATTTTCAAGACATAATATATATTTCTTTTCGTTTGCAATACATTGACGACATAGTTAATTATGAATCCGGTATTATAACAGACAACGCATAAGTAAGAGTAGATGTTCTTCGCAGGCACATGTTTTTCCTTTACATATTCGTTAGCAGTCACGCGATATAAGTACAATGAAATGGATATTATTAGTTTACAAAACGACACCACCTTCATTATAAGACTGTTTGGAAAAATAGAGTTATCCTTAATTAAAAATCCTCAGATCGCCTCAATTCAGTGAAAATTAAATGAAGAAAAACCATACGTACCTGTGTTGTGATTGTGACAGTGAAAAGTGCTAAAATCCAACCTTACCTCTGTATCCTGTCGCTGTCTTCCTGCTCAGTGCCGCTGTATCCTGCTGGTCTCATTAGGCCCTCACGTGCCGTGTTGGTGTACGGGGTGTACCCCGAATATCTATCACTCACCTTGGGTGATTTCGCCTGGCCACGAAATGATTCGTGTTGCCGTCACAGTCGCAGTGTTCCTGTAAGTAAATCCATTCTACATCGAAACTATACGTGTTGTGAAAATAGTGCCAGTGATTTCAACTACAAAGTTTCATCGCATTTTTCCAATTATTTCAAGCTTCAAAGTGCTAGACTTAGTAACATTCAGTTAATCATTTGTTCCAATGTATCATTTTATCACTCAGCTCTGAGAATAGTGCAACATTCCTTCTTATCGCAACTCCGTACCTCACGCGTTATCTTTGTTTTGACTAACTTGCCATGCCTAAAGACGAGCCCAGTACTATGTCTAAAGAAATAAAAGAAGTCGACATGAATTTTATAAGCAAAGAATCATGTCCAGTCTTGACCTGAAAATTTTCTAACGCGTCTAGTGATGTAAAATATCTTAAAAAATGCATTTTTTTTTGCTTATTTCATATCGTTTAATTGAATTTTCAAATAAACCCAGGAAAAAAAAATTATGATTTTTTTATGGTATTATATTATGATGTGGAAAGAAAAATAAGTGTACAGTTGACAGGTTATGCTTAAAAAGAAACGCAACGTTATATGAATGACAGGCTGTCATTTGTTTGACGTTTTGCAGTCGTTCGTTTGCTCTTGTTGCGTATTGTACTGTGCGATTTTGGATTTTCTTATAACTTTACAACTTTTGCTTTTTCCACGGACTTCGATACCTACCTCTTACGATTACTTTGGCCTGTGTTATACGGATACCGATTTAGTGCTTTTTGATTTGGACCTAAGACATCGCTATTGTTGGAAAGCGTTATGGAGCCTTCTACGAGATTGCTTTGTATAAACTGTAACATATGTGTTAATACGCTTCGGCGCTATCGGGCCCTTCAGCTTGATAGCAGAGTCATCTCGCTAATTAGCACTTGGATATCTCCAGTAATAGTAAGTAAATAACAATCAAGTACCTACCTAACGATTTAGTATCCAGTCAACAGATGCTAGTGTAATGAATGTTTTATTAAAAAGAATTTATATTCAGAAGTGGTATTTTAGTATATTTTTTCAAGTTACATGAAAAATAGAACTAGTACTACTAGAAATAGGTTACATGTAGATTTTCCCCATGTTTTAGCTAGTGTACTTTTAGACAGCTATTTAACCCTTTTCTTGACAATGTATCTCGTGAGATCCAGTCAACTTTAAAAAATCATAGTTTTGAAAATATTGTGATTGAAACGAAACGTCACTCGTCAATTTATTTTGTGCACGTTTTTGAACGAACTTTTATTTAGCATGATGATGTTGGCAGAACCGTTATATTTTAAAAATCAGAAATCGTTAGCTGAGACAACACGATGCCACGCAAGGAGGTAAGAATATTGTTATTTTTTTTTTTTTTATGGGTTTCTCTGGGAGTGTTGCTTGTTTTTAGATACCTAACAAAGTAGAAATTTGTATCAAGTGTGTTATTCAAACCAAATGTTTATTTTTTTGTAAAAAACTAATCGTGTTTGTGCATGTATCTCAAGGTGCACACTGCCAAGTTATTACAGAATTAGGTATTGCATGTTATGTATCTCAAGGTGCACACTGCCAAGTTATTACAGAATTAGGGTTTGCATGTTATGTATCTCAGGGTGCACACCGCCACGTTATTACAGAATTACTTGTTCCATGTTATGTATCTCATGGTGCACATTGCCATATTTAGGGAATATCATGAACTAGTTTTTGCACATGTCTCCGCTTGCGTGTGTGTCAGATATTTCTATAAAAAGGTAACCTATGTGCTTGCTTATTGCATATAATGGTCTCCCCAGTGTGGATGTTAAAATGGAACTATCGGTCCTTTAAGCTACAGGGGCGATTATAATTATTCTGTGCTTATGCTTATTTTGGGTGGTGAATGCTTCATTTCTTTGCAGAATACCATGCGACCAATGACGACAAGTGGGTACCGAGCGAAAAAAATTCTAGCTTTAGTGCCCAAATCCGGCCGAAAATCAGATTTAGATGAGACTTCAGATTCAGATACTGAAATACATCCTGTCTCCAAAGCAAGGTTGGACAGTCTTTCATCGTCTAATCCACCTTCGTTACCGTCTTCGTTTGAGAATCTCAATTTATTATCCGATGAAGAAATAACTCCCATTCAAGCAGCAGTAACCGAGTCTCCACTTTTGCCGTCGCCGATTATTCAACAGCCATCACCAATTGTTACACAGACACCGACGTCAGTTTTGTTTACAAATGTAGCCTCTCCACGTACACCAGACTTATCATCACCTGTAGCGTCGTCTTCTCGATCTAAAAGACCAAGGCTTTTAATTACACGCCCGCGGCCTATTCGTCAGAAGCCCTTACAATTTAAGTGGGCTAACAAACGCTTTCAGCACTGTGCAGAAATAACTGACAAAGAGTTGCCAGAAGAAATGCCGAAGACCCCATTGGAATATTTCAAATGCTTTTTTACCGATGATATCTTAGATATGATATCCGATCAAACTAACTTATATTCCACTCAAGTTACCGGAAAATCATTTAACATTAGTCGCCAAGATATTCAAGATTTCATAGCTATCAACTTGTTCATGGGTATCGTGAATATGTCGGCTTATACAGATTACTGGTCCCAAGATTTACGTTATGAACCAATAGCCAGTGTAATGTCATTAAAAAAATTTCAGCAAATACGGCGTTACATACATTTCAATAATAATTTAGAAGATGACGGTGATCGTTATTTCAAAATCCGACCACTGATAATAAAATTACGCGAAAACTTTTTAAAAGTTCCTCATGAAACAAGATTTAGCATTGATGAGATGATGGTGCCCTATAAGGGGAAAAAGGCCGGACATCGGAAGCAATACATAAAAAGTAAACCAAAGAAATGGGGCTTCAAAATATTTATTAGAGCCGGCGTGTCTGGATTCATCTATGATTTTATAGTGTATGGAGGTGACGACACATTTCGTTACGAAAAACTTTCAGCATTAGAATCTGGCTTCGGGTTAGGCGCTAAAGTAGTAGTAGCCTTATGTAAGAGTATTCCAGAACCTGCATGTTCAGTAGTCTATTTCGACAACTTCTTCACTAGTCTAGAATTAATTCATTATCTAAGACAGGAGATGGGTATATTCTCACTTGGAACTATTCGTTCAAATAGGTTACGGGGAGCTGAGAAAAAGGTGACTACAGACAAAGCGTTAAAAAAGAAACCCAGAGGGTCTTATTCCCAGATAGTTTGCAATAGCAACAAAATTTGCATAGTAAAGTGGCATGATAATAAATGCGTGACCACTGCAAGCAGCTATGTTGAGGCACATCCAGTATCTACAATTCAACGCTACTGCAAACAAACAAAGAAGAAGTGTGCAGTGCCCTGTCCTGAAATAATCAAGCATTACAACTCGCATATGGGTGGCGTAGACCTTGCGGACATGCTCATCGCCTGCTTTAGAACCAACTTCAAAGGTCACCGTTGGTATTTGCCCCCAGTTTCACAAATGCTGGACATGTGTGTCAGTAATAGCTGGTTGCTTTATCGCAGGCACACAAAATCTGAAAAATACATGCCTCTAAAAAAATTTCGTTATCAGTTGGTTCAAAGTTTACTAATGCACAAAAAGGAGACTGCATTAGATGAATTAGACGTGGCAGGGCCCACACCAGCTAAAAAAATTAAAGCTCCTGTTATGCCAAGACCCACACCCTGTGTGAGATATGACCAGATTGGACATTTCCCAATATTCAGTACCAAGGGGAGGTGCAAGTTATGCATTAAAGGACAAACCACTGCTATGTGTTCTAAATGCGGCATAAGACTTTGTCTTCTACCAAATAGGAACTGCTTTTTAATTTTTCACACCGGAAATTAACTAACATTAAATTGGAAGGTCTTTTAATGTTTGTGTTTTAATTTTTTTTTGTAATTCTAAATAAATATTTTTTTTAAGATTTATGTTGAGTTTTATTTTATTTGAGCATTGTATCCTCTCAGATACATTGACTCATGTGAAGAAAAGAACAGATACTTGGCAATGTCTCTCATGAGATACATAGAATATCTCCAAAAGTAAACACCCTGTATTTTTTTTTTAATTTTTCTAAATCATCAATACTTATCCTCAAAAACAAAATTTAAGAAAAAAGCGAATTTCATAATTATTTTTTTTTGCCAAGAAAAGGGTTAAAACAAAACATGTAAAAATATAAAATAAATATACTGGTACAGGGTCAATACTACGTGCACCTTATTATGATCCCCACAAAATGTTGAAATACTTGTCATGTAGTACCTATTTCTATAATTGTAACTTTTAATGGTGAGAAATAAACAATTTTTATTTTATTTTATAATTGATTTGTTTTTCAGATAACAGAAGAAGATTACATTTGTGAAGCGTGCTTTGATGTATCCATGCAGACTATTAATGCTCAGTTTCATGGAAGCAATGAGTGTGATCCATCTGCTGGTTCATCTCGCCGTGGTCATGCTCAAGTATGCCACGTTTGTGGTCGATCATTGCTTAATCGTCAAAGTGACCACATTCTCAAAGAAAACCCATCAAGCCTCACACTAAGGATGATCAACTTAATTCGAACTGCTGTAGCACCTCGTCAGGTTTGTATTTAAATATTCGAACTCATTTTAAATTGCATGCAATTTTTTCTTCAAATACCACGTTCTAGGCCATGACGTTACTAGAGAATGTGATACTTTTTTTTACCTTGGCATATCACTGCATTTATTACAAATATGTTTTTTTGTTGACAGATATTACAATCTAATCGTGTATGTCATGCCTGTTGGTTGCGATTTAAAAGAAAAGGTCTTTCAACACAGCAACAGGATGAGGAAAGAGGTTTAGACGGTGATGAGACTCTTCAAAGTGAAACAATTGAACAAGAAGTGGAACAGTATGTTGATCCAGTCCATGTTCCAGATATACAACCTCCCCCGCTCCTTGCAAGTACAGATGAGGTGCATGAAAGGGAATCATCTGTAGAATCTATTCCAGCTCCAGAGATTCATTCGCAACAATCTCAAACCCAACCAGTGAGAAATCAACAATCAAGTAACATAACATTACTTAATTATAAACGTGCTCCCAATACAGCATCTCATTGTGCATTTTATGGGTGTGAGAATGTAAATCTGCATATTGTGTCAGATGCACTGCGGGCTACCATTTTGTCCAACTACAATTTTTATATTCCCAAACTGGCTAGGGTATGCACAGACCATTTACATGGAAACAGTTGGGATTCCCTCTATGCCAGTGAAAACAGCATGAGCAATTTCACTGTTGAACAAGTTGAGCATGTTTTTTCCTTTGTTCAAAAATACAGGCAATTTCTCGATTTTTCAAGTATAGAATCAGTACAAGAAATTGATGACCATTTATTTGGATTTTGGATGGGCTTAACAAAACCCAAATTCCTTAATTTATTAGACGACCTTCCCCGACTGTTGGAAAAACACAGGGGTATATTAGGTCTAGCTGCTGTATTGATAAAGATGCGGACAGGCGATTCCGACTTAAGAATATCCACATTACTAGAAGTTCCTCGCACTACACTAGAGAGGTTAATGCAAACAGCACGAGAGATACTACTACAGGATTTTGTTCCATGTAACCTTGGAATAAACCATTTGACGAGAGAACAATTGATAGAACACAATCTCATGATCCCAAATGGAATTTATAATGAAAATAACGAACAATGTATTGTCATGTGTGATGGAACATACATTTTTTTAAATAAAAGTAGTAATTATATGTTTCAAAAAGACACATATTCATTACACAAATACAGAAACCTGTTAAAGCCATTTTTAATAGTAGCTTGTGATGGTTACATTTTAGATTGTTTTGGCCCATACAAAGCTACCACATCTGATGCAGAAATAATGTCTTCTTTGTTCAGCAATGAAAATTCCCCACTGAGACGGTACTTTCAAAGTAATGACATATTTATTTTAGACAGGGGATTCAGAGATAGCATCAGCTTATTAGAGCATTGTAATTATAAGGCCTATATGCCAGAGTCACTTTTGGAAGGCGAACACCAGTTAACCACCACCCAAGCAAATAGAAGTAGATGTGTAACTATATGCAGATGGGTGGTGGAGGTTATAAACGGATACTTTAAAAGAGATTTTAGATTATTAAGGTTTGACCATTTTAATAAAACTGTACCAAATATGATGGCTTATTTCCAAATAGGTGCAAGTTTGATAAATAAGTTTGGTGTTCGCCTTCACAATAGAGCTGATGCTGCTCAAATTCTTGTTATAATAAATGAAAGGATGCCCTTGGAAAATAACTTATCTAATATAGTTACAGAATATAATTTAAATCGCCGGGCATCCTTTTTTCAAAGCATTACAGCTGATAATGCTAATATTGAGTTCCCCCATCTAGAATTTAATGAATTAATATTATTCGCCTTGGGAACGTACCAAATTCTTCAAGCACGTTCATATTATGGTGAACACGTACGTTTCCATGGCGGATACAGAATAGAAGTTTGTGTAGACACTAATCGTATACCTGAGTTAGGAAGCGGGGAAAATTCACTTATAAAAGGGAAAATAAAATCAAGACACATCTCAAGACGTCAGTACTATGTGTACATTTTGATAGCAAATGGTATTAATGGACGAGAAGGCATTATTGAGTATTGCTGCAACTGCATTGTAGGACGTCGCACTGTAGGTTGTTGTGCGCATGTCATGACATTGGTGTGGTACTTAGGTTGGGCCAGGCATGAAACCAACATTGTGGCTCCAGCGGCATTTTTAGATGCAGTGGTTGTACGAGATGACATTGAATAAATAATAATAAATCAAATCCTGTTTTTATTTAATTTGCCTGTCCTCACCAATAACATATAGGTGGGCAGCTATACATTCATGTCGTTATGGCCGAGAGGTTAACACCTCACCTCTCATGCACGAGGCTGTGAGTTCAAATCCGGGTAAGTACCAATGTGTCTTTACCTGGTAGGTATACTTACTTTCTAAGTTTATCTTGGATATCAGTGAAGGAAAACATCGTGAGGAAACCTGAGAGCCAGTTCTGTTACTGAAAAAACGTTCGCATTCAAGTCGCAATCTGCTGAACTTATATAATAATAAAAGTCAGAAATCATCAACCCGTCTTGACCAAGTGTTGAGGTTAATACTCGTGCCTTCTCTCAGGTATGAGAAGAGGCCTTAGTCCAGAAGTGGGATAGTAATAGGCTGGTATTATTATTTACTCTATCCCCTTGTCTGTCCATCAGACTTAAGAGTTCGATGGCTAAAAAAACCGCTATCAAGCCGACTCCTGGAGTCTGGTCCGCTTCGACGGCGACGACAGACTGACCGGTACTTAATTCAGTTAACTATACCTAAATTGCTCTAACTTGCACAAAGTGTAGTTATAGAAACCAAAGATGGCATAACATCACAAGTGAACTCTTCAAAACTCAACATCGGTGGGATATATTACAATAATGTAACTGCTGTTTGCGACCGCGCGCCGATTTGATGATATTACATTGAAGAGGGATTTATTTCTGAGTGATTGTAACTCTCAGCGATTAAACAATTTGATTTTAATTATCGCACAGTTTTTGAGATTATAACAGCTGTCAATCAAACCATATCTGACAGCTGTTATACTTAACCTCAAAAACTTATTTACATAATAGCGTATTTCCCTGGCCTCTAAATGAAAAGATGATAAGTTATTGTGTTATTATAAACAATAATTGTTTTTATACAACACTAGTTGTAGGCAGACGCGACCTGTAAAACGAATCAAGTGACAGGTCAATTAATATATGGAAAGTGGGCATGATTCTTTATTAACAAGTTCGACGGAAACCGCGAAAAACTTAATGCGTTTTTAAATAATTGCAGAAATGCAATTAGCCTTGCGTCACTATCTCAACAAGATGTAATATTAAAATATATTCTAAGCCAACTGGAAGGCCGTGCCGAAAGTGCGTGCTCCATTAAAGAATTCGAAAACTGGCAACAGTTAGAAGAATTTCTCAAAAATCAATTTGGCGAGAAAAAACATTACGCTGCACTACTCTCGGATCTCCAAGATTGTTGTCAAACAAATAGCGAAACAGTCAACCAGTTCGCACTACGCGTAGAGACATGCCTAGCCAAACTTTTAACTGAAATCAATATTTCAATACCCACAAAAAAGAAAGGTGAACTGACTGGCCGTGTCGCTGCAATGCAAGACTTAGCATTGCATACATTTATTAGTGGCTTAAATTCTCGATTATCAACTGTAGTCAGATGCCGTGACCCTGAAACTTTAAATGAGGCCATTGGCTTCGCCGTGTCTGAAGAAAAAATACTACAGACCACCTCTAAGCGTAACCCATCAATAAACAATACCAATTCACCTAATCAAGGACGTTGGCCCCAACGTCGATTCCAACAGAACCGAAACTTAACACAGCAAAGTTTTTCAAACGAGTCTAACAGCCAAAGACCATCTACTTCAGGTCTTCCAGTGTGCCGTTACTGTAAAAACGTGGGCCATACTATTGAAGAATGTAGAAAACGGGAATTCAATAACAATCGCTTCAGAGATCAAAATAATCAAAGACCATTACCAAGGCGTTACCAAAATAATCAAGGTCAAGTTCACGCGGTAAATAACAACGAAAACAACGACTACATGGAAGATACTCAAAGTAAACCAAATGATGATTTAAACGAGTAAAGGGCTCACGGTGGTGTCTCGTGAGACCCAAACCTCAAATTCCAAAATATTTCTATATCAAAGACACTAATACTATATCCTCTGTATCCCCTAACGATAGGGACTTGCGAATAAACCGAAACACTGTATCCTCTGCATCCGCTGTATCCTCTGTATCCCCTAACAATAGGGACTTGCGAATAAACCGCAACACTGTATCCTCTGTATCCCCTAACGATAGGGACTTGTGAATAAATCGCAACACTGTATCCTCTGCATCCGCTGTATCCTCTGTATCCCCTAACGATAGGGACTTGCGAATAAATCGCAACACTGTATCCTCTGTATCCCCTAACGATAGGGACTTGCGAATAAATCGCAACACTGTATCCTCTGTATCCTCTGCATCCTCTGGATCCGCTGTATCCTCAGTGTCCACTACTCCCACTAATCGTAAAATAAATCATCCTACAAATGCCAATCGCTCCTCGTTCAATTCCTGAAACAAAAATTTATGAAATTAATATTAGTCCATTTAGGAGACGCTTATTACCTCATATTCTTGTCCATACTCCAGTATCAGACACTACCATATCTCTTCTCGTAGACTCTGGCGCAACTGTAAGCCTTCTAAAAAATTCTTCCATACAAATACCAGTTTATATCACACCAGATATAATCCATTTGAAAAGTATTGACCCCATTGATCAAGCTTCACCAACAATAAGCCATTTCCCGCTTAAAATAAAATTAGATGATAAAAATTGTATCACGCATAAATTCCACATAATGCCCCGAATACACCTACCTTACGATGGTATAATAGGCACTGATATGCTAACCGCCTTTGGCTGCACTATTGATTACACTCGTGAAACCTTAAAAGTAGGTAAACACGAAATAAAGTTACATTTCAATGCGCCTATTTATGTAATTCCTCCTAGAACTGAAACTGTCATAGAATGTTCCGTCTCCAATCCTGAGGTGAAAGAAGGACTCGTACTAGATCAATGTCATCACGAAGATTTACTGATCGCCAATTGCTTAGTCACAGTTAAAGAAAACAAAAGAATTAACTTATCAATAATCAATACTTCTGAAACTCCTATAACCCTAAAGTCAAATTTGGATATCACACTCATACCCTTAAGTTCCTTAATCAAACCTTTTGATCCTGTAAATTCTCACACAATTTGTCATTTCAAAACCACCGACTCTTACCTCCGAACACAAGAAGTATTAAACCTCCTCAGAACCTCCCATCTCAACACTGAAGAAGCAAATGCTCTTCACGATGTTTGCTCTGAATACTCAGATATATTCTTCATTCCTGGTGACAAACTTTCTCACACAGATGCACTTAAGCATAACATAACAACGAGCGCTCAAAATCCAATAAATGTAAAATCTTACCGGTTTCCAGAGGTACACAAACAGGAAGTCAACAAACAAATAGACCAAATGCTCGATCAGGGAATCATAAAACATTCAGAATCTCCATGGTCTTCACCAATTTGGATTGTTCCAAAAAAAAATGATGCATCCGGACAACAAAAATGGCGTATAGTTATTGATTACCGAAAACTAAATGACATCACTATTGGAGATAGCTACCCTATACCACAAATATCCGAAATTTTAGATCAATTGGGTCAAAGTAAATATTTCTCGACCCTCGACCTTGCGTCAGGGTTCCATCAAATTTTGATTAATGAAGAGGACGCCCCTAAAACAGCGTTTAGTGTACCTCAAGGACATTATCAATTTACAAGAATGCCATTTGGCCTAAAAAATGCACCGGCTACTTTCCAACGGTTAATGAATACCGCTCTTACAGGCCTCCAAGGCATACGGTGTTTTGTGTATCTTGACGACATAGTAATATACTCCTACGATCTAAACTCTCACATTGATAATCTTTCGATAATATTCCAAAGGCTTCGAGATTACAATCTAAAACTCCAACCAGACAAATGTGAGTTTCTTCGACGTAAAGTCGCATACCTTGGTCACCAAATAACTAAAGATGGTGTAAAACCTAACCCTGAAAAGATAAAGGCCGTGACCCAATTTCCTACTCCTAAATCTCCGAAGGACATTAAGTCCTTCCTCGGACTCGTATCCTACTATCGCCGTTTCATGTCTAACTTCTCGAAAATTGCAAAACCACTAACTCAACTTTTAAAAAAAGATGTCCCCTTCTTATGGGAAAATAAACAACAAGTCGCTTTTGACGAACTCAAGCACAAACTTACCTCTGCTCCAATCCTCATTTATCCAGATTTTTTTGCCCCTTTCATCTTAACATGTGATGCCTCTAATTATGCCATCGGTGCCGTACTCAGTCAAGGTCCAGTTGGTAAGGATAGGCCAATAGCCTATGCATCTCGGACCCTCAATAAGAGCGAATCTAACTATAATACCACCGAAAAGGAACTCCTTGCTATTTTGTACGGTTGCAAAACCTTTCGACCATATCTCTATGGACGAAAATTCCTGATCATTACTGATCACAGACCATTAAAGTGGTTGTTTAATCATAAAGATCCTAGTAGCAAATTACAAAGATGGCGTTTGAAACTAATGGAATATGAGTACGAAATCGGGTATCAGAAGGGAAAACTTAATGCCGCTGCTGACGCCTTATCCCGATATCCTGTAAACCCAATTCAACCAGCAGACTGTGATCCCACTCCATCCACTTCTAACCAAAATGCAGATGGTGGTTCAACACCTCGATTCAGCCCTCTAACTCTCGAGGACCTTGATATCCAACTACCTCCTGGTTCCCTAGACCTTGACGATAAACTACCGTCCATAGACCTCTTAGAAAACGACGATTCACCACCAGGAATCGATGATCCTGTAACACCTACCGCAACTAACAAATCCCCAAATTCTACGACAAATTCTTCTCGCGACAACAACTATAGCAAATTCCTGAAAACAATGAGCAACAAAGACTTTAAAAGCAACGCTAAAATCACGGAACACAACGAAAGCATCCTGAAAACCAACTGCAAAATCATGATCATACCTACGTCCATCGATCTCGATGACTCCAACCCTCACGTAGAAGAAATCCTGAGCAACCTTGAAGACTCAAAGGAACTCCTAGATAGGGAAAGAATTCTCTACTCTTTTATCTCATTCAATCATAAAGGAAAGACAATATATTTCCTATTCACTAAAGTATACCACTTTCATAATAGTTCTTATGAAGACATTTATAAAAGTCTACTAAATCTTCAATCCGATACACTACGTAATCCCACTGACTCCAATCTAAATTAAGCCATTACTGATTTCCAAAATCCTTTCGACAAACATATCTGGGCAAAGATATACAACATGTTCTGCTATATCTTTAACAACACTGAAGTGTCCGTTTATATTTATCACAATACAATAATTTTTCCTACACCCTCGGAAATATCTAGAATACTCTGAGAAAACCATGACATTCCTATTGCCGGACATCTAGGATCTACGCGAATGTTTAATCGAATAAAAGAAAGATATTTCTGGAAAAATATGCGGACAGATATCGAAACATATGTAAGGAATTGCTCCCTATGCCAAAGTAACAAAGCCCTAAGACAGATTAATAAATCCCCAATGCAAATAACTACCACTTCCACTAAGCCATTTGAACGACTCAGCCTCGACCTTGTGGGTCCACTTCCAGAAGCTGGCCTTACTAAGCTCAAATTCATTGTCACATTACAGGACGACCTCACCAAATATTCCCTAGCTTACCCTATCGCTAGTGCGACTGCAGAGGAAACATGTGAGTGTTTAGTGCACTTTATTTCTGTCTTCGGCATTCCGAAGTCTATTTTAACCGATCAAGGCACAAACTTCACCGCAGATTTATTTAAAAGAACCTGCGACTTTCTGAAAATAAAACAAATCTGGTCTTCCCCATATCATCCTCAAACTCAAGGTGCGCTTGAACGCAGCCACTCCACACTTAAGGAATACCTTAAATCTTATGTCAATGAAAACCATTCTGATTGGCATAAATACGTCTATACTGCTATGTTGGCGTATAATACCTCTACTCACTCTACTACCAACTTCACACCATATGAGCTCCTCTTCGGCCAGAAGGCTTTTATTCCAGACTCCATCTACGAATTACAATCAGACCTTACATATCCAGAATATCTCAAATCCTTGCATCATCGTCTAAAGCTTTCACGTGAAAAAGCCATCGAAAACATACAAAGATCTAAGGAAAGATCTAAACAGTATTATGACGCCCGCTCACGACCTGTTCAATATAAAGTAGGAGATTACGTATATCTCAAAAAATTGGTTGCCTGTAAAGTCGGTATACGGGCGAAAGTTTTACGTGACAACGACTTTGAGTGGTAAATATTTTCAAGTTAAACAAATTATTATTGGTTGAGAAACGATTTATACTACTTTTTTGATTGAAAACTACCACAACATTGTGATTACTACAACATAACCTATTCACTTATGTCTTAGTCATTTATTTCATCATGTTATATTATCAGTCTGAAATTTACCTTTGATGTTTGAATTGTTGCGATGGACGAAACTACCTTCACATTATCACTACACAATTGTTTTACAATTAACTGGCAACGTGTAAACTTGTATGCAGGCGCCTAAGCGAAATAGAAGCGCAAGACATGAACCGGTGTGTATGCCTATCTCTCTCACTCTCTCTCTCTCGCTCTGTCTCTCTCGCTCTCAGGCGGGCTAACTGTGCTCGAGTGGAAGGGACGCGTGCCTTTCACTTTTTATGTCTGTCTCTCTCGCTCTTAGGCGGGCTAACCATGCCCGAGTGGAAGGGACGCGTGCCTCTCACTCGCTCTCATTGTGAGCGCATAACGTGAGCGGAGCGTAACGCAGTTTCTTGAAATGTCACCCGGCAAACCAATTTATAAGACGTTGTCACGTCAAAATCATGTACGTTTGCGCAAAGCCTTTTCGCCAATTTGGAAAGGACCGTATAAGGTTGTAAAAGTTAATGGTAGAAACACCTTAACCTTACTCATAAATAGACGTCATGTGACACATCACTATGACGAGGTCAAACTAGCTCCTAGATCTGAAACATAGTCCTAGTTATATATTTAATACTTATTTTAATTATATTTTATTACAGTAATTCTGCGCTGGGTCAGGAGTTCATTACGCCCTTGACGAACAGTCCTGGCATCTACTTCGACCCCTTAGGTTCTTTAAGTCTAATAGATAGTCACCTTAGTATAGTTATTCCTTATGATGTATCCTTTATTAACCCGCATATCGTAAACCTCCGTCTTATCCTCGATAAATGCAAACAAATGTGTGACAATGGTAAAGTCTTTGATTATTTAGAATGTAGTAATATCTTTGAACCACTGAACACCCGTTACAATGATATAGCCCATGACAACGAAGCTATTTTTCACCTTACCTCTCGCCAGTCGAGAAGATCTGCACTTCTAGGATTCGTAGGCACTGTATCTCAAAAATTATTTGGCACAATGGATGAGGACGATGCCGTCCGATACGACAATGCCATTAAAGAGGTAGAAACAGACCAAAAGAAACTAGCCCTTCTAATGAAGGAAAATATATTAGTAACCACTACTTCACTTAGGTCTTTCAATGAAACTCTGCATATAATAAAACTAAATGAAAAGCATCTGAAAGATGCAATGGACGAATTGTCCCTAGATATTCTAAATCTGACTTACGTTTCACAAGAATTAGGTATTAGGTCTCGCATGCTGGAATTAACTTCCATGATTGAAAATAGTCTCCTAGCCCTATCTTTCAAAGTTGAAGACATAATTAACTCGATTATGTTCAGCAAATCTAATGTCCTGTATCCCACTATCCTAACACCTAAAGAACTTTATACCGAATTGGTCGATAACTACAGATTCTTACCAGAATCTAAACAACTTCCAGTTCCCTTAAACCTCGATAACATGCATACTATTTTAAATATATCAGAAGTATCTAGCTACTTCAATAAAGAAAAGGTGGTATTTACAGTAAAAATCCCTCTCATTAACCCTATATTCTTAAATGTATACCATAACTTACCTTCGCTGGTTCCTCATGATAAAAATAATCCAAAATCATATTCGACCATCATTCCATCCTCCAAATATATTGGTATCAGTAGAGATAGGTCAATGTATTGTAAGTTAGATAATCTGGATTATTGTAAGATAATCGATAATGATCATTACCTTTGTGAAACATCAATATTATACTCCTCTTCCGCGACGCCTTCCTGTGAAACAGAAATTATTACAAAAGTACTTACCTCAATCCCTTCGATTTGTGAAACCAAATTTATTCATGGTCATGTTAGCATCTGGCAGCCACTACGCTATAGTAGATGGTTATTTGTAATGTCAGAAAAAACTAAAATAAGTATTGAATGTAATAACTCTCAATCTACTGAGATAGAATTTAACGGAAATGGTGTATTGTACTTACCTGCTGAATGCGTTGCCTATTGCAAGGACACTCGTTTAATCTCACATGGAAATCGTAAAATTAAGCTGAAAACTATTGTTTCTAATTTTAATATTTTAAATGATTCATGTTGTAATATTGTAGCATATAATAACATTGTATCAAATTTACCTGTAGTTAATCTTAAGAATGTTAACTTAGATTCCCTTGCTTATGATAATCCTGAAATCCTGAAAGGTCTTAACAATATAATTGAGAAACCACATATTGTTTTATATCAAAAATACTATTCAGGTTTTACAATTGTAATTATAATTTTTATTATGTGCTTTATTATCTATAAGGTGTATAGAACTGGCATACATAAGAAAATAATGAAACTTAAGGGAAATAAACCCCCTGAAAATAATGACCCTGAGTTAGATGACACTGAACTTTCAAACATTAACACGGGACCGGCGACTCTTCGAATTGGTTGATTCATATTTCATTAATCTAAACATAAACTTCACTTTAAAAGGGTGTAGTTTACTTTAAATCGGGGGGCTGTTACAGTTTCCCGATGTTAAGGAAATCCATTAACGATTAATAATAATTGATTACCTAGATTTATCAAGAATTGTCTCGTCATCATTTTAGAGCAGGACTGCTTCCCCGCTCCCGCAGAGCGCCAGTCTCGTCCCGATCGCTGAACCTCTATCATCTCCGTTGATTCGTTGTGTCTGCCAGTTCCGATTCAGAGTGATTTAGCCAAAATTGTACCAAGGACAAACCCTAATTAAACTATTTATTTTGTGTAAATCAAAGTGTTTTTTTTAAAACCTTGATTACTTGGCCTCGCGTAACAGAACGCTAGAAGGGATACTTTGAAAGTTTATTCAGTTATCAGGATAGTGTGCAAGGAGTGGGTAACTGCTGGGGGTTCGGGGTTCGAAGAAAACCGAGAGGGAAATCGTGGCCCCCGGCAACAGGGCAACCGAAGGAAAAAAAAAAAGGAAACTGGGAAAGCTGCAGGAAATGACAGTGTCTGCTGAAATACTGAAGGCCGGTGACGAGGTGGGAGCAAGCCTATTGTGTCGGATCTTTAACAAATGTATGTGTTAGAGATATGGCCATGTGTCGGATGACTGGTGCAAGGCTGTAATCGAACCATTATATAGGAGGAAAGGCCTGTCAAATGGCATTTGGCAGTTCTCCCTCCTCCTCCTTTTGGAAGTCGGTTAAAAACTAGCCAAGTCTCGCTGGAGCTGCTTGTTTATCTCTAAAAAGTAATGAAATCTAGATAAAGTCGTGCCAAGTCTAAGGTTCCTTACTGCGATTTCTTTACTATTATAGTTAATGTTGTGTGACTTGGCCGTTGAAGGGTACACAAGGGTACAAAACCAGGTGCTCCATGACACCATTGCACCAATCTGTCGCCAGAACCGCTACCCATTGACGATGGAAAATTGCCACTTGGAAAACGTTGATTCAATAACCAGTCAATTGTAGGCTTGATAAAGCTGCGTATTTCAATAATACTTATGTATAGGCGAGCCTGATACAAACAGTATAAAAAAAAAAAACAGTACAGACGGAATTGTAATCATTGATAGAAGTCCGTCTGTACGTCAAAGTCAAAGTCAAATAATTTATTTCAATTAGGCACAAAAAGGCACTTTTGAACGACAAAAATAAAAAATAGAATTGATTCTAGTCGCCCCTTCCAAAAGGTAGTTTTCGTATGGAGAAGAATGGGCAAGAAACTCCACCGTTACTCTTTTAAAATGTTTTACAATATTATACAATTGACAGCGGTGACACTGACCGATCGCGCTGTTTTTCCAGGGCTTCTTGATAGTGAAGCCCATGAGGTTACATAGTCTTAATGTTGAGAATGGGGTGATGCCCCTCGGTGGGGAGCACACGACTAGAACCATGTCGTATGCTTCCCTGCCGCGCGAGCGGTGCATGCGATGCACCTCGTCTACGGGGATATTCTGTGACTGAAGGTCGGCTAATATTTCGGACGGGGAAATTTCCTTAGGGATCTTTTTGATCACTACTCTGATCTGTCTGTCTTCTGGGAGGGAGTAGGTGTGGAATGACACACCTCTCTCTCTCAGGAGCCTAGTTAGGTCTCTGTAGTCTTTCGACGTAGGGACCAATACTTTAATACCCTGTTGGGTTGACCTAGCGTTCGTGTAGGAGATTTTCATCTCCACACACCACTTTGAGACTGCCGTCCACTTCTCCTTGTCTTGTATGAAGACGGGAGGTGGAGGCGCGACCTTTTTAAGGCCGGAGCTAGGGCTCGGGATTTGTGAGTCATCCTGAGAGGATGACGCAATCGGGCGGGGGGAAGTGGAAGGGGAAGCTACCGGGGCGCTAGTCGCGGTAGTAGCTACACTAACTATCGGGAGGGATGAAATTAAAGAGTCGTCGATTGCGACTACTTTGGCGGCCTGCGAAGAGCTTTGCTTCTTCTTCTTCCTCTTGTTCCCCTTTCCCATGACGGGGGTGAAGCCCTCCTCATCGGAGTGGGAGGAAGAGGAAGAAGTCGAGGCATTAGCCTTCGTATCAGGGGAGAAGTGGGGGTGGGAGGTCGAGGCGCGCACTTATGCGTCATCCGTGTCCATAATGTCTGAGGGACATGGACTGAATTGTGGTTCAATCGCATCACTGAATTCAGCGATCGATTGGGAAAGAGAGACTGTCTGCTGTGAGGCAGCGAAACCTTCGAGTTCGGTGCCAAACTTGGTAGTGAGAGTAGATTCTCATTTGAAAACTTTACTTATGAGATCCAGTAGTCTGGAGTTCTCGCTTCTAAGTGAAGAGAGGTCATTTCGGAGTGACTGAATGTCACTCTGTAAAGCCTCCATAATAATGACTAACTAATTTACTAGCATAAAAATTATAGGGAATGATGCATATCTCCTATTTTGTCCTAATCCTATCTCCCCGGGCGAACGACCGGGGATGAGTAAACCCTCCCTGTCGGGTAAAGACAGAGAGGTTGTGTACTAACGTGAGCCCTAAGCTTGCTTTTGCCCGTTGCCTATCTTATTGTGCAACGGGGTCCTGACCAGTCTAGTACGCCGGGTGTAGACACACCCGACCGACACTAGGTGTGTGGCTGTGAAGGGAATACTGTCACCACGTGTTGGCTAGGAGATCCCCCAAGGCCAAACACTGGGACCCGGCCAAATAACTTGCCTCACCCTGAAGGGGATCGGCGGGTGTATTGGGTCAACACCCCCTCGGCTTCGTTGGCACCGTATGGTATCCACCGAGGACCACGAAACTGTGGTTTTGCCCAGAAGGGGCCAAAACCTCAAGAACGTCTCAGGAACAACCAAGGAACGCTTGAGCCGCAAACAGGAACCAGGAACCACAGCAGAGCACGACCGTCCGCGACCGATGCTGGAGCGTAGATGATATACTTACTATCCATAATATCCATACTTATATACTTATATTAACTAATCAATATCCATACTTCCATACTAATATTATAAATTCGAAAGTAACTCTGTCTGTGTCTGTCTGTCCGTATGCTACCTTTTCACGGCTAAATCACTGAACGGATTTCCATAAAATTTGGCAAGGCCATAGATGGCATCCTGTAGAAGGACATAAGATACTTTTTATCTCAAAAATAATCCTAAAGGGGATGAAAGTTTGTATAGGAAACCCAGTATTTCTAAAGTTAGGGATTTGAAAATTCCAGTTTATGCTTTTGGTAAGAAATAAAGAATTACGCGTATCAGAGTTTTTGTAAAATCATCTCCCAAAGGGGTAAAGTAAAATAGGGGATGATTTTAAAATTAAATTTAAAATTAAAGTTACTTCAAGACACGGCCTACGTTGATCCCAGATTTAAGACCAAACTTAACTTTGCAGTTCATATATCGTCGGCGTAGGTGGAGAACTAAATAACTGCAATTTTGGTCAAATTGACTTTTCACCATTTTCGTAACACCCAAATCATGCCGCATAAATAAATCGCAATTTTCTCCAAACAATTTTTGTTTTTTGTTATTTAGTTCTCCACCTACGCCAACGATATTAAAACTATAAATTACCAATTTTAGGATTTTGCTCTGTACTTGACCTTGCTTCTCGCCAAACTTCATGCTGCTGGGCCAACGGGAAGTACCAATTAGGCTTTGGTTTATTTGCGAGTGTCAAAATATGCGGCATAACTGGCCGTATTATTTTTTGCATTGTTTGGAAGTTTGATTTTCTTTATAGATCCAATGGACCGTAGATCTAAGGCTAAGCGCGCACACTACTTTAATCCTTGAGGATAATATTCACCAATCTGTGAACAATACCACTAACTAGAGTCCGCACACTGCCAAAAGAAATCGTTAGCGAGTGCGTGTAGGAATTATTTTCGTTTACGATTTTATTTTTAGTAATTGAAATGATTCCAAATCATATTAGTTATTTTTTGCATTTTAGGACATTATGATAAGTACTCTGAATCACTGTAGTACGTTCCTATTGGAATATTTTCCGACCTTTACGCGTGCAAAGCCGCGGGCAAAAGCTAGTATACAAATAAAACCCTAAGGTTAAGATGACACTGATCCAATTCCAAATAAGAAAGCGCTTAAAGTAGACATTCTCGTTGAGAAATCTATCAACTTCTTGAATTTTCAAGACAAAGGAAATGTTTTTTTTTTTTCTTTGAAGCACATTGATGACGTAATTCATAATGAATCCGATACCAAACGTGACAAAATCGATGTAAGAGGTGATATATCTTTCATCGTCTAAACACAGCTTATAGATGCGGTAGACGAACAGAAAAATAAATATCATCATGGCACACAATGCCACCAATTTCAAATTAAGGCTGTTTGGATAAATGAAGTTATCCTTAATGCGATACTTGGGACAGAACAGAATTATTCAGATTATGTAGGTACGAATGAACAATAATTTTAACTATTGAAAGGATAGTGGGCAAAAATGTATGGGCGGCACACCCAGCTCCCTCACAGTTAAAACTACTGCAGTTTTGAAGACATTACTTTTCCCTTTACTCACGCCAAAGCGCATCAAAATCTGTCCCGGGGTTATTCAGTTCCGACATTGTTAAGTTAGGTCAGGTTAGATAAAATATACTCAGCTCCGCCACTACACCCAGCTCCCCCACAGTTCAAACTACTGTAGTTTTGAAGACATTACTTCTCCCTTTACTCACGCCAAAGCGCATCAAAATCTGTCCCGGGGTTATTCAGTTCCGACATTGTTAAGTTAGGTTAGGTTAGATAAAATTTACCCAGCTCCGCCACTACACCCAGCTCCCCCACAGTTCAAACTACTGTAGTTTTGAAGACATTACTTCTCCCTTTACTCACGACAAAGCGCATCAAAATCTGTACCGGGGTTATTCAGTTCCGACATTGTTAAGTTAGGTTAGGTTAGGTAAAATATACCCAGCTCTGATCTGCCGCTGCACCAGTACCACGGCCCACATTCGCGCCGCCTCATGCCGCCGATGCAGTGACGCAAGAGGTCTGGCTTCCAGGTCCCACGGCGAGGATCCAGCTAGTGCGCAAGCCGTCTCGTAAGAGATCGTGCGATACCCTCTGATAACTCTGACGGTTATCGCCCTCTGCGGTACATACAACATAACCTAACCTAACATAGTCGGAACTGGATAACCCCGGGACAGATTTTGATGCGCTTTGGCGTGAGTAAAGGGAGAAGTAACGTCTTCAAAACAACAGTGGTTTTAACTGTGGGGGAGCTGGGCGTAGTGGCGGAGCTGGGTATATTTTATCTAACCTAACCTAACTTAAAATGTCGGAACTGAATAACCCTGGGACAGATTTTAATGTGCTTTGGGGTGAGTAAAAGGAGAAGTAATGTCTTCAAAACTACAGTGGTTTTAACTGTGGGGGAGCTGGGTGTAGTGGCGGAGCTGGGTATATTTTATCTAACCTAACCTAACTTAACAATGTCGGAACTGAAAAACCCCGGGACAGATTTTGATGCGCTTTGGCGTGAGTAAAAGGAGAAGTAATGTCTTCAAAACTACAATTGTTTGAACTGTGGGGGAGCTGGGTGTATTTTGCCCACACTCCTTTGTTTTTCTAAACAATAAGTTGAAAAGTAGTTGATGAAAATTAAATTAAATAGTCCACTAACAATGTTAGTTGTCTTCATAACAAATAGGAAAATGGTGTGAAGAATAAATATAATTTGAAACTTTAGGTGTTACAAATAAAAATAGAAACGGTGCTTGCTTTCTTTAATAAATAAAAACAACCATTTTAAAATTACATTCACAATTTCTCATAATATTTATACTATATTAAAATCGTTTTGACTATACTTATCCACTTCAAACGGTGAAGAGAAAATGCAATTATGATATTCTGTAACTAATTGGTTTCTAAAACCCCACCTATTCCTAAAACTATGAGTTTAAGTAACTCAAACTGCAGTAACACAATAGTACCTATAGTGAGGAAGAAACGCTATCATTTTTATTGAAAAAGTAACATCTACAAAGAACATTCCGCAAGCATTCATCTTGTCGAATGTCGCTCAATGTGATCGTTGCAAATTCTTGAACAATATTTTCTCACCATCTACAAAATTTCCTAACGAACGCGCCGTGTCCAGAAGTACCGCTTTCTAGATCAAGCCCTTGATCCAGCTGCCTTACGAGAGACTCCTCAGGTGTTGGTCGAGGCTCTTGGTTATTATGCCAGTGGCCGTCACGACTATCGGCACAATAACTGCTGTATCCACATCCCACATGTCGACAACTTTGCGAGCCAGGTCAAGATACTTAATCTGCTTATCTTTATCAGCTTTCACGAGATTCTCGTCATGCGGGACTGCTATATCAATAATCATTGTGCGACACTCTAATCGATCTATCACCACTATGTCTGGCTTATTGGCAACAATTATAAGTCCTGTCAGTAATGATAGATCGATCCCAATACAACGTGATATTGCCATTTTCGAGAACTGGGTCGGGCACATACCTATAGTACGGTACTTCCGATTCTTCAAGACTGTATTTCAGAGCAAGTTGCTGGTGTATTATCCTGGCTACAAGGTTGTGCCTATGCAAGTAGTCTCGATTAGCCAGACGTGAACAGCTAGAAATAATGTGTTGGATTGACTAACCCGGACGGTGGCATTCCCGACACATGTCAACCGTGCTGTCCTTCACAATATATTTCCGGTATTTGTTCGTCATCATAACTTCGTCCATAATCGCAAATACAAAACCTTCGGTTTCCCCAAAGAGATCACCGAATCGCAACCAGGATATGGACGCTAACAGGTCAACCATTTTCGAGTTTTTTTTTTATTGTATTAAGTTTAATTATAAAATGTACCCGATAACCCTGATATACAGGGTTAATGGTTAGACGTAACCATTTTCAAGTAGTTAAAATTTTTATGTTTTAAAATGTATGAAATAAAAATGTAAAATGTAACCAATAACCCTGATATACTGGGTTAATGGTTTTACGTCGGCAATACGTTAAGGGGATGTAAGAGAGGTTATTTACAACCAAATGGCGCCTTTTAACTCCTATGCAAATGTTAACAATTTTCGAGTCACATTGGCATAGGGGTCATCAAGGGTAATTTGATTGCAAATAACCTCTCCTACATCCCCTTAATGTATTGCCGACGTATAACCAATAACCCCGGTATGAAAAAGACTTCATACACCTAAAATTATAAAAACGCGAACTGTAACAATACAATAATATAGTTAGCAAGTAAAGCCATCATCTTAAGCGGAAAAGTAGCATCGACGTAGAACATTCCACAAACATTCATCTTGTCGAATGTAGCTCGATGTAGCCGGTTAACATTCTTGCACATCTTTCTCTCAGCATCTGAAATATTTGCATTACCTATAATAATAAATAGTATAAAAAATACGTATCTAGATCTACTACAAGCCTACCGCTTAATTGAGACGGTGCCTGCGGTAGCTACATGATACGTAGTTCGCTGTGCGCGAGTCCAGCAGCATACGTTACGGGTGGAGCGTCATCAATCGACATGGTGAATGTGTATGTTTTATTAGGTACTTATATTTAATAATTAATATAAATAAATGTAAATAAATATTATGATTGTGTTTGTATATAAATGTGTTGTGTTGTGTAAGTATATAATATACATAAATGAATAAGTGGTATGGTAGGTATGTACCCCACAAGCCTACCTAGCTGTAATAGTTTTCCTTTTAATTTAGTTATACATATATTCTACTGCTGTGAATTTTTCCACCCATCCAGAACCAACCATTTAGCTGGCAGGGGGGGGGGGACACTTGACTCTAACAAAAATTTGCAACGATACCCCACACAATGGGACAGACGAGAAAAAAAACACCCCCACTTTACGGGTAGGTACGCAATAAAAATGTGACGCAAATTTTATGTGACCACTTTGTTGGCACTTTGATTAATATGTACACTCATGCCAAATCACAGCTTTCTAGTACTAACAGTCTCTAAGCTAAACCGCGGACAGAGAGACGGACATGGCGCAACTATAAGAGTTCCTTGTCCACCATCCTGCACCTCGCAGCTACATCTGGCACCATCTCAAGAATACAGTAGTCCTGTAACCTAACAACGGTTGTGGTTATTAAAATTACCTGTATGGCTTGATTTTAAAATGGTTGCGCATGAGCTTTGAACATTATTCATTGCTTTGTAAAACTTTTCACAATACGAGCTCAAAATAATTTCAAATATAAAAGTTTTTATCGTCCACGTATATAAAAATATTACAAAAAACCGCGCAGGAAACTGTAAAAAATTTAAAAAAAAACATGAGAAACTTTTAAAGCCCAACTAAAACAATCATGGTAAAACTGGACCAGATATTTCAGGCAAACGATCACATTTATTTAATTTATTTATCTCAGATACACTGATCTATATGATATTTATGTTAGTATACCTACTTAAAAATTACGTTAGTAAACAAAGATTAAAATACATGCCACAATAATAATTATTATTATAACTAATATCAAATCAAACTATCACGTCAAATTTGCTAATAGCTCTAGAGCTACGCGACTGAAACCAGCCGTACCAGCTTGGCAGTGCAGAATTGAGCGCCGTATTGGTGAGGCCCAGAGCGCTCATCGGCAAACTAATCTGCTTCAGGGAGGGCAATACTCGCCCGAGAGTGATACGCTTTGTGAGGCGGGCGTTCTCAAGGACTGAAGCAGCCCTAAGGACTATATTTTCCGTGTCACAGAGCGCATCGACTTCCTGAAGCAGAAAGTGTACGCATAGGCAAACCGTATCCGTAAGTATTAGTGGCGAGCAGAGCGATACACGCACAATCGCTCCTTCCAGAGTGATGAAAGGTGGGTTCATAGAGCTTGGGAGCCATCGGACCAAAGTGTGGCTGACCCGCGCCTACCAGATGATGATGCCATGGATTCTTTCTGGCTGAGTATCTGGTCGGTGCCTGTCAGTCACATTGAAGGTATTTGGACTGGGAAGTCGAGCGAGCCTGCGATCCAATACCAGAAATGGGGGCTATTACCATCTGCCCCCGAGATATAGCACGTGCAGTTCGTCCGTTGCCTAACTGGAAGTCTCCAGGCCCGGACAGGCTGCACAACTTCTGAATAAAATGGTTTGTGAGACCGCTTGCTTACTTGGCGGCTCAGTACCAGACTGCTTTGTAGTCTAGGTAACCCCAGTTCCTAACAACAGGAATTACCCACCTGCTCTATAAATCTGGTAGCACCGCGAAACCCAAAAATTATAGGCCGATCACGTGTTTACCGATGGTCTATAAAGTTGTTACATCTATTTTAAGAGCTAAAATAAACAAACATATAGACACCAACTCCATTATATCTGCCTCTCAAAATGGATGTAGGAACGGGTCCCGCGGTATTAAGGAGTTACTTCTCATCGATATAGCCATTAGCCAACAGGTTCGCCGTTCCCGAAAGGATCTGTCGACATGCTGGATAGATTATAAGAAGGCCTATGACTTGGTGCCACATACATGGCTCATGAGGATTCTGCAGTTGTATATAGTAGATACAACTCTGCGCACTTTCCTGATGTCGTGTATGGGGCAATGGAGGACGGTCCTTCGCTGGGAACTGTTTAAAGATATTAACATCATGACGGTACCTTGTCAATATATCTATGAAAACATCATGTACGTAAGGAAAAATCTAAGTCTTTTCAGTAAAAGAGGTGATAGACACAATTATAGGATTAGAAATAGGGACCAATTAGTTCAACCGGGTTTCAGATTGGCTAAAGTAGACTCATCCTTAATGGGGTGCTGTTTAAAATGTTATAATAAAATACCTTCCCACATACTCCAACTGAACGAAACGAAATTTAAATCATGTATAAAACGCACACTATGCTGCCAAGCATATTATAAGTTGGAGGATTACATCGCTGATAAAAATGCTTGGCTCAGCGCTGGTCCAGCTCCACAAGGGCGCATAAACTAATTGATTAGCATTCGAAAATATTGTTGCAGCTGCTGAAGATTGTAAAACTATCTTTCCCTTGTATAAATTCAATCTCTTTGTATTGTATAATTGCATATCACATGTGTGAGCACTGTGACCATGTTGTACATTCCATAAAGCTACCATTTACTGGGTACGTCTTTCATTGACTTGAATGTGCCCTGGCGGCTGAGAGTATGTCATGCTCACTCAAATGTCTCGCTGATGGTGGCGTGTGTGTTGGATCATTAAGTTCCCTTCAAAATGGTTGAGCTAAATGGTGCTGATTCATGCGTCATGTTCGTGAACGGGCGCCGCCGTCAGTAGGGTCTGGTCATCTCTTAGCTGCCACGGTTTATTTTAATTCATTTAAATTTTTGAATTGTTATTATACTTTTATTACGGACGCTTTTAACGTGCACGTCTTTCTACATTGTTTTCACATGTATAAATTCAACACGAATGATGTAACCAATATTTTGTAACAATATTTTGATTTAAAAGAGTGTCCGTGGAGTTTCTTGCCCGTTCTTCTCCATAGGTACCTACTACGCTTTGGAATGGGCAACTAGCTTCATTTTTCTGACTGACCGATCCCTTGACAATTCAAAAGTACCTGTAATTGGTTTATTTGAAATAAATGCTTTGAGTTTGAGTTTGCCTCGCGAGGTTGCCGACATGTGGGATGTGGACTCAGCGATCATTGAGCTGACAGTCGTGACAGACAATGGCTTAATCGCCAAGAGCCTCGACCAACACCTAATGAGGCTTTCGTTGGGCAGCTGGATCATGGTCTTGATTCAGAAAGCGGTACTCCTGGTCACGGCTCGCATTGTCAGCAGATTTCTCTCTCTGGAGCCCTGACCACCGGTAACTTGGACCCTGTTCCCGATACCGGTGGGCTACTATTTTTAATATTTTTAAATGTTTCTATATTTTTATATTCTAATATTTAAAAATGTAATTTATAAGTATTTTAATGAAATAAAAGATAGTTATAACTAAAATAAATAACTACATATAAACAGAAATAGGTACATAAAATCAAATTATAAAATAAATTAATAAGCCAATTGCATCCTTAAATTCATTATAATCTATACATATAATAAAATCGTAGCGAAGTCAAAACTGTACATTGAATATTTTTGAAAAAAAGTAATTGATACGAGATCTAGGATCGATTCTAATGCCGAAAATATATTTTTTAGAATTTTTGTCTGTTTGTCTGTTTGTCTGTTTGTCTGTATGTATGTTCCAGCATGGCGCAAATTCTACCGGACAGATTCTGTTAAAATTTTGCATAGATATTCCCTGTGTGTCTGGTCAAACTATAGGGTATAAACTATCACGCTATTTACTATGGGGGACGAGCAATATTACATTATGTTGTATTTTTATGTTCTAGCATGACGCAAATTCTACCGGATAGATTCTGTTAAAATTTTGCATAGGTGTTCCCTATAAGTCTGGTCAAACTATAGGTTATAAACTATCACGCTATTTACTATGGGGGACGAGCAATATTATATTATGTTCGTATTTTTGGAAAAAAACGCGCCAAAATTTTAGGATATTGTAGATGGTTATCGATTTAACTTTTTAAATGATTATTATCACGCTATACCTTTATGGAACTAAGCAGTCAATCATGAAATATATAGGAACGGCTATTTTAGACAAGTTTCTACAAAGCAATTAGCTCAGCGGTTGGGCGGTTGCTTTGCAAACATGGGGTTGTACTCGTAAGTTCGATTCCCACCTACGGTATTTTTTTTTTTTTTTTCACATTTTGTTATACGATTATTATTTTTTTTGATAATGTACCTATAATCTATAGATATAATAAAATCGTAACGAAGTTAATTTTTTTTAAAGAAAGTTATTGCTACGAGGTCTGGGATCGATTCTTTTGCGGAAAATAAAGTTTTTAGAATGTTTGTCTGTACCAACCGTAGGGCATAAACTATCACGCTATTTGCTATGGGGGATGAGCAATATTACATCATGTTCGTATTTTTCTCTGCAAATTGTAAAAGGACGCGCCAAAAGGTTGGGATATTGTAGATAGGTAGTTACCGATTTAACTTTTTAAATGATTATCATCACGCTACCTTTTATATAGGAACGGCTATTTTAGCTAACTTTCAACAAAGCGAATAAGTAAGCGGTTAGACGAATGATTTGAAGTCCTGAGGGCCTACCACCAGCTCAAAAGCAGTATTATTTTAATATTACTTTAGTTTACTTCAGTGTGGGAAAGAGATGAAGCTCTACAGGATGTATAGCTCCATCTCTTTCTCCCACTGAAGTAACATTAAAATAATACTGCTTTATGAGCTGGTGGTAGGCCGCCCGGGGTAGTAAGTTCGATTTACATCTGTTTTTTTTTAAACTCTTTTTGTAAAACGATTTTTATTTTTGGATTGTGTATGTTCATAGAAAGTATTAATTCACAAAAAATGGAAAACTTCGTAAGCTATGGGAAACTACTAAGTTACAAGTACTTTACAGTCACAAAACATTCAAGGTTGTATTCTGATCATTTTAGAGCAAAAGACTGCAGGAATAAAATGTTTTTTTTTACAGATTTTGACAGCAGATTTGTCCTAGCGATTTTAAAATATGTATGTGTGTTAGGGTGGACCAAAATTTTTTTTTTTTGTTTTCAGTTTGGCCACCCCGTAAATTTGTAACACGTATCCATAGTAATAACGTTGTAAAATTTCAGGTGACTAGCTTTAGCGAAAGAGGGTGCTCAAGCGAGTGTTATTTTTGAAAAATTTGTGAAAAATACTTTATTTTGATTTCTTGGTTACAGGTTAGTTTTCAGTGCTAAATTAATCTTATTAAGATTGAAATAGAACTTATAAAGTGTTTAATAAACGAACGTAGAAAAAACCTTATTACTAGACTGTGAATTAGTGTACCAGTGCATTAAAATGAGTTCTTCAACACGTAAGAAAGATGACATTTTTCTACTTGGATGTCGAGATCTTGAACCACTGCTAAGGCTAAACCAACTTCCAACACTTCGACAAGTTTTATTACGTTATCACCAGATATTACATGTCTCAAAAAATGTGAAAGATTCTGCGCATTTAATCATTCAAGAATTAATAGAGGTGTGGAACAAGTCTGGTATCCCGTTAAGACAACCGAATCATTGTACTGAAAAACTTATTAAACTTCATAAAAACTGGCTGCTTTTGAAAAAAAATAAAACTAGAGCTTCAGAAGCACAGAGAAAGAGAGAGAATTTGTTCACAGCAGAGCTAGACAAACTTTTTGATATTTCCCATTCAAACGCCATAAATTCAATTACAATTTCGGAAGATAAAGACTTTCTTATTGACCAAAGAGGTGAGCGCAAGATGATTATGACTTCAATTGACAAGAAGCTAGAAAATACCAAAGAACGTTCTTTAAAGCGAAAACAAAGAGCTGAAGAATTAAGACAAAAGGCAGCTGAAAATAATGCTTTAACTTCAGTTGTGTCAAGTCAAGAACTAGTACTTGATTCCAGCTTTAGTAGTACTTCTAGTGCCGCTAGCACTATTAAGAATAAGCAAGATGAGGATTTTGTTGTGACATTACCAAAAACGAAAAGCGGTGCCAGTGACAGTGTGCCATTGACTAGTGGTATTTTTACACATCATGTTACCAGCGCTCTTGACCGTAACAAAATAACCGACAGAGAAGCAGTGCGACTGATTATTCCGTTGTCTGCCGCACTTGGTTGCAATCCTGCTTCACTCCCTATTTCGCGAAGCTCAATTCGAAGGGCCAGAAAAAAAGCCAGGATGGAATTCAGTGCGAATATTAAAGAAACCTTCGAGCCCACTTATCCACTTGTGATACATTGGGATGGAAAATTATTGCCTGATATAACAGGACATAAGAAAGTGGACCGCCTACCGATTCTTGTCTCCGGCAATGGTTGCGAAAAATTGTTAGGCGTACCCAAACTTAACGCAGGGACGGGGGAAAACATGTCTGATGCTGTTTTTGACGCAATGGAACAGTGGAACGTCACACATCAAGTTCGAGCAATGAGTTTTGACACTACTGCCTCTAACACCGGTGCCAAAAAAGGCGCATGTACTCTCCTAGAAGCAAAGACAGGCCGTGATTTGTTATGGCTTGCTTGTCGTCATCACATGTTTGAAATAATGCTTTCAAAAGTATTTACACTGTGCTTTGGTCCATCAAGCTCTCCTGAGATCCCATTGTTCAAAAGATTCAGGGTTGCTTGGGATACATTTTCTCGAGAACACTACGATTGCCTTGATTTAAGTTTTAGCGCAGAACAGTTTGCTGAAAGTGCTCTTGAGAGTCTTACAACTGCTTTCGCTGCAGAAAAACAAGTCCGGGATGATTACAACGAGCTAATAGAACTCACGATGATAATTCTGAACAAGCCACTTATGAGGATTCATTGGCGTTCCCCGGGACCAATACATCATGCTCGTTGGATGGCAAAACTGTTGTACGCAATGAAGATTTTTCTCTTCAGAGGTAAATCAAACATATTTAAATTAACCAAAAGGGAAGAAAAACAAATTAACCGATTTGTTAATTTCGGTGCCCTAATTTACACCAAGGTTTGGATCGAAGCGCCTTTGGCAGCAGATGCACCGATTAATGACTTGCAACTTTGGAAAAGATTAAAATCATACGAAGCGATTGATTCCGAAATTAGTGCAGCAGCAAGGGGTGTCTTAGAGCGTCACTTGTGGTATTTATCTGATGAGCTGGTAGCCTTTGCTTTATTTTCCAATAAGGTGCCATGTAACGAAAAAATGGCAATTGTTCAAAGGATGGATGTTGAAGGCGGTTCACGATTGGTACGAGGTAGTTCTGCTAAACTATCCACTGAAGCCACCTTAGAAACTTTTGCATCACAGAGAACATTGCAAACGCTATCTGTTCTAAAAATCAATGATACATTCTTGCAATTACCTCCTGAGACTTGGGGCGATAATGATGATTATCTTCAAGGCAAAAGTTGCATAAGAAACTTACGTGTGGTCAACGATACTGCGGAAAGAGGTGTAAAATTATTAGAAATACAGTACTTACCAAAAACGAGGAAGAAAAGCAATTTATACTTCATGTAGTGGAACATAACCGAAAAATAGTTTCTACTGAAACATCTAAAAAATCGTTAACAAACTTAGTTTCAGGTTGAAAAAACAGAACTATATTATAAATATTTTATGTCTTACTTTGTCAATAATACTTTGTGTGTTCTTAAATACCATTTTAGATTAAAAAGAATCCACTTTTGAGAAGAGCTTACATTTTTTTTTTTTTAATAATGACTTGTCCTTTTTTATAAAATTTTCATAAAATTCAGTTATTTCATAGTCGATGAGCACCCCTTTCTACATAAGATAGGGGGCTGAAATTTTAAAAAGATAATACCTTAAGTATGCGTAACAAAACAACGGGGTGGCGTAACTTCTACCTGTAATTTTTTTTTTCGCCATACTAGTTTGAACCACCCTAATGTGTGTGGATCTTCTGGAATCGCTGCCACACTGCTTCCTGGTGGCAAAACAGCGCACGTCATGTTTAAGATTCCCATCGATTTAGAGAGCAACGAAACGCCTGTTTGTGGGGTGTCACGCAACAGTAACAAGGGATGTGTGCTTAGAGGATTGCGCTTCGTCGTATGGGATGAATGCATTATGGCAAAAAGGAACACAGTGGAAACTGTAAACAGAACCCTGCAGGACATCCGCAGAAACCAAGATATGATAGGTGGTGTCACAGTTTTGACAAAAAAAGTGAATACTTCGTTGAAAAGGTCGACTCTATGGTCGAGAGTTCATAAACTGCGCTTGACCATCATCATACGACCTCGGCTTGGCGGTAATTCAAATGCTCAAGAATTCTCCGATGTTCTTCTAAAAGTTGGTGAAAGCACTCTACCAGAGACTCTTGGTAGAGTAGATCCCACTTTAGAAGATCTTATTCGTCTGATATACGGGGATATCAGTTAAATACCGTACTAAGAGAATTCTTAGGCGTATTTCCGTTTTAACTCCGAAGATGATCAAGCTGCAACGATCAACCACAGTATTCTCTCACAAATTGAAGGGAGTGAAGTGATATACACCTCCATTAATACTGATGTGGAGGAAGATGATGCCAAATATCACCCCGTAGAATTTCTCAATTCACAAATGCCAAGTGGACTTCCAGTTGTATATCTTTGTAACGGAAACCAGCTCATAGTCATGTCTTTGCAGAGAAACGTCATCGAGGTGGAAATTCTAACAGGTTGTGGCGATGGTGAGACAGTGTTTATAGCGCGTATAAAGTACAAATTCCCCATAATTACCAGTTAAAGCGCGTGCAGTTCTCTGGGAGTGTATGCTTTGCGATCAACAAGTCACAGGGGCCGACACTGAAGGCTGAAGGCTGCGGGTGTCGACCTCAGGACAAGCTGCTTCTCACACGGACAACTGTTACGTCGCTTGATCCCGAGTCACCATTCCTGACTCTCCGTATATTTTGGCTGCTGAGAATAAAACTACAAACGTAGTATACAGGGAAGTTTTATAAAATGTGGCTGTTATTGTAGTATATTGTGATGTCTTACGATTTCCATGCGAACGAAGTCGCGGGCAGAAGCTAGTTGTAAAATAAAATAAAATAATATAAAACAAAAAAATACAAAAAAAACAACCGACTTAAAAAAAAAAAACACCACAAAGTGAAAAAAAAAACTTTAATTTCGGAAGTCGGTGTCTTTGGTTTTGAATTTTTGTTCTTTGTCACCGACTTCCGAAATTAAAGTTTTTTTTCACTTTGTAGTGTTTTTTTTTTGAAGTCGGTTGTTTTTTTTTGTGAAAAGTTTTTATTTTTCACTTTTTAGTTGTGATACCTACCCCACACAAAATTGAATACCACTACCTACTATGTAAATAACAGTGACAGGAACTTATTATATCATCCCTTAGAGTATATATCACTGGAGAAGCCATAAGCGCAATATTTCGAACAAAAAATTCAAAAATATTGAAAGTTGCGGTGTGCTATGCACCACGCACTTGTCTGCTACGCTTAAATTTGTCGCCCCCTGAAGTTGGCGCCCGGGGCACGGGCCCCGGATTACCTCCCTTAGATTCGGGGCTGGTTGGAAGTATAAACGCTTTTTCACGTGACTTTTCTGCCAACTTACTCCTACCGCAAGCCGCGTTAGAAAACTTCGTTCAAAAACAATTTTTTTAAAGAACGAAACATACTAATTCGCCCTAAGAAATTATCGACATGTCAATTTTGGTTTCATACATGACCCCAACCCTACGGTAGTCTCGTTATTATTTTTGCTAGAAGACATAATCGCATGGCAAGTGTATGTCAATTTAGCTGATTTGACGTACATTTTTGTAATGCAAAAAAATATATTTTGAACCTTATGAACATAAAAACGAAGTGTAGTGAGTCATGGTGACGTCACGAAAGCAATGCGAGAAAAATACTCGATTCATGCCTTGTTTTATTTTGAATCATGGTTGAATCGAATAAAAAGTCAAAATGTATTATGAGGTTAGGATTTTGAAAATCAATGAAAACATGACTAGATATTTAAAAAAATACTTAAATATGGAAGGTTATTCCGTCTTTATTTAAGTTTGACGTATTTGAACGCTTTTTACATGTTTTAACAGCACAACAAGGCATTTTCACGGAGCACTGATGAGAACCCCGCGACTCGAAAACGATTAACGTTGTGTGTTCGAATCGATTTGAAAGTAGTTTTTATGAACGTGTTGGAGCATTTGCTCTTGTACTTTTACAGAGGGGGAAGTATTCGTAAGGCTTCTCCAGTGATATACACTCTAAGTATCATCCACATACTAAGTGGGAAAAAATACGTATTATTGAAGCTAACTCAAAAACTACTTAAGCAAAGTTAATAAAATTTATATGGGACTACTTCTGAAGTATGATCTACCAAACAAAACAAGAATCATCAAAATCAATTCATAATTGACGGAGTAATCGCGTAACAAAAATAAAAAAAAATAAAAACATAGTCGAATTGAGAACCTCCTCCTTTTGGAAGTCGGTTAAAAATAATTTACATTCTTTAAATTCATTAAAATTAATGTCAATTAAAATCCAGAAATTCATTATAAAACCATAAATAATAAAAATAAAAGTCAGAATCAGTCAAAGTTAGTCAGATGACTGACCTAACAAGTGACCTCCAAAGCGGGGACGAGATCCTATCGGCTATTGTCTTCAAGATATCGTTGGGGCTGCCACGCATAATGTAGCGTTAAGAAAATGGTGACCACTTGAACTTCATCACATTTATAATTTATCTCATTACTTGTCAACGATCAAATAACACACAGTTTTGACGTCGCCATTTGCATTGTAGATGTGACGAGGTTCTAAGTATGGTTAAGGTTTTCGTGAGTCAACCGTACATACCACTTAATAAATCTTAATAATATTTATTTGGTTAAAGAACTGTTTTATCCTCCGATTGAAACATACATTAATGAAAAATAAAAAGTTATGTTTTTGAAACAATTAATTAATTACTCACAATCTGGGCTGGGTCTCCATGTACAGATATTCGAAGAACTTCTAGTGTTATTTCAAATCTGAGTAGAGAAAGGCCAAAAAATTCTACACTCTGAAACACGATCTGAAAATCAAAAAGTTATTTTTTTAAAACCGGCCAAGTGCGTGTCAGACCACGCACAGTAAAGGGTTCCGTAGTTAGAATGAATTTATCCCAAAAACAAACTTAACATTGTAGTTGAAAAACATATTTTCCATACATCGATATATGTAACGATCAATTCTTCAACTGAAAATTTAAGTTAGTAACAGCAAAAAATTAAAAAAAATTGTTTTATAAAACTACAAATGAACAATTTTCGGACTTTTTCCTTTATATGTGCTCTAAGACCTCCCTCTCATAGAGAGGTGGCCTGTGTCTCAGCAGTGGGAACATTTATAGGCTGATGATGGTGATGATTAAGACCTTACTTCCTGCCAAATTGCATGATTCTAGGTCAACGGGAAATACCCTGTAGGTTTTGATTTATTTGCGAGTCTCAAAATATTGTAGCATAAATAGCTGATTTTTTATTGAGTTGACTTAGAAGCTGGATTTTTTTAGAGCTCCAAGGTAAAATGAATCTACGTATTTGATATTAATTTCAACTTGATACCTCCACGCGTTCCTGAGGAAAAAGGTCTTGACAGACTGACGGACGGAAAATGAAGTGATCTTATAAGGGTAACATATTTTTATAAGTCTTAACAATGTTTTAAGAGTGTTTACCATTTGTTGGTAGGAAGTTTTGTAGAAGTCATAACACTCCAAAATATTTGCGTAAGCTTGAAACATTCTTTTGCATAGAGTTTCATTGTCGCTATGATCGATCTGTTGCAAGTGTTGTACTTCAATGTTCCATATATTAACTTTCTCCTTTAGCAGCTTAATCAGTCTGATAGCGTTCAAAATGTTAACATCAAAACACATCACAGCTAACCAACCCAAGAAAGTTATTAAGGAAACGTTTAGTTCTATTATAGAATAAATGTAACCGTAAATGTTAAAACATGTGATTAAAATGACACTAGTCCAATTTAGAATGATGAAACGCTTGAAATTTGTCTTTTCGTTAAGAAATCTGTGAACTTCTTGAAATTTCAAGACAAATGATACATTTATTTTCGTGTGCAACACATTATCGACGTAATTTATGGCGAATCCGATAGAGAATATGAAAAAATCGACTATAGAGGTGATATATATTATACTAATATATCTTCTGACATGTTCGTTAACATGTATCTCGTAAACGTGAAGTAAGAATAAAACCATGGTTAGAAGCATGACACATAATGACACCAACTTTGTTAACAGGCTGTTTGGATTTATAAAGTCTTTTTTTATACGATACTTTGGACAAAATAGAATGTTATGCATTAGGTTTAAAGGCAAAAGCATCGACTGTACATCTTTATCAACCAAGTTGTCCAAAGGTACTGGCACACAATGACTTTTTCTCTCGTTACAAAGTATTTTTCTTTTAAAAAACTTCATTTTGTCCAGAGTACGCAGGCACTAGTGACGCATTATTTTGTTCTTCAAGAATATTATCGATTACCGATGATGGCCGTACGATAATTTATTATCAAAACACATTATGAATATTAATCTTATTTAAATGCCTTATTATTATTGTTCATCAAGTAACTTGTCGTGCCTTGCTTGCTTAACTGCCTCGTTAGTTCAGTGGTCGCAAGCGCTACTGCTGAACATGAAGTCCTGTAGTCCATTCTTCTTCTTCTTTTCGTGTGGTTAGTGATTAAGCTGGTGTCAGAGTTTTAAAGTTGCCCATGGGCCATTCCCCCCTTATCTCCGAAACTACTGAGCCTAAAATGTTGAAAAAATACAGAGAATGGTTCTTCACTCATATAAGAAAACCTATAATAAATCTACGGTCTTAAAATAACATGGTAAATCTATCAATATTGTGCGTACAAACTTATATTTGCAGTTGGAATGTATGGGATAACAAGTATTTCTATTTGGGATAAATTCATCCCAACTACGGAACCTTTCACTGAGCGTAGTCCAACACGCACTTGGCCGGTTTTTTAATTTAGATTTATTTTGGGCGCAGACTCTTTTAAATATCTTCGAATAGTTTCTTACATAATTCTGTACCTTCAGTGAAAAGTGATATATCTTGACCTATATCAGTTTTAATATTCTTACACTAAGTTTAACAGTAAAAAAATGGAATTTTTGGTCCAATTGGTACCCCTCTAAGATTAAAATTGAGTAAGCTTATTTTGGTGTAAAGTGCTTTAACTCATTATCTGTCACGATGCCTCATTGACGTGGATAACAATTAAAATTCTATTGTGTCTCGTTAATGACAGTTGAAAGGCTAACTAAGCATTTCATACATTTATTAATGTGTAATAAAATACATTTGAAATAATATCAATGTGAACTGAACAAATATTTCAAGTACCTTAATGTATATTAATACAATTATAAACGGCTTGATCAAAAAGCAATGATTTTTCGTGATATAAAATTATACAAAGTTTTCCTGGAAGTATGGATCAAATCGAATAAGGGCGTGGACAAAGTCATTTCCAAACTTTTTAACTCTTTGAATGTCTGTGCAAATTATTACGGTTCAAATTTATGACCAAGTTTTGTTTTTTTACACCACATCGCATAGTGCTCAAAAAAATAAAATAAAATATAAATTTAAAAAAAATTTGTCAAAGCCATCAATTTAATTATTTTTTCACGACGTTTTAGAAGAGTGGGCTTTTCTTGTGGTAATTCTTTTACGCAGCTAGTAAACATAATTATGTTCAGTAAGAAAAAGTATTTACTGCAAAGGCTTCGGTCTGGCAAAAAAATGACTAAATCGAGCGTTTTTCATAGGAAAAAGTTACACTAGCGAAAGTTGACCACGTATTAGAAAAACTTGCCCAAGTCATAGAGATTATTTGGAGGTATGAATCACTAGGATATTCTTTTTAGTTTAAAAGTTAGAGAAGTTTATTAACAAAGACACTCACCGTCAGACAGTTATTTATCCTCCAAACTATTCTTCGCAAACGCAGCCAACTTACCTTTGATCCTAAATGCTGTACACGCCGCTCGAAAAGGGTTTGCAATACTGAGTCTCGTAGAACCGTAGCTGCAAGTCGCCATTACAAACACATAAGTTCAAGATTGTACAATAAATTAAACAAAAGCTTACTTATCCACCCATTAACCAAGAGTAAAAGCAAAATTAAACTTGCGTCCTGGTTAAAATTACAAAATTATGACGAAACAGAGAAACTCGTGGAAGTGTGAAATACTCATCACTCTCTCTCTCACACACCCCAACAAAACCACACACAACACACATGCCACAAACACTACAAACACCCCTCGCACACCTCATTAACAATCATCCACACACACCCATTCACCCTACACTCACCACATTAACTCAACGTCAAAATACATCCCAAATCAAATGTCCTATGCTGTATATTTTTATTTTTTTATTTTTATTATTAATTAACTAAATTTATTTTAACTTAACTACCTTTTTGCATGGAACATCATTCCATTCCGTAGCTGGAGAAGGGCGTTGTTAGCTGCGCTACAGTTAATACTTTTGTAGCTATCATCGTTTTTACTTGTAATTAGTCTTGTGTTATTGTTCCAAAATGAACTTTTTATTATTTTTATTATTTATATTGTTTTACATTTCTCGGGACCCTGGGATCCCGGACTTTTGGAAAGCGTACGAGGGGCCGAAGCCAACTCGCAGAGGCCCCTTAAACAATTTTATATGGAATGAGGCACCAACTGACGATTATCCCTGTATGCACTATGCAAGTGCACCCAAGGACAACCCCCGGTTGGTATAGGACTATTGCAGAATATGGAAACAAATCTATTGGACTATGGGTTTGGGTGGCTTAAGTTGACTGGTGACCTGGAACTATGGAAGGACTATGTTTTATATGTACACGGATAAAATGGCAGGGGGTGACTTGCACACTCAATAATGGGCCCCCGAAAAAAGTCGCTAGCACAAAGTGTCGTAACGACAAGGAGGCAACATGTCCTGAGGTGCTTGAGGAGTGGAGAGGTATTCCACGGCTTTCAGAACAATCCCAGAGCCCGGAAGATGGTCAAGATGCCCACAAGCACTTACTGAAATACTTCCTTCCCCCGAACACGTTTGCTCTTGCGAATCTCCACTCAAGCCGGCAATTAAGGCAAGAATGAGGTGGAAGCTCCGTTCCTCGTCAGTGTTTACTCCAGTCGGCCAATAAAGGCAAGCCAGAGGTGAGGAACAAGACTTCTCCCGGGAGATAGGGTCCGTGGGGTCGCGACTGCCCAACAGCTCGCCACATGCTGCCCTGCGGGTTTTTGTATCTCTCTTGGTCTGGCTCCTCATCCCAACCTGTTCCAGCAAAGTAAACTCTACCGGCACAGGCCGAGAGTTTGGAGCGCGCAAGCCCCACCACGACGTCAACGTAGAGATACTATTATTAAGAGGTCGTATTTTTACATTACACTAGCGAAAGTAGGTTAAACTTAGAATAAGTTTAACCACTTTCGCTAGTGTACTCGTAACTTTTTCCCCCTAAAATCGCTCGATTTATATTGAGTAAAATTTTTGCGTCCTGAAAACATTTTTAATTAACAGCCGTGATAGTTCTTGTTTAACGTATTTTTTCTTTCAGCACTATGCGAAATGAATAAAACAAAAATTGGTCAAAACTTTTGAACCGTAAAAAATTGCACCGACATTCTCAGGGTTTGATTTGATCCATACTTCCAGGGACACTGTATAAAACATCGCTGCTATTAACAATACCAACTGTGGCCCAATCATTAAATTTCGTTTAGTATTTATTGTTACATCATCATTACCATCATCTGGTTCAGACATAGGCCTCTCAAATTACACGCCATTCAGCTCGATTCTCGGCAACTCTCATCCAGCTGTACCAGCCACCCTGTGATCCTGATGGCATCCTACCTTACGTTTTCTAACTACCCCAACGGTCATCGGTTCTATGGCTAATATGGCTGGCCGGCTATTCTGCCTCGGGCTCCAAGGACTTCTCTGTATAAAAAGAACTGTTATCATATGTGTGGACTTATCTATAACAAAATTCCAAAGAACTTTAAAGAGTTACCTAATAATTTATTTTTTATTAAGTTAAAATCATGGCTATTGGAAAAACAATTTTATTCTATAAATGAAAATGTTAATAATCTATGTTAAATTAATGTAATGATAATATTAACAAGGAATGTATTGTAAAATTAATTAATAATAGAAACATTTAAAGCATGCAATTATATATAAATATAATACTCTAGCATTAAATACATTGTAATGTTTTGCATGTCAAATGTCTGACTTTGTATTAGGAACTTATTACTGACTATAATACCAACACTGTACCAATACTTATTGCAAATAAATGATTTGATTTGATTTGGCCCATTGCCACTTCAGCACATGTTGATAAACAAATACGAAACAAGGTTGGTTTAAACATTTTCAAACAAAGTTTTAGTTTTAAAATTAATGATTTTTTTTTTATTTAATAAGTTTTCAAGTACCTTCTTAATTCAGTTTTACTCAATCAATTAATACTTCAATTCAATCAAATATTTTATCACCTAATTTTATAGTAACAAACATTTTATTTATTATCACATCTATTAGGAGAATTATAAAAACGTAAACTGCAGTAATACAATGGTATAGTTAGAAAGTAAAGACAATTTTAAACGCAAAAGTAGCATCAACGTAGAACATTCCACAAACATTCATCTTGTTGAATCTAGCTCGATGTAGGCGTTGAATATTCTTGCTTAGCTTTCTCTCGGCATCTGTAATATTAGAATAAACGACATGAATTTGACGAATAAAATCTAAGTTGATTTGAACAATTACGGCACGCACCCTTTCTATTATTCTGTTAAACTGCCAAAAGTTATTATTTAAATTTATATAATATTTTCTCTTTATATTTGTCCTTTTAATCGGAAAAACATAAAGTGTAATCGCCAGTCTCGTATTTGGCGTTTGTTAATGTTTTGTATGTCCGTTTCTCAGTTGACAAAGGCCTCCTCGAACCTTCTCCAGTCCTGTCTCTCTCTGGCCACTCTGCTCCGTATTGTTCCAGTGACCTGTCTAATGTCATCTCCCCATCTTTTATCCAAGAATTATTAGAACATTTAAAAAAATAACTTCGATAAAATTACCTGTGCAATTTGATGTTGAAATAAGCGCGCATGAACCTTGAACATTATTCATTGCAGTGTAAAATTGTTCGCAGCACTCACTTAAAACAGTGTGAAGCGTTAAACCCTTTATCGCCCAAATGTACACAAGTATGGTGTAAAAAACCGCAGAATCCTGAAAAAAATAAAAGCTCTGTAATTCTGGGTACTGTAGAGGTTTTATTTGCATACCTTTGACAACTAAATTAAAAGTTATTGGTATAATGTGAAGATAAACACTAATTCATATTTGAAATAAGAAAAAGGTCGAGTGTCAGCCCCGATGGCCGACAGCGGTTGTGGATTATCTGGTCTTTTCTATAAAAATCTTACCGTGAAAATTGGAGTGAAGAGAGCTTGAAGTGAACTATCATCCTACCTGACGCTAGGGAATCTAGGGAATGAAATCTCACAGTGAAGTGAGTTTGAAGTGAGCTGCACTTCAAACTCACTTCACTGTGAATTTTTTATAGAATACCACTATAAATTAATACAATATAAGACGTTTATCTTCTCTACAAAAGTTATGTACTTAATATGTATGTACAAGCAGCAGTAGGCATGAATAGTAGTAGAGATAGTCTATCTGAGAGGGATCAACAAATTCTCCGTTCCTTGATAGTCCAGCGTTTTCAAATACGCAGTCACTGAATTTTTACATTTGTGTTTAGCTTGAGGATATATTATGTTAAGGAACATCCTTAGCTTATTGTACAATTATTGCCCAAGGAAGAAGAAGAAATTACGCGAGTGCGCAGAACTGGAAGGAAGTGTTTGGCATACTCTGCCTTTTCGGCGTTTATCCCTATACAGATTCGGATCGTATTGCAACATGGAGTGTTCTTTAACCACAGTATGCAATATGAAGGTCTGCCTAACAGTGAGTATAATAATTGGTTAGCTTGCAGGTGTGTGGGTAAATTTTAATCTACTGAATTCAATAAAAAACACAGATTTTGACAGCCCATTTGTCGCCAGCAATGTAAAAATATATCTGTGTATGGACGTGAGATTTTGAAATCGCCAGCAAGTTGCCAGCAATCAAAGCCACTGCAAATGTACCTAGCATAAGATATTATTGTACTAAAACAGAATTAAGATGAAGAAAGACATACTCACAAACTCATGTCCAACAAGTGCAGTTAATTTTAAAAGTTCGAGTGTTAATCGCAATTTTATCAATGTAAGACAGAAGAACTCTACCGTGTGAAAAAAGATCTGTAAAAAAAACCACTTAGCTTTATATCTCAATACTCAATATCTTTATTAAAAAATCTTGGCGTAGTTCTAGATGGCAAAATTACCTGGAGTGAGAATACTGATGCGCTTCGCGAAAAGGGTCTGAAGGCTATTAGTGCGTTAAAACCTATTCTTAACAGAAAGTCTAAGTTAAGCGCCGCCACAAAGTTACGCATTTATACCACCCTCGCCGGCCATGTCTGACATATGCTGTGCCAGCCTGGAGTAGCCTGACTGATAAAAACTACAATAAGTTGGAAGTTGTTCAAAATAAGGCAATCAAAATATCATTTAACACTGCCTTTCGTACAAATTTAAAACGAATTCACGAACAAATAAAATTTCCAACTATTAAAAATTGTATCTTATAATCAGCCGGAAAATTCTATTTACTTAAAAATTCCAAACATTATAATCCATTAATTTCATCCATAGGAAAAAGTAGATCAAATAACTTATCGTATTCAACAACTAATAATCGATATCTAAACGATATCACCATCACTATTTTCTGAGTGAATAACATCAAGTACCTACCACCGGACCGACCGTGCTGCTCTCACCCGGTCGCAGTAGGCATACTCGGCGAAAAGTTACGCAAATTACCCACAGTCTAGAATTATCATTTCTCTGTTTTGGCTCATCGATGAGATTTATGTTCAAATCTAAGTTACTTATATTATACTATTGTAATGTTTTACACTGCTCTTCAATTAGTTTTTATATTAGTTGAGTGCATTACCTTTAGTAGGTAAATAGTAGTGGTATGCGTTTAGAGTCAGTGCTACTAACGAATATTGCTGTATTCATATAAGGACTTATTGGAAAATGTTTATAGAATACTAGCGACCCGCCTCGGCTTTGCACGGGTATAAACTTCGCACGGTTATAAACCGGGTTATTATACATATAAACCTTCCTCTTCAACCACTCTATCTATTAAAAAAAACCGCATCAAAATCCGTTGCGTAGTTTTAAAGATTTAAGCATACATGGACAGAAAAAGCGACTTTGTTTTATACTATGTAGTGATGAATAGTAAATTCAGTGTAAAATTTTTGTAAAGGTAAGTTAGCCTTTTTTTTTTTTTTTTTTTTGGTTGGGAAATTATCAAATAACTTCTCCCGCTCTGGGCGGAGCGGGAGGGCGTGTCAGACTCTTACTGACTAAAACCCACCCGTGTTCCTTCGGTTGCCCTGTTGCCGGGGGCCACGATTTCCCGATCGGTTTTCTTCGAACCCCCGGCAGGCATTGGCCCTAGTGGACCCCTTCAATTCTGCTGACATCTCTTTGAGGCGCGCGTGGAACACAACGCGCCGTCGACCCGGGCTTGGTCCTTACCGGACAGCGAGCTACCCATTGCTCACCGTCCGCAAGCCCGCGCCTACGGTGGCCGGAAATCGGCTCGCGATTCCCGCCCCGGGCGTCTCCTCCTGCGGCGGTTAGGGGCGTTAGGGCGCGAAATTTGCCTCTCCCTCACGCGTTCCGCCTCCTCCTTCGCGAGCATTACCGCTTCGCAGAAGGAGGTGACGGCCTGCCATTTCCTCTCGCTCCGTACCATGGCCTGAACCAGGGCCGGACGCGAGAGATCACCGCCGCCGATCGCCTCTACGAGAACACGGCGTTGCTCCGCCTAAGCCGGGCAGACCTCCACCGTATGCTCCACCGTGTCCTCAGGCCGATCCACACAATGGTGACAAAAGGTAAGTTAGCCTAAGAACTTGTTATTTTTAAGATTGTACACAATTACAATAGGATCTTATTGTATGCACTTTTATATTATTATGTTCATAATAAAGACCTTTTAAAATCAATCAATCAATATCTTTATTGCTTTACCATAATGTGTACTTAAGCGGTAATTATAAAATTTAGATCATTATGGACACTGTAGGGCACAGCAAGAAGGGTAGGACAGAGGAAGCCCTGTTTTAGGAGATCAGTTAGTCAGATAGGTTGTTGTTTTTATGGGAACAAGTTTAAACTTACATAATTATAATCAAAGTTAGGAGATCGCAAATAACGTACTAACATTTCGCTTAACTATTCATGTTTTATCTGCAAAAAGTACTTAAATATTTTGGATTATTTTTATATACCTGTACATATGTATTATAATTCTGTTTATCCATATAAATAAATTGTTTTCCTTTGAATAATTATTATTGATATATTATTTCATTTCTTTGACATATCTCGGGACCCTGGGGTCCCGGACCTTTGGAAGGCGTATGAGGGGCCGAAGCCAACTCGCAGAGGCCCCTTAGATATTTTTAAGTATTGAGGCACTAACCGACGATTATCCCTGTATGCACTATCCAAGTGCACCCAAGGATAACCCTCGGTTGGTTCATCATCATCATCATCATCAGCCTATAAATGTTCCCACTACTGGGACACAGGCCTCCTCTCTGTGAGAGGGAGTGGGCCGTAATCCACCACGCGGGCCCAGTGCGGGTTGGTAGATGTCACATGTCTTCGAATTTTCGGTTCTAGGACATGCCGGTTTCCTCACGATGTTTTCCTTCACCGTTTTGAGAGCAATGGTGATGAAATAATTTACACAAAGTAAAGCGCCTGTCTGGGTTCGAACCTACGACCTACAACCCGTAAGTCGCGGCCGTTACCACTGGGCCACCACTGCTCTAAGAACTTTTCTTTTCTTTTGAACTTTTCTTCTTCTCGGTTGGTTAATTTGATTAAATTATTATTATTATATTTTTTGTTAATGATTACCGTTTCGTTAATATATTTTAAACATACCTATAAATTGTGTGATTTTGACAATTATTAATTCTACTCTTAGCTTTCTTTTTTATTAATGAGTAATCGTACTAACCATTTGCTGATAGGACGTCCTGTAGATGTTATAACAGTCCAAAATATTCACGTACACTTCAAACATTCTTTTGCAAATGGCTTCATTATCGCTAGGATTCATCTGTTGCAAATGTTGAGCTTTTATGTTCCATAAGTGAACTTTATCCTTTAAAAACTTAATTAGTCTAATAGCGTACACAATGTTTACATCAAAACACAACGCAGGTAACACACATAAAAGATACAAGTAATTGTATTTTAGTTTCATGTATATAAAAATATGCATGAAAATATTAAAACCTGAGGATAGAACGACACTGATCCAATTCCAAATGATAAAGCTCCTAAAATTTGTATTTTTGTTGAGAAATCTGTGAATTTCTTGCATTTTCAAGACATAATATATATTTCTTTTCGTTTGCAATACATTGACGACATAGTTAATTATGAATCCGGTATTATAACAGACAACGCATAAGTAAGAGTAGATGTTCTTCGCAGGCACATGTTTTTCCTTTACATATTCGTTAGCAGTCACGCGATATAAGTACAATGAAATGGATATTATTAGTTTACAAAACGACACCACCTTCATTATAAGACTGTTTGGAAATATAGTGTTATCCTTAATACAATACTTAGGACAAAATAAAATGGTATGCATTAGGTTTAGAGGCAGAAGCATCGACTGCACATCTTTGTCAACCATGTTATCTAACGTGACTGTCACACGGCAACATTTTCTTCTGCTGAACTGTTTGCTTTTTATAAGCTTCATTTTACCTAGGTTAGTGAACAAACTAACACCAATGAGTCCTGCCTTTCATCAACTTAACTAGCTTTTACCAAAACATAAATTATTAGAGGTGAGGATTTTTATCGATATGAAAAGACCATTAGGAACATTAATTTAAACAAAAATAATGCTATTTCATTCTGATGAGCAAGAAACAGGTTAAAAAATATAATAAGTTGATCATTATTTGACAGCTCTCATTGCTTTTCGTTTCTTTTTCTACATTTTCAACCTACTGAAGTATTCATAATAGGGTAAGCTAAGTTGTATTTAAAAAAAAATGAGACTGCAAATGAAAGAACTTAGGAATAAGATGACACTTATCCAATTAAAAATAATGAAGTGCTTAAATTCGGTGTCTTCACTCAAAATTATGTGAACATCTTGAATTAAAGACAAACAATATATTTCTGATCGATTGCAAGATATTGATGACATAATTTATCCGATACTAGACGTAAGAAAGTCAAAGTCGGAGCTAATGTAAACTATATTAACACATTTTCTAACAATGCAGATCGTAGATGCGGTATAATAGTAAAACTGTGAGTATTGTCCTGGAGCATAATGACAAAAAATCTACAAAGCTGTTTGTATTGATAAAGTTGTCCTTGATGATACTTGGGATACAACAAGATTGTGTGCATTAGATTTAAAGGCAGCGGCATGAACTGAACCTCTTTGTCAACCAAGTTACCCAACGGGAGTGATACACGACATGTTTTTCTAATGCTTATCATCATGCATGACATCGTTTTAGTTAGGTTGTGTAGACACAAATGAGCCATTTAATGTAAACGACGACCTATTACATACTGAACATACAATGAATTAGACAGATGTAAAAAGGCCCATTAAAAATATTACCATAATGTTTTGCATGGTAATCTAGTTTATTTTAATTTACAGACTTCTCAACATTATTTTTAAATATTATTGTTTCGCTCTAACAAGTTCAGCGAGAAAAAGACAGTGGCGTTATAACCTGTAAAATTAGTGAGACCATTAAATTGAAACTTACATAATTAGTAGGGGGTACTGGGTATAGGTTACATATGTAGTATTTGGTGATGAAGTATTTTAAAAATAAAACATTAATACAAATTAATTTTGCAGGAAAGCAAACTGCAGGAGTACAATAGCATAGTGAGAAAGAAGCGACATTACACGTAATGGGTGACAAATATCTATGTAGAACATGCCACAGGCACTCATCTTGTTGAATGACGCACGATGCACCCGCAGGATGTTTTTGCATAACTTCTTTTGATCATCTGTATGAAATTTTTGTGGTGAGCGATAGACAAAAAATTGTATAGTAATATAGTGTAGTAGTAGATACTTTTATCAACTTGTTCTTATTACATAATGTCTATAGGAAGCATAGACTGCTAGGGAGTTTGTTGTGCCACTTCTTTTTCCCAGCTAAAAGCACTAGGAAGTGGTGAAGGGCGTTCTTTTTTGGGGGACTGTCTCTTGTAATTCTGACATTCTAAAAGTGCTGATTTTCAGCCTAGTTTGAATAAATTGACTTTGATGTTTTTGATTTTTTATTCACCTGTACAATCTGTTGTCAAAATGAATACGCAAGTATTTTGTGCAAACTTGACAGCTTCATAGAATGCTTCGAGGCGCAGACTGAGTGAGATTTTTAGCACCCACGTTTTTAGTGTCCAGAGAAAAAGAAACGTAGACATTAAAGGATTGTCCCGCTAGAAGATATAAACACAGATAATTATGTGGCACATGACGTGAATTGTGGGAAAAGTAAAGAAATTAAGAATTTATCTTTATATCGTCTTGTTGATGACACTCGCACAGAACAGGGAAGCATAGCACAAAAGGGCGAAGGCCTAATAGGTACTCAGCAGTGGGCGGAACAAGGCTGCCAATGTTGATGACGAAGATGAAGATGAAGACTCAGTAGTTATTGTACCGAAGTTTGTAATGGCAAATAAACGAAAACGGGAAAACTTCGATCATGAGAAATAGTTGGGTGAAGGTTTATAGTGCAGAGAAAATAATAGACCACCATCATTGGCAGCCCTGTTCCACCTACTGCAGAGGTAGACCACCTTCCTATTGTTGCATGCTTCCCTGGTACCCAAAAATTTTTTGTTAAGAAAATTGGTAAAAACAAAATTGACGAAAATAGCGTCTAACCTACAGGTTAGACGCTGTTTTTGATGCCAAAAGACCTGTCAGTTTTTTATATCTGCGAAAGTTTTTTTTGCACGTAAATATTCTCCCAATAGACTAAAAAAAACTTACCTTTCCATATTTAAAATTGTGTTTGCAAAATTGTATCAAAACATCAATATTAATCAAACCCTGACAAAAGATTTCTGTCGTTAGGTACAAGACCTGAAAATAGTAAATTAGAAACTGCAGTTGAGCATAGCAATTACCTATATCTACAATTATTTCAAAAATAAATATTTTTCTTTTTTCTTTTATAATATTGGTTGAGTAGACCGAAATATACGCATACCTAGGTGCAAAGAATGTAGGCATACCTACAATGATTAATTTAGTATAAAAAATCTTAGAATCATGAACAAATTCTTTTTACTTACTGGTGGTTGATAAATACTTGTTATTATCTCGTAGCACTTTAACATTTGGTCATACGCCCGAAACATTCTCGTAATCTGCAGTTTGTTGCAACCGTTTTTCTTTGCCAGTAGTAACTGTATGTTCCAGAGTATAACTTTATCAGTCAATATCCTAATTAGCCTGATTGCGTAAATTAAATTGGAATCAAAACACACCAAAATTAATATATAAAATATGACATTCAACGGTGGCTTGAGCATCCTGAGATAGAGGTATGTACTTATGAAGACAAAAAATCCAAATATTGCAGCGATGCTGATCCAACTTCTTGTGATAAACTGTTGGAGACTTGCCTTATCATTAAGAAATCTGTGCACTTCTTGAAAGTACAAAACAAACATAACGCTTTTCTTAGTTTGAGTGAAGTTAATGATCGAGTTCATGATGAATCCCACACATCGAAAAATTACGTCGAAGATAGAAGCGAACACTAGGACATTCACTTTACTGTACCGCCTGAAATTGTCATCAAGCAATATTTCCAAAATACGATGAATAAACGTAGTCAGGAATATTGCTGTTCCAACTATGACTACGAATTTATTCAAACGATTATTAGGATATATAAAATTGTTCCTAATTTGATATTTGGGATTAAGCACTAGGATTAGTATCAAATTCAGAGGTAGAAAAATACGTTGAACTTCTTCATCAATTTGGTTATTTAAAACTGTTTTAACACTTCTTATTCCTATTTCGTAATCAATATCCCTGTTCAGAGTCTCCATAATGCGTAAATTACACTGCAGCATTAATGTAACGTAAAAAGTAATATTTTTTAAATAATTAAATGCTGACAGGGCTGAGCGTGGACATGTTTGTCTAAACATACATTACGTTATTGCTCAGTGCGTCATTACTTTAAAGTTTTGAACATAACGATATTATTGGTACAAGGACGAGGTGACGGGCAAAGTGCTAGGTATACTGTTTTTACAGTTTAATTGGTTATTTATAAACAATAGGACACAGGTAGAATATTCGATATCGGGTCAGTTGCCCAAAAGATTTTTTTCTTTATAGTGTCTCGCAGATCAACCTAGGAGGTCGTCGGCTGATCCAGGCTATCTTGTAGGTGCCTTAATAATTTAAGGTGTCCAGCCAGAGTATAAATGGAGTCCGTACAGGGATGTCTTTAGGGTAATTTCGGCTTAGGGTGTCGCTGGGGGAGGGCAGCTAGGCTGAATCGGATTTTTTTAAATAATTGACGTAACGACATTTAAATACTTGCGCAAATTATTCGGAGTACAAAAACTATTTGCAGAGGGCGTACAGTGACCTGAGAGTGCAGAACAACATTGCATGCAGGATGCTGATGGGGCTGTCGTGATGTCACAGTGCCTCTGGCAAGTTTGCCGAGGTGTACGTAGACAGCTTCGCTGCAGTCATGTGCAAGCGTTGCACCTTCGTCCTAACGCTCATGCGTGTGAGAACCAAAAGCATCCTGAGTGTTTTGTCAGACCGGTGGGCATCTCCGATGTTCGAGCATTGGATACGGCTGCGCGCAGTTAAGTAAACAAGCGCGCGGGTTTTGGAGTTTTTAATAGTGTTGTTTGTATTTAGCTTTTAAATTGTTTTATCTTGTCATTAGTAACATTAGTTTTTTCTAAGCTTTTCTGTGTTACTTACAACTGTTGTATTTAAAAATCCAAAATAAATGAATATAATAATAATAAATAAAACGTGCCGCACCGGGCTTCTATTGTATTGGAATGCGATATGCTGCGGCCCAATGCAGTAATATAACCGTATACAACAGGGTACTTCCATGTAAGCTATATTCAGTTGTTTATAATAATTACTATAGCAAGTTTGCGTAACATGTAAGCTGAATACTTTGAGAAGGAACATGGTGGACCTAGATGATCATTTAATATTAATACTTTTTTAATGTAAGGGAGAATAGAACGGAAACAAGAATAGAATGCAACAAATAATTTATTTTAGTGAAATGGTTTCAGTAATAAATTTATAATTTCAATCATGTTAAAATTTAAAACAGATAGAATTAAATAGAAAAACGTTAAACAACTCTTACTCTACGCGTTTTTTAAATCATCGTACACGAAATTGTGGCGTGACGACAAAAATTAAACATCGAGGTACTTAATTCAAAATTATTGTTAAGTGCAAGTCACTCTTATTAATGAATAGGTAGGTACCTAATTGTAATGAAAAATAATTTCCACAATTCATACATTTTTATAAAAGTGTTAAACTCCCATGGTAACCAATTCTGGTATGCTTTTGTGTTCATACATTTAATTTTGATAAGGAGTAGCCTAAACAAAACCGGTCATTGATGCAATTTTTGAGGCAAGCTTATAAGCATCAGTGGTATTTAATGATAACGATTATGAGAGAACGGTACTACAGTAACTATTTATTATTATAAAAACGCAAACTGTAGCAGTACGATGGTATAGTTACCATGTAAAACCATCATTTTTAACGGAAAAGAAGCATCTACGTAGAACATTCTGCAGGCATTCATCTTGTCGAATGTCGCTTTATGTAGGCGCATTATATTCTTGCACAACTTCTTCTCAGCATCTGTAATGTTTGCAATATTATTATCATCATCTATCAAATCTAAATTTAACAACATCACTGTATTCCTTTCTTATTATATAACATAACAACACGACTAATTCCCGAAGGTTTGGGCAGAGGTGTATCGATAGTACACCCACTTCTTATTACCTTCTTATTTTCTATGCAAATATCAGTGTCTCCAGTAAAAAAGGGCACAACTCAAATTCGTCACGTTTTAGGAGAGGCAAAAAACAACACTTTTAATTTAAAAAAATGTATTTCGCAATTAAAATCAAAACTTCGAACTTGCATTGTAGATAAAAAATAGCCCTTTCATTTAAAGGGAATCACTTCCACATTTAGTCACTTTTTAACCGACTTCCAAAAGGAGGAGGTTATCAATTCGATTGTATGTTGTTTTTTTTTTTTTGTATGTTTGTTACGCGATTACTCCGTCAATTATGAATTGATTTTGATGATTCTTTTTTTGTTTGGTAGATCATACTTCAGAGGTGGTCCCATAAGAATTTTATTAACTTTGCTTGGGTAGTTTTTGAGTTAGCTTCAATAATACGTATTTTTTCGTCACTTAGTATGTGGATGATATTATTATGATAACTTCCTGTCACTGTTATTTACATAGCAGGTAGTGGTATTCGAATTTGTGTGGGGTAGGTGTATCACAACTAAAAAGTGAAAAATAAAAACTTTTTACAAAAAAAAAACAACCGACTTCAAAAAAACACTACAAAGTGAAAAATAACTTTAATTTCGGAAGTCGGTGACAAAAAACGAAAATTCAAAACCGAAGACACTGACTTCCGAAATTAAAGTTATTTTTCACTTTGTAGTGTTTTTTTGAAGTCGGTTGTTTTTTTTTTGTAAAAAGTTTTTTACTATATATTTTTTTAGTTTTTCTCGAGTTGTTGCCTTGTTAACGAAGTAATAATGGAATAACGTTATTTATATAGTCAGTTTGGTCGTATTTAAAGTAATTTTGCGAGTTGTTCCCTTATTTCATAAATGCCTAAGACAAATTTACTTACGACTTATTACCTTCTGCTATCAATCGAACAAAAAATCTATAATTAAAACAATAGTCTAGGAAATCTTACGTTTATTTATTGAAATCTACATTTTAAATAAAACATCTAGCAGTAAGAGAGATAGTAAAAATGAAGATGGGTGAAAAGGAAGAAAATTATAACAGGAAATTCTCTGATAACTTCAGGGCCAATGTTATGCTATTCTGGACACAGGAACATTGAGTAGGAATGCTATAAGAGCAGAAGATTACTAAGCGAAGAATGTAAGGTCTTAGAACGCTAGAAGGGATACTTTGAAAGTTTATTCAGTTATCAGGATAGTGTGCAAGGAGTGGGTAACTGCCGGGGGTTCGGGGTTCGAAGAAAACCGAGAGGGAAATCGTGGCCCCCGGCAACAGGGCAACCGAAGGAAAAAAAAAAGGAAATTGGGAAAGCTGCAGGAAATGACAGTGTCTGCTGAAATACTGAAGGCCGGTGACGAGGTGGGAGCAAGCCTATTGTGTCGGATCTTTAACAAATGTATGTGTTGGAGATATGGCCATGTGTCGGATGACTGGTGCAAGGCTGTAATCGAACCATTATATAGGAGGAAAGGCCTGTCAAATGGCATTTGGCAGTTCTCCCTCCTCCTCCTTTTGGAAGTCGGTTAAAAACTAGCCAAGTCTCGATGGAGCTGCTTGTTTATCTCTAAAAAGTAATGAAATCTAGATAAAGTCGTGCCAAGTCTAAGGTTCCTTACTGCGATTTCTTTACTATTATAGTTAATGTTGTGTGACTTGGCCGTTGAAGGGTACACAAGGGTACAAAACCAGGTGCTCCATGACACCATTGCACCAATCTGTCGCCAGAACCGCTACCCATTGACGATGGAAAATTGCCACTTGGAAAACGTTGATTCAATAACCAGTCAATTGTAGGCTTGATAAAGCTGCGTATTTCAATAATACTTATGTATAGGCGAGCCTGATACAAACAGTATAAAAAAAAAAACAGTACAGACGGAATTGTAATCATTGATAGAAGTCCGTCTGTACGTCAAAGTCAAAGTCAAATAATTTATTTCAATTAGGCACAAAAAGGCACTTTTGAACGACAAAAACAAAAAATAGAATTGATTCTAGTCGCCCCTTCCAAAAGGTAGTTTTCGTATGGAGAAGAATGGGCAAGAAACTCCACCTTTACTCTTTTAAAATGTTTTACAATATTATACAATTGACAGCGGTGACACTGACCGATCGCGCTGTTTTTCCAGGGCTTCTTGATAGTGAAGCCCATGAGGTTACATAGCGTCTTAATGTTGAAAATGGGGTGATGCCCCTCGGTGGGGAGCACACGACTAGAACCATGTCGTATGCTTCCCAGCCTCGGCCTTAGGTCGAGGCGCGCACTTATGCGTCATCCGTGTCCATAACGTCTGAGGGACATGGACTGAATTGTGGTTCAATCGCATCACTGAATTCAGCGATCGATTGGGAAAGAGAGACTGTCTGCTGTGAGGCAGCGAGACCTTCGAGTTCGGTGCCAAACTTGGTAGTGAGAGTAGATTCTCATTTGAAAACTCTACTTATGAGATCCAGTAGTCTGGAGTTCTCGCTTCTAAGTGAAGAGAGGTCATTTCGGAGTGACTGAATGTCACTCTGTAAAGCCTCCATAATAATGACTAACTAATTTACTAGCATAAAAATTAAAGGGAATGATGCATATCTCCTATTTTGTCCTAATCCTATCTCCCCGGGCGAACGACCGGGGATGAGTAAACCCTCCCTGTCGGGTAAAGACAGGGAGGTTGTGTACTAACGTGAGCCCTAAGCTTGCCTTTGCCCGTTGCCTATCTTATTGTGCAACGGGGTCCTGACCAGTCTAGTGCGCCGGGTGTAGACACACCCGACCGACACTAGGTGTGTGGCTGTGAAGGGAATACTGTCACCACGTGTTGGCTAGGAGATCCCCCAAGGCCAAACACTGGGACCCGGCCAAATAACTTGCCTCACCCTGAAAGGGATCGGCGGGTGTATTGGGTCAACACCCCCTCGGCTTCGTTGGCACCGTATGGTATCCACCGAGGACCACGAAACTGTGGTTTTGCCCAGAAGGGGCCAAAACCTCGAAGAACGTCTCAGGAACAACCAAGGAACGCTTGAGCCGCAAACAGGGACCAGGAACCACAGCAGAGCACGACCGTCCGCGACCGATGCTGGAGCGTAGATGATATACTTACTATCCATAATATCCATACTTATATACTTATATTAACTAATCAATATCCATACTTCCATACTAATATTATAAATTCGAAAGTAACTCTGTCTGTGTCTGTCTGTCCGTATGCTACCTTTTCACGGCTAAATCACTGAACGGATTTCGATAAAATTTGGCAAGGCCATAGATGGCATCCTGTAGAAGGACATAAGATACTTTTTATCTCAAAAATAATCCTAAAGATACAGGGGATGAAAGTTTCAAAAATCAAAATATTTTATTTCACATAAACCTACAAGGGCACTTATGAAACGTCAGAAGCTAGGTGCACGGTTCCAATTGGTCGCTTCCTATGGAGAAGAGCCGGCAAGAAACTCCACGGTTACTCTTTTCAAAATAAATTGTTTCTACAATGTTTTCAAATTACAGTGTTAATAGGTATGGGAGGACAGTGTAGGCCTATCGACAAGTACCAGGTACTTAGTAAAATAGAAAATGGTCCACAAGTCTACAGCCTACAACGTTCTCACATTCACAAAATCTAAAAGAAAAGAATCCATATAAAAGATAAACAAAATAATAAAAATAAGGACCTATTTAAACCAAATGACATGATTGCCTAGTGGCATGATACAGCTGTAGTCAGCTGTAACAAATCTAATTTGATTTAAAAAAAAAAAATAGAAAATTGTAGGTATATTATGTCAAATACTGAAAAGATTATGTCAATGAAGTAGGTAAAAAAAAAAGTAAAATAAAATAATAATCGTAATTTGGGAGCAGTTAATAGACATTTACATTGTTATGCCGTTAATGAGGTACCAGGGAAGCCACATGTGCAGAAGGAATTATTGCCAGACTTCCTTGTCTTCAACGTAGTCTTTAATCTTATAATATGCTTTTTTGATAAGGACACGTTTGATGTGGGTTTTGGACTTTCCATCGCTTAGTTCTGTAAAAGACTTTGGCAACTTGTTATAACAGCGGATACCGTTTATAAGAAATGACTTACTAGTTTTAGTTAATCTAAATTTGGGTATCACAATTTCATGTTTACTACGTGTATTTATATTATGGAAATCGCTTCTTATTTTGAAAAGTCCTAGGTTTTTGCGAACATACAAAATACTTTATAAGATATAAAGAGAAGGCTGAGTCAGTATATCAATTTCTTTGAATTTAAACCCAGTTTGTATGGGAAACCCAGTATTTCTAAAGTTAGGGATTTGAAAATTCCAGTTTATGCTTTTGGTAAGAAATAAAGAATTACACGTATCAGAGTTTTTATAAAATCATCTCCCAAAGGGGTAAAGTAAAATAGGGGATGATTTTAAAATTAAAAAATTAAAGTTACTTCAAGACACGGCCTACGTTGATCCCAGATTGAAGACCAAACTTAGCAGTTCATATTTCGTCGGCGTAGATGGAGAACTAAATAACTGTGATTTTGGTCAAATTGACTTTTCACCATTTTCGTAACACCCAAATCATGCCGCATAAATAAATCGCAATTTTCTCCATACAATTTTTGTTTTTTGTTATTTAGTTCTCCACCTACGCCAACGATATTAAAACTATAAATTACCAATTTTAAGATTTTGCTCTGTACTTGACCTTGCTTCTCGCCAAACTTCATGCTGCTGGGCCAACGGGAAGTACCAATTAGGCTTTGGTTTATTTGCGAGTGTCAAAATATGCGGCATAACTGGCCGTATTATTTTTTGCATTGTTTGGAAGTTTGAGTTTCTTTATAGATCCAAGGGACCGTAGATCTAAGGCTAAGCGCGCACACTACTTTAATCCTTGAGGATAATATTCACCAATCTGTGAACAATACCACTAACTAGAGTCCGCACACTGCCAAAAGAAATCGTTAGCGAGTGCGTGTAGGAATTATTTTCGTTTACGATTTTATTTTTAGTAATTGAAATGATTCCAAATCATATTAGTTATTTTTTGCATTTTAGGACATTATGATAAGTACTCTGAATCACTGTAGTACGTTCCTATTGGAATATTTTCCGACCTTTACGCGTGCAAAGCCGCGGGCAAAAGCTAGTATACAAATAAAACCCTAAGGTTAAAATGACACTGATCCAATTCCAAATAAGAAAGCGCTTAAAGTAGACATTCTCGTTGAGAAATCTATCAACTTCTTGAATTTTCAAGACAAAGGAAATGTTTTTTTTTTCTTTGAAGCACATTGATGACGTAATTCATAATGAATCCGATACCAAACGTGACAAAATCGATGTAAGAGGTGATATATCTTTCATCGTCTAAACACAGCTTATAGATGCGGTAGACGAACAGAAAAATAAATATCACCATGGCACACAATGCCATCAATTTCAAAGTAAGGCTGTTTGGATAAATGAAGTTATCCTTAATGCGATACTTGGGACAGAACAGAATTATTCAGATTATGTAGGTACGAATGAACAATAATTTTAACTATTGAAAGGATAGTGGGCAAAAATTTATGGGCGGCACACCCAGCTCCCCCACAGTTAAAACCACTTCAGTTTTAAAGGGCATTACTTTTCCCTTTACTCACGCCAAAGCGCATCAAAATCTGTCCCGGGGTTATTGAGTTCATTCTCAAGTAGTTAAAATTTTTATGTTTTAAAATGTATGAAATAAAAATGTAAAATGTAACCAATAACCCTGATATACTGGGTTAATGGTTTTACGTCGGCAATACGTTAAGGGGATGTAAGAGAGGTTATTTACAACCAAATGGCGCCTTTTAACTCCTATGCAAATGTTAACAATTTTCGAGTCACATTGGCATAGGGGTCATCAAGGGTAATTTGATTGCAAATAACCTCTCCTACATCCCCTTAACGTATTGCCGACGTATAACCAATAACCCCGGTATGAAAAAGACTTCATACACCTAAAATTATAAAAACGCGAACTGTAACAATACAATAATATAGTTAGCAAGTAAAGCCATCATCTTAAGCGGAAAAGTAGCATCGACATAGAACATTCCACAAACATTCATCTTGTCGAATGTAGCTCGATGTAGCCGGTTAACATTCTTGCACATCTTTCTCTCAGCATCTGAAATATTTGCATTACCTATAATAATAAATAATATAAAAAATACGTATCTAGATCTACTACAAGCCTACCGCTTAATTGAGACGGTGCCTGCGGTAGCTACATGGTACGTAGCTCGCTGTGCGCGAGTCCAGCAGCATACGTTACGGGTGGAGCGTCATCAATCGACATGGTGAATGTGTATGTTTTATTAGGTACTTATATTTAATAATTAATATAAATAAATGTAAATAAATATTATGATTGTGTTTGTATATAAATGTGTTGTGTTGTGTAAGTATATAATATACATAAATGAATAAGTGGTATGGTAGGTATGTACCCCACAAGCCTACCTAGCTGTAATAGTTTTCCTTTTAATTTAGTTATACATATATTCTACTGCTGTGAATTTTTCCACCCATCCAGAACCAACCATTTAGCTGGCAGGGGGGGGGGACACTTGACTCTAACAAAAATTTGCAACGATACCCCACACAATGGGACAGACGAGAAAAAAAACACCCCCACTTTACGGGTAGGTACGCAATAAAAATGTGACGCAAATTTTATGTGACCACTTTGTTGGCACTTTGATTAATATGTACACTCATGCCAAATCACAGCTTTCTAGTACTAACAGTCTCTAAGCTAAACCGCGGACAGAGAGACGGACATGGCGCAACTATAAAAGTTCCTTGTCCACCATCCTGCACCTCGCAGCTACATCTGGCACCATCTCAAGAATACGGTAGTCCTGTAACCTAACAACGGTTGTGGTTATTAAAATTACCTGTATGGCTTGATTTTAAAATGGTTGCGCATGAGCTTTGAACATTATTCATTGCTTTGTAAAACTTTTCACAATACGAGCTCAAAATAATTTCAAATATAAAAGTTTTTATCGTCCACGTATATAAAAATATTACAAAAAACCGCGCAGGAAACTGTAAAAAATTTAAAAAAAAAACATGAGAAACTTTTAAAGCCCAACTAAAACAATCATGGTAAAACTGGACCAGATATTTCAGGCAAACGATCACATTAATTTAATTAATTTATTTATTTATCTCAGATACACGACTAACATAAATATCATATAGATCAGTATCTATATGATATTTATGTTAGTATACCTACTTAAAAATTTCGTTAGTAAACAAAGATTAAAATACATGCCACAATAATAATTATTATTATAACTAATATCAAATCAAACTATCACGTCAAATTTGCTAATAGCTCTAGAGCTACGCGACCGAAACCAGCCGTACCAGCTTGGCAGTGCAGAATTGAGCGCCGTATTGGTGAGGCCCAGAGCGCTCATCGGCAAACTAATCTGCTTCAGGGAGGGCAATACTCGCCCGAGAGTGATACGCTTTGTGAGGCGGGCGTTCTCAAGGACTGAAGCAGCCCTAAGGACTATATTTTCTGTGTCACAGAGCGCATCGACTTCCTGAAGCAGAAAGTGTACGCATGGGCAAACCGTATCCGTAAGTATTAGTGGCGAGTAGAGCGATACACGCACAGGAACGGGTCCCGCGGTATTAAGGAGCTACTTCTCATCGATATGGCCATTAGCCAACAGGTTCGCCGTTCCCGAAAGGATCTGTCGACATACTGGATAGATTATAAGAAGGCCTATGACTTGGTGCCACATACATGGCTCATGAGATTTCTGCAGTTGTATATAGTAGATACAACTCTGCGCACCTTCCTGATGTCGTGTATGGGGCAATGGAGGACGGTCCTTCGCTGGGAACTGTTTAAAGATATTAACATCATGACGGTACCTTGTCAATATATCTATGAAAACATTATGTACAGTACACCTCAAAACTCCGTAAGTATGCTAAGGATTACATTGCTATGAGCACGATACAGTCAGTGCGTGTGCATGTGCGTGTATGAATGATGTCTCAACATTCCACAGATAACACACACTAATGAATTGTCGTCGCACAGTAACGTGAAATAACATTATATTTCTGTTGCATTTAGAATATGCGTCACAGTGGCGACCTGATGCAAAAATTCGCATTAAAATATTATGTGCTGGTAGCTGTTTGGGCTAAGCAATGGATTCACGATCAGTGAGGTCTAAGTTCGAATCTAAGTAATTACAACGTGTGGCTGGTTTTACTAGTTTCATAGAAAAATTATGTTTATATTTGTTTTTTTCTTATTATTTGTTTTTTTTTTTATAAGAAGTTAAATATTAGTAATTGTATTATTGTTTAACTATATAAGTGATTTTTAATTTATCTTTTTGGTGTTAGAAGGTGGAAATAAAAAGTCGTGTTGAATGATAACAAAAATGTTTATTCGTTTTATTTATTTATAAAATTAACAAACTTTTATGAGAATTGTGATGTCACATTCCTACCTAGACAAAAGAAGCTAGGTAAATTTCAAATAAAAGTTTAAGTTACAATTCGTAAATATAATACTCACATTCAGTCCGGTTTCATCAGATATTTGTGTTCTATTAAGACCACTTTTATGCAGCGCAATAATAGTCGCCCTCGCCTCAATATTAGATAATATTTGCCTGCATTTTCAGATCACACCAACAGTTACAACAAATCGACAACGTTCATTCCGATCAAGTCAAATATTCATTAAACTCATATTCTACCTCACAAGTCTAAACTTATTTAGTTTTTTTTATGATCTACCTTTCTAACTTTACGAAATGTGTGAACAAAGCGAATATAAAGAATATTATATTTCTGTCCCATTACTTCCAATTGAGTAAAAACTTACAAAAAACCTTTAATAGTACTGCATGAGATTTGAACTCATGGCTTACCGATTCACGCATCTATCTGAACGCGTTAACCACTAAGTCATCTTGACTTGTATTTTAATGTTGAAATTATGAACTACAATCACTTGTTGACGACAATGATGCATGTGTCTCTTGAAAATAAAAGGTCGTAAGTAAAACTAAACGTCAAGCTATTGCTTTGTGAGATTGCCTATGGACTTTTGGTCGGTACTGTACGTATGGAAAAATCTAAGTCTTTTCAGTAAAAGAGGTGATAGACACAATTATAGGATTAGAAATAGGGACCAATTAGTTCAACCGGGTTTCAGATTGGCTAAAGTAGACTCATCCTTAATGGGGTGCTGTTTAAAATGTTATAATAAAATACCTTCCCACATACTCCAACTGAACGAAACGAAATTTAAATCATGTATAAAACGCACACTATGCTGCCAAGCATATTATAAGTTGGGGGATTACATCGCTGATAAAAATGCTTGGCTCAGCGCTGGTCCAGCTCCACAAGGGCGCATAAACTAATTGATTAGCATTCGAAAATATTGTTGCAGCTGCTGAAGATTGTAAAACTGTCTTTCCCTTGAATAAATTCAATCTCTTTGTATTGTATAATTGCATATCACATGTGTGAGCACTGTGACCATGTTGTACATTCCATAAAGCTACCATTTACTGGGTACGTCTTTCATTGACTTAAATGTGCCCTGGCGGCCTGGGTTCCCTTCAAAATGGTTGAGCTAAATGGTGCTGATCCATGCGTCATGTTCGTGAACGGGCGCCGTCAGTAGGGTCTGGTCATCTCTTAGCTGCCACGGTTTATTTTAATTCATTTAAATTTTTGAATTGTTATTATACTTTTATTACGGACGCTTTTAACGTGCACGTTTTTCTACATTGTTTTCACATGTATAAATTCAACACGAATGATTTAACCAATATTTTGTAACAATATTTTGATTTAAAAGAATGTCCGTGGAGTTTCTTGCCCGTTCTTCTCCATAGGTACCTACTACGCTTTGGAATGGGCAACTAGCTTCATTTTTCTGACTGACCGATTCCTTGACAATTCAAAAGTACCTGTAATTGGTTTATTTGAAATAAATGCTTTGAGTTTGAGTTTGCCTCGCGAGGTTGTCATGTGGGATGTGGACTCAGCGATCATTGAGCTGACAGTCGTGACAGACAATGGCTTAATCGCCAAGAGCCTCGACCAACACCTAATGAGGCTTTCGTTGGGCAGCTGGATCATGGTCTTGATTCAGAAAGCGGTACTCCTGGACACGGCTCGCATATTCTAATATTTAAAAATGTAATTTATAAGTATTTTAATGAAATAAAAGATAATTATAACTAAAATAAATAACTACATATAAAATCAAATTATAAAATAAATTAATAAGCCAATTGCATCCTTAAATTCATTAAAATTGTAAAATAAAATAAAATAATATAAAATAAAAAAAATTACAAAAAAAAAACCGACTTCAAAAAAAACACACTACAAAGTGAAAAAAAACTTTAATTTCGGAAGTCGGTGTCTTTGGTTTTGAATTTTTGTTCTTTGTCACCGACTTCCGAAATTAAAGTTTTTTTTCACTTTGTAGTGTTTTTTTTTGAAGTCGGTTGTTTTTTTTTGTGAAAAGTTTTTATTTTTCACTTTTTAGTTGTGATACCTACCCCACACAAAATCGAATACCACTACCTGCTATGTAAATAACAGTGACAGGAACTTATTATATCATCCCTTACAGTATATATCACTGGAGAAGCCATAAGCGCAATATTCCGAACAAAAAATTCTGTCACTTTTGGCGGGGGACGCGAGGTAGTTTCTACGAAAAAGAACAATAGCTATTGTTATTTCCGAGCCCGGAAAGAGAAGTCCGTACCATCGTTTTTTTTTTTATCGATATCGATAATCATTCGGAATTTTGCTTGAACCCAGAAATAAAACAGCTGATGCATAGAAAAGGCAAATTTTAAAAATAACAACTACTAAATAAAAGTAAAAAAATAATTTTATAGTACCAACAAATAATACATACTTAAAAAATCAGTAGGTTCATAACAATACTGATGAATGAAAATGAATTAATTTGGAGTATACAGGGTTACTGGTAACTCGACGTATTCCTTGCAGGAAGTCATAGTAGGGTTAAAATGCAACAAATTAAGCCACCAAATGTTCTACCGAAATTCAGTAGTTTTTGAATTAGTTAAGAGTTTTAGTTTTTTTATGAAAAATCCCAGATTAAATCATTTGAAACCAATTTAAAAATGATTTACGGCGCGACTGTACTGAAATTTAAGTTATTATCATAGTTGACGCCGTAGCAGACCTTTGTTAATAATTAAAAGTTCAATAATGCCTAAAACTTTGGCAAATATCACTAACCAAACATTTATTTTTTTTGTAATTTTTGCTATTACTTCATAAAAAATGTAGTCTAGTGCAAAAAAAAATACTACACCTGGTGTACAAATTACTAGGAAAATATCCTTGTCTTATCAGTTATTCAGAAAGGTATGATTGTCAATACTTTTGCATGTGTGCCAGGGAAGAGAAGAGTTTTATGGGGGGCAGGTAAAATTGCGAGACGGTCAACCTATTGTTTCGTATTCGTATTATTCGTAGTTTTTACCTGCGCTTGAACTCCAAACACTCGGGGAGCTTTGTGATTGGTCGCTATTGTTCTCTCGGCATGACAGGGGGTGCGATTTTGCAAAATTTGGTCGTCAGCGTTAGTTAGTTTCAACTCTACGTCGCGCAAGCTCGTGTTTTGTTACTGGCTATTTCCCTAACTGTTGCTGCGTATCTTGCTCTTGTGCTGTGCTGTGCCTTCATAAGCGCTGACTATGGCTGCATATTCTAATCCTGAATACGCTGACATAATGTACTGTTACGGACTTTGTGACGGTAACGCTGCTGAGGCGCGGCTAGAATATTAACTTCGCTTTCCCAACCACCGACTCCCCCACGTTAGTGTCTTCGGATCGACTTATCGGCGAATATCTGAAACTGGCAGCGTCCAAAGAAGCAGGCAAGTTGACACTGGTCGTTCCCGGAGATACACGGCTGAGGACGAGGAGCTTATTCTTCAACGTTTTATTGACGATCCTAACACATCGACAAACATCGTAGCGCGTGAGCTTGGTATGTCACAGTGGAAATTCTGGTCTGTAGTTCACTTGTCAGGCCGACATCCATACCATTACCAACCAGTCCAGTCATTAGAAGAAGGAGATTCGCCGAGACGGCTTGAATTTTGTCGTTTTATGCTAAGTGCCGACGCCGACAGCGAAAACTTTTTAAAAAACATTCTGTGGACCGATGAGTCATGTTTTGATCGTGATGGTATCACAAATTACCACAACTTACATTACTGGGCACCGAAAGCAGAAGCAAACCCTAAAAAACTGAAACCAACCGCATCCCAGCGAAGGTTCTCGCTTAATGTTTGGATGGGTATTATTGACGACAAATTAATTGGCCCACATTTTTTACCCCGAACACTAAATGGGGAACTTTATGAAGATTTCCTCAGAAATCATTTATCAGCACTGCTCACGGATGTACCGGAAGAAAGAAGAGCAAACATGATTTACCAACATGACGGATGTCCAGCCCACTTCCGAATCACAATTCGACAATTGCTGGATGAAAACTATCCAAACCGATGGATAGGGCGCGGTGGGCCGATTCCGTGGCCTGCACGAAGCCCTGATCTGACGCCGCTATACTTTTACGTCTGGGGTCATATGAAAGATCTAGTTTATGTGACCCCAGTAAATTCAATTGAAGAACTAAGGGAGAGAATTACAAATGCGGCGGACCAGATGAGGGCAACAATCACATCAAGAATAACAAAAACCGAAGTAAGGAAGCGAATAAGAACATGTATTCGAAACCGAGGGCAGCACATCGAACAAGACGTGTGAAATGTGTGTAATTAAAGTTTTTAATATTGATTAAAAAGAATAATAATGTTCACGATTTTGTTTTTGATTTTTCGAATAATCACCTTTTTGTGAAACGCACGCCTGTACTAAATCAAAAACGATTTTCATAATGTAGTTCATGATTTTGTATTAACTTTCATACCTTTGGATAGCTGATAAGACAAGGATATTTTCCTAGTAATTTGTACACCAGGTGTAGTATTTTTTTTTTGCATTAGACTACATTTTTTATGAAGTAATAGCAAAAATTACAAAAAAATAAATGTTTGGTGGCCAAAGTTTTAGGCATTATTGAACTTTTAATTATTAACAAAGGTCTGCTACGGCGTCAACTATGATAATAACTTAAATTTCAGTACAGTCGCGCCGTAAATCATTTTTAAATTGGTTTCAAATGATTTAATCTGGGATTTTTCATAAAAAAACTAAAACTCTTAACTAATTCAAAAACTACTGAATTTCGGTAGAACATTTGGTGGCTTAATTTGTTGCATTTTAACCCTACTATGACGTCCTGCAAGGAATACGTCGAGTTACCAGTAACCCTGTATAATTATGGCGAATACATTTTTGAGGGTCCCTTTTTTTGTAATCTACGCAATTCTTGTATCTGTAATTTGGTCATTACGGCTTTAGCTAGTTCTACCTCATGACTAGTCATGACCGATATCATGATCTTGTGAGAACAATGTTTTCAAATCAAAATCAAATCATTTATTTCTTTACAAAAATGGGTATAGTACATTGGTGTTTTTATAATAAGGTTCTCCATATTTTACCGTCACGTGGGCATGCAAAGGTTTACAATTCCAAATAAAAAATAGAAACATGCAGATCATTGGAATTACAAAAAATTTAATAAAAATGTCAGTGTGGTCATAGCAATAAAAAATATAAAATAAGACTAAGTAAGCGAACCAATAATTATGTCAATCAGGGTAATAGTATGTCAATTAGTTAGTGAATCATCATTAAGAAAATCATCAATCGTATAATAAGTTTTCTTAATTAAAAATTCATTTAGCGCCCTTTTAAATTTTAATGTTGTCATATTTTTTATAATATTAGGTACTTTATTATATTTGAGTGGGGCAATACCAAAAAAACTTTTTTGCAACAACGCGGTTTTACATTTAACTTGACATAATTGATTGATGTATTGTGTTCGTATTGGATTTTTTCTGACCTCTGATAATTTTTTAAATAGATTTGGGTTACATTTCACAAACAAAGCCGTTTCCATTATATATAAACAGGGAAAAGTTAAAATATTTAACGATTTAAAATAGGGAATACAGCTATCAGTTGTCTTAAGACCGCACATTGACCTGATGCATCGCTTCTGCAACCTAAATACCAGCTCCCTATCAGTAGACTGCCCCCAGAAAATAATGCCATACCGCAAAACAGAGGCAACCAGTCCATGGTACGCCGTTAAAAGAGCCTGACTGTTAACTTTCTTTGAGAGTTGAAAAAGAGCATATGCGGATTTGCTAAGTTTTTTACATAGTTCTTCAACATGAGGTTTCCATGTAAGTTGGCTGTCAATTATAATGCCTAAGAACTTAGCCTTATTATCTTCTTCAATATCACAGCCCTTGTGGGAAATGCTAACGTTTGGGTTTTCACGGCGTTGATAAAAATGCATGACTTTTGTTTTACTCAGGTTTATTACCAAATTATTATTAACTAACCAATTTATAATGTCACTTAAGCATGTATTAATGTCATTCTGATAATTATTTGGATTAGTACATTTTATTATAGCTGTACTGTCATCAGCAAAAAGAACCATTTTGTTGGTTGTTGCTTTCGGGAGATCATTTATATATATCAAAAAAAGTGGCGGACCCAATACACTACCTTGTGGGACGCCATATTTTACATTTCTTGGTTTTGATACATATATGGTTTCTAATTTAGTTTTGGGACATATCCTAGAAATTTCCGTGCATTGCTGCCTATTACTCAGGTATGATTCTATTAACTTTAAGATGTTCCCTCTTATACCATAACTATTTAGCTTTTGCAACAGAATCTTATGGTCTACATAGTTAAAAGCCTTGGTCATGTCAGTGTAAATTGCACAGACTGGATTCCTTTTATCGATAGATGGCATGATATTAGCTAGTAAGTCAAATAGCGCCATATTAATAGTAGTATTCTTACGGAAACCCTTCTGTTCTGTGCAAAATAATTTATACTTTTCGAAATAGGCATATAAAGAGTTATAGATTACTTTTTCGATTTTTTTTTAAATAATTGGAATTTTCGCAATAGGTCTATAATTTTTAAAATCTGTTTTATCATCTTTTTTATACAGGGGTTTTATTATTACTTTTTTTAGTTTGGTCGGGAAAATGCCATCAACTATGCACAAGTTAATTATATGAACTAATGGAGGTGCTACTAGTTCTTTGGTAAACTTCAATACTTTTGTGGAAACTCCATCGTATCCAACAGTGTTTGTGTTTTTCAGGCTGCAAATTATTTGTATTATATCGTCAATTGTTACAGGTTGCATGAATAGTGAATTTAAAGTTTGATTGTTTATATTATTGAATGTGATGTCAGCTTTAATATTATTCTCAATTGTGTCAATAAAGTAATCGTTAAATTCATTAGCAATGTCCATGGGGTCTGTAAATGTCAAATTATCTCTTTTCACGCTCAATATGGGCTCCAATGGCACACAAAATTTGGATTTATTTATAATTTGCCATGTAGCTTTTGATTTATTATGTGCAGTATTTATGAAATGATGTGCTTTTTGTGTTAAGTTGATAATTTTCCTATAAATTTTGGTGTAGTTTTTAAGGACTAATTTATTTTTTAAATTTGAATTTAATCGATACGCCCAAAGTAACTGCCTTTGCTTGTTACTACATGTTTTTATTCCACGAGATATCCATTTTGTTTTCTTGCTAGTTTTAATGGTTATAATTTTCTCCGGAAAACATAATCTATATAGAAGTATGAAATCATCCATAAAATTGTCAAAAGCTTCATTCGTGTCCTTAGAGTCATATACTTGCATAAAAAATAGAGAGCTGAGATGTCTTTTAAATGTAATTAAGTTTTCCGTACATGTATCCTGCTTTATTGTTTTCCAATATTTTAAATTGCAAGTCTTGTTTATTGGTACTTTAAGTATTTGAGATGTATTATCCGAAAGGATCAGATCTACAACTTCAGCTTTACATTCTTTCCGATAGTTATGAGCAAAATTGTCAATACAGGTTTGACTTTTTAACCTAGTGGGAGTACAAAGCGCTAGTTTTAAATTGTACTTCATAAGAAAGTATTCAAGTTCTAGAGTAATTTTGTTTCTTTTCAAAACATCAATATTATAATCTCCATACAAAACGATTTTCTTATTTGAAGATAGACAGGTTTTATTTAAAATATAATCCAATTTATCATAAAATATTTCGTAGTTATATTTTGGGATTCTATAAATACAAATATTAACAATTTTATGAGCTATTATTTCAACAGCGCAGCATTCAAAAATGCCTGAAACTGATTGTTTTGCTATTTCCGATATTTCTGCAAACTGCAATCCCACTCTTACGAAAATACCTGTTCCTCCTCTCTTAGTATTTCTAGAAAAGAAAGCAGCCGGACAAAAATTCGGAATGTGCAATAAATTCTCATAACCTTTTTGTATGAAATGTTCTGTAACACAAATAACATCTATTATCGTTCCCTTATTAATTAATTCTACTAATTTTACTGTTAGTGCATCAGATTTATTAATTAGACCAGCTATGTTTTGATGTAAGATGTTAAGGTAGTTCACGAAAAAACTGAGAACTTGACGGTTGTGAATTATTGGAAAAATCGTGTTGACTATGATTAATTTTAGGGTGGCAGTTCACTTCTAAGTGCGTAGCATTCAGGCCGCATAGGCTAAGAATTAAGTCTTGTAAATCTGATATAACTATGTTTAAACCACTGTTATTTAAGGTTCCATAGCGTTTGCTGTAAGTATCATAGTCATAAGATAGGTTCAGATTTGAGTCAAGTAAATATGCATAGTTACATGTGTTTATGTCCAAGTAAATTAGGTTATTGAATGTTTCTACGCGGCTGTTATACATTATGTTAGCATCTATCATATATTTAAACGACGGTAAACAAATTATAAAATTAGTGTGGCTCAATTCTATTAACTTTTCTCTAACAAATATGACTAATTCCAAATAGTTGTGTGTTTTCCGAAAGTCTTCCTCTCCAATGTAAATAACACAATAGTCTGAGTGCGTAAAGTTTTGCACTTTTCCTTCAATTTTGTAAAGAACAAGATTCCGCATTTTTCCCAACAAGATTCCGCAGAGCCTGTGTTACGAACTTACGACAAAGGTGGTGGTATATTTAATCACTTAATTTTTGGCGGTCATCCAATCCAAGCCTTATTATATTAACTTCTCACATTGCTGACATAAAGAAATGGATTTTGATTTATTTTTCTCTCTCTCTTGATCGAATTAGAAGAAGATAGTTGGAAGCAGCCCCGGATCTAGATTTTTTTTGAGGCGGGGCAAGAACTGCCGTCTGCCGCCCCGCTCCCCACCAATCTTTTATGGGGATGCACTAAGTTAGACCCCGCGATATTTAAATTTTCTTAAAATGAAGATTTTGGCAGCAACATATTCAAATTGTATCGATCGATAATGCGCCAATTCAATAGGGGCGCCAAAACTGTTGTAAGAAAGAAAAAAAAAGTTGAAAGTTGCGGTGTGCTGTGCACCACGCACTTGTCTGCTACGCTTAAATTTGTTGCCCCCTGAAGTTGGCGCCCGGGGTACGGGCCCCGGATTGCCCCCCTTAGATCCGGGGCTGGTTGGAAGTATAAACGCTTTTTCACGTGACTTTTCTGCCAACTTACTCCTACCGCAAGCCGCGTTAGAAAACTTCGTTCAAAAACATTTTTTTTAAAGAACGAAAAATACTAATTCGCCCTAAGAAATTATCGACTTGTCAATTTTGGTTTCATGACATGACCCCAACCCTACGGTAGTCTCGTTATCATTTTTGCTAGAAGACATAATCGCATGGCAAGTGTATGTCAATTTAGCTGATTTGACGTACATTTTTGTAATGCAAAAAAAATTATTTTGAACCTTATGAACATAAAAACGAAGTGTAGTGACTCATGGTGACGTCACGAAAGCAATGCGAGAAAAATACTCGATTCATGCCTTGTTTTATGTTGAATCATGGTTGAATCGAATGAAAAGTGAAAATGTATTATGAGGTTAGGATTTTGAAAATCAATGAAAACATGACTAGATATTTAAAAAAATACTTAAATATGGAAGGTTATTCCGTCTTTATTTAAGTTTGACGTATTTGAACGCTTTTTACATGTTTTAACAGCACAACAAGGCATTTTCACGGAGCACTGATGAGAACCCCGCGACTCGAAAACGATTAACGTTGTGTGTTCGAATCGATTTGAAAGTAGTTTTTATGAACGTGTTAGAGCATTTGCTCTTGTACTTTTACAGAGGGGGAAGTATTCGTAAGGCTTCTCCAGTGATATACACTCTAAGTATCATCCACATACTAAGTGGGGAAAAATACGTATTATTGAAGCTAACTCAAAAACTACTTAAGCAAAGTTAATAAAATTTATATGGGACTACTTCTGAAGTATGATCTACCAAACAAAACAAGAATCATCAAAATCAATTCATAATTGACGGAGTAATCGCGTAACAAAAATAAAAAAAAATAAAAAAACATAGTCGAATTGAGAACCTCCTCCTTTTGGAAGTCGGTTAAAAATAATTTACATTCTTTAAATTCATTAAAATTAATGTCAATTAAAATCCAGAAATTCATTATAAAACCATAAATAATAAAAATAAAAGTCAGAATCAGTCAAAGTTAGTCAGATGACTGACCTAACAAGTGACCTCCAAAGCGGGGACGAGATCCTATCGGCTATTGTCTTCAAGATATCGTTGGGGCTGCCACGCATAATGTAGCGTTAAGAAAATGGTGACCACTTGAACTTCATCACATTTATAATTTATCTCATTACTTGTCAACGATCAAATAACACACAGTTTTGACGTCGCCATTTGCATTGTAGATGTGACGAGGTTCTAAGTATGGTTAAGGTTTTCGTGAGTCAACCGTACATACCACTTAATAAATCTTAATAATATTTATTTGGTTAAAGAACTGTTTTATCCTCCGATTGAAACATACATTAATGAAAAATAAAAAGTTATGTTTTTGAAACAATTAATTAATTACTCACAATTTGGGCTGGGTCTCCATGTACAGATATTTGAAGAACTTCTAGTGTTATTTCAAATCTGAGTAGAGAAAGGCCAAAAAATTCTACACTCTGAAACACGATCTGAAAATCAAAAAGTTATTTTTTTTAAACCGGCCAAGTGCGTGTCAGACCACGCACAGTAAAGGGTTCCGTAGTTAGAATGAATTTATCCCAAAAACAAACTTAACATTGTAGTTGAAAAACATATTTTCCATACATCGATATATGTAACGGTCAATTCTTCAACTGAAAATTTAAGTTAGTAACAGCAAAAAATTAAAAAAAATTGTTTTATAAAACTACAAATGAACAATTTTCGGACTTTTTCCTTTATATGTGCTGTAAGACCTCCCTCTCATAGAGAGGTGGCCTGTGTCTCAGCAGTGGGAACATTTATAGGCTGATGATGGTGATGATTAAGACCTTACTTCCTGCCAAATTGCATGATTCTAGGTCAACGGGAAACACCCTGTAGGTTTTGATTTATTTGCGAGTCTCAAAATATTGTAGCATAAATAGCTGATTTTTTTATTGAGTTGACTTAGAAGCTGGATTTTTTTAGAGCTCCAAGGTAAAATGAATCTACGTATTTGATATTAATTTCAACTTGATACCTCCACGCGTTCCTGAGGAAAAAGGTCTTGACAGACTGACGAACGGAAAATGAAGTGATCCTATAAGGGTAACATATTTTTATAAGTCTTAACAATGTTTTAAGAGTGTTTACCATTTGTTGGTAGGAAGTTTTGTAGAAGTCATAACACTCCAAAATATTTGCGTAAGCTTGAAACATTCTTTTGCATAGAGTTTCATTGTCGCTATGATCGATCTGTTGCAAGTGTTGTACTTCAATGTTCCATATATTAACTTTCTCCTTTAGCAGCTTAATCAGTCTGATAGCGTTCAAAATGTTAACATCAAAACACATCACAGCTAACCAACCCAAGAAAGTTATTAAGGAAACGTTTAGTTCTATTATAGAATAAATGTAACCGTAAATGTTAAAACATGTGATTAAAATGACACTAGTCCAATTTAGAATGATGAAACGCTTGAAATTTGTCTTTTCGTTAAGAAATCTGTGAACTTCTTGAAATTTCAAGACAAATGATACATTTATTTTCGTGTGCAACACATTATCGACGTAATTTATGGCGAATCCGATAGAGAATATGAAAAAATCGACTATAGAGGTGATATATATTATACTAATATATCTTCTGACATGTTCGTTAACATGTATCTCGTAAACGTGAAGTAAGAAAAAAACCATGGTTAGAAGCATGACACATAATGACACCAACTTTGTTAACAGGCTGTTTGGATTTATAAAGTCTTTTTTTATACGATACTTTGGACACAATAGAATGTTATGCATTAGGTTTAAAGGCAAAAGCATTGACTGTACATCTTTATCAACCAAGTTGTCCAAAGGTACTGGCACACAATGACTTTTTCTCTCGTTACAAAGTATTTTTCTTTTAAAAAACTTCATTTTGTCCAGAGTACGCAGGCACTAGTGACGCATTATTTTGTTCTTCAAGAATATTATCGATTACCGATGATGGCCGTACGATAATTTATTATCAAAACACATTATGAATATTAATCTTATTTAAATGCCTTATTATTATTGTTCATCAAGTAACTTGTCGTGCCTTGCTTGCTTAACTGCCTCGTTAGTTCAGTGGTCGCAAGCGCTACTGCTGAACATGAAGTCCTGTAGTCCATTCTTCTTCTTCTTTTCGTGTGGTTAGTGATTAAGCTGGTGTCAGAGTTTTAAAGTTGCCCATGGGCCATTCCCCCCTTATCTCCGAAACTACTGAGCCTAAAATGTTGAAAAAATACAGAGAATGGTTCTTCACTCATATAAGAAAACCTATAATAAATCTACGGTCTTAAAATAACATGGTAAATCTATCAATATTGTGCGTACAAACTTATATTTGCAGTTGGAATGTATGGGATAACAAGTATTTCTATTTGGGATAAATTCATCCCAACTACGGAACCTTTCACTGAGCGTAGTCCAACACGCACTTGGCCGGTTTTTTAATTTAGATTTATTTTGGGCGCAGACTCTTTTACATATCTTCGAATAGTTTCTTACATAATTCTGTACCTTCAGTGAAAAGTGATATATCTTGACCTATATCAGTTTTAATATTCTTACACTAAGTTTAACAGTAAAAAAAGCAATTTTTGGTCTAATTGGTACCCCTCTAAGATTAAAATTGAGTAAGCTTATTTTGGTGTAAAGTGCTTTAACTCATTATCTGTCACGATGCCTCATTGAGGTGGATAACAATTAAAATTCTATTGTGTCTCGTTAATGACAGTTGAAAGGCTAACTAAGCATTTCATACATTTATTAATGTGTAATAAAATACATTTGAAATAATATCAATGTGAACTGAACAAATATTTCAAGTACAGTACAGACCAAAGTCCATAAGCAATCTCACAAAGCAATAGACTGACGCTTCGGTTTGACTTACGACTTTCTTCTATAAGTTGTTACAATACTGTAGGCACGCACATTACACACACACACTCACTTTGTCTGCAACCAATGACTAGTTCGATAATCATTCGTTTTTTGTTTGATTCGTCTAGTTCACATAAATATTAAAGTTTAGCAGGTAGACCACAGAAAATTAACTAAATTATTTCGATTTCTGTGGGGTAGACAGATGCGATTCGTTACGAGTATTCACTTAATAGAACTTTGTTGGTTCGTGATTATTGTCGGTGACGAGTATTTAGCTATTAGCGGTGTTGTGGTTTTCAAAATGCAAAATGAAATATAAGATCAAATATTATGGCGCTGCGTAAAAGTGAAACCGGACTAAGTGTGAGTGTTATAATTTAAATATTTCATATTAACATAAATCTTAATCAAAGGCATTGTTGAAAGAACAGAGGTATTGTTGAGACAGAAGATGCCTTTAAAATTTTAAATTAATTATGAGGTTTAGTTCGATTAGTGAATAATAAATAATTAGGTATTATGTTAATAAATACAGTGTTATTCTTTGTTCTAGAGAAATACTATGAGGGTTAAGAGACATGAGGAAGGGGCTTATTTCGAATAACAGCAACGTCAAATGGTGAATGAATATGAAACAAATGGTTTCATACCAACGAGATATTTTGCTGAATTATTAAAAACACGTCATTATGAACCGTTCGCCGTGCACTTTCAGAGTGCATGTAAAAAATGTAAAAGTGAATGTGAATGAAACCGGACTAAATGTGAGTGTTATCATTTAAATATTTCATATTTTACTAAACATAAATCTTAATCAAGGGTATTGTTGATAGAATAGAGGTATTGTTGAGACAGAAGATGCCTTTAAAGTTTTAAATTCATTATGAGGTTTACCTCGATTAGTGAATAATAAATAATTAGGTATTATGTGTAATAAATACTGTTATTCTTTGTTCTACAGAAATACTGTGAGGGTTAAGAGATATGAGGAAGGGGCTTATTATCGAGTAGCAGCGACGTCAAATAGTGAATGAATATGAAACAAATGGTTTCATACCAACGAGATATTTTGCTGAATTATTAAAAACACGTCAGTATGAACCATTCGCCGTGCACTCTGAAGGCTTGCATCACTGAAGACAGCTAGAAAACCGTTATTGACCTTAAAATATTGACCGTACCAACTTAATAAACAACAGATTCGTTATTGCATGAATTTATGGTAACGAATTTTTTAAGCACGTTTCAATATGGTGTTTGTCGTATTTCTAGCAGATAGGCCAAAAATGTTTAATATTATTTTAGTAATATTATGGATTAAGACATTTATTCCTCAAAAACAGAATACAATTATTCACTTAGAATGAGAAACACTGGTTACATAAACGTTCTTTGGAACGAGTATCGGAATGGTATGTTATAATTAGAAGTAGGTATAATATTGTTAGTCGCTAACTTATCATTATGTTAGTAAAATAAACTATGCTAAAAAAGATCGAGTTTAGAAGGTATTTTATACATTAAAAAAAAAAAATGTTTTGGTTGGTGTAGGTAATCTGCAAAAAATATTGAAGCTATGAGTCCATATTATTACGTATCGAAACACAGTTTCTATCATAGTTGCTATTTAAAGTGTAATCACTTTTTAATGTTTATTTTTTATTTAAACTTAGGTTAAATTTGCATTTAGTTTACATTTTCTTGTTTTTGTTGTTAATAAAACTATATTTAAAGTTTTTGTTATTGATAATATAGTTTATGTAAATATTGCGAGTTATTATGAAATATACTTAAAATAATTGAAAACTTTTCATTATGTGGAATTTTAATTTCTTTTTAAATAGGGGAAAAGATTGTATTCCCTTAATATGTTTCAGCACTTCATTACTTATACATTTTGGCACCCTCATACTTAATATTTCTAGTACAGACGCCAGCACATCAAGCTACCCGAAACTGTCAAATTTTCCCAATCAACTTTGAACCTTAGACTTCAGCGATAAAGTTGAAAATCTATTAAATAAATTTGACAGATTGTAGTAGCTTGATGTGCTGGCGTCTGTACCGCAGTTGGTTCGTGGTCTACTATATAGGCAAATATCGTTAGCATTTCTCAGTAACCGAGTCTGAATTTGCGCTTTTTTTTGTAAAAATTATTTGAGAATGTGTATCTTTTGTCAGTATCTTCCATATAAGGATGCAAGTATGGAATTTATATATTTGTGCAAGTGTCATTAATTTGGTTTTATGAAAAGCAGTTTTGGTTGGCGTTAAGTAATTAAGATGAAAGAGCAATTTAATTATTTTGTTTTGAGTGATTTGTGTTTTGTAATTTTGGATTTATTAGACCAAGATATTATTATTATTTTAGGATTAAAATTTGAGGTTTAGTTTCAATCTTCTTTTCGTAAAGAAAATGAATACTTAAGCTATAACCTCAATACCAACCAATATTTAAAATAAAATCTAAAATAATAACTGCCTATACTTAACCTTAAAATCAACTATTTTGTCAGTAGTTTTTTTTTTACATTTTAAGTAGTCTAATATTCTATATATTACTAATACAATAACATGCTTTTAGGAACAACCTGTATTAATCTAAATTACATTCCCCCACTACTTTTTGTTTTAAGGACGGTCAGTAGATTGGTCACCGATGTTCGCTCGTTAGTAATAGATGAATATTTCGCTTATTACACTCATTGTGTTTTTGTTATTGTTTCATTTTATAATTAAGAACTTAAGTTTGTTTTAATTGTATAAATCATGTGGTCGATGATTTTGGTGCACGGTAAAACTCTAATGAGTTTATGTTTGCACCAACTTATTATGTATAAAGATGTAAGTATACTACTGAATAAATAAATAAATAATAAATAATTGTAGCAGTTTGTTAATTAATTATACTGCTCATCTACCAAAAAAGGCCTGAGAGGTTATGTAAAATAAATATAACGAATAAATATTTTTTAATTTTATGATCACATATCACGCATTTTTTATTCTAAGCCCTTTATTGCAATAACAACATTAATAAAAAGGCAGCAATATTTACGAAATATTAGTATTGCAAACAAAAATAGTAATATTTGCAAAAACAGCGCTGTGATTCACGAGATTAGAACCTTAGCCATCTTGAATCTAAGCCCAATGCTTAACGCCTTCTGCTATCTGCACATACAATTTACTTTCGAATTTTAGCAATGCCATACACTGGCCAAGGTCACGCGTAAGATGCGTGTCTAACAAAAGGCGCCCGCGAACCGTGACGATACGATAGTGTGCATTCTCTGTGGTGTGTGTACGGCACACCCACCACAGACGTCTGACTGTTTACACATACACATGTACGGACTACAGCGCGTGTTCACAGCAATACGAACCTTAGCCTTCCTATGCACTTTTACGGTCGACTGTACCTTAATGTATATTAATACAATTATGAACGGCTTGATCAAAAAGCAATGATTTTTCGTGATATAAAATTATACAAAGTTTTCCTGGAAGTATGGATCAAATCGAATAAGGGCGTGAACAAAGTCATTTCCAAACTTTTTAACTCTTTGAATGTCTGTGCAAATTATTACGGTTCAAAAGTTATGACCAAGTTTTGTTTTTTTACACCACATCGCATAGTGCTCAAAAAAATAAAATAAAATATAAATTAAAAAAAAAATTGTCAAAGCTATCAATTTAATTATTTTTTCACGACGTTTTAGAAGAGTGGGCTTTTCTTGTGGTAATTCTTTTACGCAGCTAGTAAACATAATTATGTTCAGTAAGAAAAAGCATTTACTGCAAAGGCTTCGGTCTGGCAAAAAAATGACTAAATCGAGCGTTATTCATAGGAAAAAGTTACACTAGCGAAAGTTGACCACGTATTAGAAAAACTTGACCATAGAGATTATTCGGAGGTATGAATCACTAGGATATTCTTTTTAGTTTAAAAGTTAGAGAAGTTTATTAACAAAGAGGTCGTATTTTTACATTACACTAGCGAAAGTAGGTTAAACTTAGAATAAGTTTAACCACTTTCGCTAGTGTACTCTTAACTTTTTCCCCCAAAAATCACTCGAAAATTGAGTAAAATTTTTGCGTCCTGAAAACATTTTTAATTGACAGCCCTGATAGTTCTTGTGCGAAATGAATAAAACAAAAATTGGTCAAAACTTTTGAACCGTAAAAAATTGCACCGACATTCTCAGGGTTTGATTTGATCCATACTTCCAGGGACACTGTATAAAACATCGCTGCTATTACCAAATACCAACTGTGGCCCAATCATTAAATTTTGGTTTAGTATTTATTGTTACATCATCATTATCATCATCTGGTTCAGACATAGGCCTCTCAAATTACACGCCATTCAGCTCGATTCTCGACAACTCTCATCCAGCTGTACCAGCCACCCTATGATCCTGATGGCATCCTACCTTACGTTTTCCAACTACCCCAACGGTCATCGGTTCTACGGCTAATATGGCTGGCCGGCTATTCTGCTATTCTGCCTAGGGCTCCAAGGACTTCTCTGTATAAAAAGAACAGTTATCATATGTGTGGACTTATCTATAACAAAATACCAAAGAACTTTAAAGAGTTACCTAATAATTTATTTTTTATTAAGTTAAAATCATGGCTATTGGAAAAACAATTTTATTCTATAAATGAAAATGTTAATAATCTATGTTAAATTAATGTAATGATAATATTAACAAGGAATGTATTGTAAAATTAATTAATAATAGAAACATTTAAAGCATGCAATTAGATATAAATATAATACTCTAGCATTAAATACATTGTAATGTTTTGCATGTCAAATGTCTGACTTTATATTAGGAACTTATTACTGACTATAATACCAACACTGTACCAATACTTATTGCAAATAAATGATTTGATTTGATTTGGCCCATTGCCACTTCAGCACATGTTGATAAACAAATACGAAACAAGGTTGGTTTAAACATTTTCAAACAAAGTTTTAGTTTTAAAATTAATGATTTTTTTTTTATTTAATAAGTTTTCAAGTACTTAATTCAGTTTTACTCAATCAATTAATACTTAAATTCAATAAAATATTTTATCACCCAATTTCACAGTAACAAACATTTTATTTATTATCACATCTATTAGGAGAATTATAAAAACGTAAACTGCAGTAATACAATGGTATAGTTAGAAAGTAAAGACATAATTTTCAACGCAAAAGTAGCATCAACGTAGAACATTCCACAAACATTCATCTTGTTGAATCTAGCTCGATGTAGGCGTTGAATATTCTTGCTTAGCTTTCTCTCGGCATCTGTAATATTAGAATAAACGACTTGAATTTGACGAATAAAATCTAAGTTGATTTGAACAATTACGACACGCACCCTTTCTATTATTCTGTTAAACTGCCAAAAGTTATTTTTAAATTTATATAATATTTTCTCTTTATATTCGTCCTTTTAATCGGAAAAACATAAAGTGTAATCGCCAGTCTCGTATTTGGCGTTTGTTAATGTTTTGTATGTCCGTTTCTCAGTTGACAAAGGCCTCCTCGAACCTTCTCCAGTCCTGTCTCTCTCTGGCCACTCTGCTCCGTATTGTTCCAGTGACCTGTCTAATGTCATCTCCCCATCTTTTATCCAAGAATTATTAGAACATTTAAAAAAATAACTTCGATAAAATTACCTGTGCAATTTGATGTTGAAATAAGCGCGCATGAACCTTGAGCATTATTCATTGCAGTGTAAAATTGTTCGCAGCACTCACTTAAAACAGTGTGAAGCGTTAAACCCTTTATCGCCCAAATGTACACAAGTATGGTGTAAAAAACCGCAGAATCCTGAAAAAAATAAAAGCTCTGTAATTCTGGGTACTGTAGAGGTTTTATTTGCATACCTTTGACAACTAAATTAAAAGTTATTGGTATAATGTGAAGATAAACACTAATTCATATTTGAAATAAGAAAAAGGTCGAGTGTCAGCCCCGATGGCCGACAGCGGTTGTGGATTATCTGGTCTTTTCTATAAAAATCTTACCGTGAAAATTGAAGTGAAGAGAGCTTGAAGTGAACTATCATCCTACCTGAGGCTAAGGAATCTAGGGAATGAAATCTCACAGTGAAGTGAGTTTGAAGTGAGCTGCACTTCAAACTCACTTCACTGTGAATTTTTTATAGAATAGCACTATAAATTAATACAATATAAGACGTTTATCTTCTCTACAAAAGTTATGGACTTAATATGTATGTACAAGCAGCAGTAGGCATGAATAGTAGTAGAGATAGTCTATCTGAGAGGGATCAACAAATTCTCCGTTCCTTGATAGTCCAGCGTTTTCAAATACGTAGTCACTGAATTTTTACATTTATGTTTAGCTTGAGGATATCTATTAAGGATCATCCTTAGCTTATTGTACAATTATTGCCCAAGGAAGAAGAAGAAATTACGCGAGTGCGCAGAACTGGAAGGAAGTGTTTGGCATACTCTGCCTTTTCGGCGTTTATCCCTATACAGATTTGGATCGTATTGCAACTTTTTTTTTTGGGTTTGAAATTATCAAATAACTTCTGCCGCTCTGGGTGGAACGGGAGGGCGTGTCAGACTCTTACTGACTAAAACCCACCCGTGTTCCTTCAGTTGCCATGTTGCCGGGGGGCTACGATTTCCCTTTCGGCCCTTATTCGCAGCCCCGGCAGGCATTGGCCCTAGCGGACCCCGTCAATTCTGCTGACATCTCTTTGAGGCGCGCATGGAACACAACGCGCCGTCGACCTGGACCTGGTCCTTATCGGACGACGAGCTACCCATTGCTCACCGTCCACAAGCCCACGCTTACGGTGGCCGGAAATCTGCCTGTGATTTCCGACGCCCGGGGCGTCTCCCCCTGCGGCGGTTAGGGGCGTGAGGGCGCAAAATTTGCCTCTACCTCACGCGTTCCGCCTCCTCCTTCGCGAGCATTACTGCTTCGCAGAAGGAGGTGACGGCCTCCCATTTCGTCTCGCTCCGTACCATGGCCCGAATCAGGGCCGGACGCGAGAGATCACCGCCGCCGATCGCCTCTACGAGGACACGGCGATGCCCCGCCCAAGCCGGGCAGACCTCCACCGTATGCTCCACCGTGGAGTGTTCTTTAAGCACAGTACGCAATATGAAAGTTTGCCTAACAGTGAGTATAATAATTGGTTAGCTTGCAGGTGTGTGGGTAAATTTTAATCTACTGAATTCAATAAAAAACACAGATTTTGACAGCCCATTTGTCGCCAGCTATGTAAAAATATATCTGTGTATGGATGGACGTGAGATTTTGAAATTGCCAGCAAGTTGCCAGCAATCAAAGCCACTGCAAGTGTACCTAGCATAAGATATTATTGTACTAAAACAGAATTAAGATGAAGAAAGATATACTCACAAACTCATGTACAACAAGTGCAGTTAATTTTAAAAGTTCGAGTGTTAATCGCAATTTTATCAATGTAAGACAGAAGAACTCTACCGTGTGAAAAAAGATCTGTAAAAAAAACCACTTAGCTTTATATCTCAATACTCAATATCTTTATTAAAAAGTCTTGGCGTTGTTCTAGATGGCAAAATTACCTGGAGTGAGAACACTGATGCGCTTCGCGAAAAGGGTCTGAAGGCTATTAGTGCGTTAAAATCTATTCTTAACAGAAAGTCTAAGTTAAACGCCGCCACAAAGTTACGCATTTATACCACCCTCGTCGGCCATGTCTGACATATGCTGTGCCAGCCTGGACTAGCCTGACTGATAAAAACTACAATAAGTTGGAAGTTGTTCAAAATAAGGCAATCAAAATATCATTTAACACTGCCTTTCGTACAAATTTAAAACGAATTCACGAACAAATAAAATTTCCAACTATTAAAAATTGTATCTTATAATCCAGCCCGAAAATTCTATTTACTTAAAAATTCCAAACATTATAATCCATTAATTTCATCCATAGGAAAAAGTAGATCAAATAACTTATCGTATTCAACAACTAATAATCGATATCGTTTACCACATCACTATTTTCTGAGTGAATAACAATAAGTACCTACCACCGGACCGACCGTGGTGCTCTCACCCGATCGCAGTAGGCATACTCGGCGAAAAGTTACGCAAATTACCCACAGTCTAGAATTATCATTTCTCTGTTTTGGCTCATCGATGAGATTTATGTTCAAATCTAAGTTACTTATATTATACTATTGTAATGTTTTATACTGCTCTTCAATTAGTTTTTATATTAGTTGAGTGCATTACCTTTAGTAGGTAAACAGTAGTGGTATGCGTTTAGAGTCAGTGCTACTAATGCCCGTTTTCACCGACATCCCCTAAGTTTATGGGATCCCCTAAGAATGGTTAGGGGCATGTTAGAAGGCGGTTTCTGTTTCACCAGAAGTAAGGGGTCTATTAAACGTTAAAAGGTCCCCTAAATTTAGGTGGCCGAAATGTGGGCCCATAAAGCGGCACATACGTAAGTGATCTCTCAAGCAACGAATATGGATAGTGATTTATTTGAAATTGTTGAAAATTTAGAAACTGTTTGTACTATATTTGACGTAAACAACAGCCGTAGACCAAAAATATATCGGAAACGACCAAACTACTTCGAAAGTTTTTATGAAATTGACTTTTTCGTGATTTCAGAGTTGTTCCCATAATGAAAGTTGTTTATATTCATGGGTAGAACATCCTGTAAAAATTTCGAGTCGGTAAAAAAAAACATCCAGTACAAATAAATAATAATAAAGAAAGAAGTGTCAAATATAAACAAGACCACAGATAACACGCGAGGTTTGTAATGTATAAATATGCAAGAAAATATTAAATTAATTAAAAATATGAATGAAATAATATTCATTATTGCTATTCATCATTTCAGCCGAAAGACGTCCACTGCTGGACATAGGCCTCCCCCAAGTACCGCCACTTCGACCGGTTCTGTGCTTTCCGCATCCAGCGGATTCCTGCGGCCTTCACAAGGTCATCGGTCCATCTTGTGGGAGGCCTTCCAACGCTACGTCTTCCGGTATTGCTATTAAAACATGATTAATAAATATATGTATCCATAGAAGTGTATACTTAAGAGAATTTCATAAAAACTATCTTTTTACAAAGTATCGATAAGTTCGAAGATGAATCAGTTACTTTTATCGAAAACAAAACGTCACATAGATATGTGTCCCCTAGTTAGGTGGTAAAAATGATGGTGAAACGAAATTTAATTTAGGGGCTAGTTTAGGGGAACTTTTAAGCTAAAGATCCCATATGTAGGTGGTGGTATAGGGGATGTCGGTGAAAACGGGCATTCGAATATTGCTGTATTCATATAAGGACTTATTGGAAAATGTTTATAGAATACTAGCGACCCGCCCCGGCTTTGCACGGGTATAAACTTCGCACGGTTATAAACCGGGTTATTATACATATAAACCTTCCTCTTCAATCACTCTATCTATTAAAAAAAACCGCATCAAAATCCGTTGCGTAGTTTTAAAGATTTAAGCATACATAGGGACAGAAAAAGCGACTTTGTTTTATACTATTTAGTGATGAATAGTAAATTCAGTGTAAAATGTTTGAAAAGGTAAGTTAGCCTAAGAACTTGTTATTTTTAAGATTGTACACAATTACAATAGGATCTTATTGTATGCACTTTTATATTATTATGTTCATAATAAAGACCTTTTAAAATCAATCAATCAATATCTTTATTGCTTTACCATAATGTGTACTTAAGCGGTAATTATAAAATTTAGATCATTATGGACACTGTAGGGCACAGCAAGAAGGGTAGGAGAGAGGAAGCCCTGTTTTAGGAGATCAGTTAGTCAGATAGGTTGTTGTTTTTATGGGAACAAGTTTAAACTTACATAATTATAATCAAAGTTAGGAGATCGCAAATAACGTACTAACATTTCGCTTAACTATTCATGTTTTATCTGCAAAAAGTACTTAAATATTTTGGATTATTTTTATATACCTGTACATATGTATTATAATTCTGTTTATTCATATAAATAAATTGTTTTCCTTTGAATAATTATTATTGATATATTATTTCATTTCTTTGACAAATCTCGGGACCCTGGGGTCCCGGACCTTTGGAAGGCGTATGAGGGGCCGAAGCCAACTCGCAGAGGCCCCTTAGATATTTTTAAGTATTGAGGCACTAACCGACGATTATCCCTGTATGCACTATCCAAGTGCACCCAAGGATAACCCTCGGTTGGTTAATTTGATTAAATTTCCTTTATTTCATTAAAATACTTATAAATTACATTTTTAAATATTAGAATATAAAAAATATAAGAACATTTAAAAATATAAAAAATAGTAGCCCACCGGTATCGGGAACAGGGTCCAAGCTACCGGCGGTCAGGGCTCCAGAGAGAGGAACCTCCTGACAATGCGAGCCGTGTCCAGGAGTACCGCTTTCTGAATCAAGCCCTTGATCCAGCTGCCCAACGAGAGCCTCCTTAGGTGTTGGTCGAGGCTCTTGGCAATTAAGCCATTGGCTGATACGACTATCGGCACAATGATCGCTGAGTCCACATCCCACATGTCGACAATCTCGTGAGCCAAGTCAAGATACTTGATTTGTTTGTCTTTTTCGGCTTTCACGAGGTTCCCGTCATGCGGGACTGTTATGTCAATAATCATTGTGCGCCGCTCTACTCGATCCACCACCACTATATCAGGTTTATTGGCAACAATAGTCCTGTCAGTGATGATGGATCGATCCCAGTACAATGTGATATTTCCATTTTCGAGAACTGGGTCGGGCACATACCTGTAGTATGGCACTTCCGATTCCACAAGGCCGTATTTCAGAGCAAGTTGCTGATGGATAATCCTGGCTACAAGGTTGTGTCTATGCAAGTACTTTTCGTTTGCTAGACGAGAACACCCGGAGATAATGTGTCGGATTGATTCTCCCGGACGGTGGCATGCCCGACAGATGTCAACCGTGCCATCCTTCACAATAAATCTCCGGTAATTGTTCGTTATGATAACTTCATCCATAATTGCACAGATAAAACCTTCGGTCTCCCCGAAGAGGTCACCAAAACGTAGCCAGGTCACAGACGCCAGTAAATCTACATCGGGTCCATGTAGGGCCCGGAAAAAGCGTCCGTGAAGCTCCTTACTCTGCCATACCTCCCTGCGATCGTTAGTGTCAAGCACTACAGGCTTGCGCCAGTTCTCTTTAGCCAAGGAGAGCGGGGTAAGACCCTTGTCCACCGCGACCACATCTCGATGCATCCTCACGTTGGCTTCTAAGAAATATTCCCTAAGACTGCATATCTCGCGATTGTGGAGGGTCTTAGCGTTTAAAAAGCCTCGACCTCCACACTTTCGCGGGATATACAGTCTCATTATCGAAGACCGTGGGTGATGCATTCGATATGCAGTCAGCAGCGTACGGACCCTCCTATCCAGGGCGTCTAGTTCGGTCTGAGTCCATTTGAGTATGCCGAAGGAGTACATCAAAACCGGCATGACCCAACCGTTGAAGGCGCGCACCTTGTTTCCGCCTGATAGAAGACTATTAAATACTTTCTTCAGGCGGCCAAAGAAGCGCTCCTTCAACGATTGCTTCATGTCAGTAACATTGATGCCCAACGCTTCCGACATACCCAAATACTTATAGGTTTCGGATGCGGAGAGGGCTCTAAGGTTTATGGAATCCGAGAGTTGGGTTCCCACGGATTCCACAATCTTCCCTCGCTTTACATACATGACCGCACATTTGTCCACACCAAATTCCATCCTGATGGCGCTACTGAAAGTTTCAGTTACTTTCAGTAGCTCCATCAGTTGCAAATTGTTGGGGGCAAAAAGTTTTAGGTCATCCATGTAGAGGAGGTGAGATATAACCTGACCACCTCTCCTCAACCGATAGCCAAGACCTGAATCCTCCAGCAGTGTGCTTAGGGGATTCAGGGCTAAGCAGAACCAGAGCGGACTCAAACTGTCTCCCTGGAATATACCTCGCTCAATCCTTATCGGCTCACTATTCCTCTGGATATTTCGACATCCTGGATAGCGAAGGACCGTCCTCCATTGCCTCATACACGACATCAGGAAGGTGCGCAGAGTTGTATCTACCTTATACAACTCCAGCACCCTCATGAGCCATGTATGTGGCACCGAGTCATAGGCCTTCTTGTAGTCTATCCAGCATGTTGACAGATCCTTTCGGGAACGGCGAACTTGTTGGCTAATGGCCATATCAATGAGGAGTTGCTCCTTAGTACCGCGGAACCCATTCCTACATCCATTTTGAGAGGCAGACATGATGGAGTTGGTGTCTATATGTTTGGTGATTTTAGCTCTCAAAATGGATGTAAGAACTTTATAGACCGTCGGTAAACACGTGATCGGCCTATAATTCTTGGGTTCCGCGGTGCTACCAGATTTATGGAGTAGGTGGGTAACTCCTGTCGTTAGGAACTGGGGTAGCGACCCAGACTCTAGAGCAGTCTGGTACTGAGCCGCCAAGCGAGCGTGCGATCTTACAAACTATTTAATCCAGAAATTGTGCAGCCCGTCCGGCCCTGGAGACTTCCAGTTAGGCAACGGACGGACTGCACGAGCCACATCTTGGGGGCAGATGGTAATGGCCCCCATTTCTGGTATTGGATCGCAGGCTCGCTCGACTTCCCGAGTCCAATCTCCTTCGGTGTGACTAACAGGCACCGACCAAATGCTGCGCCAGAAAGAGCACATGGCATCATTGTCTGGCAGATGCGTATCAGCCACACCTTGGTTCGGTCGCTCCCAAGCCCTATAAACCCACCTTTCATTGTTCTGGAAGGTGCGATTCTGAGTGTATCGATCTACTCGCCGCTTGTATCTACGAATACGGTTTGCCCATGCATACACTTTCTGCTTCAGGAAGTCGATGCGCTCTGTGACACGGGACATATAGCCCTCAGGGCTGATATCAGTCCCTGAGAACGCCCGCCTCACAAAGCGCATCACTCTAGGGCGAGTATTGCCCTCCCTGAAGCAGATTAGTTTGCCGATGAGCGCTCTGGCCTCACCAATACGGCGCTCAATTCTGCACTGCCAAGCTGGTAGGGCTGGTTTTGGTCGTGTAGCTCTAGAACTATTAGCAAATTTGACGTGAGCTACACGACATGCCGCTACAGCCGCGCAGTACAAAATTGAGTGAGTATCAGTGAGGTCTTCGCAGTCATCAAAATAGTTTGATAACTGCGAATCCAGAACCGCCACCAGCGCCCTATTTTTGTTATGCATGGGCAAACGAGGTAAGCGTGGCCTAAGTTCGGGCGACATATATCGATATTCCTGAATCGCACTTTCCAAAGCACTCCTCAATTCCTCATTGCATTGGGTACTTACGATTGTAGCCCTGTCGTCACTCCCCTCGTCAGCTTGGCTTGTGTTGGACCGTGGTGTTACTACAACAGTCTGCGACGGGAGAGCAACAACATGGCTACTCTGCATTTCAACTCGTAGGCGATCAAGTGCAGTGTCGTCCAGCATATGATTGCGCTGGATGACCCGCACCTGATCCGATAGTCGTTGTGCCGAAACGTTGACAGCTGGCTCAAGCACCTGAAAAAGAGAGAGCATCCGAACACGGTACGCGGTCAGATTATTTCCCCCATCTGTAGCCCCATAGTATGAGCGCATGACGTTTTCATTGATGGAGCGTGTCCATCTCATGCGCTGCACACTTCCGCAGGGGAGCTGGGACACTATCTGAGGCCGGTGGGCCTCGAGGTCCTAAGCCGTCCGGCGGCCGGCGTCCTCCCCGTCTACGAGCAGGTGGTGGCGTCGTGGGCGGAGAGAAATACTCGTCGCTCGAGCTCGACGCAACTACCGCGGCCGGTGTTGTCACAGCACTCCTAGTGGGGCTGGGTACCGGTGGCGGCGAGGCGGAGCTGAGCGACGAGTCCGGAGGTGGTGGGCGTGCTAGGCGTGCGGCCGATCTTGTCAACATTTCATCATTTCATCTTTGTGTTCTTATTTTCTGTTCATTATTGTTGTCTGGAGGTGACATCTGTCATGTCACCTCAGCTTCGGTAGTTTATGATGGAATTCTATTGCATTTTGGTGGAATAAAATCTCTTTATTGGTATTTTTTATGATTTTCTGGTTTCAAGTTTAGTATTCAAGGGAAAATTCTTGTAGTAGTGCGTCAAAATTAATATAGTTATTAAAATTACGGGAACGAGATGTTGTGTTGACACGGGGTTGCCAGTTATTAAACTGGCAACCCCGTGTCAAGCAAACTGATTAAATTATTATTATTATATTTTTTGTTAATGATTACCGTTTCGTTAATATATTTTAAACATACCTATAAATTGTGTGATTTTGACAATTATTAATTCTACTCTTAGCTTTCTTTTTTATTAATGAGTAATCGTACTAACCATTTGCTGATAGGACGTCCTGTAGATGTTATAACAGTCCAAAATATTCACGTACACTTCAAACATTCTTTTGCAAATGGCTTCATTATCGCTAGGATTCATCTGTTGCAAATGTTGAGCTTTTATGTTCCATAAGTGAACTTTATCCTTTAAAAACTTAATTAGTCTAATAGCGTACACAATGTTTACATCAAAACACAACGCAGGTAACACACATAAAAGATACAAGTAATTGTATTTTAGTTTCATGTATATAAAAATATGCATGAAAATATTAAAACCTGAGGATAGAACGACACTGATCCAATTCCAAATGATAAAGCTCCTAAAATTTGTATTTTTGTTGAGAAATCTGTGAATTTCTTGCATTTTCAAGACATAATATATATTTCTTTTCGTTTGCAATACATTGACGACATAGTTAATTATGAATCCGGTATTATAACAGACAACGCATAAGTAAGAGTAGATGTTCTTCGCAGGCACATGTTTTTCCTTTACATATTCGTTAGCAGTCACGCGATATAAGTACAATGAAATGGATATTATTAGTTTACAAAACGACACCACCTTCATTATAAGACTGTTTGGAAATATAGAGTTATCCTTAATTAAAAATCCTCAGATCGCCTCAATTCAGTGAAAATTAAATGAAGAAAAACCATACGTACCTGTGTTGTGATTGTGACAGTGAAAAGTGCTAAAATCCAACCTTACCTCTGTATCCTGTCGCTGTCTTCCTGCTCAGTGCCGCTGTATCCTGCTGGTCTCATTAGGCCCTCACGTGCCGTGTTGGCGTACGGGGTGTACCCCGAATATCTATCACTCACCTTGGGTAATTTCGCCTGGCCACGAAATGATTCGTGTTGCCGTCACAGTCGCAGTGTTCCTGTAAGTAAATCCATTCTACATCGAAACTATACGTGTTGTGAAAATAGTGCCAGTGATTTCAACTACAAAGTTTCATCGCATTTTTCCAATTATTTCAAGCTTCAAAGTGCTAGACTTAGTAACATTCAGTTAATCATTTGTTCCAATGTATCATTTTATCACTCAGCTCTGAGAATAGTGCAACATTCCTTCTTATCGCAACTCCGTACCTCACGCGTTATCTTTGTTTTGACTAACTTGCCATGCCTAAAGACGAGCCCAGTACTATGTCTAAAGAAATAAAAGAAGTCGACATGAATTTTATAAGCAAATTTATTAACAAGTTCGACGGAAACCGCGAAAAACTTAATGCGTTTTTAAATAATTGCAGAAATGCAATTAGCCTTGCGTCACTATCTCAACAAGATGTAATATTAAAATATATTCTAAGCCAACTGGAAGGCCGTGCCGAAAGTGCGTGCTCCATTAAAGAATTCGAAAACTGGCAACAGTTAGAAGAATTTCTCAAAAATCAATTCGGCGAGAAAAAACATTACGCTGCACTACTCTCGGATCTCCAAGATTGTTGTCAAACAAATAGCGAAACAGTCAACCAGTTCGCACTACGCGTAGAGACATGCCTAGCCAAACTTTTAACTGAAATCAATATTTCAATACCCACAAAAAAGAAAGGTGAACTGACTGGCCGTGTCGCTGCAATGCAAGACTTAGCATTGCATACATTTATTAGTGGCTTAAATTCTCGATTATTAACTGTAGTCAGATGCCGTGACCCTGAAACTTTAAATGAGGCCATTGGCTTCGCCGTGTCTGAAGAAAAAATACTACAGACCACCTCTAAGCGTAACCCATCAATAAACAATACCAATTCACCTAATCAAGGACGTTGGCCCCAACGTCGATTCCAACAGAACCGAAACTTAACATAGCAAAGTTTTTCAAACGAGTCTAACAGCCAAAGACCATCTACTTCAGGTCTTCCAGTGTGCCGTTACTGTAAAAACGTGGGCCATACTATTGAAGAATGTAGAAAACGGGAATTCAATAACAATCGCTTCAGAGATCAAAATAATCAAAGACCATTACCAAGGCGTTACCAAAATAATCAAGGTCAAGTTACATTTCAATGCGCCTATTTATGTAATTCCTCCTAGAACTGAAACTGTCATAGAATGTTCCGTCTCCAATCCTGATGTGAAAGAAGGACTCGTACTAGATCAATGTCATCACGAAGATTTACTGATCGCCAATTGCTTAGTCACAGTTAAAGAAAACAAAAGAATTAACTTATCAATAATCAATACTTCTGAAACTCCTATAACCCTAAAGTCAAATTTGGATATCACACTCATACCCTTAAGTTCCTTAATCAAACCTTTTGATCCTGTAAATTCTCACACAATTTGTCATTTCAAAACCACCAACTCTTACCTCCGAACACAAGAAGTATTAAACCTCCTCAGAACCTCCCATCTCAACACTGAAGAAGCAAATGCTCTTCACGATGTTTGCTCTGAATACTCAGATATATTCTTCATTCCTGGTGACAAACTTTCTCACACAGATGCACTTAAGCATAACATAACAACGAGCGCTCAAAATCCAATAAATGTAAAATCTTACCGGTTTCCAGAGGTACACAAACAGGAAGTCAACAAACAAATAGACCAAATGCTCGATCAGGGAATCATAAAACATTCAGAATCTCCATGGTCTTCACCAATTTGGATTGTTCCAAAAAAAATGATGCATCCGGACAACAAAAATGGCGTATAGTTATTGATTACCGAAAACTAAATGACATCACTATTGGAGATAGCTACCATATACCACAAATATCCGAAATTTTAGATCAATTGGGTCAAAGTAAATATTTCTCGACCCTCGACCTTGCGTCAGGGTTCCATCAAATTTTGATTAATGAAGAGGACGCCCCTAAAACAGCGTTTAGTGTACCTCAAGGACATTATCAATTTACAAGAATGCCATTTGGCCTAAAAAATGCACCGGCTACTTTCCAACGGTTAATGAATACCGCTCTTACAGGCCTCCAAGGTATACGGTGTTTTGTGTATCTTGACGACATAGTAATATACTCCTACGATCTAAACTCTCACATTGATAATCTTTCGATAATATTCCAAAGGCTACGAGATTACAATCTAAAACTCCAACCAGACAAATGTGAGTTTCTTCGACGTGAAGTCGCATACCTTGGTCACCAAATAACTAAAGATGGTGTAAAACCTAACCCTGAAAAGATAAAGGCCGTGACCCAATTTCCTACTCCTAAATCTCCGAAAGACATTAAGTCCTTCCTCGGACTCGTATCCTACTATCGCCGTTTCGTGTCTAACTTCTCGAAAATTGCAAAACCACTAACTCAACTTTTAAAAAAAGATGTCCCCTTCTTATGGGAAAATAAACAACAAGTCGCTTTTGACGAACTCAAGCACAAACTTACCTCTGCTCCAATCCTCATTTATCCAGATTTTTTTGCCCCTTTCATCTTAACATGTGATGCCTCTAATTATGCCATCGGTGCCGTACTCAGTCAAGGTCCAGTTGGTAAGGATAGGCCAATAGCCTATGCATCTCGGACCCTCAATAAGAGCGAATCTAACTATAATACCACCGAAAAGGAACTCCTTGCTATTTTGTACGGTTGCAAAATCTTTCGACCATATCTCTATGGACGAAAATTCCTGATCATTACTGATCACAGACCATTAAAGTGGTTGTTTAATCATAAAGATCCTAGTAGCAAATTACAAAGATGGCGTTTGAAACTAATGGAATATGAGTACGAAATCGGGTATCAGAAGGGAAAACTTAATGCCGCTGCTGACGCCTTATCCCGATATCCTGTAAACCCAATTCAACCAGCAGACTGTGATCCCACTCCATCCACTTCTAACCAAAATGCAGATGGTGGTTCAACACCTCGATTCAGCCCTCTAACTCTCGAGGACCTTGATATCCAACTACCTCCTGGTTCCCTAGACCTTGACGATAAACTACCGTCCATAGACCTCTTAGAAAACGACGATTCACCACCAGGAATCGATGATCCTGTAACACCTACCACAACTAACAAATCCCCAAATTCTACGACAAATTCTTCTCGCGACAACAACTATAGCAAATTCCTGAAAACAATGAGCAACAAAGACTTTAAAAGCAACGCTAAAATCACAGAACACAACGAAAGCATCCTGAAAACCAACTGCAAAATCATGATCATACCTACGTCCATCGATCTCGATGACTCCAACCCTCACGTAGAAGAAATCCTGAGCAACCTTGAAGACTCAAAGGAACTCCTAGATAGGGAAAGAATTCTCTACTCTTTTATCTCATTCAATCATAAAGGAAAGACAATATATTTCCTATTCACTAAAGTATATCACTTTTATAATAGTTCTTATGAAGACATTTATAAAAGTCTACTAAATCTTCAATCCGATACACTACGTAATCCCACTGACTCCAATCTAAATTTAGCCATTACTGATTTCCAAAATCCTTTCGACAAACATATCTGGGCAAAGATATACAACATGTTCTGTTATATCTTTAACAACACTGAAGTGTCCGTTTATATTTATCACAATACAATAATTTTTCCTACACCCTCGGAAATATCTAGAATACTCCGAGAAAACCATGACATTCCTATTGCCGGACATCTAGGATCTACGCGAATGTTTAATCGAATAAAAGAAAGATATTTCTGGAAAAATATGCGGACAGATATCGAAACATATGTAAGGAATTGCTCCCTATGCCAAAGTAACAAAGCCCTAAGACAGATTAATAAATCCCCAATGCAAATAACTACCACTTCCACTAAGCCATTTGAACGACTCAGCCTCGACCTTGTGGGTCCACTTCCAGAAGCTGGCCTTACTAAGCTCAAATTCATTGTCACATTACAGGACGACCTCACCAAATATTCCCTAGCTTACCCATCGCTAGTGCGACTGCAGAGGAAACATGTGAGTGTTTAGTGCACTTTATTTCTGTCTTCGGCATTCCGAAGTCTATTTTAACCGATCAAGGCACAAACTTCACCGCAGATTTATTTAAAAGAACCTGCGACTTTCTGAAAATAAAACAAATCTGGTCTTCCCCATATCATCCTCAAACTCAAGGTGCGCTTGAACGCAGCCACTCCACACTTAAGGAATACCTTAAATCTTATGTCAATGAAAACCATTCTGATTGGCATAAATACGTCTATACTGCTATGTTGGCGTATAATACCTCTACTCACTCTACTACCAACTTCACACCATATGAGCTCCTCTTCGGCCAGAAGGCTTTTATTCCAGACTCCATCTACGAATTACAATCAGACCTTACATATCCAGAATATCTCAAATCCTTGCATCATCGTCTAAAGCTTTCACGTGAAAAAGCCATCGAAAACATACAAAGATCTAAGGAAAGATCTAAACAGTATTATGACGCCCGCTCACGACCTGTTCAATATAAAGTAGGAGATTACGTATATCTCAAAAAATTGGTTGCCTGTAAAGTCGGTATACGGGCGAAAGTTTTACGTGACAACGACTTTGAGTGGTAAATATTTTCAAGTTAAACAAATTATTATTGGTTGAGAAACGATTTATACTACTTTTTTGATTGAAAACTACCACAACATTGTGATTACTACAACATAACCTATTCACTTATGTCTTAGTCATTTATTTCATCATGTTATATTATCAGTCTGAAATTATTTACCTTTGCTGTTTGAATTGTTGCGATGGACGAAACTACCTTCACATTATCACTACACAATTGTTTTACAATTAACTGGCAACGTGTAAACTTGTATGCAGGCGCCTAAGCGAAATAGAAGCGCAAGACATGAACCGGTGTGTATGCCTATCTCTCTCACTCTCTCTCTCTCGCTCTGTCTCTCTCGCTCTTAGGCGGGCTAACTGTGCTCGAGTGGAAGGGACGCGTGCCTTTCACTTTTTATGTCTGTCTCTCTCGCTCTTAGGCGGGCTAACCATGCCCGAGTGGAAGGGACGCGTGCCTCTCACTCGCTCTCATTGTGAGCGCATAACGTGAGCGGAGCGTAACGCAGTTTCTTGAAGTGTCACCCGGCAAACCAATTTATAAGACGTTGTCACGTCAAAATCATGTACGTTTGCGCAAAGCCTTTTCGCCAATTTGGAAAGGACCGTATAAGGTTGTAAAAGTTAATGGTAGAAACACCTTAACCTTACTCATAAATAGACGTCATGTGACACATCACTATGACGAGGTCAAACTGGCTCCTAGATCTGAAACATAGTCCTAGTTATATATTTAATACTTATTTTAATTATATTTTATTACAGTAATTCTGCGCTGGGTTAGGAGTTCATTACGCCCTTGACGAACAGTCCTGGCATCTACTTCGACCCCTTAGGTTCTTTAAGTCTAATAGATAGTCACCTTAGTATAGTTATTCCTTATGATGTATCCTTTATTAACCCGCATATCGTAAACCTCCGTCTTATCCTCGATAAATGCAAACAAATGTGTGACAATGGTAAAGTCTTTGATTATTTAGAATGTAGTAATATCTTTGAACCACTGAACACCCGTTACAATGATATAGCCCATGACAACGAAGCTATTTTTCACCTTACCTCTCGCCAGTCGAGAAGATCTGCACTTCTAGGATTCGTAGGCACTGTATCTAAAAAATTATTTGGCACAATGGATGAGGACGATGCCGTCCGATATGACAATGCCATTAAAGAGGTAGAAACAGACCAAAAGAAACTAGCCCTTCTAATGAAGGAAAATATATTAGTAACCACTATTTCACTTAGGTCTTTCAATGAAACTCTGCATATAATAAAACTAAATGAAAAGCATCTGAAAGATGCAATGGACGAATTGTCCCTAGATATTCTAAATCTGACTTACGTTTCACAAGAATTAGGTATTAGGTCTCGCATCCTGGAATTAACTTCCATGATTGAAAATAGTCTCCTAGCCCTATCTTTGAGGAGTGGCTAGAGAGGCGCCACGGCGTCCTCACCTTCCGCCTGACACAGGTGCTCACCGGACACGGCTGTTTCGGGAGGTACCTGTTCAGGATAAAGCGGGAGGAAACGCCCGGGTGTCATCACTGTGTGGATCGCCCGGAGGACACGGTGGAGCATACGGTGGAGGTCTGCCCGGCTTGGGCAGAGCATCGCCGTGTCCTCGTGGAAGCGATCGGCGGCGGTGATCTCTCGCGTCCGGCCCTGATTCGGGCCATGCTACGGAGCGAGAGGAAATGGCAGGCCGTCACCTCGATCTGCGAAGCAGTAATGCTCGCGAAGGAGGAGACGGAGCGCGTGAGGGAGAGGCAAATTTCGCGCCCTCGCGCCCCTAACCGCCGCAGCAGGAGACGCCCTGGGCGTCGGGAGTCACGAGAGGATTTCCGGCCACCGTAGGCGCGGGCTTGCGGACGGTGAGCAATGGGTAGCTCGCCGTCCGATAAGGACCAAGCCCGGGTCGACGGCGCGTTGTGTTCCACGCGCGCCTCAAAGAGATGTCAGCAGAATTGACGGGGTCCGCTAGGGCCAATGCCTGCCGGGGGTTCGAAGAGAACCGATAGGGACATCGTGGCCCCCTGGCAACACGGCAACTGAAGGAACACGGGTGGGTTTTAGTCAGTAAGAGTCTGACACGCCCTCCCGCTCCGCCCAGAGCGGGAGAAGTTATTTGATGATTTCCCACCCAAAAAAAAAAAAAAGCCCTATCTTTCAAAGTTTAAGACATAATTAACTCGATTATGTTCAGCAAATCTAATGTCCTGTATCCCACTATCCTAACACCTAAAGAACTTTATACCGAATTGGTCGATAACTACAGATTCTTACCAGAATCTAAACAACTTCCAGTTCCCTTAAACCTCGATAACATGCATACTATTTTAAATATATCAGAAGTATCTAGCTACTTCAATAAAGAAAAGGTGGTATTTACAGTAAAAATCCCTCTCATTAACCCTATATTCTTAAATGTATACCATAACTTACCTTCGCTGGTTCCTCATGATAAAAATAATCCAAAATCATATTCGACCATCATTCCATCCTCCAAATATATTGGTATCAGTAGAGATAGGTCAATGTATTGTAAGTTAGATAATCTGGATTATTGTAAGATAATCGATAATTATCATTACCTTTGTGAAACATCAATATTATACTCCTCTTCCGCGACGCCTTCCTGTGAAACAGAAATTATTACAAAAGTACTTACCTCAATCCCTTCGATTTGTGAAACCAAATTTATTCATGGTCATGTTAGCATCTGGCAGCCACTACGCTATAGTAGATGGTTATTTGTAATGTCAGAAAAAACTAAAATAAGTATTGAATGTAATAACTCTCAATCTACTGAGATAGAATTTAACGGAAATGGTGTATTGTACTTACCTGCTGAATGCGTTGCCTATTGCAAGGACACTCGTTTAATCTCACATGGAAATCGTAAAATTAAGCTGAAAACTATTGTTTCTAATTTTAATATTTTAAATGATTCATGTTGTAATATTGTAGCATATAATAACATTGTATCAAATTTACCTGTAGTTAATCTTAAGAATGTTAACTTAGATTCCCTTGCTTATGATAATCCTGAAATCCTGAAAGGTCTTAACAATATAATTGAGAAACCACATATTGTTTTATATCAAAAATACTATTCAGGTTTTACAATTGTAATTATAATTTTTATTATGTGCTTTATTATCTATAAGGTGTATAGAACTGGCATACATAAGAAAATAATGAAACTTAAGGGAAATAAACCCCCTGAAAATAATGACCCTGAGTTAGATGACACTGAACTTTCAAACATTAACACGGGACCGGCGACTCTTCGAATTGGTTGATTCATATTTCATTAATCTAAACATAAACTTCACTTTAAAAGGGTGTAGTTTACTTTAAATCGGGGGGCTGTTACAGTTTCCCGATGTTAAGGAAATCCATTAACGATTAATAATAATTGATTACCTAGATTTATCAACAATTGTCTCGTCATCATTTTAGAGCAGGACTGCTTCCCCGCTCCCGCAGAGCGCCAGTCTCGTCCCGATCGCTGAACCTCTATCATCTCCGTTGATTCGTTGTGTCTGCCAGTTCCGATTCAGAGTGATTTAGCCAAAATTCTACCAAGGACAAACCCTAATTAAACTATTTATTTTGTGTAAATCAAAGTGTTTTTTTTAAAACCTTGATTACTTGGCCTCGCGTAACAGAACGCTAGAAGGGATACTTTGAAAGTTTATTCAGTTATCAGGATAGTGTGCAAGGAGTGGGTAACTGCCGGGGGTTCGGGGTTCGAAGAAAACCGAGAGGGAAATCGTGGCCCCTGGCAACAGGGCAACCGAAGGAAAAAAAAAAAGGAAACTGGGAAAGCTGCAGGAAATGACAGTGTCTGCTGAAATACTGAAGGCCGGTGACGAGGTGGGAGCAAGCCTATTGTGTCGGATCTTTAACAAATGTATGTGTTAGAGATATGGCCATGTGTCGGATGACTGGTGCAAGGCTGTAATCGAACCATTATATAGGAGGAAAGGCCTGTCAAATGGCATTTGGCAGTTCTCCCTCCTCCTCCTTTTGGAAGTCGGTTAAAAACTAGCCAAGTCTCGCTGGAGCTGCTTGTTTATCTCTAAAAAGTAATGAAATCTAGATAAAGTCGTGCCAAGTCTAAGGTTCCTTACTGCGATTTCTTTACTATTATAGTTAATGTTGTGTGACTTGGCCGTTGAAGGGTACACAAGGGTACAAAACCAGGTGCTCCATGACACCATTGCACCAATCTGTCGCCAGAACCGCTACCCATTGACGATGGAAAATTGCCACTTGGAAAACGTTGATTCAATAACCAGTCAATTGTAGGCTTGATAAAGCTGCGTATTTCAATAATACTTATGTATAGGCGAGCCTGATACAAACAGTATAAAAAAAAAAACAGTACAGACGGAATTGTAATCATTGATAGAAGTCCGTCTGTACGTCAAAGTCAAAGTCAAATAATTTATTTCAATTAGGCACAAAAAGGCACTTTTGAACGACAAAAATAAAAAATAGAATTGATTCTAGTCGCCCCTTCCAAAAGGTAGTTTTCGTATGGAGAAGAATGGGCAAGAAACTCCACCGTTACTCTTTTAAAATGTTTTACAATATTATACAATTGACAGCGGTGACACTGACCGATCGCGCTGTTTTTCCAGGGCTTCTTGATAGTGAAGCCCATGAGGTTACATAGTCTTAATGTTGAGAATGGGGTGATGCCCCTCGGTGGGGAGCACACGACTAGAACCATGTCGTATGCTTCCCTGCCGCGCGAGCGGTGCATGCGATGCACCTCGTCTACGGGGATATTCTGTGACTGAAGGTCGGCTAATATTTCGGACGGGGAAATTTCCTTAGGGATCTTTTTGATCACTACTCTGATCTGTCTGTCTTCTGGGAGGGAGTAGGTGTGGAATGACACACCTCTCTCTCTCAGGACCCTAGTTAGGTCTCTGTAGTCTTTCGACGTAGGGACCAATACTTTAATACCCTGTTGGGTTGACCTAGCGTTCGTGTAGGAGATTTTCATCTCCACACACCACTTTGAGACTGCCGTCCACTTCTCCTTGTCTTGTATGAAGACGGGAGGTGGAGGCGCGACCTTTTTAAGGCCGGAGCTAGGGATCGGGATTTGTGAGTCATCCTGAGAGGATGACGCAATCGGGCGGGGGGAAGTGGAAGGGGAAGCTACCGGGGCGCTAGTCGCGGTAGTAGCTACACTAACTATCGGGAGGGATGAAATTAAAGAGTCGTCGATTGCGACTACTTTGGCGGCCTGCGAAGAGCTTTGCTTCTTCTTCTTCCTCTTGTTCCCCTTTCCCATGACGGGGGTGAAGCCCTCCTCATCGGAGTGGGAGGAAGAGGAAGAAGTCGAGGCATTAGCCTTCGTATCAGGGGAGAAGTGGGGGTGGGAGGTCGAGGCGCGCACTTATGCGTCATCCGTGTCCATAATGTCTGAGGGACATGGACTGAATTGTGGTTCAATCGCATCACTGAATTCAGCGATCGATTGGGAAAGAGAGACTGTCTGCTGTGAGGCAGCGAGACCTTCGAGTTCGGTGCCAAACTTGGTAGTGAGAGTAGATTCTCATTTGAAAACTTTACTTATGAGATCCAGTAGTCTGGAGTTCTCGCTTCTAAGTGAAGAGAGGTCATTTCGGAGTGACTGAATGTCACTCTGTAAAGCCTCCATAATAATGACTAACTAATTTACTAGCATTAAAATTATAGGGAATGATGCATATCTCCTATTTTGTCCTAATCCTATCTCCCCGGGCGAATGACCGGGGATGAGTAAACCCTCCCTGTCGGGTAAAGACAGGGAGGTTGTGTACTAACGTGAGCCCTAAGCTTGCTTTTGCCCGTTGCCTATCTTATTGTGCAACGGGGTCCTGACCAGTCTAGTGCGCCGGGTGTAGACACACCCGACTGACACTAGGTGTGTGGCTGTGAAGGGAATACTGTCACCACGTGTTGGCTAGGAGATCCCCCAAGGCCAAACACTGGGACCCGGCCAAATAACTTGCCTCACCCTGAAGGGGATCGGCGGGTGTATTGGGTCTACACCCCCTCGGCTTCGTTGGTACCGTATGGTATCCACCGAGGACCACGAAACTGTGGTTTTGCCCAGAAGGGGCCAAAACCTCGAAGAACGCTCAGGAACAACCAAGGAACGCTTGAGCCGCAAACAGGGACCAGGAACCACAGCAGAGCACGACCGTCCGCGACCGATGCTGGAGCGTAGATGATATACTTACTATCCATAATATCCATACTTATATACTTATATTAACTAATCAATATCCATACTTCCATACTAATATTATAAATTCGAAAGTAACTCTGTCTGTGTCTGTCTGTCCGTATGCTACCTTTTCACGGCTAAATCACTGAACGGATTTCGATAAAATTTGGCAAGGCCATAGATGGTATCCTGTAGAAGGACATAAGATACTTTTTATCTCAAAAATAATCCTAAAGATACAGGGGATGAAAGTTTCAAAAATCAAAATATTTTATTTCACATAAACCTACAAGGGCACTTATGAAACGTCAGAAGCTAGGTGCACGGTTCCAATTGGTCGCTTCCTATGGAGAAGAGCCGGCAAGAAACTCCACGGTTACTCTTTTCAAAATAAATTGTTTCTACAATGTTTTCAAATTACAGTGTTAATAGGTATGGGAGGACAGTGTAGGCCTATCGACAAGTACCAGGTACTTAGTAAAATAGAAAATGGTCCACAAGTCTACAGCCTACAACGTTCTCACATTCACAAAATCTAAAAGAAAAGAATCCATATAAAAGATAAACAAAATAATAAAAATAAGGACCTATTTAAACCAAATGACATGATTGCCTAGTGGCATGATACAGCTGTAGTCAGCTGTAACAAATCTAATTTGATTTAAAAAAAAAAATAGAAAATTGTAGGTATATTATGTCAAATACTGAAAAGATTATGTCAATGAAGTAGGTAAAAAAAAAAGTAAAATAAAATAATAATCGTAATTTGGGAGCAGTTAATAGACATTTACATTGTTATGCCGTTAATGAGGTACCAGGGAAGCCACATGTGCAGAAGGAATTATTGCCAGACTTCCTTGTCTTCAACGTAGTCTTTAATCTTATAATATGCTTTTTTGATAAGGACACGTTTGATGTGGGTTTTGGACTTTCCATCGCTTAGTTCTGTAAAAGACTTTGGCAACTTGTTATAACAGCGGATACCGTTTATAAGAAATGACTTACTAGTTTTAGTTAATCTAAATTTGGGTATCACAATTTCATGTTTACTACGTGTATTTATATTATGGAAATCGCTTCTTATTTTGAAAAGTCCTAGGTTTTTGCGAACATACAAAATACTTTATAAGATATAAAGAGAAGGCTGAGTCAGTATATCAATTTCTTTGAATTTAAACCCAGTTTGTATGGGAAACCCAGTATTTCTAAAGTTAGGGATTTGAAAATTCCAGTTTATGCTTTTGGTAAGAAATAAAGAATTACACGTATCAGAGTTTTTATAAAATCATCTCCCAAAGGGGTAAAGTAAAATAGGGGATGATTTTAAAATTAAAAAATTAAAGTTACTTCAAGACACGGCCTACGTTGATCCCAGATTGAAGACCAAACTTAGCAGTTCATATTTCGTCGGCGTAGATGGAGAACTAAATAACTGTGATTTTGGTCAAATTGACTTTTCACCATTTTCGTAACACCCAAATCATGCCGCATAAATAAATCGCAATTTTCTCCATACAATTTTTGTTTTTTGTTATTTAGTTCTCCACCTACGCCAACGATATTAAAACTATAAATTACCAATTTTAAGATTTTGCTCTGTACTTGACCTTGCTTCTCGCCAAACTTCATGCTGCTGGGCCAACGGGAAGTACCAATTAGGCTTTGGTTTATTTGCGAGTGTCAAAATATGCGGCATAACTGGCCGTATTATTTTTTGCATTGTTTGGAAGTTTGATTTTCTTTATAGATCCAAGGGACCGTAGATCTAAGGCTAAGCGCGCACACTACTTTAATCCTTGAGGATAATATTCACCAATCTGTGAACAATACCACTAACTAGAGTCCGCACACTGCCAAAAGAAATCGTTAGCGAGTGCGTGTAGGAATTATTTTCGTTTACGATTTTATTTTTAGTAATTGATATGATTCCAAATCATATTAGTTATTTTTTGCATTTTAGGACATTATGATAAGTACTCTGAATCACTGTAGTACGTTCCTTTTGGAATATTTTCCGACCTTTACGCGTGCAAAGCCGCGGGCAAAAGCTAGTATACAAATAAAACCCTAAAGTTAAGATGACACTGATCCAATTCCAAATAAGAAAGCGCTTAAAGTAGACATTCTCGTTGAGAAATCTATCAACTTCTTGAATTTTCAAGACAAAGGAAATGTTTTTTTTTTTCTTTGAAGCACATTGATGACGTAATTCATAATGAATCCGATACCAAACGTGACAAAATCGATGTAAGAGGTGATATATCCTTCATCGTCTAAACACAGCTTATAGATGCGGTAGACGAACAGAAAAATAAATATCATCATGGCACACAATGCCACCAATTTCAAATTAAGGCTGTTTGGATAAATGAAGTTATCCTTAATGCGATACTTGGGACAGAACAGAATTATTCAGATTATGTAGGTACGAATGAACAATAATTTTAACTATTGAAAGGATAGTGGGCAAAAATGTATGGGCGGCACACCCAGCTCCCCCACAGTTAAAACTACTGCAGTTTTGAAGACATTACTTTTCCCTTTACTCACGCCAAAGCGCATCAAAATCCTGTAGTTTTGAAGACATGACTTCTCTCTTTACTCACGCCAAAGCGCATCAAAATCTGTCCCGGGGTTATTCAGTTCCGACATTGTTAAGTTAGGTTAGGTTAGATAAAATATACCCAGCTCCGCCACTACACCCAGCTCCCCCACAGTTCAAACTGCTGTAGTTTTGAAGACATTACTTCTCCCTTTACTCACGACAAAGCGCATCAAAATCTGTACCGGGGTTATTCAGTTCCGACTATGTTAGGTTAGGTTATGTTGTACGACGGCTCCTAAGTATACTGAGTCAACTAACAAATTTTGAGAATTGCATTTTTTTGTGTATTAACAATAATTAAATCATTTTCTATTTACCTGTAAAAGAAAAAAAAACATATCTTTATAAATAACTAAAAAAAAATAGCGTATACTGGATCAAGTATAGTAATTTATTTATTTTGCACTCAGTAAACTGAGTCAAGTGTTTGCTACCAATGTACGCGGGACGCGAATGCGCTCATTTTGGTGCAAGTTCAAACTAGCTCAGTATACGGCGAAACAGTGCGGTGTGCGGACGTTATTGTGTGCTTTTTGTTATCAAGAAATAGTTGCTTTTCTTGTGTTATTTTTATTTAAATTTAAAATCATATTTGTATAGACTTTAAATTTAGAGTCATAATTGTATAGGTCATCGCTGAGGGGAGGACAGCAAGAAGGGACAGGCTGGATCAAAATAATATTTCCATCATGATTATTAGGCGGGGTATTTAAGGCTACGTGCTCAGCTGCAACAACTGCTGGCACCTCGTTTTCGAGCAAGGGTCGGGGGGGAGTTTCATTTACTCGGGGAATCGGTCGCGATCGCAAAGGACCTCGGCGGCGAGGTCGGAATGACGGGAGGCGTCTGTTTTTGTATACTGTACTGGTGGCCCTATTCTGCTCCTGGAGGAGTATGATGGGGTCATCTGGGTCGGAGAGTACATGCCTAGGGCGGCGGGTCGAACTAATACGGGATGGGGTATAATCGATTGCCTCGACAACCAGAGGGTTGCGATGTCTGAAAGCGGCGTCAAAGTAACGCTTGGTGAGGCGTTTGAGAAACTGGTGAATAGTTGGGATTTTACAATCGAGATGGAGGATCTCGTTTCGGACGAACTAGGGGGCTCCCGTGGCCTTACGAAGGAAACGGTTCTGTAGGGTCTGCATCCTATGGATGGATTGGGGTTTGGCGTGGGCAAATACTGCTCCCACATAAGTCATGATGGGACGAATACACGCTGTATAGATGCGCAATTTGCACTAAGCGGCTCGCGAACGAACCGTCTTTATGTGCTCTGAAAAGGTGAGTTGATGGTCTAGAATCACACCTAGGTACTTGGCTTGATTCTCCCAAGGGATCGGCTTGCCGAACAAGGTGATTTGTCGGGGGGGGAGGGGTCTAGATCTTGGTTTCGAGAATGAAACCGCTTGAATTTTGTCAGGATTTACTTCGATTCTCCACCGTCTAAACCAGGCGCCAAGGTTATTGACAGCCTTTTGTAGAGTTAGGAGAGACGAAGGGGAACTACGTTTACATATGATCGCTATGTCGTCTGCGAACAGAGCGAACTGTGTCCTATTGTGCTTGGGGATTTCGCTAGTAAATAGCGTGAATGCGAGGGGAGCTATCACTGAGCCCTGAGGGACTCCTGCCCTTATGGGGCGGGGGGAGGATAGGGCTCCATCGATACGGTAAACTAGTTAGGTACATAAAAGATTCTTATAACTGTATTGACTGTGCTAATAAACCTAAAGCAACAGGTAATCAAACTGTCCCTAATATAGATTTTAGTGATCTTCGCCCAGCTTACAACAGGCCAATCCCAATAGATAAAAATAAACACAAAGATTTAATGGACATGTGCAACAAATTAGTGATACCTAAGGAATATCACTTGTTTTTTTCTAGTTTAATTAAAATTGACAGTAATAGAAATGAAAGCGATTCAGAATAATTAATAATTTGTCTTTTTTCTTTGTCTAGATTGATTTTTTTCGTAGATAATTATTAAGTACTTAGCTCATAAGTTAATTTTTGAGACTGATTTTATTCTCAGCAATAAATACTAAGTATAAGGATATTAAGAATTGTGATTTTCTTTAAAAAATTAAAAAAGATTACTTTTGTATGTTTGTTTTGTATTGTTCCTAAATTATTGTGATTTCAAACAAATCATAAATAATTCTCCTATTTTACAGAAACGTGCAATTGATACAATCAATATTTTATATTTTTATTACCTAAGACCAGACCAACTTAGGTTTTTGTTTTTATTGGTAGTATTGTTGATTTTTGTTATTTTTTGTTAATTTTATAGATATCCTAAAGTTGTGTTAATGTTACCAATACCATTTTGAGATCTCTTTGATTAAAATATTAAACATTAAAGGCGTTTTTGATGGTTTTAACTATTTTGTACCACACTTGACTCAATTTAAGTATGGTTCACATTTAAAATTATGTTCATGTATAGTGAGTCAACTTATTATATTTTAACAAAATATAAATCCATGACAGACAATATAATATACAAAAAATCCAATAAGTAAATAAAAATATTTTTTGCCACACTTGTAAAGTAATTTTTCCCCATAACGTAGATTCAATAATGCAACGTATAAAAATATAAGTGGTACTTGATCCATTTTTAAGAAACAAATAATCGCCGTATACTAGTCTATCTACATTATCTCATAAATTAATAAAATAATATGAAATTTATTTTGTATAGATGATAGGCTTTATTATATTTAATTCATTATAATTAGTAATTTTTTCTTGGTTGTATTAACAATTTAAATATAACCATTCGATCTTCTTATCGCCTTCCTGTAAAGTTATTAGAAGTATAGTTGACTCAGTATACTTAGGAGCCGTCGGTATGTACCGCAGAGGGCGATAACCGTCAGAGTTATCAGAGCGTGAGTAAAGGGAGAAGTAACGTCTTCAAAACAACAGTGGTTTTAACTGTGGGGGAGCTGGGCGTAGTGGCGGAGCTGGGTATATTTTATCTAACCTAACCTAACTTACAATGTCGGAACTGAATAACCCTGGGACAGATTTTAATGTGCTTTGGCGTGAGTAAAAGGAGAAGTAATGTCTTCAAAACTACAGTGGTTTTAACTGTGGGGGAGCTGGGTGTAGTGGCGGAGCTGGGTATATTTTATCTAACCTAACCTAACTTAACAATGTCGGAACTGAATAACCCCGGGACAGATTTTGATGCGCTTTGGCGTGAGTAAAAGGAGAAGTAATGTCTTCAAAACTACAATTGTTTGAACTGTGGGGGAGCTGGGTGTATTTTGCCCACACTCCTTTGTTTTTCTAAACAATAAGTTGAAAAGTAGTTGATGAAAATTAAATTAAATAGTCCACTAACAATATTAGTTGTCTTCATAACAAATAGGAAAATGGAGTGAAGAATAAATATAATTTGAAACTTTAGGTGTTACAAATAAAAATAGAAACGGTGCTTGCTTTCTTTAATAAATAAAAACAACCATTTTAAAATTACATTCACAATTTCTCATAATATTTATACTATATTAAAATCGTTTTGACTGTACTTATCCACTTCAAACGGTGAAGAGAAAATGCAATAATGATATTCTGTAACTAATTGGTTTCTAAAACCCCACCTATTCCTAAAACTATGAGTTTAAGTAACTCAAACTGCAGTAACACAATAGTACCTATAGTGAGGAAGAAACGCTATCATTTTTATTGAAAAAGTAACATCTACAAAGAACATTCCGCAAGCATTCATCTTGTCGAATGTCGCTCAATGTGATCGTTGCAAATTCTTGAACAATATTTTCTCACCATCTACAAAATTTCCTAACGAACGCGCCGTGTCCAGAAGTACCGCTTTCTAGATCAAGCCCTTGATCCAGCTGCCTTACGAGAGACTCCTCAGGTGTTGGTCGAGGCTCTTGGTTATTATGCCAGTGGCCGTCACGACTATCGGCACAATAACTGCTGTATCCACATCCCACATGTCGACAACTTTGCGAGCCAGGTCAAGATACTTAATCTGCTTATCTTTATCAGCTTTCACGAGATTCTCGTCATGCGGGACTGCTATATCAATAATCATTGTGCGACACTCTAATCGATCTATCACCACTATGTCTGGCTTATTGGCAACAATTATAAGTCCTGTCAGTAATGATAGATCGATCCCAATACAACGTGATATTGCCATTTTCGAGAACTGGGTCGGGCACATACCTATAGTACGGTACTTCCGATTCTTCAAGACTGTGTTTCAGAGCAAGTTGCTGGTGTATTATCCTGGCTACAAGGTTGTGCCTATGCAAATAGTCTCGATTAGCCAGACGTGAACAGCTAGAAATAATGTGTTGGATTGACTACCCCGGACGGTGGCATTCCCGACACATGTCAACCGTGCCGTCCTTCACAATATATTTCCGGTATTTGTTCGTCATCATAACTTCGTCCATAATCGCAAATACAAAACCTTCGGTTTCCCCAAAGAGATCACCGAATCGCAACCAGGATATGGACGCTAACAGGTCAACCATTTTCGAGTTTTTTTTTAATGTATGAAGTTTAATTATAAAATGTACCCGATAACCCTGATATACAGGGTTAATGGTTAGACGTAACCATTTTCAAGTAGTTAAAATTTTTATTTTTTAAAATGTATGAAATAAAAATGTAAAATGTAACCAATAACCCTGATATACTGGGTTAATGGTTTTACGTCGGCAATACGTTAAGGGGATGTAAGAGAGGTTATTTACAACCAAATGGCGCCTTTTAACTCCTATGCAAATGTTAACAATTTTCGAGTCACATTGGCATAGGGGTCATCAAGGGTAATTTGATTGCAAATAACCTCTCCTACATCCCCTTAACGTATTGCCGACGTATAACTAATAACCCCGGTATGAAAAAGACTTCATACACCTAAAATTATAAAAACGCGAACTGTAACAATACAATAATATAGTTAGCAAGTAAAGCCATCATCTTAAGCGGAAAAGTAGCATCGACATAGAACATTCCACAAACATTCATCTTGTCGAATGTAGCTCGATGTAGCCGGTTAACATTCTTGCACATCTTTCTCTCAGCATCTGAAATATTTGCATTACCTATAATAATAAATAATATAAAAATACGTATCTAGATCTACTACAAGCCTACCGCTTAATTGAGACGGTGCCTGCGGTAGCTACATGGTACGTAGCTCGCTGTGCGCGAGTCCAGCAGCATACGTTACGGGTGGAGCGTCATCAATCGACATGGTGAATGTGTATGTTTTATTAGGTACTTATATTTAATAATTAATATAAATAAATGTAAATAAATATTATGATTGTGTTTGTATATAAATGTGTTGTGTTGTGTAAGTATATAATATACATAAATGAATAAGTGGTATGGTAGGTATGTACCCCACAAGCCTACCTAGCTGTAATAGTTTTCCTTTTAATTTAGTTATACATATATTCTACTGCTGTGAATTTTTCCACCCATCCAGAACCAACCATTTAGCTGGCAGGGGGGGGGGGACACTTGACTCTAACAAAAATTTGCAACGATACCCCACACAATGGGACAGACGAGAAAAAAAACACCCCCACTTTACGGGTAGGTACGCAATAAAAATGTGACGCAAATTTTATGTGACCACTTTGTTGGCACTTTGATTAATATGTACACTCATGCCAAATCACAGCTTTCTAGTACTAACAGTCTCTAAGCTAAACCGCGGACAGAGAGACGGACATGGCGCAACTATAAAAGTTCCTTGTCCACCATCCTGCACCTCGCAGCTACATCTGGCACCATCTCAAGAATACGGTAGTCCTGTAACCTAACAACGGTTGTGGTTATTAAAATTACCTGTATGGCTTGATTTTAAAATGGTTGCGCATGAGCTTTGAACATTATTCATTGCTTTGTAAAACTTTTCACAATACGAGCTCAAAATAATTTCAAATATAAAAGTTTTTATCGTCCACGTATATAAAAATATTACAAAAAACCGCGCAGGAAACTGTAAAAAATTAAAAAAAAAACATGAGAAACTTTTAAAGCCCAACTAAAACAATCATGGTAAAACTGGACCAGATATTTCAGGCAAACGATCACATTAATTTAATTTATTTATCTCAGATACACTGATCTATATGATATTTATGTTAGTATACCTACTTAAAAATTACGTTAGTAAACAAAGATTAAAATACATGCCACAATAATAATTATTATTATAACTAATATCAAATCAAACTATCACGTAAAATTTGCTAATAGCTCTAGAGCTACGCGACCGAAACCAGCCGTACCAGCTTGGCAGTGCAGAATTGAGCGCCGTATTGGTGAGGCCCAGAGCGCTCATCGGCAAACTAATCTGCTTCAGGGAGGGCAATACTCGCCCGAGAGTAATACGCTTTGTGAGGCGGGCGTTCTCAAGGACTGAAGCAGCCCTAAGGACTATATTTTCCGTGTCACAGAGCGCATCGACTTCCTGAAGCAGAAAGTGTACGCATAGGCAAACCGTATCCGTAAGTATTAGTGGCGAGCAGAGCGATACACGCACAATCGCTCCTTCCAGAGTGATGAAAGGTGGGTTCATAGAGCTTGGGAGCCATCGGACCAAAGTGTGGCTGACCCGCGCCTACCAGATGATGATGCCATGGATTCTTTCTGGCTGAGTATCTGGTCGGTGCCTGTCAGTCACATTGAAGGTATTTGGACTGGGAAGTCGAGCGAGCCTGCGATCCAATACCAGAAATGGGGGCTATTACCATCTGCCCCCGAGATATAGCACATGCAGTTCGTCCGTTGCCTAACTGGAAGTCTCCAGGCCCGGACAGGCTGCACAACTTCTGAATAAAATGGTTTGTGAGACCGCTTGCTTACTTGGCGGCTCAGTACCAGACTGCTTTGTAGTCTAGGTAACCCCAGTTCCTAACAACAGGAATTACCCACCTGCTCTATAAATCTGGTAGCACCGCGAAACCCAAAAATTATAGGCCGATCACGTGTTTACCGATGGTCTATAAAGTTGTTACATCTATTTTAAGAGCTAAAATAAACAAACATATAGACACCAACTCCATTATATCTGCCTCTCAAAATGGATGTAGGAACGGGTCCCGCGGTATTAAGGAGTTACTTCTCATCGATATAGCCATTAGCCAACAGGTTCGCCGTTCCCGAAAGGATCTGTCGACATGCTGGATAGATTATAAGAAGGCCTATGACTTGGTGCCACATACATGGCTCATGAGGATTCTGCAGTTGTATATAGTAGATACAACTCTGCGCACCTTCCTGATGTCGTGTATGGGGCAATGGAGGACGGTCCTTCGCTGGGAACTGTTTAAAGATATTAACATCATGACGGTACCTTGTCAATATATCTATGAAAACATCATGTACGTAAGGAAAAATCTAAGTCTTTTCAGTAAAAGAGGTGATAGACACAATTATAGGATTAGAAATAGGGACCAATTAGTTCAACCGGGTTTCAGATTGGCTAAAGTAGACTCATCCTTAATGGGGTGCTGTTTAAAATGTTATAATAAAATACCTTCCCACATACTCCAACTGAACGAAACGAAATTTAAATCATGTATAAAACGCACACTATGCTGCCAAGCATATTATAAGTTGGGGGATTACATCGCTGATAAAAATGCTTGGCTCAGCGCTGGTCCAGCTCCACAAGGGCGCATAAACTAATTGATTAGCATTCGAAAATATTGTTGCAGCTGCTGAAGATTGTAAAACTATCTTTCCCTTGTATAAATTCAATCTCTTTGTATTGTATAATTGCATATCACATGTGTGAGCACTGTGACCATGTTGTACATTCCATAAAGCTACCATTTACTGGGTACGTCTTTCATTGACTTGAATGTGCCCTGGCGGCTGAGAGTATGTCATGCTCACTCAAATGTCTCGCTGATGGTGGCGTGTGTGTTGGATCATTAAGTTCCCTTCAAAATGGTTGAGCTAAATGGTGCTGATTCATGCGTCATGTTCGTGAACGGGCGCCGCCGTCAGTAGGGTCTGGTCATCTCTTAGCTGCCACGGTTTATTTTAATTCATTTAAATTTTTGAATTGTTATTATACTTTTATTACGGACGCTTTTAACGTGCACGTCTTTCTACATTGTTTTCACATGTATAAATTCAACACGAATGATGTAACCAATATTTTGTAACAATATTTTGATTTAAAAGAGTGTCCGTGGAGTTTCTTGCCCGTTCTTCTCCATAGGTACCTACTACGCTTTGGAATGGGCAACTAGCTTCATTTTTCTGACTGACCGATCCCTTGACAATTCAAAAGTACCTGTAATTGGTTTATTTGAAATAAATGCTTTGAGTTTGAGTTTGAGTTTGCCTCGCGAGGTTGTCGACATGTGGGATGTGGACTCAGCGATCATTGAGCTGACAGTCGTGACAGACAATGGCTTAATCGCCAAGAGCCTCGACCAACACCTAATGAGGCTTTCGTTGGGCAGCTGGATCATGGTCTTGATTCAGAAAGCGGTACTCCTGGACACGGCTCGCATTGTCAGCAGATTTCTCTCTCTGGAGCCCTGACCACCGGTAACTTGGATCCTGTTCCCGATACCGGTGGGCTACTATTTTTAATATTTTTAAATGTTTCTATATTTTTATATTCTAATATTTAAAAATGTAATTTATAAGTATTTTAATGAAATAAAAGATAGTTATAACTAAAATAAATAACTACATTTAAACAGAAATAGGTACATAAAATCAAATTATAAAATAAATTAATAAGCCAATTGCATCCTTAAATTCATTATAATTGTAAAATAAAATAATATAAAACAAAAAAAAACAACCGACTTAAAAAAAAAAAACACTACAAAGTGAAAAAAAAACTTTAATTTCGGAAGTCGGTGTCTTTGGTTTTGAATTTTGGTTCTTTGTCACCGACTTCCGAAATTAAAGTTTTTTTTCACTTTGTAGTGTTTTTTTTTTTGAAGTCGGTTGTTTTTTTTTTTGTGAAAAGTTTTTATTTTTCACTTTTTAGTTGTGAAACCTACCCCACACAAAATTGAATACCACTACCTGCTATGTAAATAACAGTGACAGGAACTTATTATATCATCCCTTAGAGTATATATCACTGGAGAAGCCATAAGCGCAATATTCCGAACAAAAAATTCAAAAATATTGAAAGTTGCGGTGTGCTGTGCACCACGCACTTGTCTGCTACGCTTAAATTTGTCGCCCCATGAATTTGGCGCCCGGGGCACGGGCCCCGGATTACCTCCCTTAGATTCGGGGCTGGTTGGAAGTATAAACGCTTTTTCACGTGACGTTTCTGCCAACTTACTCCTACCGCAAGCCGCGTTAGAAAACTTCGTTCAAAAACAATTTTTTTAAAGAACGAAATATACTAATTCGCCCTAAGAAATTATCGACATGTCAATTTTGGTTTCATACATGACCCCAACCCTACGGTAGTCTCGTTATTATTTTTGCTAGAAGACATAATCGCATGGCAAGTGTATGTCAATTTAGCTGATTTGACGTACATTTTTGTAATGCAAAAAAATATATTTTGAACCTTATGAACATAAAAACGAAGTGTAGTGAGTCATGGTGACGTCACGAAAGCAATGCGAGAAAAATACTCGATTCATGTCTTGTTTTATTTTGAATCATGGTTGAATCGAATAAAAAGTCAAAATGTATTATGAGGTTAGGATTTTGAAAATCAATGAAAACATGACTAGATATTTAAAAAAATACTTAAATATGGAAGGTTATTCCGTCTTTATTTAAGTTTGACGTATTTGAACGCTTTTTACATGTTTTAACAGCACAACAAGGCATTTTCACGGAGCACTGATGAGAACCCCGCGACTCGAAAACGATTAACGTTGTGTGTTCGAATCGATTTGAAAGTAGTTTTTATGAACGTGTTAGAGCATTTGCTCTTGTACTTTTACAGAGGGGGAAGTATTCGTAAGGCTTCTCCAGTGATATACACTCTAAGTATCATCCACATACTAAGTGGGAAAAAATACGTATTATTGAAGCTAACTCAAAAACTACATAAGCAAAGTTAATAAAATTTATGTGGGACTACTTCTGAAGTATGATCTACCAAAAAAAACAAGAATCATCAAAATCAATTCATAATTGACGGAGTAATCGCGTAACAAAAATAAAAAAACATAGTCGAATTGAGAACCTCCTCCTTTTGGAAGTCGGTTAAAAATAATTTACATTCTTTAAATTCATTAAAATTAATGTCAATTAAAATCCAGAAATTAATTATAAAACCATAAATAATAAAAATAAAAGTCAGAATCAGTCAAAGTTAGTCAGATGACTGACCTAACAAGTGACCTCCAAAGCGGGGACGAGATCCTATCGGCTATTGTCTTCAAGATATCGTTGGGGCTGCCACGCATAATGTAGCGTTAAGAAAATGGTGACCACTTGAACTTCATCACATTTATAATTTATCTCATTACTTGTCAACGATCAAATAACACAGTTTTGACGTCGCCATTTGCATTGTAGATGTGACGAGGTTCTAAGTATGGTTAAGGTTTTCGTGAGTCAACCGTACATACCACTTAATAAATCTTAATAATATTTATTTGGTTAAAGAACTGTTTTATCCTCCGATTGAAACATACATTAATGAAAAATAAAAAGTTATGTTTTTGAAACAATTAATTAATTACTCACAATCTGGGCTGGGTCTCCATGTACAGATATTTGAAGAACTTCTAGTGTTATTTCAAATCTGAGTAGAGAAAGGCCAAAAAATTCTACACTCTGAAACACGATCTGAAAATCAAAAAGTTATTTTTTTAAAACCGGCCAAGTGCGTGTCAGACCACGCACAGTAAAGGGTTCCGTAGTTAGAATGAATTTATCCCAAAAACAAAAACATTGTAGTTGAAAAACATATTTTCCATACATCGATATATGTAACGGTCAATTCTTCAACTGAAAATTTAAGTTAGTAACAGCAAAAAATTAAAAAAAATTGTTTTATAAAACTACAAATGAACAATTTTCGGACTTTTTCCTTTATATGTGCTGTAAGACCTCCCTCTCATAGAGAGGTGGCCTGTGTCTCAGCAGTGGGAACATTTATAGGCTGATGATGGTGATGATTAAGACCTTACTTCCTGCCAAATTGCATGATTCTAGGTCAACGGGAAATACCCTGTAGGTTTTGATTTATTTGCGAGTCTCAAAATATTGTAGCATAAATAGCTGATTTTTTTATTGAGTTGACTTAGAAGCTGGATTTTTCTAGAGTTCCAAGGTAAAATGAATCTACGTATTTGATATTAATTTCAACTTGATACCTCCACGAGTTCCTGAGGAAAAGGTCTTGACAGACTGACGGACGGAAAATGAAGTGATCCTATAAGGGTAACATATTTTTATAAGTCTTAACAATGTTTTAAGAGTGTTTACCATTTGTTGGTAGGAAGTTTTGTAGAAGTCATAACACTCCAAAATATTTTCGTAAGCTTGAAACATTCTTTTGCATAGAGTTTCAGTGTCGCTATGATCAATCTGTTGCAAGTGTTGTACTTCAATGTTCCATATATTAACTTTCTCCTTTAGCAGCTTAATCAGTCTGATAGCGTTCAAAATGTTAACATCAAAACACATCACAGCTAACCAACCCAAGAAAGTTATTAAGGAAACGTTTAGTTCTATTATAGAATAAATGTAACCGTAAATGTTAAAACATGTGATTAAAATGACACTAGTCCAATTTAGAATGATGAAACGCTTGAAATTTGTCTTTTCGTTAAGAAATCTGTGAACTTCTTGAAATTTCAAGACAAATGATACATTTATTTTCGTGTGCAACACATTATCGACGTAATTTATGGCGAATCCGATAGAGAATATGAAAAAATCGACTATAGAGGTGATATATATTATACTAATATATCTTCTGACATGTTCGTTAACATGTATCTCGTAAACGTGAAGTAAGAATAAAACCATGGTTAGAAGCATGACACATAATGACACCAACTTTGTTAACAGGCTGTTTGGATTTATAAAGTCTTTTTTTATACGATACTTGGGACAAAATAGTATGTTATGCATTAGGTTTAAAGGCAAAAGCATCGACTGTACATCTTTATCAACCAAGTTGTCCAAAGGTACTGGCACACAATGACTTTTTCTCTCGTTACAAAGTATTTTTCTTTTAAAAAACTTCATTTTGTCCAGAGTACGCAGGCACTAGTGACGCATTATTTTGTTCTTCAAGAATATTATCGATTACCGATGATGGCCGTACGATAATGTATTATCAAAACACATTATGAATATTAATCTTATTTAAATGCCTTATTATTATTGTTCATCAAGTGCTTGCTTGCTTAACTGCCTCGTTAGTTCAGTGGTCGCAAGCGCTACTGCTGAACATGAAGTCCTGTAGTCCATTCTTCTTCTTCTTTTCGTGTGGTTAGTGATTAAGCTGGTGTCAGAGTTTTAAAGTTGCCCATGGGCCATTCCCCCCTTATCTCCGAAACTACTGAGCCTAAAATGTTGAAAAAATACAGAGAATGGTTCTTCACTCATATAAGAAAACCTATAATAAATCTACGGTCTTAAAATAACATGGTAAATCTATCAATATTGTGCGTACAAACTTATATTTGCAGTTGGAATGTATGGGATAACAAGTATTTCTATTTGGGATAAATTCATCCCAACTACGGAACCTTTCACTGAGCGTAGTCCAACACGCACTTGGCCGGTTTTTTAATTTAGATTTATTTTGGGCGCAGACTCTTTTAAATATCTTCGAATAGTTTCTTACATAATTCTGTACCTTCAGTGAAAAGTGATATATCTTGACCTATATCAGTTTTAATATTCTTACACTAAGTTTAACAGTAAAAAAATGGAATTTTTGGTCCAATTGGTACCCCTCTAAGATTAAAATTGAGTAAGCTTATTTTGGTGTAAAGTGCTTTAACTCATTATCTGTCACGATGCCTCATTGACGTGGATAACAATTAAAATTCTATTGTGTCTCGTTAATGACAGTTGAAAGGCTAACTAAGCATTTCATACATTTATTAATGTGTAATAAAATACATTTGAAATAATATCAATGTGAACTGAACAAATATTACAAGTACAGTACAGACCAAAAGTCCATAAGCAATCTCACAAAGCAATAGACTGACGCTTCGGTTTGACTTACGACTCTCTTCTATAAGTTGTTACAATACTGTAGGCACGCACATTACACACACACACTCACTTTGTCTGCAACCAATGACTAGTTCGATAATCATTCGTTTTTTGTTTGATTCGTGTAGTTCACATAAATATTAAAGTTTAGCAGGTAGACCACAGAAAATTAACTAAATTATTTCGATTTCTGTGGGGTAGACAGATGCGATTCGTTACGAGTATTCACTTAATAGAACTTTGTTGGTTCGTGATTATTGTCGGTGACGAGTATTTAGCTATTAGCGGTGTTGTGGTTTTCAAAATGCAAAATGAAATATAAGATCAAATATTATGGCGCTGCGTAAAAGTGAAACCGGACTAAGTGTGAGTGTTATAATTTAAATATTTCATATTAACATAAATCTTAATCAAAGGCATTGTTGAAAGAACAGAGGTATTGTTGAGACAGAAGATGCCTTTAAAATTTTAAATTAATTATGAGGTTTAGTTCGATTAGTGAATAATAAATAATTAGGTATTATGTTAATAAATACAGTGTTATTCTTTGTTCTAGAGAAATACTATGAGGGTTAAGAGATATGAGGAAGGGGCTTATTTCGAATAACAGCAACGTCAAATGGTGAATGAATATGAAACAAATGGTTTCATACCAACGAGATATTTTGCTGAATTATTAAAAACACGTCATTATGAACCGTTCGCCGTGCACTTTCAGAGTGCATGTAAAAAATGTAAAAGTGAATGTGAATGAAACCGGACTAAATGTGAGTGTTATCATTTAAATATTTCATATTTTACTAAACATAAATCTTAATCAAGGGTATTGTTGATAGAATAGAGGTATTGTTGAGACAGAAGATGCCTTTAAAGTTTTAAATTCATTATGAGGTTTACCTCGATTAGTGAATAATAAATAATTAGGTATTATGTGTAATAAATACTGTTATTCTTTGTTCTACAGAAATACTGTGAGGGTTAAAAGATATGAGGAAGGGGCTTATTATCGAGTAGCAGCGACGTCAAATAGTGAATGAATATGAAACAAATGGTTTCATACCAACGAGATATTTTGCTGAATTATTAAAAACACGTCATTATGAACCATTCGCCGTGCACTCTGAAGGCTTGCATCACTGAAGACAGCTAGAAAACCGTTACTGACCTTAAAATATTGACCGTACCAACTTAATAAACAACAGATTCGTTATTGCATGAATTTATGGTAACGAATTTTTTAAGCACGTTTCAATATGGTGTTTGTCGTATTTCTAGCAGATAGGCCAAAAATGTTTAATATTATTTTAGTAATATTATGGATTAAGACATTTATTCCTCAAAAACAGAATACAATTATTCACTTAGAATGAGAAACACTGGTTACATAAACGTTCTTTGGAACGAGTATCGGAATGGTATGTTATAATTAGAAGTAGGTATAATATTGTTAGTCGCTAACTTATCATTATGTTAGTAAAATAAACTATGCTAAAAAAGATCGAGTTTAGAAGGTATTTTATACATTTAAAAAAAAAATGTTTTGGTTGGTGTAGGTAATCTGCAAAAAATATTGAAGCTATGAGTCCATATTATTACGTATCGAAACACAGTTTCTATCATAGTTGCTATTTAAAGTGTAATCACTTTTTAATGTTTATTTTTTATTTAAACTTAGGTTAAATTTGCATTTAGTTTACATTTTCTTGTTTTTGTTGTTAATAAAACTATATTTAAAGTTTTTGTTATTGATAATATAGTTTATGTAAATATTGCGAGTTATTATGAAATATACTTAAAATAATTGAAAACTTTTCATTATGTGGAATTTTAATTTCTTTTTAAATAGGGGAAAAGATTGTATTCCCTTAATATGTTTCAGCACTTCGAGAAACAGTTTCTTTGGTAAAAATCAAAATGAAGCAAGAAAGAAATTACAACGCTTACAAACTTTATGTTATGAAATATAAAATCGCTACGTTCCTGGATGACAAGTTATGGCCGTCAGGCATATCGTTCAGGCGTTTTGTAAACTTTTATGAGAGCAAAGAAAAGAGCCAAGGCCCTTCCTTGAAGACAGTTACTATAGGTAGTACAGATAGACTAAATAATAATATCTGATGGATAAGTACAGCAAAATAATAAGTTTTAATTGTAAGTCTATGAAGAGATCTTTAGAAGGGATCAGGTCATTATGCCAAACAGCCGATGTGGTAGCCCTCCAGGAGACCTGGCTGCTGCCGCATGACCTACCGCTGCTTAACACGATCGATGACAAGTTTGGGTGCACCGGCACGTCTGCGGTCGACACTGCGGCGGGTTTACTCAGCGGGCGGCCTTATGGCGGCGTGGCGCTGCTGTGGCGTGAAAGTGCGTTTGAGTCTGTGTCTGTGATCGAATGTAATAACGTGCGGGTCTGTGCGATAAAGGTATCTGTGTGTGATAGGTCAGCAGTACTCTTTAGTGTATATATGCCTACAAACTCGTATGACAACCTACCTGAGTTAACCGCGTGTTTTGGTGTGATTCGATCGGTAATTGAAGTGGAGGAGAACAATGGAGTTGAGGCTTTTTATATATTGGGCGACTTTAATGCCCATCCGAATGAGTTGTTTTATAATGAAATGTTGGACTTTTGTGTGGATCTTGATTGGCTTTGCATAGATGTAAAAATGTGTCCTAAAACTACATATACATTTTATAGTGATGCTCACGACTGTACTAGATGGTTGGACCACTGCATCGTCACAGAGTCAGCACGGGATTCAGTCGTAAGTGTGACTGTGCATTACGACGTGTATTGGTCGGACCATTATCCACTCGTAGTGGAATGTAATTTAAATAAGCTTAAGCCTAAAGTAAATGATTTGGTAGCGGTAAAATCTATGAACCGTGTCGTATGGGGTGAAAGACAGGTACAGCAGATTAACCAATACCACGACATTTGTCATTCTAAACTACGGTTGATAGATTTTCCGCAGGAGTTGAGTGAATGTTGTGATGGTTTTTGTACTAACAAGGAACATCACTCAGCTCTTGATAAATTGTATGTGCAAATTACTGATACGTTATCACGAGCAGCCATTCAAACGTATAGAAAAAAGTGTCGCAGGAAGGGAGGCTATGTCATTGGGTGGAATAAGCACGTTGCGGGCCTTCATCGGGAGGCGCGGCTTAGGTTTCAATTGTGGGATTTAGCTGGGCGACCAGTTAATGGTCAAATCTTTAAGGAGATGTCGGAGGCGAGGAAACATTTTAAAGCTAAATTGAAATGGTGTCAGGATAGTCAAGAGCAATTTAAGATGGACATCCTTGCATCCGACCACTCCTCTAAGGATTTTAAACGTTTCTGGAAGCACACTAACAAAATGAACGTTAGACCTTGCTTCCCGATGAGTGTTGGTGGTTCGGCTGACCACAGTGACATTGCCGAGGCGTTTAGAGAGCACTTCACTGTGCGGTCACCCTTAGGTCCCTCGTCTAGTGAGGTAAGCGGTGGTGAGCCCGTGGTGACGGGGCAGAATTTAAAGATACCTGCAAAGAGTGTAGCTCAAATTATTAAAAAAATGCAGCGTGGAAAATCACCTGGTCACGATGGGCTCAGTATCGAGCATTATAAATTTGCGGGGGTTCATTTGCCGCGAGTACTGTCTATGCTTTTCAGTCTGTGCATAGGTCACTCGTATTTGCCGGAGCCGCTAATGCGGACCATAGTTGTTCCGATAGTTAAGAATAAGACGGGTGATACGTCTGACATTGGTAACTACCGGCCCATCTCACTCGCTACCACACTAGCGAAGATACTTGACAGTCTGCTGAATAGCCGCCTCACAGCACATGTTAAGTTGCACGATGCCCAGTTCGGGTTCAAAGCAAGAGTCTCAACAGAGAGCGCTATTCTGAGTCTAAAGCGAACTGTCATGTACTACACAGCGAGGAGGACGCCGGTACTTGCGTGTTTCCTCGACTTGTCAAAAGCATTTGATCTGGTTGCATATGACGTACTGTGGGACAAGTTGAGGGACGCGGGTGTGCCGGCGGAGTATACCTCCCTTCTCAAATATTGGTACTCTAACCAAAAGAACCGGGTGAGGTGGGTGGGTACTCTGTCGGACGAGTACAGGCTGGAATGCGGAGTTAGACAGGGGGGGTTAAGCTCGCCTCTGCTGTTTAACCTCTATATCAACCGGCTCATCGAGCGACTGAGCAGTACACATGTCGGCTGTCACATTGACGGTACGTGTGTTAACAATATAAGCTATGCAGACGATATGGTGCTTCTCAGTCCCTCGATGGGTGGGTTGAAGAAGTTGTTATCGACCTGCGAGGCTTATGCGGAGGAGCATGGCTTAGTTTACAACTCGAAGAAGAGTGAACTTCTTGTATTTAAGGCACCCAAGCAGCAGCCGCGCTGTGTTCCGCCCATAAGTCTCAACGGCGTAGCACTGAAAATTGTTGACAGTTTTAGATACCTTGGCCACATTGTCACGAGCGACCTAAGAGATGACGTAGATATAGAGAGGGAGCGCAGGGCGTTGTCTGTGAGGAGCAATATGCTTGCCCGCAGGTTCGCTCGTTGTACTACAGACGTCAAAGTAACCCTTTTTAAGGCGTTCTGTCAATCCTTTTACACGAGTGGCCTGTGGGTGTCATACACGCGCCGAGCCTACAACGTCCTGCGTGTTCAATTTAATAATGCTTTTAGGATGCTGTTGGGGCTGCCATGGCGTTGTAGCGCTTCAAGAATGTTCGCGGAGGCTCGCACAGATGGCTTCCATGCCATCATGCGAAAGAAAGCGGCCTCATTACTACAACGCCTGCATGGTAGTGACAACAGCATTCTAAAAATGATCGCTGCTAGACCGGACTGTCCCTTTCAGGGACACTGGGTGGGGACAGTCATAGGTCTGCATAAATAAATAATCTTGTAAAAAATAAATAACAATACTAACCTATTTATTTAAGCATCATTGTTACTAACACCAATATACTAACAAAATTATGGACCTTAGTCTGAAATAAAGTTTTATTTAATTTTAATTTTAATTTAATTACTTATACATTTTGGCACCCTCATACTTAATATTTCTAGTACAGACGCCAGCACATCAAGCTACCCGAAACTGTCAAATTTTCCCAATCAACTTTGAACCTTAGACTTCAGCGATAAAGTTGAAAATCTATTAAATAAATTTGACAGATTGTAGCAGCTTGATGTGCTGGCGTCTGTACCGTAGTTGGTTCGTGGTCTACTATATAGGCAAATATCGTTAGCATTTCTCAGTAACCGAGTCTGAATTTACGCTTTTTTTTGTAAAAATTATTTGAGAATGTGTATCTTTTGTCAGTATCTTCCATATAAGGATGCAAGTATGGAATTTATATATTTGTGCAAGTGTCATTAATTTGGTTTTATGAAAAGCAGTTTTGGTTGGCGTTAAGTAATTAAGATGAAAGAGCAATTTAATTATTTTGTTTTGAGTGATTTGTGTTTTGTAATTTTGGATTTATTAGACCAAGATATTATTATTATTTTAGGATTAAAATTTGAGGTTTAGTTTCAATCTTCTTTTCGTAAAGAAAATGAATACTTAAGCTATAACCTCAATACCAACCAATATTTAAAATAAAATCTAAAATAATAACTGCCTATACTTAACCTTAAAATCAACTATTTTGTCAGTAGTTTTTTTTTTTCTTACATTTTAAGTAGTCTAATATTCTATATATTACTAATACAATAACATGCTTTTAGGAACAACCTGTATTAATCTAAATTACATTCCTCCACTACTTTTTGTTTTAAGGACGGTCAGTAGATTGGTCACCGATGTTCGCTCGTTAGTAATAGATGAATATTTCGCTTATTACACTCATTGTGCTTTTGTTATTGTTTCATTTTATAATTAAGAACTTAAGTTTGTTTTAATTGTATAAATCATGTGGTCGATGATTTTGGTGCACGGTAAAACTCTAATGAGTTTATGTTTGCACCACCTTATTATGTATAAAGATGTAAGTATACTACTGAATAAATAAATAAATAATAAATAATTGTAGCAGTTTGTTAATTAATTATACTACTCATCTATCAAAAAAGGCCTGAGAGGTTATGTAAAATAAATATAACGAATAAATATTTTTTAATTTTATGATCACATATCACGCATTTTTTATTCTAAGCCCTTTATTGCAATAACAACATTAATAAAAAGGCAGAAATATTTACAAAATATTAGTATTGCAAACAAAAATAGTAATATTTGCAAAAACAGCGCTGTGATTCACGAGATTAGAACCTTAGCCATCTTGAATCTAAGCCCAACGCTTAACGCCTTCTGCTATCTGCACATACAATTTACTTTCGAATTTTAGCAATGCCATACACTGGCCAAGGTCACGCGTAAGATGCGTGTCTAACAAAAGGCGCCCGCGAACCGTGACGATACGGTAGTGTGCATTCTCTGTGGTGTGTGTACGGCACACCCACCACAGACGTCTGACTGTTTACATATACACATGTACGGACTACAGCGCGTGTTCACAGCAATACGAATCTTAGCCTTCCTATGCACTTTTACGGTCGACTGTACCTTAATGTATATTAATACAATTATGAACGGCTTGATCAAAAAGCAATGATTTTTCGTGATATAAAATTATACAAAGTTTTCCTGGAAGTATGGATCAAATCGAATAAGGGCGTGAACAAAGTCATTTCCAAACTTTTTAACTCTTTGAATGTCTGTGCAAATTATTACGGTTCAAAAGTTATGACCAAGTTTTGTTTTTTTACACCACATCGCATAGTGCTCAAAAAAATAAAATAAAATATAAATTAAAAAAAAAATTGTCAAAGCTATCAATTTAATTATTTTTTCACGACGTTTTAGAAGAGTGGGCTTTTCTTGTGGTAATTCTTTTACGCAGCTAGTAAACATAATTATGTTCAGTAAGAAAAAGCATTTACTGCAAAGGCTTCGGTCTGGCAAAAAAATGACTAAATCGAGCGTTATTCATAGGAAAAAGTTACACTAGCGAAAGTTGACCACGTATTAGAAAAACTTGCCCAAGTCATAGAGATTATTTGGAGGTATGAATCACTAGGATATTCTTTTTAGTTTAAAAGTTAGAGAAGTTTATTAACAAAGAGGTCGTATTTTTACATTACACTAGCGAAAGTAGGTTAAACTTAGAATAAGTTTAACCACTTTCGCTAGTGTACTCTTAACTTTTTCCCCCTAAAATCGCTCGAAAATTGAATAAAATTTTTGCGTCCTGAAAACATTTTTAATTGACAGCCCTGATAGTTCTTGTGCGAAATGAATAAAACAAAAATTGGTCAAAACTTTTGAACCGTAAAAAATTGCACCGACATTCTCAGGGTTTGATTTGATCCATACTTCCAGGGACACTGTATAAAACATCGCTGCTATTACCAAATACCAACTGTGGCCCAATCATTAAATTTTGGTTTAGTATTTATTGTTACATCATCATTACCATCATCTGGTTCAGACATAGGCCTCTCAAATTACACGCCATTCAGCTCGATTCTCGGCAACTCTCATCCAGCTGTACCAGCCACCCTATGATCCTGATGGCATCCTACCTTACGTTTTCCAACTACCCCAACGGTCATCGGTTCTACGGCTAATATGGCTGGCCGGCTATTCTGCCTAGGGCTCCAAGGACTTCTCTGTATAAAAAGAACAGTTATCATATGTGTGGACTTATCTATAACAAAATACCAAAGAACTTTAAAGAGTTACCTAATAATTTATTTTTTATTAAGTTAAAATCATGGCTATTGGAAAAACAATTTTATTCTATAAATGAAAATGTTAATAATCTATGTTAAATTAATGTAATGATAATATTAACAAGGAATGTATTGTAAAATTAATTAATAATAGAAACATTTAAAGCATGCAATTAGATATAAATATAATACTCTAGCATTAAATACATTGTAATGTTTTGTATGTCAAATGTCTGACTTTATATTAGGAACTTATTACTGACTATAATACCAACACTGTACCAATACTTATTGCAAATAAATGATTTGATTTGATTTGGCCCATTGCCACTTCAGCACATGTTGATAAACAAATACGAAACAAGGTTGGTTTAAACATTTTCAAACAAAGTTTTAGTTTTAAAATTAATGTTTTTTTTTTTATTTAATAAGTTTTCAAGTACTTAATTCAGTTTTACTCAATCAATTAATCCTTAAATTCAATAAAATATTTTATCACCCAATTTCACAGTAACAAACATTTTATTTATTATCACATCTATTAGGAGAATTATAAAAACGTAAACTGCAGTAATACAATGGTATAGTTAGAAAGTAAAGACATAATTTTAAACGCAAAAGTAGCATCAACGTAGAACATTCCACAAACATTCATCTTGTTGAATCTAGCTCGATGTAGGCGTTGAATATTCTTGCTTAGCTTTCTCTCGGCATCTGTAATATTAGAATAAACGACATGAATTTGACGAATAAAATCTAAGTTGATTTGAACAATTACGGCACGCACCCTTTCTATTATTCTGTTAAACTGCCAAAAGTTATTATTTAAATTTATATAATATTTTCTCTTTATATTTGTCCTTTTAATCGGAAAAACATAAAGTGTAATCGCCAGTCTCGTATTTGGCGTTTGTTAATGTTTTGTATGTCCGTTTCTCAGTTGACAAAGGCCTCCTCGAACCTTCTCCAGTCCTGTCTCTCTCTGGCCACTCTGTTCCGTATTGTTCCAGTGACCTGTCTAATGTCATCTCCCCATCTTTTATCCAAGAATTATTAGAACATTTAAAAAAATAACTTCGATAAAATTACCTGTGCAATTTGATGTTGAAATAAGCGCGCATGAACCTTGAACATTATTCATTGCAGTGTAAAATTGTTCGCAGCACTCACTTAAAACAGTGTGAAGCGTTAAACCCTTTATCGCCCAAATGTACACAAGTATGGTGTAAAAAACCGCAGAATCCTGAAAAAAATAAAAGCTCTGTAATTCTGGGTACTGTAGAGGTTTTATTTGCATACCTTTGACAACTAAATTAAAAGTTATTGGTATAATGTGAAGATAAACACTAATTCATACTTGAAATAAGAAAAGGTCGAGTGTCAGCCCCGATGGCCGACAGCGGTTGTGGATTATCTGGTCTTTTCTATAAAAATCTTACCGTGAAAATTGGAATGAAGAGAGCTTGAAGTGAACTATCATCCTACCTGACGCTAGGGAATCTAGGGAATGAAATCTCACAGTGAAGTGAGTTTGAAGTGAGCTGCACTTCAAACTCACTTCACTGTGAATTTTTTATAGAATAGCACTATAAATTAATACAATAGGTATAAGACGTTTATCTTCTCTACAAAAGTTATGTACTTAATATGTATGTACAAGCAGCAGTAGGCATGAATAGTAGTAGAGATAGTCTATCTGAGAGGGATCAACAAATTCTCCGTTCCTTGATAGTCCAGCGTTTTCAAATACGCAGTCACTGAATTTTTACATTTGTGTTTAGCTTGAGGATATATTATGTTAAGGAACATCCTTAGCTTATTGTACAATTATTGCCCAAGGAAGAAGAAGAAATTACGCGGGTGCGCAGAACTGGAAGGATGTGTTTGGCATACTCTGCCTTTTCGGCGTTTATCCCTATACAGATTCGGATCGTATTGCAACATGGAGTGTTCTTTAACCATAGTATGCAATATGAAGATTTGCCTAACAGTAAGTATAATAATTGGTTAGCTTGCAGGTGTGTGGGTAAATTTTAATCTACTGAATTCAATAAAAAACACAGATTTTGACAGCCCATTTGTCGCCAGCTATGTAAAAATATATCTGTGTACGGACGTGAGATTTTGAAATCGCCAGCAAGTTGCCAGCGATCAAAGCCACTGCAAATGTACCTAGCATAAGATATTATTGTATTAAAACAGAATTAAGATGAAGAAAGACATACTCACAAACTCATGTCCAATAAGTGCAGTTAATTTTAAAAGTTCGAGTGTTAATCGCAATTTTATCAATGTAAGACAGAAGAACTCTACCGTGTGAAAAAAGATCTGTAAAAAAAACCACTTAGCTTTATATCTCAATACTCAATATCTTTATTAAAAAATCTTGGCGTAGTTCTAGATGGCAAAATTACCTGGAGTGAGAATACTGATGCGCTTCGCGAAAAGGGTCTGAAGGCTATTAGTGCGTTAAAACCTATTCTTAACAGAAAGTCTAAGTTAAGCGCCGCCACAAAGTTACGCATTTATACCACCCTCGCCGGCCATGTCTGACATATGCTGTGCCAGCCTGGAGTAGCCTGACTGATAAAAACTACAATAAGTTGCAAGTTGTTCAAAATAAGGCAATCAAAATATCATTTAACACTGCCTTTCGTACAAATTTAAAACGAATTCACGAACAAATAAAATTTCCAACTATTAAAAATTGTATCTTATAATCAGCCCGAAAATTCTATTTACTTAAAAATTCCAAACATTATAATCCATTAATTTGATCCATAGGAAAAAGTAGATCAAATAACTTATCGTATTCAACAACTAATAATCGATATCGTTTACCACATCACTGTTTTCTGAGTGAATAACAATAAGTACCTACCACCGGACCGACCGTGCTGCTCTCACCCGGTCGCAGTAGGCATACTCGGCGAAAAGTTACGCAAATTACCCACAGTCTAGAATTATTATTTCTCTGTTTTGGGTCATCGATGAGATTTATGTTCAAATCTAAGTTACTTATATTATACTATTGTAATGTTTTATACTGCTCTTCAATTAGTTTTTATATTAGTTGAGTGCATTACCTTTAGTAGGTAAACAGTAGTGGTATGCGTTTAGAGTCAGTGCTACTAATGCCCGTTTTCACCGACATCCCCTAAGTTTATGGGATCCCCTAAGAATGGTTAGGGGCATGTTAGAAGGCGGTTTCTGTTTCACCAGAAGTAAGGGGTCTGTTAAACGTTAAAAGGTCCCCTAAATTTAGGTGGCCGAAATGTAGGCCCATAAAGCGGCACATACGTAAGTGATCTCTCAAGCAACGAATATGGATAGTGATTTATTTGAAATTGTTGAAAATTTAGAAACTGTTTGACGTAAACAACAGCCGTAGACCAAAAATATATCGGAAACGACCAAACTACTTCGAAAGTTTTGATGAAATTGACTTTTTCGGAGTGATTTTTTTTACCGTCTCGAAATTTTTACAGGCTGTTCTACCCATGAATATAAACAACTTTCACTATGGGAGCAATTCTGAAATCACGAAAAAAAAAATCTGCTGTTTATACAAAAGTTCAATGTCTACTTCACCAAAATGTATGAAACAGCTGATTTTTTTGTCGTGATTTCAGAGTTGCTCCCATAATGAAAGTTGTTTATATTCATGGGTAGAATATCCTGTAAAAATTTCGAGACGTAAAAAAAAACATCCAGTACAAATAAATAATAATAAAGAAAGAAGTGTCAAATATAAACAAGACCACAGATAACACGCGAGGTTTGTAATGTATAAATATGCAAGAAAATATTAAATTAATTAAAAATATGAATGAAATAATATTCATTATTGCTATTCATCATTACAGCCGAAAGACGTCCACTGCTGGACATAGGCCTCCCCCAAGCACCGCCACTTCGACCGGTTCTGTGCTTTCCGCATCCAGCGGATTCCTGCGGCCTTCACAAGGTCATCGGTCCATCTTGTGGGAGGCCTTCCAACGCTACGTCTTCCGGTATTGCTATTAAAACATGATTAATAATTAATATATAATGTATCCATAGAAGTGTATACTTAAGAGAATTTCATAAAAACTGTCTTTTTACAAAGTATCGATAAGTTCGAAGATGAATCAGTCACTTTTATCGAAAACAAAACGTCACATAGATATGTGTCCCCTAGTTAGGTGGTAAAAATGATAGTGAAACAAAATTTAATTTAGGGGCTAGTTTAGGGGAACTTTTAAGCTAAAGATCCCATATGTAGGTGGTGGTATAGGGGATGTCAGTGAAAACGGGCATTCGAATATTGCTGTGTTCATATAAGGACTTATTGGAAAATGTTTATAGAATACTAGCGACCCGCCCAGGCTTCGCACGGGTATAAACTTCGCACGGTTATAAATCGGGTTATTATACATATAAACCTTCCTCTTCAACCACTCTATCTATTAAAAATATCCGTTGCGTAGTTTTAAAGATTTAAGCATACATAGGGACAGAAAAAGCGACTTGGTTTTATACTATGTAGTGATGGGTAGTAAACTTAGTGTAAAATGTTTGTAAAGGTAAGTTAGCCTAAGAACTTGTTATTTTTTAAAATTGTACACAATTAGAATAGGATCTTATTGTATGCACTTTTATATTATTATGTTCATAATAAAGACCTTTTAAAATCAATCAATCAATATCTTTATTGCTTTACCATAATGTGTACTTAAGCGGTAATTATAAAATTTAGATCATTATGGATACTGTAGGGCACAGCAAGAAGGGTAGGAGAGAGTAAGCCCTGTTTTAGGAGATCAGTTAGTCAGATAGGATGTCGTTTTTATGGGAACAAGTTTAAACTTACATAATGTATTACATAAGGTATGACGTTCTGGAATTGAGATCTAGGCGGCTGTTACTTGATGCTATGACACTGCACGGCATATGTAATAATAAATTTGACTGTATTGACCTTACAAACAAATTGTGTTACAAGGTACCCAGAAGTGTTATTCGAAGGGGGGTGCGCGTGCCTCAACTGTTCTATACAGACATATGCAGGACTAACGCTGGGGAACGTGCACCTCTTCGTCGCCTTGTTGATTCTTACAACACGCATTTTATGGAACTGGATATATTTTGTTTATCTAAGCAATTATTTAAGAAAATGGCTCTGGATATTTTATCAAGCGAGTAATTTAAGTTAAAGTGAGCTAAGCTAACACAGCAATATTGTGGCAGCGACTTTTGTTTTATTTTTATTTCTATTTTTTATCACTTGTCTTCAGCACTTCTTTTAACCTTTTGTTAAAACGTGGACAATAGTGTGGGTTACATGTTTGTTAAATCTTAGTTTATTTCTCTGTAATTTGTAGCATGCAACTGTTTTTTGTCCCTAATAAATAAATAATTATAATCAAAGTCAGAAGATCGCAAATAACGTACTAACATTTCGCTTAACTATTCATGTTTTATCTGCAAAAAGTACTTAAATATTTTGGATTATTTTTATATACCTATACATATGTATTATAATGCTGTTTATTCATATAAATAAATTGTTTTCCTTTGAATAATTATTATTGCTATATTATTTCATTTCTTTGACATATCTCGGGACCCTGGGGTCCCGGACCTTTGGAAGGCGTATGAGGGGCCGAAGCCAACTCGCAGAGGCCCCTTAGATATTTTTAAGTATTGAGGCACCAACCGACGATTATTCCTGTATGCACTATCCAAGTGCACCCAAGGACAACCCCCGGTTGGTTAATTTGATTAAATTATTATTATTATATTTTTTGTTAATGATTACCGTATCGTTAATATATTTTAAACATACCTATAAATTGTGTGATTTTGACAATTATTAATTCTACTCTTAGCTTTCTTTTTTATTAATGAGTAATCGTACTAACCATTTGATGATAGGATGTCCTGTAGATGTTATAACAGTCCAAAATATTCACGTACACTTCAAACATTCTTTTGCAAATGGCTTCATTATCGCTAGGATTCATCTGTTGCAAATGTTGAGCTTTTATGTTCCATAAGTGAACTTTATCCTTTAAAAACTTAATTAGTCTAATAGCGTACACAATGTTTACATCAAAACACAACGCAGGTAACACACATAAAAGATACAAGTAATTGTATTTTAGTTTCATGTATATAAAAATATGCATGAAAATATTAAAACCTGAGGATAGAACGACACTGATCCAATTCCAAATGATAAAGCTCCTAAAATTTGTATTTTTGTTGAGAAATCTGTGAATTTCTTGCATTTTCAAGACATAATATATATTTCTTTTCGTTTGCAATACATTGACGACATAGTTAATTATGAATCCGGTATTATAACAGACAACACATAAGTAAGAGTAGATGTTCTTCGCAGGCACATGTTTTTCCTTTACATATTCGTTAGCAGTCACGCGATATAAGTACAATGAAATGGATATTATTAGTTTACAAAACGACACCACCTTCATTATAAGACTGTTTGGAAATATAGAGTTATCCTTAATACAATACTTAGGACAAAACAAAATGGTATGCATTAGGTTTAGAGGCAGAAGCATCGACTGCACATCTTTGTCAACCATGTTATCTAACGTGACTGTCACACGGCAACATTTTCTTCTGCTGAACTGTTTGCTTTTTATAAGCTTCATTTTACCTAGGTTAGTGAACAAACTAACACCAATGAGTCCTGCCTTCCATCAACTTAACTAGCTTTTACCAAAACATAAATTATTAGAGGTGAGGATTTTTATCGATATGAAAAGACCATTAGGAACATTAATTTAAACAAAAATAATGCTATTTCATTCTGATGAGCAAGAAACAGGTTAAAAAATATAATAAGTTGATCATTATTTGACAGCTCTCATTGCTTTTCGTTTCTTTTTCTACATTTTCAACCTACTGAAGTATTCATAATAGGGTAAGCTAAGTTGTATTTAAAAAAAATGAGACTGCAAATGAAAGAACTTAGGAATAAGATGACACTTATCCAATTAAGAATAATGAAGTGCTTAAATTCGGTGTCTTCACTCAAAATTATGTGAACATCTTGAATTAAAGACAAACAATATATTTCTGATCGATTGCAAGATATTGATGACATAATTTATCCGATACTAGACGTAAGAAAGTCAAAGTCGGAGCTAATGTAAACTATATTAACACATTTTCTAACAATGCAGATCGTAGATGCAGTATAATAGTAAAACTGTGAGTATTGTCCTGGAGCATAATGACAAAAAAATCTACAAAGCTGTTTGTATTGATAAAGTTGTCCTTGATGATATTTGGGATACAACAAGATTGTGTGCATTAGATTTAAAGGCAGCGGCATGAACTGAACATCTTTGTCAACCAAGTTACCCAACGGGAGTGATACACGACATGTTTTTCTAATGCTTATCATCATGCATGACGTCGTTTTAGTTAGGTTGTGTAGACACAAATGAGCCATTTAATGTAAACGACGACCTATTACATACTGAACATACAATGAATTAGACAGATGTAAAAAGGCCCATTAAAAATATTACCATAATGTTTTTGCATGGTAATCTAGTTTATTTTAATTTACAGACTTCTCAACATTATTTTTAAATATTATTGTTTCGCTCTAACAAGTTCAGCGAGAAAAAGACAGTGGCGTTTATAACCTATAAAATTAGTGAGACCATTAAATTGAAACTTACATAATTAGTAGGGGGTACTGGGTATAGGTTACATATGTAGTATTTGGTGATTAAGTATTTTAAAAATAAAACATTAATACAAATTAATTTTGCAGGAAAGCAAACTGCAGGAGTACAATAGCATAGTGAGAAAGAAGCGACATTACACGTAATGGGTGACAAATATCTATGTAGAACATGCCACAGGCACTCATCTTGTTGAATGACGCACGATGCACCCGCAGGATGTTTTTGCATAACTTCTTTTGATCATCTGTATGAAATTTTTGTGGTGAGCGATAGACAAAAAATTGTATAGTAGGATAGTGTAGTAGTAGATACTTTTATCAACTTGTTCTTATTACATAATGTCTATAGGAAGCATAGACTGCTAGGGAGTTTGTTGTGCCACTTCTTTTTCCCAGCTAAAAGCACTAGGAAGTGGTGAAGGGCGTTCTTTTTTGGGGGACTGTCTCTTGTAATTCTGACATTCTAAAAGTGCTGATTTTCAGCCTAGTTTGAATAAATTGACTTTGATGTTTTTGATTTTTTATTCACCTGTACGATCTGTTGTCAAAATGAATACGCAAGTATTTTGTGCAAACTTGACAGCTTCATAGAATGCTTCGAGGCGCAGACTGAGTGAGATTTTTAGCACCCACGTTTTTAGTGTCCAGAGAAAAAGAAACGTAGACATTAAAGGATTGTCCCGCTAGAAGATATAAACACAGATAATTATGTGGCACATGACGTGAATCTCATGTGGGAAAAGTAAAGAAATTAAGAATTTATCTTTATATCGTCTTGTTGATGACACTCGCACAGAACAGGGAAGCATAGCACAAAAGGGCGAAGGCCTGATAGGTACTCAGCAGTGGGCGGAACAAGGCTGCCAATGTTGATGACGAAGATGAAGATGAAGACTCAGTAGTTATTGTACCGAAGTTTGTAATGGCAAATAAACGAAAACGGGAAAACTTCGATCATGAGAAATAGTTGGGTGAAGGTTTATAGTGCAGAGAAAATAATAGACCACCATCATTGGCAGCCCTGTTCCACCTACTGCAGAGGTAGACTACCTTCCTATTGTTGCATGCTTCCCTGGTACCCAAAAATTTTTTGTTAAGAAAATTGGCAAAAACAAAATTGACGAAAACAGCGTCTAACCTACAGGTTAGACGCTGTTTTTGATGCCAAAAGACCTGTCAGTTTTTATATCTGCGAAAGTTTTTTTTGCACGTAAATATTCTCCCAATAGACTCAAATAAACTTACCTTTCCATATTTAAAATTGTGTTTGCAAAATTGTATCAAAACATCAATATTAATCAAACCCTGACAAAAGATTTCTGTCGTTAGGTACAAGACCTGAAAATAGTAAATTAGAAACTGCAGTTGAGCATAGCAATTACCTATATCTACAATTATTTCAAAAATAAATATTTTTCTTTTTTCCTTTTATAATATTGGTTGAGTAGACCGAAATATACGCATACCTAGGTGCAAAGAAAGTAGGCATACCTACAATGATTAATTTAGTATAAAAAATCTTAGAATCATGAACAAATTCTTTTTACTTACTGGTGGTTGATAAATACTTGTTATTATCTCGTAGCACTTTAATATTTGGTCATACGCCCGAAACATTCTCGTAATCTGCAGTTTGTTGCAACCGTTTTTCTTTGCCAGTAGTAACTGTATGTTCCAGAGTATAACTTTATCAGTCAATATCCTAATTAGCCTGATTGCGTAAATTAAATTGGAATCAAAACACACCAAAATTAATATATAAAATATGACATTCAACGGTGGCTTGAGCATCCTGAGATAGAGGTATGTACTTATGAAAACAAAAAATCCAAATATTGCAGCGATGCTGATCCAACTTCTTGTGATAAACTGTTGGAGACTTGCCTTATCATTAAGAAATCTGTGCACTTCTTGAAAGTACAAAACAAACATAACGCTTTTCTTAGTTTGAGTGAAGTTAATGATCGAGTTCATGATGAATCCCATACACCGAAAAATTACGTCGAAGATAGAAGCGAACACTAGGACATTCACTTTACTGTACCGCCTGAAATTGTCATCAAGCAATATTTCCAAAATACGATGAATAAACGTAGTCAGGAATATTGCTGTTCCAACTATGACTACGAATTTATTCAAACGATTATTAGGATATATAAAATTGTTCCTAATTTGATATTTGGGATTAAGCACTAGGATTAGTATCAAATTCAGAGGTAGAAAAATACGTTGAACTTCTTCATCAATTTGGTTATTTAAAACTGTTTTAACACTTCTTATTCCTATTTCGTAATCAATATCCCTGTTCAGAGTCTCCATAATGCGTAAATTACACTGCAGCATTAATGTAACGTAAAAAGTAATATTTTTTAAATAATTAAATGCTGTCTAGAGCTTCCAAGGACCAATCTTTCTTAAAGAGGTGGAAAGAGAGTAGAGAGGCCTTTGCCCAGCAGTGGGACAATAACGGCTATGTAATGTAAAATTAAATGCTGACAGGGCTGAGCGTGGACATGTTTGTCTAAACATACATTACGTTATTGCTCAGTGCGTCATTACTTTAAAGTTTTGAACATAACGATATTATTGGTACAAGGACGAGGTGACGGGCAAAGTGCTAGGTATACTGTTTTTACAGTTTAATTGGTTATTTATAAACAATAGGACACAGGTAGAATATTCGATATCGGGTCAGTTGCCCAAAAGATTTTTTTCTTTATAGTGTCTCGCAGATCAACCTAGGAGGTCGTCGGCTGCTTATCCAGGCTATCTTGTAGGTGCCTTAATAATTTAAGGTGTCCAGCCAGAGTATAAATGGAGTCCGTACAGGGATGTCTTTAGGGTAATTTCGGCTTAGGGTGTCGCTGGGGGATTAGCTAGGCTGGATCGGTTTTTTTTTTAATAATTGACGTAACGACATTTAAATACTTGCGCACATTATTGGGAGTACAAAAACTATTTGCAGAGGGCGTACAGTGACCTGAGAGTGCAGAACAACATTGCATGCAGGATGCTGATGGGGCTGTCGTGATGTCACAGTGCCTCTGGCAAGTTTGCCGAGGTGTACGTAGACAGCTTCGCTGCAGTCATGTGCAAGCGTTGCACCTTCGTCCTAACGCTCATGCGTGTGAGAACCAAAAGCATCCTGAGTGTTTTGTCAGACCGGTGGGCATCTCCGATGTTCGAGCATTGGATACGGCTGCGCGCAGTTAAGTAAACAAGCGCGCGGGTTTTGGAGTTTTTAATAGTGTTGTTTGTATTTAGCTTTTAAATTGTTTTATCTTGTCATTAGTAACATTAGTTTTTTCTAAGCTTTTCTGTGTTACTTACAACTGTTGTATTTAAAAATCCAAAATAAATGAATAAAATAATAATAAATAAGACGTGCCGCACCGGGCTTCTATTGTATTGGAATGCGATATGCTGCGGCCCAATGCAGTAATATAACCGTATACAACGGGGTACTTCCATGTAAGCTATATTCAGTTGATTATAATAATTACTATAGCAAGTTTGTCTGCGTAACATGTAAGCTGAATACTTTGAGAAGGAACATGGTGGACCTAGATGATCATTTAATATTAATACTTTTTTAATGTAAGGGAGAATAGAACGGAAACAAGAATAGAATGCAACAAATAATTTATTTTAGTGAAATGGTTTCAGTAATTCTTAATATATATAATATATATAAATCTCGTGTCACAATGTTTGTCCTCAATGGACTCCTAAACCACTTAACCGATTATAATAAAATTCGCACACCATGTGCAGTTCGATCCAACTTGAGAGATAGGATAGTTTAAATCTCAAATTATAGTCGCAATTTTAATTTATTGCTAATTATTTGTCTGTTATTATTTGACAGTCACAATTATCTGTTAACTCCAAATGATTCTAACAGATGTCGATACCTTTCGACTGGGTTGAGTAAGTAATCAATAGATGGCGCTGCTATGGTAAATCTACGAACGTGTCATATAAGCTACATTTTAACAGCATAATTACCACGTGTTGTTGACGCTATAAAATTGATTAAATTTATTTTGTAGTGAACGAAATACCGTATAATTCAATTATTTCCACTTTTTAAATTTTTGGTGTTAGCATAGCCGGCCACGTGTTACTTAGACTGAAGTGTAAATTGCATTCATATTATAATGAAGATAATACAGTGAAATTAATCCTGTTTTTTTTTCAATTTATACATGTAAGTAATATCACATAGTTTTATAAAAGTTAATTAATATATCAATGAGAAAATGGCACAAAGCTCCCCACACTTTTTCAATAATTGTACAAAATTTTTTATATTATTTTTATTTAACCTCCATTGAAAATTATTTTGCACTTATTATTTCAATGTGCTATGATAACATGTTTTTCAGTTCCTCTTTCTAATATTTAAACGATTAAATTATTATTTTCAGTCAAATGCCACCGAAAAAATCTAACCTCAACAACGCGAGTAGCAAAGGGTCACGACGCAAACGTGTTGAAAGAGCTCAGCAATTACCAGAACAAATCGAAACAAGAAATGCAGCTCAAAGAATCAGGATTGCAGAAAGTCGTGCACAAGAATCTCAAGAACAGCGTGACGAACGTCTGCAACAGAATATTACGAGAACAAGAGCGGCACGAGAACGAAACATAGCTACAGTACGAGTACTAGATCGACAAAGGCAACGGATCAGCCGCTCATTAACACGTGCATCATTCGTTCGGCTTGCCTTTGAATATGCACCAGATATTAACTACTCAGCGCATTCAAAAATTGCTATCGGTGGAATGGATAAAGTATGTCAATATTGTCAGGCATTGAAATTTCGGAATGAAGCAGCCGGCATGTGCTGCGCATCAGGAAAAGTTGTGCTGTCACCTCTACCCGCTCCGCCGGAGCCTTTATTATCCCTTCTTACTGGCAATTCAGATGATTCCAAATTATTTTTGCGTAAGATACGCAAATTTAATTCTTGCTTCCAAATGACGTCATTTGGGGCAACTAAAATTTGCGATCGTGCATCCGATGGACGTAATTTTGAAACTACATTCAAAATTCAAGGCCAGGTGTACCATAAAATCGGATCACTGATGCCAATGCCTGATAACAATCCGAAATTTCTTCAAATTTATTTTATGGGCGATTGTGAAGAGCGCGTGACGACTCGGTGTCTGTATAATTTTATTGAACAAGCAGAGGAAAGAGCAATTGTGATATTATTGGAAATTTTTTTAGAAGATCACAATCAACTAATTCAATTGATCAAAAGAGTTTCGCCACGACTGCAAAATGACAATTATCAAATCGTCATAAAAGCCGACAAAGTACCATTAGGTGAACATGCTGGTAGATTCAACGCTCCAACTGTTGATGAGGTTGCTGTTATCATGGTTGGTGATCCAGTTGACAAAAGATCTATAAAAATTACACGGCGAGACAACACTGTCAGTACGATTTCGGATCTACACCGTTCATATGACGCACTACAATATCCATTGATATTTTGGCAAGGACAAGATGAATATCACCTTAATATCAAACAGTATGATCCAAATACTGGTAAATTTGACAATTATCTATTTACTTTCTTACTGTATGTATAGATTTTAATTTCGTATTGCATTTTATTTTTTATTTTTTTAGGTGATTACAGAAATAATAAAGTTAGCTCAATGAACTACTACGCACACCGAATAATGGTTAGACAACATCAAGACAATTATATCCTTCGATATCGTCAGCTGTTCCATCAATACATTGTTGATATGTATGCTAAGGTCGAAAGCGAACGCTTGCGATTCCTTCGATTCAACCAGGCAAAACTACGATCGGAAGAATATATTCACTTACGAGATGCTGTTGCTGGAAACATCGATGGAAATTTAAATCCCAATGACATCGGTAATGCTTTCATTTTACCTTCAAGCTACATCGGCAGTCCACGGAACATGCAGGAATACATACAAGATGCGATGACTTACGTACGTCATTACGGCCGACCGGATTTATTTATTACATTCACATGTAATCCGAATTGGGAAGAGATACAAACTTTACTATTGCCAGGACAACAAGCCATTCATCGTCATGATTTAACTGCACGTGTGTTTAAACAAAAATTGAAATCCTTAATTGATTTTATTGTTAAATATTCAATTTTTGGTATCACACGTTGTTGGCTGTATACGATAGAGTGGCAAAAGCGAGGTTTGCCTCATGCCCACATTTTGGTTTGGCTTAAAGATAGAATCCGTCCTGAAGAAATCGATCAAATAATTTCAGCCGAAATTCCAGACCCATTAATTGATCAAGAATTATTTGATATTGTCACCAAACACATGATCCATGGGCCATGCGGTGCTTTCAACATGACGTCACCGTGCATGGAAAATGGAAAATGTAAAAAAAACTTCCCAAAGCCGCATACGAATGACACGATCACGGATATTGATGGTTATCCAATGTATCGCCGCAGAAGTACTGAGAATGGTGGCCACACATTTACAATGCGACTGCCGAACTTTCCAAATCAAGTTGAGTTTGATAATCAGTGGGTGGTACCATACTCACCACTACTTTCAAAAACTTACAAAGCTCATATCAATGTTGAGCTTTGCAGTTCTGTTAAATCAATTAAGTATATTTGTAAATATGTAAACAAAGGCAGTGATTTGGCCATATTTGAAGTACAAAGCATAAATAAAAATGACGAAATAGCACGATACCAAATGGGCAGATACATTAGCAGCAATGAAGCAATTTGGCATATTCTCAGCTTTCCCATCCACGAAAGAGATCCTGCTGTCCAACATCTGGCAATACATCTTGAAAACGGTCAACGTGTATACTTCACTGAAGAAAATGTTCTCCAAAGAGCGTTCGAAGCTCCGAAAACGACTCTAACTGAATTTTTTACATTGTGTCAAAAACCTGATGTTTTTGGCCAATTCACGAAGACATTGGTGTATGGTGATGTTCCACGTTATTTCACATGGAACAAATCCAGTAAAAAATGGGAGCCACGGAAACAAGGAAAACCACATCCTTCCATTACAGGCATATTCAAAGCTAAGACATTGGGGAGACTTTACACAGTACATCCAAAGCAACGTGAGTGCTTCTATTTACGTTTGTTATTGGTGAATGTTCCCGGACCAACGTCTTTTGAATTTTTACGAACAGTTAATGGTCGAGTATTGAATACATACCAGGATGCATGTCGTGAACTGCAATTGCTAGAAGACGATAACCATTGGGACTTAACGCTTGCTGATGCTGCGTTGACATCAACACCGAATAACATTCGTCAGTTGTTTGCAATTATTTTGACGACATGTTATCCCTCGCAAGCACAAACTTTGTGGGAAAAATATAAAAATTGTATGACAGAAGACATCTTGCACCGAATTAGACAAACAAATCAATGCCAAAACATAGATTATACACCAGAGATGTACAATGAAGCATTGGTCTTGATCGAGGATTTATGTGTTCTTATTTCAAATTTACCACTTAATCATTATGGTATGCCATCACCTAATCGTCCAGCCACCGACTTAGTCAATACCGATTTACAACGAGAAAATCAATATGACCATGGAAGTTTAGCAACAATTATCATGAACAGTGAACGATTACTGACAGCAGAACAAAAAATTATTTATGATCGGATTATGCTGGCTGTTGCTGCTGAACAAGGCGGTTTTTTTTTCTTGGATGCACCCGGTGGAACCGGTAAGACATTTTTAATATCGTTGATTCTTGCCAAAATACGGTCGCAACAAAAAATCGCATTAGCAGTAGCATCGTCAGGCATTGCGGCTACTTTACTGGATGGTGGGCGAACAGCACATTCAACATTCAAGCTACCATTGGACGTTCATAATAAACCAGATGCAATGTGTAATATCAAAAAGAATAGTGGAATAGCTGCAGTGTTGCGGAAGAGTTCTATAATAATTTGGGATGAGTGCACAATGGCACACAAATATTCACTTGAAGCATTAAACAGAACTATGCAAGATTTAAACAGCAATAATAAACTTTTCGGTGGTGCTATTTTACTTTTGTCTGGTGACTTCCGGCAGACCTTACCGGTTATACCTCGCTCTACTTTCGCGGATGAGATTAATGCATGTTTGAAACAATCATTCTTATGGCGAAGTGTTGAAACACTTCGATTGACCATAAATATGCGAGTACAATTGCAAAATGATCCATCAGCACAAATATTTTCCGAACAACTACTAGATATTGGGAACGGTAAAATAGAACTGCAACCAAATACGCAATGCATTAAACTACCAGACAATTTTTGCACTGTTGTTCAGGATAAAAATGAATTGATTCAGAGTATTTTCCCGGATATACAGAATAATTATTTGAATCATGAATGGCTTAGTCAACGGGCGATTTTGGCAGCCAAAAACGTTGATGTTGACGAAATTAACTTCCAGATACAACAGTTGTTACCAGGCGATCTGATGTCTTTTAAATCAATCGATACTGTTGTTGATGAAGATGAAAGTGTAAATTTTCCGATTGAATTTTTAAATTCATTAGATATCCCTGGAATGCCACCACATAATCTTCGATTAAAGATTGGTTCCCCTATTATTCTCCTCCGTAATTTGAATCCACCTCAATTATGTAACGGTACGCGTTTGGTCATCAAAAAGATCACCGGAAACATTCTTGAAGCAACCATTTTGGCTGGGAAGTTTAAAGGAAAAGTGGTCCTGCTGCTACGTATTCCGATGATACCATCAGATTCTACCATACCCTTCAAAAGGCTACAGTTTCCAATTCGTTTAGCTTTCGCCATGTCTATAAATAAATCTCAAGGTCAAACAATGTCCATTTGTGGTTTAGATTTGGAAAATCCATGTTTTTCTCAAGGGCAACTATATGTTGCGTGTTCACGTGTTGGGAAACCGTCGAATCTATTTGTGTTAGCTAAAGACAGGTTAACCAAAAACATTGTGCACCGATTGGTGTTAAATTAAATTGAAAGTATTTATAATTCAAAAAAATAGATATTAATGTTTAAAAGTTTAAGACTGTCTGCCTTGCCTACCTCATTCATGAGTTTAAGTGTCACATGTTATTTACTGTATTATACTGTAATATACTTACATTTGTTATAAAATTAAATGGAAATAATAAATCTGATAAATTTTTATTTTGTACCTATTGATTTCTGCTTAATATCAAGTGTAAGAACATTTTAATTAATTGTGTTCAACGTACTTCCCCTTCAAATCTCAATCCAGTGAATTTGTATACCAACATGAACATTTTCGTCTTTGTTCGTAAATAATTTCATTGTACTAAAGGGTTATAGTAGTAGAAAGTCAAATAAGGAGATCACCATATTTTTTTACAAATACCATCTGTGTGAAAAAGCATAGTGGACTCCGTGACTGATGTTCTCTTATTGTTCCTCTTAGATTGTTTACTATAATGTAATATAACAAAAACTTTAGCCACAGCAACGCGTGGCCGGGTCAGCTAGTAAATTTATAATTTCAATCATGTTAAAATTTAAAACAGATAGAATTAAATAGAAAAACGTTAAACAACTCTTACTCTACGCGTTTTTTAAATCATCGTACACGAAATTGTGGCGTGACGACAAAAATTAAACATCGAGGTACTTAATTCAAAATTATTGTTAAGTGCAAGTCACTCTTATTAATGAATAGGTAGGTACCTAATTGTAATGAAAAATAATTTCCACAATTCATACATTTTTATAAAAGTGTTAAACTCCCATGGTAACCAATTCTGGTATGCTTTTGTGTTCATACATTTAATTTTGATAAGGAGTAGCCGAAACAAAACCGGTCATTGATGCAATTTTTGAGGCAAGCTTATAAGCATCAGTGGTATTTAATGATAACGATTATGAGAGAACGGTACTACAGTAACTATTTATTATTATAAAAACGCAAACTGTAGCAGTACGATGGTATAGTTACCATGTAAAACCATCATTTTTAACGGAAAAGAAGCATCTACGTAGAACATTCTGCAGGCATTCATCTTGTCGAATGTCGCTTTATGTAGGCGCATTATATTCTTGCACAACTTCTTCTCAGCATCTGTAATGTTTGCAATATTATTATCATCATCTATCAAATCTAAATTTAACAACATCACTGTATTCCTTTCTTATTACATAACATAACAACACGACTAATTCCCGAAGGGTTGGGCAGAGGTGTATCGATAGTACACCCAGTTCTTATTACCTTCTTATTTTCTATGCAAATATCAGTGTCTCCAGTAAAAAAGGGCACAACTCAAATTCGTCACGTTTTAGGAGAGGCAAAAAACAACACTTTTAATTAAAAACAAATGTATTTCGCAATTAAAATCAAAACTTGTTTCGAACTTGCATTGTAGATAAAAAATAGCCCTTTCATTTAAAGGGAATCACTTCCACATTTAGTCACTTTTTAACCGACTTCCAAAAGGAGGAGGTTATCAATTCGATTGTATGTTGTTTTTTTTTTTTGTATGTTTGTTACGCGATTACTCCGTCAATTATGAATTGATTTTGATGATTCTTTTTTTGTTTGGTAGATCATACTTTAGAGGTGGTCCCATAAGAATTTTATTAACTTTGCTTGCGTAGTTTTTGAGTTAGCTTCAATAATACGTATTTTTTCGTCACTTAGTATGTGGATGATATGATAACTTCCTGTCACTGTTATTTACATAGCAGGTATTGGTATTCGAATTTGTGTGGGGTAGGTGTATCACAACTAAAAAGTGAAAAATAAAAACTTTTTACAAAAAAAAAACAACCGACTTCAAAAAAACACTACAAAGTGAAAAATAACTTTAATTTCGGAAGTCGGTGACAAAAAACGAAAATTCAAAACCGAAGACACTGACTTCCGAAATTAAAGTTATTTTTCACTTTGTAGTGTTTTTTTGAAGTCGGTTGTTTTTTTTTTGTAAAAAGTTTTTTACTATATATTTTTTTAGTTTTTCTCGAGTTGTTGCCTTGTTAACGAAGTAATAATGGAATAACGTTATTTATATAGTCAGTTTGGTCGTATTTAAAGTAATTTTGCGAGTTGTTCCCTTATTTCATAAATGCCTAAGACAAATTTACTTACGACTTATTACCTTCTGCTATCAATCGAACAAAAAATCTATAATTAAAACAATAGTCTAGGAAATCTTACGTTTATTTATTGAAATCTACATTTTAAATAAAACATCTAGCAGTAAGAGAGATAGTAAAAATGAAGATGGGTGAAAAGGAAGAAAATTATAACAGGAAATTCTCTGATAACTTCAGGGCCAATGTTATGCTATTCTGGACACAGGAACATTGAGTAGGAATGCTATAAGAGCAGAAGATTACTAAGCGAAGAATGTAAGGTCTTAGAACGCTAGAAGGGATACTTTGAAAGTTTATTCAGTTATCAGGATAGTGTGCAAGGAGTGGGTAACTGCCGGGGGTTCGGGGTTCGAAGAAAACCGAGAGGGAAATCGTGGCCCCCGGCAACAGGGCAACCGAAGGAAAAAAAAAAGGAAATTGGGAAAGCTGCAGGAAATGACAGTGTCTGCTGAAATACTGAAGGCCGGTGACGAGGTGGGAGCAAGCCTATTGTGTCGGATCTTTAACAAATGTATGTGTTGGAGATATGGCCATGTGTCGGATGACTGGTGCAAGGCTGTAATCGAACCATTATATAGGAGGAAAGGCCTGTCAAATGGCATTTGGCAGTTCTCCCTCCTCCTCCTTTTGGAAGTCGGTTAAAAACTAGCCAAGTCTCGATGGAGCTGCTTGTTTATCTCTAAAAAGTAATGAAATCTAGATAAAGTCGTGCCAAGTCTAAGGTTCCTTACTGCGATTTCTTTACTATTATAGTTAATGTTGTGTGACTTGGCCGTTGAAGGGTACACAAGGGTACAAAACCAGGTGCTCCATGACACCATTGCACCAATCTGTCGCCAGAACTGCTACCCATTGACGATGGAAAATTGCCACTTGGAAAACGTTGATTCAATAACCAGTCAATTGTAGGCTTGATAAAGCTGCGTATTTCAATAATACTTATGTATAGGCGAGCCTGATACAAACAGTATAAAAAAAAAAACAGTACAGACGGAATTGTAATCATTGATAGAAGTCCGTCTGTACGTCAAAGTCAAAGTCAAATAATTTATTTCAATTAGGCACAAAAAGGCACTTTTGAACGACAAAAACAAAAAATAGAATTGATTCTAGTCGCCCCTTCCAAAAGGTAGTTTTCGTATGGAGAAGAATGGGCAAGAAACTCCACCGTTACTCTTTTAAAATGTTTTACAATATTATACAATTGACAGCGGTGACACTGACCGATCGCGCTGTTTTTCCAGGGCTTCTTGATAGTGAAGCCCATGAGGTTACATAGCGTCTTAATGTTGAAAATGGGGTGATGCCCCTCGGTGGGGAGCACACGACTAGAACCATGTCGTATGCTTCCCTGCCGCGCGAGCGGTGCATGCGATGCACCTCGTCTACGGGGATATTCTGTGACTGAAGTTCGGCTAATATTTCGGACGGGGAAATTTCCTTAGGGATCTTTTTGATCACTACTCTGATCTGTCTGTCTTCTGGGAGGGAGTAGGTGTGGAATGACACACCTCTCTCTCTCAGGACCCTAGTTAGGTCTCTGTAGTCTTTCGACGTAGGGACCAATACTTTAATACCCTGTTGGGTTGACCTAGCGTTCGTGTAGGAGATTTTCATCTCCACACACCACTTTGAGACTGCCGTCCACTTCTCCTTGTCTTGTATGAAGACGGTAGGTGGAGGCGCGACCTTTTTAAGGCCGGAGCTAGGGATCGGGATTTGTGAGTCATCCTGAGAGGATGACGCAATCGGGCGGGGGGAAGTGGAAGGGGAAGCTACCGGGGCGCTAGTCGCGGTAGTAGCTACACTAACTATAGGGAGGGATGAAATTAAAGAGTCGTCGATTGCGACTACTTTGGCGGCCTGCGAAGAGCTTTGCTTCTTCTTCTTCCTCTTGTTCCCCTTTCCCATGACGGGGGTGAAGCCCTCCTCATCGGAAGAGAAAGAAGTCGAGGCATTAGCCTTCGTATCAGGGGAGAAGTGGGGGTGGGAGGTCGAGGCGCGCACTAATGCGTCATCCGTGTCCATAACGTCTGAGGGACATGGACTGAATTGTGGTTCAATCGCATCACTGAATTCAGCGATCGATTGAGAAAGAGAGACTGTCTGCTGTGAGGCAGCGAGACCTTCGAGTTCGGTGCCAAACTTGGTAGTGAGAGTAGATTCTCATTGGAAAACTTTACTTATGAGATCCAGTAGTCTGGAGTTCTCGCTTCTAAGTGAAGAGAGGTCATTTCGGAGTGACTGAATGTCACTCTGTAAAGCCTCCATAATAATGACTAACTAATTTACTAGCATTAAAATTATAGGGAATGATGCATATCTCCTATTTTGTCCTAATCCTATCTCCCCGGGCGAATGACCGGGGATGAGTAAACCCTCCCTGTCGGGTAAAGACAGGGAGGTTGTGTACTAACGTGAGCCCTAAGCTTGCTTTTGCCCGTTGCCTATCTTATTGTGCAACGGGGTCCTGACCAGTCTAGTGCGCCGGGTGTAGACACACCCGACCGACACTAGGTGTGTGGCTGTGAAGGGAATACTGTCACCACGTGTTGGCTAGGAGATCCCCCAAGGCCAAACACTGGGACCCGGCCAAATAACTTGCCTCACCCTGAAGGGGATCGGCGGATGTATTGGGTCTACACCCCCTCGGCTTCGTTGGTACCGTATGGTATCCACCGAGGACCACGAAACTGTGGTTTTGCCCAGAAGGGGCCAAAACCTCGAAGAACGTCTCAGGAACAACCAAGGAACGCTTGAGCCGCAAACAGGGACCAGGAACCACAGCAGAGCACGACCGTCCGCGACCGATGCTGGAGCGTAGATGATATACTTACTATCCATAATATCCATACTTATATACTTATATTAACTAATCAATATCCATACTTCCATACTAATATTATAAATTCGAAAGTAACTCTGTCTGTGTCTGTCTGTCCGTATGCTACCTTTTCACGGCTAAATCACTGAACGGATTTCGATAAAATTTGGCAAGGCCATAGATGGTATCCTGTAGAAGGACATAAGATACTTTTTATCTCAAAAATAATCCTAAAGATACAGGGGATGAAAGTTTCAAAAATCAAAATATTTTATTTCACATAAACCTACAAGGGCACTTATGAAACGTCAGAAGCTAGGTGCACGGTTCCAATTGGTCGCTTCCTATGGAGAAGAGCCGGCAAGAAACTCCACGGTTACTCTTTTCAAAATAAATTGTTTCTACAATGTTTTCAAATTACAGTGTTAATAGGTATGGGAGGACAGTGTAGGCCTATCGACAAGTACCAGGTACTTAGTAAAATAGAAAATGGTCCACAAGTCTACAGCCTACAACGTTCTCACATTCACAAAATCTAAAAGAAAAGAATCCATATAAAAGATAAACAAAATAATAAAAATAAGGACCTATTTAAACCAAATGACATGATTGCCTAGTGGCATGATACAGCTGTAGTCAGCTGTAACAAATCTAATTTGATTTAAAAAAAAAAATAGAAAATTGTAGGTATATTATGTCAAATACTGAAAAGATTATGTCAATGAAGTAGGTAAAAAAAAAAGTAAAATAAAATAATAATCGTAATTTGGGAGCAGTTAATAGACATTTACATTGTTATGCCGTTAATGAGGTACCAGGGAAGCCACATGTGCAGAAGGAATTATTGCCAGACTTCCTTGTCTTCAACGTAGTCTTTAATCTTATAATATGCTTTTTTGATAAGGACACGTTTGATGTGGGTTTTGGACTTTCCATCGCTTAGTTCTGTAAAAGACTTTGGCAACTTGTTATAACAGCGGATACCGTTTATAAGAAATGACTTACTAGTTTTAGTTAATCTAAATTTGGGTATCACAATTTCATGTTTACTACGTGTATTTATATTATGGAAATCGCTTCTTATTTTGAAAAGTCCTAGGTTTTTGCGAACATACAAAATACTTTATAAGATATAAAGAGAAGGCTGAGTCAGTATATCAATTTCTTTGAATTTAAACCCAGTTTGTATGGGAAACCCAGTATTTCTAAAGTTAGGGATTTGAAAATTCCAGTTTATGCTTTTGGTAAGAAATAAAGAATTACACGTATCAGAGTTTTTATAAAATCATCTCCCAAAGGGGTAAAGTAAAATAGGGGATGATTTTAAAATTAAAAAATTAAAGTTACTTCAAGACACGGCCTACGTTGATCCCAGATTGAAGACCAAACTTAGCAGTTCATATTTCGTCGGCGTAGATGGAGAACTAAATAACTGTGATTTTGGTCAAATTGACTTTTCACCATTTTCGTAACACCCAAATCATGCCGCATAAATAAATCGCAATTTTCTCCATACAATTTTTGTTTTTTGTTATTTAGTTCTCCACCTACGCCAACGATATTAAAACTATAAATTACCAATTTTAAGATTTTGCTCTGTACTTGACCTTGCTTCTCGCCAAACTTCATGCTGCTGGGCCAACGGGAAGTACCAATTAGGCTTTGGTTTATTTGCGAGTGTCAAAATATGCGGCATAACTGGCCGTATTATTTTTTGCATTGTTTGGAAGTTTGATTTTCTTTATAGATCCAAGGGACCGTAGATCTAAGGCTAAGCGCGCACACTACTTTAATCCTTGAGGATAATATTCACCAATCTGTGAACAATACCACTAACTAGAGTCCGCACACTGCCAAAAGAAATCGTTAGCGAGTGCGTGTAGGAATTATTTTCGTTTACGATTTTATTTTTAGTAATTGATATGATTCCAAATCATATTAGTTATTTTTTGCATTTTAGGACATTATGATAAGTACTCTGAATCACTGTAGTACGTTCCTTTTGGAATATTTTCCGACCTTTACGCGTGCAAAGCCGCGGGCAAAAGCTAGTATACAAATAAAACCCTAAAGTTAAGATGACACTGATCCAATTCCAAATAAGAAAGCGCTTAAAGTAGACATTCTCGTTGAGAAATCTATCAACTTCTTGAATTTTCAAGACAAAGGAAATGTTTTTTTTTTCTTTGAAGCACATTGATGACGTAATTCATAATGAATCCGATACCAAACGTGACAAAATCGATGTAAGAGGTGATATATCCTTCATCGTCTAAACACAGCTTATAGATGCGGTAGACGAACAGAAAAATAAATATCATCATGGCACACAATGCCACCAATTTCAAATTAAGGCTGTTTGGATAAATGAAGTTATCCTTAATGCGATACTTGGGACAGAACAGAATTATTCAGATTATGTAGGTACGAATGAACAATAATTTTAACTATTGAAAGGATAGTGGGCAAAAATGTATGGGCGGCACACCCAGCTCCCCCACAGTTAAAACTACTGCAGTTTTGAAGACATTACTTTTCCCTTTACTCACGCCAAAGCGCATCAAAATCCTGTAGTTTTGAAGACATGACTTCTCTCTTTACTCACGCCAAAGCGCATCAAAATCTGTCCCGGGGTTATTCAGTTCCGACATTGTTAAGTTAGGTTAGGTTAGATAAAATATACCCAGCTCCGCCACTACACCCAGCTCCCCCACAGTTCAAACTGCTGTAGTTTTGAAGACATTACTTCTAAATTTAAAATCATATTTGTATAGACTTTAAATTTAGAGTCATAATTGTATAGGTCATCGCTGAGGGGAGGACAGCAAGAAGGGACAGGCTGGATCAAAATAATATTTCCATCATGATTATTAGGCGGGGTATTTAAGGCTACGTGCTCAGCTGCAACAACTGCTGGCACCTCGTTTTCGAGCAAGGGTCGGGGGGGAGTTTCATTTACTCGGGGAATCGGTCGCGATCGCAAAGGACCTCGGCGGCGAGGTCGGAATGACGGGAGGCGTCTGTTTTTGTATACTGTACTGGTGGCCCTATTCTGCTCCTGGAGGAGTATGATGGGGTCATCTGGGTCGGAGAGTACATGCCTAGGGCGGCGGGTCGAACTAATACGGGATGGGGTATAATCGATTGCCTCGACAACCAGAGGGTTGCGATGTCTGAAAGCGGCGTCAAAGTAACGCTTGGTGAGGCGTTTGAGAAACTGGTGAATAGTTGGGATTTTACAATCGAGATGGAGGATCTCGTTTCGGACGAACTAGGGGGCTCCCGTGGCCTTACGAAGGAAACGGTTCTGTAGGGTCTGCATCCTATGGATGGATTGGGGTTTGGCGTGGGCAAATACTGCTCCCACATAAGTCATGATGGGACGAATACACGCTGTATAGATGCGCAATTTGCACTAAGCGGCTCGCGAACGAACCGTCTTTATGTGCTCTGAAAAGGTGAGTTGATGGTCTAGAATCACACCTAGGTACTTGGCTTGATTCTCCCAAGGGATCGGCTTGCCGAACAAGGTGATTTGTCGGGGGGGGAGGGGTCTAGATCTTGGTTTCGAGAATGAAACCGCTTGAATTTTGTCAGGATTTACTTCGATTCTCCACCGTCTAAACCAGGCGCCAAGGTTATTGACAGCCTTTTGTAGAGTTAGGAGAGACGAAGGGGAACTACGTTTACATATGATCGCTATGTCGTCTGCGAACAGAGCGAACTGTGTCCTATTGTGCTTGGGGATTTCGCTAGTAAATAGCGTGAATGCGAGGGGAGCTATCACTGAGCCCTGAGGGACTCCTGCCCTTATGGGGCGGGGGGAGGATAGGGCTCCATCGATACGGTAAACTAGTTAGGTACATAAAAGATTCTTATAACTGTATTGACTGTGCTAATAAACCTAAAGCAACAGGTAATCAAACTGTCCCTAATATAGATTTTAGTGATCTTCGCCCAGCTTACAACAGGCCAATCCCAATAGATAAAAATAAACACAAAGATTTAATGGACATGTGCAACAAATTAGTGATACCTAAGGAATATCACTTGTTTTTTTCTAGTTTAATTAAAATTGACAGTAATAGAAATGAAAGCGATTCAGAATAATTAATAATTTGTCTTTTTTCTTTGTCTAGATTGATTTTTTTCGTAGATAATTATTAAGTACTTAGCTCATAAGTTAATTTTTGAGACTGATTTTATTCTCAGCAATAAATACTAAGTATAAGGATATTAAGAATTGTGATTTTCTTTAAAAAATTAAAAAAGATTACTTTTGTATGTTTGTTTTGTATTGTTCCTAAATTATTGTGATTTCAAACAAATCATAAATAATTCTCCTATTTTACAGAAACGTGCAATTGATACAATCAATATTTTATATTTTTATTACCTAAGACCAGACCAACTTAGGTTTTTGTTTTTATTGGTAGTATTGTTGATTTTTGTTATTTTTTGTTAATTTTATAGATATCCTAAAGTTGTGTTAATGTTACCAATACCATTTTGAGATCTCTTTGATTAAAATATTAAACATTAAAGGCGTTTTTGATGGTTTTAACTATTTTGTACCACACTTGACTCAATTTAAGTATGGTTCACATTTAAAATTATGTTCATGTATAGTGAGTCAACTTATTATATTTTAACAAAATATAAATCCATGACAGACAATATAATATACAAAAAATCCAATAAGTAAATAAAAATATTTTTTGCCACACTTGTAAAGTAATTTTTCCCCATAACGTAGATTCAATAATGCAACGTATAAAAATATAAGTGGTACTTGATCCATTTTTAAGAAACAAATAATCGCCGTATACTAGTCTATCTACATTATCTCATAAATTAATAAAATAATATGAAATTTATTTTGTATAGATGATAGGCTTTATTATATTTAATTCACTATAATTAGTAATTTTTTCTTGGTTGTATTAACAATTTAAATATAACCATTCGATCTTCTTATCGCCTTCCTGTAAAGTTATTAGAAGTATAGTTGACTCAGTATACTTAGGAGCCGTCGGTATGTACCGCAGAGGGCGATAACCGTCAGAGTTATCAGAGCGTGAGTAAAGGGAGAAGTAACGTCTTCAAAACAACAGTGGTTTTAACTGTGGGGGAGCTGGGCGTAGTGGCGGAGCTGGGTATATTTTATCTAACCTAACCTAACTTACAATGTCGGAACTGAATAACCCTGGGACAGATTTTAATGTGCTTTGGCGTGAGTAAAAGGAGAAGTAATGTCTTCAAAACTACAGTGGTTTTAACTGTGGGGGAGCTGGGTGTAGTGGCGGAGCTGGGTATATTTTATCTAACCTAACCTAACTTAACAATGTCGGAACTGAATAACCCCGGGACAGATTTTGATGCGCTTTGGCGTGAGTAAAAGGAGAAGTAATGTCTTCAAAACTACAATTGTTTGAACTGTGGGGGAGCTGGGTGTATTTTGCCCACACTCCTTTGTTTTTCTAAACAATAAGTTGAAAAGTAGTTGATGAAAATTAAATTAAATAGTCCACTAACAATATTAGTTGTCTTCATAACAAATAGGAAAATGGAGTGAAGAATAAATATAATTTGAAACTTTAGGTGTTACAAATAAAAATAGAAACGGTGCTTGCTTTCTTTAATAAATAAAAACAACCATTTTAAAATTACATTCACAATTTCTCATAATATTTATACTATATTAAAATCGTTTTGACTGTACTTATCCACTTCAAACGGTGAAGAGAAAATGCAATAATGATATTCTGTAACTAATTGGTTTCTAAAACCCCACCTATTCCTAAAACTATGAGTTTAAGTAACTCAAACTGCAGTAACACAATAGTACCTATAGTGAGGAAGAAACGCTATCATTTTTATTGAAAAAGTAACATCTACAAAGAACATTCCGCAAGCATTCATCTTGTCGAATGTCGCTCAATGTGATCGTTGCAAATTCTTGAACAATATTTTCTCACCATCTACAAAATTTCCTAACGAACGCGCCGTGTCCAGAAGTACCGCTTTCTAGATCAAGCCCTTGATCCAGCTGCCTTACGAGAGACTCCTCAGGTGTTGGTCGAGGCTCTTGGTTATTATGCCAGTGGCCGTCACGACTATCGGCACAATAACTGCTGTATCCACATCCCACATGTCGACAACTTTGCGAGCCAGGTCAAGATACTTAATCTGCTTATCTTTATCAGCTTTCACGAGATTCTCGTCATGCGGGACTGCTATATCAATAATCATTGTGCGACACTCTAATCGATCTATCACCACTATGTCTGGCTTATTGGCAACAATTATAAGTCCTGTCAGTAATGATAGATCGATCCCAATACAACGTGATATTGCCATTTTCGAGAACTGGGTCGGGCACATACCTATAGTACGGTACTTCCGATTCTTCAAGACTGTGTTTCAGAGCAAGTTGCTGGTGTATTATCCTGGCTACAAGGTTGTGCCTATGCAAATAGTCTCGATTAGCCAGACGTGAACAGCTAGAAATAATGTGTTGGATTGACTACCCCGGACGGTGGCATTCCCGACACATGTCAACCGTGCCGTCCTTCACAATATATTTCCGGTATTTGTTCGTCATCATAACTTCGTCCATAATCGCAAATACAAAACCTTCGGTTTCCCCAAAGAGATCACCGAATCGCAACCAGGATATGGACGCTAACAGGTCAACCATTTTCGAGTTTTTTTTTAATGTATGAAGTTTAATTATAAAATGTACCCGATAACCCTGATATACAGGGTTAATGGTTAGACGTAACCATTTTCAAGTAGTTAAAATTTTTATTTTTTAAAATGTATGAAATAAAAATGTAAAATGTAACCAATAACCCTGATATACTGGGTTAATGGTTTTACGTCGGCAATACGTTAAGGGGATGTAAGAGAGGTTATTTACAACCAAATGGCGCCTTTTAACTCCTATGCAAATGTTAACAATTTTCGAGTCACATTGGCATAGGGGTCATCAAGGGTAATTTGATTGCAAATAACCTCTCCTACATCCCCTTAACGTATTGCCGACGTATAACTAATAACCCCGGTATGAAAAAGACTTCATACACCTAAAATTATAAAAACGCGAACTGTAACAATACAATAATATAGTTAGCAAGTAAAGCCATCATCTTAAGCGGAAAAGTAGCATCGACATAGAACATTCCACAAACATTCATCTTGTCGAATGTAGCTCGATGTAGCCGGTTAACATTCTTGCACATCTTTCTCTCAGCATCTGAAATATTTGCATTACCTATAATAATAAATAATATAAAAATACGTATCTAGATCTACTACAAGCCTACCGCTTAATTGAGACGGTGCCTGCGGTAGCTACATGGTACGTAGCTCGCTGTGCGCGAGTCCAGCAGCATACGTTACGGGTGGAGCGTCATCAATCGACATGGTGAATGTGTATGTTTTATTAGGTACTTATATTTAATAATTAATATAAATAAATGTAAATAAATATTATGATTGTGTTTGTATATAAATGTGTTGTGTTGTGTAAGTATATAATATACATAAATGAATAAGTGGTATGGTAGGTATGTACCCCACAAGCCTACCTAGCTGTAATAGTTTTCCTTTTAATTTAGTTATACATATATTCTACTGCTGTGAATTTTTCCACCCATCCAGAACCAACCATTTAGCTGGCAGGGGGGGGGGGGACACTTGACTCTAACAAAAATTTGCAACGATACCCCACACAATGGGACAGACGAGAAAAAAAACAACCCCACTTTACGGGTAGGTACGCAATAAAAATGTGACGCAAATTTTATGTGACCACTTTGTTGGCACTTTGATTAATATGTACACTCATGCCAAATCACAGCTTTTTAGTACTAACAGTCTCTAAGCTAAACCGCGGACAGAGAGACGGACATGGCGCAACTATAAGAGTTCCTTGTCCACCATCCTGCACCTCGCAGCTACATCTGGCACCATCTCAAGAATACGGTAGTCCTGTAACCTAACAACGGTTGTGGTTATTAAAATTACCTGTATGGCTTGATTTTAAAATGGTTGCGCATGAGCTTTGAACATTATTCATTGCTTTGTAAAACTTTTCACAATACGAGCTCAAAATAATTTCAAATATAAAACTTTTTATCGTCCACGTATATAAAAATATTACAAAAAACCGCGCAGGAAACTGTAAAAAATAAAAAAAAAAACATGAGAAACTTTTAAAGCCCAACTAAAACAATCATGATAAAACTGGACCAGATATTTCAGGCAAACGATCACATTAATTTAATTTATTTATCTCAGATACACTGATCTATATGATATTTATGTTAGTATACCTACTTAAAAATTACGTTAGTAAACAAAGATTAAAATACATGCCACAATAATAATTATTATTATAACTAATATCAAATCAAACTATCACGTAAAATTTGCTAATAGCTCTAGAGCTACGCGACCGAAACCAGCCGTACCAGCTTGGCAGTGCAGAATTGAGCGCCGTATTGGTGAGGCCCAGAGCGCTCATCGGCAAACTAATCTGCTTCAGGGAGGGCAATACTCGCCCGAGAGTGATACGCTTTGTGAGGCGGGCGTTCTCAAGGACTGAAGCAGCCCTTTTTTTTTTTTTTTTTTTTTTTTTTTTTTTTTGGGTGGGAAATCATCAAATAACTTCTCCCGCTCTGGGCGGAGCGGGAGGGCGTGTCAGACTCTTACTGACTAAAACCCACCCGTGTTCCTTCAGTTGCCGTGTTGCCAGGGGGCCACGATTTCCCTATCGGTTTTCTTCGAACCCCCGGCAGGCATTGGCCCTAGCGGACCCCGTCAATTCTGCTGACATCTCTTTGAGGCGCGCGTGGAACACAACGCGCCGTCGACCCGGGCTTGGTCCTTATCGGACGGCGAGCTACCCATTGCTCACCGTCCGCAAGCCCGCGCCTACGGTGGCCGGAAATCCTCTCGTGACTCCCGACGCCCAGGGCGTCTCCTGCTGCGGCGGTTAGGGGCGCGAGGGCGCGAAATTTGCCTTTCCCTCACGCGCTCCGTCTCCTCCTTCGCAAGCATTACTGCTTCGCAGAACGAGGTGACGGCCTGCCATTTCCTCTCGCTCCGTAGCATGGCCCGAATCAGGGCCGGACGCGAGAGATCACCGCCGCCGATCGCTTCCTCGAGGACACGGCGATGCTCTGCCCAAGCCGGGCAGACCTCCACCGTATGCTCCACCGTGTCCTCCGGGCGATCCACACAGTGATGACACCCGGGCGTTTCCTCCCGCTTTATCCTGAACAGGTACCTCCCGAAACAGCCATGTCCGGTGAGCACCTGTGTCAGGCGGAAGGTGAGGACGCCGTGGCGCCTCTCTAGCCACTCCTCAAAGAGGGGTCTTATCGCCGCAATTGCGGCGTGCCCAGCGCTGGGTTGCGACAATCGCACTCTCCATTCCGCCATGAGATCCCGCCGGAGCTCCGTCCGCTGCGCCGCAACTTCTTGCGGCATCGGTGTTAAGCCCCGGCGTTTCGCCTCCTCGCGCCACTCCCATATGTGCGCGAGGACCTTTGCCTCCAGATCCCATGGCGGTACTCCGGCAAGGAGGCTCGCCGCCTCGCAGGAGACCGTGCGGTATCCTCGGGCCAGCCGGATGGCCATGACCCTTTGGGACGCGTTAAGCCGGCGGGCTGGCTGCCGCCTCAATGAAGGCGCCCACACCGGCGCCCCGTAAAGGGCCATGGACCGCACGACCCCCGCGTAGAGCCTCCGGCAGGAGGCGTTTGGACCTCCCAGATTGGGCAGGAGCCGCCTCAAGGCAGCCCCGGCCCGGTCCAGTCTGGGAGCCAAACGTCGGAAATGCTCCACGAAGTTCCACCGGCTGTCGAGGACGAGTCCCAGATACTTCATCGTCGACTCGACGCCGATGTGAACCCCTCCCGCCATTACCTGGGAACCCGGCGGTGGCGCACTACGAGGACCATAGAAACCCATGGCCTCGGACTTGTGCAGGGCCACCTCGAGTCCCAGCTGCCGGATTCTTTCGACGATTGTCGCAACCCCGCGTGTCGCTAAGTCGGCCGCCGCCTGGTACGACCTCCCCTGCGCCAGGACCAGCGTGTCGTCAGCGTAACAAACGACGCTGACGCCAGTAGGGAGATCGGCGCGCAGCACCCAGTCGTATCCGATGTCCCACAGATGCGGCCCCAGGACCGAACCCTGTGGGACACCGCACGACATCTCTCGCCGGTTCCACTCTCCTTGGTGACCGGGGTAGATGACAGCCCTGTCCGTCAAATAGGCCTCGACCACACGACAGAGGTAGGTCGGCATCCGGTGATACCGAAGTGCCTCCCTGATGCAACTCCAGGGCAGGGTGTTAAAGGCATTGGCGATGTCTAGAGACACCGCCAAGACGACCCCACCCCGGGCCACAGCATCCCCCGTCGTGAGGGCTCGCACGCGCATGATGGCGTCCACCGTAGAGCGCCCCCTGCGGAAACCGAATTGGCTCTCCGCCAGATCCGGCCCCACTCGCACCAGCTGCCCGACGAGGCGGTCTGCAATGACTCTTTCAAAGAGCTTGCCCACCTCGTCGAGCAGCACAATGGGCCGATAGGCGGACGGAGAGTCCGCCGGGCGCCCCGGCTTCCTAATGAGGACCAGTTTCCCAGTCTTCCAACAAAGTGGGAACTGGCCCCTCTCCATGCATGCGCATAGGAGCCCCCTTAGTCGAGGCCCGAGAGTCCCCATGGCCAGGACCCAGGCTTTTCCGGGAATGCCGTCGGGTCCTGGGGCGGTATTCTTCGCACTCATCTTGCGTACCGCCACTCTCATCTCTACCTCGGTCACCTCCGGAGCATCGTCGTCGTCGTCGGCGGTGTGGTCCGCATCGGGCACCGCAATAGGCGGAGCCATGGGCGGGGGCGTATGTTCCCCTCTTGAAGGGAACAGAGCGCTCACCACGTCCTCCACAAGCTGGGGCCGGAGACTCTGCGTCAGCGGGGGAGCCCATGGGCGGAGCTTCTCCCGCACCATCTTATATGGGCGTCCCCACGGGTCTCTGTTCAGAGACTCCAGCAACTCCTCGCGGGCCAGTGTCCTGGCCCGCAGGATCTCCGCTTGGAGGGCGGTCTTCGCCGCTCTGTACCCCTCGTACAGCTCCGCCTCAATGGCTTCCGTATCCGGAGGGCGGATACGGAGCCTGCGGTGCCTGGCGTACCGGCGTCGCGCAGCTACGCACGCCCTGCGCAGAGCTTCCAGCTCTTGCGACCACCAGTACAGCTGGCGCGAAGCACGTCCAGGATGGACCCGGGGCATTGCCACGTCGCATATATTGGACATGGCCTCCCGGAACCACTCCGCCTCGTCGTTGATGTCGGCAGGCCTGTCCGGTGATGACACCCAGGCCTGCACGATCGAGGCTTCCAGGAGAAGCTCCCGGTCCATCTGCTTCAGCGCCCACCGCGGACCACTCGGGGCCTGTCGGACCGGCGCGCTCGAGGTCTGGGCGGAGACGTCAAACCGGATGTACCGGTGATCGGAATAGGTCTCCACCTCCTCTATGACGCGCCAGTCGATTACACGCGGCGACAGAGCGGGGCTGGCGAACGAAATGTCCACCACTGATTCGCCCCGCATCCGCACACACGTGGGGACAGAACCCCGGTTTAGGACGACCAGGCCCGTCTCCAGAGCCCAGTCCTCCACCATCCTACCCCGTGTGTCCGTAAAGCGGGAACCCCAAGCCAGATTTTTGGCATTGAAGTCCCCGAGGACGAACACGGGGAGGGAACCGAACCCGACGACGACGACTCTCAACTCCACGAGGGAGTTGTGGAACTCGGCAAGAGTTCGGTTCGGGGAGAAGTATACCCCTACCACGACAATCTCCCCGAACCGTGCTGCCACGCAACCCCGTCCTCTCTTGACAGACTCGAGGGACGGGGTACCAGCGGCGGCCGACGAAATGAGGGTCACTGAGCCGCTCAGGTCCTCCACCCAGTCATCCCTGGGCGGGACAAAGTACGGCTCAGCGACCACGGCGATGTTAATCGACCACTGCGCCATGCTCTGGAGCAACAGATCCTGAGCGGCAGCGCAGTGGTTGATGTTCGCCTGGAGGAGGCGTAATGGGGCCGTTATTGACACTCCATTTCAACCCCCTCCCTAGCCCCCTCTGAGGGCACCGCCGCGGCGGCAATGGCGGCGACGACGACAGTGGAGGCGGCAGCGGCGGCGGCAGTAGTGGCGGCGGCTGCGGCGGTGACGGCGGTGGCGGAGGGCTTGCCCCTGCCTCTGGCTTTGGCGGGTGGAGCGCAGGCCTTGCTCCCAGCCCGGTGATCGGCCGGCTTGCCAGCCGCCGCACATACAATGCAGTGCGGCGCGGCGTTGCACGAGCCGGCCTTATGACCAGGCTGACCACAGCGGAAGCAGTGGTCGCTGCAGTCCACCTCCGAGGTGCACTTCGCTCCCACGTGGTCGCCCACCCGGCAGCGGAAGCACCTCAGAGGTCTGGGCTCCAGCAGTTTGACCTGCGCGGAGACCCAGCCCACCAGAAGCCTTCGGCCCTCCCCGGCTATCAGCTTGGCCGCGGACACGGGGCAGCTCACCGTAACGGCTCGCATCCCCGTGGAGTCAGGGTGGATGGTGCCCGCCCTCACCTCCTCGGCAGAGCACCCCCCAGTCCTGGCGACCGCGGCCACCACCTTTTCCGCCGTCACGCAGTCGTCCAGGCCCCGGATGCGCAAGTCAGCGCGTTTGGTGGGCCTGGACACTCGGGCCTCGTCCGGATTCAGGGTCGCCCTGAGCCTATTGGCCAGAGCGTCCGCTGCCGGACCGCTGTTCGCACCGGGGATCTCCAGCATCCTGGCCCCGGTCGCGGTGATCTTTAGCCGGACGCCATTGGCGGTCTCCTTCAGATCCACCGCCGCATCCACCTTGGCGAGCACGTGCTGATAGGACACGCCCTTCTTTGCCGCTTCCGGCTGTAGTGTAATCACTACAGCTGCGGACTTCGGGGCGCGGAGCCTAGCCGCGACGCTTCGCTCCTTGCGCCGCTGCCGCCTCGCCTTCCTTTTGGCCGCCCTTGCCGCCTTACCAGCCTTCTTCTTCTCCCCGGCTACTTGCCATCCGGCGTCAGCCGGAGGAGATTCAGAAGGTGGTGGGGGCGGCCGATTCGCCGCCTTAGCCGAGGCCCTGGTTACCCTGGCCGGGGCCTCTGCCGCCTTGACTGGGGCACTCGCCGCTTTGGCCGGTGCCCCCGACGCCTTGGCCGGGACCCCCGCCGCCTTGGCTGGGGCCTTCGCCGCCTGTGCAGCCGCCCCACCTTTGGTCGGCCCCGACGAGGCTGGACCGGCTGTGGCAGCTGCAGTGGCGGCGTACGACAACGCCCTTAGCTGGCCCGGGGCCGGCCGGCTTGCCGCCAACGGGGGGCGCAGGACAATGGCCTCCAAGGTGGAAAACTTGCTCCGTAGAGCAGCCATTTCCTGCCGCACCAGGTTGAGGATCCGATCCTCTGCAGACACGGGCCGTCCCTGCCCATGCCGCTCCCCTTCCTGCGGCACCTCTCGGGGGCCGGCTCCTCGGAGCCCGGCCAAGTCCGCTCGGAGCTCCGCATTCTCCTTTTGGAGAAGCTCCATGGCGGCTGTCAAGCGGGCGATCTCCGCCCGCATCTCCGACATACCGTCCGGCGGAGGCCCAGGTTGGAGGGCCTCCGCTGCCGCCATGATAGAGGCAGTAGCCGCGGATACTGCCTTGCCTCTAGAGGACTTCGTCCTCTTGAAGGCCACCTCCCTGATCGCGGCCGCTACCTCCTCCGCGAACTTGACCGCTCGCTCCGAATTGGAGCCACCAGCGGCGTCCGGCTCATCACCACGGTGGTCCAGCTTATTTTTGGCCCGCTCCCGGAGCGGACGGGCCAATTCGGCGACCTGTTCGGTGGCGACCACCCCACCCAGAGCACTCTTCACGGCGTCAGGCCGCACCTTCGTGCCCACCGGTGAGGCGGCGACCACCACCTCCGACTCCTCAGTTGAGGCCTCGGATGACGAGACCCCGGTTTCGCTCTCTGAACTGATGAGCGGCGTATCAGGCCGCTTGAGGCGACCCCGATTGCCCCGCCCCAGCCTCGAAACGGAAGCTGCTCCGGCTACCGCTCGTCCTCGGCCTCTCCTGACTGTCGGCACTTTCGCGATCGGGAGGCTTTCCTCGCCCGAGGATTGCCCCGCCGATCCTGTGCGCTCCGACCCGCGCGATCTTTTGCCCCAGAATTTGGACTTGGAGCCCCCGCTTTTTGTGTCCTGGTCGGACATGCTTTGGTCCCCTGAGGGACTGGAGCCTCCTCGGCTCTTGTTGCCGTTGCCGGCAATTGGTAACTTCTCCGCCAATACAATTGGCACGTCATCTTTGTTTAGGTTTTTGTTTTTTATAATTGATTCCATTCTTAATCCCACGAGTATTGAGGAACTACATGTCCACCTAGGCAGAGCCTCTTGCCTAGGTAAGCCTACATACTGTAGAGTTCGGCAGGTATCTACAGGTGAAACGCTAACGACTGGTCCCCCACCAGCCACTCATCCTCTCGCCGCGCTTCAAAACTTAGGATTAGGTGGTTTTTTATCTTAGAGGTGTCCTTCCTCTGGGCCGGGCGGTTAAGCCAAGCCCCCGGCGGCGGCATTATACATGCCTCCGTCCGCTGTCCAGATATCCTGGCTCAGCGAACCCGCCGAAAGTTCTCCCTCAAGATCGCTCTTGAGGGAGAAACGATAGCCGCTTTGGTGCGCCTGCACCGCAGCGGCTGGGGTCACGTCCAGTGTCAATCGACGTACGTCGATCGATCAGGAGCGACCCGCCTCCTTCGTTCCCCCACTGTGCCCTCTGCAAATCAGAGGGACAAGCGGAAGAACGTCGAGGAGCATGCTGCTCCCCCGCCCACAGAAATTAGCCACAAACAATACCCTCTCCGAAAAACTCCCAAACCTTTTCCGAAGAGTATATTGTTCATGCCCAGGGTGCACCGTCCTGACAACTGCTCTTCCCCCCGAACGTATCCATAAGGGACCAGCAGGTGTCAGTCACGCGTGGAGGTTTTCTGTACGCACCCCACTGAAGCAGCCCTAAGGACTATATTTTCCGTGTCACAGAGCGCATCGACTTCCTGAAGCAGAAAGTGTACGCATAGGCAAACCGTATCCGTAAGTATTAGTGGCGAGCAGAGCGATACACGCACAATCGCTCCTTCCAGAGTGATGAAAGGTGGGTTCATAGAGCTTGGGAGCCATCGGACCAAAGTGTGGCTGACCCGCGCCTACCAGATGATGATGCCATGGATTCTTTCTGGCTGAGTATCTGGTCGGTGCCTGTCAGTCACATTGAAGGTATTTGGACTGGGAAGTCGAGCGAGCCTGCGATCCAATACCAGAAATGGGGGCTATTACCATCTGCCCCCGAGATATAGCACGTGCAGTTCGTCCGTTGCCTAACTGGAAGTCTCCAGGCCCAGACAGGCTGCACAACTTCTGAATAAAATGGTTTGTGAGACCGCTTGCTTACTTGGCGGCTCAGTACCAGACTGCTTTGTAGTCTAGGTAACCCCAGTTCCTAACAACAGGAATTACCCACCTGCTCTATAAATCTGGTAGCACCGCGAAACCCAAAAATTATAGGCCGATCACGTGTTTACCGATGGTCTATAAAGTTGTTACATCTATTTTAAGAGCTAAAATAAACAAACATATAGACACCAACTCCATTATATCTGCCTCTCAAAATGGATGTAGGAACGGGTCCCGCGGTATTAAGGAGTTACTTCTCATCGATATAGCCATTAGCCAACAGGTTCGCCGTTCCCGAAAGGATCTGTCGACATGCTGGATAGATTATAAGAAGGCCTATGACTTGGTGCCACATACATGGCTCATGAGGATTCTGCAGTTGTATATAGTAGATACAACTCTGCGCACCTTCCTGATGTCGTGTATGGGGCAATGGAGGACGGTCCTTCGCTGGGAACTGTTTAAAGATATTAACATCATGACGGTACCTTGTCAATATATCTATGAAAACATCATGTACGTAAGGAAAAATCTAAGTCTTTTCAGTAAAAGAGGTGATAGACACAATTATAGGATTAGAAATAGGGACCAATTAGTTCAACCGGGTTTGAGATTGGCTAAAGTAGACTCATCCTTAATGGGGTGCTGTTTAAAATGTTATAATAAAATACCTTCCCACATACTCCAACTGAACGAAACGAAATTTAAATCATGTATAAAACGCACACTATGCTGCCAAGCATATTATAAGTTGGGGAATTACATCGCTGATAAAAATGCTTGGCTCAGCGCTGGTCCAGCTCCACAAGGGCGCATAAACTAATTGATTAGCATTCGAAAATATTGTTGCAGCTGCTGAAGATTGTAAAACTATCTTTCCCTTGTATAAATTCAATCTCTTTGTATTGCATAATTGCATATCACATGTGTGAGCACTGTGACCATGTTGTACATTCCATAAAGCTACCATTTACTGGGTACGTCTTTCATTGACTTGAATGTGCCCTGGCGGCTGAGAGTATGTCATGCTCACTCAAATGTCTCGCTGATGGTGGCGTGTGTGTTGGATCATTAAGTTCCCTTCAAAATGGTTGAGCTAAATGGTGCTGATTCATGCGTCATGTTCGTGAACGGGCGCCGCCGTCAGTAGGGTCTGGTCATCTCTTAGCTGCCACGGTTTATTTTAATTCATTTAAATTTTTGAATTGTTATTATACTTTTATTACGGACGCTTTTAACGTGCACGTCTTTCTACATTGTTTTCACATGTATAAATTCAACACGAATGATGTAACCAATATTTTGTAACAATATTTTGATTTAAAAGAGTGTCCGTGGAGTTTCTTGCCCGTTCTTCTCCATAGGTACCTACTACGCTTTGGAATGGGCAACTAGCTTCATTTTTCTGACTGACCGATCCCTTGACAATTCAAAAGTACCTGTAATTGGTTTATTTGAAATAAATGCTTTGAGTTTGAGTTTGCCTCGCGAGGTTGTCGACATGTGGGATGTGGACTCAGCGATCATTGAGCTGACAGTCATGACAGACAATGGCTTAATCGCCAAGAGCCTCGACCAACACCTAATGAGGCTTTCGTTGGGCAGCTGGATCATGGTCTTGATTCAGAAAGCGGTACTCCTGGACACGGCTCGCATTGTCAGCAGATTTCTCTCTCTGGAGCCCTGACCACCGGTAACTTGGACCCTGTTCCCGATACCGGTGGGCTACTATTTTTAATATTTTTAAATGTTTCTATATTTTTATATTCTAATATTTAAAAATGTAATTTATAAGTATTTTAATGAAATAAAAGATAGTTATAACTAAAATAAATAACTACATATAAACAGAAATAGGTACATAAAATCAAATTATAAAATAAATTAATAAGCCAATTGCATCCTTAAATTCATTATAATTGTAAAATAAAATAAAATAATATAAAACAAAAAAATACAAAAAAAACAACCGACTTAAAAAAAAAAACACTACAAAGTGAAAAAAAAACTTTAATTTCGGAAGTCGGTGTCTTTGGTTTTGAATTTTTGTTCTTTGTCACCGACTTCCGAAATTAAAGTTTTTTTTCACTTTGTAGTGTTTTTTTTTTGAAGTCGGTTGTTTTTTTTTGTGAAAAGTTTTTATTTTTCACTTTTTAGTTGTGATACCTACCCCACACAAAATTGAATACCACTACCTACTATGTAAATAACAGTGACAGGAACTTATTATATCATCCCTTAGAGTATATATCACTGGAGAAGCCATAAGCGCAATATTTCGAACAAAAAATTCAAAAATATTGAAAGTTGCGGTGTGCTATGCACCACGCACTTGTCTGCTACGCTTAAATTTGTCGCCCCCTGAAGTTGGCGCCCGGGGCACGGGCCCCGGATTACCTCCCTTAGATTCGGGGCTGGTTGGAAGTATAAACGCTTTTTCACGTGACTTTTCTGCCAACTTACTCCTACCGCAAGCCGCGTTAGAAAACTTCGTTCAAAAACAATTTTTTTAAAGAACGAAACATACTAATTCGCCCTAAGAAATTATCGACATGTCAATTTTGGTTTCATACATGACCCCAACCCTACGGTAGTCTCGTTATTATTTTTGCTAGAAGACATAATCGCATGGCAAGTGTATGTCAATTTAGCTGATTTGACGTACATTTTTGTAATGCAAAAAAATATATTTTGAACCTTATGAACATAAAAACGAAGTGTAGTGAGTCATGGTGACGTCACGAAAGCAATGCGAGAAAAATACTCGATTCATGCCTTGTTTTATTTTGAATCATGGTTGAATCGAATAAAAAGTCAAAATGTATTATGAGGTTAGGATTTTGAAAATCAATGAAAACATGACTAGATATTTAAAAAAATACTTAAATATGGAAGGTTATTCCGTCTTTATTTAAGTTTGACGTATTTGAACGCTTTTTACATGTTTTAACAGCACAACAAGGCATTTTCACGGAGCACTGATGAGAACCCCGCGACTCGAAAACGATTAACGTTGTGTGTTCGAATCGATTTGAAAGTAGTTTTTATGGACGTGTTGGAGCATTTGCTCTTGTACTTTTACAGAGGGGGAAGTATTCGTAAGGCTTCTCCAGTGATATACACTCTAAGTATCATCCACATACTAAGTGGGAAAAAATACGTATTATTGAAGCTAACTCAAAAACTACTTAAGCAAAGTTAATAAAATTTATATGGGACTACTTCTGAAGTATGATCTACCAAACAAAACAAGAATCATCTAAATCAATTCATAATTGACGGAGTAATCGCGTAACAAAAATAAAAAAAATAAAAAAACATAGTCGAATTGAGAACCTCCTCCTTTTGGAAGTCGGTTAAAAATAATTTACATTCTTTAAATTCATTAAAATTAATGTCAATTAAAATCCAGAAATTCATTATAAAACCATAAATAATAAAAATAAAAGTCAGAATCAGTCAAAGTTAGTCAGATGACTGACCTAACAAGTGACCTCCAAAGCGGGGACGAGATCCTATCGGCTATTGTCTTCAAGATATCGTTGGGGCTGCCACGCATAATGTAGCGTTAAGAAAATGGTGACCACTTGAACTTCATCACATTTATAATTTTTCTCATTACTTGTCAACGATCAAATAACACAGTTTTGACGTCGCCATTTGCATTGTAGATGTGAAAAGGTTCTAAGTACGGTTAAGGTTTTCGTGAGTCAACCGTACATACCACTTAATAAATCTTAATAATATTTATTTGGTTAAAGAACTGTTTTATCCTCCGATTGAAACATACATTAATGAAAAATAAAAAGTTATGTTTTTGAAACAATTAATTAATTACTCACAATCTGGGCTGGGTCTCCATGTACAGATATTTGAAGAACTTCTAGTGTTATTTCAAATCTGAGTAGAGAAAGGCCAAAAAATTCTACACTCTGAAACACGATCTGAAAATCAAAAAGTTATTTTTTTAAAACCGGCCAAGTGCGTGTCAGACCACGCACAGTAAAGGGTTCCGTAGTTAGAATGAATTTATCCCAAAAACAAACTTAACATTGTAGTTGAAAAACATATTTTCCATACATCGATATATGTAACGGTCAATTCTTCAACTGAAAATTTAAATTAGTAACAGCAAAAAATTAAAAAAAATTGTTTTATAAAACTACAAATGAACAATTTTCGGACTTTTTCCTTTATATGTGCTGTAAGACCTCCCTCTCATAGAGAGGTGGCCTGTGTCTCAGCAGTGGGAACATTTATAGGCTGATGATGGTGATGATTAAGACCTTACTTCCTGCCAAATTGCATGATTCTAGGTCAACGGGAAATACCCTGTAGGTTTTGATTTATTTGCGAGTCTCAAAATATTGTAGCATAAATAGCTGATTTTTTTATTGAGTTGACTTAGAAGCTGGATTTTTTTAGAGCTCCAAGGTAAAATGAATCTACGTATTTGATATTAATTTCAACTTGATACCTCCACGCGTTCCTGAGGAAAAAGGTCTTGACAGACTGACGGACGGAAAATGAAGTGATCCTATAAGGGTAACATATTTTTATAAGTCTTAACAATGTTTTAAGAGTGTTTACCATTTGTTGGTAGGAAGTTTTGTAGAAGTCATAACACTCCAAAATATTTGCGTAAGCTTGAAACATTCTTTTGCATAGAGTTTCAGTGTCGCTATGATCAATCTGTTGCAAGTGTTGTACTTCAATGTTCCATATATTAACTTTCTCCTTTAGCAGCTTAATCAGTCTGATAGCGTTCAAAATGTTAACATCAAAACACATCACAGCTAACCAACCCAAGAAAGTTATTAAGGAAACGTTTAGTTCTATTATAGAATAAATGTAACCGTAAATGTTAAAACATGTGATTAAAATGACACTAGTCCAATTTAGAATGATGAAACGCTTGAAATTTGTCTTTTCGTTAAGAAATCTGTGAACTTCTTGAAATTTCAAGACAAATGATACATTTATTTTCGTGTGCAACACATTATCGACGTAATTTATGGCGAATCCGATAGAGAATATGAAAAAATCGACTATAGAGGTGATATATATTATACTAATATATCTTCTGACATGTTCGTTAACATGTATCTCGTAAACGTGAAGTAAGAAAAAAACCATGGTTAGAAGCATGACACATAATGACACCAACTTTGTTAACAGGCTGTTTGGATTTATAAAGTCTTTTTTTATACGATACTTGGGACAAAATAGAATGTTATGCATCAGGTTTAAAGGCAAAAGCATCGACTGTACATCTTTATCAACCAAGTTGTCCAAAGGTACTGGCACACAATGACTTTTTCTCTCGTTACAAAGTATTTTTCTTTTAAAAAACTTCATTTTGTCCAGAGTACGCAGGCACTAGTGACGCATTATTTTGTTCTTCAAGAATATTATCGATTACCGATGATGGCCGTACGATAATTTATTATCAAAACACATTATGAATATTAATCTTATTTAAATGCCTTATTATTATTGTTCATCAAGTAACTTGTCGTGCCTTGCTTGCTTAACTGCCTCGTTAGTTCAGTGGTCGCAAGCGCTACTGCTGAACATGAAGTCCTGTAGTCCATTCTTCTTCTTCTTTTCGTGTGGTTAGTGATTAAGCTGGTGTCAGAGTTTTAAAGTTGCCCATGGGCCATTCCCCCCTTATCTCCGAAACTACTGAGCCTAAAATGTTGAAAAAATACAGAGAATGGTTCTTCACTCATATAAGAAAACCTATAATAAATCTACGGTCTTAAAATAACATGGTAAATCTATCAATATTGTGCGTACAAACTTATATTTGCAGTTGGAATGTATGGGATAACAAGTATTTCTATTTGGGATAAATTCATCCCAACTACGGAACCTTTCACTGAGCGTAGTCCAACACGCACTTGGCCGGTTTTTTAATTTAGATTTATTTTGGGCGCAGACTCTTTTAAATATCTTCGAATAGTTTCTTACATAATTCTGTACCTTCAGTGAAAAGTGATATATCTTGACCTATATCAGTTTTAATATTCTTACACTAAGTTTAACAGTAAAAAAATGGAATTTTTGGTTCAATTGTTACCCCTCTAAGATTAAAATTGAGTAAGCTTATTTTGGTGTAAAGTGCTTTAACTCATTATCTGTCACGATGCCTCATTGACGTGGATAACAATTAAAATTCTATTGTGTCTCGTTAATGACAGTTGAAAGGCTAACTAAGCATTTCATACGTTTATTAATGTGTAATAAAATACATTTAAAATAATATCAATGTGAACTGAACAAATATTTCAAGTACCTTAATGTATATTAGTACAATTATGAACGGCTTGATCAAAAAGCAATGATTTTTCGTGATATAAAATTATACAAGGTTTTCCTGGAAGTATGGATCAAATCGAATAAGGGCGTGGACAAAGTCATTTCCAAACTTTTTAACTCTTTGAATGTCTGTGCAAATTATTACGGCTCAAATTTATGACCAAGTTTTGTTTTTTTAAACCACATTGCATAGTGCTCAAAAAAATAAAATAAAATATAAATTTTAAAAAAAATTGTCAAAGCTATCAATTTAATTATTTTTTCACGACGTTTTAGAAGAGTGGGCTTTTCTTGTGGTAATTCTTTTACGCAGCTAGTAAACATAATTATGTTCAGTAAGAAAAAGTATTTACTGCAAAGGCTTCGGTCTGGCAAAAAAATGACTAAATCGAGCGTTTTTCATAGGAAAAAGTTACACTAGCGAAAGTTGACCACGTATTAGAAAAACTTGCCCAAGTCATAGAGATTATTTGGAGGTATGAATCACTAGGATATTCTTTTTAGTTTAAAAGTTAGAGAAGTTTATTAACAAAGACACTCACCGTCAGACAGTTATTTATCCTCCAAACTATTCTTCGCAAACACAGCCAACTTACCTTTGATCCTAAATGCTGTACACGCCGCTCGAAAAGGGTTTGCAATACTGAGTCTCGTAGAACCGTAGCTGCAAGTCGCCATTACAAACACATAAGTTCAAGATTGTACAATAAATTAAACAAAAGCTTACTTATCCACCCATTAACCAAGAGCAAATGCAAAATTAAACTTGCGTCCTGGTTAAAATCACAAAATTATGACGAAACAGAGAAACTCGTGGAAGTGTAAAATACTCATCACTCTCTCTCTCACACACCCCAACAAAACCACACACAACACACATGCCACAAACACTACAAACACCCCTCGCACACCTCATTAACAATCATCCACACACACCCATTCACCCTACACTCACCACATTAACTCAACGTCAAAATACATCCCAAATCAAATGTCCTATGCTGTATATTTTTATTTTTATATTTTTTTTTTGTTTTTATTATTAATTAACTAAATTTATTTTAACTTAACTACCTTTTTGCATGGAACATCATTCCATTCTGTAGCTGGAGAAGGGCGTTGTTAGCTGCGCTACAGTTTATACTTTTGCAGCTATCATCGTTTTTACTTGTAATTAGTCTTGTGTTTTTGTTCCAAAATAAACTTTTTATTATTTTTATTCCGTTTATTTATTTTCTTTCACATGTGATTACATTTTTAAATATTTCATTTTCTAAGAAGATATAAAAAAAAACATTTATTTTTATTATTTATATTGTTTTACATTTCTCGGGACCCTGGGATCCCGGACTTTTGGAAGGCGTACGAGGGGCCGAAGCCAACTCGCAGAGGCCCCTTAGACAATTTTATATGGAATGAGGCACCAACCGACGATTATCCCTGTATGCACTATGCAAGTGCACCCAAGGACAACCCCCGGTTGGTATAGGACTATTGCAGAATATGGAAACAAATCTATTGGACTATGGGTTTGGGTGGCTTAAGTTGACTGGTGACCTGGAACTATGGAAGGACTATGGCCCCTGCCTAATCAATGTTTTATATGTACACGGATAAAATGGCAGGGGGTGACTTGCACACTCAATAATGGGCCCCCGAAAAAGGTCGCTAGCACAAAGTGTCGTAGCGACAAGGAGGCAACATGTCCTGAGGTGCTTGAGGAGTGGAGAGGTATTCCACGGCTTTCAGAACAATCCCAGAGCCCGGAAGATGGTCAAGATCCCCACAAGCACTTACTGAAATACTTCCTTCCCCCGAACACGTTTGCTCTTGCGAATCTCCACTCAAGCCGGCCAATTAAGGCAAGAATGAGGTGGGAGCTCCGTTCCTCGTCAGTGTTTACTCCAGTCGGCCAATAAAGGCAAGCCAGAGGTGAGGAACAAGACTTCTCCCGGGAGATAGGGTCCGTGGGGTCGCGACTGCCCAACAGCTCGCCACATGCTGCCCTGCGGGTTTTTGTATCTCTCTTGGTCTGGCTCCTCATCCCAACCTGTTCCAGCAAAGTAAACTCTACCGGCACAGGCCGAGAGTTTGGAGCGCGCAAGCCCCACCACGACGTCAACGTAGAGATACTATTATTAAGAGGTCGTATTTTTACATTACACTAGCGAAAGTAGGTTAAACTTAGAATAAGTTTAACCACTTTCGCTAGTGTACTCGTAACTTTTTCCCCCTAAAATCGCTCGATTTATATTGAGTAAAATTTTTGCGTCCTGAAAACATTTTTAATTGACAGCCCTGATAGTTCTTGTTTAACGAATTTTTTCTTTCAGCACTATGCGAAATGAATAAAACAAAAATTGGTCAAAACTTTTGAACCGTAAAAAATTGCACCGACATTCTCAGGGTTTGATTTGATCCATACTTCCAGGGACACTGTATAAAACATCGCTGCTATTACCAATACCAACTGTGGCCCAATCATTAAATTTTGGTTTAGTATTTACTAGCTTTTGCCCGCGGCTTCGCACGCGCAAAGGTCGGAAAATATCCCACAGGAACGTACTACCGATATTCAGAGTACTTATCAAATGTCCTAACCCAGGTCATGGCCAGGGCCGCGCCGCCCGTATGTGCGAAGTGTGCGGCGCACACAGGCACCAGGGGACTAGGGGCGCAGGAGGCGACCCTAAGACTTAATTAAATGTCAACGCCAATTACTGTTTTTTTTTACACAAATCATGAGACTTTGGCTTAGATTATGAGTATTAATAACATAACATTCATCATAGTTGAGTATCGATGAGTAAGCGCAAATCTCCAAGACAAAATTTGAACCAAACAAAATAATACGCGGCGAAGTAGGACGTCAAAAAAGAGGCGCTTCATAGGTTTCGCACACAGGCGCTGCCGAGGGTCGGCGCGGCCCTGGTCATGGCCTATCCGTATACCATTCATCTAAATCTGTTCAGCCGTTACGGCATGAAAAGGTAACAAATAGATAGATAGGTAGTAAATCTGTTTTAGGGTTCCGTATCTCAAAATGAAAAATGGAAACCCTTAAAGGATGACATCGTTGCCTGTCAAGACACTTTTTCTCAGAAACGCGTGGAAGTATCAAGTTGAAATAGATAGGTATTAAAAACTTAGGCTATGCGCGCACTACGGATTTTGATCGTTGCGGATAATATTTCGTGTTGTTCTATCTCCTCTCAGGCTCATTTTCTACGAAATGTATGGAAAGCTTTTTGCAATTTTTGAATTTTCTCATACTTGAGTACGAGAAAATTCAAAAATTCGCCCTCCGTTGGCCCGATATATTTTTTTGACGCTAGTAATAAGAAATAGGATCGACAGGCATCAAAAAAGTTTTTGTGAAAATTACCCATGTTCTTGCTGACTGTACAATTTTTTCAAAATCTGTGAATGCAGATCAAAAAGTTAAGGACAGTCTCCTAAGACCGTTTTCTTGTAGCGACAACGGTTAAGGTACCTGCCCTTATTGCCCCATATCAACATCCACCCTGTATATGTTATGATTGACTACTTAGCTCCATAAAGGTATAGCGTGATGATAATGTTTTAAAAGGTTAAATCTGTAATTATCTGCAATATTCTAACCTTTTGGATAGTCTTTATACAGTTTGCGGTAAGCTATAGAAGAATACGAACATAATGCAATATTGCTCATCCCCCATAGCAAATAGCGTGATAATAATTTTTGAAAAGTCTATTGACATAAATTATTTATACAAATTTTCAAGTTAATCAAGCCAAACAGTAAAATCCTCCCCTGTAAAAATAAATACCCCTTTTCACCCCGTCAGGGGTAGATTTTCAAAAAACCTTGATATACGTTTTTATTTGTTTTCAGTCTTAAGTATAAATACTGAGTTTTGAGTTAATCAGACCGCGCGTTAAAATTCTTCCATACAAACTATGACACACCCCAATCCTCCCTTAGGGGGTAGTTTAGAAAAACTAAAAATGGCAAACTTTATAATTTACATAGATAAGTATTCGTGCCAATTTTCAAGTTTATTAACTCAAGGAATAAAAATTTTCATACAAACAAAATCCCCCCTTTTCACCCCCTTAAAGGTCGATTTTCCAAAAACCCTTTCTTAGTGGATGCCTACGTCATATTATCTACCTGTGTGCCAAATTTCAGCCCAATCCGTTCAGTGGTTTGAGCTGTGCGTTGATATATCACCCAGTCAGTCAGTCAGTCAGTCAGTCAGTTTACCATTTTATATATACAGATTGTTACATCATCATTACCATCATCTGGTTCAGACATAGGCCTCTCAAATTACACGCCATTCAGCTCGATTCTCGGCAACTCTCTTCCAGCTGTACCAGCCACCTTATGATCCTGATGGCATCCTACCTTACGTTTTCCAACTACCCCAACGGTCATCGGTTCTACGGCTAATATGGCTGGCCGGCTATTCTGCCTAGGGCTCCAAGGACTTCTCTGTATAAAAAGAACTGTTATCATATGTGTGGACTTATCTATAACAAAATACCAAAGAACTTTAAAGAGTTACCTAATAATTTATTTTTTATTAAGTTAAAATCATGGCTATTGGAAAAACAATTTTATTCTATAAATGAAAATGTTAATAATCTATGTTAAATTAATGTAATGATAATCCCATCAAAAACATAAATGTGAAAATGGGAGCCAAATTCCATAAATATGGTTGTCGACTTCGCCGACAAAAGAATTGAAATCTAAATGGGTGCCAAGTTCTGTAGATAATCCTGAAATTTATTTATAAGAACATGCAACTTTCTAAAATAAAATTAAAACACAAATTCTTGTTTTTTCTGCTATAACAATGTTTGCTATTTAAAAATATAACTTCTTAAATTTGAACAGTCGAATTATTTACACAAAGCACTTAGGATAAATTGAAGCTCAAGATTTGACTTGGCTAGTTTTTACATACAAGTTATCTTATATTTGGCTAATCAATTTATCATCTTTATATTTGTCTACAGTGTCGCGGTGCAAAAAAACTAAAACAAACAGGGTAACTTTTTTATGCTGGTGTGCATTACAGCTACGTCTTACACTCGCGCCACGTCATTGTGCTGTAATTTTACTTTTTTAGTGTGCGTGCATTAAGCGGCTAACAGTTGGACTCTATTTTTTTATCGAGTTTACAGCTTTGACTGTCTACCTAGGCATATTTAATTATTATTATTTAATTTTAAGTAGGCACTCAACATCAAATAAGTAATTCATGATGTGCTTACCTGTAAGAAATTTGTACACTAGTCTATAAGTTTATTGCATGTATCTCATATCTTTGTATCGGTGTACTTAATTGTTGGTGAGCCAAATAAATAAAGTAAAATATTCATATCTTTGTTCTTTATGTTATGCGCAAGTTACTGTTTTTTATTTTAACTGTTTACAGGTTTGACTGTCTACCTAGGCGTATTTATATATTTGTTCTTTATGTTATGCGCAAGTTACTGTTTCTTATTGTAACTGTAAGGTCAAAATATCTTCTTTCTCTAAAATTTCAGCTTGCTGGTAAAAACTAGCCAAGTCAAATCTTGAGCTTCAATTTATCCTAAGTGCTTTGTGTAAATAATTCGACTGTTCAAATTTAAGAAGTTATATTTTTAAATAGCAAACATTGTTATAGCAGAAAAAACAAGAATTTGTGTTTTAATTTTATTTTAGAAAGTTGCATGTTCTTATAAATAAATTTCAGGATTATCTACAGAACTTGGCACCCATTTAGATTTCAATTCTTTTGTCGGCGAAGTCGACAACCATATTTATGGAATTTGGCTCCCATTTTCACATTTATGTTTTTGATGGGATATCATTACTTTTTGTAAAGAAATTATTATTATTCGTCAATCAAACGTGATCTATTAAATTCTTTTTGTAAATATGCGTAGCAATATTGTGTAAGAATGTAGGTATTTCTTTCGTAACAATTGTTACAATTTTCCGCAATGATGTCAGATCGCTGAGCCGGTGCGGCAAGTATTATTATTAAAAAAAAAACGTGTACAGTCGGGGAGCCTTATGTCGTATGGTATTTTACTGTGGGGTCGGGCTGCTGACATTGAATCCATCTTTGTTTTGCAAAAGAGAGCTATCAGAGCCATTTATAATCTACGTCGCCGCGAATCTCTCAGGAAACTTTTTAAAAGGATTAATATTATGACGGTACCTTGCCAATTCATTTATGAAAATATTATGTATGTAAGGAAAAATCCACATCTCTTTAATAAAATAAGTGATAGACATAATTTTAATACTAGAAATAAAGATAAACTAGATCAACCATTTTTTAGATTATCTTAAGTACATACATCTTTTATGGGGTACTGTGTTAAATGTTACAACAAAATACCTTGTGACATTTTGCAATTAAATGAAAGAAAATTTAAAACTCATATTAAAAATACACTTTGTAAACAAGCATATTACAAATTAGAGGATTATATCCAAGATAAGAGTGCTTGGAAACATGCTGGTCCTGCTCCATAGGACAATTTAGAATCAAGACAAAATCAAACTGTTTGCTAATTTAATTGTAAAATTTATTACTTTGTGTTTTATGACATTGATTTTACATTCTTTGATTACTTCCTCACACACTGACACACATTAATTGTAAAATTTTAGGAAAATCGTCTACTTTTACAATGTTTGTAAATATGTGAGCACCATGTATCTATCACATATTAAATTATCTGTCGTTGTTTCATTTTTAATTCTTTTTACCTATTGTGGTATAGTAATTTTATTCTTAGTCGAGCAGTGGTGGCCCAGTGGTAACGGCCGCGACTTACGAGTTGTAGGTCGTGGGTTCGAACTCAGACAGGCGCTTTACTTTGTGTAAATTATTTCATCACCACTGCTCTCAAAACGGTGAAGGAAAACATCGTGAGGAAACCGGCATGTCCTAGAACCGAAAATTCGATGACATGTGACATCTACCAACCCGCACTGGGCCCGCGTGGTGGATTACGGCCCACTCCCTCTCACAGAGAGGAGGCCTGTGTCCCAGCAGTGGGAACATTATAGGCTGATGATGATGAATTTTATTCTAGGTGCACCGTCTTCACATATAATTATTATTTAACAAATGTACGTACATATACAAACAATTGTAACACATTTTAAAAGAGTAACGGTGGAGTTTCTTGCCCATTCTTCTCCATACGAAAACTACCTTTTGGAAGGGGCGAATAGAATCAATTTTATTATTTTGTAATTTTTGACGTTCAAAAGTGCCATACATGGGCCTATTTGAAATTAATGATTTGACTTTGACTTTGACCCCGTCAGGAACAAAGTTCCTTCTCACGTATGATTTAATTATTTAATTTTTGCAGCCGCCCCTTTTTTTTTTTTAAGTATCTTCTCCCGCTCTGGGCGGAGCGGGAGGGCGTGTCAGATTCTTACTGACTAAAACCCACCCGTGTTCCTTCGGTTGCCCTGTTGCCGGGGGCCACGATGTCCCTATCGGTTTTCTGCGAACCCCCGGCAGGCATTGGCCCTAGCGGATCCCGTCATTTCTGCTGACATCTCTTTGAGGCGCGCGTGGAACACAACGCGCCGTCGACCCGGGCTTGGTCCTTATCGGACGGCGAGCTACCCATTGCTCACCGTTCGCAAGCCCGCGCCTACGGTGGCCGGAAATCGGCTCGCGATTCCCGCCCCGGGCGTCTCCTCCTGCAGCGGTTAGGGGCGTGAGGGCACGAACTTTGCCTCTACCTCACGCGTTCCACCTCCTCCTTCGCGAGCATTACCGCTTCGCAGAAGGAGGTGACGGCCTGCCATTTCCTCTCGCTCCGTACCATGGCCTGAACCAGGGCCGGACGCGAGAGATCACCGCCGCCGTTGCAGCCGCCCCTTGGATTTACATTTTGACCTCACTATGGTTTTAACTATTCGTAAGTTTATATAAAAAATTAAACGACAATAGTCCCTAAAACAATAGTCATACGATCTATCAATTCAAAAACGTCTCAAGCATAGTACCAACCTACCAACTACCTTGAACATACCAACCTGACGTTTGTAACAACGTTTTTCGAGATCAGAGAATGAATGAAATGAATTCACTGCCGCCTAACATTAGGGACCAAGATTTTGACACGTGACACATCAGTTGACTCGACGGGGTGTTTTGAATTCAGTCATGAAATTCAGGAATTTACATCAACTTTTGGCATTCGAATCAAAAATGTATAGTTAGCTGTCAAATTATAAGACGCTGGAGATCAGCGCCATCTGAAGTGAGCAAGTGGCAGTTTTTAACCCCATTTGAAAATTTGTCGTCATGACTGTCATTTTCATAGTTTTCGGGAGATAGTGCTGATATCGAATTAGATGGACATTCTGGATTTTAAGATGGCGGCTATTCCAAATAATAATAATATTGTAGATCAATTGTCATAGACATCAATTTCATGCCAATTGTAAACTTGATAATCAAAATCCGTAAAAAAACGGACCTCTTAATTTCGTCAAGTTCGTCTGTCCGTGCGTCCGGATGTCATACAGTCATTTAACATGGAGACTATTTACACTCTATCGATGAAAATTTTGAAAAAGGTGTATTTTTTGCACCGTTAAACAATGGTGTAGTGAAATTACGATAAACATAATAGTGGGGGTGGCATTCTACATACTTACATATAACCGAGAGATGAAAAAAATCTATGCATATAAAGCGTGTATTGTTGGATCTCATAATTAAAATGTTAAGATGTTTCTAAGTGACTTTACTTTTGAAGTCAATAATTTTTGAGATACAGTTTATTTTCGGTTACAACCGCAGAATTAACTTTGTTTGTTATAGTTTTTTCGAGAAATACAAACTTATTTTTGCAGTCGATAAAATTGATACTATGCAATGTTTATGCGTAAATATTCATTCCAATTACGGAACCCTTCACTGTGCGTAGTCCGACATACATTTGGGCAGTTTTTTTAAAATTTCGTTTTGAAACTACCTCAAAAATAAACAACTTCTATTACTCGAGTAAGATTATCCTATTAAAAACAAATACTATCAAACTCATACAACTAAAAAAAAATGATTGTTGGTTTTATGAAACCACGGTAAAAGTGAAACTTTACACGGTCAGCTGCTGCGAACTATAGGCGCCGCCATATTGGCCTTGGCTGCTCTGACGATCGCCTTTCACTTTATCCCTACTCCGCGGCCGACCGACACGCGACATGCAACACACAGACGAAAAAGTTTGAGACGATGTAATAAAAGTTTCAATTTAAAAATATAGACGTCATTTAAAAGTGTTTGCGGAATACCTACCTAATTTATATAATTAATTTAACATCATTCCCAAACAAAATTTTCTTAAGCCTACCTAAAAAATGTATACTAGGCATTCTATATCAGAAAGTATCAAAAATAAAATCCACAGTAAATAATTGTCCAATAAATTAAAAATAATTTTGAACAACGTTCCGAATTTAAATTCAAATAAATAGAAACAATTCGGCGCGAAATTCAATAAATGAGGTAAGTATCTATCCTCGTACTATGTGTTGACTCGTTTTATATTGAATGTCCTAAAAACGATTAAACACTAGAAAAGTATAAATAATTATTTTAAACAATGTTTATTGTATTTAATGCTTAAAACAATTTTATTTTAATTTTCAAGTATAGATTTCAGACATTCGACATAATTATAAATTAATCGAGACAATCAAAATTGAAAAAAAAAAAAACCTTTGGCATAATCGTTTTCGCACATCATTACAATAAAAAAAAAAACAATGATCGACGATTTTTAACACAAATTGAGTAGTAGTAATGAATATTACGTGTTATTGAACATGTGTTCGTTTAATAAGTAAAGATCTGGGCATTTTCTAGTTACTTATAATATTTTTAATCACATTTGTCACATTTAAAGTCGTATCAGATATGTGTATGTGTGTTAATTGTGAAAAGTTAAAATGTAAACACGCACGATTGGCGCGAATCTTCGACTTTTGATATCAAAAACTTCATTACTACTACTTATTTAACTTGAAAAATGGATGAATTCGTCAAATAATTAAATGTTGTAATAGTCGCTGTCCTTATGGTGGAGTTTGGATGTTCGCAATCCCCAATTTTTATGTTTTTTAGCCTCGACCTCGACTGTCATCAAAATGGCGATTATCGCATTTACAGACTTTAATTTTATAAAGGTAAATTAATAATCTTGCGCGCTAAATATGAAAGATTTAATGGCATAAACATTATTTTAGCCAACTCTCTTAATTAAAGATGAATAATCTCATTGGCAGCAGCATTTTCAGTGCTTCTATAGGAAGGTTTACTTTAACAAATAACACAACAATACCTAAATACTAAAAACATTTTATTTCTCATAGAATTTAAAACGGCTTCAGCTTCATTCTCATAACGTAGTCATGGTATGAAAGCAGCGTAAGTACGGTAGATGGTAGATGTACGCTTTCCCACAAAACAGTAATAAGCAATGATGATCTCTTAAACAATTTGTCCTATTTTGCTCACTTATCAATAATTATGTACACTAAGTCCTGCTGCTCACATGTCACGATTTGATTCTGGCCCTAACCAGATTATTGTTTTGATCTATTATGGGTAAATCTTTTACACTCTAGGGTGGCTCTGTTTTTATCATCACTTGCTTGCCTATAAACATCTCTGGTAGCAGCCTCTCTCAGTAAGCATGACAAACTTTATCCAAATGTATACCTAACCTAGAAAGTAAGAAAATACTCTTATTGTTGTTTATTTACTTTTGTATAATAATTATATCACTCATAGTAATTCTGCCATTTTAAAAACACTAACCTGATGACTTCTGTGACTTGCAATTGACATGCCACATACATAACATAATATGCTTAGATTTTCCTGAGCAAGTAATACTTGGGATAGAGTTGTAGATAATATAATCAATAATGTCAAGTCTTGCAATAACACATGTCATCGTCATACCTGAAAAAGGTAAAAAAATTCAGTGTATTTACTTATGCTATATAATTACATCATACTATAGACATTTACAGCTGACGACGCGCGACGTACCCCTGACTGAACATAGGCCTTCTACTAATAGGCTGCTAAAATCAATGAGGTTATACAATACGACGGTGTTTATAAATATTTAGAGAACATAATAAACTTACCCAGGGCCATGGAAAGATAAGCAATAGTTCCTCTGGCTTCAATTTAAATTGACAGCATTAAATCATAACGTAATATAAGTATAAAGTAAATACGGAAAAATAAATTCAAATCAACGTAAAACAAACAGCCAACTATGCCACTAATCTGACAGATTTTTTTTGACAGTTTGACATTATGCATGGTGTCAGTGTTACCAGGTTTAATTATTTTGGTAATCGATTGACGAAATCGATTGGGTGATTATCAGTGATTGGAGTAGGTAGATTGATTTTACGTACTCGCATCATGAATAGTCATAGAAATCATAACATGGATAAACCTTTTTTCCGGGATTTCATTTTGGTACTTACGGGATTGAATCAAATATTATTAAAGTAAGGATTTTTAAACTACTACATTAGAAATTTATAGAATGCGATAGATAAATATTTAAAATATATTATATTGTTTTATAGTATATCTATCCTTTTCTTGGAGTCCGATCACCTATATACTATTAAACAGACAGCAAAAGGGTTGAACATTTCTTATTCATATTGATGTATTCTTTATTCTACACATTACAACATTTGAAATTCCTTAAAAAATCTTAATAAATTCAAAATCCCGGAATCCCGGAGGCGTATCCATACTAATATACGTGCCAGTTCATTGACCTCAAATCAATCTACTTACTCTGATCACTGGTAGTTTATAAAATAACATTACTGCCTCGAAACACTTTTAAGTTGTTGAGTATATTCAGACCATATAATATTTTATTTATTGTAAAATCATAATTTTACAGTATTTGAGTATAATAAATAGCATTTAAAACATACTCGTGTAGTGGATACTCCACCTACTCCATGTGGGTTAGTATCGATATTTTCAATCGATTACAAATTATTTTATTGGAATAGTCTGTCATCTGGCAACATTCAGGTTAGGATTGAATGGCGGATGTAGTTCTTTAAGTATCAACAAAATAAATATTTATTAGGTTCTCTAATGCTAGAAGAAATAAATTTTGATAAAACGACTTGAAAAAAATACGACATAATTTTTGATAAATAAGCTTTGACACAGTATCATACCATGGGCCTGCTTTCGGGAAATCTCTTTTCAACTTTCTAGGTCACCCGGAAATGGGTTAAATGTTTTTGATGTCTAGTGACGGGTCGTTGATAAAAATGCCGATTTTTATACGTTAATATCTCAATAACCGTTTGAGTTTTATTTATGAAATTTGGAGTTCTAGTTAATCTAAGGGGTTTTTATAAATAAACCAAATTTCATGAGTCTATGTTACATAGATTTTGAGTTATTAAGGGGTCAAAAGTGGCTCCAAATGGTTCGTGTAATATAACACACTGCAGCCGTGTCTTGCCTAGTACTTGGCTCGACACGCTGCCGCGTGTCTAGATATTAACAAGGAATGTATTGTAAAATTAATTAATAATAGAAACATTTAAAGCATGCAATTAGATATAAATATAATACTCTAGCATTAAATACATTGTAATGTTTTGCATGTCAAATGTCTGACTTTATATTAGGAACTTATTACTGACTATAATACCAACACTGTACCAATACTTATTGCAAATAAATGATTTGATTTGATTTGGCCCATTGCCACTTCAGCACATGTTGATAAACAAATACGAAACAAGGTTGGTTTAAACATTTTCAAACAAAGTTTTAGTTTTAGAATAAATGTTTTTTTATTTTTATTTAATAAGTTTTCAAGTACTTAATTCAGTTTTACTCAATCAATCAATACTTAAATTCAATAAAATATTTTATCACCCAATTTCACAGTAACAAACATTTTATTTATTATCACATCTATTAGGAGAATTATAAAAACGTAAACTGCAGTAATACAATGGTATAGTTAGAAAGTAAAGACATAATTTTCAACGCAAAAGTAGCATCAACGTAGAACATTCCACAAACATTCATCTTGTTGAATCTAGCTCGATGTAGGCGTTGAATATTCTTGCTTAGCTTTCTCTCGGCATCTGTAATATAACGGTTTTACATAAAAATAAAACCGATATTATGTGCCGAGAGGGAAAACATACAGCATTGTTTATGAAGAAGCAGTGTATACTTAGCCTTATATGCGCGTCTATAGTATGGATACTTTAGTTTAACTTTAGAATACTAGATGGCGTATGTATCGCCGACGTTGTATTTACTCTGTGCCAGCTAGGACGCGGGAACCGCTGTCACTTTCCGAATTCATAGTCTTCACCAGGAAGAACTTCCTACAATGCTGTATGTTTTCCCTCTCGGCACATAATATCGGTTTTATTTTTATGTAAAACCGTTATATTGATGTGCCTCCGGAAAACATACAGCATTGTTTATGAAGACGTGTTTGTTATCTGCTGGTGAAATATTATAGGCAAAACACAACGCTATGATGATTATCAAATTTTTATTCTGAAAATTAAGTATTTAGAGTAGAGTTTATTTATTTTCTATGAGTTACAAGCACAATAATATATTTTATATTCCACATGGAAAAATTAAATATCTGCATAGATAAAGGTAGGTAGCGATAATAACGATTTAGATGTTTTACGAATAGATCAAATTCTCTAGGAATGTATTACCGATGATTTTAAGTTTATTTTTACGTTAATGGGAATGTATTGAAAAGTGAATTACGACTGTCTTTATGAAGTTCTATTTCGCGACAGTAATTAAGGAAGATTTATTAGATCATTTCCTATACCCTGTGATAGAATATCATCAATTAGTTGATTATCTAACCGATTTAAGGATGCTACTGCTGACGCAGTTTCCCGGAGATGCATGAATGCATCTCTGGGAACCGTGCATACACAGTTCCCAGTTACAATGCGTGAAGGAGCTTTGTAGTAAATACAGTGATAAAAGAAAAAAAAAAAAAATTGTTTGAATCCGTAACTTCGGATTTCTTTGTTACAGTTTTCACTTATAAAAGTATAACTAAACATAATTATGTTCTTATCATTATGTTGTTAAATTTTCCATACGGACTGTCGATAATAATTGTCAGTTTTAGATCCAAATGCAGGTAGGTATCATCGCATTGACGGACACTAAATGCCCATAGGCGTAATCACAATAAAACTTTTATCGTGTCTCGTTCAATGTCCTTCAACCGATTAGATAGATATTATCGTCGTCATTCAAGAAGCTGTCATTTGAGATTTTCTGCAAAGTTAGGTTGTGAACCCTACGGCCTGATGCCAGCCACAAAACTATAAATAACAATGTGTCTTTAGAATTTGATGACAAATTTAGTACGATATGTGGATCCCACGTGAACAATGACCGTATTTCTTTTGGTTTGGCTCCCCCTATTGCTTTAAGGGCGAGTTTTATAGTGAAATTAGATAAGGTCTGTTATTGGACAAGGATAATACTTTAGGACGAATTCTCGTTTTGAAAGAAAAACATTTAGATAGTTGGAGCACTATCTCAACAGAAACCTTGAGGCCACTCTAGAACCATTATCAAGTAAATTATACGTTTCTTGTGTTGCAAACAAGTCCATTTCTGGAAGTCCCCAATACTGGAAGACTTCTGCTGTTGCTCGAGGTAGAAGATGCCATTTCACGGGTTGTTTTCCTCGTGATTGTCCGTATTATTTATCTCCCCGCTAGATAATTGGCTTAGGAGGTTATTTTCAACTTGTCCGTAAGGTGAAACAGTTTGAAGGTTAGGGCTAGTAAACCTAACGATCTGGTTCCCCCCTCTTTTCGGATTTAGGCAATCAAGGTTCGATTGTCTAATTGGATCAGCACATTCCGCATGTGTGACTTCTGCAACATTTTCGCATTCGTTTTGATGCTATAACTGCATATAGCAAGTTTTTAGTTGCAGTGCCATCTTTGGTGAGTTACCCATGCGCATGACATTAGATTCCCGGGAGTCTATGTGGGCACCCCAACCCGAACTCGAAAAGTTCATCGGAAGGAAATGGGTAGCAGGGTTTAAGCAATGTGTGACTTGTGGCTCCCCGCCACCACATTACCTCTTGATACACCAACTTGAGGCAGCAACTGATTTTGACGTAGTCGTGTCTTGTTGAAGTGACGCAGGAAGATTTACATTTTGTGACAGTGTAGTCTTCCTTAGAGAACAACAAAGTTCGCGAAATTTAACTGAGCCTAGCAGACTTTACAGTTCCCAGAGGCTTATGGGACTTTTCAACAACGACTGGTCTAATGTGTAGTTTATATTTTGTCTCATTTTTAATGGTAGGGACATTATATTTATTTTTGGCGGTTGAATTGCTAGCCCAAGTGTTCCAAGTACAGACGCCAGCACATCAAGCCACCCGAAACTGTCAAATTTTCCCAATCAACTTTGAACCTTATGTATCAGCGATAAAGTTGAGAATCTATTAAATAAATTTGACAGATCGTAGTAGCCTGATGTGCTGGCGTCTGTACCTCATGGCTTCCGCAGCCTGAAGATATTACTAGGATTGGTCTTGGTTGATCAAAAGGAAGTTGTCTAGGTAGACTAGCACTCAATATTCCATAGCACGCAAGGTCTCCGCGACCCAGCATGTTACGGAGGAAAATAGGTGCGCACAGAAGCCAGCCCGAACGGTAAGCATGTCATTTTGTCAGATCTGTCAGACCGATGTTATTCCAACTACCTCACGGCTTCCGCAGCCTGAAGACATAACTTGGATTGGTCTTTGTTGACCCAAAGGAATTCGTTTAGGTAGACTAGCACGACGTTCCTTTGCATGCAAGGTCTCCGCGACCCAGCATGTTATAGAGAAAAATAGGTACGGCACTGAAGCCAGCCCGTACGGTAAGCATGTCGTCTCGTTTGAGCTGTCAGCCCAGATGTTGTTCCAAGTGCCTCACGGCTTCCGCAGCCTGAAGACATAACTTGGATTGGTCTTTGTTGACCCAAAGGAATTCGTCTAGGTAGACTAGCACGACGTTCCTTTGCACGCAAGGTCTCTGCGACCCAGCATGTTATAGAGAAAAATAGGTGCGGCACTGAAGCAAGCCCGTACGGTAAGCATGTCATCTCATTTGATCTGTCAGCACAGATGTTGTTCCAAGTGCCTCAGGGCTTCCGCAGCCCGAAGACATAACTTGGATTAATTTTTGTTGACCCAAAGGAATTCATTTAGGTAGACTAGCACAACGTCCCTTTGCACGCAAGGTCTCCGCGACCCAGCATGTTACAGAGAAAAATAGGTGCTGAAACCAGCCCGAACGGTCAATATGTTATCTCCTATAACTGGTCTTTCGAAAATAAGTCTGGGATCTATACATTTTATCATCTAGTCTCCAGGTTGGAGAAAATTTGGGACCTAGGCGTGAGAAATTAGACGAAAACGCTTCATTTAGATGAACTTGTTAAATTTTTTAAGATTGAAAACAGGCGCATCGATCCGTCGCTTTTCTTCCGCAGAGAAAGCTTGAAAATAAAACTAGACGTTTTCTTGAAAACTAGTCTCAAAACACTTTGATCCAACAGATCTTTGATTATAAGAGACACTGCAAGGGATGGTCCCGTTGCATAATGCGACATGATCCTTCTTGTTGGTTTAACAGAGGATGTTTTTTTTTTTTTTGTACAGGGATATTTGAAACCCTGAAATTATGAATTAGTTTGCTCCATGCCAACGGTTTTTTGAATAAAGTTAAGCGATCTTCCCTGAAATGTGTCAGGTACTTCTTCTGTTTCGAAAGAATTTATTTTTAATCCTATTGTTTTTGTAGGTATTCCGAAAATACAATTTTTATTTTTTTATATTTGTAGGTAGACGGTGTCCGCTTCTTGTATTTTATTTTATTTTCTTCGTTTTGTGAGCTAATGGGGGTGATAACCAGAAATAAGGTCCTCCGAGGAATTGGATAAGCGACATAAGCTTTGTCATGTGAAATAAAAAACTGAAGAGTTTTTATTATAGAGAGAGATTTTAAGAGCGTTTTTTGTTCTTGTTGTATTAACAAGCGTAACTTGTATTTCGCAAATAATTCTTTTACATACGTCTAATTTGAATACATTCAGCCCATTCAGGCAACATTTTTTAAAAGGGCTCCTTACCAAATATTTCAGAAATGTTATTAAATCGTTCTATAAACATACATGCGCTTGTAAATACACAAACACACATACGACAGCAAGTGTCGTGACGGTCAAAATGTTAGACTTTTGCGGACTAGCTCTCATTCACCAAGTATGCAGAGTATAACGTACGTTAAGGAACTTCGTTCCAAAAGTTTATTGGATTTCAATTCGGCAGGGTTAATGCGAGCCCAATCAATGATAATAATAATACAACTGCAGTATTCCTACAGCTTATATAAACAAAGGCATTTATTTTAACGAAGGATTAATTATTTTCCGAATTGCAATAGTTCCCCTTGTTAAATTCCAAAAGTCCAGAAAGGCGAGCATTTCTACCAATGCCTTCTTATAAATATAACGGATATGGTATACCTAATAAAGAGTATTCCATCCATACCATCTATTTATATGTTGCCACGTGGGGTGTTAAAATGTTTTGATATTACACGTTTATTCGATCACGTTACTTGTGTGCATTATAAAGTTTGTAAGAAAACTGACCTGCTTGTATAACGCGTCGATCCGAGGATCGACCGTTACCTGTGAATCCCGATTTTGTTTCTTGCGTGGAGGTACCTCTCGTTCGGCTTCGCTGTCCGATGAACTGCTAGCCCCGCATGAGCAATCCTCCTTTTCATGATCCCTCTCGGAAGTCGGCGAGTTCGAAACGATCGACCGATTGGCCCCGGCGGCGGTGGCCTCATCGGGTTCGTCACTCGGCGCGGGATTCATTACGAAAAAACAGTTATTTTCATGTTAAGATTGAAAATACAACCAATAATTAAAGCGCTACTAAATTGTTTAACACCATGTTAAATAATTTTTAGAAAAGGTTAAACGATTAACCGAATATTTTTGGATTTCGACCGCACGCGGCGAAAGTACACAACGCTATGAATTCGGAAAGTGACAGCGGTTCCCGCGTCCTAGCTGGCACAGAGTAAATACAACGTCGGCGATACATACGCCATCTAGTATTCTAAAGTTAAACTAAAGTATCCATACTATAGACGCGCATATAAGGCTAAGTATACACTGCTTCTTCATAAACAATGCTGTATGTTTTCCGGAGGCACATCAATATTAGAATAAACGACATGAATTTGACGAATAAAATCTAAGTTGATTTGAACAATTACGACACGCACCCTTTCTATTATTCTGTTAAACTGCCAAAAGTTATTATTTAAATTTATATAATATTTTCTCTTTATATTTGTCCTTTTAATCGGAAAAACATAAAGTGTAATCGCCAGTCTCGTATTTGGCGTTTGTTAATGTTTTGTATGTCCGTTTCTCAGTTGACAAAGGCCTCCTCGAACCTTCTTCAGTCCTGTCTCTCTCTGGCCACTCTGCCCCGTGTTGTTCCAGTGACTTGTTTAATGTCATCTCCCCATCTTTTATCCAAGAATTATTAGAACATTTAAAAAAATAACTTCGATAAAATTACCTGTGCAATTTGATGTTGAAATAAGCGCGCATGAACCTTGAACATTATTCATTGCAGTGTAAAATTGTTCGCAGCACTCACTTAAAACAGTGTGAAGCGTTAAACCCTTTATCGCCCAAATGTACACAAGTATGGTGTAAAAAACCGCAGAATCCTGAAAAAAATAAAAGCTCTGTAATTCTAGGTACTGTAGAGGTTTTATTTGCATACCTTTGACAACTAAATTAAAAGTTATTGGTATAATGCGAAGATAAACACTAATTCATATTTGAAATAAGAAAAAGGTCGAGTGTCAGCCCCGATGGCCGACAGCGGTTGTGGATTATCTGGTCTTTTCTATAAAAATCTTACCGTGAAAATTGGAGTGAAGAGAGCTTGAAGTGAACTATCATCCTACCTGACGCTAGGGAATCTAGGGAATGAAATCTCACAGTGAAGTGAGTTTGAAGTGAGCTGCACTTCAAAGTCACTTCACTGTGAATTTTTTATAGAATAGCACTATAAATTAATACAATAGGTATAAGACGTTTATCTTCTCTACAAAAGTTATGTACTTAATATGTATGTACAAGCAGCAGTAGGCATGAATAGTAGTAGAGATAGTCTATCTGAGAGGGATCAACAAATTCTCCGTTCCTTGATAGTCCAGCGTTTTCAAATACGCAGTCACTGAATTTTTACATTTGTGTTTAGCTTGAGGATTTTATTATCTATTAAGGAACATCCTTAGCTTATTGTACAATTATTGCCCAAGGAAGGAAGTGTTTGGCATACTCTGCTTTTCGGCGTTTATCCCTATACAGATTCGGATCGTATTGCAACATGGAGTGTTCTTTAACCACAGTATGCAATATGAAGGTCTGCCTAATAGTGAGTATAATAATTGGTTAGCTTGCAGGTGTGTGGGTAAATTTTAATCTACTGAATTCAATAAAAAACACAGATTTTGACAGCCCATTTGTCGCCAGCAATGTAAAAATATATCTGTGTATGGACGTGAGATTTTGAAATCGCCAGCAAGTTGCCAGCGATCAAAGCCACTGCAAGTGTACCTAGCATAAGATATTATTATACTAAAACAGAATTAAGATGAAGAAAGACATACTCACAAACTCATGTCCAACAAGTGCAGTTAATTTTAAAAGTTCGAGTGTTAATCGCAATTTTATCAATGTAAGACAGAAGAACTCTACCGTGTGAAAAAAGATCTGTAAAAAAACCACTTAGCTTTATATCTCAATACTCAATATCTTTATTAAAAAATCTTGGCGTAGTTCTAGATGGCAAAATTACCTGGAGTGAGAACACTGATGCGCTTCGCGAAAAGGGTCTGAAGGCTATTAGTGTGTTAAAACCTATTCTTAACAGAAAGTCTAAGTTAAGCGCCGCCACAAAGTAACGCATTTATACCACCCTCGTCGGCCATGTCTGACATATGCTGTGCCAGCCTGGAGTAGCCTGACTGATAAAAACTATAATAAGTTGGAAGTTGTTCAAAATAAGGCAATCAAAATATCATTTAACTCTGCCTTTCGTACAAATTTAAAACGAATTCACGAACAAATAAAATTTCCAACTATTAAAAATTGTATCTTATAATCAGCCCGAAAATTCTATTTACTTAAAAATTCCAAACATTATAATCCATTAATTTGATCCATAGGAAAAAGTAGATCAAATAACTTATCGTATTCAACAACTAATAATCGATATCGTTTACCACATCACTATTTTCTGAGTGAATAACAATAAGTACCTACCACCGGACCGACCGTGCTGCTCTCACCCGGTCGCAGTAGGCATACTCGGCGAAAAGTTACGCAAATTACCCACAGTCTAGAATTATCATTTCTCTGTTTTGGCTCATCGATGAGATTTATGTTCAAATCTAAGTTACTTATATTATACTATTGTAATGTTTTATACTGCTCTTCAATTAGTTTTTATATTGGTTGAGTGCATTACCTTTAGTAGGTAAACAGTAGTGGTATGCGTTTAGAGTCAGTGCTACTAATGCCCGTTTTCACCGACATCCTCTAAGTTTATGGGATCCCCTAAGAATGGTTAGGGGCCTGTTAGAAGGCGGTTTCTGTTTCACCAGAAGTAAGGGGTCTGTTAAACGTTAAAAGGTCCCCTAAATTTAGGTGGCCGAAATGTAGGCCCATAAAGCGGCACATACGTAAGTGATCTCTCAAGCAACGAATATGGATAGTGATTTATTTGAAATTGTTGAAAATTTAGAAACTGTTTGTACTATATTTAACGTAAACAACAGCCGTAGACCAAAAATATATCGGAAACGACCAAACTACTTCGAAAGTTTTGATGAAATTGACTTTTTCGGAGACGAGTGATTTTTTTTACCGTCTCGAAATTTTTACAGGCTGTTCGGGTCGTAAAATCAAAACGGTATCGGTCATCGAGACGGTAAAAAAAAACATCCAGTACAAATAAATAATAATAAAGAAAGAAGTGTCAAATAGAAACAAGACCACAGATAACACGCAAGGTTTGTAATGTATAAATATGCAAGAAAATATTAAATTAATTAAAAATATGAATGAAATAATATTCATTATTGCTATTAAAACATGATTAATTAATATAATATGTATCCATAGAAGTGTATACTTAAGAGAATTTCATAAAAACTGTCTTTTTACAAAGTATCGATAAGTTCGAAGATGAATCAGTCATTTTTATCGAAAACAAAACGTCACATAGATATGTGTCCCCTAATTAGGTGGTAAAAATGATGGTGAAACGAAATTTAATTTAGGGGCTGGTTTAGGGGAACTTTTAAGCTAAAGATCCCATATGTAGGTGGTGGTATAGGGGATGTCGGTGAAAACGGGCATTCGAATATTGCTGTATTCATATAAGGACTTATTGGAAAATGTTTATAGAATACTAGCGACCCGCCCCGGCTTTGCACGGGTATAAACTTCGCACGGTTATAAACCGGGTTATTATACATATAAACCTTCCTCTTCAACCACTCTATCTATTAAAAAAAACCGCATCAAAATCCGTTGCGTAGTTTTAAAGATTTAAGCATACATAGGGACAGAAAAAGCGACTTTGTTTTATAGTATGTAGTGTGTAATAGTAAATTCAGTGTAAAATGTTTGTAAAGGTAAGTTAGCCTAAGAACTTGTTATTTTTAAGATTGTACACAATTACAATAGGATCTTATTGTATGCACTTTTATATTATTATGTTCATAATAAAGACCTTTTAAAATCAATCAATCAATATCTTTATTGCTTTACCATAATGTGTACTTAAGCGGTAATTATAAAATTTAGATCATTATGGACACTGTAGGGCACAGCAAGAAGGGTAGGAGAGAGGAAGCCCTGTTTTAGGAGATCAGTTAGTCAGATAGGTTGTTGTTTTTATGGGAACAAGTTTAAACTTACATAATTATAATCAAAATCAGGAGATCGCAAATAACGTACTATCATTTCGCTTAACTATTCATGTTTTATCTGCAAAAAGTACTTAATTATTTTGGATTATTTTATTTACCTGTACATATGTATTATAATGCTGTTTATTCATATAAATAAATTGTTTTCCTTTGAATAATTATTATTGCTATATTATTTCATTTCTTTGACATATCTCGGGACCCTGGGGTCCCGGACCTTTGGAAGGCGTATGAGGGGCCGAAGCCAACTCGCAGAGGCCCCTTAGATATTTTTAAGTATTGAGGCACCAACCGACGATTATCCCTGTATGCACTATCCAAGTGCACCCAAGGACAACCCCCGGTTGGTAAATTTGATTAAATTATTATTATTATATTTTTTGTTAATGATTACCGTATCGTTACTATAATTATTTTAAACATACCTATAAATTGTGTGATTTTGACAATTATTAATTCTACTCTTAGCTTTCTTTTTTATTAATGAGTAATCGTACTAACCATTTGCTGATAGGACGTCCTGTAGACATTATAACACTCCAAAATACTGACGTATACTTCAAACATTCTTTTGCAAATGGCTTCATTATCGCTAGGATTCATCTGTTGCAAATGTTGAGCTTTTATGTTCCATAAGTGAACTTTATCCTTTAAAAACTTAATTAGTCTAATAGCGTACACAATATTTACATCAAAACACAACGCAGGTAACACACATAAAAGATACAAGTAATTGTATTTTAGTTTCATGTATAAAAAAATATGCATGAAAATATTAAAACCTGAGGATAGAACGACACTGATCCAATTCCAAATGATAAAGCTCCTAAAATTTGTATTTTTGTTGAGAAATCTGTGAATTTCTTGCATTTTCAAGACATAATATATATTTCTTTTCGTTTGCAATACATTGACGACATAGTTAATTATGAATCCGGTATTATAACAGACAACACATAAGTAAGAGTAGATGTTCTTCGCAGGCACATGTTTTTCCTTTACATATTCGTTAGCAGTCACGCGATATAAGTACAATGAAATGGATATTATTAGTTTACAAAACGACACCACCTTCATTATAAGACTGTTTGGAAATATAGAGTTATCCTTAATACAATACTTAGGACAAAACAAAATGGTATGCATTAGGTTTAGAGGCAGAAGCATCGACTGCACATCTTTGTCAACCATGTTATCTAACGTGACTGTCACACGGCAACATTTTCTTCTGCTGAACTGTTTGCTTTTTATAAGCTTCATTTTACCTAGGTTAGTGAACAAACTAACACCAATGAGTCCTGCCTTCCATCAACTTAACTAGCTTTTACCAAAACATAAATTATTAGAGGTGAGGATTTTTATCGATATGAAAAGACCATTAGGAACATTAATTTAAACAAAAATAATGCTATTTCATTCTGATGAGCAAGAAACAGGTTAAAAAATATAATAAGTAGATCATTATTTGACAGCTCTCATTGCTTTTCGTTTCTTTTTCTACATTTTCAACCTACTGAAGTATTCATAATAGGGTAAGCTAAGTTGTATTTAAAAAAAAATGAGACTGCAAATGAAAGAACTTAGGAATAAGATGACACTTATCCAATTAAGAATAATGAAGTGCTTAAATTCGGTGTCTTCACTCAAAATTATGTGAACATCTTGAATTAAAGACAAACAATATATTTCTGATCGATTGCAAGATATTGATGACATAATTTATCCGATACTAGACGTAAAAAAGTCAAAGTCGGAGCTAATGTAAACTATATTAACACATTTTCTAACAATGCAGATCGTAGATGCGGTATAATAGTAAAACTGTGAGTATTGTCCTGGAGCATAATGACAAAAAAATCTACAAAGCTGTTTGTATTGATAAAGTTGTCCTTGATGATATTTGGGATACAACAAGATTGTGTGCATTAGATTTAAAGGCAGCGGCATGAACTGAACATCTTTGTCAACCAAGTTACCCAACGGGAGTGATACACGACATGTTTTTCTAATGCTTATCATCATGCATGACGTCATTTTAGTTAGGTTGTGTAGACACAAATGAGCCATTTAATGTAAACGACGACCTATTACATACTGAACATACAATGAATTAGACAGATGTAAAAAGGCCCATTAAAATATTACCATAATGTTTTTGCATGGTAATCTAGTTTATTTTAATTTACAGACTTCTCAACATTATTTTTAAATATTATTGTTTCGCTCTAACAAGTTCAGCGAGAAAAAGACAGTGGCGTTTATAACCTATAAAATTAGTGAGACCATTAAATTGAAACTTACATAATTAGTAGGGGGTACTGGGTATAGGTTACATATGTAGTATTTGGTGATTAAGTATTTTAAAAATAAAACATTAATACAAATTAATTTTGCAGGAAAGCAAACTGCAGGAGTACAATAGCATAGTGAGAAAGAAGCGACATTACACGTAATGGGTGACAAATATCTATGTAGAACATGCCACAGGCACTCATCTTGTTGAATGACGCACGATGCACCCGCAGGATGTTTTTGCATAACTTCTTTTGATCATCTGTATGAAATTTTTGTGGTGAGCGATAGACAAAAAATTGTATAGTAGGATAGTGTAGTAGTAGATACTTTTATCAACTTGTTCTTATTACATAATGTCTATAGGAAGCATAGACTGCTAGGGAGTTTGTTGTGCCACTTCTTTTTCCCAGCTAAAAGCACTAGGAAGTGGTGAAGGGCGTTCTTTTTTGGGGGACTGTCTCTTGTAATTCTGACATTCTAAAAGTGCTGATTTTCAGCCTAGTTTGAATAAATTGACTTTGATGTTTTTGATTTTTTAATCACCTGTACAATCTGTTGTCAAAATGAATACGTAAGTATTTTGTGCAAACTTGACAGCTTCATAGAATGCTTCGAGGCGCAGACTGAGTGAGATTTTTAGCACCCACGTTTTTAGTGTCCAGAGAAAAAGAAACGTAGACATTAAAGGATTGTCCCGCTAGAAGATATAAACACAGATAATTATGTGGCACATGACGTGAATCTCATGTGGGAAAAGTAAAGAAATTAAGAATTTATCTTTATATCGTCTTGTTGATGACACTCGCACAGAACAGGGAAGCATAGCACAAAAGGGCGAAGGCCTAATAGGTACTCAGCAGTGGGCGGAACAAGGCTGCCAATGTTGATGACGAAGATGAAGATGAAGACTCAGTAGTTATTGTACCGAAGTTTGTAATGGCAAATAAACGAAAACGGGAAAACTTCGATCATGAGAAATAGTTGGGTGAAGGTTTATAGTGCAGAGAAAATAATAGACCACCATCATTGGCAGCCCTGTTCCACCTACTGCAGAGGTAGACCACCTTCCTATTGTTGCATGCTTCCCTGGTACCCAAAAATTTTTTGTTAAGAAAATTGGTAAAAACAAAATTGACGAAAACAGCGTCTAACCTACAGGTTAGACGCTGTCAAAAGATCGCCGATGCCAAAAGACTTCTGTCGTTAGGTACAAGACCTGAAAATAGTAAATTAGAAACTGCAGTTGAGCATAGCAATTACCGATATCTACAATTATTTCAAAAATAAATATTTTTCTTTTTTCCTTTTATAATATTGGTTGAGTAGACCGAAATATACGCATACCTAGGTGCAAAGAATGTAGGCATACCTACAATGATTAATTTAGTATAAAAAATCTTAGAATCATGAACAAATTCTTTTTACTTACTGGTGGTTGATAAATACTTGTTATTATCTCGTAGCACTTTAATATTTGGTCATACGCCCGAAACATTCTCGTAATCTGCAGTTTGTTGCAACCGTTTTTCTTTGCCAGTAGTAACTGTATGTTCCAGAGTATAACTTTATCAGTCAATATCCTAATTAGCCTGATTGCGTAAATTAAATTGGAATCAAAACACACCAAAATTAATATATAAAATATGACATTCAACGGTGGCTTGAGCATCCTGAGATAGAGGTATGTACTTATGAAGACAAAAAATCCAAATATTGCAGCGATGCTGATCCAACTTCTTGTGATAAACTGTTGGAGACTTGCCTTATCATTAAGAAATCTGTGCACTTCTTGAAAGTACAAAACAAACATAACGCTTTTCTTAGTTTGAGTGAAGTTAATGATCGAGTTCATGATGAATCCCATACACCGAAAAATTACGTCGAAGATAGAAGCGAACACTAGGACATTCACTTTACTGTACCGCCTGAAATTGTCATCAAGCAATATTTCCAAAATACGATGAATAAACGTAGTCAGGAATATTGCTGTTCCAACTATGACTACGAATTTATTCAAACGATTATTAGGATATATAAAATTGTTCCTAATTTGATATTTGGGATTAAGCACTAGGATTAGTATCAAATTCAGAGGTAGAAAAATACGTTGAACTTCTTCATCAATTTGGTTATTTAAAACTGTTTTAACACTTCTTATTCCTATTTCGTAATCAATATCCCTGTTCAGAGTCTCCATAATGCGTAAATTACACTGCAGCATTAATGTAACGTAAAAAGTAATATTTTTTAAATAATTAAATGCTGACAGGGCTGAGCGTGGACATGTTTGTCTAAACATACATTACGTTATTGCTCAGTGCGTCATTACTTTAAAGTTTTGAACATAACGATATTATTGGTACAAGGACGAGGTGACGGGCAAAGTGCTAGGTATACTGTTTTTACAGTTTAATTGGTTATTTATAAACAATAGGACACAGGTAGAATATTCGATATCGGGTCAGTTGCCCAAAAGATTTTTTTCTTTATAGTGTCTCGCAGATCAACCTAGGAGGTCGTCGGCTGATCCAGGCTATCTTGTAGGTGCCTTAATAATTTAAGGTGTCCAGCCAGAGTATAAATGGAGTCCGTACAGGGATGTCTTTAGGGTAATTTCGGCTTAGGGTGTCGCTGGGGGAGGGCAGCTAGGCTGAATCGGATTTTTTTAAATAATTGACGTAACGACATTTAAATACTTGCGCACATTATTCGGAGTACAAAAACTATTTGCAGAGGGCGTACAGTGACCTGAGAGTGCAGAACAACATTGCATGCAGGATGCTGATGGGGCTGTCGTGATGTCACAGTGCCTCTGGCAAGTTTGCCGAGGTGTACGTAGACAGCTTCGCTGCAGTCATGTGCAAGCGTTGCACCTTCGTCCTAACGCTCATGCGTGTGAGAACCAAAAGCATCCTGAGTGTTTTGTCAGACCGGTGGGCATCTCCGATGTTCGAGCATTGGATACGGCTGCGCGCAGTTAAGTAAACAAGCGCGCGGGTTTTGGAGTTTTTAATAGTGTTGTTTGTATTTAGCTTTTAAATTGTTTTATCTTGTCATTAGTAACATTAGTTTTTTCTAAGCTTTTCTGTGTTACTTACAACTGTTGTATTTAAAAATCCAAAATAAATGAATATAATAATAATAAATAAGATGTGCCGCACCGGGCTTCTATTGTATTGGAATGCGATATGCTGCGGTCCAAAGCAGTAATATAACCGTATACAACAGGGTACTTCCATGTAAGCTATATTCAGTTGATTATAATAATTACTATAGCTAGTTTGCCTGCGTAACATGTAAGCTGAATACTTTGAGAAGGAACATGGTGGACCTAGATGATCATTTAATATTAATACTCTTTTAATGTAAGGGAGAATAGAACGGAAACAATAATAGAATGCAACAAATAATTTATTTTAGTGAAATGGTTTCAGTAATAAATTTATAATTTCAATCATGTTAAAATTTAAAACAGATAGAATTAAATAGAAAAACGTTAAACAACTCTTACTCTACGCGTTTTTTAAATCATCGTACACGAAATTGTGGCGTGACGACAAAAATTAAACATCGAGGTACTTAATTCAAAATTATTGTTAAGTGCAAGTCACTCTTATTAATGAATAGGTACCTAATTGTTATGAAAAATAATTTCCACAATTCATAAATTTTTATAAAAGTGTTAAACTCCCATGGTAACCAATTCTGGTATGCTTTTGTGTTCATACATTTAATTTTGATAAGGAATAGCCGAAACAAAACCGGTCATTGATGCAATTTTTGAGGCAGGCTTATAAGCATCAGTGATATTTAATGATAACGATTATGAGAGAACGGTACTACAGTAACTATTTATTATTATAAAAACGCAAACTGTAGCAGTACGATGGTATAGTTACCATGTAAAACCATCATTTTTAACGGAAAAGAAGCATCTACGTAGAACATTCTGCAGGCATTCATCTTGTCGAATGTCGCTTTATGTAGGCGCATTATATTCTTGCACAACTTCTTCTCAGCATCTGTAATGTTTGCAATATTATTATCATCATCTATCAAATCTAAATTTAACAACATCACTGTATTCCTTTCTTATTACATAACATAACAACACGACTAATTCCCGAAGGGTTGGGCAAAGGTGTATCGATAGTACACCCACTTCTTATTACCTTCTTATTTTCTATGCAAATATCAGTGTCTCCAGTAAAAAAGGGCACAACTCAAATTCGTCACGTTTTAGGAGAGGCAAAAAACAACACTTTTAATTAAAAACAAATGTATTTCGCAATTAAAATCAAAACTTGTTTCGAACTTGCATTGTAGATAAAAAATAGCCCTTTCATTTAAAGGGAATCACTTCCACATTTAGTCACTTTTTAACCGACTTCCAAAAGGAGGAGGTTATCAATTCGATTGTATGTTGTTTTTTTTTTTTTGTATGTTTGTTACGCGATTACTCCGTCAATTATGAATTGATTTTGATGATTCTTTTTTTGTTTGGTAGATCATACTTCAGAGGTGGTCCCATAAGAATTTTATTAACTTTGCTTGGGTAGTTTTTGAGTTAGCTTCAATAATACGTATTTTTTCGTCACTTAGTATGTGGATGATATGATAACTTCCTGTCACTGTTATTTACATAGCAGGTATTGGTATTCGAATTTGTGTGGGGTAGGTGTATCACAACTAAAAAGTGAAAAATAAAAACTTTTTACAAAAAAAAAAACAACCGACTTCAAAAAAACACTACAAAGTGAAAAATAACTTTAATTTCGGAAGTCGGTGACAAAGAACGAAAATTCAAAACCGAAGACACTGACTTCCGAAATTAAAGTTATTTTTCACTTTGTAGTGTTTTTTTGAAGTCGGTTGTTTTTTTTTTGTATAAAGTTTTTTACTATAATTTTTTTTAGTTTTTCTCGAGTTGTTGCCTTGTTAACGAAGTAATAATGGAATAACGTTATTTATATAGTCAGTTTGGTCGTATTTAAAGTAATTTTGCGAGTTGTTCCCTTATTTCATAAATGCCTAAGACAAATTTACTTACGACTTCTGCTATCAATCGAACAAAAAATCTATAATTAAAACAATAGTCTAGGAAATCTTACGTTTATTTATTGAAATCTACATTTTAAATAACACATCTAGCAGTAAGAGAGATAGTAAAAATGAAGATCGGTGAAAAGGAAGAAAATTATAACAGGAAATTCTCTGATAACTTCAGGGCCAATGTTATGCTATTCTGGACACAGGAACATTGAGTAGGAATGCTATAAGAGCAGAAGATTACTAAGCGAAGAATGTAAGGTCTTAGAACGCTAGAAGGGATACTTTGAAAGTTTATTCAGTTATCAGGATAGTGTGCAAGGAGTGGGTAACTGCCGGGGGTTCGGGGTTCGAAGAAAACCGAGAGGGAAATCGTGGCCCCCGGCAACAGGGCAACCGAAGGAAAAAAAAAAAAGGAAATTGGGAAAGCTGCAGGAAATGACAGAGTCTGCTGAAATACTGAAGGCCGGTGACGAGGTGGGAGCAAGCCTATTGTGTCGGATCTTTAACAAATGTATGTGTTGGAGATATGGCCATGTGTCGGATGACTGGTGCAAGGCTGTAATCGAACCATTATATAGGAGGAAAGGCCTGTCAAATGGCATTTGGCAGTTCTCCCTCCTCCTCCTTTTGGAAGTCGGTTAAAAACTAGCCAAGTCTCGATGGAGCTGCTTGTTTATCTCTAAAAAGTAATGAAATCTAGATAAAGTCGTGCCAAGTCTAAGGTTCCTTACTGCGATTTCTTTACTATTATAGTTAATGTTGTGTGACTTGGCCATTGAAGGGTACACAAGGGTACAAAACCAGGTGCTCCATGACACCATTGCACCAATCTGTCGCCAGAACCGCTACCCATTGACGATGGAAAATTGCCACTTGGAAAACGTTGATTCAATAACCAGTCAATTGTAGGCTTGATAAATCTGCGTATTTCAATAATACTTATGTATAGGCGAGCCTGATACAAACAGTATAAAAAAAAAACAGTACAGACGGAATTGTAATCATTGATAGAAGTCCGTCTGTACGTCAAATTCAAAGTCAAATAATTTATTTCAATTAGGCACAAAAAGGCACTTTTGAACGACAAAAACAAAAAATAGAATTGATTCTAGTCGCCCCTTCCAAAAGGTAGTTTTCGTATGGAGAAGAATGGGCAAGAAACTCCACCGTTACTCTTTTAAAATGTTTTACAATATTATACAATTGACAGCGGTGACACTGACCGATCGCGCTGTTTTTCCAGGGCTTCTTGATAGTGAAGCCCATGAGGTTACATAGCGTCTTAATGTTGAAAATGGGGTGATGCCCCTCGGTGGGGAGCACACGACTAGAACCATGTCGTATGCTTCCCTGCCGCGCGAGCGGTGCATGCGATGCACCTCGTCTACGGGGATATTCTGTGACTGAAGGTCGGCTAATATTTCGGACGGGGAAATTTCCTTAGGGATCTTTTTGATCACTACTCTGATCTGTCTGTCTTCTGGGAGGGAGTAGGTGTGGAATGACACACCTCTCTCTCTCAGGACCCTAGTTAGGTCTCTGTAGTCTTTCGACGTAGGGACCAATACTTTAATACCCTGTTGGGTTGACCTAGCGTTCGTGTAGGAGATTTTCATCTCCACACACCACTTTGAGACTGCCGTCCACTTCTCCTTGTCTTGTATGAAGACGGGAGGTGGAGGCGCGACCTTTTTAAGGCCGGAGCTAGGGATCGGGATTTTTGAGTCATCCTGAAAGGATGACGCAATCGGGCAGGGGGAAGTGGAAGGGGAAGCTACCGAGGCGCTAGTCGCGGTAGTAGCTACACTAACTATCGGGAGGGATGAAATTAAAGAGTCGTCGATTGCGACTACTTTGGCGGCCTGCGAAGAGCTTTGCTTCTTCTTCTTCCTCTTGTTCCCCTTTCCCATGACGGGGGTGAAGCCCTCCTCTTCGGAGTGGGAGGAAGAGGAAGAAGTCGAGGCATTAGCCTTCGTATCAGGGGAGAAGTGGGGGTGGGAGGTCGAGGCGCGCACTAATGCGTCATCCGTGTCCATAACGTCTGAGGGACATGGACTGAATTGTGGTTCAATCGCATCACTGAATTCAGCGATCGATTGAGAAAGAGAGACTGTCTGCTGTGAGGCAGCGAGACCTTCGAGTTCGGTGCCAAACTTGGTAGTGAGAGTAGATTCTCTTTTGAAAACTCTACTTATGAGATCCAGTAGTCTGGAGTTCTCGCTTCTAAGTGAAGAGAGGTCATTTCGGAGTGACTGAATGTCACTCTGTAAAGCCTCCATAATAATGACTAACTAATTTACTAGCATAAAAATTATAGGGAATGATGCATATCTCCTATTTTGTCCTAATCCTATCTCCCCGGGCGAACGACCGGGGATGAGTAAACCCTCCCTGTCGGGTAAAGATAGATAGATAGATAGATTCATTTATTTGCCTGAAATATGGTATTTTACAGATTTTATAACAAATACACAATAGTTCTACATATTCCGCCAACTAAATTCGGCATGCAAATTTTGTGACAATAACAATGATTCTAATTTAACAAAATAATTAAATTCCAATGTCAGAAAAAATAAGTACTAAATCAAGAATTGTCTAAATTATCAAATTACAAATGTCAAATAAAAATAATTCAATTACAAATTTTCTAAAAATCGAATTACAAAAATAAAAAATAAAAATTAAATTGAAAATTAAATTACAAAATATTATGTCAACAGCTTAAAATAAAAATGTCAAATGTAATTTACATGTCCTGCAATTTTCCTATTTGTTCTAGAATTCATAAATTCTTTAATACTATAAAAACAGTTTTCTATCAGCCATGCTTTGAGATGCTTTTGAAATAGACTGGTTCGCAGTTCTCTAATATCCTTCGGAATATTATTAAATATCTGTATTGCCATTCGACTAGTGTTTTTATGGCAGTACGCTGTTCTACATCTTGGCATTGCTAATTTTGTTGGATCCCTTGACATTTTGCCCACCTTATAATTATTGAGGCTATCGGCTTTTCTGAATAGGTGAGGATGTTTTTTTACAAATACTCCCATTTCCAATATGTATAAGCATGCTAATGTTAATAAACTGTGTTTTTTAAAAATAGGTTTGCAAGAATCTAATGGGTCTGCACCAAACACAGCTCGTAAACATTTTTTTTGCACAATAAATGCCTTATTGATGTCAGTGGAATTACCCCATATAATTAAGCCGTATCTTAACACAGATGAGACATATCCATGATAGGCTAACAGCGCGGCATTACGTCCAACAGTTTTCCTAAGATTTCGTAGTGCAAATGCAAAACTGTTTAGCCTATTGCATATATTTTCCACATGTTTTTTCCAATTACAATTTTTGTCAATTACTATGCCTAAAAATTTCGTATGGTCAACTTCTTCAATTTCATTATCACCTCCAATAATTTTCATTGCTTCATTTGTCATTTTGTAATTAGAGAAATTAATATATTTTGTTTTGGAAACATTCACACATAAATTATTTTGTTCAAGCCATTCTATTACAGCTTCTATTGCAGCATTAATTTTATCCTCAAATTGTTCATTTTCACTATCTTTATTTACTATCATCGAGATGTCATCTGCAAACAACACGCACTTATTGCTCGTCACTGTTGGCAAATCATTAATGTAAAGAAGAAAAAGCAATGGCCCCAAAATACTACCTTGAGGCACACCATATGTATTGGTCCTGTATTGAGATTTATACGTTATCACTTCTCTGTCTTTGTTAACGCCTAAAATTTCAACCCGTTGTTGTCTATTCGTTAAGTAATCTTTTAGCCAATTTAACGCTTTTCCTCTTATTCCGTAACTCTCACACTTTTCTAACAGTATATCATGATTTACAAAGTCAAATGCTTTGGTCATGTCGAAAAATATTGCAGTGACCGGTATCTTCTTATCTATATTCTCCGTGATCGATTTTATTAGTTGATAACAAGCTAGTGCGGTTGACTTTCCTCTTTGAAAACCATTTTGTTCCGTACTTATTACATTGTATTTGGACACAAATGAGACAATTCGATTATACATTGCTTTTTCGTATATTTTTGAAATTATAGGTATTAAGGTCACTGGACGATAATTGTCTAGATCATGTTTGTTTTTTTTTTAAATGATGGTTTTACAACTGAGATCTTTAATTTGTTCGGGTACTTTTCTTCAAAGAAACTTAAATTAACAAGATGAGCTATTATAGGAGACAATATATCGGCGCATGATTTTATTATGTGGGTGGAAATTTCATCATATCCCACTGCATTGGTATTATTTAGTGATTCAATTATTTTATTGATTTCATTGGGTTCGCAAGGTTCGAGATATAAACTATTACTTACATTGCTAGTGTTTTTTGTAATATTGTTTTTATTTTTCTTTTTGGTTTTGTCTATATTTGTAGCATCAATGAAGTGATTATTGAAAGCTTCCGCTATTTCTTCAGGTTTTTTTATGGTAGCGCCCTTGAGTTTTATGGCTTCTATAAATTGTGAATTTGTACATTTAGGTTTATTTTTAATTAATTTCCATGTTGCTTGACATTTGTTTTTTGCTTTCAAAATAACTTTGCTAGAGGATTGCTTTCTGGCCACGTTAATACACTTTTTTAATATTTTGGCGTATTTATTATAAAACAATTTATTTTCCTTAGATTTATTTTCATGATATTTTGATTTTAGATATCTTTTAGAGAGGCAAGATTTTTTTATACCTTTAGTTATCCATCTTAAAGTAGGTGTTTGATATTTTACTTTTATTTTTTGCAAAGGGAAATTTAATTTATATAATAGGCAAAAGGTTTCATGAAAATTATTAAAAGCTGTATTAGGATCTATTTCATCATAAACATCTTGCCAATTCAGGCTCAAGAGGCATTCTCTAAATTTTTCAATGTATTCTTCATTATAATTCCTCTTGTAGATGAAACAATGCGATGGAGCATGCTTATTCGATGACATTTTTGATGTGAATGTCAACATCTGAGCAGTATTATGGTCCGATAGATGTAATTCACATGTTTCTCCTGACGAGTCTGGTATATTAGTGATGATGTGGTCAATGCAAGAAGTATGTCGAGTCGGAGTATTTATCTTTAAAGTCATATTACAGTTTAAAAGTATTTCTTTTAGTGCAGTGGCATTTTTGTTAGTCGTACTGGTATTTATGTTCAGATCTCCTACCAGTATAATTTTTTTGTTATTTTTGCCACTTAGTTTATGCAATAGAGACTCGAGTTTATTAAAAAATATTGCAATATTCGAATTGGGTGTCCTATAAACACATACAATAATACAATTATAACGTGGTATTTCTATGCCACAACACTCAAATACCTTATCTACTGCCATTTCTTTACATAATTGAATTATTTTGTATTCTAAGAACTGTTTAATTAAAATACATACGCCACCCCTCTTTTCCGTATTTCGTGAGTATGAAGTGGCCAGTATGAACTCATTAATACTTATATTTAATTCATTATTATTACTAATAAATGTTTCTGAAAAACATAATATATCTACCTCTTTGTGACTGTCCTTAAACTCAGTTAAACATATTTCAATCATAGAAAGTTTATTCAATAACCCTGCAATATTTTGGTGCAGTAGTCGTATGTTATGGTTAGGAGTTTCAACCTTACTATTATGTTTTCTCTTACTACTCTCATTGATAGGAACGAAAAAACTGTTTCTTTCTTAACTTAGTATAGTTTTCTGAATTTGGATCCTCCATATCTATAGGGCAAGGGTTTGTACAAATGCCAAGATAGCACTTTAGATCGTCAAAAATATTCTTCATGCCATAGTTATTGAGAACTCCACGGTGCTTATAAAACATTGACTCATCGTATGTCAGATTTAAATTCGAATCAAATATCATTGCGTAGTCATGGGTACAAATATCATGGTATAATAAATTACTAAATGTTTCTATTCTGGAGTTAAACATAGAACAAAATCCATCAAATTTGTAGGTCGGTAAACAGAGCAAAATGTTAGTGTGTTTTAATGTCATTAATATACTCCTTAAACTAATAATTAAATTAAAGTAGTTGTCAGTTTTCCTAAAATCTTTCTCTCCTATAAAAATCAAACAATAGTCATTCTTTGTGTAGTTTAACAATTTTTGTTCCAGGTGATCTATCAACTGTACAATTCCACAATTTGTTGATATGTAATGACAGATATTATGATTGGGGAAAGTACTCTGTGCTATAGCTAATACCTTATTTGTTTTATTACTACTTATTAGACAAAGTCTGCGCTGCTGACGTACCGATAAGGTTGGTTCTAATAAGGTACTGGTAACGCCATCTATTTGCTGGTTTTCCTCTTCAAGTTCTTTGTAAGTAGGAGTGTCACTGCAAACTTTATCCGGAAGTCTACGTGGTGATGGTATGTTGCTGGTGGTGTCATCTATTATCGCTTCAGTAGTTTCATTGAGCCCAAGATCTATGCAACTGTTGTTGAATGCCTCCTTAAAAGATTTATTTAGGTTTCTTGAGACCCTTTTCTTTTTTTTGCTTTCACTCATTTTACTATTTATTCCTTTAATTTTTGTCTCTGAGCATATTTCTCGTAAATTTTTAGATTTGTTCCTTTCTTTATTCAAAGCAATTTTTAGCGTAGTGTTCTCTGCGTTAAGGCTTTCTATTTCCTTGTGTGCACTGTCTAACTCGCTTTTAAGTTGGATTATTTTTCCTTTTAAATCTTCTATGTCACTGTCATATGCAGTTGACAAATCCGGTAAGCTATATCTTCTAATCATTTCAGAATTTGTTGACTCGAAAGAAATATCTAGTGAGTTATTTGCAGTAGTTTTGTGTCGACGAATTGTTACATTTTCTTCTTCCATTGTGAAATTTATATTGATAATAAAATTAACTAGGCAAATTATTTATTTTATTTTTCCGTTATTTGTGTTGGTATTTCTACCAAATAGTAGATAAATATTTTATGTGGCAACACTACTGCTTCTACTACTGTTCAATAGAGCCAATATTGGCGCTAGTTGTCATGCAAATGCCGTTTCCTCTACTCTCCACTAGAGTTAGTAATGGCGCTAGTAGTAACTACGTAGTTCTTCCGCTCGTCACAAGTATGTGTGTGGCGTTAGTAGTCGCACAAAGTTCAAAGTTCACTTTTGAATATTTTTTCGTAACGTTTTCTAATGAAGATTCAAGTTTCTTGCAAATATTAAATATTGAACAAAACAAAATTTTCTACTAAGTTTACTGTTTGCTAACGCTGCTGGTAAAGTTCTTGAGAGCACTGAATATTTTTTGTTATTATTTAGCACTAAAATTGGTTTCTACGCGAACTTCGTCGCATTAGTGATTTCACTGATTTCACTGAACGTCGATTGACACAAATAATATAGCTTGGAGATTGTTGTCCACACATACACTTCCACAACTTTTTACTTAACTTAATCTATTATTTCGATTAATTACTAATTTTAAATACGGATCAAGCAATAGTAGTATTGCCGGCGGTGTTCAAAAAAGACAGGGAGGTTGTGTACTAACGTGAGCCCTAAGCTTGCTTTTGCCCGTTGCCTATCTTATTGTGCAACGGGGTCCTGACCAGTCTAGTGCGCCGGGTGTAGACACACCCGACCGACACTAGGTGTGTGGCTGTGAAGGGAATACTGTCACCACGTGTTGGCTAGGAGATCCCCCAAGGCCAAACACTGGGACCCGGACAAATAACTTGCCTCACCCTGAAGGGGATCGGCGGGTGTATTGGGTCAACACCCCCTCGGCTTCGTTGGCACCGTATGGTATCCACCGAGGACCACGAAACTGTGGTTTTGCCCAGAAGGGGCCAAAACCTCGAAGAACGTCTCAGGAACAACCAAGGAACGCTTGAGCCGCAAACAGGAACCAGGAACCACAGCAGAGCACGACCGTCCGCGACCGATGCTGGAGCGTAGATGATATACTTACTATCCATAATATCCATACTTATATACTTATATTAACTAATCAATATCCATACTTCCATACTAATATTATAAATTCGAAAGTAACTCTGTCTGTGTCTGTCTGTCCGTATGCTACCTTTTCACGGCTAAATCACTGAACGGATTTCGATAAAATTTGGCAAGGCCATAGATGGCATCCTGTAGAAGGACATAAGATACTTTTTATCTCAAAAATAATCCTAAAGATACAGGGGATGAAAGTTTCAAAAATCAAAATATTTTATTTCACATAAACCTACAAGGGCACTTATGAAACGTCAGAAGCTAGGTGCACGGTTCCAATTGGTCGCTTCCTATGGAGAAGAGCCGGCAAGAAACTCCACGGTTACTCTTTTCAAAATAAATTGTTTCTACAATGTTTTCAAATTACAGTGTTAATAGGTATGGGAGGACAGTGTAGGCCTATCGACAAGTACCAGGTACTTAGTAAAATAGAAAATGGTCCACAAGTCTACAGCCTACAACGTTCTCACATTCACAAAATCTAAAAGAAAAGAATCCATATAAAAGATAAACAAAATAATAAAAATAAGGACCTATTTAAACCAAATGACATGATTGCCTAGTGGCATGATACAGCTGTAGTCAGCTGTAACAAATCTAATTTGATTCAAAAAAAAAAATAGAAAATTGTAGGTATATTATGTCAAATACTGAAAAGATTATGTCAATGAAGTAGGTAAAAAAAAAGTAAAATAAAATAATAATCGTAATTTGGGAGCAGTTAATAGACATTTACATTGTTATGCCGTTAATGAGGTACCAGGGAAGCCACATGTGCAGAAGGAATTATTGCCAGACTTCCTTGTCTTCAACGTAGTCTTTAATCTTATAATATGCTTTTTAGGGTTCCGTTAAAAAACGGAACCCTTATAGATTCGTCATGTCTGTCTGTCTGTCTGTCTGTCTGTCCGTCCGTATGTCACAGCCACTTTTTTCCGAAACTATAAGAGCTATGCTGTTGAAATTTGGTAAGTAGATGTATTCTGTGAACCGCATTAAGATTTTCACACAAAAATAGAAAAAAAACAAATAATTTTGGAGTTCCCCATACTTAGAACTGAAACTCAAAATTTTTTTTTTCATCAATCCCATACGTGTGGGGTATCTATGGATAGGTCTTCAAAAATGATATTGAGGTTTCTAATATCATTTTTTTCTAAACTGAATAGTTTGTGCGAGAGACACTTCCAAAGTGGTAAAATGTGTGTCCCCCCCCCTGTAACATCTAAAATAAGAGAATGATAAAACTAAAAAAAATATATAATGTACATTACTATGTAAACTTCCACCGAAAATTGGTTTGAACGAGATCTAGCAAGTAGTTTTTTTTTAATACGTCATAAATCGTAAAGTTATCGTTACTTGCTGCTACGGAACCCTTCATGGGCGAGTACGACTCGCACTTGGCCGCTTTTTTGATAAGGACACGTTTGATGTGGGTTTTGAACTTTCCATCGCTTAGTTCTGTAAAAGACTTTGGCAACTTGTTATAACAGCGGATACCGTTTATAAGAAATGACTTACTAGTTTTAGTTAATCTAAATTTGGGTATCACAATTTCATGTTTACTACGTGTATTTATATAATGGAAATCGCTTCTTATTTTGAAAAGTCCTAGGTTTTTGCGAACATACAAAATACTTTATAAGATATAAAGAGAAGGCTGAGTCAGTATATCAATTTCTTTGAATTTAAACCCAGTTTGTATGGGAAACCCAGTATTTCTAAAGTTAGGGATTTGAAAATTCCAGTTTATGCTTTTGGTAAGAAATAAAGAATTACACGTATCAGAGTTTTTATAAAATCATCTCCCAAAGGGGTAAAGTAAAATAGGGGATGATTTTAAAATAAAAAAATTAAAGTTACTTCAAGACACGGCCTACGTTGATCCCAGATTGAAGACCAAACTTAGCAGTTCATATTTCGTCGGCGTAGGTGGAGAACTAAATAACTGTGATTTTGGTCAAATTGACTTTTCACCATTTTCGTAACACCCAAATCATGCCGCATAAATAAATCGCAATTTTCTCCATACAATTTTTGTTTTTTGTTATTTAGTTCTCCACCTACGCCAACGATATTAAAACTATAAATTACCAATTTTAAGATTTTGCTCTGTACTTGACCTTGCTTCTCGCCAAACTTCATGCTGCTGGGCCAACGGGAAGTACCAATTAGGCTTTGGTTTATTTGCGAGTGTCAAAATATGCGGCATAACTGGCCGTATTATTTTTTGCATTGTTTGGAAGTTTGATTTTCTTTATAGATCCAAGGGACCGTAGATCTAAGGCTAAGCGCGCACACTACTTTAATCCTTGAGGATAATATTCACCAATCTGTGAACAATACCACTAACTAGAGTCCGCACACTGCCAAAAGAAATCGTTAGCGAGTGCGTGTAGGAATTATTTTCGTTTACGATTTTATTTTTAGTAATAGAAATGATTCCAAATCATATTAGTTATTTTTTGCATTTTAGGACATTATGATAAGTACTCTGAATCACTGTAGTACGTTCCTATTGGAATATTTTCCGACCTTTACGCGTGCAAAGCCGCGGGCAAAAGCTAGTATACAAATAAAACCCTAAGGTTAAAATGACACTGATCCAATTCCAAATAAGAAAGCGTTTAAAGTAGACATTCTCGTTGAGAAATCTATCAACTTCTTGAATTTTCAAGACGTTGCACATTGATGACGTAATTCATAATGAATCCGATACCAAACGTGACAAAATCGATGTAAGAGGTGATATATCTTTCATCGTCTAAACACAGCTTAAAGATGCGGTAGACGAACAGAAAAATAAATATCATCATGGCACACAATGCCACCAATTTCAAAGTAAGGCTGTTTGGATAAATGAAGTTATCCTTAATGCGATACTTGGGACAGAACAGAATTATTCAGATTATGTAGGTACGAATGAACAATAATTTTAACTATTGAAAGGATAGTGGGCAAAAATTTATGGGCGGCACACCCAGCTCCCCCACAGTTAAAACCACTTCAGTTTTAAAGGACATTACTTTTCCCTTTACTCACGCCAAAGCGCATCAAAATCTGTCCCGGGGTTATTGAGTTCCGACATTGTTAAGTTAGGTTAGGTTAGATAAAATATACCCAGCTCCGCCACTACACCCAGCTCCCCCAAAGTTCAAACTACTGTAGTTTTGAAGACATGACTTCTCTCTTTACTCACGCCAAAGCGCATCAAAATCTGTCCCGGGGTTATTCAGTTCCGACATTGTTAAGTTAGGTCAGGTTAGATAAAATATACTCAGCTCCGCCACTACACCCAGCTCCCCCACAGTTCAAACTACTGTAGTTTTGAAGACATTACTTCTCCCTTTACTCACTCCAAAGCGCATCAAAATCTGTCCCTGGGTTATTCAGTTCCGACATTGTTAAGTTAGGTTAGGTTAGATAAAATATACTCAGCTCCGCCACTACACCCAGCTCCCCCACAGTTCAAACTACTGTAGTTTTGAAGACATTACTTCTCCCTTTACTCACGCCAAAGCGCATCAAAATCTGTCCCAGGGTTATTCAGTTCCGACATTGTTAAGTTAGGTTAGGTTAGGTAAAATATACCCAGCTCTGATCTGCCGCTGCACCAGTACCACGGCCCACATTCGCGCCGCCTCATGCCGCCGATGTAGTGACGCAAGACGTCTGGCTTCCAGGTCCCACGGCGAGGATCCAGCTAGTGCGCAAGCCGTCTCGTAGGAGATCGTGCGATACCCTCTGATAACTCTGACGGTTATCGCCCTCTGCGGTACATACAACATAACCTAACCTAACATAGTCGGAACTGGATAACCCCGGGACAGATTTTGATGCGCTTTGGCGTGAGTAAAGGGAGAAGTAACGTCTTCAAAACAACAGTGGTTTTAACTGTGGGGGAGCTGGGCGTAGTGGCGGAGCTGGGTATATTTTATCTAACCTAACCTAACTTACAATGTCGGAACTGAATAACCCTGGGACAGATTTTAATGTGCTTTGGCGTGAGTAAAAGGAGAAGTAATGTCTTCAAAACTACAGTGGTTTTAACTGTGGGGGAGCTGGGTGTAGTGGCGGAGCTGGGTATATTTTATCTAACCTAACCTAACTTAACAATGTCGGAACTGAATAACCCCGGGACAGATTTTGATGCGCTTTGGCGTGAGTAAAAGGAGAAGTAATGTCTTCAAAACTACAATTGTTTGAACTGTGGGGGAGCTGGGTGTATTTTGCCCACACTCCTTTGTTTTTCTAAACAATAAGTTGAAAAGTAGTTGATGAAAATTAAATTAAATAGTCCACTAACAATATTAGTTGTCTTCATAACAAATAGGAAAATGGAGTGAAGAATAAATATAATTTGAAACTTTAGGTGTTACAAATAAAAATAGAAACGGTGCTTGCTTTCTTTAATAAATAAAAACAACCATTTTAAAATTACATTCACAATTTCTCATAATATTTATACTATATTAAAATCGTTTTGACTGTACTTATCCACTTCAAACGGTGAAGAGAAAATGCAATAATGATATTCTGTAACTAATTGGTTTCTAAAACCCCACCTATTCCTAAAACTATGAGTTTAAGTAACTCAAACTGCAGTAACACAATAGTACCTATAGTGAGGAAGAAACGCTATCATGTTTATTGAAAAAGTAACATCTACAAAGAACATTCCGCAAGCATTCATCTTGTCGAATGTCGCTCAATGTGATCGTTGCAAATTCTTGAACAATATTTTCTCACCATCTACATAATTTCCTAACGAACGCGCCGTGTCCAGAAGTACCGCTTTCTAGATCAAGCCCTTGATCCAGCTGCCTTACGAGAGACTCCTCAGGTGTTGGTCGAGGCTCTTGGTTATTATGCCAGTGGCCGTCACGACTATCGGCACAATAACTGCTGTATCCACATCCCACATGTCGACAACTTTGCGAGCCAGGTCAAGATACTTAATCTGCTTATCTTTATCAGCTTTCACGAGATTATCGTCATGCGGGACTGCTATATCAATAATCATTGTGCGACACTCTAATCGATCTATCATCACTATGTCTGGCTTATTGGCAACAATTATAAGTCCTGTCAGTAATGATAGATCGATCCCAATACAACGTGATATTGCCATTTTCGAGAACTGGGTCGGGCACATACCTATAGTACGGTACTTCCGATTCTTCAAGACTGTATTTCAGAGCAAGTTGCTGGTGTATTATCCTGGCTACAAGGTTGTGCCTATGCAAATAGTCTCGATTAGCCAGACGTGAACAGCTAGAAATAATGTGTTGGATTGACTACCCCGGACGGTGGCATTCCCGACACATGTCAACCGTGCCGTCCTTCACAATATATTTCCGGTATTTGTTCGTCATCATAACTTCGTCCATAATCGCAAATACAAAACCTTCGGTTTCCTCAAAGAGATCACCGAATCGCAACCAGGATATGGACGCTAACAGGTCAACCATTTTCGAGTTTTTTTTTAATGTATGAAGTTTAATTATAAAATGTACCCGATAACCCTGATATACAGGGTTAATGGTTAGACGTAACCATTTTCAAGTAGTTAAAAATTTTTATGTTTTAAAATGTATGAAATAAAAATGTAAAATGTAACCAATAACCCTGATATACTGGGTTAATGGTTTTACGTCGGCAATACGTTAAGGGGATGTAAGAGAGGTTATTTACAACCAAATGGCGCCTTTTAACTCCTATGCAAATGTTAACAATTTTCGAGTCACATTGGCATAGGGGTCATCAAGGGTAATTTGATTGCAAATAACCTCTCCTACATCCCCTTAACGTATTGCCGACGTATAACCAATAACCCCGGTATGAAAAAGACTTCATACACCTAAAATTATAAAAACGCGAACTGTAACAATACAATAATATAGTTAGCAAGTAAAGCCATCATCTTAAGCGGAAAAGTAGCATCGACGTAGAACATTCCACAAACATTCATCTTGTCGAATGTAGCTCGATGTAGCCGGTTAACATTCTTGCACATCTTTCTCTCAGCATCTGAAATATTTGCATTACCTATAATAATAAATAGTATAAAAAATACGTATCTAGATCTACTACAAGCCTACCGCTTAATTGAGACGGTGCCTGCGGTAGCTGCATGATACGTAGTTCGCTGTGCGCGAGTCCAGCAGCATACGTTACGGGTGGAGCGTCATCAATCGACATGGTGAATGTGTATGTTTTATTAGGTACTTATAATTAATATAAATAAATGTAAATAAATATTATGATTGTGTTTGTATATAAATGTGTTGTGTTGTGTAAGTATATAATATACATAAATGAATAAGTGGTATGGTAGGTATGTACCCCACAAGCCTACCTAGCTGTAATAGTTTTCCTTTTAATTTAGTTATACATATATTCTACTGCTGTGAATTTTTCCACCCATCCAGAACCAACCATTTAGCTGGCAGGGCGGGGGGGGGGGACACTTAACTCTAACAAAAATTTGCAACGATACCCCACACAATGGGACAGACGAGAAAAAAAACACCCCCACTTTACGGGTAGGTACGCAATAAAAATGTGACGCAAATTTTATGTGACCACTTTGTTGGCACTTTGATTAATATGTACACTCATGCCAAATCACAGCTTTCTAGTACTAACAGTCTCTAAGCTAAACCGCGGACAGAGAGACGGACATGGCGCAACTATAAAAGTTCCTTGTCCACCATCCTGCACCTCGCAGCTACATCTGGCACCATCTCAAGAATACGGTAGTCCTGTAACCTAACAACGGTTGTGGTTATTAAAATTACCTGTATGGCTTGATTTTAAAATGGTTGCGCATGAGCTTTGAACATTATTCATTGCTTTGTAAAACTTTTCACAATACGAGCTCAAAATAATTTCAAATATAAAACTTTTTATCGTCCACGTATATAAAAATATTACAAAAAACCGCGCAGGAAACTGTAAAAAATTTAAAAAAAAACATGAGAAACTTTTAAAGCCCAACTAAAACAATCATGGTAAAACTGGACCAGATATTTCAGGCAAACGATCACATTAATTTAATTTATTTATCTCAGATACACTGATCTATATGATATTTATGTTAGTATACCTACTTAAAAATTACGTTAGTAAACAAAGATTAAAATACATGCCACAATAATAATTATTATTATTATTGTGGCATTATTATTATAACTAATATCAAATCAAACTATCACGTAAAATTTGCTAATAGCTCTAGAGCTACGCGACCGAAACCAGCCGTACCAGCTTGGCAGTGCAGAATTGAGCGCCGTATTGGTGAGGCCCAGAGCGCTCATCGGCAAACTAATCTGCTTCAGGGAGGGCAATACTCGCCCGAGAGTGATACGCTTTGTGAGGCGGGCGTTCTCAAGGACTGAAGCAGCCCTAAGGACTATATTTTCCGTGTCACAGAGCGCATCGACTTCCTGAAGCAGAAAGTGTACGCATAGGCAAACCGTATCCGTAAGTATTAGTGGCGAGCAGAGCGATACACGCACAATCGCTCCTTCCAGAGTGATGAAAGGTGGGTTCATAGAGCTTGGGAGCCATCGGACCAAAGTGTGGCTGACCCGCGCCTACCAGATGATGATGCCATGGATTCTTTCTGGCTGAGTATCTGGTCGGTGCCTGTCAGTCACATTGAAGGTATTTGGACTGGGAAGTCGAGCGAGCCTGCGATCCAATACCAGAAATGGGGGCTATTACCATCTGCCCCCGAGATATAGCACGTGCAGTTCGTCCGTTGCCTAACTGGAAGTCTCCAGGCCCGGACAGGCTGCACAACTTCTGAATAAAATGGTTTGTGAGACCGCTTGCTTACTTGGCGGCTCAGTACCAGACTGCTTTGTAGTCTAGGTAACCCCAGTTCCTAACAACAGGAATTACCCACCTGCTCTATAAATCTGGTAGCACCGCGAAACTCAAAAATTATAGGCCGATCACGTGTTTACCGATGGTCTATAAAGTTGTTACTTCTATTTTAAGAGCTAAAATAAACAAACATATAGACACCAACTCCATTATATCTGCCTCTCAAAATGGATGTAGGAACGGGTCCCGCGGTATTAAGGAGTTACTTCTCATCGATATAGCCATTAGCCAACAGGTTCGCCGTTCCCGAAAGGATCTGTCGACATGCTGGATAGATTATAAGAAGGCCTATGACTTGGTGCCACATACATGGCTCATGAGGATTCTGCAGTTGTATATAGTAGATACAACTCTGCGCACCTTCCTGATGTCGTGTATGGGGCAATGGAGGACGGTCCTTCGCTGGGAACTGTTTAAAGATATTAACATCATGACGGTACCTTGTCAATATATCTATGAAAACATCATGTACGTAAGGAAAAATCTAAGTCTTTTCAGTAAAAGAGGTGATAGACACAATTATAGGATTAGAAATAGGGACCAATTAGTTCAACCGGGTTTCAGATTGGCTAAAGTAGACTCATCCTTAATGGGGTGCTGTTTAAAATGTTATAATAAAATACCTTCCCACATACTCCAACTGAACGAAACGAAATTTAAATCATGTATAAAACGCACACTATGCTGCCAAGCATATTATAAGTTGGGGGATTACATCGCTGATAAAAATGCTTGGCTCAGCGCTGGTCCAGCTCCACAAGGGCGCATAAACTAATTGATTAGCATTCGAAAATATTGTTGCAGCTGCTGAAGATTGTAAAACTATCTTTCCCTTGTATAAATTCAATCTCTTTGTATTGTACAATTGCATATCACATGTGTGAGCACTGTGACCATGTTGTACATTCCATAAAGCTACCATTTACTGGGTACGTCTTTCATTGACTTGAATGTGCCCTGGCGGCTGAGAGTATGTCATGCTCACTCAAATGTCTCGCTGATGGTGGCGTGTGTGTTGGATCATTAAGTTCCCTTCAAAATGGTTGAGCTAAATGGTGCTGATTCATGCGTCATGTTCGTGAACGGGCGCCGCCGTCAGTAGGGTCTGGTCATCTCTTAGCTGCCACGGTTTATTTTAATTCATTTAAATTTTTGAATTGTTATTATACTTTTATTACGGACGCTTTTAACGTGCACGTTTTTCTACATTGTTTTCACATGTATAAATTCAACACGAATGATGTAACCAATATTTTGTAACAATATTTTGATTTAAAAGAGTGTCCGTGGAGTTTCTTGCCCGTTCTTCTCCATAGGTACCTACTACGCTTTGGAATGGGCAACTAGCTTCATTTTTCTGACTGACCGATCCCTTGACAATTCAAAAGTACCTGTAATTGGTTTATTTGAAATAAATGCTTTGAGTTTGAGTTTGAGTTTGCCTCGCGAGGTTGTCGACATGTGGGATGTGGACTCAGCGATCATTGAGCTGACAGTCGTGACAGACAATGGCTTAATTGCCAAGAGCCTCGACCAACACCTAAGGAGGCTCTCGTTGGGCAGCTGGATCAAGGGCTTGATTCAGAAAGCGGTACTCCTGGACACGGCTCGCATTGTCAGCAGATTTCTCTCTCTGGAGCCCTGACCACCGGTAACTTGGACCCTGTTCCCGATACCGGTGGGCTACTATTTTTAATATTTTTAAATGTTTCTATATTTTTATATTCTAATATTTAAAAATGTAATTTATAAGTATTTTAATGAAATAAAAGATAGTTATAACTAAAATAAATAACTACATATAAACAGAAATAGGTACATAAAATCAAATTATAAAAAAAATTAATAAGCCAATTGCATCCTTAAATTCATTATAATTGTAAAATAAAATAAAATAATATAAAACAAAAAAATACAAAAAAAACAACCGACTTAAAAAAAAAAACACTACAAAGTGAAAAAAAAACTTTAATTTCGGAAGTCGGTGTCTTTGGTTTTGAATTTTTGTTCTTTGTCACCGACTTCCGAAATTAAAGTTTTTTTTCACTTTGTAGTGTTTTTTTTTTGAAGTCGGTTGTTTTTTTTTGTGAAAAGTTTTTATTTTTCACTTTTTAGTTGTGATACCTACCCCACACAAAATTGAATACCACTACCTACTATGTAAATAACAGTGACAGGAACTTATTATATCATCCCTTAGAGTATATATCACTGGAGAAGCCATAAGCGCAATATTTCGAACAAAAAATTCAAAAATATTGAAAGTTGCGGTGTGCTATGCACCACGCACTTGTCTGCTACGCTTAAATTTGTCGCCCCCTGAAGTTGGCGCCCGGGGCACGGGCCCCGGATTACCTCCCTTAGATTCGGGGCTGGTTGGAAGTATAAACGCTTTTTCACGTGACTTTTCTGCCAACTTACTCCTACCGCAAGCCGCGTTAGAAAACTTCGTTCAAAAACAATTTTTTTAAAGAACGAAACATACTAATTCCCCCTTAGAAATTATCGACATGTCAATTTTGGTTTCATACATGACCCCAACCCTACGGTAGTCTCGTTATTATTTTTGCTAGAAGACATAATCGCATGGCAAGTGTATGTCAATTTAGCTGATTTGACGTACATTTTTGTAATGCAAAAAAATATATTTTGAACCTTATGAACATAAAAACGAAGTGCAGTGAGTCATGGTGACGTCACGAAAGCAATGCGAGAAAAATACTCGATTCATGCCTTGTTTTATTTTGAATCATGGTTGAATCGAATAAAAAGTCAAAATGTATTATGAGGTTAGGATTTTGAAAATCAATGAAAACATGACTAGATATTTAAAAAAATACTTAAATATGGAAGGTTATTCCGTTTTTATTTAAGTTTGACGTATTTGAACGCTTTTTACATGTTTTAACAGCACAACAAGGCATTTTCACGGAGCACTGATGAGAACCCCGCGACTCGAAAACGATTAACGTTGTGTGTTCGAATCGATTTGAAAGTAGTTTTTATGAACGTGTTGGAGCATTTGCTCTTGTACTTTTACAGAGGGGGAAGTATTCGTAAGGCTTCTCCAGTGATATACACTCTAAGTATCATCCACATACTAAGTGGGAAAAAATACGTATTATTGAAGCTAACTCAAAAACTACTTAAGCAAAGTTAATAAAATTTATATGGGACTACTTCTGAAGTATGATCTACCAAACAAAACAAGAATCATCAAAATCAATTCATAATTGACGGAGTAATCGCGTAACAAAAATAAAAAAATAAAAAAACATAGTCGAATTGAGAACCTCCTCCTTTTGGAAGTCGGTTAAAAATAATTTACATTCTTTAAATTCATTAAAATTAATGTCAATTAAAATCCAGAAATTCATTATAAAACCATAAATAATAAAAATAAAAGTCCGAATCAGTCAAAGTTAGTCAGATGACTGACCTAACAAGTGACCTCCAAAGCGGGGACGAGATCCTATCGGCTATTGTCTTCAAAATATCGTTGGGGCTGCCACGCATAATGTAGCGTTAAGAAAATGGTGACCACTTGAACTTCATCACATTTATAATTTATCTCATTACTTGTCAACGATCAAATAACACACAGTTTTGACGTCGCCATTTGCATTGTAGATGTGACGAGGTTCTAAGTATGGTTAAGGTTTTCGTGAGTCAACCGTACATACCACTTAATAAATCTTAATAATATTTATTTGGTTAAAGAACTGTTTTATCCTCCGATTGAAACATACATTAATGAAAAATAAAAAGTTATGTTTTTGAAACAATTAATTAATTACTCACAATTTGGGCTGGGTCTCCATGTACAGATATTTGAAGAACTTCTAGTGTTATTTCAAATCTGAGTAGAGAAAGGCCAAAAAATTCTACACTCTGAAACACGATCTGAAAATCAAAAAGTTATTTTTTTTAAACCGGCCAAGTGCGTGTCAGACCACGCACAGTAAAGGGTTCCGTAGTTAGAATGAATTTATCCCAAAAACAAACTTAACATTGTAGTTGAAAAACATATTTTCCATACATCGATATATGTAACGGTCAATTCTTCAACTGAAAATTTAAGTTAGTAACAGCAAAAAATTAAAAAAAATTGTTTTATAAAACTACAAATGAACAATTTTCGGACTTTTTCCTTTATATGTGCTGTAAGACCTCCCTCTCATAGAGAGGTGGCCTGTGTCTCAGCAGTGGGAACATTTATAGGCTGATGATGGTGATGATTAAGACCTTACTTCCTGCCAAATTGCATGATTCTAGGTCAACGGGAAATACCCTGTAGGTTTTGATTTATTTGCGAGTCTCAAAATATTGTAGCATAAATAGCTGATTTTTTTATTGAGTTGACTTAGAAGCTGGATTTTTTTAGAGCTCCAAGGTAAAATGAATCTACGTATTTGATATTAATTTCAACTTGATACCTCCACGCGTTCCTGAGGAAAAGGTCTTGACAGACTGACGGACGGAAAATGAAGTGATTCTATAAGGGTAACATATTTTTATAAGTCTTAACAATGTTTTAAGAGTGTTTACCATTTGTTGGTAGGAAGTTTTGTAGAAGTCATAACACTCCAAAATATTTGCGTAAGCTTGAAACATTCTTTTGCATAGAGTTTCAGTGTCGCTATGATCAATCTGTTGCAAGTGTTGTACTTCAATGTTCCATATATTAACTTTCTCCTTTAGCAGCTTAATCAGTCTGATAGCGTTCAAAATGTTAACATCAAAACACATCACAGCTAACCAACCCAAGAAAGTTATTAAGGAAACGTTTAGTTCTATTATAGAATAAATGTAACCGTAAATGTTAAAACATGTGATTAAAATGACACTAGTCCAATTTAGAATGATGAAACGCTTGAAATTTGTCTTTTCGTTAAGAAATCTGTGAACTTCTTGAAATTTCAAGACAAATGATACATTTATTTTCGTGTGCAACACATTATCGACGTAATTTATGGCGAATCCGATAGAGAATATGAAAAAATCGACTATAGAGGTGATATATATTATACTAATATATCTTCTGACATGTTCGTTAACATGTATCTCGTAAACGTGAAGTAAGAAAAAAACCATGGTTAGAAGCATGACACATAATGACACCAACTTTGTTAACAGGCTGTTTGGATTTATAAAGTCTTTTTTTATACGATACTTTGGACACAATAGAATGTTATGCATTAGGTTTAAAGGCAAAAGCATCGACTGTACATCTTTATCAACCAAGTTGTCCAAAGGTACTGGCACACAATGACTTTTTCTCTCGTTACAAAGTATTTTTCTTTTAAAAAACTTCATTTTGTCCAGAGTACGCAGGCACTAGTGACGCATTATTTTGTTCTTCAAGAATATTATCGATTACCGATGATGGCCGTACGATAATTTATTATCAAAACACATTATGAATATTAATCTTATTTAAATGCCTTATTATTATTGTTCATCAAGTAACTTGTCGTGCCTTGCTTGCTTAACTGCCTCGTTAGTTCAGTGGTCGCAAGCGCTACTGCTGAACATGAAGTCCTGTAGTCCATTCTTCTTCTTCTTTTCGTGTGGTTAGTGATTAAGCTGGTGTCAGAGTTTTAAAGTTGCCCATGGGCCATTCCCCCCTTATCTCCGAAACTACTGAGCCTAAAATGTTGAAAAAATACAGAGAATGGTTCTTCACTCATATAAGAAAACCTATAATAAATCTATGGTCTTAAAATAACATGGTAAATCTATCAATATTGTGCGTACAAACTTATATTTGCAGTTGGAATGTATGGGATAACAAGTATTTCTATTTGGGATAAATTCATCCCAACTACGGAACCTTTCACTGAGCGTAGTCCAACACGCACTTGGCCGGTTTTTTAATTTAGATTTATTTTGGGCGCAGACTCTTTTAAATATCTTCGAATAGTTTCTTACATAATTCTGTACCTTCAGTGAAAAGTGATATATCTTGACCTATATCAATTTTAATATTCTTACACTAAGTTTAACAGTAAAAAAATGGAATTTTTGGTCCAATTGGTACCCCTCTAAGATTAAAATTAAGTAAGCTTATTTTGGTGTAAAGTGCTTTAACTCATTATCTGTCACGATGCCTCATTGACGTGGATAACAATTAAAATTCTATTGTGTCTCGTTAATGACAGTTGAAAGGCTAACTAAGCATTTCATACATTTATTAATGTGTAATAAAATACATTTGAAATAATATCAATGTGAACTGAACAAATATTTCAAGTACCTTAATGTATATTTATTTTATTTTATTTTATTTTATTTTATTTTATTTATTTGGCTCACCAACAATTGAATACACCGATACAAAGATATGAGATACATGCAATAAACTTATAGACTAGTGTACCAATTTCTTACAGGTAAGCACATCATGCATTACTTATTTGTTGTTTAGTGCCTACTTAAAATTAGATGAGTTCTTACACTCACCGAACATAATTATTATTTCAACAAAATTCCAATTTAAAATCTATAATTGAATTCAAAACAAAAATTTATATCATAATTAATTAAAATCACATAAAATTTAAATAATACTAAAAATAAAATCTAAATCAAAACAAAAAACATATATATATTAATACAACTAGCTTTTGCCCGCGGCTTCGCACGCGCAAAGGTCGGAAAATATCCCACAGGAACGTACTACCGATATTCAGAGTACTTATCAAATGTCCTAACCCAGGTCATGGCCTATTCGTATACCATTCATCTAAATCTGTTCAGCCGTTACGGCATGAAAAGGTAACAAATAGATAGATTGGTAATAAATCTGTTTTAGGGTTCCGTATCTCAAAATGAAAAATGGAAACCTTAAAGGATGACATCGTTGCCTGTCAAGACACTTTTTCTCAGAAACGCGTGGAAGTATCAAGTTGAAATAGATAGATATTAAAAACTTAGGCTATGCGCGCACTACGGATTTTGATCGTTGCGGATAATATTTCGTGTTGTTCTATCTCCTCTCAGGCTCATTTTCTACGAAATGTATGGAAAGTTTTTTGCAATTTTTGAATTTTCTCGTACTTGAGTACGAGAAAATTCAAAAATTCGCCCTCCGTTGGCCTGATATATTTTTTGACGCTAGTAATAAGACATAGGATCGACAGGCATCAAAAAAGTTTTTGTGAAAATTACCCATGTTCTTGCTGACTGTACAATTTTTTCAAAATCTGTGAATGCAGATCAAAAAGTTAAGGACAGTCTCCTAAGACCGTTTTCTTGTAGCGACAACGGTTAAGGTACCTGCCCTTATTGCCCCATATCAACATCCACCCTGAATATGTTATGATTGACTACTTAGCTCCATAAAGGTATAGCGTGATGATAATGTTTTAAAAGGTTAAATCCGTAATTATCTGCAATATTCTAACCTTTTGGATAGTCTTTTTACAGTTTGGGGTAAACTATAGAAGAATACGAACATAATGCAATATTGTTCATCCTCCATAGCAAATAGCGTGATAATAATTTTTGAAAAGTCTATTGTGACGTTTCCATTATTTGACATAGATTATTTATACAAATTTTCAAGTTAATCAAGCCAAACAGTAAAATCCTCCCCTGTAAAAATAAATACCCCTTTTCACCCCGTCAGGGGTAGATTTTCAAAAAACCTTGATATACGTTTTTATTTGTTTTCAGTCTTAAGTATAAATACTGAGTTTTGAGTTAATCAGACCGCGCGTTAAAATTCTTCCATACAAACTATGACACCCCCCAATCCTCCCTTAGGGGGTAGTTTAGAAAAACTAAAAATGGCAAACTTTATAATTTACATAGACAAGCCAAGTTTCAAGTTTATTAACTCAAGGAATAAAAAAATTCATACAAACAAAATCTCCCCTTTTCGCCCCCTTAAAGGTCGATTTTCCAAAAACCCTTTCTTAGTGGATGCCTACGTCATATTATCTACCTGTGTGCCAAATTTCAGCCCAATCCGTTCAGTGGTTTGAGCTGTGCGTTGATATATCACCCAGTCAATCAGTCAGTCAGTCAGTCAGTTTACCATTTTATATATACAGATTATAAACGGCTTGATCAAAAAGCAATGATTTTTCGTGATATAAAATTATACAAGGTTTTCCTGGAAGTATGGATCAAATCGAATAAGGGCGTGGACAAAGTCATTTCCAAACTTTTTAACTCTTTGAATGTCTGTGCAAATTATTACGGTTCAAATTTATGACCAAGTTTTGTTTTTTTACACCACATCGCATAGTGCTCAAAAAAATAAAATAAAATATAAATTTTAAAAAAAATTGTCAAAGCTATCAATTTAATTATTTTTTCACGACGTTTTAGAAGAGTGGGCTTTTCTTGTGGTAATTCTTTTACGCAGCTAGTAAACATAATTATGTTCAGTAAGAAAAAGTATTTACTGCAAAAGCTTCGGTCTGGCAAAAAAATGACTAAATCGAGCGTTTTTCATAGGAAAAAGTTACACTAGCGAAAGTTGACCACGTATTAGAAAAACTTGCCCAAGTCATAGAGATTATTTGGAGGTATGAATCACTAGGATATTCTTTTTAGTTTAAAAGTTAGAGAAGTTAATTAACAAAGACACTCACCGTCAGACAGTTATTTATCCTCCAAACTATTCTTCGCAAACACAGCCAACTTACCTTTGATCCTAAATGCTGTACACGCCGCTCGAAAAGGGTTTGCAATACTGAGTCTCGTAGAACCGTAGCTGCAAGTCGCCATTACAAACACATAAGTTCAAGATTGTACAATAAATTAAACAAAAGCTTACTTATCCACCCATTAACCAAGAGCAAATGCAAAATTAAACTTGCGTCCTGGTTAAAATCACAAAATTATGACGAAACAGAGAAACTCGTGGAAGTGTAAAATACTCATCACTCTCTCTCTCACACACCCCAACAAAACCACACACAACACACATGCCACAAACACTACAAACACCCCTCGCACACCTCATTAACAATCATCCACACACACCCATTCACCCTACACTCACCACATTAACTCAACGTCAAAATACATCCCAAATCAAATGTCCTATGCTGTATATTTTTATTTTTATATTTTTTTTTTGTTTTTATTATTAATTAACTAAATTTATTTTAACTTAACTACCTTTTTGCATGGAACATCATTCCATTCTGTAGCTGGAGAAGGGCGTTGTTAGCTGCGCTACAGTTTATACTTTTGCAGCTATCATCGTTTTTACTTGTAATTAGTCTTGTGTTTTTGTTCCAAAATAAACTTTTTATTATTTTTATTATTTATATTGTTTTACATTTCTCGGGACCCTGGGATCCCGGACTTTTGGAAGGCGTACGAGGGGCCGAAGCCAACTCGCAGAGGCCCCTTAGACAATTTTATATGGAATGAGGCACCAACCGACGATTATCCCTGTATGCACTATGCAAGTGCACCCAAGGACAACCCCCGGTTGGTATAGGACTATTGCAGAATATGGAAACAAATCTATTGGACTATGGGTTTGGGTGGCTTAAGTTGACTGGTGACCTGGAACTATGGAAGGACTATGGCCCCTGCCTAATCAATGTTTTATATGTACACGGATAAAATGGCAGGGGGTGACTTGCACACTCAATAATGGGCCCCCGAAAAAGGTCGCTAGCACAAAGTGTCGTAGCGACAAGAAGGCAACATGTCCTGAGGTGCTTGAGGAGTGGAGAGGTATTCCACGGCTTTCAGAACAATCCCAGAGCCCGGAAGATGGTCAAGATCCCCACAAGCACTTACTGAAATACTTCCTTCCCCCGAACACGTTTGCTCTTGCGAATCTCCACTCAAGCCAGCCAATTAAGGCAAGAATGAGGTGGGAGCTCCGTTCCTCGTCAGTGTTTACTCCAGTCGGCCAATAAAGGCAAGCCAGAGGTGAGGAACAAGACTTCTCCCGGGAGATAGGGTCCGTGGGGTCGCGACTGCCCAACAGCTCGCCACATGCTGCCCTGCGTGTTTTTGTATCTTTCTTGGTCTGGCTCCTCATCCCAACATGTTCCAGCAAAGTAAACTCTACCGGCACAGGCCGAGAGTTTGGAGCGCGCAAGCCCCACCACGACGTCAACGTAGAGATACTATTATTAAGAGGTCGTATTTTTACATTACACTAGCGAAAATAGGTTAAACTTAGAATAAGTTTAACCACTTTCGCTAGTGTACTCGTAACTTTTTCCCCCTAAAATCGCTCGATTTATATTGAGTAAAATTTTTGCGTCCTGAAAACATTTTTAATTGACAGCCCTGATAGTTCTTGTTTAACGAATTTTTTCTTTCAGCACTATGCGAAATGAATAAAACAAAAATTGGTCAAAACTTTTGAACCGTAAAAAATTGCACCGACATTCTCAGGGTTTGATTTGATCCATACTTCCAGGGACACTGTATAAAACATCGCTGCTATTACCAATACCAACTGTGGCCCAATCATTAAATTTTGGTTTAGTATTTATTGTTACATCATCATTACCATCATCTGGTTCAGACATAGGCCTCTCAAATTACACGCCATTCAGCTCGATTCTCGGCAACTCTCATCCAGCTGTACCAGTCACCCTATGATCCTGATGGCATCCTACCTTACGTTTTCCAACTACCCCAACGGTCATCGGTTCTACGGCTAATATGGCTGGCCGGCTATTCTGCCTAGGGCTCCAAGGACTTCTCTGTATAAAAAGAACTGTTATCATATGTGTGGACTTATCTATAACAAAATACCAAAGAACTTTAAAGAGTTACCTAATAATTTATTTTTTATTAAGTTAAAATCATGGCTATTGGAAAAACAATTTTATTCTATAAATGAAAATGTTAATAATCTATGTTAAATTAATGTAATGATAATATTAACAAGGAATGTATTGTAAAATTAATTAATAATAGAAACATTTAAAGCATGCCATTAGATATAAATATAATACTCTAGCATTAAATACATTGTAATGTTTTGCATGTCAAATGTCTGACTTTGTATTAGGAACTTATTACTGACTATAATACCAACACTGTACCAATACTTATTGCAAATAAATGATTTGATTTGATTTGGCCCATTGCCACTTCAGCACATGTTGATAAACAAATATGAAACAAGGTTGGTTTAAACATTTTCAAACAAAGTTTTAGTTTTAGAATAAATGTTTTTTAATTTTATTTAATAAGTTTTCAAGTACTTAATTCAGTTTTACTCAATCAATCAATACTTAAATTCAATAAAATATTTTATCACCCAATTTCACAGTAACAAACATTTTATTTATTATCACATCTATTAGGAGAATTATAAAAACGTAAACTGCAGTAATACAATGGTATAGTTAGAAAGTAAAGACATAATTTTCAACGCAAAAGTAGCATCAACGTAGAACATTCCACAAACATTCATCTTGTTGAATCTAGCTCGATGTAGGCGTTGAATATTCTTGCTTAGCTTTCTCTCGGCATCTGTAATATTAGAATAAACGACATGAATTTGACGAATAAAATCTAAGTTGATTTGAACAATTACGACACGCACCCTTTCTATTATTCTATTAAACTGCCAAAAGTTATTATTAAAATTTATATAATATTTTCTCTTTATATTCGTCCTTTTAATCGGAAAAACATAAACTGTAATCGCCAGTCTCGTATTTGGCGTTTGTTAATGTTTTGTATGTCCGTTTCTCAGTTGACAAAGGCCTCCTCGAACCTTCTCCAGTCCTGTCTCTCTCTGACCACTCTCCTCCGTATTGTTCCAGTGACCTGTCTAATGTCATCTCCCCATCTTTTATCCAAGAATTATTAGAACATTTAAAAAAATAACTTCGATAAAATTACCTGTGCAATTTGATGTTGAAATAAGCACGCATGAACCTTGAACATTATTCATTGCAGTGTAAAATTGTTCGCAGCACTCACTTAAAACAGTGTGAAGCGTTAAACCCTTTATCGCCCAAATGTACACAAGTATGGTGTGAAAAACCGAAGAATCCTGAAAAAAAAAAAGCTCTGTAATTCTGGGTACTGTAGAGGTTTTATTTGCATGCCTTTGACAATTAAATTAAAAGTTATTGGTATAATGTGAAGATAAACACTAATTCATATTTGAAATAAGAAAAAGGTCGAGTGTCAGCCCCGATGGCCGACAGCGGTTGTGGATTATCTGGTCTTTTCTATAAAAATCTTACCGTGAAAATTGAAGTGAAGAGAGCTTGAAGTGAACTATCATCCTACCTGAGGCTAAGGAATCTAGGGAATGAAACCTCACAGTGAAGTGAGTTTGAAGTGAGCTGCACTTCAAACTCACTTCACTGTGAATTTTTTATAGAATAGCACTATAAATTAATACAATATAAGACGTTTATCTTCTCTACAAAAGTTATGGACTTAATATGTATGTACAAGCAGCAGTAGGCATGAATAGTAGTAGAGATAGTCTATCTGAGAGGGATCAACAAATTCTCCGTTCCTTGATAGTCCAGCGTTTTCAAATACGTAGTCACTGAATTTTTACATTTATGTTTAGCTTGAGGATATCTATTAAGGATCATCCTTAGCTTATTGTACAATTATTGCCCAAGGAAGAAGAAGAAATTACGCGAGTGCGCAGAACTGGAAGGAAGTGTTTGGCATACTCTGCCTTTTCGGCGTTTATCCCTATACAGATTTGGATCGTATTGCAACTTTTTTTTTTGGGTTTGAAATTATCAAATAACTTCTCCCGCTCTGGGTGGAACGGGAGGGCGTGTCAGACTCTTACTGACTAAAACCCACCCGTGTTCCTTCAGTTGCCATGTTGCCGGGGGGCTACGATTTCCCTTTCGGCCCTTATTCGCAGCCCCGGCAGGCATTGGCCCTAGCGGACCCCGTCAATTCTGCTGACATCTCTTTGAGGCGCGCATGGAACACAACGCGCCGTCGACCTGGATCTGGTCCTTATCGGACGGCGAGCTACCCATTGCTCACCGTCCACAAGCCCACGCTTACGGTGGCCGGAAATCTGCCTGTGATTTCCGACGCCCGGGGCGTCTCCCCCTGCGGCGGTTAGGGGCGTGAGGGCGCGAAATTTGCCTCTACCTCACGCGTTCCGCCTCCTCCTTCGCGAGCATTACTGCTTCGCAGAAGGAGGTGACGGCCTCCCATTTCGTCTCGCTCCGTACCATGGCCCGAATCAGGGCCGGACGCGAGAGATCACCGCCGCCGATCGCCTCTACGAGGACACGGCGATGCCCCGCCCAAGCCGGGCAGACCTCCACCGTATGCTCCACCGTGGAGTGTTCTTTAAGCACAGTACGCAATATGAAAGTTTGCCTAACAGTGAGTATAATAATTGGTTAGCTTGCAGGTGTGTGGGTAAATTTTAATCTACTGAATTCAATAAAAAACACAGATTTTGACAGCCCATTTGTCGCCAGCTATGTAAAAATATATCTGTGTATGGATGGACGTGAGATTTTGAAATCGCCAGCAAGTTGCCAGCGATCAAAGCCATTGCAAGTGTACCTAGCATAAGATATTATTGTACTAAAACAGAATTAAGATGAAGAAAGATATACTCACAAACTCATGTCCAACAAGTGCAGTTAATTTTAAAAGTTCGAGTGTTAATCGCAATTTTATCAATGTAAGACAGAAGAACTCTACCGTGTGAAAAAAGATCTGTAAAAAAAACCACTTAGCTTTATATCTCAATACTCAATATCTTTATTAAAAAATCTTGGCGTAGTTCTAGATGGCAAAATTACCTGGAGTGAGAATACTGATGCGCTTCGCGAAAAGGGTCTGAAGGCTATTAGTGCGTTAAAACCTATTCTTAACAGAAAGTCTAAGTTAAGCGCCGCCACAAAGTTACGCATTTATACCACCCTCGCCGGCCATGTCTGACATATGCTGTGCCAGCCTGGAGTAGCCTGACTGATAAAAACTACAATAAGTTGCAAGTTGTTCAAAATAAGGCAATCAAAATATCATTTAACACTGCCTTTCGTACAAATTTAAAACGAATTCACGAACAAATAAAATTTCCTACTATTAAAAATTGTATCTTATAATCCAGCCCGAAAATTCTATTTACTTAAAAATTCCAAACATTATAATCCATTAATTTGATCCATAGGAAAAAGTAGATCAAATAACTTATCGTATTCAACAACTAATAATCGATATCGTTTACCACATCACTATTTTCTGAGTGAATAACAATAAGTACCTACCACCGGACCGACCGTGCTGCTCTCACCCGGTCGCAGTAGGCATAGTCGGCGAAAAGTTACGCAAATTACCCACAGTCTAGAATTATCATTTCTCTGTTTTGGCTCATCGATGAGATTTATGTTCAAATCTAAGTTACTTATATTATACTATTGTAATGTTTTATACTGCTCTTCAATTAGTTTTTATATTAGTTGAGTGCATTACCTTTAGTAGGTAAACAGTAGTGGTATGCGTTTAGAGTCAGTGCTACTAATGCCCGTTTTCACCGACATCCCCTAAGTTTATGGGATCCCCTAAGAATGGTTAGGGGCATGTTAGAAGGCGGTTTCTGTTTCACCAGAAGTAAGGGGTCTATTAAACGTTAAAAGGTCCCCTAAATTTAGGTGGCCGAAATGTGGGCCCATAAAGCGGCACATACGTAAGTGATCTCTCAAGCAACGAATATGGATAGTGATTTATTTGAAATTGTTGAAAATTTAGAAACTGTTTGTACTATATTTGACGTAAACAACAGCCGTAGACCAAAAATATATCGGAAACGACCAAACTACTTCGAAAGTTTTTATGAAATTGACTTTTTCGTGATTTCAGAGTTGTTCCCATAATGAAAGTTGTTTATATTCATGGGTAGAACATCCTGTAAAAATTTCGAGTCGGTAAAAAAAAACATCCAGTACAAATAAATAATAATAAAGAAAGAAGTGTCAAATATATACAAGACCACAGATAACACGCGAGGTTTGTAATGTATAAATATGCAAGAAAATATTAAATTAATTAAAAATATGAATGAAATAATATTCATTATTGCTATTCATCATTTCAGCCGAAAGACGTCCACTGCTGGACATAGGCCTCCCCCAAGCACCGCCACTTCGACCGGTTCTGTGCTTTCCGCATCCAGCGGATTCCTGCGGCCTTCACAAGGTCATCGGTCCATCTTGTGGGAGGCCTTCCAACGCTACGTCTTCCGGTATTGCTATTAAAACATGATTAATAATTAATATATGTATCCATAGAAGTGTATACTTAAGAGAATTTCATAAAAACTGTCTTTTTACAAAGTATCGATAAGTTCGAAGATGAATCAGTCACTTTTATCGAAAACAAAACGTCACATAGATATGTGTCCCCTAGTTAGGTGGTAAAAATGATAGTGAAACGAAATTTAATTTAGGGGCTAGTTTAGGGGAACTTTTAAGCTAAAGATCCCATATGTAGGTGGTGGTATAGGGGATGTCAGTGAAAACGGGCATTCGAATATTGCTGTGTTCATATAAGGACTTATTGGAAAATGTTTATAGAATACTAGCGACCCGCCCAGGCTTCGCACGGGTATAAACTTCGCACGGTTATATATCGGGTTATTATACATATAAACCTTCCTCTTCAACCACTCTTTCTATTAAAAATATCCGTTGCGTAGTTTTAAAGATTTAAGCATACATAGGGACAGAAAAAGCGACTTGGTTTTATACTATGTAGTGATGGATAGTAAACTTAGTGTAAAATGTTTGTAAAGGTAAGTTAGCCTAAGAACTTGTTATTTTTTAAAATTGTACACAATTAGAATAGGATCTTATTGTATGCACTTTTATATTATTATGTTCATAATAAAGACCTTTTAAAATCAATCAATCAATATCTTTATTGCTTTACCATAATGTGTACTTAAGTGGTAATTATAAAATTTAGATCATTATGGATACTGTAGGGCACAGCAAGAAGGGTAGGAGAGAGTAAGCCCTGTTTTAGGAGATCAGTTAGTCAGATAGGATGTCGTTTTTATGGGAACAAGTTTAAACTTACATAATGTATTACATAAGGTATGACGTTCTGGAATTGAGATCTAGGCGGCTGTTACTTGATGCTATGACACTGCACGGCATATGTAATAATAAATTTGACTGTATTGACCTTACAAACAAATTGTGTTACAAGGTACCCAGAAGTGTTATTCGAAGGGGGGTGCGCGTGCCTCAACTGTTCCATACAGACATATGCAGGACTAACGCTGGGGAACGTGCACCTCTTCGTCGCCTTGTTGATTCTTACAACACGCATTTTATGGAACTGGATATATTTTGTTTATCTAAGCAATTATTTAAGAAAATGGCTCTGGATATTTTATCAAGCGAGTAATTTAAGTTAAAGTGAGCTAAGCTAACACAGCAATATTGTGGCAGCGACTTTTGTTTTATTTTTATTTCTATTTTTTATCACTTGTCTTCAGCACTTCTTTTAACCTTTTGTTAAAACGTGGACAATAGTGTGGGTTACATGTTTGTTAAATCTTAGTTTATTTCTCTGTAATTTGTAGCATGCAACTGTTTTTTGTCCCTAATAAATAAATAATTATAATCAAAGTCAGAAGATCGCAAATAACGTACTAACATTTCGCTTAACTATTCATGTTTTATCTGCAAAAAGTACTTAAATATTTTGGATTATTTTTATATACCTGTACATATGTATTATAATGCTGTTTATTCATATAAATAAATTGTTTTCCTTTGAATAATTATTATTGATATATTATTTCATTTCTTTGACAAATCTCGGGACCCTGGGGTCCCGGACCTTTGGAAGGCGTATGAGGGGCCGAAGCCAACTCGCAGAGGCCCCTTAGATATTTTTAAGTATTGAGGCACTAACCGACGATTATCCCTGTATGCACTATCCAAGTGCACCCAAGGATAACCCTCGGTTGGTTAATTTGATTAAATTATTATTATTATATTTTTTGTTAATGATTACCGTTTCGTTAATATATTTTAAACATACCTATAAATTGTGTGATTTTGACAATTATTAATTCTACTCTTAGCTTTCTTTTTTATTAATGAGTAATCGTACTAACCATTTGCTGATAGGACGTCCTGTAGATGTTATAACAGTCCAAAATATTCACGTATACTTCAAACATTCTTTTGCAAATGGCTTCATTATCGCTAGGATTCATCTGTTGCAAATGTTGAGCTTTTATGTTCCATAAGTGAACTTTATCCTTTAAAAACTTAATTAGTCTAATAGCGTACACAATGTTTACATCAAAACACAACGCAGGTAACACACATAAAAGATACAAGTAATTGTATTTTAGTTTCATGTATATAAAAATATGCATGAAAATATTAAAACCTGAGGATAGAACGACACTGATCCAATTCCAAATGATAAAGCTCCTAAAATTTGTATTTTTGTTGAGAAATCTGTGAATTTCTTGCATTTTCAAGACATAATATATATTTCTTTTCGTTTGCAATACATTGACGACATAGTTAATTATGAATCCGGTATTATAACAGGCAACGCATAAGTAAGAGTAGATGTTCTTCGCAGGCACATGTTTTTCCTTTACATATTCGTTAGCAGTCACGCGATATAAGTACAATGAAATGGATATTATTAGTTTACAAAACGACACCACCTTCATTATAAGACTGTTTGGAAATATAGAGTTATCCTTAATACAATACTTAGGACAAAACAAAATGGTATGCATTAGGTTTAGAGGCAGAAGCATCGACTGCACATCTTTGTCAACCATGTTATCTAACGTGACTGTCACACGGCAACATTTTCTTCTGCTGAACTGTTTGCTTTTTATAAGCTTCATTTTACCTAGGTTAGTGAACAAAATAACACCAATGAGTCCTGCCTTCCATCAACTTAACTAGCTTTTACCAAAACATAAATTATTAGAGGTGAGGATTTTTATCGATATGAAAAGACCATTAGGAACATTAATTTAAACAAAAATAATGCTATTTCATTCTGATGAGCAAGAAACAGGTTAAAAAATATAATAAGTTGATCATTATTTGACAGCTCTCATTGCTTTTCGTTTCTTTTTCTACATTTTCAACCTACTGAAGTATTCATAATAGGGTAAGCTAAGTTGTATTTAAAAAAAAATGAGACTGCAAATGAAAGAACTTAGGAATAAGATGACACTTATCCAATTAAAAATAATGAAGTGCTTAAATTCGGTGTCTTCACTCAAAATTATGTGAACATCTTGAATTAAAGACAAACAATATATTTCTGATCGATTGCAAGATATTGATGACATAAATTTATCCGATACTAGACGTAAGAAAGTCAAAGTCGGAGCTAATGTAAACTATATTAACACATTTTCTAACAATGCAGATCGTAGATGCGGTATAATAGTAAAACTGTGAGTATTGTCCTGGAGCATAATGACAAAAAAATCTACAAAGCTGTTTGTATTGATAAAGTTGTCCTTGATGATACTTGGGATACAACAAGATTGTGTGCATTAGATTTAAAGGCAGCGGCATGAACTGAACATCTTTGTCAACCAAGTTACCCAACGGGAGTGATACACGACATGTTTTTCTAATGCTTATCATCATGCATGACATCGTTTTAGTTAGGTTGTGTAGACACAAATGAGCCGTTTAATGTAAACGACGACCTATTACATACTGAACATATAATGAATTAGACATAGATATAAAAAGGCCCATTAAAAATATTACCATAATGTTTTTGCATGGTAATCTAGTTTATTTTAATTTACAGACTTCTCAAAATTATTTTTAAATATTATTGTTTCGCTCTAACAAGTTCAGCGAGAAAAAGACAGTGGCGTTTATAACCTATAAAATTAGTGAGACCATTAAATTGAAACTTACATAATTAGTAGGGGGTACTGGGTATAGGTTACATATGTAGTATTTGGTGATTAAGTATTTTAAAAATAAAACATTTTAATACAAATTAATTTTGCAGGAAAGCAAACTGCAGGAGTACAATAGCATAGTGAGAAAGAAGCGACATTACACGTAATGGGTGACAAATATCTATGTAGAACATGCCACAGGCACTCATCTTGTTGAATGACGCACGATGCACCCGCAGGATGTTTTTGCATAACTTCTTTTGATCATCTGTATGAAATTTTTGTGGTGAGCGATAGACAAAAAATTGTATAGTAGGATAGTGTAGTAGTAGATACTTTTATCAACTTGTTCTTATTACATAATGTCTATAGGAAGCATAGACTGCTAGGGAGTTTGTTGTGCCACTTCTTTTTCCCAGCTAAAAGCACTAGGAAGTGGTGAAGGGCGTTCTTTTTTGGGGGACTGTCTCTTGTAATTCTGACATTCTAAAAGTGCTGATTTTCAGCCTAGTTTGAATAAATTGACTTTGATGTTTTTGATTTTTTATTCACCTGTACAATCTGATGTCAAAATGAATACGCAAGTATTTTGTGCAAACTTGACAGCTTCATAGAATGCTTCGAGGCGCAGACTGAGTGAGATTTTTAGCACACACGTTTTTAGTGTCCAGAGAAAAAGAAACGTAGACATTAAAGGATTGTCCCGCTAGAAGATATAAACACAGATAATTATGTGGCACATGACGTGAATCTCATGTGGGAAAAGTAAAGAAATTAAGAATTTATCTTTATATCGTCTTGTTGATGACACTCGCACAGAACAGGGAAGCATAGCACAAAAGGGCGAAGGCCTAATAGGTACTCAGCAGTGGGCGGAACAAGGCTGCCAATGTTGATGACGAAGATGAAGATGAAGACTCAGTAGTTATTGTACCGAAGTTTGTAATGGCAAATAAACGAAAACGGGAAAACTTCGATCATTTGAAATAGTTGGGTGAAGGTTTATAGTGCAGAGAAAATAATAGACCACCATCATTGGCAGCCCTGTTCCACCTACTGCAGAGGTAGACCACCTTCCTATTGTTGCATGCTTCCCTGGTACCCAAAAATTTTTTGTTAAGAAAATTGGTAAAAACAAAATTGACGAAAACAGCGTCTAACCTACAGGTTAGACGCTGTTTTTGATGCCAAAAGACCTGTCAGTTTTTTATATCTGCGAAAGTTTTTTTTGCACGTAAATATTCTCCCAATAGACTAAAAAAACTTACCTTTCCATATTTAAAATTGTGTTTGCAAAATTGTATCAAAACATCAATATTAATCAAACCCTGACTAAAGATTTCTGTCGTTAGGTACAAGACCTGAAAATAGTAAATTAGAAACTGCAGTTGAGCATAGCAAATTACCTATATCTACAATTATTTCAAAAATAAATATTTTTCTTTTTCCTTTTATAATATTGGTTGAGTAGACCGAAATATACGCATACCTAGGTGCAAAGAATGTAGGCATACCTACAATGATTAATTTAGTATAAAAAATCTTAGAATCATGAACAAATTCTTTTTACTTACTGGTGGTTGATAAATACTTGTTATTATCTCGTAGCACTTTAATATTTGGTCATACGCCCGAAACATTCTCGTAATCTGCAGTTTGTTGCAACCGTTTTTCTTTGCCAGTAGTAACTGTATGTTCCAGAGTATAACTTTATCAGTCAATATCCTAATTAGCCTGATTGCGTAAATTAAATTGGAATCAAAACACACCAAAATTAATATATAAAATATGACATTCAACGGTGGCTTGAGCATCCTGAGATAGAGGTATGTACTTATGAAAACAAAAAATCCAAATAGTGCAGCGATGCTGATCCAACTTCTTGTGATAAACTGTTGGAGACTTGCCTTATCATTAAGAAATCTGTGCACTTCTTGAAAGTACAAAACAAACATAACGCTTTTCTTAGTTTGAGTGAAGTTAATGATCGAGTTCATGATGAATCCCATACACCGAAAAATTACGTCGAAGATAGAAGCGAACACTAGGACATTCACTTTACTGTACCGCCTGAAATTGTCATCAAGCAATATTTCCAAAATACGATGAATAAACGTAGTCAGGAATATTGCTGTTCCAACTATGACTACGAATTTATTCAAACGATTATTAGGATATATAAAATTGTTCCTAATTTGATATTTGGGATTAAGCACTAGGATTAGTATCAAATTCAGAGGTAGAAAAATACGTTGAACTTCTTCATCAATTTGGTTATTTAAAACTGTTTTAACACTTCTTATTCCTATTTCGTAATCAATATCCCTGTTCAGAGTCTCCATAATGCGTAAATTACACTGCAGCATTAATGTAACGTAAAAAGTAATATTTTTTAAATAATTAAATGCTGACAGGGCTGAGCGTGGACATGTTTGTCTAAACATACATTACGTTATTGCTCAGTGCGTCATTACTTTAAAGTTTTGAACATAACGATATTATTGGTACAAGGACGAGGTGACGGGCAAAGTGCTAGGTATACTGTTTTTACAGTTTAATTGGTTATTTATAAACAATAGGACACAGGTAGAATATTCGATATCGGGTCAGTTGCCCAAAAGATTTTTTTCTTTATAGTGTCTCGCAGATCAACCTAGGAGGTCGTCGGCTGCTTATCCAGGCTATCTTGTAGGTGCCTTAATAATTTAAGGTATCCAGCCAGAGTATAAATGGAGTCCGTACAGGGATGTCTTTAGGGTAATTTCGGCTTAGGGTGTCGCTGGGGGAGGGCAGCTAGGCTGAATCGGATTTTTTTAAATAATTGACGTAACGACATTTAAATACTTGCGCACATTATTCGGAGTACAAAAACTATTTGCAGAGGGCGTACAGTGACCTGAGAGTGCAGAACAACATTGCATGCAGGATGCTGATGGGGCTGTCGTGATGTCACAGTGCCTCTGGCAAGTTTGCCGAGGTGTACGTAGACAGCTTCGCTGCAGTCATGTGCAAGCGTTGCACCTTCGTCCTAACGCTCATGCGTGTGAGAACCAAAAGCATCCTGAGTGTTTTGTCAGACCGGTGGGCATCTCCGATGTTCGAGCATTGGATACGGCTGCGCGCAGTTAAGTAAACAAGCGCGTGGGTTTTGGAGTTTTTAATAGTGTTGTTTGTATTTAGCTTTTAAATTGTTTTATCTTGTCATTAGTAACATTAGTTTTTTCTAAGCTTTTCTGTGTTACTTACAACTGTTGTATTTAAAAATCCAAAATAAATGAATAAAATAATAATAAATAAGACGTGCCGCACCGGGCTTCTATTGTATTGGAATGCGATATGCTGCGGCCCAATGCAGTAATATAACCGTATACAACGGGGTACTTCCATGTAAGCTATATTCAGTTGATTATAATAATTACTATAGCAAGTTTGTCTGCGTAACATGTAAGCTGAATACTTTGAGAAGGAACATGGTGGACCTAGATGATCATTTAATATTAATACTTTTTTAATGTAAGGGAGAATAGAACGGAAACAAGAATAGAATGCAACAAATAATTTATTTTAGTGAAATGGTTTCAGTAATAAATTTATAATTTCAATCATGTTAAAATTTAAAACAGATAGAATTAAATAGAAAAACGTTAAACAACTCTTACTCTACGCGTTTTTTAAATCATCGTACACGAAATTGTGGCGTGACGACAAAAATTAAACATCGAGGTACTTAATTCAAAATTATTGTTAAGTGCAAGTCACTCTTATTAATGAATAGGTAGGTACCTAATTGTAATGAAAAATAATTTCCACAATTCATAAATTTTTATTAAAGTGTTAAACTCCCATGGTAACCAATTCTGGTATGCTTTTGTGTTCATACATTTAATTTTGATAAGGAGTAGCCTAAACAAAACCGATCATTGATGCAATTTTTGAGGCAAGCTTATAAGCATCAGTGGTATTTAATGATAACGATTATGAGAGAATGGTACTACAGTAACTATTTATTATTATAAAAACGCAAACTGTAGCAGTACGATGGTATAGTTACCATGTAAAACCATCATTTTTAACGGAAAAGAAGCATCTACGTAGAACATTCTGCAGGCATTCATCTTGTCGAATGTCGCTTTATGTAGGCGCATTATATTCTTGCACAACTTCTTCTCAGCATCTGTAATGTTTGCAATATTATTATCATCATCTATCAAATCTAAATTTAACAACATCACTGTATTCCTTTCTTATTACATAACATAACAACACGACTAATTCCCGAAGGGTTGGGCAGAGGTGTATCGATAGTACACCCACTTCTTATTACCTTCTTATTTTCTATGCAAATATCAGTGTCTCCAGTAAAAAAGGGCACAACTCAAATTCGTCCCGTTTTAGGAGAGGCAAAAAACAACACTTTTAATTAAAAAAAAATGTATTTCGCAATTAAAATCAAAACTTCGAACTTGCATTGTAGATAAAAAATAGCCCTTTCATTTAAAAGGAATCACTTCCACATTTAGTCACTCTTACTATATATTTTTTAGTTTTTCTCGAGTTGTTGCCTTGTTAACGAAGTAATAATGGAATAACGTTGTTTATACTAGTCAGTTTGGTCGTATTTAAAGTAATTTTGCGAGTTGTTCCCTTATTTCATAAATGCCTAAGACAAATTTACTTACGACTTATTACCTTCTGCTATCAATCGAACAAAAAATCTATAGTTAAAACAATAGTCTAGGAAATCTTACGTTTATTTATTGAAATCTACATTTTAATTAACACATCTAGCAGTAAGAGAGATAGTAAAAATGAAGATGGGTGAAAAGGAAGAAAATTATAACAGGAAATTCTCTGATAACTTCAGGGCCAATGTTATGCTATTCTGGACACAGGAACATTGAGTAGGAATGCTATAAGAGCAGAAGATTACTAAGCGAAGAATGTAAGGTCTTGGAACGCTAGAAGGGATACTTTGAAAGTTTATTCAGTTATCAGGATAGTGTGCAAGGAGTGGGTAACTGCCGGGGGTTCGGGGTTCGAAGAAAACCGAGAGGGAAATCGTGGCCTCCGGCAACAGGGCAACCGAAGGAAAAAAAAAGAAGGAAATTGGGAAAGCTGCAGGAAATGACAGTGTCTGCTGAAATACTGAAGGCCGGTGACGAGGTGGGAGCAAGCCTATTGTGTCGGATCTTTAACAAATGTATGTGTTGGAGATATGGCCATGTGTCGGATGACTGGTGCAAGGCTGTAATCGAACCATTATATAGGAGGAAAGGCCTGTCAAATGGCATTTGGCAGTTCTCCCTCCTCCTCCTTTTGGAAGTCGGTTAAAAACTAGCCAAGTCTCGCTGGAGCTGCTTGTTTATCTCTAAAAAGTAATGAAATCTAGATAAAGTCGTGCCAAGTCTAAGGTTCCTTACTGCGATTTCTTTACTATTATAGTTAATGTTGTGTGACTTGGCCGTTGAAGGGTACACAAGGGTACAAAACCAGGTGCTCCATGACACCATTGCACCAATCTGTTGCCAGAACCGCTACCCATTGACGATGGAAAATTGCCACTTGGAAAACGTTGATTCAATAACCAGTCAATTGTAGGCTTGATAAAGCTGCGTATTTCAATAATACTTATGTATAGGCGAGCCTGATACAAACAGTATAAAAAAAAAACCAGTACAGACGGAATTGTAATCATTGATAGAAGTCCGTCTGTACGTCAAAGTCAAAGTCAAATAATTTATTTCAATTAGGCACAAAAAGGCACTTTTGAACGACAAAAACAAAAAATAGAATTGATTCTAGTCGCCCCTTCCAAAAGGTAGTTTTCCACCACCAGATATTTCAGGCAAACGATCACATTAATTTAATTTATTTATCTCAGATACACTGATCTATATGATATTTATGTTAGTATACCTACTTAAAAATTACGTTAGTAAACAAAGATTAAAATACATGCCACAATAATAATTATTATTATAACTAATATCAAATCAAACTATCACGTAAAATTTGCTAATAGCTCTAGAGCTACGCGACCGAAACCAGCCGTACCAGCTTGGCAGTGCAGAATTGAGCGCCGTATTGGTGAGGCCCAGAGCGCTCATCGGCAAACTAATCTGCTTCAGGGAGGGCAATACTCGCCCGAGAGTGATACGCTTTGTGAGGCGGGCGTTCTCAAGGACTGAAGCAGCCCTAAGGACTATATTTTCCGTGTCACAGAGCGCATCGACTTCCTGAAGCAGAAAGTGTACGCATAGGCAAACCGTATCCGTAAGTATTAGTGGCGAGCAGAGCGATACACGCACAATCGCTCCTTCCAGAGTGATGAAAGGTGGGTTCATAGAGCTTGGGAGCCATCGGACCAAAGTGTGGCTGACCCGCGCCTACCAGATGATGATGCCATGGATTCTTTCTGGCTGAGTATCTGGTCGGTGCCTGTCAGTCACATTGAAGGTATTTGGACTGGGAAGTCGAGCGAGCCTGCGATCCAATACCAGAAATGGGGGCTATTACCATCTGCCCCCGAGATATAGCACGTGCAGTTCGTCCGTTGCCTAACTGGAAGTCTCCAGGCCCAGACAGGCTGCACAACTTCTGAATAAAATGGTTTGTGAGACCGCTTGCTTACTTGGCGGCTCAGTACCAGACTGCTTTGTAGTCTAGGTAACCCCAGTTCCTAACAACAGGAATTACCCACCTGCTCTATAAATCTGGTAGCACCGCGAAACCCAAAAATTATAGGCCGATCACGTGTTTACCGATGGTCTATAAAGTTGTTACATCTATTTTAAGAGCTAAAATAAACAAACATATAGACACCAACTCCATTATATCTGCCTCTCAAAATGGATGTAGGAACGGGTCCCGCGGTATTAAGGAGTTACTTCTCATCGATATAGCCATTAGCCAACAGGTTCGCCGTTCCCGAAAGGATCTGTCGACATGCTGGATAGATTATAAGAAGGCCTATGACTTGGTGCCACATACATGGCTCATGAGGATTCTGCAGTTGTATATAGTAGATACAACTCTGCGCACCTTCCTGATGTCGTGTATGGGGCAATGGAGGACGGTCCTTCGCTGGGAACTGTTTAAAGATATTAACATCATGACGGTACCTTGTCAATATATCTATGAAAACATCATGTACGTAAGGAAAAATCTAAGTCTTTTCAGTAAAAGAGGTGATAGACACAATTATAGGATTAGAAATAGGGACCAATTAGTTCAACCGGGTTTGAGATTGGCTAAAGTAGACTCATCCTTAATGGGGTGCTGTTTAAAATGTTATAATAAAATATCTTCCCACATACTCCAACTGAACGAAACGAAATTTAAATCATGTATAAAACGCACACTATGCTGCCAAGCATATTATAAGTTGGGGAATTACATCGCTGATAAAAATGCTTGGCTCAGCGCTGGTCCAGCTCCACAAGGGCGCATAAACTAATTGATTAGCATTCGAAAATATTGTTGCAGCTGCTGAAGATTGTAAAACTATCTTTCCCTTGTATAAATTCAATCTCTTTGCATTGCATAATTGCATATCACATGTGTGAGCACTGTGACCATGTTGTACATTCCATAAAGCTACCATTTACTGGGTACGTCTTTCATTGACTTGAATGTGCCCTGGCGGCTGAGAGTATGTCATGCTCACTCAAATGTCTCGCTGATGGTGGCGTGTGTGTTGGATCATTAAGTTCCCTTCAAAATGGTTGAGCTAAATGGTGCTGATTCATGCGTCATGTTCGTGAACGGGCGCCGCCGTCAGTAGGGTCTGGTCATCTCTTAGCTGCCACGGTTTATTTTAATTCATTTAAATTTTTGAATTGTTATTATACTTTTATTACGGACGCTTTTAACGTGCACGTCTTTCTACATTGTTTTCACATGTATAAATTCAACACGAATGATGTAACCAATATTTTGTAACAATATTTTGATTTAAAAGAGTGTCCGTGGAGTTTCTTGCCCGTTCTTCTCCATAGGTACCTACTACGCTTTGGAATGGGCAACTAGCTTCATTTTTCTGACTGACCGATCCCTTGACAATTCAAAAGTACCTGTAATTGGTTTATTTGAAATAAATGCTTTGAGTTTGAGTTTGAGTTTGCCTCGCGAGGTTGTCGACATGTGGGATGTGGACTCAGCGATCATTGAGCTGACAGTCGTGACAGACAATGGCTTAATCGCCAAGAGCCTCGACCAACACCTAATGAGGCTTTCGTTGGGCAGCTGGATCATGGTCTTGATTCAGAAAGCGGTACTCCTGGACACGGCTCGCATTGTCAGCAGATTTCTCTCTCTGGAGCCCTGACCACCGGTAACTTGGACCCTGTTCCCGATACCGGTGGGCTACTATTTTTAATATTTTTAAATGTTTCTATATTTTTATATTCTAATATTTAAAAATGTAATTTATAAGTATTTTAATGAAATAAAAGATAGTTATGACTAAAATAAATAACTACATATAAACAGAAATAGGTACATAAAATCAAATTATAAAATAAATTAATAAACCAATTGCATCCTTAAATTCATTATAATTGTAAAATAAAATAAAATAATATAAAACAAAAAAATACAAAAAAAACAACCGACTTAAAAAAAAAAACACTACAAAGTGAAAAAAAAACTTTAATTTCGGAAGTCGTTGTCTTTGGTTTTGAATTTTTGTTCTTTGTCACCGACTTCCGAAATTAAAGTTTTTTTTCACTTTGTAGTGTTTTTTTTTTGAAGTCGGTTGTTTTTTTTTGTGAAAAGTTTTTATTTTTCACTTTTTAGTTGTGATACCTACCCCACACAAAATTGAATACCACTACCTACTATGTAAATAACAGTGACAGGAACTTATTATATCATCCCTTAGAGTATATATCACTGGAGAAGCCATAAGCGCAATATTTCGAACAAAAAATTCAAAAATATTGAAAGTTGCGGTGTGCTATGCACCACGCACTTGTCTGCTACGCTTAAATTTGTCGCCCCCTGAAGTTGGCGCCCGGGGCACGGGCCCCGGATTACCTCCCTTAGATTCGGGGCTGGTTGGAAGTATAAACGCTTTTTCACGTGACTTTTCTGCCAACTTACTCCTACCGCAAGCCGCGTTAGAAAACTTCGTTCAAAAACAATTTTTTTAAAGAACGAAACATACTAATTCGCCCTAAGAAATTATCGACATGTCAATTTTGGTTTCATACATGACCCCAACCCTACGGTAGTCTCGTTATTATTTTTGCTAGAAGACATAATCGCATGGCAAGAGTATGTCAATTTAGCTGATTTGACGTACATTTTTGTAATGCAAAAAAATATATTTTGAACCTTATGAACATAAAAACGAAGTGTAGTGAGTCATGGTGACGTCACGAAAGCAATGCGAGAAAAATACTCGATTCATGCCTTGTTTTATTTTGAATCATGGTTGAATCGAATAAAAAGTCAAAATGTATTTATGAGGTTAGGATTTTGAAAATCAATGAAAACATGACTAGATATTAAAAAAAATACTTAAATATGGAAGGTTATTCCGTCTTTATTTAAGTTTGACGTATTTGAACGCTTTTTACATGTTTTAACAGCACAACAAGGCATTTTCACGGAGCACTGATGAGAACCCCGCGACTCGAAAACGATTAACGTTGTGTGTTCGAATCGATTTGAAAGTAGTTTTTATGGACGTGTTGGAGCATTTGCTCTTGTACTTTTACAGAGGGGGAAGTATTCGTAAGGCTTCTCCAGTGATATACACTCTAAGTATCATCCACATACTAAGTGGGAAAAAATACGTATTATTGAAGCTAACTCAAAAACTACTTAAGCAAAGTTAATAAAATTTATATGGGACTACTTCTGAAGTATGATCTACCAAACAAAACAAGAATCATCTAAATCAATTCATAATTGACGGAGTAATCGCGTAACAAAAATAAAAAAACATAGTCGAATTGAGAACCTCCTCCTTTTGGAAGTCGGTTAAAAATAATTTACATTCTTTAAATTCATTAAAATTAATGTCAATTAAAATCCAGAAATTCATTATAAAACCATAAATAATAAAAATAAAAGTCAGAATCAGTCAAAGTTAGTCAGATGACTGACCTAACAAGTGACCTCCAAAGCGGGGACGAGATCCTATCGGCTATTGTCTTCAAGATATCGTTGGGGCTGCCACGCATAATGTAGCGTTAAGAAAATGGTGACCACTTGAACTTCATCACATTTATAATTTTTCTCATTACTTGTCAACGATCAAATAACACAGTTTTGACGTCGCCATTTGTATTGTAGATGTGACGAGGTTCTAAGTACGGTTAAGGTTTTCGTGAGTCAACCGTACATACCACTTAATAAATCTTAATAATATTTATTTGGTTAAAGAACTGTTTTATCCTCCGATTGAAACATACATTAATGAAAAATAAAAAGTTATGTTTTTGAAACAATTAATTAATTACTCACAATCTGGGCTGGGTCTCCATGTACAGATATTTGAAGAACTTCTAGTGTTATTTCAAATCTGAGTAGAGAAAGGCCAAAAAATTCTACACTCTGAAACACGATCTGAAAATCAAAAAGTTATTTTTTTAAAACCGGCCAAGTGCGTGTCAGACCACGCACAGTAAAGGGTTCCGTAGTTAGAATGAATTTATCCCAAAAACAAACTTAACATTGTAGTTGAAAAACATATTTTCCATACATCGATATATGTAACGGTCAATTCTTCAACTGAAAATTTAAATTAGTAACAGCAAAAAATTAAAAAAATTGTTTTATAAAACTACAAATGAACAATTTTCGGACTTTTTCCTTTATATGTGCTGTAAGACCTCCCTCTCATAGAGAGGTGGCCTGTGTCTCAGCAGTGGGAACATTTATAGGCTGATGATGGTGATGATTAAGACCTTACTTCCTGCCAAATTGCATGATTCTAGGTCAACGGGAAATACCCTGTAGGTTTTGATTTATTTGCGAGTCTCAAAATATTGTAGCATAAATAGCTGATTTTTTTATTGAGTTGACTTAGAAGCTGGATTTTTTTAGAGCTCCAAGGTAAAATGAATCTACGTATTTGATATTAATTTCAACTTGATACCTCCACGCGTTCCTGAGGAAAAAGGTCTTGACAGACAGACGGACGGAAAATGAAGTGATCCTATAAGGGTAACATATTTTTATAAGTCTTAACAATGTTTTAAGAGTGTTTACCATTTGTTGGTAGGAAGTTTTGTAGAAGTCATAACACTCCAAAATATTTGCGTAAGCTTGAAACATTCTTTTGCATAGAGTTTCAGTGTCGCTATGATCAATCTGTTGCAAGTGTTGTACTTCAATGTTCCATATATTAACTTTCTCCTTTAGCAGCTTAATCAGTCTGATAGCGTTCAAAATGTTAACATCAAAACACATCACAGCTAACCAACCCAAGAAAGTTATTAAGGAAACGTTTAGTTCTATTATAGAATAAATGTAACCGTAAATGTTAAAACATGTGATTAAAATGACACTAGTCCAATTTAGAATGCTGAAACGCTTGAAATTTGTCTTTTCGTTAAGAAATCTGTGAACTTCTTGAAATTTCAAGACAAATGATACATTTATTTTCGTGTGCAACACATTATCGACGTAATTTATGGCGAATCCGATAGAGAATATGAAAAAATCGACTATAGAGGTGATATATATTATACTAATATATCTTCTGACATGTTCGTTAACATGTATCTCGTAAACGTGAAGTAAGAAAAAAACCATGGTTAGAAGCATGACACATAATGACACCAACTTTGTTAACAGGCTGTTTGGATTTATAAAGTCTTTTTTTATACGATACTTTGGACACAATAGAATGTTATGCATTAGGTTTAAAGGCAAAAGCATCGACTGTACATCTTTATCAACCAAGTTGTCCAAAGGTACTGGCACACAATGACTTTTTCTCTCGTTACAAAGTATTTTTCTTTTAAAAAACTTCATTTTGTCCAGAGTACGCAGGCACTAGTGACGCATTATTTTGTTCTTCAAGAATATTATCGATTACCGATGATGGCCGTACGATAATTTATTATCAAAACACATTATGAATATTAATCTTATTTAAATGCCTTATTATTATTGTTCATCAAGTAACTTGTCGTGCCTTGCTTGCTTAACTGCCTCGTTAGTTCAGTGGTCGCAAGCGCTACTGCTGAACATGAAGTCCTGTAGTCCATTCTTCTTCATCTTTTCGTGTGGTTAGTGATTAAGCTGGTGTCAGAGTTTTAAAGTTGCCCATGGGCCATTCCCCCCTTATCTCCGAAACTACTGAGCCTAAAATGTTGAAAAAATACAGAGAATGGTTCTTCACTCATATAAGAAAACCTATAATAAATCTACGGTCTTAAAATAACATGGTAAATCTATCAATATTGTGCGTACAAACTTATATTTGCAGTTGGAATGTATGGGATAACAAGTATTTCTATTTGGGATAAATTCATCCCAACTACGGAACCTTTCACTGAGCGTAGTCCAACACGCACTTGGCCGGTTTTTTAATTTAGATTTATTTTGGGCGCAGACTCTTTTAAATATCTTCGAATAGTTTCTTACATAATTCTGTACCTTCAGTGAAAAGTGATATATCTTGACCTATATCAGTTTTAATATTCTTACACTAAGTTTAACAGTAAAATAATGCAATTTTTGGTCTAATTGGTACCCCTCTAAGATTAAAATTGAGTAAGCTTATTTTGGTGTAAAGTGCTTTAACTCATTATCTGTCGCGATGCCTCATTGACGTGGATAACAATTAAAATTCTATTGTGTCTCGTTAATGACAGTTGAAAGGCTAACTAAGCATTTCATACATTTATTAATGTGTAATAAAATACATTTGAAATAATATCAATGTGAACTGAACAAATATTTCAAGTACCTTAATGTATATTAATACAATTATAAACGGCTTGATCAATAAGCAATGATTTTTCGTGATATAAATTATACAAGGTTTTCCTGGAAGTATGGATCAAATCGAATAAGGGTGTGGACAAAGTCATTTCCAAACTTTTTAACTCTTTGAATGTCTGTGCAAATTATTACGGTTCAAATTTATGACCAAGTTTTGTTTTTTTACACCACATCGCATAGTGCTCAAAAAAATAAAATAAAATATAAATTTAAAAAAAAATTGTCAAAGCTATCAATTTAATTATTTTTTCACGACGTTTTAGAAGAGTGGGCTTTTCTTGTGGTAATTCTTTTACGCAGCTAGTAAACATAATTATGTTCAGTAAGAAAAAGTATTTACTGCAAAGGCTTCGGTCTGGCAAAAAAATGACTAAATCGAGCGTTTTTCATAGGAAAAAGTTACACTAGCGAAAGTTGACCACGTATTAGAAAAACTTGCCCACGTCATAGAGATTATTTGGAGGTATGAATCACTAGGATATTCTTTTTAGTTTAAAAGTTAGAGAAGTTAATTAACAAAGACACTCACCGTCAGACAGTTATTTATCCTCCAAACTATTCTTCGCAAACACAGCCAACTTACCTTTGATCCTAAATGCTGTACACGCCGCTCGAAAAGGGTTTGCAATACTGAGTCTCGTAGAACCGTAGCTGCAAGTCGCCATTACAAACACATAAGTTCAAGATTGTACAATAAATTAAACAAAAGCTTACTTATCCACCCATTAACCAAGAGCAAATGCAAAATTAAACTTGCGTCCTGGTTAAAATCACAAAATTATGACGAAACAGAGAAACTCGTGGAAGTGTAAAATACTCATCACTCTCTCTCTCACACACCCCAACAAAACCACACACAACACACATGCCACAAACACTACAAACACCCCTCGCACACCTCATTAACAATCATCCTCACACACCCATTCACCCTACACTCACCACATTAACTCAACGTCAAAATACATCCCAAATCAAATGTCCTATGCTGTATATTTTTATTTTTATATTTTTTTTTTGTTTTTATTATTAATTAACTAAATTTATTTTCACTTAACTACCTTTTTGCATTGAACATCATTCCATTCTGTAGCTGGAGAAGGGCGTTGTTAGCTGCGCTACAGTTTATACTTTTGCAGCTATCATCGTTTTTACTTGTAATTAGTCTTGTGTTTTTGTTCCAAAATAAACTTTTTATTATTTTTTATTATTTATATTGTTTTACATTTCTCAGGACCCTGGGATCCCGGACTTTTGGAAGGCGTACGAGGGGCCGAAGCCAACTCGCAGAGGCCCCTTAGACAATTTTATATGGAATGAGGCACCAACCGACGATTATCCCTGTATGCACTATGCAAGTGCACCCAAGGACAACCCCCGGTTGGTATAGGACTATTGCAGAATATGGAAACAAATCTATTGGACTATGGGTTTGGGTGGCTTTAGTTGACTGGTGACCTGGAACTATGGAAGGACTATGGCCCCTGCCTAATCAATGTTTTATATGTACACGGATAAAATGGCAGGGGGTGACTTGCACACTCAATAATGGGCCCCCGAAAAAGGTCGCTAGCACAAAGTGTCGTAGCGACAAGAAGGCAACATGTCCTGAGGTGCTTGAGGAGTGGAGAGGTATTCCACGGCTTTCAGAACAATCCCAGAGCCCGGAAGATGGTCAAGATCCCCACAAGCACTTACTGAAATACTTCCTTCCCCCGAACACGTTTGCTCTTGCGAATCTCCACTCAAGCCGGCCAATTAAGGCAAGAATGAGGTGGAAGCTCCGTTCCTCGTCAGTGTTTACTCCAGTCGGCCAATAAAGGCAAGCCAGAGGTGAGGAACAAGACTTCTCCCGGGAGATAGGGTCCGTGGGGTCGCGACTGCCCAACAGCTCGCCACATGCTGCCCGGCGTGTTTTTGTATCTTTCTTGGTCTGGCTCCTCATCCCAACATGTTCCAGCAAAGTAAACTCTACCGGCACAGGCCGAGAGTTTGGAGCGCGCAAGCCCCACCACGACGTCAACGTAGAGATACTATTATTAAGAGGTCGTATTTTTACATTACACTAGCGAAAGTAGGTTAAACTTAGAATAAGTTTAACCACTTTCGCTAGTGTACTCGTAACTTTTTCCCCCTAAAATCGCTCGATTTATATTGAGTAAAATTTTTGCGTCCTGAAAACATTTTTAATTGACAGCCCTGATAGTTCTTGTTTAACGAATTTTTTCTTTCAGCACTATGCGAAATGAATAAAACAAAAATTGGTCAAAACTTTTGAACCGTAAAAAATTGCACCGACATTATCAGGGTTTGATTTGATCCATACTTCCAGGGACACTGTATAAAACATCGCTGCTATTACCAATACCAACTGTGGCCCAATCATTAAATTTTGGTTTAGTATTTATTGTTACATCATCATTACCATCATCTGGTTCAGACATAGGCCTCTCAAATTACACGCCATTCAGCTCGATTCTCGGCAACTCTCATCCAGCTGTACCAGCCACCCTATGATCCTGATGGCATCCTACCTTACGTTTTCCAACTACCCCAACGGTCATCGGTTCTACGGCTAATATGGCTGGCCGGCTATTCTGCCTAGGGCTCCAAGGACTTCTCTGTATAAAAAGAACTGTTATCATATGTGTGGACTTATCTATAACAAAATACCAAAGAACTTTAAAGAGTTACCTAATAATTTATTTTTTATTAAGTTAAAATCATGGCTATTGGAAAAACAATTTTATTCTATAAATGAAAATGTTAATAATCTATGTTAAATTAATGTAATGATAATATTAACAAGGAATGTATTGTAAAATTAATTAATAATAGAAACATTTAAAGCATGCCATTAGATATAAATATAATACTCTAGCATTAAATACATTGTAATGTTTTGCATGTCAAATGTCTGACTTTGTATTAGGAACTTATTACTGACTATAATACCAATACTGTACCAATACTTATTGCAAATAAATGATTTGATTTGATTTGGCCCATTGCCACTTCAGCACATGTTGATAAACAAATATGAAACAAGGTTGGTTTAAACATTTTCAAACAAAGTTTTAGTTTTAGAATAAATGTTTTTTTATTTTTATTTAATAAGTTTTCAAGTACTTAATTCAGTTTTACTCAATCAATCAATACTTAAATTCAATAAAATATTTTATCACCCAATTTCACAGTAACAAACATTTTATTTATTATCACATCTATTAGGAGAATTATAAAAACGTAAACTGCAGTAATACAATGGTATAGTTAGAAAGTAAAGACATAATTTTCAACGCAAAAGTAGCATCAACGTAGAACATTCCACAAACATTCATCTTGTTGAATCTAGCTCGATGTAGGCGTTGAATATTCTTGCTTAGCTTTCTCTCGGCATCTGTAATGTTAGAATAAACGACATGAATTTGACGAATAAAATCTAAGTTGATTTGAACAATTACGACACGCACCCTTTCTATTATTCTATTAAACTGCCAAAAGTTATTATTTAAATTTATATAATATTTTCTCTTTATATTCGTCCTTTTAATCGGAAAAACATAAAGTGTAATCGCCAGTCTCGTATTTGGCGTTTGTTAATGTTTTGTATGTCCGTTTCTCAGTTGACAAAGGCCTCCTCGAACCTTCTCCAGTCCTGTCTCTCTCTGACCACTCTCCTCCGTATTGTTCCAGTGACCTGTCTAATGTCATCTCCCCATCTTTTATCCAAGAATTATTAGAACATTTAAAAAAATAACTTCGATAAAATTACCTGTGCAATTTGATGTTGAAATAAGCACGCATGAACCTTGAACATTATTCATTGCAGTGTAAAATTGTTCGCAGCACTCACTTAAAACAGTGTGAAGCGTTAAACCCTTTATCGCCCAAATGTACACAAGTATGGTGTGAAAAACCGAAGAATCCTGAAAAAAAAAAAGCTCTGTAATTCTGGGTACTGTAGAGGTTTTATTTGCATGCCTTTGACAATTAAATTAAAAGTTATTGGTATAATGTGAAGATAAACACTAATTCATATTTGAAATAAGAAAAAGGTCGAGTGTCAGCCCCGATGGCCGACAGCGGTTGTGGATTATCTGGTCTTTTCTATAAAAATCTTACCGTGAAAATTGAAGTGAAGAGAGCTTGAAGTGAACTATCATCCTACCTGAGGCTAAGGAATCTAGGGAATGAAATCTCACAGTGAAGTGAGTTTGAAGTGAGCTGCACTTCAAACTCACTTCACTGTGAATTTTTTATAGAATAGCACTATAAATTAATACAATATAAGACGTTTATCTTCTCTACAAAAGTTATGGACTTAATATGTATGTACAAGCAGCAGTAGGCATGAATAGTAGTAGAGATAGTCTATCTGAGAGGGATCAACAAATTCTCCGTTCCTTGATAGTCCAGCGTTTTCAAATACATAGTCACTGAATTTTTACATTTGTGTTTAGCTTGAGGATTTTATTATCTATTAAGGAACATCCTTAGCTTATTGTACAATTATTGCCCAAGGAAGAAGAAATTACGCGAGTACGCAGAACTGGAAGGAAGTGTTTGGCATACTCTGCTTTTCGGCGTTTATCCCTATACAGATTCGGATCGTATTGCAACATGGAGTGTTCTTTAACCACAGTATGCAATATGAAGGTCTGCCTAACAGTGAGTATAATAATTGGTTAGCTTGCAGGTGTGTGGGTAAATTTTAATCTACTGAATTCAATAAAAAACACAGATTTTGACAGCCCATTTGTCGCCAGCAATGTAAAAATATATCTGTGTATGGACGTGAGATTTTGAAATCGCCAGCAAGTTGCCAGCAATCAAAGCCACTGCAAATGTACCTAGCATAAGATATTATTGTACTAAAACAGAATTAAGATGAAGAAAGACATACTCACAAACTCATGTCCAACAAGTGCAGTTAATTTTAAAAGTTCGAGTGTTAATCGCAATTTTATCAATGTAAGACAGAAGAACTCTACCGTGTGAAAAAAGATCTGTAAAAAAAACCACTTAGCTTTATATCTCAATACTCAATATCTTTATTAAAAAATCTTGGCGTAGTTCTAGATGGCAAAATTACCTGGAGTGAGAATACTGATGCGCTTCGCGAAAAGGGTCTGAAGGCTATTAGTGCGTTAAAACCTATTCTTAACAGAAAGTCTAAGTTAAGCGCCGCCACAAAGTTACGCATTTATACCACCCTCGCCGGCCATGTCTGACATATGCTGTGCCAGCCTGGAGTAGCCTGACTGATAAAAATTACAAAAAGTTGCAAGTTGTTCAAAATAAGGCAATCAAAATATCATTTAACACTGCCTTTCGTACAAATTTAAAACGAATTCACGAACAAATAAAATTTCCTACTATTAAAAATTGTATCTTATAATCAGCCCGAAAATTCTATTTACTTAAAAATTCCAAACATTATAATCCATTAATTTCATCCATAGGAAAAAGTAGATCAAATAACTTATGGTATTCAACAACTTATAATCGATATCGTTTACCACATCACTATTTTCTGAGTGAATAACAATAAGTACCTACCACCGGACCGACCGTGCTGCTCTCACCCGGTCGCAGTAGGCATACTCGGCGAAAAGTTACGCAAATTACCCACAGTCTAGAATTATCATTTCTCTGTTTTGGCTCATCGATGAGATTTATGTTCAAATCTAAGTTACTTATATTATACTATTGTAATGTTTTATACTGCTCTTCAATTAGTTTTTATATTAGTTGAGTGCATTACCTTTAGTAGGTAAATAGTAGTGGTATGCGTTTAGAGTCAGTGCTACTAATGCCCGTTTTCACCGACATCCTCTAAGTTTATGGGATCCCCTAAGAATGGTTAGGGGCCTGTTAGAAGGCGGTTTCTGTTTCATCAGAAGTAAGGGGTCTGTTAAACGTTAAAAGGTCCCCTAAATTTAGGTGGCCGAAATGTAGGCCCATAAAGCGGCACATACGTAAGTGATCTCTCAAGCAACGAATATGGATAGTGATTTATTTGAAATTGTTGAAAATTTAGAAACTGTTTGTACTATATTTGACGTAAACAACAGCCGTAGACCAAAAATATATCGGAAACGACCAAACTACTTCGAAAGTTTTTATGAAATTGACTTTTTCGTGATTTCAGAGTTGTTCCCATAATGAAAGTTGTTTATATTCATGGGTAGAACATCCTGTAAAAATTTCGAGTCGGTAAAAAAAAACATCCAGTACAAATAAATAATAATAAAGAAAGAAGTGTCAAATATAAACAAGACCACAGATAACACGCGAGGTTTGTAATGTATAAATATGCAAGAAAATATTAAATTAATTAAAAATATGAATGAAATAATATACATTATTGCTATTCATCATTTCAGCCGAAAGACGTCCACTGCTGGACATAGGCCTCCCCCAAGTACCGCCACTTCGACCGGTTCTGTGCTTTCCGCATCCAGCGGATTCCTGCGGCCTTCACAAGGTCATCGGTCCATCTTGTGGGAGGCCTTCCAACGCTACGTCTTCCGGTATTGCTATTAAAACATGATTAATAATTAATATATGTATCCATAGAAGTGTATACTTAAGAGAATTTCATAAAAACTGTCTTTTTACAAAGTATCGATAAGTTCGAAGATGAATCAGTTACTTTTATCGAAAACAAAACGTCACATAGATATGTGTCCCCTAATTAGGTGGTAAAAATGATGGTGAAACGAAATTTAATTTAGGGGCTAGTTTAGGGGAATTTTTAAGCTAAAGATCCCATATGTAGGTGGTGGTATAGGGGATGTCGGTGAAAACGGGCATTCGAATATTGCTGTATTCATATAAGGACTTATTGGAAAATGTTTATAGAATACTAGCGACCCGCCCCGGCTTTGCACGGGTATAAACTTCGCACGGTTATAAACCGGGTTATTATACATATAAACCTTCCTCTTCAACCACTCTATCTATTAAAAAAAACCGCATCAAAATCCGTTGCGTAGTTTTAAAGATTTAAGCATACATAGGGACAGAAAAAGCGACTTTGTTTTATACTATGTAGTGATGAATAGTAAATTCAGTGTAAAATGTTTGTAAAGGTAAGTTAGCCTAAGAACTTGTTATTTTTAAGATTGTACACAATTACAATAGGATCTTATTGTATGCACTTTTATATTATTATGTTCATAATAAAGACCTTTTAAAATCAATCAATCAATATCTTTATTGCTTTACCATAATGTGTACTTAAGCGGTAATTATAAAATTTAGATCATTATGGACACTGTAGGGCACAGCAAGAAGGGTAGGAGAGAGGAAGCCCTGTTTTAGGAGATCAGTTAGTCAGATAGGTTGTTGTTTTTATGGGAACAAGTTTAAACTTACATAATTATAATCAAAGTTAGGAGATCGCAAATAACGTACTAACATTTCGCTTAACTATTCATGTTTTATCTGCAAAAAGTACTTAAATATTTTGGATTATTTTTATATACCTGTACATATGTATTATAATTCTGTTTATTCATATAAATAAATTGTTTTCCTTTGAATAATTATTATTGATATATTATTTCATTTCTTTGACAAATCTCGGGACCCTGGGGTCCCGGACCTTTGGAAGGCGTATGAGGGGCCGAAGCCAACTCGCAGAGGCCCCTTAGATATTTTTAAGTATTGAGGCACTAACCGACGATTATCCCTGTATGCACTATCCAAGTGCACCCAAGGATAACCCTCGGTTGGTTAATTTGATTAAATTATTATTATTATATTTTTTGTTTATGATTACCGTTTCGTTAATATATTTTAAACATACCTATAAATTGTGTGATTTTGACAATTATTAATTCTACTCTTAGCTTTCTTTTTTATTAATGAGTAATCGTACTAACCATTTGCTGATAGGACGTCCTGTAGATGTTATAACAGTCCAAAATATTCACGTACACTTCAAACATTCTTTTGCAAATGGCTTCATTATCGCTAGGATTCATCTGTTGCAAATGTTGAGCTTTTATGTTCCATAAGTGAACTTTATCCTTTAAAAACTTAATTAGTCTAATAGCGTACACAATGTTTACATCAAAACACAACGCAGGTAACACATATAAAAGATACAAGTAATTGTATTTTAGTTTCATGTATATAAAAATATGCATGAAAATATTAAAACCTGAGGATAGAACGACACTGATCCAATTCCAAATGATAAAGCTCCTAAAATTTGTATTTTTGTTGAGAAATCTGTGAATTTCTTGCATTTTCAAGACATAATATATATTTCTTTTCGTTTGCAATACATTGACGACATAGTTAATTATGAATCCGGTATTATAACAGACAACGCATAAGTAAGAGTAGATGTTCTTCGCAGGCACATGTTTTTCCTTTACATATTCGTTAGCAGTCACGCGATATAAGTACAATGAAATGGATATTATTAGTTTACAAAACGACACCACCTTCATTATAAGACTGTTTGGAAATATAGAGTTATCCTTAATACAATACTTAGGACAAAACAAAATGGTATGCATTAGGTTTAGAGGCAGAAGCATCGACTGCACATCTTTGTCAACCATGTTATCTAACGTGACTGTCACACGGCAACATTTTCTTCTGCTGAACTGTTTGCTTTTTATAAGCTTCATTTTACCTAGGTTAGTGAACAAACTAACACCAATGAGTCCTGCCTTCCATCAACTTAACTAGCTTTTACCAAAACATAAATTATTAGAGGTGAGGATTTTTATCGATATGAAAAGACCATTAGGAACATTAATTTAAACAAAAATAATGTTATTTCATTCTGATGAGCAAGAAACAGGTTAAAAAATATAATGAGTTGATCATTATTTGACAGCTCTCATTGCTTTTCGTTTCTTTTTCTACATTTTCAACCTACTGAAGTATTCATAATAGGGTAAGCTAAGTTGTATTTAAAAAAAAATGAGACTGCAAATGAAAGAACTTAGGAATAAGATGACACTTATCCAATTAAGAATAAAGAAGTGCTTAAATTCGGTGTCTTCACTCAAAATTATGTGAACATCTTGAATTAAAGACAAACAATATATTTCTGATCGATTGCAAGATATTGATGACATAATTTATCCGATACTAGACGTAAGAAAGTCAAAGTCGGAGCTAATGTAAACTATATTAACACATTTTCTAACAATGCAGATCGTAGATGCGGTATAATAGTAAAACTGTGAGTCCTGGAGCATAATGACAAAAAAATCTACAAAGCTGTTTGTATTGATAAAGTTGTCCTTGATGATACTTGGGATACAACAAGATTGTGTGCATTAGATTTAAAGGCAGCGGCATGAACTGAACATCTTTGTCAACCAAGTTACCCAACGGGAGTGATACACGACATGTTTTTCTAATGCTTATCATCATGCATGACGTCGTTTTAGTTAGGTTGTGTAGACACAAATGAGCCATTTAATGTAAACGACGACCTATTACATACTGAACATACAATGAATTAGACAGATGTAAAAAGGCCCATTAAAAATATTACGATAATGTTTTTGCATGGTAATCTAGTTTATTTTAATTTACAGACTTCTCAACATTATTTTTAAATATTATTGTTTCGCTCTAACAAGTTCAGCGAGAAAAAGACAGTGGCGTTTATAACCTATAAAATTAGTGAGACCATTAAATTGAAACTTACATAATTAGTAGGGGGTACTGGGTATAGGTTACATATGTAGTATTTGGTGATTAAGTATTTTAAAAATAAAACATTAATACAAATTAATTTTGCAGGAAAGCAAACTGCAGGAGTACAATAGCATAGTGAGAAAGAAGCGACATTACACGTAATGGGTGACAAATATCTATGTAGAACATGCCACAGGCACTCATCTTGTTGAATGACGCACGATGCACCCGCAGGATGTTTTTGCATAACTTCTTTTGATCATCTGTATGAAATTTTTGTGGTGAGCGATAGACAAAAAATTGTATAGTATTATAGTGTAGTAGTAGATACTTTTATCAACTTGTTCTTATTACATAATGTCTATAGGAAGCATAGACTGCTAGGAAGTTTGTTGTGCCACTTCTTTTTCCCAGCTAAAAGCACTAGGAAGTGGTGAAGGGCGTTCTTTTTTGGGGGACTGTCTCTTGTAATTCTGACATTCTAAAAGTGCTGATTTTCAGCCTAGTTTGAATAAATTGACTTTGATGTTTTTGATTTTTTATTCACCTGTACAATCTGTTGTCAAAATGAATACGCAAGTATTTTGTGCAAACTTGACAGCTTCATAGAATGCTTCGAGGCGCAGACTGAGTGAGATTTTTAGCACCCACGTTTTTAGTGTCCAGAGAAAAAGAAACGTAGACATTAAAGGATTGTCCCGCTAGAAGATATAAACACAGATAATTATGTGGCACATGACGTGAATCTCATGTGGGAAAAGTAAAGAAATTAAGAATTTATCTTTTTATCGTCTTGTTGATGACACTCGCACAGAACAGGGAAGCATAGCACAAAAGGGCGAAGGCCTAATAGGTACTCAGCAGTGGGCGGAACAAGGCTGCCAATGTTGATGACGAAGATGAAGATGAAGACTCAGTAGTTATTGTACCGAAGTTTGTAATGGCAAATAAACGAAAACGGGAAAACTTCGATCATGAGAAATAGTTGGGTGAAGGTTTATAGTGCAGAGAAAATAATAGACCACCATCATTGGCAGCCCTGTTCCACCTACTGCAGAGGTAGACCACCTTCCTATTGTTGCATGCTTCCCTGGTACCCAAAAATTTTTTGTTAAGAAAATTGGTAAAAACAAAATTGACGAAAACAGCGTCTAACCTACAGGTTAGACGCTGTTTTTGATGCCAAAAGACCTGTCAGTTTTTTATATCTGCGAAAGTTTTTTTTGCACGTAAATATTCTCCCAATAGACTAAAAAAAACTTACCTTTCCATATTTAAAATTGTGTTTGCAAAATTGTATCAAAACATCAATATTAATCAAACCCTGACAAAAGATTTCTGTCGTTAGGTACAAGACCTGAAAATAGTAAATTAGAAACTGCAGTTGAGCATAGCAATTACCTATATCTACAATTATTTCAAAAATAAATATTTTTCTTTTTTCTTTTATAATATTGGTTGAGTAGACCGAAATATACGCATACCTAGGTGCAAAGAATGTAGGCATACCTACAATGATTAATTTAGTATAAAAAATCTTAGAATCATGAACAAATTCTTTTTACTTACTGGTGGTTGATAAATACTTGTTATTATCTCGTAGCACTTTAATATTTGGTCATACGCCCGAAACATTCTCGTAATCTGCAGTTTGTTGCAACCGTTTTTCTTTGCCAGTAGTAACTGTATGTTACAGAGTATAACTTTATCAGTCAATATCTTAATTAACCTGATTGCGTAAATTAAATTGGAATCAAAACACACCAAAATTAATATATAAAATATGACATTCAACGGTGGCTTGAGCATCCTGAGATAGAGGTATGTACTTATGAAAACAAAAAATCCAAATAGTGCAGCGATGCTGATCCAACTTCTTGTGATAAACTGTTGGAGACTTGCCTTATCATTAAGAAATCTGTGCACTTCTTGAAAGTACAAAACAAACATAACGCTTTTCTTAGTTTGAGTGAAGTTAATGATCGAGTTCATGATGAATCCCATACACCGAAAAATTACGTCGAAGATAGAAGCGAACACTAGGACATTCACTTTACTGTACCGCCTGAAATTGTCATCAAGCAATATTTCCAAAATACGATGAATAAACGTAGTCAGGAATATTGCTGTTCCAACTATGACTACGAATTTATTCAAACGATTATTAGGATATATAAAATTGTTCCTAATTTGATATTTGGGATTAAGCACTAGGATTAGTATCAAATTCAGAGGTAGAAAAATACGTTGAACTTCTTCATCAATTTGGTTATTTAAAACTGTTTTAACACTTCTTATTCCTATTTCGTAATCAATATCCCTGTTCAGAGTCTCCATAATGCGTAAATTACACTGCAGCATTAATGTAACGTAAAAAGTAATATTTTTTAAATAATTAAATGCTGACAGGGCTGAGCGTGGACATGTTTGTCTAAACATACATTACGTTATTGCTCAGTGCGTCATTACTTTAAAGTTTTGAACATAACGATATTATTGGTACAAGGACGAGGTGACGGGCAAAGTGCTAGGTATACTGTTTTTACAGTTTAATTGGTTATTTATAAACAATAGGACACAGGTAGAATATTCGATATCGGGTCAGTTGCCCAAAAGATTTTTTTCTTTATAGTGTCTCGCAGATCAACCTAGGAGGTCGTCGGCTGCTTATCCAGGCTATCTTGTAGGTGCCTTAATAATTTAAGGTGTCCAGCCAGAGTATAAATGGAGTCCGTACAGGGATGTCTTTAGGGTAATTTCGGCTTAGGGTGTCGCTGGGGGATTAGCTAGGCTGGATCGGTTTTTTTTTTAATAATTGACGTAACGACATTTAAATACTTGCGCACATTATTGGGAGTACAAAAACTATTTGCAGAGGGCGTACAGTGACCTGAGAGTGCAGAACAACATTGCATGCAGGATGCTGATGGGGCTGTCGTGATGTCACAGTGCCTCTGGCAAGTTTGCCGAGGTGTACGTAGACAGCTTCGCTGCAGTCATGTGCAAGCGTTGCACCTTCGTCCTAACGCTCATGCGTGCGAGTACCAAAAGCATCCTGAGTGTTTTGTCAGACCGGTGGGCATCTCCGATGTTCGAGCATTGGATACGGCTGCGCGCAGTTAAGTAAACAAGCGCGCGGGTTTTGGAGTTTTTAATAGTGTTGTTTGTATTTAGCTTTTAAATTGTTTTATCTTGTCATTAGTAACATTAGTTTTTTCTAAGCTTTTCTGTGTTACTTACAACTGTTGTATTTAAAAATCCAAAATAAATGAATAAAATAATAATAAATAAGACGTGCCGCACCGGGCTTCTATTGTATTGGAATGCGATATGCTGCGGCCCAATGCAGTAATATAACCGTATACAACGGGGTAAGTACCCCGTAGTAGTAGCTTACATGGAAGTCCATGTAAGCTATATTCAGTTGATTATAATAATTACTATAGCAAGTTTGTCTGCGTAACATGTAAGCTGAATACTTTGAGAAGGAACATGGTGGACCTAGATGATCATTTAATATTAATACTTTTTTAATGTAAGGGAGAATAGAACGGAAACAAGAATAGAATGCAACAAATAATTTATTTTAGTGAAATGGTTTCAGTAATAATTTTATAATTTCAATCATGTTAAAATTTAAAACAGATAGAATTAAATAGAAAAACGTTAAACAACTCTTACTCTACGCGTTTTTTAAATCATCGTACACGAAATTGTGGCGTGACGACAAAAATTAAACATCGAGGTACTTAATTCAAAATTATTGTTAAGTGCAAGTCACTCTTATTAATGAATAGGTAGGTACCTAATTGTAATGAAAAATAATTTCCACAATTCATAAATTTTTATAAAAGTGTTAAACTCCCATGGTAACCAATTCTGGTATGCTTTTGTGTTCATACATTTAATTTTGATAAGGAGTAGCCGAAACAAAACCGGTCATTGATGCAATTTTTGAGGCAAGCTTATAAGCATCAGTGGTATTTAATGATAACGATTATGAGAGAATGGTACTACAGTAACTATTTATTATTATAAAAACGCAAACTGTAGCAGTACGATGGTATAGTTACCATGTAAAACCATCATTTTTAACGGAAAAGAAGCATCTACGTAGAACATTCTGCAGGCATTCATCTTGTCGAATGTCGCTTTATGTAGGCGCATTATATTCTTGCACAACTTCTTCTCAGCATCTGTAATGTTTGCAATATTATTATCATCATCTATCAAATCTAAATTTAACAACATCACTGTATTCCTTTCTTATTACATAACATAACAACACGACTAATTCCCGAAGGGTTGGGCAGAGGTGTATCGATAGTACACCCACTTCTTATTACCTTCTTATTTTCTATGCAAATATCAGTGTCTCCAGTAAAAAAGGGCACAACTCAAATTCGTCCCGTTTTAGGAGAGGCAAAAAACAACACTTTTAATTAAAAAAAAATGTATTTCGCAATTAAAATCAAAACTTCGAACTTGCATTGTAGATAAAAAATAGCCCTTTCATTTAAAGGGAATCACTTCCACATTTAGTCACTCTTACTATATATTTTTTAGTTTTTCTCGAGTTGTTGCCTTGCTAACGAAGTAATAATGGAATAACGTTGTTTATACTAGTCAGTTTGGTCGTATTTAAAGTAATTTTGCGAGTTGTTCCCTTATTTCATAAATGCCTAAGACAAATTTACTTACGACTTATTACCTTCTGCTATCAATCGAACAAAAAATCTATAATTAAAACAATAGTCTAGGAAATCTTACGTTTATTTATTGAAATCTACATTTTAAATAACACATCTAGCAGTAAGAGAGATAGTAAAAATGAAGATGGGTGAAAAGGAAGAAAATTATAACAGGAAATTCTCTGATAACTTCAGGGCCAATGTTATGCTATTCTGGACACAGGAACATTGAGTAGGAATGCTATAAGAGCAGAAAATTACTAAGCGAAGAATGTAAGGTCTTGGAACGCTAGAAGGGATACTTTGAAAGTTTATTCAGTTATCAGGATAGTGTGCAAGGAGTGGGTAACTGCCGGGGGTTCGGGGTTCGAAGAAAACCGAGAGGGAAATCGTGGCCTCCGGCAACAGGGCAACCGAAGGAAAAAAAAAGAAGGAAATTGGGAAAGCTGCAGGAAATGACAGTGTCTGCTGAAATACTGAAGGCCGGTGACGAGGTGGGAGCAAGCCTATTGTGTCGGATCTTTAACAAATGTATGTGTTGGAGATATGGCCATGTGTCGGATGACTGGTGCAAGGCTGTAATCGAACCATTATATAGGAGGAAAGGCCTGTCAAATGGCATTTGGCAGTTCTCCCTCCTCCTCCTTTTGGAAGTCGGTTAAAAACTAGCCAAGTCTCGATGGAGCTGCTTGTTTATCTCTAAAAAGTAATGAAATCTAGACAAAGTCGTGCCAAGTCTAAGGTTCCTTACTGCGATTTCTTTATTATTATAGTTAATGTTGTGTGACTTGGCCGTTGAAGGGTAAACAAGGGTACAAAACCAGGTGCTCCATGACACCATTGCACCAATCTGTCGCCAGAACCGCTACCCATTGACGATGGAAAATTGCCACTTGGAAAACGTTGATTCAATAACCAGTCATTTGTAGGCTTGATAAAGCTGCGTATTTTAATAATACTTATGTATAGGCGAGCCTGAAACAAACAGTATAAAAAAAAACCAGTACAAACGGACTTCTAATCATTGATAGAAGTCCGTCTGTACGTCAAAGTCAAAGTCAAATAATTTATTTCAATTAGGCACAAAAATCACTTTTGAACGTCAAAAACAAAAAATAGAATTGATTCTAGTCGCCCCTTCCAAAAGGTAGTTTTCGTATGGAGAAGAATGGGCAAGAAACTCCACCGTTACTCTTTTAAAATGTTTTACAATATTTTGTACACATTAATTATATAATTATATGTGAAGACGATGCATCTGGAATAATATTGTTGAAATATTTATAGTCTGTGACTCTTGTGTTTTAAACTTCGCGCCTTTTTATATGTTGTCGTTTCCTTTACTACTCTGTGAACATCACTGACAAAGTTTGTACTCCGTAAAACTATTTTATTAAAGTAATCTCAAGTAATCCGAATATTTCATTGCATTATTGTAATAGGTTATGGGCCCAGGAAGCCTGTTATATGTGGACACAGTGTTAAAATAGTGTATTACGTAAAAACATTACACGCCGGTATAAACAACCTCAAAGTGAGTGCCGGTTTTACAGACTGTGCAAATACATTCAGTTCGTCAAATTATAGCTTAAAAAATGTCATCAAGCAATCCTCTCGTCATGATCGAAAAGTTAACTGGTCGGGAAAACTATTCCACATGGAGATTCGCACTCAAAACATATCTCCAACACGAGGAACTGTGGGACTGTGTTGAACCTGTACCCGGCATAGCTGTCGACTCCAAACGTGACATTAAAGCAAAATCGAAAATTATTTTGCTCGTGGACTCTGTAAACTACGTCCACATACAAGATGCAACGTCTGCAAAGGAGGTGTGGGACTGCTTGGCAAACGCATTTGACGACTCGGGGCTTACACGCCGTGTGGGATTACTTCGAGACTTATGTACAACAAATCTCGCTGGATGTTCAAATGTGGAAGAATATGTGAGTAAGATCATGACTACGGCTCACAAACTTCGCAATATCGGCTTCAAAGTAGATGATGAGTGGCTTGGGACGCTGCTCCTCTCCGGTCTACCTGAAGAATATAAACCAATGATCATGGCAATCGAAAGTTCAGGCATGAAAGTAAGTGCAGACTCCGTTAAGTCAAAAATCCTACAAGATGTCAAAAAGTGTGAAAGTGACACCTCTGCTTTTGCAGCAAATTATAAAAATAAAGGGAATAAAGGTTTCAAGAAACAGGTTAAAAAGGGACCCCGCTGCTACAGCTGTAATAGGTATGGCCATGTTGCTGCTGAGTGCAAGTCAAATCCTAATAAAAAGAAGAATCATGAGAGTTCAAGCTATGCGGCTGCCTTCATAGCTTCTACAGCGAACCCTTATGAAGATCCATGGTATATAGACTCAGGCGCTTCAGTGCACATGACCAAACATAAGAGTTTATTGCAAGATGAGAAAGTGTCACTTATCAAGACAATTAAGGTAGCAAATGACAAGTCATTATCAGTTCATAGTACTGGACAGTTGAGTTTAGATGTGTGCAATAATAAAGGTCAGTACAATAAAATTCTGTTTCAAAATGTACTCTATGTACCAGAGCTGGCAACAAATCTGCTATCGGTCAGTCAGATCATCAAAAATGGAGGTCAGGTAAAATTCAACAGTAAAGGCTGTGTGATATTAAATAAAAATAATGTGGTTGTTGCAACGGCAAGCTTAGTCAACAATATGTACAGGCTGGATGTGAAATGTGAACATGCATACATAACTGATGTTGACAAGGAAGATGTTTACCTCTGGCATCAACGCATGGGCCATTTGAATTTTCAAGATCTGGAAAAATTAGCAGATAACACTGAAGGTGTAAAATTATCAAAGAAAAATGATAAATTAACATGTGTAACATGCTTACAAGGTAAACAAACACGCTTACCTCTAAAACAAAGTGTAACTAAAACTTCTAAGTTACTCGAACTGGTACATTCTGATATCTGCGGTCCAATGGAAACAAGTTCGCTGGGTGGTGCAAAATATTTTATGACTCTGATTGATGACTACTCAAAGAAAGTTTTTGTTTACTTTTTACAGAAGAAATCTGATGCTCTGGAAAAATTCAAAGAATACAAAAGCCAAGTGGAGAAACAACTAGAATTCAAAATAAAGTGTCTTCGCTCTGATAATGGCCTTGAATATGTTAACTCCAATTTTTCTGAGTTATTAAAAACTGCTGGAATAGTTCATCAAACCACCACTCCATACACTCCTGAACAAAATGGAGTTGCCGAGCGAATGAACAGAACATTGGTAGAAAAAGCAAAGTGTCTGTTAATTAATGCCAACTTATCTAAACAATACTGGGCTGAATCTGTACACACTGCTGCTTATCTTATCAACAGAACTCCAACTCGATCACTGAAATACAAGACACCAGAAGAGATGTGGTCTGGACAGAAACCAAATGTCAATCACTTAAGAGTATTTGGGTGTGAAGCAATGATTCATCTTCCTAAAGAAAAGAGAAGAAAATGGGATGCAAAAGCACAGAAAGCAATATTTATTGGCTATTGTGATCATACAAAAGGATTCAGATTTGTTATTTCTGGTTCCAGAACAGTAATAAAGAGTAGAGATGCAGTCTTCCTTGAATCTACAGTAAAAAGAAATTATGTTCCGGTGGACTTGATACAAGACAGCTCAATGAGTGACTCATCATCTGTACCAATTGACAAGCATTCATCTGAGAGCTTTGATGTTAATGACACATTACAAACCACAAACAGTAAAGATTACTCTGAACCAGATAACAGTACAGACAGTGAATACTTACCAACTGAAAACATTAAAATGCCATCTCCCTCAAACATAACACTGAGACCTAGAAATAAAGACAAGTCTAAAGATAATCAAGAAAAAAGTTACCTGTGCTGCAGTGAAGATACTCCTGTGCCACTAAATTACACTGAGGCAATCACATCAGATGATTCTGAAAAATGGAAAATAGCAATAGAGAAAGAACTGGAATCTCATCATAAAAATGGAACTTGGATATTGGTAGAAAAACCTCAGAATGCAAAGCCAATTGGAAGCAAATGGGTTTTCCGGATTAAAGATGAACCAACAGGTCCTCGTTACAAAGCTCGACTGTGTGCAAAAGGTTATGCACAAAAAGAAGGAATTGACTATGATGAGACATTCTCACCAACAGTATGGTACGACTCTATTCGCGTTTTATTGTCCATTTCAGCTCAAGAAAATTTAGAAATAATTCAGTTTGATGTAACCACTGCTTTTCTGTATGGTGAGTTAAAGGAAAACATACTGATGACAGCACCTGAAGGACTAGACTGCAATTCTAACATGGTATGTAAACTTGTTAAATCATTATATGGACTAAAACAGGCACCCAGGTGTTGGAACACAAAATTTAGTTCAGTCCTTAATAGATTTGGCTTTAAGAAAAGTAAAGCAGATCAGTGTGTTTATATTGGAATAATAAATGATTTCAAATGTTATCTGTGCCTCTATGTTGATGATGGTCTTTTGTTGTGTAAAGATAAATCTACCATGATGGAAGTAATTAATGATCTGCAAGCAAACTTTGAACTAAAAGTATGTTCTGTATTAACTAATTTTGTTGGTATGCAAATTGAAAAGTTTGAAAACTGTATTTTAGTACATCAGACCAAATACATAGATCAGTTGTTGAGGAAATTCAACATGCAGGATGCCAACCCCAACTGTGTTCCTGCTGATCCAAATGTAAAGTTGCAGAAGGCTGATGATGCACTGAAGAAAAACTATCCTTACCGAGAAGCAGTAGGATCACTAATCCATGCAGCTACTGTAAGCAGACCTGACATTATGTTTGCTGTGAGCCAGGTGAGTCGATACTTACATTCGTATGATGACTCCCACTGGAATGCTGTAATGAAGATATTAAAATATCTGAAAGAGACAAAAAGTTATGGATTGTGCTACACATCTAACTCTGACAGTACTGATTTAATTGGATACAGTGATGCTGATTTTGCAAATGACATAGTAACCAGACGTTCGATAACTGGCTATGTATTCCTTAAAAATGGAGCCGCTGTCACTTGGTCATCTCAACGTCAGCAAACTGTGGCCTTATCCACGACAGAGGCCGAATTTATGGCCGCCTGTGCAGCTACCAAGGAAGCCATGTGGTTAAGACAGTTACTCAGTGATATTAGTGAATTTAGTCAAAAATCTGTGTGCATAAACATTGATAATCAAAGTGCTATAAATGTCATTAAAAATAGTGAATTTCATAAACGATGTAAACACATAGATGTTAAGTACAATTTTGTTAAAGAAAAATACCATGAAAATATTATTAGTTTGAACTATGTACACACTGATAATCAGTATGCTGATATTTTTACAAAGGCTCTGCCTAGAGACAAATTTAGATCTCTAAGAAATAACATTGGCATGTCAAAACTAGATAACTAATTTGTATTGTAGTTAACATGTAGTAGTATACATATAGTTTATATAGTACAGTGTTGTAGTATTGTAACTGTTTTTATTATACTAATATTAAAATATGTGAATGTAACTCTTTAGGTATATAGAAGGCTCGAATTTGGTAGGAGTGTTGAAATATTTATAGTCTGTGACTCTTGTGTTTTAAACTTCGCGCCTTTTTATATGTTGTCGTTTCCTTTACTACTCTGTGAACATCACTGACAAAGTTTGTACTCCGTAAAACTATTTTATTAAAGTAATCTCAAGTAATCCGAATATTTCATTGCATTATTGTAATAAATATTACTATACCACAATAGGTAAAAATAATTAAAAATGAAGCAATGACAGAAAAAATAATAATTATGTAATGGATACATGGTTTTCACATATTTACAAGCATTGTAAAAGTAGGTACCTATACGATATTCCTAAAAAAATTACAAGTGATACTAATTAGTCAGTGTGTGAGTAATCACAGTATGTAAAAAAAAAATGTTATAATATTTAATTACACAATTAAATTAGCAACCACTTTGATTTTGTCTAGACTCTAAATTGTCCTATGGAGCTAGACCAGCATGTTTCCAAACATTCTTATCTAGAATATAATCCTCTAATTTGTAATATACTTGTTTACAAAGAGTACTTTTAATATAAGTTTTAAATTTTCTTTCAGTTAACTGTAATATATCACAAGGTATTTTGTTGTAACATTTAACACAGTACCCCATAAAAGATGTTTGTACTTTGGATAATCTGAAAAATTGTTGATCTATCTTATCTTTATTTCTAGTATTAAAATTATGTCTATCACTTATTTTCTTAAAAAGATGCAGATTTTTCCTTACATACATAATATTTTAATAGATGAATTGGCAAGGTACCGTCATAATATTAATCTTTTTAAATAGTACCCTGAGAGATTCGCGACGACATAGATTATAAATGGCTCTGACAGCCCTCTTTTGTAAAATAAAGATGGATTCAATGTCAGCAGCCCGACCGCAGAGTAAAATGCCATACGACATAATGCTGTGAAAGTAGCTAAAATATACCAAACGCGCGGTTTCTACATCTGTTAACTGTCTTATCTTTCTAACAGCATAAGCGGCCGAGCTTAGCCGCCCCGCAAGAGATGTTATATGAGGTCCCCATTGTAATTTCTCGTCTAGCGTGATTCCTAGGAAAACTGTTTGATTAATAAATTCTAGTTTTTCTCCATTCAATATGATGTCACATTTGTTACTTCTAACATTCGGTAATTTAAATCTAATGCATTTGGTTTTTTTCTCATTTAGTACCAAATTATTTACCGTAAATTCGTCGTCTATTTTATGTTAGATCGGTGGTCGATTTGACGCTCCAAAAAGAAGAGAGCAGAAGTCAGCATTGTCAATACTGAATGCATGTGTTGCACAATCAACAACAGCCTAAAATGAGACACTAGCGTCCAATTACCAATACCAGTATGGGCTATTATCTCGCTTAACAAACATAGGTAGTTACAACAGATATAACATTTAACATCATGTTTACACACAAAATTGACTTGTACCCACTAACGTATAAAGAATGTTCAACGGCCAAGTCACACAACATTAACTATAATAATAAAGAAATCGCAGTAAGGAACCTTAGACTTGGCACGACTTTGTCTAGATTTCATTACTTTTTAGAGATAAACAAGCAGCTCCATCGAGACTTGGCTAGTTTTTTACAGAATGTTTTTGGTGGGTTTATTCGACTTTATTCTTATTTCTACTCGTATATGTATTCTTTCGAATTTGTTCCGCCTATTTCCATTCCTTTTACCTCTTCTATGTAGAAGCAAAACTCATACATGGTGCGAGCGAATAAGGACTTTAATCTTCTTTGTAAAGAGTTCTCATTTGACCCACTTACCACCAAAACCTATTTTATATAGTGCTTATTGTACCTGATATGTAATATGTATACTTAATCTTTCTTATCGTGCTTCTTAGTGATCCTAAGATTTCTACAAATTTTCTGTATTTACCCGTGAGAACCTATGTTATCCTACCCTATCGTACCTATGTTATTTGTAATAGCTGTTGGTTCTCCTATTAATAAATATAAAACAATATTTAGAGTTCCATCACTTGTTTTGCAATGTAGTTACTCCATGTTAAATACTAGTATTCAGCTCCATCGGGTTAGACTGGAAGCCGAACCCAACCTAGTTGAGGAAAGGCTAAGCAGACTTGTTTTAAAATTTCAAAAAACCGCGATTCGTAGTGGTCACACTTCATCATCAGCCTATAAATATGTTCCCACTGCTGGGACACAGGCCTCCTCTCTGTGAGAGGGAGTGGGCCGTAATCCACCACGTGGGCCCAGTGCGGGTTGGTAGATGTCACGTCTTCGAATTTTCGGTTCTAGAACATGCCGGTTTCCCTCACGATGTTTTCCTTCACCGTTTTGAGAGCAGTGGTGATGAAATAATTTACACAAAGTAAAGCGCCTGTCTGGGTTCGAACCTACGACCTACAACTCGTAAGTCGCGGCCGTTACCACTGGGCCACCACTGCTCTCACTTATCATAAGTTAAATCCTTGTTACCTACTACTTAAAAATAATTTCAATATTACCTGTACAATTTGATTTCAGAATGAGCGTGCATGAGTTTGGAACATTATTCATCGCTATGTAGAACTTTTCACAGCATGAGCTCAAAATAATTTCAAGTATGAAACTCTTAATGACCCAGATATAGAAAAATATGATGGAAAACCATGCTGTATGCTGAAAAAAAATTAATGATTAGATACTACTATAGCAGCCGAAAAACTTTTTTAGGGTTCTGTACCTCAAAAAGAAAAAAGGAACCCTTTAAGGATCACTCGTGTGTCTGTCTGTCTGTTCGTCTGTCACAGCCAATTTGCTCCGAATCTAATGGACCGATTAAGTTGAAATTTAGTACACATAATAATGTAAGTATTTTTGTGACCGTACACAGACGTGTAACGTAAATAAATGAATTTTGAATATGGGGTCACATTTGGAGGGCAAAAAAGAAAATAAAAATAAAAGTTTTGCAAACTGTACCGTGTGACATGTCAAATGAAAGGGCTTGTTGCGATATAATTTAGTGTTTTATTTTTATAATTTTTTAATAAATACATTTAAAGAAATTAAAGAATATAGATGAAAATTGACCATTCTGGACCCTTAGCTCCGAAACTACTGAGCCCAAAATTTAAAAAAATTCAGAGCATGTTTTTTTACTAATAGATTACAATAAAACCTATAAGAAGTCTATGGTTTTAAAATAACATGGTAAATCTTTCAATATTGTGCGTACAAACTTACATTTGCAGTTGGAATGTATGGGAGAACATGTTTTTCTACTATAATGTCAAGTTTTATTTGGGATAAATTCATTCTTACTACGGAACCTTTCATTGTGCGTGGACCGACACGCACTTGGCCGGTTTTTTATTATAGATACAATACATTACTGAATCAGGATCAATTTGTATAATTTTGAAATAAATACTTACATTCACAGACTTGCCCATTAATGGAGCTATTTTAAAAAGTTTAAGTGAAATTTGCAATTTGACTAAAGCGTGATAAAAAAACTCGATGGTGTGAAAAACGATCTGAAAATAAAGATTTTCACATCAATATTTTTCGAAGACTACTGTAGAGCGCTACAAAAATGTTTTTGCGCGTGACCAAAATCAGAAATAACACCGCCATCTTGTTTATTTTTTTCATTTCACAAAACAATTGCACAAACGGCTACCAACAGCGCCCCTCTGACAACGTCATTCGAGCGCCAAAAGGTCCTAAAGCAGTATACAACAAAGATTGTATCTGTCAGAAAACGTAAGTAGAGTCCGCGCCACCACTCAAGTCCGATAGACGCGACACTTATGTCTATGTTATTACATCAAATTGCATATAAAAAAGTAGTTACACAATTTTTAGCTGGTCTTCAATGCCAGCGTGGACTCTACAGTATTTTTACAAACATTTAACTTCTGACATCAACCTTAAAGTTACGAGAATAAAAATCACTGTGATGGAAAATCAGAGGTAAAATAACTGATGAAAGATTGTACATACCATTTGTTGGTAAGAGGTCTTGTAGATGTTATAACACTCCAAAATGTTAACGTAAGCTCGATACATTTTGCTGCAATGAGTTTCATCGTCGCTATGGTCTATCTTTTGCATATTTTCAGCTTGAATGTTCCATAAATTAACTTTTTCGCTTAACAGCTTAATAAGTTGGATAGCGTTAATAATGTTTACATCAAAACACATGATACATAACCCACAGAAGAAATAGAAACTAGGGAGCTTTAGTTTAATGTAAAAGTAAGTTACGATGTAGATATTAAAACCTGAGGCTAAGACGACACTGATCCAATTCCGAATGATAAACCGCTGGAAATTCTTCTTCTCATTCAAAAATCTGTGAACATCTTGAAATTTCAAGACAAATGATATATTCCTTTTCGTTTGCAACACATTGACGCAATAATTGATTGTGAATCCGAAACTGTACAAGAGAACATCAACGTTAGAGTTAATGAACGTTAAGTTAATGTATTTTCGAAAAGTTTTGTCGACATACAGCTCATAGACGCGATTTAAGAAAAGAAAAATGGATGTAATTACGCCACACAGTGACACCAGCTTTACTGTAAGACTGTTTGGATATATGGAGTTATCCTTAATGCGATACTTGGGACACAACAAAATGTTATGCATGAGGTTTAGAGGCAGAAGCATCGACTGCACATCTTTGTCAACCAAGTTGTCTATTGGAACCGTGAAACGATAGCTCTTTTTTCTGTTCAAAAGTTTTTTTAATTTTGAGGACTTCATTTCGCTAAGGTTCATAAGACACAAATGAACAATTGAATTTATAAAAAACGTTTTGTTGAACAAACTGTTTATTAGAGATGGTTGAAATTAAATGTAAAGAAAAGACCATTAATATTATTAGTCTGGCCCTGAATCTTTAATTAGGACTGTGGCGTTTGGCTTTTTGAATTGGGTCACAGACTAAAATGTATTTAATTATGCCTTACGGCTGTCTTATTAAGGAAAAAAAGAATTATTTGCTATGGATTTATTCATATTAAGACTGCATTTGTTTTAAAATTGATAAAAAAAAAACAGAATATCAATAAAATATTGAAATAACCTACTTTTATTGTTGGTAATCCATTAGCAAAATAGACCTTGAAAAACTATATTTTGTTTCTATTTGCTTTTCTAGTGTAGGTTAGGAGGTGTAGGCGGCAAAAACAACAGCAGTTAGTTTTTCTAAATGACAAGGAAGGTCGGACTGATCTTATCATCCTGCAAAGTCCTTTGTTAAAGTATAGTCGACCTTGTGATTTCTGAACTACTTTTGACAACAATTCCCATGTCATTTTAATTTTTTGTTGCCTATCGGGTAGATTACTAATAATATTGGACACGTATTTTTTTTTTTATACGTAAGTAATCAAAAGATTACGGCGATACATTGAGTTAAAATGTGCTATGATGTTACGAGTTTGTAGATCTTACTTGTACTTTGTTGTTCACATAATTATAATTAATGTATACAAAATATGGTAAAATATTTTAAAAGAGTAACGGTGGAGTTTCTACCCATTCTTCTCCATACGAAAACTACCTTTTGGAAGAGGCGACTAGAATCAATTCTATTTTTTGTAAATTTTGACGTTCAAAAGTGCCTTTTTGTGCCTAATAGACATCAATTATTTGAATTTGACTTTGACTTGTGACGTAGCGACCCCCACTCCCAGGGAACTTTAATGCATTTTATCTAAGTCATTTTTTAGGGTTCCGTAGTAAACAAGGAACCCTTATAGTTTCGTCATGTCCGTCTGTCTGTCTGTCTGTCTGTCTGTCCGCGGTCTAGCTCCGAGACCCTTAGTACTAGAAAGCTGTAATTTAGCATAAGTATACATATTAATTACGCCGACAAAGTGGTAAAACAAAATTATGAAAAATATTTTTTTTTAGGGTATCTCTCATACACGTAAAGTGGTGATGTTTATTATTTTATTTTTTTACCCCATGGTGAGGGGTATCATTGGAAAGGTCCTTTAAAAATATTGTGAGTTTGCGAAAACCATTTTTGGATTCAGGGATTCGTTTGCGAAATATTAAGCTTTAAAGTGCTAATTTTTGTTAGAGTCAAGTGTCCCTCCCCCTGCCGGCTAAATGGTTGGTTTCGGGTGTGTGAAAAAAATCACAACAGTAGTTTATATAACGAAATTAAAAGAAAAACTATCACAGCTAAGTAGGCTCTACAGGTTAACGAGTAATAATCAACCAACTTAACTTTGCAGTTGCAAAAACATGTTTTCCCATACATTCCGTATGGGAAAACATATTTTTCAACTACAAAGTTAAGTTTGTTTTTGGGATAAATTCATCCCAACTACGGAACCCTTCATTGTGCGTGGTCCGACACGCACTTGGCCGGTTTTTTAATTAATATGATAAGCCAAAAAATACGAGTCTAATTTTTTTTTATTATCTAACTGACAGTCTTAATAGAATTTCTATTTCTACCCAGGGATCATCCCTTTTGAAATTTAACGTTGACGTTAAATTTCGTTTTGAGTTAAACCCATATGAAAAATCGAGTATTTCCATTCAGGCCACGGGGCTCACTGGTGAGCCTTATCTTACTGAACCATTCCAGCCATGGGGGCTTACTAGTGAGTAAACCGCGTGAGAAGTCCAACGTAAACGCTTCCTACAAGCCAGAGATTGCAGCTATCAAACAAAACGCGAATAGAAGTGAGCTGCGTGGTCTTGTAGCCGAACCGGGTGGCAAGGTTTTCAAATTCAATATAAACTTGTAGTTTTTATCAAGGTTATTGAATCTTAATGATACGGTAGAAAATATTATTCCGATTTAACATAACACATAACATAACATCACGCCTGTAATCCCCGAAGGGTTAAGCAGAGGTATACTCATAGTACACCCACATTTCGCCAGTTATGTTTAAGTCCGATGTAATAGGGGGCGAGCCTATTGCCATCAACCGGGCACAAATCCAGACTCCGGGCTGCTACTGAGAAATTCCATATAGCAAAACCCAATAACACTTTGCCCGACCCGGGAACCGGACCCAGGACCTCATACTCGGCAGTAGCGTTTGCGACCACTAGACCAACGAGCCGATTTAATAGCAGTAATAAAACTTTTAAAATAGTAATAACGTATTTATTCAAATACAAAAGAACGTAACATTTTTTCGTTACAAAGTAAAAATATCGGTGGCATTATTTATTGAATACAAACTTTTATAATATTATCAAAAAATACATGAAATTCAACAATCACAAATATGGCACTTCTTTTTATCAAATACCTATATAGAATCTATATATTATATATTACAAAACAAAGTCGCTTTTCGCGTTTGTCTGTATGTCCCGCGTTGTTTTTCTAAAATACGCAACAGATTTTGATGAGGTTTTCAACATAATTTAGAGAATGTATTCCGGAAGATTTATATGTCATTTATATAAAACTTATAGATAATTAAGAAATCTCGATTTTTTGTCAAGTCATAAAAACCTTGCGAAGCAGAGGCGAGTCGCTAGTTATTAAATATTTAATCAGTCAGTAATTTTTTTTTTATTTAATTCACAAAACTGATGTATAATCTAAACACAAAATGCAGTAGAATAGCTACAAAACAATATGTCTGATTGACATCTACTAGATGTGAATCTAGCATGCATATTTTAAATAACACAAATTACACTTACAATCTAAAAAAAAAGTTATACAAAAGATATGGAAAAGTTTCGGGAATTTTTTTTAAATATAAAAAACAAAAATATAAAAAAAAGTATTGTGTGGTTTTATGAAACCACGGTAAAAGTGAAACTTTTAAGCGAACTATAGGCGCCGCCATATTGGCCTTGGCTGCTCTGACGAGCGCCTTTCATTTTATCCCTACTCCGCGGCCGACCGTCACGCGACGTGCAACACACAGACGAAAAAGTTTGAGACGATGTAATAAAAGTTTCACTTTAAAAATATACAATTAAATATCTACATAAGTTTAGTCCTTACTGAGGCTACAGAACCAGCAAAGACATCTATATCGCCACGAACGGAGTAGGCAAGAGAAAGCATGCGGCAAATGGGTGAAAAATTACCTATGTTAGTTCGACTATGAGTCAGAACAAAAGTTCTTCGTTTCATTGGGCGGCTACGCGGGATGTAAATATTCACTTGTTCTAAAAGCTCGGGAGAATCTATCATCATGTCATCATGAAGCATACATATTTATTTTTTGGTGAATCTTATTAAAACAAAGTAAACAAAGGAAAGGTTTAGTTAGACAGCTGGGGCAATAAATAGACGTTTTTTGACTTTGTTTTAGCCTGTTGACTACCCATGATTGATACGTTATCTGCTTATCATTGGCAACATGTTCTTCTGACGTTTCCACGGAGTGTTTTATTCTCTTCAGTCTCTTTACAGTCACATCATTTTGTTAGACTTCGCAAAGTTTCACCATTATTAACCTCCGGCAATCAAAAATTTGTATGTTTTTTTTAGTCAGTGACTTGTACAGAGTCAAAGTATTTACCATGGCGAGAAAAGTGAAATAGATCCTCACTTGTCGCAATACTGCGCGCGATTTATCACTACGAGTATAACATCCGCACCAAGCGCGCACGAGGTGCACCGTAGCGTGACCTCACGACCCCCGCCAACTGAAAATACATAACCTTTGTACTAGGTCACGGAACCCACACAGAACCTTTTACAATATCTTAAAAACTAGATAATAAAAGCCGCTAATTTTTATTTTCCATAAATTCAATTTACCGCATTTTATAAACTTTGGAATGAAAATTACCGATTTCCTGATTTAGGCTTGGCCCGAATGGTATAGTAAGGTTAGGCCCACCGGTGGGTCGTAAAGCATACAACGTGCTAGAACTATCTAATTTTCACATAGACAAATGGACTTTGTCCTTTTTTAACGCGTGCAATTGACATTCAACCCATGGTAATAAAACAAATAACGGGGTCGACTATACTTAGAACCTTCATAGGACCTGTTCTTTCTTATGCCTGACACACCACCTTGTGGCTACAGAACCAAAACTGCATGCCTGCATTCTACGGGTAAGTAGAGTTGTATATATAGTACGACTACGATTTGCCAGATACTCCATGTTCCAAGTTATTTGGGTCAAGCCAATTTCCGTTGCACAAAAAGGGCACAGATCCAGAGTTCGGGCTACATCTGAGAATTTTGTAATAGAAACATTCAATAACACGTTTAAGATTAATGTTGCAATTCCAGCTTCTAAAAAGAACGAAACACATATGTCCAATACGTCCGTGTGTCAGGAAGCGATCAACTACAACATTAATTCATTCATTAATAATTATACAATAACTCATTCAAAAAACCATCCGCCTGGTGTCGAGAGGCGTAAGCAGTTAGCCAATATTCCATTCTACGCATTTATAAATGCTAACGCCCTCTAGCTGCGAGTGACACAAACAGAATGATACTCTCTTACATTGCTCCCGCTACTCAACAATAGAAGGCGCTACTGTACCCTGTGAATCCAAAACACTGTATCTGCAGGTACAGTGTTTTGGATTAACAACGTTCATTCGATTTCTTTTAGCCTGTTCCATGCTGTAGCATTCATAGTTTTTTTTACTTTGTATGAAAAATACTGAGATATAACAAGGCAAATTACACTGTATCTACTTAAAACTCAAGCCAAAAACAGAAAAACACGGCAACTGAAGATGCAGTGTATTGCCAAAATAATTTTCGCACGTTGCAAGATAGTGTTTTGTCAAAACAAAGTAGAAGTGCTAGCGCGTCGTGGGTGCGCCAATCAGAGCGAGGCCGGGCGATCAATCTCAATGATTAATGTGATTATTTATAAGTTCTTGTGCAGGACAGCCGATCCCATATTGACAAAAAATTTGGTGCAATTTGGGTTTTTTCTGAGAAATTTCTGTCAAAAAAAGTTATTTAAAAAACAAAAAACCCGACTGCAAAAACACATAACTGAAAAGAGAAAAACAAGCATTATAATCTATAGAATTTTGGTATTGCAGGCGGGACAAACCAATAACCTGAAATGATGGTGTAAATTTTGTTTGTCCCGCCTGCAATACCAAAATTCTATAGATTATAATGCTTGTTTTTCTCTTTTCAGTTATGTGTTTTTGCAGTCGGGTTTTTTGTTTTTTTAAATAACTTTTTTTATTTCAAGCTTTTTAGTTTTATCAAAATAACTAGCTTTTGGCCGCGGCTTCGCCCGCGTGGATGTCGGAAAATATCCCACAGGAACGTGCTACCGGGATTCAGAGTATCCTATGTCCTAACCCAGGTCATGGCCTATCCGTATGCCTATCATCTAAATCCGTTTAGCCGTTACGGCATAAAAAGGTAACATGCTGATAATAAATCTGTTTTAGGGTTCCGTACTTCAAAATGAAACATTAAAGCCCTTAAAGGATGACTTCAGTGTCTGTCAAGACCCATTTTCTCAGGAACGCGTGGAGGCATCAAGTTGAAATAGATATTAAAAACTTAGATCTACGGTCTCTTGGAAGTGTAACGAAAATCAAATTTCCAAGTCAACGCAATAATGGGCACGCCACAACTGTGGCAATAAGTTCCCTCATTGAAGAGTGACTAGAGAGGCGCCACGGCATCCATACCTTCCACCTGACGCAGGTTCTCACCGGACACGGTTGTTTCGGGAGATTCCTGTTTCGGATAAGGTGGAAGGAAACGCCCGGGTGAGACCATTGTGTGGATCGCCCAGAGGACACGGTGGAGCATACGGTGGAGGTCTGCCTAGCTTGGGCGGGGAACCGCCATGTCCTCGTGGAAACGATCGGCGGTGGTGATTTTTCGCGTCCGGCCCTGGTCCAAGCCATGGTACGCTAGGGCCGATGCCTGCCAGGGTCGCGGGAAAGTCCGAAAGGGTTACCGTGGCCCCTGGCAACACACAGGCAACTGAAGGAACACGGATGGGTTTTTGTCAGTATAAGCCTAACACGCTCTGCCGCTCCGCCCAGAGCGAGAGAAGTTATTTGATAATTTTCCCACCCAAAAAAAAAGTTAACGATATAAAAAATATAGCCATTTATGCCGCATATTTTGACACTCGCAAATAAACCAGTCTATTTGGTACTTCCCGTTGGTCCATAAATTCAATTTACCGCATTTTATAAACTTTGGAATGAAAATTACCGATTTCCTGATTTAGGCTTGGCCCGAATGGTATAGTAAGGTTAGGCCCACCGGTGGGTCGTAAAGCATACAACGTGCTAGAACTATCTAATTTTCACATAGACAAATGGACTTTTTCCTTTTTTAACGCGTGCAATTGACATTCAACCCATGGTAATAAAACAAATAACGAGGTCGACTATACTTAGAACCTTCATAGGACCTGTTCTTTCTTATGCCTGACACACCACCTTGTGGCTACAGAACCAAAACTGCATGCCTGCATTCTACGGGTAAGTAGAGTTGTATATATAGTACGACTACGATTTGCCAGATACTCCATGTTCCAAGTTATTTGGGTCAAGCCAATTTCCGTTGCACAAAAAGGGCACAGATCCAGAGTTCGGGCTACATCTGAGAATTTTGTAATAGAAACATTCAATAACACGTTTAAGATTAATGTTGCAATTCCAGCTTCTAAAAAGAACGAAACACATATGTCCAATACGTCCGTGTGTCAGGAAGCGATCAACTACAACATTAATTCATTCATTAATAATTATACAATAACTCATTCAAAAAACCATCCGCCTGGTGTCGAGAGGCGTAAGCAGTTAGCCAATATTCCATTCTACGCATTTATAAATGCTAACGCCCTCTAGCTGCGAGTGACACAAACAGAATGATACTCTCTTACATTGCTCCCGCTACTCAACAATAGAAGGCGCTACTGTACCCTGTGAATCCAAAACACTGTATCTGCAGGTACAGTGTTTTGGATTAACAACGTTCATTCGATTTCTTTTAGCCTGTTCCATGCTGTAGCATTCATAGTTTTTTTTACTTTGTATGAAAAATACTGAGATATAACAAGGCAAATTACACTGTATCTACTTAAAACTCAAGCCAAAAACAGAAAAACACGGCAACTGAAGATGCAGTGTATTGCCAAAATAATTTTCGCACGTTGCAAGATAGTGTTTTGTCAAAACAAAGTAGAAGTGCTAGCGCGTCGTGGGTGCGCCAATCAGAGCGAGGCCGGGCGATCAATCTCAATGATTAATGTGATTATTTATAAGTTCTTGTGCAGGACAGCCGATCCCATATTGACAAAAAATTTGGTGCAATTTGGGTTTTTTCTGAGAAATTTCTGTCAAAAAAAGTTATTTAAAAAACAAAAAACCCGACTGCAAAAACACATAACTGAAAAGAGAAAAACAAGCATTATAATCTATAGAATTTTGGTATTGCAGGCGGGACAAACCAATAACCTGAAATGATGGTGTAAATTTTGTTTGTCCCGCCTGCAATACCAAAATTCTATAGATTATAATGCTTGTTTTTCTCTTTTCAGTTATGTGTTTTTGCAGTCGGGTTTTTTGTTTTTTTAAATAACTTTTTTTATTTCAAGCTTTTTAGTTTTATCAAAATAACTAGCTTTTGGCCGCGGCTTCGCCCGCGTGGATGTCGGAAAATATCCCACAGGAACGTGCTACCGGGATTCAGAGTATCCTATGTCCTAACCCAGGTCATGGCCTATCCGTATGCCTATCATCTAAATCCGTTTAGCCGTTACGGCATAAAAAGGTAACATGCTGATAATAAATCTGTTTTAGGGTTCCGTATCTCAAAATGAAACATTAAAGCCCTTAAAGGATGACTTCAGTGTCTGTCAAGACCCTTTTTCTCAGGAACGCGTGGAGGCATCAAGTTGAAATAGATATTAAAAACTTAGATCTACGGTCTCTTGGAAGTGTAACGAAAATCAAATTTCCAAGTCAACGCAATAATGGGCACGCCACAACTGTGGCAATAAGTTCCCTCATTGAAGAGTGACTAGAGAGGCGCCACGGCATCCATACCTTCCACCTGACGCAGGTTCTCACCGGACACGGTTGTTTCGGGAGATTCCTGTTTCGGATAAGGTGGAAGGAAACGCCCGGGTGAGACCATTGTGTGGATCGCCCAGAGGACACGGTGGAGCATACGGTGGAGGTCTGCCTGGCTTGGGCGGGGAACCGCCATGTCCTCGTGGAGACGATCGGCGGTGGTGATTTTTCGCGTCCGGCCCTGGTCCAAGCCATGGTACGCTAGGGCCGATGCCTGCCAGGGTCGCGGGAAAGTCCGAAAGGGTTACCGTGGCCCCTGGCAACACACAGGCAACTGAAGGAACACGGGTGGGTTTTTGTCAGTATAAGCCTAACACGCTCTGCCGCTCCGCCCAGAGCGAGAGAAGTTATTTGATAATTTTCCCACCCAAAAAAAAAGTTAACGATATAAAAAATATAGCCATTTATGCCGCATATTTTGACACTCGCAAATAAACCAGTCTATTTGGTACTTCCCGTTGGTCCAGCAGCATGAAGTTTGGCGAGAAGTAAGGTCAAGTAAAGAGGATAATCCGAAAATTGGTAATTTATAGTTCTATAATGAACGGCAAAGTTAAGTTTATCCTGCAATCTGAGATTAAAAATTCAAAGGCCGTGTCTTGAAGTAACATTTAGTCTGCATTTAATTACTCTAATAAAAGTTTTTTTTCAATTGAAAAAGAACAACATTAACATTAATACATTACAACATAATATGTTGTTATTCATTTTAAGTTTGTCCTTCAATCCAGATTTGGAAATTCGGGCAGCCGAGCAGGCACAGCTTTGAAACGGGACCCTCAGGGCACAAGTCCTACTCACACTTGACCGGTTTTTTAACAAATTTTATATGATTCTAATTAAGTTTATATGATTCTAAATGCCTTTCTTAAAATACAAATTGTTAATTTTACTATTATTGTCACCATTGATTTGTCGTACCTACTCTTGCCGCCATTGAACATATTAATACAGGACCTGCATGTTTGAAAAGTTAGTTTATGAATTTAAATTGTAATAACTTTTAATGAAGACTTAATGTTAATCCAAGATACGGACTATGACTATATTTCCAATCCCAAAAATCTCTTGAAAAGAAGACAAAAAAACAATATTACATGTGAATTTTAATATCATCCCCTATTTTACCCTCTTGAGGGATAATTTTTGAAAAATGCTGAAATACGTCATTCTTGATTTGTTACCAAAAGCACAAATTTAAATTTTCATAGCCCTAACTTAAGAAATGATAGGTTTCCCATACAAACTTTCATCCCCTTAGGTTTATTTTTGAGACAAAAAGTTGCTTATGTCCTTCTCCGGGATGCCATCTATCTCCTTGCCAAATTTTATCGAAACCCGGTCAGTGGTTTAGGTGTGAAAAGGTAGCATACAGACAGACAGACAGACAGACAGAGTTACTTTCGAATTTATAATATTAGTATAGATGGATGAATTGATGATTGACTGCTTAGCTGCATAAAAGTATAGCGGATTGATAATCATTTAAAAGTTAAATCTATAACTATCTGCTACATTCGGTCCTTATTCAGCCCTGTGAAGTATTGGAATAATTCAACTGTTGCATAGTATATTGTGTTCATTTGAATAATAGTAAGTACCTCATTAAAAATATTTTTTAACATACAAAGGTATACTTGTATTGTGTTCTATCTCCTCTCATTTCCTACGAAATGTATGGGAGTTATTTTTCAATTTCTGACTTTTCTCGTACTCAAACCTCAGTTGGCCCAATATAGTTTTTTGATCCTAATAATAAATAATAAGAAATAGGATCGACTGGCATCAAAAAAGTTTTTGTGAAAATTGGACATTTTCTTACTGACTGATTTTTTTTTTTTTCAAAATCTGTGAATGTAGATCAAAATGTTTCAAAATGTTAAGGACAGTCTCCTAAGATGGTTTCTTTGTAGCGACAACGGTTAAGGTACCTGCCCTTATTGCTCCATCTCAAAATCCACCCTGTATATGCTATGATTGACTGCTTAGCTCCATAAAGGTACAAAAGGTTAAATCCGTAACTATCTGCAATATTCTAAACTTTTGGTTAGTCTTTTTACAATTTGCGGTAAACTATATAAGAATACGAACATAATGCTATATTGCTCATCCCCCATAGCAAATAGCGTGATAATAATTTTTGAAAAATCTATTGTGACGTTTCCATTATTTGACTATAAAGTTTACGTATACCAATTTTTAAGTTAATTAAGCTACACAGTAAAATCCTCCATTGTAAAAATTAATATCCCGTTTCACCCCATTAGGGGTAGATTTTCAAAAAACCCTGATATACGTTTTTATTTATTTTCAGTTTTAATTATAAATACTGAGTTTCGAGTTAATTAGACCGCTCGTTAAAATTCTTCCATACAAACTTTGATACCCCCCAATCCTCCTTTAGGGGGTGCTTTAGAAAAACTAAAAGTGGCAAACTTTATAATTTACATAGATAAGTATTCGGCTAAGTTTCAAGTTTATTAACTCAAGGAATAAGATTTTTCATACAAACAAAATCCCCCCTTTTCACCCTCTTAAAGGTCGAATTTCCAAAAATCCGTTCTTAACGGACGTCTACTAACTATAAACTACCTTCCTACCAAATTTCATCTTCATACGTCAAGCGGTTTTCGATTTTTCTTGATGACCGAGTGAGTGAATGAGTGAGTGAGTGAGTGAGTGACCTTTCGTTTTTATATATTTAGATTAGACATTAACTTTTATTTGATATCAATAATGTTTTTTTTTTAAACCTACCCCTCCCTTTTTTTCTATTTGCAGATGTAATATATAAATATTATATAGCCTATGACACTTCCACAATTAATACAAATCTAACGACACCTCATATGTTAAAATCCATCAAGCCGTTTAGGCTACAGAGCGTGCCAAAGAAATAGACATACATACATACAAACATACATACATACATACTCTCGAAAAACATTACCCTCCTTCTGGAGCAGTCGGAGCAGTCGGGTAAAAACGTAGTACCTACTCCATGACGGGGGGGCAAACTTCTTTGTGCACCCCCTTCCAAAAACAAAGTACTCCATGATGGGGACAAACTTCTTTGATCACTGCCTTTCAAAAACGAAATACTCCATGACGGACAGGCAAACTTCATTTCTTCGGCCAGTCCTTTCCAAAAACGAAGTACTCCATGACGGGAGGGGTAGACTTCTTTGATCACCCCCTTCCAAAAACGAAGTACTCCATGACGGGAGGGGCAAACTTCTTTGATCACCCCCTGTCAAAAACGAAGTACTCCATGACGGGAGAGGCCAACTTTTTTGATCACTCCCTTCTAAAAACAAAGTACTCTATGACGGGCAGGCAAACTTCATTTCTTCGGCCATTTCTTTCCAAAAACGAAGTACTCCATGACGGGAGGGGCAAACTTCATTGATCACCCCTTTCCAAAAATGAATTACTCCATGACGGGAGGGGCAAACTTCATTGATCACCCCCTTCCAAAAAGAAATTACTCCATGACGGAGATGGGCAAACTTCTTTGGTCACCCCCTTCCAAAAACGAAGTACTCGAAAACGGGGGGCAAACTTCTTTTCTTTGGCCACTCCGTTCCAAAATTGAAGTACTTCATGACGGGGATGGGCAAACTTCTTTGGTCACCCCCTTCCAAAAACGAAGTACTCCATGACGGGTGGGCAAACTTCTTTTTTTTTTGGCCACTCCCTTCCAAAACGAAGTACTCTATGACAGGAGAGGCAAAATTCTTTGATCACCCCCTTCTAAAAACGAAGTATTCCATGACGGGAGTGGCAAACTTCTTTGATCACCCCCTTCTAAAAACGAAGTAATCCATCACGGGAGGGGCAAACTTCATTGATCACCCCTTCCAAAAACGAATTACTCCATGGCGGAGATGGCAAGCGACTCGATACACTAACCGAAAAACGCCAAATTCGTAAGGAGAGACCTAAGCACTCGTTTACCTAAACGTTTAACTCTGCCAGACAACTATATTGCATTCATTGTGACCGGGTCTTTAAAACTAAAATCGTTTTGGCGAGTCATATTAGGGCACACGTCAGGAAAGAATAATTTCAAAAGGACGCCGCGCCATTATCGAAATAGACAAGGACGACAGGACTATATTGCAACATATTGATTCCGATGAAAATGTATGCAGTTCTTCATCAGCCGAATTATTCATGAAAATCAAGATTTAAACAAAAACTAATTTATCTATACTTAGAATATAATAAAATAAAAAGCTAATTGCCACAAGGTCTGGGAACGATTCTAATGCCGAAGTTATAGGTTTTAGAATTTTTGTCTGTTTGTTTGAACTTATGTTCTGTTCAAATTTATATGCCCTTTATGTCTGGTCAGTCTGTCATCATCACCTGCCTAGCCTTTTCCCAACTATGTTGGGGTCGGCTTCCAGTCTAACCGGATGCAGCTGAATACCAGTATTTTACATGGAGCGACTGCCTATCTGACCCCCTTATTCCAGTTACCGGGTAACACGATACCCCTTGGTAAGACTGGTTGTCAGACTTTCAGGCCTCTGACGACCCGTCACAAGTGGTCTGGTTAGTCTGTATACTTTAAATTATCACGCTATTTGCAATATTGCATTATGTTTGTATTCCTCTATAGTTTACAGCAAATTGTCAAAAGGCGAGCCAAAAGATTAGAACGTGCAGATAGTTACAAAAACCTTTTGAATGATATCATTACGCCATACCTTTTTATCGGACTAAGCAGTCAATCATGGCATATAATATTTAAGAACGGCTATTTTAGTTAACTTTCAACAAACCAAATAGCGGTTCGACGACTGCAGTACGAACCTGTAAGTTTCAATCCCAACTATTGATATTTTAGGCGATATTTTTTTTTTTTTCATTTTGTTATACTATTTATTATGATAATTCGTAGAACGTACACAGAATAACATCAAGTTTAGGCCTCTTCTGCTATCTATGGTTTTAATAAAATAAATATCTATGGTTAGGTTAGTGGTTGGTGAGAAATCGCATATTTACAATCTACTGTAGTTAGGAATGCAATTAAAAATGGAAGAAAATTATGCAAATAAATAAAATTCAGTTCCAACGTAATGAAACAAAGCTTGGAAAAATGTTGTCGTCGTTTGACAGGAGTAAACTAAATTTTAGATTATGAGTCTGGTGTATTTTTGAGTGGTTTTTAACAATTAACAGTTTTTGGCTTAGTGCTTATCCTTTGCTGTTAATCGGATTACTCTCGAAAAACTACCGAAGAATACCTACCTACTTAGTAGCAGCTAAGAGCCAACGAGAGCGGTGATACTGAACTTTACACAAACTCACAGAAAAAATAATTTATTTCAACGACGAAGACGCGACGCCGGCAGCCTAGGCAACGGTTGCGAAGGCTGCGCCCTGCATGCGCAGCGCCCGCCGTCAAAAAATAACAATAATGTCAAATAGGAATTTACGTGACATTCTGTAAATATTAGTATATTACGTATGTAGTTATTTGTGCGTGTATATAGTTTGTTACTGTATTTTTTAGGTAAGTGTTGGGGAACTTGTATAGCTAAGCTATTTAATAAAAATGCAGATTGGATGCAAAAGACGTGTGCTTCGTATAATTGTAATCTTGTACAGTACAGTGACGTTAGTGACAATTGACATTGACGGAAAATGATGACAGATTAAAACTAAATGTTGTGTTGCCAACATATTGCCGGGGCAACTGAAAGATTAAGCAAATAACTACTTATTGTTAAAGTTTATAAAATATTAAAACACCTTTTCATAGACAAATCAAATTGACATTATAATATAAATATACTAATGTTAGCAAAAAAAGGAAACAAACCTAAGATTTATTATCTTGTTAAACTGACAATATAACAGATATGTACTAATTTCTTCCTTATAAACAAAATAAAATTAAAACGAAATTTTAATCATATTAATTAGCACCACTACATTCTAGCGGTAGAACACAAACTTTCATTACGGCTCTTCTATGTGTATGGCCGTTTGCAGTTTTAACTTCAACTACTCTTACTTTACCATCTTTACCTGGGTAAGTATTTATGACTCTGGCTAGGGGCCAGTATAGTGGTGACAAATTGTCATCCCTTAGGATCACTAATGTTCCTACTTTTACATTAGGTTGAGTGTCTTGCCACTTAGGGCGAGATTGTAACAAATTTAAATAATGCTTACTCCAAACCTTCCAGAATGACATTTTTATCTCATTACAAATTTTCCAAAATTGAGATTGTTTTACTATGTTTACATTAGGCTCAGGATAAGTATTTAAAGCATTTCCTATTAAGAAATGACCAGGGGTAATACAAGAATAATCATTTGGATCATTAGATAATGGCATGAGAGGTCTGCTGTTTAAACTAGACTCAATTTGACATAGGACGGTATACAGTTCTTCATAAGTAAGAATAGACTTTAGTAACACTCTCTTTAAGTGGTATTTTACACTTTTAACGCCAGCTTCTGCCAATCCAGCGAAGACAGGTGAGTAGCAAGGCAGAAAATGAAAATTAATCCTCTTTTGAGATGTAAATTGACAAACCTGTCTTTGGTGAACTGGCGAGTTGTGCAAGTTATGTAGTTCGTTTAATTGGTTCCTTGCGCACTTGAAGGTTGAAGCATTGTCGCTATATATGTCTGTGGGTAATCCACGTCGCGATATAAATCTGTTTAGGCAGGCTATAAAAGTCTCGGTTTTTAAATCGGAGGCCAGCTCTAAGTGGATAGCTTTTGTTACAAAGCACACAAAAAGGCAAACATAACCTTTTGAGATTATAGGTTTTCTGATCCTGGCTATTTTAAGTGGGATCGGACCAGCGTAATCTAACCCAACCTTTTGGAAGGGGCGACATACATTGACTCTATCTGGCGGCAAAGAACCCATTAACTGTTTTGCTACTTCAGCTTTTAATCTAAAACAAACAGTACACATATGTAACACTTTTTTAACTTGTCTGAGACCGTTTACAATCCAGAATCTTTGGTTTATTGATGACAGAACAAGCTTTGAACCCGCATGGAGGTTTTTTAAATGTTCACTTGTAATAATTAAGTTAGTGATACGTGAATCCTTAGGTAAAACAATGGGATGTTTCTGTGTATAAGGAATGGAGGCATTTTGTAATCGACCACCTACACGAACCAAACCTCTGTCATCAATAAACGGACATAACGGTTTTAAATTACCTTTAACAATTGTTTTGTTACATTTTAGAACATGTATATCTTCTGACAAATGCTTTTGTTGTTCATATTTTATAATCATTGACAATGACAGGTCAAGTTCTTGAGTTGTAATATAATTAAGTTTATTTTTAGAGTTTTTTGACTTTGCATTCTGACCAAAACGTAAGATGTAAGCTAAAACTCTTATCATTTTATTGATATCAGAAAAATTTTCAATAAAATCGAGACATAACGATTGCTCACTAGAAGTAGTACAAAGCATTGCACTTGAGCATGCAGAGTCGACGCTAACCTCTGGTAAATCCTGTGGCAAATTTAAATTTAATTGTGGCTTGTACTCACGTGACTTGAGAAACGCTGGGCCTTTCCACCACAGGGGATGATCAGCTAGCTCGTTTGGCATGACTCCTCGGCTAAGACAATCTGCGGGGTTCTCGTTCGAGCTAACATATGACCACATGTATTTTTGTGTGAGTTGTGAGATGACCTTAACGCGATTTGCTGTATAAGCCTTAAGTGTATTTATATTAGTTTTAAGCCAGGCTAATACTATTTGTGAATCAGAATAAAGTATAACATCCTGTATTTGCATTTTAACAATCAATACATTGTGAACTCTGCTAACAAGCTTTGCAAGCAACAGAGCTGCATTGAGTTCGAGTCGAGGAACTGATAAAGTCTGATTGATAGGATTTATTCGTGATTTCGAACAAAGTAAGGATATCTTGACATTGCCTACTGAATCTACGACTCTTAGATATACACAACAACCATAAGCAGTATTGCTAGAAGCATCAGCAAACCCTATAATTTGTGTAAAGCTTGTGTCATGCATACCTATATGTCGCGGTATAAGCATTGGTTTCATTGTAAGCAAGCTATTATAAAACTTATGCCAAAGCTGCAGCAGTTCACAATTTGGCACCGAATCCCAGTCCAATTTTTCTTGCCATAAGCGTTGCATGATAGCCTTTGCACTCACCACAATAGGTCCAGCAAGACCTAGTGGGTCATAGAATCCACTTATGAAGCTAAGAATTTCACGCTTAGATTGAGGCATGCTATCAACAGTTTTTGGACTTGATAAAATAAATGAATCTAACTTAATATTGTAATTCATACCTAGTGTTTTTAAAGAAGAGTTATTTTTCTTTAGATCAATCTCATCAAAATGTTGTTGATCTTTTTGTATTTCTTTTAATAATTCTGGTGAATTTGACACCCATTTGTGTAACTGAAAACTTCCTAAACTTAACAAACTACATAGTTGTTCCTTTGCTTCTGATAATTTAATTAATGATTTTTCAGAAAAAAGAATGTCATCGACATATGTGGAATTATTTATAATAAATGCAGCTACAGGGTATTCATTCTGGTATTGTTCTGCTAACATTTTCAAACATCGAGTTGCCAAATAGGATGAACTCTTTAAGCCATATGTAACTGTGTTTAATTGAATACATTTAACACTTTCGTTTGGAGAGTCTCTCCATAGAATATTTTGTAATGACCTGTGTTTTGAATGTATTTTTATATTTCTAAACATATTTTTGATGTCTGTTATAAAAAATATTCATCAACTCTGAATAGCATTAAGACATCCACTAATTCTTTTTGTACTACAGGACCATTAAGTAATAAATCATTCAAAGATGTTTTTGTATTGGTTTTCATGGAACCATCAAATACAACCCCCGATTTTGTAGTCTTTTTATCTAACCTAAGTACTGGGTGATGTGGTAAAAAGTACACTGGATCAGTAGATAAGTTATATTGACTGATATCAATTAATGTACCATGACCTTGTTTTAAATATTCATGAATGAACTCTTTGTATAACATATAAAGATTAGAATCTTTTTTAAATCTAAGTTCTAAGTTATGAAATCTTTTTAATGCTAAATATAATGAATCTCCTAAAGTTTGATTGATCGAATCTAATGGTAACTTCAGTGGCAAGATTACTTGAATTTTATTATTTGTAGTATCTTGCTCAACATTTTCACAAAATATCTTTTCACACAAGTCATGTTCAGAATGTGTCTCTGGAAAGGTTTCTGGAACACTTTCACACTTCCAAAACTCAGCAATAGATTTATTTAAATCAGAATCACATTTTTTGCAAAATAAAGTAACAACTGGTTGTGTGTGTTGTGTATATGTGTTACCTGCAATTACATAACCAAGTCTTGTATTTAATAATGGAGCTTTAGATGTGACACTGCCATCAGCTGCCTCCGAGCTGGACAGAAGAACTTGAGGCTCAGGCGGCAGCAGGATCTGGAAAAATATGTCAGCACCTAATAGAATATGTATGTTACTTGGCTCATTGAACTTCTTGTCAGCTAACATAATTTTGGGAGGTAAAACTAAATGATTTAAATCAAACTTTCTTTGTGGTAACTTTGAAGTTATTCTGTCCAATAAGTAACATGTGACTGAAATTTTATAATTCTGAGTGAGGGAATGTACTTCCAAATTTACCTTCTCCTTTAATTTATTTAAAGTATTGCCTATACCGATAACCGGAGTGTTGGCTGTATCAATTTGTAATTTTAATAGATTTGAGAGTTCTCTAGTCACAAAAGATGCTTGTGAACCAGTATCTAGAAGAGCCTTGACATGAACCTCAGTACCATTGCTCGCTAATAGTTTTACCTGTGCTGTAGGCAACAGTACTTGCTCAGAGGCAGCCTCGAACATCAATGTTACTGGAGACGATGCTTTATCTTCATGGAGCAGTGAGTTGTGCCCTTCTTTGCAGACATCACATTTAAAGTTATATCTGCACTTTTTACTATGATTATTTAAACAAATTTCACATATTTTGTTAGATGTAGCAAACTTGATTCGATCACTCGCAGACATAAGTTTAAATTGTGGACAAGTAAAAAGCTTGTGGTTGGACTTACATAGCAAGCAGCTTCTTGTTCCTACCGTGTCTGCAGTAGCACCTGCATCTGGCTTAGCTTTCTTCACAGCTGCGACATGAGCCACCTTTGATGTTGGCTGGGATCTCTCCGATGGCCGCTCTGCATTCTCAAGTGCAAGTGCACGCTTATCTAGAAAATCAATAAGGTGCGCAACCGTGGGATCTTGTACTCGAGCCAATTGGAACTCCCTACTGCATAATAAATCTAATTTTCTGGTCAGAATACAAAGTACTATTGGATCCCACTGATCCACTGAGTGACCTAGGTTTTTTAAGGCAGCCAATTGTTGCTTTACTACTGATACAAAATTTCTTAAATTAGTTGCTGTTGACTTATTTATAGGTCCAATGTCTAACAAAATGTGTAAATGTTCATTTGTTATTTTATATTTATTATCATATCTATCAAATAGAATTTTTCTGGCCTCATGGTAACTCTCAGAAGACAAGGTGAGATTTTTAACTAGATCGTGAGGTTCCTCTTGTAGAAAATTTCGTAAATAGAAAAACTTTTGCACATCATCTAAATTATGATTTTTATGTATGAGTGAATCGAAGACTTGTATAAACGGCTTAAACTCGGAGTACTTACCAGAGTACGTTGGTACATTTATGGTAGGTAACTTTGTATTAAAATTGTTCGTAACACACTCGTTTTTATTACAATCGTTTTCACATTCAATTTTGTTTAACAACTCCCTAATGACGGTGAGCGTATTGATGTAATTTTCTTCTACATCATCGTCGGCATCGAGGTCGGGTTCTATGGCGCATATCTCCAACGAGAATTCTTCATACTTCTGGAATGCATTTCGAAGACGCTCTTCCTTTAGAATTAACGCCTGTTTAGAAAACTCCTTATATTCCTCTTTGTCTTTGAACATGTTTCCAGTTTTCGTTATCGAACCTTTGATGGACGCTCGTTTCCTGACGAGCATCTTGATTTGGTCGACTTCCATTGTTGAAAAGCTGAAAACTTTCTTTGCACACTGTAAACTTGCCAGTACAACAATTTGTTTCGGCTGTAACTGTAATTATCTTGACCGCACAAGAACAAGACAACACGTTTTTCTGTAAATCTGAATCTGCCTGCACAAGTGAAAAAAAAATATGACGGTTGCGACGCGTTGCGATTCGAAAATACTCCCGAGTTCCGTTCGGCGGGCAGTGCGTGGCGTCGGCGCGTGTGCTGCTCGAGCGCGATGGACTCGCCCGTCGCTGGTTGGCTCACAGGGTGGCGTGATATCACTTGAGCCAATCAGATGCGTCCTGCTTGGCGCGGCGACGAATCTATCTCGGCGTCCCCGGAAGTTTTTTCCTGCTTTCTAGTCGAACCAAAATTAGATTTCTTCACAGAATACTCGAACGCGGCGCTCGAACTTTCTGGAGCGTTTTGGATTTGCCCTTGAAATTGTAAAGATGGACTTGCCCGTTCCTTTGTTCGTTACAACCGGCGGCGTGGGTATCTTCTGGAGTCTATTTCCACAGGACTTCACTGTACTTTCGCTGACTGTATTATTTTTGCTCGAAGGACCATGTTGGGGAACTTGTATAGCTAAGCTATTTAATAAAAATGCAGATTGGATGCAAAAGACGTGTGCTTCGTATAATTGTAATCTTGTACATTGACGGAAAATGATGACAGATTAAAACTAAATGTTGTGTTGCCAACAGTAAGTTTAAGTGTTTTTGATATTATATGCTCAATGCCGGCAGTAGCGACGCCGGGACTTACGCCAGTCAACCTGCCACATCGCTTGATGTCCAGCTGGTAAGATGTCCACATTGCTCACAGGCACGTTTTTTTAAAGGCGAACGGGGGCTGAGGATACACTATGGCAAGATACACAAACCACATAGTGTACCATTGTGCCCCCCAGCCACATCCCCAACATCAACACCTTTAGATAAAACCTTGTGGAAAACGCTTGCAAAATTAAAAAATTCTATCCCAGTGTTAAAGAGAGTTCCCCGGGGCGCGAGACGGTCTGTTGCACTGAATCTGGCGCAATGTCTCCGTCTTGCGACCCAGGAGAACTCACAAAGTGCCTGGGAGCAATTACTTACCTTCCCTTATAGGATTCTGCATGTGCAAAAAAATTTGGCAACTAAAAAAACCTTAACAAACCAAATTAAAGAAAATTGTAACAATTCGACCCTAATTTTAGACCCAAAATTACCTGCATTCAAAAATCAACCACAGAAAGGCTTATGTGCACATGTGGAATCCAAATTAAGTAAAGGTGACATCAGGGGAGCGGCCAGGATACTGTTCAGCAGCGATGTGGTGGCGCCTTACTCTCCAGAAACGCTAACAGCCCTAGAGAGTAAACACCCAGCGCCTGCGGATAGTCTCACGTTTCCCGATCCCCCCGACCCTCCTGTCCTAAATTCAACCGTCCTAAACGTTTCGGCGCCCCAGCTGATTGCAGCCGTGAGCTCTTTCCGGAGCGGTTCCGCCGGCGGCCTCGACGGCCTGACTCCACAACACCTAAAGGACCTATTGAGTTCAGGCGCCGGGGACGCTAGTGAGTCGCTTCTGAAGGAGCTTGCGGCCCTGATTAACCTCATGCTCACCGGCGGTGTGAACGAAGCCGTCGTCGACGTCTTATACGGGGCAAACCTATGTGCCCTGCGCAAGAAGGACGGCGGCATTCGTCCCATCGCCGTTGGGTGCACCTACAGGCGTACGGCAGCCAAAATATGCTGTAAGCTATTCAGCGAATCTCTTACAGCTAAGTTTCAGCCCCTGCAGCTTGGTTTCGGCTCAAGAGGGGGCTGTGAGGCTGCCGTGCATGCCCTTTCCACCTTTTTGAACTCCAACAAATGTGAGGTTATCCTCAAGGTTGATGTTAAGAATGCCTTTAACTCTGTTAACAGGGACACTTTGCTGGCTGAAGTCAAAAAGGAATTACCCGAAATTTATGGTTTTATGTGGCAGTGTTACAGGTACCCCTCTAAATTACTATACAAGGACAATGTTTTGGAATCTGCAGTAGGATGCCAACAAGGTGACCCTCTCGGGCCAGTCATTTTCAGCTTAGCTATCCATCCAATTATCCAGAAACTAAATTCAAAATTTAACGTGTGGTATTTAGACGATGGAACGCTAGGAGGTGATGTAGACACCGTTTTGAAAGACCTACAACTCCTCAAACAACAATTTAAATCCATTGGCTTGGACCTTAATCCATCAAAATGCGAAATTTTCCTTTCTGACATAACTGACAGACAATTGACCCTTGATAAATTTAATGCAATAGCTCCACAAATCAAAATTTTAGAAAAAAGTTCACTTCAGCTCCTAGGTTCCCCAATTTTAGAAGACAGTTTTTCTCCTTTCATCGACGAAAAAATCAAAAACTTTAACGACGTTTCGGACAGACTTACCAAAATTAATTTACATTCGGCATTCACCTTGATTAGATACTGTTGTTTTGGTCCAAATTTTATATATTGTCTACGCTCTTCCCCCTTATGGAAGCAGTCACACCTCTTGGACAAAATTGACCAAATTATTCGCAGCACATTAACATCCATTTTAAACGTGGCCCTGGACGACCGAGCGTGGCTGCAAGCTACACTACCCATCCGTTTTGGTGGCCTCGGCGTCCGCAAAATTACCAGTATTAGCTTACCCGCGTTCCTGTCCTCTGTCCACAGCACTGAAAAGTTGACCGGGAAAATTTTAGCCCCCTGCCTGGTTAACTCTGAAGTGTCGTGCTTGACCGTTGCGGAGAACGCCTGGAAAGCGACTTGCCCGAATACAGATCGGCCCGTGAACCCATCTTCCCAGAGGCAGTGGGATGAGCCGCTCTGCAGGTTGGTACGGAACAATCTTATTAATACGTCCACCAATACTGCTGAGCGTGCCCGCCTGCTGGCTGTGGGTGAGTGGGAGTCGGGCCTCTGGCTTCAGGCGCTACCGTCACCCAACATAGGCACTATGCTGGGTGATACCACCTTCCGGCTCGCTACCTGTCTGCGTCTGGGTACTCCTTGTGTGGCTCCGCATCGCTGCCAGTGCGGTGAAGGTGTCGACTGTCTCGGACATCATGGCCTATCCTGCAGTAAGAGCGCGGGCCGGATAGCACGGCACGCCAGTATTAATGACATCATCCGTCGTGCTCTTGTCACCGCCGGAGTGCCAGCTGTTTTAGAACCCAATGGCTTGGCACGCGACGATGGGAAGAGACCAGACGGAATGACCATAATGCCTTGGAAGGTAGGTAGGCCTTTGGTGTGGGATGCAACGTGTGTCGACACCCTTGCGCCATCCCATCTTCCTAGCTCGGCGAGCTGTGCTGGGGCTGCTGCTGCAGGTGCGGAAAACCTCAAACGGCGCAAATACTCCAATCTTATTGGGACTTATATGTTTGAGCCGTTTGGGGTTGAAACACTAGGGCCATGGGGTCCGAGTGCTCACCTTGTTTTTCAAGACATCGCCAAGCGGCTGGTCGACTCTACACGTGACCAGAGGGCTGGCCTATTCTTTGGTCAAAGAATCAGCATTGCCATACAACGTGGCAATGCTGCCAGCCTTTTGGGCACTTTTCCTACTGACAGCGATGCGGACGAATTTTTTGATGCCCTATGATTATTTCTCCCTCCTTTTATATACTTCTACATATTAATTATTATTTTAAGTATGATAGTTTTTAAATAATGTAAATACGTGTGTAAATAATAAAGAATTAATTATCTACTGTTATATTATTTTAGTAGCATCAGTTAGTGTATCAGTGTTTTGCCATTAGGTAGTATATGCAAGAACGCAATCGTTCATTAATTCAATAAAAACGAAAAACTTCGCAAGCAATGGGAAATTTCTACAGAGGCTGTCTCAGGTCACACGGACAACTGTACGTCGCTTTGTTCCGTGTTACCCGTCCTGACTCTCGATATATTTTGTCTGCTGAGACCAAAATTACTGTTATTTTAGAATATTGTGGTGTCATACGACTTCCACTTGAATGAAGTCGCGGGCAGAAGCTAGTAATCAATAATGATTCGGATGTAAGTGTTTTATTGAAATACACGTGTGTTCCTAATTTGATTAAGTACGCCTTTCCAATTTATTTCGTTGTCGATATTATTATTTGAGCTTACAAATTAATTGTAACCCAATATCAATTACTCATTCACTAGCCAGACTGTTTCCAGCTTATTTCCTGTTCTTGACATTTTACACACAACGACTTTAGTTATTCAAAAAATTGTATAGTGAACAACATGAATACACAAAAAATATTGGTTAACGAAAACATATTGAGCATTTTCTATCCTTTTTACTATATCAGAACCATCTTATGTGTGCGCGAGTACAACATCAATAATAATTATGTTCAAACGGTTTCTTTTAAAAATATCCTCTATACTATATTCGCGAATTGTGTTATGGTTTACCTGTTCATCTCAACCATGATATACACACGTTTTAGTATGACCCAATCCATGATTACCTACATACTCATGTACAGCGAGTTTCTTTTTTATTTCTTTGCGGTTTCTTTTCTGAATTTGTTTTACAGCACCAAAAGTGTTCGTTTATTATCAATAATCAATGAGATTAATCGAAGACTTCATTGCAGCAGAGATTTGAAGAAGTTTAAGCTTATTGCTCGGGTGTCAGTTTATTCCATCGCATTGTGTAGCTTCACTTTCTTTTTCTTAAAACTTTTTTTTGACTTGCACTGGTCATGGATGAGAGCCGTATTCGTGTTAGTAATGCTATTCTTAGATTTAGAAATAGTTCGTATAGTACTACTCATTTATATTATAACTTGCAAAACAAGTAAATGGAACGATGACATAGAAAATATAAATCTTCGGAATGATAATGAAGATGTTACGATTGATATAGATTCGATCTTAGAAGATATGTATCATGTGTTGAACTCACTTGTCGAAGCTTGGAATCTATTGACTGAAACTTCTGGTTTGAAAGTAAAAACAAAATATACTAATATTACTCTAAATAAGAAAAGTGAAAGGAAAAAAACTTTAATTTCGGAAGTCGGTGTCTTTGGATCATTATTTAGTTTTTTGCCACCGACTTCCGATGTTAAAATTATTTTTCAGTTTGTGGTTTGGTAGTCGGTTGTATTTTTTGTAAAAAAGTTTTTTTTTTTTCACTTTTTTGTGGGTTGGTTTGTAATTTATCTAAGTTATAATAGCCTAATGTCAACTGGTCACTACCTTTTATAAACTATTGCTTTTCCCGATGCAGGGACTTTAATTGTTGAGGAGTTCTCCTGGTACTTCACCATCAGCTGTAATGAACCAAATGAATTGTGACGAGCATCAATTGCTTACCAACCATAATAAAGTAATAGAATCGCAACCCATGAAATACATATTATTGAGTAGTTCTCGTGGCCATCTGTGGTGTCCTTCATCATCAGTTCCACTTTACCAAATGGTGCTTTCCGAGAGCAAATGCACGAGTTACTATAAAATATACCCAAATCGCTATAAGTAGGTGTGCCTTTAATATTTGAAAAGTTCTCTAGATTTCTCCAAGATCCCATCTAATCGACCAAATAACAATGGAACCAACTAGAAAGTATAGGGTATACTTTCTAGTTAGTTTCAAACAAAAAAAATATATTTCAAATCGATCCAGCTGGTCTTCGAGTAATCGGGGAAAATACATTTAAAAAAATGATTCCAACGAACTGAGAACCTCCTCTTTTTTTTGAAGTCGTTTAAAAATAAATAGCGGAGCAAAACTAAATAAAATTTCAATGAATCGTCCATATTTAATTTGATAAACAAGTTTCATTAACTGCAGTTTCATTCAAGTGATGATAATAATAATTATATATATTTTCAGGTGATGTTACATTTTGTTACAACGTTTATACTGAGTTTGGTGCATGTGACTGTGATAACATATTGGTGGAAGGGAAAATTCGTAAGTATTAATTGGTGACCCATGATAGACTATTTGCTATCTCAGTGACAATATTTCCAAAATTCGGTCCTTTTCATTCAAATTCAAATTCAAAAGTCATTTATTCAAACTAGGCTGAGAATCAGCACTTTTCGAACGTCAAAATTACATAAGACAGTCCCTCAAAACGCCCACCCTTCACCACTTCCTAGTGCCTTTAGCTGGGAAGAAGAAGTGGCGCAACAAACTCCCCAGCAGCACAGCTGTCTGTTCAAGTTAGAAAAAAATATTCTATACAATAGTATGCAAAATGCATAATGTAAGTTCATTATGCAACACAAAACATAATTTAAATGATAAATTATTCGCCATATGTCAGCTAGCACACGCCAATATATCAACCAAAAACATCGAGAACTATACTCAAGCAGAAATAAAAAATAAAAGTAAACAGAACTAAATACTCGTATCTAAATCAAAGCCTCCAGGCATGAAGGGCGTGCCCGCTTACATAAAGCTATTTAAAGCTATAATTATTGGCTTTTGCGTACTAACATTGCCAAGTTTACCAACAACAGATTATACCAACAAATTTACATTCAGAGGATTCATAACCCTATAGACTTTCTTGTCTTTCATCATCTTCTTTTTCCATTCTTTTTTTTGCTGTTGGTCATTTTGGATCACTTTCTTCAAAAAATCAAACTGAGAATTCAAGTTGTTCAACTGCTTGCATTACAAATACCATTACGTTTCGGATACCGTTATGGAAATTCCTACAAAAAATTTAACTTTTTAAGCTATTGCATAGCTTTTATCACGGGCTTTGAGCGCGGCGACCGAATCAAGAAATTCCGTAACGTAACGAAAATAAAACCTAACACCCCCCACTCCACCTACCATGTAATGACGGTTCCCATGACAACGTGATGTTGTCATGTGTTATCATGGGAACGTAATTTTTGTTTTATGTCATCACGTCATCATCCCAAGTGTAGCGTTGACAAATAGGAAGTATGGAGGTAACAAATGCTATGCAATAGCTTTACCGCGGCAGTTCCCGAGTGCAACACGTTTTTTTTTAATTCTGTTTATTTTCAGTACGAGTACAGCTTGGCTGTTAGTCACATATTAGGAATAACTCTAATATTACCGAAGACAATCTTGGTTGAAATGGTACTGTCCTTGAATTGCGAAGCATTTTATAATGAAGTTGCGAGAGCTAAAAGTATTATTATATTGAAGTCATCACGAGATTGTGAGTATGAATATTGCAGGAACATGAAAAAAGAATGTATCTATCTATATAGCCAGTAATTTCCCACTGTTGGGCAAAGGTCGCCCTCTTCCTTTTCCACACACTTCTGTCCTTTGCTACTGTGGTATAGTACTTTCGTTAGGAGCATGGTAGGAGTCGTGTCTTCAACTTCGCCTTGGTCAGCCGCGATGTCATCTAGCATTCAATTAGACCCGATTATTGGTACAGGTGCAAAAAAAAGCCGAGGCTGATATACGTGAGTCCATTAATACCTATATTCCATTTGAAATAAGATTAGACATTTAAACAAACCTTTTTTACAGTCCCTTCAACCGATTTTGACTTCTATACCGTAGGCATAAGGATGGCATTAAAAGCAAAAAAGTGGTTACAATACCAACAGTTTACTGCAGCTGCCATTTGTCATGCCACCAACGCAATAGAAGTCAAAATCGGTTGAACAAACTGTAAAAAGGTTTAGTTAAATGTCTAATCTTATTTCAATTGGAATATAGTTGTGGCCAAGAATTGTATAGTAAGTACTTCTCAAATAATTTTTATTTTATTTTTATTTATTTAAGGAAAAACTAACAGTAGCACAATAAAAAACAGTCATAATATCTTAAATACCTATACCATTTTAAACAATTATGCTACCCACTACGTTTTCCTAGTTTTTAAATACTACATATTGTATATAAAGTATTTAAAAACCAGCTAGTAACACAGATACAATACCTATATAACCGGCATTATCCTGGAACTCGTATTTGAATTTTTTTCATTTATAAAAGAAACAAAAATAAAGTAAGTTTTTGTGCGTACATTACATGATGCGCGGACAACAATAATTTATCACGTGCCAATATTTTCGTTTGTTTCTTTTTTACTTTAAACAGCTCTATTGTCAAGCGAGGTCGAAAGGGAATTGCTCAGTTTGTTCGGGTGATCTGGCTAAGCGTGAACAAGATCTTTATTAATAAAAGACTTTCATTTTAAAAACCACTTATCTATAGAAAAGCAAATATTATAATAAAGTTGCAGCAAGATGTAAGAATATGCTTCAACTGGCATGTGAAAAATTGAAACCTTGCCGGGTAAAATCTTTGTAATAGCTGCAACGTGTGTCTTCTGCAATGAATTACATCAACGCCACAATTAACACATCGCATTGGTTCCTCATTCTCACTCGAAGTACGTGTAGCACAAGAGTCCAAGTTCGTGCCGTGGTTGTCATTTAAAGCCGGTTCGAGGTCTATAATAGCGCCAGGTTCAACGTGAGGTACAGATTCATTGTCCAAGAGTAAGGCCGGGTCATCATGAAGAGCGGTATCGAAGTCCATGATAAGAAAAACAAACATTCGAAGCTGCGAGTAAACAAAATAACATCCACAGTGCACGAAACCAAAGCGAATAGTTTTTTCACTGTTGTCAGTTGTCAATGTTGTCATTTCACCTGACGTTAGGAATGTTCGATATATCGATACTCAAGTGGGTCGGTACAACGGGATTTGATCGATTTTTACATCAATTCAACAATATACCTAAACGATTCACTACTGTAAATTGATAAAGGTAGTGAGGATCGATCAAATAATCGTATTACTGTACAAACGTACTGTAAAATCGTAGTGGTCAGATCTATGTACATTTTTAAGCTATTGCATAGCTTTTATCGCGGGCTTTGAGCGCGGCGAATCAAGAAATTCCGTAACGAAAACAACCTAACACCCCCCACTCCGCCTACCATGTAATGACGGTTCCCATGACAACGTGATGTTATCATGGGAACGTAATTTTTGTTTTATGTCATCACGTCATCATCCCAAATGTAGCGTAGACAAATAGGAAGTATGGAGGTTAACAATGCTATGCAATAGCTTTACCGCGGCAGTCCCCGAGTGCCACACGTTTTTTTATTATTTTAGTTAAACAATAAAAAATTAAAATCTAATACTATTAAAGCGGGCCGTTATTTTCCATAAACACGCTTCTCAATCACTACTGACTTTTGTAGAATTGTTCGGGCAAAACCAGGACTCTGCCAATGTAGTAAGAAATTGAATTGAATTAATATTAAAAATGATTAATTAAAAGCGATTTTATGTCATCGGGAAGCAGAATATCGATACAAAGCAACCAGATCGATCATCTCTATAAACGATATAGTAGGAGTTACCAGGAAAAACAAAAAACTGACAATAATCGACATATAGAACCTTTATAAAAAATATGTTAAAATACTAGTAACGTTTTTGATTGTTTTATTTTAAAACAATGTAAATGAGTATAATCTTCTCACACAGTATTGATAGTACTCGTTTTGCAGACAAACACTTTTTTTGGTGACCATAGTTGATTATCTAATCGGTTAAAGACTTATTTTTTGTTTCCGTGCTGGTATCACTGCGTCAAACAAATGGCTATGCTTTTAACTGGTGCTACAGTTTGAATACTCTTTATTTCGACTTTTTGTACGTGTATTTTATTTTATTTTTTTGTGTTTCACATATCTATTTTTATTTTATTATATATTTATTTTCTGTACCCTATGATAGGGCCCGCAGTGATGTCACGGATAGATATCCGTGACATCACTGCGGGCCCTATCAGAATACCAGCGCTGCGACATTTATTTTTAAATGTCGCAGCATATGCTGAGATAGGAGCCTTTTGGCCTCGTACAGGACCTTCTGATTTTATTTTAATTTTACTTTGTTTTTTTTATTGTTTTTTTATTATTTTTATTAATGTTATTATTGAAGGTGTTTAGTTTAATTTGTGATTTCCTGTGCGAGTCTCAATAAATACTTTTCTTTCTTTCTTTACCTGGCAGTGATGCGATGTGCAAAAGTATTTCTTTCAGAATTAATAACACTGTTTGGTAACAATATTTTTTATCGGGCATCTTGTCCACGCTTAACCGAAACTGGTGATTCCTTTTAAATAAAATCTTTGATAAGTTATACAATAGATATGAGTTTTCATAGTAATTTATTCGGCCGCTCAACACGACAGATACGTATTTTTATATTAACATTGGCGGCCGCTGCTCGCATGTGTTTAGCCAGTGCAGCATTTTCAATTTATCTCCAAGAAAGTTGCCAAAATAATGCTCGAATTTCCAACCATTTTTGTGAATGTAATATTTTTACAATATTAGAAAAGCACACATTTTATAACGAGCAACATGAACAAAATAAAAATACAAGGCTGCAGACAAGCAATTCGTCAATTATTGATAGTCTAACATCTAAGCTATTCTACTTGGTTTCAGTAACATCAAAAAGAAGATGGATTAACATGCAACGAGTGTTGGCCACAGATATTCAAGAGATGACAGCTTCTGGTGGATTCCCCGTAGATGCTGCCTTAATGGTCCAGTTCATCAAAACTATCACTGGTTATACTGTTGTGTTACTGCAGTTTGCTTTCTTGTGATTAAGGATTTTCAGAAGAAAGTATTCATTAATTGCTGTATTTTATAATATTATATTGTCCCATTAAGGCACGGTTTAATGTATCTTGCAACCTTTTACATAGCTGGTAGGGTCTGTCAGACCCACCTCTGCACATAAACTGTTGTTTTTCATTCAAATTTAATCGCACTCAGTAGCTGGACTTCATGAATCGCTAGACGCCCTCCACCCGCTACCTCAGTCCGGAGCATATTTCCGTAGTAGGTAATAGGACGTGCCTATGGTTCGCGCGGATTTCTATTAAGGCGACGAAAACCAACTTTTAATGATTTTATACTGAAGATCACGTCTAAATGTGTGTTAAATAAAAGCATTTTCATAATAACTTAATATAAAAACATTTTAGATGATGTTTATAATGCATAGTGAAATTAATTTGTAAAGCTATGTCTAACGTAGGTAAAAAACTGAGAATCACGCAAAATCTGTCAAGCGTATATTACTAAAACCTTTACCATTTGAAAGATAATTTAATTATTAATCTTTTAGTATACGTGTTTTATTAAAATACTTTTTGTTTTATGTGTAATAAATTAATAATGCGTATAATTTGGGACAGCACTCCTTTATGGGTGAGTCCTATTACTGGCTGGACGTACGACGTATTGCGTGAGCTCAGTGCGTTACAAAAACACGCAAGCTAACTATTCAAGGTTACTGGAATATATCTGCGTCTTAAGTAATATATTTAAATAAATATTTATTCCTCAATTCTCGCTGTTGCACCTACCACTGTTTGTCTCTGCATCACCCAAAGGTTGACTGGTAGAAAATGCCTTTGGCATTAAGTCCGCCTCTGTACATTTGTGTGCTTGAAGTATTAAATAAATAAATAATAAGTAATATATGTTATAAGAGTAACGAAGTCCTTGTCAAAAAACGCTACCTGAGTTGATGTAGAAAAATAAATAAATGTTGTTGATTAGTAATTTTACTTTATTTTAACTCGTAAATAATATACACCCCTAGTGAAAACATTAGTTCATTATTATTACATTATATACAAGTGTGCTGTGTTGGACACTTGAGGCGGTATTATTCGGCAAGCCACAGGCGAGCGCGATAAGGTAGCCGAGTGAGTAATGATCAATGCACACGCGTTTCATACGATGTTTTTCAACACACTTGCGAGGAAACAAAACAGACTTGTTGTAAAAAGTTATGGTACAATAACGTAATTAATTAAATGATTCATTTAGATTTATAAAGTTCAACTAACCTTTTTTGCCAGGTACTGACTAACTGGAGCTTCTTATAAAAAAAAATTACGGCGGTTACTGACAATACTTTAGATTTCATTTATTTGATAATAATTAACCACACAACGAAAACGATAACAAATATTTATGGAAAATGGCGTGCTGGTTTTGTCTGTCAACAGTGCTTCCTATGGACCGAGATATCTACAAACAATGTTTTCTATCAACTAAGTTTTCGGCGAAACGTGCTGTCTAGGAATAGAGATTTCTATTAACTTTCTGTATATAGTCATATCGTACAAGCGTGTTTCTATCTAAGGTTCCACACTCTTGTTTTTTCCGCTAGCGATGCGCATGTAGGTGTAAATAAAGGCACTGGCAAAACCGCTGAACAGCCTTTAATAAAAAATATAATAAAAACAAAAAAAAATGTTGAATACGCCAATTATGGTTAATTTGTGGTGAAAAATATATAATTTGATTATATATTATGTTAATTTATGATATTTTATTTATTAACCCAGTAGGCATAAAAAGGCAAGAACTACCGTCGCATAATGGTCCACCTGAAGGACTAAGTGCGGAAACGAAACCCCATAACATAGAACATAGAAGGCAAGAAGTCTCTTTGATGAGATTAAAAAATGCACAAATCTCTGCTCGGGTGAAAATAGAGAATGCTTATTTAATAGTTTAGGATAGTTCATACTAGTTCCATGTATTCAAAGTCAATTTCTCTTAAATACAAATTCCATGCTGCCATGATAGTACTTACGCCATGTTGCCATGATAGTATTCCATAAGTTTCAAAATTAGCCAAACAACAATGGCCGCTAGAAATTGTCTATGGTTTAGTGATGCGGTAGTATGATCTTTATATTATCATTTTTTTTTTAACTTGAACAGACAGCTGTACTGCTGGGGAGTTTGTTGCGCCACTTCTTCTTCCCAGCGAAAGGCACTAGGAAGTGGTGAAGGGTGGGCGTTTTGGGGGACTGTCTTATGTAATTTTGACGTTCGAAAAGTGCTGATTCTCAGCCCAGTTTGAATAAATGACTTTTGAATTTTGAATTGTTTGAATTTTTAAGTTTTGGTGCTATCGATGTTACGATTTTTTTTTTGTAGAGTTTCATCAGTATTTTTTTATATTGGGTAACTTTCAAATAAAAAACAAATCCATTGAAATAATTATGTCCCTATATTAAACCGTGAAAACGAACAAGATATGAATACAATCAAATTTTTCACTCGTTGCTAAACGTGTAGTTACAAACTTTAATCGAAATAAAATTGATAAAAATATTGAAGACTTAAAAAATATTAGCACGCACTTGTACCTACATACGTTTGATATGTCAAAGATTATAAAAAAAATTGCTTATGCTAACCAAATACCTACTTGACAAATAATACGAGACGAGTTTACAGATGGTGTAGCTTAAGAGTGAGTCAGGCATTTCAATGACAAGATAAATTAAGACGATATAAAAAAAAATGTAGGTCGCCTCTGGTCTGTCATTCGACGTTTTTAAATACTTTTTACAAAAAAAAAAACAACCGACCTCCAAAAAAAAACACTACAAAGTGAAAAATAACTTTAATTTCGGAAGTCGGTGTCTTGGGTTTTGTATTTTCGTTTTTTGCCACCGACTTCCGAAATTAAAGTTATTTTTCACTTTGTAGTGTTTTTTTTTTGGAGGTCGGTTGTTTTTTTTTGTAAAAAGTTTTTATTTTTCACTTTTTAGTTGTGGTACCTACCCCACACACTTTCGAATACCACTACCTGCTACCAGTGACAGAAACTTATCATACCATCTACATACTAAGTGGGAAAAAAAAACGTATTTTGTAGCTAACTCAAAAACTATCCAAGCAAAGTTAATAAAATTTATATGGAACCAATTCCAGAGCACACCCTTTCAAACAAAAAAAGAATTTTCAAAATCGGTCCACAATTGACGGAGAAATCGGTGGACATACATAAAAAAAAAAACGAACATACGCGACGAACATATAACCTCCTCCTTTTTGGAAGTCGGTTAAAAATTCAAAATCTATCCCAGTTTTCGCTTTTATTGTTAAATATAATAATAATAGTTTAAATCAAAGTTAAGAAACACGCATAGTATTTAAAAGTGGATGCGATAATACTTGTATCCTATTTAGCGCGTATTTAATCAGTAACACGTAGTTAACGCGTTCAATTCCCAAGCAAAATCAATGTCATTTATTGCTTTTGGCGAGTCGCGATCAAATCCAGATTAGTTATCTGTGGCACACATTACCACACTAGTGCGATAATATAAAGTAAAAAGCACGCGAGTTTAATACACTCCATTATGAACCTAAAAGCAGTTCACTAGGCGCCCCTTTACGAGCAAGTGTGTTGAAAAATAATTTATTTATCGAGTATTATTTGAGAAATAACAAGTTAAAAATCGGGTTCTGACAGACCCACCAGTTACCGTGTAACTTCAGGCATGCCGAACCTTTATACGTCCCTTCACTCTAAAATACTTAGAACCAGAGGTTATCTTTACCACACCACGTCTCGACGCATGCTCACACGCTAGGAAATAATGATTTCAAATGGTTATCAAAATCGATAAGAAAGACTTATACATAACACCTTCCCCGTAGTCCCTAAAGGGTTGGACAGAGGTGTAAATAGACCTGCATTTCTTTCATATTAATATGACAACTTAATTAATATAACACTATTTTTATTTTGAAGATAACATAATGCTCCTTTTTGCTTCGCCGTAAAAACATAACATAACGTCACGCCTCCCCGAAGGGTTAGGCAGAGGTGTATCTATAGTACACCCACATTTCGCCAGTTATGTTTAAGTCCCATGTAATAGGACTAGAATAGGACAAATAGAATAATAAATAACAGGAAAAATAAAAAATAGAATAGGACTAGGATAGGCTTCGCCGTAGTCGGGTAGGAATGGATGGATGGGATGAGAGATGGTATAAACGAAAAGGGAACAATAATTGATAACGTGACAGCACTGATAAGGGTTGGGGAGACTAGAAAAGGAAAACATTTTGTCTCAACCCGTAGTGAACAAGATTTATTTTGAAGAAACGTGCAATATAATATGCAAAACGAAACATCAGTACCAAAATATTACAGAAAAGCAAATTGTAGTAAAACAATTGTGTAAGTAGCTACAACATTACAGAAGTTTAGCAGAGTCGCCGCGTCAACGGCGAAAAGTCCGCAGGCGCTCATCTTCTCGAAATCTTTGTGTATCACCCGGAAGATATTCTTCCAGAGTTTTTTTGATGGTACTGAAATAAAAAAGACGAATGAATCCTACGGCTATTATAAGAAATCAGACTTAGCCAGAAGGGCTATCGTGTTACCCAGTAACTGGGTTGTGAAAGTCAGAAATGCGGTCGCTCCATGTAAAATACTAATATTCAGCTGCATGCAAAATTTATAGGCAGATAGATAAAATATGACTTTAAATACTGAAAGGTTAAGTGACGAAAAACGATACTAAAACAGTTTAAATCCACCACGCATCCTAAGACCGCGGACTCGAAGTCAGCGGGCAGCAGGGTGGCGGCGGCAGTGGCGCGAGAGCAACACGTTCAAATGCATAGATTTATATATAACCGGCCTCGAAGGCAGCGGCGCGGGGAGCGAGCAGTTTCATATAATACTATGCGTTGCCGCGCCGCCGCCGCCGCCGCCGCCCCGCTGCCTACTGACTTCGAGACCGAGGCCTTTTTTTTTGGTTGGGAAATTATCAAATAACTTCTCCCGCTCTGGGCGGAGCTGGAGGGTGGGTCAGACTCTTACTGACTAAAACCCAATCGTGTTCCTTCGGTTGCCCTGTTGCCGGGGGCCACGATTTCTCTATCGGTTTTTTTCGAACCCCCGGCAGGCATTGGCCCTAGCGGACCCCGTCAATTCTGCTGACATCTCATTGAGGCGCGCGTGGAACACAACGCGCCGTCAACCCGGGCTTGGTCCTTATCGGACGGCGAGCTACCCATTGCTCACCGTCCGCAAGCCCACGCCTACGGTGGCCGGAAATCGGCTCGCGATTCCCGCCCCAGGCGTCTCCTCCTGCGGCGGTTAGGGGCATGAGGGCGCGAAATTTGCCTCTCCCTCACGCATTCCGCTTCCTCCTTCGCGAGCATTACCGCTTCGCAGAAGGAGGTGGCGGCCTGCCATTTCCTCTTACTCCGTACCATGGCCTGAACCAGGGCCGAACGCGAGAGATCACCGCTGCCAATCGCCTCTACGAGGACACGGCGTTGCTCCGCCCAAGCCGGGCAGACCTCCACCATATGCTCCACCGTATCCTCAGGCCGATCCACACAATGGTGACACCCGGGCGTTTCCTCCCGCCATATCCTGAACAGGAACCTTCCGAAGCAGCCGTGTCCGGTGAGGACCTGCATCAGGCGGAAGGTGAGGACGCCGTGGCGTCTCTCAAGCCACTCCTCAAAGAGGGGTCTTATCGCCGCAATTGTGGCGTGCCCAACGCTGGGTTGCGACAATCGCATTCTCCATGAGATCTCGCCGGAGCTCTGTCTACTGTGCCGCGATTTCTTGCGGCATCGGAGTTAAGCCCCGGCGTTTCGCCTCCTCGCGCTACTCCCAGATGTGCGCGAGGACCTTTGCCTCCAGATCTCATGGCGGTAATCCGGCAAGGAGGCTCGCCGCCTCGCAGGAGACCGTGTGGTATCCTCGGGCCAGCCGAATGGCCATGACCCTCTGGGACGCGTTCAACTGGCGGGCTGGCCGCAGCCTCAATGAACGCGCCCACATCGGTGCCCCGTAAAGGGCCATGGACCGCACGATCTCCGCATAGAGCCTCCGGCAGGAGGCGTTTGGATCCCCTTGATTGGGCAGGAGCCGCTTCAATGCAGCCCCGGCCCGCTCCAGTCTGGGAGCCAAACGTCGGAAGTGTTCTACAAAATTCCACCGGCCGTCGAGGACGAGTCCCAGATACTTCATTGTCGACTCGACACCGATGTGAACCCCTCCCGCCATTACCTGGGAACCCGACGGTGGCGCATTCCGAGGACCATGAAAACCCATGGCCTCAGACTTGTGCAGGGCCACCTCGAGTCCCAGCTACCGGATCCTGTCAACGATTGTCGCAACCCCGCGTGTCGCTAAATTGGCCGCCGCCTGGTACGACCTCCCCTGCGCCAGGACCAACGTGTCGTCAGCGTAACAAATGACCCTGACGCCGCTAGGGAGGTCGGTGCGCAGCACCCAGTCGTATCCGATGTCCCACAGATGCGGCCCCAGGACCGAACCCTGCGGGACACCACACGACATCTCTTGCCGGTTCCACTCACCCTGGTGACCGGGGTAGATGACGGCTCTGTCCGTCAGATAGGCTTCGACCACAAGACAGAGGTAGATCGGCATCCGGTGATACCGGAGTGCCTCCCTGATGCAACTCCAGGGCAGGGTGTTGAAGGCATTGGTGATGTCTAGAGACACCGCCAAGACGACCCCACCCCGGACCACAGCATCCCCCGTCGTGAAGGCCCGCACGCGCATGATAGCGTCCACCGTAGAGCGCCCCCTGCGGAAACCGAACTGGCTCTCTGCCAGATCCGGCCCCACTCGCACCAGCTGCCCGACGAGGTGGTCTGCAATGACTCTTTCAAAGAGCTTGCCCACCTCGTCGAGCAGCACAATGGGCCAATAAGTGGACGGAGAGTCCGCTGGGCGCCCCGGCTTCTTGATGAGGACCAGTTTCCCCGTCTTCTAACGAAGTGGGAACTGGCCCCTCTCCATGCATACGCTTAGTAGCCCCCTTAGTCGAGGCCCGAGAGCCCCCATGGCCAGGACCCAGGCTTTTCCGGGTATGCCGTCGGGTCCTGGGGCGGTATTCTTCGCACTCATCTTGCGTACCGCCACTCTCATCTCTACCTCAGTCACCTCCGGAGCATCGTCGTCGTCGGTGTGGTCCGCATCGGGCACCGCAGTAGGCGGAGCCATGAACGGAGGGGTATGATCCCCTCTAGAAGGGAACAGTGCGCTCACCACATCCCCCACAAGCTGGGGCCGGAGACTCTGCGTCAGCGAGGGAGCCCATGGGCGGAGTTTCTCCCGCACTTGTACTACCCACACTTATCTTGTATGGGCGCCCCCACGGGTCCCTGTTGAGAGTCTCCAGCAACTCCTCGCGAGCCAGAGTCCTGGCCCGCAGGATCTCCGCTTGGAGGGAAGTCTTCGCCGCTCTGCACCCCTCGTACACACGTACGTATGGCAATCCGTAGTTGACCCTGTGAGTTTGTGACTACTTAACGGGACTATCCTGTGGCTGCTTTAAGCTAACTTAAAGCCACGGCATAAAAACTTACGAGCTAAGCGACTGCTCGCTAAGGGCACCAGCTGTGAGGTACGAACCTCGGCTTAAGGCGTCGCTGGGGGTAGGACACCAAGATGGGACAGGCTGGTTCATATCTTTATAATTATTATTAACAAAGGAATTTAAAGCTACAGGCTCAGCTTCGGTGCGGGCTGGCACTTTATTGAGTAAAGGTTATTATTACATCGAGGTCACGATCGCAGGGTCCCCTGCGATCGTGACTCGGCAGCAAGGTCGGAATGACGGTTGTCTGTATTTTTGTACTGTACTGATGGCCCTACTGCTCTCCTAGAGGAGGGTTATGGGGTCATCTGGACCAGTAAGAAATTGAAAGTTAAAAGATGTGCGTTTTGTTTTATACTCACAGTCCTGCGATACTTTTCTCACAACATTACTCCGTGCTTTTCCAAGTTCTTTATAAAATGCTTCGTTAGCGAGACAAAGCCCCAACTCCACAAAGAATACTTTGGTTAACCACAGAATTACTCCAAACGTATGACTAATGATAACTTCATAATTTTCCTGAAATTGTAACTAAATCATTTTAGAATAATCGTCAAGAAATCTGCCCTTATAACTACTAATGATGGATCAGCGCATAAGGCCAATTAGGTGGATTAACGACCTGAGGGTCTAAACAAAGTGACGAGGGTGGGGACAGGGTTTTTTTATAGAGATGCGTTTATTTTCCCTCTTTGTCTATTGCATATTCAAAGACAATCGTATTAAGACGAAGATGTCAGTGATCTTGAGTGGTTAGCTTGCGTGTTCTGTACTGAGTTCACGCAATGCATCGTACATCCAACCAGTAATAGGACTCGCCCATCATGGAGCGCTGTCCCTAAGTAGACACATTATGAATTTATTATAAGTATAGCAAAAGGTATTTTAATAAAACACGTATACTAAAAGATTAATAATTAAATTGTCTTTAAAATGGTGAAGGTTTCAGCAAAATACGCTTGGTAGATTTTGCATGATTCTCAGTTTTTTTGTAATAATAATAATTAGTTAGTTAATAAAGGGTGTCTCAGAATGTTTTTCGCTTTTAGATGTTAAATTAAAGAGCAGTTCTTGAAGTTTATTTATGAAAAACAACCGTTTGCAAGTGCGCACCGTTCACTTGATCACACTCATTTAACCTAGAGCTAAAATTTTCAATCACTCGCTGGAGCATCGCTTTTGGAATAGAGTTGATTTCTTCAGTGATTCTTTGCTTCAAAACAATCAGGTTGGGTGGCAATGGATTGTTACTGAAACTTTACTTTTTTGGTAGCCCCATAGGAAAAAATCAGCAGGCGTTAAATCAAGGCTCCTCGGTGGCCAGTTGATGTCTCCTCGGTGACTTATCACTCTTCCAGGGAATAAATCGTGAAGAGCAGCTAATGAGTCATTTGTAACATGATAAGTGGCTCCATATTGCTGGAAAAAGGTGTTGCGGTTGTAGTTATGACTACAACCTACGACTGACCTGTATGACTACAACTGGTTTTGCATTTTTGTAGCCAAAAAAGTCCGGATCATATGGCAATATCGATCAGAAGAAATTGGTCAATGCAAAAACGAAAAACATTCTGAGACACCCCTTAGTAAGTTTTTATAATATTAATAATAATTTTCATAACTTGACAAATTAATTTCACTATGTAATATATAAAAATAATCTAAAATATTCATATAGTACGTTATTAAGAAAATGCTCTAATTTACATTCAAATCAGTAACACTACGAGTAGTCTCGTTTAGACGTTACCTTTAGTATAAAAACTTTTTTACAAAAAACACAACCGACTTCCAAACTACAAAGTGAAAAATAACTTTTATTTCGGAAGTCGGTGTCTTTGGATCAGATCAGTATTTTAGTTTTTTGACACCGACTTCCGAAATTAAAGTTATTTTTCACTTTGTAGTTTGGAAGTCGGTTGTGTTTTTTGTAAAAAAGTTTTTTTTTCACTTTTTAGTCGGTTGGTTTGTAATTTATCTAAGTTACAATAGCCTTATGTCAACTGCTCATCAAAAATACCCAAATCGCTATAGATGTGCCTTTAATATTTGAAGAGTTCCCTCGAGTTCTCCAAGATCCCATCATCAGATCGTGACCAAATGGCAATACCCTAACAAAAAAAGAATTTTTCAAATCGGTCCAGCCGTCTTCGAGTAATCGGGGAACATACAAAAAAAAAAATCCCGACGAATTGAGAACTTCCTCCTTTTTTTTGAAGTCGGTTAAAAATCATTAAAAGTCTGTTATCGTCACCACTGACACACACGCACTTTTTTCCTCTGTTCCGTTTTAATTCAATATTAAGCTCAAAAATTAATATTTAAATAACTGAAGTATTAATCGACTTTTGACGCTGAATGTACATTCTTTCATAACTGGCGAAATGTGAATATTAGTTACAATTCTGCGTAACCTTTCGGGATTATAGGCGCGTTGTTAGTTTCAGCTACGTACATTCTTTAAAGACTACATAAAACTACTCATACACACTGAAGATATAACAGCTATCCTTGCTATGTTATCGCTACCCTTCCTATTAACAATAATGCTATGCTCTGCGTCCGGCGCTCGGCGTGGCCACTCGCCGTGTTCGGGCTCGTGACAAGTCAATCGTCATCTTGAGGATGCCTCGTTGAGAGGTGAAACACGTGTCGATTTCTTACAAGGTTTATTAAGACTCTTTAGGAATAGTTAAACGAAATATGGCTATGCTTGGAGTTTCCCTACGTGATCGAATCAGAAATGAAGAGATCCGCAGGAGAACCAAGGGAACCGACATAGCCCGAAGAATTGCCAAACTTAAGTGGCAATGGGCAGGGCACATTGCTCGCAGAACGGATGGCCAATGGCGAAAGGTTCTGGAGTTGCGATCTCGTACCGGAAGACGTAGCGTTGGAAGGCCTCCCATAAAATGGATCGATGACCTTGTGAAGGCCGCAGGAATCCGCTGAATGCGGAAAGCACAGAATCGGTCGAAGTGGCGGTGCTTGGGGGAGGCCTATGTCCAGCAGTGGACGTTTTTCGACTGAAATGATGATGATGATGAAGCGAAATAGGTTACTCAATATATCTATGTCTATTGTATTTTAACGATAATGCTGAATATACTCACGAAATGCGATTTAGACCATATTATCAGAACTCCTACATAAACCAGTGTCTGCACAAATGTGGTTATGAAGTGGAACAAAACCTGAAAAAGAGTTTTACGAATAATTATATTTTTTACCGAAAGTATATAAGTATAAGTGTATTATAACATATTTCTTGACGGCATGTGAAGACAAGTCAGAAGTCCATGGGCGTCTTTAATACTCTGACACCAGGTTAGTCACAATAAAACAGAAAGTATGATCAAAAAAAGCATCTGTATTTTTATTTAAATTGTTTCTAATGAAGAAACTTCTACCCCAAATGGCTATGCTGATAATGGCAATATTATCACCACATTTGGACATTCTTTAGTGAAAAGTAGATGCTTATCTTTTCCTCTACTCTTAAAATTAAATAATAGTAAAGAAAATTACACTAAATCCAGAAGTTTTCATCGTAAGATCCCAAGCATCCGAAATTGATATAATTGTATTTTGCAATTCTTCCAATATTATTTCTCTATCTACAGCTATTTCATCATTGCCGTGTCCAAAATTAATATTTTTTATATTATAATTCCATCGAATAGTTTTACAAGTCAGCATATGAGTGTATAGCATGATTTGAATTATCTCTAAATCCAAGAGTATCGATGTACATACATAAATTCCTCTGAACAATGTCCAAGTAGGGTCGTAAGTTATTTTAAAAACTACCAAAATAAAACAAAATAGCAGGAGTGTAACTGTTAAGGAATACGACATGGTCTTGAATTTTTTTGTATCACTGCTGCTGTAAAGACATTTGCTAATCTCGTAAAGAAGTGCAAGTAAACGCACGGTTGTTGTGCTGTAGTACAAATTGATTGCACATACTCCTGCAAAGTTGAACAAATACTCCAAATATATAATGTTGTATATACTCCCGTATGTTTTTACACTAAACTTGGTGTACTCCATGATTCCGTGATAATAACCAATCATGGTAGAAATCATAATTACAGCGTACACTACATTTTTTCTCGTAACATTTCCCACATAATTATTATTGATATTATATTTCCGCATACACGAGATGGTACTGATGTAGTAGAATGGATAGAAAATGCTCAAAAACTCTTTGTTTATGTAAATTTTTCTTTGATGAATATTTTTAAAGAACATTTTTCTGTTATTGTAGCGATACGTAGTAAAAAAGTAACCATACAAAATAATAATCTTAATTGGAGATTATTCAGATGTACCTGACTCTTATGGGTAAACTGCAAACGTGAACAAGTAATACGAAAAAGCGATTATGTTAAAGTAAGTGAGCTATAACTATCGTTGTCAGTCAATCATCGCTAACGATGCGCTGGTATTTTTCCCTATAATATTAACTAAGCAATTATCTTGAAAGCTAGCTCAATTTACATAAAGTCTGCAAACAATAAAATATGTTTCAACTTTTTCATTAATTTGTTAATGGATGCTCGGACATAAGAAATGACGATGGTAACATATCCTAAACTAGAATCAATAAAAAATTATGTAGATACTATCGTTGTAGACAAACATATTAACGCTTTAATGAGCAGGGCTGTATAAATACTTTATTATACGAAGTAGCACACAATATCAATGTCTTTCTAAACCGAAACTTAAGTCTTTTGTTTCATTCTGTGCTAATCCAAAAGAGCAACAATGATTATTAAAGGCAATAATTTACTAATAGAAATAATAATACACCTACATAATAATATGTCACTTGTTATTGTTGAAACTAGTATAATAATGCCATTTTTATCGTACTTACAATTAAATCCAGTATAAGAAGGTTTATTGAAACCAAAATAAAAATCATTAGTTTCACTAAACTTTAATTAAATAATAATCAATGCTACTAAAATCATCACAATTCTTTAAGCTTCCATCTTCTCTGCCTCTATAGCTACTGCCTTTTCTTTCTCTATCCTCTTCTCTTTCTTAGTCTTCAAGTCTTCATAAATCTCTTCCAAGATTCTTTGTTTTGTCTCTGGCACATAAATAAACACATAGACGGTTGTGCATAGACAAACAGCTCCGTAGAAGTAGAAAGCCACGTGAGCTCCTACTGCATTTACTAAAGGCCTGAAGAACAACGTTTGCAGGAAAGCAGCAGTTGACGCCGCTGACATTGTCGTTGCCATTACTGATCCTCGATACTGAAAAAAGATAGAGTTGATGAGTTCTTGCTCCAAGCACCCATTATTACAATTTTGAAATGTTCAAATTTTGCTCAGTTCAAAGTAACCAAATCACTCAGTCATAAGTTAAGAACAAAGGAGAAGAGATAGATTTACATAGACTATTGATTTTTAGCTTAGTGCATAAAGATCAGACGCTAGACAGATGAAGAAGATTCATAATATAAAAAGTAGCCTTTTACGAACAAGATTAATTAGTTTTCTCCAAACAATTTACTGACGACACAAGATTTTGATAATCACTTCAATGACCAAAAGCGATTGAAATGATTATCAAAATTGAAATGGCTGTAAACAAAACGTTAAACAGACGATTGAAAACTACAGTTTTCATTAATCAGGCAGCGCATTAGAAGACATTGCTGCCTTTTAACTTTAAGATGAAATAATTACAAAACATAAAAAAAAATTACGTGCAGAGTTATCATTGACACCTACCTTAAAAGAAAAGATCTCTCCAGTAACAATGACGGAGACAGGCTGCAACCCAAGCGCATCACAGAAGATGCACAAGCAGAGAGCGATGACCGGCAACCAGGCGGGGGTGAAGACGTCATAGTCTCGAGCCACGTACCAGGAGGCCAGGGCACACATGCTCAACCCTGATACGAAGGCTGTAGCTATGAAGAGGGGCTGTGGATAGTAAGAAAAATAATAAAGATGCATGTGTTTGATATTAAAGTGTTACTTACAGATCCCAAGCAAGAGAGGGTTTCAAATTCGAAAACATTTTTCATTCTCAGAAAGTGTGATCATCAGTTATGTTTCGAAAATTATTTTCTAAATCGGTCTAGTTAACGGTTAGTTGCATTACGATTTTTTCAAATCAATTATTAAAGAAAAAAACAGTTTTTCTGTTAACTCTAAGTTGATTTAAAAGAGAGAAATGAAATCGAGCCCTATATCACGAGGAGGCAAATATTTTGCAAGTGACCAATTGTGAAAACTAGAATGGCATAAGACATATTATGCCAGTGCATATGACTAATTTTAACCATCCCATTTTTAGGGTTCCGTTGCCAAATGGCAAAAAACGGAACCCTTATAGATTCGTCATGTCTGTCTGTCTGTCTGTCCGTCCGTATGTCACAGCCACTTTTTTCCGAAACTATAAGAGCTACGCTGTTGAAACTTGGTAAGTAGATGTATTCTGTGAACCGCATTAAGATTTTTACATAAAAATAGAAAAAAAACAAATAATTTTGGAGTTCCCCATACTTAAAACTGAAACTCAAAAAAATTTTTTTCATCAATCCCATACGTGTGGGGTATCTATGGATAGGTCTTCAAAAATGATATTGAGGTTTCTAACATCATTTTTTTCTAAACTGAATAGTTTGCGTGAGAGACACTTCCAAAGTGGTAAAATGTGTGTCCCCCCCCCCCTGTAACTTCTAAAATAAGAGAATGATAAAACTAAAAAAAATATATGATGTACATTACCATGTAAACTTCCACCGAAAATTGGTTTGAACGAGATCTAACAAGTAGTTTTTTTTTAATACGTCATAAATCGTAAACCGCAATTTACCTTTCATTCAATGTTACTTGCTGCTACGGAACCCTTCATGGGCGAGTACGACTCGCGCTTGGCCGGTTTTGTTTTAAATAGCTGCTGTTAAAACAAGGTGTCAATCTCACCTTCCTTCCAGCTTTCTCTACTGGGAAAGACGCCAAGGCTGCTCCAAGTACTTGCACAGCTCCCAAAGCCATTGCCTGTTGATTGGGAGTCAGGACCATGCTTGATCCTTCAGAAGACTTTAAGAATATTTCCCCAGCAAAATTTAGTACTGGGCTTGAGCCACACGTTTCTCTCGCTAAAGATATTACCATAGCTATTATGAAGGCTCTGACCAGGATTTTGTCTTGTACTGTAAAATAAGATGGTTCAGTGACAAAAATGTAGTCAGTGTTGATTTACTAATTCTTGAAAATACAGAATTTAATAAGAGGTGTTCGCGCCTGATATTATTATAACAGCATGACAATACGCGCGCAAGTCATTGCTAATCATATTCTTTTTCTTATAATTATTTTCTATGTGTTTAACGTCGGTACCTACTTCTAAAATTTTATCGAAATTGTTAATGAAAAAATTCTAGCTTCATGTTATTATTATTCACCTATCAAACTAGAAGTAGCAACTAGTTCTGCTAAATTTAATTAGAATAATCCAATTCTATTGTAAAACTACCAATAAACCAGTTATTGGAAAACTATTGGTTTCATTTGAGCGCCCTAGAGCTCCAAGTTTCTATAAGAAACAAGAGGTTTGGTGATAGGTATTATGCTACAGCCACATTGTAGCGATAAGGTGAACTACACTTCGCGTGTTCGCTCTCGCACACCACTCAATTTTTCGCTGTCAACAGAAGCGCGCGAAGTGTAGTTCGCTTTATCGCGACAATATAGCATTAAGAAAATGCAATACACCTCTACGGTCTACACGCGTGATGTAATGTAATATTATGAATTAAAATTCAATTGGATATTATTAGTATACTGCTACAAAAATATTTTTTGACCTGAATCATATTTACAAGGTTGTTTGTAAACATGTATTGAAAAAACAAGATGGCGGCTTTAGTTCTGAAGGTGGGTGACCTTGCGCCAAAAGATCCTTGTAACAACATTAAATATAAGCGCTATCAAACAGCTGTATTCGAGCAATTAGAAACAATTGAATAGCAAGCTTCGACATCTCTCAACGTTCAATGAGCTTGATTAAAATGATTGGAGTCGTTAGCAACCAAAATAATATCATTGAGCGAATCAAAACAGTCTGATAACTGACGGCGTGATATTTTGTGGCTATTTCCAATATTCTGTTTTGGTAAAAGTCGTAAAACTTAGCAAAATTTATATTTTAATTTTTAATAAAGCGCTAAAAATAAATGTCCTCACATTGAACTTATCACTATAACATTCGTGGTTTGAATTTAGGAAAATACCGTAACTAAACTTTGAGACAAGGTGCTGACCTTCTTGTTAATGCTTTTAATGGACTGAAAGGCGTATGTATAGCACTCCTAAGCTATACACCTAACCAGAACGGCTAAACAGAAATCTTTGGGAAGTACTGACGTGTTCTTACAGTATGTTGTTGAGTACTTATGTAAGACTAGAGATCGGATGCATTCCACCAGCTTTTATGACAAATATTTTAGAGTTCAAACAGTACGGTTATAGAATGCTGTGCCCGTGTTGGTAAGGCGTGTTCAATCTTTGTCAACTTTTAAAATTATGGTTAAAACACTTAATCCTTAACCTTCATCATATATATTATTACTAGCGACCCGCCCCGGCTTTGCACGGGTATAAACCGGGTTATTATACATATAAACCTTCTTCTTCAATCACTCTATCTATTAAAAAAAACAGCATCAAAATCCGTTGCGTAGTTTTAAAGATTTAAGCATACATAGGGACAGAAAAAGCGACTTTGTTTTATACTATGTAGTGATTATATGGATAAGTATATGCTTTATGTATGTATTTATTGTATATGTAATTGGCACACCACAGACTACCTGCACTATTGACTGTCCTTTAAATCCGTCTAAAGATTGTCTTTAAAATGTTGCTTTTAGCGATAAGACCAGCCACTGTACCACCATTTGTAAAATTTCTACTTTTCTACATTTCTGTAATTCACATGGTATATTTTATTAATCTAGATTTTACCTTCACCGTTCCCTATATCATTGTTTCCGATAACATTCATAACCATTGCTAGATGTTTATCTAACATTATCAGGAATAAACTTACGAATAGCTTTGATAACGAAACGGCTGCTGTCTTCATCTTTCATTTGTTCTTTCTTGATCTGGTTTACTTCGGTTATCACATTAGGGTCATCTTCTTTTCTACATCTTAGCCATGCCATTGACCTGATTGCTTCCTGCAATACATTTAATTAAAATATAAATACACAGATTAGACTGTAATAGGCTGAGTTGATTAATTTGATTGACATATTATTCAAAAGCATTTCATCAAACATTATTATCAAAGAAAATTCTTTCGAGTCACAAGCAAGATTGCTGAAAGTAGAATATGGTTATTCCGGGTTAAAAATGCAATTGAGTTTTTCCTTTAGGGTCAGTCACAGTCCGAAGTATGGATTTGAGACTGGAGACATAAAGTAATTGAAGAAATGTCGTGAAATGCCAGCGTGAAGATGATGTAATGCATAATTTGTTTAAGAATTATACCACTGTTGCTATCAGTCGACTCAAAGCATGTTATCTATTCGACAAAGAGTATTTTATTCAGGAGATCATTTATTCAAATAAAACAGCACGTTTAAGGACCTCGTGAAATTTCGTTTTATCTAACTATTCAAATATTGTGTGATTGCTCCCGTAAATGTTGTTAAAGGAAAGGAAAATTACAATAGTTATATATATATGGAATGCCTCGTAGCAAGTTTAAATTTTTTACTGCCTTGATTGTAACAATCGTGACTGCCGAGATGGAGATGAGCTTAGTTGGTCCTGTACCACAATTTTGAGGGAAATTGCTAGTGAATTGATTCAAATGTTGAAAAAATTCATCTAATTGATAACGCAAATGACGCAATGAATATTGTTAAATTGTTGATATGAAAGGTATTGCCATTGTTTCTACGCAATTATCCTGCAGGATAGTGTCATTTGGAAATTCCAAGTAAGAGCCAGGAGCATGGATGGATGTAACGGCATTAGGCTCTTACATGGTAAGTATGGATTAACTACCCCTCTGTCTGGCATTTTTGCTGAACTAGGCCTATTTGACGCAGCCGCGAGCCACACGTTCTTGTTAATTTCTTACTTTACACTTTTTATTTGTTTCCTTTTTTTTTGTTTTTTTAAGCGAAAACTTCCTTAGGTGCGTTGCGCATTTTTGAGATGGGACTAAACCATTGATTTTGCGACACTGTGAAATGCCTCATTTTTAATTTTTGTAAACGCAACTGTGATCTTTATTTATATTAAGTTACGAATCAATGTTCTATGCAAGTATTTTTACTTTAAAGGTTTCGGAAGTATTTTTTTTTTTTTTGTAAACGCGATTGTGCTCTTTATTTAGATAAGGTTACGGACCGATGTTCTATATAAGTATTTTTCTTCCGCCAAGGCGATCTTGTTCAAATTTTCATTTCTGTCGGCACTCCCGGTGTACCACCACTGTTTTACTAGTAGTAAATCATGTTGTGTTGTATGCCAAATAAAAGTATTTTCTTTCTTTCTATCCGTTCGGGGAATAATGACGTAATTTATGTAACTACACTTATGTTCTATCTTCGTAATAGGGATAATATTATGGTCTTATACATTATAGTTATTGTGCGAGAAGAAAGAATTTGTGTGCAAGAAGTTAAAATAAATAAATTATATATTGATAGGCAAGAACTTTATCATGGTTCTCACATGTCCTTAAATAATAAATGACGTTATGTCAATATTTTTATCTACGTTACCTTGATAAATACACATTATTTACGTGTTCTACAAAGTAAAAGCCTATAATAAACATAATGATATGCCAAACGAAATAGAATACAAAAACATACTTAGAGAATATAAAAATATTGATTTCTTACCTCGGTATCTCCTTTTTTAATCAGGTACGATGGTGACTCAGGCATCATAATGAAGAGCACCAGGTGGACTGTCGGCAACATCAGACAAATCCACAGGATAGTGCGGTAGCTTAGAATGTCACCAATGACGTAGATAAATAAGTTACCCGTTGTATGGAATAGGATCACCTTGAAAAGTAGTTACGAATGAAATAAATAAAGAAATATTAGAAACAATCATTTACATTTCGCTTATTTAAGTATGGACCAATAGCAACCGCATGGTTAGTTATTTCATACCATCAACAATCCACTACTGGATATAAGCCTGTCCCAGATTCCGCCAGTACATCTGTTTCTTAGCCTCCCACATTCACTGCATGGCACTTTACATTCATAGTCATCGATCTATCTAGAGAGCAGTGGCGGCCCAGTGGTAACGGCTCCGACTTACGAGTTGTAGATCATTGGTTCGAGCCCTGACAGACACTTTACTTTGTGTAAATAATTCATCACCACTGCTCTCGAAACGGTGAAGGAAAACATTGTAAGAAACCCATGTCCTAGTCCTAGAACCAAAAATTCGAAGACATGCGACATCTACCAAACCGCACTGGGCCCGCGTGGTAGATTACAGCCCAGTCCCTCTCGAAGAGAGGAGGCCTGAGTCCCAGCAGTGGGAACATTATAGATTGATTATGCTATAATTATCTATAACGCTACGTTAGCTACGTTAGCTTTCTGTTGTTATTTTTTAATTTGTCTGCTCCAATCCAAAAGTTCTTCGACAGATATGGCCACTTAGCTTTGTACCTCTGCAAGCTATGGCCAACATTGCTCTTTTCTTTTCCAGATTTTTTGATTCCTGATCTTATCCTTCAAAAAAACTCCAAGCAAAGCTCGCTTCACAGCGCGGTATAAAAGATCAACTTACCAATGTGCCAAGCATCCCTCTAACGTTGGCTGAACTAATCTCCTTAGTATACAGTGGACATGTGACGTAAGCACCCGCCATTGTGAGACCAAACAATGCTCTAGCCAGGATGAAAGCCCACACTTCCATGGATGACAATTTGATTGCCCAGCATGCCTGAAAAATTGGTGTCATTAATGTTTTGATAATAATTTTGTAGTTCGGGTAAGAATGACAACAGCTCAATACTGGTCATTGGTGTCTATTAATGCACTTGTAGTCCGGCTAAATAAATCGTTTATGAACTGGCATTATTGAAATGACCATATTGGTGCCAATCACATTCATTTGTTTTTCCTAAAGATGCTTTTTTAGTTTTCCATAAATTACAATTCCAGTTTTCATTTCTTAATCAGCTGAATATGCTTCTGTTGGGAATAAGTTTAAGACAGTACTACACAATGGGTGGTGTTTGGATTCATGACCTTCAACATGACCGGCTATGTCTTCTGCTGAATACACGAGGTCAAGCTAGGTCAAAAGAGGTCAAGCGCGAACCTCTTTAGACACGTGTCTTTTGTTTTGAGAGTCTTCTTCTTTTTGTATGGTTAGTGACTAACCTGATGTTAGAGTTTTAAAACCACCCATGGGACTTGGCTCGCGCCGTAGAAGAAGTAAGAATTCATGATAATCTCCGTTAAAAACACACACTCCCCCTACCCAGTCCTGATAATTATGAGATACTTAATCATGCGTTGCCTTCATCGGCCTTTCGAACAAAGGCACGGGCACTAATCTGACTTAGAATAGAAAAAAGGTCAAGAGACTATCCTGACAGCTGACAGTATACACTGTACATAGAATACGTATTGGAATATAAAAGTGAATTAATCCTAAATGATGATCGAATTCCAAGTCCAAAATCGTTTTTTTTTTTTTTCATGTAGTTAAAATCCCGGACCTAACCAGTATCTACGTACTCACATACGTATTTGAAATCTATGGAAGGAGGGTAATATTCGTAGTACCTATGTACCTATTACGTAGCGAAGTGAGTATTGGAGGGTTAGCTGAGTTTTCAGTTAGTGCTTAACTTATAACTAACTAACTGTAGCCCGCGACTTCGTCTGCATTCCAGTATGAAAAATAGTCTTTTTCCAGGTCATGGTCTACCCATGTGTCAATCCATTCAGCGGTTTTAGCGTGACAGCATAACTAACAAACAAACTTACTTTCGCATTTATAGCATTAAGTTAGGATTATTCTATACTTACAAATGTAACACCAGATATGAAGAATAAAGTTAGTTTTCTCCCGAACTTATCACTTAGTATCGCCATTAAATAATTTGCTGGTACGCATGTTAAGTATGGAGCCGCTGCTATCCAAGAAATCTGAGAAGAAATTAAGAGTATTAGCTAATCAATTTTTCATACGTCATTATCACAAAGATGGATGGACTAGCCCACCCCATATTTGGCCAGTTTTTAGTTCCATTTTACAGGGGGCGTGACTTTTTCGGGTACAAAACTACTCTGGGCTTCTACCAACAAATTAAAATAAGGTAATTATTGTATATTTATTTTATTTCTATGTCTCACTAGCTGACCCCGGCAAACGTTGTTTTGCCAATTATTTGTTTGGGGTGGACAACCCTTATCACTTAGGGGTATGAAAAATAGATAGTAGCCGATTCTCAGACCTACTGAATATGCATATAAAATTTGGTAAAAATCAGTAAAGCCGTTTCGGAGGAGTAAGGTAACTAACATTGTGACACGAGAATTTTATATATAAGAAGAAGATTAAGTGCTGCACCGGTCGATGTTTTAACATCAACGCCGGCTGTCTCTGAAAACCAGCGCTGGGGCTCTGTCTCGCATAGGGTCGCAGCATTATAGCATAATGCTGCGACCCTATGCGAGACAGTAACGGCCAGTTCACGTGGATGTGACACATATTTTCCCCCAGCTTGTTCTTTTTTGTTTTGTGTTCTTTTTTTGCGGCATGATAAACGTATTTTCTTCTTTTCTTTCTTTCTTTACTTGATTGTGAAGATTTTATGTGGCGCCTGCGATAGCCATAATGCATTGTTGCATTATGCATCACTTGTTATTTACACAGAGTACCAAAATATCTACATAAAAATCACAAGTAAAAAATAGTAAAAGTAAATAATGTTACTAACATTTTTTCTCACCTTTATAAAATATCACAGTGTTGGTGATACTTTGTTGACATTACAATCTAGCTCGCCTATTAACTAATAAGTATGTACATACCTACATATATATAAACTCAAGCCTTCGGCCATGGTGGTAGCAGAAACTACAGAACGCCCCCTGCTAGGAACCTTACATCCTCCTTTTGCAAATAAGTAATTTAATTACCTAAGTAATAATAGTACTATAGTAATACAAATAAGAATGTAACTATAAAATTAAGAAATCTTCCTTTAGTGTCCTTTATATTCGCTCTCTCGCAGTACATTATGTTGTAACATTGGTTAGATCACTAACCTTAAGCTAAGCTTTACCTCATAATCTGAAAGTGGAGCCCGAGGCGAGTCTTTGGACTGAAGAAGCAGTGACATCGGAGACACCCATTCGATACTGGTGCCGTATGCAAATACTGGCAAGTTTACTGCAGACAACAAAACGATGATTCGGACACATTCATATTATTTGGAAGAAATTTTTATGCTTTCTGGATAAAATAGTACTATCTACATAATTCAGCGACTCTTGCCGAGGTTCGTCTATGGATGGTTGAGCATCCATTACATACCAAGACCACTCTGTGCCATGGAAAGCACATTAAGCCGTTGGTCACGGGTGTTGTTCGTGGATCTTTGACAGTAGTTACGGTTACGCGTCGTCACAAGGAGGTATTCCAGTCAGAGCATTGATTTAAACAGCACTTGTCCGAACCGCACCTGAGCACTTCAAAAAAATTATAAGTGCGGTTCAGTGGGACAGTCTGATAACCAGTCTTGCGAAAAGGTACCTATCGTGTTTCCCAGTGACTGGGTTGTGGAGGTCAGATAGGCAGTCACTTCATATAAAGTAATGTTATTCAGCTGAAGCTAGTTAGACTGGAAGCCAACCCCAAAATAGCTGGGAAAAGGATCGGCAGATGATGATGAGCACATCTTACCAACGATTTCGGTTCTTTATAATATTGAAAATGTCTGCTGATATGACTTGACCGCTGGACATAGGTTTCTCCAATCACATGCCGTCTGACTTGTCTCATCGACCCACCATATTATTATGAAAATCATTGAAAGTGTCCAGTTCCAAGATTCGCTAACAACACAATTTGCTCTCTGCATTTAGATCTACATCTAGAGCTAAACTCGTCAAACGATCGCCTACTACTAGTAGAAGCCGTTTGCATAGCTCTCAACTGTTTTTACGATTATATTTGACGACGCAGCTCCATTCTGTTACAAAGTTACTGAAACCACCAAAAATTTCAGATGACACTGGCTGGTGACAGTCACTCTGGCAAAACGTCGCATCGATGGTTGCGTGGCGGCTGTCTTCTGATGACAGAAATGTCTGGGGAGACGTCAGACGTCTTTGTGACCGCTGAGATCTTAATTAGACAATGGATTTTCATGCCCTTGTTACCATCGTTTAGAGTCTTTAGAGGATAGTACCTGGTCGACCGAGCTCTGCTCGGGTGAAAAAGATAATCGAATTTTCCCAGACATGAGACTTAGCTAGATTGATTTTTCGCCCCCGAAATCGTTAGAGCCGTTTTCGTACCATGTCCACGGAGCCGCTGTCGTACCATGTCCACAACGAACTGCTTTATTCCGTCACAATCCTAACGATGTTTTTTTTTTTTTCTGTAGGGCATCTCACAGCTGGTTCCGAAAACCGTGGCTGTTTAACCGGTCAATCCTGTGGTTGCCTTAAGCTACTACACTCAAAGCCTCCAACCAGGGCATACAAAAACTAAGCTAAAAAGCTTAGGATGAACGCTCGCTAAGGGCACCCCCTGTGGGGTACGAGCCTCGGCTTAGGGTGTTATCCGGAGGGACAACATCAAAAGATAGGACGGGCTGGCCTAACGATGTTGAAGCTGCTGAACTACTGATACTATGACCACTTCTGGTAAAGGCTATGCGCGTTATATTTATTGTTGTTTCGTATCTTTCTTATTAACTTTTAGCTGGTTCATATGACATTTTTCGGGTTACGACTGTCTTTTTGTGTCATATTTGCTGATGCATAAGGGGTCCAGACACTAACAGTAATAATGACATTAATATTATTGTCATTCCTTCCTGTACAATGTTACCTTTGAATATTGACTCAGCACTCAGCCTGGCTCACGCGCGGCCCAGTTAAAATTTTGATTTTGGTTGCATCTCACACGCATAGAACACAAATAATTTATATAATAGTGTCTGTTAAGAAATTTAATAATAACAGCCGCACGGGTCGATTCGACAGGTTAAGCTACGCTTGCCGGGGTTGGTCCATGGATGGGTGACCATCTTTCCATACCGAGACTCCTCCGTGCCTCGGAAAGCACGTTAAGCCGTTGGTCCCGGCTGTCATTCGTGGATCTTTGACAGTCGTTACGGGTCGTCAGAAGCCCGAAAGTCTGACAACCAGTCTTCCAAGGGGTATCGTACTACCCAGTTTCCTACTGGGTTGTGGAGGTCAGATAGGCAGTCGCTCCATGTAAAATACTGGCATTCAGCTGCATCCGGTTAGACTGGAAGCCGACCCCAACATAGTTGGGAAAAGGCTAGGAAGATAGATAGTGTCTGTTAAGAAATTGTAGTATATAAGCTGTAACATATTGTTAATAAATCAGATTTGAATTTTATATTCTTGTCTCATTACCCCTCACTGTGGCCAAGACACCTTTAGCCATCTCTGATCAGTCTCATGAGTCTGCGAGACTGGTAGTGAGTGTACCCTTCCCGAACCTGGAAATCCTGTCTACCATCCGCCTGTAACCTTAGGACGCATATGATACAGACATCCTGAACTTATTTATATATTTATCTATCACACTAGGTATATGATAGGTTAGGGCTGTAGGGTTTATAGGGCTTAGAGTCGTAGGGACTGTTAGGCTTGTAGGTCTTAGCAACTTTCTTTAACTTATCATATATTTTCATGTATTGTCACACCCTTGACAGTATTGCGGCTTTACGTGATGTTTGTTAAGGGTGGATGTACATTTTGGTCTTTCGAGCTGGATTCCAATATTGACGTAAAACTATGAAAACACTATGATCGCATCATTATTCCAATCACCACACTGTCAGTATTAATGACAATACTTGAATGTAATATCATTTTTAGGGTTCCGTAGTAAACAAGGAACCCTTATAGTTTCGTCATGTCCGTCTGTCTGTCTGTCTGTCTGTCTGTCCGTGGTCTAGCTCCGAGACCCTTAGTATTAGAAAGCTGTAATTTAGCATAGGTATACATATTAATTACGCCGACAAAGTGGTAAAACAAAATTATGAAAAACATTTTTTTTTAGGGTACCTCCCATACACGTAACGTGGTGATGTTTTATTTTTTATTTGTTTATCCCATGATGTGGGATATCATTAGAAAGGTCTTGCAAAAACATTATAACTTTATTTGTTGTTTACATCACAATTATTGGAGTCCACGGTCACATTAAAATCAATGAATATCATTAACATTATAGGCCTCCAGACACTATCAGTAAAAAACCGGCCAAGTGCATGTCGGACCACGCACAATGAAGGGTTCCGTAGTTGGGATGAATTTATCCCAAAAACAAACTTAACTTTGTAGTTGATAAACATGTTCTCCCATACGGAATGTATGGGAAAACATTTTGCAACTGCAAAATTAAGTTGGTCGATTATTACTCGTTAACCTGTAAAGCCTACTTAGCTGTGATAGTTTTCCTTTTAATTTCGTTATAGCAGCTACTGTTGTGATTTTTTTCACACACCCAAAACCAACCATTTAGCTGGCAGGGGGGGGGACACTTGACTCTAACAAAAATTAGCACTTTAAAGCTTAATATTTCGCAAACGAATCCCTGAATCCTAAAATCGTTTTCACAAACTCACAATATTTTTGAAGGACCTTTCCAATGATACCCCTCACCATGGGGTAAAAAAAATAAAAAAATAAACATTACCACTTTACGTGTATGAGAGGTACCCTAAAAAAAAATGTTTTTCATAATTTTGTTTTACCACTTTGTCGGCGTAATTAATATGTATATCTATGCCAAATTACAACTTTCTAGTACTAAGGGTCTCGGAGCTAGACTGCGGACAGACAGACAGACAGACAGACAAACAGACAGACAGACGGACATGACGAAACTATAAGGGTTCCTTGTTTACTACGGAACCCTAAAAATTGGCACTTAAAGCATGAAGAAAATAACAAAAATGGTACTTACTAAGCACAGCACATATTATTTGGTTGATCTTACTCCCCTCGTCGAAAATAAAGTAATATTTTGTCATTGTTGAATACAACAATAAAAAAATAAAATTATCTACTAAATTCTCCCTTAATATTTACATGAACTAGAAACACTATCTTACTGATTTAAAATTCTAAATAATATCACTTTTCATGAATCACCATACAAAAAAATTACATGAAAATAAACGGTGACCAAAAGTCGTTTTATTCATTTTCACTGAAAACTATTGTTGAAATGGTTTTAACATTTAATAGAAAGACGGCAAAACTGCTCGTCGTTCAGCTTTCACGACCATTTATGAACTGAGTTTAGATACAAGGAAGCTCTTTGATATGCTATGTAATATTTGTGTTAAAGATCAATCACCTACTATCAAGGAATCAAAGTCTGAGAATCTGGTAACAGAATGTTTCTTTGTTAAAACAAAATACGTAAAAAATATGTACATTTCAAATAGTCGCTTTTCGTGTCTGTTTGTTTAATTTTTCAGGTAATAAAGAAATCTCAATATTTTCTCAAGTTTTATAAACCGCGCCAAGCAGTCGGGTCGGTAAATAGTACATTGTATAAAACAAAGTTGGTTTTAATGTCTGTCTGTTTGACCGCTGAGATCTTAATTACACAATGGATTTCGATGCCCTTGTTACCATCGTTTAGAGTCTCAAGAGGATAGTAGCTGGTCGACCGAGCTCTGCTCGGGTGAAAATAGACAAAACGAATTTTCCCAGATATGAGACTGAGCTAGATCGATTTTTCGCCCCCGTAAACCCCTATATTGCAACTTTCATCTAAATCGTTAGAGCTGTTTTCGGGAACGTGATTACAAATACATAATTATATATACAGATATTGCTTATTTAATAGTATAGGATAATAATACATAGGATATAACAGGTGTATAATAGCATAATCAGCCTATAATGTTCCCACTGCTGGGACACAGGCCTCCTCTCTGTGGGAGAGAGCGGGCCGTAATCCACCACGCGGCCCCAGTGCGGGTTGATAGATGTCACATGTTCTCGAATTTTTGGTTCTAGGACATGCCGGTTTCCTCACGATGTTTTTCTTCACCGTTTTGAGAGCAGTGGTGATGAAATAATTTACACAAAGTCTGTAGGTTCACCTCGTAATTCGCGATCGTTACCACTGCTCTGAAGTATAATCTCTGGTGTATATTACATTGATATTTTACTAAGATAAAGTACAGAAATCTCGATGTTTTGACACATGTCGCCATTGCACCAGTCCGAAGCAGGGGCGGGTTGCTATAAGTGTGCAGATAAATAACAATGCATGCTTTGAATGAAATCACTGGCAACTGAGTGATTATATTATTAATAAAAAAAACTTTTTACAAAAAATACAACCATAAATAAAGTTATTTATCACTTTGTAGTTTGGAAGTCGGTTGTATTTTTTGTAAAAAAGTTTTTTTTTTCACTTTTTATTGGGTTGGTTTGTAATTTATCTATACTCCGTTTGAAATAAGATTAGACATTTAAACAAACCTTTACAGTCCGTTCAACCGATTTTGAATCCTATACCGTAGGCATAAGGATGGCATTAAAAGCAAAAAAAGTGGTTACAAACCAACTGTTTACTGCAGTTGTCATTTGTCATGCCACCAACGCAACAGAAGTCAAAATCGGTTGAACCGACTGTAAAAAAGGTTTAGTTAAATGTCTAATCTTATTTCAAACGGAGTATAAGTTACAATAGCCTAATGTCAACTTCTCATCACCTTTTACAAAATATTGATTTTCCCGATGCAGGGACTTTAACTGTTGAGGAGTTCTCCAGGTAGGTACTTTACCATCAGCTCCACTGCACCATATGAATTGTGATGAGCATCAATTGCTTACAACCATATTAAAGTAATCGAATCGCATATTATTGAGTACTTCCGGTGGCCATCTGTGTACTTTCATCATCTGTTCCACTTTACCAAATGGTGCTTTCCGAGAGCAAATGCATGAGTTATTATAAAAATAACCCAAATCGCTATAGGTGTGCCTATGAAGATTTTCCTTGATTACTCTAAGATCCCATCATCAGGTCGTAACCAAATGACAATGGGACCAACTAAAAAGTATACCCTTTCAAACAAAAAAAGAATTTTTCATATCGGTCCAGCCGTTTTCGAGTAATCGGGGAACATACATTAAAAAAATAAAAAGGTCCCGACTTTATAATCATTATCATGGATGAAATCCACTACAGGCCTCCGCTTGTCACGTATCTGGTTAGATTACTTCGTGGCATTGAGCATAACTGGGTTATGCTCAATGCCACTAAGTAACCTGAAGGGATGGCGATTCTTTCCGAAAAAGACCAATTTTAAATCGATTCGAATCGTAAGCTGATGTATCGATTCACAAAATAATCGAGATCTAAAAGATCGATTTCTAAAAAATCGATTTTTGTATGGTATGAAAGAAGACATTAATTTTCAAAATGTACTTATTACATGAAAAAATTCAAATTCAATTCAAAACATTTTATTTCACATAAACCTATAAGAGCACTTATGAAACGTCAGAAGCTAGGTGCACGGTTCCAATTGGTGGCTTCCTATGGAGAAGAGCCGGCATAAAACTTCACGGTTACTGTTTTCAAAATAAATGGTTTCTACAATGTTTTCAAATTACAGTGTTAATAGGTATGGGAGGACAGTGTAGGCCTATCAACAAGTACCAGGTACTTAGTAAAATAGAAAAAGAGAAAAAGTTAAAGTTCCCAATGCTTCGTATGTAAAAAAAATCGAATGGCGATTTTCAAGCGTGAAATATCGATTCACTGAATCGATTCAGTACTGTATATCGATTTAAAAAATCGATCTTTCGGCCTCAAAAATCGATTCTTCGATTAACCGATCTCAGATCGCCATCCCTAGTAACCTGCAGCACCTGAGTGTATGTGTACCAGACCGGTATGTGTGGAGGCGGCGCCGCCCGCCGCTGCTGGCTGTGCTGGTTGCCAGGACCAACCTTCCCGCCAAAACACCATTGACCCGCGCAATTTGAATTATTAGCGATCTTCACGTGAAGATCGATGTACTCGTATTTACATGCCATTTGAGTGAACTCGCAAATATACTGTTGTTTATTTTATGTTATAGTGTAGATTAGAGTAGGCTATATGTTGTTGTTTTTTATATTTTAAATATTGTGTTCCTTTTTTATATTTAGAGAACTTAGTAAAGTAGTTTTTTTTTATACTACTAGTTTTTTACGTTTATCGTAGTTTTAAATTGAAATTAAGTTAATTTTAAGATCGCTCTATCGCATGAGGTATACATCTGTAATAATAGTTGTAAGGGAGATTTTAATAAATAAATATCGTGCCTGAATTCTCGGTAGAATGCGCGAGCATGGTAAAAAATATTGTCTGGACTAATCTGACTATCATCTCTAGAAGTCTTTTTCTGCTACGGAATCAGTATCAATGTTAGTATCCAATTAGTTATATTATTCAATGACAAGCTACATGGATTCAGAAAGAAAATTACGCTATGCTTGCCAAGTTTTTCTTAATTTAAATTTTTTGTTTCTTAATTTCTTAACTTTTTTGTTTTTGTTGTTATCAGTCTTATTTACTTTAGTCTATTTTAGTTTATTTTAGTTTTAGTTTAATTTAATTTATTCAATTGCAAGGCAACAAGATATTGTTATCAATGCTATGTACACCGTAATTGTCATGTACAGACGCCAGCACATCAACCTACCCGAAACTGCCAAATTTTCCCAATCAAATTTGAATCTTATTGTTCAGCGATAAAGTTGAAAGTCTATTAAATAAATTTGACAGATTGTAGTAGTTTGAAGTGTTGGCGTCTGTACATTAGTCCTTTAGTTATAAGATTATTTTAGCATAAATTTAATGTATGTGATGTGGCTGTGCTTTTTAAAATAAATAAATTAGTAACAAATTGTGAAAGATAAAACAAACAAAACGCTGTGTATTATTTAAATCTGCGGTTTGCGGCTGATTCCATAACTTTACAGTTGTTAACATAACTAACTATTTACACTAGGTACCTACTAAATTAAAAGATTAACTAACTACATGTGTAAACAAAAATAAAAAACAAAACTTAGGCGTCAAAGTATTTGTCCGCATCGCTGTCATCCGGAAACGTGCCCAGAAGACTGGCAGCATTGCCACGTTGAATGGCAATGCTAATTCTTTGGCCAAAGAACGAGCCAGCCCTCTGGTCACGTGAAGTGTCGATCAGTAGACGAGAAATTTCCTTAAAAAGGAGACGCGCACTCGGGCCCCATGATCCGAGCATTTCGACCCCAAACGGCTCAAAGCTGTAGTTACCCATAAGGTTACAATATTTGTGCCGCTTGAGGGTCTCAACTCTCAGCAGCCGCAGCAGCAGCGCCAGCACAGCCCGCCGTGCTAGAATCATGAAACGCTGATTCCTATTTTTTACGGACTGTAATTGATTAAAATTAAGACTATTGTATCTTCACCAATAATGAAGTAAAGACCTCATAACCTGGAATAGTATACCCTCCCATAAGGAAGTAATTATCATAGGTAAAATTAGCTATTCAATCTAATTAATATGCCCAGTTTGGCAATAAAAAAACTATCATTGTTAAGAAAAACTATCCGTTTTTCGTTAATTCGTTAACCTAGCAAAAGCCTGATGAATTTGTCACACTTAAGTGGTAGTGAGCAGAGCACATTGCTCGCAGAACAGATGGCCTGTCTGCCTGATGGTTTGTCTGTCTGTTTGTTTGTTACCTTTTCACGCCTAAACGGCTGAACGGATCTGGGTGAAAGGAGATGGAAAATGTTGGACCCAAATGTAATAATTTGAAATAATTACCTTATACGACCCTTGCTTTCACACTGGACACCGAAGATCGCTCGCACAACTCTGACTTGGAATTGTTATTTTGGATTTTACTGCCGCTTTGTGGATTGGATATTGTTGAAACTATGGATCGCTGTGTGAATTGTGGGATAGCAACTAGTCACTGCAATACACTAATGTATGTTTGAATCTATAAATTCACACCATTTTCATCTCGTTACATTCAGGCCCAAGAGTGTTTATCGTTTCCGTCTCCTTTGGCACACGCTTAGATCACCTTGGTTCGGACATCGGATACTTATTATTCCGGTAGCAGGTTTCTGTCTGATAATTTCCGCCCTCCACGCGGGTGAAGCCGCAGGCAAAAGCTAGTGTTTCAATAATTAAATATTTGTTTAATTTTTTGTTTAATTACTAACTGGTAAAATGTAGTAGTTTGATCCGCTATATCTTTAATAGTCAGCGTAAGGTTGTGTAAATTTACTTGATCAATATTGATAAAACCATCATACATTTATTTTTACGGTTCCGTTCCTCAAAAGGAAAAAAAACGGAACCCAAAAAGGATCACTTCGTTGTCCGTCCGCGAGTCTGTCAAGACCCTTTTTCTCAGGAACGCCTGGAGGCATTAAGTTGAAATTAATATCAAATACGTAGGTCTATAGTCCCTTGGAGCTCTAAAAAAATTAAGCTTATAAGTCAACGTCATAAAAAAATACTGCCATTTATGCGATATATTTTGATACAAATAAATCAAAACCTACAGGGTATTTCCCGTTGACCTAGAATCATGAAATTTGGCAGGAAGCAAGGTCTCACAGCACATGTAAAAGAAAAAGTCCGAAAATGATTAATTTGTAGTTAAATCCCATTTTATTTTTTTGTTTTATTCTTACATTTGCAGTTGGAGAATTGACCGTGACGTATATCGATGTTTCGGAAACCATGTTTTTCAACTACAATGTTAAGTTTATTTTTGGGATAAATTCATCCAAATTACGGAACCGTTGATTGCGCGTGGTCCGACACGCACTTGGCCGGTTTTTTCCATGTTACTTCAATTATGTAACACGATATAAAAGTATTTGCTAAAACGTACTTTTCCACTGCCGCCAAATGTTAGTTGATTTTGACAGATTCGGTCATTGACATTAGGAAATTTTTGTATTTTTTTCTTTGAGTTTAGAGTTGAAAAGCGAGGAATTATGTGCATTTCTTGCTTTTTAGCTTGAATTGAGTTGAGTTACAGGGTTCCCTGATTCTATCCTCATACCTTCAACTATTGCTACCGAGAACCAAAACGTTAAGAAGAAGCATATTGGCTACTGCGATGCTGATTGGGTTAGCTTTACTGAAGATCAAAGAGGATCTTTCTACGGTATCTGCTACGTTTTTCTCTTTCAAGGTACTGCCATAAGTTGGTGTTTACATAGGCAGTCAACAGTAGCCTTATCCAGCACAGAGGTAGAATATTTATATCTTTAGCCTCTTCTGTACAAGAAAGACTATGGCTCAATCAATTTAGAAGAAGATTTTTGTATGAACTTAAAAATACTTCTATGTTTAGGTACTGTGATGATCAATCCGTTACCATTTTGTGAGAGAAAAGGTCACAACTAAACAACAAAACCCAAGATCAGTATCACTGTTAGGTTAGGTTATGTTTGGTCAGGATAGGTAAGGTTAGGTTAGCCTAATCTAACCTAACCTAACTTAACTAGCTTTTTTTTTTTTAATCTTTTGCACAATTGTCCGTATTTATGCAAAAAGGAACCACACGACTTTCGTTTTTTACTTTTTTTGAAGAATACTATATAAAAGTGGTCTAAATTTCCTATTCAAAACAGAACCACATTATTTTTCCCTTGGAAACAAGATAGGTATACTAAAAACAGAACAGAACCAAACAACACAACTAACATTACATATAAAGCAAAACAGAACCACAGCACAACGGGACTTGATTGTTCAAACAAATAAACGATATTACTTCCATGTCATTTTATACAAAACAGATCCACACATACTTGGTATCATTATACATTACACATATTTCTATTATTAACAATTATTTTTAATACACCAAATGGAACCAAGTTTCTGTGGTATCGTTATGCGTAAAGTAAATTCATAATTTAATTGCTAATATTTTTTGCAAAATTAAACCACAAGCATTCGGTTCTATCATGTATAAATAAATATTGTAAAACAGTAGAACCACTAGTATGTGATAACTTAAAACGATTTGATACCCATCATCGGTCAAAGGTACCAAATAACATGATTTCTTACATGCCTTTCTTTATATTTAAACAACGAAATATGTAAATATTTGAAATTTGGTATTCTGTTACTTCAATGATATTAGAAGAACATAGTAACCTTGAACTGATGCTGCAGCATCACCTGGAATTTGCAGGATACCCAACTCCCTTACCAACTTACAGCACAGGTATTGTGTTTGGGCTCATTGGAATGGTCTCAATGAATAGGTTATAGATAGATGGTGAACAGGGTCTGGTGATGGAGTAGGAAAGAGAAATGAGGAAATGTTTGTGGTGGGTTTTTTTTTAATTTTAACGTTTAACATTGTACTTGTTGTTAATTTCTTTTAAAATTAAGTGTGAAAATGTTGAGTAGAGACAAGTAATTTATAAATAAAGCATTGGAGACGAACACCGAAGATAATAATGAAGATACAACAGGTAAGTAGTTTTATTTAATGCATTTTAGTACTTAATAAATCTAAGATGTACGCTTTATCCACATTTGATTCCCGATTGTGGAGTGATTTTAAAAAGATTGTGCAACAAGTAAGTACAAGAAGAGTCCACTGTGGATTAAAAACCCAAGATCAGTATCACTGTTAGGTTAGGTTATGTTTGGTCAGGATAGTTGGTAGCTTAGGTTAGCCTAATCTAACCTAACCTAACTTAACTAGCTGTTTTTTTTTAATCTTTTGCACAATTACTCGATCACAACAATACACCAATGCTGTTCGTCATTGAGGAGTTCCATGTGACCTTCAAAACCCAAGATCAGTATCACTGTTAGGTTAGGTTATGTTTGGTCAGGTTAGGCAGGATAGGTAAGGTTAGGTTAAGTTAGGTGAGGTTAGCCTAAACGAAAAGTTTTATATTATAAAAAAAAAACCCATTGATTTTGCAATTGAAAAAGTTAGAAAGTCTTTTTCTGGATCCTTATAAACATATTGACATGTATCCTATGACTGTTGGAGGTGGGGACGGGGTCCATACAAAATCCCCCATGGTCCCATCAATTTATAGGCGCTTGCCATATGATGTGTCATGAGTATGAGTTTCTTTTCATAGTTAGCTTTTAGAAAACATATATATATATTTTATTGTTAATAAGTAGTATTCAATATACTGGAAGTCCATTATTTTTCCACTTTCTGATACTTGTTATTGTTGGAACTGGTGTTATGGTACTATTTTATCATACCTTTAAGTAAATCCAGAATAAGAAGATTGAAATGTACAAATCAAAATACAAATTATTCTTTTTATTAAAGTTTAATTAAATAATCAATGCTCCAAAAATTATCACAACTCTTTAAAAGTATCCATCTTTCCTTCCTCAATAGCCAACGCCTCTTCTCTCTCAATTCTTTTCTCTTTCTTAGTCTTCAAGTCTTCATAAATCTCTTCCAAACTTCTTTGTTTGGTCTCTGGCACATAAATAAACACATAGACAGTTGTGATTATACAAACTGCTCCGAAGAAGTAGAATGCCACGTGAGCTCCCACTGCATTTACTAGAGGCTTGAAGAACAATGTTTCTAAGAAGGAAGCAACTGACGCTGCTGACATTGTTATCCCCATTACTGAGCCTCGATACTGAAAAGAAGATAGAATTAATGAGTTTTTATTCTAAGCAAATATTATTATTCCTTGAAAGGTGCCTGTTAGCTCAGGTCGATGTTACCAAGTCACTCAGTCATAAGTTGAGTAAAGAAGACAAAGTCAAATAATTTGTTTCAATTAGGCACAAAAAGGCACTTTTGTACGTCAAAAACAAAAAATAGAATTGATTGTAGTCGCCCCTTCCAAAAGCTTTTGTATGGAGAAGAATGGGCAAGAAACTCCACCGTTATTCTTTGAAAATGTTTTACAATATTTTGTATACATATAATTATATGTGAAGAGGATGCACCTGGAATAAGATTACTATACCACAATAGGTAAATAAGAAGATATGGATTTAAAGCACACTATTGATTTTCAGCTTACTGCTTATTGACCAGACAGACGATGAAGATTTATTTACTAAGTTGACGTTTACGAAGAACATTAATTGGTTTACAAATAATTAATTGATGAATGCTAAACAAGAGCTTATCATTGACCAAAAGTGATCAAAATGAATGATTAAAGTTGAAGTCACAAACAAAACTTTGAACAGGCGATTGATAACCATAGTTTTCTATAATCAGGAAGTTGATAGAAGAAGCTGTTGCCTATCTTCTATCTTTAAGACAAAATTATGAAAAAATCTAAACATAAATTTTTGAGTTGTCATTGATACCTACCTTAAAAGAAAATATCTCTCCAATAACAATGACGGAGACAGGTTGCAACCCAAGCGCGTCACAGAAAATGCACAAACAGAGAGCGACGACCGGCAACCAGGGCGGGGCGAAGACGTTGTAGTCTCGAGCGACGTACCAGGACGCCAGGGCACACATGCTTAATCCTGACACGAAGGCTGTGGCTATGAAGAGTGGCTGTGGATAAGAGAGATAAGGCACATTAGTCGCTACACATAGATGCATGGCAAACATTTGAAAGTACAGATTTGGAAACAACGAGCTCAATTTTATACACGACACGGTTCAAATTTCATTGCATCAAATTTTTTAGTTTTTTAGAACCTTTTTGTCACAAGCCGTAAACCAACTTAGAATTACTAATGCTGAAATAAACAGTTGAGTTAGTGGGGATGAAGTACAAATTATTTGAGATTACGAATTCAAGTACCTACCTAATTAATTCTTATTAAATTCTCTAGTTCTAGTTTTGTTATTGTACCTACTTTATTAAAAGTACCTGGTCGTCCGAGCTCTGCTCGGTTGCAAATAGAAATAAACATATCGTCCAGATATACCAACGTTGTATCACATTTCCGAGACTGTGAAAATAGAAAAAACGAATTTTCCCAGATATGAGACGTAGCTACATAAAATGTAGATCGATTATTTGCCCCCATAAACCCCTATATTGTAACTTTCATCGAAATCGTTAGAACCGTTTTCGAGAACGTGATTACAAATACATGTAATTATTTATATTTTTATACAAATATTGCTCGTTGGATAGGATAGGATTCTGTTATTAACAGGCTTTGTATGTTGTACACGTAGATATGGTAGAGGGAGGTCTTCTAGTACAGGATCTCCATACTTAAAAGAAGGCCTTCACAATTTATTTGTTAAAACCTGTTGATTATGAAATAAACTTATTATTATTACAGGTACCAAGGAACACTAAGTCATCTTTTTAGAGTCGAATAAAGAAGACAAAGAAGACTTCAAAGAAGGTAAGTGAAATCTGGAAGTTGTGATGTGGAAAACATTGTGCACAAATATGCTGGTCACCTTTGATAAGGAAAAGTAAGGATTCTGCGTTGTTATAACCTCACCTTTCTCCCTGCTTTTTCCACCGGAAAAGATGCTAAGGATGCTCCAAGTACTTGCACAGCTCCCAAAACCATGGCCTGTTGGTTAGGAGTTAGGACAATGCCTGATCCTTCCGAAGACTTCAAGAATATCTCCCCAGCAAAGTTTAAAACTGGGATAGAACCACACATTTCTCTCGCTAAAGCTAATACCATAGCTATTGTGAAGGCTCGGATCAGGATTTTGTCTTGTACTGTAAAAGAAAAATGGTAAATAAAATTAACAAAGTGTAGTAATATTTATGTTTGAAGACACAAATATACAAAATAGGTTTGGCAATAGGACAAGATAGAACTCGAATTTTAATAATTTGTCTAGTCTGCCCCCTAATTGCTTCACACACTTTCAATCACACTTTAAATGATTTTGAAGGTTATTTATTGCTAATCCATTGCTTTGTTCGAAAAATTTGTCAGCTCAGCAACGTAAATAATGCAATGAATGTTGTTGAACTTTTACTGTACGTGTGCTGAGCAATTATTTTGCGGTTCCCAACTATGTTGGGGTCAGGAGCATTTAAAAGATAGAACTTGGATTTGATGAAATATTTGATTCCTAGTTATTTCTAGTATAAATTATCAGAGTCCTAAAAATCATAGGAAAGTCATCTGAAATAAATAATGTTATGAGAGTTGTTAACAAGACTTTAAAGAGTACTAAAATTTATAAAGAAAAGTAGTAAATCATTCTAATTCGCTGTACAAACATAATTCACACGACGTTGCAAATACAGCAGGCTGCTATCATAAAGATATTAAATAATAAAAAATAATTATTATTTATACAATACTTAGTTTAGAAGTTATTTCGACATAGACAAAGATATGAGGAAAACCAAAACCTACACTTCAGCGCTGCATTGATTTTGTTTGTAGTCTGGCACAATGGCAAGCGTTTTGTCATGTTATAAAATAAGATGAATTCCAATTTTATAGTAACAAAAACTTGTGCCCTCTGCTAGACAACTGTATACGCGCAATGAGATACAATTGAATGTCGGGTATCTCTCAACGAGCTTGATTGAAGTTGTTAGCAACCAAAATATCATTGAATGAATCAAAACAGTAGGCTAACAGATGACTGGAGTAGTTATCGATGTCTGTTTCTTTAAAAACATATATAATTTTTACACTGCTTACTCGCAACGATACGAAAAGTTTGAGAACATTGCTATAATGTCACCCTTTTTCATTTAGAGCTCAAACATTCTAGCTTTTACGCATCAAACTAATTACTATTAGCTAGGTCACGGTTTGTTGTAAGGAAAGTACCCAGCACTTATGCATAATTATGTTTATACTCTCAAGAAAATACAGGCGTTTTCTTATGTATAACATAATCTAGTACCTATAGATAGTGGCATCAACGAAGACACGCCTCACTCTTCGTCCGAAACGCGTAACGTAATTACTTTACTATGAGCGATTATGAAGAAGAGTATACAGGTAAACCAGTACCCCAATTGCGTAATACAACACAATTACAATTTGTTTCGATTTAAAACAGATTGCTAATCCATTGCTTCATAAGTTGGAAAAAAAATCTGCTCAACAACGTAAATAACGCAATGAATGTTGTTAAACTGTCAAAATGAAACAAATTAGGCATAATTGTTTACGAAAATAAGTTACGCAATTAGGGTACAGAAAAGTTACGAGCTTCGATAAACTTCGTGTTTCCGAATTAGCACGAACGGCTACAGAGTAACTCCCCATAGAGGCAAATCCTCTTTAGTTTTGTCCACTTGTCAACAGCTTTAACTTTCTGACTAACTGACCGACTCTTTAACAGTTCAGAAGTGCCTATGAATGGTTTAATTGAAATAAATGCGGTTGCAGATCATCATTTATCACTCCATGGTTTTTTTTTTCATTGAATTGTTAATACAAACAAAATAGGTAAGTACTTCCATACTTGCAATAGTTCTATATTAGATCGCGCGTTCCTACTTCCGAAGACAGACGTTGATGCCCGAAGCGCATACTTTTCTTGGAATATTTGTATTTACCTTCGTTGTCTACCTTATTTGCGAGACGCGTTTACTTCTACTTAAAAATTATAGTTACTTACATATAGCCTTAATAACAAAGCTATCGCTGTCGTCATCTTTTAGTTGTTCTTTCTTGATTTGGTTTATTTCACTTATCACTTTAGGGTCATCCTCTTTTCTGCATCTGAGCCATGCCATTGCCCTGATTGCTTTCTGCAGAACATTTATACTAATAAAAATACACAGATTAAGAATGAATATCGTAATTCTATGCATAATAAGTATTATTGTACAAAACATGTCACTAAAAATAATGATCATATTTTCCTTTAAGGTTTTCAACCACAGACCGTAGTCTGAATTTGTGTCCAGTTAGTGGCAATATTCACCTACTATACATAGGAGCACTACTGATGAAATGTGGTTTACCCCCTTCGTGGTACGCAGGCGTAAAGATGATGCAGTGTGCAGTTACTGTTTTAGAATTATAACATTGTTGCTATCCGTCAAATCTAAGACGTCATCTGTTTGAAAAAATCTATTTTATTGAAAAAGATTCTCTTGTTCAAATATACAATACGTTTGAGGATCTTGAGAAACTTCGTTTTATCTATCTCCTCAAATATTATGTTGGCTCCTATCAATATTGTTAAACGGAAAGAAAATTACAATATAGATAAATACATTAGAAGATCGGCATTGTATCAAAGGATTTCCTTCCAATATTTGTTTTACGGAAAATAGGGTTTCTCTATTAGGTCAACTGCTGTGACAGGGTGCAAGGGAGATATCTACGCACAAGCTGTTACCATGAATTCATTAGGTACATAGTAGACCTACCAGCGGAGAAATATTTCGTCGGTTATAAAAAAAATCAACGGTTTCTTAAATTTTGACTAAGTAGGTATTGCACCCTGAATAATAGGCAATAAGTTAGACAGCCCACCGGTGTGGAGCTTCACCCAGAAGACCAAGTCTCTCTTAGTTATTAGGTACTAACATAGTTTTTAAGTTCATACTAATAATGTAAATGTAATGGATCAGTGGTTGTCTGAGTAAATATACTAAATTATTATTGTTTTTATTTTTCAAATGTCTTTGACACATCTCGGGACCCTGGGGTCCCGAACCTTTGGAAGGCATACGAGGGGCTGAAGCCAACTCGCAGAGACCCCTTAGACGTTTTTTAAAATGAAATGAGGCACCAACCGACGCCGATTATCCCAGTTCGCGCTATGCAAGTGCACCCAAGGACAACCGTCAGTTGGTGCGTCCTGCACCAACTGACGGTTGTCAGTTGTTGTAAGATATGGAAACAAAGATATTGGATTATGGGTTTGGATGGCTAAATTAACTGGTTATCTAGAGCTATGGAAAGACTATGGCCCCTGCCTGACCAATATTTTATATGAAATACACAGGTAAAATGGTAGGGGGTGACTTGCACACTCAATAATGGGCCCCTGAAAACGGTCGCTAGCACAAACTGTCGTAGGGACAAGGGGGCAACATGTCCTGATGTGTTTATATGGAATGGAGAGGTCTTCCACGGTTATCAGGACAATCCCGGAAGTACGGTCAAGATCCATACCAGCATCTTACTGGAATACTTCCTTCCTCCGAGCACGTTTGCTCTTGCAAATCTCCACTCCAGCTGGCTAATTAAGGCAAGAATGAAGTAGGAGCTCCGTTCCTCATCAGTGTTCACTCCAACCGGCCATTAAAGGCAAGCCAGAGGTGAGGAACAAGACTTCTCCCGGGAGATAGGGTCCGTGGGGTCACTACTGCCCAACAGCTTGCCACATGCTGTCCTGATAGTTTTTGTATCTCTCTTGGTCTGGCTCTTCATTCCAGACCTGTTCCGGCAAATTAAACTCTACCAGCACAGGCCTAGAGTTTGGAGCGCGCAAGTTCCACCACGACGTCAATGTAGAGATACGACGGTGGGGTATTATTATTTCTATTGCACTTTTGTATGAAACAGCAGATTTTTTTTAAAAACTGGGAAAAAATTCTACCTTCTGGGTTCTAGAATCAAGTGTCGAATTAATGATATCAGTGTGCGCGTCAATGTCCAAAAACTTGGCTCTGGATGATTGGACCAAATTTGATCTAAAGTAAAATTGGATCAAATTGGATAAGATCTAGCTATTTAAAAATTAAATTAACTCACCTTTGTCTCTCCTCTCTTAATCAGGTACGAAGGTGATTCAGGCATCATTATGAAGAGTATCAAGTGTAATGTTGGTAGCGCCAGACAAATCCACAGGATAGTGTGATAGCTTAGTATGTCACCAATGACGTAGAGGAACAAGTTACCCGTTGTATGGAATACTATTAACTGGAAAAGTAGAAATAGACTAGAATAAATACAACTGAAGTGCTACACAGATCTTTATGCGCTCGCATGACGGAGTGGCCCTGTGGGTAAGCTTTTGTGCGATTGTTTCGTGAAATGTTTTGAAAAAAGAAGATGGCTGCATTAGTTCCGATTTTGGCCACACGACAATAGATCTTTGTGCAGCTACAAACAGTCTGACAATGATTTTTTTCCACCTGTGTTATTAATATTCGCCAATAAAAATATTATAGATAAATTATTATTACAATATTTTTTTATTGTTTTTTTTTTTCGCCTGTTGTAGCGTTGTGTGAGGTCTCAACCGTAATTAATCACAATTAGTAAATTACTAACCACACATCACTAGAAACGTGGCACAACACTAATTTCCTAAGGACGCTCTGCCATTTCGACTTCCGCTGGCTTACATAAAGGAAGGTATTCCTTGATTATCAGGATTACTTGTGCCCCGACCTAGGGTGAGTTCCACATTACTTTGGTATTTATACTAGACCCTCTGCACCGGATAACGTATATTGATTTCATCACCTATGTAGTTTCTGATTTCTCGTGTGTCAATGTCAGACACGCGGCTGGGGTTATCCGGTGCACAGGAGATGGTAATATGTATGTATTGCTACTGCATCAAGGCTGTGTAGGGCCTCACTGTGTGTTACAAGCGATCACCGAGCCATCTGCTAATATCATTATTGCATTGTGTTTTATGCTCGCGTGTTCGCCATACTTAACCTCATTTCACATCTGTACATGTGCCATGCTATGTTTGCAAACTCTATGCCTGTAAGCCGCTGCGATGTATTGAGCTTCACCTACCATGCTTCCCACACCGTTCCTTGGCTTAGAAAGGGGAAGAAGCTAGCACATCGCATGCGGCTTGCTGATATTTACACCGCATCTAACATGCGCTCCCTATGGCGCTTCCAGGGCTCTTTGTACGGGTCGAAGACACTGCATACCCAATTCTGCACGTTGCTCGCATGCGTGGCTAACTGCACGCTACTGAGGTCCGACGTCCGGCCTGCCTGCAGCCTACCGCTGGGAGCCTGAGCTGTCAGGCGACCTCCACAGCTACTGACTACGTGCTACCACGTGCCAGGGCCGTCCGGCCTGCTACGGAGCCTGTGCTGACCAGGCGCCCGAATCTACCACGTGCTAACAAGGACGGTACCCTTCCCCTTTTACTGTGTTGGTGCTCAGAACAAATCAGTGTGACCTTACCGCGACCTAGCCGTGTACATTCTAGTGTTAAAAATATATGTATTAACTTGTCAAGCTGTTTTAATAACTACTACCTAAACCGTTAACGGCCTGCGCAGCCTACCCTGCGCAGCCCTAGCCGTTACACTGTATTATTAATATTCGCCAATGAGTTATGATGTTCATAATAAAAATTTGGAATTAATAGAATATTTTTTTATATGCAACTTACCAATGTGCCAAGCGTCCCTCTAATGCTAGCTGAACTAATCTCCTTAGTATATAGTGGACATGTGACGTAAGCACCCGCCATTGTGATACCAAACAATGCTCTGGCCAGGATGAAAGCCCATACTTCCATGGATGATAGTTTGATTGTCCAGCAAGCCTGAAAAATGGGTGATAAATACGTCATGTACCTATGGGACAGATTTCTTCCCCTAAATGTGATGCTTGTGGAGTAATAGACGATGTATACCATTTGTTGATGGAATGTGTTCAATTTCAAGCAGAGAGAGTGGAATAATTGGACAAATTAGATCTGAACAAATTGCAGGTCGGAATTATGAATTCTATACTTTCAAACCCTAACAGTGAAGGAGCTTTTCTTTTGTTTAAACTATTATCACCTGAAGTTAAATTAGTGATGTATTGAATAAGATTAATCGGTCTGACATAAACGTGTAGTATAAAAGTTAAAAAAAAAAGAATTCAAAACAAATAAATAAGTCATGTAGTTTGAGCTAGAATGACATATTAGGAGATACTTCATCAAACCCCAAAAATTACCCTTTCCAACAAGGGTTCGTTGAAAACGTACCTGTGAATGCTTAGATTTGGTTATTCGAATACCCCAAATTCTGATTTTAAATCATCAATCTCCAAAGATGTTTTTCATTTGACAATTGAGGTTATAAACCTGATTTTTTATCGATGTAATGAATATAGGTGTTACTAGTTCGTGTAAGTGAATGATTGGGTACGATTTTAATCTGAACGAGACTTGTTTATATTTTCATCAGATGCCTTTGAAACAGACTTTATGTACTTACTCACAGTCGTTTTTGGAAAGTTATAAGGAGTGATCATCATGGTACTTATTTAGAAGAAAGGTAAGAAGAAAAAGTATCAGAGGCTTGGCTGATTTTAACTATTTATTCTATACTTACAAATGTTACAGCAGACATAAAGAACAATGTCAGTTTTCTTCCGATCTTATCACTTAGTATTGCCATTAGAAAATCAGCTGGCAAGCATGTTAAGTACGGCACCGCTGCAATCCATGAGACCTGAGAATTAAAAAAAAAATAGCACATGAGGTATAATGGTGGCCCAGTGGTAACGGCCTCGACTTACGAGTTTTAGGCTGTGGGCTTTTAAACCTAGGCAGGCGCTTTACTTTGTGTAAATTATTTCATCACCACTGCTCTAAAAACGGTGAAGGAAAACATCATGAGGAAACAGCCATGTCCCAGAATCAAAAATTCACACACATGACATTCACATTAATTTTCACACGTGACATCTACCAACCCGCACTGGGCCCGTGTGGTAGATTACAGCCCTCTCCCTCTCGAAGAGAAGAGGCGTGTGTCTCAACAGTGAGAACACTATAAGCATTTGCAAATTTTTGGAAATCTCTGGTCTTTATAAAAGGGTTATTGAAGGGGCTGTGAGAGATTAAGAACACCCCATACAGCCAGTTATAAGTCAATCTGCGTAGCCTTTGGATACATTGATTATTAGTAACGAATGAAAACTGACCTCAAAATCTGTAAGTGGGGTCCCTCTAGGCGAGTCTTTGGATTGTAGTAGCAGTGACATTGGAGACATCCATCCGATACAGGTGCCGTATGCGAATACTGGCAGGTTTACTGCAGAAAACAAAAGACGATTAAGTAGGTTTATCAACAACGAAAATCTACCAATGGTTTCTAGAAAATCCAATATATATCCTCCAAACTAAAAATCACACTACACAAACTGTGGTTTTCAAATATTTTTTTAACTTCAACGGTGTACCTCTTGTCCTGCATCTCACCTGATGGTAAGTGAAGATCAGGCCGAAGGTGGAAACGAGCTTCACCCGGAATCCTCAACCACAGAGGAACTGGCTATCTTACCTCTAACTGACGACACACAACAATGTCTTTAACATTGTTGTTATGACGACAGACTGGTGGTAGTAAGCCAGGCAGACTTAGAATAAGCAACCAATCAAACCGAGCAGAAAATTTTGCCCCCACTGGGAATCGAGCCTGGGACCTTTCAGTCTGAGACAGGTGGTCTAACAACTAGACCACCTCATCACCATCAGCCCATTAACAGTTCACAACTGGACTTAGGCCTTACAAATCGCACGCTATTTAACTCAATTCTCAGCTTTTCTCATACAGCTATTATCAACCGTACTACGAAGCTGGCTCCAGCTAGCCTCAGACCGTCCATGGCATGTAACATAAATTGGAGTAACTTGTCTTGTCTTTGAAATGTATTTCGAAATTCAAGATTTATCTACAACACATCTTTTATCGGTCTGCATTATCAGCCACAGAAAAATTCTATACTTAATACCGGGTTCACACGATTCAAATTTTGCTAAAAAACTTTTGGTTTTCAATAAAAAATGCTTTGAATTTAAAATCCAATTTGATTGAAAGTCTGTTCAGGCGCTTCAAACCGCTTTGGACTTAACAGTTAGTCAACTATAAAACTGAACCGTGTCAAGCCAATATAATATTAATTTTACTTCACGGCGATCTGAAATATAATTAATTAAACAAAGTATTATTTCTTATACGTACGTATCTCACCGCGATTATTTTACAGATAAAATATTGAAAATATTTTTTGAATGGGATTATCGTCATTGCTGGCAACATACATTGGAATGTCACTTTTCTTTCACGCGCGTTTCTTTATCGCAACGAAAAAATCCGCTCTCGCCAAATTATTCACTTAAATTAAGTTTACGGAACCTTTTATTTAAATAACAAAATTTAATTATGGTAAGTTATAGAAAGTGCAATAAGTGCATCGTTAGTGGAAACCTGAGACGGCAGCAGCATCCATCAACGATATTAAGACGCAGATATATGACAGTGACCTTGAGTGGTTAGCTTGCGTGTTCTGTACTGAGCTCACGCAACGCGTCGTATGTCCAGCCAGTAATAGGACTCGCCCATCACGGAGCGCTGTCCCAAATTAGACGCATTATTAATTTATTACACGTAAAACAAAAAGTATTTTAATAAAACACGTATACTAAAAGATCAGTAATTTAATATGATGAAGTTTTCAGAAAAATAAACTTGATGGATTTTGCGTCATTCTCAGTTTTTTATCCGCGTTAGACATAACTTTACAAATTAATTTCACTATGTAATATAAACATAATCAAAAATATGCCTATATTAAAATATTAAGAAAATACTTTAATTTAACATACATTTTTTCTAAATCACTAACACTACTCGTTCAGACGTCATCTTCAGTATAAAATCATTAAAAGTCACCTATCGTCCCCTTAGCAGGAAAGCTGATAGATACCTACATCGGAACTAACCAGAGGCAGCTTTAGTCCTAAGTTCCTAACCCACATTGTACTTGGATCCGGAGACCTCCCACAACCTTGATGTGCGAGAAGGCCTAGCTTAAACTGACCACCTTGTACGCGATACTGACAGTGTACAAGCACTATGGTGGACATTAACACAACACGTTAAAGCATTTAACTATATCTCCAGTGGACACGAGATGTCTTTAGTAACGTTACCTCCACGTTACTAGCTGGATGAGAAGCTACCAGAGAGGCACGCGATGCCCTTAGCGATGTAACTGTACATAGCTAGCTGGTACGCCCTTTTCAGCACTATCCCTCCAGTAAGCACGAGATGCTCTCAGAAACGCTAATTCTACGTTACCAGCTGGATATGAAACTACCAATGTGGCACGCGATGCTCTTAGCGATGTTATCCTACATTGCTAACGTTGGTACATACTCGTCATAAGGGGTAAGTCACATCCCTCACGCCCCTAACCGCCGCAATAGAAGGAGACGTCCGGGGCGGGAATCGCGAGCCGATTTCCGGCCACCGTAGGCGCGGGCTTGCGGACGGTGAGCAATGGGTAGCTCGCCGTCCGATAAGGACCAAGCCCGGGTCGACGGCGCGTTGTGTTCCACGCGCGCCTCAAAGAGATGTCAGCAGAATTGACGGGGTCCGCTAGGGCCAATGCCTGCCGGGGGTTCGAAGAAAACCGATAGGGAAATCGTGGCCCCCGGCAACCGGGCAACCGAAGGAACACGGGTGGGTTTTAGTCAGTAAGAGTCTGACACGCCCTCCCGCTCCGCCCAGAGCGGGAGAAGTTATTCGATAATTTCCCACCCAAAAAAAGGGGTAAGTCACATTTCTATGATCTTGGTTAGAAAATTGTCACAGGTTTTATATGCTTTTAATTTACAAGCGTGAAGGTTGTCTCGCAACCTTACTTAACCCTGCACATTGTGTGTTATAAATTTGCAAAAGCATTATATTTCCTATAGTGAGTGCGGAATCCTACCAGCGAGGTAGGATTCTGCACTCACTATAGGAAATGAAGAAACGCGCGCGAAAGAAAAGTGACATTCCAATGTATGTTGCCAGCAATGACGATAATCCTATTCAAAAAAATATTTTCAATATTTTATCTGTAAAATAATCGTGGTGAGAAACGTACGTATAAGAAATACTACCTTGTTTAATTAATTATATTTCTGATCGCCGTGAAGTAAAATTAGAATCAAGACTTCGCTTAACAGGTAAGCTCGTTTGATTCCCAATTTTAGTAGTGTTTTTGTTTGCAAATATGCGAATACGCAAACGCAAAACGTTGATGGCTATTCATCGTTTTTGATATGACCATAAACTCTACATTTGGATGAGACCACTTTTAAAAAAAAATCAAAATTGTAACGGCCGAGCACCGCGATTTGACACTGACGCGCGCTTTACGTCACTTTCGAAATTTTTCGATCTTGCCGGTAATAATTGACAAGAATATCCGTCAGGCCATACAGTGAAACAGCCCACAGACCATATTAGCCTCTATTTTATAGTAAAAATAGATTTTGAAAACGCGTGTACCTGCCGTGACTAAATGATCACGGTGAGGTCTGAAGGAGATTTTTTTTTGCCGTAACCAAATAATCACGTTGGGATTTTGACGGTAAAGGAATAAAACGTTTATTACTACCAGAAAATATTAAAAATACATTCGTGGAAAAAACAATAACGAATGGAGATGTTAAGTGTTCTATAGATACAATTACAAAATATATTTTTAATACTACTACACCGACTATATTTTCCACAAGTATATTTTTAAAATATAAACTAGCCACATTAAGATATAATAAATTTGTGATTGTGGTGAAGTAACAATCTACAAAGTGTGGCTGGTGTAGATGAAAATAATTAAAAAGGTACTTACTAAGCACAGCACATATTATTTGGTTGATTTTGCTCCCCTCATTGAAAATTAAGTAATATTTCGTCATTGTTGAATGCTACGTAAAACTATTAAAAATACTTAATTCTTCTTAATTATTTTAACTTACAACACTATTTTATATAAATGTTTGATTCTAAATAATATCACTGTGCAGTAACCACCGCCAAATAAATAATTACATTAAAATAAACGTGGTAACCTAAAACGGCTATCCTTTAAAAAAAAACTTTATTTGAAACCCATTTTCACTGATACTTTCACTGAATAATTTTCACATTAAAAATCTAAGCACGACGAAACTGCTCGTCGTTCAGCTTTCGAGGCCAGTTATAAACTGAGTTCAGATACAAGGAAGCTCTTTGATATAACTAGACGTTTTATTTGTGTTAAAGATCAATTACTTATCAAGGAATCTAACGCTGTTGGCACCAGAGGTGTCTGAACAAATAACAAAACACTATCAAAATGTCATAATACATTACACATAATTACATAGTATAAAAAAACAAAGCCGCTTTTAGTGTATGTCTGTTTGACCGCTTAGATCTTCTAAACTTCACAATGGAATTTGTTGCAGTTTTCACCATAATTTAAAAAAAAAAAAATTGTGAATGACATCTCGCTGGTCAACCTAGGAGGTTATCGGCTGCTTAACCCCGGCTATCTTATGGATGTCTTAATAAATTAAGGCCTCCAGCCAGGGAATTCAACTTATGAACTAAGCGACAAAACGCTAAGGGCACCTCCTGACGGGTACGGACCTCGACTTAGAGCGGCGCTGCAAGGAACAGGCTGGATCAGACCGTGATTATTTCGGGCCGAATTTAAAGCTACGGCTCACGGCGCGAGCTGACTCGAGCAAGGGTCGGGGAGGTCATTTATGAGCAGTCGTTTAAGTGAATAATACATTAATCTGACTATTTAGAATTATTATGCTACTACTACTACAAAATCAATGACAATGTTAGTAGTTAGTTGCAAATTGTAAAAGCTAACAACGGCGGTAAAAGCTAACTTAGCGACTAAAATCAATTCTATTTCTTAACCGACTTCCAAAAAGGTCGCGTATGTTTGTTTTTTTTTTATGTATGTCCACCGATTTCTCCGTCAATTGTGGACCAATTTTGAAATTTTTTTTTTTTGTTTGAAAGGTTGTGCTCTCGAATTGGTCCCATATATATTTGATTAACTTTGCTTGGATAGTTTTTGAGTTAGCTACAAAATACGTATTTTTTTCCCACTTAGTATGTAGATGATATGATAAGTTTCTGTCACTGGTAGCAGGTAGTGGTATTCGAATGTGTGTGGGGTAGGTACCACAACAAAAAAGTGAAAAATAAAAACTTTTTACAAAAAAAAAACCACCGACCTCCAAAAAAAAACACTACAAAGTGAAAAATAACTTTTCGGAAGTCGGTGGCAAAAAACGAAAATACAAAACCCAAGACACCGACTTCCGAAATTAAAGTTATTTTTCACTTTGTAGTGTTTTTTGTTTTTGACGTTCAAAAGTGCCTTTTTGTGCCTAATTGAAAAAAATTATTTGACTTTTTGACTTTTGACAACGTACAAGCAAACCAGTGCGTAATAATTGTTTCTCTGGTTTTATTTGTAATCACGTAAGACATTTACGCCTAACTAGAACCAAACAGACTGTTTACATAATCAAATATTTGTTTAATTATTTATTTTGTTTACTCAGGTAAAATGTAGTAACGAGATCCGTTGTATCTTTAAATATGTAGTAAACGTGAGATTGTTTAAAATAACTCGGTCAATAGAAAAAAACCCATACATGTTTATTAAATGATGCAACTAGACGTGACCATTGACGTAAAATCTTTGTAAACTTTGAAGTTGAAAGGCTTATTTATACTGTCGCTGGTTACGTTATATTGTAACCATATCGTAACTTTTCAGTGCAGGGAAGTCGCCATTTTCTCTTAAAAAGTAGGAACAAGTAGGTACTGTAGTTTTATTTTCTTAATGTTCCTCGGCAAACTTCGTGTTTCGTCAGTTGTCGGATTTCTATCAGTTGCCCTTTGCATTTAGTGCAGACTGGACGCTCTCAATCGACTTAGAAGTATACAGAGTTATTAATACTCTTTTAACTTAATGTAATTTATTTAAAAAACTTTTTACAAAAAAAAAACAACCGACCTCCAAAAAAAAACACTACAAAGTGAAAAATAACTTTAATTTCGGAAGTCGGTGTCTTGGGTTTTGTATTTTCGTTTTTTGCCACCGACTTCCGAAATTAAAGTTATTTTTCACTTTGTAGTGTTTTTTTTTGGAGGTCGGTTGTTTTTTTTTTTTGTAAAAAGTTTTTATTTTTCACTTTTTATTAGTTGTGGTACCTACCCCACACACATTCGAATACCACTACGTATTTTGTAGCTAACTCAAAAACTATCCAAGCAAAGTTAATAAAATTTATATGGGACCAATTCGAGAGCACACCCTTTCAAACAAAAAAATAATTTTCAAAATCGGTCCACAATTGACGGATAAATCGGTGGACATACATAAAAAAAAAAGACAAACATACGCGACGAACATATAACCTCCTCCTTTTTGGAAGTCGGTTAAAAATAAGAAGAAAGCTGCTAAAGTCGCAGGCACGACAGATAAGGAAAATCGTTATACAGCTCTAAATAGTTCACACTGAAATCAAAACAATAAAGTACTTAGTTCTGAATTTAAATTATTATACACGATAAGTCTAATAATAATTGATGGACATGGAAATTAGCATTCGTTTGTATTCGGAAATGCGATGATTCCCGATTTAAGACAACATTAAGAAAACAGAAATACTGTACGCTCTTTAAGTACTGGTTGGTTATATCTAACTTGAACCTTGGTTTTCTCACGATGTTTTTTGATTATTCCAAGGTAAAAAAATTCAGATAGCAATCCGTTGATCACTTTAATCCTATTGTGTGCATAATTTATTAATTGTTTGTTGTACCCACCAACTCCTGGAGTGCTTGGAATGAATTCAAGCATCCCCCAAAAGGGCCCTGACTAGGGCATCACTCGCCCGAGCCCAGTTCCTGACTAAGGCATCACTCGCCCGAGCCCAGTCCCTGACTAGGGCATCACTTGCCCGAGCCCAGTCCCTGGCTAGGGCATCAATTCCCGAATAAAAATAGAAGATGTGAAAAGACTCTAACAAAACAATTTCTAAGAAAACTTAACGGAAGAACAATTACCGGTGTTGCGTCGTACCTGTCTGCACGAGGCTTTAAGCTGCCAAGATAGTTTGCATAAAACAGGGTCAGAGCGACAAATAACTAAGTTCTATACCTACTTACATAGACCACAGCTATTTCACTAAAATCCTTAATTTCATAAGGTACTTCTAAAATTTTAGGAGTTATAAATAAATAAACTTTATTGAAACAAAAAACTCAGTTTACAGAAACTCTGTGTTCGATAACAACTGCATTAGTATAATACTGTGTCACAGTCATTAACGCCCACCTCCAAAAAGTCTGAATTGAAACTAATAGGAAAATCAAATAGGAAATAAAAATAAGAAAATAAAATTAAAAATAAACCAAAACTTAAAAATTAAAACTGAACAAAATTTCACCGTTTTTTTATGTGAGATTGTGTGTTTGTTTGGAAGGATTGTGTAGTTTTGAGCGTGGTGTGTGTAGCTGTGTTGTGTATTTGTGTGTGGTATGTATGTGTGTGTGTGGGAAAGAGGTGTCAGTTTGTGCCGGGGGTGTGTGTTTGCGCATGTTATACATATAAAGGACAATTAGAGAGTGAGTTTAAGTTTTTACATATGTTTCTAATTCTTCATAAGTAAGTGTATGAAGCCATTCATCCGTGATCCGTCGACATTCTCGCAAGGTCAATGGATATATATTGAGCCGTTTATTTACTCGATTATACAAAGTGGAGCTAAGAAAGTGATATTGCCGCCGAACAACTTGAACTCTGGCAGATTCCACCTGGCAGACTCTGCCAGATCTGCGCTTTTGGGTAACGACAACAGGATCGAAAGGAAGGGCTAAGTGTTTACGCTGCACAACAGCAAGAAGAAATGTGTGTCTGACTGTTGGTAAGTCGCAAAGAGCGTACAGTTCAGTAGTTGGAAATCGAACTGGTTTGTGAGTCATGACCTTTAACACTGTTGACATAATCTTCATTATTACCTTCCCCTACACGATTTGATCAAGGATCTCTGTTATGTTTAATGTCGTTTCTTAAATTTTCTTTCTTATCTTATTACACTTTTGAATAAATCTTAAAATAAAAATATACAAAGATATAAAAAATATTAGGTCCTATAAGTTGATATTAGTGTCGGGAGCAGGCTCCAAGTTATCGGTGGTTAGGGCAGTAGAGACAGGAACCTCCTCACAATGCGAACCGTATCGAGTAGTACTGCCTTCTGAATAACGTCCTTGATCCACCGCCTAACGAGAGCCTCGAGAGATGTTGATCGAGGCTTGCGGCTATCAGGCCATTAGCCATTCTTGGCGTTGAAGTTCCCGAGGACGAGCACGGGGTCGGAACAGAACCAGATGACAACGACTCTTAACTCCGCAAGGGAGTTGTGGAACTCGGCTAGAGTTCGGTTCGGGGAGAAGTATACACCCACCACGACAATCTCCCCGAACCGTGCTGCAACGCAACCCCGTCCTCTCTTGACCGACCTTTCACGAAGTTCTCGTCATGTGGAATGGTAAAATCGACAGTCATTGCGTAGCGCACTAATCGATCTATCGTCATTATATCAGGCTTATTGGCGACAATAGTCCTGTCTGTAATGATAGGCCGATCCAGTATAGCGTGACATGGTCCTTTTTGAGAACTGGGTCGGGCGCATACTTGAAATCCAGTACCTCAGAATCCACAAGTTTATATTTCAAAGCAAGTTGCTGGTGAATAATCCTGGCCACTTGATTATACCTGTGTAAGTTACGCTAACGACACATATCAACCGTCCCGGCCTTCATAATATGTCTCCGATAGTTATTCGTCAAGATAACTTCGTCCATAATTACACAGATGAAACCTTCATTTTCCCCGAAAACGGCACCAAAACGTAGCCAGGATACGGGTGCTAAGAAATCTATACCGGCGGGCTCATGAAAAGCCCGATATTAGTTCCCGTGAAGCTCCTTGCTTTGCCATACCTCCATGCGGTCATCTGTAGTAAGTACTATAGGTTTGCGCCAGTTCTCTTTAGTCATGGAGAGCGGGGTGAGTCCCTTGTCTACAGCAATCACATCATGATGCAACCCACTTCAGGTTTTAAAATTATTAATATTTATTTATATTATTAGTATATTTTATTTATCTTCTTCTTCTTTTCGTGTGGTTAAAATGACTAACCTAATATCAGAGTTTTAAAGCCGCCCATGGGCGTCTGACTTGGCTTCACTTGTCGTCGAGAAATATCTCTCAGATAGAATTTTATTTATGGTTTTATATTATAATGTGCAACTTTGTTTCTCAAACCTTTTCCGCTTTTGAAAATTTATGATCCGCTGTCAGAAGCGCCAGAATAATTATTATGACATCTGCTGTCAAGAGTATCCAAAATGTAGAGCATACACAAGCCTAAAACATAATGCCCCAAAATGAAGAAATCCGGATATCATTCACGCCAAAAACTTTTAAATATATACAAGACTTTACGCAAACCTTTCTTGGTCAGTATTCTTTCTAATTAATGATCATTGGATTACGCTTGTTTAATGACAATGGACTCGCCCCTTATTTCATGGGACTTAATAAATCAATCAATCTGCCTAGCCTTTTCCCATGTGTTGGGGTCGGCTTCCAGTCTAACCGAATGCAGCTGAATATTAGTATTTTACATGGAGCGACTATCTATCTGACCTCCACAACCCAGTAACTGGATAATACGATACCCCCTGGTAAGACTGGTTTGGGTCATCAGAAGCCCGAAAGTCTGACACTTTCGGGCTTCTGATGACCCGTAACGACTGTCAAAGAGCCACGAATGACAGCCGGGACCAATGACTTAACGTGCTTTCCGAGGCATGGAGGAGTCTCAGTACGTAGGTCACCCATCCACGGACCAACCCCGGCAAGCGTAGCTTAACCTGATGGATCGGCCCGTGCAGCTGTTATTACTTAGCCACGAGCTCCTCTGGCTCTGGGACTTAATAAATAGATAATAATAATAATGCACCAGCCGGTGTCCTTGTGCCTTAGTCCTTCTCTTTCATACCGAAACTCTCGAGGTCCCGGCTGTCATTTGTGGTCCTTGATAGTCGTTACGAGTAGTTGGAAGCCTGAAAGTCTAACAACCAGTCAGTCCTGGGCGTCGGGAATCGCGAACCGATTTCCGGCCACCGTAGGTGCGGGCTTGCGGACAATGAGCAATGGGTAGCTCGCCGTCCGATAAGGACCAGGTCCGGGTCGACGGCGCGTTGTGTTCCACGCGCGCCTCAAAGAGATTTCAGCAGAATTAAAAGGGAAATCGTGGCCCCCGGCAACAGGGCACCCGAAGGCACACGGGTGGGTTTTAGTCAGTAAGAGTCTGACACACCCTCCCGCTCCGCCCAGGGAAAAGTTATTTGATAATTTCCCACCCAAAAAAATAAAAGTGTGCTTATAATGAAACAGGTTTCTTTATGGAAACCTGTTTCTTTGACCCGTATGATTCGGTCCGGGTAGTCAGTACCGGCAAGTTTAAACCTGTTTCTTGATTAGTGAGCGCATAATGGGCCTATCACACGCACAAGCTTCACCACAGTTTTGCCTGCGCAGGCCGGTTTGTACACGGAACACCGTGCGTGTGGTTGGTAAAATTTGCCGATTTGTACACAGTGTTTCGTGGGAATATTATACCTGCACCGATCGGTACCGACCCGCACAGACTCGCCTGCAACGGAAACCTGTTTCTTTATACAAGCACCCTTACAAATTCATGTTAATCAGTAAACTGGGTTGTGGTAGTCAGAAAGGCAGTCACTCCTTGTAAAATACTGGTATTCAGCTACATCTGGTTAGACTGGAAGCCGACCCCAAATTAGGGAAAGGCGCGGCAGATTAACGGATAGAACGTCTGTTAGTGAATATGATGGAAGTCCACCGGAGCCTACAAATATCCACTTAATCTGTTCAGTATTTTTGATTTCTCGGGTTGTAAGCACAGGAATATAACTTGAACTTTTTTCAACAGATAAATTCAACTAGCTCAAATAATCTAAAATGGGATACTGGATCTGGATGGCCTCCTATGCTATGATTGCAGGTCAGTTTTTAGAAAATAATAATTACAGTGTTGTGCCTATCAGAAAGCAGTGGTGGCCTAGTGATAACGATCGCGACAGGGCCTGACAGGCGCTTTACTTTGTGTAAATTATTTCAACCCCACTGCTCTCAAAACGGTGAAGGAAAACTTCGTGAGAAAACCGGCAAGACATGTGACATCCACCAACCCGCACTGCCCACGTGGTGGATTACGGCCCACTCGCTCTCACTGAGAGGAGGCCTGTGTCCCAGCAGTGGGAACATTATAAGCTGATTAAGCTGTACCTATCAGGACTTATAATGGGTTCAGAAAGACGCTTAACGAAGGCGAGAGTCACATGTCCTTCCAGTCATTTTTACTGGGAACTTCTTGATTACGGAGATATTGATTAGATTTTTTACAGCTGTAGTGGCAATCATGTCATTTGGTTTAAATAGGTCCTTATTATTATTTTATTTATCTTTCATATCGATTCTTTTCTTTTAGATTTTGTGAATGTGAGAACGTTGTAGGTTGGTACGCTTTACTTTGTGTAAATTATTTCATCACCACTGCTCTCAAAACGGTGAAGGAAAACATCGTGAGGAAACCGGCATGTCCTAGAACCGAAAATTCGAAGACATGTGACATCTACCAACCCGCACTGGGCCCGCGTGGTGGATTACAGCCCACTCCCTCTCACAGAGAGGAGGCCTGTGTCCCAGCAGTGGGAACATTTATAGGCTGATGATGATGATAATGACTCTTCACACTCTCACTCTTCGCTCTCTCACCCATACTCACACATAATCACACGTAAACGCGACTTGGCCCTTTTTCTATGCATGACGCTCATTCATTTGCAAATCATTCACTCTTTCATTTTTGTATAATTTTAAATTACCCATATATTAAATTTTTCTGCATGTTTACATTGTCTAAATTCAAATGCATAAGATAATGATAAGTGGAAGCGCGGAGTCTCCTAACACAAGCAATTCCTTGCTTAAAAGGTGATCTCCAATATTATTGTGCCTAAATGCCTTTTGTAATTGATTTTTTTTTTTTTATCTCTTTCATCCACAGTGGCAATTGTGGCCTATAACGATGACTTCAAGATGGAAGCGTTAGATGGCGTCATAGCAAAATTCAGGGTCCTGGTGGAAGAGCTAGCGATGTTCTGCAAACCAATGAACTACCCCTTCGACCTGGTCACCAGGTTGTGTATGGAGAAATAACTCAACGGTAATCGATTGTAGCGTGGTGTGCGGTAAAGAATAGCATGAGGCTAAAAAGGCCACTCTTCTAGATACAATAATCAGCCTGTAACGTTCCCACTGCTGAGACACTAGACCTCTTCTCTTCGAGAGAGAGTGGGGCTGTAATCCACCACGCGGACCCAGTGCGGGTTGGTAGATGTCACATGTCTTCGATTTTTTATTCAAGGACATGCCGGTTTCCTCACGATGTTTTCCTTCACCGTTTTGAGAGCAGTGGTGTTGAAATTATTTATACAAAGTAAAGCGCTTGCCTGGGTACCCACGATCTACAACTCGTTAGTGGGGGCCTATACCACTGGGCTACCACTTTTCTTATAGATAGACGTACATAGATAATATCACGACTGTATTCTCCGAAGAGGGTTAAGCATATTATAGTAACAGCAGCAGCAGTATATAGCAGTGGTGTGACCGTCGGACTGCCAAGTCATAGCTCTAGAGTTCGAACCCAAGGCACGCACCTCTGACTTTTCGGATTCATGTGCGTATTGTATAATTATCACTTGCTTCAAAAACGGTGAAGGAAAACATCGTGAGGAAATCGACATGCCTGAGAGATATTTCTCGACGGCATGTATCAGAGTCAGAGGCCCATGGGCGGCTTTAAAACTCTGACACCAGTTTAGTCACTAACTACACGAAAAAGATAGTAACGTTTCACCAGTTATGTTTAAATCCCCTGCCATCAACCGGGCACGAATTCAGACTCCGGGCTGCTACCGAGAAATTCCTAATGGAAAAATTACACTTTGACCGTCCTGGGATTCGAACCCAGGACTTCATGCTCTGCAGTAGTGCTTGCGACCACTAATCTAACGTGAGTGTTGTAAAAGACGACTAAGGGATTTTGTTAAAGAATGGTGAATGCATTCTGTTGGGCACAATATTATTATATTGCGATGAATATTATGGATCTTAATTAAAGGAACATCGGGGTAGTCCACAGCTGGTTCAATACCACTTTGCTTCGGAACTATGCTTTTTAAGCCCCAAAGCAAAAAGTGGGGTATTATAAGTTTGTCCGCTATGTGTGTGTCACCGTAGCTCTTAAACGGGTGAACCGATTTGAATGCGGTTTTATTTATTCGAAATCAAGTTTTCTAGCGATGGTTCTTAGACATGTTTTATCAAAATCGGTTCATCAGTTTGAAGATTATCAGTGATGTCTGATCGATTTGAAATTCATCAGACATCATCTAGAATTTGCAGGATACCCAACTCCCTTACCAACTTACAGCACAGGTATCGTGTTTGGGTTCATTGGAATGGTCTCAATGTTAGATATTATAGATAGATGATGAACAGGGTCTGGTGATGGAGTAGGAAAGAGAAATGAGAAAATGTTTGTCTCGGGGCTTTTTAAATTTGAACTGTTAAAATTGTACTTGTTGGAAGTAATACGTTAGCAACTGCAATCATGCTAAAGTATTGATGACTGTAAATTATACATACAAATACACACGCTTTCTTCCCTTGGGGTAGGCAGCATTACTTACTGTCGCGGCTTGCAACAAGGGCACTGATGGACGATCGTGAAAATGTGAGCCGAGGCAAAGCCGAGGCACACATACGTAAGTCCACCAATGCCTGGTTGTGGCCAAGGCTTGTATAGTATTTTTTCTCAAATAATGCGTGGAAATTCAAACTAAGTTATTTAATTATATTTATAAATTCCAAAATCAGTGACGAACAACGAAAAATTATTGACGCTTTAAAATATTAATTTCGTCTGCGTAGGTGGAGAACTAAATAACTGTGATTTTGGTCAAATTGATTTTTCACCATTTTTGTAACACCCAAATCATGCCGCATAAATAAATCGCAATTTTCTCCAAACAAGAAAATTTTAGTGATTTAGTTCTCCACCTACGCCAACGATTTGTTTCATTTTTTTACTTTAAATAGCTCGTATTTGCAAGTTACCTCCTTGGTAACCATGTGTTGAAGTAAAAAGTTCGTCCCATTCTTAAATAACACGACAGTTATGGGTTTTCATAGTAATTTATTCGGCCGCTAAACACGACAGATATGGATTTTCATACAAACATTACCGACCGCATGCATTCGACCAGTACCGCAATTTCGATTTATCTCGAACAAGATTGTCAAAATAATGCTCGATATGTTTGAAAAAACTATATAACGCCACCTGCTACGCTCCTTACATACTTCTTTTGCTTTGAAAATAGTTTTAAATAATTACTTTGACTCGATAGTTTAGAACCAGCCTTAAAACTAGTTTATCAGCTCAAAACATAATGATGTTAAGTTGGTGATAGTACAAAATTTTAGTTTTATGAAATTAATAAAAAAAAATTGAATAAAATACGTCATGATTTATTTTTTTGAAGATTGAAGATTAATAAATAAATAAAATAAGAAGAATTGTAAAATCTTTTTATTGGTTTGTTATTACACCTGACAATACACGGTAGACTATGATTATAGAGTATAAAAAATGTTATTGAAATGTAGTATATTTAATATTTGTAGATAAATTGAAAAAATGCAGTTTCAATTGACTAAAAAGTACAGTTTTTGTTCAATTATTATTATTAGGCTAAAAATAAAAATAAATACGTAAATCTATGTTATTTTGTATGTCTTTTAAAATTATTATAAAAGCATTCGGTTTGCTATTAAAATAACTGATTCATTTAAACAGTTTGCAATTGTAGCATCTTCGTTTGGCGTTTGAAGTGTGTTCATTATAATAATTCGAAAGAGCTTCAGTGATTTTATACCAAATTCATGCACGAAAATGAGCACAGTGGGATGTAACGTGTATGTGCATACGCACCTTTATATTTAAGCGATTTTTTCAAACGTCAATCGAAAATATGAAACAGTTATTAAAATATAGGAATGTTTGAAAACCTATTTTAAATTTTGCTTAAATAGGCGGCAAACGCACACAAATGTCTTCGATTTAATATTCTTATTGTCATAAGCGTTAAATAAGTCTTCTTCTAAATGCATCGATTCTTATGAAAAACAATAAATACGTCGAAAAATTCACTAATTATTTACAAAAAATTATGATCTTACACTACGCACAGATAATAAATAGAATAAATAAACAGTCAAATATTAATTCTAAAATCACTAAACATTATCTAAAGAGTTTTAGTATGGTCGGCCATTTTGTCCGCCATCTTGTGAATTTGAGTTCGAATGTTTGTACTGATCTATTTTTTAAATGAAAACGTTCGTTTTGAATTGCATAGTTTAATCGATTCTTGGTCTCGATAAAAGACGAATAAGAGTCCCCACACTAATTTATACGAAGCAGAAAGATCCAAATACCGTTATTATTAAAAACCCAATGTGAAGAAGTATTTGCGATTGATTAGTGTAGAACCCTTATCAATTTTTAATCGATTAAACTATGATCATAAATTAAGTGATACTTAAATTTATCGATTATTGGAAGACGAAGATTGGTCGCTTACATTATTTTACAGTATATTTTTACTTATAAAAAGTTGGCACTAATAGCGGGACTCCACTCCCAGAGAGTATGATATTTGAAAGAAAGCGATATATCGATATGACTGTGATAATCGATTAGTTTATCGATATAGATAATTTTTCGGTTCTTCCGCGATGGGGTCCGTGCATGTGCCCAGGTGTTTTAGTTGTACAAGACTCCTGAAAAGAAAGAAACAACTATTAATTTAAATTCATCCTCATTGAGTTCAAACTCAAAGTTAATGTAGCTTACGAAATATTGAGTGATAAAACTGTCATGAGACAAAAATTACTTTTGATCGTTAGCCCGCATTCGGGTGTTAGAATGACTAGGTAAACAACGCAAGAAAATTTTGAGCCTTTTTGTCATTTAAATCTGGCAATAACAAAGGCAATGAACGACCGTAAAGAGTAAACAGCACAAAGAAATCCTGGAACTTAAATTCTTTACAGAGTAATCACATGTTTTACTTCCGTCAATTACGAAAGATAACTAAGACAAATAATGTTCATATTAACAAAGATTTATGTATGTGTTCAAAAGATAACCAGTTAGGTAATCGACGGAAAACTGCACTGTGATGCTCCAAGCTCAATCACCGAGCATTGAAATTTATACCTTATTTCGATTGGATAAGTATTAAATTCAATTGATAAATTTAAAATCCTCTGCCGCGTCTTGGCAGACTGGCGTCTGCGCAGGCCGTTACTATGTTTGTACAAAGCAGGTGGTATGTTTTATCTAAAAATAATATTGTAAATATATGTGTGTAGATTTGAAGCCGGTGTTGCATCAGCTCGTTAAAACTATTCAAGACTAGCTTTTGCCCGTGGCTTCGCCCGCGTAGAGACAGGGAATTATCCCACGAGAACGTGTTACCGGGGTTAAAAGTACCCTAACCCAAGTTTACCTGTGTGCCAAACCGTTCAGCCGTTAAGGAGTGAAAAAACCGACTGTCAAACAGACAAACGGAGTAACTTTCGTATTTATAATAATATTAAAATCGATAATATGAATTATGGCCCTCCTCATATAATGTTTTAAAGATCTAGTAAAAAAGACAGAAGTCTGAAAACGGCGATGACCATGAATTTGTTTGGAAATTGGTGGTCCAAAGTTCCGGCTAACATCTCCAAAGTTCCAGCTAAACCATCCAAAGTTCCGGCTAACATCTCCAAAGTTCCTGCTAAACCATCCAAAGTTCCGGCTAACATCTCCAAAGTTCCAGCTAAACCATCCAAAGTTCTGGCTAACATCTCCAAAGTTCCGGCTAAACCATCCTAAGTTCCGGCTAACGTCTCCAAAGTTCCGGCTAAACCATCCAAAGTTCCGGCTAAACTATCCAAAGTTCCGGCTAACATCTCCAAAGTTCCGGCTAAACCATCCAAAGTTCCGGCTAACATCTCCAAAGTTCCGGCTAAACCATCCAAAGTTCCGGCTAACATCTCCAAAGTTCCGGCTAAACCATCCTAAGTTCCGGCTAACGTCTCCAAAGTTCCGGCTAAACCATCCAAAGTTCCGGCTAAACTATCCAAAGTTCCGGCTAAACCATCCAAAGTTCCGGCTAAACCATCCAAAGTTCCGGCTAAACCATCCAAAGTTCCGGCTAAACCATCCAAAGTTCCGGCTAAACCATCCAAAAATATCCAAATCGCTATAGATGTGCCTATAATTTTTGAAAAGTTCCCTCGATTTCTCCAACATCCCATCATCAGATCGTGATCAATTGACAATGAGACCAACTTGAAAGTACACCCTTTCAAACAAAAACAAAATTTTTCAAATCGGTCCAGCCGTCTTTGAGTAATCGGGGAACATAAATAAAAAATTTATTCCGACGAACTAAGAACTTTTTTAAGTCGGTTAAAAGTACCAGGATCTCACAAATTTAAAGGAACTCACCTAGACCGGCAGTTTTCCATCTCCAAGAAGCATTTGTTGGAGTAGGTCTTGTTGTCGGTGCCACAGACGGGGTCGTACTCGGGCGGGCACACGCGCGCGCAGCCGGAGTACTGGAAGCGCGCCAGGCAACGCTTCAGAGGTACCACGAACACGTGCTTGCTGTGAATAGAGAACAGACCTCTTTGTTTAGTATGTGCGCCTGGTATGCGGTTTCTTGTGTGCTAAGGATTTTTTAACAACTTTTGTGTCTTTTTGTGAAGTTTGTCGTTTGAAAATGTTTTTATTTTGGAATGTAAACTCAACGCCTACGATTAAAAGAATAGTGGAATGCTTAGGTATGACGTCTTCTAATAGAACTACAACATTAATATAGTGTGGGCAGCCAATACTATATATAGTGTTGCGGTCATAAAACGCGGGAGCGAGATGACATGACTCTGTACTGGGTAGTACGAAGTTTTAAAAATACAATACAAAATATTTAGCGTCCTTTTCGCTCGTTTTATGACAGCTACTGCCTGTCTTGGCGGTTAGCATATTCGATGAGAATATTATGATTGGCCATCATTTGTTTTGAAGTCCAAAACAAATTATTTCTCTCAAAATCACCAAGATCTTCTTGGTGGTTGATTCGATTCTGGTATTGGTCTACTCCCTAATCATGAAGTCGTATTTTCGGTCGAAGTTAAGGGCGTTACCCACTCCGTATCCTTACGGACCTAAGATTAATTCGAGGCCCAAACGACTCAATACGATTTGATAGCTGTCCCTACACCCGATGTATTCTTGTTCGTCCGAAAAATTGAATTTGACACTTGAAATGAAATTGTTTATTCTGTAAATATGATATCGAAATCACTTTTACACGTCATATAAAAAATAAAAAATATATTAAAAATAAGCTAGATGAGTTCGGCGTTTCCTATCTGACTACTCTGAGAAGAAAGGCTGAAACAAACTCAGAGGTCGCAGTCTCTTTTAAAGTCCAGACATAATCTTGGTCAGGCCATATGAGGACCATGTAGATAAGTGTCTGAAAAGGTCTTTTGAGGAAAGAACCACACAGATTTGAATGGACCTGTCCAGTCAATGCAAGCATTTGTCAGTAATCGTGGAGCTCAACTCAGAACTTAAGGAGCTCAACTCGACGAACAATACCAAAGAACTTGTTTTGATGGATCACTTATTTTCGGACAGGCCCGTATTTTCGTTCACGGACTTAAGAGAGTGGACTTAAGAGAGTCATAGCCATACATTTCACTTAAAAGCAATGTCATCATTATTTCAGCAGAAAGACGTCCACTACTGGACATAGCAGTAGTGATAGCCTAGTGGTGTGACAGTCGAACTGCCAAGTCTGAGGTCTCGAGTTTGAACCCAAGGCACGCACCTCTGACTTTTCGGATTCATGTGCGTATTATATAATTATCACTTGCTTCAAAAACGGTGAAGGAAAACATCGTGAGGAAACCGGCATGCCTGAGAGATATTTCTCGAGGTAGACCCATGGGAGGCTTTAAAACTCTGACATGGTGGTTAGTCACTAACCACACGAAAAGAGGAAGACTGGACATAGGCCTCCCTCAAGCGTCAGTACATCGACCAATCAAATGCTGTACTCACCCGCAATTCTCCTTCTTCATCAAACACTCGTTCTTATAGAACCGGTTGTCGGAGCCGCAGATGAAGGCGGGAGTTTCGGGACAGTCCTCGTGGCACAGCGCCGTGGTGCGGCAGTGCGGCGCCGCCACCGGCACCACGTGCTGGCCGCACGTCGCGAGGCGCAGCTCGCATTCGGATCTGGTGGCAAAGAGGGTGTTACTTTGTTTTGCTAGGAGGATAATGCAGTCCATGTTCAACCACCACATTCTTTACCCCCGACCATGTTGAACCCCTAAATGTTGTCCATGTTCAACCCCTGGGAGATGTTATTTTTGAATGTCTTTAATCCACCTTCAACCCTCAATGAACAGTAAAACATAAAAATAATAATTTTTAATAATAATTTATTTCACTCTCAAAGTTCTCAAACACAAAAGTTTTTAAATGAAAACTTTTTTAGGCGTGTTGGGCATTTTTAAGATAGGACTAAACCATGGAGCCGACCGCAAGCGGCAACTGCAGGCGACGTGTTGCCGCGACACGACTGGATTCAATGTATTCTTACGTAAGATAAGATATTTATTTTGCAAATATGGGTAAAAAACACGGTAACGTTAAAAATATGATTAGCAACAGCCATATTTAATCAAACGGCATGCAAAAGTACAAAATACACTAGAAATGTTAAGTACATAATAATAATGTCAATATAAAGATTGATTAACCATAATTACAATTTAATTATGAAGTACTTCAATAGTTATTTATTTATTTATGTTGTATTGTTTTATCATCGTTTAACATTTTTGTTTTTCTATTTGTTTTTTGTTCCCAATAAACCATTTTGTTATTTTTTATTATTACTATGTATTTCTATGAAGGCGACGTGTCGCTAGCGACGGAAGGTATTTCGTAGAAACCAATCGTGTCGTGGCGACACGTCGTCTGCAGTTGCCGCCTGCGAACGGCTACGAAATTATACCTTTATAAGGCGATGATGTGATGAATGACGATTTCACGAAATCTACTAACTTGTAAACATTTCCATCGGAGCCGCAGACGGGTTGATCCACTACGTTCTCGCAGGTATCGGGGCAGTCCTCCTTGAAACGAGGCAGTAATGTGCAGTTACCGAAGTGTGCCAGTTGGATTCCTTTACTGTAATCATACACAACATTTTGTAAAAGGCTTATAAACGCATGATGAACAGAGTGTAAAGTTCATTCATCCTCTATAGAAAAGGGAGGATCCGGGTATCGTGTCTAGTGGGTAACTGCCAAACGATTGATGTCGGGAGATCGTATTTACTCGACGCGCGATGCAGGATTTGTGTGACGTCAGATCTTTGATGCGTAGTTCACATGTGGCGTTGTAGATACCGTCACAGGCCAGCAGATGATGATGTTTTTTTTTTTTTTGATAAATTGTATGGAACAGAACATGAAAGTGGAGGGAAGAATTCTTTTAGATCGATATTTTTTTTTACCAGGGCGTCTCGCTGTTGACCTATGAGGACATGGCTGCTTAACCGGACTTAAGTGGCTGCCTTAAGCTTCTACACTTAAAGCCTCCAGCCAGGGGCATAAACTATTCTAAATTAAAACTAGGCGAACGCTCGCTAAGGGTATCCCCTGAGGGGTACGAACCTCGGCTTAGGGCGTCGCCGGGGGGAGGACAGCAAGAAGGGACAGGCTGGATCAAACTTAGATTTTCATCTTGATTATTATTCTGGGTATTTAAAGCTACGTGTTCAGCTGCAACAACTGCTGGCACCTCATTTTCGAGCAAGGGTTGGGGGGGAGTTTAATTTACTCGGGGACGTGATCGCGATCGCGAAGGACCTCGGCGGCGAGGTCGGAATGACTTTTTAGATCGAGTGAAAGTTGATCCTTTTAAGGTAAAGTTTGCATTAATCTGGTAAGTTGGAAAAACCATTTTTTTTTTTTAAGTGAATGAGCAGTATGTTCTGCTTTTGGGAATGTAAAATGTTACAAACCATACAGAAAACAGAAAATCTTCTCACTAAAAAAAGTTGAATAGGATTATTCAGAGCCAAGCTATAAAACAGGAAATACCCACATGTAAAAAAAAATGTATATCCTAGGATAACATAAAAACTCAATACTCACAGGCAAGTAGCAACCTTCAAGAAGCAAGGGTTGGTGTAAACCTTCTGGTCGGTTCCACAGACGGGGTCAAGGTCGGCAGGACACTTGACCTTCATGCACCTGTTCATTTTGCCGCGACACTTCTCCATGTCCACCTTTTTCACAATCTTTCTGTTACTTACACTCCTGTTAAAGATATTGAAAGGTTAAGATTATAGAGACTAGCTTTCTAAGAACTGCACCCTAAATTGCAACTTACGATCAATCACAATCTGTTTCATTTTGACAATAGTAATTCTGCTTCTTTTTTTTTCGTGTTGATGGTACTCTTCTTCGTTGTATTATTTTATATTGTATGAGCCCATTAGGTGGCCATGTTGATTGCGGCATCAATGGCATTCTTTAGGTCATCCGAGGTGCAGGTGAAGGGGCACTTCGGATAATCTAGCAAGTGGTGCATGATCTGATCAGAAGTTTTTTGAGAGTTCAACAACATTAACACTACATTTTACACACATACACACTACATTCACACACGCACCCCCACACACACCCCCACACATACACACTACATTCACACACAGCCCCACACACGCACACACACACACTACATTTTATTACTTTAAAATAAAATAGAACTTATGAAGCAATGGACTAGCAATATCCCTCAAAATGATTAAGATTATGATTGATGGTGTTTTACGCAATTAGGGTGCTGGACTGTCTTAATTTTATTCATAACACAGAGCACGGAATCACCGCACTAGCAGCATCTAAAGGCAACTAATAAAATTCGTGGCGCGGGAAGTGCGTCTAGCACACAACGTCTATCACGACCCACCCTCGAAGCCGTCAGTTTCTATACGTTTTTAGTGTCGTAATGCGATTAAATAATGAGGGTTACACGACATTGGTCAAGTCTGATATTTGTCAAATTTACTTATTTATACTTAATTATGTTTTCTTTTTAGGTTATACGCCTGGTTGCCCTTGTATCCCTGTTGCACCGTGCCGAATAGGTGGTCCACTGAGTAAGTACTGCTTTCCTCAGTATTATGAGTGTAGTATTGGTTATCTATACAGTGTGAGTCTTCATAATGTGCACATATCGAAATGAGGGGGAATCTATGCCTAATTTTAACGACAGAAAAAAATATTTTAAAAAATCTTAATATTTTTTATACTTTTTATGGAATTAAAAAAAAAAATAACAAAACTGTGTAACTTTTAAACTGAATCAGCTATCGCGATGAAACAAACACCATAATGATTGGAAGTAAGTAGACGCCTACTTACTTCCAATCATTATGGAGTTTGTTAAAAATTTATGAAAAAATCTGTATTTTTTTCATAAATTTTTACAATAATTGTAAAATTTATAAATAAGATGCCCAAGAGAACAAAAAATTTAAAAAAATTGATACAAAAAAAATATTTAAAAAACGTGTGGCACTCGGGGACTGCCGCGGTAAAGCCATTGCATAGCATTTGTAACCTCCATATTTCCTATTTGTCAACGCTACACTTGGGATGATGACGGATGATGACATAAAACAAAAATTACGTTCCCATGACAACGTGATGTTGTCATGGGAACGTAATTTTTGTTTTATGTCATCATCCGTCATTACATGGTAGGCGGAGTGGGGGGTATTAGGTTTTTTAGTTACGGAATTTCTTGATTCGGTCGCCGCGCTCAAAGCCCACCATAAAAGCTATGCAATAGCTTAAAAAAACAAAAAAAAAATTGTCCATTTTTTCCATCGATAAAATTAAGCATAGATTCCCTCATTTCGATATGTGCACATTATGAAGACTCACACTGTATATATTATAAAAGGAGAAACTAGCTAACTGACTTATACTTATCAACTATGAAACTAATAGTCACATAAACAAATATACCTTGTTATTACAATCCGGGCGTTTAAAGAATGCGTTCTTAACACCAGTTTCATACTAACGATTATGTGTTTTGCGAATTTGATCCTTATTTGTACTAGAAATTATCCAACTGACAGATTCGATGGCCGGACTGTAAGGCTAAGCGTATGCTGAGACGCAGGTGACGCAGGACCACGCAGCGCAGGGCAGAGCAGATTTTGTAATTCATGAACGTATTGACAGCTGCGTACGCTGCGGCGTAGGCACGTGCGACGCAGACATGTGTCTGTCCTGCTCTGCGTCTCGTTGTAGTGCCGGCACAGATTTCTGCGCGACGAGGGCAGGGTAGCACGTGCTTTTTACCATTTATTCATAATTTTGTTACAATCGTCTATTGTTTGTACTAGCTAGGACGCGAACGTGTCTGTGTAGCTGCGTCACAGCATGCGCTCGCGGCCTATGTCTGCCACGCCTGCCCTACCCTGCAAAATTGGTACTGGGATGTGCTGCGTCACCTGCGTTTCAACATATGCTTAACACTAACGAAAATCAAACACTGTGTTTGTCAAAAATATTTGTGGTGAATCTATGGCTACTAAAGAAAGCGGGCCAATTGAGCGCAAACACAAGTCGAACTGTGTTCGTATGGTATTCGTGTTCGCTTTGCTAATTTACGTCCATACGTACGAACCAAATGTTCCGTGTTAGATGTTCGTGTTCACAACATTTTGTTCGTTCGTGCGTACACGCTTTAGCATCTTGTATAATTCTAATTCGAATTGCTGATGACTTGGACACAATATATTCGGACAGTGTCCGAATTGACAAATTTTAATTTCAATAATTTTTTCACTTACGATTCGGACACCATCAAATTATTGAAGCTGTTTAGTACAGTTAGATAAAAAAAAGTTTTAAAATGTAACATGTGGAAAAAAAGCGTTACCAAATCTATTTTAGGGTGGCTTTAAGGCGGCATCTTTCTGTAATAAATTTATTTGTCGACGTATATCACTGTAAGTCACCACATTAGACTTAACATAATGTTGAAAAAAAAAACATTCAAAACATACTTATTATTAGCATAAAAATCAACATTCATAAATATTGGTTTATATTAATCTACAATATAATCACATACCGTATCTTCATACGTTTGCCGACGACATAGTTATCATGGCGGAGACCATGGAGGACCTCAGTACAATGCTCGATGACCTCAGTAGAGCCTCCGAAAGAGTGGGTCTTAAAATGAACATGAACAAGACAAAGGTCATGTCAAATGCCCATGTGACACCCACTCTCATGAAGATCGGAGACGCTACGCTCGAAGTTGTGGAAGAGTATGTTTACCTAGGACAAACTGTCCAGCTAGGTAGGTCCAACTTCGAGAAAGAGGTCAATCGTCGAATCCGACTCGGCTGGGCAGCGTTCGGGAAGCTACGCAATATCTTTTCGTCCCACATACCACAGTGTCTCAAGACGAAAGTCTTTGACCAGTGCGTGTTGCCAGTGATGACCTATGGTACTAAAACATGGTCGCTCACAATGGGCCTTATCAGAAGGCTAAAAGTCACCCAAAGGGCAATGGAGAGGGCTATGCTTGGAGTTTCCCTACGTGATCGAATCAGTAATGAAGAGATTCGCAAGAGAACCAAGGTGACCGACATAGCCCGAAGAATTACCAAACTTAAGTGGCAATGGGCAGGGCACATTGCTCGCAGAACGAATGACCGATGGGGTCGAAAGGTTCTGGAGTGGCGACCGCGTACCGGTAGATGTAAGGCCTCTTACAAGATGGACCAATGACCTTGTGAAGGCCGCAGGAACCCGCTGAATGCGGAAAGCACAGAATCGGTCGAAGTCGCGGTGCTTGGGGGAGGCCTATGTCCAGCAGTGGACGTCTTTCGGCTAAAATGATGATGATGATGATAATCACATAAAAAATCGCGTATCTATTTATATGAGTTTGTAATATTATTTATTAAAAACGGCTGCTTTCGTTAAAATTCGGTTAAAAACTGTTTTTACAACTACAGGCTGGGCGGAGGACTGATTTTTACAATAAGGTATCGTTGAAAGTTTTTATCTGACTGTACAAAACGGCTTTTTTATTGGTGTACAATTCATCAGCGAAAAATATTCGGATCTGGACACTGTCCAAATATATTATGTCCGAGTCGCCAGCAAGTCTCTAATTCTAATGCTCTAAAGTGCTACCATTCGTTATTATAACCACACAAAAGACTATGTACAAATCAAACTGTATCTGTGCATCTGACTTATTTATCGTTTCCTACATATTTATGAAGCGTACAAACTTCTTAATGCTTTGTCTTTTCTCCCTCTCTCTCTTCACTACTTACCCACAATTCAACATCTTCATCTCACACTCGTTCCTGTACACCATTTCATCGGAGCCGCAGACCAGCTTCTCTTTCTGTCCTATACAGTCCTTAGGACATGACTCCCCTCCTGATGTTCTTTCTTGTGATACGCAGAACGACATTGGTACTTCGAAGACGTGTTTACTGAAAACATAAATTATATTATGATTAATAATATGACCGAGCTAATATTGTATTAAAGATTTCAACCTGGCAACTGAAAAACCAGTCTCAAAAAAAACGGTCGTAATGTGTAATTTTTTTATACTTTTTTATCTGGAATCGGCTTATTTCTAGCCTTAAATCAGATCAGGTCTTCGTGTGAGATTATTTTTGTGTCATTTCAATGTGTCATTGAACATTCACATTATGTGGCTTATTTATTATACGACCATTCAAAATTCCCTTCCTCTCTCTATACTTCAAAAGTACATACCCGCAATTGCTAGCCTTCATCCTGCAGGCGTTGGCATACAGCTTTCCATCAGATCCACACGTTGGTCTGGCGACGCGCCAACAAGATTCACGGCAATGACGGGTAGTCTGGCAATGCTTTTTATTCGTCCGTACTACACCTTGCCTGAAATTTTATTTCAAAGGATTAATTTGGATAATTTGAAAAATGTTATATTTAAAATTTGGATATATTTTTTTTTGCTTTTTTAACAAATAAGTCATCATCATCATTTCAGCCGAAAGACGTCCACTGCTGGACATAGGCCTCCCCCAAGCACCGCCACTTCGACCGATTCTGTGCTTTCCGCATCCAGCGGATTCCTGCGGCCTTCACAAGGTCATCGGTCCATCTTGTGGGAGGCCTTCCAACGCTACGTCTTCCGGTACGTGGTCGCCACTCCAGAACCTTTCGACCCCATCGGCCATCCGTTCTGCGAGCAATGTGCCCTGCCCATTGCCACTTAAGTTTGGCAATTCTTCGGGCTATGTCGGTTACCTTGGTTCTCCTGCGGATCTCTTCATTTCTGATTCGATCACGTAGGGAAACTCCAAGCATAGCCCTCTCCATTGCCCTTTGGGTGACTTTTAGCCTTGTGCCTTTTAATAAGTACCCGCATATATTTTTTGCTCAGTTATAATTAAAAACTTGTGCTGGATAAGTTTACTCAACACATTTTTTCAAAATTTATGAACACCGAAAACAATTCATGAAAATTCATTAAGGAAAAATGGCCTCTGCCGTATTTTCCACACTGGGGGAGTTTGAAAAATAAGGTGGTGGCCATTTTTCATCATCCCTACATATTATAAAACAAAGTCCCCCACCGCGTCTGTTTGTCTGTCTGTCTGGATTCAAAAATTCCCGAACGGATTTTCAAACGGTTTTCACCAATGGACGGAGTGCTTCTTGCGGAAGGTTTTAGCGTATAATACATTAAGGTTTTGTGTAAATTGGCTGAAATATGACGATTATTGTCGAAGATGTCGGTAAAAATCATACCGACTAGGAGCTTTACTGGCGTGCGCCGCGTAAGCCGTTACAGACACATCAAATTTATGTTGTACAGGATGGAAGATCTTAAAAAGTTCAACAAAAAAGTCCGCGATGGCATATGTCTATCTTGTAAGGATGACCCACAGTAACCATTTTTATCTTTCAGAATTTGATAAAAATTCCATTGTTATTTCCGAAGCTATATTGACGGTATCATATTAATCTTTATCCAATAAAATTTGCATTTTGATAGGTATATAGTCTCAATCAGGTAACACTACCAGGACATCATAGAATAAAGACACACTCACCCACAAGTTAATAGCTTCATCTGACAAGTGCTTTTGTACACATTTCCATCAGAACCGCAGATGGGACCGTCCAGGGGAGCCTGGGAACAGTCGACAGGGCAGTTTTCTCGGTGAGCACTGATGTTATTACAAGCACCCAAATGGGAGAGCCCGATGCCGACTCTGAAAAACAAAAAGAACAAGTCGTTGAACATGTTGAAAAAGTTGAAAGTAGTCGGTTAAATCAATCTGAACATAATTATTGTGAATGTCTCGAAAATGAAAGCGAAATCGAAAAAGCTGATTAAAAATTGGAACAATATAATATATTTCATAGTTTTATTTTACACTAGCAACCCATCCCGGTTTCGAACGGGTTCAATTTTCTCGTGAGGACGGTTTCTGTTTACGATACGCTATGCACAAGTTCTGAACAGTAACCTAACAAAAAGTACTAGGCTTGCATGAATTCCCGGTAGTATTTCATTAGCATTATTAAGTACTTCTTTTTGTATATATTTACATAATATTAGCCATTGTACCTTACAACTGACGACATAATTTCGGAGATTACCCTCCACTTATATATAAACTCACAATATTCGCTCTCTTAGTAACAACATAACATCACGCTTGGCTGTAGAGGTCCAATAGGCAGTCGCTTCATGTAAAGTACAGGTATTCAGCTGTATTCAGATGAACTGGGAGCTGAACCAAATATAGTTGGGAAAAATTATGGGCAGAGATTACTAGCTGCACCTCGCATGAGTAATAAGGGAAAGTTTAAAAGTGGCGCCAGTGACTGAAAAGTTGAAAGGAAATCGTTTGGCCTGGTATGGGCATGTGATGAGGAGAGAAGAAACGCATGTGGCTAAAAGAGTGATGAACCTAAATGTTGATGGATGGAGCGGGAGAGGAAGACCAAAGAAAAGATGGATGGATTGTGTGGGGAATGATATGAAAGAGAAGGGAGAGTCAAAGAATGATAGTGTGACGGTTGACAGGGGAGAGTGGAAAAAGAAAACGTGTTGCGCCGACCACAAGTAACGTGGGACAAGGGCAGGAAGATGATGATGAGCTGCGCCTCGCAGTTTCACCCGCATAGGTCTCGGTCCCATGAGAATATCGAGATAAAAAGTATCATATGTCCCAATCCAGGTCATGGTCTACCCATGTGCCAAAATTTCATCCAAATCCATTCAGTCGTTTTAGCGTGAAAGTGTAACAAATAAACAAGCTCACTTTTGCATTTATAATATTATATCTTATCATTTTTTTGTGTAATGTGCGTTTATTTTGTGCAGAATAAACAATTTTTCTTTCTTTCTTTTCTTTCTTTATATAAATAATATAATATTATATTAATATATACAATATAAACCGTTTATAACGACTTCGCTAAATTAAAACGTCGTACCGGTTATTACGAGGAAATTTTACGTTTCTCATCATTTTTAGGGTTCCGTTGCCAAATGGCAAAAAACGGAACCCTTATAGATTCGTCATGTCTGTCTGTCTGTCTGTCCGTCCGTATGTCACAGCCACTTTTTTCCGAAACTATAAGAGCTATGCTATTGAAACTTGGTAAGTAGATGTATTCTATAAACCGCATTAAGATTTTTACACAAAAATAGAAAAAATACAAATAATTTTGGAGTTCGCCATACTTAGAACTGAAACTCAAAAAAAATTTTTTCATCTATCCCATACGTGTGGGGTATCTATGGATAGGTCTTCAAAAATGATATTGAGGTTTCTAATATCATTTTTTTCTAAACTGAATAGTTTGCGCGAGAGACACTTCCAAAGCGGTAAAATGTGTGTCCCCCCCCCTGTAACTTCTAAAATAAGAGAATGATAAAACTAAAAAAAATATATGATGTACATTACCATGTAAACTTCCACCGAAAATTGGTTTGAACGAGATCTAGTAAGTAGTTTTTTTTTAATACGTCATAAATCGTAAACCGCAATTTACCTTTCATTCAATGTTACTTGCTGCTACGGAACCCTACATGGGCGAGTACGACTCGCACTTGGCCGCTTTTTTTGTTTATGTATAACTACTATCAGCTATAACAACCGTAATCCGACGCGTCTTCGAAATCGTTATAAATGGTTCTCACTATAGTTAGGATGCTAGTTAGAATTTCTTTCTTTCAAGCAGGTACAGATATCCCAATCAAAAAATACGTTTCGGGAATTATTTTCTATCTTCGAAAATAAGAACGCGCGATGATGAAATCAAAAATAGAGCTATTACAATCATGGAAGTATTTGCCTATTCTATTTTGTATTATCATTATAGATTTATAAGTAATTATGTCAAATGGCGATCTGCGACCTGAATAACTAACCCGACGGAGAGGCGTACGTCGTACAAACGTGCAATGATAGTTGCATTACTACAAAGCATGGTAATACAAAACTTAGAAGCTTTGCCTCTGTGAGGGTTTACTCTGTGGCGTGACATTCGTGCTAATTCGGAAACACGGAGATTACCGAAGCACATACTTTTTCTGGTTTAACTGTAGAAATTGCATATTATATTAACGCATTCGGTAATCCTGTAATGGTAGATGTTACAAGATAAACAAATTAAATAAATATTGACAACTTACCTGCAAATCTCGACTTGTAACATGCATCTATTGAGATAAGTCCTGCCATTGGTCCCGCAAACTGGGTCCCGCTCCGAAGTACACCGATGTTCACATTTAGACCCCTGGGCTCGGGAGCAGGAGGTCTGGTCTTGAGCTAGGCGTACTCCTGAAATATTGGGAAGGAAGTTTATAGTTTCTGATAAATGATGAATGATGTTTATTTCAGTAGGTAGGTTTACACGTCAATCTTATTTATACCTGCAATACCAGCTGTAGTGCTATTCTGCTGTGGTAACTTAGATGAAGTGAGCTGCCAATAGTGTCAATCCTTAGCAACTGACAGCTCACTCCACGCTCACTTCACCTATAACACGGTGAGATGGTTACAGAATAGCACTACAGAAGTACCACAGGTGCATTGCCTACCCTTTTTGAAGAGGACTCTTAATTTTTTTGAAGTGAAAACTTTATAGGCGCTTTTTTTTTAAGGTATCTCGTAGTTGACCTCTGAGATCATGACTACTTAACCGGGCTTTCCTGTGGGTGCCTTAAGCTACTACACTTAAAACCTCCAGCCAGGGGTTATTCAACTATGCTAATTAAAACTAGGTGAACTCTCGCTAAGGGCACCCCCTGTGGGGTAAGAACTTCGGCTTAGGGCGTCAACCGGAGGGAGGACATCAAGGATGGGACGGGCTGGATCAAAGTTTTGATCATGATTATTAGTCGAGGAATATATAGCTACGTGCTCATCTGCAACAACTGCTGGCACCTTGTTATCGAGCAAGGGTCGGGGGGCGTATCATTTACTCGAAGACGGGGTCGCGATCGCAAAGGACCTCGGCGGCGAGGTCGGAATGATGCGATTATTTTTAGGCGCGTTGAGCGATTTTTGGTAGGGAGTAAACTTATGGATTCGCGTCACCGCGCGCCATAGTGCTGTACTATAGAAAATAGATGGCGCTAATACCAGTTTTAAGTTTTCACTTATGTTGGCAGTCCCCATAACTGCCTATTTTTTTTAAGCTGTCCTTGTCGTAGATCCATGGAAAGATCTCAGGAGAAAGCCATTCTACATTTTGGTAATATCAAAGATGAGGGAATCCCCCGTTTGGCATACAATTTTAAGGCATAATATTGTTTGCCATAAGGTTTTCGCATAACTTTTATTAGCATAATAATACTGTGGCATAATAATACTTTGGCTAAATACAAAGGTTAGCATAACTGTCATTTGGTCTAATTTGTTTTGGCATAATTTGGAGTTTCATATATTTTTAAGGCATATTGTTTAGTCGTCTATTAATCATGAACCATAAATAAAAACATTATTTATAATTTGGGCATTACTCTATTTGATTAGGTTAAAGTGCGGTGGGGGTGGCCCTTGGGCCATCCCTGACCCACGAACATGTTAGTTTTTATATGAGTTAGTTGTTGTATGTTTGTTTTTATTAGGGTTTATTTTTTTTTTATTCCAAAGAACATTGTGTAAATATCATTAATCATTATGCTTTTATAACATTATGCTTTTTAAAATTATGCTTCATTATTACTATGTCAACACTATTTATGGCAATAAATATGGCAAAACATTTATGCCTAATGAATTGCTGAATTTAGCTGAATTTCGTTTTGCCAATGCAAATTATAACAATATACTTTATGCTTATCATTAGTAAACCCAAAGATAATCGTACCTTTCCCACAAGTCTTCTTCCTCATCTCACAAAGTGAAGGGTAGATGTACCCGTCAGTAGCGCAGACTGGTTCACTTTGCAGTGAGGGCCCACAGATCCTGGGGCAGGTGGCGTCGCGGGCACCCTCGCACCATGATGCAGCTGTAACAAAGAGAAGGGGACAGTAAGTATTAGAACTTCTAATCTATAATCTGTAAGTACTTCTAATTTAGAAATCCAGATTGTTATGAACATGATTAGGTTAGTGATGTGATTCAACTTTAAGAGAGAAATGTTCCCGAGTTTGAATAGGGTCATGATGACTGATCACGATTGATGTAACATATTGGTCATCGGCTTGTAGCACTGTGACCATCTAGAAACAAGACAACTTTCTCGTACATTGTTGCCGTGTAGCGGTAGATAAACTATTTGATAGCGAACGCATTAATCATAAACATTATAAAAACTTTTAAAAAATACAACCGACTTCCAAAAAAAACAACTTACAAAGTGTAAAATTGAATTTTCGTTTGCCACCGACTTCCGAAATTAAAGTTATTTTTCACTTGTTTTTTTTGTAAAGGGTTTTTATTTTTCACTTCTTAGTTGTTGGACCTACCCCACAGAAATTCGAATACCACTACCTGCTATGTAAAAAACAGTGACAGAAACTTATTATGACATAGTAATACAACACAGTGATCTACAATACAGGTATTCCTAGAACAGACACCAGTCTCTCACAAACTATTGTCACAGTTTTTCAAGTCTGGCTAAATTATAAGATGCCATTGTTTGTGAAGAGAAAATAAATTATTTGAATTTATTATAGACTAAGTGGCAAAAATACGTATTAATGAAGCTAACTCAAAAACTACCCAAGCAAAGTTAATAAAATTTATATGGGACTACCTCTGAAGTATTAACAAACGAAAAAAATATCATCAAAATCAATTCATAATTGGCGGAGTAATCGCGTAACAAATATAAAAAAAAACAATTGAATTTAGAACCTCCTCTTTTTTGAAGTCGGTAAAAAATCGGGCAATCTTCAATACTCACTTCATATTCGTGATATAAATTGGTACTAATATTAAATAATACTGGAAAGTTTCTAGTAAGAAATCCAACAGTACAAAATTCAGTGTTAAAATCTCGACAGTGTTGGGGTGCAGAAAATAAAATAAAGGTGCGCTGAAATTCTCTAGATAGGGAGAGACTAAACTGAATCTCAACAATACAACACCCAGATAAGACGCCGTGGATATAAAATACGAGATGCAGTGTGGGGCCAGGAGATATTGCGAAATATGCACTTTGCACACTGCAGTAAATGCAAAAAAAAATACAGTGGCACTCCGGGAGTGCCGACAGAAGTGAAAACTTGAACAAGATCGCCTTGGAGGAAGAAAAATACTTGTATAGAACATTGTCCGTAACCTTATCTAAATAAAGAGCACAATCGCGTCTACAAAAAAAAATACTTCCAAAACCTTCAAAGTAAAATACTTGCATAAAAATTGATCCCTAACGTAAGATAAATAAAGAGCATAATCGCGTTTACAAAAATGAGGTGACGGTAGCGGTGTCGCGAGTTCAATTGTTTTTCCCATCACAAAAATGCCCAACGCGCCTAAAGAAGTTTTCACTTCAAAAATCTTCAGACACTATGTGGAACACGTGCATGAAAAAAATGGCTACCGATAACGTATTCTGCAGAACAGTTTGTTTCAAAGCCTTTGAAAATTGTGCTGTTAATATTAACCGGGACCGGAACAGCTGGAAGTAATGGGGGCAGGCCTTTGCCCAGCAGCACGCGTAGCATGACCACCGTAGAAACCAGTTTTGTCGACGGAAGAATAGACAAAATGACAGAATGTGATTGTTTATCTGTCATTTTGTCTATTCTTCCGTCGACAAAACTCGTTTCTACGGTGGTCATGCTACGCGTGCTGTGGGATGATATAACCTGACAGTAACAAGCTATTAACAAACGGATGGTCAGATACAAAAGCAGCTGGACTGTAACGTACAAATTAGTATTTATAATTACGTAGACTCAATTCAAGGTAATTTGAACTACCATACCATTATAATTTGATGTTAATTTAATTCTGATTGGATGTTGATTTAATTTTGTTTTATTTGTTTGATTGCCTCGTTGGTCTAGTGGTCGCAAACGCTACTGCTAAGCATGAGGTCCTGGGTTCGATTCCCGGGTCCGGGCAGTGTTTGGAATGGAATTTCTCAGTAGCAGCTCGGAGTCTGGATTTATGCCCGGTATATGGCAATAGACTCGCCCCCTATTACATGGGACTTAAAACATAACCGGCGAAATGTGGGTGTACTTGCTACAGGGACACCTCTTCCCAATCCTTCGAGGAAATAAAGCGTGATGTTATGTTTGTTTTTATAATTTACTTTTGTATTTAATTTTGATTTTAATTTTGATTTAAATTTAATTCTTGGTTTTGATTTTAATATTGTTATTTGATTTTAATGATACTAACATATTTTTTTAAGTTCTAATACTAATACAATATGGATGTTTTCCGAAATAAATTATTTGAATTATCTAAAATTCTCATTATTATAATTTTAACACACATTTATTTTTTAAATATCGCAGCATATGCTGAGATAGGAGCCTTTTGGCCTCATACAGGACTTTCTATTTTAATTTTACTTTGTTTTTTTTTTATTAATGTTTTAATGGGTGTGTTTTAGTTTAATTTGTGATTTCCTATGCGAGTCTCAATAAATACTTTTTCTTCTTTTCTTTATTTGTACGTACGTTTCAAAGGCCGAAGGCTCTCTAATCTTTTATCAAAATTCCACCCTTTAAATAGGTCACGAGAACCCGACACCCGAAAAACCATGACACACAAATCCTTTCCGAGTATTTTCTCAACCCGCGCACTTCACAGCCATACCCATTACCCATAGCTAGCAAGTCGCCGCGGGCTCGCCCGTGACTAGGGAAGTCCATTAGCACAAACCGCGGACCAACACCCGCACTTATCTTACTAGATAAACCTTGTTGCATAAAAATGTTAGGGTAAAAAGGAAAGGATTTTGCTGTTTTGTGCAGATGTCGTGATAGATGCTGTTTTGTTTTATTTTACGGATAGACTGATAGGAGAGATAGAATACTTTTTATTTCATCTACAAGAATGCCACTGAGCCGCAATCAACATGGCCACCTACTGGGCTCATCTATACTAATAATATAAAGAAGAAAGATTTGTGCCCGGTTGATGGCAATAGGCTCGCCACCTATTACATGGGACTTAAACATAAAAGTGGGTGTACCTACTAGAGGTAAACCTCTGTCCAACCCTTCGGAGAAACAAGGCGTGATGTTATGTTATATTTGAAAGATTTGTATTTTTGTATGTAACGAATAAACTTAAAAACTACTGGACCAATTTGAAAAATTCTTTCAGCAATGTATAGTTACATTATCAGCGAGTAACAGGCTATATTTTATCCCCGTACTCCCACGGGAACGGGAACTACGCGGGTGAAACCGCGTGACGTCCGCTAGTATAATATAAAATAATATAATTATAAAGAAGAGTACCATTGACACGAAAAGAAGAAGATCTATACTCCGTTTGAAATAAGATTAGACATTTAACTAAACCTTTTTTACAGTCCGTTCAACCGATTTTAACTTCTATTGCGTTGGTGGTATGACAAATGACAGCTGCAGTAAACAGTTGGTTTGTAACCACTTTTTTTGCTTTTAATGCCATCCTTATGCCTACGGTATAGAAGTCAAAATCGGTTGAACGGACTGTAAAAAAGGTTTATTTAAATGTCTAATCTTATTTCAAACGGAGTATACACTAATATTATAAAGAGAAAAGAATTGATTTTTAACCGGCTTCTATAAATTCAAATTCAAAAGTCATTTATTCAAACTAGGCTGAGAATCAGCACTTTTCGAACGTCAAAATTACATAAGATAGTCCCCCAAAACGCCCACCCTTCACCACTTCCTAGTGCCTTTAGCTGGGAAGAAGAAGTGGCGCAACAAACTCCCCAGAGGTATAAAAATACAAAGAGGTTGATGATTTTTTTTTTTTGTTTGGCATGACATACTTCAGAGGTCTCATATAAATTGTATTAACTTTGCTTGGGTACTTTTTGAGTTAGCTTCAATAATAGGTACTTTTCCCACTAAATAATGTAATGATGTTATAATAAGTTCCTATCACTGTTATTTACATAGCAAATATTTGTGTGGAGTAGGTATCACAACTCATCATCTGCCTAGCCTTTTTCCAACTATGTTGGGGTTGGCTTCCAGTCTAACCAGATGCAGCTGAATACCAGTATTTTACATGGAGCGACTGCCAATCGGACCTCCACAACCCAGTAACTGGGTAATACGATACCCCTTGGTAAGACTGGTTGTCAGACTTTCGGGCTTCTGACGACCCGTAACTACTGTCAAAGATCTACAAATGACAGCCGGGACCAACGGCTTAACGTGCTTAGTACATTCCGAGGCATGGAGGGGTCTTGGTATGTAAAGATGGTCACCCATTCACGGACAAACCGCGGAAAGCGTAGCTTAACCTGATAGATCGACCCGTGCGTCTATCATTACTTAGCCATAAGCCCCTCCGATTCTAAACATTCTTTCACCATTAGAATATTATATTATTACTAAGTAACACAGGCTATAAGGCTTGTGACTAAGTAATAACAGCTGCACGGGTCGATCGATCAGGTTAAGCTACGCTTGCCGCGGTTGGTCCGTGGATGGGTGACCATCTTCACATACCAAGTCCCCTTCGTGCCTCGGAAAGCACGTTAAGCCGTTGGTCCCGGCTGTCATTTGTAGATCTTTGACAGTCGTTACGGGTAGTTAGAAGCCCGAAAAGTCTGACAACCAGTCTTACCAAAGTGTATCGTGTTACCTAGGAACTAGGTTGTGGAGGTCAGATAGGCAGTCGCTCCATGTAATATACTGGTATTCAGCTGCATCCGGTTAGACTGGAAGCCGACCCCAACATAGTTGGGAAAAGGCTAGGCAGATGATGAACACAGGCTATAATTTATTTATAAAGAAATCACGTGGCCGAAGCTGCTGACGGAACGGTGGCGGTGGAGTTTCTTGCCCATTCTTCTCCATACGCAAACTACCTTTTGAAAGGGTCGACTAGAATCAATTCCATTTTTGTAAATTTTGACGTTCAAGGGTGCCTTTTTGTGCCTAATTGAAATAAATTATTTGACTTTGACTTTGGAACCTAGTACCAAATAAAGGAACAGAAAATACAACTATAACATAGTCACATCGAAAGAGCAATTGATAAAGAAACTTCGTAAATATGCTTTCAAAGCACTAAAGCTAAGAGACGGTTGAAATGCACATTTTCGATAAAATACGACTTTTTTGTGAAAACAGACAATATAAATTAAAATTATACATTTCTTTTTCATCGTTTGTGAAGAAAATTTATAGAATCTTTTGAGACATTTAATAGGTACTCAAGAAAAGTAAATGAAAGGATGATTTGCGCAATAATTGTAAACAATCACGAATCAGTTTTTTTATAAATTGCGAGTTTAATTTATAAATTGCGCTTCGAACATATCGGCACTTCAAAGAAGTAATGCACATTCACACATACAAACACATAAACACACACACAAACACGTACACACACACAAACACGTACACACACACAAACACGTTCACACACAACAATAACACAAACACTGTTTTAAAAATAAGACGCACATACAGTTTCACATAGGCATACAACTACAGTTACACAAAGAGCTGCAAATTAGTTTATAAGTTATTTACTGTTATCTTTTCTTCCTAAATTTAATTTTAGTCACCTTTTATAAACAGTCGTCTCAATATTGTTAATAATTAAGGGAAAGAGCGAGATAGCCCCAACACAAGTATTATCAATTACTTACTGGGGATGTCTCATTTGTAATCCATGTAACTGTTTTAGGACAAATAAACATTTTTCATTTTCATTTCAATCAGGATCAATAAAATTAAAAACAGTCGTGTAAAATTCGACAAAATATTTGGCATAGTAGAGTATGCTAAAGCTGTAGTAGGTATATGAAATATTACTAACATGGACCTTGCGGAAATCCATTATAAAATACAATAGACGTTGATATGTTCAGTAAACTGTTCCGCATAACTATTCCTAAAGAGCCATAAAAAACCCTGTAAGAAATCGACACATGTTTCACCTCTCAACGAGGCATCCTCAGGATGACGATTGAATTCGCAAACCCGAACACGGCGTGTTGCCTACTAACAGGTACTAACAGGGTAGAGAGCATTTCACTAAGAGAAAACAGTCAGAAAGATAAACCAAAGCAATCAGTAATCAACAGTTAGACATAGAAAACGGCATCAGTAATAAAGTATAGGAAAATTGTTAAAGTAATTTATTGCGCTGTTACTTGTAGTAAAAGTAAATTATCCATCTATACGATGAAACTGTAAACCATGTTACTTACGATCCGATAATGATAAAATATGAAATTACTGGAGAAATTGTATGTTCGCCAATTAATTTGAAATAAGATCAGTATTACTTTTGAACATTTAGATTTGAAGAAGAGATCCTTATGCAAGAAAGTACCTAAATTCCGTATTTGAAAAATTGGTCCTTCTCTCCTAAGTACCTAGAAAATGACTTCGAATGACAGCAAACATACTGATGCAGTATCAGTATGTGTGCTGTCATTCGTTATATCATTTTCTGTATGACTTTTACTTCACTGCTATGAAATCTCAATGACTTTCTTCAAAACTCAAAGTTCTCGACTCCTTACTTGTTATTAAATTTCATCCACGACAAATCCAAAGACATAAACACATCTATCTATTAGATATTTAACTAGGCGATCATAAATTGTGCAGCGTACGCTCGCCCTTGAGAGATCGAATTGGGTCACATCCCTATTGGTAGCCTGCAATGTATGCAGCTGCAGTCCAAAGGGTCTGATTGGGGTCAAGTTCTTACTATTGAACTAGCCTGTTCTATAAACAGCACTCTCGCGTTTATGATTGCCTGGTAGTCGTATAGCTTAAAGTAAATGTTTCTACATGTGATGAGCATAACTGGCGAAATATGAGTTTACAAAACGTTGCCTAACCCTTCAGGTAAAACCATGTTTAATGATGATGCGTTATGTTATGTTATATTTAGAAGAACGTGTTGTAATTTCATGGATTTATTTCAAATGCACCTTTCCTTTTATTATTATCAACGTTTTCTCAGATTCTTGCGACTGATTTGACATCCAAAAAATATTAAAGGAAATTAATTATCCATTTCCTGCAATTAGACGCGAAAATTTCTGTATCAAATTGATTTTATAATCTTTTGTATTACGTACCAGGTTAACAAAAGTAGCAGGAGACATAAACATTAGGATAACAAAAAAAAATACATGGAATGAATGTAGCGTAGGCAGTAGGCTACCAAAAGGCACATTTCCTTCCGTGTGGATGTTGAGATGCTACTAAGAGCTCAAGGAAAACAGTCATAAACGCAAAAAATATATCTGGAAACGAATTTTGCAAAGAACCCACCCTTAAAAAGATGCTTTAAAGTTTATCCCGTACTATTACAACCATTTAATGATATAACCTACATTAAAAAGCGAATAAAAATATTGACCTAATTGCACAAAGCATAAATAAAAACAGTAGACGTAATTTTCAATAGACTCTAAATTGCCAATTGAATTTAATTATACAATAAAACTTGGCTTAGTCGAGATAAAGTAATTCCTAATTATATTATAATATACCTACGCTGTCCGCGAGTACAGTCACGAGCAAAAGTATGCATACACTTAGCAAAATTCAAAATGATTTTCTCGTGAAATAACGACTGCAACTTGTCATAAGCCCTATGTAGTGTGGGACTTTGGGTTCCAAAATACAATTACAATCAATTCAATAGGAGAAAATAAATCTAAAAAGTTGATAATAATTATCAACTTTTGTATTTATTGTACACATATTAGTGCTCGTGACTGTACCAGGTGAGGTGCCATAAACGCGAGAGTGTTCTTTATAGTTTATAATCAAATAAATTGTGTGCAGTATCATCGCTCGAGTAAGTGCACGCTTTAATTTTTTTATTGACGTCTAAGAAATGGAGCGTCTCTTATTTTTTATGTGGTCTTTGTGTACAAACAAAACAAACAAAACAAAACAAAATATTTATTTCAATTACAAAAAGGCATTTACATACATATGATCGGAGATCACCTTTTAAGCAAGGAATTGCTTGTGTTAGGAGACTCCGCGCTTCCACTTATCATCATCTTATGTAATTGAGCAGTGTAGACAATGTAAACATGCAGTAAAATAAAATAAATTAAATGGGTAACTTAAAATTAAACAATTGAAAGGGTAAATGAGTGAGAGTTATGCATAGAAAAGAGCCAAGTCGCGTGTTACGTGTGATTATGTGTGAGTATGGGTGAGTGATTATGTGTGAGTATGGGTGAGAGTGTGAAGTGTGAGGGTGTGTAGTGCGTGAATTATAGTTAGAATATTTAGAGTTATACTGTCGTTTAATATCCTGCTCAACATAAAAATAGATACGAGAATGTATTTGTTTATTAGGAATTTGTGTGTTTGCATTGTTTGTTTGCTTGTTACGACTTCACGCCGAAATGGCTGAACAGATCCGGATGAGATTTGGCAATTAGGTAGATAATATCTGGGTTCTCTGGGTAAGGACACAGTTTAGGTGTAAGTGCAAGCTCAACTGCAGAATGTAGGTTGTAGGTTGTAGGATAGCCCTGCGACAATGTCTTGGGATCGGAAGAAGCCAAATACAACTTCTTCCACTAACCTTGTACACAACAACCCAAATGCAAGTAATTTGGTTATTGAAGCGTAGATACAAAAGACTCAACATCGTCGTAGGTTTTAGTCTTGAGCCATTCGGTTACAACTCTTTTACAGTCGCGGAGCTTCAAGGAGTATGTACGGTTTTAGATTTTTTGTATGCGTCTATGTTTATGATAGCCTGGTACACTAGATGTTATAAATTGCCTTGTAAACTCGCTCGGAGTGTGTACTAAAGCTGTAAAATTCATGACATAAAAATATATTTCTATGAAAATATAAATAAATTGTGAACCAAACCTAGATGCAATTAGACGATCGTAAAACTGGAATAAATTCTGTCGATGACTGTCCTAATTGTTTTTATATTAAAAAGTGCATAAGGCCATTAAAAAATATTATTCTCGACTTTTGCCCGCGGCATCTCTTGAAATACAGTCACTGACAAAAGACAATTTGCAATAACTATGATAAAAGCATAAAGTCTCTATAATTCAATAGTACGAATAAAAACGAATAATTGTATCGATCGTACGGGTGGTCACAGTCAATTTTTACTTTGAAGCTTTTGCCGCACTTTTGTTTTTTTTTTTTTTTAATATAGTCAGCTTTGCCTTTCGTTCAAATATTAAGGGTACACTAGTCGGTAATTCTTCCATACAAACGTAGTATGGTGATTACTCGTCTGTTTGACGATGTACCTTCAAAACTAAAAATCATATCAAATTGCCTTGTCATTATCTAGCTTTATATGGAAGCAGAATTGAGAAAAAAGTATTTGTTTGGAAGTTATGAGCGTCGAAACTTCCATATTTCAACACTAATTTTAACACATCTTTGGGCGTAAATAAATAAATTATGCAGTATGAAAATGGCAAAATAAAAACCGTACTGGGATAGATAATTTATTGAAAAATTCAAATAATTTCATTTTGAGAAGATACATCCAGTTGTTTTTCCATAATATATATACGCCCAAAGGTCTGCTCATAAAATTTTACGCGCTCGTTTATTTATAAATCATCGTCTATTTCACTAAATAAATAAAAACTAGGTAAATACATACTTAATAAATAGATAGTTTTACAAAATAGCATGCATATTAGCGACGCCACCAACGGGTACGAGCCGTCGAATAGTGGAACCTTAAGGTTGGCTTCCCGTTTTACTTGGTGTGGCTGAACAAGGGAACTTTAATCGGCTAAACCAGCTTCTTTCAAAGATTTCGAAATATTGCTGTAGTAAGAATTTTTGTTATCTTTAATATTGCTGTCAGTCAATCTATATGTTCGTAGAAATGAATTTTTTGTATATATGGAACGTGTTCTCTGATGCATATGACAATATAATATCTGCCTAGCCTTTTCCCAACTGTATTGGGGTCGGCTTCCAGTCTAACCGGATGCAGCTGAATACCAGTATTTTACATGGAGCGACTGCCTATCTGACCAGTGACTGGGTAATACGATACCCCTTGGTAAGACTGGTTGTCAGACTTTCAGGCTTCTGACGACCCGTAACGACTGTCAAAGATCCACGAATGACAGCCGGGACCAACGGCTTAACGTGCTTTCCGAGGCACGGAGGTGTCTCGGTATGTGGAAATGATCACCCATCCACGGACCAACCCTGGAAAGCGTAGCTTAACCTGACAGATCGATCCGACCGGCTGTTAGTACTTAGCCACGAGCTCCTCTATATGACAATATAGATAGTAATATATAATAATAACAATATAATATAATAATATTTTAGTAACAATAAGTAAGAAGAATAGGTATCCAAAATCCAATATTTCCATCGAATCCCTATTAAATTGCCTTCATCTGATTGACTCTATTGAAATTTCATTTGACGTCATCAGAGCCAAAAGAACTGGGTCAAACCGGTGATTCCGCATGAGATATTGCACTTCACAATTTTTCATTTCTATATTGGTCCTGGTCCTAAAAAGTAATGGCCTAAAAAACGAGCCACTCATCCCAGGTTCTGTCAGTTCCAGAAGTCAATAAATCGGAACGATTTAATCGAAATCGTTGATAAATTGGACTGATTAAATCAAAATGGCAGATAAATCTGATTTCCTTTCGTTAGTCAGGAGCTTGTCTGTAACTGTTAGGTCCATTTATTAAATTTTCTCTATCCGCTGATTTGAATCGAATATTCAACAGGGATTTGTAATATTGTGCTGAATTATTACTCTATTACATCTCAGCACGCGTAGCATGACCACCGTAGAAACGAGTTTTGTCGACGGAAGAATAGACAAAATGACAGATTGTGATTGTTTATCTGTCATTTTGTCTACTCTTCCGTCGAAAAAACTCGTTTTTATGGTGGTCATGCTACGCGTGCTGGTATGCATGCAGAAAAGAACAAGTTTGCTTCTTTAATTAGTGTGTAGTATTTTCCGCTAGGGGATTTTTGGTCCTTCGGTACAAAACGAATAAAATCTTTAAAAATACAAGCAGTTATTAATCTGTACTGTATTAGTCTGTACAGTGTATTAATGACAATAATTTACTATCAGTCGCATTTCCTAAAGATTGCGGAACGCAGGCATCAGGCGCAAAATATTTATTAAGTTGAAATAGTAATAAAATTAACACATAACAAGACTTTTTGGTAGTACATCGATAAAAATAAAACATTCTGTTTAAAATAAGTCTAGAGTTCTGGACAGTACACAAGGACCAAAAAAAAAACTTTTTTATGGTTTGGCTTGTAATTTATCTAAGTTACAATAGCCTTATGTCAATTGCTCATCAAAAATACCCAAATCGCTATAGATGTGCCTTTAATATTTGAAGAGTTCCCTCGATTTCTCCAAGATCCCATCATCAAATCGTGACCAAAGGACAATGAGACCAACTTCAAAGTATACCCTTTCAAACAAACAAAGAATTTTTCAAATCGGTCCAGCCGTCTTCGAGTAATCGGGGAATATACATAAAAAAAAAAATATCCCGACGAATTGAGAACCTCCTCCTTTTTTTTGAATTCGGTTAAAAATAAAAACGTCATGCTGATTTCTTACGGTCACCTGAACTCAAATGCATCAACCGGTAGGATATAAATATAACTTACTATGGACAGTAATAAAACAGGATTTACTGATCGTAACAGTAGCTTTGAGCCGAGTCGTTATACTAACCCGTTTTATAAAATCGAGTTAAAATCAGGAAGATCAATCAGTGCTGTTCTATTTTTAGCTAGACTGAAAATGGTCTGTGATTTGCAATGTTATGATGAAAGAAGTGTTCGCACCAATCGGCAATTATACAAAAACTTAACACACACTCTACATTTACAACACACACACGCACCCCACTACACACTCACATAGACACACACACCCCGACACACGAACACACTTACACTTTAATTTGTTTTTCAGGCCATTTTAGAACTTACTGATTTTCAGTCCTCCTCGTCCTTGACATATTTACTATTCTATTATTTGACATTATATAATTATTATACATTTTTTTTTTTTTTTTTTGGGTGGGAAATTATCAAATAACTTCTCCCGCTCTGGGCGGAGCGGGAGGGCGTGTCAGACTCTTACTGACTAAAACCCACCCGTGTTCCTTCGGTTGCCCTGTTGCCGGGGGCCACGATTTCCCGATCGGTTTTCTTCGAACCCCCGGCAGGCATGGGCCCTAGCGGACCCCGTCAATTCTGCTGACATCTCTTTGAGGCGCGCGTGGAACACAACGCGCCGTTGACCCGGGCTTGGTCCTTATCGGACGGCGAGCTACCCATTGCTCACCGTCCGCAAGCCCGCGCCTACGGTGGCCGGAAATCGGCTCGCGATTCCCGCCCCGGGCGTCTCCTTCTATTGCGGCGGTTAGGGGCGTGAGGGCGCGAAATTTGCCTCTCCCTCACGCGTTCCGCCTCCTCCTTCGCGAGCATTACCGCTTCGCAGAAGGAGGTGACGGCCTGCCATTTCCTCTCGCTCCGTACCATGGCCTGAACCAGGGTCGGTCGCGAGAGATCACCGCCGCCGATCGCCTCTACGAGAACACGGCGTTGCTCCGCCCAAGCCGGGCAGACCTCCACCGTATGCTCCACCGTGTCCTCAGGCCGATCCACACAATGGTGACACCCGGGTGTTTCCTCCCGCCTTATCCTGAACAGGAACCTCCCGAAGCAGCCGTGTCCGGTGAGGACCTGCGTCAGGCGGAAGGTGAGAACGCCGTGGCGTCTCTCCAGCCACTCCTCAAAGACGGGTCTTATCGCCGCGATTGTGGCGTGCCCAGCGCGGGGTTGCGACAATCGCACCCTCCATGACGCCATGAGATCCCGCCGGAGCTCTGTCCGCTGTGCCGCAATTTCTTGCGGCATCGGGGTTAAGCCCCGGCGTTTCGCCTCCTCGCGCCACTCCCAGACGTGCGCGAGGACCTTTGCCTCCAGATCCCATGGCGGTAATCCGGCAAGGAGGCTCGCCGCCTCGCAGGAGACCGTGCGGTATCCTCGGGCCAGCCGGATGGCCATGACCCTCTGGGACGCGTTCAACCGGCGGGCTGGCCGCAGCCTCAATGAACGCGCCCACACCGGTGCCCCGTAAAGGGCCATGGACCGCACGATCCCCGCATAGAGCCTCCGGCAGGAGGCGTTTGGATCCCCTAGATTGGGCAGGAGCCGCTTCAATGCAGCCCCGGCCCGCTCGAGTCTGGGAGCCAAACGTCGGAAATAATTATTATACCCATGATTTAATTTCAACTTTTTATTAGTGACTTTTGTGGACATGATAATTATTCAGATTGATTACAGTTGTAATAGCAATCATATCATTGCGTTTTATTAAAATAGGTTTTTTTACTTTTATTAATTTATTTATTTTTTGTACCTATAGATTCTTTTCTACATATTTTGTGAATGTGAGAACGCTGTAGGCTTAGTGGATTGTAGACCTGTTGACCTGATTGTAGACATTTTCTATTTTGTTAAGTACTTGGTACTTATTGAAAGACCTACACTGTGCTCCCATACCTAGAAACACTGTTATTTGAAAGTATTATAAAAGCCAATTATTTTTAAAAGAGTAACCGTGGAGTTTCTTGCCGGCTCTTCTCCATAGGAAACAACCAATTGGAACCGTGCACCTAGCTTCTGACGTTTCATAAGTGCCCATGTAGGTTTATGTGAAATAAAATATTTTGATTTTAATTTTTTGATTTTGATTTCAGTGATGCAATAAATACAAAAGGTGATTCAACTTTCAGATTTTTTTCTGTTTTTAATTAGTCCTGTCCAACCAAATCAATGCAAAAGTCGATTCATTGCATTTTTTGGTAATGGTTTATTGATGAAAGTAAAGAACAGTTATATGGAGCCTTCTAATACAGACAATGGTGCCGATTTCCTTGTTCACAAACTAAACCAAATTTAAGTTCAGTGCATCTTTTTCTTTCTATTTCATTAAGAAAAGGACAGAAGAAAAATTTTAGTTTCATTCTGTCAAATTAATCTAATGTAATGTGGCTTGCGAGGGGCTTGTGGCTAAGTAATAACAGCTGCACGGGTCGATCGATCAGGTTAAGCTACGCTTGCCGCGGTTGGTCCGTGGATGGGTGACCATCTTTACATACCAAGTCCCCTCCGTGCCTCGGAAAGCACGTTAAGCCGTTGGTCCCAGCTGTCATTTGTAGATCTTTGACAGTCGTTACGGGTAGTTAGAAGCCCAAAAGTCTGACAACCAGTCTTACCAAGGTGTATCGTGTTACCTAGTCACTAGGTTGTGGAGGTCAGATAGGCAGTCGCTCCATGTAAAATACTGGTATTCAGCTGCATCCGGTTAGACTGGAAGCCGACCCCAACATAGTTGGGAAAAGGCTAGGCAGATGATGAACGTACTTTTCATAACCAAAAATAAAAAATCTTTTCTAAAATGTTGTCTAACACGTTTTCATTTTTTTGACACTTAGGCTGTTTTATACAGGTTGAGTTAGTGCGTTGACACACTACACGATTTCTAACACTCTTCCACATTCGAAAGTGAGTGTTTGAGGCGGAATACCAATTTTTCTCAGCCTAAGTGTGGGAACCATGTCTTTCTAGATTTCTTTATGCTATAGGCTTTTTGAGATACTCGTAAGTAGGTCTTGTTGTGATTCTGCATACAGAAGAGCCTGTTATTAGCAATAAGTATAGCCTTGACATAAGCAATAGACAAAATTTGTCGAACTTCTCATTAGTTTTCGAATATTGAATACGAGGCTTTTGGCTTTTGGTGAATGCGTATTTTATAATTCATGTAATATTTTTATTTTTTTGTGTAGTGTGCGTTTATTTTGTGCAGAATAATCAATTTTTCTTTCTTTCTTATCGCACAAACAGGTTCACATGATGCAAATTATGTTACATTTAAATTCTTTCCACTATCACACTGTCACAAATTCACAGCTAACACCTGGTGGTAATTATATGACATATTTCCATAATCATTTAGCAGATGGATTAAAGATTTTGCATAGCATTTAAGTATTAAGAGGACTGCAGCCGTTATTCTTAACCTGGTTTAAAACGCTAATTGATAATCTTTTGCAACACCCATGGGTGGCCAGCTGGCTAAACGGTACCCGTACCGGTTTTTAACCGGAAAATCACAGCTGTTTATTGCTTATATAAATAAAACTTTGAAATATCTACCATTATAATTATAATATTACTGTGCAATAAATAAACATAACATAATATAACGCCTTGTTTCCCCGAAGGGTTGGGCAGAAGTGACCCTGTAGCAGGTACACCCACATTTCACCAGTTATGTTTTAAGTCCCATGTAATAAGAGGCGGGCCTATTGCCATCAACCAGGCACTAATCTAGACTCCGAGCTGCTACTGAGAAATTCCGATAGAAAAACCCAATAACACTTTGCCCGACCCGGGAATCGAACTTCTTTTTAAATCCTTATAAAAGCAAACACTATGAAAACCAAACTCCTTTTATTGTTTAAATAAAGATCGAAGTAAACCTCACTGTTAAAAATGTGCCTAGAACAACTTGAACTCCAATTGAAAACGTGGTCCTGAGAGTCAGAAATATTGGTCCTTCGTAGTGTTTTAACCGAGGCCAGTGTAACTTGAGCTCTGTGTGCAAAGCGTTTGCAGACAGGTTGCTATCATCCTTGGTGCGGACAACCCGTTTAAACTATATCACAAGTAGATACAGGATAAATGTACTGAATAATGAGTGTGTCGCTCAGAATGCTTGGGTTAGGGCTGTGATATCAATTACGTTTTTAATTTAGTTAATAGTTTTTTGTTTTTATTTTTAATTGAGGAGCTCGCATTTATCAAATGTTTCATTTCATGTCAGCGGTGACACGGTTCAAATTTGCTACATTTAGAGTACCTACTTTTCATATTATTAAGGTTCAGTTGAAAACCAGCGTCACTTTTGTTATGTATGTCCACCGATTTCTCCGTCAATTGTGGACCGATTTTGAAAATTCTTTTTTCTGTTTGAAAGGGTGTGCTCTGGAATTGGTCCCATATAAATTTTATTAACTGTGCTTGGATAGTTTTTGAGTTAACTACAAAATACGTATTTTTTTCCCACTTAATATGTAGATGATATGATAAGTTTCTGTCACTGGTAGCAGGTAGTGGTATTTGAATGTGTGTGGGGTAGGTACCACAACTAAAATGTGAAAAATAAAAACTTTTTACAAAAAAAAAACAACCGACCTCCAAAAAAAAACACTACAAAGTGAAAAATTACTTTAATTTCGGAAGTCGGTAGCAAAAAACGAAAATACAAAACCCAAGACACCGACTTCCTTTCCCTTTTTTTTATTTTTTACTTGTGTTATAATTGTTGTGTTATGTGCCTTTTTGTCTGTGCTAAATAAAAGTATTTTCTTTCTTTTTCTTTATATTTCTGTTCAAATATTTTAATTAGATTAGAACCTTTTTCCTTACATTATAGTTCCTTACATTCCTTACATATAGTCTAGATCATGCTTGTCACATTTTCGGTAAGATATTTAGAGGTCTAATGCGTTAATGAATTATGAATATTGGATTTTTGTCTAACTAATCTTACGAGGCAGGCACAAGCTATCCATGTCCTATAGTAAAAATTTGGCAATCGACAAGTTAGCGAGGTTGAGTGTAGTGCTAGTGCGCTTGTCACACTAGAGTCTCCTCACTTCTGGCAGCATAAACTTTAAAGCAGAAAGATAAGATAATAATTTGAAAATAAAATAATTGCCAACACGTTTTGTCAACCCTACACTATCGTCATGCAACGCGCGAACCGTGGGCGACTACATGCGCCGCAACCTTCGCTTAAATTCAAATCTGTGCAAGCTTTAAATGTGATGCACGCGTAAGGTGAAAGACCCCACATTGTCCGCGAAAATGGTAATTTACGCTATTCAGCAATATCTCGAACAGTATGCGATCCTGGTACAACGGGACTTTGTTATGATGTCATGCTCAGCAGTCAGCAGTGACATAATAGATCGCTTATTTATGAGGTCCTTGTCTTAAATAGTAACTGCCTGCAGCTGAAATGTATTGGGAGTCATTTGTACTAGGGGCTCAGGAGATGTAAGGTGTGATGTATTGCTTATTCATAAGTTCTTAGTCCTGAGTTACTCAGGACTGCAGTTGCATAAGCCGACATTGTACTAGTAGTCATTGGTACTAGGAGTTCATATTTCATGAGTATGATAATGAAGTAGTATGTTACTCTGTTTTTGTTGGTCCTTAGAGACGGTGGTTCGGATTAATGACACCAAAGATGTTACCAAGTTGTTAATCATGTTATCTTTTCCGATATTTATTAGAATACCACCAAAGATCAAAAGGTACTGACCACCATCAGAAATAATACACGACACAAAATGTTGTAGGCAGTTTATGTCGTTTGTTGTACATTTGTAATTCGGGTAGCAAACGTTCACATCCCAATAGACATTTACGGGCTGTTCAGACATTGTACGCGACAATAGTCATAAAACTTGGAATGGTATCTTTACCAGTATGCTACCCTGGTACAACGGGACTGTTTATGATGTTATGACGTGCATAGCTGAGTTTAGTAGATAAGCTGAATATTCATTGTCACTACTGGTGGTATCGTGGTCTTTTAGTACGGGACACATTCTTGTTTCTTCTTGTGTGGTGTTGAGTTATTTTGTAGCAATTTTGGCTTCAAAGTACGATTGTTATGTAAGGACTTGTTTATAACTGCTGGGGAGTTTGTTGCGTCACTTCTTCTTCCCAGCTAAAGGCACTAGAAAGTGGTGAAGGGTGGGCGTTTTTGGAGGACTGTCTTATGTAATTTTGACGTTCAAAAAGTGCTGATTCTCAGCCTAGTTTGAATAAATGACTTTTGAATTTTGTAAGTAAAGTGAAGATATCAAGTCATTTTAAATTCTCACTTTTGTTAGGTAAGTATAGTTTCCAGAAAACAACGCATCTAAAATCAAAGTTGTGTGTGTTAATTTTATCATTACAATGTACTCGGAACTATGTTAAAGCGTTGGCAAATAGTTTGACGATTGAATTAGTTTTAGTCGTGTAAAAAATTAAAATAATCGATCGAATTAGATGTAGTTTTCAATTTTGATTTAAATAGTAATGTCACGGAAAATGAAAAAATAAAACTATGAATAAATTAAAGAAATGGTTTATTGTTGTATTTGTAAAAAACAAGACTTATTATTTCGTTTATAAGCACACTAATAGGTATTTAATTAATCTTATACTCTCTCTCTGTTGAAAGGTAGTGGCACAAACATGAATGTGCTTGAAGCAGCTTGTAAAGCTAAAGTACTTGTGAGATATGACTTGTTTCGGATTAAACAAAACTGAGTAATTTCAACCAACTAAAACTTCTAACTAACGATTACTTGATTTTAGGTAAACAATACTAATTTGCCAAAAAAAACAGCGTGTATCTGAAAGGTGTGGTCAAATTAAAGGCTGTGGTATAGACCATCGAACTGAACAAGTTTCTCTATGGGGCCAACATCGTAATCGAAGAAAAATAAACAGCCGTCGCCATACCTACATTTGGGTCGAGTAGGTATTTGGTGGCATGAGGAACAGGGTGTAAAGTTCACTCATCCACCATGTAAAAGGGAGGATCCTCCGACCAGACGGGTGTTGTGTCTGGTGGGCAACTGCCCGTCGGTTTAAAGTTGAAATCTTGTATCTATGTCCATCGCTCGGTAAACTCTAACTGCGCGATGCAGGATTTGTGTGACGTCATGTCTATGATACGTAGTTCGTATGTGGCAGTGTAACCGCTACATCACTCACTTCTGGAGACCGGAGGTCGATAGTGGGCTGAGTTTCGTATCTTGCGATGCTTGACGGTGTCAGCTGTGGTTGCAGTGAGTCGGAACCGGATGCCACATAGTTCGCGGTGAGTTGGAACTGTCTGTGGTGATTCCCCAGTGAGTCGGGGTGATTGAAGTGATTCTCCAGTGAGTCGGGGTGATTGCGTTGATTCTCCAGTGAGTCGGGGTGATTGCGTTGATTCCCCAGTGAGTCGGGGTGACGAGGCTGATAGCGTTGATTCCCCAGTGAGCCGGGGTGATGAGGCTAAGGGTGATGACCAGGAATGCGCGTTCGCTGCATGCTGGTGGTCAGGATACCCGGTGAAGCCTCGAAGTTTTCTCAATTACGATCTCTTCTTGGCGTGTCAATAGCAATCTAAATAAATTCGGCCCAGAATTCGGCCACGTGTTTGACCCCGTCACTAGCGTCTATCAGTTCCTGTAACGTGCAGTTAACAGGACACGCAGGACACGACATTAAAGCTCAACACACACACAAGGCGGGTGTGTGTGCGGGTCGGGACGGCAGTACGGCGTGCGTGTATATATTGTAATTCCTTGTATTATATGGGTGTTAGCAGACGAAACGCATGCGCGAGTTGGGCACGGAGCGGTTTGGGAGCGGGACCCGAACTGGGGATCCCGGCCCACGCCCGACACGCACCCGCCTTGTATGTGTGTTGAGCTTAAGTGTCCCATCGTTTGTGGAACAGCAACATATTTACTTCAAGATGGAGTTATGTATGAATCTCCACCTGAACAGATTTTCCCTGCTTCGGCCAACCTGGGTCCGAAGTCTGTTTAAAGACTTCCAGGTTATCCAAAGCAACTCATATCCAGGTGGGATATCTTCAGCAGGTGAAACGAATGATTTGGGTAAGGAAGCACTGTCTCGCCAGCTTCAATCTTTCTTTTGATCGTTCGCCAGTGAGTGGGACGACACACTTTAAAAAACTGTTTCGGCTTTTCAGCCTTTGCGGCACAAGGATGTTGTCGAGCAAAGCGCTCTCGACTACAATATTTCGATAGTTGGTCCGATAGAAAAAGTTGTGAAGTTTATATAAATTCAAAATCACTAAATTTTTGTTAGGCTAATCAATTTATAGAACAATTTCTAATCAGTTTAATTTTTGTGTTAAGTTTACATATGTGATAGGTCTTAATCTCTAAGCACGATGAAATACAAAAAAAAAAAACAGACTTTTGTGGTCTTAAAAAAGAATCATAGAATCATGTTTAGGTAGGTAACAATACCCACGACGTCTGCAGAATTTTGCTAGCTAATTCAATTTGACCCAGTAAACTTAATCCATTTTCTTTCCGAAAATTCACGACTCACTTGGCAAACCATTCCCAAACTTTCTACACTTCGGCGACCTCTAAAATTCACTATGCACATGTGAAAATAAAGAATCCAATAAATCTTCATACATTTACATACATGTGCTAAAACAAAACACTGCTGCCTCCAAAGTCGCGCCTTTGTTTGTCGTACATGTGTTTATAAAGTACTTGAGCGCAGTTTCTCTGTCCGAAATCTAAAAGAAAATTATTTGGAGAATCTATTTTCATTATTTATCTTGTCACCAGGTGAGTGCGATGCATATAATTACTTTCAACATCAAGTGTGTACCAAATAAGCTGTTTAGAAATTAAAGGCACTATTCCAAATACTTGATCCTATGGAGAAAACTCACAGGAAATTGTATAGTCTTTTAAACTTTTGAAGGCACTATATATAATCTAACAATCTTTTTAAATGATACACACAAGGCACATAAGTAAGAGTTCTAGATCATGTATTCCAAATCTCGAAGCATAATTATATTATGTTAAGACTCAATCGACTTCATCAATATGTTAACTATATGCAAGACTATCTTGCACATGTTCTAATCTTGTTGAGGATCCCCTTTGACAAAATTGATTTAGGTGTTTAGATATGAATTACAAGCTGATCAATATTCTGTTTGACGGAGAGATTCGGCTCGAAGGACAAAATTATTTTGTTAACATGAATAGCTTATATCGAACTTGTATTACATTTGCGATCTTCATATCGTTTTTTTCGGTTTCATAGATTTTAGTTTTCATTCAAATATACAGAAAATGTTAAAATATCTCGTCGTCCACCCTTCGCTTCTAGCTTACCTTGGACAATAATCAACTTTACCCGTAACTAATCGGATTTAGACTGAAATTTTTACTACGCCAACCATTTAATGAGAGTTTTTATACATAAAATGTATGGTGGTTTTCATTTCAAAGCCCTTAGAAGGAAATACCCATTAGTTCACCCATCATAAAAGTGAAATCATCGTTTTCGAATGCGACACATGACATCGAGACAAGATCGAAAGTACCATGTCAATTACCATCACCTTGTCATGAATAATGTACCATGTAGGTAGCTCCTCGTAAAACATGTCCGTTTCACTTTTCCTGTTGATGAGTTTTCTGGGTCTTGAAAATGTGATTTCCTGTCATAAACATCGCCAATTTTAAAGGTTTGATGAATAGGACCAAAAACCTTAAGGACCAGAAAACTTCGAGCTTAAAGCTCAAAATAGAAAACTTTGAATCCTAACAATGTGTGTACTAGGAAATCATAACGCGACAGCAATTTCAAGCTAGCGCAAACAATTCGTGCTGTTCAAAGTTTATCCTCGCATCAAATCTTATGTAGGTACCTGCGAGCTTATGCGTTCCTGGTAGGTATTTATACAAAATTGTCTTTACTGAGAAAACGTTTTGTGAATCTGGAGCGTACGGTACATCCAGTCCGTGTTGCCGTCTCTTTCTCGAATCATGTTGTCCTTGTTAGGCATCAAACTTAAGGTATGTCGGTATTTGGTTTCATCAGCTGTTATTTTGTTTGAACGAGTGCAGTGCCCATGATTGATGATGGAGCGAGAAAGATCCTGTTTTCCGATTTTGAGTAACGAGTTGTCTCGTTAAGAATATTTACATTGTGGGTACATTAACATTCCTGATTGTGTAGTAGTAAAGGTATAAATAAATGAAGAGGGTATTTGCAAGTTAACAGGAAAGTGTACCAAGCGCTGTCATTGAATGCAAATTATGTTTGGTAAAATACCCATGAATCATTTTTGATCATCGATTTCACTACATTCACCGTTTAGGAACAAAATTAAGTAAGTTCCTAATAGGACATCCTTTCGATTCATAAATGCGTCTTGAGGCCTTTTTTTTTTTTTTTTGGGTGGGAAATTATCAAATAACTTCTCCCGCTCTGGGCGGAGCGGGAGGGCGTGTCAGACTCTTACTGACTAAAACCCACCCGTGTTCCTTCGGTTGCCCTGTTGCCGGGGACCACGATTTCCCGATCGGTCTTCGAACCCCCGGCAGGCATTGGCCCTAGTGGACCCCGTCAATTCTGCTGACATCTCTTTGAGGCGCGCGTGGAACACAACGCGCCGTCGACTCGGGATTGGTCCTTATCGGACGGCGAGCTACCCATTGCTCACCGTCCGCAAGCCCGCGCCTACGGTGGCCGGAAATCGGCTCGCGATTCCCGCCCCGGGCGTCTCCTCCTGCGGCGGTTAGGGGCGTGAGGGCGCGAAATTTGCCTCTCCCTCACGCGTTCCGCCTCCTCCTTCGCGAGCATTACCGCTTCGCAGAAGGAGGTGACGGCCTGCCATTTCCTCTCGCTCCGTACCATGGCCTGAACCAGGGCCGGACACGAACACGAGACTCAGTCCCAACCTCCTGCAATTCAACCGAGTTTAAACAAGTTTTTAATGAAATAATGTCCAACCAGTCAATGATGGCTGGTCAGTGCTGTGCTGCCTAACATACACATCTGCAAAACTAAAGGGTTTTCCGATGCGCTGCTTCAAGCACAATTAAATTACAGCACAGCATTTATTTAGGGATATAACTTGGCTAGTAGTGCTTTAACACTTAAACAATGGTGAATATTTGGAAATACCTGACAGGTCTATGACTAAATCCTGGCTTTCAGCCTAATGTATGACAACGATGCCTACAGTAACACAAGCCTCTTGGCCCACTGCCTGCAACATCATATTAAAAGGAATTTATTTAATTCTGTTGAATTGCAGGACACGTGATGAATAATAATCAGGTGTACTAGAGGTTTATCCAACTCTTTGTTTATTTTATTTGATGGATCACTGAATTTTTAACCGACTTCCAAAAAGGAGGAGGTTATAAGTTCGTCGCGTATGTTTTTTTTTTTTTTTTTTATGTATGTCCACCGATTTCTCCGTCAATTGTAGACCGATTTTGAAGATTCTTTTTTTGTTTGAAAGGGTGTGCTCTGGAATTGGTCCCATATAAATTTTATTCACTTTGCTTGGATAGTTTTTGAGTTAGCTACAAAATACGTATTTTTTTCCCACTTAATATGTAGATGATATGATAAGTTTCTGTCACTGGTAGCAGGTAGTGGTATTTGAATGTGTGTGGGGTAGGTACCACAACTAAAAAGTGAAAAATAAAAACTTTTTACAAAAAAAAAACAACCGACCTCCAAAAAAAACACTACAAAGTGAAAAATAACTTTAATTTCGGAAGTCGGTGGCAAAAAACGAAAATACAAAACCCAAGACACCGACTTCCGAAATTAAAGTTATTTTTCACTTTGTAGTGTTTTTTTTGGAGGTCGGTTGTTTTTTTTTTGTAAAAAGTTTTTATTTTTCATATTTAGTTGTCTTACTCTCGTGTTGACATTCTCAGCACGTGCACCTGTCATGTTTAAAAAAAAATAAGTAACGAGGCTGACTGCAAATGGTTCGTCAGACTGCCATCGCCAATCGTGAAGGTTGAACGCGGCGACACATGATTTGTCCATACAAACGTAATACCTAAATCATTTGCAATTTGGGCATATTTCCACCATACTATGTTGTTATTTGGATTTAGACAGTGCTTATCTAGGCTCCTACATCTTTTTTTTCCAAAAAACTTTTCTAAAATGAAGTTTAAACGAATTTAGTTTCGCACATTTTTACAGCGTAAATGACATGTTTTCATTTACAATATTTATAATATTGTTTCTGCAGAAGCATAGCTTATATTATCAAGTTACAAATTATCGAAAAAAAAAAGGAAAAATATTAAGTTTTCATTCATTATTTTTGGTATTACGGAACACATCCAAATTTATCATAAATTTTCGAAAGTTAGTAGCTATCGCATCAAGCAATAATTGTCAATGTGTGCATGGTAGTTTTGCTCACTGTAGGTGTATATCGCTCCGACAGCACTCACACTAGCGCAACGTGCTTGGAATTGAATTTTGCAAACATCTCGATTTGTAGTTGCGAGCCGTGTTCGCAGGCCTCTTAAGGCGGAGAATTACTTGCAACTTTGTTTGTAATGTATCGAGTTTTTGTAACTTTTTAGCTCACGTTCGCACGGACATTATAATATCGTGGCGGGATATTTTCACACACTGGATTTTCAACGCTCTACTTAGTACTAAAAGTTGAAAATCCATCAGTGTGTTTTTTCGACGCGCTGGGATGCTCTCTGTGGAATTTTTGACGCTCGGCTTAACACCGAGAGTTGAAATACGATATATATATTAGTGTGCGATAAAATCCCGCACCGATATTTTTACGTCCATGCGACTAACAGTAGTCAGTAGGCAGCAAGCCGATCGCTCGATGCAAGCTCCGCATCCCTCACTCGACTGTCGACTTTTTCGTGAATTCCTTTATAAACAAAAATAGTGCACGCTTGAGTCAAGTGCTCGAAGCGAACGTTCGCCACGTTTAGTGTATCGCCGTTTTGTAACAAGAAATGGAGCGCGCTTGAGCGATGTGCTCGAAGCGAGCCGAGCGTCGCCGCGTCTTGTGCCGAGCGTCGCCGCGTCTTGTGCCGAGCGTCGCCGCGTCTTGTGCATCGCCGTTTTGTAACCAAGCTTGCCTACAAACAAACGTTGCAAATCAGTCTCCGCCTTTCATCATCATCATCATCATCAGCCTATAGCAGTCCACTGCTGGACATAGGCCTCCCCAATTGAACGCCATTCAGCTCGATTCTCGGCAACTCTCATCCAGCTGCTACCAGCCACCCTGCGAAGATCATCACTCCACCTAGCCAGAGGGCGTCCTACCTTACGTTTGCCAATTCGCGGTCTCCACTCAAGAACACGTATACCCCAACGGTCATCGGTTCTACGGCTGATATGGCCGGCCCACTGCCACTTCAGCTTGCTAATTCTGTGAGCTATGTCGATAACTTTGGTTCTCTGCCGGATCCGCTTTTATGACAAGCCAATTTATTTTTAACACGTCTAATTACCTTAGTGACTTCTCTGAATATTGCATACATGGATCGTATATAGACCCAAAGACAGTCAAAATATGTAGTAGTTGTTCTAATGTTTATATAATATGTAAAAGTAAAACCTTGTCCGATCCGAAAGGGGTACATAAGTACTGCAATAAAATTCCCAATTTTTTTTACATTATAATTGTAAAAAAATACTTAACTTGTAGACACCCGCTAAACGACGGTCGCCCGCGCCCCATGTAATAACCCGGTAAAATTCCCCATTGAAGAAAAAATTGGTGATTTTTTTTTCTTATTTCCAGAAAATTACCTCATAAATAGACTCTCAGTACGATACCTAACAACATCCTCACGGATCGTACATAGATTTTTATACATGTTGTATTGTATGGCATAAACACCAGCTGTTGACCTACAAACCACTTCAACCGTAAAAAAGACGTGTCTATAATATTTCTGTGTCTAAAAATATGCTAATGAAGTAAACAATAAATTAAACGATTATTCCGTCAGAATAGTAATAGCATGGTCTTCGTAATGTCCGTATTACTATGCAGTGTGATGGCTTGAGGCTTGAATAGCATTAAATAATCATTTATCTTATAATGTTGGTAACTCGGTCAGAGAAAGAGATCACAACTTACTGTTGTTCCTTATACTTAAATTTCGCCGGTTATATTTAAAGTCCCTTTTAAAAGAATTAGTTACAGGGTCATCTTAACCATATTGGGCGCCAGGGTGCAAAAATCAGCCTGCGCCTCCCATGCCAACGAAAAAAAAAGCAAAATTTTTGTGTTCCATTTTTTTTAAGTAGGTATACTTCCTCCATTCGTAGTTACTCCACAATAAAATAAGGTACATTTTACAAGCATCAAATTAAATTTTTCTGGCTTTTAAGTTGACAAACTTTTTAATGATATTGTGTTGTCTGTTTTGAAATCTACGTTCGATTTCAATACAAATCGATCGACTCGAACGGCTTGCGCCCCCTAAAAACTTGCGCCCGGTTGCTACACACCTTTTGCACCCCCGGGTAGAGACGGCCCTGGTTAGTTACATATATACATAAACTCACGCCTTCTTCCCATGGGGGTAGGCAGTAACTACAGAACGCCACCTGCTACGATCCTTACATACTCCTTTTGCCTCGTTTACGTTCATACATCTGGTCATACACGCACGCCGGTTGTGAGTACTACGCACCTGGCCTTTCTGAAGAACATCACCAATAAGGTCAGTATATGTCCTCCTAGGGCGTCCCCGCCCGGACTTTCCCTTCACATCAAGAGTGAGTTAATGAACAAAAAAATTAAGATACTGCAAAAAATTATCATTTAATTTAATTTAAGTTGTAGAAGTAAGCTGAAATCTAATCCATAAAATGTCTATTGCAAGATTTACTACATAATTATTATATTTATTTTTTCATTTTGTTTGTTTATTGATATATTAATTCACCGAACTAAAACATACATAAATAAAAAAGAACAGTGGCACTCCGAGAGTGCCGACAGAAGTAAAAACTTGAAAAAAAAATCGGCACCGTGGTAATCAACGCGTTGATGTCTTTTACTCCACGGTGTCGGTAACGGGTCGCGAAATTAATAGTTTAGTCCCATCTCCAAAATTTCCAACGCACCTAAAGAAGTTTTCACTTCAAAACTCATATACAGTTTTAAATATTTTGAATTCGTCACTTATAGAAGTGCATAGCACTAGCAGAGAACTTGATGATTCAAGAGTGAGGACTTTGAAATTTTATGATATTTTCAAAGCTTATGTCCTATTCCAAATACAATCAATCAATCAAAATATTTTATTTTACATAAACCTACAAGGGCACTTATGAAACGTCAGAAGCTAGGTGCACGGTTCCAATTGGTCGCTTCCTATGGAGAAGAGCCGGCAAGAAACTCCACGGTTACTTTTCAAAATAAATTGTTTCTACAATATACGAATCTAAGAACCTGTCAAATCTAAATCAATCACACAAACAGAGAATCTTTAATTAAAATATGGAAGTTCTATTTCAAACTACAGTACTTAACGTCATTCTAGATAGAAAAAGTTTATGCTGCATAAAATTTACTAACAGAAAACTAGAGACTAAAATAAATTACAATATTTATTACAACATAAACTATCTTTTATGACAACATGATCATAATACGTAATATAAAATATGTTATTATTGTACCTTGCAAATTTCCAATAATTACCTCGAAAGCCGTTTTTGATAATTGTGTAGAGCATTTTGAACTTAATATTTTTGATATAAGGTTTGGATTGTATTGCTGAAATTGTACCGACAGAAGCTTAGTACGATTTTATTAAAATAATTTTATAGTGAAATTCAATTTAATTTTAAGCATAAAAAGCATATTTTATTCATTCCTTCTTAACCTAGTCGCATGACAGAACTTGTGAGAGCTTTCTCTACAACATGAATCAAAATCTGTAACTGAGCTACTGCCAGGAAAACTCCATTCCTTAACAATAAAGCAGAGAGCATTTTCCCAACTACGTTCAGGTCAGCTTCCAGTCTAACCGGATGCAGCTGAATACCAGTATTTTACATTGACCGACTGCCAATCTGACCTCCACAACCCAGTAACTGGGTAATACGATACCCCTTGGTAAGACTGGTTGTCAGACTTTCGGGCTTCTGACGATCCGTAACGACTGTCAAAGAGCCACGAATGATAGCCGGGACCAACGAGTTAACGTGCTTATCGAGACACGGAGGAGTCTCGGCATGTAAAGATGGTTACCTATCTACGGACCAACCTCGGCAAGTGTAGCTTAACCTGATGGATCGACCCGTGTGGCTGTTATAACTTACCCACGAGTTCCGAGGAGGTGGAGTTGGTTTGCGTTTAAAAAAAAAAACTTTTTTACACAAAACACAACCGACTTCCAAACTACAAAGTGAAAAATAACTTTAATTTCGGAAGTCGGTGTCTTTGGATCAGATCAGTATTTTAGTTTTTTGACACCGACTTCCGAAATTAAAGTTATTTTTCACTTTGTAGTTTGGAAGTCGGTTGTGTTTTTTGTAAAAAAGTTTTTTTTTTCACTTTTTAGTGCGTTGGTTTGTAATTTATTTAAGTTACAATAGCCTTATGTCGACTGCTTATCAAAAATACCCAAATCGCTATAGATGTGCCTTTAATATTTGAAGAGTTCCCTCGATTTCTCCAAGATCCCACCATCAGATCGTGACCAAATGACAATGGGACCAACTTTAAAGTATACCTTTTCAAACAAAAAAAGAATTTTTCAAATCGGTCCAGCCGTCTTCGAGTAATCGGGGAACATAAATAAATAAAAAAAAAAAAACAAAAACAAAAATATTCCGACGAATTGAGAACCTCCTCCTTTTTTTTGAAGTCGGTTAAAAATAATATGACTCGCGGTCCGTTTGGTAGACGATTACCAGCAAAAACGATTAAATTTTTATTAAAATATTTTTTATGAATTTAATAAATAGGTCGATGGTCATTCCAGACCACGGTTCGCCATTTGGTGACTCCTGCAATAAAGCATCGATCATGATATACATAAATAACATAAATAGAGAGCAATATGAATGATCCGTGGTTACCTGCTTCTGATCGATAGGCGTTTTAAATGATTTATTGTTACTGAAGTTAGACGGGTATTCATTAAAGTGCGCCTGCAATCTATGTGGTCCTGGTACTGCTGTGTCTAGTTTAGTAATATTTCTGAATGAATTTAAAACAGAATACAAAACCCTCGTCTATCTAGATGAGGTCTATCACAAGTAGTCACAAAAATAAAAATTGGACACTAAACAAAACCTTATAATAAGACGTAATGCAAAACATAAACCAAACTTCTTCATTTTTTTTTAACGATTAAAATATCTATCGATAAACTATAATTTAAAAAAAAGCGGCCAAGTGCGAGTCGTACTCGCCCATGAAGGGTTCCGTAGCAGCAAGTAATATTGAATGAAAGGTAAATTGCGGTTTACGATTTATGACGTATTAAAAAAAAACTACTGGCTAGATCTCGTTCAAACCAATTTTCGGTGGAAGTTTACATGGTAATGTATATCATATATTTTTTTTAGTTTTATCATTCTCTTATTTTAGAAGTTACAGGGGGGACACACATTTTACCACTTTGGAAGTGTCTCTCGCACAAATTATTCAGTTTAGAAAAAAATGATATTAGAAACCTCAATATCATTTTTGAAGACCTATCCATAGATACCCCACACGCATGGAATTGATGAAAATTTTTTTTTTTAGTTTCTGTTCTAAGTATGGGGAACTCCAAAATTATTTGTTTTTTTTTTCTATTTTTGTTTGAAAATCTTAATGCGGTTCACAGAATACATCTACTTACCAAGTTTCAACAGCATAGCTCTTATAGTTTCGGAAAAAAGTGGCTGTGACATACGGACGGACAGACAGACAGACAAACATGACGAATCTATAAGGGTTCCGGTTTTTGCCATTTGGCAACGGAACCCTAAAAATACAGTTTAACTACGTATTTTCTGGCTCTTTGGATACAGGAACTCCTAGTACAACAGCCAGGACTACACAGGTATTTGTTTCTTGAAATGAAAATAAATAAATTATTATTATACCGAAAAATCGTAGGAAAACAAACAAAAAGCGATCCTTGTAAGTAAACAAAAATATTAATTGCATGCCTTAGGACCAAAATTTTTAAATTTTATTCTTTTACTATAGGTACCAAAAGAAAATCTGCTTTCGTCGAAAATTTTACTCAAAGGAGAGCACTAAATGTAAAGAAAACCTATATTATTGGCGCACGGTCATAAATGTATCAACGTTGCACCAGCAATTGCAGCTACATGACCAGAATTCATTATCTCTTGGTATCTCTCCTCATGTTTTCCTTAATCGATTGTATGCTGTGATACATTTAAATTGTGTATCCTCATGCTAAACACTTTGAAAGTTAGGCTGGAAACCACGCTTGGCTTTTGTTTTCTTTTTTGTTTACTCTTTTGTTCTGTGCGATCCTGGTACTTTGATGGTCACTAGATGATCACGTGACCTTACCGACCCAGACGACACGACTAACATCCATCAGGAGTCTAGTAGGAAAACGAGTACGTTAGGACACAAGTACAGACGCTTCCCGTCATTCCGACCTCGCCGTCTAGGTCCTTTGCGATCGCGACCGCCGCGCCCCCGAGTAAATGTTACTCCCCCCCGACCCTTGTTCGAAAACGAGGTGCCAGCAGTTGTTGCAGCTGAGCACGTAGCTTTAAATTCCCCGATTAATAATCATGATCAAAACTTTGATCCAGCCTGTCCCATCTTTGATGTCCTCCCTCCGGTAAACGCCCTAAGCCGAGGCTCGTACCCCACAGGGGGTGCCCTTAGCGAGCGTTCACCTAGTTTATAAGTTTAGTTTGTAAGTCCCTGGCTGGAGGCTTTGAGTGTAGCAGCTTAAGGCACCCACAGGTTTGCTCGGTTAAATAGTCATGGCCTCAGAGGCCAGCTATGAGATGCCCAACAGAAAAAAAAAAAGACCGTGACCTCTATTAATTACTAAAAGGCCACTATCGTGCTTAAATTTATAATTCATCAAGTTGATTAAAGCAGTAGGTACAATCACCAAATGTTTACCAAATCTGTTGATTTACGATTCATCAAGAGCAACTTTTAGGAAAGGCATTTCATTCAAACATTGGTCTTACATTCATTGAGTTTAAAAGAAACTGACCTCTACATTTTTTTTTCTCACTTACAGCCTACAATAGCTAAAAAAACGCTTTCATCAACTTGTTTACATGAAAACTATGAGATAAATTAATACCTAATATTTCTCAAACTTCCCATCTGTTTCCGCGTATCACCAAGCGTAGTATGGGACGCCCCCCCAGCTGGATGGGCTGACGACGTCCTTAATTGCTGGGACAAACTGTATGTAGAAGGCGGAGGACGGGGTATTGTGGGTTGTGGCACAGCCACACCATGGTAAGCTGATTGATTTTGATTGGTTGATTTCTCGAGATTTTTACATATTTTGTCTAAGACAAATTAATTCATAAGTAGAGCTTACATTTAAAAGCATATAACTTAGCTACCTTAAGTGAAGGTAAACGCAGCGTTCTACTTTCTTGAGAATCTTATTTTCATAGATAATGGCAATCATTAATCAAAACGTCGGATGCTTATTAAGACGTGAGATTTTTAAAATAAATTATGCTGAACTTACTTCTGTTTTGTGTTACTTTTGGCGAAGTGTGAGTCACTATGTCGGTACACAGTTTTTTTTTTATAACAAGAAGTCATCCCACTAGATAGGTAATGTCACCGCGACCTATGAGCATCTGCATATCAGAGATATCGCAGGTTCCTTGCTATTCCGGAACGAAAAGATACAATTTCTCATCATTGATACCCTTAAGGTTACCCTAGTCAGTTATTCTTCCATACCAACATCGTATTGAGTTTACCACTGTTTGACAGTGTACATTAAAAATTATATCTACTTGTTTCGTGATTACCTTCTTTAGGCGCGTTGGGCATTTTTGAGATGGGACTAAACCATTGATTTCGCGACACCATGACGACACCTAATTTTTGTAAACGCGATTGTACTCTTTATTTATATTACGTTACGGATCAAAGTTCTATGCAAGTATTTTTACTTTAAAGGTTTCGGAAGTATTATTTTTTGTAAACGCAATTGTGCTCTTTATTGAAATAAGGTTACGGACCAATGTTCTATACAAGTATTTTTCTTCCACCAAGGCGATCTTGTTCATGTTTTTACTTCTGTCGGCACTCCCGGAGTGCCACCATTTTTTTTTTAACCACAACGTGGAAGCTTTTGGCCTACATCTCACCTGATAGCAAGTGATGATCAGGCTGAAGGTGGAAGCGAGCTTCACCCGGAATCCTCAACCACAGAGGAACTGGCTATCTTAACTTTAACTGCCGAAACGCAACAATTATGGCGACAGACTTAGATAAGATGGTGGTAGCTAGCCAGGCGGACTTAAAATAAGCCCTATCACCAACTAAACCGAGTAGAAAAATTTGCCCCCGCTGGGAATCGAACCCGGGGCGTCCAGGTCTGAGATAAGTGTCTTTATCGAAAAATTCACGGTTACAGGTGTTGACAATCTCGTACCGAGCACTGGAGCGTAAAATAATATATTTTGTTAGGTACCATGTATATTTTAATTGAAAACTGGTTTTAATGAATAAATTCCAATCAGAATGATAAAGATGTCAATTTCAAATTAAAATCCACTTAAAATTCGTCGAAATTATCGTTCCATTCATTTTTATGTGTGATGAATAAATTATGGCTGCGTTCTGATCAGTAAATGAATGAATTGATTTGATAATGAATGAACATGGAATTTTAAATGAGTTAAAAAAAAGCTTTTTATATTTCCGTGGGAATAATCGTAACAAGGTAATTGACCTAGTCCACTTACGATTTTGAAGACTTGATTTGAATTTATTTCTATTATCGTGATCGAAATCTATAACAAGAATGCAGAATAAGGTAGAGTTAAAATAAAATAACTTGTGGTTCCTGAAGTACGAAAGACCAGTAATATTCCTCGTTTTGCTGGTCCTACGAGTCTCACCTACTTTTTTTGCAATTTCGTTTATTTTTTATTCCTTTTTCTGATGGTTGCCCGTTTTTAGACATGCATTTATCTAGTAATAGTCCAGTCAAAATAGACATTTGACTTAGCCAAAATTCGCATAGAGCTGAAAATTGGCAGAGACGTTAAATACATCATTATAAATGAAATGTCAAAAATCCCCTTCGATCCTACTTCTGCAAAAAAAAAATATTCAAGGTTAAACGTACAAAATTAAGGTTTTTTCCATTTTTCTCGAAAACGGTAAGTTTTATCGTGAAAACCGCGATATCTCACGAATGGTGAGTCGTAAGAGAAAAAGTGACTGGATCTTTTTTGTAGAGAATTGTATGATCAATAACTTTTGTCGACCTATTTTTACGATAAAACTTACCGTTTTCGAGAAAAATGGCAAAAACCTTAATTTTGTATGTTTAACCTTGAATATTTTTTTTTGCAGAAGTTGGATCGGAGGGGATTTTTGAAATTTCATTTATAATGATGTATTTAACGTCTCTGCCAATTTTCAGCTCTATGCGAATTTTGGCTAAGTTATGACTTATTTTTGTCTATTTTGACTGGACTATAATAGCAAACAATATATAAATGGAAGGTGGACTATAATAATAAGCTTTTTAAAAAAAAAAAAACACTAACCATCATTCTTTTACAAAAACTAAACGGCTCGGTACCAGGCTTTCATAAAACAGAGCAGTCTAATATAAAAGTCACAGTTCAATAGGTTACGAAAACAGTTACAACAAGGCAAAAAGTAAACAAATGCACGCTCGATCGCAAGACAGTGTATCTAAATCATGTTTATGATAATCGGGCATGCACGTAGCGACAAAAAGTCGCATAGCAGCCAAGAACGGCGCAAAAAGTCGTGCGTCTGTAACGGTACGGTACTTAATGTGATGAAACTGTATCTATTTTGCATATAACATGGCGCCCTGGGGAATGGGGCAGTAATTTCGTTGAGTGCTTATCTTGTTTAATTTGGTAATGATAGTCGGTAAAATGTTTATCTTAAATGCGAGTTTTGAGTGGGTTTTCCATTTCAGGCCTCTTAATCTTTTCCAGATCCTGAAAAGTGAATTAGAAGGAACTCCAAGAGTGATGATATTTATATCCGTCCAGAGTATGTACTCTTGGCAGTAAACCCTGCAACTTTGCTGAATGACTCTCATAACAAAGTAACATTTTACCAATTAATTGGTTCGCTTTTAACCGCGATTGCACCTAGTGGAAAGCGATAGATTAAGTCTGGGATAGAAATAGCGTACCCAGAAGATAACTCTTGCTTTGAAGGCACAGTTATTTTTTTACTATTGCATAAAGTTTTAATAAATAAATTAGGTTGAGGGTAGCAAACACAGGAAATAGAAAATAAAACTGCCTGCCCCTGTGACTCATGGCTGACCATGTGAGTACTTTCTATACGAATTTAGATAATTTAATTTAACCGATTTTTAATGTTTTTATACTGAAGATCACGTCTAAACGAGTAGTGTTAATGATTTGAAAAAAAATATATGTTAAATTAGAACATTTTTTTAATAACATGATCTAAGAATATTTTAGATTATGCTTATTAGCGTAATTAATTTGTAAAGTTATGTCTAACGCCGATAAAAACTGAGAATCACGCAAAAACTATCAAGTGTATTTTTCTAAAACCTTCACCATTTTAAAGATAATTAAATTATGTATCTTTTAGTACACATGTTTTATTAGAATATGTTTTGTTTTACGTATAATAAATTAATAATATGTCTAATTTCGGACAGCGCTCCTTGATGGGCGAGTCCTATTACTGGCTGGACGTACGACGCATTGGGTGAGCTCAGCACAGAACACGCAAGCAAGGCCACTGGAATATATGCGGTTTAAATGAGATCACGGCTGCATGCCAGGACTGATAATGATGATCTGAGTATTAGAGAGAACGACGATCCATAATATTTCTCACAAAAAAAATACATGCATTATTAGAATAGGAAAAAAAATGTAGTACAGATACACAAAATCCTTGTTAAGTGCGTCGGCATCACTCAAAGCAACTCAATCGTGTCGGGTCTAAAGATCACCTCTAACTGACTGTACGTGAGTGGCGACGGGTTGAGTTATAGTCTACTTAGCCTTTTATTTTATCGCGCACTGGATTTTCAACTCTCGGTTTTGAGCCGAGCGTTGAGGATCCAACAGAGTGCATCCCAGCGCGTCGAACAAACACACTGTTCGATTATCAACTCTCGGCGCTAAGCAGAGCGTCGAAAATCAAGTGCGCGAAAAAAAATTACCGCGGAAAAAATCGCCCGTGCGAACCTCGGTTTACTCTTTAAACCTACTTCTCACTGACTTCTTACAACTTAGTCGAGATTACCTATCACATGCGTTTTTGTTACGTGTAAAACATTTTTGGACACAAACATCAATAAGGCCATAAAAAACAGTTTGCGTCAATTAATTCTAACACGGTGCATGTGCCAAAAATGAAATGGAAGAGCAGTATGGTGTATTACCATGTGCCAAAAATAATCTGTTCCTTGGCGTAAATTATATTTTTTCAAACAGTTACTGTTATTTTGCAGAGCAGTGGTGGCCCAGTGGTAACGGCCTTACGAGTTGTAGGTCATCGGTTCGAACCCTGACAGGCGCTTTAATTTGTGTAAATTATTTCATCACTCTCAAAACGGTGAAGGAAAACATCGTGAGGAAACCGGCATGTCCTAGAACCAAAAATTCGAAGACATGTGACATCCACCAACCCGCACTGGACCCGCGAAGTGGATTACCGCCCACTCCCTCTAACCGAGAGGTGGCCTGTCCCAGCAGTGGGAACATTATAAGCTAATTAAGCATAATTGTATTTTTAATGCCGATTTTACTAATTTCAGGCATTATGTTTTTTTAGTTAGTCTATAAAAAATCCCAAAAAATTGCGTTTAAAATCAAAATCAAATCAAAAATATTTATTTGCTAGAATATGGTACGTAAGGGCCTGTGCACACTACGTTTTTTAAACGCGCCGTCGACGCGCGTTTTAGAAACGCGCGTCGACGGCGCGCTTTTATCCTACAGAAGGTCTACAGGCTACGTCTGACTCGCGTGCGTATCGTGTCTGTATCGCTACAAACGCGCGTCGACGGCGCGTTTAAAAAACGTGGTGTGCATAGGCTCTAAGGTGTTATAGTAAACTAGCTGCGCCCCGCGGTTTCACTCACATGAGTCTCGATCCCGTGAGAATATCGAGATAAAAAGTATCCTATGTGTTATCCCAGGTTATAAACTATATGTGTGCCAAATTTCATCCAAATCCGTTCAGCCGTTTGAGCGTGAAGAAGAGATAAACATACACACACACTCACAAACTTTCACCTTTATAATATTAGTGTGATTTGTTTCAGCATATCCTGCCATTTTATTTTATTTTATTTATTTGGCTCACCAACAATTGAATAAACCGACACAAAGATATGAGATACATGCAATAAACTTATAGACTAGTGTACCAATTTTTTACAGGTAAGCACATCATTCAATACTTATTTGTTGTTTAGTGCCTACTTAAAATTAGATGAGTTCTTATACTCACCGAACATAATTATTATTTCAACAAAATTCCAATTTAAAGCCTATAATTGTATTTAAAATCATAATTAAAATAAAATTTAAATCAATACTAAAATTAAAATTAAAACAAAAATTCAAATTAAAATCGAAATTTCCACACTGAAATGATTTTACAAATTTTACAAATTTTTGCATATACGCCATAACATGGCGTGCAAATGTTTGTGTATTCATACTTAATTTAGTTAAAAAAAACCGTCTCGAATTCCCTTTTACTCTCACAGTCTCACACCTACAACAGCCTTCATTAGACTAGTAAAGCATAATAAATGTAATTAGTGTATACTTTCACGTGTGTCCAATAGATTCGGTTATAAACACGTGTCAGTGGGTTGGCGCTTACTGATGTGAAGCGCGTTCGTAGTTTTTGATACAGGCTGATTTTTGTGGAAGTGATAAAGAGAAGTAAAGTTTGTTTGGAGATCGAAGTAGATTTTAGTCATTTACATTATCAACGAAAAAAAGGCTGTAAAGGGAAAGACCAGTCGGGGACGCCCTACGAGGACATATTTATACTGACCATATTGGTGATGTTCTCCAGAAAGGCCAAGTGCGTAGAGCTCTCAACCGGCGTGCGTGTATGATCAGCACGCGTAGCATGACCACCGTAGAAACGAGTTTTGTCGACGGAAGAATAGACAAAATGACAGATAAACAATCACAATCTGTCATTTTGTCTATTCTTCCGTCGACAAACGTCATGCTACGTGTGCTGATGTATGAACGTAAACGAGGCAAAAGGAGTATGGAAGGATCGAAGCAGGTGGCGTTCTGTAGTTTTGCCTACCCCCATGGGAAGAAGGCGTGAGTTTATGTAAATGTGTGTAATAATGTATTATTTTTCTTATTATTTTTTTCAATAAAAACCGTACATATTTTTGTTTGCAAAAAATATACAATGTAATTTACATATTTTAAAACGTGCACACGTAAAAGGCATTTTAAAAAGATTTAAAAAAATAAACATGTATGTCAACTACATAGTTATTTTCACACACGTTGAATACTAACGTGCTGATTACATTTTTATTTTTCTACAAAGGCGTTAAATTGTCGCTCTTATTTTTCTTAATTTCTCTGCTAATGGCTATTGCTTATCAAGTCTGAGCTACATTCTTATTAAGAATGCGGCAACGCATGAATTGTCCATACAAACGTAGTACATAAATCATTTGCAATTTGAGCATATTTCCACCATATTATGTTGATATTCGGATTGAGACAGTATTTATCTAGGCTCCTACGTCTTTTTATTTCCAAAAACTTACCTTTAAATGAAGTGTAAGCGAAGAATTGCATTTCGTACATTTTTAAAGCGTAAATGACATGTTTTCATATTGTTTTTTCTGTATTATAAACAACATTATTTGTAATATTGTTTCCACAGAAGCATAGTTTATGTTATTAAGTTACAAATTATTGAAAAAAAAATGGAAATACATTAAGTTTTCATTCATAATTTTTTGTATTACGGAACACATCTAAATTTATCATAAATTTTCGAAAGCTAGTAGTACTATCGCGTCAAGCAATAATTGTCAATGTGTGCGTGGTAGTATTGCTCACTGTAGGTGTATATCGCTCCGCAAGGCACTCACACTAGCGTAACGTGCTTGGAATTGAATTTTGCAAATATCTCGAGTTGTAGTTGCGAGCCGTGTCGCCGGCCTCTTAAGGACTGCGATCTCTTAAAACTGGTTTTATTTTAGTTTTAATTAGCACCTGATTCCAAGATAACGGACAGTTAGCTGTTACATAATGGATATTGATATTTAGAGTATCTACGGAGGAAGTGAAAGATTACGGTACATGCTGGAAAAGATTGATCTAAAGGATATTAAAAAAACATGTCTTTATTTATAAACCTTTATGAAACGTAAAAGGTACAAAGGGCGGTCTTAATGCATACACGATGAAAGTATTAATAAAATAAAAATACATTTATTTAAATCGAATTTGGCACGGCATAGGCAGATTAGCAGATTTTTAAATTACCCCTAGAAATGTTCTCGACAAAGGAGGTTAAACACTTTACGACTATTTTAAATAACAACCAAAGAATTACTTCAAGCGAACTTTTATTACGGAGTAGCAACTAGCGGATGTTTACTGACCGAAATAACTTAAAATTTCTATCTGTACATGCTTCACAGAAATTTTACGATCCATATGTAGCCCATAAGGGAAAACCATTAAATATTCTCCATATCCAAGTGAAAATATCAAGTTATTGAAGAAACACTAATAATAATAATCAACGGTGTTATTAAACCGGACTAATTTCATGCTGTTTAACATTATTTACAAGTTTCAATAAGAAGCGTCCGGTCTTTAACGATCTACGTGTGATTAAAAAACTAGTTTAAATGATATTACTGATTTTGCTCCAGTTTTAGTATCATATATGTGAGAAAGTAAAATTGTAGTCGTTTGTTTACAGATTTATGATGGTACTTGTTCTCATGTAGGTAAGTGTAAATACTATAGCGCCAGAGGCTATATGCGTAAAATAAATATGAAGAACGTGTTTTAAAAATGCGGTAAGTAGAGTGAAGGTTGATTGAAATCAGTCCAATGCTGTTTTTATTTATTTGTCGAAACACAATTAACATGCGCTCGTTTTAACATAATTATGTATAAATAATAAAAGATACGATTTTTTTTGCTAAACATTAGTAGGTAATTTATTTACAATATTCTCACTTCTCCTTTATTTACGACTAAGTTTGATAAATTTGAATTATCTTAATAGCTAAAAGTGTACAGATAAAAACAAACAGTTATTATAATGACAAAAGAAATTTAGAAAAGTAATCAGCTTAAAAGACAAAGAAAATCTTTGACCGATTACATAGTTCACGACAGCATTTAACTTATTTTAGCAAAAAATGAAAACAACAAAACAAAAGAAATGTTAACAGCCTGTATAAGCGGATTTACCGCTAAGTTTTATTCGTCGTGCAAAAAAACAGGCTCAGTGTAACACAGTCGTACGTGCGAGCATGCGTACTCAGCTTTAGCGGGAAAACGTGCAGTTTTGTACAGAACAGTATTTTGGCACTATGTAGACAATTTGTAGCAGCTAGATAAAAAAGGTGACGACCTGCGATGTATGTACGTTGTACGAATATTTTTTGTCGAGGTCAGGAATTATCCAAAAGTATCCTAACCCAGTGAGAGCAGTGGTGGCCCAGTGGTAACGGCCGCGACTTACGAGTTGTAAGTCGTAGGTTCGAACTCAGACAGGCGTTTTACTTTGTGTAAATTATTTCATCACCACTGCTCTCAAAACGGTGAAGGAAAACATCGTGAGGAAACCGGCATATCCTAGAACCGAAAATTCGAAGACATCTGACATCTACCAACCCGCACTGGGCCCGCGTGGTGGATTACGGCCCACTCCCTCTTACAGAGAGGAGGCCTGCGTCCCAGCAGTGGGAACATTTATAGGCTGATGATGATGATGACGATGATCCTAACCCAAGTCATGGTCTGTCCGTGTGCCAAATTTCATTCAACCGCATCAAAGGGAACAGACAGACAGACACAGTTACCTTCGAAAAAACTGTAGGTATTTTTTTGGTAAAAAAAAGAATAAACGTTAGAGATTGATGATTTTATTCAATTTTAAACTCTCAAACTGATTGCTCCATTATAAATAAACATATAAAAAATATACGAGGCAAAAGGACTATGTAAGGATCGTAGCAGGTGGCGTTCTGTAGTTTCTGCCTACCCCCATTGGAAGAAGGCGTGAGTTTATGTATGTATGTGTATATAAAAAATATGCATTTTTAGCAAAAACTAAAGAAATTAGTAGTAGGTAACCGGTTTAATAAAGCCTGAGAACCTATGCAAAAGTTCTCAAAAAAAGCCATTAAACTTAGTTCTACAAAAAAATAAAACATAAAAACGTAAATCAAGTTTCAAGCCAAATTCCGTGGAACTAAAAGTGCTAAAATTCTTGAACAACCCGTATTTCAGCACTAAACTACGTTTCTGCAATTTTCGTATTTATCGCTAGAACTTTTTAAAAGCTTTTTTTAAAGCCAAAGTTTTGTATTATCGGCTGTGTTGCCGCATTGCACCGAAAATCGTGAAAGCTCGAATTGCATTGCAGTGTGATTTTTGACGACCCATTTTGGGAGTTTGGTTCCTACATCCATTGGAATAAGGTCTACAGATATTTGTGCCGAATCAGTCCATTTAATATACACTCGCGAAAAAAAAAATTTCTTACATATGTTATATTTTAAACTAAGTCAGTAAAGCCAGAAATACACATGCTTGTAACTTGCACTTGCTTAATTGTATTTTGATATTATTAACCGACTTCCAAAAAGGAGGAGGTTATATGTTCGTCGCGTATGTTTTTTTTTTCTTTTTTTTTATGTATGTCCACCGATTTCTCCGTCAATTTTGGACCGATTTTGATAATTCTTTTTTTGTTTGAAAGGGTGTGCTTTGGAATTGGTCCCATATAAATTTTATTAACTTTGCTTGGATAGTTTTTGAGTTAGCTACAAAATACGTTTTTTTTTCCCACTTAGTATGTAGATGATATGATAAGTTTCTGTCACTGGTAGCAGGTATGGTATTCGAATGTGTGTGGGGTAGGTACTACAACTAAAAAGTGAAAAATAAAAACTTTTTACAAAAAAAAAACAACCGACCTCAAAAAAAAACACTACAAAGTGAAAAATAAAAACTTTTTACAAAAAAAAAAACAACCGACCTCAAAAAAAAACACTACAAAGTGAAAAATAACTTTAATTTCGGAAGTCGGTGGCAAAAAACTTAAATACAAAACCCAAGACACCGAATTCCGAAATTAAAGTTATTTTTCACTTTGTAGTGTTTTTTTTGGAGGTCGGTTGTTTTTTTTTTTTGTAAAAAGTTTTTTTTTACTATTATGTACTTATTTGACTGTCTCGTTGGTCTAGTGGTCGCGAGCGCTACTGCTGAGCATGAGGTCCTGGGTTTGATTCCCGGGTCGGGCAAAGTGATATTGGGTTTTTCTGTCTGGAATTTCTCAGTACCAGCCTGGATTCTGGATCTGTACCCGGTTGATGGGAATAGACTCGCTCCCTATTATTTATGAAGCTTAAACATAACTGGCGAAATGTGGGTGTACCTACTACAGGTACACCTCTGCCCAACCCTTCGGGAAAACAAGGTGTGATGTTATGTATGTACTTATTTATATTGATTTTAATTGTATTGAACTGTTAATTTAATTATCATATTTATCTTATAATTGTGTTAAATGTTCTTATTTTTTTTTATTACAGCATCGTATTAATTCATTTAAATTTTGCATGTCGAATCTTATCAGAATGTACAGCTCAACTTTAATTCTTCACGACCTTATTTGTACCTACCTGCGTTCTAGCAAATAAATAATTTGATTTGACAAAAGTATGCGAGTAGCTTGCATGCTTGAGCCATAACAACTTCTGATTGGTGAATGTCACAGTGGCATGCAAGCTACTTGCTTATTTTTGGCCAGTTACAGGCATGTGTATTACGAGCTTAAAGGTTTCTTGCACTATAAAAATATTTAAATAAAGGTTATACCTACATTTAAATTAACTACCTTCACTTGCATGTTTGAAAATACAATAGCAAAGATAAAAAGTAGCTATTTGTAAAATAACATAATATCACGCCTATGATCCCCGAAGAGTAAGACAGAGCTGTACCTTTTAGTAACACCCACATTTCGCCAGTTATGTTTAAGTCCCATGTAATAGGGGGCGAGCCTATTGCCATCAACGGGCCACAAATCTAGACTCCGGGCTGCTACTATGAAATTCTTGATAGAAAAACCCATTAGACTGTTTTTACGCACCCAAAACATCATAAATGACAACTAATAAACAAAAAACATTTTCGTAAAGTCACAAAAATGTTCCTAGATCATTAATAACAAAAATAAAGAATGGAATAATAAATCAAAACAAGTGTCGTATTAACGGTTATTGACGGCCGCGCACGCGTCATCGATCACGATCTATAGATCATTGATCTAACGTCGAATAACATTAGCGCCATTATCAACTATAAAGTGGAGGTGCAGAAGTTTCACTTCACACAATTCACTTTAATAAAGTCGTGTTATAAATTGATTAAAAAAAAAAAAAACAGGTCATTGAGGGTAACTAAAGAAGACTTTTACCATACAGCTTAAGTTTAGGAACACTTGTTTCTTTCAGCAAAAACCAAGACCACTTGAAATGTCACGTTTTTCGCACGTTGTCTATGTTCCAGACAGTTTTCTACGCTAGTCAAAACAGAGTAAATAATTAAATTAAGAATAAGGGGTAGGGTTAAATTATGAGCTATGTCTGATGGTATTGTTTTGATTTAGATTATTTCGTCCTATTGTCTTTTCTCTGTATTATTTTCGTATACAATATTTATTATTATTAATTTATTTTTGACCAACTAATATTAACGGTCAGTTTATTTACATCATCGGAACATAAGATGATGGTACCTGGGCGACCGAGCTCTGCTCTGATGAAAATAGGGAATGCTCATTTAATAGTATAGGAAAGTTCATACTAATCCATGTATAGTACCTACTTATTCCATGCTGCCATGATAGCAGGTACTTACTAATTCTATGCTGCCATGTAATTATTCTCGTGTCAGTATTCATTATCTTGTTTTAAGCTTTGGGCGACCGCTCGGGTGAAAATATGGAGAAAACGAATTTTCCCAGATATGAGATAGATTGATTTTTCGCCCCCCGTAAACCCCTATATTACAACTTTCGTCGAAATAATTAAAGCCGTTTTCGAGAACGTGAGTATTCGGTATAAATATATTTATAAATATTGCTTGGTTAATAAGATAACAACACAAGCTCATTTATCTATGGCGATTTATTGCATTCGACGTCTCTGTATTATTTATTGTCTATTCTCCTTACTTCATGTCTTAAATAGTATGAAATGGTCCTTCTGCTTCTATTCATTATTATCTTCAATCGAAATAAAGCTGAACATCAGCGCCATGATCAAGAGCGAAACAAATTAAATTATGTTTGAATTCATCCTCAGTTTTTTACCGGCATGTTAAAATGTTGAAATAAATACATACACATAAGAAGTGCTGCCTGATATTTCTGGGTTAAGTCAGTTTTAAAGATAGCAATGATCGATCGTAATCTTAATAAGAAAAGAAAGGTGTGTGTAAATGTTTTAAAAAGAATAATATTTTTCCCTTTTTAAAACTTTATGGAGGAAGCTTTCACTTGGAGAAATGAATTTAATGAAGCTTATCGTAAGGTTCTATATCGGTTTTAAAGAAATCTGGTTTTCAGAATGTGCTGTCCAGTTTATGCTTGTATTTTTTTCATTTAAATTTGTCGTTTTACTTTTAGTTTCCAGTTGAGCTAGTTTCCGTGGAGTTTCTTGCCCGTTCTTCTCCATAGGTACCTACTACGCTTTGGAATGGGCAACTAGCTTCATATTTCTGACTGACCGATTCCTTGACAATTCAAAAGTGCCTGTAAATGGTTTAATTGAAATAAATGCTTTGAGTTTGAGTTTGCTGGACCCTAAAGATGGCAATTATGGTCACTTAATAAACCGTATAAAGCAAAAATGTAAGAAAGGAAGCTAAACTTTTAGCTTTTGGGTAAATCAAGGCTAATATGTATTATTAGCTATCGTTTCAAAAGTAAGGTCTTACGTATACAGGGTGTTTGGCAGAACGTTGAACATACGAAAATGGTGGATAGGTGGGGTCATCTGCTACTTACTCAGCCCTAATTTATTTGGCCCTGGCACACTGGATATTTTTTTTTAATGCAGGTTGAAATTAGGATTTAAGTATTTTTTACATCTTTCTGTTATAAGAATCTGCCAATATTAAAGATTTAAAAAAAATGCCTGTTTTACCTATTTTTTAATAAAAATTACACTTTAAAGTTAAGAAAGTTGTGAAAATAGAAGAAAGCAAAAAAAAAATTTTAATGTCCAGGGCGCCAGGGCCAAATAAATTAGGGCTGAGTAAGTAGCAGAAGACCCCACCTATCCACCATTTTCGTATGTTCAACGTTCTGCCAAACACCCTGTATACAAACATGAGTTGTGTAAAAATAATATAGAGGTATGAGGAAAAGGGAGTAAAGTTCACTCATCCTCCATAGAAAAGGGAGGATCCTCCGAGCAGACGGGTGTTGTGTCTGGTGGGCAACTGCCGGACGATTGATGTCGGAAAGTTATATTATACCAATATGCTGATGGCGCGGTAAACCCTGCTTGCGTGATGCAGGATTTGTGTGACGTCAGGTCTTTGATGCGTAGTTCGTATGTAGATGCCGCCAGATTAGTCCCCTCCGGATACCGGAGGTCGATAGTGAGCTAAGTCTTGTATCTTACGATACTTGCCAGTTCCAGTGAGACGGAACCGAGTGCCGCATAGTTCGCAGACAATACACAAAGTCACACACTATCTATAGACATATTTAACAAATCCAAGAGTGCTAACCACTACAATATTACTAAAATTGTAGGTAGTAGGTACTATTCTGAGTTCAACTTAAAAGCTTCTACCAAGCAAACACAACTGATCATAGGCACAAATCACAATATCTCTTATTTTTAATGATAAAACTTTCGGCACCAATATCTAACAGTAACATAAATGATAAATACAAGGAAACGCCAAATATTTCACCTCACTCCGATTTGCAAATCAAATTCAAACTCCCACGATACAAATCCGCCACATAAATATTTAAAAACGCGTCCAAAAACCTTTCTTTCATTCAATTTGAATATTTCACATGCCAATAAAAATACCTCGGAGAATATTAAACGATTAATGTCGATGCGAGTCCAAGATTCTGTTTCGAAGAACTAATTACTGCTTAATTAAGTACTGTTATGATCGCAAAGTGTCATGGCCGCCATATTTTATAAGATAATTGGTGCGTCTCGATTTTTATATCTTGAACATTTGTGGTTGAGCCACACTTGAGTGATTTGGCAAGCTTTGGTTGTGTTGGAACGTTTTAGAAAAATATATCTATTTAGTAGAATTTTGTCATCTTAGGAACTTAACGCGGATGAAGAAGACTTCATTCAAAATAATTTGAATTTGACTAGCTTCTGCCTGAGAAGGCAGAAGCTAGTCAAATTCAAATTATTTTATTTCACATAAACCTACATGGGCACTTATGAAACGTCAGAAGCTAGGTGCACGGTTCCAATTAGTTGTTTCCTATGGAGAAGAGCCGACAAGAAACTCCACGATTACTCTTTTAAAAATAATTGACTTTTACAATATTTTCAAATAACAGTGTTACTAGGTATGGGAGGATAGTGTAGGTCTTTCAAGAAGTACCAGTTACTTAATAAAATAGAAAATTGCTAATACAAAGATTAAATATTAATATAATATTCGTGGTTAGTGACTAACCTAATGTCAAAGTTTTAAAGCCGCCCATGGGCCTCTGACTTGGCTTCACGTGCCATCGAGAAATATCTCTCAGGCATTCTTACGACGTTTTCCTTCACCGTTTTTGAAGCAATTGATTATTATACAATACGCACATGAATCCGAAAAGTCAGAGGTGCGTGCCTTGGGTTCGCACTCGAGACCTATGACTTGGCAGTCCGACGGTCATACCACTAGGCTATCACTGCTCAATATAATAATTATAAATGCGAAAATTTGTGAGGATGGATGGATGAATGTTTGTTACTCTTTCACGCAAAAACTGCTGAAGAGATTTTGATGAAATTGGGCACACGTTTATAACCCGGATTAACACTTTTATCGCGATATTCCCACGGGATCGAGACTTATGAGGGTGAAACCGTGGGGCCCAGCTAGTGATAACATAATTCGTATTTTATATTACAAAAATACCGTAACTAAATTGTGTTTGCAGCAAAGTAATTTGTTTAATGTCGAATAGAGCAAAATAAAATAGTTATTTTATTGCAAATAGCTAATACAATTTAATGACTAAGTACAACTTCATTCTAATTTTATCAATTAATTATGAATACAGTTTAAATGCAGTTAACTTTTATTGCAAGTCGTAGTAAACAACGATAGCGATTTTTAGAGTTTATTGAATAGTTAGATTATTATTTAATCAGTTTAGATAAATTGTTATTTTATTAGTGACATATCATCTCACAATTATTTAATTATAATCATTATGAGGCATATGTAAAATGTGTTGAAATACTGTCCAGGTTTTCATACTAATTGAAATTGGAAAACAGTTTAATCGTCTTTGCCCCATTACCTAATCAATCTTTGAATCGACTGATTTAGTTCATCACTAGCCAAACAAACCATGACTATAGACAAAGTGACATTCTATCAGCGATAACGATGATGGAAAAGTCAAAAATGTATGGGATGGACATAAGCTATCGAAAAGTTTAAATAAATCCTATTGATAGTTGGAGAAATGTGAAACGCTTTGAAAGCGATTGCCACTTGTCTATGCCCTCAGAATTTGTTTTAATCATACATACATACACATACATAAACTCACGCCTTCTTCCCATGGGGGTAGGCAGAAATTACAGAACGCCACCTGCTACGATCCTTACATACTCCTTTTGCCTCGTTTACGTTCATATATCTGGCCATACACGCACGCCGGTTGAGAGTACTACGCACCTGGCCTTTCTGAAGAACATCACCAATAAGGTCAGTATATGTCCTCCTAAGGCGTCCCCGACCGGCCTTTCCCTTCACATCAGCCTTGTAAATACATTTTGTTAGTCGCCTTTCATTCATCCTCTCAACATGCCCAAACCATCTCAGCATACCCTTTTAAATTTTTGTCACTACATCTTCTTTTAAATCACACGGCTGTCTTACCACATCATTCCCCAGCCATTCATAGTCAGACCACAAATGCTTTGCAAGGAACGCATTTCCACAGCATTTATTCTTTTTTTTTAATCATCTCGTAAGAATACTAAAGATCAGTGAATTAACAACTTATGGTAGAATTTAAGTTTCGTGTGGTGTTGGACGTAAAGAAAAGCACCATCTCATTTCTTCCCGTGGGTATCGTAAAAGGCGACTAAGGGACTCACTAGAGAATGGGCAACAGCGTTCTCTATGCATTTTAATGTCAAACTGCGATCATCAACCCGCCTGACAAGCGTGGCGATTAGGGAAACCCAAGCCCTCCAACCTCCCCCCTAAATGACAGATGACCTTGTGAAGGCCGCAGGAATCCGCTGAATGCGAGAAGCACAGAACCGGTTGAAGCGGCGGTGCTTAGGGGAGGCTTATGTCCAGCAGTGGACGTCTTTCGGCTGAAATGATGATAGAATTTATTGATGCCTGCAATATGCATTATTAAACTACCGTTTAAAACTCATAAAAATAATGTCTATCAAACCTGTCCAAACTGTCTATCATAATCAAAAATAAAATTCAAATATAAGTACACACAATATCAGTCAAGCCATTTTGCTATTTTTAACACCTCGATAATTTAATATAATTTTCTACTTGTAAAAAGTCTGTGCCAAATTCAACTATGTAGGTATAGTGTGGTCATACCATTATAATAAAACTGGTTATAATCAATTATTTGATGCACTCTTCATGTTTCGGAGTATATTAAAAAAGAGTGATGCTTTCTTTTTAAAGCTTCGTCTGTTTTTTGCTTATATTTTTATTATTGGTAATATCAACTGACGAAGCAAAAAATGGAGGAGTTTTTAGCATGAACACTCCATTATAATGGTGATTTATTTTTAAGTGACAACGATTTGAGGTTACTGATTATGAATCAGAAATGATTAATTTGTTTTTGGTAGTCTTATGTAGTTCTTGCCCAATGTATCAAAAAAAAAAAAATCATAGTAACAAGTGTAACAACAACTACATTTGCAATGTCCAGTTTGTCGTTTTCTTTTCAGAAAAACCAGCATGAAAACTATTATTTTCAACAAAAAAAACTATTATTATTATTATTGATCTAGTGGTCGCAAGCGCTACTGCTGAGCATGAGGTTCTGGGTTCGATTTCCGATTGTACCTGCTACAGGTACACCTCTACCCATCCCTTTGGGGAAACAAGGCGTGATGTTATGTTATTATTTTAAATTTGTTTGCTTGTTTGTAAGTATGTATGTAGGGTGTGATCTTCGAAAAAAACAGTAGAATTTGAAAAAATATTTTTGCATTATATAGGCCAATTCTTGAGGAAGGCACCTACAACCCTTAGGCGCCGAGGAAAACGAAAAAGAGTCGCGGGCAAAACCTAGTAATTAACAATATTTGAAAATGTAAAAGTATCAATTGGTCAATACTTATTCGAATCTAATTCTGAATCAGGAAAAGCTTCCTTCATGCATGCATATAATAATAACAAGCACTAAAGGCTGGAATATTTATTTATAGATTGTCTTTTATTATCCCTGATGCTTGTTATAAAAATATTGAACCAACTGCAGGTTGCGGTCAAACAAAATAGAAAGATTACTTTAACCGCATGACTGGCACTTTGTGGGCCATTTGCATACAAATTAAGTAAGTTATTTTTAAGTTAGATGTGACTGCTTGACATGTTTTTGACCGCAGGACATTTATAGCATTATTTGACAAACTATGATACATCATAGAGATACAGGTAGGTTAAGAGTTTACGTGTATGAATAACTATGAATCATTTTGCTCTTCTATAACCACAAATTCGTGAACGGGTGCCGTAAGTTGAGACTGGTCATCTCTTAGCTGCCACGGCTTATTTTTATTTTTTTAATTGGGGACACTTTTAACGCGCACGTCTTTCTACATTGTTCTCACATGTATAATTTCAACATGAATGATGTAACCAATATTTTGATTTAAAGAGTGTCCGTGGAGTTTCTTGCCCGTTCTTCTCCATAGACACCTACTATGCTTTGGAATGGGCAACTAACTTCATCTTTCTGACTGACCGACCCCTTGACAATTCAAAAGTGCCTGTAGTTGGTTTATTTGAAATAAATGCTTTTGAGTTTGAGTTTTGCCCTAAATCGAGTGAGAAAGTTTGGGCGATTTAGGTCGCTGAGGAGAATGTAAGGTACTAGTTTTTTAGATACGTATTGGTATTTTTCTTTCAAATATATGTAAAATAATAATGTTTATTTTCTAGTTAAGTGTAAGACACCATTTCCTATAGCAAAGTAAAACATTGAGAGGAAGTTTTCTCGACGTGAGCAATCGCAGGAATCCAGGCTCATTACTTCTCTCGTGGCATTTTGAACCGGTGTAAAAGTTATTATGAAGTGTTAAAGACATCTTTGATCCATTACAAAAAAGAGATGGCGCTATTTATCCTGTATAGCTCTATCTTTTTCTGGCTTCAGATCCATTTATGTAGGTACAATAAACAATCACTTACCAATTATAAGGAGCGCGGCAGCCGCAAGTATATGTGTCTTGGCTTCCATTTTGTATGAACAAACACTTGAACACAGTTTAACACTAGTCAGTCTTTAACAATAATTATAAATTAAATAACACTGAGCAGTGCAGTCAGTCGTCCATGATGTTGAGATTCTGTAACAAAAAGAGAGATTTTGTTAAAATCGTTGGAGAAGTTTGAAGTTTTTAGGAAAACTCGATCAAGGCAGAGCGGCGCCCGGGAAGATCTGCTTGCATTTTCCCTACTATTTCACAGTCGGCTTCTGGTCTAACTGGTTGCAGCTGAATACCAATATTTTACAAGAACCGACTGCCTATCTGAACTCCACAACCTAGCAACTAGAAAACTCGATTCCCCGTGGGAAGACTGGTTGTCAGACTTTCATGCTTCTACAAACCCGAAACGACTGTCAAAGATCTGTGAATGGCAGCCGGGACCAACGGCTTAACGTGCTTCCCAAAATACGGAGGGTTATCAGTATTTATAATGGTTGGTCATCCATCCACGGACCGACTTCGACCCGTGCAGCTTTCGTCTAGCTACGAGCCCCCGAGCCGACAAGATAGTCAGGTGCTATAAATTCGCGGCATCTACAACGCCACATGCGACCTACGCATTAAGAACTGACGTCACACAAATTCTACATCGCGCAAGCAAAGTTTACTGCATGACGAGTATATATACGACCTCCGGACATCAATCGTTGGGCCGGATCGTTGCCCGTCTGGTCGAAGGATCGTCCCTTTTCTATGGAGGATGAGTGAACTTTACACCCTGTAAAGACCGGACCGGAGGTGTAGACCGGCAACACCTAGGAAGACCGCTAAGCTTTGAAGTGAAGTTTGACTGCATCATCTTGTGAGGGTTTGAATCGACCCGGGGTGGTCAGGCAAAGAGTTATTAGGTTAAATTTAATTAGCCATTTCTCTGTAGCAGCGATTAATTTGAATATTTAAGAACTATTTTGATGTGTTTTATGAGTAATGACCCTCTATCCTAACGTTTACAATAAGCTCGTTGCCTATACATGAGGACTTAACACGGCGAAATGTAGTTTTCACTATACACTTTATGTCTGTCATTGCTTGAACACACAGAAAGTTACAATGTATTTAATATGTCACTACAAACACTTAATAATAGTATTGTTGTACAAATAGCAGGCTTCGACTTAATAACACGGTATTTACCATTTTCTACACGTTGAAGTGTAGCTAACACAATGTTGGAAAGCACTAGAGGGCACTTTACATCCATTACATTTAAAGCTTAACGTTTATAGACCGAACAATGTTAATCCACATCCGTTGAAATGATAAATCAATGCTTTTACTGTTTCTATACCTAGTTTTTTTACTACATTTTCCACATGTTGACTTATTTTTAAATCATGCCTTCTGGGTACTTTTACTTAATAAAAATCTTAAATTCTCTTATTCACCAGTAGACAACGCTCGTTCTAAACTGATAGGTCTACAAGCATGAAATTTTGCACAAGATTTTCTTTTACAGTGAAGATGAGCACAAAACAAGAATTTTTGAAGTTTATCCCTTAAAGGGGTTAAAGGGAGAAGAAATTTTGTATGGATGTTCTTCATTTTTGCTGATGGAACATCCCATCAAGCGCACATCTTATATAATAATTGCCTTCAAAATTAATCCGATTTTTTTTTTGGTTTCGCTAACACTATAGTGTCTGGCTCACTGTATCTTCTACTCTTTAACGTAACGGTCAATAAGGTTTGTCTCTTCACCTTCAGCTCTACCCCATGATCGACCATTTGCATTTATTTCTATCTAAACAAACGCAAAACAATTACTGTGCAGAACGCCTTACAAATCTCCAGCGCTTTGCTAACTTTCTAGTACTTTAGAATGGCCCTTCCCTAGCGACGTCTCACGACTGTGACCTTGTATTAAATGCCATTTACCATGTCTTGCTTTATAGCTATCCACTCAATACATTTGTGGACTTTCCCCATTTCGCTGAGAAGATGTATAAGATTCTATTTATTGGCATTTAAAGGCATAATGATCGGTTTTTGTTTCAATAATGTTTACGAGAGGTCAAAAGCGAGAGTCTATTGAAAGCTATGAAATGTTTTATGATCACATTTTCTTGTTAAGAGTTTTACACAATTTCATCGTAAGAAAATCGTTGAAAACTTGAAGACAGATAAATGGTTTTACGAAATTGGCTGATGTCGTTAAACTAATCTGTCTTATAGTTACTGGCTAGTCAGTAACTTTGATGCCAACGGTGCTGACTCAGCATGAGCTGCTTTCACAAACATAGATCGTGTCGATATGGGAAAAGGAAAAGAATACAGACCAAATTGATCTATTAATAGATGTCTGGATTAGCAGTAATTTTAAAGCCTCCCAAAAATACCTTAACCTTCTGCACGCATGAAGCATGACCACTGCAGACACGAAAGACAATATAGGGTCGTCCATTAATCACGTTTTCAGCAACTTTTTAACCCCCTCCTCCTCAGTGATACGTGGTGAGGTTTTAGACTATCATTCCCCCCCCCCTACTCAAAATAACGTGGATTTTTTTGGTAAAAGTATCTTAAAAAAATCAGGATATTTTATCTGTATACCTGTACGCTGCCTGGCAACGAAAGGTCAACGAAAAACTAAATACACGTGATTTTTCCCTCCCCCCTTTAATAGACAACCCCTATAACATATTGTAGAAACATTTCTTCGGCGCGTCACACAGAAATTAAGCAAAAAAATGTCACTATGTAAGGAACGAGATTAGTCTATTATTCGTAGAGATAGAAGTGGTCATACTGGCTGCCATAAAAACTGATACAAGCATTAGGATAGTAAATAATATACAAGAGAAGTCAGATAATTTCTCGTCTTTCCCGTATATGTGTGTAGCCGGGCACCACAATGCATATTGTTCGATAGTTCCGCCACAACCACAAGTACCGCTCGGAATGTTAGTATTAATCTCGTTGTCAACGGTACTGTTAGGGCTGGCGGTAATTGCATTGGTGGAAATGGAAGCAATTATAATGATTTTGATAAATATACCGTGAAAATAGACGAATGTAATCTTGTAATTCTTGTATATCTTGCGAATGTCGGCAGAGGCGATGACGAATAGGTTAACGATATAGTACTAGTAGCTATGACATCTTGAATGGAAACTAGCAACCCAATTCATTATGTGACCAGAAACTTATCTGTTTATTGAAGAAAAAGTTCTAAATGCAGTAAGGTATTAGGGACAACATTCTTGGCTATAGAAAACCTTTCCAGGAACCCAGAGATCAATATCCGAAAAATGAAATCTGCTGATTACCACCACATCATGGCATGTTGTCTGCCAGTGAACTGTTAATAATAGGCGAAGTTGATCATATCCAGCCATTGCTAGAAGTGGCCCTCTTAATAAACAGTAGAATAATAAAATACAGTGGCACTCCGGGAGCGCCGACAGAAGTGAAAACTTGAAAAAAAATCAGCACTACGGTAATCAACTCGTTGATGTCTTTTTAATGGTCAAAAGCTGGTGTCGTCACAGTGTCACAAAATCAATAGTTAAGGCCCATCTCAAAAATGCCGAACGCGCTTAAAGAAGTTTTCACTTCAAAATTGTTATTATTCAATATGACATTAAATGTTTAAAAGCACATTCTAGGTAGACGGATTAATTGCCACATTGCATATTACCGTGATGCTGCTGATCTATTGGCCTAAATTTGCTCAGTGATTATTTTATCAATCGTCAAAAATCTTGGCAACTTTTTTCAAAATCTCTAAATTTTGGCAGCCCTGCTACTCGCCAGTATGTCACTCGGTCGGGCATGCATTTAATCTGAGCTTAAGCCTTTCTCTGAGAAACATTCCTTTGAGAGGCGCCGATCGCTCAGCATTTTATATTTTGACTGTTTAAGATTATAACTTGAATTTTGAAACGGTCAGTTCGGGTACCTCGGTACGATCAAACGCATGTCGGAATAATAAAACAACTACCATATAAAGGTTACGTCAATGTCAATTTGTTACCACGGATGTGCATTCGACTATATCGTCGTGATCTTGTCGGAATCTACAAAATGTTGCTTCTAGATAAACCAACGCTATTCCAGGGAGTGCAGAATTATCTTTGCTGGTCGTGAAATAAAGATCAGAATAAGATTTAAATGTACTTAGTTTACAAGCAAAGCTGTAAATATATTAGGTACTTTCAAGAGAGAGCTCCATAATATGACTTCTTACTTTATTGATGAATCTCTAGAATCGTAAAATTAAATGTTATATGTCCAAAGATCAAGACATATGTTACACAGCAACAAAACACACAATTCAATCATTCAAAGGCTTTCTTCAACATCTTATTAAAGTTAATTACGTACTAAACATTATACTATTGTTCTATGTTAATTGTCTTTTCACTGACCCACATTGTGCTAAACTTTACGTTTATACCAGGATCGCAGAAACATAAAAGCGTTTAAACTTTCATCTCTCGTAGTAATAGATTGTTGCACTACGTGGTTAGCGGGATTATTGTTACTAGGGAGTTAAACAAGAGCAGGAGTATATTTAATTAAGTTATTTCTTTACTGGGTCAGTAGAGCAAAGTAGTTTGCTAGATATGGAATAGGCAGCAGCTGTGGCTCAATCAATGTATGGGTGAAGATAAACAAAACACAATAGCATAAACACGAAAGAGTACTTTGGAAGATCCAAAGAAAGTCAATAATGAAACAAATGAAGCTGGTAAGGAACCATAACAAAAGACTGTGAACTTAACATACAGAAAAACCCAGTTGCAGGAAGGTCCAAAGAGAACGCGTGCAAACATAAAAATCAGTTTCACTCTTGAATTTCATTTGTTTTATGACAAACCATGACAAAATCGTATCTAATACTTCCCAAGTCTCTAACTCTTCACAGATAAAATATATTTTGAATAAAATTAACACCATCTTAGATAATGATCGAGGTGTTAATTTTATTTCATCAGGCATCAAAGAGAAACGTCAAGACTAATCAAGTTGTAAGTCAACAGCCTATGATAGTTTATATATACGATTCGAGGTCACCGACGATTATGCCGTAATATTTTCTCGCTAACGGCACTAAGACCTTGACATTGGCTTTGAACGAATAAAAACCTTTATGTCGGTTGATTCACCTAATTCTGTTGTGGGTCAAACGTGGATGACCGTCTGAGGTTGGATTGTGGTCACTTACAGGGTTTCTTCTATATGTTTTTTTATTATTATTTTCATAAAGATATGAAATTATGTCTTTCGACGTGGGTTCATCAGGCATTATAAAAAATACCGTTTAGGACTTAACAAAGGAAATAAATAGCATAAAGACAGCTTTTTTTTATGCATACCTGTTCCACAGTATCAAGGCAAGGCAAGAAGATAATGCACACACGAATTCGTGTCAACAATTTCAAACATACAATGTACTAAGTAATCATAAAATCAAACAGGTCACTGCATTGACCGATCAACCTTGAGTCCGCGTGACCCATGACCCGGAAGAGTGCAACGAAAGTAGTTCTTCGCACAATACCTTGAAAGACTTTCACGCGGTTCATGCCGGCCTAGTACGCACACGTTTAGAATGGTTTTTGCACAATTTCGCAAGCTCCATAATTGCCTTGGGTTTACAATCGGTTCTATACGGTGATTTTGCTAATGACCCTACTTCAAACATCGTCAATCGATGTCAGCGCAGGAAGTACCGTATTTCTTTATTTATCAATGCTTATCTTGTGGAAAGTACAACATAAGTAATTAACCGACCAATTTGAATGTCCGTAATATTGTCAAGAGCCAGTCATATGAGGTTAACATTACATTAAATGGTATCTTTATAAATTACAGCTTATGTTACTCAGTGATATAATACAGCATTCTACTGGTGAAAGAATTGTTAAAATCGGTTAAGTAATTTTTGAGTTTATCCATTACAAACAAAAATACAAAGTTTGCAGACGTATGCATATTTCTTTCAAATAATTGTGCTGTCTATGTCTACTCCATGCAAATATAAAAATATTAACGTTTCACTTTAATACTCTATCAACTGCACGTGTTTAGCAAAGTGCACTTCAGTTCCCGCAAATTATGCTGGTTCATTCAAGATGATAAAAGTTACATTGATCGCTTACATTCAATGCAAAAATGCGGGTATGGGTTCAACATCGCATAATGACGCCGATTTACATAAAGTGTTAAAATGCAAGCATAACAAACAAAAGAAAAAAACAGTGAATACACAAGGACAAGTATTTGATGCATGATTGGCTCACTCATGTTGACAGCGACCAACAAACATGATAGTAATTGACATCTTTTCTGTACGCATTAAGATCACGAAGACCCCACTATACCCTTTCCTCGGACAACCACAAAATAAACGCATTGATTACTCTACAACCCAATCTGTTTTTACAAAAATGTTCGCATATTCAAAAGGAGTTTGCCATCATTTCCGGAATATATTAAGTAAGACTTGTTTAACGGTTATAGATTTTTTTCGTCATTCAATTTTAGAACCTGTTTTTGCCTGCATCGATAAAACTGAGAAGTGTGTCAAATTAGTTACGATTAGTATCGGTTCGTTTGCAAATATCTTTTTACGAGAGTCTGTAGTACTATGAAAAAGTTTGTAAGTACAATCTGTGTAAATTGGTTCCTAGATTAAAGAGAACGAGCAAAAAATTTAGATACACCAAATTACTAGAGAAGTTTTTGATAGATCCAGTTGATTGACGAATTTAAGTACAAAGTTAGATAATGGGTATATTGGCTTGCTATGCCAAAAATACATTCAATAGAACTTTTATACACTTTGTCCCACTGGTAGGACAGATTGGTGAGGCAAAGTCGAATAATCCCAAGAAATTAGAAATCCTCTTAGTTTTGCTGAAGAAACTAATATAGAACACGTCTATACCGCGATTGGAGGTAAATAAAAGAGTCTGACTATTATTAGCTTCAAACAAGACAAAAAATATTATAGTGAAGTTTCAGAAACCCATATCATAATGACTATGATAGATGACCCAACTATCTTCTAAATTCAGCAAAAAAACTCAAAGAACAATAAAGGAAAATAAAGTCATAACCATTAAGTATGATATACACAGAAAAACAGAAGTGGGCGAACGACGATTACCCAGACTGACGAAATTACCGCATCAGTGGTCTTTTAAAATATCCATTAAAAATGTATAAAAGTTATTTGGATAACCTAATTGCAGTTGGAGAGGCTGACCGTACTAAATGCGAGGAGATTTTATAACGATGGAATTTTTTTAAGCTTCTTCAGATTCAAATCATCATCATCATCTATCCATATCCTCAAGTCATATCCTTTTCGTAATTATGTTGGGGTCGGCTTCCAGTCTAACCGGATGCAGCTGAGTACCTGTAATTTATATGGAGTTTCTGCCCATCTGACCTCCATAACCCAGTAACACGATAACTCTTGGTAAGACTGGTTGTCTACTAATATGTATAACCCGTGATGGGTTATCTTCAGTAGACGGTGAGGACAGTCTGCGAATTTTCGCCAGCTTATTTAATTTGACCCTGTTGGTGTCGGGTACTTATGCAATTCTAACTGTAACGGCAGGCACAATGCAGAGGATCTTTGTGATCAGTGAACTTGTGAATCATATTGAATTTCTTTTTGAATGTCATCAGACATCCTTTAAAAGGAGACGTTTCATTTTTGTATTGGACTCCGGCCATAACATGTACACTTTAGAAAACCTGGGCAACGAACCCATAAATACAATAAAGACTGTTTTTTTCCATAATATCTACTACTTTTTGGGCACAAAATAAAAACCGAAAATGTTTGACTTTTGTCAGGAGAAATACGACCATCGACAGCTAGCCAATTTTGTCCAGAAGTACCTACAAATCTACAATCCACAAAAGCAGTTTTTTATAAATGATGAATCACACTTTCTAATTAATCAAAAAAGTTGTATCAGATAGCTATCTTATTATAGTACAGAAATATATGCCTTTCATATTTATTTAAATAACGTCTACGTGATATTATTATGTTAAAATGTAACATGATTTCTGAACGAAAACAGTATGCAAGTAAGACGACGCCATGATAAATAAAATATGGTAATAATTTGTTTAACTATTATTTTTTGTGCCCAAGTAATCAGGGGAATAAACAGGAAAGAATATGTTTCCTCAATTCGTAGAATTTTTTCCTTTTTTTTTCATTAACGTACACTTTATGGCCGAAAATGAAACATCTCCTTATGTATCACAATGAAAGAAAGTCAAAATGGATTTTACATTTTATGATCCAATCACCACGTTAATGTATTTTTATGAAATCACATTGAATAGGTACCTAATAATTGTGGTATGCTCTGCCGAAAAACTATAATGACACGAGATAGTAAATATCCAAAAAGGAAACCTAGAAACGATTAAATTACCGGCATTTCCAAGGTTCTAGAAAGCTGACACTAAAGTGAAGAAAAAAGAAATGGTAACTTTTTCGATCCTGAAAGTATATCCTTACAATATGGAATAATAAATGAGAAAAAAAGAGGGCTAGCGAATCAAACCAAGAATTCTCATTTCCAATCCAATTACCTCGAACCAAAATCAAAATTGATAGATGGCGCCATCGTTCTCAGGACACGTAAAGATTTAACGAGTAAAAGATTTTTAAATTGCTGTGCAATACGATGACCTAGTTCACAAGATGGCGCCCATTAAAATGGTATTACGACATAATGATGAGTCTGTGTGGTCGTGGGATCGAGGATACGGGTAATATAGAAGTAATACCGACTGTGGTTTACCCTCGGGAGAAAGCATTGCACTTAGTACTTGGTAAATTACAGAGGCTAAGTGTTTGTGAATCCTTTGAAGTAAGTGCAGTTGCAAGAGTTAACTAAAGCTCTCTCTCTCTTTGGTTAGAATTCAGCTGTGAATTTGGTTACAGTTTGCAAGTTGTGATGGTGGAGATAACTATTAGCTTAAAACAAAGTGCCCCTTATGATTTATGATCAGTAGAAAATTAGTTTTACTACCAAACCTGTTTAAATAGATTATCATCATTGATGTCGACGCAACACAACGCACCGCGTTTTTTCAGGCATCATCCTGGATCATTATTACTTAATTCCTCTCTAGCCATATCTTTCACAAAATCAATCCATCTTTTGTTTGCCCCCTTTCTTACAGGCATCCACAATAGTACTATACTTGGCACTTTTCTTGTTACATGCTCCGAATTTTCACATAATTTAGCGATTAATTCATCAACCATTTTTTCTGATTTGATAATTGCGTCACTGTCATTAATTTCATCCTCTTCAATATTATACGACATTGTTGGCTGTCGTTGTATGTTAATAAATAATGTTCTGTTCATCAATGTTTTATTATTTTTTATTTATTTGAATTAGGTACAAATAATATAATTTAGAATTGCGCACCCCTCCACTACTTGATAATATTTCAATAGTTTGTACTGTATACAGAAAATTATGTGTAGCCACGCTCAATATAAAATAAGACAACCTAGAGGTACTACAGGCCACCACATGGCCATGATTGACCATGGTTAGTAGAAAAGTGATTGAAAAAGTCTATGATCACAAGGAAGACAGAAAGAAAGTAATGACCAAGAAGTACACGAGCGTAACCACGTAGTACTAATTGTACCAGAGCCACATAAATTACAGGCAGTCGTTAGCTCCACAATAGATGAATTAATTACAATTACTCCTCAATCTTACGGCTAAACTATCTTGTTAATAAAGGTTAACGGTAATCCGAGGCAACGGCACCACGGTTAACTGAATTTTGACCGTTAAACTAACCTTAGATTTACAAACTGTTGCTGTGTACGTCATTGGGTAATGGTTTAGTTTTTTGGGGTATAACTTACTAATCGCTGGTTACAAATCATGCTTTTTTATGCGGGGAAAAGAAGTACGTCTATGATCGTGATATGAATTACTTTGGCGATGCTTGGGGAGGCCAATGTCCGGCGGTGAACGTCTTTTGAGATGATGACGAATAACTATCAAAGCATTGTTATTGTGGCAAACATCAGCGGGTCTGAAACGGCCACATTAGCGATTCCTCTATAAGCAATAAATTTTCTGAATTTCCAGCAATTTCTCTATGGTGAAACAAATATTTTAGCTAAATCATATTCAATTCAATTCATTTCAGAATCATATTTAGTGTAAATATTGCCGCATGAAAAAATGAAGACCGCAATTTTACCAGAAAATTTTTCTTTATAGTTTTTATTAATCAAATGAGATTTTTATTCTTTATTTCTACAGTTTAAATGTTATTTCATTATATTACAAAACTGTCAAACAGTTGAATTGCGTAATACGAATTGAACGCAGATTATTGAATTGTCAGTTTGTGACAGTTTGTGTGATTCATATTATAATTTTATGATTCTGCCAAAGCGGCCGTTTTAGGCCCCCTGCACCATCATTTAATTGGAAGACCAAACTAGAGTATTTTGAGTTAAATAAATTGATATTTTATAACACTCTGAAAGCTTTCTTCAAAGTTTTTTTTTTGTGTCCCACTGCTGGGCAAAGGCCTCCCCTATTTCCAAACCTCTCTGCTTTGTGCGATTTCAGGCCATGTTGGCTCCGCAAACATAACTAGATCGTCACACCACCTTCGCCGCGGTCTACCTCGACGGCGTTGTCCTCCTTCAGGCGTCCAGTGAGTGACGATCTTTGCCCATCTCTCCGGGTGTATTCGTGCGACGTGGCCGGCCCACTCCTACTTCAGCCTGGCTGTTTTTTCTCCAACATCCGCTACTTGAGTTATGGAGCGCAGGATGGTGTTTCTAACGTGGTCCGTTCGTTTGACACCTATTATGCTGCGCTCAATGGAGCGCACATGGACAGAAGTCCAAACTCAAGATTTGCCAGCGGGCAATGGCCCGCTGGCAAATCTTGAGTTTGGACTTCTGTTGTTCAGTAAGTGACCAACTTTGTGCACCATAGTTTAGGACGGGCAGAATGCACATATCGATGAGTTCTTCAAAGTTATAGTATCAATATCTAGTACCTGGTCGACCGAGCTCTGCTCGGCTGAAAATAGAAAAAAGAAATTTGCCAGATATGAGACCTAGCTAAATAGATTTTTCGCCCCCGTAAATCCCTTTATTGCAACTTTTATCGAAATCGTTGAGCCGTTTTCGAGAACGTAATTACAAAAATATACAAATATTGCTCATTTAATAGTATAGAATACACAAAGTTTTAAAAGCTTTCAGTATAATTTTTCGTAACGGGAATTCTCACAAAAACAATCTGTGCAATGTCTGTGAAAAATGAATGTACAAAAAACAACTTTCATCTCACCCGAATTTGCATGCTTTCAACTTTTTGCAAATCATCACTTTATCAAATCATTGTGTGCAAAATCAAGGTATTATCATTCAATCAGTGACCACATTTACTAAATTGTTATCTGACCGATAAGTCTAATTTCTCACCGCCGACGTTCGTCACTAAAAAGTGTCAAGTACCATCCACTTTTTGCCACCATACTAACTTGAATGGAAACGCACACAAAGAGCCATTTTTTGCTCAATAATGACTATACGGATCTCGAATAAAGACAGCTTCACCAGATCGATTAAATTAAAACTTATTTTTTGCGATAAATTCCGCTTGAGAAAAAGTCCATGAAAAAAATATTGATGCGATTGTCGCAGCTTTGTTATGGTTTATTTTTGCTTTCTGCTAGTTTGACAATAAATTAATGTTTATTATTCGACAGATAAGCAGGAAAAATGGAAATTTGAGATCTTATTAGCTAGCTAATGATAAAACATGTGAATAATTTTCTTTGGCAAAATAGGTGATTCAGCTTGATTGGGTTTCGTCCACATCATTTGATTCATTTTTGTCTACGAGAAATTCGTTCGTAGCACTTTAAAAATAAACCGTATTTCCAGTAACAAAATCAGCCTGCTTACCTATGTATGGTATGTAGGGTATGATATCCCCCTTAATGGCAAACGACATCGTGGCAGGCCCAGACGGAGATGGCAGGATGAGCTGGACTCCTTTAAGAAAGATTGGTCCTTGGAAGCTCTGGACAGAGAGAGGTGGAAAGAGAGTAGGGAGGCCTTTGCCCAGCAGTGGGACAATAATGGATAAGAAAAAAAAAGTTTTTTTTTTTCATTTTAAAATATAAAATGTCAAATTATTCGAAAATAGTTGACGTTAGCGTAGGGATCATTTGGTTGATATATTATTATATAATTTCAAAATTTAATCTTACAAAATTTTAGTATTAAAAGCTCCCACTAAATCGCTAGTTTGCAGTAAGCCTATAAAAATAAGAATACAGCTGATTTGAAAGCGAATTATGAGTGCTTTTAAAAAAGAAAGTATTAAACAAACTTGCGTTTTTGACATGTGAATTGGCAGGTACTTATATATCTTGATGAGTACCTGATGACACACACTGGTAGAGCGGCTGTCAAACTGAGCAAGTGATGAATTACGTCTTATTTTTCAAATTGCTACTTGCATTTTTGGAGAAGATCATTGTGTTGCTGATTGAAGGATACTCGTATACTGATTGTTGGCTCGCAGCATATTGTGCATGAATGCAGAATCGGAAAGTTAATTACATTTGGAAATTGAAAGAATAAAACTTTTTTTACCCAACTGCGCGCCTGCAAAAATAGGGTTATGTTTTTGAAACAATCATCATGTCGCTACAAAGTAAAAGCTGTTGGCAGCTTGCGTTATTAATGTTGTCGATAACTGTTACCATGGGGAATGACGAGTCATAAAATTATTCAGTTTTGTATTCAGATTGGCTAAATTCGTTGATGATTCTTGGTAAACCTAACGAAGAATCGTTCAAAGTAAAAGCTTTAAAATTATCATCAAAGACATGCATTTAATTCTTCTTCCTTTCCTTACAAGGGCATGACCGTTAAAATGAATAAAGTTATGCATAAAATTATTTTCGCCATACTCTTTAGGAACATTGAAATTATCTTTTTTGCCGGTTCCCTTTTTTTGGAACATCTCTTTACCGATTACTTTATATCGAAAACTGGTTTATTGATTGAAACCTTTAAGGGCCTATACTACCTCAAATGGCTTAGCATGATCCTCCGTTATATCGAAAATACTGCAACATTAATTTTGAAATAAATATATGTTAAAGTTAAGGATTAATGTTAAGTACTATGTTAGACGAAAACACGATTCCATAAAATTTTCTCGATAGAAATTTTTTCCAAAGTTACCTCCAAACCGAACAATAAACCGCTGGTATTCAAAAAGTACTTCAAATTAGATCATGAAATTTTGCATAATAACTGAACTAACTATAAAGCAGCGACTATGTTTTTTATTTTTTTTAAATTACCTTTATTTTCGCCGTAAAAAGCAATTACCTAAATTATTGGCGCCTCGGAGCCGCTAGCACCCCACTCCATCTCGCTCTTACTCAGTCCGCGAGCAGTATGGTGCGAGCGAGATAAAAAGTGAATTTGAGCTGAGGTTGTATAGGCTCTTAATAATAATTTAAAGATGGGCACTCATTAATGTGTGCGTATTATGAGACGAAGTGTTGGGGGCGAAGACCTCTTTTACAATATAATTTGTTTGTAAAAGCTTGCTCATTGCATGTGGTGATTTTTGAAAATCAGATCATGGATTCCTTACGATGTTTCCGTCTCAAATTTAATTCAATTTCAAAATATTTTATTTCACATAAACCTACAAGGGCACTTATGAAACGTCAGACTGTTCCAATTAGTCGCTTCCTATGGAGAAGAGCCGGCAAGAAACTCCACGGTTACTCTTTTCAAAATAAATGGTTTCTGCAATGTTTTCAAATTACAGTGTTAATAGGTATGGGAAGACAGTGTAGGCCTATCAACAAGTACCAGGTACTTAGTAAAATAGAAAATGGTCTACAAGTCTACAACCTACAACGTTCTCACATTCACAAAATCTAAATGAAAATAATCTATATAAAAATAATAAAAATAAGGACCTATTGAAACCAAATGACATGATTACCACTACAGCTGTAAGAAATCTAATATGATAAAACAAATGAAAATTGTAGGTATAATGTCAAATAACTGTAAGTCTGTCTATAAGTCTGTTCTTGTCTAATCTAGCACCATTCTCCTACCTTTTTTTTTTACTAGCCTATGCTGTCCCACTTCTGGGCAAAGGCCTCCCTCCACTCCTTCCACCTTTCGTGAGCCCGCGCGTCATCCTTCCAATTTTGACGAAACTTATCCAGCTCGTCCCGCCATCTCCTACGTGGTCTGCCGCGACCCCGCCTCGCTGTCTCAGAGCACCAGTTCTGTGCTATTTGGGCCCACAGTTTGTCCAGCATGCGGCAGACATATCTCCTACCTTTTATCCTAAGTTATTTGTAGTCGACCCAGCAATGTCTTCCTCTTCCATACCTCATTTCATCATATCTCTATTAGCCACCATCTCGATATTTACCCCCTTTCTATCTATAATCTTTCACACAATCCATGCATCATCTCTTTGGTCTTCCACTACTCCCATATCCGCTCACCAAAACGAATAACTTTAGAAAAGTCATATTTTTTCATAACAGAGCCGATATCCTTCAGTTGTAGAGAACAGGTCCACAAATCTCAGGACCACCATACATGCCAAATAGAGAAGCAATAAAAAGATAAAGTTTAATAAAAAACTGTAACCCGACTACGGGAAAATAAAAATGATCTAAAAAGTACGAAACAAGCAAATATTTCAGACAGAAATCAAAACATAGGTACAAAAATGGTCAAGGTAAAGCCGTCGTCGCATGCCTGTATACCATGTTGGTGCCAGGAACACCTATAAAATTATAATGGCATGCGACGACGGCTTTACCTTGACCATTTTTGTACCTATGTCTAGATTTCTGTCTGAAATATTTGCTTGTTTCGTACTTTTTAGATCATTTTTATTTTCCCGTAGTCGGGTTACAGTTTTTTAATAAACTTTATTTTTTTATTTTACACTTTTCCGTTTTTACACTTGATAAACGTAAATAAGAGTAATACAATAGTTCAGTAATTAACCTATTTTAAATTCCAATAGCAGTGCATAGTGCTTTGGACGAAACCATAGAGCGATTTATTTCAACGCCAACACCATATATCGATATCGAGCTTCGAAGAAATCCAAAACATAAATATTTCGTTATACTTGTTTTTCTTCATAAGAGTGGAATTACAAATCGTTTCTTTACTAAGATTTGATTAACTGCACGTTGGTAACATCTTGCGATACCTACTACGTAGCGCAGTCTCACTTTTGCTTGTTTTTAACGATTAAAACATATTTATTTACTTTGAAAATATAATATTATATACATATTTGTTATGTGCTCGTCAAGACCTTTCTTTTGATACCAAACATGTCATGATCATCCCATTTTAATTTTTTTCGAGGTTAGAAATTTACGTGTAAAGTCCACCAAATTAAATTTAGGGGAAAATTATATAGCCTATGTCACCCGGACTATTATTACGAATCGAATGATACCTCATTCATCAAAATCGGTTCAGCAATTTAGGCGCTACGGTGGAACACACGTAAAAACAAACATACATACATACATACAAACATACATACATACAAACATACATACATAGACTGCTAAAATCATAACCCTGCCTTTTGGCTTTGCCGTAGTCGGGTAATAAATAGAAAATAATTCTTCAACTGTCTAGTCTATAAAAAATAAAATTCAATTACCGAACAAGGATTTCAAAACGCCACGGAGATTTATAACAGTTATTATTAACTCAAGGAATCTGCTCAATACTCAACGTGCAAGATATCAATAGATCACTTTCTCGAAGTGAACTGTTTAACGCTGCGGGGTCAACTGAGGCGGTCAGTGTAATTTAATAGTGTTAGTGGACGAACGAGTCATCCATCACTGATGTTAAGTACGTTGTTGTATTTAAGAGTCATAAATTAACCTTTATTGATGGATAGTTTAACTCGGTGTGGTTATAAGAAGAATAGAAGAGGTTAAGGAATAAATATTGATCTTATTGGGTGCTAAAATGAGTCTCTAAAAGTGATACTTAAATATGTCAGACCTTTTTTTTTTTTCTGGGTGGGAAATTATCAAATAACTTCTCCCGCTCTGGGTGGAGCGGGAGGGCGTGTCAGACTCCTACAGACTAAAACCCACCCGTGTTCCTTCGGTTGCCACGATTTCCCTATCGGTTTTCTTCGAACCCCCGGCAGGCACTGGCCCTAGCGGACCCCGTCAATTCTGCTGACATCTCTTTGAGGCGCGCGTGGAACACGACGCGCCGTCGACCCGGGCTTGGTCCTTATCGGACGGCGAGCTACCCATTGCTCACCGTCCGCAAGCCCGCGCCTACGGTGGCCGGAAATCGGCTCGCGATGCCCGCCCCGGGCGTCTCCTCCTATTGCGGCGGTTTGGGGCGTGAGGACGCGAAGTTTGCCTCTCCCTCACGCGTTCCGCCTCCTCCTTCGCGAACATTACCGCTTCGCAGAAGGAGGTGACGGCCTGCCATTTCCTCTCGCTCCGTACCATGGCCTGAACCAGGGCCGGATGCGAGAGATCACCGCCGCCGATCGCCTCTACGAGGACACAGCGTTGCTCTGCCCAAGCTGGGCAGACCTCCACCGTATGCTCCACCGTGTCCTCAGGCCGATCCACACAATGGTGACACCCGGGTGTTTCCTCCCGCCTTATCCTGAACAGGAACCTCCCGAAGCAGCCGTGTCCGGTGAGGACCTGCGTTAGGCGGAAGGTGAGAACGCCGTGGCGTCTCTCCAGCCACTCCTCAAAGAGGGGTCTTATTGCCGCGATTGTGGCGTGCCCAGCGCGGGGTTGCGACAATCGCACCCTCCATGACGCCATGAGATCCCGCCGGAGCTCTGTCCGCTGTGCCGCAATTTCTTGCGGCATCGGAGTTAACCTTCTTGTTTGCTGGAACTAGTATTCAGCAAACTTGCTGGCTAAATAATCTTTTCTCCATAGTATTTTTGTTAAGCTCACGCTGACACTAGCTACAGAAAAAATCAATTCGCTTCGTAAGCTTCCACTATTAAAAATACATACCCAAAGAATAATTTAACGGCTGCTTGGCAAGGCAGAGTCTTCATAAACACACTTCCTTTAAAATAAAATAATGATGCTACTATCCCACATAAAAATAAAATCAGGTTAAACACTATTCAGCTTTTTATTTGCATATAAATTTTTCGACGTAAGTAGAATTTGCATTGAAGCAAAAAATCACAAACCACAAGATGAATATTACACCAAACATTTCCCCAAATTATCTTCTTGACAACTCAACAACATCCTTAATCACCTTATTGATCAAAACTCGACAGAATGAGGTTTCTCAAACTATTGTTAATCATTAAAACCTCTTGGGACGGCAACATCACCCAAACTTGATTATAGTACGTACTATAACTGTCAGAAGGTGTTATTAAGTCAAATAATCCATTCCATCTTCAATTGTTTTGACAGCTATTGTACTGGAACAAGTGAAAGTGGTATTTGGAACTGTTATTTTTTTAACTTTCGTTTTCACATCACTACGATATGTGAAATACTTGAATTAGTTCGAGTGACTTTTTCCTCCTTGACGCATTGTGTCGATTAGAATCGAATTGTAGTCAATTAGAATTCTTAAAAATTGATTTGTTTCAATGCTGATTTTAGTTGCTTTCTTAAACTCACCTTTTACTGAATTTGAAATTGAATTTAGAAAAAGAGATTGAACGAATTGTGTTGGCATGCCATTAAATGATTAATTACTATGTTAAAAGCTGTGATTATTTATTTCGAAACTTATTTATTCAACCGCAAAATAACAAAGTAAACGTGCTTTTATTTACAGCATTTTGCACTCTAGAAAATGCAGATTATCAGAAACTATTTGTTCCTCCCATTTCTCACAAAAGTACCAGGCAAACATGAATTCCCAACAGCCACACCTTAATGAATTGTTTGCACAACCATCCTTCAATTTACCACCAACGAATAATAAAAAACCCTTCACACAGCCCCGGGAGAGTTATCTTCCAATATCACCAATAAGTTCCTCTCCTGACAATAGTACTTTTAAGACCAGATAGCGGATACCAGTTTATTTTGATCTCCGCCACCTCTGTCTTGCACGTGACTGATGAAGAAAACGATGGGTCTTATTAACTGGATGTCTGATATAAATGGTTGGCAGATTCCGTATGTATTGAAATACGCTACGGCATTCTCGTGTGACTGCATTGAGTCTACGTTCCAGTACAAGACGATGTTATTCTTTATTAAGTATGAATATGTGCATAATTTAAAATGATTATAGTTGTGGTTTTGTGTGGTGTAACTTATCTCTCTTATATTCATTGCGTTTATAGTAAAGATGCTGTAACTTTATAAGCTACTTACATGGAATTGGAAACGTTTATTTTGAACTGCTTGCTGGATACAGGTTGATAAGACGCTGACAAGAGCTAAAGCGTGGACACTGTCGGACTACATAAAAAGAAAGAGAAGCGCGATGACATAACACTTGCAATTTATTGCAAATATGAAAGTTCTGCATTCAAATAAGACGTTCTTGTTATTAATTAAATATCAATGTACGTTGATATTTAATACAGATACTTTGGATTGGAACTCAAGTTAAAAGGTTAGTATACTTACTAATTTGTATAGAGATTATTTTTGAAAACGTGTTTTGTTAACAACCGAATTCTGAGAAATATGTTCAAGATTAACATTTATTTTTTTCCGCTACCGCAAACTATTATAGATTTGTGTTTTTTTTTTAAGGCAAGCTTACTTTATAAAATTTGCCTCTTGTCAGCGCCTTAAAATATAAATGGTAGGTAATTTAGTGTTTTGAGAGAATATCATGGATAGCTTTAGGTCAAAGTAAGAGCAAAAGCATGTTCAATGATCATCAATTGATTTGTCAAGTGTGGTGGTCGTGGTTTTTCACGATCTGTCATCGCATATTTTATCTGATTTGTGGAGCCCAACTAACGTAACTTCCTAACTAATGGAATGCTATAAAAAGGATAATTTATCTGTAAAATAATAATAACAGTAGATATGTTTATACCATCAGCAGAAAAAATATAGTAAACGATGGGTCCTTAAGATTGATGACAATATCAATAAAATAAAAAGCAATCGTTTAACAAAATGCCGTAAAATAAACAAAAATGACCCAAAAAAATAAAATCGTAGACAGAAAGAAGCCTTAAGAAAGCTGTAAATAAAAAATAAACAAATGTTCAAAGACTATCAGACCTCGTATTTTATGAATTTGAAATCAATTACCACCCAACTACACAATTATGTTACAAAAAACGCATTACAACAACCTTTAAAAATTCCAGAACAAATTATGCAGAATATCAATGTCTCCTGCCATTTTTGTACCAAAAAAGAAGAACTACATTTTAATGAGCGTACCTTTTTCGTCGAATCCTTATAATTCTTGTTATTTAAAAAAATACTCCACCATAATCGCGCCAAAAGCATACATTCACGGTCTGGTACAACTATCATTGTCTGTGCCTCCTGCCATTGTCCGCCATAATTGTTTTTTTATTTTTTTCCCGCCACCCCGCGCTGTCATTAAGCTTTTTAATATTTTTATTTGCGGCCAGCGTAGATTACTGTCCGGATAGGTTTTAGTTAAAATATTATAAAAAGAATTAAAGACGTTGTGTGCGCAACTGCTAATTAGTCACATATTTATCTCACACAGGCCTTTAATTGTTCCTTTTTGGGAAAACAACATTGACTTCGAACTATTCCTTGATTTATTTGATTGTTTTTTCCACATCAACATTAATTTTCCGACTGTTACTGATAAAATTATGGTAATTATTTTCACAAACTATAAAATACTTACAATATTCTTGAGCCCTAAAATCTTATGATATGTCCACGAAGCATGCTTCAAAGGAAACTAGTCTTTATTAAACCAAAAATAAGATGTTGTACAGCAAAACAGAATAAACTTCGGCAAAATAAAAGCCTAGATCATCTTGAAATATTTTAATTCCCGACTGATTGAACAAAAAAGTCGTTTGACACTTTTGAGAAATATAACCTTCAGATACACAGCTCGTCAGTTTAACAGCTCCTTAGATATTGTGAGTATTTAATATAGCAATAAGTTACTTATAAAATTGGGTAAAATAACAAAAAAAAAACATAAATGAATAAGTATGCAACAGCCCCGTAACTGAGAGATAATGCACCGCTGATACCACTGAAGAAAGAAGCATGGTAATTGGAAAAATATACCTTAAGAGCGTCTTAAAGAAGGATTGAGCAAGACTGGAGAGGTTGACAGTTGTATACAAACGAACTCGCAGGCAAAAGCTAGCATTTTAAATAACGGATAACTAACAAAATAATAGAACATCAAAGTAATAACAAAGGCAAGAACGGCTCTTGTATTGCTTTTACAATAAATAAAATAGACAAAGACTGTATATTCAAACAGACTCAATTCTCTTTGAATTCTGAAATATTTTACAAAGGAATTATTTCTGTTTAATCTAACTGCACTTTTACCACAGAACAACACGTTGGCGTAGATGGAGAACTAAATAACAAAAACAAAGTTGTTTGGAGAAAATTTAGATTTATTTAGGCGGCATGATTTGGGTGTTACGAAAATGGTGAAAAGTCAATTTGACCAAAATCGCAGTTATTTAGTTCTCCACTTACGCCGACGAACAACGATACGTCCATATCCAGTAAATGTTTTGCTCGTTCATTTGTTTTTGTGTTTAAATTATTATTATTATAATTATCTCAGGTTACATAGTTTTAATTAAACTTTTCAATGATGCACATACTCTAAAGTTCGTTTTTTAATCCCAGACGCTAATTTGACCTTTCAAGTGATTGTTATTTGTTTTTCAATTTGCATTTTGACATTTGCACCTGTCAAATTAGTTTCTGGGATTAAAAAACGTACCCACTGTATATCTTCTATGATATGTCCTCGTGTAATTATGAACTTGGTTAGTTTATAATCAATCGGTATTATTTCCGTTAGATTATAAACTGTCGAAAAATTGTGAATTGCAACAAATCATTTACAATTTAACGCATAATTTTTCGATAGTTTATTATCTATCCACGGGAAACCGACAAATTGTGAACTGGTATCAAACTAATTGCTTGCGACGTAACGCAACTTGCGCTAATATTAAATAGCCTGCCTAGCAGCTAACAACTTGGAAGTAGCACTCGCTCGGCTCGCGCGCGGTTGTTCACAATTCTTACCTAACCTAACCCATTTCACCCAGTTCACAATTTTCGACCGTTTATAATCTAACGGAAATATTACCGATAAACTAACGGTTGTCACAATCTTACGGTGACATAATATATATATTCGGGTCGTTTGATATATTTGAGTCTTTCCATTAACTTAATTACATTTGAGTTTGCTACAACAGTTAAAATTTTAGACAGTTTTTTCGGGAACTCATTGATTATTTCTTATAATATTGATTTTGTCTCTGACATCTGCATTACATACAGCATCCTGCAGTTCACTGTTGCACTTAGATTTTTCCAATGGATCTCAAACATTGCCATTCTTAATGTTTAGTAGTGTAGTAAACTACCAAATACCCAATACTATTATATGTTTATGTTTATTATCTAGTACCTAGGCAACCGAGCTCTGCTCTGGTGAAAATAGAGAATGCTCATTTAATAGTACATACTAATTCCATGCTGCCTTGATAATAGGTACTCACTAATTCCATGCTGCCATGTCATTATTCTAAGGTAGCCATCTTGTTCTAAACTTTGGGCGACCGAGCTTTACTCGGGTGAAAATACGGAGAAAACGAATTTTCCCAGATATGAGACCCCAAAAACCCCTGTGATTACAAATATACAAAACTTGCTCATTTAATAGTATAAGATAGTATAAATGAGATAGCGTCTGATTTACCTTTATTCGTACAATATTTAAACCGAACACATTATCACTATCAGCTACTCTTCCATTTAAATCTGGTACAAAATTTACAGCCCTCATAACAAAAAACGATCTAAAATAAGCATAAACGGCAAAGACTACACCATCTTTACTTAGTGCATCAGATTCTATAAACTTTTATAGGGACATTAGCGTCTTAATGGCTATTGTGATGGTTGACACTAAAGCTACAAAGTAGTGCGACAGAGCCGACAGATCAAGTCATTATTGGTACAATGGTAGACTTAAAGCACGAACTGAACGGATAAAATGATAATATACACTCACAATTCAATGGTAATAGTAAAATGGTCGAGATATGAATCGTGGTTATAAATGTTTCGTGTTTTGCGCTTAGGTGTTAAATATTCTGCTTCCTATACCCTCGAAGAGCTGTTTAATACTCCACTATATTTTGTTGACTAAAATCCGTTATTGCTATTTTTGCAGGACAGTTTCATTTTTAGGGCTCATGGCAAAAAGTCACAAGGTCGATCGATCAAGATTAAACAACACTCGCCGAGGTTGGTCCAAGGATTGGTGTGATCATGCATTTTATAGGGAGACCCCTCCGTGCTTCGGAAAGCACGTCCCAGCTGTCATTCATAGATCGTTGACAGCCGTTACGGGTAATCAAAAGCCCGAAAGTCTGTTAACTAGTCTTACTGAAGATTATCGTGTTACCCAGTAACTGGATTGTGGAATTCAGAAAGACAGTGGCTCCATGCAAAGTACTGGTATTTAGATACTAAAAGCTGATTCCAACAATGTTGAGAAAAGGCTAGGCAGATAATAATGATCATTAATTAATTTATCCCATCAATGCTAATAAGGTTTCATTACTTCAAATTAAAAATAAATAACACTTTATTTTGGACATAAATATCACCAATTAAATCTATCTCATACAATTAACTAAACACATAAACATATATAACTAGACATTTATGTTTTCGTTCATGCGAATAACAGAAAAAAACTAGTTCTAGATTCTAGACATCCTTCACAATTTATTATAACGCAATTAAGAAGTGAATGAAATAGTCGCCGCAAGCGTCAAGTCGTTAGTTTATATTCTGTGTGCATTATCACTATTAACATAACTATGATGTTTAACATTCTACTTGATGTCCCTAGGGCCTTTTAAGAAAGGCTTAATAAAATACCGTTTTTATCGTTAGTATTTTGATTGATTATATAAATTGAGTCTAGACTTTGCCCCAAATAAACTCGCTATCAGTTACATAAGCCTTAAAACGCGGCATTACACTTCTGCCAACCCTTCGGGGAAAATCCGTTTACTGTTATTTGATGTGCGATAAGGAAAGATAGGTATACTTCTTCTAGGCTACATACTTTCTCCACTAGTCTCTTTAGCCAGTTTAAATTCTTTTCTATGAGTCACACAACATAGAGAATTCATTTCCTCCTCATGAATTCCTCAGTAGTAAATCTGCACCAATTTATATCTTAAAACATGACTAGACTAACAATTTGAATACTTAAAATTTTACCAGCACCGCCGATCTGGATTTCGGAATTTAGTGAAATTCTAGAATAAAAATGTTAACGTGGAAAGTAACACGTTGGTCCTAAAAAGTTTCTTCTTGATACATTAATATGCTTTCGACACTGTTTAAGTGGGTTTTTACGTTTTATTCGCCATGTTGGGAAGGTCAGAAATGCTTTTATGCACTGATTTGGTTCTGAATATACTAGGAGAGCATAACGAGGTGGCGATTTGTATTCAGCACTCGTAGTTGATGAGCACTGGGGCGGTGTGCCGCAAGGAGTTGTGTTCGGTCCAACAAATTTATGCAGACCGCACGGTTTGTTTACACTGATCATTTGCTAATTATCTCTTTTTGATGTTTGTTCTTCACACTTAGGATTTATGTCACGTGCAAATAAATTGGGGGGTCACAAAACCAGGTAAATATTTTAGACATTTGCAGATGAGTAATCTTTGAAAGCATTGTTTGACTTTAAAACTACCGTTATTCAATTACTAAAACATCGCTACTACAAAATTGATAATTCCTTTCGCAATCAAAAGATCCACTTAGATAAAAGGACGGGCTTCTAAAAATATAGATTTATCTAACTTACAAAAGAAACATAAAGAATTTTTGTAATATAGCAATATCTCAAAACAATAGGATTCTTATCTAGGTAGATCTTTTATCATTTTAATGACCATACATCAAATCTGCTTTCATATAAATTTTATAAAGTTTATAATAAAAATTAAGTCTCAAAAAATATATCTGCTTAATAAAATGCAAGTAAGAATTACAATATTCCGCCTCTTTAATCTTAATTAACATTTACCTGCCTCGTTGGCAAGTAAGCCGACTTTCACGAAATTATTAATCTGCTGCTACATGCTATTTATAACAGAAAGTAATATACTAGTAAACTATATATTTAGATAAATGAATGCACTTTATATGTTCGAAATAAAACCTGTCGTAATAATATGGCTGAATGAGATCATCTACATCTATATAATAATATTCAAGACTAGATAAAACAAATATGGAAAATCATCTTGATTCTAAAATATCCCAAAAAAGGACACCATGGACAGAGAACAGACTACTGGTTATCAGAGACATTTTACCTACAAGAATAAATGAAGATAATAAAGATGTTTGAATTAATATACATATCGCAAAATATTCCTCCAATAATTCAATAGGAACCTCATTGAAAAACAAACAAACTACGGTATTGGAATAATACATTTCCGATTAAAATACTCCGAACGTTACCATACGCCAATGAGCATTGCCGAGTGCATACACCAGGGTCACTGCTCTCCGCCATAATTGAATTCTAACAAAACTATCGAACCGCTAAATCAGTACCGTAAAGCGCTAGCCGCTAGCATTGAACAAAACTGTTCATTGTTAAGTTTATAAGTAACAAATAAAGCAGCAATACAGCGATTGATTTACATAAAACTAAGATGGTGACCGATTTTGGTGGGATAGTTGGAACAAGACTTCTGTTCTGCTGGTTTTGTAGAGAATTTTGAGTCTGGAATCCAGAATAACCCGCTTTGTGCGAATTGATAAAGGGATTATTTCCAAACAGTTGTATCCATAATTTAGTTTCTACGAGTAATAAGTTTACAATGCCGTGGTAGCGTAGATTTAAGGAGCAGCTTTAAATAAGTACCAGATTGCTAGTTCAAAGTCTGTATTTCCTAGTTTAATCTTTAATGCATTAATATATAGTTAAGGAAACCATAATGAAAATGTATACAATCCAAAATTATCCACGAGCAAATATGATGACCAATACATGTTACTCCTTTGTATGGAAAAAAGCTTTGCAACAAGACAATATAGCATCGAACGGGACTCTAAAAACTCCATAAAAATACAAATGTAAAAACAATCATTTATATTCCACAGAAAGTTGGGTCTGGTTGAAAGCACACAGCCTATTGACAATTGTAGTTGTTCACAACAGCGCAAACTATTGCACAATACGATGCGACATTGTTTTTAAAATCGGTCACCATGTTATTTTTTTAGCTCAATTGAATTCAATCCCATGGTGAATATTAAAATTCTGTTCGCGTAATAGGCATTTGTGAGCAGCGATACGGCAGGATAGAACAACAAAAATGTTGCTTTTGACAAACGATTAAGGGGAATGCGCTAAGGTAGCCCACGAAATTCAAATTTTCTTATGTTTTTTGCAATTTGCAGGTCAGTGTCGAGTAGATCAACATACAACCTGATACTGACCTATAAATTACAAAAAACATAAGATTTTTTTTCGCCTTAATAGATGGTTACGCAATATAATATTACGCCTTTATATGCCCCGCAGGATATGGTGTATGGTACACCCACATTTCGTCAGTCATATGTAAGTCTAATGCCCGTTTTCACCGACGTCCCCTAAGTTTAAAGGATCCCTTAGCATGGTTAGGGGACTGTTAGAAGGTGGCAGGTGGTTTACCAACAGTAAGGGGTCAGTTAAAACGTTAACTTTTAACTGACCCCTCACTGTTGGTTAAACAGAAACCACCTTCTAACAGCCTCCTAACCATGCTAAGGGATCCTTTAAACTTAGGGGATGTCGGTGAAAACGGGCATTAGTCCTATATAATAGAGGGCGAGTCTATTGCCATCAATCGAGCACGAATCCAGACTCTGGGCTACTAATGAGAAATTCTAAATGAAGAAACTAAGAAACACTTTTGTTAGAACTAGGAATCGTAAGCAAAACCTAAACCTCAGCAGTCGCTCTTTTAAGACAAGACCATCGAGATAGTTAATAGCTTGTAATTGAATACATACTAAGTCTTCAATATATTCAAATTCCCAACATTTCTATTCGCCAGACTTGTATTTGCATACTTACCTACTTACTAATATCTCACCCACTTCTACTTATCTTGTACATATTTTATGTACCGTTCGTAATTAATGATCATGATGCTGCATCCAATCCTCTTATAATATATTTGTATGATATATAACTAACGAACGCATTGTTGAAATATGAATGTATGCTATACTAAAATCAAGATTCATAGTCAAAATGGATTTGATATTTACAAATTATATCTAGAAGAGCCCTATAGACGACCTTGTTGACTATGACCTGAACTAGAATATAGCTAGTGCCAACAAAATGGAAGGGGAAAAAGTTATGTTTACTCATTTGTTAACTTTCATAATCACTATTATTTTTCAGTATTAACAGTCAGCTTTTAGACTAGTCACTCAAAACTTACCTCACTTCGGTATGAAGAATCACTAATTTAATTACACGACCAACTATACCTCTAAAAACTCTCTCTCACCCTCAGGCGCTAACAGAATAAAAAGGCTTACCCATTTCGTTGAGGTCATCGATCTAGCTGCCTCCAATATTGATGAGTTGCCTTAGCTAATCAGTTTACTAATCGACCAGAAAATTGTCTCTCTAAATACTGGGTGCAAAAAATAGCTGACTTTAATTGGCTTAAGTTTTGAAGCGCAAAAATGCTAATTTTTATTATTCTCATAAGACTTTTTTGAAAGAGACTAATTTTTATGGGCTGGTAGGATGCTTTTTTCTATTGAATATTATTATTTATATTTTGTGGTTGTCTTACTTTACAAATAATATAACATATCATCACGCCTGTATTCCCGAACGGTTAGGCAGAGGTGTACCTATAGTACATCCACATTTCACCAGTTATGTTTAAGTCCCATATAATAGGGGGCGAGCCTATTGCCACCAACTGGGCACTTTACTATACTTTCTTCCAATAGCCAGTTATAGCTCAACGGCTATGGAGTAAGACTTGGGAGCAAGAGATCAAGGTTTGGACACTCATCCGTTCTATTACTGACATAAACTCACTCCTATTACAGGCATAATATTTAGCTAAACTGGACGGGTTTACAGAAATATCATAGTCTAGTCTTACTTAACACAATTTTTACTCGTTGTTTTTGCAATCATTTCTTGATTTTGCATCAATAAGCTTGATATTATGCAGTTCTCTTTTTAGATCCGGTTACTTTGATATATTTTTTTTCCAGAAATCATTCACGCGTGTTTATTATTTCCCCAATAAAAATAATACGGAAGCTTAAAATCCTCCTAACAGCACATTTAAAACGGAGCTTTTTGTCAATGATTAAAAACTTTACTCGCCGCTGCAATACCTTGAAAAAAACCACAGATTCATGAATAATTAATCTTATGGTATGCTTAACGCTTTGTAGTTTCCTGTTGAACTTATATTTAGACATATATACTGCACTTCCACCGTTATCTTTACGTATGTAACACAGTTACGCATAAATTTTAAGTCGAGATATTCGGTTTTCCTGATTTTAATCTGCATCAGCTTTGATCATGTTTTGTCCGTTATGCAAGTTTATAATTTCTCCTAGGACAGTTGTAAGATTCGTCATAATTGCATCTATTGCCTGTCCTTTTTACAACTGCTTTGGGGTCTGCTTCCAGTCTAACCGGATGCAGCTGAATACTGGATCCGTGATTACTGTCACGAAATCGTAAACTTGCAATGGGTTTGAATTAGTTTAAATCTATTCTGTTTCTATAATTTAACTGAATCTTTGCTATGATTATGATGACTAGCTATCGCAAGATCGTGAATACAATCATGTCATGTAAAATTACTACCACAATCGTTGTCTTATTGATAGGAAATCGATTCTAGCAAAGCATACTATTTTAAAGTGCATCCTACATCATGCAAATAAAGTGTTAAAATGACATCATCTTCTCCACAATTGACTGGAAAGTGTTAAAATCGACACACAAAAAACGTACAAACCGTTCGACAAAGAAGAATTCAATCAGACGATTGGCAATTACCGGCCAAATCCAGAGGGCTGAATGCCAATCTAAAGAACACTAATCGAAACTAACGTCAAAACTATTTGATTGAACCCAATTCTACGGTTCTATTGCACATTGCATGGTAGCTTTGAGCACCGATTGCTTTACAAAAAGCATTCTCCCAAGTGTGTTGCACTTTCCAAACGTTACTTATTGAAAGTGCTTTACTATTATTGCTACGCTGGCTTCAAAGTTTAAGTCTAAATTCAATCATGCAACAGGTGGAGATTAAACTGTAGGTATTTCGATTGTTAATGTTAGTTCAACATAAAATTTCTCCATTTACATCTTTTGTTTAGTCAATTGTTAATATTATCCCCTTGGCCGAATTTTGGTCACAGCGGCTAATCTCAATGGAGACCCGAAGACGCAAGAAATATTATTATAGTGTACAAACGTGTGTACAGACAAAGGTGGACTCCCTCTTCCCTCACTCTCATTATTCGATGGTCATCTGATGCTGTATTATTCTAATAGAGCTAATCTTCATCACTCTCTCTCTATAATTGTTCCGGTAAACTTTAAGTATCATCTTTACAAAATCAAGTTTTCATCTCCGCCATTTCAGTAGCAATTAAAATATCGATCACTATCTCAACCTTGTTAAGAATTTCTTGACACAAATCAGTAATACTTATCTTGTTAGTAAAAATAATAACAGTACAGTCATCCACAACCGTCTAGTTACAGATGCTGCACATAACAGTCATAACACGCAAGCTGTTAATGGTAACATTATAGTTATTACTACTGTCATTATTCCATCTCACTGTGTTGAAGTAAGTCATTACGTTCGAAAGTATATTGATACGATTTTAATTCACCTGCTCGTAGTGGATGAAAGTTTTGATTACGCTAGACAAGGTTCGGACGTTCCAATTCGCACACAATTTGCTCGGTGATTAATAGCTAGATCGAACCAATTCCGTTGGATCAATTAATTACACGTTGAAGTGTAAATTTGCACTGATATCATCTGTTGCTCTGTACATCAGCTGGCGCTATCTAAACCGGAACCGCCGGAGATATACATTAGACAGTCTGTAGACTTATTTAGCAAAAAACCCTATTAAACCTGATTTAGCTTATGAAGCTGGCAAGATTTTATGAACAGTCCCGGAACTTCCCGATTTGAAAAACAGTTCTACAACAAATCCTCTAATCAAAGATTCACTGGAAAAATCATACAAAAACTCGAAACCCATCAAAACTAAACAAGAGAATTGAATTAAATCAATTTACTCAATAAAAAAGGCTACCAACAGAATTTCTTGCTCTACATTCATTCAATTGATACCAATAAGTAGTTGAATTAATTCTTAACGAGCATCGAGAAATTACTTGGGAGTGACCCGAAGGCCTGAATAACGCGATTAAGGCCATACATTGTGTTCATTTACATCTTGGACTGGGGCCACCACATTATATGGCTGATAATACATGCTTTCTAGTTTTTAATGGGGATTTCTGCAGTCGATATTTTGATTTTTTACACGATAAAGCAGTAGCAGCAACAATGTTCGTCCACCGCATAACGTCAACGGACGTCAACGAGAAACAAGATTATTCGAACCGAACGTGAACTGGTGGTGTGCGGTGGACACGCGGCCATAGTAATTGTAAGTATCGCTACCTCGACGCCGTTGTCTCGTTTCTCGTAGACGGTGCGGTGGACAAACTGCCTTAGGCCGAGATTAATAAACGTAACTTCGCACGTGCTTTGGCTTAGCATTAATCCTGTCAAAGTCGTAAAACTGTCAAACCACAAGTGAAAGAAAAAGACGGGAACAGTCAAGCACGTGCTGAGTAACGTTTGTTTAAAATCGGCCTGAGATTGATTTAGAATGATAGAGTTTAGCTATATGCACATAACTGCTCTAAAACGTCGTTTTAAGTGAAATTTCTCATTGACGAAGCATTTCCATTCCAGGTTCGCCGTTTATGTTCACATAATTAGGTAATAAAGTTTAATTACAAGAGCGATTTATGCAGCTTAATATACTTCGGGATGCGAGTTTTCAATCAGTGTTAATGACCAGTGTTAAGGGAATATACTTAAAATAGTTTATGCTCCTCTTAAGATAGAATCAACACTATTACTAGTACAGTCATAAGCACTGCAATGAGTACACTTAGCAAAATTCAAAAGCGATAAAACGAGCGAAGCCCTCGTGGAATGACGATTACGACTTTGACTTTGAGAACTTTTTCATAATTGTATACTATTTGTAAAAGTGATTTTCTCGTAGGTACTGTATTGATTGTAGTTTTTTGTTGTTCGTAACATACAATACAGTACGAGAAAATCATTTAATAATGACACTATAAATAAAACATACTAATATGATTATTGCTCATGATTGTACATTTTATTCATTTGAAGCAGCTGTGGTTTGCAGACGAGCTTTACAACAAATTGCTAGACTTTCAATTTAAAACAGCTAGTATGTATATTAACACTTTTTCTCATTTTTAGGAAATAAAGGTTATTCTATTTAAGGGGTAAGCATCAGTACACCAACAGTTGACCAATTACAAAATTTAAGTTGATGTTCTATGTCAAAAGGGCGAGCCTATTGCCTTACCAAGCGCAAATTCAGTCTCCAAGCTGCTCCTGAGAAAATACTGGTTGAAAACATCGTGATTGATAGAAAAAGGAATAACGCTATTTTTATTCTAACGCTATAAGAGAAAATAGGCCACAAATGAATACATCATGAAGATGGACAAGAAAGAAAAGAGAAATTAACTTTAAACTGAGGTAATATGGTGTTAAAAATAACAGAAAAGGGCATAGGCAAGCTATAAAACCATAAAAAGCTACTGTCCAAGAATGAAGATACAAAAAAGAACCACTCTTAAAAAGAACAATATTACATACACTTGCTAATAACATCGAAGCTTTGAAAGACGCAATATTTCGTGAACTCGATAAAATTTAAATATATACTTTATGCAATCCAAACAATAATAAAGACATTAACTTTATTGCAGTACAAAACATTTTAGACCAACAATCACACAAGCATAATAAAACTGACAGATTCAAGACCCATAATTGTCATGTCACTCCAAATGCCTATAATTTCACTCACGAGAATGATTCACTTGACCTTTCACTATCAGAAGAAAAGGATCATAATAACTTCAAAGGAGACCAACAATACTCCAATTGTGGTCCACTTGCATACCGTTAAGATCGCAGCAGGCATCACCGCATCAGTAACGCCCAGCCACAGAATAGATAGGTACAGAAGCTTAGCTCCATCCTACAAGTTAAAACAGGCGCACACACATATAGACGCGTACGTACGGAGATCTCAAATGCCAGTCGCGTGTGCGCTTGCACTCGCTGCATAAAGCGTCTATGTGTGCGTGCATTTGGGAGATGGAACCGACCTTCTGCATCTATCTATTCTGTGGTCAAGAACATCGAAATAATTTTAAAACTGTGCCAGAATCTGACCCAAATCTGATGAACAATACTGGTCATTTTTTGCTTTACCGATTGATGGTTAGAAGCCTGAATAGGATATCGATCCTTATAGATTGGTGTAACGGATTTTTTTGTTGAAGTTTTTTGAAATTTGATCGACAGATGTGTTTCTTGTGTTGTTATGATGAAGTGTTAATGTTTTATTGTGGTTTATTAGATGTTCAGAATATGCAAGTTCATTTACGATCTTTATCGTTCATTAGTCGCTTTGTACGTTAAGTTTTTTTTGGAACTACACTTTTATTATATACAGTATGCCGCTTTTACTCCTTTGAATAGATCGTTGCATTTACTTCATTTGCAGACAGTTGATCTAGTTTACCATTACCTAGTTTATCATTAGCTGGCTAAAGTATTTATTTATTTCCAACTTCTATCATTACAGGGTAACCTATTGCAATAGCGTACTTAACCTAATCTTATCCTAACTTATTAATAATACTAATAGAGGATAGCCTCTTATTCCAAACCACATGACTTAAACCTTCCATCAAATAATTATACAGATTTTAAACCGCGATAAGTACACCCTTAACACTTCCTATTTTAAAGTCTAGACTTGATTCCGCAGAACTGACATTACCAGTCTCAACCAAGCTAGATTCGTTTTTTATTACTTCCTTACCGTGAATAAAGGGATCAGCTGCTTATTATCCGACCATATAGGAACCAGAATCTTCAAGTTTAATGAGTGATTTGTTATAAATCAATAAAGTCATTGGCTACCTCATTTATCAAGTAGGAGCGGGAAATAACTCAGTAAAAAAATCCGGCCAAGTGCGTGTCGGACTCGCGCAATGAAGGGATTCCGCAGTTGGGATGAATTTATCCCGAGAATAAACTTAACATTGTAGTTGAAAAACACGGTCTCCCATACATTCCGACTGAAAATGTAAGTTTGTACGCACAATATTGAGAGATGTTATTTTAAGACTATAGACTCCTTATAGGTTTTTCTGTATTCTATGAGTAAAGAACCATTCTCTTTATATTTTTTTTTCAACATTTTAGGCTCAGTAATTTCGGAAATAAAGGGGATGGACACTTTTCATCAATTTTGTTTTATATCTTTATATATATAATTCTTCTGTGAGTGTGTATGTCACTGAACTCCTCCTAAAAGGCTGCACCGATTTTGTAGTTTTTTTTTGTGTGTGTTTTAGTGGATTCCTGGATGGTTTAGATTCACAATCGGACCCGATAGGTGGCGGTATTCGGTCAGGACAACGTCTGTCAGGTCCGCTAGTCTTTCTATATAGAACAATATCTTTATATATTTTAAAATTATAAAAATACAAAATTGCTCCCGAAAATTTACACTTTACATGTCCATGTTTGGGTCACAGAAATTCATATGTGTACCAAATTTCAACTAAATTGGTCCAGTCAATTCGAAGCAAATTGGCAGTGACTGACGGACGGACAGACAAACAGCCAGCCAGCCAGCCAGATAGACATACGAGTGATCCTATTAGGGTTCCGTTTTTTTCTTTTGAGGTACGGAACCCTAAAAAATATAAATAAACGTCGAGTGATGATCTGGATAGAATTTCCTGATATTCATGGACCTGATTCTCATTGATCATCTCCAAGTATTATTATATCTCCAAATTTCAACACACAACACACACTCACTTTCATACACAAACACTTACATACAACACACACATACACACCTCAATCACAAATTAAAGCCATACCTTCACTTCTTTTGAATTGTAAAATTATACCCTTCGTTTTATTTTTATTTTTTAATTATTTTATTTTTTTGCGATGTTTAGTAGTTGACCTAGAGCTGTAAAATTTCTGGCTTGTACATTGGCATTGTTGCGAAGGGACACTGATCTTCTAAGATACAGGTAATAACCTAGTTTAGAGGTCAGGGTTTCAATGTATTACTACCTAGCATAAGCTTCTCAATGTATGTACTTCTACTATACCATCGTATTTTATTTTAGGCTTAGTTAAATAAAGATTTATTTTATTTATTTATATTAAAATGGTCAACAGAAAAATCCTTGGCTAAATTATGAAAGAATAAAGAACATATGCTTTACAAAGTTAAAATTTAAAACGATACATAGCTAGTGGCTTCCACAGAACTTCAAATTGAAATGAGAGAGTTATTGCTTTGCAAGAGTATATCTTGATGGCCTGCTAACCCAACATTAATATTATATTACTATCGCTACCATTGTAAACTTAAGACCTAATGACCTAGGTAATGTTGCTATCTGTGCACCATCAAGCTACTCAGTAACCGTTGAAGATGGTATCTGAAAGGGAGATCAACGCTTCTTTTATTTGGAAGACTTACGTTTGACCACTATCTCATGTGACGGTTATTGATAATACAGTCGACAATGGTGTTCGCCTCGAAGAAAAGAAAGTATATATTCATCCAAAACTTGAAGACTCCTAAACTTAAGCGGTATTAACAACATTTTCAACTTTAGTTGAAGATAATTGCTTTTTAGCCTCACCATAATATTTGCATACCAAAATATGGCGAAATGTGTCATCGCACAAGAATACTTAAATAACATCTTTGTAACCGCATTTAAACCAAATAAATGACTTTGACTTTGACTTTATTATATTCTATTGCCGTGGTACCGTTATAAAAAGCTTTCGCAAATGCTGGTACTAAACGTTTTGTCCAGCATATACTGGGCCTGAAAATTCAGTTGGACTACCCACCTGCTGACTGGCAACTCTTTTTAACGTGACAAGAGCTGATTCTCTTACATCACTTGCAAACACGAGAGAAGAAGAACAAGAGGCCAACGTCAGGACAAGAAGGACTAGACAAGGACCAATCGCTTTCAAACTCAAACTCGAAGCATTTATTACAAATAAACCAATTGCAGGCACTTTTGAATTGTCAAGGGGTCGGTCAGAAGGATGAAGCTAGTTGCCCATTCCAAAGCGTAGTAGGTACCTATGGAGAAGAACGGGCAAGAAACTCCGCAAAGCCCTTTGTATTTATACAATGACTTTCAACGGGACTTAAATAAGTTTTTCGGTAACTTATGTCAGTCAAAAAGGTCACTATGTATATTTTTTTTCTTAACTAGGGCATTTCGCAGTTGACCTATGAGGACATGGCTGCTTAACCGGACTTTCCTGTGGCTGCCTTAAAGCCTCCAGCCAGGGGCATAAACTATTCTAAATTAAAACTAGGCAAACACTAGCTAAGGGCACCCCCTGTGGGATACGAACCTCGGCTTAGGGCGTCGCTGAGGGGAGGACAGCAAAGAGGGACAGGCTGGATCAAACTTAGATTTTCATCTTGATTATTATTCGGGGTATTAATTAAAGCTACGCTCAGCTGCAACAACTGCTGGCACCTCGTTTTCGAGCAAGGGTCGGGGGGGAGCAACTTTGTCTATGATATGTAAACTGTAATAAATGACGAAAATAAAAATAAACAATTTTTAAGACAGCCGCTGCACAGGCGGTTGTCTTAAAAAATGTTTATTTTTATTTTTTAATGGACGTTTTCAAAAATGGTTGTCCATTCAACGTCACTGCTTCTGATATACCGTCTCCTATACCAATTGTCCAGCATTATAAGGTTCTAGCAGACAAATATCTCCGCAATAGAAACACCACAGTAAAACATGGCCGTCAACAAGTAATTCAACCGCATGCTTATTTGATTGTTTCTAATGCTTAAATTGCCGTGTCTGGACCGCACAGACAGTACCGTATGCAGTCGGTGGATGAAGCCGTAATGTCCGTAAATGATTCGTTACTCATACGTTATGGTTTTATAGTGATAGTTGGATATGAGTTGTTTAATATGTATTTAATAGGAGATGTTTCTCACAATTATGTGGTATGTATGGTAGGTGTGGTGGTGTAACTGCACTTTTTCAGTATAAATTGGGCTTATTAGTACTTTTGATATGATGCGACAAAGTTATATGTTTTAATTTAGCGTCCTTAAATGGGTGGATTAGATTGATGCGTCTTATTTTATTAGTATGCAGATTTTGTTGTAAGAGCTTTTGAAAAACTTTTTTACAAAATAAAAAAAACAACCGACTTCCAAAAAATGGGGAAGTCGGTTGTTTTTTTTTTTTGTAAAAAGTTTTTATCTTTCACTTTTAACCGACTTCCAAAAAGGAGGAGGTTATATGTTCGTAGCGTATGTTTGTTTTTTTAATGTATGTTTGCCGATTTCTCCGTCATTTGTGGACTGATTTTGAAAAATCTTTTTTTGTTTGAAAGGATATGCTCTCAAATTGATCCCATATAAATGTTATTAACTCTGCTTGGGTAGTTTTTGAGTTAGCAACAAAATACGTATTTTTTTCGCACTTAGTATGTAGATGATATGATAAGTTCCTGTCACTGGTAGCAGGTAGTGGTATTCGAACGTGTGTGGGGTAGGTACCACAACTAAAAAGTGAAAAATAAAAACTTTTTGTAAAAAGTTTTTTAGTTGTGGTAATGACCGGAACTATATCATTTATATAGACTAAGTGGTAAAAATACGTATTATTATTGAAGCGAACTCAAAAAGTACCCAAGCAAAGTTATATGGAGCCACCTCGAAAGCTTACAAACTAACAAATAAAAAAAGAATTATGCAAATACGTCTATATATGACGGGGTTATGCCCGAACATATTTTTTTTTTAAACATCTGAATTGAGAACCTCCTCCTTTTTTAGAAGTCGGTTAATAAAAGCATGTTTATCATCAGCAACCTTTCAAACTTTGACGCTCATCGCATGTTAATTATTTTTATGTGAATTAAATATGTAAGACTTCATTTTATCATTGCATTCACAAGATTTTAGTTGCATCCAATGTGCACTAAATTCCAGAAGCACTTAATTATGATCGAAATTTTATTTTATTTTACAATTTTTTTCCCAATCAATTATCGATAACGAACTAAGTAAATCCTGAGCTATAATCTTCTAATCTTTAAATTAAGAATAAACCTGCCAGCTATAAAAAATATTATCTATTTGAAAACCGCACACTGCGGTTATTAACTTTTTAATGGCAAAGTACAAGGCGACATATTCAATGAACATCATAGATTATCCATGGCTTTCCATGAATACCAATGTAGGTAATGAGCACTACAGAACTCGTTTGTGATTTAAAAAATAGGCTTTTTAAAGGCCCGGTGAAGTTAATTCACATTCGTCGGTCGATTTTATTGAATGCATTTTTTTCGTTGTTGGAAATAAATATTGTAGAATTGGTATTTTTGTATAATTAAATTAGTAGTTTAATGGGTATTATATTATTCTATATCTGCACGTATTTTAATTTCCATAAGAAGTTTCTTCTATCTTCTGTTTTAATTATAAATTTAAACATAAGTTATTTTAAAGAAACTACTCTACATAAAAGCTCAATGACTTTCTTAACTGTTACTTTTCTTTCAAACTTAATTGACTAATTATTTTTAATTACATCGTTAAAGTTTAATTCCTTAAATATAAAAAAAATTCAAAGACAAACTTACTCAAAATAATTCCCAAAGCACGCTTCAACACACAAACACAGCCAAGTTCCAGCAAAATTCAAATTTGGAACGCTCAAACGCGATCGGGATTGAGAAGAGCGATATACACGTGCGGTTCCGTCCGCGGACGCTTCACGACTGAGCCCGCGTTCGCTTCACCACAAGCTAATATATCTCGTATACTAGTTTTCATCGTCTTTCACTGGTTTAGCTTCGAGTCGACGGCCACCACTTTCTGGGTTAATGAGGAGCCTGACGGAGCCCGCACTCGCCCGTTTTCTACGTTTTCGAATACGCGTCGGGTGCCGAGTGGTTTTCGAACTGCTGCGTTGCTATGCGCTCCTGGTACATCGCTGATTTGATGTTTTTTGGTGAAATTATAAAAAGGCTCCTTATTTATCTTCAAGCTTTCTTGACTTGTCCACTATTCTCGAACTTCTGCTCTCGGAACAATTACAGTGGCCACACCAAGAACTTTTCAGGTCACCATAAATGACTCAAAAAATTTAGCCATTGACATGATAGCACAGAAGCTCTGTCATCAACCTATAGCAGTCTAATGCTGGACATAAATAAGACTGTACAATTGAATTTTTAATCCGCAAATTCCATCTCTTGCTCTTAAAAACGTGAAGTTTATTTTTAACATGATTGTGACAACTCACAATCAATAGTGTAATAATTTTATTAACAGGCAAAACGGAAAGAAACCATAATGCATTTAAGACAGGAAATACGAAGAAAATCTAATCCATTTTCCTTCCCTTCATTGGCTGTAAAAGTTTTTATGTCAACTAAATCACTATTTACCAGTTTAAATAAAAAACTTTTACGGATCTTAAATTACTGCGTTAATTTAGAACTTCCCTAAAGTTAAACTTGACCATGGTGCCGATTCCCTTGTTCCCAAACTAAGCTAAATTTCAGTTCAGTACATCTTTTTCTTTCTATTTCATTAAGAAAAGGACAGAAGATAAATTTTAGTTTAGTCCTGTCAAATTAATCAGCGCTTGACGTAAATTGACGTAATTTTAGTCGGCAAGTTTTTAATCACGTCTAAACTTGTATGGAGAGTGACAGGCGCTGATTAATTTGACAGGACTAAACAAAAATTTATCATCTGTCTTTTTCTTAATGAAATAGAAAGAAAAAGATGCATCATCATCTGCCTAGCCTTTTCCCAACTATGTTGGGGTCGGCTTCCAGTATAACCGGATGCAGCTGAATACCAGTATTTTACATGGAGCGACTGCCTATCTGACCTCCACAACCTAGTGACTAGGTAACACGATACCCCTTGGTAAGACTGGTTGTCAGACTTTTTGGGCTTCTAACTACCCGTAACGACTGTCAAAGATCTACAAATGACAGCCGGGACCAACGGCTTAACGTGCTTTCCGAGGCACGGAGGGGACTTGGTATGTAAAGATTCACCCATCCACGGACCAACCGCGGCAAGCGTAGCTTAACCTGATCGATCGACCCGTACAGCTGAGAAAGAAAAAGATGCACTGAACTTAAATTTAGTTTAGTTTGTGAACAAGGGAATCGACACCAATGTTGCCGATTCTCTTGTCACAAATGCAACTAGACAAAAAATCACCAAAATTTACTTTATTCCTGTCAAACAACGATTTCCCATTCTGAAATACTATAATTTAAACTATATTTTAGTTTGACAGCACTAAGATGGCACTGAGATATTAATTTAGAGAAAATGGCAATTTTGCCATTCTGAATTTGACGTTTTTCTCCTAAAATTTTGATTGTCTAACTAAATCAGATTATTTCTAATCGCGATTAAAAACGTGTGGAATCAAATTGGTTGTCATGAACTTTAAATTCACAACGACACCTCGACTTCAGATGCAAAAACAGTACTGTCCCTTTTTTTTTTGCAATCTGGATAATGGTGTATCGCAAAAATAATGAAAATTTCGATCACCTATAAAAATCCATAAACCCCTAACACTCAACATATAGGTAGTCATTTTTCATATTTTCCATACAAAAAGTGAAAAAATCCTTAAAAACACGTCGAGGCTGCCCATGCGCGCCTACAGCTCTTTAAAAAAATTCACAGGTAGGACAAACAACAAAGTTGGTACTTGTTTGTCCTACTTGATTTTTTTACGTGGGAGTCGCGATTGTCAAATTCAATTTAGTTGTGTCAAAATTATATTTAAATTTTGAGAATAGTTTTAAGGTTCTCACAGCCAAAAAGTAAGGAATTTTAGTGATAGTTTACAAGCGAATCGACACCATTGCAAAGCGAAGCTAACCCCAAGAAATAAAAATTAAAGAGAAAGAACAGAACATGACAGCACCCGTTGATCTAGTGGTTGCAAATCGCAAGTGCTGGTGCTAAGTATATGGAGTTTCATACCTAAGTTGGGAAAAGTGTTATTGGGTTGTCCCATATAAGATAATTTTTATAGCAGCGCGGACACGGAGTTTTGATTTACTTATTCGGCAACACCCACAATTCGCATACCCTCACCCTGCTGTAGATGTATATAGGTCTGGCTACCCTTTCTGAGATAGAGAGTTTCACAAAGGTATTCGTTTTCTCTCGTTTCAGCGTGAGGTTTACGGGAATTATAGATTACTAGCTTTGGATGTCGAAAATTGTCGCACGAGAACGTACTACCGATATTTTAAGTCCTAACCCAGGTCTCATGGGTTTTCGGACGGTGAGCAATGGGTAGCTCGCTGTCCGATAAGGACCAAGCCCGGGTCGACGGCGCGTTGTGTTCCACGCGCGCCTCAAAGAGATGTCAGCAGAATTGACGGGGTCCGCTAGGGCCGATGCCCGCCGGGGTTGCGAATAAAACCGAAAGGGAGATCGTGGCCTCCAGCAATAGGGCAACCGAAGGAACACGGGTGGGTTTTAGTCAGTAAGAGTCTCACACGCTCTCCCGCTCCACCTAGAGCAGAAGTTATTTGATAAATTCTCAATAAAAGAAAGGACTATTTAGATATTATTTTTAACCGACTTCAAAAAGAAGGAGATTTTTTTGTATGTTTTTTACGCGATTACTCCGCCAATTATGAATTGATTTTGATGATATTTTTATTTTTTTGATAGCTCATACTTCAGAGGTATAAATTCATATAAATTTTATAAACTTTTCTTGAGTAGTTTTTGAGTTAGTGTCAATAATACGTATTTTTCCCACTTAGTTTTATATCAGTGATGTACAGTACTTGTCACTGTTATTTACACATAGCAGGTAGTGGTATTCGACTTTGTGTGGGGTAAGTACAACAACTAAAAAGTGAAAAAATAAAAATGTTTTACAAAAAAAAACAATTGTCTGAAAAAACAAACACAATAAAAAGTGAAAAATAATTTTAATTTCGGAAGTCGGTGGCAAAAAACGAAAATACAGAACCAAAGAAAGACACCGACTTCCGAAATTAAAATTATTTTTCAATTTTTAGTGTTTTTCTTTTCTCAGTTAGTTTTATTGATGGTCTAGCAGTTTAAGTAGTTTATGCGGCTTACCCAAATGTTCTTTCTTTGGTAATGTTCGTCGAGTTGAGCTCCTTATGTTCTGAGTTGAGCTCCACGATTACTGACAAATGCTTGCACTAACTGGACAAGTCCACTCAAATCTGTGTGGTTCTTTCCTCAAAAGACCATTTCAGACACTAATCTACATGGTCCTCATATGGCCTGACCAAGATTATGTCTGGATTTTAAAAGAGACTGCGACCTTTGAGTTTGTTTCGGCCTTTCTTCTCAGAGTAGTCAGATAGGAAACACCGAATGCATCTAGCATATTTTGTTACTATTTTAATATGATGTGTAAAAGTGATTCCGATATCCTATTTACAGAACAAACAATTTTATTTCATTTCAAACGTGAGCTAACAAAAAATTAATTAATTTGGTGAGTTTTTTGGGGTCAGCAACCGCAGGTAGTTAAGTCCTTTGAAATATTAGTTTAATAAATCAGTTTTCTTTGTGTAAACTACTGAGACGTGATGGATATATCCATATTTTAACAAGATAAAAAAAACAAAAAAAAAACAGTGGCACTTCGGCAGTAAAAACACAACACACACACAAAACAAAACACACACAATAAAACACAACACACACAATAAAACAAAACACACACACTCAAGAACAGAAACACACAGAAGACACACAAGACACACAGAAGTAAAAATTGGAAAAAAAAATCGGCACCGTGAAATCAACGCGTTGATATCTTTTACTCTACGGTGTCGGTAAACTCGGTAACAGTGTTGCGGAATCAATGGTTTAGTCCTATCTCAAAAATGCCCAACGCGCCTAAAGAAGTTTTCACTTCAACAACTGATTTTCTCAACTCATACTACAAGAAAAATATATAAAATAGAAGAGCACATAGGTACTAATAACAACGCCACAAGAGGTCATAATCATCATCTGCTTAGCCTTTTTCCAACTATGTTAGAGTCGGCTTCCAGTTTGACCGAATGCAGCTGAATACCAGTATTTTACATGGAGCCACTGCCAATCTGACTTCCACAACCCAGTTACTAGGTAACACGATACCCCTTGGTAAGACTGGTTGTCAGACTTTTGGAGCTATCCGTAACGACTATCAAAGATTTACAAATGACAGCCGGGACCAATGCTTAACTTGCTTTCCGAGGTACGGAGGGGTCTTGGTATGTAAAGATGGTCACCAATCCACGAACCAACCGCGGCAAGCGTAGCTTAACCTGATTGATCGACTCGTGCGGCTGTCATTTCTTAACCACAAGCCCTTCACACCACAAGAGATCTTTGACACGAATTTTTTTATTTTTTATGTTGTTGTGTTTAAACATCTATACCCATCACCTCTGTGGAGTTTTGCTAGATACTTTAATTTAATCCTGTAGATTCATCATCATCAGCCTATAAATGTTCCCACTGCTGGGACACAGGCCTCCTCTCTGTGAGAGGAAGTGGGCCGTAATCCACCACGCGGGCCCAGTGCGGGTTGGTGGATGTCACATGTCTTCGAATTTTCGATTCTAGGACATGCCGGTTACCTCAAGATGTTTTCCTTCACCGTTTTGAGAGCAGTGGTGATGAAATAATTTACACAAAGTAAAGCACCTGTCTGGGTTCGAACCTACGACCTTACAACTCGTAAGTCGCGGCCGTTACCACTGGGCCACCACTGCTTTCCCTGCAGATTAGCCAATCAGTAAAGGTGGTCAGCAGCGTCACTCACGACTGCTGGACCAATGAGGCAGTCAACCTAAAACAATTCTCATCTAAGATATTCGAATCACTTGTAAGATACTACTTGAGAATAGCAAACATTGAATTAACTGTAATGAACCAATAAAGATGACTTAAATTAGACTGTGCGCAGACTGAATCAAGACTCTCAATTATTATACAAAAATGTCTCTCGATCAAAAACAATTTTTCTTTTTTTTTAAACAACGGCGAAGCTGTTGGCCTGATTCTCACCTGGTAGTAAGTGATGATCAGGCTGAAGGTGGAAGCGAGCTTCACCCGGAATCAACCACAGTGGAACTGGCTATCTTACCTCTAACTGCCGAAACACAATGCTGTGCTGTGTGTGTGATACTTCTATCTCAGTTAAATAGGAATCACTATTTACTCCTTCCCCCATACCAATATATTCAGGGGTCGGCGCAACAACGAATCTCTTTAACAAGTAAAATATGTTCCCTACTTTTGAATGAGAGACGGTAAGCTCACTTTTGGCAAAAACCTTTTTTTTACCTTCCAAACACTGGCTAAAACTCACAAAATATTAAATTACCTAATTTAGCCAGTGTGAGCTGTGTGGCCTATTGTACACAATAGGCCGCACGTCAGTGATAACTCAACCAGTATAAGGTGGTCTCTTATTTTATTAAAACTCTGTACTACACTAGACCCCCCAAAGCACGTTAAGCCGTTGGTCCCGGCTGTCATTCGTGGATCTTTGACAGTCGTTACGGGTCGTCAGAAGCCCGAAAGTCTGACAGCCAGTCTTACCAAGGGATATCGTATTACCCAGTTACTGGGTTGTGGAGGTCAGATAGGCAATCGCTCCATGTAAAATACTGGTATTCAGCTGCATCCGTTTAGACTGGAAGCCGACCCCAACATAGTTGGGAAAAGGCTAGGTAGATTGACTACACTAGACCAACCCGCAGTGGACACGCGTGGTAGATTACAGCCCACTCCCTCTTGAAGTGAGGAGGCCTGTGTCCCTGCAGTGGGAACATTATAAGCTAATTATGCTATACTATACTAGACCAGTGCGTGTTTCCAGTGATGACCTATGTTACTGAAACGTGGTCGCTCACAATGGGCCTTATCAGAAGGCTAAAAGTCACCCAAAGGGCAATGGAGAGGACTATGCTTGGAGTTTCCCTACGTGATCGAATCAGAAATGAAGAGATCTGCAGGAGAACCAAGGTAACCGACATAGCCCGAAGAATTGCCAAACTTAAGTGGCAATGGGCAGGGCACATTGCTCGCAAAACGGATGGCTGATGGGGTCAATAGGTTCTGGAGTGGCGACCACGTACCGGAAGACGTAGCGTTGGAAGGCCTCCCACAAGATGGACCGATGACCTTGTGAAGGCTGCAGGAATCCGATGAATGCGGAAAGCACAGAATCGGTCGAAGTGGCGGTACTTGGGGGAGGCCTATGTCCAGCAGTTAACGTCTTTCGGCCGAAATGATGATGATGATGACACTAGACCAGCTCAAGGTCAAAGTGTTACTGCTGACGAACAGCCGATCGTACACTATAAAGGTCCATAAAATTCGTTAATGTATGAATCAATTAATAATTGCAGTCACTCGCAACAAAACTGTCTCATAGACAAATTAATCAAAGTGATTATAATGAAAAACCTTAAAACCAAACTGTTTTGTTCATGATAAACTGTTATGTTTCTAGTGCGCGCACTGTCTTAGATACCAGTGTCTTACAATAAGATATGGACGATCGTATATCATAACGGAATGGAGCCGATGAAGCGCTGTTACATTTAAGGGTCGAGAAACTAGGTTGATTTTATTTATAACTTGGCCGAGTTCCTATATTTTACAAACAGGTAAGTGAATATTAAAAAATGCTGGAGAGAGTTCGTGAGGAGCTCATGGCTAAGTAATAACAGCCGCACGGGTCGATGCTACTGTAGGCACCTTGCTTATGCTTACTGGAGTCGCCACGGGAGTTACTACGACACTTGATGTGTAAAATATAGACACTGATTTGATTACTGTAGAATACTTATTTATTCCCGAAAAATCCCAAGTACGAACAGGAGCACGCGGATCAGCCAGCGCGCAGTAACTGGTGATCGCCCATACACACTTCTCTTTCATACTACAAACTGCCGACGCATAACATTCATACTTACATTGTCTCTACACTATGTACGTTTGCCAGAATTGGTCTGTGGATGGGTCTTTAGTAGTATGAGGAACAGGGTGTAAAGTTCACTTATCCACCATAGAAAAGGGAGGATCCTCCGACCAGACGGGTGTTGTGTCTGGCGGGCAACTGCCCATCGGTTTGAAGTTGAAATCTTGTATCTATGTCGATCGCTTGGTAAATAGAGTTTACCTGCTTTACCTGTTTTACTGCGCGATGCAGGATTTGTGTGACGTCATGTCTTTGATGCGTAGTTCGTATGTGGCGGTGTAACCGCTACAGGTCTTTACATACCAAGACTCCTCCGTGCCTCGGAAAGCACGTTAAGCCGTTGGTCCCGGCTGTCATTCGTGGATCTTTGACAGTTGTTACGAGTCGTCAGAAGCCCGAAAGTCTGACAACCAGTCTTACCAAGGGGTATCGTATTACCCAGTTATTGGGTTGTGGAGGTCAGATAGGCAGTCGCTCCATGTAAAATACTGGTATTCAGCTGCATCCGGTTAGACTGAAAACCGACCACAATATAGTTGGGAAAAGGCTAGGAAAATGATGATGATTCTTATATTGAAAAGTAAACAATTGTGGACATCTTGAGAGAACAGACAGAGAGTTTACAGACAATTGTTTACTTTTACGTACATAGTGTAGGGACAATGTAAGTATGCGAAATTGTTAAAGCTACTGAATGGTATAAAAAAACTAAAAAGGCGTATCTCAGAGATACCGCCTTTAGGCTTAGCAGGGCAGAATAGTCCTCCAGACCGTATTTCGGCCATGGCAGCCAATCTCAACGGAGACTAGCCTTCGACGCGGGAAATATTTAAAAAAAAAAAACTCCGGCTTGTTACTAAGAAATTCCTAATGAAAAACTTTTGTCTTTGGTTTAGAATTTTCGTTTTTTGCCACCGACTTCCGAAATTATTTTTCACTTTGTAGTGTTTGTTTTTGGAAGTCGGTTGTATTTTTTTTGTTAAAAGTTTTTATTTTTCACTATTTAGTTGTGGTGCCTACCCTACACAAATTCGAATACCACTACCTGCTGTGTAAATAACAGTGACAGGAACTTATGATATCATCCACATACTAAGTGGGAAAAAATATGTATTATTGAAGCTAACTCAAAAACTAATAAGGTAAACTTAATAAAAAATGATGGAACCACCTCTGAAATATGACCTACCAAACAAAAAAGAATCATCAAAATCAATTCATAATTGGCGGAGTAATCGCGTAACAAACATACAAAAAAAACAAAAAAAAAAACATACAGTCGAATTGAGAACCTCCTCCTTTTGGATGTCGGTTCAAAAAAAGAATCATCAAAATCAATTCATAATTGGCGGAGTAATCGCGTAACAAACATACAAAAAAAACAAAAAAAAAAAACATACAGTCGAATTGAGAACCTCCTCCTTTTGGATGTCGGTTAAAAAACCCAATAACACTTTGCCCGACCCGGGAATCGAACCCAAGACCCCACGCTCAGCAGTCGCGCTTGCGACCACGACACCAACGGGGCAGTCAATGCGGCAGTTGTTGATATAGTAGCAGTGCGAAAGTATTCAATTTATGTTTATAGTACAAAGCTGTTATCGCATAACGGGATTTATTTTCCTAGTATCCAGTTCGGACAAGGTGAGTTGTGAAGTTATTTCATTAGAAAAATCTAAGATAAGACAAGTCTCACGGTCTGCGGTTGTGCGTGGCTGCTGAGCGTGAGGTTCAGAGTTTGAATATCAGTTCAGTTCATGTTATTTTTTTAACCGACTTCCAAAAAGAGGACGTTCTCAATCCAACTGTATGTTTTTTTTTTTTTTGTTTTGTTGCGCGATTACTCCGCCAATTATGAATTGATTTTAATGATTCTTTTTTTGTTTGGTAGGTTATAACCTACCAAACAAAAAAAGAATCATTAAAATATGAAATATTATATATAAATATGAAATCATTAAAATTTCGGAAATCGGTGGCAAAAAACGAAAATTCAAAACCAGACACCGACTTCCGAAATTAAAGTTATTTAAAAAAATGTTATTTTTTTTTAAATAAATTGTTAGTAAACTAACAATCTAAGGTAACTAGAAGTATGTTTATTCTAGTGATGATTGTGGTAACGCCATTGACAACCATTAGAAGAGGACCAATGAAGACTGTTTTAAGGCACATTGGTGCCGATTCCCTTGTTCACAAACTAAACTAAATTTAAGTTCAGTGCATCTTTTTCTTTCTGTTTCATTAAGAAAAGGACAGAGGATAAATTTTAGTTTAGTCCTGTCAAATTACTCAGCGCCTGTCACTACTCCATACAAGTTCTGTACGTGAAGCTCCATACGTGATTAAAAACTTGCCCACTAAAATTACGTCAATTTACGTCAAGCGCTGATTAATTTGACAGGACTAAACTAAAATTTATCTTCTGTCCTTTTCTTAATGGAATAGAAAGAAAAAGATGCACTGAACTTAAATTTAGTTTAGTTTGTGAACAAGGGAATCGGTACCATTCTATACGTACTTAGAGAGTGCTAAAGCGAAAGTGCTCAAACCCATGTTCAACATTGATGTTAAGACTCTTAACACGAACTAAGCTTGGTGTAAATATACCTATGAATTGCTAATTATTCGCCTTTAGGCACTTGTAACCTACTTCCCACAAGTATTTAGCTGATTAGCGATTTTAATTGAATAACCCGTTTGTTTTATTTATTAATTCATTATCTAAGAATGCCAGCACTTCTTGGCATCCGAAGCTCGAGGCTAAATTGAAAAACCACAATACAGTGCCCCCAGGCCCGACTGATCTAAAACTGTTCTTTACTAATTGTTGTTTGAAACTATGAGAACCTATAGCATAGAATCCGCAGAGGAACGACCTTAAAACAGTTGGGTGCATCTGTTCAATGGATGAAAAGTATTTTAAATTCAATATAGTATGTTAGAAAACACAGATCTTATTCAACATAAAGTTTAAAAAATATTAAAACAATAAATCAAATTAATACCTGATAAAAAAAAACATTATATCGCTAGTAGGTTAGCTAAGAAATTCCTGGCCAGAACGATTAATTTAAAATTCAAAAATGTCATTTTTTAATCATTACAAGATATACACCAATTGAAAGAGCTTTTCAAATCAAATCAAATCATTTATTACTTTGCAAACATGGGTAATTATTACATTGACGTTTTATTAAGAAAGTCCTGCATGTTCTACCGTGAGATGGGCATGCAAATCATAATAATTTACACAAATTTAAAGACATATTAAATTTAAATAACAAGTAGGAAATTTTAACAATACATAATAAAAATTAATGTCAAACCAACCAAGGAGAACCTTTGCTACTAACTCGACTTTTACCAATTGTTAGTCAATTCAGAGTTAATTACCTAAATAGGTGACTACTTAGCCACCTAAGTTTAGGAATGTTCTTGGCGCCCAATAACCATGAGTGATATATCAATGGATTGTGCTTTTTAAGAGAAACATTTATTACTAAAACGAATTAATCGTTAAAAGAATGAGTGCAATTAAAAAAAAAAGTCATGTTTGAATTTTGGCCAGGAATTTTTTAGCCAACCCACTCGCGATACATTTTTGAACATAGAGATATAAAATACTTTTCATTCAATAAACAGATGGGTGAAGATCATTCCTCTGTATTTTATTTAATATACAAATAATGTTGTCAACACAATAATATCAGTGCTTAAGGATTTTTTGGCGCTCGGATGACAATGGTGCCGATTCCCTTGTTCACAAACTAAACTAAATTTAAGTTCAGTGCATCTTTTTCTTTCTATTTCATTATGAAAAGGACAGAAGATAAATTTTAGTTTAGTCCTGTCAAATTAATCAGCGCTTGACGTAAATTGACGTAATTTTAGTTGGCAAGTTTTTAATCACGTCTAAACTTGTATGGAGACTGACAAGCGCTGATTAATTTGACAGGACTAAACTAAAATTTATTTTCTGTCCTTTTCTTAATGAAATAGTAGGAAAAAGATGCACTGAACTTTAAATTTAGTTTAGTTTGTGAACAAGGGAATCGGCACCAATGTCAGTGAGGCGCTGTTGGTTGGTATTTGTGAAATTGTTTTGTGAAATGTATTGAAAAAACAAGATGGCGGCCTTAGTTCCCATTTAGGCCATGCGCCAAAAATCTATGTACAGGTTTTTGGTGACGACTGGTTAAACTGACAGGAAATCCAAAGTTGAGCAAACAACTCTTCTGCCTACTCTTCTCTAAAACAGGAGTGATTTCTCAAATAAATAAGAACGTTTAAAACATTTAAATGAGTGCACTACTTTGTTGCGAATTTGGGGCTTGTGGCAAAGTTACAACAGCTGCACGGGTCGATCGATCAGGTTAAGCTACGCTTGCCGCGGTTGGTATGTGGATGGGTGACCATCTTTACATACCAAGACCCCTCCGTGCCTCGGAAAGCACGTTAAGCCGTTGGTCCCGGCTGTCATTTGTAGATCTTTGACAGTCGTTACGGGTAGTTAGAAGCCCAAAAAAAGTCTGACAACCAGTCTTACCAAGGGGTATCGTGTTACCTAGTTACTAGGTTGTGGAGGTCAGATAGGCAATCGCTCCATGTAAAATACTGATATTCAGCTGCATCCGGTTAGACTGGAAGCCGACCCCAACATGGTTGGGAAAAGGCTAGGCAGATGATGACTACTTTGTTGCGAATTTTTTCAATTTTTTTTCGCAGGTATTTGTTCAGCAAAAAGATTTTCATATAGCAACTGTTAACAGATCTTACGATTGCAGAGGTAATCAAATCAGGAGATGGTACATTAAAGTTTTCTTATTAATTCAGTTCCAACTTGAATTTTATGTAAAGATTTAATTTAATATTATAAGACCCAAAAGATCAGTAGGCTTTATCAACTTCAAAAAAATTCTTAGTATTTATTTTAAAACTGACACTTTTAAACCATAATTTTGAAGAGATAGTCACCATTTACGAACGTTTGATGTACCAATAAAAATCCTTCAGAATATTTCCAAAAGCTCAGTTAAACATTACAGAGCACCGTTGTTACACTACACCTAAGAAACTCTCGAAGTTAATTTTATCTTTCCCACACAGTTTATTACCAAAACCGTTAACTGAATAACTTTTAACAGCTAAGGGATTGTAAACTATTACAATCTGATCCCGTGCCGGTTAAACTAAACCAATTAAAGTTAACCAAACATTACATATCGGGTACCAGGCATGCAGAGACTAAAGGAACGTTAATCACATTTTGGAAGTTGTATCGCTTTGTGTGCTTGTGTGGTGAAAGTTATAAGGATAGTTTTGTTGATTTTTGTTGTCCTGGTAGTGTCCTTGTAAAATTAAAATATACAGTGGCTTGAAAGTCACATCAGGAATCAGAAAACATTAGTTAGAGCAGAAAAGTAGGTGCAAATCGCATATGTAACAATTTCTCAAAAACAGAGAATAACAAATGAATTTATAACTACTAACTACACTTTGTTTGAACATAAAGTTTATTTCATTTAAAGATAATTCCGGTTAAAAATACCGGAGACATAGTAGAAACAAACAAAGCAAACATACACTCCTTGTAAAAGAACAATTTAATAATTATAATATCCGAAAAATATCCATCAAGATTTTCCCTCGTAAAAAAGGGAAAAAGATATTTTTCTCAAACATGCTTGGAAATACGATTCGAGTATTATTTTGACAAACTTCTTCGAGATAAATGCTGTACAGGTCATATAAATGCGAGCGCCCGGCCGTCAATGTTTGTATGAAAATTCATATCTATCATGTTTACTTCGATACACAGCAACCAAGGAGGTAACTTATCAAAGATTTTATTTAAATTTCGAACTGGCTTAGCAAATAAATCTGTTTAAAATAAAGAAAAACAAATGAACACATTGGCGCGTGAAAAATTTTCTTTGTTTGTCATTGATTCTGGAATGAATTTCTGCGCATTATTTGAGAAAAGTAATATACAGACCTTGGCCACAACCAGGCATTGACGGACTCACGTATGTGTGTGTATGTGTTTTACGTCGGCCCACATTTTCACGATCGTTGCAGGTCGCGACAGTAATGTACTATAAAAGCATTTGTTTACGTCATGTAAGCAATAAATATTTTGGGTTTTTATTAAAGTCTCGGTTTACTACGTACCTACGTCTCGTTTTATTACGTGATACAATTTTGTTATCATTAAACATTTTTAGCGAGAGATTTTATCTCCTTTTATTAACAATTTAAACAATTTTATTACGGATTTAAGTCATCGTTTATGAATACAATTATAGTTAAATAAACTTTTTGTCCGTCAGTGTTCTGATTTGTCGTAGCATGAATTTGAAAATTTGCATTCATTCATTTCTATTTGACAACATATTTGATTATATGACTTTACAAGTTGTTGCGTTCGCGTAAAGATCATTTTAACCTAAAGTAGTAATAAAGATTGATGATTTTGAAGGCGCACTCAGTTCGGATGGTGATCGGTTTTACGAATTTTGCCGATGCTGTTGTGTTGTACTATACTTCACCTTAATCAAATGTAACCATAATTCGATTGACGAGGTAATACAGAGACCGATTCTAGTAATTATAACTCGTTCAAATTCAAGACTCATCTCAACGACAATCAATGTCAAAAACTTTCTAGCCATAATATCATCTTCCACACAGTTAATCCATAGTTTCTTTGGCTCTCCTCTACAATTCTTATAGCCATACACATTCATACTGGCACTTCGTTCAGGTTGGATGTTGGTTGTGGAAAATCAGGCATTGTGGCGGGTAAACTTGGGCAACTTGGTTGAGAGGTCCGCAGCTGTGAATCGCGAAAGGCCTCCATAGATTTCATCGGAAAAAAAATTGCCTGGCTAAGTCTCCATTTCTTCGTTTTGCTCTCGACAGAGGGGTCGTAGTCACAATGAATTGTGTCCAATCGCAGGTGTAGTCGTTGCCCGCCTCACGATCTCCTTCCATCTGGTTCTGTTACATGACAGTCTGGCGCATTCATTAACAGGGCCTCCAACCGCGGATTTTATTTGATCGGTCCACCTCATAGGTGACCTCCCGCGTGGCCTATTACCTTCCGCTCTGCCCTGCATCACTAGACGCTCTATGGAGTCATTATTCCGCCTAGAGACATGACCAAAAAGCTTTAGTATTCGAGACTGTACTAGTGCTGATAGACGCTATTTGATGCCGAGTTCTTGGAGTAGCGGAATTCTGTCCATGATACCTAAAGCATTCTTCTCCAGCATCACGTTTCTAGAGCATCTACTTTTTTCTTTTTCTGTGCTTTTAATATCCACGTCTCAGCTGCGTACAGAAATATGGGAATACAAGTGTACGGACGAGCCTGATCTTAATGTTGATCTTAGTTATGCTGCGACTAGGGTTACCATCTGACAGGTATTTGCCGGATTTGACAGGCATTTTACGGTTAAGACAGGCGTGCGGCCAGCGCTAAGCTGAGACAGGCATTTTTGAAATTCCCTAATAAGTGCACAGTTGAGTAAAGAAAGGAATCGCTTGACACTAGAGACAGAAAAAAAAAATTTTTGACGAAAATGACTTCGGAAAAATATCACTCGGTGTGGTAAGTTAGTTTTTTCTAAATTCGTTTAGTGTTAGTAAAATTATTCATACTTTTGAACTTTTCATTTTGAATGGATACATCTTTAAAACTATCTGCTGCGTATTATTTATTTTAAGACGTACAGTTTTTCTACTACAGACAGGCATTTTTCTGAAAAATCAGGCATTTTGTACATCCTAGACAGGCATCCTCCCTTACATAAATGGTAACCCTAGTTGCGACTCCTCCATATTTTTTTAGTTTGTCCATTGCTCCTCTAGCTAAAGCCATACGCCGTTTCATCTCATCCACGCAGCTGCCATTGTTCGCGATCATAGCACCAAGACATTTGTGTTACTGTACTAAGTAAGTGAGTAAGTGTTATTGGGTTTTCTAATTTGAATTTTTCAGTAGCAACCCGGAATCTGAATTTGTGCCCGGTTGATGGCAATAGGCCACTCCCTATTAGGTTCATGGGACTTAAATATAACTGACGAAATGTGGGTGTACTATGGTACAACTCTGCTTATCAGGTATAGGCGTAATAATATGGTAGGAATACAGGCGTAATGATATGATAAGTGATTTTAATCTGTAACCAAAACCAAACTGATAACCATGTATAGAAATTGCAGATATAAGTTATGAGGAGACATCCTAAAGAAAATTGCGTATGTTAGTAATCAAACAGCTTTAGTCAAGTCAAATAAAAACAGATATAGCAGTATATAGCAGTAAACTAGCTGCATGTCCTGGCTTTTTCTGGGCGATCGTGTACTTCAACTAGCGATTTCTAAGAATGTTTTTTTATTATTGTTCTCAAACATAGGTACATTATTTGTTGTTTCATTCCAGTTTGATGGTAGAAGCACTTGTTTACAAGTATAGGTACACAAAATCTAGCAAAATTAACCTTAAAACTATCAACTATGTAGATACTAATTTCAGTCAAGGGTCAATCACACCGGAACGGACAGATTCCGGACGAGCTACAGACACCGGACACTGACAGATTCTAAGTACGTACCTATCCGCGTCCGCGTCCGGAGTCGCGTCCGCAACCCGCCCGCTGAATGGACGACTATACCCAGCAATTAGTGATTTTGAACGGACTTCCAAAAAGGAGGAGGTTATATGTTCGTCGCGTATGTTTGTTTCTTTTATTGTTTTTTTTTTTTGTATGTCCACCGATTTCTCCGTCAATTGTAGACCGATTTTGAAAATTCTTTTTTGTTTGAAAGGGTGTGCTCCCGAATTGGTCCCATATAAATTTTATTAACTTTGCTTGGATAGTTTTTGAGTTAACTACAAAATACGTATATTTTTCCCACTTAGTATGTAGATGATCTGATAAGTTTCTGTCACTGGTAGCAGGTAGTGGTATTCGAATGTGTGTGGAGTAGGTATCACAACTAAAAAGTGATAAATAAAAATAAAAAAACCGACCTCCAAAAAAAACATTAAAAAGTGAAAAATAACTTTAATTTCGGAAGTCGGTGGCAAAAAACGAAAATACAAAACCCAAGACACCGACTTCCGAAATTAAAGTTATTTTTCACTTTTTAATGTTTTTTTTTGGAGGTCGGTTGTTTTTTTTTTTTTGTAAAAAGTTTTTATAGGCTAAGATGATGATGGTGACCAGCAGATGGTGAGAACACTGGTGGCCCAGTGATAACGGCCTCGACTTACGTGTCGGGTTCGAACACAGGCTAGCACTTTAGTTTGTGTAATTCATTTTACCACTGGTTTAAAAAACGGTCAAGATAAACATCGTAAAGAAACAGGCAACTCGCAGAACCAGAAAAAAAAATACAAAGACATGACGTGACATCTACCAACCCACACTGGCCCCGTGTGGTGGATTATGGCCAATTGGCCCAGTAGGGCCCACTCTTTCTTATAGAGAGGAGGCCTGTATCCCAGCAGTGGGAACTTTATAGTCTGATTATGCTGCTGTAAACTGATGATGATGAAGCTTCTAACCTCAACAAAATAATTATTTTCTAAATGATGTTCAAAATCGCATCAATATCCGTCAGGCAGTTTCAAAGCTTTATGAGACACACAGACAGACAGCTTCAGAGAAATTATTTTATTGTATTTAGAGATAGAGAGACCACCGAAAATTGAGATTCGTCATGACTGGCAAATTGTATATCACAAATTATGAATGGGCGTATAAAATGAAGTCAACATTTTAATACCTAATTTTATTAACTGATTTAAAAAAAAACCGGCCAAGTGCGTGTCGGACCACGCACAATGAAGGGCTCCGTAGTTGGGATGAATTTATCCCAAAAACAAACTTAACTTTATAGTTGAAAAATATGTTCTCCCATACGGAATGTATGGGAAAACATGTTTTTGCAACTGCAAAGTTAAGTCGGTCGATTATTACTCGTTAACCTGTAAAGCCTACTTAGCTATGATAGTTTTCCTTTTAATTTCGTTATATCAGCTACTGTTGTGATTTTATTCACACACCCAAAACCAACCATTTAGCCGGCAGGGGGGGGAGACACTTGACTCTAACAAAAATTAGCACTTTAAAGCTTAATATTTCGCAAACGAATCCCTGAATCCAAAAATGATTTTCACAAACTTACAATATGTTTGAAGGAACTTTCCATTGATACCCCTCACCATGGGGTAAAAAAATTAAAAAATAAAACATTACCACTTTACGTGTATGAGAGGTACCCTAAAAAATAATGTTTTTCATAATTTTGTTTTACCCTTTTGTCGGCGTAATTAATATGTATACCTATGCCAAATTACAACTTTCTAGTACTAAGGGTCTCGGAGCTAGAACGCGGACAGACAGACAGACAGACGGACATGACGAAACTATAAGGGTTCCTTGTTTACTACGGAACCCTAAAAAAGAAGGAGGTTCTCAATTCGACTTCACTTTTTTTTATGTTTGTTACCTCAGAACTTTCGACTGGGTGAACCGATTTTGATGATTTTTTTTGAAAGCTAGTGTTTCCCGTGTGGTCCCATTTTAATATGGTCCAGTTCTGACAATGGCATCCATGAGAAAACCATATAAGTCTTAAATTTGCATTAAGGATGTGCGCGACAAATAGACGAATAACTCCAAAAAAAATGGACGAATTACATGGCAGATAGAGGTATTCGAATTTGTGTGGGGTAGGTACAACCACTAAAAAGTGAAAAACAAAACTCTTTACAAAAAAAACAACCGACTTCCAAAAAACCACTTCAAAGTGAAAAATAACTTTAATTTCGGAAGTCGGTGGCAAAAAACGAAAATTCAAAACTAAAGACACATAAATGGAATGAATATCCGTCCATAAATGGATATCCGTCTGGTAGTTTCAAAGCTTTATGTGACACACAGACAGACAGCTTCAGAGAAATTATTTCATTGTATTCAGAGATAGAGAGATAACTGAAAATTGAGATTCGTCATGACTGGCAATAATAGTATCAGAAATTATGAATGAGCGTATAAAATGAACTCAACATTTAATACCTATTATTTATTTGTATGTTTTATACCAAGCTCAGTCAGCAACTTTGCGTGCATGGATTTCGAATGTAAACTTAGAAAAGTATCAATTGATTTTCCCTTACCAACCAACAACAAGAGAAAATTCTGGGAAAAACCCTTTTACACCTTTTAGAAAAAAAAATCTTCCTAATTCCATTCTGTTTCAATTATGGAATTGAAAGAAAAAACAATTCCTCAATTTTTCGTAATTGCACCTATCACCTTTTGCCTCTGCATCACCCAAATGTTGACTGGTAGAAAATGCCCGTGGCAATATGACCGCCTCTGTATATTTGTAAACTAAAGTATAAAATAAATTAAAAACTCCAATAAGTTCAAGTGGTTTTTCCTTATTTTCGTTGTGAATGACGAAGCGGTTTTATTAGTAAAGTGACAATTTTTAAGTCGCATAATACTGGTTTATCTAAGGACGTGTCATTAAGTACATATTTTTATTTAAGAACATTTTTTATTTACGTGATTTCGTGAGGAGCTCGTGGCTAAGTATTACAGCCGCACGGGTCGATCCATCAGGTTAAGCTACGCTTACCGCGGTTGGTCCGTGGGTGGGTGACCATCTTTACATACCAAGACTTCTCCGTGCCTCGGAAAGCACGTTAAGCTGTTGGGGTCTTTCGTGGATCTTTGACAGTCGTTACAGGTCGTCAAAAGCCCGACAGTCTGACAACCAGTCTTACCAAGGGATATCGTATTACCTAGTTACTGGGTTGTGGAGGTCAAATAGGCACTCGCTTCATGTAAAATACTGGTATTCAGCTGCATCCAGTTAGACTGGAAGCCGACCCCAACATAGTTGGGATAAGGCTAGTCAGATTGTTTTATAACCCTTGCTGTAATGATCAAAACTTTGCAGATTTTGTTGAATATTTCATATCAATAGATGCAAAAACATATCTAACTGACAATTTTTGTGCAAATTAATGCGGAGCATTGATAAGTTTTGTCTTCCTTGGTACCTACTTTTTGTACTTAATCATACTTCATGCTTTTTAGGGTTCCGTAGTAAACAAGAAACCCTTATAGTTTCGTCATGTCCGTCTGTCTGTCTGTCTGTCCGCGGTCTAGCTCCGAGACCCTTAGTACTAGAAAGCTGTAATTTGACATAGGTATACATATTATATAAGCCGACAAAGTGTTAAAACAAAATTATGTAAAACATCTTTTTTTAGGGTACATATACATAAACGTAAAGTGGTGATGTTTTATTTTTTATTTTTTTATCCCATAGTGTGAGGTATCATTGGAAAGGTCTTACAAAAACATTATGAGTTTGTGAATACCATTTTTGGATTCCGGGATCCGTTTGCAAAATATTAAGCTTTAAAGTGCTAATTTTTGTTAGAGTCAAGTGTCAGCTAAATGATTGGTTTTGGATGTGTGAAAAAAATCACAGCAGTAGTTTATATAACAAAATTAAAAGGAAAACTATCACAGCTAAGTAGGCTTTACTAGTTATCGAGTAATAATCGACCAACTTAACTTTTCAGTTGCAAAAACATGTTTTCCCATACATTCCGTATGGGAGAACATGTTTATCAAATACAAAGTTAAGTTTGTTTTTGGGATAAATTCATCCCAACTACGGAACCCTTCATTGTGCGTGGTCCGACACGCACTTGGCCGGTTTTTATAGCGTGTTTTTCTTGCAGTTTTCATACTGTTACAAAGGCAAAGGACAAGAAGGAAAAACAATTTACCACGAAAATATTGGTGATTGCAGCAAGTTTTCATGAACGGAGGAAGCAATGATACATTACGGCACAACAAATATCTAAATGATAATGTGTTCTGTCTTGTTTAGGCTCATAGGAACAGGATATGAACAGACCAAACATACTAGAAATAACGTGTCTCGATTATCAGATCAAAGTCGTGACTTTACTAACGGAATTTACTCACGAAGATATTTATCTTCGAATCAGCAAGTCTAAATCAAACTGTGTGGCAACTTTTAACAAATCGCCATGCAAGTGTACCAATACTATGAGATTTAGGTTAAAAGTATGTATGTGTATTCAATTGTATGTATGTATAACATCACGAGGTATTCCCCGAAGCAGAAGACGGAGATGAACTGTTTTACATCCACATTTCGCCGCCAACAGTATTAAATGCTAAAAAAATGGTCAACATTACAACTGCAGGGCTTCCAAAATGTTTGCGGATGCATCCATCGATGAGTTCTTAACCATCATAAGAAAAAGAACTGCATCGATGATAAGAAGAATCCGTGGTAGCACCAACACTGTCCTCAGAACGTGCACGCTAGTGCAAAATTTATAGTCGTTTTATTGTTTGTTGAGCAGACCAGGTGTACACCTGCACATAAATAGGAAATAGAAACTAAGTAATTATTGTGTAACTTGTTTTGTTTACTAACAAAATTACTAATACCTTTTTTATTTTTGTGTGTATTAACTAAGAACCCGACTAATGCCCTCTTTATAACAATATATGGACTGTTTTTTTTTCTTACATATTCAATACATTTTTAAATATTTTTATAAAAATCAGTAATAAATATAAAAAATAGTGGCCCATGCCCGGCATCAGGAACAGGTTCCAAGCTGCCGGTGGTCGGGCTCTAGAGAGAGGAACCTCCTCACTATGCGTGCCGTGTCTAGGAGTACTGCTTTCTGAATCATGCCCTTGACCCAGCCGCGCAATGAGAGCCTCCTGAGGTGTTGGTCAATTCCTGTTCAGGATACGGCGGGAGGAAACGCCCGGGTGTCACCATTGTATGGATCGGCCTGAGAAAACGGTGGAGCATACGGTGGAGGTCTACCCGGCTTGGGCGGAGCAACGCCGTGTCCTCGTAGAGGCGATCGGCGGCGGTGATCTCTCGTCCGGCCCTGGTTCAGGCCATGGTACGGAGCGAGAGGAAATGGCAGGCCGTCACCTCCTTCTGCGAAGCGGTAATGCTCGCGAAGGAGGAGGCAGAACGCGTGAGGGAGAGGCAAATTTCGCGCCCTCACGCCCCTAACCGCAGGAGGAGACGCCCGGGGCGGGAATCGCGAGCCGATTTCCGGCCGCCGTAGGCGCGGGCTTGCGGACGGTGAGCAATGGGTAGCTTGCCGTCCGATCAAACCAAGCCCGGGTCGACGGCGCATTGTGTTCCACGCGCGCCTCAAAGAGATGTCAGCAGAATTGACGGGGTCCGCTAGGGCCAATGCCTGCCGGGGGTTCGAAGAAAACCGATAGGGAAATCGTGGCCCCCGGCAACAGGGCAACCGAAGAAACACGGGTGGGTTTTAGTCAGTAAGAGTCTGACACGCCCTCTCGCTCCGCCCAGAGCGGGAGAAGTTATTTGAAAATATCCAACCCAAAAAAAAAAGGTGTTGGTCAAGGCTCTCCGCTATTAGGCCATTAACCGTAAAGATTATCGGTACGATGATTGCAGAGTCCACGACCCACATGTCGACAACCTCATGTGCTAAGTCAAGATACTTGATTTAGCACAATTATTATTATTAATCTTTTTTGTTTTAAGTCTCCAATTGGTATCAATACTTTTACTTGCTTTAACTTGATCCCTGGGTATTCTAATCTACGAGCCACCTTGCGAAAATTATCACTCCACCTAGCCTCCTCCACCTTACGTTTACCAATTCGCGGTATTTACTCAAGGACACCCCAACGGCCTTTGGTTCTACGTCTACTATGGCTGGTCCTTTGTCAATTCACTGGCTTATTCTGTGGGCTATGTCGATTATTTTGGTTTTTTGTAGTATCTTTTCACGATTAACTGTCAATATGATTTTAACTAATTCCTATTGACTCTCAAGTGTTGTAAAAAGATTATGTATACCTCAGGTTAAAGCCACATCATAATGCTGGGGCCGCATCTGCGTCTATCATGACGAAGCTTCGCACAGTGATACGATACATGCAGATGTGGCCAACCATTATCGGTTATCGTCGCGATAGTTCGGGCTGCGTAGCAGTTATCGCCCGGGTGATAGTACCTACATAATAAGCGTGACGCGTGGTCGGACTAGCGTTGGTCATTTCGACTGTTGTTTCCGGTTTGCGTAGACGCTCTGTCGAAATAATAGAGAGCCATCTTTGATTATTGCTCGATAATTTGTTAAAATTATGAAGCTGCTAATGTAAACCAACGCGATAATTTTTTTGCGAGCAAAACATACGAAGCTTCGGCACGCATTGCTTTGTCACGATAGACACAGATGCGGCCCCAGCATAAGGTAAAAAAAACCACAACAGGGAAATGTCTAAATAGAATTTCGTAGCTAATCTGCACAATAACCTAAGTTTATGAACCATTCTCGTCACAAATCACGATGATGCGTATCACTTTAATTACCTAATCCACATTCATTGTATTTATGTTTGCCTAGAACATTATATCATGATTACCCCTGATAACAGATGATATAACTAAAAAATCTTTTATTTATCGGCCAGTTGAACCCATGGACCAGTATTGAAAACGTCTGAAAATCAGAAAAAAAAAACGAAACATCTGATATTTTTAAAGTTGTGATAGTTTATTTTAAGTTTTCAAAATGGGTGTGCTATATCAGTTCCTTGGCACAGCGATAAGTGAGTACTATTTTTAACAGACTTCAAAAAGGAGGAGGTTCTCAATTCGACTGTATGTTTTTCTGGAACGAAGTTCTTTAAAGCGGCTTGTAAACTTTTAGAAATTGTCACGCTAAAAAGTGTTAATACTTGTGACAGTCTTCTTATAATTAAAAAAAAAAACAAAAGAAAAGAGTAAAGTGAATTGACAACAGTGCCGTGGGATAAAATTGTACACATGCATGCACGACCCGAGTACACTGCATGCCGGAGGGAGAGAAAGAGACAAAGTGTATGAAAATCCTAGATGGCGGCTGCGAAAATTTTGTAATTTTTCGTCATGGGTGTCGTTTTCATAGTTTAAGCCGATAGTGAGGTCAAAATGAAAATCCAAGAGGGCGACTGTGAAAATTTTCAAATTTTTCGCGATGGGTTTCGTTTTAATGGTTTTCAAGGGTGTCAAAGCCAATAGTGACATTAAAATGTAAATCCAGGATAGCAGTTGTAAATAATTTTCTGCTTTTGGTGGTAAAGTCGATAGTGAGGTCAAATATAAATCCAAGATAGCGGCTGCAAAAATATTGCTTCTGTTTTAAATCATACGTGAGAAGGAACTGTGTCCCTAACTGGGGTCCCACGACCGCACACATTTTATTTATTAATATCATGTTTGTTACGCGATTACTCCGCCAATTATAAATTGATTTTAATTGTTTTTTTTATATGTTAGGTCGTAAGTTAATAAAATTTATATAGGACTATTTCTGAGGAAATGGTCCTATATAAATTTTATTAACTTTGTTTCTGCAGTTTTTGAGTTAGCTTCAATAAAACGTATTTTTCCCTCTAAGTCTACGTGGATTATGTTATAGTTCCTATCACTGTTATTTACTTATCAGGTAGTGGTATTCGAATTTGTGTGGGGCAGCTACCACAACTAAAAAGTTAAACATAAAAACATTTTACAAAAAAAAAACAACCGACCTCAAAAAAAAACACAAAAAAGTGAAAAATAACTTTTAATTTCGGAAGTCGTTGTCAAAAAACTAAAATACAGAACCAAAGCCACGGGTTTCCAAAATTAATGTTATTTTTCACTTTTTTTTTTTGGTAAAATTTTTTGCAAACTAAATTCATCATCATCTTCTTGCCCTTGTCCCACGTTACTTGGAGTCAGCGCAACACGTTTTCTTTTTCCACTCTCCCTGTCAACCGTCACACTATCATTCACTCCCTTCTCTTTCATATCATTCCTCACACAATCCATCCATCTTTTCTTTGGCCTTCCTCTCCCGCTCCATCCATCAACATTTAAATTCATCACTCTTTTAGTCACATGCGTGAGAAGTGAGTAAGTACTATTTATCAATACTAAATCAGGTATTTATAAAAAAACGGGCAAATGCGTGTCAGACCACGCACAATAAAAGGACACATAGTTGGGAAGAATTTATCCCAAGAACAAATTTAGCATTGTATTTCAAAAAACATGTGTCCTTCCATACGTCGATATACGTCACTCAACTCGTCGACGTTAATCGCAAAAAAAAAATTTTTTTATGTAGTTAACGATTACCCTATGGGTTTTGAGGTTTTGATTTATTTACGAGTACATTTTTTTTATTGCCTTGGCTTTATAACTAGATTTTTTAGATCTCCAAGGTACTGGGATAGACCAACGTATTTGATATTAATTTCAACCACAATTTTTTGTATAAAAATACGTTGCGCTTAGCTTTAGTGGTACAAAGTACATCTTCCACATTTCATCGCAATATTTATTTAACTCACTACAGACAATAATAGTACATGTGCTAAGTTATCCACTGCAGATAAAATAAAATGTATTGTAATCACATACGTAAGAGTTAATTGTAAACTTTACAACGTGTTTATTTCTCTTCCGTGTTTACCATTAAAGTGTTTTGTCTCTTTTAGAAGAACACCTTTTTTTTCGGTGGGCAATTATCAAATACGTTCTTCCGGGCGGGAGGGCGTATCACTCATACTGACTAAAATCCACTCGTGTTCCTTCGGTTGCCTGTGTGTTGCCAGGGGCCACAGTATCCTTTTCGGACTTTCCCGCGACTCTGGCAGGCATCGGCCCTAGCGGACCCCGCCAGTTATGCTGACATCTCTTTGAGGTGTGCGTGGAACACAACGCGCCCTTGACCCGAGCCTGGTCCTTACCGGACGGCGAGCTACCCATTGCTCACCATCCGCAAGCCCGCGCCTACCGTTGTAGAAGTACCCCTAGCTTGATCATTGCAGGGTTAGAAAAGTTAAGTTAAATCAGCAGCTTTCGTTAAACTCTACATACTGGCAATATCCTTACATTATTGCCCGTTATTGTTGTAGTCGCAAGTACCACTGCTGAACGTGGGATCCTGGGTCGCATTCCTAGACTGGACAAAGTGTTACTGGGTTTTTCCACTAGGCATTTCTCAGTAACAACCCGGCGTTTGGAAGTTGGTATTGTGACACTTTTGAAAACAAGTAAAGCCGTTGGTCTTGCGCCTGATCTCACCCCGGTCGTGTCTGATTACTTACCGTTCTATCTTACTATGAGAGTGAGGAAAAAGAGAATGCACCTGTGTTTGCGCACAAACTTGTGCACTATAATATCTTCTGCGTACTTAGCTAATCTTCGTAGAGATTGACCACCGAAGATATTATTGACAAGTTTACTAAACCTTTAAGACAGTTAATTGATTCAGGCGTGACCTTGCGGAAATCCGTTATAAAATACAATAGACGTGGATATATCTGTTCCGCTTAACTATTCCTAAAGAGCCATAACCACACCGACTGCTGAGCGCAGACGCCGTCTGCACTCAGCAGTCGGTGTGGTTATGGCTTATGGCTTGTTATGGCAGCAGTCGGTGTTCGGGTTCGCAACAAGTCCATCGTCATCTTGAGAATGCCTCGTTGAGAGGTAAAACACGTATCGTTTTATTTCAGGAGTTTTTTATGGCTCTTTAGAAATAGCTAAGCGGAACAGGTTACTAAATATATCCACGTCTATTGTATTTTTAACGAAATCTTTATCAATATATCTTTAGTCCAAAATACGCTCACATTGGTGACTATACTGGTTCCGTCACGTAATAAGAACGCTGACCGTTTACCTGCGCACTGAGTGATTTATAGATTCCAGCCTATTCCAAAGAACTGAGAACTATTTTGATTCTACAATTACACTCATATTTTAAAACAAGACCTTAGTACTTTAGGATACGACTATACCCGACACAGACACATCTGCTGCACTGTCGCTCAGCGTTCGTTTTACGTGACAACAACTATACTAATAATTCCATACTAGGATTGCTTAATGCTTATCCGTCTTTAGCCCTTTTATAAGATAGAATAGAAATTATAATTATGTTTTCCAAGATTAATTGTAAAATCTTTCCAAATTGTATATATGGCGTTGTTACTACAGAGAATCACTGACTCCCTAAGTCATTGGAACCTACACCTAGTTTAGGAGTCAAGAATATTTAAATATTGACCTTTGTATTAGGCCTTTTTATATTTTAGTAATAAGGATATCGTTTAGGAGTTTTTGATGAAATAAATAATGTATTATTATTATTTAAATAACCCACACTTTTGTTCACAGTAAGCACCATGGGTATAAATATGGGTATGATCTTCGCGTGGCCAGCCTTCACCATTACCATGTTCCAAACGACAAACACAACGCTGAACAGGCCGATGACAGACACAGAGATTTCACTTTTTGGCAGCTTGTCATCAATAGGAGCTCTTCTGTCCACACCTACCGCTGGTTTTATGTTGGAGAAGTTGGGGCGAAGATATTGCTCTATTCTGAATGCATTGGGTTTAGTTGTAAGTAATCTTTCTTTTATTGGGTCTTTAGTAACTTAGTGATGAATTTTGTCTTAGTTTCTTGCTGGTCCTTCTCATAAGAATCTTTGTGTACGAGAAACCAAATAATTGGCCTTTTGTTTAAATAAATCTTTTTACATTTTCTATTTATGCCTATTTCTGGCTTTTGCATCTCACAAAGCTGCTTTATTTTTATGTCAAATCTTATTTGATTCTCACTATGACAATTTTCGTATTAATTGAAGAGTTAGTTCTTTATACGCCGATATAATAATAGTAGATTGTTATACGAGGGGCTAAAATATCCCATTATAACGCGCTAGTTGTACTCCCGAGCTCTAGCGAAGGAGTAAATAGAAACCGAGTTATAATGGGTTTTTAGCGCCGTGTGTTACACTGTACTTTTCACTACGATTGCGAGAAAATAAAATAATCCAAAACAAAATTAAATAGCTTATTTTATTTAAAAAATTGTACAATTTGTTCAATCTGATTATTTAACGACAGGTTTTTTCCCGGCAACTTAATTTCGGTCCTCTGTGAAAATAACCTAACATAATATAACCTGGATTAACACATAGGATACTTTTTATCCCGGTATGCGGTAGTATGTTTCCATAGGATAATTTTCGACTCCCACGCGAGCGAAGCCGTGGGAAAAAGAAGAACATTTTATTTCTGAAAATGGAACTAAATGCGGCTATCTCTTCGGTAGAATGCGTGCATTGCGTTGCGGCTACAGAAGAAATAAAAAAGGCATTGGTGAAATCTTTAGAATTTTTCTCTAATTACGAATTGAACTGGTGACCGTAATATAATTTACAACAGTGAAAATGTCATCATCTAGTGAGAACATCTTCATAGAGGACTGAAATTAAGTTGCTGGAAAAAAACATCTCGTTAAATATCCAGAATTGTACAAATTGTACATTTAAATAAAATAAATTATTTAATATTGGATTATTTTATTTTCTCGCAATCGTAGTGAAAAGTAAAGTGTGTAACACACGGCGCTAAAACCCATTATAACTCGGTTTCTATTTACTCCCTCGTTAAAGCTCGGAGGTAGTAAAACTACCTCGTTACAAAGGGTTATTTTAGCCCCTCGTATAACGATCTACTATTATTAGCGACTAGAATCAATATTCTATTTTTATATAAATACTGACGTTCAAAATTCAAAAGTCATTTATTCAAACTAGGCTGAGAATCAGCACTTTTCGAACGTCAAAATTACATAAAATAGTCCCCCAAAAACGCCCACCCTTCACCACTTCCTAGTGCCTTTAGCTGGGAAAAAGAAGTGGCGCAACAAACTCCCTAGCAGCACAGCTGTTTGTTCAAGTTAGAAAAATGATTCTATACAATAGTATTCAAAATAACTTACATAATGCAACACAAAACATAATTCAAATGATCAATTATATAAACTCATATAAACTGTCAGTAGGTAAGCTAATTCTGGAGAAAGAACATAAACATTGTCTTGAGTTAATCACAGCGACCAACTATTCTTATCATTTAAGTAATCGTTGAGAATCAAGCCTTTGAACAAAGGTTGGATTTTACTTTAGTTTTAAATGCATTAAAAGGCAAATCTAGCAAAGAAGAGGGTAGCTTGCTTCAAAAGTGCTTATTTATGTGCCTAATTGAAATAAATTATTTGATTTTGACTTATTATGTTGACAGCTCGTCTGGGTCCTATTAGTATGCACCAGGAATGTAGAAACAGTCCTAGCAGCCGTATTCCTTTCTGGGGTCGCCAGTTCTGTAGTCCTAGTGGCCACGGTGTACATCAGTGAAATCTGCCAAGATTCCATTCGAGGTTCCATGACGGCTTCTATGATGGTGTCATATGGAATTGGGATGCTGTTTTCCTATTTGCTGGGAGGATTTCTGCCTTACAATATAATGTTGTATGTTGGTCTGTCTGCGTCAGTTGCTGGGGCATGCTTGCTGTTCATTTTGAGAGAATCGCCCATGCATTTGCTCAATAATGGAAAAGAAAAGGTGAATAAATAGCTTTATTTTTCTTTTTAACCGACTTCAAAAAAAAGGAGGAGGTTCTCAATTCGTCGGGATATATTTTTTTTTTTTATGTATGTTCCCCGATTACTCGAAGACGGCTGGACTGATTAGAAAAATTCTTTTTTGTTTGAAAGGGTATACTTTCAAGTTGGTCCCATTGTCATTTGGTCACGATCTGATGATGGAATCTTGGAGAAATCGAGGGAACTCTTCAAATATTAAAGGCACATCTATAGCGATTTGGGTATTTTTGATGAGCAGTTGACATAAGGCTATTGTTACTTAGATAAATTACAAATCAACCCACTAAAAAGTGAAAAAAAAAACTTTTTTACAAAAAATACAACCGACTTCCAAACTACAAAGTGAAAAATAACTTTAATTTCGGAAGTCGGTGTCTTTGGATCAGTATTTTAGTTTTTTGACACCGACTTCCGAAATTAAAGTTATTTTTGCATTTGCTCAATAATGGAAAAGAAAAGGTGAATAAATAGCTTTATTTTTCTTTTGGAAATCAGTTTTTCGCTTTGTGTTTAAAGTAACGCTTTGAAAGTAAGGGATTTTATTGAGATATTGGAAAGTATCGTTCACTTTTACGCTAGTAACAAAATTATAATAGTTTTAGTGCATTTAATCAAAATAGTTCTTTTGCCGTAATGCTGGCTGGCTCTTTAACAACGGACCAATTTGGTAGGACAACAGTGGAGCCAACATTACAACATAGGAACTATTTGATAAAACACACTCTATAATAAATATATTTTGTTTTTTTTTTCCAAACGCATTGTTCTATCTGAATGCCAATATCCATGAGTATTTTGGTTGGTATGATAAAATGCTTATAAATTATAACATCAGGAGCATAAAAAATGCGTTAAAATTCAATCATAATATGCGTCAATAACAACAGCAATAAAATTATTTCCTTCCGAATATTTATTTTGGGACCGTGACTAGCAGCTAAATGGAACCTAAAATTTGTACTATTGTGCTTAATGTAGAAACTAATAACCTAGTTTAATTTTTCAGGAAGCAGCACAATCTTTAGCGTTCTACAGAATGTGGAAGTTGGAGTCTAAAGAACTTTTGGATGAAATGAACAGCATGAAACGCGCTCTGAACCCAGACCTTGGAGGTATGTTGTGTATATCTTTAAGTGGTACAAATTGGTACCCTAATTGCGTAATACACGATCAAAGAGCAATCTGTTTCGATTTGAAACAGATTGCTAATCCATTGCTTCATATGTTGGAAAAAAATCTGCTGAACAACGGACATAACGAAATGAACGTTGTTGAACTGTCAAAATGAAACAAATTTGTCATAATCGTTTACGAAAATAATGCCCGTTTTCACCTTCACTAAGTGGCACTTAAATAAATTCCTAAATAAAAGTGTATTGTTGGATTTTCAACACTATGCTTAGCGCTGAGAGTTGAAAATCCAACAATGCATTTTTATTTAGGGATTCATTTAAGTGTCACTTAGTGAAGGTGAAAACGCGCATAAGTTACGCAATTAAGGGTATACCGTAATGCACGATCAATCACAATTTACCCCCCCCCCCCCCCCAGCAACAGACAAATGTTTTAGAATCAACGACTACTTAAAGTCTTAAACGATAAATCATGTAATTGTTTAGTTTATTTTATTTGACTGTTTGTGTTTTAAATCAATTTATTTTCATTTATTATTGACATTACGATGCTTTTTTAATTAGTTATTTTGCAATATGTGGTAAACTAGCGACCTCGAAAATTGATGTTCAACCAGCAGCTAGTTCGTCATGTTTCCTTAGATGTCACCGCTTGCGGTAGCATTGGGGGTGGGTTGCTGCTTTCCCTCAAATATGGCGAGGAAGGCAATGGCTTATCTTTGCGTTATGCTCTTGATTGGGTGCTGCTTGTGGTGACTGGTCGTCTTGCTGACTATGGTTTTGTTATTGTTATTTTATTAACTGTTTATTTGTTTTTTACTTCGATAGTTCTAGTTTATCATTAGTAACTTTGAGTTACAGCTTTAATAGATATATGTAAACGGGCATGCCCTATAAGGCCTGTAGGCTTTCATTCGGGTATTAAGTTCTTTTTACTTTTTATTTTCACTTGAGTATAGATATATGTATATAGGTATAGATTTCGATGTTTTTTTTGTTGTTGGTACATTGGCGTGTGCTAGATGACACATAGTAAATAATTTAATTTAATGTTTTGTGTTGCGTATTGTAAATTATTTTGCATAAGTATATTTGTATAGAATCTAGTTTTTCTAACTGAACAGACAGCTGCGCCGCTGGAGAGTTTGTTGCGCCACTTCTTTTTCCCAGTTAAAGCACTAGGAAGTGATGTGAAGTGAAGGACGGGCGTTGTTGGGGGACTCTCTAATGTAATTTTGACGTTCTAAAAGTGCTGATTCTCAGCCTAGTTTGAATAAATGACTTGAATTTATAACCAGGTTAATATTGATATAGAAAATATTGCATAGTAAGTAATACCACAATATTTTGATACTTGTAAGATAGACAATTAATATTTTGTAATTATTTTTCCCACAGAGGAGACGCCTGAAGAAGAAAAGCTGAAACCTGACATGAAACCCGCTGAAAAACTGTCTATTTGGAAGATAATTAGTAAGTATTCCTATCCTTTCCAAAAAATATAAGAGACTAGACTAATTAATAATCACAAGTAGATTCCTGAGTACCCACTGTCAGTAAATCTGTCTTTTGAGAATCGGGACCAGGGTCTACTTTCCGAAGGGCAGAGACAGTTAAACAAATACCAATTTTGACGATTATAATTTTCACATTCATTATTCCGAATCTTTAACAATAGGTACGTCTTTAATCCCACAGGAAAATCAAAATCATCACAACGAGCTTTCTTCGTAAGCATGGTGGTGATGACAGCAGCCATTTTCCAAGGTTTAGTCGTGGTTCAAATATACGCGGAACCCATATTCAGTGAAGCAGTGCCTACTGCGTCTACAACTCTTTTGAGTGTTATGTTGGCTGTTACGACTGTTGTCGCCGGGATGGTTGCTGCGTACTGCACTGATCAGCTTGGAAGACGGGTGAGGCCCTTTTGTTTACTGTTAACCTAGTACTTTTATTATGGTCATTGGCCTAGTGGTTGCAAGCACGACTGCTGTACAGGAGTTCAATTCCCAGGATGAGCAGACTTATAAATTGGGTTTTTGCATTAGACATTGCTTACTAGGAGCCCAAAGTCTGTATTTGTATCGGTTAATGTCAATTATAAGCTTACTTTTATAATATCTTACTATAAATATCTCATAAGGGCCACATTACTGACGAAAGTGTTATCTAACGCAGATTTTATATGGGGATAGATTCCTTCTGCATGTAGAAATTTTAGATCGTAAAGCAGCCTGATCTTCCACTTCTCCCAGATATCCATTTAAAATCAAAAGATATGTAAAAAGCCGTGCAAAAAAATGACAAAGAAATACGGTATAATTTCAGCCTCTCATGATCTATGCATCCCTGGGCGGCGGAATAAACTGTCTGGTACTAGGCACACAGATGCAGTTTCATTGGGGACCGAGCTGGCTGACGGCACTGTTCATATACGTGTTTGCAGTCATGTACACCTGTGGCGCGGGAACTGTGCCCTTCGTTCTTCTAGGCGAAGTGTTCTTGCCTGAGGTGAGTGATGCTATTGTTTTATGTGATCCTAGTAGCTTAGAAAAGAAGAAAGAAGGAAAGATCATAGGCGTTCAGATTACAATAAGTATTTAAAAAATAGTGGTGAGATGGTGAAAGATTTTTTGTGCAAACAAACTTAGAAAATATATTATATCTACAGGGTTTTTGGCAAAACGTTGAACATACGAAAATGGTGGATAGGTGGGGTCATCTGCTACTTACTCAGCCCTAATTTATTTGGCTCTGGCGCCCTGGATATTAAAAAAATATTTTTTGCTTTCTTCTAGTTTCACAACTTTCTTAACTTTAAAGTGTAATTTTTATTTAAAAATTGGTAAAACAGGCATTTTTTTTTTAATCTTTAACATTGGCAGATTCTTATAACAGAAAGATGTAAAAAATGCTTAAATCCTAATTTCAACCTACATTAAAAAAAAAAACCAGGGGGCCAAGGCCAAATAAATTAGGGCTGAGTAAGTAGCAGATGACCCCACCTATCCACCATTTTCGTATGTTCAACGTTCTGCCAAACACCCTGTATATATATAATAAAATAGTAACGAAATCAAAACTTTACATTGAATATATTTAAAATATAGTCTTTAGAATTTTTCCTACAAAAAAACAACAAACTACACATTGGATAAGTTGCACTTACTTATTTTCTCATAGAGGGTGATAAAAAGCAGAGTGCCCACCTCGAGTGCAACACTATTTTAAGCTCGAGTGACGTACTTTGAATTCCTTATTGCGGTCAGGATTCAAATAAACCCTCTCGCCTTTAAAATAGTTGTTTGATCCCTGGGCAAATAATCTACTATTTCACTATCTTAATAAAATCTTGAACATCTCTTTTACCAAAACGATTGATTCACAAAACTATGCAGTAATACAATGGGCATACTTAAATCCTTTGATATTCTGGCAGGCACCTTTTGGTCTTTTAGCTCATACTGAAAAACAAAGGACCACATGCTCATTTACAGCCGTGTCTAAAATGAATGGCTCTTCTCTTTCCAGGTCAAGAGTTTCTTCTCCATGGTGCTATTCGAATACGCATGGCTCTGCAACTTTGTGATCCTCTACATCTTCAACCCCCTCCTCAAGGCTCTCGGCTGGGGTCCTGTCTTCTACATATTTGCCGTCGTTTGTTTCCTCAGTTCCACCTTCTGTGCCTTCTTCTTACCAGAGACGAAAGGATTGACAGTGGAAGAGATTCAAGTTCGATTCGCTAAGCCAAAAAGAAAAGCCCCGTTGTACTAGCTTGTAGGTTGTAATAAATTATTTTTGTTTAAGGAATTTTTGTGTTTTTATTATTACTTGATCTTGAAATATCCTGACTGTATTCAATTGATGACATTGTCTGATTAAGCTGAACCACAAGACACGATCAATTTAGATTTATGTCGATCAAAGGTGTGTAACGGGTATCGAGTAACCGATGGTCAATCGATATTATATTTGAAGGACTTCTTACCTCAAACAATTAACATTATCGATAGTGTTATTTATACCATAGCAAATAGCGTGATAATATTTTTTTTTAAATATATTGTGGTGTTTTTGTTATTTGACTTATAGATTATTTATACTAATTTTCAAGTTAATCAATCCACACAGTATAATCCTCCCCTGTAAAATCGACGACCCTTTTTCGTCCCGTTAGGGGTAGCTTTTCAAAAAACCCTGATATACGTTTTTATTTATTTTCAGTCTTAAGTATAAATACTAAGTTTCGAGTTAATCAAACCGCACGGTAAAATTCTTCCATACAAACTTTGATAGCCCTCCAATCCTTATTTAGGGGGTAGTTTAAAAAAACAAAAAATGGCTAACTTTATAATTTACATAAAAAGTATTCGTGCTAAGTTTCAAGTTAATTAACTCAAGGAATAAGATTTTTCATACAAGCAAAATCACCCCTTTTCACCCCCTTAAAGGTCGAATTTCCAAAAACCCTTTCTTACTAGATGCTTACCTACGTCATATTATCTATCTGTGTGCTAAATTTCAGCTCAATCCGTTCAGTGGTTTGAGCTGTGTATTGATAGATCAGTCAGTCAGTCATTCAGTCAGTCACCCTTTCCTTTTATAGACATAGATACGCCACACTGAAAATCATGATCACGATGCAAGGTAAGGATCATTTTACTGCCTCTTATCTGTTGTGTCATTTATAATCATCATCATCATCCTTATCATAAAAATAAGTCTATTTATAATTGCAGGGTTCCATTAGAGACGAGCAAGAAAGAGTCAATAAGAAACGCCGGAAGAAATAACGGTTCCGCACCTGTATTTCTTCCGACTAATAATGACAGCGAAGATTTTTATGAACGGTATTATGTATTGATGTATACGAAATGGCCCATGCGACCACCCGTATTTTTCTAAATATTCATGAAAAATTATCGAAAATTAACTTTAAAAGGGGGTCTTTTCTTTTTTTTTTGTGTTATTTATTATCTAATAACTTCTCCCGCTCTAGGCGGAGCGGGAGGGCATGTCAGACTCTTACTGACTAAAACCCACCCGTGTTCCTTCAGTTGCCCTGTTACCGGGAGCCACGATCTCCCTTTCGGTTTTCTTCGCAAGGGGGTCTACCTTTAATATTTTTCATGTTATTCAATTTTTAATTTTTGAGTAGCGTTTGTGACCTTGCTTTACATTTCTTGCCATATCTCCGATTTTATTGACTCCAATTGGATTCTGTTTATTATTTCTAAAAGCTTATGAGTAATAACTCATAAGCTTTTAGAAATAATAAACAATATCGGATTAATTAACATTTTATTAAAAATTATCGATGATGAATGAATTATATTTATTGTATGTGCTGCAATGCCGGTGCGAGCTTTATATGATATCAAATTCACACTCTGGATTATATTCACAATATTCACTCTACTGGGCATTGTATGGAGGTTGAAGTTCTAGAACAAAGAATTTGGCAGCATCATACATGGAACTAGGAGCTTCTGGACACTGATATTTATCACCCATTTCTGCAAAAGGGGGCTACATTAGCAAAAATGAGAAACCAAGGCTGCAATAATATTGACGCCATTTTCTGAAAGCTTGTCGCGAGGTTTGCGTAAGTGTGCATTTATTAAACTGAAATTTAAAAAAAATTAAACTTAACAGATAAAGTTACTTAATTAAATAGGTACTAGTTTATTTACACAAGTAAACCTCGCGACAAGCTTTTATCATCATATAAATTTTGTATAATGAGGTTATAAGTTTATAGATAAAATTTTAAAACAAAATTTTATTTTCTTCTTTTTAGAGCATTTAAATAAAAGCTTTTTTTTTCAAAAAGGTTTTTTTTGCTTTTAATTTTTTATGAAGTATGTTGCTCACTGCTCTTTATCTCGAAAACTAAAATGTTTTAGCTAAATACTAAAAGTAACTTGAGTCTATCATGGATTTGAACGCGGGTTCCCTCTATCTGGCAGAATCTTAATGCTCCGAAATTCATTTGGCATAACACATTTGGCATAATCTTTTTTAAACGAATATTTTAATGGCATAAAAATTATTTAATATAATTATTGTTTGACCGAATTTTTATATGTCCGAATTTACAATGGCATACTTTTAAGATGGCAAAATTTTATTTGGCATAATTACCTTTGGCAAAGTTAAAATTCCGCATAATTTCGTTTAGCATAACGTTTATTTAGAGCGACAATTATTTGGTACAATTTACTAGGCATACTATAAAGATGGCAGAATTTAATTTGGAATAATTTTATTAGGCATATTGCCATTTCTATAAAATAGCATTTTTAACCTTAAATAAAAAAATGAAAATTGTCTTAAAAAATCAACATGTTGTGCTACAAAATTTTGTGACAGAAACGAATCGCTACGAAACCGACTCTACGTAATTTTGTCTGCTCTACCCCTAGAGTGTAATTTAAACCCGCGTAGGCGTGGAGGGGCGAGGCGGCCCTCGAGCTGAGGAGCAGGCTGCATGTTGCATGCTTGCTTACATGCTGCATGGTGTATGCTTGTTTGCATGCTGCATGCTTCCTGCATGCATGGTGTGTGCTTGTTTACATGCTTTTATCAGGGAAATGATGATGCCAAAAGATGATTCTATCTGTAAACTTTCTGAGATATGATAGTTCTGCCTTTTAATGATTATCGATATGAAATTTATGCTAAACGACTATTCTGACTGTGAACTTTCTGCGATATGATGGTTCTACTTTTTAATTGTTATGGATATGAAATTTATGCCTAAAAATGATTCTGACTTACAAAATTATGAGTTTTGAATGTGTGATACAATAATTAATGATAAATGAGTGTCTGCCAAAAGATTTTCTGCGAAATGAAGTTTATGCTATTCGCTGTTATGTAAAATAATATTATGACATAAAAAGTTCTGCTATAAATGGTGGACCCTTTGAACACACATGTCTTTTGGGGGGGTTACTACTTAATGGAGCTGTCTGTACGTATGAAAAACAAACAAAATATATAACAGGGTTTTTTCAGGTGAATTTCGTAGGGTTCTGCACCATAACCTAAGTTTATGAACAAGAAATCACGATGATGAGCATCGTGAGAGAGATCACCTTAATAACTTGTTTTACCTTGTGGAACGCAAATAAATGAATATGAATATGAACTTAATCCACGTTCATTGTATTTATGTTTACCTCGTATATTATATCATTATTACCTCTGATAACACATGATATAACTAAAAAATCTTTTAGTTACTAGCCAGTTGTGCCCATGGACCAGCATTGAAAACGTCGAAAGTCAGAAAAAAAACAAAAAATCTGATATTTTTAAAGTTGTGATAGTTTATTTTAAGTTTTCAAAATGGGTGTGCTATATCAGTTTCTTGGCACGGCAATAAGTGAGTACTTTTTTTTTTTGTTGTGTCTACATGTTGTGGCTACACATGCAGGCACTGCATGGACACACAACATGTAGACACAAAATGTAGACACAACACACAGACACATCATGTAGATACAACACGTAGACACAACATGTAGACCCAACATGTAGACACAACATGCAGACACAACATGTAGACACAACATGTAGACACAAAACGTAGACACAACATGTAGATACAAAATGTAGACACAACATGTGGACATAACACGTAGACATAACTTGTAAACACAACATGTAGACACAACACGTGGACACAACATGTAGACATAACACGTAGACACAACTTGTAAACACAACATGTAGACACTACACGTAGACACAACATGTAGACACAACATAATTGTGTTATGTATACCTGGATGTAAACGCGGGGTAAGTCTAACTTTTGCTACTTTCACAACGACTGATTGGTTTTTTCTGATACATTGGTTTCATGAACCTCTTATTCTAATCTATCACAAATGAGTATATGTATATGTTATCAGCAATATATACTAATATAATAGAACTGAAGAGTTTGTTTGTTTGAACTTGCTAATGTCTAGAACACCAGTCGGATTTAAAAAAAATCTTTTTGCGCTTGATACCGCAATTCTTGAGGAAGGCTATTTTAACATCACGTTAGGACCCTCAGAAGCCGAGATAAAAGAAAAAAGTCAGAAATAACGATAAGCGAAAAGGAATTAAAAGCGCGGCTGGGCGATGCGTTGCGACGGGGTACAACGGGGGAACAAGAAACACGCGAAGTCGTGGTCTGAAGCTAGTGTTTTTATTTTTTTATTTTTATTATCTTTATTTATTAATGTTGGACGTTTGTTCATATTTGAACATGTCACCCCCGTAAGTATAAACATGAAAATATTACATATTACAATACAAATACAACTCATCATCTGCCTAGCCTTTTCCCAACTATGTTGGGGTCGGCTTCCAGTCTAACCGGATGCAGCTGAATACCAGTATTTTACATGGAGCGACTGCCTATCTGACCTCCACAACCTAGTGACTAGGTAACACGATACCCCTTAGTAAGACTGGTTGTCAGACTTTTTGGGCTTCTAACTACCCGTAACGACTGTCAAAGATCTACAAATGACAGCCGGGACCAACGGCTTAACGTGCTTTCCGAGGCACGGAGGGGACTTGGTATGTAAAGATGGTCACCCATCCACGGACCAACCGCGGCAAGCGTAGCTTAACCTGATCGATCGACCCGTGCAGCTGTTATTACTTAGCCACAAGCCCCTCTAATACAAAAACAACTACATAACTACAAAAATCAACTACATCTACAAATTATTCAGTGTATATTAACTTAAGATGATCTATTCTTAATACCTATATGTGTAAAGCCTATATAGCAATTTGGCCTCCTCCGAAAGAGGATAGGACAAAATGCTATTACACCATCCAACACTGAAAGGGGATACCTCGTTTTGAAGTGCCAGATATCCAAATGCTTCGTTACGAACACATTCCATCAAGATGTGATATACGTCCTCTATAACATCACATTCAGTACAATTCGAAGAGTTGACTTTTTCCATCATGAATCCTTAACCTTATTTAATGGAATGTGTCCTGAGCGAAGTCTAAAAGTCGTCACAATGTCACCTTCCCATATTGCATTTTTCAAACCAAGGGACTCGAGGCAACGCTAGTTGTAAAGTTCTGTACCTAATTCTTTTGGTGAGTGATCTTTTTCAAAATATTCAGACCACAATTTGGTAGAAAACTCTTTAACAATACCGATTAAGTTCGTATAGTAAGGCAAGCAATTGAAATTAATACCATCAACCGCAGCTTCTTTGGCCAATTTATCTACAGTTTCATTACCAATTAGACCAATTTTTTTTTTTCAAAAAGTAGTTTGTACATGGTATACAAAGTTGTCTTATATAATTAGATGTTATAAATAAATAGAACCAGTACAACACATATAAAAATGGTCATAGGACTCCCTTTCCTAAACTAGGCAGAAAATCTGTCTGTATCTTAGGAAAGAGTATCTAATATGTAGTAATATGGGAAGGTATCCACTGCAATATTACTTTCTTATTTATAGTATTAAGTTCGGATAAGGTACTTAATCTATACTAATATACTAATACTAATAATAATATTATAAAGAGGTAACATTTGTTTGTAAGTTTGTATGTTTGTAAGTTTGTATGTAGGGGGTAATCTCCGGAAGTAATGAACCAATTTTAAAAATTGTTTCACTGGTAGAAAGCTACATTATTCGTGAGTGCTATAGGCTATAAATTATAAAGATATCATGCATATTAGCCGAACTATCTCAATTTTTATCTAGCCAGGCGGAAAAAAATAGCTCTTACAACAGAGTTATTTGCATGCGCTGCCTTAACAGTTGTATATAATTGAAAACAATGTATGGCAACCTGATCCGCTTTGAATAGTTCTACAAAAAAGTCCGCGATACCATATTTCTATCTTTTATATTTTAGCAGATATAGTAGCTTTTATGTGTTAATAAAAGTATTTTTCAACGTACTTACCTTTGGACGATTTTTTAAACAACAAAATATTAAACCTTATCGAAAAAAATATTATTATGATCACAAGAACATCATAGAAATACAATTTGCCCAAACCAGTATGTCAATTGGTTAAATAGTTTCGAAGATAATATAAAATTACTCAATCGCAAAATGCCGCCGTCCATTCTCGAACCGCATTAGAACATGCTTTGTACGGTTATGCAATTACGTCATTTTTCTGAATCGCGGTGTTAAGATTTTCCGCGGATTAATGACCCTCTCCAGTTTTTTTTTTTTGTTAGCCTATGTTGTGTCCCACTGCTGGGCAAAGGCCTCCCCTATTTCCTTCCAAATCTCTCTGCTTTGTGCAATTTCAGGCCATGTTGGCCCCGCAAACATAACTAGATCGTCACACCACCTAGACCTCTCCAGTTATTATTTAAAATTTTCGTCGTTAGGTAGGTAAGTTATACGCAGTTGGTTGGATGTTGTTGGTCTTTAAAATTGTTTTGGTTGCTCGGTTTCTTAAAACACAAATACTACTTCGTTCTCATTCTTCGAATACTAAGTACTTCGTTCTAATTCTTCGAGTTCGAAGCTGTGGTATTTCTGTTTTTGGTATATCAGACAGTTTCAGCGATTGTTTATCATGCCTAAAAGGAAATTACAATTTTCCCGTCAGACATCTCAGACAAGAGCAGCTCGAGTACGCCGTACGGAAGAGTCTGCTCTTGAAAATCATCAGCGTCTCTCGAGGAATAGAGAAAATATTTCGCAAGCACGCGCTGAGGAATCTAGCTCCGAGCGTTCACAGCGGCTTGCTAACCAAACTGTGAGAACATCGCAGGCCCGTGCTCGGGAATCTAGCGCTGAACGTGCGCAGCGTCTCAGTGATTTAAGCCAGCATGTTTCTGCAACAAGGGATAGGGAGTCTAGCGCTGAGCGCTCGCAGAGGCTCGCTAGCCAAAGCGAGAGAACATCGCAGGCCCGTACTCGGGAATCTAGCGCTGAACATGCGCAGCGTCTTTCTGATTTATATGCAATAAAAACAAAACCCTCTTTTTGGCAGTCAGGAAATAAATCATAGCACTTAGTACTAACCGAACTACACTCATAATTTCATCACAAGTTAAAATGTTTACCGCCCAACGAAGTGGGCACGGGTCAGCTAGTATATAATAAGCCAAAGGAATACCCTTCATCATTTGAGTACATCGCACTAAATGATGAAGTGCGCTTTTAGCATCAGTAAGTATTACAAAATTAGTATCTTTTTTAATTGATCTAATGTATGATAATGATTCTGCAATACCGATAAGCTCAGCGTGCATAATGGATATTTGAAGATTATTAACATTAAGTTTTATGAAGTTCTTTATTTGTATATCTATAAAAGCAGTGCTATCCCCTGTTTGTCCTTGGAGGCATCTGAATATATTTTGTAAAAACCTGAATACCTTTTAAGTAAGAATTTACTACAAATGAGCAATAAGTTTTGCATTTTAAATTGACGTTTAGGTTTATCCACTTATCAATTACAAACATCCAATGGTTTCAGAGACTTTTATAGAGGATTCATATCATGGGTGTAGATAAAGTCTTGTATACAACTGTTATAATTAGGTATTATAACACTCATGTGATACTATTATCATAATACCCCTTATTATACAACAGTTGCATAAATATTTCAGTATGTTTTAGTTATAAGAATAACAAGTAATCTAATTATAGTAATAGCTTTTTATGCTAGTAAACATTACAGTTATTATCTTTTACTGTGAAACTAAGGCTCTAGGGTTATTCTCCACATGACTAGTGTGCGATACATTAAATGCGTTACAATGTATACCATGTATACCATGTTGGTATCAAGAACACCTACAAAATTATAATGGCATGCGACGACGGCTTTACCTTGACCATTTTTGTACCTATGTCTTGATTTCTGTCTGAAATATTTGCTTGTTTCGTACTTTTTAGATCATTTTTATTTTCCCGTAGCCGGGTTACAGTTTTTTAAACTTTATTTTTTTTTGCGAGAGCTTTTTTATTTAGAAATTTGTAGTGAGTCAAGGGTCGCACAGGTAGCTATTGACCAACAAAGCAATCCTTTTAGATTTTTTATTGCTCTTGACTCTGACATTTGATTTTGAACCCTATGACTTCGAAGCCAAGTGTAGCTTTATGTTTATTTGGGTCACAAAGTAATTTTTGTGAAGCTGTTATTATTATGTTTGCATATTTAAATATTAGTGAAATGGAAGACGGCTGAAGATCAAAATAAGATTAAGAAGGCTTCTAGCGAGATTTACAAGAAACATGAAACGGATAGAAGCCAGACTAAGACAATGGAAATAGCAACGTGTAACATATAAAACCAATGTAAAAAATAATAAACCCATACCCTTGCATCGATCCTGCTCGAACTACGACCGAACATAGGTATTAATATTTATTCCCATTGAAAAAACGCACCATCTCTGCAGGATTTTTACGGTCTGTTTGATTCTCAAAAACAAGGGTCTTAACAAAAATCTGATGCTGCAATGCTATTGATTGATGAGCGTAGGTAAGCGTTACTATAGCAGCCGAGCGCTGCAAGCAGGAATAGGCCTTACGGTGTTCAGATATACGCGTCCCCGATAGTAAGAACAGAAAAACAAGAATTCGGGCGACGCGGTTCGGGATTTTCGTCGGGGTCTTAGTAATTACTTGTGCCGAATAGTGTTTATAACTCATAACTGTATTATTTGCAAACTCGTTAACCTGGGGTGAACAGTGGCAAGCTATAAGGCGAACTTGTACCGCGTCGAAGCTGGACATAAACAACGAGGAGCCGGCCGATCGTGCCCTGGATGTTTTTGCGGACAACTTAACCAACTTAGTTAACTCATCAGAACGAAGAAGAAAAGAGTCGGGATAGTAGTTTAACCCCGCCAAAAGATTCACCGGTGAAGCTGGACTTGAACCATCCTGGCGGAGAGAGTTATCATGAGAAACTTGATTAACCACGCTTGGAATATACCAAGACAAAAGAAAATTCCTGAAATGTGAACCGTACCCAAACTCATCAAGAAACACAGGATGTGCCATCTCGCACATGTGCACAGGTGCCACAAACCACACCCATACTGCATGTATGTACCATGCAGTATAAGACTAAATTCAAGGAAGCCGGCCGACCTGTTTACACATGAAATGATAACCTAAAACAGAACATGACTTACTTCGACAACGAAATCATTTTTGGATGGACACTATCTAGCTATACATAAATTTATTATGTTAGTCTTTCCTAAAATTACTAATTTATTGTTGTTTAGCCAATTCACAATGTCCCTGAGTGCATTATTTATTTCCTGTTCATATTTATTTGCATCAGTACAACTGATTAATGCGGTGCTGTCACCAGCAAATAAAATCATTAGGTCTTTAATGTACCATGGTAAGTCGTTTATATAAAGCAGAAATAAAAGAGAAGTTAGCACCCCATCCCGAGGTACGCCGATTTTGACATCTCTGTATTCAGAAAATATTTCTTTTCGCGTTTGCTTTTTATACATATCCTAGATATTTCCATGTATTGTTCAGATTCAGATTCAGATTATTTATTTGTAAACATAGGTAACAGATATACAGGTGTGTGAGATGTTACATTTCTGTGAATCCTCTATGCTTTGCCATTAGGCGTACAAATGTTAGTATCAATTTTAATTCATGTTCACTTAGATATGATTTGATAAGATTTGTCATATCAGTGAGAATTGCACTTAATAATATAAGTACTTACGCTTTTGTCAATTTTTTTTTTTTTTAAGACTACCTAAATAGCTATATAAGCAAATCCTAAATAGCTAAATTAACACCTTTGTTATTCCTAAAACCTTTTTGTTCATTTCACAGAATATTATACGTACATTAAAAAATATGAATTGATCCATTTAGGATTTTTTCGATGACTTTAGAAAAAACAGGAATTAAGGCAACGGGTCTGTAATTGGCTAAATTTTCCCTTTCGTGTTTTTTAAAGACTGATTTTACGATAACTACATTTAACGCTTTTGGAAACACTTCAAAACTGAGGCATAAGTTTATAATGGGTTATGTTGTGTCGTAACAGGGTTGCTGATCTACCAAATCGCCATGATGCCCTTACTAAACTTCATTATTGTCCACAGTAAGCATCATGGGAATGAACTTGGGTGTGATCTACGCGTGGCCAGCCTTCACGATTACCATGTTCCAAACGACAAACACAACGCTGAACAGGCCAATGACAGACACAGAGATATCACTGCTCGGCAGCTTGTCATCAATAGGAGCTGTTCTGTTCACACCTACCGCTGGTTATATGTTGGAGAAGCTGGGACGAAAGTATTGCTCTATTGTGAATGCCTTGGCTTTAGTGGTAAGTACTCTTTCTTAACTTTGGTCCTTGGTTATTCTGTTTAGGATCAATCTTTAAAACCGTGAAACAAAATTCTTGACCAAAATTTGAATCCTTTTTTTCTTGATATAATTTCAAACCAAATGTGCATGCAGCTTTTACGTCACACAAAACTGCGTTAATGTGTTTAATTTAAAATCCGGCGATGATAAGAATACTGTTCAATTGTGTGCATCGTTATAAGATACTTTAAATTTTTTTTAAGAAAATATTTTAGTCTTTCTGTCCGTTAATCACAACGGACATGTATCATCAATGCATCTGCAATACATTAATTGTGACAGTTTTTCCATGAACAACGATCTTAATTTTATTTACAGCTCGTCTGGGTGCTATTAGTATGCACCAGGAATGTAGAAACAGTCTTAGCAGCCGTATTCCTTTCTGGGGTCGCTAGTTCTGCAATCCTAGTGGCCACGGTGTACATCAGTGAAATCTGCCAAGATTCCATTCGAGGTTCCATGACAGCTTCTAACATTGTGTTATATGGAATAGGAGTGGTGTTTTCCTATTTGCTGGGAGGATTTGTGCCTTATAATATTATGTTGTATATTGGACTATCTGCGTCAGTTGCTGGGGCATGCTTGCTGTTCATTTTAAGGGAATCACCCATGCACTTGGTCAATAATGGAAAAGAAAAGGTGATCATATAGCTTTTTTTTCTTCTGGAAGTTGTTTTGTCCCTTTGTGTCCTACGTAAAATGCCTTGAAAGTAAGGAATTTTCATGAGATGTTGTAAAGTATCATTCTCTTTTGCGCTAATAACAAAATTATAGGGGTAATGATATATTTTGGTCTTGCTCCAAACGCATTGTTAGATCTGAATGCCAATATCCATGACTATTTTAGTTAGTATGACCATAATCGTCTGGAGCATAAGCTCAGCAGTGGAAATTCAGTCTTATGCATCAATAGCAATAGGAACAAAAGTACTGTGACAAGAAGCTAAATAGAACCTAAAATGTATACTAGTGTGCTAAATATAGAAACGAATAACCTAGTTTACTTTTTAGGAAGCAGCACAATCTTTAGCGTTCTATAGAATGTGGAAGTTGGATTCTAAAGAGCTTTTGGTTGAAATAAACAGCTTGAAACGCGCTCTGAACCCAGACTTTGGAGGTATGTATCTATGTTGTATGTGTTTTGTTGTAAAAATATTTCTACAAATAGGCTGAGAATCAGCACTTTTTGAATTTCGAAAGTGATTTATGACTGCTTCCAAAATGCCTTCTCTCTACATCACTTCCTAGCGTTTTAGCAGGGCAGTCAGAAGAACTACAAAATACATGCTGACTATGCTATGATAATGGACTTTTTTATTCATTCTTTCATTTTTTGCACAATGTGAACAAAGTTACAACTAAGACAAGGCTTAACTAATGAGTACATGACCCTGTTAGGGCGCAGCAAGTTAACTTATAACAAGGTCAAATTTGCAACATAAAATATTGCTCTAGTACAATACTGCCGCGGTCTATAATGACTACTTTGCTGGTCGCGCTGATGATGGCCGACAGCGCAGCGTAGCGCAGCTCCAGGCCGACACAGCGCGGTCAGCGTGCAGCACTTGAAGGACGAGCTGAGATAAAGGCCGAGGCCGTAGGTCGAGGCCAGCAAGGGCTGCAATGATGGCCAAGCTGGAAGGCCTAGAGCGTAGCTAGGCTAGCTCGAGGCAATCATAGCGTGACCAGCGAAGCAGTCATAGTGGGCCAAGGCTTGTATAGTGCTTTACTCAAAAATGCAAGTACCTAATCTAAATAAAACCAGCAAGTAATTTCAATAAAATATATATTAATTAACTAGAAATTGGCGGTGTTAAACACATTGAATCGGAAGAATTTTCGCTTTGAGAGCTCATTTTTAGCAAAAAAGTCACAAAATAAAAATAAAATTTTCGCTGAACCGCGCTTTTGTTACTTCTTTGTTTTTTTTTTTTAACATTGGTGGTTGGAACTGTACAGCCAAATATGGAATAAAATCTTTTTGTACCTATCTCTATAAATACAAACAGCTGTGTTTTAAATAAAATCTTTTTGCATTTGATTTTTTAAAACGTTGAAACGTCAAAATAGCGGCCGGCAATGTTTTGCCGGCCTGTTAGAGCGACCAGCAAAACATTGCCGGTCGCTCCTTGAAACAGAACGGCAAGGTCGACTTTGCTCAAACAAGGTTGTCAAAATAATGACCACATTACATGCATTTTTGAATAAAATAAATAATATTACAATATTATGAATCTTATAAGATAGAAAATTTATATTTTGTTATTATTTTGCCCACAGAGAAGACGCCTGAAGAAGAAAAACTGAAACCTGACATGAAACCCGCTGAAAAAATTTCTCTATGGAAATTCATTAGTAAGTATTCCTATCCTATTTAAAAAATATATAGCAGTAGACTTATAATCACTAGTAGTTTCCCGAGTACGTACTGTCAATAACTCTGGCTTTTGAAAATCGGGACCAGGGTCTGCTTTCCGAAGCACAGAGACAGATCAAATATCAACTTTTATGATTAAATTTTCACACCCACACATACCTATTGTGGTATAGTAATCTTATTCCAGGTGCATAGTCTTCACATATAATTATATAATTAATGTATACAAAATATTCTAAAACATTTTAAAAGAGTAACCGGTGGAGTTTCTTGCCCATTCTTCTCCATACAAAAACTACCTTTTGGAAGGGGCGACTAGAATCAATTCTATTTTTTGTAAATTTTGACGTTCAAAAGTGCCTTTTTGTGCGTAATTGAAATACATTATTTGACTTTGACACATTTTTAACCATCTGTTTTTTTTTATCCACAGGAAAATCAAAATCGTCGCAACGAGCCTTCATTGTCAACATAGTAGTGATGACTGCATCAATTTTCCAAGGTTTAGTCGTGGTCCAAATATACGCGGAGCCCATATTCACTGAAGCAGTGCCTACTGCGTCTGCAGCTCTTTTGAGTGTTATTTTGGCAGTAACGACTGTTGTCGCCGGGATGGTTGCTGCGTACGGCACTGATCTGCTTGGAAGACGGGTGAGATTCTTTTATTTAATGTTATCCTGATACGTTAAATATAAAAAAATACAAAAAATCTTTATTACTAGAAGAATGGGTACAGTAAATCTCCTTAAATACAAATGTGGTCTTATATAATGTGCGCTTAGGTGTCAAAAGGAGTGCTTTGGCACTCGGACTAGGATTACCCTGTATCATGAATGCCATCACCTTCCTCCGGCCCAACTAGAATAGTTCTTTATACTCACAATTAAATTTTGAATAAATTCTGAACAAAAATATAATTAACTTATACAAACAAGGATATACACAAAAGGAGTATGTGTGTGTGTGTATTGGGGTGTGTGTGTGTGTTTGGTAGTGTGTGTCCAGAAGGTATGAGTGAGTATGCATTGGTGAAAAAGTCAGTTAACCCACTAATTGTATAAGTCTCTCAGATTCTTCGTAGTTGAGATATTTCAGCCAGTTACTTACAGCGTTCTTGCATTGCTGTCGGATAAGCAAGCAAATATTTAGAACGACATTAAGTTTATTGTAAGACCGTGAACCCAGTATCCAATAATGCCGCTGAGCGAGAGCAGTTCTATGTCTCTCTGTGCTACACTGTCTCGTTCTTTTGCGCTTGCCTTATCGTAGCTGTAGGGAGTGTGGTATAGTGGCATGTTTACGTAATTTTATTTGGAACACAAAGAGTTGTCTAACAGTTAAGACCTCACTCTCTTTATACATGACTTTAAGGACCGATCTTTGTACTCTTTCAAGACGTAACATACTAACTGCAAAGGTACCACCCCAGACAGAAATACAGTAGCTCAGCAAACATTGGGTAAATGCAAAGTAAACTGTTTTCAGTATTTTAAGAGCTGCTACTGATCTGAGTTTCTGAACACAAAATTGAGTTTACGAATACAGGGGACGAGTACATCAATGTGCTTTTGCCAACTCAGCAAACAATCGACCTGGACGCCAAGGTATTTTATATTAATTAATGATAACACCTCAAATTTTGAGGTCCTCTTGATACGGAGGCAGTCTCAACAGGTGTTGGCAGAGTCGCAGCAATGCGCCTGAATTGTATATGTCTCTGGTTGAGGTTGGCTTTTTTGCGAAAGGGAGAAAGTTACGAATGATGTTTTGTCTAGGTTAAGTGTTGAAAGATTGCCAGATAGCCAATTCATAACAATTCTAAAGGTGTCTTCTGAATAAACTTTAGCCTGCTCTCAATTCGAACCATTAATGAGCAGTGCTGTGTCATCGGCATAAGACAAGATTTTAGTATGAGGCAAGGCTAACGTGCATAAATTGTTAATGTAAATTAAGAACAAAGTTGGACCAAGCACGCTGCCCTGGGACACACCGTAACTGACACTGCTCATTGTTGACAAGAGTACCAATCTTAGCAGACTGAGTTTGTTCCGCTAGATAGCTACGAAAAAATCAAGAACTCTTCTTATCGACAAGAATAGGTACCGAGACAGTGTCAAAAGCCTTAGACAAACCAAGAAATAAGTTGATGTATTTGTTGTCGTGATCTAGTATCCTACTGATATGCTCTGTTAGATCTATATTTTTAGTAATGTCATATGGTAATTTTGGATCCCTCTCTCTGGATATGGTTGTTATAGCTTGTAAGAAAGAGTTCAGTTTTCCAGGGGAATCCATCAAAAGCAAAAGATTTGTAAAAGCCCTGCTAAATAATAATAAAGAATTGTGATTAATTTTAGCCCCTCATGATCTACGCATCCTTGGGCAGTGGAATCAGCTGCGTGGTGCTAGGAACACAGATGCAACTTCACTGGGGACCGAGCTGGATGACGGCACTGTTCATTTACGTATTTGCTGTGTTATACGCTTGTGGCGCGGGAACGGTGCCTTATGTTCTTATAGCTGAAGTGTTCTTGCCTGACGTGAGTAATGCTACTGTTTCATGTGTTCGTAGTACCTTAGAAAGAAAGTGTTTTTCTCAAACATGCTTGGAAATTCGAACATTATTTTGACAACCTTCTTCGAGATAAATCGAAATTACTGTATTTGTCAAAAGCAAGCGAGAAGGCGACCGGCAATATTACTAGAGTCCACGCCACCACTGAAGTCGGGCGGAAAATTTGTGGAACTACATTTTTATAAATGTAATTTGATGCAATAACATAGACACTTGCGCCGCGTCTATCGGACTTGATTGGTGGCGCGGACTCTATGAAAATCCATATCTTTCATATTTAGCGGCCAAATAAATTAATATGAAAATTTATAACTGTCATGTTATTGAAAAATGGAACTAACTTTTTACTTCGACCCATGGCAACCAAGGCGGTAACTTATCAAAGATTTTAAATTTTGAACTGGCTTAGTAAATAGATCTGTTTAAACTTTAAAGTAAATAAAGAAGGAACAAATGAACATATTGGCGCGTGAAAAATTTTATTCGTTCGTCATTGATTCTGGAATTATTAATTTACTTAGTTTGAATTTCCTCGCATTGTTTGAGAAAAGTACTACAGGGTGTTTGGCAGAACGTTGATCATACGAAAATGGTGGATAGGTGGGGTCATCTACTACTTACTCAGCCCTAATTTATTTGGCCCTGGCCACCTTTTTGCTTTCTTCTAGTTTCACCACTTCCTTAACTTTAAAGTGTAATTTTTGTTAAAAATGGGTAAAATAGGCAATGTTTTTGTTTTTTTTTTTTAATCTTTGATGTTGGCAGATTCTTATAAAAATTATTGCTTTATTCAGATGTTAGCTAGAAAAAAAGTTATGAGTCCTCAAACTTACAGAAAGATGTAAAAAATACTTAAATCTTAATTTCAACTTTTTTTTTTTCTTGGCCATTATTGTCCTATTGGTGGGCAAAGGCCTCCCAACCCTCTTTCCACCTCTCTGTCCAGAGCTTCCAAGGACCAATCTTTCTTAAAGGAGTCCAGCTCATCCCGCCATCTTCGTCTGGGCTTGCCGCGATGTCGTTTGCCATTAAGCGGGACCCACTGGATCGTAAGTTTGGCCCTTGATCGTTAGACTTGTATTAAAAAAAAAAAACCAGGGGGCCAGGGCCAAATAAATTAGGGCTGAGTAAGTAGCAGATGACCCCACCATTTTCGTATGTTCAACGTTCTGCCAAACACCCTGTATACAAGCCTTAGCCGCAACCAAGCATTGATGGACCCACGCACATGTGCCTCGGATTCGCCTCGGCCCAACTTTTCACGATTGTCCGTCAATGCTCTAATTGCTGGCCGTGACATTAATATGCTATAGCAAATAAGTTTTTTCTTTGAAAATAAAACACAAAAAAGATAAGACTAAAAGAAAGCCTTCTATAGAGGAAAAAAAAAGTTCTTTAAGCAACACTAGAAAATTCAGTTGGCATTCTGCATTTGACCAACGATGGATTTTCTATAATGGTTGCAGCTACATCGGTACCTACGTACATAGACAGATTTAATTGTTTTAGCATTATGGCAGGATTCTTTTTGATATTTTAGGACACACTGAAAAACAAAGTACCATATTATGTTCATTCGCAGTCTTTAAATTGTCTAAAATAAAATATGTCTCTTGTCTTTCCAGGTCAAGAGTTTCTTCTCCATGGTGCTATTCGAATACATGTGGCTCTGCAACTTCGTGATCCTCTACATCTTCAACCCTCTCCTCAAGGCTCTCGGCTGGGGTCCTGTCTTCTACATATTTGCCGTCATTTGTTTCCTCAGTTCCATCTTCTGCGCATTCTTCTTACCAGAGACGAAAGGGTTGACAGTAGATGAGATTCAAGTCCGATTCGTTAAACCAAAAAGAAAAGCTCCGTTGTACTAGCTTGTAGGTTATAATAAACTATTATTATTAAAGGAATTTTTGTGTTTTATTATTGAATTATCGAAATAAATACTAACTGTACCTACTCAATTGATGACATTGGTGCCGATTCTCTTGTCACAAATGCCTCTAAACTAAACTAAAAATAACCAAAATTAGTTTATTCCTGTCAAACGACGATTTCCCATTCTGAAATAGACTAAAGTGACAAAACTTAACTAAATTTTAGTTTGACAGCACTAAGATGGCACTGAGATATTAGTTTAGTGAAAATGGCAATTTGGCTATTCTGAATTTGACGTTTTTCACCTAAAATTTAGATTTTCTAACTAAATCTGACTATTTTTATTAAAAACGTGTGGAATAAAATCAATTGTCATGAACTTTAAATTCACACCAACACCTCGACTTCAAGTACCGTATTTTTTTTTTTGCTTATATCTCGAAAATAATGTGTCCAATCACAAAAATAATGAAAATTTCAACCCCCTTTATAAGTCCCTGAAACCCCTAACACTCCACATGTAAGTAATATTTTTTCTTATTTTCCATACAAAAAGTGAAAAATTCCATATAAAATACGTCGAGGCTGCTCACACTGCGCGCCTCCGGCTCTAAAAAAATTCACGCGCGATCTTCTTACCAGAGACGAAAGGATTGACAATCGAAGAGATTCAAGTTCTATTCGCTAAGCCAAAAAGAAAAGCCCCGTTGTACTAGTAGGTTATAATAAATTATTTTAAAAGTTAAATAAAAGTAAACGTAAAACTAAATAACAAATAGTTTTTCTTTTACGAGGCAAATTTTCATCAGAATCGTATTGGGGACATCCGCCGAAATGACAAAAGTGGTTTAATTTTTTTTAAACATAATTAAATTAAATCCAAACTAAAAAATATTTTTGTTTCAAGTGGGTAACAACATTTTCTATTTAGAAAAAAATATTAAAGGGAAAGGCAAAGGCCAAGGGAAAGGGAAAGGTAAAGGGAAAGGCCGGGCGGGGACGCCCTGGAAGGATATACAGTGTGAGTCTTTATAATCTGCACATACTGAATCGAGGGAATCTTTGCTTAATTTTATCGACGGAAAAAATGATAAAAAAATTCTAAATATTTTATTGACATTTTTAATGGATTTTTTATTTATTTTTTCGTTTCTGTGACTCCAGTGTATACAAAGCGGTGTAACTTTTTAACTCGATGTTTTATCACGATGAAACAAACTCCATAATGATTGGAAGTAATTAGGTGTCCGCATTAAATGAAAATTGTGTAATAGAACTGCCACCAATTAAAAATAAACACGTTTTTCCCTCAAAAATCTGATTTTTTTTCATCAATTTTTGCAATAATCGTAAAATTTCTCAATAAGATGCCCCGATTACCTTCATTTTTTATTACTTTAAATTATTCCTCATCGTATTAGCTACCTAATAATAAAAATTGTATGCTTTTAGCTCAGACAAAACACTTTCTATCAAGTGTTAAAGATGGCACTTCGAACGCGCTATTTTTGTTCTCTTAAGGATGATTTATTTGGGTTCAATGAATGAAAAAGAGTTCAATTAAAACATTTATTATTTTAAAGAAAATTTAATGCATTAGGTTCTCAAAATGTCCACCTCGTTGTTGTAGGCACAAAGCCGCGCGAACTAAAATTTGTTGTGTCGCTCTCCTTATCATTTCGGGATCATTGCGAATATCATTTGCACAGTTAATTATGCGATCACGCAAATCGACCTCACTGTTGATGGGAGTACTGTAGACGCGTTGCTTCATGGTCCCCCACAGGAAGTAATCAAGGGGCGTTAAATCGGGTGAACGCGCAGGCCACCCTACAGGTCCTAGTCGTCCAATCCATTTATCACGATAATTTTCGTTTAAAAATGATCTCACATTTGTGGCATAATGGGCAGGGCATCCGTCCATCTGCAGAAACATCCTTCGACGCAAAGACAGTGGTACATCTTCCAATAACTCAGGTAGATCGTCAGTCAACAAACTTAAAAATCTTTCACTGTTCAAAGTTCTCGGCAGTATGACTGGTCCAATCAACATGTTATCGATAAGACCAGCCCAAACATTTATTGAAAATCTTACTTGAAAAGTCGATGAACGTTTCAATTTCGGGTTTTGACCTCCAGGGCACCATCTGTGTAAATTTCTACAGTTAGTAATACCATCTCTGGTAAATGTTGATTCGTCCATCCATAGTATGGTTTTCGGAAAGTTTGGGTTTGCTCTGGTATTTCTTTGAATCCAGGTGGACATCACACACCTTGGACGCCAATCTACGTCTTCATGTAGATGTTGCACTCTTTGGTAGTGGTAAGGGTGCAATCCTTCTTTCTTTAAAATACGCCACGCTGATTTTTGTGATATTCCGTGACGAAGAGCCAGTCGTCTAGTACTTATGGATGGATCAGCAAACAAATCGCTCAGTACTGCTTGTTCCAGAACCACATCAATAATTATTTGAGGCGGCTCGCGACGATCTCTACTTGATTCAAGTCCAGTGATCGACAATCTTCTGTGAACTTCCTGGAAGTTGCGGGCAGATGGCACTGGTTGCCTGTTAGGAAACGCAGCTATGTAAGCTGCGCGCGCAGCTCTGGCACTTCCTCGTCCCATCCCATAGTAAAAATGAATGTCGGCAATGTGTGCCGGGGAGAATTCACTTAAGCGCGGCATCACGTAGCAGCGAACGAAAGTCACGAAACTCAGGTAGCAGTGAATGAAAGTAACGAAACACATGTAGCAGCGGCGAATAATTCGGAGCGACTGCCTGTCTGTCATCCCTTCTGGTCCCTTCAGCTGGCCCTACCTCCCCGCACCCCGACCCGCGCACATTCTCAACAAAAAAGGACGTCTACCTGCTAAACAATTAGTGCGTAGCCGTGCTCTAGGCCTTTCTTTGGCTGTTGATAAGAAATGATGGGATTGAGTTAAACCCTTGCAATTTTTACTATTGGATAGCTAATACGATGAAGAATAATTTAAAGTAATAAAAAATGAAGGTAATCGGGGCATCTTATTGAGAAATTTTACGATTATTGCAAAAATTGATGAAAAAAAATCAGATTTTTGCGGAAAAAACGTGTTAATTTTTAATTGGTGGCAGTTTTTTACACAATTTTCATTTAATGCGGACACCTAATTACTTCCAATCATTATGGAGTTTGTTTCATCGTGATAAAACATCGAGTTAAAAAGTTACACCATTTTGTATACACTGGAGTCACAGAAGCGAAAAAATAAATAAAAAATCCATTAAAAATTTCAATAAAATATTTAGAATTTTTTTATCATTTTTTCCGTCGATATAATTAAGCAAAGATTCCCTCGATTCAGTATGTGCAGATTATAAAGACTCACACTGTATACTGACCTTATTGGTGATGTTCTTCAGAAAGGCCAGGTGCGTAGTACTCTCAACCGGCGTGCGTGTATGACCAGATGTTTGAACGTAAACGAGGCAAAAGGACTATGTAAGGATCGTAGCAGGTGGCGTTCTGTAGTTTCTGCCTACCCCCATGGGAAGAAGGCGTGAGTTTATGTATGTAGAAAAATATTTTGACTGGATTTTTACTTTCTGCATTTTCATCCACGCCACGAAAATTTTCTGTTTAGGAAATTCACCCTTGTAGGTTTTGCCTTTTTTTTTACAAAATCTTGCTTCATGCTTTTATAGCGTATTTTTCTTGTAGTTTTCATGTAACTAGGAAAGTACTCTCTCAAGAACACGTCAACCCCAACGGTCATCGGTTCTACGGCTAATATGGCCGGCCCATTGCCACTTCAGCTTGCTTATTTTGAGAGCTATGTCGACAACTTTGGATCTCTGCATGCACTATCATTATTTTTCAATAAGAAAAAGTATTACGAAAGGATGAGAGAATTACCACGAAAATATTGCTAAACGGAGCATGTAATACATACATTCTGGCACAAAAAATATCAAAATGACAACGTTCGTTCGTATGGAAATCCATCCTACCAATCACCAGCTTGTTTTGTGTCGTAGGAACAGGACATGAACAGACCAAACATATACTAGAAATAACGTGTCTCGATTATCAGATCAAAGTCGTGGCTTTACTAACAGAATTAACTCATGAAGGTATCTATCTTCGAATCAGCAAGTTTCAATCAAACTTTTTGAACCGTTTGGGGCTGAAACACTAGGGCCATGGGGTCCGAGTGCTCATCGATTATTCCGGGACATCACCAAGCGGTTGGTCGACTCTTCACGTGACCAAAGGGTTGGCCAATTTTTAGGCCAAAGAATTAGAATTGCCATACAACGTGGCAATGCTGCCAGCCTTTTGAGCACCTTTTCCACCGACAACGATTCGGATGAATTTTTTGATGCCCAATGATTTGTTCCTATATTTTATTTATTTTTTTCCTCTGTATATAGTTTGTTCTATTTACTTGGGCACTAATATTAAGGTACACACATAAGACTGATAATTGATAATAAAAAAAAACTGTTTAGCAACTTTGAAAGAAATCGTGTCCGTATGAATTGAGGAGCCATGTCTCATATTTAAACGCGGGTACTACCAATATTTAGTAGTAAATTAAGCGATTTTGTAGGCCCGACCCTGGAATTTGTAGTAAAACACTTTAAAAGATACACGACTTTTAAGGTGGCTCCTCAATTCAGACGTCTGAATTGAGGTGCCACCTTAAAACTCTAAAACTAGCCGACGGATATTTTTGAAAATTTGGTAGGATTTAGTAGTACTTATGCATAATCTCTACAAAAAAAATGAGTTTTGTACGGCTGAATTTGAGATAGCTACAATGTTTTGATTTTTCATAAAAATCCATAAATTTCACCGCGCTGTTTCTCGGAAAGTAATCAACCAATTACAACATATTTTTAGTATAATTTAGTAGTAAATACGTTTTAATTTGTAGTATAAAAATAAAATGAACAAACTGCATCATTTCGCTAATACAACATATTTTATGTGGCTCCTCAATCCTGATGGTCTGTAGAAAATAAATGTACGTAGAGCTACTAAAGTAGTTGATCAAATCGGATAACAATAGAACCTATATTTAGTAGAAATTTCTACTAAATATTGCCGTAATCCAACATTCTGTACATTCAATATTTCAAAAGATATTAACAAAATAAACATTACTTAAAAATCTAGTGTGGAACGAGAGCCCACGACCAAAACCATATCACATCGTTTTACGGCCAAAACCGTATAAAATCATTAGTTTAGATGATTCCTGAATCCAACTCGGTGGGAAGTACCGGTCAGAAACGTCCCAGTTTTACGGAAGCCTATTTCTGCTATGTCAAAAAAAATAAGCACACGGTTTCATCACAATATGCCTGGGGGCCTACCACCAGCTCATAAAGCAGTATTAATATTAAAATAATACTGTTTATGAGCTGGTGGTAGGCCCCCTGATATTAAAAACGTACATAGTTTTCGTAATTTTACTACAAAAAAGTTTGTTTTCAGACATTTTGCGTGTCACATGTGGAACGAGCGCATTTTCAAAAAATGACAAAAAATGTAACCTATCTGTTTCATGGCAACCTGATTCAATTTTTTTAAATCTTTTCTATATTTAATGAAAACCTGTTTTCAGACATTTTAAATATCATACTATATAACTCCAAAAACAGAAAGAACGTTTCGGATTCGCCCGGCTAACGCACGGTGCTTGTTACGCTTACGACACCGATGATGAGTCCGACAATAAAAAAATAAATTATTAATTTTATTTCAATAAACAGTTGTTTTCAAACGTTATCACGTTTCATTTTGTCCAATTTATTTAAAAAAACCTTTCTATTTCAGTTTGATGGTTTCGGGTAAGCTCTTTATTAATCGTACGTAAAAACGATTTATTTTGAAAAATGATTTTTTGCATCAACTGACCAATGTTCACCTGAATACAAGATTTTCAGACGGGTTGCTATGGGTTTTATTTTTTGCCCTATTTTTAATTTTCTCAAATGGTCTTCTGGGTGTAACGTTACTGCATATACTGGTTTCAGAAAATTGTGTTTTCGGTATTTAAAATCTATCGTTCAACTACATTCTGAAAATCAGACAGATTGCTATGAAACAGTTCGGTATTTTTTTTACATAGGTATTTCAAATGCGCTTAGGTTAGACGTGACGCGGAAAATGTTTGAAATTTTTGGATTCAGAATCTTCTGCAGTTGTAGCCATCGACATTTAAATTTTCTTAAGTTTTTTGCAGTTTGTAGGTTGAAAATACGTCTCCCTAAGATAGATTTGTTCCATTAGAACATATTATCTCTTATGGGAAAGTTATTTTTGATCAAGATACAACCTGAGACTGACCTGCCGTAATCTTTTGAGTACGTAAAAGAAGAAAAAAATACGTTACTAATCAGACAACTTTTCGATTGAACCAGGTTGCTATGAAACAGATAGGTTAAAATTTTTGACATTTTTTAAAATGCGCTCGGTCCACATTTGACACACAAAAATTTCTAAAAACAAACTTTTTTGTAATAAAATTACTAAACCTATGTACTTTTTAAATATCAGACATATTGTGATGAAAACGACTGCTTGCTTATTTTTTTAAAGCAGAAATGGGCTCCCGTAAAACTGGGATGTTTCCGACCGGTACTTCCCATCGAATCGGTTCAGAATCATCTAAACTAACGATTTTGTACGGTTTTGACCGTTGAACGATGTGACATGGTTTTGGTCGTGGGCTCTTGTACCACACTAAATTGTTAAGGAATGTTTATTTTGTTAATATCTTTTGAAATACTGAATGTACAGAATGTTGGATTACGCCAATATTTAGTAGAAATTTCTACTAAATATTGGTGCTATTGTCATCCGATTTGATCAACTACTTTAGTAGCTGTTTGAGATAAATAGTAAACTTTTGTGCCGATAGATGGCGTTGTTCATTTGTTGTCCATTTCTGAATCTCGATGTTAAGATTTTCCATCATTTAATTAGGTCAGTAAATTTGTTATGCAAAAAGGAGCTTAATACACACTTCCAAAATACATTCAGTCGTTTCTCTTCAGTATCATCCTGGTTTGTTATGATAGTGAGTGCTGCAACAGTGTTGTGTAGTGAACGGGTTGTTCATATGGTCCTTCGAAGCCGGACATTGTCCGATATTTTTTGTGTCAACCACGACTTGGCTGGGCAAGTGGATCGCTTGCGCTAACTGGCCAAGTAACAAAGCAGCAGCGGGTAAGCAGCAGCTGCAGCAACTCCGCAAGCAGCAGTAGCAGTGCGGGCAGCGCGCTACTGCAGACGGGACCGGGTGAGGTCATCGTCAGGAATCAGCAGCTAGGGTGAACAGGAGGAGTGACGTGCAGGGACGCAACGTCATTTCAAATCAATCAGTGGACGAATCATCAGGTGGTATCAATCAAGTGGAACAACCGTGAGTGAACTTTTATTACTAAGTGCAAGTGCCAGTTAAATTGATTCAGTCGTGGAACGTCTTGGAAATTAACTTTAAGTTTGAACCTTATTGCCTTGAAGATTGGAACTGAGAAAAAATTATCTGAATATAAACTTTTACTTAGAATTATTTAGTGTTTTAGACATAGCTTAATTTTAAGGAAAATTGGTTGAGACGGGGAACCTATGCCCAAAATTTTATGTTGGTAGACACTTGTAATTTTTAACACTTATTTTGTTAACGACACTTAGCAAAATTATGATAATAATTATTAACTTGTAGTATTTTCCTCAAATCGAATTCAAAACTTGCAGGTTTAACATTTACGTGCAGTTATTTACTTCTTAGATAATTGAAACTTTGCAAGTTTATTAGTAGTTTCAGTGTTTGACAAACAATAAATATCTTGAGGACTTTATATAAAATGGAGTCTTTGGTTAATAAATTAGAAGATACTTGTACTAGAATTAATAAGGCTTACGGTAACTTTAAAAAGTCACCAAAAGAGAGAATAACCCGTCCTTATGTTAAAGTTAGATTGGAAAATTTAGAGAAATTGTGGGATCAGTTAGCGGATAGTCATAGTAAATTGTACGAAGAATATGATCCAGATGACATAAAACAAAGTTCATATGTTAAAAAAGATATTTATGATATAACTGAAGAAGTCTACATTCAGTATAAGACTGAATTAGAAACTGTTCTGGAATCATTTGAGGTTAAAGAGGAAACTCAAAAAGAAAATCCTAAAGATGTTACTAGTAATTTTAAACAGTGTCAAGTCCAACTACCTAAAATTGTTATTCCAGTATTTTCCGGAAAGTATGAAGACTGGGTCACCTTTCGAGATTTGTTCGTGTCGCTAATTCATAATAATAACTCATTAGATAATGTACAACGAATGCAATATTTAAAAGGATATTTGTCTGGGGAAGCGGAACAGCTACTAAGACAAATACCCATATCAGATACAAATTATGAAAGGTGCTGGGAAGAACTAAATGCGCGGTATAATAATAAAAGATATTTATCACATTTCATCTTGAAAAGGTTACTCAGTCAAAAGAATCTAAATAACGAATCAGGTATGGGTCTCAAAGAATTGATGGATAATACTAACGATTGTTTACATGCACTAAATAACCTTGGTATCAATACTACTAACTGGGACCTCATAGTGATTCATATACTTACCTTAAAGTTGGATCCGGAATCCCGAAAACAGTGGGAATTAAACGTTACGAGCGACAATTCTTTCGATGGTTTACCCACTTTTGAACAATTTAAAAAATTTCTAACTAGTCGCTATCGAACGTTTGAATTTTTGGATGCGGGATCCAACACAGGAAGAGCAAAACAAATAGAGAAGCCTAAAGTGTTTCATGTGTCTAATATGCAGTGTAAATTCTGTAAGGAGAATCATAAAATAATAAATTGTAAAAATTTCGTAAAAACTGATGTAAATGCCAGACGGGAGTTTGTTGGACAAAACGGTTTATGTTTTAACTGTTTAGGGCATAGTCATTCGGCCAAGCAGTGTTTAAGTTCAGCCGTATGTCGAGTTTGCAAGCGTAAACACCATTCTTTGCTCCATCCCGCTGGTCAGATAAATAGCGATGCAGAAAATACAAAAAATTGTAAAGTACCTCGGAACGATGACGAAGGCACGTCTATTGAACAGAAGTCTGCACCATCCAAACCGTTAAACTCTGACACAGTGTCTACATTTTTCTCGTCAAACAAAATTAAAAGACATAATCAGGTGTTGCTAGCCACGGCTCTGGTAAACGCTACAGCCAGGAATGGAATGATTCACACTATCAGGGCGTTGCTTGATCAAGGGTCTCAAGCTTCCTTTGTGACAGAGGCAACTGCGCAGTACTTGGGTCTTAAAAAGACGCCAGTAAGGGGAAACATTTCAGGACTGGAAGGAAATACTCATGTTTTATCAAAGTTTATGGTAGAAATAAAGCTTACCTCTATTCATAATCCAAGCGTAAAGGTTTCAGTTGCCGCTTATGTATTGAAAACAATAACCACGTTTCTTCCTTGCAAGAAAATAGTATCTATGGACTGGGTATGTGACTTACCTTTAGCAGATCCACAATATAACACACCAAACAAGATCGATATTTTGCTTGGTGCCGAGGTTTACGGTCAAGTAATTCAAGAAGGAATGAAAAAGGGACCTCAGGGAAGTTTAGTAGCGCAAGCTACTTCATTTGGGTGGATTCTTTCGGGTGTGGTAGAAAAATCACATCAACCTCATGAGAATGTAGTAGTCATGCATTCTTATGTGGAGGAAAATGACTTGCTAAAAAGGTTCTGGGAATTAGAAGCGGATACAGTAACCAACAAAAATATCTTAACTGAGGAAGAAAAACAATGTGAACGATTCTTTGACGAAACGACAAAAAGAGACAGGGATGGCCGGTACATCGTACGGTTGCCGTTTAAAACTACAGATCCTGAATTTAAAATAAAGAATTCAAAAAAGATAGCTGAAAAGAGACTTACGTCATTAGTTACAAGATTGGGTAAAAATGAAGAAATGAAAGTAAAGTATCAAAAAGTGTTAGACGAATACTTACTACTGGGACATATGGAGAAGGTTCCTGAAAAAGAAATAAATAACTTAAATGGAATTTACTTACCTCATTTTGCGGTTGTTAGGGAAGACAAGGATACTACGCAAGTGAGGATAGTGTTCGATGCATCATGTAAAGGTGATAACGGTGTTTCATTGAATGATCTTTTAATGATAGGCCCAACCTTGCAGCCAACTTTAAGGCATATTTTGTTGAAATGGAGATTGTATCCAATTTGTTTATCTGCTGACATTGTTAAAATGTACCGGCAAATCAAAGTTGATGAACAGGATGTGGATTTTCAAAGAATTGTGTGGAAGGAAAGTTCTGATCATCAAATTAATGAATATCGTTTATTGAGGGTGACTTTTGGTACGGCATGTGCCCCGTATCTTGCTGTTAAGGTGCTTCAGCAAGTGGCCGCAGACGAGAAGGATAAATACCCAAAAGCTGCTAATAAGGTAAAGGAAGATTTCTACATGGACGACCTGCTTACGGGTGTCGATACAGTAGAAGAAGGTATCAATTTGTATCATGAATTTAACAAGTTAGTAGAAGAAGGGGGGTTTTCGTTACAAAAGTGGTCAAGCAATAGTGGGGAATTATTGAAAAGAATAAACAAAAGCGATGAAGAAAATAAAGAAGAAGAAGGAAGAAAAATTAAAATAGATGAAGTTATGAAGTTACTTGGACTTACCTGGAATCGAATGATTGACGCTTTCCGCTACACGGTGACACTTCCGCCGACGAAGGAACCTGTAACAAAAAGAATAATTATATCGGACATATCTCGTTTGTTTGATCCACTCGGATGGGTTTCACCAAGTGTCATAGTAGCAAAAATAATCATTCAAAAGCTATGGTTATCAGGCATAGGCTGGGACGATGAAGTTCCAAGCAAAATACTAAAAGAGTGGCATACTTACCGGGATGACCTGTATAACTTATCTGAATTGCAAATACCTCGCTGGATTAACACTAAACGCAACGATGCACTCGTTGAAATTCATGGATTTTGCGATGCTTCAAAGGCAGCTTACGCCGCAGTTGTGTATATCCGGGTAATTGATGATAAGGGTCATGTGTCTGTGAATTTGGTGACAGCAAAGACGAAAGTAGCACCGATCAAGCAAATATCGATTCCCAGATTGGAGCTCTGTGGAGCGGTTCTTCTTAGTAGATTGTTGGTTGAGATAGCTCAAATAATGGACATTCGGAAAGAAAACATTCATGCCTGGACTGATTCTACTGTCGTGTTGGCCTGGCTCAATAGCCACCCAAATAGGTGGCAAACGTTTGTAGCCAATAGGGTATCTGAAATCTTAACAACTCTAGGAGCACAACAGTGGTCTCATGTTCGGTCTGGCGTAAATCCAGCTGACTATGCTTCTAGGGGCCTCAACCCTTCAGAACTCAAGAAACAAACGTCTTGGTTTAATGGGCCAGCATTTTTATGTTCAACTGACATAGTTTATAACAAACCTAAAGATATGGAGACCAATTTAGAAGTTATTAAAGTACATTTCTCGAGCACGGAAAGTAATTTATGGGACCGGTTTTCAAACCTAACTAAATTAGTGAGAGTGGTTGCTTATTGCCGACGCATGTGGATAAAAAGAAAAAAGGATAACGGTGAAGCAGCAGGGTTTTTAACAGCTCAAGAATTAAAAGAAGCATTAGATATTTGTATTAAGAAGTGTCAAGCAGAGAGTTTTGGAGAAGAAATAGAAAAGATAGCAAAGGACGGGAACTATGTAAAATTGAGAGGACCTTTAAAATATTTAAACCCTTTCACAGACGGAAATGAAATTTTAAGAGTAGGAGGAAGGTTACAGAAGTCAGAATTAAGTGAAACTAGGAAACACCCTATATTGTTACCAAAAAGATCCAATTTAACTAATTTGATAGTAGCCGACTCTCATTTTAAAACTTTACATGGGGGGCCTCAACTCATGCTAGCATATCTGCGGTCAAGATACTGGATTCTTAGTGCTAAAGAATTAGTAAAATCACACGTACATAAATGCGTTACTTGTGTGAGGTATTCAGCAGCGACATCAAAACAATTGATGGGGCAGTTACCAGCGGCAAGAGTAACGCCTACCAGACCCTTTAAATGTACCGGAGTGGATTATGCAGGTCCAATTAACATTAGAACCTCCAAAGGCCGTGGTCATCATGCCTATAAGGGATACATTTGTTTGTTCATCTGTATGGCCACGAAAGCCGTACATATTGAAGCGGTTACGGACTTAACCACTCAAGGCTTTTTGGCGGCATTTAAAAGATTTACATCACGAAGAGGCCATTGTTCTGACATTTGGTCAGATAATGGAACCAATTTTGTAGGGGCCTCAAGGGAATTAAATAAGTTATTCTCGGCTGAGAAATCGCGCTTACCAAAAGAGCTGGCTAACTGTTTGGCGTCTCAGAGCACAAAGTGGCACTTTATTCCTCCGTACTCGCCCAATTTCGGAGGTCTCTGGGAAGCTGGAATTAAGTCAATAAAATTCCACCTCCGGCGGGTTATTGGCGAATCAACGCTAACATACGAGGAGTTGTCAACCGTTTTGGCACAAATCGAGGCCTGCCTCAACTCGCGACCGCTGTCAAGGATGGATGACTGTTTGGATGGTTTAGATGCTTTGACTCCGAGTCATTTTCTTGTTGGTGAGTCCTTGGTTGCCGTCCCGGAGTACAACTTTGAATCTTCCGCTGTATCCTCTTTACGTCGATGGCAATTGACTCAAAGGATGATGCAGGACTTTTGGCGACGCTGGTCGCAGGAGTATTTAACGATGTTTTTGAATCGATATAAATGGAATCAACAAACTCCGGAACCAAGTACCGGTGATTTAGTTTTAGTTAAAGAGGATGATTTGCCACCCTCTCGCTGGCTGCTTGGTCGTGTGGTTGCAAAACACCCTGGAGCCGATGGTATTACTAGAGTTGTATCTCTACGCACAAAGACCTCTGTAATAAAAAGGTCTATTTCTAAGATTTGTATCTTACCTGTGATGTCAACCACCACGTAGCAATAATTATACTGGTTAAGATGTTTTAATGTAACTATTTTCAATTTTGTTAACTTTATTATAATATGTAGTAGTTGCATGGTGGGCGGAATAATAAAAAAATTGTAATGGAAGGTCAAACTTTTTAATTTGTCCTTGGTGGGCGGAATGTTTGAGATAAATAGTAAACTTTTGTGCCGATAGATGGCGTTGTTCATTTGTTGTCCATTTCTGAATCTCGATGTTAAGATTTTCCATCATTTAATTAGGTCAGTAAATTTGTTATGCAAAAAGGAGCTTAATACACACTTCCAAAATACATTCAGTCGTTTCTCTTCAGTATCATCCTGGTTTGTTGTGATAGTGAGTGCTGCAACAGTGTTGTGTAGTGAACGGGTTGTTCAGTAGCTATGCACATTTATTTTCTACAGACCGTCAGGATTGAGGAGCCACATAAAATATGTTGTATTAGCGAAATTATGTAGTTTTTTCATTTTATTTTTATACTACAAATTAGAACGTATTTACTACTAAATTATACTAAAAATATGTTGTAATTGGTTGATTACTTTCCGAGAAACAGCGCGGTGAAATTTATGGATTTTTATGAAAAATCAAAACATTGTAGCTACCTCAAATTCAGCCTTACAAAACCCATTTTTTTTCTAGAGATTACGCATAAGTACTACTAAATCCTACCAAATTTTCAAAAATATCCGTCGGCTAGTTTTAGAGTTGTAAGGTGGCACCTCAATTCAGACGTCTGAATTGAGGAGCCACCTTAAAAGTCGTGTATCTTTTAAAGTGTTTTACTACAAATTCCAGGATTGGGCCTACAAAATCGCTTAATTTACTTACTACTAAATATTGGTAGTACTCACGTTTAAATATGAGACATGGCTCCTCAATCCATACGGACACAAGAAATCGGCATGGAAGTGTACCAATACTGTGCCAATACTATGGGATTTAGGTTTAAAGTATGTATGTGTATTCAGTTGTATGTATGTATAACATCACGAGGTTTTCTCCAAAGCAGAAGACGGAGATGAACTGTTTTACACATCCATTTTGTCGACAGCAATGAAGATGGGAATTTTTATTCTTCTTATAGAAAGAAAGAAAGAAACATAAACATTTTATTAGGAACACGCACAGGAAATACAAACAGCAATAAAAAATAAAATAATAAAGGAGCATTTTTAAACTAACAAAGTAACAATAAAAATAATAACGACATGTGAGAGGCCAAAAAGGCTCCTATCTCAGCATGATGCTGCAATATTTAACAAAAAATATACCGCAGCGCTGGTATTCTGATAGGGTCCGCTGTGATTCCACGGATACACCAACGGACATATATACAGAGTGGCAGGGACATCGACGCGAAAACTGAAACCATGGATTCAGTACATGATTCTGAACCCCCTGCGTTGAAATTTTTCGTAGGATATTTAAAAAATATCTGCTGTTTCAGTGAAAAGTCCAATACCTACACGGTCAAAATGTATGGAACAACAGATGTTTTTAAAATACCCGATGAAAAATTTCAACATTCATTCATGTACTGAATCCATGGTTTCAGTTTTCGCGTCGATGTCCCTGCCGCCGCGTAATCCCTATAAAGTTGACTTTCATTGATTTCATTCTACAAATAGTCGCAGTATTTTTACTTGGTAGTCAAGGAACTTGACTCCAAACCGCCGTCCAAATAATCTACCAGGCACTCTTTATCAAATAAGCCTCTCCAATCGCACGTCATCTGTGGCTACTCCAGCTGTTACTAGCCACCCCACAGGAATCGTAGCTCCATCCAGCCTACGGTCCACTGCCACTTTAACTTGCTTATTATGTGGGCTATGTCGACTAATTTGGTTGTCTGTCGGATCACCTCACCATTAACCGCTAATTATGATTTGGCACTGATTTAAAGGCCGTTACCACTGGGCCACCACTGCTCCGACTGAGCAGTGGTGGCCCAGGGTAACGGCCGCAACTTACGAGTTGTAGGTCGTAGGTTCGAACCCAGACACGCGCTTTACTTTGTGTAAATTATTTTCATCACCACTGCTCTCAAAACGGTGAAGGAAAACATCGTGAGGAAACCAGCATGTCCTAGAACCGAAAATTCGAAGACATGTGACATCTACCAACCCGCACTGGGCCCGCGTGGTGGATTACGGCCCACTCCCTCTCACAGAGAGGAGGCCTGTGTCGCAGCAGTGGCAGTGGGAACATTTATAGGCTGATGATGATGATGATGACTGATTTAAAGTGGCAGTTGTATATAGTGGTTTTGGTAAGTAAAAAATTTCAAAATGCATATTTATTAACAAGTTCAGCAGTTAAAACTTAGCAGTAAAGTAAACAAAAATGAGTCGTTAAAATTATTAAAATGAATTATTTAATAAATACTGAGCAGTGAAATAACTAAATAGGCAGTTACGAGTGGGCAGTTGACAAATCGGAATTATTCGGTAAGAAATCTCGTTCTAAAAACAACTTCTAACCTAACCCAAGTGATTCACCAACAATAGAGTCACCAAGAATAAAGAATTTCAGTCGGTTCGGGTTCGGGTGTCTCCGCTCCCTGTGAACTACCGAACTATTTATCTAACTGCCCATTCCATCATTTTTACAGGCCATTTATTTATTAGTCTGCTTTGGCACGTATTTTTAACCGACTTCAAAAAAAGGAGGTTACTCAATTCGACCGTATATTTTTTTATGTGTGTTCTCGGATAACTTCGTCGTTTAGGAACCGATTTTGATGATTTTTTTTTTGTTGGAAAGGTCAAAGGTAGTACCATGATAAGGAAATCAGGATCTGATGATGGCATCCCAGATAAATCGAGGGAACTCTTCAAATATTATAGGCAAACCTATAGCGATTTGGGTATTTTTATAGTAACTCGTGCAGTTGCTCTTGGAAAGCACCATTTAGTTAAGTTGAACTGATGATGAAGACCACAAATAGCCACCGGAACTACTCAATAATAAGTATTTCACGGGTTGCGATTCGATTACTTTAATATGGTTGCAGTGCAATTTATGCTCGTCACAATGCATATGTAGAAATGGAGCTGATGGTAAAGTACCAGGAGAACTCCTCAATGATGAACGTCCCTGCATCGGGAAAAGCAATATTTTGTAAAAGGTGATGAGCAGTAATTTAACTTAGATAAATTACAAATTGACCCACTAAAAAGCGAGAAATAAAAAGGAATTTTGGAAGTCGGTTGTTTTTTTTTTTTGTAAAAAAGTTTTTATTAGTACTGACATTGTAAGACTAAATAATCGGCCAATTGTTTTTTATTACTGTCTATATTTAACTGTCACCAACCGCTGATAAAAAAATAACTGCCCATTCTTTTTTACAACTGATCATAACAATCCCTCGAATGTTGAAAAACAGTTCAAAAATTTGTTCCCTTATGATTTTAATTTATTTCATGTCAACCTATCATGCCGTAAGAAGGTTACGCGCACCACAGGTTTATGAACCTTTGGTACGTATGAAAAACAAACAAAATATATAACAGGGTTTTTCTGGGGAATTTCGTAGGGAAATTTCTGCACCATAACCTAAGTTTATGAACCAGAAATCACGACGATGAGTATCACCTTAATAACTTAATCCACGTTCATTTTACTTATGTTTGCCTAGTACATTATATCATTATTACCTCTGATAACACATGATATAACTAAAAAATATTTTAGTTACTAGCCAGTTGTGCCCATGGACCAGCATTGAAAACGTCGAAAGTCAGAAAAAAAAACAAAAAATCTGATATTTTTAATTAAAGTTGTGATAGTTTATTTTAAGTTTTCAAAATGGGTGTGCTATACCAGCTTCTTGGCACGGCGATAAGTGAGTACTATATATATATATATTTTTTACTAAATTAGGAATCCATAAAAAAATTTGACGCGTTTGATTATTAACTTTCATTTTCGTTCTTTTGAAGCAATATGTTGTTGTTTTTATGTTACCGGAGTAATCATTCTTGCATAGTTTGCTTCCCTATTCACGAAATAAACCTGATAATATTAGTTTGTTATTATACGAGGGGCTAAAATAACCCTTCTATCGAGGTAGTTTTATAATGGGTTTCAACGGCGTGTTACACTCTACTTTTCACTACAATTGCGAGAAAATAAAATAATCCAATATTAAATCATCATCATCATCATCAGCCTATAAATGTTCCCACTGCTAGGACACAGGCCTCCTCTCTGTGAGAGGGAGTGGGCCGTAATCTACCACGCGGGCCCAGTGCGGGTTGGTAGATGTCACATGTCTTCGAATTTTCGGTTCTAGGACATGCCGGTTTCCTCACGATGTTTTCCTTCACCGTTTTGAGAAATTAAATAGTTTAATTTATTTAAAAAAATATACAATTGTTTCAATCTGAGTTTTTATGGAAACTTTTTATCCCGGTATGCGGTAGTAAAAAGCTAGTTTTACATAAGATAAAGACTTTTTCGTTTTTGTAGGCTCGTCGGTTACAGACAAAAATTCAGATTGAACAAATTGTATGTTTTTAAAAATTAAATAAACTATTTAATATTAATTAACTTAATAATTAAAATAGAGCACAGTTGCTTATTTGCCTGAACTAGGTTGAACCTGTGTTTCAGGCTACGAAGTGCAAAAATACTTAATGTAATAAATTAACTATGAGTACAAAGTACAAACTAAATTAAAATTAGGTAAATAAAAGTAAAATAGCATGTTAGCGGTTCTATTTGCAGACAACAAGTAGATCTTCTGTCTGTGCATAATCTATGGTTAGTAAATATTCAAGTATAATTTTTTTACAGCTAAAGTAATTTAATTTATAAATACTAAGTTTTCTATTTAATCTATTGTACAAAAATGGGCCTAAGAATGTAAAAATCTTTCTACAAAGACATGTTTTGAGGTTGCATTAGATGTGCATACTATATCATTCCGTCTCTTGTTAGTATTGTCAGCAGTGTATACATGGTGTGCTGTTTTAAAACTAAGTGCATAATGACAGTCAGCACGTTGCAGGATTTATATAGCAGATCTGTGGGAAAGAAAATGGGATGAAAGTTTAAAATTAAGAGTAAGTAGATATGTTTTTGGTGCGCCACCCCATGAAGTGATGCAGTATTGAACTATAGATTAACATAGGGCCAAATAAACTTGTGAGATTAATTTTAAACCTGCAAATGTTCGCAATTTTTTAAAAACATATATTAATTTGCGCACTCTTTTAATTAGACTTTCAATATGTTTTCTGAAAGACAGTGTCTCGTCCATTATTACCCCGAGGTATTTTATGCTGCTCGTTTTGAGGATAAGAGGGCAATTACAGATGCTGACTGAACAGTTTCCGCATTGATGAGCATATAGATGAGGGTTAGTAATGTTAAATTGAGGTTTGCGCATGGAGAAGTGAATATATTTTGTCTTGTCAGCATTTAATGTTAGTAAAATTGCTTTGAAGCCAGTTAGTCACAGTATTAAAACCTAGTTGAGCAATTCCGAACAGTTCGCTACTGGTTTTAGCGGTAAATATTAACGCCGTGTCGCCGGTATATGATATAATTTTTCCGTCTTTAATATTCAGATTACACAAGTCGTTAATATAAATCAGGAATAGCGTAGGGCCCAGAATACTTCCCTGAAGAACACCAAAACCAGTACTTTTTTTTCATCGCTCGTGATATTATCTATTCTAACACATTGGTATCGGTCATCTAAGTAGTCCGCAAATAGTTTCAGCGGCGTTCCCCTTATTCCTATTACCTCTAATTTGTTCAGAAGAACAGAAACAGATACTGTGTCGAAAGCCTTGGCTAAATCAAGGAAGACTCCCAGGGTCTGATTACCTTTGCCGAGTTCTTCTGTAATATAATCGGTCAGACTGTGCACCGCATCGGCTGTAGATAATTTGGCTCTAAAACCAAATTGCGCAGGGGATAAGATATTTTTTTTTCTAAATAGTTAACTAGTCTACAGTTTATAATTTTCTCTAATATTTTTGATATTGAGGGAAGTAACGATATTGGCCTATAATTATTTACTAAGTCTTTATTACACGATTTAAATACAGGGACTACAACTGCCTTTTTAAGACAACTAGGGAAAATTCTTTTGCATAGACCGATTCGAAGTATATGCGTTAAGGGAGGTACCAAAATATGCTTGAAAAGTTTAAGGACCTTATTGCTTATATTATCCCATCCAACTGCACAGTCATCTTTTAGTCCAGAAATGATTCGGGTTATTTCGTCTTCGTCAGTGTCCAGCATAGCAAAAGATTTCTGGTTATTGCTTGATTTTTGGAAAGGTGATTGGTCACAATAATGTTTCGGAATCTGTTTAGCAAGTTTTCCCAACATTGACAAAGAAGTTATTAACGTTGTTAGCTGACAAGAGTGGTGAAGGATTAGTGAGCAGTAAACTCGAATTTGTTTCACGCTGTTTAGACAAAGTTGCTTGCTATTGTTACCTGCTCTATTTAATTCATTTTTATCGTATATATTTTTTAATTTCTTTAGGAGATTATTGCAAAAGTTCCTGTATCTTTTATAAGTGGTTTGAATTATTAGATTATCAAAGCATCTCTTAGTTCTCTGAAAATATTGTATTAAATTATTTTATTTTCTCGCAATCGTAGTGAAAAGTAGAGTGTAACGCACGGCGCTAAAATCCATTATAACTCGGTTTCTATTTACGCTCGAGAGTAAAACTATCTCGATAGAATGGGTTATTTTAGCCCCACGTATAACAATCTACTATTAATTTAACACTAGCTTCAGAACACGACTTCGCGTGAAATTTCTTGTTCCCCCGTCCCACCCCGTCGCATTGCATCGCCCGGCCACGCTTTTAGTTCCTTTTCACTTAGCGTTTTTTATGACTTTTTTCTTAGCTTCTAAAGATCCTAGCGTGATGTTTAATAAGCCTTCCTCAAGAATTGCGGTATGAAATGCAAAAAGATTTTTTTTAATCCGACTGGTGTTCCAGATATCAGCAAATTCAAACAAACAAACTCTTCAGCTCTATTATATTCTAGTACATATAGACTGCAGATAACATATACTTACTAGCTGTTCGTGCCCGGCGTCGCCCAGGTGTATTTTTGACTTTTCCGGTGGATTTTCCAAAATTGTCTATCATGCAAACCTTGTCTAGACTAGAATTACCAATAAGTACAATAAAAAAAAGTGGCACTACGGGAGTATCGACGGAAGTGAAAACTTGAACAAGATCGCCTTGGTGGAAGAAAAATACTTGTATAGAACATTGGTCCGTAACCTTATCTAAATAAAGAGCACAATTGCGTTTACAAAACCTTTAAAGTAAAAATACTTGCATTGAACATTGATCCGTAACGTAATATAAATAAAGAGCACAATCGCGTTTACAAAAATGAGGTGTTGATCACGGTATCAGTTTATCTGTTTTTTTCCATCTCAAAAATGCCCAACGCGCCGAAAGAAGTTTTCACTTAAAAAATCTGCCAAATCGGTCCAGTTTTTTATTTAACTCTGGCGATGATCTTTCTCATACATGCGGCAATAGATTTTTATATATGGATGCATTTTTTTTTATGTACTCAAAATAAAGTAAACGTGAATTCATGCAAGCCTAGTACTCTTTGTTAGTTATAAACTATTTGTGCGCCAAATTTCATCCAAATCCTATTAGTGGAATTAATACTAATAATTGTAATACTATCTTGAATTCATGCAAGCCTAGTATTATAACGTGTCGTTATTAGAATACCGCCGATTTCAATGAAACAAAGCCGCTATATTCTATAGGAAATATATCTGTCTACCTGTGAAAACTACATGAAAATCCGTTCAGTAGTTCCGGAGTTGTGCTCGAACAAACAAACAGACAGACACCGGATTCAACTGTTTTATTATATGTATAGACTTATAGAGTTTTTAAAACCTATTTAATCTAGTAGATTAGAATTAAAGGTTCGTGAAACCAATATATCGGAAAAAACCAATCAGTATTTTTGAAAGTAGCAAAAGCTACATGTTGTGTCTATATGTTATGTCTACATGTTGTGTCTACGTGTTGTGTCTACATGTTGTGTCTGCATGTTGTGTCTACGTGTTGTGTCTACATGTTGTGTCTGCATGTTGTGTCTACATGTTGTGTCTACGTGTTGTGTCTGCATGTTGTGTCTACATGTTGTGTCTGCATGTTGTGTCTGCATGTTGTGTCTACATGTTGTGTCTACATGTTGTGTCTACGTGTTTTGTCTACGTGTTGTATCTACATGATGTGTCTACATGTTGTGTTTACTTGTTATGTCTACGTTTTGTGTCTACATGTTGTGTCTACGTGTTGTGTCTACATGGTGTGTCTACTGTTTTCGTTAATCGTTTACACCTTAAACAACCAATGACTACTCTGATGTATAGAAAAGCTGTCAAAAATTTCAAAAAGTGAACAAAATATTTAACAATGCATAATCTTAAAAACATATATGATACATGTTTTGTACAGGATAGGTTTTAAAAAGTTTTTAAGACTACAAAAAAATCTCAATATGTATAATGAGCGTAAATGCGGCACAATTTATTAAAGTATTCATATGTTTATCCTAATTCACCGCTATTTCATCAATAAAACAAAATGGAAACTCCTAATTAACACCTTATAAATACCAAAGAGTTTCACAAACAAGATAAAGAAAACCTAAATGTTAAAACAGTGTTTGTGAAACTCTTAAAATCAGGATTACGAGCATTACATCTTTGATATTAAACACTTTACACAGTATTTTGTTAGTATTTATAATCTTATACAAACATTAATAAAGTAAGAGTAATATAACAAAAAACAGAGACGTCATACAGTTTACAAGATTCACTAGTTTCATTAAGTTAAATTTGTTAGATTCGAATGAGAAAACACTACGATTTTCTCCTTCAAATCTTCTTGATAGTCCGTTTTATGAAACAATAACCTTAGCGTAACTTATTTTCGTAAACAATTATGCCTAATTTGTTTCATTTTGACAGTTCAACAACTTTCATTGCGTTATTTACATTGTTGAGCAGATTTTTTTTTTCCAACTTATGAAGCAATGGATTGAATTAGGTCAGTAGGTTCAGCAGGTCGACCAAGCTCTGCTCGGGTGAAAATAGAAATAAACATATCATCTAGATATACCAACATTTTATCACATTCCTGAGGCTGTAAAAATAGAGAAAACGAATGTTCCCAGATATCAGACCTAGCTAGATCGATTTTTCGTCCCCGTAAACCCCTATATTGCAACTTTCATCGAAATCGTTAGAGCCGATTTCGAAAACGTGAGTAGAAATCTATATACAAACAAATATATATACACGCAAATATTGCTCTTTTAATAGTATAGGGTCATATCCAAACCTTGGCAGCGCCAGTCTAATTCTGACTTTTCGAATAATCTGAACTTATTGGGTACTGTCAGCTTGCATTGTCCTAATGCCCTTCTATTTGGACAAAGTCCTTCTCCCCCGTATTCATACCGTCATCATTATCTGCCTTGACTTTTCTTTCCCCAACTATATTGCGATCGGCTTCCAGTCTAATCAAATGCAGCAGAATATCAGTATTTTACATGGAGCGACTGCCTATCTGACCTCCACAACCCAATTACTAGGTAACACGATACCCACTGATAAGACTGCTTGTCAGACTTTCGGGCTTGTGACTAGTCGTAACAAATGTCAAAGATTTATGAATGACGGCCGGGATCAACAGCTTAACGTGCTTTTCGAGGCACGGAGGGGTCTCGGTATGTAAAGGATGGTCACCTATCCACGGACTAACCTCGGTAAGCGTAGTTTAACCTTCGATCGACCCGTGCTGCTGTTATTACTTAGCCACGAGCTCCTCTCCTGTAATCTTAAACTAATGGAAATACCAAACAAGTGTGCTCGTTTTTCCTCCTCATGAGATCATCCCGAAATACAGATCTCAAAAGACCACTTTGTAGCTTTTAAAGACTGATACAGAATTGGAATGGGCCGCACCGAATTGCAAAAATCCTCCACATCCATACAAACCATCGCACACTACAGGCGGGCCGCACCGCACTTTTTTGTATGAAAATACGTTGCGCTTAGCTTTAGCAGTACAGAGTACATCTTCCACATTCCATCGCAATATTTATTTAACTTACTATAGATAATAATAGTACATGTGCTAAGTACTGCAGATAAAATAAAATTTATTGTTATCACTAACGTAATAGTGAATTGTAAACTTTACAACGTGTTTATATGTCGTCTGTGGTTACCATTAAAGTGTTTTGTCTCTTTTAGAAGATACCTCTAGCTTAGGATTGTAGAAGCGAGATTAGAATAGATCACCAGAGGGCAATGATAAATGATTTTATTTCTGTAAGTAGGTTTGTACAAACACTTTTACACGTCAATCATATTTTAAAAACTAGATGAGGTCGGCGTTTCCTATCTGACTACTCTGAGAAGAAAGGCCGAAACAAACTCAGAGGTCACAGTCTCTTTTAAAGTCCAGACATAATCTTAGTCAGATCATGTGAAGGCCATGTGGATTGGTGTCTGAAGTGGTCTTTAGAGGAAAGCATCACACAGATTGAGAGGGCCTGTCCAGTCAGTGCACGCATTTGTCAGTAAATCATGTGTCTTGACACTAAGTTCATTTTTTCGTCAATTTATTTTATTAATATTATTGCCCTTAAGAAATTCGTCTACAGTTTAATAATTTTATAGATTAGAAATAATGATAATTTCTTCTTAAAGCTCGTGAACTTTAGTTGTTTCAAGGAGTCAGGTAACTTATTAATATTTTATTCTGATTACTATATTCCCAGTAAGCTTTTTGGCATTAAGGCGCAACTAGCCGATACTTTTTCCATACAAATTTCGGGGGGTTTTACTCCACTGTTACACATTGTACATCCAACGTAAAACATGAAATCGTTTTGTCTTATTTTTAATTTTGTCTGTACAGAAGCAGAATAGTAAAAAAAAGCAATTAAAAAGTTATGAGCCAACAAAAATTAGTTTTTCCTGCTAATTTTAAATTATAATAAACTTTATTCGTAATTGATTTATGCAGTAGTTTTTTCATAAAACTCCACCTTCCAAAGGACTTTTCGTAATTTTTTTACGCACTCGTTTTACTAAAATCGTTCTGAACGGTGTTTGTGTGCGTGCGAACTAGAGTTTATGCATGTAGACCAGCGTCTAACTGCTCATTACTGATACTATCTCTGTCGGACACGATGCCAGGTGAGATAGCGTGCTTTTTGACCAAGCCCACCAATGAGTTCGAGCCCGCGACTAGTTCAACCTTAAAGCTGTTTTACGCTCTCTGGCAACTAAACTTACCTAGATAATAAGTGAATAATATGATCTCCTATACTTGGAAGCGCACACTTGTATTTGTCCCTGTTTATATTAACATGCATGTAATTGTGTAGCTCTGTTGGCTATCCATTAAATAAATAAAACGTTTTGGTATGAACACGTATAGGACCTCTACGTATCTGAGACATTTTTGGAATAACATTGTAATTCAAGTTAATTTAACCTTTGTTTATTCTTGTTTGATCTAAACTACGTTCACATTGGTGACGATGGGTGCTTGCATAAAGACGCAAAATAGTCTCGCTTGTGCCGCGTTCCAATGCGGTCGTGTTTGCATATTCTGTGTATTGACTAGCGCGGCGCAAGCTGTCGCTCGTATTTTATTAGCCATGAGCAACGAACTTGTGGCGAATGAGCTGCTGGCGTTCCTGCAGCAGAAGCTGGATGTGATGGACGAGGTGTCCGCTATCCAGATCTGCGCAACAAACTTCAGCGAAGATGACATAGCTGCTGCCAAGCTGTTGTTGTTCAGTGTGCTTAACAAGCGCGACCAGATGGTGTCCCGCCGGCGTGACGGGACTAAGAGAAGCCTGCAAGACATTATCACGCTGTTCAAAGAGACCGACCCGGACGACATACCGACGTTTGTGGCGAAGGAGTTACACAAGCTTCCTCCCGTCACCTTTGATCACGTTGATGTAACGAGCCTTCTGAAGGACATTGTCTTTCTGAAGGCCCGCCTCGCGGATGTTCTGGTGAAATTAGATGCATCCCAAAACACTGTCGCCGATTTGCGCAAAGAATTTAGTGAGTTGCGAAACAGTGTGGCGGTAACTAGGTCATCAGTCGATGCGTCTAACGTAAACAACTGTCGCGGAGCTGGCCTCGATGTATCGTCGTCAAATTCCGCGTCAGCAGTTTTGTCGCCAGCGCATCCGTCGTTTGCTGAGCTTGCAGAGCGTTCCGCCTGCGTGCCCCGCAGCCCCGCGCACGTCACCGCAGCTCTTCCACGCAGCGCTGCCCGAGCTCCTCGCCCCGTCCCGCTGCCAGTGTCTGCAGCCCTGGCGAAACCTTTACAAAAGGATTTCGCTAGCGTTACCGCGAGTGCCCCAGGCGCTTCAAGTATGCAACCTATGCCAGAAGAGAGAACTGATGGCGAGGGTTTCGTGACAGTGCAAAGAAGGAAGCGCCGATCGCGACCGATCAAGAACCGCTGTGGCAAAGCACCTACAGCGCCCGAAGTAAGCTTGCGTGCCGCAAAGCCGAATACACCGGTGTACATCTCCCGCCTACATTACACCACTAAGGCGGAGGACATCGCGGAGTACGTGCGCCAGAAGACCAGGTACACGCCGAGGGTGCAGTTGTTGGAGTCGCACCGCAACGTCAACTTCAAGGCGTTTGTGGTGCGAGTACCGAATTGTTTTCTGTCCGTCGTCATGGAAGAGGACTTTTGGCCGCAGGACGTGGTGTTCCGTCGCTTCCGCGGACAAATACCACAGGACAGCACAAGGACAAGCTAGTGAAGTGAAGTGCTACTAACATAGTTTTAAGCTATTTACTAACACAACTTTTTCAAGTACTCGTATATTAAAATATGTATGTTTAGGTTAAGGTATTTTTCTATGGGCCTGTGTCGCCTGAAATAAATGGTATTATTATTATTATTATTATAAAGAAATAGCAAAAAAATATAAACGGGTTTTTCCGAAGATCAACCTACAACGGTATGTGCCGTGAGTCCGCGAAAACCCGCTTCTTTATGCAAACAGGCTAGATACTAGGCTCTTTACTGGTGTGGGTTGCTGATCTGTCAATCCGCCATGATGCCCTTATTACATTTTATTTTATCTACAGTAAGCACCATGGGAATGAACATGGGTATGATCTTCGCGTGGCCAGCCTTCACGATTACCATGTTCCAAACGACAAACACAACGCTGAACAGGCCGATGACAGACACAGAGATTTCACTGTTCGGCAGCTTGTCATCAATAGGAGCTCTTCTGTCCACACCTACCGCTGGTTATATGTTGGAGAAGTTGGGGCGAAAGTACTGCTCTGTTCTGCATGCCTTGGCTTTAGTGGTAAGTACTCTTTCTTAACTTTGGTCCTTGGTTACTCTTTTTAGGACCAATCTTTCGACCCGGGAAATAAAATTCTTGACCACAATTTTTACTTTTTTTGGGGTTTCGTAGTCAACAAGGAGCCTTTACAGTTTCACCATGTCCATCCATCTGTCTGTCTGGCTGTCTGTCTGTCCGCGGCTTGGCTCATAGACTCTTAGTACTCGAAAGCTATAATTTGGCATAGGTTTATAAATCAATCACGCCGACATGCCCACGCGCCGAGTGGTAAAATAAAACAAAAAAATATTTCTTTTTGCGTAAGCAAAAAGAAATATTTAAAAAGACCATCCCCACTTTACGTGCAAGGGAGGTAACTCCCTTGCACGTAAAGTGGGGAGGTCTTTTTTTTCTCGTCTATTCCATGATCTGGGATGTCATTGAAAAGGTCGTTCAAAAATATTGTGACTGTTTCAAAACCATTTTTGGAGTCATAGATCCGTTTGCGAAATATTAAGCTTTAAAGTGCCAATTTTTGTTGGAGTCAAGTGTCCCCCCGCTGCCAGCTAAATGGTTGTTTTTGGATATGTGAAAAAGTTCACGGCAGTAGTACATATGTATAACGAAGTTAAAAGGAAAACTATCACAGCTAAGTAGGTTCTACAAATTAACGAGTAATAATCGACCAACTTACATTTGCAGTTGGAATGTACAGGAGAAAATGTTTGTTAACTACAATGTTAAGTTTGTTCTTGGGACAATTTCATCCCAGCTACGGTACCCTTTATTGTGCGTGGTCTGACATACACTTGGCCGGCTGTTATTGATATAGTTTCAAACCAAATGTACAGCTTTTCCGTCACACAAAACTGCGTTAATGTGTTTAATTTAAAATCCGACGATGATTAGGATACTATTTTATTGTGTGCATCGTTATAAGATACTATAGAACTTTGTAAAGAAGATGGTTTAGTCTTTCTGTCCGTTCAATGCATGTGCAATCATTGTGACAGTTTTCCCATGAAGGAGAGGTTTACGGTTTTTTTTATGGCCCGATACAATAACGATCTTAATTTTATTTACAGTTCGTCTGGGTGCTATTAGTATGCACCAGGAATGTGGAAGCAGTCCTAACAGCCGTATTCCTTTCTGGGGTCGCCAGTTCTGTAATCCTAGTGGCCACGGTGTACATCAGTGAAATCTGCCAAGACTCCATTCGAGGTTCCATGACGGCTTCTAACATGGTGTCATATGGAATTGGGATGCTGTTTTCCTATTTGCTGGGAGGATTTCTGCCTTACAATACTATGTTGTATGTTGGACTATCAGCGTCAGTTGCTGGGGCTTGCTCGCTGTTCATTTTAAAGGAAACGCCCATGCACTTGCTCAATAATGGAAAAGAAAAGGTGATTATATAGCTTTTTTTCTTTTGGAAGTCTTTTTGGCGCTTAATATTTAAGTATTAAAGTAAGGTATTTTCATGAGGTGTTGTAAAATATCATCTACTATTGCGCATTTTTTTTGTGTGGGAAATTATCAAATAACCTCTCCCGCTCTGGGAGGAGCGAGAAGGCGTGTCAGACTCCTACTGAATAAAACCCACCCGTGTTCCTTCAGTTGCCTGTATGTTGCCAGGGGCCACGGTATCCCTTTTGGACTTTCCCGCGACCATGGCAGGCATAGGCTCTAGTGGACCCCGTCAATTCTGCTGACATCTCTTTGAAACGTCAGCAGAATTGACCGTCCACCCGGGCCAGGTTCTTATTGGATGACGAGCTACCCATTGCTCACCGTCCGCAAGCCCGCGCTTACGGCGCCTATGCGTCTCCTGCGGCGATTAGGGATGTGAGGGCGCGAAATTTGTCTCTCACTCACGCGTTCCGCCTCCTTCTTCGCGAGCATTACTGCTTCGCAGAAGAAGGTGACGGTCTGCCATGTCCTCTCGCTCCGTACCATAGCCTGGACTAGGGCCGGTTGCGAGAGATCACCGCCGCCGATCGCCTCCACAAGGACACGGCGGCGATGCCCTGCTCAAGTCGGGCAGACCTCCACCGTATACTCCACCGTGTCCTCTGGGCGATCCACACAATGGTGACACCCAAGCGTTTCCTCCCGCCTTATCCGGATCAGGAACCTCCAGAAACAACCGTGTCCGGTGAGGACCTGCGTCAGGCGGAAGGTGAGGACGCCGTGGCGCCGCTCTAGCCACTCCTCAAAGAGAGGACTTATCGCCGCAATTGTAGCATGCCCAATCCACTTTTGCGTTAATAAGAAAATTATAGTGGTAATGATATATTTTGGTCTTGTTCCAAACGCATTGTTCGATCTGAATGCCAATATCCATGACTATTTTGGTTAGTATGACCATAATCATCTGGAACATAAGCTCAGCAGTGTAAATTCAGTCTTATGCATCAATAGCAATAGGAACAAAAGTATCATGACTAGAAGCTAAATGGAACTTAAAATGTGTACTAGTGTGCTAAATGTAGAAACGAATAACCTAGTTTACTTTTTAGGAAGCAGCACAGTCTTTAGCCTTCTACAGAATGTGGAAGTTGGATTCTAAAGAGCTCTTGGATGAAATGAACAGCTTGAAACGCGCTCTGAACCCAGACCTTGGAGGTATGTATCTATGTTTCTATGTATATCTATACCTAATAAAACAAAGTCTCTTTTCGTGTCTGTCTGTGTGGCCGCGTTGTTTTTCTAAACTACAAAATGAATGTTGATGCGGTTTTCACCATAATTTAGTAAATTTATTCCCGAACGTTTAAATGTATATGTCACGGCTAAAACCCGAAGTGCGGCTACACCTAGTTTTAGCCGGCTACAACTAGGTGCGGCCGGTAGCAGTTTGTTAAATTTAGTTGTAGCAAATGAAAATGGTTGAAGAGTAGGTTAGGTTAGGTTAGAACTGTGACCACATAACACACCGCACGAGCCGAGCGAGCGAAGCGAGCGGTGCCGCGGCAGCGGCCGGCGAGTGCCAGGGTCCATTTAGGCAAGTTTAACTAACTGCTACCGACCGCACCTAGTTATAGCCGGCTAAATCTAGGTGTAGCCGCACTTCGGATTTTAGCCGTAACATATACAAATAATGTTTAACTTAGTTTTTGCACAGAAATCTCGATGTTTTAACATGTCCCCATGTGAAGCAAGGGCGGGTCGGTAGGAAACTATAATCAATTCCTTTTTGTGCAGCATTATAATTAAAAAAATATTTCTACAAATAGACTCTTCTTGAGATTCTTCTTGTCTGTTTATATGTGTGTGCATAAATGGTTAAATAAATAGACTTAGAATCAGCACTTTTTGAACTTCGAAAGTAACTTATGACTGCTCCCACCACTTCCTAGCGTTTTTAGCTGGGCAGACAGAAGAATTACAAAATACAAGCAGACGATGCTATGCTAATGGACTTTTTTATTTATTTATTCATTTGTTTCACAATGTACACAAAGTTACCACTAAGACTAGGCTTAACTAATGAGTACATGACCCTGTTAGGGCGCAGCAAGTTAACTTATAACTAGGTTAATATTGCAACATAAAATATTGCTCAAAAAATAATTTGAAACTTATAAGATAGACAATTCAAATTTTGTTATTATTTTGCCCCCAGAGGAGACGCCTGAAGAAGAAAAGCTGAAACCTGACATGAAACCCGCTGAAAAAATTTCTCTATGGAAGTTCATTAGTAAGTATTCCTATCCTATTAAAAAAATATATAGCAGTAGACTTACAATCACTAGAAAGAAAGAAGAAAGAAAAATAGATTTATTTGTCGTCACAAAACACGTGCATACAAAGACAAGAGTAGGTAAGAAGAAAATAAAATAGATATAACTTAGAACATAATATACAAACATGAGTATAAGAACAGAAATAGTCTGCAGCTGCACGTCATGACTGTGACAAGAAGGCTTCCACTCAGCATGATGCTGTGCAATGGGGGACCCACAGCACTGCGCTGATTTTCAGTGGTCACCCGAAAAAGACGAACGATAACAAAATAAAATAAACAGTACTTAGAATAACATAACATAGTACTAGTAGTTTCCCGAGTACGTACTCTCAGTAACTCTGGATTTTGAAAATCGGGATCAGGGTCTACTTTCCGAAGCGCAGAGACAGAACAAATAACAACTTTGATGATTATAATTTTCCCATCTTGAACCATCTGTTTTTTAAATCCACAGGAAAATCTAAATCATCGCAACGAGCCTTCATTGTCAACCTAATAGTGGTGACCGCATCAATTTTCCAAGGTTTTGTCGTGGTCCAAGTATACGCAGAACCCATATTCACTGAAGCAGTGCCTACTACGTCTGCAGCTCTTTTGAGTGTTATGTTAGCAGTTACGAATGTTGTCGCCGGAATGCTTGCTGCGTACGGCACTGATCTGCTTGGAAGACGGGTGAGGTTCCTTTATTTAACGTTATCCTAGTACTTTTGCCGATTTTGATGCCGGATTCTGCATTTGTGCTCTAATCGACAATACAGAATCATAATAACCGGAGGAATGTAGTTGGAATACCTACTAAAACACATATGGCGGGGAATATAAGACGTTTAGTAATGTCATATGATAATTTTGGATCCCTCTCTCTAGATGTCGTTGTTATAGCTTATAAGAAAGAGTTCAGTTTTCCAGGGGAATCCATCAAACCAAAAGATTTGTAAAAGCCCTGCAAAATGTTAATAAAGAAATGCGATTAATTTTAGCCCCTCATGATCTACGCATCCCTGGGCAGTGCAATCAGCTGCGTGGTACTAGGAACACAGATGCAACTCCACTGGGGACCGAGCTGGGTGACGGCACTGTTCATATACGTGTTCGCAGTGATGTACACTTGTGGCGCGGGAACGGTACCTTTCGTTCTTCTAGGTGAAGTGTTCTTGCCTGAGGTGAGTAATGCTACTGTTTTATGTGCTCTTAGTACCATATAAAGCATTATTTTGACAACCTTCTTCGAGATAAATTTAAATTGCTGTACTGGTCAAACACAAGCGAGGAGGTGGCTACTACGAACTCGTTCAGTCATGAAATGACTGAAGTATTTGACCAACGATGGATTTTCTTTAATGGTTGTAGCTACATCGGTACCTACTTATATAGATAGATTTAATTGTTTTAGCATTAGGGCAGGATTCGTTTTGATCTTTTAGGACACATTGAAAAACAAAGAACCACATGTTCATTTGCAGTCTTTAAATTGTCTAAAATAAAATTTGTCTCTTGTTTTTCCAGGTCAAGAGTTTATTCTCCATGGTGCTATTCGAATACGTGTGGTTCTGCTACTTTGTGATCCTCTTCATCTTCAACCCTCTACTCAAGGCTCTCGGCTGGGGTCCTGTCTTCTACGTATTTGCCGTCATTTGTTTCCTCAGTTCCATCTTCTGCGCATTCTTCTTACCAGAGACGAAAGGATTGACAGTAGATGAGATTCAAGTTCGATTCGTTAAACCAAAAAGAAAAGCTCCGTTGTACTAGCTTGTAGGTTATAATTATTTAAGGAATATAAATTATTATTATTTAAGGAATTTTTGTGTTTTATTATTATTTGATCTCGAAATAAATACTGACTGTACTCAATTGATGACATTGTCTGGTTAAGCTGAACCAATGTAGTGTATGACATAAAGCACGATCAATTTAGATTTTATGTCGATCAAAGGTGCGTAACGAGTATCGAGTAACCGATGGTCAATCGATATTATAATTGAAGGACTTCTTACCTCAAACACTTAACATTATGTTTATACAGAATACTAGCTTTGCCCGCGGCTTCGCCCGCGTGGATGTCGGTAAATATCCCACAGGAACGTGCCACCGGGATTCAGAGTATCCTATGTTATAACCTAGGACTTAGCCTATCCTATGCCTTTCATCTAGAAATCTGTTTAGCCATTACGGCGTAAAAAGGTAACAGGTAGATAATAAATCTGTTTTAGGATTACCTCAAAATGAAAAATGGCAATCCTTAAAGGATGACTTCGTTGTCTGTCAAGACCCTTTTTCTCAGGAACACGTGGAGGCATCAAGTTGAAATAAATATCAAAAACTTAGATCTACGGTATTTTGGATCTGTAACGAAAATCAAACTTCCAAGTCAACGCAATAAAATAATACGGCCATTTATGCCGCATATTTTGACACTCGCAAATAAACCAGTCTATTTGGTAATTTCCGTTGGCCCAGCAGCATGAACTTTGGCGAGAAGCAAGGTCAAGTGAAGAGGAAAATCTGAAAATTAGTAATTTATAAACTGCAAAGTTAAGTTTGTTCTTCAATCTGGGATCAAAAATACATAGACCGTGTCTTGAAGTAACATTTATTCTGTATTTCATTCAAGTCGGTACTTTCCATTCTATTAAAAGTTATTTTTCAATTGAAAAGTTAAGTTTGTCCTTTAATCCTGATTTGGAAATTTGGGCAGCCAAGCAAGCACAGCTTCCATCCTACTCACACTTGTTCGGCTTTTTCATATAAATAAAACAGGTTTATATGATTCTAAATGCCTTACTTAAAATACTAATTATTAATTTTACTATTATCACTGCCATTAATTTGTAATATCTACTCTAGTGCCGCCATTGAACACATAATTACCTACATGTTCTATGTTATAGGGTTTGGTTTTTGCACTTAGTCCGTAAGGTGGACCATTGTGCTGTGCAATACCTACATGTTAGAAAGGTTAGTTTATTACTTAAATTGTAATATCTTTTGACAGAGTGGGCCGATTTTAATGAAATAAAAACTAAACATTAATTCAAGATATGGACTATGACTATATTTCCAATTCCTTAAATCTCTTGAAAAGAAGACACAAAAAAATCAATATTACATGTGAATTTTAAAATCAGCCCCTATTTTACCTCTTTGGGGGATGATTTTACAAAAACGCTGAAATGCGTAATTCTTTATTTCTTAACATAAGCATAAATTTGAGTTTTCTGCCCGCTTGGACGGAGCATCGCCGAGTCCTCGTGGAGGCAATCGGCAGCGGTGATCTCTCGCGTCCGGCCCTGGTACAGGCGGAGTACGGAGCGAAAGGAATGAGAGGCCGTCACTTCCTTCTGCGAAGCAGTAATGCTCCCAAAGGAGGATGCGGAACGCGTGAGGGAGAGGTAAACTTCGCGCCCTCACGCCCCTAACCGCCGCAGGACGAGACGCCCTGGGCGTCGGGAATCGCAGGCCGATTTCCGACCATCGTAGGCGCGGGCTTGCGGACGGTGAGCAATGGGTTGCTCGCCGTCCGATAAGGACCAGGCCCGGGTCGACGGCGCGTTGTGTTCCACGCGCGCCTCAAAGAGATGTCAGCAGAATTGACGGGGTCCGCTAGGGCCGATGCCTGCCGGGGTTGCGAAGAAAACCAAAAAGGAGATCGTGGCCCCCGGCAACAGGGCAACCGAAGGAACACGGGTGAGTTTTAGTAAGTAAAAGTCTGACACGCCCTCCCGCTCCGCCCAAAGCGGAAGAAGTTATTTAATAAATCCCAACCAAAAAAAAGGCGCAAACCGCCTTGTAGTTTTAACATCAGGTATAAAACTATTGCCCGTAATTTAAACCACCTGTTTAATACGCTGAGTGATGAAAAAACTAGTAGTTTGTGGTTTAAGCTGCATTTTGTCTGCTTGTAGATTGGTCACAGAACTGCTTTATTATAACTTGTATTGATAGAACCATATACTTTCCAATCACGAAATCGAAACTACAAACTCATCTTCACAAGAACCGAACAGCAAATATGACCTCGTAAACCTAATACAAGCTCCATGCACTATGGTGCAGTCGTCTTATTTGCCTAGTCATAAAGATTTACAATGGAACAAACAATGTTAGCCATAGTTGCATGCCATTGGCCCACTGCCCCGGTTTCGTATAATTTCACCTTTATGGAATGGTTTTGCATCTTTGTAGGTACTACGTGCGTGTTATGAGAGCCTAGTACTATCAGTTTTTGGGTCTTCGATTTATAGATTTTAGTTATTGGACTTTCTATCTATAAATCTAGCGACATAAGTAATATGGATCTTAATCATCTTTGCCTTTGCAAAAGTCGATGTGTTATGTCAATCATCGACCAGTAGGCTTAGTGGATTGTAGACCTGTTGACCATTTTCTATTTTGTTAAGTACTTGGTACTTATTGAAAGACCTACACTGTCCTCCCATACCTAGTAACACTTTTATTTGAAAGTATTGTAAAAGCCAATTATTTTTAAAAGAGTAACCGTGGAGTTTCTTGTCGGCTCTTCTCCATAAGAAACGACCAATTGGAACCGTGCACCTAGCTTCTGACGTTTCATAAGTGCCCATGTAGGTTTATGTGAAATAAAACAATTTGAATTTGAATAAAAGCTTTGTGAAAATGCAAAATGGGAAGTTTACCCATTGATTAGTATGTGGTCTACCAGAAATCATTTGGCAAGTTACTAAGTTTTGATGTCATACCTACTTGTTTATATATAGTACAACACTCTCACATTCCACCAAAATGTTGAATAGAAGAAAGTGCTTCACGAGTTACTTTTAGCATTTTATTCTATGAATAAAATAAAATGCTAAATATAACATCATCATCATCAGCCTATAGCAGTCCACTGCTAGACATAGGCCTCTCCAATTGCACGCCATTCAGCTCGATTCTCGGCAACTCTCATCCAGCTGCTAACAGCCACCCTTCGAAGATCGTCACTCCACCTAGCCTGAGGGCGTCCTACCTTACGTTTGCCAATTCGTGGTCTCCACTCAAGAACACGTATACCCCAATGGTCATCGGTTCTACGGCTGATATGGCCGGCCCACTGCCACTTCAGCTTGCTAATTCTGTGAGCTATGTCGATAACTTTGGTTCTCTGCCAGATCACTTCGTTCCGGATTCGATCCCTCAGAGAGACTCCAAGCATAGCCCGCTCCATGGCTCGCTGAGCAACCTTAAATTTATGGACCAGCCGTACCGTGAGTGTCCACGTTTCGGCTCCGTAAATCATAATAAATATAACTCCAATCCAAAATCTAAAATATTATTGTAAAATCCAACTCGAAGGACCAAAATGTTTAAAGATTTTGGTCTTTCCAGTTGGATTTTAGAACGTGGAGTCACCCAACATAAAATTCTAATCCACGTAAATTGAGAGCTTGCCCTAATTGCCCGACTGTATCGTATCCAAATTGACACTACTACAGACTAAAAAGCGCTTTAGACAAAATGCAATGTCCCGGTGAGAAAGTCCGGCTTTTAAACTATTAAGAAATCCCAATTGGCAGTATATTTATCTAGTGAGCAACAACTTATGAATCGTATTTTAGCTCTGAAAAACCCCTCATCAGACCGTATCTTAAATGCACGTTTTTCCCAACCGAAATTACTTTATCACATGCGTAAAAGCATTACATATCTTGCATAATCTCATAATAGTCATGCAAACGAAAAATAACACTATCCAAACTTCTCCGGTTACACTCGTCAAAAGATCGTTGTACTAGGCAAACATAATAAACGTGGATATCGCTAACATTACGCAGTACAATGTACGCAACCACGCAATAAAACCTAAGCTTTATGTGTTTTCGTGTAAAAGTGATCTTTTTAACGTCTGATTTCCTGGTAAAAAGTGTCAAGTTCAAGATTTTTTTTTGTCTTATGTACGGAACCAAGACATGATTTGTCTGGTCTTTAGGTACGGAACTAAGAAATTATCCAAGAAAACACTTTTTTGGGAAGAACAAACAAACATTGTGAATTATCACAATATTTATTTGTATCTTTCGAAAACAATTGTTTTCTTGATTAATCTTTTTCTTTCTTATTTTTTATACAATATTCTAGAATTTAATGATATATATAATTATTATTTTCTCGTGATAATAAATATTAAACAGTGCGGTACTTATCATACGAAAATAAAACACAATATTATTAATAAATAAAAATTGTTTTACTTAAAAAAATACACAGCTCCTGTACCTGCGGTCGGACATAAAATGGCTTATACACTGTACATTTTATTACACATTCAAAATATGAATACTTTCGGTTTCTTCCACAATCTGGGGTTACATAGATAAACTACGTTTTTAATTTTACACTTGAGAGGACCCTAGACTTGAAGTTAATGTAAATCTAAAACCAATGTTCGTGCCTTCTCTGTGTGAGAAGAAGTTTTTCCCCGGCATTAGAACAATAATAAGCTGGTATTACTTATTTTTATTTTAGGGGGATCTCTATCTTCACATTTTTTATCATCTCTTTTTAATTTGTTTATCATGTAACACGTTAATTCAAGTAACTTTATCTTTTACGCTAATATTGTAAATCTAATTATGGTTATCTCAAAAAAAAATTCAAGTTTGTCTTCCCAAAATAGAAATTCACATAATTCAAATAAAAAACACATCTTTTATTAATAATGTTTACACTTATATAAATGATACTACAGATTAGCCTATCATATTCGGCTGAAACCTTATTTAAATAAAGTTAGGTAAAAGGTAAACTTTAAATAATAATTATAATAACAACAGATTTTAATTGCATTGGAACAATAAAACACGATAAATACGGTTTATTTTTCGGTCGGTTTGAAGTTCAGATCAACTTATTATTTTTACTGAGAAATTACTTTAAAAAAAAACAATTTACTTATTTCTGTACATAGCTGATACAGGAACTCAATTAATAATAGAAATCCATTCTCTCTTTCTTAAAAATAGTAATATTTCATTACTAGCTTTTGCCCGCAGCTTCGCCCGCGTGGATGTCGAAAAGTACCCTATGTGTTAATCCAGGCTATAAACTATCTGTGTGCCAAAATCCGTCATTTTTGCGCCAATTCGAAACATACATCCAGACAAACATACAAAAATTCTATTAACTGTATTTTCGACATCAGACTCGTCTACACCTCGTAGCAATTACTTTTTTTTATATTCAATGCTTCGTAACTATTTTATTATGCTTATAGATCTACATTAAATTCGTCTTTTCATAAATTTAAATGTCTGTTAATCTCACAAATAATTCCATTATTATTTAGTTCCAAAATAATATTTCTTCTTTTAAAAATGCTTTTTCACAATACGTCGACTATATCGATCAATTAAATTGAGCAAGTGTGCATGCTCTCTTTGTAATAGCACAACATTGGAGCAGTATTCATAGTGCGTACTTTCGATGAGAATTTTAAACAAAATCGGTACTATGAATTGACACCAATATTTGTAAACGGATTCAAAAATTTAAAAAAAAATCTGATCTAATTCTTCTTCCTTGCTCTAAAAAGATCTTGAATCTGCGCATTGGAGAGTCCTTTAGTTTCTGGCACTATAATATATGATATGATGCCATTTACAAGGCTCACGACACCAAATATATAGAAACATCCAAAGATTCCGAAAGCGGTGAGCATGTATGGGAAAACCGCTAAAATGAAGAAGTTCAGGAACCACACCCATTCTATGATTATCATTGATGCTAAGCCTTGGACCTGGGAACAAAATAATAGATAAATTATTATAAATCACATGCACTATTCCATATATGTATGTAACTACAGTATTTATATTTTCTAAATGTCCCTTGGCAAACTTCGTGTTTCGTCAATCGTCAGATTTCTGTCAGTTGCCCTTTGCACTTGGTGCAGACCGGACGCTCTCAATCGATTTGGAAGTGTAATATAAAGTTGTTAAATACTCTTTTAACTTAACGTAATTTATTCAAAAAATGGGAGGAAAGCTGCTAAAGTCGCAGGCACGACAGATAGGAAAATAATTTTACAGCTCTATATAGAAATAAAAACAAAACAACAATAAAGTACTTAGTTCTGAATTCAAATTTTTATACACGATAAATCTAATAATTGATGGACATGGAAATTAGCATTCGTTTGTATTCGGAAATGCGATGATTCCTGAGGGACATTAAGAAAACAGAAATACTGTATGTATAAATTCTTCTAAGTTATATATACCACGTAATTTAATTGGAAATTGTCAACATATTTCTGCGATCGCAAATCCTTTGCCAAGCGTGATAACGGCATTCCACTTAGACCCAACTTCAAAAACTGGTCCTTTTACTATAAGTACATGATCAAAAAGCTTCGTTTTTTTTTTTCATTTATCAACCAATTATTTTGAAACTAGAATGCTATTAATTACAAATAAGAAGATAGAACAATAAGGATGAAGATGAGTAAAAAAAAATTGTTCCTCATGTTGATTAGGTATTAAAAAAAATTACAAATGTGTTTTTTTTTACTTTATCGGCGAAGCATTGAGTTAAAATGTGTCATGACGACACGAATATAGTAGTATAAAAAAAATATTATACACGTATTTTTTGCTTTATAATATACCTAATGAATAAAAAATTACTTAGATAAAACGCATTAACCGCGTTGGGAAGTGGGGGTCGCTACGTCACAAGTATAAAATCTACATACTCGTGACGTCATGACACATTTTAACTCAATGTATCGCCGTAATCTGTAGATAAAGTAAAAAAAGAAAAAATCGTGTGCAATATTTTTTAATAATCAACATGAGGAACAAATTTTTTTTCTTCATTCCTGTTAAAACATTTAAAAAAATATACGATCTCCATCCTTACCTCAGACTCAAATACTTCAGCGAGCAGCACATAGGGAACGGTACCGGCTCCAATGAGGAATGCGAAGCAGTACGCCATGAGTAGCACCACGGTCACCCACGCAGGAGCTGTCCTCGTCTGCAGCAGGAATCCAAGAGCCGCCAGGCACAGGCAGGTTAGCACTGATGACGATATTATTAGGATCTGGAAATAAAAGGAAATAATTAGCAAACTTTCATAATTATTTTTTCAAAGTAGAAGCTGCTGTTCTGCATACATGCTTTTCTTTTTTTGGGTTGGAAATGATCAAATAACTTCTAAGAGGGCGTGTCAGACTCTTACTGACTAAAACCCACCCGTGTTCCTTCGGTTGCCCTGTTGCCGGGGGCCACGATTTCCCTATCGGTTTTCTTCGAACCCCCGGCAGGCATTGGCCCTAGCGGACCCCGTCAATTCTGCTGACATCTCTGAGGCGCGCGTGGAACACAACGCCGTCGACCCGGGCTTTGTCCTTATCGGACAGCGATTTACCCATTGCTCACCGTCCTCTGCATACATGCTTGACATGCATATCCATTACAATTACACGGACATTTCGGAAAATTAAGGCTGATACGACATGATGCAATTTAATTTTGTTGCAATATTCAGAAGCAATGATATAAGTTGCACCGTCTAAATAAGGCTTTGTAATTTTATTGTTCTTTGACGAAGGCTATGGTTTCCTATTAACGCTATCGGTCGCTTACTGCATCACGCCGTACGCTACGTCACGATGCTTACTATAGAAATGTACTGTTGTGGTCTCTTTCACACGTCGCGCGTCGACGTCAACGTCTTGACGTCATACGCGTATTCAAACGCTTTACATCGCGTAATCAGAAGGCTAAAAGTCACCCAAATGACAATGGAGAGGGCTATGCTTGGAGTTTCCCTACGTGATCGAATCAGAAATGAAGAGATCCGCAAGAGAACCAAGGTAACCGACATAGCCCGAAGAATTGCCAAACTTAAGTGGCAATGGGCAGGGCACATTGCTCGCAGAACGGATGGCCGATGGAGCCGAAAGGTTCTGGAGTGGCGACCGCGTACCGGAAGACGTAGCCTTGGAAGGCCTCCCACAAGATGGGCCGATGACCTTGTGAAGGCCGCAGGAATCCGCTGGATGCGGAAAGCACAGAATCGGTCGAAGTGGAGGTGCTTGGGGGAGGCCTATGTCCAGCAGTGGACGTCTTTCGGCTGAAATGATGATGATGACATCGCGTCTCTAGTTATTTCGAACTATTGCAGCGTCAGGTCGTATCAAGTGTCACACGACCACTCGCGAACAACGACTGTAGCGTCGTCGTTGTCCAATGCGGACGTATTGACCGCCGACGCTGTGCGTTGATTCGGACGTCAATCAGAACGTTGACATTAAAGTCAGACGTCCCATATAGCATAAAATGGAAGACCAAAGCCTAAGAAGAATTAAAGCAACAAGTGACCTTTGGTGAACTTAAGAAAAAAACGAATGAACATCAAGTTTTACTTGTTACCAAACTTGTCAAACTTGACAAAATTATTCGGGTTAATGCCAGCAGAACTAATGAAAACACTGGTTATTCCCATAATTAAGAATAGGACGGGCGACATATCAGATAAGTCAAACTATCGACCTATATCTCTCGCAACCACAATGGCAAAAGTGCTGGACGGTATGATTGATTCTAGCTTGAAGGAATATCTATCCGTGCATGACTCGCAGTTCTGGTTTCAACCTGGACTGTCTACGGAAAGCGCCATAGTAAGTCTCAAACATACGGTCCAGTATTACACTGATCGTAGAACGCCGGTATACGCCTGTTTTCTGGATCTCTCCAGAGCCTTCGATCTGGTAAATTATGATGTACTCTGGAGAGAGCTTGAGGATAGGGGTGTACCGACAGGAGTTCTTAGGATCCTACAGTACTGGTATGGGAACCAAGAAAACGTTGTAAAGTGGTCCAATGCACTCTCTGAGACGTATAGGTTAGAGTGCGGTGTGAGGCAGGGTGGTCTGACATCTCCTAGGCTATTTAGCACGTATATAGATGGCCTAATTGTGGAACTCAGTAATATGCGGGTCGGATGTAGCGTACATGGTGTAAAAATAAATAGTATCAGCTACGCTGATGACATGGCGTTGCTGGCGCCGACGGCGGGTGCCGTGAATGAAATGTTAAAGGTCTATCAGGCATATGCTGCCTCACACGGACTTGTTTATAACATTAAAAAGTGCGAATACATTGTCTTTGGGGCCGGCGGTGAATGCCCAGATACTATACCTGACATTACCTTAAATGGCTTGTGCGTCAAAAGAGTGACAAAAGTCAAATATCTAGGGCATTTTGTCGCTGACGACCTTAAGGACAATGTTGATATTGAAAGGGAGCGTAGGGCATTAGCAGTCCGAGGTAACATGTTGGCCCGAAGATTCGCTCGATGTAGCATACTTGTGAAAGTTACACTTTTTAAGGCATATTGCCAGTGCTTTTACACTGGGAATCTTTGGGTCAACTATACCAAAAGAACGCTGGATGACCTACGCGTTCAATATAATAATATTTTTAGAATGCTGTTGGGACTGCCACGATGGTGCAGCGCGTCTACTATGTTTGTGCAAAACCGAACTGACGGCTTCCACGCCGTCATTCGCAAAAAAACTGCGTCGCTGTTGTCAAGGTTGCGGGCGAGTGGCAACAGCATTTTAAAAACTTTGGCGGAGAGTATCGACTCTCCGATTATCAAAAGTTTTGTAAGAAGGACAATCGCTAAACATTAATTTGGGGGTGTCCTTTTCACAATACTAATAATTATTCTGTCTTCATCTTCTTCTCTCTATTGTACTGTACTAACACTAGTAATAAGTTATTTTATTGTTTACTAACACGCTGGATCGTTGTTGTCCGATAAATAAAGTATAATAATAATAATAATATCAAGTTTTTTGTTGAAGCCAAAGAAGTGTCTATAAAACATGATAATCGAAAATCATGTAACATTGATTATTATATTCGTTCAGAGGGATCTACGCGACAATGTGATGTAATATTAGGTAAACTGTTAATGGCAAATAAATTAAAATCTCCCTGCAAAAAACGTGAAAGAATCGCATTTAATTAAATTTAAAAGAATCTTACCCTCCTGCCAGCCTTATCAGCAACTAGAGCCGAGGTCATGGCTCCACAGAACTGTATGACGGCGAATATCACCGTGTACAGATCTGACTTGCTCGGGTCTGTCTCTGTGAACACTGTCTTAGCGTACACTTGTACTGGGACTAAGCCCATTAACACCTGGAAAGATAAATTAGATAACGATGAAATTAAAATAAAACAACTACTACAAAACTCACTACACATTCACTCACTCTTTACTCTCTACTATACTCTAAAAAAAATTTGTAAAGAAGTAAAAAGATCGGCGATCAATGTAACCATTTGCATCGCCGTCAAAGAAGGTGAGAAATCGGACCCCTATGACCATGTTTCATCCCAATGTGTTAAAAGGTCAATTAACACGAATAAGTAAGTTGAAGCACAAGTTACGTTGAGGATATTGAAGTCTTCGGGATAAGTTCAAATTGTACAGCGCCTATTACCAGGCGAGTACGAGTGACTGAAGAAACTTTATTTTTCTTAAAAATGCTTGGAAATTCGAGCATTATTTTGACAACCTTCTTCGAGATAAATCGATAATGCTGTACTGGTCAAATACATGCAAGCAGGCGGCCGGCAATGTTTGTATGTAAACTCATATCTGTCGTGTAAGTAATTTAAAAACGGAACGAACTTTTTGTTTCGATACATGACAACAAAAGAGGTAGTTTATCAAAGATTTTATTTGAATTTCAATCTAACTTGCAAATAGAGCTGTTTATAGTAAAAAGAAACAAATGAACTAAACATTTTGGCGCATGAAAAATTATTGTTGTTAGTCATTGATTATGGAATTTATAAATAATTTACTTGGTTTGAATTTCCGCGCATTATTTGAAGAAATAACTATTCAAGCTTTGGCCACAACCAGGTATTGATGGACTCACGTAATGTCGCCCTCCCCGCTAACTGTCGTATCTCACAAACTGACGTATCTGCACTGACATTACCTACGTGTTCAGAACTTTGTTTCGAAAAAGTTCTCTCTAATCGTCGTGTCTGTGTCGTTTACCGTTTAGAGATAATCACGTATTTTGTTTTGCGTGAGTTTTGTTTGAGTGAAAAAATATTCTTACCACCTGTCGTATATGCACACATCTACAGTTAGTGAGTTAAAGATTAAGTCAAGAGCTATTTATAAAAAGTTATTAATTCATTAATAAAGCCACAGCTAACGCAACTATATTAACATGACTGTAGCGCCCGACCGAAAAACTTGCCCTGGAAAAACATCAATTGCTAGTTACGACAGTTAGCGGGGAGGGCGACGCTATGTGTGCCTCGGCTTCGCCTCGGACCACATTTTCACAATCGTCCATCAATGCCCTTGTTGTAGGCCGCGACAGTAATTTACTAATGTCTAATGTATACCTGCATTGTTATCACTGTCATCACTACGAAGAATGCCCGTCGTGAAACCGGTGAAATAACTGGAAGAGAAAAAAACAATATTATTAAAATTCTGAACTTAAATTAAAAAGCTGTATGAAACTGTAAAAAATTAAACTTTAATTGTATCCACAGGAATTAAACCCCATTCATAAGATATACGTAAAATTGCATCGCAGATTTGCCCCATAGATAATACAGATACACTCCTGCGCGCGTCCCTTCGCTTGTCACCGTGGATTATATTTTAATAGTCCATAACATGGACAAGTGTTGTTGGAACGTCGTGTCGGGTGTGCGTCGATTCTAAACAAAAGTTTTGATTTTTCATATTATTATTTTTACTGTTTTATTTATTTTGTAATCCCCTAGTGGGATTTATATGTCCGTAAGTATGTCCGTGGCACACATGTCACAGTGGGCCCTATTAGAATACCAGCGCTGCAGTATTTATTTATTTTTAAATATCCCAGCATCATGCTGAGATAGGAGCCTTTTTGGCCTCGCACAGGTCGTTATTATTTTTGTTAATTTTTATTTTTTTTATTACTATTTTATATTTCCTGTACATGTCTCAAATAGAAAAAAATATTTCTTTAAACAAAACACTTTTCATGTCCAACTTTATCGAAAAATAAATCCAAAAAAAATGGTCCAAAAAAAGATATTAATTGTTGAACAAAATCTCCAAGTCAAGTAATGTGAAGTCTGTCTGAGGCTATACGTAGATACTTACATAATAGCTTGATTGGAGACAATGCTTTCGGTTGCTCCGGCATGATGTCTTCATTATTCAGCTTTTCTTTTTCTGCTTCCTCTGCTTTTGGATCTGTATCTGTAAAAAAATCATTAAATAAAGATCATAGCACTTACAATATTATTTTGATGGTAAGTGATTACCACCATACATATTACGAGAGATTCGTCGATGACCTTGCTTACTATCATAGTTGAAAAGTCTAACTGCCTATAATTTACATCTAATTTTTAGTGGTGAAGGGTGGGCGTTTTTGGAGGACTGTCTTATGTAATTTTGACGTTCGAAAAGTGCTGATTCTCAGCCTAGTTTAAATAAATGACTTTTGAATTTGAATTTACCAATAAGTTGGGTCAAACAGATCCACTATCTTTAGTTTTGTCAACATTCTGACCACTTTTGTCAAGTTTCGTCACACAATTCAGACAACTGTAGCTAGCTAAATACCAGTTACAGTGCTCTACCTAGTGCAAGCACGGACGCTAGCATCTAATGTAGTTAATATTTTTCACATTTACCAAGCAAAAAGTTACTCACACTGGTTTAAACATTGGCAGATTCTGTCAATCTTAAGCCACCGACACATTACTGTGTCGTGTTGTATCGTGACGCGAAATACACCAATCAAAGGAATATGTTCAGGACTACGTCAATTCACAACGAGAATTGATTGGCTAACACTACATCAGAAGGCACGACACAACACAATAATATGAATTCGGCTTTACAAGCACATACTTCTTTAAGAGCGTTTATACAAAAAGTGGGCAACGTCGCAAATAGCTGTCAAATATTTCGCTGTTTTGATTAATTTGGCAATATTACTGTATGGAAATAAAAAATATGGCTAACTATACTCCGTTTGAAATAATATTAGACATATAACTAAACCTTTTTTACAGTCCGTTCAACCGATTTCGACTTCTATTGCGTTGGTGGCATGACTAATGGCAGCTGCAGTAAACAGTTGGTTTGTAACCACTTTTTTTGCTTTTAATGCCATCCTTATGCCTACGGTATAGAAGTCAAAATCGGTTGAATAGACTGTAAAAAAGGTTTGTTTAAATGTCTAATCTTATTTCAAACGGAGTATAGTGAACTAAAATATTGATTATGAAATGCAATAATTAATATCGATACACCGACTATTTCATTTTAGATATAAAAAAGTATTTGGAAACTTTCCAAATGCATTTTTTACACCTAAAACGGTTTCAACATCAAATTCAGTGTTATAACTGCAATTCATTATTAATATTCTAGTTCACTAGTTAGTCACATTTCTTATTTCCATACAGTAATATTGCCAAATTAATCAAAACAGGTAAATATTTTACAGCTATTTGCGGCGTTGCCAACTTTTCTGATGAACGCTCTTAATGTCCTAATATTGTAGAAAGAGTACATACCTGTAACAGATATAAGTTCAACAGCCGGCATGATCTGATGCTTCAACCTCGTCAGTTCATCTATCACTACCATTGACGATGCAGGCACCCCTCGGTACTTAGCTATCGCCTGTCTTGCATCCTGAAATTATAATATCCATGTTGTGCATTACCTGGGGTACTAGAAAAATGGGAATCGCTTTCAGAGCATTTCGTATTTTTAACCGACTTCCAAAAAGGAGGAGGTTATATGTTCGTAGCGTATGTTTTTTTTTTTGTATGTCCGCCGATTTCTCCGTCATTTGTGGATCGATTTTGAAAATTATTTTTTGTTTGAAAGGGTATGCTCTCAAATTGGTACCATATAAATTTTATTAACTTTGCTTGGGTAGTTTTTGAGTTAGCTACAAAATACGTATTTTTTTCCCACTTAGTATGTAGACGATAATGATAAGTTCCTGTCACTGGTAGCAATAGTGATATTCGAATGTGTGTGGGGTAGGTATCACAACTAAAAAGTGAAAACTAACAACTTTTTACAAAAACAACAACCGACTTCCAAAAAAAACACTACAAAGTAAAAAATTACTTTAATTTCGAAAGTCGGTGTCTTGGGTTTTATATTTTCGTTTTTTGCCACCGATTTCCGAAAATAATTATTATTAAAGTTTTGGCAGCTGATATCAGTCCCAAATATTTTTGACTTTTCCATCGTCGTTATCACTGATAGATAGTCACTTTGTCTAGGTCTTCTGGCTCCTTAGGTCATAGAACCTGCCTTAAACGACAAGTTGTATAGACCTTAGGAGCCAGACGAGCTACTTTTTAGGGTTCCGTATCCGAAAGGTGTTAAACGGAACCCTATTACTAAGCCTTCGCTGTCCGTACATCCATCTGTCCGTACGTCTGTCTGTCCGTACGTCCGTCTGTCCGTCTATCAGTCAGCGGGCTGTATCTCATGAAAACCATAATAAGCAGACTGTTGAAAATTTCACAGATTGTGTATTTCTATTGCCTTGCCTTTTTTGCCCGATCTTAAAACGTTACGGAACCCTTCGTGTGCAAGCCCAACTCGCACTTGATCAGTTTGTTTTAGCTATGCTGGCTTGAAGTTTCTACTGTTTCATTTAGTTAGAGCTGACACGAAAGAAGCCACTGCCTATTCAAGCCATTTGTAGATTGGAAATGTCAAGAAAACTACACGTGCATTGTACACGTCAATAACTTTATTTTTAACTAATAGTCAACGTGGCAATGCGGCCAGTCTCTTGGGTACATTACCAGTCGACAGCGATGCGGATGAATTTTTCGACGCTATATTTTAGTTTGTAAATAGTTCTAGTTAAGTTAGTATATAATTTTCTTATTTCTATCGAATTAGTTATAAGTTATTTACACACTTGTACATAATATATGTGTAATGTTTAATAAAAAGTTGGATGACGTAAAAAAATTAGCTTACTTTGATTATTTTGTGATCTACATTGCCACATACGAATTACGCATCACACTGACGAAATGCAAAATTCTGCATCGCGCAAGCAGTGTTTACCAGGCGACTAGCATATATACAACGTCCCAACTTCAATCCTCGCGTAGTAACCAACCAAACTCAACAGCCGTCTGGTCGGAGGATCCTCCCTTTACTATGGTGGATGAGTGAACTTTACACCCTGTTCCTCATACCTTTGCACGCGAGTTTTATAACAAACTAGTGATTGACTGATGAAATCATAAGACTTTATTTTATATATATTTACATTATGTATTATAAAATAAAGGCACTTTTCTTATCTGTCTGTACGACCGCTTAGATCTTCTAAACAACACAATGGAAATATCGAAATTGCGACATGTCCCCATTATACCCGTACGATGCAGAAGAGGGTGGCTAGTTAATTCTAAAGCGGTTATTTAATTGATATGCCCTATATTATTATCCATTCTAATATATTAAACGAACTCACCTCTTCCCTTTTCTGCCTCAGCAAATACACAGGACTCTCCACCACCAACAATATGAGGAGTGTACAGCTTATACTGAGTATTAACTGCAGCCAGATTATAGTTCTATACGTCAGGAACCAGCCGACTAGGTAGGACATTAATGTGCCCATGCAGTACAAGAATATTGAGGCTGGAAGAAGGAGAGAAAAAACATATATAACATAATCAGCCTATAATGTGTGTGTGAATGTGTGTGTGTGTAAGAGGAGCTCGTGGCTACTTAGCTACGAGCGTAGCTAAGACACGACAGATTGACCCGAGCGGCAGGCTGTGAGTAAATACTCACAGCCACTCGGGTCAATCTGTCAATTCATAAATCTTAAAACTAAACTGAAACATGATGTATGAATTCGAAACAAACAGCTTTAGACAAAAAAATCATTGACCTTATTGAGAAAATAAAGACTGGACAGGTGCCCTTGAAATAATGTCGGTGTCTCTAGACATCTTGTTTACTTTGTGTAATATTATAATGGAGGTCAATGTCAAAGAGAGCAGTTGAAGACATTCACCATTTTCTGACGAGGTTTCAGTATCTATTGCTGTTTTAAATTTGTAGGTAAAATTGCTCATGAAATTGAACGGTAGTGATGCAGGTCTAGTCTATAGCATAATCAGCCTTTAATGTTTCCACTGCTGGGACACAGGCCTCTTCTTGGTGAGAGGGATTGGGCCGTAATCCACCACGCAGGCCCAGTGTGGATTGGTACATGTCACATGTTTTAAATTTTTTGTTTCTGGAACATTCTGTTTTCATTCACTATTTTGAGAGCAGGTATTTATAGCAGTGATAATTTGTCAGGCGTTGAACAGTTCTGTTGCAGACTTGAAATTCTGTATCTACAAAAAGCACCCTACCTTTGATTAGCAGTTACATTCTGCCGTCCTTTAACTAGAAAGCCGTTAACCCTCAAATGGCCAATTTTTTACTTTTTCATTGAAAGTGATAGAGTTCAAAATTCTCTATCTTTCTGTCTAAGAAACTTTTTTACAATTTAAATATTTCTAGAGACATGAAAATTTTGTAGGCCGTTATGAAACACAATTTATTTGTGATAATTCCATCACTTGAAAGCGTCTAACCCACACTTCTTCTTTAAGAATTTCTGGACAGAAAGGATTCTTTAGGATAAACAGAAAAGAATATCAATTGATGTGTCCAACAATCACAGTTTTTAAGAAACAACGATTCCCGCGTTTTTTGTTTTTTGCCATTTTCTCTCTAACTCTATCACTTTCAATTAAAAAGTAAAAAATTGGCCATTTGAGGGTTAACGGCTTTCTAGTTAAAGGACGGCAGAATGTAACTGCTAATCAAAGGTAGGATGCTTTTTGTAGATACAGAATTTCAATTCTGCAACAGAACTGTTCAACACCTGATAAATTATCACTGCTATAAATACTTGCTATCAAAATAGTGAATGAAAACAGAATGTCCCAGAAACAAAAAGTTTAAGACATGTGACATGTACCAATCCACACTGGGCCCGCGTGGTGGATTACGGCCCAATCCCTCTCACAGAGAGCGGGCCTGTGTCCCAGCAGTGGGAACATTAAAGGCTGATTATGCTATAGACTAGACCTACATCACTACCGTTCAATTTCATGAGCAATTTTACCTACAAATTTAAAACAGCAATAGATACTGAAACCACGTCAGAAAATGGTGAATGTCTTCAACTGCTCTCTTTTGCATTCACCTCCATTATAATATTACACAAAGTAAACAAAATGTCTAGAGATACCGACATTATTTCAAGGGCACCTCTCCAATCTTTATTTTCTCAATAAGGTCAATGATTTTTTTGTCTAAAGCTCTTTGTTTCGAATTCATACATCATGTTTCAGTTTAGTTTTAAGATTTATGAATTGACATGTTATCATGATAAGATTTCTTTACACACACAAAATTATCTTGCCGGATTGTAATAAAAGAACAGGAGGCTGAGTCACCAATCATTCTGTCCGTAGAACTGATTATCACGAAGATTTTACTCAAAATTGCTTAAAAGCGAAAATATTAATAATATTGATTAATAAAAAATTATGTACTATGCTGACCCCAAATAAAATGGGATAAGTAAGGTCAAGAAGATGATGTTTGAAAAAAACGAATTAGATGAAATAATAAAAGTGACCCAAAAAACTGACAGCATTACCACGAAGCTACAAAGAAGATTCATTGCTCGAAAAAATTTATTAAAATGTATCAAATATCGGATAGTAAAGACAATCATAATACATATGTGTTAAGATTACCTGAAGCTAATCCTCCTCGAATAGCATCCTCAGCGACTTCTGACGTGAAGATAGGTGATAACACCAGGAAACTACCACCAGATATACCAGCTAAGAACCTCGCAGCCAGGATCAGGTTAATCGAAGTCGATACGCCTACTATTGCCCATGATAACTAGAAAATAAAAGACACTGGTTTTATTAACTGTTAATACTCCAATATGGTTACATGTAGTTTTTTAATTATTCAACTTCATTGTCTCTTTGGATAAGTCTGTTTGATTCTTCATCAATTCTACGCTTGGTTTTAAACAGTCTCATTTTATTTGCATTTATGTCCTCTGAAGGTTTTATTGTAAACCCTTTAAAACTCAGTCTCAGAACATAAAAGAGTGTTAGGATTACGTTTTGCTTTTTATTTCAGGAGTTATCCAAGCGAGATTTTTGTTGCTTTACTTATCCAAGCAAGTCTAAAGACATCAATTGCAGGATTGAATCTTCTCAAATCAAATCAAAATCACAAAATTATGATACTTCTATTTTTAGAATTATGTATTTCCATATTACCAATGAAAGAATTTCCACTTACCACAACCGGCAAAGACAAAATAACACCACCATTTCTTCTTCCTAATGAATTAATTAATAGACCAGCAATTGCTGATCCAACAATAGCTCCTAATGAAGGTAAACTGCCTAACAACGCCTCTTCAGCTTTAGTCATAGGTGTTGATAGAGGAGTTGTTGTATTTGAGGCATATAGCTCTGACGTGTATGAGGGCCAGACATTGAGAGCCCCCATGACGGTGGAGCCGAAGCCACCTGGAAATAAAAGAAGAATACGCTAGAGTAGGAAAAGAAGAGGAGTGAGGTAAAGAAAAGGTTTGTTCATGATCAAAATCAAAATTAATTTATTCCAACCATGGAATCAGCACTTTTTGAACGTTAAAATTAAGTACATAAAACAGTCCCCCAAAATACCCGCTCTACACCACTTCCTAGTGCTTTAACTGGGAAGAAGAAGTGGTGCAACAAACTCACCAGCACCACAGCTGTCTGTTTAGTTAGAAGAATTTGATAATAATTAGTATGCAAATTAATTAACATTACGAAACAAAAAAATATATTAAATTATTTGCCATATGTCATAGAACCCTGGTTTATTCACCATCCCTAAGCGACTTCTAAGCTTAAGACGACGATAACCGACTTTTAATGATTTTGTACCGAAGATCACGCCTAAACGAGTAGTGTTAATTATTTGGAAAAAATATATGTTAAATTAGAACATTTTCGTCATAACTTCATGTAGGAATATTCTATATTTTGTTTATATTACATAGTGAAATTAATTTGTAAAGTTATGTCCAACGCGGATAAAAAACTGAGAATCACGCAAAATCTATCCAGCATGTTTTTCTGAAACCTTTACCATTTTAAATATAATTTCTATTGATATTTTAGTGTACGTGTTTTATTAAAATTTCTTTTGTTATATGTATAATAAATTAATAATGCGTCTAATTTGGGACAGCACTCCTTGATGGGTGAATCCTATACTGGCTGGACGTACGACGCGTTGCGTTAGCTCAGTACAGAACACGCGAGCTAACCACTCAAGGTTACTGGCATATCTGCGTCTTAAGTCAGATGAAATTGAAAGACTCCGATATAATTCCTATGTTCCAGGTTTGAGCCCATAAACTCGTGCTCGAAAATTTTGACATGCGGATCTCTACTAACCCTGATGATTTTCATTTATGAAGATTTGTAATAAAAGATGTGATGTGAAGTGACGTGTATGTGTGTGATGTGTGTGTGTGTGTGTTATGGAAGATGGCGAGATGAGCTGGACAAAACAAACGACCACATTAGATAGTTAATTGATTCAGGCGTGACCCTGCGGAAATCCATTTTAAAATACAATAGACGTAGATATATTTAGTAACTTATCCCGCTTAACTAATCCTATAGAGTCATAAAAAACTCCGTAAGAAACCACGCAAACACGGGATCGAAACCACTGGAAGTCATGGGGAGAGGCAAATCTCCCCTCTGACTCTCATGACTCACTGCTGGGAGACTCAGCAGTGGAATGATACAGGGTAACAGTAACGGTAAGATTTCTTATAAGCAGAGGACTATTTACATTTTAAATAAAAGATTTGATTGGTCTGTAAATGATCCCTGCAATAAATAAAAGAATAAATTAACTTTTGAAGATGAACCCGCGATCCCAACGTTCTGTTTCTACTCTGATTTGAAAAAGTAAAGATTCCCAATTTTAATACTACTATGGCTCATATATCAGTGCCATATAATTTCACTATCGAATCAGACAAAAGCAGACCACCGGATGAGTGTGATAACGAATATGTCCCAACATTGTTTATCAGTTTCATTCAAATTTTACTGGACACATTTGTGCTCTCTAAACTTAAAACATTCATAATTATGTTGCAGACCTAATTATTTGAATCAATAAGATTCATCTAGAAGTCGTCGATATAAATCCTAATAAACCACTAAACATCTCGGAAACCATTTACATGCGGGCACATACACACATGTGTAATTAATTGTTTTCTAAAAAAAGAGTTGTCCACACGAACCGGTTGTCCAACTACAAATATTTTGTCTATTCTCGCGTGTCGTCGTCTTAAATTGCGTCGTTTACGCATTTTTTTTAAATAATATTTTTGTCAATAAAGATGAAGAAAAATTATGTGGAGTATTCCATATCATTTTTCTCCATGGGGTTCATCTTTAGTCTTGGAGAATAACCCGAACAATAAAAATTAAAATTCTTACATTATTTTTAAAACACCTTCTGCTAAACACTATTTGGATTTGATTAAAAACATCTCGATACGATGTTCTATTTATTTTGTAATTAAATCACGTTCATAAAAAAGACAGTTATTATATTTTTGGTTTTCATAAATAAGGATTCTTACCCTTTCAACTTCCTCAACATTACCCTCTTCTTTCATTGTGTCTCTCTCTAGGAGTTTTTGTTTGAATACCGAATGACCTACACTAGGATTGTCTTTGTAACACACAAATAAAACACACAAAACATTACTCGTAACAAACATTATCGAAACTGGATAACACGTCTCTAACCAATCACTGTACATAGCCAAATAACATGGAACAAATCATTTTTATCTCTCGACCGAGAAGCCGCGATGCATATTTCCGAATTCAAATTCGCGCTAAAAATAAGTATTTTTTTTAATTTCTTACCGGCCAAAGCGGCATGGAACTGCCTAAGTCTTCCTTTATTCATGTTGATTCACTTCGAACTAACGAGTATCGTCACTATACGCTCAAGTAATAGTAACATTTTGGCAAATAGATTATTACATAAATGAATTAGAATACACAAGATGTGTAAATAAAACCTGTGTGTAAATATTTTATCTTTTGATAAGATTCTGTCATTCTTATCATTTGTGGAGCAAAATTTCTGTTTGTCTGAATGTTCTGATATTAATTAAAGATTTCCAAAATCAACATTTTGTTAAATTAATATTTGGTTTGGTATTTTTAAATTTGCAGCATAATTTTGCTAATATTCTGTAAACGGGAAATCTAAGCGTGAGTCGGCCCCCACCACATTGATAAACAACCACGTGAAGGCCACGCGGAGCCGTTAAATCAAACAAGATCTAAACTTAAACAATTTATCGAAAAAACCTAGTAGTTTATCGATAATTATTTCGATATTAATATAAATCTCTTTTTTTATAATATTTTAGATCTTGCAATATCTTTGACCACAACGAGTGCCACTTAAAAGTAAATTGAAGAAAGATACAAGAAAATGCAAAAAGCCAATAATTTACATTTATTTAGCACCATTCGTGTATTAAAACAACAACAACAATAATCAGCCTATAATATTCCCACTGCTGGGACACAGGCCTCCTGTCGTCGAGAGGGTGTGGGCTGTAATCTACCACGTGGGCCCAGTGCGGGTTGGTAGATGTCACATGTCTTCAAATTTTTCGATTCGTATATTGATGGCTAAGAATTGTAAGTGTAATTACTAGACTTTTGTCCTCGTGTATAAGCCCAATTTTTTCTCAATGTGAATGTAAATATACCAAGGGCACCTTGCGCAACATTCACATACTATTTTGTTTAATTAACTTATTCGAATTATTTAGATAATATTACCTTGGTCTACGTTCAAGTCTTGGAGTAAGGTTGCTACGTATCGAGCAAAGCATCTTCAGTTCAAGAAGAGCCTGCGTTGAAAACTACAAAGAATTTACTAAAATCACCATCACCAGTTCCGTGTTACTCATAAGCATATGGATTGTTATAAGACAATATGGGAAGTTATGCCAGTGGCGGACTAAGCCGGTCGGAGGACCGGAGTGGAAAAACAAAATGGAGAAAAGCTTGAAAAGTATGGAGAAATTAGAATGTAAGAGCGAGTGAAGCGAGCTCGAATACTTTAGCACCCTGCCTCGTAAGTTTAGATTTTCTTTTGACAATTCATACAAAAATAGGAGATACTATTTCAGCCTATGCAGAACCAATTCAGAATGTAGGATGCCAGAGGGGGGTACGTAGGGGGCTCAAATTACAAACTATCTTTTACTTACTGAACATATTTTGACCTTGTTTGGGATTTCATTAAAAAGTACTTCTCGAGATTGTGGTCTCCCAGGACCGGGGTCCCGGGGCAGACCGCCACTACCACTCTCCGCCCTTCGGAACCGCCAGTGAGCTTGCTTGCACATCTTCTTGTCATTTATAATCATCTTCATCATCACCATCGACAGACTTTTTTGCTGGCTACTCCTATTTTCTGCCAGTCTTGTCCAGGTTTTCCCGACAAGACTTGCAGAACAAAAGATCGCTGGATGCCCTGCACGTCCAGTATAATAACATCTTCAAGATGATGTTAGGGCTGCCTTGCTTCTGTAGTGCATCGGGGATGTTTGTTCAGTATCGCACTGATGCTTTCATGCCGTCATCCGCAAAAAACTGCATTCCTGATCTGCAGAATGCGTAGCAGCTGCAACGGTATTCTGAAGACTGTGGCAGATAGGATCTTTTCTCCGTTATGAAGATCCTTTATTAAGGGAGTTATTTGAATTAAATTGAATTGTATTTTTATGTTAATTTTTAATTTAATAAAATGTATGGATCTATTGTTATCTGAATTAAATGAATTTTATTTTATTTATTTATAATCTTGTCTTTATTTGTGGAGCAAGGGGGCCTTAATTATCTAAGGCCCCACAAATCGCTACGTTTACCGCTACACGTATTTAAAATATTGTTCTATTTCTGGCAGTCGTTTTAAGATGATTGAGACAGAAGAAGGATGTTCTAAATATGATTAGTGCTAAAACGTATTTAACTGATTTATAGTGCATACGAGCCTTAACTTAACAAACAGCTGTTTGTTTATCCAGCGCTGGGGCTGTGTCTCGCATAGGGTAGCAACATTATGTTGAGCGATGACCATTTTGCGTGGACGTAAGGCATATTTTCCCTCAACTTGTTATTTTTTGTGTTAACGTCTCAACGAGAACATTTGCCGAGAAGAACAAGAAGAGATAATAACAAGAATATAGACAAATATTCCCTCTACACTCTCGTATTCAGCAAATTTCTTGTAGTCAGCAAGTCTCTTGTAGTTTTGCAGAGAATGTGGAACGGGCTTAATATTAACCGCAAATAACCGAATTTTCTTTCTTTTTCTTTTTTTTTTAATTGGTTTCTTATTGAAAGTTGTTCGTATATTCATGAGTAATATGATCTGTAGAAGTTTGTCCAGATATTTTTTTTTAACTACATAAATAGACTTGTTTAACTTCTGCGTATATTTCTGTTCAATGTCACATCAAATTATTACAATCGAGACAAGAGCGAGAGCCAGTAGCTATTTGTATAAGATACTATTACAGTTCAGTTTTACTCAAACAACGGCAATTAATAGTATTACGCGAGATTTGGTATAAATTATGGTTTTACTACTTATTTATATTTGCTAGATGTCGCGGTAGATCGGAGGTTCTTTCACCCATTGTTCTTTTATAGGTAACTAGCTGTTGTCCGCGACTTCGTCTGCAATCCACGATGAAAAGTAGGCTTGCGGACGATGAGCAATGGGTAGCTCGTCGTCCGTTTGCGCTGCTGGGGAGTTTGTTTGTGCTGCTGGGGAGTTTGTTGCGCCACTTCTTCTTCCCAGCTAAAGGCACCAGGAAGTGGTGACGGGTGGGCGTTTTTGGGGGACTGTCTTATGTAATTTTGACGTTCAAAAAGTGCTGATTCTCAGCCTAGTTTGAATAAATGACTTTTGAATTTTGATAAGGACCAGGCACGGGTCGACGGCGCGTTGGATTCCGCGCCTCAAAGAGATGTCAGCACAACACAACTGAAGGGGTCCACTAGGGCCGATGCCTGCCAGGGTTGCGGGTTTGTCTGAAAGGGTTACCGTGGCCCCTGGCAACATACAGGCAACTGAAGGAACACGGGTGGGTTTTAGTCAGCAAGAGTCTGACACGCCCTCTCGCTCCGCCTAGAGCGGGAGAAGTTATTTGATAATTTCCCACCCAAAAAAAAAGGGATGAAAAGTAGCCTATGTCTTTTTCCAAATTTCAGACATTTTAGTGTGTAAGCGTAACAAACAAACAAACTAACTTTCGCATTTAAAATATTAGTTAGGAAATAATATAATTTTTGATGTGAAACATCTATAGTGGCGATTCAGACAGACTGTTGGCATGGCGACAACAGTCGCTATATTCATTTCCTATCGTAAACTATCTAACCATTTTATGCATAATAATTTCGATGTTTTACATCTGCCAGGCATCCCGCGACGGCTCATTGTTTTTATTTTATCCGACACATACTGACTGAAAAGCTTTTGGCGGCCCAGTGGTAATGTCCTCGATGTACGAGTGCTTTTTTTTTGGGTGGGAAATTATCAAATAGCTTCTCCCGCTCTGGGCGGAGCGAGAGGGCGTGTCAAACTCTTATTGACTAAAACCCACCCGTGTTCCTTCAGTTGACATGTTGCCGGGGGCCACGGTTTCCCTTTCGAACTTCCTCACAACCCCGGCAGGCATCGGCCCTAGCGGACCCCGTCAGTTCTGCTGACATCTCTTTGAAGCGCGCGTGGAATACAACGCGCCGTCGACCCAAGCCTGGTCCTTATCGGACGGCGAGCTACCCATTGCTCACCGTCCGCAAGCCCGTGCCTACGCTGGCCGGAAATCGGCCTGCCTGCCTATCTGTCTCCTACGGCGGTTAGGGGCGTGAGGACGCGAAATTTGCTTCTCCCTCACGCGATCTGCCTCCTCCTTTGCGAGCATTACTGCTTCGCAAAAGGAGGTGACGGCCTCCCATCCCCTCTCGCTCCGTACCGCCGGACGCGAGAAATCACCGCCGCCAATCACCTCCACGAGGACACGGCCACTTTCGAGTGCTTGAAAGCAATGTTCGATTTCAGGTGGGCGCGTGTGATGTATAGTGAAATATGAGTGTTTCTCGAAAATGACTGAAATTAGACTTCCATAATAGTTGCGAATTGCCAGATTTACGGACTTAAAACTTTTTGTAACGAATAGGACAGACTTTTTGAAGTCTATTCTTATATTGAAAAGTAAACAATTGTGGACATCTTGAGAGAACAGAATATATACTTTTAATTTGATTTGACCTTGAAACGTAAACCTATAACTAGGAGCACGGATTATTGAAATCAAACTATGGTCATAATTATCCAAATATTTATAAAACTACTTATTAACATAATAACTTCTATCTAATAATATAAAAGCATTACGTGATCTTTATCAGAAGAAGTCTTATTGTCTCTATGCGTGGGTATGCAGGCGAGGAGATCAGGAGATGTAAATAATTGAAAGTCAATAATATTCTGAATAATCACAAATCTCTGATCACATTAGGGAATTAACGACATCCCCCCAGTACGTGAGCGCGAGCGCACATCAATCAATCACTGCCCTGCAAGGGTAATCACAATGATTTCCAATATCTCAGTCGCCATTAATGAATGGGTTCGATCCATCCTTTCGATCTTGCTTTTTTTTTACAGCCGGCCGCCTTCTCAGTACTCGGGGTTACGTCAAGTTGACAGCTGTCATAATCGTTCTAAAATCAACTCCATAAGTTTAGCGTCGTAAAACCTTTAGACGCACCGTCAAATATATATCAGAATGTTTGTTTTCCACAAAGAGGTAGTATGAATAGTATGTACATTAAGTCGATACATCCACATTTCACCAGTTATGTCTTGAGCCCACCAACCGGGCAGAATCTAGACTCCGGGCTGCTACTGAGAAATTCCTAATGGAGAGGCGCAGTAATATTTTCCGACCGATGCCGTTGGGTAGAACCCAGAACTCACCCATGCTCATCTGTCATGCTTGCGACCACACGACCAACTAACCAATCAAATGAACAATCTGGCACGTGCTTAGAGACCTGCCGGGGTTGCAAAGAAGTTCGAAAGGGATATCGTAGCCCCGGCAACAAGGGAACTGAAGGAACACGGGTGAGTTTTAGACAGTAAGAATCTGACACGCCCTCTCGCTCCGCCCAGAGTGGGAGAAGTTATATATTTGATGATTTCCCACCCAAAAAAATAAATAAAAAAGGTGCTTAGAAACGGACTGTGGTAGAACGATGCCAGCGGAGTAATTGCGTATCACACTCACAGTAGTAATGGCTTTCATTTTCACAGTTCAACAACATTCATTGCGTTATTTACGTTGTTGAACAGACCAATTTTTCGAACATTTGAAGAATGCATTAGCAATATCCTTGAAAATCATTCAGATTGTGATTGAAAGTGTACTACGCAATAAGGGTGCAGGAGCTTATCCCATAGTCAATCAGGGATAAGCTCTTACACCCTAATTGCCAACATCTCAACATCTTTAATCATCGGTGGCATTCGTACGCTGTGTCAAACACCTTCTGAACCTTCACCTTCATATCTGATTGCCGTCGTGCTTCGAGCCGGGTACATACTTACACGCGTGAGCATGTCGAGCTATCTACGGGTCAGGTGCGACCAACCGCCAACCGTCACCACTGGCGTCTGCAGCGTGACACACCCGCTGGGGTCATTGTCGCACCAGGCTAAGCCAAGAGAGTACTGCGCTATTTCCAAGGGAATTAAGGGAATCTTGTGACTTATCTACCCCATTTCTCTCGTATTATTTTTATAAATAATACTTTTTTATGTTGACAAGGTTACATGGTCTTATTTACCCCCACGTAAACCCTTTCCGTCACATTGGTCGCTAATCTAACTCATTAGCATTGCTAAAGCCTATAACTTTTACGAGCAAATCGCATACATTTCAGGTGGAGTTTCGGAGCTAGTGGTAAAAATGACTAGAGGAATTATTTTTTTCGAATGATTCATAAAACCGATTTCACTATTCATTGATATGGTCTCAGCATTGTCAAAATTAAAATCAAAATATTTTGTTTCACATAAACCTACATGGGCACTTATGAAACGTCAGAAGCTTGATGCACGGTTCCAATTGGTCGTTTCCTATGGAGCTGGCAAGAAACTCCACGGTTACTCTTTTAATAATAATTGGGTTTTACAATGTTTTCAAATTACAGTGTTAATAGGTACGGGAGGGCAGTAGGCTTTTCAACAACTATCAGTTGACTTTATGAGTATTGATTTCGGCTTATATGGGGATATTCGTAAAAACGATATTATTAAAATAATACACAACAGTTACTATGAAATGAATATAATTTATTTTTCAGATGTCCTTATTCTAAATCTTAACATTACAGGTTGTTAACTAATCAATTTTTCGATATGGATACTATAATCGTTATAAAAATTAAATACTTTTCTTTTGACTTGCAACCTTAATTTATTATAATAATTAAGACTATAAGTAAAATAAAATTATAATCTTATTCAAATAACTATACTCCGTTTGAAATAAGATTAGACATTTAAACAAACCTTTTGTACAGTCCGTTCAACCGATTCTGACTTCTATTGCGTAGGCATAAGGATGGCATTAAAAGCAAAAAAAGTGGTTACAAACCAACTGTTTACTGCAGCTGCCATTTGTCATGCCACCAATGCAATAGAAGTCAAAATCGGTTAAACGGACTATAAAAAAGGTTTAGTTAAAGTCTAATCTTATTTCAAATGGAGTATAATAATTATACTCACTCCTCTTACTTTCACAATACTTGCAATTAGGCGTCCCGCAGGGAATCGTTCTAGGTCTATTACAAGTGACTACAATAATGCATACGTTATAAAATTATATAGGCATACTGTACTTACATACCTACTTAAAAGCTTAATATGATTTGATTTTGCAACTCTTCAAAACATGACGTTTTTCTACTATAGTAAATTCTTATTTTGTGGTACGGTCAGCAACAAGAGTTGATAAGTAGTGTCATTTTTACATGCATTATTTTTATCTCAAGAAGCAAATATTTTTTTTTTATCTGCTGTTTCAAAGAAAAGTGCAATACCTACGCGGTCAAAATGTATGGAAAAGCTGTTTTTTTTTAAATAGCCGACGAAAAATTTCAACGCAGGGGGGTTCAGAATCATGTACTGAATCCATGGTAACAGTATTCGCGTCGATGTCCCTGCCACCCTGTAGGTATATTATGTTTAAAAATAATTATTTAAAGAATTGAAGAAATCGTTTTTAGTTGGTAAGTGTACAAGTTGATATTTTTATGGAAGTAGACAAACATTACAAAATTTACCTGGTTTAGCTTCCCACAATTATATCTTTCTCAAATCCATCTTCTTTATATGTAAAATATAACATTTTGTCTCCATTAAAGGCTGGTAGACAAACGAATAGCTATAATTAGATTTTTATCGATTTTCCGCCGACCAAGCGAAGGGTTATGAATTTTAATCTCTGTTTAATATGCATGCAGCATTTTGCTTCACATTGTGCGACCGTAATCATTTTATACAAGAGGTCATTTGTTACATTTTGAGGGTAACTGTTTTGATTTTTCCAAAGGATTTGTCCTAAATTATTTTCTTCACCATTATTTTTTTCTTTCTTTTAGCTTTCTCATTATTTAAGCTAGCTTTGTCTATAAAAAGTATTGTACACAATTATGATAAAATTAAATCTTCATGTGACAAAAAATCTTGCAATATAATTCTTAATGACTCTTTTCTACACGTTCTAAATCAACTTTCTTGTATTATGTTTTCCTTATGAACAGGTGATAAGCTTATCTTCTATTGGGTGGTAAAATAAGAATATAAAATGCTGCCAATATTACACAACACATTCGATAAAAAAGTCACCTGGTGACTTTTTTGATAACAAAGTTACCAGGCTAGAAGGTCTGGTGACTATCTATCGAAATGTGTTGTTGACACAACAGATTTCGATAAAAAAACAATCATTTCAGAATTCAAAGTCTGGTGACTTTTAAAATTAAGAATACCTACTGACTGATAATCAGTGTGATTGAGTGTGGTAGGCCGTACGTCAGTGGTAACAAAACCAGTTTATGCTGGCCTCTTAAGCAACTGCTACAAGGTCGCCAACCGTGTCCCGATAGCGGTGACCTTGGTGGTTTACAACCGTGTAGATGGTGGTTTACGAGCAAATTTCAAATAGCTCTGCCGGTCGACTACCAGAGTCAACTCTGTCAGGGACGCAGTTGGCAATCATGTAGCAGGCACTTTATACTATACTATTGAAACTCCATACTACGCTAGGCTAGCTCAAGGAAAGTGTCAACATGCAGTTGACTGTACAAAATCATGAACAAAGTTCTTAATTTAATTCCTAACTTTAAATCTAGCTCCTAAGCACCAACTTTTCTTTTAGTCTTCTTGACAAACAAAGCTTGGATAGCATCTATAGATAATCCTTTGGTTTCTGGTAGATAAAACACGCAGTAGGCAGCTCCCACGAATCCTACTACTGAGAAGGCATAGAATAGTGGAGCGAAGCCGACCTCTTCGACTACGGGAGTGAATATGACCATGGTGATGAAATTCATGGCCCATCCACAAGCCATGACAATGCTGCCGCAGAGACCGCGGACCTGGAAAAAGATATTGGAGATTGAGGACTGGAAGAATTTAAACACAAACAGTGATTAAAGAAATAAGAGAAAAAAAATTACAAAAAAAATTAACCGACTTCCAAAAAAAACACTACAAAGCGAAAATTAAGTTTAATTTCGGTAGTCGGTGTCTTTGGTTTTGAATTTTCGTTTTTTGCCACCGAGTTCCGAAATTAAAGTTATTTAATTATTTTTCGCTTTGCAGTGTTTTTTTTTTTGGAAGTCGGTTGTTTTTTTTTTGTAAATAGTTTTTATTTTTCAGTTTTTAGTTGTGGTGATTATATGATAAGTTCCTGTCACTGTTTTTTACATAGCAGTTAGTGGTATTCGCATGTGTGTGGCGTAGGTGCCACAACTAAAAAGTGAAAAAAAAAATATTACAAAAAAAAAACAGACTAAAAAAACACTACAAGGTGCAAAATAACTTTAATTTCGAAAGTTGGTGGCAAAAAACGAAAATTCAAGATCAAAGACACCGACTTCCGAATTTTTTTTTTGTAAAAAGTTTTTTATGCTTTTGAATCCTTAGTCGTCTTCTACAACATCAACCAGAATCTAACAAAGGTCGTGTACTATTGATGCAGATCCATATAGAAAAAGGTGGATTTCTTATGAAACCATGACCCACATTTTATTCGGAAGCAAATAATACATCAAGATAAAAATCTAGGAGTAGAACATTTATCTCGCAAAAAGATTAGATCACTTACAATGTTTCTGAAGATGAAACGATACGCCTAACGTTAGACTTGAAAATTATTAATACAGTTGTATCCATTTTGAGTGACCGTAGATTAGAATCTTTATAATTAAATAAACGAAAGTACTTCTCATAACTAGTGAAACCGACCCAATGATTTCATCCTCAGATTAAACACTTCCAATTAACTAAAACTTACTTCCCCCACGTGTCCTACTATCGTTCTATATTTGTCTGTACGTGTTCAAATTGCTCCTTCATTTGATTTTACTACAGATAAAGACATTGAATGGACAAGAATAATTTACTTTACTAATGATATATCAATGACTATGACTAACAATATTGTACCTATTTTTAACTTCAAAAATACCACTCCGATCCAAGGAACGTTTATTTGTAAACTAAATGAATAAATTGTATACTGATTTTGAGAAACAAATGTCTTAAACCATAATTAATGTACCATGTTGGTACATATTATTTATAGCAACATAATTTTTATGGGACTCGCAATTTTAAGTAACTTGTCTGTTCATAAGTGTTTTGTCTCATATACTATGTGAAGACAACAATACGACAATAAATGAAGTACTGGCAGAAGACTGGCAATACTAATACACAAAATACTCTTGTATTTTGGAACGATCAAATAAATCCTAGCACCGAAATTAAAAAAGTGATTTTTTCAAACAAACTAAATAGTAGTGATGTGCCAACTATGGGTTTTGCCAATATTTGACTAGCTATAGTGACTAAACTATTGGATATATTTGCGTATGCGGACGAAGAACGTCATTAGATATCATCATCATCATTTTAGCCGAAAAACTGCTGGACATAGGCCTCCCCCAAGCACCGCCACTTCGACCGATTCTGTGCTTTCCGCATCCAGCGGATTCCTGCGGCCTTCACAAGGTCATCGGTCCATCTTGTGGGAGGCCTTCCAACGCTACGTATATCATTAGATATACGTAGTTTAATTTACTATCGTAATGTCGTCTCTACCTTGTATATTTCGCATTCGTTATGGTGTCCAATGATAGTGAGAAGTTCATTAATGAAGAAATCATAACTTAGAATATGAAGCTTTAAGTAATATCTAATTCAGATACTCACTTCAGGCAAGAACAGCTCAGCACTCAACACATAAGGAATAACAGCGACCCCTACGTTGAATATAAAGCTGTAGACGTAGATGATGACAGCAGTAAACCAATGAGGAGCCCAGTGCCATTGTATCTGTGTGCCTAACAGCATTGTGCAGACACTGGCCAAGATCGATGTGCTGATCATCAGGGGCTGGAACAAATAGTTGGTATTTATGTTAGCCTAGCATTTTTTGTAAAGTATCGAGTTTTTCCACTTCGAGCACCTATTCAATTTTTTTAGAAGTTTCTTTTTTTTAATAGTACTATTTTTGAATAGCTTTTTTTGAAGAAGAAGCACCACCTTTTCTTTCTAGTTGAATTAAGTATAACCAATTTAAATCACAATATCTAGTAAAATAATCTTAATTACACTGATCAAACCAAAGGAGTTACCACGATAAAAAATCACGGAGTCATATCTCCAAAAGTTATCAGCGTTTTACCTGATACTTCAGCTTTTATTCTCCAATCTTAAACTTTAGTTGCAAATAAAATAATATTCATTATTGATCATCCACCAAAAATAAATACGCACCTTCCTTCCAAATTTATCAATAACAAAAGAACACAGTACACTGGCCATCAACAGATCTATCGCCAAGAAGATAGAACATTGGTTCGAGTCCATCAACGGCACAGCTTCCTTGAACAGGGTCTCAGCGTACACCTGGAGTGCGATGTTACCCATCAGGATCATTGTCGCCATGCATGCGAGGCTGGTCGTCAGCGCACGGATTGAGGTTTGTGATTGTTCTGTGAAGGCATAATTGATCGATTTTTATATCAACTTACATATATCATCATCATCTGCCTAGCCTTTTCCCGACTATATTGGAGTCAGCTTTCAGTCTAACCGGATGCAGCTGTATACCAGTATTTTACTTGGAGCGACTACCTATCTGACCTCCACAATCCAGTAACTGGGTTACATATATACAGGGTATCCGGTAAATAATGAATAACCTTGAAATAGCATTTATTAGACCTTGTGACCATTTAAAAAAAAACAAAAATAAATATATCCCAAGTTGTACCTAAGACTTTTAGCTAACTTTTTTACCTTATTTTACATTCTTCTTCAACACAACCACAAATGAATGAATTCCATCGATTATTTGTTGTTGTAATATTGTACGTTGACCATACCGACAGAGAAGCAGTAAATAATGTGACTAGAAATTGCACAGTATTTTTTTTAAAGTCGTATATTAGGTACTACTTGGGATATAATTATATATTATTATGATTTTGCATTTTTTTAGAACGGCCATAAAGTCTAACAAATGCTATTTCAAGGTTATCCATTATTTACCGGACAGACACCCTGTATATCTATATTAATATTTTAAAGAGGTATTTGTGAGTTTGTATGTAGGGGTAATCTTCGGAACTACTCATCCAATTTAAAAATAAATCACTGATAGTGAGCTACGCTATTGCCGATTGCTATTATATGTTTAAACACGCGGGTGCAGTCGTGGGCTGGTATTCTACTATTTGTAAAAAAATAGATCCGATCCGAAAGGGGCACATAGGTACTGGTAGAACATTACCAAGAGTTTTTTTTTATTATTATTATTGAAAATAAAAAAGTTATTGATATTTAAAATTTACATTTTTAGTACCAAAAATTACCTCAAATCCATTAAAAATTAGAAAATTTTCAACAGGGGTCATAAGTTATGACTTGTAGAGACCCGCTAAACGACGGCCGCCCGCGCTCTATGTAATAACCCGGTAAAATTCCCCATTGAATTTCTTTTTTCTTTTTCCTGACAATTATTAACACATAAATAGACTCTCAGTTTTACATTTTGTATAAGTATACACACAGGCGTCGCCTTGTGGTTACGTCTGTGTCTTCTGACATACATAAATGGCACAGTAATATCATTGAATTTCAACAGTGTCAATGTTATTAACTCCCCAATATTGTATGCCAAAGTTTAAATCCCAGGCTGATATCAAGAATTTTATGACCAAGATCCTAATCCACCTCTTTTCCGTTAATTTAAAGAACCTAATTCCAAAATATTTTTTTACAGAACCAATAATTGAAGATACGATGTGGCAAGAGAGATGTCGTGATTTCAAACCCATCCCGTGGAGCTATTGACAAACCATTGCAATATTACTATAGTTTCAATAGCAATGATAGCTATGAGTAAACCATAAACTGTGAGATGGCTTCTAGATTTAGATCTTCACTTTCTTTACGACGCGATTCTTATTGAATAAGTTGGTGCTTAGTGTTCTATCTTATAAATTATTAGCAACAACTCGTGTTCTGTACAGCCCACGATGTTATCACAAAGTTGCCGCATTCTCTCCAATATTCAACTGTAGTTATTCAAAGTTTTATAATTTATCAAACGTAGTATTGAGAAACTGTACTGTACTGGAGCTCGCGGCTAAGTAATAACAGCCGCATGGGTCGATCCATCAGGCTAAGCTACGCTTGCCGGGGTTGGTCCTTGAATGGGTGACCATCTTTACATACCAAGACCCCTCCGTGCCTCGGAATGCACGGTCCCGGCTGTCATTCGTAGATCTTTGATAGTCGTTACGGGTCGTCAGAAGCCCGAAAGTCTGACTACCAGTCTTACCAAGGGGTATTACCCAGTTACTCGGTTGTGGATGTCAGATAGGCAGTCGCTCCATGTAAAATTTTTCATATTATGTTCCTTACATGTAGAATTGTAGAGGATTTAAAAACCCTTGCCGTATACTTTATTACCATCCAAAGACGCTATGCACTTTATATGTATATGTATGTCACCGTAAAATTGTGAGAACTTTATAATCGAGAGTTTATAATCTATCGGTATTATTTCCAATAAAATAAAAACTGTCGAAAAATTGTGAACTGGGTGAAATAGCTGAGCGAGCGAAGCGACCGGTGCCGCGGCAGTGGCCGGCGAGCGAAGTGACTGATGCGGCGGCAGAAGCCGGCGAGCGAAGCGACCGCGCGGTGCCGCGGCAGCTAGGCAGACTATTTAGTATTAGCGCAAGGTGCTTTACTTTGCAAGCAAGTTTGATACCAGTTCACAATTTTTCGGTTTCCCATAATAGATAGATTATAAATTTATAGAAAAATAATGCGTTAAATTGTAAATGGTTTGTTGCAGCTCACAATTTTTCAACAGTTTATAATTTAACGGAAATAATATCGATAGATTATAAATAAACCAACGAAGTTCATAATTATACGGTGACATTGTATACCCTTTCCGTTACACGTCATTTATGTAACAAAATGTTATTTGAAAACTACTTACTTAGGAACTGCCATTCTGTCAATTTCTGCGCTGGTGGTGGTGTCTGTATCAACTCCTTGGTAATGATGGGATCTGAAAAAGACATAATACAGTTAGATTATGACATAATGTCACTAAGGAATTGACCCTTATTTTCAAGAAAAAATAATGCATTATTTTGGGATTTTTGGAACGAAGTTCTTTAATGCGGCATGTAAACTCTCAGAAATCGTCACGCTAAAAATTATTAATAGACTGTCTTCTTCTAATTCAAAGAGAAAGAAAGAAAGAGAGAGAGAACGCCGCGCGCCGACAGAAAAAAACAAAAGAAAAGAGTAAAGTGATTACAGTATCGTGGGATAAAACTGAATACATCGGCCCATCGGCCCGAGTACATTGCATGCCGGAGAGAGAAAGAGAAAGTGTGAATTTAGTCCAAATGAAAATCCAAGATGACGGCTCTGAAATTTTCAATTTTTTCATCATTGGTATCGTTTTCATGGTTTTCGAAGGTGTTAAAGCTGATAGTGGGGTCGAAATGTAAATCCAAGATAGCGGCTGCGAAAATTTTCGTTTTCTTAGTTTTCAAGGGTGCTAAAGCCCATACATAGTAAGGTCAAAATGTAAATCCAAGATGGCGGCCGCGAAAATTTTGTTAGAAAGAACTTCGTTTCTGACGAGTCCCCCGACCGCACACGTTTTTTAACTCTACCTTTTTCCATATTCCTAGAAAGGTATATTCCTGCTTACATTTTATCTAAGGCTACCAATTTAGAAGGTGTGCTTAAACCGCCCATTTTTCTATGACGCGCATGTTAGCAAATAAGCTATTTACTTCGTCTGACCTAACACCAGACATTCAAATTAAAGCCTTACATTATGTCATAAAACTCACGAGACGCTTTATCTTGTAAGACAATTAATATTACACATTATAAAATTAATATTAGACACCAAATTCTATTCATATATTTGCTGGATTCAATTGTGTTTTGACGTTGGGACCTTGACATAAGGTGTTTGCCGTCACGGAAAGACTTTATCTTGGAGGACAATTAATATTACACATTTTAAGTTAATATTAGACACCAAATTCTATTCACATATTTGCTGAATTCAATTGTTTTATGACGTAGAGACCTTGATACACAGTGTTTGACGTCACGGAAATACTTTCTACACCTATCATTAATGCTACGGCTGCATTGTCGAGATAAAGTGAACTACACTTCGCGCGCTCTTTGTTTAACAGCAAGTAAGTAAGGAAGTAAGATTATTTATTTGTTTAAACATGGTGTACATCACAGATTTAATCTGTGGTGTACATACATTGCATGCAAGATATTAAATACAGAAATGTTCTATCATGTTCATTCATGTATGGCAGCGTACAAATTGGTAAGAGATGGTGTACAAACCGCGACTATATCAAAATTACACTATAGAATTCAATGTCCATACTTATTATTAATTAAGTCATTGGAAATTTTAATTTCATCAACAATAAAAACAATACATTATATTTATGGAGTGATCTTATTACACAGTGGAAAACAACATTAAATAAAATCAAGACACAGCAGAGCAAGATGTCGGTGGTGGGCAAGAGCGAGCGCGCGCGAAATGCAGTTCGCCTTATCGCGATAATGTAGCCGTAGCATTAGAATAAGGAGCTTAGCTTATAGATTGTAAATTATCTAAATATAGACCATTGTTGAAACTTATCACCCTTTGCAAGGTTGACTCATACGTCATTTTACATTCTGTGATTACTTAACCTCACACATTGACTTATTAATTGTATTTTTTTTTTTTTTGGAAAATCGTTTACTTTTACAATGTTTGGTGAGCACCATGTTTCTATCACATAATTAATTTATCTGTCATTGATTCATTTTTAATTATTTTACTTAATGTGATGTAGTAATTTCATTCTAGGTGCATCGTTTTTACATATAATTATAAATGTATAATTAACTAGCTTTCGCCCGCGGCTTTGCCCGCGTGGATATCGGAAAATATCCCACAGGAGCGTACTCCTCATCTGCACTCTCGTGCATTTTGAAAAGTTGTGAATTATTAAGAGTAGTGTGGATGAGGGTTTTGAGAAAAATTAGGGTGACTTGGACTGCCCATAGTGCCCATCACAACTGTCAGGTAAGCAAGCTTTCCGGCCACGAATGTTTTGATGGCTCTACAAAACGACTTATCCAAAACAAAAAAGGTGACTAACATTACTCGTTCGGCCATTTTATTCTCCCCATACCTACAGTACCTCAAAAAAGATGTGCAATTTACAAGATGGTGCAAAGAAAAATGTCCACGTGTTAGTATCTATGTAACTTGTACAATAAAGTTGATTGATGTTACGGAATGCGACAGACTACCGAGACTTATCATCTCTTTGTTAACAGAACATGTGTGGTCAAATTTAAAGATCGCCGATAAGGTGCAACTATCAACGTGTTGATGAATTATGTAACTACCATGTCGTCGTATTTGAAACCAAACAAATATTTTAGAAAAAAAAAACTAGTTTTTTACGAAACAAAAAAAGCTCTTTAAGAGCACTATATGATACCTACGTTAAGAGTCATCATCATTTTTACATACCAAGTCCCCTCCGTGCCTCGGAAAGCACGTTAAGCGTTGGTCCCGGCTGTCATTCGTAGATCTTTGACAGTCGTTACGGGTAGTTAGAAGCCCAAAAAGTCTGACAACCAGTCTTACCACGGGGTATCGTGTTACCTAGTCACTAGGTTCAGATAGGCAGTCGCTCCATGTAAAATACTGGTATTCAGCTGCATCCGGTTAGACTGGAAGCCGACCCCAACATAGTTGGGAAAAGGCTAGGCAGATGACGTTAAGAGTCATCATCATCACCTCCTGATAATATCCCATTTTTTGCAGCATCCCTTTGCCGATCAAATCATCTGCCTAGCCTTTTCCCAACTATGTTGGGGTCGGCTTCCAGCTGAATACTAGTATTTTACATGGAGCGACTGCCTATCTGACCTATGGAGGTCCACCCAGTTATTGGGTAACACGATACCCCTTGGTAAGACTGGTTGTCAGACTTTCCGGCTTCTAACGACCCGTAACAACTATCAAAGGTCTACAAATGACAGCCGGGACCAACGGCTTAACGTGCTCTCTGAGGCACTCATCACCGGACCAATGACGACAAGCGTTATTGACCCGAGCCGCTGTTATTTTAAGCCACTTCGCCTATCACCTCAGTATTTATCCCCTTTCTAGCCATATCATCTTTCATACCAACAATTTTTTAAACATTTTATTAGTCTTCCTCTACTCTTATAACCATCCACTCGCCAGCACATGTAGCAATACCTATGACATTATTTAATTATATATCTCGTTTCCTTTTACCCAGGGAGAGCCTAGGTATGAAATTTATATTTTTGCCAGGTTTCGCATGGCACAACCAACAGGTACAATGATCTCATCTAGCAAGGAGCATAAAGTCACAATTTTATTTTCACTATCCTATTGAGCAAATAACCATGTTTAAATAACGTTGTGATAATATGCCACAAACAAAGCTAAAATGAGCAAATAACTTCTCCGTGTGATTTGAACAAATATTTTTCTTACATCATACTGAAGCATGTAATGTGTTGCTATACTTGATATACCAGACAGGCGTAAAATATAAAGTCTAGAATCAATTGATCTATAAGTGCAAATGATGGGAAATGAAGAGATCCGTAGTAGAACCAAGGTAACCGACATAGCCCGAAGAATTGCCAAACTTAAGTGGCAGTGGGCAGAGCACATTGCTTGCAGAACAGATGGTCGATGGGGCCGAAAGGTTCTAAAGTAGCGACCGCGTACCGGAAGACGTAGCGTTGGAAGACCAACCAAGGTAGACCTATGACTTGGTGATGATCGCAGGAATCCGCTGGATGAGAGAAGCACATAACCGGTCGAAGTGGCTGTGCTTGGGAGAGGTCTATGTCCAGTAGTGGACGTCTTTCAGATGAAATGATGATGAGAGCATAATAAATATGACACTCATTACAAGAAGTCAGGAGCCCAAAAACCTGAACACTAGAGACCAACATTATCGAGGAAAATGTTCGTGTTACGGAATTCTGAAGCCAAAAATCAAACCACATGTTTTGCAAGGCTGGAAGCTATTGGACTTGAAAAACAGGTTCTGCTCATTTATATATTTAGTATTAATTGCGAAATGGGCCTGCTCTTGACCTGGATCTCGCCTAATGGAAAACGATGGATGAGGTCTATGATGGAACGAGTGTGCCCAGCAGATGCCTGTTTATTCTTGCTTTGAAGGCTGATGGATTATATGTGGAAGAGAACACAGACGCCTTTCAAGCAAGTAACGTCATCAAATGAAATATTTCAGAAGACATTATTGACAAATAAAAGAAGTAATTCCACTATTAAACATTTCAGTCTTTCAACTCCACACACGGCTACATAAATTCAGCTATACATTTTCAGTATAAACAGTCCTCTCATTGTACCTACGGAAATCCTTTACAATGCAAGATTAGCTTATACTGGAAATGTAAAGCTTGATAAAGTAGCCGTGTATACAAGAATAACTCAAGCAGTTCATAAAATATTACCTCTTCGTAATAGTATCGCGGTTGACTGCCAATAATGTGCACCAGGGGACAAACCACCACCTCTTATAGCAGTATTATTCTTGATAGTAGGAAAGTGATGGAGCTATGCAGGCAGTAGCGGATCCAGGGGCTCAAGCCCCCCCCCCCCCAAAAGCGTCTGAGTTCTTCCATGACAAATCTTAAAAAGAACTTAAAAATATTCTAATTAAACTTTTTAACAGGTATTAGTCTGCCTATGCACTGGAGCGGGGCCAGGCAGCGGAGCGGAGAAATGTGCCAATATTAACCAATAGAATCTAAACCCCGCTTCAGAGCTCCGCTCCTATTGGTCAATATTGATACATTTTTCCTTAATAAGTACCTATTACGTTTTCAAGTTTTTTTTTCTATAAAGAAATTTGTTTTCGTGACGAATTTTGCCCTCACGCTGCCCAGTTTGGCCGCCATGTATATTCACCGAGATATCTCTGGTAGTCTACAACCTAACGAAGTCATTGAGGAATTTGCGAAAAGTAATCCGAGGAGGCTTGTAAAATGTCAAGTGCCGTTTTAGTGTTTACTTTGCTAAAACCTACCCTCAGCGGGGTGAAGCCCTTCCCAAACGACAATCCTCAATCTGCCACTGTATGCAGGGCGTATAGCTCCATCTCTTTCTCACTATGAAATAATATTTAAAAAATAATACTGCTTTATGAGGTGATGGTACAGTTACTGGTCGTGAAGGTACCTGTGAATATTGTAGTATGATAAGTAACTATACATTACCATCTCCTTCCAGTATCCTCTCCAGTCTCGGATCTAACTGAAGTCTAATCTTGGCTAATTCAACTTCCACTTCTTTTGAAGTCACCCTCACTTGCCGGTAGAATGCTATCGACTCTGCAGCTTCCTGTAACATAATATTTCGTAAGTACAGCTTTTTTTTAAATATTCTTCGTAAGATTCGTAAAACCAATAAAAACGATTGGTTGGCACTTGGCAGCAATCGACCAATTAAATTTGATATAATCTGTAATCAAGCTATCAGAAATCCTGGGTTAAATTATTATATTTTATTGTATAAGTTGTTACTTATACAATAAAATATAATAATTTAACGGCGGTTTGTTAAAAAGCCCATGTGCTGTTGCACATGCTTTTTAACAAACCGCACAAAAATTTAGTTTTAGAGTGACCCATTTAAACTGCAATGACCCACAATATCATTCGAGCGATATTATAACATTATGCTTCAAGGAAATTCAAAGCGTTAATAATAAAATTAAGCTTGACAGACGGATTAGAGATCTTGTTGTTGTTTTTGCAAACGAGAGGATGCTGTCACCTGTTCTCTCGATGCTTTTAACGCTAAGCCAGAGCTTCGCAGGTACTTCATTAAGTAAACTAGTCCTCATACATGGCATAGGGCGTGGAAATCGAACCTATATAGGACCTCTTTAGGCAAGAAGCTAAAAACTAAGCTACTGCACCATATTATTATCATCACAGCTGTGCAGTTAAATTGACGTGAATATTTACTTAATTAATTTTTATCGCAATAAAATTAAGACTCAATCAAACAAAATTCCAGTCAAAGTCAGCCACTATTATTGCACGTGATACAAAAATATCTAGTTTCTAAGTGTGCATATACAGATCCACTCACGTGCTGCGATGTCGGGAGTTTTCGCGTGAAAAGTATGCGCAAGGTGGAAACGAAGTTTATTAGCACAGCCTCGTCTATAACTGGTCATAAGAAAGAAAGAAAGCGAAAAAAAATACAAGAAATGAAAAAGAGAATTAAAATCTAACAAAATATAGAGCTATATAGTCAACTCTGAGAAGTGAGACAAGTCACTGTATGTTAAATTGATCTATCTTCAATGAGGGTATCAACAAAACAATCTTGAAAATTATTGAATTAAATAAGACAAATAAAGTTAGAACTCGTTGCAAACTTAAGCTTTACCTAGAAGAGCGGTTCCATCATAATTACTATAACGACCGTCATGAAAATCACCAGTATTTGACATTTAAGTGTCAAAAAAGCTTTGTATTTGGACAGCAGTAATATTGTGACTGTTCACCCCTTTCTGAGGAAACCATACGTTAACGAAGCAGTTCTTCTTCGTCGTCTGTCGAGTCGATGGTACATAAATGTAGTATGTTATTATTTCGTTAAATTAGTTAGGCCCAGTAAGTGGCCACGCCAATTGCAGCATCAGTACAGTCAATCAAACGAAGCAGTTAAAACTAAATTATTAGGTGGCATAAAACTACTATATTACGTTCAAATTAAGAGGCAAGTAGCGCCATCTGCTACATTTGGTCGAAACTAGAGACAGCGTAAACACTCGTGCGTTGCCACCGCAATCTATTACACAAAAATCATTGCAATTATTTAGATTGAACTATAATTATTAATTTTAATAAACACAGTTCTAGTCTCAGTTGATTTATTGATTACCCATATTAATACTGACATTAGAGGCTCACCCTTTTCATCTCTAGCATTAGACCAACTGAGGTAGTCGTTTATTTTAAATTAACAATTAGTACCTATTCGAATAAACGCGTTCCTTACGAAGCATAATGTGGTATGACTATGAATGATAGGTTGAGCAATGACGTGATAAGACAACGGTGCGGTTTAAAAGAAGATGTACTGACAAAAATTGAAAAGAATATGCTGAGATGGTTTGGTCATGTTGAGAGGATGAATGAAAGGCGACTAACAAAAGATATTTACAAGGCTGATGTGAGTGGAAACTCCGGGAGGAGATGCCCTAGGAGGACATAATATATTGACCTTATTGGTGATGTTCTTCAGAAAGGTCAGGTGCGTAGTACTCGCAACCGGCGTGCGTGTATGACCAGCACGCGTAGCATGACCACCGTAGAAACGAGTTTTGTCGACGGAAGAATAGACAAAATGACAGATTGTGATTGTTTATCTGTCATTTTGTCTATTCTTTCGTCGACAAAACTCGTTTCTACGGTGGTCATGCTACGCGCGCTGATGTATGAACGTAAACGAGGCAAAAGGAGTATGTAAGGATCGTAGCAGGTGGCGTTCTGTAGTTTCTGCCTACCCCCATGAGAAGAAAGCGTGAGTTTATGTATGTAGGTATGTAATCGAATAAACTAACCTTCTCTTTACCCCTCTGCATCAGAAACACTGGCGACTCCTTCAAGAGTGCCAACATCACGATATACAGAATCGACATCGACAAATGAAGGTAGACCACCACGTTATAATTCAAGTATCCTCCAAAGATGTATGAAACCAACAGTCCGAAGAAATACGAAGATACTACTGTAGACATCATGGATCCTCTTATTGAATCTTGTGATATTTCTGATATGTATATTGATGATATCGTTTGGCCTGCTGTTCCTAAGCCCGATAGAGCCATTGCTGTGAGTATGAAGGGTACTGAATTGGTGATTGAGATTATCGTCCACGCCAACTGTAATTGAAAGAAAAGTAGTTGTTAGAATAAAACAGTAGAAGGATAAACGATAAACTAATCATTCTTTCGTTGAAATTAAATAGTTTATTCTGTAAATAGGTTACCGGAATCACTTTTACACGTCATAAATTAAAATAAGCTAGATGAGTTCGGCGTTTCCTATCTGACTACTCTGAGAAGAAAGGCCGAAACAAACTCAGAGGTTGCATAATCTTGGTCAGTTTGGTGTCATCAGATCGACATTTCGATATTTTCGATATTATCCGTTAAGGTATGATTTACAACTGTTACTATGTATCACGTCACTGTTACCCATAACCAAGCATTTTTTTTTTTTAGACTGTTCACAATATGATAATAGTATATTTATTGGCTTTGTTGGTAACTTGCCCATTTATAATTAAATTTATAGATGGATATTTAGTTACCCGAAATATGTGAATTATAAAATAAAGTAATTAACTTATTCTTAGCCACAAAAACTACCGAAAATCTCAATTCTCTTCAATCATCTAGAGTTTACAGAGATTTACTATAATTATCCGTATAAAAAAGATTTAATATGTAAACTTGGATCATATATTTGGAGGTGTCCAGGCCAAAATGGTTATAAGATCCGGTTCAACGTAAACAACAACAATAATTTCCGAAGTCGCTTAAAAATTAAACAAAGTCCTTACCACAAATGGTAATCCAAACAACATCGCGCCATACTTCCGCCCCAACCAGTTGACTATGTACCCGCAAAAGGGAGTGGCCAACATGGCTCCAACATTGGTCAAGCTGCCCAGTAATGACACGTGCACTGATGACATTGGCTCTGAGAGGACTGTGTCGTTGGACATGAAGTTGGCCACATTGTAGGAAGGCCAGGAGAAGACCAGGCCGGTTAGTGTGGTGAGGTAGGCAACTGGAAAGTATTAAAAAAAAAGATTAAGAAACCATTCATACACATGACATGAGCACTCTGTTCCCCTTACTAGTTATAAACTGTATTACGGTGGAACAGTTTTCGTTCTCTGTGTAAGTAAAAAACTTGTGATAAAAAAAAAATAGAATAGTAAATTGGCAGCAGAATATTTTTATAATTATGCTGAATATGTACTCTTTTAAGCTCTTCTATAGTTTGTGGGTATTTATTACTAACGCCTGATCCAATTCTCTATGCAATCGTTCTAATTGTTTAAAAAAAAAAAACGCCTGATTTTAATTAAACGCAATTTTTTTTTAAGACGTTGCTATAAAACTTTTGGCAGGCATCTGACATCAAGCAACATTTGCTTTGGTTAGTACATTGACAGGTAAACATTCTACACATCAAGGCCCCTTCTGATTTGGTGAGTACAATCCACATTTATTGAAGATTTGACTACTGTGTCTAAGCTTAGAATATCGAGATTTTCTGTTGTTAGATTAATGAGGTCAGAAAACAGAGTGTGAGGAAAACAAAGTGAAAATTATCGACACTCAGCCTGCAGACCTGTACCCTAATTGCGTAATACAACACAATCACAATTTATTTCGATTTGAAACAGATTTCTAATCCATTGCTTGATAAGTTGGAAAAAAAATCTGTTCAACAACGTAAATAACACAATGAATGTTGTTGAAATGTCAAAATGAAACAAATTTCGCGAAATTGTTTACGAAAATAAGTTACGCAATTAGGGTACTGGAAGCTATCCGAACGAAGAATGATGAGTCAAGGTGCAGCCAGTCGTTCAAGAATTTTGCGCAAATAGTTTCTTAGTTGTCAATATATTATTTTATGTTTGTTAACATACTTTATGAAAATAAGTTCAGTCTCATCATGAACACGCTGAGTTGTTGTGAACACAAATAAAGTGTGTCCTATCTGGGAAGTCCTAATCACAGATAACGTTTTGTTCTATTTGCATGGGTATCATTACAATTTCGCGTATAGTGAAGTATCACTATAAGCGAATTATTAAAACAAAATAGTAGGACAGTAGTCCTGAGTAATAAATTGTCTCACTACAGGGCAAAGGAATCATGGTAAAGGAACTAACAAAGATCACTATGCTTGCTTATTTGATATAACGGTGTTTGCAATAAGTCCTGGTTTCCTTTCAATGCTTTTGTTCACTATCACCCACTCATTGGTTCTTTTCATCTTCCTTTACAACAGTGACTTGTTGCCAACAGGCAGTGAGCATGAGATGATGGAAAAAGCTCTTTGCCGATATTTATATACGGTAGGGGGACAATTTCATTACAATCTCATGAAATTATTTTGTCATTACAATCACCGATCCCAACAATAAATGGGCTTCGTTATAATCCACTGACAAATCATGATTGAGATTATATACACTTTCATCACTTTTAGCAATCACATTATGCTTTTGCATACAAGAAGAAACTGCCACTACTTTTAAAATCATCACTTTGCCACCATTTACAACACCAACATGAGGAAAGGTACTAAACGTCATCATATTAATCCGGAACCACACAATAACATAAACTTAATCCAATACTAACTTGCTAAAGTCGCTACACCCTGCACGAGAAATCCTCTCACTGTCACTTTATCACCATCCATGCTGAACAATCACAGATTTTAGATCAAATGACTCCTCACTAGATGTTACTCAATATAAAGAAGTACGGATCTCTTATACAAATAGTTCATTACTCTTTATTGTTGTATAGTAAATGATAGTGTAGGGTGGGTGGAATAATAACCGCCTGCCGATAAAAATTGTTATGAATTATAAGTGACACTATTAAAATGTTATCTGGAAAGGCTGATATCAGGTATTAATGCACCTTAATGGATAATTTATGTGATATGGAATTCAAGAGATTTTATTTTGTACTAGGACTAGAAAGGGCTTGTCTCTGTGACTCCCAAAACATACTTTATTTCACAATATCGGTCTAGCTATCATTACAATAATATTTGAGACATCATCCAGAAACTGAATCTTCCCTTCCTGAGTTGCCCACTCTTAGTTCCTGTCTTTTTTCTTGATACTTTATACGTTTTCATTAAATTCTTTAGTTTTCCTTAGCTTCTAGCAAATGAAATCATCAATCATGCTGCCTGTCATTAAACTGGCCTTCTACTTCACCAAAGCTCAAGAGTAATCAAGAGTTAAGTAATTACTAGAAAAACGTTTTGCAGAAAAGATTCTGGTTCAACGATGTCCAAAGTAGTACCCAAGAAAGCATAATAATTTCCCAGTCAAATGTGGTCTTAGTTTGATGTAATTTACCTTTTTCATGGTCAATGTCACACTGCTATGGCTTCGCAATGACGACATAAATGAAGTCGTTTCATGAGGCCATACATTATTGTAATTTGGGCGCGCTAGACAGTAAATCTGCTGAAATATTTACTTTGCAATAGGTACTTGGGATTTAAAAAAAGGCTTTTTATTACGTAGGTCAACGGTGTGCTTACTTAACTATGTAGATAATAACAACGGTAACATTACAGACTTCTCAATTTGTCAGAAAATTAAATACTAACAACACTGAGTGAAAATAAATACAGTGAAATATTTGGTTCCGTAGGGAAAATTGGAGTTCCCCAGGGAACAATACTTGGTCTTCGTATTTCTATTACACACAGTCTCCCACACAGTAGGCATAACGGACTGTCCTCTGTGCAGGGCGTGCATGGAGGCTGAGGAAACCGTCGCGCACGTACTCTTCGAATGCACAGGTGTTACTAAGATTAGAACAGAAACCCTCGGGTCACCCAGATCTTTCACTGACGTTCTGAACAGACCAGGAGTTTTAATTAACTTCTGAAGGGAGGTGGGCTGGTTGGAATAACCACCAAACGGCCGCCATGGCCCACGCACAATGGTCCACCTGACGGACTAAGTGCGGAAACCAAACCCCATAACATAGAACATAGATTTCTATTATATTATCATAGCGTACTGCCTCGTTGGTCTAGTGGTCGCAAGCGCTACTGCTGAGCATGAGGTCCTGGGTTCGATTCCCGGGTCGGGAAAAGTGTTATTGGGTTTTTCTATTTGAAATTTCTCAGTAGCAACTCGGAGTCTGGATTTGTGCCCGGTTGATGGCAATAAGCTGGCGAGCTTATTGCCATCATAATATGGGGCGCCATATTACATGGGACTTAAACATAACTTGACGGCACGGTTGGCGCAGTGGTTAAGCGGCTGACTGCTGCGCTGCGTGTCGCGGGTTCGATTCCCGAACGGAACAAATATTTGTATGACCTACCAGTAGTTGTTCCGGGTCTGGCTGTTTGTGTATGTGAGTTTAAATGTTTGTAATCGCACCCACGATACAGGAGAAATTCCTAGTGTGGGGCAACGTTTTTTTTTTTAAAAAAAAAAAAAAAAAAAAAAAAAAAAAAAAAAAAAAAAAACTTGCGAAATGTGGGTGTACCTGCTACAGTGACACGTCTGCACAACCCTTCGGGGAAACAAGGCATGATGTTATGTATGTTATCATAGCTTAATTTTTGAACATATGGTACACGGACGACAACCGTACACTCCACCCTACCAGATTACTTACACTACATCAAAATAACGCTGTATACTCGTAAATCTAAGATAATGCAGTCTATTTGCAGACTAACTTAGATAATTGTTAGCTTGTATCACAGGACTCGCTATTTTAAGTTCACATTATCTTCAATGCGAATGCACTGGCATTACAATGTCTTTGTATAAATATGTAGCCTCCACGAGTTACGATTTATTTATTTACAACCCGCATTGAATGGTCTGCGACTTGATGAATGTTCACCACGGCTTGAACGCAAATTCTGAGAACCTATACAATAACAATAATACCATTTATTTCAGGCGTCACAGGCCCATAGAAAAATACCTTAACCTAAAGATACATATGTTAATATTTAAAACAAAATTTAAAAACTTGTGTTAATAAATAGCTTAAAACTATGTTAGTAGCACTTCACTTCACTAGCTTATCCTTGTGCTGTCCTGTGGTACTTGTCCGCGGAAGCGACGGAACACCACGTCCTGCGGCCAAAATTCCTCTTCCATGACGACGGGCAGAAAACAATTCGGTACTCGCACCACAAACGCCTTGAAGTTGACATTGCGGTGCGACTCCAGTAACTGCACCCTCGGCGTGTACCTCGTCTTTTGGCGTACGTACTCCACGATGTCCTCCGCCTTATACCTCGTAGGTGTTTCAAAAGCAAGTACAAAACTGTTTCCATATGCTTCAATAGGAACGGAACCCTAAAAATGATCCTTTTTAGGGTTCCGTACCCGAAGGGTGCCAAACGGAACCCTATTATAAAGGCTGCGCTCCGTCTATCTGCCAGCGGGCTGTATCTCAACAGTTGAAAGTTTCACAGATTGTGTATTTCTATTGCCGGTATAACAACAAATAATATTTTTTTTATAAAGATAAATCGCGAACTTATTTCTGTTTTCTTATTTGGGGGCTTGTGGCTAAGTAATAACAGCCGCACGGGTCGATCGATCAGATTAAGCTACACTTGCTGCGGTTGATCCGTGGATGGATGACCATCTTTACATACCAAAACTTATCCGTGCCTCGGAAAGCATGTTAAGCCATTGGTCCCGGCTGTCATTTGTAGATCTTTGACAATCGTTACGGATGGTTAGAAGCCCAAAAGTCTGACAACCAGTCTTATCAAGGGGTATCGTGTTACCTAGTAACTAAGTTGTGGAGGTCAGATAGGCAGTTGCTACATATAAAATACTGGTATTCTGTTGCATCCGGTTAGACTGGAAGCTGACCCCAACATAGTTGGGAAAAGGCTAGGCAGGAGAAGAACGCGAACTTATTTCGCGCTCCAGGATGCGTGCGTTCCTTATTTTGTTTGACCAGGCATGGGGTCATAACCTGCTCAAAAAGGGGAGGATATAACGCGAATTTATTTCAAACCGCTCCCGCTAAAATCCGCTCATCCAATAAATGTGCAGCTTCTAGCTATAATGCTCTTGAAGCCGTGTGAAAAACAGACGACGCGCACCTTTTTAGGGTTCCGTACCAAAATGTTAAAAAGGAACCCTTATGGTGCGACTCAGTCTGTCTGTCCGTCTGTCTGTCACAGCTAGATATCTCAAGAACTACTAATGCTATCTGCTTGAAATTTGGAATAGTTTTAGATGTCGTTTGCCCAACTATTTTGAAATTAAGAATAAACAATTTATTTTATTTTTTTGCAACAGAAACTGAACGGGGGTCTTAAAAATTTGAAGTGGGGCTACTAGGGCATGTGGGGTACCTATCATATGAAAGAACGCTATTTGCACGTTCTCAAACTTTTTTGTTTTATGCCGCATGGTTTTTGACTTTTGACGAAAAAAATTTAAAAAAGTACCGTACCCCTATCCGTTACGGTTCCCCTTATCTCCGAAGTTTGTATAGAGAAAAATCTGAAATTATTCTATGTGATACAAGTTTATGTAAATTTTACAGGAAAAATAAAACGATGTCTCCAAACAGCATATTTTTTCAGAAATCATCAACTTAAATTACATTAGTTCCACTATCGGTCAAGAGATGGCGCTGACCTAAAACTGCAATATTCTACATGGCAGTGTTCTCTTTCAAATAAAGGCCTCGCCGATGAAAATTTAAAATGGTTCGGAACCCTCGGTGCGCGAGTCTGGCTCTTGACCGGTTTTTTGACAAGAGTCGTCTGACATCCATCAGCTGTACCTACAACGCACCAAGATATAGATAATTTACGAAACCTGTTCTTCGCTCCGAAATCCTATTGTTAAGCATATTATTAATATTGTGATATCTGTATGTTAAAAAGTTAATAATTAAAGATCCATACAAGCAATATGTTTTTATTTTTGCGTTTTTTGCTAAATATTGTACGGTGGTACGAAACCCTTAGTGTGAGATCAAGCAAGTTCGTAGAATCACTAGACAGAGTTAAAATCTAATCTCGCTTATTTTATCTTTTACAGGTGTATGATATAATTTGTTTGATGTCTACCTGAGCAAACATAAATGATAAATCGTTAATGTCCACAAAGATTTAAGTATAAGAAACTAGAAACAACTGCAATGAGAAAAAATAATGTTATTAAATATTTCACAATACTTTTTCTTGGGTAAACCAGTGGTGGCATCTACATTGCCACATGCGAACTACGCACCGCACTGACGTCACGCGAAATCCTGCATCGTGCAGGCAGTTTACCGCGTGATCAGTATATATATAAATAAAAAAATAAAAACATTTATTTCAGGTCCTAGACCCATATTAAAAACAAAAAACAATAGGTACACAAAATTTGACAATTTTATAAGTGTCACAGAAAAATGTCATATCAAATCAATTAATGTCAAAAGCACACAACAAAATAAAAATTAAATTAAATAGAACAATGAATTAAATTATGTCAGAAATTATGCAAGTGAAGTTATGTCAGAAGTTAAAATTTAAATTATAATATTCATAAAATATGTTGCTACAACAGTACCCAACGTAGGCGCAATCCAGTCGTTGAGCAATCATCGCCAGAACAGTGTTGGAGCTAGCCCGCACCCTGCGCACCAAGGACGCGCACCGCTTGCGCATGGTGGCGTGAAAACAGTCGGTGCGCGCTTCCGCAAACATGCCCGAGGCGCTGCAGAAACGGGGCAGCCCCAACACTGCCCTGAACGCGTTGTTATATTGGACACGAAGGGCACTGTAAGCAGCTTGTGAGTAAGATGCCCATAGGCTGCACGTGTATAGGGAGGTGCAGAAAGCTTTGAAAAGCGTGATTTTAACCTGATTTGAACAACGTGCAAACCTACGGGCTATCATATTTGCTCTCTTAGACAGTGCCCTCCGCTCCCGCTCAATGTCGACATGGTCTTTCAGATCAGCTGTTACCCAGTGCCCCAAGTATTTAAATTGCTTCACCCGTTCGAACTGTACACCATTCAAGCAAATAGGGGGTACTTGCTGTGGACATTTGACGCTTCCCTGAAATACCATGTATTGGCTATATAACTTCCCGACATCAATGTTTGAACATCCCCCCGACCCTAGCTCGAAAACGAGGTGCCAGCTGTTGTTACAGCTGAGCACGTGGCTTTAAATACCCCGCATAATAATCATGATGAAAATCTAAGTTTGAGCCAGCCTCTCCCTTCTTGCTGTCCTCCCCCCAGCGATGCCCTAAGCCGAGGTTCGTACCCCACAAGGGGTGCCCTTAGCGAGCACTCGCTTAATTTTAATTAGGAATAGTTTGTATGCTCCTGGCTGGAGGCTCTAAGTATAGAAGCTTAAGGCACCCAAAGGAAGTTAAACTTAGTGGTCAAAACTGCAAGAGGCCATTTAAAAAAAATAATGTTTGAGCAGTAGCCCACCAGACACAACACCCGTCTGGTCGGAAAATCCTCCCTTTTCTATAGAGAATGAGTGAACTTTACACCCTGTTTCTTATACCTCCTTATAAATCTTCATAGATGGCTGAGTCGGACTCCTACTGACTAAGGATTTCACAGACTGGGACTGCACTGCAAAGCAGTAAAGTATAGTAAACTATACTTTGCTAAGTAAAGTCTGCTTTGCACACGAAAGTGAACATTATTTATATAGCACTAAGCTATTTATTAATTAATAGCTAACTTATATTTACTTTTATTAATTTTCATATTCGAATGAAATGCTTGCTCACATTTGCTTATACATACGCAAAGACGGAGGTTCATATTCGTACGCTTCCGAATGCTTATAATAATAATAATAAAGCCTCTTTTATACCTTAATTAAAAATAAACAAAGCATTACAAAAAAAGTAAATAAAATTGAGGAAATTAATTAAGAACCCCTCTTTGGTAGGGACACGGTATCGAATAGAAAGTATCGATACTGTACTCATGAGTAGTATCGAAAAAAAAGTATCGTACTCATAAAAGTATCGATACTTCAAGGTATCGAGTACTTTTCTTAAGGCCTAATGCGCATAGAAAGAGAAAATAACGAAACACGAGACATACGAGAGTAAATAACGTCAGTTTAACTTCAGTAGGGCAGGACATGAAAAAACAAATGGTATTGGGACACAAATTTAATAAAATAATAGAAAAAGGCAACTGTAACTTCAAAAATAAAAAAAAATTGAAACAAAATTAAATTATTTAGTACTTTAGGCATATAAATTAAAGTTCCCATTCCTCCTCCGTAAAATCACTTAAATAATTAATTACAATTGAATTTGAAAAATACAATTTGTATAATTTTGGGAATACAACTTTCATATCTTCCCATTGCTTCAAGGGATCTAAGGAAAGTGGTGAAACCCTGGGCAGATAAGTAATAGCTTAATTCATCCTTATTTTCAGACTGTGATGAAGATGAAGAATTTGGTTTATTGTTTTTCGTGTGAGCCAACTTTTTGTGGTGACTCCAGAAATCGTATGTTGTTTCGATAAAAGAATCGCTGTCAGGTTCACTGCCGGTAATACTCATTGAGTAAAAGTATCGAATGCAAAGTATCGAGTACAAAAGTATCGGTATCGAATGGAAATGTACTCGATACCACAAAGTATCGATACTTTTTTCGTGTCCCTACTCTTTGGGTAAAGGCCTCCTCCCTTTCTTGCCACTCGTTTCTGTCCTATGCTACTGCAGCCCAATTCTGGCCCGCTACCTTTTATATTTCGTCGACCCATCGGAGGCGTCCCTGTCGCCGTTTTCCTTTTGGGCCTGCCCACATGGTGGTTCTTTTACTCCATTTTATGTCTTCAGAGCGCTTGCTCACATTTGCTTATACATACGCAAAGACGGAGCTTCATATTCTTCCCAACGCTTACTTTACCTAAAAAACCGGTCAAAAGCGAGTCTGACTCGCGCACAAAGGGTTCAATACCTAACCATTATACCGCAATAATAAAATTGATATCATTTTTATTAGTAAAAAGATATGGGCTAGATTTTCGCGAAAACTTGTAAGTACCAAAATTTACATTAATTTTCAACTTTTTTTATATTTTCGGAATTTTCCCTTTATTTGTGCTGTAAATTTTTGCTTTTTGACAAATGTGATTCTAGGTCAACGGGAACTACCATATAGGTTTTCGACCCAAAACTGTCCTTCCGGTTGGCCTAGAATTGTCAATCTTGGTTAAAAGCAAGGTCCAAGCACAAGTAAAGGGAAAATTCCGAAAAATAAAAAAAGTTAATAATTAAGGTTTTGTTGAGCAGGCTTCAGGACAACATTTTGCGGCGATGTAACTTGTGCATTCAGAAACGTGGTGGACATTTTGAAAATTTGAAAATTTAAGTTTCCTTTTTTACTAATGTGCAATAGTTAATTTAGTTCAGTTCAGTTATCGCGAAATAAAAACGTGGTGGTAAAAATGAACTAAGTGAATTTTGATTTCATCGAACATTGACAAACGATCAAACGCCAGCGCCGACAAAAAAGCCGCCATTGGATATCACCCGCGTGCGTAGTTGCCGCTCTTCCTAGGTCAAGGTACGTTTTCTAAACAGAGTGTTTACTTTTATAGAATTTATTTTGATATTTATTTTGTTTGAAACTTTCACTTTTTCAATTTACGGTGTTTAATTTAATATTTAATTTGTCGTTACGGGTAGTTAGAAGCCCAAAAAGTCTGACAACCAATCTTACCAAGGGGTATCGTGTTACCTAGTCACTAGGTTGTGGAGGTCAGATAGGCAGTCGCTCCATGTAAAATACTGGTATTCAGCTGCATCCGGTTAGACTGGAAGCCGACCCCAACATAGTTGGGAAAAGGCTAGGCAGATGATGATGATGAATTTAATATTTAATTTTGCTATACTTCTGTGGACTAGTATTACTTGTGGTTTCATTTATTGCATATATGTGGTTTCCATACTGTATATAAGACTTTTTTTAAGGCAACGTTGATATAGGACACAAAAACGGAATTCCATAGAAATCACTACTCATGTTTTAGATCTGATGATGTTGATGATTGCGCATGATTCTAGAAAAGCAGCCATTAGCATTGTCACTCACACTGGTTCCTCAAATGCATTAGGATGCATTTGCATGCAGAGAGGAGTTGATTACAACAGACTCCTCTGTCTGATGAACTATTGTTTGCTTAAGATAATACAAATCAGTAATCAATCATGTCTGAACAAAAAACTCAAAGGAAATAACAATAATCATTTATTTAATTAATAAAAACACTATCACAGTCACACAACCAAACTTTTAACAAACATTTGTAGACCAGACAAATATTGGTTCCAATACTGGACCGAACCAGCGATCCCTCAAAAACAGTTCCACTGCCAATAACGTCATCAAAATACCTTCCATCATCTTCCTTAACTTTTCGTCTTAATACTCCGTTTCCTTCCTTTCAAGAACAGGGCTTGAATGGCATCGGCCGATAGTCCTTTAGTTTCTGGTACACAGAACTGGCTGTAAAGTGCTCCAATGAAGCAGACGACTGAGAAAAAGTAGAATACTGGTCCCAAGCCAACAGCTTCTACCAGAGGATTGAAGATGATTAGTGTGATGAAGTTGAAGACCCATGTGAAGAACATCACGACGCTGTTGCAGAAGCTTCGAACCTGGAAAGAGACGTTTTATCAGAATAATCTCCACGCGACTGCTGCTTATTCTGCTGTATTTCATTTTTAAATTAGTCTTGAATATTGATGAAATAACAATCCTTTGGGATATCAATGTTTTCTATCGATGACAGTCTATGATGTAAAGAGTGTGTTTTAGATACAATAGTAATTTACATATTCAAGGACTCGTAAATACTAAGTCTCCATCTTATTGTAACTACATCCTCCTCATCTTGTTCATTACTTGAAGTTAACGAGTAGTTAAGATTGACATTTCTCCTTAAAAACTGTTTAATTGCTCGTCTGGAGTCTCGTCTCCATAAACATGATGGTTACAAAGAACAATTACAGTGACTTAACAGCTTTGTCTACAAATGGCACCAGCATAACAGCACTATTTTCTTTGACAAGTACTAATAGGTACTCGAACTTTCAATATTTACATTTTGACTAAACATAAACAACGAACTATACGTACCTCAGGTAAGAATACTTCAGCTGTCAACACAAAAGGTATGACAGCACAGCCCAACGTAAAGACGAAGCTGAACCCGTATATTAGGAACACGGTGAACCACGCTGGCGCCCAATGGAACTGAAGCTGGGTGCCCAGTAATACTGTGAAGACACCAGAACTGGCTGATGTCAGAATTAGGAGGAACTGTTGGAAGAAATGAAAGAAGTTTAAAATAAAGTAAAAAAAGATAAAACGGAACTCCGAAAAAATTCTTTTCTCTCTTCGGAATTCCGTAAGAACTCCGAAAAAAGAGTAAATTTTTTGAGCAAATTTCACCCTGAAATGTTTGAAAAACTGTGAGATAAATGTAAGTTCAAAACTAGATACCCTAATAGATTAATTATTTCTAGAATGAAAACGGAACTATATGGGCGAAGTTACTATCCTATGTGTATTTAGATTTATAACAAGATTCCTAATCAAATTAAAAAACTCCCAATGGTTCGCTTCAGAAGGGTTTTACGCAGTTGGTTAATTAAGAATTCCTTCTTTATCATAAAAGAATTCCTTCAGTTTAAATTAAAATGATGTGATTGTATACCAAAAATTTGCATGTCATTATGTTATGATTAAATATGTTAAGCCACTATCATACTACCATTGTAAGAACTTTTATTATCATATTTATCTGCAAATAAATCTTTGACTTTGACAATTTTATGTAAAAAGGTTGAAGGAATACGGAGCATTATTATTTGTTATTTGGATCTATTTCGTTCTCTTAACATTATAACCAGTGCATTTATAATTTTGCCTAAGCTGGAATTCTATTCAAAATTCAGACAGTCAATAGCTGCATACCACTATACCAAGAAGTTTTCAAAAGTAGAAAAATGGCCGTTTACAGATCACACAGTAATTTGAAGTTAACAAGATGGAGTAGTAGAAGTTAGAAGTAGTAATTAAAGATTTGTATATCTTTATCACTTTGTTATAAAGATCTTACCTTCCTTCCACACCTATCAATAACCAGCACACACAAAACACTGGCTATCAAGAAGTCCAGAGCCAAGAATATGGCGCACTGGTTAGCAGGCATGGTCGGCGCAGCTTCCTTGAACAGAGGCTCCGCGTATACCTGGAGCACGACACAGCCCATCATGATTGTGAGAGCCATTATGATGAGGACTGTAGTCAACGCTCGTTTGGAAGACTTTGATTTTTCTGAGGAAGAAAAACTTTGTTTTGATTTTTGTGTTTGTGAAGTGATAAAGGAAAGATTCCAGCTTCAACTTCAACTATTCCATTAGCACCAAACTTGGCAGACTTTTGGTGATCTCTGTTTGTCGTTGGCGTATCTAAAGTCCTTTACACTAATATTTATTTATTATCGTTTATTCATTTCCATTCTTATTCAATTACATTTTTAAATATTTCTTAAAATATAAAGGATAAAAAAATAGAGTTCCGCCGGTGTCGGGAGCAGGGTCCAAGCTACCGGTGGTTAGGGCTGCAGAGACAGGAACCTCCTCACAATGCGGGCCGTATCGAGGAGTACTGCCTTCTGAATCAGGCGCTTGATCCAACCGCCTAACGAGAGCCTCGAGAGATGTTGGTCGAGGCTTTCGGCCATCAGGCCATTTGCCGTTACGACAATCGGCACAATGATAGCCGAGCTCACATTCCACATGTCAACAACCTCGTGTGCTAAGTCGAGATATTTCATTTGTTACTCTTTCTCAGCTTTCACGAGGTTCTCGTCATGTGGAATGGTGACGAATGAATTTATTTATTATTATTATTTATCTATATCTTTATATTTGTGGGGCTACTTAGGAGCTTGTGGCAAAGTAATAACAGCCGCACAGGTCGATCGATCAGGTTAAGCTACGCTTGCCCGGTTGGTCAGTGGATGGGTGACCATCTTTACATACCAAGATCCCTCTGTGTCTTGGAAAGCACATAAAGCCGTTGATCCCGGCTGTCATTTGTAGATCATAGACAGTAGTTACAGGTAGAAAAGCCCAAAAGTTCCAATCAGTCTTACCAAGGGGTATCGTGTTACCTATACTCCATAAGTTTAGGTAGTTAAAAAAGGTAAACAAATCGTAAAAAGGGTTTTTATAGATGACACTTTCTTGTTAAAAAAACAATAAAACCAAATTAAATTTATTTTAGTGTTTATCTATAGTTTCCTCTTTTATTAATGTATGTTAAACTTTATCGTTTATTCTTCACTACTTTTCGTAGATGTAACTGTTTGAGCACAATTTTTTTTTGTCTGATTTATAATATTATGTAATCTGTCTATTGTAAAGAGCCCAATTTCTAAACGTCAACGAAATATAACGTTGCTAAATTGAAGAGTTCAACTGTGACGTAGCATAACAACTGAAGTGACAGGTATTACGTTTAGTCGGTTACTTGACAGCTGTCTCGTCACGTGGTTTTTTTTGTTTACCTTTTTTTAACTACCTAAACCTATGGAGTATAGTAACTAGGTTGTATAAGTCAGACAGGCAGTCGCTCCATATAAAATACTGGTATTTAACTGCATCCAGTTAGACTGGAAGCCGACCCCCTAGGCAGATGATGATCTATATCTTTATACACCGTGAAATTTGAATCACAGTTTTGTTAGAACAAACGTTGTTCAGACCATGGTCTGCTACCATTCTACAGCATCCAATAAAAAAAAACATAAATTGGTTTTTGAAAAAACATAAAAAGACAAAGTTTAAAATGTCAAGATTATCTACTGCTTACTAAATTTCGTTTATGGAGGTACAATTCCTTGTAAACAATGCTGTGTCCCATGCGTGGTGTCTGTGCTGTAGGGAGTAACGATAATCTTGACATTTTAAACTTTGTTTTTTTCTGTGTTTTTTCAAAAACCAATTTTGTTTTTTTATTTTTATTGGATGTTGTAGAATGATAGTAGACCATGGTCTGAACAACGTTTGTTCTAGCAAAACTGTGATTCAAATTTCACGGTGTATACTAATATTAAAACTGAAGAGTTTGTTTTTTAGGGTTCCGTTGCCAAATGGCAAAAAACGGAACCCTTATAGATTCGTCATGTCTGTCTGTCTGTCCGTCCGTATGTCACAGCTACTTTTTTCCGAAACTATAAGAGCTATGCTGTTAAAACTTGGTAAGTAGATGTATTCTGTGAACCGCATTAAGAGTTTCACACAAAAATAGAAAAAAAAAACAAATAATTTTGGAGTTCCCCATACTTAGAAGTGAAACTCAAAAATTTTTTTTTCATCAATCCCATACGTGTGGGGTATCTATAGATAGGTCTTCAAAAATGATATTGAGGTTTCTAATATGTTTTTTTTTTTTCTAAACTGAATAGTTTGCGCGAGAGACTTCCAAAGTGGTAAAATGTGTGTCCCCCCCCTGTAACTTCTAAAATAAAAGAATGATAAAACTAAAAAAAATATATGATGTACATTACCATGTAAACTTCCACCGAAAATTGGTTTGAACGAGATCTAGCAAGTAGTTTTTTTTAATACGTCATAAATCGTAAACCGCAATTTACCTTTCATTCAATGTTACTTGCTGCTACGGAACCCTTCATGGGCGAGTACGACTCGCACTTGGCCGCTTTTTTTGTTTATTTGAACGCGTTAATCTCTGAAACTACCAGTGAGATTTAAAAATATTTTTCCACTTAATAGCCCAATTCTTGAGGAAGGTTTCCAACTCTTATAGGCTACTTAACATCATGCTACAAGCCATAGGAACCGAGTAAAAAGAAAAAAGATAGAAAGAACTCTACGCAAAAACGAAGTAATATTTAGTTAGTATTTTTAAAAGAGTAACCGTGGAGTTTCTTGCCGGCTCTTCTCCATAGGAAACGACCAATTGGAACCGTGCACCTAGCTTCTGACGTTTCATAAGTGCCCATGTAGGTTTATGTGAAATAAAATATTTTGAATAGCGCGGGGGAGCAGAAACTAGTACTATACTAAACAGTCTTTTAATAAGCATCATAGTTACTTACTGAAGTGTGTCCATGCTGACTCACTCCTCCTTTCTTCTGGTGCTTCTAACTTCTTTTGTACGAGCTCACCGATAATTTCAGGATCTGGAAGGAAAAAAGGTTGATGAGTTTGCGATTGTAAAACTTACTATTGTGACTTTTCTAACGTCAATATGTTCCTGACGGTCAAAATTGCTTGACAAGGACGTGAATGTTTCGTGCTTGTCAAGCAATTTTGACCATCTGGAAACATATTGACGCCGACGTTAGAATATTCACAATAGTAAGACCGTCTAGGGGCCCCATTAGGACTTTGCAACCGAATTCGGTCGTAAAGCGGTTCCAAGCATTGTTGAATACAGGCCACTATGTGAATCAAAGGCTAATTCTTGCATACACATCTGATTATGGGATTGATATGATCGTAACCAACGGCATTCTGTAATATTCAGATACTACAGAACGCCACCTGCTACGACCAGGGGGCCTACCACCAGCTCATAAAGCAGTATTATTTTAATATTACTTCAGTGGGAGAAAGAGATGGAGCTATACGTCCTGTAAAGCTTCATCTCTTTCCCACACTGAAGTAATATTAAAATAATACTGCTTTATGAGCTGGTGGTAGGCCCCCTGATGGGGTAGTCAGCTACCCCATAAGAAAATGGAGCGATTATATATATGTACTAGCGGACCCGACAGACGTTGTCCTGTCAAAACATTGTCCAGCGGACAAAATTGTGAATCTAAACCATTCCCAGATCCCCTTGAACACACACAAAAAATTTCATCAAAATCGGTCCAGTCGTTTGAGAGAAGTTCAGTGACATACACACTCACAGAAGAATTATATATATAAAGATAACTGACGAGCAGCTTTATAATTCTCGAGTTTGGACGTGATACCCGGGAAGGGACAGAAATAAGAACCCTTATGAAAAATCTAAAGTCTTCATTCCTAACGAAAGACAATCGCGCCCGACATTTCCCTTCATTTTTACGATCTGCACGTAGAGATAAATACTACATACATACTTACTTAATTAAATATTATTCTTTTAATCATACCGAAATTAGCTTTAAACACAAATAAATATTTTTAAGCCAACACATACCGTACTTTTAATTAGCAGAGGTTTTCCCCGCGTCAATCTAAATTACCTACCAGGCGCCCAGATAATACTAGCAAATAGACGATATCTCTTAGTAAACATAGTAATAAAGTTATCTCAGACGTATTATGGCATGTGCGTAGTTAATTAATTATTCACTCATTTAGCTGGTTATGATCTTCAAAAAATAAATGTCATTCACTCTTTTTAGGGTTCCGTACTCGTAGGTTGCCAAACGCACTAAGCCTCCACTATCCATCCGTCCGTCTGTCTGTCTGTCAGCGGGCTGTATCTCATGAATTCATAGGTAGACAGTTGAAATTTTCACAGATTGTGTGTTTCTGTTGCCGCTATAACAACAAATAATAAAAGTTAAATAAAGTTAATAATTAAAGGGGGTTCCCATACAAGAAACGTTTTCTTTCGGCGTATTTTTCATCATCATTATCGTCATCATCAGCATATAAATGTTCCCACTGCTGGGACACAGGCCTCCTCTCTGTGAGAGGGGGCGGGCCGTAATCCACCACGCGGGCCCAGTGCGGGTTGGTACATGTCTTCGAATTTTCGGTTCTAGGACATGCCGGTTTTCTCACGATGTTTTTCTTCACCGTTTTGAGAACAGTGGTGATGAAATAATTTACACAAAGTAAAGCGCCTTTCTGGGTTCAAACCTACTACCTACAACTCGCGGCCGTTACCACTGGGCCACCACTGCTACCGTATTTTTGCTCGTTCTTAATACGGTACGGAACTCTTCGTATGCGAGTCCAACTTGCACTTGGTCGTTTTTTGTATGAGGTTACGATGATGATGTGACAGTTAATTCTCCGCTTTATTATCTATGATGCAGTCTAGGACCATATAAAATAAATCTGTTAAGAATGATAACGTTACATATTTGCCATATACGTCATAAGGCTACTATTATAGAAGTCAGTTCAAAGCAGTACTTAAGGCGACGATAACCGACTATTATTGATTTTATACTGAAGATCACGTTTAAACGAGTAGTGTTAATGATTTGGAAAAAATATATTTTAAATTAGAGCATTTTCTTAATAACTTAATATAGAAATATTTCAGATTATTTAATTATTACCTAGAAAAATAAATTTGTAAAGTTATGTCTAACCCGGATAAAAAACTATGAATCACGCAAAATCTATCTAGTGTATTTTACTGAAACCTTTATCGTTTTAAAGATAATTTAATTATTAATCTTTTAGTATACGTGATTTATTAAAACACCGTTTATTTTATGAATAATAAATAAATTAATAATGCGTCTTAATTGGGACAGCGCTCATTGATGGGCGAGTCTGACTGGCTGGACGTACGATGCGTTGCGTGAGCTCAGTACAGAACACACAAACTAACCACTCAAGGTCACTGGCATTTCACTGCGTCTTAAATACCAGTAGTCTCATAGGACCCACGACAATAAACAGCGGCGTCAGGTCGTACAAACTATAATTGACCCGGCTGTCATTCTTAGATCTTTGACAGTCGCTACTGATAGTCAAAAACCCAAAAGTCTGACAAACCGTCTTACCAAAGGGTATCGTGTTACCCAGTAACTGGGTTGTGGAGGTTAGATGTGCAGTCGCTTCATGTAAAATACTGGTATTCAGCTGCATCCGGATAGACTGGAAGCCGACCCCAACATAGTTGGGAAAAGGTATCTGTTTGATACCTTTTAATCTGCCTAAGAATGATTGATAGACTAATCGAACGTAGCTTTATAGACGCGAGTCACGGCTGTAACTATTAGAAAAGTTCAAAACCGAATGTTCTGGTAATCAAAATAACGCTTTGTAGACTAGTAACGCTATAAGAAGTACGTTTATCATCGCCCAACGTAACGCCCAATGAAACGCCTGACTATTCAAGATGAGCAACTAGCGATCATTCAACACTGTTGTTCTGCATAGGCCTTCTAAAAGATTTTTTTTTCTCCAACCGCGCCAGTGAAACATTGGTCATACAGGTGCTGATTCCCTTGTTCACAAACTAAACTAAATTTAAGTGCAGTGCATCTTTTTCTTTCTATTTCATTAAGAAAAGGACAGAGGATACATTTTAGCTTAGTCCTGTCAAATTAATCGGCGCCTGTCACTCTCCATACAAGTTTAGACGTGATCAAAAACTTGCCTACTAAAATTACGTCAATTTACGTCAAGCGCTGATTAATTTGACAGGACTAAACTAAAATTTATCTTCTGTCCTTTTCTTAATGAAATAGAAAGAAAAAGATGCACTGAACTTAAATTTAGTTTAGTTTGTGAACAAGGGAATCGGCACCATTGGCTCATAGTTTTAGATGTAGCATTTTAATGTTAAAACTTTCTTGGAAAAAAGCTAATTCTTCAGTGGTTTAGGCAGTGCCTCGTGTCTCAGACAGCCAAAGAACTATTCTTTTATTTAAATACTAGCTGCGCCCAGCAGTTTCACCCGCATAAGACTCGATCCCGTGGGAAAAAAAAAAATTATCCTATGTTCTTTTCCAGGGCATCATCTATATATATGTGCCAAATTTCATCTAAATCCGTTCAGCCGTTTTAGCGTGAAGGCGTAACAAACAAACTTACTTTCGCATTTATAATATTAAGGATGTAAATGTAATCCAGCTCCTAAGAATTTTAACGAGTTAAAATTGGCGCTGGTCGAAGAGTGGGCCAATTTGCCTCAGAAAATTATCGAAAGTGTCATTAGAATCATGGACAAATGTATCCAAGCCCTTATAAGAGCCCACTGATGCCACACACCTTATCGTCGCTCAGCATTCAATACTGCGAATATAAAATTTTTGACGAAAATCAATTTTAAATGTAGGATCACGTATTTGAACATGTAGAATGAAATAAACGAAAATCAGATATTCGCGGTATTGGATGCCGAGCGACGTATTTTTTTTTTTTTTTAATAGATTGTCCATGTGAATGTACTGTTCGGAAAATTAAACCTTTCTAAATTAGACTTTTTTTCATTATTTTTCCACAAATAAAATATATTCAACCCTAGATTTTGTTTTTTAAGCTATTGCATAGCTTTTATCGCGGGCTTTGAGCGCGGCGACCGAATCAAGAAATTCCGTAACGAAAAAAACCTAACACCACTCCGCCTACCATGTAATGACGGTTCCCATGACAACGTGATGTTGTCGTGGGAACGTAATTTTTGTTTTATGTCATCACGTCATCATCCCAAGTGTAGCGTTGACAAATAGGAAGTATGGAAGTTGCAAATGCAATAGCTTTACCGCGGCAGTCCCGCGGTAAATTGAACAAACAAACTCGAAGGAAGCGAAAACATTGCAACTAGAATCAATTTTAAAATGTTGACGTTCAAAAGTGCCTTTTTTATGTGCAAATATACATGCATAAATGATTTTTGACCATAAATGAATACGATTAATCTCTTAATTCTGACTTTGTTTTTGTGTTCCCTAAGTTTTGCCGGTGTGTGTATATTATGCCTTACTAACCATTGTCTTCTTCAAGCAACTTCTCCAGTCTGGGGTCCATCTGTAGTTTAATTTTGGCGATCTCTGCTTCAACTTCTTTGGACTTTACATCTAACTGACGGTAGAATGATATTGATTTTGCTGCTTCCTGTAAATGAACAGCATGATTAGCTCATGGAACATGACAAGCATAGTATGAGGGTTTTCAATAAAGAAATTAATAATAAACTTAATTTATTGAGTGTGCAAATCACCCCCACTTTATCTGTGTATTAACTACAATATAGCCACCCAAACTCATAGCCCAATATGTTTTAGTTCCGTGTTCTGCAATAGTCCTACACTAACCGGGGGTTATATAATTTATTATTATTATTTTTTATATTTTAACAAATCTCGGGACCATGGATCCCGGTCCTTTAGAAGGCGTATGAGGGGCCGAAGCCAACTCGCAGAGGTCCCTTAGACATTTTTAAGTGTTGAGGCACCAATCGACGATTATCTCTGTATGCACTATACAAGTGCACCCAAGGACAACCCCCGGTTGGTGTAGGACTATTTTAGAACATGGAAACAAAACATATTTGGCTTTGGATTTGGGTGGCTACAATGGATTGGTTACCTGAAACTATGGAAAGACTATGGCCCCTGCCTGACCAATATTTTATACAAAATACACTGGAAAATGGCAGGGGGTGACTTGCACACTCAATAATGGGCCCCCGAAAACGGTCGCTAACACAAATTGTCGTAGCGACAAGGGGGCAACATGTCTTGAGGTGCTTATGAGGAGTGGAGAGGTATTCCACGGCTATCAGGATAATCCCGGAAGTACGGTCAAGATCCCTACCAGCATCTTACTGGAATACTTCCTTCCTCCGAGCACGTTTGCTCTTGCGAATCTCCACTCAAGTCAGCCAATAAAGGCAAGAATGATGTGGGAGCTCTGTTCCTCGTCAGTGTTCACTCCAGCTGGCCAATAAAGGCAAGTCAGAGGTGAGGAACAAGACTTCTCCTGGGAGATAGGGTCCGTGGGGTCGCTACTGCCCAAACAGCTCGCCACATGCTGCCCTGCGGGTTTTTGTATCTCTCTTGGTCTGGCTCCTCATCCCAGACCCGTACCAGCAAGGTAAACTCTACCGGCACAGGCCTAGAGTTCGGAGCGCGCAAGCCCCACCACGACGTCAACGTAGAGATACGGCGGTGGGGTTATTATTATTATTTATTTACATCGAACACAAATGATTCATATTGTTGTTAATATGCTAATGTAGCTATCCATTGCCGAAAGAATTTTTCAAATCGGTTTAGTAGTTTTTAAGTTTATTCGTTACATACAAAAATACAAATCTATAATATTATTATTAGTATAGACTAGCGACCCTTCCCGACTTCGTACTGGTGCAATTTACATGTGAAGACGTTATTCTGTTCACGACACGGTGTGCACAAGTTCTGAGCAGTAACCTAACAAAAAGTACTAGGCTTGCATGAATTCAAGATAGTATTTCATTAGCACAAAATTCGCTCTTTCTCTTTATTATATTAGCATTATGACTTGGTTTATGCTGAAATAGCTGAGAGTGCCTAATTTTTGGCTGCCTCTTATAAAATGCCTATGTTTGTCTGTGTATGACTGTGATATGCTGATTTTATTATTAATTTTTATTTTAAGTGTGACCGTCGCCGCGTGGGACTGCAGTCATAGGTCTCGAGTTCGAATCCAAGGCACGCACCTCCGACTTTTCGGATCATCATCATCAGCCTATAATTTTCCCACTTCTGGGACACAGGCCTCCTCTCTGTGAGAGGGAGTGGGCCGTAATCCATCACGTGGGCCCAGTGCGGGTTGGTAGATGTCACATGTCTTCGAATTTTCGGTTCTAGGACATGCCGGTTTCCTCACGATATTTTCCTTCAACGTTTTGAGAGCAGTGGTGATGAAATAATTTACACAAAGTAAAGCGCCTGTCTGGGTTCGAACTGACGACCTACAACTCGTAAGTCGCGGCCGTTACCACTGGGCCACCACTGCTCTTTTCGGATTCATGTGCGTATTGCATAATTATCACTTGCTTAAAAAACAGTGAAGGAAAACATCGTGAGGAAACCGGCATGCCTGAGAGATATTTCTCGACGGCATGTGAAGCCAAGTCAGAGGCCCATGGACGGCATAAAAACTCAGGGTTAGTTACTAACCACACGAAAATGAAAGAAAGCTAATTTAATTAAAGTTTAGTTCTGCGTACCTCTTCTCTCCCCACAAGTACCAGGAACACAGGAGATTCAGGAAGTAGCGCAATCAGAAGTATGCACAGTATTGACAGCGACAAGTTCGTGTATACTACTTGCATGTACGTGTAGTATCCACCCAGTGTGTAGGTCATCAGGATGCCTGGAAAGCACAGAAAAATTAACTTTTAAGTTTTTCTTATCATAATATACCATCCACGCCAGTCCTCCGAAAGAGTAGCAGACATGCACATTTCACCGGATATGTTTAAGGCCCATATGCCGCCTCTGTACATTTGTGTGCTTGAAGTATTAAATAAATAAAAGAAAACAACATTAAGTCTATTTTAGCCAACCGAACACAAATCCAGAATAAATAAAAAAGACCAGACAGAATGACCATAATGCCTTGGAAGGTAGGCAGGCCTTTGGTGTGAGATGCAACGTGTGTCGACACCCTTGCGCCATCCCATCTTCCTAGCACGGCGGGCTGTGCTGGGGCTGCTGCTGCAGGTGCAGAAAACCTCAAACGGCGCAAATACTCCAATCTTATTGGGACTTATATGTTTGAGTCGTGTAGGGTTGAAACCCTAGGGCCATGGGGTCCGAGTGCCCACCTAATTTTTCAAAACATCGCCAAGCGTCTGGTTGACTCTTCACGTGACCGGCTGGCCTATTCTTTGGTCAAAGAATGAGCATTGCCATACAGTGGCAATGCTGCCAGCCTTTTGGGCACTTTTCCTATTGACAGCGATGCGAACGAATTTTTTTATGCCCTATGATTATTTCCCTCCCCCTCCCTTTTATATACATGTGTTATTTTAAGTCTGATAATTTTTAAATAATGTAAATACGTGTGTGTAAATAAAGCATAAAAGAGTATTTTCTAATGAAAAACCCACACTTTTCCTGACTCGAACCCAGGAGTTGCGTGTCACCAATAGCCCAGAGATTGAATTCACGTCTGATTGATGGCTGATATCATCGTCGCAACATGGGACTTAAACATGAAAATGTGAAATGTGGGTGTCCAATATAAATCTGCCAATCCCTTTGAGGACTACAGACATACATTTAAGTTGAAAATATAACCCTAAGTCATCGAATCATTAATGAAAAGATCCGCAGGATAACCATGGTAATCGACATAGCCTGAACAATTGCCAAACTTAAGTGGCAATTGGCAAGGCACATTGCTCGCAGAACATATGGCCGATGGGGCCGAAAAGTTCTGGAGTGGCGACTGCGTATCGGAAGACGTAGCGTTGGAAGGCCTCCCAAAAGGTTGACCGATGACCTTGTGAAGGCCGCAGGAATTCGCTGGATGCGGGAAGCACAGAACCAGTCGAAATGAGGTTGTTTGGGGGAAGCCAATGTCCAGTAAGTCATAAGACATTTATTCATTTGTTTAACATAGGTGTACAATAATGGGATGCTTGGACAGGAAACCTCCCCGCGTGCCTGGGGGCTGAAGTTCCCTTATGGATGCGTCCGGGGGAAAGGCCAGTCTCCGGGACGGTGCACTCTGGGGTGTGGACAATGACTCCCCAGTTAGGGTTCTCGTTGTCCGTATGCCAATATCCTGTCGGAGGAACGCTCTTACGTATACTCTGTAGGGAGCACTCGTTGAGCAGCGTTAGAGTAGGAGCGGGCTCGGCGTGCACTAACCCTGCCGTCGGGCGAGCAGGAGGAAGTATTTTCTCCTGTCACCGTTGATCTCGTAGCCCCGAAGAGTGTCAAGGTCATGTCTCTGACATTTGAAAATCTAACTAACTCAAAAACTACTGAATTACGGTAGAACATTTGGTGGCTTAATTTGTTGCATTTTAACCCTACTATGACGTCCTGCAAGGAAAACGTCGAGTTACCAGTAATCCTGTATATTCATATTTGTGTTTGATCGTTGGCTAAACATCGTTAATTTCGTCTTTTCAATATTTATTTTTAGATTATTATTATCTAACCATTGTACTATGGAAGTTATTGTCTTCGTAATTTCATCGTTATAGTTTTGAGTGTTTGTGCTATTAATGGTCACAGTGCTGTCATCGGCTAATAGAGACATAGGGTGACTTGTAACTTTTTGCGTATCATTTATATAGATTATCATTAGAGGAGTAATGGACGTCTTTCGGCTAGGGACAAGGTATCGAATAGAAAGTATCGATACTGTACTCAGTAGTAGTAGTATCGAAAAAAAATATCGTACTCATAAAAGTATCGAAACAAAAGTATCGATACTTCAAGGTATCGAGTACTTTTCTTAGGACCTAATGCGCATAGAGCATAGGCCAATATCAGTCAGTAAATAAAGTCAGTTTAACTTCAGTAGGGCAGGACATGAAAAAACAAATGACAACGGTGAGCGAATGAGTGAATGAGTGATTGATTGGTATAGTAAATGAATGAAGGAAAGGTCAGGAATTTAACTGAACGGAAGGAGCAATTTCGAGCAAAAATTGATGTAATGGTTTAGAAGGATCAGAACGAGTGAACTAGATGGCGTTGCCATAACCATAAACATAAGCCGTAAGGTCGCAAGTTTTAAATGGGTAATTTCTAAGATTACCCATTTAAAACTTAATTTCTTATTCGATACGATACCTGCCAAAAAGTACTCATTGAGTAAAAATATCGAATGCAAACTATCGAGTACAAACGTATCGGTATCAAATGGAAATGTACTCGATACCACAAAGTATTGATACTTTTTTCGTGTCCTTACTTTCGGCTGAAATGATGATAATGATGAAATTTTACTTGCCCACGAAATATCCAGAAGCCGAGCTAGCAGTGAGTCCTCCTCGAATGGAGTCGTGGGCGATCTCGGATATGTAAATGATGGCAACATTCTGTCCAGCAATGCCCACGCCAGCTACACACGTGGATATTAGAACTAGAGGCACGTTGGCTGTTAGTGATATTGTTAGCCACGCGAACTGGAAAGAAGAAAATATTTCGTTTAATTGTGATAATTAGTCTATAACGTCGGTTATAATTATCAGCCTATAACGTCGGTTATAATAATTAGTCTATAACGTCGGTTATAATTATCAGCCTATAACGTCGGTTATAATAATTAGTCTATAACGTCGGTTATAATTATCAGCCTATAACGTCGGTTATAATAATTAGTCTATAACGTCGGTTATAATTTTCAGCCTATAACGTCGGTTATAATTATCAGCCTATAACGTCGGTTATAAGAGTACGTGCTTGGTTTGATTGGCACATAGACCTCCAAGCTAGGCAATTTACTTTTTGTTATTTCGTCATGACTATTCTCAAAATGGTGAAGAAAAACATCGTGAGGAAGCCGGCATGTGCTTGAACCAAAATTTCGAAGATGTGTGTGACATGTACAAACTCACTGTCATACTGGATTACGACCCACTCCTTCTTACAGAGATGGGGCGTGTCCCAGCAGTGGGAATGTTATAAGCTGATTATGCTAAATAAACCGTTATAAGCCAGTGGTGCCAATTCCCTTGTTCACAAACTATACTAAATTTAAGTTCAGCGCATCTTTTTCTTTCTATTTTATTAAGAAAAGGACAGAAGATAAATTTTAGTTTAGTCCTGTCAAATTAATCAGCGCTTGACGTAAATTGACGTAATTTTAGTAGGCAAGTTTTTGATCACGTCAAAACTTGTATGGAGTAGTGACAGGTGCTGATTAATTTGACAAGACTAAACTAAAATTTATCTTCTGTCCTTTTCTTAATTAAATAGAAAGAAAAAAATGCACTGAACTTACATTTAGTTTAGTTTGTGAACAAGGGAATCGGCACCATTACCTTAATTATTTAACTTAATTATACTTACTACATAAGGCAAAGTAAATAACATAGTAGCATATTTCCTCCCGAATGTATTGAAGGCATAACCACAAAATGGACTGATGATCAATCCACCAACGTTGGGCAAGCTGCCCAAGAGTGATACGTCCATCGAAGACATTGGTCTTGAGAGTACTGTTTCATTGGACATGAAGTTGGCCAGAGTATTTGATGGCCAGGCGATCACAAAGCCTGTCTGACATGCTTGAAAACATACTGGAAAAATAAAGAAAATACAAAAAATGTTAGGTTTGTTATTTACTTGCAATATTTGGGTTTTCTAATTTTCACTTGTGGGATGAATCGTAAAAACTTACAAACTCCATTATTTTGTGTTTTTGTTCGAAACATTTTATAGAACAAATCTAACTTGGAGAGATGTATTATTGATCCCAATGATTATAATTCTGTAAATACACATCTGTTATAGTCGGGAATCATATTTTGATCAAAATACAACCTGACACTGCCCTACAAATTGCAAAAAAAACGTAAGAAAATTTGAATTTCGCGGGCTACAAACTGCGAATTCACCCTAAGTGCAGTCCAACATAAGACGTAAATTATAAGTTTCTTAGAAGAATGGTGGCCGCCACATAGTGTCCTCAATTTACCGGTGAGTGACGTCACTGAAACTTTATTTATTGAAAGTAAGTTGGTGTGTTTTCCTAAACAGTGTTTCTCAGTTCAGTGGTCTTCAAGGAAACGTAGCTTTTTGGTCCAGAACGTATTAATTCGATCATTGGCTGTAGTTTTGTGGACCATTTTCTATTTTGCTAAGTACCTGGTACTTGTTGATAGGCCTACACTGTCCTTTCATACCTAATGGTGCCGATTCTCTTGTCACAAATGCCTCTAAACTAAACTAAAAATCACCAAAATTTAGTTTATTCCTGTCAAACGACGATTTCCCATTCTGAAATATACTAAAATGACACAACTTAACTATATTTTAGTTTGACAGCTCTAATATGGCACTGAGATATTAGTTTAGTGAAAATGGCAATTTTGCTATTCTGAATTTGACGTTTTTAACCTAAAATTTAGATTTTCTAACTAAATATGACTATTTTTAATCGCGACTAAAAACATGTGGAATAGAATTGGTTGTCATGAACTAAAATTCACACCAACACCTCGACTTCAGATGAAAAAATAGTACTGAATATTTTTTTTTCTTTTGCTTATATCTCGAAAACGGTGTGTCCAATCGCAAAAATAATGAAAATTTCGACACCCTTTATAAAATCCTTAAACCCCTAACACTCTACATGTAGGTAATATTTTTTCTTGTTTTCCATACAAAAAGTGAAAAATCCATATAAAACACGTCGAGGCTGCCGGGCCCCTGCGCGCCTCCGGCTCTAAAAAGATTCACGTGGTTAGGTATCACGTGTGGAGTCGCGATTGTCAAATTCGATTTAGATGTGTCAAAATTATTTTTAAATTTAGAGAATTTATTTTGCAGAATAGCTTTGAGATTCTCATAGTCAAAAGTAAGGAATTTTAGTGATAGTTTAGTTCGGTGTACAAGAGAATCGGCACCATTAACACTGTATTTATTTATTTATTATGGGACAATAAACAGCTACAATATAAAATGTTTACAAATAATAATATAGGCTCATAAGTAGTATTAACAATATTGCAGCCCACTACATTATCCGCATGTTAACAAAATTAAGATAAGGTAAAAAAGTGCCACTAGATTAGCATTACTCAGATATTTAAAATAATTGATTATTAAAATACAATACAATTAATAAATTATTAAAAAAAAAATTAAATAAAAATAAATACATTTTGGATACAATTTTAAAAATAATAATTGGGTTAATTCCTTATTGTTACAAATAAGAATTGAGATTATTGAAAAATTTTAAGAATAAAGGAATCGACCGTACAATACAATTCATTACTAAAAATAATTAAAACGGTTAAATAAATTAAATTAAATTTAGAATACTTAATACTCACACCATTTCACATCATTAGATAAAATTTTAAAAACATTGGACTTAAATTTCGATTTGGAACATACAAAAATATCAATATCAATGAAGTTACGATTATAAGATTCCACTATACGACGAACAGGGCAACGCAATCCTGAATTAGTCCGACAGGTATTTACAGCGAACAATGTACCTGCACGGACACTACGCTTATTTACAGTGCGGGGCACTACATAGCATAACTTACTGGTGAGATCAATGGAATCGAAGTGATTAGTATGTTGGCTTCTAGAAACTTACGTCTAGACTCTAATGTTAACATATTATATTTACTTAGTAATTGTGAATACGACAAACACCTTTTATAGCACCTATAGTACATGGCGCGAAGAAATTTACGCTGAACCTTCTCGATCATATCCATATATTTCTTATAAAACGGGTTCCAGATTGGGACCGCATATTCGAGCTGTGAACGTACAAGCGTCTTGTATAAGTAAAGATAGGTGGAGGGCCGTTTAAACTCAGTAGATGATCTCATGACAAAACCATACATCCTAAATGAATTATTAACAATTCTTTCTACGTGTTGATTAAGCGATAACTTATTGTCCAGTAGAACACCAAGATCTCTTACAATAGAGGTGTTACCTAGCAAGGCATCATTTAGCTTATACTTAAAATTTATGGTAAATCTGTTTTTTGTGAAATTTATATAGTGGCATTTGGAGACGCTTAAGTGTAGTTTGTTGTCAAGACAGTATGCTGAGAGTCTATCTAAGTCTTCTTGAAACCTTAAACAGTCTTCTATAGTAGAAATAGTTTTAAAGGCTTTCAAATCATCAGCATACATAAGAAATTTAGTACCTAAGAAGCATCTCCCAATGTCATTTATATATATATTAAATAGGAGTGGTCCTAGGATTGAGCCCTGTGGAACACCAGAAGTTATAGACACTGTATCAGACTGATGGCCACTCACAACAACCTTCTGTGTTCTATTTTTTATGTAGGATGAAAACCAACGGAGCAAATTACCCCGTATGCCATTGAATGCAATTTTATTAAGTAAGATTTCGTGATCGACCTTGTCAAAGGCCTTTTTGAAATCTGTGTAAACAGCGTCCACTTGCAAACGTTTATCCATGTTTTCAAAAAGATAGTTGGTGAAGATTAATAAATTGGAAACAGTAGATCGGTGTTTAACAAAACCATGTTGTTCAGGAATTAATACGTTATGCAGGATTGGGTAGATTTCGTTATGTACGAGTCTTTCAAATAGCTTTGACAAAGTCGACAGAATTGAAATTGGTCGATACTGCTCAATATCATGTTTCGAGCCTCCCTTGTGTACAGGCGTTATATTGGCCCGTTTCCATATTTCAGGAAACACCCCTTCACACAGGCATTTATTGTAAATTATATGAAGCGGCCTATAGATGCTATTAGCAGTAGCCTTAAAAAACAGAGCTGGGTATCCATCAGGGCCAGCTCCTTTAGACGGGTCGAGGTTTTTTAACTCTCGAAGCAATTTAGATTCCTCGATACACAAGTTGTCAATTAAGATGTTAGCGTCACAGTGAGTTGGCGGGGTCCACGTCGACAGCGTGGGCGATGCGGGTTCGAATACTGATAGAAAGTAATCGGAGAACATATTGCAAACCAAGTCAGGAGCACTTGACTTAAGGTTTTGGTATTGCATCGTAGATGGGATGCCTGATTTATCTTTCCGATTTGAAATGTAAGTCCAAAAGCATTTAACATTGGAGGTAAGATTATCCTCAACGGATTTAATGTAGGTAGAATAGCAATTATTACAGGCTTCTTTAAAAGTTGTTCTGTATTCGGAAAACATATTGTAGTCTTTAATATTTTTAAATTTCTTCCACTTTATCCAAAGGCGCTGTTTCTTTTTAAAAATCTTAATCAAGTTAGGAGAAAACCAAACAGGAAAGTCAAGCGCTCGAGACTTCACTAGAGGAACGTTCGGTGAAACAATGTCGCTCAACACATCATAAAATGTTTTCACTGCTTCCTCGGAAGAAAGATGATCCAACAGGACCAACCATTTGACTTCATTTATTTGTTCATTGATAACATCATAATTGGCCCTACGGAAATCGTATTTTTTCATGGGTTTTCTTTTTATAGTTTGCATTGAAATACCTATGGGGACTTTTGCAACAAACGGAGGGTGGTGTGGGTCTATAGGTAGTAAGGGATCTATTGGAGGGGTCAAAGTGCTAATTGTGTTCGAAATGAACAAATCGAGAATTTTACCATTTCCATTGGATATGCTGTTGTATTGGTAGGCATCCAGGGCCGACATTAGCTGTAGTAGTTCTGAACATATAGGGGAAGGTCCTGTGCAAGTCATGCCAGTGGTTTGTTGCTGACCGGTCATGGCAACCTGCCATGCAATATCCGGAAGATTATAATCTCCAACAATGAATGTGCTCATCACGCCAGGTTCATTTAATAAGTCCTGCAGTGTGTCGAAGTGAGAGCTATAAATACCAGCGGTCGCCCAAGGTGGTATGTAAACTGCGCTAATAACATGCATTTTTGAACTATTATTTTTACTTGGAAATCCAACCATAAGATGCTCAATGCAGGTGGTGAAGTCATTATGCGAGCGATTAGATACATTAAACAAACACGACCGAAGTTCCCGCAACACAGCGATGAGGACCCCACCACCATCCCGTTTTTTTGTTGTGTTACGATCTCGGTCGCATCTGTAAACAACATATCGAGGATCCACTAGCTCAACGCTGGCAATATCGGGCACAAGCCATGTTTCAGTTAGAATTATAATGTCATATGAAAACGATAAAATGTTTACAAACAAGGTGTGCAGTTTAGTTCTTACACCTCTACAGTTTTGGTAGTATATCGACATTTGGTCGCTGCTATTCATAATCACAGTGCTTTACTATGAATTCATATAAAACATAAATGTTGTGCACGCAAGTAATAGCCAAACTATACCAGAAAAGCCCGGCAACATAAGCCCACATGAGATAGGATCGAGAACGGCCAATATCACAGTTAGATAAAAACAATAATCGGCAATGTCGCACTCACAAAAGACAGTCAGTATTCTCAGTTCGCTTAGATATTGTGTTGAAATAAGATAAAACATAAAAATTAACATTGAGTCCCAATAAATGACAGTAATTAAAATTGAGTATAAATAATTGTAAAATGGAGAGAATATTAAAACAATAAGAATTTCTAGAAGTCCAAAAAATAAAATTTGTGATAATGGGAAAATTAAAATTAACAATACATGCAACATAGAAAAAATAATATTACTTAATTTAGGTGAAAAACATCGAAAATAAACAGTGGTTGTGCAGAGGATTCTTGTAAAGTAGAAACAGTTATTCAGCTGGTTTTGTTTTCGTTTTAATTTTATTGAGATCGCTTTCTCCACGAATTGCGAAAGCATTTTCACCCTCACGCTCGCGCACCAGTATGGTACCGTTTCTGATCCATACAAATTTGTGGTTATGATTATTAGCGGCTTCACGTGTTTTACGAAATAACTGTTTCTTCCGTAAGGTTAAGTGCTCATTAATGTAAATAGATGTGGATGTACCAGTGACACCGACTTGGTCAGTCTTCAATGAATTAGCTTTACGGAACGCGCTAAGCATGTTGTCCCTCTGTAGGCGGGTAGCGAATTTAAGAATGATGTTTTTTGGTCGTGTGGTTTGTTGGTGTGCGTGGGGCACCCTGTGCACCGAAACAATGTCATTTAGTAAGACCGGAGACTTAAGTGCACTTCCTACAGCCTGGATAATTACGGACAAGTTTTCATTGCGCCTCTCGGGCACGTTGCATATTTCCACATTACACTGCCGAGCCTGTTGTTCCAATACGTCGATCTTAGCTTCCAAGTTACTGATTAACAGCTCCGACACAGCTGGTGCGTGTGTACTGCTCAGTTCGTCAACACGCTTCTGAAGGATGTCGTGTTCCACCGACTGGCTCTGGGCACTAGTTTGAAGTATTATGACGTCATCACGGAGGTCAGTGACTCGCTGCTTTAAGAGGATTTGCTCTGTACGTAGTATTTGCATTTCCTTCAGAATTTCTGTTAGGGTTGACTTAATATCGTCGCGCAACTGACGCATGTCTATACTCATGTCACTACGCCATTGACTTAGGGTTGATTGCAGATTAGCTGTGAATGATTTAAAGTCTTCATTGGTATTAAGCTTCAACGACTTTTCCGTGATCATCGTTTTATTGCCCAAGCTGGTGGATAAGCTAAGAGAACCGTGGTCCAAATTATCACATGACATATCCATAGAGAGGTCATCAGCTGGGAGCTCAGTGTAACTGCGCACAGGCGTATTTACGTTTGACCTAGCACGTCTAGTAACGTTACAACAAGCCGGGCATTTCCAGGAAGCCTTGTACTCATCGCTCAGGGCCGTAAACTGCTGCAATGTCACATTCAAGCATTCGTAGTGGTATTTACCACCACATACAATGCATTGGAGGATGCTATTGACCGCTGATGTTGCATCAATACAACACTGCATATTGAGTGATCAAAGGGTTCAAGATCAAAGTATAAAAATATTAGAAATCAGGTACTATGGGCGCCCTCTATAACCTCCCTGTTGCACTGCGATGGCGTCTTGGAGTGTTAGCTACTACTAGCGTCCTCTAATTAGCGTCCTGTAATTTGAAAACATCGTGAAAACCATTTATTTTGATAAGAGTAACCGTGGAGTTTCTTGCCGGCTCTTCTCCATAGGAAGCGACCAATTGGAACCGTGCACCTAGCTTCTGACGTTACATAAGTGCCCATGTAGGTTTAAGTGATTTTTTTATTTTTTCATTTTTTTTGTCTTGGCCAGGCTCAGACCAAATAAAAAACCAACACATAGCGCTACGAACAATACAGTGAAGCATGCTCAAACTACACCTCCGCTCTGTGCATACACGATCACACGCACACATACACAACCATGTACGATCAAATTACAATCAAACTACACTTCACTAAGTGTACACATGCTTACAAAACTGGCCTTTTTTTTGGATGGGAAATTATCAAATAACTTACTTTACAGACTCTTACTGACTAAAACCCACCCGCGTTCCTTCGGTTGCCCTGTTGTCGGGGACCACGATTTCCCTATCGGTTCTCTTCGAACCCCCGGCAAGCATTGGCCCTGGCGGACCCCGTCAATTCTGCTGACATCTCTTTGAGGCGCGCGTGGAACACAACGCGCCGTCGACCCGGGTTTGGTCCTTATCGGACGGCAAGCTACCCATTGCTCACCGTCCGCAAGCCCGCGCCTACGGTGGCCGGAAATCGGCTCGCGATTCCCGCCCCGGGCGTCTCCTTCTATTGCGACGGTTAGGGGCGTGAGGGCGCGAAATTTGCCTTTCCCTCACGCGTTCGTTCACTGTTGATAGCGCTGTGTCTTGGTTTACAAAATAATGAAAAGTTAAATTAATGAACTCTGAAACAAATTCACTCTTATTTTGCGAAGCATGCATCTTTGAATCCTCGCTACGATCATAAGGATTTCAACTCAAGATCAGCCGTTCATTCTGTATCCATTTATTTTCTTTGCTACCCACTTTTTAATACCAGTTTAATATTTTTGACGTTGGATCCCACAAAACATTAATCTCACCATGAATTTAGGTGAAGCGAACTGTCAATAGTGTCAATCCCTAGCATCAGATGGAATAACAGCTCGCTTCACCTTGTTTTCACGAGATTCTTACAGAATAGATCAGCTGGTTTTCATCCCGGAATTATTACAGAAAAGATCGGCTCGTATTGATCCCGGAATTTTTACAGAATAGATCGGCTGGATTTCATCCTGAATTTTTACAAAATGGATCGCCTGGTTTTCATCCCGGATTTTTTACAGAATTGATCGTCTGGTTTCATCCCGGAATTTTTACAGAATAGATCGGCTGGTTTTCATCCCGGATTTTTAACAGAATAGATCATCTGGTTTTCATCCCGGAATTTTTACGGAGTAGATCGGCTGGTGTTCATCCCGAAATTTTTACAGAATGGATCGGCTACTTTTCATTCCGGAATTTTTACAGAATAGATCGGTTAGTTTTCATCTCAGAATTTTTACAGAATTGGTCGGCTCGTATGATCTCAGAATTTTTACAGAATAGATCGGCTCGTATTGATCTCAGAATTTTTACAGAATAGATCGGATGGTTTTCATCCCGGAATTTTACAGCTAGTGATAACATAACATTACGCCTGTATTATCCAAAGATATAGACAGAACTGCACCTTTAGAACACCCACATTTCGGCAGTAATGTTGAAGTCCCATGTGATAGAGAGCGAGCCTATTGCTTGCAGCTAGTGATGACTGTGATAATCATTATAATCTTAAACGCACAATTTAAGACAAATATTTTTATGACGCACCTATCTTCGTAAATAAATAAGTACACAACACGTTGTTTTAAGTACTTAGCGACCTATATCAGTAACTATGCGAAATTACACATTTTGCTAGCAAAATTTCTAATATTTGATAATTATAAATATTTTTTGGATAAGCTATTACAATAGTATCCGCTTGTAATATCTTCGAAGGGAAGTGAAAAACATGTCATACTAAGCGAACGTCATACAAAGCATATGTTTTATAGAATAAACTACATCCTATTTTTGTAAGGTATTTAGTTTAAAAGAGAGAAAAACTACAAATTGATGTGTCTATTAATAAAAAAGAGAAAAAACAAGAGCTAACGTAAAGCAAACATATTAAAAAAATAGAATAAAATTGTAATACACACATATTTTTAGGGTTCCGTAGTAAACAAGGAACCCTTATAGTTTCGTCATGTCCGTCTGTCTGACTGTCTGTCTGTCCGCGGTCTAGCTCCGAGACCCTTAGTACTAGAAAGCTGTAATTTGGCATAGCTATACATATTAATTACGCCGACAAAGTGGTAAAACAAAATTATGAAAAGCATTTTTTATTTTTTTACCCCATGGTGAGGGATATCATTGGAAAGGTCCTTCAAAAATATTGTGAGTTCGTCAAAACCATTTTTGGATTTAGGGATTCGTTTGCAAAATATTAAGCTTTAAAGTGCTAATTTTTATTAGAGTCAAGTGTCCTCCCCCCCTGCCGGCTAAATGGTTGGTTTTGGGTGTGTGAAAAAAATCACAACAGTAGTTTATATAACGAAATTAAAAGGAAAACTATCACAGCTAAGTAGGCTTTACAGGTTAACGAGTAATAATCGACCAACTTAACTTTGCAGTTGCAAAAACACGTTTTTCCATACATTCTGTATAGGAGAACATGTTTATCAACTACAAAGTTAAGTTTGTTTTTGGGATAAATTCATCACAACTACGGAACCCTTCATTGTGCGTGGTTCGACACGCACTTGGCCGGTTTTTTTTTTAATTTTTTCTTAGTGTGACATGTCGCTTATTTATGACCTATTTCTTAAAAATAGGTCATAATAAGCGACATTTCACTTTATGTGAAGTTATTACATCCGAACTTCGTTATATAAAGAATTTTATATAAAAACCAAACTTCGCACTACAATTAAGCGGTTAGTCAATAAACGAATTCCACTTAATAACTAAAAACAAATATTTAGAAAAAATAATATGGTGCGATCAACGTATCTGCAATCCAAGTAACCACTCGGTGACTGCTAATATAAGGAAATTTTTTTTAGTTCTTTCAAGATGATATTTTTATTGTCTTTCAAAAAATACTTTAGAAAAGGAATGAATCCAACAACGTACACACGGCTACACAAAACAACATTTCCAATTAACGATACAAATTCCATATATGTTTACCAAGCAATAAAACAGCGTTATTAAATAAAAGTATATTATGTATGGCTCCACGTATATATAACCATTTACCAAATTCACTTCTGGAGATAAGTGATTTAAATATATTTAAAAACAATATAAAAACACTAGGTATATATCGTCGACCGTAGGTTCAATTGAGGTAAGGGACAAAATACGATTTTTCAGGAGAGGCCGACAAAGTTTTTTTTTCGGACTAAATCGCCCATAACTTTTTCTCTTATTAACCTTTTTCGGGTCTGTTTTTCTTAAGTTAGATTTTTTTCATATTCACCATTCGATAGAGCGAAAAATTCTGAACAAAACTGTATACTCAACTCATTTTTGGTATTTTGTCCCTTACCTCAATTGAACCTACGGTCGACTATATGTATATAAAATACTTTATATATATATATATATATAAAAAAGCATATTAGTCTGTCACTGAATATTTACAGGACAAACTTAAATAATGTTACTCCACACGATATTTTAAATAATGTATTTTAATTGTTAAATTCCAGTTTCATAGATGCCTGTGTATTTGTAAATTTGCATGTCTTATGGTAAGATATGGCTAATGGACACTATTGTTTGTATAAGACCTTTTCTTTTGCACCCATATTCGCAAATTAATAAATGATTGATTGATTGATGTGTAGCCGTGTGTACCAAGTATTATATTCGGAATGAAACGTACCATTCAAAAACAACCGACTTCCAAAAAACACTACAAAGTGAAAAATAACTTTAATTTCGGAAGTCGGTGTCTTTGGTTTTGAATTTTCGTTTTTTGCCACCGACTTCGGAAATTAAAGTTATTTTTCACTTTGTAGTGTTTTTTGGAAGTCGGTTGTTTTTTTTTTTTTTGTAAAAAGTTTTTATTTTCCACTTTTTAGTTGTGGTACCTACCCCACACAAATTCGAAAACCACTACCTGCTATGTAAATAACAGCTGTGACAGGAACTTATCATATCATCCACATACTAAGCGGGAAAAAGTACGTATTATTGAAGCTAACTCAAAAACTATCGAAGCAAAGTGAATAGTAGTAAATAAAATTTATATGGGACTACCTCGAGAGCATACCCTTTCAAACAAAAAAAGAATTTTCGAAATCGGTCCACAATTGACGGAGAAATCGGTGGACATACATAAAAAAAAAACCTATATGGGCAGTGTGGGCACATATAAAACATCAGGAGCTAGGTGTGTGATTTCAATTGGTCGTTTCCTATGGAGAAGAGCCGGCAAGACTTACCACGGTAACTTCACGGCTCCATTGAAGACATTGACTTAGTAAGTGCTTACAGTAAAGTAAATGAACGTGGTTTATTGAAAATCACACCGTGAAAAAGTACTTAAATTAAGTGAGCTGCACATGTGGCTTCCCTAGTACACACGGCTACACATCAAACTGTACATTTCCAGTTTATGCTGATCTCGCATTTTATACGATTTCCGTATAATGCGAGGTCAGCTTATACTGGAAATGTATAGCTTGATGTGTAGCCGTGTGTACTGGCATAATTATGTGAGAGTCTATTGACTGCTGCAACTGCAGTAAATCAAGAGCAATCAAAGCTCAGTTATCCATAACCACGCATACATTTATATACATACTCCTACAAACACAGATGAGCGCAACCGTACTCTCACTCATCACACACACAACACACACACACACACACAAAACATACACGCACGAACACACTCACAACACACACACCCACTCAGCCAAACACAAACAATATAATTATTAATTAACTACACCTCTAGTTGTAATTTGTAATTGGTACCAAGTTACTCGCCGCGGGAGGAAGACCTGGAGTCCTGAAATACAGGGCTGCCCTAGTTTAGGCTCCAGTCCACTCCATTTATTTTATGCACCTATACTGTTAGATTAGTGTGGAAAATAAATGAATTTTACTTTTACTTTACTTACTTTTTTACTGCTCCCAAATTACCATATTTATTTTTTATTTTATTTTTTACGTTCGTCCTTGACATAATCATCCCAGTATTTGACATTATATACCTACAATTTAATTTCAATTCTTTATTGGTGGCTTTTGTGGACATGATAATTAATCAGATTTGTAACAGTTGTAATAACAATCAGCGTTTAATTAAAATATGTTTTTATTAATTTTTTCGATCTTTTGTATAGATTCTTTTCTATTTTGTGAATGTGAGAACGCTGTAGGCTTGTAGACTGTAGATTTGTTGACCATTTTCTATTTTGTTTAGTACCTGGTACTTGTTGAAAGACCTACACTGTCCTCCCATACCTGTTAACACTGTTATTTTAAAATATTGTAAAAGCCAATTATTTTTAAAAGATTAATCGCGGAGTTTCTTGCCGGTTCTTCTCCATAGGAAGCGACCAAATGGAACCGTGCACCTAGCTTCTGACGTTTCATAAGTGCCCATGTAGGTTTATGTGAAATAAAATATTTTGAATTTGAATTCCATCTGATGCTAGGGATTGACGCTATTGACAGCTCACTTCAATCTCACTTCATCCAAGTTTTCACGGTGAGATTTATACAGAACTAGCTGCGCCCCGCGGTTTCACCCGCATAAGTCTCGATTCCGTGGGAATATCGGGATAAAAAGAAATTCAAATTCTGTGTCCTAACTCAGGTCATGGTCTACCCATGTGCCAATTTTCATCCAAATCCGTTCAGCCGTTTTAGAAAGAAAAAAAGAAGGTTTATTTGTCACAGAAACACGTGCATACATAAAAGACAAGAGTAATCAGAAAACTACAAAAAGTACATAAAAAAATCACGAGCATAGAACAGAAATTACTTAGGCGGCAGCTGCACGACATGACTGTGACAAGAAGAGTTCCACTCAGCATAATGCTGTGCTATGGAGGACCCACAGCATGGCGCTGATTAAAGATAGATCGGCAGAATACGAGACCTTTCATAAGAGTTTTCATTTCTAGGAATAGCAGTGTCTAAGGAAATAGAACTATTTACCGATGTTCAGCTGTTAATAATGAAACAATACGACATGTTTACTTGTAAAGATTCAGGTAAACCTTTGATAAGAAACAACACGTTTCTCCAACTATGCATTTCACCAGAAAACATTCAACGTGTAGATGTTTCGAAGTTTGTCACATGAAACAAATCTCAAACTTGTTTTGTTGAATTTGCATTCGCACTGCACGCAACATGAGTAAGTTTTAACTGTGCGTTTGCACTGGCAAAACATTCACATAGAAACTATTGAAATCTCTAGTTTCTGTCAATGTTCCATGCAATGTTTGACAAGAAATATAGATTTTAACATGTTTTAATATAAATATTTTGCCAGTGCAAACGCACAGTAAGACAGATCTCAAGTTATTATTTTCCAAACATCGAAATACTAGGGCTGATCAAAAAGTAATGCTGATCGGTTATTTTTCTTGCTCGACGCCTAGTGGTCCTAGCATGATTTTAAATAGCCTGTAGCCTTTCTCAATAATTGATTTAGACTATCAAACACAAAAGACTTTTTCAAATCCTACTGGTAGTTCCAGAGATTAGCGCGTTCAAACAAACAAAAAACTCTTCAGCTTTATTATTAGTTAAGAAAATATGAACCGATTATCATTACTGTTTGATCAGCCTAGTATGTAGTGGACAACATGTTTCAAGATTCATACAGAAACGTTTTGACGATTTGTCTGTTATACATGTCAAGTGACATGAAACGTCAAACATGTTTCGCGTCAACAAGTTGCGTGACAATGCGACCGCGAGCCGATACATTGTTTTGATGTGAATGTTTCGGTAGTGCAAACGCACGGTAAGATATGGCCGACACGCAGGTGTAATGTGAGTGGAGTCCTCTGGCACAATGCTCTAGCAAAATTGAGTTTTTTCAAAGGTTTACAAAAACGATATATAGTTCTCCAGACCGTATTTCAGCCATGGCGGCCAATCTCAACGGAGACTATAATAATAATAGTTTTTATTTCTCTCTTCACAAAGGTTCACATAGTAATAAACATAGCGACAAGAATAATAGCGTTTTGACAAAAATGCATAAAGTATGATCCTTTGCGAGAGACTGGCGTCCATACTAGGATACCCTGTGTGACGGATCACCAGGCTCTCACCCCGAATTTAATCTAATTAACATTACAATGGTCAATGGTCAATTTTTAAATTCTAGACAAATTATTTATTGATGAAGGAAAAACAAAAATAAACAAGTGCATGTCGGACCACGCACAATGTAGGGTTCCGTAGTTGGAATGAATTTATCCGAAGAACAAACTTAACTTTGTAGTTGAGAAACATGTTCTCCGATACACTCTGTATGGGAGAACATGTTTTTATAACCGCAAGTCTAAGTTGGTCGATTATTACTCGTTAACTTGTAAAGCCTACTCAGCTGTGATAGTTTTCCTTTTAAATTCGTTATATAAGCTACTGTTGTGAATTTTTTCACATATGTGAAACCAACCATTTAGCTGGCAGGGGGGGGACACTTGACTCTAACAAAAATTTTCACCTTAAAGCTTAATATTTCGCAAACGGATCTCTGAATTCAAAAATGGTTTTAACATACTCACAATGTTTTTGAAAGACCTTTCCAATGATACCACACATGGTGGGATAAAAAAATAAAAAAAAAAAACATCATCACTTTACGTGTATGGGAGGTACCTTAAAAAAAAATGTTTTTCATAATTTTGTTTTACCACTTTGTCGGCATAATTAATATGTATACCTATGCCAAATTACAGCTTTCTAGTACTAAGGATCTCGGAGCTAGACCGCGGACAGACAGACAGACAGACAGACGACAGACAGATAGACAGACAGACAGACGGACATGACGAAACTATAAGAGTTCCTTGTTTACTACGGAACCCTAAAAAACAATAAACATACTTTTTAAATTAATTAATAAAAATAAAAATTGTATAGTGTTAAAATGCAGGTGAAGTGTGAGGATAAGTAGAATGATGGTGTGAGTGTGGGTGTGTAGGGATTTTGTTACAGTCAAGAACCCGAAGTTATTATATATTACGAGGCAACAATGAGTAGCTGCTCCGTGGCATCATAGTTCAATTTTTGTAACCAGGCTGAGAGGGTTTTTTTGCAACGCTGTTTGGGTAGGGCACAGATTGACAAAATTCCATTAATTTTGTTATACAAGTAACTTCTAAGAAAACCGAAATGTCGACGGGAGAAAGCAGTATGGAACCGAGTTGTGGGACAAACTGCGTGTTTACGTCGCTTACCTTCAAATAGAGTAGGATTATAGGTAAGAAGAGAGTGTTTGCGCAAGATCGTATTTAAAATGAAAAGTTGTCGAACAGTTAACACTCCAGTTTGCTCATAAAGTTCTCTGGTGGGAAATAAGAAAGACTATCCTTCGGCGCGGGAGATATTAAGTGCAGGCGCGTGTGCGCAGACACAGGTGCACTCTCTTGTCCCTCACTCTCATAGTCCGATGGGACAGCTCCGTGCCTCGGAAAGGTCCTGCACCTGTTCCCTAATTACGTAATACAACACAATCACAATCTGTTTCGATTTGAAACAGATTGCTAATCCATAGCGTCATAAGTTGGAAAAATAATTTTCTCAACAACGTAAATAACGCAATGAATGTTGTTGAACTGTCAAAATGAAACAGATTAGGCAAAATTGTTTACGAAAATAATTAGGGTACTGATCTCTCTGCGGTCGTGTCGGTTATAAAAACTACTGTAATAGGTAGAGGTACAAAACATGTTTTCAGTAATCAAGATGAAAATCACACACGGTATGTTTTTTTTTTAAACATTGCAAACTATTAAGAGATTTGATACTTTACCTATGACATGACCGCCCACGTCCGTTTCATTTGCATAAAGTATCAATAATTATTTCTAAACGGTTTTAAATTATGAAAGAAAATACATTTGTTTTTACCACAGACTAAAAAGCACACAATGTAATGCTTAGTAGTTGTCTTCATTTATAAATGTAGAACTGAACAAAGCTTCAACATTTTAAGAATAAGTAGGAATTGAATGTCTTCATTAGTTTCAGACTGATTTATTTACGTAAACATTTAATTGAGCTTTATCTACAAAATTCTTGTTTTGCAAACACTTATTTGACAAACGTATTCTGTAAATAAATAAAACAACGTTGTTACTAAAACTTGAAAATTCAGATCAGAAGACCAAACCAATCATCACCTAAAAACAATCCTCATAACCCTATTGTTTTACCCAACCAGGTTCACTCACAAACACAAATAAAAACAAATATATACTTACTAACAACCGTAGCTAAACATTGAATTAAAAACTCAGAAGTTCTCACTTTTTCCTTTTCCATTTTGTAAAAAAAAAACTCCACTCACTGTTCCCCGTTTATTTCCCTAGCTGATCATCAAATGACGACTTTCTATTAATAATTGTCATCTAAATAAGAAGATCATGTTATGGTATCTGTTGTAGTATTTGCTTCCACGCTGGCAAGCAAACAAACTGTGAGGCGAATGTCACAATTGTCTTCCTTGTTATCTTATTATTCAATATAGGGAACGCGTGAGTGTGTTTTAATGGGTATTATCTCTTCGGTAGGTCAGGAACCGTAAGGAGAAAGAAGAACGGAATTGCTAAAAGTTTTGCATAGAACATCATTCCCTGTGGATTATGGTAGTTTTACTAGACATGGAAGGTATTCGTCAGCAGTAGTGCCAGATTGAGCAATTTATCGTCATATTGGTGCCGATTCCCTTGTTCACAAACTAAACTAAATTTAAGTTCAGTGCATCTTTTTCTTTCTATTTCATTAAGAAAAGGACAGAAGATAAATTTTAGTTTAGTCCTTTCAAATTAATCAGCGCTTGACGTAAATTGACGTAATTTTAGTCGGCAAGTTTTTAATCACGACTAAACTTGTTTGGAGAGTGACAGGCGATGATTAATTTGACAGGACTAAACTAAAATTTATCTTCTGTCCTTTTCTTAATGAAATAGAAAGAAAAAGATGCACTGAACTTAAATTTAGTTTAGTTTGTGAACAAGGGAATCGGCACCATTATCTGTCAATTGCGACTATCAAGGACTTCTAAAAAGGGCACCGGACGCACCGGCGAATTAAATGGTCAAAAACGTAACAGTTAGTCTACCTTCCTATTTCAATTGACACTAGAGATTTGAACATTATAGTTATTTTTCTGGTAGCACTGGGTTCTTACGAGAATGTTGCCATAATTTAGAAAACTGTTGAACAGGAAGCTTTATAAGGACGAATAAAACTGAAGTCTGACAGTTTTTATATAGAAAAATAGGTTTTCCATACAAAAACTGTCAGACATCAGTTTTATTCGTGGGTTAAAAGTGATTTCGGTAAAATTAACCGTAAGTATTTCTACGGTTTCAGCTGATCACACACAGTCGAACATTGGCGAACCAATGCTTGTGGCCAGATGCGGGCTCGGAGTTTTAACGGTTCAACAGATTAAAAAGGATCTACTAAGCTATGTACTGTATATAAATTCAAACAGACTTACATTTCTTTATCTCTTACTTTTGCATAGCCAACTTATATTTTATACCTTGTATAGATTACCTAAATTTCTTAACTTTGACGTTTGCTTCTTATAAATTCTTAGCTGCTATCGCTTTATTGGCTTAAAGTTAAAAATAAAATCAATAATATAAAACAAAAAGATAAACTCAGCCCTATTGTGTCACATGATTTAATTCGCATGTCCGATAACTGGGGCATTCATCCTTTAGTCTCGTTTATTACTGATACGCAAACAAATGTAGACACCCGTATATGTTTGTAACTCTCTATAATATTATGTACTTCCGTGATTTTGTTTAAGACATCCCTCAAACACATCATTACATACATGTTGGCAGGGACATCGACGCGAAAACTGTTACCATGGATTCAGTACATGATCCTGAATATTTTAAATAACCGACGAAAAATTTCAATGCAGGGGGCACTGAAATTTTTCGTCGGTTATTTAAAATAAAATCAGCTGTTTCATAGAAAAGTGCAATACCTGCGCGGTCAAAATGTACGGAACAGCGATAAAGTACTTCGTTTCAATGCATGGAAGGCGTAATGTAGACTCTCTCTCGTCCGGCCCTAGTTCAGGCGCAACGTGGACGACTGCTTTTATTTCGGTCACCGATTTGTTATTACATTTTGCTTTTGTTCTTAGAAAAAAATCATAACATATTAAAATAACATTCTTTTTTTCTTTACATACAAACTAATCTGCCAACATTATATTATACAGATAAAACAAGTAAATGTTGATAGTTTTAGCAAGTAAACACACGTTTTTATAGTTTTATTATTTAGGAATATACCCAGTCTGTTGACGTGGCAATATTTTATTTGAAACTTAATTTTATAAGGAGAAATGTTATTCGTTTGTATGTGCAAATGTAGAAAGTTTCATCTAAAGACGCCTAAAAGTCTAAGGGCCTTATAAAGCTCGCTTTACTTGCGAGCGAGTTATCAGCGAGGCGATTGTTCAACGCACTCGCGCCGTGTATGTAGCGAGCACGCCGCGTATGCGCAACGTGTTCGCCGCGTTTGCGTAACGAGAGCCATTGACGTGAGTGTACAAGAAAGAGCGAGACAAGTGAGTGTACAATATTGTGGAAACGCGGAGAACACGTCGTGTAGTCGCGGTTAGCTCGCATCGTATCCGCAAAGAGCACGTTAACAGACCGCCTCGCAAGAAAAACGCTGGCAAATCGTCAGTGTGATAACGCTCTTAGGCCCGTCATACACGACGCATAATAATAAATACTTTATTGTTCAAGTAAGCCAGTAAGAGAAGCTCGTGGCTAAGTAATAATAGCCGCACGGGTCGATCCAACAGGTTAAGCTACGCTTGCCGGGGTTGATCCGTGGATGGGTGACCATCTTTACATACCGAGACTCCTCCGTGCCTCGGCAAGCACGTTAAGCCGTTGGTCCCGGCTATCATTTGTAGATCTTTGACAGTACGGGTCGTCAGAAGCCCGAAAGTCTGACAACCAGTCTTACCAAGGGGTATCGTGTTACCCAGCACCTAAATGGGTTGTGGAGGTCAGATAGGCAGTCGCTCCATGTAAAATACTGGTATTCAGCTGCATCTGATTAGACTGGAAGCCGACCCCAACATAGTTGGGAAAAGGCTAGGCAGATGATGATGTTCAAGTAAGTAGTACAAATTAAAATAGCACTAGCCTCCACACTAAGATTCCCTGTGTCATGGAGACTAGTCTCCTTCGTTTTACAACTCGCATCCAATCATAAACCAGTTAACAACGCGTTAATTTATCGCGTCACGTATACGGACTCATCATCATCATCAGCTTACAGCAGTCCACTGCTGAACATAGGCCTCTCCAATTGCACGCCATTCAGCTCGATTCTCGACAACTCTCATCCAACTGCTATCAGCTACCCTGCGAAGATCGACCACCATTGAAATAATAATACTGTGACATTCTAACTACTCTCTAATTTGCGTTTGTATCACATTACTTTTAAGTATAGCGTCGGGGACAATCTGCCTTAGACGCCAAGATACCCATGTTACCAAGTAACTGGGTTGTAGAAGTCAGATAGGCCGTCGCTCCATGTAAAATAATTGTATTCAGCTGCATTCGGTTGGATCGGAAACCAACCCCAACATAGCTCTGAAAAATCTAAGCAGATGCTGATGATGTTTAAACACAGAATGTTTAAAGTCAATCGTCGAATCCGACTTTGTTGGGCAGCGTTCGGGAAGCTACGTAATATCTTCTCGTGCCACATACCGCAGTGTCTCAACACGAAAGTTTTTGATCAGTGCGTGTAGCCAGCGATGAGTTATGGCACTGAAACATGGTCACTCACAATGGGCCTTATTAGATGGCTTAAAATCACCCAAAGGGCAATGGAGAGGGCTATGCTTAGAGTTTCCCTGCGTGATCGAATCAGAAATTAAGAGATCCCCAAGAGAACCAGAGTAACCGAAATAGCCCGAAGAATTGCTAAACTTAAGTGGCAATGGGCAGAGCACATTGCTCGCAGAAAAGATGGCCAATGGGGCCGAATGGTTCTGGAGTGGCGACCGCGTACCGAAAGACGTTTGCGTTGAAAGGCCTCCCCGGTGGATCGATGATCTTGTGAAGGCCGCAGGTAGTACTGACTGATTGATACACTATCAGAAAACGTTTTGCATCTTCTATCCTGAGCTGTTTAGTAAGCCCAGGTACGCACATGCGATTATTTTTCGCGCACTGGAATTTCAACTCTCAGTGTTGCGCCAAGCATCGAGAATTCCACAGAGCGCATCCTAGCGCGTCAAAAAAACACACTGTTGGATTTTCAACTCTCGATGCTAAGCAGTGCGTTGAAAATCCTGTGCGCCAAAAAAAGTGTTCGGGCCATCGATCACTACTAATTCGGGCTTACGTTATTCGACATACACGCGGGCAACTTCACGAGCAAATGTTAGTGTTCCAAACAGCTGTATATTTTTCGGCAATCTGCTATCATCTGGCGATACACGTCAGGAAATATTATAACTGTTTATCTAAATATGTGTATTAATAAAGGTCTTAATGTATTATACTTAACAATGTTGACTTTCATAATCACATTTTTTGTTAAAAAAAATCTGTCTGCGAGGGTAGACCTACTACTGTAGGTATTGCACAATTTGTGCCTCTTTACTCTAGTGGTCGCAAGCGAGCATGAGGTCCTGAATTCAATTCCTGGGTCGGGCAAAGTGTGACTGGGTTTTTCCATCTGGAATTTCTCAGTGGCAGCCCGGAGTCTGGATTCATGCCCGGTTGATAGCAATAGGCTCGCCCTCTATTATATGAGACTTAAACATAACTGGCGAAATGTGGGTGTACCTGCTACAGGTACACCTCTGCCCAACTCTTAGGGGAAACAAGGCATGATGTTATGTTATCATAGGAAAAAGGGACATTTTGCGAAGTGGTCATTTTGCGACTGAGCCCTCAATAACAGCCCGCAGTCTCGATTCGTGCCCGGTTGATGGCAATAAGCTCGCCCCTTATTACATGGGACTTAAACATAACTTGCGAAATGTGGGTGTACTATACATCCCTGCTTCCTCCTTTGAGGAATACAGTGCTTCAACAATTGCTAGATATTTTGCATACTGTTTATTACCTCTTAGGATACGGCTCTTTGAGTTCTAGTATAAGTGCACCTCTGTCCAACCCTTCGAGAAATTACAGTCGTGATGCTATGTCATGTGTTAACTCTTGAACTGATCACGAGAAAGAACAGCACTATTCTCATTCCTTTTTAATTAATTGCTGTTACCTATTTATCTATCTTTAATTTTTGTTTAGTGTGGTGTATAATCTCATACGACCGTATTTACATGCTCACGAATCATAAAAAAGCGGCCAAGTGCGAGTCGTACTCGCCCATGAAGGGTTTCGTAACAGCAAGTAACATTGAATGAAAGGTAAATTGCGGTTTACGATTTATGACGTATTAAAAAAAAAAACTACTTGATAGATCTCGTTCAAACCAATTTTCGGTGGAAGTTTACATGGTAATGTACATCATATATATTTTTTAGTTTTATCATTCTCTTATTTTAGAAGTTACAGGGGGGGGGACACACATTTTACTACTTTGGAAGTGTCTCTCGCGCAAACTATTCAGTTAAAAAAAAAATGATATTAGAAACCTCAATATCATTTTTAAAGACCTATCCATAGATACCCCACACGTATGAAACTGATGAAAAAATTTTTTTTGAGTTTCAGTTCTAAGTATGGGGAACTCCAAAATTATTTGATTTTTTTCTATTTTTGTATAAAAATCTTAATGCGGTTCACAGAATACATCTACTTACCAAGTTTCAACAGCATAGCTCTTATAGTTTCGGAAAAAAGTGGCTGTGACATACGGACGGACAGACAGACAGACAGACAGACAGACAGACAGACAGACAGACAGACAGACAGACATGACGAATCTATAAGGGTTCCGTTTTTTGCCATTTGGCAACGGAACCCTAAAAATGACGTCTACATCGAAAAGCAGGTATGTCGACCCAAAATAACATCACGATTCAGCATGCTAGATGTATGTAGGCAAATTTTTTGCCTTACAGACAACGTTGTAATGTCTAATGTGCCCGTAATTTTACCTGCACCTATATCTAAGGATATTTTCCACCAAACGGCTCGCATCGTGTTGGCGTTGGATCGGAACGGATTTTACAATCTTTAAACGATATCAAATCGTGTACACAGTATTTAAAGTCTATATTACCAAGCCACGCACAACAGCTTGACCACGAGCGTCTTCCGCGACACGCAATCGTAGCCGAAAGTATGCTGCGACGCACGATCGGCTTTGTTCGCCTGTCGTCGTATCCGATCGGATCCTTCCGACTGTTTTAGCCAACAATACTACGTCAACATCACCATTTTCAAAAATTAGAACACGTCGATACAGTAGGAATGAAACTATTTGACTTTGCAGAAACGGATACGTTCGCAAGCGACGGTACGGAGCCGATCGTTTGCGTCGGCATCCTGCCGGACGGGATCGGCTGTCGCCGCATCCGTTCGTATCCTTTCCGATCCCATGCGATGCGAGCCGTTTTGTGGAAATCATCCTTTACTTATAACACCAGAAAACAGCTTTAGAAATAGGTGTGATGGTAACTTCCTCAGACGAGCCCTTTCACGATCTTGCTTTCATCGTCATCGTTGACAGCCTTGTTGCGCTTACTGCTGGGTATTATTATAGGCCTCCTCCCTTCTGTGCCATGGTTCCCTGGTCTGAGCGAGTCTCAACCTAATGAAACAGCAGCAGTCTTATAGCAGTGATAGCCTAGTGGTGTGAACGTCGGATTGCCAAGTCATAGGTTCGAGTTGGAACCCAAGAGATGCACCTCTGACTTTTCGGATTCATGTGGGTATTGTATAATTATCACTTGCTTCAAAAACGGTGAAGGAAAACATCGTGCAGAAATCGACATTCTTGAGAGATATTTCTCGACGGCATGAGAAGTCAAGTCAGAGACCCATGGGTGGCATAAAAACTCTGACAACAGGTTATTCACTAATCACACAAAAAAGAAAGAAGAACCTAATGAAAGATAATGCTCTCTACTCTTGACATATCTCGGGACCCTGGAGTCGCGGACCTTTGGAAGGCGTACGAGGGGCCGAAGCCAACTCGCAGAGGCCCGTTAGACGTTTTTAATTAAATGAGGCATCAACCGACGATTATCCCTGTCCGCACTATGTAAGTGCATCCAAGGACAACCCCCGGTTGGTGTAGGACTATTGCAAGATATGAAAACAAAGATATTGGGTTAAGGGTTTGGATGGCTAAAGTGAAATGGTTATCTTGGACTAGCTATACTCTACTTACTATTTATAATCATGAACGATACAATCATCATTTGTATATTATTGTTGTCACAGAGATAAAATAATAAACAAACTATTTAAGATCAAAACAATGGTTCAGTTCACACTTGCATTGGAGGCTGATGACCGATTGATACACTGTATTCATTCAATTTTAGATAATAATAGCGACTGTGTTACCATTACCCTCAATTATTTGTCTTTTCATTGTTAATTTGCAAATGACCAGTAAGAAAAGAATTTTATAAAATAAAGCTTCATAGATTGCTCTTACTCACACCTAGTGTGAAAGCAGCGTTTGTGCAAGTAAAAACCAGTTCTCATCAACTTTCTGCCCTTTATCCCAATTAATTTGGAATCGGTGCTGTACGTCTTTTTCATCCATACTTTATATATCAGCAGTCATCTGTGAGCAGTTTGCACTTCCTTTCAATTTATCATCTCTTCTTTAATCTGCCTTTATAGGTTCATCCACATTCATCTTTCTTGTCACCTACCCCTCATTCCTCCGCATCACATGTGTAACTCTTACTTATGAAGTAAGATTAAATAGATTTAAATATTCCTTATCTTATCCACTCTCGGCACTTAACATTCTCACCTCAGCTGAACTCATATTTGCCTTTCATTCATACCTTTTGTTGCCCAACATTCAGATCTCTCTATAAACAGTATCTCTTATCAGAGTTTAGTAGTACCTAGTATATCATTTTTGTAGAAAAGCGGGGTGATCTATTTTCGTTACTTTCTTGAATGAGAATGCCTTTTCCTGCTTTAATACACTTATAAGCTGTTGAAATGTGATAATTGTTCAAAGTAACTTTTTTCTATAGATTTGTCTTTCTCTAAAAATGTTACATATTGCTTTTGCTAGCATCTTTGAAAAATGTGTGTGTTTGATAATGATAATGCATCTAATATTTTGCATTAATTTATTATTCGACAAAATATTTATTTTAATATGCATAAAAGAACAGAAACTATTATTTACATAAACAATTATTATTCAGATTCATTTTATGATATAATCTTTTATATAGGTGTTACGAAACACAAGGAAAAGATAAAAGTATTCTTAACAAGGGACTAAAAGATAATAAAGCAGCGATTCTTCTACAAATAATGTTTTAATACTTATAAAAACTTAATTCTAATATTTACACATAGAAATAACTTATTTTTAATACATAATTAAAGTATATTTTTACAGCTACAATTAATGTAAAAATACTTTTAAGTAGGTATCATAGTTTGTTTATCTTTATGAAGAAAAAATACTTCACATCGTTTATTTTAAAATAAGTTTGGATGAATGTTACATACATTTACACAATCAGCCATGTTAGCTACTTTAATACGTCTCAAAAATAGCAAAAGTTATTATGTGCTCATGATAATTGGATTAGGCATTCTTTGACAATGAGAAGAAAATCCTAAAACAACTTATGCAGGATAACAATTTTGGAAACAGAAATAACAGATATGAACTTTAAAATAATCATTCAAATTCAAAATTATTATAATCTGATAAGTCTACTTTAGATGTAAATGACGAAAACCCACCTAGATGATAATGATAACAAATTATTATTGGTAAGTTCATAAAAGATTTATGATGTTTGAAAGACACACACAGCGACATACCTTTGCAGTGATATTTTTAGTCAACCCTAATCAACTCTTCTCATCTTACAAAGATGACATTGACAATTGTGTCTTAAGCCTAATCTATTGGAAATAATTAAGTCACATTTTGTTGGCAGTGGTATTTATTTCTAATGCATTATTAAATGAAGTGAAGGATTTCAAACAAGTGACTATGAATAATTTTCGAAATCTACTTAACATAATCTAAGGTATGTTATTTTGAGATAAAGAAAATAATCTTGTAAATGTAATCTTTTAGATATGTAAATGGACAACACAGAATGCTTGTAATTTTTATCAAAATAAAGTATTTCACTACTGGATTTCATAAGAATCATATTAACAAAGTAACAACAGAATTTGATGCTGTTTTAAATTAAGTAGACGATACAAAACAACATACGCCAGTACATGCAATTTTACTGACGGAAAACAATGACAGCAAAAAAGAACGTATATAAAAAACTCGAATAGCGCAAGACGCGGTATCTCACGGGGCAATCAAACGTATGGAATACTGCAGATTTTCCCATGGCAGACTTACATGTGGGAGGCAGTGTATTCTTGTTCTTAATGTCACTTTATTCTGATAAAATTGCTGGTTGTTTAACATTTTATATTGTTCCCTTAGATCTTAAGACATTACCTACATGAGTGTGATCTTAATCTGACATATTTTCAGGTTTATTCATATCAAGACTATCAAAAGCTATTGTGTTAATTGTAAAATCTATATCATCTTCACAAACTTTAAATACTTTGTACCATAACTTACTCTTCATATTTCTGCATATCTATACAACATTCCATATTTATAAATACTTATCAACCTATTGGTATTTCAAAGAATCATTATCGAGATTTCAGCAAAAGGTTCATTTTGCTATCTCTATAAATAACGGAAAGATAGCTAAGACCAAATATATATAGGATGCTTACGAAAACTTAGCGGAACCTCGAGATTTCTGCCAACAGTATGATACAAGGATACTGCTCATTAATGACGCAAAGAGTACTAGACTGCCACCCCATAAAGCAGCTGGTGGAGACATACAAAATCCTGTTGGTTGTGGAAGATCCTCTGCCAAAACAACCCTTAACCCTTTACCAATAATCGTCGAAGGTTCTTGTACCGTACTGTTCCCAATATGGACGATATCTCGTCTCCTTCTTCTAGGTTCTATACTTCCAGGGTTAGGACAGACATCGCAGTCAGTCTTACACAGTTCGACCTCGCATTGAATAATTAGGTCCATTTCATCAGGGAACTTGAAAGCGTTGAAGAAAGCGAATGCTATGACTGAAGCTCCAGTGTTTCCTGTGTCTCTAGTCTTTTGGAAGGCACCAAAGACCTTCTGTTTTAGGACACAACCATTTTCATCAGTCAGAGGAACAACATTGCGACTTTCAGAGTCTCTAGCTATACATTCTCTGACGAGGATGTCGAAACCAGCATCTCCTGTAACTGACACAACTAAAGTCATTGTTTCTCCGATCTTGACTAAGCCATTTGCTTCGGGTGCGAAGGGTCCTCTTCCGGCTTGGATGTCCAAACGAGCCATGGCAGTATCTCCGCTGAAGTTGCTGGTAATCTGGTTCAGCATACCGACACTGAGAGAATGGACTAGCTGCTTCTTTAGGTTTCCTTCCCACAGACATCTAACTCTTCTGATGTGATCCCAAACTTCTTGGATACCGACTTCGTTTTGGAGAACAAGGACATTCTCTAAGTAAGCTTGACCTTCATTCTCGAAATCGCTGTAAAATCTAGTACCACAAGTGTTTAGGCTAACTGTGAAAGAGTATTTGGCTTGGTTGGAGTTCTCTCTGACATAAACGCAGTCGGGTTCGTTGTAGTGGTCTTGAGAGTAGATGATTCCGTTGTATACCTTGTTGAATTCAATATTAATAGTCATCATTTCTTTGCCACAGTCGACTGTGATCTCATGAATGTGAGGAGGATGACGGTCATCATCGTCAGTTTGAACTTGCGTTTGTGTAGTTTCAACAACTGTACCGCTGACAGTGCTGGAAATCGAACTAGAACTGAATCCAGTGTTTACACTATCACCACTTTCTTGTGACACGTAAATCGCTTGCGTCGTTTGATCGGACTGGCTGGGTTGGTTACCAGGTTTTGAGTAATCGTAACTAGGTTGGGACGGTTGAGAAGGTTGGGAAGGCTGGTAGCTTGGAGAAGAAGGCTGGTAACTGGGAGAAGAAGGATAACTTGGAGCTTGGGATGGTTTGGATGGTTGGTATGATGGTGAAGACGGTGAACTTGAAGGCTGGCTTGGTTGGTAGCTAGGAGTTGATGGACTAGGAGAATAGGAAGGCTGAGATGGTTGGTATGAAGGCTGAGACGGTTGGTATGATGGCTGGGACGGTTGATAAGCAGGTTGAGTTGGCAGGCTTGGCTTATAACTTGGTTGGAACGGCTGTTCAGGCTTGTAAGGAGACTCAGGTTTATAAGGTGACTCGCTAGGTTGATATGAAGGCTGGCTCGGTTGGTAGGTTGGGCTTGGTGACGGACCTTCGATGTAGGTCGGTGAAGGTCGAGTGCCAGAAGCTGGGTATCCGGATGCAGGGGGCAGGTATTGGTTCGCCGGTTCAAAAGGTCTCGGTTTTTCTGGTTTCCCTCCGAAGTACTGACGAGCTGAAAGTATATAAAGAGTAAATTAGTAAAGATACTATTGAAGGATATTTCCATTAAGACCCAATGTGCTTGTGCCTAGTGAATGCTGGAAGAGGTGATTTGTGCAAAATGTTTGGTGTTTGAAGGTCCTACAATTAAAATAGTTGTGAATTTTGTTGAAAATCTTAGTTGTTTGTATTGATGGCCTAATATACTACTGTAAAGTCATTTATTTTATAAAAATATATACCTGTAAAAATATTACTGTATAATAATTTATTGATTGCGCTTTTATTGAAAATATTGTCACTAAACTGAGATACAATGACAAACATATATCTAGAAAAATCCTTAAGACTAATTACAATCTAAGTCTTAAAACTAGTGTGCACCTTTCCTATTCTTCTGTTGATATAAGCCCTGTATCCACTGCAAGAGATTGTTCACCATATCGTCCACCTCCGCCTGCTTCTCCGGCTGCAGGTCCGCTGGAAACCATGGTCTTCATCAGCAACCAGGAGTTGGTTACCCCCCACCAACCATTCTACTCATTACTAGTTAGTTCTTGAAGATAGATGCTAGTTTTTGACCGGTCTTGGAATTATTAAAGCCGATGACAAGTTATGAAAATTAATAAGGACAATTTATATTTACATTTTAATTAAAGCATGAATGAATAGTTATTGATATAACAATAGTTCGAACATATATTTTGAATGAGCATAAACCAATGAAAATGTAAATAGGTCTTTACAAAAGAAACAGATAAGTTATAATATCTAAGATAATAGTAACAGAATAAGCAACTACAAAATACAAAGAATCCTATTAATTTGCTGAAAGAGAGTACTTACTCTACGGAATTAGTTGCTATATAACTAAATTAAGAAATTAGTAACCAAAGAAAAACTCCAAAAAGTACAAGCATGAAAAGATTGTAGACAAATACAAGGAAGAAAAGTTTTACTAACTACAACTTACAACAGAAGACAAAGTAAAAGAAGTGAAATTAATCAATTCTACTCTAATAGAAACACTACAGAAAAAAAAGAAGAAAACAAACCAGTATTAATGTTTCGATAAGCAAATTCCTTAGCGTGTTCAAATAAAATGCTCGGCAACACTCTTTTACTAGTGGGCAAAGTCCAAAGAAATCGAACTTATCCGAACACGCATGGAAAGATAATAATTTAAAGCTATGCGTAAATCGTAAATATTTTTGGCAAGTAAAAGTAACTTAGGTATTTTTTTTTTTCACGATTAGGCATAACTTGACTGATTAAAGAAAAATACACAAATTTACCAAATTACATGAAATATTTGCAATTTTTTAAACTATACTTGTCATAAAATTAAATGTTACATTTATGAAGTGTATAGTGACACAAAAGGAGACAGAATCAAGTCAAAGCAAGTTATAATAAAAGAGAGCTTAAAGATAAACTTATAATTATGAAATAACCATTAATTTGTTATTTACATCTTTTTATAATTATATATTATTCTTTTACATCTGCAGGCGAAATATGGCATAAGTATGCATATTATGAAGATTTAGAAGATAATAATTTATGTATATGTAAATCAATAAAGGAAGTGAAGACATTAGGTGATGTTATCGGTAATTATAACGCTACTAAAAAATACTAATAATTTACTAAATCATCAAAGAGCTGTCATTAAAGTAGAAAAAATGCAGAACCAGCTAGAAAGTGAAGACAGATCGAAAGTATGAAGAATTAATTGCCGCCGAAATATTTTGACTAATAACAAAGTTATATACCGTGAAAAAATATGAATTGCGTAAACAATTTGAATTTTATCACGATTAGTATCTAGACAACCATAATTATATGGCTATCTAGTCCCACATTCAAACAGTTTGTTCGCATATTTGATTCAAAATGTATGTGATGAAAGAAAATGAACAATATAAATATTCGATTATGAATCTAAGTTTGTTTTGTCAAATACACTGTGGGTACTTATAAACTGAAATTGATCATGTCGGCTATTTTATTGCGATAACAACAAATGATATCTAAGTTATAACATAAAAGAAACAGAAAAGTGCCACGCGAGTGCAGTCGCGGGCAAAGCTGTGTAAGTGTCCAAAAATGTCAAGGAGTTTCAAGAAGATATTAATCTAAATGTCAAGAAGAAGAGAGGAGATAGTTCCAGAAGCGTGGAGTGAGTGTAGCTTTTAGTGCCCTCTGCTCGTAAACATTTTGAAAATACTGCCACAGTAACTTGACAAGGGCCGAATAGCAAGCCAGATAAACTAATGGTTTAAAGAAAACGGCAAAGCAGATAAATTATTCATCTAGTGACCAGCATTTGACTAAGTAGGTATGTGAGAGAGTATATTCACTTTTATCAAAAAAAATAGACTGACGCATTCAATGAATACAATGTTCGTAATTGAATTTTGCCCAAAAGTCAGATAGTGAATTTTGTTATCAAACAAAGGGATTCATTGGAATTTAGCTGGAATGTGTCTCTATTTTAAAAAAAATATTATGTCGTCTACAAGCAAAGGGCTGTGTAAATGTGGCAGAATGTTAAGTGACACATTTAGGTACATGATGCATTGATTATATCGATGTTTACCGAAAACTGACTTAGAAATATATAATACAGTGGTTTCAATTTCGATAGAGGCACCAAGAGTCTTCTTAGCATAACGAATTTGAGAAAAAATGTCATCACGAACAATATTTTTCAAATAATGATTACATCTAATAACCTTTTAAATTTTTTTAAAAGAGCTTACAAATAACTGCACGTTTGCTTCTCCATGGATTTGTCATGCATGGATTCCATTTATGCATTCGTTTTGCATGCAACATGTTAAGAAAGAAGTGCTTTCTGTGCGAAGTTTCAACAAATGTTTTAATAATTAACCATCGACAAATCAATGCTGTACCCAAAGTAATAAGGTTGCACATAAAAGGCTGTATCTGTAGGTATGTGTACGTACCAGTCTTGCGTTTTCTTGGTTCTGTAAAACATATTACAATTAATCTAGATATACAAACATAAATAAAAAGAAACAATTTAAACACATAAATATTTATATATACATATTTTTACAAAATGTACACTTAGACTAAACAACATACAAAAAATCTTAAATACTAGCATGCATCTTGGTATTTATACAGGCATTTTGCAAAAAAATGCGGTCGTCAAAAATATGTACAAAGAGAGAAATATAATACATATTTACAAAATTGTCTTTTGTGTGGAACATTCCAAGATCTTTTAAGAATCTTTTTCATAAGTTTTAAGATGTTAAAATATCTATACAATGTCGCCCATGGCATGAGCCCACACGAATTTTTTGTTTTTTTTTTTTGAAGAATAACTTTAAACTCTAACTTCAATAACCTAACTTCACCTTTGTCTAACTTTAATATTTTTCATGTTATTCAATTTTGTATGTTTTGAGTAGCATTTGCCATATCTCCGATGTTATTGGCTCGATTTAAATTCTGTTTATTATTTCTAACAGCTCATGAGTTATTTTATCGGATTAACCAACATTTTTATGATAATTTGTCGACTATGCAAAAAAAAACAGAATTGAAAAAATTTGTTTTAAAAAAACGGTGTTTTTTTTAAAAAAAACAAGTTGAGTTCATAAAATCATAGGGGGATTTAGAAAAAATAAAATAAAAAGTAAAATTAATAAATATATATATATATTAGAGTTGTATATTAGTTTTGAGTTATTTTTCCATAGTTTTTCATGAATATTCAGAAAAATGAGAGCGGGCACATGCCCATGAGTGACATTGTATATTACGTAAACGTAACTTTCCTGTGAACCGATAGAACTAAAAAAAAATAAGATAAGAGAGAGAACTTACAATTTATTACTATTCGAAGTTAACGTGTGTTCACCTCAAATCGATTATTTACCATCCTAATTAATTTTGCTGTAAACGATTATGAGATTAAGATGTTTCTTTTTTATCTAACATAAAAAATAAAGTTTAAAAGCGTGGCATCTGGGAGCAAGTTAATCGCAAAATTAATCGATCAAATTGAACATTTTATTATTAATAATTTCTATGTTGATGGATTGAAAGAGAGACGAATAAAATAGAATACTATACTATAAAATAGATATATTATGTACAGATATAAATCCACACGTAGAGTAACACAATGTAACTAAAATATCTAAGAAAATATAGATGGATTGTGTGGAGGATGAGATAAAAGAAAAAAGAGTGAATGACACGAGAGACGGCTGACAGGAGAGATCGGAATAAAAAAATGTTTTGCGCCAACATTAAGTAACATGACGGGACAAGGGCAAGAAGATAATGAATAAATTACTAATCAAAATGTAACCACCAACAAAAAAGTATTGAATAATGAGATAACTTTGACAATATCAGTTGTTTCTGTGATCGCACAATCGTTGTACTATTCACGCGATTGCAAATTACATAACGAACCCAAAACTCAGATATTGTTTACTTACTGTGTGAAACGTTTTGTATGAAGCTTATTATGCATTCTAACATAGAAGGAGTTGCTGGCTATATTTGGCCTTCCTTTTTGTGTTTTTTGTCTACCGGATTCAAGCTTTTAAATCAATTTTCCAAGTTATATTTGTACGTTTTTACTAAGCAAAGATTCACCAAAAGGAGATGTCCGCTTTTTGTAGGGACGTTGGTTTTTTATTTCGAGAAAAATCTAACCAGCATCAAACTACATCTAAATAAAAACGACAAAATATGGAACTAGGAACCACTAAAATAATATTTTTAGACCCCTCCATTTAGGAGAAAAATTATAAACTATTTTAACTACAATTATTTTATTTGTTGATGGCAACTATTACAAATCCTTAATATTATAAATGCGAAAGTAAGTTTGTTTGTTACGCCTTCACGCTAAAACGGCTGAACGGATTTGGATGAAATTTGGCACATATATAGATGATGCCCTGGAAAAGAACATAGGATACTTTTTTTTTCCCACGGGATCGAGACTTATGCGGGTGAAACCGCGGGGCGCAGCTAGTATGAAATAAATTGACACATGGTACTGTCATTACTGTCAATCAATTGACAGTGATGACAGTAACATGTATCATTTTGACAAGTTTACTATTTGAATATGTCAATATGACATAAATAGACAGTACTGTCAATGAATTAACAGTAATTACAGTAAAATGTGTCAATTTTGACAAGTTTACTATTTTATGGGGTGTGTTCACTATATTATCCTAGATAATTAGAAAAGTTTGTTCGTTTTAGGAGTAAATTCTTATTAAAATAAAAAACGATTTTTCTCAAAATTGGAGGTCTTTAAAAATGTATGATACAGTTAGAACCACTAGTTTTGGGATGTCTATCCAAATATATTTAACTTATCCTGGTTAGAATTATTGAATGATAAAAAACCATTTTAGGACATGTCCTTTGTTCTACTCTCTCTTCGATCTATAATGATAGATTTGGCGTCCTATTATGTGTAGGTGCTTTTTGTTTGTAAGTAAATAGTTACAAGTATGTTCAAGCTTTTGAAGGAATTTCTGTCGCTTTTGATACGCTAGGATTCTCCATAATAATTTCTACTCTCTGAGCTGCTTATGCTATAGGTTAACTTAGAATGTGATCTAAAACGATCACTATAATCGTTGGCTCTTACGGCAGTGCGGTTAGCCATAAGAACAGTAAACTTTGTGTAATTGATTCTGTGATCAGCCGCTTAGCCGGACAGATACGTAAAGGAAATCTTTCCGCTACTTGACACTTCATTTAAAATCTAAAGCCCGTATTACAGAACCTCTCTCAAGTATTACTTCAACTAACTTTCAACCAATCAAATGGCTTTAAACTAATTTCAGGCTTATTGGTGATTCACACGAATTTAATTTATTTGTAGGCGAATCGACAAATCAAGAAATCGATTTACCTAAATTCGTGCGAATCACCACTGAGCCATTTTAAATAATCCTTGAGTCTTGAGCAAAGTGATGTAATACGGGTTTAAAGTTTTGGGGTTTTACTGATATAAATTATAGACATTGAAGCTAATTCCAGGCTTTATTTATAAGTACACTAGCTTTTGCCCGCGGCTTCGCCCGTGTGGAAATCTGAATTTATCCCACGGAAACGTGCTACTGAAAAAAAAGTATCCTATGTCCTAACACATGTGTGTCAAATTTCATCCAAATCCATTCAGCGTAACAAACAAACAAACTCACTTTCGCATTTTATAATATTAAGTTTGGATAGCAAAGTCGTGCAGCAACTATTCAGTAGATAGTCTACGTCATATGACATGAAGACTAATAAAGATTCTTGTACATTTTCACAAATGTTGATAATAAAAAACAAAGGGTAGTATTTAAACGCAAATCAAAAAATATCCTTTTTCTACGCAATAAGATTCCGAATTCCCATCAAAATTACTGATTGCACAGCAAAATATTCAACTCAAAATATCACTAAACACACTACAATTTATTTTCGCAGCGTACAGCGATTTTTCCTAAAGCAAAAGCTTTTTCATCAATGCACAGCTAATAATCTTAATGCACATTATACATGTTAACTCTTTTTCTTTTAAATATAGCTTCTATTTTTATATTATGTACAGCAGTTTTTCTAAATAAAACAGCATTTTATTAGTCACAGTCGTCTTATTATTTATTAATTACCACATAATGAGATCAGCAAAAAAAATATAAAATTAGATACAAAATTGTAATTTATTGAATTATTAAAGCGGGTCTTGCTTTCGCGGGGCGTCCACGCTTCCTTTTTTGCCCAATAGGCACATTTTTAGCTTCTGCAGGTGGCGCCACGTACTTGAGTCGGATCGCAAGTCCGATGATATGCTTGAACATATAGTTCTTAAAAAAATGGGGCAGGTGCATTTTCCGTTGACCCAGGCGGTTTGTTGGGTGGGCAAAGCAACTCTCCAATATGCGAAAGCGTTTTTTTTGTAACCATCAAAAGTGTCCCAATCTTGAGTAAATGTCATGTCACTTGCTGTTGAGCTTCCAACTATATAAGTATTTAGTCCGGAATCAGATTCTAAAAAAGCGCGCGAAGCCGCCAACCTTTTATTCAGTTAATTTGTTCTGCTTTTAGAAATAATGCAATGTAAAAGGATTTTTTTGTTATAATAATCATTAAATTTGCCGAGCATGGCTTCTTGAAAATTAAGACAAATATGATGAACAGGTTTTGTTGTACTTACTGGTTAATATGCGACTGGGATAGTTATTTTGCTATGAAATATGGAAAATTTGCTGTGCAGTCAGTATTTATGCTATGTATGTAGTATTTTTGTACAAAAATAAATTTAACAGTATTGCATTATGAGGAAAAAAGTAATGTTATATTGATGTATAATTTCGTTTTATCTGCAGTTTGAGTTTTGTTAAACATTTAGTTTATTTGTAGTGAAGTAAGTTATTAGATGTAAATAAGAATATAAATGATGAGTATGTATTGATAGGCGATTATTTATTTGATATGCAATTTATAATATCCCAAAAACAAATAGGTACAGCAAAAAAATATTGAGTAGGTATTGAGTACTTACTCAATGAAACTATGTGTTACAAACTCATGCAAACGTGAAAGTGTCAAACTGATTCGTCAAACTGTTATACCAGGCTACCAGGAACGCATGAAGTGCATAAAGCATACAACTAAGTTGTTAACAATAAACCGGTGAGCATGTGTCGATAAACATGCGTTTGTGTTTGACAATGTGTGTGTTAAGTGTGACATAAGTTACTGGACGTAAGTAAAGGAGGTGCCAAGTGCATAATATTTAGACTTTTACATGTGACGTTATTAGTGTGGTGGGAAAGGTTTAGAGAAACGAATTCTCTACAGTCCTCATTGCAAGAAGCCAGGGTATGATATTTTGATCTTGCCGGCTCTTCTCCATAGGAAGCGACCAATTGGAACCGTCCTCCGAGTTTGAGTTTGCAAACTTGTTGAAGTGAAAACTTCTTTAGGCGCATTCAGCGATTTTTGGTGGCGGGTGAACATAATTATGAATTCGCGTCACCGCGCGCCGTAGTGCTCTATTATAGAATATAGATGGCGCTAATACCAGTTTTAAGTTTTCACTTCTACACGTCACTTTATTCATCATTATGAACAACTTTTACTAAAAAAAAAACAGCTGTTCCCTACATTTTGACGAGTTATGCGAACATAAATGTAGGGAACAGCAGATTTTTTTTTCGCGATTTCAGGTTTGGTCCTATAGTAAAAGTTGTTCATAATGATGAGTAAAGTCACGTGTTTAAGTTTGCGCACTGGATAAAACCTTATCCTGTATAGGCAGTACCCATGACTGCCAATTTTTTTTTTAAATCGTATTTGGTGAATTAAATATGGTTGATGATCATTTTACCCATAGTTTTGTGATCAAAGCTACTTTAATAATCGTACTGGCTCGCTAGACCTAGAGTGCTGGATCCCAAACATATTATACTTAATCGATAGCAGATTATAACTTGACTCTTTCTGAATACTCTGACCTACATAATTTTCACAGCAATTGTTAAACATTGTGTCTGCTTTGGTGTTTGTGAAAATGTTTACTAAATTAAACAAACACCTTTTCTAAAAATTATTAAATCTGTAATTAACAGCAAGAATAACTTCGTGTTCTATTAAATTGCATTTATTTTATATTTTTTGCTTATTTTATTTTTTACTAAAGATCATTTCCATTTTTTCTTGTATTTAAATAATTAAATTTAAATAAATAAGCTCTCTCTCCCTCTCTCAGAGAGAAGGCCTGTGTCCCAGCAGTGGAAACATTTATAGGCTGATGATGATGATGAAATAAGCGGGTACTTACGGAAACGAGATGAGCTATCAGCAGCGCCGGCGACCGCGACGATCACGCACAGCGCCACCACAGCGCTTATGCGCACCATCTGGAAATAACAAGAGATTTTTGATAAATAAACAATACCAGTCAAAGGACGTCTTAAAAATATCTCATTTAGTTGAAAAGAGAAAATTCATAAAAATAAGGGAAAATAAACAAGGTTACCAAATAACACGTTTGGTGCTAAGAGCGTTTATTCTGAAAGTGGGCAACGTCGCAAATAGATGTCAAATATTTCGCTGTTTTAATTAATTTGGCGATATTACTTGTACGGAAATAATAAATGTGGCTAACTAGCGAACTAATATTAATAATGAATTGCAATTATAACACTGAATTTGATGTTGTAACCGTTTTAATATAACAGAACATCACGTCTTGTTTCCCCGAAGGGTTGAGCAGAGGTGTCCCTGTAGCAGGTACACCCACATTTCGCCAGTTATGTTTAAGTCCCATGTAATAGGGGGCGAGCCTTTTGCCATCAACCGGGCACAAATCCAGACTCCGAGCTGCTACTGAGAAATTTCAGATAGAAAAACCCAATATCACTTTGTCCGACCCGGGAATCGAACCCAAGACCTCATGCTAAGGAGTAGCGCTTGCGACCACTAGAACAACGAGGCAGTCAACCGTTTTAGGTGTAAAAAACGCATTTGAAAAGATTCCAAATATATTTTTTACATCTGAAACGAAATATTCGGTGTATCGATATTAATTATTGCATGTCATAATCAATATTTTAGTTCACTAGTTAGTCACATTTCTTAATGCCATACAGTAATATTGCCAAATTAATCAAAATAGGAATAGGTAAATATTTGACAGCTATTTGCGACGTTGCCAAGTTTTAGGATAACGTTATACCTCTTAGGATAACTCTTAGGGGACGGACGGGCAAGAAGGATATTCTAACTTTGGATAAAAAGAAAAACTAGTGTAACATAATTTATATTTATCAGTTACTTATTATTATAATCTTTGGACATTTAGCTTTGTTATTTGAGATCAAACATAAGAAAAAAATAAGCCTTCTCCAACTCAGATCATTTAAAAAAAAAAAACTGTCATAATCCGTTTTGCCCGACCAGGGCGGGCAAAATGGTTACATATTTACCTATTATATATTTACTTATTATAGGTATAATTAGAAAAGATGACGCAACCAACAAAAGGAAAGTACGGCATTGACACGTCTAATATTAACAGACTTTATTGAAAATATCGTAATTTAGACATCCAAGAATGTAATAAAACAAACACGATGTTCTTACAGCTGTTTTTTACAAATTTTTTCTTCGAAATTGTAATTTATCGCACAGAATTTAAAGTTACACTTCAAGTGGTCGGCGGACCACTGTCGGTTAGCGCGTCTGTGGGACGCGTTGAGCAGTACTAGCGTTGTCTCTTTTTATCGATCAAGCAGCATTTGATGGTTTTATTCTTCTTGCCCGACATCTCCTTCTTGCCCGTCCGTCCCCTAACGAATTTAAATATATTTCTGATTCTATCTGTTCTGAAGCTGACAGACAGAATGACGTTCGTGTTTCAAATTTTCTTTCGTCTTTTGCAATTTACAGGTCAGTATCAGATTTTCTTTTGATCAAAGTATGATTCGCGACCGTAACAGGTATACAGTGTGAGTCTTCATAATGTGCACATATCGAAATGAGGAAATCTATGCTTAATTTTAACGACAGAAAAAATATTTAAAAAATCTAAATATTGTTTTTTATACTTTTTATGAAATTAAAAAAAAAATTGTAACAAAACTGTGTAACTTTTAAACTGAATCAGCTATCGCGATGAAACAAACTCCATAATGATTGAAAGTAAGTAGCCGTCCACATAAAATTAAAATTGAGAAAAAAACTACCCTCAATTGAAAATAAACATGTTTTTTTAGTAAAAATCTGTATTTTTTTCTTCAATTTTTAATTGTAAAATTTATAAATAAGATAATAATAAAAAGAGAGCAAAAAAAAATTTTTTTAAAAAAAAATTTTTTGTAAAATTTTTTTTTTTTTTTTAAACTAAAAAAAAAAATTACCATTTTTTCCGTCGATAAAATTAAGCATAGACTCCCTCATTTCGATATGTGCACATTATGAAGACTCACACTGTATAGTTAGAGAATTATTATAATAAAAACAACCGACCTCCAAAAAAAAAACACTACAAAGTGAAAAATAACATTAATTTCGGTGTCTTGGGTTTTGTATTTTCGTTTTTTGGCACCGACTTCCGAAATGAAAGTTATTTTTCACTTTGTAGTGTTTTTTTTTGTAAAAAGTTTTTATTTTTCACTTTTTAGTTGTGGTACCTACCCCACACACATACGAATACCACTACCTGCTACCAGTGACAGAAACTTATATCATCTACATACTAAGCGGGAAAAAAAATACGTATTTTGTAGCTAACTCAAAAACTATCCAAGCAAAGTTAATAAAATTTATATGGGACCAATTCAAGAGCACATCCTTTCAAACAAAAAAAGAATTTTCAAAATCGGTCCACAATTGACGAAGAAATCGGTGGACATACATAAAAAAACCAAACATACGCAACGAACATATAACCTCCTCCTTTTTGGAAGTCGGTTAAAAATTATCAATATACAACTCTCTACGTTCAAATGACCGTATTCAATTACTATTTCATTAAAACATGACATTTTGAGGTCAATTCTAACAGAGAGAGTTGTATTGATGATTCTGTAAATACCTTGTCGGATAAATGATATTGAGTTCAAAATCGAATAATATTATTATTATTATAATAGCGCGTTCAGTATAATAACGCGTTTAGGATGCTGGTGGGCCCAGCCCGTCCCATCCTTGATGTCCTCCCTCCGGTTGACGCCCTAAGCCGAGGTTCGTACCCCACAGGGGGTGCCCTTGGCGAGCATTCACCTAGTTTTAATTAGCATAGTTGAATAACCCCTGGCTGGAGGTTTTAAGTGTAGTAGCTTAAGGCACCCACAGGAAAGCCCGGTTAAGTAGTCATGATCTCAGAGGCCAACTACGAGATGCTCTACCTAAAAAAGATTCTGGTGGGGCTGCCCTGCTTCTGTAGTGTGTCGGGGATGTTCGCGGATCAGAGTTGTTATCGTCAACTCTCTGTTACAGATATTTGAGTTTGATTTTCGTTTCATTCACTAAGCTATTGAAAAAACATTTCATTTAACCTTTAGTCAATTGCCGTATATTGTGATACGGCAATGAGAGGCCTACCAAATGCCGTATTTTCCGAAAAAATAAATCGTGGAGTGCCGTATAATGCGGCAATTGCCGTATCAATAACAACGCTGTCGCGGATGCGCATGCAGATTGTTTCTACACAATCATACGCAAAAGGTGATTTCGTGGGTCGCTGTTGTGCCATCTCACATGGGTTGTCACAGCGGTGATTCACTACTATTTGTGTCAGATTTTACTAATACAGTTGTAAGTGTTATTAATCATTTGTGAGTCATATATAACATACTTGAATAAAGATAATTCTATTCTATTATATTATCATTAGAACTCTCCAAATAACTACTCGATCAAAAATAAATGAAAACATCAGTGCATGCTCCACATGATCACATAAAATTACAACTACAATTCAAATCATCGCAGCATTGTTTTCATTATAAACAACACATCGCAGCATTGTTTTCATTAAAAACATCTAATCAAGTCATTAAATCGACACCATTCCACAACTACCCTCAATTCCAGTCAAAAATCAAAGTAAAACAAGTCAAGGTCTCATTAGCATAACAGCCAAATAGATAAATCTATTGTTTGATAAGTCTGGGAATCGAACCAGGGACCACAATGAAAAATTACTTAACTTGTAACGTGAGACGCCTGACGCAACGTGAACGTACACGTTAGCGTTAGATTGAGACTTAGAATGTAGATCGCTGGATAGGAATCTGAATAATAAGGTGTTCAAAAGTATTGTATACGTGGGGCGATCGCAATCAAAGTTGTAAAAGTTAATTAGGGCGCGATTGTGGTATAAAAATATTAATTATTATTACAGTTTTTCATGAATTGGTAGTTAGATTGCGGTATGGGAATGTCCTGGTCTTGATATTACTGCAGACATTGATATCGTTACGTTTTTATTTTGCAAAATTATAAAAGCTTTGACCGACTTTTCATTTCAGGTTTTTAATTATAATTTTATTCTTTGGGCTTGTGGCTAAGTAATAACAGCGGCACGGGTCGATCGATCAGGTTAAGCTACGCTTGCCGCGGTTGGTCCGTAGATGGATCGTCTTTACATAACAAGACCCCACCGTGCCTCGGAAAGCACGCTAAGCCGTTGGTCCCGGCTATCATTTGTAGATCTTTGACAGTCGTTACGGCTAGTTAGAAGCCCAAAAGTCTGACAACCAGTCTTACCAAGGGGTATCGTGTTACCTAGTAATTAGGTTGTGGAGGTGAGATAGGCAGTCGCTCCATGGAAAATACTGGTATTCAGCTGCATCGGGTTAGACTGGAAGCCGACCCCAACATAGTTGGGAAAAGGCTAGGCAGATGATGAATTATAATTTGATTCCGAATTCTTCTTTTCGTGTGGTTAGTGATTAACCTGGTGTCAGAGTTTTAAAGCCGCCCATGGGCCTCTAACTTGGCTTCACATGCCGTCGATCAATATCTCTCAGGCATGCCGGTTTCCTCACGATGTTTTCCTTTACCGTTTTTGAAGCTAGTGATAATTATACAATTCGCACATGAATCTGAAAAGTCAGAGGTGCCTGCCTTGGGTTCGAACTAGGAGACCTATGACTTGGCAGTTCGTCTGTCACACCACCAGGCTATCACTGCTTTTTGATTTGCTTTTCAATTATTTTAGTGCAAAGATTTGAAGCGGCCTTGTGAAGGCCGCAGGGATTCGCTGAATATGAGACGCACAGAACCGGACAAAGAGGCAGTGCTTAGGGAAGACCTATGTCCAACAGTTGATGTATTTCGATTGAAATGATGATGAAAGGTTTTTGGTAGATACTGTCAGATGTAACCGTTACTTTAATCAAGACTGATAAAATCAAAAAAAAATATTTAAAAGTCATCTATTCAAACTAGGATGAGAATCAGCACTTTTCGAACGTCAAAATTACATAAGTCGCGAAGGGTAGGCGTTTTTTGGGGGCAAAACGCCCACCCTTCACCACTTCCTAGTGCTTTAGCTGGGAAGAAGAAGTGGCGCAACAAACTCCCCAGCAGCCACGCAGAGCCAGCAGACATGTATTGCATTCCAGTTCAATAAGATTTCAATACACACATAATATTTGACTTTTACTTTCATCAAAACAGAACTGACGCATTACTTTTCCTTTAAAACTAGCTAATTCATTGCCTAAAGCTGGTCACACATCAAATATAACACATTATTCGTCGAAGTAATCCTTCTGTCACGAGCGTAACAGCGAAATGTGTAAACTATTATACATACTGTATACATGTAACAGTTTACATAAATTTAGTTATGTAAAGCGGTGTAAACTAATGTAAATACGGCTTTAGGTCACACTCGATATATTTTGATTAGCTCTAAATGGGGTTTAATGCATGCTTTTGGTATCGTTTCGTTCTGCGGCTATTTTAGGTCTGATGGCAATTTATGATCAGTCTGCCTAATCGAATTTGGGTCAGTAAAAGTGTCGCTGGGGTCAAGTCAATCCTAGCAACAAAAACCCGTAATTCGTTTCATGAGATGCCATGGACCTTGACAAATATTGTAGAAAGTTAAGGCTCTCTTACACCACACATCACTAAATGCAGTTAGCGCTAAATTTATTTAAAAGAAACGATTCTCAGAAACAGAACTGTGTTTTAAATACGTTTAAGCCCAAATGCATTTGTGATGCAACTTGGATAAGTTTTGTAACTAATCTAAACTAATATTAAAAAGATTCAAGATTTGTTTTTTTTATTATTTGTTTGCATATTTGTATGTTTGTTTGTTTGTAATGGATAAACTCAAAACTAATGGCCTGATTTAAAAAAAATATTTCACCAATAGAATGCTATATTATCACTGAATAACATAGGCTATAATTTATAAAGATATCATGCACACGGGCGAAGCCGCTGGCGGAAGCTAGTAAGCTATATGTAGAAGATAAATAAAGCTAATCTTCTTTTTAAAGCACTACTAAGTTACTAATTCAAGATCATTGTGCGTTATGCATATAATCTATTAGAAAGGCCAGTATTTTAGTCACCAAAAAGTATTCGCGGAAACTTAGAGTAACTTAAATGGCTAAATTCGTACCCTAGGGAGTGTGCTCTACAAGTCTACACGACTTATGTAATTGCCCGATCTGTCTCATTTCGACGCCCATTGATAATTTCCAACCAAACAATGAGCGCTAAATTGCGACCACACGTGGCCCATTGTGTGCACAGCCACAATGGGCCACAAGTTAATTTTTGTCACACCCGGATGAGCATGACACCTTCTTTAATAATTCAATAGGGTTAAAGTTTGCGATCTTACGACTGAGAACTATGCGAGGAGAAAACTATTGTTTTTAACTTGTGGGTCATTTTGACCTCTGATGCAATAAAATGAGAGTTCATTGTTTGTAGACGAGCGTTTGAAACGCGGCGTTTGGACCGTTGCGTTTATGAATTTGTACTGTTAATTTACTTACACAAACTGTAATTACAAAACGGAATCAAACAATTGCTGTAATGTCTGCAAATTGTTTTATTAAATAAATTAGGCACCCATAAGTTAATAAAACATAGGTAAATAATGTTAAAAAATTACTTTTCTTTTTATTTTTATTTCCCGACCTTGTATCCAACAAGTTAAGCTTATAAAATTTTCATCATCTGCCTAGCCTTTTTCTAACTGTGTTGGGGTCGGCTTCAGTCTAACCCCTGGATTCCGAACCTGGGGGTAATTTCCCCCGCGGGAATAAATCAGCTATTCTGTGGGGGTGACAAGGAACCTAATAATTTAGACCTAATCTGGTGAGACCAAAGCTGATGCTGAATATACTGTTAATAGCTAACAGAGCTTTAATAAAAATGCTTATGAGTACCCTTTGCCACCACCTATAGATGTGAGAGTGGTTTTTCAACTTTGGTTACACTGAAAACAAAGGCACCGTTTCAATGTGGAACATGACTTAAGATGCGCTTTAAGCGAAACTAAACCTTACATAAAAAACTTTTGAATGCAAAACAATACCAACCATCACACTAACTATGTATTTTTAATTAATTCATTGTTTATATTTAACATAAATTACGTAAGAATTATAAGCTGGTCTTGTTTGTATTGATAACATTTTAAGGTTGGGGTAAAATCAGTTTTCCTAATAGGTCACAGGGGTAACAATATTGAAAAGGCTATACTCTGTTTGAAATAAGATTAGACATTTAAACAAACCTTTTTTACAGTCCGTTCAACCGATTTTGACTTCTATACCGTAAGCATAAGGATAGATAGATAGATAGAATATTCTTTATTATGTACACCATAAAAATTACAGACATTAATATAGAAATTGAAAGGATGGCATTGAAAGCAAAAAAAGTGGTTACAAACCAACTGTTTACTGCAGCTGCCATTTGTCATGCAACCCGTTGGTCAATAGAAGTCAAAATCGATTGAACGGACTGTAAAAAAGGTTTAGTTAAATGTCTAATCTTATTTCAAATGGAATATAGGAACCACTGGTCTAACCGGATGCAGCTGAATGCCAGTAAGCTCATAAAATCATTTCAATAAAATAAATAAGTGCCTATTCATCATAATTCAATTGTTGAAAAGTAACACACTAAATCAATGAGGCAGTTATTACAACAACAAATTACACATTTAATTGTCTTCACAACTCATTACTAAATCGATTAATGATAACCTGAAACAACACTTCATTGCACGAATATGCATATTAATTTATAGGAAAGAACATAATTCATTTCCCACACGTTAAGTTCACACATAAAGCTATTGTTCATATAATCATATTAATAAATTCAGACCACCATCAATCTTGTTGCAACATTTGGCTCGTAAAACGGTTTTATTATGTTATTCATAACCCATGTGTAGATATATTATTTATGTTATATATTATTGCTATATTTTATTATTATTTTGATTGATTTAGAAGTAAAACTGATTAGAAATGCCCCCTTTTATTTTATTATATTTTGAAACAGAGATGAAATGGTGGCTAGTAGACCTTCTTCAAAAAAAGTTTTTCCGGGGAAGTACCACCTTATTTATTTTTTCCACTAAGCAGGGTTGCTATTTGATTAAAATGCAATCGGAATGACGTAAAACTAATGTCTCAGTAAGGTAAACTATTAATAAGAAAGATTACCGAGAGTTTTATCAAACTCACGACAGTCATTCTAATTTATACTTTATAACAATGAGATGAGAGTTACATTGCAATGGCTTACTAATGGTTTTACGTCAATCGTGAATGCCAACCTTAAAATCTTTAGAATTGATGGCTAATTATGACTTGTATCGGAAAAATAACAAAATTACATGAGCTTAAAACGTTCTTCTACTTCCGAGAAATGTACAGTAGGTTACATAAAAATATTATAATAAAACATACGTGTGAAAGTAACATCAACAAAAACAATCATCTGCCTCTTTACAGTTAATGACAGTGACTGACTGACTGACGAAAACATAGCCTAGCCCTAAGGTACTGAAAAGACAGACCTGAAATTCGAATTCGAGCTCTAGTACTACTTAGCTCATATGAGGTCCTGGATTGGATTGCCAGTTTGGGCAAAGTGATATTGGGTTTTTCCATCAGAAATTTCTCAGTAGCAGCCCGAGTCTGGATTTGTGCCCGGTTGATGGCAATAGGCTCGCCCCTATTGGTACAGTATTTATATTTTCTTAATTTCCCTCGGCAAACTTCGTGTTTCGTCAGTCGTTGGATTTGTATCAGTTGCCCTTTGCACTTGGTACAGATCGGATGCTCTCAGTCGACTTAAAAGTATATAGAGTTGTTAATACTGTTTTAACTTAATTAAATTTATTTAAAAAATGGGAAGAAACGTGCTAAAGTCGCAGGCACGACAGATAGGAAATTTTACAACTCTTTATAGTTCACACGGAAATCAAAACAAAACTACAATAAAGTACTTAGTTCTGAATTCAAATACGATAAATCTAATAATTGATGGACATGGAAATTTGCATTCGTTTGTATTCGGAAATGCGATGATTCCCGAGGGACATTAAAAAAATAGAAATACTGTATGTATAAATTCTTCTAAGTTATATATACTACGTAATTTAATTGGAAATTATCAACATATTACTGCGATCGCAAATCCTTTGCCAAGCGTGATAATTACAGAAGTGATGTTTCCGTGAAATTCGAATTCCAATAAAAATAGTACCTATCGTAAAATATTAATATCTGAGAGATCTCAAAACCGCCCGTCTACAACGTGAAGATGTACAATCAGTTACATAAACAAGATGTATGCCGAGAATACTCTCAGTATCACTGTTGCATGTCACATTACGTAATAGTGCGTTGTCATATTATGACACTTGACCTCACGACTGAACAGTTTAGAAAGGAAGCGATTTTCTATCGGATATTTTTGTTTTTTGATCACTTCCATATTTTGAGAGAGATTATTATTAAAGATTATTGGAATCGTGTTAGGTAATAAGATTACATGTGATTAGATTATGTTTAGATGTGGAATAACATTTTGAGAATGGCACTAACACGTATAAGATAGCCTACTATTACATTCTTTAGTATTATTGTGTTATGTGAATGAGGTTTTAGATAGAATATTCTTTATTATGTACAGACGCCAGCACATCAAGCTACTACAATCTGTCAAATTTATTTAATAGATTTTCAACTTTATCGCTGAAGCCTAAGGTTCAAAGTTGATTGGGAAAATTTGACAGTTTCGGGTAGCTTGATGTGCTGGCGTCTGTACACCATAAAATTACAGACATTAATATAGAAATTTTACATTGGGTGACACAATGGGCGGTCTTATCGCTAAAAGCGATCTTTACCATACAAAAGTTCGTGCCTTTTTTTATGGGTGGGAAGTTATCAAATAACTTCTCCCGCTCTGGCCCTCCGGAAGGGCGTGTCAGACTCTTACTGACTAAAACCCACCCATATAAAAACCACCCAATGTAAAGTTTCTATATTAATGTCTGTAATTTTTATGGTGTACATAATAAAGAATATTCTATCTTCTATCTATCTATCATATATTCCTTCAGTTGCCATGTTGCCGGGGGCCACGATTTCCCTTTCGGTTTTATTCGCAACCCCGGCAGGCATCGGCTCTAGCGGACCCCGTCAACACTGCTGACATCTCTTTGAGGCGCGCGTGGAACACAACGCGCCGTTGACCCGGGCCTGGTCCTTATAGGACGGCGAGCTACCCACTGCTCACTGTCCGCAAGCCCGCGCCTACGGTGGCCGGAAAACGACCCGCGATTCCCGACACCCAGGGCGTCTCCTCCTGCGGCGAAAAGTTCGTGCCTTCACGATTGAATTGGATTGCTACTTTAGGATGTTATCAAAACATTATTATACAACTTCTTTCTTTTTTTTCGTCTGGTTAGTGACTAACCTGGTGGCAGAGTTTTTATGCCGCCCCCGCCTCTGACTTGGCTTCACATACCGTCGAGAAATATCTTTCAGGCAAGCCGGTTTCCTCACGATGTTTTCCTTCACCGTTTTTGAAGTAAGTGATAATTATACAATACGCACATGCATTCGAAAAGTCAGAGGTTCGAGAGGTTCGAAGTTAGAGGTTTTCACCTTGGGTTCGAACTCGAGACCTATGACTTGGCAGTCTGACTGACGGTCACACCACAAACGTGCTTGAGAGATATTTCTCAATGGCATGTGAAGCCAAGTCAGAGGCCCATGGGCGGCTTTAAAACTCTGACACCAGGTTAATCACGAACCACACGAAAAGAAAAAGAAGACTCGTTTTCTGATATCGAAAACCTTTGTTCGTCTTCTGATCTCAACGTTTGGAACTCGATCTAAAAGCCTTATACAGAGCATGGAACGATCCATGACTCTCAGTGCAATTCTCACGTTTGCACTCTCACTCTCACAAGTTCAGGTAGATCAGTTTAATATGATAACACTATTCAAAGGTCAAATAAAGCCCTGTCCGGTTTGTTGACCTTGATCTGATTACGCGCTCACGACTAGGTCATTCATCTTTGATACCGGTCAGCCAAATCACATAAAACCCAACTAATATTACCTAAAGCATTATGGCATTGAGAGTAGTGGTGGCCCTGATTTACAAAATGTAGTTCGTGGGTACGAACCCAGGCAGGCGCTTTACTTTGTGTAAATAATTTCATCACCACCGCTCTCAAAACCGTGAAGGAAAACGTCGTGAGGAAACCGGCATGTCCTAGAATTAAAAAATTCGAAGACTTGTGACATCTACCAAACCGCACTGTGCCCGCGTAGTAAATTACAGCCAACTACCCCTCGCAGAGGAGGTCTCTATCCCAGCAGTGGCAACATTATAGGCTGGTTGTATATTTCTCTTAAATTATTAAAATTTTATTGGTGGCAACCGTAGTCTGTCTTTATGTCATGTCCGGCTATTTAACTTGTCACCAATATTTTCGAATTAGTTATAATTTTTTTTCTTTTCAGAAGAACCCAATAATATTCACAATGTCAAACCCAAGCCCCTTTGCTCAAAAGTTTGCGCTTGCGATTACTAGAACAACGAGTCCGTTAACGATTAAGTTATCTACGATTATTATTATTGCTCAGTTGAATCATAAAGCTCAAGAACATTCCTATTAAGATCATTATTAATCACTGCTATGCTTTAATCCTTACATCCAACGATTGCCCTCACATTATTATTTATACCAAATATTACGATAATATTATCGTACGAAGTCGAGGACATATCAATAACGATTTGTTTCAGTAAACGATTAACATGTATTAATTCTAAGGTTTTTCTAAGTTGTTTTCAAAGTCCATTTGATTAAGCTTGAATAGTCAGGGTTGTCTATTTTAATGCCATCCACACACATTAATATAGAAGCCCTTGACTTACTTCAAGGTTCAAGGTAAGGTTTTCTGTTATTGTAATAAATAGGTCATACATCTTTTGGATCCTTTAGTGGTTGCAAGCAGACAGAAATTTGAGCACAAATACAACTGCTAAATAGACTGTTATTCTCGATTCCTATTTTCTATGGACACATAGTAATCAAGGTAACCAGTCATAACAAAGAGATTCGTATAACCCAGTAACTGGGTTGTGGAGACCACATAGACAGTCGCTCCATGTAAAATACTGGTATTCAGCTGCATCCGGTTAGGTGTAAGCCTGCTACAACACTGTTGGGAAAAGGTTATATAGATGATAGCGGTCATCAACTGTAGTTGGTGCAGTACTAGGTTAAACCTATACAATGTTGCCCATCGGCATGTGCCCGCCAAATATCGACAAATAACATTAAAAAAACCGGCCAAGTGCGTGTCGGACCACGCACAATGAAGGGTTCCGTAGTTGGGATGAATTTATCCCAAAAACAAACTTAACTTTGTAGTTGAAAAATATGTTCTCCCATACGGAATGTATGGGAAAACATGTTTTTGCAACTGCAAAGTTAAGTTGGTCGATTATTACTCGTTAACCTGTAGAGCCTACTTAGCTGTGATAGTTTTTCTTTTAATTTCGTTATATAAACTACTGTTGTGATTTTTTTCACACACCCAAAACCAACCATTTAGCCGGCAGGGGGGGGGGGACACTTGACTCTAACAAAAATTAGCACTTTAAAGCTAAATATTTCGCAAACGAATCCCTGAATCCAAAAATGGTTTTGACAAACTCACAATATTTTTAAAGGACCTTTCCAATGATGCCCCTCACCATGGGGTAAAAAAATAAAGTGGTGATGTTTTCACCACTTTACGTGTATGAGAGGTACCCTAAAAAAAAATGTTTTTCATAATTTTGTTTTACCACTTTGTCGACGTAATTAATATGTACACCAATGCCAAATTACAGCTTTCTAGTACTAAGGGTCTCGGAGCTAGACCGCGGACAGACAGACAGACAGACAGACAGACAGACGGACATGACGAAACTATAAGGGTTCCTTGTTTACTACGGAACCCTAAAAAGGGGTCAATGTTGACTTTTTTTTTCAAATTATGATTTTACAATTGTTTTTTCTTTTTTAAAACACTGTTTTTTTTTTAATGTTTTCGCCTCCATTTTTTTTGCACAGTCCACAAATTTTAATAAAATTTTTAGTTAATCCGATAAAACAACTCATAAGCTTTTAGAAATAATAAACAGAATCCAAATCGAGCCAATAACATCGGAGATATGGCAAACCCTACTCAAAAACATAAAAAAATGGAATAACATTAAAAATATTAAAGATAGACCCTTTTAAAGTCACTTTTTGGTAATTTTTCATGAATGTTCAGAAAAATAAGGGCGAGCACATGCCGATGGGCGACATTGTATATCTGTCGTGAAACTTATTGTATGAAAAACCACCTGTTTTCATGTCAGGAAACCACCATAGGTATGTACTGCTGCCACATTGCATGATATTACTATTGCTTCGTGTCAGTATAAAATGGGACCATAATACCACGAAACGAAACCATCAGGTAACGAAACCACACACGAGACAATGATATCAAAATTATGCAATCCAAACTAAAATGATAAATAAGGAAAGCTATTAAATCCTTCCTTCTAGCCCATTTCCCAGAGATATGATACCGAAACGATCCGAATATATCACACTACATGGCGGCACTTTCCCTCATAATCTAGGCTCCTAGGTCCGTATACCTACGTACCTTGTAGAGATGGGCCAACTATAACTTTGGCCGAATAGTTGACTGACCGACTAGGTTGCAAAAAAGACCGAATATTCGTAGACGGTCAAGCCAATCATTGCTCTCGGTGGAGTTCGAGTACAAAATCGATACTGGAATTCTGGCTTATTGGTGATTAGCCCGAATTTAATAGCTCGAGACGGGCGAATCGACACTTTTAAATAATATCATTTTGATGTTGAGGCGATTCGCACAAAGAAAAATTATTTGTAAGCGAATCGATTTCTGTAGTTGTCGATTCGCCTAGAAATAAGTTAACTTCGTGTGAGTCGCCTAAATGTCGATTCACCCATTACCGGCGAAAAAATTCGTGCGAATCACCAATAAGCCATTTTAATAAACAATATGTTACGTAAGTACCACGGTATTTATTCAGAGTTGTGTTGCTCTCGTTTAGAATTTATTGTTTTGTTAAAATTTTATTTTTCCTGCTTTAAGTTCAATTATTAACTGCCAAGGGAAGAGTTCTTATTCCTGGATCAATTATTGTACAAACTATAAGGCTGATTTTTAAATAAAAATTATCTACTTAATAAAATCTGAAATTCATTCATTCAATGACAGACAATGCACAGCCTTAACCGTTCCAATCCAGAAACATGAAATTTTACAGAAAAGTTCCACAAAAGACGAAAGTGGGCACTTTGGAAGGATTTTTGAAATTCAACTGTTAATGGGGTTAAATAGGGGAAGAAAGTATATTTCGTGGTTCGTAAACGTCTTATTACATAAATAAAGTAAAAAATTTACTAATCGGCACTTTTTGACTACTAATTGCCGACTAATCGCCGACTAAATATATGTAAGGCCGGATAGTCGGCTTCCCGACCAATCGGTACATCTCTAATACCCATACCCAGTCTACCTAGGTCTCGTGAGAGCCAGCTGATAGCATCTAAAAGTGCTAACAAGACGTGTAGAACGTTTTGTCGTCTGTCTAACAAGCATCTTGCTTTCAATTATACCTTAAATGGTAGTCTTTTACTTTGAAGGAAATTTTTTGGACGTCAAATTCCCTTCACCCCCTTTAAAAGGTTATTTATAGAAATCTACAAACAATTTGGACATGCTAACTCATTCATACACACAAACACAAATACATACACACTTACATAAACATACTTTCGCGTAATAGTCGTATCGTGTTATCTTATACATATATAGTATCTGGATGACCGTTTTTTTTTGGTAGTTTTCTAAAAATGAAACCTAGCTAGATTAATTTATCGCCCCCGAAACCCCCTGCATACTAAATTTCATGAAATCGTTGGAGCCGTTTCCGAGATTCAAATTATATATTATATATATACATATGTACAAGAATTGCTCGTTTTAAGGTAATAGATATATTTTTTTTTGTCCAAACAATTTTTATTTTTATAATTTTTAATAAGTCTCTTTTGTTTCCTCTTAATTTTTTATATTGTATCTTTTTACGGGAGGACCCTGGCTCCTGCAACATAGTTCTAACTAGCGCAGGAGGCAGAGAATCCTTATATTTGGCTTTAATAATTGTTTTAGGTCAATAAATATTTTTTCTTTCTCTCAAATCGGTTGTTAAATTCTGACTGATGTTTGTGTAGTGGTCGCAAGTGGGGTTGAGCGAGAGGTTCTAATTCGACCCGGGGTCGGATATAGTGCAGTTTTTGGATTTTTCCATTTGGACATTCTCATTAGCAGCTTTTATTGCAGTAAGTATTGCTGCCAAGTTAATGGTAAAAGCCCTCTTTACATGGGACGTAGTCAGTCATGCATGTACTAAACATGCATGACTGTCTAAATGTGAGTATGTGTTGGTACTGTACATCTCTGCCTAAGTGCCTATTCCTTACCTTCAGAGTATCCAGGTTCGATTTTAAGTACTTAATATAAAATACAATAGACGTGGATATATTTAGTATCCTGTTCCGCTTAGCTATTCCTAAAGAGCCATAAAAAACCCTGAAAGAAATCGACACGTGTTTCACCTCTCAACGAGGCATCCTCAGGATGACGATTGAGTTGTCGCAAACCCGAACACGGCGTGTTGCCACACCGAGCGCTGGACGCAAAGAATGCGCTGGACGCATTGATATGATGATTTTAATGATGATTTTTAATGATAATTTTTTAATGATAATTTATAATGATAATTTTTGAATATTTTTAACGTTTTTACTGTTTTACTTCTTATTTATTCTTTTTTGTATATGGGTATTTTGCCTGAATTAAAAAACCATTTTTTTATATATATCGATGCCTTACGGGCGAAAAAGGATAACCGCCTCTTTTCAAATTTTACAGGGGAGTGATTTAAAGTTCAAAATAAACGAAAAAAAATCATAAAAAATTAAGTATAGCTCCCGAAAGCCTGGAAATGAGTTTTTATAATATTTAGCATGCTATCTATAAGATGGCGTTTTTATTTTTACGTAATTCAGCCTGCAAGAAGCAGTTACTGTCGGTTATCCCCAAATGGTCTTTATTTTAAAATCACCCAAAATGTCGTAAATTGAATTATCAAATTATCTGATGCGAGTAAAAATGACCTAAATTCAACCCATGTTTTATTTAAATTAAGGAAAAAAAGGTCAAGTCTTGGTTTTTAGAGAAAAAAATGTGATAATATAATCTAACCAACAATGTAACAATAGTTGACTGAAAGGAAAATTGTATCAAGCACATTTTTTGAAAAGATGTCAATTATTTAGTGGATGTATTTTGATTATTTTACTTTAAAAAACTGTTCTCTGCATTTAACATTTCAAGTTCACCCAAGAGGTATAGGTATACAATAAAAAACCATTTAATTAGGTAATCAGCTCAGTCTTTAATTAACATAAAAATGACACCTCGCACTTATCAAATTAAAAACATACTAAATAACAATTGTTTGTTATAAACCCTCGTATCAAAAAATCACCGCGATCAAATAGACTTAGAACTATTGCACTAAAAGACTACAGACCAAACAGAGTCTGCAAAATGCGGCCAAAACGGAATAAACGACTAATTATGTTTTAAACACGAACAGGCATAACAAACTAAATACATATTTCTGAATTTTTACTTCCAGCCAAAATAGTTTAACGTACAATCATTAAAATATTACAAAAAGTCCAAAAGGTGTAACTTCTTTATTCTTAAATAATTCGTAGATCAAACACCAAAAAAATAATTTTACAAAAAATTGAAGTCGTTTACAACGAAATAAATTGACAGAAGTCTATATTTTTCCTACCGCGTAACCGACAAAAAGTTTCACGTAGGCAAACGTTACCTAGACCAATCGACGCAGAAAAAAAAGGCGATTCTAAGTATGTATATAACTGAATTTCTCAAAAAATGTCGCTTATCCCTTTTCGGCCGTAAGACATCGATATATATATATATATATCAACCGTAAAGGTTTTTATATATCAATGGCTGGACGTTTATTGTATTTTATAATGGATTTCCGCAAGGTCACGCCTGAATCAATTAACTTACTTAAGATAGTTCTTATGCCCTTGTTCTATTAGTTTATGTTAAGTCTAAGTAGACGTCTTTCGTCTGAATGTTGCTGATGATGGCATTCAAATGTATCTCCAAAAGCACTTCTGTCAATGTACTTTCTTTGAACTATTACAAAACTTACAACACCCAACCAAAGAGGTAACAAATAACCCTACAGCGTACAAAATACGCAATACCAACATTACAATACAATAATATCGATCGTCATAACTTATCGACGAAATATCGCCGATATTATTCGACATGTCACTCAATGCAACGCTCTTCCTGCTGAGCAGTGTGGTTTGATAAAAGCGATGGCTCAAGATTATGTAATACATAATGTATATTGTGCTTTTTGAATGGTTATGTAAATGAGGTATTGTGTTTTTAAAAACAGTGATTGGAAATAGTATTGCGATACTAATAAATAAGATTGGTATCGCTTTGTAACACACATAATATGTAAGCATAATCAGCCTAGAATGTTCCCACTGCTGGGACACAGGCCTCCTCTCTTCGAGAGGGGGCTGCAATCTATCACGCGAGCCCAGTGCGGATTGGTAGATGTCACATGTTTTCGATTTTGTGGTTCTAGGACATGACACGATGTTTTCCTTCACCATTTTGAGAGCAGTGGTGATGAAATTATTTACACAAAGTAAAGCGCCTGTCTGGGTTCGACACCACTGGGCCACCACTATTAAACTCACCACATCTGTAGTAAGTATTTAAAAAATCTACCTTACTCTCTTCATCGACATGAAGTGCCAAGGAAACGTAGAATTTATTACGACTAATTTATGAAGTAATATTATTATAAGCCTCAAATAATTCAAGAAACAAATGAGTGCACTTAATTTCAAGCAAAAACATTAAATCTGATCAGCTCGGGGGGCTCGGGATCGGCTTCCAGTCTAACCGGATGCAGCTGAATACCGAATTTTACATGGAGCGACTGCCTATCTGACCTCCACAACTCAGTAACTGGGTAATACAATACCCCTTGGTAAGGCTGGTTGTCACTTTCGGGCTTCTGACGACCCGTAACGACTGTCAAAGATTTACAAATGACAGCCGGGACCAACGGCTTAATATGCTTTCCGAGACACGGAGGGGTCTTGGTATGTTAAGATGGTCACCCATCCACAAACCAACCTCGGCAAGCGTAGCTTAATGGATCGAACCGTGTGACTGTTACTACTCATTTACCACGAACTCCTCCAACACAACATGTGGAGTGAAAATTGCATACCTAATATTAATAGTGAACTCTCACTTAATTCTCTGTGCCATTACAGCTATTAAATAGCAGAGAGGACTATCTCATACATAATGTATGGCGAACTGATTAATATGGTAATATAAAACACTATGGTAAATATGGTAATTTTCTATGTCCAAAGCATTTCCGGTTTGCACTATGGACTGTGGAATATTTAGATTATATTTATGCAAATTTAGTTAAGTGTATCATATTTTATTCGCATGCAATTTATGGTTTAGTGTGATATAATTTTGATGTGTTACCTAATGAGTTTTGTGAGTCATCGAAATATCTAGTTTTTGAAATATGTCGGTTACTGAACTTAGAAAAGTTTTGAAACATTTTTCTGCCATTATTTGTTCTACTACTAGAGAAACTCGTGGCTAAGCAATAACAGCCGCTCGGTTCGATCCATCAGGTTAAGCTATGCTTGCCGGGGTTGGTCCGTGGACGGGTGACCATCTTTACATACCGAGACTCCTCCGTGTCTCGGAAAGCACGTTAAGCCGTTGGTCCCAGCTGTCATTAGTGGATCTTTGACATTCGTTACGAGTCGTCAGAATCCCGAAATTCTGACAATCAGTCTTACCTTCAACTTGTGTAGGTCTTACAGACTTTGCTTCTTGCCATATTTCATGATTCTAGGTCAACGGGAAATATATATGTAGATTTTGATTTATTTGCGAGAATCAAAATATGTCGCATAAATAGCCATATGTTGACTTAGAAGCCTGATTTTCTTAGAGCTCGAAGAGACCGTAGACATACGTATTTGATCATTATTAATTTCAACTTGACACCTCCACGCGTTCTTGAGAAAAAGAGTCTTGATAGACTGGCAGACAGACAATGAAGTGATCCTATAAGGTTCCCGTTTTTTCCTTTGGAGGTACGGAACCCTAAAAAATAATGTGCATGGAAACTGCGTGTAGAATATTTCAGAAGTAGGTAAGTTACTTATGATTAGCGCATATGAAATTTTTAGAATCTTGCAATGACTTGTGAAATATTGTCATCTAGACAAGGACGATGTTCATGGCTAATGCAGTGTGCAGTAATTGACCAATATTTGTAAGTTTCACAATATCGAGGACTTTGTGCTAGTTGCATTATGTCAATGTTTATCTTTTATTTGTGCAAATCTGTTAGGATTATTAGCAAGTACATGTAGTGGGCCTTTGTGGGACTTATGGTTGTAAGTGGCAACAGCGAGGATTTAACTTCCGAAGTGTGTATTGTGTTGTTTATATCATTTATGTTTGCAAAACGGTTACTGCACAAAAGTGAAATCTTAAGAGTGTTTATTCTAAAAGTTGGCAACGTCGCAAATAGCTGTCAAAAATTTCACTCTTTTGATTAATTTGGCAATATTACTGTATGGAAATAAGAAATATAGATATCTAGTAAACTAGAAGATTCATAATGAATTGCAATTATTTGCAATTATAACACTGAATTTGATGTTGTAACCGTTTTAAGTGTAAAAAAGGCATTTGGAAAGTTTCCAAATACTTTTTAAAATCTAAAACTAAATATTCGGTGTTACGATATTCATTATTGCATTTGAAAATCGATATTTTAGTTCACTAGTTAGCCATATTTTACATACAGTAATATTGCCAAATTAATCAAAACAGGTAAACATATTTGACAACTATTTGCGACGTTGTCAACTTTTAGAGTAAACGCTCTTATCGAACATTTCTAAATCATACTGCTATTCGATTTAATCATTGGTCTTTATTCCCTTGTTCACAAACTAAACTAAATTTAAATTCAGTGCATCTTTTTCTTTCTATTTCATTAAGAAAAGGACAGAAGATAAATTTTAATTTAGTCCTGTCAAATTAATCAGCGCCTGTCAATACTCCATACAAGTTTAGACATGATTAAAAACTTGCCTACTAAAATTACGTCAATTTACATCAAGCGCTGATTAATTTGACAGGACTAAACTAAAATTTATCTTCTGAGAACCAATATCAAAATTTTACTTTTCCTTGTGCACTTAAAACAACACAGCTTTTTAGCACCAGTGATTCTTAGTAGCAACATTTTAAATCTACTTCCGAGCTCAAATCTTATTACGCGAGCAACTCACGACTCTCCCATATAACAAATATAACAGTACTATAAACGTATACATATAAGCACATCTGCACATGTAACGTTATTCATCGTACTACAAATATGCTTCGTCTTTAGCAAAAACTGTGAAAGGTCACCAGCTTCCGCGTGTGCCAGTCATTGTGTTATGTCATGACTTGTAGTGTAGGTACTGAAAGACATAGAGATGTGGATGATAGTGGAACAGTTCTATCATCTGTACTTAACCCAGTATTGTAGAACAATGTTCAAACATTTGTTTCGATTTTTAACCGACTTCCAAAAGGAGGAGGTTCTCAATTCGACTGTATGTTTTTTTTTTGGTATGTTTGTTACGCGATTACTCCGTCAATTATGAATTGATTTTGATGATTCTTTTTTTATTTGGTAGATCATACTTCAGAGGTGGTCCCATATAAATTTTATTAACTTTGCTTGGGTAGTTTTTGAGTTAGCTTCAATAATACGTATTTTTTCCTCACTTAGTATGTGGATGATATTATGATAACTTCCTGTCACTGTTATTTACATAGCAGGTATTCGAATTTGTGTGGGGTAGGTATCACAACAAAAAAGTGAAAAATAAAAACTTTTTACAAAAAAAAAACAGCCGACTTCAAAAAAACACTACAAAGTGAATAATAACTTTAATTTCGGAAGTCGGTGACAAAGAACGAAAATTAAAAACCAAAGACCGACTTCCGAAATAAAAGTTATTTTTCACTTTGTAGTGTTTTTTTGAAGTCGGTTGTTTTTTTTTTTTTTGTAAAAAGTTTTTTATATCGATTCGCAAATCTAGTTTGAACACACATAACACAACGCCTTGTTTCCCCGGAAGTTAGGCAGAGGTGGTACACCCACACTTCGCCAGTTATGTTTAAGTCAAATCCAGACTGAGATAGTACTCAGAAATTCCTAATGGAAAAACCCAATAACACTTTGCCCGACCTGGGAATCGAACCCAGGACCTCATGCTCAGCAGTAGCGATTGTGACCAGTAGACCAACGAGGCAGTCTTCTCATATGAGGAATGATATGAAAGAAAAGGGGGTGAATAATAGTGTGACGGTTGACATAGGAGAATGGGAAAAGAATTGGTGCGCCAACCCCACGTAATAAGAGACCAGGAAGATGCCCAGGAAGGGCAGGAAGATGCTGCAAATCAATTTTTTGCACGACTCACAATGCGAAGCATTAGAGAGTGCTCTGCGATCGAAAAATTTGTTTTGCCTCCTTTCTGCAACTGTTTTTATTGTTACACTCCTGCTAGTGCACAGAACCTACTTAATTTATATGCCATTGTTTAGATAATTTAATGGAGTTTAATAAAAAAAATCTTAATGCAGCAGAAACGAAAAAACAACAACAATTTTTTTTTTTTGAAATCCCGTCAATCAATGTATGAAACCTGAAAACATTGTAGCTTGCGAGAAATTCAATTAATGGAGTCATTTTATTTAATAGATGCGTTCCAGCCATAGGAGGAACTCTATTGAAAATGGCCCTTTTATTCAAAGTTGTTTAAAATTAATAAAAACTTACTAATATTTAACGTTGCCTAGCAACCAACAAAGCAAACCTAAATAGTCTTTGACAGTACGTAAAGATTGCGAGGTGAGAAATTTTACCCATATTGATGGGTAAAAAAGCAGTCAAAACATACTTCTTGAAAAGTCGTTTAAATATTTTTCTGTTTTTGAATGAGCGTTATGAGGACACTTTTGGATTTTCCAAGTCATTTTATGAATCTCAGACAGTAGTGTCAGTAGTTATGTGTATGCATGTGAGTTAGTTTAATGTTATCATACCAAATTAAAGGCTAAATCATTGACATGCAATATTACGACAATCTAAGTTAAACCGGATTCTAGAAATAAGGTCCGTGGAGTATCTTGTCCGTTCTTCTCCATAGGAACCTACTACGCTTTCCGAATGGGCAACTAGCTTCATCTTTCCTACTGCCCGACCCCCCTAAAAACTGCCTGTAAATGGTTTATTTGAAATAAATGCTTTGAGTATGAGTTTGAGTAGGGTTTGTCTTCGTTTTGTTTGATTTTTAATCGACGGAATAAAGAAGGAAGTTCTCAAGTGAACGCGTCTTTTTTAAATTAATTATACTAAACTTAAATAATGTATGACTAATCAACAATCTAAACGAAACAAAAGAAGTCAAAAGTTCAACCATTACATATAAACCAAGTCACAAGATTCCAATCATACAGTTTTTAGGATTAATTCCAGTTGCAAAAACGTTATCAATCGTCATTCAATCAGATCGACTCCCACGCACGCAGAATGACGTTATGCAAAATTGTGACAGTAAGATGCATTGTCTCTACTTTAACAGTATTAAGTCATAATTATTACAAAGTCTTATTCAAGATAGTGAATAGTGAAATTCAATCTCAACTGGCAAGGATTATTTAGAAAGCCTTCTTGTTTCAGTTCTGTATGAGTCATTATACCATTTCGCTTCACGGAGGTTGGACGTGGGTGATATGTTAACTCAACTGAGGGATTATGTCAGGATTTCCGTATGAATATAATTCTATGATTCACGAATCCCAAAGCCTTTATCGTCAAGCCAATCTTTTGGGCTTCGGCCATACTCATCCCTAGTTCGAACTCGCATGGTTCGTATATTTCTAACTACATGTATAGTTAGAAGTTGCAAAAGTACTGATGGTAAGAAAAGTGCCAGTATGATATTTACTTATTTTTATTCAGTCATAATACACGGTATAAAATTAACAGTAAGTAGGTAGGTACTATCAGTGCTTTTTCAACATCTATAAAATAAAATCAACATTAATAAACAACAGGTATTATACGTTCGTTTAAAATAACCATTCGTTTATCTAATCTCTTAGTACAATAATTAAAACTTTGATTACATATTAAAATAAAAAAATCTCTTTAAAAACATAGTTTGTAAAATAATTAAAGCTCTCGCGGCGATGAGTATGGACGAAGCCATCTTTTGTCATAATCATAACCTTTTCCCAACGATTGGTAAGTCAATTAATCTGTCAAATATGGCAATTTTACTGTATGATTTTCGGAGATACGGCAATCTGTTAAGACGTCATCAACTTAATTACAAGAAGTCAAGATATCTTAAGGCATCTTAAAGTAATAACCCGATTGTCAATTGTTTAGATTTCAACAGCTATTCAAACCACAATTATTTGCCTGTAATTATGGCAATGGCAAATAAATGCAAATGCTACTTCACATCTATCTAAGTTGTTCACATATGTAGGTCAATTACCTATCCATACATACACAAGTCATAACATCATACGCACTTATACATGCCATCTCATACCCACACGTAGGTTACACCATGTCATCAATGAACAATTTGTTACAAGTTTTCTCTCCTTCCTTACAATTGACTTATGAAAGTATCACCTATGACCTGAGGCCTAAAATGTGCATACTAATACATCATTACTTATATTTCTTTACACATTATTTTCTCAGAGAAATGTTACATAATAGTTGCGTAAATAAGCAATGTTCCGCTGTGAGATTTTCTGAGTGTTTGAACAAATATTTTTTGGGTCAACAATTTAGGTAAATATCTTCGTTAGCGTGTGTAGGATTTGAGTAATTCTTGCTACCGTGTATACTGTGTAGGATTTAGGCAAATAGGAGCTAAGTGGAGAAGTGATAGGGAAGAAGAAAACAGGTCAGATTTGTGGTAATTAAGCTTGCTCTTGTTATTAAAATTTGTTCTTGCTTAATCCACATTGAACTAAGCAAGCAAATGCTCTGAGAACATGAGTGTTAACGGTAAATGATTTCGTAAATAAGTACTTACCAACTAAGGATATTGAATAACTTTTTTTTTTTTGGGTGTGAAATTACCGAATAACTTCTCCCGCTCTGAGCGGAGCGGGATGGCGTGTCAGACTCCTACTGACCAAAACCTAACCGTGTTCCTTCAGTTGCCATGTTGCCAGGGCCACGGTATCCCTTTTGGACTTTTCCGCGACCCTGGCAGATATAGAATAACTTGAGGCCCAGTGTTGATTGCAAAAAAAAAACAAGATGTGTATAACAAGAATACAAGATGAGTAGAGACTACAAACACTACCTACTGAACATAGATTCGATTGCGAAAATCAAAACCCGAGAAATACTATCCAACCAGGGAAAATGTACCTATAGAAGCTTTATTAGAACCAAACAGAGATCAAAATAATGTAGATTTGGAAATGGTGTCTACTTTTTCAGAGAAACATGAAACTAAGAAAAACAAAAAAAGAACACACGATAGAATTGAAAAAAATTCAAAGTCATTTATTCAAACTAGGCTGAGAATCAGCACTTTTAGAACGTCAAAATAGGCCGGTGTCCAAATTTTTTTTTTAGTCCGTCTTTCAGATAATAAAGAAATATTGGACACGTATTTTTTCTTTTTAGACGTACTTAATCAAAAGATTACGGCGATACATTGAGTTAAAATGTGGTATGACGTCACGCCTTGCTAGATTTTATACTGCGTTGTGACGTAGCGGGCCCCCACTCCCCAACTTTAATGCGTTTTCTAAGTTATTTTTGATTAATATGATAAAGCAAAAAATACGTGTCTAATATTTTTTTATTATCTGAAAGACGGACGAAATAGAATTTCTTTTTTTTTACCTAAGAAACTACCCTCCAAAACGCCCACCCTTCACCACTTCCTAGTGCCTTTCGCTGGGAAAAAAAACTTAAACTTACGACTGTAGTCGAGTATACAAGATTCAGCGTCACCGACCCGAGCGTGACGGTTCAGTTTTATTCACTATTCAAAAAGATCGCGAAGTGCGCTTAAAAGAGTTATCACTTCAAAAACTGGATGCATAAAGTGGAAAGCTTATCAAGGAGGGCGATGTAGAATGTAGCGCTATTTAACGAGTTGTAAGATCGAAGAATTGAACACAGTTCGACAAATTAATTTCCACAAAAACTACTTTAATTTACAAAGTTATTACTAAGTCAGTCACAGCCCTTTTTATCAACAAACTCATTAATATATAGATCTATGACATTAACTGTATCGTGAAACAAGCGTGGGAGACAACGGTTCTTGTACAGATATCATCACGAGTTGTCGTAAGGAATCTCATTATGGAGCTTAATTATTTGGGTTGTATTTACACGCATAGGCCTGTTTTCATTCGGATTGACGATATTCAAATATAGTATAGTTACCTTAAAATAAAATATTATTACAAACCACCTTTGCACCTTTGCTAACTTATGGAGTTGTATTGCTGATTGTAATGATTATAATTGAGTAAAGCCATATTTGTTACAGCCGCCAATCATATTTAGATCAACATACAACATGACACTAACCTGCAAATTACAAAAAACGGAAGAAAATTTGAATTTGAATCGGGCTACCCTAACGCTATCGCCTTAAAGGTTACAAAACAGGAAAAAAGTTTTTTTTGCCGAGGTAGATTTTGGATGAACTGCGGGTCTAAAACGGCCACATTAGCAATTCCTCTAAAAGCAATTCATTTTCTGAATTTCCAGCAATTCCTCTATGGTGACACAAATAAATTTTAGCTAAATTATATTCTATATTGGCTCATTATTGGTCTATATTGGCTCAGGATCGGGTTGGGTGGAAAAAGGAAAGGGAGGCCTTTGCCCTGCAGTGGGACAATACGGGCTAATTATTATTATTATATTAAATTATATTCAATTCAATTCATATCAGAATAATATTTAGTGTAAATATTGTCGCATGAAAGAATGAAGACCGTAATTTTACCAAAAAAAATTTCTTTACTTTTATTAATCACATGAGATTTTTATTCTTTATTTCTACAGTTTAAATGTTATTTCATTATATTACAAAACTGTCAAATAGTTGAATTGTATAAATTGAACACAGAAAATGTTATGAATTGTCAGTTTGTGTGATATCGCTTTGGCGGAATCATAAAATTATATACATAATATTATAATTTTATGATTCCGCCAAAGCGGCCGTTTTAGGCCCCCTGAACGTTTCCCAAACGACCCTAAAATATAAGTAAAGCAAGAACCTCCGTAAATAAGTGTCTTCAATGGGTAGCGGTAACGAATCATGGTTACATGTGTCCGTAAATATATTTGGAGAGGTCCATTGCAAAAACGCAACCACTCAGATTGAAATTAGCGATCGTGAGAGTTGATAGGCACATAATCAGTATATAATATTCCCAGTGCTGGGACCCAGGCTTCATCTCTCAAAGGGAGTGGGCCGTATTTCACCACGCGGGTCCAGTGCGGATTGGCGGATATCACATATCTTCGAATTTCTCGGTTCTAGAACATGCCGATTTCCTCACAATGTTTTCCTTCAAGGATTTGAAAGCAGAGGTGATGAAATAATACAGAAAAGTAAAGTGCCTGCCTGGGTTCGAACCACGAGCTACAACTCGTAAGTCGTGGCCGTTTCCACTGGGCAACCACTGCTCTACTGATGGGCGTAATTAAGCTTATTGTGGATATTTTTAATAGAAACCGTTTTTGTGAGAATTTATTTATTTATTTTGAGTTGAGCAAAAAAGACTTACGAAGACGAGGATTCACACATGATACGTTCTTTTGCACAGCCTTGTTGCCAACACTCTACACGTGCAGCCTGTGGGTTAACTACACACTCGGCTCATACAACCCTCTACGTGTTCAATACAATAACGCGTTTAGGGTGCTGCTGGGGCTACCACGATCCTGCAGTGCTTCGACTATGTTCGCAGAAGCGCACACCGATGGGTTTCATGCTCTTATAAGGAAGCAGTGTGCGTCGCTGCTGAGTCATGTTAGGTCCAGTAGCAATAGTATAATAAGCGTGTTCGCGGACAGGTGGGACTCTCCACTGCTGCGCCACTCGATACGTTTGCATACTGCACTGTGAGCAGTGGACAGTTCCTCCCGGTCTTAATGTGTGTAACTGTGTACTTAACTGTTTTTATTTTGTGTATGTTGTTTTGTTTGTTTTTATTTTGATGTCGAATTATTTGTCGTTTTATTTTGTTCGAATTGTCTTTGGTATCTGGCCTTGACATAAGCAATAGACAAAATTTGTCGAACTTTTTATTAGTTTTCGAAAATTGGATACAAGGCTTTTGGCTATTGGTGAATGTGTATTTTATGTAATATTGTTTTTTTTTGTGTAATGTGCGTTTATTTTGTGCAGAATAAACAATTTTTCTTTCTTTTCTTTCTTCTTTCTTTTTGATGTGAATTAGTTGTTTATAAAATGTGTGTGTCGAAATATGGATGTTTTCTGAATTAAAGGATTATTTTATATTATATTATTTAATACGCAGGGCTAAGTGATGGAAACGACTATACGAGACTCTAATGATGTGTTTATGCACTCTTATGTATAATTACGTACATAATTATATCTTTACACTTAACACTAATGCGTTATGCGTAAGCTTAAGTGCAACTTAACCACTTGAAAGTTAAAATCATCTACGACAAATAACTTAAATGTCAAAAGGCTATTGACCTTATATAACTTACACATAATGTTATAATATCGTCGTTCGACATCCAATACCGCGAATGTGTTTTTTTTTACGAAAATCAGATTTTTGTTTTATTTCGTTCTACACATTCAAATACGTGATCCTGCATTTGACGATGAATGACTGTGGTATATATTTGAGTACTTTTTTTTTTAAGTAGTTTTATCTCGTAGTTGACCTCTGAGATCATGACTACTTAACCGGGCTTTCCTGTGGGTGCCTTAAGCTACTACACTTAAAACCTCCAGTTATTCAACTATGCTAATTAAAACTAGGTGAACGCTCGCTAAGGGCACCCCCTGTGGGGTACGAACCTCGGCTTAGGGCGTCAACCGGAGGGAGGACATCAAGGATGGGACGGGCTGGATCAAAGTTTTGATTATGATTATTAGTCGGGGACTAACAAAAATATGGATCATTGTATCTGAAATAAATTAAAATTTAAAAATGATTTTTGTAAAAAAATGTCACATTCACAGTATTGGATGCCGAGCGACGATGTGCACTTGTATAGGTTTTAGTTCATTACCGCATAGCCATGGTCTACCGATGTGCCAAATTTCATCCAAATCCGTTCAGCCGTTTTAGCGTGAAAGCGTAACAAACAAACATACAAAAAATCTAAACTTTTTATAATATTAGTTTAGATTTAGATAGTTTAGATGGTGTAAGATTAAATTAACCCAATGGAAGTACCTCTCCAATTAATGGTGTTATGACATTTAAGTACGAGACATTTTATAAATATTTATGCACAGTCATTGTAGTAACGTAACATTCCATTACGTTACCGACTTGCCCCCAAAATGGAGGATTGATTGATGGCTTTAATAACCCAATGAAAGGTTAGATCGCTACATATGGTGTGGCGATTGATAGAATTACTATCTACTACATGATTGTTTAGTTTGTAAAGCTATTGGTGCCGATTCCCTTGTTCACAAACTAAACTAAATTTAAGTTCAGTGCATCGTTTTCTTTTTATTTCATTAAGAAAAGGACAAAAGACAAATTTTAGTTTAGTCCTGTCAAATTAATCAGCGCCTGTCACTCTCCATAGAAGTTTAGACGTGATTAAAAACTTGCCGACTAAAATTACGTCAATTTACGTCAAGCGCAGATTAATTTGACAGGACTAAACTAAAATTTATCTTCTGTCCTTTTCTTAATGAAATAGAAAGAAAAAGATGCACTGAACTTAAATTTAGTTTAGTTTGTGAACAAGGGAATCGGCACCATTGGCTGCAACTACATGTTTCTTCACTGGGGAGGCGTGAGCCGCCATCTTGAATCAAAGGTGCCAAAATTTGTTTCTTCGTGAGGTGATAAATATTGAAAATAATGGGTTTTTTCTTTATCGTGTACATTTTAAGTACCTATATGAAGTAGGGATGTAACATATTGGCTTTGTCGTAATTACCTGTGCGAGGAAAATGCTCTTGATAGTTGTCCTAACTAATATTATAAATGCGAAAGTAATTTTGTTTGTTTGTTTGTTACGCTTTCACGCTAAAACGGCTGAACGGAATTTGATGACATTTTGCACATGAGTACACCAGGACCTGGGTTAGGACATACGATACTTTATCCCGACATTCCCACGGTGTTGAGGGTTATGCGGGTGAAATCGCGGGGCGCAGCTTTTTATTGAATAAAATCTAAGGACTTGCCAAAGTTCCAGTCGGCAAAATTGAGAGGGATTGGATAGTGCAATGTGCGCCGAAAATATCATATAATATATCGCGTACCTATCGTCATTCGCCACTCAACACAGCTCGTTTAATTACTGACAGCTGATATTTGACAGCAAAAAATTCAAATTGTTGACCCAAACTCAAGATGGAACGTAACAAGATCAAAAGTTCACACAACTATTCTTCTCTAAATGACGCAATAGACGCAATTCTCTCAAAGAAAATTCGGTAAACAGCTACTTCCTACGTAACAATAATGACGAGCAGCTTCGCCATCATTCGTGTACCTTCGTGAACCTTCGTCATTATTCGTGTACCGGTAGTTTACATACAGGGTGTAATGATTACAGTCGTGGCGTTGATTATACTTATTATGTCAGAAAGGCGCGTGGTAGCTTCGGGCTGTGAGGCTAAGTGCACTTGTTATTACGATGTGTGGAAGTTCATGTTTTGAATTGGATATTTAAGGAAATGGATTTTATCTAAATCACGTAAAGTCTCATCTGCAGCTAAAAAATATGGCAAAAAAAAAAAAATTTGAAAGACGCAGGATGTTTTTTTTTAAACATACCTACTGAAGGGTTTCATTTGTGAGAAATAGATATTAGTGGACAAAACAGTATGTAATCGTAATAATTAGGCTATGATATTTATTGGTGTAGAACTAGGTACTATAGATTTAATTGTGATACAACATAATAAAGCAAACGGAAAAAGAAAAATTGCCTTAATTATCTGCTTAGTGCTTGCAATCTATTCTAAATAACCTTAAAGATAAGGGACATCTTATTATTTAAGTTGACATAGGCCTCCTCTCTGTAAGAGGGAGTGGGCCGTAATCCACCACGCCGCCGGCCCAGTGCGGGTTGGTAGATGTCACATGTCTTCGAATTTTTGGTTCTAGGACATGCCAGTTTCCTCACGATATTTTCCTTCACCGTATTGAGAGCAGTGGTGATGAAATAATTTACACAAAGTAAAGCTCCTGTCTGGGTTTGATCCTACGACTTACAACTCGTACCTATACTCCATAGGTTTAGGTAGTTAAAAAAAGGTAAACAAAAAATACCACGTGACGAGACAGCTGTCAAGTAACCGACTAAACGTAATACCTGTCACTTCAGTTGTTATGCTACGTCACAGTTGAACTCTTCAATTTAGCAACGTTATATTTCGTTGACGTTTAGAAATTGGGCTCTTTACAATAGACAGATTACAAAATATTATAAATCAGACAAAAAAAATTGTGCTCAAGCAGTTACATCTACGAAAAGTAGTGAAGAATAAACGATAAAGTTTAACATACATTAATAAAAGAGGAAACTATAGATTAACACTAAAATAAATTTAATTTGGTTTTATTGTTTTTTTAACAAGAAAGTGTCATCTATAAAAACCCTTTTTACGATTTGTTTACCTTTTTTTAACTACCTAAACCTATGGAGTATAAGTCGCTGCTGTTAGCACTGGGCCACCACCACTGCAAAAAAACATGACATAAGACCAATTTGACCTCGCACCCCAAAAAAGAAAATAACCATGACGAAACTAATAACATAATAAATGGCTGCTTCATAACACTTACATCTTTATTACTTCAAATCATCACAAACTTCAACCGTAAATTATGTGTAACTATACATAATACCTTTTTAGATGAAGTCGGATAAGGCACATTAGAGTTATCTCTATGAGAATGTTGACCATAGGGTAACTATAATGTAGTGAACATTGTTCGTTGAATTTGAGGTCAATTGTTTTGAAGCAGTGCAGTGAGGTGTATGAGTTTAAGTACACTTTGGCATGGCTTGCTTCAAGAATTATTTTGATAGGTCCAAGGGGTTTCGTGTTATCCAGTAACTGGGTTGAAGAGATCAGATAAGCAGTCGCTTCATGTAAAATACAGCTGCTTTCGGTTAGATTAGAAGCCGACCACAACATGGTTAGGAAAGTTAACGCAGGTGATGAATTATTATGGTAAGTATGAAAAGTAGTAAAGTTATGATTTAGGATAAATTATTAAACTTAGTGCTAAGGCATAACAGGCAAAATAATTTAAGCATAACAATCCTAATACGAAAGATTTATACAAAGTGCAAAAAACTGAACCAACTTGAAGAAAAATCTCTAGTTACTCAAATATATTCACCTATTGCAGCCATTGATGCAAAAAATATATATTTAATACTTAATTTTTTCGCAAAAAATATACTTAATTTTTTCAAAGGGAAAAACAATTAAACTCGCGACACCGTTACCAACACCTCATTTTTTTAAACGCAATTGTGCTCTTTATTTATATTACGTTACGGATCAATATTCTGTACAAGTATTTTTACTTTAAAGGTTTTGGAAGTATTTTTTTAAATTGTTTAAGTTTTCATTTCTGTCGGCACTCCCGGAGTGTCACTGTTTTTTTTTTGCTCACTGTAGCGATATATTACCCTTGTGTACGCTAGAATGTATGTATCTTCACTAGCTATTATAGCCCATAAACCCGATATCCCAATACAACCATTAAGACGCAGATATATGACAGTGACCTTGAATGGTTAGCTTGCGTGTTCTGTACTGAGCTCACGCAACGCGTCGTACGTCCAGCCAGTACTAGGACTCGCCCATCAAGGAGCGTTGTCCCAAATTAGACGCATTATAAATTTATTACACGTAAAACAAAAAGTATTTTAATAAATCACGTATATTAAAAGATTGATAATTTAATTATCTTTAAAATAGTGAAGTATTCAGAAAAATACGCTTGATAAATTTTGCGTCATTCTCAGTTTTTTATCCGCGTTAGACATAACTTTACAAATTAATTTCACTGTGTAATATAAACATAATCAAAAATATGCCTATATTAAAATATTAAGAAAATGCTCTAATTTAACATATTTTTTTTTTAAATCACTTACACTACTCGTTTGGACGTCATCTTCAGTATAAAATCATTAAAAGTCAGTTATCGTCCCTTTAACACCCTGGGAAACGTCTCAATAAGCACACAAATCACCGAACATGATTGGTTGGAAATCTTTCAACTCGTGCTGCAACTCGCCAATTAGCCAATCAGGAAACGTATTCTTCTAAATGCCTGACGCAACGTCAGGGGGCATCCTCACGATTCGTCGGTGAAATGATGAGTTATTATGGTAAAAACGTAAGGTCGTGACAGGAAGATGGACGGAAAATGGAATTATGGATGCAGTGGACAAGAATTGATTAGGGGATCATGACGATTTGAGACTTTCCAGATGTTACTTTAATTTTTATGGTTTTTTATTATGACAGTAAAACTGTACCTACACCTCATGATTAACCAATCCACTAATGTTTTTAAATACTTCAAAAGTCATTTATTCAAATTAGGCTGAGAATCAGCACTTTTCGAACGTCAAAATTACATAAGACAGTCCCCCAAAAACGCCCACCCTTCAACACTTCCGCTGGGAAGAAGAACTGGCACAACACACTTCCCAGCAGCACTGCTGTCTTTGCAGTTAGAAAAACTTGATTCGATACAATAGTACTTATGCAAAAATAATTTACACAACGCAACACAAAACAATAAATTAAATTACCTGGCACCTTTATTACTTATCACCTGCTTTCAGTAACTTCCAACATAATTTTTTTACGTTTTTTTAAGTAAATAAATTCTGATGTGGATCTAAAAGTTTTCTCTATCTTGAAAGAAGTATTCAATTTCTGATTATGCTCGCCGAATGTTTTAATTACAAAGATGAAAGCTCACACTTGACCATCTACTTATTTTGGGGTTGCAGATACAACTAAATATCACAATTCATCATCATCATTCCCTTTATTTACTTAACTCAATCTATTTCGGGTCGACTCAACATGACATGTCTTCTACTTCCATACTTCCTCTAAAAAAAAAAAAAAAGAGTAACCGTGGAATTTCTTGCTGGCTCTTCTCCTTAAGTAATGACCAATTGGAACCGTGCACCTAGCTTGTGACGTTTCATAAGTACCCATGTAGGTAGGTTATGTTTTTTTTTAATTTATCTTCATCCCTTTTATAGCCGTATCATCTTCCACACAGTCCATCCTACGTATTCCTTTACTCTTATAGCCATCCACATTCATACTCAAAACTTTCCTCACGACATTTTCCTAAACATCACTATTACGGAAAAAAGAAATCCGTCAATAGAACCGGTCAATACAGTATCGACGTTCAACAATTCTCGATTCCCACACTCACTACACAAGCAAAATAGCTTAATAAATAACGAAGAATCCATCATATAAAACTAGCCAGAGCCTTTAATATGCACGAACGAACGACTAGTGAAAATGAAAGGCTTGAACTGTCGGGAGGTCGGGGGTCGGGGAAAGTTCCCATAGGACCCGTTCCTAGGTCCAAGGTCTAGTCTAGCAAGATGACTAGATGAGCATACCGTGGTGTAACAGGTTTGAAGCGATAAAATTAAATGAAGTGAAATCTTTCGATGGCTGGATTTTTGTTTCCGAGTTCCATGTTTGCGTCGAGAGTAAAAGGTAGTGAACGTTCTATTTTTAAATCTGACGACATAGCTATTAATAGCTAACGTACCTATATACTTTTGAGCATTTTTACAAAAATGTATCATGTACATATATCGTTTTTTTTTTTTTAAAAAAGTTGCTTGTATTTTTTTTTTGTAACAACGGTAATCCTTCCTAAATCCTTTATTTTTTTTTCTATATTATATTAATTTGGACTTTGGAATTTGGAATTTGTAAAAAGAAAATGTAGCTTTAAAATTTTGCACTCGTAGTGCAAAATTTTAAAGCTACATTTTCTTTTTACTACTAAGATTTCTAAGCTACCAAAAAATAATCAACCTGTACATTAATTTGCTACAAAATACACAAAAGCCGCGAGCTTAACTTACAGCACAATAATTAAACCATAAACTACCATTACATAGTTACATAAGTCGCCACCAGAGGTCGCCGTGTCGCAAGATTGATGATTCCAAATGTATGTTATTACAAACATCGCAAATTGGCTTTAAATAAATGCAATAATAACTTCAAAAATACATAGATACAATAAAAATAAGCCTAGCGTGATTTTTACTGGTTTACATAATATTTTTTTGTGTATGATTTATGTATGTCATTACTTACATACTTGGTTGTTATTGCAAGTATATTTCTTCATTTCTATTCATTGGGTTTTTGCCATACAATGTTTGGTCATTGGCAATGATTAAGTGATTCATAAAATTATAGCCACACATATTGCTTCAACAGCTTTTCAGGTATTTCAAACAAGAACACTGTTAATATAGACATGATATAGTGTTAGAATTAGGAACCTAAATTACTTCATACCTAAAGTCTATTTCTTAATCTCATAGACTAATTTGACAGGTGCAAATGTCAAACTCCAAATTGAAAACACAAACAACTATCACTTGAAATGTCAAATTAGTCTACGTCTACGATATTAAAAAACAGACTTTACTTACTAGAACTTCCTAACGAACTTTTACGAAGATTGCCATGATCACAAGGCAGCGAACATTATGATTTATAGTGTACGTCATGGCCGTTGATCATAATTTATGATAACAGTAGGTATATTGGAATTTGGGAATCAACACGCATAAATAACTGAACATCTAAAAATAATCTTGTGACTAATCCATCCAATAGATGTTTTTATTTTTTTCCACGAATCTGTGTAATTGTGGAAGTAGGTGAAAATATGATTACAAAACTAATTCTCATACAGATACAATGAAACATTAAAATAGCTATCAAACCGTGTGATTGTGTGAAGATGTACTTGGTTTCGTCATCACAAAGGTTAGTTATCGAGTTACGTTCAATAGGCTGACATTTTTCATTGATTGATAATTAGTTTACGTGGAACGTCCCCCATGTAGATGGACCGAAGACTTCTTCCCAGCTAAAGCACTAGGAAGTGGTGAAGGGTGGGCGTTTTGGGGGACTGTCTTATGTAATTTTGACGTTCGAAAAGAACATAAATGACATTTGAATTTTCTTCTTTTTTTTAATTTTTACGACCTTAAGGCGGAGGACAGGGTGTTGTGGCGCAGACTGGGAGAGGCCTGTGTCTGTGTGTGTGTGTAGTGGATTGCGAAAGGCTGAATTGATTGATCCTTATTATAGAATATTTTCTGCCTTTGACGATTCGACATGGTTGGCATGAACACACTTAATTAATTGACCTCGTAAAGTATAGAAAAAAGTGCTTTATAATATTTTGTCAATGACAGTGTTTCTTCATTTTACGAGGTCAATTGAAGTACTTATTTGGTTGAGGATTCTACGTTATGTCAAAACTATTTGTGGCAAGTGCAGCTTGACCTCAAAGATGAATCAATCCATGTGGTTTAGAGAAGAAATCGTGATTTGATATGCCTTTAATTTAATTTTTAACGGCGCAAATATAACAAACTTATTGGGAGATATATGTTTGAGCCGTTTGGGGTTGAAACAATAGGGCCGTGGGGTCCAGGTACCCATCGAGTATATCGGGACATCGCCAAGCGGTTCGTCGATTCTTCACGTGACCAGAGGACTGAACTATTTTTAGGCCAAAGAATCAGCACTGCCATCCAACGTGGCAATGCTGCCAGCTTTTATGCACTTTTCTTAGACCAAGCTAGATCGATTTTTCTCGAAAACGGTTGTAACGATTTCGATGAAAGTTGCAATATAGGGTGAAAAATCGATCTAGCTAGGTCTCATATCTGGGAAAATTCGTTTTCTCTTCACAGCCTCGGGAATGTGATACAACGTTGGTAAACGAGTTTTGTCGACGGAAGAATAGACAAAATGACAGATAAACAATCACAATCTGTCATTTTGTCTATTCTTCCGTCGACAAAACTCGTTTCTACGGTGGTCATGCTACGCGTGCTGGATGATATGTTTATCTATTTTCACACGAGCAGAGCTCGGTCGACCAGGTACCTACTGTTATTTTAACCATAAATTTTCCAACTTTACTCTGCGTTTACTAATAAGGGTTTTGAAGTAAAAAAGCACATACAACTCCATTACCTTTATTGCCTACAGAAGCCTCAATTTATCGGCCACCGATCTAACAACTAGCAAACCCGCCACCATAATTTCAACTCTAAACTCCAGTGATAAGTCAACATTTACAATGACGCATCTTGCGCAAGAGTTCAATTACGTATGTCAAGTGATGATGGATGGTCCAGTTGAAGTTTAAAGACGTTATTTTCTTAATTCTGGATAAGTTGGTCGTAATGATGTGTATTTGGTAATGGAGATTGATACACATGTATAGGTAATTTAGGAAATTGCTTGATATTTTCTGATGCAGTATTTTATGGGAAGTAGGTATAGTGAATTATTAAACTTTTAAAACTCTAGTTCGATTTATTTGGTGACAAATCAATCAATCTGCCTAGCCTTTTCCCAACTATGTTGGGGTCGGCTTCCAGTCTAACCAGATGCAGCTGAATACCACTATTTTACATGGAGCGACTGCCTATCTGACCTCCACAACCTAGTAACTAGGTAATACGATACCCCTTGGTAAGACTGGTTGTCAGACTTTCGGGCTTCTCACGACCCGTAACGACAGTCAAAGATCCACCCACAAATGACAGCTGGGATCAACGGCTTAACGTACTTTCCAAGCCACGGAGGAGTCTCGGTATGTAGTAATGGTCACCCATCCACGGACCATCCCCGGCAAGCGTAGCTTAACCTGATGGATCAACCCGTGCGGCTATTAGTACTTAGCCACGAGCTCCGCTTATTTAGATTTATTTGGCGACAAATAGTAACATATTTTATAGTGTAAAGTCAACTAATAGGTACAACGCTGAATTTTTTGGTAAATGAATTGTATCAAAAAGTCAAACAATTCCTAAGATTATATTTTAAGGGTTGTAGTTTTCAACTGCCAACGAAAATTGTCATAACCACTATTTACACGAACAGTACATAATTTGGACACAGTTTTTGGTAGTTTTATAGATCAATTATATTGTTTAGTCTAACAAAGATTCCTAGTTTCAAGGCTCTCATAAAATCGTGATCATCCGCCACACGCACACTCACAGAATCGACGCGAAAATAAACGCCATAGAGTACAATAATTCGAAACAACCTCTTTTGAATTAAATCTATGCGCGATGTAATCTGTGGCTCTCAGCGCTCTCATGGCAGTATAGCACAAACAATATTGCAATCTCGATCAGATTCTATTAATTGTTTACTGAGAATTACTATGAATTTGTATCGACGTACAAGTAAGTACGCAATGGAAGCGCGCTCATTCTTTTTTCAAATCTTTCGTTCTAGTGATGTGAATGAGAATAAAGTTATCAAAAGACAATAATCAAATAGTGGAAGTTGAATAAATTGTTTAAAAAAGAAAGAATATATTTTTGTATCCATTAAATATGTTATACTTAGTATGGTTTGGACACATAGCGGTAAATTCAATCAATATCTACAAGTGTTATAATGGTGTATTTTTTAAATATTTTAATCGAGGTTCTTTTTACGAATTAGAAAAAAAAGGTACTATAACCAGTTTATGGGTTATAGCCAAATCATTTTTTTTTATTTTGTAACAGATTCTAAAAACAATACTCTCCACTACGTATATTTTTAGGGTATGAATTAATAGAACAGATGAAATAGAACCTGATAAAAATTACAATAACCTTTTATGTCATATATACATATATAATTTAACACTTTTACAAAAGCTTTGTTTTGTTTTCAATGCTTTCGTTTTCTACGTGTGTCGTAATAACGTGTAAACAATGTTTTATTACGCGGTAGGTAACCACGGAACAATTGAATGACTAAAGTTAAAAAACAACACTATAGATTCGTCATACGTGTGTTAAATAAAGTGTTGATAAATACAAAAGAAGTAATATAAAGTACGGCTTGAATATTGTTCGTATAAAAGATTTAAACGCACTGAGAATATTTATTTTTCTAGTATGTTTAATAATTTTGAGTTTTCATTTAACTAATTAATCACTATAATGTCATTCTTCGCTACAATAATTTAAAATAAACGCACCATATAAAAAATAAACTAAAATTTAAAAACTTACCTTTGAATTTCTTCTTCAAAAAAAATTAACACCGAAGAGAAAAACTATAAAAATAAAACGAAAAACTATTAAAATTAAAATAAATCACAGCACTACAATCACTTTCCGATGTATCGGTGAAAAAAAAAACTCACGTTCCAAATGTATTTGAAAAAACCGCGGCAACTATTCAAAAATAGAATGCGATTAGAGTCTTCCACTCAATGAAGGCAAATGCACGCGTGCGAACCATAGACCACGCTTATAACGCTCTCCCATACATAGGCACCATTTTATGCCGACCCTGCCATACGAACTTTCACCCAGCGACATCAGACCACTGTATAATGGATACGTGTACCATTCTTTTTAGACCCCTTCCCTAGAAACGTAACTTTAAAATACTAGCTCTACATAAAATTGGCGGTTTCCGCCATCTGCCAACATTCTGGGGGGCATTACCACCCAAATTAATGAAGATTCAACAATTAGAATAAACGCATTATGTCGGCACTAGGCTCTGCTTGCGTAAAATAAGACAATAAGAACAGCCGAAGGCCAAATCTATTCAACCGTCTTGAAAATTAGCGTCTAAAAGATTTCGCAGTGACTGACATTTATTTAGTGAGGTCCTAAATCGTATAGACGTGTGGATCTGATACGGTAATTTATGAAGAGGGTGATACAACCTCCTTTGTATGTTAGAGTTAGAACTTTTTGGATGGAAACGCGTTCTTTTTTTAAGCCACAAGTAATTGGAAAAGGTCATACCAATGCGTATGAATTGAGAAGCCTAATACGAGTACTTATATAATTATGTTATGTAAGAGCAAATCTGCGTAAGAATATAATTGGTTTCAACAATTTATCATGTTTGCGCGAATTACAGAAGTTGAATAAAGACATACTTACTTACCAGAGCCATACTACTACTATTGTGAGGAAGCATAAGGAATTATTTAGTAATGCAGATGATTTATATCCTCGTAACTGACGAGACCCCCACAGGCTCGTACTGGATATCCTTCCGAGACTAGCTAGATTTAATAAAAGTTGTATATCTACGTGTGTACATATATATAATAAGATACCAAGTAATCTCAGGACATTAAATAGGAGATTATTCAAAAATAAATTGCATGAATGGTTGTGTAGTCATAGTTTTTATAGTATCAAGATTTCTTTGAAAATAAATGGTAAATTATACTTGTGAAAATTTGTAAACATGTATGCTCTTGTTATTTTAAGCTATTTCATAGCTTTTATCGCGGGCTTTGAGCGCGGCAACCGAATCAAGAAATTCCGTAACGAAAATAAAAGCTAACACCTCCCACTCCGCCTACCATGTAATGACGGTTCCCATGACAACGTGATGTTGTCATGGGAACGTAATTTTTGTTTTATGTCATCACGTCATCATCCCAAGTGTAGCGTTGACAAATAGGAAGTATGGAGGTTACAAATGCTATGCAATAGCTTTACCGCGGCAGTCCCCGAGTGCCACACGTTTTTTTTATTTTATTTAATTTTACCATCTTTTTATACCACGTTTTTAAGCAAAAAAAATATTATTCTACTATTTAAGATCAGTATTACCGGTTCCTGGTAACCCCTTCTAGAAGTTTGTCTCTCCCTCACGCGTTCCGCCTCCTCCTTACATACAATTTCTTGTACTAGCTACCGGCCTCTACATAACCACAGTGATATTAGTTACCACCACGCATATTGGGGTAGAGCAGTGATAGCTTAGTGGTGTCACCGTCGGACTGCCAAGTCATTATGTCTCGAGTTCAAACCCAAGGCACGCACCTCTGACTTTTCGGATTCATGTGCGTATTGTATAATTATCACTTGCTTCAAAAACAGTGAAGGAAAACATCGTGAGGAAACGTACCTGAGAGATATTGCTCGACTGTATGTAACGCCAAGTCAGAGGCCCATGGGCGGCATAAAAACATTGCGCGCATATTTTTGCTCGAGGAAAATTTCCCTTTCATCAGTTTCAACACTTCATAAATTACCTTCCATTCCGCTTTGTTGCTTTTCGAGGGCTGTCGAACAAACCCCACAAATAAATGCAGATTTTATGGAAATCATTGAGGAAATAAATTAATTACGATGCTGTAACTATGCAAAATGGGCTCATGACTTCTTAGCTCAATCGATTGACCTACGAGACCCGGTTTCTGAAAGCCAAGTCAATTTAATCCGCTGTTAACTCATGTGATTGGTTGTGGTTATTTTGGACAATCCTGCAGCCAACATGAAATTTGACAGTATATTTACTGATCAGAGCTTTGATCGGGAAATCCGGTTTCTGAAATTGTAGGCATCATCAAAGTAAACCGATGGCATGATGAAGGTCACGGAACCGGAACACTTTAAAAAAAAAAAATATATATATATATATATATATACTAGCGACCCGCCCCGGCTTCGCACGGGTATAAACCGGGTTATTATACATATAAACCTTCCTCTTCAATCACTCTATCTATTAAAAAAACCGCATCAAAATCCGTTGCGTAGTTTTAAAGATTTAAGCATACATAGGGATATAGGGACAGAGAAAGCGACTTTGTTTTATAATATGTAGTGATAAAACAACGGAAAACTAAACAAGATACCCCAGTGGCATAATGCTTTGGCTCCTCTCTATGAGATGGAATGAACTGTAATCTACCACGTGGGCCCAGTGTGGGTTAGTGAATATCTCAATGTCTTCGAATCTTGTTTCTAGGACCTAGGAAATGCTGGTTTCCTCACGATGAATGAAGTTCCATGTAACAGGGGTCGAGCCTATTGCCGTCAACCGGAATACACGCTCCCCAGTAGCATAATCAGCCTATAATGTTCCCACTGCTGGAACACAGACCAGCTCTCAGAGGGAGTGGGCCGTAATCCACCACGCGGACCCAGTGCGATTTGTTAGAAGTCACATGTCTTCGAATTTTTTGTTCTAGGACATGCCGGTTTCTTCACGATGTTTTCCTTCATCATTTTGAGAGCAGTAGTGATGAAATAATTCACAAAAAGTAAAGCGCCTGCCTGTGTTCGAACCTATGACCGTAAGTCGTAAATTGCGGCCGTTACCACTAGGCCACTGCAGCTCCCCAGTATCTTCGAGTAATTCATTCAAAAATAACCCTTGAAATATGTACAACGTCGGATCTCCTTGCAATGTCATTATGTCAATGAGTTTGCGAACACTGTATAGCTAAACTCATTACATAACGCGTCGAGATGCAACTGTCTAATTGAGGTTATGTTAACGAAATATTCACTTTTTGCTTGTTCACTTTTAGCGTTTGCTTATTAGATGTTCATATGTAGATTAATAAGTTTTATGTAAGTTTTTTAATACCTAATCATTCGTTTATTTAATCGCCTTTCTGCACTGCAGGTGGAAGTCATTTTTCATAGAGAGAAGGAATTAATATTGCGCTTGCTCATCATCTATACTAAATACTATAATATTAATATATCACACTAATCTTATAAAGGCGAAAGTTTGTGAGTGTGTGTGTGTATGTTTGACTCTTCTTCACGCTCAAACGGCTGAACGGATTTGGATGAAATTTAGTACACAGATAGTTTATAACCTGGATTAACACATAGGATACTTTTTATCCCGAAATTCCCACGGGATCGAGACTTCTGCGGGTGAAACCGTCAGGTGCAGCTAGTATATCTAAATATATAAAAGCGAAAGGTCACTCACTCACTCATTCATCACGAAATCTCGAAAACCGCTTGACGTGTAAAGATGAAATTTGGTTGGGAGGTAGTTCATAGTTAGTAGACGTCCGCTAAGAACGGATTTTTGGAAATTCGACCTTTAAAGGGGTGAAAAGGGAGAATTTTGTTTGTATGAAAAATCTTATTCCTTGAGTTTATAAACTTGAAACTTGGCACGAATACTTATTTATATAAATTATAAACTTTGCTCTTTTTAGTTTTTCTAAACTAACCCCTAAAGGAGGGGGTGTCAAAGTTTGTATGGAAGAATTTTAACGCGCGCTCTGAATTACTCAAAACTCAGTATTTATACTTAAGATTGAAAATAAATAAAAACGTATCAGGGATTTTTGAAAATTTACCCCTAATGGGGTGAAAAGGGGTATTCAATTTTACGGGGGAGGATTTTACTTTGTGGCTTGGTTAACTTGAAAATTGGTATAAATAAATAATCAATAAGTCAAATAATGGTAACGTAACGTCACAATACTTTTCAAAAATTATTATCATGCTATTTGTAATGGGGGATGAGCAATATTACAATAAGTTCGTATTCTTCTATAGTTTACCGCAAATTGTAAAAAGGCTAGCCAAAAGGTTAGAATATTGCAGATAGTTACGGATTAAAAAAAAAAAAATTATCATCACGCTATAGCTGTATGGATCTAAGCAGTCAATCATAACATATACAGGGTGGATTTTGAGATGGGGCAATAAGGGAAGGTACTTTACCGTTGTTGACGCTATAAGAAAACAGTCTTACGAGACTGTCCTTAACTTTTTGAAACATGTTGATCTGTATTTACAGATTTTGAAAAAAAAATACAGTCAGCAAGAAATTTGCCAATTTTCACAAAAACTTTTTTGATGCCAGTCGATCCTATTTCTTACTACTAGAGTGAAAAAACTATATCGAGCCAACTGAAGTTTGAGTACAAGAATGTCTGTCTGTATGTTAACTTTTCACGCCTAAACCACTGAACGGATTTCGATCTTTAAATGACATCCTAGGGTAGGATATAGGCTACTTTTTGTCTCAAAAATAATCCTCAAAAGTGATATACAGGGAATGAAAGTTTTCTCGCCAAACTTAAATACCTTCCTGCAATGAATTTTAGATGTTATCGGAATAAAATGTCATACCACTTACTTCTTAAAAAGTATGATCTTCTAACCTTAAAATCAAGGCGGAAACTTCTGGAAATTATGACTCTGTTCAATGTTTGCCGCAATCATTTTGACTGTCCGGACTTAGTTGGGAGTCTATGTTACTTGGTTCCTCGAACAGTTCATGTACGAGAGGTACGCTCTCGACGTCTATTTGCTATTCGTTTTTGTAAATCCAACGCTGGCTCGCGTTCACCACTTCATCGTTTAGTTGAGACATGTAACAATGAGTTTAATTCAATCGACATTCTTTTTCTTGGTAAAAATGCGTTTAAAAAGCAAATCCAAGCAACCCTAAAGGATCAGCAAAGTATTGTATAATGACGTAATGTTTGATCTAATATCAAACATTGCGTCATTCTACAGTGCTTTACGCACACAAACTTGCTTTTAATTTTATTTTTTTGTTTCTTTTATAAATTAAAAAATCCAGATATGAGTTCCAAGATAAAGCCGTTTGTATAGCTTTTGTATCTGTGTTACTAGCTAGTCTTTAAATACTTCCTATTGTAATCTGTGGAAAACGTAGTGGGTAGCATAATTGTTCAAAATGTTATATTTAAGATATTGTGACTGTTTTTATTGTGCTACTGTTTGTTTTTCCTTAAATAAATAAACTTCATGCTGCTAGGTCAACGGGAAGTACCATATAGACTTTGTTTTATTTGCGAGTGTCAACAAAAACATGCGGTATAATTTAATGGCTGTATTTTTTTATTGCATTGACTTGGAAGTTTGATTTTCTTTACAGTTCCAAGGGACCGTCGATCTAAGTTTTGTATATCTATTTTAACTTGATGCCTCCAGGCGTTTTTGAGAAAAAGGGCCTTGACAGACAACGAAGTCATCCTTTAACGGTTTCAATTTTGCATTTTGAGTAAGGAACCTTAAAACAGATTTACTGTTCCCTTTAAATACCGTAACGTATGAACGTATTTAGATGAAAGGCATACGGATAGGCCACAATCTGGCTTAGGACTTAGGATACTTTGAATTCCGGTAACATGTTTCTATGGAATATTTTGCGACATCCACGCGGGCGATTCCGCGGGCAAAAGCTAGTAATATTACAAAGAGGAAAGATTTGTATTTTTGTATGTAACGAATAAACTTAAAAACCACTCGACCGATTTGAAAAATTCTTTCAGCGATGGATAGCCACATTATCAGCGAGTAACATAGGCTATATTTTATCCCCGTACTCTCACGGGAACGGGAACTACGCGGGTGAAACCGCGTGACGTCCGCTAGTCTGTAATAATTTTATTGCATGTAATATAACTTTTACAATTTTTAACAAAACTTATTATGTTCAGTAAGATCCTTGAAGATAGCGTATTGTTATTTCTCAGACTTCAGATTCTAGTATGATTCCTTACCTGGAATTCGAAAGAAACGTCAAATACGGCAAAACGTCAGTACGGCTTTTATTGCCCCCTCTGCGAAATACGCCGTAGTCTCGGCAAAGGCATCTTTTAGTTTTATTTTTAACCGACTTTCAAAAGGAGGAGGTTCTCATTAACCGACTTGCAAAAGGAGGAGGTTCTCAATTCCACTCAGTTTTTTTTTAAGTATAAAATTCTTTAAGCGCGTTGGGCATTTTTGAGATCGGACTAAACCATTGATTTCGCGATACTGTGACGGAATTTACCGACACCGTGGAATAAAAGACATCAACGCGTTTATTACGGCGGTGCCGATTTTTTCAAGTTCTCACTTCTGTCGGCACTCCCGGAATGCCACTGTTTTTTGTATATTTATTACGCGATTACTCCGCCAATTATGAATTGATTTTGATGATTTAGAGAATGCGTTCTTAATACCTGTTAGTTTCGTACCAACGAATATGTGTTTTGCGAATTTGATCCTTATTACTATCAGAAATTGTTTAATTTACAGGTGTTAGAACCGCATTCTCTAGACATGGGTAGGTAAATAACAGGACATATTACACAATGTTCCGCGAACTGCAGATGCATAATATTATGCTAAAATTAATAGGTAGGTAGGTATGTTTAGCATTATGCTGTGTTTTACACACTTTCGTTTTTACAAAAACTATGGTAATTTGTTTTTTGTACATTCTTGTTAATTTTAAAACTAGCTGCGCCCCGCGGTTTCACCCGCATAAGTCTCGATTCCGTGGGAATATCGAGATAAAAAGTATCCTATGTCCTAATCCAGCTATCAAATTCCGTAACACATTTTCGTAAATGATTAAGACTAATTCGTTTCATTTTGACAGTTCAACAACATTCATTGCGTTATTTACGTTGTTGAGCAGATTTATTTTTCGAACTTATGTCAAAGTCAAAGTCAAATCATTTATTTCAAATAGGCCCATGTATGGCACTTTTGAACGTCAAAAATTACAAAATAATAAAATTGATTCTAGTCGCCCCTTCCAAAAGGTAGTTTTCGTATGGAGAAGAATGGGCAAGAAACTCCACCGTTACTCTTTTAAAATGTTTTACAATATTTTGTATACATTAATTATATTAATTATATGTGAAGACGATGCACCTGGAATAAGATTACTATACCACAATAGGTAAAAATAATTAAAAATGAAGCAATGACAGAAAAAATAATTATGTAATGGATACATGGTGTTCACATATTTACAAGCATTGTAAAAGTAGGTACGATATTCCTAAAAAAATTACAAGTGACGTAGTGGATTGATGTAATGGATTAGCATTCTGTTTCAAAATGATTCAGATTTTAATTGATCTTGTATTATGGAATTACGGTGCAGGTCATGGTCTACCCATGTGGCAAATTTCATCCAAATCTATTTAGCCGTTTTAGCGTAACAAACAAACAAACTCACTTTCGCATTTATAGTATTAGTTAGGATGCAAAACTGCCAACATTTGTTGCTATTTCGAGGCTAATAAATAAGGTTAAACACAATATAAATAATAATATTTATGTTTTATGTCTGGCCAACGAGAGGTCGTGAATTTGAACCTCGCCTGTTGCACTTTTGACGACACAATACTTGATTCTACCACTTCATACTTACTTACTTGATCATTTTGAAAATCGCAGCGTCAGCAACTGTATAATTGAGGAATAATGGTTTTTACAATTCATGTTTTTAGGGTTCCGTACCTTAGAAGGAAAAAAACCGGCCAAGTGCGTGTCGGACCACGCACAATGAAGGGTTCCGTAGTTGGGATGAATTTATCCCAAGAACAAACTTAACTTTGTAGTTGAAAAATATGTTCTCCCATACGGAATGTATGGGAAAACATGTTTTTGCAACTGCAAAGTTAAGTTGGTCGATTATTACTCGTTAACCTGTAGAGCCTACTTAGCTGTGATAGTTTTCCTTTTAATTTCGTTATATCAGCTACTGTTGTGATTTTTTTCACACACCCAAAACCAACCATTTAGCCGGCAGGGGGGGGGACACTTGACTCTAACAAAAATTAGCACTTTAAAGCTTAATATTTCGCAAACGAATCCCCGAATCCAAAAATAGTTTTCACAAACTCACAATATTTTTTAAGGACCTTTCCAATGATACCCCTCACCATGGGGTAAAAAAATAAAAAAATAAACATTACCACTTTACGTGTATGAGAGGCCTACCCTAAAAAAGTACCCTAAAAAAAAATGTTTTTCATAATTTTGTTTTACCACTTTGTCGACGTAATTAATATGTATACCTATGCCAAATTACAACTTTCTAGTACTAAGGGTCTCGGAGCTAGACCGCGGACAGACAGACAGACAGACGGACATGACGAAACTATAAGGATTCCTTGTTTACTACGGAACCCTAAAAAACGGAACCCTTACAAGATCAAGACCCTTTTTCTCAGGAACGCGTGGAGGTATCAAGTTGAAATTAATATCAAATACGTAGGTCTGTGGTCCCTTGGAGCTCTAAAAAAATCAAGCTTCTAAGTTAACGCAATAAAAAATAAAGTCATTTAAGTGACATATTTTGATATGCATTCGCAAATAAACAAAACCTACAGGGTACTACTTCCCGTTGAACCAGAATTATAACCAGAATAAAGAAAATAGTTTGAAAATCGAAAATTATTAGTTTTATCACATAAAATGCGATTACAAACTTACATTTGCAGTTGGAGAATTGACTGTGACGTATATCGATGTATGGGAGAACATGTTTTTCAACTACAAAGTTAAGTTTGTTTTTGCCATAAATTCATCCTAAATACGGAACACTTCATTGTGCGTGGTCCTACACGCACTTGGCCGATTTTTTATAAGTTTTTGTTGGTTAAATTACGACTACCCAAAGTGTTTGTCTGCCAACAATGCTTACTTCTCTATCCTCAGATATATTTAAATATTTCTAAATTATTTACTTAACGAGGCGTTAAGGATATAATAAAAAAGTAATAAAAGTGAAAGTAAGTAGGTACTATTAAATCCTTTCAGTTATTATAATTTAAAAATACACAATCTGTGATTTTTTTAAATAGTTTTTAGAGCTTATTTACATATAATTTTATAATGAGGATATATTATTTACCGACAAGAATTATTTACAATTATATAATTAAAATCATCTCAACTACGGAACCCTTCATTGTGCGTAGTCCGACACGCACGTGGCCGGTTTTTTTTTTTTTGGTTGGTTCGTTATCAAATAACTTCTCCCACTCTGGGTGGAGCGAGAGGGCGTGTCAGACTCTTACTGACTAAAACCCACCCGTGTTTCTTCAGTTGCCTGTATGTTGCCAGGGACCACGGTAACCCTTTCGGACAAACCCGCAACCCCGGCAGGCATTGGCCCTAGCGAACCTCTTCAGTTGTGCTGACATCTCTTTGAGGCGCGCGTGGAACACAACGCGCCGTCTACCCGGGCCTGGTCCTTATCGGACGGCGAGCTACCCATTGCTCACCGTCCGCAAGCCCGCGCCTACGGTGGCCGGGAATCGGCTTGCGAGAGCATCTCCTGCGGCGATTAGGGGCATGAGGGCGCGAAGTTGGGCCTCTCCTTCACGCGTTCCACCTCCTCCTTCACGAGCATTACTTCTTCGCAGAAGGAGGTGACGGCCTCCCATGCCCTCTCGTTCTGCACCATGGCCGCCAGGGCCAGACACGAGAGATCACCGCTGCTGATCGCCTCCACGAGGACATGGTGATGCTCCGCCCAGGCCGGGCAGACCTCCACCGTATGCTCCACCGTGTCCTCCGGGCGATCCACACAATGATGACATCCGGGCGTTTCCTTCCGCCTTATCAGGAACAGGAACCTCCCGAAACAACCGTGTCCGGTGAGGAGTGACTGCTGGTCCTGGGCTCGATTCGCATTTCTGGCAAACTGTTATTGGGTTTTCTATCAGGAATTTCTCATTAGCAGCCCGGTGTCTGGATCCAAGCCGCTGCTTACGTTTACCTCCTATCTATACCTACCTACGTTAAAAAAAGAAACTAAAAAAAATCTAGCCACCGGTTTCCCCTCCCATTAATTTGAAGCCGAATTAAATCCAATACCTAATTATATTCAAATTAACTTTTTAAACAGAAGTAATTTGCAGCGCCTACAGATTATTAAAATGAATTATGCATGTTAATTCTTTTAGTTTATTTTCTCTAGTTTGCGGTTGTATTTCGTAATTTGAACTCTGTTCATAAAGTTCAATGTGCAATTTAGTAGTATGTGGGTTCCGTCTTGTCCAAAATTTAATTGAGATAATATCTTAGTACATACGGTCAGCAACTCAGCAATGAAACCCGATTATTCAATAATTTTAATAAAAAAAACCTGTTTTAAAAAGAAGAAAACACTTGTAATAAAATACAAGTATATACAGGGTTATTGGTTATACGTCGGATGTAGGAGAGGTCATTTGCAACCAAATTACCCCTGATGACGCCTATGCCAATGTCAACCATTTTCGAGTAATTTGACATTTTATATTTTAAAATGTATGAAATAAAAATATAAAATGTCAAATTACTCGCAAATTGACATTTGCATAGGAGTCAAAAGGCGTCATTTGGTTGTAAATGACCTCTCCTACATCTCCTTAACGGATTGCCGACATATCAATCGAATAATCTTACTGGTACTTTTTTCTTCTGCACCCTTTTTTTTCCAACTCACTTTAGACATTAGCAGAATAGTCGACATTGGCTTTGCTTGCCATTTATTAAAAAAAAACAACCGACTTCAAAAAAACACTACAAAGTGAAAAATAACTTTAATTTCGGAAGTCGGTGTCTTTGGTTTTTAATTTACGTTCTTTGTCACCGACTTCCGAAATTAAAGTTATTTTTCACTTTGTAGTGTTTTTTTGAAGTCGGTTGTTTTTTTTTGTAAAAAGTTTTTATTTTTCACTTTTTAGTTGTGATACCTACCCCACACAAATAATAATACCACTACCTGCTATGTAAATAACAGTGACAGGAAGTTTTCATAATATCATCCACATACTAAGTGAGGCAAAAATACGTATTATTGAAGCTAACTCAAAAACTACCCAAGCAAAGTTAATAAAATTTATATGGGACCACCTCTGAAGTATGATCTACCAAACAAAAGAAGAATCATCAAAATCAATTCATAATTGACGGAGTAATCGCGTAACAAACATACGAAAAAAAAAAAAGAACATACAGTTGAATTGAGAACCTCCTCCTTTTGGAAATCGGTTAAAAAATAAAATAGAAAAGATACTACGGAACCCCAAAAATTAAAAACACCACACTGAATGACTTTCTTCTAAATGCTCTATTTGTACCTATTTTAGTAGCTGCAATGATTTAATATTAAAATGAGGTGATCTTAATCTTGAAATGTAAATAAACTTATTATCATTGCACAAGCTACTGTAAGCATCTTATGCAAATTACAACTTTATCTACAAGTAATCTTAGAAAAATTACGGTGGAAATGTGGCGAACGACCATTGGCATAACCCATTAAACGATTTAAAATCTGTATTAAAACCAAACTTTGTAAAAAAGGGTACCATACAATTTCAGATTATTTAGAAGATAAAAAAGCTTGGGATTAAACTGCTCGCTCTGCTAAGCCTTGTGATAAACCATAAAACTAGACATTTTAATTATTATGTAAAATCAACATTTATACCAGTTTTATATACTCATTAACATTGTTGAAAATTATATTCAAAATGACATGATTACTTTGTAAAGTATTATATTATTTCAACTATTGTGAATGTGAGGACTATGTGGATATTATTTTTATTTCTCTGCTAGTTTTAGTGATGGTCTGGCAGTTTGAGTGGTTTATGGGGCCTACCCAAATGTCCTTTCTTTGGTATTGTTCGTCGAGTTGAGCTCCTTAAGTTCTGAGTTGAGCTCCACGATTACTGACAAATACTTGCACTGACTGGACAGGTCCACTCAAATCTGTGTGGTCCTTTCCTCAAAAGACCTTTTCAGACACTAATCTACACTAGGAGCAATTAAAAAATTGTTACATGTTAATTTTTTTTTAAGTTAAAACTTTTTTAGGCGCGTTGGGCAATTTTGAGATGGGACTAAACCATTGATTTCGCGACACTGTAACACAATTTACCGACACCGTGGAGTAAAAGACATCAACGCGTTGATTACCACGGTGCCGATTTTTTTTCAAGTTTTCACTTCTGTCGGCACTCCAGTAGTGCTATTCTGTGACCACCTCACCGTGATATCTTAGGTGAAGTGAGCGTGGAGTGAGCTGTCAGTTGCTAAGGATTGACACTATTGGCAGCTCACTTCACCTAAGATATCACGGTGAGATTTTTACAGAATAGCACTACTGGAGTGCCAGTGTTTTTTTTACTTTAAATATTTAGTAGTCATTGGATACATGAAGTGAGCTGCTTTTGTAAGACAACTAAAATGTCACGGTGTATACCTATACGAAGACTGTCTGGCCAAGCTTTTCACCGAAGTATCTACGAACTATTTACAGAAAATTATAAATTACTAGCTGTGGCCCGCAACATAATCTGAGATCTAGGATGAAAAGTAGCCTATATCCTTTTCAAGGTCATGGTCTACCGATGTGCCAAATTTCATCCAAATCCGTTCAGCTGTTTTAGCATGAAAGCGTAACAAACAAGCAAACTCACTTTTGCATTTATAATATTACTAGCTGCGCTTCGCAGTTTCACCCACATAAGTCTCGATCTCGTGGGAATATCGAGATAAAAAGTATCCTATGTCCCAATCCAGGTCATTAAAATGACATTTTATTTGCAAGAATTGTAGTACATTACAGATGGTCGGGTTTTTTAACAGCTTCTAAAACAATTCGCTAAAACTAGCATGCAAAATTACATAAATTAAATAATCTTTATATATATAATTCTTCTGTGAGTGTGTATGTCACTGAACTTCTCTCAAACGACTGGACCGATTTTGTTGAAATTTTTTGTGTGTGTTCAAGGGGATCTGGGAATGGTTTAGATTCACAATCGGACCCGATAGGTGGCGGTATTCGGTCAGGACAACGTCTGTCAGGTCCGCTAGTAAGTTAATAAAATTGGATCATACATCATAGTTATAATACTAAGAATAAAAATGTCAATCATTTGTCAAATTATAATAGTAAAATATCAGTGTAAATCTTTAAAGTTTAGGTACTCGTGTCTACCATGTCATTGTCTACCCATGTGCCGAATTTCATCTAAATCCGTTCAGCCGTTTTAGCGTGAAAGCGTAACAAACAAACACACCCACTTTCGTATTTATAATATTATTATATATTTATAATATTATTGTATATCTATAATATTATTATATATTTATAATATTATTATATATATATATATATTATAGTTAGGTTTCTTGTAAAATCCTTGTCCCAGACACGACATGTAAAAGAAGAATATTGTTATGTCAGAGATCATTGACCTCCTAAGAAATAAACTGCACTGCATAAATTACGTATGCATCAAAGCAAACTCTATTAAACCATTCAAACAGCAAAATGACTTCGATTAAACCATTTTATTTTAAATCAATCTTGTCGTCTGGGCTCTTACAAAAGAATATCTAGCACATTTATTTATGTAATCTAGTATTCTTAGGTACATACAATAAATAGTTTTTGCATAAGGCTTAAGCTAAGTATGCACTTACGAAATATACTCGTAGTAAAGCGTTGTGGTTTTACAAGGAAGCTATGCCATCCTTGGATAGCAGGCTAACCAGGCGTTTATTACGCCTGGACAGGAACGGCCTGCGCCTGGTGACGGGGACCATGACGGGGCACTGGTCGCTAAACAAACACTTCCACAGAATAGGTATAATGGACAGCCCTCTGTGCAGGGCGTGCATGGAAGTTGAGGAAACCCTAACACACGTGCTCTTTGAATGCACAGGCGTCACCCAGATTAGAACAGAAACCCTCGGATCACCCAGATCCTACACAGATGTTCTGAACAGAGCAGGAGATTTAATTAGCTTCTGGAGGGAGGTGGGCAGGTTGGAATAACCACCAAACGGCCGCCATGGCCCACGCACAATGGTCCATCTTACGGACTGAGTGCGGAAACCAAACCCTATAACATAGAAGCGTTGTGGTTTTACAAGTGAGTGTAAAATGTTAAATAAATACTTATGAGATTGGTATTTGTGATTTACCAGGTAGTTTTTGCCTGCTGCTCTAGGCTGTACGTGTGAAGAAATACCTAATATTGTACCTACTTCGGAATGGAGTCGTCGCCCATTTATTGAATAAAAACCTTAGATTTGATTGAAACATCGCAGTTTTTCTTAATTGTTGTACTTGGCATGAAAGTCTAATAGATTTTGTAATAATGCTATGTCAATAATAATATTATCTTTTCCTGTAACCACGACAGTATAATTCACACAAACTAATATTATACATGCCCCCTATTACATGGGACTTAAACATAACTGGCGAAATGTGGGTGTACCTTCTACAGGGACACCTCTGCCCAACCCTTCGGGGAAACAAGGCGTGATGTTATGTTATGTAATATTATAAATGCGAAAGTGAGTTTGTTTGTTTGTTACGGTTTCACGCTAAAACGGCTGAACAGATTTGGATGAAATTTGGTACATGGGTAGACCATGACCTGGGTTAGGACATTGATACTTTTTATCCCGATATTTCCATGAAATCGAGACTTATGCGGGTGAAACCCCGGGGTGCATCTAGTTTTATTATAATCTAAGCTTTTATAAAGAAAAGCATTATATCCCATCAAGTATTATAATGTAAACCTCTTGGAAAAAAAATATTTTCTAGAAGGAGCCTCGTGGCTAAGTAATAACAGCCGCACCGTTCGATCCACCAGGTTAAGCTACGCTTGCTGGAGTTGGTCTGTGGATGGGTGAATATCTTAGGCCGCATTCCGAGTTACGCCAAAAGTGATTATATCGCGAATCCGACTAAAGTCCAAAGTCACAATTATTACTTAACAACCCTTATATTTTGTGACTATTAAATTTGGTTGAATTCGCGATATTATCACTTTTAGCGTAAGTCGGAATGCGGCCTTAATATACCGAGACCCCTCCGTGCCTCGGAAAGCACGCTAAGCCGTTGGTCCCGGCTGTCATTTGTTGATCTTTGACAGTCGTTACGGGTCGTCAGAAGCCCAAAAGTCTGACAACCAGTCTTACCAAGGGATATGTAACCCAGTTACTGGGTTTTGGAGGTCAGATAGGCAGTCGCTTCATGTAAAATACGCTATTCAGCTGCATCCGGTTAGACTGGAAGCTGACCCCATCATAGTTGAAAAAGGTAGGCAGATTTTTTTTTAAAGCCCTTCTGATGCCATCGGGAAAAGGAAGGGTTGCATAACTTTATCTGCAACAAACGGGATTAATTTATTTAAAAAAATATTTCAGGCATCATAAGTATCACATTTAATACATTATATTCCTGGTGTAAACCAATCCTTACTGCATTTCAGCTTGACATAATAAGTTAATGATCCATGCATTAACTGCACTCTCAAATTTGTGACGAATTCATTCATTGTTGACAACTTAACAAGTGACGTTTTGAATGGTCTTCAAGCGAAGGAGATTATTTGCTATTACGTTATGTAATTGAGATGCAGCTTTTTACATCATATCTAAATGCAGTTTGTATATTTTATATTTGAACTTGTTTCCATTTGTTTTTTAAAAATGTATGCCAATCTTGTTAATTTGCATTAGAGAAAGGTAAATAAATGTGTCTGCTTTTTATCTAACTGAATTTAAGATGACATTTTTTATCCGTAGTGGGTAACCTCTTGGCCTGCATCTCACTTGACGGTAAGTGATGATCAGGCTGAAGGTAGAAGCGAGCTTCACCCGGAATCCTCAAACACAGAGGAACTGGCGATCTTACCTCTAAACACAATAGTGCTGTTAACATTGTTGTCATAGCAACAGATTTTTTTGTGCATTTGGATTTATGTATTTGCTTTAGATCGCCAAAAATGTAGGAAATGTTTAGTGAGTAGTCTGCATTTGCGTGATGAGTAGCTTTTTTTTATTTTTTTGTTATAATTGTTTAATTTCGTAATAGCAATAATCAAATAATATGTGTTTTAGTTTAAGAGAACTGCATCCTCCTTTTTTAACCGACTTCCAAAAAGGAGGAGGTTATATGTTCGTCGCGTATGTTTTTTTTTTTTTCATTTTATGTATATTTTGTGTTTCACGAACTGTGTCAAAATAAATGTTTTTTCTTTTCTTTCTTTCTTTCTTTTCTTTGTATAATTAATTCATTAAACACTCCCGGAGTGTTTCTTGAAGTAAGTAGGTACCTGAAAATCAACTGTAAAGGCTTGTGCAGACCAGGCACAAAGACACCGCTCGTCGCGCGACGAGCGGTGTCTTTGTGTCGCGTCGCGTGTCGCGCCTGTTTGAAAGAGCCTTAACTCAGTTATTATAGAGACTTTTAAACAGCTGGGTATGTTAATTACAAGATTTTATATGGCTCATTGTTATGATACAACTATACGCTGAAGGAAGCTTTTTTCATTAAAACAACAGAGGATGTCCCTTAATTAAATAGTGTGACGAAAGTATTGATAATTAAAATGTTGACCAAGGTCCAAGACATAGTAATATATAGGTACTATGATCATCATTTAGTTAGATGATTTACTCTCCTTTTCCATTTAAATCCATCCAAAGGTTGTCTGTAAAAGATCGCTTTTAGCGATAAGACCGCTCATTGTGTCACCCAATGTAAAATTTCTATATTAATGTCTGTAATTTTTATGGTGTACATAATAAAGAATATTCTATCTATCTATCTATCAAGATGTTGGTTATCTAGGTTTTCCTATGGATTTCTTCATTTACGGCCATTTTCGGCTAGAATAGAATTGCCAAACTTAAGTGGCAGTGGGCAGGGCACATTGCTCGCAGAACAGATGGCCGATGGGGCCGAAAGATTCTGGAGTAGCGACCGCGTACCGGAAGACGTAGCGTTGGAAGGTCGCCTACAAGGTGGTCTGATGACCTGGTGAAGGCCGCAGGAATCCCCTGGATGCGGAAAGCACAGAATCAGTCGAAGTGGCGGTGCTTGGGGGAGGCCTATGTCCAGCAGTGGACGTCTTTCGGCTGAAATGATAATAATGACTATCAAGATGGCCTTTTTAACCGACTTCAAAAAAAAGGAGGAGGTTCTCAATTCGTCGGGATATATTTTTTTATTTTTTATGTATGTTCCCCGATTACTCAAAGACGGCTGGACCGATTTGAAAAATTCTTTTTTTATTTGAAAGGGTATACTTTCAAGTTGGTCCCATTGTCATTTGGTCACGATCTGATGATGGAATCTTGGAGAAATCGAGGGAACTCTTCAAATATTAAAGGCACATCTATAGCGATTTGGGTATTTTTGATGAGCAGTTGACATAAGGCTATTGTAACTTAGATAAATTACAAACCAACCTACAAAAAAGTGAAAAAAAAACCTTTTTTACAAAAAATACAACCGACTTCCAAACTACAAAGTGAAAAATAACTTTAATTTCGGAAGTCGGTGTCAAAAAACTTAAATACTGATCCAAAGACACCGACTTCCGAAATTAAAGTTATTTTTCACTTTGTAGTTTGGAAGTCGGTTGTATTTTTTGTAAAAAAGTTTTTTTTTAGTTGAATGAAAATGATGATTCTGAAAAAGTGAAGAAATGTTTTAGGTGTTACCACCAGCACCCACACCCTTCAAAGAGCCGATCATCATCTGCCTAGCCTTTTCCCAACTATGTTGGGGTCGGCTTCCAGTCTACACGGATGCAGCTGAATACCAGTATTTTACATGGAGCGACTGCCTATCTGTCCTCCACAACCCAGTTACTGGGTAACATGATACCCTTTGGTAAGACTGGTTGTCAGACTTTCGGGCTTCTGACGACCTGTAACTACTGTCAAAGATAAAAACGGTTTAACGTGCTTTCCGAGGCACGTATGTAAAAATGGTCAACCATCCACGGACCAACCGCGACATATGGACCCGTGCGGCTGTACTACAAAATTCTATTAATACAAACAAAAATTTCTCCAAAATCGTAAGAATTTCTAACTCCACGTAACTTATAATTGTCTACTGTTAAAAACAAGTTCGGATTCCGAACGTCCAGTTCTTGTAAGCAAACATACGATGGTGCCCGATGATTTCCGATCAATTATCGATTACCACACGTTATTCAATTCATACTGTTTCGTACTTTCACCCTCGTTGTTGTTTGAGAAAACGGTGGGGTTGTCGACCTGCGAATGTATTTTTAATTAATTAAACCACAATAATTAAAAATACATTCGCAGGTCAAACTTTTTACTATGGCGAAATGTTCAGTCGAGCCCGTGCCAACATGAGTATACCATGGTCATAGACACCCGGTAGGTTTTTTTTTTTTTCTGGAAATTATCAAATAACTTCTCCCGCTATGGGCGGAGCGGGAGGGCGTGTCAGACTCTTACTGACTAAAACCCACCCGTGTTCTTTCAGTTGCTTTAATTGCCGGGGGCCACGATAACCCTTCGGACAAAATCGCAACCCCGGCAGGCATGGACCCTAGCGGACCCCGTCTGTTCTGCTGACATCTCTTTGAAGCGCGCGTGAAACACAATGCGCCATCAACCCGGGCCTGGTCCTGAAACCTTAGTTTTCTAAAACCTGAGAACCTGAGAAACTAGGTATAGTTTTTTGCTTTTCTGTCTATCATTTCAGCATCTAAAGAAAGAAAACTATTTTATTTGGGACACGCACAGGAATTTCAAACAGTAACACAAAAGGAACATTTAAAACTCATTTAATCTCCATTGATAATTTATTAAAATTTCCCACCAATTTATTTACCTACAGCAAATAAATGACAAAGACAGGTGGAACGTAACATCTGTGAAATGATAATACTGCACACATATCAACGTGACATTTCATTCTCACATCATCGCGAATAATTGCCTCTCAATATGTTTTGAAAAGTCAACTACAGTTGTCAGATGGATCTGTTTGAGAAAATCCTTGGAAGTCTGAAAACCAGTCTACCCTCCCTCAGAATATAGGAATCTCCAAGTTTTGCAATGATCAAAATTGCAGTCGCCCTAAGTACCTACCTAAATCCTATACTATTAAATTAAACGAGTAATATTTGTATGTATATTTATTTGTTTCTATATACACGGTGTCGACGCGAAAACTGAAACCATGGATTCAGTACATGATTTTGAACCCCCCTGCGTTGAAATTTTTCGTAGGTTATTAAAAAAAATCAGCTTTTTCATAGAAAAGTGCAATACCTACGCGGTCAAAATGTATGTAAGTAAGTAAACCATGGATTTATCCATGGTTTCAGTTTTCGCGTCGATGTCCCTGCCACCCCGTATAATTATTTGTACCTACTCACGTTTTCGAAATCGGCTCTAACAATTTCGATGAAAGTTGCAACTATATAGGGGTTTACGGGGGCGAAAAATCGATCTAGCTAGGTCTCATATCTGGGAAAAAAAAAATCTTCGTATTTTCACCCGAGCTCGGTCGCCCAAAGTTTAAAACAAGATAATGAATAATGACAATGACATGACATTATTGACATTAGAATGGCAGCATGGAATTAGTAAGTACCTACTATCATGGCAGTATGGAATTAGTAGGTACTATCCTATACTATTAAATGATCATTCTCTATTTTCACCAGAGCAGAGCTAAAAAAAAGCAGAGCTAAAATACATTTTGTACTAGAAGTGATTAATTATTACCACCGATAGATACAGATATCTAGCCGGGTATGATACAGGTGTCTAGGTCGAGGCTGATTCCACTGGGCCACCAGTGCTGGCGCTTTACTTTGTGTAAATAATTTCATCACCACTGCTCTCAAAATAGTGAAGGAAATCATCGTGAGGCAACCGGCATGTCCTAGAACCAAAAATTCGAAGACATGCGACGTCTACCGACCCGCACTGGGCCCGCGTGGTAGATTACAGCCCACTCCTTCTCGTAGAAAGGAAGCCCGTGTCCCAGCAGTGGGAACAATATAGGATGATTACAGAGGCGGCGTAAGGCGTGGGCGACGACGTGGGCCACCGCCTACGGCCTCATGGTCCGAGGGAGGGGCCTCGCATCACGCATGCATTAGGTAGCCGTGAAAGCGTCGAAAAAAATGTACTCGTACTAAAACGATAAATATAACTGACAAGATCCCTCCAGGAGCATTCCTAACACTGAACGTGTTTTAAAGCTTAATATTACGCAAACGGATCCCTGAATAGAAAAAAGGTTGACACAGAGCCGCAATATTTTTGAGCAACCTATCCTATAACTCAACCTGGGGGCCTACCACCAGCTCATAAAGCAGTATTATTTTAATATTACTTCAGTGTGGGAAAGAGATGAAGCTCTACAGGACGTGTAGCTCCATCTCTTTCTCCCACTGAAGTAATATTAAAATTTTTGAGCTGGTGGTAGGCCCCCTGTACCTAAAAATTTGACAACTGTTTAACTGTTTTTTTTTTCTTCTTGCGCCACTAGAGGGTCTCGCGAAATGTACCTCGCCTGTAGTAACTAACTGTTTATTTATTTTACCTCGATGGTCCTAGTTTATCATTTATAATAACTTCCAATTATAGCTTTAAATAGCTTTATGTAAGCGGGCACGCCCTTTATGCCTGGAGGCTTTTATTTAGATACGAGTATTTAGTTCTGTTTACGTTTAGTTTTTATTTTTTATTTCTGCTTGAGTATAGTTCTCGATGTTTTTGGTTGGTATATTGGCGTGTGCTAGCTGACATATGGCGAATAATTTATCATTTAAATTATGTTTTGTGTTGCATAATAAACTTACATTATGCATTTTGCATACTATTGTATAGAATCACTAGCGGACCTGACAGACGTTGTCCTGTCCGAACAGCGCCACCTACCGGGTCCAATTGTGAATCTAAACCATTCCCAGATCCCCTTGAACACACACAAAAAATTTCATCAAAATCGGTCCAGTCGTTTGAGAGAAGTTCAGTGACATACACACTCACAGAAGAATTATATATATAAAGATTTTTCTAACTTGAACAGACAGCTGTGCTGCTGGGGAGTTTGTTGCGCCACTTCTTCTTCCCAGCTAAAGGCACTAGGAAGTGGTGAAGGGTGGGCGTTTTGGGGGACTGTCTTATGTAATTTTGACGTTCGAAAAGTGCTGATTCTCAGCCTAGTTTGAATAAATGACTTTTGAATTTGAATTTGAATTTTGAATTTTGCCCACATAAAATTTTGATCTTGCCCCGCCACTGGATGATTATGGTAAATACCTGCAAAAGGATTGCCAACCTATGAGATAATCAGTCATATGGAAATTTGCCATCATTTTTTCAGCCAAAAGACGTCCACTGCTGGACATAGGCCTTCCCCAAACACCGCCACTTCGACCGATTCTCTGCTTTCCGCATCCAGCGGATTCCTGCGGCCTTCACAAGGTCATCGGTCCATCTTGTGGGAGGCCTTCTAACGCTACGTCTTCCGGTACGTGGTCGTCACTCCAGAACCTTTCGACCCCATCGGCCATCCGTTCTGCGAGTAATGTGCCCTGCCCATTGCCACTTAAGTTTGGCAATTCTTCGGGCTATGTCGGTTACCTTGATACTCCTGCGGATCTCTTCATTTCTGATTCGATCACGTAGGGAAACTCCAAGCATAGCCCTCTCTATTGTCCTTTGGGTGACTTTTAGCCTTCTGATAAGGCCCATTGTGAGCGGCCACGTTTCAGTACCATAGGTCATCACTGGCAACACGCACTGTCAAAGACTTTCGTCTTGAGACACTGTGGGACGAAAAGATATTGCGTAGCTTCCCGAACGCGCTCCAGCCGAGTCGGATTCGACGATTGACCTATTGATTGGAAATTGCCATAGTAGAGGTAAAAAAAAATGTCTCTGGCTGTCAAACATTCCACCTCGGACACAAACCTCAGATTAGCGGCTATTATAAGTGTCGAAAAGCATCGAGTTAAGGACATTTAGCCACAGGGTTGACTAACAGTTGGTCGGCCATATTCTCTTACAGTTATCAACTGTGCACACTGTGACAAAACTGTCTAATGGTTCAAACCGCATGACTGATGCGTTTGTACTGGCGCGCACAGAAGTTTTTTTATTAACTCTTTTTTTAGATAGAACCAGAATGGGTACCCGCGAAAAATCTTTTTTTTTTTTTAGTTTTTTTTTTTCATATTCAGGCACCTCTTGAACTGTAATTTATGACGAATTTAATGTATTCTTGTTTGTTTTTTAATATTTAATTTGAGTTTTAATTTTTATTGTATTTTAATTTTGATTGTATTTTAATTTTGATTGTATTTTGATTTTGATTTTAATCTTATTTTTATTGAATTTTACATTATTTTTTTCAATTCTATTTTAATTTTGTTTGTAAATGTGTATGCCTATTCTAATAATAATATGAGTCTATGTTACTCGAAATAAATAATTTGAATTTGAATTTAGGTCGTGAGCTATACGAATATCAAAAATATATTTTGCGTGAGACTTGAAAATTCATTCGCTGTAACAATGTATAATAGATATGATTTTAGATCGTTTTATTCTTTTGCAGAAAGTTATATAGGTCAAAATTGTGTGGGAAATAATTGTATGGGAAATAATTGTATTTGGGTTAAAAATAAATGTTGTAAAAGAAGTCAACACAAAGCCTAATAATCACGTTATTAACTAAATAATTATTATTTTCTTAAATCATAATAAGTAGGTATTATAAAAGTACCAATTACTAATAATATAAAAAGTAAAAAAAACAGTGGCACTCCGGGAGTGCCGACAGAAGTGAAAACTTGAACAATTTTATTGTGCAGGAAATACTTTTATTGAGGTGTCAGTAACGGTAACGGTGTCGTGAGTTCAATTGTTTTTCCCATCCCAAAACTGCCCAACGCGCCTAAAGAAGTTTTTACTTCAAAAATATTTATCATTAGTTAGGAAATAAACGCATTCATTTTCATCTTTGTTAATTTGAGTCCTACTTTCAGTTCATAAGTTTGAGCTAAAAGTACTAGCCATTTAAGAATATTAACAGCTTATGTAAGACATATTCGTGACGAGAAATAACTTAAAATTTTGTTTTGCCTAAAGAACAAAATCTTGGTCAATTAGTATAATTATGTCTCTCTGCCGTTGCCCACATTCTCGTTAATGGCTAGTCTTTAAACTTAAACAATACCTATCCTAAACATTTAGCAGGCATTTAAAATAAGAAGTAGGCATAGCTTGCGAAATACCTAAAGTCTTTGGTACCTACCAAATATTTCTCATCTCAAAATGCTTCGAGTACCTATAGAATAATGACAATTCATTTATTTTCAAACGACAGAGGCCCATAGAAGTCACTAAAGTAAAAAAAAAATCTAGACTTAAGTGGCATTTGGTGTCAACGTCGTGTTCAATAACTCAATAAATAAATTACACAATATACAACAAATTGTAAATTGTGTAATTTGTTTATTGAATTTAATATTAATTAGTCTAAACTACCTTACTGAATTTGTAAATACTTAATTTAATATTTTTTATATGTAGTTAAATTTTAAATATTATTGTACCTACCTGCTGTAACTATAAAATTTGTATGCCGCTGGCAAAACATAGAGAGTCAACTAAATTGTTACTGAAGACCTGTATTTAACAAATAAATATTCATTCATTCATATATGTACAGACGCCAGCATATCAAGCTACCCGAAACTGTCAAATTTTCTGTAATGTGCTAGCGTCTGTACGTAATAATAAAAATTCAGTATAATTATTTAATTTTTAATTTAATTTATTTAAATCATTATGTATTATGATTATAACATAATTCTAATTGGGGTGTCTGGTGGCGTGCGTTAATTCCCGGACATGTTGTATAATTATAATGTACGAGCGACGCTTAGTTTGTAGCAATGTCACATTATATTGTTACTTTTGATTAATAAACTTAATTATTATTTCCTTTATTGGCTTTTTGTACATATTGATTAATTTTTTGAAATATTTTTATAAAAACAAAAACAACAGTCCATGCTACCGGTGATCAGGGCTCCTGAGAGAGGAACCTCCTAACGATACACGCCATGTCCAGAAGTACCGTTTTCTGGATCAAGCCCTTAATCCAGCTGCCTAACGTTATTACTATTCATGTAAAACCAACGTTTAGTGTCAAACTCAAAAGCCGATATTTACTATTACGTAACAATATAAAATGCCTATTTTAAATACACTGTTGAAAATTGGTTAATTCAACAACGAGCATGTCGCAATACTAAGCTGTAAGTAATTGCTTGTCCCACATTCAATTTTCTTAAACCTTTTATGGGGTTTCAAATTAAAGTATAACGAGCATAATTGAATTTAATTCATAGTTAAAATTCTGATTCTCTAATTGATTTCGTAACAGAATGTTATACATAATTTGCATGTTATAGTAAACATCGTATTCCATAGAACGTCTAGTGGTAGGGCAGAGTGGAAGGTAATGGGCCACGCAAGAGGTCACCGATGAGGTGGACCGATCAAATAAAATCCGCGGTTGGAGGCCCTGTTAATGAATGCGCCAGACTGTCATGTAACAGAACCGAATGGAGAGAGATCGTGAGGCGGGCAACGACTACACCTGCGATTGGACATAGTTCATTGTGACCACGACCGCTCTGTCAAGAGCGAAACGAAGAAGAAGAAGACAGCACGACCAAAGAAACGATGGATTGATTATGTGAAGGATGATATGGCTTAAAAGAAGATGACTACTGAGATGAAAACTAATAGAGAAAAAAGAGAAGGAGAGAAGAGAAGAGAAGTATAGAAGACACCAAGACATGCTGCCTACCCCAAATAAACTAATATACAGACAGAAGAATGAGGCATCATCAAATTAGATGCACTTATAAATATATTAAAAGCACAATACAATTTAAGAGCAGTGGTGGCCCAGTGGTATCGGCCCCGACTTATGAGTTGTAGGTCGTAGGAACTCAGACAGGTGCTTTAATAATAATAATATATTTATTTCAGACCAAATTACACGATCCATAAGTTGTTAGTAAAGGTCTTAACCTAATGTTAATAAAAACCACACTATATACAAAATTGAAACGACTGACACCTACGTGTGCAGTCGTATCCAGTGAGCCAGCATGGGGCTGTCCCACTTATCACACAGTACACTCAAGATGCTGTGGGAGCTAGCACGTATTCTACCGAGAATAGAAGCGCACCGTTTCCGTATAATGGCATGAAAACCATCAACCTTGGCCTCGGTGAACATTCCGGAAGCGCTACAAAAGCGTGGTAGACCCAACAGCATCCTGAATACATTGTTATACTGGACACGCAGGGCGTTGTATACCCTCCGCGTATACCTGACCCACAGACTACACGTGTAAAAAGACTGGCAGTATGCTCTGAAATGGGTTATTTTGCTTTTGCTTTTTTTTGGCTTTACTTTGTGTAAATAATTTCATCACCGCTACTCTCAATACGGTGAAGGAAAACATCGTGAGGAAACCGGCATGTCCTAGAATCAAAAATTTGAAAACATGTCACATCTACCAACCCGCACTGGGCCCGCGTGGTGAATTACGGCCCACTCCCTCTCACCGAAAGGAGGTCTGTGTCCCAGCAGTGGGAACATTATGGGCAGACTATCCTATACAATACAATTTAATTGAATAAATCGATATATACTTTTATTACATAATTAAGTAGTCTCTCATAAATAAAAGCATAAATTGTTAATATGTTAATCAAATAAAAATTGCCAATATCATGAACACGTAACGGAAATATTATTTATAAAACATTATTTATAATAATTATTATAACTTCCGATGCTTTCGTTTATTATATATTTATTCAAATTAGCCGTTTGAGTATTATATTTTAACTGAATGCAATCTCTTTTGGGTCAGGCAACAAATTACTTTTAATTATATTATATTAAGTTGTATGGCTATATAAATGCTCAAGTAGTATCGGATCACCTAACTACTACCTAATAGGATAGAGCAAACATGTAATCACAAATATCCGTGCGTAATCAGCCTATAATGTTCCCACTGCTGGGACACAGGCCTCCTCTCTTCGAGAGGGAGTGGGCTGCAATCTACCACACGGGCCCAGTGCGGGTTGGTAGATGTCACATGTCTTCGAATTTTTGGTTCTAGGACATGCCGGTTTCGTCACGATGTTTTCCTTTACCGTTTTGAGAGTAGTGGTGATGAAATTATTTACACAAAGTATCTGTCTGGGTTCCTACGACCTACAACTCGTAAGTCGGGGTCGTTATCACTAGGCCACTGCTAACTGTAAGCCAATACATAACAATTGGAACCGTGCACCTAGCTTCTGGCGTTTCTTAAGTGCCGATGTAGGTTTATGTGAAATAAAATATTTTGGAACGGAAAAATTAAGAAGTAGGTTGAAAAGCCTTCTGTTAGAAGAAAGCCTATTACAGCACTGACGAATTTCTGAATGATAAATTAATCTAATTCTTGTAATTATGTTATTTCTAATTACTTTGACATTAAATTGATTATTTTATTAAAATATTAAGAGTTGTTGACATTATTCTGTAGTACATTTTAATTTTTAAATTCTAATTTGGACTGTTAATAATAATGAATAAGTTTATAATTAATTGATTAAATGTACGTACCTACCTACTTATTATTGTACGCCGTTAAGGCAAAACATGACTGTGATATAATTTAATTGTAACATCTTGCATGCCATGTGTGTGTATACTCATGTTTTGGACAAATAAATGATCTTTATCTTATCTTATCTTATAAAAAAGCGTCGTTTTTTTTAAATAATCATTCTTTAAAATAATATGAAAATATACATAGGGCTTTCCGTGGCTTCTTCAAACCTTCATAAATATTTTCCATGACCCAGATTCTTTTTCTAAAATAAAAAAACGTCTAAGTTGCTCCTTAAAACATCAGCTATCTGCCAGTGATCCCGTCAAAATTCGTTCAGCCGTTTCAGAAATTAGCCGAAACAAAAAGTCAGAAAAAAAATGTTATAAGTACCGTTTATACTTTTATATGCATATAGTAAACAGCTGTTATTTTAACATTACAAATAAACACTTCAATTTTATTTATTTGGTTAGATAACGCTTTTCTCCCCGACTGTTCAAGTACACTTGCCTACACATATCGTTGATATGCAACCGAAAGGTCACAGAGGTCGCCCCTGAAGGCTTACCTGACCTCGACACACTGTTTACTTCGATGTTAACCGAATTCATATAAATATTGCCAAATAGACTATGTATTATACTAACAAAAGGTACAAAGAAGTTCAACTAGCTTCTTCCTTTGTGTTTTCATGAGCTCTCTCTCGATCTCTTCATCTTCAACAATATTTCAGCTGAATTACTGGACATAGGCCTCCCTCAGGTGTCGCCGCGTCGACCGGTCTCGTGCTTCTTGCATCCAGCGGATTCCCGCGACCTTCAATCCTAACTTAATAATTATTTATTTATTAAAACTTTATGCATTAGTAAAAAAAAATACTGTACAAAGACGGACTTAATGCCTGAGGCATTTTCTACCAGTCAACCTTAGGGGCCATCCATAAATTACGTCACACGTTAAGGGGGAGGGTGGGGGTCGACGAAGTGTGACATTGTGTGACAAGGGGGTGGGAGGGGTCCTAAATTTCGTGACGTCACATTTCAAAATATATTATATCTAAGTATTAAAACACGAACTTTAAACTATTAAATAATTTAAAGGAGTGGGTTCAAAGTCCATGGACTAAAGATTATTAAGTTTCTATTATATTAATATTTTTGTTTTGTTAATTTCTTTAATTAATATAATTAATCTTTTTTTGTTTTGTTAATTGTTTGATTTGATGTTAATTTTATTAAAAAATAATTTAAATGGAAATAAAACTGATTTCGGAACCGCTGTTTTCATTCAATAATTTCTAAATGTAAATTTGGAAAATATGTGACGTCACACTAGGGAGGGAGGGAGTCTCACAAATGTGACCAGCTGTGACAAGGACGGGGGGAGGGGCAAAAAATCATGAAATTCGTGTGACGTAATTTATGGATGACCCGTTAGGATGATGCAGAGACAAAATATGGCAGGTGCAACATAATTGATAGATAACTCGAAAAAGAATAAATACTAATACATAGATACATACATACATATAAACAAAATAAACTTAGTCAGGAGAAATAACGATAGATAGAGGAGTAAACGAATCCAGCAAATCAGCGCTGGGATGACAATTATAAATGCGAAAATGAGTTTGTTTATTACGCTTTCACACTAAAACGGCTGAACAGATTTAGAAGAAATTTGGTAGCAATTGACTTTTTATCCCGGTAGTACGTTCCCATGGGATAGTTTCCGTCCGGCATACAGAGAAGCCGCGGGCAAAAGCTACCGCTGGTCATTGGTACATCCACCGGACTGGACCGGTTGGTCGATGGGGGCGTAGGTGGATAGCCCCCACGCTACGCCTTGCGGTACGCTGTCGCCACTCCAGAAACTTTCGACCCCATCATCTATCAGTTCCACGAGCTATCTCTAACCAACACCAAAATAGGAAGGCCTTATTAAAGTAACGTTAGCGTTCGTCATTAAAATTTGGTTAGCACAAGCAAAGTTTTCAGTAAGTACCAATTTTGGCATGATATGCGAATTAGTTCCTTTGGTTATTAATCATTGTTTCAGAAAATCATTGTAGTGCTAGTCAAAATCATAATCAGCCTATAATGTTCCCACTGCTGGGACACAGACCTCTCTGTGAGAGGGAGTGGGCCGTAATCCACCACGCGAGCCTAGTGCGGGTTGGTAGATGTCACATGTGTTCGAAATTTTTGGTTTACTTTACAGTCCTAGTACTATGTACTAATTTTTACTAAGTACTCCTTAGTACAAAGCTACTGCGCTTTTTACCTTCCAAGATTTGATTTGCCACACCGAGCGCTGAACGCAGAGAATTCGCTTACTCTGCGTTCAGCGCTCGGTGTGGCAACACGCCGTGTTCGGGTTCGCGACAAGTCAATCGTCATCCTGAGGATGCCTTGTTGAGAGGTGAAACACGTGTTTTTTATGGCTCTTTAGAAATAGCTAAGTGGAACAGGTTACTAAATATATCCACGTCTATTGTATTTTATCACTGAGTAACATAGGCTATTAGGCATAAACGCGGGCGAAGCCGCTGGCGGAAGCTAGTATGTACAAATTTGACTATATACTCCTTAGTACAACGTAACTGAGCTTTTTACGTTCCAAGATTTGAAATGTGTCGAACACAAACGGTGAACTAAGGATTGTCGCAAGAATGGGCGTTATCTTGTCTACTATAAAACTGTGATCAAGCAGATTTCGATCGTCAAACATGAACTTCAGCGGTCGAAATTTCCAATAGACCTATACTCCGTTTGAAATAAGATTAGACATTTAAACAAACCTTTTTTACAGTCCTTTCAACCGATTTTGACTTCTATACCGTAGGTATAAGGATGGCATTAAAAGCAAAAAAAGTGGTTACAAACCAACTGTTTACTGCAGCTGTTATTTGTCATGCCACCAACACAATAGAAGTCAAAATCGGTTGAACGGACTGTAAAAAAGGTTTAGTTAAATGTCTAATCTTATTTCAAACGGAGTATACAGTATTTGTATTTTCTTTAATGAGTATCATCGAACTTCCGAATACAAACGAATGCTAATTTCCATGTCCATCAATTATTAGATTTATCGTGTATAATAATTTGAATTCAGAACTTAGTACTTTAATGATTGATTTCCGTGTGAACTTTATAGAGCTGTAAAACTATTTTCCTATCTGTCGTGCCTGCGGCTTTAGCGGCTTTCCTCCCATTTTTTAAATAAATTACATAAAGTTAAAAGGGTATTAACAACTCTATATACTTCCAAGTCGATTAAGAGCGTCCGGTCTACACCAAGTGCAAAGGGCAACTGATAGAAATCCGACGACTAACGAAACACGAGGTTTTCCGAGGGACATTGAGAACATAGTTTGTCTGTACTTGCTTTGCAGAGAGAAACCTTTTAAAAGAACTTGGTACTCCAAATTCCTTAATGAGTGTTTAGTGGCATGAGGAACAGGGTGTAAAGTTCACTCATCCACCATAGAAAAGGGAGGATCCTCCGACCAGACAGGTGTTGTGTCTGGCGGGCAACTGCCCATCGGTTTGAAGTTGAAATCTTGTATCTATGTCGATCGCTCGGTAAACTCTAACTGCGCGATGCAGGATTTGTGTGACGTCATGTCTTTGATGCGTAGTTCGTATGGTGGCGGTGTAACCGCTACAAGTGTAATAAATTAGTAAAATATTGTACAGTGCGTTCATTAAAACTTGTCTAGTGACGCACTGAATTTTGCAGTCATGTGATTGGTTGTACCTACTGTTCTGTCAGTTGCTATTTTGAACTCTATTGGTATTGAAACTGAGACTGCAAACTTCAGTGCTACCAATCGCGTCATTGGACAAGTTATAATGAACGCACTGTACTTAGTAAGAGCTGATCAAAAAATGGGCAAGGTAACTGTCAAAATGGTGCTGTCGTGGCTAGTTCCCAAAACAAACTAATAATACAAGGCGCGAGGTGGTTTTATTTTATTTTTGCAAAAATGACGTTTTGTTGTGTTGCTAAATATTTCGAAATTGGAGCTCACCATTTTCTGATAGACCCTAAAATTAAAAGATGGTTCTTTAAAACTATTCGTAGTTTTATTTTAATTTAGACAGAGTGGAGAGGTTATGTCGGAAATATTTTGAAGAAAGTGTTAAAAAATTTAAAGTTTTATTCTGACACTATCCATGTCAGTAATTGATTTAAAATACCTATTGAAATAACCGCAAACAACTAAATAGTGATATAAAACCAAACTCATAGTCATGAATTAACACAAACTTGCATGAATGAACGAAATGTCAACTTTATGTCAATTTTATTATCTATTTAAGGACCTAGCTATGTTGACGCCATCTATAGCTTTGCCCGACCTTCCCCATTTAAAGTACTCACTTAAGGTGATGAACCTTCTTTACATTTTTATTTTATAATAGAATTATGTGTAAGTTCTAAAAGCACGCCCTTTATGGAAATGAAACGCCTACTGCGCCTACATTTTTTATTGTGAGATGAAATTAATCTCTTATGTTTTATACAACTTTTTAGTTACATCGTCGTTATGGTAACTAAACGACCTTGGTATGATGAAGTTCTTGGTTGATAGATGTTAGGATTGATAAAGAAATGTCCAAATACTGAAGCTATTTTAATTTGTATAAATCTATGATTTGAATGCAACAACACGACACTTAAGGGGGGATGCGCTGAGATAACCCGCGAAATTCAATTTTTTTTACGTTTTTTGCAATTTGCATGTCAGTGTCAGTTTGTATATTGATCAAAATACGATTTGTGACCGTAACAAATGTGCATTTATCGAATTAAAATAATTAAACTCGTCAAGAGAGTAAGAATTCACTTAGAATGTCACGATTTCATGAAATAGTCAAAAAAATCTGCTCAACGACGTAAATAACGCAATGAATGTTGTTTAACTGTCAAAATGAAACAAATTTGTCATAATCGTTTACGAAAATAAGTTACGCAATTAGGGTACTAGTGTGTGGACACTTTGAATATTCCAAAATATGGGATATGGTTTTGTCAAGAGCACCGCATTTGCACTGGGTATCAGTGGGATCTTTAATCCCCCATTTTGCTAGATTGTGCTTGCAGCGGCCTACTTCGGCCCGCAGTCGAATTAAATCTTAAGACGCAGATATATGCCAGTGGCCTTGAGTAGTTAGTTTACGTGTTCTGTGTTGAGCTCACGCAACGCGTCGTACGTCCAGCCAGTAATAGGACTCGCCCATTAAGGAGCGCTGTCCCAAATTAGACGCATTATTAATTTATTACACGTAAAACAAAAGATATTTTAATAAAACACGTATACTAAAAGATTAGTAATTTAATTGTCTTTAATGTGGTGAAATTTTCAGAAAAATACGCTTGATGGATTTTGCGTCATTCTCAGTTTTTTATCCGCGTTAGACATAACTTTAAAAATTAATTTCACTATGTAATATAAACATAATCTAAAATATTCACATATTAAGTTATTAAAAAATGCTCTAATTTAACATATATTTTTTCCAAATCATTAACACTACTTGTTTAGACATGATCTTCAGTATAAAATCATTAAAAGTCAGTCATTTTCGCCTTAATGATAATAACGAATGAGCAATGTAATCTATTGAAGAAATGCTTGCGTAAATAGCACGTTGGTCTTGCCAATAAATGTCATACGAGTAGTAATAATAATGAGACATGTTTAGTTACCTTTTATGATTTATGACTATATGTATGAGTAGAGGACGAGAAGCTTATAAAGTAGACACCTACTTACAGTAATAATAATCCCATCAAAAACATAACATGTAAAAAAAATCGAGTCTCGCAACGCAGTTCTTGTACCGCAAAAATTTGTGAGATCTAATGTAAATCCAAATCAGTTATTTTATTCAATACATACAGTAACTTTGTCCAACAAGTTAACTAATAACATTTAATTGTGACCGGATCAATATTCGACATCTTTATTTATTTATTTATTTAAATAACATGGGAGACTTACATCTAAAACAAACAGATCAAAGACAGTACATTAGTCTGAAAGCCAATTACAGGTCTCCACTTATAAAATACAGAAAAAAAAGTAAATTCAAAGGACATTCACAACAAGTTACTATATACTACAGCATAATTACTATGTTGCTCGCACTGCATAGCAACCATCATAACAAAATTTACTATATGAAAAAGTTACGGCTTAAGCACTTCCTGACTGACGACACACTAGTTATAAACGGATCTATATCGTACTGTTTACAAAGCCTGTTTAAATTTCTGCTTGCACGCACAATGTACGAATTTTGCCTATAATTGATTGAAGCAAATGGCACGCGCAAAGGTGGATTGTATCGCTTGGACTTCATGGGAATGCTGAAATAAAATTTTGTCAAAATATCGGAACAGTTTATAGTATTGTTAAAAATTTTCAACAAACACACACAGTCAGTAATCTCACGGCGGTTGAGTAAAGGTAATATATGAAATTACCTTTACTCAACCAATTTACTCAATTTATTAATTTCTTTAATAAATAGATTAAAAAACCACAAGTCTAAAAGGTTTTTCTTAAAGGTACAGGGTACAGACTGACAGAGCTATTCAGATTCATAACTTCAATATGAATTTATCTTCTACTTAGCATGTCGATAGAAATCTAAATTATTTCAGTCCAAAACTGAACTACGACAATTGCATTTTCAGCAGCGTTCGTTCCTTTAACGTACTGCTTTCAGGGCAGCATAGGGATGATGCCTGTGTCAACAGAAAGAAATTTTATTTAGTCCGTCAGTCAGATAATAAAAAATATTATACACGTATTTTTTGCTTTATCGTAATAATAAAACCGGCCAAGTGCGTGTCGGACCACGCACAATGAAGGGTTCCGTAGTTGGGATGAATTTATCCCAAAAACAAACTTAACTTTGTAGTTGAAAAATATGTTCTCCCATACGGAATGTATGGGAAAACATGTTTTTGCAACTGCAAAGTTAAGTTGGTCGATTATTACTCGTTAACCTGTAAAGCCTACTTAGCTGTGATAGTTTTCCTTTTAATTTCGTTATATAAGCTACTGTTGTGATTTTTTTCACACACCCAAAACCAACCATTTAGCCGGCAGGGGGGGGGACACTTGACTCTAACAAAAATTAGCACTTTAAAGCTTAATATTTTGGAAACGGATTCCTAAATCCAAAAATAGTTTTCACAAACTCATAATGTTTTTGTAAGACCTTTGCAATGATATCCCACACTATGGGATAAAAAAATAAAAAATAAAACATCACCACTTTACGTGTATGGGAGGTACCCTAAAAAAAAATGTTTTTCATAATTTTGTTTTACCACTTTGTCGGCGTAATTAATATGTATACCTATGTCAAATTACAGCTTTCTAGTACTAAGGGTCTCGGAGCTAGACCGTGGACAGACAGACAGACAGACGGACATGACGAAACTATAAGGGTTCCTTGTTTACTACGGAACCCTAAAAACTGGCCAAGTACACACGGCTACACATCAGGCTATACATTTCCAGTAAGAGCTGACCTCGCATTGTACGGAAATGTTATACAATGCGAGATCAGCATAAACTGGAAATGTATAGCTTGATGTGTAGCCGTGTGTACGTGTCGGACCACGCACAATGTAGAGTTCCGTAGTTGGGATGAATTTATCCCAAGAACAAACTTAACTTTGTAGTTGAAAACATGTTCTCGGTCACGTTGGGGGTCGCTTCGTCACAAGAAAGTATAAATTCTACATACTCGTGACGTCATGGCACATTTTAACTCAATGTATTACCGTAATCTTTTGTTAACGTAAAAAAATAAAAAATACGTGTCCAATATTTTTTAATAATATACCTGCCGAACAAAAAAACTGTAGTCATCGTCCCAAATATAATGGTGTAAATTAATGTGCCATTTTTTGTGGAACAGCCCTTATATCAGCCTATTTACAGTTACTCCACCCCACAATAGGAACTCAAATGTCATTAGCTTTATTATTTACACACACGTATTTACATTATTTAAAAACTAGGGGCTTGTGGCTAAGTAATAACAGCTGCACGGGTCGATCGATCAGGTTAAGCTACGCTTGCCGCGGTTGGTCCGTGGATGGGTGACCATCTTTACATACCAAGTCCCCTCCGTGCCTCGGAAAGCACGTTAAGCCGTTGGTCCCGGCTGTCATTTGTAGATCTTTGACAGTCGTTACGGGTAGTTAGAAGCCCAAAAAGTCTGACAACCAGTCTTACCAAGGGGTATCGTGTTACCTAGTCACTAGGTTGTGGAGGTCAGATAGGCAGTCGCTCCATGTAAAATACTGGTATTCAGCTGCATCCGGTTAGACTGGAAGCCGACCCCAACATAGTTGGGAAAAGGCTAGGCAGATAATGAAAAACTATCATACTTAAAATAATAATTAATATGTACAAGTATATAAAAAGGGGGGGGGGGAAATAATCATAGGGCATCAAAAAATTCGTCCGCATCGCTGTCAGTAGGAAAAGTGCCCAAAAGGCTGGCAGCATTGCCACGTTGTATGGCAATGCTGATTCTTTGACCAAAGAATAGGCCAGCACTCTAGTCACGTCTGGAACTCAAAAGGCTATTTATTACATGCTGCACTAGTTGACGTCATTACGTCAGCACCGGCTGTCGCTAAAAACCATCGCTGGGGCTCTGTTTCGCATTTTGTCGCTGCATTATGCTGAGCGATGGCTGTTTTGCATGGATATGACGCATATTTTCCCCGAATTTGTTATTTCATGATTGTGTTCTTTCTTTGCGTCATGTTTACCGCAAATATACATATTTTCTTTCTTTTTTTTCTTTTTTTAAAAACTAAGAAAGCATCAGCAATGAATATATCTAAGATACTGCTCCTTAGGATAATTTATAATCTAGACAAAATGAAACTGGTTGCTAATATTTTTTTTTGTTATATCACGTTGTGATTTTTTTTTTTTTTGGGTGGCAAATTATCAAATAACTTCTCCCGCTCTGGGCGGAGCGGGAGAAGGCCCTAGCGGACCCCGTCAATTCTGCTGACATCTCTTTGAGGCTTGTGATTACTTCCTCACATACTGACTTATTAATTGTAAAATTTTAGGAAAATCGTCTACTTTTACAATGTTTGTAAATATGTGAGCGCCATGTTTCTATAACATAATTAATTTATCTGTCGTTACTTCATTTTTATTTTCTTTTACCTATTATGGTATAGTAATTTTATTTTATTCTCGGTGCATTGTCTTCACATATAATTATTTAACTAATGTATGTACCCACATAGGTATATTTTTTTTAAACATTTTAAAAGAGTAACGGTGAAGTATCGTGCCTATTCTCCTCCATACGAAAACTACCTTTTGGGTGTCCGTATGGATTGAGGAGCCATGTCTCATATTTAAACGCGGGTACTACCAATATTTAGTAGTAAATTAGGTGATTTTGTAGGCCCGCAGGTAGGAAGGGGCGACTAGAATCAATTCTATTATTTTGTCAGTTTTGACGTTCAGAAGTGTCATACAAGGACCTATTTGAAATAAATGATTTGATTTTGAATAATTACCTACCACGACTGCTTTCTTGAAGAAAGCCTAAGAAGACCCAGCTTTCTGGACGAAAGCCGGCTTTTATGCCGTATTTGATAGCATTGAAAGCTGACCCCAACATAGTTTAGAAGGCAAGGCCAATGGCGATGAACATGAAAGTGCGTAATACCAGTCAACAATGAACTAATATTAATTATCAATTTGCCTTTAACGGGAGCTTTTGTCTCGTTAAAACTACAACATAAGTTGGGAAGGTCACAACTAATGAGGCAAAATGTATTATTCGGTTTTGTAATCACCCTTTCATATTTTACCAAAGAAATATAAGTATACAACTATGGCCTGTATTTTAGAATAATAAGTAGTCACGCAATATCTTCTCGTCCCGCATACCACAGTGCCTCAAGACGAAAGTCTTTCGACCAGTGCGTGTTGCCAGTGATGACCTATGGCACTGAAACGTGGTCGCTCACAATGGGCCTTATGAAAAAGGCTAAGAGTCACCCAAAGAGCAATGGAGAGGGCTATGCTTGGAGTTTCCCTACGTGATCGAATCAGAAATGAGGAAATCCGCAGGAGAATCAAGGTAACCGACATAGCCCGAAGAATTGCCAAACTTAAGCGGAAATGGGCAGGGCACATTGCTCGCAGAACAGATAGCCGATGGGGCCGAAAGGTTCTGCAGTGACGACCGCGTACCGGAAGACGTAGCGTTGGAAGACCTCCCACAAGATGGACCGATGACCTTGTGAAGGCCGCAGAAATCCGCTGGATGCGGGAAGCACAGAACCGATCGAAGTGGCGGTGCTTGGTGAAGGCCCATGTCCAGCAGTGGACGTCTTTCGGCTGAAATGATGAAGTAGGTAGGCTCGTGGTTAAATAATAACAGCCGCTCAGGTCGATCGAAGGTTAAGCTACGCTTGCCGCGGTCGATTCATAGATGGGTGACCATTTATTACATATCGAGACCCCTCCGTGCCTCATAAAGCACGTAAGCCGTTGGTCCGGCTGTCATTCGTGGATCTTTGACAGTCGTTACGGTTCGTCAGAAGCCCAAAAGTCACGCATGATGACCTCATGCACAGCATTAGCGCTTGCGACCACCATACCAGCGAGGCAGTCTTGGTCTTTTCACTTTACTTTAAACGAGCAATCTTTGTGTAATATATATTTATAATCACATTTTGGAAAACGACTCTAACGATTTCGATGAAAGTTGCATTATAGGAGTTTACGGGAGCGAAAAATCGATCTAGCTAGGTCTCATATCTGGGAAAATTTCTTTTTTTCCTTATTTTCACCCGAGCTGAGCTCGGTCGCCCAAAGTTTAGAACAAGATGGTTACCTTAGATAATAACATGGCAGCATGGAATTAGTAAGTGCCTAATATCACGACAGCATGGAATTAGTATTTTCACCAGAGCTCGGTTGCCCAGGTACTTCACATTATTCTCAGTAGCACCCCGGAGCTGCGATATTTGATGCCTTGAACTCTACCCCAAGATTTCACAAGAAATCTTCAGTTCATCAAAATGCAAAACCGACATCACAATTGTTTCCACCTTCAAGATCAAATCGCTCTCGTCGAACCTTGATAATGACTTCAATCTCAGACTGGACCGGTGTATCCAGTTAATAGTGTTAGCTTTGCCCATAACTGTTAACTATTATTTACTATTAGAATATCTTCGTCTACACGTTGGCAACATCGTAATAGGCGGAGAGTGAAAGCTTTATGTGGCTGTTAAAAAAGCGAGTGATAGCCGATTTTTTGCGTCATGTTTGCCGTAAATAAACGTTTTTTCTTTCTTTCTTTCTATATGCGTATTAGTGGCTCAATTTTTGATGCAGATTTGGCAATAGATTTTGCAACTCGATTTATTACATAGTGAGGTTTAAAGTATTTTATATCGAAGATTTTCATATACCGAAATTGTTTATGTAATATGTGATTTGCGGCGGTAATGTACAATTTTAAGCTTTAAAAGCTGATTTAAAACCAGCCTGCAGATCATGCCTGGATCAAAAAACCGAAATTCTATTTAGTCCGTCAGTCAGATATTAAAAAAAAATATTAGACACGTATTTTTTGCCTTATCATATTGATAAAAAATAACTTAGATAAAATGCATTAAAGTTGGGGAGTGGAGGTCGCTGCGTCACAAGTAAGTATAAAATCTACATACAAGTGACGTCATGCCACATTTCAACTCAATGTATCGCCGTAATCTTTTGATTACGTAAAAAAAGAAAAATACGTGTCCGTTTAATAATCTACACGACGGACAAAAAATTAATATTTAGTCATCATACCTATTGCTGCAGTTATCCAAGATTGGTTGGGGATCAGCACCTATACTAGATACACAACTAAACTCTGATTTTTAATTTTCTGGACCAAAATGACAGCAGTAATCGACCTTTTTTACAAATAAAGTGTAATATAATTAATATTATAGAGACAACACGACAACAGTGAAGATCCTCCTGCAGAGAATGATTCAGTGGTCCTTGGTGAGAGTCACTCGGTCACTAGATTATTTACTAGATTATTTTTATGACGATGTCACGGCTACAACCCGAAATGTGGCTAGATCTAGTTTTAGTCGGCTACACCTAGGTGCGGCAGGTAGCAGTTGGTTAAATTTAGTTGTAGCAAATAAAAATGGCTGAAAGGTAGAATAGGTTAGGTTAGAACTGTGACCACATAACATACCCAGAGCCAGGGTCCAAAGAAAAAATCAAAATTCAAAATATTTTATTTTACATAAACCTACAAGGGCACTTATGAAACGTCAGAAGCTAGTTGCACGGTTCCAATTGGTCGCTTCTTATGGAGAAGAGCCGGCAAGAAACTCCACGGTTACTCTTTTCAAAATCAGTGGTTTCTACAATGTTTTCAAATTACAGTGTTAATAGGTGTAGGCCTATCAAGAAGTACCAGGTAGTTAGTAAAATAGAAAATGGTCCACAAGTCTACAGCCTACAACGTTCTCACATTCACAAAATCTAAAAGAAAATAATCTATATAAAAAATAAACAAATAATAAAAAAACTTTTTACGAAAAAAAAAACAACCGACTTCAAAAAAACACTACAAAGTGAAAAATAACTTTAATTTCGGAAGTCGGTGTCTTTGGTTTTTAATTTTCGTTCTTTGTCACCGACTTCCGAAAGTAAAGTTATTTTTCACTTTGTAGTGTTTTTTTGAAGTCGGTTGTTTTTTTTTTTGTAATTAGTTTTTATTTTTCACTTTTTAGTTGTGATACCTACCCCACACAAATTCGAATACCACTACCTGCTATGTAAATAACAGTGACAGGAAGTTATCATAATATCATCCACATACTAAGTGAGGAAAAAATACGTATTATTGAAGCTAACTCAAAAACTACCCAAGCAAAGTTAATAAAATTTATATGGGACCACCTCTGAAGCTCTACCAAACAAAAAAATAATCATCAAAATCAATTCATAATTGACGGAGTAATCGCGTAACAAACATACAAAAAAAAAACCTACAGTCGAATTGAGAACCTCCTCCTTTTGGAAGTCGGTTAAAAATAAGGACCTATTTAAACCATTTAGGCACAAGAGTTATATACTCATACCCTGACACAAAAGAATGTAACTCTTGTGCCCTCGCCGGCCGCTGCCGAGGCACCGTTGTGTGGTCACAGTTCTAACCCAACCTTACCTACAGTTTTAGCACAATGCAACCGGTAACACTTAGTTCTAGCCGTAAATTAATAGACTACATCTAAGTTTAACCAACTGCTACCGGCCGCACCTAGCTGTAGCCGACTAAAAACTAAGTACCAATAGCCGCACTTCGAGTTTTAGCCGTAACATCGACACTAAGGCCCGTATTACAGAACGTCACTCAAGCATTACTTAAAACTAGTTTCAACTAATCAAATGGCTTGAATCTAGTTTTAAGTAATGCTCGAGTATTGAGTAACGTTCTGTAATACGGGCCTAAATGTCATTTTAGTTTAACAAGTTAAAAATCAGAGTACTTATAGGTAATTACGTGATGATTCTGATTCCTGAAAACAGGACATAAGGATATTAACAAGCTGGTAAGTAAGTACAACTATTATTTCTGATCACCTTGTCAATTTTATCAAAGGCAAATCTAATTTGATTATTACAACCGTTAAATTAAAAAGAAATTACTAATTTTATTAACTATCGGAGGAAGTCGAAACCTTCAAACTTGAGGGTCAGTTACAGAACTTTGATTGCCATTCATTGTTCCCATAATCATGATAATAATCTCTAGAAAAACTTTGAATAAGTAGGTATATCAGCTGACCTTAATAATACCTACGTGTTTTTCACAAATCTGTTCCATTACAATGGGCTATTTATTTGCTCTATACTTACCGATATGGTAGCTTTTACGTAAGCGAACTTGGTCTTACCCACACTACAAGGCTGCTATATTGGCGAATACAGGGGGGGGAGGGATAGCCCCCCCGAAAGACCCAGGAATTCCATACTTTTGACTCAACTTTTCGATCCAATTCAGGTGCACTTTTTTTTACACAGGGTCTTACCCACATTAGAAGGCTGCTATATTGGCGAATACAGTGGGGGAGGGATAGCCCCCCCGAAAGACCCAGGAATTCCATACTTTTGACTCAACTTTTCGATCCAATTAAGGGCACTTTTACACAGGGTCTTACCCACATTACAAGGCTGCTATATTGGCGAATAAAGGGGGGGAGAGATAGCCCCCCGAAAGACCCAGGAATTCCATACTTTTGACTCAACTTTTTGATTCAATTCAGGTGCACTTTTACACAGCATACTCATAGGTAGGTACTTATATCAGGAAATAGAAATATATTCATTACATCAGGTGAATTTCTACTTCTCAGTTAATATACAAAGATATACCTAACAACTCTAACAAGCATGCACGTTTGGAACTGGGACCTTGAAATGAACATAAATCCTTAAAAATGCAAATTTTTACACTCTTGGGTTGAATTTATAAAAACGCTGAACACATAATTTTATAAAATTTTAAAACATTCAAGCTATAAAAATATAAAAAGATTTTTTTAGGGTTCCGTAGTAAACAAGGAACCCTTATAGTTTCGTCATGTCCGTCTGTCTGTCTGTCTGTCTGTCTGTCCGCGGTCTAGCTCCGAGACCCTTAGTACTAGAAAGCTGTAATTTGGCATAGGTATACATATTAATTACGCCGACAAAGTGGTAAAACAAAATTACGAAAAACATTTTTTTTAGGGTATCTCTCATACACTGATGTTTATTTTTTTATTTTTTTACCCCATGTTGAGGGGTATCATTGGAAAGGTCCTTCAAAAATATTGGAAGTTTGTAAAACCATTTTTGGATTCAGGGATTCATTTGCGAAATATTAAGCTTTAAAGTGCTAATTTTTGTTAGAGTCAAGTGTCCCCCCCCCCCCCCTGCCGGCTAAATGGTTGGTTTTGGGTGTGTGAAAAAAATTACAACAGTAGTTTATATAACGAAATTAAAAGGAAAACTATCACAGCTAAGTAGGCTCTACAGGTTAACGAGTGATCATCAATCAACTTAACTTTGCAGTTGCAAAAACATGTTTTCCCATACATTCCGTATGGGAGAACATATTTTACAACTACAAAGTTAAGTTTGTTTTTGGGATAAATTCATCCCAACTACGGAACCCTTCATTGTGCGTGGTCCGACACGCACTTGGCCGGTTTTTTAAATCCTGGTTCCGCCCCTGGGCTGTAAGATACATAACTAGGTATAAATAATTATAATACCTTACTATGCTTCGGAATCAGAAATGAAGAGATCCGCAGGAGAACCAAGGCAACCGACATAGCCCGAAGAATAGCGTTGGAAGGCCTCCCACAAGATGGACCGATGACCTTGTGAAGGCCGCAGGAATCCGCTGGATGCGGAAAGCACAAAATGATCGAAATGGCGGTGCTTGGGGGAGGCCTATGTCTAGCAGTGGACGTCTTTCGGCTGATATGATGATGATGATGATGACTATGCTTCAGCAGTATATACCAAACTGCTAACTCTCCTACTTTCCTCTGGGGCTGTAAAGTTGCAAAGCTACCAAGCTTTATTCAATCATCCAAAAAGTTGGCAACGTCGCATATAGCTGTCAAATAATAATAATAAATATTTATTTGGTATAAAAAATTGGTAAAATATTAACATAGAATCTTAGAAATAATTTACAAAGGTAGTGGTGCCGATTCCCTTGTTCACAAACTAAACTAAATTTAAGTTCAGTGCATCTTTTTCTTTCTATTTCATTAAGAAAAGGACAGAAGACAAATTTTAGTTTAGTCCTGTCAAATTACAGCGCTTGACGTAAATTGACGTAATTTTAGTTGGCAAGTTTTTAATCACGTCTAAACTTGTATGGAGACTGACAGGCGCTGATTAATTTGACAGGACTAAACTAAAATTTATCTTCTGTCCTTTTCTTAATGAAATAGAAAGAAAAAGATGCACTGAACTTAAATTTAGTTTAGTTTGTGAACAAGGGAATCGGCACCATTATAATGTTAGATGCCTGTCCTAGGATAAACCTGTATCACAGGCGGCATGAGTTCACACTTTATGGTAAAAGTGGGACAGTAAAATTCTTAACAATATTTAATATCCATAGTCCTAGATAACCAGTTCACTTTAGCCATTCAAACCCTGTAACCCAATATGTTTGTTTCCATATCCTGCAATAGTCCTACACCAACCAGGGGTTGTCCTTGGATGCACTTACGTAGTGCGGACAAGGATAATCGTCGGTTGGTGCCACATTTAATTAAAAATGTCTAACGGGCCTCTGCAAGTTGGCTTCGGCCCCTCGTACGCCTTCCAAAGGTCCGGGACCCCAGGGTCCCGAGATGTGTCAAAGACATATGAAAATAATTTTAATATTAGAAGTCTTGCAATAATGACAAAATGTAATTACCTAATTCATTATTTTATACCTAGTTTAATTAAATACTATTTACCTTAATGATAAAAATAACAAAAAAAAATCTCAAAATACGTAATTTGTTATTTAGTTTGCGTTAAATAGTTACTTGCACTTTATAACTTAGTTAAAAACACATAATATGATTTTGCGTCAGCAGAATTTGGAAATATTTTTTTTTTTTTAATATTTACGTTTTGATTAATTTGACAATATTACGAAGGGTAGCCAACCCTGAACTGAATGCAATAGAGTGGCAATAGATGACAAATGTTATTATTGAATTTAGTAGTAAACCGTTACAAATATCATGTACACACGATTATTTGCCTCCTTTTCGTAATCGCTCACTTCTAATACTAAATGCAAATCTCGACGCGGATTTCATTGCCGCACTGTACAAACATGTCTAGATAATAACATACAACTTGATGATCGTGACTTTTGAACTGGGAATCGGTTTATATTGTACGTTTTACTTTTTAGTCCCGGGTGAAGTATCTTGCTAGCTCTTCGGGTCAGTGACAACTCGGCCCAAATAATAATACCAGATACATATTTCACTCACACACCAATTTGTTTGGCGTTTTGACGACGTAGTACTTATCTGGTATTATTATTCGGATTTAGTTGACTCGGCTGCTGGGGGGGGAGGGGGATTTGGAAAGACGGTCCTGTCTTAGAACTGATTTTAATGGCTGCGGTACTGTTTCTATAAATATTTTGCAATAGGTTTGGCAGGGCCAAACTTACGACTCAGTGGGTCCCGCTTAATGGCAAACGACATCGCGGCAGGCCCAGACGGAGATGGCGGGATGAGCTGGACTCCTTTAAGAAAGATTGGTCCTTGGAAGCTCTAGACAGAGAGAGGTGGAAAGAGGATAGGGAGGCCTTTGCCCAGCAGTGGGACAATAACGGCAAAGAAAAAAAAAAAGTTGACTCGGGCCGAGCTGTCACTGACCCGGCTCTTCTCCAAAGGAAACGACCAGTTGGAACCATGCCTAGCTTTTGACGTTTCATAAGTGCCTTTGTAGGTTTATGTGAATTAAAATATTTTGATCCGATTTGATTTCGTTTTCTTGGAAGTAGGAGATTTAAGTACAGTCTGGGATATTAATTGTTTAGCAAATTGACTACCAACTTAAATGATCCGTTTCTTTTTTAAATCACAAATGGCTATAACACGGCAAATTGACGTAGGATGTCAATTTGCTTAATTTCCTGACTGTTTTGAGTATTTGTGAATTTTCAACTTTAGGTAGAAACTGCGATAGGAAACCGTTCTTTAATTTGAATAACCAGTTCGGTTAAATAAAAAACGCCCATTACGAGGCTAAAAAATAAGGCTATTTATTGGTGTCAGGTAAATATAATTATTATTTGTCAATATCATTGGTCAGCAATAAATGATATTGACTAACAATAAATATTTATGTCGGTAGACTAATAATGGTGCCAATTCCCTTGTTCACAAACTAAACTAAATTTAAGTTCAGTGCAACTTTTTCTTTCTATTTCATTAAGAAAAGGAGAGAAGATAAATTTTAGTTTAGTCCTGTCAAATTAATCAGCGCTTGACGTAAATTGACGTAATTTTAGTCGGCAAGTTTTTAATCAAGCCTAAACTTGTATGTTGAGTGACAGGCGATGATTAATTTGACAGGACTAAACTAAAATTTATCTTTTGTCCTTTTCTTAATGAAATAGAAAGAAAATGATGCACTGAACTTAATTTTAGTTTAGTTTGTGAACAAGGGAATCGGCACCAATGTTGTGAAAAATTGTAATAAAATCCGTAGGTATGTAGATAACCAGACTAATATTTTAACAGAGCAAGTTTATTAATAAGTTATGCATTACTTGCTTTATTACGATCGTGTTACATCATTGAAGTATTTCGTACTTTAGAAGTAAGTAGTAAAGTCAATCTGCCTAGCCTTTTCCCAACTATGTTGGGGTCGGCTTCCAGTCTAACCGGATGCAGCTGAATATTAGCATTTTACATGGAGTGACTGCCCATCTGACCTCCACAACCCAGTAACTGGGTAATACGATACCCCTAGGTAAGACCTGTAGTGCTATTCTGCAACCACTTCACCGTGTTATCTTAGGTGAAGTGAGTGTGGAGTGAGCTGTCAGTTGCTAGGGATGGACACTATTGGCAGCTCACTTCACCTAAGTTATCACAGTGAGATTTTTACAGAATAGCAATACAGTAGTGCTATTCTGTAACCATCTCACCGTGATATCTTAGGTGAAGTGAGCGTGGAGTGAGCTGTCAGTTGCTAAGGATTGACACTATTGGCAGCTCACTTCACCTAAGTTTCACGGTGAGATCTTTACAGAATAGTACTACAGTTGTCAGACTTTCGGGCATCTGACGACCCGTAACGACTGTCAAAGAGCCATGAATGACAGCCGGGACCAACGGTTTAACGTGCTTTCCGAAACATGGAGGAGTCTCGGTATGTAAAGATGTTCACCCATCCACGGATCAACCCCGGCAAGTGTAGCTTAACCTGGTGAATCGACCCGTGCGGCTGTTATTACTTAACCACGAGTTCCTCTCAGCCCCGGATCTAGGGGGGCGGCAAGCCTGGGCCCGCGCCCCGGGCGCCAACTTCAGGGGGCGACAAATTCAAGCGTAGCAGACAAGTGCACCACCCAGCACACCGCAACTTTGCAATTAATGAGACGCGCAGCACATTTGTAATCTTTCTATTTTTTTTCTTTTTTACAACACTTTGGCGTCCCTATTGAATTGGCGCATTATAATTTTAATTTTACGGTGGCTAACTTAGCGCATCCCCATAAAAGATTGGCGGGGGGCGGCAGACGGCAGTTTTTGCCCCGCCTCAAAAATAATCTAGATCCGAGGCTGGCTCCTCTACTAAAATATTTGGATTTTTTTAAGTGAAAACTTCTTTAGCATCGTTGTGATTTGAAAGTCGATGAAACGAAAAAGCGACAGTAAAAAGAGACAGACATATAAATTCATAAGATTTAACGTGGGAGAAAATGAGATAGGAAGCATTATACAGTGTTTCTTATGTTCGTGGTTCTCTTTGTGCTCTGCTTCGTACCCCCTCCACTCGTGTTTACCTACCAAGGCATAGTGGGAGTTTGCTTGGGCCTCAGCGTTGTACTTGTGTTAATACGTGTTTGTGCGCCTACATTTTCTTTTTAATTTTTGAATGTTTCACTTCTACCACGTGTGAATTGCACACGTTTTTTTTTTTAATTCAACAGTGTACTTTTATTAGGCATTACTTTTAGGTCATATTCTTGATGAATAAAATGAAGCTTTTTCCGTTTTTTAGTTAGGTACTTTATTTACACCCTGTATGTGTCTGTGAGCAGTAGTGACCCGGTGGTAACGGCTGCGACTAACGCGTTGTAGATCGTAGGTTCAAACGCAGACAGGCGCTTTACTTTATGTAAATTATTTCATCACCACTGCTCTCAAAACGGTGAAGGAAAACATCGTGAGGAAAACGGCATGTCCTAGAATAAAAAATTCGGGGCATGTGACATCTACCAGCCCACACTAGGCTCGCGTGGTAATTTACAACCTACTTCCTCTCACTGAGAGGAGGCCTGTGTCCCAGCAGTGGGAACATTATAGGCTGATTACTGATTATGCTTGTGTGTGTCTAAGCCCCCAATATATCTTTTTCATTCAGAGAGGAAGAGGTGGAGATTCTTATGTACCTACGCTCTTAGAGTCATCATACACAACCACAATGTCTCAATCAAGAAAAACCTGTTTATGAAAGTGAAATGAATGTGTATTTAATAGCATTGTTTAATTTGTTGTGAGAAAAAGCAGTTGGATCCTCTAATTGCAGCTGGTTCGTAAGCGAATTTCAAGGTAAAGGAATTTATACAAATCCAATCGCGTGGCTGGTGAGAGATGGAAGAAACTAGACGAAGATCGAATCAAGCGTAGGCCGTTGGTGCATTGTGTGGTAGGTACTGCGTTTACATAATTTTATAATTGGAGATGCCTCTGTCCAGTTATCGGTATTAACTGAGCCAAGATGATAGATATCAGTGCATTCTTCTTGCCTTTCAATAGAAGATAGATACCAACGTAAGCAAGAAAGGCACGTGTAGGTACTTTCTTGCATGGCAAAGAAATTACAATGCCTTACGAAAAAGTTTTGGCAATTACTTTATATACAACTGGTTGCTATGACATTTAAGGTAGGCGGTATACTTTCATTAAGTATTCATTTGGTAAGAAAGCTGACACATTACCGAATAATTATGCTATATTACTCATATAATGCTATTGTGAAATAATCTAACAAATTTGGGGCAAAAAAAAAACAAACTGAATGTACCTAAAGAAAATCAAAAAGCTATGTTTCCGCCCGGGATCGAACCGGGGGCCTTCTGCGTGTTAGGCAGATGTGATAACCGCTACACCACGGAAACGATGAAAGTTACGTCGAAATTATCGATTTGTAGAAAAAAGTATTGATACTTATTTACGTAAATATTTTTTTTTATTGCTTTGCGCGCTTTGCTTGCTTTTTTTTTCAAAACTAACTTTGCAAAGCTTCAACCTTTACTTATATTTTCAATACTCTTCGGGGATTAAAATTAATAAAATAAATCACAATAAAGCTTTTTATTGCATTAAAAAAATCGTTACAAAATGTAAATAATAAATTCTTCTTAACGCATTTCATATTTTATAAGCTCACATTATTATTTCCTATAGCATTTACATACAAACAATATTTAAATGTTTTATTATAATTTCATACAAAAGTAAAGGAATGATTTTTGTAATGAGCAAATTGATATGAAAATTTTTGGAACACAGCATTTTTTTTTTTTTTTCTCTACAGGAAATCCTATATTTTGGACAGATTTGACGTGAAAACCTGATCACTAATTTTACTTAATAATTATAACGCCTTGTTTCCCCGGAGGGTTGGGCAGAGGTGTCCCTGTAGCAGATACACCCACATTTCGCTAGTTGTTTACGTCCCATGTAATAGGGGGCGAGCCTATTGCCATCAACCAGGCACAAATCCAGACTCCGAGCTGCTACTGAGAAATTTCAGATAGAAAAACCCAATAACACTTTGCCCGACCCGGGAATCGAACCCAGGACCTCATGCTCAGCAGTAATGCTTGCGACCAATAGACCAACGAGGCAGTTCCGATAGGGTAGTGGCAGTCAGAAAGGCAGTCGCTCCATGTAAAATACTGGTATTCAGCTGCATCCGGTTAGACTGGAAACTGACCCCAACATAGTTAGCAAAAGGGTAGGCGTTGCTGGCCTTGTTTGAGGAGCTGGGGTGGATTGAATAACCAATTTCCCCACCCGTACGCAAAATACGCGCTTTGACGTGGAGTTGCGGATACCAGCCTGTATTACCTAAGGGTAGGCTGATTGATTGACTATTAATTTATAAATGACCAATAGTTTTTCTAAACTAATTTCATATTGGAACAACATTTCATACTTACTTTCTTCTATAACTATTGAATTTTCTAATGTTTCACATTGAGAATATGGTATTGCCGAAGACTACGGTTTTAAGAACACTGCAGAATATTTTAAACTATTTCAGACATTTGGAATTTGTATTTACTATTGAAGCATAAATGTTATAACATTGGTAAAATGTACTTAAACATATTTTTTAACTTTCCGTTGTTTGGCAAAGGCATTTCTTAATGTTCCAAATATTATACATCAATATTGGTTCAGATTAAATCTTTTCACTGCAGTCACAAATATAGGAAAAACCAAATTGTGCCCAAAACATCAAAGTCTTCATCTTATAGTTGTGAACGTAGTGTAATCGACACAGTTTGCTTTATCTTACACTAGCTGTTGCCCGCAACTTCGTCTGCAATCCAAGATGAAATTCTTCATCTACCCATGTGCCAAATTTCATACAAATCCATTTAGCCATTTTGACTTGAAAGTGTAACAAACTAACTTTCACATTTATAATATGGCAATCACATCTTTTAAAATGCCTTTGCCAAGCAAGGGAACCGATATCTTGCACTTCAATTAGGCATGTTCAATCCTGGATATAGCAACGTAACTATGTTTAGTGTCCATATCGTAGAACCCAACGGGTCCCGCATCACAATCCGCACAACTAAGGTATTTGCAATTCGCTACTGTGTGAGTGAAACCGATGTTTTCAAACGTGTACATGTTTTCAACATGGTAGAATTCTTTTACGGGTTCATTCTGGATTTCTCCTTCTTTTCTGTTGTTGTCCTGCTGCATTAGCGGTAAATCTTTCTGTAATTAAATAAATTGAGGTTATAGAATCAATAGTTGATTAAAAGAACAGACCATAAAAAATACTTGAGTAAAGATGTTATGGCATATTTTGGTCAGTGGGTCATTCCGTAAATACTTGGCCATAAAAGTATTTTAAAAGCATACTAAAGTTTCACTACTTTTTTAAAGGTACAAACAATGAGATGGGACAAGACAATTGCAAGGCTACGTGGCAATGAATGTAAAAGAAAGTGCCAAAATGAAAATAGAGACAGAAATATTACCTCTAATGGGATATACTTCGCTGATTTCTTTTCTAATATCTTTGAACCGCAAAACTTGCACTTTACTACCAACTTATTTTTGCCATCTTCGACATAGTCTTTCTGCTCGTTTTCCACCGATACTTCATTATTTTCTACTTCAGACATGTTGTTACGATATTTATCTTTCTATTTCAGCTTGTAGTTGTGAAGAAAGTTCATTTGAAATTATAATTTTAAGCGAAAACTAACCGGCTCGCTTGGCTGAAATCTCAAATTCTGACGTTTTCCAAATTTTATTCAATTCATTTTCGTTTATGGAGCTTAAGCCAGACAGAAACTAATAAACGAAATAACGAATTATTATATCACACAAATAGCTATATTATAACGAATTTTTGTATTATAAATTATTTGTTTAGGTTATCAAGTTGGACCTTGCATTAACCATCATTAGACAAGATCACATCGGCTCAAATCAAACTTCGTAAACACGCCTTTAATCACTGTCAAAACCAAAACGTTCCATTTCACCTTGATCATAGATTTTTCTTGATTTCTTCGTAAGAATTTACTATTTATTTATTTTAATGGGAGTAAAAATGATAAAATCTAATTAAAAATCTAGGATTTGTTTCTGAAAGGATTTGTTTTGATCTATTTTTATGATATAAATATTTTCTGTGTAAATTCTGGAATAACGTTTGAATTACCTTTGCCTTAAAGCGAGCCATCAAATCAAATCTATTAAAAAAGTTAGGTTATTAGACAGGTGAGAAGTCCAGTGTTTTTCGTCAATAAAAAATATTGTTTTAATCGAAAATGAGTTCCGGATTCATATCGGAGACGGAAGTATTGGAAGCAAGACGACGACGACAGGAGGAATGGGATAAAGTACGCACTGAAGACCAGCCTGAAGGTACGTATCGGATTTTGTTATGATCACTCACATCACGATGGTTGGCATTGATAAAAACGTATTATTTTGCAATCAAACGATATCATTTTCGTGCATTTGTAGTTTTAATTAAAGGCACGAGATAAGATCACAATTTGGTCAGTGGGTCTTTGTATTACGAAATCGTATCAAACGGAAATTATTTTTGTTGGCTTACAGATCTTTAGTTACTTAAGATATGCTTAAAATAATATGCCAATTCGTAGTATCATGGGTCGGTGCAGCATGACTTTTAACTTTAGGGCTTCGGGACAAATAATAAAGTTATAGAAAAAATTATAATTTAAATATGAAAATGGAATTTGTATTGAAGCTATAAAATTAAAATCTAGTGACACTGTTTTGGACATACTAATCATTACCATAACTACTTATTATTGTTGTCGGCCTCCTTGATCTAGTGATTGCAAGAAGGTAGGTTGGATACCCTAGTTAGTCAGTGATAACAGTGGATAGTCTATGGAATTTCTCAGTAGCAGCCTAGAGTAATTTGTAATTGTAGTAATTTGCCCAGTTTATGGCAAAAGGCAAAGGCTTCTCAGGCAAAAAAATACTCCCTCAAGTTTTAGGACATTTTCACACACACGTTTCCCTTCCCCTTTCTAAGAGCAATGGTGATTCAGTAAATTGCTCAAAGTACAGTGCAAATATGAACCTGTCAATCAATATCAACTCGGGCTATCACAGTCCAATGTTATTGATCCATCTAGCTGTGGGGTGTCCAACACTATATTTGCCAATACGTGGTCTCCACTACAGTACCCTAATTACGTAACATATTTTCGTAAACGATTAAGACTAATCTGTTTCATTTTGACAGTTCAACAACATTCATTGCGTTATTTACATTGTTGAGGTTTTTTTTTCAACTTATGAAGCAATGGATTAGCAATTTGTTTCAAAACTATTCCGATTCTGATTGATTGTGTATTAGGGTACAAGACTTATCTGATCTACCGGCTATCAATCCTTTCGACAAACATGGCCAGTCCACTGCCATTTCAGCCTGCCATATGAACCTGGATTTGACCCAACTACCTACAACTCGATAAGCTTGACCTGTGCCACCACTACTCATGAGTATTTCATATTTACATCTGAAGACACTCATTTAGTTTTGTTTAATAACTTCAGATGTAATTTCCATTGTGTTCTAGCTAAGTTTAATAACTAATATGATATGTGATAGCAGTCATATCACAAACATTAAACATAATATAATGAATAGTAGAGTATTATTATAATAGTACCTATAAGTTCATATGGTGAGAATTTATATGTGCATAAATTCAGGAGAGATCCAAGCCTTAACAATTGCAAAGCATCCTTGTTTGTGAAAATTCTACTTTATGGGGCATGGTATAAAGCTGTCAATTCAATACCTTACTTCGAGTTGAATTTGTGTTGAGTTGATAAACCCTAAAGAGAAGTCTAGTATTTTAAGTGCGCTTATCCTAAAAGTTGGCAACGTCACAAATATTTACCTGTCTTTATTAATTTGGCAATATTACTGTATGGAAATAAGAAATGTGGTTAACTAGTGAATTAAAATATTGATTATGAAATACAATAATTAATTTTGTAACACCAAATATTTAGTTGTAAAAAAAGTATTTGGAAACTTTCTAAATGCCTTTTTTACACCTAAAACGGTTACAACATCAAATTTAGTGTTATAATTGCAATTCAATATTAATATTCTTGTGCACTATACTCCGTTTGAAATAAGATTAGACATTTAAACAAACCTTTTTTACTGTCCGTTCAACCGATTTTGACTTCTATTGCATTGGTGGCATGACAAATGGCAGCTGCAGTAAACAGTTGGTTTGTAACCACTTTTTTGCTTTTAATGCCATCCTTATGCCTACGCAATAGAAGTCAAAATCGGTTGAACGAACTGTAAAAAAGGTTTAGTTAAATGTCTAATCTTATTTCAAATGGAGTATAGTTAGAGTAGCCACAAGTAATATTGCCAAATTTAATCAAAACAGGTAAATATTTGACAGCTATTTTCGATGTTGCCAACTTTTAGGATAAGTGCTCTTAACCATACTTCACGACAAAAATAATTTTGCTAACCCATCTAGCCATCAGTTTGGAAATACTGTTAAATAGTGTCACATCATATCTTTACTTACAAAAACCATTTATCTACAGAGGCGCCAGAGGAGCCCTACGATACGCGGCCGCTGTACCAGCGCCTGGAGGAGCAGAGGGTCCAGAAGGAGGCCGAATATGAAGAGGCTCATAAGCTCAGTAAGTATTATATATAATATGACTTATAAAAAGGTTTTATTCATATTCATGTAGTCATCAGCCTATTGCAGTCACTGTTGGATTAAGGTTGAACTAGCCGCGGGCTCGAACTCATTGGTGGGCTTGGTCAAAAAGCATGCTGTGTCACCTGGCATCGTATCCGACAGAGATAGTATCAGTGATGAGCAGTTAGACGCTGGTCTACATGCACAAACTCTAGTTCGCACGCACGCAAACACCGTTCAGAACGATTTTAGTAAAACGAGCGCGTAATAAATTACGAAAAGTCTTTTGGAAGGTTTTTGAGGAGGAGTTTTATGAAAAAACTACTGTATAAATCAATTACGAATAAGTTTATTATACTCTTCGATAATTGAGCTTTGTCGGAACGAGCTTTGTTTTGGAGATTTTACACTTCTTTTATTACTTATTTACTCCCGAAGTTGCGTTAAAATTAGCAGGAAAAACTAATCTTTGTTGGCTCATAACTTTTTAATTGCTTTTTTTTTACTATTCTGCTTCTGTACAGACAAAATTAATAATAAGATAAGACAAAACGATTTCATGTTTTACTTTGGATGTACAATGTGTAACAGTGGAGTAAAACCCCCCGAAATTTGTATGGAAAAAGTATCGGCTAGTTGCGCCTTAAGGCCTCTGCCTCGAATCTTGCGGGCAGCGGGACGGCGGCGGCAGCAGCGGGGCGGGGCAACGCAGACCCGTTCTCGAAACCAGCGGGCACATCGCGCGGCACTATAGCGGCGTAGTGTTGTGTTCGTGGTTGTGTCGTCGAGATATTTGTTTTTATTCGCGAACGAAATGTCTGAACAACGGCGACAACATCTTTTTGATTCAAATTTATTCCTAACGCTCGATTTTAAATTGCACAACACTGCAATGCAGACGCGTGAGCGGTCACCGCTTGACTGGAGTGCACCGCTCGTTGCCCGCCCCCGCGCAGCTGCCGCGCTGCTGTTTTCGAGGGCCGGTCCATTTGGTTTTACGCATTAGATCCTGCCACACCCGCGCCGCCGTCGCCGCCGCCCCGCTGCCCGCAAGATTCGAGGCCTAAGGCTTCTACTATCTCACGCCATTGAACTAGATCTGGCTACTCTCATTCAGCTCCTAACGGTCCCCTTGCGAAAATCATACCTATACTGAGGTGTACTACCTTACGTTGGTCGAAAATTCATATCATTATAATAGGAGTTTCCTTGGCTTCACTTACTACTCATTTCGTACTCAAACAATGCCATTTTTTTTTTAAATTATGAAATGAAAAGATGCTGCTGCTGTCTTCAAAACCATCTATTGTATTTTTGTATCCCATTGAACTTAATGTGACACCATACGGCTCAAGAAGATCTCTTTCTAACAGATACTTCTTTCTCATTCCCTTAGAAAACATGATCCGTGGTCTGGATGACGATGAGGTCGGCTTCTTGGACTTGGTGGAACGCTCGAAGGCGAATGCGGCTCAACAGATCTCTATTGAAGAGCAGAGGGAAATGAGAGAGTTCAGGTAACTTATTTTATTTACCCTTAAAAATTTCCTGTAAAAATAATAATATTTTTTCAGGCAATTTATTCCCATTGCCCAAACATAAATAATACATCTGACGAACCCTTTGGGTAAATATATATGATGTTATTAAAATACATTTATTTATTTCAAAGTCGACGTCATTTAGCAACACACATGTAACCATTCTCATCCTACCCGATGAACGAATGAATGAAACGAATGATGAACGTTTTCATTTATTTTATATTCATTGTCGAAATGGAAGACCTCTTGCCAAAGTGGCGCCAACTGGTGGCGTGAATTTTCATAAAAACCCTCATTGTATGAAATGGTTATATCGCGGCATATTAGCGTGACGTGTCAATTTGATAAACAATTAATTTGACCTGACTGTAACATTAAATCATTGACTTAAAAAAACCGGCCAAATGCATGTCGGACCACGCACAATGAAGGGTTCCGTAGTTGGGCTGAAATTATCCCAAGAACAAACTTAACATTGTAGTTGAAAAACATGTTCCCCCATACATTCTAACTGCAAATGTAAGTTTGTACGCACAATATTCAGTGATTTACCATGTTATTTTAAGACCATAGACTTCTTATACGTTTACTTGTAATCTGTAAGCATAGAACTATTCTCTGAATTTTTGTCAAAATTTTAGGCTCAGCAGTTTCGGACATAAGGGGAATGGCCAATTATCATCTATTTTCTTAAATATCTTTAAAATTTTTATTCTAAAAATATTTAAAAAAAATGTATTTGAGACCCTCGCAATAAGCCCTTTTATTTGATATGTCACACGGTACAATTCTCAAAACATTTTTAAAATTTTCTTACTTGTCCCCCAAAAGTGACTCCCATATTCAAAATTCATTTATTTACGTTTTGTGTACCAAATTTCAACTTAATCGGTCCATTAGATTCGGAACAAATCTACTATGCTAGAGATCGGATATTTGGATGCATATTTACCTAAAGTTGAGGTGTTAGCTATTATGGAATGCACTTTTGTATCGAAAAAATCCTGGGATTCCCGGATCGACTTTAAGAGTTGTGATTATAGATTCGAATGTATTATATTACTAACGTTCAGGTGTTGGCTAATATGGAATGCAATTTTGTATCGATCGCAAAAATCTCGCGACTCTGGTATTGATAAATTTAGTACTTTTTATATGTATATAGAAATGCTAGCTAATGTTGTAAAGTAGGTTGCCAAATTGGCATAGCACATAGCGACAAACAACTCGGTGTCCTGAGTTTCGTAAAAAAATGTTTAGTGGGTATATAAATTTTTATGTTAACACCGCAAAAGTAACCCTCATAAGAGGGCTGGTAAGTCATTTCAGGCAAGCTGGTATCTGATTAGTTGTGCATTCCCGGATGTTATGGAATTCCGGGATTTATGTAAAAAAAAATATTTATTTATTAAGAAGACACTTCCATAATTTCTTAGCAAAATATTAACTTTAGGGAAATATGCATCCGAATATCCGATCACTAGCTATGACAGATGGACAAACAGACAAAAACACGAATGATCCTATAAGGGTTCCTTTTTTTTCCTTTTGAGGTACGGAATCCTAAAAAGGCTGTACTCATTCAACTTCCTAACCACAGAATGGTCTACTATAAAGGCTTTAACCAAATAATACTTACCTGTTTCTAGGGAGCGGGTATCAAACCTAGCTGAGAGTGAGGAGCTGACCCGTCTCCGCGCTCAGTTAGCGCCGGCACGTCAGACACAGACCACGTCGCAAGCACAGACACAGAAGAACAAACTACAGGGGGTGAGATTCTAATATTTTCAGTGTGCATAATGACCCTATAATGTTTCCTCTCAGTGGCGTATTTATCCTATGGCCGAGAGTCCCGGGCAAACTGCGGTGCTTTTAGAGCTCGCTTCGGTCGACCTTGCATCGTGAAATCTCAGCTGTTCTGAAACTTCAATATCATCTGTATGAATAGTAAAAAAAAAACAGTGGCACTCCGAGAATGCCGACAGTAGTGAATGCTTGAACAAGATCGCCTTGGTGGAAGAAAAATACTTGTATAGAACATTGGTCCATAACCTCATCTAAATAAAGAGCACAATCGCGTTTACAAAAATGAGGTGTCGGTAACGGTGTTGCGAGTTCAATTGTTTTTTCCCATCTCAAAAATGCCCAACGCGCCTTAAGAAGTTTTCACTTCAAAAAATATCTAACATATCCAAGGTCTCTAACAACCATTTACAATTCAACGTATTATTTTTCAATAGTTCATAATCTATCCATGGGAAACCCACAAATGTGAACTGTTACCAAACTTGCTTGCGACGTAACGCACCTTGTGCTAATACCAAATAGGCTTTCTTTTTTTTTGTGTAAGAAATATTCAAATAACTTCTCCCGCTCTGGGTGAAGCGGGAGGGCGTGTCAGACTCTTACTGACTAAAACCCACCCGTGTTCCTTCAGTTGCCATGTTGCCGGGGGCCACGATATCCCTTTCGGACTTGCCCGCAACCCCGGCAGGATACTAAATTGCCTGACTAGCTGTTAGCAACTTTGAAGTAGCGCCGGGGCGTCTTAAATCTTAAAGTACGCCTGTGTTTCCACTGCTGAGACACAAGCCTCCTCACTGTGAGACAGCATGGGCCGTAATCCCTGGTGGATTGACTCCCGGTTGTGCGGGAGAGTTTTATTTCTGTATACCCTTTTAATGTTTGCTTTTATTTAGGTGGTGGTAAGGAAACGCAAAGCCAGTGAGATGGAAGGTGATAAGCCTGAGAAGGGATCCCCGCCACAGAAGACTAACGGAATTGTACCTAACAGCCCTAACAAGTAAGTATATAAGCTTCAGCCTTCGACTTCATCCGCGTGGAATTTCTAGTTTTAATATAAAATTATCCTATGACACTCGGCAATATACTATAGCTTTACATTAGTGAAGGAATTTTCGCAATAGGGTCAGTAGTTCTGAAGGTTACCCCGTACATACAAACTCACAAATTTCACCTCTTCATAATCTTCTTTTATGTAAATACTAGCTAGTTAATTGATTCAGGCGTGACCTTGCGGAAATCCATGATAAAATACAATGGACATGGATATATTTAGTAACCTGTTCCGCTTACCTATTTAACTGCTAAAGAGCTATAAAAAACTCCTGAAAGAAATCGACACGTGTTTCACCTCTCAACGAGGCATCCTCAGGATGAGGATTGACTTGTCGCGAACCCGAACACGGCGTGTTGCCACACCGAGCGCTGAACGCAGAGCGCTAATTCTTTCAGGAGTTTTTTTATGGCTCTTTAGAAAAAGCTAAGCGGAAAAGGTAACTAAATATATCTACGTCTATTGTATTTTATTTTAATACTAGCTTCTGCCCGCGACTTCGTCCGCGTGAAATTTCGGGCCCTGACCGTGTCGGATCCCATCACCCGAGCGGGCTATCACTTTGTTTTCGCTAGCGTTTCTTCAGACTTTCTTTTTGCTCGGCTCCTAAGTGTTGCCTATAACCTTCCTCAAGAATTCAAGAAGACCCGGTAGGTTCTGCGATCGGGCAAGGCAACGTCTGTCGGGTCCGCTAGTATAAGTATAGATTGTAATGTTTGTGATTGTATGGCAGTGATCTTTTTTTTGAGTGGGAAATTATCAAATAACTTCTCCCGCTCTGGGTGGAGCGGGAGGGCGTGTCAGACTCTTACTGATTAAAACCCACCCGTGTTCCTTCGGTTGCCCTGTTGCCGGGGGGCCACGATTCCCCTTTCGATCTTATTCGCAACCCCGGCAGAAGTCAAAGGTCTCAAGTTCGAACCAAACGCACGCACCTGACTTTTCGGATTCATATGCGTATTGTAAAATTATCACTTGCTTCAAAAACAGTGAAGGAAAACATCGTGAGAAAACATGCATGGCATGCCTGAGAGATATTTCTCGACGGCATGTGAAGCCAAGTAGAGGCCTATGGGCGACTTTAAAACTGACACCAGGTTAGTCACTAACCACACGAAAATAACAAGTATACATTACCAATTTTAAACTACGTAATATTACGCCTTCATTCTCCAAGAGGCTGAGGCAGAGGTGTATTATTATCAGCCTATAGCAGTTTTCAGCAGTGGCCAGAGAGAGAGACAGGAATGGAGAAGGTGGTAGGGACATTTACGCGAAAACTGTTACCATGGATTCAGTACATGATTCTGAACCCCCATGCATTGAAATTTTCATCGGTTATTAAACCGATGAAAATTTAAATTCCGTGGGTTATTAAAAAAAAAAAACAGCTGTTCCATACATTTTGACTGCGTAGGTTTTGCACTTTTCTATGAAACAACAGTTTTTTTTTTTTAATAACCCACGGAAAATTTCAACGCATGGGGTTTCAATCATGTACTGAATCCATGGTAACAGTTTTCGCGTCGATATCCCTGCCACCCTGTATAAACAAATGCTAAATACGAGACTCACGACGAGAGTTAAAATTTGTCATAGTAAAATGTTCTTTCCTTACCAGCACCGCACAGAACGGCAACAGCGCCACAACCGAGGACTGCGTACTACGCTGCGTCGGCGTACTGCCGGGGCTCGGCCACTACGACACCGACTCAACTTCTGATACCGACGACTCCAGTGACCATGATTCTGTGAGTAGCTGAGTATAGTAAGTTTCCGACTAGTTTACCTATTTACACTTTTAGTGCCGCTGGCACGCCGCACGTGTTTTTTGTAAATTCTTCCGCAGATACCAGCGGACATTGACTCCAAAAAGAATTATCAAATCTTTTTTAATCGACTTCAAAATGGACGAGGTTATCAATTTGAAAGTGAAAACTTCTTTAGGCGCGTTAGGCATTTTTGAGATGGGGAAAAAACAATTGAACTCGCGACACCGTTACCTACACCTCTTTTTTTTAAACGCGATTGTGCTCTTTATTTATATCACGTTACGGATCAATGTTCTAAGCAAGTATTTTTATTTTAAAAATACGCAATCGCTCCGACAATTAAGAATTGATTTTGATGATTCTTTTTTGTTTGGTAGGTCATACTTCAGAGGTGGTCCCATATAAATTTTATTAACTTTGCTTGCGTAGTTTTTGAGTTAGCTTCAATAATAATAATACGATTTTTTCCCAATTACTCTACAGGGTAAGTTTTTAACCAGTACGCAAACTTAAACACGTAGCTTTAGGATAATGATGACATTATGAACAACTTTTACTATGGGACCAAACCTGAAATCGCGAAAAATCATCAGCTGTTCCCTACATTTATGTTGGCATAACTCGTCAAAATGTAGGGAACAGCTGATGAAATTTGGCGCATGGGTAGACCATGATCTGGGTTAGGACATAGGATACTATTTATCCCTATATTCTCACGGGATCGAGAAATGCGGAGGAAACCGCGGGGCGCAGCTAGTAAGTGATATTTTTGTCTGTTGTCTTTAACGGTTATATTTTTATAAATCAAAAAACATTATTGTTATTATTTGTTTTGTATTTCATTTTGTTTCCTATGACTGTCATGTTGTATGTTTTGATTTATTTTATAAATTTCGCTTTGTCAAACTTACTGTATAGTAGTGCAATCTACGAAGACGTGCCCCACTCCACTCCGCTCCGCGCCGGACTAGAGTTCAGCTAACTGTACAGTAATCGCGGAGTGGGGCGCGGCTTCGTGTATTGCACGGACTGTATCTACCTACATTATAAGAGAATGATGTGGTCTCCTATAATTGGAAGCGCACACTAGTATGTTCTTGTAAACTTGCATGAATTTTGAGCCTCTGTTGGAGATCCAAATAAATAAATGTAGGAACGGAACGTTATGACAGGATAGTGAATCGAGACGTGAAGATGAATGACAGATGTGAAGCATAAACGAGTAACGGAGATGAATGTACGAAATAGTCAAGGAGTGAAAGAGATGGTGAATGAATGATTAAGATATAGAATAATTAGTATAAGGTACTCGGATGTGGACTATGGAAGAAAAGGTGTACTACGTTAGAGTTAAAGACGGAAAACAAAAAAGTGGCACTCCGGGAGTGCCGACAAAAGTGAAAACTTAAAGAAGATCGCCTTTGTGGAAGAAAAATACTCGTATAGAACATTGGTCCGTAACCTTATCTAAATAAAGAGCACAATCGCGTTTACAAAACCTTTAAAGTAAAAATGTAATATAAATAAAATCACAATCGCGTTTACAATAATGAGGTGTCGTTACAGTGTCGCGAAATCAATGGTTTAGTCCCATCTCAAAAATGCCCAACGCGCCTAAAGAAGTGTTCACTTCAAAAATACAATATTTAAGAAGCAATCAGCGGTTTTATTCGAGTAATATAAAGCCCATCCCACATAAATAAATAATTTGTCTAAAACTTGAAAATAATTTATCTTTTCCAGAGCGACAAATGCTGCGCTAAACGGGACATGCTGGGTCGCCGACATGAAGAGAAGGTCCGGAAAGATAGTGATAAAAGTTAGAAACGACTGTATATGTTGACCCGTAGCCTCTTTACTATTCTATCCAGTACCTGAACTGAGAATTTCAAGTTATGAACTTGTAAAACTCTAGCATTACTTAGGCCGCATTCCGAGTTACACCTTAATTGCTCACATCGATACTTCGCGTTCCTATTTAGATATCACGATTATAACAGCTCAGAGCTGTCAACAATTCGGAACGCTCGTGAACGCGCTCACACTACTCACAGTGGTCGCTCAACGTCAAAACCTACACAAGATGGTTGGATTACAGTATTTCTTTGAGTACACACCAAAAATTTCTTCTTCTTTGGTTAGGTGGTGACTGTAGCCAGAAACACAATTTCGAAAATGCCACGTTAGTTGTTATGATGCAACTCAAAACAAAACAGCACAACTGTCATTTTTGACAGCGCTCACGGTGATATTAATTTAGGGCATGGTCGGTGTTATCGCAAGATGGCGCATGTCATGACGTCATCTATGACGATTCACGGGACATCGTTATCGCGATCACGCTAATACGGAACAGGTCGCACGCTCAAATCGATTACAGCGTTACTCGGAACGCAGCCTTAAGGTGAAAATTTCTTCTCAAAAACGTAAGAAATTTTGAATTTCGCGCGCTATATTGAAAGATCCACCTTGAGCCGATATCAGACACTACTCGGGTGAATGTTAATTTTTGTCTCATTCCACGTTCACACGACACCAACAAAATTGCATAGGAATTAATTCGTCGATCATACGATAGGCCAGTGAAAGATGTCAAAATCCAAAATCGTTGAATCGGTTCATCATTCATTTCGTTTTCAGACGTTTCATTTCGAGTGAAAGATGCAAAATGAACGGAAAGTGAAGCGTCTGATATTTGCTTTATCTCGGGCACGACTCCGGCCAATCGTGGCCGTCTAGTGGTACTGTATGGTCTGCGGCCAGTGTACCTGTACCCTAATTGCGTAATACACGATCAATCACAATTTGTTTCGATTTGAAACAGATTGCTAATCCATTGCTTCATAAGTTGGAAAAAAAATCTGCTCAACAACGTAAATAGCGCAATGAATGTTGTTGAACTGTCAAAATGAAACAAATTTGTCATAATCGTTTACGAAAATAAGTTATCGACCCGTGACCCTTAGTAATTTTAAAGTAGACTTTGACAAGTTCGCAACTTCAGATTCTCAATTCGGAAACCGGGTATTTGACATGTTATGTGATCTAATCTAAGTTATTGATAGTACATATAATTTTAAAATTTTGTGTTTTATTTTTATCTGAAGAATTTAGGGAAGCTAATAACTTGGCTAACTTCGACTCAAACTCAAACCATTTATTTCAAGTAAACCAATTACAGGTACTTTTGAATTGTCAAGGGGTCGGTCAGTCAGAAAGATGAAGCTAGTTGCCCATTCCTAATCGTAGTAGGTACCTATGGAGAAGAACGGGCAAGAAACTCCATGGTCACTTTTAAATAAAATATTGGTTACATCATTCATGTTGAAATTATACATGTGAGAACAATGTAGAAAGACAAGTACGTTAAAAGCGTCCGTTATAAAAATACAAAAACAATTTGAAATAAGCAGAGCTAAGAGATGATCAGTTCCTACTGACGGCGCCCGTTCACGAACATGACGCATGGATCAGCACCATTTAGCTCAACCATTTTGAAGGGAACTTAATGATCCAACACACACGCCACCATCAGCGTGACATTTGAGTGAGCATGACATTCAGCCGCCAGGACACATTCAAGTCAATGACTTTTAACACATTGGCTTTGGATTCATTGGTAATCTTGTAGGTGTAAGTACTGATTATCTAATACCTAGCCTGCGGCTTCGCCCGCATGGAGGTCAGGTAAGCGATCAGCGCGACAACAAGTGATCATTTTGACGTACAAGCGTGGCTTGATTGATCGCGCGGCTGCGTCATTCTAACTACCCTAAGTCAATCTGCCTAGCCTTTTCCCAACTATGTTGGGGTCGGCTTCCAGTCTAACCGGATGCAGCTGAATACCAGTATTTTACATGGAGAGACTGTCTATCTGACCTCCACAACCCAGTAACTGAGTAATACAATACCCCTTGGTTGTCAGACTTTCTGGCTTCTGAAGACCCAAAACGACTGTCAAAGATCCACGAATGACAGCCGAGACCAACGGCTTTACGTGCTTTCCGAGACACGGAGGAGTCTCGGTATGTAAAGATGTCATCCATCCACGCACCAACCCCGGCAAGCGTAGCTTAACCTGATGGATCAATCCGTGCGGCTGTTATTTCTTAGCAACGTGCTCCTCCAACTATCACAACACACTATCACACTAATATTATAAAAGCGAAAGTTTGTGAGTGTGTTTGTCTCTTCTTCACGCTCAAACAGCTGGACGGATTTGGATGAAATTGGGCACACAGAGTTTATAACCTGGATTAACACATAGGGTACTTTTTATCCCGATATTCCCACGGAATCGAAACTTCTGCGGGTGGACCGCGAGGCGCAGCTAGTAATATTATAAATGCGAAAGTGAGTTTATATTGTACGTTCACGTTAAAACGGCTCAACGGATTTGGATGAAATTTGGCACAGGGGGGTAGACCTTTACCTGGAGAAGAACATAGGCTACTTTTCATCCTGGATAGCAGACGAAGTCGCGGGCAACAGCAACTATTCATATAAAAGAGCCCGCTTTTGGTTAGGACGCGACGGTAGTATCGAGTTCCGTAGTTTTTTCTCAAAGATTTTTTACATAGGACGTGTAGTTTTTGAGATATTTAAGAAAAATTAAAAGAGGATAACGGGGGAACGTGGTGTTCGTCGTCCGCCACGCTCCTGGCCAGTTTCTTTTTTGTATATACCTTCAATAGTCCAAAAAAAAAACAATGGAATTTTAATTGTTATCGATCTCCGGGAGAGCACCGGACTGTCAAGAGGAAATTGATAAGAAAGATTTGGAACGAAAAACAGGACGCCTTCGCCCAGCAGTGGGACACAATACTTATAGGCTAATAAAATAGCAATTACACAGCTGTTAGTTGCCAATTGCCAACCCGTTTTAGTTTCAAAATAAAACAATTAATCAATTCTTACAATTTAATAGTCACATCAATAGATTAATGACAATAATATAACCGAGACATTCTTCTACTTCTCGCATTTTTACATAAACACTGGCATTGACTGGTAAGGTAAGATATTTAAATTAAGAAAATACGCAGTACCCGGGCGTATAGCGCTACTGACCGTTCACTATAACTTATCCCTTGCCGTCATGTTAGCACCATCGTATGTCAAGTTTATTATTATTAAGCTGTCGGTGGAAAATTGTGTAACTATATTTTTTTTAATGCTTTGACAGACAGCGGACGCGGATTCTAGTTTCAATTCAGAGTTCAAAATGGCGACAATTTATAGTGAACTGTCAGTAAGTGTGACACGTTGATCTTTAAAATGAGACTGTCACACAAGTATGAGTGACAGAGACAACGCTATACATAGCTGGACTTTTACTGTTGACGTGCCATATTTACTGCCGGGTATTGAATATTAGTTCTTATATTTTATCTATAAATTAATGTTATCTGAGGAAGAATTGTGAACATCAGAATGACTGGCCAAAATGACCGATCAGCTTTAAAATATTACTAAAATGTAATACCTATTTGCTACTATTTGATATCTTTGTTTAAATAATTGGTGCCTAATTAATAACAGAAAATGATTTTTTTAAATGGGCAGTCATTCTGATGCCAGGATGACTGCCCACATTTAGAATCTCCACGTAAGGGCTCCAAAATTGTATTCACCTATTTGATACCTAAACATATATTTTTCTAGATTTTTAGGGCAAAGAATAAAGATTTTATTAGAGATTTTTTGTTTTTTGTTAACATAGTAAACAAAAAATCTTTAATTCATTCTGATGTTCACGGAAGATTTTATTGCACCTTGTGAAAGCCGCAGGAATCCGCTCTATGCGGGAAGCACAGAATCGGTCGAAGTGTTTGGGAAGGCCTATGTCCAGCAGTGGAGGTCTTTCGGCTGAAATGATGATGATGGAGAGGATGGAAGAATAAATCGTGTTACGCCAACCCCAGGTAAGATTGGACGAGGGCGGGAAGATGATGACTATATAATTGTTCTTTTGTGTGTACTAAATAAATCGCCCCCCGGCAAAAAAAGTGTCATAACATGTAATAACAGTTATTACACGTTATGACACTTTTTTTGCCGGGGGGCGAAATGATTTATCTATGTGTCTGTGTTTGCAACTAAACATTTATCGACGAAACTGTTACAATTTCATACTTTTGATGGAACGAAGTTTTTTAACGCAGCTTGCGGTAGATGTAAATTGGAAGAAATCGTCACGTAACGAATATCCGTTATGGCCGTGAATGTCAGTTTCAAGTGTCACAAGTTTTCGTTTTTTAATACAGAGCCATCTAGTATACGTTTTAGCAAGCTATAAACTTGGAACCAGGCTAGATGGCTCTGTATTAATCAATAATATACTGCGAAAGGAACTGACACCTCCCGAGTTTTTTTTTTTGCAATCCATTGTGCAATCTTCACGTTTAGTATATTAACTTGACATAATGACAAATATACATATATTTAATTTTACATTAGCGAGAAACACGTTTCTATAACGTAACGTAGATCCATTTCATTCATGCTATTACTAAACTACGTAAGTGTCAAATAATGCAAATTTTCATCGCTCGGTTTTTCGACCATAACATCGGGCACTGGTTTGACCGCGTCCACTTCGGGCAACTCCGGCTCGATGTCGGGCAAACTGCTATCCGAATCGGTGTCGGTGTTGGATTCGTCGGCGTCAGCTGTTTTGGGCTCATCTTTGTTTTTTCTCCGGTTTCTGCAAAGATGCTTCTTATTGATTTTTTGAGCAGAAAGATGCCTCAATTCTCTGCTGTGAAATTTAAGTTCTAGGTTTGCTTTTGCAATTTATAGAGAACCGTAACTATAGATCGGCATCCCAATTGCGTATTCACTTACAATCTCCATCGCCTTCATTTTGAAGGGGATTAATAAGCCACTGCTTATGTTAGAAAAAATCTTCAGCTTAACTTAAATAACACAATGAATATTGTTGAATTGTCAAAATGAAAGGGATTGTCATTTTATGTGTTTTACGCGTTGGCCGTTTTCACACTGCGACGATAACGACACCGACATATCGTCAGCTCGGACGACAGCGATATCGGGACGATATCGGTATGCGACATGATGTAACCAACAGCTTATTGTCATGCGGTATGCCACAGCCGCCTCGAATAGTCGCTGGCCAGCAAAAGCTCATCGCAAAAGTGTAATAGTGTACTCGAGGTAATAATAGCAGCAGTGAACAAGTGCACTGTGTCGTCCGCCGATATCGGCACGACGACCAATGTCGGCGACGATACCGTTGACTACACCGACACAGTGTGAAAGCGTTTAGTAGTAATAGGGTATTGCTTAGGTAAAAAAAAAGAAATTCTATTTAGTCCGTCTTTCAGATAATAAAAAAATATTAGACACGTATTTTTTTATACTAATCAATAATAATTTAGAAAACACGCATTAATGTTGGGGAGTGGAGACTCGCTACGTCACAACTCAGTATTAAATCTAGCAAGGCGTGACGTCATGCCACATTTTAACTCAATTTATCGCCGTAATCTTTTGATTACGTCAAGAAAGAAAAAAATACGTGTTCAGTATTTTTTAATAATCTACAAGAAGGAAAAAAAAAAGAATTTTTGGATACAAGAATATTGTATAAAAGTACCAGTCCGACGATATCGTGGCATTATCGTCCAATGTGAAAACGGCCAATCAGGCTGCAGGCTTTAGTAAACTGGACAGTGGACTAACACATCCTTATTATTAAAACTTAAGTATCTTTGTCATGTAAAGATTGATGCAGTGACAGAGCAATAGGCCCAGAACAGTTTTAAAAACCTATTCTATGATAGGCTAGGCATTTCAAAACTACACTGTACTATTTAAACCAGGGATTCCCAACCGGTGGGGCGCGCCCTCTCGGGGTGCGTAGAGCGACCAACGTTGGGGAACTTGTTGAGCTAAGCTATTTAATGTTGGGGAACTTGTTGAGCTAAGCTATTTAATGAAAAATGCAGATCGGATGCAAAAGACGTGTGCTCCATTTATTGTATTCCAGTACAGTACACTGACGTTAGTGACAATTGACATTGACAGAAATGATGACAGATTAAAACTAAATGTTGTGTTGCCAACAACCAATGAGGGGGGCGCGGCGGCTCTAATAATAAAGTATAAATAATAATTAATTAAAAAATAATTAATAATAATAATTTTATTTAATTAATAATTAATTATAATTTTATGTTATTGGTATTGGATAAGTTTAAGGCTAGTTTCCGAAACCCAAACGTTTCATAATGCTTAGATGCTGTAAAATGAGGTTCAGTTTTTCTGCATAAGTCAACAAAATAAGTTTTTCTATTTTTTTATGAATGGACTAAAGAAAACCGAACCAATCCGAGGCGGCTTGCTTTAATTTTCGATCGTGCTTCGTTCGTTCTTCCATTCTATATTCTTTTGATTCTTCAACTTTTCTGTATAAGTTGACAAAGTAATTTCTATTTCTGTTCGAATGATCAAAAGAAAATCTAACAAGGAGGTGCAAACATTTTCGACTTCACTTTCACTCGCTGTACAGTCTTATGCTTTTCTGCTAATGTCGAGAAAGTAACTCAGGGGCGTGTAGTGATTTTAAAAGTTAGGGGGGCGCGTATGTTATAAGGTTGGGAATCCCTGACTTAGACGGTGTAATCGTTTGCAAGTTGATGAGAACAGAGGCATAAAGAGTAGTGTAACGATTATAATATTTTTATGTTGTAAGTATACAAAAGGGGCATACCTTTTAGGATACGGCTCTTTCAGATGGAAGGTGCGGTAGTGTAGCTTCATACTGTTGCTCTGTGTAAACCGTTTGTCGCATAACGAACATGAGTACGGCTTTTCTCCCGTGTGTGTCTGAAATAAACACGTAATCAATTATATTCCGTGGTTATTTCCGAGGGGCTTGTGGCTAAGTAATAACAGCTGCACGGGTCGATCGATCAGGTTAAGCTACGCTTGCCGCGGTTGGTCCGTGGATGGGTGACCATCTTTACATACCAAGTCCCCTCCGTGCCTCGGAAAGCACGTTAAGCCGTTGGTCCCGGCTGTCATTTGTAGATCTTTGACAGTCGTTACGGGTAGTTAGAAGCCCAAAAAGTCTGACAACCAGTCTTACCAAGGGGTATCGTGTTACCTAGTCACTAGGTTGTGGAGGTCAGATAGGCAGTCGCTCCATGTAAAATACTGGTATTCAGCTGCATCCGGTTAGACTGGAAGCCGACCCCAACATAGTTGGGAAAAGGCTAGGCAGATGATGATGAATTATATTCCGTGGCAAAAGTTGTTTTCTACTTGATTCAAGTGTTTTCATCCCTGCTGTCACATAAAGTAACAATATGAATAATTAAAACATGGTCAAAAGTAATATATCTATGAATGGACTCAACATTGCGTAAATCGGATACACAGACAAACACGGGCAGACAGAGACACGTTGAATTTAATATTATGTCACAGATGAATATAGATGATTACTCCACAAAATCATTTAAATAAAAAGTGACTCTGGCTTCGACACAATAAAGTGCAATTCAGGTCGCACAGCGCTAATTACCTACAGTTATATTCACCTAGAAGTTGCCTCTCTTTCTGTCGCGTAACTCTTAGATCTTCTGACTACGTTACAATCATAATCAGCCTATAATGTTCCCACTGCTGAGACACAGACCTCCTCCCAGTGAGAGCGAGTGGGCTGTAATCTACCACTCGGGCCCAGTGCGGGTTGGTAAATGTCACATGTTTCCTCACGATGTTTTCCTTCACCGTTTTGATAAATATGATACATAATATTGTTTCAAAAATAATTCTTACTAATAGATGTCGCTTCAGACCCACAGTCGCGTGGAACTGTCTTCCGCAAGTGTCGCAAGTATGCAGCTTTTCTCTTGTATGCATGTTCTTGTGAGTACGGATGCTGCCCGGCTGAGAAGAGAACAAATTATGAAATGAAATGAAATTGTTTATTCTGTAAATCGGATATCGGAATGACTTTTACACGTCATTTTTAAAAATAAGCTAGATGAGTTCGGCGTTTCCTATCTGACTGCTCTGAGAAGAAAGGCCGAAACAAACTCAGAGGTCACAGTCTCTTTTAAAGACATAATCTTAGTCAGGTCATATGAGGACCATGTATATTAACGTTTGAAATTATCGTTTGAGGAAAGAACCACACAGATTTGAATGGACCTGTCCAGTCAGTGCAAGCATTTGTCAGTAATCGTGGAGCTCAACTCAGAACGTAAGGAGCTCAACGACTCGACGAACAATACCAAAGAAAGGTCATTTGGGTAGGCCGCATAAAGTACTCAAACTGCCAGACTATCGTTAAAAATAACTGAGAAAGAGAAAAAAAAAAAAAATTGGTTTAGAACATCGTCAAATGTTTGGAAATTTTCATAGACCAGATTTTTGAAGGGGTTCTATGGAGTAAAGCAGCGGTCGGCAACCTTTTGGCAGGCAAGGGCCACAAGGTGGCAAAATAAACTAAAGGCGGGCCGCACTTGTGATATTAACCCTGGAAACCCAATATACCTACCTACGTATAATTGGTCATATCCCATAGAAAAAATAATAATGCTATTAAAAATTGTTAAACCATACGGAGTTTAATTTGTACACGTTATACTTACATTATGTTTATATGTTTGGGATTTATAGCTAGAAAAATAACCACCGTAAATCATTCTGAAATGAAAACTACAAAGTACCTAAATAGGTAACCGATTTTATACAAATTTCAGTGTGATGTATGAGGTTGCATTTGGGAGGCTATTTCTTGTATGTTAGCTGTCAAATTTGTAGTTGTAATTCATAGAATGGCTCTCAAATGCTCATCTGTGAGACGAGAAGCATATTTTTTATATAATTTACCATTGAAAAAGTTTGCGCGTTATTTATAACTTATTTAAAAACATTCACGGGCCGCAAGTAAGACGTCCGCGGGCCGCATACGGCCCGCAGGCCCCGTGTTGCCGACCGCTGGAGTAAAGCGTTTGTGTATCTGAAATTCTTTACTTGCCAAAGTAATACAGCTAAATGTGAAGGTTTGCAAAAAATAAACGAGGCCGGCTTATTTTTTTTTTTTGTAATACTTTGTAAAAATATTCATATTAAGCCATAACTAGTTTTAGCGTAATTTATACGGGTTAATTGCTAAATAACCAAGATATATTAACAATTTCCAAAACACAAAATCGGTACTAAGAATCGCCAGCCATTTAAACGACTTAAAAAGAAAGGAGGAGGTTCCCCTTTATTGAAATAATACATATTATTTCAAGGCTCAAATAAAAGATTCAAAGTCAGCCTGGGGGCCTACCACCAGCTCATAAAGCAGTATTATTTTAATTTTACTTCAGTGTGGGAAAGAGATGAAGTTCTACAGGACGTATAGCTCCATCTCTTTCTCCCACTGAAGTAACATTAAAATAATACTGCTTTTGAGCTGGTGGTAGGCCCCATGTATACCAAATGGATTAACTCACCGCTAGTGAAGAGCCACATATCTCACAGATGTATCTCTCGGTGGGTGCATAAAACGAAGTTCGAGGGTGTTCCGACAGGTGATGCTTCCAACATGCAGCTTGAGTGTCGAAGTGTTTACCGCACTAGAAGAAATATAAAGGAAGAATATACAGCATTATTGGTTATACGTCGGCAATCCGTTAAGGAGATGTACGAGAGGTCATTTGCAACCAAATTACCCCTGATGACCCCTATGCCATCATCATCAGCCTATAATGTTCCCACTGCTGGGACACACGCCTACTCTCTGTGAGAGAGAGTGGGCCGTAATCCACCACGCGGGCCCAGTGCGGGTTGGTAATGTCACATGTCTTCCAATTTTCGGTTATAGGATATGCCGGTTTCCTCACGATGTTTTCCTTCACCGTTTTGAGAGCAGTGGTGATGAAATAATTTACACAAAGTAAAGCGTCTGTCTGGGTACGAACCTATGACCTACAAATCTAAGTTGCGACCGTTACCACTGGGCCACCACTGCTCTCCCCCTGTGCCAATGTCTGTCAAATTACTCGATAATGATTGGTATAGGGGTCATCAGGGGTCATTTGGTTGTAAATGACCTCTCCTACATCCCCTTAACAGATGGCCGACGTATAACCAATAACCCTGTATATAACATCATGCCTGTATTATAAAGGTGTATGCAGATTTATACACAGTTGATATTAAACATAATTATGCTATACTAGATGCGCACCGTAGTTTCACCCGCATAATTCTCGATCCCGTAAGAATATTGGGATAAAAAGTATCCTATGTCCCTAACCCAGGTCATGGTCTACCCATATGCTAAATTTCATCCAAATCCGTTCAGCCCTTTTAGCGTGAAAACGTAACAAACAAACAAACTCACTTTCGCATTTATTATATTATAGTTAGGATGAATTACAATTATACCACTGAATTAGATGTTGTAACCAAAACGGTTGTACGTGTAAAACCGGCCAAGTGCGTGTCGGACCACGCACAATGAAGGGTTCCGTAGTTGGGATGAATTTATCCCAAAAACAAACTTTGTAGTTGATAAACATGTTCTCCCATACGGAATGTATGGGAAAGCATGTTTTTGCAACTGCAAAGTTAAGTTGGTCGATTATTACTCGATAACTAGTAAAGTCTACTTAGCTGTGATAGTTTTCCTTTTAATTTCGTTATATAAGCTACTGCTGTGATTTTTTTCACACATCCAAAACCAACCATTTAGCTGGCAGGGGGGGGGGACACTTGACTCTAACAAAAATTAACACTTTAAAGCTTAATATTTTGCAAACAGATCCCTGAATCCAAAAATGGTTTTCACAAACTCATAATGTTTTTGTAAGACCTTTCCAATGATACCCCACACTATTGGAAAAAGAAATAAAACATCACCACTTTACGTGTATGGGAGGTGGTACCCTAAAAAAAATGTTTTTCATAATTTTGTTTTACCACTTTGTCGGCGTAATTAATATGTATACCTATGTCAAATTACAGCTTTCTAGTACTAAGGGTCTCGGAGCTAGACCGCGGACAGACAGACAGACAGACAGTCAGACGGACATGACAAAACTATAAGGGTTCCTTGTTTACTACGGAACCCTAAAAAGGGCATTTGGAAAATTCCCAAATTTTTTTTTACATCTAAAACTAAATATTCGGTGTTACGATATTAGTTATTGCATTTCGTAATCAATATTTTAGTTCACTAGTTAGCGATATTTAATATTTCCATACAGTAATAATGTCAAATTAATGAAAACAGCGAAATATTGGACAGCCATTTGCGACGTTACCCACTTCCAGAATACACGCTCTTAAGAGATTTCCAGGTGGGCCATAGCAATTGGTGGCCCCTGTGAGCTTTAGTGTGCGATTACAGTGGCGCGGGCGGTCAGCGGGGGCGGGTGGCGGGTCAAGCGGAAAACGCACATTTCCATGGATGAGCACAGTAGCAGCGGGGCGATTGAGCGGTCCGGACGTATATACCTCGTGCGATATTGGAAATAATAATAATAATGTTAGATTATTTTGAAGCTATTGCTTGTATAAAAAGGGACCTTTTTTTAGGGTTCCGTTGCCAAATGGCAAAAAACGGAACCCTTATAGATTCGTCATGTCTGTCTGTCTGTCTGTCTATCTGTCTGTCTGTCTGTCTGTCTGTCCGTCCGTATGTCACAGCCACTTTTTTCCGAAACTATAAGAGCTACGCTGTTGAAACTTGGTAAGTAGATGTATTCTGTGAACCGCATTAAGATTTTCACATAAAAATAGAAAAAAACAAATAATTTTGGAGTTCCCCATACTTAGAACTGAAACTCAAAAAAATTTTTTTCATCAATCCCATACGTGTGGGGTATCTATGGATAGGTCTTCAAAAATAATATTGAGGTTTCTAATTTAATTTTTTTCTAAACTGAATAGTTTGCGCGAGAGACACTTCCAAAGTGGTAAAATGTGTGTCCCCCCCCTGTAACTTCTAAAATAAGAGAATGATAAAACTAAAAAAAATATATGATGTACATTACCATGTAAACTTCCACCGAAAATTGGTTTGAACGAGATCTAACAAGTAGTTTTTTTTTAATACGTCATAAATCGTAAACCGCAATTTACCTTTCATTCAATGTTACTTGCTGCTACGGAACCCTTCATGGGCGAGTACGACTCGCACTTGGCCGGTTTTTTTCTAAAAGCAATCGCCACGATATCAATAGATCACTATTGATATCGTGGCGATTGCTTTTTTTATTGATTGCGGTATAGATATGGAGAATTTTTATACTTTATACGAAAGGCTGAGAAATTATGTAGAAAAAATTTATGGTTACACTCGAATGACAATAACAACTTTTTATTACATATTAGGTAATGAACAAATCGAGCGGGAAACGCAAACTGACTTGCGTCCAACCGCCCCGCTCGCGACACCCGCTTTTCCCGCTGCGATTCCCGCTCACTCGCCCCGCTCGCACTTGTGCACCTTAGTCAAAAACTATGTGTTTGCGTTACCCGCCAGCGGATTCCGCTGCCCGCTCCGCTGAAACTGTAATTTCACACTATAGTCAGCGGGAGGGGGATATAATGGAATCGAAATCGAATCGTTTATTCTAGAACTCATCACCATCGATCTCGCTGTAGAAATGTGTCTGTCTTTGTCAGCGTATAAAATATCATATATGAACTGAGACTCTGTAATCTGTAGATTTGTTGATCATTTTCTATTTTGTTAAATACTTTTTGAATGGCCTACCACTGTCCTCCCATACCTATTAACACTGTTATTTGAAAATATTGTAAAAGCCACTTATTTTGAAAAGAGTAACCGTGGAGTTTCTTGCCAGCTTTTCTCCATAGGAAGCGACCAATTGGAACCGTACACCTAGCTTCTGACGTTTCATAAGTGCCCATGTAGGTTTATGTGAAATAAAACATTTAGAATTGAATTAATTCATTAGTGTTCTACTATAGAATAAAGATGGCGCTAATACAAGTTTTAAGTTTTCACTTCTCTCGGCAGTGCCCATGACTGTCTATTTTTCTTGTTTTTAACGACTGCTGAGTGGACACAATCATGTTATATAAAGTTGTTACGAATCACTGAAAAAGTTATTTATGCTACAAGTGCGGAAATCATCTTACGCACGTGTGTCATACAACGTTTTACTAAAGAATTGTGCAAAGAAATAAAAAAACGAGCGAGCCTTACAGCTGTCGCATATGATGTGTAACATCTGACATCTTGGCTGACGTATATAAAAAAGATATACACTATTCATCATCACCATCGCCATCGTTATTACCATCGCCATGATTTTGACTGTGACTGACTTTGACTTTGACCATCGCCATCGTCATCACCATCGCCATGGCTTTGACTGACTTTGGCTTTGATTGACTGACTTTAACTTTTTGACTTTGAGCATCGTTATCGCCATCGTCATCGTCATCATCATCATCATCATCTAATTTGTAAAACTTTTCACAAGTAATAAAAAAATATCAACTGGGTCGGGCTGACGACAAAGATAAAAATTAAAAAAACTGAAAAAAAGCGGCCAAGTGCGAGTCGTACTCGTCCATGAAGGGTTCCGTAGCAGCAAGTAACATTGAATGAAAGGTAAATTGCGGTTTACGATTTATGACGTATTAAAAAAAACTACTTGCTAGATCTCGTTCAAACCAATTTTCGGTGGAAGTTTACATGGTAATGTACATCATATATTTTTTTTAGTTTTATCATTCTGTTATTTTAGAAGTTACAGGGGGGGGGACACACATTTTACCACTTTGGAAGTGTCTCTCACGCAAACTATTCAGTTTAGAAAAAAATGATATTAGAAACCTCAATATCATTTTTGAAGACCTATCTATAGATACCCCACACGTATGAAATTGATGAAAAAAATTTTTTTGAGTTTCAGTTCTAAGTATGGGGAACTCCAAAATTTTTTGTTTTTTTTCTATTTTTGTGTGAAAATCTTAATGCGGTTCACAGAATACATCTACTTACCAAGTTTCAACAGCATAGCTCTTATAGTTTCGGAAAAAAGTGGCTGTGACATACGGACGGACAGACAGACAGACAGACAGACATGACGAATCTATAAGGGTTCCGTTTTTTGCCATTTGGCAACGGAACCCTAATAAAAGGCACTAGTGCGAAAAAATCGCAATTTCCGCACAGTTTGGCTGTTGAAAAACGCTCTTTTCGAGCACATGCATTGTAAATCAATATTCCTTTCCTTCAATCTTGTAGTAAAGTTTTATTATAACTCACCTGGTGACACGTTGTGGGTTTCCTATGTTCTCTCCTATATTTTGTCTTTACTTTTCTATCTTTTGTAAACTTGAATATATCTTCGTCGTGGCTATAAAATACAAAAGCTTAGTCATTAAAACATTATTTTAAGCGGCTGACAACAGCTAAGGCGCGATCACTGTCAGACTGCATACAAAAGAAAGAGATGCGCGATGACACAACGCTAGTAATTTATTGCAAAGTATGAAGCAATTATTATCTATATACAAAAATTGGACAAAAAAATTTAAATACTATTACGTCAAGGCAGCCGGCGAAATTCAAATTTTCTTACGTTTTTTGCATTTTGCAGGTCAGTATCAGGTTTTATGTTGATCTAAATATAATTCGCGGTCGTAACGAATATGGCTTTACTCAATTATAATCATTACAATCAGCAATACAACTCCACAAGTTAGCAAAGGTGTCAAATGTTATGATTTCATGAAAACATGACATTTGACACCTTTATCTTCTTCTTAATCACTATTGCTGATTGTAATGATTATAATTTAGTAATGCCGTATTTGTTACGGCCGCTAATCATATTTTAATCAACATAAAACCTGACACTGACCTGCAAAATGCAAAAAACGTAAAAAAAAAATATTTCGCGGGCTACCCTGACGCTTCCCCCTTAAGGGGGCGCCCAATGGTCCACTAGCGCCACTCCTTTAAAAAATATTATCTCGTCACTAAGAAGTAATTATGAATAACGGCTAGGACCCTTGATAAGTGTGTCTAGAATTTTCTAATACCTTATAAAAAGTTTCATATTGAGACACGAGCAACAAAATTTGATCTAATGAAAAGCGACCACATTCCTCTAGATCGTATTTAGTTGCTCCGTGTCTTCGTGAGAGCTGTTACTGCATAGAATAAAATAACGATACATACCGTTTTATTAAACGCCTTGTAACCTGAAATAAAATGGAGGAATGTTTATTAAGGCAGTAAAAACAACATTTTTTTTTTTTGCGAAATTCGAAAGTGCACGCCTCATACAAAAAATAATTAAAAATAAAAAAATAATAATTAATATTATATATATATTTTTTTTTAAAACGCCCCACACTAGGAATTTCTCCTGTATCGTGGGTGCGTTTACAAACATTTAAACTCACATACACAAACAGCCAGACCCGGAACAACTACTTGTAGGTCATACAAATATTTGTTCCGTGCGGGAATCGAACCCGCAATACGCAGCGCAGCAGTCAATCGCTTAACCACTGCGCCAACCGTGCCGTCTATAAAAAATTAAAATATATATTATAAAATATATAAAATTATTATATTTTTTTCTTTAAATATTTTTGTTTTTTTTGGAGTTTATCGCGTTCAGACAGACAGACGCGGCGGGGGGACTTTCGTTTTATAATATGTAGTGATTTTATAGGTATTATAAATGATAGGGGTACCTACTTTGGCTTGTTGCTTTTTCCCTAAAACTTTTCTGCTCACCGTCTGTTTGTAGTCACTGAAACCAACAAATAATGTTATTTTATTTGCATAGGCTACGATATTTTTTCACCTTTCTAAAGTAGTTACCTACAGTTCTTGAACCCCCTGGCTGCTAATATTGTAAGGGTAGTAATAAACGCCCCGGAAAAAATAATTATAATATGTGCATTCTCAAAATATGAAATTTACTGCTATAAATTCTACTTTTCCGACAACTTATATGCGAATACAAATAAAGAAACGACCGAATAAAACACTGAAAATTCCAAAAAATCAATACAGAATTTGCTGACGTAATATTTTTCAAACAAGCATACACCATGCAATATGCAGCAGGCATGGTCTCTGTCACGGCTCCGGCGCTGCGAGGCTCCGGCGGTCCCACGCGATCGATAATTCCAGATGGTTTTAACGCTCGCCACCGCAGCTTCGGCTTGCTGGCCGGCCAGCCTCAGCCACGGGCGGTGAGCGTTATAAAACCACCTGCTTCTCAGCTCGCGGGCCGCCTCGCCCCTCCGCGCCTCCGCGGGTTTAAATTACACTCTAGGGGTAGGGCAGACAAAACTACGTGGAGTCGGTTTTGTAGCGATTCGTTTCTGTTACTAACTTTTGTAGCACAACATATTGACTTTTCGGAAACTTAGTATTTTTATCGGAAGTTTAGTATTACAGTCAACCACAGATTCAAGGAAGTAAATTTTTTATTTTCGGAAGCTTTTGTTATCCATATTGTAATATGGCTAATATCGTATCACATCATTACTTATTTATGCTGATACGAGAGAGAGAGAGAGAGAGAAGAATCTTACCTCTCTCCTTCACTATGCAACGCCGAATGAAACAAATGTTCTTCGTAAGCCTTCCGTGTTTCGAAAGTGATGTCACATCGCTGGCAGTAAGTATTCACTTCTTCATCGTCGTCGGGACTGTCCTGGTATGGGAAAATGAACTTTATAATTTATAAACATAGAGTAATATTTAATTTGTGTTGTATTTTGTTGACATAAACCATTTTATTGGTAAGCTTTTTGAGATTCGTAACTTTTTGAGAGTTAGTCAGTAGTAGTTTGAGTCCTAAAGGAAACAGGACCAATTGGCATCATAAAAAGAGATGACCTTGTTGACTATAATGCACATGTATACAGGGTGGCTAGGACATCGACGCAAAAACTGTTACCACGGCTTCAGTACATGAAGCTGAACCCCGTGCGTTGAAATTTTTCGTCGGTTATTTAAAAAAAATCAGTTGTTCCATTCATTTTGACCGCGTAGGTATTGCACTTTCTATGAAACAGCAGATTTTTTAAAAAATAACCTTCCATAATTTTAACGCAGGGGTGTTCCACGCGCGCCTCAAAGAGATATCAGCAGAATTGACGGGGTCCGCTAGGGCCGATGCCTGCCGGGGCTGCGAAGAAAACCGATAGGGAAATCGTGGCCCCCGGCAACAGGGCAACCGAAGGAACACGGGTGGGTTTTAGTCAGTAAAAGTCTGACAGTCAGTCGCTCCGCCCAGAGCGGGAGAAGTTATTTGATAATTTCCCACACAAAAAAAAATGCAACACCGTGCGTACATAAATCGCGTCGATGTTCCTGCCACCCTGTATATTTTTTTAAAATCTTTAAATGCAATGCAGTAATGGAAATGGCTCCAAAACTAAGGTAATTTCCTGTAAGTTTTTTTTTCAGCAGCTAGAACATCTAAGGTGCCGACTGCCGTCAATATGTACCTAAGATTTATTTCAACGAATTTCATCGTTATTTGTAGAATAAGGTTTTAATACAAGTATTCGCATACTTACAATATCAACAATAACATGTTTAACCCTCTTGTGTTGGTGTAGCCCCGCTTTACTGACGAACGACGCGCCGCACAACGTGCACACATGCTCGCTCCGGTGTGTGCGTAAGTGAGTGTAGTATGTTGACGAATGCCTTGAATTAAATAGAAATGATACTTTACAGTTGGTATAAATGAAATAGGATACTTATAAAATTAAAAAGGAATAAATAAGATCATTTAAAAAAAAACGTGTATGCTCAACCTAAAGAGCAAGCAAAATTTTCGCAGCCGCCATCTTGGATTTTCATTTTAACGTCACAATCGGATTTAGCACCCTCGAAAACCATGAAAATGACACCCATGAAAAATTTGAAAAAATTCGCACTTTCTCTGACTCACTTTCACTTTCTCTCTCAGGAATAAAGTAGCATAGAAGGGGCATAACGCTTTTTCGTTACGTGACGATTTCTACCAGTTTACTCCTACCACAAGCCGCGTCAAAGAACTTCGTTCCAAAAATGCTGTATACCATAAATACCATATCTTACATTCAAATATGATTTTCTTGTGAAATAACGATTGCAATTTAAAGAAAACACCGAGGTTTCGAGAATAGTAAGTTCGTAACACCATGAAGTTTCTATCGATACTTTAGGACAAAATAGCTGTTGAGTCTTGCGTTAGTGTAAGTTATTTATACTCGTCACTGTACATGGTAATCATTTGACGTTGATAGCGCCTTTATTTTCATTGCAGTAAAGCCGGTTTTCCTAGATCAACTACTACTGAAGTGCGGTTGTACATTATTCTTGTAGGAAGCTAAATTAGCAACTACGACATCTCTTAAAGTTCGACGGTTCGCCGCACTGTTAGCCACAGTTCGATGTATGTTAGTTGTATTTTAGATATGAAGCTACAAGTACGTGGCGGGCTCGTCTTGTCGGGCCAATTCAGTGAGCATAACGTAGTCAGAACTTATAAGAATTACGCGATAAAAAAAGAGGCAACTTCTAGGTGAAAATAACTGTGGGTGCAGTCAGCGCTCTGCGACCTAAATTGCACTTTATTGTGTCGTGGCAAACGTCGCTTTTCATTTAAATGATTTTGCGGAGTGAACCATCCATATTAATATGTGGTCATACAGACAAATATGGGAGAGATTGATTTGTTATGAAGTGTTTAGAAGTTAGCAAAACAAAAATAGGCAATCATCATTATCATCATCTTCCTGCCCTTGTCCCATGTTACGTGGGGTTGGCGCACCACGTTTTCTCTTTCCACTCTCCCGTCAACCTCCACGCTATCATTCATTCACTTCTCTTTCATATCATTCCTCACACAATCAAAAACAGAAATAGCCAATAAGAATATTATTTATTTGCAAGAATGCAACGTATTATTACCTAAATTCTTCATCGCAATAAGCACACTTCCTTGTGATTCCACTATGATACTCGTCGTGAAGAAGAGCTGAACTTCTAAAAAGAAAAAAATACATTTCTGAAAAATGAAATGAAAAACATTTTTCGAATTTATTACAAAATTTAAACCCAAATAATGGGTTTGTTTCTCAGATCAGGGGTATGAAGTATGAATGCCATCATTATTCCATTGCGAAAACGGGATGGTGCTATCGATCGTGTATAGCTCCATCTCTCTCTCACACTGGAAAAATGGTGGCATTAATACTTCATAATACGCCACCATTTTCCCAGGCAACGCGTGGCTAAGTAATAACAGCCGCACGGGTCGATCCATCAGGTTTAGCTAAGCTTTCCGGGGTTGGTCCGTGGATGGGTGACCATCTTTACATACCGAGACTCCTCCGTGCCTCGGAAAGCACGTTAAGCCGTTGGTCCCGGCTGTCATTTGTGGATCTTTGACAGTAGTTACGGGTCGTCAGAAGCCCGAAAGTCTGATAACCAGTCTTACCAAGGGGTATCGTCCATCCAAAGGTTGTCTGTAAAAAATCGCTTCAAGCGATAAGACCGCCCATTGTGTCACCCAATGTAAAATTTCTAAATTGATGTCTGTAATTTTTATGGTGTTTCATAATAAAGCATATTCTAACCTATCGTATTATATACCTATTATTATATATTCATATCTATATTGGGTTGTGGAGGTCAGATAGGCAGTCGCTCCATGTAAAATACTGGTATTCAGCTGCATCTGGTTAGACTGGACGCCGACCCCAACATAGTTGGGAAAAGGCTAGGCAGATTCGATATACAACACCAGGCATTATTGGGTTTTTCCAGTTAAGAATTTTCAAGTAACATCTGTCTGGATTTGTCCCTGGTTATTGCCAATAGGCTCATCCTCCATCCAAACGTAACTGGTAAAATGTGGGTGTATTTTACAATACACTTCTGCCTATGTTATGTTAAGTAATAACTAATACATTATCAAAGATTTACTTACTCTAAAGGACAGATGAGATGGCACCGCAAGCACTCATACTTGAAATAATGCTGTCTAATATGTTTGCGTAAGTAACAGTTTAGTTTGTAGCGCATCCGACAGAAACGACACTCGTATGGACCCAGCATCTGTGGTCGGAAGTAGTACAGTTAATCAACAGAACAAGTATTGAAAGACAATGGAAATCTGAACAAAAATGTACGGCACCACTTGTAAATATGACTATGCCACAGGGTTTTTACAGATAGAGATTTTTTCGGCGCGTGAAGCTCGTATTGGAGCTTATAATGGCTCTTCATGACCCCATTGTTTAAAACTAAACACATTAATATTTTTATCAACCCATTAACAACCTCAAATTCTACTGGATTTCATCTTCAGCACTTGCATTTGCGGTATGTTTTATTTTTACCTATATCAATGTAGGTTTTGTAGGGGCTTGTGGCTAAGTAATAACAGCTGCACGGGTCGATCGATCAGGTTAAGCTACGCTTGCCGCGGTTGGTCCGTGGATGGGTGACCATCTTTACATACCAAGTCCCCTCCGTGCCTCGGAAAGCACGTAAAGCCGTTGGTCCCGGCTGTCATTTGTAGATCTTTGACAGTCGTTACGGGTAGTTAGAAGCCCAAAAAGTCTGACAACCAGTCTTACCAAGGGGTATCGTGTTACCTAGTCACTAGATTGTGGAGGTCAGATAGGCAGTCGCTCCATGTAAAATACTGGTATTCAGCTGCATCCGGTTAGACTGGAAGCCGACCCCAACTTAGTTGGGAAAAGGCTAGGCAGATGATGATGATCAATGTAGGTTTTGTCTAATCAAATTAAATATATTTTCAAGTAAAACAGATATTGAGTTACATAGACTCCAGCTTTGGTCTGACAACTTTGGCCACCTCAGTGTTATATTTAGTTATCCCTGGATACAAAACAATGCTAGAATATTACATACCTTAACATGCCTCAACTGTATATGTCTAGCCAACATATCCTTCTTTGAAAAACCTTTAAAGCAATCCGTACACTTATAAGCAGCATCTTTATATTTCTTATCTTCAGCTCGTGCCCTAAAATTCTTCACAGCTTCTTCTTCACTCAACGTAAACCTCTTCCAATGAATCGTGTCTAAAACTTTGCTTCTTATCCACGAGTCCTTACCACCATGATTTTTTTCATTTATTTCTTCACACTCAATCTTCATAATACCTTTTTCACCTCCTACATAAACCGCTGAAGGACTGAACGGTTCTATATCTTTCTCATTATCAACTTTTATCTTTTCTTCTTCATAAGTGATTTCTAAGTCTTCAATTATCTTTTCTTTAACAAAATCTAACATTGGATCATTATCGCCTGTCATGGATGTCTCGCTAAAGTAATCTAGTTCAATGTTTTCCATCTTTTCTACTTTCTTTTCTGTGCCATAAATTGCATCTGTTTCTATGCTATCTCTTGTGATGTAGGTTTTAATTCGGTCCGTGAAGCTAACTACTGTTAATGGTGATATGAGCATTGTGTTGTTGCGATCAACTTTGTATATTGTTTCATAGGTGATCTGAAATTGATGAAGGAAATGTATTGCATTGATTGGTGGGTTTTACGATAGTACTGGAGCAGTATAGATGATGAAGTTAGTGGCCAAGTGGCTGAAGTTTATGGTAGAATAAAGGAATAATTTCTTTTTAGATAAAAAGTTATGTTTGTATCTTTCATAATCAGACCCAGCTGATTGATGCCTTTGCATCAATCAAGTCTACTTAGCTCTAGGTACTTATGGCCTATGTCCAGCAGAGAAGAGCTTACAATACGCTGAGTTGACTGAACACAAGTATTTAATAGAACCTGGATGAGATAAAAGTTGTGAATTGAAGTTTGTAGTATAATGTCATTTACGAATTAATTGTTACCAAATTTGAATGAATCCTACTAATATTATAAATGTGAAAGTTTCTGGATGGATGGATGTGTGTTACTCTTTCACACAAAAACGACTGAATGGATTGGAATGAAATTTGGCACACAGCTAGTTCATAACCTGGATTAACACATAGGATACTTTTTATCCCGATATTCAAACGGATTTGACGCATTTGGTGCACATCCAACTTGTACACCATGCTCAAATGGTGAACTTAGCAACTGGTGCACTTCTCATATGGCACACTTCGCAACTGGTGCACTTCTCAATTGGTGCACTTCGCAAAAGGGGCACTTTTTAAGATGAGTGGAGATTTGGAAAAATTGTCTAAAAAGAAGTACAGTTAAATTATAATATTATTAAGGTTATTGATATTATAGAACTTTTGTTGGGGTGTGTAAGGTTCTATAAGTAAATGAAATGAAATGTTCATTTAGTTTAAACACACTGAATTTAATAATTGAGTTACTATAACTAAACACGGTTTATAAACATACGAGTAAGTAATTAAATGATGTGACGCGAGATGACGCGGGACGCAGGTAGTAACTGCTTGTGTCTCGTATCGTGTTAGAACTCAGATTGACTGGCCCACAAACGGGCGACACATGTCTTAAGTAGTTGAGTTCGCAGGTTGTGTGCATGTGTGGGTAATACCACACACACCACCACAATACCACTACAATATAATATGATATTATATCATGTCTTTATTGTGATAACTTTTTGCTGTAAATCTAATTTTTTCTTACATAATTATATTTTTATTATTTCCGAGTGACTTTTTTTATTTTTGAAAAATTAAAAATGTTATAGTGATTATGTAGAGTTAATTTAAAATAATTTTGTTGATTGTATTATTAAGAAAATTACCTACACAAAACCAAAGATTCTTTCATATTTAGACAATTTTTCCAAATCTCCACTCATCTTAAAAAGTGCTCCTTTTGCGAAGTGCACCAATTGAGAAGTGCACCAGTTGCGAAGTGTGCCATATGAGAAGTGCACCAGTTGCTAAGTTCACCATTTGAGCATGGTGTACAAGTTGAGATGTGCACCAAATGCGTCAAACCCATTCAAACGGGATCGAGACTTATACGGGTGAAACAACGAGACACAGCTAGTTTAATATAAACGAATTGCATGCATTATTCAAGTTATTGTTTTTTAGGGTTCCGTAGTAAACAAGGAACCCTTATAGTTTCGTCATGTCCGTCTGTCTATCTGTCTGTATGTCCGCGGTCTAGCTCCGAGGGCCTTAGTACTAGAAAGCTGTAATTTGGCATAGGTATACATATTAATTACGCCGACAAAGTGGTAAAACAAAATTATGTAAAACATTTTTTTTAGGGTACCTCTCATACACGTAAAGTGGTGATGTTTACTTTATTATTTTTTTACCCCATGGTGAGGGGTATCATTGGAAAGGTCCTTTAAAAATATTGGGAGTTTGTGGAAACCATTTTTGAATTCAGGGATTCGTTTGCGAAATATTAAGCTTTAAAGTGCTCATTTTTGTTAGAGTCAAGTGTCCCACCCCCCTGCCGGCTAAATGGTTAGTTTTGGGTATGTGAAAAAAATCACAACAGTAGATTATATAACGAAATTAAAAGGAAAACTATCACAGCTAAGTAGGCTTTACAGGTTAATAACGAGTAATAATCGACCAACTTAACTTTGCAGTTGCAAAAACATGTTTTCCCATACATTCCGTATGGGAGAACATATTTTTCAACTACAAAGTTAAGTTTGTTTTTGGGCCAACTACGGAACCCTTCATTGTGCGTGGTCCGACACGCACTTGTTTAATTTTTTTTTTAATAGTATCTAAATATTATTATGTAAAATTTGCATCCAACATTAGAACCTTTTGTACCTTATTTATGCAATTTTTTTTTAGGCTGGCACTGTCTTGTGGGAATCAGGGCCGAATTTAGGGCAGGGCAACAGAGGCTTCGGCCCCGGGCCTCCTTTGTATTTTTTAGATAAGAAAAAATACATCCTTTGTGTCAATCAAAGAGAAAAAGTTTTTAATTCACAAAGTTTCACCTTCTTCATTTTCTTTTATGTCCTACATTGTTAGTTGGTGATGAAATACGTTGAATTAATGTGCTCCCAAAAACCGAATTAACTAGAGTTTTCGATGTCAGTGCCCAGCGTCAGTCTGTCCATCATGAAAAAGTAACTTTGTTTCTCATTTCCCACAAAATGTATGGGAAACGTTTTTTTGCATTTTCTGACTTTTCTAGTACCTACACAAACTTCAATTGGTACGATAGATTTTTGATCCTTATAAGAAACAGGATCGATTGACATGAAAAAAAGATTTTGTGAATATTGCCCATTACCTTGCTGACAGTATATTTTTTTCTGAAATCTGTGAATGCATCAATGTTTCTCAAAAAGTTATGCAGTTTCCTAGATGGTTTTTCTGTAGATAAACGGTTAAAGTACCTATTCACTACCCGCCTCAAAAATCCACCCTGCTTATAAATTATTGAAAGCTGTGACCAAAAACTAGTCTTTTGCAAAAAAAACAATCAGGGCCTCCACTTCTTGGTTGCCGCAGGGCTTCGACGCCTTTAAATCCGACCCAGGTGGGAATAAGTACATGCAAAAAGAGAGAATTATGCCCAGCAGTGGGTGAAGTCGGGCTGTGGATGATAACAATATTTTAATACTTACAGGTCCTCTCCAAGCCAATTCCCTGAGAATCTTCTGCCCACTGAAACATTTCTCCTTAAACCTATGAAACTTGTGTAGTATTGTAGCACACTCATAACAGAAATACTGAGGTAGACCGTCTTGTTCATTCAACTGTTTAGGATAAAAGCATAATAATTATTATAATAGCCAATTAATTGTCAAAGTTTTTATTTTTTATATACTAGCTAACTGTCCCCGGCAAACATTGTTTTTCCATATAAATTATTTATGTTTGGGGTGGACCACCCTAAGGGGTATAAATAAAATAAATAAAAAATAAAATCGTTTAGCCAGGATAAAACATAGCATGCAAAATTAGAGGGTATTTGAAAAATGCAAAATTTTAGGGTAAGTATTTGAAAATGTCACGTCAACGTTTTTTATCCATAAATTCTTTAAAACAATAGAAGCTGCACTCATTCAACCACTTGTACAACTTTATCTTAAATAATCTAGAATTTTATGTTTTGAATTGACTTGGTATCTTATTATAAATACGCACGAACATTGTATGAAAAATAGATTACGACCGATTCTCATACCTACCGAACATACATATAAAATTTCATAAAAATCGATCAAGCCGTTTCGGAGGAGTATGGCAACTAACATTGTGACACGAGAATTTTATATTTATAGAAGTATATTTAAATACAATATGAAACTGAGCGAAAAATTATGTTACATTTTCTATTAAGACTTTGGACACCAATAAAATTGTATACCGTCTGTGTCGTACTGCATGCGATCACACGTATATAAAGACAGTAATGTTATGCAAATATCTTTAAACATTAAAGTAATTAATTAAATAACTTGCCTGTAAAGCCATAACTTCTTCATAATAAAACTTAAGTTGATACAAATGGAAGTGGTACATTTTCGCTTCCGTCCGAAGGCATATTCTACACACTTTTAGGTCCGACATACTTTATTTATTTTACTTATAGCCTATTTAGAGCTTAATTATGCCTTTTACTTTATAAAAACCCTGAAAACGTGCAAAAAAGCCTTTCAGGCACCGACTACCGCCATATTTGTTTACCTGTCAAAGTCAAGTCAATAAACAAGTACCTGTCAATCAAAGATTTGTTCTGCATCACGCAGAAACATTCATGATTTTGTTTTTTTTAGATTTGATACTTAGCTTTTAAGCTACAACTTTTTTTTTGCACGTTATAACATACTCCACAAAGTTAGTCGCAAAATACGACAAAATTTAAACCAAATCCCCACTGTTCCTCCCTTTCTTTTAAACAGAAGTTCCACACACTAAAAACAAAGTTCGTTTATGCAAAGTAGGAACCATGAACCCTACTCGAGAAGTACTTGCAATAGATGGCGTTTTACTCAATTTGTGCTGTCATCATGTGTGTCACAATCATTGCAAAGGAGATCATTAATTTTGTGCTAAATTATGAAAGTGTCTCCAAACAAAAAAAAAGTTATATTCCGTTAGAACATGTTATTCTCTTCACTATGGCACCAAATCTGTAGGGCCATTCCCTGCGCTGTCACTGAAAAGTGAAGAGAATAACATTTTCTACAGACCAGGGCTGAACCCTTTGAAAATGGTAAAAAGTGAAAAAAATAACAGTAGAATGAAACCCATTGGGAAAGGAAGAGAATTTAACAAAAATGGAAGGAAAAATAATTTACGGGTGATCTGAGGTCGGGAAGTGGATGGAGGTGCGTTTTTAAGTCAAAATAAGGTAAAAAAATAAATATTTTAAATCAAATAAATTACAGTGTATTTGGGACATAAAAGTTAAGGTAAGTTTTCACCAAATTTCGTAGAAAAAAATAAATGTTGAAAAAAGATAAAAATAAAAAACCAAAAACTTGGTTATTTGAATTTTTCACATAAATTTTGAGGTTATGTGAAAAAATTGTCAACACAAAAGTTGTAAATCTTTTTATTACCTACAACTTTGCCATTCAACTTTTTTCCATAGGACTTGTAGTTTTGCAGGAAATCGAGATAAACCGTTTTTTACCCTTAAAAACGCACCCCCATCCACTTCCCGACCTCAGATCGCCCGTAAATTATTTTTCCTTTCATTTTTGTTATATTCGCTTCCTTTTCCAATGGGTTTCATCCTACTGTTATTTTTTTTGGTTTCAAAAATTATCTACCCCTGCACGCGTAGCATGAACACCGTAGAAACGAGTTTTGTCGACGGAAGAATCGACAAAATGACAGATAAACAATCACTATCTGTCATTTTGTCTATTCTTCCGTCGACAAAACTCGTTTCTACGGTGTTCATGCCACGCGTGCTGGTCTACTAACGGAATATAACATTTGTTTTGTTTGGCACACATTTAGCCCAAAAATTTATGGACGGTGAATGTTCTCCTTTTACGTTTAGTTGTTTCATTAATTTAAGAATTGAAAAAACTATTAGCATGTTTTTGGTACAGACGCCACACATCAAGCTACTACAATCTGTTAAATTTATTTAATAGATTTTCAACTTTATCGCTGATGTCTAAAGTTCAAAGTTGATTGGAAAAATTTGACAGTTTCGGGTAGCTTGATGTGCTGGCGTCTGTACATATATACATAGTAAGCAGTATTTTCATTTTACTGAACCCGGAATTATAAAACTTTCTTTGCAAAAGGATTGTACGAAACGTTTTTAAAGTAGAAAAAAGTTACAGATTTTTTTTTTATGTATCTATTCTGTCTGTCAATATCAATTCTGTTTCCGTCATTGTCTGAGTCCTAATTAGAATAATAGACTTATACTCCTTTATCCCATCATCTGTTACGACGCCTCATTGAGGTGGATAACAGTTAAAATTCTATTGTGTCTCGTTAATGACAGTTGAAAGGCCAATGGGTACAGCGGTGTAATCTTAACTGTCTTTGTCCAGCACCTGCCAATGTAGCCCGGTATTTAGCAAAACTTTTACTTGAAGATCGATTAGCTACCGTACCTACTACTACGAAAAACCGCATGTTAAGGAAAAATTCCGATTGTGGCACATCACTATTTAAAAACTGCCAAAAACAGGTCAAAATTCAAAATTCAAAAGTCATTTATTCAAATTAGGCTGAGAACCAGCACTTTTCGAACGTCAAAATTACATAAGACAGTCCCCCAAAAACGCCCACCCTTCACCACTTCCTAGTGCCTTTAGCTGGGAAGAAGAAGTGGCGCAACAAACTCCCCAGCAGCACAGCTGTCTGTTCAAATTAGAAAAAAATAAAAATGACTCTATACAATAGTGTGCAAAATTATTATGCAACACAAAACATTATTTTAATTAAGTATAAATTATTGGCCATAAGTTAGCTAGCACACGCCGATATACCAACCAAAAACATCGAGAACTATACTCAAGCAGAATTTAAAAAAATAAAAACTAAACGTAAAAAGAACTAAATATCTAAATAAAAGCCTCCAGGCATAAAGGGCGTGCCCGCTTACATAAAGCTGTAAATTGGAAGTTATAAATGATAAACTAGGACCATCGAGGTAAAATAAATGTACAGTTAATTACTAGTAACAATAACAAAACCATGATCAGCAAGACGACCAGTCACCACAAGCAGCACCCGTTCACGAGCATAACGCAAAGATTACCCCCCTCGCCATATTTGAGGGAAGGAGGCAACCCGACTCCCGACGCTACCGCAAGCATTGACATCTAAGGGAGCATGACGAACTTGCTGCCGGTTGCTCAGGTAAAAAATAATATAATTAATTGTCGAGGTCACTAGCCAACCACAAATTGCAACACAAACTCATAACAAAACATTGTAATGAGTAGATTATGTCAACAATAAAATAAAAATAAATAGACTCGTAAAAAAATAATTAAAAAATTGACTCATAAAGTCAAAAAAAATATATAAACTTATGTTGCAGGAATAAGGTTGACTATTGTTAGCACGGTGTCACTGGATATTTAAAATGAAATGCGTCTGTCTTCTGTGAGGTTTATTGGCAACTAAATCAATATAGGTTCATGCATCTCTTTATGTAATTGAAATTGGCGTTAACATAAGCCGCCCACCAAAGGACTATGATAGTCCTTTAAAAACAATAATTTATTAAGTTACGTTACATGCAAAATAAAGCTAGATATGTTAAACTATCGTTTCATCTGGTACTGTGTCGATTGGTAAACCACACAACTTTGTCACACATCGCTTGGTTATACTGTTACCGCTCTTCACGCTATATACTCTAGTCAAACCGTCGGGACCGGGGTGTTTATCGGTAATGCGTCCCATGGACCATTTTCCCGGTGGAAGATTGTCTTGCTTGATCAGCACTATATCTCCCTTCTTAAACTCTTCTTCGCGTTTTAACCATTTTGGTCTCTGCTGGAGTCTCGTTAGGTACTCTTTCTGCCATCGCGACCAGAAGTCACTCAACAATTTCTGAGTATATTGCCAGCGTGTCAAATTGCTTATTTTAGCATCCTTTATGTTCGGGTTTGGGACGGTGACCGGTGCTTCCGTTATTAAAAAATGACCAGGTGTCAGTGCTTGCATGGTGTCATCGTCCATTGGACATAATGGACGCGAGTTCAGACATGCTTCTATTTCACAGAGAACCGTCGTCATCTCTTCGAATGTCAAGTTTGTAGTGAGAACTCTCTTCATGTGATATTTTATGGATTTTACTCCGGCCTCCCATAGTCCTCCGAAGTTAGGTGAATAGGCCGGTATAAAATGCCACTGAGTCCCGTCGTTAGCAAGTAATTCGGCGATTTTTCCATCAAATTGCAAACCAGCTTCTGTCCAGGCTTCATATAGATGTTTGTTAGCGCCAACAAAATTTCGTCCTTGGTCGCTCCACAGATTTATGCATCTTCCTCTGCGGGCGCAAAACCTTTTGAAGGCGCCTATGAATGCTGCTGTACTTAAGTCACCAACCAATTCCAAATGTAGTGCCTTGGTGGACATGCAAATAAATATGGCTATATAGGCCTTGCTAGTTCTGGCTCCTCTGCCCTTACTCACCAATATTTGGAATGGTCCCGCAAAGTCGACACCTGAATTGAGGAACGCTCGTGCTGGTTTCACCCGTACGCTTGGTAAGTCACCCATTACTTGTGTTCTCACTTTTGCATTTAGTTTAGCGCATACCAAACAACGATGGATGTATTGTTTGACCAGCGTCTTTGCTCGCAGTATCCAATACTTGGATCTGAGGTAAGTAAGCATCAACTGTATACCTCCATGCAACGTCTTCGAGTGGGCTTCTGCTATTATAAGATATGTAAGTTTACTGTTACGACCCAGAATGATTGGATGCTTGCATTCATCACTCAACTCTGCGTTCCTGAGCCGGCCGCCCACCTTGAGGACGCCATTCTCGTCAAGATAAGGATTTAATGATTTTAATTTGCTTGTTTTTTTAACTCTTTTCTTCCTCTTTAAGCTTTCTATCTCTTCTATAAATTCTTCCTCTTGTTCTCTTTTTATACAGGTTTGCAGGGAGAGTTGGAGTTCTTCAGTTGTGATTGTACTATCTATGTTTTCCTTTAATTTGTTTTGTTTCAGGAATCTTCGGCAGTAGGTGATAGCTCTCAGTAGTTCAGTCAGTGTATCAAAGTCGTCGAGTTGTGTGGATAGTTTATTACTTTCATCGTTTTCGTTTTTCATTATTTTCAGAGCTCGTATGGTGTTTTTCTTTCTTTCTAGATCTATTGGTGTTATGTTTAGTCTAGTGAACTGTATCTTCTGGTGTAATAACCACTGTGGTCCTTTCCACCATAGGTCGCAACCTTTCAAGTTAGCTACTGACATACCCCTTGATGCAAGGTCAGCTGGATTATCGTGGGATTGGACATGGTGCCACTGACTGCAATTTACATTGGTTGTGATCTCGACAACGCGGTTAGCCACAAACGTTTTCCATTTGTTCGGATCTCCATGTAACCAAGAGATAACAATGGAAGAATCTGTCCAAGCATAGATTTGTGTTGCAGGTATCTTCATTGCTTGCATTATTTGCTTAAGTAGTTTGGATAGAAGCAAAGCTCCACACAGTTCTAGTCGAGGCAATGAAATGGTTTTCAAAGGAGCTACTCTTGTTCTTGCAGCAATGATTGTGGTTTTTACTGTGCCATCTGAGTTTATGACTCGGCAGTATGCCACAGCACCATATGCTTGTACAGAGGCATCGCAGAATCCGTGTATTTCTATAAAATCTTTTCTTGAGCTAGACGTTCCCATCCATCTATTTATGTAGATTCCGTTCACATTTTCGAGATCAGATCGTATTGAAGCCCATTTTTCAGCAAGTGTCGTATTTAAGACTTCGTCCCAATCAATCTTTTCTTGCCAGAGTTGTTGAATTAAAACTTTCGCCAGTAAAAGGCAAGGTGCAATCCATCCGAGCGGGTCGAATAACTTTTGAATGTCGGATAGAATGCTTCGCTTCGTAACTACTTTTCCCATAACAGGTAAGTTCAGATTATATTCGAATTGGTCTTTACCCAAATTCCATTGTATGCCCAGGGCTTTGATTGTTCCATCAATATTTAGTTCTAGATGTGCATTGGATGATCTTTCGCTTGGTTCAATAGTCTCCATAAAGTCACGGTTGTTAGAAGACCATTTTTTCAGTTCGAAGCCACCTAGACGCAGTAGCTTTTTGAGATCTTGACTGATTCTTATAGCTTGTTCCAGATCATCATGTCCGGACATAACATCGTCGACGTAAAAGTCTTCGCGCAATATCTTTGCAGCTTCGGGATATTTGTCTCCTTCGTTATCAGCCAATTGCATGAGTGTCTTTACGGCGAGATAGGGTGCGGAAGCCGTTCCGAATGTCACAGTCAAAAGTCTGTAGTCTTTAATATCTTCCGATGTATTATCTCTCCATAAAATTCTTTGATAATCGATGTCTTCTTTGTTTGTCCAGATCATTCTGTACATCTTATGAATGTCAGAAACGTAACAAACAGCATGAATTCGCCATCTAATGATTATGCTTCTCAAGTCATCTTGTAACATTGGACCCAACAAGAGTTCATCGTTTAGTGAAATACCGTTGTAGCCCTTGCACGAGGCGTCGAATACAACACGAGTCTTCGTTGTTTCTTTGTCACTACGGATCACCGCGTGGTGAGGTAAGTATACTGATTTATTATTTATTTCATCCTTAGGTACTTCTTCTATATGGTTTAATTCTTTATATTCGTTGATCACCTTTGAGTATTCTTGCTTCAATTCTGTGTTTTGATTCAATCTTTTTTCTAGTTGAAGGAGTCTTCTTTTTGCTATTTCTCTTGTGTTGCCTTCTACTGATTTTGGTTGTTCTGTTTTAAACGGTAGCTTGACTATGTATTTTCCGTTATTATCTCGCTTGTGTGTCTTCTCGTATATGTTTTCACATAGTTGCTCAGTTAGGGTAAGTTTTCTTTTTGTGTCCGTATCAACTTCCCATATTGTGGTCAGTAAATCTTCTATGTTAATTTCTTGCTTCATGGCCGTCAAGGATTTTTCTCTTGCGTTCACTTTAATTGTTATTCCTCCCATTAAGATCCATCCCAGATAAGTATTTTGGGCGCATGGTGTATCTGGTGGACCTTTAATAAGTCCTTGCTTGAGAATTGATGCATATTCGTTTACACCCAACAACAGATCAATAGGTCCTGCTGTATAATAATTTCTGTCTGCTAATTGGAGGTTTGCTATATGCGGCCAATCGGTCCCCATCGTGGTGTTTGTAGGTATGTTGGAGGTCAAGTGCTTGGACATCACGTAGGCTCTGATAGGTAAATTGAATTGGTTTTCCCATCGTGACAATACTTGTAACTTAACCTCATGCTTGACTCTGACTTTCATAGATTCCATTCCGGAGACGATTAGATTTACTGATGATTTTTCTAGGTTCAGGATCTGAGTTGCCTTCTCGCTTATAAAACATGCTTGAGATCCTGAGTCTATCAGCGCTCTTAGAACAGTAGTGTGTCCATGTTCACTCTTCAAAATTACTACTGCGGTAGCTAATAGAGATATCTTCTGCCCCGCGGTATAATGAGACGCAATCATTGTGTGAACTTTCTTCTCTTCTACATCTGCTTGGCTGGATGAAGTCGGTTGCTTGGTTTCTACATTTGGACCCGCTTCATCAATCTTCTTGGTTTGATGTAAAAGTGTGTGATGTCGTCTCTTACAGGTTCGGCAAGACATTGGCATACGGCACTTGAACACCGCATGTCCCGCCCCAAGGCAGTTGAAACATAGTTTGTTTGATTTGACATGTTCGCCTCTTTCATTAATCGTCATTTTATTGAATACACTACAATGACTCAGTGTGTGCGTTTCTTTACACAAAGCACATGGTTTTTGTTTATCATTTTCTGTTGCTATAACATGAAGAACACGCTCTTTGGTTGGTTTAGTAGTAGACGTAGGAGAAACCATTTCAAGCGTCCGGAATTTGGCTTCTAAAAACTCCCGCAATTCCTTCCATGTAGGCAGCTCTTGATCGTTCACCGAGTAGGCAGTCTGTTCCCATTCTTTGTGTGACTCCGGGTCCAACTTCTGCACAACCAGAAATATGATTACTGGATCCCAGGAATCGGTAGGCACTTCTACGTTTTTTAAGCTGTTAATAACCTCAGTGGTACAATCCAGGAGGGCTTTCAGCTGTGCTGCAGTTTGATTGGTACATTTTTTCTGATAAAATAGTCGCTTCATCAATGCATTTACTATTATGCGCCTATTGTCGTATCGGTGATTCAGCGTTTTCCAAGCTTGAACATAATTAGCACCCGTCACCTGAACGTGCTTTAGTAATGATGCCGCTTCGCCCGTGATACTGGTTTTCAAATAGTGTAGCTTTTCAACATCACTTAGTGTAGTGCATTCATGAATTAATGACACATACAAGTCCTTAAATGTAGGCCATTCTTCGTAGTTACCGGAAAACGGAGGGAGTTGTATGTTAGGTAGCATCACTTTAGGCCGTAATTTTCCATCACACGACGTGTTGCTGCATGAAGGTTGGTCAGTTGTCTTCAAAGTACATGAAGCCAACATGTCTCTAAGATCTCCTAACATACATAGGTATAAGTCTTCATGAAGGAGAAATTCTTCATTCACGTAGTACGGAATAACTCCACGTTGTTCCCGAGTTGTATTTTTCAACAGATCATGGTGTGCTTTCTTAAAAGATACCCAGTATTCTTCAATAGTTTGAATACGAGTTTGTAAATATCCAGGTTTCAATAACCGTTCTTTAGGGCACTTTTTAAGGTTTACTTGAGTCTTTTTGAGTATTGACGCCAAATCTTCTAGTACACTTAACGCATGGTCTGCTTGAGATGTCATTGTTCATGCGTAATCGTCAAATCACAAGAATCGTCAAATGTCTATTTGCTAAGTTATTAATGTTCAAATGATACACCGATACACTTTACACACACACTAATTGACCAATTCTAAGAAATCCGTGCAAAACAACACCAGGTGTTCCCTTATCGCTCAATGGAATGTGGTTCTTTTGTTCTCACGGCGGCGCTCCGTCAGTGCTTAATGAGGTTCGATCCGGCTCGTATTCGACCATATGTTGCAGGAATAAGGTTGACTATTGTTAGCACGGTGTCACTGGATATTTAAAATGAAATGCGTCTGTCTTCTGTGAGGTTTATTGGCAACTAAATCAATATAGGTTCATGCATCTCTTTATGTAATTGAAATTGGCGTTAACAACTTATATAAACTGTCAGTAGGTAAGTTAAATCTGGAGAAAGAACATAAACATTGTCTTGAGTTAATCACAGCGACCAACTATTCTTATCATTTAAGTAGTCGTTGATACAATAGTATGCCTTTGAACAAAGGTTGGATTTTACTTTATTTTTAAACGCATTAATTAAAAGGCAAATCTAGCATAGAAGAGGGTAGCTTGTTATAAAAGGTTATACCAAGCCCAACAAATGAGTTATGAACCTTATGAAGCCGGTGAAAGGGAGCTCGTAGTTTGTCCTTATTTCTAGTGTTAACATTGTGAATATCACTGTTTTTAGTGTAGGTAACACTGGAAATGTCTAAAAGCAGACCATAGAGGAAAGTAATCTAATACGAGAAGCAGACAGAAGTTGTCAATAGTTGTTGACTATTATTGTTTACTCAGCTAAAGACTTTTACTCAGTTTCTTTTCTTTGCACGGATACGTTTTGAATTTCTTCTAACCGACCTGGCTTCACATCACGGATTTTTTGAAAAAACACCTCTCTATGACTAGACCTGGGACCTAGAAACTAGACAACGATGCTTGCACATACAACGATCTAAGCTAGTGAAAACATCGGATTTTGATTTTAACTTCAGGATTTAATAAAGTGCACTCAATATGCCCCCCATCAAGTGCTCATATTTTATGTGTAATAATACATCAAAAGATTTCTCACTGTTTCGGTTTCCTACTGGACATGCAAGTCGTTTGGCAGTTTGGTTGAGAAATTGTGGTAAGTGTATTTACTACTTAATATTATGTACTCACTTTGAAGATACTGAAAAATCAAATAGCAATAATATGTTACATTTTAAAAACAATTAAGAAACCATTTCCTGAACTCGCACAAACAGATTGTCAGTCAATAATTAACTTTAGAGTACATAGTATGATCAAATGTAGTATTACATTATATGAGTATTGTGTGATAAAGGCTCGATAAAATATGTACTCACTATAGCCATAGATAATATTTTAACATCTGTAGCATAAAGGTACTCCAAATTGTTTTTTTAAATGTTTATAACTGAAAAAGAATAGCTCAAGAATATACATTTCAAATGTGGCCATATATTGGTCAATAACATATTGTTTGTAATTTTAGGAAACATGACGATAACCCACCTTGGTAATCAAGAACTGCGGAACAGATACCTGTGTATTAGACATTTTGATGATCGATTCATTAAAAAAAAAACTGGCAAAAGGAAAACATTGTCAAAAATTGCAGTGCCTCAACACCACAAGGATGAGCAAATCTCAGTCATGACGCCACTTTCACCATGTGAAAGTGTTTCAACATCACAAGGTATTTTTTGAGATAATCACAATTGTATTTACCATGATTTATGGAAATTCTGTGTGAGTTTTTAGGGTTCTGTACCCAAAGGGTGCCAAACGGAACCCTATCACTAAGACGGTTCGCACACTGCACCGCATTACGCAGTGTGGTGCGTGGCGGCCATAGCAAATAATCTGCGTCGCGCGCGCAGCTTGTGTTTTCTAAACAAACTGGTACAATGTTAAATCTGCTGCCCCATGCTACGCTGTGTGATGTGGTGCAGTGTACGAATCGCCTGAGCCTCCGCTGTCAGTTTGTCCGTCCGTCTTTCTGTCAGCGAGCTATCTTTCTTTCTTTCTTCTTTCATAAATAGGTGTATAGCTGAAAAATTCAGACTATGTATTTCTAGTGCTGCTATAACAACAAATAATATAATGGGGGTCTCCATTAAATAATCTTTGATTTTGAAAAAAAAAGTATCCCTGGCATGGTAGGTGTCATTAGAGACACTAGAGCTCATCGAGAGACCAAATGTTTTATTTTTTATCTTCAAAAATGAAGAAATAGGGGGCTGTAAAATTTGTCAGTTTTAGACCATTTTTGTACAAGCTCTATCTCAACAACTAAACAAATTTGAAATGTCAGTATATCATGTACCATATGTCGTGGATGAATGGCGGCACAGTACAGTGGCAGTACAGTGGACGGCGCCATCTAACAATTTGATTCGTTTTTTTTTAATGTTCCTTATTTACTACAATCTGTCTCCTTCGTGGGACATTCAGAAGTATGTTTATCGCTGGCTCGCTCAGTATGTGACCTGTGTCACATCCTCATTGTTTAAACAGTAGTTATATTTACTGTGATTGGATTAGGTCTTGAGGTATTTTGCGCTTTAATCGTCGCGCTTTGTTGTGATTCTCCATTAGTGACCTAGCTAGAGTATTTGGGTGTTGTTGGATTCGTTCTTTATAGGACTTGGTATGGCATACAATTTCCTGCTTCACAGTGGGCATTCGTAGGTCACGGTGTAGTAGTTCGTTGGGTACAAACCAGGGTGCGTTGGTTATCATACGCATAGCTTTATTTTGAAACCTCTGTATGATTTCTATGTTTGAGTGAGATGCGGTGCCCCATAATTGGATCCCGTACGTCCAGATGGGCTTCAGTATTACCTTGTACAAGAGTATTTTGTTTTCGAGAGATAGCTGAGACTTTCGCCCTATGAGCCAGTAAAGTTTTCGTGTTTGGATACCTAGTTACTTCCTCTTAGTGGAAATATGTTTTTGTCAGATAAGTCTTTTGTCTAAATGCAATCCAAGATATCTCACATGATCTGCTTGTGGGACTTCAATGTTGTTTAGTGTGACTGGAGGACAGGATCCTCTTCTGTAACATTGACTGATTTGGTTTCGTTGACTTTCATCCGCCACTTTTTAAGCCAGTCTGATATGTCATTTAGTCCTTCTTGGAGTATTTGTGAGGCAATTTTTGGGTCACTATGTGCAGCTAGTATGGCGGTATCGTCAGCAAAGGTCCCAGTAGTTAGTGATTCGGATGTCGGCAAGTCTGCAGTGAACAGTAAGTAGAGTACGGGACCCAGTACGCTACCCTGTGGCACTCCTGCCTGTATGGGACAAAGATCAGACAGTGCTTCCCCACTTTGTACTATGAAGTGGCGCTGTTGTAAAAATGATTTTAGTATTCCGTACAGGTGATCTGGTAGGGCGTTTTTTAATTTAAAAAGCAGACCTGCATGCCAAACGCGGTCAAACGCTTGAGATATGTCCAAAAATGCACAGGTACAGTAAGACTTTGCCTCCAGTGATTCCATGATCTTATTTGCTAGTCTGTGCACTTGGTCGACAGTGGCATGTTTATTGCGGAACCCAAACTGATGGTCAGAAATTAGTCCTTTTTCTTTGAGTATAGGTAGAATTCGTTGCAGCAGTAGAGATTCAAATATTTTAGAGGGGATGGGTAGCAGGCTTATGGGTCTATATGATTTTGCCTCTTCTGATTGTTTGTCTGGTTTCAGTAGCATTATAATTTGCGCAACCTTCCACTCCAGGGGAAAGAACTGTAGTCTTGTCATGGCGTTAAATAATGACGTCAGAAAAGTTATGCCAGATTCTGGTAGTTCTTGTAATATGCGGTTTGTAATAAGGTCGTATCCTGGTGACTTTTTTGGGACCGACTTTTTTATGATTCGGGCAACTTCTGTCTTTGTAAATTTTAAGGACATTTCCTCCGTATTTTTAGGAGTATTCAAATAGTCGGTAATTTCTGCGGCATCTACTGGAGAGCCTTCATATGAATGAGACTTTTGAGAGATGTTCTGAGAAGGTTTCGGCTTTCTCTTGGTCTGTCCGTGCCCAGGAACCATCAGATTTTCTTATAGGAGGAGAAACACTAACAGGCCGTTTCAGTCTTCTGGTGGCTTTCCATAATGAATAATCTGAGGAAGCAGTAGCATCCAGGCCAGTGAGATAATTATGAAATCCGTCATTACGATCCTTATCTAAAATGTGTTTCAGCTGTCTGTTGATGTGATTGAGTTGTTTTTTCACACCAGGGTCTCTGCTTTGCTGCCAATGCTTCCTCATTCTCCTTTTTTGGATTATTTTATCTAATATATGTTTCGCTACATAGTTGTCTGAGCTTCTATGTGGTAGTGGTGGGGTTGAAGACCAGGCTGCATCCTGCACACTGTTGTTAAAGTAAAGAACAGCTTCTGTTATTTCGTCTTCAGTTTTTAGACTAACTGGTTCCTGGAATGCTTTGTCGATGAGCTCTCGAAATAGGGGCCAGTTAGTTTTTTTGCTATGCAGAACGCATTTTTTGGCGCATTCTTGGGCGGTAGTGTGTAGTTCTACTATGATTGGAGAGTGGTCTGAGGACAGATTCCAGCAACTCCGACACGATATATTGTTATTTACGATTCCTGTGCTGACACAAAAATCGATAACATCCGGGATTTTTCTTTTGTCTGTTGGCCAGTAAGTGGGTTGACCAGACGATATCACGTTCATATTTTTTGTTTGGATGCATTTAAAGAGTTCTCGCCCTCTGGGCAGAACAAGCCTAGAACCCTAAAACGTGTGCTTGGCAAAAATTTTCGTCCGAAAAAAGTATTTCGCGGTATTTTTTTCCGGCGTACCGCCTTAACAGAACCCGGCTTCTTTCGAGTCTGATTTTTTTCAGCCGTGCGTTAAGAAGATGTGCTGTTTTTTTCTATAAGCACACAGTCCTAGGTCTTCATTTAACACCCTTTTAATAGTAGTTCTGCTTAGTCCCATCTGCAGAGCCAACATTTTTTGCTTGCGGACAGGATTTCGTTGGATTCGCGCCTTCACTGCTTTGATGACCGCTGGAGTCCGAACAGTAAGAGGTCGACCGCTCCTTTGTTTATCTTCTAATCTTAAATCTTCCCTGAATCGTTTGATAGTACGATAAATAAATCTCAGTAGAATTTTCAAATTTTTCTGTAGTTTGAAAATCTCAGTTGGCTCGTAACGCAACGACGATGCAATGCAATTACTGCGACTCTGTCTTCTTTGCGCGTCCACTCCATTTTAGAAAATGAACAAAATTCCAGAAACCTTTTGTTTTCAATTTCTTTAAATATTCATATTTCGAATGCCCATAATATTTTCCTCGGCTTGCATTCTAAATTCAAAATTTTACCTAGGTGACAAAACTTATGGCCCGACTACGTAAACTGTATATAATCAACAAATACTAAAAACATCGATTCACAAGGTATTTAAATGTGGGTGAATTTCTGCAACTGCAAATTCATAGTATACAATATGAAATACAAATATATCTGTGCGATTTTTTAAATTTATAGTGAAAAATAATAATATTCTTCGTTTAGTATTTTCATTTATTTTCTAAATATTTTACGGTGGTACGGAACCCTTCGTGTCGCAACTCGCACTTGACCCGTTTTTAGAGTTCCGTAGTAAACAAGGAACCCTTATACATGTAGTTTCGTCATGTCCGTCTGTCTGTCTATCTGTCTGTCCGTCCGCGGTCTAGCTCCGAGACCCTTAGTACTAGAAAGCTGTAATTTGGCATGGGTGTATATATTAATTACGCCGACAAAGTGGTAAAATAAAATTAAGAAAAATATTTTTTTAAGTGTGTGGGGTATCATTGGAAAGGTCCTTTAAAAACTAGTCCTTTTAAGTATGTCAAATCCATTTTTGGATTCAGGGATCCGTTTGCGAAATATTAAGCTTTCAAGTGCTAATTCTTATTAGAGTCAAGTGTCGTCGTCCCCCCCCCCCTGCCGGCTAAATGGTTGATTATTTTGGATGTGTAAAAAAATCACAGTAGTAGTTTATAACGAAATTAAAAGGAAAACTATCACAGCTAAGTAGGCTCTACAAGTTAACGAGTAATAATCGACCAACTTAACTTTGCAGTTGCAAAAACATGTTTTCCCATACATTCCGTATGGGAGAACATCTTTTTCAACCTCAAAGCTAAGTTTGTTTTAGGAATAAATTCAACCCAACTACGGAACCCTTCATTGTGCGTGATCCGAGACGCACTTGGCCGGTTTTGTTTTTAAGAATGACAAAATTGTTCTTGTCATGTCATTATTAAATACAACCTATCAAAAGTGACATACAGACTAGTTTAGCTTACCTTTATACCTGTTTGTTTTAGCTCGAGCAACTTCACCTGTGCTGAAAGTTTTGAAACCAACGAAAGTATACAAGTCACAACTGATTTGTAACATTGAAAACGACAACGAATTTACTGATTTTGATGCATCTTTATGTTTTGATACACCAGAAAAAAGGAAATCAACCGATACTCCAAAGTGTAAGAGATTAAAAATTTAAGTAAAAACCTTTTTAAAAACAAGCTTTAAATGAACTAACCAGTACAAAATAAAACTTACGTAAACATAGAACTTTAATATTTTCTTAAAAGCTTGAGGCTTATCGTAAAGTGCAAGAAGGAGGTTCACGCGTCAAGCTTTTAAGAAAATATTAAAGTTCTATGTTTACGTAAGTTTTATTTTGTACTTTTTAGTTCATTTAAAGCTTGTTTTTAAAAAGGTTTTTACTTAAATTTTATTTTGTACTTTTTAGCATTAGAATTTGTTTAAATATCTGTTCTATCACCTTCACTTGAAATGTATTTGTAAAGACAAATTCAACGAACCCAAATACGTCGTTACTTACATAAGTCATGGTGTGAAACCAACCAAGTTGCACTATCCAAGTCATGCTATAATTTAGAACGGGCTATCATAATTGAATGCGTATGTAAAATTGAGTGAGAGTCTCAGTTGTTGATCGCTGAGGAATTTCCACGTGTGGAGCCAATCCTAGATGCTGTAGCCAGCCCATGGTAGACTTTAGAACGGACTATCATAATTAAATGCGTATGTTAAATTCCGTATCTGTACCGTTGACTGTTGTGGAGTTCCTTCGTCTGGAGCCTATCCTGGATGTAGAATCAGGTAATAAATCATAAAGAAATGCATTGTCTTCAAAACTGAACCGATATGTACAATTTTAACTCCGTAGGATAAGAGGAAGTGGTTTTAATTCAGCTTGCAAGATTTGCTAACTAACTAACACACTAACAAAGCAAGTTAATATAAAGCTTGTAAAAATGAGCCTTCAAATGACCTCCAAGTTGCTTAAAAGAGAAAAAACCAAATATAATAGACTAAAAAGAAAAACATCTAGTAAAACTAACAACAAAATAAATTTAGAAAAACATCACTTCAAAAGTGATGCTTCGAAAATTTTGACAGTGATACAAATAAAAATGGTTACTTCCATAAGTCATATCCAAGCTACGCCAGATGAGTAGACTAGATATATTGGATGAGCAGAACGTCAAGTCAACACAGCTATTACTCTGCCCTGGAGCAGACCTGCGTGTGGCACTGCCATCGTTGATGACACAAAGATCAAGATCATCTAATATATCCAGTAAGCCTATGCCAAAGTTATCACAAGTATCTGATCCCCAGCGGTAATGGTGAAAATTAAAACAACCGACCTCCAAAAAAAAAACACTACAAAGTGAAAAATAACTTTAATTTCGGAAGTCGGTGTCTTGGGTTTTGTATTTTCGTTTTTTGCCACCGACTTCCGAAATTAAAGTTATTTTTCACTTTGTAGTGTTTTTTTTTTGGAGGTCGGTTGTTTTTTTTTGTAAAAAGCTTTTATTTTTCACTTTTTAGTTGTGATACCTACCCCACACACATTCGAATACCACTACCTGCTACCAGTGACAGAAACTTATTATATCATCTACATACTAAGTGGGAAAAAAATACGTATTTTGTAGCTAACTCAAAAACTATCCAAGCAAAGTTAATAAAATTGATATGGGACCAATTCAAGAGCACATCCTTTCAAACAAAAAAAGAATTTTCAAAATCGGTCCACAATTGACGGAGAAATCGGTGGCACAGATAATATAATACTACGTACAGATACCCAATCCCATACAAGGAAATGACACCTCCCTAAAACTGGCTATTGAACTGGCTATTTTTTTTCCTCCATTTTTATTAACAGATGGTAGCATAAGCGACTTTTACAACGCCATCTAGGAGTCGACTTAGATATTTTAGATTCTCTGCATCGCACGGTACGTTCAAGGACAAGTGTAATAACAAAACAACAAAAAAATATCTCGAGTTGGCGGAATAGTTTCTAAAGACTAAAATGACACAACTTAACTATATTTTGAAGATGGAACTGAGATATTACTTTAGTGAAAATGGCAATTTTGCTATTCTGAATTTGACGTTTTTCGACTAAAAACATGTGGAATAAAATTGGTTGTCATGAACTTTAAATTCACACCAACACCTCGACTTCAGATACAAAAACAGTACTGAATCTTTTTGTTGAAGTGAAAACTTCTTTAGCATCGTTGTGATTTGAAACTCGATGGAATGAAAAAGAGACAGACACATAAATTCATAAGATTTAACGTGGGAGAAAATGAGATAGGAAGCATTATAGTGTGTGGGGGGGGGGGGGTGTGTCTGAGGGTGTGTGTGGGGGTGTGTGTGTGGGGGTGTGTCTGTGTGTATGTGGGGGTGTGTCTGTGTTTGTGGGGGTGTATGTGTGTGTGGGGGTATGTCTGAGGGTGTGTGTGGGGGTGTATCTGAGGTTGTGTGTGGGGGTGTGTCTGAGGGTGTGTGTGGGGGTGTGTCTGAGGGTGTGTGTGGGGGTGTGTCTGAGGGTGAGTGTGGGGGTGTGTCTGAGGGTGTGTGTGGGGGTGTGTCTGAGTGTGTGTATGGGGGTATGTCTGAGGGTGTGTGGCGGTGTGTCTGAGGGTATGTGTGGGGTGTGTCTGAGGTTGTGTGTGGGGGTGTGTCTGAGGGTGTGTGGGGGTGAGTGTGGGGGTGTGTCTGAGGTTGTGTGTGGGGGTGTGTCTGAGGGTGTGTGGGGGTGAGTGTGGGGGTGTGTCTGAGGGTGTGTGTGGGGGTTTGTCTGAGGGTGTGTGTGGGGGTGTGTCTGTGTGTGTATGCGGGGGTGTCTGTGTGTTTGTGGGGGTGTCTGTGTGTGTGGGGGTGTGTCTGTGTGTGTTCTTATGTTCGTGGTTCTCTTTATGCTCTGCTTCGTACCCCCTCCACTCGTGTTTGCCAAGGCATAGTGGGAGTTTGCTTGGGCCTCAGCGTTGTACACACGGCTACACATCAAGCTATACATTTCCAGTTTATGCTGATCTCGTATTGTATAGGATTTCCGTACAATGCGAGGTCCGCTAATACTGGAAATGTATAGCTTGATGTGTAGCCGTGTGGACGTGTGTTAATACGTGTTCGTGCGCGTACAAAAACATTTATTTTTTATTTTTGAAGGTTTCACTTCTACCACGTGTGAATTGCACACATGTTTTTTAGGGTTCCGTTAAAAAACGGAACCCTTATAGATTCGTCATGTCTGTCTGTCTGTCTGTCTGTCTGTCCGTCCGTATGTCACAGCCACTTTTTTCCGAAACTATAAGAGCTATGCTGTTGAAACTTGGTAAGTAGATGTATTCTGTGAACCGCATTAAGATTTTCACACAAAAATAGAAAAAAAACAAATAATTTTGGAGTTCCCCATACTTTGAACTGAATCTCAAAAATTTTTTTTTCATCAATCCCATACGTGTGGGGTATCTATGGATAGGTCTTCAAAAATGATATTGAGGTTTCTAATATCATTTTTTTCTAAACTGAATAATTTGTGCGAGAGACACTTCCAAAGTGGTAAAATGTGTGTCCCCCCCCTGTAACTTCTAAAATAAGAGAATGATAAAACTAAAAAAAATATATGATGTACGTTACTATGTAAACTTCCACCGAATATTGGTTTGAACGAGATCTAGCAAGTAGTTTTTTTTTAATACGTCATAAATCGTAAACTTATCGTTACTTGCTGCTACGGAACCCTTCATGGGCGAGTACGACTCGCACTTGGCCGCTTTTTTTTCTTTTGCTTATATCTCGAAAACGGTGTGTCCAATCGCAAAAATAATGAAAATTTCGACCCCCTTTATAAAACCCCTAACGCTCTACATGTAGGTATATTTTTTTTTTCTACGCAAAGTGAAAAATTTCATATAAAACACATCGAGGTTGCCCCCCTGCGCGCCACTGGCTCTAAAAAGATTCACGTGGTTAGGTATCACGTGTGGAGTCGCGATTGTCAAATTCGATTTAGATATGTCAAAATTATTTTAAAAAGAGAATTTATTTTGCAGAATAGCTTTGAGATTCTCATAGTAAAGGAATTTTAGTGATAGTTTAGTTAGTTTCGTTCGGTGTACAAGAGAATCGGCACCATTAGCTACCTATCTACTTTTAAAATGTTTCGTGCAATCCTTTTTAGGGTTCCGTACCTAAAGGGTAAATCGGGACTCTATTACTAAGACTCCACTGTCCGTCTGTCTGTCACCAGGCTGTGTCTCTATTAAGACAGTTGTTTTCACAGATGATGTATTTCTGTTGCCGCTATAAACTCAAACTCAAAGCATTTATTTCAAATAAACCAATTACAGGTACTTTTGAATTGTCAAGGGGTCGGTCAGTCAGAAAGATGAAGCTAGTTGCCCATCCCTAATTGTAGTAGGTACCTATGAAGAAGAACGGGCAAGAAACTCCATGGTCACTCTTTTAAATAAAAATGTTGTTACAAAATATTGGTTACATCATTCATGTTGAAATTATACATGTGAGAACAATATGGAAAGACGTGCACGTTAAAAGCGTCCGTAATAAAAATATAAAACAAAAACAATTCAAAAATTAAAATAAACCGTGGCAGCTAAGAGATGACCAGTCCCTACTGACAGCGCCCGTTCACGAACATGACGCATGGATCAGCACCATTTAGCTCAACCATTTTGAAGGGAACTTAAGACGCAGATATATTACAGTGACCTTCAATGGTTAGCTTGCGTGTTCTGTACTGAGCTCACGCAACGCGTCGTACGACCAGCCAGTAATAGGACTCGCCCATCAAGGAGCGCTGACCCAAATTAGACGCATTATTAATTTATTACCCGTAAATCAAAAGGTATTTTAATAAAACACGTATACTAAACGATCAATAATTTAATTATCTTTAAAATGGTGAAGTTTTCAGAAAAATACGCTTGATAGATTTTGCGTCATTCTCGGTTTTTTATACGCGTTAGACATAACTTTACAAATTAATTTCACTATGTAATATAAACATAATCAAAAATATGTCTATATTAAAATATTAAGAAAATGCTCTAATTCAACATATATTTTTTCTAAATTACTAACACTACTCGTTTAGACGTCATCTTCAGTATAAAATCATGAAAAGTCAGTTATCGTCTCCTTAGTGATGCAACACACACGCCACCATCAGCGAGACATTTGAGTGAGCATGACATACTCTCAGCCGCCAGGGCATATTCAAGTCGATGAAAGACGTACCCAGTATTTGGTAGCGTTATAGAATGTACATGTTCACAGTGTACACGTGATATGCAATTACATACAATAAAAAGAGATTGAATTTAAACAAAGCAAAGATAGTTTTTACAATCTTTTCAACAAATACTAAAAAACAGAATAAAATAAATATCTAAGGGGGCTCCCCTACAACAAACTTGATTTTTTTGCCGTTTTTATAGATAATGGTGCGGAACCCTTGGTGCGCGAGTCCGACTCGCACTTGGCCGGTTTTTCAGTAAAATGATAAAAATATAAGTAGGTAGGTACTTGCCAAAAACATGTATAGATTTCTTTCAGATATTATATTTCTACGTAAAGTAGGTAATAGATTATTAAAAAAAACAGTGGCGCTCCGGGAGTGCCGACAGAAGCGAAAACTTGAACAAGATCTTGGTGGAAGAAAAATACTTGTATTGAACATTGGTCCGTAACTTTATCTAAATAAAGATCGCAATCGCGTTTACAAAAAAAAATACTTTCAAAACCTTTGTACAAATACTTGCATAGAACATTGATCCGTAACGTGATATTAATAAAGAGCACAATCGCGGTTACTAAAATGAGATGTCGGTAACGGTGTCGCGAGTTCAATTGTTTTTCCCATCTCAAAAATGCCCAACGCGCCTAAAGATGTTTTCACTTCAAAAATTGTTTAATTTACTACTAAACGTAAAATAATAGCGACAGATGTGATGACAAATTGAATAATACGCCATCTATTTATTGCATAGAGCTCTGAACAAAATGTTTCATTCATCATTTTTGTTGAAAATAGATGATTTATGAGTTTATATAGATAAATCAGCATTAAACAAGAAGTTTTGATTTTTACTAATCATACTTACGCCAAAATCAGCCGTTTATCGCTTTTTAGTGATTGTTAATTTCATATTTGTTACCTATGCTGCCATCTATGATTTTTTTTTCAGAACTAATTATAATTTGTTCGAGTTGAGACCCCATGTCGGTGGACACACATAAAAAAAAAAAACAAACATACGCGACGAACATATAACCTCCTCCTTTTTGGAAGTCGGTTAAAAATCACTCATAACAAGTATTGGACCGTTAATACTGCATAACAGAAGATATTCAAGTGGGTGCGCAATATAAAAAGTAAAAACATTTATATGCTCAGCCTTAACAGCAATAACATTTATGTTGTCGCCAACGGAGGGTCGAGGAATTGGGGAAGGTGATACTTTGCTATTGAAGAGCAAAGTACATCCCCCGTATCCAACAGGTCTGTCATTACGAACATTGCCGAAAAAGGCATCCTGAAGTTACTTTCAGGTAAAAGCCATATCTCAGCAATGCCGCAGATTAATGGTTTATATTTATTAATTAAAAAGGAAAGATCAGGTTTCCTGAGAGTAATACTCCTCACGTTCCTGTGTTCCGTTCGGTTCCACGATGGAATTTTATTTATATAATTTAATATTGAGGTCAGTTTTAGGGCAACGTGGTCGGGTATTGAATGGGTTGGATTCACAAGAACAGCCATTAACATATTGGTGATGAGGTCTAATATGTTCTTCGATTTGTCCTCTTGTTTAAACATAGTAGACTCAGTGTCTTCCGTTGGGAAGGCGCAGCCATTTTTGGAGGGGGAAAAGAGTAGTTTTGAGTTAGGGCTTGATGAGCCTGTTTATTATAGTCAGGTGAAAGGGGGACTCGGGGTTGGGTTTAGGGTCAAAGAAGACCGTTTTACGATATGATTTTTGGGTTACAGGAATTGGGCTTGATGATTGGGATTGTGGTGTATTATTAAATATAACCTTGTTACGTGGAGAAGATTTTGAGATATCGGCATAAGATCTAGAAACAGGGGGAAAAGCCCGACTTGCCTCCGCATACGAGATCGATTTCTCCGCCATCAGAGCTTTAATGCTCTTCTGTCGGCCCAATCTAGGACAAGCACTGTTGTTTGCTAACTCAGCAGTAATTTGACAACCATCACCAGGATGATCTTCACCACTTTTAAAACACCTTGGTTTTAAACGGCAAAGGGTGCGGGTGTGGCTAAAGCGACAGCAACGATAACATTGTATTGTCGGGTATGTGTACCTCTCAACTGGAAGAGCTGAATAGAAACAATGTACACGTTTGGGTAAAAGTCCATCAAAAGTAAGTACTACTGTCTGCGTAGGTTTCCACTCAGCTACCCCAGAGGAGGTAACCTTACGTTACGGCTCATCCTTCGGATAACAGGACCACATCCTTCCGGAACCTTAATATTTTTTAATAATTTCTTCCACTGTCCATTCAGTCTGAATATCCCTAACAATACCTATTCTTGTATAATTATGTTGCATTAAAAGGTTATTATTTTAAAAAACTGTTTGCGTCCTGATGCGACTTAAAACTCGACCGATACCCGGTTTCTACCTAAACGTTTGACCCCATTGAGGTGTACGTTATTGACGTTATTCATCGTCAAAAACATACCAAACTTAACCGGTTGTGACACAGTGCCTGAAGTCTGATCATCCTTCAGCGAAACGTGGGCAATATACGGCGGATTATCTCTGGCTGTATAGGTACGTAAGTCTACCAATTACGTTCTTTGCTATCTTTGGTGGGATATTAGAAGTGGTAGGGGGTGAGGCAGCAACTCTTTTTCAGTTTGCGGTCTCGGTATCCATAATGGGGTCCTGCATGGGTATTTGGGTGTCATGAGGGAGGGTAACAGTTAATACAGGGGAAAATTGAAATAATGGTTAAAAAGCGGGACAATAATAAATAAAACTCAAAGAGCACAAACACAAAGAATAATTTCTACTTAATTAAGTTTACACGAATAAAAACCACTAAAATCGAAAAATTAGTAGCACAAACAAAGCACGTGAAGCCTTCACCACCACCCTCGGAAGAAAAATATGTATTGTACTACTTGTCCTTGAACGCACGGTGCGATGTCTGACTAGATGTTAGTATCGATGCCACCTAGTGTCTACACGGATTCTTAGATGGCGTTATAAAGAAGTCTGGCAATAGGGGTAAAATCTGCCACTTGCTCACTTCAGATGGCGCTGATCTCCAACGTCTAATAATTTGACAGCTAGCCATACATTTTTTGTAAACAAGCGACTTCTTTACACTTAAAATAATTATTGAGGCCAGTTGCGCAGCTGTTTACTGCAAAAATACGGGGACCCATGTATTTGCCAAAGATGCTATGAGAAAACTGTGAGAGAAAGCTCTTCGAAAAAAATTAGAAGCCGATATTTTGTCGAGACGATGTGCTATCCTTTAAGCCTTTTATGGGAGAAAGTGGTTTAAACTTTTATAGATGATGCTCCCAAGAGAACTAATTCTGTTTTCATTACATACATGATGTTATATTATGTAAATTATAGTAAAGTATGTGTTTATACTATCACATTAGGTGCTAACTCTGAGGTTTTTCAGTCAGAAAGATCATGCCCAAGTTGGTTTTCAACTCTGATCATGTTACTTTTATCGTACGCCTCCAGTCTTTAACAAAAAACGAACGTTAAAAGTCAACAAACACAAAATAACTGGTACTTACTTTTCCACTAAAGCTGCTTTTTTACCAGTGGTAGACGCTTCCCCTGTCCTTAGCTCGACTTTTAATAGTGCTACTCTCCAAGTCTCATACATATTTATCTAGTTTTCGTATAATTCGTGATCGACACAAAAGTAAACTTAAACACAACAATGGCGGTTTAAAGACGTACAACTGTGCTGCCACCAGTTCTGAGCTTTCAGTTTTTAACCTGAATTAGTCAGTCGCCATCTGTTCAAAAAATTAAGGAAGAAAATAGCCAGACTTAGAGCTAGCGCGCACGGGCAACTTTTGTCTTCGCAACTAATTTGTCTCTCACATCTAGTTCTAGTATGAAAGTGCACGCATGTAGCGACACGACAGTCAGGAGACTTTTTTGTCCACGGGTTTGGAGACAGGCCGGCGACGCAACTGTAGCCCCGCCTATTGGTTACAATGCAAGTGCGCGCACGGCGACAAAAAAGTTGCCGGCCTGTCAGTTGCAGCGTGTCTCTTCACCGACGTATTTATTCGCGTACGCTATTCCACACAAAATATAGAAAATATATCGATTTCGGAAGAAGATATAGATAATAATAGACTGATTGAAGAAGTGAACATTCTGCAAAATGCATCAAAACTTCCTATATTCATTTTAAAATACCGAATTATTTTTTTTTGGAAATCCTCTCAATTTTCTAAAAATTGTATGAAATTTTCCTAATGTTAATCATCATCATTTCAGCCGAAAGACGTCCACTGCTGGACATAGGCCTCCCCCAAGCACCGCCACTTCGACCGATTCTGTGCTTTCCGCATCCACCGAATTCCTGCGGCCTTCACAAGGTCATCGGTCCATCTTGTGGGAGGCCTTCCAACGCTACGTCTTCCGGTACGTAATGTTAATCTGTCACTCCATAATTGGTGCACCCAATATTGCCCTTTTCGCTGTCGTATTCGGTTTCTTAGAACAAGCGCACAGATCACAACCGTCCCTTCGAAATCCATGTTGAAATAAATGCGCCAAAATTTTATGAAAAAGTAGCGTTGCTGTCGCTACCGTGTGCACATTGTCCAAATCTCGGCGCGGAGACAGCGATAGAGACAAACAAGTTGCTGGGAAACTAAGTTGCTCGTGGGCGCCCACCCTTAGGGTGGTGTCATTTCTTTGTATGGGATTGGGTATCTGTACGTAGTATTATATTATCTGTGATTTTATTGAGAAATACATTGTAAAAGTAAGCCGGATAGTCGGTGCTCTTTGCTGAATAGTCGCCGATTACAAAAGTGGCCGGATAGTCGGCTTTATCGACTAGTCGGAATATCTCTAATTATAAGTACTTTTTGTTGGAAATTGGTGGGAATGTGGGAAACAAAATATCTTCTTCTGGTGAAGATTTCCCAGGCAGCACACAAGTCAGATAACTGGCCAACAATTTAACCTTATGCAGAGTTTTGCTTAATTATATATGTATAGAAGCTGTGTGTATTACGAAGTTTTGTATAAAAGTTTTTTTTGCTATAATAATGCTATTAGCTGAGTTAGTTTTGTAATTTGCGGATTTAATTTCTTAAAACTGAATAATCATCATAAAAAGACCTGTTACTCAAGAGTTTGTGTAACCTTTTGTATAATATGGGTTTAAAATTCCATTATCAAGCATGATGCTGGATAAGTTATATTCTGTTCTCTGTTAGCTGTATTACACACCACATCTTGACAGTTATTCAGCTGCTGTATAAAATAGGCGTTATTTCTGTTATGAAGCATATAGTGACTTAACAGAAATTAAAATAGCTGTTATAACTACTTTATGCCGCTTTAAGTACGAAATTACCGTCATTTGCAGCTAACTGTGGTTAAAGCAATAGTAACGGATTCTTATGTAGAAGTTTGCTGGGTATTCACGAAAAGTAGACATTTTTTAAGCTAGAAGAACTGTTCTGGAACATTAGTCAGCATTTAAGCAGCTAACTGCGCTTTGCTTTGTAGTGGTTGTGTGAAAATGCCTCCTTACAAAAAAATGTTAAAAAATACTCCACATTCATGGAAAAATAGAAAAAAAAACAGGGGGCCTACCACCAGCTCAAAACCAGTATTATTTTAATATTACTTCAGTGGGAGAAAGAGATAGAGCTATACGTCCTGTAGAGCTTCATCTCTTTCCCACACTGATGTAATACCGTTCAGGGACGGCGGGTGGTCCGCGCCGTGACAGATTTACGACCGCACTTGAATAAACAAAAGCATCGGGTTTCATAATAACGTCTATAGTGTTTTGTTTATGTTTTTTGCTACTCGAATAGATTAGAGATACATTGTAAATGGTTACAGTCTTTGTTATCAACGTTTACTAATCTTTATTACCCGTTTTTTTTTTTTGTTTTCCATGTTCTAATGTTTTTACGATTTCTAATAAAACTACCGTACCAATTCACACGAAATTTTTCAGGTTACATTATGGATAGATAAGTTATCTAATAAAAGCGTTTTCAGAGACAAAATTTTTTTCAAAAAATTTCAAAAAATCTAGGTTTTTGCTGATCTAGAATTTCTAGTGCTTTCATAACTTTCTCCGTACCAAAAAAATATTTTTTATTTATATTTTTGTCTAATTTTTTTCTAAAACGCTGAAATATTTATTCTATAAAATAAATAAAACACTTACCGATCAGATCCATACAGAAAACTCACAAAATATATCAACTTTCACTTTCACGAGAACTTTCTCCTTCACGTTTGTTTACACTTTTTTTGGTTGGGTCAAAATAGGTATAATCTAACGTTATTTAGTGCGAATATTATCTAAAACGATGTAATATTTACTTCAAAATGAAAATATCACCACTTTCCGACGATTTACACACTAAAACCATTAAAAAACGAATTATTACTGCGAACGCGCGCATCCCGGGAGTGACGTTTTTACTGTCATTTTGACCGCGCGGGAATGTCATTTTCAACATTTTTTTATAGTGTTGCCCATTTATATTTTTGCTTTTAGTCGATTTATTTGACAAGAATATCTATCTGACCATAGACTGCAAAAAATTTCAAACAAAAATATTGATTACAGCGAATACGATTGCGAGTTGTATGTCGTGTGGAGTCTTGTTAACAACGGTCCCTTAACGGTTAAAATAATATTGCTTTATGAGCTGGTGGTAGGCCCCCAGGAGGCATACGAAGAAAGTGCTTGCTTTGATAAGAGCTAAAAAGAACAAATAATATACCTATACTGTGGGTTTTCATTACTATAATTATGACTGAATCCTGTTTGATTTACAGTACGAATGTGTATGATTATAGAACAGTTATCGAAAAATGTTGAGTGCAGACCACTTTTAACCAGAGCACAACTTAACAAGTGGACACATAAGGTCTGTTGCTAAGTAATAACAGCTGCACGGGTCGATCGATCAGGTTAAGCTACGCTTGCCGCGGTTGGTCCGTGGATGGATGACCATCTTTACATACCAAGTCCCCTCCGTGCTTCGGAAAGCACGTTAAGCCGTTGGTCCCGGCTGTCATTTGTAGATCTTTGACAGTCGTTACGGGTAGTTAGAAGCCCAAAAAGTCTGACAACCAGTCTTACCAAGGGGTATCGTGTTACCTAGTAACTAGGTTGTGGAGGTCAGATAGGCAGTCGCTCCATGTAAAATACTGATATTCAGCTGCATCCGGTTAGACTGGAAGCCGACCCCAACATAGTTGGGAAAAAGGCTAGGCAGATGACATAAGGTCTGTTATACAGACATAAGACGATAAGCCGCTGTGCAATCAGATTTTATTCAGAATGAGCGTCGCCATATCGAATAACATAACCTATTATAATGATGTGGAATTTTATACTCAAATACTCAAGTTTAATAACGAAATCGGTATAATATTCTTATAAAAGTAATACAAGGTTATTTTTGAACCCTTAAACTGCATAAAATATAAAAAAATATTTCACACGTAAAAACATATCAATAGACGAAATGTTGTTTATTTCTCCAAAACCCGGCTTATCAGGTAGCGCGTGAAAATTTTACACGAAATGTATATATAAATACACGGTAAAGTTGCATGCGCACCAACAATTTCTTCCTCTAAACATAAATAAGGGTAAAATTTAGTTACGATAGGTTATTATATTTTCAATGTCACAGTCACGCTGTTCGGATTTGTCAATTTCAATTTAATTTGATTAACTTCTTGATAAAAATACTGAAATGAGCTAAATGCTGTGTATCGTCTGAATATCTGAGCTTTGAAGGACTTAACCATTAGTTCATTCATCATTCATTCATCATCTGGCTAACAGAGCTATAATACTTGTATTAAAGTACAAAATGCTTTTATGCAGAAGATACTCAGCTTGTCGTACAATTATTCGAAACTTATTCAGCTGATACGTTGCTATTACACAGCTATATAATTTTGTACCCAATTTGCTTGAATAACCTCTGAGTAAGCGCTTAATCAGCTAATTACGGTAGTCTTATTCAGCGATTAGTTTCTATGACTGCTGTTAAACAAAACTAACTCAGAAGGTTTGTGCTGGCTGGGTTGGGCATTGCTTTCTGGTTTTTCTTCATAAATGAGTACAGGAAGTAACTTGTTTAATGAGATAGGGCCAAAAAAGGAACACAAAAGTAAAATAATATTATAAAACACATTTTTTGTTTCGCCAATCCAAACGCCACAAAACACTATGGCAAACGCACGTACGTAATAGCATTATGTAGTCATTGCGTGATCAATCGCTTAACGTTATAAAAATCGGTCGCTAATCCCTCGCCGTTTTATCGCTACGACACTGGCGCCAAAACAATAAAGTAGCAATCTTCGGAACTAACCATTAAGTCAAGTTAACCCAAATGACAGACAAGTCAACCTGTCAAATACATGACACCAACACCAAAAGTTTTGTTTTTTTTTATGAAAAAATCTACAAATATAACCAAAAATAGCTTATGAGCCGTAGAGTATAATGTTCTGTACTTATGAGTTGGTTGGGGGTTTGAACCCAGGCAGGCACATTTACTTTGTGTTATATTATTTCAATGGGTTCGCCCCCTATTACATGGGACTTAACATAACTGGCGAAATGTGAGGGCCCAATGGGTATACCTCTGCCTTACCCTTCGTGGATTATAGGCGTGATGTTATGTAAATTATTTCATCATTGCTCTCAAAACGGTGTTCACCAAAAATTCGAAGACTTGCACACTGGGCCCGCGTGGTGGATTATGGCCCACTCCCTCTCACAGAAAGTGGGGGGTCTGTGTCCCAGCAGTGGGAACATTATAGGCTGATTGTGAAACAAAAGTGCTATAGAGTTTAACTCTAAAATTAACAGTACTTATCTAATCCTGTTTCAGTATATAATGGTAAACAGAGTGTCCAATGACCAACTAGATGAACTTTTAGAGTTTCTAGCTGAGCATCCCGCTTGAACGGTGAAGGAAAACATCGTGATGAAACCGACATGTCCTAGAACCGAAAATTCGAAGACATGTGACATCTACCAACCCGCACTGGGCCCGCGTGGTGGATTACGGCCCACTCCCTCTCACAGAGAGGAGGCCTGTGTCCCAGCAGTGGGAACATTTATAGGCTGATGTGGCATCCCGCTTTAGCCAGGGGTGTTGGTCTTGGCTCTAGATGCAAAGAAACTGTGGACAGGCAGTGGAATGATCTTGCGAGGAAGCTTAATTCTTTTGGCTCTGGTTCATCAAAGTCAGGTGATCGTTGGAAAAAGGTAAATTGGTTATATGAAAGGACAATGCTCAAACAAAAACCCAGGCCCGGTGTAAACCAAATGTAACTCAAATTGTCGGAAAAAATGAGGATTGTGTAATTCTTAAGAATGCGGCGACGTATGAATTGTCCATACAAACGTAGTACATCAATCATTTGCAATTTGAGCATATTTCCACCATATTATGTTGATATTCGGATTGAGACAGTATTTATCCAGGCTCCTACGTCTTTTGATTTTCAAAAACTTACCTTTAAATGAAATGTAAGCGAATTGCATTTCGTACATTTTTACAGCGTAAATGACATGTTTTCATATGGTTTTTTCTGTATTATAAACAACAATATTTGTAATATTGTTTCCGTAGAAGCATAGTTTATGTTATCAAGTTACAAATTATCGAAAAAAAAATGGAAATACATTAAGTTTTCATTCATCATTTTTTGTATTACGGAACACATCCAAATTTATCATAATTTTTCGATGCTAGTATTGCCATCGCGTCAAGGAATAATTTGTCAATGTGTGCGTGGTCGTACTTCTCACTGTAGTTGTATATCGCTCCGACAGGCACTCACGATAGCGCAACGTGCTTGGTTGGAATTCTTTATATTTCTTTCTTCTTTATATTTTCGGGGTATTTTTTGTCAGTATTATAAGATTAGGTATATTATATAGATACTTTACTGTGCTTATTTGTTTACTAAATTAAAGCAGCTGCCGACTACTTCTGTTTTGTGCTCGTGATTATATTTAAATCTATTGTTTGATTGTTTTACTCGAGTTAATTATCTTTTTGTATACACGTGTTTCTGAAAAAAAAAAAATTTTTCATTCTATCTTTTCTTTCTTTCTATCTTTAGATAACATAAATGTGTTTACAAACATCCGTATCTGGACAAACGAGTACTTATGTTTCATCAGTAATATTAATCGGTAGGTACCTATTTATGCGTCTAAAGACCCTCAGCGAGTCGTAGAAACATCTAAATTATACACACGGCCGAAACGCGGTAGTCCAGGTATAGGTGGCTTGTTGAGAATCCAACGTGCTGGGACGTACTCTCGTCCCAGCGCGTTGAAGAAACACTGTTGGATTTTCAACTCTCGGCGCTAAGCAGAGCGTTGAAAATCAAGTGCACGAAAAATTTCGCCGCGATTTTATTACGTCCGTGCGAATGAGGGCTATATTATAGGACCAGGTTTTTATACTAGGTATTTACTTGCAAGTACGCCGACCAAGTGCCGATCCGAAATACTCGCAAGACTATTTTATTTCTTATTTATATTTAGTTACGGATCAATGTTCTATGTAGGGCTTTCAATACCGGGATCCCAGTATTGGCTAATACCGGGATCCCGGACATTATTTGACATTTTTCAATACCGGTATTGAAATGTTCATTACCGGGATACCGGTATTGGTGATTTTATTTTATCAGTAGACACTACAGTGAAACAATTTCTTTTTATTACCTACACATTATATTTCCAACCAATTTTATAATTATCTGGGTAAGTTTTAAAAACTGCGTATTTTAATTCGACAGTTAGTTACTTTTCATTACTACTTGTGCTACTAACTGAAGGCAGAAATAGAAGCTAAAACTCAAAGGGAAGTTAGGACCCATGCTTCTTCCAGCAGGCCTAACATGACACACGCGATAATTATCCACCCTCGCGCGACTAATTTTTGTCTATTTCTGTAGTGTTATTGTTTTCTGATTGCTACGCCATACAAAATACTTGACTCGTTCTGTCAAACTTGATATTTGTCAACAAACCCTAACACGACACGTTACTTATCTCGATTTTTGACAGTTCAATACGAGATAATCAGTTATTTTGTCGTATTTAGTCGTCCTCGATTTTGACGACGAGAAGAGTAGACAAAAAGACAAAAAGATATTTTTTTTTTAATTGTGGGTGTACACCGGTGTACTGTAGTAGAGGGGTGCACTACCCCGTAGATGACTATTACTTTCCAGTCACTTTGCCAATTATGGTGATTAAATAAATAAATTAACGAAATCTAGGGATTATAGCTGTATGGTAATATCAAATATTCGCAACATAATTACTAAAATCACCAGTTTATTTACTAAGGGTGGTGATTAACAATTTTTATGGTTATAATAGCGGAATCAACTCCACCTGCCAATTTATTTGAACGTCAGTCTTTTTGGTGACTGGTGATTAACAAAATTTGCAACTTCGATTTGTCAAATTGCGATCGTCGGCCTATTTGTCATTTGTGGTGATTATCTAATGAGTATAGGTGCCACTAATTTTAATTTCCGTCAATTTGTATTTTAATTTCAGCATGCCAAAGAAATAATTTAATTTTAATCAAAAAGTCGGTTACACAAAAAACTAATCATAAATAATTAAGAGAGACGTTTATTCAATAAAGTACACAATTCCATGCATAAATTGAATGAATGAAACAGAACTTCAAGCCGATGTTGCTATCATAAAAATAATTTGTTTTTAATCACTTGCAACATCGGTATCCCGTCGCGCGATAAAGTAGTGTCAAAGTGCCTTTTTCGAGTTTACTCGCCGTTTGCGGTCATGTAAGGGATTAGAATGACGTCAGAATCGTAGACAAATTCCGATAAAACGAGAAAAAGAGCGTTCTCGCGCTTGTCATGTTAACCCTGCAGCACTGATATAGAGTCTATTGTAAGAGTTGAATTGGGCATTTATGATAGTTCTGAAGGCGGCCGAGAGATGTATATTGACATGGCGTATAATTATTTACTGAGCATTCTACCTACGAGCGTAGAGGTAGAGAGAACGTTTTCCTCGGTTACATATTTGTACAACCGTTTAAGGGGACAATAACCGACTTTTAATGATTTTATACTGAAGATGACGTCTAAACGAGTAGTGTTAGTAATTTGAATAAAAAAATTTGTTAAATAAGAGCATTTTTTTAATATTTTAATATAGGCATATTTTTGATTATGTTTATATTAAATAGTGAAATTAATTTGCAAAGTTATGTCTTTTTTTTTTTTTTTTTGGGTGGGAAATCATCAAATAACTTCTCCCGCTCTGGGCGGAGCGGGAGGGCGTGTCAGACTCTTACTGACTAAAACCCACCCGTGTTCCTTCAGTTGCCGTGTTGCCAGGGGGCCACGATTTCCCTATCGGTTTTCTTCGAACCCCCGGCAGGCATTGGCCCTAGCGGACCCCGTCAATTCTGCTGACATCTCTTTGAGGCGCGCGTGGAACACAACGCGCCGTCGACCTGGGCTTGGTCCTTATCGGACGGCGAGCTACCCATTGCTCACCGTCCGCAAGCCCGCGCCTACGGTGGCCGGAAATCCTCTCGTGACTCCCGACGCCCAGGGCGTCTCCTGCTGCGGCGGTTAGGGGCGCGAGGGCGCGAAATTTGCCTCTCCCTCACGCGCTCCGTCTCCTCCTTCGCGAGCATTACTGCTTCGCAGAACGAGGTGACGGCCTGCCATTTCCTCTCGCTCCGTAGCATGGCCCGAATCAGGGCCGGACGCGAGAGATCACCGCCGCCGATCGCTTCCACGAGGACACGGCGATGCTCTGCCCAAGCCGGGCAGACCTCCACCGTATGCTCCACCGTGTCCTCCGGGCGATCCACACAGTGATGACACCCGGGCGTTTCCTCCCGCTTTATCCTGAACAGGTACCTCCCGAAACAGCCGTGTCCGGTGAGCACCTGTGTCAGGCGGAAGGTGAGGACGCCGTGGCGCCTCTCTAGCCACTCCTCAAAGAGGGGTCTTATCGCCGCAATTGCGGCGTGCCCAGCGCTGGATTGCGACAATCGCACTCTCCATTCCGCCATGAGATCCCGCCGGAGCTCTGTCCGCTGTGCCGCAACTTCTTGCGGCATCGGAGTTAAGCCCCGGCGTTTCGCCTCCTCGCGCCACTCCCAAATGTGCGCGAGGACCTTTGCCTCCAGATCCCATGGCGGTACTCCGGCAAGGAGGCTCGCCGCCTCGCAGGAGACCGTGCGGTATCCTCGGGCCAGCCGGATGGCCATGACCCTTTGGGACGCGTTAAGCCGACGGGCTGGCTGCCGCCTCAATGAAGGCGCCCACACCGGCGCCCCGTAAAGGGCCATGGACCGCACGACCCCCGCGTAGAGCCTCCGGCAGGAGGCGTTTGGACCTCCCAGATTGGGCAGGAGCCGCTTCAAGGCAGCCCCGGCCCGGTCCAGTCTGGGAGCCAAACGTCGGAAATGCTCCACGAAGTTCCACCGGCTGTCGAGGACGAGTCCCAGATACTTCATCGTCGACTCGACGCCGATGTGAACCCCTCCCGCCATTACCTGGGAACCCGGCGGTGGCGCACTACGAGGACCATAGAAACCCATGGCCTCGGACTTGTGCAGGGCCACCTCGAGTCCCAGCTGCCGGATTCTGTCGACGATTGTCGCAACCCCGCGTGTCGCTAAGTCGGCCGCCGCCTGGTACGACCTCCCCTGCGCCAGGACCAGCGTGTCGTCAGCGTAACAGACGACGCTGACGCCAGTAGGGAGATCGGCGCGCAGCACCCAGTCGTATCCGATGTCCCACAGATGCGGCCCCAGGACCGATCTCTGTGGGACACCGCACGACATCTCTCGCCGGTTCCACTCTCCTTGGTGACCGGGGTAGATGACAGCCCTGTCCGTCAAATAGGCCTCGACCACACGACAGAGGTAGGTCGGCATCCGGTGATACCGAAGTGCCTCCCTGATGCAACTCCAGGGCAGGGTGTTAAAGGCATTGGCGATGTCTAGAGACACCGCCAAGACGACCCCACCCCGGGCCACAGCATCCCCCGTCGTGAGGGCTCGCACGCGCATGATGGCGTCCACCGTAGAGCGCCCCCTGCGGAAACCGAATTGGCTCTCCGCCAGATCCGGCCCCACTCGCACCAGCTGCCCGACGAGGCGGTCTGCAATGACTCTTTCAAAGAGCTTGCCCACCTCGTCGAGCAGCACAATGGGCCGATAGGCGGACGGAGAGTCCGCCGGGCGCCCCGGCTTCCTAATGAGGACCAGTTTCCCAGTCTTCCAACAAAGTGGGAACTGGCCCCTCTCCATGCATGCGCATAGGAGCCCCCTTAGTCGAGGTCCGAGAGTCCCCATGGCCAGGACCCAGGCTTTTCCGGGAATGCCGTCGGGTCCTGGGGCGGTATTCTTCGCACTCATCTTGCGTACCGCCACTCTCATCTCTACCTCGGTCACCTCCGGAGCATCGTCGTCGTCGTCGGCGGTGTGGTCCGCATCGGGCACCGCAATAGGCGGAGCCATGGGCGGGGGCGTATGTTCCCCTCTTGAAGGGAACAGAGCGCTCACCACGTCCTCCACAAGCTGGGGCCGGAGACTCTGCGTCAGCGGGGGAGCCCATGGGCGGAGCTTCTCCCGCACCATCTTATATGGGCGTCCCCACGGGTCTCTGTTCAGAGTCTCCAGCAACTCCTCGCGGGCCAGTGTCCTGGCCCGCAGGATCTCCGCTTGGAGGGCGGTCTTCGCCGCTCTGTACCCCTCGTACAGCTCCGCCTCAATGGCTTCCGTATCCGGAGGGCGGATACGGAGCCTGCGGTGCCTGGCGTACCGGCGTCGCAAAGTTATGTCTAACGCGGATAAAAAACTGAGAATGACGCAAAATCTATCAAGCGTTTTTTTCTGAAAACTTCACCATTTTGAAAACAATTAAATTATTGATCTTTTAGTATACGTGTTTTATTAAAATACCTTTTGTTTTACGTGTAATAAATTAATAATGCGTCTAATTTGGGACTGCGCTCCTTGATGGACGAGTCCTATTACTGGCTAGACGTATGACGCGTTGCATGAGCTCAGTACAAAACACGCAAGATAACCATTCAAGGTCACTGTCATATATCTGCGTCTTAAGAAGCTCGCTCTCAGATAAAACTTTAGATGCTCTTTCCTTCCTACGAACTCATTTTCAGGAAGAAAGAGCCGAAACAATGTTGATTTTATAGAGATTATATGCAGATATTACTTTATAGCAAAAGATGCATGTTCCACTCAGTAGTAACTGTAATAAGTCATGAAGAAAAACCCATAACGAGGAAGCATCAGGGTAACCCGCGAAATTCAAATTTTCTTACGTATTTTGCATTTTGCAGGTCAGTGACAGGTTTTATGTTGATTAAAATATGATTCGCGGTCATAACGAATATGGCTTTACTCAATTATAATCATTACAATCAGCAATACAACTCCATAAGTTAGCAAAAGTGTCAAATGTCATGATTTCATGAAATCATGAAGAAAGCCATATTTGTTACGACCGCGAATCATATTTTAATCTACATAAAACCTGACACTGACCTGCAAAATGCAAAAAACGTAAGAAAATTTGAATTTTGCGAGCTACCCTGGCGCTTCCCCTTAAAAGCACGATGAACAATTTTGACTGATTTTTATGTGATTTTATTAAAACATATTGTATGTTGATTTTAAAGAGATTTATTTTATAAAAACATAAAGATAAATAGATCGCTAAATTGTAATTACTTAGATACTGATTATTCAAATTTAAATGTTTTATTTTATCTAGGTACTTTTCTCATACTATGTATCAGATTATTTTGTTATTTTTGTTAGGAGATTCTGTTTGCAATTTAAAGTTGTATAAAAAGTGACTTTTTATTTAAAAAGCAGTTTTTTATTATTTTGTAGTGAAACTTATTAGTTGTTGAATAAAAAAACGATATTAAGTAAAAAAATAGTCTCATACCGGGATCCCGGTGTTGGACATTTTCTATACGGTATTAATACCGGTACTGCAAAAATCCGGTATTCGAAACCCCTAGGATTTGGAAGTTTTTTTTGTAAACGCGATTATGCTCTTTATTTATACTAAATTACGGATTTAAAGGTTTTGGAAGTTTTTTTTTTTTTTAATGCGATTGTGCTCTTTATTTAGGTAAGGTCCGTACCAATGTTCTATACAAGTATTTTTCTTCAAAGTATTTTTTTCGGCTACTCGCTCCTTCGACGCTCGATGCAATTCTGCTCCTTATTTATATTTAGTTATGGATCAAAGTTCTATGCAAGTATATTTACTTTAAAGGTTTTGGAAGTTTTCTTGAAGTGAATACTTCTGTAGGCGCGTTGAGCATTTTTGAGATGGGACTAAACCTTTGATTTCGCGACACTGTAACCCAATTTACCGAAACCGTGGAGTAAAAGGCATCAATGCGTTGATTACCGCGGTACTGATTTTTTTAATCTGACGTGTAAAAGTGATTCCGATACTTATCCTATTTACAGAATAAACAATTTCATTTCATATCTACTAGATTTTCTCTACAAGGCCTAGATCCAGAGATATTCTAAAACATTGAGATATTGGCATTGTAAAGAAATTTCCAAAAAACGCATTACTAGTCTGTACATATACTAACGATTCCCCAAAGTATTCAACAGAAATAAAGCAAGTAATGAACATACCTAATTACTAATAATAAAATATAAATGCCGTCGACTCGTTATGAATGAATGGTAAGTAGCTATCTATCCAGTCACACACACACACGGATGCGCACCGCGTCCGCCGCCCGCCTGCTGTTGTCAAACAGAGATAGCAATATTCCGAACGAATTTTGCAAACGTCTCGATTTGTAGTTGCGAGCCGCGGTCGCAGCGCTCTTAACAGCTTCCAATAGCTGCATACTATTTGTATCTTAATTTGATAGATTTACAGTATTATTCTTTTGATTTCATAGTACTGGGCTGACATAAAACATAAAAGCAAGACCAGACTATCCAAACGTAGAGTGGATGCTCGAGGCAATGGTGGTGGTCCAAGCAACAAAGATGATCTATCAGACATTATAAGAAAATTATGGCCATCATCGGGGAACAAGCTGTGTATGGTGATAGTCAAAACCAAGTACCTGTATTTGTAAGTTACCAGCTAAAATGTACAATATCTGAATGCATAATATGACGTATTATTATTAAATATTGTTTTTTAGTACATTCAACCTGAAGTCCAAGACACAACTACAGTGCAACCAGACAACATTGTGGTTTTAGAAGAAGTTGTCATATAAGGTAAAAAAAAACCAGCTAACTGCGAGTCAGACTCGCACACGAAGGGTTCTGTATCACCATTATTAGGGCATGAAATTATCCGCCACATATTACTATCCGGATCTTTCGGATACTTTTTCAGAAAACTATCCGGATATATCCTGATAATATGGATATTTTGGATACCACTGTAAAAAAAGCAAATAAAACTTATTTAAGTTTCCAATCGACATTTTCATTAGAAAAACTATCCAACAATCGTCTACTAAAGTAGGTACTTCAGTTCGCAGTAGAAGCAAAAACCAAAGAAAAGGCACCCCCTTACTGAAAATGATGTTCCAAAGTTTTATGATTCTGTGTGTGTGTGCAATATTGCAAAGAAATTCCAAAATCCATTTTCATCAAAACATTATAATAGTGAAAGCTTCATTGAGTTTAAATTAAAAACGAAGAAAAGGAAAGTACAATTATAATACCTATCTAAATCTGTTTATAGTGGCCGATTGCCTATTTCGAAGGCGAAAAGGACAGATCTACTAAAATTATGTAACGATATCTTAATACCAAGGAGCTATCACCAGTATTTTGAGAACCTGCCAGTGTCATGAGAAAGAAGGAATACGTACCCAGTTCACAACATGACAACTTTTTACTACACAGGGTTTATAAATCAAATCAACAATGAAAGGAAGGTAATATAGCACTGGATAAATAAATTTCGGTGTTTTCATGGTTTAAAAAATTACGTCCATTCTGAAGATTTTTCTGCAATGATATGAGTCGTCAGAAAAAAAAAACACGCCGACCGAATTCCAAAAGATTCGAATAAAATTGATTGCTGGTAATCAAATAGGGCTGTAAACAGGTTCAATGAAATGGTTTTAAACGAAATAGGATAACTATAAAAAAAAACATGCAGGCGTGAGACGCTGCAATTCGTAAAATCTGTGATTCGCACATTTACTGCTATGATATCTTGTAAACTATTACAGACACGATTGAAACTTTGCCACAGTATGTATGTATTAGCACATTGGGAGCGAGTTGTGTCAAAAAACAGTTTTACGCAAAAATTACACATTCGCAATTTTATCGTGGATGTGACGATTTTCTATAATTATAATATAATTATAATAAAATATATATTTATGTAATATAATATATTATATTATATTACATAAATAATAATATGTCGGAGACGGGTATGTGACTCATTCGTTATTATCAGCGATATTTTAACTACTGTGGGCGTACTGTAGATAGTGTTGGTAACACAATAACTGAGCACCACGAATCGAGAACAGTTCCGCGACGTCTAAACTCCGATGCGATCCGAGGCTGATTCCCTCCTCGCCGTGACCTTAAAACATCACGACTCTGTAGAAACGCGCTTTCTGGTGTGCGTAGATCACTTGATGTTGCCAGTAGCGCGCTTGCGATTCGTTTTGTATCCGTTTTGACCGAATCCGACAAATATATAATTATACTAACCTAACCTAACCTGTATAGTAGGATAATAGGATGTAACCAGTGGAGGAAAAACCTTTTTAGCTTCGACGCTGGTTGGAGGAATGTGATGAGGAGGTTCTTTACTTGACTAAGATGAAAGTTGATGACAGCGATGATGATCATTACTTTAAAAAGTCATTTATTTTAACAGCAATACGTTCACTGCAACTCCGATCAGTTGCAGTGGACGTTGAAGGTGTTTTTAGCGTCATCCTTTCGATCTCTTTGCTTATTTTCTCGGTTTTAGTAAATGATTTATCAGTTTCTGCTGCTGGTAATCACTGAGCACTACGTCATGACCATCGCTGTCGACAACTAAAGTCGAGCTCTGAGCAAAAGCATTTTTGAAATTATCTTTATAATGAACTTAGTAATTGTGCCCTTAAATGGATTTTAGATGATATACCATGAATTTTCACGATTGCGGATACATATTTTATTAAATGTTATATTATTACTGATTTTGATGTAATAAAATATAGAAAACGAACAAAAAAAAAACTATCCGTATTATTCGTTTTATCCGGATAGAAAAAAAAAAAAGATGCTATCCGGATAACATTTTCGACAAATATCCGGATAATTAGGATATCCAGATATCCAGTTAGTATGCCTTAACCACCATACAATATTTAGCAAAAAACGCCGAAAAAAAAACAACGTTTCTTGTATGACACCCTTTAATTTTTAACTATATTTAATTTTTCGTATTTGTTATTATAGTGGCAATAGAAATACACAATCTGTGAAAATTTTAACCGCCTCCCCATTACGATTTACAGCCGAACAGCGGAGGCTTAGTAATAGGGTTCCGTTTGGCACCCTTTGGGTACGGAACCCTAAAAATAATTACTTAATCATTCATAAATCGATATTATTTTACAATTTGACCAATCACATGAAGACAATCTGTGGTTTTAATAACCATTACATTTTGCTTTGTTTTTTTTATTCTTTTATATTTTTTGTTATTTACAGACACTTCAGAATTTCCCGAGCCTGTTGCCAGCGCGGTGGAAGTTCAAACACAACAAGTGCCTGAACCACATCAGACAAGTAATATACCTCAAATGCTTTAGATAAGGGTACCTTCTGTAAGATGCATTGTAAGCGAAGCCATTATTTTCTAAATCATATTTACAGGATTAGAGAATCCCGTGAGTCAGCCTCGGCCTGCTAGAAGTCGCCGCCGCCTCAGACATTATAGACCCAGTCTTAATTCTAATACTACTTCTAGTGAGTATGTTTATATAGATCCTAGGGATTCAATTTGATTTATACAGGGTGGCAGGGACATCGACGCGAAAACGGTTACCATGGATTGAGTACATGATTCTGAACGGGGGGTGGGGGGGGTCCCCTGCGTTGAAAATTTTCGTCGGTTATTTGAAAAAAAACCGGCCAAGTGCGTGTCAGACCACGCACAATGAAGGATTCCGTAGTTGGGATGAATTTATCCCAAAAACAAACTTAATTTTGAGTTGAAAAATATGTTCTCCCATATGGAATGTATGGGAAAACATGTTTTTACAACTGCAAAGTTAAGTTGGTCGATTATTACTCGTTAACTTGTAGAGCCTACTTAGCTGTGATAGTTTTCCTTTTAATTTCGTTATATAAACTACTGCTGTGATTTTTTTCACATATCCAAAATCAACAATTTAGCCGGCAGGGGACACTTGACTCTAACAGAAATTAGCACTTTAAAGCTTAATATTTCGCAAACGGATCCCTGAATCCAAAAATGATTTTTACAAACTCACAATGTTTTTGAAGGACCTTTCCAATGATATCCCACACCAAAAAAACACACAAAAAATTAAATATTAGGTGTGTGAATATGACTCCGCCCTTTCTCAACAGATGTCGTTTTTAGTATTGTTTACGTGTACTAATAAATGACCATACTTGTATTCGATAGTACTGAATGTCAGCTATCTAACGCATTTTATGATATTTGGTTGAAGTGTAAGCAACAATTGTTTTCACCTTTTCGAAAATGTCGGTTTTTATTCCAAATAAACGTCATTTGCGGGAAGTGTTATTACATTATTTTATTGCGAAGAAAACTGCAGCGGAAACTTATCGTTTGCTTGTGGAGATTTATGGTGAGCATGCTCCGTCTAATACAACTTGCAAGGAATGGTTTCGACGATTTCAAAATAACGATTTTAGTACTGAGGATAAAGAACATGGAAAACCACCAAAAAAATTTGAAGATGCTCAAACCCTCTGAAACTATTAATGGAGAAGTTTACCGACGACAACTAATGCGTTTGAAGCGATTTTTAATTTTGTAAGCGAACAAATGTGTTTTATTTTGACAAAAAGGGGCGGAGTCATATTCACACACCTAATAATAAAACATCACCACTTTACGTGTAAAATGTTTTTCTTAATTTTGTTTTACCACTTTGTCGGCGTAATTAATATGTATACCTATGCCAAATTATAGCTTTCTAGTACTAAGGGTCTCGGAGCTAGACCGTGGACAGACAGACAGACAGACGGACATGACGAAACTATAAGGGTTCCTTGTTTACTACGGAACCCTAAAAATCAACTGTTTCATAGAAAAGTGCAGTACCTACATTGAACCCATGGTCCTTATGTTATCTTCTGTCAAGAAATGCCTAGTTGTAGCCAGGCGAAACATGGCAGTAAATAGCAATAGGCATGTGCCCTATTGTATACATGGGACTTAACAACGTCACTGGCAAACTGGTTATAAAAATATACACCCATATATATTGCCCAGTGCCGGATTAACCACGTAGCAAGAGTAGCAATTGCTACGGGCCCCGCACAAAAGGGTGCCAACTCCGCCCGAGCGTAATTTTTTGAGTGAAACTTATTAAGAATATTGAATTTACTAGATGTCATAAAAACGTGATACGTAACATCTTTTCTTTCTCTTCAGACAATCAGTAATATATTTTTTTTAAACATATTTCTGAAAGTTGATGTTAAAAAATAAACGTATTGAGTATTGAAGTATTATTTTTTACCAATTTATACTTAAGAACCTAAAGCAGATCAAGGGCCCCTCGATAAAATTTGCTGCGGGCCCCGCGTTTCCTTCCTTCCGCACTGCCTATGCCTACCCCTCCAAAGTTTATAATAATATAATACCAGCCTATTATTGTCCCAGTGCCGGGCATTGTTCACCACGCTTGTTCAAGACGGGTTGCCGAATTCAGACTTATATAAACTCAGGTTTCCTCACGATGTTTTTCCTTCACTGATGTCAGTCAAATCCAAGTTTTTAATGACATTTAATTCTTATTACAGTTTTACTAACAAGAAGCGACCGCGAATGGGTGAAGGAATTTGAGAGGAATAGGGTACGGGCGGAGAACAAGATGGCTGATGCTACGCTAATGATTGCCGAAGCTGCAAAAAAGATAGCCGAGGCGTCTCAAATTATAGCTGAGTCAAATCGCATGAATGCTGAGACGAATCGCAAGCAGTTAGAGGTCATGAAGGCGATCATGGACATTGTGAGTCTGCCAAGCAGTACGTGCCTTCGTGCAGTCGGTGTCCTTGGTTTTGCATTTTCGTTTTTGACACCGATTTCCGAAATGAAAGTTATTTTAAATTTTGTAATAGAAGTCAGTTTTTCACGTTTTAGTCGTGGTACCTACCCCTCACAATTCGTATACCACTAGTACTTGCTATGTAAACAACAATGACAGAAACTTATAATAACATTAATTTCGGAAATCGGTGTCTTTGGTTTTGTATTTTTTGTTTTTTGACACCGACTCCCAAAATTAAAGTTATTTTTCAATAATTGTTAATATATATTTTTAAATAGATGTAAGCACCTTTATTCGTATCTATATAAATAAAATAGTAAAAGTACAAATAAATGAGCCGGGTCGAGTACGCCCGTCTTTGGACAATCTTAACAAGTCCAGCTTCATCGTTTCAGTTACCCGATTGGCGGATGACATGGCGTCCGTAGGTAGGCCCTGCCCGAACGCTCGACTTTATTCAAACTACTCGTAGTCCTTAGTCCGTATTGTGCGATGACCAGTATAACTAATGCATCGGATGTCCGAATTCGAATAAAGTCTTTTGAGCATCCGAACACGGGCTAACGACCAAGTGTAATTGCGCCTTTATGGAGTCTTTAACCTGACTCCTCTTGTCAAGGTCCACCAACGGGCTGCGCTGGCCACGGGAGTGAGTGAGACGGCAGTACATCAGATACTGAAAGAGAAAAAGGGACGGAATGCAGACAAGCAACAGGAACCGCCTGAGAAACGATACAGAGCTCGCAAGAGATCCAGACAGACGCATAGGTATGTGGCAACACTGTAATACTTTATTTTCTAACAGAACACAGTAGCGACGTCTATGTCACAACATAGGTACCTCTAAGTAAAACGGCGAGTGAAGTTGTCATCACCAATAGATGGAGCCACTGAATCCTGTATCGCGCAAGCAAAGTTTGTAGCTAAAGTTAGGAAGGAGAAGCCTTCCTGTTAGTTCGTTCGCTTTTTTTTTTTGGGGAATGGCATCTCACAGGTCAACCTAGGAGGTTGTCGGCTGCTTAGCGAGGGCATAAAACTTATAAACTAAACGAGTTCACGCTAAAGGCACCCCCTTTGGGGTACGGACCTCGGCTTAGAGCGTCGCTGGGGGATGACAGCAAAGGACAGGCTGGATCGGAATAATATTATTATGGGACGAATTTAAAGCTACAGACTCAGCGGCGCGGACTGGCTCGAGCAAGGGTCGGGGCAGGATAGTAGAAGGCCTCAGCATCTTAATAGTAACTACCCCTGTATCGTTGTTGCATTATATAATACGTATACAACATGTAAAAAAACCCTGTCCAATCCGTGAGGGTGTTGCTAGGTATCGTACTGAGTTTATTATGTGGTAATATTCAGGAAAAAAAAACATTAATTTTCAATGGGGAATTTTACCGGGTTATTACATGGGGCGCGGGTGTCTACAAGTTATAATTTATGATCCCTGTTGAAAATTTTCTAATTTTTTATTGATTTGGTGTAGTGATGCAACGAATACTACTTTTACGAATACGAATATCAAACCTACTATTCGGCAAATACGAATACGAATATCTCGCCATGGTAATAAAAGACTAATAGTCTAGTACTACATAGACGCAGCCGTTACTAACGTTCGTCTAAGTTACTTAGGACTTACTATCTTACCTTTTGTTCATACAAAAGAAATACATACCACATAACTACTTACTTGGTAATTTATCGAAGTGTTTCCATATGTCACTTTGATCTCGTTTACGAGAAGACATTTTCTATTCAACTTCTTTCACTTCGCAGCAACCTCAGAAAATAAATAAAACAGTTCTTTTGCTTGACTTGTGCTTTCGACTGACAAATGAAATGAAAGGAATGAATGAATCAATCAATCCATGGTTCGTAATGATAGGAAAACTCCCGGGCCGCGGCACTGTATAAACTATGTCGCGTCGTCGTTGCGGTTAAGGCCCTTGCACACGTCGTATTTTTACGTGCCGACGACGCGCGTTTTCCAAGTCTGCCAGTAATTAGATTTGCGTACAAACATATTAATTTTTAAATATTTGTATTAGTATTCGCCGAATACGAATATTCGTATTCGTTGCATCACTAATTTGGTGTTATTTTGGTACTAAAAATGTGATTTTTAAATAGAAATAACTTTTTAATTTCAATAATAATAAGATTTTATTACTTTTATTTAATGTAATTGCAGGACCTATGTGCCGCTTTCGGATCGATGAGGTTTTTTTTACATATCGTAGACATGACATCATTCAATCATTACTTGATCAAGAACATAATACCTGCAAATATAAGTTATTTTTCAAAAAAATAAATATGTATTATATTTTTGTTACAGTTCAAGCGAAGCAGATAGTTCTGATGATAATGACGGCGATAACGAGCAATCAAGTAACTATCAAGAGTGAGTATCATCTGTTTTTTTTAAACAATTATGTATTCTAACACTTAGAAAGGTATGCGGAACATGGTGTAAAGTTAACTCATCCTCCATACAAAAGGGAGGGAAAAAAGCACACACTTACACAACAAAAATAAATTAATAAAATATTGCTATAATAATAAAAAATATAAATAAATAAAATATAGATAACAATTAATACAAATTAATGAAACATAAAAATTATTAGAATATAATAATTAATACAAATCAATAAAATATAATAATTAAAATATAAAAATAAAATAATTTAATAACCTCATGACATTAATTAAAATAACTATAAATAAAATAAATACTAGAAATATCATCGAAAATTTATATTTGTTTAACAAACTTGCAATCCAGTACATGTACCTACTGACTGGATGCTTGTTTTGTTCCAATCTACTACCTACCTATTATGTTGCCGTGCCCTAACCGGGAAGGTAATCGTAATCCACCTGTTACTATTTTACTTCCGAATTTTATTTCGCAATACGAGGAGCGACGTACAAACCCCATACTCCACAAAATCTTCGCGCGAATTAATTCACGCTGCACGGTCGCAGGCGCTACTGCTGTGGGAGGCCGTCACCTCCTTCTGCGAAGCAATAATGCTCGCGAAGGAGGAGGCGGATCGCGTGAGGGAGAGGCAAATTTCGCGCCCTCACACCCCTAACCACCGTAGGACACGCCCTAGGCGTCGGAAATAGCAGGCCGATCCACGGCCACTGTAGGCGTGGTCTTGCGGACGGTGAGCAATGGGTAGCTCGCCGTCCGATAAGGACCAGGCCCGGGCCGACGGCACGTTGTGTTCCACGCGCGCCTCCAAGAGATGTCAGTACATCTAAAGGGGTCTGCTAGGGCCGATGCCTGCCGGGGTTGCGGGAAAGTCCGAAAGGGTTACCTTGGCCTCTGGCAACATACAGGCAACTGAAGGAACACGGGTGGGTTTTAGTCAGTAAGAGTCTGACACGCCCTCCCGCTTCGCCCAGAGCGGGAGAACTTATTTGATCATTTCCCACACAAAAAAAAGGCACTACTGCTGAGCATGAGGTCTTGGGTTCAATTCCCGGTTCGGCAAAGTATTATTGGGTTTTTCTATCTGGAATTTCTCAGTAGCAGCCCGGAGTTTGGATTTGTGCCCGGTTGATAGCAATAGGCTCGCCCCCTATTACATGAGACTTACACATAACAGGCGAAATGTGGGTGTATTGTAGGTACACCTCTGTCTAACCCTTCGGGGGAACAAGGCGTGATGTTAAGTTATGTATGTTATTTTAATTTCAGTGAGGAACCTGAAATTGAAGTAGGACCGGGTAGTGTGAAGATAGAACCCAACGATATTGAAGTCAACAAGTAAGTCATAACTTTGTTCCTTACGGGGTTAAAAACATTACCATCTCCCCCGATGGATTTGCCGTTAAGGCAAAACATGACTGTGATATAATTTAATTGTAACATCTTGCATGCCATATGTGTGTATACTCATGTTTTGGACAAATAAATGATCTTTATCTTATCTTTATGGGATTTCGCATCGGCAAAATGTCGATTTACTATACAAAAAAACAGTTCACTTCGGGAGTGCCGACAGAAGTGAAAACTTGAAAAAAATCGGCGCCGCGGTAATCAACACGTTGATGTATTTTACTCCACGGTGTCGGTAAATTCGTTAAGTCCCATATCAAAAATGCCCAACGAAAATAAAGAAATTTTCACTTAAAAAAAAATTGAGCCCTGGCGGGACGCCTGGCAGATGTGAAACATCGAAACTATTTGTATATAAAATATGCATGAATGAAAGGATGGTTTATATAAGGAAAAAAAAAATGGCTTAATCAAACACAAATTATATATTCAGATGTTTAAAAAAAATACTTTATTTTAAAGTTTGGATGTTGACTGTAGGCAGCGTCGACTCGCCAACAGCCAACAACGAAATTTAAATAAAGAACCTTATTTGTCTTTAAAAAAAAACTGGTCCGACCCGTACTCTAATTGCGTAACTTATTTTCGTAAACAATTATGCCTAATTTGTTTCATTTTGACAGTCCAACAATAATCATTGCGTTATTTACGTTGTTTAGCAGATTTTTTTTTCCAACTTATGAAGCAATGGATTAGCAATCTGTTTCAAATCGAAACAGATTGTGTTGTATTACGTAATTAGGGTACCGGTCAGCTCTGATCAGGCTCTGACCCGCCGCATTAGATGTTCCACATCAAAAATCCTTTCTTATTGCTCACCTTCATAAGGAACTTTTGTTCAAAATTTTATGGTTCTAGATCCAGCGGTTTCGGGTATGCGTTGTCTATCAATGAATGAATGAAATAATATTTGAACTAAGTCGATATTTTATTTTGTATTTTCAGGGAGCATGCTCAAACTGACCCAATATCTTTGGACGTGAAGCCAGAACCACGGGATGATGAAGTGGATATGTAAGTCTTCCAGTTAAACAAGTAACTTATAATATATGTTCTGAAAGCTCGATCGACACGCATGTTCGATTTCTTCATAATTTAAATGACATTCAGCTACTTTATATTTTGCCTACTTCTTTTTAGGGTTCCGTAGTAAACAAGGAACCCTTATAGTTTCGTCATGTCCGTCTGTCTGTCTGCCCGCGGTCTAGCTCCGAGACCCTTAGTACTAGAAAGCTGTAATTTGACATAGGTATACATATTAATTACGCCGACAAAGTGGTAAAACTAAATTATGAAAAACATTTTTTTTAGGGTACCTCCCATACACGTAAAGTGGTGATGTTATTTTTTTATCCCATAGCACAAGAATAAAAAACGAGCAGAAGGCAAGCTTCCTAACAGAGTTCAAAATTCTTACCTACTTTCATAGGGCTGTCACTCGGTTATTACAGATTAAAAAACCGGGTAAGTGCGAGTCGAGATTCGGCGATGAGCACAGACGGACGGACGGATGGACAGCTGGACAGACGGACAGACGAACGGACACGCACTGTGACTGAGGTGATCCCGTGAGTTTTCCGTTTTCCAATTACGGTACCGAACCGGTAATTATTTTAACAGTTTGTTTAAAATTAAGTAATACCTATTTAATTAATCATACTGTGAAATAATTATACACACAATGCGTACATCGTTGTTGAACTGAGACCCTCTCATTTTTGAAGTCGGGTAATAAAATGAGCAGTGGTGGCCCAGTGGTAACGGTCACGACTTACGAGTCTAGGGTTCGAACCCAAGCAGGCACTTTATATAAATTATTTCATTACCACTGCTCTCAAAACGGTAAAGAAAAACATCGTGAGGAAACCGGCATGTCCTAGAACCAATAATTCGAAAACATATGACATCCACCAACCCGCACTGAGCCCGCTTGGTGGATAATACCCAGACACAGAAAGAGGAGGGCTATTTCCCAACAGTAGGAACATTATACCTAGGCTGATTAAGCTTATATGCTAATAAAACACGATAGTAAAGTAGGTAAGTAATTATTTATACTGTCAAATAGTTATACATACATAGATGCATACGTTGCTTGCTTTTTTTGAAGTTGGTTACTTAATAAAATAGGTACCGTGACTTATAGACGGACGGACAGACGGACATGGCGAAACTATAAAGTTTCCTTTCTGGTTTTACTATTTGACGAACGTAAGTGGTACCTACAAACCTACTAAAACAAAAATACGAAACAAATAGGAGACAAACAATAACTCGCTAATATAGGCGGTAAACCATAAGATTAATAAATAATAATTCTTATGGGAAAACTTTATGGCCATCTTTATTTAAGATACTACCTATCTCGTAACTAAATAATTCTGCAATAAGCATTAAAAATGAGTAGGTATGGGTAGATATAGATAATAACCTGACAAAATCCTTTGGATAAAAAAAAATAAACCTTGCTTTTCCTACTATTATTGATACACACAGTACTTACAACAATTTGCCATTTCTATTAACCTAAATGTCCGCGTCACTCGTACCGCTCTGGCACACGGCGCGCGGCGTACCCCTGAACGTTGGCTTCCGAATGAGCCGGCTCAAACCAGTTTGCCTCTAGCGGGCGCCGGTGCACCCCCCGCGCGCCTTGTCTGTGACACTGCACGCACACAAAGCTGTGCGTGTAGTAGTGATCTCGCGCAATGCGTTAGTATGAAGCTTGCAGTCTGTTTCTTTTTTAGTCTTGTGCCCATAGTGTGGGGTATCATTGGAAAGGTCTTACAAAAACATTATGAGTTTGTGAAAACCATTTTTGGATTCAGGGATCCGTTTGCAAAATATTAAGCTTTAAAGTGCTAATTTTTGTTGGAGTCAAGTGTCCCCCCCCCCCTTCCAGCTAAATGGTTGGTTTTGGATATGTGAAAAAAATCACAGCAGTAGTTTATATAACGAAATTAAAAGGAAAACTATCACAGCTAAGTAGGCTTTACTAGTTATCGAGTAATAATCGACCAACTTAACTTTGCAGTTGCAAAAACATGTTTTCCCATACATTCCGTATGGGAGAACATGTTTATCAACTACAAAGTTAAGTTTGTTTTTGGGATTAATTCATCCCAACTACGGAACCCTTCATTGTGCGTGGTCCGACACGCACTTGGCCGGTTTTCCTATAGGCACCTACTAGGTTACATCCTTAGATTTTATACAATGACCCGAAAACACAACCTGTATAATTTTTAGAGTGGGAGTTTTAGAGGGAACGGAAAAAATATACAGGATGCGTATTTTTGGGTCATAGTAAAAACTATACAGGTTGTGTTTTCGGGTCAATCCAGTATATTTAAAAAAAAACCTGTATATTTTTTCCGTTCCTTCTAAAACTCTCACTCTGTATATTTATACCATTAGCTTTAAAACCCTATCCTGTATTTAAAAAAAATTCCATGTCCCTTAAAAACTCATTTCTGTATATTTTTTCCGTTTCTTATAAAAACTCGCCCTTTATATTTTTTTAACTGGCAGAGGCATTGATAATCTCATCCTCTATTAATTTTGATTGCAGTACAAACGAGACTCTCGCACTTAATGAACCTGCTAGAACTAAACGTTATGGAAGAAAAATTCCGAGAATTGATGTTACATCAACACGGTAAGTAAAATCAGGTAAATTTAAGGCCGGAAGTTTTACACTATTGGTATATATACAGGTTGTTTGGCAGAACGTTGAACATACGAAAATGGTGGATAGGTGGGGTCATCTGCTACTTACTCAGCCCTAATTTATTTGGCCCTTGCCCCCTGGATATATTTTTTAACATATATAGGACTATCTGACATCAGTCGTTGGGCAGTTGCCCGCCAGGCACGACATCAGTCTGGTCGGAGGATCCTCCCTTTTCAATAGAGGATGTGTGAACTTTACACCCAGTTCCTCATACCTCTAAACACTCATGAATTGATTCGACTCGGGGGATTGACTCTCTTTAAGTACTCGACTGCCGCCAAGACGGGTCATGTTTATTCGCGCGTACCTTTATACGTACATTCATGGAAATATTTTTTAATTTGACTGTCAAATAATTCATTACAATATTTACCTGGTAGTCAATTTGCTTTAAAAATCGTTTCTGATTTTATGTTCCCTTGCAGCACCCAAACGGCTGGATGTATTTTATTTTAATCATTGACATTTTTACAGCCAATGGTGCCGATTCCCTTGTTCACAAACTAAACTAAATTTAAGTTCAATGCATCTTTTTCTTTCAATTTCATTAAGAAAAGGACAGAAGATAAATTTTAGTTTAGTCCTGTCAAATTAATCGGCGCTTGGCGTAAATTGACGTAATTTTAGTCGGCAAGTTTTTAATCCCGTCTAAACTTGTATGGAGTAGTTACAGGCGCTGATTAATTTGACAGGACTAAACTAAAATTTATCTTCTGTCCTTTTCATAATGAAATAGAAAGAAAAAGATGCACTGAACTTAAATTTAGTTTAGTTTGTGAACAAGGGAATCGGCACCTATGTATCGCAGTTACAAAATTTTGATGTATAATCAGCCTATAATGTTGCCACTGCTGGGACACAGGTCTCCTCTTTCTGTGAGGGAGTGGGCTATAATCCACCACGCGCGCCTAGTGCGGGTTGGTGGATGTCTTCGAATTTTTTGTGAAATATTTTGATGACTTCCTTTAAAATATCTCTTTTATTTCAGAAGCGGTCTTTTCGGAGAAACAGAAATGAAAACGGAGGAAATAGAAATTAATGAAGAAGGATTTAGTTAAAACTATATTTTACGTAATCAATATACTATATTTTACGTAATAAAAATCGCCATATTTTGTGAATTGATTAAATCTGATTAGCAGTTAGCCCAGGTGCGCATGGGCATTACCGCTATGATTTTTTTTTCGCGCACTTTATTTTCAACGCCCTGCTTAGCGCCGAGAGTTGAAAATCCAAGTGTTTTTTTTTTTTGACGCACTGGAAAACACTTGGATTTTCAACGCTTGGCTCAACACAGAGAGTTGAAAATTCATTGCGTGATGAAATCCCGCAGCGATTGCAAGTTTGGAACCATGAACCCTGCTCAAGTAGTTTTATTTTTACTTGTATATTAATAGGAAGTCTTATTCCGGAGGCTCATTTTTCGCAAATTAATTATAGTTTTTGTTGAAAATTGGTGAGGATGTGGGAAATAAAACATTTTCTTCTGGTGAAGATTTGGACATTGTGTTTTTCTTCATAAATGAATACGGGGGTAACTTATTTAATGAGATAGGACCAAAAAGGGAAAATAAAAGCAAAATTATTAAGCGGTTTTATAATTAATAATTGTTTTCCTTACCACTAAAATAACTAATAACTAACTTTTCTGGTTTTCCTACGAATCTTCTTCATCCATTCTATAGTCTTCCGTTTCCTGCTGGATACCAGCATTTTTTCTTCTGTTTCTGTAAAAAGAAATTGATTCATCATTTTCCCGAATAAATGTAAAGAAGCTTGACCTGTTCTTGAGGCAGACGTAGGGTTTTTGACTTTCAGGCTATACTTGAATACACAATCGTAGATAATTTACACGTGTTGCCACTCAATCAACTATCTACTTTAGCGTTATGTATTCTAAGTTACTTTTTTATTGATTATTTGCAATAAAAAGAAGTCAGTCCATATGACTTCTTTTGGTTGCAGTGAAATTTGAACTTTATCATGAATGCCCGGCGAGGCCGGGGCAGCGTTGACGAATGAGCGGCGGGACGCCGGGAGCGTTGACGAATGAGCGGCCTGCACTGCCCCCGCCGCGCACATTCCTAAGGCGCGGTACAGCTGTATCGGTCACACTATAGTTAAATATCAAAACCCGGTAAGTTACTCACCTTTCTTTCATATCCCGATCCATTGACATGTGTTTATCAAAGACAAGCACATCCGCGACGACCAATCAGCGGAAAGTATGAGGTCTAAGATGGATGCCATTTCCATGGGTATATTAAATAGTAAAATTTCGGCAAGTCCAGCGATTTTTTCAAAACTCTGATACGTTCCATTAGTTAATATCAAACATCGGTTTGTATTAATCATTCGTTTATTTTAATTGCATTTGACATTTTATTTTAATTTGTATTCTGTGATCTTTATAATTTGTACTTATTTTAATTGCATTGACATTTTATTCTATTGTGTGTTGCAGTATAGTGAAATTTTATTTTATGTAATATGGGTATTGCCTGAATTAAATGAATTTTATTTATTTATTTCCATACTGTCATACTTTAATCTGTTTTTAGCTTATTTTTGTTTCTATTCTAATAAACACAATCTCCTACATGAGTGATAGTTTATTATGAAACCTCATATGTTTATTAATCTATAGCCAAAAACATATTTCTATCATTTCCCAAATGTATACAAAATATAGTATTACATTTTAAAAGAGCCCATTCTTCTCCATAATTTATGAAAACTACCTTTTGGAAGGGGCAACTAGAATCAATTCTATTTGTTGACGTTCAAATGTGCTTTTTATGTGTCTACTTGGAATAAATTATTTGACTTTAAAAATAACTGTAAAAGAGTTGTAAAGTGCCAGTATCAATATTTTTGTATCTTACCTCTTAGGATACGGCTCTTTGAGATGGAAGGTGCGGTAGTGTAGCTTCAAACTGCAATTCTGAGTGAATCGTTTTTCGCACATTGAGCATTTATAGGGCTTTTCACCGGTGTGTGTCTGAAATATAAAATATTCCTTTTAAGGTATAGTCACCCGGTTAATCGCCCCGTACCTCAGATAGCACGTTAAGCCGTTGATCCTTGTTTTTTTTTTTGGTGGGCAATCATCAAATAACTTCTACCGCTCTGCGCGGAGCGGGAGGGCGTGTCAGACCCTTACTGACTAAAACCCACCCGTGTTCCTGCAGTTGCCATGTTGCTAGGGGCCACGGTATCCCTTTCGGACTTTACCGCAACCCCGGCAGGCATCGGCCCTAGCGGACCCCGTCAGTTGTGCTGACATCTCGGAAAGCACGTTAAGCCGTTGGTCCTGGCTGTCATTTGTAGATCTTTGACAGTCATTACGGGTTGTCAGAAACCCAAAACTCAAAAACCAGTCTTACCACGGGGTGCCGTGTTACCCAGTAATTGGGTTGTGGAGTTCAGATTAAGCAGTCGCTCCATGAAAAATTCAGTTGCATCCGGTTAGACTGGACGCGAACCCCAACCCCAACATAGTTGCTAAAGGCTAGGCAGATGCAGTCGACCTCGTTATCCCTTTATCCACTTTTCACAACAATTCTTCGTAAATTGAAACGAAACTAAGGTTACAATACTCTGTCAGAGACAAATAGACCTTGTATGTCGTGCAAGTGACATTCTATATCTGAGGGCGATAAAGCAATACCGAAGTAGACTATACTTCCAGTTAGGGTCAGATTAATTTTAACGCTCAGGGTGGTTAGAAACCTGCCGGGGTTGCGAAAAAAAACCGAAAGGGAGATCGTGGCCCCCGGCAACATGACATCGAAGGAACACAGGTGGGTTTTAGTCAGTGAGAGTCTGACACGCCCTCCCGCTCCGCCCAGAGCGGGAGAAATTATTTGATAATTTTCCATCCAAAAAAAGAGGCAGTCAAAAACCTAACTCCTAGGAATCTATGATAAACAGAAATGTTCTAGTAAACCTTACCAGTTGATGCCTCGTCATGCTGCTTTTACTGTTGAACTGCATGCGGCAAGTAGAACAATTGTATAGCTTCTCTCGGGTGTGGGTGTTTAGATGAGCTGCCACGCTGATGGCCTGTGAAGAAATCCGAACATATAATAAAATAATAACAAATATCTTTTGTCCGTTTGTCTGGATGTATGTTCCGGATTGGCGTAAAAACGGCTGAACGGATTTGGATGAAATTTGGTACACAGATAGTTCATAACCTGGATTAATACATTCCCGTGGGATATTTTTCGACATCCACGCGTGTGAAACTGCGGGCAAAGGCTAGTTGCAAAAATAAATTACAGACCTCCAAATTACGTCACAGTTGTATCTACTACCATCGATTTAGTTCTAGTTTTAATTGATGTATGTAAAATAATTTATGTGGGCTCAGAATCATTCCTTGGTGGACCCATGAACGTTTATATATTAGTCAAAAATCCATGAGCTTATTTGACGTATTGTTTGACCTATTGACCGCTTGGTTTAATATCAATTGCCGTGCTCCCAGAGCGCCCAGCCCATATATCGACAAACTATTTTCTTAATGTCCCTCGGGAATCATCGCATTTTCGAATACAAACGAATGCTAATTTCCATATCCAATTATTAGATTTATCGTGTATAATAATTTGAATTCAGAACTAAGTATTTTATTGTTGTTTTGTTTTGATTTCCGTGTGAACTCTATATAGTTGTTAAACTATCTATATACTTCCAAGTCGATTAACAGCGTTCGGTCTGCACCAAGTGCAAAGGGCAACTATGTATTAGAAATCCGACGACTGACGAAACACGAAGTTTGCCGAGGGACATTAAGAACATATTTGTACTGTACAACGAATAGGGTCGTGCAATGAAATAAAAAACGAATGTGTAATGAAATCTATATTTTGAAAGATCAAAACTACTCATAGTATCTATTTACCTCTCTAATTTCTGTAGGTTCATTGTTTCCGATTTCTCTGCCGTTTTCGAGCGTTTCTTTTATCCACAACGGTGGGGGTTGTATCTATCTTCGTAAAGATAGCACATTTACTTTGAAAATAACACAGTATCTAATAAAAATATTAACTTTTTCACAACGAAAACTAAGCTGCCGCCATATCAGTTTTGTTTATCTAATATCTAGTCGGGACTTCGCAGTGTTTGATACTTAGAGCTATTAGTGCCGATTCCCTTGTTCACAAACTAAACTAAATTTAAGTTCAGTGCATCTTTTTCTTTCTATTTCATTAAGAAAAGGACAGAAGATAAATTTTAGTTTAGTCCTGTCAAATTAATCAGCGCTTGACGTAAATTGACGTAATTTTAGTCGGCAAGTTTTTAATCACGTCTAAACTTGTATGGAGAGTGACAGGCGCTGATTAATTTGACAGGACTAAACTAAGGCCGCATTCCGTGTTACGTTAAAATCGAAAATATCGCGAATTCGACCAAAGTCCAAAGTTACAATTATTCCTCAATAACCCTTATATTTTGTGACTATTAAATTTGGTCGGATAAGCGATATAATCACTTTTATCGTAACTCGGAATGCGGCTTAAAACTTATTCTTTAATTTCGGAAGTCGGTGGCAAAAAACGAAAATTCAAAACCAAAAAGACACCGACTTCCGAAATTAAAGTTATTTTTCACTTTGTAGTGTTTTTTTTGGAAGTCGTTTTTTTTTTTTTTTGTAAAATGTTTTTATTTTTCACTTTTTAGTTGTGGTATTTACCCCACACAAATTCGAATACCACTACTTGCTATGTAATAAATAACAGTGAGCGGAACTTAACATATCATCCACATACTAAGTGGGAAAAAATACGTATTATTGAAACTAACTCAAAAACTGCCCAAAGTTATTAAAATTTATATGGGACCACCTCTAAAGTATTACCTACCAAACAAAAAAAGAATCATTAAAATCAATTCATAATTGGCCAAGTTATCGCGTAACAAACATACAAAAAAAAAACATACAAGTCGGTTAAAAATAAAAATAAACGGGCTCGAAAACTTTTGTCGTATTAATTCGACTGGGGCGGTTAATAGGTTAAACGGCTACAGTATTACTGAAACGTACCGTGAGCCATCTAAGTTTACTATCATTATCTTATTGCTTACTATTCAAATATACTGGTGCCGATTCTCTTGTTCACAAACTAAACTAAATTTAAGTTCAGTGCATCTTTTTCTTTCTATTTCATTAAGAAAAGGACAGAAGATAAATTTTCAGCAGTGCTTGACGTAATTTTAGTAGGCAAGTTTTTAATCACGTCTAAACTTGTATCGAGTAGTGACAGGCGCTGATTAATTTGACAGGACTAAACTAAAATTTATCTTCTATCCTTTTCTTAATGAAATGGAAAGAAAAAGATGCACTGAACTTAAATTTAGTTTAGTTTGTGAACAAAGGAATCGGCACCACTATCTGGTTACAAAATCTGAAAGAACCACTTACCGTTTGCATCTCTGGAACAACCAGTGAGATTTGAAAAAAATATTTTTGAATTTGCTAGTCCAATTCTTGAAGAAGGCTTATTTAACATAACGCTATGTATGACCTTTAGGAGCAGAGCAAAATTTAAAAAAATCAGAAAGAACGCTACGCGAAAATGAAGTACAAACGCGGACGGGCGATGCAATGCGACGCGGTGGATCGGAGCCGAGGAAGTTTATAAAAATGTGGCTGTTATTTTAGTATATTGTGTATCTTACGACTTACTTACCACGCGAACGAATAGGGATGAAGACTAAATTTATTTTTGGATTTTCAGCTAGATTATTAAAATATTTTGGACACGTGTTTTTTTTACCTTATCAAAGATTACGGCGATACATGAGTAATAAAATGTGCCATGACGTCACAAGATCTACTAGTCCGCGCGGAATTAGTTGGCCACGCCTTAGGTATGTGAGCGGAGGGGCGGAGGGGCGGGGGCATTGCACGGCGCCGTACTGAACAATGACACCGCCCGTCCGCCCCACCGCCTCACACACCTAAGGCGCGGTCAACTAGTTCCATGCGGACTGGTAGATTTTGATACTTGTGACGTAGCGACCCCCACTCCCCAACTTTAATGCGTTTTATCCAAGTAATTTTTTTTATTAATATAGGGTGCTGGAGTTGTACAAGATAGATGCCACTCTGCGCACCTTCCTGATGTCATGTATGCGGCAATGGAGGACGGTCCTTCTCTATCCAGGATGTCGACAGACCCGGGGAATTGATGAACCGATCAGGATTGAGCGGGGAATATTTCAGGGCGATAGTTTGAGTCCGCTTTGGTTTTGCTTAGCCTTGAATCCTCTAAGCACACTGCTGGAGGATTCAGGTCTAGGCTACCGGTTGAGAAGGGGTGGTCAGGTGATATCTCACCTCCTTTACATGGATGACTTGAAACTCTTTGCCCCCAACAATTTGCGACTGATGGAGCTACTGAAGGTAACCCAAACATTCAGTAGCGCCATCAGGATGGAATTTGGTGTGGAAAAATGTGCAGTCATGCATGTAAAGCGAGGGAGGATTATGGAATCCGTGGGAACCCAACTCTCGGATTCCATACACCTTAGATCCCTCTCCTCAACCGAAACCTACAAGTACTTGGGTATGTCGGAAGCATTAGGCATCAATGTTGCCGACATGAAACAATCGTTGAGGGAACGCTTCTTTGGCCGCCTGAATAAAGTGTTAAATAGTCTTTTATCAGGCGGAAACAAGGTGCGTGCCTTCAACGGTTGGGTCATGCCGGTGTTGATGTATTCTTTCGGCATACTCAAATGGACTCAGACGGAACTTGACGCTCTAGATAGGAAGGTCCGTACATTGCTGACAGCAAATCGAATGCATCACCCACGGTCATCAGTGATGAGACTGTACATCCCGCGGAAGTGTGGGGGTCGAGGTTTCCTAAATGCTAAAACCCTCCACAACCGCGAGATTTACAGTCTCAGGGAATACTTCCTTCAAACTGACGTGGGTATGCACCGAGATGTGGTCGCAGTGGACAAGGGCCTCACCCCGCTCTCCTTGGCAAAAGAGAACTGGCGCAAACCTGCAGTACTTGATACTAACGATCGTAAGGAAGTATGGCAGGGCAAAGAGCTACACGGACGCTTTTTCCGGGCCCTCCACGGGCCTGATGTAGACTTTTTGGCGTCTGTATCCTGGCTACGCTTCGGTGACCTCTTCGGGGAAACCGAAGGTTTTGTCTGTGCGATTATGGATGAAGTTATCCTGACGAATAATTATCGGAAATACATTGTCAAGGACGGTACGGTTGACATCTGTCGGGCATGCCACCGCCCCGGTGAATCAATCCGACATATTATTTCCGGTTGTTCTCGTCTAGCTAACGGCGAGTACTTGCACAGACACAATCTAGTGGCTAGGATTATCCACCAGCAACTTGCCTTGCAGTACAACCTTGTAGAATCTGAAGTACCATACTACAGGTATGTGCCCGACCCAGTTCTCGAGAATGGTCACGCCACATTGTACTGGGATCGATCTATCATCACTGACAGGACTATTGTAGCTAATAAGCCTGATATTGTGGTGATAGATCGACTAGAGCGCTGTGCAATGATTGTTGATATCGCTGTCCCTCATGACGAGAATCTCGTAAAAGCTGAGAAAGATAAAAAAATCAAGTATCTTGACTTAGCACACGAGGTTGTCGACATGTGGGATGTGGACTCTGCAATCATTGTACCGATAATCGTTACGGTTAATGGCCTAATAGCGAAGAGCCTCGACCAACACCTCAGGAGGCTCTCATTGCGCGGCTGGGTCAAGGGCTTGATTCAGAAAGCAGTACTCCTAGACACGGCACGCATAGTGAGGAGGTTCCTCTCTCTAGAGCCCTGACCACCGGCAGCTAGGACCCTGTTCCTGATGCCGATGGACCACTGTTTTTTATATTTTTAAATGTTTTTTTTTAATGATTTTTATAAAAATATTTAAAAATGTATTAAATATGTAAAAAAATGAATAAATGAGAAATAATAATAACTCGTCTAGCTAACGAAGAGTACTTGCATAGACACAACCTTGTAGCCAGGATTATCCATCAGCAACTTGCTCTGAAATACGGCCTTGTGGAATCGGAAGTGCCGTACTACAGGTATGTGCCCGACCCAGTTCTCGAAAATGGAAATATCACATTGTACTGGGATCGATCCATCATCACTGACAGGACTATTGTTGCCAATAAACCTGATATAGTGGTGGTGGATCGAGTAGAGCGGCGCACAATGATTATTGACATAACAGTCCCGCATGACGGGAACCTCGTGAAAGCCGGAAAGACAAACAAATCAAGTATCTTGACTTGGCTCGCGAGATTGTCGACATGTGGGATGTGGACTCGGCGATCATTGTGCCGATAGTCGTATCAGCCAATGGCTTAATTGCCAAGAGCCTCGACCAACACCTAAGGAGGCTCTCGTTGGGCAGCTGGATCAAGGGCTTGATTCAGAAGGCGGTACTCCTGGACACGGCTCGCATTGTTAGGAGGTTCCTCTCTCTGGAGCCCTGACCGCCGGTAGCTTGGACCCTGTTCCCGATACCGGTGGGCTACTATTTTTTATATTTTTAAATGTTTTTATATTTTTTATATTCTAATATTTAAAAATGTAATTTATAAGTATTTTAATGGAATAAAAGAAAATAATAATAATAACCCCACCGCCGTATCTCTACGTTGACGTCGTGGTGGGGCTTGCGCGCTCCGAACTCTAGGTCTGTGCCGGTAGAGTTTACTTTGCCGGAACAGGTCTAGGATGAGGAGCCAGACCAAGAGAGATACAAAAACCCGCAGGGCAGCTTGTGGCGAGCTGATGGGCAGTAGCGACCCCACGGACCCTATCTCCCGGGAGAAGTCTTGTTCCTCACCTCTGGCTTGCCTTCATTGGCCGGCTGGAGTGAACACTGACGAGGAACAGAGCTCCCATCTCATTCTTGCCTTAATTGGCTGGCTTGAGTGGAGATTCGCTAGAGCAAACGTGCTTGGAGGAAGGAAGTATTCCAGTAAGTGCTCGTAGGGATCTTGACCATCTTCCGGGCTCTGGGATTGTTCTGAAAGCCGTGGAATACCTCTCCACTCCTCTAGCACCTCAGGACATGTTGCCCCCTTGTCGCTACGACACTTTGTGCTAGCGACCGTTTTCGGGGGCCCATTATTGAGTGTGCAAGTCACCCCCTGCCATTTTATCCGTGTGCATTTAAAACATTGATCAAGCAGGGGCCATAGTCTTTCCATAGTCCTAGATAACCAGTTCACTTTAGCCATCCAAACCCATCACCCAATATCTTTGTTTCCATATCCTGCAATAGTCCTACACCAACCGGGGGTTGTCCTTGGATGCACTTACGTAGTGCGGATAGGGATAATCGTCGGCTGGTGCCTCATTTCATTAAAAATGTCTAACGGGCCTCTGCGAGTTGGCTTCGGCCCCTCGTACGCCTTCCAAAGGTCCGGGACCCCAGGGTCCCGAGAATAGTTAAAAACTAAAAATAATAATTAGCCCGTAATGTCCCACTGCAGGGCAAAGGCCTCCCTTTCCTTTTTCCACCTAACCCGATCCTGAGCCAATATAGACCAATCCCTCCTATAAGCGTCAAGTTCGTCCCGCCATCTACGCCTGGGTCTTCCACGATGCCGCTGGACGTTTTCAGGAACCCATGTTGTAGTGGTCTTAGCCCATTAATATAATAAAGCAAAAAATACGTGTCTAATATTTTTAACCGACTTCCTTCCTTTTTTCTTTTTTCCGACCGGTATGTTTGTTACGCGATTACTCCGTCAATTATGAATTGATTTTGATGATTTTTTTTTTGTTTGGTAGATCATACTTCAAAGGTGGTCCCATATAAATTTTATTAACTTTTCTTGGGTAGTTTTTGAGTTAGCTTCAATAATACGTATTTTTTCGTCACTTAGTATGTGGATGATAACTTCCTGTCACTGTTATTTACATAGCAGGTATTGGTATTCGAAACTTTTTACAAAAATAAAAAATCGACTTCAAAAAAACACTACAAAGTGAAAAATAACTTTAATTTCGGAAGTCGGTGACAAAGAACGAAAATTCAAAACCAAAGACACCGACTTCCGAAATTAAAGTTATTTTTCACTTTGTAGTGTTTTTTTGAAGTCGGTTGTTTTTTTTTTTTTGTTATCTGACTGCCAGACTAAATAGAAGGTCTTTTTTTACCCAGGCATCATCCCTATTGGCAGGCAGCAGCTAGTAATTAGATAAACCTCAGCGTACCGCTAGTGAAGCTCCACAGATCTCACAGATGTGTCTCTGCTCTTCTTTAGAAGGAAGAGGCGCATCCTTATGTTCCTCTGTGTGATGTTTCATGTAGGCCGTCAGACTTTTGAAGTTTCTGTTGCACTGTAAATAATAGTTTATTTATTACATACAACATTAGAAATCTTCGGAATTGGGATGGGGACTTATTTATGATAGAAATGTTCGAAAAAAAATTATGTACTTAATTCCAAAGAAGGCATAGAAAAGTAACTTTAATTTCGGAAGTCGGTTTCTTTGGATCTGTATTTTAGATTTTTGTCACAGACTTCCGAAATTAAAGGTAGTTTTAACTTTGCAGTGTTTTTTTTTGGAAGTGGGTTTTATTTTATAAATGAGGTAGTCGAAAAAAAAAGAAACTGTAGAATCGATGGAAATATGGAGCTACATGCTTTAAAGGTTTTTGGACTATTCCCGTCTGAAGTTACATTGCGTCGTGACGCCATTTCTGTGATAGTGTCTTTGTCAAGCAGCAATTTTTACGCTTTTACACTTTTTATGATATTGTTTGCATTATTTGCAAACAAATCTGTTTTTGAGTTTTAAATTTCATAATATACAGGGTGTTTGGCAGAACGTTGAACATACGAAAATGGTGGATAGGTGGGGTCATCTGCTACTTACTCAGCCCTAATTTATTTGGCCCTGGCCCCCTGGATGTTTTTTTTTTTATGTAGGTTGAAATTAGGATTTAAGTATTTTTTACATCTTTCTGTTATAAGAATCTGCCAATATTAAAGATTAAAAAAAAATGCCTGTTTTATCTATTTTTTTAATAAAAATTACACTTTAAAGTTAAGAAAGTTGTGAAACTAGAAGAAAAAAAAAATTAATATCCAGGGCGCCAGGGCCAAATAAATTAGGGCTGAGTAAGTAGTAGATGACCCCACCTATCCACCATTTTCGTATGTTCAACGTTCTGCCAAACACCCTGTATGTCACCATGCCTATTAGATGAATGTATAATAATCATAGTAGAACACATTTTCAAAATTTTCGACACCCATGCATGGAAAATTTATACCAGACTGGACTTCACTTATGGTGGTTACGAATGTATTTGTGATTCTGTCTCCGAATTATGTCTCTCTTAGTTCATTAGTTCACAGGTAAAAATATTAATATTACAACGAAGTTTTGTTTTCTCTTCTACTCTTACACCGTTGTCTAAATCTCCTTTTAACTACTTTCCTATCACAGGAATGCTGGAAGAGATTTCTGTAGAAATAAGCATCACTTTTGTACGTAGAGTACAAATATGTTCTTAATGTCCCTCGGCAAACCTCGTGTTTCGTCAGTCGTCGGATTTCTATCAGTTGCCCTTTGCACTAAATGCAGACCGGACGCTCTCAATCGACTTGAAAGTATATAGAGTTGTTAATACTCTTTTAACATAATGTACCTAATTTATTTAATAAATAGTAGGAAAGCTGCTAAAGTCGCAGGCACGACAGATAGGAAAATAGTTTTACAGATCTATATAGTTCACACGAAAATCAAAACAAAACAACAATAAAGTACTTAGTTCTGAATTCAAATTATTATACAAGATAAATCTAATAAATGATGGACATGGAAATTAGCATTCGTTTGTATTCGGAAATGCGATGATTCCCGAGAGACATTAAGAAAATAGAAATACAGTACATTTCTGTTCCTTTCTTCTTCGGTCTGTTTATGTGTGTGTGTGTGTGCAAATAAAGTTCAAAATGGTTTCAGGATGTGTATTGGCAGCCTGCTAGTATAGTTAATTCATAATAAAAAAAAAACGAAAACATACTATGGTACAAGGAGTGAATTTCCGACGATCTCTTCGGATACCTTTTCTTCCTCGCTTTGATATTGATGGGGCAGGGGTCTCGCATACCAAATCCCTAAAACAGACCATCTATATTATAATTATGTAATAAAGATGAAATGCTGTTAGTTGGTAAGCGCATCACTTCAGAACGGCTGGACCGAATTGGCAATTTTTATTTTAGAAAAATTAGATCAGTTGCCGGAAAAAATTGAAAATTCGGGAAAACTGAAGGTGCATTTTCTATTTGTATAAATACTTAATTGTAATTTGGACAGGACAACATCTGTTCGGTCAGTTATGCCAGTATACTATAATATGTCTTTGGTCATGTAGTACAATATAAGAAATAGTTGTAATAGCTAAACCTTAATAGAGCTAATGACCGTGCACATCGACTAGATCTTCATCAAGATTTCAGAATAACAATTTAAATATAATTTCAAACTCTTTACCATAAAGAGATTGACTTTTTTAACAGGAAGGCCAATTCCAGTAATTAAAAACGTTCAAAATCTAGTCGCAATCTCGTCTCAACGACAATCAATGTCAAAAGCCCCATTTACTTTTTGACAGATTGAGACAGATCAGAATGCGAAAGTTCTTAAAAAAAAGGGAATTGCTTCATTGGTTTCAAACTCAAAGCATTTATTTTAATTAAACAATTTACAGGCACTTTTGAATTGTCAAAGAGTCGGTCAGTTAGTCAGAAAGTTGAAGCTAGTTGCCCATTCCAAAACATAGATCTCTATGGAGAAGAACAGGCAAGAAACTCCAAGGACACTTTATCAAGATATTATTACAAAATCCTGGGTACATTATTCTTGCTGCTTCTATATGTGAGAACAATGTAAAAAATAATTCAAAATATAAGATTAAAAATAAGCCCTGGCAGATAAGAGATGACCAGTCTCAATTGACGATTTGTAGTCAAGCTTTACATTCTTCAGCATAAATCTACAGGAACTTGAAACGTAGCTTACTCAATTGCTTCGGTATGCTTGGCTGAATGAAACACGTGTTCTTGGTAAGCCTTTCGCGTCTCGAACCTGATGTCACATCGCTCACAGTATGTGTCAGTGTGTGTCACACTTTCTTCAGGATTCTAATAAACAAATAAAGATTGTTATTCTAAGGCACCATCTTTACGGACGAGAATCGCGGCGATAGTCACGCTACGCCTTCAAATTATCACCGCGATGATATCGACGTGTGGAGATTGATTCATAGTTTCTATTGAATTTAATGGCATGGCGAGATTATCGCCGCGATTATCTCGCCCGTGGAGATGGCGCCTAAGATTGTTTTATTTCTATGTACAAACAAACACGAACATTATATATTACAACAGGAGAGGACCAAGAAGTGATCCTTGGGGAACTCCGCAATATGTTACACTAGAGTTTAAGCGAAATAAGCTCTTTAATTTACAAATCTTAATAACAACAGTTTTTCTATTTGATTCAAACCAATTAATTCGATCTGCTCCTAGAAAGCAATTTTATTTTCCAGCATATCATGCTCTACTCTATTTAATGCTTCATGGAAATCGAAATAGATTTTTTATCTGTGAGTTTCTGTTAGCATAAGATATGCTGCTTTCGTAAATAATCTACAACATAATATCGCGCCTGTAATCCCCGAAGGGCAAGGCAGATGTGTATCTGTAGTACACCCACATTTCGCCAGTTATGTTCAAGTCCCATGTAATAGGGGGCGAGCCTATTGCCATGAACCGGGCTGCTACTGAGAAATTCCTGATGGAAAAGCCCACTGACACTTTGCCCGACATGGGAATCAAATCTAGGAACAGCAGTAGCGCTTGCGACTCACCGAGGCAATCTACAAATGCATACTTACAACAACAGTATTTATATGCATGGTTCTTTTTTTATGGATGTTGAGTCCCGTTGCACTGACGAATGACGCGCCGCATAGAGTACACACGTACTCGCTGCGATGCGTACGTAAGTGCGTGTAGTATGTTGATAGGTGTCTGGATGATAAACAAAAGTTATTTTAACATTACATTCTAGCGGAGGGACTCGTGGCGGGATAATAACTGCTGCACGGGTCGACCGATCAGGTTAAGCACGTTAAGCCGTTCGTCCCGGCTGTCATTCGAGGATCTTTGACAGTCGTGGAGGTTAGATAGTCTGTCGCTCCATGTAAAATACTGGTATTCAGCTGCATCCGGTTAGACTGGAAGCCGACCCCAACATAGTTGGGAAAAGGCTAGGCAGATGATTATTCCATCCGAGTGGAATAATTATCTAGAGAAACAAAGACAATATAAATAAGAGAGGCTACAATTATGAAGACTCTAAGATTAACAGATCCGCAATGCGCCTCCCCATCTGGCTCCAACATGAAATTCTGTGTGGAAGATCTGGGGATTCTGAAATGCAAATCTGATCAGTGATCACTGATGACAGACTTTAAGCTTTATTTTGCAGTTTTACGATTGAAGTATACCTGAATTCCTCTCCGCAATGAACGCACTTTCTTACTACCCCGTTGTGATAATCATTGTGAAATAGAGCTGTACTCCTGCAAGTGAAAAGATACGTATGATGAAAATAATTGAGAAAAACAATATGATTGTACTGAGCAGATCCTACTATCAATTAGTATGTTGGTTTTTTTAGCCTACGTAGTATCCTACTGCTGGGTAAAGTCCCCCCCTTTTTCCTTCCTTACCTCTCTATTTTGTGCAATCTCTGGCCATGTTGGCCTCGCAAATATGATTAGATCTTCATGTCATCGTCGTATGTATTTAAGTGAAAATTAAAGAACATCTCCAGGCTGCTAGTAAGAAATTGAAACCAATTACACTATTGCCGATCTGAGACTCAAATTCAGGACCCACGCTCAGTTATCGCTAATCGACCATCAATGATCGTTGCGATAATTTAATAATTTTACAAAATCAACCTTACGTCAATGCGGCCTCATGAGTCATGGCCGGACCGAACTTTGCGCGGGAGGCTGCGCAACAAAATTTACAGGAACCAAATGGTGACATGAGGCGAGTGAGAGAACATGCGCGAAAGTTCGGAAAGCCATTTGAGATGTTCATACCGGCCATTTTTCATCGGCCGTATTGCGCAGTACATACTCACTTCAGTTGGCACATGAGGTCACACCTCAGGCATTTGTACTTGGTGTAGTGTTGCGTTATATGCCCCGTTAGATACCCCTTCAACTTAAAACGCATCTTGCAGAATCGACAATCCACTGGGCCTAGTGACTGGAAATACATTAATAACGAATCATTTCTATTTGAATTTTGATAGGAGGAAATTCGTGGATAGAGAAATTGTTATTTATGTATTGTATACTAATTTTAAGGATACAGAAACAAAGATACTGCTACTGATCTATGTTTTCGCACTTCACATTACCAATTTACCGCATTGAACAACTAAGATAGGTCAAATGGAGCAAGACAAAATAACAAAAGATGTATAGAAGCTCAAGTTAAAACGAATTATTTAAAAAAACAAAAACCCGACTACAAAACAGGGGACAAACCAGTAATCAGGTGTAACTTTTGTCACCCCCTGAGAGCTACGAACCTCGGCTTAGGGCGTCAACCGGAGGGAGGACATCAAGGATGGGACGGGATGGAATATTGTGAACACGTTTTCTTTAACAGTTTCCGACTTGATTGGTTGTCCTGATTGGATCCTTCAATTGATTGCCATACAATAGGTTCCATACTCATACATCTTTCAATGTAGATTTACTTTTGTGTCCTAATAAAAAATTAAAGACGACGCCAGTGAAGTTTACGTGCGATGCATCGCCTTGAACACGTGTTCGAAAGAACAGTTTGCCTTGCAAACTCGTGCGATATTGGAGGACGCGTGCCTTAAATTGAACACGCAATTGGAAAGGGAGTCAGCGTAACAAACCCATGCGTGTTTCAAGGCAGTGCTGCCTCCTATTGCATACGGAAACGTAAATACGCCGCCAGGGCACATTCAAGTCAATGAAAGACATATTACCAAGTAAATGGTAGCTTTATGGTACATAGTACTGACACCTGTGCTATGCAATATAATAAGGAATATACTATCTCTATCGTAGACCTGATAAAGTCTTGATACATACCTCACTATGTCTTAATTGATTATGTCTGTTCAGCATATCTTCTTTAGAAAACCCCTTATAACAATCAGAACATTTATAAGCCGCCGACACGTACTTCCGATCTTGTGCTCTTGCTTTAAACTCTTCCAGGGCTTCCTCTTCAGTCAAATTGATCTTCAACCAATGATTGGGATCTAAGTAATTCTTTTTTGTATTGGAAACTTCGAATTTTTTAGCTTTTGTTGCAGATAAATCTGTTTCAGCTTTGTTTTTCTTTCTTTTTTTTTCTTTGTGATTTTTATTTGGAACTAATTCGGCGTCACTGTTTGCTTGTTCGCGATTGAAATTTATTCCCTCTTCCTCAATGGTAATTTCATCGCTAATTTCTTCCTTGATAGCTGGTTTATCAACATCATTCACATTTTTTGAATTTGAATCATCATCGTCACTAAACATTCTATCATCTTCTAAATCTGGTATCGCCTTTTCTTTTTTACTTATGCCAATATCAATATTTGTTTTCCCATCTTCAATTGAGTCCATATTTTCATTCTTTATTTCTGCTACATTTTTATCTTCCGAAGAGTTGTCATTATCATATTCTATTTGTATTACATAGTTTTCTATTTCCGGTATTTCTTCTTTTTTTGATTCCTTCAGCAGATTCTTTGATAGTGTTTTGTTTTTAATTATGTATGTTTTAATTCTTTTGCTGACTGTTAAAATGTCTATTGGTGATTGTAATTTTCTATCTTGTCTGTCTATTTGAGAAATTGATGTTAACGTGATCTGAAAAAATAAAATGTCAATGTAATGTTTGTTGTATATGTAATGTATTGAAAATTGTGTATGAGACAGTATTGCTTGAATTAATAATATGTTTTTTTTTATGTTTTTATATAAAACATTAAGCATAATAATATCAATTTCTTCTATTTTTAACCGACTTCAAAAAAGGAGGAGGTTCTCAATTCGACTGTTTTTTTTTATCGCATAACGTTCGACTGGGTGAACCGATTTTAATGATTCTGTTTTTATTTGAAAGCTGGTGCTTCTCGTGTGGTCCCATATAAATTTTATTAACTTTGCTTGGATAGTTTTTGAGTTGGGTTCAATAATACGTATTTTTTTCCACCACCAGTATGTGGATGATATCTTAAGTTCCTGTCACTGTTATTTACATAGCAGGTAAACACAACTAAAAACTGAAAAATAAAAACTTTTTACAAAAAAATTCAACCGACTTCCAAAAAAAAACACTACAAAGCGAAAAATAACTTTAATTTCGGTAGTCGGTGTCTTTGGTTTAGACTTTTCGTTTTTTGCCACCGACTTCCGAAATTAAAGTTATTTTTCGCTTTGTAGTGTTTTTTTTTGGAAGTCGGTCGAATTTTTTTAAGCTATTATTGTTAATGGTAGCGATCCTCAGCATTGAGTGAACAACAAAGACGAAGAAGTGGATGAACAGAAAGCAGCTTTAAATTAACTTTAGATTTGAATTTTCACAAACTAATATAAAGAATTACACTTACAGATCCACTCCAAAGTAATTCCTTGAGAGCCTTCTCTCCCATCCAGCATTTCTCCTTGAACTTATGAAACTTGTACAAAATAGCTGCACATTCATAGCAGAAGTAATTGGGTAAGCCATCTTTTTCATTTACCTGTAATGGAGATGATACTGAATACTACTGCAGATTTTCAATGTAAACATAACAAACAAACAAACGTGCTTAAACATAACTGGCGAAATGTGAGTGAGGTACACCTCTGCCTTACTCTTGGAAGAATACAGGCGCGATTATGTTTTATTACCAGCAGAAAAAAGCTGTAAAATAAAATGATTGAAGGTTCAGACAGAATACAGTGTCCCAATATAGAGTCTGGTCACGCTAAGTCTGCTTATGTAAAAAAACGGTGGAATTTGAAAATCTATAGACGGCAAAACACCATCCTGTCCTACGAAAAAAGAATTTGATAGTTTGTTTGTCTTTTTGTTTTTGATGTTATTTTGTTTATATTCTGATTTATTCCTGGTTAAGAATAGTCACTTCGATGCAGTGTGGATTTGATACAGTTTTGTCATCATATGGGGGTAGAGCATAGGTACGACATAGTCACACATAATCTATTATGCAAAAATCAAAAGGCAAAATATCAAAATCATTAGATCTACATAAAGCCCCGAAACTGACTGATGTATGGTGGTGATAAGACTTGAAAATAGAAAAAATATAGATTTTCCTGCTAATTATTGCAAAAAAAAATAATTAAAATCCCAGATGGCAGCTGCGAAAATTTTCACATTTTTCATTATGGGTGTAATTTTCATAGTTTTCGAGAGTGCTAAAGCCGATCGTGATCAAGATTTAAATCAAGATGGAACACCGAAAATTTTCACATTTTTCATCATGGGTGTCATTTTCAGTTTTCAATGATGATAAAGTCGATACTGAGGTCAAATGTAAATGGCAGCTGTGAAAATTTACAAATATTTTGTTATGGCTATCGTTCACATAGTTTTCAAGGGTGCTGAAGCCAGTCAGGGTCGAGTTGTTGTTGTGTCTGTCGAGGGCCATGCTGATGGTTTTGAACATGGTTTATATGTGCATGGTGTATAGAGTCTGTACAAATATACATGAGTGCGAGCGAAGATACGCGCGGGAGTCGGGGTTTCTAATTTTATTCAATATTCAAAATAAGTGTATTATAAAAATTTATTTCCGAAGTATTTTCACCAAAAAACAACAGGACAAAAGGAAAATTAATCATTTACTGTACTTTTCAATGTTTTCTAAGGTTAACTTGTTAACAAGTAAGCAGTGGCGTAGCGTGCCTTGGCGGGGCCCCGTATTATAAAAATTTGTTTGGGGCCCTTATGAAGGGTAAAGATTTCTGAGAAAAGAAAAAAAAAATGTTTGCATAAAATTAAAAGAAATCTTTATTCATCACAATTATCTATCTGTCACTTTTCCCAAAATTTTTACAAACAATTCAAATTAAATATACACTCTCCTTGCCTTTTTTTTGGCAAACTGATTTATTAAATCATTTATAGCTGATGATGAATTTGGGAAGTTTTTTTACGCACGTCGGGGGGGCCCCTTATAATTGATACGGCAGATACAGGCAGTAGCTACGCCCCTGTAAGTAAGATACCTTCATCATATTATTATCATCAGCCGATATGATGATGATGAAGGCATCCTACTTCTTAGCAAGTTAGTTTTAGGAAGTGCTGTGGAGTGAAAGGGTGTCTAAACTGTCTCAATACACTTTTAATCCTTAAAACTCCCACCCCCCTTTCTACATACAGAAAGGATTCACTCTCATATGAAATCATAATCGTTATAGTATTGATATTTGGCTTTATTGACTTACGAGTTCGCCGACCATTGATCTAACCTAACTATAAACAATCTAAAATATGGCGTCTCTTAATGTAACCCAGAGTTATGTACTTAATTATACACAAGAGACTGGCGGCATTGCCACGTCGTATTGTAAGTCAAAAATCAGTTTTTAATGGAAAATATCGGGTAAAAACTTGAATAACCTCGTGAAGAAAGGGTTGTGCTAGAGACTACATAGAAATAAAACCTTTAAATATTAAAAATACTTGCTTTTCTGGCCATAATTTCTTCATAATATTGTTTTAAGTGAAAACTGTCGTAATTATACACTTTTGCGCCTTTGCACAGACATATGCGGCAAACTTTGAGGTCCGACATTTTGCTACAATTATATTACGCTTAGAATTAATAGTTCAAGCAATAATAAACATATTTTTAAATTAAAACTTTAACAAGACAATAGGATTTCCCTCGGAGCAACAATCTCCAGTCAAGTGTCAAATTCGATTTGACATTGACATATATTGACTTTGACTGTTAGTGGTTTTAACTATAATGGAACATAGGCTTTTTAGGATTCACCATTTTGTGGAGTGTTAGATAGCCTAGATGGGCCAAGGAGGACGCATGGTTTATGTTTTGATTTTGATTACATAGCATTTCATGACAATCAAGTCAAGTCGTTATATTGTGTCAGAGGTGTCAAAACGAAACAGACACGCAACAATCATTTGACGCGGTGGGGAGAATCTATCGATTAAAATCTTTGCCACTGCCCATAGAGGAAAGTAATATAGTGCCACTGCCATCATTTTCATGACAGCCATCACTGCGGCCGGTAAGTGCGACCACCGCTCTTCTAGGAAACCGTAGCTTAACCGGATGCAGCTGAATACCAGTATTTCACATGGAGCGACTGCCTATCTGACCTCCACAACCAAGTTTCTAGATAACACGATACTCCTTGGCAGGACTGGTCGTCAGACTTTTGGGCTTCTGACTACTGGTAACGATAGTCAAAGATCTACGCATGACAGCCGTTCGAGGTGTCGATCTATTTAATGGATGGTCACCCATCCACGAACTGATCGCGGCAAGCGTAGCTTAACCTTTGATCGACCTGTGCGGCTGTTATTATTTAACCACGAACGTCTCAATGAGCAGCTACAGTCACTAGCATAAAATTCTCAGTTACGCAAAATAGAAAAGTGTGATTGTAAGTTTGGAACCATGAATCCTGCTCAAGTAGTAGGATTGTTACTTGTATACACAGCAGACATAAAGAGTAGCTTGTATATTACCGCCTTCCAATAGGAAGCTTTCTGTTCCAAAGGCTCGTTGCAAATGCAACGGTACTTTTTAGATAGTGAGCGCGCGCGCGGGCGACGCGAGGGTGAGGGTGGGAGCGAGACAAAACACTTCTATATCCTCGTGAAGTAATAATAATAAGTAATGATATGTTTTAGTTAGGTATCTGTATTGTTTGTGCACGTAGGGTGATGCCTGCGGATAGTTTATTTTTATTTTTATGTTTCTTATAATTTATTGTATAGTTATCTTATATTCTGAGCACTATTTATTTTGTTTTGTTACATGTTTAATACAAAAATCACTGAACCTGACTTGATTTCCGTACATCTTTTCTTTTTTCGGGTGACCACTGAAAATTTGCGCTGTGCTGTGGGTCCCCCATAGCACTGCATCATGCTGAGTGGAAGCCTTCTTGTCACAGTCATGTCGTGCAGCTGCCGCCTAAGTAATTTCTGTTCTATGCTCGTGATTTGTTATGTACTTTGTGTTGTTCTCTGATTACTCTTGTCTTTTTTGTATGCACGTATTTCTGTGACAAATAAACCTATTTTTCTTTCTTTTCTTTCTTTCTTTCATTCGTCAAAAAATATACAGGGTGGCAGGGACATCGACACGAAAACTGAAACCATGGATTCAGTACATGATTCTTAGCGTTATTTATAGCCCGCAGGAATCCACTGGATGCGAGAAGCACAGAACCGGTCGAAGTGCCGGTGCTTAGGGGAGGCCTATGTCCAGCAGTGGACGTCTTTCGGCTAAATGATAATGTTAGTGTTACGCAATTATCCCGCAAGAAGTAACTTATTCTTCTTCTTTTCGTGTGGTTAGCGACTAACCTGGTTTCAGAGTTTTAAAGCCGCCCATGGGCTTTTAAATTGGCTTCATATGCCGTCGAGAAATATCTCTCAGGCATGGTTTCCTCACGAAGTTTTCCTTCACAGTTTTTGAAGCAAGTGATAATTATACAATACGCACATGAATCCGAAAAGTCAGAGGTGCATGCCTTGGGTTCGAACTCGAGACCTATGACTTGACAGTCCGACGGTCACACCACTAAGCTCACTGAAGTAACTTATATATTTAATGAGAGGGCCAATAAGGAAAAATAAAAACAATATTATAAAACTCATTTTAGGCGGCAATATAATTTAATAAATTGTTTTCCTTACAACTAAAACAACTAGCGCCATCTATATTTTTTCTGGTTTTCCTACGAATCTTCTTCATTCATTCTATAGTCTTCTGTTTCCTGCTGGATACCAGCATTTTTTCTTCTGTTTCTGTAAAAGAAACTGATTCATTACAATTTTCCCGACTACAGGAAAAGAAGCTTGACGTAGACTTGAGAGAGAATAAAGATCACTGTGATTTGGCAGCAACCGAACAGCAACCTTATTGTAATGAGAATAAAGATCAATGTGCTTTTGACAGTGATGCAAAACAAAGGTATGTTTATAACTGTAAAAGGGCTGTAAACTGCCAGTGTCAATATTCTTGTATCTTACCTCTTAGGATACGGCTCTTTGAGATGGAAGGTGCGGTAGTGTAGCTTCAAACTGCTGTTCTGAGTGAACCGTTTTTCGCACATTGAGCATTCATAGGGCTTTTCACCGGTGTGTGTCTAAAATATAAAAATTAGTCATTAGTTTTTTTTTACTTTTTAATGGGTTGGTTTTTAATTTATCTAAGTCACAATAGCCTAATGTCAATTGCTCATCAAAAATACCCAAATCGCTATAGATGTGCCTATAATACTTGACGAGTTCCCTCAATTTCTTCAAGATCCCATCATCAAATCGTGACCAAATGACAATGGGACCAACTTGAAAGTATACCCTTCAAACAAAAAAATATTTTTCAATTCGGTCCAGCCGTCTTCGAGTAATCAAGGAACATACATTTTAAAAAAACCAACGAACTGAGAACCTCCTCCTTTTTTTGAAGTCGGTTTAAAAATATTCTCATTTTTTGAAGTCGGTTAAAAATATTCACATTTTTTAAGGTATAGTCGACCTCGTAAGTGCTTTATCACTTTTGACAACAATTTGCCGTAAATTGGAAGTTCAGTAACGCTACGATACCTAGAAGAACGGTATTCATTCCTATTTTGGGCAAAATCTAATACATAACCTAACATCACGCCTTGTTTCCTCAAAGGGTTGGGCAGAGGCGTACTTATAGTGCACCCACATTTCGCCAGTTATGTTTAGGTCCCATGTAATAGGGGGCGAGCCTATTGTCATCAACCGGGCACAAATCCAGACTCCGGGCTGCTACTGAGAAATTCTAGATAGACAACTCTGCCGGACCTGGGAATCGAATCCAGGACCTCCTCATTGGGCACGCCACAATTGCGGCGATAAGACCCCTCTTTGAGGAGTGGCTTGAGAGGCGCGTGAGGGAGAGGCAAATTTCGCGCCCTCACGCCCCTAACCGCCGCAGGAGGAGACGCCCGGGGCGGGAATCGCGAGCCGATTTCCGGCCACCGTAGGCGCGGGCTTGCGGACGGTGAGCAATGGGTAGCTCGCCGTCCGATAAGGACCAAGCCCGGGTCGACGGCGCAACGTGTTCCACGCGCGCCTCAAAGAGATGTCAGCAGAATTGACGGGGTCCGCTAGGGCCAATTCCTGCCGGGGCTGCGAATATGGGCCGAAAGGGAAGTCGTGGCCTCCGGCAACACGGGTGGGTTTTAGTCAATAAGAGTCTGACACGCCCCCCGCTCCACCCAGAGCGGGAGAAGTTATTTGATAATTGCCCACCAAAAAAAAAAAATGGACCTCCTCATGCTCAGCAGTAGCGCTTGCGACCACTAGACTAACGAGGCAGTCAAAAACCTAACTTCTAGGAATCTAGGATACACAGAAATGTTCTAGTAAACCTTACCAGCTGATGTCTCGTCATGCTGCTTTTGCTGTTGAACTGCACGCGGCAAGTAGAACAATTGTATAGCTTCTCTCGTGTGTGGGTGTTTAGATGAGATGCCACGCTGTTGGCCTGTGAAGAAATCACAAATTATACTAAGTATGAAGCTACAAGTACGCGGCAGGCCCGACTTGTCGGGCCAATTCAGTGAGTGTAACGTAGTCAGAAGATATAAGAGTTACGCGATAGAAAGAGAGGCAATTTCAAGGTGAATATAAATGTAGGTAATTAGCGCTGTACGACCTGAATTGCACTTTATTGTGTCATAGCAAGAGTCGCTTTTTATTACTTTATTTTTAACCGACTTCCAAAAGGAGGAGGTTCTCAATTCGACTGTATGTTTTTTTTTTGTATATTTGTTACGCGATTACTCCGCCAATATTATGAATTGATTTTGATGATTCTTTTTTTGTTTGGTAGGTCAGGCTTCAGAGGTGATCCCATATAAATTTTATTAACTTTGCTTGTATAGTTTTTGAGTTGGGTTCAGTAATACGTATTTTTTTCCCACTTAGTATATGGATGATATCTTAAGTTCCTGTCACTGTTATTTACATAGCAGGTAGTGGTATTCGAATTTGTGTGGGGTAGGTGCCACAACTAAAAACTGAAAAATAAAATCTTTTTACAAAAAAAATCAACCAACTTCCAAAAAACACTACAAAGCGAAAAATTACATTAATTTCGGAAGTCGGTGGCAAAAAACGAAAATTCTAAACCAAAGACACCGACTTCCGAAATTATTTTTCATTTTGTAGTGTCTTTTTTTCTGTGTGGTGCGGGACTTAAAGAATAGCACTACCCTATTTCTTCCCATGGGTGTCGTAAAAGGCGACTAAGGGGCTTACTAAAGAATGGGCAGCAGCGTTCTCTATGCATTTTTAACACCAGACTGCGATCGCCAACCCGCCTGCACAGCGTGGCGATTATGGCATACTCCTCCAAAAACTGACAAGCACCAAAGCGAAATGGCCCCTAGTGCCCGGCGGCCCACCGGCACTTGGCTACGGTAGCGGTCAAGGCCACGGTGAGGCAAGGGGTGCAAAGAATCCCCGGAAGAGATCCGGCTACCAAAATCACCGGAAACTGGACCTAGCAACATATAACACGCGTACACTTCGGACCGACGACAAGATCATCGAATTCGAGGAAGAATTGAGCAGGTTACGATGGGGTATAGTAAGGTTATCTGAAGTCCAAAGAGAGGGGGAGGACTCGATAATCCTCAAATCCGGGAACTTGCTCTATTTCCGGGAGGACGACCAGCAGTCCCAAGGTGGTGTCGGGTTTATCGTCCATAAGTCCCTTGTGAGCAACGTGGTAAAGATCGAGAGTGTGTCGACCAGGGTGGCGTACCTTATGCTCAGAATATCCGCAAGATATTCGCTAAAGGTCGTATAGGTTTACGCCCCGACCTCGTCACACCCCGACGATGAGGTGGAGGCCATGTATGAGGTTATTTCCAGAGTCATGCATGGCTCTAAAACTCACTTCACCGTTGTCATGGGGGACTTCAACGCGAAACTGGGCAAACGAAACGATGATGAGCTGCGAGTGGGGCAATTTGGAGTTGGACGTCGGAACCACCGGGGTCACCTACTGGCCAGTTTTATGGAGAAGGAAGGCCTCTATGATGAATTCCTTCTTCAGAAAACGTGAACACAGAAAGTGGACTTGGCAGAGCCCTGATGGTGCAACAAAAAATGAGATTGACTTCATTATGTCGACGAAGAAGCAAGTATTCAATGATGTCTTTGTGATCAACGCGGTGAAAACCGGAAGTGATCACCGTTTGGTAAGAGGCACATTGAACTTGAATATCAAGCTGGAAAGATCTCGATGATAAAGTCTACGGTCCGCCCAGCACCGATCCAGGTCCAAAACCCCGAGAGCTTTCAGCTCGAACTTCAAAATCGTTTCGAGTGCCTAGGGAGCTCCGTGGACGATTATAACGATGGGTTCGTGGAAATTGTCCATACGGTCGGGTCCAAGATCTTCAAGACCCGCCGTGCAAATCGAAACAAAAAGCTTTCTGATGCTACTTTGCAGCTCATGGAGGTGAGGTGCGAGATGATCCTGCAGTCTTCAGACGTTGCGCTCAAATACCGGCGGCTCAATAGACAGATCTCTAAGTCCTTGAAAAGCGACCTTCGCCTCTATAATGCAAACCGTATTACCGGACGCGATAGTGCGGAACAAGGGCTCCAAGGTTTTCGCAAGAGATCTGTCTATTGGACAAAGCCAGCTTGCGAAACTGAAGACCGATGATGGCAGAATCGTATCCGCCAAACCTGAACTGTTGAGAGAGATCGAGAGTTTCTATGGACAGTTATACACGTCAACCAGTAACCCCGTTACGAATCTAGCAAACGACCCAAGAGCTAGATTGACCCGACACTATACCGAAGACATCCCGGACGTCAGCTTGTACGAGATTAAGATGGCTCTGAAGCAGCTTAAAATCAACAAGGCGCCGGATGATGACGGAATTACGGCCGAACTCCTGAAGACCGGTGGAAAACCCGTTCTTAAGGCCCTCCAGAAGCTTTTCGATTCCGTCATACTCGAGGATCCAAACGCCACAGGCATGGAACAGAAGTGTGGTGGTACTCTTCTTTAAAAAGGGCGACAATGCCCTGCTTAAGAATTATAGACCCATCATACTTCTGAGCCATGTCTACAAGCTGTTTTCAGGAGTTATCACGAACCGTCTCGCGCGCAGGTTCGACGACTTCCAGCCTCCCGAACAAGCCGGATTCCGTAAAGGCTTTAGCACCGTAGACCACATACATACGCTGCGGCAGGTTATACAGAAGACCGAAGAGTATAACCTGCCTCTGCTTAGCGTTTGTGGACTACGAGAAAGCCTTTGATTCGATTGAGACATGGGGCGTGCTGCAGTCTCTTCAACGGGGCCAGATCGACTATCGGTACATCGAGGTGCTAAAGTGTCTATACGAAAACGCCACTATGTCAGTTCGAGTCCAGGACCAGACCTCGAAACCTATCCTTCTGCAGAGAAGTGTGAGACAGGGAGACGTTATCTCTCCGAAACTGTTCACCACTGCATTGGAGGATGTCTTCAAGGTTCTGGATTGGAAAGGGCTAGGCATCAACATCAATGGCGAGTATATCACTAACCTTCGGTTTGCCGATGACATAGTTATCATGGCTGAGACCATGGAAGACCTCAATACAATGCTCGATGACCTCAGTAGAGCCTCCGAAAGAGTGGGTCGTAAAATGAATATGGACAAGACAAAGGTCATGTCAAATGCCCATGTGACTCCCACTCTCATGAACATCGGAGACGCTACGCTCGAAGTTGTGGACGAGTATGTTTACCTAGGACAAACTGTCCAGCTAGGTAGGTCCAACTTCGAGAAAGAGGTGAATCGTCGAATCCGACTCGGCTGGGCAGCGTTCGGGAAGCTACGCAATATCTTTTCGTCCCACATACCACAGTGTCTCAAGACGAAAGTCTTTGACCAGTGCGTGTTGCCAGTGATGACCTATGGTACTGAAACGTGGTCGCTCACAATGGGCCTTATCAGAAGGCTCAAAGTCAGCCAAAGGGCAATGGAGAGGGCTATGCTTGGAGTTTCCCTACGTGATCGAATCAGAAATGAGGAGATCCGGAGGAGAACCAAGGTAACCGACATAGCCCGAAGAATTGCCAAACTTAAGGGGCATATTGCTCGCAGAACGGGTGGCCGATGGGGCCAAAAGGTTCTGGAGTGGCGACCGCGTACCGGAAGACGTAGCGTTGGAAGGCCTCCCACAAGATGGACCGATGACCTTGTGAAGGCCGCAGGAATCCGCTGGATGCGGAAAGCACAGAATCGGTCGAAGTGGAGGTGCTTGGGGGAGGCCTATGTTCAGCAATGGACGTCTTTCGGCTGAAATGATGATGATGAATGAGTGTTTTTTTGGAAGTCGGTTGTTTTTTTTTTGTAAAAAAGATTTTATTTCTCGCTTTTTAGTGGTTCAATTTGTAATTTATCTATGTAACATTAGCCTAATGCCAACTGCTCATCACCTTTTACAAAATATTGCTTTTCCCGATGCAGGGACTGTTCAACCATAATTAATAAAGAAAGTGCCTTACAAACCGAATTAGATAGTACTGTTTGGAGTCAAATTACGTCTCACACATACTTAACAACTACAATATCTTGTGTAATCATGTTTTTAATCTTTATATTTTTAGTGTGCTACGGTCCAGCAATACTGAGATGGATTGGAGCCACAATGCAGCACAAGACCACAAGAACAGGTACCGAGCCAGCTAAGCAACCAGCAAAAGAACCAAACCTGCTCGCTATCAACGGAACATCTACCCAACGAACAACAGGCCAACCACCTATCACAACGGAACCGATATACAGTTTACCACACCAACACGAAACTATCGAGCTATACCAACTGGAGTCCAGGTCCTGAGAGGCGCCAGAATGTTCAACCGTGAACATGCAACAACAGCATCGCACCGTCAGCGCTAAGAAGTGACCTACTGAGATCTTCGCCTCATCGGCTCGATACATATAAACACACATCTAAATAAGTATCGATGTGTATGGACCATAAAATTAGTATGTAATTAAGTTAATTACTGTAATAAACTAGTCATCAAGCTGGAGTCGAGTGTGATTTATCTCCTATACTTCCTCTTACTGTGGCCAAGACACCCTTAGCCATCATCGATCCTATGAGTCTGTGGGATCGGCAGTAAGAAAACCATTTCCTGTGTACATTGCACGACGTACACAAACCCCTATTCCTTCCCCAATTCCGTCTGTTACCGTAGGTCTCCTCGTAACAGACTTCCCGCACGTATAACCAACGTAACTCACGTTTGGTATGGTTTGTATGATAAGGGTAAGGGTGTTAGGATAACTAGGGTGCTAGGTCAATTTAAACGGCTAGGTTTTAGTCATTAGGGTCGTAGGTAGCTATTCGGTACCAGGCTCGATTGCCTTAAACATAGCCACACTGTACGCATTTGGGATAAAGCCGTACTAAGTTAAGTCCTGGTGCGTACATTTGGTCCTTCGAGCCGCAGCAAAAATGTTACAAGAAAGCTTAATAAAAATGCTACGGAAAGGCGGATTTAATTTACGAAAATGGTCGTCAAACAGTACTGAATTGTTAGAAAATATACCTAATGAAAGCAAGGACGACCAAGTGATGAAGATACCGCTAGATGAAGCTAGAAAATCATTAGGGGTATTATGGTCACCATTAGAGGATAGGTTCGGTTTTCAGATTACTATTAATCACAATGAAAAACCAACAAAACGTTTTATTTTATCGGAAATCGCTAAGATATTTGATCCTCTGGGATGGTTAGCACCTGTCATCATAAATATGAAACTCATGATTCAGGAACATTGGACAAATGGCTTAGAGTGGGATCAGCCCGTAGAGGAAACTATTAAAACAAGATGGATTGAACTACAAAAACAACTAAAAACAATTGAGAAGATTTCCATCCCAAGATGGTGTCATTTTTCAAATAATTCGAAAGTCGAGCTGTATGGGTACAGTGATGCTTCTGAAAATGCCTACGGTGCAGTGATTTACTGTCGGATACAAAATAATAATATATTTAACGTAACCCTTCTACAAGCTAAATCAAAGGTAGCGCCAAAAAAGCAAAAAACTACATTACCAAAATTAGAGTTATGTGCTGCAGTATTATTAGCCCAACTGATGGAAAAAGTTGTCACGGGAATGGAAATGCCAATCGCGAATATCTATTGTTGGACGGATTCAATGATTACTCTCGGCTGGATCAAAGGTGAAGCTGAGCGATGGAAGACGTTCGTAGCTAACAGGGTATCCGAAATACAAAGAATATTACCACAAGCTAAATGGAATTATGTGAATACATTACAAAATCCAGCAGACCTAATTACAAGAGGAGTTTCGCCAAATAAATTACAAGATTTATCTCTGTGGTGGAATGGACCAGAATGGTTAAAAAGTGATAACATTCCTAGTACAAAAACTGTACCAGAGATATGTGAGGAGATTAAACGATGTTATCATATAACTATTATACCAAAGAACGAAATCTGGATAAGGTTTTCAAGCTTCCAAAGGATGATACGAGTATTATCTTATTGCTACAGATTCGTAAATAAACAAGAACACACAAAACCATTAAGTTGTTTGGAAATTAATTTAACAACTAAAAAAGTCCTTTTTCTAGTACAACAAGAGGTATTTTCTGAGGAGTACAAAACCATTAAAGTTGGACAATCATTGAAGAAAGGAAACAGGTTATCATGCCTTGATCCGTTCATTGATAATGAGGGTTTACTGCGAGTGGGAGGAAGACTACAAAACTCCAGTCTACCATATGATCAAAAACACCCAATTCTGTTATCTCATGACCATCATGTAACACTAATTATAGTTCGTGATGCCCATTTAACCACATTACATGGAGGTAATAGTTTGACCTTAGCGTACATACGACAGAAATATTGGATACTTGGAGGAAAGCGAACAGTGAAGAGTAGCATTAGAAAATGTGTAAAGTGTACTAGATACAAATCATCCACCGCCTCACAAAAAATGGGCTCATTACCAAAACCAAGAGTGACGGAATCGTACCCATTCAGTCACACAGGCGTGGATTATGCTGGACCAATATCAGTGAGAACCATGAAAGGTAGGGGCCACAAATCATACAAAGGCTACATTGCGATATTTGTTTGCCTATCCACGAAAGCGGTACATTTGGAGCTGGTAGGCGACTTATCAACAGAAACGTTTATAGCAGCACTACGAAGGTTTATGGCACGCAGAGGTCCAGTATCACACATGTACAGTGACAACGCGACGAATTTCGTAGGCACTGCCAATTACTTGTATAAAGAAATGTTAGACATAACCCAGTCTGACGACTTTCAAAATACGTTGACGAACATTGGAACACAATGGCACTTTATTCCTCCATTATCTCCCCACTTCGGAGGGATTTGGGAAGCAGGAGTAAAATCTATGAAACACCATTTGCGTAGAGTGATAGGAGAGCAAACACTCACTTATGAAGAAATGAGCACATTTTTACAACAAACTGAAGCATGTTTAAACTCAAGACCTTTATGTGCACTAAGTGAAGATATAAACGACAATATCGTGTTAACACCTAGTCATTTCTTAATAGGAAGAGAAGCAGTAGGGGTACCAGACCCGCTATCGGAAACTAATACAGACCACATAAACAGATGGAAACAGATCCAAAAAATGAAAAAGGATTTCTGGAAAAGCTGGACTACAGATTATTTACACCAACTACAACAGAGGTACAAATGGAAAACTAATCAAGGAAACTTGTCAATTGGAACACTAGTAATTATAAAAGACGAAAAAGTTTCTCCTAGCAAATGGCCGCTTGCAAAAATAAAGGAAATACATACGGGTAACGACGATTTAACCCGAGTGGTGACACTACAAAAATCGACAGGAACAATTCAAAAACGGTCAATCCACACATTAATACCATTGCCAATCGGTACGAATATGTGTAGTGATAGTAATAGTAATGAACCTGTGCATGCAATACTAACTAATACCGCTACAATCCGAAGAAATAATAAAACTAATCAACCCAAACGATGTAATAAAATATCCAAATGGTTCACGTTGCTTTTCATCATTTTACAAATGTTGTGTTCAGCAAAATCAACCACAACGACATACTCGTTAAAAACAGTACAACCAGGATTTTATGTTGAACAAATAGGACCGGCAAGCGTTGACAGAGGAATATTCAGGATAGAAATAAATTATGAAAAACAACATCTAGAGCAAGACTTTGTCAAAATAAAGACAATGACGTCACAATTTAGTCAACTATGTACAAATGTAGAAAAAATAACAAATTCCGCATTTTGCAAGCAATTACATCACCATTTGTTAGAAGAAGAATCCAAATTTGAGCGAACAAAAGAATATTTGACAGAAGTGAACCAAACTAGAAAGAAAAGGGGCATATTGGGACAGTTACTCACGTCGATCTTCGGAGTGAATGATGAGGCATACCGAGATATAGAGTCTTTAAATTCAAACCAAAAACAATTAATTGAAGCTGCCAATCATCAAACCAAATTTATGATATCAACAATCTCACAAGTCAACAAAACTGAAGAAAGAATAAAACAGAAACTCATAGGATTTCAGAATAAACTAAACCAAGTTATAGGTTACATGGAAAGTTACAACCATTGGTTCAGTACAGTCGATCACAACAGTGTAAACATACGCATTATGCAGACTTACCAATTAGCATGTAATTACATGGAAGAAATCATGGATTACTATAACGGATTGTTAGAAATATACTTAATCAAGGCAACAGTATATAGTGTTTTAACACCAAAGAACGTCAGTGACCTAATATCATCAGCAAACAAAAAGCTACCTCCTAATTTAAAAATCGTTCAACAACAGTTACTGGACACCAAGATATCTGAAAACCATACTCATATAAAAGTCTACTCCTATTTTCCTATACAAGAGATAACCAAATATACATTAATGTATATTACACCAGTTCCAAAGATACACTCTGATAAATCTGCTCAAAGTCTAGAAGTACCTAAATCTTACATAGGGTTAGATTACAACAACGAACTATATTTTGACTTAAACTATGAGGAGTTCAAACGCTGTTTAGAATGGACCAACCATTTTATTTGCTTTCCTGGGGCCGTGAAAAACATGCAATTAAATGAAAATTGCATTGTTGATCAATTGTTTAAAAACCAAACACATACGAAATGTCCTACCAAAACGTTCTATTTATCAAATGAAATAATATGGAAACAACTTCACATGCCAAACACTTGGTTATTCATTGTAAGAGATCGGGTTACCACTTCAATACTTTGTGATGGACAAAGAGAAGAGCTTGAACTTCAAAATGTTGGTGTAATACGAATCGCAGATTACTGCGTCATTAAAACAACAAATAACATACTAACTGCCAAAAGAGTTGTTTCAGTACCGATTGTAACATCATACTCAAAACAAATAGATTTTCCCATTAACACGCATGTGATGACCAAATCCATGCTAAACATTACCAAAGAAGAAGTTATAGATAACTCAAAAGAGATTTTTCAACATTTAATTAATAAAGAAAGTGCCTTACAAACCGAATTAGATAGTACTGTTTGGAGTCAAATTACGTCTCACACATACTTAACAACTACAATATCTTGTGTAATCATGTTTTTAATCTTTATATTTTTAGTGTGCTACGGTCCAGCAATACTGAGATGGATTGGAGCCACAATGCAGCACAAGACCACAAGAACAGGTACCGAGCCAGCTAAGCAACCAGCAAAAGAACCAAACCTGCTCGCTATCAACGGAACATCTACCCAACGAACAACAGGCCAACCACCTATCACAACGGAACCGATATACAGTTTACCACACCAACACGAAACTATCGAGCTATACCAACTGGAGTCCAGGTCCTGAGAGGCGCCAGAATGTTCAACCGTGAACATGCAACAACAGCATCGCACCGTCAGCGCTAAGAAGTGACCTACTGAGATCTTCGCCTCATCGGCTCGATACATATAAACACACATCTAAATAAGTATCGATGTGTATGGACCATAAAATTAGTATATAATTAAGTTAATTACTGTAATAAACTAGTCATCAAGCTGGAGTCGAGTGTGATTTATCTCCTATACTTCCTCTTACTGTGGCCAAGACACCCTTAGCCATCATCGATCCTATGAGTCTGTGGGATCGGCAGTAAGAAAACCATTTCCTGTGTACATTGCACGACGTACACAAACCCCTATTCCTTCCCCAATTCCGTCTGTTACCGTAGGTCTCCTCGTAACAGACTTCCCGCACGTATAACCAACGTAACTCACGTTTGGTATGGTTTGTATGGTAAGGGTAAGGGTGTTAGGATAACTAGGGTGCTAGGTCAATTTAAACGGCTAGGTTTTAGTCATTAGGGTCGTAGGTAGCTATTCGGTACCAGGCTCGATTGCCTTAAACATAGCCACACTGTACGCATTTGGGATAAGGCCGTACTAAGTTAAGTCATGGTGCGTACAGGGACGTTAATCGTTAAAGAGTTCTCCTGGTACTTCACCATCAGCTTCAATTATCCATATGCATTGTGACGAGCATAAATTGCTTGACACATATTAAAGTAATCGAATCGCAACCCGTTAAAAACTTATTATTGAATAGTCCCGATGGCCATCTGTGGTCTTCATTATCAGTTCCACTTCACCAAATAGTGCTTTCTGAGAGCAACTGCACGAGTTACTATAAAAAATACCCAAATAGCTATAGTTGTGCCTATAATATTTGTAGAGTTCCCTCGATTTCTCCAGGATCCCATCATCAGATCCTGACCAGATAACAATGGGACCACTTTGAGATCATACCCTTTCAAACAAAAAAAGAATTTTGCAAATCCATTTATAAATGACGGAGTTATGCCCGAACATACATAAAAAATATATATATAAACATCCGAATTGATAACCTCCTCCTTTTAGAAGTCGGTTGATAAATAAACATTTCATACGGTCGCGAATCATAATTTAATCAACATAAAACCTGACACTGACCTGCAAATTGCAAAAAACTGAAGAAAATTTGTGGGCCACCTTGGTGCATCCCCCCTTAAAGCAATGTACTAATTTAAAACCACAGTTATATTGTGTATCTTACGACTTCCACGCGAACGAAGTCGCGGGCAGAAGCTAGTAATTATATAAACCTCGGCGTACCGCTAGTGAAGCTCCACAGATCTCACAGATGTGTCTCTGCTCTTCTTTCGAAGGAAGGGGCTCATCCTTGTGTTCCTCTCTGTGATGTTTCATGTAAGCCGTCAGACTTGAGAAGTTTCTTTTGCACTGTAAATAATAGTTTATTTATTACATACAACATTAGAAATCTCCTAAATAGAGATATTGGTGTCGATTCCCTTGTTCACAAACTAAACTAAATTTAAGTTCAGTGCATCTTTTTCTTTCTATTTAATTAAGAAAAGGACAGAAGATAAATTTTAGTTTAGTCCTGTCAAATTAATCCGCGCCTGTCACTACTCCATATAAGTTTAGACGTGATTAAAAACTTGCCGACTAAAATTACGTCAAGCACTGATTAATTTGACAGGACTAAACTAAAATTTATCTTCTGTCCTTTTCTTAATGAAATAGAAAGAAAAAGATTCACTGAACTTAAATTTAGTTTAGTTTGTGAATAAGAGAATCGGCACCAATGACTAATATTTGAAATGTTCGAACAAACAATAATAATTGTTATTTATTTATTTAACATAAAATGGCCTAGGCCAATTACCTATTGTATTTCTATTTTCTTAATGTCTCTCGGCAAACTTCGAGTTTCGTCAGTCGTCGGATTTCTATCAGTTGCCCTTTGCACTTGGTGCAGACCGGACGCTCTCAATAGACTTGGAAGTATGTAGAGTTGTTAATTCTCTTTTAACTTAATGTAATTTATTTTAAAAATGGGAGGAAAGCTGCTAAAGTCGCAGGCACGACAGATAGGAAAATAGTTTTATAGCTCTATAGAGTTCACACGGAAATCAAAACAACAATAAAGTACTTAGTTCTGAATTCAAATTATTATACACGATAAATCTAATAATTGATGGACATGGAAATTAGTATTCGTTTGTATTCGGAAATGCGATGATTCCCGAGGGACATTAAAAAAATAGAAAAACTGTGTGTGCGTTACCCCAGCGGAATGTTGTCGCTTTTCAGGATTTCGGCTTGACAGATAATTAGTACCTCGTGTAAATGTGCCCCAAATTTAGAATTTGTGCGTTCAGCCGATCCAAAGATATTCACGAAAAACAGATTCCGCTAGAGTAACGTTACCCCAGCGGCATGTTATTTAACCGGTGGTCGTAGCTGAGTACAAACTAGCTACTTAGATAGATCACATTTGTGCCTAATTGTGCCCAAAAAAATTAATTTGTGCGTCTTGAGGTTTCAGAGTTATTCAAGATGCCGCTGGGGTAACGTTTAGCAAATTGCTGTACCTCTCAAACGACATGACATACAACTACGATTAAAATGGAATAGCTCTCTGAGGAGTTGGAATAGAAACATCTAATTTCGCATGATGCTTTGAGTTCATAAAAGGTACAAACCGCCATAATTGGTAAGTTTCTTATTTTCCAACGGTGTCTATTATAGAAAAAATAAAAGTGCATAACATAAGCACAAATTAAGACCCACCGTAGTAAAAAAAATCGTAGTTGTATGTCATGCCGTTTGAGAGGTACAGCAATTTACTAAACGTTACCCCAGCGGCATCTTGAATAACTCTGAAACCTCAAGACGCACAAATTTAATTTTTTGGGCACAATTAGGCACAAATGTGATCTATCTAAGTAGTTAGTTTGTACTCAGCTACGACCACCGGATAAAAAACATGCCGCTGGGGTAACGTTACTCCAGCGGAATCTGTTTTTCGTGAATATCTTTGGATCGGCTGGACGCACAAATTCTAAATTTCGGGCACATTTACACGAGATGGGGTACTAATTATCTGTCAAGCCGAAATCCTGAAAAGCGACAACATTCCGCTGGGATAACGCACACAAATACAGTATATTCCTAAGCCAATTACCTACATTAGTTAAAGACAAACTACTTGACAGTCATACGCTCATCTCTCAATACTCCAGACATATTGACAGGATCTTCTTCCATTCATCCGCCAAACATCACAGTCAGGCAGTCCACAGAGCGTTGAGCGCAGAGCGTGTGCGAGGGACAGGAGGCTGGGCTCGAACGACGCCGATTGACGGTTCAACTCCGAGGTAGGGATGGCGATTCTTTTCGAAAAATTACGATTTTTAAATCGATTTGAATCGTAAGCTGTATCGATTCACAAAAAAATCGAGATTTAAAAGAAATCGTTTTTTTTCAAGTTTGCATTTATAATCTTATATATAAAATTCTCGTGTCACAATGTTAGTTACCTTACTCCTTCGAAACGGCTTTACTGATTTTTACCAAATTTTATATGCATATTCAGTAGGTCTGAGAATCGGCTACTATTTATTTTTCATACCCCTAAGTGATAAGGGTTGTCCACCCCAAACAAATAATTGGCAAAACAACGTTTGCCGGGGCCAGCTAGTGTAAATATAAATCCATTTTATGAAAAACAAGATACCATGGTAAATGATCTCTTATCAGTAAAATCAGTTTTTTTTAGTTCAGGGAATTTGATAACAACAATTATTCTTATTACCTTATCAAAATCAGATCATGTATGAAAGAAGAAATTTATTTTCAAAATGTTTTTATTAGGTACATGAAAAAGTTAAAGTCCCCAATGCTAACTTTTCAAAAACAACGGTCAACTTTTTTTTTTAAATGGATTCGAAGGAAACTAATCATACAGCTATCTCGCAAGTTTTTGAGTAATTAACCCTTTAACCGGCAACACCGTAATATTACGGGCAGTGGCGGACTAAGCCCGTCAGAGGCCCGGGGCGGCAAAGCTCAATGAGGCCCCAGCTTTAAAAAAAAATAGTTTTATAAGCTTTTTATTCAGTTCACATTAATTTGTATGTATAAATAAGTGTTTATGTTTATTTCGTTAAAATCTGGCAAGTGAAATTTAAATTCGAATTAAATTATTTAGGCTGAATAAACATACATGCACTTCATTCATTCAGGGATTCCTGGGGAAGTACCTGCTACAAAGACGGGAATTCCCCCAGCGTATTGGACGCGTTCAGCAAAGTTAAAAGAATATTAGTACCGCGTAAAAAGTCTAGATGGGTGTAGTATTTTGATCTTGATGAAATTATGTAGGTACTAAGCACATTTTTAAAGTCTTGTTTAGGATTTGATCATGGGAACGCGGAGGCATTTGGAGGCCCCCCCAAGACCGGAGGCCTGGGGCGTGCCACCCCTTCCACCCCCGTTAGTCGCCACTGATTACGAGTACATTCAAGGTGCGTGTATGTCATCATCCCTATTAGGTGAATGTATAATAATCACAGTAGAATACATTTTCAAGAGATTCAAGAAAGGAGAAAACTTATAACAGACTGGACTCTACATATTGTAGTTGCGAATGCATTTGTAATTCTGTCTCTGAATTATCTCTCTATTGGTAAAAGCAAAGTATAGTTACAGTCTTACACACACACACACCCCCCACACACACCCACACACACACACCCCCACACCCCCCCCCACACACACACCCCCACACACACACATAAACTCACCCCTTCTTCCCATGAGGTTAGAAACTACAAAACGCCGCTTGCTACGATTCTTACATACTCCTTTTGCCTCGTTTACGTTCATACATCTGGTCATACACGCACGCCGGTTACAGTCTTACAGTTCAGAGGTAAAAATATTAATATTACAACGAAGTTTAAAATGGTTTCGGGGCGTTTACTCGCAGCCTGCTGAAATGGGTAATTAGGAAATATAAAAAAATACAAAAACATACTAAGGTACAAGGAGTGAATTTCCGAGGAGTTCTTCGGAAAAAATTTCTTCCTCGCTTCGGTATTGATGGGGCAGGGATCTCGCATGCCAAATCCCTGAAACACCATACAATATAAGAAATAGTTGTATTAGCTAAACCAATAGAACTACAAGTCTTTGCCCTGCCGTGCATATCAACTTATCAAGATCAATCAATCTGCCTAGCCTTTTCCTAACTATGTTGGGGTCGGCTTCCAGTTCAAACGGATGCAGCTGAATACCAGTATTTTACATGGAGTGACTGCCTATCTGACCTCCACAACTCAGTAACTGGGTAATACGATACCCCTTGGTAAGACTGGTTGTCAGACTTTTGGGCTTCAGACTACCCGTAACGACTGTCAAATGTCTACGAATGACAGCTGGAACCAAAGGCTTAACGTGCTTTCCGAGGCACAGAGAGGTAATGGATGGTTACCCATTCACTAACCGATCGCGGCCAACGTAGCTTAACGTTTGATCAGGATATCCGTATAATAAATACGATATAATTTAAAAGTTTCCAATATATCCGTATAATAACCAGAAGGCCAATTCCCGTCATTAAATATAGTCCGTTCAAAATATAGTCACAATTTCGTCTGAGCGACAATCAATGTCAAAAACCCCATATATATTTTGACAGATTGATACAGATCAGAATGCGAACGTTCTTAACATTACGGAAATGGCTCCTCTGGTTTGTAATCAAGCTTTACATTCTTCAGTATAAATCTACATGAATTTGAAACGTTACTTACTCAACTCCTTCGGTATGCTTGGCTGAATGAAACACATGTTCTTTGTAAGCCTTTTGCGTCTCAAACTTGATGTCACATCGCTCACAGTATGTGTCAGTGTGTGTCACACCTTCTTCAGGGTTCTAATAAACGAAAAAGTGTACATACAAATACGAGCATGATAATTTACAACAGAACAGGACCAAGAATTGATCCCTGGGGGACTCCGCAATATCATCACTAGAGTCAAAGCAATATAAACTCTTTCATTTAAAAACCTTAATAACAAAAATTATTGTTAAATTACATTCGGCATAATAAATTCGATGTTCTCCTAGAAAGCAACTTTATTTTTCAGAATATCGTGCTCTACTCTATTAAACGCTTCGTGGAAATCAAAATAGATTTTTCATCTGAAAGTTTGTGATAGCATATTAATATGCTGCAGTCGTAAATAATTTACAATATAACATCGCGCTTGTAGTCCGCGAAGGGAAAGGCAGATCCGTATCCATAGTACACCCACATTTCGCCAGTAATGTTTAAGTCCCATGTAATAGCGGGCAAGCTTATTGCCATCAATCAGGCACAAATCAAGACTGCGGGCTGTTACTGAGAAATTCCTGATGGAAACACAAAAACACTTACATGCCCGACCTGGATCTGCATTAGAGCTTGCGACCATTAGACCAACGAGGTAATATACAAATACATACTTACAACAACAGTATTTATATGCATGGTTCTTTTGTGCATGTTGAGTCCTGCTGCACTGACGAACGACTCGCCGCATAGAGTACACACGTACTCGCTGCGATGCGTGCGTAAGTGTGAGTAGTATGTTGATAGGTGTCTGGATGAGAAACAAAAAATATTTTTAGATTACATTCTAGCGGAGGGACTCGTGGCGGGATAATAACTGCCGCACGGGTCAATCGATTAGGTTAAGCTACGCTTGCCCTAGTTGGTCTGTAGATGGGTGACCATCTTTACATACCGAGACCCTCCGTGCCTCGGAAAGAACATTAAACCGTTCGTCCCGGCCGTCATTCGAAGATCTTTGACAGTCGTGGAGGTTAGATAGCCATGTAAAATACTAGTATTCAGCTGCATCCGGTTAGACTGGAAGCCGACCCCAACATAGTTGGGAAAAGGCTAGGCAGATGATTATTCTATCCGAGTGGAATAAATATCTAGAGAAACAAAGACAATATGAATAAGAGAGGCTACAATTAGGAAGACTCCAAGATTAACAGATCCGCAATGCGCCTCCCCGTCTGGCTCCAACATGAAATTCTGTGTGGAAGATCTGGGGATTCTGAAATGCAAACCTGTTGAATCTGATCACTGATGAGATGACAGACTTTAAGCTTTATTTTGCAGTTTTACGATTGAAGTATACCTGAATTCCTCTCCGCATTGAATGCACTTTCTTAATACCCCGTTGTGATAATCATTGTGAAATAGAGCTGTACTCCTGCAAGTGAAAAAATACGTATGATGAAAATAATTGAGAAAAACAATAATATGATTGTACTGAGCAGATCCTACTATCAATTAGTATGTTTACTTTTTTTTGCATACATTGTATCCTACTGCTGGGCAAAGTCCCCCTTTTCCTTCCCTCCTTCTCTATTTTGTGCAATCTCTGGCCATGTTGGCTTCGCAAACATGATTAGATCTTCACGTCGTCGTTGTATGTATTTAAGTGAAAATTAAAGAATATCTTCAGGCTGCTAGTGAGAAATTGAAACCAATTACACTATTGCCAATCTGAGACTCGAATTCAGGACTCACGCTCAGTTATCGCTAATCGACCAGCAATGATCGTTGCGATAATTTAATAATTTTACAAAATCAACCTTACTTCAATACGGCCCATGAGTCATGGCCGGACCGAACTTTGCGCGGGAGGCTGCGCAACAAAATTTACAGGAACCAAATGGTGACTTGAGGCGAGTGAGAGAACATGCGCGAAAGTTCGGAGAGCCTCTGTTCATACCGGCCATTTTTCATCGGCCGTATTGCGCAGTACATACTCACTTCAGTTGGCACATGAGGTCGCACCTCAGGCATTTGTACTTAGTGTAGTGGTGCATTATATGCCTCGTTAGATACCCCTTCAACTTAAAACGCATCTTGCAGAACCGACAATCTACTGGGCCTAGTGACTGGAAATATATTTATAACGAATAATGATTTCGATTATAGTTATAGATAGGAGGAAATTCGTGGTTAGAGAAATTGTTATTGTATACTAATTTTAAGGATACAGAAACAAAGATACTGCTACTGATTTGTGCTTTCTCACTTCACTTCACATTACCATTTTACTGCATTGAACAACTAAGATAGGTCAAATGGAGCAAAACAAAATAACAAAAGATGTAGAGTAGGTAGATATAAGATTTGTCAATAGTATAGAAACTCAAGTTAAAACAAATGATTTAAAAAACAAAAAACCCGACTACAAACCAGTAACCTGAAATATGGTGTAACTTTTGTTTGTCCCCGCGTAATATTTGGCGCAATATTGTGAACACGTTTTCTTTAACAGTTTCCGACTTGATTGGTTGTCCTGATTAGATCCTTCAATTGATTGCCATACAATAGGTACTGTGAGCAACTAACTTTGCTGCGATACTCGGGATCGTGTATTGTGTAATAATTAAAGGACTTTTGAGAACACAAAATTATATTTAAATCAATAATACAAAGCAAGGACAATATTACGCGACCGACGCCATGGGCTCAACTAATTTTTCTTACAACAAATGCACACCATACGAAAATCCTAATTTAAATACAAAATGTTCGAATGTTCGGATACCATAGAGCGTTCTTGCCAGCCTGCATGATGTGTGAGGTTGAATTCCAATGATAAGTCCTCACAGTACCATACTCATACATCTTTCAATGTAGATTTACTTTTGTGTCCTAATATAAATTGAAGACGACGCCAGCGATGAAGTTTATGTTACGAAGAACAGTTTGCCTTGCAAACCCGTGCGATATTGGAGGACGCGTGCCTTAAATTGAACACGCAATTGGAAAGGGAGTCAGCGTAACAAACCCGTGCGTGTTTCAAGGCAGTGCTGCCTCCTATTGCACACGGAAACGTAAATACGCCGCCAGGGCACATTCAAGTCAATGAAAGACATATTACCGAGTAAATGGTAGCTTTATGGTCGTTGAATGTCGCTTGAGCCGCGTTCCAATGCGGACGCGTTTGCATATTCTGTGTATTGACTAGCGCGGCGCAAGCTGTCGCTCGTAATTTTACTCGCCATGAGCTATGAACTTGTGGTGAATGAGCTGTTGGCGTTCTTACAGCAAAAGCTGGATGTGATGGACGAGGTGTCCGCTGTCCAGATCTGCACAACGAATTTCAGCGAAGATGACATAGCTGCTGCCAAGCTGCGATCAAAGTAATGCAAGCGATCAGATGGTGTCCCGCCGGCGTGACGGGACTAAGAGAAGCCTGCAAGACATAATCACGCTGTTCAAGGAGACCGACCCGGACGACGTGCCGACGTTTGTGGCGAAGGAGCTACACAAGCTTCCTCCTGTCACCTTCGACCACGTTAATGTAACGAGCCTTCTGAAGGATATTGTTTTTCTGAAGGCCTGCCTCGCGGATGTTCTAGCGAAACTAGATGCATCCCAAAACACCGTCACCGATTTGCGCAAAGAATTTAGCGAGTTGCGCAACAGTGTGGCGGTAAGTAGGTCATCAGTCGATGCGTCTAACGTAAACAACTGTCGCGGAGCTGGCCTCGATGTATCGTCGTCAAATTCCGCGTCAGCAGTTTCGTCGCCAGCGCATCCGTCGTTTGCTGAAGTTGCAGAGCGTTCCGCCCGCGTGCCCCGCAGCCCCGCGCCCGTCACCGCAGCTCCTCCACGCAGCGCTGCCCGAGCTCCTCGCACCGTCCCGCTGCCAGTATCTACAGCCCCGGCAAAACCTATACAAAAGGATTTCGCTGGCGTCACCGCGAGTGCCCCAAACGCTCAAAGTATGCAACCTATGCCAGAAAAGGTGCCGAATATATCTTGATGCTGAGGGTTTCGTGACAGTGCAAAGGAGGAAGCGCCGATTGCGAATAAACAAGAACCGCTGTGGCAAAGCTTCTACAGAGTCCGAAGTAAGCTTGCGTGCCGCAAAGCCGAATACACCGGTGTACATCTCCCGCCTACACTACACCACTTAGGCGGAGGACATCGTGGAGTACGTGCGCCAAAAGACGAGGTACACGCCGAGGGTGCAGTTACTGGTGTCGCACCGCAACGTCAACTTCAAAGCCTTTGTGGTGCGAGTACCGAATTGTTTTCTGTCCATCGTCATGGAGGAAGACTTTTGGCCGCAGGGCGTGGTGTTCCGTCGCTTCCGTGGACAAGTACCACAGGACAGCACAAGGATAAGCTAGTGAAGTGAAGTGCTACTAACATAGTTTTAAGCTATTTATTAACACAAGTTTTTAAGTTTTATTTTAAATATTAAAATATGTATCTTTAGATTAAGGTATTTTTTCTATGGGCCTGTGACGCCTGAAATAAATGGTATTATTATTATAATAGTACTGACACCTGTGCTATGCAATTATAAAATACAAAGGAACGTACTATCTCCTATCGTAGACCTGATAAAGACTTGATACATACCTCACTATGTCTTAATTGATTATGTCTGTTCAGCATATCTTCTTTAGAAAACCCCTTATAACAATCAGAACATTTATAAGCCGCCGACACGTACTTCCGATCTTGTGCTCTTGCTTTAAACTCTTCCAGAGCTTCCTTTTCAGTCAAATTGAACTTCAACCAATGATTGGGATCTAAGTAATTCTTTTTTATATTGGAAACTTCGAATTTTTTAGCTTTTGTTGCAGATAAATCTGTTTCAGCTTTGTTTTTCTCTCTTTTTTTTTCTTTATGATTTTTATTAGAAACTATTTCGGCGTCACTGTTTGCTTGTTCGCGATTGAAATTTATTCCCTCTTCCTCAATGGTAATTTCATCGCTAATTTCTTCCTTGATAGCTGGTTTATCAACATCATTCACATTTTCTGAATTTGAATCATCATCGTCACTAAACATTCTATCATCTTCTAAATCTGGTATCGCCTTTTCTTTTTTACTTATGCCAATATCAATATTTGTTTTCCCATCTTCAATTAAGTCCATATTTTCATTCTTTATTTCTGCTACATTTTTATCATCCAAAGAGTTGTCATTATCATTTTCTATTTGTATTACATAGTTTTCTATTTCCAGTATTTCATCTTTTTTTGATTCCTTCAGCAGATTCTTTGATAGTGTTTCGTTTTTAATTATGAATGTTTTAACTCTTTTGCTGACTGTTAAAATGTCTATTGGTGATTGTAATTTTCTATATTGTCTGTCTATTTGAAAAATTGATGTTAACGTGATCTGAAAAAATAAAATGTCAATGTAATGTTTGTTGTATATGTAATGTATTGGATATTGTGTCATTACTTGAATTAATAGATGAATAATAATGTTTTTTTTAAATGTTTTTATATAAAACATTAAAAATTGTAATATCAATATCTTCTATTTTTAAGCTATTATTGTTAATCCTCAGCATTGAGGGAACAACAAAGAAGAAGTGGATGAACAGAAGGCAGCTTTAAATTAACTTTATATTTGAATTTTCACAAACTATTAAAAAGAATTACACTTACAGATCCACTCCAAAGCAACTCCTTGAGAGCCTTCTCTCCCATCCAGCATTTCTCTTTAAATTTATGAAACTTGTATAAAATAGCTGCACATTCATAGCAGAAGTAATTGGGTAAGCCATCTTTTTCATTTACCTGTAATAGTAATAATGTTTTCTCATTAAGATTTTTGAATCTCTAGGGAGATGATACTGAATACTACTGAAGACTTCGTCAAAATCATTAGATCTACATAAAGCCCCAAAACTGACATAACCGACTGTTGTACATAGGAGGTAGTGATAAGATTTGAAAATAGAAAAAAATATATAGATTTTCCTGCTAATTATTGCAAAAAAAAAAAATATGAAAATCCCAGATGGCAGCTGCGAAAATTTTCACATTTTTCGTCATGGGTGTAATTTTCATAGTTTTCGAGGGTGCTAAAGCCGATCGTGATCAAGATTTAAATCCAAAATGACAACTCTGTTTTGTTATGGGTGTCGTTTTCAGTTTCTGAGTGTGCTAAATCGATGCTGAGGTCAAAATGTGAATGGCAGCTGTGAAAATTTGCAAACATTTTGTTATGGCTATCGTTTCTATAGTTTTCGAGAGTGCTAAAGCTAGTCAGGGTCGAGTTGTTGTTGTTGTGTCTGTCGAGGGCCATGCTGATGGTTTTGAACATGGTTTATATGTGCATGGTGTATAGAGTGCGGCTTTGTACAAATGTCCATGAGTGCGAGCGAAAATACGCGCGGGGAACTAGAAACCCCGAGGTTTCTAGTTTTATTCATCAGCCGATATGATGATGAAGGCATCCTACTTCTTAGCAAGTTAATTTTAGGAAGCGCTGTGGAGTGAAAGGGTGTCTAAACTGTCTCAATACACTTAATCCTTAAAACTCCCACCCCCCTTTCTACATACAGAAAGGATTCACTCTCATAAGAAATCATAGTCATTATAGTATAGTCATTATATTTGGCTCTATTAATATACTAATGAGTTCGCCGACCACTGACCTAACCTAACTATATACAAACTAAAATATGGCGTCGAAAAATTCTTAATGTACTTAACCAAGAGTAATGTAATTATACCCAAGATACTGGCGGCATTGCCACGTCGTATTGTAAATCAAAAATCAGTTTTTAATGGAAAATATCGGGTAAAAACTTGAATAACCAATTCAATTTCCAATTCATTTATTCACAAACAATTTACATTGTGTTTGAAATATTCTAACGACACAAAAAAAAATATATATTCATATGATAAATATAAAAATTACCTACAGTAAAAAATTTCAAAGTCAACTCATTAAGAATTCAAGATTAGGAATAGAAAATCATTAAAAAATATATAATTAAATGAAATAGTTCAATGTCAACTCAAATAATTAATAGGAATAATAATACATTTGTCATTTAAAAATAATGTCATAATTACATAAAATAACAATTACAGTCGGCTCTAGTCACATACCTACTTGACAGGAGAAAACACAAGGTATCACAATATAATATTAAAATTCGTCAACGGAGTCATCATCATCATCAGCCTATAAATATGTTCCCACTGCTGGGACACAGGCCTCCTCTCTGTGAGAGGGAGTGGGCCGTAATCCACCACGCGGGCCCAGTGCGGGTTGGTAGATGTCACAGTCTTCGAATTTTCGGTTCTAGGACATGCCGGTTTCCTCACGATGTTTTTCTTCACCGTTTTGAGAGCAGTGGCGATGAAATAATTTACACAAAGTAAAGCGCCTGTCTGGGTTCGAACCTACGACCTACAACTCGTAAGTCGCGGCCGGTACCACTGGGCCACCACTGCTCTAAAAATTTCGTCAACGGAGTAGAGACATTTATCTAGTAGGAATGCTTGAAGCTTTGTTTTAAATCAAACTTTTTAAGTGCAGTGGTAAGGTTTTTTTTATTTTTCTGTTTTCTAGGTAGGATATCAAGAGTTGGGCGGCTTTGCCTCTCACTCCGTAATGATTTAGTTTAGCTATAAGTAGATCATGATCAACAGTGTCAAATGCTGAACTCAAATCTAATAAATAATAGTTTTAAAAAAAACAAAAAACACGCTTTTATAGAAAACCGAACTAAAAAATAGAAAATAAATTTTAATAAATTTAAATTAAGAATAGTGTTAAAAATTTTGATTAATATAAATTAATAATAGTGTAAATAAGAAAACAACATATTTTTTTTAAAGCGTGGGCTGCATGGTGTCAATAGTTATATAGTACACTAGCGACCCGCCCCGGCTTCGCACGGGTATAAACCGGGTTATTATAAACCTTCCTCTTCAATCACTCTATCTATTAAAAAAAACCGCATCAAAATCCGTTGCGTAGTTTTAAAGATTTAAGCATACATAGGGATATAGGGACAGAGAAAGCGACTTTGTTTTATACTATGTAGAGATTACACACCTAGGGCAGTAAAGTAAGAAATGTCTCAGATCACAGGTAATTGTTGGCCGACGCGAAACCGAGGTCAACAAACATGTAATCTGTGGCTTATTCAAATATTTAATATTTTAATTCAGATAAACATCCAAGATGAGTGAACTTTACACCCTGTTCCTCATGCTCCTAAATTCCACCATAGAAAAGGGAGGATCCTCCGACCAGACGGGTGTTGTGTCTGGCGGGCAACTGCCCCATCAGTTTGAAGTTGAAATCTTGTATGTATGTCGATCGCTCGGTAAACTCTAACTGCGCGATGCAGGATTTGTGTGACGCCATGTCTTTGATGCGTAGTTCGTATGTGGCGGTGTAACCGCTACATCACTCCCCTCCGGAGACCGGAGGTCGATAGTGGGCTGAATCTTGCGATGCTTCACGGTGCCAGCTGTGGTTCCAGTCAGTCGGAACCGGGTGCCACATAGTTCGCGGTGAGTCGGAACTGTCTGTGGTGATGGTGGTGATTGCGGTGATTCCCCAGTGAGTCGGGGTGATGAGGCTGAGGGTGATGACCAGGAATGCGCGTTCGCTGCATGCTGGTGGTAAAGATACCCGTTGAAGCCGTGGGTGCTGGCCGGCTGTGTGAGTCGCCTCACGAAAACTTGCGGGAGTGATGATGATGATGACGTCACGCCGAAGTAATTGCTCGAAGGCTGCGCTGATGTTCATCACGTCAGGGTCACCAATTTAGGAGCATGAGGAACAAGGTGTAAAGTTCACTCATCCACCATAGAAAAGGGAGGATCCTCCGACCAGACGGGTGCTGTGTCTGGCGGGCAACTGCCCCATCAGTTTGAAGTTGAAATCTTGTATGCATGTCGATCGCTCGGTAAACTCTAACTGCGCGATGCAGGATTTTTGTGACGTCATGTCTTTGATGCGTAGTTCGTATGCGGCGGTGTAACCGCTACACACGCATTTGTCAGTAATAGTGTAGCTCAACTCAGAACTTAAAAGTCGGTTGTGTTTTTAGTAAAAAAAGTTTTTTTTTCACTTTTTAGTGGGTTGGTTTGTAATTTATCAAAGTTACAATAGCCTTACGTCAACTGCTCATCAAAAATACCCAAATCGCTATAGATGTGCCTTTAATATTTAAAGAGTTCCCTCGATTTCTCCAAGATCCCATAATCAGATCGTGACCAAAGGACAATGGGACCAACTTGAAAGTATACCCTTTCAAACAAAAAATAATTTTTCAAATCGGTCCAGCTGTCTTCGAGTAATCGGGGAACATACATTAAAAAAAAGAAAAACCAAACGAATTGAGAACCTCCTCCTTTTTTTTAAGTTGGTTAAAAATGAATAATTACATGAGGATAATGACATTAGAATAATGACATGGTAGCATGGAATTAGTAAGTATCTACTATCATGGCAGCATGGAATTAGTATGAACTATCCTATACTATTAAATGAGTCTTCTCAATTTCCACCAGAGCAGATCTCGGTCGCCTAGGTACTAATACTAATATATTAAGTTCTCCATCGACACGACTGTGCATGCACACCGTTAAAATTAAACTAGCAACACTGCGTAAATAAAATAATCCGGTCGCCGCGACGGGTACCCGCGCCGGGGGACGTCGCGTTCCCACGGAGCCCATCCGCGTGTCCGCGCGTGTAGACACGCGACGGGAGCCCGTCGCGGGCGCCCGCTTAACGCAGTTTCAGGCCTTACTAATACCACACACATTTTGGTGAAATATATTTATATTTTGTAATCTAGGTGTGATTATTTAATTCCGATTACAGTTACTACTACTAGCTTTGTGTAAATTAGAGTCCCCTATTTTATTACCTATGAAAAAAATCATCAGCTTGCCGTATTGCACGGGCACAAGTATGAAACACATGAAGGTTCTGAAATTATATTTGGCATTGATTTAGGAATTGGTTTGAAGTAATATTGTATATTGCCTTTTCGGGGGTTATTTTTATTACTACTACTAGGTAGGTTACATTTTTCGGTCTTCCAAGAAATTATGTTTTTGCGCACTATGTTGTTACAGCATTTCGTATAGTTGTTTCGATACTGAATTTGTAAAATTTCTGTTAAAAATAGCCGTGACTTGATTATTGTATTTTGTTTATAACCACTGTCAATGAATTCTACATGCTTCAAATTATCGCATATAAAACTAAGAATAGAATTAATTTTTGACGTGTTGATGTATTTTGCATTGTGTACATTTCCAACTAGTACAATCATCTGTATGTGAGATTTTATATAAATTATAATGTAAAAAGGATTGCATAGTAAAAGGATTATCATTGTTTGTGCCTGTCAATATTATTACAAAGTTTATTTCGTCAAATTTTTTACAAAAGGAAATACATGAATTAACTATTTCATCCGTGGGTGCCTTCAGTTTTATTATAGACAGTACCTCATAGTCCGCTCCTAAGTCAAGCCGTAGGTAACTACCTATATCGCTTTCCTGTTCATCAGCAAGAATTAGAACGTTGTACTTCCTAGATTTGATGTTGTTTTCCTATATTTTAGTTGATTCTGGGTTATTTGCACGCTTTTTATGTTCCGATAAATGATGTGCTCTGTAACGTAGCCGGTTCAGGTTCAGAATTTCTGTGAACCTCGTGAAGATTGTGCTAGAGACTATATATAAATAAAACCTTTAAATATTAAAAATACTTGCTTTTCTGGCCATAATTTCTTCATAATATTGTTTTAAGTGAAAACTGTCGTAATTATACACTTTTACGCCTTTGCACAGACATATGCGGCAAACTTTGAGGTCCGACATTTTGCTACAATAATATTACGCTTAGAATTAATATTTCAAGCAATAATAAACATATTTTTAAATTAAAACTATAGCAAGACAATAAGATTTCCCTCGGAACAACAATCTGCAGTCAAGCAAGTGTCAAATTCGATTTGACATTGACATATTGACTTTGACTGTTGGTGGTTTTAACTTTAATGGAACATAGGCTTTTTAGTCTAGATGGGGCAAGGAGGACGCATGGTTTTGATTTTGATTACACTTTACATAGCATTTCATGACAATCAAGTCAGGTCAAATCAAGTCGTTATGTGTTAGAGGTGTCAAAACGAAACAGATACGCAACAATCTTTTGACGCGGAGGGGCGAATCTATCGACTCTTTGCAACTGCCATCTTTTTCATGACAGCCGTCACTGCGGCTGTTAAGTGCGACCACTGCTCTTATATGAAACCGTAGCTTAACCGGATGCAGCTGAATACAAGTATTTTAGATGGAGCGACTGCCTATCTGACCTCCACAACCCAGTTTCTAGATAACACGATACCCCTTGGCAGGACTGGTTGTCAGACTTTAGGGCTTTGATTACACGTAACCTATATCGTCAAAGATCTATGAATGACAGCCGTTCGAGATCTGGATCATATTACTTTCCTCTATGTCTCGATCTATGTAATGGATGTTCACCCATCTACGAACCGACCGCAGCAAGCGTAGTTTAATTATCAATCGATCTGTGCGGCTGTTATTATTTAACCACTGAGCAGTTACAGTCACGAGCATACTTTTTTTACATTTACGCAAAATAGAAAAGTGTGATTGCAAGTTTGGAACCATGTACCCTGCTCGAGTAGCTTGATTGTCACTTGTATATTACCGCCTTCCAATAGGAAGTCTTTTATTCCAAAGGCTCATTTGTCAAAAATGTATATGGTTTTTGTTGGAAATTTGTGGAGATGTGGGAAACAAAACGTTTTCTTCTGGTGAAGATGGGCATTGCTTTGTGGCTTTTCTTTATAAAGGAAATGAGGGCTGCTTCCCAATTGCGTTACACGCAGCGCCGGCCCGAGAATACCTGGCGCCCTAGGCGAAAGGCTGGAACGGCGCCCTTTTAAGAAAATTCGTGACAAAACAAAACTACGTTCTTTCTTTTTCGTGTGGTTAGTGACTAACCTGGTGTCAGAATTTTAAAGCTGCCCATGGGCCTCTGACTTCGCTTCACATGCCGTCGAGAAATATCTCTCAGGCTCGATCGGTACAACGATCGCGGTCAAACTATAATAGTCAAATCAGTTTTGAACAAAACATTATAACATACAACAAGAGAAGCAATAAATTTTAAATCGCGATTTTTTTAGCAATGGAGCGAGTTGAGGCTATCAACTAAACTCGCTTTTGATTTCCAGATGAACCGTACCGATGGTTTCGTAAATGTCCATGAGCGCATTTTGGTAGAAAAATTGGTAAAAGATTGGGAGTATTTTCAAGTTGTAGGGCAATAAAAATTAATGTACAGTATTATTTTTTAATTTCGATGCCGCCGAAAAGAGCGCCCTAGGCCGTCGCCTAGTTCGCCTATATGAACGGGCCGGCCCTGGTTACACGCCTTTCACATTCCGAAGAATTTTAAAATAAATTCCTAATACATTGCTTCATAATGTTTGAAAAATTCATTACGTTGTTGAGCAGATTTTTTTTTCCAACTTATGAAGCAATGGATTAGCAATCTGTTTCAAATCGAAACAAGTTGTGATTGTGTTGTATTACGCAATTAGGGTACTGGTGTCAGAGTTTTAAAGCCGCCCTCGGGACTCTGACTTGGCCTCACATGCAGTAGAGAAATATCTCTCAGGCATGCCGGTTTTCTCAAGATGTTTTCCTTCACAGTTTTTGAAGCAAGTGATAATTATACAATACGCACATGAATTCGAAAAGTCAGAGGTGCGTGCCTTGGGTTCGAACTCGAGACCTATGACTTGACAGTCCGACGGTCACACCACTAAGCTCACTGAAGTAACTTATTTATTTAATGAGAGGGCCAATAAGGAAAAATAAAAACAATATTATAAAACTCATTTTAGGCGGCAATATAATTTAATAAATTGTTTTCCTTACAACTAAAACAACTAGCGCCATCTATAATTTTCCTACGAATCTTCTTCATTCATTCTATAGTCTTCTGTTTCCTGCTGGATACCAGCATTTTTTCTTCTGTTTCTGTAAAAGAAACTGATTCATTACGATTTTCCCCGACTACAGGAAAAGAAGCTTGCCGTAGACTTGAGAGAGAATAAAGATCACTGTGATTTGGCAGCAACCGAACAGCAACCTTATTGTAATGAGAATAAAGATCAATGTGCTTTTGACAGTGATGCAAAACATAAAGGTATGTTTATAAAATAACTGTAAAAGGGCTGTAAACTGCCAGTGTCAATATTCTTGTATCTTACCTCTTAGGATACGGCTCTTTGAGATGGAAGGTGCGGTAGTGTAGCTTCAAACTGCTGTTCTGAGTGAACCGTTTTTCGCACATTGAGCATTCATAGGGCTTTTCACCGGTGTGTGTCTAAAATATAAAAATATGTCATTCGTTTTTTTTTACTTTTGAATGGGTTGGTTTGTAATTTATCTAAGTCACAATAGCCTAATGTCAATTGCTCATCAAAAATACCCAAATCGCTATAGATGTGCCTACAATACTTGACGAGTTCCCTCGATTTCTCCAAGATCCTATCATCAGATCGTGACCAAATGACAATGGGACCAACTTGAAAGTATACCCTTCAAACAAAAAATTTTTTTTCAATTCGGTCCAGCCGTCTTCGAGTAATCAGGGAACATACATTTAAAAAACCGACGAACTGAGAACCTTCTCCTTTTTTGAAGTCGGTTAAAAATATTCACTTTTTTTTAAGGTATTGTCGACCTTTTAAGTGCTTTATCACTATTGACAACAATTTGCCGTAAATTGAAATTTCAGTAGAGCTTCGATTCCTAGAACGGTATTCATTCCTATTTTGGGCAAAATCTAATACATAACATAACATCACGCCTTGTTTCCCCGAAGTGTTGGGCAGAGGCGTACCTATAGTACATCCACATTTCGCCAGTTATGTTTAAGTCCCATGTAATAGGGGGCGAGCCTATTGCCATCAACCGGGCACAAATTCAGACTTCGGGCTGATACTGAGAAATTTTAGATAGACAACTCTGCCCGACCTGGGAATCGAACCCAGGACCTCCTCATGCTCAGCAGTAGCGCTTGCGACCACTAGACCAACGAGGCAGTCAAAAACCAATCTCCTAGGAATCTAGGATACACAGAAATGTTTTAGTAAACCTTACCAGTTGATGCCTCGTCATGCTGCTTTTACTGTTGAACTGCATGCGGCAAGTAGAACAATTGTATAGCTTCTCTCGTGTGTGAGTGTTTAGATGAGCTGCCACGCTGTTGGCCTGTGAAGAAATCACAAATTATACCTACTAAGTATGAAGCTACAAGTACGCGGCGGGCCCGTCTTGTCGGGCCAATTCAGTGAGTGTAACGTAGTCAGAAGATATAAGAGTTACGCGATAGAAAGAGAGGCAACTTCTAGGCACAGATAATATAATACTACGAACAGATACCCAATCCCATACAAAGAAATGACACCTCCCTAAAACTGGCTATTGAACTGGCTGTTTTTTTTCCTCCATTTTTATTAACAGATGGCAGCATAAGCGATTTTTACAACGCCATCTAGGAGTCGACTTAGATACTTTAGATTCTCTACATCGCACATCGCACGGTGCGTTCAAGGACAAGTGTAATAACAATACAACAAAAAATATGTCGAGTTGGCGGAATAGTTTCTAAAGACTAAAATGACACAACTTAACTATATTTTTAAGATGGAACTGAGATATTACTTTAGTGAAAATGGCAATTTTGCTATTCTGAATTTGACGTTTTTCGTTTTTAACTTTAAATTCACACTAACACCTCGACTTCAGATACAAAAACAGTACTGAATCTTTTTTTTCTTTTGCTTATATCTCGAAAACGGTGTGTCCAATCGCAAAAATAATTATTATTTCGACCCCCTTTATAAAACCCTTAAACCCTTAACACTCTACATGTAGGTAATTTTTTTTTTCCTACGAAAATTGAAAAATTTCATATAAAACACATCGAGGTTGCCCCCCCGCGCCTCCGGCTCTAAAAAGATTCACGTGGTTAGGTATCACGTGTGGAGTCGCGATTGTCAAATTCGATTTAGAAATGTCAAAATTATTTTAAAAAGAGAATTTATTTGCAGAATTGCTTTGAGATTCTCATAGTGAAAAGTAAGGAATTTTAGTGATAGTTTAGTTCGGTGTACAAGAGAATCGGCACCATTAGCCACCTATCTACTTTTAAAACGTTTTGTGCAATTCTTTTTAGGGTTCCGTACCTAAAGGGTAAATCGGGACTCTATTACTAAGACTCCACTGTCCGTCTGTCTGTCACCAGGCTGTGTCTCTATTAAGACAGTTGTTTTCACAGATGATGTATTTCTGTTGCCGCTATAAACTCAAACTCAAGCATTTATTTCAAATAAACCAATTACAGGTACTTTTGAATTGTCAAGGGGTCGGTCAGTCAGAAAGATGAAGCTAGTTGCCCATTCCTAATCGTAGTAGGTACCTATGGAGAAGAACGGGCAAGAAACTCCATGGTCACTCTTTTAATTAAAAATATTGTTACAAAATATTGGTTACATCATTCATGTTGAAATTATACATGTGAGAACAATGTAGAAAGACGTGCACGTTAAAAGCGTCCGTAATAAAAATATAAAACAAAAACAATTCAAAAATTAAAATAAACCGTGGCAGTTAAGAGATGACCAGTCCCTACTGACGGCGCCCGTTCACAAACATGACGCATGGATCAGCACCATTTAGCTCAACCATTTTGAAGGGAACTTAATGATCCAACACACACGCCACCATCAGCGACATTTGAGTGAGCATGACATACTCTCAGCCGCCGGGGCATATTCAAGTCGATGAAAGACGTGCCCAGTATTTGGTAGCGTTATGGAATGTACATGTTCACAGTGCACACGTGATATGCAATTACATACGATAAAAAGAGATAGAATTTAAACAAAGCAAAGATAGTTTTTACAATCTTTTCAACAAATACTAAAAACAGAATAAAATAAATATTTAAGGGGGCTAGAACAAACTTGATTTTTTTGCCGTTTTTATAGATAATGGTGCGGAACCCTTCGTGCGCGAGTCCGACTCGCACTTGGCCGGTTTTTTATAGAAAGGTATCAGTAACATGAAAAAAATATAAGTAGGTAGGTACTTGCCAAAAACATGTATAGATTTCTTTCAGATATTATATTTCTACGTAAAGTAGGTAATAGATTATAAAAAAAAAACAGTGGCGCTCCGGGAGTGCCGACAGAAGCGAAAACTTGAACAAGATCTTGGTGGAAGAAAAATACTTGTATTGAACATTGGTCCGTAACCTTATCTAAAAAAACATCACAATCGCGTTTACAAAAAAAAAAAAATACTTCCAAAACTTTTGTACAAATACTTGCATAGAACATTGATCCGTAACTTAATATTAATAAAGAACACAATCGCGGTTACTAAAATGAGATGTCGGTAACGGTGTCGCGAGTTCAATTGTTTTTCCCATCTCAAAAATGCCCAACGCGCCTAAAGATGTTTTCACTTCAAAAATTGTTTCATTTACTACTAAACGTAAAATAATAGCGACAGATGTGATGACAAAGTGAATAATACGCCATCTATTTATTGCAAAGAGCTCTGAACAAAATGTTTCATTTATCATTTTTGTTGAAAATAGATGATTTATGAGTTTATATAGATAAATCAGCATTAAACAAGAAGTTTTGATTTTTACTAATCATATTTCCGCCAAAATCAGCCGTTTATCGCTTTTTAGTGATTGTTAATTTCATATTTGTTACCTATGCTGCCATCTATGATTTTTTTTCAGAACTAATTATAATTTGTTCGAGTTGAGACCCCATGGTCTAGGTGAATAACTGTAGGTAATTAGCGCTGTACGACCTGAATTGCACTTTATTGTGTCGTAGCAAGAGTCGCTTTTTATCATTTTATTTTTTATCATGAATAGAGAGTTTTGACGATTTTTATGATTATAATTCTATAAATAAACATTTGATATGGTCGCGAATCGAACATACAACCTGACACTGACCTGTAAATTGCAAAAAACGAAAGGAAATTTGAATTTCGGGGGCCACCTTAGTGCATCCCCCCCTTAAAGCAATGTACTAATTTAAAACCACAGTTACATTGTGTATCTTACGACTTACACACGAACGAAGTCGCGGGCAGAAGCTAGTAATTATATAAACCTCGGCGTACCGCTAGTGAAGCTCCACAGATCTCACAGATGTGTCTCTGCTCTTCTTTCGAAGGAAGGGGCTCATCCTTGTGTTCCTCTGTGTGATGTTTCATGTAGGCCGTCAGACTTGAGAAGTTTCTGTTGCACTGTAAATAATATTTTATTTATTACATCATCATCAGCCTATAAATGTTCCCACTACTGAGACACAGGCCTCCTCTCTGTGAGAGGGAGTGGGCCGTAATCCACCACGCGGGCCCAGTGCGGGTTGGTAGATGTCACAAGTCTTCGAATTTTCGGTTATAGGACATGCCGGTTTCCTCACGATGTTTTCCTTCACCGTTTTGAGTGTGTGGTGTGAAATAATTTACACAAAGTAAAGCGCCTGTCTGGGTTCGAACCTACGACCTACAACTCGTAAGTCGCGGCCGGTACCACTGGGCCACCACTGTTCTCATTTATTACATACAACATTAGAAATCTCCAGAATAGGGATGATGCCTAATATTTGAAATGTTCGAACAAATAATAATTTTTATTTATTTATATAACATAAAACGGCCTAGGCCAATAACCTACATTCCTAGGCCAATTACCTACATTAGTTAAAGACAAACTACTCGACCGTCATACGCTCGTCTCTCAATACTCCAGACATATTGACAGGATCTTCTTCTATTCATCCGCGAACACATCACAGTCAGACTTCTAACATAGTATGAAGAAAGGTAGTAAGCTATCTTCATAGAAACGCACCGCGCGCGGCTTGTATGTGTGCGCCCATAGTATCTATGCGTCGCCGCACGCACACTTAACAAAATCTCGACCGGTTTCCCACGAGAAACGGGTCGAGATTTTGTTAAGTGTGCGTGGTGCGTTTCGATGAAGATAGCTTACTACCTCTCTTTATACTATGCTTCTAACGTCCAAGAGAGCGTTGAGCGTAGAACTTGTGCAAGGGACAGGAGACTGGGCTCGAACGATGCTGACGGTTCGACTCCGAGGCACATAATATAATTCCCAAAGAAGCCAACTCTTATGCTGGGGCTACATCAGTTAGCTTTCGTACTCAGAAGTGAGCAGACGTGTGCGCGCCGCGCTGTGATTTTTAATTTGTGTGTGACTATCTGTGCTCCGATTGGCTGTCGCTCTTATTTGCGATTCCTTGTCGCTCTTGAGGTGCTGTTGCGTGCAGTCTACGCCCAGTGGGCGGAGCTGAAGTGAGATAGAAGATTTCGGTGTGCTCACACTTTGAGTGACAAGATTAAAATCTTCATTGAAAACTTACAAAAACTTTTGCGTTCGCCTGGGCGCGAACCCGCACCTTTTCGACGCACGGTGTTTGAGTCAACGCTTGTGCACTTCGAGCCAACTCGACATATAGCTGTTTGTGCAAATTAACTGAGTCCTATCAACTGCCGGGTACGTTTTACGTTTCTACGGATTTTGAGCCAGTTGGCCAACCATGCCTCGCATGATTCGCTCACCCCCACAGGGCTCCCCAAATGCCTGTGTTCTATCGGAGACACAATCGGAACCCGACCTTTCTCCTGCCATGTTGGCCCCGGAAAGTAGCACCTATGGTTCGGTAAAAGCTACTACAAGGCCGAGCAAAAAGCGTTTTCGAGGCGACGATGGCTGTGTGGAGCCGGATGGTATCGAAGAATTAAAGAGCATGCTGCAGTCTTGGAAGGCCGACCAGGATAAAATACTTGATAAATTAGTGACAGATGTCTCTGAATTAAGGCTGCAGAATCTATCTATTCAAAAATCCTTTGTAGAGATTGAGAAATCTATTAAATTCTTTAATGTAGAATACGAGGACATGAAGATTCGCTTAGATACCGTAGAGGCGGAGCATAAAGAATACGTGAAGCGCTTCCATGTATTGGCCAACAATAATTGCGAAAATAAGGTGGCCATACTTGAGGCAAAAATTGACTCCATGGAACAGCAGGCACGCCAGTGCAACATCGAGATTTGCAATGTGCCCGAAAAACGGAATGAAAACCTTATAACCATTATGGAGTCTATAGGAAAAGCCATTCATTCGCCGGTGCCGCAAAATGATATCGTGTCAATACATCGAGTCCCACATGCACAACAACGAGATAGCAAACCTAAGAACTTAATTGTAAAGCTCAGATCGCGGATCGTTCGTGACAATATACTCAGCGCCTACCGTAATGCGAAGAGTCTCAAGTCTGATCAGATAGGAATTCCCGGCACTACTACGGTATCTGTCTACTTGAATGAGCATCTAACTCTGAAAAATAAGGCTTTATTTCGTGAAGCTAAAGTACTCGCCAGAAAACATGGATTTAAATATGTTTGGATCAGAAACTCGACGATACTTGTGCGTGAGCGGGATGGAGAAAAGTCATTTGCGATTCGATTCACTGAAGATCTCAAAAGGATCTCTGCTGGTGAGAAGACCGGTACTGAGAATTCAATTTAACGACTCGATGTGCGCTACTGTTTTGTTTTTTAGATTATTCTTTTGCTTTTGTTTGTCGCTTTTATGTATGGTATGTGCTCTAATCTACGCTTCCTCAGAGCTATGTATGTACTGCTGTCCTTTTTCAACTTGTCATATTTGCTTGTTTTCATGCTATGTGCTGTTAACGACAGTTCCAAAGTTATATTTCCTCCAGTTTTTTAATTGTGTGTTGTTACAATTTTATATTTTACTGCCTAAGTGCCTGCATAAAGTTTTACATAGTACTGTGCCAGACCTCAAATTTAAAATTGCTTTTTCAGTGTCTTGCATCGAAAGCAAATACGTTAATTATTATTATTGTAAAATTCTAGTTATCAATGGCTACTAATAACATTGTGATTTATTATCAGAACTGTAGAGGGGTCCGCACGAAGTTACACACATTGTACATGAATATTGTGGCGTGTTCCTATGACATCATTATACTGACGGAAACCTGGCTGATTCCTAACATCCAGGATAACGAATTTATTGACGATCGTTATGTGGTCTTCCGATGTGATCGTGATCGTTCTGCGACAAATAAGGGTGACGGTGGAGGAGTTCTAATAGCTGTTCTCCGTGAACTGCGTCCTACTAAGTTACCGACACAATTCGTCTGGGCAGAAATTGAACAAGTAATTGTCCAACTGCCTGCTTCCCAGCACAATAAACGCCACATCATCAGTGCTACGTACATACCACCGCGAACAAATGAGGTAATATACACACATTACTTAGACATGCTGCAAGACTTAGCTAACGATCCTACTACCGACTCTTACTTTATTATCGGTGATTTTAACCTACCTGACATTGACTGGTTGGACAGTGGAAATCAAGCAATCGCACAAGTTTCGAACACAATCGGACAAATATTGTTGGATTTCATTAATTTAATTGGTGGCTCACAATTCAATATTACTAAAAATAAATTGGGTCGAATACTAGACTTGTTTATCTCAAATGTTGACTGCCAGTCCATATCATGCAATGCGCTGCTTGACCCTGATGGTCATCATCCAGTTTTTTCTGTATTGACTTGTCTGAACATGCATTACACTCCGTTAAAATACCGCTCGGTCCGTAGACATAACTTTCACAAAGCAAATTACGATCATATAAATTTTGACCTGAGCAAAATTAACTGGAATTTGGTACTATCACACCTTGACTCTGATAAAGCTGTTGACGTCTTTTATGAGACATTGTACGGTATTATCAAGTCACATGTTCCGCTGACTAGAATAAGAAACTCAAGTTTTCCTGTCTGGTTTACACCCTCTCTCATAAGAATCTTTAAAACAAAAGAACGGGCTTGGATAAGATGGAAGAAGTACAATAATCAATCTGACTACTTTAAATTTTCTAACCATCGCAAGCTTTTTCACGGAGAGTTAATTGAATGTTATCGGAAATACATTGATTCGGTCGAAGACAGCATTCCTAAGAATATAAAGCATTTCTGGTCCTACATCTCATCTAGAAAAGGAAAAGCTAACTATCCTGCTAGTATGTATTTCAGAAATGTTTCTTCAGATGACCCCACAGCCATTTGCAATCTATTTTCATCTTTCTTTTCTTCTGTCTACGAACCCTCTACTTTGGACCCTGTTAAATGGCAGCCATCTGGTCGCTATGCAGATAGCTCGTCTTGCATGGCCGAAATCTCTCTATCTACGGAAGTTGTGCGCGCGGCTTTAAAATCTTTAGATTCCTCTAAAGGGGCCGGACCTGACGGCTTACCAGCCAGCTTTTTCATAAGAACACGTGATAGCTTGTGTACTGCATTACATATAATTTTTAATAAATGTTTGCGTGCGGGTGTTTTTCCTGCGATTTGGAAACGTGCGTTTATAACCCCTGTTTATAAGACTGGTGACAAGAACAATGTAGAAAATTATCGCCCCATCTCTATCCTTTCTACTTTGTCTAAGGTTTTCGAGAGTCTTGTGCATGGCGTCGTGTACCCCCACATTCATCAGCTTATTTTACCCGAGCAACATGGTTTCGTCAAACGTCGTTCAACTGCAACTAATCTGTTAGTATTTACGAACTACTTATTTGAAAAATTGGATCAAAAAGTTCAAGTGGACGCTGTGTACACGGACTTTCAGAAGGCTTTCGATAAGGTGGATCATACACTGCTTTTAGAAAAAATTGCTTTCAACGGAATACGTGGTAATTTGCTTAGATGGTTTGTTTCATATATTTATAACAGGACCCAGAGAATTGTTGTTAATGGTTACGAGTCAGACCCTATAGTTGTTACATCTGGCGTACCACAGGGATCTATTTTAGGCCCTCTTCTCTTCATTATATTCATTAATGACATTAAACAATGTTTTGTCAATTCTAAGTTTTTAATGTATGCGGATGATATAAAAATTTACAGATCTTGCAAGAATATACAAGACTGTATACTTCTTCAAATGGACCTGGATAGGTTATATACATACTGTGGCAATAATAGACTCTTTCTCAGTCTTCCCAAATGTCATGCCATCTCATTTACCAAAAAGAAAATTAAAATAAATTTTAATTACTCTATTCATAACGCACTCTTAAATAAAGTTAGCTTTGTTCGTGACTTAGGTATTACACTAGATGCCTGTTTACACTTCGACAAGCACGTTGACAATATAGTAAACAAGGCGTATCAGATGTATGGTTTCATTATGAGATCGTCACGTGACTTTGTGCGGCCCTCTACGTTCTTATTGCTTTATAAAACTTTGGTACGATCCCAGTTAGAATATGCCGTCCCCATCTGGAATCCTTTCTACGACAAATACGGCACTAGAATGGAAAGGGTACAGAAGAAGTTCTTACGGTCTATGAACTATAAGTGCTTCCAATCAAAGGTTCCTTATGTGCAGCTTTTAAAACGGTATGACGTTCTAGAATTGAGATCTAGGCGGCTGTTACTTGATGCTATGACACTGCACGGCATATGCAATAGTAAATTTGACTGTATTGACCTTACAAACAAATTGTGTTACAAGGTACCCAGAAGTGTTATTCGAAGGGGGGTGCGCGTGCCTCAACTGTTCCATACAGACATATGCAGGACTAACGCTGGGGAACGTGCACCTCTTCGTCGCCTTGTTGATTCTTACAACACGCATTTTATGGAACTGGATATATTTTGTTTATCTAAGCAATTATTTAAGAAAATGGCTCTGGATATTTTATCAAGCGAGTAATTTATGTTAAAGTGAGCTAAGCTAACACAGCAATATTGTGGCAGCGACTTTTGTTTTATTTTTATTTCTATTTTTTATCACTTGTCTTCAGCACTTCTTTTAATCTTTTGTTAAAACGTGGACAATGGTGTGGGTTACATGTTTGTTAAATCTTAATTTATTTCTCTGTAATTTGTAGCATGTAACTGTTTTTTGTCCCTAATAAATAAATAAATAAAATAAATAAATACATTGTCGCGTTCGACATCTCGCTGAGCAACAGAAAGCGCGCGAAGTTTTTTTCTTTAGGTACAGCATTTCGTAGTTGACCTCTGAGATCATGACTACTTAACCGGGCTTTCCTGTGGGTGTCTTAAGCTACTACACTTAAAACCTCCAGCCAGGGGTTATTCAACTATGCTAATTAAAACTAGGTGAACGCTCGCTAAGGGCACCCTCTGTGGGGTACGAACCTCGGTTTAGGGCGTCAACCGGAGGGAGGACATCAAGGATGGGACGGGCTGGAACAAGCGCGCAAAGTATAGTTTGCTTTAACGCGACAATGTAGCCCAGCACTATGATTTAAGTTTCAAAACAACAGGCCCCCAGTTGATTCAGCTATGGTTAAGGTAGCGGTTTCGATAACGGCGGGACGGGGAGTGCGAGAGCGACTGTGGGATGCTCCCCAACTAGATGGATTGATGACCTCAAAAAGTTGGCAAGGACAGACTAGATGCGGAAGGCGGAGGGCAGGGTGTTGTGGCGCTGCCTGGGAGAGGCTTATGTCCAGCAGTGGACCGCGATAGGTTGTTTTTATTGAAAGACGGTATTGAATAATGAGATAATCCAAAACATTAGTAAAATCGATTGAAATATGGAGAAGTTCAAGGTTTAAAAGTTTTTGGGAGGGATTATTCCAGTCCTTGTTGCGCGGTACGGACAATGAATGGCGCTAGTATGAAGTATCATAGGTGTGACGATTTGTCTCCTTAGTTTCCAATATTGAATACGAGGCTTTTGGCTAATTTGTAAATGTGTGTTATAAGTTTTTTTTTGTACACATTACAAAAAAATAAAGTTACGTTTAGTTTGTGCAGAATACAATTTTTCTTTCTTTCTTTTATATCTTGTTTCTTTGACGTCACTTATGTGATAGTGCCGACTTGACAATTTTTTTTAAAATGTTTTATACATTTTATTATATCGATTACATAATATCTTATATCATTATTTGAAATCAAATATTTTTTGAGTTTTAAAATAACATAAATTATGTCATCATCTCTATTAGATGAATGTATAATCACAGTAGATCACATCTTCAAGAGATTCAAGAAAAGAGAAAACTTATAACAGACTGGACTCTACATATTGTAGTTGCGAATGTATTTGTAATTATGTCTCTGAATTATCTCTCTCTCTTGGTAAAAGCAAAGTATAGTTACAGTCTTACACATACACACATACACACACACCCACACACACACACCCATACACACACCCATACACACACATACATACACACACATACATACACATACATACACACACACACACATAAACTCACCCCTTCTTCCCATGGGGTTACAAACTACAGAACGCCACCTGCTACAATTATTACATACTCCTTTTGCCTCGTTTACGTTCATACATCTGGTCATACAAGCATACTGGTTACAGTCTTACAGTTCAGAGGTAAAAATATTAATATTACAACGAATTTCAAAATGGTTTCGGGGCGTGTACTCGCAGCCTGCTGAAATGGGTAATTGTGAAATTCTTATACAAAAAACATACTAAGGTACAAGGAGTGAATTTCCGAGGATTTCTTCGGAGAAATTTTCTTCCTCGCTTCGGTATTGATGGGGCAGGGGTCTCACATGCCAAGTCCCTGAAACAGACCATACATAAGAAATAGTTGTATTAGCTAAACCAATAGAACTACAAGTCTTTCACTTGCCGTGCATATCAACTTATCAAGATCAATCAATCAATCAATCTGCCTAGCCTTTTCCTAACTATGTTAGGGTCGGCTTCCAGTCCAACAGGATGCAGCTGAATACCAGTATTTTACATGGAGCGACTGCCTATCTGACCTCCACAACTTAGTAACTCGGTAACACGATACCCCTTGGTAAGACACCAGTCTTACCAAGGGGTATCGTGTTAAGTTAAAGTCTGACAACCATGTCAGACTTTTGGGCTTCAGACTACCCGTAACGATCTGTCAAAGGTCTACGAATGACAGCTGGGACCAACGGCTTAACGATCAGGATATCCGTGTAATAAATTGAATAAAATTTAAAAAATTACAAACTCTTTATATCCGTATAATAAACCAGAAGGCCAATTTCCGTCATTAAATCGTTCAAAATAATGATTTCGTCTGAATGACAATCAATGTCAAAAACCCCATATATATTTTGACAGATTGAGACAGATCATAATGCAAACGTTCTTAAAATTACGGAAATGGCTCCTCTGGTTTGTTATCAAGCTTTACATTCTTCGGTATAAAACATGAATTTTAAACGTTACTTACTCAACTCCTTCGGTATGCTTGGCTGAATGAAATAAATGTTCTTTGTAAGCCTTTCGCGTCTCGAACTTGATGTCACATCGCTCACAGTATGTGTCAGTGTGTGTGACACCTTCTTCAGGGTTCTAATAATAAAAAAATATTATGTTATTCTAAAACTTTTTTCTATGTATATGCAAACATGAGCATGATAATTTACAACAGGACATGACCAAGAATTGATCCCTGGGGAACTCCGCAATATCATCACTAGAGTCAAAGCAAAATAAGCTCTTTAATTTATAAACCTTAATAACAATTATTGTTAAATTAAATTCGGCGTAATAAGTTCGATGTTCTCCTAGAAAGCAACTTTATTTTTCAGAATATCGTGCTCTACTCTATTAAACACTTCGTGGAAATCAAAATACATTTTTCGTCTGAAAATTTGTGAAAACATATTAATATGCTGCAGTCGTAAATAATTTACAATATAACATCGCGCCTGTAATCCCCGAAGGGAAAGGCAGATCTGTATCTATAGTACACCCACATTTCGCCAGTTATGTTTAAGGCCCATGTAATAGCTTATTGCCATCAACCAGACACAAATCAAGATTGCGGGTTGTTACTGAGAAATTCCTGATGGAAAACACAAAAACACTTACATGCCCGACCTGGATCTGCAGTAGAGCTTGCGACCATTAGACCAACGAGGCAATATGCAAATGCATACTTACAACAACAGTATTTATATGCATGGTTCTTTTGTGCATGTTGAGTCCTATTGTACTGACGAATGACGCGCCGCATAGAGTACACACGTACTCGCTGCGATGCGTGCGTAAGTGTGTGTAGTATGTTGATAGGTGTCTGGATGAGAAAATAAAAAATATTTTTAGATTACATTCTAGCTGAGTGGAATGATATCTAGAGGAAGAAGGACATAATATTAATTAGGTATAGAGAGTTTTCAATTTCAAGTAGGAAGACTCTAAGATTAACAGATCCGCAATGCGGCTCCCCGTCTCGTTCCAACATGAACTTCTGGCTAGATCTGGGGATTTTGAAATGCAAATCTGTTGAATCTGAACACTGATGACAGAATACCTGAACTCCTCTCCGCAATGAATGCACTTTCTTATTACCCCGTTGTGATAATCATTGTGAAATAGAGCTGTATTCCTGCAAGTGAAAAAATACGTATGATGAAAATAACTGAAAAGAAAACTTAATAATTTAATATGTTCCTACTAAGCAGATGCTACTATGAATTAGTATGTTTTTTGATAGCCTACATTGTGTCCTACTGCTGGGCAAACGCCTCCCCTTTTTGCTTCCATATCCCTCCATTTTGTGTGATCTCTAGCCATGTTGGCCCCTCAAACATGATTAAATCTTCTCATCATCGTTATTGTATTTAACTAAGTAAAAATTTGAGAGCAACTCCTGGCTGTTAGTGAGAAATTGAAACAGCCGACCTGAGAGTCGAATTAAGGACCCACGCTGTTATCGCTAATCAACCATCAATGATCGTTGCTATTATTTATCGTTAGGTAATCATTTTGCAAAATCAACCTATACTGCGTTCGCAATTTATTTGCCAAATATGTAAACAAACACGAATTTTAGTAAAAACAACTGTAATGCCTACACATAAGGTTCCATTTGCGCTAAAACTTCATATTTTTTAAGACTTTTTCAATAGTACTAGTTAGTGTAAAATGAACTTTATTTCCACTAACATAAAGTTGATCAATTGGAAACAAGGTTATAATTAGACCTTAATTACAATACGGTCGATGAATCATGGCCGGTCCGAACTTTGCGCGGGAGGCTGCGCAACAACATTTATAGGAACCAAATGGTGACATGAGGCGAGTGTGACTGAGGGAACATGCGCGAAAGTTCGGAGAGCCTCTGTTCATACCGGCCATTTTTCATCGGCCGTATTGCGCAGTACATACTCACTTCAGTGGGCACATGAGGTCGCACCTCAGGCATTTGTACTTGGTATAGTGTTGCGTTATATGCCTCGTTAGAAAACACTTCAACTTAAAACGCATCTTGCAGAAGCGGCACTCCACTGGGCCTAGTGACTGGAAATATATAAAACGATTTTGATTATATGTAGCTATACAGCGTGTATCAGAAATGCGTGGTCATATTTAAGGATTTTGTACAGACCAACATCGCAAGCGCGAAAAAATAATCAGCCATTCAACACCCAAATGTATGGGATAGTCGTTTTTTTTCCGCAATTACGTTGTTGGTTCCATGAAGTAGTTCAGTGGCCGGCCGCCAGTGCGCGGTATCGCCCACACAGTTCATTTTGACGGTCAGATGTGATGGTCGGTGAGATGTGTGTGTGTGTGATGTAGTGTGTGTGTGTGTGTGTGATGTAGTGTGTGTGTGTGTGATGTAGGGGTGAGTGTGTGATGTGGGGGTGTGTGTGTGTGTGTGATGTGGGGGTGTGTGTGTGTGTGTGATGTGGGGGTGTGTATGTGTGATGGGTCGGTGTGATGTAGTGTGTGTGTGTGATGGGTCGGTGTGATGTGATGTGTATGTGTTGTGTGGTCCATATGAATAATCTATTCACTTTCATAAAAATTTGCGCCAGTCCACATTATCGTTGTGGTGTTGTGGTACGTGCGATCGAGCTCTTATAATATCATTGGTTTTAAAACTAGAGCTTCGACTTGGTACACAATGGTATGGAGCTCATAATTAAAGTCTTCATTCTCTGCCTCAACTTATAATGTTCCCACTGCTGGGACACAGGGCTCCTCTCGGTGAGAGGCAATAATTCGTCCTTAGTGCCTTTTTTTTCATTTCAATCCCATCTGATACACAGCTTGTGGAGAAAGAAAATGGGTTAGAAAAACTTGATTCATACCTCACTATGCCTTAATTTAATATGTCTATTCAACATATCTTCTTTAGAAAACCCCTTATAACAATCAGAACATTTATAAGCCGCCGACACGTACTTCCGATCTTGTGCTCTCGCTTTAAATTCTTCCAGAGCTTCTTTTTCAGTCAAATTGATCTTTAACCAATGATTAGGATCTAAGTAATTCTTTTTTGTACTGAAAATTTCAAATTTTTTAGCTTTTGTGTCAGTAAAATCTGTTTCAGCTTTTTTTTTCTTTCTTTTCTTTTCTTTGTGATTTTTATTACGAACTATTTCATTGTCACTGTTTGCTTGTTTAGGATTGAAGTTTATTCTCTCTTCTTCAATAATAATTTCATCGCTAATTTCTTCCTTGATGGCTGGTTTATCAACACCATTAACATTTTCTGAATTTGAATCATCATCTTCATCACTGTACATTCTATCATCCTCTAAATCTGGTATTGCGTTTTTTTCTGTATTATGTTCAACACCAATTTTTGTTTTTTCACCTACAATTGACTCTGTCTGTTCGTTAATCATTTCATTTTTTATTTCAGCTAGATTTTTATCATCTACAGAGTTGTCACTATCATAATATTCTATTACATATTTTTCTATTTCTGGTAATTCATCTTTATTTATTTCCTTCAGCAGATTCTTTGATAGTGTTTTGTTTTTTATTATGTATGTTCTGACTCTTTTGTTCGCTGTTATTATGTCTATTGGTGATTGTAATTTTTTGTCTTGTCTGTCTATTTGAGAAATTGATGTTAACGTGATCTGAAAAATAAAAATCGTACTGTTATTGTACAATACCTGTATAATTATGGTTATGTGTTTAGAACGGTTCCCTATCCATTTGCATAAAATTATAAGACATAATATAACATAGCATACAATTGTTTATCCGAATTATATTTACGCATAATATATAACATTATTAATGCATAAAAGCTTACACATAACATTTTAAGCATAATTTCACTACTCATAATAATGTTCAAGCATAACACTCTAAAGCATAAATTTATTTACGCATAATGATATTTACACAATGTTCTTTGGAATAAAAATAGTAAACCCAAATATAACTCATAAACAAACATGTTCGCGGAGGGCGCGGTGAACATCAGGGGCGGTATTTTTTTTTTATTAGCCTATATTTTGTCCCACCGCTGGGCAAACGCCTCCCCTTTGTCCTTTCAAATCTCTCTGAATAAATATTATGCCTTAAAAATTTATACAACTCTAAATTAGCCTACAAGATAATTATGTCAACATAAACTATATGCCATAAAAAAAAATTGTCAAAGTATTATTATACCAAAAAAAATTATGCCGATCTCCTATTTTTATGCAATTATTGGATGAACAGAAGGCAGCTTTGAATTAACTTTAGAGTTGAATTTTCACAAACTAAACCTTGCAATATTAACAGTTCCAAGTCTATACATATTGGTCCTTTTAAGTCATTTTGCCAAGTATCTACATGAGTTTGAATCACAAGAGGAACGTGAGATTAGAGAGAGTACGCGAAGAAATTTTTTTAAACAACTAATAGCACCTAAATGTAACATAGTAGAACATTGCTCGAAGTATCAAGCTGTTGAGATATTCAATAAGTTGCCTTCCGAGCTAAGGACCTTGATTTATAACACTCACTTGTTTAAAACAAAATTAAAAGCCTTTTTATTAGACAGATGTATGTATAATATTTCGGAATTAATGTCACACAATAATAAATGAATTATATTTTTTTTCCTGTTTTTAATTTTGATATTATATAATTTAGAATAATTTTCCGACATTTAATATATCTTTTGTCTTTGTAATATTATAAACTGTTTGACATTATAATTGAAACTTTTTGACACTTTATTTGAATGTTAATTAATAATTAATAATAAGTAGTTTTTTTTTTGTATTTGTATGTAAATTGCATATTATGCCTGGATTCAACACAATGTATATTGTTTATGAATAAATGAAATGAATGAATGAAACTTACAGATCCACTCCAAAGTAACTCCTTGAGAGCCTTCTCTCCCATCCAGCATTTCTCCTTGAACTTATGAAACTTGTACAAGATAGCTGCACATTCATAGCAGAAGTAATTGGGTAAGCCATCTTTTTCATTTAACTGTAATAATAATGAGAGATAGTCAAGATTTTAAATGTTTGTCACAAAAGAGCTCAAGGAGCCATAAAATAAAATTATTGAAGGTTCAGATAGCATACAGTGGCTTAATATATGTATGTCATTGCAGACTTTTTAATTTGTCTATGCAAAGTTTTATTTTTTAACCCGAATAAATGGATGATATCTATTTTTTAGTGATGCAACGAATACGAATACGAATATTCGTATTCGCCGAATAGTAGACATTTACCGAATATTCGTATTCGGCGAATACTAATACGAATACTAATACGAATATTTAAAATTAATATGTTTGTACGCTAATCTAATTACTGGCAGACTTGGAAAACGCGCGTCATCGGCACGTAAAAATACGACGTGTGCAAGGGCCTTAACCGCAACGACGACGCGACGGAGGACTCCCCGGCCATAGTTTATACAGTGCCGCGGCCCGGGAATTTTCCTATCATTACGAACCATGGACTGATTGATTCATTCATTCCTTTCATTTCATTTGTCAGTCGAAAGCACAAGTCAAGCAAGAGAGTATTGTTTTATTTATTTTCTGAGGTTGCTGCGAAGTGAAAAGAGTTGAAGTTGAATAGAAAATGTCTTCTCGTAAACGAGATCAAAGTGACATATGGAAACACTTCGATAAATTACCAAATAAGTAGTTATATGGTCTGTATTTCTTTTGTATGAACAAAAGGTAGGATAGTAAGTCCTAAGTAACTTAGACGAACGTTAGTAATAGCTGCGTCTATGTAGTACTAAAGTCCCCGTCACGAGAAGCTATAATTTTTGTAAATAAAGAACTTCTACCAAGTTACGTAGCGACAATTTAATCAACAACAAATAATCCCAAATTCAATGAAGTCAAAGTAACGTACGTGTTATACGAAACTAATGAGCAATTTCACTTGATCGGGTTATATTTTAGCGATATAAAGCGCTGTCGTCTAAGGTTTTGTGGTACTGGAACGCATCTGTTTCATGGAACGTAAACATTTGAGCACGATTTTGAAGTAAGTTCACGCTGACGTTGTCTCTGCTGTCTTTCGAGTTTTGAATGCGTCTGTTTGTTTGTGGTGTTTTCGCGGATTAGGTTATATTGTTTGTTTGTAATTTGATGTGTCATCATCATCATCATCATCATCAGCCTATAAATGTTCCCACTGTTGGGACACAGGCCTCCTCTCTGTGAGAGGGAGTGGGCCGTAATCCACCACGCGGGCCCAGTTCGGGTTGGTAGATGTCACATGTCTTCGAATTTTCGGTTCTAGGACATGCCGGTTTCCTCACGATGTTTTGTTTTTTTGTTAATATAATTATATCCCTGTAAAAAAATAGTACAAAACTGTTTTTATTTTATTTTACCCAAAGATTGCAAACCCCTGAATGTGTTTTTACAAAATTTATAGCTTCTCGTGACGGGGACTTTAGACTATTAGTCTTTTATTACCATGGCGAGATATTCGTATTCGTATTCGTATTCGCCGAATAGTAGGTTTGATATTCGTATTCGTATTCGTAAAAGTAGTATTCGTTGCATCACTACTATTTTTTATTTCAGATTATCCGAATAGCTGCAGCTGTTTTACCGAGATGATATAGCAAACACCACAAGCTACCGGATTAGTGAAAAACAATTTAATGTACAGAACATACTACATACAACAATCGCAATGTTGTAAAAAGAAAGATATAAAATAATTAAGAAATAATGAAAAGATAATATGACAATTTAATACAACATTATCAAATACGTAACGCAAGAGACACAGTCAACAAACCCCCCCCTCCCCCTGCATCCCTAGTGCGTGTTTATCTACCAAGCTGTCATGAGTATTCTTTTCAAGGACACTGCAAAGACGTAATACTGCTTACTTTATTATACTGTGGCTTAGGCAATAAAAAAGTAATACTACTCATCTTCTACTGTACGTATACCTAATGGCAACGGTCCAGAAAAATGATAAGGCCAATACATTGATTAAGAGTCAAGTTTTCATTCCTAAATAGTTTAATTTATTTAGACAAATGCAAAATCAGCTTTAAATGGTAAATATTGGGTAAAAACTCGAATAATCTTGTGAAGAAAGGGTTGTGCTGGAGACTACATAGAAATAAAAGCTTTAAATATTAAAAATACTTGCTTTTCTAGCCATAATTTCTTCGTAGTATTGTTTTAAGTGAAAACTGCCGTAGTTATACACTTTTACGCCTTTGCACAAACATATGCGGCAAACTTTGAGGTCCGACATTTTGCTACAATTATATTACGCTTAGAATTTAATATTTCAAGCAATATTGATAAAAACTTTATCAAAACAATAGCATTTACCTCGGAGCAACAATCTCAACTCAAATGTCACTTCTGACAGTCAAGTGTCTAATTCGATTTGACAGTTGACAGTCGGTGGTTTTAACTTAAGTAATGGAACATAGGCTTTTTACTATATACCATTTTGTGGTGTTAGATGGGCCAAGGAGGACGCACGGTTTTTTATTAAGGGACGTAAAAGTCATTCCCATGGACTCTTGTTGTTTGTTTTTGTTTTCTTTACATATCTTGGGATCATGGGGTTCCGGTCCTTTGGAAGGCGTACGAGGGGTCGAAAAACTCGAAGAGGTTATGGGGAAACAAAAAACGAAAAAAAAAAAAACAGAGGCCACTCTTAAGCAGAGAAAAGCACTTTAAAACCAGTCTGGCTACTGCACATCTGTAAGTGATTTTTCGTTTTCTACAATTTAAATTGTTTTTATTGGGGAGACGATCCAGGCTTTACCATTATTTCGTCTCATCTCTTAACCAATCTGTACCTTGAAACCAACTGTAACTTCCAAGATAGAATACCCCTCGTCCTCTTGTTCGGTGAACCTGACTTGGGTCGCGCCAACAAAGGGCGCTTACCGGTTTTCCGAACAAAAAGTGACATAAATGACTTCGACGATCACGTATTCGGTTTTAACGGTCATAAGGTTTCAAGGAATAAGCGGCCAGCCTCTGCTTGAAGGGGTCTGAACTTCCTATGATGTAATCAGGCTAACGGCTGGCGTTGGTTCTCCTGTCAAGTTCTAAATATCTCCATGTAGTGTGGTATGCAAGGCTCATTTAATCAGCTATAGGTTTTCAAGGGACGACTCACGATGTACTATACTCTGATTTTTAATTTGCTAGACTAAAATAACGTTTGGTGTCGACATAAAAATAACTTAGTAAATCTCACCAAGGACCACGGAATCATTCTCTGCAGGAGGACCTTCACTGTTGTTGTTTTCTCTGTAATATTGTTTTTTTTTTTAAATAAAAAAGGTCGATCGCATTCGCAGCTCTCATTTTGGTCTAACAAATAAAAAATCTGAGCTTAGCTGGTTTATAGTAAATCAAAACACAAAATAGTAGAAATAATACTTTACTAGAAATAAAATAAACATCCTTATAAAATGTACACTTACATTAATTGCATTAGTTTATAATTTATAACATAATTATGAATTACGTAGCTACATGATCATTTAACGTTCACTCCCATACAAATAATAATATTACTAAAATTGTAAAATATTTTAGTATTTAGAGATCTATAGTTAATATTAAATACATGATGTTAATATTAGTTAAGCCATGAATAATGACTGGCAGTGAATTATTTCGGAAGATAAGCAATTGAATAAGTACCGGGTACATAAAAAGTACATTTTATTTATAATTTCTTTTTTCATTTTGCAATACATTCGTATAAATTAACCGTATTGGACAACCATTTGTTTATTTAACATACTAGCTGATCTGATAGACGTCGTGTCCATTTCAAAAAAATCATGTAAAAATTCCATACAAAAAAGACGTTCCGTTTTTCTCAAGTTTGAAAAATTTCCAGGAAACTTTTCCAAATTTTTCTTTCCATTAAAACCTAATTCAGACTACCATTAACATTTTAAAACAGAAAATAACCAAATCGGTCCAGCCGTTCTCTTGCGATGCGCTTACCAACGAACAGCATTTTATTTACATAGATAAATGGGTCGTTCTTCTTTTTTATCGACAATGAATTGGTGTTTTTCAGTTTTTCGAGTTTTTCAAGCGACAATATTTTGATTTCAGTGTTAGATATTTTTTTTTCAGATGCATTTAATTTTGATTTGGATATTTAATCTTTGTTTTCATGTCCATAATGTTGTTTGTTTTATGGTGATTTTCAAGAAAACACTGTGACAGAGTGGTCCTTTTTGGGTAGGACATCATTATGAATTACTACTCTGTCACGGTATTTACTGAAAAATAAACAAAACCAAAAAAAATATTGGCTACAGAAAGTTAAAGATTACTTAGTATTAAAAGGTATAAAGCGATGAGGATGTAAATTCAAACAATGAAAACAATAATTCATACTCTAATATGACACAAAATAAGGTGAGAGACCGACCATTGTCGATAAAAAAGAACAACCCAAATATGTTTAATTTAACTACATTTTTAATATTCGTGTGAAAAAAATAAAAAAAACCACATAAATAATGTTGCATGCTGTTGTTGTTTTTACAAACCGCGTAAAAAATCACAATCGCGTTTTCCATTTTGACAGATGAACAAAGTACACTGCGTCGTAGTGTTTAAAAATACGTGTACTCTAAGCAACTGACCGTTTACTATAACATGTCTCTTGCCATCATGTTGGCACCTTTGCATGTCAAGCTATTTTGAACTCTATTTCTATTAAAACTAAGTTTGACAAGCAATGGAACCAAGATGACAGCAAGGGACAAGTTATAGTGAACAACGCAGTAAATATCGCTGAACTGTCAAAATAAAAATTATTACTGACTGAGACTCAGCTATCATTTGTAGATCTGTGACAGTCGTTACGGGTAGTCAGAAGCCCGGAAGTCTGACAACCGGTCTTACCAAGAGGTATCGTTTTACCCAGTAACTGGATTGTGGAGGTCAGTTATGCAGTCGCTCCATGTTAAACGGGTACTCAGGTGCATCCGGTTAGACTGGAAGCCGACCCCAACATAGTTGGGAAAAAGCTGGGCAGATAATGCTGACTCTCAGTCAGCATTATCTGCCCAGCTTTTTCCCTGCTGGGATATTTTGTCCCCGATGCACATTATTGAACTTAAACACAAGCATAAACCATGAAGATTAAATTATAGTGCTTAAGTTGGCTCTCCACGAACCAAGAGTTCTCAAGCCTCTGTTTGGGGGGTTAAGATCTGCCAATATTTTAAGTGGTAGTTAGTGCGCGACTGCTAGTCACTGCCTGAGGTATTTGAGCGGTGAGACGGGGGAGGGCGACATTGATAAAATTGGCAGAATGAGTCAGCTTGGCCTTTGTCTCACCACACACGTACTGTATTTCTATTTTTTCTTAATGACATCGGGAATCATCGCATTTCCGAATACAAACGAATGCTAATTTCCATGTCCATCAATTATTAGATTTATCTTGTATAATAATTTGAATTCAGAACTAAGTACTTCATTATTGTTTTGTTTTTCGTGTGAAATATATAGAGCTGTAAAACTATTTTCCTATCTGTCGCGCCTGCAACTTTAGCAGCTTTCCTACCATTTTTTAAATTAATTACATTAAGTTAAAAGAGTATTAACAACTCTATATACTTCCAAGTCAATTGAGAGCGTTCGGTCTGCACCAAGTGCAAAGGGCAACTGATAGAAATCCGACGATTGACGAAACACGAGGTTTGCCGAGGGACATTAAGAACATAGTTGTACTAATACCTCAGGCAGTGACTAGCAATCGCGCACTGACTATAACAATGCCACTCAGATCTATCAAGTATTTTCATAAATGAAATGTAGGCCTCTTCTTGTCTAAATCCACTAACTCTCGGTTTTAATAGATTGTGTAATTAAGGGCGCATTTCACCAATGTAATTGAACGCGTTCAGCAGATCAAAGAAATCTCGCGCACTAGATGGCCACGATCACGAACGCGACCAGTATCTTAATTGCGTAATACACGATCAATCACAAATTGTTTCGATTTGAAACAGATTGCTAAACCATTGCTTCATAAGTTGGAAAAAAAAATCTACTCAACAACGTAAATAACGCAATGAATGTTGTTAAACTGTCAAAATGAAACAAATTTGTCATAAATCGTTTACGAAAATAAGTTACGCAATTAGGGTACAGGTAAACTATAGGATAGGAATCGATACGAATCGTGCACTTGGTTGCAACGGCGAACTAGCCGTACACTATACAATACTACCAGATGGCCACGACTGGCCAGTGGCGTGGCCGTCTAGTGCGTCAGTTCTCTAAACCATGTTTAACAGCTGTCAGTGTCAAAATTGTTGACACTTGACAGGTCTTGAACGCGGTTTAGAAGTGCTGAAATCCGCACTAAATCTATTGTCCATTCTCACGTATAGCTTGTCCAGTCTGAAATGACGCGCCTCACTACTCGGCCAAGCTATAATAAGACGTATTTGGTCTTAGAGTATATATCACTGGAGAAGCCTTACGAACACTTCCCCCTCTGTAAAAGTACAAGAGCAAATGCTCTAACACGTTCATAAAAACTACTTTCAAATCGATTTGAACGCACAACGTTAATCGTTTTCGAGTCGCGGGGTTCTCATCAGTGCTCCGTGAAAATGCCTAATTGTGCTGTTAAAACATGTAAAAAGCGTTCAAATACGTCAAACTTAAATAAAGACGGAATAACCTTCCATATTTAAGTATTTTTTTAAAATATTTAGTCATGTTTTCAGTGATTTTCAAAATCCTAACCTCATAATACATTTTGACTTTTCATTCGATTCAACCATGATTCAACATAAAACAAGGCATGAATCGAGTATTTTTCTCGCATTGCTTTCGTGACGTCACCATGTCTCGCTACACTTCGTTTTTATGTTCATAAGGTTCAAAATATATTTTTTTGCATCACGGAAATGTACCTCAAATCAGTTAAACTGACATGCACTTGCCATGCGATTATGTCTTCTAGCAAAAATGATAACGATACTACCGTAGGGTTGGGGTCATGTATGAAACCAAAATTGACATGTCGATAATTTCTTAGGGCGAATTAGTATTTTTCGTTGTTTAAGAACGAAGTTTTCTAACGCGGCTTGCGGTAGGAGTAACTTGGCAGAAAAGTCACGTGAAAAAGCGTTTATACTTCAAACCAGCCCCGGATCTAAGGGGGCAATCCGGGGCCCGTGCCCCGGGCGCCAACTTCAGGGGGCGACATATTCAAGCGTAGCAGACAAGTGCACCACCCAGCACACCGCAACTTTGCAATTAATGAGACGCGCAGCACATTTATAATCTTTCAATTTTTTTTCTTTTGTACAACAGTTTTGGCGCCCCTGTTGAATTGGTGCATTATCAATCGATACAATTTGAATATGTTGCTGACAAAATTTTCATTTTGAGAAAATTTAAATATCGCGGGGGCTAACTTAGCGCATCCCCATAAAAGATTGGCGGGGGGCGGCAGACGGCAGTTTTTGCCCCGCCTCAAAAAAAATCTAGATCCGGGGCAGCTTCCAACTATCTTCTTCTAATTCGATCGAGAGAGAGAGAAAAATCAAAATCCATTTCTTTATGTCAGCAATGTGAGAAGTTAATAAGGCTTGGATTGGACGACTGCAAAAAATTAAGTATTAAATATACCACCACCTTTGTCGTAAGTTCGTAACACGGGCTCTGCGGAATCTTGTTGGGAAAACATTGTTCTCACAAAATCATGATACCGGTCTTAACTAGTCATGAGGTAGAACTAGCTAAAGCTGTAATGATGCTACAGATACAAGAATTGCGTACATTACAAAAAAAAGGGACCCTCAAAAATGTATTCGCCGTAATTATATACTCCAAATTAATTCATTTTAAAAATCAGTAGTTGTTATGAACCTACTGATTTTTAAGTTTCTATTATTTGTTGGTACTATAACATTATTTTTTACTTTTATTTAATAGTTGTTATTTTTTAAATTTAACTTTTCTATGCATCAGCTGTTTTATTTCTGGGTTCAAAAAAATAATTCCGAATGATTATTGTTAACGCCATCTACGGATGCGGAGTACAACACAACCATCTAGCGTCGAGTAGGCGGAGGCTCGGCGGTATGAGAAGGAACGAGAGTGGCGCACGGGGACCGCTCATTGGTCATCGCCGAAGAACGTTCGAGAACATTCCCTTCCTTCATTTTGGTTCGTTCAACAGTTCGACACAAGAAAAGATGGTAGTCGGTTCACCATCACAATTTTATTCTCTTATCAAAAAACACATGTAATTCTTATTGTAATAAACGCCTAAAACCCTAACAAATAAAAGGAGATTCATTGAAGAAACTTGACCCTAAAAATCCCACAAACATTGGACCTTCGAACTAGATCGGAGCGGCTTCAAGAAGAAGTACAGGTGGAAGTCGCAACCAGCAGAATATAAAACGGTCAGGCCATTCAGTGTTCCTATCCAAACCCATCCTCAAGGATCATTTGTGCTAATATCGTGTATTCTTGTACAAAATTCCAGTTACCTAGTCGTGCCGCGACGCGACCTACCTCCATATTGAGCGGAGTGATTTCGAGTTCGATCGAGCAAGTTAAAAATTGTAAGTACTTTCTTTTGTCTCTTATAATCTCCCAAAATGCCACAGGACGAATATAAAGATTTGATTAAGAAAAGGGGTGTAGTTAAAGGAAAGTTTACAGTATTTGTTAAATATGTGCAATCGTTACAAGACGTAGAAATATCAGAATCACAAAAGATTGCTCTAGAAGATCGTTGTAATAATATTACGTCACTATTAGAACAGTTCTCAACCATTCAGGATGATATAGAATTTCACCTACAGGATTCTGAACTAGACTTAGAAAAACAATTAATTGAAAGAGAAACCTTTGAAAATCTATTTTATGAGATCACATCTAAGGCAAAGTGCACGCTAAAGAGTAAACAAATTATTGATAACCATGTTGAAGTCTGCAATAACACTTCTAGCATTAAATTACCGACCATTGCGTTGCCTTCCTTTGACGGTTCATTTGAACAGTGGTTAGAGTTTAGAGATACCTACATATCCCTAATTCATAATTCTAAAACTATAGATGATATTCAAAAATTCCATTACTTGCGTTCCGCGCTCACTGGCACTGCTAGTCAAATAACAAAATCGTTACAGTTTACTGCTGAAAATTACACAATAGCCTTGAGTTTATTGGAGAACAGATTTAATAATAATAGATTACTCGTTCAAAACCACGTTAAGGCTCTGTTTTCATTACAGTCTTTACAAAAGGAATCTGCATTTCATATTCGTAAGTTGATAGACAACATACTAAAAAATATTCGTGCTCTTAAAGGTCTAGATGAGCCCACAGATCAATGGGATACTTTAATCATATTCCTTATTGTTACTAAGATGGACTCAACTACCGAGAAAGAGTGGGAAAATCATAAAAGTGCACTTTCTAAATTACCAAGTCACGCTAATAATAAAAAATTAACACTAAACGATATGATTACATTTCTTACCGACAGGGCGGACATGTTAGAATCTATTAAAGGTACACATGATTCTGGTAAGCAAACGTCCGATGGTTCCGTAAAGAAATCATCATCATCCAATCAATCAAAGCATGCTAGCTCACATAGCTACGTTGCAACACGTAATAATAATAACAATTCGTCTAAATCATCACAAAAACCTAATTCGAACAATGATTCAAAACGTTACCAAAGGTGTATTATGTGCAAAGAGAATCATCCGCTGTATTCGTGCAGTAAGTTCAATGACCTTTCTATGAAGGACAAATTATTATTCGTAGACGAAAACAAACTATGTAAAAATTGCTTGCGCGCTGGACATACAGTGTCTCATTGTTGGTTCGGCGCCTGCAAGCTATGCAATCGTAAACACCATTCGCTTCTTCATGGTGAGTGCTGTGATAACGGCAGCACTTCAAAGTCTGTGGGGCCGCACGACGCGCAAGCGCCGGCGCCGGCGTCCACATCGTGTCGCGAGCCCGAAGCGATGGGCAGCGCACAAAGTACAGCACTACACAGTGCGTCAACTTTAACGCGTCAACAAGTTGACAATGGGTATTCATTTCAAGAACCCGTTATTCTTTCGACTGCATTATTAGAAATTTTAGGCTGTGATAACAAGTATCACACTATTCGTGCTATTCTAGATAATGGCAGTCAACATTCATTTATCACAAAATCGTTATGCGATAAATTAAAAATTCGTTTGATACAGTCCACAGTACAAGTCGCAGGGGTAGGTAATTCGGTAACCCAATCTACACAATCATGCAAAGTGCAGTTGCGATCTAAAAATAGTGAATTTAATACGCATTTAAATTGTCTCGTCCTACCTTGCATTACCGCAACGTTACCTTCCGTTACTAATAATATCGCAAAATTTATGATTCCGAGCAATGTATCACTCGCCGATCCTAAATTTTTTATGTCCAACAGAATCGATTTATTAATCGGCGCAGATAAATATTATGAACTTTTGAGTGAAGGATTAATTCGACTTGCAAACGGCCCATACCTACAAAATACTAAGTTAGGTTGGGTTGTATCTGGTGTCATACATGATACAAAAGGTTCATCCGTTAATCGAGTCCAATGCAATTTTACGCACACGTACGACAACTTAGATATTCAATTAACTAAATTTTGGGAATTAGAGGAGATAAGTTCAAAAATAGATAATATGTCTAAAGAACATGATTGTGAAAATTTATTTTTAAAAACAACTACACGTGATAATCATGGTCGTTTCTCTGTCCGTATTCCACTACGCGAATCAGCTGATCAACTAGGCGATTCGTACTTACAAGCCGAGAGTCGGTTCCTCGCGCTCGAACGCAAGTTAGGTCGATGCACACCGAGTTATAAAAAATTATATTTTGATTTTATGCGTGAATATTTAGAACTCGGTCATATGACAAAAATTGATATTTATACATCTCCACATTATTTCTTACCGCACCACGGTGTATTTAAAGAGCATAGTACAACTACGAAATTACGAGTAGTATTTGATGCTAGCGCTAAAACTACTTCCGGTCAATCGCTAAATGACATCCAGCTGATTGGCCCGTCCTTACAAAATGATATTGTTGCCATTCTGTTAAGATTACGTCAATACACATATATTGCCTGTGCAGATGTCGAAAAAATGTACAGACAAATATTAATTCAACCCGATCAACAATACTTACAATTGATTTTATGGAGAGAAAACCCGTTAGATGCGCTCGGTGTGTACCGGCTTAACACAGTTACCTACGGCACGGCGTCCGCGCCATACCTAAGTATGCGATGTTTGCAACAGCTGGCGTCGGAATGCACTGATAACGACATCGCTAATATTATTTACAAAGATTTTTACGTAGATGATTTGATAACGGGTTGTGATGATAAAAAAGAGTTATTAGAAATTTGTGATAAAGTTTCTACTGTATTACAATCGGGTTGTTTCTGTTTACGAAAATGGTTGTTCAATTTCGATTTGTCAACTTTAAATGCGTCAAAGAATTTATCTCTGGGCGAATCCTGTCAAAGTAAAACTTTAGGTTTAGGTTGGTTCGCAAATACAGATGAGTTACATTATACGACTAAACTAAAATTAAGCGGGACTCACGTGACTAAGCGCATTATGTTATCGGCAATCTCACAAGTTTACGATCCGTTGGGTCTATTAGCGCCTCTTATAATACTTGCAAAAATATTATTACAGAAATTATGGACGTATAAAATCGGATGGGACAATCCGGTGCCTCATGATATTTTAATTAATTGGCAAAAATTCGTTGACACTCTTGACTATTTGGGTGATTTACGTATACCGCGTCAGGTTATAAATAGCAAAATGCAAAATATAGAATTGCACGTATTCACTGACGCCTCTCAAAATGCTTACGGCGCTTGTGCTTACGTGCGTATGTACTCGGATAACAATACCGATGTATCTGTAGCCTTGTTATGCGCTAAGTCGAAGGTCGCTCCTGTCAAACCGATAACTATACCGCGTTTAGAGTTATGCGGGGCATTATTAGGTGCAAAGTTGTACACAAAAATTATAAATTCACTTCGTTTGAATTTTACTAATGTTTATTTCTGGTCTGATTCCACAATTGTGTTGGGATGGCTACGAATGTCACCTAACACTCTTAAAACATTTGTCCAAAACAGGGTAGCTCAAATTAATGAACTCACCGGTAGTTTACCATGGTTACACGTAGGAAGTAAATCCAACCCAGCTGACTTGGTGTCACGCGGGGTCACGCTGGACGTGCTGCGCACAGCTGATATTTGGTGGCACGGCCCGGCATTTTTGCACGAACGGCTGTGTAATTTTAGTTATGATCATACTTGTCATAATGTTAATTTTAATGAGTTGCCAGATATTAAATTAACTACCACACTGTTGGTACATCAAATTAATGAGAATACGTTTCCGTTCGAGAGATTCTCTTCATTTACTCGTATGAAGCGTGTATTCGCTTACATGTTACGGTTCATTGATAACGTTCGTAATAAAATAAAGGTAAACCGTAAATACGGCCCGCTTCAAGTGGATGAGTTAAATAAATCCATTACTAAATTGACTCAAATGTCTCAAAACCAATCGTTTCCTGATCTTGATATTTCATCAAAGGGGAATGTAAACTTAAAGACTACCCGTAATATTTCTGGTCTTAATATATTTGTTGATAATAATAACATTTTTAGAGTTGGGGGTAGACTAGATAATTCTTTAAGTTTTCCATACAATAAAAAGCACCCCATCCTGTTGTGTAGTAAACATATCTTTACACGTTTGTTGTTTCAATATGAGCATAAGCGCCAGTTTCATGCAGGTCCTCAATCACTGTTAGCTAATGTACGAGAAAATTGGTGGGCCCTCAGAGGCCGCAACCTGGCTAGAAATGTTGTACATACATGTGTGACATGTACACGTATTAAAGGTAAAACTGTTTCAGTTCAAATGGGTAACTTACCCGCAGAAAGGCTAGAACCAGGTTATCCGTTTATGAGGTGCGGTGTAGACTATGCAGGACCCATGTCCATTTTGAACCGTAAAGGGAGGGGCGCTAAATTGGAAAAATGCTATATTTGTTTATTTGTCTGTTTCTCAACGCGTGCAGTTCACTTAGAATTAGTAACTAATTTAACAACAGATGCTTACATATTAGCTCTAAAAAGGTTTGTTTCTCGAAGGGGTAAACATGCTGAAATATTTTCAGACAATGGTAAGAATTTCGTTGGGGCAATGAGTGAACTTACTCAATTTTTAAAGAACAATCGTAATAATATTACAGAGATTTTAGCAAATGATAGCATTAAATTTAGTTTTATACCACCATATACACCGCATTTTGGGGGATTGTGGGAAGCAGGAGTAAAGTCTTGCAAATTTCACATCCGTCGTGTTATTGGGAACGCAAATTTAACATACGAAGAGTTTAGCACGATATTAGCTCAAATCGAGGCCGTCCTAAACTCTCGACCCATGTACCCACTGTCATCTGACCCAACTGACCTTCTTCCTCTCAGCCCTTCTCTGTTTCTGATTGGCCGACCGCTCACTGCACACGCCAGCCCAGATCTGACGACTACAGCTTCACATCGCCTGTCCAGATATGACCGCGTGGAACAGATGCGCCAGCAGTTCTGGCAGAGATGGTCCAAAGAGTACATAGCAGAGCTTCAGACGAGAACAAAATGGAAATCAAGTAAGGAAGAATTGGTGCCTAATACTCTTGTACTCATCAAAGAGGATAATCTTCCACCTCTCAAGTGGCGCTTAGGAAGAATTCTAAATACTTTCCCTGGAAAAGATGGCCTGTCACGAGTAGCTGACATCAAAACGGCGACTGGGACGGTGCGAAGGGCATTCTCCAAAATATGTCCTTTGCTACCACAAGAAGAGAAGAAGACACTTTCACAATAATTATTCAAAAGGTCAACGCCATCGGCACTCCGTTGGAAGTAAGAACTTCCAAGGCCGGGGGCATATGTTAACGCCATCTACGGATGCGGAGTACAACACAACCATCTAGCGTCGAGTAGGCGGAGGCTCGGCGGTATGAGAAGGAACGAGAGTGGCGCACGGGGACCGCTCATTGGTCATCGCCGAAGAACGTTCGAGAACATTCCCTTCCTTCATTTTGGTTCGTTCAACAGTTCGACACAAGAAAAGATGGTAGTCGGTTCACCATCACAATTTTATTCTCTTATCAAAAAACACATGTAATTCTTATTGTAATAAACGCCTAAAACCCTAACAAATAAAAGGAGATTCATTGAAGAAACTTGACCCTAAAAATCCCACAAACAATTATCGATATCGATAAAAAAAAACGCTGGTACGGACTTCTCTTTCCGGGCTCGGAAACAACAATAGCTATTGTTCTTTTTCGTAGAAACTACCGCGCGTCCCCCGCCAAAAGTGACAGAATTTTTTGTTCGAAATATTGCGCTTATGGCTTCTCCAGTGATATATACTCTAAGTGTTTGGTTGACCAATTACAGCGGCTTCCGTGGATTTGCCAGACACTACAATATTTTCCTTGTGCATTCTCTACAAGTGCAAGTTATTAAGGGCGAATTTCACCAATGAAACTGAACGCGATCACCACTTTTAAACCATGTTCAAGAGCCGTCAGTATCAATATTCCACAACAATTTTGGAACTGATAGGTCTTGAACGCTTAAGGCCGTCCGCTGCGTCAGGCGGCGCAGGGAGCGCGCGTGCGGGCTGCTTCCTGTTATCAACCTTAGAGCAGCGCTGCGTGAGGCGGCTCGCGTGTATGGGTGCTAACAGGAAGCAGCACGCAGGCGGGCGCGCTCCCTGCGCCCGCGTGACGCAGCAGACGGCCTAAAGGCTGTCAGTATTATTATTTTCTGTGAAGTATTGACAATATCAGTTCTTAAACTACTTCTGACGTTTAATAAGTGCCCATGTAGGTTTATGTGAAATAAAACATTTTGATTTTAAACGCGGTTTAGATGTGCCGCGTTTAGTATCCGTGGTGAAATTCGCACTTAGTAATCTATTCAGGCAATTTCGTTACCAACCTAGCTCACTTGCTAAACTTGTCACCGAGACACGAGATACACTCCTACAACTCGTTCCAACACGAGTTACATAACTATTGTACTATTTCTCCTATACAAAATACATACATAACTTCATACCTTCTTCCCATGGGGGTAGGTAGAAACTACAGAACGCCGCCTGCTACGATCCTTACTACTCCTTTTGCCTCGTTTACGTTCATACATCTGGTCATACACGCATGCCGCACGGTTGCGAGTAATAACACAGCATAGTACAGAAGGCGCACTCCACAATTTAGATTCTACACTGTCCTCCCATACCTATTAACACTGTAATTTGAAAACATTGTAGAAACCATTTATTTTGAAAAGAGTAACCGTGGAGTTTCTTGTCGGCTCTTCTCCATAGGAAGCGACCAATTGGAACCGTGCACCTAGCTTCTGACGTTTCATAAGTGCCCTTGTAGGTTTATGTGAAATAAAATATTTTGATTTTGAGATATGAAGCTATAAGTACGCGGCGGGCTCGTCTTGTCGGGTCAATTCAGTGAGCGTAACGTAGTCAGAAGATCTTATAGTTACGCGATAGAAAGAGAGGCAACTTCTAGGTGAATATAAATGTAAGTAATTAGCGCTGTGTGACCTGAATTGCACTTCATTGTGTGGTAGCTAGAGTCGCTTTTGATTTAAATGGTTTTGCGGACTGAACCATCTGTACAAATTTATGGTACTACGCAAAATATGATATAAATAGTTAGAGGCCATGCTTCAATATTTTCGAGCGTAAAAGTTGTCGAGTGTCATGTTGTCGTCAGAGTCCTCGTGGCCGTACTCATCCTTTGATAGATCGTCGTTTTTCTTTTTTCTGTTCCTGAAATAATAAATTAAATAAACTGTTAGAATTGCATCTTTATTTCTGGCCCTATTTTTGATTATTAGCTATAATAATAAATAATAAAATCTTTATTTATACAAAAACATACAGAGTTTGAAAATACAGTGTGATAATACATTTGGTTTAGAAAATACATTTATAGTTTGTTGCAAAATCTGTACAAGAATAATATTCACTACCTCTTAAGCTAGGGTATACCTGTATTATAAGAGGTAGTTTACGGTCAATAATCAGCAAAAACTTATATCTCAAGTGGACTGTGTCATTCTACTGTATGGTAATAATAGAGTAAAATTGTATGTTGTGTGTTAGTGTATGTGAGTGGTGTGTGTGTGTAGGTATGAGTGTATGTGTGTGTAGCTGCCGCTAGCTGGCGACGAAAAAGGTAAAACATAGTGATATCAAGACTGTGATTTACAATTATTATTTATATTTTCTTAATGCCCCTCGGGTATCATCGGAATTCCGAATACAAACGAATGCTAATTTCCATGTCCATCAATTATTAGATTTAAGGTGTATAATAATTTGAATTCAGAACTAAGTACTTTATTGTTGTTTTGTTTTGATTTCCGTTTGAACTATATAGAGTTGTAAAACTATTTTCCTATATGTCGTGCCTGCGACTTTAGCGGCTTTCCTCCTATTTTTTAAACATTAAGTTAAAAGAGTATTAACAAATCTATATACTTCCAAGTCGATTGAGAGCGTCCGGTCTGCACCAAGTGCAAAAGGGCAACTCCGATAAATGACGAAACACGAGGTTTGCCGAGGGACATTAAGAACATAGTTTGTCTGGACTTGAATGTAAAGCGAGCATTATACTATCCAATTTGCAGAGTGTAAAGGCAGTTAGGGATCCAATCTAGTGCGATCGTATGTACTAGCTAGAGCGTGATATTGGATGGTGTAAATAGATCTAGCGTGCTTAACGTTGTGTGAGGAGTGATTAATGTCAACAATTCTTCAAACTGTGAAGATCCCAATCATAAAAAGTTTCTAGCATCCAGTTTCAATACATTCAAAATGTTGATGTTAGCCAGTTTTTTTTTTTTCAGACCATCCACCAAAATAAATAAATCGCGCAAACGATTCAATTTCTGTCCTTTATTTTTATTTGTGTGTCTCAATGTACCTATCTACCTACCTGAATACAAGATTATTATGTAACCCTCTATGCGCGAATCCGACTCGCACTTGTGCATTGAGCTGAGTTGAGCCGTACGATAACTGACAAATGCGTGCACTGACAGGCCCTCTCAATGTGCGTGCTTCCCGCAAAAGACCACTTCAGACACCAATCCACATGGTCTTCACATGATCTGACCAAGATGTTGTCTGGACTTTAAAAGAGACTGTGACCTCTGAGTTTGTTTCGGCCTTTCTTAGAGTAGTCAGATAGGAAACGCCGAAGTAATCTAGTTTTTAAAATATGATTGACGTGTAAGTCCTACTTACAGAAATAAAATCATTTATCATTGCAAAAAGGGACATTTTGCGAAGTGGTCATTTTACCACTGAGCCCTCAATAACAGCCCGGAGTCTGGATTTGTGCCCGGTTGATGGCAATAAGCTCGCTCCCTATTACATGGGACTTAAACATAACTGGCGAAATGGAATACAGTGCGTTGATATTTTGCATAGTGTTTATTACCTCTTAGGATACGGCTCTTTGAGATGGAAGGTGCGGTAGTGTAGTTTCATACTGCTGGATTGCTTGAACCGTTTGTCGCACAGAGTGCAAGCCACCGGTTTTTCACTGGTGTGGGTCTGAAAAATATAGCATAAGCATAATCAGTCTATAATGTTCCCACTGCTAGGACACAGGCCTCCTCTCAGTGAGAGGGAGTGGGCTGTAACCACGCGGGTCCAGTGCGGTTCGGTAGACGTCACAATGTCTTTGAATTTTTGGTTCTAGGACGCGTTTCCTCACGATGTTTTCCTTCGCAATTTTGAGAGTAGTGGTGATGAAATTATTTACACAAAGTAAAGCGGCTTTGAACCTACGACCTACAACTCGTAAGGGACCGTTCAAGTATTACGTAAGCACTATAGGGGGGCGGGGGGGTCCATGCTTTGCTTATTTTTGATGACATGGGGGTGGGGAGGTCTAGATGGTGATTACGTCAGCAGTAATTATTTACTTTTTTACACATTTTGCAACCCACACATTGTCTATGCTTGAAAACGAAACGCATATTCGGGGATTCCCACAAATAATGAATACGTTTAGGTACTCGTTTAGAACCGAGTAGGGGAATTACCGCGTGCTATTCACTTGTCTAAATTTCTTCCGTCAATCTATTGCTCGTGAATCAATAAAAAAACCGGCCAAGTGCGTGTCGGACCACGCACAATGAAGGGTTCCGTAGTTGGGATGAATTTATCCCAAAAACAAACTTAACTTTGTAGTTGAAAAATATGTTCTCCCATACGGAATGTATGGGAAAACATGTTTTTGCAACTGTAAAATTAAGTTGGTCGATTATTACTCGTTAACCTGTAAAGCCTACTTAGCTGTGATAGTTTTCCTTTTAATTTCGTTATATAAACTACTGTTGTGATTTTTTTCACACACCCAAAACCAACCATTTAGCCGGCAGGGGGAGGGACACTTGACTCTAACAAAAATTAGCACTTTAAAGCTTAATATTTCGCAAACGAATCCCTGAATCCAAAAATGGTTTTAACAAACTCACAATGTTTTTGAAGGACCTTTCCAATGATACCCCTCACCATGGGGTAAAAAAATCAACATCACCACTTTACGTGTATGAGAGGTTCCCTAAAAAAAATGTTTTTCATAATTTTGTTTTACCACTTTGTTGGCGTAATTAATATGTATGCCAAATTACAGTACTAAGGGTCTCGGAGCTAGACCGCGGACAGACAGACAGACAGACAGACGGACATGACGAAACTATAAGGGTTCCTTGTTTACTACGGAACCCTAAAAAAACAGAATAATTACATTAAGAGAAAAATGCATATACCAATGTTTACGTAAGCATGGGAAGAGGGGGGGGGGGTAAGAGCTTTACTTACTTTTGCTGACAAAGGGGAGGGGGGTAAATAATTGCAATAAATCTGCTTACGTAATACTTGAACGGCCCCTAAATCAGGGCCATTACCACTGGGCCACCACTGCTCTATCAAATCAAAACACTCAATTTGGTTTAGTGTAATGCTACGCAATGATGAAAAGGGACAAGAAAACTACAGTTTACAGACTGCCTTATTTATTTTTTATTTATTGTTGACAAAGCAGTCTACTATTAAAAGTTGATACTTTAATTATTAATGTCCGGTTGGTCCGTGGACAGGTGACCATCTTTACATACCGAGACTCCTCCGTGCCTCGGAAAGCACGTTATGCCGTTGGTTCCGGCTATCATTTGTGAATCTTTGACAGTCGTTACGGGTCGTCAGAAGCCCGAAAGTCTGACAACCAGTCTTACCCAGGGGTATCCAATTATCCAGTTACTGGGTTGTGGAGGTCAGATAGGCAGTCGCTCCATGTAAAATACTGGCTGCATCCGGTTAGACTGGACTCCCACATAATTCGGAAAAGGCTAGGCAGATTGGTTTTTGACTTTAGTTATTAACGCCATTTGAATAATAAAACTAATGGCGTTTTGACACATCCACCAGAGTTTGGTCCTTCGAGCCGGATACCTTTGTATCAAAACCGTGTGAAAATATTGTTTCTTATACATGGTTTTATTAGTTCTAATAAATTTTTCTAATTCAATTTTTTTAAACTTAATTTTAAGTAAGATATTTATCTTTTGCTGCATATACTTGCTAACAGTAACACAAATGGAAGAAGTCACTGGTTCCTGAAATACAGGTACTCTAACTTAGCTCTGGAGCCAGGGTTTCAAGTTTTTCTGTAATCTTTGTATGACAATTAAGAATTTATTTATTATTATTTATTTATGGTCAAATTAAATTAGCTAGTGAACTCCACTGATGTGATATCTAAGTGATAAAAAAAGAAGATATTATGACTTTTTTTTGGGGTCAACGACCGCAGGCAATGTAGGTAAAGTATTTCTATTTTCTTAATGTCCCTCGGGAATCATCGCATTTCCGAATACAAATGAATGCTAATTTCCATGTCCATCAATTATTAGATTTATCTTGTATAATAATTTGAATTCAGAACCAAGTACTTTACTGTTGTTTTGTTTTGATTTTTGTGTAAACTATATAGAGCTGTAAAATTATTTTCCTATCTGTCGTGCATGCGACTTTGGCAGCTTTCCTCCCATTTTTTTATAAATTAAATTAAAAGAGAACAATTCTATATAGGTACTTCCAAGTCGATTGAGAGAGTCCGGTCTGTAGTAAGTGCAAAGGGCAACTGATAGAAATCCGACGACTGACGAAACACGAGGTTTGCCGAGGGAAATTAAGAACATATTTGTACTTTACTTGAAGTATGAGTTCATTAAATCAGTTTTCTTTTGTTTTATCATGTTTAGATATCGATAGCCATTAGGTCTGTGGAGCTTTGCTAGCTAATTTAATTTGACCCTGTATGTATGAACTTACCAGCTGATGTGTAGTCATGCCTCCTTTACTGCTAAACTGTCGTCCGCAAGTGTTGCACGTGTATAACTTCTCGCGGGTGTGAGTGTTCAGGTGACTTGATACGCTGCCCGGCTGTTCAAAAGTGATAAATTCATAAATGTCAGGATTTAATTTGTTTAGCACTATTTTGGAAATAGGCTACTTGGATAAAAGGTGACAGTTGTAGTGTCACCTTCAGTGTGTATTTGATAATCAATATTTTAGTTCACTAGTTAGCAATATTTCATAATTCCATACAGTAATATTGCCAAATTAATCAAAACAACGAAATATTTGACAGCTATTTGCGACGTTGCCCACTTTCAAAATGCACACTCTTCATTATTTACTATCTTATCTGTCTACAAGCCATGTGCCCGATAGGATTTCCCATTTGCATAAATGTTGAACTTCTATAAATCAAATTTATTCGTAAATGTAGGTTTCAAAATAATAGGATGTTATAATAAGGGATTCCCTCTATCTGGCAGAATCTTAATGCTCCGAAATTCATTTGGTATAACACACTTGGCATAATCTTCTTTAAACGAATATTTTAAAGGCATAAAAATTATTTAATATAATTATTGTTTGACCGAATTTGTATATGTCCGAATTTACAATGGCATACTTTTAAGATGGCAGAATTTTATTTGGCATAATTACCTTTGGCAAAGTTAAAATTCCGCATCATTTCGTTTAGCATAACGTTTATTTAGAGCGATAATTATTTGGTACAATTTCACTTGGCATACTATGAAGATGGTAGAATTTCATTTGGAATAATTTTATTAGGCATATTGCCAATGCCATTTTTAACCATAAAAAAAACAAAATATTGTCTTAAAAAGTCAATATGTTGTGCTACAAAATTTAGTGACAGAAACGAATCGCTACAAAACCGACTCCACGTAGTTTTGTCTGCCCTACCCCTAGAGTGTAATTTAAACCTGCGTAGGCGCGGAGTGGCGAGGCGGCCCTCGAGCTGACGAGCAGGCGGTTTTAACGCTCGCGGTGGTGACCGCTAAAACCATCTGCGACGGTAAGCTCGCGTGGGATCGCCGGAGCTCCGCAGCGCCGGAGCCGTGACAGAAACCATGCCTGCTGCATGTTGTATGCTTGCTTCCCGCATGGTGTATGCTTGTTTGCATGTTGCATGCATGGTGTATCTATATTATTACGGATATGGAATGTATGCCAAAAGATGATTCTATCTGTAAACTTTCTGAGATATGATAGTTCTGCCTTTTAATGATTACCGATATGAAATGTATGCCAAACGATGATTCTGACTGTGAACTTTCTGCGATATGATGGTCCTACTTTTTAATTATTATGGATATAAAATTTATGCCTAAAGATGATTTTGACTTACAAAATTATGAGTTTTGAATGTATGATAAATGAGTGTCTGCCAAAAGATTTTCTGCGAAATGAAGTTTATGCTATCCGCTGTTATGCAAAATAATATTATGACATAAACAGTTCTGCTATAAAGGGTGGACCCTATAATAGATGGTCAGTTAGCTACATTTTACTCGAGAGTATACAAATAATAATAAAGTTAGTTGTGTCGAAACAACAGACACACATTTAAAATGAAATAACTCAATTACTTACATACTAACACACAATTCCTTACGTACTAACACACAATTACCAATGTCAAATAATAATAATCTAAATGTAATATTATAATGCTAAATGACAGTGGTGTCCTCCATAAACTCAGTTGTGGAGTAGTAACATAACATAGTATACAAACTTTAATCCCCGGTTTGACCACTTTAGGGGGTGAATTTCTAAAAATCGTTTCTAAGTGCTCACTTTCACTATAAGACAGAATAGTACAGAAGATTAACTGCTCAAAATCATTTAAAGAAAATGTGATTCTTCTACAGTTATATTCACCTAGAAGTTGCCTCTCTTTCTATCGCGTAACTGGCCACGCTAAGTCTGCATAAGTAAAAAAAAACGGTGGAATTTTAAAATCTATAGACGGCAACACCATCCTGTCCTACGAAAAAAGAATTTGATACTTTGTTTGTCTTTTTGTTTTTGATAGGTTATTTTGTTTGCATTTTGATTTATTCCTGGTAAATAATAGTCACTTTAGCACGATGCAGTGTGGATTTTATACAGTTTTGTCATCGTAGAGCATAGGTACGACAGAGTCTATTACACATAATCTATTATGGAAAAAATCAAAAGGCAAAATATCAAAATCATTACATCTACTTACAACCCCGAAACTGACATAACTGACTGATGTAAAAGTATACCATATATAAAACTTTTTGGGGTTGCCCATTTATTCCATTGCAGACTTAGCGTGGTCAGACTCTACCTTCTGACTACGTTACGCTTACTAAATTGGCCCGACAATTATGAGCCCTTACCACAATACCTAAAATGTGGAGTGCGTCTAGCCTAGTGTAACTAATTCTTGTGGAAAATTGCATGCTTCTTGAGCCCTCATGAATAAATTTAAGATTTTTACTAAGAGGCCTGCGAACACGGCTCGCAACTACAAATAGAGATGTTTGCAAAATTCAATTCCAGGCACGTTGCGCTAGTGTGAATGCCTGTCGGAGCGATATACACCTACAGTGATCAATACTACCACGCACATATTTTGAAATTATTGCTTGACGCGATAGTACTAACTAGCTTTCGAAAATTTATGATAAATTTGGAAGTGTTCCGTAATACCAAAAATGATGAATGAAAACTTAACATTTTTCCATTTTTTTCGATAACTTGTAACTTGATTATAATACAGAAAAAACAATATGAAGGCATGTCATTTACGCTGTGAAAATGTGCGTAATTAAATTCGTTTAAACTTCATTTTAGAAAAGTTTTTTTGGAAAAAAAAAAGACGTAGGAGCCTAGATAAACACTGTCAAATCCGAATAACAACATAATATAGTAGACATATGCCCAAATTGCAAATGATTTAGGTATTACGTTTGTATGGACAATTCATGCGTCGCCGCATTCTTAAGTAGAATATTTATCGGTACTCACCGCTAGAGACATGCCACAGATCTCACAGATGTGCCTCTCGTTGGGCGCGAAGAACGAAGTGCGCGGGTGTTCCGCCAAGTGATGCTTCCTGCATGCGGCCTGAGTAGCGAAGTGTTTCCCGCACTGATAACATGAAAAGAAGAGAAAAATTGGATAGATAAGAGATGATACGTGGCTTGCGCCGAGCACATGATAATATTATCCAATTAGTGCATTTAATTAAAATAAAATTGCTGAGCTCATATTGTCGATACGATTTTACACTTGAGGGAGGAAAATTTAAGCAATTTTCAAAAACATTCGTTTTCTGCATAGTGTTTAAAAACGTGTTTGCCTTTTTAAATTAACATTTGCATTAAAAAGCTAACAGGAAAATATTCGGAAAATTCTAAGTTAAAAGCAGCGTGCTAACTTTTCATTCCTCAACTAACTGTACCTATTGTGTTTCCTTAGAGCAATCATTTTAATTTGTCAAAAGATTCAACAACATCAATAGACAACAGACGCGAGTAAAGAAAAAAAAAACTAAATAATTTTTATCAAGGTCTAAAAAGACTCATACCCCAATACTTTTGTCAAATTAAAAAGTAAATAGGTACTCACAATATGACAGTCGGTGGGTATTCTCGTCAGCCTCTTGAGATTCTGCCGCCGTTTCCTGGGGTTAGAAGTTATAGGTGCATTTATTTCTAAGTCTCTGTAAAATATAAAAATATACATACATCTTAGAGAGGGTACCCCGTTGCCGGGGAGTCTTTGGACATTTTACTGTCTGAAAGGGATTCAGATTTAAGCCCTTTGAGCCATCTTGGTTTCAGAAACAGATAGCCCATATTTTTCAATACACTTTAGTCACTGGTCGAGTCATATTCAGGCGAGGCCCACAGGCCAAACTAATATTATGTTGAGTATCGGCCCAACCAGTTTTGCACTGAAATGGGGTCACTATACTTTGAGATGTAATAATAAATAAGACTTCTATAGTTCGCACTAGATAATAAATTTATTTTCTACTAGCAAACACCCGGTACAGTAAGAATGAAAAAAACAAAAGACAGTCAGCAACGACAGCGACACCAAGTGTCAGAAGTAGGAACTAATACATTACTCTAAACAGAGGCACAGGCAAACTCGCATACAGCCAAGTATCAATATAAAATTCCACTCAATAATTATGGGACCGTTCAAGTATTAAGTAAGCACTATGGGGGGCGAGGGATCTATGGTTTGCTTATTTTTGATGACATGGAACTGGGGGGGTCTAGATGGTGATTACGTCAACAGTAATATTTACTTTTTTACACATATGGCAACCCACACACATTGTCTATGCTTGAAAACGAAACGCATATTCGGGGATTCCCACAAATAATGAATACGTTTAGGTACTCGTTTAAAACGAGGTAGGGGAATTACCGCGTGCTATTATTCACTTGTCTAAATTTACACTTGTTAGAATTTTAACTGCTGCTCAGGAATCAATAAAAAAAACCAGAATACTTATATTTAAAGAAAAATGCATATACCAATGTTTACGTAAGCATGGGGGGGTAAGAGCTTTGCTTACTTTTGCTGACAAGGGGGAGGGGGGGTAAACAATTGCAGTAAATCTGCTTACGTAATACTTGAACGGCCTCTATGCTCTCTTAATTTCATGGTTTTTAAACTGGAAAAATTGTCAAATGTTATTGAAAATGCCTCTACCACAAATTAGTGGACTTAGCATTCCCGAGGCACATTCATGTGGATAGTAATAGCGTTTTAGTGAAGGGCGTTCGTTTGAGGGACTGTCTTGTGTAATTTTAACGATTATAAAGTGCCGATTCTCAGCCTAATTTGAATAATGAACACCCAAGTCCAGCTGTTTTTTTTGTGTGCCTTTGGGGGGCTTGTGGCTAAGTAATAACAGCCGCACGGGTCGATCGATCAGGTTAAGCTACGCTTGCCGCAGTTGGTACATGGATGACCATTTTCTATTCATATTCTTTACATACCAAGACCCCCTCCGTGCCTCGGAAAGCACGTTAAGCCATTGGTCCCGGCTGTCATTTGTAGATCTTTGACAGTCGTTACGGGTAGTTAAAAGCCCAAAAAGTCTGACAACCAGTCTTACCAAAGGGTATCGTGTTACCTAGTAATTAGATTGTGGAGGTCAGATAGGCAGTCGCTCCATGTAAAATACTGTATTCAGCTGCATCCGGTTAGATTGGAAGCCGACCTCAACATAGTTGGGAAAAGGCTAGGCAGATGATAATGATATTGTGTGCGTTTAACTCACTCAATTCCGTCGACGTGATTGGCAGAATGTATGAGATGTTCTTCGTAGGCCTTCCGCGTCTCGAACTTGACGTCACATCTTTGACAGTACTGTTCTTCGCCTTGAGGTAGTTCCTGCATGAGAATGTTAATTTAATAGGGGTTTCTAATAGATTTGAAATCGATTAGTCGTTATAGGCTCGCCACCTATATTTCTAGCATTAACCTGACCACTATTTTATGGGTCACTAGCAGCGCCTCGCGGTTTCACCCGCGTAAGTCTCGATCCCGTGGAAATATCGGGATAAAAAGTACCCTATGTGTTAATCCAGGTTATAAACTATCTGTGGGCCAAATTTCATCCAAATCCGTTCATTAGGTTTTGTGTGAAAGAGTAACAAACATCCATCCATCCTCACAAACTTTCACATTTATAATATTAGTAGGATAGTAGGATAACAGCGCTAGCGAAATGTGGGTTTGATATTAACGTGTCAAGTATGTTCATCTTATATATAAAATTCTCGTGTCACAATGTTAGTTACCTTACTCCTCCGAAACGGCTTTACTGATTTTTACCAAATTTTATATGCATATTCAGTAGGTCTGAGAATCGGCTACTATCTATTTTTCATACCCCTAAGTGATAAGGGTTGTCCACCCCAAACAAATAATTCGCAAAACAACGTTTGCCGGGGTCAGCTAGTAAAAGATAAATCTGTTGAATTTTCCCAAACCAACGAAATGGGTAGGTACTTAACTATCTACCCTCAATGATTCCTAACTCCAAAATCATTGAAATAAAAAAAAAACAGTGGCACTCCGGGAGTGCCGACAGAAGTGAAAACTTGAACAAGATCGCCTTGGTGGAAGATAAATACTTGTATAGAACATTGGTCCGTAACCTGATCTAAATAAAGAGCAGCGTTGGGCATTTTTGAGATGGGAAAAAACAATTGAACTCGCGACACCGTTACCGACACCTCATTTTGTAAACGCGATTGTGCTCTTTATTTATATTACGTTACGGATTAATGTTCTATGCAAGTATTTATACCTTTAAACGCGATTGTGCTCTTTATTTAGTTAAGGTTACGGACCAATGTTCTATACAAGTATTTTTCTTCCACCAAGGTGATCAACAAGAAACACTCATAAGACTTCAAAGTATTTTATTCGGCTACTCGCTCCTTTGACGCTCGACGCAATACTGCTCCTTATTTATTTTTAGTTACGGATCAACGTTCTACGCAAGTATTTTTACTTTAAAGGTTTTGGAAGTATTTTTGAAGTGAAAACTTCTTTAGGCGCGGTGGGTATTTTTGAGATGGGAAAATACAACGGAACTCGCGACACTGTTACCGTTACCGACACCTCATTAAAAGTATTTCCTGCACAATAAAATTGTTCAAGTTTTCACTTCTGTCGGCACTCCCGGAGTGCCATTGTTTTATTCTTTCATTATTTTCCATCCATCAAAGAAAACAAATCTTTTTAAAGGAAGTAATTATACTTACAGAATCAGCATTAACATGTTTAATCTTCTTATGTATGCCGAGCCCGGTGACGCTGACGAAGGACGCGCCGCACAACGTGCACACATGCTCGCTGCGGTGTGTGCGTAAGTGAGTGTAGTATGTTGTCAGATGCCTGTTAAATACAGAAATAAATACTTAGTTAAAAACAAACATTTCAATATAAAAATTGCCTTTAAAGAATCCCTAATCAACCTTCACTAAAGATGTAAAATTTGTGAGTTTGTAAGTATGTCGGAACTATTGATGTGATTCCGAAGATTCTTTTACAAATGGGAAGCTAGTGTTACTGAGTGTCATAGGATATTTTATTTTAATATCAGCAATTTCACACGGATGAAGTCGCGGGCAGAAGCTGGTACAAAAATAAAGCGAATCTAATTAGGGCAAAACTTGACAGAATATTTGTTGAGACCTCCGCTCTCAACATCGACGCGCGCTGGCAGCAGTGAACGAGGAGTGTCAGCTGGCCTCACAGCCAAGCGCGGGCCCCCGCGCCTCGGCAGTCAACTGTTGCACGCCTTCAAGCACGGCTGCGCTTACGCGTCTTATTAACGTTCCTATTTAATTATTATTTCCTTTCCTATTCCGTTTTGTACTTTCCTTATGTTCATAAACCTACTTGTTATACAGTCCACTCAATCATCTTTAATTTCTCTCCACCGCGACCTATCGTCGCGATCAATATTATAAAATACTACAGTTTTATCAAAATTTCCCCTCTGGGTAATGGATGACACTTTTTTTAAAATTTATGTTTAGAATACTTACTTGAACACTTCGCCGCAGTGATCGCACTTCCTCGTAACACCATTATGATATTCTTCATGGAAAAGTGCTGTTGTTCTGAAATAATACAATTGATTTTTGGATGCTTTTATCAAAATGTATTCAAGGCAATTTATATAGTACACAATCCATTGATTTCTGTGACTGTGGGATACTTGACAAATATCAGAAACTGTTATTTTAAGCCCAAACTTTCGCTTTCAAACACTATATTTGTCAAAGTCAAATCATTTATTTCAAATAGGCCCATGTATACTTTTGAACGTCAGAATAAAATTGAATCTAGTCGCCCCTTCCAAAAGGTAGTTTTCGTATGGAGAAGAATGGGCAAGAAACTCCACCGTTACTCTTTTAAAATGTTTTACAATAGTTTGTATAAGTACGTACATTAGTTAAATAATTATATGTGAAGACGATGCACCTAGAATAAAATTACTATACCACAATAGGTAAAAAGAATTAAAAATTAAGCAACGACAGATAATTTAAATATGTGATAGATACATGGTGCTGACATATTTACAAACATTGTAAAAGCAGACGATTTTCCTAAAATGTTGTAATTAATAAGTCAGTGTGTGAGGAAGTAATCACAGAATGTAAAATCAATGTCATATAACATAAATTAGCAACCAGTTTGATTTTGTCTTGATTCTAAATTGTCCTATGGAGCAGGACCAGCATGTTTCCAAGCACTCTTATCATGGATATAATCCTCTAATCTATACATATAATAAAATTGTAGAAAAGTGGTGTCTGTACAATGGAAATATATAAAAAAAAATAGCAGAGGTTGTTATTATATCGATGCCCAACCCGAAATTGTAATTAATTTTTTTTTGTCTGTCTGTGTGTTTGTGCACGCTAATATCAGAAACGGCTTATACGATTTAGACGCGATTTTCACTAATATATTGTAGTAAGATTCACTTAACATTTAGTGTTTATTTCATGTCAATCGGTTCATAAATAAAAAAGTTATGTCAATTTAAAGAATCACGGCGAACATTTGTTAAGGTATCAGAGTACGTACACGCCTCGCGCCTGCGCGTCCGTGGCTATATAAAGCGCGCTGAGAGCCGCGCTGACCGGTTAAATAGTCATGGCCTCAGAGGTCAGCTATGAGAGGTCCAACAAAAAAAAAAATCGCGCCGCTGCCATAAGGATTCAGTTATTCGTAGCGAACGCACGTATCCAGCACGCGTAGCATGACCACCGTAGAAACGAGTTTTGTCGACGGAAGAATAGACAAAATGACAGATTGTGATTGTTTATCTGTCATTTTGTCTATTCTTCCGTCGACAAAACTCGTTTAGGGAGTATAGGCGAGTATAGGCAAATAGTTGCATTCGATTATTGCGATTCACTTGAATACTGACTGTTTGCATATTTCATTTATTTATATTTTAGGGTTTGTAGGTTAGGTTCTTTTTGTTAATTTTCTTTAAAATTTTGTAAATAAATATTGTAAGTATTTGGTATTCTTTTTTTCGTTAGGCGGTTCTTTCCTTGATTTTTGGGTATTTACTTATCTTAATTTTTATTTAGGGTTTGTCAATAAATATTGTAAGCATTTGTTATAGGTTAGGCATTTCTTTCCTTGATTTTTGGGTATTTACTTATCTTAATTTGTATTTAGGGTTTGTATATAAATATTATAAGTATTTGGTATAGGTTAGGCATTTCTTTTCTTGATTTTCTTTATAAGTTCATTAGCTCAGGTTAGTAATTAATTTTTCTAGCAATTCTTTTGTTTTATAAAGTTAGTACGTTTGGTTTACACGTCTTAACACTTATTACTGTCATACGAACCGACCGGTCATACGATTATCCTTATCCTTACATATTATAAAACAAAGTTCCCTGCCGCGTCTGTCTGAACGCGATAAACTCAAAAACTACCGAACGGATTTTCAAACAGTTTTCACCAATGGACGGATTGATTCTTGCGGAAGGTTTTAGTGTATAATTCATTGAGGTTTTTTTTTGTAAATTGGCTGAAATATGACGGTTATTGTTGAAGATGTCGGAAAAAAACTTGCCGACTGGGAGTTTTATTGGCGTGCGCCGCGTAAACCGTTACAGATACATCAAATTTATGTTTTACAACATTGAAGATCTTAAAAAGTTCAACAAAAAGTCCGCGATGGCATATGTCTATCTTCTAAGGATGACCCACAGTAACCATTTTTATCTTTCAGAATTTGATAAAAATTCCATTGTTATTTCCGAAGTTATTTTGACTGGTATCATATTAATCCTTATCCAATAAAACATGTTATTTAAATTGGGCATTTAATTGAGATTAAAATATACCTTGACATCATATAATTTAAGCGAATGGTTTAAAAGATATCACAGATTCAAAATTACGCGTAACAAAATAATTACGGTTGGAGCGCACCGGGAAGAGTCAATAACCTTTTCCTGGACTATTAGGTATGTAATCCCGGTACTGCCCGGTAGTACGCTCCCGTGGGATATTTTCCGACATCCACGCGGGCGTAGCCGCGGGCAAAAGCTAGTTTGTAATATGCTTGTTTACAAAGTGCACTTTTAATATGAGTTTTAAATTTTCTTTAATTTAATTGCAATATGTCACAAAGTATTTTGTTGTAACATTTAATCATTTCAATTCATTTGTTAGTTCATACTCACTCTAAAGGACAGACAAGGTCGCAGCGCAGACATTTGTACTTGGTATAGTGCTGTCTCATGTGTTTGTTGAGGAAACACTTCCATTTGAACCGCATGTGGCAAAAACGACACTCTATAGGGCCGTTAGACTGAAAAATAAATAAATAGGTTGTCTGTAAAATCGGTTTACGGACGATAATTTTATATGATAACGTCACAAGCCGAACGCTTAGGCCGATCGTGCCTCTCTATCGCTTGTTCTACGCTCTCGCTTGCACGCTCGGCTCAGACGGAACGTGATACTTTTTCGTGCGTGCAGCCGGCGTTCATCGATTTATAAGATGTTAGACATACATACATAAACTCACGCCTTCTTCCCATGGGGGTAAGCAGAAACTACAGAATACCACCTGCTACGATCCTTACATACCTCCTTACTTATATAACGTTATCACGTCAAAAAAAACAAAAAGATTCGTGATTTTCACTACGAAGTTTGTTAGTGCACAAGAGTAGGGGAAGACCAGTGGAACCAGAAGACATGGCTACTCCAAATAAATTGGGAAAAACAGCCGCCTTCCAAAAAAAACACTACTAAGATATTTTTCACCTCGCATTGTAGGGAAATCCTATACAATGCGAGATCAGTATAAACTGGACATGCATAGCTATACTCCATAGGTTTAGGTAGTTAAAAAAAGGTAAACAAAAAAAACCACGTGACGAGACAGCTGTCAAGTAACCGACTAAACGTAATACCTGTCACTTCAGTTGTTATGCTACGTCACAGTTAAACTCTTCAATTTAGCAACGTTATATTTCGTTGACGTTTAGAAATTGGGCTCTTTACAATAGACAAATTACAAAATATTATAAATCAGACAAAAAAAATTGTGCTCAAGCAGTTACATCTACGAAAAGTAGTGAAGAATAAACGATAAAGTTTAACATACATTAATAAAAGAGGAAACTATAGATAAACACTAAAATAAATTTAATTTGGTTTTATTATTTTTTTAACAAGAAAGTGTCATCTATAAAAACCCTTTTTACGATTTGTTTACCTTTTTGTAACTACCTAAACCTATGGAGTATAGATGTGTAGCCATGTGTACCTTCCCCACACAAATTCGAATACCACTACCTGCTATGTAAATAATAGTGACAGGAACTTATTACAACTCGTCGAGGAGCTCGTGGCTAAGTAATAACAGCTGCACGGGTCGATTCATCCGGTTAAGCTATGCTTGCCGGGGTTGGTCAGTGGATGGGTGACCATCTTTACATACCGAGACCTCCTCCGTGCCTCGGAAAGCACGTTAAGCCATTGGTCCCGGGTGTCATTCATGGATCTTTGACAGTCGTTACGGGTTGTCAGAAGCCCGAGTCCGAGAAGGGGTATCGTATTATCCAGTTACTGGGTTGTGGAGGTCAGATAGGTAGTCGCTCCATGTAAAATACTGGTATTCAGCTGCATCCGGTTTAGACTGGAAGCCGACCCCAATATAGTTGGGAAAGGGCTAGGCAGATGATGATGATATTTATATAATAATAATTTAATAAGATAATCTGCCTAAGATTGATAGGAAGTTATTATAACATCATCCACATAGACTAGTGCAAAAAATACGTATTATTGTAGCTAACTTTAAAACTACCAAAGCAAAGTTAGTTTATATAGGACCACCACGGAAACTTCCTTTTTACAAAAAAAAAAAAAACAACCGACTTCAAAAAAACACTACAAAGTGTTTTGCTAGTTTTTATTTTTCACTTTTTAGTTGTGATACCTACCCCACACAAATTCGAATACCACTACCAGCTATGTAAATAACAGTGACAGGAAGTTATCATAATATCATCCACATACTAAGTGAGGCAAAAATACGTATTATTGAAGCTAACTCAAAAACTACCCAAGCAAAGTTAATAAAATTTATATGGGATCACCTCTGAAGTATGATCTACCAAACAAAAAAGAACCATCAAAATCAATTCATAATTGACGGAGTAATCGCGTAACAAACATACAAAAAAAAAAAAAAAAACATACAGTCGAATTGAGAACCTCTTCCTTTTGGAAGTCGGTTAAAAATCAGCCCCACAGCTGACGAAAATATTGATGGATACACATAAAAAAAAAACATTCAGACGAACATAGAACCTCCTCCTTTTTGGAAGTGGGTTAATAAGGGCAAGAGAATGATGATATTGAGTCTGTTAGTGCACAAAACTAATTTCTTAGTTTTTTCATGCTTTTGAAACTAATTTTAATTAAGTTAAACATCTTACCTCACTATGTCTTAATTTGTCATGCCTCTTCAACATATCCTCCTTAGAGAAACCTTTGAGACAATCAGTACATTTGTACTGAGCGTTCAAATATCTCTTATGTGTTCCTCTTGACTTAAACTCAGCATCAGCCTCCTCTTCTGTCAAATTTATCTTCAGCCAGTTATTAGGATCCATTTCGGCCTTTTTAGTAGTCTTAACAGCGAATTTCTTCTCTTTCGGTATAGTATCTTTAGCTTTTTTCTTTTTACTGTTACCACCATTCCTAGTTCTTTTCTTTTTAACTGGCTCTTTTGGTTCAAAATCTTCGTCATCGTCTGAGACAATTTTAATATCATCAACGAAAACCTTTTCGCTATCACTTGGCATATCATCATCAGAGAATACTTTGTCTATGTCTAAAGTTACATTTTCTGTTGGTTGTATCTTGGGTATAATATCATCTACAACATCTATATCTTTATCTTTTTCTATCTTCTCAGGTTCTAGGTCATCGTCTTCTTTTTTTTCTTTTATGTCTATCTTTTCTATGTCTATATCTTCTATTAAACGTTCTTTGTTATCTTGAATGTTATCGTCGCCGTCAAAGTAATCGCCATCGTCACTTAAAGAGCCTACGTCTACTTCTTCAGGTTTTCTTTCGTGGAGTTTTAGTTTGGCTGCAGTTTTAACGATGCAGGTCCGTACTCTTTTGTTTACTGTTATTATGCTTATTGGTACACGGACGTTTTTGCTTTTCCTGTCTATGCTTCGGACTGCTCTTTTGGTTAGCTGGAATTGAAAGGGTCATTAGATTTTTTAGTTATGTGGTACAGATATAGAGACTAATGCATTTTATTAGGCGATACACTTAGGTGTTGCGGGTCGATACATCAGGTTAAGCTACGCTTGCCAGAGTTGGTCTGTGGATGGGTAACCATCTTTACATACCGAGACTCCTCCGTGCCTAGGAAAGCACGTTAAGCCGTTGGTCCCGGCTATCATTCGTGGATATTTGACATTCGTTACGGGTCATCAGAAGCCTGAAAGTCTGACAATCAACCTTATCAAGGGGTATTATATGACCCAGTTACAGGGTTGTGGAGGTCAGATAGGCAGTCGCTCCATGATAAATACTGGTATTCAGTTGCATCTGGTTAGACTGGAAGCTGATCCCAACATAGTTGGGAAAAGGCTAGGGAGATTGATTAACTTTAGGTGTTGCATAGTATTAGTGGAAAGGGGCAATAGGCTGTTGACCCGTGATGTGGCTGGGTGACTGGGGTCACACTGGACTTATTGAACACATTGAAGCAGACAATGAGGTGGTACAATTCTAAAAAGTTTTTGAGAATCAATAACAACAGACAACAGGTTTTTTAACATAAGTAGTAAACTTTTAGATGTTGCTGCGTATCCTTTTAACGTTATCTCTATTCTTCAGTTACCTCTTGCACCATGTCAAAATATGATAATATAAGGTATGACTTAATTTTTCTTAAACAAATTTTAAGAAATTAATATTGTTTTATTTTACGCCTGGCCTATACGATGGCAGTGACTGGATCCAGTAACTCGGAATTTCGGCCCCAGTCAGTACTTCATGTAGATGAGATCGGCAGTAAGTCAGGCAGGGGATGCTAATGGGCCCGAAAATAGACAGGTATTTGATGATTGAGGGAGCGAAGTCAGTACTAGACTGGGTTGAAACTAGTGTCTATACGAGCCCAGTTACAAGTCAGCGCTGGATAGACTTATTGTACTGATACATTACTAAGTAAAATAAAACAGTAGTAGCTAAAGAAAAATAACGACTTTTTAATTTGAAAAAATTGCTGGGCCCATAACCTACATCATTGTAGGTTATGGGCCCAGCAATTTTTTAAAAAGGAGTGAAAAATATATTTGAATATAGTACAACAAGTGTAGTACACATTCCTACAACTAGATGGTGACACATATTAAATTGCCCTAACCCAAATATATACTTGACTTGCATTCTAAGTTGGTTTTTGAGTTACCACTATTCACTATTCAAAAGGTTAAATACATCTAAATTAAAAAAATGTTGGTTGTGATGGATTTTGAACTTTGTTTTGTATGCCATTGAGTTTGTTGTCTCAAATCTTCTGAATTGAAGTTAACATACTGTAATACTTACTTGTCCTTTCCATATTATTTGTTTGAGAGCTTTTTGTCCAGTGTAGCACTTTTCTTTAAACTTATGGTACTTATGCAGTAGTGCCGCACACTGATAGCAGAAACATTTGGGCAGACCAGATTTTTCATTTACCTGAAAAATAAATACTTTTGTTGAGTTTTTTGTAGAAGAGGCAGAGGCATAGAGTATCTGTTCCCTTACATTTTGCCTATGGTTTAGAATTGGGAAAAAATCAGGGTTAATATTATATTTATTAAAACACAACCATTCATGGATTTCTTAGTAGTCTGTTAAAATATTTTTATAATAAAAATGGTAATTATAACCATTTTCTTTCGTTTTATTATGCATTATTCAAAACATAAAATATAAATTTTTACTATACTCCATTTGAAATAAGATCAGACATTTAAACAAACCTTATTTACAGTCCGTTCAACCGATTTTGAGTTCTGCATTGGTGCCATAAGAAATGGCAGTTGCAGTAAACAGTTGGTATTGTTACCACTTTTTTGCTTTTAATGCCAACCTTATGCCTACAGTTTAGAAGTCAAAATCGATTGAGCGGACTGTAAAAAAGCTTTGTTTAAATGTCTAATCTTATTTCAAATGGAGTATAGATAGATAAAAATGATTACAAATTGTTTTCAAAATAGTAAAAATACAAGTTTTATTTTAAGTTCTAGGCATTACGACCTAGTAAGCTTTCTTTTGACTTGGTAGTCATCATCTTGAGGCACCCATATGTACCTACTGTCTACATTGCTCACTGTTTTAAATAAATTTGTCAACTTGTCCAACTCATTAGGTATTACTAAAGTAAATATTACGTATCATTAGACATCAACAGTAACTCTATTTACCACTTCAGAGCTCGTAGGTGCATGGTGCATACATGTCTCATTTATGTATAGGCGTATCATGAATTCGTTAAGACCACTTTTTCACTGTACTCGTAAGAATAAACAACACAATAACAAGAAATAATAACTAATGGCAATCACAAAGGAGTCTAAATACAACAAAATAGGCCGAAAATACAGCAAACATCCTCACTTTTGTAGCCATAATCTCCTCGTAGAAACTCTTCAATTGAAATTGATCGTATTCATACATTTTCACATCAGTAGAAAGGCATATTCGACATATTTGTAGGTTCGACATCTTGCACTATTTACTTTAAAAACGAAAACACACAGATTTTGATAGATAAAACGCAAAAATTGGCGTAAATAGAATAATTATTAACGCGGCATCAGCACAGCTTAAAATATAAAAATGACAACTGCAGTGTTGCTAGGAAATAATTTGTTAAGTTCCCAGTTTTTTTTGAGTTTTATAAATATTTTTAGGGACAAAGTTTTAGTTACCTTTTGCGTTTGCTTGGGTTCCAAAAATTCTTTACTAATAATATTATATTTTTTAGTGTCGCTATCTTTGTAAAATAATGACATGTGTACGTGTTGAGCTTTCGCGATTCACGGAACAATTTTTGTCGAAGCAAATGGGTATATTTATTTCTATGGTAACATTGCAAAAATTTATGACAGGTGCGTGATTTTAGTTTTAAAAGCTAGTTTCGGAACAAAGTATTTTGAGAAAAAAAAAAGACACACATTAATATTATTGATTTGTTGGCAGTAGAACTGGAATAATGTCTGTCGTTGACGGGTTAGTGTTTATGTGTTTCAGGGACTAACAAATATTTGACAGTAGAATAGTTTAAGGGATAGAATCCTTCGGATAACAATTTATTAAGCCTATCTTCTACATGATTACGAATATTGGGATAAGAAGTATCCTATATCCTTAGTCATTGTCTACATATGTGCCAAATTTCATCCAAATCCGTTTAGATGTTTTAGCGTGAAAGCGTAACAAACAAATGAACAAACAAACTCACTTTCGCATTTATAATATTATGGTTAGGATTTGAAGTAACATATAGATAGTGCAATCCACGAAGACGCGCCCCACTCCGCGATTATTGTACTGTAAGCTGAACTCTAGTACGGCGCGGAGCGGAGAAGGGCGCGTCTTTGTGGATTGCGCTATCTATAGCTCAATAGAAAACGGTATCCGAGTCTTTTCGCATTCTCAACATTATACCCAAACTTTTTTCTGCATTTTGTTAAAATTACCAAAGCTCCATCATAGTTTGATTTAAGCTATAAAAAATATAAGGTAGGTACCTACTTTATTTTCATCTACGAAGATACTGACCTATTGCAACCCTAGTAAAGTAACTATCAACCTTCCAGTTTATTATATCGGACGTCTATCCCAAAATAGCCTCCCCTAAATTGGCCCTGACCGGGGTTTTAGCGAATTTGGTGCGAGACGGCATAACAGGCATAGCTTACTTTATTATAATAATAATCATTTTATTATCAGGCAACTTAAGGCCCATAAATAGAATACATAAAAAATGGCAGTGGCACTCCGGGAGTGCCGACAGAAGTGAAAACTTGAACAAGATCGCCTTGGTGGAAGAAAAATACTTGTATAACATTTTGGTCCGTAACCTTATCTAAATAAAGAGCACAATCACGTTTACAAATCCTATAAAGTAAAATACTTGCATAAAACATTGATCTGTAACGTAATATAAATAAAGAGCACAATCGCGTTTACAAAACCTTTAAAGTAAAAATACTTGCATAGAACATTGATCCATAATATAATAATATAAATAAAGCGCACAATCGCGTTAACAAAAATGAGGTGTCGTCATGGTGTCGCGATATCAATGGTTTAGTCTCATCTCAAAAATGCTCAACGCGCCTAAAGAAGTTTTCACTTCAATAATCTTATACAATACATGATATTGCTTCTTCGCTGAACGACAATGTCTCGCGATTTAGTTGGATCGCCAACAATAATTGCAGCAACATCATTAACGGTGGGTGCATTGAATCTTCGCACATGTTCACCTGTTGGGGTACAATCCGCTCTTATGACAAATTTGTGCGTATCCGATGGCATTCGTTCCAATGCTGTTTTGAACATATTAACCACAGCATTATTAGCGTGAAAAAAAGCTTGCAACTGTTCAATAATTCGTCTCTTTAACTGTTGTGTTCCCTGTATATTGCACCGCACATTCAGCTGATCCACCATCGACGAAATGAAATATATTTGCAGAAATTGATGCGGTTCATCTGGTGTTGGCACCATTGAACCATGCAAATGATATATTTGTCCTTGTATCTGTAATTGCAAACAATCATTTGTTGAAGAATACGGTGTAACTTCTGATCGTGTGATGGTGTAGTGTGTGGTGTATGTGTAGTTGTTATTTGTTGCAATTCATTGTGTTGGTGGGAGTGATTGGTTATGTGTGTTGTATCTTTTACCTTGCAAGTCGGCATGAAGCCGCCTTCTCGAATGATATTAGCTCCAAAGGAAGTTATGCGAAAGCAGTTATTGTACCTATTCAAGGATGTGTTGAAGAAAATGGCTGGAATCGGGATCACTTCCATCGAACAATGGTTTCAGTGGCTGTGGTGGTGTAAGTAATGGATCCAGTTTGACTTTTCCACTTGCGCAGCACAATCCAGCCGTTTCTCTTTTGAACTTTAACGCATTGCAATATCGGCATATAGTCGTCATTGGTCCAATATCTAAATTTTCATCATCACTGTAGTTCGCAGTGGGATCATATTGGAATGCCAAGCGATTGTATGATGCCAATGATCTTCGTGTGCTCACGCGTTGTCTCAATCGGGCATTTTCTCTTATTATATTTTGTCTTTCTTCGCTTAAGTTCTGTGAATACACTTGTTGCTGGCTTGCATGTCTTGTGCGGCGGCCGATGTTCGCACGTCGTCCTCTAGGCATTTTGGACTATGGACAGAGTGGTGAATTTAACCTCAAATGCACGATCCACATAATTTACACAGTTCAACTTACCACCTTAAAGACAAATGCCTGCTGTTGAAATTGAATAAAAATTTGCACAATACACGTGATTGATTTGATGGTTTCCAATTGAAATGTTAGGAAACGAATAACTTTTTTTTAACTTTTTTTTCACAATTTCACAGTGAACACAATACCGGTTTGTCACATGAAATTAACTGAGCAGAGAACAATGAGTAGCTGTCAAACAATGTATCACGCACCGTTCGTGTGCTCACGCGTTGTCTCAATCGGGCATTTTCTCTTATTATATTTTGTCTTTCTTCGCTTAAGTTCTGTGAATACACTTGTTGCTGGCTTGCATGTCTTGTGCGGCGGCCGATGTTCGCACGTCGTCCTCTAGGCATTTTGGACTATGGACAGAGTGGTGAATTTAACCTCAAATGCACGATCCACATAATTTACACAGTTCAACTTACCACCTTAAAGACAAATGCCTGCTGTTGAAATTGAATAAAAATTTGCACAATACACGTGATTGATTTGATGGTTTCCAATTGAAATGTTAGGAAACGAATAACTTTTTTTTAACTTTTTTTTCACAATTTCACAGTGAACACAATACCGGTTTGTCACATGAAATTAACTGAGCAGAGAACAATGAGTAGCTGTCAAACAATGTATCACGCACCGGCGTCATCTACTTTATAGCAAAGAAAATTCAAGAAAAATTTCAACAGAAAAGCGAAAAAAAAACAAAAAATCTTTTTCACATACAGCGCCATCTCTGATACATAGCATGTACTACAAAAATATTGGTTTGTAGTACATGCTATGTATCAGAGATGGCGCTGTATGTGAAAAAAGATTTTTTGTTTTTTTTTCGCTTTTCTGTTGAAATTTTTCTTGAATTTTCTTTGCTATAAACCTCACGGAGCCTGAGACCTTTCCAACGAATGCAAAACCGTGGAAATCGGTTCGTGCGTTCTGGAGTTATAGCGTCAGGAAGGAAAACCCGACTTATTTTTATATAGTAGATAGACTAATACATATTAAAAACCTTCATAACTATGACTATAACAGATAATACTAACTATAATGACGGCGTCGTGTATCGCTGTGTGGTGTTTCGTAACCGCCCTCGGAAACGTCGATATACGACACCTTTCGGCTAAAAGTCCGGTGGTGGGTTGGAACTCGAACCACGAATGACTTAAAGCTGATCTTGTGGCGCGATTCCAACCTTTCAACCCTCAGAGTCCAATTGGTCTTCACTTTCAAATACGGCACGACTTCCTAAGTTGTAGTGGAGTGATGCAGACGCGAAAGTTACAGCTGCGTCGTAGGCATAGCAGGGCGCAGCAGCATATTGGGTCCAATCGGTGTGGTGCCGCACAGGTTACGAGAACAGGGCTTCATCTTCTTCCTTTCTACTTTCGTGAAACCCTCCTCATTAACTTGACTGCAGGTTTTTATATCTATTGTGCCTCTATGGTCATCGTCATCATCATTCACAGCCCAACTTCACCCACTGCTGAGCATAGGCCTCTCTTTTCGTGTGACAATCCTCACTCTACTATGCCTGTCTGATCCAGGTCTTACTCACGATGGCAACAATGTCGTCCGCTTCTTGGACGCCTCTGTCACAGCCTTACTCCACCTATCATCACTGCGCCTTGGCAGATGTCCTGCCCAACTCCATTTGAGTTCCATAATACGCTTCTGATGTCGAAGACCTTCGTACATCTTCGGATTTCGACGCTTGGAACTCGATCTATAAGCTTGATGCTGCTCTGATGATGACTGCTCTGATGATCTACGATTTAGGAATTTCGGATAATTTTCGACTTATATTATTATTCTGCTGCCTTCATAACAAAGAACTTCAGGGCGAGTTTCATAGTGTCGGGATAAAGTAATAGATAATTAGAAAATGTTTTTTTTTTTTATCCTACCAAGTGCGTGTCAGACCACGCACAATGAAGGATTCCGTAGTTGGGATGAATTTATCCCAAGAACAAACTAAACACTGTAGTTGAAAAACATGTTCTCCCATACATTCCAACTGCAAATGTAAGTTTTTACGCTCAATATTGAGAGATTTACCATGTTATTTTAAGACCATAGACTATTTATAGGTTTTCCTGTAATCTGTTAAAGAAGAATCATCATATATATATATTTTTTTGTATCTGTAGTTACGGAGATAAGGGGGGAATGGTCAATTTTCATATATTTTCTTAAATATCTTTAAAAGAATTAAAATTTATATTATAAAAAAATGAGATCCCCACAACAAGCCCTTTCATTTGACATGTCACACAATATGCAAAACTTTTTTTTTAATTTGCCCTCGAAAAGCCCTGTCACTTTTCGAGGGCAAATTAAAAAAATTACAGGCCATGAATATACCTCTACTTATCTATAGAATTTCCTACATGGTAGGTATCCTATACTATCCTACTAATATTATAAATGTGAAAGATTGAAAGATACGATCCAATCAATCTTCACGTTTGTTACTCTTTCACGCAGAAACTGCTGAACGGATTTAGATGAAACTTGGCACACAGATAGTTTATAACCTGAATTAACACATAAGATACTTTCCGATATTTTCACGGGATCGAGACTTATGCGGGTAAAACCGCGGGGCGCAGCTAGTCCTACAAAAAATTATAATGGTGCCGATTCTCTTGTACACCGAACTAAACTAACTAAACTATCACTAAAATTCCTTACTTTTGACTATGAGAATCTTAAAGCTATTCTGCAAAATAAATTCTCTAAATTTAAAAATAATTTTGACACATCTGAATCGAATTTGACAATCGCGACTCCACACGTGATACCTAACCACGTGAATCTTTTTAGAGCCGGAGGCGCGCAGGGGGGGCAGCCTCGACGTGTTTTATATGGATTTTTCACTTTATGTATGGAAAATAAGAAAAAATATTACCTACATGTAGAGTGTTAATGGTAAGGGTTTTGTAAAGGGTGTCGAAATTTTCATTATTTTTGCGATTGGACACACCGTTTTCGAGATATAAGCAAAAGAAAAAAAAATATATTCAGTACTGTTTTTTCATCTAAAGTCGAGGTGTTGGTGTGAATTTTAGTTCATGACAACCAATTTTATTCCACATGTTTTTAGTCGATTAAAAATAGTCATATTTAGTTAGAAAATCTAAATTTTAGGTTAAAAACGTCAAATTCAGAATAGCAAAATTGCCATTTTCACTAAACTAATATTTCAGTGCCATATTAGTGCTGTTAAACTAAAATATAGTTAATTTGTGGCACTTTAGTCTATTTCAGAATGGGAAATCGTCGTTTGACAGGAATAAACTAAATTTTGGTGATTTTTAGTTTAGTTTAGAGGCATTTGTGACAAGAGAATCGGCACCATTATGGAGCTCTACCAGAAACTGCAAGCTCCGATAAGAAACTGGTTTTATAGAATGCTATTAGACGGTCACGGGCGTGAAAAATATTTTCAGATTATAGCAATATTTCTCTCACGATTGGCTAATTATGATCGTAATAGCGCACGGAGGAACATAGTGGGCAGAACAGAACATTTAGATACTCTCGCAAACAGTGGGAAGTGTATTGATATTCTCTGTTTTACCGAACATCTCATATATTATTTGTAACATCCATCTGTATAATTTTTACCTTATGTTCACAAAATTAATAAATTGAATTAGGATAGATTTCAATATGAGAATTTTGTGTAAAATAATTATAGTGTTCAATCAATCTACCTAGCCTTTTCCCAACTATATTGGGGTCGGCTTCCAGTCTAACCGGAGGTAGCTGAATACCGTATTTTACATGGAGCGACTGCCTATCTGACCTCCACAACCCAGTAACTGGGTAATACAATACCCCTTGGTAAGACTGGTTGTCAAACTTTCGGGCTTCTGACGATCCGTAACGACTGTCAAAGATCCACGAATGACTGCCGGGAACAACGGCTTAACGTGCTTTCCGAGGCACGGAGAAGTCTCGGTATGCTAAGATGGTCACCCATCCACAGACCAACCCCGGTAAGCGTAGCTTAACCTGATGGACCGAACCGTGCGGCTGTTACTACTTAACCACGAGCTCCTCTAAAATAATTTTAGTGTTATTGTATATAATATTCGCAATCCGTTATTTTACTAAAGACATAAAATAAGTGCCCATACTACTTTAGGGGTATGAGGAACAGGGAGTAAAGTTCACTCATCCACCATAGAAAAGGGAGGCTCCTCCGACCAGACGGGTGTTGTGTCTGGCGGGCAACTGCCCATCGGTTTGAAGTTGAAATCTTGTATCTATGTCGATCACTCGGTAAACTCTAACTGCGCGATGCAGGATTTGTGTGACGTCATATTGTCTATGATGCGTAGTTCGTATGTGGTGGTGTAACCGCTACACTACGATCACAACTGCCGTATATGGAACAAAAACAGTTTACCCTGAATTTTGAAATTGCTTCTTCTAATGCGTTCAAAAAAGTATACCCTAGTGCAGAAATAAAAGGTTGCCATTTTCATTTCTCCTATAATGTGTGGAAGCAAGCAAAAAACTTAAAACTGACTAAATCAAAAACATCAAAACGTATAATTACATTTTCGAGAATTCTGCTATTACTCTCGTCACATTTAGTGGACGAAGGTTGGCAATATATAATTAATGATGCTCCTGATTCGGCCAACATACAAAAATTTTAAAAATATTTTCAAAAGCTGTGGCTAGAGAAGTCTAATTTTAAGCAAACTTGATCTTGGGCCCTACCACCTGCTCATAAAGCGGTATTATTTTAATATTACTTCAGTGTGGGAAAGAGATGAATCTCTACAGGACGTATAGCTCCATCTCTTTCTCCCACTGAAGTAATATTAAAATAATACTGCTTTTGAGCTGGTGGTAGGCCCCGTATTTTTAAACAAGGCACAGAACTACTAATTGTTTAGAAAGTTGGCATAAAGAACTAAATAAAAAAAATTACAAGAAAAGGACCCGGGATAATCAACTTACTGAGAATTTTACTGAAAAGTGATTTTATTAAAATAACAAATGAACAGACAAAGGAAAATGTAATGAGATACAACAACATTTGTGAATCCATTATGAATTCTCTCTCATTACATTTTTCTTTGTCTGCATATTAATGGAGAATTGAATGTTGGTCATTTTTAGAATGCCTAAGATAAAATTGTAAGATACCTATTAAATGCAAAACAGTTTTTACTTTCATTTTACTTTTTTTTATTGTTTTCCCAGCTGTCAAATAAATCTGACAAACGGGAAAAAAAACCCGTTGGAAAGACTAGTCTGACTATCAATCTGACCACTGGGAAAACTCCCAAATCAACAAAATTGCCGAGTTCATATTATCGTAGAAAAAAAGTGCAAGTCATCACTCAAATTAAGCATGTCTTGTGCCTGTCCAATGTCGGAAATAAGTTAATGTTCCTAACTTAGACAGACAAAGGAGATAGTTGGATGATTTAGGAATAGAATGGAATACCTAAGTACAAGTTAGGTGTGTTTAATAATAAATGGGAATATTATAGTTGCTGGCAAATTTTGTTAGAGGTTGAAAGAGAATTTAAAGGTCAGATGGATGTGTAGAACTACAATTTTGGCTTCATAAATGATGCAAACCTACCTTTGTCATTTTATTCAGGATTAAAATAATCTTATATTTAAATTCTTGTGTCACAATGTTAGTTACCTTACTCCTCCGAAACGGCTTTACTGATTTTTACCAAATTTTATATGCATATTCAGTAAGTCTGAGAATCGGCCACTATCTATTTTTCATACCCCTAAGTGATAAGGGTTGTCCACCCCAAACAAATAATTGGCAAAACAACGTTTGCCGGGGTCAGCTAGTATGTAGATATATATGTAGCGAGCAATTTGCAGGGCACATTGCTCGCAGAACGGATGGCCGATGCGGTCGAAAGGTTCTGGAGTGGCGACCACGTACCGGAAGATGTAGCGTTGGAAGGCCTCCCACAAGATGGACCGATGACCTTGTGAAGGCCGCAGGAATCCGCTGGATGTAGAAAGCATAGAATCGGTCGAAGTGGCGGTGCTTGGGGGAGGCCTATGTCCAGCAGTGGACGTCTTTCGGCTGAAATGATGATGATGATATATATGTATGTACGTAACTCGCTACTTCTCTGCGACTAGGAGCTCCATGTTCTCCTCATTGCTGTCACTGTGGCAAAGTTGTCAACAGACTTGGACATCTCGGCCTGTCTTGTAGCCGAAGTGCGGGTCGCTTAGCGCGGCACGCGAATATTAACGACATCATCCGACGAGCTCTTGTCACCATCGGCGTTCCAGCTGTAATAGAATCTAATGGCTTGGCACGCGACGATGGCAAGAGACCAGATGGTATGTCTTTAATTTCCGTGGAAGGTGGCCTTTAGTGTGGGACGCAACGTGTCTCTTGCGCCATCCCTTCTTTCTTCCTGATGTGAATCACACTGACATGGCCACCATAAGGGATTTTAATTTTGATAACACGAAAAATTTGTCGCTAATTATTCGTGTCGCCAAGTATCAGAATTTGTCGATCTCTGGTTCAAAAGTTATAAGGGTTTATAGGTGACCGATCTGGGGAGCATCTCCCCCAGCTCAATTGAATCTCAAAAGCTAGGGCACCTAGTGAAGATCTGTACCCTAATTGCGTAACTTATTTTCGTAAACAATTTTGCCTAATTTGTTTCATTTTGACAGTTCAACAACATTCATTGCGTTATTTACGTTGCTGAGCAGATTTTTTTCCCAACTTATAAAGCAATGGATTAGCAATCTGTTTCAAATCAAAACAAATTGTGATTGTGTTGTATTAGGGCACGCAATTAGGGTACTGTTTTCTCTCAAATTTTTTCGCTAATTAGTTGCAATTTTTCGCCTAGTCATAGATTTAGTCGGGTCTTAGTTTAGAAGATATAAGGAGTTAAATTTTTAAGTGTAGTCCAAGAGCTGATCAAAGATTTTTCGTAAACATTTTGGCACGGGATTTTGTTTTAAAAGTGGGTTTCCCCGATGCAGATGGTACCCACCCAGTAAAACAAAAAATGCTGAGAAAACAAAGGCAACAATAAATTGGTCTCGGAAAGGTAAATTATTTTTTATTCGTTCATTTGAATAATTAATTACTTCAACACCCTTTTACAAAAGGAAACTTCTTAACAATTTTTTCGAGGCCAATTACATTTCTGAAATTACCTTTAGAATTCTAAATACTCATCAGGCCTTTTCTTGAACAGCATAATCTTCTACCCTAAATAAAATGAAATCTAACCGACTGAAATCCCTACATTCAACCCCAAAATTAGACCTAACAGTATTACCATGCCTTTAAAGCAAGTTCTGGTCAGCCTGATAAGCTTAACTCACACATATGTAAAACATTTAACATTAATAATGAAGTCCCCTAAATAGTTGGAATGCTAATCTCGCCCGAAACTGTTTGGACTAATTGTGTTATTCATACTTCTGTAAGGCCCCGGACACGAAGTCAGCGGGCGCGGGACGGCGGCGGCGCGGCGGTGGCGCGAGGAGCAACGCGTTTCATTGCATAGATTTATATGGAACTGGCCTCGAAGGCAGCGGCGCGGGGAGCGAGAACAGTTCCATATAAAATTATGCATTTGAACACGTCGCTCTCGCGCCGCCGCCGTCCCGCGCCCTCTGACTTCGAGGCCGAGCCCTAAGGCCGCGGACACGAAGTCACCGGGCGCGGTGCGGCGGCGACGGCGAGTGACGTGACGAGCGGCGCGGCAACGTACGTCGTACCGTACGCCGCTCCCCACGCCGCACAAAGGGGTATTTGATACTAAATATAGCTAAAAATATTTTTTAATTTTTTCTCAGCAATATTGTTATCAAGATCGATTGACATTAAATAAAAACAAAATAATACAGACTTATTCTTTTTAATAAAAGCATACATAATACAAAATCTTCTTTAATCACTATATTCATCATTTTCCGAATTTTCCTCGTCCAGAATACTTCCGCTTTCATCTCCAGTTACTCCAGATTCCAGAGGGCATAGTTATACGAGTACTGTTGTACAATTCTTTCCTTGTGAATATTTTATTTGATGCATCTGGAACAAAATGAATGTTGTTTTAATATGTAGTAATTAATTGGCTGGTCATTAAAAAAAAAACCGCTCTGTTTCCGCAACATTTTTGTTCATTATTAACTTTCCAGATTATCCCTGATTACGATTTTATTACTTTTCCTAATCGGACTAGCCCGGAAATATAAGAAAGTTACTCATTTATTAAGCTAGTTCGATATTTTTTTCATAATTTTTAATGTTTCTAATTTAAGCCACGAAAAAGATTCAAAAGATATAAACATTAGTAAAACAAAGTATAAAATAAGCTACATATCTCCATCACTAGAATCCATCATCAACACTTGTTAATAACACTTAATTATTTTGTTATATCATCGCGTAAAGCCTGATTTTTTTAAGGCGCCGAGAACAGAACGTGCACCTTAGACAATAGCTATGTTCCGACTGATGCTACTGGGGGCCTACCACCAGCTCATAAAGCAGTATTATTTTAATATTACTTCAGTGTGAGACAGAGATGAAGCTCTACAGGACGTATAGCTCCATCTCTTTCTCCCACTGAAGTAATATTAAAATAATACTGCTTTTGAGCTGGTGGTAGGCCCCCTGATCAATTGCTAACTCTGGCGCATTGAGACGGCCGCCATAACGTGCACCATGTTTTATACTATTCTACAAAATAATAATATTGCTATTTATTTATTTAAACTTTTCACACACAAAAAGGTACAAAGGGGGACTTAATGCCTTAGGCATTCTCTACCAGTCAACCAAGGGTGGTGAAGAGATTGGATGGCAGGTGCTCTGTTTGAGAGGAACAAAGAAAAAATTAATAAAAATATATCATTAGAAATAAAATAACAGTACATAAATAGGTTAATAATAACTTATAAATAATACACATACATACATATTTTAAATAATATACATACATATTTATTATATTTAAATAAATATGTACAAATTCAAGGGAGAGAGGTATTGAGATGACTCTACTCAATTTATTTTGAAAAAAGAAACTGCAATTTCCGCTTAAATGCATACCGACTGGTGGCCGTCCTGATATCAAGAGGAAGCGCATTCCATAGAAGAATGGACTTAATATGAAAGGAAGAATGAACAAAGTCAGAAGTATGAGCTGCTATAATAGCAAACTTAAAAAAACTGATTATTGGCCATGTTATCATAGTATAAAGAGTTCAAGTAGGCTATCTCAGGCCCAATCCGCGATATAATTGCCTACCATACTTGCCTGTCTCAGGGTTGTCACTTTTAGCTAAATTTTAATTCAGTGCCTAGAAATTGGCAAGGGCCGGGAAGTTCTATTATGTGTTGTCTGGGTTCAGGGTTTGTGAGGTCGGTTTTACCTGTTTGTGTGAATGGCAAAGTTATATTTGCGGTTTTTGAAAAAGTGCTATATCTCAAAAACTGCTAACTATATCTCCTTCAAACCAATTTTCGTTGAAAGTGTTTTTTGACATCTACAGCATATACTTTTATTAGATTTTTTACTCTCTTACTTTAAAAGTTAGAGGGGGGGGCGACACACATTTTACCACTTCGGAAGAGTTTATCTTTCAAACGATTGACTTTGAGAAAAAATGGTTTTGGAAACCTCAATGTCATTTTTAAAGACCTATCCATGGACACCCCAAAAAAAAATTAGGACTTCCCATACAAAACTTGCTGAAAGCTGTGGTTTCGTGCTTGCAACTGACCAAAAAAAAACGCCTTGAATTTATAGACTAAGAGCTTGTGTTTAAATTATTTGCTTAGTAAATTATTTTACTAGTCAGTTTTTTTTTTTAATAGGCATAATGTAGTATTTTTGCAAATAAAGGACAATTTTTTTTATTAAAGCAAACATAATATAATACAAACACATATTGAATCACACACTTATAACAAAATTACAAATTAGCTACAGAAAAATACTTTCTTCGGTTTCGACTATTACGAAATGCTTTGTTATTAAACTTTAATGTGTATTATATCCGCATCCTTATAAATAACTATTGCAAATATGAATCTTAATCGTCAATTAAGCGCAGCCACTGAAGGCGTCTGAAATGGAAAGCACATTTAATATACATTAGGTATCTATCATAAAAAGTTGAATAAAGTGACTAAAATATTATATTAAAAAAAACATCGTATAACAACCTAAAAAAAATAACGCCCGTCTCTTGGATTATAATCAATTTTTGTTCTGTTGTTACGAATGGTTACGATTCGAACTTTGCTCTATTTATCTGATTCACAATTCGCCAAATAGGTATTTGAAATTAGTATTTTATAACTGTAAGTACTTAGTTACTTTACTATACCTACATTACTGAGAAATCGGCATGACTAGGTAAACATAAACAAAGCATTAGCGGCATATCAATTGACAGATCAAAAGTACGTACCTAATACATTTTAGTGGGAAAGTAGGCCTGCCTACTTCGTCTGTCTGATAGATAACTAATACAACAAAAAATAAGTAGGTATCTCATCATCAAGTAAAAATTATATGCTAGAATAAGTGACTTAGTTACCTTTTCTGTTCAGTAGGTAATTTGAACAGAGACAACTCTGGAATCGATGAATTATTTAGACACCCAAACGCACAGCAATAATTTCTCCTGCGATTATCACTCATTTTTCATACATTTAGCAGTGCCGAAAAGCCGCGACGCGGAAACCTTGTGCGGCGTTAGCCCCGACTGGCGCACTCATAAACGGGCTTGATTTTGTTAAGTGTGCGTGCGGCGACGCATAGATACAAGCCGCGCACACATACAAGCCGCGCGCGGTGCGTTTCTATGAAGATAACTTACTTCCTCTCTTTATACTATGATGTTATAGTATCAAATACCCGTATGTGCGCCGCTGCCTTCAAGGCCAGTTCCATATAAATGTATACATATTATGCATTTGAACGCGCCGCTCTCGCGTCGCTGCCGCCGCCGCCCCGCTGCCCGCTGACTTCGTGTCCGCGGCCTAACGGGTGGTGAATAAATGGAGCAATTTATAAATTAACATCAGCTGCAAAGATCAAAGGCTATTCACGAGGTTACAAACGACCTCGACTAAAACTCAAAAGTGCTGATTTTCAGCCATGTTTCAATAAAAAACTTTTGATTTTGAATTCTTGAAACTTTTGACTTCAGTCAATCTTCTTCTATATATTATTTACTAAATGCATATGAAAGCATTTTCCCAACAATATTGGGGTCGGTTTCCAGTCTAACTGGTTGCAGCTGAATACCAGTATTTTACATGGAGCGACTGCCTATCTGACCTCCACAACCCACATATTACATGTGGGTTGTGGAGGACGTACTTATTAAAAATATCTGTCTGTCTGTTTGTTCCGGCTAATCTCCGAAACAGGTGGACCAATTTTGACGGGACTTTAACTGGAAGACAGCTGATGGTATAAGAAGTAGGTAACTTAGGCTAGTTTTATTTTAGAAAAAATAATGAGGCTGCGGGCACGAAACCAGCGGAGCGGGAGGCGCGTGGAGCGGTGTTCGAGCGGGGCGGTGGCGATGGAACAATTTTGTACCGCGGCGTCGTCGCAACCGCTCGGTCATCGCTCCTCGCTGCTGGTTTCGTGCTCGCAACCTTACGTGCTGGCCACGGACAATTCGCTATAGCGAAAATTCGCGCGGCGCGACCGGCGGCGCGTCTTGCGAATGAATCAAATGTATGGAAATGTACTGGGCATGCCACGCGCAGCGGCGACCAGCGAGACGACCGGGGAATTTCCCCGAGCGAATCGCGCGGCACGACTAGCGATCGAAACAAATGTATGAGTTATTACGGCGCAGGCCACGGAGTCGAGCGGCAGACGCGGCGACTACTGCCGGAGCGAACTTAATTTAAAATAGTTTGTTTTTTTTTCGCGAAAATGGAGACGGAAGCTTTTATTGCAGAAATTCTAGCTAGACCAGCTATTTGGAAGTCTAGCCACCCGCAACATAAGTTTAAAAATGTTGTGAAAAAGTTGTGGGAAGAAATAAAACAGCAATTTCTAGATTCTGATGGTGAGTATTTATTTTTATTCCCCGACGCTAAAAACGACTTCTACTTTTTTAGAGGTTTTTTTTTGAGTAAGGGGTTTTTAGATTTTTAATTTAATTTATTAACAGGTACCAATAAATATTTATCAATAGTTTACAAAGTAGTCTTTGAAATTATTTCTTATATCTATGGCTTGCAATGAAGCTCTATTATTACGCCGTGACGTTATAATCCTCCTAGACCTAGTTCTCGATCTCATGTGTCGCCGAAAATCGGGATCAGAATTTCCATCTCTTTCTCATACAATATTATGTAGCAGACATCCAACCTTAATTATAAGTTTTGCATGTTTTGTGTCAGTCTCGATTGCTTTGAGGAAAATGCGCCATTTATTCGTCATAATACCATAAGCACACTCAATTGTCACTCTGGCTCTTGATAACCTTTTGTTAAAAATTCGTTTCGAATGATCTAAATTGCTGGATGGGAAGGGTCGCATAAGAGAAGGTTTCAGTGGGTAGGCTTCGTCACCAACCAGGACGTGTGGGCATAATATATTTGATCCAGGCAACGTTTTCGGCGGTGGTAAATTAAATCGATTGTTAGTAAACAACTCGTTAAGTTTAGAAAAATGGAACGTGCCTCCGTCACTTTGTCTTCCCCTTCCACCGATCTCAATTACAGAAAATTTGTAATCAGCGTCGGAAACTGCTTGTAAGACCAATGAAAAAAAATGTTTATAGTTATAATATTGGCTTCCGCTTCGTGGGGGCTTTTGTATTCGAAAATGTTTCCCATCAATGGCTCCTATACAGTTAGGAAACTGCCATCTTAAGAAAAAGTTATCAGAAATTCTCGTTAAATCTTCACTGGTCAGTTTTGGTGACATATGCTGATTGACGAATTTATTCCATATTGCCTTTAAAGTTTGATAAATCGTTTTAGCAACGGTACTTCGGCCTAGAGAGTATGAATGAGCCAGAGATTTAAAAGTCATCCCAACTGAGAGAAACCTGAAACAAAAATATTTTCTATAAGTATATACACTATACAGTCAGCTATAGGGGATATCCATAAATTATGTCACATATTTTGAAAATTTACATCTGAAATTATTAAATTAAAACAGTATTTCCGAAATTAGTTTCGCTTTATTTTCGACATCTTACGTTACGAAATTTAGTAACCCCTTAACGTGTGACGTAATTTATGGATAATAATTAAACTAAGTGTAACATGATGATCATGTGAACGTCCTTAACTAAATAAATAAGTAAAATTAGGTAACAATTTAATTTTCAGTCAACGATCTTAAGAAGAAGTGGAAGAACTTAAGAGACACATACAGTAAAGAGTTGAAAAGAATTCCTAAGCCCCGATCTGGATCCTCAACTTCAAATTATGAACCGTCGTGGAAGTACTTCACACTTTTAGGGTTTCTGAAAGATGAGTACATGCCTCTTGCGTCCGAATCAAATTTAGATGAAAATGCTCCTACAGTCAATGAAAATGACGACATATACGTGGACGATTTCAGTGGGGTATCTTCACCAGCAACACCACTTTCTCCTGCGCTTACATCTTCACCAATTGAACCCTCAACATCTAGTGGTCAAGATTCTACTAGAAAAAGACAAAGTGTAAGAGACATTCGAGCCGAATACTTAGATATTGAGAAAAAGAAATTAAAAATTTTAGAAAAAGAATCTGCTAAACAACATGACAGTGAAAGACAGGAAAAAAAATCTGAAGATTATCACTTTTTGATGAGCATTCTACCTGAGATGGAAAAATTACCCCCTATGCAGAAAATTAGGCTTAGGAATAAAATTAATCAAGCTCTTTTAGACGAAATTACTGTGACTATGTATGGCGAACCTTATGGGAGATATGGATATTCTACTCAACCAAACCAGCTGAACAATAATTTCAATAATGAGTAGATAATAATATTGTTAAAATTCAATTTTAATCATTGAGAAGACTGATTGTTATTAGATTTATTATTCAATTTTAATTAAGATAATTATAGTGATCGTAAGTGGTTAGCTGATTAAAGGGGAAGTAAATTGGAATGATTTTCAGGGTAAATAAAAATTTGACTGTGATTACAAAAGGCTGATTAAAATTGAGAAAAGTTGTTATTACAATTAAAAGTTTAAAATAAATAATTTTTTAAATTGTTTTCGTTTGTTTTTTTTTTCTAGTAAAGTGGGTTAGTACTGTAAAGAGCACGTCAAACTTGACACTAAAATGGTTTTTTCTTATTCTATGGCAAATCTATAACATTGATTAAGAGCGCGCGTTTGTACCTTTGTATGCAAGCTTGATATGCTCTATACTGAATCAGTATATGTATAGATATACGCACAAATAAATACCTTAACGTCAAAAACAATTTTTCTGCAGCACTTAAAACCCTGCTTGAATTCATCTTTTTCTCCAGTTCTGATTGAATGCTCCCAAGTATATAATCGAATGTTTCGACGCTCATTCTGGTGTATTGGAAAAAAAAATCTGGGTGCTGCCTATATTTTTCATATTTTTGGTGGAATTCTCCGTCTGTAACACGATTTCTATTTAATTCGTGTACTCCACTATATCTTCCAAACATTAAATCTTGAGCAAAAAAGCTGCTACTCTCCAAACAACGTCGAGCTAACTTTGATAAAGCCATCTCGTCTCCTCGTCTACACTGGTCGCGGCGGCGAACGCAACTGCCCGTGGCGTGCTTGCCGCGCCGCGCGAATTGCCGCGCCGCCCGCCGCGCCGTCGGTCGCGCCGCCGGTTCCCGTGGCCAAGGTGTTAGGATGGGGACCACGCGGGCGAAGCCACTGACAGCAGCTAGTATATTACGTAATAAAAATGTGTTCACATAAAAATTCGGACAGGTAGCGAGGTAGCACGCAATATTAGGCACCTTAATTAAAATTAATTAAGAACGAGGTGGGAACTAGTGTAATAATATAATTTATTAAAACAGTTTTATATTAATGAGTTAAAAGAAAAATGGGACTAAATGGAGTGGTCCTTGAATAAATAATTATTCATAAACATGTACTTTATTTAGTTTTTTATGGGCGACAAAAGTAAAATAAAATTAATACTGGATTCATAATGAACATTATACCTACGTACCTATAAAAAATAAATAAAGTACTAATCAGGGAATTGTTTGTGAATTCTACGCATTCATTTTTCATGGAATACTTAGGTTAGGTATTCTTAGCCTAAGCAAGCTTTGTGGCTCGTGTGATTTTACCAAGTCATAAATCTGAATCATTCCACTTTGCCCCATCAAGGTCTAACGTAATGGTCTAAGGTCTAATATAATAAGTCTAACGTTACCAGTCCTAGTTACATTTTACTTAGATATACATTTCTGTCTTTCCCAAACAAATATAAAATACGAGCATACCCCACCTAAACAAATTCTAAGGTGCCAACCCTGGTGGGGCAAAATCCAGTGGAATCTGCCACACCAAATCGAACTAGTGGGGCAGATACCACTGTAAAATTTTAGACATTCCACTTTGCCTATCAGTGGGGCGACTTGGTGGGGCAAAGTGGAATGATTCTCTTTGATTATTTATGTCTAGATATGGTGTCGCGCTGCAAAAGAACTAAAAAAACCGGCCAAGTGCGTGTCAGACCACGCACAATGAAGGGTTCCGTAGTTGGGATGAATTTTTCCCAAGAACAAACTTAACTTTGTAGTTGAGAAACATGTTCTTGCAACCGCAAATGTAAGTTTTAGCACTTTGTTGGCGTGATTAATATGTATACCCATACCAAATTACAGTTTTCTAGTACTAAGCGTCTCTGAGATAAGCTGCGGACCGACAGACAAACAGACAGACAGACGGACATGATGAAACTATAAGGGTTCCTTGTTTACTACGGAACCCTAACAAAAAGCCAACTTTGTTATGCTGGTGTGCGTGACAGCTACTGACGTCTTACACTCGCGTCACGTCATTGTGCCTTTCTAGTGTGCGTACATTTAGAGGCCAACTGTTGGCCGCTATTATTATATTTTTTTTCGACGATTTCACAGCTTAGACTGTCTATTTAGACATATTTATATTTTTGTCATAAATGCTGCTTAAAGAAATCATTGACTCACAGTTTGAGTTTCATTAAAGCATCCTTTCATATTAAGATAAAAATCAGCACAAAAACGAACCTCGATATTAATATTCTTTTCAATACACCTCCCACACAATACCACGTTCAGGGAAGAGTAATACCTACCTATCCTCATCAAAGGAAAACCTTACCCGGAATCCTTTAGAAGGGGTTTAAAGGTGAGCCGCTACGTAGAAATTGTCGCTATATGTTACGAAAAGTTCTGTAAGGTTACCATACATGACCAATTTCACCTTCAGTTTTACCTTATCGACTGACATATTGACCTGTTTTATTCTAATACTTCAGCCGTTGTTCCTGCGCCTGATCTCCCTTAGGTTATGTCAGATTGCACCTGTTTCTATGCATATATTTGCGCACTATAATATCCCCCACGCTAAAGTGCTGAAGTCTTAGCTGAGATTGACCGCCATGATCGAAATTCGATCCTGGAGGACTATTATTGTTACTTTAGCTAAAAAGTTTTAGGCAATAAATTCTTTAATAATTGGAAATTTTAATCAGCATTAGCTCTTTTCTGGTTTGACTTAGTTTTGATGGCTAATACTGCACTCTGATATTTTATGTAATACTGCGGTCACCTCCTTTAATTTATTTGTGAAGATTTGTAATTAGCACAGAACTGTTTACATTTTATGTAACTGATTATATTTGACTGTTTCGTGTATGTGCACGTTAGGTATGTGTCTGATCAAGTCAAACTGATACAGTTTCACTGCTCAGTTTAACATCTCCGTGTACGGGGAGCTTAACCGTTTTCTGGCTGCCTCGAAAACCAATATATTGATTTTCAAAATAAATTATTCTGGTATCCTTTGGTTACAATAATTTTTTTGTTCATTTTTTATATTAGGTGCGTAAAAAAACCATAAAATTATTTTCCTTTATTTATAAAAAAATATATAAATATAAAACTGACAACTAAAACCCAACTACGACAAAAAAGTCAGCTAAAAAGGTATAATAAACAAGACATCACCATCATCATCATTATTTGTTCCTCTCAAACAGAGCACCTGCCATCCAATCTCTTCACTACCCTTAGTTGACTGCTAGAGAATGCCTAAGGCATTAAGTCCGCCTTTGTACCTTTTTTGTGTGTGAAAAGTTTAAATAAATAAATCACAGACAGACAAATTAAAAATCCGGAGTCACACGGACATAAATCGAACAGACTACGTACGAAAAATTCGTCTGCTTGACAACGTAAATAATGCAATGAACTTAGGTGAACTTGTAAAATGAAACCCATTGCGATCAATTGTTATTATGTGTGTTACACAATTACCCCGCCGGGACCCAGCGGTTTAGGCAGTGCGTTCTGTCAGTGAATGAATAATTCAAGAAAAAAAACCTTAAAGAATTTATTTCAATTAAACCGTTTACAGGCACTTTTGAATTGTTAAGGAGGCGGTCAGTCAGAAATATGAAGCTAGTTCCCCATTCCAAAGCGTAGTAGGCTCCTATGGAGAAGAACGGGCAAGAAACTCCACGGACTCTTAAGGCGCGGCGCCCACTATCGGTGGGCATCGGTGCGGCTCGGTACAGCTCGGGCGCTTTACGGCGGCTTCGGGCACTTTACGGCGGCTTTGGGCGCCTGAGGGCTGCTTGGAGCGGCTTCGGGCGCCTCAGAGCTGCCTCGGCAATCGTAAGTATACCTAAGGACGCCGAGGCTGGTTTCGGGCAGCTCGGGTGGCATTTTCGTGGCCAGACAAGTCGCAGAACAGTCATAACGTTCACCGCGCGCACCTCCATCAGCTTGGCAACACCCAGAGGAAAATAAAAGGTAACAACCTCAATTATTACACGTATAGGTTCGTTTTATTTGACGATGACAGAAGAAAAGTTGATTATTCTATAAAATCTTCTTTTTTGCCTTAAGGCTCCAAGTTTCTCTTCTTCTTTAGCAAGATGAACAATGAGAACTAAGTCCCAATCCACCATTATAAACACACACGCACAACTGTTTTCACGTAACGTTACGACTGCTCTGCGACGTGTCTGCCACCCGAATTATTCTTAGTTTTGCCGAAGCTATCCGAAACCAGCCTCGGCGTCTTAGGTATGCTTACGACTGCCGAGGCAGCTCTCAGGTGCCCGAAGCCGCCCGAAGCAGTCCTCAGGCGCCCGAAGCCGCCGTAAAGCGCCCGAAGTCGCCATAAGCGCCCGAAGCCGCCGTAAAGCGCCCGAGCTGTACCGAGCCGCATCGATGCTCACCGATAGTGGGCGCCGCGCCTTAAGCGTCCGTAATCTATATCTTTACTTCTATACTAATATTATAAAGAGGAAAGATTTGTATTTTTGTATGTAACGAATAAACTTAAAAAATACTGGACCGATTTGAAAAATTCGTCCAGGAATGGATAGCTACATTATCAGCAAGTAACATAGGCTCTATATTTTATCCCCGTATTCCCACGGGAACGGGAACTACGCTGGTGAAACCGCTTAACGTCCGCTAGTAAAAATATTAAACAAAGAACAATACAAAAATTAAAATAAATAATATATTTTTTTTTATTTTAATTTATGAATTAGCCACGGCAGCAAGATTTTTTAAACAGTTGTTCTCTATGTAAACTCACCCTGTACATTAGACAAAGTTATATTATTATGTTGTAGTAAAGCCAAATTCAAATTAATTAAAGTATCTCATATATTATTTAGTTCAATAGGGTTATCCTAATGAGTTTGGCGTCCGTGGTTTTTATTGATTAATGTATCACAAGTGTCGTAAGAAGCTTTTGTTAATAATCTACTAAAATGAAGACATTTCGAATTATCGAAAGAAAGTACCCTGTGAATTTAATTTCGAGCAATAGTACGGTGGATAAAGATGTGCAGTCGATGCTCTGGCCTTTGGATTTGATGCAGTATATCATGTTCTGTCCTAAATATCGCATCAAAAATGATTATATAACTACAAATGGCTTAATTTCCAATATTATTTCGATGATTGTAACACTAATATTTATGTTTATGTACATGCACTGTACCTTTTCGGTGGACCCGAAGAGTCTTGGATTTCCAACTTTCATGATTGTTTCGTCATATACTGACTGTTTCTTCTATTGTTTCGGTTTTGCTATGAATTTCGTCATCGGAATCATTCGGACCAAAAACAATATCCAGTTTGTCCTTACTTTTCAAAAAGTGCACAGATTTCTCAACAATACAACTAATGTGGACCACTTCATTATTTGGAATTGGATTCTTGGAATCATGGCTCTCGGTTTTTATGTCATTGTTTTTACTGCTTTATACGTACAAATGAGTACACCTTTCCATTACGTATATGTTTGCTACATTTTGGTTATTTTCGATTTTAATATTGTTTATGCCACGCGAGTCATTAAATTGTTGGAAAACAAAGTTATTCTATGGAATATTCAAGTTTTAAATGCTCGAGAGTTGGAAGACATACAGAGAGAGAATTATGTCAAAAAAGTCTTTAAGGCTTACCCTGAAATACTGGAGTGTTATAATATCCACAAAGCTAGTTGTCAGCAATTTGTAAGTATTTTACTACATCATTAGCCTATAGCAGTCAACTGCTGGACATAGGCCTCTCCAATTGCTCGTCATTCAGCTCGATCGGCAACTCTCATCCAGCCTTTTTTAGTTCATAGTCCATTAAATTGTAAGAGGAAAATCACTAAAAAAGAATCAAGAGATTAGACAAAACACAATACTCAAAAAGCAATAATTATAGTTTTTGTTTTAGTTATTTAATTTTGCCACTTTTCAGATACTATATTACATTTTAGAAGTAGTAATTCACTCTCTGAGTTACACTCAACTGGCAATTGAAACGTTTAAAAAAGGAATATTGATGAATAACATGGTGAGTATTTACTGAAAGTTCTTTATGCCGACGCGTGGTCGGTGCATAGGGATATACACTATTTGGGATTGTTCTTAAATTCCATTACTGTGATTCTTGATTGTAGTTATATTGACGTGTATTGTATAATTAATATTATTGTTTTTTTTTTCTCAGTTATTTTTAATCATGGTCTGGTAGTTTGGCGGTTTACCCAAATGTCCTTTCTTTGGTATTATGTCCTTTCTTTGGTATTATGTCCTTTCTTTGGTATTGTTCGTCGAATCATTGAGCTCCTTGAATTGAACAGCACGATTACTGACAAATTCATGCACTGATTGGATAGGTCCACTCAATCTTTGTGGTTCTTTCCTCAAAATACCATATCAAATACCAATCTACATGGTCTTCACGAGATCTGGCCAAGATTATGTCTATGGACTTCAAAAGAACTGGCCTCTGAGTTTGTTTGGGCCTTCTCAGAGTAGCCAGATAGGAAACGCCGACCTAACGTAGTTTAAAAAACCGGCCAAGTGCGAGTCGTACTCGCCCATGAAGGGTTCCGTAGCAGCAAGTAACATTGAATGAAAGGTAAAATGCGGTTTACGATTTATGACGTATTAAAAAAAAACTACTTGTTAGATCTCGTTCAAACCAATTTTCGGTGGAAGTTTACATGGTAATGTACATCATATATTTTTTTTAGTTTTATCATTCTCTTATTTTAGAAGTTACAGGGGGGGGGACACACATTTTACCACTTTGGAAGTGTCTCTCGCGCAAACTATTCAGTTTAGAAAAAAATGATATTAGAAACCTCAATATTATTTTTGAAGACCTATCCATAGATACCCCACACATATGGGATTGATGAAAAAAATTTTTTTGAGTTTCAATTCTAAGTATGGGGAACTCCAAAATTATTTGTTTTTTTTTCTATTTTTATGTGAAAATCTTAATGCGGTTCACAGAATACATCTACTTACCAAGTTTCAACAGCGTAGCTCTTATAGTTTCGGAAAAAAGTGGCTGTGACATACGGACGGACAGACAGACAGACAGACAGATAGATAGACAGACAGACAGACAGACAGACAGACAGACAGACAGACATGACGAATCTATAAGGGTTCCGTTTTTTGCCATTTGGCAACGGAACCCTAAAAATATGATTGATGTGTAAAAGTATTTATACAAATCATAGAGGTTCAAAGTAAACTAGAGCAGACACCATGAACAAAATTTTTGCGCAACACGTTGTAGTCTAGGGACCACAAACGTCTTAGTCATTACCTGACGTTTGGCAGGACATGACAAATAATGATAAAATAACTTTTGAAAATGCCTTCTTGTGTCAAGAAAAATTGTTTCCATCACTCCAGAAAATCAAATATAGCTCAAAGTGTGACATATCATCGGTAAAATCAGTCGTTTTAAACTCATTTAAAAATATAAATAAATTACAATAGCCATTTTCTGAAAATCAGAGATTATTTTGTTTATATTTGTTTTTATTGTTTGTTTTATTTAGTTTTTTTTGAGTATTTTAGTTTTTTTAAATTACATTTTAATTAAAATTTGTATGCCTTCGCGGCAAAACAGCGCTCAAATATGTTAACAAATAAATTAAATAAAAAAATCGGAACAGACACGACATAATTATTTTATCTACCTACCAATGTACCTTACGATGTAAATAAAGTCTAAAATGATTTAGTACTTTGTACTATTTTATAAAATTCTTTCCAAATTATGGATTTTCTTTCTCAGTACAAATTATGGATAACGTTAAATTATCATCATTTTATTAAAAATAGGCCGCGGAAATGTGACCTAAATAAGACTTTTCTTTGGTTTGTTTTACTTTTTTAATTAAATACCCTTAATTTGAAGGTTCATGTTCTGACCATTCAAACCGGGAACGACGGATAACATTTATGCAAAAGAAATCGCAACGACGAAACGTGGTTGCCAAGTGAACAATCCCACATAATGTTCATCGTTCAGACGTCCCGCGACGGCTCAATTTATTTAAATATCTGTTTATTATGATCGTAGCAATAAACATTTATTTTGTTACAGAATCAAACACTTTTCACGTTGTCAGCCGTTTTATCTTGGATGATAAAGGATTTGATGTGGCAAACAATATTCATCCGGCAATGTGAGAAATTCTACTTAGCCATCGGAAGTGTTCAAGATACTTGTGCACTTATGTTGAAGTCAACTTGCTCAGGTTTTTTTTTTATTTGCGTACACGCTTCTGCCCCCGACCCACCGCGTCACATTCCATCTCCCGCGCTATTACTTTGTTTTAAAGCTACGGTTTTCTAGAAAAGCGGTGGCCACACTTGACGGCCGCAGTGACGGCTGTCATTGAAATGATGACAGCGGCAAAGATTTAAATCGTTAGATTCGCCATACCGCGTCAAAATAGAATAGAATAGAGTTTTTCTTTATTCGAGTAACCAAAACTCAACAAGATTATTAGTAAAACTTACGACTGTATTAGTAAGCACAGACACTAAACAAAAACAAGGAAAACAATACAATCAATAACGGTTGGTCACCGCTGCGATATCCCATGAGAGGGCACAACAGTGACCCACGTATTCACAGTCCAGGCGACTCGCAACCATGCTTAAGACACTGTTGGAGCTGCAGGAGCTGAAGGAAGCGCACCTTTTACACATTGTTGCGTAAAATCAATCTACCTGCGAACACAAAAGACAGTCGCATTTCTGTTTGGTTTTGACACCTCTGACACACAATGACGCACTGCCTATACTTGTTTGTCATGAAAACGCTATTTATAATGTGTGAGCTCACTTTTCTCAGTATGGACACTGTTTCTTGTGACTGAGTACAGTGAGGGCAAATCTAGCGATTTAAATCTTTGGGGGGCGGGATTTGCTTTACGGTGTTAACAACGCTTTCTAGGAAACCACACTAACTTACTTTCATAATCAACGTTGAGTGACGTCATTCGCCCGTAAATTGCGGACGTTACATGAGCGGTCACCGACTCTTCTAGGTATCCGTAGCCTTAGCGTTCTTTCTGACATTTTTATTTTTGCTCAGATCCTAAGGGTTGGGTGATGTGTAAAATCAGACTGGTAGTTTCAGAGATTAGCGCATTCAAACAAGAAAAAAAAACAAACTCAAATAAGCATTATGAGTCGTGAACTTTTGGATTTTTCAAATTTTTATTTACGGTTTTAACAGTTTCATGTCCATTTATTTTTTGACAGATAATGAGAAAAAGCTGTGCAAGAACGTACTGCGCTTACATCGAGCATCGTTCAGCAAGATACGTGTGTGTTGCTTGTTCTACGCAGACGCTGCGTTACAATTAAGTGTGATGAGCTTTCTAACCAACTACATTGTTGTGTTGCTACAGTTCGCATTCTTGTAACTCTGGCTTCAATAAACAAATTTTAGTCAAGATTACCTACTTTTTTTTCCTATGATTCCAAAAATTATGGAGTTTCAATTTTAATTCCTGTAAATATTAGCGGCATATGTTTATCTGGCTGATCAAACAATTTGCAGTGCGTTGCGATGTCGTGCGAAGGCGTACAGTGGGAAAAAAATGACGTTTTTTGTTCAAATCTGCCTACACCACAATTTTTGACGTATCGCTGCCATTTTTAGGGTTCCGTTGCCAAATGGCAAAAAACGGAACCCTTATAGATTCGTCATGTCTGTCTGTCTGTCTGTCTGTCTGTCTGTCTGTCTATCTGTCTGTCTGTCTGTCTGTCTGTCCGTCCGTATGTCACAGCCACTTTTTTCCGAAACTATAAGAGCTACGCTGTTGAAACTTGGTAAGTAGATGTATTCTGTGAACCGCATTAAGATTTTCACATAAAAATAGAAAAAAAACAAATAATTTTGGAGTTCCCCATACTTAGAACTGAAACTCAAAAAATTTTTTTTCATCAATCCCATACGTGTGGGGTATCTATGGATAGGTCTTCAAAAATAATATTGAGGTTTCTAATATCATTTTTTTCTAAACTGAATAGTTTGCGCGAGAGACACTTCCAAAGTGGTAAAATGTGTGTCCCCCCCCCTGTAACTTCTAAAATAAGAGAATGATAAAACTAAAAAAAATATATGATGTACATTACCATGTAAACTTCCACCGAAAATTGGTTTGAACGAGATCTAACAAGTAGTTTTTTTTTAATACGTCATAAATCGTAAACCGCAATTTACCTTTCATTCAATGTTACTTGCTGCTACGGAACCCTTCATGGGCGAGTACGACTCGCACTTGGCCGGTTTTTTTTTTATACACTCCTGAGATAACACACTTTGGTGTGTAACGTACAAGCAACACCCGCGTTGATTAATCTTTGTTGATTCCGTTTTTTAATATTTTTTATCTCTTATTTTTTACATTATCCTATCTTTTATAAAATTATTTATTCTGATACCTAATTTATTAAAACGGACACACACTTCCCTGTTTATTATTCTAGCGTATGGCACTCGTGGGTTGCAGCTGAAAATCAGCGTCAGGTGGTAACACTTTGTGTTGTCATCTGACAATATGCTGAGCTGAGGCCCTTTTGGCATTATAATCATTGTTTTCTGTTTTTATAGTTATAAGGTGTATTTTATCTGCAGTAGGTAATGCCAATAAACGCATTTTTCTTTCTTTATTTGATTCTTAATACATAATTTCTTGAGACAGGAATGAGTGGAGGGAAATAGGGGAGGCCATGTCGCAAGACAGTCTGACCCGACCTACTAATTATATCACTAGTAAACCCAATACAACAAAAAGATGATGTAAACACCCCTAGTAATTATAGACCCATAGCGTTGTTGCCGACTTTTTCGAAGATTTTTGAAAAGGCCATGTGTAACAGACTAAACTTTTTCTTAGAAAAATACAATATTCTTGATGACTGTCAAAATGGTTTTAGGAAGACAAGATCCACAACATGTGCAGTTTACAAATATGTCCAAACAGCTCTCCAACAAATAAATGATAAAAGGTATGCACTAGGCCTGCTACTCGATATGTCAAAAGCCTATGATAAAGTATCATATACTATATTACTAACAAAACTTTACGGTTCCGGTATACGTGGCCCTGCTTACAATTGGTTCAAATCATATTTAAACAAGAGAAAAAAACTAGTCTAGATTGAACACCACAATATTAAAGATAGGGAGATAGTAATAGTGCGGTCCCAGATGAGAAATCTCACATGCTCCATACCCCAAGGCAGCGTTCTGGGCTGCATACTATTTTTAATATATATCAATGACCTCCCAAAAATGCTAAATGAACAAACTACATTACCAGTACTATTCGCCGATGATATCTCCATACTTGTGAAATGTGACAAAAATATCACTGGTTTGACAATATCATCATATATCATTATCTTTAATTAAAACCACACAACATAAAACATAACATCACGCCTGTAATCCCCGAAGGGCTAGACAGAGGTAAAACCAATCTTTGTATTTTTTTATTTTCTGCTTTACTACTAGTAGGGTAAATTCGTTAGAGATGGCCATAGTTTTTTTAGGGTTGAATAAAACTGAAAATATTGAGATCAAAATCAGTCTTTAGAAAATCAGCATAAAATATTTTTATAATGTGAGGAACATAGATAAAAAAATAAAAAATAAACATAACTGGCCGTCTCACCCGGTATATACGGTAGTGATGGCCGTAGTGGTACGGGACAGATGGCCGGCAATAGATTTGCCTCTGCCTTTCCCCTTTTCTTTGATTTCTGCTTGCTGGAGCTCATTGTTCTTATTCTGGTCCACATTTAGAGCACATGGCATCAAATTCTCATGTGGGGTATAGATTACAGATCGAACATTGAAGCCATTCTTCATGAGATGGGTTTTATAATATTTTTCGCTACATCCAGCACAATTATCAGCTTTATCTTCTGCGTCTTCTTCACCAGGTGTATCACATAATATTGGTTTCTCCTTACTAGTGTTACTTTCAGACTTTCTTTCTATTTGTTTGACAGCCGTTATATGGCCATCTCTCCTTTTTGTCCGGGTAAGATGGTCATCTCAATTTTTAAACTTACGAATTACAATTACTTTCCCATTTTGAGGTGAGATTAGAACGAAGAAAAACATACACCAAACACAATACATTCCCAAAAACACAAATAAGTAATAAAAAATAATAGTATTTCCGGATGGTATACGAACCTACTATAAAATTTCACAACTACAAAATTCAATTAAGGCCATTTTACTTACTTTTTTACTTATTTTTGCACAATGTTTTGTTTGAATATTGTTCGTGGTGGCGCAGGAAGTGTATTAATTTAAATACAGCGCCACCTTGTGAATAAATGAGCAAAATATATTGATTGACCAACTCTCCCATACGGCCATCTCTAACGAATTACCCTATGTCTTTTAAAATATTGTTACGTACCGTGCCATTTAAAGTGGTTATTATTAAACTACTGCATTAAATCTTAGGGATTTTTTAGGATAGTTTTTTTCACTCCCCTACAAGTAGCTTAGCTTTTATGTGTAATTAAAAGGGGGTTGATTTGATTAAGTGATCTGCTTTCTCATCGCCCATTCGCTGAGCCATCCGATAGGTCGAACAAGTACAGTGGCGCCACACTTCCGCGTGCGCCTTTTCATAAAAACTAGTTGGTCGTGACTCGTAAAATAACGTGTTCCGCGCGCTATAAACTTTTCTAAAAGAAAATGGTCCTTCGATGATTTCGTGTGAATTGTCACACGAAATCATCGAAGGACCATATTCTTCTTTTTTTTTTCCAACAAGATACAAACAATAACATTAATGCCTGTGGAATATATGTGTTGTGAAGTTAATCAGGATTCAGGGTTACAGAACACGCCTCCGAGCACATAGGAGCGCGAGGCAGTGGACTGGAGTTGCGGTAAGCTTTTTCGAATCCTCACCCAGAACTACTAGACAAATATTCAACGCAATTTACTATTTACTGCGTCGTTGGTCTAGTGGTCGCAAGCGCTACTGCTGAGCATGAGGTCCTGGGTTCGGTTCCCGGATCGGGCTAAGTGTTATTGGGTTTTTCTATCTGAAACAAAGCGTGATGTTATGTTATGTATATTTTATGTTACTATTTACACTAGGTACTAAATTAAATGACTGATTATCCAAATAAATGCAAACATCAATCAAATTAAATACATAGTTTAAAACAAAGTCACTTTTCGCGTCTGTCTGTGCGCTTAGTTTTTCTAAATTACACAATCTACTATATAAAAATAAGTCGGGTTTTCCTTTCTGACGCTATAACTCCAGAACGCACGAACCGATTTCCATGGTTTTGCATTCGTTGGAAAGGTCTCGGGCTCCGTGAGGTTTATAGTAAAGAAAATTCAAGAAAAATTTCAACAGAAAAGCGAAAAAAAAACAAAAAATCTTTTTTCACATACAGCGCCATCTCTGATACATAGCATGTACTACAAACCAATATTTTAAGTAGATGACGCCGGTGCGTGATACATTGTTTGACAGCTACTCATTGTTCTCTGCTCAGTTAATTTCATGTGACAAACCGGTATTGTGTTCACTGTGAAATTGTGAAAAAAAAGTTAAAAAAAAGTTATTCGTTTCCTAACATTTCAATTGGAAACCATCAAATCAATCACGTGTATTGTGCAAATTTTTATTCAATTTCAACAGCAGGCATTTGTCTTTAAGGTGGTAAGTTGAACTGTGTAAATTATGTGGATCGTGCATTTGAGGTTAAATTCACCACTCTGTCCATAGTCCAAAATGCCTAGAGGACGACGTGCGAACATCGGCCGCCGCACAAGACATGCAAGCCAACAACAAGTGTATTCACAGAACTTAAGCGAAGAAAGACAAAATATAATAAGAGAAAATGCCCGATTGAGACAACGCGTGAGCACACGAAGATCATTGGCATCATACAATCGCTTGGCATTCCAATATGATCCCACTGCGAACTACAGTGATGATGAAAATTTAGATATTGGACCAATGACGACTATATGCCGATATTGCAATGCGTTAAAGTTCAAAAGAGAAACGGCTGGATTGTGCTGCGCAAGTGGAAAAGTCAAACTGGATCCATTACTTACACCACCACAGCCACTGAAACCATTGTTCGATGGAAGTGATCCCGATTCCAGCCATTTTCTTCAACACATCCTTGAATACAATAACTGCTTTCGCATAACTTCCTTTGGAGCTAATATCATTCGAGAAGGCGGCTTCATGCCGACTTGCAAGGTAAAATATACAACACACATAACCAATCACTCACACCAACACAATGAATTGCAACAAATAACAACTACACATACACCACACACTACACCATCACACGATGAGAAGTTACACCGTATTCTTCAACAAATGATTGTTTGCAATTACAGATACAAGGACAAATATATCATTTGCATGGTTCAATGGTGCCAACACCAGATGAACCGCATCAATTTCTGCAAATATATTTCATTTCGTCGATGGTGGATCAGCTGAATGTGCGGTGCAATATACAGGGAACACAACAGTTAAAGAGACGAATTATTGAACAGTTGCAAGCTTTTTTTCACGCTAATAATGCTGTGGTTAATATGTTCAAAACAGCATTGGAACGAATGCCATCGGATACGCACAAATTTGTCATAAGAGCGGATTGTACCCCAACAGGTGAACATGTGCGAAGATTCAATGCACCCACCGTTAATGATGTTGCTGCAATTATTGTTGGCGATCCAACTAAATCGCGAGACATTGTCGTTCAGCGAAGAAGCAATATCATGCATCGTGTAAACGAGACACATCGTTTGTGGCGACATCTGGATTATTACTCTTACCAACGACTTTTGCCGATTTGTAGACTCTCAATTAGCTCTTATTTAAAATGTTTTCCCAAACATTAGTGAGAATTATCAGAATTATGCTTGGTTAAGTCAACGAGCAATTCTTGCCGCAAAGAATAATGATGTACACGCACTGAATTTCACCATTCAATCAAAAATTGCTGGCGATTTGGTGACATACAAATCCGTTGATTCCATAACAAATCCCGATGATGTAGTAAATTATCCAACGGAGTTTTTGAACTCTCTGGAGTTACCAGGATTTCCACCACATAACTTGCAACTCAAAGTTGGTACAGTTATTATGATATTGCGTAATTTGAATCCACCGCGACTTTGCAACGGTACTCGACTTTCGGTAAAAAGACTTATGCCGAATTTGATTGAGGCAACCATTATTAACGGAAAGTATGCAGGTGAAAATGTATGTATTCCTCGAATACCAATGATTCCGACTGATCTTCCGTTTGATTTCAAACGATTGCAATTTCCAGTTAGCAATGACAATTAACAAGTCGCAAGGCCAATAGCTTAGTGTTTGCGGGATAAATTTAGAAAATCATTGTTTTTCACATGGGCAGTTATACGTTGCGTGTTCACGAGTTGGGAAACCATCCACTTTGTTTGTGTCAACGTCAGACCAAAAAACAAAAAATGTGGTTTACCAAAGAGCACTTCAATGAAACGGATAATTTGCGGACACGTATAACGCTTCGATTCAGTATTTACTTTGGATTCACTTTCATTTACTTAGAGAAGTTCAACTAAATAAAACTTCATTTTTGTAATCGAAATGAATTCATTACTGTTGTGAAATGAAATAATGAAATAAAATTTTTCCTTTTCAAATATAATATTATAAATGCAAAAGTAAGTTTGTTTGTTACGCCTTCACGCTAAAACGGCTGAACGGAGTTGGATGAAATTTGGCACATATATAGATGATGCCCTGGAAAAGAACATAGGATACTTTTTTTTTTTTCCCGCGGGATCGAGACTTATGCGGGTGAAACCGCGGGGCGCAGCTAGTTACGAATAAAGCCTGTGTGTGTCTCTCAGTGGTCTGTCTGGATATGTCGCATAGACTTTAAAACGCTTCGAACATCGCCATTGTTTGAAATATTTCAACACTCTTTGTTACTGTTCCTGATCTTTTCTGTAGGTTTCGGGAAATGTTATAAAAAATCTGTTGACTGTATCCACTACTAAATAACGCAAGTTACTATGGTGCTTCTGCGTTACGAAGTCAGATTGCAATAGTGCTGTCTCTTTCTCGCATAGACTTTAAAACGTTTCGAACATCGCCAACGAAGACGTTACTGTTCCTGATCTTTTCTCTAGGTGTCGGATTATTTTTTTTTTTTTTGTCAAGTAACCCATTATCTCATTCATTTTGTTACTTTTCAGATACTGTATTTTATTTTAGAAGTATTCATTCACTCTTTGGTTTATATTCAAGTGGCAATCGACGTTTTGAGACCAGGCACAATGATAAAAAATATAGTGAGCATAATGTTACTATCATTTTTGTCACCATAAAAATACACAGTGTAAGGGACATCGACGTCCAAGCTGTTGCCATGAATTCAGCGAATGATTCTGAACCCTCGAGCGAAAATACATTTTTTGTCAGTTATTGAGCTGTTTCATATAAAAGCCGTCTTTCCATCCTCGCCGCCGAGGCCCACCGCGACGTCCCCGTCCATCCCCACCCCGACCCCTGCTTGAGCCAGCCCGCGCCACTGAGACTGTAGAAATTCTCCTACTAATAATATTAATGTGATCCAGCCTGTCTCTTGTTGTCCTCTCCTAGAGACAACCTAAGCCGAGGTCCGTACCCCACAGGGGGTGCCTTTAGCGTGTAGTCGTTTACTTTTTAAGTTTTATGCCCTGGCTGGAGGCCTTAATTTATTGAGGCAGCCACTGGAAAGTCCAGTTAAGCAATCGACAACCTTCAAGGATGGCCAGCAAGAATATATATTCAAAAAAACATACAAAAGTGGCACGGTAACACGGTCAAAATATTATGACGAAATTTTTTTACGCTGGTGGGTCGAGCTAGAATCATGTACTGAGTTCATGGTAACGGTTTCCTCGTCGATGTCCCTAATACCCGGGATATTGTGGTGGTATGCACGACGACACAACACTTCCTGTATTAGCGGACCTTTCATCGTACGGAAAACCAATACATCGTGCGAGATGGAAATGTGTAACATGATGTGTCGTCGTGTTACAGTTTTTATCAATAACCTCGAATGTTTGTTTTGTTATAGGATAAAACAACAATGCTGGCCGTGTTCATATTTAGTTGGATGATAAAGAATTTTATGTGGCAAACAATGTTGATCCAGCAATGCGAGAAATTCTACTTGGCTATTCAAAGTGTTCAAGATACTTGCGCACTTACTTTGAAGTCAAATTGCTCAGGTTATTGCTCTACAAAAATATTTTACCTTAGAACGCTAACACACTGTGATGCCATGGCGACGTCACTGGCTACGTAGCTATGGCTACCTCTGGTTACCTACCGTAGCCAAATGAGGTTGCCAAATAAGTAGTCATAACACGCGGGCGTCTGTCCTAGCGATTAGTTAGCCATTGAGTGGGAGAGACGTAACTTAAGTACGACGTAACGTAAGTGACTGGCGATATAAGGGCAGGTCTGGAAGATACCAAAGTTACTGCACTAGTGTTGGTTGATTTCTCGAATGCTTTTAATACCGTCAGTCACGATATCCTGTTAGCCATTCTGTCCTATATTATGGTCTATCCCAAGGCACTGGAATGGTTCTCCTTTTATCTTCAGGAACGTCAGCAGTCCGTTCATGTTGGGAATTCTTCATTATGCTGGTGTGATTTAGATACTGGCGTTCCACAAGGCGGTATTCTTTCTCCTCTTCTGTTTTCTATATTTATCAATTTTTCCTCCATTTTCGTAATTGCACCTACCACAGTTTGTCTCTGCATCACCCAAAGGTTGACTGGTAGAAAATGCCTGTGGCATTAAGTCCACCTTTGTACATTTCTGTGCTTGAAGTATTAAATAAATAAATAATAAATAACTTGTATAAAAATATTGGCGACTTGGCTACGCGTTGGCAGGTCGCCAGAGTATCCAATCTCCACGTAGGGGCTGGTCGGTCGTGGCTATGCTTCCAAATTGGCAACGTCGCCAGACCGTAGCCAAGTGAGTTAACTGTCATACATTTCAATACGAATTGTTTGGGTACGTAGCCGGCGACATCGCCATGGCGTCCCAGTGTGCTCTTAATGATTGGTAGACGATGATTATGAAATGTCAATGGAGCGCAGCATTTATTTAATTAATTTGTAGCGGTTACACCGCCACATACAAACTACGCATCATAGCCATGACGTCACACAAATCCTGCATCGCGCAATTAGAGTTTACTGAGCGATCGCCATATATATAAGATTCTAACTTCAAACCAATGGGCAGTTGCCCGCCAGACACGACACCCGTCTGGTCGGAGGATCCTTCCTTTTTTAGGGTGGATGAGTGAACTTGTGAACTTTACACCCTGGGGCCCTACAGCCAGCTCATAAAGCAGTATTATTTTAATATTACTTCAGTGTGGGAAAGAGATGAAGCTCTACAGGACAAAGAAAGAGATGAGCGTGGGTGGGAGAAAGAGATGGAGCTCCATCTCTTTCTCCCACTGAAGTAATATTAAAATAATACTGCTTTTGAGCTGGTGGTAGGCCCCCTGTTCCTCATACCCAGCAAAAATTTATTTGTTGACAGATTATGAGAAGAAACTATGCAAGAACGTACTGCGCTTGCATAGAGCATCATTCAGCAAGATACGTGTGTGTGGCTTGTTCTACGTCGACGCTGCGTTACAATTAAGTCTGATGAGTCTTCTTACTAACTACACTGTTGTTTTGCTACAGTTCACAATTTTGTAGTTTTTATTAAATTGCTTTTGTGGATACTCAATATTATTATTTCTCTTTTATTTATCTAGACATGATGCCTAAAAATACAAGACAGATTATATTTATTTATTTAAACTTTTCACACACAAAAAGGTACAAAGGCGGACTTAATGCCTTAGGCATTCTCTACCAGTCAACCAAGGGTGGTGAAGAGATTGGATGGCAGGTGCTCTGTTTGAGAGGAACAAAGAAAAAAATTATTTAAAATATATCATTAGAAATAAAATAACAGTACATATAACAGTAATAACAGTATATCAGCGAATATAATAATAAAACACTTATTTGTATGACTTTGAATACATTAAATAGATTGTTGATATAAGGCGACATAGGGAACTGTCACGGTGTAGGTACCAATATTTAGTTTGGTCAAATTCAAGAAAGTAATGAATTAATTACTTTTTTATAAGCATTATTTTAATTGTAAAATTGATTTGAATTCTTAATACGTTAACCATCCGATTATTGTAACACTTGCGTGCCGGAAAACTACTGCTATGTCGAGGAAAATGAAGACATTTCTAAATTTCGGAAAAACAAATACTAAGAATCCTAACTTAAACAATAAAGTGGACAAAGATGTGCAGTCCATGCTCTTGCCTTTGAATCTGATGCAACATATCGTGTTCTGTCCTAAATATCGTATCAAAAATGATTATATCACTGCAAATAGCCTCATCTCAAACTTTGTTTCGTTGATTGCAACACTAGTATTTATAATTCTATTCGTTCACTGCACCTATATGGTGTGTACCAACAGGGCAAGTCTAGGATATACAGGTTTCGTGGATATCATTATAATTTATGAGTGCTGCTATTATTGTTTCGGCTTCGCTATGAATTTCATGATCGGTATATTGAGTCATTCAAAAAAATACATCCAGTTTGTCTTGGCTTTTCAAAAAGTTCACAGGTGTCTCAACAATGAAACCAGATTTAAGCACTTCATTATTTGGAATTGGATTATCGTATTAGTGGCTCTGGGTTTTTATGTCATTGTTTTCACCTATTTTAACATGATGGGTGTTCCTTTCTATGCAATATATGCCGTCTACCTTTTAGTAGTTTTCGATTTAAATATTGTTTATGTGATACGACTCATTAATATTTTGGAAAATAAAGTTGTCCTATGGAATATTCAAGATTTCAATTCTCAAGATATGGAAGACACACATGAAGAAAATTATAGAACTAAAGTGTTCCAGGCCTACGTTGATATATTAGAATGTTACAAGATCTTTAAAGACTGTTTCCAGCAGTTCGTAAGTACCTACTTGACTTTAAATTAATTGTAATGTAAGAGGTTTGTAGTTATTGAAATTAAAGAGCACCAGCGCACGTTGTTCAAAGTTGCTATAGTGCATGACCTTCTATAGAAAATTATCTGGTTCGGTAGACATCTAGCAAGCAGGACAACTTAAAAAAAAGACACCGAAGCATTTGGTAAACTACGCTAAATCGTTTCGTCGTCTATAATTATGACACGTAATTTTCAACTCAAAGAAAGAGAGTCTTTATCTCAATATACCATACTTAACACTTTAACTAAGAATAAAAGAATAAATTGATTAATTTTTGACGCTTTTCAGATACTTTACTATATACTTGCAATATTCACCCACTGTATAAATAATATTCAATCAATAATTGACGTCTTAAAGATGGGTCTGACGATTGACAACATTGTGAGTATTGTAATAAGTATGACAAGTATGAAGTACGACAGTATGTATGTAGTATGACAAGAATAAGGAAGAATTTTTGATGAGTGTATTCGTAGTCTTCTCCTTTTCGTGTGGTTAGTGACTAAACTGGTGTCAGAGTTTTAAAGCCGGCCATGGGCCTCTGAATTGGTTTCACGTCGAGAAATATTTCTCAGCCGTGCCGGTTTCCTCACGATATTTCTATTCTTTCTTTGCCAAGTGTTTAACGTATTGGAATTGTAGCTTCAAATGCTTATTTTGTTATAGAATAAGGCAACTTTGGCAACGCTGGTCATGTGTATGTGGTTGACGAAGGATTTAATGTGGCAAACAATGATGATCCAGCGATGCGAGAAATTCTACTTGGCTGTTCAAAGTGTTCAAGATACTTGCGCACTTATTTTGAAGTCAACTTGCTCAGGTTAGTCTTTACGAAAACATTCTACAATGTGATTTCATTCGGGTTTTTGGTTCACAGAATGAAAACAACAAAAAAAAAAAAGTTTCTAGGTAGTTTGCTTGATTATATCAAAATGAAATGTTTGCATTGTATTTTTAACAGATTATGAGAAAAAGCTATGCAAGAACGTTCTGCGTTTGCATCGAGCATCATTCAGTAAGATACGTGTGTGCGGCCTGTTCTACGTCGACGCTGCATTACAATTAACTCTAATGGTTCTTCTTTCTCATTACACTGTTGTGTTGCTGCAATTTGCATTTCTGTAATCTTGGCTACATTAAATCGTTGTAGGCTGCCAGTATTGTTATTGTTTCTTCTCGTGGATTCGTTTTTTGCATGAACTATAAGATTTCTGATTACATATCTTTTGCGTACACTAGAAAATGTGAGGTTTTAAAATAGATTTAATGTTATTGATATAAGACTCAAAACTCACCCAGGGGTGGCTTCTAGGGTTGCCCAGGGGCAACCCTAGAAGACTTTACAAACTTACTAAAAGGGCATTAATCTATAATAAAATACAATATCTGGATGATATTCTGGTTTTATCTGGTTATTTTTTTTCGGTAGTTTTCTAAAAATGAAACCTAGCTCGATCGATTTATCGCCCCCGAGATCCCCCCTTTTTTGGGTGGGAAATTATCAAATAACTTCGCCCGCTCTGGGCGGAGCGGGAGGGCGTGTCACTCTTACTGACTAAAACCCACAGGTGTTCCTTCGGTTGCCCTGTTGCCGGGGGCCACGATCCCTTTCGGTTTTCTTCGCAACCCCGGTAGGCATCGGCCCTAGCGGCGGACCCCGTCAATTCTGCTGACATCAAGTTGAGGCGCGTGTGAGATTACTCATTATTTATAGGAGATTTTAGGAGAATATCTAATTGTATTGATCACAATAACGACTGTTTACAAGAATTTGTCCCAGTATGAACGTCAGCTGTTAGAATGATCTAGGGCCAATGCCTGCCGGGGGTTCGAAGAAAACCGATAGGGAAATCGTGGCCCCCTGGCAACACGGCAACTGAAGGAACACGGGTGGGTTTTAGTCAGTAAGAGTCTGACACGCCCTCCCGCTCCGCCCAGAGCGGGAGAAGTTATTTAATGATTTCCCACCCAAAAAAAAAAAAAAAAAAGCTGTTAGAATGATAGATGACACTAACCTATGGAAACGTTCTATTTCAACAATATTTTAATAAACGTAAATTAAAGTTTTGTGAATAGAAAAGATTGTATTATTTGTTTGCATTTCTTTAATTGATATTTCATAAGCATATGTATTTCATATAAATAGTTAATAAGGTGACTTAAAAGGCTGTTTCACAAACAATGATTCTTGAGTTTTCGAACAAGTCATGATTTGTGGTATAGATACCTAGATAAAAACAAATGTTTATTATCTTAGTAGTACAATAAATGATTATGTAATAATTAATAAGGTACTAATAATATTTATCACGATTTTATATTGCAATTTAAAGTAACATGGTGTTAAATTGGTGTTTCAAACGATTTTCGGAACAGTAGATGTTATTATATTATGATATTTTACTTACAGATTACAAATAAATACATACTAAATTGCTATATAATCTTATTAAGTTTTAAGAGAGTTCCACTACATAAGATTTGTTAATTATTACTTAGTTGAGAAGTTATTTAGCATTTATATATGACCATTTATGGTTGTTCTAAAATGGCGGGAATGATATGACTTGAGTAAGATTGGGAGACTATAAAAATAGGTGTACCCGCCAATTCTGGGGCTCTTTGATTTAACTGTGGTGAAAGATGGACTACCTTTAAGGTTCACGTAAGTTAATTGATCACATAGCTTTATTATTGCTGATAACTGTTTTCCTGTATGTGTTATAAAATATATTATGTCTTATATTTGTAAATCGAATCAGTGAATATTCAATTTCTTGCTATATCTTTGAGAGACCTATTCTCAAATGCCCAAGAGAATATGTGATAGCAATAATAATATATATGTTAATGTAAAAATGTGTTGATAAAATACTTTAAAACAAGCTACCACAGAGTTTCTTACCCTTCTTCTCTGCGAAGACCTAGATTTGGAACGGATAACTACCTTTCTCATTAACGAAACCTACCTATTTATTGACAAGCCTAATTGAAATAAATGCCTAGTCTTGTCTTTATGTGCTTTTCTTCATAAAATCCTTTCCCTACACACAATATTCACAGACACTTTCATACATAATAATTAACTAGTAACCATTCTGACACTCAAAGCTCGATTATTAAGTGGATATCAATGCCTTTAATTGTAGTTTTCATCCACATTCTAACACACGCGTGGAACACAACGCGCCGTCTCGACCCGGGCCTGGTCCTCATCAGACGGCGAGCTACTCATTGCTCACCGTCCGCAACCGCAAGCCCGCGCCTACCTAGGTCGGAAATCGGCCTGCGATTCCCGACGCCCAGCAGGGCTAACATGACATACGCGACAATTATCCACTCTCGCGCGACAAATTTTTGTATATTTCTGTAGTTTTATCGTTTTCTGACAGCTATGCCATACAAAATACTCGACTCGTTCTGTCAAACTTGATGTTTTGTCGACACGACACGTTATTTATCTCGATTTTTGACAGTTCAATACGAGATAATCAGTTATTTTGTCGTATTTAGTCGTCCTCGATTTTGACGACGAGAAGAGTAAACAAAAAGACAAAATTAAGATACATAAAAAAAACTCGTAAATAAGATTGCAGATTCATAGTCGTACTTATTGTAGGCCTTTCTTTTTATTTATTTTTACAATACACCGGTGTACTGTAGTGGAGGGGAGCACTATCACGTAGATGACTATTATTTTCAGTAAAAACCAGTCACTGCCAATTATGGTGTTAAATAAATAGAAATCTTGGGATTATGGCTGTATGGTAATATCAAACCTTCATTTAATTTTAATCAAAAAGTTGGTTACATAAAAAACTAATCATAAATAATTAAACGAGAGAATAATTAAGAGAGAGACGTTTATTCAATAAAGTACATAATTCCATGCATAAAATTGAATGAATGAAACAGAACTTCAAGCCGATGTTGCTATCATAAAAATAATTTGTTTTTAATAATTTGCAACATCGGTCTCTCGTCGCGCGATAAAGAAGTGTCAAAGTGCCTTTTCGAGTTTACTCGTCGTTTACGGTCATGTTAGGGATTAGAATGACGTCAGAATCGCAGACAAATTACGACAAAACGAGAAAAAGAGCGTTCTCGCGCTTGTCATATTAGCCCTGCTGGTGTTTATTTAAAGTAGGTACTAAGAGTGCTCGCAAGATAAGTCTACGCGCCGCTGAAATCGGAACTAATCGTATACCGCCGTCTTTTCTTTTATGTAGGGTCAAATTAAGCATGGAATTATTTAATCGTACCACACGTACGATAAGCAAAGAAGTGTATTTAATCGACGTCGACGTGGACGACTTGTGGAAGGGTTTCCGGGAATCTTTAAAAGGACACTGCATTGGGAAGGGTATATACCGTGCATCCTAGTAATGGCGAGTACTATTATTTGCGGTTATTACTTCACAAAGTACGGGGCCCAACGTCGTTTGCGTTCTTGAGGACAGTTGATGATGCCGAGTATCCCACATTCCGCGCAGCCTGCGTAACACGTCACCTCCTTGACGTTGATCAACATTGGGATGACACTCTGGCGGAGGCCAGCGTCAGTAACAGTCCCAGTCGTCTGCGACATTTGTTTACCATCATTTTGGTGTTTTGTGGAATCGCAAACCCAGTTCTGTTGTGGGATAAATATCGGCATCATCTATCCGAAAACAACTCAAGAATTCTCCAATGTTCTTCTAAAAGTTGGTGAAGGCATTCTGCTAGAGGAGAGCGGCCGGAGACGTGGTAGAGTAGTTCCAACTTTAGAAGATCTGATTCGTCTGGTGTACGGGGACATCAGTCAAATACCGTTCCAAGGGAAAGTTTTTGGGTGTGTGAACGGGCCAAATGATCAAGCTGCAGCGATCAACCACAATATTCTGTCGCAAATTGAAGGCAGTGAAGTGATATACAGTTCCATTAACACTGTTGTGGAGCAAGATGACGTGACATTACCCCGTAGAATTTCTGAATTTGCTAATGGCAAGTGGACTTCTGGCGCACATCATCCAGCTGAAGTTCGGTGTCCCGATTATGCTCCTTCGGAACTTAACTCCACCGAAGCTGTGTAACGGAACCCGGCTCAAAGTCTTGTCTTTGCAGAGAAACGTCATCGAGGCGGAACGTCTAACAGGTTGTGGCGTTGCTTGGCGAGACAGTGTTTATACCGCGTATACCACTAATTCCCCATAAATACCCCTTCCAGTTTATGCATGTACAGTTCCATGTGAGCGTATGCTTTGCGATGACTATAAACAGATCACAGGGGCAGACACTGAACGCTACGGGTGTCACCTCAAGACAACCTGCTTCTCACACGGACAACTGTATGTCGCTTGCTCCCGCGTCACCAGTGACCCGGCCTCTCTGTGTATTTTAGCTGCTGAGAACAAACCTACAAACGTATTATACAGGGAAGTTTTATAAAATGTGGCTGTTATTGTAGTTGGTATCTTACGACTTCCACGTGAACGAAGTCGCGGTTAGAAGCTAGTCTTTAACTAAATTCAATCAATAAAATTAAATTGCTTATAACAAAGTCGCTTTTCTTGTCTATCTGCGCGCTTAGTTTTTCTAAATTACACAATGGATGCAGTTTTCACCATCGGCATCGCTTAGAGAATTTATTTTGGAAAGTTTATGTACCTTTATTATTACTTAACTTGGATATAGCACAGAAATAGCGATGTTTTGAAATGTCGCCAAATCAGAAGAACACACCCGAGCGTAGCAGGGGTGGTTCCCTCGTACCTATCGTGTAAATTTCATTTACTCTAACTAATTCAGGAAATTACATAAATGACTATAATTTATAATGAAAACGTTGATATGAATTCATGTGACCATTGACAATCGATTAGTGTACTATCACTTGCGAGTAGTAAAACTACTGGTAATATTGAGAAAAATGAAGATGTATCAAAATTTTGGAACAAATTATCCTGTGAATCTACACTCAAACGACACAGTGGACAAAGATGTGCAGTCGATGCTCTTGCCTTTTAATCTGATGCAATTTATCATGTTCTGTCCGAAATATCGCATTAATAATGATTTTATTACTCCAAAAAGCCTCATCGCAAACTGTGTTTCCATGATTGCAGCACTAATATTCATAATTTTATTCATACTTAATACCTATGTGGTCGTTTTCATATATGGACAACGTCTAAGAGAAGATTTTTTTTTAATTTTATTTATTCAAAATCTGTATTTACAATAAAATACATAAAATCTGCCAAACTGCATAACAGTTTGTCGGCAGTTGTTCTCGTCTAGCAATGGATTACAAATTTTGATTAGAAATTTATGTGCTAAAACTTAATATGCTAAGTAAACTATAAAATAAAATAACAAAATAAAACAATACCTACAATCGAGATAAAAATCTCACATTTTACAAAAAGGCATTATAGCAAACGTGAGGTTTGTTACAGACATAGCTATGGACACAATGATAGATAATGTTTTCGTAAAACTCTTTTAAGTTGGTCCTTAGACTTGACATGCGATATCAGTTTTGGGGGTAGCTCATTCGCTAATGTTGGTACTACGTACCTTCTTGTGCGCTTACCAAAGTAGTTTGTTACTTTTGGAACAGCAAGTGTCTTCTTCTTAGATAAATGAGTTGGGTACATATGCTTACGCTCCACCTTGTGGTATTGATTATTAAATTGTTCAGTCAAGATATTTAACTTACTTTTCAGATGGATAGGGAGTGCTTTACAAATTTTGAATAGTTTATCATAATTTTTGTTTAATGTAGTTCATTTGATTAATTACATTACTTTCTATAGCTGCTTCTTCTACTGTTCCGGTTTTGCTATGAACTCCGTGATCGGAATCATTCAAACTAATAATAATATCCTGTTTGTCCTTATTTTTCAAAAAGTGCACAGCTTTGTGAACGATGAATCCAGTTTCAACCGTTTTATTACTTGGAATTGGATTCTTGGATTAGTGCCTTTGAGTTTTTATGTAATTATTTTCACCTATATCTATCTACATACGACTGTTGCCTTTCTTTTGTGTGTATGCGTATTATCTTACGGTATTTTTGATTTTAATATACTTTATGCCATGCGAATCTTTGAATTATTGCGAAACAAAATTATTCTATGGAACATTAGTGTCTTAAATTCTCAAAAATCGGAAACCCGCAAGAAGAAAATTGTAGCAAAAAACTGTTTCAAGCATACGTTAATATAGTAGTGTTATAATATCCACAAAGATTGTTTTCAACGATTCGTAAGTACTGTGAGGACTTATTGGAATTCAACCTCACACATTATGCAGGCTGGCAAGAACGCTATGGTAGCCGAACATTCGAACGTTATATATTTAAATTAGGATTTTTATATGGTGTGCATTTGTCAATGTAAGAAAAATGAGTTTAGCCTCAGGCTCCGCTCGCGCCGCTTATATCAATGATATTTTATATTAATAGATTAAAATAAGTTCTTAAAGTAAAGTATTCACAAATGGTGGAGGCGCCGCCCTTTTATGTGTATTGTGAGCAACTAACTTTGCTGCGATACTCGGGATCGTGTATTGTGTAATAATTAAAGGACTTTTGAGAACACAAAATTATATTTAAATCAATAATACAAAGCAAGGACAATATTACGCGACCGACGCCATGGGCTCAACTCATTTTTCTTACAACAAATGCACACCATACGAAAATCCTAATTTAAATACAAAATGTTCGAATGTTCGGATACCATAGAGCGTTCTTGCCAGCCTGCATGATGTGTGAGGTTGAATTCCAATGATAAGTCCTCACATGAGCTACGCCCCACTTGAATAAAGGGATCAGGTAGAGACCTTTATTCAAAGTATCCGAACAATCGTACCCTTCCTGCCTATACCTAACAGAAACGTTACCTAACGATGGCAATTAAAATACAAGGTGAGGTCTTTCTCTTGCAGGAGAAGGCTTAAGTCAGAACGTACGAATCGCAAAGTCCTGATACCAGGTTAGGTATCAGCCAAGTTAAATGACAATATGTGCTAACAGTGCACAAAAAATTTATATACTTCTGCTTAAACCTCACTGTACCAAAACCACCGCAAAAGATACAGCAAGCCTCTGACAACAAACAAACAGATGTGACAGTTCACATCTACCCAGAGGGGGTTTATGAAAATGAACTCTACATCCTAAGCCTTAACTCCATCGGACATAATTGAGCCAGAGGGAACGAAGGATCAAGAAGTAAGCGCTCAACAACATTAAAAAACTCACGACCATACTCCAGAGGGAACATCTCAAAACCTCATATTATCCTCACAAGACTCACTCTTTATCGAATGTCAGTAAGTCCTGACTAAACTGTGAGACCTCAGTCATAAGTTGAACCAATTGTGTCAACTAGACACACCTTGCAAGGGCTATGCCCCCGTTAGCGAGGCTGGTGTCAACCAAGACAGAGTACTTCCCCTCCCTCCTGAAGGGATCACAGTTTCCAAAAATATTTGCCTAACTCGCATTAATAAATTCTGGAGTACGTTCATGCTAATTTAGACGAAACGACATAACATTGAAGACGCAGACAGTGGCTCATTCCCTCAGACTTCTTAGCGATGTGAGGAGTGACAATGCCTCACTCGCTCCCGGCAGCGTCCGATGATTGCTCCCCATAATATGAAACGAGAAACAAGTTATAATGCATTAGAATAATATTATATAATCTTCGCTAAAATAATGTGCTAAAATAATGAAGTCTACATCTAAGTGTCATAATATAACAATAGAATAAGTGACATAAAAACTAATAATTAAATTTTACTATGAAAAGGTTTTAATCTATTGATATGTACAATATCTCTAAGTCTTCTGTTATTTAATCTCCTAATAACGTAATTTACATCAGATAACCGTCTTATTATTTGATAAGGCCCTTTATATAATCTACATAATTTAATGCTTTTGTCGGTTGTACGCCTGGGCGTATACACCATAACTAATTGATTTGGAGCAAAAGTTCTTACTTTTGCTTTTCTATCGTAAATGGTTTTCTGTTTTAATTGTGCTTTTTTAAATTGTTTAGTGCACAATTAATTAGGGCATTATGATGCATCTGTCGCTCTGTATAATTAATTACGCGATCATGACCATCATTGTTAACAATCATGTCGGTACGAAATAGGGGTTCCCTAGCATACATCAACATATAAGGTGAAATTCTAGTGCTTGATTGCTTACTGGAATTATAGGCATAACATACTAATGGTATGTAACTACACCAATTCCGTTGGTCAGCAGAGACATACATGGAGAGCATCTGCGTTAACGTCCTATTAAATCTTTCAACTAGCCCGTTTGACGCAGGGTGAAATGCTGTGGTAAAACATGATTTGGCACCGAAATAACTTATTGTTTCTTTAACCAACCGTGATGTAAAGACTGAACCTCTGTCCGACACAACTTCCTTAACACCCCCTAAACGACAGAAAACGTCTTCGATCAAAAACTCGCTGATTTTTTCAGCTGTGGCCCTCGGCACTGCTTTACAAATTGCATACTTTGTAGCATATTCGAGACATACAATTACATATCTATTACCATTCAGTGACTTTCTAAAAGGACCTAACAAGTCGATTCCTACTTTTTCCATTAAATGGGTAACTGCTACTGGTTGCAATTGGGCCACTTGTTGAGATTTCTTCCGCTCCTGGCACAACACGCAGCTCCTTACATACCGATCTATTTCATTCTCTGCATTTTTAATAAAGTATCCTGCTCTAAACTTTGCTAATGTTTTGGCTAGCCCTAAGTGTCCGCCGGACCAGGGATCGTCATGTAGTTCATGCAAGATGTCCTGTAATAATCTTTTAGGGACCACTACTAATTCTCGAATGCTATTCGACCTCTTAGCTTTTCTACACAAAATACCATTTATAATGCTGAAACCTCTATAGACATTAGAATTATTTGCTGCCATCCTATCTAACAATTGTCTGCAGTATTCATCTTCTAATTGTTCATCCTTCATCTTCACTACTTCGATCTTATAAATCTGCATACCATCTTCTTGACACGTTTCTGGTTTCTGATCCTCTTCTTCTTGACATAGAGGGTTCCTACTCAAAAAATCTGCTACAACATTATCTCTCCCTGCGCAGTGAATGATATCAAACTCGTAAGACTGGATGCACAGCGACCACCTAGCTAACCTTCCATTCATATCCTTTCTATCTCTCAACCAACACAACGCCTTGTGATCTGTAACAACTTGAAACTTCAGGCCCCAAAGAAAATGTTTAAAATAATTTAATGCCCACACCAATGCTAGGCATTCCTTTTCTGTCGTCGAATATTTTTTTTCACTGTCACTAAGTTTCCTCGATGCATAGGATATTGGATGCATGATATCTAAACCCTGCATAAGACAAGCTCCGAGGGCTTCTCCGCTAGCATCGACGTAAAGGCGGGTCAGCATATGTTTATCATTTGAATAAAAATGTAATATGGGTGGGTTATTCATATAATTAATTATCGTGTCAAATGCCTCCTGATGCTTCTGTGACCAACAAAATTTTGTACCTTTTTTTAATAATTTTGTTAAAGGTAATGCTATTTCAGCGAAGTTGTGGATAAATTTGCGATAGTAAGAAAACAAACCCAATATTGATTTGACTTGTTTTGTATTGGTGGGAGGTTTCAATAATTTTAATGACTGTATTTTTTTTTCATCGGGTTTAACACCTTCCCCTGAGATTCGGTGCCCTAACACGGATATTTCATAATAACCGAAACTGCATTTATTCGGTTTTAAAGTAAGGTTTGCTTTCTTAAGTCGCAGTAACACGTCTTCCAAAGCTTCTCGGAATTCAGAGAAAGTCTTACCCCAAATTAAAATGTTGTCCACATAGCAGATGGCATTCTTGTATTTAATACCTGCTAGGACCTTGTCCATCGTTCTTTGAAAAACAGCCTGACTCGTCTTAAGGCCGAATGGTAGAACATTAAATTCATATAAGCCTGCTGGGGTGGCGAATGCCGTTTTGTGTTTATCTTTCTCGCATAAACGGTATTGCCAGTAACCTGAATTTAAATCTAAGTCCGCAAAATAATGTGCCCCCGATAAATAAATCATAATATCTTCAATGATTGGTAAGGGATAACTATCTGTAATAACTTTTTTATTTAATTTACGATAGTCAATGCAAAATCGCCAAGTTTGGTCAGGCTTTTGCACCAATACTACGGGCGATGCATACGCGCTTTTAGATTCACGAATGACCCCGTTATTTAACATCTCTTCCACTTGGGAATTGATAATGTTGAGTTGTTTTGGTGAAACTCTATAAGGCGGTCGATGAACTGGAGTTTCATCAATCGTATTAATTTCTACTTCTACTAAATTACAGCTACCTAAATCTGAGGCCTTAAATGCAAAGTTTTCTCTATATGAACAAAGAAGTTCTTTTAGTGCTAACTTCTCGGTGTTTTCCAATTTTGGGTTGATGTTCAATTCGTCCATTGGATCCGTACTTAATGATGAAATCATCCTCTCATCATTTTCTTGTATCAATTTTGAAAAATAAAGATAGTCGATTTTTGAAATTGTTTTAGAACTTCTTTTTTCTATAGGTACATGGCCACTTATGACAGTATTATTTTTTATTAATTTGTCATTGTGGTTTTGATATACCAGGGTATTTGACATTGTCGTATCATTTTGATCAGAAAATTTACAAAAATCTGCACGGAAACGACCTTTTAATATTAAACAATTATTATGAAAATCTATGACTGCACCGTATTTGTGAAAGAAATCCTGTCCGAGGATCAGTTTCTGGTTTATGTTTTGAATTACCACAAAACTGTTAACAAATACACATGAGTCCACTATAAAGCTAATCTTCGTTTCTCCAACAACTTTTAAGCATGCACCTGAAATTGACTTCACAAAATGTTTCGCATTGTCACTGGTATATTTGAGGTTCAGCTCGAACATTAAATGCTCTGATATGCACGAAATTGATGCTCCGGTGTCTATCAGCGCAGTATAGGCCTGTTTAGCTATAATCACATTAATAAAAGGGTTATAATTACTTTGCACGTCGTTTTCTTCTGGGAGACGATCGTTTCTGGACACAGCCTGCAGCTCCCAGTCATCCTCTAGCGTCTGTGTCCTTGGTAGTTTGGGTTATTAGGATTTTGTGGGTTTCTTGTACTGGGGGCAATTGGAGAATGATTATTTCTATTCGTAAATTGGTATCTCGGCCGTAAGTTATATCTCGGAGTGTGGAAAGTTTCCGCATCTCTACGGTCGCCTGACGAGCGTGGAGTGGTCGCCGCAGAGGGTGATGGCGCGGGGCTTGATGGTCTTGTAGCCATCGATGGTCTTTGGTAATCTACGAATGACGGGTGTTCTATTCTTACTTTGGTCAAAATACCTTTCGGAGGTTGTAAAGGTATATTTACCACCTCATGGTGAGCTTCCTCAAAAATTTCTTTTATTTGTTCGAGGGTGGCTCTGAGCTCAGCTTTTGACGCATAAATTTTTGTCCCCAGTTTTAATTTATAATCTGGTGTAACCCCTTTTAAAAAAATCTTTATAAAATGTTTCTCATCTTTGATGTCTGCTTTAAGAGCAAGTTCTGCCAATTTATAGAAGAATGCAATTACGTCTTCATTGGCTTCTTGGCGTGCGTTATAAAATTTTTCCACGTAGTCTATGCTAGTTGGAAATTCAGCTTTTAATAGGTCGCAAATTGTTTTAAACTCTAAATTTTCTTTGTATATCAATTTAAAATACGCGAGAGCAGGACCTTGTAAGTATGCTCCTAATATGAGCGCTAAATCATTCTCTGGCCACTTATTTATGGCCGCCACAATACGAAATTGGATAAGAAATTCTTCGAAGCAAACTGCACCAGTGCCTGTGAAATGTACGTGTGACATGGTGCAATTTGCCACGCTCGTCAGGCGACCGTAGAGATGCGGAAACTTTCCACACTCCGAGATATAACTTACGGCCGAGATACCAATTTACGAATAGAAATAATCATTCTCCAATTGCCCCCAGTACAAGAAACCCACAAAATCCTAATAACCCAAACTACCAAGGACACAGACGCTAGAGGATGACTGGGAGCTGCAGGCTGTGTCCAGAAACGATCGCCTCCCAGAAGAAAACGACGTGCAAAGTAATTATAACCCTTTTATTAATGTGATTATAGCTAAACAGGCCTATACTGCGCTGATAGACACCGGAGCATCAATTTCGTGCATATCAGAGCATTTAATGTTCGAGCTGAACCTCAAATATACCAGTGACAATGCGAAACATTTTGTGAAGTCAATTTCAGGTGCATGCTTAAAAGTTAGTTGCTCACAATTGGTTGTGAGCAACTAACTTTGCTGCGGCACTCGGGGTCGTGTATTGTGTTTAAATTAAAGGGTTTTAGAGAACACAAGATTATATTTAAATCAATAATACAAAGCAAAAGACAATATTACGCGACCGACGCCATGGGCTCAACAAATTTTTCTTACATTGACAAATGCACACCATATAAAAATCCTAATTTAAATATATAACGTTCGAATGTTCGGCTACCATAGCGTTCTTGCCAGCCTGCATAATGTGTGAGGTTGAATTCCAATAAGTCCTCACATGAGCTACGCCCCACTTGAATAAAGGGATCAGGCAGAGACCTTTATTCAAAGTATCCGAACAATCGTACCCTTCCTGCCTATACCTAACAGAAACGTTACCTAACGATGGCAATTAAAATACAAGGTGAGGTCTTTCTCTTGCAGGAGAAGGCTTAAGTCAGAACGTACGAATCGCAAAGTCCTGATACCAGGTTAAGTATCAGCCAAGTTAAATGGCAATATGTGCTAACAGTGCACAAATAATTAACATACTTCTGTTTAAACCTCACTGTACCAAAACCACCGCAAAAGATACAGCAAGCCTCTGACAACAAACAAACAGATGCGACAGTTCACATCTACCCAGAGGGGGTTTATGAAAATGAACTCTAACATCCTAAGCCTTAACTCCATCGGACATAATTGAGCCAGAGGGAACGAAGGATCAAGAAGTAAGCGCTCAACAACATTAAAAACTCACGACCATACTCCAGAGGGAAAATCTCAAAACCTCATATTATCCTCACAAGACTCACTCTTTATCGAATGTCAGTAAGTCCTGACTAAACTGTGAGACCTCAGTCATAAGTTGAACCAATTGTGTCAACTAGACACACCTTGCAAGGGCTATGCCCCCGTTAGCGAGGCTGGTGTCAACCTAGACAGAGTACTTCCCCTCCCTCCTGAAGGGATCACAGTTTCCAAAAAATATTTGCCGACAGAAAAGGAATGCCTAGCATTGGTGGAGGCGCCTTTCGAAAGCTAGTTCCGGAGAGCTGAAGAAGACACGAGATCCACGCCGGAGATAGAAGCTAAGTGGTTTACGAAAGAATTGCACCATGTCACACGTACATTTCACAGGCACTGGTGCAGTTTGCTTCGAAGAATTTCTTATCCAATTTCGTATTGTGGCGGCCATAAATAAGTGGCCAGAGAATGATTTAGCGCTCATATTAGGAGCATACTTACAAGGTCCTGCTCTCGCGTATTTTAAATTGATATACAATGAAAATTTAGAGTTTAAAACAATTTGCGACCTATTAAAAGCTGAATTTCCAACTAGCATAGACTACGTGGAAAAATTTTATAACGCACGCCAAGAAGCCAATGAAGACGTAATTGCATTCTTCTATAAATTGGCAGAACTTGCTCTTAAAGCAGACATCAAAGATGAGAAACATTTTATAAAGATTTTTTTAAAAGGGGTTACACCAGATTATAAATTAAAACTGGGGACAAAAATTTATGCGTCAAAAGCTGAGCTCAGAGCCACCCTCGAACAAATAAAAGAAATTTTTGAGGAAGCTCAAAATGAGGTGGTAAATATACCTTTACAACCTCCGAAAGGTATTTTGACCAAAGTAAGAATAGAACACCCGTCATTCGTAGATTACCAAAGACCATCGATGGCTACAAGACCATCAAGCCCCGCGCCATCACCACGCACCACACTCTGTCTTGGTTGACACCAGCCTCGCTAACGGGGGCATAGCCCTTGCAAGGTGTGTCTAGTTGACACAATTGGTTCAACTTATGACTGAGGTCTCACAGTTTAGTCAGGACTTACTGACATTCGATAAAGAGTGAGTCTTGTGAGGATAATATGAGGTTTTGAGATTTTCCCTCTGGAGTATGGTCGTGAGTTTTTAATGTTGTTGAGCGCTTACTTCTTGATCCTTCGTTCCCTCTGGCTCAATTATGTCCGATGGAGTTAAGGCTTAGGATGTAGAGTTCATTTTCATAAACCCCCTCTGGGTAGATGTGAACTGTCACATCTGTTTGTTTGTTGTCAGAGGCTTGCTGTATCTTTTGCGGTGGTTTTGGTACAGTGAGGTTTAAACAGAAGTATGTTAATTATTTGTGCACTGTTAGCACATATTGTCATTTAACTTGGCTGATACCTAACCTGGTATCAGGACTTTGCGATTCGTACGTTCTGACTTAAGCCTTCTCCTGCAAGAGAAAGACCTCACCTTGTATTTTAATTGCCATCGTTAGGTAACGTTTCTGTTAGGTATAGGCAGGAAGGGTACGATTGTTCGGATACTTTGAATAAAGGTCTCTACCTGATCCCTTTATTCAAGTGGGGCGTAGCTCATGTGAGGACTTATTGGAATTCAACCTCACACATTATGCAGGCTGGCAAGAACGCTATGGTAGCCGAACATTCGAACGTTATATATTTAAATTAGGATTTTTATATGGTGTGCATTTGTCAATGTAAGAAAAATTAGTTGAGCCCATGGCGTCGGTCGCGTAATATTATCCTTTGCTTTGTATTATTGATTTTAATATAATTTTGTGTTCTCAAAAGTCCTTTAATTATTACACAATACACGATCCCGAGTATCGCAGCAAAGTAAAGTTGCTCACAGTACCTTCCTATGTGTTCGTGAAGTTGAATAGGTATCTTTACTGTCCGTAGTAGACAATCCAAAACAATTAGAATAGTAGAAGTCATTTTATATCGGTATATGGTGTATTGTTCTTCGTATTTTCAATAAAAGACTTGTTTCGAGTTATTCAGGGTTTATTGATTAATTTAATATTCTTAGTTACAATTGCGTGTCTGTCACTCAAGGGATCTTGACGGAAAGGGAAGCGCCAGTGTGGCAAGCTATTTCATAGTGTTGGCAGACTATAACAAGTGTTGCCATTACATCTTCCCCTTTTTATCAATGAAACTTAAAACGATACAATCTCAGACTATAACAAGTGTTGCCATTACATCATCCCCTTTTTAACAATGAAACTTAAAACGATACAATCTTACATGCAAGACTTAATTCTAAAACTATTTTCCTTTTTATTTGTGTACAATTTTCTATGTTGTCTAAAACTCTTTTTACCTAAAATTAAATAAAGCAATACAATCTTACTGAAATCAATTTACATTTTACTATTTGTAAGGTATTCTATGCTTTTCTCCCTCTCTTTTTATTTTCCCTCTATTTATTTTATTAATTACTCTTACTATAATAAAAAAAATCTCATTACCTGCTAATTATCTTTACTTATATGTATACTGTTTTCTTACTTTAAGTTTTACATTTTCATTATTTATTTTAAAGTTATATGCTCAGTTAATATTGTTCTAATACAACTTATTTTCGTCGTTTACCTGACATCTTATGGTATAAGATTTACATTTACTTACTGTATTTATTTTAAAGTTACATGTTAAGCTAATATTATTCTAACACAATCAAAACACATGCCACTGAACTGCCCATTCAGTCATTCGAGTTCCCAGCGAGTCACTGAGGTCGAATATGATATGATGTTCTTGTATAAGTACAACCATTACTGTCTTTCACGTCATGTGACCTAAAATTATTATTCCTAACAATTTTTCCTTTAATCCATTTATTTATTTGCGGATCTTTCTTAAACCAAATCTTTTGATCAATTTCAAAGTTGTTTTTTATTCTAGCTGTCCTATTATAGTTCTTTTCATTTCTGTTTCTACTTTTCGCAAACTCTGATTCTACATTATTATTTAATTTTGGTGTCAGATGTTGATGAGTTGTTGGCAATTTTGTTTTTAAATTTCTGTTCATCATCAATTGTGATGGTGAAAATTGTGTACCTGATACTGGTGATGCTCTATACTGTAAGAGAGCTATACTCAATTCTGTTTTATCTTCATAACATTTAGTAAGCATTTTCTTTGCTATTTGTACTCCCCGCTCTGCCATACCATTCGATTGTGGGTACCTTGGACTGGAATATTTGAATTCAAATCCCCATTCTTGTGCAATTTTTTTACACTGTAATGAGTCAAAGGGTACATGATCTGTTACTACTTCTGTTGGTATGCCAAAACATGAAAATAATTCTTTTAATGTATTTATAATCAAAATAGCAGACTTACTGGTTAAATGTTTTATCTCTAACCATTTTGACATGTAATCATATTTTAAACAGTGGTAAAATTGCTTACTATATTCTTTTACATTATTTCCACTTTTATATCTAGTAAAATTATTATACTTAGCTTTAGGTTGGTTATTAGTATGTTGCTGCCGCTTTTGAATGACGTTGACAGACGGTGTAACCTCAGTGTTCTTCTGCATGATCTTGGTATGTTCTTTGGATAGCTCTGCAGCTCTGCACATGGTGAGCGCCTTGTCGAGTGTGAGATCCCCTACTTCTAGTAGTTTTCGTTGTAATTTCTTGTCAAACACCCCCATGACGATCCTGTCTCTGAGCATTCGGTCCTCCAGGCTCAAAAAGTTGCAAGTTTTGCCTATCTTCCGTATATCAGCGTAAAAACAATCAAAAGTTTCCAACTCTTCTTGTTGTCTTCTATGAAAGTTGACAGTATTAATCAACTCATTTTGTTTAGGCTCGAAATATTTATCAAATTCTGTGATTACCGTCTCATATTTAAATGTTGTAGCGTCATCATCCTTTTTCAATAAGTTGTAATATAAATCTTGTGCTTCTTGACCGATACAATTTAACAAAATGGCCGCTGTCCTCGTTTCAGATAGCCTTTCAAACCCGGCTGCCGCTAGAAATACCTGGAATTGTTGTTTGAATTTTTTCCATTTGGGCAGTAGTTCTTCTATGGAATTTAGTAAAAGTAGTTCTGGCATCCTGTATTCAATGTTCGCCATCGTTACGAGCTTCTTTTCTTCGACTTCTGGCATGTGCCCGTCGGCGTCCCTCGCGTGGGAACTTTTTCTTTTCTTATTTTTTAAACCGGCTGCGCCATGTATTGTTCTTCGTATTTTCAATAAAAGACTTGTTTCGAGGTATTCAGGGTTTATTGATTAATTTAATATTCTTAGTTACAATTGCGTGTCTGTCACTCAAGGGATCTTGACGGAAAGGGAAGCGCCAGTGTGGCAAGCTATTTCATAGTGTTGGCAGACTATAACAAGTGTTGCCATTACATATAGAAGTTTCTAAAATTTGCATTTGTGCTTATTGGGATACCTTACATTTAATAATAAAGTAATAATAAAGCCTGTGTGTGTCTGTCAGTTGTCTGTCTGTATATGTTGCTTTGTGTTGTCTGTCTGTGTGTTTTGCTGTCTGTCTGTTGTGGCTGTCTCTTTCTCGCATAGACTTTAAAAGGCTTCAAACATCGCCATTGTTTGAGATATAAACACAAAGAGTGTTATTGTTCCTGATCTTTTCTGTAGGTTTCGGGAAATGTTATAAAAAACTGTCGACTGAACCCTTTGGTAAATAACGCAAGTTACTATGGTGCTTCTGCGTTACGAAGTCACATTGCAGTAATGCTGTCTCTTTCTCGCATAGTCTTTAAGACGCTTTGAACATCGCCAACGAAGACGTTACTGTACCTGAGCTTTTCTCTAGGTATCGGGGAATAGTATAAAATCTATTAACTCATTCATTTTATTACTTTTCAGATACTGCATTACATTTTAGAAGTATTCATTCACTCTTTGATTTATATTCAAGTGGCAATCGATTTGTTGAGATCAGGCGCAATGATCAAAAATACAGTGAGCATAATGTTACTATCATCACACAGATGAATACAGATGGGACATTCCGCATTTACGGTATGAACCCACAAGTAGGTACGCGGCGGGCTCGACTTTCGAATCATTGGGCGTAAAGTAGTCAGAAGATATCTAGACACGCGGCAGCGTGTCGAGCCAAGTACTAGGCAAGACACGGCTGCAGTGTGTTATATTACACGAACCATTTGGAGCCACTTTTGACCCCTTAATAACTCAAAATCTATGTAACATAGACTCATGAAATTTGGTTTATTTATAAAAACCCCTTAGATTAACTAGAACTCCAAATTTCATAAATAAAACTCAAACGGTTATTGAGATATTAACGTATAAAAATCGGCATTTTTATCAACGACCCGTCACTAGACATCAAAAACATTTAACCCATTTCCGGGTGACCTAGAAAGTTGAAAAGAGATTTCCCGAAAGCAGGTCCATGGTATGATACTGTGTCAAAGCTTATTTATCAAAAATTATGTCGTATTTTTTTCAAGTCGTTTTATGAAAATTTATTTCTTCTAGCATTAGAGAACCTAATAAATATTTATTTTGTTGATACTTAAAGAACTACATCCGCCATTCAATCCTAACCTGAATGTTGCCAGATGACAGACTAATCCAATAAAATAATTTGTAATCGATTGAAAATATCGATACTAACCCACATGGAGTAGGTGGAGTATCCACTACACGAGTATGTTTTAAATGCTATTTATTATACTCAAATACTGTAAAATTATGATTTTACAATAAATAAAATATTATATGGTCTGCATATACTCAACAACTTAAAAGTGTTTCGAGGCAGTAATGTTATTTTATAAACTACCAGTGATCAGAGTAAGTAGATTGATTTGAGGTCAATGAACTGGCACGTATATTAGTATGGATACGCCTCCGGGATTCCGGGATTTTGAAATTATTAAGATTTTTTAAGGAATTTCAAATGTTGTAATGTGTAGAATAAAGAATACATCAATATGAATAAGAAATGTTCAACCCTTTTGCTGTCTGTTTAATAGTATATAGGTGATCGGACTCCAAGAAAAGGATAGATATACTATAAAACAATATAATATATTTTAAATATTTATCTATCGCATTCTATAAATTTCTAATGTAGTAGTTTAAAAATCCTTACTTTAACAATATTTGATTCAATCCCGTAAGTACCAAAATGAAATCCCGGAAAAAAGGCTTATCCATGTTATGATTTCTATGACTATTCATGATGCGAGTACGTAAAATCAATCTACCTACTCCGATCACAGATAATCACCCAATCGATTTCGTCAATCGATTACCAAAATAATTAAACCTGGTAACACTGACACCATGCATAATGTCAAACTGTCAAAAATAATCTGTCAGATCAATGGCATTGTTGGCTGTTTGTTTTACGTTGATTTGAATTTATTTTTCCGTATTTACTTTATACTTATATTACGTTACGATTTAATGCTGTCAATTTAAATTGAAGCCAGAGGAACTATTGCTTATTTTTCCATGGCCCTGGGTAAGTTTATTATGTTCTCTAAATATTTATAAACACCGTCGTATTGTATAACCTCATTGATTTTAGCAGCCTATTAGTAGAAGGCCTATGTTCAGTCAGGGGTACGTCGCGCGTCGTCAGCTGTAAATGTCTATAGTATGATGTAATTATATAGGATAAGTAAATACACTGAATTTTTTTACCTTTTTCAGGTATGACGATGACATGTGTTATTGCAAGACTTGACATTATTGATTATATTATCTACAACTCTATCCCAAGTATTACTTGCTCAGCAAAATCTAAGCATATTATGTTATGTATGTGGCATGTCAACTGCAAGTCACAGAAGTCATCAGGTTAGTGTTTTTAAAATAGCAGAATTACTATGAGTGATATAATTATTATACAAAAGTAAATAAACAACAATAAGAGTATTTTCTTACTTTCTAGGTTAGGTATACATTTGGATAAAGTTTGTCATGCTTACTGAGAGAGGCTGCTACCAGAGATGTTTATAGGCAAGCAAGTGATGATAAAAACAGAGCCACCCTAGAGTGTAAAAGATTTACCCATAATAGATCAAAACAATAATCTGGCTACGCTGCTTTCATACCATGACTACGTTATGAGAATGAAGCTGAAGCCGTTTGAAATTCTATGAGAAATAAAATGTTTTTAGTATTTAGGTATTGTTGTGTTATTTGTTAAAGTAAACCTTCCTATAGAAGCACTGAAAATGCTGCTGCCAATGAGATTATTCATCTTTAATTAAGAGAGTTGGCTAAAATAATGTTTATGCCATTAAATCTTTCATATTTAGCGCGCAAGATTATTAATTTACCTTTATAAAATTCAAGTCTGTAAATGCGATAGTCGCCATTTTGATGACAGTCGAGGTCGAGGCTAAAAAACATAAAAATTGGGGATTGCGAACATCCAAACTCCACCATAAGGACAGCGACTATTACAACATTTAATTATTTGACGAATTCATCCATTTTTCAAGTTAAATAAGTAGTAGTAATGAAGTTTTTGATATCAAAAGTCGAAGATTCGCGCCAATCGTGCGTGTTTACATTTTAACTTTTCACAATTAACACACATACACATATCTGATACGACTTTAAATGTGACAAATGTGATTAAAAATATTATAAGTAACTAGAAAATGCCCAGATCTTTACTTATTATACGAACACATGTTCAATAACACGTAATATTCATTGGTACTCAATTTGTGTTAAAAATCGTCGATCATTGTTTTTTTTTTTTTTATTGTAATGATGTGCGAAAACGATTATGCCAAACGTTTTTTTTTTTTCAATTTTGATTGTCTCGATTAATTTATAATTATGTCGAATGTCTGAAATCTATACTTGAAAATTAAAATAAAATTGTTTTAAGCATTAAATACAATAAACATTGTTTAAAATAATTATTTATACTTTTCTAGTGTTTAATCGTTTTTAGGACATTCAATATAAAACGAGTCAACACATAGAACGAGGATAGATACTTACCTCATTTATTGAATTTCGCGCCGAATTGTTTCTATTTATTTGAATTTAAATTCGGAACGTTGTTCAAAATTATTTTTAACTTATTGGACAATTATTTACTGTGGATTTTATTTTTGATACTTTCTGATATAGAATGCCTAGTATACATTTTTTAGGTAGGCTTAAGAAAATTTTGTTTGGGAATGATGTTAAATTAATTATATAAATTAGGTAGGTATTCCGCAAACACTTTTAAATGACGTCTATATTTTTAAATTGAAACTTTTATTACATCGTCTCAAACTTTTTCGTCTGTGTGTTGCATGTCACGTGTCGGTCGGCCGCGGAGTAGGGATAAAGTGAAAGGCGATCGTCAGAGCAGCCAAGGCCAATATGGCGGCGCCTATAGTTCGCAGCAGCTGACCATGTAAAGTTTCACTTTTACCGTGGTTTCATAAAACCAACAATCATTTTTTTTTAGTTGTATGAGTTTGATAGTATTTGTTTTTAATAGGATAATCTTACTCGAGTAATAGAAATTGTTTATTTTTGAGGTAGTTTCAAAACGAAATTTAAAAAAAACTGCCCAAGTGTATGTCGGACTACGCACAGTGAAGGGTTCCGTAATTGGGATGAATATTTACGCATAAACATTGCATAGTATCAATTTTATCGACTGCAAAAATAAGTTTGTATTTCTCGAAAAAACTATAACAAACAAAGTTAATTCTGCGGTTGTAACCGAAAATAAACTGTATCTCAAAAATTATTGACTTCAAAAGCAAAGTCACTTAGAAACATCTTAACATTTTAATTATGAGATCCAACAATACACGCTTTATATGCATAGATTTTATTCAAATGGGGTTAAAAACTGCCACTTGCTCACTTCAGATGGCGCTGATCTCCAGCGTCTTATAATTTGACAGCTAACTATACATTTTTGATTCGAATGCCAAAAGTTGATGTAAATTCCTGAATTTCATGACTGAATTCAAAACACCCCGTCGAGTCAACTGATGTGTCACGTGTCAAAATCTTGGTCCCTAATGTTAGGCGGCAGTGAATTCATTTCATTCATTCTCTGATCTCGAAAAACGTTGTTACAAACGTCAGGTTGGTATGTTCAAGGTAGTTGGTAGGTTGGTACTATGCTTGAGACGTTTTTGAATTGATAGATCGTATGACTATTGTTTAAGGGACTATTGTCGTTTAATTTTTTATATAAACTTACGAATAGTTAAGTCCATAGTGAGGTCAAAATGTAAATCCAAGGGGCGGCTGCAACGGCGGCGGTGATCTCTCGCGTCCGGCCCTGGTTCAGGCCATGGTACGGAGCGAGAGGAAATGGCAGGCCGTCACCTCCTTCTGCGAAGCGGTAATGCTCGCGAAGGAGGAGGCGGAACGCGTGAGGTAGAGGCAAAGTTCGCGCCCTCACGCCCCTAACCGCTGCAGGAGGAGACGCCCGGGGCGGGAATCGCGAGCCGATTTCCGGCCACCGTAGGCGCGGGCTTGCGAACGGTGAGCAATGGGTAGCTCGCCGTCCGATAAGGACCAAGCCCGGGTCGACGGCGCGTTGTGTTCCACGCGCGCCTCAAAGAGATGTCAGCAGAAATGACGGGATCCGCTAGGGCCAATGCCTGTCGGGGGTTCGCAGAAAACCGATAGGGACATCGTGGCCCCCGGCAACAGGGCAACCGAAGGAACACGGGTGGGTTTTAGTCAGTAAGAGTCTGATACGCCCTCCCGCTCCGCCCAGAGCGGGAGAAGATACTTAAAAAAAAAAAAGGGGTGGCTGTAAAAATTAAATAATTAAATCATACGTGAGAAGGAACTTTGTTCCTGACGGGGTCAAAGTCAAAGTCAAATCATTAATTTCAAATAGGCCCATGTATGGCACTTTTGAACGTCAAAAATTACAAAATAATAAAATTGATTCTATTCGCCCCTTCCAAAAGGTAGTTTTCGTATGGAGAAGAATGGGCAAGAAACTCCACCGTTACTCTTTTAAAATGTTTTACAATTGTTTGTATATGTACGTACATTTGTTAAATAATAATTATATGTGAAGACGGTGCACCTAGAATAAAATTACTATACCACAATAGGTAAAAAGAATTAAAAATGAAACAACGACAGATAATTTAATATGTGATAGATACATGGTGCTCACATATTTACAAACATTGTAAAAGTAGACGATTTTCCTAAAATTTTACAGTTAATAAGTCAGTGTGTGAGGAAGTAATCACAGAATGTAAAATCAATGTCATAAAACACAAAGTAATAAATTTTACAATTAAATTAGCAAACAGTTTGATTTTGTCTTGATTCTAAATTGTCCTATGGAGCAGGACCAACATGTTTCCAAGCACTCTTATCTTGGATATAATCCTCTAATTTGTAATATGCTTGTTTACAAAGTGTATTTTTAATATGAGTTTTAAATTTTCTTTCATTTAATTGCAAAATGTCACAAGGTATTTTGTTGTAACATTTAACACAGTACCCCATAAAAGATGTATGTACTTAAGATAATCTAAAAAATGGTTGATCTAGTTTATCTTTATTTCTAGTATTAAAATGATGTCTATCACTTATTTTATTAAAGAGATGTGGATTTTTCCTTACATACATAATATTTTCATAAATGAATTGGCAAGGTGCCGTCATAATATTAATCCTTTTAAAAAGTTTCCTGAGAGATTCGCGGCGACGTAGATTATAAATGGCTCTGATAGCTCTCTTTTGCAAAATAAAGATGGATTCAATGTCAGCAGCCCGACCCCACAGTAAAATACCATACGACATAAGGCTCCCCGACTGTACACGTTTTTTTTAATAATAATACTTGCCGCGCCGGCTCAGCGATCTGACATCATTGCGGAAAATTGTAACAATTGTTACGAAAGAAATACCTACATTCTTACACAATATTGCTACGCATATTTACAAAAAGAATCTAATAGATCACGTTTGATTGACGAATAATAATAATTTCTTTACAAAAAGTAATGATATCCCATCAAAAACATAAATGTGAAAATGGGAGCCAAATTCCATAAATATGGTTGTCGACTTCGCCGACAAAAGAATTGAAATCTAAATGGGTGCCAAGTTCTGTAGATAATCCTGAAATTTATTTATAAGAACATGCAACTTTCTAAAATAAAATTAAAACACAAATTCTTGTTTTTTCTGCTATAACAATGTTTGCTATTTAAAAATATTACTTCTTAAATTTGAACAGTCGAATTATTTACACAAAGCACTTAGGATAAATTGAAGCTCAAGATTTGACTTGGCTAGTTTTTACCAGCAAGCTGAAATTTTAGAGAAAGAAGATATTTTGACCTTACAGTTACAATAAGAAACAGTAACTTGCGCATAACATAAAGAACAAATATATAAATACGCCTAGGTAGACAGTCAAAGCTGTAAACAGTTACAATAAGAAACAGTAACTTGCGCATAACATAAAGAACAAAGATATGAATATTTTACTTTATTTATTTGGCTCACCAACAATTAAGTACACCGATACAAAGATATGAGATACATGCAATAAACTTATAGACTAGTGTACAAATTTCTTACAGGTAAGCACATCATGAATTACTTATTTGATGTTGAGTGCCTACTTAAAATTAAATAATAATAATTAAATATGCCTAGGTAGACAGTCAAAGCTGTAAACTCGATAAAAAAATAGCGTCCAACTGTTAGCCGCTTAATGCACGCACACTAAAAAAGTAAAATTACAGCACAATGACGTGGCGCGAGTGTAAGACGTAGCTGTAATGCACACCAGCATAAAAAAGTTACCCTGTTTGTTTTAGTTCTTTTGCACCGCGACACTGTAGACAAATATAAAGATGATAAATTGATTAGCCAAATATAAGATAACTTGTATGTAAAAACTAGCCAAGTCAAATCTTGAGCTTCAATTTATCCTAAGTGCTTTGTGTAAATAATTCGACTGTTCAAATTTAAGAAGTAATATTTTTAAATAGCAAACATTGTTATAGCAGAAAAAACAAGAATTTGTGTTTTAATTTTATTTTAGAAAGTTGCATGTTCTTATAAATAAATTTCAGGATTATCTACAGAACTTGGCACCCATTTAGATTTCAATTCTTTTGTCGGCGAAGTCGACAACCATATTTATGGAATTTGGCTCCCATTTTCACATTTATGTTTTTGATGGGATAAGAGTTACGCGGTAGAAAGAGGCAACTTCTAATTGAATATAACTTAAGGTCATTAGCGCTGTGCGACCTGAATTGCACTTTATTGAGTCGTAGCAAGAGTCGCTTTTTATTAAAATGATTTTGCGGAGTGTTCCATCTGTACTAATATGTGCTAATTTTTTGTCAACAAAAAAATACACAGTATAAGGGACATCGACGCGCAAACTGTTTTGCCATGAATTTAGCGCATGATTCTGAATCCCCGAACGAAAATATTTTTTTGGAAGGTTAAAAAAAAAATGCTGTTTCATACAAAAGCGTAATGCCTAAACAGTCAAAACACACTGAATTCATGGTATCGGTTTGCTCGTCCATGTCCCTAACACCCGGGATATTGTGGTGGTATGCACGACGACACAACACTTCCTGTTTTAGCGGACCTTTATCGTACGGAAAACCTATTCATCGCGCGAGATGGAAATGTGTAACATGATGTGTCGTCGAGTGACAGTTTTTATCAATAACCTCGAAAGTTTGTTTTGTTATAGGATAAAACAACAATGCTGGCAGTGTTCATATTTAGTTGGTTGATAAAGAATTTTATGTGGCAAACAATGTTGATCCAGCGATGCGAGAAATTCTATTTGGCTGTTCAAAGTGTTCAAGATACTTGTGCACTTACTTCGAAGTCAAATTGCTCAGGTTATTGCTCTAAAAAAATATTTTACCTTAGAACGCTAACACACTGGGACGCCATGGCGACGTCACTGGCTACGTAGCCATGGCTACCTCTGGCTACCTACCGTAGCTAAATGAGGTTGCCAAATAAGTAGTCATAACACGCGGGCGTCTGCTCTGGCGATCAGTTGGCCATTGAGTGGGAGAGACGTAACTTACTTGTATAAAAAATATTGGCGACTTGGCTACGCGTCGCCAGGTCGCCAGAGTATCCAGTCTCCCCGTTAGGGCTGGTCGGTCGTGGTTACGCTTCCAAATTGGCGACGTCGCCAGACCGTAGCCAAGTGAGTTAACTGTCATACATTTCAATATGAATTGTTTGGATACGTAGCCAGCGACATCGCCATGGCGTCGCAGTGTGCTCTTAATGATTGGTAGACGATGATTATGAAATAGCAATGGAGCGCAGCATTTGTTTAATTAATTTATTTGTTGACAGATTATGAGAAGAAACTATGCAAGAACGTACTGCGCTTGCATAGAGCATCATTCAGCAAGATACGTGTGTGTGGCTTGTTCTACGTCGACGCTGCGTTACAATTAAGTCTGATGAGTCTTCTTACTAACTACACTGTCGTTTTGCTACAGTTCACAATTTTGTAGTTTTTATTAAATTGATTTTGTGGATACTCAGTATTATTATTTCTCTTTTATTTATCTAAACATGATGCCTAAAAATACAAGACAAATTCTATCAGCGAATATGTATGATCATTTAATTTATTTTGTGATAAATTACATACAACATATACAAATTATTGTTACTTAATAAATAACTAATTTATATGACTTTGAATACATTAAATAGATTGTTGATATATGGCAACATAGGGAACTGTTACGGTGTACCAACATTTCGTTTGGTCAAATTCATGAAAGTAATGAATTAATGACTTTTTTATAAGCATTATTGGAATTGTAAAATTGATGTGAATTCTTAATACCTCATCACCATCGATTATGGTAACACTTGCGTGCTGGAAAACTAGTGCTATGTCGAGAAAAATGAAGACATTTCTAAATTTCGGAAAAACATATCCTATGAATCTTAACTTAAACAATAAGGTGGACAAAGATGTGCAGTCGATGCTCTTGCCTTTGAATCTGATGCAACATATCATGTTCTGTCCTAAATATCGTATCAAAAATGATTATATCACTGCAAATAGCCTCATCTCAAACTTTGTTTCGTTGATTGCAACACTAGTATTTATAATTCTATTCGTTCACTGCACCTATATGGTGTGTACCAACAGGGCAAGTCTAGGATATACAGGTTTCGTGGATATCATTATAATTTATGAGTGCTGCTATTATTGTTTCGGCTTCGCTATGAATTTCATGATCGGTATTTTGAGTCATTCAAAAAAATACATCCAGTTTGTCTTGGCTTTTCAAAAAGTTCACAGGTGTCTCAACAATGAAACCAGATTTAAGCACTTCATTATTTGGAATTGGATTATCGTATTAGTGGCTCTGGGTTTTTATGTCATTGTTTTCACCTATTTTAACATGATGGGTGTTCCTTTCTATGCAATATATGCCGTCTACCTTTTAGTAGTTTTCGATTTAAATATTGTTTATGTGATACGACTCATTAATATTTTGGAAAATAAAGTTGTCCTATGGAATATTCAAGATTTCAATTCTCAAGATATGGAAGACACACATGAAGAAAATTATAGAACTAAAGTGTTCCAGGCCTACGTTGATATATTAGAATGTTACAAGATCTTTAAAGACTGTTTCCAGCAGTTCGTAAGTACCTACTTGACTTTAAATTAATTGTAATGTAAGAGGTTTGTAGTTATTGAAAATAATTTTCGTAACTTATTAAAGAGCACCAGCGCACATTGTTCAAAGTTGCTATAGTGCATGACCTTCTATAGAAAATTATCTAGTTCGGTAGACATCTAGCAAGCAGGACAACTTAAAAAAAAAGACACTGAAGCATTTGGCAAACTACGCTAAATCGTCTCGTCGTCTATAATTATGACACGTAATTTTTAACTCAAAGAAAGTGAGTCTTTGTCTCAATATACCATACTTAACACTTTAACTAAGAATAAAAGAATAAATTGATTAATTTTTGACGCTTTTCAGATACTTTACTATATACTTGCAATATTCACCCACTGTATAAATAATATTCAATCAATAATTGACGTCTTAAAGATGGGTCTGACGATTGACAACATTGTGAGTATTATAATAAGTATGACATGTATGAAGTACGACAGTAGGTATGTATGAAGTACGACAGTATGTATGTAGTATGACAAGAATAAGGAAGAATTTTTGATGAGTGTATTCTTAGTCTTCTCCTTTTCGTGTGGTTAGTGACTAAACTGGTGTCAGAGTTTTAAAGCCGGCCATGGGCCTCTGAATTGGCTTCACGTCGAGAAATATTTCTCAGACATGCCGGTTTCCTCACGATGTTTCTATTCTTTCTTTGCCAAGTGTTTAACGTATTGGAATTGTAGCATTAAATGCTTATTTTGTTATAGAATAAGGCAACTTTGGCAACGCTGGTCATGTGTATGTGGTTGACGAAGGATTTAATGTGGCAAACAATGATGATCCAGCGATGCGAGAAATTCTACTTGGCTGTTCAAAGTGTTCAAGATACTTGCGCACTTATTTTGAAGTCAACTTGCTCAGGTTAGTCTTTACGAAAACATTCAACAATATGATTTCATTCGGGTTTTTGGTTCACAGAATGAAAACTACAAAAAGAAAAATGTTTCTAGGTAGTTTGCTTGATTATATCAAAATGAAATGTTTGCATTGTATTTTTAACAGATTATGAGAAAAAGCTATGCAAGAACGTTCTGCGTTTGCATCGAGCATCATTCAGTAAGATACGTGTGTGCGGCCTGTTCTACGTAGACGCTGCGTTACAATTAACTCTAATGGTTCTTCTTTCTCATTACACTGTTGTGTTGCTGCAATTTGCATTTCTGTAATCTTGGCTACATTAAATCGTTGTAGGCTGCCAGTATTGTTATTGTTTCTTCTCGTGGATTCGTTTTTTGCATGAACTATAAGATTTTTGATTTTAAGATTTCTAGGATTATATATCATTTGCGTACACTAGAAAATGTGAGTTGTTAAAATAGATTTAATGTTATTGATATAGGACTCAAAACTCACCCCTGGGCAACCCTAGAAGACTTTACAAACTTACTAAAAAGGGCATTAATCTATAATAAAATACAATATCTGGATGATATTCTGGTTATATCTGTTTTTTTTTCGTTAGTTTCTAAAAATGAAACCTAGCTAGATGGATTTATCGCCCCCGAAATCCCCCTCTTTTTTTGGGTGGGAAATTATCAAATAACTTCTCCCGCTCTGGGCGGAGCGGGAGGGCGTGTCAGACTCTTGGTGACTAAAACCCACCCGTGTTCCTTCGGTTGCCCCGTTGCCGGGGGCCACGATCTCCCTTTCGGTTTTCTTCGCAACCCCAGCAGGCATCGGCCCTAGCGGCGGACCTCGTCAATTCTGCGGACATCAATTTGAGGCGCGTGTGAGATTACTCATTATTTATAGGAGATTTTAGGAGAATATCTAATTGCATTGATCACAATAATGATTGTTTACAAGAATTTATCCCAGTATGAACGTCAGCTGTCAGAATTATAAATGACACTAATGTATGGAAACGTTCTATTTCAACAATATTTTAATAAACGTAAATTAAAGTTTTGTGAATAGAAAAGATTGTATTATTTGATTTGCATTTCTTTAATTGATATTTCATAGGCATATGTATTCCATATAAATAGTTAATAAGGTGATTTAAAAGGCTGTTTCACAATTCTTGAGTTTTCAAACAAGTCGTGATTTGTGGTATAGATACCTCGATCAAAACAAATGTTTATTATCTTAGTAGTACAATAAATGATTATGTAATAATTAATAAGGTACTAATAATATTTATCACGATTTTATATTGCAATTTAAAGTAACATGGTGTTAAATTGGTGTTTCAAACGATTTTCGGAACATCCAGTAGATGTTATTATATTATGATATTTTACTTAAAGATTACAAATAAATTATAGCGCGTATACCTACCACTAATTCCCCACCATTACCAGTTAAAGCGCGTGCAGTTCTCTGGGAGCGTATGCTTTGCGATCAATAAGTCACAAAGGCTGACACCGAAGGCTGAAGGCTGCGGGTGTCGACCCCAGGATAAGCTGCTTCTCACACGGACAACTGTTACGTCGTTTGCTCCCAAGTCACAATTCCTGACCCTCTGTATATTTTGGCTGCTGAGAATAAAACTACAAACGTAGTATACATGGAAGTTTTATAAAATGTGGCTATTATTGTAGTATATTGTGATGTCTTACGATTTCCATGCGAACGAAGTCGCGGGCAGAAGCTAGTACATACTAAATTGCTATATAATCTTATTAAGTTTTAAGATAGTGAAGTTATTGAGCATTTATATATGACCATTTATGGTTGGTCCAAAATGGCAGGAATGATATGACTTGAGTAAGATTGGGAGACTATAAAAATAGGTGTAGCCGCCAATTCTGGGGCTCTTTGATTTAACTGTGGTGAAAGATGGATTACCTTTATGGTTCACGTAAGTTAATTGATCACATAGCTTTATTATTGCTGATAACTGTTTTCCTGTATGTGTTGTAATATGTATTATGTCTTACATTTGTAAATCGAATCAGGGAATATTCATGTTCTTGCTATCTCTTTGAGAGACCTATTCTCAAATGCCCAAGAGAATATGTGATAGCAATAATAATATATATGTTAATGTAAAAATGTGTTGATAAAATACTTTAAAACAAGCTACCACAGAGTTTCTTACCTTTCTTCTCTGCGAAGACCTAGATTTGGAACGGATAACTAGCTTTCTCATTAACGATATCTACCTATTTATTGACAAGCCTAATTGAAATAAATGCCTAGTCTTGTCTTTATGTGCTTTTCTTCATAAAATCCTTTCCCTACACACAATATTCAAAGACACTTTCATACATAATAATGAACTAGTAACCATTCTGACACTCAAAGCTCGATAATTAAGTGGATATCAATGCCTTTAATTGTAGTTTTCATCCACATTCTAACACACGCGTGGAACACAACGCGCCGTCTCGACCCGGGCCTGGTCCTCATCAGACGGCGAGCTACTCATTGCTCACCGTCCGCAACCACAAGCTCGCGCCTACCTAGGTCGGAAATCGGCCTGCGATTCCCGACGCCCAGCAGGGCTAACATGACAAACGCGACAATTATCCACTCTCGCGCGACAAATTTTTGTATATTTCTGTAGTTTTATCGTTTTCTGACAGCTATGCCATACAAAATACTCGACTCGTTCTGTCAAACTTGATGTTTTGTCGACAAACCCTAACATGACACGTTATTTATCTCGATTTTTGACAGTTCAACATGAGATAATCAGTCATTTTGTCGTATTTAGTCGTCCTCGATTTTGACGACGAGAAGAGTAGACAAAAAGACAAAATTAAGATACATAAAAAAAACTCGAAAATAAGATGGCAGATTCATAGTCGTGCTTATTGTAGGCTTTTCTTTTTATTTATTTTTACAATACACCGGTGTACTGTAGTGGAGGGGAGCACTATCACGTAGATAACTATTATTTTCAGTAAAAACCAGTCACTGCCAATTATGGTGTTAAATAAATAGAAATCTAGGGATTATGGCTGTATGGCAATATCAAACCTTCATTTAATTTTAATCAAAAAGTCGGTTAAACAAAAATCTAATCATAAATAATTAAGAGAGAGAGACGTTTATTTAATAAAGTACATAATTCCATGCACAAAATTGAATGAATGAAACAGAACTTCAAGCCGATGTTGCTATCATAAAAATAATTTGTTTTTAATAATTTGCAACATCGGTCTGTCGTCGCGCGATAAAGAAGTGTCAAAGTGCCTTTTTCGAGTTTACTCGTCGTTTACGGTCATGTTAGGGATTAGAATGACATCAGAATCGCAGACAAATTACGATAAAACGAGAAAAAGAGCGTTCTCGCGCTTGTCATGTTAGACCTGCTGGTGTTTATTTAAAGTAGGTACTAAGAGTGCTCGCAAGATAAGTTTACGCGCGGCTGAAATCGGAACTAATCGTAGGCCGCCGTCTTTTCTTTTATGTAGGGTCAAATTAAGTATGGAATTATTTAATCGTACCACACGTACGATAAGCAAAGAGGTGTATTTAATCGACGTCGACGTGGACGACTTGTGGAAGGGTTTCCGGGAATCTTTAAAAGGACACTGCATTGGGAAGGGTATATACCGTGCATCCTAGTAATGGCGAGTGCTATTATTTGCGGTTATTTCTTCACACAGTACGGGGCCCAACGTCGTTTGCGTTCCTGAGGACAGTTGATGATGCCGAGTATCCCACATTCCGCGCAGCCTGCGTAGCACGTCACCTTCTTGACGGTGACCAACATTGGGATGACACTCTGGCGGAGGCCAGCGTCAGCGACAGTCCCAGTCGTCTGCGACATTTGTTTACCATCATTTTGGTGTTTTGTGGAATCGCAAACCCAGTTCTGTTGTGGGATAAATATCGGCATCATCTATCTGAAAACAACTCAAGAATTCTCCAATGTTCTTCTAGAATTCTTAATACCTCATCACCATCGATTATGGTAACACTTGCGTGCTGGAAAACTAGTGCTATGTCGAGAAAAATGAAGACATTTCTAAATTTCGGAAAAACATATCCTATGAATCTTAACTTAAACAATAAGGTGGACAAAGATGTGCAGTCGATGCTCTTGCCTTTGAATCTGATGCAACATATCATGTTCTGTCCTAAATATCGTATCAAAAATGATTATATCACTGCAAATAGCCTCATCTCAAACTTTGTTTCGTTGATTGCAACACTAGTATTTATAATTCTATTCGTTCACTGCACCTATATGGTGTGTACCAACAGGGCAAGTCTAGGATATACAGGTTTCGTGGATATCATTATAATTTATGAGTGCTGCTATTATTGTTTCGGCTTCGCTATGAATTTCATGATCGGTATTTTGAGTCATTCAAAAAAATACATCCAGTTTGTCTTGGCTTTTCAAAAAGTTCACAGGTGTCTCAACAATGAAACCAGATTTAAGCACTTCATTATTTGGAATTGGATTATCGTATTAGTGGCTCTGGGTTTTTATGTCATTGTTTTCACCTATTTTAACATGATGGGTGTTCCTTTCTATGCAATATATGCCGTCTACCTTTTAGTAGTTTTCGATTTAAATATTGTTTATGTGATACGACTCATTAATATTTTGGAAAATAAAGTTGTCCTATGGAATATTCAAGATTTCAATTCTCAAGATATGGAAGACACACATGAAGAAAATTATAGAACTAAAGTGTTCCAGGCCTACGTTGATATATTAGAATGTTACAAGATCTTTAAAGACTGTTTCCAGCAGTTCGTAAGTACCTACTTGACTTTAAATTAATTGTAATGTAAGAGGTTTGTAGTTATTGAAAATAATTTTCGTAACTTATTAAAGAGCACCAGCGCACATTGTTCAAAGTTGCTATAGTGCATGACCTTCTATAGAAAATTATCTAGTTCGGTAGACATCTAGCAAGCAGGACAACTTAAAAAAAAAGACACTGAAGCATTTGGCAAACTACGCTAAATCGTCTCGTCGTCTATAATTATGACACGTAATTTTTAACTCAAAGAAAGTGAGTCTTTGTCTCAATATACCATACTTAACACTTTAACTAAGAATAAAAGAATAAATTGATTAATTTTTGACGCTTTTCAGATACTTTACTATATACTTGCAATATTCACCCACTGTATAAATAATATTCAATCAATAATTGACGTCTTAAAGATGGGTCTGACGATTGACAACATTGTGAGTATTATAATAAGTATGACATGTATGAAGTACGACAGTAGGTATGTATGAAGTACGACAGTATGTATGTAGTATGACAAGAATAAGGAAGAATTTTTGATGAGTGTATTCTTAGTCTTCTCCTTTTCGTGTGGTTAGTGACTAAACTGGTGTCAGAGTTTTAAAGCCGGCCATGGGCCTCTGAATTGGCTTCACGTCGAGAAATATTTCTCAGACATGCCGGTTTCCTCACGATGTTTCTATTCTTTCTTTGCCAAGTGTTTAACGTATTGGAATTGTAGCATTAAATGCTTATTTTGTTATAGAATAAGGCAACTTTGGCAACGCTGGTCATGTGTATGTGGTTGACGAAGGATTTAATGTGGCAAACAATGATGATCCAGCGATGCGAGAAATTCTACTTGGCTGTTCAAAGTGTTCAAGATACTTGCGCACTTATTTTGAAGTCAACTTGCTCAGGTTAGTCTTTACGAAAACATTCAACAATATGATTTCATTCGGGTTTTTGGTTCACAGAATGAAAACTACAAAAAGAAAAATGTTTCTAGGTAGTTTGCTTGATTATATCAAAATGAAATGTTTGCATTGTATTTTTAACAGATTATGAGAAAAAGCTATGCAAGAACGTTCTGCGTTTGCATCGAGCATCATTCAGTAAGATACGTGTGTGCGGCCTGTTCTACGTAGACGCTGCGTTACAATTAACTCTAATGGTTCTTCTTTCTCATTACACTGTTGTGTTGCTGCAATTTGCATTTCTGTAATCTTGGCTACATTAAATCGTTGTAGGCTGCCAGTATTGTTATTGTTTCTTCTCGTGGATTCGTTTTTTGCATGAACTATAAGATTTTTGATTTTAAGATTTCTAGGATTATATATCATTTGCGTACACTAGAAAATGTGAGTTGTTAAAATAGATTTAATGTTATTGATATAGGACTCAAAACTCACCCCTGGGCAACCCTAGAAGACTTTACAAACTTACTAAAAAGGGCATTAATCTATAATAAAATACAATATCTGGATGATATTCTGGTTATATCTGTTTTTTTTTCGTTAGTTTCTAAAAATGAAACCTAGCTAGATGGATTTATCGCCCCCGAAATCCCCCTCTTTTTTTGGGTGGGAAATTATCAAATAACTTCTCCCGCTCTGGGCGGAGCGGGAGGGCGTGTCAGACTCTTGGTGACTAAAACCCACCCGTGTTCCTTCGGTTGCCCCGTTGCCGGGGGCCACGATCTCCCTTTCGGTTTTCTTCGCAACCCCAGCAGGCATCGGCCCTAGCGGCGGACCTCGTCAATTCTGCGGACATCAATTTGAGGCGCGTGTGAGATTACTCATTATTTATAGGAGATTTTAGGAGAATATCTAATTGCATTGATCACAATAATGATTGTTTACAAGAATTTATCCCAGTATGAACGTCAGCTGTCAGAATTATAAATGACACTAATGTATGGAAACGTTCTATTTCAACAATATTTTAATAAACGTAAATTAAAGTTTTGTGAATAGAAAAGATTGTATTATTTGATTTGCATTTCTTTAATTGATATTTCATAGGCATATGTATTCCATATAAATAGTTAATAAGGTGATTTAAAAGGCTGTTTCACAATTCTTGAGTTTTCAAACAAGTCGTGATTTGTGGTATAGATACCTCGATCAAAACAAATGTTTATTATCTTAGTAGTACAATAAATGATTATGTAATAATTAATAAGGTACTAATAATATTTATCACGATTTTATATTGCAATTTAAAGTAACATGGTGTTAAATTGGTGTTTCAAACGATTTTCGGAACATCCAGTAGATGTTATTATATTATGATATTTTACTTAAAGATTACAAATAAATTATAGCGCGTATACCTACCACTAATTCCCCACCATTACCAGTTAAAGCGCGTGCAGTTCTCTGGGAGCGTATGCTTTGCGATCAATAAGTCACAAAGGCTGACACCGAAGGCTGAAGGCTGCGGGTGTCGACCCCAGGATAAGCTGCTTCTCACACGGACAACTGTTACGTCGTTTGCTCCCAAGTCACAATTCCTGACCCTCTGTATATTTTGGCTGCTGAGAATAAAACTACAAACGTAGTATACATGGAAGTTTTATAAAATGTGGCTATTATTGTAGTATATTGTGATGTCTTACGATTTCCATGCGAACGAAGTCGCGGGCAGAAGCTAGTACATACTAAATTGCTATATAATCTTATTAAGTTTTAAGATAGTGAAGTTATTGAGCATTTATATATGACCATTTATGGTTGGTCCAAAATGGCAGGAATGATATGACTTGAGTAAGATTGGGAGACTATAAAAATAGGTGTAGCCGCCAATTCTGGGGCTCTTTGATTTAACTGTGGTGAAAGATGGATTACCTTTATGGTTCACGTAAGTTAATTGATCACATAGCTTTATTATTGCTGATAACTGTTTTCCTGTATGTGTTGTAATATGTATTATGTCTTACATTTGTAAATCGAATCAGGGAATATTCATGTTCTTGCTATCTCTTTGAGAGACCTATTCTCAAATGCCCAAGAGAATATGTGATAGCAATAATAATATATATGTTAATGTAAAAATGTGTTGATAAAATACTTTAAAACAAGCTACCACAGAGTTTCTTACCTTTCTTCTCTGCGAAGACCTAGATTTGGAACGGATAACTAGCTTTCTCATTAACGATATCTACCTATTTATTGACAAGCCTAATTGAAATAAATGCCTAGTCTTGTCTTTATGTGCTTTTCTTCATAAAATCCTTTCCCTACACACAATATTCAAAGACACTTTCATACATAATAATGAACTAGTAACCATTCTGACACTCAAAGCTCGATAATTAAGTGGATATCAATGCCTTTAATTGTAGTTTTCATCCACATTCTAACACACGCGTGGAACACAACGCGCCGTCTCGACCCGGGCCTGGTCCTCATCAGACGGCGAGCTACTCATTGCTCACCGTCCGCAACCACAAGCTCGCGCCTACCTAGGTCGGAAATCGGCCTGCGATTCCCGACGCCCAGCAGGGCTAACATGACAAACGCGACAATTATCCACTCTCGCGCGACAAATTTTTGTATATTTCTGTAGTTTTATCGTTTTCTGACAGCTATGCCATACAAAATACTCGACTCGTTCTGTCAAACTTGATGTTTTGTCGACAAACCCTAACATGACACGTTATTTATCTCGATTTTTGACAGTTCAACATGAGATAATCAGTCATTTTGTCGTATTTAGTCGTCCTCGATTTTGACGACGAGAAGAGTAGACAAAAAGACAAAATTAAGATACATAAAAAAAACTCGAAAATAAGATGGCAGATTCATAGTCGTGCTTATTGTAGGCTTTTCTTTTTATTTATTTTTACAATACACCGGTGTACTGTAGTGGAGGGGAGCACTATCACGTAGATAACTATTATTTTCAGTAAAAACCAGTCACTGCCAATTATGGTGTTAAATAAATAGAAATCTAGGGATTATGGCTGTATGGCAATATCAAACCTTCATTTAATTTTAATCAAAAAGTCGGTTAAACAAAAATCTAATCATAAATAATTAAGAGAGAGAGACGTTTATTTAATAAAGTACATAATTCCATGCACAAAATTGAATGAATGAAACAGAACTTCAAGCCGATGTTGCTATCATAAAAATAATTTGTTTTTAATAATTTGCAACATCGGTCTGTCGTCGCGCGATAAAGAAGTGTCAAAGTGCCTTTTTCGAGTTTACTCGTCGTTTACGGTCATGTTAGGGATTAGAATGACATCAGAATCGCAGACAAATTACGATAAAACGAGAAAAAGAGCGTTCTCGCGCTTGTCATGTTAGACCTGCTGGTGTTTATTTAAAGTAGGTACTAAGAGTGCTCGCAAGATAAGTTTACGCGCGGCTGAAATCGGAACTAATCGTAGGCCGCCGTCTTTTCTTTTATGTAGGGTCAAATTAAGTATGGAATTATTTAATCGTACCACACGTACGATAAGCAAAGAGGTGTATTTAATCGACGTCGACGTGGACGACTTGTGGAAGGGTTTCCGGGAATCTTTAAAAGGACACTGCATTGGGAAGGGTATATACCGTGCATCCTAGTAATGGCGAGTGCTATTATTTGCGGTTATTTCTTCACACAGTACGGGGCCCAACGTCGTTTGCGTTCCTGAGGACAGTTGATGATGCCGAGTATCCCACATTCCGCGCAGCCTGCGTAGCACGTCACCTTCTTGACGGTGACCAACATTGGGATGACACTCTGGCGGAGGCCAGCGTCAGCGACAGTCCCAGTCGTCTGCGACATTTGTTTACCATCATTTTGGTGTTTTGTGGAATCGCAAACCCAGTTCTGTTGTGGGATAAATATCGGCATCATCTATCTGAAAACAACTCAAGAATTCTCCAATGTTCTTCTAAAAGTTGGTTAAGGCATTCTGCTAGAGGAGAGCGGCCGGAGACTTGGTAGAGTAGTTCCAACTTTAGAAGATCTGATTCGTCTGGTGTACGGGGACATCAGTCAAATACCGTTCCAAGGGAGAGTTTTTGGGTGTGTGAACGGGCCAAATGATCAAGCTGCAGCGATCAACCACACTATTCTCTCGCAAATTGATGGCAGTGATTTGATATCCAGCTCCATTAACACTGTTGTGTAGCAAGATGACGTGACATTACCCCGTAGAATTTCTGAATTCGCTAATGGCAAGTGGACTTCTGGCGCACATTATCCAGCTGAAGTTCGGTGTCCTGATTATGCTCCTTCGGAACTTAACTCCACCGAAGCTGTGTAACGGAACCCGGCTCAAAGTCGTGTCTTTACAGAGAAACGTCATCGAGGCGGAACGTCTAACAGGTTGTGGCGTTGGCGAGACAGTGTTTATACCGCGTATACCACTAATTCCCCACAAATAACCCTTCCAGTTTAAGCGTGTATAGTTCCATGTGAGCGTATGCTTTGCGATGACTATCAACAGATCACAGGGGCAGACACTGAAAGCTACGGGTGTCACCTCAGGACAACCTGCTTCTCACACGGACAACTGTATGTCGCTTGCTCCCGCGTCACCAGTGACCCGGCCTCTCTGTGTATTTTAGCTGCTGAGAACAAACCTACAAACGTATTATACAGGGAAGTTTTATAAAATGTGGCTGTTACTGTAGTTGGTATCTTACGACTTCCACGTGAACGAAGTCGCGGTTAGAAGCTAGTCTTTAACTAAATTCAATCAATAAAATTAAATTGCTTATAACAAAGTCGCTTTTCTTGTCTGTCTGCGCGCTTAGTTTTTCTAAATTACACAATGGATGCAGTTTTCACCATCGGCATCGCTTAGAGAATTTATTTTGGAAAGTTTATGTACCTTTATTATTACTTAACTTGGATATAGCACAGAAATAGCGATGTTTTGAAATGTCGCCAAATCAGAAAAACACACCCGAGCGTAGCAGGGGCGGTTCCCTAGTACCTATCGTGTAAATTTCATCTACTCTAACTAATTCAGGAAATTACATAAATGACTATAATTTATAATGAAAAAGTTGATATGAATTCATGTGCCCATTGACAATCGATTAGTGTACTATCACTTGCGAGCAGGAAAACTACTGACAATGTTGAGAAAAATGAAGACATATCGAAATTTTGAAACAAAATATCCTGTGAATCTAGACTCAAACAACACAGTGGACAAAGATGTGCAATCGATGCTCTTACCTTTGAATCTAATGCAATATATCATGTTCTGTCCGAAATATAGCATCAATAATGATTTTACAACTCCAAATAGCCTCATCTCAAACTGTGTTTCGTTGATTGCAACAATAATATTCATAATCTTATTCATACTTAGTACTTACATAGCCTTGTTCATGCACGGACAAGGTCTAAGAGATGGTTATTTGTTACATTACTATATTACTTTCTTTAACTGCTTCTTCTACTGTTTCGGTTTTGCTATGAACTTCGTGATCGGAATCACTCAAACCAATAACAATATCCTGTTTGTCCTTATTTTCAAAAAAGTGCACAGCTTTGTGAACGATGAAATCCGTTTTAACCGTTTTATTATTTGGAATTGGATTTTAGGATTGATGGCTTTGAGTTTTTATGTCATTGTTTTCACCTATGTCTACATACAACTGTTACCTTTCCTTTGTGTGTATGCGTGTTATCTTACCGTATTTTTTGATTTTAATATACTTTATGCCACGCGAATAATTAAAGTATTGAGAAACAAAATTATTTTATGGAACATTAGTGTCTTAAATTCTCAAAAATCGGAAAATCTGCAAGAAAAAAATTGTAGCAAAAAACTGTTTCAAGCATACGTTAATATAGTAGAGTGTTATAATATCCACAAAGATTGTTTTCAACAATTCGTAAGTACCTTTCTATGTATTTATGAAGTTGAATAGGTACCTTTACTGTCCGTACAATCCAAAACAATTTTATTGTAATACGAATTGTAGTTAGAATGTCATTTTATATCGGAGTAAAGAAGTTTCCTAAAAGCATTAGTACTTATTGGGATAGGTTCATTGAATAATAAAGTAATAATCCTTAATATTATAAATGCAAAAGTAAGTTTGTTTGTTACGCCTTCACGCTAAAACGGCTGAACGGAGTTGGATGAAATTTGGCACATATATAGATGATGCCCTGGAAAAGAACATAGGATACTTTTTTTTTTCCCACGGGATCGAGACTTATGCGGGTGAAACCGCGGGGCGCAGCTAGTTACGAATAAAGCCTGTGTGTGTCTCTCAGTGGTCTGTCTGGATGTCTCGCATAGACTTTTAAACGCTTCGAACATCGCCATTGTTTGAGATATTTCAACACTCTTTGTTACTGTTCCTGATCTTTTCTGTAGGTTTCGGGAAATGTTATAAAAATCGGTTGACTGTATCCACTACTAAATAACGCAAGTTACTATGGTGCTTCTGCGTTACGAAGTCAGATTGCAATAGTGTTGTCTCTTTCTCGCATAGACTTTAAAACGTTTCGAACATCGCCAATGAAGACGTTACTGTTCCTGATCTTTTCTCTAGGTGTCGGGAAAAAGTATAAAAAAGATTTGACAAGTAACCCATTATCTCATTCATTTTGTTACTTTTCAGATACTGTATTATATTTTAGAAGTATTCATTCACTCTTTGGTTTATATTCAAGTGGCAATCGACGTGTTGAGACCAGGCACAATGATAAGTGTAAGACATCGACGCCCAAACTGTTGCCATGAATTCAGCGAATAATTCTGAACCCTCGAGCGAAAATACATTTTTTGTTAGTTATTGAGCTGTTTCATACAAAAGCCGTCTTTCCATCCTCGCTGCCGAGGCCCACCGCGATGTCCCCGTCCATCCCCACCCCGACCCCTGCTTGAGCCAGCCCGCGCCACTGAGACTGTAGAAATTCTCCTACTAATAATATTAATGCGATCCAGCCTGTCTCTTGTTGTCCTCTCCCAGAGACAACCTAAGCCGAGGTCCGTACACCACAGGGGGTGCCTTTAGCGTGTAGTCGTTTACTTTTTAAGTTTTATGCCCTGGCTGGAGGCCTTAATTTATTGAGGCAGCCGCTGGAAAGTCCAGTTAAGCAATCGACAACCTTCAAGGTTGGCCTGCAAGAATATATATTCAAAAAAATATACAAAAGTGGCACGGTAACACGGTCAAAATGTTATGACGAATTTTTTTTACGCTGGTGGGTCGAGCTAGAATCATGTACTGAGTTCATGGTAACGGTTTCCTCGTCGATGTCCCTAATACCCGGGATATTGTGGTGGTATGCACGACGACACAACACTTCCTGTATTAGCGGACCTTTCATCGTACGGAAAACCAATACATCGTGCGAGATGGAAATGTGTAACATGATGTGTCGTCGTGTTACAGTTTTTATCAATAACCTCGAATGTTTGTTTTGTTATAGGATAAAACAACAATGCTGGCCGTGTTCATATTTAGTTGGATGATAAAGAATTTTATGTGGCAAACAATGTTGATCCAGCAATGCGAGAAATTCTACTTGGCTATTCAAAGTGTTCAAGATACTTGCGCACTTACTTTGAAGTCAAATTGCTCAGGTTATTGCTCTACAAAAATATTTTACCTTAGAACGCTAACACACTGTGATGCCATGGCGACGTCACTGGCTACGTAGCTATGGCTACCTCTGGTTACCTACCATAGCCAAATGAGGTTGTCAAATAAGTAGTCATAACACGCGGGCGTCTGTCCTAGCGATTAGTTAGCCATTGAGTGGGAGAGACGTAACTTAAGTACGACGTAACGTAAGTGACTGGCGATATAAGGGTAGGTCTGGAAGATACCAAAGTTACTGCACTAGTGTTGGTTGATTTCTCGAATGCTTTTAATACCGTCAGTCACGATATCCTGTTAGCCATTCTGTCCTATATTATGGTCTCTCCCAAGGCACTGGAATGGTTCTCCTCGTATCTTCAGGTGCGTCAGCAGTCCGTTCATGTTGGGAATTCTTCATTATGCTGGTGTGATTTAGATACTGGCGTTCCACAAGGCGGTATTCTTTCTCCTCTTCTGTTTTCTATATTTATCAATTTTTCCTCCATTTTCGTAATTGCACCTACCACAGTTTGTCTCTGTATCACCCAAAGGTTGACTGGTAGAAAATGCCTGTGGCATTAAGTCCACCTCTGTACATTTCTGTGCTTGAAGTATTAAATAAATAAATAACTTGTATAAAAATATTGGCGACTTGGCTACGCGTTGGCAGGTCGCCAGAGTATCCAATCTCCACGTAGGGGCTGGTCGGTCGTGGCTATGCTTCCAAATTGGCAACGTCGCCAGACCGTAGCCAAGTGAGTTAACTGTCATACATTTCAATACGAATTGTTTGGGTACGTAGCCGGCGACATCGCCATGGCGTCCCAGTTTGCTCTTAATGATTGGTAGACGATGATTATGAAATGTCAATGGAGCGCAGCAATTATTTAATTAATTTGTAGCGGTTACACCGCCACATACAAACTACGCATCATAGCCATGACGTCACACAAATCCTGCAACGCGCAATTAGAGTTTATCGAGCGATCGCCATATATACAAGATTCTAACTTCAAACCAATGGGCAGTTGCCCGCCAGACACGACACCCGTCTGGTCGGAGGATCCTTCCTTTTTTAGGGTGGATGAGTGAACTTGTGAACTTTACACCCTGGGGCCCTACAGCCAGCTCATAAAGCAGTATTATTTTAATATTACTTCAGTGTGGGAAAGAGATGAAGCTCTACAGGACAAAGAAAGAGATGAGCGTGGGTGGGAGAAAGAGATGGAGCTCCATCTCTTTCTCCCACTGAAGTAATATTAAAATAATACTGCTTTTGAGCTGGTGGTAGGCCCCCTGTTCCTCATACCCAGCAAAAATTTATTTGTTGACAGATTATGAGAAGAAACTATGCAAGAACGTACTGCGCTTGCATAGAGCATCATTCAGCAAGATACGTGTGTGTGGCTTGTTCTACGTCGACGCTGCGTTACAATTAAGTCTGATGAGTCTTCTTACTAACTACACTGTTGTTTTGCTACAGTTCACAATTTTGTAGTTTTTATTAAATTGCTCTTGTGGATACTCAATATTATTATTTCTCTTTTATTTATCTAGACATGATGCCTAAAAATACAAGACAGATTATATTTATTTATTTAAACTTTTCACACACAAAAAGGTACAAAGGCGGACTTAATGCCTTAGGCATTCTCTACCAGTCAACCAAGGGTGGTGAAGAGATTGGATGGCAGGTGCTCTGTTTGAGAGGAACAAAGAAAAAAATTATTTAAAATATATCATTAGAAATAAAATAACAGTACATATAACAGTAATAACAGTATATCAGCGAATATAATAATAAAACACTTATTTGTATGACTTTGAATACATTAAATAGATTGTTGATATAAGGCGACATAGGGAACTGTCACGACGTAGGTACCAATATTTAGTTTGGTCAAATTCAAGAAAGTAATGAATTAATTACTTTTTTATAAGCATTATTTTAATTGTAAAATTGATTTGAATTCTTAATACGTTAACCATCGATTATTGTAACACTTGCGTGCCGGAAAACTACTGCTATGTCGAGGAAAATGAAGACATTTCTAAATTTCGGAAAAACAAATACTAAGAATCCTAACTTAAACAATAAAGTGGACAAAGATGTGCAGTCCATGCTCTTGCCTTTGAATCTGATGCAACATATCGTGTTCTGTCCTAAATATCGTATCAAAAATGATTATATCACTGCAAATAGCCTCATCTCAAACTTTGTTTCGTTGATTGCAACACTAGTATTTATAATTCTATTCGTTCACTGCACCTATATGGTGTGTACCAACAGGGCAAGTCTAGGATATACAGGTTTCGTGGATATCATTATAATTTATGAGTGCTGCTATTATTGTTTCGGCTTCGCTATGAATTTCATGATCGGTATTTTGAGTCATTCAAAAAAATACATCCAGTTTGTCTTGGCTTTTCAAAAAGTTCACAGGTGTCTCAACAATGAAACCAGATTTAAGCACTTCATTATTTGGAATTGGATTATCGTATTAGTGGCTCTGGGTTTTTATGTCATTGTTTTCACCTATTTTAACATGATGGGTGTTCCTTTCTATGCAATATATGCCGTCTACCTTTTAGTAGTTTTCGATTTAAATATTGTTTATGTGATACGACTCATTAATATTTTGGAAAATAAAGTTGTCCTATGGAATATTCAAGATTTCAATTCTCAAGATATGGAAGACACACATGAAGAAAATTATAGAACTAAAGTGTTCCAGGCCTACGTTGATATATTAGAATGTTACAAGATCTTTAAAGACTGTTTCCAGCAGTTCGTAAGTACCTACTTGACTTTAAATTAATTGTAATGTAAGAGGTTTGTAGTTATTGAAAATAATTTTCGTAACTTATTAAAGAGCACCAGCGCACATTGTTCAAAGTTGCTATAGTGCATGACCTTCTATAGAAAATTATCTAGTTCGGTAGACATCTAGCAAGCAGGACAACTTAAAAAAAAAGACACTGAAGCATTTGGCAAACTACGCTAAATCGTCTCGTCGTCTATAATTATGACACGTAATTTTTAACTCAAAGAAAGTGAGCCTTTGTCTCAATATACCATACTTAACACTTTAACTAAGAATAAAAGAATAAATTGATTAATTTTTGACGCTTTTCAGATACTTTACTATATACTTGCAATATTCACCCACTGTATAAATAATATTCAATCAATAATTGACGTCTTAAAGATGGGTCTGACGATTGACAACATTGTGAGTATTATAATAAGTATGACATGTATGAAGTACGACAGTAGGTATGTATGAAGTACGACAGTATGTATGTAGTATGACAAGAATAAGGAAGAATTTTTGATGAGTGTATTCTTAGTCTTCTCCTTTTCGTGTGGTTAGTGACTAAACTGGTGTCAGAGTTTTAAAGCCGGCCATGGGCCTCTGAATTGGCTTCACGTCGAGAAATATTTCTCAGACATGCCGGTTTCCTCACGATGTTTCTATTCTTTCTTTGCCAAGTGTTTAACGTATTGGAATTGTAGCATTAAATGCTTATTTTGTTATATAGAATAAGGCAACTTTGGCAACGCTGGTCATGTGTATGTGGTTGACGAAGGATTTAATGTGGCAAACAATGATGATCCAGCGATGCGAGAAATTCTACTTGGCTGTTCAAAGTGTTCAAGATACTTGCGCACTTATTTTGAAGTCAACTTGCTCAGGTTAGTCTTTACGAAAACATTCTACAGTATGATTTCATTCGGGTTTTTGGTTCACAGAATGAAAACTACAAAAAGAAAAATGTTTCTAGGTAGTTTGCTTGATTATATCAAAATGAAATGTTTGCATTGTATTTTTAACAGATTATGAGAAAAAGCTATGCAAGAACGTTCTGCGTTTGCATCGAGTATCATTCAGTAAGATACGTGTGTGCGGCCTGTTCTACGTAGACGCTGCGTTACAATTAACTCTAATGGTTCTTCTTTCTCATTACACTGTTGTGTTGCTACAATTTGCATTTCTGTAATCTTGGCTACATTAAATCGTTGTAGACTGCCAGTATTTTTATTGTTTCTTCATTTTTCGTGTATTCGTTTTTTGCATGAACTACAAGATTTTTGATTTTAAGATTTCTAGGATTACATATCATTTGCGTACACTAGAAAATGTGAGTTGTTAAAATAGATTTAATGTTATTGATATAGGACTCAAAACTCACCCCTGGGCAACCCTAGAAGACTTTACAAACTTACTAAAAGGGCATTAATCTATAATAAAATACAATATCTGGATGATATTCTGGTTATATCTGTTTTTTTTTCGTTAGTTTCTAAAAATGAAACCTAGCTAGATGGATTTATCGCCCCCGAAATCCCCTCTTTTTTTGGGTGGGAAATGATCAAATAACTTCTCCCGCTCTGGGCGGAGCGGGAGGGCGTGTCAGACTCTTGGTGACTAAAACCCACCCGTGTTCCTTCGGTTGCCCCGTTGCCGGGGGCCACGATCTCCCTTTCGGTTTTCTTTGCAACCCCGGCAGGCATCGACCCTAGCGGCGTACCCCGTCAATTCTGTGGACATCAATTTGAGGCGCGTGTGAGATTACTCATTATTTATAGGAGATTTTAGGAGAATGTCTAACTGTATTGATTACAATAATGACTGTTTACAAGAATTTGTCCCAGTATGAACGTCAGCTGTCAGAATGATAGATGACACTAACGTATGGAAACGTTCTATTTCAACAATATTAAACGTAAATTAAAGTTTTGTGAATAGAAAATATTGTATTATTTGTTTGCATTTCTTTAATTGATATTTCATAGGCATATGTATTTCGTATAAATAGTTATTCTATACTAATATTATAAAGAGGTAACATTTGTTTGTAAGTTTGTAAGTTTGTATGTAGGGGGTAATCTCCGGAAGTAATGAACCAATTTTAAAAATTGTTTCACTGGTAGAAAGCTACATTATTCGTGAGTGCTATAGGCTATAAATTATAAAGATATCATGCATATTAGCCGAACTACCTCAATTTTTGTCTAGCCAGGCGGAAAAAAATAGCTCTTACAACAGAGTTATTTGCATGCGCTGCCTTAACAGTTGTATATAATTAAAAACAATGTATGGCAACCTGGTCCGCTTTGAATAGTTCTACAAAAAAGTCCGCAACACCATATTTCTATCTTTCATATTTTAGCAGATATAGTAGCTTTTATGTGTTAAAAAAAGTATTTTTCGACGTACTTACCTTTGGACGATTTTTTAAACAACAAAATATTAAACCTTATCGAAAAAAATATTATTATGATCACAAGAACATCATAGAAATACGATTTGCCTGAGACAGTATGTCAATTGGTTAAATAGTTTCGAAGATAATATAAAATTACTAAATCGCAAAATGCCGCCGTCCATTCTCGAACCGCATTAGAACATGCTTTGTACGGACGTTTTATCCATTTACCCATAGATGGCGTTGTGCAATTACGTCATTTTTCTGAATCGCGGTGAGACAAGAGCAGTTCGAGTACGCCGTACGGAAGAGTCTGCTCTTGAAAATCATCAGCGCCTCTCGAGGAATAGAGAAAATATTTCGCAAGCACGCGCTGGGGAATCTAGCTCCGAGCGTTCACAGCGGCTTGCTAACCAAAGTTGGAGAACATCGCAGGTCCGTGCTCGGGAATCTAGCGCTGAACGTGCGCAGCGTCTCAGTGATTTAAGGTAGCATGTCTCTGCAACCAGGGATAGGGAATCTAGCGGTGAGCGCTCGCAGAGGGTCGCTAGCCAAAGCGCGAGAACATCGCAGGCCCGTGCTCGGGAATCTAGCGCTGAACGTGCAAAGCGTCTCAGTGATTTAAGGTAGCATGTCTCTGCAACAAGGGATAGCGAGTCTAGCGGTGAGCGCTCGCAGAGGGTTGCTAGCAAAAGCGCGAGAACATCGCAGGCCCGTGCTCGGGAATCTAGCGCTGAACGTGCGCAGCGTCTTTCTGATTTATATGCAATAAAAACAAAACCCTCCTTTTGGCAGTCAGGAAATAAATCATAGCACTCAGTACTAACCGAACCACACTCATAATTTCATCACAAGTTAAAATGTTTACCTCCCAACGGAGTGGGCACGGGTCAGCTAGTAGTTAATAAGGTGACTTAAAAGGCTGTTTCACAAACAACGATTCTTGAGTTTTCGAACAAGTCATGATTTGTGGTATAGATACCTAGATCAAAACAAATGTTTATTATCTTAGTAGTACAATAAATGATTATGTAATAATTAATAAGGTACTAATAATATTTATCACGATTTTATATTGCAATTTAAAGTAACATGGTGTTAAATTGGTGTTTCAAACGATTTTCGGAACATCCAGTAGATGTTATTATATTATGATATTTTACTTAAAGATTACAAATAAATTATAGCGCGTATACCTACCACTAATTCCCCACCATTACCAGTTAAAGCGCGTGCAGTTCTCTGGGAGCGTATGCTTTGCGATCAATAAGTCACAAAGGCTGACACCGAAGGCTAAAGGCTGCGGGTGTCGACCTCAGGATAAGCTGCTTCTCACACGGACAACTGTTACGTCGTTTGCTCCCAAGTCACAATTCCTGACCCTCTGTATATTTTGGCTGCTGAGAATAAAACTACAAACGTAGTATACATGGAAGTTTTATAAAATGTGGCTATTATTGTAGTATATTGTGATGTCTTACGATTTCCATGCGAACGAAGTCGCGGGCAGAAGCTAGTACATACTAAATTGCTATATAATCTTATTAAGTTTTAAGATAGTGAAGTTATTTAGCATTTATATATGACCATTTATGGTTGGTCCAAAATGGCAGGAATGATATGACTTGAGTAAGATTGGGAGACTATAAAAATAGGTGTAGCCGCCAATTCTGGGGCTCTTTGATTTAACTGTGGTGAAAGATGGACTACCTTTAAGGTTCACGTAAGTTAATTGATCACATAGCTTTATTATTGCTGATAACTGTTTTCCTGTATGTGTTGTAATATGTATTATGTCTTACATTTGTAAATCGAATCAGGGAATATTCATGTTCTTGCTATCTCTTTGAGAGACCTATTCTCAAATGCCCAAGAGAATATGTGATAGCAATAATAATATATATGTTAATGTAAAAATGTGTTGATAAAATACTTTAAAACAAGCTACCACAGAGTTTCTTACCTTTCTTCTCTGCGAAGACCTAGATTTGGAACGGATAAGTAGCTTTCTCATTAACGATATCTACCTATTTATTGACAAGCCTAATTGAAATAAATGCCTAGTCTTGTCTTTATGTGCTTTTCTTCATAAAATCCTTTCCCTACACACAATATTCAAAGACACTTTCATACATAATAATGAACTAGTAACCATTCTGACACTCAAAGCTCGATAATTAAGTGGATATCAATGCCTTTAATTGTAGTTTTCATCCACATTCTAACACACGCGTGGAACACAACGCGCCGTCTCGACCCGGGCCTGGTCCTCATCAGACGGCGAGCTACTCATTGCTCACCGTCCGCAACCGCAAGCCCGCGCCTACCTAGGTCGGAAATCGGCCTGCGATTCCCGACGCCCAGCAGGGCTAACATGACATACGCGACAATTATCCACTCTCGCGCGACAAATTTTTGTATATTTCTGTAGTTTTATCGTTTTCTGACAGCTATGCCATACAAAATACTCGACTCGTTCTGTCAAACTTGATGTTTTGTCGACAAACCCTAACATGACACGTTATTTATCTTGATATTTGACTGTTCAACACGAGATAATCAGTCATTTTGTCGTATTTAGTCGTCCTCGATTTTGACGACGAGAAGACAAAAAGACAAAATTATGATACATAAAAAAAAAACTCGAAAATAAGATGGCAGATTCATAGTCGTACTTATTGTAGGCCTTTCTTTTTTTTTTTTTTACAATACACCGATGTACTGTAGTGGAGGGGAGCACTATCACGTAGATGACTATTATTTTCAGTAAAAACCAGTCACTGCCAATTATGGTGTTAAATGAATAAATTAACGAAATCTAGGGATTATGGCTGTATGGTAATATCAAACCTTCATTTAATTTTAATCAAAAAGTCGGGTTTACACAAAGTTTTCACAAAAATCTAATCATAAATAATTAAGAGAGAGAGACGTTTATTCAATAAAGTACATAATTCCATGCACAATATTGAATGAATGAAACAGAACTTCAAGCCGATGTTGCTATCATAAAAATAATTTCGCCCCCCGGCAAAAAAAGTGTCATAACTTGTAATAACAGATATTACATGTTATGACACTTTTTTTGCCGGGGGGCGATTTGTTTTTAATAATTTGCAACATCGGTCTCTCGTCGCGCGATAAAGAAGTGTCAAAGTGCCTTTTTCGAGTTTACTCGTCGTTTACGGTCATGTTAGGGATTAGAATGACGTCAGAATCGCAGACAAATTACGATAAAACGAGAAAAAGAGCGTTCTCGCGCTTGTCATATTAGACCTGCTGGTGTTTATTTAAAGTAGGTACTAAGAGTGCTCGCGAGATAAGTCTACGCGCGGCTGAAATCGGAACTAATCGTATACCGCCGTCTTTTCTTTTATGTAGGGTCAAATTAAGTATGGAATTATTTAATCGTACCACACGTACGATAAGCAAAGAGGTGTATTTAATCGACGTCGACGTGGACGACTTGTAGAAGGGTTTCCGGGAATCTTTAAAAGGACACTGCATTGGCAAGGGTATATACCGTGCATCCTAGTAATGGCGAGTGCTATTATTTGCGGTTATTACTTTACATAGTACGGGGCCCAACGTCGTTTGCGTTCCTGAGGACAGTTGATGATGCCGAGTATCCCACATTCCGCGCAGCCTGCGTAGCACGTCACCTTCTTGACGGTGACCAACATTGGGATGACACTCTGGCGGAGGCCAGCGTCAGCGACAGTCCCAGTCGTCTGCGACATTTGTTTACCATCATTTTGGTGTTTTGTGGAATCGCAAACCCAGTTCTGTTGTGGGATAAATATCGGCATCATATATCCGAAAACAACTCAAGAATTCTCCAATGTTCTTCTAAAAGTTGGTGAAGGCATTCTGCTAGAGGAGAGCGGCCGGAGACTTGGTAGAGTAGTTCCGACTTTAGAAGATCTGATTCGTCTGGTGTACGGGGACATCAGTCAAATACCGTTCCAAGGGAGAGTTTTTGGGTGCGTGAACGGGCCAAATGATCAAGCTGCAGCGATCAACCACAATATTCTGTCGCAAATTGAAGACAGTGAAGTGATATACAGTTCCATTAACACTGTTGTGGAGCAAGATGACGTGACATTACCCCGTAGAATATCTGAATTCGCTAATGGCAAGTGGACTTCCGGCGCACATCATCCAGCTGAAGTTCGGTGTCCCGATTATGCTCCTTCGGAACTTAACTCCACCAAAGCTGTGTAACGGAACCCGGCTCAAAGTCGTGTCTTTGCAGAGAAACGTCATTGAGGCGGAACGTCTAACAGGTTGTGGCGTTGCTTGGCGAGACAGTGTTTATACCGCGTATACCACTAACTCCCCACAAATACCCCTTCCAGTTTAATCATGTACAGTACCGACCAAAAGTCCATAGGCAATCTCACAAAGCAATAGACTGACGCTTCGGTTTGACTTACGACCTTCTTCTGTAAGTTGTTACAATACTGTAGGCACGCACATTACACACACACACTCACTTTGTCTGCAACCAATGACTAGTTCGATAATCATTCGCTTTTTGTTTCATTCGTCTTATTCACATAAATATTAAAATTTAGCAGCTAGACCACAGAAAACTAACTAAATTATTTCGATTTCTGTGAGGTAGACAGATGCAGTTCGTTACGAGTATTCACTTAATAGATCTTTTTGGTTCATAGAAAATCTTAATCATAAATCTTAATCAAGGGTATTGTTGATAGAACAGAGGCATTGTTGAGATAGAAGATACCTTTAAAGTTTTAAATTCATTATGAGGTTTAATTCGATTAGTGAATAATAAATAATTAGGTATTATGTGTAATAAATACAATGATATTCTTTGTTCTAGAGAAATACTGTGAGGGTTAAGAGATATGAGGAAGGGGCTTATTATCGAGTAGCAGCGACGTCAAATGGTGAATGAATATGAAACAAATGGTTTCATACCAACGAGATATTTTGCTGAATTATTAAAAACACGTCATAATGAACCGTTCGCCGTGTACTTTCAGAGTGCATGTAAAAAATGTAAAAGTGAATTTGAATGAAACCGGACTAAATGTGAGTGTTATCATTTAAATCTTTATATATATAATTCTTCTGTGAGTGTGTATGTCACTGAACTTCTCTCAAACGACTGGACCGATTTTGATGAAATTTTTTGTGTGTGTTCAAGGGGATCTGGGAATGGTTTAGATTCACAATTTTGTCCGCTGGACAATGTTTTGACAGGACAACGTCTGTCGGGACCGCTAGTATTTTATATTTTACTAAACATAAATCTTAATCAAGGGTATAATAAATACAATGGTGCCGATTCCCTTGTTCACAAACTAAACTAAATTTAGGTTCAGTGCATCTTTTTCTTTCTATTTCATTAAGAAAAGGACAGAAGATAAATTTTAGTTTAGTCCTGTCAAATTAATCAAATTTTATAAAAACGTCGCTTTTCTGGTCTGTCAAAGTCAAAGTCAAAGTCAAAGTCAAATCATTTATTTCAAATAGGCCCATGTATGGCACTTTTGAACGTCAAAAATTACAAAATAATAAAATTGATTCTAGTCGCCCCTTCCAAAAGGTAGTTTTCGTATGGAGAAGAATGGGCAAGAAACTCCACCGTTACTCTTTTAAAATGTTTTACAATATTGTTTGTATATGTACGTACATTTGTTAAATAATTATTATATGTGAAGACGATGCACCTAGAATAAAATTACTATACCACAATAGGTAAAAACAATTAAAAATGAAGCAACGAGAGATAATTTAATTTGTGATAGATACATGGTTCTCACATATTTACAAACATTGTAAAAGTAGATGATTTTCCTAAAATTTTACAATTAATAAGTCAGTGTGTAAGGAAGTAATTACAGAATGTAAAATCAATGTCATAAAACACAAAGTAATAAATTTTACAATTACATTAGCAACCAGTTTGATTTTGTCTTGATTCTAAATTGTCCTATGGAGCAGGACCAGCATGTTTCCAAGCACTCTTATCTTGGATATAATCCTCTAATTTGTAATATGCTTGTTTACAAAGTGTACTTTTTATATGAGTTTTAAATTTTCTTTCATTTAATTGCAATATGTCACAAGGTATTTTGTTGTAACATTTAACACAGTACCCCATAAAAGATGTATGTACTTTAGATAACCTGAAAAATGGTTGATCTAGTTTATCTTTATTTCTAGTATTAAAATTATGTCTATCACTTATTTTATTAAAGAGATGTGGATTTTTCCTTACATACATAATATTTTCATAAATGAATTGGCAAGGTACCGTCATAATATTAATCCTTTTAAAAAGTTCCCTGAGAGATTCGCGACGACATAGGTTATAAATGGCTCTGACAGCCCTCTTTTGTAAAATAAAGACGGATTCAATGTCAGCAGCCCGACCCCACAGTAAAATGCCATATGACATAATGCTGTGAAAGTAGCTAAAATATACCAAACGTGCGGTTTCTACATCTGTTAACTGTCTTATCTTTCTAATAGCATAAGCGGCCGAGCTTAGCCGCCCCGCAAGAGATGTTATATGAGGTCCCCATTGTAATTTCTCGTCCAGCGTGATTCCTAGGAAAACTGTTTGATTAATAAATTCCAGTTTTTCTCCATTCAATATGATGTCACATTCGCTACTTTTAACATTCGGTAATTTAAATCTAATGCACTTGGTTTTTTTCTCATTTAGTACCAAATTATTTACCGTAAACCAATCTTGGACCTGAAGAATAGAGTTATTCACGTCGTCAAGATTTTGTGACCGTCGATCTATTTTAAAGATCAATGATGTGTCATCTGCAAATAACACCATCTTCAGTTGATTTTGAAGTAATTGGGGTAAATCGTTAATGTAAACTAAAAAGAGGAATGGACCCAATATCGAACCTTGAGGAACACCCATTGCCATTTCAGACCCCAATGAGTTTACGCCGTTCACTTGAACTTTAATCTTTCTATCTTTCAGGTATGATCTCAGTAAATCAAGAGCTGTATTCCTAATCCCATAGTGTTCTAGTTTTAGCAGAAGTGTTTCATGGTTTACGCAATCGAACGCCTTCGAGAGGTCGCAAAAGATTCCAATGGCATCATGTGCTTCTTCCCAGGCATTAAAAATGTTCTTTATTAGGGTGACACCGGCGTCAGTGGTACAACGCCCTTTGGTGAAACCGTACTGTTGTTCATGAAAGATGGAATTTTTATTAAAGTGACGTAACATTTGATTAAGCATCAACTTTTCAAACACTTTACTGAGAACTGGCAGAATTGACACGGGCCTATAATTGTTGGGTTCCTTACTATCACCGGACTTGAACAAAGGAACTACTTTACTGAGTTTCATGAGATCCGGAAAGACTCCTTGGTCTACACTGGTGTTAAATATGAAAGCTAAATAGGGCGCAATGGTTTCGATGATAGATTTACAGACTTTTACAGACATTCCCCATAGATCTTCTGTTGATTTAATTTTAAGATCTTTAAAAGCTTTTATAACAGCCTGGGGGTTTGTATGCTGAAACCTAAACTCTAAAGGGCATGCTTTTACATTATTTCTAAGTAAGGCGGCAGAAAGCGCGGGTGATGAATTTAAGTTTTCGGTAGTTTTAAGGGGAACATTAGCAAAAAAGTTTTCAAATTCCTGAGCTATTTCTACATCTGAGTTGATGGGGCCACGTGCTGTCTCTAAATTTAATTCAGTATTACGCTGTTTTTTCCTACCTGTTTCATTATTTATTATTTGCCAGGTAGTTTTTATTTTATCATCAGCTGATTTTATTTTATTGCTAATGTAAAGAGCTTTAGCTATTTTGCACACACTTTTAAAAGTTTTAGAATATTTTGCGACATACTGATGAAAGCTTGTATTATTCGTATGTTGCTTTAGGCCATAAAGTTCAAAAAGCTTTTCCCTGCTTTTACGAATACCTGGAGTGGCCCAGTCACTAAATAAGAACTTCGTATAAATAGTTTTAGTCTTTAGGGGAAAAGTCTCAATAAATTGCTTGTTTAATAGTGAAAAGAACTCGGCGTAAAACTCATTAGGATCAAAAATATTATTAAAACTCTGAACACATAATTTACTTGCCAAAGAATTATCTAATTTCTCTAAATTTTTACATGTAATTGACCTAAACCTTATTTGAATTTTTTGTAAAGGCATGTAGGTGCAAAATGTTATTGTTTGTCCACTGTGATCAGATGGCAACTTATTTACAATTTGTTTATGTAAGTAATCACAATTACAAAATATATTATCTATACAAGTGGCAGAAGAAGCTGTCACTCGGGTTGGTTCCATAAAAACATTTGACAAATCAAATGACCTAAAAAGACTTAATAATCTGATAGTGTTCGAGTTATTTTCTAATAAATTAATATTAAAATCACCACATATGATTATTGACTTACTACTAGCACTAAGTTTCTTTAGTACATCTTCCATTACAGAATCAAATATAGGTAGATTCTGGTAACTTGGAGGTCTGTATACGCATACTATAACATGCTTATCAAGCTCAACACAGGACAATTCAATGGTGTGTTCAACAGACAGTCTTATGATGTCTTTTCGTTCTTTCGATTGAATCGAATTTTTTACTAATATTAATGACCCGCCATGTATCATACGTTTTCGGCTGAAATGGCTAACTACACAATAATTTTCATAGTGAATTGACATTACTTGATGATCTTTTAACCAATGTTCTGTTAAACAAATGACATCAAACTTGGTATTTTCTAAAAACAATTCTATTTCCAGTAATTTGGAAGAGCAACCTTGGATATTTTGATTGAATAATTTTAAAGTATGTTGCCCCCCTTTTGGTTTTTTATTATTGTTATTATGTAAAATATTGCCAGAAGATACCTTTTTATTATTCTCTAATAATAATTGGTTATTTGAAGGGGTAACTTCTGTTGTCTTACTAACTAGTTTAAAAAGTTATCCGGAGTGAACTCCACAACTACAACTGAAGAGTCTAGAATGCCCGTATGAGTTCCAGCAGGAAGAGAATACCCTATCTGACTGGTAGTGGCCTCCAAAGATGTTGGTATTGTAGGTGGATCCTCCTTCGTACAACAAGATAATTCAGAATTAATTACTATGTTGTTAGTATAACTAGACAACACAGACTCGTCACTAATACTACAATTTGTTATATTACCTATAACCTCATTAATATTATGTGCTATCAACATAGCAATCATATGTCTAGATTCCCAAGACAGAGATAAAGTTCTCTGAGTTAACTTAAAACCACTAACAAACTTGTTAGTGTCAAAATACAATAATTTGTCACTATGACAACATGTCAGCCTGTGAATAGTACTATTCAACTTATAAATATAATTATTTTCGTAATCTGATAAAGTATCAGAGTAAGGTAAAGCACACAACATTAGCTTTCCTATATTTAACTTTAATAAGGTGTCCACACCATCCACTATGTCCTTTCTGGTAATACCAGTACTATTACCTAATAGCAAAACCATTGTAGAATAATTATCTAGGTTTGTGCTTTCAATTCTTTTAATAATTTGTTTGAAACTTATGTTATGATAACTATGATTGGTAAAACTATGGCTAAGGTAATTGAATAATATTTTTCCAAAGCCAGAACCTAATTCGTCACAGAAAAATATAGATTTATTATTATTCTGTGTATTAACACAGGTCTCTGCTGGAAGAGACAACACCGGTGGAGGCAAGTCAGGCTGAGGCTGAGGAGGTGATGGTTGGTTGGCACAGCTGCATGAGGGATTATTAGTCAGGGACTCATACCTCTCAGCATTCCACTTCACCAAATCCAGTAGTTTGCGCGCTTAGTTTTTCTAAATTACACAATGGATTATGATGCAGTTGTCACCATCGTCATCGCTTAGAGAATTTATTACGGAAAGTTTATGTACCTTTATTATTACTTAACTTGGATGTAGCACAGAAATTGCGATGTTTTGATATGTCGCCACATCGGATTAACACACCTGAGCGTAGCAGGGGCGGTTCCCTAGTACTTATCGTGTAAATTTCACCTACTCTAACTAATTCAGAAAATTACATAAATGATTATAATTTATTATGAAAAAGTTAATACGAATTCATGTGACCATTGACAATCGATTAGTGTACTATCACTTGCGAGCAGGAAAACTACTGGCTATGTTGAGAAAAATGAAGATGTATCGAAATTTTGGAACAAATTATCCTGTGAATCAACACTCAAACGATACAGTGGACAAAGATGTGCAGTCGATGCTCTTGCCTTTGAATCTGATGCAACATATCATGTTCTGTCCTAAATATCGTATCAAAAATGATTATATCACTGCAAATAGCCTCATCTCAAACTTTGTTTCGTTGATTGCAACACTAGTATTTATAATTTTATTCGTTCTCTTCGCCTATATAGTGTGCACGAACAGCGACAGTCTAGCATATACAGGTTTCGTGGATATCACTGTTATTTATGAGTGCACCTATTATTGTTTCGGCTTCGCTATGAATTTCATGACCGGAATATTGAGTAATTCCAAAAAATTCATCCAGTTTGTCTTGGCTTTTCAAAAAGTGCACAGGTCTCTCAACAATGAAACCAGATTTAAGCACTTCATTATTTGGAATTGGGTTTTCGTAATAGTGGCTCTGGGTTTTTATGTCATTGTTTTCATTTATTTTTACATGATGGGTGTACCTTTCTATTCAATATATGTCGTCTACCTTTTGGTAGTTTTCGATTTAAATATTGTTTATGTGATACGAGTCATTAAAGTTTTGGAAAATAAAGTTGTCCTATGGAATATTCAAGATTTCAATTCTCAAGATATGGAAGATGCACATGAAGAAAATTATAGCACTAAAGTGTTCCAGACCTACGTTGATATATTAGAATGTTATGAGATTTTTAAAGACTGTTTCCAACAATTCGTAAGTACCTACTTGACTTTAAATTAATTGTAATGTAAGAGGTTTGTAGTTACTGAAAATAAATTTCGTAACTATTAAAGAGCACCAGCGCATGTTGCTCAAAGTTGCTATAGTGCATGACCTTATATAGAAAATTATCTAGTTCGGTAGACATCTAGCGAGCAGGAAACAAATTACAGAAGAATTTGGCAAACTACGCTAAATCGTCTCGTCGTCTATAACTATGACAATGTTAGGAAGCAAAGTTGACGTAATTTTCAACTCAAAGAAAGAGAGCCTTTATCTCAATAGAACATACTAAACACTGTAACCACCAATAAGAATAAAATAATTATATTTTGATTTATTTTTGACGCTTTTCAGATACTTTACTACATAATTGCAATATTCACTCACTCTCTACATAACATTCAAAAAATAATTGACGTCTTGAAGATGGGTCTGACGATTCACAACGTTGTGAGTATTATAATAAGTTTGACAAGTATGAAGTACGACAGTATGTATACAAGAATAGGGAAGACTTTTTGATGAGTGTATTCTTAGTGAGACAATTAGTATTTAACGTACCTATTGGAATTGTAGCATCAAATGCTTATTTTGGTACAGGATAAGACAACTTTGGCAACGCTGGTCATGTGTATGTGGTTGACGAAGGATTTAATGTGGCAAACAATGATGATCCAGCGATGCGAGAAATTCTACTTGGCTGTTCAACGTGTTCAAGATACTTGCGCACTTATTTTGAAGTCAACTTGCTCAGGTTAGTCTTTACGAATATATTCTACAATGTGCTTTCATTCAGGTTTTTGGTCCATAGAATGAAAACTACCAAAAAAAATGTTTCCAGGTAGTTTGCTTGGTTATATCAAAATGAAATGTTTACATTGTATTTTAACAGATTATGAAAAGAAGCTATGCAAGAACGTTCTGCGCTTGCATCGAGCGTCGTTCAGTAAGATACGTGTGTGCGGCCTGTTCTACGTAGACGCTGCGTTACAATTAACTCTAATGGTTCTTCTTTCTCATAACACTGTTGTGTTGCTACAATTTGCATTTCTGTAATCCTGGCTACAATAAATCGTTGTAGACTGCCAGTATTTTTGTTCTTTCTTCATTTCTTGTTGACTTGTTTTTCACTTGGACTACAAGATTTTTTATTTTTAGGGGATTACGTATTGTTTGCGTACACTAGAAAATATGAGTTGTTAAAATAAGATTTAAAGTTATTGATATAGGACTCAAAACTGACCCCTGGGCAACCCTAGAAGACTTTACCATTATTATTTTAATGGTTAATTTAGATTCGAAACCACTAATGACAAAGGAAAATGCTCAAAAATGTATGGGCAAAAAACCCAAAGACGATAAAAAAAACTTACTAAAACTTACTAGAAATTAATTTCTTAAAAATTATCCCCATGATTGGCTATGTATTTTTAAATTTTTAATAATAATGAATTTCTTACTTTCTTCATGTTAATAAACTTGGTTGGCAGTATATAGTATTTAGAAAAAAACACCTGTAAAAAAGGATAGGTAGATATTTATTATAAAAATACATTGCTGTTACATATTATCGTGATCAACTAAGAAAGATTCTAGAAAATTAGCTGGTTGTTGCATAGTGTCTTCGTGTCTAAGATGCCACCTACAAAGTTTCTTAGTTTTATTCCTATTCCTTTGCAGGATTGATTTATTTAAATGGAAAACACAATTTTTTCTCACAAAAAAAAATTGCGTTCGATTACCGTAGATGCATAAAAAAAGGTTATTTTGCAATTTCTAATACCTATGCTTATAGGTACGGCTTTCCATACAATGAGAGGTCAGCTTAAACTGGAAATGTATAGCTTGATGAAGACACACACTAATAATTTGAATATTTTTATAATTTTAGTATAATCATTCAATAAATTAAACCCAAATATTAAGACTCATACAATTAGGTTTATAATTACGCAATTAAATATAATTAAGATACAAAATATAAATACCAAAGAAGCTGCATAACATTTTAATGCAATATGTTCTCATTTAATTCTTCTAAACAAAAAGCGCCTTCATCCTCTCTCCTATTATCATTTAATTAACTTTGCTGTGACCGACAGGGTCCATGATTGATACAATGTCTAACATGCCAACTATTTTATCTTACATTATGGAATGCAATAAAGTATTGAGTATTGATGTGTCGTCGTGACCCGTGCGTACATAAATAACATGTCTAGTCAAAATTAAAGTAATTTATTAATATGTCCAGACATAATCATAATATTATCAAAATGAATTTGATGTGTGCGGTAAATACATTTTCTATTGATCACTCGTGCCCCAGTAACCTATTTTTAATGATCTACTAAAAAATAAATTTCGAAATATCGAAAGAAAATATTCCGTAAATTTTATCATGAACAATACGGTGGATAAAGATGTACAGTCGATGCTTTTGCCTTTGAATCTGATGCAATATTTTATGTTCTGTCCTAAATATCGCATCAAAAGCGATTTAATAACTCCAAATAGCCTCATTTCTAATTTTATTTCAATGATTGTTACACTAGTTTTCATCTTTTCATTTATATTCTGCACCTATTTGGTAAACAGGAACAAAGAAAGTCTAGAACATACCATTTTTATGACTATCACTTCTAATTTTGAATGTATCTTCTTCTGTTTTGGTTTTGCAATGAATTTCGTGATTGGAATAACCCAAACCAGTAATAACGTCCAGTTCATCCTAAATTTTCAAAAAGTTCACAGACTTCTTAACAAGGAAAGTAGTGTAAACCACTTCATTATTTGGAATTGGGTTCTTGGAGTCATGGCTCTGAGTTTTTATGTCATTATTTTGACTTATTTCTATATACAGCTAGGTATACCTTTCTATACAGTTTCTTTTTGCTACCTTTTGATAAGTTTCGATTTAAATATTTTTTATGCCACGCGACTCATCAAATTGTTGGAAAGTAAGGTAAACCTTTGGAATTTTCAAGGTTTAAATTCTCAAAAATTGGACTCGCGACAGATTTCTTTTAACACAAAATCGTTTCAGGCTTTTCATGATATATTAGCTTGTTATAGCATCTACAAAGTTAGTTTTCAGCAATACGTAAGTACTTTTCTATACATATAATCTATCTATACAATATATGTATATATAAGAATCAATTGCAGTGCGTTACTCTCGCAAAAACTCGAAAATGACGATGACGATGACGTATTTTTTTATTCACTACTGGGAAGCTCTTGGCCTGCATCTCACCTGATGGTAAGTGATGATGGTGAAGCGAAGGTGGAAGCGAGCTTCACCCAAAATCCTCAAACACAGAGAAACTGGCTGTCTTACTTCTTATTGGCAAAACACAACAATGATGTTAACATTGTTGTTATGGCGACAGACTTAGATAAGATAGTGGTAGCTAGCCAGGTGGACTAAGAACAAGCCTTACCACCAACCAAACCGAGCAGAAAATTTTGTCTATACTGGGAATGGAACCCGGGACCTCTGGGTCTGAGACAGGTGGTCTAACTACTAAGATCACAGAGGCGGATAATTTTTGTTGTGCTCGCCTCAATCCTGGGGTGGTCTTAAAAAATAAAATTTGGAAAAACCCAAATAAATGTTGTATCGATCGTGGTCATGGTCACGATTCACCGGGTCATCTAGTGATCAATAAAAGAAATCGTTATTCAAAATAACTCAAGAGATCAGACAAATACGATTGTTGGAAATCAAATAACTAATATGATACAATTTTCAGATACTGTATCACATTTTATCTGAATTTTTTTACACTTTAATCTACACTGAAGTGGCAATTGAAACATCTAAAAAAGGCAAAATGAACATGGTAAGTTTTAACGTACAATTATGAAGGCGACCGCAAACCGCTTAGGCAAAGCCATCGAACTACAATGAATAAGGTTCGACCAAGATCTCGATCTCCGTATCGGTCTCGGCATTCTCGGCTACAAATCCAAGCGAGAACTTGATCTCGGTTCTCGGAAAAGAATCGCCGAGTTTCTCGACTGTTTTACGGTAATAATTTACTGCATCTTCAGCTACCTCATCAAACATGGCCGCAACAAATGAATTCAACTTACGGGCAGCTCATGATTCCATAGAGTTTGAAGATGAGCCAATGACCAGTGACGAAAACAGTTCAAATGCTGTAATCGAAATAGCGATTGATAGCTTTCTTAGAGATGCAAATATTTTTGGGTAGGTACTGGTATTCATCACCTTATTAAATTAAATTAATTTAATTCAAACTAATTGATATGTCCAAAAATTGTTAGTTACAAAGGTCTTAAAACTATGTTAGTGATCATTGTTAATTAAATTCAAAATACATAAAATTCCAAATACAAATTATAAAATCACTCATGTCAAAAATATAAAGTAAGTCTGCAGCAAAAAAGTTTATATCAGCGCCGCCTACTAATTTAGCAGGTAAACAGCTCTTTAGTAGAGCTGGTCTGTTATACGACGACAGGCGACACTCTTTAAAGGGTGAAAATTTCGAAAAATTGCTTTTTTTGTGCTATAACAAATTCATGTTGTTTAATTTTGAATATTAAAACTATATTGTTATTAGGTAACGGTTGGGTGATATCGCTGATCAGTTATTAAATGATTAATATCTGGATGACCGTTTTGTTTTTGGTAGTTTTCTAAAAATGAATCCTAGCTAGATCGTTTTATTGCCCCCAAAACCCCTTGCATAATAAATTTAATGAAAATTGTTGGAGCCGTTTCCGAGATTCAGATTATAAATATATACAAGAATTGCTCGTTTAAAGGTATTAGATTCATTCCAGAATGGCGAAATTACTCTATGACCAAGGGTAAGGGGCCATGCACGTCAAAAATCCTTTTTCTTTAATAAGTTTTCTAATTGTAAGAAAGCTTGAAATAATTGAAACATTAAGTCTGTGTAAGTATAAAAGTACAGTTTTCGTGGTGCTAAACCATTCGTGTCAGTCACAGCACCTGTTAATAATTGCATCACTTTTGCTTTCTCGAAAATATGGTTTATTTCGCCTTTGATTTACTTAATGAAGATATAATATAATCATAAAATAAAATTTTGATTATATTTCATTTCAAGGATACCTGAAGACTAATGTGTGATTTTTAAATTTCTTGGAAATTTGCATTGCTGACAGGGTTTAAAAAAAAATAGATAGTTAAAAAAAATCTGCTAAATTTTGTATGGAAGTTGAAAAAAGTGGTTCCCCTATATAGAAGTAGATTTTTTTTCATTATAACGATGTTATTTTTTAATTTTCAAAATCAAAAGTAGTTTCTTCTAAGGAAACGATCAAACGTCAGTCTCATGTCCATTTTTAGAAAACTTGTTGCGAATTTTAGTGATTTTCCACGAATCCTTAATTTATTTGAAAAATCCCTTTCCACTATATACAAGACAAAGATTTCGACTATTCAAATCACAAATAATTTTGTTTAAATTATGTTTCCCTTTCTCACAACCAATGAACAAAATTGATCAAAATCAGTCGATTTCGTGCACGGTCCCTTAAAATAATGTGCAAAGTTAGAGCGTTTTCATATTTTTTTCACGTTTTATCTTTTCTCGGTCACGGCCGAAATTTTATTTTACTCTCGGTCTCGGTCTTGGCCGAGAACGAAAATCCTGTCTCGGTCGACCCTTATTAATGACACACTGTAGCGTCAATTATCATCATTTCAGCTGAAAAACGATGACATAGGCTTCTATTAACTCTATGAAAACGCGATCTACGTTTCAAGCGGTTTGCATTTTGCGGTTGCCTTCAGAATTGTACCTTTACTCAAAAATGCATGTAATGTGGTCATTATTTTGACAACCTTGTTTGAGCAAAGTCGACCTTGCCGTTCTGTTTCAAGCAGCGGCCGGCAAAGTTTTGCTGGTCGCTCTAACAGGCCGGCAAAACATTGCCGGCCGCTATTTTGACGTTTCAACGTTTTAAAAAATCAAATGCAAAAAGATTTTATTTAAAACACAGCTGTTTGTATTTATAGAAATAGGTACAAAAGGATTTTATTCCATATTTGGCTGTGTAGTTCCAACTACCATTGTTAAAAAAAAAAACAAAGAAGTAACAAAAGCACCGTTCAGCGAAAATTTTATTTTTATTTAGTGACTTTTTTGCTAAAAATGAGCTCTCAAAGCGAAAATTATTCCGATTCAATATGTTTAACACCGCCAGACATTAAAGATGAAGCTAAATTAGTGGTTGAAAATTTAATACCGCGAAACTCAAAGGAAAAATATAAGCTTGCATATGAAAAATTTGTGCAGAGGAAAATCAGTAGGAAATCTAAATCTTTACTTGCTGGTTTTATTTAGATTAGGTACTTGCATTTTTGAGTAAAGCACTATACAAGCCTTGGCCCATTATGACTGCTTCGCTGGTCACGCTATGATTGCCTCGAGCTAGCCTAGCTACGCTCTAGGCCTTCCAGCTTGGCCATCATTGCAGCCCTTGCTGTCCTCGCTGTAAAGGCCTCGACCTACGGCCTCGGCCTTTATCTCAGCTCGTCCATCAAGTGCTGCACGCTGACCGCGCTGTGTCGGCCTGGAGCTGCGCTACGCTGCGCTGTCGGCCATCATCAGCGCGACCAGCAAAGTAGTCATTATAGACCGCGGCAGTAATGTACTATTAATTTACTGTTATTTGCCATAGTGTGATGCAACGTTTTGATAATCATTTTTGTTACAGAACGAAACAATGTTCGTTTCGCTGAATGTCTTATGTTGGGTGATGAAGGATTTAATGTGGCTAACAATTCTAATTCATCAACTCGAGGGATTCTACTTGGCTGTTCAAAATGTCCAAGATACTTGCGCAATTATTCTGAAGTCATCTTGTTCAGGTTAATTCTTTATACAATCCTAAAGAACTTAATATTCATACTCAAGCATGTTAATGAGAACATTTTTAAATCTAGTCTTTGTTAATTGCAAGATGACAGGCACAAATATAATAACCTTATTGGGAGCTATAATTTAGCCCGTTCGGGGTTGAAACACTAGGGCCGTGGGGTCCGAGTGCTTATCGAGTGTTTCGGAACATCGCCAAGCAGTTGGTCGACTCTTCACGTGACCAGAGGGCTGGCCTATTTTTAGCCTAATGAATCAGCATTGACATCCTATGTGCGCGCGAGCCGAGCGAGCGAAGCGAGCGGTGCCGCGGTAGCGGCCGGCGAGCGCTACTTCCAAGTTGCTCGCAGCCAGGCAGGTTATTTAACATTAACGCAAGGTGCGTTACGTCGCAAGCAAGTTTGATACCAGCAGTGCTATTCTGTAAAAATCTCACCTTGATATCTTAGGTGAAGTGAGTTGCCAATAGTGTCAATCCTTAGCAACTGACAGCTCACTCCACGCTCACTTCACCTAAGATACACGGTGAGATGGTTACAGAATAGCATTACAGTTCACAATTTGTCGGTTTCCCATGGACAGATTATAAACTAGCGAAAATGATGCATTAAATTGTAAATGGTTCGTTGCAGTTCACAATGTTTCGACAGTTTATAATTTAACGGAAATAATATCGAAAGATTATAAACTAACAAAGTTCATAATTATACGGTGACATATATATATTGTAATAAATAACAAATAAAAAGGTACAAAAAATAGAGACTACAGTCTCTATTTTGGATTTTAGATGAAACGCTTGACACTAAAGCCCGCTTGCACCACAAGTCACTGAATGCTTTAATCGCTTAACATAACATTTAAAATATCACTTTGTGTCTGTTATCTTCAAACGATTCATAGAAATATAATGATCTATTAAACACGTTTAGTGCTACACGCATTTACTGGTTTGTGATGCAAGCAGGCTTTAGGCTGCCTGTCCATTGGGCACGCCACAATTGCGGCGATAAGTCCCCTCTTTGAGGAGTGGCTAGAGAGGCGCCACGGCGTCCTCACCTTCTGCCTGACGTAGGTCCTCACCGGACACGGTTGTGTTGGGAGGTTCCTGTTCAGGATAAGGCGGGAGGAAACGCCGGGTGTCATCATTGTGTGGATTGCCCGGAGGACACAGTGGAGCATACGGTGGAGGTCTGCCCTCTCGCGTCCGGCCCTGATCCAGGCCATGGTATGGAGCGAGAGAGCATGGAAGGTCGTCACCTCCTTCTGCGAAGCAGTAATGCTCGCGAAAAAGGAAGCGGAACGCGTGTGGGAGAGGCAAATTTCGTGCCCTCATGCCCCTAACCGCCGCAAGAGACGCCCTGGGTGTCGGGAGTCGCAGGCCGATTCCCGGCCACCGTAGGCGCGGGCTTGCGGACGGTGAGCAATGGGTAGCTCGCCGTCCGATAAGGACCAGGCCCATGTCGACGGCGCGTTGTGTTCTACGCGCGCCTCCAGGAAATGTCAGCAGAACTGACGAGGTCCGCTAGGGCCGATGCTTGCCGGGGTTGCGGTTTTGTCCGAAAGGGTTACCGTGGCTCCTGGCAATACAGGCAACTGAAGGAACACGGGTGGGTTTTAGTCAGTAAGAGTCTGATACGCATTCCCGCTCCACCCAGAGCGGGAGAAGTTATTTGATACTTTCCCACCTAAAAAATAAATAAAAAAAAGGATGCCTGTCCATTGGAGCGGAGCGAGGCAGCGGAGCGGAGAAATGTGCCAACATTAATCAATAGGAGCTCTGAAGTGGAGTTTAAAAGTTATAAAATTAATGTTCTACAGTATTGTTTATCTTAAAAAGTTCAACAAAAAAGTTCGCGATGGCATAATGTCTATCTTCTAAGGATGACGCACAATAACCATTTTTATCTTTCAGACTTTGATAAAAAAATATTGTTATTTCCGAAGCTATTTTGGCCGGTATTATATTAATCCTTATCCAATAAACTATGTTACTTGAATTGAGCATTTAATTTAGATTAAAATATTTAAATATATTCAATTATTAACCTTCAAGCGGTCGCGCGGCGTCGAATCGACCGCACTCGATACATTTTCGTTCATAATATCGTTATTTCTTATCGCATCTATTTCCTATTCCTAGTAGCCTGTCATTGTTTCATTGTGCACAAAATAAACATTTTACCTCCCTTCCCTGCGCCTCCTGGAGCGCACAGATAGCATTTGTTTTAATCGCGGCGCAGGCGTCGAAAGCACGCCACGCGCCTGTCGTCGAAAAAGTTACGCGCGACGCTCAACGCGAGATATTATTTTTTGGAGTATCATCGAATTAAGTTTGTAACAGTGTTTTTTTTATATAAAAATGGCTCGTAGAGCACTAAATAGTAGTGCAATACTTGCGCAAATACATCGAGAAGATGACGAGAGTGAATCGGAGCTCAGTGACCAAGGTTCAGAAGCTTCCGACCACCTTCTAGTTCCAGAGGAAACTCAATCTGTTGAAGAATCAAGCAGCTCAGATTCAGATGAAGAGGATGTGCGTCTTTCAGACATAAGCACATATTTTACGGGGCGTGATAAGGTAACAAAGTGGCAAAAATCTAATAATAACAGAGTGAGGCGCCAAGTTCAAAATGTTCTTACGGAAAATTCGGGTACTCGGAGAAATGGCGTGGGGGTGACCACGTTTATGGATGCCTGGAATTTATTCATTACTGAGAATATTATTGAAAAAATTGTCATACACACCAATGAATTTATACTAAAAAAGGCGCCATCGTATGACAGACCCCGTGACTGCAAACCGACTGATGCTGTAGAAATTCGAGCATTATTTGGATTACTGTATATTGCAGGTACCTTGCGAGTGTCACACGCGAATTTAGAAGATTTATATGCAACTGATGGCACAGGCGTACCTATTTTTCCCACTACGATGTCACTGAAAAGAGCAAAATTTCTTCTAAATTCGTTGCGGTTTGATGATGCATCCACACGAGCATCTCGTCGTAGTCTGGATAAAGCTGCTCCAATAAGGGATATTTTGGAAACGTTTACACAAAACTGCCTTTTACCTTATTCCGTGGGACAGAACGTTGTTATTGATGAGATGATGACAGGTTTTCGAGGAAAATGTCCTTTCAGACAGTACATAAAATCAAAACCCGATAAATACGGAATAAAACTTTATCCGCTTGTAGACGCTGCTACGTTTTATGTCCTCAACATTGAGCTTTATGCCGGCAAGCAGCCAGAAGGCCCGTACCAGTTGAGTAATGCTGCAGCAGACGTCGTGAAGAGGCTAATTACACCAATTTCTGGCACCGGACGAAACTTAACAATCGACAATTGGTATACAAGTGTACCTTTGGTAGACGATTTAGCCGTATATCATAAGATTTCTGTTGTGGGTACCATGCGTAAAAACAAGAAAGAAATACCTCCTTGTTTTACAGATAAAAACAGACCTGAATTTTCAAGTCAATTTGGATTTTCTGACAGGACAACGCTGGTCTCGTACGTGCCCAAAAAAAAAAGGTTTGTGGTTTTATTATCATCACTTCATTCTGCTGCTGAAATTGATGAAAGTACAAATGAAAAGCGCAAGCCAAGCATTATAACGTTTTACAATAAAACGAAAGGCGGTGTCGATGAAGTCGATAAAAAGGTGAAGATGTATTCGACGTCAAGGAAGAATAATAGATGGCCATTGACACTCTTCTTTCGTCTTCTGGATATTACTGGAATAAATGCCATGGTAATATTGAGGGCAAATCAAGTGGTTATACAGAAAAGGCGAAAATATTTACGTCAATTAGGCATTGAATTGACAAAAGAGTACGTTCAAAGAAGGGCTACGATGGTGAACCTTCCAAGAAAACTCAAAAGAAACATAAGAGATCATTTGAATATGAGTGTTGAAGACGCTGGTTATGAACCAAGCAGTAGTTCCAGCACATGCAGAGGAAGTTGCAAAATATGCCCAGCAAAAAAAAGGAGGCAATCAAAGACACAATGCACATCATGTCTGAGAAATATTTGCAGGATCCACACTACATTCATTTGCAATGAATGTTATCAAGCCAAAGAAACTGATTCTGAAGAAAACTAGACCAAGTTCATGATAAATAATTTGATTTTAATTATTTGATCTCATGTAGCCAACTTATTTTGTTATTTTTATTGTTTTTTTATTATATAAAGCTAGTTAGACGTATATAAGAAGATTTTGTTCTGCCAAATTGCTTTTTTCATCCAAAGAAAATTTTAGTTTTTTTATTTGATTTTATAATTTTGTTTTTAGCTGACTTTAGGTTTTTTTTTTTCGTAAAATGTAGTCCTTATATAATGCTAACATGTATAAATAATAAATAATAAATGATTATTAATTAATTCGTGTTTTAAATCCCTGTAATATCCAATAGGTCTTTTAGGTTACGCGCGACCGCTGCCGTTACAAATGACCGCGCGCCCGCTTGAAGGTTAAAAGATTCAAAATTACGCATAGCAAAATAATTATGGTTGACGACAACGCGGGCGCAACGGTAGAAGTCAATGACCTTTTCCTCGGCTATTAGGTATGTAATCCTGGTAGTACGTACCCGTGGGATATTTTCCGCCAGCCACGTGGGCGAAGCCGCGGGCAAAAGCTAGTATATTATTATAAAACAAAGTCCCCCGCCGCGTCTGTCTGTCTGAGCGCGATAAACTCAAAAACTACCGAACGGATTTTCAAACAGTTTTCACCAATGGTCGGAATAATTCATGCAAAAGGTTTGAGTGTCTTATTATTCATTAAGGTTTTGTGTAAATTGGCTGAAATTTGACGGTTATTGTTGAAGATGTCGGAAGAAATCATGCCAACTGGGAGCTTTATTAGCGTGCGCCGCGGAAATCGTAAAAGTTACATAAAATTTATTGTCTACAGTATTATTGTTCATCTTAAAAAGTTTTTTTGACCGGTATTATATTAACCCTTATCCAATAAAATATGTTATTTCAATTGGGCATTTAATTAAAATTAAAATATGCTTCAACATCATATCATTTAAATGAATAGATTAAAAGGTATCACAATTTCAAAATTACGCGTAACTACATAATTATGGTTGACAACAACGCGGGCGCAGCGGTATTAGTCAATGACATTTCCTCGGCTATTAGGTATGTAATCCCGGTAGTCCGTTCCTGTGGGATATTTTTCGACATCCACGTGGACGAAGCCGCGGGCAAAAGCTAGTACATTATAAAACATGATTGATTGGATTTGTTAATACTGTTTTATGATATTCAAATTTAGTTGTGTTTTTGACAGATGACGAGAAAAAGCTATGCAAGAACGTACTGCGCTTACATCGAGCATCATTCAGCAAGATACGTGTGTGTGGCCTGTTCTACGCCGACGCTGCGTTACAATTGAGTTTGATGAGTCTTATTTCTAACTACATTGTTGTGTTGTTACAGTTTGCATTCTTGTAATCCTGGCTACAGTAAATGGTTTGTGGATAGTAATTTTTATTTCTTGTCGACTCTTTAACAACCCTCTCCCTCTCCCTTTCGTAATAATACCCCATTTTAAAATTCAACCTCCATTTCGTCTTCCGTTGCAATGAAACTAATAATATTTATTCAATTCTTTCGCTTGCAATATAGGCGGACAAGCGTTTATATTTAGGTATTCCCGATATCAATTTCCTGAAATACACGGCAGTTTCGAAGTCAGACCATTTTTCCTTTTACCATTTCGGTACGGAACGGAACCGAACCGTAAAAAGGACTTATTCAAATTAATTCGGCCATAAAAAAATATAAATAAAAAGAATACGTGTCACATATGTCAAAAAAAATATTTTAATAATAATAGTGTATGTTTTTATTAAAAAATATAAATTCAATAAAAACTAAGGAATAAAAATGATGATTATATAATATTATAGAATAAAGTTTCTTGGAATGGAAGAGGTAATAGGCCACCGTTACATTTTTAAGTTGCTTCTGTAAAATTTATGTATATATGTATGGACTTAAGACTGCGTAAGATGTAAGAAGAAATTACGCTATGCTGCTCACAAGAGTTTACATTCGCAAATTTATCGTAAGGCGACTTTAAGAGGACCTAAGGCAAGTATGTACTTTTTTCTTCGCTTAATCGGAACCAAGTTTTGTGTTTTAATTTGTGCTTATCCTGGCTTCTAATTTCTGATTCTGTGCTCAAATACATGGTCAGTTCAAATGCTTCTTCATGCCAAAAGTTGTACTGAGTTTTGCTGAAGAAGCTTGACAGATATATTGTTTAAATCGAGCTGCGATGTATTGTGAGGCGAAGAAGGAAATGCATTCTGTTTGCAAACCCAGTGTCAACACTTTCACGGGTGGTGAACTAAAGAAGCTTTTGGGCAGATAAATTTGTGCGAGCTACGTATGCTTCTTTAAGGGGGAAGCGTCAGCCTGAGGATACGGTGGAACATACGGTGGAGGTCTGCCCGGCTTGGGCGGAGCAACGCTGTGTCCTCGTGGAGGCGATCGGCGGCGGTGATCTCTCGCGTCCGGCCCTGGTTCAGGCCATGGTATGGAGCGAGAGGAAATGGCAGGCCGTCACCTCCTTCTGCAAAGCAGTAATGCTTGCGATGGAGGAGGCGGAACGCGTCAGGGAGAGGCAAATTTCACGCTCTCACGCCTCTAACTGCTGCAGGAGGAGACGCCCGGGGCGGGAATCGCGAGCCGATTTCCGGCCACCGTAGGCGCGGGCTTGCGGACGGTGATCAATGGGTAGCTCGCCGTCCGATAAAGACCAAGCCCGGGTCGACGACGCGTTCTGTTCCACGCGCGCCTCAAAGAGATGTCAGCAGAGTTGACGGGGTCCGCTAGGGCCAATGCCTGCCGGGGGTTCGAAGAAAACCGATAGGGACATCGTGGCCCCCGGCAACAGGGCAACCGAAGGAACACGGGTGGGTTTTAGTCAGTAAGAGTCTGACACGCTCTCCCGCTCCGCCCAGAGCGGGAGAAGTTATTTGATAATTTCCCACCCAAAAAAAAAAGCGTCAGGGTAGCCCGCGAAATTAAATTTTTGATTTCATGAAATCATGACATTTGACACCTTTATCTTTTTCTTAGTCACTATTGCTGATTGTAATGATTATAATTGAGTAAAGCCATATTTGTTACGGCCGCGAATCATATTTTAATTAACTTAAAATCTGACACTGACCTGCAAAATGCAAAAAACGTAAGAAATTTTGAATTTCGCGGGCTACCCTGACGCTTCCCCCTTAACACAATACACAAGCGCACACACACATACAGCTACTGTGTGTATGTGTTGATATTTGATATACAAATCTGTTTTTGAGTGGACAGTAATAATTACTGATAGGAAGTTGTCACTATAGTAGACGATAAGTCAAATTGTGAAGTTGCAGTGCATGTGCTGTCTGTTTGTATATGTTGCAGTAAGATGGATAAAGCTGTGATATAATTATATCTCTAGGGATATAGCTATATACCATATAGTTATATGAAAGTGGTTCATAACTATCTTACTAGGAATATAACTATGATACGAGCACGATCTAGTAATATAACTTTTAGGGCAACTAACCAAGTAGGTTAGGTTAGAACTGTGACCAACTACGGCGCCAGCGAGCGCTAAATCGAAATTGGTCGCAGTAACAAAATTAGAGCACTCTGACAGTTCTGAACCATTTTCATATAACTATATTACGGTATATAGCTATATCCCTAGGGATATAACTATATCACGGCTATAACCATCTTACGACGACATATCAACGGTTGAAAGGCTATTTGATCTTAGCGACATTTTTTGAAAGATGCAGGAGAATGATTTAAAGTATTCATCATCTACCTAGCCTTTTACCAACTACGTTGGGGTCGGCTTCCAGTCTAACCGGATGCAGCTGAATACCAGTATTTTACATGGAGCGACTGCCTATCTGACCTCCACAACCTAGTTACTAGGTAACACGATACCCCTTGGTAAGACTGGTTGTCAGACTTTTTGGGCTTCTAACTACCCGTAAAAACTGTCAAAGATCTACAAATGACAGCCGGGACCAACGGCTTAGCGTGCTTTCCGTGGCACGGAGGGGTCTTGGTATGTAAAGATGGTCACCCATCCACGGACCAACCGCGGCAAGCTTATCTTAACCTGATCGATCGAGCCGTGCGGCTGTTATTATTTAGCCACAAGCCCTCTCAATGATTTAAAATATTAATTTTTGAACATTATAAAAAAACCACTGAGTAGATTTTGGTAGAATTAATAGTTTTTCCATAAGTAATTAACGTCGTTTTCTGAGTTAATTTTGTAAATACACGAGCTTTTTTTCACAAAATTAATGTCATTTAGCACAAAATGCATGTATGTGGAGTAAAGCAGTGGCTCAATTACCTGATTATAGCTGAAAATAAATTAGTTCAAGTATTGAAATGGATATAAAGTAGAACAAGAGAAAACGATTAATTCTCGCAAGTTTCACAATGACTAGAATAGGTCAAATGGGTTGAAGCAGCATGTTACGTTGAATTAGTCTATACTCCGTTTGAAATAAGATTAGACATTTAAGCAAACCTTTTTTACAGTCCGTTCAACCGATTTTGACTTCTATACTGTAGGCATAAGGATGGCATTAAAAGCAAAAAAAGTGGTTACAAACCAACTGTTTACTGCAGCTGTCATTTGTCATGCCGCCATCGCAATAGAAGTCAAAATCGGTTGAACGGACTGTAAAAAAGGTTTAGTTAAATGCCTAATCTTATTTCAAACGGAGTATAGAGCAATTTGATACATACGACGATCGACATTCAAACCGAATCAAATAAAATGAACTTATCGTGGGAACAGAATGAGGTTCTTAAGTCAATGTTTTTGTACAACATCAACTTAAAAGATTTGCTTATTAGCAGTGATCGGAGTAGGTAGATTGATTTTACGTACTCGCATCATGAATAGTCATAGAAATCATAACATAGATAAGCCTTTTTTCCGGGATTTCATTTTGGTACTTACGGGATTGAATCAAATATTGTTAAAGTAAGGATTTTTAAACTACTACATTACAAATTTATAGAATGCGATAGATAAACATTTAAAATATATTATATCATTATATTGTTTTTATAGTATACCTATCCTTTTCTTGGAGTTCGATCACCTATATACTATTAAAAAGACAGCAAAAGGGTTAAACATTTCTTATTCTTATTGATGTATTCTTTATTCTACACATTACAACATTTGAAATTCCTTAAATAAATCTTAATAATTTCAAAATCCCGGAATCCCGGAGGCATATCCATACTAATATACGTGCCAGTTCACTGACCTCAAATCAATCTACCTACTCTGATCACTGGTTATTAGGGTAAATTTTAAAATAAAAGCAACAAATATTTTGAAGATTTTAATATTTTTTAAGATTAGTATAGAATTTACAGTTTTTGTAACAAAAATGACTTATTTCTTACATTACATTACATAGCCGTTATTGTCCCACTGCTGGGCAAAGGCCTCTCTACTCTCTTTCCACCTCTCTCTGTCTAGAGCTTCCAAGGACCAATCTTTCTTAAAGGAGGACTTATTTCTTAATAAATATTATTAAACCAATGTAACAAACATATTTTTTTGTTTATTTTTTTATCAAGGTGGCATTTTAATAATGGCATGACATCTATTTAATAAAATAACAGTCTAACAGTAAAATTATATATAAATCAACCATAAATATCAACAAGACATAAATTGTGGCTCCACAATTAACCGAGTCATTTTTGTTAATATTCGACTGGTTTCCCACCACATCCTCACAAACACACTACACAAACATTCCACCTCCTCTCTCTCCTTTCCACACTCTTCCTCCTTTAGTTTTTCACATTCTTTATTCTTTCATAATAATTTTTAAATGAATAACAACGTACAATAACTGTACAACTATTATTATAACGACATCTAATAAAATTAAAAAAACAGCTTAAAGGGTCGGTGAACGATGAATTCTCCATACATACTCCATAAGCGTGGTTACTTTTTTAAAACCTTCATCAGTATAAATGTTTTAACTTAAAATTATTTGGTGGTCTCGACTGGCTGTTCACAATGGTGTGCTGGTGCCCACGCTTATGTATGGAAGTGATTGTTGGGTGTGGCAAAAACAACATGAAAGTAGAATAAATGCTGTGGAAATGCGTTCCTTGCGAAGCATGTGTGGCCTGACTATGAATGATAGGCTGAGGAATGATGTGATAAGACAGCGGTGTGATTTAAAAGATGTAGTGACAAAAATTGAAAAGGGTATGCTGAGGTTTGGGCATGTTGAGAGGATGAATGAAAGGCGACTAACAAAATGTATTTACAAGGCTGATGTAAAGGGAAAGGCCGGGCGGGGACGCCCTAGGAGGACATATACTGACCTTATTGGTGATGTTCTTCAGAAAGGCCAGGTGCGTAGTACTCGCAAAACGGCGTGCGTGTATGACCAGATGTATGAACGTAAACGAGGCAAAAGGAGTATGTAAGGATCGTAGCAGGTGGCGTTCTGTAGTTTCTGCCTACCCCCATGGGAAGAAGGCGTGAGTTTATGTATGTTATTTGGTATTACATTTGTATGGAGAATTAATCGTTACCAGCCCCTTAGTAATATTAATCAGTCAATGGTGCCGATTCCTTTGTTCACAAACTAAACTAAATTAAAGTTCAGTGCATCTTTTTCTTTCTGTTTCATTAAGAAAAGGACAGAAGATCAATTTTAGTTTAGTTCTGTCAAATTAATCAGCGCTTGACGTAAATTGATGTAATTTTAGTAGGCAAGTTTTTAATCACGTCTAAACTTGTATGGAGTAGTGACAGGCGCTGATTAATTTGACAGAACTAAACTAAAATTTATCTTCTGTCCTTTTCTTAGTGAAATAGAAAGATGCACTAAACTTAAATTTAGTTTAGTTTGTGAACAAGCGAATCGGCACCATTGTAACACAGTTAAGTCTCGACATCCTCTTTTGTTTACTAGTTGGATCAGATGTTGAAGGTGAGGTCTCCACTTCATCTTCAATATCTATCTCAACCAGCACATCTTTTCCATTACGGTAAGAAGAGTTTGCGTATTCTGAATGAAACAATTTGGGTATTACCCCTATATCACATAATTTTTTAAATCGTTGTATTTCACGGTGGTTATGGGCAAAAATGTTTTGTATTTTTGTTGAAGCTGCTTTGGTCTTGAAAATCTTCCTGAGCATCCTTCATCATGCTCTTTTTGATGATCATAAGATTCAGAGACGATTTTTTGAATGTCACCACTTGTGCTTTGCTAATCTTACCAAATAAATTATTTTTTAAATATTTTTCTGAGAATTCCTTTATTTAAAGTCTTTATGGGTAAGAGTTTCTACGTAATATGGACTGAGCTCTTTACAAGCCAACTGAAAAACTGTTGTCCACTGCGAGAGCGCCCATATTATGGTATTTCAAAAAAATTTCAATTGTTGCATGAATACTATCCACAGTCATTTCAGTGTGGCACGGAAGCAGATAGTTTATTTGTTTGGTATCAAAATGATTTGCTTGGAGGAGGGCATTGTGTATAGCGGCTAGTACAATTTTATTTTGACCTGGGTATGAATCTGAATATAAAATCGAACTTTTTATAGAGCCACGTGAATCAACATCAGCAATACACTTTTGAAGAATAGTTGCAATCTCATTCCTTCTTCTTTTTCCTTCCGTTTACGTATAGCAAAATCCTTACCTTGTAACGCTTTCGTAGAGCGTCCGTATGGATTGAGGAGTCATGTCTCATATTTAAACGCGGGTACTACCAATATTTAGTAGTATATTAGGCAATTTTGTAGGCCCGATCCTGGAATTTGTAGTAAAACCCTTAAACAGATACAGGACGTTTAAGGTGGCTCCTCAATTCAAACGTCTGAATTGAGGTGCCACCTTAGAACTCTAAAACTAGCCAATGGATATTTTTGAAAATTTGGTAGGATTTGGTAATACTTATGCGTAAGCTCTAGAAAAAAGAAATGGGTTTTGTACGGCTAAATTTGAGATAGCTACAATGTTTTAGTATAATTTAGTAGTAAATATCGTTGGCGTAGGTGGAGAACTAAATGAAAAAAAAAAATCTTGTTTAGAGAAAATTGCGATTTATTTATGCGGCATGATTTCGAAAATGGTGAAAAGTCAATTTGACCAAAATCGCAGTTATTTAGTTCTCCACCTACGCCGACGATATGTTCTAATTTTGTAGTAAAAGTAGTTTTAAAATTTGTAGTATAAAAATAAAATGGAAAAACTATATAATTTCGCTAATACAACACATTTTATGTGGCTCCTCAATCCTGACGGTTTATAGAAAATATATGTACGTAGCTACTAAAGTAGTTGATCAAATCGGATAACAATAGCACCAATATTTAGTAGAAATTTCTACTAAATATTAGCGTAAACCAACATCCTGTACATTAAGTATTTATAAAATAAACATTCCTTAACAATCTAGTGTGGTATGAGAACCCACGACCAAAACCATGTCACATCGAATCGTTTTACGGCCAAAACCACATAAAATCATTAGTTTAGATGATTCTTAAACCCAACTCGGTGGGAAGTACTGGTCAGAAACGTCCCAATTTTACGGAAGCCTATATCTACTATGTCAAAAAAAATGGGCAGACGGTTTCATCACAATATGTCTGATATTAAAAATGTACATAGGTTTCGTAATTTTATTACGAAAAAGTTTGTTTTCAGACATTTTGCGTGTCACATGTGGACTGAGCCCATTTTCAAAAATGTCAAAAAATTTAACCATTTTGTCCTCATAGCAACCTGGTTCAATTTATTTGTTAAATCTTTTGTTTAGTTACTGTAAACCTGTTTTCAAACATTTTAAATATTACATTATAACTCCAAAAACCGAAAGAACGTTTCGGAGTCATGGCTAACGCGCGGTGCTTGTTACGCTTACGACACCGATGATGTGTCCGTCAATTACAAAAAAATAAATTATGAATTTTATTTCAATAAACAGTTATTTTTAAACGTTATCCCAGTTTCCTTTGTCCAATTTATTAAAAAAAAGCCTTTTAATTTCATTTCGATGGTTTCAGGTAAGCTCTTTATTAATCGTACGTAAAAACGATTTATTCTGAAAAATTATTTATTCGCATCAACTGACCAATGTTCACCTGAAAACAAGATTTTCAGACGGGTTGCTATGGGTTTTATTTTTAACCACATTTTTAAATTTCTCAAATGGTCTCCTGGGTGTGACGCTACTGGTTTAAAAAAATTGTGTTTTCGGTATCTAAAATCTATCGTTCGGTAACAGTAAACAGTTCGGTATTTTTTTTTTTTCTTATTAGAAATGCGCTTAGATCAAACGTGACAAGGAAAATGTCTGAAAATAGGATTTATGGATTCAGAATAATCAAATCTCACGATTGTAAACGGTTTTGTTCGTAAAACAATAAGAGGAACAATAAATTTGATTTATACCTGCAGTCAATTCTAAGGATAAAATGCAATTATTGTATGTTCAATATAGCTGCACCGTCCAGGGACAAGTCAAAATGCTATCTCCCTATCACTTTATTAATATTTCGTTTAAATAATCGAGTACTTGAGGAGTAAAGTTATTAATGGAATAATAACTAGATGTCTACTAAAACTAACGGTAATCGTTGTTTGTTGATACTGGTAATATTAGAAAATAAAAACGACTATCTTTTCGAGGGACAGGACTAAACATTTTTATTATACAAACTATACATTTTTATGAAAATGCCCAATTTCCCCAAAAGTTGTCGAAAATGTTTTTCCTTTTTTTTAACCTCTTGACAATTGTTGCCACATGCTTTGTCTAGACATGGATTAAGTCGCAAAGATCTAGAGCTCACAATAGATCCATTTTTTTCCTGAAATATATTCATGTCCTTTATCTCGTGCATCATTTGCTGTTTTTCGTTTGTTTACTTTATTTTTTCTAAGTCCAGCATCACCTACTTTTCCATTTTCTGAGCTGTTTTTCTTCTCATTTTTCACATAAAATCAAAAATGACAGCCGGGATCAACGGCTTAACGTGCTTTCCGAGGCCACCTACCACTATTACCAATATTTAATTTTTATCCTGGTAGTACGGTCCCGTGGGATAATTTCCGTCCTCCACGCAGTCGAAGTCGCAAGCAAAAGCTATTCTTCTAAAAATGTTTGATAGGTATTGATGTGAAATGGTCTTTTTCAGGTCTTGAGAGTACCAAGCTTGTGTTGTAGCAGTCGGAGGTCGAAGTAATCAACGAGTTTATCTATACGTAACACACGAAATCTTACGCGTGTACAAGCTTAAATAAATTTTAAAAGTATGGCCCAAAATAGAAGTGAGGCCCAATGTTCGTGCTCTCTTTGTGACATCAATAATTTATGCGGAATTGCATCTGAAAAGCCAGAGAATCTTGTCTGTTCTTGTGAAGACTGCACAAAATCTAAAACATGTCTCTATTACAACAATCGACCCGAAAACTCTCCGACCATAAAAGAATCGACATGTCCAGGCTTACCTCAAACGGATAAAAAAACTGAAGCACCCACAACATCCGACATAACCTCATCAGAGGTTTATGGAATGATGATGGAAACACTGGAGAAACAGGAATCGGGTTTTGAAATACAAAAAACGGCTCATTTACCAAAAAATGAAGGTACATTAAAAAAATGTACTCGTAAATGCAGCAATAAAAGTGAGAATGATTCGAACGCATGCGGCACGAACATGCAGAGCGATCGGCCCGAAAACCCTCCGAATAAAAACAATAAACCACTCACAAACCCAATAAACCCAACTGGGATTTATGCAATGATGATGGCAACACAAGAAAAACAGGAATCGATTATCGGACTACAAAAAAGGGCTTATTTACCAAAAAAGGATGACTGCCCTTGCGGCGTTTAAGATTCTTGTAGAAACAAAGTAAAGAAAAATAAGAAAGAGTCACCAAAATAAACTACAGAAAACGTGTATTAGAAAAATGCACATGCAGCATTTGAAATTCTTGTAGAAACATAGAGAACAGAGATATGAAAGAGTCATCGAATCTTTGTGGTGCGGTTTTTGTTTCTCAGGTATCAAAGATTTATCAAATGCAAGAGTTACTGGATTATTTGAATGGTGGTGCAAGTTATGTTTTTGAAGCACCAAAGATTTGTTATGATAACCAAGAGTCTTTTGAGGAACCAAAGATTTGTTGTCATAAGCAAGAGTAATTAGAGGCAAATATTTTTTGTCATAAACAAGTCATGTGAGGTATCAAAGATTTGCCAAGCAAGAGTCACCGGATCTTATGAAAGGTGCTGCGGGTTATGTTTCTGATGTAAAAAAGATTTTATCTGATAAGCAAGAGTCATCTGAGGTACCAAAGATTTGTCATACGCAAGAGTCACTTGATCTTATGAAAGGTGCTACGGGTTATGTTTTTGATGTACCAAAGATTTGTTGTGATAACCAAGAGTCATCTGAAGTGCAAAAGATTTGTCACAAGCAAGAGTCACCGGATCATTTGAATGTTACCGCGGGTTATGTTTTTGAGTTACCAAAGACTTATAAAGAACTATCCAAAACAAGCCAAGAAATAGGTATTAAAAGACAATGCTGTAAAGAAAATAAAATAGAGAGACACAAAAAAAAAACACAACAAATAAATGCAATGTATGCAATCCATCAGAAATATCATCATTATCAGGAACTAAGACAGCACCACTTGGGTCAGAGAACCATACACAAGTTTTCGATATACATAAATTCACTTGGGTCAAAGAGGACTACATTTGATAAAATGCACATTATTTGCAAAACAAAAAATGGATCAGATTCACAACAGTATAAGCCAACGAAGAATACGCAGGGATTATTATTCAAAAATATTCTTCAAACACAGGAAAATGCGAACGGAAATAAATTGTGCCTATAATAAAGTCAGCAAACAACTATTCAAAATCACCACATGAAACTGTTGAATTCTTATTATTACACGGAAGACACCATATTCCTATCCTATAAAATAAAATTGTTTTATACGTGGTTCACCATAATTATTTTATTTGAATTAACTGATAATCGCTACCATTAACACCATAGACAATTGTGTCTCATAGACAAACTGAAACTTCTACATTCCCCGTCAATTCAAATGTTCCTAAAATTTTAATTGTCAGAATAGAAACAAACAAACATTTATAAAATTAATAACAAAAATAAATTACTTCCTTGAGTCTATTTAAAAATAAAACGTATACTTTATGAAAGTACATAAAATCAACAAAATAAATGTACAGTATTATATTAAAAATAAAGTATAATATCTTTCACCCGCAATTTAAAGAATCTTTTAGTATGCAAGTAATTTAAAAATATTCTATTGGATTGGTGTTTACCACTCCTATCATTCTTAAGGGCCTATATTGAAAATAAATAGTAGTTTGGTGGGCGTGGCTTATTGCCCCCGCACGCGGGGAGTGGCGGTTCTATATTCGATGGTTGGCCGCCACATCGTCGCGCTGCCACAAACTTATCTGAACCAGTAGCAAAAAGTGGAACTAACGAAATAACTATCTGGAATTTGAAAACGTTAGTTACTTAGCATAAGCTTTGGCTAAGCATTATTTTTTATCACTGTCGCACAACTGCCATACTAAAAGTGCATGATAAAGACAGAAACATATCTAAGAAAAAAGCGCATGCTAAGTAACGATAATTTATCTCGGTCTATGAAATTTTGCTATAGCGAACTATGGAGTAGACAAATAATACAAAATATTTAATTATCAGCAAAAATATTTATTGTTTACAGGGTGACATTCCCACACACAAAATGTATGGGAAAAGTTTTTTGCGATTTCTGACTTGGTTCTGAGTTGGTCCACTAAAGTTTTTTGATCCATAAAAGAAACAGGTTCGATTGGCATCAATAAAAGTTTTTGTGAAAACTGCCCATTTTCTTGCTGACTGTAATATTTTTTTCAAAACCTGTGAATGCAGATCAAAATGTCTCAAAAAGTTAAGGACAGTCTTCTAAGACCGTTTTCCTGTAGCAACAACGGTTAAGGTAGTTGCCCTTATTGCCCCATCTCAAAAATCCATCCTGTATACAGGTTGTCTCAAACGTAGTGATCCAAAGGCAAATGGGGTAAAGTGGAGGTGGCCACCTATTGTTCAAAAATTTAAAGGTTAGGATATTCTCAACAGTTCAAAAAATTAACCATTTTCAAGAAACTTTACACTTTCATTTGGATTTTTCGACCCTGTGAACAAAATTTTTGACGTAGTGAGTTCAATGGCTGGAAGATGTCTTGATAGTGTAGATACAAGCTCATGCCCTATGCCTATAGGCAGATTATGGGCTATGATGGCTTTTGATAATAACAACACAAGTTGTGAAGGCCTACGAAGGTCAATAGCGAAAGTAAAAAAAAACAAAAATTAAACACATGTACAGAAGGTCACGTATAATATGTTAAATTATAATACTAAACGCTTTTCTGAGATGTTTCGGTAAAATTAGAGCATAAAGCATTGCGGGTAGTTCGACCATGTTATGAAACCCATTTTTTTTTAAAGTTCTCATTAAGCTATTATATCATTGTAAAATTTTCCCAGTCTAACTATTAATAATTAAGGTACTTTTAAAACTATGTGCTATGTGCACTTTTTTAAATTTGGGCATTAGAAAAGATAAGTAAAAGTAAAATCTGAAGCGCTGCAGAGCCACACTGAACGTAAATAGGAACGTAATCTTCCAGCCTACATTATCAAGGCATCTTTAAGCCAGATTTAAACTCGCTACGTCGAAAATCAGGGCCGAAAAATCCAAATGAAAATGTAAAGTTTCTTAAAAATGGTTAAATTAGTGAAATCTTCTGAACTATTGAGAAAATTGAAACTTTAAATTTTTTGAATGATAGGTGGCCACCTCCACTTTACCCCATTTGCCTTTGGACCACTACGTTTGAGTTGAGACACCCTATATAATACTTGCTGTATGCCGCGATTTCACCAGCGTAAGTCTCGATCCATTGGGAATATCGGGATAAAAAGTATCTTATGTAGGACATACCCAGATCATGGTCTACCCATGTGCGAAATTTTATCCAAATCCGCTCAGCCGTTTTTGCTGAAAGCGTAACAAACAAACATACAAAAACACTGGCCAAGTGCGTGACCACACACAATGAAGGGTTCCGTAGTTGGGATGAATTTATCCCAAAACAAACAACTTAGTAGTTGAAAAACATGTTCTCCCATACATCGATATACGTCACGGTCAATTCTCCAATTGCAAATGTAAGTTTGTAATCGCAAAAAAAAAAAATTGTGATAAATCTACAAATTATTATCAATGTTCGGACTTTTTCCTTTACTTGTGCTATGAGACCTTGCTTCCTGCCAAATTTCATAATTCTAGGTCAACTGGAAGTATCCTGTAGTTTTTGATTTACTTGCGATAATCAAAATATGCCACATAAAGGGCCGTGACTTAGAAGCTTGATTTTTTTAAAGTTCTAAGGGAATAAATATTTGAAATTTGGCAAAGGGTAGACCATGACCAACACCCTAATTGCGTAATACAACACAATCACAATTTGTTTCGATTTGAAACAGATTTCTAATCCATTGCTTCATAAGTTGGAAAAAAAATCTGTTCAACAACGTAAATAACGTAATGAATGTTGTTAAAATGTCAAAATGAAACAAATTTCGCGAAATTGTTTACGAAAATGAGTTACGCAATTAGGGTACTGGTTAAGTCATAATCATGTCATTTATTTCATAACAAAATACATTGTGTTGAAAATATTACAATGATGATAAATTGGTTTAGACTTTAGGACATAGGACACTTTTTATCCCGATATTTCCACGGGATCGGGACTTATGCGGGTGAAATCGCGGAGTGCAGCTAGTCCTAATAATAAAGCTGAAGAGTTTGTTTTCTTGTTTGTTTGAACGCGTTAATCTCTGGAACTACTAGTCTGACTTGAATTTTATTTTGCATTTGATAGCCTGTTACATACATACATAGCATGTTAAAATCATAACCCTCCTTTGATTTTGCCGTAGTCGGGTAAAAACTCTCCTTTTTTACAATTCAAATGCGACTCCATTTCTTTTTTGCGATCTATCATTCGTAGTGACATTACTTGACATATTGATGTACTGTTGACGTATTTCAAATCTAAAAAACAAATAATAATTTAGCCTATTTCTTTAGATAAAAGATTATTATAAGTTATAGGTATTAATATAGACGTTCTTAGAAAATAAAATGCTTACACAATATTACTTTTACAAGGCAAGAACAGATTGTGTTGGTTATGTTTTAGTGAAGGTGGAGAATTCGACTCACTATTATCATCATCTTATTGCAATTGAATTCCTGTAAAATGAATTCATTGATTGCCCTGTGCACTCCAAACGCTGCAGATACTGTTCAGTTTTGGTTTTATATTTCTTCTTATTTTTATAAATTAAATGTCACCACGAAATCATAATAGAAAAATAATGTTATATCGTTCACAGGACTCACAAGAATACAGACACACAGTCAAAATACCTATTTAACACTAATTGCATTAAATAATTACTTTAAACTTGCTATAGTACTTTTTCTTTAAACAAAATTCTTTAAATCACGTAAATTTGATCGCACCGATTTGCAAAAAAATGACATAGGTTGTTCGTCGATGAGCCCCACCGGGCGACTGATTTATGAATGAACGAGAGTGATGACAATACTTTTGATAAGCGAAAGAAGAGATGACGATAATGTGTGCCGCTCAGAATAAAACAACGTATGTGCCAAAATGAAATGCCGTCTTTTGTAAATGAAAAGTATTTAAAAAAAAAAAAACTGGTTTTCTTAAAACTTGAAACTCTTACTGTCTATGTTTTAAAGTAAATTCCATTGAATAACTCACAAGCGTTGCGCCATGATACTCAAAAAAAGATAAAATGGATACACCTCTGCAATTTTTTTTGTATCGAGAAAATTTCATTGTATTGTGTATTCCTTTTTCAGGATACTAGATCATATAGTCAAAAATCATACACCAAAATGTTAAATCCCTATTCCAAATACTTTAAAAGGTACACGATAAAGAAAAAGCCCATTTTTTTCAATATATCACCTTAAAATTGAACACAACAACTATAACTCAACTATAGTCAGTAGACAATATCATTATATTATTAATATATTTCGGACAGAATCCATAAATGTGTTAGTAACAATTTTCTTAAGAACTATGTTAGTACGTACATAATTATAATCTAATAAAATATTATTTTACAATTTCCCCGTAACTATTCCCACCCAGTGTGCCTGTATGGGACAGTCATGTCGGGATGCAATTATAACTCTAATTAAACTTCTATATAAATAAAACAAAAATAAACTATAATTTAATCCCAGCTTTTGTACAAAATTATCGTTTTTGTTTCACTAAAGCCTTAGTTAATATATCTACTACATTTTCATTCGTGCTTACATATTTCACAACTAACTCTTTTACTAAACAAATCTTTAACTATTTTCATTCGATTCTATCATTTTAATCGCACTATAATTAATTATCAACATGTAAATATGAATCTGACACACGGTACAAATCTTGTAACAAACCTTTCAAATAAACTAACTCTGTAGACGCTAAAGCAGCAGTTATAAATTCAGCTTTGGCAGTTGATAACGCAATAACGTTTTGTTTTTTACAGAACCAGGATAACAAATTATTACCATACTACAGATCCACTTACACTTTTTCTCTCAGTTCTGTCACCTGCCCAGTCATCATCAGAATAACCAACTAGGCAACAATTATTATCCCGTTTATTTATAAGAGACTTTGACTTAGTTTGTTTTAAATAACGCAATATGAGAGCAGTGGTGGCCCAGTAGTAACGGCCGCGACTTACGAGTTGTAGGTCGTAGGTTCGAACCCAGACAGGCGCTTTACTTTGTGTAAATTATTTCATCACCACTGCTCTCAAAACGGTGAAGGAAAACATCGTGAGGAAACCGGCATGTCCTAGAACCGAAAATTCGAAGACATGTGACATCTACCAACCCGCACTGGGCTCGCGTGGTGGATTACGGCCCACTCCCTCTCATAGAGAGGAGGCCTGTGTCCCAGCAGTGGGAACATTTATAGGCTGATGATGAACGCAATATACATACGCTTAGCTGCTGTCCACAATGATATAGTGGACCTAGATTGACCCGACACTATACTGAAAATATCCTGGACGTCAGCTTGTACGAGATTAGGATGGCTTTGAAGCAGCTTAAAAACATCAAGGCGACGATGACGGAAGGATGACGGAATTACGGCCGAACTCCTGAAGGCCAGTGGAAAACCCGTTCGTAAGGCCCTCTAGGAGCTTTTCGATTCCGTCATACTCGAGGGTCAAACGCCACAGGCATGGAACAGAGATGTGGTGGTACTTTTCTTTAAAAAGGGCGACAATGCCCTGCTTAAGAACTATAGGTCCATCACACTTCTGAGCCATGTCTACAAGCTGTTTTCAAGAGTTATCACGAACCGTCTCGCGCGCAGGTTTGACGACTTTCAGCCTCCCGAACAAGCCGGATTCCGTAAAGGCTTTAGCACCGTAGACCACATACATACGCTGCGGCAGGTTATACAGAAGACCAAAGAGTATAACTTGCCTCTCTGCTTAGCGTTTGTGGACTACGAGAAAGCCTTCGATTCAATCGAGATATGGGCTGTGCTGCAGTCCCTTCAACGGTGCCAGATCGACTATCGGTACATCGTTATTCTAAAGTGTCTGTACAAAAACGCCAATATGTCAGTTCGACTCCAGGACCAGACCTCGAAACCTATGCTTCTGCAGCGAGGTGTGAGACAGGGAGACGTTATCTCTCCGAAACTGTTCACCGCTGCACTGGAGGATGTCTTCAAGGTTCTGGATTGAAAAAGGCTAGGCATCAACATTAATGGCGAGTATATCACTAACCTTAGGTTTGCCGACGACATAGTTATCATGGCTGAGACCATGGAGGACCTCAGTACAATGCTCGATGACCTCAGTAGAGCCTCCGAAAGAGTGGGTCTTAAAATGAACATGGACAAGACAAAGGTCATATCAAATGCCCATGTGATACCCACTCTCATGAAGATCGGAGACGCTACGCTCGAAGTTGTGGACGAGTATGTTTACCTAGGACAAACTGTCCAGCTAGGTAGGTCCAACTTCGAGAAAGTGGTCAATCATCGAATCCGACTCGGCTGGGCAGCGTTCGGGAAGCTACGCTTTTCATCCCACATACCACAGTGTCTCAAGACGAAAGTCTTTGACCAGTTCGTGTTGCCAGTGCTGACCTATGGTACTGAAACGTGGTCGCTCACAATGGGCCTTATTGGAAGGTTAAAAGTCACCCAAAGGGCCATGGAGAGGGCTATGCTTGGAGTTTCCCTACCTGATCGAATCAGAAATGAAGAGATCCGCAGGAGAACCAAGGTAACTGACATAGCCCGAAGAATTGCAAAACTTAAGTGGCAATGGGCAGGGCATATTGCTCACAGAACGGATGGCCAATGGGGTCGAGAGGTTCTGGAGTGGCGACTACGTACCGAAAGACGTAGCGTTGGAAGGCCTCCCACAAGATGGACCGATGACCTTGTGAAGGCCGCAGGAATCCGCTGGATGCAGAAAGCACAGAATCGGTTGAAGTGGCGGTGCTTGGGGGAAGCCTATGTCCAGCAGTGGACGTCTTTCGGCTGAAATGATGATGATGATAGTGGGCCTATCCAAAAATCGACTTAGAAACAACACTGCAAAACAAATCAGATCTGGTTGAAGTAGATATATATAGAAGACATCCTATTAGCTCACGATAACCATATCGTGAGCTAATAGGATGTCTTTGTCTTTAAAAGATGATAATGAAGCAAACATCTTGGACGAACATTTGTCCAAGATGATTGCTTCAGTATCATCTTTTGCGAAATTGGTTTCCATTGGATTCTCAGCTCCTTTGCAGTCAGTCATGTTAAATTTTTCAAGTATTCTAAACAACTTGTAACGTTAAATGCGCAAAACCTGAAAATAGTTTGATCAGAATAACGAGCAGAATCAATTGAACCACTTTTTAGGGTTTCGTAGTAAACAAGGAACCCTTATAGTTTCGTCATGTCCGTCTGTCTGCCTGTCCGCGGCTTAGCTCAAAGACGCTTAGTACTAGAAAGCTGTAATTTGGCATGGGTATACATATTGATTACGTCGACAACGTGGTAAAATAAAATCACGAAAACATATTTTTTTTCAGGTACCTCCCCTAGACGTAAAGTGAGGATGATTTTTTTTCTCTTAATAATCTCATAATATGGGGTGTCGTTGGAAAGATCGTTCAAAATTATTGTAAGTTTGCTAAGACCGTTTTTATATTTAGGGATCCGTTTTCGAAATATTAAGCTTTAAAGTGCTAATTTTTATTAGAGTCAAGTGTCCCCCCCCCTGCAAGCTTAATGGTTGGTTTTAGGTATGTGAAAAAATTCATGGAAGTAGCATATATAACAAAATTAAAAGAAAAACTATCATAGCTGAGTAGGCTTTACAAGTTAACGAGTAATAATCGACCAACTTAGATTTGCGGTTGTAAAAACATGTTCCCCCATACATTCCGCATGAAAGAAAATGTTTTTCAACTACAAAGTTTGTTCTTGGGATAAATTCATCTCAACTACGGAACCCTACATTGTGCGTGGTCCGACATGCACTTGGCTGGTTTTTTTAATATAGTTCTCGTTTTTCAAAAAAATCTTTATTAGAAACGTTGCCGTGTCTATTTATTAATAAATTGTTGTAAGACAATATAAAACATATTCTATCTATCAATCTTTCCAAATGTGTTAGTGTTCCTATATTTCGTCTATCCAAATCCATTAAAGTAATTTTATTTATTATTGGCTCTTCTTTATTATTTTCATAATGAAATGCTTTAGTCTATTCAATACATTTACCATCGATTATAGTATCACTTGTGTGTTGAAAAGCAACTTTTTATGTTGAGAAATGAAGACCTTTCAATATATCGGAAAAACAAATACTGTGGAACTTATTTCAAACAATAAGGTGGACAAAGATGTGCAGTCAATGCTTTTGCCTTTGAATCTAATGCAACATGTTATGTTCTGTCCTAAATATCGCATCAAAAATAATGTCATAACTCCAAATAGTCTCATCTCAAATTTTGTTTCGATGATTGGAACACTAGTATACATATTTTTGTTTGAGCTCGGCATGTATATGGTGATCACGAACATAGATAATCTAGAAGCTACTGATTTTATTTATTTCATTAATTTCTATAACGGCATCTTCTTCTGTTTTGGATTCACAATGAATTTTATGATTGGACTCATTCGAACCAAAAGTAATGTCCAGTTTGTCCTTACATTCCAAAAAGTACACAGATTCATTAACAATGGAACTAGTTTCAATCACATCATTATTTGGAACTGGATTATTGTACTAGGGGTTCTGGGTTTTTATGTCATTGTTTCTGCTTATTTTCACATACAGATTGGTGTATCTTTCTATTCAGTGTATGCTCTCTTTCTTTTGATTGTTTTCGATTTTAATATTGTTTACGTCATTCAAATTATTAATTGTTTGGAAGATAAAGTTGTGTTGTGGAATATTCGAAATTACAATTCTCAAGAAATAGAAGACATGCACGGAGAAAATAATAGCACAAGATTGTTTCAGGCGTATGTTGAAATATTGCAGTGTTACGATATTTTTAAACATAGTTTTCAGCAATTTGTAAGTAACTCTACCATCAAATAGCGGAGTATTTGTTGTACTACTAGATAATCTAACAACTGTTTTTATTGAGTTTTGTCGCTTTGCAGATACTTTTTCACATTGTACAAGCATTCATCTACATTTTAGTTAACATTCAAGTACTAATTGACATGTCAAAAATAGCCATTTATGTTGATAACATAGTGAGTATTATCTTTAAATTGACTCTTAAATGCACTATTTTTTTGACAACTGTCTTCTATGAATTACTTTAATTTTGTTCTAGGATGCAACAAAGTTGGCGAGCATTGCCTTAATTTTGTTGATAAAGAACTTTGTGTGGCAAACAAAGTTAATTCAAAAATGCGAAAAATTCTACTCAGCTATTCAAAGTGTTCAAGATACCTGCACACACATTTTGAATTCATCTTGCTCCGGTTATTTCTTTATAAATACATATGTTCATGTTCTTGGCTTGTTCTGTCCAGTTTTGATGAAAACTTCCATAGTTGATGTTGCTAATACCAAACCCTACTTGACAATTATCGGTTAAGTGCATTCACAAAAGATAAATCCATGACATCCTAGAACAATGAATGTGATCGTTTGGTAAGGGCACTGAATTATAGTTAATTGGAATGTTATAATTTTTCGCAGAAGACGAGAAAAAATTGTGCAAGAACGTATTGCGCTTGCATCGAGCATCATTCAGCAAAATACGTGCGTGTGGCCTGTTCTACGTAGACGCTGCGTTACAGTTCAAGCTCATGTGTCTTCTTTCAAACTACACTTTTGTGTTGCTACAGTTCGCATTTTTGTAATTCAGACTTTCCTAAATTGATTTTGTGGAATGTCATTATTTTATTTCTTCTCTTCTTGAAGACACTCCATAATCCTTCACTCACTTGGGTGCTAGGAACCATGGTTAATTGAAGAAAAGTGGTATTTAATTTTAATTTGATCAATAAAATATTGCTCGAAAACATTACTGGTATGTATTTTTGGTTGGTATGGTTGTATGTTTCCGCCAAGATTCAGTTTTCGCGGTCCATCTAAAGACTCTGCCTGTTTATTGTTTATAAAGTTTTGTCGGTAATCAAATTCATTAGAGTTATTCATTATTGATAACAACATTGTCATAATGAAATTGTTGGTATGTCAATACATTTACCTTCGATTAGGTTTTGTACCAATAATTTGAGTGCTAAGCTCTTGTTAAAAACCGGCCAAGTATGTCAGATCACGCACAATGAAGGGTTCCGTAGTTGGGATGAATTTATCCCGAAAACAAACTTAACTTTGTAGTTGAAAAACATGTTCTTCCATACGGAATGTATGGTAAAATATGTTTTTGAAAAACTGCAAATATAAGTTGGTCGATTATTACTGTATTATTTGTGTACTGAGGAAGGTGGTCTTGTACATGGCCATCGTGCCCAGGCGAGTGAATTTAGCTTTATGATAACTTTAGACATGTTACTTGATTGTGTTCATAAAATGAAACGTGGGAAGTCTCCGGGGCATGATGGACTTACTTTAAACTATGTTATCCAGTGTGGCCCCAGTTAGCAGATAAACTAGTGATACTTTATAATGCCTGCTTATCTCATGCTTTCTTACCTAAAGATTTTATGAAGTCGGTAGTAGTGCCTCTGGTTAAGAATAGGAAAGGTGATATTTCAGATATGTCTAATTATAGGCCCATAACACTAGCGACAGTGTTGTCCAAAATATTTGAAAGGTTAATAGAACCTCAAATACATAAACCTAACACTTTAACAGCCGTTTATTTTAAAAGCAACTTTCCAAGGTATGCCGGCGATTTTTGCTGATATTGTAAGCCTTATAAAATAAAAACTATTTGTGATACATCTATCTTTTCTTTTTTATTTATGCATTAGTCTTATATATTTTTAGGATAGGAATAAAAAACATATGTAAATTATTTATTTTTATTTCAAAATCTCAATTAAAAAATGGTGTTACAGTGAAAAATAAAAAACTCTGACATGTAGGTACTTTTTATCATTTTGAATGTATTTTTTAAAAAATTGTGCGACGAAAAGTAGGTGTATTCAAACAAAAATAGACGTATTCTCGCGTTATCAGCGTGGGTGAGTGTGCCGCGGAACGCTAGATCGCTTGTCCCGCCCAAACCCCGCAACTCCCATCTGTGAATCAACTATGTCTGAATAACTTAAAATGTTACTTTACACGCCGATCACGTACCACAGACGTGGTTTTACAACAAATACAAGCCACTCCATGCCGTAATGAGTACGTGATCGGCGTCCTGAAACGTTTTAATGATCACGTGCTCAGTACGTGATCGGCTGTTAAACTGTATAACGCTCAATTTGGTTTTCGTGCTGACCATGCAATCGACACAGCTATACAAAGTTGATACGACAGAGGGGCTTTCCTTTAAACTGCCTATACTAGGTACCATTTTCAAGCTCTGTACCAAAAATCAATTAAATAGGAGCAGTAGTTTAGTCGCAAATGATTTTTTAAGTTTTTGCCCCGTTTGAACACGATGTATCTTTCCTAACAGCTGATTATGTCTATACGCATAGGTCATGCACCTTAAAACGATAAATCTGAGTATAACCTACGATGCGCTGTTGCCGCTCTGACGCAACTCACAAAAAGTACAACCAAATATTTTCGCTAAAAGATGGCAATGCAAACAAGGAAGCAATAAATACACACACACTTGCACTTTCATTACGATAGTGACAATCATAGCAAAACATTCCGCGCGTAAAAGAAATAGAGATAGGTCACTATGTTGCTACTGGATCTTAGATCCTTGCGATCGGTAAGTAGGGCGTCTAAAAAACTCACGGTTCCCAACTTAGGGGTTTTCCCCCCAGATTTAGGGGATAAAAAAGTAAGATGGGATTTTTTTAGGGGTGACTTATTGTTAGGGGTATTTTTAGGGTTTTTTAACTACTAATAATTATTTATTTTATTAAAAATTACTCAATCTTATTTATTTTTTAATCATATTTATTTTTTAAATAGCGGCTTCGCGACATCTAGTACTGTTGCTTGTTACTAAGAATGCAATGTTTAGTTGAAATCAGATGTCACTATTATGTTTACCATAAATATAAACATACATTGAGATGATTGGTGGCCGCGTAGGTATTAAGGTACTTACTATTTCATTAAAAAAAAAATACAAACAAGTATGCGTTTCATTTTATGAGTTACGAACGATTTTGGCAGTTGCGAACAATTTTTTTTAATTTTATTTACATTTGTGGTTTTTTAGGGGGATTTAAAAAAACTTGGGAGAAAATTTTGATAGGGGTTGGCAACACTGAAAAAACTTGTTTTTTCAGTTCGCCGACGCTACCCTTTGGGAACGTGCTTATGTTACGTAACACGGAAGCTCCTGCGCCGCTTTTGTTTTGTCGAACTCGCGCGCTGACAATTGTGATTTTGTTATTGTGATAGGACACTAAATAAGTTTAAGACAGACAGTATTAAAAAATAAATAAAAAAATAGGATTATTTTAGCATTTCACAAATTAAAGTGCTTAGCGACGGACAGTGATTTAATTAGAAAAATAAATAACAATATTCTCCGTCGGCATAATTTGTGCATTAATGTGAATGGAGGACACATCGAAAATTTAATGTAGTGTTTTTGTTGTGCGCGTATTTCAAAAACTAACATAAAAGCCAGCGCCCGCGGAGGCGTAAGCCGCCGCCCGCGCCACCACCGCCGCACAGTGGGTCGAAACTATGATTTTAGTGACTTAGGGCTCAACTTTGCTTTTTCACTTTTTTTTTTATGCGGATGGGTAGAGCTCATTAACCTCAATAATAATTTTTCTGATGTATTTTTTCCTAAACTTTATACTTTGGGTAGAAAAATGTGTTTTGTTATTTTTTTGTATGGAGCGGCTCAAATAAACTTAAATTCCTGCTAAGTAGCGTGTGATCCCGCGTTGAAACTTTATTTTTCATATACCTTGTCTGGTCTATTATCATTTGATGCTATAAACAAATGCATAAAGTTGCAACTCTGCCAAATAAATGGATCGAAAAAAATGAAAAAATACATAGAATAAAAAGCTTCATTTTTTACTTTCGTAAGTTATTTTAAGTTAAATTTGATATGGAATAGTAAGTAAAAGCACGTAATAATACACATAATTACTTAGCAACTAACAACAATACATTTAAAAGGTCCCTAATTAGCTTTTTACTAATACTACATATATTAGTAAATTTAAGCTAATTAGGGACCTTTATTTAAAAATGTGGATATGAAATCAATTAATTTCTATTTGTGTGTTTAATTACTGTAATTAGCTTAACCTTTTACCTTATAAAAAAACAATGTTTTTCACTTTTAGTCATTACTGTAATATTAATTAGGATAATTAGTTAATGAGGGTAGTAGAAAAATTAGTAAACATTGTTTGTCACTGGATTCTGGAAGTATAAAATGACCATAATTTATTATATACTAACTAGTGTTCGTTTATTCGTACTACTACTAACATCTCGTGATTCTGATCGTCCCTTTTTCGTTATAATGGATAATTTAGTTAACAATTTAGATTTATTTATGATTTTAAGAGAGCAGGTCAAGTCACTGTCGGATAGTCAAAAATTCTTTCAATTCCTACAACATAAAATAAACGTGACCGAAGAGAACAGTGTTGAGCTCCAAAAATTCTGTACGCGCTTTTGTTCAAATATAAGTGCAAGATGGGAACGAAGTAGTCGCACGTTAGCACAGTTTGTAAGAAAAAATGGTGATTGGTTGGAACGTGCAATAAACTGGCCCGAAGGAATGATACCTGAAGCTGTGAACACTGAACAGGAAAGGCTCGAGATTTGTAATACTGAAGATGTCGAAAATCTACCACCATCTACTACAGAAGCTTCGACATCTACATTTACACCTCGAAAACCTTTCGAGGAATTGGGCTCCAGGCAAAAACGAAGACGCGTTGATCAAATTAACCAATCGCTTTCGTTATCCCCGGATGAACTTAAAGCTACTACAATTGCTAGTTTAAGAAACACCGGAAATGAGGATGTAGGAAAAATTATGAACCATTTACTAAATCACCCCGAAGATCTAGAAAAAGTTAAAGAGTGTTTAAGTACAAGTAAACCGAAAAGTAGTACATATTCACCCGATAAGGCACTGTCTTTATTAGTTTCACTTAAATTAAGTAAGTGGCAGTATATAAGCCTAAGAGAAGCAGCAAGTGAAAATAGGTCTGATTTATACCCTTCTTATTATAAAATAAAACAAGCGAAGGCAAAATGTTATCCAGGGAAAGAAGACATAATTATAACTGAAGAAGGAGCTGCTATTAAACTGCAAGCTTTACTCAACTTGACGGTATCTAGGCTTTTAGAAGTGATTACTTTAGATTTGGATTCGCCAACTGAGTTACTGCTAATAAGCAAATGGGGTTTTGATGGAGCCTCAGGTCAAAGTAATTATAAACAAAAGACTGAAGCAGAGTTTGATGACTCAACTATTTTCATGGCCAGTCTAGTTCCTATAAGGCTTCAACAATGTGATGGAACAATTGTTTAGGAAAACGATCGACCCTCATCAACTTTCTATTGCCGTCCGATAATGTTCAAATTTACCAAAGAAACGCAGTCAACAGTGGTAACTATAAAAGCTAGCATAACCGAAGAAATAGAAAGACTTCAGCCAATCAAGTTCAATCAAGTTGAAGTTAAGCATCAATTGCACTTGACGATGATAGACGGCAAAATATCGTCATATTTGTCAGACACATCTTCAGCTGTCTGTGATATCTGCAAAGCAAAACCGTCAGAGATGAACAATTTAGAGTCACTTGCTCAAAAAGAGAACAACGAAGAAGTGTTCCAGTATGGAATGTCATCTTTACATGCCTGGATAAGAAGCATGGAGTGCTTACTTCATATCGGTAAATATAATTTTATTAGTTCATAATTTTTTTCACGTTATATAGTTACTTGTGAGATTTTTATTTAAGTGATATTTCTTTTTGTTTGCAGCTTATCGTTTGGACTTCAAAAAATGGAGTTGCAGGGGCGATGACAAAGAAAAAATGTCACTCAGAAAGAGCGCTATACAGCAAGCGTTTAAGAAAGAATGCGGTTTACTTATTGACGTAGTCAAGCAAGGAGTAGGCACAACCAATGATGGCAATACTGCCAGAAGATTTTTTAGGGATGCAGAAACAACAGCTCGCATAACAGGAATAGATAAAGATTTAATAGAAAGGTTTCATGTGATTCTTCAGACGGTTGCATCTGGAGAGAGCGTGGATCTTTCTAAGTTTTCCGAATTTTGTAGAGATACTGCACAATTGTACGTTCACTTATATCCCTGGTATTATATGCCTTCCAGTATACATAAATTGTTAGTACATGGGAGTGATATAATTAAGCACTTTGGTGCCATACCTATAGGTAAACTGTCGGAAGAGGCAGCGGAAGCTCGTAATAAAGATTTCCGGAAATATAGAGAGAGTCATTCTAGAAAGGTAAGTAGAACGGCGACAAATGAGGATATTATACACAATCTTCTTTTGTCTTCTGATCCAAAGATCACAAGTCTAAGACCTCGAATGGTGAAACAAAATATAATGGTTCTCTCTCCAAAAGTCAAAGAGCTTCTGCTGATTTTTCCCACAGAATCCGATATAGATTTTATTGATGTAGATAATTTACAAGATAGTCATAGCGATAGTGAATAAGATTTTTTGGTAGTTTGTAAGTTTCTTGTTTTTTTTATTAGTTTATAAATGTCAAACTCATAATTGAAAGGAAATAGTAATGTTTGATGTTGTTTATAGTTAGTTTTTAGTTTGCTTGTGTTAGTTGTAGTAATGTTAGTTTACCTTTACTAATTTGTATTATTATGTACCTATCTTTACTTACTATTCAGTATTAAATCTAACTTAAAATAACATTTCATAAACATGTTAAAGTCATTAAAACAAAGAAATTGAAATTCATAGATCCCTAATTAGCTTAAATTTACTACTACTACATATATTAGTAAATTTAAGCTAATTAGGGACCTTTTAAATGTATTATGATTAGTGTGATTAGCTTTAAATTTACTAATACTACATATATTAGTAAATTTAAGCTAATTAGGGACCTTTTAAATGTATTATGATTAGTGTGATTAGCTTAAATTTACTAATACTACATATATTAGTAAATTTGAGCTAATTAGGGACCTTTTAAATGTATTATGATTAGTGTGATTAGCTTAAATTTACAAATTTACTAATACTACATATATTAGTAAATTTAAGCTAATTAGGGACCTTTTAAATGTATTGTTGTTAGTTGTTAAGTAACTATGTGTATTATTACGTGCTTTTACTTACTATTCCATATCAAATTTAACTTAAAAGAACTTACGAAAGTAAAAAATGTAGCTTTTTATTCGATATATTTTTTCATTTTTTTCGATCCATTTATTTGGCAGAGTTGCAACTTTATGCACACGTTAATAGCATCAAATGATAATAGACTAGACAAGGTATATGAAAAATAAAGTTTCAACGCGGGATCACACGCTACTTAGCAGGAATTTAAGGTTATTTGATCCGCTCCATACAAAAAAATAACAAAACACATTTTTCTACCCAAAGTATAAAGTTTAGGAAAAAATACATCAGAACAATTATTGTTGAGGTTAATGAGCTCTATCCATCCACATGAAGAAAAAAGTAAAAAAGCAAAGTTGAGCCCTAAGTCACTAAAATCATAGTTTCGACCCACTGTGCGCCGGCCGCCCGCTTTGACACGAGAGAACCACGCCGCGCTGCGGGGCGCGCGTGCGACGTTGCCGCTTTGGTACCTAGGTATCTAAGTTCAGTTTAAATTTATTTACAAAGAGTGGTTGCGTTTTACTCTGATTTGTAAACTATTTAGTTTGTTTGAAAAAAAAAAAAACTCATTTTTGGTGCTTTTTATTTTTATACCGTATCGAATTAATATTAACCTTTTAAGCGCTTGGCCAAATATCAATTGGCGTGCCCCTAGCGCGCGGCTAAAAATCGACAAAATAATACCTTCAATAAATAAGGAGGAGCAATCGTTGTATCGATAAAAAAATAGTCAAAAAGTTTTTTGTTTTTATTTTAAATCAGCCTTAATTTAACCACCCTAATCAACAGAAAGACAGACAGAGTCGTTAAAGTCCATACCTACGGATTTTAAAGCAGGTAGGTATAATATAAACGGGATATTTTTAAATGCACATCAAAGAACTTATCACCCATTCATCATCATCATTTCAGCCAAAAGACGTCCACTGCTGGACATAAGCCTCCCCAAGAGGGGGGTTTTGCCATAATCGCCAAGCTTGGTAGGCGGGTTGGCGGTAGCAGTATGAGAACGCTGCTGCCCATTCTCTAGTTAGTTCCTTAGTCGCCTACGACACCCATGGCAAGAAATGGGATGGTGCTATTCTTTTACGTCCGGCACCACACGGAACTTATCACCCATCAATTAAATAAGTTTTATAAAAACGTGCCTACGCCAGTCTCTGACAGACTTCGATTTATCTAACCGTGCCCGGCGCGTGGCGTCGTCATAACTCAAACGTGCCGCGCTGAGTGTCATCGCCGGAGCACAGTAAGAGACAACACCATAAGGAACTCGAGTGCGAGTGCCTGTCCGACTTGTAGGTACTGTCACAATACCTTTTTAATGGTAAGGACAACATTCAACACGGTTCCAAATTTGAACAATCAATAGGATATGTAGATAAGTAATATAGTAAATAACAGAATTACATCACAATATTTAAATAAAAACGTTTTTACAAAAAAAAACAACCGACTTCCAAAAAACTACTACAAAGTAAAAAATAACTTACATTTCGGAAGTCGGTCTTTGGTTTTGTATTTTCGTTATTTTCCACCGACTTCCGAAATTTAAGTTATTTTTTACTTTGTACTTAGTAGTATTTGGAAATCAGTTGTTTTTGTTTTTTTGTAAAAAAGTTTTTATTTCTCGCTTTTTAGTGGGTCAATTTGTAATTTGTCTAAGTTTCATTCGCCTAATGCCAACAGCTCATCACCTTTTACAAAATATTGCTTTTCCCGATGCAGGGACGTTCATCGTTGAGGAGTTCTCTTGGTACTTCACAATCAGCTCCACTTCTCCATATGCATTGTGACGAGCATAAATTGCATTGCAACCATATTAAAGTAATCGAATCGCAACCCGTGAAATACTTATTATTGAGTAGTTCCGGTGGCTATTTGTGGTCTTCATCATCAGTTCCACTTAACCAAATGGTGCTTTCCAAGAGCAACTGCACGAGTTACTATAAAAAAAATACCCAAATCGCTATAGGTTTGCCTATAATATTTGAAGAGTTCCCTCGATTTATCTGAGATGCCATCATCAGATCCTAGTTTCCTTATCATGGTACTACCCTTGGGATATCTCCTTTCCAATAAAAAAAGAATCATCAAAATCGGTTCATAAACGACGAAGTTATCCGCGAACACACATAAAAAAACTCCTCGGTAGTCATTGTTGAAAAGTGACTATTTTATCGATAATGTGTGTACCCACGAACAACATTATCCATTCGTTTGATCCGCTTGTGACGTAGGCAGTGGTCGCATAAATGCGACAGCCGCGCTAGACTAACTAGAGAAATTTGTTGCAAACATAAGCGTCTAGGGATGGGAACTAACGTGAAATGTTATCATAATACAAAGAACCTGAGGGATATTTTTCTTATGAAAAACAAGGAATAGAATTCATAACACAAGGCAATATGTTAAATAAACTTTATTTCGTATGACACTGTTTATTTTATGCTGAAAATGATGCATTATACCTAATTATTTAACTATTTGTTATTTAGTTTTTAAAATGCGCATTGCATTGTATCCCATCCCTATGGTCGTATACGTATATATGCGACACGCGCGTTACACACCGAAGAAAAGTCCAAGCTGTATTTACGTATTTTTGTTTAAGCTTTTTCATAACTTAGAGCTTCGAGACATAATTTTAAGTAATTGTTTTATAAAATATATCTATTTAGTAATGGTTTTAGTTGTACCACGCAGTTAATAGGACGAAAATTGAACGAAAAAATCATACTTGTTTTCTGTCGCAGAAATACGACACGCGCGGTAGGGGCACGGAAATATTTGTCGCATAAATGCGACACAAGCGGTCAAAAGGTTAAACACGTATAGTATACGTAGTGTAATTTAATACCCCTCTGTCATATCAACTCTGTATTTGCCTTAAAGAAAACTGTTAAATATTATTTGGACAGAAAAACAAATGTATACACATGTTTCCTAGATTTAAGTCGCGCATTTGATACAATAAATTATAACACGTTATGTGATAAAATGTTCAAAACCGGTATACCACATGACATTGTTTACATCATGAAATATTGGTATGAGGGCCAGGCTAACGCTGTAAAATGAGGGGATGCCTTGTCTAGCGATTATGTTATCAGAACGGGCGTAAGACAAGGCGGACTAACATCGCCCATATTATTTAACCTATATGTGAATGACCTGATAGAGGAGCTGAGCGAACCCGGAGTCGGCTGTTCAATTAACAACGTACCTGTAAATAATCTTAGTTACGCCAACGATATGGTTTTTCTCAGCCCGTCTGTCACGGCAATGCAAAAGTTGATACGTATTTGTGAGATATATGCGGATAAGCATGACCTGAAGTATAAAATTAAAAAGAGCCAAACAATGTGTTTTCGTCACGACAACAGCACATCTAAAGGACATACATCTTTTATGAGGTACTGTGTTAAATGTTACAACAAAATACCTTGTGACATATTGCAATTAAATGAAAGAAAATTTAAAACTCATAATAAAAATACACTTTGTAAACAAGCATATTACAAATTAGAGGATTATATCCAAGATAAGAGTGCTTGGAAACATGCTGGTCCTGCTCCATAGGACAATTTAGAATCAAGACAAAATCAAACTGGTTGCTAATTTAATTGTAAAATTTATTACTTTGTGACATTAAATAAATATAAATTGTAGGACAAGGGCAGTAGAATGATGACTACTGAGTTTTGTCTACTATATTTAGTGCACCCCCTTTTCCTCAGTTTTTGAATGGTAACGTAATTTTTTTTAAATTCTAGGTTGTAGCAAATCTGGCGTCGATGTTCATAATTATACTTATGATGTGGCAAACAATGAAAACAATGTTGAGTCATCAATGCGAGGAATTATTTTTGGCTATTCAAAGGGTTCAAGATACTTGCGCAATTATTTTGAAGTCAACTTGGTGTGGCAAATTTTTCATTTACATAATCCATACTATAATACTATCTCATATAAAATTCTCGTGTCACAATGTTAGTTACCTTACTCCTCCGAAACGGCTTTACTGATTTTTACTAAATTTTATATGCATATTCAGTAGGTCTGAGAATCGGCTACTATCTATTTTTCATACCCCTAAGTGATAAGGGTTGTCCACCCCAAACAAATAATTGGCAAAACAACGTTTGCCGGGGTCAGCTAGTTTACTATATAAACACTTAAAATATAATATTAGAAATTCGAATGCTAGTATTTTCAATATTTTGACTGGTTACATAATTATACTTTACTGTTACAATCTGTTTTTTCAGATAATGAGAAAAAGCAGTGCAAAAACGTACTGCGCTTGTATCGAGCGTCATTCAGCAAGATACGAGTATGTGGCCTGTTTTACGTAGACGCTGCGTTACAATGAAGTGTGATGAGTCTTCTTTCTAACTACACTGTTGTATTGTTACAATGTGCTTTTCTATAATCCTGGCTACAGTATCGTTTCCGTTCACTAGAAAATATGAGTTATGACAATTTTGATGTCATTAGTTTAGAGAATAAGACCCAACACTGAGCCCTTGCGAATCCCAGATGAAATAATGGTGAGGGCAGATTCAAAACCATTCTTGACTTTTTTTTCGTTGTGATGAGTAGGATGCAACTACCAACTACCATAGAATTTTTTTTCGGTTACAGTTCGAGGTATTTTAGTTACTATGTAAATTATGGTCCACTTTGTAAAAAGCCTGTAAAAAGTCCTTGTTCAGATTATCTACTTGAACTCAGTTATGCTGCCGCTGCAGGTCGCATTTTAGTAAAGCTGATTTTAATGTAATAAATTGATTTTGTAATCAAAATGTACATACTCGTAGCATCCAGCTACGAGTATGTACATTTTGTAAATAATCGGCATTGGATTTCTGTGCGCCATGTTTACCGAAAATAAACGTATTTTCTATCTTCTTCTTTCTTTTCTTTACCATTAACTGGATCATTGTTGTAAGACAATATAAAACATATTCTATCTATCAATCTTTCTAAATGTATTAGTGTTCCTATATTTGGTCTATCCAAATTCATTAAACTAATTTTATTTATTATTGACACTTTTCATTATTATTATCATAATAAATTATTTTAGTCTGTTAATACATTTGCCATCGATTATAGTATCACTTGTGAGTTGGAAAGTTACTGTTTATGTCGAGAGAAATGAAGACATTTCAATATATCGGAAAAACAAATACTGTGGAACTTATTTCAAACGATAAGGTGGACAAAGATGTGCAGTCAATGCTTTTGCCTTTGAATCTAATGCAACATTTTATGTTCTGTCCTAAATATCGCATCAAAGATAATGTCATAACTCCAAATAGTCACATCTCAAATTTTGTTTCGATGATTGGAACACTAGTATACTTATTGTTGTTTGAGCTCTGCATGTATATGATTATTACGAACAAGGATAGTTTAGGAGTTACTGATTTTATTTATTTCATTGTTTTCTTTAACTGCATCTTCTACTGTTTCGGATTCGCAATAAATTGTATGATTGGACTCATTCGAACAAAAAGTAATGTCCAGTTTGTCCTTACATTCCAAAAAGTACACAGATTCATTAACAATGGAACTAGTTTCAATCACATCATTATTTGGAATTGGATTATTGTACTAGGGGTTCTGGGTTTTTATGTCATTGTTTGCACTTATTTTCACATACAGATTGGTGTACCTTTCTATTCAGTGTATGCTATCTACCTTTTGATTGTTTTCGATTTTAATATTGTTTATGTCATTCAAATTATTAATTGTCTGGAAGATAAAGTTGTGTTGTGGAACATTCGAAATTCCAATTCTCAAGAAATAGAAGATACGCACGGAGAAAATAATAGCACGAGACTGTTTCAGGCATATGTTGAAATATTGCAGTGTTACGATATTTTTAAACATAGTTTTCAGCAATTTGTAAGTAACTCTACCATAAAATAGTGGAGTATTTGTTGTACTACTAGATAATCTAACAACAAATTTTATTGAGTTTTGACGCTTTGCAGATACTTTTTTACATTATACAAGCATTCATCTACATTTTAGTTAACATTCAAACATTAATTGACATCTTAAAAATAGTCATTATTGTTGATAACATAGTGAGTATTATCTTTACATTATTTCTTAATTGCACTGTTTTTTTGACAACTGTTTTCTGTGTATTACTTTAATTTTGTTACAGGACACAACAATTTTGATGAGCCTGCTTACGTTAATTTGGTTGATAAAGAACTTTGTGGTGCAAACAAAATTAATCCTACAATGTGAAAAATTCTACTCAGCTATTCAAAGTGTTCAAGATACCTGCACACGTATTTTGAATTCATCTTGCTCCGGTTATTTCTTTATACATACATACATTAATGTTCTTCACCTGCTCTGTCCAGTGTTGATGAAAACTCTCAAAGTTGATGTTGCTTATGACAAACCCTACTTGACAATTAATGGTTAAGCGCATTCAAATAAGATAAAACCATGACGTTCAAGATCAATTATTGTGATCGTTTGATAAGGGCACTGAATTATAATTAATTGGAATGTTATAATTTTTCGCAGAAGACGAGAAAAAACTGTGCAAGCACGTATTGCGCTTGCATCGAGCATCATTCAGCAAAATACGTGCGTGTGGCCTGTTCTACGTAGACGCTGCGTTACAGTTCAAGCTCATGTGTCTTCTTTCAAACTACACTTTTGTGTTGCTACAGTTCGCGTTTTTGTAATTCATACTTTATTGTTTTTGTTTTCATAAATTAATTTGTTGTACCAGAGTACACAGTAAGTACTCCAGATATTTTATAAAGTTTTGAATACAACTTGAATTTTTGTTATGAAGATTGTTAATAATTTATTACATTGTTAGATCATAAGTTGCACGTGTTACTGTGACGAATAAACCTTGTTTTTTTATAAACTTTTTTTCTAAAAGTGTTGTTGAACCTACATTAACGAAACACACTTAAAGCTAAGTGTATGTTGAGACGCAGGTAACGCAGGTCAGTACAGTACAGATTTTGCAGGGTAGGGCAGGCGAGGCAGACATAGGTCGCGAACACATGCTGCGACGCAGCTACACAGAATATTTGCGTAGCTAGTACAAACAATAGACGTACCTATGGTAAAAAATACGTGACGACCAGCACGCGTCGTGCATAAATCTGCGCCGGCACGACAACGAGACGCCCCCCCCCGACCCTTGCTCGAAAACGAGGTGCCAGCAGTTGTTGCAGCTGAGCACGTAGCTTTAAATACCCCGAATAATAATCATGATGTAAATATAAATTTGATCCAGCCTGTCCCCTCTTGTTGTCCTCCCGTCAGCGATGCCCTAAGCCGAGGTCCGTACCCCACAGGGGGTGCCCTTAGCGAGCATTCGCTTAATTTTAATTTAGAATAGTTTTAAAAAAAGCTCCTGGCTGGAGGCTCTAAGTGTAGAAGCTTATGGCACCCACAGGAAAATCCGGTTAAGCAGCCACGACCTTAGTGGTCAAAACTGCGAGAAGCCATTTAAAAAAAAAAAAAAAAAACAACGAGACGCAGAGCAGAACAGACACATGTCTGCGTAACACGTGCCTGCGCCGCAGCGTACGCAGCTCTCAGTACGTTCATTCATTACAAAATCTGCTTTGCCCTGCGCTGCATGGACCTGCATCAACTTGCATCTCAGCATACGCTTAGCCTTATCATCTGAAACAAAATATATCACATTGTCTTAATAGATCGGTTAATACCGGTTAACACTGTACATCTTCTGCATATTACTTTTTTATCAAAGAATAAATTAACTCATTGCCTAGCCTTTTCCCAACTATGTTGGGGTCGGCTTCCAGTCTATAGTCCGTGCAATCCACGACGACGCGCCCCACTCCGCGATTACTGTACTGTAAGCTGAACTCTGGTACGGCGCGGAGCGGAGTGGGGCGCGTCTTCGTGGATTGCGCGGACTATAATCGGATGCAGCTGAATACCAGTATTTTATATGGAGCGACTGCCTATCTGACCTCCACAATCTAGTACCTGGGTAACACGATACCCCTTGGTAAGCCTGGTTGTCAGACATTTTGGGCTTCTAACTACCCGTAACGACTGTCAAAGATTACAAATGACAACGGGACCAACGGCTTAATGTGCTTTCCGAGGCACGGAGGGGTCTTGGTATCTAAAGATGGTCACCCATCCACAGACCAACCGCGGCAAGCGTAGCTTAACCTGATCAATCGACCCGTGCACCTGTTATTACTTAGCCACAAGCCCCCACCAAAAAATAAAATAAGTATGGAAGCTATATTCCCGTTGCATGCGTTCTAAATGCCTACGGTTTGGGGTCGGTGAGACCTACCCAATCAGCTGCCACCACATTTGTGTAATTTATGACGAACAATGCTACGGTACTGCCTTTACTTAATGTGGCAGGGAGTCCTGACGTTGGCCGTTTTCACATTGGACGATAACTATAACGACATGATATCGTCGCACTGGTAGTTTCATACACTACTAAACGCTTTCGCACTGTGTCGGTGTAGTCAACGGTATTGTCGCTGACATTTATTGTCGTGCCGATATCGGCGGACGACACAGTGCACTTGTTCACTGCTGCTATTACTACAGTTTTATAATCTCGCGGCGATGTAAGCTTTTGCTGGCGCAACTCGACTATTCGAGACTGCTGTGGTTATGTGGATGGTTATATCTTGTCACATACCGATAGCGTCTCAATATTGTCGACCGATATGTTTGTCGTCCGAGCTGACGATATTACTGCGTCTATATTTGTTGACATATCACAAAAATGGACTCAACTTAACGCGATCAATATTCTTCTTCTTCGTCGTGACGATGGCACGACAGAGAATTACATTTTGTTGAGTCAAAACTTCGCCACTTCCACAGCTTCGTCGGTGCCAGCGCAGCGGTCGCTATGGCTGCATTTTTTGGGGCACAGAGGGCGGGATAAGAGGTGGAACATAGATTACGCCACAGCTCCACATCCACATTTATCCGCGATCAATATTGATAAGCCTGTAATGGCTTGGGCGTGCACAGGTCGCAACGATGTGGTAGGGAGTAATAGGTGATTATTGTGGCGTCAACCATGCACTCTTTAAGGTTCTGGCGTGGCTGATATGCATGCTATTTAGTAAAGTTATTTATTTATATATTTATTTAGTGAAATATACGATGATTTATAACGAAAACGAGCGCGTAAAATTTCATGAACAGACCTTTGGGCGTATAGATATTATGGAAAAACTGCTGGATGTATTTACTCAAAATAAAATTATTTAAACTTTTCAATAAATTATCTATCTCCTTCCGTTTTTATTTTGCCATTTTCATACTACATAAGTTATTTATTTACGCCCAAAGACGAGTTAAAATTAGTGTTGAAATATGGAAGTTTCGATGCTAACAACTTCCAAACCAATACTTTCTACCCAATTCTGCTTCTATACAAGACAAATTGAGATAATTTTTAGTTTTGAACGTACACCGTCAAACAGACGAGTAATCACCATACTACGTTTGTATGGAAGAATGACCGACTTGTGTACTCTTAAAAAAACCACGTATAGGTGAGTTTCTGTTCTCTACGAACTTCATAATACAAGCGTACAGTGAACTATCACCTCTAGAGACTCGCTATTAAATGCAAGACAAAGATAAATATCACTGGCATTGCCAACTAGGCTGGTGTAAGAGTTGTTATATTTTGCAATTTATAGAGTTTTGTGAAGAATTTGCTGCACCAACTATCAATAACTCGATTGTCAATTTGTTATGAAGGAAAAACGTCGCTGTTTATAGAATCTTTGGAGCTTTAACAAATCTTACTAACAGGAATAAATACTCAGGTCCGGAACAACTTAAATAATTTTTGATCTGTACGGGTATAAAACCCATATCCCGGGGTATCGTGTTACTCAGTCACTGGTTTGTGGAATTTAGATAGATACTCGGTCCATGTAAAATACTGATATTCAGCTGCATCTGGTTAAGACTGGAAGCTGACCCCAACATAGTTGAGAAATGGCTAGGATGAGGTGAAAAACGCGCAATGCCAATGTCTGAAAGCATGATCAAGGATTCAAGAACAGAATAATAGAATAGGATTTCTCTATAACTACATAATTCCAGATATAAATGTAGAAATTTTATATATGGTGACGCAATGGGCGTTCTCAAGATGGCCCGATGACCTGGTGAAGGCCGCAGGAATCCGCTGGATGTGGGAAGCATAGAACCGGTTGAAGGGGCGGTGCTTAGGGGAGGCCTATGTCCAGCAGTGGACGTCTTTCGGCTGAAATGATGATGATGAATGGGCGGTCTTATCGCTAAAAGCGTTCAAGGTTCTGTAAATAATAATAATCACATCTTAGCTAATGCCTTAATTTGACCGAAATAACAAAAATCAGCCACCAAGAAATGGTTCGATCCGTCCAATAGCCATTTCTACCAACAAACTATTTCCAATTGCTCCGTAATTACAGGTTTAAATCCAAATTAACTTTTCCTGATCCTTATAAACTCTTATTAAAGTCTATCCGAGGTATAATAAAGTATAAACTTAGAAGCGTGGCGAGATAAAATAGTATTTTCATCTCACTCGCATTTGGTCTAGTGAGGGGGGCACACACATTCGATTCGGCTCTCAAACTCAAAACTCAAAGCATTTATTTCAAACTAGTTGCACCCCGCGGTTTCACCCGCATAAGTCTCGATCCCGTGGGAAAAAAAAAGTATCCTATGTTCTTTTCCAGGGCATCATCTATATACGAGTGCCAAATTTCATCCAAATCCGTTCAGCCGTTTTAGCGTGAAGGCGTAACAAACAAACTTACTTTCGCATTTATAATATTAAGGATAAACCAATTACAGACACTTTTGAATTGTCAAGGTGTCGGTCAGTCAGAAGGATGAAACTAGGTACCTACCTATGGAGAAGAACGAGCAAGAAATTCCATGGACACTCTTTTAAATCAAAATATGGTTACAAAATATTGGTTAAATCATTCATGTTGAAGTTATACATGTGAGAACGATGCAGAAAGTTAAAAACGTCCATAATAAAAAAAAAATCCAATTAAAAAATTAAATTAAGCCGTGGCAGTTAAGAGATAGCCACTCCCTACTGACAGCGCACGTTCACGAACATGACGCATGGGTTAATTAGCACCTCTATTTGTTGAACAATAAAGCCGACCCGAAGCAATGAGGGTTTTATGAAATAACGTTCATTAGGTAACAGCACTGGACCGTAACTGTCAAAAGTGTCAAAGCGCCTATAATTTCTTTAGACGTGACTGAGTGATGAACGAATGAATGAAACGATTGAAGAACGTCATTGCATATTTTATATTCATTGTCGAATTGGAATTGTGTGAATCGTGAATTTTCATGAAAACCCTCATTATTAAATGTATTCGTGTTTCATTCCGTTTAAGTCCGTACCGATCGGAAAATTCCTTTTGGCATTTAAGAGGCCTGCGAACACGGCTCGCAACTACAAATCGAGATGTTTGCAAAATTCAATTCCAAGCACGTTGCGCTAGTGTGAGTGCCTGTCGGAGCGATATACACCTACAGTGAGCAATACTACCACGCACACATTGACAATTATTGCTTGATACGATAGCACTACTAACTTTCGAAAATTTATGATTTTGGATGTGTTTCGTAATAACAAAAATGATGAATGAAAACTTGAATATTTTTTTCGATAATTTGTAACTTGATAATATAAGCTATGCTTCTGCAGAAACAATATTATAAATATTGTTGTTTATAATATAGAAAAAAACAATATAAAGACATGTCATTTACGCTGTAAAATGTGCGAAATTAAATTCGTTTAAACTTCATTTTAGAAAAGTTTTTTGAAAAAAAAAAATATGTGGGAGCCTAGTTATACAGTCTAAATCCGAATAACAACATAATATGGAGGAAATATGCCCAAATTTCAAATGATTTAGGTATTACGTTTGTATGGACAATTCATGCGTTGCCGCGTTCTTAACCTCGCTGAACCATGTTCGGGTCGGCTCGACAAAATACGAGTTAAGTCAAGCGGCTTTTTCCCGAACAACATGTAAAATTCACTGACAAACAACGCACAGCCTGAACCGCTGGTTCTAGAAGCCTGTAATTTTGCACAAGAGTTTCTTATAATATAATGTAGGAGTCCTGAAAATTCATTCCTTAAAGGATAGGAATGGACCTTGACCAAAGTCCTATACATGCATACCCTAACCAAAACAATCATGTACAAAAGCTACACATGGTGCATTTAAAAGCACACTAGACCTAGATTTTGGAAGAATTCCTCTATTAAAATTTAACGTGCAATTTTTTGTATATTTCATAACAAAAAAAAAAAAACATTTTCTGCCAAACAGCTCAGTCGTTAGACTTCAAAAACGATTTATTGCTAATCATTTTCTGTCAGGCGTTTTTGAACACAGTTTAGTATCGAATTTCGATTTAAACATTCCATCGGGCGCACGGCTTTATCACCTCAAATTCGATTTTATCGTCCGTCTATCCCGAATCAAGCTAACCCGAACAAGTGTGTACCCTTTTTTTTTTTTTTTGGGTGGGAAATTATCAAATAACTTCTCCCGCTCTGGGCGGAGCGGGAGGGCGTGTCAGACTCTTACTGACTAAAACCCACCCGTGTTCGTTCGGTTGCCCTGTTGCCGGGGGCCACGATTTCCCGATCGGTTTTCTTCGAACCCCCGGCAGGCATTGGCCCTAGTGGACCCCGTCAATTCTGCTGACATCTCTTTGAGGCGCGCGTGGAACACAACGCGCCGTCGACCCGGGCTTGGTCCTTATCGGACGGCGAGCTACCCATTGCTCACCGTCCGCAAGCCCGCGCCTACGGTGGCCGGAAATCGGCTCGCGATTCCCGCCCCGGGCGTCTCCTCCTGCGGCGGTTAGGGGCGTGAGGGCGCGAAATTAGCCTCTCCCTCACGCGTTCCGCCTCCTCCTTCGCGAGCATTACCGCTTCGCAGAAGGAGGTGACGGCCTGCCATTTCCTCTCGCTCCGTACCATGGCCTGAACCAGGGCCGGACGCGAGAGATCACCGCCGCCGATCGCCTCTACGAGAACACGGCGTTGCTCCGCCCAAGCCGGGCAGACCTCCACCGTATGCTCCACCGTGTCCTCAGGCCGATCCACACAATGGTGACACCCGGGTGTTTCCTCCCGCCTTATCCTGAACAGGAACCTCCCGAAGCAGCCGTGTCCGGTGAGGACCTGCGTCAGGCGGAAGGTGAGAACGCCGTGGCGTCTCTCCAGCCACTCCTCAAAGACGAAAAAAAAAAAAAAAAAAAAAAAGTGTGTACCCTGACAGTGCAAGGATGAGAACCGGGTTAATCCCTCAGAAACTATTTTATTTCTATTAAGGAATTGATTAAAGATGGACCTTTAAAGGTCAGTTTCGAGTGGTGTCGCCATTGCTAACTTTTTAATTAATACGGTAATTGAAATAACTTTGTGATAGCCCGGACCAGCACAAGGTTGTGGTGTTGACACCACGGATAGAGCATGGCTTTTTAAACTTAATTTATCATAGCGCTTGTATTTTTCAAAGGGAAGCAGAGGTTTATAGTAGGTTAACCTACATTTTAGCGTTTATATTTATTTGCAGTCAGGGGAAACACAAAAAGTAAAAAAAAAGCATTTCAAACTAGCAATATTTAGTAGTTTATTTCAATAGTAGTTGTATTTCCAGAAAATGGCACGAGATTGCATACTTCGAGAACACAAACATCGGAGGCGACGCGCCGCTGCGCCATCTTTGACGGAGATACCATGGCTTGTCTGCGTTACTAGTATAAATTAACAGACATATGGGCATTTTCACAAAAATGCATAGGTGTGTGTTTAGTCCTGTCCCTCGAAAAGATAGTCGTTTTTCTTTTCTAATATTACCAGTATCAACAAAAAACGATTACCGTTAGTTTTAGTAGACATCTAGTTATTATTCCATTAATAACTTAACTCCCCAAGTACTCGATTATTTAAATTAAATATTAATTAGGTGATAGGGAGATAGCATTTTGACTTGTCCCTGGACGGTGCAGCTATATTGAACATACAATTATTGCATTTTATCGTTAGAATTGACTGTAGGTTTACCATTTTATTTCTTCAAGAGATTATGATAGACTATTTTAAAGCATAATTCAAATATTATATCTTTAATTTATTAAATTATGGAAATTTAATCTAGAAATTAAATTGTGAGCGACCTGACACGTCAAGTTTGTTACCGTATTTTTTTCATGTTTATTGTTTTTTTTTTGTAGATTTTATTTATGTAATAGCAAAACCAGAAGCTTTAAGTCATCCACTATTTTGTATTCGTCAGTTTTGTCCGAAACACTATGAATTGCGTTGCGCAGTAGCACTCATCGCTTGGTAGAAAACTTTCTGTCAAGGTAAGTTACCAAAATGTTGTATAATTTAACATGTAAACAACATGATTGTGGTAGTTATTGAAAGCTTTAACATGTAGCTCCATAAATAAATAGTTAATGACGAATCACTGTAATTGTACCTATTTAAATTTAATATAAATCGCGCAAAGGTAAGGTAACGTTACGTCAGTTTTGTGTGGTAACATAGAGTCCTGACAAGCTAAGTAATAAAACTGACTGTTAGGAATATTACACATGCTACTTTACCAACTTGGTCTAAAGGAGGTTATGATATCATAGTCTTTATAAAAAGAAGTGTATTCTTATATTTTCATAATCTGCATTTTGAATCCACGTCTTGCATTTTAAATGTAAGTTCGTACTGAGCAGTTAAATATTTTATCAGCCTGCAATTTTGTGTAGATTTTGCTTGATTGAAAAAATAAAACAAATTCAACAAAGTATCTCATTAGTATAAGAAAACATAAACTAGTGTAAATGCATCATAACAATTTTGTTACCGTCAGCTTTGTTACTGACCCCTAATTTTCAAGACAAAATCTTTTTTATAGATAATTTAAAGCATTAATTACTTAAATTCCGATGTTAATTAAATGACAAATTCAATAACAGGATAAGTTTTATATTCATAATGTATGCTTTCGTATTTTAAACTCAATAATAGAATATCGTAACGTTCGAATGTTATCACTCGTAACAAAATTGTAATTATGAGGCATTTTTCTTGGTTATATTATAATATATCGCATTTTCTCAAATTGATTTAGTAGATCCAACTTATGTTCTTTTATTAAATATTAAAGAAAATTTGATTGTTTTGATTGTTTATTTTTTAATCGCATTTAATTTAAGTAACAAACCTGACGGAATATCCTTGACTTACCCTCTATTTTATTTTATATCTCATAATTACGTGATTAATTATTGGTTTTAAGCTGGGAATCGTAAAATATAGAATTTGAGGCAATGCAAACAAGTACAATCTCACATAAAAAAAGAAGTTGAAATTACATCTTACTTTTTTTATACCCTACAACTTTTTGTGAAAATGCCCATATACGAAAAAACCGGCCAATTGCGAGTCGGACTCACGCACGAAGGGTTCCGTACCATTATCTATAAAAACGGCAAAAAAATCATGTTTGTATGGAAGCCCCTTAAATATTTCTTTTATTCTGTTTTTTAGTATTTGTAGTTATAGCGGCAACAGAAATACATCATCTGTGAAAATCTCAACTGTCTAACTATCACGGTTCATGAGATACAGCCTGGTGACAGACGGACGGACAGCGGAGTCTTAGTAATAGGGTCCCGTTTTACCCTTTGGGTACGGAACCCTAAAAAAGACAATAGCAATATTTGAATATTGGTAGTTAAATTGATAAAAAAGTAATTTCACTGCACGTAATGTAGTCATTACGTGCAGTCTTTATTAGTATAAAGACCATGCCATCAACCGGGCACAAATCTAGATGCAGGACTAAGAAATCCCTAATAGAAAAACTCAATAAAATGTTGTCCTGACTAAGGTATCTAATACAAGACCCTAGTCTCAGCAGTACCTACCTTTTGCAACTAATTAGATCAATGAGGCAGACAATTTCACTACATTATTTATGTACTTTCTAAGCTAAACTCAAACTCAAAGCAATCAATCTGCTAAGGCTTTTCCCAACTATGTTGGGGTTGATCTAACCGAATTCAGCTGAATACCAGTATTTTACATGGAGCGACTGCCTATCTGACCTCCACAAACCAGAAACTGGGTTATACGATAACACTTGGTAAGACTGGTTGACCAGGCCCGGGTCGACGGCGCGTTGTGTTTCACGCGCGCCTCAAATAGATGTCAGCAGAATTGACGGGGTCCGCCCCGAATTGAACAAAAGTAACTGTTTTCAATAAAAAATTGCATTATTCCTAGTGTTCATTAAATAAAACCCAATTTTCATTAAAAAATATTATTTAGCTTTACCAAAAATCTTTTCAAATAATACCTCAATATTTTTTTCAGGATATAATGTTAACGACTATTGTAAGGCTCGCTCGGTTGCCAATGATGACTTACTGCTAAGAAATAGTTATTTATGCTACAAGTGCGGAAAGTAGGTGATTTCCGACGAGTGTATAAGTCGACATGAGTCGAAAAGCATCTTACGCACGTGTATCATTGACATTTTGACTGACGTACATAAATAATTTAAACAATATTCTTCTTCATCATCATCGCCATCGTCATGACTTTGACTTGACTTTGACTTTGACTATTATCATCGCCATCGCCATCGTCATCGCCACTGACGCTATCGTCATCGTTATCATCATTATCATCCAATTTGTACAACTTTTCTCAAATAATAAAACTCTCCGTCGGAGTAAAAATGAAAAAAAAAAAAAACATGTGTGCAATTCACACGTGATAGAAGTGAAACCATCAAAAATTAAAAAAAAAAATTGTACGCGCACAAACACGTATTAACACACGTACAACGCTGAGACCCAAGCAAACTCCCACTATACCTTGGTAAACACGAGTGGAGGGGGTACGAAGCAGAGCACAAAGAGAACCACGAACATAAGAAACACTGTATAATGCTTACTATCTCATTTTCTCCCACGTTAAATCTTGTGAATTTATGTGTGTCTCTTTTTACCTACTGTCGCTTTTTCGTTTCATCGACTTTCAAATCACAACGATGCTAAAGAAGTTTTCACTTCAAAAACAGAAAAGTAAAAAGCACTAGTCAAAAAAGTGACACTTTCCGCCCAGCTTAACTGCTTGGAAAACGCTCTATTCGAGCACATGCATTGTAAAATATTGTAAGGAAATATGGACTATAAATTATGCCCGACGCCTCGAGACAGATTTTGATTTATTCGCGGAAGAATGGAAAACGATACTGTCAGAATGTTTGAAGAATTGTCTGAACATTTAATGTAACTTTGAGAAGGTTCTTATTTTATTTGATACTGTTATTCAACCATTGTAACTTCTATGTAAAGCTACGCATAGAAATGGTATTTAAAATGGTTCACTGGCCATTATTGGTAAATATCCCACATTTTCGCCAAGTTTACATACTTCTACCGATTCAAAGTATTTACAAATAAAACTGACTATGTACCTATTATACTTCTTTCGAAGAACACGTAAGGCGTTCCTAACAAGGAGTATACGGTGGAGGTCTGCCCGGCTTGGGCAGAGCAACGCCGTGTCCTCGTAGAGGCGATCGGTGGCGGTGATCTCTCGTGTCCGGCCCTGGTTCAGGCCATGGTACGGAGCGAGAGGAAATGGCAGGCCGTCACCTCCTTCTGCGAAGCGGTAATGCTCGCGAAGGAGGAGGCGGAACGCGTGAGGGAGAGGCAAAGTTCGCGCCCTCACGCCCCTAACCGCCGCATGCAGGAGGCCAGACGCCCGGGGCGAGAATCGCGAGCCGATTTCCGGACACCGTAGGCGCGGGCTTGCGGACGGTGAGCAATGGGTAGCTCGTTGTCCGATAAGGACCAAGCCCGGGTCGACGGCGCGTTGTGTTCCACGCGCGCCTCAAGGAGATGTCAGCAGAATTGACGGGGTCCGCTAGGGCCAATGCCTGCCGGGGGTTCGAAGAAAACCGATAGGTAGGGACATCGTGGCCCCCGACAACAGGGCAACCGAAGGAACACGGGTGGGTTTTAGTCAGTAAGAGTCTGACACGCCCTGGAGCTCCACCCAGAGCGGGAGAAGTTATTTGATAATTTCCCACAAAAAAAAAAGGCGTTCCAAACAATAAAACCATTTGTAAGTTTAACAATCCATTATAAAACAATTAGAATTGCTCGTAATTAGTACCAGAACGATGAAAATACCGGATTTTACTACCTACATATAATTAATTACTTTCACGTATAAATGGTTGTATTACAAAACTTCGCTGGAGTACCGTTACAGAATAATAAGGTAACAGTATTATATCTCGGTAGTGACCTTGAAATAATAGGGTGGTTTCCTAGGTAAAAAAAATAAAATTCTATTTAGTCCGTCTTTCAGATAATAAAAAAATATTAGACACGTATTTTTTGCTTTATCATATTAATCAAAAATAACTTAGAAAACACGCATTAAAGTTGGGGAGTGGGAGCTCGCTACGTCACAACGTCGTATAAAATCTAGCACGGCGTGACGTCATGCCACATTTTAACTCAATGTATTGCCGTAATCTTTTGATAACGTCAAAAAATAAAAAATACGTGTCCAATTTTTTTTTTCTGAATAACGGACTAAAAAAAAAAATTTGGACACAGGCCTATTACCTACGGCCGCTCGGTAGATAAACCTTCCGCGTCCGTGCGTAGCTGCCGCGCACTCGAGATGGTTGCGTACTGGTATACGCTGTTTCGGCCATTTTCTATGAATACTTTTATTTATTATTTATTTATTTACCTTTATTCACATATGGTAAGTGTAACTAATAAGCTAAGCCCCACAAAACCGTAGTAGTGGTTTGACTGTGGGGTCGGTGAGTCTCTACACATTCAATAACTTTGTATTTAAAACTAATTATTATTTACAGGTAGCAATATCTTAATATATATAAATTACGTGTCACATTGTTTGTCCGCGATGGACTCCTAAACTACTTAACCGATTTTAATCAAATTTGCACACCGTGTGCAGTTTGATCCAACTTGAAAGATAGGATAGCTTACATCTTAATTTAGGAAAAAAAGACAAAAAGAAAAATTATCTACTATATAAAAATAAGTCGGGTTTTCCTTCCTGACGCTATAACTCCAGAACGCACGAACCGATTTCCACGGTTTTGCATTCGTTGGAAAGGTCTTGGACTCCGTGAGGTTTATAGCAAAGAAAATTCAGGAAAAATTTCAACAAAAAAGCGAAAAAAAACAAAAAATCTTTTTTCACATACAGCGCCATCTCTGATACATAGCATGTACTACAAACCAATATTTTAAGTAGATTGCGCCGGTGCGTGATATATTGTTTGACAGCTACTCATTGTTCTCTGCTCAGTTAATTTCATGTGACAAACCGGTATTGTGTTCACTGTGAAATTGTGAAAAAAAAGTAAAAAAAATAAGTTATTCGTTTCCTAACATTTCAATTGGAAACCATCAAATCAATCACGTGTATTGTGCAAATTTTTATTCAATTTCAACAGCAAGCATTTGTCTTTAAGGTGGTAAGTTGAACTGTGTAAATTATGTGGATCGTGCATTTGAGGTTAAATTCACCACTCTGTCCATAGTCCAAAATGCCTAGAGGACGACGTGCGAACATCGCCCGCTGCACAAGACATGCAAGCCAGCAACAAGTGTATTCACAGAACTTAAGCGAAGAAAGACAAAATATAATAAGAGAAAATGCCCGATTGAAGATCATTGGCATCATACAATCGCTTGGCATTCCAATATGATCCCACTGCGAACTACAGTGATGATGAAAATTTAGATATTGGACCAATGACGACTATATGCCGATATTCATCATCATCATCAGCCTATAGCAGTCCACTGCTGGACATAGGCCTCTCCAATTGCACGCCATTCAGCTCGATTCTCGGCAACTCTCATCCAGCTGCTACCAGCCACCCTTCGAAGATCGTCACTCCACCTAGCCTGAGGGCGTCCTACCTTACGTTTGCCAATTCGCGGTCTCCACTCAAGAACACGTATACCCCAACGGTCATCGGTTCTACGGCTGATATGGCCGGCCCACTGCCACTTCAGCTTGCTAATTCTGTGAGCTATGTCGATAACTTTGGTTCTCTGCCGGATCACTTCGTTCCGGATTCGATCCCTCAGAGAGACTCCAAGCATAGCCCGCTCCATGGCTCGCTGAGCAACCTTAAATTTATGGACCAGCCGTACCGTGAGTGTCCACGTTTCGGCTCCATAAGTCATAACAGGCAGGACGCACTGATTGAAGACCTTCGTCTTTAGGCTCTGTGGAATACGTGACGAGAAGACTCGACGAAGTTTCCCAAACGCTGCCCAGCCCAGCTGAATTCTTCTGTTAGCCTCCCTCTCAAAGTTGTTCTTACCAAACTGCAGAGTTTGCCCGAGGTAAACGTATTCTCGAACAACCTCGAGAGCACCGCCATTGACAGCAATCGGCCCCGGAGTGACGTGTTCGTTGAACATAACCTGGGTTTTGTCCAAGTTCATCCGGAGACCAATGCGCACAGAAGAATTAACTAGGCCGATATTGCAATGCGTTAAAGTTCAAAAAAGAAACGGCTGGATTGTGCTGCGCAAGTGGAAAAGTCAAACTGGATCCATTACTTACACCACCACAGCCACTGAAACCATTGTTCGATGGAAGTGATCCCGATTCCAGCCATTTTCTTCAACACATCCTTGAATACAATAACTGCTTTCACATGACTTCCTTTGGAGCTAATATCATTCGAGAAGGCGGCTTCATGCCGACTTGCAAGGTAAAAGATACAACACACATAACCAATCACTCACACCAACACAATGAATTGCAACACATAACAACAACATATACACCACACACTACACCATCACACGATCAGAAGTTACACCGTATTCTTCAACAAATGATTGTTTGCAATTACAGATACAAGGACAAATATATCATTTGCATGGTTCAATGGTGCCAACACCAGATGAACCGCATCAATTTCTGCAAATATATTTCATTTCGTCGATGGTGGATCAGCTGAATGTGCGGTACAATATACAGGGAACACAACAGTTAAAGAGACGAATTATTGAACAGTTGCAAGCATTTTTTCACGCTAATAATGCTGTGATTAATATGTTCAAAACAGCATTGGAACGAATGCCATCGGATACGCACAAATTTGTCATAAGAGCGGATTGTATCCCAACAAGTGAACATGTGCGAAGATTCAATGCACCCACCGTTAATGATGTTGCTGCAATTATTGTTGGCGATCCAACTAAATCGCAAGACATTGTCGTTCAGCGAAGAAGCAATATCATGCTTCGTGTAAATGAGACACATCGTGTGTACACATCCAATGTTACAATATCCAATCATTTATTGGCAAGGGCAAGACGGATACGACATCACGTTGAAGATGGTCGATCCAATTACAGGTACAATATTCACACACTAATTATTGCTATTATTGGTTTCTATTAACAATTCATTTAATTTTGCATTTTCAGGCGTATCAACGAATAAAAATCTAAGCGCAATGAATTACTATGCGTATCGTATGATGATTCGTACACATGAGGAGAATGTCATTCTGAAGTGCCGTCGGCTATTCCAGCAATTCGCTGTCGACATGTATGTCAAAGTCGAGACCGAACGTTTAGCGTTCATCCGATTCAATCAGGCAAAGCTACGATCTGAGGACTATATACACTTGCGTGATGCTATTCATTCAGATGGTGATGTTCAAAATATTGGACGTCTGACGATTCTCCCATCATCTTATATCGGAAGCCCACGCCACATGCACGAATACGCTCAAGACGTTATGACGTACGTGCGAAATTATGGAACTCCGGATTTATTTATTACGTTCACTTGAAGTTCAACTAAATAACACTTCATTAACCGACTTCCAAAAAGGAGGAGGTTATATGTTCGTCGCGTATGTTTGTTTTTTTTTTTTTTATGTATGTCCACCGATTTCTCCGTCAATTGTGGACCGATTTTGAAAATTATTTTTTTGTTTGAAAGGGTGTGCTCTGGAATTGGTCCCATATAAATTTTATTAACTTTGCTTGGATAGTTTTTGAGTTAGCTACAAAATACGTATTTTTTTCCCACTTAATATGTAGATGATATGATAAGTTTCTGTCACTGGTAGCAGGTAGTGGTATTTGAATGTGTGTGGGGTAGGTACCACAACTAAAAAGTGAAAAATAAAAACTTTTTACAAAAAAAAAAAACAACCGACCTCCAAAAAAAACACTACAAAGTGAAAAATAACTTTAATTTCGGAAGTCGGTGGCAAAAAACGAAAATACAAAACCCAAGACACCGACTTCCGAAATTAAAGTTATTTTTCACTTTGTAGTGTTTTTTTTGGAGGTCGGTTGTTTTTTTTTTGTAAAAAGTTTTTTTTTGTAATCGAAATGAATTCATTACTGTTGTGAAATGAAATAATGAAATAAAATTTTTCCTTTTCAAATATAAAACAAAAAAAAAAAATCTTCTTCTTTTAATCACCAAACGAAATGTTACATAAAACGAAGCCATCTGGTGGCGAAACGGAGTTCGCCGGGTTTGCTAGTGTTTTTATAAATTATGGTAGGGTAGGTAGGGTAGGTAGGGCAGGTAGGGCACGTAGGGCAGGTAGGGCAGGTAGGGCAGGTAGGGTAGGTAGGGTAGTAAGTGATAAAGATGGTCCACCCCAAACATTTATATGGCAAAACAACGTTTGCAGGGTCAGCTAGTACTTTAATATGTTTAAGATAACTAACGTGTTTAACATGTTTCTAAATAATATTTTTTATTTATTTTTAAAACGATTTTTGTTCAATTCACTCCACTACACTCCACACCACACCACTCCACCACTTTTGTTCTTCACTTATTTATACTGTGGTACCGTTGGCATCTGAATAATTTTGGTTCAGACAATGGATTATATCCGTTGGAGATAAGCTTACGAGACACAAAGCATAATGTTCATGAATATGTATCACATAGGTATTTATAGACACAAGGAATTTACGTAATCTTAGTCTCAAACTGAAGTTACTTTGGAATTTGCGTCTGGTTATTTGAGCTACAGATTACAAGGACTACGAGTTATGATTGAGCGCTTAAGTAAGGTATTCGAAGACGAAGCTCATTTGTATTTAGGGTTTCGTACTTCTAAAGGAAAAAACCGGCCAAGTGCGAGTCGGACTCGCGCACGAAGGGTTCCGTAATACCATCCTTAATATTATAAATGCGAAAGTAAGTTTGTTTGTTACGCCTTCACGCTAAAACGGCTGAACGGATTTGGATGAAATTTGGCACATATATAGATGATGCCCTGGAAAAGAACATAGGATACTTTTTTTCCCACGGGATCGAGACTTATGCGGGTGAAACCGCGGGGCGCAGCTAGTTATCTATAAAAACGGTAAAAAAATCATGTCTGTTGTATGGGAGTCCTCTTAAATATAAATTTTATTCTGTTTTTTAGTATTTGTTGTTATAGCGGCAACAGAAATACATCATCTGTGAAAATTTTAACTGTCTAACTATCATGGTTCATGAGATACAGCCTGGTGACAGACGGACAGACGGATGGACAGCGGAGTCTTAGTAATCGGGTCCCGTTTTACCATTTGGGTACGTAACCCTTATACGATCACTTCGTTGTCCGTCTGTCCGTACAAACTAACATTTGCAGTTGGTGAATTGACCGTGACGCATATCGATGTATGGGAGAACATGTTTTTCAACTACAATGCTAAGTTTGTTTTTGGGATAAATTCATCCCAACTACGGAACCCTTCATTGTGCGTGGTCCGATACGCACATGGCCGATTATGTCAATTTCATTAGACATCTATTGCTACGCAACTCGCAAGAGCTCGCACATTGAGGTTCAATGTAAACTATACTCCATTTGAAATAAGATTAGACATTTAAACAAACCTTTTTTACCGTCCGTTCAACCGATTTTGACTTCTATTGCGTTGGCGGCATGACAATGGCAGCTGCAGTAAACAGTTGGTTTGTAACCACTTTTTTTGCTTTTAATGCTATCCTTATGCCTACGCAATAGAAATCAAAATCGGTTGAACGGACTGTAAAAAATGTTTGTTTCAATGTCTAATCTTATTTCAAACGGAGTATAGGTACTATTAATTCCTCAATAGAACGCCAATTAGTATTGAAAGTTAAAGCTATTTTATTTGGCTGTTGTATCGTGTAACGTTAGGTACTGTTTTAGTGCTCACGATATTATTCAAGTAGATTTATGAATAGAGAGCAAAATGAAAAGCTTTCTGGCAAAACAAGATTAAAAATGTTTTTGCTCTGTAATTTACTGCAGAATTAATGCCTACGTGCAGTGATGTTATAATTATTATTTTTATCGTTAAAAGCAATCAAGTTGTCTTTATTGCATCTTCCATTAATTATATCGAATCAATCTTGAGTAGCTCATGGCTTAGTAATAACAGCCGCACGGGTCGATCCACAAGGTTAAGCTACGCCGGGGTTGGTCCTTGGATGGGTGACCATCTTTACATACCGAGACTCCTCCGTGCCTCGGAAAGCACGTTCTGGCTGTCAATGTAGATCTTTGACAGTCGTTACGGGGCGTCAGAAGCCCGAAAGTCTGATAACCAGTTTAACCAAGGGGTATCGTGTTACCCAGTTACTGGGTTGTGGAGGTCAGATAAGTAGTCGCTCCATGTAAAATACTGTTATTCAGCTGCATCTGGTTAGACTGGAAGCTGACCCAATATAGTTGGGAAAAGGCTTGGTAGATTGATATCGAAACAATCTTGCTGTGATATTGCATCCAAGTGACTTTAACAGATAAAATATTTCTCGCAGACAGATTTGTAAACACAGCTAGTCTCAAAAGCCAAGAAAATACAGCCAACAGACATGAATGAGAATGAGCCGTATTATTAACTATGCTAATCCCAGCTGATTTAAAACATAGACTTCATATTTATGATGAGCACGACGTCTTTACGTTCCTTGCAGTGTGTGCTTTGCTTATAAAATCTACCTGCAAATTAAGTTTGTCGTCGCAAGCGATTTTTTTTTTCTGTAGGTCATCTCATAGCTGGCCTCTGAGGCCATGACTATTTAACCGAACAAACCTGTGGGTGCCTTAATTAAGCTGCTACACTCAAAGCCTCCAGCCAGGGACTTACAAACTAAACTTATAAACTAGGTGAACGCTCGCTAAGGGCACCCCCTGTGGGGTACGAGCCTCGGCTTAGGGCGTTTACCGGAGGGAGAACATCAAAGATGGGACGGGCTGGAGTCGCAAGCGATTTCAAGACGACAACTTTATCAAAATTACCACCCGTTGATTTCATAATTAACCCGTTGATTTTCTAACTTGAACAGACAGCTGTGCTGCTGGGGAGTTTGTTGCGCCACTTCTTCTTCCCAGCTAAAGGCACTAGGAAGTGGTGAAGGGTGGGCGTTTTTGGGAGACTGTCTTATGTAATTTTGACGTTCGAAAAGTGCTGATTCTCAGCCTAGTTTGAATAAATGACTTTTGAATTTTGAATAATATTGGTCATACTGTAACTTAATTCTTATTGATTGATCGGTTAGTACAGTGAACGCCGTGAGGTGGCGCTTTTAACCGTCACAAACGTGGACAGAGTTGATCGAGAATGAGAGATTCACATTGCTGTAGCTGATGCCTCATGCGCAGATCATACGATCGAAACTGTCACGTTCACCGTACAAGCCTTTGTTCCTTGCTACTAATAACGACAACTACTGTAAATTGCCGAATAAACGTGACTCTGATTGTACTTCTACCTACGTTTTACTGGAGTTTCTTGCCCATTCTTCTCCATACGAAAACTACCTTTTGGAAGGGGCGACTAGAATCAATTCTATTTTTTGTTTTTGACGTTCAAAAGTGCCTTTTTGTGCCTAATTGAAATAAATTATTTGACTTTGACTCTGGTTTGCTCGAGTACCCACCTACCTCAAGGAACCCATACCAAGAAACGAAGAAGATGACCCCGTTATCGCTACACCCACGTTCCCGCCGTCAAGTTCTTTTGAAGTGTACGTTCTAGGGATAGATGGTGTATTTTGTTCAAGTTTTCACTTGACTCGTCAGTTGAGAGATTGAAGATATTAATAATGTTTGATGAGTTTGAGTTGCCCCCATTGATACTGTATCCTAAGCCTGAGGTGAAATGTAAAGTGCAATTCGTACAGCGCTAATTACCTAAACTACATTTGAAATAAGATTAGACATTTAAATAAACCTTTTACACAGTCCGTTCAACCGATTTTGACTTCTATTGCGTTGGTGGCATGACAAATGGCAGCTGCAGTAAACAGTTGGTTTTGTAACCACTTTTTTACCATTTTCATATTTTACATACACATTACCGATACGCGTTCGTAGAAATTTGCATTTTTCATCTTGAACAAAAGCAAAGAGTTTACGCAAATAAATAAAAATATAAAAACGCATAGTATACGAATAAACGGAGATTTTCATAAAGCCAGGTTCACATACAAATCGTCGGGAAATTCTCGTGATTTTGGGTGTAAGAATTTTTCCGGGTCAATACATTTGTGCCACACGTTTGTGTCTTTAAATGTTATTTGTGTTTTGTTTTCCAAAACTATGTAGATTTTGGTGTGGTGCTTCTAGCAGGCTTAGCGCTTCGAAGCAGTTTTCTTCTTAAAAATTCCGTTTTGCGGCTTAAAATCCTTCGATTTAATTATGTAAATTGGTTTAAGGACCCTCTTGAGCTCTATGAGCTCTAAGTTTTAGACTTCTGTTTTAAAGGGCTAATAGCTCATTCAAATTTAAAGACCTCTGAATTTGGGCGAAGAAACTAGAAATTAGGTTTGAAAATAGGTTAATCGTTCTTTCGTTAAGACGCTTTTAGCCTGCGATGGGACGGTATTTTTATTTCTTTACCTTCTTAGTTTTAATGTAATACATTATTTTTTTGAATATTCGAAAAAACGTCATTCAACGGAAACATGAAAAAACGTCAAGCAAAACATGTGATCCCAGCTTAATGTTACAGGTTTTCTAAACATTTTTTCGACATAAACACGTTTTGGGACGTTGCTCTTTTGATATTTCTGTTACGTTGAATAAGTAAGCAAGCGAGTAAAATGTAAAAGTATCAAAGCGAGGTAAATATTTGGGTTCGCACGTTATATTCGAGTTAAGGCTTGTACACATTTAGACGAGCCGCACCGCAACTACGGAATAAAGACGCACTCCTCATTTTAGGTATGAAGCTACAAGTACGCGACGGGCTCGTCTTGTCGGGCCAATTCAGTGAGTGTAACGTAGTCAGAAGATATAAGAGTTATGCGATAGAAAGAGAGGCAACGTCTAGGTGAATATAACTGTAGGTCATTAGCGCTGTGCGACCCGAATTGCACTTTATTGTGTCGTAGCAAGAGTCGCTTTTTATTTAAATGATTTTGCGGAATGAAAGGCGGGTGTTTTTGAGGGACTGTCTTATGTAATTTTGACGTTCGAAAACAATATTTCGGAAATAACGCCGAAAAAAAGACACTTTTCTTGCATGACCCCCTTTTTATTTTTAACTTTATTTATTTTTAATTATATTGTTGTTATAGCGGCAATAGAAATACACAATCTGTGAAAATTTCTGACTGTCTACATATTACGGTTCATGAAATACAGCCCGCTGACAGACACACAGACCAATGGACAGCGGAGGCTTAGTGATAGGGTGCCGTTTGGCACCGCTCGGGTACGAAACCCTAAAAATGAAAACTGACTCAAGTGAGGCGTCTGATATACGCTTGCCTTTAGACGGGGAGTTCTCCTCTGTTGTTAACGTCATGATCTCGCGTTTAATTTTACAGGCAGACTGTCGTTTCTTTTTTAGAAAAGTGTTTTTTTTTTTAGGTACAGCATCTCGTAGTTGACCTCTGAGGTCATGACTACTTAACCGGGCTTTCCTGTGGGTGCCTTAAGCTACTAAACTTAAAACCTGCAGCCAGGGGTTATTCAAGTATGCTAATTAAAACTAGGTGAACGCTCGCTAAGGGCACCCCCTGTGGGGTACGAACCTCGGCTTAGGGCGTCAACCGGAGGGTGAACATCAAGGATGGGACGGGCTGGATCAATTTTTTTATCATGTTTATTAGTCGGGGAATTTAAACCTACGTGCTCAGCTGCAACAACTGCTGGCACCTCGTTATCAAGCAAGGGTCGGGGGGGAGTATCATTTACTCGGGGACGCGGTTGCGATCGCAAAGGACCTCGGAGGCGAGGTCGGAATGACGGGAAGCATCTGTTTTTGTACACTGTGCTGGTTTCCCTACTGCTCTCTTGGAGGACAGTAATGGGGTCGTTAGGGTCGGTGAGGATTCACTTAAGGCGGCGAGTTCGATTGACACTAGAGGGAGTGTAACTAGCGGCCTCGACAACCAGAGGGTTGCGATGTTTGGCGGCAGTATCGAAGTAACGCTTGGAAGAGCGTTTGAGAAATTGGTGGATGGTGGAGATTTTTAGGTCGAGATGGAGGATCTCATTCCTAACAAACCAGGGGGCTCCGAAGCCTTCCGAAGGCAACGGTTCTGTATTGTCTGCATCTTATGCATGTGACTGTGTTAGAAAAGTGTCTACTTATTTATTAAAGGGAAGATCTTGATGTGGGACTGCCTCGTTGGTCTAGTAGTCGCAAGTGCTACTGCTGAGCATGAGCTTCTGTGTTCGATTCCCAGGTCGGGTAGTGTTATTGCGTTTTTCTATCTGGGATTTCTCGGTAGCAGCCCGGAGTCTGGATTTGTGCCCGGTTGATGGCAATAGGCTCGCCCCCTAGTACATGGGACTTAAACATAACTGGCGAAATGTGAGTGTACTATATAGGTAAAGAAAGAAAGAAATAAAAAGTATTTATTGAGAGTCGCACAGGAAATCACAAATTAAACTAAAACACTCATAAATAATATAAAAAAACAAAGTAATATTTAAATAAAAGCAGAAAGTCATGTACGAGACCAAAAGGTTAAAATAAATGGCGGTTGGTAAGGTACACCTCTGCCCAACCCTTCGGGAAAACAAGGCGTGATGTTATGTTATGTTATGTAGATCTAGATGTGATAAAAAGGCATTCTAGAGTTTTTGAGAATATTTTTAGGGTCTATTTTTAGATAATTTTATTTTTAACTGAGGCTTTATTTTTTATGTATTTTGGTGTACAAATAGTGTGTTTTATCAACTTATTTGGAGATCACAAACAGGCTCAAGTAAAGAGTAGGTATCCCATTAAACCAGGCTAAGACGAGACATAAGCCTCACTTCTAAAGCCTCCTACAGAATTTTTATAAAATTAGATGACGCACAAATTGTGGAGGTTTATGCCTGTAAAAATAAAGTGGAAGGTTATGTCCGGTGTAGGAGAAGTACGCCAGTATGTTGTAAATTGTAATATTAAAAAACTTTTTACAAAGAATTAATCCGACGAAAAAAACTGAAAAGCGAAAAATAAACAAGAAACATTTTAGTGTTTTAGAGGTATGAGGAACAGGGTGTAAAGTTCACTCATTCACCATAAGAAAAGGGAGAATCCTTCGACAGACGCACAGGAAATGCAACATTAAAACTAAGAAAATTATAATAGGGACATCTCGCAGTTGACCACTAAGGTCTACTTATCCGGGCTTTCCTGTGGCTGCCTTAAGCTCCTACACTCAAAGCCTCCAGTCAGGGGCAAAAACTATTCTAAATTAAAACTAGGCGAGCGTTCGCTAAGGGTACCCCCTGTGGAGTACGAACCTCGGCTTAGGGCGTCGCTGGGTGAGACACTTGAAACTTGCCTACTAAAATTACGTCAATTTACGTCAAGCGCTGATTAATTTGACAGGACTAAACTAAAATTTATCTTCTGTCCTTTTCTTAATGAAATAGAAAGAAAAAGATGCACTGAACTTAAATTTAGTTTAATATGTGAACAAGGGAATCGGCACCAATGTAACTAATACTAATAATGTGTTCCTAAACTAATTTAAGTAACAAATTTTGAGGCGGCGCATAATAAATAAATTAATTACTTATAGCGTAATTGTGTGTTTGGCGCCGTCTCAAAATTTATCCCTCCTCCTTTTATTTTCGTTGAAAAAAAAAACGCTTATATTCCAAAAATAATAATTATAACAATGATGATTAAAGTATCGAACGTGTAAAATCCTAATTTATCCCGGTATTTGTCATTATGGATGACCATAATAATAAGTCATCGTAATAACACTACGGATTCCACTCGTGATTAATGTCGAATACCGCAATTAATTAATAGCAATTTATTGGCATAAGTAAGACTATGAAGCGATTTCCTCTTCCATTTTTCCATAACCATATCTACGGAAACATAGATTATTACCTATTATTTAATTCCAAAATCTAGTGATTCATCATCATTGTAGGCTTGATGATGAATCACTAGATTTGATAGCAGTCCACTGTTGGACATAGGCCTCTCCTATTGCACGCCATTCAACTCAGTACTATTGCAATGTAATTAACTAGCAGCCCGCCCCGGCTTCGCACGGGTATTAAACAAACATTTCAAAAGTTATAATTTTTTACACACACACACACACTCTCCCATACATACGTACTTTCTCGTTTTTATTTCTTGACATTGACTCCCCTCCCGTACCCCAGTGACGCTTACATCGCTTATTAATTATTATTATGGTGCCGTCTAACCGACCGGCGTGAGCGGCGACCATGCGACATTTTTCAAATAACTTACATTTTTAAACTTGTGATATCTTTCGAATGGAATGTCCAAATTAATAAATAATAATAATGTTTTATTGACATAAAAAAGACGTTACATATTAATTTTAAGCCCTGACTCCTGAGCTAGGTGGTACCTATGTTACAGGAATCAGTGTCTTCACCCGGTTTTTGAATAATTATACATTTTATGCAATAAAATTAAAAACAAAATTATTTAAAATGTAGGAATAAAATTTAGTGCATGCATGCTCTTGAGTGGTTTGTGTGCGTGTGTGTTTGTTGTGTTTTTGTATATGTGTATGAGTGTGTATGTGTGTGTGTGAGCGAGTGAGTGTAAGTGATTATGCTTGGTGGTTGGACTTTGGGTATATGTGACGATTTGTGTGCCTACTTTGCTATTTAATTATCACGAGTATTGTTCTTTAAGTATGTTTTCTGTCTGTAGGTAATCCAGTGTTTGAAGCCATGTGTTGAGTTTTATCTTTGTTTTATTTTTTGTTAGTGGGTTGATGTGGAGAATTTTGTTTACTTTATTATAAATATAAGTAGCTAGGTATAGGCGTTGCCGTCGAGCGGCTGCGGTCCTACACTTGACTGCGCGGCACACATTAGTGATAGTTCTCTTATGTTTTGTTGTGAGATTTACCGGTGTAATTTCATGCTGTTTTATTATAAGATTGAGAAGGTATAATTGTCTCACTGTAAGTACCTGACAACTCTCATACAGGGTTTTTGTAGGGAACCGCCACGGTTTGAAGATCATGACTTTTAACAGAGATCTTTGAGCTCTCTCGAGGTGTATCATATAGGTTTTATAAGCACCTCCCCATGCCGTGACACTGAATAAATTGAATAATTCAAAAAGTTATATAATGGTTTTGAAGCAGAATTAAATATGAAGTTATTTATTTTGATAAGGATTAATTCCAAAGTATAAATAAAAAGCTTTTATAGCGGTGGTATTTATATTTTTTTTTTTAATGAAAAAACACTTATTGTGACATAACTATAATAGTTAAACATATGCTGGCCCGATATTTTTGTAGATAATTATATGTTCTGCAAAGACGTAGTACATTATTTTGTTCTATAATCAATAGTTTTCGCAGCGCACGCGATGTAAGAAAGTTTTTTGGTAATTTTTTCACGCCTTGGGTTACATTATTGGAGTTTTAGTATGGATCCCTAACTTTTTTGAAAATTTAATATAACCTATGTTCATCGGAGATAGTGTAGCTTCCCAACAGTGAAATAATTTTTCAAATCAGTCAAGTAGTTTCGGAGCCTATTCAATGCAAACAAACAAACAAAAAAACAATCAAATCTTTCCTCTTTATAATATTAGTGTAGATGTTCAAAGTAGCGCGGGAAGAGATAAGATCCACTCTACACTTTCATTTCATTTTAAGTATTTTACTTATAATCGAAAATGCAAATAAATATAATACACCGTGACATTTTAATCGTCTTACAAAAGCAGCCCACTTCATATATCCAATGACTAAACATTCAATAAAAATAAAAAAAGATATACACCGTGACATTTTAGTCGTCTTACAAAGAACCACTCAATGTACTCGACATAAAGTACCTCTAGGAGCAATCTTTTTTTACATTTTTTTTTAAAATTAATATTTAATGGTCATTGGTAATATAAAGTGGGCTGCTTTTGTAAGACAGCAAAAATGTCATGGTGTACAAAAAATCTAAGGCCGAGATTAATGAACCTTATTTAGAACGTGCTTTGGCTTAGTTATTGCTTATTTAGGCTAAAGTTCAACCTTGGCTAGAATCACAAGAAGCAAATGACTACTAAGTATACAGAGACGGTCCCCAAATCAAACAAATGACGTAACGCCTAACTGTCAGTAGTTCTAATTGGAGCCTTCGTAAAATCAGACAGTAAAATGTGGGATTCCTACTATTTCTATCCCTAATCAGACTCAGGACAATTCTACTTTACTGGAGACTCTTGACTTTAGTGTATTACGTAACTAAATAAATGAGGGTGACGTGTATAAATTCTAATTTGATTCGCTGTCTGCTTATAAATGAGGTATTCTTAGTCATTAAGAGTTAGGTAGGTACTCTTTAGTTTGTCAATGTTTTAATTGAAGATCTTAAATCATTTATAAATCTAATTTGTGTATAAAACAGTATGTTTTTGTAGCATCGTGTTTCGTACAATTAAACATAGATTTGACCCTGAATGTAATACTTTTTTAGAAAGCAGTGGTGGCCCAGTGGTAACGGCCCCGACTTACGAGTTATAGGTCGTAGGTTCGAACCCAGACAGGCGCTTTACTTTGTGTAAATTATTTCATCACCACAGCTCTCAAAACGGTTAAGGAAAATATCGTGAGGAAACATGTACTAGAACCAAAAATTCGAAGACATGTGACATCTACCAACCCGCACTGGGCCCGAGTGGTAGATTACAGCCCATTCCCTCTCGTAGAGAGGAGGTCTGTGTCCCAGCAGTGGGAACATTATAGGCTGATTATGCATACCAACTTTTGCAAGGTAAATTATTTTTATATTTTTGTTTGAAACAAGAAAACATAATTTTAAAGTGACCCTTATTATACTTTGCAGGTCTACAGTGTGTCTCTAGATAAAGTGTATAGAAAGACACTCATCGGCAATACTGAGTTGTTGTTATTGTTTTGCTGTGCCCTACAGGGTCCGTAATTGTACCAAGGCTTTAAGCCATTTTAACACCTATGCCTACATTATGGAATGCAAATAAAGATGAATATGAATATGAGTTCGTTGAACTAGGTACCACATAGTTTTAACAGCGCAGGTATTGCACTTTTCTGCGAAACAGCAGATTTATAAGTGAAAACTTCTTTAGGCGCGTTGGGCATTTTTGAGATGGGACTAAACCAGTGATTTCACAACACTGTTACCGAGTTTACTGACACCGTAGAGTAAAAGACATCAACGCGTTGATTACCGCGGTGCGTGGAGTAAAAGACATCAACGCGTTGACTACCGCGGTGCCGATTTTTTTTTAAATTTTCACTTCTGTCGGCACTCCCGGAGTGCCACTGTTTTTTTTTTTCGTAACCATCTAGAAACTTCAACGCAGGGGAGTTCGGAATCATGTACTGAATCCATGGTAACAGTTTTCGCGTCGATGTCCCTACCACCCTGTATATGTACGTAACTTAAACCTCAGCCAGAAGCCCACGTACTCCACTCCCATAAATAAATTATATCAAAACAATACACAATCTGCAATAGAAATACACAATCTGTGAAAGTTTCAACTGTCAACCTATGACGGTTCATGGCAAGAAGCTTATAGATAAACGATAAAAGTGGAGGCAACACTCTAGATACCTAAGTGAAGACGACTGTGGTCGGACGCTCTCTTTCTGAATACATACATAAGATAAAGAAAACACATATCACTATCTCGTTCTTATGTGTGTATTTAGAAAGAGAACGTCCGACCACAGTCGTCTTCACTTAGGTATTTAGAGTGTTGCCTCCACTTTTATCTATAAGCTTCTTGGTTCATGGACGGCCCGCTGACAGACGGACGGATAGCGGAGGCTTATAGTAAATTAGGGTTCCGTTTGGCTCCTTTCGGGTACGGAAACCTAAAAAAGTTGTATACTTCCGAGCTGGACACCCTGTATGACTCGTTACTCCACTAGTAATTAGAAACACACGTGACAGTCACCCACCACAGCTGTTTGCAGCGCGAACACGTTTTCGATTTCTAGTTAACAGTTGGCTTTTCTTGAACTTTTTAATAGACTTCCAAAAGGAGAAGGTTCTCAATTCAATTGTATGTTTTTCTTTTTACTTTTTAGTTGTGGTATTTACCCCACACAAATTCAAATACCACTACCTGCTATGTAAATAACAGTGAGAGGAACTTAACATATCATCCACATGCTAAGTGGATAAAAATACGTATTATTGAAGCTAACTCAAAAACTACCCAAGCAAAGTTATTAAAATTTATATGGGACCACCTCTGAAGTATGACCTACCAAACAAAAAAGAATTATTAAAATCAATTCATAATTGGCCGAGTTATCGCGTTTTTTTTTGTATGTTTGTTATAACTCGACCAATTATGAATTGATTTTAATGATTATTTTTTTGTTTGGTAGATAATACTTCTATTTAAAATTTACGGTAGCTTTGTAATTTATAAATAATACTAATAAGTATGTATATCTAATTTAGTGATATGTATTTTAAAATATATTTGTTTAAGTAATAATAATAATAATAACCCCACCGCCGTATCTCTACGTTGACGTCGTGGTGGGGCTTGCGCGCTCCGAACTCTAGGTCTGTGCCGGTAGAGTTTACTTTGCCGGAACAGGTCAAGGATGAGGAGCCAGACCAAGAGAGATACAAAAACCCGCAGGGCAGCATGTGGCGAGCTGATGGGCAGTAGCGACCCCACGGACACTATCTCCCGGGAGAAGTCTTGTTCCTCACCTCTGGCTTGCCTTCATTGGCCGGCTGGAGTGAACACTGACGAGGAACAGAGCTCCCATCTCATTCTTGCCTTAATTGGCTGGCTTGACTGGAGATTCGCAAGAGCAAACGTGCTTGGAGGAAGGAAGTATTCCAGTAAGTGCTCGTAGGGATCTTGACCATCTTCCGGGCTCTGGGATTGTTCTGAAAGCCGTGGAATACCTCTCCACTCCTCTAGCACCTCAGGACATGTTGCCCCCTTGTCGCTACGACACTTTGTGCTAGCGACCGTTTTCGGGGGCCCATTATTGAGTGTGCAAGTCACCCCCTGCCATTTTATCCGTGTGCGTTTAAAACATTGATCAGGCAGGGGCCATAGTCTTTCCATAGTCCTAGATAACCAGTTCACTTTAGCCATCCAAACCCATAACCCAATATCTTTGTTTCCATATTCTGCAATAGTCCTACACCAACCGGGGGTTGTCCTTGGATGCACTTACGTAGTGCGGATAGAGATAATCGTCGGTTGGTGCCTCATTTCATTAAAAATGTCTAACGGGCCTCTGCGAGTTGGCTTCGGCCCCTCGGACGCCTTCCAAAGGTCCGGGACCCCAGGGTCCCGAGAATAGTTAAAAACTAAAAATAAATAATAATAATAATACCGTGTTAGGATGCTGTCTCTGTTCCAGGAACTAGAGCCAGCCGTCAACGTCTCGGCCCAAAGACTTTCGGATCAGGTGCGTGTCATCCAGCGCAATCATAGGCTGGACGATGCTGTACTTGATAGGCTGCGCTCAGAGGTACTGAGCAACCACATCGCCTCAACTCGGGCACAAACCGCGGCACAAGCGTCAAATATTGATGCTATCCCGCCGTGGTTCAATCATGGTGTTGAAGAGGAGGATGATAGGGTTGCCACAGTAAGTAGCCAGTGTAACGACCGATTGAGGAACGCACTGGAGGATGCATTCCGCGAGTATAGGTACACTCCGACCGAACTTAGACCCCGATTACCACGCCTACCCATGCACAAAAAAAATAGGGCGCTGGTGTGTGCCTTGGACTCGCAGCTTACGAATTTTTTCGAGAGCAGCGAGGATCTCATTGACACTCACTCGATCCTGTATTGCGCAGCTGTTGCGGCATGTCGTTTAGCCAACGTCAAGTTTCCAAATTGCGACGGAGCTACTCGACCTAAACCAGCCGTACCAGCCTGGCAGTCCAGAATCGAGCGACGTGGCGATGGGGCCAGGGTACTCATCGGCAAACTATACTGCTTCAGGGAGGGAAATACACGACCACGAGTGATGCGCTTTGTAAGGCGGGCATTCTCGGGGACTGGAATCAGTCCTCAAGAATACATGTCGCGTGTCACAGAGCGCATCGACTTCCTGAAGCAGAAAGTTTGTGCATGGGCGAGCCGTATTCGGCGGTATAAGCGGCGGGTTGACCGATACATGCAGAATCGTATGTTCCAGAGCGATGAGAGGTGGGTATATAGAGCTTGGGAGCGACCTGAACAAAGTGTGACTGACGTGCGCCGCCCGGATGATGCCACCACGAGTGCATTCTAGCGCAACATCTGGTCGGTGCCTGTCTGTCACACTGAGGCTGGTTGGATGCAGGATGTCGAGCGAGTGTGTGAAAATATACCAGAAATGAATACTGTGCTAATCACGCCATTAGACGTAGCCAGAGCAGTCCGTCCGTTACCGAATTGGAAATCACCGGGACCGGACGGACTGCACAACTTCTGGTTAAAATGGCTGAGTAGTTCGCACACTCGCCTGGCATCTCAATTCCAGTCATCCCTAGAGTCTGGGTCGCTACCACAGTTTCTAACAACAGGCGTTACCCACCTGCTCCTCAAGTCAGGTAGTCCCGCGGAACCCAAGAATTATAGACCGATCACATGTTTGGCGACGGTCTATAAACTTCTTACATCCATTTTGAGAGCGAAAATTAACACACACATTGACAGTAATTCAATTATGTCAGCCTCCCAAAATGGGTGTAGGAACGGGTCCCGCGGTACTAAGGAGCTTCTCCTCATCGACATGGCCATAAGCCAACAGGTTCGACGATCCCGCAAAGATCTGTCGACATGCTGGATAGACTATAAGAAGGCCTACGACTCGGTGCCACATACATGGCTCATGAGGGTGCTGGAGTTGTACAAGATAGATGCAACTCTGCGCACCTTACTGATGTCGTGTATGGGGCAATGGAGGACGGTCTTCCGCTACCCAGGATGCCGACAAATCCAGGGGAATGACGAGCCTGTATGGATTAAACGGGGAATATTTCAGGGCGACAGTTTAAGTCCACTTTGGTTTTGCTTAGCCCTGAATCCTCTAAGCACACTGCTGGAGGATTCAGGCCTGGGCTATAGGTTGAGGAGAGGTGGTCAGGTCATATCTCACCTCCTCTACATGGATGACTTGAAACTCTTTGCCCCCAACAAATTGCGACTGATGGAGCTACTGAAGATAACTGAAACATTCAGTGGCGCCATCAGGATGGAATTTGGTGTGGACAAATGCGCAGTCATGCATGTAAAGCGAGGGGAGATTATGGAATCCGAGGGAACCCAACTCTCGGACTCCATACACCTCAGATCCCTCTCCTCAGCTGAAAGCTATAAGTATTTGGGTATGTCGGAAGCGTTAGGCATCAACGGTGCTGACATGAAGCAATCGTTGAAGGAGCGCTTCTTTGGTCGCCTGAAGAAGGTATTAATCAGTCTTCTTTCAGGCGGAAACAAGGTGCGCGCCTTCAATGGGTGGGTCATGCCGGTTTTGATGTACTCTTTCGGCATACTCAAATGGACTCAGACCGAACTCGACGCCCTGGACAGGAGGGTCCGTACACTCCTGACCGCAAACCGGATGCATCACCCACGTTCATCGGTAATGAGACTGTACATCCCGCGGAAGTGCGGGGGTCGAGGCACACAACCGCGAGGTGTGCAGCCTCAGGGAATATTTTTTTTAAACCGATGTGGGTATGCACCGTGATGTGGTTGCAGTGGACAACGGGCTCACCCCGCTCTCCATGGCTAAAGAGAACTGGCGCAAACCTGTAATACTTACTACATATGACCGCAAGGAGGTATGGCAAAGCAAGGCGCTTCACGGGCGCTTCTATCGGGCTCTTCATGAGCCCGGTGTAGATTTCTTAGCGTCCGTATCCTGGCTACGTTTCGGTGACCTTTTCGGGGAAACCGAAGGTTTCGTCTGTGCAATTATGGATGAAGTTATCTTGACAAATAACTACCGGAGACATATTATGAAGGACGGAACGGTTGACGTGTGTCGGGCATGCCATCGTCCGGGTGAGTCCATCAGACATATTATCTCTGGTTGCTCGCGTCTAGCTAACGGCGAGTACTTGCACAGACATAACCAAGTGGCTAGGATTATTCACCAGCAACTTGCTTTGAAATATAAACTTGTGGACTCTGAGGTACCGTATTACAAGTATGTGCCCGACCCAGTTCTCGAAAATGACCATGTCACGTTGTACTGGGATCGGTCTATCATTACTGACAGGACTATTGTAGCAAATAAGCCTGATATAGTAGTGATAGATCGATTAGCGCGCCGCGCAATGATAGTCGATGTTACCATTCCACATGACGAGAACCTCGTGAAAGCTGAGAAAGAGAAACAAATAAAATATATCGACTTAGCACACGAGGTTGTTGACATGTGGAATGTAAGCTCGGCTATCATTGTGCCGATTGTCGTAACGGCAAATGGGCTGATGGCCGAAAGCCTCGACCAACATCTCTCGAGGCTCTCGTTAGGCGGCTGGATCAAACGCCTGATTCAGAAGGCAGTACTCCTCGATACGGCTCGCATTGTGAGGAGGTTCCTGTCTCTGCAGCCCTAACCACCGGTAGCTTGGATCCTGCTCCCGATACCGGCGGACTTCTATTTTTTATATTTTTAAATGTTTTTTAATATCTTCTTAGAAAATGAAATATTTAAAAATGTAATCACATGTGAAAGAAAATAAATAAACGGAATAATAATAAAAAAAAATATTTCATCAACTTATGTTATTACATTATTAAGTTTGGAGTCACCTTTTAAGCAAAGATTTGCTTGTATTAGGTGGTTCCGCTCTTCCAGTTTACAGTGACTATACATAATGTGTGAGAGAATAAACAATAGATGATTTTGAAAGCATGCAAAGTTTTTAAACAATACAAAAAGTGAAAAAATAAATAAGGAATGCGCATAGTGTTATGTGTGTGTGGTGGTAGTATGTGTGAGGTGGGGTGTGTGTGATGTACGGGTGTGAATGTTGGTGTGGAAGGTGCGATTTGTGTACTTTTTGTTTTAGTCAGCGACAAATTGTATCTATAGATTATATGTACATAGTTTGGGAATTATGTGATTGTATGGAGCATAGCCTCGATTTCTTCGTAACTTTTGCTCTTCAACCATTCAGTGAGAGTCTTTTTACAGTCACGGTATGTCATAGGGTATATGGTGAGAATTTTATTGAGAGAATTGTATAAGCGAGAAGATTGTTTTGTGTATTGTCTTGTAGCAAATGTAGTTTTGACTGGTGTTTCTGGAGCTACTTTATTCTTCCTCCTAGTTTGTGTCCTGGGAGTGATGAAGGGAAGAGATTTATGCTTCTTCAGAGTAATCAGCAGGACATAGAGCTTTCTAACTGACAAGAGGTTCGAAGTTAAGTATAAGGTTTCGGTAGGGAATAATAGTGGTTTAAGATACATAACTTTTAGTAAAGCTCTCTGCGCCCTCTCTAACTCCTTTTGGAGTTAGAGAGGGCGCAGAGAGCTTTGTTTTGGATGCTCCACCCCAAATTGGTAAACAGTACGTCAATCAATTTAAGTATATTCTCATATTGTATGTTTATATTTAAATTAGTGAATAGTTAAGTTTTTTATTATATATATTCTGTTTTCTCTTCTACTATTATACACGTTGTCTTCATTTCTATAACTACTTTCCTATCGCAGGTATGCTGGAAGAGATTTCTAAAGAAATAAGCATCACCTTTGTGCGTATTTTTCTGTTCCTTTCTTCTTGTCTGTTTATATGTGTGTACATAAACTGTTAAATAAATAAAAGTAATAAAACTGAAGAGTTTGTTTTATTGTTTGTTTGTTTGAACGCGCTAAACTCTGAAACTACCAGTCGGATTTGTAAAATCTCTTTGTATTTGATAGCCCAATTTTTGAGAAAGGCTATAGGCTGTTTAACATCATGTCCACCACATACCCGCATCACCCGAGGCGAGCAAACAGAAAAAAAACCGTATCATTTTAAATTTTCACCGGCGAGGTCAATATTCGTCAGAGAATTTTAACAGTGTACATTGCGGTGTAGAATATTGCTGTTTTCGGTCAGCGCCATCTCTTGACCGATAGTGGAACTAATGTAATTTTTGTTGTTGATTTTTGAAAAAGTGTGCTATTTAGAGACATCGTTATATTTTTCCTGTAATTTTTCTCTCTGCAAACTTCGGAGATAACGGGGGAACGGTACTTTTTATATTTTTCGTCACAAGTCGAAAACTATTCGGCCAAAAAAAAATGTTTGAGAATGTGCAAATAGCGCTCTTTCATATAATACCCCACATGCCTTAGTAGCCCCACTTCGAATTTTTAAGACCCCAGTTCAGTCCGTGTTGCAAAAAAAAAAAAACATTTTTATTTCTTTCTTATTTGCAAAATAGTTGGTCAAACGTCACCTAAAACGATTCCAAATTTCAAGTTGATAGCATTAGTAGTTCTTGAGATATCCAGCTGTGACAGACAGACTGACAGACAGACTGAGTCGCAACATAAGGGTTCCTTTTAACGGAACCATAAAAATTATAAAAAGCTCAGCGAGAACAAAGTAACAGCACGAGCGGGCGATGCAATGCGACGAGGTGGGGCGGGGCCGAAATTTCACGCGAAACAAGTCGTGGGCAGAAGCTAGTTCTAATATATTTTGGTAAATTAAATTTCCATTGAGAAAAGTTAAAAGGTGATTTAATTACTGATATAAATTAAACTGAGGACCGCCTTTTTCCTGTAGACGTCGCGTCGTTATAAGTGATTACGAGGTTATTTCAAGAGGATATTATAGGCTTTTTACGAAGATTAAAATTTTATTCAGATAAGTTATTATCACTAGGACCAAATCAGTCTTTGATGTTCCCACTGCTGGGATTCAGGTCTCTTCTCTGTGAGAGGGAGTGGGCTGTAATTCACCACGCGTGCCATTGGTGAATTGAGTGGTGATTGAGATGAGTGTTGGTAAATGTCACAATGGCATGCAAGCTGCTCGCATGCAGCATGTAGCATGCAGCATGTAGTATGCAGCATGCGTTTGTCCAAGAAACAGGCATGTGTGTAGATTTGGATGTTTGAATAAAGCAAAAAAAAAACCGGAAACATTGAATCGAGATCACATTGGAATGTATTTAAGCTCAAAAGAGAAAATAAAGAAATCGGAGACAACCACAGCACGAAGTTCGTATAATTTGAACTACAAATATGTATGTATATTGTTTCCATATTCTCAACTGCAACAATAAAAGAATTAGCGTGACCTAGCCTTAATATAAGTATTTGCCAAGCGTTGTAATTCCTAAAAAATCTTGTTTGAATAATGACAAAGGGAGTAAGGGCTGGCGACCTTACCGGAACTAAGCGACAGTGAACCGTGACCAGCAAATAGACCGTGAGTCATGTTAAATACTTAGAAGCCGCTCCGCAACTTGTGTCCTATACCCTAATTACGTAAACGATTATGACTAATTTGTTTCATTTTGACAGTTCGACAACATTCATTGCGTTATTTACGTTGTTGAGCAGATTTTTTTTTCCAACTTATGAAGCAATGGATTAGCTATCTGTTTCCAATCGAAACAGATAGTGATTGATCGTGCATTACGCAATTAGGGTACTACTGGTCATGACGAGCTGGGTGCCTAACGTGTGATGCATTGTTGGGAGGTTAAAAAGTAGGGGGATGACATAAACCAGTTAATTAATTCGACTATCACACTATTTTAATTATTTCCACAATTTGCAAATTCGACCTTTGCGCGCATTATCGACTGTTTCATTGGCACAAATTGGTTACATCGAAAGGTTTGGTTAAGCATTAGGTAAGTACATAATGGAATACCTATAAAAGCCATTAAATTTGAGAGTTTAGAGAAAACAGATATTTAGTGACGAATTTTGGGATATTAAAAAAAAAACATAAAAATTTGGTTTTTTCGAAGCCCATGAATTTTCGCCGGCGCTTTATGGGTTGCTTAATTATTTAAAATGGGTTACACTATCATGTCCTTTTTTTAGTGTGGGAAATTATCAGACTCTTAGGCGATTAACACACTGTCACGCACCACGCAGCGTAGCGCGTGAATGCGTTGCTTGTAAGTATATCCGTTTGTATAGAAAACACGCACAGTCCAACACACAGAAAATGCATCCACGCGCGTTCATTTTGCTATGGCCGCCCCGCACCACGCTGCGTAATGCGGTGCAGTGTGCGAATCGCCTTACTGACTAAATGTTCCTTCGGGTGCCCTGTTTCCGGGGGCCACGATTAGGCCTTTCGGTTTTCTTTGAACCCCCGGCAGGCATTGGCCCTAGCGGACCCCGTCAATTCTGCTGACATCTCTTTGAGGCGCGCGTAGAACACAACGCGCCGTCGACCCGGGTTTGGTCCTTATCGGACGGCGAGCTACCCATTGCTCACCGTCCGCAAGCCCGCGCCTACGGTGGCCGGAAATCGCGTGGCACGAAATTTGCCTCTCCTTCACGCGTTCCGTCTCCTCCTTCGCGAGCATTACCGCTTCGACACTATCATGTCCTGGAAGGGCGAAAAATCACAAGTCACCCTGTGTAATACTTAAGTAAAGTATTGTATACTAGCTGACCCTGCAAACGTTGTTTTGCCATATAAATGTTTGGGGTGGACCATCTTTATCACTTACTACCCTACCTACCCTACCTGCCCTACCTGCCCTACCTGCCCTACGTGCCCTACCTGCCCTACCTACCCTACCTACCCTACCATAATTTATAAAAACACTAGCAAACCCGGCGAACTCCGTTTCGCCACCAGATGGCTTCGTTTTATGTAACATTTCGTTTGGTGATTAAAAGAAGAAGATTTTTTTTTTTTGTTTTATATTTGAAAAGGAAAAATTTTATTTCATTATTTCATTTCACAACAGTAATGAATTCATTTCGATTACAAAAAAAAACTTTTTACAAAAAAAAAACAACCGACCTCCAAAAAAAACACTACAAAGTGAAAAATAACTTTAATTTCGGAAGTCGGTGTCTTGGGTTTTGTATTTTCGTTTTTTGCCACCGACTTCCGAAATTAAAGTTATTTTTCACTTTGTAGTGTTTTTTTTGGAGGTCGGTTGTTTTTTTTTTTTGTAAAAAGTTTTTATTTTTCACTTTTTAGTTGTGGTACCTACCCCACACACATTCAAATACCACTACCTGCTACCAGTGACAGAAACTTATCATATCATCTACATATTAAGTGGGAAAAAAATACGTATTTTGTAGCTAACTCAAAAACTATCCAAGCAAAGTTAATAAAATTTATATGGGACCAATTCCAGAGCACACCCTTTCAAACAAAAAAATAATTTTCAAAATCGGTCCACAATTGACGGAGAAATCGGTGGACATACATAAAAAAAAAAAAAACAAACATACGCGACGAACATATAACCTCCTCCTTTTTGGAAGTCGGTTAATGAAGTGTTATTTAGTTGAACTTCAAGTGAACGTAATAAATAAATCCGGAGTTCCATAATTTCGCACGTACGTCATAACGTCTTGAGCGTATTCGTGCATGTGGCGTGGGCTTCCGATATAAGATGATGGGAGAATCGTCAGACGTCCAATATTTTGAACATCACCATCTGAATGAATAGCATCACGCAAGTGTATATAGTCCTCAGATCGTAGCTTTGCCTGATTGAATCGGATGAACGCTAAACGTTCGGTCTCGACTTTGACATACATGTCGACAGCGAATTGCTGGAATAGCCGACGGCACTTCAGAATGACATTCTCCTCATGTGTACGAATCATCATACGATACGCATAGTAATTCATTGCGCTTAGATTTTTATTCGTTGATACGCCTGAAAATGCAAAATTAAATGAATTGTTAATAGAAACCAATAATAGCAATAATTAGTGTGTGAATATTGTACCTGTAATTGGATCGACCATCTTCAACGTGATGTCGTATCCGTCTTGCCCTTGCCAATAAATGATTGGATATTGTAACATTGGATGTGTACACACGATGTGTCTCATTTACACGAAGCATGATATTGCTTCTTCGCTGAACGACAATGTCTTGCGATTTAGTTGGATCGCCAACAATAATTGCAGCAACATCATTAACGGTGGGTGCATTGAATCTTCGCACATGTTCACTTGTTGGGATACAATCCGCTCTTATGACAAATTTGTGCGTATCCGATGGCATTCGTTCCAATGCTGTTTTGAACATATTAATCACAGCATTATTAGCGTGAAAAAATGCTTGCAACTGTTCAATAATTCGTCTCTTTAACTGTTGTGTTCCCTGTATATTGTACCGCACATTCAGCTGATCCACCATCGACGAAATGAAATATATTTGCAGAAATTGATGCGGTTCATCTGGTGTTGGCACCATTGAACCATGCAAATGATATATTTGTCCTTGTATCTGTAATTGCAAACAATCATTTGTTGAAGAATACGGTGTAACTTCTGATCGTGTGATGGTGTAGTGTGTGGTGTATATGTTGTTGTTATGTGTTGCAATTCATTGTGTTGGTGTGAGTGATTGGTTATGTGTGTTGTATCTTTTACCTTGCAAGTCGGCATGAAGCCGCCTTCTCGAATGATATTAGCTCCAAAGGAAGTCATGTGAAAGCAGTTATTGTATTCAAGGATGTGTTGAAGAAAATGGCTGGAATCGGGATCACTTCCATCGAACAATGGTTTCAGTGGCTGTGGTGGTGTAAGTAATGGATCCAGTTTGACTTTTCCACTTGCGCAGCACAATCCAGCCGTTTCTTTTTTGAACTTTAACGCATTGCAATATCGGCCTAGTTAATTCTTCTGTGCGCATTGGTCTCCGGATGAACTTGGACAAAACCCAGGTTATGTTCAACGAACACGTCACTCCGGGGCCGATTGCTGTCAATGGCGGTGCTCTCGAGGTTGTTCGAGAATACGTTTACCTCGGGCAAACTCTGCAGTTTGGTAAGAACAACTTTGAGAGGGAGGCTAACAGAAGAATTCAGCTGGGCTGGGCAGCGTTTGGGAAACTTCGTCGAGTCTTCTCGTCACGTATTCCACAGAGCCTAAAGACGAAGGTCTTCAATCAGTGCGTCCTGCCTGTTATGACTTATGGAGCCGAAACGTGGACACTCACGGTACGGCTGGTCCATAAATTTAAGGTTGCTCAGCGAGCCATGGAGCGGGCTATGCTTGGAGTCTCTCTGAGGGATCGAATCCGGAACGAAGTGATCCGGCAGAGAACCAAAGTTATCGACATAGCTCACAGAATTAGCAAGCTGAAGTGGCAGTGGGCCGGCCATATCAGCCGTAGAACCGATGACCGTTGGGGTATACGTGTTCTTGAGTGGAGACCGCGAATTGGCAAACGTAAGGTAGGACGCCCTCAGGCTAGGTGGAGTGACGATCTTCGAAGGGTGGCTGGTAGCAGCTGGATGAGAGTTGCCGAGAATCGAGCTGAATGGCGTGCAATTGGAGAGGCCTATGTCCAGCAGTGGACTGCTATAGGCTGATGATGATGATGAATATCGGCATATAGTCGTCATTGGTCCAATATCTAAATTTTCATCATCACTGTAGTTCGCAGTGGGATCATATTGGAATGCCAAGCGATTGTATGATGCCAATGATCTTCAATCGGGCATTTTCTCTTATTATATTTTGTCTTTCTTCGCTTAAGTTCTGTGAATACACTTGTTGCTGGCTTGCATGTCTTGTGCAGCGGGCGATGTTCGCACGTCGTCCTCTAGGCATTTTGGACTATGGACAGAGTGGTGAATTTAACCTCAAATGCACGATCCACATAATTTACACAGTTCAACTTACCACCTTAAAGACAAATGCTTGCTGTTGAAATTGAATAAAAATTTGCACAATACACGTGATTGATTTGATGGTTTCCAATTGAAATGTTAGGAAACGAATAACTTATTTTTTTTACTTTTTTTTCACAATTTCACAGTGAACACAATACCGGTTTGTCACATGAAATTAACTGAGCAGAGAACAATGAGTAGCTGTCAAACAATATATCACGCACCGGCGCAATCTACTTAAAATATTGGTTTGTAGTACATGCTATGTATCAGAGATGGCGCTGTATGTGAAAAAAGATTTTTTGTTTTTTTTCGCTTTTTTGTTGAAATTTTTCCTGAATTTTCTTTGCTATAAACCTCACGGAGTCCAAGACCTTTCCAACGAATGCAAAACCGTGGAAATCGGTTCGTGCGTTCTGGAGTTATAGCGTCAGGAAGGAAAACCCGACTTATTTTTATATAGTAGATAACAATTTGTTGTCAACAGTCAGCAGACACATTCAACGAGGGGCGCTAAGGAATGAGATTTTCATACTGTCTATAGAGTAGGTAAGATTTAGAAAAAGAAAGGGCAGTATGTGGCAGTATTTTGCCTACGACAAAACAGTCCCTTGGGCTTGAGATGCGTTGAATACAAAGGGTCCCCGAAACGATCAATTGCAATTGTCAATTTTTACGGGATTGATACATATTGATGTGCAAATTGGTCGTCTACCAAATGCAATTGGAGCGATTGACAATATTAGATCGTTTCGGGGACCCCTTACAATTTACAAAGTGTAAGGTTAGGTTTTCTTTTTTCTTAAATGCACATACGACAGATGACCGTAAAGAAAACATTAAGAAACTTTATTCATCACGACCATTTCAGCCGAAAGACGTCCACTGGTGGATGTAGGCCTTCCCCAACAGAACTTCCAGTAATTCGAAACCTTAAAGAATCATAACTTTTTTTTTTGTTTTTGGTGGTGTATTATCAAATAACTTCTCCCGCTCTGGGTGGAGTGGAAGGGCATGTCAGACTCTTACTGACTAAAACGCACCCATGTTCCTTCGTTTGCCATGTTGCTGGGGGCCACGATCTCCCTTTTGGACTTCTTCGCAACCCCGGCATCGGCCCTAGCGGAACCCGTCAATTCTGCTGACATCTCTTTGAGGCACGCGTGGAACACAACGCACCATCGACTCGGGCTTGGTCCTTATCGGATGGCGAGCTACCCATTGCTCGCCGTCCGCAAGCCCGCGCCTACGGTGGCCGGAAATCTGCTTGCGATTCCCGACGCCCAGGGCCTCTCCTCCTGCAGCGGTTAGGGGCGCGAGGGCGCGAAATTTGCCACTCCCTCACGCGTTCCGCCTCCTCCTTCGCGAGCATTACTGCTTCGCAGAAGGAGGTGACGGCTTCCCATTTCCTCTCGCTCGTTACCATGGCCTGAACCAGGGCCGGACGCGAGAGATCACCGCCGCCGATCGCCTCCATGAGGACACGGCGATGCCGCCCAAGCCGGGCAGACCTCCACCGTATGCTCCACCGAAAGAATCATAACCTGTAGATAGATAGAATACTTTTTATTATGTACACCATAAAAATTACAGATATAAATGTAGAAAGTTTACATGGGGTGACAAAATAGGCGAAATAGCACCCTATTAAACAGAACGTTACATTATTTTCTCAGCAAAATTGATTTAGGTGTTTTTCTGTTTCCAATATTCTGATCACACTTTCTTACCTAACCTCACATCTACACTACTAAACTTACTTATTGTACATGTCACCCCACTTTGAGAAAGCCCCGTACTCGACATTTTCACATAAAAATACAATACAAGGAAAATAATATAACATTGTAAAGAAAAAGCGCGTGTTTACAACTTTTGCAATCATTCTTTTCGATGAGGAAAATGTGATAAGTTTACGTTGTATACATTTTTTAGGTGAAGGAATATTGTATGTCTTGGCTCACCAAGGGGTATCGTGTTAACTAGTAATTGGGTTGTGGTGGTCAGGTGAGCAGTCGCTCCATGTAAAATACTGGTATTCAGCTGTATCCGGTTAGACTGGCGGCTATATAGATAATGAATTTAATAATTTATAATAATTATGATTGTGTTTTGTTTTATGAATATGAATAACGTTTTATGGAATTGACTGTTTGACTGCCTCGTTGCACGATGGGACCAAACGGTGCGTTCCATCTCAAAAATCTATAACTTTTTTGTTACTTGACATTATGAGTTTAAATTTTGTATACGTATTCCTGAATACTTATGCTATTGGATTATTAAAACACTGCTACTTTAAAAATTACGTTTATTTAATAAAAAAATTACAAAAATAAAATGTTGAAAATGTTTAAACAAAAATTAAATTAAATTATTAAAATTAATTATTTGCTTACATTAGGTTAAATTAAAATTATTAATAAGTTAATAACTACGTAATTGCATATTTGGACACCATCTGGACTTCGTAAAATGCTTCGAAGAATGACATTTTTCTCCTCCTTTTCTGTATTTCTAACAATACACACAATCGAAGCTTCATCATTTTCACATAGATCGTAAACCTTGTACATAAACGTAATGTACATGCCCCATTCCATACTCCTGGAGAAATTCCAAGTTTTTACGTTTTTTTGTACTCTTCGAACACGTGTCATATAGTTTTGTTGGTCTACCACGATCTCAAGAATCAAGTCAGAATTTGCAGATGTTGAGGAATTCATTGGTACTTAACCAAATTGTTTTCATTCTATACAAATATCGTTCAATATCTGAAGTACTTTTCCCGCTTATTATCTGAGCACATAATATCGTGTCGAAAACAAACGAATTCACAAATTTTTTCAGCAAATTCACAGTTACTGAGGGAAGGTATACGGACACTTTGACGAACACGCTGAAAACCCGAGTTTTGGGTCCCTAGTTTCAGTAACTTGTGCAAAACCAATGAGAAAATTGATAAAACATATCTCACAGGAATGCTGTAACCAATACTGATTATAATTACTACAACATATAAGAACTAAGCAATATCATTTTTATCAAACGTGTGGTTAAAATGATCACCGCAAAAAAAATCTTATTTGCAAATATTTTTCGGTTGACATTTTTGCTTTTAGCTCGAAATGGCGCAGTAATGACGAATGAATTTTTAATTCCTTGTATTGCTGAATAGTTAAGGAATCTAAAAATGTCATTAACTCGACATCGGCAGCCATCGGTAACAAGGAAACCTCAACTTGAAAAATAAAAAGACGGAAAATTTCCTTATGACACTTAAAAATTAAATTTTAAAAAATAAAAAATATTTCTCATAAAAACATAACACAGTTGTAAACTTGAAATCTTAAGAAATCTAAAAATGTATAATACTTATATATTTCCTTGAAGGACATAGAAAATATCTTAAGTTGAATTTCCATAATGAGTAACCTAGTAAATATAAAATTATCAAAGTATAAAGTTTGGGTGTAATTTTATACACCTAAAACTTTTTTTAAATTTTTTATTGCTGTTATGTCGGATAGCTCTGTCATCTTAGAATATAAAACAATCAAAACGGTTTCAGTATTACGACTTTTGTCCAAACCATTTTTGAAATGGAAAATACCGTTTGGTCCCATAGTGTGTTGGTCTAGTGGTCGCAAGCGCTTCTGCTGAGCACGAGGTCCTGGGTTCGATTCTTGGGTCAGGCAAAGTGTTATTGGGTTTTTCTATCTGGAATTTCTCAGTAGCAGCCCGGAGTCGGGATTTGTGCCCGGTTAATGGCAATAGGCTCGCCCCCGATTACAAGGGACTTAAAAAACATAACTGGCGAAATGTGGGTGTTGCTACAGGCACACCTCTGCCCAACCCTTCGGGGAAACAAGGCGTGATGTTATGTTATGTGTTTTATGACCTGCAGCAAATATTCTATGAAGCAAATATTCTATACAGTGTGTTTGAAGAACGGTTATCAATACTTTAATGGCATATTTTAGGTACTTGTAATTTTTATCGACAAATGCACTTTTCGCCAATTCTGGAACATATTATTAATTTACTTAGTTTGAATTTCCGCGCATTATTTGAGAAAAGTACTATGCAAGCCTTGGACGCAACCGGGCAGTGATGGACTCACGTATGTGTGCCTCGGCCCACATTTTCACGTTCGTCCATCAATGCCCCTTTTGCAGGCCGTGGCAGTAATTTACTATATTATATTACATTTTCAAATTAATTAATAATGTAGTAATGTTGTTTATTCATTCTGGTTCTTATTAAGTTACATTTTTAAATAATTCTTAAAATAAAAGAATTAAAAAAACATTTAAAAATAAAAAATAAATGGAAATCCGCCGGTGTCGGGAGCAGGGTCCAAGCTACCGGTGGTTAGGGCTGCAGAGACAGGAACCTTCTCACAATGCGAGCCGTGTCGAGGAGTACTGCCTTCTGAATCAGGCGCTTGATCCAACCGCCTAACAAAAGCCTCGAGAGATGTTGGTCGAGGCTTTCGGCCATCAGGCCATTAGCCGTTACGACAATCGGCACAATGATAGCCGAGCTCACATTCCACATGTCAACAACCTCATGTGCTAAGTCGAGATATTTTATTTGTTTCTCTTTCTCAGCTTTCACGAGGTTCTCGTCATGTGGAATGGTAACATCGAGTAATGTTATTATTAAAAATGTTTAATAATGTTTAAGTCACCTTGGTCCTATTTAATGGAAACGTACCAAACGGTTTTTATTTTAAACAAGCCATGTCGTTGTGAAAAGGGAGGACAAAGTTTATTTGAAAAATTACTTATTCCTTTGATCTATAAACTTAAACCAAGTATTCAAGTATTAAGTATATACTTATTTATCTAAGTCGTGAATATTAATTTGCGATAACTATCATAAATAGTTAGTTAAGCTTTTTTGAGGAAAGTATTAAATCCCTCTAACCAGCATAGCAGACAGTCATGACGTGCCAGCAGCTGCCGCATATTTCTGTTTTGTGCTCGTGATTTTATTTAAATCTATTGTTTTATTTGATTTTATTATTCTCTTCTTTTATGCCTGTGTTTGACAAATAAACTTATTTTTTTTTCTTTCTTTCAAATTGCTGGTTCATCATCATCATCATCAATGAATTCATGAACATAGGCCTCCCCCAAGCACCTCCACTTCGAACGATTCTGTGCTTTCCGCATCCAGCGGATTCCTGCGGCCTTCACAAGGTCATCGGTCCATCTTGTGGGAGGCCTTCCAACGCTACGTCTTCCGGTACGCGGTCACCACTCCAGAATCTTTCGGCCCCATCGGCCATCCGTTCTGCGAGCAATGTGTCCTGCCCATTGCCACTTAACTTTGGCAATTCTTCGGGCTATGTCGGTTACCTTGGTTCTCCTGCGGATCTCCTCATTTTTGATTCGATCACGTAGAGAAACTCCAAGCATAGCCCTCTCTATTGCCCTTTGGGTGAATTTTAGCCTTCTGATAAGGCCCATTGTGAGCGACCACGTTTCAGTACCATAGGTCATCAAATTGCTGGTTAGAGTTAAGTAAGTGTGTGAGTAAATATTGGTTAGCTTACAAAGCACAAAAGAATCGTAAGAAAGAATTTTGTATAAGGAATAAATGATGATCGGATTTTTTCGCGTTCATATTCAGCTAGCACTTAGCTTTGTTTTATAGCTATTACGTGATAGGTCGAGAGAGCTGTCTAAAATATATGAACAACTACAGTGTGATATATGTGTTGTGAACAGGGTCGTATAACGTTCCGCAGGATCATATTTTAGATATTAAATATGTATTTATCGTAGAGTTTTTGGCTAAAGTTATATTTTTTTTATTCAACATAATGTCAAAAAACCGTGTTTAAAAAACCGGCCAAATGCGTGTCGGACCACGCACAATGAAGGGTTCCGTAGTTGGGATGAATTTATCCCAAAAACAAACTTAACTTTGTAGTTGAAAAATATGTTCTCCCATACGGAATGTATTGGAAAACATGTTTTTGCAACTGCAAAGTTAAGTTGGTCGATTATTACTCGTTAACTTGTAGAGCCTACTTAGCTGTGATAGTTACGGATACGGACAGCACAACCCCCTCCTAAATAATACTAGACTAGGTGAAATCAACTATATACCAAAAAAAGACAGGAGTCGACTGCTCAGCAAGCGAACAACCGCTCGACGTCCCCATAAATTGTAATTAGCTGTAAATAGGATTGAGCAATATAGAACAACATTATAAATTTATATAAATTGATTATGTACACACTAACGAGCTCACAGCACACACTACATACACGACACTTATATAGATCTCTCTCAGACAAAGATAGGTAGAGTCTATAAGCAGCTGATACAGGCCGAATATACCACCGATCTGTGGACATAATGGAAAAAAAACACCTTTCTGTTCTATTCTATTCTGTGATAGTTTTCCTTTTAATTTCGTTATATAAACTACTGCTGTGATTTTTTTCACACATCCATAACCAACCATTTAGCTTGCAGGGGGGAGGGACACTTGACTCTAACAAAAATTAGCATTTTAAAGCTTAATATTTCGCAAACGGATCCTTGAATCCAAAAATGGTTTTCACAAACTCCCAATGTTTTTAAAGAATCTTTCCAATGATACCCACACCACGGGTTAAAAAAAGAAAAAAAAAACATCACCGCTTTACGTGTAGGAGGTAGCCTAAAAAAAACTGTTTTTCATAATTTTGTTTTATTACTTTGTCGGCGTAATTAATATGTATACTTATGCCAAATTACAGCGTTCTAATACTAAGGGTCTCTGAGCTAGACCGCGGAAAGACAGACAGACAGACGGACAGACAGACAGATGGACATGACGAAACTATAAGGGTTCCTTGTTTACTACAGAACCCTAAACACGCCAAACTTGCTTTCTTCAAAAAATGTGTTAGGTTTGCTCGCGATTATTTTTTAGCTGAAGATCCTAACTAATATTATAAATGCGAAAGTGAGTTTCTTTGTATGTTTGCTACGCTTTCACGCTGAAACGGCTGAACAGATTTGGATGCAATTTGGCACATGGGCAGGCCATGATCTGTTTTAGGTCATAACTATAAGATAGTTCTTATCCCGGTAGTGCGTTTCCGTGGGAGAATTTTCGACCTCCCCGCGGGCGAATTACAATTTACGGACTTCGGAATTGTAATACTTGCAAAACATAAATAATAAATAAACACATTTATTTGACACTTAAAATACATGTTATGAACAAGTAGGTCGTAATAATATACTGCCGTCATAATGAAAAAGGGCACATCTAACATTTTATAAATATGGAGAAAATCGAGTTTAAAATTTTTATTGGTTTTTAAAACGTGGCTCAGTTGTGCCTGTTGAGCTTACGGTATTTTTGTTTATCTTGTTCCTAAAATTGTACAAAAAATATTGGCAGTTGGGCCTTTTTTTTTCAGATTCCGAATATGTATATAACTAAATTTTGGAAAAAATGTTAGTTGTGCCCTTTTTCCTTATGACGGCAGTATAGCACACAAATGTACTGTCCAAAATCTGATCCTAACCCCCACACTAGGCCTGGACCTGTATTTTGGGGGCTAGCATAAGGCATCAAGTCATAATGTAACATCACGCCTGTATTCCCCGAAGTATTAGGCAGAGGTGTACCTATGCAATAGGGCATCGATCGGTACAAAAAAATCAAAAGACCATAATACATACGAAATATTAAGGCGACGATAACCGAATTTTAATGATTTGATACTCAAGATCACGTCTAAACGAGTTATGTTAATGATTGGGAATAAATATAATTATGTTAAATTAGATAATTTTTTAAATAACTTACTATAGGAATATTTTAGATTATGTTTATATTACATAGTGAAATTAATTTGTAAAATTATGTCTAACGCGGATAAAAAACTAAGAATCACGCAAAATCTATCAATCGTATTTTTTCTGAAATTTTCACCACTTTGAAGATAATTTAATTACTGATTTTTAGTGTACGTTTTTTATTAAAATACCTTTTGTTTTATTTATAATAAATTAATAATGCGTCTAATTTGGGACAGCGCTCTTTGGTGGGCGAGTCCTATTACGGGCTGGACGTGCGACGCGTTGCGTGAGCTCAGTACAGAACACGCAAGCTAATCACTCAAGGTCACTGGCATATATCTGCGTCTTAAGCGCTATCTGATCTGTTCCCTGTCCTTCAAATTTGCTGATGATACGTTCGACCTAGAATATTATCGTTTTCTGATCATCGGATCCCGTTATCATTCTTTTCAACAGTTTTTTAACCCTGAAGTTCGTCGCCCGACTACACAAAATAATGTCAAGACGATATTTTATGCTGTCAGCATCACTAATATGTCTCGTATTAACTTTACGAAGTTTCGTGAAAGGTCAATGGTCTTTGGAAATTGATCAAATCAACCTCTCAGGTCCTGTTGTAACATTTATAAAGTGAACTACAACCGTGTTTGAGGAATATATTTTGTAGTTCTTGTCAGTTAGGTCTCAGAACATGTGGTAGCCAGAAAATTTTGAGCACAAGGTTGTAGTTTCAATATTTTATTTATTTATTTATTTCAGACATAATTCTAGACCATAGTTTTCAATCATACCTACATTTAAATTATAAACTCTAATCTAAACTAAATAAAATTGTGATTATTTAAATTTAAATATTCAACTCATTAACAAACAAAAAACAAATTACAAAAAATATCAGAACGGAAAAAAAATCAAATATAAAAATGTCAAAGTGTAAAGTTTTATAAAAATGTTAACTAACTCATTAAAAATAAAAAAAATAAAAATTATATAATTATTTTGCAAAGTATTTTCGTAGCTTTTGGAATTTAAAGCATACAGGGCTGGCTACTTTCTAAACTTATTTGGGACACGTGGTGAAAGAAAATATAGGGTGTTTCGAAGCTAGGTGTAAAGCGGTGGTGATAGTTGACACCATTTAGAGCAGACACCATTTTTTGCCTTTTAATTTTTAACAGAAAACTTTTAGTTTCATTTTAATAACCCAATTAAAGAAAAGATGAATGAGTTGATATAGATACCGTGTTTTAAAAACTACTGAAATCAGCTAGACAATTTTTGTAAGTAGTTTTTGTAAATTGTTTCTTCAGCTGTTTTTCCCAAAATAATTACAGATACCTTTGTTACATCAATTTACCTTTCCTGAAATAGTGGTGAAAAAACAAAGTCTATTTACAGGGAAAATTAGTCCTTAGCAAATAGTCTGAGGCCTGAAAAGACACAGATTCTCTTTAGTAGGTATAATTATCTGACTGTTGATTTTTCTTGGGAATTGGCGGTACAAATAGGTAAAAGAGTCTGCTTTCTTTACGTAGTTTCTTTTTTATAAAAAAATAAATATGTGAGGAATATTTAAATAGCTTAAGGCTGACTGAGCGAAGCGGAGCTGTGGCAATATTAATCAATGGAATGGCATAAAATCTCCGCTCCGCTTCAGAGGACAAGGATTTGCGAACTAGTTTAAAAATTCATACAAAACCGGGAAGCGGAGCAAAGAAGTGTAGCAGGGAAGCGGAAAAATACTGGCCGCGAGCTATCGTAGCTCGCTCAAATTACTCGTCGTGTGTACTCGGCCTAGCTCCACACAGTCCGCAACTCCGCTCGGTTGTGTTTTGGCACTCGCTGGCCGCTGCCGCGGCACCGCTCGCTTCGCTCGCTCGGCTCGTTGTGTGGTCACAATTCTAACCTTATCTAACCTACCTTTCAAAGCAAAACGTAAACAAAAACATGAACGAACGAATGTATTATTTTAGCAGAACATAATATTATGTTTTCGGAAACTTAGTATTTTTTCGGAAATTTAGTTTATTATTTGAAAGTACAGATTATTTTTCGTAGAATTGTAATTTCAATAAGTTTATGTTTGTTTGTTAAATACAACATTTTTATCGATTAATTTTGTAATAATTTTTCGGTAATTCATTTTAACACAGCTTGGTTAGTATTACAGTCATCACAAATCGTCGGAAGTTAATTTGTTTTTCGGAGGCTTTGTTAAAGTCAAAGTCAAATAATTTATTTCAATTAAGCACAAAAAGGCACATTTGAACGTCAAAATTTACAAAAAATAAAATTGATTCTAGTCGCCCCTTCCAAAAGGTAGTTTTCGTATGGAGAAGAATGGGCAAGAAACTCCACCGTTACTCTTTTAAAATGTTTTACAATATTTTGTATACCTTCATCACTACATAGTATAAAACAAAGTCGCTTTCTTTATCCCTATATCCCTATGTATGCTTAAATCTTTAAAACTACGCAACGGATTTTGATGCGGTTTTTTTTAATAGATAGAGTGATTGAAGAGGAAGGTTTATATGTATAATAACCCGGTTTATACCCGTGCGAAGCCGGGGCGGGTCGCTAGTAAATTATATAATTATTATATTACTATACCACAATAGGTAAAAATAATGAAAAATGAAGCAATGACAGAAAAAATAATTATATAATGGTTATTTTCCCTTTTAACTGTCAAGGCGTTCTTGAGTCTAAAAGATGAAGCTATTCGCCCATTTCAAAGTATTGTAGGTTCCTATGAAGAAGAACGAGAACTCCATGGACATTCTTTTAAATTCATTTAGGTGTCGTACAGAGTAAAAAAAACACGGAAAACGGATATTAATTATCCTGCCATTTAAGACAGGGGCCTCCACCGACCGCTTCCGCATGGCGCCCTGTGCTAATTGTCCAATTTTATGGGCGGCCGTCCCTTCTGTCCACATCGTTTGTCAACGTAATGTACTGGTCTTGTTTGTTACATAGCTATTATATGATAGGGGTCAGGGAATTCAAGGAAATTTGCTAAAAAAAGGTTTTGGGAAAATGGTCTTTTTTGTGTTCAATTACGTTATTTTTGTTGAGATCTCATGTAATAGAGAGCGAACCTATTGCCAACCTATTGAGTCCAATTGAAAATGGGTTTTTTTTTCGGCCTAAACTGAACACGAAGCTCGGCCTAATTTGCATTTTCGGCCGAAATACGAAAACGAGTTTTTTTTTTTTGGTTTTAGATACGTTTTCTTTGGTAAAAGTAAAACAAATGCAATGTCAATCTTTTATTCATTACAATATTAATCGTTTAAAGTTATATCAGACGGAATTTTGTACTTAACTCAAAGACATAATCCTACTAAAATATTATAAACGCGAAAGTTTGTGAGGATGGATGGATGGATGTTTGTTACACTTTCACGCAAAAACTACTGAACGGATTTGAATAAAATTGGGCACACAAATAGTTTATAACCTGGATTAATACAAAATATTTTTTTTATCCCGATGTTTCTCCGAGATCGAGACTAATGCGGGTGAAACCGTGGGATGCTGTTATAGTTATTAATATATCAAACAAACAAAAAAAGATTTAAAATTGAAAAAAAAAATCTCGCACATAAGATGATAATAAGTCAATTTTATTTTTCTATTTTCTCAGTTTTAAAGCTTTGATATTTCGGCCCAAAATTGGCAAAAACTGAAAACAAATTCGGTTGGACTCAATTGTCCGGACAAAAATCCACTGCTACTGAAGAATTCTTGAGAAGAAAAATTCAAAAATACATTGCGTTTTTTTTAAAACAACTAACAAGTATACTGTTGTTTAAAAAGGAGTTTTTCCAGTAAATCACTGCCGTCATGCTAATCTTAAATTCCTCTATTAGAAATAACATCCGAATGATCAAGACTACCTATTGGAAATGGGAGTATTTGTAAAAAAACATCCTCACCTATTCAGTAAAGCCAATAGCCTCAATGATTATAAGGTGGGTAAAATGTCAAGGGATCCAACAAAATTAGCAATGCCAAGATGTAGTAACAAAACAGTTTTTATGGTATTAAAGAATTTATGAATTCTAGGACAAATAGGAAAATTGCTGGACATGTAAATTACATTTGACATTTTTATTTTAAACTATTGACATAATATTTTGTAATTTAATTTCCAATTTCACTTTAATTTTAATTTTTAATTTTTGTAAGTCGATTTTTAGAAAATTTGTAATTATATATTTTTATTTGACATTTGATAATTTAGACAATTCTTGATTTAGTACTTATTTTTTCTGACATTGGAATTTAAATATTTTGTTAAATTAGAATCATTGTTATTGTCACAAAATTTGCATGCCGAATTGAGTTAGCGGAATATGAAGAACTATTGTGTATTTGTTATAAAATCTGTAAAATACCATATTTCAGGCAAATAAATGAATCTATCTATCTACCTGACTGAAATGACCAGTTCAGCATTCCTTTCATGAACTAAATGCTCAACGGAACCAACCCCGTCCTGAGGCGTCGGATAACACCTAAAACTTTGAAGACATTATTACGATAGTAAAATGCAACGAAAGGCGACACAAATCTGCTGCTTTCAATGCTAAACTACTATGGAAACTCGAATGGAATTAGGTATCGACTTATTTCTTGCGTTATCATGAAGTATGTTTCCAAATCCTTTTTTACATCAAAAACTAAATATTTATTACGATATTAATTATTGCAATTCATCATCAATATTTTAGTTCTCTAGTTAGCCACATTTCTTAATTCCATACAGTAGTGTAGTAGACACGTATAACAGATTAGTGATGTAACGAATGTCATATTTTGGACATTCGCGAATGCGAATGCGAATATCTGCTGTCAAGATTCGCGAATGCGAATGCGAATATTCAGTTTTTTGTTTAAATTTGGCGCCATTTGTCTATGGCTTGGTGACTTTAACGGCAGTCCCGTTCGAACGAAGTGCGTTCCGTCAACAGTTTTTCGTTCCGAGAATAGCCGAGTTAATACGAACGCATTCGATTGAAGTGTCATTCCGCTCGCGCCGGTGTTTTCGTAAACAAAACAAGTGAATTTTGAGGTTACAGTGTGAATAGTAATAGTAAATAAATAAATGATACCAAATGATAAAGAGAAGACTGATAATGTGATTATGAGGTTAAGTTACTTTTTATTGCATTAAAAAATATAAGAAATTAATGGAATTGGATTTTCATATACTGACCAACTTATTACCTACTTAAAAAAATTATACACGCAAAAACATTCACAATAATTTCGCGAATGCGAATGCGAATATGCAAAAATCTGCGAATATTCGCGAATACGAATGCGAATATTCGTTACATCACTAGTACAGATTGCTAAATTAATCAAAACAGGTAAATATTTGACGGGTATTTACGACGTTGCCAACTTTTAGGATAAACACTCTTAAGTTGTAATATAAGTAATGTATCTGTTTACCCGTGCCTAATGCGAGCCGTCCACCGCGAGCTAAACTAAGATAGTTTGCAGTTAGTTTAGTTTAGCTTGCCAGTTTTTCATACATGTGGGAATCGCACATGTATAAAAAACGGGCAAGCTAAGCTAAACTAAGTTAGTTTAGTTCGCGGTGAACAGCTCGCATTAATGTCTAATATTGATCGTAATCTTCATAAAGCGTTCATGAAAAAAAGGTAAAATGGGAAATTCTGTAATTACATTACCCAGTAGATTCGAGGTATTAGTTGGCTCTTATAAACATACAAGAGGGTGTGCCTTTTAGTACAGACACAGTCAAGGGCGTCGCCAAGGGGGGGTGAAAAGGACAGCTGCTCCCCCCTAGAGATAAAAAAAAAAGTAAATACAAGGCATTTTAATGTAAAGAAACTACATACTTAGCCATACAGCCAATTTTGTTTATTTGGACGACTATTATTTGTTTTTTTACGTTCCATATCTCCAAAACGGAGTCCGGGGATGTAATATTCGTATCTATGTGCTGGTGATAGGCCCAGACATAATATCTGTTATGCTACAATTCTGAATAATTCTGGGAAAAATGACCGGAAAGGTCCGTTTCCAACTCATACATTGAATATGGAAATTATTATTTTTCTCAGTTCCTATCGGGACTACCGAGATAAAATTGACTTGTCATAAATCAAATGTCTAACAGCGTCGATTTTGGCTACATTGTGCGCCATAGAGGTAATAAAACTTGCACTACAAGTGTAAAGCTTCATGAGCTCTTGATTTTGACTGTACCTACAAATCATACTTTTCCCATCATCCTTATTTTAACTTGCCACCCCTTTTTTTTTTGGGTGGTCGGAAGTCTGCCTGTGATTCCTGACGCCCAGAGCGTCTCCTCCTGCGGCGGTTAGGAGCGCGAGGGTGCGAAATTTTCCTCTCCTCACGCATTCTGCCTCCTCCTTCGCGAGCATTACTGCTTCGCAGAAGGAGGTGACGGCTTCCCATTTCCTCTCGCTCCGTACCATGGCCTGAACCAGTGCCGGATGCTAGTGATCACCGCCGCCGATCGATGCTCCGCCCAAGCCAGGCAGACCTCCACCGTATGCTTTACCGTGTCCTCCGGGCGATCCACACAATGGTGACACCCGGGCGTTTCCTCCCGCTTTATCCTGAACAGGAACCTCCCGAAACAGCCGTGTCCGGTGAAGACCTGCGTCAGGCGGAAGGTGAGGACGCCGTGGCGCCTTTCTAGCCACTCCTCAAAGAGGGGTCTTATCGCCGCAATTGTGGCATGCCCAAACTTGCCCCCCCTGGGCCATCGGCTGGCGACGCCCTTGGTCTGTGCTGAATAAATGTATTTTCTTTCCTTACCTTTGTGGCGGCGTCTACATCGCCACATACGAACACACTGACGTCATACGCAATCCTTCATCGCGCAAGCAGGGTTTACCACGCGATCAACATATATATAACTTTCCGACATCAATCATTGGACAGACCGCCGGGATGTCGTGAAGAAAGCGGTGCTACAGTAGTTAGCGTCTTGGAGCGCCTACAGAAATATTCAGAGCAACCAATCACACCGATGCATTATTGCTAACAATATGTGGTGGTTTCTATTAGCCGTTCGAGGCAAACAAAATTGAGGGGTTGGAGGATCCTCTCTTTTCTATGAAGGATGAGTGAACCCTGTTCCTCATTCCTCTATATCTTCTAGAACCAGAAGAGAGTGACCTGTGCGTAACTGAAAACTGGTAACTGTCCAGCGTCAGGCACTAGTTGTCTGGCATTTTTGCTGAACTGGGCCTATTTGGCGCAGCCGCGAGGCACACTAACTTTCATGTTAAATTATTATTTTACACACTGTTTTGTTTCCTTTTTTTATTTCTTTTTTTTACTTGTGTTATAAATAGTTGCTGTGTTGTGTGCCTTTTTGTCTGTGCTAAATAAATGTATTTTCTTTCTTTCCTTCTTTCTTAAATCCATTCATCACGAATAATAGCCGTTTCAAGTTATCTCATGATTTCGTTACGAGAACCAGTAGTTTCAACTTAGACAAACCAATTTTCCATACCGGTAATAAATATTTTATTTCTCGTAGTCGTAAGATTTATGACACCTTTTGAATACTACAGCCAGACTTTAAGGTTTAGACTGGCTTACCCAAAAACTGCTATATAAAAATTCAAGTCCATCGCGCGTACGATTTGGGGAAACAAAGTCTCGTTTACTGCTATTGAGCGGGCTATGCTCGGAGTTTCTTTGATGGATAAGATCAGAAATGAAGTTATCCGGAGAAGAACCGGAGTAACCGACATAGCCTGCAGAGTTAGCAAGCTGAAGTACTAGTGGGCTGGCCATGTTTGTCATCAACCGATGGCCGGAGGAGCAAACGGGTTCTAAAGTAGAGACCGCGTATCGATCGGCAAGCATAGTGTGGGACGCCCCCCAGTTAGATGGACAGACGACTTTAAAAAGGTGCTAGGGACAGACTGGATAAATGATTTAATTTTATGTTCTGTGTCTCGATTCCTACTATAGCATAGAATCAAGTTTTCCTAACTGAACAGACAGCAGTGCTGCTGGAGAGTTTGTTGCGCCACTTCTTCTTCTCGGCTGAACTGAAGCACTAGGAAGTGGTGAAGGGTGGGCGTTTTGGGAGATGTCTAATGTAATTTTGACGTTCAAAAAGTGCTGATTTTCAGTCTAATTTGAATAAATGACTTTTGATTTTTATGCGGAAGGTGGAGGACAGGGTGTTATGGTGCAGCCTGGGAGAGGCCTATGTCCAACAGTGGACTACGATAGGTTGAGTCGATTACACTGGAAAACTTTCTCTACCGTCAAAAAGTGAAAATCATCACCATCTGTCTGGTCTTTTCCCAATTATATTGTGTTCGGCTTCTAGTCTAACCGGGTGCTGCTGAATACTAGTATCTTAAACAGAGCGACTGCCTATCTGTCTTCTAAGATGATACTCTTTGGTGAGACTGGTAGTCAGACTTTTGGGTGAGCAGTGCCAGGCGATTTATCGCAACCGTTTATTCAGAAAGTGGGCAACGTCGCAAATAGATGTCAAATATTTAGATGTTTTGATTAATTTGGCAATATTACTGTATGGAAATAAGAAATGTGGCTAACTAGCGAACTAGAATATTAATAATAATGAATTGCAATTATAACACTGAATTTGATGTTGTAACCGTTTTAGGTGTAAAAAAGGCACTTGAAAAGTTTGTTTAATACTTTTTTTAAATCTAAAACTAAATATTCGGCGTTACGATATAAATTATTGCATTTCATAATCAATGTTTTAGTTCCCTAGTTAGCCACATTTCTTAATTCCATACAGTAATGTTGGTAAATGAATCAAAACAGGTAAATATTTGACAGCTATTTACGACGTTGCCAACTTTTAGGATAAACCCTTTTAAGTTTAAGCACTTAAAGTGCTTTAGTAGTAGAATTCTGGAGCTTACAATGGAATAAATAAATTATGTCTAAGTTACTCCTTATAATATCAGCTATCTGCCAGTGAAAGTCCCGTCAAAATCGGTCTAGCCGTTTCGGAGATTAGGCTGAACAAACAGACAAATAAAATTAAAAAGGTTTTTATTTTGTTTTAAGTAACCGTATATACTGTCTGTTTGTATCTTGACATTACAAACAGATACTTTCATTTTATTTATTTGTATATATGGAAGATGGTACATTAGGATCTTGTTAATAGAATTGCGATCTTATATCTTTTCTAATGAACTGGCATAGAAATATTTAAACATTTTAAACGTAAAATTTAATACGACACTTTAACTAGATAAACTGATAACGGTTACACTATTTAAGTGGATTTGACGGGCGATAAGGCTCAGTCTGCACTCAACGCTCGGTGTGCCAACACGCCGTGTTCGAGTACGCAACAACTCCATCGTCATCCTGAGGATGCCTCGTTGAGAGGTGAAACACGTGTCGATTTCTTTCAGGAGTTTTTTATGGCTCTTTAGAAATAGCTAAGCGGAACAGGTTACTAAATATATCCACGCCTATTGTATTAGATAAAATCATTATAACATGGCTACCTACTAAAATAATAATTAGTGCTAAGACAGTGCTCTCGAAGAACGTGCTCTTTACGTGTTATCGCGGCATTACCATCTTTACAAAAACAGTAGTAGGTACCTACAGAGCTACACACAACAATACATGGAACGTTAGTATCAGACTATTCAGATTCCGGCGTCAATTTTGTACCAAAACTGCCAAGGTCGAATAAACATCTAGCTCTATAAACATACGAACACTTTACCTAGACAATTGGACAAAATAAAAATAAACTGCCTTTTAATATTTATTTATGCAACTGTTGTATAATAAGGGGTGAATCCTCTATAAAAGGTTTTGAAACCATTGGGTGTTTGTCAAGATGAAGAATAAAAAAAATCCCACGAAATTCAGTACAACTGCACGTATGAATGTCACTTGCAGCAGCACATCATAACAACATTATAACACTCGTTTGGATGATATTATGGTTACTATGACACTAGCTGTTTTAATGTTGGCAATAAGCGAACTGTTTCTGAAACTTTTATGGAGGTTTTATATCATGGGTGTAGATAAATATACAAAAGATATCGCAAATTGGCAACTCAGAATGTTATACCGGGTTTCGTGAATAATTTTCATCAAACTAATTAATTCACTGTAATGTTTTTAACGAAATCCACTTAATCAGTGCTAGATTTTCTTTATTTTTTGAATGACGTGAATAGGCAATTTTAAAAGAAGGGTTCCTAATACGTATGAAAGCGATGTTATTGCTATGGCTATCTGCGGTTGCTATTGCATTCAAGACTGCGCAACTGAGATGTTTCTGGTTCTGCCATATTTTGCAGTAACGTATGAAATAAATACTACGATGTACGTGTGAAATAAATACTGGCCTGTTATATTTATTAAGGCCTTTTCTCACGCAGGAGAGGAGTAAAAAATAATTGGAGCAAGACTCAGTGCGTGGGTGTTTTTTATCTTGAAGCAACGACCTATCATGACGATAAGCAAATAAATATGGCCTTCTTCAACATTTAGTTGTTATATTTTTCTGTTATTAAGTAGTAGTAATTTTTACCAATCTCTGAAAAAATAAACAACAAAAATTTGGACGCTTGACTATATGAAAAACCGGCCAAGTGCGAGATTTATGACGTATTAAAAAAAACTACTTGCTAGATCTCGTTCAAACCAATTTTTGGTGGAAGTTTACATGGTAATGTACATCATATATTTTTTTTAGTTTTATCATTCTCTTATTTTAGAAGTTACAGGGGGGGGACACACATTTTACCACTTTGGAAGTGTCTCTCGCGAAAACTATTCAGTTTAGAAAAAAAAGTTTTTCGAAACCTCAATATCATTTTTAAAGACCTATCCATAGATATCCCACACGTATGGATTTGATGAAAAAAAATGATTTGAGTTTCAGTTCTAAGTATGGGGAACCCCAAAATTATTTGTTTTTTTTTCTATTTTTGTATTCAAAATTCAAAAGTCATTTATTCAAACTAGGCTGAGAATCAGCATTTATCGAACGTCAAAATTACATAAGACAGTCCCCCAAAAACGCCCACTCTTCACCACTTCCTAGTGCCTTTAGCTGGGAAGAAGAAGTAGCGCAACAAACTCCTCAGCAGCACAGCTGTCTGTTCAAGTTAGAAAAATGATTCTATACAATAGTATTCAAAATAACTTACATTATGCAACACAAAACATAATTCAAATGATAAACTATAGGCCATATGCCAGCTAGCACACGTCAATATACCAACCAAAAACGAAATCTTAAGTATGAAAAGCTTAATACGGTTCACAGAATACATCTACTTACCAAGTTTCAACAGCATAGCTCTTATAGTTTCGGAAAAAAGTGGCTGTGACATACGGACGGACAGACAGACAGACAGACATGACGAATCTATAAGGGTTCCGTTTTTTTCCATTTGGCAACGGAACTCTAAAAATGGCACGACTCCATGTAATTTGGGTGTCGCATTTAGACTTTGCGTTTATTCGTAAAAATACTCTCAAAAGATAGATCTCGGTCAATTTAAAATAAAAGGTGACCATAGCTGATTTTTTTAAATATTGGATATTGCCAAAAAAATTTTGTTTAAAGAGTTTTGATCGTACTGACCCCATGACAGTTAACCAAAGAGTAATATGCTGTAAACAGTATCAGTATGACATAAAAAGATGGTGGAAATGAACAGTTCCAATTTACTACTGAAGGGAAAAGTGGCACTAGTAGTCGACTTTGTATATTAAGTCACAGTAACTAAGCGTGTGCTGAGACGCAGGTAACGTAGGTCCACGCAGCACTGGGCACGCCACAATTGCGGCGATAAGACGCCTCTTTGAGGAGTGGCTAGAGAGGCACCACGGCGTCCTCACCTTCCGCCTGACGCAGGTCCTCACCGGACACGGCTGTTTCGGGAGGTTCCTATTCAGGATAAAGCGGGAGGAAACGCCTGGGTGTCGCCACTGTGTGGATTGCCCGGAGGACACGGTGGAGGTCTGCCTGGCTTGGGCGAAGCATCGCCGTGTCCTCGTGGAGGCGATCGGCGGCGGTGACCTCTCGCGTCCGGCCCTGATTCGGGCCATGGTACGGAGCGAGAGGAAGTGGGAGGCCGTCACCTCCTTCTACGAAGCAGTAATGCTCGCGAAGGAGGAGGCGGAACGCGTGAGGGAGAGGCAAATTTCGTGCTCTGGCGCCCCTAACCGCCGCAGGAGGAGACGCCCTGGGCGTCGGGAATCACAGGCAGATTTCCGGCCACCGTAGGCGCGGGCTTGCGGACGGTGAGCAATGGGTAGCTCGCCGTCCGATAAGGACCAGGCCCAGGTCTACGGCGCGTTGTGTTCCACGCGCGCCTCAAAGAGATGTCAGCAGAATTGACGGGGTCCGCAAGGGCCAAAGCCTGCCGGGGCTGCGAATAAAGGCCGAAAGGGAAATCATGGCCCCCGGCAACAAGGCAACCAAAGGAACACGGGTGGGTTTTAGTCAGTAAGAGTCTGAGACGCCCTCTCGCTCCACCCAGAGCGGGAGAAGTTATTTGATGATTTCCCACCCAAAAAAAAAGAAAAAAGCGTGCAGGTCGTCACTTATTAACCGACTTCCAAAAGGAGGAGGTTCTCAATTCGACTGTATGTTTCTTTTTTTTTTTGTATGTTTGTTACGCGATTACTCTGTCAATTATGAATTGATTTTGATGATTATTTTTTTGTTTGGTAGATCATACTTCAGAGGTGGTCCCATATAAATTTTATTAACTTTACTTGGGTAGTTTTTGAGTTAGCTTCAATAATACGTATTTTTACCTCGCTTAGTATGTGGATGATATTATGATAACTTCCTGTCACTGTTATTTACATAGCAGGTAGTGGTATTCGAATTTGTGTGGGGTAGGTATCATAACTAAAAAGTGAAAAATAAAAACTTTTTAGTCGGTGTCTTAGGTTTTGAATTTTCGTTCTTTGTCACCGTCTTCCGAAATTAAAGTTATTTTTCACTTTGTAGTGTTTTTTTTTAAGTCGGTTGTTTTTTTTTTGTAAAAAGTTTTTTTTTACTACTGATTTATAATTTTGTTTCAATTACAGATTGTTTGTACTAGCTAGGATACGAATGTGTCTGTGTAGCTGCGTCGCAGCATGCGCTCACAGCCTAGTCCGCCTCGCCTGCCCTACCCTGCAAAAATCTGTATTGTGCTGTGCTGCGTCATCTGCGTCTCAGCATACGCTTAGCCTGATCGTCGTGTCAGATTGCTCCGTTTTTGCAAATCAGACATAATTTTGACGTGTTTCTTGATGATTGACTTGATTGTATTATGATCTTATACGTATGCTTCTGAAATTAAACGACACCGAAATAGCCATTCTTCTTTATTATCAAGTAAGTACGTAACTGTTGGCCACAGCTTTGTGAATTCTATTTTATCAACAGGCTTGAAGCTTAACTTATCTAAATTATATCCATTTTGTGTGACAAACACAACAGTTCGTTGAGGCGTGAAAGCAGGATAAGATAAACAAACAAATAAACACTCATGTTTATTATTAGTTAGCGAGTAAACATGGCTGTTTCACAGACCACAATTTATTTTATCAGTCAGAAAGAAGGTAGGACCCAGAAGCTTCTGTAATCAATTCTCACATCATAAAATACGTACACTATTATCGTCGACTTGCTGACGACTCAGACACAATATTTTCGGACACAGTGTCCGAATTGACACATTTTAGTTTCAATATTTTTTTCACCGTCAATTAGTACACCATCAAATTACTGAAGCTGTTCAGTACAGTCGGATAAAAAGTTTTTAAATATAGTATGTAGAAAAAAAAGCGTTACCAAAACTATTTTAAACTTTAAGGCGGCTTCTTTCGATAATACATTGCTTTGTGGACGTGTATCACATTTATGTTAAATAGTCTAATGTGGTGACTCACACATTAGACTATTTAGCAAAAATGTTGAAAAAAAATACAAAAACCATTCAAAACGTATATTTAGAATAAAAATTGACATACACACATAATATAGGAATCATTAAATAAATCTCGACAACAGTCACATTGATTGATTTGGCATGTATAAAAATCACAGATAATAATCAGTTCAAACATAGAATAAATACTAAATAAAATAATAAAATAAAGCGTTCTATGCACAATTCAATATTTATTTCTCCGTGATTAAATTCGGTCATTGTAGCATTAAGGGTTTTATAGAACCGACTACCAAGGCGCGTATATGTTTGTGGGTTTGTAATATTATTTATTAAAATCGGCTGCTTTCGTTAAAATCCGATTAAAAACTGTTTTTTTTACAACTACAGGCTGGGTGGAGGACGGATTTCTACAGTTTAGATATCATTGGAAGTTTTTTATCTGACTGAACAGCTTTTTTATTGGTGTCCGAATCATCTGTGAAAAAAATTCGGATTCGGTCACCGTGTCCGATATATTCCATACTAGCTGCGCCCCGCAGTTTCACCCGCAGAAGTCTCGATCCCGTGGGAATATCGGGATAAAAAGTACCCTATGTGTTAATCCAGGTTATAAACTATCTGTGTGCCAAATTTCATTCAAATTGGTCAAGCCGTTTGAGCGTGAAGAAGAGACAAACGTACACACACACACAAAGACTCACAAACTTTCGCCTTTATAAGTCTACCTAGCCTTTTTCCAACTATGATAGGTAGAACTATCACCGGATCGTGGTCAGCTTCCAGTCTAATCAGCTGAAAACCATCCCATATTTTACATGAAGCGTCTGCCTATTGTGTGAGTGAGCAGGGTGGCCCAGTGATGGTGGGTTCGAACCCAGGCAGGCGATTTACTTTGTGTAAATAATTTCATCACCACTGCTCTTAAAACGGTGAAGAAAAACTTCGTGAGGAAACCGGCATGTGCTAGAAAGCCAAAGATGCCGCGTGGTAGGTCACAGCCTACTCCCTCTCGAAGAGAGGAGACCTGTGTCCCAGCAGTGGGAACATTATAGGCTGATTATGACTGCCTATTTGAACTGAGTACGGTCTCATCCCTGGTTAGTAGGGTGCGGGGCAGCACCAACAGCATCCTGTTTATGATAGCAATCAGGCTAGATTGTGCGTTTGTGAACCACTGCTGCAAGGTATCGGCTGGGCCTGTCACCGCAGTGATGTCACAAATTGTTTCTGTGTTAATGTTTTACTAACGTATTTTGTAAGTTACTAACACTATGAGTCTTGTTGCTTGATTTATAGAATAAAATTACTACTATTAACCGTACATACACTTTGCAAACGCAGCTACCCACTTGGATATCGTGGTCGTGCGTCATAAATATTTTATTTACTATTATTAGAACTTGATAGGCAATACATTACGAGTACGACATTAGGGATGATGACAAAAAATATTTTTTTGTGTCATGTAGTTTATTAAAATATATTGAACACGTATTTTTTCTTTTTAATGTAATCAAAAGATTACGGCAGTACATTGAGTTTGAATGTGGCATGACGTCACTTGTATGTAAATTAACACTTGTGACGTAGCGACCCCCACTCTCTAACTTTTATGCGTTTTATCTAAGTAATTTTTTATTAATATGATAAAGTACCACTTTATTATCAATCTATAATATTTTTTAAATTAATTCAATTCGATTCTTGATTTGTGTGTTGTATTGCTAGAGGTATGCTTTGTTTCGTTTATTCATTTTGGTTCTTATTAAGCTACATTTTTAAATATTTCTTAAAATAAAAGAATTAAAAAAAACATTTAAAAATATAAAAAAATAGGTGTCCGCCGGTGTCGGGAGCAGGGTCCAAGCTACCGGTGGTTAGGGCTGCAGAGACAGGAACCTCCTCACAATGCGAGCCGTATCGAGGAGTACTGCCTTCTGAATCAGGCGCTTGATCCAACCGCCTAACGAAAGCCTCGAGAGATGTTGGTCGAGGATTTCGGCCATCAGGCCATTAGCCGTAACGACAGTCGGCACAATGATAGCCGAGCTCACATTCCACATGTCAACAACCTCGTGTGCTAAGTCGTGCTTTGTTTTATTATTAACAATTAATTGCAGTAATAAAAATGTAAAAATATGATGTCCAAACATATAGTGCATGTGGTGATAGCCTTTAAGTAATTGTTGCACTTATAAATGTATTATGTACTTTTAATAGACATGAAATGTGTAAACAATTGTAGGCTAACCTATTAAATAAATAAAATAAAATAAATAAATAAAATAAAATAAATAAATAATAAAGCAAAAAATACGTGTCTAATATTTTTTTATTATCGGATTGATGGACTAAATCGAATTTGTTTTTTTTTTCCTAGGCGTCATCCCTGTTATTGGGAAATACTATTTCTACTTTAACGTTAACTTTTACCTTCAAATATACATAAGTTTTAACTTTACTTGCGGTTCTTTTGGTGGTTTCAAAGTGACAATTACTGGGTAGTACGATACCCCTTTGTAAGACTGGTTGCGAGAACATCGGGATAAAAAAAAAACTACGTAATAGTCACTAAATTGATTAAAAAAAAGTAAGTTAAAAAAAAAAACTAAAACCCGACTATTGAATCACGCTCTGAAAAGTATGAAACAAAAAAAAAATTCAGACAGAAATCAAGACTGGAAAAAAAATGGTCAAATTATTTTGGGGTTATAATTTCGTGATAAAGTATTTTTTGTTTAGGTTTTATTGTAAAATTGGTATTATTAATTTAACAGCCGTGCTGTACGTAGCAATCTCACTTTTGCTTGTTATTAACAATTTAAATATATTTATTTACTTAGATAATATAATATACATATTTGTAATGCTTGTGTCTAAGTAATAACAGCTGCACGGGTCGATCGATCAGGTTAAGCTACGCTTGCCGCGGTTGGTCCGTGGATGGGTGACCATCTTTACATACCAAGTCCCCTCCGTGCCTCGGAAAGCACGTTAAGCCGTTGGTCCCGGCTGTCATTTGTAGATCTTTGACAGTCGTTACGGGTAGTTAGAAGCCCAAAAAGTCTGACAACCAGTCTTACCAAGGGGTATCGTGTTACATAGTCACTAGGTTGTGGAGGTCAGATAGGCAGTCGCTCCATGTAAAATATTGGTATTCAGCTGCATCCGGTTAGACTGGAAGCCGACCCCAACATAGTTGGGAAAAGGCTAGGCAGATGATGATGATGACATATTTGTAATGTGCTCGTCAAGCTTTTTCATTTGATACCAAACATAACACAATTTTTTTATTTCATGACTTTATGTCCTGTAGAGGGCGCCATATTAACTTTAATGTGACGTCACATAGCCCATAACCAGCGGACGATCAAGACGCTTCCAATGATACCTCATTTGTCAAATTATGATCGGTAGAAGTTATGAGGTAACAGATGAACATTCATACATACATACCGGTCAAAATCATCATCATCTGCCTAGCCTTTTCCCAACTATGTTGGGGTTGGCTTCCAGTCTAACCGGATGCAGCTGAATACCAGTATTTTACATGGAGCGACTGCCTATCTGACCTTCACAACCTAGTGACTAGGTAACACGATACCCCTTGTCTGACAACCAGTCTTACGACTGGTTGTCAGACTTTTTGGGCTTCTAACTACCCGTAACGACTGTCAAAGATCTACAAATGACAGCCGGGACCAACGGCTTAACGTGCTTTCCGAGGCACGGAGGGGACTTGGTATGTAAAGATGGTCGCCCATCCACGGACCAACCGCGGTAAGCGTAGCTTAACCTGATCGATCAACCCGTGCAGCTGTTATTACTTAGCCACAAGCCCCTATACCGGTCAAAATCATATCCCTCCTTTTTGCTTCGCCGTAGTCAGGTAAAAACACATAAACGTTTTGGTTACAACAATAAAAACCGTTAAACTTAAAAAACAATCAATGTCCAGCACATCTAGCGGGACTGGCGACATCGTTTGGCGCCCTTCCAAATGTCCCCTTGTTTTTGTCATTATTCTGTTCCGAGTTTTGCTTGCCTCGTTAGATCTGTGTAGTAGTAGAATGAAGTGCTTTATTATGCATTTAACGAAGATAAGGGGAAATATTGCAGAGGGGCTTGTGGCTAAGTAATTACAGCCACACCGATCGATCAATCAGGTTAAGCTACGTTTGCCGGGGTTGGTCCATGGATGGGTGCGTTTCTTATCTTAGGTATGAATTGAGCAACTCACACTTGTTACTTATATCTTTAAGATAATTAGAGGGAAGATACACAATGCGGATATATTGCGAAGGGTGGAACTAGTCGTGGCAGACGGGTATGTGGGTCGTCGTCGTCAGCCGCGGTTGCTGGCGGTACCGCGCGCGCGAGGCGCGTGAGGCGCCGCTGACGAGCGCGCTCCGCACTCTCAACCTCATTGCTGATGACGTCGACATAAGTATTCTGTTGTGCTTTGGGTGAATTTGAAAGAATAGCTACCTATAGAATCTGTTATGGTACAAGCAGTGGAATTATTTAAGTGTACTAGTACAATATTGCATTGGGTCTAGCCTGTAAGGATATTGGTATGTTTGGAGTGAATAAATAAATAAATCTTTACATACCAGGACCCCTCCATGCCTCGGAAAGCACGTTAAGCCGTTGGTCCCGGCTGTCATTTGTAGATAGTTGTTACGGATCATCAGAAGCCCGAAAGTCTGACAACCAGTCTTACCAAGGGGTATCGTGTTACCCAGTAACTGGGCTGTGGAGGTCAGATAGGTAGTCGTTCCATGTAAAATACTGGTATTCAGCTGCGTCCGGTTATACTAAAGCCAACCCCAACATAGTTGAAAAAAGGCTATAGGCAGATGATGAAGAGGAAATCTTGTGGCAGATTTTATGAAAAGATGTATGAACGTAGAGCAAAATGGTTTTGAAAGGATACCGTAGGACGTCAGTTTTATTCACCTACCCTAGCATAATCGTGTCAGTGAAAATCTCGAGATGTATCTGTCACCGTATAATTATGAGCTTCGCTAGTTTATAATCTATCGGTATTATTTACGTTAAATTATAAACTGTCGAAAAATTGTGAACTGCAACGAACCATTTACAATTTAACGCATTATTTTTCGCTAGTTTATAATGTATCCATGAAAAACTTGACAAATTGTGAACTGGTATCAAACTTGCTTGCGACGTAATGCACTTTGCGCTAATATTGAATAGCCTGCCTGGCTGCGAGCAACTTGGAAGTAGCGCTCGCCGGCCGCTGCCGCGGATCGCGGTTCGCACGCGGTTGTTCACAGTTCTAACCTAACCTAACCCATTTCACACAGTTTATAAACTAACGGTTCTCACAATCTTACGGTGACATATCCATCGCGACTGCTGACCGTGGTGTCCAGCTATCTACGTAGCAAATTTTCGTAAACGATTAAGACTATTCTGTTTCATTTTGACAGTTCAACAACATTTATTGCGTTATTTACGTTGTTAAGCAGATTTTTTTTCTAACTTTTGAAACAATGGATTAGCAATCTGTTTCAAAAGGATTCAGTTTGTGATTGACCGTGTATTACGCAATTTCAGTGCTAGCAGGCAAGAAGCTTCTGGCAGGTTATGATCCCCGGATCGCGCTAAGTGTCATTTGGTTATTTCATTACAGAATTCTAAGTAGGTGGAAGTCCGGAGTTTTTAACAATAGCCACTGGTAAAAAACTTTTTACAAAAAAAATGTACAGACTTCCAAAAAAAATACTACAAAGTGAAAAATAACTTTAATTTCGGAAGTCGGTGTATTTGGTTTTGTATTTTCATTTTTTGCCACCGACTTCCAAAATTAAAGTTATTTTTCGCTTTGTAGTGTTTTTTTTGGAAGTCGGTTGTTTTAGTTTTCTTGTAAAAAAAAAAACACTTTTTAGTTGTAGTATTTACCCCACACAAATTCGAATACCACTACCTGCTATGTAAATAACAGTGACAGGAACTTAATACAGTTGAATTGAGAACCTCCTCCTTTTGGAAGTCGGTTAAAAATGTGTGTTCTTTTTAACTACCAATACTCCTTCGGGAAAAAACAGATGATGAGTTATGTTATTAACTAGGTTAGGTACCGATTATTAATCAAAATCATTTTCGTAACCATGGAAACAGCAGAAGTATGCTTGAATACAATGTGCCGCATAATTCACATGTAATTTAATATAACATAACCTGCTCGGACCATTATATACGATAATTTTCAGTTTACGCACATATTTTATTCGCAGAATTGCCCAAATTAAGTTAAATAATTTGAATGAATTATTTCGGAAGCCGGTTTCGGTAATTTTAAATTTAAGCTCTAGTGTATTTTCAATTTTATTGTGAGGCAATATTTTATTGTAATTGTGTTATTTAGTTTAATAAATTATTTGTTGAAGTTAATTGAAAACAAGTTTTATGCTAGCCACATACAAAGCGTAAAGATTTACTTGCGCAAATTTAGGCTTGCGCAAATTTGCTTGACCACACACGGCTCAAGTTTTCTTGTAACGTTATTATTTCTGTTAAGTGACCGTTCAGGTGTGTTGTAAGTACTTTCATTGTTGATACAAATATTCTACTGAAACTTGAACGCCCCACACACGCTCAAGCAAATTTGCGCAAACTCAAATTTATACAACCTTGGAATCGAAAATTGAAAATCACACAAGCTTAAAAATTTGCGCAAATTTCTTCCCACACACGTAACGATTTGCTTGCGCAAGCCTAAATTTGCGCAAGCAAATCGTTACGTGTGTGGCTACAATTAAGGTAGGGTGCTTTAAAATGATAACTTACATTTATTTCTGTACCTAATAAATTATAACAAACACTAAGACGCCAAAAATATTATTTTTCAAACTCTCCAATTGCACGACATTTAACTCAGTTCTCGGCAACTCTTATCCAGCTGCTATCAGCCACGCTGCAAAGATCGTCGCTCCACCTAGCCTGATGGCGACCTACTTTAAGTTTGCCGATTCGCGGTCTCCACTCAAGTACAATCTACCCCAACAGTCATCGGTTCTACAGCTAATATGGCTCGTAGAAACGCAGTGAATACCTTCGATAAACGCCTACCAAGCATGCATCGTCATATGAATGAATGAAATGTGCCGATCCTAACGTGGTTTATCTAAACTCGATAAATGAATAAATCCCAAGATTTGCAATAGCAGGGCCATTGCATATGAAGGAGTAGACCGGGAGGCGCGGTAATGGTAAGGAAGACGTGCCCTTAGGATATACCTAGAAGGATTTGCGAGCCATACTGGATAGGCATCCTCACCTGTTGTGTAGTTGTTGTCTTCACCTGTTTAATATGTTTTTTTTCCTGGAAGTAATCTTTTACATGGTTTAAATAGAAATTCATCTGCCATCAACACGTAATTGTACACTTTGTAAGTACATATTATAAACGTCGCGATAGACGTAAAAAAGGGTTCGCCTTGATTAATGAGCGTGACTATACATTTATACTGCCAACATAGAGTGATGTTTATGTAGCTGACTGTACCGCTTATATCGGCGTTTATCAGGGTCAACTTGTTATAAAATACAAGCTGCGCCCCGCGGTTTCACCCGCATAAGTCTCGATCCCGTGGGAAAAAAAACGTATCCTATGTTCTTTTCCAGGGCATCATCTATATATGTGCCAAATTTCATCCAAATCCGTTCAGCCGTTTTAGCGTGAAGGCGTAACAAACAAACTTACTTTCGCATTTATAATATTAAGGATGGTTAAGTTTTTATTGACTGAAACCCCGCAGGTGCGAAGCTATCGCCGTTTCAGTCGAATCAATGATAGAGCCCTGTATCATGATACGGCTGTGCTAGGTGAGCCAAGCTACAGGGGCCCTTTTCCAGGACATAATGCCAGCATATTTTCCCGAGTAAGACTGCTATAAGCGATAAGGCTGCCCATTGTACGTTTAGTAGCATAACATTTATTTTTTGCTAATTATTTTCTGGTGTACAAATATAAATAAATTCTATTTTATTTGTTTAGTATAAAAAAACAATAACCGTCTTCTCTGTCCGTCAGCTTCGCCGCAGCCGAGTAAAAACGCCCCCAACACAATTTTTGTCTAGGGCCCCCTTTAGGACCAGTTACGCCACCGAAGGCCCGGTTCCTGGAAGGCTCACCCGGGGTTATATTAAAACGTCTGCAGGTTCAGGCATTTATGAACATTCCCATCACGGAAAGTACCTACAGTGACCGTTACAATAAACGGCAAAAGGAATATCTGACATACCTGGCCCCGTAAACAGATTTCGGAAAAGCTTTGGCTTACTTTTACCTGGAACCGGATTATCATTAAATTTCATCCTCAGATATTATAAAAAACTTTTTTACAAAAAAAAAACAATCGACTTCTAAAGAACATTACAAAGTGAAAAATTACTTATATTTCGGAAGTCAGTGGCAAATAACGAATATACAAAACCAAAGACACCGACTTCCGAAATATACCTAAGTAATTTTTTTCGCGCCGGATACTAAATGTTACAATGACAAAAAATCAATGGGCAACATAGTCCTAGTGTCAAAATGTACAAATTGCCTAGTGCCAAAATGTCATTTTGCCCAAATACCGCTGTGATAGAATACATTAAAGTTGTAATGTATAATTGATATAAGGTAAAAATGTCATAAGTACAGTCACGTGCATAAATATATATGTAAATGCACATCTCGCCTGCACTTTGGGACCTTATTAATAAGTTAATAAGATTTCATTCAAAATTATACTGGTTGGAGGTAAAGTTGTTTAATATGACAGGGTTCCATAGTGTATTTATTAATGCACGGATTGTCAGACTGAGCTATCTGCTCTGAGCTATTGTTTGAAAAATAGTAACAAAATTTAAAAAAATGTTTTATTTTTATTTTAACGTTAAACAAAACAAGACTTCTACTTATTATTAAGTGTACTTAAATTCCTCCTAGGTGTGTAACATATTTAATTTAAGAGCCCATCCTCCGGAACAACTTTATCACATAGAGAACATTGTGCCCCGGTTACATTGTGCTCGCAAGCGTACAATGGATTTCAAGAAATGCATAACGGGTATTTCATTATTTTGTAACTGCATCAGTAACTTTTTATATTTTTCATCAAATAATATATCGCGCTTCTTTCTTTTCTTATTTTCAAAGAGTTACTTCATTATCAGGGCATCTTGATATTTAGATTCCTTTCGTTGCGCCGCCTTCCGCCCAGGGTTGCGGGTTCGAATCCTGACTGTGTTACAGTTGGACCACGATGCATTTTGGCACAATTATGTTTTATCTTTTGTACATTTTGACAATCTAACAATTAGACCCTTACGCATTATATCACAATTATTTTTTGTCATTTGCACATTCATATACATTAAGACTTTTGTATATTTTGACGCTAGGACCATGTTGCCCATTGATTTTTTGTCATTGTAACATTTAGTATCCGGCGCGTTCACGTTGTAGTGTTTTATTTTTGAAAGTCGGTTGTTTTTTTTTGTAAAAAAGTTTTATTTCTCTCTTTTTAGTGGGTCAGCACCCTTGAAGTACATCCTTTTCAATTAAAAGAATCATCGAAATCGGTTGGTGTGATATTGAAATATTCGTCCATTTGTCGCGCACATACTTAATGCAAATTTAAGACTTATATGGTTTTCTCATGGATGCCATTGTCAGAACTAGACCAAATTGAAATGGGACCACACGGGAAGCACCAGCTTTCAAATAAAAATAGAATCATCAAAATCGGTTCACCAAGTCGAAAGTTATGACGTAACAAAAAAAAAAAAAATGGTCGGGTTGAGAACCTCCTCCTTTTTTGAAGTCGGTTAAAAATACAACGTTCGTCTGTCTGTTTAAGTGCTTTTCAATTCAAACAAAGTTTTTATGAGTTACCATGGTTTAGAATACGTTAGTCCTCAAAAGCAAAGCCACACAACTAGTTTATTTAAAGTTATAAAAAACTTTAAAAAAAAACTACTTCCAAAAAACACACTACAAAGCGAAAAATAACTTTAATTTCGGAAGTCGGTGTCTTTGGTTGTGAATTTTTGTTTTTTTGCCACCGACTTCCGAAATTAAAGTTATTTTTTGCTTGTAGTGTTTTTTTTGGAAGTCGGTTTTTTTTTGTAAAAAGTTTTTTATTTTTCAGTTTTTAGTTGTGGTACCTACCCCACACAAATTCGAACACCACTTACTGCTATGTAAATAACAATGAAAGGAACTTAAGATATTATCCATATACTAAGTGGGAAAAAAATACATATTATTGAACCTAACTCAAAAACTATCCAAGCAAAATTAATAAAATTTATATGGGACCACACGGGAAGCACCAACTTTCAAATAAAAAATAGAATCATCAAAATCGGTTCACCCAGTCGAAAGTTATGCGGTAATAAATATTAAAAAAATACAGTCGAATTGAGAACCTCCTCCTTTTTTTGAAGTCGGTTAAAAATAATTTGTAATTTCAGTATTTGTTATAATTTTTTCTACCTTTTTTTCGACAACGAAATAAAACTTTGTTGTGTTTATTTTAGTTGCAGAATATGTTGTGTCTTTTAAATGTATTTTCTGTCTTTCAAATAAATATACGATAGCTAAAAGCTAATAACAATTGAACTAGGAACCTCACACTCGATAATTACTACACCAAAGTGGCTGCATCGTAAATCTTGCCAGATATGGCATCTGTAACTGAAATCTTAATTAACGGAATATTGCAATGAACGGATGGATTTGTGTCCGCACTGTAATGTGAATAATAGTGTCGTATAGTTGCAAAGGCGACTAACAAAATATATTTACAAGGCTGATGTGAAGGGAAAGGCCGGGCGGGGACGCCCTAGGAGGACATATACTGACCTTATTGGTGATGTTCTTCAGAAAGGCCAGGTGCGTAGTACTCGCAACCGGCGTGCATGAATGACCTGAAGTATGAACGTAAACGAGGCAAAAGGAGTATGTCAGGATCGTAGAAGGTGGCGTTCTGTAGTTTCAACCTACCCCCATGGGAAGAAGGCGTGAGTTTATGTATGTATGTGTATGTATAGTTGTTAAATAACATCGCTTTATAACTCCCAGTAATAGCAGCCGCACGGGTTAATCCATCAGGTTAAGCTACGCTTGCCGGGATTGATCAGTGGATGGGTGACCATCTCTACATTCCGAGACTCCTCCGTGCCTCGGAAAGTACGTTAAGCCGTTGATCTTGGCTGCCATTCGTGGATCTTTGATCGTTACGGGTCGTCAGAAGCCCGAAAGTCTAATAACCAGTTTTACCAAGGGGTATCGTATTGCCCAGTTAATGGGTTGTGGAGGTCAGATATGCAGTCGCTCCGTGTAAAATACTGGTATTCAGCTGCATCTGGTTACACTGGAAGCCGACCCTAACTTAGGGGAAAAGGTTAGGCAGGTATATAGTTGATACATTGTGCGAGTCGAAGGCATTTTTTGTTTTTTTTTATAATATTAAGATATCGATATTCATCACGTTTTCCGAGCTTCACTAAGAAAGAAAAGAAAAAACTTATTTTTCAGTTTATTTGTCACAGAAACACGTGCATAAAAATAAATAAAAAAGATAATTAATTACTCGAGTAGAACAATAAAACAAAACACAATAGATTTAAATATAATAGTCCGCGCAATCCACGAAGACGCGCCCCACTCCGCTCCGCGCCGTACTAGAGTTCACCTTACAAAACAGTAATCGCGGAGTGGGGCGCGTCCTCGTGGATTGCACGGACTATAATCACGAGCATAAAACAGAAATAGTCGGCAGCTGCACGTCATGACTGTGACAAGAAGGCTTCCACTCAGCATGATGCAGTGCTATGGGGACCCACAGCACAGCGCTGATTTTCAAAGGTCACCCGCTAGTGGTCACTAGCTAATTTAATGTGACGCATCTTACCCAGGATACAAAAGTCATCTTCTTTTCGTGTGGTTAGCGAGTAACCTGGTGTCAGAGTTTTTAAAGCCGCTCTTGGGCTTCTGACTAGGCTTCATATGCCGTCGAGAAATATCTCTCAAGCATAGCGGTTTCCTCACGATGTTTTCCTTCACCGTTTTCGAAGCAAGTGATAAAACAAGTATCAAGTAGTTGTGGTAGTATACAACAGTTACATAATGTATAACTAAAGTTGCATTTTCACTTAGCGTGCTGAACAGTTCTGAGCGAGTAAGCGTTTGTTCGCGCGGTCAATGAAAACACTTGATCGAGCGAACATGTTTGTTTAGTGATGATCGGTTGGACTCATGTATCTATCACATAATTAAATTATCTGTCGTAACTTCATTTTTAATTCTCAATTCTCAATTATTTATTGCATTCTATAATGTTGGTAAAACAGTTGGTAGGCTTAAAATTATAGAAACAATTATAGACCCTGTTGGGCACAGCATAGTAGGAGAGAGGAGGAAGAGCGCTTATTTGAAGAGTGTTTATATTATTTAAGTATGTCTTCTGGTAATACTACTTCTTAAATATTTTCACTTTATTTTTATACGTTATAAATAATACGTCTGCTTGAGTAAGTAGGTCTCTGTTATGTTATACCGATATAGTTTTAATTAGTTATTCACGTTGTTCAGTAGGTATTTGTTTAAATTACATATGATATTTGCTTATTATACTGAATTTATTTGCACGATTATTTATTTGTCTATGACATTTCGATTATTTATTTATTAATGACTAGAAATTATTATTAATTGAAAATAAGTTATTGCATTGTATTTACTATATTTATTATGAATTGATATTTAGATAATGATTGTTTTATTTGTTTAATTATGTATTTTATATGTCTATTTTATTATATGTACATTTTTAGTTAAATATGTCATTCTTGTAAATTATAATTTATCGTCTAAATATTCTTTTATACTATAATAGCTTTTGCCCAATAGAAAGAATTTTAATTTATTAATAAAACTGTTATCTTTATTTATTTTTTTAATGGGTTCTGGTAACTTGTTGTATATTTTTATAGACATGACAAAAGTACTGGAGGAATGCATTTTTAGTCGTGAAGTTGGTATGTTTAGTCTGTTTTTATATCTAAGTGTAATTCTAGTTTGTATATTTTCTCGTTTACTATAGAATTCCGGGTATTTGCGAACAAATTTGCATATTTCAAAGATGTATAGACAGGGTAAGGTTAATAATTTTAGTTCCTGAAAGTGGGGTTTACAGCTGACGGTTTCTTCAATATTTACTAAAATTCTAATCAATTTCTTCTGTATTGTAAATAATGTTGGTGCGTTTGTACTATTACCCCATAGGATGATTCCATATTTGAGCCAGGCATAGGCATACGCATAATAGGTGACTAAAGCCGTTTTAAGATCTGTAGTTTTTTTGATCTCGCGGAGGGCATAAGAAAATTTTAATAGTTTGGCTCTTATTTTTTGAATGTGAAATTTCCAATTAATATGTGAGTCTATGTCTAGTCTTAATAGGGTGAATTTGTTAACAACTAAATAAAAAAAAAAAAAAAAAAAAAAAAAAAAAAAAAAAAAAAAAAAAAAACCACCCATAAATTTATATTTATGCGTATTTTTTGACAGGGGTTCAGGGGGTTCTTGTTACCTATTGTGGTATAGCAATTTTATTCTAGGTGCATCGTCTTCACATATAATTATTAGAGATGGGCCGAATGTGGTTTGAACTGAAACCGAACTTCGGCCGAATATTCGGTTAAAATGAAAAGTTCGACCAAAGTTCGGCCGAACTTCGGTTCAATTTCACGCGCTTTCTCGAGAGTGATACGTCGTGACTTGTTTACGCATTTACTTCAATTATTGCTAGATGTACCCCGCCCGCACACCGCGCTTCCACCGCGTGGCCTAATAAGAAGAACAGATTTTCAAGACTTATGCCCGTTTTCACCGACATCCCCTAAGTTTAAAGGATCCCTTAGCATGGTTAGGGGGCTGTTAGAAGGTGGCAGGTGGTTTACCAACAGTAAGGGGTCAGTTAAAACGTTAACTTTTAACTGACCCCTTACTGTTGGTGAAACAGAAACCACCTTCTAACAGCCTCCTAACCATGCTAAGGGATCCTTTAAACTTAGGGGATGTCGGTGAAAACGGGCATAAGAATAACTATTTACAGTAATGCTATTCTAATTCTATTAAATTTCAGTCAAAATAGTGCAAGTAGGTATTATTTTTCTTGTGCCGAATGTTCGGCATCTGTACCGAATTTCGGCCGAATGCCGAAGTTCGGTTCAAGCTGCCGAAATTCGGTTGAACCGAATGTGAAACGAAACTCGGCCCATCCCTGATAATTATTTAACTAATGTACGTACCTATACAAACTATTGTAAAACATTTTAAAAGAGTAACGGTGGAGTTTCTTGCCCATTCTTCTCGATACGAAAACTACCTTTTGGAAGGGGCGACTAGAATCAATTCTATTACTTTGTGAATTTGACGTTCTACATGGGCCTATTTGAAATAAATGATTTGACTTTGACTTTGAATGAATGCTCGCTCTTTCATTCTTTTAGTGAAAACAACGTTACGGCGAGCGAGCGTGTTGTTCATGCAAACAGATGTTTTTAGTTTTGAGCGAACATCGACAGAACAGCAAACATTTGCTCTGAACAAGTGTTCGCTCGGCAGGGTATAGTGCCCCATAAGGACCAGGCCCAGGTCGACGGCGCGTTGTTTTCCACGCGCGCCTCAAAGAGATGTCAGCAGAATTGACGGGGCCAGTAAGAGTCTGACACACCCTCCTGCTTCACCCAGAGCGGGAGAAGTTATTTGATAATTTCCCAACCAAAAAAAAAAGTTGTAGTGAAAACAGATGTTTTTTGTTTTGACCGAACATCGGCAGAACAGCAAACATTTGCTCTGAACAAAATGTTCAGTCGGTAGGGTAGTGAAAACTCGGCTTCAAATAACATCCCGGTACATAAAAGTTCCGTTCGTCAATAAAATCTGAAGGATAAATGCGATTCTGTAGTTATATTCAATTTAACTAAAAACGGTGCTCTATAAAATGGATGAGAAACAACATTTTCACTGCAAATAGAAGCAGGAAACTTAAACTAGATTTAGATTTTATTTCCTCTGCAATTCCTAGGTAGAAAAACATTGCGCTTCGTGCTAGTCGGAGAAAATTTGTACTAGTTTGTCGTTATTTTAATAGCATTATTTTATAGATCTCAATCTACGAAATAATGGACTTTTATAATGAGGAAGTTTTCAAACTGCATGCTAAATTGGAGTGGTTCTATTTCTATTTTAGAACTCAATTGGGTTAGTACTACAGCTTCAGGTTGACGCGATAAGATAGCCCGCGAAATTAAAAATATCTTCTTTTTTTTGCAATTAGTAGGTCAGTATCAGGTTGTATGTTCACCAAAATTATGATTCACGACGGTAACAAATATCTTCACAGAATTTATAATCAATTAAATCAACAATCATGGATGCCAAACATGGTCACTACGGATAAAAGAAGAACAAAAACTCGGAGTTATGCAAAGGAAAATGGAGAGAAGCATGTTAGGTATTAAATTGTCTGACAGAATTACCAATGAGGAAATTAGAAGAAAAACTAAAATATCTGACATAGTAGAGAGAATAAGAAGTCTGAAATGGAAATGGGCAGGGCACATCTGTAGAATGGAAAACGAAAGATGGACAAGGAAAATCATAGAGTGGGTACCTAGAGATGGGAAAAGAAAACGAGGAAGGCCGCGGAAGCGCTAGGAAGATATATTTAAAGAAAGATGTGGACCAGACTGGAGGAGACAAGCTAGAGATAGGGAAAAATGGAGAAAGTTGGGGGAGGCCTACGCCGCAGAGGCGACTTCCATAAATAAATAATTTCACGTGCATGCCAACATTAATAATAATATTTTAATACTTATATATATTTTTTAAACTTTGTTTTGCTTACAAGCACTTATGAATAATAAATACAATTATAAATATGATTTTAACTCAAATAATAAACAATAATATTAATGATAATGAAATGTTAAAATGTAATAAACCATTATGTGTTAATATAAAATAATATGCTCAAATTATTCAATGTATTTATGGTAGAATAAAGGCTTTTTTTATTTTATTTAAATCAACAATACAACTCTCAAGCTAGAATTGGCCTCAAATGTCATAGAGCAAGATCTCAGGGCCTCCAGACGTTACTTATTTTCCGAGTAACAAAATGTTTGTCTTTTAATCTTCTTCCTTTCGTGTGGCTAGTGACTAACCTGGTGTCAGAGTTTTAAAGCCGCCCATGGGCCTCTGACTTGGCTTCACATGCCGTCGAGAAATATGTCTCAGACAGTTTCTTTTTTTATCTAGTTGACCTCTGAGATCATGACTACTTAACCGGGGCTTTCCTGTGGGTGCTTTAGCATGCCAGCCCGTCCCATCCTTGATGTCCTCCCTCCGGTTGACGCTCTAAGCCGAGATTCGTACCTCACAGGGGGTGCCCTTAGCGAGCGTTCACCTAGTTTTAATTAGCATAGTTGAATAACCCCTGGCTGGAGGTTTTAAGTGTAGTAGCTTAAGGCACCCACAGGAAAGCCCGGTTAAGTAGTCATGATCTCAGAGGTCAACTACGAGATGCCCTACCCTTAAATAAATAAAAAATCAAACACGCGATAAAGATAAGTATAACCTTATCGCTTTAATATTGCCACATCATCCCATTAAATAGATCCTCCGATCCAAAAAATACGTCGCCACATTAGCCCAATAGGAAGTGTGTAAATAGCTATCTACTTTCTACCAATTAATTAGTGTCAATAATTATCCGTGTGAAATTAATTATCATGTGTTCACGATAATATACTTTGGATCAAAGACTAGGAAAATATAATCTGTTAAAACAACAATCTGTAATATTTGTATTTCCTCATTACCATTTTTAAGATTCCGTACCCAAAAGGTTAAACGGGACCCTATTACTAAGACTCCGCTGTCCGTCCGTCTGTCTGTATGTCCGTCTGTCACCAGGCTGTATCTCATGAACCGTGATAGTTAGACAGTTGAAATTTTCACAGATGATGTATTTCTGTTGTTGCTGTAACAAAAAAATACTAAAAAACAGAATAAAATAAATATTTAAGGGTTTTTATAGATAATGAATGGTACGGAACCCTTCATGCGCGAGTCCGACTCGCACTTGGCCAGTTTTTCTAAATAGTATTGAATAAGCTTGGTTATGTCTATTTGTGTATTCGCATAAGGCTGTGTCCTAAATAAAGCGATCGTCCCGCGAACATACGATCGTCGCATTAATTTTGTTCGGTGAACGCGACAGAAGGCGTCTTCCTTTTTTCCGAACAAATGCAAGTAAACGTTGACGTTCAATGATGCGTTTATGAACGTAACGATCGCATATTCGCGAAACTGATAACTTCGGTTAGGACACGTAAGAGTTTGAAATAATTTGATGGATTTTGTTGTGTTTTGCAACCATCATTAAAGTTTTTTTTTAGGAAGAACACTGCCAGACTACGGCCTGCTACTGAGAAGTTCTTTATGGAATAACTTGGAACTATATTCCCCGACCTTACTCGGAGATCGAAACCAAGACCTCTTGCTCAGCAGTCGCGTTTGGTACCACTAGAAAAGGGAGAAAGTGTTCTTCTAACAATCTTCTCCTACTTTGTCCTTCTCATACTTCTGACTTTGTTCATTCTTCCTTTCATATTCAGTTCATTCTTCTATGGAATGCGCTTCCTCTTGATATCAGGACGGCCACCAGTCGGTATGCATTTAAGCGGAAATTGCAGTTTTTTTTTTAAAATAAATTGAGTAGAGTCATCTCAATACCTCTCTCCCTTGAATTTGTATATATTTATTTATATATAATAAATATGTATGTATATTATTTAAAATATGTATGTATGTGTATTATTTATAAGTTATTATTAACCTATTTATGTACTGTTATTTTATTTCTAATGATATATTTTTATTAATTTTTTCTTTGTTCCTCTCAAACAGCTCTGTTTGAGAGGAACAAAGAAAAAATTACCCTGCCATCCAATCTCTTCACCACCCTTGGTTGACTGGTAGAGAATGCCTAAGGCATTAAGTCTCCCTTTGTACCTTTTTGAGTGTGAAAAGTTTAAATAAATAAAGTGTTTCAGTAATCAAAGTCATATGTTGTGACGATCCTTGGGGAGGTCTGTGTCCAGCAGTGGACGTCTTTGGCATCAGACAAAGTCGTCCCCTGCTGGACATCGCTTTTATCATCATGATATCAATCAAGATGATAAAAGCGAATAGTAAGGGTGCAACCAACCGACGTCGACGACGAACATTCGTCACAAAATATGTGACGATGTGTCGATTTACCACGGTCTGGGTGCACTCTTACTGATCTGACTGCCTCGTTTTTTTTTAAATTCCTTCTGCACATGTGGCTTCCCTGGTACCTCATTAACGGCAGAACAATGTACTTAATGTCTATTAACTGCTCCCAATTTTTTTTTTTTTTTTACGTTCTTCCTTATAAAAAATCTGTAGGAGTGGATATATTTAGTAACCTGTTCCGCTTAGCTATTTCTAAAGAGTCATAAAAAACTCCTGAAATAAATTGACACGTGTTTCACCTCTCAACGAGGCATCCTCAGGATGACGATAGACTTGTCGCGAAGTCGAACACGGTTTGTTGCCACACCGAGCGCCGAGCGCAGACGCCTAGGTTAGGTTAGCTAAGCGGAACAGGTTACTAAATATATCCACTTCTATTGTATTTTATAATGGATTTCCGCAAGGTCACGCCTGAATCAATTAACTATCCTTCCTTGACATAGTCTTTTCATTATTTGACATTATTAAACTACTATTTTCTATATTTTTTATCAAATTAGATTTGTTACAGCTGTAGTGGCAATCATGTCATTTGGTTTAAATAGGTCTTTATTTTTATTATTTTATTTATCTTTTATATAGATTCTTTTCTTTTAGATTTTGTGAATGTGAGAACGTTGTAGGCTGTAGACTTGTGGACCATTTTCTATTTTACTAAGTACCTGATACTTGTTAAAATGCCTACCCTGTCCTCTCATACCCATTAACAATGTAATTTGAAAACATTGTAGAAGCCATTTATTTTTAAAAGAGTAACCGTGGAGTTTCTTGCCGTCTTCTCCATTGGAAGCCACCAATTGGAACCGTGCACTTAGCTTCTGACGTTTCATAAGTGCCCTTGTAGGTTTATGTGAAATAAAATATTTTGAATTTAAATTTGTTGACCTTGTGGTCGCAAGCGCCACTGCTGAGCATGGGGGACTGACGGTTTAATTACCGGGTCGGGCAAAGTGTTATTAGGTTTTTCCATCAGGAATTTCTTAGTAACTGCCCGGAGTTTGGAAGTTGACGGTGTGATGCTCCCGTGCCTCGGAAAGCACGTTAAGTCGTTTCCGTTGGCCCTGCACCTGATCTCTCTCCGGTCGTGTCGGATTGCCGTCCCATCGGACTATGAGAGTGAGGGACGAGAGAGTGCACTTGTGTCTGCGCACACACGCCTGCACTATAATATCTCCCGCGTCGAAGGCTAGTCTTCGCTGAAATTGGTACCCATGACCGAAATTCAGTCTGGAGGACTATTACTGATCTGACATTGATGAGCAGTGGCGATACACAAGACAGTTATTAATTACTATCTATAAACCCAGTAATTGCATATAGGAACTTCTAATTATGAGTAATTAACAAAAGGCTACATAGAATAATTATGCGATTTTATTGGAGCGAGGCTAATACACGTCTCTTAGTCTATGACGTCATCGTCTTGATTTATTGCCGGTTATTGTTCTATGTTTGTTAATAATGGAAAGAATACAAAATATAGAACTCATCATAACAATGCGGGGTTTATTAATTTGTTCATTAACGTACTGATGGGCTCGCAAATTGATTTCATGATACTGCGTATCGGCTAAAGCAGGGTTGTCGAATGAAACTAATGATTATTTGTGATAAATAAATGGAAAAATCCGGAGGCACACGTCGTGTTGAGGCATAAATCGAACAGATTACAAGTGACTCCAGATTTTTTAATTGTCTGTCTGTGATGTCTTGTTTATAGCTTTTCAGTTGGCGTTTTTGTCGTAGTTGGGTTTTAGTTCTTTTGTAACTTCTTTTTTTTGAGTTATAATATTTTTGAAATGTCTTAATGACCCTTTAATTTCATACCCAAAAGATAATAACAAAAAAAAAAAATTGTTCTTGACTTTTTCCTGTACAGGTGGGAAAGAGATGATGCTCTACAGGACGTATTGCTCCATCTTTTTCTCCCACTGAAGTAATATTAAAATAATACTGCTTTTGAGCTGGTGGTAGGCTCCCTGGGCGCCATGATTTCATTGTGACGTCACATAGCGATTAACTAGCGGACGATCAAAAGACGCTTCCAACGATAGCTCATTTTTCAAATTATGATAATATGTAATTTAGAAGTTATGAAAGAACAGATGAACATACATACCCACATACATAATTATATACATACATGTGGGATGGGCTCAATATAACTCAAATAAAAAAAAGCTGATTGCTTCTTAAATATCGTATTTTATTTTCCGTCTTCAACTCTAACGTCTTTACACCTTTTGCTTCATAGTCCACACCACAATTATTCTAATTATTGTACATCGTAATTGTTCATTCACTATCTCTTTCACTCCTTGACTATCTCGTATTCATCTCTGTCACTCGTTTATGCTTCACATCTGTCATTCATTTTCACGTTTCGTTTCACCATCCTGTTTATAACGTTTCGTTCCTACATACATACCGGTCAAAATCATAACCCTCCTTGCTTTGTCGGGTAAAAAGCCATTAAATAACGGTATTGGTCTCACATCCCTAGCACATATCATACACTAAACAGACATACTCATCAATCACGGTCGTCGACACAAACGATAATATTTTGTAGTCGACGCGTTCGCTATTGTTACTCGATTGTTTGATCATCCATCATCTATGGTTCGAAGTTAGATTCCCGATTGATGTTGAACAGTCATTTTTGACACGAAGTTCTTTAACGCGTCTTGCGGTTGACTGGTTGAAATCGTCACGTAAGGAAAAAACGTTATGCCCCCTCCATGCAATAGAAAGATACAGAGAGAGAGGGAAAGTGTGAACTTAACACGGTTAAAGTTTAGAAACGTGCCGCTTCGGTAGGGGGTAGGGCTGGAGGGGAAGGGGGAGAAGGGGGAGGGTTAGTAAAGTCCCCCTCCCCCACCGCCTGAGATACATAGTTTTTAAGGTCAATGTCAAACATTTCTAATGTCAAAATGAAATTTGAAAAACTTTTTACAAAAAAAAAAACAACCGACCTCCAAAAAAAAAAAACACTTCAAAGTGAAAAATAACTTTAATTTCGGAAGTCGGTGTCCTGGGTTTTGTATTTTGGTTTTTTGCCACCGACTTCCGAAATTAAAGTTATTTTTCACTTTGTAGTGTTTTTTTTTTTGGAGGTCGGTTGTTTTTTTTTTTGTAAAATGTTTTTATTTTACACTTTTTAGTTGTGGTACCTACTCCACACACATTCGAATACCCCTACCTGCTACCAGTGACAGAAACTTATCATATCATCCACATACTAAGTGGGAAAGAAAAAACGTATTTTGTAGCTAACTCAAAAACTATCCAAGCAAAGTTAATAAAATTTATGTGGGACCAATTCGAGAGCACAACCTTTCAAACAAAAAAAGAATTTTCAAAATCGGTTCACAATTGACGGAGAAATCGGTGGACAAACATAAAAAAACAAAAAAAAACATTTCAACATTTTTGAAGTAAGGTGCAGTCGACGGAGCCCCGCGGGGCTCCTATTTCTGTCTTACGGGTTTAAAGGATACTTAACACAAAGGAGATGACTTTCAAACCTAGCCTGTCCGTGCCGGGGTGCCCCAGGTCTCAAGCTCGCTAGGCTCGCTCTTGCATCCATAAATTAGATTTTTAAACTTTACGATTTTTTTAAATGAAGGAACACATCGTGAGTTACTCGGCAATATCCTAGAACCAAAATTCGAAGGCATGTGAAATTACCAACCCGTACTGGGCTCGCGTGGTTACAGCCCGTTCCCTCTCATCGAGAGGAGGCCTGAGTCGTATTAGTGGGAACATTATGGGCTGATTATGCAATAGTATGAGAGCAATGGTGGCCCAGTGGGAGCGGCCGCAACTTACGAGTTGTAGGTCGTAGGTTCGAACCCAGGCAGGCGCTTTACTTTGTGTAAATTTTCATCACCACTGCTCTCAAAACGGTGAAGGAAAACATCGTGAGGAAGCCGGCATGTCCTAGAACCGAAAATTTGAAGACATGTGACATCTACCAACCCGCACTGGGCCCGCGTGGTGGATTATGACCCACTCCCTGTCACAGAGAGGAGGCTGATGATGATGATGATGATGCAATAGTATGCTACGTATTTAGTTGATTTATTTATTTTATTTATTTAAGCCTTTTAAATTCCTTAGCAGTAATAAAACAGTTTTTTTTTACATAATTTTATCTAAGGACGAGTATAGGCCTTCTCCATCTCACTCCATTTTTTCCTGTCTTGGGCTGTTCTCATCCAGTCGTTGTTTGCGATATTTATAAGTTTATCTTCCCATCTTTCCAGGGGGCGACCTCTTTTCCTTTTTCCGGGGGGCCAGCCCATGTAGTAATTCTCTCTTTACCCTGACGTGCAATGTGACCAGCCCACCTCCATTTAAGTTTCTTGCAGTAGGTTAAAGCATCAATAACTTTTGTCCTTTTACTTTCTCTTATTTTGCTGTATCGTTTTTAACCGACTTTCAAAAAGGAGGAGGTTATATGTTCATCGCGTATGTTTTTTTTTTATGTATGTCCACCGATTTCTCCGTCAATTGTGGACCGATTTTGAAAATTCTTTGTTTTGTTTGAAAGGGTGTGCTCTCGAATTGGTCCCATATAAATTTTATTAACTTAGTAGTTTTTGAGTTAGCTACAAAATACGTATTTTTTTCCCACTTAGTATGTAGATGATATGTTAAGTTTCTGTCATTGGTAGCAGATAGTGGTATTCGAATGTGTGTGGGGTAGGTACCACAACTAAAAAGTGAAAAATAAAAACTTTTTACAAAAAAAAAAAAACAACCGACCTCCAAAAAAAACACTACAAAGTGAAAAATAACTTTAATTTCGGAAGTCGGTGGCAAAAAACGAAAATACAAAACCCAAGACACCGACTTCCGAAATTAAAGTTATTTTTCACTTTGTAGTGTTTTTTTTGGAGGTCGGTTATTTTTTTTTTGTAAAAAGTTTTTTTTTGTCTCTGAGTTTCAAGTTAAGAATGCTTCTCTCCATGGCTCTTTGGCATTTTTCAATTTTATCTTTCGTGTGCGTATTATAAATCCAGGTTTGACTTGCATATGAGAGGCAAGGTAAAAGACATGAGTCTAAGACTTTCTTTTTTAATCTTAAAGGTAGATCAGATTTTAGAACTTCTTTGTGGCTCCAGAACCTGTTCCATGTCATTTTTATACGTCTCTTTAATTCGTCACTGTGTCTTGATTTTGATAAAGATATTTGTTTGCCTAAATATATGTATTCATGAACATATTCCAACTGTCGACTCTCCTCAAATATGGGTCTTTGAGTTTTGTTACACATAATTTAATTTTTTTCGATATTTAATTATAGACCAATATTGCGACTGATGTAGTTAAGTTCGTTGATCATTTCTTCAAGTTGTGATGCGGTTTCTGAGAACAATATGATGTCATCTGCAAAACGTAGGTTGCTAATGTAACTTCCTTTAATATTTATACCTTTTTTTTAGTTGATAAGCTTTTATAAATAAATAAATTACTGGCACATCTGACATTTCAGCTTCCCTAGTACCTCATGAATGGCATAACTATGTAAACGTCTATTAACTGCTCCCAAATTACGATGATTATTTTATTTTCCTTTTTTTATATACTTCCTTGACATAATCTTTCATTAATTGACATTTTATACCTACAATATTCAATTTTTTTTATCAAATTAGATTTGTTACAGCTGTAGTGGCAACCATGTCATTTAGTTTAAATAGGTCCTTATTTTATTATTTTAGTAATCTTTTGTATAGATTATTTTGTTTTAGATTTTGTGAATGTGAGAAGGTTGTAGGCTGTAGACTTGTGGACCATTTTCTATTTTGTTAAGTACCTGGTACTTAGGCCTCTCATACCTATTAACACTGTCATTTGAAAACATTGTATAAACCATTTATTTTTAAAAGAGTAACCGTGGAGTTTCTTGCCGGCTCTTCTCCATGGGAAGCGACCAATTGGAACCGTGCACCTAGTTTCTGACGTTTCATAAGTGCCCATGTAGGTTTATTTATGTGAAGTAAAATATTTTAAGTTTGAATTTGAATTCAGCTTTGTCACTACGGCAATGCATCTGCGATGCTTCTGATATTGTTGAAGTTCATAGACAGCGGTGAGCATTTACCTTTAAGAAGGTCGCCTGCTTGTGAGTGCGAGTCAGAATCGCACATGAAGGGTCTGTACCATCGTACAAAAATGAAAACATTTTTTTTTATACTTTTGTATAAAAAGCACGTTTCTTGTTTATAAAGTAAAGATAATAAAGTAAATAAAATAATAAAGTAAATAAAATAAAGATAAAAATTAAAGGGGGTCCCCTTTAATTTTTATCTTTATTTTATTTTATTACTTGTTGTTATAGCGACAATAGAAATACACAATCTGTGACAATTTCAACTGTCTATATTACGGTTCATGAGATACAGCTCGGTGACAGACAGACGGACAGTAATAAGGTTCCATTTGGTACTCTTCGGGTACGGAATCTGTAAAAAAGGGTTTTATGAAATGTTTTATTTACCGAGAGAGGCTGTCTAGATTTCGCTTTTTGCGCGGGTAAATTTGTATGTATGTGGCGAGTATTAAGCGTTTGGTTTCCACATAATTAATGGACTACCTACGTGCCTTCAATGTTTATGTGGTTCGAATATATCGAATATCTTCGTATCTAAGCGATTTCTGCGCAATTTCGCGCGGAAATTGCTCGTTAATTGGTCAGTTGTGCCACCGTGCACTATAATTGTTGTTGTTGCTGTAGGTAGGATATCGTTTTCAACATTAACTCAGATTGTAATTGGTTTGTTTTTGCCGTACTATAATCAATTTAGAAATTTTACCCATATTGATGGGTAAAAATGCAGTCAAAACATACTTCATGAAAAGTCGTTTAAATATTTTTCTGGTTTTGAATGAGCGTTATGAGGCGTGCACTTTTTGATTTTCTAAATATTTCATCATTATCATCTTCAGCCTATAATGTTCTTACTGCTGGGACACAGGCCTCCTCTCTGTGAGAGGGAGTGGGCCGTAATCCACCACGCGGGCCCAGTGCGGGTTGGTAGATGTCACATGTCTTCGAATTTTCGGTTATAGGACATGCCGGTTTCCTCACGATGTTTTCCTTCACCGTTTTGAGAGCAGTGGTGATAAAATAATTTACACAAAGTAAAGCGCCTGTCTGGGTACGAACCTATGACGTACAACTCGTAAGTCGCGGCCGTTACCACTGGGCCACCACTGCTCTCTCTAAATATTTCATTCTGTCATGATCATTCTATTGCTTTCATTTCAGTTTATTAGAGGTTGGTGCAAAATATCTTTTTCTTCTCTATGTAGTTGTCATATCAGTATTCACCCTATTTCTAGCCAATTCATCTTTTACATAGTTTACCGCAGGAGAACCAAGGTAATCGACATAGCCCGAAGAATTGCCAAACTTAAGTGGCAATGGGCAATGGGCAATATTGCTCGCAGAACGGATGGCCGATGGGGCCGAAAGGCGACCGCGTACCGGAAGACGTAGCGTTGGAAGGCCTCCCACAAGATGGATCGATGACCTTGTGAAGATCGCAGGAATCCGCTGGATGCAGGAAGCACAGAATCGGTCGAATTGGAGGTGCTTGGGGGAGGCCTATGTTCAGCAGTGGACGTCTTTCGGCTGAAATGATGATGATGATGATAGTCTGTCGATCGTTTCTTTGGGTTTCCTATTCTTAGGATTCTTAAGCACTACACTGCCATAACCACGATCAGTGGTCGCAGCGACACAGTAAACTATGAAAACCGACACGAATCGCGCACTTGGTCGCAACAGCCAACTAGCCGCAGACCATACAATGTATTTTATTTATTTATTGAACATTTTGTAGACTTAACAGGTCAACCCAAGGCGTCTACAAACAAGTTACATTTCGTAATATACGCGTACAGTTACAATTTGAGCTTAACATATTATATTATTAAATACGAATGAGCTAGCCTGCATGACATTGTGTGAGGTGGACATTTACCGCAGATATAATTTTGCACGGTTTGTCAGTGAATAGGTCCACATCTTGAGTAAGTACGATCGAGTTGAGGAGCGTAAGAGTACGTCACGTAGTTGCATTTCTTGTGGCACGGGTGCGGGAGCCAACCACAGCCAGCAGGGGCCGCCGCCGACGCAATCCGTGCTCCCCCGCACCCCGCATGGCTCCCATTGGAACGTTTAGGCTTATGTCTCTCAGTGCTGAGGGATTGTCGATTTTATTGGTAAGTAAATGGTAAAAGTGTATAACTGCTTGCAAGCTCCTTCTCAGCTCTAGAGTGTCGAGTCCGAGCATACCCGTTACAAAAAGCGAGGGATAGAGAAATGGGTACTTCTTCTTGTATATGTAGCGGCAGAACTTTTTGTGAACAATACCACTAGACGGCCACGGCTGGCCGGAGTCGTGGCCGTGGTGAGTTCCCTTATAGCCATCCACATAAATAAATAAAAAAAAAAAATAAAAAAAAAAAAAATAGCCTTTTATTACTTCCAGAAAATGCTTGTTTACAAGTTAAATAGTTTGTTAGTATTTATTTTAATGGATGGTATTTTTAATGGATAGTAGTTTAGTTTTATATAATTTAATTATTCTGTAAGAACCCTTTTGCAGGTAAAGGCCTCCTCCAAGCTGAGCCAGTTTTCTCTGGATTGTGCTGTTTGTGTCCAGTTTGGACCCGCTATGCGTTTGATTTCGTCCTCCCATCTGATGGAAGGCCTCCCTTTCTTTCTTTTGCCTACTGGCCCCCTCCATTCTGTCACTCTTTTTGTCCACCTTTGATCTTGTAGGCGTGCTGTGTGTCCGGCCCACTTCCATTTTAATGCAAGAGCTTGTGCTAAACCGTCTGTTGCTTTTGTGATGTTGCGTATTTTTGTATGCCTTATTTTATTTATTCTTTTTATGTTTAGCATACTCCGCTCCATTCCCCGCTGGCACGTTACAATTTTATTTTTAATATTTTTGTTAAACTTCCATGTCTGACAAGCATAGGTCAGGCATGGTATAAGGCAAGAATTCATAACCTTTGTCTTCAGTTTGATTGGCATGTTGCTCTTAAATATTTCTTTAAGGCTCCAGTACTTATTCCATGTTAACTGGGCTCTGCGCTCAACCTCTTGGTAATTGTTTAGCCTGTCGAAGCTTATTTGTTTGCCTAGGTAAATGTATTTATCAGTGTATTGGAGAGGCTCATTGTCGACGTATATTTGTACCTTGGTGTTGTTGGTCATTACCATGGTTTTAGAGAGGTTCATCTCTAGCCCGGCGAGCTTGCTAGCTTTGCTTAGTGACTCTACCATGTACTGTAGTTCATTTCCTTTCTCTGATATCAGCATCAAGTCGTCGGCAAAACGTAGGTGGTTTAAATACTTATTTTTTACTTTTATTCCGCATTCATTCCAGTCAAGCTTGCTTATTATCGACTCTAATGTGGCTATAAATAGTATAGGTGAGAGCGGGTCCCCTTGTCTTACGCCTCTCTTTATAGGGAACCAGGGACCGGTTGTTTCTAGCTTAACTCTACTTTTGCTCTTCCTGTATATGCCTTTAATTACTCTTAAATATTCGTTTTCCACATTTTGTGTTGTTAGAGTTTCCCAGATGTAGTTGTGTGACACTGAATCGAATGCTTTTTTGTAATCGACATATGCCAAGTACAGTGGTCTATTCTTCTCTTGATATTTCTCGATGAGAAGTTCGAGTGTGTGAATATGGTCGATGGTAGAAAATCCTTTTCTGAATCCTGCCTGTTCAACGGGTTGCCTTGTTTCTAATGTAGAGCTAATTTTTTTGGTCAGGATTGTAGAAAATAGCTTATATGCACTCGACAGCAGACTTATAGGTCTGTAGTTCCCTATATCATTTGGGTCGCCTTTTTTATATAACAGAATTATGTTAGATTCAGACCATTGGGTGGGTGTCTCTCCAGATTCGAGGATAGAGTTGAATAAATTTGTAAAGGGTGTAGTTAGTATTGGGGCAGATATCTTTAGAGTCTCGTTTGCTAGGTTGTCCGAGCCCGGGCTTTTGTCTAATTTCAGTTTGTTCAATGCCTCAATGACATCATTTTCTTCAATTTGGGGTCTTATTAGTATGTTACCGCCGCTACTGTTATTTTGGTTCTCGTGGCTGGTGTCTTCTGGCTCTTTTGTGCTGTAGAGATCCCTGTAGAAGTCTGTCGCTATGCTAATGATGTCGCCACGATTGTTTTTAGTTAAATCGCCTCGTTTTAGTTTTTCGATCCAAGTTTTATTTGGTTTCAGCTGTTTGTATGCTTTTTTTGTGCTACCAGTTTGGCTTAGGTGTTTTTCAAAAGTTTTATATCTGTAGTTGGCGTAGTCTTTTTTTATGCACTTGTTGACAAGCTTGTAAAGCGCCGAGATTTCGTTTCTTGTTGCTCTGGTTTTATTTGAACTTTTTTGCAGGTCTTGTCTTCTTTTAAAAAGTTTTGATGTACGCTCTGAAAATATTTTGTGGACTTTTTTTGGGTTTTGTGCTACTCGGGCGTTTTGTAAGCTTGAGGTGATGATTTTGATTAAGTTGTCGTAATACTTCTGGACTGGGATAGTAATCTCAGCGAACATTTGATCCTTTGATATGTAGGAGCTTAGGTATTCTTTGAACTTGGTGATTTCTTCTTCGCTTGTTATTGTGTTATGCTGACAGTTAGTAAACTTTGTTCTACTTTTTTTGAAATGTGTGTCATATGATATTGTAGCTCTTACTGGCCTGTGATCCGAAGGGTAGTTAATGTTCAGTACTTCTATGTTTTTAAACAGACGAGGTCGATTTGACAGCACAAAGTCGATTTCATTTTTGTTGTCTCCATCTGGTGATCGCCAGGTCCATTTTCTTTTTGTTTTTTTTTTGAAAAAAGTGTTCAAAATGAACAGTTTGTTTTCGTGGCGTAATCGATTAGTCTTTGTCCTCTCTCATTTCTGATTCCATATCCGTGTGTTTTCATGATTAAATGTTCCTCATTTTTTGGTTTCCCAATTTTAGCATTTAGGTCGCCCATCAGTATGAAGTCTTTGTGTGCTATTTCTATTGCCCTATTTACTGTCGCATAAAAGTTATCGATTTCACCATCGCTTGCTTGTGAAGTAGGGGCGTAGACTTGGATGATGGATAAGCTGGTGTTCTCGAATTTCAGATTCAATATGGCTACTCTTTCAGAAAGCCCGAGGTAGCCTTCTATATTATTTTTAAGATGGCATTTAACTATAAAACCTATGCCATGTCTTCCAGGTGTGTGGCCTGTATAGCAGAAAATAAAGTTTTCATGCTCTTCAATTTTGTTTCCAATACGTCTTGTTTCAGCTAATCCTAATATGTCATATTTAATTTCTTTGAGCGCTTCATTTAGCTCTAACAAACGTTCATATGATGAAAGTGTTTTAACGTTATATGTCATAATGTATAGCGTTTTTTGTGAGGTTTTTTCATTTTTTGGAGGGTTGTTTGGAGGGTTTTGGTCATAAACTTCCACGGTGACCAGCCGGCTTGGAAGATGAGTTTGGTGTTCTGATAGTGGTTGTTGTATGTTGACGTTGCGAGAGGGGGGCGGTAATTGCTATGTATTAACGTTATTATTTTGTTGCAGATCTGGTGAGTTGTTTGTGTTTCTGTTAATCAGGTAATTCAGCATGCCCGGTTTTAAAATGCCTTCCGATAGGCTAGAAGTTCTTCTTACTTTTGTTTGTGATTTATTTTTCTTGTAAGCCTGTGTGTTTGTTTCAGCTCCTTTTGTGGTTTTGTTTTCAGAAGAAGTTGAAAACATTCTTTTGTTATTTCCAGCTGTTTTGTTTCTTTCACTTATGACAAGCTTGTCATATTTTATTTTTACAAGGTTTCCCTTTTCCCTTTCGATTTTTGCTTGTTCTTGAAGCTCTTTCCTCTTCTCTAGGATATTTTGTGGGAAATCTTCCGTTATGTAGTAACCGGTATTTTTGAGTGCACTTCTATTTTTAAACAAATTAATTTTTGTGCCGAGTGTACAACAAGTGACAATTATTGGTCGAGGTCTTTCCCCTTTCTTGCCTATTCTCCTAACTTCTTGAATATCCCTGCGGTCCAGTTCTTGAGAGAAATGTTCTTTGATAAAGTTCACTATGAGGCTTTCTAGGTTAGAATATGATTTTTCTGTTTCTTTTATTCCGAAAAAGACGATGTTGTTCTTTCTTGCCTGTTTTTCTAAAAAATATAGTCGTTTTTCTTGGTTTTCACATTTTTCCCTTAGATGCTCGTATTTTTCATTGAATATTTGAAACTTATCTTCCAATATGCCGTTTATATTTTGCGTAACTTTTTCTGTCACTTTTTCTCCACTTTTTTCTATTGCTGTTTTCTGTTCATCTAAATCTCTTCGAATTTTTCGAAGCTCTTGCATAATTTCCTCCATTTCTTATACTTTCCAGATTGTTTTACAAATTGTGTAACGATATTGAAGTGATTGTTATGTTATGTTACTACTAGCGCCCCCTTGTGTTTCTATTCCGACTTGCTAAGATAGCTAGCTCTTTGGCGGATCGTTCGTAGATCGAAGATGGTTCGGACTTGTGTTAGTAATACGGGTAGCTTTCCACAGATGTCGCTAGTGTCTTTGTGCAGTTCTCACTCATTATTGCAAGTCATTTTTGATATTGAAAAAGTAGGGTTATTTGTATCACTTTATTTTTATTTATTTTTTAAAAAAAACGATTGCCGGGATCGTGAAGGCACAATTTATTTCAATTTTTGTTAGTCTTTCACTTCAAATGCATAAAGTGTGGAGGAAGTGTCTGTATAAACACGTATTACGACTAATTCACAGTCAAGGCGTTTTCACTGATTCCATAGTTTTCACTCAATGTTAGATGTTATCCATAATGTATGATGTAAATCACTTGTTTATTTCTTCACTTTTGCCTTTTCCACTAAGTAAATGCACTTGTTTTTATTTTGAGATCACTATTAGCCATCCACATACATACCCAAAACTTTCCATGAAACATTTTTCTCATAGCAAGGTTTTTCTGCAAGACACCTATCTAAAAAAATATCATAGCTAAAAAGAATAAAAGCTTTATTTGGAACAACTTAAGTTTACAATTTACATAGGAAAACGAAGATAGCCACAAAAGTAAAATACTGTGGCGCAGCCATCAACGCCCAACTCTTAAAATTATGTACACAAAGACATTGTTCCAGACTTCCCAAAGAAAGTTAATTAAATAATTACAAAAAAATAATTTAAAAAAAAAGAATTGAATAAAAAGAGAATATATGTGGAAGTTAATATGTAGTATAAGTATGTAGAGTGGGGGTGGGGGGTGAAGTGTGTATGTGTGTGTGTGTTTGTATGTTTACCGTGATTATGATGCCACAAGTTGCTAAGTTTCTTCATAAGACAAGGATTTAAGCCAGTTAGTCACTTTTCTCTTCAATAGACTTTTAGTCATAGGGTAAATATTACATTTTATATTTATGTCATTGTAAAGTTTACAGCTGATATGGTTGAAGTGGCGACCAACCAACGCTAACCGTAGCGCTCAGTCTTACAGACTCTGTCGGTACGTCGCTTCTTTGTTAGGGGTTGAGGGTCGTAAGGGAGAAGCAGGTGTTTCTTAAAAACAGTTTGTAGGACGAACAACTGTCTCACTGTGAGGACCTCCCAAAATGAGTACAGTTCAGAAGTTGGAAATCTAATAGGTTTTTTTGCCAGTACTTTCAAAACTGCTCTTTGCTAGCTAATACAACAACGCGTTCAGGGTGCTGTTGAGGCTGCCCCGCTACTGCAACGTGTCAGGGATGTTCGCGGACGCACATGTGCATGGATTGTTCCTTTGTCACAATGTTTAAGCGCAGTGCGTCGATGGCGCGTGTGGTGTGGGGCAGCAACAGCAGTGTCCTGCCTCTAATTTCGAGCAGGCTGGACTCAAAATCAAAGTCAAATAATTTATTCCAATCTGGCACATAAAAGGTACTTTACAACGTCAAAATTTACAGAAAATAGAATTGATTCTAGTCGCCCCTTCCAAAAGGTAATTTTCGTATGGAGAAGAATGGGCAAGAAACTCCACCGTTACTCTTTTAAAATGTTTTACAATATTTTGTGAATATTAATTAAATTCCTATACTAGCTGACCCCGGCAAACGTTGTTTTGCCAATTATTTGTTTGGGGTGGACAACCATTATCACTTAGGGGTATGAAAAATAGATAGTAGCCGATTCTTAGACCTACTGAATCTTTATATATATAATTCTTCTGTGAGTGTGTATGTCACTGAACTTCTCTCAAACGACTGGACCGATTTTGATGAAATTTTTTGTGTGTGTTTGAATGAGTCCCTGGGTGGTTTAGATTCACAATTGGACCCGGTAGGTGGCGCTGCGATCGAGTTATAGGAAACAGGACAACGTCTGTTCGGTCAGCTAGTATGCATATAAAATTTGGTAAAAATCAGTAAAGCCGTTTCGGAGGAGTAAGGTAACTAACATTGTGACACGAGAATTTTATATATAAGATGTTAAGACGATGTACCTGGAATAAGATTACTATACCACTATAGGTAAAATAATTAAAAATGAAGCAATGATAGAAAAAATAATTATGTGATGGATGTGGTGTTCACATATTTACAAGCATTGTAAAAGTACCTATACGATATTCCTAAAAAAATTACAAGTAATACTAATAAGTCAGTGTGTGAGTTCAAGTAATCACAGAATGTAAAATCAATGTTGCAATAATAAATGTCCGTACGTGAATCGCTGCTGCGCCATTTCCCATGGAATGGTGCAGTCGCGGTGAAGCCTCGGACAGTGCTGCCGCTATGTATATTGTACAGGAATTTGTTTAGGATGTAGATAAAATCATATACTAACATAGGATAAGTTTACTAACAAATGAGTCATAGTTACTTGAATAAATAAAAATTAAATTGAATTGATAGCTGGCTCTTTGCACGATAAGTAACCTTAGATGAAAACAAAGGAATGAGATCTATTTAACATTTTCTATAGTTATTATAATATTCAAATCCATATAAAACTGCAGATACCTGCTTATGTTTTTAATATTTTACAAAGCTCACTAAAATTATGTTAAAATAAATAGGCGAGAGGTTAACAAAAGTAATCTTACTTTTTAAGTAAAGTAAAACCTTTTTCTGATACAAATGAAAACCCTTTGAGATCTTATTGCCCGTAAATTCAATTATGAAACTCGGTAAAGTGTTAAAAGGGCAGTTTAGATACCTTGGAAAAAACTACAGGCTTTTTAATTAAATTTTTATTTACTTCTCATGGGACTCAAAAATCAAAATATTTTATTTCACATAAACCTACATGGGCACTTATAGAACGTCAGAAGCTAGGTGCACGGTTCCAATTAGTCGTTTCCTATGGAGAAGAACGGGCAAGAAACTCCACGGTCACTCTTTTAAATCAAAATATAGTTATACAAAATTGGTTACATCATTCATGTTGAAGTTATACATGTGAGAACGATGCAGAACGTTAAATAAAAAAAAATAAAAAAAAAACAATTCAAAAATCAATTTTAAATAAACCGTGGCAGCTAAGATATGACCAGTCCCTTCTGACAACGCTCGTTCACGAACATGACGCATGGATTAGCACCATTCAGCTCAACCATTTTGAAGGGACATTTTTAGGGCCGTCACCTCTGTCAAACCCCTGGGGAAACAAGCCGTGATGTTGTGTGTGTGTCTTGTCCTTTGACCACTATCTCACCAGATGGTAAATCTGATATCTTCACCAGTGAAGGCCAGTGAAGGGCCAATCGGAACGCCGAACGCGGTCGATGCGTAAAGTCGAGATGGTTAAAAGAAACTCACTAGGGCCTCTGATAATTTCATATGAATTTCGATCATTCGACACGCAAGTGAATGGTGTCGAGTGTCGAAATCCAACATCATGGGATCGGTTCACTAATAAATTTGTTTTTACTTTTAATTCTTTTTGTATTCAGACATTTTACTTTGAGTGAAAGACAAAAATGAACTAAAAGTGAAGCGTCTAATATCTGCTTAAACGATGATGCGGTGAACAGTATCTTACCAAGTGACAGTGATAACTATCAAAGAACTAATTGTCTTTTGTCACCTTCAAAAAAGTGCTGCTCTTTTTTTTTTTTTTTGCGTGGGAAATTATCAAATAACTTCTCCCGCTCTGGGCGGAGCGGGAGGGCGTGTCAGACTTTTACTGACTAAAACCCAACCGTGTTCCTTCGGTTGCCCTGTTGCCGGGGGCCACTATTTCCCTTTCGGCCCATATTCGCAGCCCCGGCAGGCATTGGCCCTAGCGGACCCCGTCAAATCTGCTGACATCTCTTTGAGGCGCGCGTGGAACACAACGCGCCGTCGACCCGGGCTTGGTCCTTATCGGACGGCGACCCATTGCTCGCCGTCCGCCTCCTCCATCGCGAGCATTACCATTTCGCAGAAGGAGGTGACGGCCTGCCATTTCGCCTCGCTCCGTACCTGAACCAGGGCCGGACGCGAGAGATCACCGTCGCCGATCGCCTCTACGAGGACACGGCGTTGCTCCGCCCAAGCCGAGTAGACCTCCACCGTATGCTCCACCGTGTCCTCAGGCCGATCCATACAATGGTGACACCCGGGTGTTTCCTCCTGCCTTATCCTGAACAGGAACTTCCCGAAGCAGCCGTGTCCGGTGAGGACCTGCGTCAGGCGGAAGGTGAGGACGCCGTGGCACCTTTCTAGCCACTCCTCAAAGAGGGGTCTTATCGCCGCAATTGTGGCGTGTCCAGCGCTGGGTTGCGACAATCGCACTCTCCATGACGCCATGAGATCCCGCCGGAGCTCTGTCCGCTGTGCCGCGATTTCTTGCGGCATCGGAGTTAAGCCCCGGCGTTTCGCCTCCTCGCGCCACTCCCAGATGTGCGCGAGGACCTTTGCCTCCAGATTCCATGGCGGTAATCCGGCAAGGAGGCTCGCCGCCTCGCAGGAGACCGTGCGGTATCCTCGGGCCAGCCGGATGGCCATGACCCTCTGAAAAAGTGCTGCCCTTGGCTTAATTTATTTATTTATTTAAAATAGGTACGCCAATAGCCTATACATTGTACATTAAATATTAAAAGTTAACAGGTATGGGCTCTTATATATACCAATTACAGGTGTACACGACATCCACGTAAAACAAAGCAACCTTCTTGAATTACATAAAATTAAAATATTAATTAACATGGAAAACAAAATAAAATCTTAAACAAAAAAACAGCTTTGACACAGGTCTAAAACAGAACAAAAAAATATTAACAAAAAAACCGGCCAAGTGCGTGTCAGACCACGCACAATGAAGGGTTCCGTAGTTGGGATAAATTTATCCCAAAAACAAACTTAAGTTTGTAGTTGAAAAATATATTCTCCCATACGGAATGTATGGGAAAACATGTTTTTGCAACTGCAAAGTTAAGTTAAGTTGGTCAATTATTACTCATTAACCTGTAGAGCCTACTTAGCTCTGATAGTTTTCCTTTTAATTTCGTTATATAAACTACTGTTGTGATTTTTTTCACACACCCAAAACCAACCATTTAGCCGGCAGGGGGGGGGGACACTTGACTTTAACAAAAATTAGCACTTTAAAGCTTAATATTTCGCAAACGAATCCCTGAATCCATGGTTTTCACAAACTCACAATATTTTTGAAGGACCTTTCCAATGATATCCCTCACCATGGCGTAAAAAAATAAAAATAATTAACATTACCACTTTACGTGTATGAGAGGTACCCTAAAAAAAATGTTTTTCATAATTTTGTTTTACCACTTTGTCGGCGTAATTAATATGTATACCTATGCCAAATTACAACTTTCTAGTACTAAGGGTCTCGGAGCTAGACCGCGGACAGACAGACAGACAGACGGGCATGACGAAACTATAAGGGTTCCTTGTTTACTACGGAACCCTAAAAAGGATCATGATTAGGTACAATTGTCTTCATTCTCAGTGTTATGAATAAAACACCGGTCAAGAGCGAGTCAGACTCGCGCACCGATGGTTCCGTATTATTTTAAATTTTCATCGGCGAGGCCTATATTCGTCAGAGAATTTGAACACTGCACACTGCGGTGTAGAATATTGCAGTTTCTGAAAAAGTGTGCTATTTAGAGACCGTTTTATTTTTCCTGTAATCTTTACATAAACTTCTATCACATACAATAATTTCAGATTTTTCTCTATGCAAACTTCGGAGATAAAGGTGGGAACGGTATTTTTTTTTTTCATTTTTCGTCACAATTCGAAAACTATGAGGCCTAAAAAAGAAAAAAAAAAGTTTAAGAATGTGCAAATAGCGCTCTTTTATATGATATCCCATATACCCTAGTAGCCCCACTTCAAATTTTTAAGACCCCCGTTCAGTCTCCGTTGCAAAAAAAAAACATACACATTTTTATTTCTTTCTTATTTTCAAAATAGTTGGGAAAACGTCATCTAAAACCATTACAAATTTCAAGTAGATAGCATTGGCAGTTGTTGAGATATCCAGCTGTGACAGATAGACTGAGTCGCACCATAAGGGTTCCTTTTTATCATTTTGGTACGGAACCCTAAAAAAGAAAATTTCGATTTTCTTTGTTATTAAACAAAGAAAATCGCGTGACTGCGAGACGAGAAGTGAAAAAGTTAATTATTTGAAACAAATGAATATTCATATTCTTTCAAGAAACACGTTCGTCACGATTTCCATATGAATACGCTCTGCAATAGGAAAGTTCGCGTGTTCGCAAATTTATGACGAATTTAATTAATATTCATACCTAGGTATTTTTACAGAATACATCTACTTACCAAGTTTCAACAGCATAGTTCTTATAGTTTCGGAAAAAAGTGGCTGTGACATACGGACGGACAGACATGACGAATCCATGAGGGTTCCATTTTTTGCCATCTGGCTACGGAACTCTTATGGATTCTTCATGTCTGTCCGTCCGTATGTCACAGCTACTTTTTTCCGAAACTATAAGAACTATGCTGTTGAAACTTGGTAAGTAGATGTATTCTGTAAACCGCATTAAGACTTTTACATAAAAATAGAAAAAAAAAACAATAAATTTTGGGGTTCCCCATACTTAGAACTGAAACTCAAAAAAATTTTTTCATCAATCCTGGGGTATCTATGGATAGGTCTACAAAAATGATATTGAGGTTTTTAATATAATTTTCTTCTAAACTGAGTAGTTTGCGCGAGAGACACTTCCAAATTGGTAAAATGTGTGCCCCCCCTGTAACTTCTAAAATGAGAGAATGATAAAACTAAAACCTACACCTAGCTTCTGACGTTTCATAAGTGCCCATGTAGGTTTATGTGAAATAAAATATTTTGATTTTGATTTTTTTTGAATAAAATATATGATGTACATTACCATGTAAACTTCCACCAAAAATTGGTTTGAACGAGATCTTGTAAGTAGTTTTTTTTTAATGCGTCATAAATCCTAAACCACAATTTACCTTTCATTCAATCAACTCAATTAAAGAACTTTTATATTTTGTTATTTGCTGCTACGGAACCCTTCATAGGCGAGTCCGACTCGCACTTGGCCGCTTTTTTAACCGACTTCAAAAAAAAGGAGGAGGTTCTCAATTCGTCGGGATATTTTTTTTTTTTAATTTTTTTTCCCCGATTACTCGAAGACGGCTGTCCCGATTTGAAAAATTCTTTTTTTGTTTGAAAGGGTATACTTTCAAGTTGGTCTCATTGTCATTTGGTCATGATTTGATGATGGGATCTTGGAGAAATCGAGGGAACTCTTCAAATATTAAAGGCACATCTATAGCGATTTGGGTATTTTTGATAAGCAGTTGACATAAGGCTATTGTAACTTAGATAAATTACAAACCAACCCACTAAAAAGTGAAAAAAAAAACGTTTTTACAAAAAACACAACCAACTTCCAAACTACAAAGTGAAAAATAACTTTAATTTCGGAAGTCGGTGTCAAAAAACTAAAATACTGATCTGATCCAAAAACACCGACTTCCGAAATTAAAGTTATTTTTCACTTTGTAGTTTGGAAGTCGGTTGTGTTTTTTGTAAAAAAGTTTTTTTTCATACGAAATTACGTACTATGATGTCATTTATTCGATGACACGTCGCTTACTCTGTGTAGCGACTACGAGAATGCTACGACGTAGCAAATGACAGCTACGCCGTAGCTAACGACTGGACATGTCCCTTGTAAGATGATCGTCGAATAGATAATTTTTTGACTCCGGTTTCTGAAAGGTATAATCTTACGGTAAACTAACGCTAAAAGTGTCAAATCGTAAAAACCATGTGAAATAGAGAGCCCGCCTCTATTTGGCACGGTTTTTACGACTTGACATTTTTTTAAACTATTCAAGTAAGTTTAATATTCATGTGTAATACCTAAAAACCTTCCGGAATAAATTATCCCATCAAAAACATAAATGTGAAAATGGGAGCCAAATTCCATAAATATGGTTGTCGACTTCGCCGACAAAAGAATTGAAATCTAAATGGGTGCCAAGTTCTGTAGATAATCCTGAAATTTATTTATAAGAACATGCAACTTTCTAAAATAAAATTAAAACACAAATTCTTGTTTTTTCTGCTATAACAATGTTTGCTATTTAAAAATATAACTTCTTAAATTTGAACAGTCGAATTATTTACACAAAGCACTTAGGATAAATTGAAGCTCAAGATTTGACTTGGCTAGTTTTTACATACAAGTTATCTTATATTTGGCTAATCAATTTATCATCTTTATATTTGTCTACAGTGTCGCGGTGCAAAAGAACTAAAACAAACAGGGTAACTTTTTTATGCTGGTGTGCATTACAGCTACGTCTTACACTCGCGCCACGTCATTGTGCTGTAATTTTACTTTTTTAGTGTGCGTGCATTAAGCGGCTAACAGTTGGACGCTATTTTTTTATCGAGTTTACAGCTTTGACTGTCTACCTAGGCATATTTAATTATTATTATTTAATTTTAAGTAGGCACTCAACATCAAATAAGTAATTCATGATGTGCTTACCTGTAAGAAATTTGTACACTAGTCTATAAGTTTATTGCATGTATCTCATATCTTTGTATCGGTGTACTTAATTGTTGGTGAGCCAAATAAATAAAGTTAAATATTCATATCTTTGTTCTTTATGTTATGCGCAAGTTACTGTTTCTTATTGTAACTGTAAGGTCAAAATATCTTCTTTCTCTAAAATTTCAGCTTGCTGGTAAAAACTAGCCAAGTCAAATCTTGAGCTTCAATTTATCCTAAGTGCTTTGTGTAAATAATTCGACTGTTCAAATTTAAGAAGTTATATTTTTAAATAGCAAACATTGTTATAGCAGAAAAAACAAGAATTTGTGTTTTAATTTTATTTTAGAAAGTTGCATGTTCTTATAAATAAATTTCAGGATTATCTACAGAACTTGGCACCCATTTAGATTTCAATTCTTTTGTCGGCAAAGTCGACAACCATATTTATGGAATTTGGCTCCCATTTTCACATTTATGTTTTTGATGGGATATCATTACTTTTTGTAAAGAAATTATTATTATTCGTCAATCAAACGTGATCTATTAGATTCTTTTTGTAAATATGCGTAGCAATATTGTGTAAGAATGTAGGTATTTCTTTCGTAACAATTGTTACAATTTTCCGCAATGATGTCAGATCGCTGAGCCGGCGCGGCAAAATTATTATTAAAAAAACGTGTACAGTCGGGGAGCCTTACGTCGTATGGTATTTTACTGTGGGGTCGGGCTGCTGACATTGAATCCATCTTTATTTTGCAAAAGAGAGCTATCAGAGCCATTTATAATCTACGTCGCCGCGAATCTCTCAGGAAACTTTTTAAAAGGATTAATATTATGACGGTACCTTGCCAATTCATTTATGAAAATATTATGTATGTAAGGAAAAATCCACATCTCTTTAATAAAATAAGTGATAGACATAATTTTAATACTAGAAATAAAGATAAACTAGATCAACCATTTTTTAGATTATCTTAAGTACATACATCTTTTATGGGGTACTGTGTTAAATGTTACAACAAAATACCTTGTGACATTTTGCAATTAAATGAAAGAAAATTTAAAACTCATATTAAAAATACACTTTGTAAACAAGCATATTACAAATTAGAGGATTATATCCAAGATAAGAGTGCTTGGAAACATGCTGGTCCTGCTCCATAGGACAATTTAGAATCAAGACAAAATCAAACTGTTTGCTAATTTAATTGTAAAATTTATTACTTTGTGTTTTATGACATTGATTTTACATTCTGTGATTACTTCCTCACACACTGACTTATTAATTGCAAAATTTTAGGAAAATCGTCTACTTTTACAATGTTTGTAAATATGTGAGCACCATGTATCTATCACATATTAAATTATCTGTCGTTGTTTCATTTTTAATTCTTTTTACCTATTGTGGTATAGTAATTTTATTCTAGGTAACAAATGTACGTACATATACAAACAATTGTAAAACATTTTAAAAGAGTAACGGTGGAGTTTCTTGCCCATTCTTCTCCATACGAAAACTACCTTTTGGAAGGGGCGAATAGAATCAATTTTATTATTTTGTAATTTTTGACGTTCAAAAGTGCCATACATGGGCCTATTTGAAATTAATGATTTGACTTTGACTTTGACCCCGTCAGGAACAAAGTTCCTTCTCACGTATGATTTAATTATTTAATTTTTGCAGCCGCCCCTTTTTTTTTTTAAGTATCTTCTCCCGCTCTGGGCGGAGCGGCAGGGCGTATCAGACTCTTACTGACTAAAACCCACCCGTGTTCCTTCGGTTGCCCTGTTGCCGGGGGCCACGATGTCCCTATCGGTTTTCTGCGAACCCCCGGCAGGCATTGGCCCTAGCGGATCCCGTCATTTCTGCTGACATCTCTTTGAGGCGCGCGTGGAACACAACGCGCCGTCGACCCGGGCTTGGTCCTTATCGGACGGCGAGCTACCCATTGCTCACCGTTCGCAAGCCCGCGCCTACGGTGGCCGGAAATCGGCTCGCGATTCCCGCCCCGGGCGTCTCCTCCTGCAGCGGTTAGGGGCGTGAGGGCGCGAACTTTGCCTCTACCTCACGCGTTCCGCCTCCTCCTTCGCGAGCATTACCACTTCGCAGAAGAAGGTGACGGCCTGCCATTTCCTCTCGCTCCGTACCATGGCCTGAACCAGGGCCGGACGCGAGAGATCACCGCCGCTGTTGCAGCCACCCCTTGGATTTACATTTTGACCTCACTATGGACTTAACTATTCGTAAGTTTATATAAAAAATTAAACGACAATAGTCCCTAAAACAATAGTCATACGATCTATCAATTCAAAAACGTCTCAAGCATAGTACCAACCTACCAACTACCTTGAACATACCAACCTGACGTTTGTAACAACGTTTTTCGAGATCAGAGAATGAATGAAATGAATTCACTGCCGCCTAACATTAGGGACCAAGATTTTGACACGTGACACATCAGTTGACTCGACGGGGTGTTTTGAATTCAGTCATGAAATTTAGGAATTTACATCAACTTTTGGCATTCGAATCAAAAATGTATAGTTAGCTGTCAAATTATAAGACGCTGGAGATCAGCGCCATCTGAAGTGAGCAAGTGGCAGTTTTTAATCCCATTTGAAAATTTGTCGTCATGACTGTCATTTTCATGGTTTTCGGGAGATAGTGCTGATATCGAATTAGATGGACATTCTGGATTTTAAGATGGCGGCTATTCCAAATAATAATAATATTGTAGATCAATTGTCATAGACATCAATTTCATGCCAATTGTAAACTTGATAATCATAATCCGTAAAAAAACGGACGTAATTTCGTCAAGTTCGTCTGTCCGTGCGTCCGGATGTCATACAGTCATTTAACATGGAGACTATTTACACTCTATCGATGAAAATTTTGAAAAAGGTGTATTTTTTGCACCGTTAAACAATGGTGTAGTGAAATTACGATAAACATAATAGTGGGGGTGGCATTCTCCATACTTACATATAACCGAGAGATGAAAAAAATCTATGCATATAAAGCGTGTATTGTTGGATCTCATAATTAAAATGTTAAGATGTTTCTAAGTGACTATGCTTTTGAAGTCAATAATTTTTGAGATACAGTTTATTTTCGGTTACAACCGCAGAATTAACTTTGTTTGTTATAGTTTTTTCGAGAAATACAAACTTATTTTTGCAGTCGATAAAATTGATACTATGCAATGTTTATGCGTAAATATTCATCCCAATTACGGAACCCTTCACTGTGCGTAGTCCGACATACACTTGGGCAGTTTTTTTTAAATTTCGTTTTGAAACTACCTCAAAAATAAACAATTTCTATTACTCGAGTAAGATTATCCTATTAAAAACAAATACTATCAAACTCATACAACTAAAAAAAATGATTGTTGGTTTTATGAAACCACGGTAAAAGTGAAACTTTACACGGTCAGCTGCTGCGAACTATAGGCGCCGCCATATTGGCCTTGGCTGCTCTGACGATCGCCTTTCACTTTATCCCTACTCCGCGGCCGACCGACACGCGATATGCAACACACAGACGAAAAAGTTTGAGACGATGTAATAAAAGTTTCAATTTAAAAATATAGACGTCATTTAAAAGTGTTTGCGGAATACCTACCTAATTTATATAATTAATTTAACATCATTCCCAAACAAAATTTTCTTAAGCCTACCTAAAAAATGTATACTAGGCATTCTATATCAGAAAGTATCAAAAATAAAATCCACAGTAAATAATTGTCCAATAAATTAAAAATAATTTTGAACAACGTTCCGAATTTAAATTCAAATAAATAGAAACAATTCGGCGCGAAATTCAATAAATGAGGTAAGTATCTATCCTCGTTCTATGTGTTGACTCGTTTTATATTGAATGTCCTAAAAACGATTAAACACTAGAAAAGTATAAATAATAATTTTAAACAATGTTTATTGTATTTAATGCTTAAAACAATTTTATTTTAATTTTCAAGTATAGATTTCAGACATTCGACATAATTATAAATTAATCGAGACAATCAAAATTGAAAAAAAAAAAAAAGTTTGGCATAATCGTTTTCGCACATCATTACAATAAAAAAAAAAACAATGATCGACGATTTTTAACACAAATTGAGTAGTAGTAATGAGTATTACGTGTTATTGAACATGTGTTCGTATAATAAGTAAAGATCTGGGCATTTTCTAGTTCCTTATAATATTTTTAATCACATTTGTCACATTTAAAGTCGTATCAGATATGTGTATGTGTGTTAATTGTGAAAAGTTAAAATGTAAACACGCACGATTGGCGCGAATCTTCGACTTTTGATATCAAAAACTTCATTACTACTACTTATTTAACTTGAAAAATGGATGAATTCGTCAAATAATTAAATGTTGTAATAGTCGCTGTCCTTATGGTGGAGTTTGGATGTTCGCAATCCCCAATTTTTATGTTTTTTAGCCTCGACCTCGACTGTCATCAAAATGGCGATTATCGCATTTACAGACTTGAATTTTATAAAGGTAAATTAATAATCTTGCGCGCTAAATATGAAAGATTTAATGGCGTAAACATTATTTTAGCCAACTCTCTTAATTAAAGATGAATAATCTCATTGGCAGCAGCATTTTCAGTGCTTCTATAGGAAGGTTTACTTTAACAAATAACACAACAATACCTAAATACTAAAAACATTTTCATTTCTCATAGAATTTAAAACGGCTTCAGCTTCATTCTCATAACGTAGTCATGGTATGAAAGCATACGCGTAGGTACGGTAGATGGTAGATGTACGCTTTCCCACAAAACAGTAATAAGCAATGATGATCTCTTAAACAATTTGTCCTATTTTGCTCACTTATCAATAATTATGTACACTAAGTCCTGCTGCTCACATGTCACGATTTGATTCTGGCCCTAACCAGATTATTGTTTTGATCTATTATGGGTAAATCTTTTACACTCTAGGGTGGCTCTGTTTTTATCATCACTTGCTTGCCTATAAACATCTCTGGTAGCAGCCTCTCTCAGTAAGCATGACAAACTTTATCCAAATGTAAACCTAACCTAGAAAGTAAGAAAATACTCTTATTGTTGTTTATTTACTTTTGTATAATAATTATATCACTCATAGTAATTCTGCCATTTTAAAAACACTAACCTGATGACTTCTGTGACTTGCAATTGACATGCCACATACATAACATAATATGCTTAGATTTTCCTGAGCAAGTAATACTTGGGATAGAGTTGTAGATAATATAATCAATAATGTCAAGTCTTGCAATAACACATGTCATCGTCATACCTGAAAAAAGTAAAAAAATTCAGTGTATTTACTTATGCTATATAATTACATCATACTATAGACATTTACAGCTGACGACGCGCGACGTACCCCTGACTGAACATATGTCTTCTACTAATAGGCTGCTAAAATCAATGAGGTTATACAATACGACGGTGTTTATAAATATTTAGAGAACATAATAAACTTACCCAGGGCCATGGAAAGATAAGCAATAGTTCCTCTGGCTTCAATTTAAATTGACAGCATTAAATCGTAACGTAATATAAGTATAAAGTAAATACGGAAAAATAAATTCAAATCAACGTAAAACAAACAGCCAACAATGCCATTGATCTGACAGATTTTTTTTGACAGTTTGACATTATGCATGGTGTCAGTGTTACCAGGTTTAATTATTTTGGTAATCGATTGACGAAATCGATTGGGTGATTATCAGTGATCGGAGTAGGTAGATTGATTTTACGTACTCGCATCATGAATAGTCATAGAAATCATAACATGGATAAGCCTTTTTTCCGGGATTTCATTTTGGTACTTACGGGATTGAATCAAATATTGTTAAAGTAAGGATTTTTAAACTACTACATTAGAAATTTATAGAATGCGATAGATAAATATTTAAAATATATTATATTGTTTTATAGTATATCTATCCTTTTCTTGGAGTCCGATCACCTATATACTATTAAACAGACAGCAAAAGGGTTGAACATTTCTTATTCATATTGATGTATTCTTTATTCTACACATTACAACATTTGAAATTCCTTAAAAAATCTTAATAATTTCAAAATCCCGGAATCCCGGAGGCGTATCCATACTAATATACGTGCCAGTTCATTGACCTCAAATCAATCTACTTACTCTGATCACTGGTAGTTTATAAAATAACATTACTGCCTCGAAACACTTTTAAGTTGTTGAGTATATTCAAACCATATCATATTTTATTTATTGTAAAATCATAATTTTACAGTATTTGAGTGTAATAAATAGCATTTAAAACATACTCGTGTAGTGGATACTCCACCTACTCCATGTGGGTTAGTATCGATATTTTCAATCGATTACAAATTATTTTATTGGAATAGTCTGTCATCTGGCAACATTCAGGTTAGGATTGAATGGCGGATGTAGTTCTTTAAGTATCAACAAAATAAATATTTATTAGGTTCTAGAGAACCTAATAAATATTTATTTATGCTAGAAGAAATAAATTTTGATAAAACGACTTGAAAAAAATACGACATAATTTTTGATAAATAAGCTTTGACACAGTATCATACCATGGGCCTGCTTTCGGGAAATCTCTTTTCAACTTTCTAGGTCACCCGGAAATGGGTTAAATGTTTTTGATGTCTAGTGGCAGGTCGTTGATAAAAATGCCGATTTTTATACGTTAATATCTCAATAATCGTTTGAGTTTTATTTATGAAATTTGGAGTTCTAGTTAATCTAAGGGGTTTTTATAAATAAACCAAATTTCATGAGTCTATGTTACATAGATTTTGAGTTATTAAGGGGTCAAAAGTGGCTCCAAATGGTTCGTGTAATATAACACACTGCAGCCGTGTCTTGCCAGGAACTTGGCTCGACACGCTGCCGCGTGTCTAGATCTAAATGATGCGGACAATCGCATCAAAAACCAAGTTTGGAAGTACAACGCATTCACACAGACAGACATGCAAAGCGAATTTGTTTTATACTATTTATTTTTTTATCGAGGAGGAGCTCGTGGCTAAGCACTAACAGCCGCACGGGTCGATCCATCAGGTTAAGCTACGCTTGCCGGGGTTGGTCCGTGGATGGGTGACCATTTCTACATACCAAGACTCCTCCGTGTCTCGGAAAGCACGTTAAGCCGTTGGTCCCGGCTGTCATTCGTGGATCTTTGACAGTCGTTACGAGTCGTCAGAAGCCCGAAAGTCTGACAACCAGTCTTACCAAGGGTTATCGTATTACCTAGTTACTGGGTTGTGGAGGTCAGATAGGCAGTCGCTCCATGTAAAATACTGGTATTCAGCTGTATCCGGTTAGACTGGAAGCCGACCCTAACATAGTTGGGAAAAGGCTAGGTACATTGACTATTTATTTTATATTTATTTATATTTAAAAAAAGCTTTTGCCTGCGCATTCATCCGCGTTGAGTTCAGAAATTATAACACGGAAACATAAGATACTCAACAGCGTCTCTCTGCAAGTGGATATCTTTACATGCTCATTGGCGGAATTCCAGAGGGTAACACTTAACATATTGTCCTCTGTATGACTTGTGCCACACAGTGGACATTGTGACTACATTGCTGTATTGGGTTGAACCTGTTAAAACAAATGTAAGTGTGAATAGTAAATAAAAACATATTTAAATATTTTTTATGTTAGCCTACACTGTCCCACTGCTAAGTAAAGGCCTCCCTCAAATCCTTCCAAGCATCCTTTTCCAAGGCCACATCCATCAAACCTTTAATTTTTTTGGGTGGGAAATTATCAAATAACTTCTCCCGCTCTGGGCGGAGCGGGAGGGCGTGTCAGACTCTTACTGACTAAAACCGACCCGTGTTCCTTCGGTTGCCCTGTTGCCGGGAGCCACGATATCCCTTTCGGTTTTCTTCGCAACCCCGGCGGGACATCCATCCAACCCTTACGGTACGCATATAGGTTGTCTCGCCATCTCTTCCTGGGCCAGCCTCGGCGCCGCCGTCCATCCTCAGGCACCCACCGTGTGGAAACATATTACCGGGATAAAAAGTATCCTGTGTCCTAACCCAGGTCATGGCCTATTATTGTGCTAAACATGCAAATCCATTCAGCACTTAAGGCGTAAATAGAAATTATTTATCCGGGTCACAACCTTAAATCAACAACGCAACGCGCAACGCGCTTCTATGCAACGATGCGGAAGCGGAGCGCGTCTCTGGTGCGCAGGGTGCGCGGCAGCCCCAACAGCGTGCTGATGATGATAGCTGACAAGCTCGACTTACCGTACATACGACGCTGCAGTGACTTGCACGTCACCATCAGTCGTCGGCCATTAATGTTGTGTTAGTGTAAGTGTTGTATGTAAGGTGGTTTTTGTTTTGTATTTTACTGTAATGTTAATGTATTGTTTGATGAAGTTATGTGTGTTGTGTTGTATTTTTGTATATTGTGTATGAGTCATTGTAACTCGAAGAAATAAATGAGTAATTATAAATCTTTGAAATCAAACTTTGTGTATCTTCGAGAAATCAACAAATAAAACATAATGACCATCACAACATCAATTTAATTAAAGCTGAATTACAAAAATTCAAATTGTAGCCAGCAGCGTAGTTAGTAATGAGATTCATTTGATTTAATTCTAACGCAGCGTCTGCGTAGAACAGGTCACCACACACATCCTGCTGAATGATGCTCAATGCAAGCGAAGAACGTTCTTGCATAACTTTTTTTCATCATTGTACGAAGATATTGCTTACCATAAGCAAGTAGCTTGCATCGTGTCATGACTTTATAGATAAAAACTTTGAATTTACACTGGCCTAAGAAAGTCCATAGTGTCTAAAATGTAACTGCATAAAGACGTTTATAGTGTCAAAATAAAATAATAATAATGTTGTATGTTGCTCCCTTACCGCTACGTCACTATGTGCTAGAACGTTTCCGGGGGCCTATTATTGAGTGTGCAAATCATCCCTTTTTTTTTTTGGTGGGAAATTATCAAATAACTTCTTCATCCCCTGCCATTTTATCTGTGTTCATATTCAACAATTATCGGGTAGGGGCCATAGTCTTTCCATAGTTCCTGGAAACCAGCCCACCTTAGCCACCCAAACCCATAGTCCAATATCTTTCCATATCTTTATCCTGCAATCATTCTACACCAACCGGGGTTTGTCCTTGGGTGCACTTGCATAGTACATACAGAGATAATTGTTGGTTGGTGCCTCATAACATTAAAAATAACAGGTAATACCGAAAAATGTCGAAAGTGACATAAAACGCGCGTCAATGTCAAACAGCGGGGCTTTTTTCTTTTTTTTTTTTGGGTGGGAAATTATCAAATAACTTCTCCCGCTCTGGGCGGAGCGGGAGGGCGTGTCAGACTCTTACTGGCTAAAACCCACCCGTGTTCCTTCGGTTGCCCTGTTGCCGGGGGCCACGATGTCCCTATCGGTTTTCTTCGAACTCCCGGCAGGCATTGGCCCTAGCGGACCCCGTCAATTCTGCTGACATCTCTTTGAGGCGCGCGTGGAACACAACGCGCCGTCGACCCGGGATTGGTCCTTATTGGACGGCGAGCTACCCATTGCTCACCGACCGCAAGCCCGCGCCTACGGTGGCCGGAAATCGGCTCGCGATTCCCGCCCCGGGCGTCTCCTCCTGCGGCGGTTAGGGGCGTGAGGGCGCGAACTTTGCCTCTCCCTCACGCGTTCCGCCTCCTCCTTCGCGAGCATTACCGCTTTGCAGAAGGAGGTGACGGCCTGCCATTTCCTCTCGCTCCGTACCATGGCCTGAACCAGGGCCGGACGCGAGAGATCACCGCCGCCGATCGCCTCTACGAGGACACGGCGTTGCTCTGCCCAAGCCGGGCAGACCTCCACCGTATGCTCCACCGTGTCCTCAGGCCGATCCACACAATGGTGACACCCGGGTGTTTCAATGTCAAACAGCGGGGCTTGAACATTAAAACGTAACATTTTTGAAGGCCAGACCGGTTTAAATGTAATGACTATTAACATCCAATCCATCAAGAAACAAACAAATCATTTATCTTCGTCTGCTTCGTGTTGATGTTACGATAGTGTTAGATTTAAAGGGCCCGAAACTGAACACACAGAATCAGAGTTACCTCTGCAATGCAACTGCATTGCGAAGGGCACTTTGGTCGCAAGTTTTGGGGCACAAGATACAGGATAAGAGGTGAGACATTATTTGTGGCTCACCTTCGATTTATCGAGACGTAATTGGGGCCACTTAGCCAGATTGATATAGCATCTTCTCAGTTTGACTTGGAGTTAATTAATTACTTATACGAGTTTGGCCAATGTTTCCAATGACTAATATGCAGTTGTAAAAAAAACATGGAAGCACTGAAACTATTCTTTCTAAAATATTGCGATATTATAGATATTATATATAATATAGAACAAATCTAAATAATACGGACTACGTATAAAATCAATTTATTGAGGCTAAGATTACAAAAATGCAAACTGAAGCAACACAACAGTATAATTAGTAAGACAGCTCATTAGACTTAATTGTAAAACAGCGTCTGCGTAGAACAGGCCACACACACGTATCTTGCTGAATGATGCTCGATGTAAGCGCAGTACGTTCTTGCAAAGCTTTTTGTCATCATCTGTCAAAAATTGCAATGATAATATTATTATTAATTATTGAAACTCTACTGTGTTTCACGGTATGGGTATAGACTGATCTACTGATCATAATAATTTGTCTAGATTGGTTGGAGCCGACACTGTAAAGTCTTCCCTGGTACCTCATTAACGGCATAAATAAGTAAGAGTCTATTAACTGCTCCCAAATTACCATGTTTATTTTATTCTTTAATTTTTTTTTTTTACATTCGTCCTTGACATATTTATTCTATTATTTGACATCATATACCTACGATTTAATTTCAACTCTTTATTTGTGACTTTTGTGGACATAATAATTATTCAGATTGATTACAATTGTAATAGCAATCATATAATTGCGTTTTAATAAAATAGGTTTTTAATTTTATTAATTTATTTATCTTTTGTATAGATTATTTTCTATTTTGTGAATGTGAGAACGCTGTAGGTTTAGTGAATTGTAGACCTGTAGACCATTTTCTATTTTGTTAAGTACTTAGTACTTATTGAAAGACCTACACTGTCCTCCCATACCTAGTAACACTGTAATTTGAAAGTATTGTAAAAGCCAATTATTTTTAAAAGAGTAACCGTGGAGTTTCCTGCCGGCTCTTCTCCATAGGAAACGACCAATTGGAACCGTGCACCTAGCTTCTGACGTTTCATAAGTGCCCATGTAGGTTTATGTGAAATAAAATATTTTGAATTGAATTGAAATGAATCTACGCTTGTCAACGACACAGTAACTATGTAAATGTTTTGAAATAGACAACTGGTGATACTTTGATATTGAAGGACTTAAAATAAATGGAAATATTTAAAGAAGAAAGTAACGAACCCGAGCAAGTTGACTTCAGAATAAGTGCGCAAGTATCTTGAACACTCTGAATAGGTAAGTAGAATTTCTCGCATTCTTGAATCAACATTGACTGCCACATCACATCCTTTATTAACCAACTTAAAACGGACAACAACCGTATAATTGTTTCATCCTGTAACAAAATATATGTTTGATGCTTTTATCATTCTATGCTGAATAAAGAGATGTTGGCAAACAAGAGTAGATAATAAATAATTACTCGCCATGTTATTAGCCATTTTGCCTTTTTTAAACGTTTCAATTGCCACTTGAAAGTAACACAGAGAATTAAATAATACGAAAATGTGGAATAGCATCTGAAAAAAAGAAAATGATTTCGTGAATTTTATGGAAATATAAAAAAAATTAAGTACCAAGGTAGCAAAGTACTTACGAATGGCTGAGAACAAAATTTATGGATGTTATAACATTCTAATATATTAACGTAAGCTTGAAATACGTTTTTACTATAATTTTCGCCGTTCGTATTTCCTAATTCTTGCCAACTTAATGCTTGGAAATTCCAAAGAATGACTTTATTTTTCAACATTTGAATGATTCGCAAGGCATAAACTATATTGAAATCGAAAAATGTCAAAAAGTAGCTAACAAATACAGCATAGAAAGGTACTCCTAGCTGCCACATAAAATATGTGTGGAGAATGACATAAAAACATAGAATAACGATTCCAAGAATCCAATTCCAAATTATGAAGTGGTTAGAACTAGTTTCATTGTTGATGAATCTGTGCACTTTTTGGAAAGTTAGCACAAACTGCACATTGTTTTTGGTTTGAATGATCCCGATTACGAAATTCATAGCAAAACCGATACAAAAGCAGAAACAGTCGAAATAAAAAGTAACATAATGGAAGGAAGTTCCTAGGCTATTTTTATTTAAGGCTACCAAATAGGTACCGAGTACATTTAAAAATATAAATACTAGTGTCGCAACCAATGAAACAAAGTTTGAGATGAGGCTATTTGGAATTATAATATTATCTTTGACGCGATATTTCGGACAAAACATGATATCTTGCATGAGATTCAAAGGTAAGAGCATCGACCGCACATCTTTGTCCACCGTGTTGTTTAAGTCAAGTTTCACAGGATATTTTTTTCGAATATTTCTAAATGTCTTCATTTTTCTCAACTTAAGCGCTAGCTCTCCGGCACACAAGTGATACAATGATCGATGGTTAATGGATTGACTATTTACATCAAATCCATTAAGGTAGGCTTATCTTCAATGAGAAGCTTAAGAATCTTTTGTAAGAAGGACGTTCACGCCTCATAAAAAACATAACTCTTAAATTAAAAACCCCTAAATAAATTAAATCAAATAATATTTATATTCTTCTGAATAAAAATCTTGAATATTCCGCCAAACAAATTAAAGCAAATTCACCTCTTCTATACTCAATATTCAGCCTAGAAACAAAAATTCTAAGTTTACGTAAGTTTTACTTAGTAGCTAATTTTTAGTTAATTAAAAACTTGTTTAAAAAGATTTCTACTTAAAATTAATTTTGTACTTTTTAGCATTATAATTTGTTTAAACATCTCTTCTATCGCTTTCACTTGTAAGGTGCTTCTCAAGACTAATTCGACGAGCTTAACACAATAGGGGTATCTTATTTAGTTGAGGAGTTTCTGTGGCCACCTTATGGATCCACCATCATATTCAAGACTTCTACCAGGGCTGTAGCACATGTCAAGACAAATCAAAATACTGAAAGACAACGGGGCTAACCTTTTTTCGATGAAAAATTTCTATGGCAAGCTTCCAGATTCATCATCAGATCCTGGATCACACTTTAGGCTAGCTTACCTGCTTATCAAGACATTCAAATAGCCGGAAGACGACAAGGCTTTCTTGAATAAGTTGAGAAGTTCCTATTTCCACCATCTGGCTTCATCATTGGACCGTCGAATATATCTTGGGTTATAGTTTTTCTCAAGACGAAACAAAGGAACCCAAACACAAGCTATCTTGTGTATTTAAGAAATTCCTATGGCGAGTTCTCAGCTTCATCATCAGATCCTGGATCACACCTTGGACTAACGTACCTACTTGTTAAAACAAATTCAAATAGCCGGAACAGAACGCGACTATCTGGTTCACTTGAGGAGTGCCCATGACATCTCCCGGCTCTATCATCCGACCCTGGACATCACCTAGTGTTATAGCACTTGTCAAAACATATCAAATGAGTTCAAACAATATGTTGCTATTTAGTTTGTTTGAGGAGTTTCTATAGCCACCATCTGGCTCCATCATCAGAGCCTGGACTATTCTACCTTGAGCAATTATTTTTTTCCCAAGACAAAACAAACGAACCCAAACACAACGAAGCTATGTTGTTTTGTTGAGGAGTTCCTACGGCCACCATCAAGTCCCATCATCAGACCAGCTCCGTTGTCATCGAAGTTATAAAAATAAACCAACTTTCAGCTCAATCAGATGCCAGAAAGTGCTTGAAAAATGGATGATAAAGTGAAATCATAAATATACCGGAAACACATACGAACGAAGCAAGTTAATATAAAACTTGTAAAAAGTTCGAGATGAGGCAATTTGGAGTTACTATATTGTCTTTGATACGATATTTCAGACAGAACATGATATTGTATTGCATTCAATTCATATGTAAGAGCATCGACTGGACGTTTTTGGTCACCGTGTTGTTTATGTAAAGTTTCATGGGATACGTTTTTCTGATATTTCTAAAGATTTTAATTTTTCACAACTAAAACAGTAGCGCTCCGGCATACACATACAAGTAATACAATAAATCGATGGTAAATGTATTGACGGTTCACAGCAAATTCATAAAGGTAATTATTATGAAATGCACAAAGAACTCGTATAAATAATTAATCTTCTTTCTGTCAGAGCGGTGGTAGCACAGTGAAAACGGCCGCGATTTACGAGTCGTAGGATCAGACCTTTTTTTTTGGGTGGGAAATTATCAAATAACTTCTCCCGCTCTGGGTGGAGCAGGAGGGCGTGTCAGACTTACTGACTAAAATCCACCCATGTTCCTTCAGTTGCCATGTTGCCGGGGGGCCACGATGTCCCTTTCGGCCTTATTCGCAACCCTAGGCATCGGCCCTAGCGGACCACGTCAATTCTGCTGACATCTCTTTGAGGCACGCGTGGAACACGTTGCACCGTCAACCTGGGCCTGGTTCTTATCAGATGGCAAGCTATCCATTGCTCACCGTCCGCAAGCCCGCACCTACGGTGGCCGGAAATCTGCTTGTGATTCCCGACGCCCAGGGCGTCTCCTTCTGCGGCGATTAGGGGCGCGAGGGCGCGAAATTTGCCTCTCCCTCACGCGTTCCGCCTCCTCCTTCGTGAGCATTACTGCTTCGCAGAAGGAGGTGACGGCTTCCCACTTCTTCTCGCTCCGTACCATGACCTGAACCAGTGCCGGACGCGAGAGATCACCGCCGCCGATCGCCTTCACGAGGACACGGCAATGCTCCGCCCAAGCCGGTCAGACCTCCACCGTATGCTCCACCGTGGTAGGTTCAGACCTGGGACTTTACTTTGGATAAATTATTTCACCACCACTGTTTTCAAAACGGTGCAGGAAAACATCGTGAAGAAACCAGTATATCCTAGAAACAAAAATCGAAAACATGTGACATCTATCAACTTGCACTGAGCCCGCGTGGTGGATTATGGACCACTCCCTCTTACAGAAAGGAGGCCTGGAGGCCTGGGCCAGCAGTGGAAATATTATAGGTTATTTATTATATCCTCTTCGTGTTGATGGTGATAATAATAATTTAATAATGGTACGATATTGTTATATTTTCCGGGCTTGAAACTTTGCCACTTCAACGATATTGTCAGTGGCAGCGAAGATGTAACTCTGCTTGCAGGTTTTAGGAAGGATATTAGGAAGCCCCACTAAACCAGATAGAGACTGCATCTTCCCACTTGAATTCGGAGTGAATTAATTACTTTCATGATATTGGCTTCACAAAAATAAAATAGGTAAACACATTTACATAAAAACTTGGAAATACTGATTACTTCTAGAATGATAATGCTGACTACTCTCAAAATCAATTTATTGAGGCTAAGATTATAGAAATGCAAACTGAAGCAATACAATAGTATAATTAGTAAAACAGCTCATCAGACTTAATTGTAACACAGCGTCTGCGTAGAACAAGCCACACACACGTATCTTGCTGAATGATGCTCGATGTAAGCGCAGTACGTTCTTGCATAGCTTTTTCTCATCATCTGTCAAAAATTGCAATGACAACATTATTATTCAATATTAAAACACGGTAGGTATAGACTTATCTACTGATCATCATAATTTGCATAAATTGGTTGGTGCTGACACTGTAAAGTCAGTGAGACAGTAACTATATAAATGTTTTGATATAGACCACTGGCGAAACTTTGATATTGAGAACTTAGTATAAAGGGAAATATTTAAAGAAGGCAGTAACGAACCCGAGCAAGTTGACTTCAGAATAAGTGTGCAAGTATCTTGAACACTTTGAATAGCCAAGTAAAATTTCTCGCATTGTTTGATCAATATTGATAACAATATTACATCCTTTACTAACCAACTTAAAACGGACAACGACCGTATAATTGTTTCATGCTGTAACAAAATACACGTTTGATACTTCTATCAATATAACCTGATTGTCATCATCAATAATAAGAGTAGATATTAAATAATGACTCACCATGTCATTAATTATTTCACCTTTTTTAAACGTTTCAATTGCTATTTGAATGTAACACAGAGAATTAAATAATTCGAAAATGCGAAATAGGATCTGAAAAAATTAAAAAAGGAATTAGTGACATTGTCAAGGATTTAAATTTTTTTTTTTTTTTTTTTTTTTGTCTAATCATCTATTTTATTGCACAGAACCAGTTACATTAATTAACATATAAAGGATTTAAATTTGTAAAAAAAAATTGTAAGTACCATAATAGCAAAGTACTTACGAATGGCTGAGAACAAAATTTATGAATGTTATAACACTCTAATATGTTAACGTAAGCTTGAAATGCTTTATTCCTATAATTTTCGTCGGTCGTGTTTCCTAATTCTTGCGATACTTGGAAATTCCAAAGAATGATTTTATTTTTCAATATTTCAACGATTTGCAAGGCATAAACTATATTGAAATCAAAAAAAGGCATAAAGTAGCTAACATATGCAGCATAGAAAGGTACATCTAGCTGCAAAACAAAATATGTGTTAACAATGACATAAAAACTGAGAGCAACGATTCCTAGAATCCAATTCCAAATCATGAAGTGGTTAGAACTGGTTTCGTTGTTGATGAATCTGTGCACTTTTTGAAAAGTTAGGACAAACTGGACATTGTTTTTGGTTTGAATGATTCCGATTGCAAAATTCATAAGGAAACCGATAAAATAGAAGAAAACGTTTAAGTAAAAAGTAACATACTCAAAAGAAGTTCTGAGACTATCTTTATTTAAAGCTACCAAATAAGTACTGAGTATATATAAAAATATAACCACTAATGTCATAATCATCGAAAAAAAGTTAGAGATGAGGCTATTTGGAGTTATAATATTATTTTTGATACGATATTTAGGACAGAACATGATATATTGCATCAGATTTAATGGCAAGAGCATCGACTGCACATCTTTGTCCACCTTATTGTTTAAGTCAATTTTCACACGATTTTTTTTTCTAATGTTTCTAAAATTTCTAAATGTCTCCATTTTTCTCGACTTAAGCAATAGCTTTTCAGCTCACAAGTGATACAATAATCGATGGTAAATGTATTGACTATTCACATCAAATTCATTTTGTTAATTATTATAAAAGCATGGATGTACTCGGACAAATGAAATTATTTATCTTCGTCTGCTTTGTGTCGATGGTACGATAAGTGTTAGATTTTAAGAGCCCGAAACTTTGAGACATCTACGTTGTTGTCAGCGGTATTGTAGAGGTCACTCTTGTTGCAGGCTTTGGGGCGCAAGAGACAGGAAAAGAGGTGAGACATTGTTTGTGGCTCACCTCCTATTTCCTTGAAAAATCGGAGACTCAACCTGATTGATGTCTGGATCTTCTCACTTGGACTCGGAGTTAATTAATTCCTGTTTTGAGTTTGGCTAAACAAAATATCAGTACAAAGTGACCTTCAAATTGTCTTGAAACGGAGATTTCATGATTAGATTATTTTTGAGTTAATCAAGACCCACAGCAAAATCCCCATCTAAAAACTTAATTAAGTGCCTCCTTTTTTGCCGTTAGGGATCGATTTAGGAAAAACTCAAATGCTTGTAATTTTCTTTACCGTGTTTCGCGCGGTAAGATAAAGTTACAATTTGTTTAGAAGACCACAAAAATTTTAACTAACCCTAAAATCCTTTTAAGGGGTTTTGAAAAACGAATACTGACAAAGTTTAAGGATGTGTAGAGGCATCTACAACACCACATGCGAACTTCGCATCCCCATGACGTCACGCAAAATCCAGCATCGCGCAAGCAGTGTTTACCGCGCGACGAGAATTTATTTGTATATATTCTCGTCTCGTGGTAAGCAACATCCCGACATTAATCGTCAGGCAGTTGCCCACCAGACACGAAACCCATCCGGTTGGAGGATCCTCCCGTTTCAATAATGTATGAGTGATATTTAAACCCTGTTCCTAATGCCTCTATAAATGTATACTGCTAAATTTCAAGAAATAAATAAGATTTATCATACAAACAAAATCCAAAATACCCCCTTTTCACCTCCTTTCAGGTTGAATTTCCTTAAACCCTTTTTTAATGCTTGCCTAAATCTTATGAGGAACCTTGTGAAAAATTTCACGTCCTTAGTCGCTTTCCGGTACACAAGTAATACAATTATTATTGTTATTTATGTGTTCATTTATCTCGGGACCAAGGGATCTCGGTCCTTTGGAAGGCGTACGAAGGGCCAAAGCCAACTCGCAGAGGCCTCTTGGACAATTTTAAATGTAATGGGGCACCAATCGACGATTATTCCTGTATGCACTATGCAAATACACCCAAGGACAACCCCCGGTTGGTGCAGGGCTATTGCAGAACATGGAAACAAAACATATTGGTCTATGGATTTGGGTGGCTATAGTGGATTGGTTACCTAGAACTATGGAAGGCTTATATCCTCTGCCTGATCAATGTTATGGTATACACGGATAAAATGGCAGGGGGTGACTTGCACACTCAATAATGGGCCACCGAAAACGGTCGCTAGCACATAGTGACGTAGCGACAAAGGGGCAACACTTCCTGAGGTGCTTGAGGAGTGGAGAGGTATTTCACGGCTATCAGGACAATCCCGGAAGTACGGTCAAGATCCCTACCAGCATCTTATTGGAATACTTCCTTTCTCCGAGCACGTTTGCTCATGCGAATCTCCATTCAAGCCAGCCAATATAGGCAAGAATGAGGTGGGAGCTCCATTCCTCGTCAGTGTTCACTCCAGCTGGCCAATAAAGACAAGCTAGAGGTGAGGAACAAGACTTCTCCCGGGAGATAGGATCGGTGGGGTCGTTACTGCCCAACAGCTCGCCACATGCTGCCCTGCGAGTTTTTGTATCTCTCTTGGTCTGGCTCCTCATCCTAGACCTGTTCCGGCAAAGTAAACTTATCAGCACAGTCCTAGAGTTCGGAGCGCGCAAGCCCGACCACGACGTCAACGTAGAGATACGGCGGTGAGGCAATTTTCTTAATATTTTTTTATTAAGAATAACTATGTGTTATTAACAATAAAATAAACTTACAACTATGTAAGTGATACAATTACATCAACAATTACACAAACACACACAGCAGAATAGTCATTGCTTCAGCATTCCAGCTGAGATACTGGAGCAACAACGTATAATAAAGCAGTCCAGTCTGTCAGCAATAACTCCCAGGATGCTGTTGGAACTACCTCGCACCCTGCACACCAAGGACGCACATCTTTTACGCATTAATGCATAAAAGCAATCAACACGCATTTCCGCAAACATCCCTGATACGCTACAGAAGCGAGACAGCACCATCAACACCCTGAAAGAATTATTGTACTGCACGTGAAGGGCACTGTACGATCTCTGCGTAAAATGGTAAATGACTAATGACTACTCACATGAAATTCATTATGGTAGTTATTATGAGAATATCCTCGGACTTAATTATAATTTATCTATATCTTCTTCTTGTTGATGATACGTTATTTATGTTGTATGGACTTGAAACTTTGCTACTTCTACGACGTTGTCAGCGGCAATTCAGATGTCGCTTTGGTTGTAGGTTTTGAGGCACAAGGGATGGCATAGGAGGAAGTCCCACTAAACCAGATAGAAATTGGACTTTAACTTGAATTCGGAGTGAATTTATTAGATACTTTCATGAATTTGGCTTCACAAAAATAAAATAGGAAAACACATTTATATAAAAACTTGGAAATATTGATTACTTCTAAAATGATGATACTGACTACTCTCAAAATCAATTTATTGAGGCTACTATTACAAAAATGCAAGCTGAAGCAACACAACAGTATAGTTAGTAAGACAGCTCATCAGACTTAATTGTAACGCAGCGTCTGCGTAGAACAGGCCACAGACACGTATCTTGCTGAATGATGCTCGATGTAAGCGCAGTATATTCTTGCATAGCTTTTTCTCATCATCTGTCAAAAATTGTAATGACAAAATTATTATTCAACATTAAAACATAGTAGGTATAGACTGATCTACTGATCATCATAATTTGCTTAAATTGATTGGTGCTGACACTGTAAAGTCAGCAAACCACGCTTGTCAATGAGACAGTATAACCACATAAATGTTTGATATAGACTACTGGCGAAACTTTGATATCGTAGGACTTAAAATGTGTAAAGGGAAATAATTAAAGAAGGCAGTAACGAACCCGAGCAAGTTGTCTTCAGAATAAGTGTGCAAGTATCTTGAACAGTTTGAATAGCTAAGTAAAATTTCTCACATTGTTGGATCAATATTGATTGCCACATAACATTCTTTATCAACCAACTTAAAACACACAACGACCGCATAATTGTTTCATCCTGTAATAAAATATGCGTTTGATACTTCTATCATTATAAACTGATTATAGAGATGTTGACAAATAAGAGTAGATATGAAATAATTACTCACCATGTTATTAATTATATTGCCTTTTTTAAATGTTTCAATTGCCACTTGAATGTAACACAGAGTATTAAATAATTCAAAAATGCGAAATAGCATCTGCAAATAAAAATTAAAAAAGGAATTCCGTGAAATTTGCAAGGATTGATATTTATTAAAAAATTGTGTATGTACCAAGGTGGCAAAGTACTTACGAATGACTGAGAACAAATTTTATGAATTCTATAACACTCTAATAAATTAACGTAAGCCTGAAATACGTTTTTCCAAAAAAATTCTCCGTTCGAGTTTCCCAATTCTTGCGAATTTAATATTTGAAAATTCCAAAGAATGACTTTATTTTTCAACATTTGAATGATTCGCAAGGCATAAATTATATTAACATCGAAAAAAGACATAAAGTAGCTAACATATGCAGCATAGAAAGGTATACCTAGCTGCAATATAAAATATGTGTTAACAATGACATAAAAACTGAGAGCAACGATTCCTAGAATCCAATTCCAAATCATGAAGTGATTAGAACTGGTTTCATTGTTGATGAATCTGTGCACTTTTTGAAAAGTTATTACAAACTGGACATTGTTTTTGGTTCGAATGATTCCGATTGCAAAATTCATAAGGAAACCGATAAAATAGAAGAAAACGTTTAAGTAAAAAGTAACATACTCAAAAGAAGTTCTGAGACTATCTTTATTTAAAGCTACCAAATAAGTACTGAGTATATTTAAAAATATAACCACTAATGTCATAATCATCGAAAAAAAGTTAGAGATGAGGCTATTTGGAGTTATAATATTATTTTTGATACGATATTTAGGACAGAACATGATATATTGCATCAGATTTAATGGCAAGAGCATCGACTGCACATCTTTGTCCACCTTATTGTTTAAGTCTATTTTCACACGATTTTTTTTTCTAATGTTTGTAAAATTTCTAAATGTCTCCATTTTTCTCGACTTAAGCAATAGCTTTTCAGCTCACAAGTGATAAAATAATCAATGGTAAATGTATTGACTATTCACATCAAATTCATTTAGTTAATTATTATAAAAGCATGGATGTACTCGGACAAATGAAATTATTTATCTTCGTCTGCTTTGTATCGATGGTACGATAGTGTTAGATTTTAAGAGCCCGAAATTTTGCTACATCTACGTTGTTGTCAGCGGTATTGTAGAGGTCACTTTTGTTGCAGGCTTTGGGGCGCAGGAGACAGGATAGGAGGTGAGACATTGTTTGTGGCTCACCTCCGATTTTCTTGATAAATCGGAGACTCAACCTGATTGATGTCTGTATCTTCTCACTTGGACTCGGAGTTAATTAATTTCTGTTTTGTGTTTGGCTAAACAAAATATCAGTTCAAAGTGACATTTAAATTGTCTTGCAACGGAGATCCAGTTAAAGGTTAATGTGTTCAATGACTGATATATTTTTTTGGTAGCCATTACCGTCCCATTGCTGGGAAAAGGCCTCCCTACTCTCTTTTTAGCTCTCTCTATCCAGAGCTACCAAGGACCAATCTTTATTAAAGGAGTCCAGCTGACAAGCAATGACTAATATGTTGTCGTTAAAGAACCTTTGAAACACTTAACATTTCAAAAATAATAATACCGAACTACGCCCAAATTCAAACTGTAGCAACACAAAAGTGTAGTTAGTAAGTAAACTCATCAGACTTAATTGTAACGCAGCGTCGACGTAGAACAGGCCACATACACGTATCTTGCTGAATGATGCTCGATGTAGGCGCAGGTTCTTGCAAAGCTTTTTCTCATCATCTGTCAAAAATTGCAATGACAACATTATAACACAGTAGGTGACAAAACATAGATTAATCTACTGATCAGGATTTGTCCAGCCTGGTTGGTGCCGACACAGTAAAGTCACTAACCGACACTGTAACTTAATAATATATCCTATATATACGTATATAACTAGCACTTGGCCAGCTACTTCGTCCGCGCGAATTTCGTATTGTCCTCTACAAAGTCCTTTAAAAGGTAGGTTTCGAAAATGTATGATTGCGAGTATTTTTTTTTATTCTAAGGAAACGTATTCTGATCAACTTTCAAGTTTATTGATCAAATGAAAAATAATTTACATTTAAACAGTATCCCATTCTTTTCACACCGAAAGAGGTTGATTTTATTTAAGCCATCCAATTTGTTATTCGCCATTTCATGATTCGATTATTTTAGAGTTAATCAAGACCCGCTGCAAAATCCTCCCCTGAAAACTTAATTAAGTACCCCCTTTTGTGCCGTTAGGGATTGATTTAGTAAAAACCCAAAAACTTGTAATTTTCTTTCAAAGTATTAATACCGTTTTTCACGCGGTGAGATAAAGTCCTTTTTTGACTTTTTTTTTCCGTTTGGTTTTAAAATCCTTTTCAGGGGTTTTGAAAAACGAATACTGACAAAGTTTAAGAATATATAGCGGCATCTACAACGCCACATACAAACTACGCATCCGCATGACTTCACGCGAAATTCCTGCATCGCGCAAGCAGGGTTTACCACGCGATGAGAATATATACAACGTCCCGACATCATTCGTCAGGCAGTTGCCCACAGACACGAAAATCGTCCGGTCGGAGGATCCTCCCGTTTCAATAATTTAAACCCTGTTCCTAATGTCTCTATAAATATATACTGCTAAGTTTCAAGTATATCAATCCAAAATATAAGATTTTTCATACAAATAAAATCCGGAATCCCCCTTTTCAACCCCTTACAGATTAAATTCAGGGGCTTGTGGCTAAGTAATGACAGCCGCACGGGTCGATCTATCAGGTTAAACTACGCTTGCCGCGGTTGGTCCGTGGATGGGTGACCATCTTTACATACCAAGACCCCTCCGTGCCTCCGAAAGCACGCTAAGCCGTTGGTCCCGGCTGTCATTTGTAGATCTTTGATAGTTGTTACGGGTCGTCAGAAGCCCGAAAGTCTGACAACCAGTCTTACCAAGGGGTATCGTATTACCCAGTAACTGAGTTGTGGAGGTCCGGTAGGCAGTCGCTCCATGTAAAATACTGGTATTCAGCTGCATCTGGTTAGACTGGAAGCCGACCCCAACATAGTTGGGAAAAGGCTAGGCAGATGATGACAGGTTGAATTCAGTTATAAGGAACCTATGTGAAAAATTTGACGTCTCTAATCGCTTTCGAGTACACAAGTGATACAATAATTGATGGTAAATGTTTTTATTGACTGCTCACATGAAATTCACTGTGGTAATTATTATGAGAAGCATCAATATCCTCAGACTTAATTATAATTATTAATTTTTTTCTTCTTCGTCGATGGTACGTTAGTTATGTTTAATGGGCTTGAAACTGCTACTTCTACGACGTTGTCAGTGGCGACTCAGATGTCGCTCTGGTTGCAGGTTTTGAGGCACAAGGAGGAAGCCCCACTAAACCAGATATAAATTGGACTTTAACTTGAACTCGGAATGAATTAATTACTTTTATGAATTTGGCTTCACAAAAATAAAATAGGAAAACACATTTATATAAAAACATGGAAATATTGATTATTTCTAAAATGATGATACTACTCTCAAAATCAATTTATTGAGGCTACTATTACAAAAATGCAAACTGAAGCAACACAACAGTATAATTAGTAAGACAGCTCATCAGACTTAATTGTAAAACAGCGTCGGCGTAGAAAAGGCCACACACACGTATCTTGCTGAATGATGCTCGATTTAAGCGCAGTACGTTCTTGCAAAACTTTTTCTCATCATCTGTCAAAAATTGTAATGACAACATTATTATTCAACACTAAAACACAGTAGGTATAGACTGATACGACACTGTAAAGTCAGCAAACCACGCTTGTCAATGAGACAGTATAATTATATAAATGTTTTGATATAGACTACTGGCGAAACTTTGATATCGTAGGACTTAAAATGTGTAAAGGGAATTAATTAAAGAAGGCAGTAACGAACCCGAGCAAGTTGTCTTCAGAATAAGTGTGCAAGTATCTTGAACAGTTTGAATAGCTAAGTAAAATTTCTCACATTGTTGGATCAATATTGATTGCCACATAACATTCTTTATCAACCAACTTAAAACACACAACGACCGTATAATTGTTTCATCCTGTAATAAAATATGCGTTTGATACTTCTATCATTATAAACTGATTATAGAGATGTTGACAAATAAGAGTAGATATGAAATAATTACTCACCATGTTATTAATTATATTGCCTTTTTTAAATGTTTCAATTGCCACTTGAATGTAACACAGAGTATTAAATAATTCAAAAATGCGAAATAGCATCTGCAAATAAAAATTAAAAAAGGAATTCCGTGAAATTTGCAAGGATTGATATTTATTAAAAATTGTGTATGTACCAAGGTGGCAAAGTACTTACGAATGGCTGAGAACAAATTTTATGAATTCTATAACACTCTAATAGATTAACGTAAGCCTGAAATACGTTTTTTCTAAAATTTTCTCCGTTCGAGTTTCCCAATTCTTGCGAATTTAATACTTGTAAATTCCAAAGAATGACTTTATTTTTCAACATTTGAATGATTCGCAAGGCATAAATTATATTAACATCGAAAAAAGACATAAAGTAGCTAACATATGCAGCATAGAAAGGTATACCTAGCTGCAATATAAAATATGTGTTAACAATGACATAAAAACTGAGAGCAACGATTCCTAGAATCCAATTCCAAATCATGAAGTGATTAGAACTGGTTTCATTGTTGATGAATCTGTGCACTTTTTGAAAAGTTAGTACAAAATGGACATAATTTTTGGTTTGAATGTTTCCGATTGCAAAATTTATAACGAAACCGATAAAATAGAAGAAACAGTTTAAGTAAAAAGTAACATACTCAAAGGAAGTTCTGAGACTATCTTTATTTAAAGCTACCAAATAGGTACTGAGTATATATAAAAATATAACCACTAATGTTACAATCATCGAAAAAAAGTTTGAGATGAGGCTATTTGGAGTTATAATATTATCTTTGATACGATATTTAGGACAGAACATGATATATTGCATCAGATTCAATGGCAAGATCATCGACTGCACATCTTTGTCCACCTTATTGTTTAAGTCAAGTTTCACACGATATTTTTTTCTAATGTTTGTAAAATTTCTAAATGTCTCCATTTTTCTCGACCTAAGCAATAGCTTTTCAGCTCACAAGTGATACAATAATCGATGGTAAATTTATTGACTATTCATATCAAATTCATTTAGTTAATTATTATAAAAGCATGGATGTACTCGGACAAATGAAACTATTTATCTTCGTCTGCTTTGTGTCGATGGTACGATAAGTGTTCGATTTTAAGAGCCTAAAACTTTGCCACATCTACATTGTTGTCAGCAGCATTGTAGAAGTCACTCTTGTTGCGGGCTTTGGGGCGCAAGAGACAGGATAGGAGGTGAGACATTGTTTGTGGCTCACCTCCGATTTTTCTCGATAAATTGAATACTCAACCTGATTGATGTGGCATCTTCTCACTTGGACTTGTAGTTAATTAATTCCTGTTTCTAATTTGGCTAAACAGTATATCAATACATAAAAAGCAAAATTAAAAATGTTGAAAAAACCCACGACGGTTAAAAAGTAATTGAAAAAGGATAAAATAATTTAAAAACCCCCGGAGGACTTAATAAAAAACCTAATAATATCCGTCAGTGGCTGCCATTAAATGAATTAGTTTTGCAGTTTTATAGTAACGTGAATAATTGGAGATTTTTTAGCGCTATACTTACACCCTTAATGGGTAGGCCGTGCCCCTACAGTGCGTGCGTACCTTTAGAAGTCGAAGATAATACTTATTTTTATTTACGATGAAATTTAAAATAGTGATGGCAGCCCCCGACGGATATTCTTGGGTTTTTTTGTTAAGTCCTCCGGGGGTTTTTAAATTATTTTATCCTTTTTCAATTACTTTTTAACCTCCGCGGGCTTTTTCAAAAATTTTAATTTTGCTTTTTATTTTAATATTTTTAGAGAGCATAGATATTATGTACATAACACGCCGACCCGGGCGTTCGCCCGAATGACCCTATGGAAGATACGCCTCTGCTACAGTAGTATTTACATTAGATAAGTATTTGCAAATCAACTTTGCCCGGGGCTTTGTTGTAACTCAACTCGATATCATTACGTAGAATGAAAATACTAAGTACAATAAAAAAATGATGGTTGAGAAGACACCTATTTAAAAACCCTCACTAATCAATTACAAACCCATTACTGAAAACCGCATCAAAATTGGACTAGTAGTTTTGGTTAAGCACAAACAAATGTTTACTGCAGTGCTCCCTGGTGATTTGTCACCGTAACATCTATCCAAGAATATACTACAATTAAACTCAAACCCATCTCTGATGAAAACTGCATCATGTCCAATATATGTCTTTAATATGTAGTAGCTAATAGTGGTAGGAGGAGCTCGTGGCTAAGTACTAACAGCCGCTCGGGTCGATCTGTCAGGTTAAGCTACGCTTGCCGGGGTTGGTCCGTGGATGAGTGATCATTTCTACATACCGAGACTCCTCCGTGCCTCGGAAAGCACGTTAAGACGTTGGTCCCGGCTGTCATTCGTGGATCTTTGACAGTCTTTACGGGTCGTCAGAAGCCCGAAAGTCTGACAACCAGTCTTACCAAGGGGTATCGTATTACCCAGTTACTGGGTTGTGGAGGTCAGATAGGCAGTCGCTCCATGTAAAATACTGATATTCAGCTGCATCCGGTTAGACTGGAAGCCGACCCCAATATAGTTGGGAAAAAACTAGGCAGAACATGTAGTAGCTAATATAAAATATATTACTGCAGCCCCCTCTAGTGAGTTACTACCTTAACATCTATTTGAGAACCCTCACTAATCAACCACAAACTGCATCAAAACCGGACTAGTAGTAGGTTTTGCTCAAACAAATGTTTACTGCAGCGCCCCCTGGTGAGTTGTCACCATAATACCTATCTAAGAACATGCACCAATCAAACTTAAACCCATCACTGAAAACTGCATCAAAATCGGACTAGCAGTTTTCGAGAAAAATGGCAACATGGATTTGCACAAACAATGTTTGTTGTAGCGCCCCTGGTGAGTTGTCACCGTAACACCTATCTAAGAATATGCACCAATCAAATCCGAACTCATAACTGAAAACTGTATTAAAATCAGACTTGCAGTGTTGGAGAAAAATGGCAACATGGATTTGCACAAACAATGTTTGCTGCAGCGCCCCCTGGTGCGTTGTCACCGTAACACCTATCTAAGAACATGCACCAATCAAACCCGAACTCATAACTGAAAACTGTATCAAAATTAGACTTGTAGTTTTGGAGAAAAATGGCAACATGGATTTGCACAAACATCCTCTCACCCCAAACGCATATACCGTCTCCGTTCCGTCGTGGGTAAAAATGATACTTGTCTTGCAACGGAGATCCAGCTAATGGTAATGTTAATGTGTTCAATGACACATTTTTTTTTGGTAGCCATTACCGTCCCACTGCTGGGAAAAGGCCTCCCTACTCTCATTCCACCTCTCTCTGTCCAGAGCTGCCAAGGACCAATCTGTATTAAGAGAGTCCAGCTGACAAACAATGACTAAAAAAACCTTGGAAACACTGAACATTTAAAAAATAATAATACCGAACTACGCCCAAAATCAATTTATTGAGGCCAAGATTACAAAAATGCAAACTGTAGCAACACAACAGTGTAGTTAGTAAGAAAGCTCATCAGACTTAATTGTAACGCAGCATCTGCGTAGAATAGGCCACATACACGTATCTTGCTGAATGATGTTCGATGTAAGCGCAGTACGTTCTTGCAAAACTTTTTCTCATCATCTGTCAAAAATTGCAATGACAATATTATTATTTCAATCACTATTTGCCAAGCTTCGTCAGTGCCAACACTGGTAAAGTCACAAAACTGTCAACTAAATCTAGTCAACTAAATATAAATAAATGTTTTGATATAGCCAACTGGTGAAACTGTGATCTTGTAGTAGACCTAAAATAAATTAAAACCCACCTTAAAAAATCTTTAATTTACTCACTAATAGATAACGCACAGCCTAAATGCTCGGCCACCTAAAACACACAAGATCTCGAGTTTCTCAAATCTACAAAGTTATAAGTGAAAATAATATTTGTACGCCTAAATTTACTCATTAGTGGTGAATAATAAAGCAGCCCCGATATTTTTATATCCTCCTCTGATATTGCGCAAGTGCATATGTTTGATTGGCAAGTCATGAATGAATTTTTAGGGAGTGATCATCTTGTAATAAAACTTTCTTTAGCCATGACTTGACCTCATCATTGTATACAAATAGGAATTTTAAATCACCCATGGTCGGAACATAGTTAATATTTAGAAGAATTATTTATGGATTTCCACTATCACGAGGACCCTCAAATGTCTTATGATCAGTTCAGTGATAAATTAAATAAGGCTGCTGACAAATACATTCCAACTGTTAAGTTTAGTTTGGATCCTACAAATAAATTCAAATCAAAACCTTACTGGAACTCTGAGCTGTCCCATGCAATAGCTAGAAGAAGATTGGCATTGGCGAAATTTCGAAGTAATCCTACCCCCATAAATTCAGATTTATTATTAATGAATGCAATTCGGAAGCTCAGAGGCTTATGAGGGTATCTTCAAATAAAAACTGGCTGGAAGTTTGTGACTTGCTGAGTGAGGTTTCATCCTCTGCAGAAAATAATGTGGAAAAAGATGAGATGGCTGAAAAGTTACAGATACCAAAGAACCCACGTAGATCTTCATCTACATCTACATGGGTTCTTTGGCATCTGTAACCCTAAAGCCCAAAGCTTTGCACTTCCAAGCCATCCTGTTTTCACCTCGAACAACTTGAAATTTGTTACAGCTCCTATACTTATGCATTCATTACAGCTACTATGTGTATGTAGCTTTGGGATGGGCGACTAGCTTCATCTTTCTGAATGACCGACCCTTCAAAAGTGCCTGTAATTGGTTTAATTGAAATAAATGCTGTGAGTTTTTAATTTCTTTTTAAATACCGCCCCAGGCCATGAAGATATTTTGTTTTCAATGATCAAACACCTCCCTCTATCAGGAAAAAGCGTTCTTCTTTTATATAATTATTTATTGTCCTCGGGCTTTGTTTCTACTCAGTTTTAGCGTAGTCCCTATTACCAAACGAGGCCGCGACCCCACTTTGATTTCTTCTCTTCAACCAATTTCTTTAATTTCTTGTGTCTGTAAAATCCTACATTTAATCCTAACGTAGGTTAGGTTAGTCATTTAACCTTACGTAGGTTGGAATAGTTCTTTGAGAGTAATCGTATGTTTTCAGAAGAGACATTTGGCTTTAGAAAGTCTAAATCTTGCTTGAGTTAACCACGTCGGTCTACACAGGATTTTCAAAGAATCTTAATACCGTTGCGTGCTTCTTTGACGTGGACAATGCCTCTATTAATGTTGACCTAAAAAAACTTTAACAAAATTTAGATACATTGGGAGTTGGCTCAAAAAAAAGGACAGTCGTGGTCTAATGTTTATAGTTTTTAAATTAGATTCTTTATCATACTGTGAGCAGTAAAGTCTAAAATGCTATATCTAGGTAGGTACTTATTACTTTTTAATAGTTGTGAAGCATCTATTGTAACAAAAAGAGTATTAATGACTTTTTGATGATGAACCACATTTCTTTGTTAAAAAAATTACACATTGACATTATTGCATTTTTTACAATGACATTTATCAAAAACTTGCTTTTGCCCGCGACTTCGCGCGAAGATGAGACTTAACCGCGCCTCCCACCGCTCTTTCCGCTACCCCGATGACGCCCCGGCGCAAACCTCATACCATTAAAGAGACCCTTAAGGCGCAACTAGCCGATACTTTTCCATACAAATTTCGGGGGGTTTTTCCATACATATTTTTTTTTACTCCACTGTTACACATTGTACATCCAAAGTAAAACATGAAATCGTTTTGTCTTATTATTAATTTTGACTGTACAGAAGCAGAATAGTAAAAAAAAAGCAATTAAAATGTTATGAGCCAACAAAGATTCGCTTTTCCTGCTAATTTTAACGCAACTTTGGGAGTAAATAAATAATAAAAGTAGTATAAAATCTCCAAAACAAAGCTCGTTCCGATAAAGCTCAATTGTCGAAGATTATAATAAACTTTATTCGTAATTGATTTATGTAGTAGTTTTTTCATAAAACTCCACCTTCCAAAGGACCTTTCGTAATTTTTTACGAGCTCGTTTTACTAAAATCGTTCTGAAAGGTGTTTGTGTGCGTGCGAACTAGAGTTTGTGCATGTAGACCAGCGTCTAACTGCTCATCACTGATACTATCTCTGTCGGACACGATGCCAGGTGACACAGCGTGCTTTTTGACCAAGCCCACCAATGAGTTCGAGCCCGCGACTAGTTCAACCTTAAATCATACTGCGCAAGTTAAACCACGTGGTGTGTCAAGTCTCATCTTTGGTGGCACGAACTTTCCTGCCGTGATACCAAAGTATTTATGTCCTAACCCAGGTCATGGTCTATCCGTATGTATTTCATCCAAATCCGTTTAGTCGATAAGGTTCAGTGGATGAAGGGCCCCCGGCAACATGGCAACTGAAGGAACACGGGTGGGTTTTAGTCAGTAAGCCGACGTTCGCACGGACGTAATAAAATCGCGGCGGGAATTTATTGCCCACTGGATTTTAAACTCTCGGTGTTAAGCCGAGCGTTGAAAAAATACACTGTTGGATAATCAACTCTCAGCGCTAAACAGAGCGTTGAAAATCAAGTGCACAAAAAAAACATGCCGGGATTTTATTACGTCCGTCTGAACGTCGGCTAACAGACTGTGTCTGACACGCCCTCCCGCTCCGCCCAGAGCGGGAGTAGTCATTTGATAATTTCCCACCCAAAAAAAATAAGGTCTCTGACTAATTAATAAATCCTACCATTTTAGTACTGACCGAACTAACTTTCCTTGTAGATCAAAGATACTGGAGGCGAAAAAAGATTTCTGCACTTATTCATATTGATTCACATTGAGAATCGAGTCACCTGGTGGCGGTGACGACAAAACGACGCCATGCGACATAACTATTAGGTTCATTTTAGGTAGGCGAGGGCGTGTGGCGGTGGCGGATATTCAAAGTAGATTATCCACCACTGCCACACGCCCTCGCCACGTCTCTTCTGTATTTTTGTCTCTTTTGTTATTTTCTCAATTAACTATCTATTAATCTAGCCTAAATTCTAGGTTTAGAAGTAAAAAATTTCGCACAAGAGTTCCTTATATGAAGAAGGTGAGCACTAAGGAAAGATTTTTGAAAATTCGTCCCTCAAGGCATTTAATAGGAGTGGAAGTAAAATGAAGCTTTGTATGGAAGTTCGTCATTTTTTAACCGACTTCCAAAAAGGAGGAGGTTATATGTTCGTCGCGTATGTTTGTTTTTTTTTTTTTTTTTTTTTATGTATGTCCACCGATTTCTCCGTCAATTGTGGACCGATTTTGAAAATTCTTTTTTTGTTTGAAAGGGTGTGCTCTGGAATTGGTCCCATATAAATTTTATTAACTTAGCTTGGATAGTTTTTGAGTTAGCTACAAAAAACGTATTTTTTTCCCACTTAATATGTAGATGATATGATAAGTTTCTGTCACTGGTAGCAGGTAGTGGTATTTGAATGTGTGTGGGGTAGGTACTAAAAACTAAAAAGTGACAAATAAAAACTTTTTACAAAAAAAAAACAACCGACCTCCAAAAAAAAACACTATAAAGTGAAAAATAACTTTAATTTCGGAAGTCGGTGGCAAAAAACGAAAATACAAAACTCAAGACACCGACTTCCGAAATTAAAGTTATTTTTCACTTTGTAGTGTTTTTTTTTTGGAGGTCGGTTGTTTTTTTTTTGTAAAAAGTTTTTTTTATGTTAGAAACGTGGACTGAGCAGGTTAAAGGTATTTGTATCATCGTTATTTTTGAATTTCATCCCCTAAGGTTCCTGAGAAGTTGCCGATGAGAAATCTTATCGGGTTCACGGCTTATAATTAAAGAAGGACATAACAAACCTGAGCAAGTTGACTTCAGAATAAGTGCGCAAGTATCTTGAACACTTTGAATAGCCAAGTAGAATTTCTCGCATTGTTGGATCAGTATTGCCTGCCACATTACGTCTTTTATCAACCAACTTAAAACGGACAACAACCGCATTATTGATTCATCCTGTAACAAAATAAATGTTTGAGACTTCTATAATTTTAAACTGATTGTAGAGATGTTGACAAATAAGAGTAGATAGTAAATAATGACTCGCCATGTTATTGCCTTTTTTAAACGTTTCAATTGCCACTTGAATGTAACACAGAGAATTAAATAATTCAAAAATGTGGAATAGTATCTGAAAAAATCAATAACAAAATGTTTCAAAAATAAAGTAAATTGTGTAAGTACTAAGGTAGCAAAGTACTTACGAATGGCTGAGAACAAAATTTATGAATGTTATAACACTCTAATATATTTACGTAAGCTTGAAATACTTTTTTCCTGTAATTTTTGCCGTTCGTATTTCCTAATTCTTTCCAATTTAATACTTGAAAATTCCAAAGAGTGACTTTATTTTTCAACATTTGGATCATTCGCAAGGTATAAACTACATTGAAATCGAAAAAAGGCATAAAGTAGCTAATATATGCAGCATAGAAAGGTACACCTAACTGCAACATAAAATATGTGTTAACAATGACATAAAAACTGAGAGCAACGATTCCTAGAATCCAATTCCAAATCATGAAGTGGTTAAAACTGGTTTCATTGATAATGAATCTGTGCACTTTTTGAAAAATTAGGACAAACTGGACATTATTTTTGGTATGAATGATCCCGATTACGAAATTCATACCAAAACCGATAAAATAGAAGAAACAGTCGAAGTAAAAAGTAACGTATCGGAAGGGAGTTCCTAGACTATCTTTATTTGAGGCTACCAAATAGGTACCGAGTATATATAAAAATATAAATATGAGTGTCACAATCATCGATGCAAAGTTTGAGAAGAGGTTATTTGGAGTTATAATATTATCTTTGATACGATATTTAGGACAGAACATCATATATTGCATCAGATTCAGAGGTAAGAGCATCGAATGCACATCTTTGTCCACCGTGTTGTATAAATTAAAATTAACGGGATACATTTTTCCGACATTTCTAAATGTCTTCATTTTTCTCAACTAAAACAGTAGCTTTCCGTCACACAAGTGAAACAATATTAATCGATGGTAAATGTACTGACTGTTCATATAAAATTCATTAAGGTAATTATTATGAGAGCCATTAATGTACCTACTCGTTCTTGTAATTAAACTTCTCTTTGTGTCGATGTTACGATTATGTTGGATTTCATTAGCATGTGGTGGCCACTGTGGTAACGGTCCCGACTTACAAGTTGTAGGTCGTGGATTAAAAACTTAGTCTAGATTATGTGACATCTACCAACTCGCACTGGGCCCGCGTGGTAAATTACGGCTCACAGGCCTGTGTTCTAGTAGTAGAAACATAATAGGCTGATTATGCTTTTGTGTCGATCGTACCATATTGTTGGATTTGATGGGCCTGAAATCTTACCAACATTGTCAGTGGCATTTAAGAGATCATTCTGGTTGCAATTTTGGGGCACAAAGTACAAGATAGGAGCCTCATAACGACAAATATATCTAATAAGAGATGGGGTGATTTATCGAGATAGCCCCACTGAACTAGATATCAATTGCATCCCACTTGAGCTCGTTGTGAATAATTCTCAAAACAACAATAAAAATAATTCATGAGTTTTGCGTTTACAGAAATAGTAAATCATTAAACTGTGTCATTTAGATACATACATAAGAACTTAAAAATGCTGATCATTTCTAGAATGATAATACTGATTACCCCAGCATCAGTTTATTGAGGCTAAGATTACAAAAACGCAAACTGAAGCAACACAACAGTATAATTAGTAAGAAAGCTCATCAGACTTAATTGTAAAACAGCGTCTGCGTAGAACAGGCCACACACACGTATCTTGCTGAACGATGCTCGATGTAAGCGCAGTACGTTCTTGCATAGTTTTTCTCCTCATCTGTTAAAAAAATACATTATTTTAATAATAAATTTTAATTGTAAGATAAAAATAGTACAGAGATATCTGATCTGAGTGATGAATATAAACGTTGATGGAAGGAGAGGGAGAGGAAGGCCAAAGAAAAGATAGATGGATTGTATGAGGAAAGATATGAAAGAGAAGGGTGTGAATGATAGCGTGACGGTTGACAGGGAAGAGTAGAAAGAAAAACCGTGTTGCTTTGACCCCACATAACATGGGAAAAAAGATGATGATCCGATGACATTTAATCATGGATCCTCCTTACTGAACATCAATATTTGTTAAGCTCATGTTTTGGAAGAAGAAGCATAAAGTTTCAGGCAAGATTTTGGTCTTGCAGGAGACAAGACTGTAATGTTCTCATGTATCGCAATCTCCCTCTCTCATATGAAAATTTTGTAAAGAAATAACCAGAGTAAGCTGTCTTCTGAATAAGTGCGCAAGTATCTTGAACACTTTGGACAGCTGAGTAGAATTTCTCGCATTGTTGGATCAACATTGTTTGCCACGTAAAACCCTTCACCAACCAACTCCAAACCGATAGCATCCATGTAATTGTGTCGTCCTGTAACAAAATAAAAGTTAGATGCTACGTTTATAAAAAGGGACTGCACCACGCGGCTACGACCACCATCAGCGTCTGCAACGTTCAAGTAAATATCGCTACCCAATACGCATCGTGCACTTGGTGAGACGACCAACTGGTCGCACAACCGACAAACTTCATTTATTTTACTATGAACGTTCGCATCTTGGTCGGCGCCAAATGCGTAGTGCACGAATTGAGATACCACATGGTAACAAAAAGAAAATATAATTATATTCAATACTAGATACTCACCATATCATTTACCATTATTCCTGTTTTAAACACTTCTATTGCCACTTGTGTGTAACTCAGATAGTTAACAGCCATTTCTATTATGTGATAAAGTATCTGAAAATTTATATTTATTTGAATTATATTAGCTATTATAATATTAGAAATAGCTTTTCAGGCTTCAGTTATAGGCGGCTGTCATGGCAGATGGAGCTTTAGAAAAATACCGACACATGAGTGTTTTCGTGACGTCAGAATGAGTAACAGAGACAACGCGGATGGTCTCAATTAATACTGAACTTTTTCTTAAACTTCATGTGCCACATTTTTATTGACTGCTAATAAAACTAAGTATGTAATAAAGTACTTACGAATACCTGAAAGCCAATTTTAAAGATATTATAACACTCTAATATTTGAACGTAAGCCTGAAACATTTTCTTGCAGTACTTTTTACCGTCCATGTTTTGCAATTCTTGCGAATTTACAATTTGATGATTCCAAAGAATGACTTTGTTTTTCAACAATTTAATGACTCGCATGGCATAAACAATATTGAAATCAAAAATAACCAAAAGATAGCCAACATATGCAGTATAGAAAGATAAATTTAGCTTCAGGGTGAAATAAGTGAAAACAAAGACATGAAAACTCAGAGCTATAATTTCAATAATCCAATTCCAAATAATAAAATGGTTAAAACTGGTGTCTTTGAGAAATCTGTGCAGTGTTTGAAAAGTCAGGACAAAGTGGACATGATTTTTGGTTTGAATGATTCCGATCACGAAATGTATAGCAAAACCGAAACAGTAGAAGATGGTGTTAAAAATAGCAAAAGCATACGAGGAAGTAGGATATTCAAGATTATCTTTCTTCAAGGCCAGCAAATAGGCACGGAGTAAACATGAAAATATTGAAAATAGTGTAAAATCGTTGAAACAAAATTGGAGATGCGGCTGTTCGGAGTTACAGTATCATCTTTGATACGATATTTAGGACAGAACATGAAATATTGCGTCAGATTCAAAGGCAAGAGCATTGCCTGCACATCTTTATCCACATTATTGTTCAAAGTAATATTCACAGGATATTTTTTACTAAATTACAGAAGTTTTTCATTTTGAACAGTCGTTTCCACACTCAAGCTATACAGTAATCGATGGTCAGCTATTACAGTATATATTATTTATCATTTTAAATTACGATAGTGATGTGGGTGGTGTCAATATAATGCAAATGGATTAATATGATAGATACTCTAGTTAAGTTGTTAACGTGTTTATTGAACGTGGGAAAATGAATATAAATACATTAGTATTATTATACAACTAACTACTTACATTAGGTACGTATGTATCTATGTTTGTATGTATACGTAACGTAAACCGTACCCGTAACCGTACTCGTACCTTTTCGGAGGTAAATGTAAGTCACAAATAAAAATAATAGAATTGATAATGAAATTAAAGATTAAATTAAATTAAGGGCCGGATTCGCACGACGAGGAATGCTCAGGATGGCGGGGTCAGGTTGACAGACGGGTAGGCAGGCACGGAGACAGGTGGGCAGGTAGGCAGACAGGGAGTGTGGAGGAGCCGGGCTGTGGCGTCACACGTCGAACAGCCAGCCCTGTCAAACGGAGAGGTGGGTGTGAGTAATATTTTAGGTAGCGGAGGCACCTCGTGGTACCTCACGCTAACGGGAGAGCTTGTCTTCCACTCTACCACCAGACATAGGCATACCCAGCATTTTTAGGGGTGGGGCAGAAGTAAATAAAACATACTGGATAAGTAGTAGGAATTTGTCTCGATAAAACTCGAAAATTTCATCGATAGTGCATTGTTTCGCGCGGTAATTTTAAATTTGAACAAACGAATAATTAATTTTGTTACTAAATTAACCCCACTTGCCCCACCGTGAGTACATCCATGCCACCAGACGCAGTCATTTAATATTGGTAATTGTTTATTTTACAGGCATGTTGCTCTCGCGACATAGTATCGAGGTAACTAAAAGACTTACAATCAAAAATACAAAAAGAACAGGAACTCTACAAATCATAAGAAAAAGACTGGAGAAGCAAAAGCAGCAGATTGAGAAGTTGACGTCAGACAGAGTAACTCGAAAGAGGAGTTAGAAAGAGCTAACAAGAGAATATCAGAGTTACGGCCGCGTCAATGTCGCGGACGGCAGGCTATGATGGTGACGCAGGCCTCTCTCTGAGGGTGGCGTCGCTTGGCGTCACGCCGCTTGGCATCACGCCGCTTGACGTCGGAGGCCTCTCTTATGCCGCTGTATACGTGTGGCGCCTTGCGCCACGCGGCCAGAAGGGTGAAGCACAGGAGTGTGTTAAATGATACACGACGTAAAGTTCAGAGGCACTCAGAGTTTATTTATTTTATCTGTTAAATTAGACACCGCAGCTGCTAGAAGACGACGCATGTATTTATCGAGTCACATTTATAATAAAACAAACAGTGCTCTCAATATTAATCCTCTTACATTAAGGGAAGCTAAAACTAAAACTAAGTCATGGCTACTGACTCAAAAGTACAGTGAAACAGAATCCATTTTAATATAAGTTTGAATATAATTAAGTTCAACAAGATCACTCATCACACATCATCACAACCTCTCATTGACCTTCATCCACACACCACACATCAATACATTAAACACACACACACAATCTTTATACTTCACACTCACACAAATGTATAACGACAATCAATTGTTTTCATAATTTTTACTTTTCCTTTTTTAAATCATGTATTTAATAACTGTTTTAATAATAAATTTAATAATTATTTTAATAGTGAATGTAAGTAACTAAATAACTAATTTAATAACTATTTTAATACTTTTTGTTTGTCAAGTAAATTCAAATAATGTTATTGCATAAATCCAGAACTTACTGATTGGGAGAAGACACTGTAACACAGGTGTTCTTACCTAGCGCAGGAGTCAGGGCTTCACTTCTCTCGTACACATTTTTTTATGCCAATAAAGAATTTATTTATTTATTTATTTTGAAAACAGTATTATGAAATTAGGTAACACACGTTAAACACACTGAATTGATCAGGTTAAGATTCAAGTACTTAAAATAACTTTGTTTAAAGAACTAGATTCAAGCGTTTCAAAAACAAGGCTTCACCAGCAGCGTTAAAACCAAACTCTCAACTGAAAAACTTGAAACCCGTTTCTATTGTTCTGTGTCGTATCTTAAACGTTTTCAAACATACATCAAGTAATAAATGGCCAGAACGAATAACAAAAAAACCGGCCAAGTGCATGTCGGACCACGCACAATGAAGGGTTCCGTAGTTGGGATGAATTTGTCCCAAAAACAAACTTAACTTTGTAGTTGAAAAATATATTCTCCCATACGGAATGTATGGGAAAACATGTTTTTGCAAATGCAAAGTTAAGTTGGTCGATTATGCCTCGGAAAGCACGTTAAGCCGTCGGTCCCGGCTGTCATTCGTGGGTCTTTGACAGTCGTTACGGGTCGTCAGAAGCCCGAAAATCTGATAACCAGTCTTACCAAGGGGTATCGTATTACCCAGTTACTGGATTGTGGAGGTCAGATAGGCAGTCGCTCCATGTAAAATACTGGTATTCAGCTGCATCCGGTTAGACTGGAAGCCGACCCCAACATAGTTGGGAAAAGGTTAGGCAGATGATGATGAACTTGTAGAGCCTACTTAGCTGTGATAGTTTTCCTTTTAATTTCGTTATATATGAAAGATTTAGAAAACGATAAAGTGTACTTGTCCATGGTGTGTTATGTCTACGGTTTAGACAAATAAATTGGACAGATGACAGTTAAATTGAAAATGTCAGAATATAAAATATTCTAAGATTTTTTACAAAGAAGAAAATTAGTAGTATAAAATAAGTTTTCGATGCTAAAACAATTAGAGGGCAATTAAAAGTGGGCACGGCACAATCGCGGCGATAAGACCCGTCTTTAAGGAGTGGCTGGAGAGACGCCACGGCGTTCTCACCTTCCGCCTGACGCAGGTCCTCACTGGACACGGCTGCTTCGTGAGGTTCCTGTTCAGGATAAGGCGGGAGGAAACACCCAGGTGTCACCATTGTGTGGATCGGCCTGAGGACACGGTGGAGCATACGGTGGAGGTCTGCCCGGCTTGGGCGGAGTAACGCCGTGTTCTCGTAGAGGCGATCGGCGGCGGTGATCTCTCGCGTCCGGCCCTGGTTCAGGCCATGGTACGGAGCGAGAGGAAATGGCAGGCCGTCACCTCCTTCTGCGAAGCGGTAATGCTCGCGAAGGAGGAGGCGGAACGCGTGAGGGAGAGGCAAACTTCGCGCCCTCACGCCCCTAACCGCCGCAGGAGGAGACGCCCGGGGCGGGAATCGCGAGCCGATTTCCGGCCACCGTAGGCGCGGGCTTGCGGACGGTGAGCAATGGGTAGCTCGCCGTCCGATAAGGACCAAGCCCGGATCGACGGCGCGTTGTGTTCCACGCGCGCCTCAAAGAGATGTCAGCAGAATTGACGGGGTCCGCTAGGGCCAATGCCTGCCGGGGGTTCGAAGAAAACCGATCGGGAAATCGTGACTCCCGGCAACAGGGCAACCGAAGGAACACGGGTGGGTTTTAGTCAGTAAGAGTCTGACACGCCCTCCCGCCCAGAGCGGGAAAAAAAAGGGCAATTAAAAGTATGCCTTTCAGAGGTACCAATGTTCAAGAATATGTAAAAGGTGAGTTACGTGTCATAGGATTTTAATGTGTAAATAGATCAAAAGGTCATTTTAATATGTAAATAGACTAGATTTTGTGGTTCTGCACAGCAGAACACCACAGTAATTATTATGAGAACCATTAATATACTCGTTCTTATAATTAAACTTCTCTTTTGTGTCGATTTTATGAGCACTGCTGGCCCAGTGGTAACGGCCCTGATTTACGAGTTGTAGATCGAGACTTCAAATCCATGCAGGCGCTTCATTTTGTGTAAATAATTTCATCATCACTGCTCTCTAAACAGTGAAGGAAAACATCATGAGAAAACCGGCATGTCCGAAACAAAAGTTCAAAGACATGTGACATCTACCAACCCGCACTAGACCCGCGTGGTAGATAACAAGCCACTCCCTCAGAGAGGAGGCCTGTTTGCCAGCAGTGGGAACAGTACAGGCTGATTATGCATTTGTGTCAATGGTACGATATTGTTAGATTTTATGGGCCTGAAATCTTACCACCTCTACGACGTTGTCAGAGGCATTGAAGAGATCACTCTGGTTGCAGAATTAGGGGCACAAAGTGCAAGATAGGAGCCTCTTATAAAATCTATCTAATAGGAGGTGGGGTGACATATCGAGATAGCCTCACTGAACCAAATATCAATTGCATACCACTTGAGCTCGTAGTGAATAATTCTCAAAACAACAATAAAAATAATTCATGAGTTTGGCTTTACAGAAACAGTACCTAAATCATTAAACTATGTCATTTAGATACATACATAAGAACTAAAAAATGCTGATTATTTCTAAAATGATATTACTGACTACCATTATTGAGGCTAAGGTTACGAAAATGCAAACTGAAGCAATACAACAGTATAATTAGTAAGAAAGCTCATCAGACTTAATTGTAACACAGCGTCTGCGTAGAACAGGCCACACACGTGTATCTTGCTGAACGATGCTCGATGTAAGCGCAGTACGTTCTTGCATAGTTTTTTCTCCTTATCTGTTAAAATAATACATTATTTTAACAATAACATTTAAATTGAAAGATAAAAAATAATACAGAGATATCTGATCGGAGTGATGAATGTAAATGGTGATGGAAGGAGAGGGAGAGGAAGGCGAAAGAAAAGATGGATGGATTATATGAGGAATGATAGAGATAAGAGAGATAAAAGATAAGATATATTTATTTGCTTAAACATGTGTACACATACAGAAATAAAAACGTGCATACAAGATAACATTAAAAAAGTACAGGTTCAGACATGTTTGCCACATATTATGGCGTGCAAATATTAATAATTAGCAAACAATAATAAATTATAAATGTCAACAGTAAATAAAAACAAAAAAAAAGCTATGTCAAAATAAATGGTTCTGTCATAAATTCCATGGTAGTAGTTAGTCGCCAAAGCATATTAGTAGTAAATATAATATGCTTTGGCGGTTAGAAATGACTTTAGTTGTTTCTTCAATTGTATATTATTACCTCCCTCCAACTTTTTGGTAACTTATTATAAATGATGGGGGCCATACAAAAAACACTCTTGCACATAAGTGCAGTCCTACTACTATGCAGACAGAGCTGATTTTGATCACGCCTGTTTCTGGGAAATTTATCTGCCATACGCGAAAATAAATTACTATTGTATCTTATAAACATTACCGATTCCAGAATATAAAGAGATGCCAATGTCAATATTTTATAACGTATGAAGTAGGGCTTACAACTATTGGTAGTTTTTAACTTGAACATAGCTCTGAGGCATCTCTTTTGTGCTTTAAACGCAACTTCTTTGTCAGTTGAGTTACCCCAAAAGATAACACCGTATCTGAGAACAGATTCAGTTAGCCCGTAGTAAGCAGTTAGTAACGCATCTATGTTAACAGTACATGACAGAATGTACAAGGCGTACGCACTACTGCTTATTTTTTTAGTCAGGGTCTCTACATGCGCCTTCCAATTTAAATTGTGATCTGTTGTCAGTCCTAGAAACTTGGTTGTATTAACTGTGTCAATTGCAATGTCATTATATGTTATGTCAAGATTGGAAAAAGTCAATGCGCGCTGGCTAAAATGCATAATTACAGTCTTATTTAAATTTATTATTGTCTAACCATTCTATCGTTTCTTTTAATGTATTATTTAATTGTACTATTATCCGCGCACAGTGTCATAAGATTTTTGATTGCCATTGGAAAGTCATTTATGTAAAGTGTAAAAAGCGGTGGTCCTAGTATACTTCCTTGTGGAACTCCGTAGATAACGTTACGTTTCTCCGATATAAAGATTTCTTCTCTTTTGGTGTTTATATTTATTCTGCTTGTTTCCGTCATTTGTTTTCTACCGTGTAAGTACGATTTTAAAAGCTCAAGGACATTTCCTCTTACACCGTGAGTATCAAGTTTTTTTAGTAAAATATTAACTTAACATAACATCACGCCTTGTTTCCTCGAAGGGTTGGGCAGAGGTGACCCTGTAGCAGGTACACCCACATTTCGCCAGTTATGTTTTAAGTCCCATGTAATAGGGGGCGAGCCTATTACCATCAACCGGGCACAAATCCAGACTCCGGGCTGCTACTGAGAAATTCCCGATAGAAAAACCCAATAACACTTGCCCGACCCGGGAATCGAACCCAGGACCTCATGCTCAGCAGTAGCGCTTGCGACCACTAGACCAACGAGGCAGTTTAGTGTTAGTAAAATATTATGTTGCACATAATCAAATGCCTGGGTCATGTCACAAAATATGGCACATACTGAAGTGTTTTTATCCATATTTGTCATAACAGTATGTAAAAAGTCATAAATAGCCATGTTTATGTTCTTGTGTTTCCTAAATCCTTTCTGTTCGTTGCAAAGAATATTATTCGCTTCTAAATATAAATTGAGTTCTTTATAAATATAGTTTTCAATAATTTTAGAAAATATTGGTATTAATGAAATCGGCCTGTAGTATTCCATTAATTCTCATCTTGTTTTTTGAACAAAGGCTTTATCACAGATTTTTTAAGGGCATCTGGAAAAATACCTTCGCTTACACACAAATTATTTATAATATAACTTAAAGGGCAACAAATTTCTTCAGCTACTGTTTTGACTTTGAGTACTTTCGTAGAAATGCCATCGTAGCCTACACTATTTGTATTATTAAGGGCTAAAGTAATTTTGAATACATCATTTGGCAAACTTGGAGCCATGAACATAGAATCCTTTCTGTTTAAAATATGTTTTGTGAATTAGTAATGGGCTGAATTTAATCAATGAAATAATTATTTAATACATTAGCAATATATTTTGGATCCGTGATAATTTCATTATTATTAATTCTAAGTTTATTAATATTATTCTTTGGACTATTTAATTTTGTTTGATTTATAATTTGCCATGTTGTTTTGGATTTATTTTTTTATGTCTTTATTTTATGGTTATTTTGAGCTCGCTGGGTTAAATTAATAATCTTTTTAAACAGTTTTGTGTAATTAAAAATCGTGTTTTATTCTGATGAGTAGGTTTGAATCGGAATTGCCAGAGTAATTGCCGTTTTTTCTCGCTGCATTTTTTGATACCACGTGATACCCATTTTTGTTTTTTATTAATATTTATAGAAACGATAGTTTCGGGGAAGCACTGTCTGTAAAGTAAAGAAAAAATCTCTGAAAACTCGTTAACTGCTACATTTGGGTCATGTGTTGCATACACTTCTGAAATCGTCAAACTCCGCAGATAGGCCTTAAATTTAATAATGTTATCGTTATGATAGTCACGTCTTTTTCTACTCCACCGATTAAAAGTACATACTGTGTTAATTGGGCATTTCAGTGACTGGGCTGTGTGATCCGACAACGCTAACGCCTTACAGAATCTGTTTAAGTTATGCGCAAAATTGTCAATGCAAGTTTTGCTCTGAAGACGAGTCGGTTGATAAATCGCCAGTTTCAAGTTAAAGCTTAATGGCATATTTTCGAATTCTATTGATTGATTATTTCTTTTAAGTACATCTATATTAAAATCTCGCGCCAAAACAATACTTTTACAATCTATTTTCAGCAAAATATGTAATAGCCGGTCTAATTCATTGAAATTGTTGCCATTTGGTACTCTATAAATGCAAACACATACAATTTTGTGGGTCATTAGTTCAATGGCGCAACATTCAAAGACACCACTTGTAGATATTTTTGCTATTTTTGGCAGCTCTATCCACTGATGATCGGACTTTAATAATATGCATGCCCCACCTCTTTTGGTTTCTTTCCGACTGAAACAGGCCGCTAAGCAGTAATTGTTTAAATTCAGGTGTCTTTCATAAGTTTCCATCATAAAATTAGTCTATGTTTCTATCAATTAATTCATTGAGACAGACTGCAGGAGTATCACATTTAGCTAGCAGGCCGGCAATGTTTTGGTGCATAATGTATAGATGTTTAGTCAAGAAAAAAATTGTCCTCCATTTTATCAATGTCATTCACATTGTAATGTATGTCAACGTTTTGCATAATGTCAGTAATAAAGTCCAGTAAGTCCTAAATATAGATTGTAGTCCAACTTTATTTATTTTGCCAGAGTATTTATTAAACATGCTGCAGTCATATTCCAGATTCAGATTACTGTCCAAAAGGAATGCGTGTCCATGCGTCAGTATAATCTAAGTATAAGAGATTATTAAATGTTTCCACACGACAGTTGTTATTCAACTGTCGTGTGGAAACATTTAATAATTTGAATGAGATTGAAATTAAGCGGCACTTTCTCATGTACTGATTTCTTAAATAAACGAAGCCGTTATATTATGTCTCATGAGAAATAATATTTTTTCTTCTCTTGATAGTTTTAATTTTGCACCAACGTTTATTTGGATGAAAATATATTTTTATCACCACCACTATGCAATTGATTTAGTTTACTGCACTGAGTTTATAGTTATTTTTGTGGACACTTCACTGTTTGAGTTTTGGTTTTGATTTTTTAATCATTCTTTAGTTGTTTTCAAAGATAGCACTCATTTCGTTATTGGACTAATAAATGTCGTTTTACTTAAAATTTGGATTAATAAAGTACTTTATACAAATATTACATAAAATTATAGCGGAGCTGTATAATATAGTTTAAAAAAAAAAACAAAAAAAAAAAAATGAGGACCCTAAAAAACTAAAGTATGAAAGAGAAGGGTGTGAATGATACCGTGACGGTTGATCCGGTTGGTTGGGTTGGAGCAACACGTTTTCTCATTCCATTCGCAGGGGAGAATGGAATGAGAAAAAGTGTTGCTCTGACCCCAAGTAACATGGGAAAAAGATGATGATCCGATGACATTTGATCATGGATCCTTATTACTGATCATCAATATTAATTGTGAATCTCATATTTTGATAGAAGAAAAAAGTTTCAGACGAGATTTTGGTCTTGCAGGAGACAAGACTGTAAAATGTTCTCATGTATCGCAATCTCCCTCATATGATAATATTGTAAAGAAATAACCAGAGCAAGTTGTCTTCTGAATAAGTGCGCAAGTATCTTGAACACTTTGGATAGCTGAGTAAAATTTCTCGCATTGTTGGATCAACATTGTTTGCCACGTAAAACCCTTCACCAACCAACTCAAAACCGATAGCGTCCATGTAATTGTGTCGTCCTGTAAAAAAATAAAAGTGAGATGCTACGTTTATAAAAAGGGACTGCACCACGCGGCTACGACCACCATCAGCGTCTGCAACGTTCAAGTAAATATCGCTACCCAATACGCATCGTGCACTTGGTGAGACGACCAACTGGTCGCACAACCGACAAACTTCATTTATTTTACTATGAACGTCCGCATCTTGGTCGGCGCCAAATGCGTAGTGCACGAATTGAGATACCACATGGTAACAAAAAGAATATATAATTATATTCAATACTAGATACTCACCATATCATTTACCATTATTCCTGTTTTAAACACTTCTATTGCCACTTGTGTGTAACTCAGATAGTTAACAGCCATTTCTATTATGTGATAAAGTATCTGAAAATTTATATTTATTTGAATTATATTAGCTATTATAATATTAGAAATAGCTTTTCAGGCTTCAGTTATAGGCGGCTGTAATGGCAATGGAGCTTTAGAAAAATACCGACACACGAGTGTTTTCGTGACGTCAGAATGAGTAACAGAGACAACGCGGATGGTCTCAATTAATACTGAACTTTTTCTTAAACTTCATGTGCCACATTTTTGTTGACTGCTAATAAAATTAAGTATGTTATAAAGTACTTACGAATACCTGAAAGCCAATTTTAAAGATATTATAACACTCTAATATTTGAACGTAAGCCTGAAACATTTTCTTGCAGTACTTTCTACCGTCCATGTTTTGCAATTCTTGCGAATTTAAAACTTGGTGATTCCATAGAATGACTTTGTTTTTCAACAATTTAATGACTCGCATGGCATAAACAATATTGAAATCAAAAATAACCAAAAGATAGCCAGAATATGCAAAATAGAAAGATAAACTTAGTTTCAGGATGAAATAAGTGAAAACAAAGACATAAAAACTCAGAGCCACGATTCCAAGAATCCAATTCCAAATAATAAAATGGTTAAAACTGGTGTCTTGGTTGAGAACCCTGTGTAGTTTTTGAAAAGTCAGGACAAAATGGACATGATTTTTGGTTTGAATGATTCCGATCACGAAATGTATAGCAAAACCGAAACAGTAGAAGGTGGTGTTAAAAATAGCAAGAGCGGTCGTGAAAGTAGGATGTTCAAGATTATCTTTCTTCAAGGCGATCAAATAGGCACAGAAAAAACATGAAAATATTGAAAATAGTGTAACAATCGTTGAAACAAAATTTGAGATGCGGCTGTTCGGAGTTACAGCATTATCTTTGATACGATATTTAGGACAGAACATGAAATATTGCGTTAAATTCAAAGGCAAGAGCATTGCCTGCACATCTTTATTCACATTATTGTTCAAAGTAAAATTCACAGGATATTTTTTTAATACATCACGGAAGTTCTTCATTTTGAACAGTTGTTTCCTACTCCTTCAGTCGTTTCCGCACTCAAGCTATTTAGTGATCGATGGTCGACTAAACAACATTTATTATTTATCATTTTAAATTAAGATAGTGATGTGGGTGGTGTCAATATAATGGAAATGGATTAATATTATAGATACTCTAGTTAAGTTGTTAACGAGTTTATTAAACGTAGAAAAATAAATATATATACATGTCGGATCCTGTCATTAGTATGGATCCGAAACGAATCGCAAGTGCACCACTGCACTGGCGACATTACGTGATCTACCCACACCAAGCGCGCTTCTATAGAGTCGTGATGTTTTAAGGCCACGGCGAGGAAGGATTCAGCCTCGGATCACATCAGAATTAAGACGTCGCGGAACTGTTCTCGATTCGTGGTACTCAGTTATTGTGTTAGTTGTAATTTGTGATCATTGTGTTAATTTGTAATTTTAATAAACACCGTCACACTCAGTATGTGTATAATTTAGCTAGTGTGATTAATTTGATAGTAAATTATAATGTGATCTGAACTGCAAACTGTTTTTTTATTGCGCATTAACCAATATTACCCACACTATGCCCACAGTAGTTAAAATATGACTGATAATAACAAGAGTCACATACCCGTCTCCGACATACTATATTGTATTATTATACAACTTTTATTTTATTAGAAAGTTTGTGCTTCCCGTGTGGTCCCATATAAATTTTGTTAACTGTGTTTGGATAGTTTTTGAGTTGGATTCAATAATACTTATTTTTTTCCCACTTAGTATATGGATGATATCTTAAGTTTCTGTCACTGTTATTTACATAGCAGGTAGTGGTATTCGAATTTGTGTGGGGTAGCTACCACAACTAAAAACTGAAAAATAAAAAACTTTTTACAAAAAAAAAAATCAACCGATACGACCCAATAATTCATGAGTTTGGCTTTACAGAAACAGTACCTAAATCATTAAACTATGTCATTTAGATACATACATAAGAACTAAAAAATGCTGATTATTTCTAAAATGATAATACTGCCTACACTTAACATCAATTTATTGAGGCTAAGATTACAAAAACGCAAACTGAAGCAACACAACAGTATAATTAGTAAGAAAGCTCATCAGACTTAATTGTAAAACAGCGTCTGCGTAGAACAGGCCACACACACGTATCTTGCTGAACGATGCTCGATGTAAGCGCAGTACGTTCTTGCATAGTTTTTTCTCCTCATCTGTTAAAAAAATACATTATTTTAACAATAAAATTTTAGTTGAAAGAAAAATTTGTACAGAGATGGTGCCGATTCTTTTGTCACAAATGCCTCTAAAGTAGACTAAAAATCATCAAAATTTAGTTTATTCCTGTCAAACGACGATTTCCCATTCTGAAATAGACTAAAGTGACACAACTAACTATATTTTAGTTTGACAGCACTAAGATGGTACTGAGATATTAATTTAGTGAAAATAGTAATTTTGCTATTCTGAATTTGACGTTTTTCACCTAAAATTTAGATTTTCTGACAAAATTTGATTATTTTTAATTACGACTAAAAACGTGTGGAATAAAATTGGTTGTCATGAACTTAAATTCACACCAGATGCAAAAACAGTACTGAATCTTTTTTTTCTTTTGCTTATATCTCGAAAACGGTGTGTCCAATCGCAAAAATAATGAAAACTTCGACCCCTTTTATAAAACCCATAAACCCTTAACACTCTACATGTAAGTAATAATTTTTCTTCTTAAAGTAAAAAGTAAGGAATTTTAGTGAAAGTTTAGTTCGATGTACGAGAGAATCGGCACTGATATCTGATCTGAGTGATGAATATAAATGTTGATGGAAAGAGAGGGAGAGGAAGGCCAAAGAAAAGATGGATGGATTGTATGAGGAAAGATATGAAAGAGGAGGGTGTGAATGATAGCGTGACGGTCGACAGGGAAGAGTGGAATGAGAAAACGTGTTGCTTCGACCCTATATAACATGGGAAAAAAGATGATGATCCGATGATATTTGATCATGGATTTGTAAAGCTCATGTTTTGGCAGAAGAAACATAGTTTCAGCCGAGATTTTGGTCTTGCAGGAGACAAGACTATAAAATGTTCTCATGTTTCGCAATCTCGGGATCATATGAAAATATTGTAAAGAAATAACCAGAGCAAGTTGTCTTCCAAATAAGTCCGTAAGTATCTTGAACACTTTGGATAGCTAAGTAAAATTTCTCGCATTGTTGGATCAACATTGTTTGCCACGTAAAACCCTTCACCAACCAACTCAAAACCGACAGCGTCAATGTAATTGTGTCGTCCTGTAACAAAATAAAAGTTCAATGCTGCGTTTGTAAAAAGGGACTGCACTACGTGGCTATCACCACCACCAGCGGCTGCAGCTTTCAAGTACATATCGTTACCCAATACACATCGTGCACTTGGCTGAGATGACCAACTGGTCGCACAACCGACATGCCGTCTGATTATTTGCTGCCAAACTTCATTTATTTTATTACGAACGACCGCATCGTGCACGGCGCTTTTGCGACAAGGGATGCGACCAAATGCGTACTGCACAAAGAATTGAGATATTACATGGTAAAAAAAGAATAGATATTAAGTAGTAGATACTCACCATATCATTTACCATTATTCCTGTTTTAAACATTTCTATTGCCACTTGTGTGTAACTCAGATAGTTAACAGTTATTTCTATTATGTGATAAAGTATCTGAAAATTTATATTTATTTGAATTATATTAGCTTTTAGCTATTATAATATTAGAAATAGCTTCCAGGCTTCAGTTATAGGCAGCTGTAACGGCAGATGGAGCTTTAGAAAAATACCGTCACACGAGTGTCGTCGTGACGTCAGAATGAGTAACAGAGACAACGCAGATGCTCTCAATTAATACTGAACTCTTTCTTGAACTACATGTGCCACATTTTTGTTGACTGCTAATAAAACTAAGTATGTAATAAAGTACTTACGAATACCTGAAAGCCAATTTTAAAGATATTATAACACTCTAATATTTGAACGTAAGCCTGAAACATTTTCTTGCAGTACTTTTTACCGTCCATGTTTTGCTCTCGCGAATTGAAAACTTGATGATTCCATAGAATGACTTTGTTTTTCAACAATTTAATGACTCGCATGGCATAAACAATATTAAAATCAAAAATAACCAAAAGATAGCCAGAATATGCAAAATAGAAAGATACATTTAGTTTCAGGTTGAAATAAGTGAAAACAAAGACATAAAAACTCAGAGCTATGATTTCAAGAATCCAATTCCAAATAATAAAATGGTTAAAACTGGTGTCTTGGTTAAGAAATCTGTGCAGTTTTTGAAAAGTCAGGACAAAATGGACATGATTTTTGGTTTGAATGATTCCGATCACGAAATGTATAGCAAAACCGAAACAGTAGAAGATGGTGTTAAATATAGCAAAAGCATACGTGAAAGTAGGATATTCAAGATTATCTTTCTTCAAGGCCAGCAAATAGGCACAGAGTAAACATGAAGATATTGAAAATAGTGTAACAATTGTTGAAACAAAATTGGAGATGCGGCTGTTCGGAGTTACAGTATCATCTTTGATACGATATTTCGGACAGAACATGAAATATTGCGTCAGATTCAAAGGCAAGAGCATCGACTGCACATCTTTATCCACATTATTGTTCAAAGTAATATTCACATGATATTTTTTTAATACATCACGGAAGTTCTTCATTTTGAGCAGTCGTTTTCTACTCCTACAGTCGTTTCCGTACTCAAGCTATTCAGTAATCGATGGTCAACTAAAAAACATTTATTATTTATCATTTTAAATTACAATAGTGATGTGGGTGCTGTCATTTATAATGCAAATGGATTAATATTATAGATACTCTAGTTAAGTTGTTAACATGTTTATTGAACGTGGGAAAAAGAATATAAATACATTATTATTATTATAAAACTAATTGCTTACACTAGGTACCCAATTAAATAACTATTTTCAACAAAAAAAACCTTTTACAAAAAAAAAGTAACCGACTTCCAAAAAACTTTCCAAAATTAAAGTTATTTATCACTTTGTAGTGTTTTTTTTTTTGGAAGTCGGTTTTTTTTTGTAAGCAGTCTTTATTTTTCACTTTTTTGTTGTGGTACCTACTCCACACAAATTCGAATACCACTACCTGTTATGCAAATAACAGTGACAGGAAGTTATTATGACATCATCCACATAGACTAAGTGGGAAAAATACGTATTGTTGAAACTCACTCAAAAACTACCCTAGCAAAGTTAATATTTACGTGAGACCACTGGGCAAGCTTCCTCTACCAAACGAAAAAGAATTTTCAAAATCGGTCCACATATTCTTCGGTCCTTCGCCCAAAATCTTACTTGTGAGCGGACGTGTGTTCGGTTAGCGCGTAAAATCATAAAAAGTGTGCAAGAAACATTAACCCCTAACTGGAAAGTTAAAACGGTCATTTTTGCGTAGAGATAATTAAAAATATTAATTATATTCGATCGGCCGCCGAGCGTAGTACTATGCCTATGCGCCGCTGACCTAAGTACCCGTCGTGCCCCGCCCACTCGAGGAAGCAGGACAGTCGCCATAATTGCTGTCCCGCCTACTCCAGTGTGCGTTTGAGGTGTACTGATTTTGCACCGAATATCGTCAAGCTTATCGTCGCGTCGCGTGTTACCTTTGACGGAAATACATTCGCATTACAAGATGACACTAAATCGTACGACGCCACCAACCTCCCCACTACCGCAAAAGTCGGGCCCAAACAAGGACATAGCCAGTGAGAGTGGATGCAGTGCTGCTGTGGGAATTCAACACTATGATTCTGCTCCTGATTTGCGGTCGATGTTAGAAAATATGTCAGCAAACAAAAAGAGGAAATTTGATGAGTTCGATACTTGTAGTACCGACGCCATTAAAGAGATGTTCACGCTATTTTCGCAAGATCAGGCAGCTAGGTTTGATGAATTACATTTAACTATCGGTAGCCTTAAAGAGCAAAATAGTAAGTTGACACAAAGTGTGGAGCTCATGTCAAATAAGTACGACGAGTTTTTGTCTAGAATTTCGCAGCTTGAATGTGAGAGGCGAGTGGACAAAAACACTATCGAGTCTCTTGAAGAAAAAATCGAATATCTCGAACGCAAGTCTAGATCGACCGGTATTGAAATTCGCAACATACCAAAAAAAGCGGGTGAAACTAAGCAGGATTTATGTACCCTACTGGAACGTGTTGGACAAACTATCAAAGTTCAAATTGACCAAAATTGTGTAAGGGATGTTTACAGGACAAAATCGAAAGACGCATCTAACCCAATCATCGTTGAACTTACAACCGTACTGCATAAAGAAGAGATTCTTGGGAAAGTAAAATGTTACAATAAATCGAAGAAACCTGGTGAAAAATTGAATACAACCACCCTTTCTTTACAAGGTCCAGTAAAACCAGTTTTTATATCGGAGACTCTCACTGCAAAGACACAAAAACTTTTTTATCTGGCCAGAACGTTTCAGCAACAGCACAATTACTCCTTCTGCTGGACATCACATGGTGTTATTTATCTCAGGAAAAAGGAAAAAGACTTACATATCAGAATTTCTTCTGAGAAGGATATTGATAACCTGAGGAAAGCTGACTGACTATTTTATTTGGTAGTAATTCCTTTTAACGGATTAATAAGGTTAATTTTAAAATTTTCTTTACTTCTACGTTGTGGTTATAATCACATCTGTATAGTTTGCATGCAAATAAAATTTTACTATGTTATAAGTACACATACTACTCTTTTCACATTTGATTATGTACCTGCTGTAGATTCTCTCAGAGTGAATGTCTTATTCACTGCCGCCTTTATATTCATAGGAATGCAATTTATTATTAAAAAATCCCACAAGTTTCTTTATAATTTCAAAACTGATAAAAACTTTCAATTGGATCATAATTACTCAAAGTTGAAAATGATTTAAAAATTTTCACTGGAATATTTTCGGCTTGATCATATATGTTACTTCCCTACCAATGCTTGATTTTGATAATCTTTCAAATAACATCGATGATTTTGATGTATCGGAATCTTGCGAATGTGAAGTTGATCATTATAAAAAAATATTCCCTTCACATTCATCCCTGTCAGTTATTACTCAAAATATTCGTAGTTTGAATTGTAACTTCTTAGATTTTCAGGTTTTATTAACCAGACTCGGGTTTGATTGTGACGTACTCATTCTGACCGAGTGTTGGCTGACTTGTGTATCTTGTATACCCGCAATTAGTGGATATTGTTCATTTTTTACTACATCAAACCCTCTTCAAAATGATGGCGTTGTCGTGTATATAAGGGAAGAACTAAGCTTTTGTGTTGAGGAACCTAATATACGAAACTGCAATTGCCTCTTGATTAAGATAGGTAACAATGACACGGCGTTACTAGCTCTCTATCGGTCTCCCTCTTATTCTAACATCGACCCTTTTTTGACCTCGTTAGATGAAACGTTGGTGACATTATCTATTTTTAAAAATATCGCAATAATAGGAGATCTAAACATAGACATAATATCCGAGAATCTGAGTACGTCTTCCAATCAATATCTGGCTCTTACAGCCTACCACGGTCTATTGCCAGCACATTATTTTATCACCCGTGCCGCTAGTGATTCTTGTTTAGATCATGTGCTTTTGAAAACCAAGCATCCTTCCATTACCATTGTTCCACAATCTACGCGCAAAAAGTTAAACGTAATTATGATAGAGAACTTGTTCAAAAAGCTGGTAAGGATAGCAAAAAATTGTGGGATACAATAAAAAATATTACTAATTCAGCAAAAAATGTTAACTACCCAAAGGAATTGCTTACAATATCGGATACTCCTCAGCGCTCTGTGAATGATGTGAATTACTTTTTTTCCGATGTTGGCAAGTCACTGGCTGAACAAATAGTGCAACTACAAGCTCCGGCCCCGAAAGATTTAAAAAATTCCCTTGAGCAAAATCTAGATTCTCTTGTACTTTTTGACACTGATGAAGATGAGGTTTTGAGCCTGATAGCTACACTCAAAAATGATTGTTCTGTAGGTTGGGATAATTTGTCAAACCAGTTATTGAAAGATCATAAAGCTATTCTTGTGCCTCACTTAACCTACATTTTTAATATGTGTCTAGAGAATGGTAGCTTTCCTAAAGACCTTAAAAAATCTCAGATCAGACCAATTCACAAGGGTGGGGCCAGAGACCGTATCGGAAATTATAGACCTATTTCAATATTACCTTCGCTTTCAAAAATTCTAGAAAAAATTATTAACAGACGCTTAGTAGATTATCTCGAAAGTAAACACATTTTATCTGACCAACAGTTTGGTTTTCGTCGTGGTAAATCCACCGATCACGCAGTTAGCAATTTAACAGATTTTATAACCTCAAATTTAGATAAAGGTAATAAATGTATATCAATATTTTTAGATTTAGCAAAAGCTTTCGATACGGTTTCTGTTCCAATCCTTGTACAAAAATTGGAAACAATTGGCATTAGGGGGAAACAGCTTAGCCTTTTGACCGATTACCTAACCGACAGAACTCAATGTGTTAAGGTGGGTTCCTACACTAGTACAGATCGTCCAGTGACTTATGGCGTTCCGCAGGGTAGTATTCTTGGGCCGACCCTTTTTCTCGTTTACATAAACGATCTCCTTTGTCTAAACTCATTTCATGGAAAAATTATCTCATATGCAGATGACACTGCCCTCATTTTCGCTGCTAAAACATGGAATGAGACTTACCAGCTAGCCCAAAAGGGTTTTGATTTGGTAAAGAGATGGCTTTATGATAATTTGCTTACCCTAAACGTTGAGAAAACGAAGTACCTGACCTTTTCGATCCGTACTTCTTCACATACGAATCTAAATCTAATCGCACATAATTGCTCCCTTGACGCTTCGGGTTATTTGAAATGTTCATGCAATCCTTTGGAACGTACAAGGACAATGAAATATTTGGGCGTCGTAATTGATGAAAATTTTAGCTTCAAAGCACACATTCAACTGCTGAGTAAAAGGATTCGTAAGCTTACCTACATTTTTAAAACATTGAGACATGTGGTCACCCCTATAATCCTAAAACAAATCTATTATGCGCTTTGTCAGTCACTGATTACTTATTGCATACTGTCTTGGGGCGGTGCACCAAAGACTACGATAAAGCAACTAGAAGTTTCACAGAGAACGATACTGAAACTATGTACTTTTAAGCCTTTCCGATACTCTACCACACTTCTTTATGAATACTGTGAGGTGCTGACTGTGCGACAACTGTTTGTATTAAGCATTGTTTCAAAACAGCATACTATCTTGGAGTACAATCCAAACCTAATCAGGCGGAAGGGTTTACCTGTATGCAAGAGAGTAACACACTTAAAAACGGCCTTTATTCGTAAATTTTTCCCCTTTTTGGGCCCTTATTTATATGATAAAATTAATAAGATTCTTGAAATGTACTCTATGAATAAAGTTACGATGAAGAAATCGGTATCTCTGTGGCTTTGGAAGTTAACGTACGATCAAACTGAAAATATACTTACCATCTTAAAATAGTGATACAACTAATTGTTGGCTTTATATACTATGAACACTATAAAAGAATCTACTAGCTAAATCTATTTAATTCTCTACACACCCTCTCACACACATACACTCACCTTCACCTTACACACTCAGAGGACAGCAACCCTTTCATTTTTCTTTTTTAAGTAAATTAAGTTCATATTTTAAAATAAACTGTTTCCTTTTGTTCGTAAGCTCATACTTGCATATCCAGTTCAAGGGCTTGAGGCGCTGCATGCTGAATCACAGGCTATAAACCTAGTTCGGCTGCAGATGCTAATAATTGGACACAATTGTTACTAAATTAATTTAAGCATAATAATTTTAAGTAGCTAAAACAAATTGTGTTACATGTTTACTATTTCTGGTCTAATAAATAAATAAATAAATAAATATTGACGAAAATATTGACGGACACACATAAAAAAAAAAAACACACGCTACGAACATTGAACCTCCTCCTTTTTGAAAGTCGGGTACAGTAAGTATTTATTTGTCTATTGATAGTGTGTATAAAATATATACAGGCTAAGTTTTTAGATGGAAATTTCCAGCGAAAACTGTTTTTCAAATAAATTAAATAAATTTAACGTATTTTGTATGTTCGCAAAAACTTAGGACTTTTCAAAATAAGACGGGATTTCCATAATATAAATAAATACACGTAGTAAACATGAAATTGTGATATCCAAATTTAGATTAACTAAAACTAGTAAGTCATTTCTTATAAACAGTATCCGCTTTTACATCAAGTTGCCAAAGTCGGTTACAGAACCAAGCGATGGAAAGTTCAAAACCCACATCAAACGTGTCTTTATCAAAAAAGCATATTATAAGATTTAAAGACTACGTTGAAGACAAAGAAGTTTGGCAATAATTCCTTCTGCATATGTGGCTTCCCTAGTACCCCATAAACGGCATAACAATGTAAATGTCTATTAACTGCTCCCAAATTACTATGATTATTTTATTTAACTTTTTTTACATACTTCATTGACATCATGTCATTTGGTTTAAATAGGTCCTTATTTTTATTATTTTGTTTATCTTTTATTTAGATTCTTTTCTTTTAGATTTTGTGAATGTGAGAACGTTGTAGGTTGTAGACTTATGGACCATTTTCTATTTCACTAAGTACCTGGTACAATTGGAACCGTGCACCTAGCTTTTGACGTTTCATAAGTGCCCTTGTAGGTTTATGTGAAATAAAATATTTCAAATTTGAATTTGTCCCCAAAGTAGTTTTAAAACTTTTATGCATCCTCAGATTTCCAAAGTAATACGAATAATAAGTTCTTTTTGGGACATCATTTGGAGAAATTGGAGTTCGAATATGGTAGGAAAGAAGAAATACATGATTTTCTCAAATTTTGTAGTGCTAAAGTAGTGCATGTGTTTCCGCTTCGAATAATCAATTTTTTTCCTCTTCCTAGCAACCAATTAATAAAAAAATATGTAAGTACCTAAATAAAGTAAGTTCAATAATAACCTATTGAACTTACTTTATTTAGGTACTTACATTTTTTTTTTACGGAAACTGTTTTTCTAGGAATTACTCTAGATTCGAGATTGCAATGGGGCCCACGTTAGTGCTCTTTCAGGTAGATTAAGTTCAGCTGCATATGCAGTAAGAAAAATAAGGCAGTTAACTGATGTAGCCACAGCTAGGTTAGTATACTTTGCCTATTTCCAGAGTATTATGTCTTATGGCGTTCTGCTGTGGGGATCCGCAGCTGACGTAGATTCAATAATCATTTTACAAAAGAAGGCAATTCGCGCGATTTACAAAATGAGTCCTCGTCAGTCCCTTTTTTTTTTTGGGTGGGAAATTATCAAATAACTTCTCCCGCTCTGGGCGGAGCGAGAGGGCGTGTCAGACTCTTACTGACTAAAACCCACCCGTGTTCCTTCGGTTGCCCTGTTGCCGGGGGCCACGATTTCCCTATCGGTTTTCTTCGAACCCCCGGCAGGCATTGGCCCTAGCGGACCCCGTCAATTCTGCTGACATTTCTTTGAAGCGCGCGTGGAACACAACGCGCCGTCGACCCGGGCTTGGTCCTTATCGGACGGCGAGCTACTCATTGCTCACCGTCCGCAAGCCCGCGCCTACGGTGGCCGGAAATCGGCTCGCGATTCCCGCCCCGGGCGTCTCCTTCTATTGCGGCGGTTAGGGGCGTGAGGGCGCGAAATTTGCCTCTCCCTCACGCATTCCACCTCCTCCTTCGCGAGCATTACCGCTTCGCAGAAGGAGGTGACGGCCTGCCATTTCCTCTCGCTCCGTACCATGGCCTGAACCAGGGCCGGATGCGAGAGATCACCGCCGCTTGTCAATCCCTTAGAAATAAATTCAAAGAAATTGATATACTGACTCAGCCTTCTCTTAATATCTTAGAAAGTTTTTTGTAAGTACCTAAATAAAGTAAGTTTAATAAGTTAAAAGATGAATACGATGATTAATTTTTCCTTAAAGCGTTGATACGATCAGTACATCAATGTTCAAATTATAGTTATATTACAGTAGTGTATCTTTTTATAACAATATCCGTCATTTCAAGTCACAAGTATCGACTGACTAGCAGTTAAAGATGACAACAATATTCCAAAAATGTAAAATTATTCCAAACCCCTCATTCAAAGTGCTACCAAATGATAAACTCGACAAAGAAATTCAAAGAATAGCGTATTCTTTTAATTTTGCATTCAACCTATTTTTTTCATCAAAATATCATGTTCGAGATAATCATATTTATGCAAACGGAAAGAAATATTATTTTCTGTCTTTCTGCTATTTGTTGGTTATAAATTCGTTGTGGATACAACGGATCTGTGACAAGGACTTTTTACGGCAAGATTTAAACATGAGCCATTTAGGAAAAAGCTTCGCAGGATTCCTCACTTTTCTCTTTTTCTCCAGTCACGTCATTGGCTTCACAATGATGTTTATTCTGGACATCGTGCACAAGCACAACTACGTGTCCTTTATTTTGAAGATTCAAACTATTCATACGAGTATCGATTTCAGTAAGAGTATCCAGAGTTACATCATTTGGAACTGGATCTCACTGATAACTACTATCTTTTGTGATAGGTTTAAAGATGATTTCATTCGATTCATCCCAGACTTGATTTCTGATGTAATGTTCATAACATTCGATGTCAATTTAGTGGTCGCCAGCCGAATTATAATTTTGTTAAGGAAATATCTCGATGCATGGATTAATGAGGTGCTCATGATGAACGATGAACAAGAAACTGATGAACAATGTCACAAACTGCTTAAGATACATTAAAATATTTTAAAAGCTTATAATCTGTATAAATCAATTTTCCAAATATTGGTAAGCGATACTGATTTAGATCAGTCATGCTTGTTGTTAGTGATCTAAGTGAGTCTTTAGGTTGAAGTCTTACTTGTAAAAACTAAAAATGTATTAGTTACAATCCGTTTTTATTTACAGGTATTATTTCAAATACTTCATTCATTTTCCCGTAGTGTAAATGTACTCGACTGGATATTTAATGCACTGAGTACACTTTCAGAATCAGAAAAAAGTACAATGTCGAAAATCCAGGTAAGTTTAGAACGATTTTTCAATGAATCAGTGTGTACAGTCGATGAATGCATAAAGCGCACCGCTGCCAACAGGTATCCCATTCCTGGCAGCATTACAAAGTCATAAGCATACCAAGTCATGCGTATTCTTTGTCCTATTATGAATATTATAGGCCTGCCCAGTAATTGTTAACGATGAAATAAAACATTCAATAGCACTGTCTTTGGAAACGGGCAAATTAATATTTAAGCAAGCCTGTTAAAATAATTACTTTTATTTTCCAGTTTTCAATACCTAGTCTTATGACTGCTGGGCACATAATACGAAATATAATATTTATAATTATACAAAGTATATACTGTGAGAAGTTTTATATAACTGTTGAGGAAGCTGAGACTGCGTGTGACAGCTTATGAAGAACGGGAATTGTCCAAGTAAGAATGAAACACCACAGTGAACCATTTCAAGTTTGATGCCCTTCAAGAGATCACGCGCTGCAATCATCTAATTACCTTATAATAAATTCAAATCTAAAAATATGATATATTTCCCTACAGAGAGTCAAAAACATCTTTGCATGAACGTGAAAATGGCAAATCGAACGATCAGTAAAATGACCGCATGTGGACTGTTCCATGTAGACGCGACGCTAGCAACAAGTTATATGGGAGGGATCATCAACTACGTTGTTGTACTCTTGCAGTTTTTCTTTCTTTAAAATCTGTAGTGTACCTATGAAAAGAACAATACATTTCTCAGACATTACCTGATAGCGGTTCTTTTAACCCGTCTCATCCATTAGAAATACATAATACTTACCGAATATCTATAAAAAGTGAACTACAAAGTTTTTTGCTGTCTTATCCCACGACCCACACAAAATATTACTATTATTTATTTTACTTTTCAAGTAGTGATTAATTTTAATGGATGGAGAGGAAGGAGAATATCAAATAAAAGATCAATGGATTGTGCCAGGAATGTTAAGAAAGAAAAAGGAGTGACGGTTGAGAAAGATGCACAGAGGAAGAAGAATTGTTGCTCCGACGATCCCTTTTTTTTTGTGTTGGAAATTATCAAATAACTTCTCCCGCTCTGGGCGGAGCGGGAGGGCGTGTCAGACTCTTATTGACTAAAACCCACCCGTGTTCCTTCGGTTGCCATGTTGCCGGGGGCCACGATTTCCCTTTCGGCCCATATTCGCAGCCCCGGCAGGCATTGGCCCTAGCGGACCCCGTCAATTCTGCTGACATCTCTTTGAGGCGCGCGTGGAACACAATGCGCCATTGACCCGGGCTTGGTCCTTATCAGACGGTGAGCTACCCATTGCTCACCGTACGCAAGCCCGCGCCTACGGTGGCCGGAAATCGGCTCGCGATTCCCGCCCCGGGCGTCTCCTCCTGCGGCGGCTAGGGGCGTGAGGGCGCGAAATTTGCCTCTCGCTCACGCGTTCTGCCTCCTCCTTCGCGAGCATTACCGCTTTACAGAAGGAGGAGACGGCCTGCCATTTCCTCTCGCTCCGTGCCATGGCCTGAACCAGGGCCGGACGCGAGAGATCACCGCCGCCGATCGCCTCTACGAGGACACGGCGATGCTCCGCCCAAGCCGGGCAGACCTCCACTGTATGCTCCACCGTGTCCTCCGGGCGATCCACACAATGGTGACACCCGGGCGTTTCCTCCCGCCTTATCCTGAACAGGAACCTCCCGAAGCAGTCGTGTCTGGTGAGGACCTGCGTCAGGTGGAAGGTGAAGGCGCCGTGGTGCCTCTCAAGCCACTCCTCAAAGAGGGGTCTTATCGCCGCAATTGTGGCATGCCCAGCGCTGGGTTGCGACAATCGCACTCTCCATGCCGCCATGAGATCCCGCCGGAGCTCTGTCCGCTGTGCCGCGATTTCTTGCGGCATCGGAGTTAAGCCCCGGCGTTTCGCCTCCTCGCACCACTCCCAAATATGCGCGAGGACTTTTGACTCCAGATCCTATGGCGGTAATCCGGCAAGGAGGCTTGCCGCCTCGCAGGAGACCGTGCGGTATCCTCGGGCCAGCCGGATGGCCATGACCCCCTGGGACGCGTTCAACTGGCGGACTGGCCGCAGCCTCAATGAACGCGCCCACACCGGTGCCCCGTAAAGGGCCATGGACCGCACGATCCCCGCATAGAGCCTCCGACGATCCCTAGTAACATGGTACAGGGCAGGATGATGAAAATTGCATGTAGTGGTATTATAATATCATCAATTATTGTATTATTCATATTAATTTATTTGCGTTCCACAAGGTAAAACAAGATGTTAACAAAAGGCTTAAAGCTAAGAACCGTTGTAGACCCTGTCAGGGCACAGCAAAAAATGTTATAAGATACGTAGCTATTAATTAAAGTTAAAATTCTAAGTCGCAGAAAACTAAAAGTTGGTGGTAACAAAGCCAGATTAGTGGCAAGAGGTTTCGAACAAGATTATGTTGATAATGTGTATGCACCAGTTGCAAAACTTAATACATTTTGTATTTTTGTGTCAGTAGCTACGAAACTTGGGTTTGAAATTAAACAAATGTACATGAAAACTGAATTATTACATTTGCATAAAAAGTTAATTAGAATAACATAAATAATTCTATTAATGGTAAGTAGGTAGCTATTTTCTTAAAATGCTATTATTGCGTTTAGATAAAGTTATATTTACGTACTTCGGTAATATTATTACAAACACTTATTTAATGAGAGATCATATTATTTTAAGGTTACAAATTTATTAATAAAGAGATAAGTTTTACGTGTACCACGATTTGAGACAGTTTATAGATTCATTAAATAGCATTTTATAATTTACTCATTGTGTATTTAGTAATCATGTTATGTTTAATTAAATAATCTTCTTGATAAATATACACATGCATATATTTAAGAATGTATTTATTGTAATTATACTCTTTCATTGAAGTAGGAGGAGCTCGTGGCTAAGTAATAACAGCCGCACGGGTCGATCCAACAGGTTAAGCTACGCTTGCCGGGATGGTCCGTAGATGGGTGACTATCTTTACATATGGAGACTCCTCCGTGCCTCGGAAAGCTCGTTAAGCCGTTGGTCCCGGCTGTCATTTGTAGATCTTTGACAGTTGTTACGGATCGTCAGAAGCCCGAAAGTCTGACAACCAGTTTTACAAAGGGGTATCGTGTTACCCAGTACTCATCTGGGTTGTGGAGGTCAGATAGGCAGTCGCTCCATCTAAAATACTGGTATTCAGCTGCATCCGGTTAGACTGGAAACGACCCCAACATAGTTGGAAAAAGGCTAGGTAGATGATGATGAAGAGTTTTTCATTTAAGTATTCATTCACATTATAATAGCTTTTGTTTAATATAAATAATTTGAATTTATTAATAAAGATGATGTATTGATTTTGTTTCTTATTTTTTCGGTAACGTAAATATATTTTTATCGACATGACATAGGTACTTCAGGAGTGCATTTTCAATCGGGATGTAGGTATGTTCAATCGTTGTCTTAAAGTAATTTTAGTTTGCATGTCTTCTCTTTTTGTGTAGAATTTCGGGTATCTACGTACAAAGAAGACGTTTCATTTTTGTATGGGACTCCGGCCATAACATGTACACTTCAGAAAACCTGGGAAACGAACCCCTAAATACAATAAACACTGTTTTTAGGGTTCCGTACCTCAAAAGGAAAAAACGGAACCCTTATAGGATCACTCGTGTGTCTGTCTGTCTGTCCGTCTGTCTGTCTGTCTGTCTGTCTGTCCGTCTGTCACAGCCAATTTACTCCGAATCTAATGGACCGATTAAGTTGAAATTTGATACACATATGTATTTTTGTGACCCAAATACGAATGTGTAACTTAAATAAATGAATTTTGAATATAGGGGTCACTTTCGGGGGGGAAACAAGAAAATTAAAAAAAAAAGTTATGCTAACAGTACCATGTGACATATCAAATGAAAGGACTTATTGCGAGGATCTTAAATATATTTTTTATATAATTTTAAAATAAACACTTTTAAAGATATTTAAGAAATTCAATGAAAATTGACCATTCCCCCCCCCTTATCTCCGAAACTACTGGACCAAAAATTTTCAAAAAAATACATAGTATGGCTCTTTACTCATAGATTACAGGAAAACCTATAAGAAGTCTATGGTCTTAATATAACACAGTAAATCTCTCAATATTGTGCGTACAAACTTACATTTCGTCGCTCGGCATCCAATAGGCCCATCTCTCTAGCTACTATAATATCAACAATATCAAAAGTGTTTGACAGTCTGCTTAAAATAAAAATAAAACTGCTTGAAATAAAACTGTAAATGTTCATGACAACCAATTCAGGTTTCGGCGTGGTTTGTCAATAGAAAGTGCAGTGTTGTATCTTAAACATACTGTCACATACTATACTTATACACAGCGTGGAACGCCGATTTATGCTACCTTCCTCGACTTATTCAAGACTTTTGATCTGGTTGCTTATGACGTATTGTGGAGAAAGATGGAGAAGGATAGGTTGCCAATGGAGCTTAAAAACATTTTAAATATTGGTACCTATGGTAACCAGATCAATAGTGTACGATGGGCTGGAACTTTTTCCAGGCCATACAGGTTGGAATGCGGGGTGAGGCAGGATTGGCGAGCTCAGCAGCACCAGAGTGGGTTGCTATACAGTGTGATTCTTCATAATGTGCACATATCGAAATGAGGGAATCTATGCTTAATTTTAACGAAAGAAAAAATATTAAAACAAATCTAAATATTTTTTTAAAACTTTTTATGGCATAAAAAAAAAATTGTAACAAAACTGTGTAACTTTTAAACTGAATCAGCTATCGCGATGAAACAAACTCCATAATGATTGGAAGTAAGTAGGCATCCACATAAAATTAAAATTGAGAAAAAAACTACCCTCAATTGAAAATAAATGTGTTTTTTGAGTAAAAATCTGTATTTTCTCATATTTTTTTACAATAATTGTAAAATTTATTAATAAGATGCCCATGAGAACAAAAACTAAAATAAAAAAACTGATACAAAAAATTAAAAAGAAACAAAAAAAATTTTGACCACTTTTTCCGTCGATAAAATTAAGCATAGATTCCCTCATTTAGATATGTGCACATTATGAAGACTCACACTGTATTGATGGTATTTGTGTAAATATTAGCTTTGGAGACGATATGGTGCTTCTGAGCGCCAGCCAGTATCCCATAGACAAAAACTGTTAGTCGCAAAACTTTCTGTGTGACCTGGTAAAATAAGCTAAAGTTCATAAGTTTACTAACACAATGAGTCCTTGTTACTTGAATAAAGAAAAATATCTGGATGACAATTTTTTTTTTGATCGACGTTTTCTAAAAATGAAACCTGGCTACATCGATTTATCGCTCCCGAAACCCCCTGCATACTAAATTTCATAAAAATTCTTGGAGCCGTTTCAGAGATTCAGATTATATAATATATACAAGAATTGCTCGTTTAAAGGTGTTAGATTGTTATTATTATTATATTACTACCGCGAATGTGATTTTTTTTACGAAAATCAGATTTTTCATTCTACACGTTCAAATAAGTGATCCTGCAAAATGTTAAGTTTGTTCTTGGGATAAATAAATTCATCTCAACTACGGAACCCTTCATTGTGCGTAGTCCGACACGCACTTGGCCGGTTTTTTTCCATAATATCTAATACTTTTTGGGCACAAAATAAAAACCAAAAATGTTTGACGTTTGTCAGGAGAAATACGACCTTCGACAGCTAGCCATTTTCGTCCAGAAGTACCTACAAATCTACAATCCACAAAAGCAGTTTTTTATTTTTATAATGAATGATACTTTCTAAATAATCAAAAAAGTTTTATAAGATAGCTATCTTAATATAGTACAGAAATACATGCCTTTCATATTTATTTAAATGACGTCTACGTGATATTATTATGTTAAAATGTAACATGATTTCTGGACGAAAGCAGTATGCAAGTAAAACGACGCCATGATGAATAGAATATGGCAAAAATTTGTTAAGTTATTATTTTTTGTGCCGAAATAATCAGGGGAATAAACAGGAAAGAATATTTTTCCTCAATTCGTGAATTTTTTTCCTTTTTTTATAATAACGTACACTTCATGGCCGAAAATGAAACATCTCCTTTATAGATTTCAAAGATGTAGAGGCTCGGAAGGGTTAAAAAAAAAATATTCCTGGAAGTGGGGTTTACAGCTATTTGTTTGTTCAATATTGCCTACAAATTCTAATAAGTTTTATTTGTAGGGTGAATAGTGGTGGGTGAGTCTGTACTATTACCATATGACACCGTATTTAAGCCATGCATAGTCATACGCGTAATATGTTACCAACGCAGTATTTATGACTGTAGTTTTTATAATTTCCCGAAGGGCGTATGAAAATTTTGCTTTTAATTTTTGGATATTCCACTTCCATTTTATGTGTGTGTTTAGTCCTAATAGGGTGAATTTATTTACTATTTCTAACTTGTAATTTTTAAAACTGAAGTTTATATGTAGAGGTTTTTTTTGTTGTGGGTGAAATGCCATTATTTTTGTCTTATTAAAGTTAATTTCTAGGTTATGTACCATCATCCAATCTGTTGTAGTGTCAAGTATTGAATTTAATTTATCATTAAGATTAGTTTCGCATGAGGCAAGAATGGATACATCATCCGCAAACAAAACACAAGGTTCACTGATATACTTCGAAAGGTCGTTGATATAAACTAAGAATAGGAAGTAGCCTATTACACTACCCTGTGGAATTGAAGCGTTTATCAGTGTTTTTGGATCGGAACAATTCTATTTCGTTAGTATTTTGGTTAAAATATTCTAATTCCACTAATTGCTCTCTATGCTGTAAATATTGTATTAAAGCTTACTCAAAACCACTCATCAGAACTAGATCAAAATGTGAAAATTATTAGTGGACCAGTCTTACTGGTGGTCTACTTTCCAATAAAAAAAAAGAATCGATCTTAACATTACACACTTCTTACATTTTTCCATTAACCATTAACTTCGTCTTAATAGCATTTAATTTATTTCAAAATCTCTGTGTCCGGCGCTCAGCGTGGTAACACGCCTTGTTCGGGTTCGCGACGGATCATTGTCATCCTGAGGATGCCTCGTTGAGAGATGAAACACGTGTCGATTTCTTACAGGGTTTTTTACGACTCTTTAGGAATAGTTAAGCGGAACAGGTTACTAAATATATCTATTCTTCTTAATCACTATTGCTGATTATAATGATTATAATTGAGTAAAGCCATATTTGTTACGGCTGCGAATCATAATTATTTAGATCAACATACAACATGATACTGACCTGCAAATTGCAAAAAACGTAAGAAAATTTGAATTTCGCGGGCTACCCTGACGCTTTCGCCTTAACCTGATAGGTCGACCCGTACGGCTGCATGAGTTGCCGTCCGATATTATCATCGATGATAACACCTTTGTATGTGTCAGCGAATTCACGTATCTTGGCTCTTTAGTAACGGAAAAAACGATTACCTTATTATCACCTGAATAATTATGGATAATATTGCTATTTCTTATAAATGCTATTTCAGCCTGCTAAGGTATTTTCGTTTAAAATTACTATCAAGAAGCATTAAACTTCTGCTCTGTATGACCTTACTAAGAAAAATTGTGACATACGGCTCGGAATGCTGATGAGAAATTTCTGTTAGTATTCGACCCGAAATTTACCAATTTTGGACCGAATACTAACAGATTTCTACTGTCTAATTCCACGTATAATAACTTAGAACTTTGTTATATTTTATGTCAAGGTTTTTGCGAAATCGTAACTTAGTTTTGTATCTCGTGGTTTAGTAACAACATCATTAATGTTATTTTTAACCGACTTCCAAAAAGGAGGAGGTTATATGTTCGTCGCGTATGTTTTTTTTTTTTTATGTATGTCCACCGATTTCTCCGTCAATTGTGGATTGATTTTGAAAATTATTTTTTTGTTTGAAAGGGTGTGCTCTCGAATTGGTCCCATATAAATTTTATTAACATTGCTTGGGTAGTTTTTGAGTTAGCTACAAAATACGTATTTTTATCCCCACTTAGTATGTAGATGATATGATAAGTTTCTGTCACTGGCAGCAGGTAGTGGTATTCGAATGTGTGTGGGTATGTGTGTACCAACACTACAAAGTGAAAAATAACTTTAATTTCGGAAGTCGGTGGCAAAAAACGAAAATACAAAACACAAGACACCGACTTCCGAAATTAAAGTTATTTTTCACTTTGTAGTGTTTTTTTTGGAGGTCGGTTGTTTTTTTTTGTAAAAAGTTTTCGAAATAAACTCTCTGTCTATTTTCTAAATGAACGGCAAGGTGAGTAATTGTATGTGCGGCAATGCACGCTGAATGATAAAATCCTCTATACAGCTTCGGAACTGCAGATATAACGGTCAGATTTATATTTATTTGCTTCGTTTGGTGATTGCATATGCTGAATGTAGCTTCATTGGTACCTTTATTATTATATTTACCTTTATTCATTAATATATTTAGTAAGCAGTATCCTTGGAGTTCGACTTACCGACCGGATACGGAACACGATACTGCGCTCTAAGACACAAATCGCTGACGTCACCCAAAAAGCAGCCAAGCTCAAGTGGGACTGGGCCGGACACGTTTGCTGCATGTCGGATGCATTGTGGGCTAAGACCACTACAACATGGGTTCCTGAAAACGTCCAGCGGCATCGTGGAAGACCCAGGCGTAGATGGCGGGACGAACTTGATGCTTTTAGGAGGGATTGGCTCAGGATCGGGTTGGGTGGAAAAAGGAAAGGGAGGCCTTTGCCCGGCAGTGGGACAGTATGGGCTAATTATTATTATTATTTAGTAACGTATTGAATTGATTTTGGTGGAATGGCGGTTTAAAGACGTACAACTGTGCTGCCATCTGTTTTGAGCTTTCAGTTTTTAACCTCATTGAATGCGTATATAACATTTATTGTCTCTGCTGTTGACCGCTGAGGAGTTTCCTCGGCTGGAGCCAATCCTAGCTGCTGTAGCCAGGTCATGGTAGACTTTAGAACGGACTGTCATAATTTAATGCGTATATTAAATTTCGTGTCTGTTCCGTAAACTGTTGTGGAGTTCCTTCGTCTGGAGTCAATGCTGGCTGTCAAATCAAGTCATGCATCATAAAAAAATGCATTGTCTTTGAAACTGAACCAATATGTGAAATTTAAACTCCGTAGGATAAGAGGAAGTGGTTTTAATTCAGCTTGCAAGATTTGCTAACTAAATAACTAACAAAGCAAGATAAAAGCTTGTAAAAATAAGGGAGTCTCAATGTGGGCAGAAAAATAATACCATATTTATAATTATATTATTTCGGGCCGGGCCGGGAAGTAAAAAATACCGGGTTGTGGGAACCGAACGCAACATGAATGATTGTTCATTTGAAAAAAAAAATGATTTCTTGACTTTTTTTTTAACATAATTGTTTTTCTTGAAGCCGCGTCTCGAAACGGTTTTATCGAATACGACACGCAGTGGCGCTTGTGTTCATGTTGTATCGTTCACACGAATAAAACTCGTGTTCAAGACTAACGTGCGTGCACGCGGTTGCATGGTGTCGTAGCTGCGAATCGAATGGAAATGATCGTCGTGTGAACGACTGTCTCATATACGGTAAAACCTTATACGTGATAAAATCGAATCGTATAGTCGCCGTTTGAACGTAGCCTTATTAACCAATAGCCTCTTAGAATAAAAATAATTGTTGACGGTGTACGATGTAACATAATATGATAAAAAACTTTTTACAAAAAAAAAACAACCGACCTCCAAAAAAAAACACTACAAAGTGATAAATAACTTTAATTTCGGAAGTCGGTGTCTTGGGTTTTGTATTTTCGTTTTTTGCCACCGACTTCCGAAATTAAAGTTATTTTTCACTTTGTAGTGTTTTTTTTGGAGGTCAATTGTTTTTTTTTGTAAAAAGTTTTTATTTTTCACTTTTTAGTTGTGGTACCTACCCCACACACATTCGAATACCACTATCTGCTACCAATGACAGAAACTTAACATATCATCTACATACTAAGTGGGAAAAAAATACGTATTTTGTAGCTAACTCAAAAACTATCCAAGCAAAGTTAATAAAATTTATATGGGACTAATTCGAGAGCACACCCTTTCAAACAAAAAAAGAATTTTCAAAATCGGTCCACAATCGACGGAGAAATCGGTGGACATACATAAAAAAAAAAACAAACATACGCGACGAACATATAACCTCCTCCTTTTTGGAAGTCGGTTAAAAATGAATGACCTCAATCATGAACGACTAATAAATATTGACTCATTCAATGAATATTTATTTGTCGTTCATGATTAATTCAGTTCATTCATGACGCTAATGTATTTTTTTTTAATGTGATTAAGTGATGAGTCAGTATGATAAAAGGTTGGATGAAAGTAATCAAAGGCAAATTGAATTAAATTTTAGAGATAAACTCGTTTAAAATACAACCAAATCCGCGTCCACCGTCCGTTAATGAAAGGCACAGTGAAATTTTATATGGAGGTGACACAGGCTTTTGATTATGTCCATCAAAATATCTATCCCATAAAATTAAATGGATACGGAATTAGAAGTAATTTCCTTCGATTAATTGAGTCGTATTTATGCAATAGAACACGAATATATAAATTAACAAAAAAACAATAAAACAGAACCAATCTACCTATAGAAACAAAGACATTTAAGATACGGAGTACCCCCGGGGAGTATACTTAGTCCGTTGGTTAATCTCGCGACAATCTAAGAAGCCCGATTTGACGTTTTTCATTATACATGCCGCAATAAATTTGTATGAATGTCCACATAAGCAATCGAAAAATCTAATTCATTATCCCAATTAATTAGGTACTATGTTATCCATACACTAGCAATGAGTATCATTCGTAAGTACCAAGTTTCACTTTATATTGGAAAAATACACTCAAAAACACGTATTAATTGTTGATTACACACAACAACAAAACAACAACAAACAACAATTTAATGTTTCTTTTTTTTTATTAATATTCCGACAGGTCGTTATTATGTATAATATCATGTCTTTGGGTGCGTTGTTGAAGTGTTGAGACCGAATAAAATCGAAGTTCTGAAAAATGGATACTTTTACAAACATTTCATTTAGAAAAGGGTGAAACATTGGTATAATTATTGTATTGTGTAAAAAACGTATAGTTACTGTATTATGTAAAAAACGTATTACAGTATTATATTTAAACATAAAACAAAATCGGTCGAAAGAAAATTATAACGGAAGACTTTAGAAGAGACTTACATTTTGATTACACATATGATTGAAAATGAATTTATTACTTATAAGAGTAACCGACAAAGACAGTTTAACTGATGATATTTTTTCTGGATCATTCAGTGACGAAAGTTAATAAAAATGTTACAAATGTAGTGAATTTATTTATTTATCTGATGATGATGTTGAATTAAACGATATGCTTCGAGAATCAGTTTTAAGCAATGTAGGTAAATTTTCGATTATAAACTCTAAGTATGATAAATCTCTCGAGACTCGGTTTTAAAAGCAAACCATAAAAAAAAGATTATTTTTTCAATGTTAATTTAAAAAAATAATTTATTTATAGTAATATTTTTTTAATTGCTCCTAGAGGTATTTTATATCGGGTACATTGAGTGGCCCTTTGTAAGACGACTAAAATGTCACGGTGTATATATCTAAGAACTAAAAGATAATCCTTCGGTCGCTACAAAAACAATCTTTTTCTCTCAAACCGTCTTAACAATGCTTTTGTATATACCACAACGATATAATTTCTCCCTACAGCAGCGCTTGTACTTGACAAATGTCAATTTGTATGTAAATACGACGAGATAACGTCATATTTTCCTCTAGATGCATATTTATGATCCAAAAGCCTTGTTTGACTTAGCTTAACTTTGGGGGTTTACTTGGAAATATCCAAGCTGTTGTCTGCATGTTGATAGATAGAGATTTAAAATTGAAATGCACTGCAGTATACAAGTTTGTTTCACGTAGGGTTGTACCACCATGTCACCTTTGACGAAAGTATGAGAATTTTAGCAACTTGATGTGAGGATATTTGGTGCTAAACAAGTAAATAGAAAATTATGGGAAATAGCTTTCGTAGGAAATTGTCTAAAAACGCTCGGTACGTGCTCTTTAAAGAAATGGTTTGCGAATAAAGTTTTATACAAAATTAAAACAATTAATAAGTATAAACCTACGTTACGTTCGTGTTACAGTTATATTGCCACTATTTACTAGCGACAAAATACGAAGTATTTAATAATGTATAGGTACAGTCAGGGAAATTAATGACTGAATTGACTCACTACGTCAATTTGCCGTAACTAAAGTCCCCGGCACGAGAAGCTATAAATTTTGTAAACACACATTCAGGGGTTTGCAATCTTTGGGTACTTAAAATAAAATAAAAACAGTTTTGTACTATTTTTTACAGGGATATAATTATATTAACACACACATCTAATTACAAACAAACAATATAACCTAATCCGCGAAAACACCACAAACAAACAGACGCATTCGAAACTCGAAAGACAGCAGAGACAACGTCAGCGTGAACTTACTTCAAAATCGTGGCTCAAATGTTTACGTTCCATGAATCAGATGCGTTCCAGTACCACAAAACCTTAGACGACAGCGCTTTATATCGCTAAAATATAACCCGATCAAGTGAAATTGCTCATTAGTTTCGTATAACACGTACGTTACTTTGACTTCATTGAATTTGGGATTATTTGTTGTTGATTAAATTGTCACTACGTAACTTGGTAGAAGTTCTTTATTTACAAAAATTATAGCTTCTCGTGACGGGGACTTTATTTCAAACAATTGTCAAAGAAAGACAGTTGTGATTTGATTAGTTATTTGGACAACATAAGTTGGTGGTATTTCCTTTATTAAACTATTTTAGAAAGTCTAAATGACAGCTAATACGGGATTAATACTATTTTTTACATATCGCACTTTCGCTAGAACAAGGGCATTACTGACAAAAAATTAAAAAAATTACTTAAGTATGCCAAAGTGCTTTAAAAAGTCCCTTTTATCTGGAGGAACAAAGACCCGTATCAATATCAGCTTAATGCTGCCAGAGGGCAAAAGTGCCTTTGTCATATTATCGTTGCATTTTTTTGACTATCCTGGCGCGACAAAATCTCATTGGTCAGTTGGCCCGCCGCCCCCGCGCTAATCTGGAGCGTCAAAGTCACTAAGGTAAATATGCCCTATGAGAAAGTGACATTAATTAGTACTATTTTTAACCGACTTCAAAAAAAAGGAGGAGGTTCTCAATTCGTCGGGATATTTTTTTTACGTATGTTCCCCGATTACTCGAAGATGGCTGGACCGATTTGAAAAATTCTTTTTTTGTTTGAAAGGGTATACTTTCAAGTTGGTCCCATTGTCATTTGGTCACGATCTGATGATGGAATCTTGGAGAAATCGAGGGAACTCTTTAAATATTAAAGGCACATCTATAGCGATTTGGGTATTCTTGATGAGCAGTTGACATAAGGCTATTGTAACTTAGATAAATTACAAACCAACCCACTAAAAAGTGAAAAAAAAAACTTTTTTACAAAAAACATAACCGACTTCCAAACTACAAAGTGAAAAATAACTTTAATTTCGGAAGTCGGTGTCAAAAAACTAAAATACTGATCTGATCCAAAGACACCGACTTCCGAAATTAAAGTTATTTTTCACTTTGTAGTTTGGAAGTCGGTTGTGTTTTTTGTAAAAAGTTTTTTTATGAGCACATATTTGGAGGAACAAAGTCGTTCAAACTGTTGTGGCTTTGTATTAGACATAATATGTTCAAAATGTTGGTGGAACAAGCGCATAAATGTACTCCGTTCTTTGAAAAAAAAAAAAACATAAAAACAACAAATACCTAATATTTTACTCCTTTAAACAAAAAAATAAAAATACTTCTATACACAAAAGTGTAAGGCTTGATTTTATGCATAGAATAATTACTTCAAAGTAATATTAGCAGAACAATACGGTATTGAATGTAAAAAAAAAACTTAAATTGCTCTCCTGTAAAATCACTAAAAGTCCAGTTATGCCTTTGTTCTACCCATGGTGCGATATACCGTTCAAGCAAGTTACTAATAAGATACAATTTCAGTTGAAACTTTCAAACAAAGTAACCTTTGATTTTCAGTATGAGTAAATTTCGATATGAGTACACAACATTATTACAAGAGACTGCACAATAGTTCAATTACTTAATAATGCATGACTATCTAATTTCTCCTCAGTACCTAGTGCTCAAGATATTAACTCTCCCTTTGCTATGCAAAACGGTTTAGCGCAGCATAATGTAAGAAAATACGATATTCCTTTGTGGAATATTCTGATTATAATTTTAATTGGTTATTAAGGCGCAGGGCGTGCCTACTTTAAATATTTATGTTCGTCAATAGGTTAAGTTCTTTGTGAGATGAGGTAACATAATGGTTTATTTAGATTAGCTGATCATTCTTCTTAAGGGCCTATACTACCTCAAATGGCTTAGCATGATCCTACGTTATATCGAAAACACTGCAGCATTAATTTTGAAATAAATATATGTTTAAGTTAAAGATTAATGTTAAGTACTATGTTAGACGAAAACACGATTCTATAAAATTTTCTCAATGGAATTTTTTTCCAAAGTTTCCTCCAAACCGAACAATAAACCGCTGGTATTCAAAAAATACTTCAAATTAGATCATGAAACTTTGCATAATAACTGAACTAACTATAAAGCAGCGACTATGTTTTTTATTTTTTTTAAATTACTATTATTTTCGCCGTAAAAAGCAATAACCTAAATTATTGGCGCCTTGGAGCCGCTAGCACTCCACTCCGTCTCGCTCACACTCAGTCCGCGAGCAGTATGGTGCGAGCGAGATAAAAAGTGAATTTGAGCTGAGGTTGTATGGGCTCTTAACAGCACGATGTTTAGCTGTGATGAGGCTTATAACAGATCAGGCTATTTAACGGAAATTCTTAACAACAGTAAAGAAAATGGAACTACAGTCCGGTCATAGAGAGAATGCGTTTTTGACACCTGTCAGTTTCATAGTAACGAAAATGTGTTTTGCGAATTTGATCCTTATTACTACTAGACATTGTCCAACTGACTTAACGGCTGTACTGTAGGAAATTTAATTATTAGAACCATAAAGTTCCTCGTAGGTAACTATACTATGTTGCTCATCGTCATCACCCGAATTTTTCTGAATATTTTTGAAAAATTATCGAAAAATAACATTAATCTATCTATCTGTAATAATATCTATATATCTAACTATCTTTAATATTTTTCATGTTATTAAATTTTTTATGTTTTACGAGTACGTAAAACCAATCTACCTACTTCGATTACTAGTAATAATGCAACACAATCACAATCTGTTTCGATTTGAAACAGATTGCTAATCCATTGCTTCGTAAGTTGGATAAAAAAATCTGCTCGACAACGTAAATGACGCAATGAATGTGGTAGAACTGTCGAAATGAAACAAATAAGGCATAAATAATTGTTTACGAAAATAAGTTACGCAATTAGGGTATTGGGCTAAGAAGATCTCGGTTTGGAAGTACTATTAGATACCTAAATGACAATGAGACTGAGTAATAAAACTACTATCAATCAAACAGATAAGGATCGATAAGTAAACACCGTTTTCAAAAACTACTTCTGACAATTACAAATAACGATGTGTTTTGTTTATCATGTAAGACATATTATACATAGCATATTTATGTTGGAACTACTCTAAACGCAACCTTTTTGTGATATCTGTCATCTGTGAATTCTGACAGACGTCCCCCTGTCCGTTCAAGACTGTGTTTTTGGTGTCAACAATAAATCCCATAGTAATCTCTATAATAAACCTTTATTTTTCTGCCCTGATATCCAACATGGTAGTAAAGCGTGGTTTATAGGTATTTTAAAAAAGAACAACGTTGTTATAGCAGGATTTTTTGGTACCTAGTTGTCATTAACCGCACACGAAGGGCTCAGTAAAAACGATGAAAAAAAACATGTTTCTGATACCCACCAGAAACGTGTTTTGAAGCTATTGCATAGCTTTTATCGCGGGCTTTGAGCGCGGCGACCGTATCAAGAAATTCCGTAACGTAACGAAAATAAAACCTAACACCCCCCACTCCGCCTACCACATAATGACGGTTCCCATGACAACGTGATGTTGTCATGGAGGTTACAAATGCTATGTAATAGCTTTACCGCAGCAGTCCCCGAGTGCCACACTTTTTTTTTCATAGTGTTTTTATTAACCTCCTTCCTTTAATAATTAACTTTATTTATTATTTATTGCTATAGCGGCAAATAGAAATACACAGTCTGTGAAATTTTCAACTATCTTCTTATTGCGGTTCATGAGATACAGCCTACGGACGGACGGACGGACAGCAGAGGCTTAGTAATAGGGTTCCATTTATCACCCTTTGGGTACGGAACCCTAAAAATTGACAATTTTTAGATGAAAACAGAAGAAATGAGGTCACAGACTGACACACAAATCCAAATCTTCTAACACCCCTTTTTCTAGATCAAAAACTGTGTAAAAACTATTCAAGATACTATTATAAGATTAAAGACTACGTTGAAGACAAGGAAGTTTGGCAATAATTCCTTCAGCGTATGTGGCTTTCCTGGTACCTCAGTAACGGTATAACGATGTAAATGTCTATTAACTGCTCCCAAATTACGATGATTATTTTATTTTACTTTTTTTACATACCTACTTCATTGACATAATCTTTTCATTATTTGACATTGTATACCTACAGCTGTAGTGGCAATTATGTCATTTGGTTTAAATAGGTCCTTATTTTTATTATTTTGTTTATCTTTTATATAGATTCTATTTTTTAGTTTTTGTGAATGTGAGAACGTTGTAGGCTGTAGACTTGTGGACCATTTTCTATTTTACTAAGTACCTAGTACTTCTTGATAGGCCTACACTGTCCTCCCATACCTATTAACACTGTAAATTGAAAATATTGTAGAAACCACTTATTTTGAAAAGAGTAACCGTGGAGTTTCATGCCGGCTCTTCTCCATAGGAAGCGACCAATTGGAACCGTGCACTAGCTTCAACATTTTGTGAACACCTTTATTTTTGTGCCTACTTTCAAAGCGAAAAAATTATTATGATTATGATTAGCTTCTGACGTTTCATAAGTGCACTTGTAGGTTTATGTGAAAAAAAAAATTTTTGAATTTGAATTTCAAGAAAACCAGGCTGTAGAAAGAGCTATTATGAAAAAAACCTACAGTAAAATGCCTACATTAGAGCTGCCCCGTAGTACAATATTATCGACATCTCAACAGCGGTAGATAGGGGCTGAGGGCGGCCATTAAGCGGTAAAGCTTCTATCAAACTCGATAAAAACCCTCTTATTAGTTGAACTGCTCGTTACAGTGAATTACTATTGGAAGTCGATTTGAAATGAAAAAGGTAGTAAGTTTTTTTTTTAACCACATCGGGGAAGTTCTTGGCCTGCATGTCACCTGATGGTAAGTGGTGATCAGGCCCAAGGTGGAAGCGAGCTTCACCCGGAATCGTCAACCACAGAGGAACTGGCTATCTTATCTCTAACTGCCGAAACGCAACAATGCTGTTAACATTATTGTTATGGCGACAGACTTAGATAAGATGGCGGTAGCTAGCCAAGCGGACTTAGACCAACCAAACCGAGCAGAAAATTTTGCGCCCCCCGGGATTCGAACCCAGGACCTCTGGGTCTGAGACAGGGTTGTCTAACCACTAGATCACAGAGGCGGGTTATTTTGTGAAAGAAACTCTTGCTATTGCATCGATGTTAAAAAACCTAGTTTATGTATACTGGGAAAAATCTAAAATAAAAGCTAAAATAATAAAAACGCAAGAAATAGAGTCGATAAACAAAAACAATAAAAAAGTTATGTATCGATCACCATCAGCCTAGTCTCTTTGCAACTATTTTGAGGTCGGCTTTCAGTTGAAACAGATGCAGGTAAATACCAGTATTTTACATGGAGCGACTGCCTATCTGACCTCCATAACCTAGTTACTGAGTAACACGTTACCGCTGGGTAAGACTGATGTCCGACTTTTAGGCTTCTGACTGTAACGAGTAATTTACATATCGATATCTGACGAATTTTTCGTACAGAAACGCATATGCGGGTTGCAGACCAAGAGCTAAGTTATGCCGAAGCTATACTAAGCTAAGCTAGCTAAGCTAAGATAAGCTAAAAATATGACCTGTGTACACCAAAAACTAAGCGAAAGCTGTCAGTGTTGCGAAATTCAAAGGAAGTGCGGAAGGGGTGCGGGAGGGGCTTAGCTTAAGCTCGCGTAGCTGTGCATCGGCAAACACAACTAATTTAGCTGCGCATATTTTAGTTAGCTCACATAGCGGCCTTAAATATAACTCAATAAAGAGTGAGGTCTTAGTGTTTACGGTCCCTAAACAACAGCCCCGTCATGTACCTCCGGTATATCTCAACGGCGTAATACTTAACGTTGTGAATAGTTATAAGTACCTGGGTCATGTTGTTACTAATGACCTACGGGATGATGGCGACATAGAGCGCGAGCGCAGGGCGTTGGCAGTGAGGAGTAATATGCTCGCCCGTAGGTTCGCTCGCTGCACGGCAGACGTCAAAGTCAGTTTATTTAAGGCGTTCTGTTAGTCCTTCTACTCGAGCGGCCTGTGGGTGTCATATACGAGCCGAGCCTACAATGTCTTCCGCGTACAATACAACAACGCTTTCAGGATGCTGTTGCGGTTGCCGCGACGTTGTAGTGCGTCTGGAATGTTTGCTGCAGCGCACACGGATGGCTTTCACGCCATCATGCGCAAGAAAACGGCTTCCTTACTACAACGCTTGCGTAACATTCGTAACAGTATCCTGAAAATGATTGCTGGTAGACCGGACTGCCCCATCCAAAGACACTGGGTAAAAATAGCATTAGGTTTGTGCTAACTAATTAATTATATTGCTAGCATGTAAGCACAATCTGTTACTAACCACTAACAATGTATGGACTAATTTCGGTCTGAAATAAAGATATTTTATTTTATTATTTATAGCTTAGCTTGCAAAACTGCGTCAGCTATGCGAGTTAAGCTAAACTAACTTAGCTCAGCTCTTGGTCTGCAACCCGCAATATACTTGGACCTGTTATTATACTCTGTCAATTTTTCGATACGTATTGACTTCGCGTTTTCTTGGTCCTGTCTATTGTTAATAATGTTCGGGTTTCATTATTTCTAGTTATTACCAGGAATAATGAAACTCGAGTCATTCCTGTTTTGAGAGTTTGAATCTATCTATGATGTAGTATTTAGTTTAGCCTATTTCATGTAGATAATTATACCTTTTGTGAAACAGTCTGGTGCGTGGCTTACAGCTCAAAGCTGACGACACAAAAGAATTGTTAGTCATAGAGGTTCTTTTAATTAAATTCCTAGAGGACAGCTCAGGTTTGGCCGAAGCTTAATAGATGCTCGAGCTTCGGCCAAACCTGAGCGACTACAACGCGGGACGCGGGAGCGTTAACAACGCAAAACTAACGCGGGAATTATCGTGCACACCTGCGTGACTACAGCGCGAACAGCGAACTTCATTTAATTTATAGTCACAGCCGCACATCATCTATAGCTTAGTGTAGCACTTAAATTATTGTGTTATGTCAGTCTCATATTTAATATCAGAGTCTGACTCTGGCCGATTCATTAGAGTCTGGCCGGTTGAGTCCCATATTTTATCCATTTTAACCGACTTCCAAAAAGGAGGAGGTTATATTATGTTCGTCGCGTATGTTTGTTTTTTTTTTTTTATGTATGTCCACCGATTTCTCCGTCAATTGTGGACCGATTTTGAAAATTCTTTTTTGTTTGAAAGAGTGTGCTCTCGAATTGGTCCCATATAAATTTTATTAACTTCGCTTGGATAGTTTTTGAGTTAGCTACAAAAAACGTATTTTTTTCCCACTTAGTATGTAGATGATATGATAAGTTTCTGTCACTGGTAGCAGGTAGTGGTATTCGAATGTGTGTGGGGTAGGTACCACAACAAGTGAAAAATAAAAAATTTTTACAAAAAAAAAAAAAAACAACCGACCTCCAAAAAAACACTACAAATTGAAAAAATAACTTTAATTTCGGAAGTTGGTGGCAAAAAACGAAAATACAAAACCCAAGACACCGACTTCCGAAATTAAAGTTATTTTTCACTTTGTAGTGTTTTTTTTTGGAGGTCGGATGTTTTTTTTTTGTAAAAAGTTTTTTTACGTATATTTTTATATCCAGGATTTTTCAAATCGTATAGAAGAATATTTTCCTTTTTCGATAAACATCTATATATTATTATCGTCTGTCATCGTGGAGTTTATATAATGAGACGTCCGTAATAATGTAATGATCTGTACACACAAGACGCGTGCTTCCCGCTCACTCCCGCTTTGCCGACGCGGTGTTCCCGCGTTACGGTCGCGTAATACATGTCAAATGATAAAAATAGTCAACAATAATAATAGCAGTGAACAAGCTATAAAATAATTTATTTGCTCATCACTAGGACCTTGATGAATAAATACTCTTAATTATTTAAAAAAAAATTGACATTGAATTTTACATGATATTTGCTATTTAATTTGACATTGTATTTAATTGTTGACATATTTTAAATTAATTTGACTTTATTTTTGCTATTTAATTTGACATTGTATTTGTTAATTGTCATATTTTAAATTAATTTGACTTTTGAACTAACTTTTCACTTCAATTCTAACTAGGCTTTAAATGTATTATTACTGCATGTGATAATTTTATAATATGTAATGTTTAACACAATGTTAATTGTTAATGAAAAAAAAAAAAAAAAACGATCTACCGCCGCGCGGTAGACGCTCCCGCTTCGCTTCCCGCCTCCCGCGTTGTGGTCGCTCAGGTTTGTCCGAAGCTTTATAGCAGGGAAAGAAAATAGTAACAATAATCTTTTCAACTACGTAATACACAACTTGTACAAGAGTGTGTTTGCATGCCATTTTGATATTCTCCAATTGCATACTGGCATGCAAGCCACTTGCGTACAGCCATGCAAGCTAATTGTAAACTTTTATGCAAGTAACAGGTATGTGTGCGCTTTAAGCTATCCTACTATTATAATAACAGCCTATTATTGTCCCACTGTTGAACAAAAGCCTCTTCTCATACAGAGAAGGTACGAGCATTGATCACCACGCTTGCTCAAAACAGGTTGACGATTTCAGACTTATATTAACTATAAATCCAGGTAGCCTCACGAAGGTTTTCCATCATCGATATCAGTAATGTCCAAGATAAACTCAGAAAGTACATTTGAATTGAAAAAGTTACACGGTTATTTTAATTTATTTAAATTTTTTAATTGTTATTATATTTTTATTACGGACGCTTTTAACGTGCACGTCTTTCTACATTGTTCTCACATGTATAAATTCAACACGAATGATGTAACCAATATTTTGTAACAATATTTTGATTTAAAAGAGTGTCCGTGGAGTTTCTTGCCCGTTCTTCTCCATAGGTACCTACTACGCTTTGGAATGGGCAACTAGTTTCATTTTTCTGACTGACCGACCCCTTGACAATTCAAAAGTACCTGTAATTGGTTTATTTGAAATAAATGCTTTGAGTTTTTTTTGAGTTTTGAGTTTTACATAATTTATTTATTTATATACATATACTTTATTTTACACCAGAAAATACATAGCAAAAAAAAATTTAGTACTATAAAACATAATTATACACACATTGGTACTTGCCTGGATTTAACCCAAAATGTCGCGCGTGAGAGGCGAGGCCTTAACGACAGTCCTAGTATTGTGACTAAAACATTCCCCGATTGTCTCAAAAGTAAAAAGTTCCAATAATGTATTCACTTCCTTCCTTCGTAACAATGGTAGGAGCAGCATTTTACGACGCCCCACAACAAACGATGAATGTGCGAGGGCTCGTTTTAGACCTGTTTGCAGACATTTTAGCGCTCCTGCGCTCTTTAGACTCGGTGTGATGACTTCATTGACCTTCTCCAGTTATCTGTGCTTTTTCTTATCAGTGTGAACTTTGCTCCGGTTCTTTTTTTAAATCGAAATAATCTGATATCGGTAAAGGTGAACCGTTTTAAATTACATTTCGAAGTATTTTGGTGGTGAGTTTGTTTTTACCTGACTACATCATCATCAGCCAATAAATGTACCCACTGCTGGGACACAGGCCTCCTCTCTGTGAGAGGGTGTGGGCCGTAATCCACCACGCGGGCCCAGTGCGGGTTGGTAGATGTCACATGTCTTCGAATTTTCAGTTCTAGGACATGCCGGTTTCCTCACGATGTTTTCCTTCACCGTTTTGAGAGCAGTGGTGATGAAATAATTTACACAAAGTAAAGCGCCTGTCTGGGTTCGAACCTACGACCTACAACTCGTAAGTCGCGGCCGTTACCACTAGGCCACCACTGCTCCTCCACCTGCTTACCTGACTACGGTGAAGCAAAAAGGAGGGTTATGATTTTGACCGGTATGTAGTGTATGTGTGTATGTTCATCTGTTACCTCATAACTTCTAAACTACCGATCATAATTTGACAAGTGAGGTATTATTGGAAGCGTCTTGATTGTCCGCTAGTTATAGGCGATATGACGTCACGTTAAATACAATATAGCGCCCTCTAGAGGACACAAAGTAAAGAACTAAAAAAGAAAAGTGCCATATTGGGAATCAAATGAAAGGGCTTGACGAGCACATTACAAACATGGATATATATCATTTTGTCTAAGTAAATAAATATGTTTACATTAATAAAAACAAGTAAAAGTGAGACTGTGCTACGTACGGCGCGGCTGTAAAATTAATACCTATTATACAATAAAACCCAAACAAAAAAAATTCTAGCTGCTCTGCAACTTATTCGGTTTGGTTTCGAAGTTTGGTATTTGTAAATTATAAATCGAATGGTGATTTTTTATTTCATACTCAAACATATATAAACTTACGCCTTTTTCCTGGAGGTAGGCAGAAACCACAGAACGCCACCTGCTACGATCTTTACATACTCCTTTTGCTTCGGTCATACATCTGGTCATACACGCACGCCGGTTGCGGATACTACGCACCTGACCTTTTTGTAGAACATTACCAATAAGGTCCCTAGGTATAAAGCGTGACGCTTTAAATAAAAAAAAATCATTTAATTCAGATTCGATACTCCATATTTGTTAGTACAATTACGAGCTTACAAACTAGTGTTAGTAATAATTAACAATAATTGACATAATAATAATTTAATTAAATAACATACAATAGGAATTGCATTTTTATTGTATGTCATTCAATTAAATTAAACAGTAAGCGGCGGGTCCGGTTGGACTCCCCGATGGCGGTGCCAAGTCACTATACGACTGCGTGCAGCCGTATCCAGCGAGTCAGCATCGGAGAGTCCCACCGGTTCACCAGCGCGCGCAGGATGGTGTTGGGACTGTCGCGCGTGCGGCGCATGATAGAAGCGCACCGTTTGCGCATGATGGCCGCAAAGCCGTCCGTGTCAGCCGCCGCGAACATCGCGGAGGCGCTGCAGTGGCGCGGCAGCCCCATCAGCACCCGGAACGTGTTATTGTATGTTGCTTTAATGGTGACATTAATTTAACACGTATACGTATTAGCGTTTTCTTTTTATGAAGATATTTTAATTTCATGAGACGTTATTATTTATTTTCAATTTTCTAAAACAGCATCTTGTTGCAACCTGTACTTAACAACTATAGCGCAAAGGTAATTTACCGGGATCACGGATCATAACATCGTATCAATGAAAATAAAACGAATAACGTGCAAACAGAAGGCGAATTGAAGGAAAGGGAGAGCCCTATGTCGGTCGAGCGTTTGAAAATTTTATTTTTTTAATTAACGAATAATTTTTTCTTATTATATTTTTATGATTACAGGCCACTAGCCCTACCTGTGTGTTAAATCAATGTCGCCATTGTAGCGGCACGTTGTATATTATGTTCTTTAGTTTATTTTTTTCCCAATTGGGTCTGCTCTTGACCTCGATTGCACCTAATGGAAAGCAATGTATGAATTCGACGATAGAACGAGCAAGCCCAGAAGATGCTAGTTCACTCTTATTTATTTATCTCTTGCTTTGGGTGGTGGTGTATAAGCTGTAGCGACTTCGAAGGACCATACGCGGGAAAATAATTTACGTGGTGTGGAATATTAGCCGACACAGAATTGAGCTACACACAGGTATGAATAAGGAATAGGGATGGATGGACTTACTTGGGAATCTTCTGGACGAAACACGTTGACTCAAGGACAGGTCTGGCTATCCTGGTGTTCACTGATTCAAGTCACTGTGGTGCACTTATTGAGTGTTACAATGTCACAATGGTATCGGCCATTTTTTGCGGGCGGTGCAGAGCGCGGCGCGGTAAAATGGCGGTGCGTTTTTTTAGAGCGCGCGCGTGGCGCGCGGCGAGCGGCGCGTGGGTGAGCGGGCGTTAGCGGTGAGCGGTTACAGACAAGTGTCCAAAATTTGAGAAGCAAACTCAAATCACAGGAGATGCGATTGGCTCCCGCCACAGCGGCAGCGGCCTCTGATTGGTGCGTGCGATGAGCGTCCGTTTCGTTCCGTTGTACGGGAATTGGGAAGGAAGGAATATAGCTCAAAACTGCGTTCGGACTATTATAAAAAAAAAACTTATTAGTAAAACTTGCGCGAGCAGGTGGTCTTTGAGAGTCTTGGGAAGGAACAAAAACGCTGGCTGGTTATATTTCACACACGACGTGTAGCCACTTATTTAATGAGAAAGCAAAATGTATTATCTCATTTCGTGATTGGCTTGACCAAAATTATATCAAAATCAACAACAAAATATTTTATTTCACATAAACCTGCATGGGCACTTATGAAACGTCAGAAGCTAGGTGCACGGTTCCAATTGGTCGTTTCCTATGGAGAAGAGCCGGCAAGAAACTCCACGGTTACTCTAAATAATTGGCTTTTATAATATTTTCAAATAACAGTGTTAATAGGTATGGGAGGACAGGACAGTGTAGGTCCTTCAACAAGCCCCACGTACTTAACAAAATAGAACATAAAAAATGCTTAACTTTTAAGAAAACGTCTGTCCAATTACTTATGTCGTTCTCAGACTTTCGATTTGTTACCGAGCGAAAGATAAAAGTATTTTTCATTCAGGAAAATTGAAAACTTTATATCAGATGGAACCGCATGCCGCACGCCACAAGTTATTGGAACTATGCCCAAAGCCAGCACGTATGGGAAAGTACAGCTGATTTATGAGTGCTCCAGAATTCCTTTGTCTAATCTTTTGGGAATACACTATACTGCCTTTTGCCAGTATTTTTATTTTGCCTTGCCTTTTCTCCGTATGCACTCTAAGAATTTAAGGGTAACTTTGCGGTAAAAGCATGTAGTGTGTTACTCTTAGGGCATGCTATATTCTAGTTCAGCGGTTCTCAAACTTTTTTTAGCGACGGAACCCATTTGGAAAGCGAAATATTTGATGGAGCCCTAAAATAATCAAAACCTGGTTTTGTGTGTATTCTTCATTAATAATCACTTGACATTAACATTTGCATCTAACGGGGGGTAAAAATCTCAAATCAAAGCATTAAAAAAAAAAATTACAAAAAAAACAACTGACTTCCAAACTCACACATCATCTGCCTAGCCTTTTCCCAACTATGTTGGGGTCGGCTTCAACTGACTTCCAAACTACAAAGTGAAAAAAACAGTGGTGGAACTCCAGGAGTGCCGATAGAAGTGAAAACTTGAACAAGATCGCCTTGGTGGATGAAAAATACTTGCATAGAACATTGATCCGTAACGTAATATGAATAAAAAGCATAATCGCGTTTACAAAACCTTTAAAGTAAAAATTGTTCTATGCAAGTATTTTTACTTTAAAGGTGTCATCATGGTGCCACGAAATCGATGGTTTAGTCCTATTTCAAAAATGCCTAACGCACCTAAAGAAGTTTTCACTTCAATAACTTTAATTTTGGAAGTCGGTGTCTTTGAAATTAAAATTATTTTTCACTTTGTAGTTTGGAAGTTGATGGTATTTTTTTTTTTTTTACTTTTTAGTGGGTTGGTTTGTAATTTATCTAAGCTACAATAGCCTAATATCAACTGCTCATCACCTTTTACAAAACATTGCGTTTCCCGATGCAGGGACTTTAATCGTTGAGGAGTTCTCCAGGTGCTTCACCATCAGCTTCACTGCACCATATGGATTGTGACGAGCATCAATTGCTTACCAACCATATTAAAGTAATCGAATCGCAACCCGTGATATACATATTATTGAGTAGTTCCGGTGGACATCCGTGTTCTTCAGCATCAGTTTCACTTTACCAAATGGTGCTTTCCGAGAGTAAATGCACGAGTTATTATAAAAATACCCAAATCGCTATAGGTGTGCCCATATTATTTGAAGAGTTCCCTCGATTTCTCCAAGATCTCATCAACAGATCATGACCAAATGAGAATGGGACCAATTTGAAAGTAAACCCTTTCACACACTAAAAAAAAAAAAAAACAAATCGGTCCAGCCATCTTCGAGTAATCGGAGAAAACATAAAGATTCCGACCCTCCTTTTTTTGAAATCGTTTAATGAAGCCAAATTTATAACCAATTCTTGAGGAAGCTGGGCTTCGCAAACCCTCTGTGGGGACTCCGCAAAAATACTGGGGCCTTAATCCCGAAAACGATTCGATTTTGATTTTGTTTTCAATTCGAACTCGATTCTGATCCGAACTCGATTTAAAACCGTATCCTGTTCGGAGTTCGAATCGTAAACCGAGATCGACTCGAAGTTCGTGTATTATCAGCGTCGTTAGGCGGATTTGGCGGCGGTTAGTAGTTGAATGTTTTTACTTCTCTGTCACTTTCCCACGTAAAAAACGATACTCTAGTACTTTATTTACACATTACAAACAAAAATTATGAAAAAACATGTTTTATTATTATTTTTGGGAATGAAGTGTAACCGAACCACGACTTGTATTTAGTTAGTCTGTGCCACGAGCTGTCAAGTGTCAAATCGTATGCGAAGAGCGCAGTTGTTTAAAAGCTGTTGTATGAGTTTATTTAGTTTCAATTCATATTATTAGTGAAAGTACAAGATAGATTAACTTTGGTACGAGAGTGTTTTAATGTTTGGTAAATTTTACCGTGCGTATACGTTTTTAAGTTTGTGATAAAAGTTTATGTACTTTTAGAAACCTGCGTAACTTGATAATGTCTATTCTATTATATGTACAAATGGAGAAGTTGGTGCAATTTTTAGAAGAAAATCCCGGCATTGTAAAACGGCTTATACGTTCTGCACAAGCTCGCCAACAGACAAAATAACAATGGGTCAGAATTTTATTAAATTCCTTGGGTGGCGCAACAAAAGACTATGTCATGGGCAAATAGTAAGTCAAACACAATTGAGATAACGTAAATGGTGTATAGACTTGTTTGGTTAAAACATACTTATAATTTGAAATGTCACTTCGTCTGGTTGGTTTCTTCATGTATGGTGTTAAATCTTCTATCAACATATCAAACAACTCGTTCGACAAACGATAATTTCTCCGAAATTCTTCCGAATCCATTTCCATAGTCCGGGTGTTATTATCCTATGCATATTTTTTTTTGCACGAATATCCATACGATTTGTTTCCTCAAGAACATTGAAAAACAATGCAAGGCGAGCTATAATAATAAAGAATTTGAAGAAATATAGCAGTAAATAACACAAAAAAACTTCACTCGATCTGAATAAAGTAGCTTCATTGCTATCGTGTAACTTGACGTTTAGTTTCGATCCAACAACTCGATAATCAACTGTCAGATGGCGTGTGGAGTACGAACTTTTCGATCCTAACGAATTTCTCGATCGAAATTAGTTTCGCTTCGAACCACGGCACGATCGTGCGCTAGTGTCGGACTCAAGAGTATAAATCGACATTGAATTAGAATAGAACTCGATTGATTCAGTACTCGAACCTGTCGGGAGTAAGACCCCAGGTCGCAATGAACCAGTATTTTCGCGGAGCCCCAACAGAGGCTTTGCGAAGCTCAGGGGCTCCGTGGAGCACACTTTGAGTAACACTGCTCTAGTTGCAAACCTTAGCATTTCATCGAAATCCGTTCAGCCATTTGGGGGTGAGCATACTAGCTCAAATTAAAACTGAAAATGAAAAAAGCGTATTTGTTTCTGTTAACATTGCTTTTTACATTATCAATTTGAATTTGAGCAGTCAGAAATCAAGCTTTTTTGGAAATACTTTTTTGAAAATACAGACGTAGAAACCGAAATTTCAGTCCCTGAAGCACCAAAGGTAGGTGTTAAGTAAGGAAGGGCAATTTCCAGTTTTCATTTAAGGTAATTGGAACGTAATTATATTTCGTCGGAACGTTGTGACTCCCGGCCGAATAATATCAATTTCAACTTACTACTTTCTTGCCAGGCATTTCCAGCCTGTAGTGTTTTCTAATCAGAACATTACGATATGCGAGTCTTCTTTTCGTGTTGTTAGTGATTAAATTGGTGTCAAAGTTTTAAAATTAATTAAAGACTTTATTTCAGACCATGTGTCCATTTTTAACCGACTTCAAAAAAAAGGAGGAGGTGCTCAATTCGTCGGGATATTTTTTTAATTTTTTTATGTATGTTCCCCGATTACTCGAAGACAGCTGGATCGATTTGAAAAATTCTTTTTTTGTTTGAAAGGGTATACTTTCAAGTTTGTCCCATTATCATTTGGTCACGATCTGATGATGAAATCTTGGAGAAATCGAGGGAACTCTTCAAATATTAAAGGCACATCTATAGCGATTTGGATATTTTTGATGAGCAGTTAACATAAGGCTATTGTTACATAAATAAATTACAAATCAACCCATTAAAAAGTGAAAAAAAAAACTTTTTTACAAAAAATACAACCGACTTCCAAACTACAAAGTGAACAATAACTTTAAATTCAGAAGTCGGTGTCAAAAAACTTAAATACTGATCCAAAGACACCGACTTCCGAATTTAAAGTTATTTGTCACTTTGTAGTTTGGAAGTCGGTTGTATTTTTTGTAAAAAAGTTTTTTGTTAGTAACAATATTCTATGGACTAGTGTTAGTAATACTTAAAACTACCGACAGTAAAACATATATGAAAGTTAACTCAATCACTACTGCGTCATTTCACGACAAATGGCGCAGCAATGATTGATGTAATCACAGTCCAGCCGACTAGCGATCATGCTAAGGATGCTGTTGGCGCTACCACGTACTCTACGCACCAGGGATGCGCACTTTTTACGCATCGTAGCGTTAAAGCCACTCATGGGCAGACACACCGTCTATCCCTGCACAGTAGGCTCATCGGTCTCACAACACATGGAGTTCAGTGAACCTACTGAGCAGAACAGTATCGGTTCTCTCGCCAAGGACACTATTCGGGCTCCCCCGTACTTGTGGCACCACCGATGCAACTTTTTAACTGGACGCGCAAGGAATTGTAGGCTTTTGTGTAAAGTTTGTTCACAGGCCGCCCGTGTAGAACGTCTGGCAGAATGCCTGGAACATTGTTATTTTAACAGGAGCAATACACCGAGCAAACCCGTGTGCCAACATATTACTGCGCACCGACAACGCCCTGCGCCTCCCTCTCAATGTTTAATTCGTCACTCAAATTCTCAGTAACGATGTGTACACCGTTAATATAGGTGGTATAAAGATATCGTTTTTATTTTTACATTTAAATAACATGAACTCACTTTTACTTTCGTTGTACCTCAGGCCATGTTCCACAGCATAAACCTCACAAACCTTTAACAGCTGTCCGAGACCCTCAATTGAGGGGAACCCCAAATGAGAGGCCGTCACCTCCTTTTGCGAATCGGTAAACGCATGAGGAAGAGGCAAACTTCGCGTCCTCACACACCTAACCGCCGCAGGAGGAGACGCCCTGGGCATCGGGAATCGCAGGCCGATTTCCGGCCACCGTAGGCACGGGCTTGCGGACGATGAGCAATGGGTAGCTCGCCGTCCGATAAGGACCAGGCCCAGGTCGACGAAGCGTTGTGTTCCACACGCACCTCAAAGAGATGTCAGCGAAGAAAACCGAAAGGGAGATCGTGGCCCCCGGCAACATGGCAACTGAAGGAACACGGGTGGGTTTTAGTCAGTAAGAGTCTGACACGCCCTCCCGCTCCGCCCAGAGGGAGATAAGTTATTTGATAATTTCCCACACAAAAAAAAGAGGGTTTAACGCTTTTTCCTTACGTGACCATTTCTAACAGTCAACTCGTTCATTGTTTTGAGATAATACTAGTAATACTAGCCTGTAGCTGTCCCAATGCAGGGCAAAGGCCCCTTCTCATACAGAGAAGGCACACACACCTCTGACTTTTCGGATTCATGTGCGTATAATAATTTATAATAATCGCTTTACACTCGCGCTAGTAAAACAATCGCATCACGACCGGCCGGATGCTAGGTTGGAGCTTCTGCAACCAAAATTGCGCAGAGTTCAATGAGGTTCCTAAATTAGGTTCAATGCAGTATTCATTCAAGAATTCCCAGTGACCTGAACCCATACAGAATTTGAGGATAAATAGGTACAAAAATATTATAGTAAAACACGTCTAGCACATTAAGTTTCAAAGAATTTTAATTATATAGAAATTACAAAAAAGCAAACTGTAGCAACACAATAGTATAGTTAGTAGTTAACGCTATCATTTCGAGCGGCAGAGTTGCATCAACGTAGAACATTCCGCAGGCATCCATCTTGTCGAATGTCGTTTCATGTAGGCGTTTAATATTCTTGTACAACCTTTTTTCTTCATCTGCAATGATTAGCAATGAATAATTACGGGAACATTACATGCAATTTTTAGGATTCCGTACCTCAAAAGGAAAAACGGAACCTTTATAGGATCACTTGTGTGTCTGTCTGTACGTCTGTCACAGCCAATTTGCTCCAGATCTAATGGACCGATTAAGACGACAATAAGTGACAGCGACCTCGAGCGAGTGGGTGGCGCCACGCGTCACCTCCCCGCGACCCCGCAACTGCACGCACGTAATTTCGTAGGGTAACCATACGTTTCAGATAGTGAGGACTATCCTGTCTGATTTTAGATCACCAACCAATTTTTTTTCAATATATTGTTAATAAGTAAGCTAATATTCTGATAATAATTTAAGATTGTTATCATATTATTTTAATAGTTTGCATTGAATAAGTTGGTTTATTATATTTACGTAAATAATAAATGTGTTCATACATGAATAGGACATACCTACTTAAAATAATAACAAAAGATGACAAAAATATAAAACAAAGGTGTGTGGTTTGTCTGCGTGTATGACCAGCGCCCTAATTGCATAATAAACGATCAATTACAATCTGAATCATTTAAACAGATTGCCAATCCATTGCTTCATAAGTTCGAAAAAAAAACCTGCTCAACAACGTAAATAACGCAATTAATGTTGTTGAACTGCAAAATGAGACAGAATAGTCTTAATAATTTACGAAAAGGTTAGATAGCAGATAATATGAACGTAAACGAAGTAAATAGAATAGGTAACTATATAAAGATCGTAGCAGTTGGCATCCATGGGAAACGAATGGAGCATGGAATGGAGAATGGATTTGTTTATCTACAAAGATTCTTCTGTCAGCGAGCTAAATCTCATGAACTGTAATAGGTAGACAGTTGAAAATTTCTCGAAATTATTATTTTCATGTATTTTCATGAAACTTTCACCATCTAGAAGACAATTAAACTATACATCATCAGCCTATAAATGTTCCCACTGCTGGGACACAGGCCTCCTCTCTGTGAGAGGGAGTGGGCCGTAATCCACCACGCGGGCCCAGTGCGGGTTGGTAGATGTCACATGTCTTCGAATTTTCGGTTCTAGGACATGCCGGTTTCCTCACGATGTTTTCCTTCACCGTTTTGAGAGCAGTGGTGGTGAAATAATTTACACAAAGTAAAGCGCCTGTCTGGGTTCGAACCTACGACCTACAACTCGTAAGTCGCGGCCGTTACCACTGGGCCACCACTGCTCTTTTACCACTGGGCCACCACTGCTCTGATTAAACTATACAAATTTTATTAAATGGCTTTTATTTGTATTGTGTTTGATAAATCAAGGTGGGTTGTTTTTCGAATAAACTTGGTGCGCGTTGAAGCCGGGCCTCTTGTGGGCACGAGCGGCAGTGCATCGCTAATACTCGGAGTAATTTTATTCGCTTTTAAGTTTTGTGCTAAAAATTGGTGGTAAATCGAAATCATTGAAAAAGAAACGCCTAGCAAAAAATAGATTATAGAGTAAGTAACGTACCTATTTTAATCGAACTAATATTATCAATAGCGGTGCCGATTCTCTTGTACACTGAACTAAACTATCACTAAAATTCCTTACTTTTGACTATGAGAATCTCAAAGCTATTCTGCAAAATAAATTCTCTAAATTAAAAAATAATTTTGACACATCTAAATCGAATTTGACAATCGCGACTCCACACGTGATACCTAACCATGTGAATCTTTTTAGAGCCGGAGGCACGCGGGGGGGCAGCCTCGACGTGTTTTATATGGAATTTTTCACTTTTTGTATGGGAAAAAAAAAATTACCTACATGTAGAGTGTTATGGGTTTAAGAGTTTTATAAAGGGGGTCGATTTTTTTTTTATTTTTGTGATTGGACACAACATTTTTGAGATACAAGCAAAAGAAAAATAAAATCAGTACTGTTTTTGCATCTGAAGTCGAGGTGTTGGTGTTAATTTAAAGTTCATGAATACCAATTTTATTCCCCACGTTTTTAGTCGCGATTAAAAATAGTCAGATTTAGTTAGAAAATCTAAATTTTAGATGAATAACGTCAAATTCAGAATAGCAAAATTGCCATTTTCACTAAATTAATATCTCAGTATCATCTTAGTGCTGTCAAACTAAAATATAGTTAAGATGTGTCACTTCAGTCTATTTCAGAATGGGAAATCGTCGTTTGACAGGAATAAACTAAATTTTGGTGATTTTTAGTCCAATTTAGAGGCATTTGTGACAAGAGAATCGGCACCAATATCCATCGAAAGGTTACTTAAATTATTTTTCACTAGCTTCCGCCAGCGGCTTCGCCCGCGTGATATATATATATATAAATTATAGCCTTACTAGCTTTAGCCCGCGGCTTCGCCAGCGTGGATGTCGAAAATATTCCACGGGATCGTACTACTGAGATTACATACCTAATAGCCGAGGAAAGGTCATTGACTAATACCGCTGCGCCCGCGTTGCCGTCAACCTTATTTATGTAGTAACGCGTAATTTTGAATCTGTGATATCTTTTAAACCATTCATTTAAATGATATGATGTCAGGCGTATTTTAATCTAAATTAAATGCCCAATTTAAATAACATATTTTATTAGGTATGGATTAATATAATATTGGTCAAAGAAGTTTAATGGTTTTATAATTTACAATATATTAATGTAAAAATAATACGTTAATCATTTGTTGTTGTTGTGTTGTTTGTTGTTATTGCAACAGATAATGTAGGTACAAATTCACTCCTAGGTTGTTTCGTTTTATTTATCAGTGTATTTTTTTTTTATATTTCCGAATTTATGCACACACATATAAACAGACAAGAAGAGAGGAAAAGAAAAAATACGTACAAAGGAGTGCCTTTGTACGTATTTTTTCTTTTCCTTTAAAAAGCAGTGGCTTTTTCTAAAGAAATCTCTTCCAGCATACCTGCGACAGGAAAGTATATAAAAAGAGATGTAGACAACCTGTGTAACCATAGGAAAGAGAATAAAAAAAATCAAAGAAGAAAAAAAAAACAATTCACAAATTTCAATTATTTTTCATTTCTGAAGTGATTGAAACAACATTTACTGAAGAGGAATCCTTTTGTTGTAAATTATGGAACTATCAAACTTTTTTCTTCCAAACTAGGCGGTATCACTCTGCGACATGTATCTAAATATAGGCACCGGCATGAAAGTAAAGGCATGGGCGAAAGTAGGAAAATAGTTGTGCACAATGTACTTAAGCCGACGTTCGCACGGACGTAATAAAATAGCGGCGCTTTTTTTTCGTGCACGTGCCCACACGACAGTACGTCCCAGCGCGTTGGATTGTCAACGCTCGGCTTAACACCGAGAGTTGAAAATCTAGTGCGCGATAAAATCCCGCCGTGATTTTATTACGTCCGTGTGAACGTCGGGTAAGTTCGCAAAACGGACACAAAAAAAGATAAAATAAAAAAAAAACAAAAATCCCGACTGTAAAAACTCATAACTGAAAAGATTATAATATTTATAATGCTTGTTTTTCTCTTTTCAGTTATGAGTTTTTGCAGTCGGGTTTTTTGTTTTTTTTAAATAATTTGTTATATTTCAAACTTTTTAGTTTTAATTTACTGGCAAAATGTGGGTGTCCTATAGGTACACCTCTGCCTAACCCTTCGGGGATTACAGGAGTGATGTTATGTTTTATGTTATGTGTTAGTTTTATTAATATGGAATATGTATATTTGGAATTGACTCATTACTAACTTTTATTTGTTGTTATTTTTTTAAACCTACCCCTCTTTTTTTTGTATTTGCAGATGCATATATAAATATTAAATAGCCTATGTCACTTCCACTATTAAGACGAACCTAACGACACCTCATATGTTAAAATCCATCAAGCCGTTTGGGCTACAGAGCGTGCCAAAGAAATAGACATAAGTACATACATACAAACATACATACATACATACTCTCGAAAAACATTACCCTCCTTCTGGGACAGTCTAGTAATTACATCTCCGCAGTCAAGGTCATACTACTTACGAACCAAGAACACCCCCACAACTTGTATGTCAATAATAGCATTCAAATATTTTTTGAAACTAATCCGGACTGTCCCTACAACGATGTAGTATGGTTATAAAAAAATTACAAAAAAAACTCGTCTCTGAATTTACGACTAGAGAATTTTTATTTGGTGTTGTCCTAAAACAAAAATAACACAATTATTTAAATTAAATAAAAGTGTGGTTACTACAATTCAAAATAATTCAAACTTTCGATAGAGATTAATGATAATTTTATTTCGATTAAAATAGGTACGTTACTTACTTCAGTAATCTATTTTTTGCCAGTGTAAGGCATTTCTTTTTCAATAATTTGGATTTACCAGATATTTATAGCATGAAATTTAAAAGCGAATAAAATTGCTCCGAGCGTTAGCGTCTACCCGTGACAGTGGTCAGCGATGCACTGCCGCCCGTCGCCCGCAAGAGCCCCGGTTTTAACGCGCACCAAGTTTATTCGAAAAACAACCCACATTGATTTATCAAACACAATACAAATAAAAGCTGTATACTAAAATTTGTGTAATTAAATTGCCTTTTAGATGGTGAAAGTTTCATGAAAATACACCTGATAGCTTTTGCGTTATTATCGTTTTTTTGTCCGCGTTAGACATTACTTTACAAATTAATTACACTATGTTATAAAAATATAATTTGAATTATTCGTATATCAAATTATGAAGAAAACTGTCTAGTACAACATATATATTTTTCAAAGAATTAAGACTAGTAGTTTAGATGTAGTGTCCAATTTAAAATCATTAAAAGTCGTATATCTGCGCCTTAAGTTGAAATTTGGTACACGTGTGTATGTATTTCTGTGACCCAAACACGAACATGTTACGTAAATAAATTAATTTTGAATATGGGGGTCACTTTTGGGGGGCAAATAAGAAAATTTTAAAAAAGTTCTGCAAACGGTACCGTGTGACATATCAAATGAAAGCTTGTTTTGGGGATCTAAATTTTTTTAATAATCTTAAAATAAATACTTTTAAAGGTATTTAAGAAAATCTAGTAAAATTGACTATTCCCCCTCTTATCTCCGAAATAGCTGGGACTAAAATTTTGAAAAATATACGAAGAATGGTTCTTCACTCCTAGATTACAGGAAAACTTATATGAAGGCTATGGTCTTGAAATTACATGGTAAAACTCTCAATATTTTACGTACAAACTAACATTTGTAATTGGAACGTATGAGAGAACATGTTTTTCAATTGCAATGTTAAGTTTGTTTTTGGGATAAATTCATCCCAACTACGGAACCTTTCATCGTGCGTAGTCCGACACGCACTTGGCCGGTTTTTTTTTAATGTCAAATTATCCCATTTGGTGGTCATTATCACCCAAGATATCGCAGGTGCATTGCCATATCAGGAAAAAGTCTGATATGCATGTTAATAACCGTAACTCATACTCTTCAACCCAAGACACAACAACGTTGCTTGGCAATAGACAAAAGGAAGTTGGTGTTACCAAGAACTGCAGGTACTAGATGTGTCGCAGATGGATTACTGAGTCCGCTGTTTTACAAAACTGTTAGTTGTTGTATAAATCAACTCCGTTATGTCAAACAGCTGAATAACGTTCAGCTTGATTGTCATTGGGCTATTTTTAATAAAACAGCTACCCTATTTTAGACGTAATGCAGAATGGTTTATCTGCGTCATGGTTGGAACTGTGATCAAGCTCGCGCGAGCAAAGCGATCGGTGCCAAGGCTGCGGCCAGCGAGCGCTAGTTCCAAGTTGGTCGCAGTTAATTGACTATTTAGTATTTCTATGACTGACATTCATGAAACTCAGCTAACTTTTAATAAAATTGTCCTTAAAATTGTTGTCACTGGAGTTAGGGTTATTTTCACTCATATTGTTGTTATGACCTACAGAGTCACGAGCGACAGACTTTAGAACTAAAATTTACAATCTGTCGTTTCATTATACACTGTTTTACATAACCTCTAATCCGCTGCATTGATAAATGCAAAACGTTTATGTAATTCTGCGTGTTAAAGTTCAGTAATTATGAAACAAACGCAAAATGTCGTTCAGCTGTTTTACATAACGGAACTATTTTGTAAAACAGCTACCGGTTATGTAAAACAGCTAATTAAGCCATCCGTCTGCGACAGGTGCATCACAAAATCACAGGCAATCTCGAATTAATTATGTTATGACAATATAAAAGCAATAATAATAATACATACAGTTGTTGGATCGCAATACCTGTACAGTTTGAGTTCAACAAGACTGCGCATGTGTCTTGAACTTCATTCACAGCAATGTAGAATTTTTCAAACTCCACGCTCAATATGGTTTCTAACAGCAAATTCTTAACTAGCCAAGTGTTTATTATCCATATTTCTGAGGCATATTCTTCTACCTTAAAAAAAAAAAAACTATTTTGTTGCTATGCTTCTTTTGGTGTGTATTATCTAAGCTTTAATACCTATATTGTCTGTGGTGTTATGATTTCTCAAGATATCTGTGGTTCCAAATGTTGTCCTCCACCATAAAAATTTACAGAGTTTAAACCGGGACGTTTTAAAATAAAACGATCATAATTTTAGCGAAATTCGAAGGAAGTAAGTTCAGTGCAGGGATCCATGGAACCGACCAAATTGAAATAATTAAAGTAATTTAAAGGCTTTCCTATGGATTCGCAAACATTCTGTAGGAGAATACTCACACCATATTTCCCGTTTTCAAGTGTTGTTTGAATGTGATGCAAAAAGTTGAAGAAGGAGTTCGTACAGTGAAACACGATCTGTAATAATTTTAACTTTGATATATGGATTTGGAAATCAACTCAGGAAAACTACTTTGTAGATAACTTGTTTCTTACTTACCATTTTTTTAAAAGAAACCTTATAGATGTCATAGCAGTCTAATATATAAACAAAGGCCTGATATAATCTGTTACAATAATCCTCTCCGTTCCTATCTCCTAAGCTTTGAAAATTCAAAGTTTGAATATTGCAAAGATCAACTTTATTTTTTAACAATTTAATGAGTCTAATAGCATTAACAATATTTATATCAAAAATTATTACAATTAAACCAAATAAAATATTGTAAGATCTAGCTTTTGCCCGAGGCTTCGTCCGCGTGAAATAGTTACTTTGGGCGTATTTATTTAGATAAGGATTAATATCATGTTTATCGCAAATAATGCATTATTTTAGAACAAAGTTGGTTAGCATAAAAAAGGTTATAGTGAGCCAACCTTAAAATATAGACATATGCGGTCGCGGACTTTTTTTTAGAACTTTTAAAGGGAAACAATTTTGTCGTACATGATTTTTGCGCGACTTGAACCGTTTATGCAGCGCACGCAGCGAAAGCTCTCAAAAGGAAAAAAAACCCCGATTTTGAAACATTCTTCATTGGTGCTCCGCTTCTGTTGGTCTTAGCGTGATGATAGCCTTCCTGAATAAATGTAACACAGCAAAAAAGTGAAAATAAAAAGAACGAGCGAACCTTACAGTGGTCGCATATGATGTGTAGGTGACATCTGAAATCTCTCCTTGGTAATAAGTAACATTAAAAGGGCGGTTTCAAGGTCGTATCTGACGGCCAACTCGCTGCACTTGAACTCTAGCACCGCGCGCGCTCATAGGTTAAATCGTCTCCGATATGGAGATCCTTTATTAAGAGAGTTATAAGAATTAAATTGAATTGTATTGTTAATTGTAAATTTTAATTTTGGTAAAATATATGGATCTATTGTTATCTGAACTAAATTAATTTAATTTAATTTATTATATATTTAATACTTGTGGCTAAGTAATAACAGCTGCACGGGTCGATCGATCAGGTTAAGCTACGCTTGCCGCGGTTGGTCCGTGGATGGGTGACCATCTTTACATACCAAGTCCCCTCCGTGCCTCGGAAAGCACGTTAAGCCGTTGGTCCCGGCTGTCATTTGTAGATCTTTGACAGTCGTTACGGGTAGTTAGAAGCCCAAAAAGTCTGACAACCAGTCTTACCAAGGGGTATCGTCACTAGGTTGTGGAGGTCAGATAGGCAGTCGCTCCATGTAAAATACTGGTATTCAGCTGCATCCGGTTAGACTGGAAGCCGACCCCAACATAATTGGGAAAAGGCTAGGCAGATGATGATATATTTAATACTTCAAGCACAGAAATGTACAGAGGCGAACTTAATGCCACAGGCATTTTCTACCACCTAACCTTTGGGTGATGCAGAGACAAACAAGCAAGTAAGCAAGTGTGTTACGCAATTAAGCTGCTAACAAATTGCAGACTGCTATTTTTACCACGGCATAATATGTTATCGCATTGTTTGTACTGATTCGAGAGAAAAAAGCTAATGTCGTAGGTACTATTCTGTATAATAATGCATCTTAGTCTAGTCAGCACTTTACAAAAATCGAGCTGGTCCAATTCCTAACAATGGCTGAATTCTGGTCAAAACTCATATAATTTGGAATTATCGATTCGACGAAGAAGAAGAATTCTTATAAAAATAATTTGATAGAAAATTTTCAGTTTTAGGTAATCTACAATCACTTTTATTATTAAAAAAGTGTTCGTCGAATCGATGAGTGGTTAAGATAATGGGTTCCAAGCGAAGTTTTGAACGTAAGGTGTCTAGGGTTAATTACATAAATCGAATTCTTTATTTTAAAACTATTTTAATCGAATATTTTCACAATTGAATTATTGAAATAGTTCCAAGTGAATTTTGCTTTTACCAATGAATTGAAATAAAGTCAAATAATTTATTTCTCTTAGGCACAAAAAGGCACTTTTGAACGTCAAAATGTACAAAAAATAGAATTGATTCTAGTCGCCCCTTCCAAAAGGTAGTTTTCGTATGGAGAAGAATGGGCAAGAAATTCCACCGTTACTCTTTTAAAATGTTTTACAATATTTTGTATACATTAATTATATAATTGTATGTGAAGACGATGCTCCTGGAATAAGATTACTATACCACAATAGGTAAAAATAATTAAAAATGTAGCAATGACAGAAAAAATAATTATGTAATGGATACAAATTATTAATAAAAACATAAGTTTTACGTACGTGTATCACAATTTGAGACAATTTATAGATTCATTAAATAGCATTTTATAATTTACTCATTATGTATTTAGTAATCATGTTATGTTTAATTAAATAATCTTCTTGATAAATATACACATGTATATATTTACGAATGTATTTATTGTAATTATAGTCTTTCATTGAAGTAGGAGGAGCTCGTGGCTAAGTAATAACAGCCGCACGGGTCGATCCAACAGGTTAAGCTACGCTTGCCGGGATGGTCCGTAGATGGGTGACTATCTTTACATATCGAGACTCCTCCGTGTCTCGGAAAGCACGTTAAGCCGTTGGTCCCGGCTGTCATTTGTAGATCTTTGACAGTTGTTACGGATCTTCAGAAGCCCGAAAGTCTGACAACCAGTTTTACAAAGGGGTATCGTGTTACCCAGTACTTATCTGGGTTGTGGAGGTCAGATAGGCAGTCGCTCCATGTAAAATACTGGTATTCAGCTACATCCGGTTAGACTGGAAGCCGACCCCAACATAGTTGGAAAAAGGCTAGGCAGGTGATGATGATGAGTCTTTCATTTAAGTATTCATTCACATTATAATAGCTTTTGTTTAATATAAATTTGAATTTATTAATAAAGATGTTGTATTTATTTATGTTTCTTATTTCTTCCGGTAACTTATTGTATATTCTTATCGACATGACATAGGTACTTCAGGAGTGCATTTTCAATCGGAATGTAGGTATGTTCAATCCAATCGTTGTCTTAAAGTAATTTTAGTTTGCATGTCTTCTCTTTTTGTGTAGAATTTCGGGTATCTACGTACAAATTTATACATATATTTCAAAGATGTAGAGGCTCGGTAGGGTTAAAAAAAAAATATTCCTGGAAGTGGAGTTTACAGCTATTTGTTTGTTCAATATTGCCTACAAATTCTAATAAGTTTTATTTGTAGGGTGAATAGTGTGGGTGAGTCTGTACTATTACCATATGACACCGTATTTAAGCCATGCATAGTCATACGCGTAATATGTTGCCAAACCAGTATTTATGTCTGTAGTTTTTATAATTTCCCGAAGCGCGTATGAAAATTTTGCTTTTAATTTTTGGATATCCCACTTCCATTTTATATGTGTGTCTATGTCTACTCCTAATAGGGTGAATTTATTTACTATTTCTAACTTGTAATTTTTAAAACTGAAGTTTATATGTATAGGTTTATTTTTGTCTTATTAAAGTTAATTTCTAGGTTATGTACCATCATCCAATCTGTTGTAGCGTCAAGTATGGAATTTAATTTATCATTAAGATTAGTTTCGCATGACGCAAGAATGGATACATCATCCGCAAACAAAACTCAAGGTTCACTGATATATTTCGGAAGGTCGTTGATATAAACTAAGAATAGGAAGTAGTCTATTACATTACCCTGTGGAATTGAAGCGTTTATCAGTGTTTTTGGATCGGAACAATTCTATTTCGTTAGTATTTTGGTTAAAATATTCTAATTCCACTAATTGCTCTCTATGCTGTAAATATTGTATTAAAGCTTACTCAAAACCACTCATCAGAACTAGATCAAATTGTGAAAATTATTGGTGGACCAGTCTTACTGGTGGTCTACTTTCCAATAAAAAAAAAGAATCGATATTAACATTACATACTTCTTACATTTTTCCATTAACCATTAACGTCGTCTTAACAGCATTTAATTTATTTCAAAATCTGTGTCCGGCGCTCAGCGTGGTAACACGCCTTGTTCGGGTTCGCGACGGATCATTGTCATCCTGAGGATGCCTCGTTGAGAGATGAAACACGTGTCGATTTCTTACAGGGTTTTTTATGACTCTTTAGGAATAGTTAAGCGGAACAGGTTACTAAATATATCTATTCTTCTTAATCACTATTGCTGATTATAATGATTATAATTGAGTAAAGCCATATTTGTTACGGCTGCGAATCATAATTATTTAGATCAACATACAACATGATACTGACCTGCAAATTGCAAAAAACGTAAGAAAATTTGAATTTCGCGAGCTACCCTGACGCTTTCGCCTTAACCTGATAGGTTGACCGATCCGTGCGGCTGTTAAAACTTAGCCACAAGCCCCTCCACGGTGACGAACACGACCAAGACTAAATATTTAAGAGCTGCATGAGTTGCCGTCCTATTGATGATATCCATTGATGATAACACCTTTGCCTGTCAGCGAATTCATTTATCTTAGCTCTTTAGTAACGGCAAAAAAACGATTACCTTATTGTCACCTGAATAATTATGGAGGAAATTGTTATTTCTAATAAATGCTATTTCAGCCTGCTAAGGTATTTTCGTTTAAAATTACTCTCAAGAAGCATTGAACTTCTGCTTTGTATGACCTTACTAAAAAAAAATCTGACATACGGCTCTGAATGCTGATGAGAAATCTATGTGAGTATTCGACCCGAAATTTACCAATTTTGGACCGAATACTAACAGATTTCTACTGTCTAATTCCACGTATAATAACTTAGAACTTTGTTATATTTTTTGTCAAGGTTTTTGCGAAATCGTCTTGAGGACATAACTTAAAAATGCTGTTAGTTTTGTATCTCATGGATTAGTAACAACATCATTAATGTTATTTTTAGTGAAATAAACTCTTTGTCCATTTTCTAAATGAACGGCAAGGTGAGTAATTGTATGTGCGGCAATGCACGTTGAATGATAAAATCCTCCATACAGCTTCGGAACTGCAGATATAACGGTCAGATTGATATTTATTTGCTTCGTTTGGTGATTGCATATGCTGAATGTAGCTTCATTGGTACCTTTATTATTATATTTACCTTTATTCGTTAATATATTTAGAACGCAGTATCCAATTTAGAGTCTAGACAAAATCAAACTGGTTGCTAATTTAATTGTGTAATTAAATATTATAACATTGTTATTATTTTTTTTACATTCTGTGATTACTCACTCACTGACTAATTAGTAACACTTGTAATTTTTTTAGGAATATCGTATAGGTACCTACTTTTACAATGCTTGTAAATATGTGAACACCATGTATCCATTACATAATTATTATTTTTTCTGTCATTGCTTCATTTTTAATTATTTTTACCTATTGTGGTATAGTAATATTATTCCAGGTGCATCGTCTTCACATATAATTATATAATTAATGTATACAAAATATTGTAAAACATTTTAAAAGAGTAACGGTGGAGTTTCTTGCCCATTTTTCTCCATACGAAAACTACCTTTTGGAAGGGGCGACTAGAATCAATTCTATTTTTTGTTTTTGACGTTCAAAAGTGCCTTTTTGTCCCTAATTGAAATAAATTATTTGACTTTGACTTTGACTTGGAGTTCGACTTACCGACCGGATACGGAACACGATACTGCGCTCTAAGACACAAATCCCTGACGTCACCCAAAAAGCAGCCAAGCTCGAGTGGGACTGGGCCGGACACGTTTGCCGCATGTCGGATGCATTGTGGGTTAAGACCACTACAACATGGGTTCCTGAAAACGTCCAGCGGCATCATGGAAGACCCAGGCGTGGATGGCGGGACGAACTTGATGCTTTTAGGAGGGATTGGCTCAGGATCGGGTTGGGTGGAAAAAGGAAAGGGAGGCCCTTTGCCCGGCAGTGGGACAGTATGGGCTAATTATTATTATTATTTAGTAACGTATTGAATTGATTTTGGCGGAATGGCGGTTTAAAGACGTACAACTGTGCTGCCATCTGTTTTGAGTTTTCAGTTTTTAATCTCATTGAATGCGTATATAACATTTATTGTCTCTGCTGTTGACCGCTGAGGAGTTTCCTCGGCTGGAGCCAATCCTAGCTGCTGTAGCTAGGTCATGGTAGACTTTAGAACGGACTGTCATAATTTAATGCGTATATTAAATTTCCTGTCTGTTCCGTAAACTGTTGTGGAGTTCCTTCGTCTGGAGTCAATGCTGGCTGTCAAATTAGATCATGCATCATAAAAAAATGCATTGTCTTTGAAATTGAACCAATATGTAAAATTTCAACTCCGTAGGATAAGAGGAAGTGGTTTTATTCAGCTTGCAAGATTTGCTAACTAAATAACTAACAAGGCAAGATAAAAGCTTGTAAAAATAAGGGAGTCTTAATGTGGGCAGAAAAATAATACCATATTTATAATTATATTATTTCGGGTCGGACCGGGAAGTAAAAAATACCGGGTTGTGGGAACCAAACGCAACATTAATGTTTGTTCATTTGAAAAAAAAAAAATGATCTCTTGACTTTTTTTTAACATAATTTTTTTTCTTGAAGCCGCGTCTCGAAACGATTTTATCGAATACGACACGCAGTGGCGCTTGTGTTCATGTTGTATCGTTCACACGAATAAACCGGTCTCTCGTGTTCGAGACTCGCGCGTGTCCACGCGATTGCCTTGTGTAGTAGCTGCGAGGTGAATGGAAATGGTCGTCGTGTGAACGACTGTCTCATATACGGTAAAACCTTATACGTGATAAAATCGAATCGTGAAGTCGCCGTTTGAACGTAGCCTTATTAACCAATAGCCTTTTAGAATAAAAATAATTGTCGACGGTGTACGATGTAACTTATTATGATAAAATGAATGACCTCAATCATGAACGACTAATAAATATTGACTCATTCAATGAATATTTATTTGTCGTTCATGATTAATTCAGTTCATTCATGACGCTAATGTATTGTTTTTAATGGGGTTAAGTGATGAGTCAGTATGATAAAAGGTTGGATGAAAGTAACCAAAGGCAAATTGAATTCAATTTTAGAGATAACCTCGTTTAAAATACAACCAAATCCGCGCCCACCGTCCGTTAATGAAAGGCACAGCGGAATATTATATGGAGGTGACACAGGCTTCTGATTATGTCCATCAAAATATCTATCCCATAAAATTAAATGGATACGGAATTGGAAGTAATTTCCTTCGATTAATTGAGTCGTATTTATGCAATAGAACACGAAAATATAAATTAACAAAAAAACAATAAAACAGAACCAATCTACCTATAGAAACAAAGACATTTAAGATACGGAGTACCCCCGGGGAGTATACTTAGTCCGTTGATTAATCTCGCGACAATCTAAGAAGCCCGATTTGACGTTTTTCATTATACATGCCGCAATAAATTTGTATGAATGTCCACATAAGCAATCGAAAAATCTAATTCATAATCCCAATTAATTAGGTACTATGTTATCCATACACTAGCAATGAGTATCATTCGTAAGTACCAAGTTTCACTTTATATTGGAAAAATACACTCAAAAACACTCATTAATTGTTGATTACACACAACAACAAAACAACAACAAACAACAATTTTTTTTAAAATTAATATTCCAACAGGTCGTCATTATGTATAATAATCATGTTTTTGGGTGCGAAGTGTTGAGACCGAATAAAATCGAAGTTCTGAAAAATGGATACTTTTACAAACATTTCATTTAGAAAAGGGTGAAACGTTTAATTATTGTATTTAAAAAACATATAGTTACTGTATTATGTAAAAAACGTATTGCAGTATTATATTTAAACATATAAAAACAAAATCGGTTGAAAGAAAATTATAACGGAAGACTTTAGAAGAGACCTACATTTTGACTACACATATGATTGAAAATGAATTTATTACCTACTAGCGAACCGCCCCGGCTTCGCACGGGTATAAACCGGATTATTATACATATAAACCTTCCTCTTTAATCACTCTATCTATTAAAAAAAACCGCAACAAAATCCGTTGCGTAGTTTTAAAGATTTAAGCATACATAGGGATATAGGGACAGAGAAAGCGACTTTGTTTTATACTATGTAGTGATAAGAGTAACCGACGAAGACAGTTCAACTGATGATTATTTTTCTGGATCATCAAGTGACGAAAGTTAATAAAAATGTTACAAATGTAGTGAATTTATTTATTTATCTGATGATGATGATGATGTTGAATAAAACGATATGCCTCGAGAATCAGTTTTAAGCAATGTAGATAAATTTTCGATTATAAACTCTAAGTATGATAAATCTCTCGAGAGTCGGTTTTAAAGCAAACGATAAAAAATAAAAAAAAATATTTTTTCGACGTTAATTTAAAAAAAAAAATATATAGTTAATATTTTTTTAATTGTTCCTAGAGGTATTTTATATATATCGGGTACATTGAGTGGCCCTTTGTAAGACGACTAAAATGTCACGGTGTATATATCTAAGAACTAAAAGATAATCCTTCGGTCGCTACAAAAACAATCTTTTTCTTTTCGTCTTAACAATGCTTTTGTACATACCACGACGATATAATTTCTCCCTACAGCCGCGCTTGTACTTGACAGATGTCAATTTGTATGTAAATACGACGAGATAACGTCATATTTTCCTCTAGATGCATATTTATGATCCAAAAGCCTTGTTTGACTTAGCTCAACTTTGGGGTTTACTTGGAAATATCCAAGCTGTTGTCTGCATGTTGATAGATAGAGATTTAAAATTGAAATGCACTGCAGTATACAAGTTTGTTTCACGTAGGGTTGTACCACCATGTCACCTTTGACGAAGGTATGAGAATTTTAGCAACTTGATGTGAGGATATTTGGTGCTAAACAAGTAAATAGAAAATTATGGGAAATAGCTTTCATAGGAAATTGTCTAAAAACGCTCGGTACGTGCTTTTTAAAGAAATGGTTTGCGAATAAAGTTTTATACAAAATTAAATCAATTAATAAGTATAAACCTACGTTACGTTCGTGTTACAGTTATATTGCCACTATTTACTAGCGACAAAATACGAAGTATTTAATAATGTATAGGTACAGTCAGGGAAATTAATGACTGAATTGACTCACTACGTCAATTTGCCGTAACTAAAGTCCCCGTCACGAGAAGCTATAAATTTTGTAAACACACATTCAGGGGTTTGCAATCTTTGGGTACTTAAAATAAAATAAAAACAGTTTTGTACTATTTTTACAGGGATATAATTATATTAACACACACATCTAATTACAAACAAACAATATAACCTAATCCGCGAAAACACCACAAACAAACAGACGCATTCGAAACTCGAAAGACAGCAGAGACAACGTCAGCGTGAACTTACTTCAAAATCGTGGCTCAAATGTTTACGTTCCATGAATCAGATGCGTTCCAGTACCACAAAACCTTAGACGACAGCGCTTTATATCGCTAAAATATAACCCGATCAAGTGAAATTGCTCATTAGTTTCGTATAACACGTACGTTACTTTGACTTCATTGAATTTGGGATTATTTGTTGTTGATTAAATTGTCACTACGTAACTTGGTAGAAGTTCTTTATTTACAAAAATTATAGCTTCTCGTGACGGGGACTTTATTTCAAACAATTGTCAAAGAAAGACAGTTGTGATTTGATTAGTTATTTGGACAACATAAGTTGGTGGTATTTCCTTTATTAAACTATTTTAGAAAGTCTAAATGACAGCTAATACGGGATTAATACTATTTTTTACATATCGCACCTTCGCTAGAACAAGGGCATTACTGACAAAAAAATTAAGAAATTACTAGCGTATGCCAAAGTGCTTTAAAAAGTCCCTTTTATCCGGAGGAACAAAGACCCGTATCAATATCAGCTTAATGCTGCCAGAGGGCAAAAGTGCCTTTGTCATATTATCGTTGCATTTTTTTGACTATCCTGGCGCGACAAAATCTCATTGGTCAGTTGGCCCGCCGCCTCCGCGCTAATCTGGAGCGTCAAAGTCACTAAGGTAAATATGCTCTATGAGAAAGTGACATTAATTAGTACTATTTTATGAGCACATATTTGGAGGAACAAAGCCGTTCAAACTGTTGTGGCTTTGTATTAGACATATGTTCAAAATGTTGGTGGAACAAGCGCATAAATGTACTCCGTTCTTTGAAAAAAAAAACATAAGAACTAAACAAATAATATTTTACTCCTTTAAACAAAATACTATACACAAAAGTGTAAGGCTTGATTTTATGCATAGAATAATTACTTCAAAGTAATATTAGCAGAACAATACGGAATTGAATGTAAAAAAAACTTAAAATTGCTCTACTGTAAAATCACTAAAAGTGCAGTTATGCCTTTGCTCTACCGATTGTGCGATATACCGTTCAAGCAAGTTACTAATAAGATACAATTTCAGTTGAAACTTTCAAACAAAGTAACCTTTGATTTTCAGTATGAGTAAATTTCGATATGAGTACACAACATTATTACAAGAGACTGCACAATAGTTCAATTACTTAATAATGCATGACTATCTAATTTCTCCTCAGTACCTAGTGCTCAAGATATTAACTCTCCCTTTGCTATGCAAAACGGTTTAGCGCAGCATAATGTAAGAAAATACGATATTCCTTTGTGGAATATTCTGATTATAATTTTAATTGGTTATTAAGGCGCAGGGCGTGCCTACTTTAAATACATATTTATGTTCGTCAATAGCTTAAGTTCTTTGTGAGATGAGGTAACATAATGGTTTATTTAGATTAGCTGATCATTCTTCTTAAGGGCCTATACTACCTCAAATGGCTTAGCATGATCCTCCGTTATATCGAAAACACTGCAGCATTAATTTTGAAATAAATACATGTCTAAGTTAATGATTAATGTTAAGTACTATGTTAGACGAAAACACGATTCCATAAAATTTTCTCGATGGATTTTTTTTCCAAAGTTTCCTCCAAACCGAACAATAAACCGCTGGTATTCAAAAAATACTTCAAATTAGATCATGAAACTTTGCATAATAACTGAACTAACTATAAAGCAGCGACTGTGTTTTTTATTTTTTTTTAATTACTATTATTTTCGCCGTAAAAAGCAATAACCTAAATTATTGGCGCCTTGGAGCCGCTAGCACTCCACTCCGTCTCGCTCACACTCAGTCCGCGAGCAGTATGGTGCAAGCGAGATAAAAAGTGAATTTGAGCTGAGGTTGTATGGGCTCTTAACAGCACGATGTTTAGCTGTGATGAGGCTTATAACAGATCAGGCTATTTAACGGAAATTCTTAACAACAGTAAAGAAAATGGAACTACAGTCCGGTCATCGAGAATGCGTTTTTGACACCTGTCAGTTTTATACTAACGAATATGTGTTTTGCGAATTTGATCCTTATTACTACTAGAAATTGTCCAACTGACTTAACGGCTGTACTGTAGGAAATTTAATTATTAGATCTATAAAGTTCCTCGTAGGTAACTGTACTATGTTGCTCATCGTCATCATCCGAATTTTTCTGAATATTTTTGAAAAATTATCGAAAAATAACATTCATCTATCTATCTCTAATAATATCTATATATCTAACTATCTTTAATATTTTTCATGTTATTCAATTTTTTATGTTTTACGAGTACGTAAAACCAATCTACCTACTTCGATTACTACGAGTAGTAATAATGCAACACAATCACATTTTGTTTCGATTTGAAACAGATTGCTAATCCATTGCTTCGTAAGTTGGAAAAAAAAATCTGCTCGACAACGTAAATGACGCAATGAATGAACTGATAAGAACTGTCAAAATGAAACAAATTAGGCATAATTGTTTACGAAAATAAGTTACGCAATTAGAGTACTGGGCTAAGAAGACCTCGGTCTGGAAGTACTATTAGATACCTAAATGACAATGAGACTGAGTAATAAAACTACTATCAATCAAACAGATAAGGATCGATACGTAAACACCGTTTTCAAAAACTACTTCTGACAATTACAAATAACGATGTGTTTTGTTTATCATGTAAGACATATACATAGCATATTTATGTTGAAACTATTCTAAACGCAACCTTTTTGTGATATCTGTCATCTGTGAATTCTGACAGACGTCCCCTTCCGTTCGTTCAAGACTTTGTGTTTTTGGTGTTCTCTATAAACCTTTTTTTTTCTGTCCTAATATCCAACATGGTAGCAGAGCGTGGTTTATAGGTAATTTAAAAAAAAGAACAACGTTGCTATAGCAGGATTTTTTGGTACCTAGTTATTGTCGTTAACCGCACACGAAGGGTTTAGTAAAAAAACGATGAAAAAAACACGTTTCTGATACCCACCAGAAACGTGTTTTTAAGCTATCGCGGGCTTTGAGCGCGGCGACCGAATCAAGAAATTCCGTAACGTAACGAAAATAAAACCTAACACCCCCCACTCCGCCTACCATGTAATGACGGTTCCCATGACAACGTGATGTTGTCATGGAGGTTACAAATGCTATGCAATAGCTTTACCGCGGCAGCCCCCGAGTGCCACACTTTTTTTTTCATAGTTTTTTTATTAACCTCCTTCCTTTAATAATTAACTTTATTTATTTTTTATTGACATAGCGGCAAATAAAAATACATAATCTGTGAAAATGTCAACTATCTTCCTATTGCGGTTCATGAGATAGAGCCTACGGACGGACGAACCAACAGCAGAGGCTTAGTAATAGGGTTCCGTTTGGAACCCTTCTGGTACATTACCCTAAAAATTGTAATTTTTTGATGAAAATAGAAGAAATGAGGTCACAGACTGACACAAATTCGACTCTTGTATCACCCCTTTTTCCAGATCAAAAACTGTATAAAAACTATTCAAGATACTACTATAAGATACTATTATAAGATTAAAGACTACGTTGAAGACAAGGAAGTTTGGCAATAATTCCTTTTGCATATGTGGCTTCCCTGGTACCTCATTAACGGCATAAATAAGTAAGAGTCTATTAACTGCTCCCAAATTACCATGTTTATTTAAATCTTTATTTTTATTTATTTTTACATTCGTCCTTGACATATTTACTATTCTATTATTTGACATTATATACCTACGATTTAATTTAAACTTTTTTTTAGTGACTTTTGTGGACATGATAATTCTTCAGATTGATTACAGTTGTAATAGCAATCATATAATTGCGTTTTATTAAAATAGGTTTTTTACTTTTATTACTAATTTATTTTTTGTATAGAGTCTTTTCTACATATTTTGTGAATATGAGAACGCTGTAGGCTTAGTGGATTGTAGACCTGTTGACCATTTTCTATTTTGTTAAGTACTTGGTACTTATTGAAAGACCTACACTGTCCTCCCATACCTAGAAACACTGTTATATGAAAGTATTGTAAAAGCCAATTATTTTTAAAAGAGTAACCGTGGAGTTTCTTGCCGGCTCTTCTCCATAGGAAACGACCAATTGGAACCGTGCACCTAGCTTCTGACGTTTCATAAGTGCCCTTGTAGGTTTATGTGAAATAAAATATTTTGAATTTGAATTTCAAGAAAACCAGGCTGTAGGAAGAGCTATTATGAAAAAAACCCACAGTAAAATGCCTACATTAGAGCTGCCCCGTAGTACAATATTATCGACATCTCAACAGCGGTAGAGAGGGGCTGAGGGTGGCCATTAAGCGGTAAAGCTTCTATCAAACTCGATAAAAACACTCTTATTAGTTGAACTGCTCGTTACAGTGAATTACTATTGGAAGTCGATTTGAAATGAAAAAGGTAGAAAGTTTTTTTTTTAACCACATCGGGGAAGCTCTTGGCCTGCATGTCACCTGATCAGGCCCAAGGTGGAAGCATGCTTCACCCGGAATCCTCAACCACAGAGGAACTTGCTATCTTATCTCTAACTGCCGAAACGCAACAATGATGTTACCAACAGACTTAGATAAGATGATGGTAGCTAGCCAGGCGGACTTAGACCAACCAAACCGAGCAGAAAATGTTACCCCTCTGGGATTCGAACCCGAGACCTCTGGGTCTGCGACAGGGTGGTCTAACCACTAGACCACAGAGGCGGGTTATTTTGTGAAAGAAACTCTTGTATAATGGGAAAAATCTAAAAATAAAAGCTAAAAGAATAAAAATGCAAGAAATACAGTCGATAAACAAAAATAATTAAAAAAACCGGCCAGGTGCGAGTCGGACTCGCGCACGAAGGGTTCCATACCTTTTTTTTTTTGGTAGGGCATCTCGTAGTTGACCTCTGAGATCATGACTACTTAACCGGGCTTTCCTGTGGGTGCTTAAGCTACTACACTTATAACCTCCAGCCAGGGGTTATTCAACTATGCTAAATAAAACTAGGTAAACGCTCGCTAAGGGCACCCCCTGTGGGGTGCTTGGACAGGAAACCTCCCCGCGTGCCTGGGGGCTGGAGTTCCCTTATGGATGCGTCCGGGGGGAAGGCCAGTCTCCGGGACGGTGCACCCTGGGGTGCGGACAATGACTCCCCAATAAGGGGTCTCGTTGTCCGTATGCCAATATCCTGTCGGAGGATAACGCTCTAACGGGTACTCGCTAGGGAGCACTCGTTGAGCAGCGTTAAAGTAGGAGCGGGCTCGGCGTGCACTAACCCTGCCGTCGGGCGGGCAGGAGGAAGTCTTTTCTCCTGTCACCGCTGGTCTCGTAGCCCCGAAGAGTGTCAAGGTCATGTCTCTGGCATTTGACGGGGGTCGAGGGTCTTGGCTTAACCGCCCGGGCCGCGAGGTAGAAAACCTCTATAAAAAATCACCCCAAACCTCCAAGCGGCGGCGCACCGTGAGGGAGGTTGATAGCTTGATTAATGGGTAGCTAAATTAGTCATTAGTGCGAACCACACAATTTTGAGATTATAAAAAGTATTTACTCGTGGGAACAACTATGGAAAAATTAAAAACAAAAACAAACAGAAAGGAGGGGAGAGATGCGGGGTCGGAGTCCGACGCTGTATCTGGCGCGGAGAGCTCTAGCCAGAGCTCGGGGCGCGAAGTGGTGGGGGTGGATGGGATTATCCGGAAATTCCGGATGCGCCCCAAATCGGACGATGGTGAATGGTCCTCCGCCGACAACAGGCGGAAAATGCACACCAGCCGGCGGGGTAAGGCCCGGGAAAAAGGGAAAGGTAGAGGGCTCACCACCAAGAAGGCTGGTGAGCTGAGCCAGGCTGGCCCAGTCGAACTGGCCCGGCCAACTGAGAGCCTCGCCACGGAGGAGCACCACCCGGGAGAGACCAGCAGCGGGCCGGTCCTCTCAGAAGCCTCTGGTGGTGAGCCGGACGTCGCTGGCGGCGGCTCAAATCAACAGCAGGAAGCCAGGTTTGCGGAGGTCGTGGAAGCCGCGATCAGGGCTGTGGCCTTGAAGAGGATTCAATCCTCCAAGGACAAGGCCATACCCGCGGCCGCGGCCTCTATTTTGGCGGCAGCGAAGGAGCTGCACTTTGGGCCTCCGACGGACGGTATGTCCGAGATGCGGGCGGAGGTCGCAAAGTTGACTGCCGCCATGGAGCTTCTCCGAAAGGAAAACGAGAAGCTCCGAGCGGACCTGGCTGGGCTGCGAGCAGCCGGCCCCCGAGAGGCGCCGCAGGGAAAGGAGCGGCTTGGGCAGGTGCCCGTGCCCGTGCCTGCGGAGGACCGGGTTCTGGCCCTGGTGCGGCAGGAGATGGCCGCCCTGCGGAGCAGGTTCTCCGCCCTAGACGCTATCGTCCTGCGCCCCCCGCTAGCGGCGAGCCAGCCGGCCATAGACCAGCGGAAGGCGGCGTCGTATGCCGCCGCCGCATCTGCCGCGGCCAAGCCAGGCCAAGGCAGGCAGGGGCAGGCCAAGAGCGGAGCGGCTGCACAGGCGGCGAAGGCCCCGGCCCTGACGGCGAGGGCTCCGGCCCAGGCGGCGGCGAAACGGCCACCTCCGCCTCCTAATTCTTCTCCTCCGGCCGACGCCGGATGGCAAGTGGCCGGGGAGAGGAAGAAGGCTAGTAAGGAGGCAAGGGCGGCCAAAAAGAGGGCGAGGCGGCAGCGGCGCAAAGAGAGAACCGTCGCGGCTAGGCTCCGCGCCCCGAAGTCCGCAGCTGTGGTGGTGACACTGCAGCCGGAAGTGGAGAAAAGGGGCGTGTCCTACCAGCACGTTTTCGCGACGGTGGACCGGGTGATGAACCTGGAGGAGATCGGCGCCGCCAAGGGTATAAAGATCAAGATCACGGCAACCGGGGCCCGGATGCTGGAGGTCCCTGGTGCGGCCAGTGGCCCGGCCGCTGACGCTCTGGCTGAAAAGCTCAGGGCAGCCCTAAATGCGGACGAGGCCCGAGTCTCCAGGCCCACCAAGTGCGCTGACTTGCGCATCCAGGGCCTGGACGACTCCGTGACGGAGGCAAAGGTGGTGGCCGCCGTCGCTAAGGCTGGAGGGTGCTCTGTCGAGCAGATCAAGGCAGGCACCATCCACCCTGACCACACGGGGATGCAAGCTATCAGGGTGAGCTGCCCCGTGACGGCGGCCAAAAAGATAGCCGGGGAGGGCCAAAGGCTTTTGGTGGGCTGGGTTTCGGCGCAGGTCAAACTGCTGGAGCCCAGGCCTCTGAGGTGCTTCCGTTGCCAGGTGGGCCACCACGTTGGGGTCAAGTGCACCTCGGAGGTAGACCGCAGTGACCTCTGCTTCCGCTGTGGTCAGCCCGGTCACAAGGCCGGCTCGTGTAAAGCCACGCCGCACTGTGTCGTATGTGCGGCGGCTGGCAAGCCGGCCGATCACCGGGCTGGGAGCAGGACCTGCGCTCCACCCGCCGAGGCCAGAGGCAGGGGCAAGCGCTCCGCCACCACCGCCGTCACAGCCACCACCGCCGTCACCGCCGCAGCCGCCGCCACTTCCACCGTGGCCACCGCCGCGTCCACCGTCGCTGTCGCCGCTGCCGTTTCCGCCGCGGCAGGGCCCTCGCAGGGGGCTCGGGGGGAGGTAGAGATGGAATGCCAATAACGGCCCCATTTCGCCTCCTTCAGGCGAACATCAACCACTGCGCCGCCGCTCAGGATCTGTTGCTCCAGAGCATGGCGCAGTGGTCGATCAACATCGCCGTGGTCGCTGAGCCGTACTTTGTCCCGCCCAGGGATGACTGGGTGGAGGACCTGAGCGGCTCAGTGACCCTCATTTCATCGGCCGCCGCCGGTACTCCGTCCCTCGAGTCGGTCAAGAGAGGACGGGGTTGCGTTGCAGCACGGTTCGGGGAGATTGTCGTGGTGGGTGTTTACTTCTCCCCGAACCGAACTCTTGCCGAGTTCCACAACTCCCTTGCGGAGTTAAGAGTCGTCGTCGTCGGGTTTGGTTCCCTCCCCGTGCTCGTGCTCGGGGACTTCAATGCCAAGAATCTGGCTTGGGGTTCCCGGTATACGGACACACGGGGCAGGATGGTGGAGGACTGGGCTCTGGAGACAGGCCTGGTCGTCCTAAACCGGGGTTCTGTCCCCACGTGTGTGCGGATGCGGGGCGAATCGGTGGTGGACATTTCGTTCGCCAGCCCCGCTCTGTCGCCGCGTGTCATTGCCTGCCGGGGGTTCGAAGAAAACCGATCGGGAAATCGTGGCCCCCGGCAACAGGGCAACCGAAGGAACACGGGTGGGTTTTAGTCAGTAAGAGTCTGACACGCCCTCCCGCAAAAAAAAAAAAAAAAAAAAAAAAAAGGCACCCCCTGTGGGGTACGAACCTCGGCTTAGGGCGTCAACCGGAGGGAGGACATCAAGGATGGGACGGGCTGGAATGGGGTTCCGTACCATTGATTAGGTAAACAACTACCTGTTACCCTTTCATTTTATTTAATTTTATTATTTATTATTAAAGTAAAAATACAACTGAGTATTTTATGAATATTTCAAGTTATCAGTAATAGCAACAGGATTTTTCAAATCGTATAGAAGAATATGTTCTCTTATTTTTTCAAAAATCAAAAATCAAAAGTCATTTATTCAAATTAGGCTGAGAACCAGCACTTTTCGAACGTCAAAATTACATAAGACAGTCCCCCAAAAACGCCCACCCTTCACCACTTCCTAGTGCCTTTAGCTGGGAAGAAGAAGTGGCGCAACAAACTCCCCAGCAGCACAGCTGTCTGTTCAAGTTAGAAAAAAATAAAAATGACTCTATACAATAGTATGCAAAATTATTATGCAACACAAAACATTATTTTAATTAAGTATAAATTATTGGCCATATGTTAGCTAGCACACGCCGATATACCAACCAAAAAACATCGAGAACTATACTCAAGCAGAATTAAAAAAATAAAAACTAAACGTAAAAAGAACTAAATATCTAAATAAAAGCCTCCAGGCATAAAGGGCGTGCCCGCTTACATAAAGCTGTAAATTGGAAGTTATAAATGATAAACTAGGACCATCGAGGTAAAATAAATGTACAGTTAATTACTAGTAACAATAACAAAACCATGATCAGCAAGACGACCAGTAACCACAAGCAGCACCCGTTCACGACCATAACGCAAAGATCAGCCATTACCCCCCTCGCCATATTTGAGGGAAGGAGGCAACCCGACTCCCGACGCTACCGCAAGCATTGACATCTAAGGGAGCATGACGAACTTGCTGCCGGTTGCTCAGGTAAAAAATAATATAATCAATTGTCGAGGTCACTAGCCAACCACAAATTGCAATACAAACTCATAACAAACACATTGTAATGAGTAGATTATGTCATCAATAAAATAAAAATAAATAGACTCGTAAAAAAATAATTAAAAAATTGACTCATAAAGTCAAATAAAATAAAAAAATTATATAAACTTATATAAACTGTCAGTAGGTAAGTTAAATCTGGAGAAAGAACATAAACATTGTCTTGAGTTAATCACAGCGACCAACTATTCTTATCATTTAAGTAGTCGTTGATACAATAGTATGCCTTTGAACAAAGGTTGGATTTTACTTTATTTTTAAACGCATTAAAAGGCAAATCTAGCATAGAAGAGGGTAGCTTGTTATAAAAGGTTATACCAAGCCCAACAAATGAGTTATGAACCTTATGAAGCCGGTGAAAGGGAGCTCGTAGTTTGTCCTTATTTCTAGTGTTAACATTGTGAATATCACTGTTTTTAGTGTATAAGTGTATATTTTGCCTAATATATAAGATGTTGGCGAAAATGAATTGTGATGCCACCGTGAGAATACCAACATCTTTAAAAAAATCTCTTAGAGAAACTCTGGCACGTAGCTGGTAAATTGCTCGAACAGCTCGTTTTTGAAGAACAAATATATTTTGAATGTCAGCGGCTTTGCCCCACAGCAGAATACCATAGGACATAACGCTATGGAAATAACTAAAATAGACTAACCGAGCTGTATCAATGTCAGTGTATTGTCTTACTTTCCTGACAGCGTAGGCGGCCGAACTGAGCCTTCCCGCTAGGCTTGATATATGTGGGCCCCACTGAAGTTTGGCATCTACTGTTATGCCCAGAAAAACCGCCGAGTTCACAGTTTCAAGCACCTCTTTATCTAAGACGATGTTGGGTCCTAGATTTCTAACATTTGGTAGAGCGAACTTTACACATTTCGTTTTCTTGGCATTGAGAACTAGGTTATTTGTCGTAAACCAATCCGTAACCATTGAGAGTGCACTGTTTACGTCGTCAAAATCTTGTCTATTCCTGTCTACTTTAAAAATAAGAGAGGTATCATCTGCAAACAGTACAACGTTACAGATATCCTTTAAATAAAAAGGTAAGTCATTTATATACACTAAGAATAAGAATGGACCCAGTATTGAGCCTTCAGGTACACCTAACTGAACTGGTAGCCCGGAAGATTTCACACCATTAACATCTACACATTGGACCCTATTATGCAAATAAGAATTTATTACTTTAAGAGCTTCGTTTTGGACACCGTAATGACGTAGTTTACGCAAAAGTGTGTCATGGTGCACGCAATCAAAGGCTTTGGAGAGATCACAGAAAACTCCAATAGCATTTTGCGAGTTCTCCCATGCGTTAAATATGTGTTTCATCAGAGCAACACCTGCATCTGTAGTCGAACGACCTTTTGTGAAACCATATTGTTCATCATGAAGAAGTCTGTTTAAATTAAAATGTCTTAGCAACTGCTTAAGTATTAACTTTTCAAATATTTTACTGAATGCAGGTAAGATAGAAATAGGCCTGAAATTGCCAACGTCATTTTTGTTACCCGATTTAAATAATGGTATGACTTTACTACTTTTCATGAGGTCAGGAAAAGTTCCTAAATCAACACATTTATTAAAAGTTACAGCTAAATATGGAGCTACTATGTCTATTATATTACTTAATAGTTTAATGGAGATACCCCAGTAATCACCAGTGTTTTTAGACTTAAGTGTGTTAAAAACATTAACTACATCACGAGGTGTTACATGCTCGAAGCTAAATAAGCTACTACATTTAGGCACACTGCTATGCAAAAGGTTTTCAGCTTTAGACGGGGACGAATTTAAGGAGCGAGTCGTAGTTATAGGTATGTTGGCAAAAAATTCATTAAATGCCTCAGCTACGTCGGCTGCTATATTAACTAATTTATTGTCGACCATAATCTCGAGTTGTTTTTCTTGTTTAACCGACTTACCGGTTTCATTGTTAATAATTTTCCAAGTGGTTTTTACTTTATTATTTGAATTTTTAATTGTATCGCCTAAAAATTTTGATTTTGCAAAAACACAAATATTTTTAAATAATTTTGAATAATTTTTGACATACTCTAAGAAAGGAGTATCAAACCTATATTTTTTCAAACCATATAACTCGTATAGTGTCGCTCTACTTTTATAAATACCTGGAGTAGCCCATTGGTTAAAGCCAACAGAGGTGCTATTAATGTTAATAGTTTTGGTCTTGAAAGTAGATTGGTACTCTTTTTGCACAACATCAAAAAGGGCTCCATAGATTTCATTGGGATTTTCGTGTTCTACTATAGATGGTGTAATTCTATGAGCTATATTATTTTTAAACTTGCTGCAACGACTAGCTGTATAAGGCCTGCATTCTATTTTATGTGGTTTTTTTTGTAATTGCATAGGGAAGCTAGCTAGTAAACCACAGTGGTCAGATGTTAAGTCACTTAAAACTAATTTATTTTTGGCATCACAATCACTAAATATATTATCGAGACAAGTCGACGTAGATGCCGTGATCCTAGTAGGTTCAAAAAACAAGTTAATTAAATTATAAGATTTGAACAAATTGAGAAGTCTAATACTTAATGGAGTATCATCTAAAATATTAATATTGAAATCTCCACATAAAATTATACTTTTATTACTAGATTTTAACCTATTGAGTGAATCCTCCATTACCGATTCGAAACGAATAAAATCCCCAGAGGGGGGTCGATAAACACAAATTATAACATATCGCTCTAGTTCAACACAAGACAACTCAATAGTGCGCTCAATGGAAAGATTAACTAAATCTAAACGTTGTTTACATTTCAACTTGTTTGAAACAAGAACTAAAGACCCACCGCGGATAGCACTTTTTCTTACAAATGCGCTTTGTACAGTAAAAAAATCATCATTGATAAAAACTACTTCATGTTCTTTCAACCAGTGTTCAGTCAAACATAACACCTGAACATCATAGTTCTCCATAAATAAACTTAACTCTAGCTCTTTGCCAGACAGACCCTGCATATTTTGATGTACAACATTCAACATATGCGGCTTATCTGTTGTCGCTCCTAATAGTTTAAACTACAAGGGGTATCAAAAGTAGTGTTAGTACCACTACTAACAGTAATCAAAGGTACACTACAAGTACCAGTGTCGCTGTGTATATTGTATGCTAAAAGATTAGCAATATGTCTCCTACAACTAGGTGGCAAATACATTGTATTATTTGTCAGTTTGTAATCAGTAATAAATTGATTACAATCAAAATATAAAATAGCGTCACTGTGACGACATGTCCTATTATAAATTAACATATTTAAATTATAAATGTGCCTATTTTGCTCATCAGACAAATATTTTGAATAAGGCAAGGCACAGAAAATAAATTTACAACTATTGGTCTCATTGAGATGCAACATCAAATGGACACATTCCATTATGTCCTTTTTTCTTACAGTTAAACTATCCCCATATAATAATATAACAGTAGAACTGGGGTTTATTTTTGTCAATTTAATATAATTAATTAATTGGCTAATACTGGCACCGGGTAAACAATTATTAATTACATATTGTTGCGAACACTGATTAAATAGACTACCAAAACCTTGACCAAATTTGTCAGAAAATACATAAGTTGTGTTAGTAAAATTATTCATTTTATTGACATCCATACAGCTACCTACTGGCTGAACCACTGAGGGTATAGGTGTAACCAGTTGAGGCTGGGGCTTATGGGTACAAGCACAGCTAAAAGAGAGGTTATTTGTCAATGACTCATACCTCTCTGCATTGTACTTGACCAGGTCAGCCAACTCATTGGCTTCCTGCAAGCGCTTACTCAGATCTTGTTGAGAAGCCTCATATTTACTAAAGATATCCTTTAGAGCATATTCCTTAACAAACAATTCATCCTGTAGGTGCTGAGTGTCGTTATCATACATAGTATTACACAATTGTAATTCATTATTACACTTCTTTAATTTTTGAATTAAATTTACATTTTTTTGCCTAAGTTTTGTATTTAATTTGTTAACTTTTTGGCGCTGTAGTGATTTTTGAATTTTTCTAATTAATTTATTAATTTTAATGTATTTTTTTAACTTATTATGGCTAGTAAATAACTTGCATTTAGTGATAGTTTCATCAGTTAAGTCTATTGTTACAACTGGCTCAACACATGTGGGTCCAGACTCGCTACCAACCAACTCATCATAAAGACTGCAGGTGAACGCAGACTCTTCACAGGCTTTGAGAGATTCCAAACGGGTTATTGTGTTGTGGGCCCTACTTAATTCCAGTTCCAATTCAGATATCCGTCTCAAAGCCAGATCGTGGGTGTCACTACATTGCTGGAAATTTGACACAAGTTGACGGAGGTGTTGATGCTGGTCAATTATGTCCATATGCTGAATATGTAATTCGGCCAACTGGTTTCGATAAACATTTCTATATTATTATCGTCTGTCATCGTGGAGTTTAAATAATGAGACGTCCGTTATAATGTAATGATCTGTACACACAAGACGCGTGCTTCCCGCTCACTCTCGCTTTGCCCACGCAATGTTCCCGCGTTACGGTCGCGTAATCGATCTACCGCCGCGTGGTAGACGCTCCCGCTTCGCTTCCCGCCTCCCGCGTTGTGATCGCTCAGGTTTGTCCGAAGCTTTATATCAGGGAAAGAAAATAGTAACAATAATCTTTTCAACTACGTAATACACAACTTGCACAAGAGTGTGTTTGCATGCCATTGTTATATTCTCCAATTGCATACTGGCATGCAAGCCACTTGCGCACAGCCATGCAAGCTAATTGTAAACTTTTATGCAAGTAACAGGCATGTGTGCGCTTTAAGCTATCCTACTATTATAATAACAGCCTATTATTGTCCCACTGTTGAGCAAAAGCCTCTTCTCATACAGAGAAGGTACGAGCATTGATCATCACGCTTGCTTAAAACAGGTTGACTATTTCAGACTTATATTAACTATAAATCCAGGTAGCCTCACGAAGGTTTTCCATCATCGATGTCAGTAATGTCCGAGATAAACTCAGAAAGTAGGTACATTTGAATTGAAAAAGTCACATATTTTATATATATACTTTATTTTACACCAGGAAATACATAGCAAAAAATAAATTTAGTACTACAAAACATATACACACTTGCCTGGATTTGAACCCAAAACGTCGCGCGTGAGAGGCGAGGCCTTAACCACTCCATCACGACAGTCCTAGTATTGTGACTAAAACATTCCCCGATTGTCTCAAAAGTAAAAAGTTCCAATAATGTATTCACTTCCTTTCTTCGTAACAATGGCAGGAGCAGCATTTTACGACGCCCCACAACAAATGATGAATGTGCGAGGGATCGTTTTAGACCTGTTTGCAGACATTTTAGCGCTCCTGCGCTCTTTAGACTCGGTGTGATGACTTCATTGACCTTCTCCAGTTATCTGTGCTTTTTCTTATCAGTGTGAATTTTGCTCCGGTTCTTTTTTTAAATCGTAAGGTGAACCGTTTTAAATTACATTTCGAAGTATTTTGGTGGTGAGTTTGTCTTTACCCGACTACGGTGAAGTAAAAAGGAGGGTTATGATTTTGACCGGTATGTAGTGTATGTGTGTATGTTCATCTGTTACCTCATAACTTCTAAACTACCGATCATAATTTGACAAATGAGGTATTATTGGAAGCGTCTTGATTGTCCGCTAGTTATAGGCGATATGACGTCACATAAAATACAATATAGCGCCCTCTAGAGGACACAAAGTAAAGAACTAAAAAAAAAGTGCCATATTGGGAATCAAATAAAAGGGCTTGACGAGCACATTACAAACATGGATATATATCATTTTGTCTAAGTAAATAAATATGTTCAAATTAATAAAAACAAGTAAAAGTGAGACTGTGCTACGTACGGCGCGGCTGTAAAATTAATACCTATTATACAATAAAACCCAAACAAAAAAAATTCTAGCTGCTCTGCAATTTATTCGGTTTGGTTTCGAAGTTTAGTATTTGTAAATTATAAATTGAATGATTTTTTATTTTATACTCAAACATATATAAACTTACGCCTTTTTCCTGGAGGTAGGCAGAAACCACAGAACTCCACCTGCTACGATCTTTACATACTCCTTTTGCTTCGTTTACGGTCATACATCTGGTCATACACGCACGCCGGATGCGCGTACTACGCACTTGACCTTTCTGAAGAACATTACCAATTAGGTCACTATATCTCTCTGTACTGTATTTCTTTAGTCATTTATTTTCTGAATTGGGTCTGCTCTTGGCCTCGATTGCGCCTAATGGAAAGCAATGGATGAATTCGACGATAGAACGAGCGAGCCCAGAAGATGCTAGTTCACTTTTACTTTGGGTGGTCTTTGAGAGTCTTGGGAAAGAACACAAACGCTGGCTGGTTATATTTCGCATAATTATGATGTTTAGCCAATTATTTAATGAGAAAGCAAATGTAGTAATACTCGTATCTCATTTCGTGACTGACTTGTCCTAAATCATATCAAAATCAACATCAAAATATTTAATTTCACATGAAAACTACATGGACACTTATGAACCGTCAGAAGCTAGGTGCACGGTTCCAATTGGTCGTTTCCTATGGAGAAGAGCCGGCAAGAAACTCCACGGTTACTCTAAATAATTGGCTTTTATAATATTTTCAAATAACAGTGTTAATAGGTATGGGAGGACAGGACAGTGTAGGTCCTTCAACAAGCCCCAGGTACTTAAAAAAATAGAACATATAAAATGCTTAACTTTTAAGAAAACGTCTATCCAATTAATTGTTTATGTCGTTCTCAGACATTCGATTTGTTACCGAGCAAAAGATAAAATTATTTTTCATTTAGGAAAATTAAAAACTTTATACTGCCGGGCACAAGTTATTGGAACTATGCCCAAAGCCAGCACGTATGGGATAGTACAGCTGATTTATGAGTACTCCAGAATTCCTTTGTCTAATCTTTTGGGAATACAATTATACTATCTTTTGCCAGCAAATTTCTCCGTATGCACTCTAAGAATTTAAGGGTAACTTTGCGGTAAAAGCATGTAGTGTGTTACTCTTAGGGCATGCTATATTCTAGTTCAGCGGTTCTCAAACTTTTTTAGCGACGGAACCCTTTTGGAAAGCGAAATATTTGATGGAGCCCTAAAATAATCAAAACCTGGTTTTGTGTGTATTCTTCATTAATAATCACTTGACATTAACATTTGCATCTAACGGGGGGTAAAAATCTCAAATCAATGCATTAAAAAAAAATTACAAAAAAAAACAACTGACTTCCAAACTCACACATCATCTGCCTAGCCTTTTCCCAACTATGTTGGAGTCGGCTTCAACTGACTTCCAAACTACAAAGTGAATAAAACAGTGGTGGAACTCCAGGAGTGCCGATAGAAGTGAAAACTTGAACAAGATCGCTTTGGTGGATGAAAAATACTTGCATAGAACATTGATCCGTAACGTAATATGAATAAAAAGCATAATCGCGTTTACAAAACCTTTAAAGTAAAAATTGTTCTATGCAAGTATTTTTACTTTAAAGGTGTCATCATGGTGCCACGAAATCAATGGTTTAGTCCTATTTCAAAAATGCCTAACGCACCTAAAGAAGTTTTCACTTCAATAACTTTAATTTTGGAAGTCGGTGTCTTTGAAGTTAAAATTATTTTTCACTTTGTAGTTTGGAAGTAGATTGTATTTTTTTTTTTTTACTTTTTAGAGGGTTGGTTTGTAATTTATCTAAGTTACAATAGCCTAATATCAACTGCTCATCACCTTTTACAAAACATTGCGTTTCCCGATGCAGGGACTTTAATCGTTGAGGAGTTCTCCAGGTGCTTCACCATCAGCTTCACTGGACCATATGGATTGTGACGAGCATCAATTGCTTACCAACCATATTAAAGTAATCGAATCGCAACCCGTGAAATATATATTACTGAGTAATTCCGGTGGACATCCGTGTTCTTCAGCATCAGTTTCACTTTACCAAATGGTGCTTTCCGAGAGTAAATGCACGAGTTATTATAAAAATACCCAAATCGCTATAGGTGTGCCCATATTATTTGAAGAGTTCCCTCGATTTCTCCAAGATCTCATCAACAGATCATGACCAAATGAGAATGGGACCAATTTGAAAGTAAACCCTTTCACACACTAAAAAAAAAAGCAAATCGGTCCAGCCATCTTCGAGTAATCGGAGAAAACATAAAGATTCCGACCTCCTCCTTTTTTGAAATCGTTTAATGAAGCCAAATTTATAACCAATTCTTGAGGAAGCTGGGCTTCGCAAACCCTCTGTGGGGACTCCGCGAAAATACTGGGGCCTTAATCCCGAAAACGATTCGATTTTGATTTTGTTTTCAATTCGAACTCGATTCTGATCCGAACTCGATTTAAAACCGTATCGTGTTCGGAGTTCGAATCGTAAACCGAGATCGACTCGAAGTTCGTGTATTATCAGCGTCGTTAGGCGGATTTGGCGGCGGTTAGTAGTTGAATGTTTTTACTTCTCTGTCACTTTCCCACGTAAAGAACGATACTCTAGTGCTTTATTTACACATTACAAACAAAAATTATGAAAAAACATGTTTTATTATTATTTTTGGGAATGAAGTGTAACCGAACCACGACTTGTATTTAGTTAGTCTGTGCCACGAGCTGTCAAGTGTCAAATCGTATGCGAAGAGCGCAGTTGTTTAAAAGCTGTTGTATGAGTTTATTTAGTTTCAATTCATATTATTAGTGAAAGTACAAGATAGATTAACTTTGGTACGAGAGTGTTTTAATGTTTGGTAAATTTTACCGTGCGTATACGTTTTTAAGTTTGTGATAAAAGTTTATGTACTTTTAGAAACCTGCGTGACTTGATAATGTCTATTCCATTATATGTACAAATGGAGAAGTTGGTGCAATTTTTAGAAGAAAATCCCGGCATTGTAAAACGGCTTATACGTTCTGCACAAGCTCGCCAACAGACAAAATAACAATGGGTCAGAATTTTATTAAATTCCTTGGGTGGCGCAACAAAAGACTATAAGTCATGGGTAAATAGTAAGTCAAACACAATTGAGATAACGTAAATGGTGTATAGACTTGTTTGGTTAAAACATACTTATAATTTGAAATGTCACTTCGTCTGGTTGGTTTCTTCATGTATGGTGTTAAATCTTCTATCAACATATCAAACAACTCGTTCGACAAACGATCATTTCTCCGAAATTCTTCCGAATCCATTTCCATAGCCCGGGTGCTATAACGACTAATCCAATGCATATTAATTTCTTCTTGCACGAATATCCATACGATTTGCTTCCTCAAGAACATTGAAAAACAACGCAAGGCGAGCTATAATAATAAAGAATTTGAAGAAATATAGTAGTAAATAACACAAAAAAACCTCACTCGATCTGAATAAAGTAGCTTCTTTGCTATCGTGTTATTTGACGTTTAGTTTCGATCTAACAACTCGATAATCAACTGTCAGATGGCGTGTGGAGTACGAACTTTTCGATCCTAACGAATTTCTCGATCGAAATTAGTTTCGCTTCGAACCACGGCACGATCGTGCGCTAGTGTCGGACTCAAGAGTATGAATCGGCATTGAATTCGAATAGAAGTCGATTGATTCAGTACTCGAACCTGTCGGGAGTAAGACCCCAGGTCACAATGAACCAGTATTTTCGCGGAGCCCCAACAGAAGCTTTGCGAAGCCCAGGGGCTCCGTGGAGCACACTTTGAGTAACACTGCTCTAGTTGCAAACCTTAGCATTTCATCGAAATCCGTTCAGCCATTTGGGGGTGAGCATACTAGCTCTAATTAAAACTGAAAATGAAAAAAGCGTATTTGTTTCTGTTAACATTGCTTTTTACATTATCAATTTGAATTTGAGCAGTCAGATATCAAGCTTTTTTGGAAATACTTTTTTGAAAATACAGACGTAGAAACCGAAATTTCAGTCCCTGAAGCACCAAAGGTAGGTGTTAAGTAAGGAAGGGCAATTTCCAGTTTTCATTTAAGGTAATTGGAACGTAATTATATTTCGTCGGAACGTTGTGACTCCCGGCCGAATAATATCAATTTCAACTTACTACTTTCTTGCCAGGTTTTCTAATCAGAACATTACGATATGCGAGTCTTCTTTTCGTGTTGTTAGTGATTAAATTGGTGTCAAAGTTTTAAAATTAATTAAAGACTTTATTTCAGACCATGTGTCCATTTTTAACCGACTTCAAAAAAAAGGAGGAGGTTCTCAATTCGTCGGGATATTTTTTTTTTTTTATGTATGTTCCCCGATTACTCGAAGACGGCTGGATCGATTTGAAAAATTCTTTTTTTGTTTGAAAGGGTATACTTTCAAATTGGTCCCATTATCATTTGGTCACGATCTGATGATGGAATCTTGGAGAAATCGAGGGAACTCTTCAAATATTAAAGGCACATCTATAGTGATTTGGGTATTTTTGATGAGCAGTTAACATAAGGCTATTGTTACATAAATAAATTACAAATCAACCCACTAAAAAGTGAAAAAAAAAACTTTTTACAAAAAATACAACCGACTTCCAAACTACAAAATGAAAAATAACTTTAAATTCGGAAGTCGGTGTCAAAAAACTTAAATACTGATCCAAAGACACCGACTTCCGAATTTAAAGTTATTTTTCACTTTGTAGTTTGGAAGTCGGTTGTATTTTTTGTAAAAAAGTTTTTTGTTAGTAACAATGTTCTATGGACTAGTGTTAGTAATACTTAAAACTACCGACAACAAAACATATATGAAAGTTAACTCAATCACTACTGCGTCATTCCATGACAAATGGCGCAGCAATGATTGATGTAATCACAGTCCAGCCGACTAGCGATCATGCTAAGGATGCTGTTGGCGCTACCACGTACTCTACGCACCAGGGATGCGCACTTTTTACGCATCGTAGCGTTAAAGCCACCCATGGGCAGACACACCATCTACCCCTGCACAGTAGGCTCATCGGTCTCACAACACATGGAGTTCAGTGAACCTACTGAGCAGAACAGTATCGATTCTCTCGCCAAGGACGCTATTCGGGCTCCCCCGTACTTGTCGCACCACCGACGCAACTTTTTAACTGGACGCGCAAGAAATTGTAGACTTTTGTGTAAAGTTTGCCCACAGGCCGCTCGTGTAGAACGTCTGGCAGAATGCCTGGAACATTGTTATTTTAACAGGAGCAATACACCGAGCAAACCCGTGTGCCAACATATTACTGCGCACCGACAACGCCCTACGCTCCCTCTCAATGTTTAATTCGTCACTCAAATTCTCAGTAACGATGTGTACACCGTTAAGTAATATAGGTGGTATAAAGATATTGTTTTTATTTTTACATTTAAATAACATGAACTCACTTTTACTTTCGTTGTACCTCAGGCCATGTTCCACAGCATAAACCTCACAAACCTTTAACAGCTGTCTCAGACCCTCAATTGAGGGGAACCCCAAATGAGTGGCCGTCACCTCCTTTTGCGAAGCGGTAAACGCATGAGGGAGAGGCAAACTTCGCGTCCTCACACACCTAACCGCCGCAGGAGACGCCCTGGGCATCGGGAATTGCAGGCCGATTTCCGGCCACCGTAGGCACGGGCTTGCGGACGATGAGCAATGGGTAGCTCGCCGTCCGATAAGGACCAGGCCCAGGTCGACGAAGCGTTGTGTTCCACACGCACCTCAAAGAGATGTCAGCGAAGAAAACCGAAAGGGAGATCGTGGCCCCCTGCAACATGGCAACTGAAGGAACACGGGTGGGTTTTAGTCAGTAAGAGTCTGACACGCCCTCCCGCTCCGCCCAGAGGGAGAGAAGTTATTTGATAATTTCCCACACAAAAAAAAGAGGGTTTAACGCTTTTTCCTTACGTGACCATTTCTAACAGTCGACTCGTTCATTGTTTTGAGATAATACTAGTAATACTAGCCTGTAGCTGTCCCAATGTAGGGCAAAGGCCCCTTTTCATACAGAGAAGACACACACACCTCTGACTTTTCGGATTCATGTGCGTATAATAATTTATAATAATCGCTTTACACTCGCGCTAGTAAAACAATCGCATCACGACCGGCCGGATGCTAGGTTGGAGCTTCTGCAACCAAAATTGCACAGAGTTCAATGAGGTTCCTAAATTAGGTTCAATGCAGTATTCATTCAAGAATTCCCAGTGACCTGAACCCATACAGAATTTGAGGATAAATAGGTACAAAAATATTATAGTAAAACACGTCTAGCACATTAAGTTTCAAAGAATTTTAATTATATAGAAATTACAAAAAAGCAAACTGTAGCAACACAATAGTATAGTTAGTAATTAACGCTATCATTTCGAGCGGCAGAGTTGCATCAACGTAGAACATTCCGCAGGCATCCATCTTGTCGAATGTCGTTTCATGTAGGCGTTTAATATTCTTGTACAACCTTTTTTCTTCATCTGCAATGATTAGCAATGAATAATTACGGGAACATTACATGCAATTTTTAGGATTCCGTACCTCAAAAGGAAAAACGGAACCTTTATAGGATCACTTGTGTGTCTGTCTGTACGTCTGTCACAGCCAATTTGCTCCAGATCTAATGGACCGATTAAGTTGAAATTTGGTACACGTGTGTATGTATTTCTGTGACCCAAACACGAACATGTTACGTAAATAAATTAATTTTGAATATGGGGGTCACTTTTGGGGGGCAAATAAGAAAATTTTAAAAAAGTTCTGCAAACGGTACCGTGTGACATACGAAATGAAAGCTTGTTTTGGGGATCTAAATTTTTTTAATAATCTTAAAATAAATACTTTTAAAGGTATTTAAGAAAATCTATTAAAATTGACTATTCCCCCTCTTATCTCCGAAATAGCTGGGACTAAAATTTTGAAAAATATACGAAGAATAGTTCTTCACTCCTAGATTACAGGAAAACTTATATGAAGGCTATGGTCTTGAAATTACATGGTAAAACTCTCAATATTTTACGTACAAACTAACATTTGTAATTGGAACGTATGAGAGAACATGTTTTTCAATTGCAATGTTAAGTTTGTTTTTGGGATAAATTCATCCCAACTACGGAACCTTTCATCGTGCGTAGTCCGACACGCACTTGGCCGGTTTTTTTTTATGTCAAATTATCCCATTTGGTGGTAATTATCACCCAAGATATCGCAGGTGCATTGCCATATCAGGAAAAAGTCTGATATGCATGTTAATAACCGTAACTCATACTCTTCAACCCAAGACACAACAACGTTGCTTGGCAATAGACAAAAGGAAGTTGGTGTTACCAAGAACTGCAGGTACTAGATGTGTCGCAGATAGATTACTGAGTCCGTTGTTTTACAAAACTGTTAGTTGTTGTATAAATCAACTACGTTATGTCAAACAGCTGAATAACGTTCAGCTTGATTGTCATTGGGCTATTTTTAATAAAACAGCTACCCCAGTTTAGACGTAATGCAGAATGGTTTATCTGCGTCATGGTTGGAACTGTGATCAAGCTCGCGCGAGCAAAGCGATCGGTGCCAAGGCTGCGGCCAGCGAGCGCTAGTTCCAAGTTGGTCGCAGTTAATTGACTATTTAGTATTTCTATGACTGACATTCATGAAACTCAGCTAACTTTTAATAAAATTGTCCTTAAAATTGTTGTCACTGGCGTTAGGGTTATTTTCACTCATATTGTTGTTATGACCTACAGAGTCACGAGCAACAGACTTTAGAACTAAAATTTACAATCTGTCGTTTCATTATACACTGTTTTACATAACCTCTAATCCGCTGCATTGATAAATACAAAACGTTTATGTAATTCTGCGTGTTAAAGTTCAGTAATTATGAAACAAACGCAAAATGTCGTTCAGCTGTTTTACATAACGGAACTATTTTGTAAAATAGCTACCGGTTATGTAAAACAGCTAATTAAGCCATCCGTCTGCGACAGGTGCATCACAAAATCACAGGCAATCTCGAATTAATTATGTTATGACAGTATAAAAGCAATAATAATAATACATACAGTTGTTGGATCGCAATACCTGTACAGTTTGAGTTCAACAAGACTGCGCATGTGTCTTGAACTTCATTCACAGCAATGTAGAATTTTTCAAACTCCACGCTCAATATGGTTTCTAACAGCAAATTCTTAACTAGCCAAGTGTTTATTATCCATATTTCTGAGGCATATTCTTCTACCTTAAAAAAAAAAAACTATTTTGTTGCTATGCTTCTTTTGGTGTGTATTATCTAAGCTTTAATACCTATATTGTCTGTGGTGTTATGATTTCTCAAGACATCTGTGGTTCCAAATGTTGTCCTCCACCATAAAAATTTACAGAGTTTAAACCGGGACGTTTTAAAATAAAACGATCATAATTTTAGCGAAATTCGAAGGAAGTAAGTTCAGTGCAGGGATCCATGGAACCGACCAAATTGAAATAATTAAAGTAATTTAAAGGCTTTCCTATGGATTCGCAAACATTCTGTAGGAGAATACTCACACCATATTTCCCGTTTTCAAGTGTTGTTTGAATGTGATGCAAAAAGTTGAAGACGGAGTTCGTACAGTGAAACACGATCTGTAATAATTTTAACTTTGATATATGGATTTGGAAATCAACTCAGGAAAACTACTTTGTAGATAACTTGTTTCTTACTTACCATTTTTTGAAAAGAAACCTTATAGATGTCATAGCAGTCTAATATATAAACAAAGGCCTGATATAATCTGTTACAATAATCCTCTCCGTTCCTATCTCCTAAGCTTTGAAAATTCAAAGTTTGAATATTCCAAAGATCAACTTTATTTTTTAACAATTTAATGAGTCTAATAGCATTAACAATATTTATATCAAAAATTATTACAATTAAACCAAATAAAATATTGTAAGATTGAAGTTTAAGGCTTATACAAATGAGGATAGTAATAATAATATCAACAACCAAAATCAAGGTGACACTTAACCAATTACCAACGATTAAATGTTTGAATGTGGTCTTATTATTAAGCAATCTATGGATGTACGATAATTTTAAAACAAACATGATGTTTTCATTGGTTTGAAAAACAACAGCGAAAAAATTAATAAGGAATCCAGTAGTAGGAAAGAAAAATTCGAAGTAATTGATTCCGACATTGTCGACCTTATAATATTCATCAAGCTGTGCGCTGAACATTCTGCAATAGAAGCGATAGAAAATAAAAGATATGAACATTATCGTTCCACACAAAGACATTAAACACGATCGATAACTATTTGGAGAAATAAAATTGTCCCGGATTCTATATTTGGGACAAAAGAAAAAATGTTGCACTAGATTCAAGGGGAGAAGCATAGACTGCACATCTTTGTCAACGAAGTTATCTCCTAGAATTTCCAAGCGATCATTGCGGTTAATGTAACAACGTATTTTGTCTTTTATAAACTTCATTTCGAAAATCTAAACAAATTCAAAGGCACGTTATTCTTCAAGAAGTGATCGACTTGAATTAAAGGGAGTTTCAGGATTACTCATAATAATGTTTGCTTGAACATTAACGTAATTGAGACACAAATGATCATACAAAAATATGTATCTTGTAAACAACCATAATCTTTATGAAGGTTTTGAAGTGTATGATCAATAAAACTTGTGGTTGTTAACATAACGTGTGCTATGACAATCTTATTTGTGGAATATAAGATCGCTTTTATGTTTAACTTTCACTTTTGTTAACAAGCAGCGTATTGTTTAGACTTTTCTTAGATAATTCCATATTATGGGATTCTTCTCTGGGGAACATGTGCACATTAAAACTATTATTGTTCTACAGAAAAGGGCTGTCCGAGCCATTTACAACCTAGGTCCAAGAGATTCCCTTAGAGAAAAATTCAAAGAAATAAATATTCTGACTGTATACGCCTCACAATATTTTTGAAAACATTATTGTATGTACACAAAAATACGTAAAATATTAAGAAAATGTTCGATATTCGTAGTTTTAATACCAGCAATAAATAAACACAACCTTGCTGTACATCGCACACGTCTTCATAAAGTAGGCAACTCGTTCATGGGTCAATGAATACGCTTTTACAAAAAACTTCTCATTAACATTCGAAACCTACCCATAAAACGATTTAAAATCTGTATTAAAACGAAACTTTGTAAAAAAAACCGGCCAAGTGCGTGTCGGACCACGCACAATGAAGGGTTCCGTAGTTGGGATGAATTTATCTCAAAAACAAAATTAACTTTGTAGTTGATAAACATGTTCTCCCATACGGAATGTATGGGAAAACATGTTTTTGCAACTGCAAAGTTAAGTTGGTCAATTATTACTCGTTAACTAGTAAAGCCTACTTAGCTGTGATAGTTTTTCTTTTAATTTCGTTATATAACCTACTGCTGTGATTTTTTTCATACATCCAAAACCAACCATTTAGCTGGCAGGGGGGGGGACACTTGACTCTAACAAAAATTAGCAATTTAAAGCTTAATATTTTGCAAACGGATCCCTGAATTCAAAAATAGTTTTTGTAAACTCATAATATTTTTGCAAGACCTTTCTAATGATATCCCACACCATGGGATAAAAAAATAAAAAATAAAACATCACCACGTTACGTGTATGGGAGATACCCTAAAAAAAATGTTTTTCATAATTTTGTTTTATCACTTTGTCGGCGTAATTAATATGTGTATCTATGCTAAATTACAGCTTTCTAGTACTAAGGGTCTCGGAGCTAGACCGCGGACAGACAGACAGACAGACAGACAGACGGACATGACGAAACTATAAGCGTTCCTTGTTTACTACGGAACCCTAAAAGGAACTATAAAATTTCAGATTATTTAGAAATAAAAAAGCTTGGGATTGACCTGCGAGCTCTGCTAAGCCTTGTGATAAAACCATAAAACTTGATAATTATTATGTAAAATCATCAAAATATACCAGTTTTATATGCACATTGACATTGTTGAAAATTATATTTACTCAAAAATGCATGTAATGTGGGCATTATTTTGACAACCTTGTTTGAGCAAAGTCGACCTTGCCGTTCTGTTCCAAGGAGCGGCCGACAAAGTTTTGCTGGTCGCTCTAACAGGCCGGCAAAACATTGCCGGCCGCTATTTTGACGTTTCAACGTTTTAAAAAATTAAATGCAAAAAGATTTTATTTAAAACACAGCTGTTTGTATTTATAGAGATAGGTACAAAAAGATTTTATTCCATATTTGGCTGTATAGTTCCAACTACCATTGTTAAAAAAAAAAAAAACAAAGAAGTAACAAAAGCGCCGTTCAGCGAAAATTTTATTTTTATTTAGTGACTTTTTCGCTAAAAATGATCTCTCAAAGCGAAAATTATTCCGATTCAATGTGTTTAATACCGCCAGACATTAAAGATGAAGCTAAATTAGTGGTTGAAAATTTAATACCGCGGAACTCAAAGGAAAAATATAAGCTTGCATCTGAAAAATTTGTGCAGTGGAAAATCAGTAGGAAATCTAAATCTTTACTTGCTGGTTTTATTTAGATTAGGTACTTGCATTTTTGAGTAAAGCACTATACAAGCCTTGGCCCATTATTACTGCTTCGCTGGTCACGCTATGATTGCCTCGAGCTAGCCTAGCTACGCTCTAGGCCTTCCAGCTTGGCCATCATTGCAGCCCTTGCTGTCCTCGCTGTAAAGGCCTCGACCTACGGCCTCGGCCTTTATCTCAGCTCGTCCATCAAGTGCTGCACGCTGACCGCGCTGTGTCGGCCTGGAGCTGCGTTACGCTGCGCTGTCGGCCATCATCAGCGCGACCAGCAAAGTAGTCATTATAGACCGCGGCAGTAATAAATAAATAAAATAAAAAAATAAAAAAGCCTTTTATTCCTTGCATTTTACAGGTTTATCTTATATCTAGTATGTAAATTGTTTGGTTAGTTAACTTAGATTAATTGTTAGTTTTATTAATTTCTATTATAATATCTATTTTTTTCTAATTTATGCAAGAACCCCCTTGTAGGGTGAAGGCCTCCTCCAAAGATGCCCATTTGTGTCTGTCCTGTGCAATTTGTCTCCAGTTTGGGCCAGCTGTTCTTCTGATCTCATCCTCCCATCGTGTCAGCGGTCTCCCTCTGCCTCTTTTACCTTGTGGACCTCTCCATTGGGTTACTTTTACGGTCCATCTGTGGTCAGTAAGTCTGGCTACGTGACCCGCCCATTTCCATTTGAGTTTTTGTGCATAGCTCAAGGCATTAGTTGCTTTTGTTATTGATCTTATTCTTGTGTGTCTTATTTTATCTAATTTCTTTATCTTGAGCATGCTACGCTCTAGTCCTCGCTGGCAGGTATCGATTTTGTGTTTTGCTTTGGCCGTAAATTTCCACGTCTGGCATCCGTATGTCAAAATCGGTAGGAGGCTAGAGTTCATAACCCTTGTTTTCATGCTTATTGACATGTTGCTTTTAAAAATTTCTTTGAGACTCCAATACTTGTTCCATGTTTGCTGTACTCTTCTTTCTATTTCAATGTCGTTGATTTTTCTGTCGAAGCTTATTGTTTTTCCCAAGTATATGTATTTTTCCGTGTATTCTAGTGGATTCCCATTGACTTTTATTGGAGTTTTGCAACTATTTGTCATTGCCATAGTCTTAGTGACCGCGGCAGTAATGTACTATTAAAATGACATGATTACTTTGTAAAGTACTATATTATTTTAATTATTGTGAATGTGAGGACTATGTGGATATTATTATTATTTTTATTTCTCTGCTAGGTTTAATGATGGTTTGGCAGTTAGAGTAGTTTATGCGGCCTACCCAAATGTCCTTTCTTTGGTATTGTTCATCGAGTTGAGCTCCTTAAGTTCTGAGTTGAGCTTCACGATTACTGACAAATGCTTGAATTGACTGGACAGGTCCACTCAAATCTATGTGTTTCTTTCCTCAAAAGACCATTTCAGACACTAATCTACATGGTCCTCATATGGCCTGACCAAGATTATGTCTGGACTTTAAAAGAGACTGCGACTTCTGAGTTTGTTTCGGCTTTTCTCCTCTGAGTAGTCAGATAGGAAACGCCGAACTCATCTAGCTTATTTTTAATATTTTTTTAATGTGTAAAAGTAATTCCAATATCCAATTTAAAGAATAAATAATTTCATTTCATTTCATAGAATTTAAGGCAAATAGCTACAAAAACATGGTAAAACACGTCTAGCACATACTATTTATTATGTTTCAAAGAATTTTAATGACATAGAAATTACAAAAAAGCAAACTGTAGCAACACAATAGTATAGTTACTAATTAACGCCATAATTTCGAGCGGTAGAGTTGCATCAACGTAGAACATTCTGCAGGCATCCATCTTGTCGAATGTTGTTTCATGTAAGCGTTTAGTATTCTTGTACAACTTTTTTTCTTCATCTGCAACAATTAGGGGTGTAAAAAGTAAGGGAACATACAATTTTTAAATTTGATTTAGAATTGTCCCATTTGGTGGTAATTACCACCCAAGAAATCGCAGGTGTATTGGCCATATCAGAAAAAAGTCTGATCTGTATGTTATGTTGCCCTGGTCAGATCAGACTCTTCAAACTGAGACACAACAACGCTGCTTGGCAAATAGAAAAAGGTGGGGTGGGAAGGTGGTGGTAATTTCTTAGACGAACTCTTTCACGAAGAACTGTACATACTAGATGTGTCGCAGATACATTACCGAGTCGGCTGTTTTACAAAACTGTTAGTTGTTGTATAAATCAGCTGAGTTATGTCAAACAGCTGAACAACGTTTAGCTTGATTGCCATTGGGCTTCGTTTAATAAAACAGCTACCCCAGTTTAGACGTAATGCAGAATGGTTTATCTGCAGCATGGTTGGAACTGTGATCAAACTCGCGCGAGTGAAACGATTGGTGCTGAGGCTGCGTCCGGCGAGCGCTAGTTCCAAGTTGATCGCAGTTACTTGACTATTTAATATTACTATGACTGACTGTCATGAAACTCTGATAACTTTTTATTAAAATTGTCCTTAAAATCAAAATTCAAAATTCATTTATTTAAACTAAGCTGAGAATCAGCACTTTTCGAACGTCAAAATTACATAAGACATAGGTAGAGGAGAAAACAAGTCCAGCAAATCAGCGCTGCAAAGATTTTGCCAAGTTTTCACAAATATGTTCACGTGCTTTCACTTTGAAAGATAACCGACTGGTTGCCATCCTGATGTTCAGAGGGAGCGCATTCCAAAGAAATACCGCCTGGACGAAGAAAGAGTGAATAAAACCGGAGCGGTGAGAAGGACAACGTAGAAGACGATTGTTGGTAGAACGAGATTAGGTAGAAGATTTTTACTATGGGCAGAGCATAGGTATTGAACATGGGAAGTGAGGTAAGTAGGAGAAGTGGGTTTGTCGAGTATAGAATACAACATAGACAGAGCCCTCAACTCTCTGCGCTGACGTATGGGTAACCATTTTAAAAGCAATCGATGCGCAGACACATGATCATACTTACGAAGATTGAAGACGAATCGAATGCAGTTATTTAGAAGGCGGTCAAGTTTATTGAGGAGATCTGCATTCAGGTCATAGTAACACACATCACCATAGTCTATTATGGGAAAGATTAGGGACTGTACAAGCAGTGCCTTAATGTGTGATGGGAGAAAATTTTTCAACCGATAGAGCGACCGCAGCGTTCCGGTGACTTTTTTACTTACAGTCGTGACCTGCTTTCGCCAGTCAAGACATGTGTCCACATGCAGTCCGAGGTCCTTAACATCGTAGCTAAACGGGATGACTGAGTTGTCAAACATTACAGGTGGCACAGTTAAGCCATTCAGCTTCCGCATACCATGGGTGCTCCCTACAATGATAGCCTGACATTTGGTAGGATTAACCGCCAACCCAAAACGATCAGACCAGTTTTTAACCACACCTAAATCCCGGTTTAGCTCCTCAATCGCATCGGATATGTTGTCCACACTAGCCTGACAGTAAAGATGCAAATCGTCGGCACACAGATGTATGTGTATGTGTACAGTGTATTATCTATGCTGTATTACTTATATTGTCTTATGATTTCTCAAGATATCTAAAATTTCGCATTTTGTCCCCCACCATAAAAATACACAGATATTAAACCGGGACGTATTCAAATAAAACGATCATACTTTTAGCGAAATTCAACGGAAGTGAGTTCAGTGCACCGAACGGAACCGACCAAATTGATGTTTATGAAGTCGAAGAAAGAAAGTTAAAAAAAGAAAGAAAGTAGAAGTGAAGGCTTTTCTATGAATTTGCAAACATTCTGTAGAAATGTGTGTGAATGAATACTCACAGAATATTTCAAGTTTTCAAGTAACATCTGAATGCCAGTCAAAAAGTTGCAGAAGGAGCTCGTACAGTGAAACACGATTTGTAATTATTTTAACTTTGAGATATGAATTTGTAAACCAACTCAGGAAAACTATTTTGTAGATAACTTCTTTCTTACTTACCATTTGTTGAAAAGAAACCCTGTGGATGTCATAACACTCTAATATATAAACAAAAGCCTGATATAATCTGTTACAATAATCCTCTCTGTCCCTATCTCCTAAGCTTTGAAAATTCGAAGTTTGAATATTCCAAAGATCAACTTCATTTTTTAACAACTTAATAATTCTCATAGCATACACAATATTTATATCAAAACTTATTACAATTAAACCACATAAAATATTGTACGATGGGAGTTTAAAGTTTATACAAACGAGGATAGTAAGAATAATACCAACAACCAAAACCAAGATGACATTTAACCAATTACCAACGATAAAATGTTTGAATGTGGTCTTATTATTAAGAAATCTATGGATATATGATAACTTTAAAACAAAAATGACATTTTGATTGGTTTGAAAAATAACGGCGAAAAAATGAATAAGGAATCCAATAGAAGGAAAGATAAAATCGAAGTAATTGATTCCGACATTGTCGACCTTATAATATTCATCAAGATGTTTGCTGAATATTCGGCAATAGAAGCGATAGAAAATTAAAGATATGAACATTATCGTGCCACACAAAGACATTACACACGATCGAGAACTATTTGGAGAAATTAAATTGTCCCTGGTTCTATACCTGGGACAAAAGAAAAAATATTGCGGTAGGTTCAAGGGGAGAAGCATAGACTGCACATCTTTGTCAACGAAGTTGTCTCCTAGAATCTCCAAGCGATTATTGCGGTTAATATTACCATGTATTTTGTCTTTTATAAAATTCATTTCGAAAATCCAAACAAATTCAACGGCACGTTATTCTTAAAGAAGTGATCGACTTGAATTAAAGGGAGTTACTCATAATAATGTTTGCTTTAACATTAACGTAATTGAGACACAAATGATGATACAAAAATATGTATCTTGTAAACAACTATAATCTTGATGAAGGTATTTAAGTGTCTGATCAATAAAACTTGTGGCTGTTAAAATAACGTGTGTCTTGACTAACTTGTTTGTGGAATATAAGATCGCTTTTATGTTTAACTTTCATTTTTGTTAACAAGCAGCATAACTCTTCAGTTAAAGGTAAAAATGATTCAAACTTATTTTTATACTTATATTAATACTATTATTACTTTTAAATGAATAATAAAAAACAATTCCTTAAAGAAAATTTAATATTCATCAAAGTAACTTGAAAAAGACAATCCTAACTATTAATATTATGAATGTGAAAGTGAGTTTGTTTGTTTGTTATGCTTTCGCGCTAAAACGGCTGAACAGATTTAGGTGAAATTTGGAACATGGGTATGAAGTGTTCTGGGGTAGAACTTAATAAAAACGGCTTTTAAGTAGAACTACTTGTATTACTGCCTACCTCGGAACTTTTGACGTCCTTTCTTTGTGAAAATGTATTATAGAAGTTTATAGGTGGTATAGAAAAATTATGGAAAAAATATAGGCACTATAGATTTCCTGAAAAACTATTTATGCCACAGCATACAGTTCCTAATGCACATGAAAACATTGAGTAAATATGATGTATGCCGTGTGGGGTCATTGCCAATTGCAATCATCAATGTATAGCCTATAATGTTTCCACTGCTGGGACACAGGCCTCCTCTCGGTGAGAGGGAGTGGGCCGTAATTCACCAAGTGGGCCTAGTGCAGGTTGGTAGATGTCACATGTCTTCGAATTTTTGGTTCTAGGATATGTTAGTTTCCTCATGATGTTTTCCTTCACCGTTTTGAGAGCAGTGGTGATGTGATGAAATAATTTACACAAAGTAAAGCGCCTGTATGGGTTCGAACCTACGACCTGCAACTCGTATGATGCGGCCGTTACCACTGGGCCACCACTGCTCCCACTGGACCACCACTGCTAAGCTGCCAATTGCAATACAAATAAAGAATATAAAAAAAACAAGGAGATAACGCCTAGAAATTGCCAGCTTTACTAAACATGCATATGGTAGTCTAGTTGACAAGGTCAAGGTTCAAGGTCTTTTACTAGTTGCGAACCACAGACGGATTTGGCATTCCATGCATAATACAGACGTTAGCTTGGGGCATAGACTTCATCGATCTTTAGTGCGTCTGGGGAAAATAACTTGTAGAAATAACTCAATAAAGTTAGGTTTAAAGTGTCGGTGTGATCTGAGTCTTCTTCTATAGTTGCCCTGTGCCGAAAAACCGCTTTTTTCCATTGATAGCTCAGAGTGGACTAAGTGATTCATCTAAGTCGTTTAGTAACAGAAACAGTGTCACGTTGCGATCTAGTATTTCTGGGACGCGACTTGAAAGAAGCAGTTGCCCTCATGCAAGCTGCAGCTAAGCCAAGATTCATAAGCCACTTGCTGTTGGTTGAGGAAGTGCAGGGGGTGCAGAGGATGCAGGGGTTGCTGGAGTTGCAGGAGTAGAGGGAGTTGCTGGGAGTGACGGAACGGCACTTAGTATCGAATATTTGGTTCCAGAGAATGGCTTGAATAGACGCTTTGAAAAATTAGTGTAAGTCGAATGTGCTGGAATGGGGTTTTCGTCATCGTCTAAAATATTAAGCCTTTCCACAGATCTATCGATAGAAGGTGCAGAAGAAGTTGAGATAGAAAGCAGAGTGTGCACACGTAATTCATCATCACGGTCAGAATGTTCACTACCGTCAGAGGATGCATTCTCAGCAAGGACATGCGCTAAAATTGTATCACCACGAATTTGAAATTTTTGCTGCCGACAAAGCAAAAAAAAAAAACACGTGCTTTAAAACCAAGTACCCTCAAACGTAATCTCAAATTGGCAATGTATGCTATGACATAGAAACAAAATGGAGGGTGTTGTATGACAAACTTGGCAGTGTATTTCACAGCATACATCATATTACAACCGAATAAGACTTTGCCCGACCTGAGGATCAACCACAACACTCAACAGTAGCGTTTGCAACTGTTCGAACAACGAGGCAGTTTCTGCTGGCAATTGGCTTTAAAATGGCCTAGGTGAGTGACCGTATGTCCGCCGCAACTTATTTAAGCCAACATCAGACGCTTTACTCCAGTGAAGGTTCATATTTAACCCGAACCCGAAGGGTGCCAAACGAAACCCTATTACTAAAGCTTTGCTGTTCATCCGTCCGTCTGTCTGTCAACGGGCGGTATCTCACGAATCGTAATAGATAGACAGTTGAAATTTTTCTGATTGTGTATTTTATTACCGCTATAAAAACAAATGATAAAAATAAAATAAAGTTAATAATTAAAGTGGGTTCTCATACAAGAAACGTGTTCACCGACCAGATTATGTAAGAATGAACGTTGGTTCATCTGCTCCTTCATTTAATATTTCGATCATTCGGTAGGCGATTGAAAGATGCCAAGTGCCGAAATCCAGGATCGGTTCACTAATAAATCCATTTTTCACTTTGATTCATTTTGTGTTCAAACGTTTCACTGCAAGTGAAAGATATCGAATGAAAGGCAAAAACAAACAAAAATTGAAGCGTCTGATGTCGGCTTTAGGTTCATACAGACTACGTATTTTGGCATTAAAATGCCGCTGCTGGGGCATAACGCAGAAGGTGTTGAGTATACTTTTGGTCTTGATAAACACTGGCTCGTATAATGAATCGTTTAGGTTTTTATTTGTGCACAATTTGTTACTTTAAGTATACTGTTGAAATTACATAATGACCGCTAGTAACAGACACAATACCCCCGTACTAGGATCCTTAATTAAGCCCAATTTTCATCTTTGCTGACTCAGCTGACTGGCTATTTACTTTTGTTCTTTTCGTGTTCACAAAAGTGAAAGTTAGCATAAAATCTTTTTGCAAAAAGATAACCGACTCCCAAAAACACTAGAAAGTGAAAAATTGGTATAATTTCGGAAGTCAGTGTTCTTGGTTTAATATTTGATTTTTGTCATCGAACTATAATATACCCACTCGTGTATAATAGAAAAAGACAGCGAGAGAAAAAGTCACATGGAGGGTTATAACGCTTTTTCCTTACGTGACCATTTCTACCAGTCAACTCCTATATCAATAATCACGTAAATCGACCGAGTAATCACAGAGAAATCGGTACCTACACATACATGAAAAAAATAAAAAATAAACACGCCGACTGCACAATGTATTCCTTTTTTTTTAGTCTGTTAAAAACGTAGAAAATGTTCATATTTCTCAACTTTTCTCTACATCTGAACTAACTCTTATAAGCTTTTACGAGCGGTAGGCAGCGTACTCATTAGAGATTATGAGTTAGTCTGACTCCGGCGTCGGGTAACTCGCCTAATGATAATGAAATCGTATGGCTTGACAAATAATTAATATGGCTTTGTGAACAGCTAATAGTTCATTGTTTTGAGATAATACTAGTAATACTAGCCTCTGTCTCACTGCAGGGCAAAGGCCTCTTCTCATACAGAGAAGGCACGAGCCTTAATCACCACGCTTACTCAGGGTGGATTGGCGAATGCAGACTTTTATAAATTAGCAGTGATAGCCTAGTGGTGTTACCGTCGGACTGCCAAGTCATAGGTCTCGAGTTCAAACCCAAGGCACACACCTCTGACTTTTCGGATTCATGTGCGTATTATAATTTATAACAATCGCTTTACACTCGCGCTAGTAAAACAATCGCATCACAACCGGCCGGATGCTAGGTTGGAGCTTCTGCAACCAAAGTTGCGCGTAGTTCATGAGATTTCTAAATATTTCTCGTTCAATGCAGTATTCATTCAAGAATTCCCAGTGGCCTGAACCAGAATAGAATTTAAAGATAAATAGATACAAAGACATAGTAAAACACGTGTAGCACATACTATTTATTATGTTTAAAAGAATTTTAATGCTATAGAAATTACAAAAAAGCAAACTGTAGCAACACAATAGTATAGTTACTAATTAACGCTATCATTTCGAGCGGCAGAGTTACATCAACGTAGAACATTCCGCAGACATCCATCTTGTGAAATGTCGTTTCATGTAAGCGTTTAATATTCTTGTACAATCTTTTTTCTTCATCTGCAACAATTAGAGGTGTAAAAATCACGGGAACAGTATATACAATTTTTATATTTGATTTAGAATTGTCCCATTTGGTGGTCATTACCACCGAAGACATCGCAGATGTATTGCCATGTCAGGAAAAAGTTTGATGTGCATGTTATATAACCGGGACTCATACTCTTCAAACCGGGACACAACAACGCTGCTTGGCAACAGAAAAAGGGAAGGTGGTGGTAATTCTCCAGACGAACTCTTACACGAAGAACTGTACGTACTAGATATGTCGCAGATGGATTACTGAGGCGGCTGTTTTACAAAACTGTTAGTTGTTGTACAAATCAGCTCAATTATGTCAAACAGATGAACAACGTTCAGCTTGATTGCCATTGGGCTTCGTTTAATAAAACAGCTACCCCAGTTTAGACGTAATCAATGCAGAATGGCTTATCTGCAGCATGCTTGGAACTGTGATCAAGATCGCCCGAGCGAGACGATCGGTGCTGAGGCTGCGCCTGGCGAGCGCTAGTTCCAAGTTGGTCGCAGTTACTGGACTATTTAGTATTACTGTGACTGACTGTCATGAAACTCTGATAACTTTTTATCAAAATTGTCCTTAAAATCACTGCTGTCACTTGAGTTAGTCACGACAATATTAGTGAAAATAACATATTGTCGTTATGACACACAAAGCCGCGAGCGACAAAATTTTGAACTAAAATCTGACGTTTCATTACAAGCTGTTTTACATAAACTCAAATCCGCTGTATTGATAAATGCAAAACGTTTATGCAATTCTGCGTAAAATAAAATAGACGTTGATATGTTTAGTACCGTGTTCCGTTTAACTATTCTTAAAGAGCCATAAAGAAATTGGTGTGTTGCCACACCGAGCACTTGATGCAGTTGTCTCCGCGTCCAGTGCTCGGTGTGGCAGCACGCCTTGTTCAGGTTCGCGATAAGTCAATCGTCATTCTGAGGATGCCTCGTTGAGAGGTGAAACACGTGTCGTATTCTTACTGGGTTTTTTATGGCTCTTTAGGAATAGTTAAGCGAAACAGGTTACTAAATATATCAACGTCTATTGTATTTTATAATGGATTTTCACAGGGTCACGCTTGAATCAATTAATTATCAATTCTGCGTATTAAAGTTCGGTAATTATGAAACACGCAAAAGGGTCATTCTACCGAATGGATAAAAATTAAATATCTTTTCGTTTTTACAATATCAACTTTTTATTTTCTTAGTATAATAATTTTTTACCTAATTATCATCTTAAAAATAGAATCGGAGATCAATCACAATAACATTATGAAACAATTGCATATTTTGTTTTTGACACATCGACAGGGGGTGATGTTAATTTCGTCATGAGTGACAGTTTTCCTAAAACTACTAACTTAATATTTAAGCTTACTCAAAATAATAATCAGTTCGAATTGATTTTGGTGCCAACAGTCTTAATGTCAATTACAAATCGTAATATCAAGTTATAAAGTACTAACAAAAAATAACAAAAAAATCTACAGAAATGACGCAGTCAGAACATTCCTGTAGAATCAACAGATTTGACTAGATTCATATTTTTCGAAGAACTTGCGAACAGCTAGCCACCTTTACTTCTGCTTGTTTTCTTTAACGTCTTGTTACCATTAATTCAGCAGTTGGTTCAACAGTTCAACAGTTATTTTATCACTACGTTGGTTTGAGCGTATCAATTTCATCCTTTATTAGCCAATGAGTTTTCTAATTGCAAAATTCTCTGCCTGAGATATATATTTTCTAGTTTAAGTCTCCGCATATTTTTTTCTGCAAGTCTTCTACCCAAGGATGCTCTAGAAGATGCTGTAGAACACAGTTATTTTCCCTGCTTCTTTTTTTTGTTTTTGTACCGTTCTCTATCTTTTCGACGTCTTTCTTCCAGTTCGGCTTCAATCTTTTCTTTCGTATTCAGGCCTTTTTTACTGTTTCAAACGCTGTTTTTTCTTTTCCGTAAAAGCAAAAAAAAACTGTGCATATCACTTCTTCAGAGAACAAGTCACTTCTGTCGATAAAGATAATAAAAAAGCAGTGCAGTGTAGAAAATCATTACGGCGTAATAAAAAAACAGCATTGTATGATAGTTAAATTAGAAGCAGAAATGTGTATTTCTAAAACAAGAAAAAATATGTAAGGAAAACCAGCAAATCAACACTTCTGTAGAAATACATCACAAGCTACATCGACAGGAGTGAGTTCTACAGAAGTGAAGTTTTCACATAAAAAATACGTAACCGGTGCAAAATTTGATGTTATGAAATCTGAATTCACTTGATTCAGATAACTAACCAACTTATTATTGAGGCCATACGCAAACTAGATTTTTAAATTATTTACTTACTTTTTTTAGTTGAGTACAGGAGTGAGGAATGAACTTTGACACTGATGGAGAACGCTTTTTTAACTTTCAAAATCTCTGAACTGCAATCACTAGCGAAATTATGGCCGAAACTGTTATGATATTACATCGTATTGAGTTGCCAGGTATAGAAAATAATGTTGCTACTTGAAAAATAAAGTCTACAATTTGTGTAATTTATTTCTACAGGCGTGATTATTTTGCACGAACATTGTAGAATGTTTTATAACTTTTATACATATATATTTTTAATATTATACTGGTTGTTTGTTTGTCATATAATTAACACGTTAATTGTTGTGATTTTAGAATATCGAATACTTAAAAAAAAAATTAGAGACGCTTCAATGTTACAACCTATGTTGCGTCCATTCTACAGGACGTGAGTAATCACGTACTGCTAAAAATAAAGAAAATTTGTTAATTAATATTAAAACTGTTAATTGAGATGTTAGATAAGGTCATGAAGTTGAAAAATTTGGTTTTGGAAGTAGTTGAAATTTACGGAGCTACGATATATTTGAAGCGAACAAAATTTTTGTGTTTCGGTAGAATTACACAAAACGTCGTTCAGCTATTTTAAATAACGGAACTGTTTTGAAAACAATTACCGTTCTGTAAAACAGTTACCGATTCTGTAAAACAGCTTACTAAGCAATCCACCTGCGACATATATATCACGCAATCACAGGCAATTTCGAAGTAATTATGGAATTACAATATAAAAGCAATAATAATACATGCAGGTGTTAGATCGTAATACCTGTACAGTTTGAATTCAACAATACTGCGCATGTGTCTTGGACTTTATTCACAGCAATGTAGAATTTTTCAAACTCCACGCTCAATATGGTGTCTAGCAACAAAGATTTAGCAAGCCAAATGTTTACTATCCATATTTGTAAGGTATATTCTTCACCCTGAAAAACAAAACATTTTTGTTGCTATGCTTCTGTTGTTGTGTATTATCTACGCTGTATTACTTATATTGTCTTATGGGTTCTGAAGACATCTAAAGTTTCGCATTTTGTCCCCCACCATAAAAATACACAGATATTAAACTGGGACTTATTCAAATAAAACGATCACACTTTTAGCGAAAATCAACGGAAGTGAGTTCAGTGCGCCAAACAAAACTGACCAAATTGATGTTTATAAAGTCGTTCAAAGGCTTTTCTATGAATTTGCATACATTCTGTAGGAAAATACTCACAGCATATTTCAAGTTTTCAAGTAACATCTGAATGCCAATCAAAAAGTTGCAGAAGGAGCTCGTACAGTGAAACACAATCTGTAATTATTTTAACTTTGATATATGATTTTGTAAATCAACTCAGGAAAACTACTTTGTAGATAACTTGTTTCTTACTTACCATTTGTTGAAAAGAAACCTTACAGATGTCATAGCAGTCTAATATATAAACAAAAGCCTGATATAATCTATTACAATAATCCTCTCTGTCCCTATCTCCTAAGCTTTGAAAATTCAAAGTTTGAATATTCCAAAGATCAACTTTATTTTTTAACAACTTAATAAGTCTGATAGCATACACAATATTTATATCAAAACTTATTACAATTAAACCACATGGAATATTGTACGATGGGAGCTTAAAGCTTATATAAGCGAGGATAGTAAAAATAATACCAACAACCACAATCAAGATGACACTTAACCAATTACCAACGATAAAATGTTTGAATGTGGTCTTATTATTTAAAAATCTATGGATATACGATAATTTTAAAACAAATGTGATATTTTCGTTGGTTTGAAAAATAACGGTGAAAAAATTAATTAGGAATCCAATAGAAGGAAAGAAAAAGTCGAAATAATTGATCCCGACATTGTTGACGTTATAATATTCATCAAGCTGTTTGCTGAGTATTCGGCAACAGAAGCGATAGAAAATAAAAGAAATGAACATTATCGTGCCACACAAAGACATTAAACACGATCGATAATTATTTGGAGAAATAAAATTGTCCCTGATTCTATATTTGGGACAAAAGAAAAAAAATTGCACTAGATTCAAGGGGAGAAGCATAGACTGCACATCTTTGTCAATGGAGCTATCTCCTAGAATCTCCAAGCGATCGTTACGGTTAATGTAACAACGTATTTTGTCTTTTATAAAATTCATTTCGAAAATCCAAACAAATTCAGAGACACGTTATTATTCAAGAAGTGGTCGACTTGAATTAAAGGGAGTTTCAGGATTAGTCATAAATATGTTTGAACATTAAGGTAATTGAGACACAAATGATGATACAACAATATGTATCTTGTAAACAATCATAATCTTTATGAAGGTATTTAAGTGTCCGATCAATAAAACTGGTGGCTGTTAAATTGACGAGTGTCTAGACCAACTTATTTGTGGAATGTAGGATCGCTTTTATATTAAACTTTTATTTTTGTTAACAAGCAGCGTAATCCATCAGTTTGGTAAATTATTCAAACTTATTGTTTATACTTACACTATTATTACTTTTAAATGGACAATAAAAAACAATTCCTTAAAGAAAATTTAATAACTTGAAAGAGACAATCCGAACTAATAATATTAAAAATGTGAAAGTGAGTTTGTTTATTTGTTACGCTTTCGCGCTAAAACGGTTGAACAGATTTGGATGATATTTGGCACATGGGTATGAAGTGTTTTGGGGTAGAACATAATAAAACGGCTTATAAGTAGAACTACTTGTGTTACTCTTCCTTAATATGTAAAGGTACAAAACAACGTAATGACTTAAGACAAGTTGTACAAACAAAACAGACAATTTAGAAGCGATTAGAATTTATTTTAGAGAGATTTAGGGCTTTGAGTAAGTCTAGATTTCGGAGCAAAGTGGAGCGTGCGTTCGACTTAGGATAAGATCGAACCTACATGGGCACTTATTAAACGTCAGAAGCTAGGTGCATGGTTCCAAATGGTCGTTTCCTATGGAGAAGAGCCGAAAAGAAACTCCACGGTTACTCTTTTAAAAATAATTGGCTTTTACAATATTTTCAAATAACCGTGGTAAGAGCGATATTACAGAAAATAGGCAACGGCGCAAATAGCTGTCTAATATTTCGCTTTTTGATTAATTTGGTAATATTACTGTATGAAAATAAGAAATATGGCTAATTAGTGAACTAAAATATTGATTATGACATGCAATAATTAGTATCGTAACACCAAATATTTAGTTTTAGATACCTACAAAAAAATATTTGGAAACTTTTCAAATGCTTTTTATATCTAAAACGGATACAACATTACATTCAGTGTCATAGTATGGCATTTCTTTAAATTAATTAATTAATTTTCTAGTTCATTAGTTAGCCATATTTTATTTCCTTAAAGTAATACTGCCAAATTAATCAAAACAGGCAAATATTTGACAGCTATTTGCAACGTTGCAAATTTTTTGGATGAACGCTCTTAATAGGCATGGGAGGACACTGTAGGCCTTTCAACGAGCCCCAGGTACAGTAAGCGTTCAACAGTGGATAGACACGCTAAGAGTCGTATTGCTGTGAACACGCGGTGTAGTCCGTACATGTATGTGTAAGCAACACGGTACACACACCACAGAGAACGCAGTTTTGCACTTACACACTGTCGTATCGTCACGGTTCGCGCTTGCGCCGCATACGAAACAAAAATATATTTCCGTCACTTTTGTTAGATACACACGCATTATGCGCGTGACCTTGGCCAGTTTAATGGCATTGCTAAAATTCGAATGAAAGTTAAATGTGTAGATAGCAGAAGGCGTTAATCGTTGGTCTTATGTTCAAGATGGCTTAAGTTCTAATCTCGTAAATCACAGCACTGTTTTTGCAAATATTGTTATTTTTGATTGTAATTATAATATTTTTTAAATATTGCTGCCTTTTTATTAATGTTGTTATTACAATAAAGGGTTTAGAATAAAAATGCATGATATGTGACAAAAAACTAAAAAATATTTATTCGTTATATTTATTTTACTTATATAGTTAACAAAATGTTACAATTATTTATCATTACTTCAGCTGAATAAGATGTGAAATAGATGTCTAGAAACTTAGAAGCAATTTATATTATTTTGACATATTTAAATTTTGAACGGATAATTAGACAATGGTGAAAATATTTCTGCGAGACACTTGGAAGTAGCGCTCGGCGGCCGCTGTCGCGGCACCGCTCACTTTGCTCGCTCGGCTCGCGCATGGTTGGTCACAGTTCTAACCTAACCTATTTCACCCAGTTCAAAATGACGAATCATACAATCTGCCTGCGACTAAATAATTAGACAATGGTAAAAATATTTCTGCGGCAAATTGTATGATTGTCATTTTGAACTGGGTGAAATAGGTTGGGTTAGAACTGCGACCAACCACGCACGAGCTGAGCGAGCGGTGTCGCGGCAGCGGCCGACGAGCGCTACTTCCAAGTTGCTCACAGAAATGTTTTCACATATACAAAATCACCAGTAAATCTAACACAAGACCACAGATAAATTAACAGTAGGTGAACCGTCCGTTAGTTTAATCAACCTTAGGTGAATTAATTGTAGTTGAATAAACCGTAGATGAATTCTCCTTTATGGGTTTCGTTCATTAGTTATTACAAAAATCAGTAAAACGATCTTGTATTTTAAACGTTAGGTCTTTTCATCGTAGTTATCTTGAAAATCGTTAGAACATACATTAAAAAAAAATATAAACATCCGAATTGATAACCTCCTCCTTTTTGAAGTCGGTATAAAACAGGTCAACAAACTTTATACACCACGATATTAAGAGGCCTGCGAACACGACTCGCAACTACAAATCGAGATGTTTGCAAAATTCAATTCCAAGCACGTTGCGCTAGTGTGAGTGCCTATCGGAGCGATATACACCTACAGTGAGCAATACTTCCAAGCATACATTGACAATTATTGCTTGACGCGATAGCACCACTAGCTTTCAAAATTGTATGATAAATTTGAATGTGTTCCGTAATACCAAAAATGATGAATTAAAACTTAATATTTTTCGATAATTCGTAACTTGATAATATAAGCTATGTTTCTGCAGAAAGAATATTACAAACATTGTTGTTTGTACTACAGAAAAAACAATATGAAGACATGTCATTCACGATGTAAAAATGTGCGAAATTAAATTTGTTTAAACTTCATTTTAAAAAAGTTTTTTGGAATAAAAAAGATGTAGGAGCCTTGATAAACGCTGTCTTAATCCAAATAACAACATAATATGGTGGAAATATGCCCAAATTGCAAATGATTTAGGTATTAGATTTGTATGGACAATTCATGCGTCGCCGCGTTCTTAAAGAGTAGTTAAATTAGTGCGTATGATATTCTCATTAACTTGTTACAGCTTCATAAACCGTAATGGTTTGCGGTTAAACTTTATTTAAAGGTTTAGTACAAGCTGGTTCGGGTTCTAATTTAATTTAATAGTAAGCTCGCGTTACCTACAAGTTGAAAAATGGCTGTTAAGTTCTAGGTTGTATGTTAGTTGCGAAGTTTCCTATGTTTTTAAATCGATTTTAAAAAAGGAGCAGGTTTTTTTTTTTTTTTTTTTTGACAATGGCTACTCGCAGTGATTGACCACTAAGGTCTTGGCTGCTTAACCGGATTTTCCTGTGGGTGCCATAAGCTTCTACACTTAGAGCCTCCAGCCAGGAGCTTTTTAAACTATTCTAAATTAAAATTAAGCGAATGCTCGCTAAGGGCACCCCCTGTGGGGTACGGACCTCGGCTTAGGGCATCGCTGACGGGAGGACAGCAAGAGGGGACAGGCTGGATCAAATTTATATTTATATCATGATTATTATTCGGGGTATTTAAAGCTACGTGCTCAGCTGCAACAACTGCTGGCACCTCGTTATCGAGCAAGGGTCGGGGGGGGGATTCGTTTACTCGGGGAGTAGATCGCGTACGTAAAGGACCTCGGCGGCGAGGTCGGAATGACGGGAGGCGTCTGTGTTTGTGCACTGTACTGGTGGCCCTATTCTGCTCCTGGAGGAGTGTAATGGGGTCATCTGGGTCGGAGAGTACATGCCTCGGACGGCGGATCTGACTGATTTGGGACGGGACATAATTGGCTGCCTCGACTATCAGAGGGTTCCGATGTCGAGGACCGGACTCAAAGTGGCGCTTGGCCATGCGTTTGAGGAACTGGTGTATCGTAGGGATCTTACAGTCGAGATGGAGGATCTCGTTTCTGACGTACCACGGGGCTCCCGTGGCCTTGCGAAGGAATCTGTTTTGAAGGGTCTGCATCCTATGGATGGAACGGGGTTTGGCGTGGGCGAAGACTGCTCCCGCATAGGTCATTATGGGACGGACACACGCTGTGTAGATACGCAATTTGCACTTTAGTGACAATTTGCTGCGTGAATTTAGGATACAGTGAAGCCTACCTAGAGCGAAAGCGGCTCGCGAACGAACCGTCTTTATGTGCTCTGAAAAGGAGAGACGGTGGTCTAAGATCACACCTAGGTACTTGGCTCGCTTCTCCCAAGGGATCGGCTTGCCGAACAGGGTGATCGTTCGGGGGGGAGGGGGGGGGTCTGGATCTCGGTTTCGAGAATGAAACCGCTTGACTTTTGTCGGGATTAACTTCGATCCTCCACCGTCTAAACCAGGCGCCAAGGTTACTGACGGCCCGTTGTAGATTTAGGAGAGACGAAGGGGCGTTGCCTTTACAGATGATCGCAGTGTCGTCTGCGTCCCTCTGTGTCTGGGGATGTCGCTGGTGAACAGCGTGAACGCGAGGGCGGCTATCACTGAGCCCTGAGGGACTCCTGCCCTTATGGGGCGAGGGGAGGATAGGGCTCCTTTGATACGGTAGCGGAAGGTGCGATTCGACAAGTAGTCTCGTAAGATGAGTACGAGACGATCCGGCACTCCGAGTTTGTATAGCTTATATACTAAGCCATTGTGCCAGACTTTGTCGAAAGCTTTCGCTATATCGAAGAAGACTGCGCATGTCGGATAGCCGCGGGTGAGACCACCTTTGACCAGCTCGACGATGCGGTGGACCCGATGCACGCTAGAGTGCTGAGTTCTGAAGCCGAACTGCTCGTCGGGTATGAGGCCCTTAGTCTCGGCGTAGTCTCTGAGACGCTTATAAATAAGCCTCTCGTAGATTTTTCCGAGAACTTTGAGCAGACTGATTGGGCGGTAACTAGAGGGCTCGTTTTTAGGCTTGCCGGGCTTTGGGATACCTATGACCGTGGCCTCTTTCCACGTCTGGGGAAAGATGTTATTGCTTAGAGCACCATTGAAGATGGTGGTCAGTAGCATGATCAAGTGGGCTGGGAAGAGCTGGACCACCCTATTGGTGAGTCCGTCTGAACCGGGGGCTTTGCGCGTATGCAGACCTTTGATTATCTCGTGCACCTCATCTGGTTCGATGGGGGGCAGGGGAAAATCAGGGTCTTCAATGGGAGGAAGGGAGGCTCTACGTTCGACTTCGGCGTCGACCTCATCGAGGTGAGCTTTGTCTACTGGTAGGGTGCTGGGAGAGCATTGAGCTTCTAGACTGTCGGCTAGGAACTCGGCTTTGTCGATGTCGTCGAAGGCAATGGTTTTATCGGGGCGGACTAACGGGGGTACGGGGGCCGACTGGGGGGACCTGAGTTTCCTCTGGAGTTCCCAGAAGGCTAGATGAGAGGGCTCTAGATCGCTCAGCATCTTATCCCATCCCGCTTCACGCAGCTCCGCTATACGTGTCCTAACAGATCTCTGATAGTAGCGCATATGGGCTTTGTTGGCGGCACAGGGGAAGACGCTGTAGGCTCGAGTAGCCGCGTTCTTCTCAGTCATCAGGGCACGCACATCGTCGGGGAGATTCAAGTAACAGGGTTCTGTTGCTGGAACCTCCCTGGAGCATTCGCTCAGGACGGTCTGTACGTGCTCCGTGAGTGAGTCGATCGCGGCAGTCGTGTCAGCGACTGAGTCGAAATTGTCGGGGATAGAGTCTAGTAAGGGGGATGTGTTGGATTTCAGCTGAGTGCTTACTTTCCTCCAGTCCGTCACCTTTTTAGTGGGGAGGGGTTGGTCAGGGTCGGAGGGACCTATGCGGGAGGTGAGTTTAACGATTACCGGTCGGTGGTCAGAGGTAAGCTCGTACACCGTTTCTATTGAATCTAGTCTTAGATTAACGTTCTTAAGGAGCGTTACGTCGAGTACGTCAGGGGTATGACTGATGGCATGGGGATAATGAGTGGGACTCATCGGAGCGATGATGTCGAAGTTTAGGGAGGAGGAGAGGTCGAACAAGTGCCGACCTCTGGTGTTGGTGGTGGAGCTATTCCAAGAGGGATGTTTCGCATTGAGATCCCCCGGCAAGATGACGGAGTCACTAATGTTTAACAACAGTTGGAGATCGTCCGAGAGATTTTGGAAATTTTCCGAAGCGTTGGTAGCAATGGGAGGGATATAGACCGACACTAGAGTGATCGGTGCGTGACCGGTCATGCCCAGATGGCATGCTGATACTTCTAATCGTGAGAGGGGGGAGGATCCATTGGGATGCAGTACAGATCCTTTTTGTAATAAATGAGGGTGCCGCCCCCATGACAACGCGTTCTATCGTTCCGAACGATACGATAGTTAGCTAAGGAGGGATTGCCTCTGTGGGGCTTTAGAAAAGTTTCCTGGATGAGGAGGATATCTAGCTGATGAACGCGGAGGAAGTCCGCGATTTCATCTCTTTGTTGATTTAAGCCATTGGCATTGAAGGTGCCAAGCTTGAGGGATCGGGGTTTAAACCTAACCTGAGTGGCGTTAGACATGATGGAGGGTAGAGAAAGAGGTGAGGGCTTGCGTGATCTCGGGATACGCATTGAAGACGTTACGGATTGCCGCTAGGCTACCCGATTTCTTGGCTGTAGAGATGTCCAGGGCCATCTGCGTAGCCCTGGGGGAACAGAAAAGTTCGAACGCGGTACTGATTACGTCAAAACGTTCGTCAACGGGTTTAATTGGGGCCACGGGAGTGGGAGCGGGGCGCGGGGGTTTTAGAGTGGTGGCGGGTTTCGCGGGGGGCGCAGAAGGCGCGAAAGAGGGGCCGCGGAAGCCGGGGGGAGGGGGGAGGTGATGGACTCGCGGGTCCATCATAGTATAGAGAGGGGTATGAGGGGGGGGGGGGGGGGGGCGGAATACCCAGGGCTGGGAAAGCCTGCTGGTGATTGAGCATAGTCCAGGGACTAGGCCTCTGAGGGCTTAGCCGCTCAGGAATCTGGGAGGAGGGGAGGGGATGGAAGTCCCTCTGTTTTTGCTGCCTCACGTCTAGACGTTTGGTCAGCTTGTTGGATGTAGCCTTAGGGGCTTTAGAGCAACCGCGGTAGTTGGCTGTGTGGCCCTCGAGGCCGCACAACACGCAACTAGGCGGGCTGTTGCATTGACTACGGTCTTTTGGACGCGAGCAATCAGCGGTGCCGTGGTCACTCAGGCACTTTACGCACCTGGGTTTTGCATGGCAATTCTTTTGAGAATGGCCATACAATTGACAGCGGTGACACTGTCCGATCGCGCTGTTCTTCCAGGGCTTCTCGATCGAGAAGCCCATGAGGTTACATAAGGTCTTGATGTTAAAGATGGGGTGATGCCCCTCGGTGGGGGAGCACACGACTAATACCATGTCGTATGCTTCCCTGCCGCGCGAACGATGCATGCGGTGCACCTCATCGACTGGGATTTTTTGCGACTGAAGGTCGGCTAAAATTTCGGCGGGAGAGATTTCCTTGGGGATCTTTTTTATCACCACACGGATCTGCCTATCTTCTGGGAGGGAGTATGTAGGTGTGGAATGAAACTCCTCTCTCTCTCAGAACTCTGGTTAGGTCCCTGTAGTCTTTCGACGTAGGGACTAGAACCTTGATACCCTGTTGGGTAGATCGGGCATTTGTGTAGGAGATTTTCATCTCCATACACCACTTGGATACAGCCGTCCACTTCTCCTTGTCTTGTATGAAGACAAGAGGTGGAGGCGCGACCTTTTTAGGGCCGGAACTAATGGGCGCGGAGCAATCCATCGCGGTGGATGATGCGGACGGGGAGGCAGGGGGCGCGGGGGGATCCTTTGCGGAGGATGACGCGGTTCGGGGGGCGAGGGGCGCGGGGGGGGCCTTCGCGGAGGACGTAAACGTGATCGGTGTGGCAGTGGAGGGGGAGGGGGAAGCTACGGTAGCGCAAGTCGCGACGGTAGCGCGCTGTTTAACCACAGCGGGTTTGAGGGTGACGGTGGACGAAGAGGAGTCAGAGTCCTCGATTGCGGCGACCTTACTGGCCTGCGCAGAGGTCTGCTTCCTGTTCTTCCTCTTTCTTCCCTTACCTTGGACGGCTATGAAGCCGTCGTCGGAGGGGGAGGAAGAGGTAGAGGAAGCAGCGGACTTTAGCTCGTCTTCCTCCTCCGAGCCAGAGGGGTAAGAGGGTTGCTTTGAAGAAGCAGCAGCGGGAGCGTCGGTGTCCATTGACTCCGACGAGGGGGAGGGGGAGGGGGGTCTGGGCGACTCTACGGTCGGAGGGGTGTCTAAAGCGTCGCTGAAAGTAGCGACGCTGTTATCATGATGGGGGTTTTCGCCTCTTGAAATGCTCAAGAGGCTGGAGAGCTGATCCCCATATTTCCCGCGGAGGGAAGGCTCCGAGTCGAGTATAAACTCGAGGAGGTGAGCTAACTTCTTCGATAGAAGATCGAGGTCTACAACTTTGGTAGCCATAATGGCGGGGGGGTGAGGGAATAGCCTAACTATGCCTAACTCCCCGGTGGGAATGCCAGGGATGTGTACAATCCCTCCCTGTCGGGTAAGACAGGGAGGATGAGTGCCTATCGGTGAGCCCTAAGCTTGATTTGGCCCGTTGCCTATCTTAATGTGCAACGGGGTCCTATCCAGTCTAGTGTGAAGGGTATGAAGATACCCGACCACGCTAGGTGTATTGCTGTGGAGGCAAAACTGTCACCACGTGTTGACTAGGAGATCCCCCAAGGCCAAACACTGGGACCCGGCCAATTCACTGCCTAACCCTGAAGGGGGTCGGCGGGTGTGTTGGGTCAACACCCCACTCGGTTTCGTTGGCACCGTATGGTATCCACCGAGTGACCACGAAATTGTGGTTTTGCCCGGAAGGGGCCTAGTGAATCTACAGACGAGTATCTCTTGTTAGAGAAATAAGATAGCCTTGAAAAAGGCCTTTTTGGTGGATCTATGCCCGATCGATAAACGATCGGAGATCGGGTGTAGTCGAGCGACTACGAAAATCGTTACGAAACGTAACGGAATAATGGCTCAGAGCAATGAGTCATGAACGGGAGAGCGCAAGCACACAACCGTTCGCGACCGATGCCAGAGCGTAGATGAGGAGGAGGTTATTATGTTTCATTTTTTATTTTTATTTATGTTCATCAATTGTGGACCGATTTTGAAAATTATTGTTTTTCGTTTGGTAGAAGAAGCTTGTGTGGTGGTCACATATAAATTGTATTATGTTTGCTTGCATAGTTTTTGAGTTAGCTTCAATAATACGTATTTTATACACTTTGGTTGAATTGATTTTTTACCAAAAACAAAAACAACCAACTTCCAAAAAAAAAAAACACTAAAAAGAGAAAAATTACTACTAACTTCTTTTCACTTTGAGTGTTTTTTTTGGAACTCGGTTGTTTTTTTTTGTGAAAATATTTTTTATCTTAATTCTAGTAAAACAATGCCTAAAACTTTAAGAAGCAGTGCGAGACAGTTGTTATACACTATGATAAATAATTACAACCGAGTGAAAAGTGAACGTTAATGGTAAGCTATTGAATTAGTTTTGATACTAAGTAAATAGTATTTATATTTATTAGACCTGGTCCGATGAGAAATTGAGTGACATCAATATGAAAATCTGTGTTATTATTTATGTAATCCAGTTTAATATCCTCGGTTTTCTGCTATGAAAATCTTCATAGAAGACATTATAATCAGGATAACTAATCAAATATTTAAAAAAATATGATCTATAATTTAACATAAATTATTTTGTAATATTAATTACTATGTGATTTACAACCATAAGGTCATAAAAGCTTACTTATCTACGCAATTTTTTGCTTTATGCGTTCCTATTATTCTGTAAAAACAAAAATAAATAATCTGTACAAAAATATTCAAGTATCAAATACGTTTTTTCATAGTTAATCCGGGTATACCCGACTCACTCAGCTTTCAATAGTCAGCCTCTATAAGTACTAAATAGATTCTTCCGTAACTTCACCTATAAGTACCTATATGTATCGTCTCAACAGCACCTTATCTACTAAAGGCGCACTCACGCTAAGTGCTTCTTAGTTTACGTGACGTCAAACCGGGAAGTACCGCGATCTATGTGCAATGAATTTGAGTAGCGCTTATGGGTAATAATCAGCTGGCAGAAAGAATTAAGTTTCGGTGTCGTAGCCTTCTTGCTACGGCGTAGCAATCTCGTAGCTATGGCGTAGCGCTCCGCGTAGCATTCTTTCGATTGTTTTACAAAAATACTTGACCCTGCTTCGCACGGTTTGTACAACTTGACAAAACATCAAGATTTCTAATAAGTATAAGTTTAATATCAATCAATCAACTTTATTTTCTCACCACAATATACATAAATTATTTTACATTTGTCAGATTCGACAATGATACACAATTCAGGTAAGTATATACTGTGGGAGACTGGTGCCTGAGCTATGCTCGTGGCCCATGTTTCAGGACACCAGGATCCCACCCCATTGTATTTTCATTTTTATAAATTATGTACTAAGCGCGCTGACAGAATGTGTAGTAAGGAATCATACGACATTTTATAGTTTTATTTATAAATCTAGGTTAAGTATGCGAGATGAATGTTAGATGTGTAGTATGGGTGATTGTGTGGGTGTGTGAGTGTGTGGGTGTATCAGAGTGTGTGATTGTGTATTTAGGACATTATAAGGATGTTTTCAGTATCATTATAGCTAGTCAGTTGTAAGCATGAATTATTTATCCGCATTTACGTTCCAGAAAAACACACCTTTTCATGTCTGTCTGCGACTTTAATTTATAATATGTGTAGATATAGATAGATTGATATGTAGCGGTTACACCGCCACATACGAACTACGCATCAAAGACATGACGTCACACAAATCCTGCATCGCGCAGTTAGAGTTTACCGAGCGATCGACATAGATACAAGATTTCAACTTTAAACCGATAGGCAGTTGCCCGCCAGACACAACACCCGTCTGGTCGGAGGATCCTCCCTTTTCTATGGTGGATGAGTGAACTTTACACCCTGTTCCTCATGCCACTAAAGATACATAGAATTCTATTGTCTACATTTCGTTTTCATTTCTTCTTTTGCAGATCTGCTGAAACTTGGGCACGTCACAATTGCGGCGATAAGACCCCTCTTTGAGGAGTGGCTTGAGAGGCGCCACGGCGTCCTCACCTTCCGCCTGACGCAGGTCCTCACCGGACACGGCTGCTTCGGGAGGTTCCTGTTCAGGATAAGGCGGGAGGAAACGCTTGGGTGTCACCATTGTGTGGATCGCCCGAAGGACACGGTGGAGCATACGGTGGAGGTCTGCCCGGCTTGGGCGGAGCATCGCTGTGTCCTCGTGGAGGCGATCGGCGGCGGTGATCTCTCGCGTCCGGCTTTGGTTCAGGCCATGGTACGGAGCGAGAGGGCATGGGAGGCCGTCACCTCCTTCTGCGAGGCAGTAATACTCGCAAAGGAGGAGGCAGAACGCGTGATGGACAGGCAAATTTCGCGCCCCTAACCGCCGCAGGAGACGCCCTGGGCGTCGGGAATCGCAGGCGAATTTTGGGCCTCCGTAAGCGCGGGCTTGCGGACGGTGAGGAATGGGTAGCTCGCCGTCTGATAAGAGCTAGGCCCAGGTCGACGGCGCATTGTGTTCCACGCGCACCTCAAAGAGATGTCAGCAGAACTGATGGGATCCGCTAGGGCTGATGCCTGCCGGGCAAAAAAGTCCGAAAGGGAAATCGCGGCCCCCGGCAACATGGCAACTGAAGGAACACTGGTGGGCTTTAGTCAGTAAGAGTCTGACACGCCCTCCCGCTCCACCCAGAGCGGGAGAAGTTATTTGACATTTCCCACCCAAATAAAAAAAACTTCTTTAGGAACAAAATGCTGTAAGAAATAAGCAGTAGGATCTGTGTACTCAATACTGATATGTCGTATCTGTATCTATTTTACTATGTGTATATAAATAATAAAATTGAAGCGGCATCTACATCTTCACATGCGAACTATACATCAAAGACCTGACGTCACATAAAATCCTGACGTCACACAAATCCTGCATCATGCAAGCAAAGTTTACTGCGCGATTAACGTAAATAACTTTCCGACATAAATCGTTGGGCAGTTGTCCACCAGACACGACACCCATCTGGTCGAAGGATCCTTCATTTTCTATAGAGGATGAGTGAACTTTACACCCTGTTCCTCAACCTCTATAAAATAAATACAATATTATAAATAAGAACTTTTCAATTTTATTCGAAGTAAATGCCGAACTGTATCCTAAAGTTGAGATCTCTTAATAGGCTTGCAAGACAGGTCTTATACGTTTATAAACAGGAAATAAAAGGGAATTAGCCTATCCCCATGTGACGGTACCGATAGGGGTGTCCACTTTAAAATACATCGATGTTTTTTTCGATTCGATAAATCAGAACTGTACATCGATGTCTTTCGATGTATCGAGTGAAAACATCGATGTTTTGTACGCATCGAGTACTTTTTTAGGGTTTCGTACCCAAACCCAAAGGGTAAAAACGGAACCCTATTACTAAGACTTCGCTGTCCGTTTGTCACCAGGCTGTATCTCATGAACCGTGACATTTAGGCATTTGAAATTTTCACAGATTATGTATTTCTGTTGCCGCTACAAACAACAAATACTAAGAAATAGAATTCACAAAACACAGACCAGATATACTACTTCAATACAAATTTTCATGCAAACCATCACTAATTCAAACATTGTTTTATTAAAAAAAGTAAAAGCCATGTATGAGAAAAATCTTTATTGTAATTGAAGTAAGAACGAAAAAAAAAATCATCCGCAAGAATTTTGCAAAGTCTGTCATACTCATATCCTATTGCCAGTGTTCTTTTGAGAGACTTTGCGCAAAAACAACAGTTTATTTAAACGTTTGCCTTTCAGTCTATTTCGTTGTTGATTGACGATTTGTGCTGCTTTAGAAAACAATCTTTCAGATGGGACTGAAGTTCCTACCATGGTTAAGTATTTGTATGCAATTGTATGAAGTTTAGGAAGCTGAATCTTGAGATCATTCCAAAATCCAAATTTCTAATTGTCAGTCAGTGACTCGTGCGCAGTGCTGCCAACATAGTTTTTTAGTACACTTTGGCCGCAACGGCATTATATTGGTGCCGATTCTCTTGTACACCGAACTAAACTAACTAAACTATCACTAAAATTCCTTAATTTTGACTATGAGAATCTCAAAGCTATTCTGCAAATTATTTTTAAATTTAGAGAATTTTCTCTAAATTTAAAAATAATTTTGACACATCTAAATCGAATTTGACAACCGCGACTCCACACGTGATACCTAATCACGTGAATCTTTTTAGAGCCGGAGGCGCGCAGGGGAGGCAGCCACGACGTGTTTTATATGGATTTTTCACTTTTTGTGTGGAAAATAAGAAAACATATTACCTACATGTTAGGGATGGCGATTCTTTCCGAAAAAGATCGATTTTTAAATCGATTCGAATCGTAAGCTGATGTATCGATTCACAAAAGAATCGAGGTCTAAAAGATCGATTTCTAAAAAATCGATTCTTTTTTCAAGTTTTCATTTATTATGTAAATATAAACCCATTTTATGAAAAACAAAAAAGATACCAGAATAAATGATCTCTTATCAGTAAAATCAGTTTTTTTTTGTAATTCAGGGAATTTGACAATAACAATTATTTTGTTACCATATCAAAGTCAGATCAGGTATGAATAAAGACTTTCAAAATGTATTTATTACATGATACGCCATCTATGATGCGCCACGTAAACAACGCGCTCCGTGTAATTTTATTTAAAAAAATATTTAAAGTAATAATTTCGTGCTAAGTGTTATGTTAAAATGAACTAAACAGTATAAATATTTAGTAAAATTGTTATCTCAACTGTACTTACACAGTGGACTTTGTTATAGTGCATTTAAGTTGTGATGTGTAAACAGTAACTAAATCAATGTAGGTAACTGGATAAAAGTGCTGATTTTACTAAATAAGCTGATACTCTAGTGAAATAGTGAAGTGTAAACCAAGAGTGTTTCAAGTTCTCGTCCAAAAATTACACAAAAACAAGGACGTGATTATTTTTTTTTTATCAAGAAAAATAACCGTCTTGTTAAAAGTTGAATAAGTAATTATTAGAAAGTATTAACTTATTTCACTTCACATTCTATATGAACGTTTGGCGCAGTGGAATAAGAGCTTTGGTTTTTTGAAGCATCAAAGTACACTTCGTGACCGTGGGTTCAAATCCAAGTTGAACAGTGTACTTTTTCCAAATGTTGTCAATTTACGATGACAGATTTCTTAGAGAACATTACATTTAGAAATCGGAAGACAAAATCTCAAAACATGCCTCGTATTCGATCATCGTCAACCAATGATAGCAATGATAGTTGCAACAATTTGACGCTAGATGGCACTAGTAACAGTTTACCGAACCTATCCGATGACGAAAACGATAAACAGATAACAGATCTCAAAGATGAATTAGCGAAGCTCAAATTAGAATTGTCCTCAGCTCACCAGGAAATTAACAAACTGTCACTAGAGAATACGGAGTTAAAAGAATCTATAGTAAACATGAATTTGAAACAAGAAATACCAAAACAAGCATATAAAATAGTAATCAGTGAGAGTGCTAATAAAAATAATAAAAAACTTAAAAATAAAACACCACACAAAAGCAGCATCCAGGGTTTGTGCCAAAAACCAGGACAAGACTCTTGTTCTTCTCCTATAATGCAGAGGAATTGCTTAACTGGCGTACTACCACCCTCGCAATCTCTGTTCGAAAAGAATAAACTTTGTATCTTAAGCAGCAATAAAACGAATGAAATATTATCAACAGCAGAAAATACATTTGAGAACTATCAAATCTGCCACTACCTTACACCTTATTGCGGCATTGAGAAACTGATTGACAACTTACACTCCAAACTGTCAAATTACACCCTAAAAGATTGCTGTATCATATTTATAGGAGAAGAAGATTTTCTTAAAACTAACAACTACTGTGACTTGGTTGTTCACATAAGGGAGGTTTTGACAAAAATAAATCACACAAATATAATCTTATGCCTACCCACATATAAATGCAGCGATTACTCTACGATGTACAATTGGAGAATTGAAACATTCAACAGTATGCTTTACATGGATAATCAGAGCCATTATTACTATGCCTGGCTGTTTGACTCCAATTTAAAATTATCCTATAAGGAGGACATGTTTTCTTGGAACACTGGCCGATTAAATAACAGAGGAATGCTCAATATCTTCCAAAACTTAAAAACATTATTATGTGATCTTTCGTATGAATGGACCGATACAAGCGTTATAAGTTCAGAGACACCACCTGACAATACTAATATAGCAAATGTGACCACAAGCAACTCCGAGTTTTTTCGTCTCTAACAGCATAGGTATTCTGCATCAAAATATCGCTGGTCTTTTGAATAAAACTGACTTACTTACTGTCCACCTACAAGAAATGTCCAGGAAACAAAAAGAAATTGATGTTGTCTGCATTACAGAACACTTCATTATGCTTGGCCATGAAAAATTGTTAAACATTCCGGACTATAAAATGGCTGCATGTTATGCAAGACGATCAAAGAAACGTGGAGGATCTTGCATTCTAGTTAAAGCAAACCTTGATTATAAAGAATTAACGGACATCTCACGCCAATCAAAAACAAATGTATTCGAATGTTGCGGAATAGAACTTATCAAACAAAGACTGATCATTATCTGTATCTATAGACCACCAAAACTAAATAACCTAACTGTGTTTTATGAAAACTTGGACATTGTCTTGAAAATGATATGTACTAAATCGAATAAAAAGGTTATTGTTTGTGGGGACTTTAACATAGATATCTTAAAAAGAAACAACGTTTCCAAAGACTTTGAGTACTTTTTATTGGGGTATAATCTTAATTTAGAACTACGAAAACCGACTACATTATCTAGTAACAGCTGCCTCGATAATTTTGCTTGCAATTCTCAACTAAAATGTAAATGTGAAATAATGGACTTCGCTTTGTCCGATCACACTGCACAGTTATTAGAAGTAAAGGTAAATAGAACCTGTAGAATTAATTCCTGGCGCATTAAGATACGTGATCTTTCAACCGAAAATTTGGATATGTTCAAAAGTTATATCCAATGTCTTTCTTTCTCGGATATATACCTTACAGAAAATGCAAACGAAGCATATGACTACTTTCTGGAACACTTTCGTCTGCTATACGATCTTTGTTTTCCATACAGGCTAATCACTATCAAATCAAATCGAACTGTTAAATGGGTATCACGTGGTATACGAGTATGCAGTAAAAGACAGAGACATCTGTTATGGAAATACAGACGTGACTCTTCGGCCGAAAATAAAAATAAATTCAAAAATTACTCCTCAAAATTCAGAAAAATAATAAAATTAACCCAAAGAGCGCAAAACAATTATTTTATAAACACTTCCAGTAACAAATCAAAAGCATCGTGGAGTATTATAAATAACAATACACGCAATATCGAGCCAATATGCAAAATCAAAATCCAAGACAATGTCATTAGTAACCCAGAAGACATTGCAAATGCTTTCAATAATTTCTTCATTGACTAGGTACAATCTAATACGTCATCTTCACATAAAACTAATGGTATAATTAGCAACTCACATTCAATGTTTATGTCTCCAGTGGTACCTCAAGACGTAATAAGAGTGATACAATCATTAAAAAATACAAACAGCTTTGGGTATGATGGTATAGCTACAAAAGTAGTCAAATTCGTGTCGAATAATATTGCCTCACATTTAAGTCATATTATAAATTTGTGCATTAGCTCTGGAGTATTCCCGAATGGTCTAAAAACAGTTATCGTAAAACCGCTTTTCAAAAAACTCGATAAAGAAAGTTTATTAAATTATAGACCCATTGCCCTAATTCCTATATTTTCTAAGGTCATCGAAAAGATTATGTATGAATCAATTAATAAGTTTTTATGTAAATATAATATTTTGTGTGATGAACAGAAAGGATTTAGGAAGAACAAAGGTATAAATGCTGCTATTTACGACTTGCTTAGTATAATAATGGGAAATGTTGATAAAAAATTACCAATTTGCGCAATCCTTACAGATATGACAAAAGCGTTCGATTGTGTCCATCACGCAACCCTGATTGAAAAGCTTAACATTTATGGGATAAGAGGAAACGTACTTAATCTTATTAAATCATATTTAAGTGACCGTAAACAATACACGGAAATATCTAAAATATGCATAAACACTAAACGTGAGAAGAAATACATATCCGAAGCAAGAGTAATCAGACATGGCGTACCTCAGGGTGGAGTTCTTAGCTCACTTTTGTTCTTGCTATATATAAATGACTTACCATGCAACATTGAACACCCAATGGTCTTATTCGCTGACGACAGCACCGCACTAATTAAATGTACAGACATCAATAAATACGAACAGGACATAAATCATACTCTTAAAGACATTGTAAATTGGCTTGACGAAAATAATTTAGTAATTAACCTGCAAAAAACGAATATAATGCATTTTTATCAACGCACATCGGTACCAAATGTAAATATAGAATGTAATAACAGTAATATAGACCAAGTACAAGTAGCAAAATTTTTAGGTATACTTATAGACAGTCAGTTGACTTGGAAACCCCAAGCAGAAGAGGTTTGTAAAAAATTGAGCGTATCCGCGTATGTTTTATATAATTTAGCGAAAAAGGTCAACATCTCAACAACAGTAGTTGCATACCATGGTCTGGTCGCGTCTACTTTAAGATACGGAATAATATTTTGGGGAAACTGTACTTTACGAGAACAGGTGTTCAAGGCCCAGAAACGTTGCTTAAGGGCAATACTTAATATGAAAGTGACAGATAGTTGCGTTCCTGTGTTTAAGTCCCTCAAACTATTAACTTTCCCGGCTATGTACATTTTAGAAGTCGCAATTTTCGTTAAATGTAACATAAACATGTTCACTGCAGTGTCAAAAGATAGAAAGAGACCTATAAGAAGTCAGTATAAATACCTACTTCATGTTGAGAGCTGTAATACTGCATTGCAAAAAAAAAGTATTATTAGTATGGGTCCAATAATATACAATAAAATACCTAACATGATTAAAAATGACACAATTCAAAACTTTAAAAACAAACTGTCATCATTATTAATTGTAAAATGTTATTATTCTGTGAACGACTTTCTTAATGATAATGACTTATGTACTGAATAATTTAATGTAATTTTTTTTTTTTTTTTTGTTTTTTGACATACCTACCTAATTATGACATTGTTTCAATTTATTTAAGTTTTTTCTTATTGTGTTTATTTAAAATTCCTATTGTGTTTATTGTATTACAAATAATTATGTAAATTAAAGTTTTATTAAATAAATGTAGGTACCTGGTGCCGACTATTGTTCATGTGTAATGCTACCTTAAAACAGTTTATCTATATCATAATTGTTATTCATTTCATATTAATTCACTTGTGTTATATAATGTTGCATGCCTAATATAAGGTAGATTGTACAAGGATCATCCATATTTTAACTGTTACATCTTATTTACTGTACCTGCAATCTATGCAAATAAATTTTTACTTTACTTTACTTTACTTTACATGAAAAACTTAAAGTTCCCAATTCTTCATATATAAACTTTTCAAAAACAAGTCTGTCAATTCTACTGGGATCCAAGCGGTTCCGCTCATCACTTGCGATGTAGCAATTAAAAAAAGGCGCTCACAAGCCGAAAAAATCAAATGGCGATTTTCAAGGGTGAAATATCGATTCACTGAATCGATTCAGTACTGCATATCGATTAAAAAAATCGATCTTTTGGGCCTGAAAAATCGATTCTTCGATTAATCGATCTCAGATCGTCATCCCTACTACATGTAGAGTGTTAGGGGTTTAAGGGTTTTATAAAGGGTGTCCAAATTTTCATTATTTTTGTGATTGGACACACCGTTTTCGAGATATAAGCAAAAGAAAAAAAAATATTCAGTACTGTTTTTTCATCTGAAGTCGAGGTGTTGGTGTGAATTTTAGTTCATGACAACCAATTCTATTCCACATGTTTTTAGTCGCGATTAAAAATAGTCATATTTAGTTAGAAAATCTAAATTTTAGGCTAAAAACGTCAAATTCAGAACAGCAAAATTGCCATTTTCACTAAACTAATATCTCAGTGCCATCTTAGTGCTGTCAAACTAAAATATAGTTAAGTTGTGTCACTTTAGTCTATTTCAGAATGGGAAATCGTCGTTTGACAGGAATAAACTAAATTTTAGTGATTTTTAGTTTAATTTAGAGGCATTTGTGACAAGAGAATCGGCACCAGTGTCAGTCCACTATTGAATAATAAACTTTTATTTTTTAAATAAACAAATAGGAAAAAAGATTTTAGCTAGAACTTTAATGACCCTGAAAGTAGCAGACATCCGACAAAAAATTAGTTTAGCTAGGGATATCTAGGGCAATAATAAAGTTACCATTATTTGAAAGTTGCCACTTGTTCATTGGCTCGAGATCTTTAAGTGGTGGATTAAAAAAAAAACACCACTTTCAGTGGTCAAATTCCTAGAATTTTTGTGTTCAAACTTGAGTTTTATGAAATGAATTGGTTATAATCGATTCGATGTTTCTCTACATAAAACTGAAAAAACATCGATACATCGAGTATATCGAAATCATTTCAAAAGATCGGATCGATTCGATGTATCGCATTGTAAACATCGATGTTTTCGATGCATCGATGTATATCGAATATCTCTAGGTACTGATACCATTTTAATGCTCCTAATTTTTATTCAGCTTTGAACCATAGTTTTATGAGAAAAGCTTTATCACATCAGCGTCAGCTAAGTCTACAGCTAAATAATATAACAAAACATCACTATACATTTCGTCGTTTATATTTCCCCGAAGGGTTATGTAGAGGCATACCTACACCCACCTAGAGATGGACATGTAAAATATACATCGATGTTTTTTCCAATGTAATGCATCGATCGGTTGCATCGATGTTAATACGATGTATTGAGAAAAACCGACATCGATGTTTTTAAAACATCGATTGTTTTTGCAATGACATGTTTAGATAGATCGAAGTTTTTTTTAGTCTCAAACTAGGCAAACACTCGTATCGTAACAAAAACTCGGTCGGCCTTATTGTTGTTTTGGTTTTAATTTTCTCCGCGGCAAAGGAAACCTAACCTATTGAGCCAAACCGATAAATGATAGGAGTGTTATATTGGCAGAACTGATTATAACGTTCCGTTTCACGAGACGTCGTGAAAGTCACTGCAGTCGTCAGTCAGTGTTGGTCATACTCTTAGTACATTCATCTCATAATTTTCGTATTCGATGCATCGAATGAAAAACATCGATAATATTCGATGCTGAAGTATTAACAATACATCGGTTCAATACGATGCATCGTTACTATACATCGAGTGTTTAAAATACATCGATGTATATCGTCCATCCCTACACCCACCCCACATTTTGCCAGTTATGTTTAAGCCCCATGTAATAGGGGGCGAGCCTACTGCCATCAACCGGGCACAAATCCAGACTCCGGGTTGCTACTGAGAAATTCCAGATTGAAAAACTCAATAACACTTTGCCCGACTCGAGAATCAGTTAAACAAAAGCCTTCCAAATCCTCCATGTCTTAAATACAGGCCGAGCCAGACTCTCCAATATCCGGCCAGAACAAACATAATATTACAAGTAAAATTCCATAAAAGAAATACATATCAATCAGTAAGTAGTATCAAGTTACATCGTAGATCAAAAGGAAATGATTGATTGATTGCTAAAGTTGGTGAGAGCTAACATGATCAATTCTCAATCAACTTCGGAGCTTGTGCAAGAAGTAAGGAACTAGAACAGGGTTTAGAACTATCCATTCGTGTGGTGGTCATTTTAAAATAATGTTGCTATGTAATTCCTGTATCGAGCTTTAGAGACTGACAGAGAAGATGCCCTACGAAACCGGTTTTTGTCTGAAATTCGATGAGCCAAGGGCGATAGTTATTAGGGTTCCGTACCTCAAAAGGAAAAAAAACGGAACCCGTATAGGATCACAAGCGTGTCTGTCAGTGGTCCAACTGTCACAACCAATTTGCTCCAAATTTAATGGATCGATTAAGTTGAAATGTTGTACATATATTAATTTCTGTGAAAATAAATGAATTTTGAATACCTGGGTCACATTTCGGGGGCAAAAATTTAAATAGTTTTACAAACTATACTGTGTGAAATTTCAACTGAAAGGGCTTGTTGTGAGAATCTCAATTTAAAAAAATGTATAATTTTAAAATAAATACCTACCTTAAAAGATATCTAAGAAAATAAATGAAAAATGGCCTTATCTCCGAAACTACTGCGCCTAAAATTGTGAAAAAAAATATAGAAAATAGTTCCACACATATAGATTACAGGATACCCTATAAGAAGTGTTAAAGTAACATGGTAAATATCCCAATATTGTGCGTACAAACTTACATTTGCAGTTGGAATAACTACAATGTTAAGTTTGTCCTTGAGATAAATTCATTCTAACTACGGAACTCTTCATTGTGCTTGGTCCGACATGCTCTTGGCCGGTTTTTTGTTAAGCGATTAGGTCTACCAAAAATAGTGGAGTATATTAATGAAACGCATGCTGATTTAATTTTGTTCCTTACCAGAATACCCGCGAAATTTCGCGGATTTTTGCATAACTTTTTAACTAGACGAGACTTTTAATTAATATTCTTTATAGCACTTCTTTAGGTCATAAGCTATCCGAATATCTGCCTAGGTCATAAGGGGAAGAACTTGAAAATTGATTCATTGTTGCAATGCTTAATAGATGATCTTTAGATTATAGTGGTACTAATAATACCGCCGTTTTCTCATGGAGGCGATCGGCGGCGGTGATCTCTCGCGTCCGGCCTTGGTTCAGGCGATGGTACGGAGCGAGAGGGCATGGCAGGCCGTCACCTTCTTCTGCGAAGCAGTAATGCTTGTGATGGATGAGGCGGAACGCGTGAGGGAGAGGCAAATTTCGCGCCCTCACGCCCCTAACCGCCGCAGGATGAGACGCCCGGGGCGGGAATCGCGAGCCGATTTCCGGCCACCGTAGGCGCGGGCTTGCGGACGGTGAGCAATGGGTAGCTCGCCGTCTGATAAGGAGCAGGTCCGGGTCGACGGCGCGTTGTGTTCCACGCGCAACTGAAGCGGTCCGCTAGAGCCGATGCGGGGTTGCGCGAAAGTCCGAAAGGGTTACCGTGGCCCCTGGCAACATACAGGCAACTGAAGGAACACGGGTGGGTTTTAGTCAGTAAGAGTCTGACACGCTCCACCCAGAGCGGGAGAAGTTATTTGATAATTTCCCACCCAAAAACAAAAAAATAGGGCACCCAAAAAAAAGAACTATCTCCTATACGCTCAAATACTACCTACAGTGATATAATAATAATAATAAAATATTTATTTTCAAGTAACATGGACTCATATAGTTAATGACAAATTACTTACAAACTATGTTAGTAATATTTATAAACAACTAAAAAACAAACAAAGTTCCATGATCTCCAAACAATCAGCCATTAGTAGGCACATGCAGCTGGCTTAAGAAGTAAATGATAGGACAATCCAGTTTGCTAGCAATGACAACCAGGAGACTGTTGGAGCTGGCACGCACTCTGCGCAACAGATCTGTCTGATTGCAGCGAAGCCGTCAGTTTGCGCGTCCGCGAACATACCCGAGGCACTACAAAAGCGTGGCAGCCCCAACAGCATCCTGAATGCATTGTTGTACTGAACACGATATGCTCTTAACATTGCTTTGGAATGTTGTCAAACCCACTCTCAAAACTGAAACAGGTAACCCAAGGTGGGTTACCTGTTACGAAACAAGGTTTTTCTAATAGACTTCTTCTACTATTGCTTTCTTTAATCAACACTGACAAGTTAGTCCGGAAATTATTACTTATTCAAGAACTTTGTCTTAGTGGGAATAAAGTTCAAAATACAAATACTGGTTTATAAGTTTGGGCTAATAGTAAATTTAAATCAATCAACAATTTTATTTCAGGTCATCCAATCAAATGTGTTAGTAATTACATACACATCTCAAACACTAGTTTTAGTACACAATAATATTTGGCAAAATAAAAAATAAACATTTCTTTTTTTATTTATTTTTCTTTTAACCGACTTCCAAAAAGGAGGAGGTTATATGTTCGTCGCGTATGTTTTTTTTTTTTTATGTATGTCCACCGATTTCTCCGTCAATTGTGGACCGATTTTGAAAATTGTTTTTTTGTTTGAAAGGGTGTGCTCTGGAATTGGTCCCATATAAATTTTATTAACTTTGCTTGGATAGTTTTTGAGTTAGCTACAAAATACGTTTTTTTTCCCACTTCGTATGTAGATGATATGATAAGTTTCTGTCACTGGTAGCAGGTAGTGGTATTCGAATGTGTGTGGGGTAGGTACCACAACTAAAAAGTGAAAAATAAAAACTTTTTACAAAAAAAAACAACCGACCTCCAAAAAAAAACACTACAAAGTGAAAAATAACTTTAATTTCGGAAGTCGGTGGCAAAAAACGAAAATACAAAACCCAAGACACAGACTTCCGAAATTAAAGTTATTTTTCACTTTGTAGTGTTTTTTTTTGGAGGTCGGTTGTTTTTTTTTTGTAAAAAGTTTTTTATCCCGATATTCCTCCGGAATCGAGACATGTAGATGAAACCGTGGGCTGCAGCAAGTAATTTATAAGTGACTAGCTTTTGCCAGCAGCTTTGCACGTGTGGAGGTCAGAAAATCATCCCAAGAGAACGTACTACCACAATAAAAAGTATCCTATAATATATCTTACCCCAAGTGCCAAATGTCACCCAAATCCATTCAGCCGTTTTAGCCTTTTTTTATTTTTATGGGAAATTATCTAATAACTTCTCCTGCTCTGGGTGGAGCAGGAGGGCGTGTCAGACTATTACTGACTAAAACCCACCCGTGTTCCTTCAGTTGCCATGTTGCCGAGGGCCACGATTTCCTTTTCGGCCTTATTCGCAACCCCGGCAGGCATCGGCCCTAGCAAACTCCATCAATTCTGCTGACATCTCTTTGAGGCGCACGTGGAACACAACGCGCCGTCAACCCGGGCCTGGTTCTTATCGGGTGGCGAGCTACCCATTGCTCACCGTCCGTAAGCCCGCGCCTACGGTGGCCGGAAAGCGCGATTCCCGACGCCCCAAGGGCGTCTCTTTCTGCGGCGGTTAGGGGTGCGAGGGCGCGAATTTCGCCTCACCCTCACGCGTTCCGCTTCCTCCTTCGCGAGCATTACTGCTTCGCAGAAGGAGGTGACGGCCTCCCATTTTAGCGCAAAAGCCTAACAAACAAAACAAACCAAACAAACAAACTTCAAACAAACCAAACAAACAAACATATCAAACTGACTTTCACATTTATGATATTAGTGAGGATAGTCTCTTTCAAGCCAAATTGAAGAATATTAAGGTGACGATAACTGACTTTTAATGATTTTATACTGAAGATCACGTCAAAATGGGTGGTGAAATGATTTGAATTGAAAAATAAATTTTAAATTAGAGCGTTTTTTTAATAACTTAATATAGGAATATTTTAGATTATGTTTATATTACATGGTGAAATTATTTTGTAAAGTTATGTCTAACGCGGACAAAAAACTGAGAATCACGCAAAGTTTGTCCAGCGTAAGTTTCTTTTTTTTTTCGCCATTTTAAAGATAATTAAATTATTCATCTTTTAGTATACTCGTTTTATTAATATGTCTTTTGTTTTATGTATAATAAATTAATAATTTGTCTTTTTTGGCACAGCGCTCTTTGATGGGCGAGTCTTATTACTGGCTGGACGTACGACGCGTTGCGTGAGCTCAGTATAGAACATGCAAGCTAACCACTCAAGGTCACTAGCATATATCTGCATCTTAAGTTTTATTTAAGGAATATTTTTTTTATTGTACGTAAAAAATTAGTAATACTGTTGGTATAAACAATAAGTTTGTCTAATTTACCTTAAACTGATGAGTTGCGCTGCTTGTTAACAAAATGAATGTTAAACATAAAAGCGCCCTTATATTACGCAAATAAATTGGTCAGGCAAACGTTATTTTAACAGCCACAAGTTTTATTGATCAACCACTTCATCAAGATTAAGGTTGATAAAAAGATACATATTTTTTATCAACATTTCTATGTCAATTACGTTAATGATCAAGCAAGCATTGTTATGAGTAATCCTGAAGTTCTCTTTAATACAAGTCGACCATTTCTTGAAGAATAACGTGCCTGTAATCTGAATTTCTTTGGATTTTCGAAATGAATTTAAAAGAGAAAATGCGATGTAAAATTAACCGCAAATGTCGTTTGGAGATTATAGCAGACAACTTGGTTGACAAAGATGTGCAGTCTATGCTTCTCCCCTTGAACCTACCGCAACATTTTTTCTTTTGTCCCAAGTATAGAATCAGGGACAATTTCATTTCTCCAAATAGTTCTCGATCGTGTTTAATGTCTTTGTGTGGCACGATAATGTTCATATCTTTTATTTTCTATCGCTTCTGTTGCCGAATATTCAGCAAACAGCTTGGTGAATATTATAAGTTCAACAATTTCGGAATCAATTACTTCGATTTTATCATTCCTTTTATTGGATTCCTTATTAACTTTTTCGCCGTTGTTTTTCAAACCAATGAAAATGTCACGTTTGTTTTAAAAATATCGTGTATCCATAGATTTTTTAATAATAAGACCACATTCAAACATTTTATCGTTGGTAATTGGTTAAGTGTCATCTCGATTTTGGTTGTTGGTATTATTTTTACCTTCCTCATTTGTTTATGCTATAAACTTCCATCTTACAATATTTTATGTGGTTTAATTGTAATAAGTTTTGACACAAATATTGTGTATGCTATCAGACTTATTAAGTTGTTAAAAAATAAAGTTGATCTTTGGAATATTCAAACTTTGAATTTTCAAAGCTTAGGAGAAAGAGACATAGAAGATTATTGCAATAGATTATATCAGGCCTTTGTTTATTTATCAGATTGTTATGATATCTATAAGGTTTCTTTTCAACAAATGGTAAGTAAGAAACAAGTTATCTACAAAGTAGTTTTCCTGAATAATCGAAGTTAAAATAAATTACAGATCGTGTTTCACTGTACGAACTCCTTCTTCAACTTTTTGAATCACATTCAAATAATACTTGAAAACGGGAAATATGCTGTGAGTATTCTCCTACAGAATGTTTGCAAAGTAATAGAAAGGTCTTTAAACGACTTTAACTACTTCAATTTGGTCGGTTCCGTGGATCCCGGCACTGAACTCACTTCGCTAAAAGTATGATCGTTTTATATTAATACGTCCCGGTTTAATATCTGTATATTTTTTATGGTGGAGGACCAAATTTGAAACTAAAGATGTCTTGAGAAACCATGAGATCACAGACAATATAAGTATTATAGCATAGATAATACAACAACAACAGAAGCATAGCAACAAAAAATATTTCTTTTTCAGGATGATTACGTATTATGGCTAATAACAAACACTTGGCTTGCTAAGACTTTGTTGTTAGAAGCCATATTGAGCGTGGAGATTGAAAAATTCTATATTGCTGTGAATAAAGTTCAAGACACATGCGCAGTCTTGTTGAATTCAAACTGTACAGGTATTACGATCCAACAACTGAATGTATTATAATTGCTTTTATATTGTCATTACATAATAACTTCGAAATTGCCTGTAATTGTGTGATGTATATGTCGCAGATAGATTGTTTAATTAGCTGTTTAACATAACCGGTAACTGTTTTACAAAACAGTTCCGTTATGTAAAACAGCTGAAAGACGTTTTACGTTTGACGTTTTACTGTACTTTAATGCGCGGAATTGATGGTTAATTGATTCAGGCGTAACCTTGCGGAAATCCGTTATAAAATACAATAGACGTTGATATATTTAGTAACCTGTTCCGCTTAACTATTCCTAAAGAGCCAAAAAAAAACCCTGTAAGAAATCGACACGTATTTCACCTCTCAACGAGACATTCTCAGGATGACGATTGACTTGTCGCAAACCCAAACACGGCGTGTTGCCACACCGAGCACTGGACGCAGAGACAACTGCGTCCAGTGCTCGGTGTGGCACCACGCCGGGTTCTGTATGGCTCTTTAGGAATATTTAAGCGGAACAGGTTACTAAACATTTCAACGTCTATTGTAAACTACTCAAAAAAAAATAGGGCCCACTAAGTTTTTTTTGCTGTTGTTTAAAACTATGAATTATTAAGTGGTTTTTATGGATAAATGTGTTTGGAGTAAGGATTTAAAAATTGTTTAAACCCATCCAGTGGTTAAATTTGTTTATTTTGATCGATTTACACAAACAAATCACTTTTTAGGAAAATAAACTCAAATTAACTTGAAAAATAAACTTAGCCTGTCACCCATTTCCTGTAACCATTTGATGAAAAATGTTATGGTTAGTAGCGAGGGGGCCTTCTCTGCTCTGTATGCCCTCTCTGAGCTAATCTGGTACACTTCAATAAAATGAGTAACATTTTGTTCCCGAATTCATTCCGACCGAGTTTTAGTGCGTTAATGATCTCCTGTTGACTGTTAACATGACTCTAGTTTTCTTTAAGGCTTATTTTCAATTGATCCCATAAATGCTCGATGGGGTTGAGGTCAGGACTCATAGCTAGCCATGGCAAAACCGTGATATTGGCCTCTGAAAGTGCTTTTCGTGTGGCACGGACCGTATGTTCGCGAGCATTTTCATGCTTAAAATACAAAGTCATCGACCACTCTTTGTGAAAATGGGATGACATGAGGTTCGATTACCCGCTCAACGTAGCTGGCGTACCCCTCATCCAGAATTACTAGCTCTGTTTTGCCTACAAAGCTTATTCCCGCCCATACCATAACACTTGGGTCCCCAAAACGGTCTGGTCCGTGGATGTATGGTTCTGTAAAACATTCACATATTTTTCCACACATGGACTCTTTTATCATCACTGGAAAACTTGACCTTACATTCATCTCTAAAGGATAGCCCTCCAGTGATCAATTGCCCAGTTCAAATGCTCGCGAGCGTATCTTTATCGCGTTGCATGATTGGCTCTTGTCAGTTTGAGTCGAATACCTTACACTCAGGAACGTTGACCATCTTCATGGAGACGATTTTGAATGGTTTAATCGTTGACTCTAATACCAGTTGATTGCCGCAGCTAGATTTGTAAGGGCCGGGCAGTTACAGTACGCTCTCGTCGTACAGTTAACCTGATATACCGGTTTTTCTAGGAAGTTGTGGCTCAAATTCTTCCTGATTCAGGCCTTTTAGTTACACTCCCGATCTCCTGGAAGTGTTCCCACACGTTTCGAATAGCTTATCGTGACGCACCGAGGAGTATTGCTATAGATCTCTGAGAGCCTCCCTCCTGAAGCATAGCAACAGCTCTTGCTGCGCTTTCCATGTTCATATGACGACGAAAACCAGGTATAGTAATCATGATTAATACCTAAACAAAAAAAGCTGTGACAGAAAGTGATGGGTAACGTCAACGCTTAGAATCGGACTGAGAACACAAGTGACAGCAATGTGTAATATGTGTTTTTTTAAGCACTTCACACTTATTCTGTCTACCCACTTGAATTCAACGATAAAATTGATGCTCGAAACATTGTTATGGATCCATAAACATGTTAAGAATAAAACTTAGCACTTTACCTCACAAATGCTTACCTAATTATTGATTCTTAGAAAAAATTCTAAATTAACTTAGGTTGGGCCCTATTTTGTTTTGAGTAGTTTATTTTACGCAGAATTGCATAAACATTTTGCATTTATCAATGCAGCGGACTAAAACAGCGTGTAATGAAATGTCAGATTGTATATTTTAGTTCTAAAGTTTGTCGCTCTTGACTCTGTATATAATAACAACAATATGAGTGAAAATTACCTTAACTCAAGTGACAACACTTATTTTAAGGACAATTTTAATAAAAAGTTATCGAGTTTCATGACAGTCAATCCTAGAAATACTAAATAGTCAAGTAACTGCGGCCAAATTGGAACTAGCGCTCGCCGACCGCAGCCTCGGCACAGATCGTTTCGCTCGCGTGAGCTTGATCATAGTTCCAACCATGATGCGGATAAGCTATTTGGCATTACGTCTAAACTGGGGTAGCTGTTTTATAAAACGTAGCCCAATGGCAATCAAGCTGAACGTTGTTCAGCTGTTTGACATAATGGAGCTGATTTGTACAACAACTAACAGTTTTGTAAAACAGCCGACTCAGTAATCCATCTGCGACATATCTAGTACGTACAGTTCTTCGTGTAAGAGTTCGTCTGGGGAATTACCACCACCTTCCCTTTTTCTGTTGCCAAGCAGCGTTGTTGTGTCTCGGTTTGAAGAGTATGAGTCCCGGTTATATAACATGCACATGCATAATTTTTCTTGATATGCAATACACCCGCGATGTCTTGGGTGGTAATTACCACCAAATGGGACAATTCTAAATCAAATATAAAAAATATGTAATGTTCCCTTCATTTTTACACCCCAAATTGTTGCAGATGAAGAAAAAAGATTGTACAAGAATATTAAACGCTTATATGAAACGAAATTTGACAAGATGGATGTCTGCGGAATGTTCTACGTTGATGCAACTCTACCGCTCGAAATGATGGCGTTAGTTAGTAACTATACTATTGTGTTGCTACAGTTTGCGTTTTTGTAATTTCTATAGCATTAAAATTCTTTTAAACACACTAAATAGTATGTGCTACACGTGTTTTACTATGTTTTTGTACCTATTTATCTTTAAATTCTATTCTGGGTTCAGGCCACTGGGAATTCTTGAATGAATACTGCATTGAACGAGAAATATTTAGAAACCTCATGAACTATGCGCAACTTTGGTTGCAGAAGCTCCAACCTAGCATCCGGCCGGTCGTGATGCGATTGTTTTACTAGCGCGAGTGTAAAGCGATTGTTATAAATTATAATACGCACATGAATCCGAAAAGTCAGAGTTGTGTGCTTTGGGTTCAAACCCGAGACCTATGACTTGCAGTCCAACGGTAAAACCACTAGGCTATCACTGCTAGTAATTTATAAAAAATCTGAAATCGCCAGTCCACCCTGAGCATGGTGACTAATGGTTATTAATGGTGCTTTAGAGTCATCTATTCTTTGATTACTAGGAATAATATCTGCTACACATATGCTTCACTCACTATGTCTACCTAGGTGCATTTTTTTTTGTAACACTGCGGGACACTAAACACCCGCAGTAGTAATTACAATAAAACTTCTATTGTGTCTCGTTTAGTATCCTTCAACCGATTAATTACACTTCTCACATCAACTCAAGTGACCGCAACCAATTTGAAAACGAACTCATTTATTGGCGCAAAATCACATGTCGAGAGTTCGACGCCGTTCGAATTTCGAAATAATATTTATTTACTCTCATATCGTAATGTTCTGATTAGAGAACACTACTGGCTGGAAATGCCTGGCAAGAAAATAGTTTGCATTTATTTTCTAAATATATATAAGTTGAAATTGATATTACTCGACCGGGAGTCACAACGACCCGACGAAATTATAATTACGCTCCAATTACCTTAAATGAAAACTGGAAATTGACCTTTCTTACTTAACACCTACCTTGGGTGCCTCAGGGACTAAAATTTTCTTTTCTACGTCTATATTTTCGAGAATAGTACAGGGTATTTCCAAAAACAAAACTCGATTTCTGACTGAAATTGAAAATGCAAAAAGCAATGTATGAGCAATCTAAATAAGTTGAGAACTTGAGAAGGTAGGAGGGTAAGACAGTTATCAAGAAATAAAAGACCAAATATTATAAAAATATGGAGGTAAGTACTTAAAAAAAGGTGGAAGCTAATTAATTCAGTTTGGGGCTTATCACATATCAGAATTATTAATGATTAAAAAGAAAAAGACATAAATAAATAACCATTTAAGATAATAATATTAGAGCTAACAGTTATTTTCCACTAAGTTTGTGAAGTGTGTGTGGGGGTGTGTGTGTGTGTGAAGTTTCATTTCGACAATGCAATTGGTTTTAAACAACAGTAATAAAGCAATTTAGGGATAAATATGTGTGCAGTAAAGTTAGTAGTGTATGTTTTATGTCTGGGGCAAGTGTTTTCGTCGTCGATTTTGCTTCCACAATTTGTCAAGCAAAAGGAGACATAAACGGTGCCTATGTGTATAGGACGTAGCTCATAACTCTGAGCAGTGTTTACAGGTGATGTATAGTGTGTAAATATAACTACAATAAAGATTAGTATAAAACAAAATACTCCCCGGGTTTGATGAATTCTAATCCACAATCGAAACGTTGACAGCCGGTAGATGATTTTTCGAAATCTCGATTATTATGAATAATCGCGACAAAAACACGTCACAAACACTGTGTGAGACACTTTATACTTAGATTCTAAGACAAACAGTAAATTTAACACAAAATAAACACAATTATTTAATTATCTAAAATATTTAAATAAGAGATCGTTTTTTCACGACCTGTCACCAGTGTTGCCAGCGCAATCCTACCAATAATACCAATAACTTGTGCCTGCAGTTTCATCAACTTGAAAAGTACTTTTAATATTTTGCACGGTAACAAATTGAATATCTGAGAACGACATAAACAAATGGACGGACATTTTCTTAAATCTTAAGCATTTTATTATGACAGGAATACCGGTATTCTTTTTGTCATAACTCATGTTAACTTTTGGAATGGTTGCTACGTAGATTTGTTGTTATTTTCTTTTTTAGGGTTCCGTACCCAAAGGGTAAAACGGGACCCTATTACTAAGACTCCGCTGTCCGTCCGTCTGTCTGTCCGTCTGTCACCAGGCTGTATCTCATGAACCGTGATAGACAGTTGAAATTTTCACAGATGATGTATTTCTGTTGCCGCTATAACAATAAATACTGAAAAATAGAATAAAATAAATATTTAAGGGGACTCCCATACAACAGACATGATTTTTTTGCCGTTTTTGTAGATAATGTTACGGAACCCTTCGTGCGTGAGTCTGACTCGCACTTGGCCGGTTTTTACTAAGTACCTGGGGCTTGTTGAAAGGCCTACACTGTCCTCCCATGCCTGTTAAGAACGTTCATTCAAAAAGTTGGCAACGTCGCAAATAGCTGTCAAATATTTACCTGTTTTGATTAATTTGGCAATATTACTGTATGGAAATAAAAAATATGGCTAACTAGCGAACTAGAATATATAATGAATTGCAATTATAACACTGAATTTGATGTTGTAGTCGTTTTAGGTATAAAAAGCATTTGAAAAGTTGCCTTAAAAACTAAATATTCGGTGTCACGATACTAATTACTGCATGTCATAATCAATATTTTAGTTCACCAGTTAGCCACATTTCTTATTCCCATACAGTTATGTTGCCAAATTAATCAAAACAGCGAAATATTTGACAGCTATTTGCGCAGTTGCCCACTTTCTGTAATATCGCTCTTACCACGGTTATTTGAAAATATTGTAAAAGCCAATTATTTTTAAAAGAGTAACCGTGGAGTTTCATGCCGGCTCTTCTCTATAGAAAACGACCATTTAGAACCGTGCACCTAGCTTCTGACGTCTCCTATGTGCCCATGTAGGTTCGATCTAAGTCGAACGCACGCTTCACTCTGCTCCGAAATCTACACTTACTCAAAGCCCTCAATCTCTCTAAGTTAACTTCTAATCGCTTCTAAATTGTCTGTTTTTTTTGTACGAGTTGTCTTTAGTCCTTACGTTGTTTTGTACCTTTACATATTAAGGAAGAGTAACACAAGTAGTTCTACTTAAAAGCCGTTTTATTAAGTTCTACCCCAAAACACTTCATACCCATATGCCAAATATCACCCAAATCTGTTCAACCGTTTTAGCGCGAAAGCATAACAAACAAACAAACTCACTTTCACATTTATAATATTATTAGTTCGAATTGTCTCTTTCAAGTTACTATGATGAAAATTAAATTTTCTTTGAGGAATTGTTTTTTATTGTTCATTTAAAAGTAATAATAGTGCAAGTATAAACAATAAGTTTGAATAATTTACCAAACTGATGGGTTACGCTGCTTGTTAACAAAAATAAAAGTTTAACATAAAAGCGATCCTACATTCCACAAATAAGTTGGTCTAGACACTCGTCAATTTAACAGCCACCAGTTTTATTGATCGGACACTTAAATACCTTCATAAAGATTATAGTTGCTTACAAGATACATATTTTTGTATCGTCATTTGTGTCTCAATTACGTTAATGTTCAAGCAAACATTATTATGAGTAATCCTGAAACTCCCTTTAATTCAAGTCGATCACTTCTTGAAGAATAACGTGCCTCTGAATTTGTTTGGATTTTCGAAATGAATTTTATAAAAGACAAAATACGTTGTAACATTAATCGCAATGATCGCTTGGATATTCTAGGAGATAACTTCGTTGACAAAGATGTGCAGTCTATGCTTTTCCCCTTGAATCTAGTGCAACATTTTTTCTTTTGTCCCAAGTATAGAATCAGGGACAATTTTATTTCTCCAAATAGTTCTCAATCGTGTTTAATGTCTTTGTGTGGCACGATAATGTTCATGTCTTTTATTTTCTATCGCTTCTATTGCCGAATATTCAGCGAACAGCTTGATGAATATTATAAGTACAACAATGTCGGAATCAATTTCTTCGATTTTATCTTTCCTTCTATTGGATTCCTTATAAATTTTTTCGCCGTTATTTTTCAAAAACATGAAAATATCATGTTTGTTTTAAAATTATCGTGTATCCATAAATTTCTTAATAATAAGACCACATTCAAACATCTTGTCTTTGGGAATTGGTTAAGCGTCATCTCGATTTTGGTTGTTGGTATTATTCTTACTATCCTCATTTGTATAAGCCTTAAACTTCCATCTTACAATATTTTATGTGGTTTAATTGTAATAAGTTTTGACACAAATATTGTTAATGCTATCAGACTTATTAAGTTGTTAAAAAATAAAGTTGATCTTTGGAATATTCAAACTTTGAATTTTCAAAGCTTAGGAGATAGGGACAGAGAGGATTATTGTAATAGATTATATCAGGCCTTTGTTCATATATTTGATTGCTATGACATCTATAAGGTTTCTTTTCAACAAATGGTAAGTAAGAAACAAGTTATCTACAAAGTAGTTTTTCTGAGTTGGTTTCCAAATTCTTATATCAAAGTTAAAAAATTCCAGATCGTATTTCACTTTACGAACTCCTTCTTCATCTTTTTGCAACACATTCAGACAACACTTGAAAACGGGAAATATGCTGTGAGTATTCTTCTAGAGAATGTTTTCAAATTCATAGAAAAGGCTTTAAACAACTTTTACTACTTCATTTTGGTTAGTTCCGTAGAACTCGACACTGAACTCAATTACTTTGAATTTTGCTATAAGTATGATCGTTTTATTTTAATATGTCCTGGTTTAATGTCTGTAATTTTTTTATGGTGGGGGATAAAATTCGGAACCATAGATGTCTTGAGAAACCGTGACACCATAGACAATATAGGTATTATACTTAAGTTTAGATAATACACAACAACAGAAAACATAGCAACAAAAAAATTTTTTTGTTTTTCAGGGTGAAGAATATGCCTTAGAAATGTGGTTAATAAACACTTGGCTGGCTAAGACTTTGTTGTTAGAAACGATATTGAGCGTGGAGTTTGAAAAATTCTACATTGCTGTGAATAAAGTTCAAGACAGATGCGCAGTCTTGTTGAATTCAAACTGTACAGGTATTATGATCCAACAACTGTATGTACGAGTATAATTATTGCTTTTATATTGTCATTACATAATTACTTCGAGATTGCGTGTGATTGTGTGATATATCTGTCGCCGATGGATTGCTTAGTTAGCTGTTTAACATAATCCGTAGCCGTTTTGCAATACAGTATCGTTATGTAAAACAGCTGAACGACATTGTGCGTTTGTTTCATAATTACTAAACTTTAACACGCAGAATTGAATAAACATTTTGCATTTATCAATGCAGCGAATTAGAGGTTATGTATAAAAGCGTGTAATAAAACGTCAGATTGTAAATTTAAGTTCTAAAGTTTGTCGCTCGTGGCTCTGTGTGTCATAACAACAACATAAGTGTAAATGACCCTAAAACAAATGACAACAGTGATTTTAATGTCAATTTTAACAAAAAGTTATCAGAGTTTCATGAAAGGCTGTCCAAGAAATACTAAATAGTCAAGTAACTGCGACCAACTAGGAACTAGCGCTTGTCGGCCGCAGCCTCGGCACTTATCGCTTCGCTCGTGCGAGTTTGATCACAGTTCCAACCATGCTGCAAATAAACCATTCTGTATTACATCTAAACTGGGGTAGCTGTTTTATTAAACGAAACCCAATGGCAATCAAGATGAACGTTGTTCAGCTGTTTGACATAACGAAGCTGATTTGTACAACAACTAACAGTTTTGTAAAACAGCCGACTCAGTAATCCATCTGCAACATATCTAGTACGTACAATTCTTCGTGAAAGAGTTCGTCTGGGAAATTACCACCACCTTCCCTTTTTCTGTTGCCAAGCAGCGATGTTGTGTCTCAGTTTGAAGAGTATGAGTCCTGGTAACATAACATGCAGACTTTTTACCTGATATGGCAATACACCTGCGATGTCTTCGATGGTAATTACCAACAAATGCGTCAATTTGAGTTCAAAATTAAAAAAAAAAAAATGTTCCCATAATTTTTACACCCCTAGTTTTTGCAGATGAAGAAAAAAGATTGTACAAGAATATTAAACGATTACATGAAACGACATTTCACAAGATGGATGCATGCGGAATGTTCTACGTTGATGCAACTCTACCGCTCGAAATGATAGCGTTAATTACTAACTATTCTATTGTGTTGCTACAGTTTGCTTTATTGTAATTTCTATAGCATTAAAATTCTTTGAAACATAATAAATAGTATGTGCTACACGTGTTTTACTATGTTTTTGTACCTATTTATCCTTAATTTCTATGAAATGAAATGAAATGAAATTGTTTATTCAGTAAATAGGATATCGGAATCACTTTTACACATGAAAAAAATATTAAAAATAAGCTAGATGAGTTCGGGGGTTACTTATCTGACTACTCAGAGAAGAAAGGCCAAAACAAACTCAGAGGTCGCAGTCTCTTTTAAAGTCCAGACATAATCTTGGTCAGGCCATATGAGGACCATGTAGTTTAGTGTCTGAAATGGTCTTTTGAGGAAAGAAATACACAGATTTGAGTGAACCTGTCCAGTCAATTCAAGCATTTGTCAGTAATCGTGGAGCTCAACTCAGAACTTAAGGAGCTCAACTCGACGAACAATACCAAAGCAAGGACATTTGGGTATGGCCGCATAAACTGCCAGACCATGACTAAACCTAGTAGAGTAATAAAAATAATAATAATTTCTACATAGTCCTCACATTCACAATAATTAAAATAATATAATACTTCACAAAGTAATCATGTCATTTTAAATATAATTTTCAAAATTTTAAATATAATTTTCACAATGATTTTGAAGTACTTCAAAATCATTGTGAGTGTGTGCACTTTTAATGGTACCTTTCCAACGATAACCCAAACCATGGGACAGAAAAAAAAACGTACTTTTACGTGTAGGTTTTTTTTTCGTGTTTTTATTTTACCACTTTGTTGGCGTAATTAATATGTATACCCATGCCAAATTAAAGTTTTCTAGTACTAAGAGTCTCGGCGCTAGACCGCGAACGGTCAAAGTTAAAGACAAATAATTTATTTCAAATAGGCCCATGTATGGCACTTTTGAATGTTAAAATTTACAAAATAATAAAATTGATTCTAGTCGCCTCGGATGGACGCGAAGGATAGACAAACAGACAGACAGACGGACATGGCGAAACTATAACGGTTTCTTGTTTACTACGGAACCCTAAAAATGAGGGAAATGTCATCTGCGAATAATACGACCTTGTGATTATCTTTTATTTGGTATGGTAAGTAAGTCATTCACATAAATTAGAAATAAGACAGGAAAATGTATGGGTTCAGGTCACTGGGAATTCTTGAATGGATACTGCATTGAACCTAATTTAGGAACTTCAAGCACTCCGCGCAACTTTGGTTGCAGAAGCTCTGACCTAGCATCCGGCCGGTCGTGATGCGATTCTTTTAATAGCACGAGTGTAAAGCGATTGTTATAAATTATACAATACGCACATGAATCCGAAAAGTCAGAGGTGTGTGCCTTGGGTTCGAACTCGAGACCTGTGACTTGGCAGTCCGACGGTAACACCACTAGGCTATCACTGCTAGTAATTTATAAAAGTCTGAAATCTCCAATCCGCCCTGAGCAAGCATGGTGACCAATGGTTATTAACGGTGCTTTAGAGTCATCTTTTCTTTGATTACCAGGAATAATATCTGCTACAAGAAAGAAAGAAAGAAAATTTGTTTATTTGCGGTAAACATGACGCAAATATTAAAAAAAAACACGTAAATAACAAATTGGGGGAAAATATGCGTCACATCCACGCAAAACGGCCATCACTCAGCATAAAGCTGCGACCCTATGCGAGACAGAGCCCCAGCGCTGGTTTTCAGCGATAGCCGGCGCTGACATGATGACGTCAACCGGTGCAGCATATAGTGAAATAACAAATCAAAAATAAAATAAATACAATACTAGTCCTAAATGTTTATACAAATATAATATTTTATATGGCAACATTTCGTGCCGTCGGCGACTCACGCGCCGCAGACTTATTGCAATCTGTGCGCGTAGCTGTCATAAAATATTTGCTTGACGTTTTGAGATATTGGATAATTATTAAATGTACCGGTTACGTAATCATTATAACATGGCGCATTAGGTAATGAATGTTATGATGCAAAGTATAATAAGAACAATAAAACCGGATGTATTATTAATTGTTGTATATGCTTCACTCACTATGTCTACCTAGGTACAGTTTTTTTTGTAACACTGCGGGACACTAAACACCCGCAGTAGTAATTACAATAAAACTTCTATTGTGTCTCGTTCAGTATCCTTCAACTGATTAATTACACTTCTCATATCAACTCAAGTGACCGCAACCAATTTGAAAACGAACTCATTTATTGGCGCGAAATCACATGTTGAGAGTTCGACGCCGTTCGAATTTCGAAATAATATTTATTTACTCTCATATCGTAATGTTCTGATTAGAGAACACTACTGGCTGGAAATGCCTGGCAAGAAAATAGTTTACATTTATTTTCTAAATATAAATAAGTTGAAATTGATATTACTCGACCGGGAGTCACAACGACCCGACGAAATTATAATTACGATCCAATTACCTTAAATGAAAACTGGAAATTGACCTTTCTTACTTAACACCTACCTTGGGTGCCTCAGGGACTAAAATTTCCTTTTCTATGTCTATGTTTTCGAGAATAGTACAGGGTATTTCCAAAAACAAAACTCGATTTCTGACTGAAATCGAAAATCCAAAAAGCAATGTTTGTGTACTTATAGTAATATATACAGAAACAAATATAGTTTTTATACATTCAATTTAAATTTGAACAAGTATACTCACCCCCAAATAGCAGAACGGATTTCGATGAAAGTGCTAAGGTTTTTGCAACTAGATTAAAGTATGCCCTAGAGTAACACACAACATGCTTTTACTGCAAAGTTCCCCTAAAATTTTTAGAAGACATACGGAGAAATTTGCTGACAAAAGACAGTATAATGTATTCCCAAAAGATTAGACAAAGGAATTCTGGAGCACTCATAAATCAGCTGTACTTTCCCATACGTGCTGGCTTTGGGCATCGTTTCAATAACTTGTGCCGGCATGCAGTTCCATCTGATATAAAGTTTTCAATTTTTCTGAATGAAAAATACTTTTATCTTTCGCTCGGTAACAAATCGAGTGTCTGAGAATGACATAAACAATTTTCGGACAGACGTTTTCTTAAAAGTTACCCATTTTCTATTTTGTGAAGTACCTGGGGCTTGTTGAATGACTTACACTGTCCTCCCATACCTATTAACACTTTTATTTGAAAATATTGTAAAAGTCAATTATTTTTAAAAGAGTACCCGTGGTGTCTCTTGCCGGCTCTTCTCAATGGGAAACAACCAATTGAACAGTGCATCTAGCTTGTGACGTTTTATACGTGCCCATGTAGGTTTATATGAAATAAAATACTTTGATGTTTATTTTGATATCATTTTGGTTAAGTCAATTACGAAATGAGATATTAATACACTTTGCTTTCTCATTAAATAAGTGGCTATACGTCATGCGAAATATAACCAGCCAGCGTTTGTGTTCTTTCTCAAGACTGTCAAACACCACCCAAAGCAAGAGTGAACTAGCATCTTCTGGGCACGCTCGTTCTATCGTCGAATTCATCCATCGCTTTCCATTAGACGCGATCGAGGTCAAGAGCAGGCCCATTTCAGAAAAACCGGCCAAGTGCGTGTCGGACCACGCACAATGAAGGGTTCCGTAGTTGGGATGAATTTATCCCAAAACCAAACTTAACTTTGTAGTTGAAAAATATGTTCTCCCATACGGAATGCATGGGAAAACATGTTTTTGCAACTGCAAAGTTAAGTTGGTCGATTATTACTCGTTAACTTGTAGAGCCTACTTAGCTGTGATAGTTTTCCTTTTCATTTCGTTATATAAACTACTGTTGTGATTTTTTCACACACCCAAAACCAAACATTTAGCCGGCAGGGGGGGGGGGACACTTGACTCTAACAAAAATTAGCATTTTAAAGCTTAATATTTCGCAATCGAATCCCTGAATCCAAAAATGGTTTTCACAAACTCACAATATTTTTAAAGGACCTTTCCAATGATACCCTAATACTATGGGGTAAAAAAATAAAAAAATAAACATCACCACTTTACGTGTATGAGAGATACCCTAAAAATAAATGTTTTTCATAATTTTGTATTATTACTTTGTCGGCGTAATTAATACGTATACTTATGCCAAATTACAGCTTTCTAGTACTAAGGGTCTCGGAGCTAGACCGTGGACAGACAGACCGACAGACAGACAGACAGACGGACATGACGAAACTATAAGGGTTCCTTGTTTACTACGGAACCCTAAAAAATAACCTAAAGAATACCATAAAGTGACCTTATTGGTGATGTTCTTCAGAAAGGTCAGGTGCGTAACACTCGCATCCGGTGTGCGTGTATGACCAGTATAAAATAGTACTCTGTGATGACCAGCGTATGAAAGTTAACGAAGCAAAAAGAGTATATAAGGATCGTGGCAAGTGGCGTTCTGTAGTGTCTGCCTAGCCTGGATAAAAGTATCCTATGTTCAAATACAGGTTATGGCCTGTAGCGGTTGTCACTCTTAGTTTGTTACATAAAATCATATTTAAAAACTACACTACACGGCACATTTCGTATCCTATTAAATTATATTTCTCGTTTGACATTTCAATCTGTCACATTCACATTCCGTTCACCATAGACACCAAACGAGAAGTATAACATTATCTATTGCTTAACATAACAAAATTTACCGGATGAGTTTTTTTTACCGTCTTGAAATTTTTACAGGGTGTTCTACCCATGAATATAAACAACTTTCACTACGGGAGCAACTCTGAAATCATGAAAAAAAAAATCTGGTGTTTCATACATTTTGGTCAAGTAGGTATTAAACTTTTGTATAAACAGCAGATTTTTTTTTCGTGATTTTCATAGTTGCTCCCGTAGTGAAAGTTGTTTATATTCATGGGTAGAACAGCCTGTAAAAATTTCGAGACGGTAAAAAAAATCACCCGGTATTTAAAACTATTACATATTTTACTATGTTTACAACACACACAATATATATATACATATTTTAACAAATCTAACAATTATATTTACACTCCGCATATAAAAAGTAAATATCTATAAAGTAAATGTACGTAATATGTGAAAGAAACGGAACGTACGTTGGAGAGTGTAATGAAATGCAGACATGATCTGCAGAATATCATTCTCAGAGGCCAATGACTTCAGTGCACGATCTTGTCCCAAGTCGAACGCACGCTCCACTCTGCTCCGAAATCTAAACTAACTCAAAGCCTAGATCTCTCCAAGTTAATTTATAATCGTTTCTGTATTATCTGTTTTGTTGAAAGTAGCGCCTGCTTGGTTTAGCACTACCTTCTGAGTTGGTTGATATTTGGTTGATTTGGTATTCTGTTAGACTGGTTTAATGATACGAAGTTATGGTTTAAAAGTTATATTGAATATACTGGTTATATATATTAAATGGTAAATCTAAGCTAAATTGGCACTAAGATGGTTTGATTTGGTTTGGTTTGAGTTACGCGGTTGGTATCCGAATACGTACTGAATGGTAATAGATGCGATACATGCATTTATGGAAATGCACGCAGGCAAAAGTGCTGAGCTGTTCGGTTGCAAATATTGTACCGAACATATTCCCCAGCACAAGATGAGATAAAAGAAATGAATTAAGTAATCATCAAATCACCTTAGTCAAATAATAATACAATTAAAGTAATTATAAAATTGTAAACAAAAGTAAAATTAATTATTAAATGGTAAACAAAAGTAAAAGTGTTGTAAAATGGTAAATAAAAGTAAGTAATTATAAAATGGTAAACAAAGTAAAAGTGTTATAAAATGGTTAATAAAAGTAAAGTATAAATTACGGTAGTCCTTAAAAAACATATAAAATCTTTACACTAATGAGTCTTCAACTGTATGCACACGTTCTTTTCGCACTTTAGGCAACGTAGCCCTTTCCTTTTTACCCGCACTACGCATAGCACTGGGCCACCGTCTGGCGAAATATGCACTTAAACTTATCGGTTCACTCTCACTTTGCTGGCGGTCAGCAGTAATCTGTTTCCGCGGTTGCACTTCACTATGCACTCTGGTTGACTCTGACGTAGTCGCCACAAACTCCTGTCTGTGGTGAGGCTCCACCCGGCTGCCCATGGGAAGCGAACAGCATTTGACTCTTCTCCAGATCCAGACTGCTGCCGCGCATAGGACAACTCCCAGCAGTATGTAGACGACGGTGTACTGGTGAATGTCATGGACTGATCGATGTACTGGTGAATTGGTGAATGTCATCGACTTCTGCTTTGGTGGATTTCAGAGTTTTGATCTGTTCTCCAAGAATGGATAGAGATCTGTTCAGACTCATGTCCTCTGGTAATGCTGTCTCCGTTGGTATTTGGACGTTCACAATATGGTTTATCTGGTCTAGCTCTGGTACGAACATATTTGGTGAAAAACTTAGGTGGTTCGATTGTTGTTGTAAAGCATACAACGTAAAATCTTTACTTTTAATGAAGCATTTCTGAGTCATGCTAATGACCCCTGCTCGAGTCAGCTGACGAACAGTGACTTGATCGTCGCATATGATTTTGATGGAATATGTGTCACAGCAAAAATAAAGGTATTGTGACGTGGAATGTAATTCTACCCATCTGTTTTTGCACGCTGTTCTTTCTGTTTTGCACCTTTGGTTTATTGGACTTGTTTCGCAAAAGTTTTCATCATTGTCCAAATTTAGGATGGGTTTGAAGAGCTCACACATGAAGGATTCTCCGTGATACAAACATGTGTCAAGTTCGTGTATGGTTGGTATAAAGTAAGCATCCTTTTTTAGGTTCACTGCGACGTATTCCGATATTGGTATTATGCTGGTCATGCTGTAATTGGTTTGTTGTGGAACTGGTATTATTTTATATAACTGAAAACTTTCTCTTGCTATGAGCGGGAATGTAATTTCGAAGATAATATATTTTTCGGTGACCCGAGCCTTTGTTCTCAGTAGTTTATAGATGTGTTGAAGATCTGTCTCTATGTTTTCGATTGGTAGGCCTAAATCTTGAGGCATTTGGCCATAGATAATTCGTAACTCACGTTTGAGCTGTGCTGGTGTCAGTAGATGCAGACTGATTTGACCATGGTAGATTTCCGATATTGTATCGATCAAAGTATCCTGTATCTGTTTCAAGTTTTGCATCATGTTAATGGTAGCTATAGAGACTAGTGTGAAATCCTGTTGTGTTGTCATCACATCGATTTCTTGTTGCAGCTTACTGTTAACCTTGTCCAAAGCATTTAAATGTTTATTTATGGTTTTGTGTTGCTTTGCTATTATGTCTTCAGTTCTTTGTAGTATATTGTGCTCTGCTTCGACGATAGATGTCAAGTTCTTCCACAACTGACCTTGGTGTTTTTGATTACGGTGCACAAGTTCAATGTCCTGCCTGTATTTTTCTGCGAAACTTTCGTCTAATACTCCGAATAATGAGTTTGCAATTGAGCCGACAACGTTGATAAGGCCGCGTCGTGTTCGTATGCGCTCGCCGTAGTGCTGGCTAAGCAACAGCTGGTTGTAGTATTGCAGTTCATTGTAATCGTGACGTATTCGTAGGAGTATCATATGACAGTGACTTGATTCCATAATCGTTTCACATGTTTGGTCGAGATATCTTGTAAAGTCATTGATGGCTTTGTCTCCTTGCCAATATGGAGCCATGTTAAAATATGTGACTAGTTTCCACTTATTTGAATTGTACTTTGCCCACAGTGTCAAAGTACAAACTTTTATTGGTATTAAATTGTGTAATATTGTATGACGCTGTTGTTGGTAATATTATACTTAAGAACAGTAACAATGCCAGTGCAATGTTTACTATCTTGGGGTAGGTACTGTACGTTCTGGTGTTTGATTGCGGGCGATTACGTTCTCTTTCGGTTCTAGTACTTTGAGGTTGTAGTGGTTTGCCTTTTTGTTTTTCTGGTATGGTTGGTTCCGTTTGGTCTATAGGTAAAACCGATAGTTTCACTATAGGGCGTTTCATGTAGCCATTTTTTGTTTTTAATGTCACTACTCTGACAAGTTCATCTTTTCCTGGATGGACTTCCATCACACGACCCATGGGCCATTTCCCTGCTGGTAAGTTGTCGTCATGTATCATTACAAGATCACCCACATTGACGTTCTTCTGGTATTTCATCCATTTGTTTCTGGTTGATAGTTGAGTTAAGTACTCTGTTTTCCATCTCTTCCATAAATCTTCAAATAATTTCGACACTAGATGCCACCTGGTTCTGGCGTCTTCTGCTGTGTCAATTACGGTTAAGCCTGGTCTTGCTGATAGGAAATGGGCTGGTGTGAGGAAATTTAAATCCTCCGGATCTTCTGATAGCGCACAAAGTGGTCGTGAATTGAGGCAAGCTTCTAGTTTTGATAAAAGTGTGGTGTATTCTTCAAACGTTAATTTTTGTAGTCCAATCACTCGTTTGAGGTGGTGTTTGAGACTTCGCACTGCTCTTTCCCAAAGTCCTCCTGCATGAGGCCAAGAAGGTGCGTTAAAATGCCATTCAATTTGTAATTCGGTTATCTCTTTAAAGAATGACTCATTGAAAACATTTTGAAGATGGTCGTATTGTTCTTGCAGCATTCTGTTGGCTCCAACAAAATTGGTTCCGTTGTCACTATAGATGTGACGTGGAGCTCCGCGCCGTGCTGCCATTCTGTTTATTGCGGCTAAGAAAGCTGAGCTGGTTAAATCTGAGACGAGTTCTAGATGCACAGCTTTCGTCACCATACATACGAAGAGCGCTATGTATCCTTTGGTAGTTTTTATCCCACGTCCTTTGTTTGCTTTCACTTCCACAAAGCCTGTGTAGTCGACACCACAATGATAGAAGGCGCGTTCGGGGTTCACTCGGGATGATGGTAGATCACCCATGAGCTGATATTGTTGGATGGGCTCTTGCTTCTTGCACGTAACACACTGTCGTATGACTTTCTTTGTAGCTGAGTATCCGCTGATTATCCAATAATTTTGTCGAATGTTTGATAATGTAAGGCGCGCTCCACCGTGGTAGGTTAGCTCATGAGCGTATTTAATTATTAGCGTGGTCATTTGATGGTTATGTGGTAATATAATTGGGTGTTTCATCTCTGAACTTATTTGTGCATTTCTTAATCTGCCCCCTACACGTAGGATACCATCTTGGTCTAGGATAGGGTATAATGGTAAAAGTTTGCTTTTAGAATGCACGTTTCCATTCTTAAGTAAGCAACTGACGTCACTTGCAAACTCCGTATGTTGCACACTTTTAATAATCAGCAGTTTTGCGCGACGGAGTTCATGTTATGTGAGATAGGGTTGACGGCCTGCCTTTGCAGTAGGTAGTCGTAGTATCCATGCAAAAATGCGCACGATTTTTGCGAATGAATTCCATTTGTTTAATAGATCGTGAATAATGTTTGGTATGGTCATGGTTGATTTCTGGTGTTTTTCCACAACTACTGCATTAGACTGTCTTATCTCTAAACTGGTTTCATAGGTGGATTGGAGTATGTCATGGTTTTGGAATGACTGAATCCATGATGGCCCCTGCCACCATAGATCATGGTTTCTTAATTGTTTGGTTTTTAATCCACGGCTGGCACAATCAGCTGGATTTTCAATGGTTTTGACATAACTCCATTTTTCTTTTGGTATTATCTTGGTGATCGCTTTCACGCGGTTTGAGACGAATGGTTTCCATCTCGCTGGATCTCCTTGAATCCATCCTAACACTGCTGTTGAATCACTCCAGCAATATATTTCCTGGTTATAAGAATTCAAGCAAGTTTGAACCTTTTGCATCAGCTGTGATAATAGTTGGGCACCCATTAACTCCAACCTTGGTATTGATATATCTTTACTAACGGGTACTACTCTTGCTTTTGCTGCGACCAGAGTTACCTCGTTAGAATTATTTTGGTTGCTGACTTTGCAATATATAACAGCGGCATACGCCTTGTTCGACGCATCACAGAATCCGTGTAATTGCAAGTTATTGGTTTTCTTTATTCCTAGCCATCGTTTTACTTCTATGGTGTTTATGTCCTTTATTTCTCCTCTTAAGTTTAGCCACTTGATCTTGATATCCTCTGGTAGCGCGTCATCCCAGTTAAGACTTGATGACCAGACACTTTGGAAAAGCATCTTCATGGTTATGGTTAATGGTGTGAGCCAGCCTAATGGGTCGAATATTTTTGATATGTCGGAGAGAAGCGACCTTTTGGTTGGTTTTGATAATGATACTGGCTCTAGTTTCGAGTCAAAGATGAACTTATCCTGCTTCGGATTCCATCCAAGTCCCAATGTTTTCGTTGAATCTGATTGTTTAAATTCGTAGATTTGTTGGTTCCACAAATCTTTTTCTAAGTCAGCGAGAAGTTTTGGTTCATTTGTGGCCCATTTCCGTAAGTTAAATCCACCCTTACTGAGTAGTTTTATTAGGTCTGATTTTAGTTGTTTAGCTTGTTCCATTGAGCTTGCTCCGCCACAGTAGTCATCCATATAGAAGCACTCTTCTAATGCTTTTGCTGCATCGGGAAAATTTTGTTTTTCCTCGGCAGCTAGTTGTTTTAAGCACATCATAGCCAAAAATGGTGCAGGCTTTGTGCCGTAAGTTATGGTTGTAAGTTGATATGTCTGGATAGGTTGGTATGGTGAGTCCCTCCATAATATCTTCTGATACGACTGATCTTCGGGATGTACCATTATCTGTCGGTACATTTTCTCGATATCCGCAGTGTAAACGAACTGATACTGTCTCCATTTTAGAATCAGCTCCTGCAGATCTTGTTGTAGGTTGGGACCTCGGTACATGACGTCATTCAAGCTAAGTCCTGTTAACGATCTAGCAGACGCGTTGAACACAACGCGCAACTTAGTAGTAGTTGACTCAGCACGAGTGACGCAATGGTGTGGTAGGTAGCACTCGGGTTTCGTACTTTTTGCTGACGGCATCATATGGTTTAAATTAAAATACTCGTTCATAAACTTTGTGTATTCTGTTTTCAATTCTGGATCTTTCTGTAACTTTCTCTCTAAGTTACGAAATTGCGCCAATGCTAATGGTTTAGTGGACCCTAGCTGTTCCTTGGTTTCTGGTTTGAACGGCAGTCGGACTTGGTATCTGCCGTTTTCCAATCTCTCTGTTGTTGATAGAAAATATTGCAAACATTCATGATCTTCGGTGGACATTTCAATCTGCTGGTTTATATCTTCGTTTTCCCAAAATCTTCGTAAATCGTCCGTATTGTGAAGAACGACGTTACACCTGTATCGTGGTGTCATTGTCCCACAAAGCAACCATCCTAGTTGCGTTTGTTGGGCTATTGGTTGGTCATCACTATCACCCCTCAAAAGGCCACCTAAGGCTATCTTGCAGTATACATCTGCTCCAAGCAGTAGGTCTACTGATCGACTGGTATTAAATTCTGGGTCTGCCAAATGAATGTTTTGTATGTGAGGCCAAGATGGTTTTATAAATGATTTATTTGGTAAACTTTTGATGAGATTATTCATTATAAGGGCCTCTCCTTCTAAGGCAAACTCACTATGAATTGATTTAATTCGAATGGTTATTACTCCCTTGCAACTGTTTTCTTTTTCTCCTACGCCGAATATGGTTCCTTTGCAAGGGTGTCTTCGTAGTTTTAAAAGTTGTGCCGCCTTCTCACTTATCAAAGAAATTTGAGAGCCCTGGTCAATCAAAGCCCTCATGGTATGGTATGTGCCATTGTATCCTGGAACTTTCACTAAGGCCGTAGCTAAGAGTGTTTCGGATACGTCATCCCAAGATACATGTGTTGAAGCTGCTGCTTGTTCATCATTGGTCACGCATGATGTCGCAAGTGTGTTCGCAGCCTTATGGTTTGGTTTTGCTGATGTATTTGGCCTGTTTTTGGTTAGAATTGCGTCATGCAATAATGAATTGTGTTTACTGTTGCATTTGCGACATGTTTTATTCGATAAACAAGGTTTATTAAAATGGTTAAATAGACAATTCGTGCAACAGTTTAGATGGTTGACCGTTTTTAGTTTTTGTTTTTTCTATGGGCCTGTGTCGCCTGAAATAAATGGTATTATTATTATTATTATTATTATTTGCATGAATTGGGTACACATCCATAACCCGTGGTCAGCATTACACAATGCGCAGGTGATCGACCGCGACACATGTAACGATTTCGTATAATTTTTCATGTTGTTTGGATAGCTTTTATTTGATGACTGCTGGTTATTTGAACTATAATATTTCTTCTGGTTTGCTTGGTAATTTTGTTGGTTTTGTGGTTGGGTGGTCATCTTTTGATTATTTGTTTCTTGTTTACGCCGTGATGCTTCTAAGGCGGTAAACTTGTTTTCCAAGAAATCTAGGAATTCTTGAAGGACTGGTAGTGCCCTGGGATTCTTCACTGACTCAATGTATTCAGCGAATGACTCACTATCAAGTTTCTGTGCTAACAAGAGTACCAACAGTGGATCCCAGGTGGTGATATCTACTCCTAGGTTTTGAATTGCGTGGAGACATTCTTTGGTCACATCATGCAGTTTTTTGATTGCCCCTATGGATTGTTGCTGCATACTAGGAATGTTCAGTAGTATGTTGACGTGAGACGTGAAAATAAGTCTACTGTTGCCATACCTGTGGTTCAGTATTTCCCAGCATACCTCGTAATTTTCCGAGCTTATTTGAAGATGGTGGATCAGACGCTCAGCCTCCCCTGCTACCTTGCTCTTTAAAAACTGCATTTTTTGTGCGTTCGATAACGATGGGTTTTTGTGAATGGTTTCTGTGAATAAGTCTTTAAACGATGTCCATTGGTGGTAGTTGCCTTGGAATGTTGGAATATCCATCTGTGGAGTAGACTTGTCGCGATGAGATACAGACCACATTTTAGAGTTTATGGTTTTCTTCAAATCGTTATACATTTTCTCATATCTGTTGAATTCCTCTTGGTACCAGACATCCTCATCTCCATTTTCACCTTCTATATCCCAGTGCAGGCTATCGATAATAGCCCAACGACTTTGAAGAGACTTTAATGCATCGTCGAACTCCCACTTGTTCTGAAGTTGGTCGATTTCTATGGTAGCTACTGTTCTCATGAAAGCTCTAAAGTTGATAGTTTGCTTTTTTATCATCCCTTCTAATTTACTGTCTTCATTTGGAACTCGCGTATCCCTACGTTGCTGTTGCGGTGCCTGTGAATGAGACGAATCCTCTGCTTGCTTTGATGTCCCCGCCACTGCCGGCGGCTGGTAAAGTTCTTGCTGTTTTGACAACAAGTGCTCCATGGTTTTGGTAATTAGCTGCTTGATCGACAAATAGACTTCCTCTGCTTTATCAAAACAACTTTTTATGTAATATACATGGTTAAATTCAGCAAGTTCACAGCACTTTCTATGGTTGCGTTGATATTCTCTCCAATAATTTTCTAAAATCTCCAACTTCCGTTTGCAGTAATCTATGGTTTTCCGTTCAGCTCCATCTTTTTTGATGTTAGTTAGAAGTTTAACCAAGGAGTCGTAAATCTCCGTTTGGCCGACTGCTAACTGCTCCATTATTCCCACGGTTAATTAAATACGCAAGTGAAAATAAAGTGTATAAAATGGTTTGGTCTGACCTTATATTCTCCTTACGCCACAGCTGCTCAATTTCTTCAAAATTGATCTCACTGCCTACCTACTTTCCCTATAAACTGGTAAAATATAAAACACTGGTTGCAAGGTCCCGGCGCACAAACACTTCACTGTACTTCGCTAACCGAGGCCCTTAATGCTCGAAGGACCATGTAGAAAATGGTCACTGGTAATTAATTAAATGCTCGAAGGACCATGTAGAAAGTAGCGCCTGCTTGGTTTAGCACTACCTTCTGAGTTGGTTGATATTTGGTTGATTTGGTATTCTATTAGACTGGTTTAATGATACGAAGTTATGGTTTAAAAGTTATATTGAATATACTGGTTATATATATTAAATGGTAAATCTAAGCTAAATTGGCACTAAGATGGTTTGATTTGGTTTGGTTTGAGTTACGCGGTTGGTATCCGAATACGTACTGAATGGTAATAGATGCGATACATGCATTTATGGAAATGCACGCAGGCAAAAGTGCTGAGCTGTTCGGTTGCAAATATTGTACCGAACAGTACAACTTGTCTTTAGTCCTTACATTGTTTTATACCTTTACATATTAAGGAAGAGTAACACAAGTAGTTCTACTTAAAAGCTGTTTTATTAAGTTCTACCCCGAAACACTGCATACTCATGTGCCAAATATCACCCAAATCTGTTCAGCCGTTTTAGTGCTAAATCGTAACAAACTCACTTTCACATTTATAATATTATTAGTTAGGATTGTCTCTTTCAAGTTACTTTGATGAATATTAAATTTTCTTAAGGGAACTATTTTTATAGTTCATTTAAAAGTATTAATAGTGTAAGTAGAAACAATGAGTTTGAATAATTTGCCTTAAACTGAAGGGTTATTTTTTTGGATGGGAAATTATCAAATATCTTCTCCCGCTCTGGACGGAGTGGGAGGGCGTGTCAGACTCTTACTGACTAAAACCCACCCGTGTTGCTATGTTGCCGGCACGGTATCCCTTTCGGACTTCCCCGCAACCCCAGCAAGCATCGGCCCTAGCGGACACCGTCAGTTTTGCTGACATCTTTTTGAGGCGCGCGTGGAACACAACGCGCCGTCGACCCGGGCCTGGTCCTTATCGGACGGCGAGCTACCCATTGCTCGCCATCGACAAAACCGCACCTACGGTGGCCGGAAATCGGCCTGCGATTCTCGACGCCCAGGGCATCTCCTGCGGCGGTTAGGGGCGTGAGGGCACAAAATTTTCCACTCCCGCTCGTTCCGCCTCCTCCTTCGCGAGCATTACTGCTTTGCAGAAGGAAGTGACAGCCTCCCATGCCTTCTCGCTCCGTACCATGGCCTGAACCAGGGCCGGACGCAAGAGATCACCGGCGCCCATCGCCTCCACGAGGACACGGTGATGCTCCACCCAAGCTGAGTAAACCTCCACCGTATGCTCCACCGTGTCCTCTGAGCGACCCTCACAATGGTGACACCCGGGCGTTTACTCCCGCCTTATCAGGAACAGGAACCTCCTGAAACAACCGTGTCCGGTGAGGACCTTCGTCAGGTGGAAGGTGGGAATGCCGTGGCGCCTCTCTAGGCACTCCTCAAAGAGGGGATTTATCGCCGCAATTGTGACGTGCCTTAACGTTGGTATACCTGGACGATATATTTATCTATTTTCAACTGAACACTGCTGAACACTGCTGTTACACTGCTTATTAACAAAAATGAAAGTTAAACATAAAAGCGATCTTATATTCCAAAAATTTGTAAGTTGGTCAAGGCACATTTTATTGTAACAGCCACTAGTTTTATTGATCAGACACTTAAATACCTTCATAAATATTATGGTTGATTACAAGATATATATTTTGTATCATCACTTGTGACTCAATTACCTTTATGTTAAAACATAGTTATGAGTAATCCTGAAACTCCCTTTAATTCAAGTCGATCACTTCTTGAAGAATAACGTGCCTCTGAATGTGTTTGGATTTTCGAAATGAATTTTATAAAAGACAAAATACGTTGTAACATTAACCGCATTTATCGCTTGGAGATTCTAGGAGACAACTTCGTTGACAAAGATGTGCAGTCTATGCTTCTCCCCTTGAATCTAGTGCAACATTTTTTCTTTTGTCCCAAGTATAGAATTAGGGACAATTTTATTTCCCCAAATAGTTTTCGATCGTGTTTAATGTCTTTATGTGGCACGATAATGTTCATATGTTTTGTTTTCTATCGCTTCTATTGCCGAATATTCAGCAAACAGCTTGATGAATATTATAAGGTCGACAATGTCGGAATCAATTACTTCGATTTTTTCTTTCCTTCTATTGGATTTCTTATTAATTTTTTCGCCGGTGTTTTTCAAACCAATGAAAATATCATGTTTGTTTTAAAATTATCGTACATCCATAGATTTCTTAATAATAAGACCACATTCAAACATTTTATCGTAGGTAATTGGTTAAGTGTCATTTTGATTTTGGTTGTTGGTATTATTCTTACTATCCTCATTTGTATAAGCTTTAAACTTCCATCTTACAATATTTTATGTGGTTTAATTGTAATAAGCTTTGATACAAATATTGTGTATGCTATCAGACTTATTAAGTTGTTAAAAAATAAAGTTGATCTTTGGAATATTCAAGCTTTGAATTTTCAAAGCTTAGGAGAAAGGAACGGAGAGGATTATTGTAATCATTTATATCAGGCCTTTGTTCATATATTAGATTGCTATGATATCTATAGGATTTCTTTTCATCAAATGGTAAGTAAGAAACAAGTTATCTACAAAATAGTTTTCCTGAGTTGATTTACAAATTCATATATCAAAGTTAAAATAATTACAGATCGTGTTTCACTGTACAAGCACCTTCTGCAACTCCTTGAATCGCATTCAGACATTACTTGAAAACGAGAAATATGCTGTGAGTATTCTCCTACAGAATGTATATAAATTCATAGAAAAGGCTTTAAACGACTTTAACTACTTCAATTTGGTCGGTTCCGTGGATCCCGGCACTGAACTCACTTCCTTTGAATTTCGCCAAAAGTATGATCGTTTTATTTTAATATGTTCCGGTTTAACGTCTGTATTTTTTTATGATGGGGGATAAAATTTGAAACCATAGATGTCTTGAGAAACCATGACACCATAGTCAATATAAATATTATAGCTTAGATAATACAAAACAACAGAAGCATAGCAACAAAACAGTATTTTTTTTCAGGGTGAAGAATATGTTTCCGTAATATGGATAACAAACACTTGGCTAGCTAAGACTTTGTTGTTAGAAATTATATTGAGCGTGGAGTTTGAAAAATTCTACATTGCTGTGAATAAAGTTCAAGACACATGCGCAGTCTTGTTGAACTCAAACTGTACAGGTATTACGATCCAACAACTGTATGTATTATTATTGCTTTTATATTGTCATTACATAATTACTTCGATATTGCCTGTGATTGTGTGATATATCTGTCGCAGATGGATTGCATAGTTAGCTGTTTTATAAAACAGTTCCGTTATGTAAAACAGCTGAACGACGTTTTGCGTTTGTTTCATAATTACTGAACTTTAACACGCAGAATTGCAAAACGTTTTGCATTTATCAATACAATGGATTAGAGGTTATGTAAAACAGCGTGTAATGAAACGTCAGATTGTAGATTTTAGTTCTAAAGTTTGACACTCGTGACTCTATATTTCATTACAACAATATGAGTGAAAATGTCCCTCATGTCTAAAACTCTAGTGGCAACAGTGATTTTAAGGACAATTTTAACAAAAAGTTATCAGAGTTTCATGAAAGTCAGTCCAAGAAATAACGACCAACGAGGAACTAGCGCTCGCTGGCTGCAGCCTCGGCACTAATCGCTTTGCTTGCGCCTTTTTGATCAGTTCCAACCATGCTGCAGATAAACCATTCTGCATTACGTCTAAACTGGGGTAGCTGTTTTATTAAACGAAGCCCAATGGCAATCAAGCTGAACGTTGTTCAGCTGTTTGACATAACGAAGCTTATTTGTACAACAACTGACAGTTTTGTAAAACAGCCGACTCGGGAATTCATCTGCGACATATCTAGTACCTACAGTTCTTCGTGTAAGAGTTTGTCTGGAGAATTACCACCACCTTCCCTTTTTCTGTTGCCAAGCAGCGTTGTAGTGTCTCGGTTTGAAGAGTATGAGTCCCGGTTATATAACATGCACATCAGACTTTTTTCCTGATATGGCAATACATCTGCGATATCTTGGGTGGTAATTTCCACCAAATGGGACAATTTGAAATCAGATATTAAAAAATATATTATGTAAGGTTCCCGTAATTTTTACGGGTGTGTAACGTTTGAAATAATAACAAAAGTTCCAATGATCATATGACCTAATTTCATTTAATATACTTTTTTTAATATAACGATGAAATGATATAATGAATTATTGACATAATTTAATTTTACCTAATTTTATATGGTAGAATAATGAACATTTTCTATAATGTGCTTTTGGATTAATATTCAATTAGTAAAATATTCAGTTACTATAATATTCAAAATCCATAAGTAACGTTTAATATAATTTAGAAACATGTACTTTGTTTTGTATATTTTTGCAAAAACTGATTAGATTTTAAACGCCTGCTATTTGGGTTAGGTTAGATTAGAATATTTATTTATTTATTCTTTAGAAAGCTTACAGTCTAATATCTATTTACTATGTACAATAGCGCTTACGATTGCCATTTAAAAGCTTCCACAAATTGAAAACTATGTACCTAAAATTAAAAAGAAAGAAAAGATAAAGGATACAAAAATAAAAATAAAAACCAATAGTGACCATTAAGGCCTCGAATCTTGTGGGCAGCGGGGCGGCGGTGGCAGCGGCGCGGAAGCGGCGCGTTCATATGCATAGATTTATATGTAACTGGCCTCGAAAGCAGCGGCGCGGGGAGCGAGCGGTTCCTTATAAAACTATGCGTTGCCGCGCCGCCGCCGCCGCCGCCGCGAAGCGAGTGTGCCGTGGCAGCGGCCGCCGAGCTCCAGATCGAATTCGTGAATCATTTGGATTTCGGAAGTCAGTATCTTTGGTTTTGTGTTTTGTTATTTGCCACCGACTTACAAAGTTCAAGTTATTTTTCACTTTGTAGTGGTTTTTTGGAAGTCGGTTGTTTTTTTTTGTAAAAAAAAAATTTATTTCTCGCTTTTTAGTGGTTCAATTTGTAATTTATCTATGTTACATTTGCCTAATGCCAAGTGCTCATCACTTTTTACAGTATATTGTTTTTCCCGATGCAAGAACGTTAATCGTTAAGAAGTTCTCCTGGTACTTCACCATCAGCTTCACTTATCCATATGCATAGTGACGAGCATAAATTGCTTGACACATATTAAAGTAATCGAATCGCAATCCGTTAAATACTTATTATTGAATAGTCCCGATGGCTATCTCTGGTCTTCATTATCAGTTCCACTTTACCAAATAGTGCTTACCGAGAGCAACTGTACGAGTTACTATGAAAAATACCCAAATAGCTATAGTTGTGCCTATAATATTTGAAGAGTTCCCTCGATTTCTCCAGGATTCCATCATCAGATCCTGCCCAGATGACAATGGGACCATTTCGAAAGCATACCCTTTCAAACAAAAAAAGAATTTTGCAAATCTATTTATAAATGACGGAGTTATGCCCGAACATACATTAAAAAAAAATATATAAACATCCGAATTGATAACCTCCTCCTTTTAGAAGTCGGTTAAAAAGAGCATTTTACAAATTGAAAATAAAAAGTAAGTTCAAAAACTAAACTCGACTACTGAAAAATCACGCTCTAAAAGTATGAAACAAGAAAATGTTTCAGACAGAAATCAAGACATACATACAAACATACCGGTCAAAATCATAATCCTCCTTTTTGCTTCGCCGTAGTCGGATAATTATATGAAATGAACGTTATTCTAAATGTTATTAGAAAAAAAGAAAGTTATGTGCAAAATAACATTAGATCACATGAAATTAGGTTATTTGTTTTTATAGCATATGAAAATTGTATCATGTGAACGTTATTTCAAGTGATACACATAATAACATCACGCCTTGTTTCCCCGAAGGGTTGGGCAGAGGTTTCCCTGTAGCAGGTACACCCACATTTCGCCAGTTATGTTTAAGTCCCATGTATTAGGGGGCGAGCCTATTGCCATCAACCGTGCACAAATCCAGACTCCTTGCTGCTACTGAGAAATTCCAGATAGAAAAACGAAATAAGACTTTGCCCGACCCGGGAATCGAACCCAGGACCTCATGCTCAGCTACTGCTGAGCATACTGCTGACCACTAGACCAACGAGGTAGTCAAGTGATATTATACCATTTATACCATCTGTTATTATGCCATATATGCCACACCCAATTTTTACAGCCCTAATTGTTGCAGATGAAGAAAAAAGGTTGTACAAGAATATTAAACGCCTACTTGAAACGACATTCGACAAGATGGATGCCTGCGGAATGTTCTACGTTGATGCAACTCTACCGCTCGAAATGATGGCGTTAGTTAGTAACTATACTATTGTGTTGCTACAGTTTGCTTTTTTGTAATTTCCATAGCATTAAAATTCTTTTGAGACTTATTAATGTGCTAGAAGTGTTTTACTATATTTTTGTACCTGTTTATCCTCAAATTCTATATGGGTTCAGATCGCTGGGAATAATTGAATGAATACTGCATTCAATCTGCCTAGCCTTTTCCCAACTATATTGGGGTCGGCTTCTAGTCTAACCGGATGCAGCTGAATACCAGTATTTTAAATGGAGCGACTGCCTATCTGACCTCCACAACCCAGTAACTGGGTAATACGATACACCTTGGTAAGACTGTCAGAGTTTCGAGCTTCTGACGACCCGTAACGACTGTCAAAGATCCACGAATGACAGCTGGGATCAACGGCTTAACGTGCTTTCCGAGGCACGGAGGAGTCTCGGTATTTAGAAATGGTCACCCATCCACGGACCAACCCGGGCAAGCGTAGCTTAACCTGACAGATCGACCCGAGCAGCTGTTAGTATTTAGCCACAAGCTCCTGCTTGCTGCTGAATGAATACTGCATTGAACATACATAATTTAGGAAACTCATTGCACTCTGCGCAATTTTGGTTGCAGAAGCTCCGACCTACCATCCGGCCGGTCGTGATGCGATTCTTTTATTAGCGCGAGTGTAAAGCGATTGTTATAAATTATACAATACGTACATGAATCCGAAAAGTCAGAGGTGTGTGCTTTGGGTTTGAACTCGAGAACTTTGACTTGGCAGTCCGACGGTAACACCACTAGGCTATCACTGCTAATTTATAATAGTCTGAAATTGTCAATCCACCCTGAGTAAGCGTGGTGATTAATTCTCATGCCTTCTCTGTATGAAAAGAGCCTTTGCCCTGCAGTGGGACAGTTATAGGCTAGTATTACTAGTATTATCTCAAAACAATGAACTATTAGCTGTCCACAAAGTTCCATACTAATTATTTCTCAAGCTATACGATTTCATTATCATTAGGCGAGTTACCCGACGCCGGAGTCAGACTAACTCATAATCTCTAATGAGTACGCTGCCGCTCGTAAAAACTTCTAAGAGTTAGTTCCCATAGCGAGAAAAGTCGAGGAATATGAACACTTTCTAAGATTTTAACAGACTTTAAAAAAAAAGGAAGTGGTTGTGCATTCGGCAATTTTTTTTTTTTTCATTTGTTCTTACTGGTTTCTCCGTGATTACTGGGTCGATTTACGTGATAATTATTAAAACGACGAAATCGTCACGTAAGGAAAAAGCGTTATACCCCCTCCATGCGACTTTTTCTATTTCTGTCTCTTTCTATTATATACGACTGTGTATAGTATAGTTTGGTGGCAAAAAACGAAAACGTAAAACCAAACACACCGACTTCCGAAATTAAAGCAATTTTTCACTTTGTAGTGTTTTTTGGGAACCGGTTGTATTTTTGTAAAAAGATTAAGTTATGATCTTCATGTTTCGCCATAGACAGGCATACAAATATTTTAAAGGAAACGAGTTCCATATAATTTTGCAAATAGTATCAATAATAACAGTGTAGGTAACAGTCATTATACTTACTAGTACAAAATGGTACCTAATTCTAAAATGTTTACAATGTTCAGTGACAGTTTTAAATCTATGTAGTATTTAAATATCAGTAAATCAGTAACAATATTTATCACTTTCTTTTTATCAAAGAACTCTTTTACACTATGAAAAGTATTACCTACAAGCCATTTATGTTATTTAAACTTAAAATATTTCAGAGGGAGTTCCCTAATATCTTTTGGGATATTGTTAAACATTTTTACTGCCGTGATAAAACAATTTTTATGGCATAATGTACTTTGGTGTGTGGGCATTCGTAATCTTGTTGGGTCTCTACGGGTATATTTTGAATTTACTTCGCATGCCGTAAAAAAAATTGAGTTTTCTTTTAAAAAAACACCTGCTTGCATTATATAAAGTCCTTTCAAGGTTAGGAGTTTAAATTTTTTAAACAGAGGTCTGCAGGACATTAAGGGACTTATGCCTCAGATAGCTCTTAAGCATTTTTTCGGTACCAAAAAGGCTTCGTATGTTCGTAGAGTTACCCCAGAGTAGAAGACCATACCGGATTAACGAAGAAACATATCCATGATAAGCAGTAAGAGCAACTACTTCACTCGCGGTACGTTTTAAACGTTTTAGAGCAAATACAAATTGGTTTGGTTTTTTACCCAGGTGATCTATATGGAATTTTCAATTACAATGCTGGTCGAGAACTAATCCTAGAAACTTGAATTCTTTAACTTCATTAATTGGTTGTCCGTGGCAAGCGATTTATATGCTTTTGGTTTAGAATTATAAATTTGAAAATTGATGTATTTTGTTTTACTTCAATTCGTACACAAATTATTATTTTCGAGCCATTTTAAAACTTGTTTTACTATTTCGTTTATTTGCTGTTCGTGATCTTTTTCTGATTTATTATCATCTGATACTATATCAGATATGTCGTCAGCAAAAAGTAAACATTGGTGATGGAGAGCCGTAGGTAAATCGTTGATATAAATTAGAAAAAGTAAAGGACCCAGAATACTTCCCCGCGGTACTCCTGATTTGGTCGGACTAAATTTAGAACTAAAAGAAGTGGACTCACCATTTTTTATTTAATGACCTTTTGTTCTCGATTCGATAAATAACTATTGATCCAATCAATAGCTATTCCTCTAATACCGTAACGATTGCATTTTTGTAGAAGTAGCTCATGGTTTACAAAGTCAAATGCTATGCTTATGTCAAAGAAAATGACTGATACTGGTATGCGTTTATCTAATTTTTCGATCACACTTTTTATTAATGTAAAAGCTGCTAGAGTTGTGGATTTCCCCCTTTGAAAGCCGTTTTGTTACTCTTTAATTATTTGAAATTCTAAATAATTCATGAGACGACGATGCATGACTTTTTCTAAATTTTTTGAAAAGTTAGATATTAATATTATTGGGCGGTAATTGGAAAAGTGATTTTTTTCACATTTTTTAAACATTGGTTTCACAATAAGTTGCTTAAGTCTTTTTGGAAAAATACCTTGCCAGAATGAGAGGTTAATTAAGTGTTCAATGATTGGGGATATATAATGGTAACGGACTAACATATAGATGTAAAACAACCGATTTAAAACGTTTTAAATAAAATGTTGCTGTTTTAAACCCCAAATAAATCATTTTAAATGCGCCAGTTTATGTAGATGCATGTGTGTGTATGGTAGACGAGCTGGCAACGTTGCGTTGAGCCAAGAGTGATGACGTCAACAAGAGTGCGATAGTGTGAGTTTGGTTTTAAAACTAATCAAATTGATTATTTATATCGTTTGAAAACAAAGAAAAAAAATTTACCAACACAGAGTTTTTAGGTACTCCGTTATATCCCTACCTCGCTAAAATCAAGAAAATGTAGTTATAATTAAGAAAAACATAGTCATCAATACCAATACAAACCATTTCTGGTTTAATGGTACAAAACAAACATGAACCTGTATCGAGACTGTATGTATAAATAAAAAAAAAAAAAAAAAAAAAAAAAAAAAAACCGTTTTAAATCGAAAAAAATGGTTTATTTCGGTTTTAAACGTTTTTTTTTTCATTGTCAATAGATTGGTTTAAATGGTTTTAAACCGGCCTTACATCTATAGACTCGCACACGAATGGTTTCGTACCACCGTATAATATTTAGCAAAATTCGCCGAATAAAACACGTTGCTTGTATGGGAACCCCCTTTAATGATTAACTTTATTTTATTTTTATTATTTGTTTTTATAGCGGCAAAAGAAATGCACAATCTGAAAAACTCCAACTGTGTTCCTATTACGGTTCATAAGATACTGCCCGCCAATAGACAGACGGACAGATGGACAGCGAAGCTTTAGTAATAGGGTTTCCTTTGGCACACTTCGGGTTTGGAACCCTAAATATGAACCTTCACTGGAGCAAAGCGTCTGATGTCGGCTTAAATAAGTTGCGGCGGACATACGGTCACTCGCCTAGGCCATTTTAATGCAAACTGTTAGCAGAAACTGCCTCGTTGTTCTAGCGGTTGCAAACGCTACTGTTGAGTGTTGCTGTTGACCGTCAGGTCGGGCAACTGCTATTTCATTATCACCCCTAGTGTTAATTAGTTGTATCACCATATTAATTCCGGCAAACCCTAATTTATAAACTTGGGGCTTAGGGATTACCCTCGAAAATAGGAGGAAAACATCATCATCATCAGCCTATAATGTTCCCACTGCTGGGACACAGGCCTTCTCTCTGTGAGAGGGAGATTCAGATTCAGATTATTTATTTGTAAACATAGGTAACAGATACACAGGTGTGTGAGATGTTACATTTTGCCGTAATCCACCACGCGGGCCCAGTGCGGGTTGGTAGATGTCACATGTCTTTGAATTTTCGGTTGTAGGACATTCCTTCCGGAGGGAAACATAACCAGGGTTATTGTATCCCAGTTATGTGAGGAGTCCAAATTGAATGCCGGAAATGGTGGAGACTACCCTTTTGGGGTTGTGGTACAATTTATGACAAAAAGCGAGAACTTATTGTAAATTAAATCCAGGGTAAAGTTATAGATCCCATGGGCTCCCCCGCTGACGCAGAGTCTCCGGCCCCAGCTTGTGGGGGACGTAGTGAGTGCTCTGTTCCCTTCAAGAGGGGAACATACTCCCCCGCCCATGGCTCTGCCTATTGTGGTGCCCGATGCAGACCACACCGCCGACGACGACGACGATGCTCCGGAGGTGACCGAGGTAGAAATGAGAGTGGCGGTACGCAAGACGAGTGCGAAAAATACCGCCCCAGGACCCGACGGCATACCTGGAAAAGCCTGGATCCTGGCCATGGGGGCTCTCGGGCCTCGACTAAGGGGGCTCCTAAGCGCATGTAGAGGGGCCAGTTCCCACTTCGTTGGAAGACAGGCAAGCTGGTCCTCATCAGGAAGCCGAGGCACCCTGCAGACTCTCCGTCCGCTTATCGGCCCATCGTGCTGCTCGACGAGGTGGGCAAGCTCTTTGAAAGAGTCATTGCACACCACCTCGTCGGGCGGCTGGTGCGGGTGGGGCCGGATTTGGTGGAGAGCCAATTTGGTTTCCACAGGGGGCGCTCTACGGTAGACGCCGTACGGGATACTGTGGCCCGGGGTGGGGTCGTCTTGGCGGTGTCTCTAGACATCGCCAATGCCTTCAACACCCTGCCCTGGAGTTGCATTAGGGAGGCACTCCGGTATCACCGGATGCCGACCTATGTACCTCTGTCGTGTGGTCGAGGCATATTTGACGGACAGGGCCGTCATCTACCCCGGTTACCAAGAAGAGTGGAACCGGCGAGAGATGTCGTGCGGTGTCCCACAGGGATTGGTCCTGGTGCCGCTTCTGTGGGACATCGGATACGACTGGGTGCTTCGCGCCGACCTCCCTAGTGGCGTCAGCGTCGTTTGCTACGCTGACGACACGTTGGTCCTGGCGCACGGGAGGTCGTACCAGACGGCGGCTGACTTGGCGACACGTGGGGTTGCCTGACGGTTGAAGTCGGAAAGTTATATAACTTTGTCAGGCAGTTGTCCACCAGACACAATACCCGTCTAGTCAAAGGATCCTCCCATTTCTATAGAGGATGAGTAAACTTTGCAGCCTGTTCCTTATACCTCTACAGACCTATTATTGACTGTATTGGGTAGATCATAGACTTTCTAGCCTAGTGTTAGTCCTATTATGTTCTGTCTTCATCATAGAATTACACAACATGGTACTACTTAGTAACACTTAGGTGTTTTAGTGCTGCGTTGGTACTTCATAAATTAGTTGAGAAGCTTTAGAGTTATGAGGAACAGGGTTGAATATTCCTCATTCTCCGTAGAAAAAGGAGGCTCCTCCGTTCAGCCGGGTGTTGTGTCTGGTGGGCTACTGCCCGATGGTTGTTATCGGGCTGTTGTATAAATACTCGCGGAAAATCTGCATGCGCGATGTAGGATTTGAATGACGTCAGGTTTAATGCGTAGTTTATAATGTACAGGGTGTTTAAATACCTTTCACGAAGCCATCATCTTCATATTCTGTACAGCAAACGAAGTCATCATGCCATGCCAAGCCTAGCCTTTTCCCAACTATGTTGGGGTCGGCTTCCAGTCTAACCGGATGCAGCTGAATACCAGTATTTCACATGGAGCGACTGCCTATCTGACCTCCACAACCTAGTGACTAGGTAACACGATACCCCTTGGTAAGACTGGTACAGCAAACGAAGTATATTTCTGAAAAAAAAAAATTGCTACGAAACGACTTTCATTTTTAGGGTTCCGTAGTAAACAAGGAACCCTTATAGTTTCGTCACGTCCGTCTGTCTGTCTGTCTGTTTGTCTGTCCGCGGTCTAGCTCCGAGACCCTTAGTACTAGAAAGCTGTAATTTGACATAAGTATACATATGAATTACGCCGATACAGTGGTAAAACAAAATTATGAAAAACATTTTTTTTTAGGGTACCTCCCATACACGTAAAGTGTGATGTTTTATTTTTTATTTTTTAGGGTACCTCCCATACACGTAAAGTGTGATGTTTTATTTTTTATTTTTTTATCCCATAGTGTGGGGTATCATTGGAAAGGTCTTATAAAAACATTATAAGTTTGTGAAAACCATTTTTGGATTCAGGGATACGTTTGCAAAATATTAAGCTTTAAAGTGCTAATTTTTGTTAGAGTCAAGTGTCCCCCCCCCCTGCTAGCTAAATGGTTGGTTTTGGATGTGTGAAAAAAATCACAGCAGTAGCTTATATAACGAAATTAAAAGAAAAACTATCACAGCTAAGTAAACTTTACTAGTTATCGAGTAATAATCGACCAACTTAACTTTGCAGTTGCAAAAACACGTTTTCCCATACATTCCGTATGGGAGAACATGTTTATCAACTACAAAGTTAAGTTTTTTTTGGGATAAATTCATCCCAACTACGGAACCCTTCATTGTGCGTGGTCCGACACGCACTTGGCCGGTTTTACTGTGATAATTCTCTGTTTACGGTAGTGCTAATTACAGACACTTTTGAATTGTTAAGGGGTCGATCAGTCAAAAAGATGATGCTAGTTGCCCATTCGAATTCGACTTAGAATGTGTCAACTTTATAATGAAATTACAAGGGACAATAACAGTATCAACATCTTTGATTCTCGTGCCGCTGCTTTCAAAAGACATGTGCGTACTCTTTCTTTTTAATATTTTTATTAATCTTGTAACGCTTTAAATAATGTAACTTTGTGTCACTTATGTATTTTACTTGGTGTGTTTGGTCTCCTACACATTCCTTGCCTAAGCAGAAGGGTGTCGGAGGGCAGACGCATAGACCTAGCTGTAATTTTGTGAACTAAGCTTTTTACTGTAGTTGTCATTTATTATTATTTTTATTGCTAATCATGTTGTGCGATTACGCTTTGGGTGATAATCAGGTCGAAACCTATAATGTGAACTTAGTGATATACTGTGATTGTTACCTGTCGTAGTTGCCTTGTGAATAAATAAATAAATTCCAAAGCGTAGTAGATTTCTATAGAGAAAAATGGACAAGAAACTCCATGGAGACTCTTTTTAACCGACTTCCAAAAAGGAGGAGGTTATATGTTCGTCGCGTATGTTTGTTTTTTTTTTTTGTATTTCCACCGATTTCTCCGTCAATTGTGGACCGATTTTGAAAATTCTTTTTTTGTTTGAAAGGGTGTGCTCTCGAATTGGTCCCATATAAATTTTATTAACTTTGCTTAGATAGTTTTTGAGTTAGCTACAAAATACGTATTTTTTTCCCACTTAGTAGGTGGCAGGTATTGGTATTCGAATGTGTTTGGGGTAGGTACCACTTGACAACTAAAAAGTGAAAAATAAAAACTTTTACAAAAAAAGAAAACAACGTCGGTTGTTTTCTTTTTTTGTAAAAGTTTTTATTTTTCACTTTTTTCACTTTAATTTCGGAAGTCGGTGGCAAAAAACGAAAATACAAAACCCAAGACACCGACTTCCGAAATTAAAGTTATTTTTCACTTTGTAGTGTTTTTTTTGGAGGTCGGTTATTTTTTTTGTAAAAAGTTTTTAAAATATTGTAAATAAATCGTGTGAAATACTATCTTTACTAATTTGATTTTATAAGTAACTGGTTAATTTTGAGCCGTGGGCGATGCCATCAATAAGTTATATGGTACACTAGTGACTCCGAAATCTTACAAGCCACTAAGAAAATAAATACTAATTAAAAAAACCGGCCAAGTGCGTGTCGGATCACGCACAACGAAGGGTTCCCTAGTTGGGATGAATTTATCTCAAAAACAAAGTTAACTTTGAAGTAGAGAAACTTCGATCAATTATAGTACTAGATTCCCGATGAGCGCTTCAAAAACGGCCCGAAAAATAAGACCACGAATACTTTTGTGGTCTTATTTGAAATTAGTATGATCCAATCATAGCCAACATTAAGACGTCAAAATGCTGCAGTGCGCGTTCAAATACTCTGTAAATAACCACCGTAACACCAAGGTTTTGGAAGGAATATCTTTTTTTCGGTAAGTTTAAATCATTAAGTGTTTTTCATAAAAAAAAAACAGAATGAAATTGTAAATTTAATTCAATTAGCTAATATTATAATTATTTGGCCAATGTTTGCTACAACGCACCAACTATTGTATCAAACATCGACTGTTCTCGAACAGGGAATGCATGGAATAGTGTTGTTATTTTATAATGTTATTTTTGTTTGTAGATTTCCTAGTGACCCATTTCGCTGTGCAGATAGGTATCTATTGTCGCGAAAGAAAGAGGAGAAGAAATATACAACCCTTGTAAAAAATACAGAATATGTTCGATTCATTTTAACAGATTCGACATAACTGGAAACACGCAAAGGCGTAGATTACTAAAAACAGCGGTTCCCAAATTGCAGGTAATAGTAAAAGAGTATCTACTACTTTTTGAATCGGTCAAAAATATTTGCCATCATACAAAACGAACAATACAAAAAAAAATGTATTCTGCAACTCCACGTCTTTCAATACTTACTGTGTTCTGAGCATTGAAATGTAATACCAAGAACTACGTCTAGTTCCACAATAGAATAAGCACGAAATTATAAACAAAATGTTTTTAGCCTTATTACTTCTAAACTTAAGTTTAATTTTAGAATAAATATTTTTGTACTGATGACTTTTTATTTTCAAGCGACATTGCATAAAAACCCTTCTCCGATGAAAGGACTTAAATAAATATATTTTGCAATGGTAATTAAACTTTATATTTAAGCATTAAGGTTTATAATAAACTAAAGTTGTTAATATTATTAAACTTTTTTCTAAGAAATGTTGTTGTTTACGTGTGTGCAAACGTGGCCACATGAGCGACGTATTTTTGTTCCTGATCCTTAATCTAGTACTATTATTGATCGAAGTAGAGAAACAAGTTTTTCCATACATCGATATACGTCACGGTCAATTCTCCAACTGCAAATATAACTGTTGATACACTGACTACAAATTAACAATTTTCGGACTTTTTCCTTTACTTGTGCTGTGAGATCTTGCTTCTTGCCTCTCATGACGCTAGGTCAACGAGAAGTACTATGTAGGTTTTGATTTATTTGCGAATATTAAAATATGTTAAATAAATTGTCGTTTTTTAATGCCTTTACTTAGATGCTTGATTTTTTTAGAGCTCCAAGGGAACATCAATCTACTTCCTGGCAAAATGGGTCATGATAGACTGACGGACGGACACCGAAGTGATACTATGACTTGCTAACGACTCGGACACAGTGTCCGAATCCGAAATGTTTTTTTACTGATGATTCGGACACCAATAAAAAAAGCAGTTTTGTACAGTCAGATAAAAAAACTTCCTACGATTTCTTAATTTCATTGTTAAAATCCGTCATCCGCCCAGCCTGTAGTTGTAAAAAAACTGTTTCTAACCGGATTTTAACGAAAGCAGCCGTTTTTAATAAATAATATTACAAACCCACAAACATAGATACGTGATTATATTGTAGATTAATATGAACCAATATTTATAAGGTGTTGATTTTTGTAGTAAATATACGTTTTGAATGATATTTGTATTTTTTTTTTCAACAAGTAATTACCTATTAAAGTTTAATGTGGTGATTTACAGTGATACACGTCCACAAAGTAATTTATTACCGAAACATGCCGCCTCCAAATATTATATTTTAAAACTTTTTATCTGACTGTACTAAACAGCTTCATTAACTTGAGTGTCCGAACACATTATGGCCGAATCGTCAGCAAGTAGATCTTATAAGTGTTCCGTTTTTTCCTTTTGATGCACGGAACCCTAAAAAGATATTTAACTAAAGCACTTAAACAAATTGGCTAAATAGTAATTAAGGCCAAACTGGTCATTAAAACCACAATTATAATAAAAAATGGCGGATTTAACCTCACTAAAGACGCTGAGAAATTTTTAATAATCTTAGAAATAAATAAGCATTACAGAAAACTAAGATTAAAGAAAATGTGACTCGTTATAGAGGTACTTAAGAAAATTATGTTATCTAAAATATGCGAAAATAATCAGAAAAAGAAAACAGTAAAAAGGTACAATATTATGGCCGTCAAATAGTTTCGATCGCGTTGATTGAATTTTTTAACAAATGTCATCATCATTTCACCCGAAAGACGTCCACTGCTGGACATCTTATACTCTAAGGCTGGACATAGGCCTGCCATAATGTATGACATACGAGAAAGCTGATTGTGATATCCGGACAAACACTAACATGTTCCATAAGAGTTCAACTGTCATTAATGAGACACAATATAATTTTAATTGTTATCGATCTCCAGGAGAGCTCTTGACAGCCAAGGGGATGCATTTCTTGTGTCAATTTATTTAATTCACATTTTCAATTTTCCGTATCACAGCCATTTCATAAAACTGTAAAAGAATGACAGTCGTGACTGAATATACGGACAGTTTAAGTTTATTTATTTAGCGGCTTCGCCCGCGCAATAAAATTATAATAATAATAATAAAAGCCCATGAATGGTTTGCATCATACTTAAAGGATAGGGTACAATTAGTAGAAATTGAATATTTCGATAACACCACAAGTGAAATAATTAAAACAAGATCCGACATTAAAGCAGTTAACGCGTCAATTCCTCAAGGAAGTGTGACAGGCTGCCTTTTGTTTCTTATATATATAAACGATCTTCCTAAAATTATAAATGGACCATGTGTTCTATTTGCGGACGATATCTCTCTGCTCACCTCATGCCAGAACGATGACAATATAAACGCTAAATTAAACTCCCTTCTTTCTACAGCTGTAAACTGGATGAATAACCATAATCTAGAAATTAACTTCACCAAAACAAAATTAATTACTTTTCATCCCCATCAAAAATCCCCATTAAAACTAAATTTCATTTTTAATCATGCAAAACTGGAACAAGTAAATGAATTTACTCTCCTCGGTTTGTCTATAGATACCCACATAAATTGGAAATCCCATATACAGAAAATAAGAGGAAAACTATCCAAATTTTCATATGCCCTACGCGAGATTAAAAAAACTACCAACCTGCAAACTGCACTTGTCACTTACTATGCATATGCCCAGGCATGGCTCAGCTATGGGGTCATGCTGTGGGGTAACAGTACAGACTCACAAACCATTTTCATTTTACAAAAGAAGTTAATTCGAATAATAACCAACATAGAACAAACAGATAGCTGCAAACCATACTTCCGAAAACACAAAATACTCACACTGCCCTGTTTATATATCTTAGAATTATGTAAATTTGTCAGAAAACATCCAGATTTTTACACCACTTGCGAACAAACACAAACAAAATACACCTTTCGACACAACAAAAACAAAATACACATACCTCAATCCCGTCTCAAAATACACTCAACCAGCCCTTTAGTTATGTCTATAAAAATGTATAATAAATTGCCAAATGACATTAGAGAAGTAAGCAAAACAAATATATTTATTAATAAATTGAAACAATTTCTGGAATCCAAGTCATACTACTCAGTAAAGGAGTTTTTAGATGACAAATTGATTGCAAAATAAAATTATTCTTTCTCTCATACACCAAACATTATGAAATATAATATAATAAGGAATATAGGAAATCAAATATAAATATGAATACATAAATAATAACATAATTTAATATTAATGAAAATACTTCAAAGCATTTAAATAATAATTACCTATATTATTCTTATGCTTTTTTTAAAAAAAATCCCTAATATACTATACCTATATACACAAACCTAATAATATACAATATATACATAATTATACACCCAATTAAACACATCTAATAATTTATAATAATATTGAATTGCTGCTTAACCCTCTTCCTCTCTCCTAATTTTGCTGTGCCCGACAGGGTCCATATTGATCTTTTACTTGTTATACCATCTATGTAATAATAATAATAATAAAAAATAAATGTCTAACGGGCCTCTGCGAGTTGGCTTCGGCCCCTCGTACGCCTTCCAAAGGTCCGGGACCCCAGGGTCCCGAGAATAGTTAAAAACTAAAAATAATAATAATAATCTTTATTACGATACACACAAGATTCATGATACACAAAAAAAACAGACTTACAATATAGCAAGGTATGTCTACATAAATCTACACAGGTTATGTAACCCTGTCTCCTAAACTAGGTAGTCCTGTATCTTAGGAGACAGTGTTAGGCCATATAGGGCGAACAGTCATGTAGGTATAGCAGCAGCCAGGGTGTTTAGCGCAAGGGTGGTTAAGTAATACATTTGTGTGCCGGTGTGTAAATGTGTTTGAGTGTAGTGTGTGAGTGAGTGGTCATAAGTATGTGTAAGTGTGTGAGTGGTGAGTATGGGAGTGAGTGCGTACTTCTACGGGTGCGTGTGAGAGAGAGTGTGCGAATGCAAGGATAAGGATTGGGAAATGAGTGGGTGATCATGAGTTGAGTGTAAGTCGGGTAGAGTAATGATTGTTGGGATTATTCTATGAAAGTAAGTAAAGACTCCGTGAATGCATAGTCTTTTTGCAATAGCCATTCAGTCAGTTTGTTTTTCAGGTTGTGGGAGTTTAGGTCCATTATTTTTATTTTTTTATTGATATTCTTGTACAGATAGGAACCAAGAATGTAAAATTGGTGCCGGGCGAAAGTGGTTCTGTGCTGGGTACTGGGGATGATTAGAGTGCGTTTGTTCCGGTCCGGAGGGGGGAGGTGCTTATGTATCCTTAGTATTGCCTTGAACACAAAGAGCTGCCGCACTGTTAGCACTTTGCAGTCGGCATAGAGATCAGAAGTTGGGTATCTAAAAGGTTTTTTAGTCATAACTTTTAGTATTGCTCTTTGTGCTCTTTCTATTTTAAGAAAAAGGGATTTAGCTGCTCCACCCCATGCAGTTATACAGTACCCGAGTATAGATTGGCAGAGGGAGTAATAGATCATCTTCAACGTGGTACTATTGGCAGAATCTCTGAGTGACTTGAAGATGTGGATTAGACGCAGAGTTCTTGAGGTAAGGGTATCAATTTGCTTGTCCCACCTCAATCCACAATCAATTTGTACCCCCAAGTACTTAACAGTGTCTGAACGGATCATCGTGGGACAGGCGCAAGGTAGCGTGGGGTCAAGACAGGAGTGAGCTCTAAGGGTGAAATCTGAACCAGGAGTACTACCTCGTCTTAACCCGAAAGGAATGTATGTGGTTTTATTTACGTTTAGCGTTAGCAGGTTAGAGTTTAGCCATACCATTATTTTAGACATTGCAGCTTCCGCATTTGCCCTTACCATATCCCAAGTTGAGCCACGTACCAAGATTGCAGTATCGTCAGCGTATGCAAAAATATTGCAATTAGGAAGGTTCAAATTACACAGATCGTTGACGTAGATTTGGAATAGGGTTGGGCCCAGAATGCTACCCTGGGGAACGCCGTAGGATATGATTTCCTCATCACTCAGGTAAGTACCTATCTTGACGCACTGTTTGCGGTTTGTAAGGTAGCTCCGAAAGATATCTAGAGTAATACCCCGCACACCCATGGCTTCCAGTTTTGAGATGAGGTTTGGGACAGAAACTGTATCAAAAGCCTTTGAAAGGTCCAGAAAGATTCCGAGGCATTTAGTGTTACTGTCCAAGTTTGCAGCAACCGTTTTCGTGAGTTCCAGTACAGCATCTTCTGTTGACAGCCCTGGCCTGAAGCCGTATTGGTTGCCGGAGATAATATGGTACTTGTCAAGGAAGCGCCTTAGATGGTTGTTTAGAATCCTTTCTAGGACCTTAGAAAGAGCCGGCAGTACCGAGATGGGCAATACATATGGAATGCAATAAAGAATTGAGTATTGAGTAATATATTTATAAATTATAATCTATGTTACTCAGTGCTAATATAGCACTATAATAGTAGTGGTGAAAGAATTTTTAAATCGGTTCAGAAGTTTTTGAGTTTATACATTACAAACAAAAACACAAGGAAGTTGGTACTCAACATTGCACGTGTAATTTTTTGTATCCTTTTAATCATTACATTACTTTTTCTCTCTTTTTCTTTATACTTTATTTGAATATTGACGTAGTAAACTAATTTTTTCTTTTTGACATGTATATTTTTCTTATCATTTATTTTTGAGAAAGTCAATTAATGTCGTTTGATTAATGTAATTATGTTATCAATTTTTAGTATCAATGACATCTATGAATATTTGCACGCCTTCTGGTATAACATAGCGCGCTTGTAATTTTTTTTATAACAACTATTTTATTGTACCTATGTTAACAAATGATTAAATGATAACGATTATATTATTAGTGTGGATTAAACTCTATGCAACAGTAAAATCCGTAATAGGCTAAGGCAGCTCAAGGTCAAAGGTCAAAGTGACCACGGTCGGCTATACATACTTGATGCTTTACTTTAGTTGTTTGGCAATTTGCTAAACAATTAATTAGTTACATGACTTTGAAAATTCTGTCCACCTTTTTACAAACTCAAACTTAGTATTTATTTCAATTAAGGTTTATGTGTACGTGCCGCCCCGAGTTGGAGAGTGAGATTATTTCTAGAATAGGAATTGGTGGAGTTCAAGTTATTAAGCTTTTTCTGAGTTTAATTTCAGCGTGTGGTTGGAGATTGGAGGTTCCATTGGTTGTAAGTAAACCATTTACACTTTAGAATTATCAAACGAGTCAGTCATGGAAAAAAACGAAGCTAGTTGCCCATTCCAAAGCGTAGTAGGTTCCTATGGAGAAGAAAAAACCTCTTTTTAAATCTCTTTTTAACCGACTTAAATAAAAAGAGGAGGTTCTTAGTTCGTCGGAATATATACTTTTTTATATATGTTCCCCGATTTTTCGGAAGACGGCTGGACCGATTTGAAAAATTTTTTTTTTGTTTGAAAGGGTATACTTTCAAGTTAGTCTCATTGTCATTTGGTCATGATCTGATGATGGGATCTTGGAGAAATCGAGGGAACTCTTCAAATATTATAAGCACATCTATAGCGATTTGGATATTTTTGATGAGCAGTTGACATTAGGCTATTGTGACTTAGATAAATTACAAACCAACCCACTAAAAAGTGAAAAAAAAAACTTTTTTACAAAAAACACAATCGGTTGTATTTTTTGTAAAAAAGTGTTTTTTAAATTATATTGTTACAAAATATTAGTTACATCATCAACTAGTATAACATTAGTGGTGTTGCTATGAGAACCCATTGCTTGCGGTTTATATTGTTTCCATTTTTGAATGCTACATGAAGATTATCAAAAACAAAGCTTTTAAACCAAAACTATACCTCTCCTTTTAGCAGGAATTAAAAACTTCCTACTTGTATTATTTTTTACAAATTAAATATGATACTTCATGCCCAAGAGTATCTAAAAATAGCCCATGTTCGTGCCGCGATTCTTTATAGTTTTCGAGTAGGTAATAATAATTTTAAAAAATTTATTGAAAATTCCATGGGAACAGCTTTAAAAGAAATATATATATTTTGAACCTATAATTTAATAATTGTAACATCTTGCACACTGTTGTCACCTATGTTTACAAATAAAGAATATTGATTGATTGATTGATTGAACACGGCTTTTCACATTCTTTCTTTACAATTTTCATTGTTATGGAATATTTTTTCAGACAAAATAATCATCTTCCTTTCATTAATTCAAGATACAAAAATTTTGATCGAAAAGGAAGAATTTACAATCAAGTAATACAGAGTCGTTTCTACTTTAAATAAATAAATATAAAATAAATCCTAAATCATTTCAAAAACCTATGCGGAATGAAGGTTTGCACAATTTCACAAAAAGATGACGCGAAAATTTTGACAGGGTATTTCGGATACCATACATCTGCATGAGGAATCAAATTTTTATTATATGATGTCACTATTTGGACTACCTAGTATGTACAGCTCTGCCTAATCTTTTGGGCAAAATTATAGGCGTGACGTTGCGTTACAAACTTTTCAAATCACGACTCTCATAGTAAAAATATAAACCTGAAAATCAAATCAAGCCAATTAAATAACTTTTTATACAAATTCTATAGATTTTTCAATTTATTGAAAAGCTTCAAAGATATTAAGCAAGTTTTTCAAGAGAGTAGTAAGTTTTTCAAAAGAATTCTATAGAGGAATAAGCTTTCAGAACACATTAAACGCCGGGGCTTAGCTCCGATGCCGCAAGAAATTGCGGCACAGCGGACAGAGCTCCGGCGGGATCTCATGGCGTCATGGAGAGTGCGATTGTTGCAACCCCGCGCTGGGCACGCCACAATTGCGGCAATAAGACCCCTCTTTGAGGAGTGGCTGGAGAGACGCCACGGCGTCCTCACCTTCCGCCTGACGCAGGTCCTCACCGGACACGGCTGCTTCGGGAGGTTCCTGTACAGGATAAGGTGGGAGGAAACACCCGGGTGTCATCATTGTGTGGATCGGCCTGAGGACACGGTGGAGCATACGATGGAGGTCTGCCCGGCTTGGGCGGAGCAACGCCGTGTCCTCGTAGAGGCGATCGGCGGCGGTGATCTCTCGCGTCCGGCCCTGGTTTAGGCCATGGTACGGAGCGAGAGGAAATGGCAGGCCATCACCTCCTTCTGCGAAGCGGTAATGCTCGCGAAGGAGGAGGCGGAACGCGTGAGGGATAGGCAAATTTCGCGCCCTCACGCCCCTAACCGCCGCAATAGGAGGAGACGCCCGGGGCGGGAATCGCGAGCCAAGACGGGTGGGTTTTAGTCAGTAAGAAGTTATTTGATAATATCCCACCAAAAAAAAAAAAATACTCTGAATTAAGTGTTATTTTTTCTTTATATTCCACGTAAGGGTGATTTACATAAATAATCGTGAGTTTGTCGAACTATTTTCAATAATAAAAATAATATTTTTAATTCTTTAACATGGTCTCAATAATATCCTAGAGTTATGAGATATTCAAAGGAACACATTCTTGAAAAATCTGGATCTTTGAAAAACCTTTAACAATTACAACTTAGAAAACTGAAGTCAAAGTGTTTTGAGATAATTCTGCTTTATTAAATAATATCTGGATGACCGAGCTTTGCTCGGTTTTTATTTTTTGAACGACGTTTTCTAAAAATGAAACCTAGTTAGATCGATTTATCGTCCCCGAAACCCCCTGCAAACTAAATTTCATGAAAATCGTTTGAGCCGTTTCCGAGATTCAGATTATTTATATAAGTACATATATACAAGAATTGCTCGTTTAGAGGTATTAGATAAATCTAACTGCCTATAAATATTATTAAATAAACGAATAGGAGAGTAAAAAATTCTTCAAGTAAATTTTATACTAAGAACCAAATTATGAGCTAAGCAAGCAACAAAGAAAATGATATAAACACACGAAAGTTTTTTTTACAATTTATAATCAAAGCAAACAGAATGAAACACAGGGAAGCTAGAAGTTCGTTAGCACACTTAAAGAATTGAATCTCTAGTCACGTGATGAACTATATTGTAATACCTATAAAAAAAACATGTTCTCACATAGAATTTATCCAACAAAACCATAGCGCGATTCATAAAATGTGCCATGAATGAACAACGCCATCTATTGACCTCTAAAATAGTGTATAACTATGTAAAGTGTGTAAAAAGTTAAGAGAAAAGATTTAATGCTCAGATCAGATATAGGTACTTGGCACCGACACCACAAATTGTAAAATTTTATTATAGATTAAAGATAGGTTAGGTTATATCATAGGTTAATTATTCTAGATTTGATTTATTAGATTATTTTATTATTATTATTTTTTTATTTTTATTTTTTTTTTTTTTTTTTTTAACTTTTTAGTCCTATATAGGGTCTTTAAGTGTTTGCACTTAAAGACCCTATATAGGACTAAAAAATGAAACCCTTTGGGGTTTCATTTATTTTCGGCCAGTCTATCCATCGTAAAAAGTAGGTTGGAGTTTCATTTCTTACGAAATGTAAAGGAAAAGTTATTTGCGATTTCTGACTTTTCTAATACTCAAACCTCAGTAACAGTTGCTCTAATAAAGTTATTTGATCCTTATAAGAAACAGGATCGACTGACATCAAAAAACCGGCCAAGTGCGTGTCGGACCACGCACAATGAAGGGTTCCGTAGTTGGGATGAATTTATCCCAAAAACAAACTTAACTTTGTAGTTGAAAAATATGTTCTCCCATACGGAATGTATGGGAAAACATGTTTTTTCAACTGCAAAGTTAAGTTGGTTAATTATTACTCGTTAACCTGTAGAGCCTACTTAGCTGTGATAGTTTTCCTTTTAATTTCGTTATATAAGCTACTGCTGTGATTTTTTTCACACACCCAAAACCAACCATTTAGCCGGCAGGGGGGGGGGACACTTGACTCTAACAAAAATTAGCTCTTTAAAGCTTAATATTTCGCAAACGAATCCCTGAATCCAAAAATGGTTATCACAAACGCACAATATTTTTGAAGGACCTTTCCAATGATCCCCTCACCATGGGGTAAAAAAATAAACATTACCACTTTACGTGTATGAGAGGTACCCTAAAAAAAAATGTTTTTCATAATTTTGTTTTACCACTTTGTCGGCGTAATTAATATGTATACCTATGCCAAATTACAACTTTCTAGTACTAAGGGTCTCGGAGCTAGACCGTGGACAGACAGACAGACAGACAGATAGACAGACAGACAGACAGACAGACAGACGGACATGACGAAACTATAAGGGTTCCTTGTTTACTACGGAACCCTAAAAAGTCTTTGTAAAAACTACCCATTTTCTTGCTATCAGTATTATTTTTTTCAAAATCAGTGAATGCATATCAAAATGTCTTAAAAAGTTAAGGACAGATTAGTAAGACCGTTTTCCTGTAGCTACAATGGTTCAGGTAGCTGCGCTTTACTGCCACATCTCAAAAATCCAACCCGTATATTCCACAAATAAGTTGGTCAAGTTAAGGCACACGCTATTGTTACAGTCACAAGTTTTATTGATCAAACACTTAAATATCTTCATATAGATTATGGATGAATACTAGATACATATTTTTCTATCATCATTTGTGTTTCAATTACGTTAATGTTCAAAGAAGCATTGTTATTAGTAATCCGGAAACTTCCTTTAATTCAAGTCGATCACTTTTTGAAGAACAACGTGCCTGTAATCTGAATTTCTTTGGATTTTTGAAATGAAATTTATAAAAGAAAAAATACGTTGTAACATTAACCGCAATGATCTCTTGGAGATTCTAGGAGATAACTCCATTGACAAAGATGTGCAGTCTATGCTTCTCCCCTTGAATTTAGTGCAATATTTTTTCTTTTGTCCCAAGTATAGAATCAGGGACAATTTTATTTCTCCAAATAGTTGTCGATCATTTTTAATGTCTTTGTGTGGTACGATAATGTTTATATTTTTTCTTTTCTATCGCTTCTATTACCGAATATTCAGCGAACAACTTGGTGAATATTATAAGTTCGACAATAACGGAATCAATTACTTAGATTTTATTCTTACTTCTATTGGATTCCTTATAAATCTTTTCGCCGTTATTTTTCAAACCAATGAAAATGTCATATTTGTTTTAAAATTATTGTATGTCCACCGATTTCTTAATAATAAGACCACATTCAAACATTTCATCATTGGTAATTGGTTAAGTGTCATCTCGATTTTGGGTGTAGGTATTAATATTACTATTCTCATTTGTATAATCCCTAAATTTCCATCTTACAATATTTTATTTGGTTTAATTGAAATGACTTTTGATCTTAATATTGTGTATGCTATCAGACTTATTAAGTTGCTTAAAAATAAAGTTGATCTTTGGAATATTCAAACTTTGAATTTTCAACATTTCGGAGATAGAAAGGATTATTGTAATAAATTATATCAGGCCTTTGTTTATGTATTAGATTGCTATGACATCTATAAGGTTTCTTTTCAACAAATGGTAAGTAAGGAACAATTTATCTACAAAATAGTGGACCTCAGTTGGTTTTCAAATTCTTAAACCAAAATTACTATCGTAACAGATCGTGTTTCACTGTACGAACGCCTTCTACAACTCTTTGGTTCATATTCACATAATACTTGACAACGAAACATATGCGGTGAGTATTCTACTACAAAATGTTTGCAAAATCATTGAAAAACCTTTAAACAACTTTAACTACTTTTATTCGGTCAGTTTCTTTGATCCTGGCACTGAACTCGTTTCCTTTGAATTTCGCTAAAAGTATAATCGATTTATTAAAATGTGTCCCTGTTTAATATCTATATTTTTAATGGTGGGCGGTACTAAATTTGGAACCTCACCACAGAATATAATTGTATAATAGCATAGATAATAAACAACAACAGAAGCATAGCAAGAAAAATGTTTACTTTTTCAGGGTGATTACGTAATATGGCTAATAATAAACACTTGGATTGCTAAGACTTTGTTGTTAGAAATTATATTGAGCGTGGAGTTTGAAAAATTCTACATTGCTGTGAATAAAGTTCAAGATACATGCGCAGTCTTGTTGAATTCAAACTATACAGGTATTAAGATCCAACAACTGTATGTGTTATTATTGATTTTATGTTATTATTGTCATTAATAACTTCGAGATTGCGTGTGATTTAATCATGTATCTGTCACAGATAGATTGCTTAATTAGTTATTTTACATAACCACTAGCTGTTTTACAAAACAACTGCGTTTTAAAAATCGTTGTTTATGTTGAACAACGTTTGTTTGCTGAAAAAATACTGAACGTTGTTCACATCCAACAGGATGCGAACAACGTTTAGCATTTTTTCATAATTACTGTATAGCATAAACGTTTTGCATGTATCAATGCAGCGAATGAACGATTAGAGGTTATGTAAAACAACGTAAAGTGAAACGGCAGATTGTAGATGTTACTTCTAAATTTTGTCGCTTATGGCTCTATGTATCATCACAACAATAATGGCGTCCGAAACAGAAATAAATAAAATGAGTACTGTGAGTGAAAATGAGTTTTCAACTCAAGTGAAAACTGTGATTTATAAATACAATAAAGTGTTAATCAAAAGTTATCATCAGTGTTAGAAATTCTAAATAGCCATGTGACTACGACCAACTTGGAAGTACCGCTCACCGGCCGCTGCTGCGGTACTGAACGCTTCGCTCGTTCAGCTCGCGCGAAGTTAGTCACAATTCTAACCTAAACCAATTGTTCAAGGTGCCCTAGTTTAGTTACTGCAACCAGTTCAACTCTCGCGTGGTTTGCTGCGGTTCCAACCATGCTGCAGATAAATTTTGACATAATGCAGAATGCATTACGTCTAACCTTGGGTAGCAGTTTTGTTAAACGTAGCACAATGGCAATCAAGCTTAACGTTGTTCAGCTGTTTTACATAACGGAGCTGTTTTGTAAAACAACTAATGGTTTTGTAAAACGGCTGACTCGGCAATTCATTTGCGAAATATCTAAGACAGTTCTTCGTGAAATAGTTGGTGTGAGAAAATAATACTACCTTCCCTTTTTCTATTGCCAAGCAGTGTTGTAGTATCTCGGTTTGAAGGGGTATGAATTTCGGTAATATAACAGGCACATGAGAGTTTTGTCCTCATTTGGCAATATACCTGCGATGTCTTGGGTGGTAATTGGCACCAAATGGGCCAATTTGATATTATATTTGAAAATAATGTAATGTTCCCGTAATTATTCTCCCCTAATCATTGCAGATGAAGAAAAAAGGTTGTTGAAGAATATTAAACGCCTACATAAAACGACGTTCGACAAGATGGATGCATGCGGAATGTTCTACGTTGATGCAACTCTACCGCTCGAAATGATGGCGTTAATTACTAACTATACTGTTGTGTTGCTACAGTTTGCTTTTTTGTAATCTCTATAGCATTAAAATTCTTTGAAACTTCATAGTATGTGCTAGATGTGTTTTACTATGTCTTTGTACCTATTTATCCTCAAATTTTATTCAGGGTTCAGGCCACTGGGAATAATTGAATTAATACTGCATTGAACCTAATTTAGAAACCTCTTGCACTACACGCTGCTTTGGTTGTAGAAGCTCCGACTTACCATCTAGCCGGTGGTGATGCGATTCTTTTACAAGTACGAATATAAAGCGATTGTCGCACAAACACGCGACAGTTAGGATCATTTTGTTCGGTGAATACGAGCACATGGTCGCGCTGAAAGCGAGCGGGCGTCTTCCCCTTTAAAAAAAAAAGAGTAACAAAAGAATGTGACAATCGCGTTTTCGCGGCCCGGTCGTTTTTTTTCAAATTCAAGGTTGCTCAGCGCGCTTTGGAGCGGGCTATGCTCGGAGTTTCTTTGAAGGATAAGATCAGAAATGAAGTTATCCGGAAAAGAACCAGAGTTACCAACACAGCCTGCAGAGTAAGCAAGCTGAAGTGGAAGTGGGCTGGTCATATTCGTCGAAGGATCGATGGCCATTGAGCAAACGAGTCCTAGAGTGGAGATCGCGTAGGTATCGGCAAGCGTAATGTGGGACACTCCTCAGCTAGATGGACCGACGGCCTTAAAAAGTTGTCTGGAACAGACTGGATACGGAAGGCGGAGGACAGGGTGTTGTGGCGCAGCCTAGGAGTGGCCTAAGTCCAGCAGTGGACTGCGATAGGCTGAGTTGATTGTATCAACTACATAATAAAAAATCGATTTTCCAAAACTCGATATTTAGTAACCGGTTGTGAGAGTATCGATTTTTTCAGTAAAAGTTGCCATCCCTACTTTGACTGGATTGACTAACGATTGGAAGTATTAGATAAGGAAATAAACGATTAAATGTCTTAATTAAATCAGCTTTTAATTCTGGAGGTTTCGTTACAAATAATTAATAGAAATATTTCAGTTACTAAATGGGTACTTTTTTTTTGTATTTACCACATTGCTGGGCAAACCACGACCAAGAATGGGCGTTTGCCTTTGTTTCTTATAAAATTACTTCAGGAGTGTATAAAAAAAACAAATTCTGGTTTTTTGCTTTAGTTACAATTAATCAAACAATGTTCTATCCAAGGCCATAAAATAAACATCTGAAGTTGAATAAATAAAGAATGTATTAATGAATTGACACCACCCATAACCAAACTAATAAATAACTCCTTTGACGAAGGTATCTTTCCGGATAAATTAAAAGAAGCTAAACTACGACCAATATTTAAAAAAGGCGGCAAGCCTCAAGATCCCTGTTCCTACCGACCAATAGCCCTTCTACCAACTATATCAAAAGTTTTCGAAAAAGCAATGTCCAATAGAATTAACAAGTTTTTGGAAAAATTCAATCTCTTGGACATAAATCAGTTTGGCTTTAGGCAAAGAAGATCGACCACACTCGCGGTATATAATTACGTACAAGAAATATATAAATACATCAATGACAAACAATATGCCATAGGTTTGTTTCTAGACATGACCAAAGCCTATGATAGGGTTTCCCATGACATTTTATTTCAAAAATTAAATGGCATAGGACTTAGGGGTACTGGCTATAAATGGCTAAAAACTTACCTAAAAAATAGAAAACAGTATGTTGAAATAGAATATTATAACAAAGAAACAAAAGAAATACAAATTGTAAAATCACGGACAAAGATTATTAACCATTCCATTCCACAAGGTAGTGTGTTGGGGTGTATATTATTTATTATATATATAAACGACCTACCTAAAATAATTGATTCGAAGTGCGTTCTATTCGCGGATGACGTATCGCTAGTGTTTAGAAGCACTGAGAACACCGAAACTTTGACCAACATAGAAAATACTTATGAAATAGTTAAATCATGGCTAGAGAAGCACAATCTGCAAATTAATGTTAACAAAAGTAATCTAATACAATTTAGGACATACCAACGAAAGCCACTAAACATAAATAACCTTATTAATAAATTAAATATCCCAGAAAGAGACGATCTAACGCTTCTTGGTTTAACATTGGACAATAATCTAACATGGAAAAAGCATGTCGAACATCTGAAGACTAAATTATCGAAATTTATATACGCATTATGCAAATTAAAAAGTAACACAAATTATGAGACCGCGCTCTCAATATACTATGCCTATGCTTATGCATGGTTTAACTATGGCATAATATTGTGGGGTGACAGTACTGACTTTAACGATATTTTCATCATGCAAAAGAAATGTATACGCATCCTTATGAACATTAAGCCATGGGAAAGTTGTAAACCACATTTCATAAAAAATAAAATATTAACGTTACCCTCCCTTTACATATTACAAATAGCTACGTTCGTGCAAAAACACAGGAATTACTTTCGATCAAACATAGAAGCAAACCAGAATTATAACCGACGAAACAAAAATAAATTGATTACACCAACACCAAAATTAAAAATAATGAAAAATAGCCCCAACTATAGAATCGCAACAATTTATAGTAAATTACCTAATTACATAAAAGATGACAAGAATATAAATTCATTCTATAGCAAACTTAGATTACTTTTATTAGGGAAATGTTTTTATACAGTGAACGAATTTATGACGGATAAAACTTTTTAGATGTAGGTACTTAATATTTTTTTTTTTTTTGTTAGATCCAGCCTGATCAAGGACATAAATATTGTATAATTATTCCAGTGACATTGAATCTGATCTATTTCATTTTGTATTGTATTGTAAAATGACTTTGTATTTGGCCTATTCCTTATTATTATTTTATTCGTGTGTTAGACTTTATGTTGTTTATTTCTGTTGATATTGATTGAAATCATGTCGACGCCTTGACATGTGTTTTTATTTTACTTTTATTTCAGAGTTGATTGTATTTTTATAAGTTTTGACTAAGATTGAGACAGTTGTTTTACAAACTCAACAGAAAACCATCATTGTTCTTTGCCGTGCCCTGACAGGGTTCATGTACAGAGACCGACAGTGGATATTGTAAATATGTTATGTGCATGAGAGCAAATAAATAAATAAACAAATAAATAATAACAAGTAAAAATTCCTTCAAAAATGACGATACAACGTTAGTAATTTATAAGTGATTGTTTCTTTCAAGTAACATACTTTGGTTTTAATTGATTCGTTAAAAATTAGTAGTAACGTGTATGTACAATAAGTTTGTTTAATTTACTGCAAACTGATGGGTTGCGCTGCTTGATAACAAAAATGAAATTTAAACGTAAAAGCAATCATATAGGGTGAATTTTTTAGGTGGGGCAGTATGGGCAGCTACCTTAAACGTTGTAGCTACAAGAAAACCGTTTTAACTTTTTGAGACATTTTGGTCTGCACACTGTCACACATTTTGAAAAAAAGTTACAGTCAGCAAGATAATTAGCAGTTTTCACTTCAACTTTTTTGCTGCCATTCGATCTTGTTTCATATAAGGATCAGAAAACTCTACTAGACTAACTGAGATTTGAGACGGTTGAGTAGTAGAAAAGTAAGAAATCGCAAAAAAAAATATCCCTTACATTTCGTAAGAAATGAGACTTTTTACGGTGGATAGACTGGCCAAAAATAAACGAAAACAAATATCTTTGAACGAATATGCGTTATAATTTTACTTGCTTTGGAAAAAGATAAGTATGTTGAAAAAATCCTCAAATAATTTTGAACTTTCAGATTTGTAAGGGAAACGTAAAAAATACTGTCCGCTACAAAACTCAGAAATCGCAAAAAACTTTCGTATGGAAAAAGTTTTTTTCAAAAGCAACAAACTATCTAAATTTTGTTCTCCAATCAAATAAAATTAGAACGCATACTAGTTCGAAATTTAAAATACCACATTTTTTTATTTTTTTCGGCTATCCATCGTAAAAAGTAGGTTAGAGTTTCATTTCGTACGAAATGTGTGTGAAAATGGGAAAAGTTTTTTTGCGATTTCTGACGTTTTTAGTACAGACGCCAGCACATCAAGCTACCCGAAACTGTTAAATTTTTCCAATCAACTTTAAACCTTAAACTTCAGCGATAAAGTTGATAATCTATTAAATAAATTTGACAGATTGTAGTAGCTTGATGTGCTGGCGTCTGTACTCAAACTTCAGTTGGTTTAATAGAGTTTTTTTTATCCTTATATGAAACATGATCGATTGACTTCAAAAAAAACTTTATGTAAAAACTGCATATTTTCTTGATGTCTGTATTTTTTTTTTCAAAATCAGTGAATGCAGATTAAAAATGTCTTAAACAGTTAAGAATAGGCTTCTAAGACCGTTTTCCAGTAGCTACAATGGTTCAGGTAGCTGTGCTTACTGCCACATCTCAAAAATCCAACCTGTATATTCCACAAATAAGTCGGTCAAGTTGAAGCACACGCTATTGTAACACTCACAAGTTTTATTGATCAAACATTTAAATATCTTCGTATAGATTATGGTTGATTACAAGATACATAATTTTGTATCAACATTTGTGTCTCAATTACGTTAATGTTCAAGCAATTACTGTTATGAGTACTCTTGGAACTCCCTTTAATTCATGTCGACCACTTCTTGAAGAACAACGTGCCTGTAATCTGAATTTCTTTGGCTTGTTAAAATGAATTTTACAAAAAGAAAAATACGTTGTAACATTAACCGCAACTATCGCTTGGAGATTCTAGGAGACAACTTCGTTGACAAAGATGTGCAATCTATGCTTCTCCCCTTGAATCTAGTGCAACATTTGTTCTTTTGTCACAAGTATAGAATCAGGGACAATTTTATTTCTCCAAATAGTTGTCGATCGTTTATAATGTCTGTGTGTGGCACGATAATGTTCATATCTGTTCTTTTCTATCGCTTCTATTACCGAATATTTACCGAAAATAATGGTGAATATTATAAGTTCGACAATGACGGAATCAATTACTTAGATTTTATCTTGACTTCTATTGGATTCCTTATAAATTTTTTCGCCGTTATTTTTCAAACCAACGAAAATGTCATATTTGTTTTAAAGTTATTGTTTATTCACAGATTTCTTAATTATAAGACCACATTCAAACATTTCATCGTTGGTAATTGGTTAAGCGTCATCTCGATTTTGGGAGTTGGTATTAATCTTACTGTCTTCATTTGTATAATTCTTAAACTTCATCCATCTTACAATATTTTATGTGGTTTTATTGAAATAAGCTTTGATCTAAATATTGTATATGTTATCAGACTTATTAAGTTCCTAAAAAAATAAAGTTGATCTTTGGAATATACAAACTTTGAGTTTTCAAAATTTTGGAGATAGGGATAGAGAGGATTATTGCAATAGATTATATCAGGTCTTTGTTTATATATTAGATTGCTATGATATCTATAAGGTTTCTTTTCAACAAATGGTAAGTAAGGAACAATTTATCTATAAAGTAGTTCATCTCAGTCGGTTTACAAATTCATAAACCAAAATTGTTTTCATAACAGATCGTGTTTCACTGTACGAACGCCTTCTTCAAATCTTTGGTTCACATTCACATAGTACTGGAAAACGAGAGATATGCGGTGAGTATTCTACAAAAAAATATATTTGCAAATTCATTGAAAAACTTTTAAACGATTTTAACTATTTTATTCAATTTGGTCGGTTCCTTTGATCCTGGCACTGAACTTGCTTCTTTTAAATTTCGCTAAAAGTCCATCTGCCTAGCCATTTCCCAACTATATTGGGGTTGGCTTCCAGTCTAACCAGATGCAGCTGAATACCAGTATTTTACATGGAGCGACTGCCTATCTGACCTCCACAACCCAGTAACTGGGTAATACGATACCCCTTGGTAGGACTGGTTGTCAGACTTTCGGGCTTCTGACGACCCGTAACGACTGTCAAAGATCCATGAATGACAGCCAGGACCAACGGCTCGCTAAAAGTATAATCAATTTATTTTAATATTTCCCGGTTGAATGTCTATATTTTTAATGGTAGGCGGTACAAAATTTGGAACCTCACCACAGAAAATAATTATATTATAGCGTACATAATAAACAACAACAGAAGCATAGCAACAAAAATGTTTTTCTTTTTCAGGATGATTACGTAATATGGCTAATAATATACACTTCGCTTGCTAAGACTTTGTTATTAGAAACCATATTGAGCGTGGAGTTTGAAAAATTCTACATAGCTGTGAATAAAGTTCAAGACACATGCGCAGTCTTGTTGAATTCAAACTGTACAGGTATTACAATCCAACAACTGTATGTGTTACTTATTATTGATTTATGTTATTGTCATTAATTACTTCGAGATTGCCTGTGACTGAATCATATATCTGTCGCAGATAGATTGCTTAATTAGTTGTTTTACATAATCACTTGTTTAACAAAACAGCTCTGGTTTGAAAAACGTTAATTTTTGTTCACCTGTTTGATGTGAACAACGTTTAGTATTTTTTCATAATTACTGAACTTTAACACGCAGAATTGCATATACGTTTTGCATGTATCAAATCAATGTGGGAGTTTAACGGTAAGAGGTTATAAAATACAATAGACGTGGATATATTTAGTAACCTGTTCGGCTTAGCTATTTCTAAAGAGCCATAAAAAACTCCTGAAATAAATCGACACGTGTTTCACCTCTCAACGAGGCATCCTCAGGATGACGATGGACTTGTTGCGAACTCGAACACGGCGTGTTGCCACACCGAGCGCTGAGTGCAGTCTACACTCAGCGCTCGGTGTGGCAACACGCCGTGTTCAGCAGTTTTTTATGGCTCTTTAGAAATAGCTAAGCGGAACAGGTTACCAAATATATCCACGTCTATTGTATTTTATAATAGATTTCCGCAAGGTCACGCCTGAATCAATTAACTATGTAATAGGTGGAGGACTATGTAAAACAACGTGAAATAAACCATTAGATAGTTGATTTTACTTCTTAATTTTGTCGTGGCTCTATGTGTCATAAAAACAATAATGCTGTCCATAACAGAAATAAATAAAATGAGTAATATGAATGTTAATGACCCAACTCAATTGAAAACAGTGAGTTATCAGAGTTTTATGAAAGTTAGTCCTAGAAAAACTAAATAGCCAAGTAACTGCGACCAACTTGGAAGTAGTGCACATCGACCGCTGCTACGGCACTGATCGCTTCGCTTGCTCGGCTCACGTTCAGTTAGTCACAGTTCTAAGCTAACCTAAATCAATTGTTCAGGGTGCCCTAGTTTAGTTACTGCAACCAATTCGGCACTCGCGTGGTTTGCTACAGTTCCAACCATACTGCAGATAAGTTTAGACATAATGTAGAATGCATTACGTCTAAACTTGGGTAGCAGTTTTGTTAAACGTAGCGTAATGGCAATCAAGCTTATCGTTGTTCAGCTGTTTTACATAACGGAGCTGTTTTGTAAATCAACTAACGGTTTTGTAAAACAGCTGACTCGGTAGTCCATCTACGACATATTTAGTGTAGTTCTTCGTGACATAGTTGGTGTGAGGAATTATCACTACCTTTCCTTTTTCTGTTGCCAATCAGCGTTGTTGTGTCCCGGTTTGAAGGGGTCCTGGTAATATGACAAGCACATCAGACTTTTTTCTTGATATGACAATACACCTGTGATGTCTTGGGTGGTAATTACCAACAAATGGGCCAATTTGAAATCAAATTAAAAAAAAAGTATGTAATGTTCCCGTAATTATTCACCCCTAATCATTGCAGATGAAGAAAAAAGGTTGTTAAAGAATATTAAACGCCTCCATAAAACGACGTTCGACAAGATGGATGCCTGTGGAATGTTCTACGTTGATGCAACTCTACCGCCCGAAATGATGGCGTTAATTACTAACTATACTATTTGTGTTGCTACAGTTTGCTTTTTTGTAATCTCTATGCCATTATTAAAGAATATTAAACGCCTCCATAAAACGACGTTCGACAAGATGGATGCCTGTGGAATGTTCTACGTTGATGCAACTCTACCGCCCGAAATGATGGCGTTAATTACTAACTATACTATTTGTGTTGCTACAGTTTGCTTTTTTGTAATCTCTATGCCATTAAAATTCTTTCAAATATGTATGTGCTAAAAGAGTTTTACTATGTTTTTGTACCTATTTATCCTCAAATTCTGTTCAGGGTTCAGGCCACTGGGAATTCTTGAATTAATGCATTGAACCTAATTTAAGGACCTCATGCACTACGCTCAGCTTTAGTTGCAGAACCGTGTTTTTCTACTAAGAAAACTTGTGGAGCTGAACTTTAAAAAAATTGGAGCAGGACGATATTAGTAACGTCCTATAGAAAATACGAAAACAAAATTATCGGCGGAAACAAAATTATCAGAAAAGGATTCGAAATTTTGAAAAGATGCGGTATTAAAAGATTTATGTTCAAACATCCGATTAAGGTAACTAGAAGCCAACATACGTTTGTCTTCGTACCTGTTTATGAGTGAATTAAAAATTAATTGGTAATTGTCACCATTATGGCAAACTCCTGAGAACGCGGTTTTTGCCTTATCTGTCAATTTCCCCATCAAGTAATATAACTTATCCGAATCAGTCAATGTATTATTTTCGTGTACCGTGCTTTTAAAATTAGCAAAGAACAGAGGCCAGTTACGAATGTCGCCATCGAATGACATAATTTCAATAGGAGGCAAGCGAACTGATTGTTTATTGACACCACTAGAAGTAGGTGCCGATGTGTCTGCTGATTTTGAGTAATTCGAATGATTATATTTAATTCTGCAATATAATTCCTCAAAACTAATCCACGACTGTTCATCAATCGTATTATTAGGGTTTTGTTTCAGAAGAAGCGAGTTGTATTATTTTATTAAATGCCTCGAGGAACTCGGTGTGCATCGCATCGATATTGACACACGCACACATGAACTTCTCTAGCGGTTCCATACCGGACTCCATTTTTTCCATTAAATCATAAATGATTTGCACGCGGGCAAAGATCATATTACGACATGATAGTGCTATTTGAATGGCAGATTCTATCTGATCATCCGAACCAATGGTTACCTTCTTAGACATTCTCAATGAAATGAAATGAAATGAAATTATAATGAAATGAAATGAAATTGTTTATTCTGTAAATAGGATATCGGAATCACTTTTACACGTCATATAAAAAAATATTAAAAATAAGCTAGATGAATTCGGCTTTTCCTATCTGACTACTCTGAGAAGAAAGGCCGAAACAAACTCAGAGGTCGCAGTCTCTTTTAAAGTCCAGACATAATCTTGGTCAGGCCATATGAGGACCATGTAGATTAGTGTCTGAAAAGGTCTTTTGAGGAAAGAACCACACAGATTTGAGTGGACCTGTCCAGTCAGTGCAAGCATTTGTCAGTAATCGTGGAGCTCAACTTAGAACTTAAGGAGCTCAACTCGACGAGCAATACCAAAGAAAGGACATTTGGATAGGCCGCAAAAACTACTCAAACTGCCAGACCATCACTAAAACTAGAAGAGAAATAAAAATAAAAATAATATCCACAAAGTCCTCACATTCACAATAGTTAAAATAATATAATACTTTACAAAGTAATCATGTCATTTTGAATATAATTTCCAACAATGTCAACGTGTTTATAAAACTGGTACATGTTGATTTAACATAATAATTAAAATGTCTAGTTCTATGGTTTTATCACAAGGCTTAGCAGAGCGAGCAGTTCAATCCCAAGCTTTTTTATCTTCTAAATAATCTGAAATTGTATAGTACCCTTTTCTACAAAGTTTGGTTTTAATACAGATTTTAAATCGTTTAATGGGTAAGTTTCGAATGTCAATGGGGAGTTTGTTGTAAAAGCGTAGACCCATGAATGAGTTGCCTACTTTGTGGAGACGTGTGCGATGTACAGCAAGGTTGTGTTTATTCCTGGTATTTAAACTATGAATATCGGACATTTTCTTAAAATTTGATATATATTGTGAGGCTACAGTCAGAATATTTATTTTTTTGAATTTTTCTCTAAGGGAATCTCTTGGACCTAGGTTGTAAATGGCTCGAACAGCCCTTTTCTGTAGAACAAAGATAGTATTAATGTCCGCACAGGTTCCCCAGAGAAGAATCCCATATGACATTACATATAATAAAATCGTAGCGAAGTCAAAACTGTACATTGAATATTTTTGAAAAAAAGTAATTGCTACGAGGTCTAGGATCGATTCTAATGCCGAAAATATATTTTTTTAAATTTTTGTCTGTTTGTCTGTATGTATGTTCCAGCATGGCGCAAATTCTACCGGACAGATTCTGTTAAAATTTTGCATAGATATTCCCTGTGTGTCTGGTCAAGTTATAGGGTATAAAGTATCACGCTATTTGCTATGGGGGATGAGCAATATTACATTATTTTCTTATTTTTCTCTACAAATTGTAAAATGACGCGCCAAAAGGTTGGGATATTGTAGATAGTTACCGATTTAACTTTTTAAATGATTATCATCAAGCTATACATTTATGGAATTATGCAGTCAATCATGACATAAATATATAGGAACGGCTATTTTAGCTAACTTTCAACAAAGCGAATAAGTAAGCGGTTGGACGAATGATTTGAAGTCCTGGGGTAGTAAGTTCCATTTCCATCTGTTTTTTTAAAACTCTTTTTTACATTTTGTAAAACGATTTTTTTATTTTTATTTATGTATTCATTCACAAAAACGGAAACCTTCGTAAGCTATGGGAACCTACTACGTCACAAGTACTTTACAGTCACAAAACATTCAAGGTTGTATTCTGATTATTTTAGAGCTAAAGACTGTAGGAATAAAATGATTTTTTACAGATTTTGACAGCAGATTTGTACCAGCGATTAAAATATGTATGTGTGTGGATCTTCTGGAATCGCTGCCACACTGCTTCCTGGTGACAAAACAGCGCACGCCATGTTTAAGATTCCCATCAATTTAGAGAGCAACGAAACGCCTGTTTGTGGGGTGTCACGCAACAGAACAAGAGATGTGTGCATAGGGATTTCGCTTCATCGTATAGTATGAATGCATTATAGCAAATAAAAAAGCAGTGGAAGCTGTAAACAGAACCCTGGAGGACATCCGCAGGAACCAAGATATGATGGGTGGTGTCACAGTTCTGACAAACAAAGTGAATACTTCGTTGAAAAGGTCGACTCTATGGTCGAGAGTTCATAAACTGCGCTTGACCATCATCATACGAGCTCGATTTGGCGTGAATTCAAATGCTCAAGAATTCTCCGATGTTCTTCTAAAAGTTGGTGAAGGTACTCTACCAAAGACTCTTGGTAGAGTAGATCCCACTTTAGAAGATCTTATTCGTTCTGATATACGAGGACATCAGTCAAATACCGTACCAAGAGAATTCTTGGGTGTGTTTTCATTTTAACTCCGAAAATGATCAAGCTGCAGCGATCAACCACAGTATTCTCTCACAAATTGAAGGGAGTGAAGTGATATACACCTTCATTAATGCCACATATTACCCCGTAGAATTTCTCAATTCGCAAATGGCAAGTATCTTTTCCGGTTGTAAATCTGTGTAACGGAAACCGGCTCAAAATCATGTCTTTACAGAGAAACGTCATCGAGACGGAAATTCTAACAGGTTGTGGCGATGGCGAAATAGTGTTTATAGCGCGTATACCACTAATTCCCCACCATTACCAGTTTAAGCGCGTGCAGTTCCCTGTGAGCGTACGCTTTGCGATCAACAAGTCACAGGGGCCGATAACGAAAGCCGAAGACTGCGGGTGTCGACCTCAGGACAAGCTGCTTCTCACACGGACAACTGTTACGTCGCTTGCTTCCGAGTCACTATTCCTGACTCTCTGTATATTTTGGCTGCTGAGAATAAAACTACAAACGTAGTACGAGTATACAGGGAAGTTTTATAAAATATGGCTATTATTGTAGTATATTGTGATGTCTTACGACTTCCACGCGAACGAAGTCGCGGGCAGAAGCTAGTTCTCAATATTTTGTAGGTTTATAAAGTAGGTAAGTCTAAAATAAATCGCGAACTTCAACGAGCTGCGCGCGGTGCGGAATTAGTGGGTACCTACGAATATTGTACCTACCGAACGATGACGAAGCGAGCGAGCGGTAGGTAAAATATATTTTTCTACCTACCTACTTAAATTAAATATTATTTTGAGCGGGATGCGAAATACCTGTGAATGTACGCAATGACAACGTAGGTATTCTAATAAATGAATGCGGTTTATTTTATGAGCTTAGTGAACGAAGATTGAAAATGAAACGTAGTTGCGGGATGATGATAATACGGATTAGTATAATTATATTCGTTATCGAGAGGATAAAGAAAAAAACTTTTTACAAAAAAAAAAACAACCGACTTCAAAAAAAACACTACAAAGTGAAAAATAACTTTAATTTCGGAAGTCGGTGTCTTTGGTTTTTAATTTTCGTTCTTTGTCACCGACTTCCGAAATTAAAGTTATTTTTCACTTTGTAGTGTTTTTTTTTAAGTCGGTTGTTTTTTTTTTTGTAAAAAGTTTTTATTTTTCACTTTTTAGTTGTGATACCTACCCCACACAAATTCGAATAGCACTACCTGCTATGTAAATAATAGTGACAGGAAGTTATCATGATATCATCCACATACTAAGTGAGGAAAAAATACGTATTATTGAAGCTAACTCAAAAACTACCTAAGCAAAGTTCATAAAATTTATATGGGACCACCTCTGAAGTATGATCTACTAAACAAAAAATGAACCATCAAAATCAATTCATAATTGACGGAGTAATCGCGTAACAAACATACAAAAAAAAAAAAACAACATACAGTCGAATTGAGAACCTCCTCCTTTTGGAAGTCGGTTAAAAATAGGTATTCGTGATCGTAGGACCAAAAAATGGTGCGGCGGCGTAAGCCTTAGGGTGAAATCGAAATTTCTTTAGTGGGCTGTATCAGGGGTAGTTCTGTGACACAAGTAGGTGTTTTGGCGATATGGGAAATGCGGAATGGTACCTGCTTGGTTAGCTATGGCGGAGACACGGTGAGAAGTTTCCTTAGCCACGTGGCGGGCGCCCGTCCAGGATATCACGTACGGATAAGGATCTGCACTTCCCACAACACACAGACACACACTTGCACAGTTTAATCACAATCTTCGTTCTTCGCGGTGAAATATCAGTCCTTTTCGACTTTGGGTTTATTTTGACCCACAAGCGGCGATGTCGATTGAGAAACTGCGGTTTCTTTATAGCAGCGACGTATGCGCCATGACGAATCTTCCCTTTCGCTCTCGCTCAGGTACCACAAGGGTTGCGGAAAGGAGAGAGAGGAATCGGAACAAAGAATGAAGCGGAAGGAACCTTGTGTAGCACAGATATCAATTAGAGTTGCTAGTAATTAGGCACAAAATATAAAAACCGGCCAAGTGCGTGTCGGACTACGGACTATGAAGGGTTCCGTAGTTGAGATGAATTTATTTATCCCAAGAACAAACTTAACATTTATTCCAACTGCAAATCGTCGCTCGGCATCCAATACCGCAAATGTGAATTTTTTTATTTTTTTTTAATTGCAGGATCACTTATTTGACACACATTCGCGGACTAATATAATAATAATAAAAATCCAACACCTTTAAACGAGTAATTCTTGTATATATTATATAACCTGAATCTCTGAAACGGCTCCAAGAATTTTTATGAAATTTAGTATGCAGGGGGTTTCGGGAGCGATAAATCGATCTAGCTAGGTTTCATTTTTAGAAAAAGTCGTTTAAAAAAAAATTGTCATCCAGATATTTTTCTTTATTCAAGTAACAAGGACTCATTATGTTAGTAAACTTATGAACTTTAGCTTATTTTATCAGGTCACTCAGAAAGTTTTGCGACTAACAGTTTTTGTCTATGGGATACGGGCTGGCGCTCAGAAGCACCATATCGTCTGCAAAGCTAATATTATTTACACAAATACCATCTATACAGTGTGAGTCTTCATAATGTGCATATATCGAAATGAGGGAATCTCTGCTTAATTTTATCGACGGAAAAAAAGGTTAATTTTTTTTTTTGTTATTTTTTTTTAATTCTCTTGGGCATCTTATTTATAAATTTTACAATTATTGTAATAATTGATGAAAAAAACAGATTTTCACAAAAAAAAAACATGTTTATTGTCAATTGAGGGTAGTTTTTTTCTCAATTTTAATTTTATGTGGACGCCTACTTACTTCCAATCATTCTGGAGTTTGTTTCATCGCGATAGCTGATTCAGTTTAAAAGTTACACAGTTTTATTACAATTTTTTTTTTAAATTCCGTAAAAAGTATAAAATAATATTATATTTTAAAATATTTTTTCTGTCGTTGAAATTAAGCATAGATTCCCTCATTTCGATATGTGCACATTATGAAGAATCACACTGTATGCAACCCATTCTGGTGCTGCTGAGCTCGCCAATCCTGCCTCACCCCGCATTTCAACCTGTATGGCCTGGAACAAATTCCAGCCCATCGTACATTATTGATCTGGTTACCATAGGTACCAATATTTAAAAATGTTTTAAGCTCCATTGGCAACCTTCTCCATCTTTCTCCACAATACGTCATAAGCAACCAGATCAAAAGTCTTGAATAAGTCGAGGAAGCTAGCATAAATCGGCGTCCCACGCTGTGTATAAGTATAGCATGTGACAGTATGCTTAAGACACAACACTGCACTTTCTGTTTACAAACCACGCCGAAACCCGAATTGGTTGTCATGAACATTTACAGTTTTATTTATTTGTGTATTAAGCAGACTGTCAAACACTTTTGATATTAATATTATAGTAGCTAGAGAGATGGGCCTATTGGATGCCGAGCGACGAAATGTAAGTTTGTACGCACAATATTGAGAGATTTACCGTGTTATTTTAAGACCATAGACTTCTTATAGGTTTTCCTGTAATCTATGAGTAAAGAGCCATACTATGCATTTTTTTGAAAATTTTTGGTCCAGTAGTTTCGGAGATAAGGGAGAGAATGGTCAATTTTCATTGAATTTCTTAAATATCTTTAAAACTGTTTATTTTAAAATTATATAAAAAATATATTTAAAATCCTCGCAATAAGTTCTTTCATTTGATATGTCACACGGTACTGTTAGCATAACTTTTTTTTAAAATTTTCTTGTTTGCCCCCCAAAAGTGACCCCTATATTCAAATTTTATTTATTTACGTTACACATTCGTGTTTGGGTCACAAAAATACATATGTGTACCAAATTTCAACTTAATCGGTCCATTAGATTCGGAGTAAATTGGCTGTGACAGACGGACAGACAGACACACGAGTGATCCTATAAGGGTTCCGTTTTTTCCTTTTGAGGTACGGAACCCTAAAAATGAGTAAGTTATGGCGTTAACAGTTACAAATCAAATAATGTTCTGTCCACGACTATAAAATAAATATCGGAAGTTGTATAATAACATGTAAAAATTTCATCGAAAATAACGAAACAACGTTAATATTTGTAAGTGATTGTTAATTGATTCAGGCGTGACCTTGCGGAAATCCATAATAAAATACAATAGACGTGGTAATATCCACGTCTATTGTATTTTGTAAGTGATTGCTTATTTTAAGGAACTTAGATGAATATTAAGTTTTCTTTAAGGAATTATTTTTATTCATTCATTTAAAATTATTAGTAGTCTTAGTATAAATAATAAGATTGACTAATTTACTGTTAACTGATGGGTTACGGTAGAGGTCTGCCCGGCTTGGGCGGAGCAACGCCGTGTCCTCGTAGAGGCAACCGGCGGCGGTGATCTCTCGCGTCCGGCCCTGGTTCAGGCCATGGTACGGAGTAAGAGGAAATGGCAGGCTGTCACCTCCTTCTGCGAAGCGGTAATGCTCGCGAAGGAGGAGGCGGAACGCGTGAGGGAGAGGCAAATTTCGCGCCCTCACGCCCCTAACCGCCGCAATAGAAGGAGACGCCCGGGGTGGGAATCGCGAGCCGATTTCCGGCCACCGTAGGCGCGGGCTTGCGGACGGTGAGCAATGGGTAGCTCGCCGTCCGATAAGGACCAAGCCCGGGTCGACGGCGCGTTGTGTTCCACGCGCGCCTCAAAGAGATGTCAGCAGAATTGACGGGGTCCGCTAGGGCCAATGCCTGCCGGGGGTTCGAAGAAAACCGATAGGGAAATCGTGGCCCCCGGCAACAGGGCAACCGAAGGAACACGGGTGGGTTTTAGTCAGTAAGAGTCTGACACGCCCTCCCGCTCCGTCCAGAGCGGGAGAAGTTATTTGATAATTTCCCACCCAAAAAAAAAAGTCACACGTTATTGTAACAGCCACAAGTTTTATTGATTCATATAGATTAAATTATGGTTGATTACAAGATACATAGTTTTGTATCAACATTTGTGTCTCAATTACGTTAATGTTCAAGAAAGCATTATTATGAGTAATCATGAAACTGCTTTTAATAGTACCACTACCACTTCCTGAAGAATAACGTGCCTGTAATCTGAATTTCTTTGGATTTTCGAAATGAATTTTATAAAAGAGAAAATACGTTGTAACATTAACCGCAAATGTCGTGTGGAGATTGTGGCAGACAACTTTGTTGATAAAGATGTGCAGTCTATGCTTCTACCTATGAACCTAACGCAACTTTTTTTCTTTTGTCCCAAGTATAGAATCAGGGACAATTTTATTTCTCCAAATAGTTGTCGATCATATTTAATGTCTTTGTGTGGTACGATAATGTTCATATCTTTTTTTTTCTATCGCTTCTATCGCCGGATATTGAGCGAGCAGTTTGATGAACATCATAAGTTAGTTGTTGAAGGAATCAATTACTTTAATTTTATCGTTCCTTCTATTGGATTCCTTATAAATTTTTTTGCCGTTGTTTTTCAAACCAATGAAAACATCATATTTGTTTTAAAATTATTGTATATCCACAGATTTCTTAACAATAAGACCACATTCAATCATTTCATCGTTGGTAATTGGTTAAGTGTCATCTCTATTTTGGGTGTTGGTATTAATATTACTATCTACATTTGTGTAAGCCTTAAGCTTCCATTTTACAATATTCCATGTGGTTTAATTGTAATAAGTTTTGATACAATTATTGTGTATGCTATCAGACTTATTATGTTGTTAAAAAATAAAGTTGATCTTTGGAATATTCAAACTTTGAATTTTCAAAGCTTAGGAGATAGGGACAGAGAGGATTATTGTAATAAATTATATCAGACATTTGTTTATATATTAGATTGCTATGACATCTATAAAGTTTCTTTTCGACAAATGGTAAGTAAAAACAAATTTATCTACCAACTAGTTTTTTAGAGTTGGTTTACAAATTCTTACACCAAAGTTAAAATAATTGCAGATCGTGTTTCACTGTATGAGGTCCTTCTGCAGCATTTTGATTTACATCCAGACAGCACTTGAAAACAGGAAATATATTGTGAGTATTCTCCAACAGAATGTTTGCAAATTCATTGAAAAGCCTATTTATTGACTTTAACTAAGAACTTCAAAATTGGTCGGTTCCTTGAATCGTCACTGAGGCCGTTTCCTTTGAATTTCATTAAAAATATAATCTTTTTATTTTAATACGTCCCGTTTTAAAGTCTGTACAGACGCCAGCACATTAAGCTACCCGAAACTGTCAAATTTTCCCAATCAACTTTGAACCTTAGACATCAGCGATAAAGTTGAAAATCTATTAAATAAATTTGACAGATTGTAGTAGCTTGATGTGCTGGCGTCTGTACATTTTTAACGGTGGGGACAAAATTCGGAACTATAATATATTTTCTTGAGAAACCATGACAACACAGACACTTTACAGGGTTACTGGTTAAACACCAACAATCTCTTAAGGGGTCATTATACTCATCATTATGAACAACTTTTACTATGGGACCAAACCCAAAATCTTGAAAAATAAAACTGGTGTTCCATAAATTTTAACGAGTTATGCAAACATAAATGTACGGAACAGCTGATCTTTTTTTAGCAATTTCAGGTTTAGCCCAATAGTAAAATTTGTTTATATTGATGAGTACAATGACCCCTTAAGAGGTTGTTAGTGTTTTACCCATAACGCTGTATAGCATAGATAATACACAACAAAAGAAGCATAGCAAAAAAAAGAGTTTTTTTTTTCAGGGTGAAGAATATGAATTCGTAATATGGATAATAAACACTTGGCTAGCTAAGACTTTGTTGTTAGAAATTGTATTGAGCGTGGAAATGGAAAAATTCTACATTGCTCTGAAGAAAGTTCAAGACACATGCGCAGTCCTGTTGAATTCAAACTGTACAGGTATTACGATCCAACAGCTGTATTTATTATTATTGCTTTTTATTGTCATTAATTACTTCGAGATTGCCTGTGATTGAATTATGTATCCGTCGCAAATAGACTGCTTAATTAGTTGTTTTACATAAACGATAGCTGTTTTACAAAATAGCTCCGTTATGTTAAACAGCTGAACAACGTTTAGCATTTTTTGCTGGAGATAAGCCATTCTGTGTAAGTCTAGACTTGGGTAGCAGTTTTGTTAAACGTAGCGCAATAGCAATGGAGCTGACGACGTTCAGCTGTTTTACACAACAGAGCTGTTTTGTAAAACAGCCGACTTGGCAATCTATCTGCGACATAGTCGTAGGAGTGCCGGTAATATGTCAGGCGTCAGACTTTTTTCATGATATAACAATACACATGCTACGTCTTTGGTGGTAATTATCATCAAATGGGCCAAATTGATATCAAATTTAAAAAAAAAAATTGTAATGTTCCCGTAATTAGTCACCTCTAATCATTGCAGATGAAGAAAAAAGGTTGTTAAAGAATATCAAACGCCTACATGAAACGACGTTTGACAAGATGGATGCATGTGGAATGTTCTACGTTGATGCAACTCTACCGCTCGAAATGATAGTGTTAATTACTAACTATACTATTGTGTTGCTACAGTTTGCTTTTTTGTAATCTCTATAGCATTAAAATTCTTTGAAACGTGCTAGATGTGTTTTACTACATTTTTGTACCTATTTATCCTCAAATTCTGTTCAGGGTTCAGGCCACTGGAAATTCTTGAATTATTACTGCATTGAATCTAATTTAGTAACCTCATGCACTACGCGCAACTTTGGTTGCAGAAGCTTCGACCTACCATCCGGCCGGTTGTGATGCGATTCTTTTATTAGCCCGAGTTTATAACGATCGTCGCGCAAATACGCGACAGTTAGGATCACTTTGTTCGGCGAATACAAACACGTGGTTGCGCCAAAAGAGGGCGCCCGCCCTCTTTAAGCATCTTCCGTTTGTCTAAACAAATGAGTGACAAAAAGAACGCGATGATTGAGTATTCTCACAACCAGTCGCTTTCGTAAGGACACGGAGTCATACCGGGTCGACAGAAGGCGAGTTCAGGTTTTCCGAACAAATGAGTGACAATTGATCACGACTTCTCCCACTTCTGGGCACTCTCTTTGCTTGTGCTACTCTTCAAGCATTAATGTCATCTGCCCATCTCGTTGTCAGATGATTGATACTTCTAATTCCAGGTCTTGATCGCCACTCGATCTTTAGTTAGATTACAGGGTAAAAGCTAAGATTGAGGAGTGGATAATTGAACAAGAGTATGAGGCTGTTGAAGATCTTCTTACCTGGATCTGTTGATTCTATTACATTGTTTTCTTCACGACGGCACCACCCCCCGCCCATCTCCACGCACACACCTACACTCAATACTTGTTACATATGCACACAACACTCATTCCATTACACGACATCACACAACACACACACACACTCACACACACAAACGCACACAACATACATAATTACATTCATCACCAATCACCAAATCGCACTAACATACACATCTGCACTTACCAACGTCTTATTATTTTATTTTGTTTTGATTCTTTCTTTTCACTAGTACGTAATCTTATCTTTGATAATTCTATAACTCTAAATCAACTTGTATGCTCATAATAACCGCTCGACCTTATTGTATCTACGCGAAGACACTGCCACCCAAGATACAGGATTTTCCTAGTTTGGGGGCAGGGTACATTTCTTCTTGGACTTTCGACCTCACTTTTGTAAATTATACTTAAGTTTGCTTACCTTTCTGTATACCTATCTATTGTCAAAGTTTATGTTTTTTGTGAATAAAGAATTTATTATTTATTTATTTTTTTACACATTAAATACATTTTTAAATATTTTTATAAAAATCATTAAAAAAACATTTAAAAATATAAAAAACAGTGGCCCATCGGCATCAGGAACAAGGTCCAAGCTGCCGGTGGTCAGGGCTCTAGAGAGAGGAACCTCCTCACTATGCGTGCCGTGTCTAGGAGTACTGCTTTCTGAATCAAGCCCTTGACCCAGCCGCGCAATGAGAGCCTCCTGAGGTGTTGGTCGAGGCTCTTCGCTATTAGGCCATTAACCGTAACGATTATCGGTACAATGATTGCAGAGTCCACATCCCACATGTCGACAACCTCGTGTGCTAAGTCAAGATACTTGATTTTTTTATCTTTCTCAGCTTTTACGAGATTCTCGTCATGAGGGACGGCGATATCAACAATCATTGCACGGCGCTCTCGTCGATCTATCACCACAATATCAGGCTTATTAGCTACAATAGTCCTGTCAGTGATGATAGATCGATCCCAGTACAATGTGGCGTGACCATTCTCGAGAACTGGGTCGGGCACATACATGTAGTATGGTACTTCAGATTCTACAAGGTTGTACTGCAAGGCAAGTTGCTGGTGGATAATCCTAGCCACTAGATTGTGTCTGTGCAAGTACTCGCCGTTAGCTAGACGAGAACAACCGGAAATAATATGTCGGATTGATTCACCGGGGCGGTGGCATGCCCGACAGATGTCAACCGTACCGTCCTTGACAATGTATTTCTGATAATTATTCGTCAGGATAACTTCATCCATAATCGCACAGACAAAACCTTCGGTTTCCCCGAAGAGGTCACCGAAGCGTAGCCAGGATACAGACGCCAAAAAGTCTACATCAGGCCCGTGGAGGGCCCGGAAAAAGCGTCCGTGTAGCTCTTTACCCTGCCATACTTCCTTACGATCGTTAGTATCAAGTACTGCAGGTTTGCGCCAGTTCTCTTTTGCCAAGGAGAGCGGGGTGAGGCCCTTGTCCACTGCGACCACATCTCGGTGCATACCCACGTCAGTTTGAAGGAAATATTCCCTATATAATATTATTTATTTAGTTATTAAGATGTAATTTTAGTGTTATCATTGTCATTTTTTTAAGACATTATTCATCCTTCATCAGACATTATCATCATTTAGTAGGTATCCAAACATACTCATATACCGAGTATACTGCCTTGCGGTATATCAATAGAAACGCTTATATTGTGCGCCGTGTTTTTCTAGCTACTTAAAAGAGATGTATGGAAAAAGAAAACTTGTGGAGCTGACCCTTTAAAAAATTGGAGCAGGACGATATTAGTAACATCCTCATAGAAAACACAAAAACGATACAATTATTTTAAAACAACATCGGAGCTTGTTCAATGTTTTATTCCATTGTATAAATCATTAACTATGACAAAGGACATTGTTAAAAATGGCCTATGAATCAACACGTATGAAACCTTTACAGTAATTACTAGTTTTTTTATAACTTACGTTACACTTATTACAATGGAACGGATACTTTGTATGTTCGAAATCATTTCAAAAAGTAATTTCACTTCGGTCTTATTCCCCGGCGCCATTATTTTTGTTTCAATTTTATGTTTCGAATAGGCTCTTTCAGCACTTGATCTATGAATAAGGTTTTTAATTACAAACAGAATAAAGCGATTGAAAACTCTGTGTGAAACTAGCAACATCGTCACTGACAGCCGATGAATTGACAGATGACAGCTTGACATTTCATAGTGTAATGACAGTGTCAATTTTGACAATCAGTGTACATTTTTCTAATTTCTACTTACTAAAAATAAATTTAATAATAGTACATAAATATGTAATGAAATGTTTGAAGATAAAATCCAATGTTTTTTCACTAATAAACGCTAAGTTAATATGTTTCTATTGGCTTAATTATAACTCCAAAATCCGAAAGTGTTTTAGATTGTGTTACAATTCTCAGCACTGTGTAATAGAAACGCTTATATTGTCCGCCGTGTTTTCCTAACTACTTAAAACAGATATAATATAGAAAAAGAAAACTTTTGGAGCTGAACCTTTAAAAAATGGGAGCAGGACGATCTTACTTACGTCCTCTATAAACCACAAAAACGATTGAATTATTTTAAAACAATGTCGGAGCTTGTCTAATGTTTTATTAAAAACCATTCGAGTTATAAATTAGTAACTTATGACAAATAGGTTACTTGTAAAAATACTTTTGGAGTATACAGGGTGGCAGGGACATCGACGCGAAAACTGAAACCATATTTTCAGTACATGATTCTGAACTCCTTCCTCCCCTGATTTTTTTAAAACAACCGACGAAAAATTTCAACGCTGGGGGATTCAGAATCATGTACTGAATCCATTGTTTCAGTTTTCACGTCGATATCCTGCCATCCTGTACACAAATAACTGATACAGGTTTTTTTGCTTTAGTTACAATTAATCAAAGAATTTTCTGTCCAAGGCTATAAAATAAACATCTAAAGTTGAATAATAACAAGTAAAAAACTTTTTACAAAAAAAAAAACAACCGACTTCAAAAAAAACACTACAAAGTGAAAAATAACTTTAATTTCGGAAGTCGGTGTCTTTGGTTTTTAATTTTCGTTCTTTGTCACCGACTTCCGAAATTAAAGTTATTTTTCACTTTGTAGTGTTTTTTTGAAGTCGGTTGTTTTTTTTTTGTAAAAAGTTTTTATTTTTCACTTTTTAGTTGTGATACCCACCCCACACAAATTCGAATACCACTACCTGCTATGTAAATAACAGTGACAGGAAGTTATCATAATATCATCCACATACTAAGTGAGGCAAAAATACGTATTATTGAAGCTAACTCAAAAACTACCCAAGCAAAGTTAATAAAATTTATATGGGACCACCTCTGAAGTATGATCTACCGAACAAAAAAAGAACCATCAAAATCAATTCATAAATGACGGAGTAATCGCGTAACAAACATACAAAAAAAAACAACATACAGTCCAATTGAGAACCTCCTCCTTTTGGAAGTCGGTTAAAAATTTCATCAAATATAACGAAACAACGTTAATAATTTATTTATAAGTGATTGTTTATTTCAAGTTACTTTGATAAATATTAAGTTTCCTGTAAGGTTTTTATTGATTCGTTTAAAATTAGTAGTAGTATTAATATAAACAATAAGTTTCACTAATTTACTGTAAACTGATGGGTTTGCGTTGCTTGTTAACAAAAATGAAACTTAAACATCAAAGCTATCATAGGGTAGATTTATGAGATTGGGCAGTAAGGACGGTTAACGGTGAGCAATGGGTAGCTCGCCGTCCGATAAGGACCAAGCCCGGGTCGACGGCGCGTTGTGTTCCACGCGCGCCTCAAAGAGATGTCAGCAGAATTGACGGGGTCCGCTAGGGCCAATGCCTGCCGGGGGTTCGAAGAAAACCGATAGGGAAATCGTGGCCCCCGGCAACAGGGCAACCGAAGGAACACGGGTGGGTTTTAGTCAGTAAGAGTGACACACCCTCTCGCTCCGCCCAGAGCGGGAGAAGTTATTTGATAATTTCCCACCCAAAAAAAAAAAGGGCAGCTAACCTTTACCGTTGTAGCTATAAGAAAGAAAACGTTCTTAGACTGTCCTTAACTTTTTGAGACATTTTGATCAGCATTCAGACATTTTGATAAAAAATACAGTCGGTAAAAAATGGGCAGTTTTCACATAAACTTTTTTTGATGCCATTCGATCTTGTTTCTTATAAGGATCAGAAAACTCTACTAGATCAACTGAGGTTTGAGTAGTAGAAAAGACAGAAATCGCAAAAAAATAAATCCGTTGAAAAGTACGTTGGATTCTCATTTCCTACGAAATCTTACATTTTGTACTCCAACGTACTTTTTACGGTGGATAGACTGGCCGAAAATAAACGAAAACAAATGTCTTTGAACGACTATGCGTTATAATTTTACTTGCTTTGAGAACAAAATAAGTTTGTTAAAAAAAAAACCTCAAATAATTATGAACTTTCAGACTTGTAAGGGAAACGTTAAAAAATACTGTCCGCTACAAAACTCAGAAATCGCAAAAAAAACCTTTGAATGGAAAAAGTCTTTTCAAAAGCAACAAACTATCTAAATTTTGTTCTCCAATCAAATAAAATTATAACGCGTGTTCGTTCGAAATTAGAAATACCATATATTTTCATTTATTTTCGGTCAGTCTATCCATCATAACAAGTAGGTTAGACTTTTATTTCCTACGAAATGTATGGGAAAAGTTTATGCGATTTCTGACGTTTCTAGTGCTCAAAACAGTAATAGTTTTTTTTTATCCTTCTTGGAAACAGGATCGATTGACATCAAGAAAGTTTTTGTGAAAACTGCACATTTTTTTGCGGTATGTATATTTTTTCAAAATCAATTAATGCAGATTCAAAATTTCTTACACAGTTAAGAACAGGCGCCTAAGACGATTTTCCAATAGCTACAATGGTTCAGGTAGCTGTGCTTACTACCACATCTCAAAAATTCAACCTGTATATTCCACAAATAAGTTGGTAAAGTTGAGGCACTCACAAGTTTTATTGATCAAACACTTAAATATCTTCATATGGTTGATTACAAGATACATACATAGATTTGTATCAACAATTGTTTCTCAATTACGTTAGTGTTCAAGCAATTACTGTTATGAGTTATCTTGAAACGCCCTTTAATTCAAGTCGACCACTTCTTGTAGAACAACGTGCCTGTAATCTGAATTTCTTTGGATTATTAAAATGAATTTTATAAAAGGGAAAATACGTTGTTATATAAACCGCAACTATCGCTTGGAGATTCTAGGAGACAATTTCGTTGACAAAGATGTGCAGTCTATGCTTCTCCCCTTGAATCTAGTGCAACATTTTTTCTTTTGTCCCAAGTATGGAATCAAGGACAATTTTATTTCTCCAAATAGTTGTCGAGTGTTTTTAATGTCTTTGTGTGGCACGATAATGTTCATATCTGTTCTTTTGTATCGCTTCTATTACCGAATATTCACCGAAAATAATGGTGAATATTATAAGTTCGACAATGACGGAATCAATTACTTAGATTTTATCTTGACTTGTGTTGGATTCCTTATAAATTTTTTCGTCGTTATTTTTCAAACCAATGAAAATGTCATATTTGTTTTAAAATTATTGTATATCCACAGATTTCTTAATAATAAGACCACATTCAAACATTTCATCATTGGTAATTGGTTAAGTGTCATCTTGATTTTGGGTGTTGGTATTAATTTTACTATCCTCATTTGTATAATCCTTAACCTTCATCCATCTTACAATCTTTTATGTGGGTTTATTGAAATAAGCTTTGATCTAAATATTGTGTATGCTATCAGACTTATTAAGTTGCTAAAAAATAAAATTGATCTTTGGAATATTCAAACTTTGAATTTAAAAAATTTAAGAGATAGGGATATAGAGGATTATTGTAATAAATTAAATCAGGCCTTTGTTTATATATTAGATTGCTATGACATCTATAAGGTTTCTTTTCAACAAATGGTAAGTAAGGAACAATTTATCTACAAAGTAGTTGACCTCAGTTGGTTTACAAATTCATAAACCAAAATTATTATCATAACAGATCGTGTTTCACTGTACGAACGCCTTCTACAACTCTTTGGTCCACATTCATATAGTACTCGAGAATGAGACATATGCGGTGAGTATTTTACAACAAAATATTTTCAAATTTATTGAAAACCTTTAACACACGACGAACAAACGACTTTAACTACTTTTATTCAATTTGTTCGGTTCTTTTGATCCTAGCACTGAACTCGCTTCTTTTGAATTTCGTTAAAAGTATAATTGATTGTTTTAATGTGTCCCAGTTTAATGTTTATATTTTTAGTGGCGGGCAGTACAAAATTCGGAACTTCACCACAGAAAATAATTATATTATAGCATACATAATAAACAGCAACAGAAGCATAGCAACAAAAATCTTTTCTTTTTCAGGATGATTACATAATATGGCTAATAACAAACACTTGGCTTGCTAAAACTTTGTTGTTAGAAACCATATTGAGCGTGGAGTTTGAAAAATTCTACATTGGTGTGAATAAAGTTCAAGACACATGCGCAGTCTTGTTGAATTCAAACTGTACAGGTATTACGATCCAACAACTGTATGTTTTGTTATTGATTTTATATTATTATTGTCACTAATTACTTTGAGACTGCCTGTGTTTGAATCATGTATCTGTCGCAGATAGATTCCTCAATTAGTTGTTTTACATAACCGCTAGTTGTTTTACAAAACAGCTGCGTTTTGAAGCATTTTTTCATTATTACTGATCTTTAACACGCAGAATTGCATAAACGTTTTGCATGTTTCAATGAAGCGAGTTAACGATTAGAGGTTATGTAAAACAACTTGAAATGAAACGTCATATTTTTTATTATTTTTACTTCTAAATTTTGTCGCTTGTGGCTCTGTATGTCATCACAAAAATAATGGCATCCGAAACAGAAATAAATAAAATGAGTAATATGAGTGAAAATCCTAACTCAAGTTTTTTTTTTTTTTTAAATGGCTTCTCGCAGTTTTGACCACTAAGGTCGTGGCTGCTTAACCGGATTTTCCTGTGGGTGCCATAAGCTTCTACACTTAGAGCCTCCAGCCAGGAGCTTTTTAAAACTATTCTAAATTAAAATTAAGCGAATGCTCGCTGAGGGCACCCCCTGTGGGGTACGGACCTCGGCTTAGGGCATCGCTGACGGGAGGACAGCAAGAGGGGACAGGCTGGATCAAATTTATATTAACATCATGATTATTATTCGGGGTATTTAAAGCTACGTGCTCAGCCGCAACAACTGCTGGCACCTCGTTTTCGAGCAAGGGTCGTGGGGAGGATTCGTTTACTCGGGGAGTAGATCGCGTACGTAAAGGACCTCGGCGGCGAGGTCGGAATGACGGGAGGCGTCTGTTTCTGTGCACTGTACTGGTGGCCCTATTCTGCTCCTGGAGGAGTGTAATGGGGTCATCTGGGTCGGAGAGTACATGTCTAGGACGGCGGATCTGACTGATTTGGGACGGGACATAATTGGCTGCCCCGACTATCAGAGGGTTCCGATGTCGAGGAGCGGACTCAAAGTAGCGCTTGGCCATGCGTTTGAGAAACTGGTGGATCGTGGGGATCTTACAGTCGAGATGGAGGATCTCGTTTCTGACGTACCACGAGGCTCCCGTGGCCTTGCGAAGGAATCGGTTCTGAAGGGTCTGCATCCTATGGATGGAACGGGGTTTGGCGTGGACGAAAACTGCTCCCGCATAGGTCATTATGGGACGGACACACGCTGTGTAGATACGCAATTTCCACTTTAGTGACAATTTGCTGCGTGAATTTAGCATACAGTGAAGCCTACCTAGAGCGAAAGCGGCTTGCGAACGAACCGTCTTTATGTGCTCTGAAAAGGAGAGATGGTGGTCTAAGATCACACCTAGGTACTTGGCTCGCTTCTCCCAAGGGATCGGCTTGCCGAACAGGGTGATCGTTCGGGTGGGAGGGGGGGGTCTGGATCTCGGTTTCGAGAATGAAACCGCTTGACTTTTGTCGGGATTAACTTCGATCCTCCACCGTCTAAACCAGGCGCCAAGGTTATTGACGGCCCGTTGTAGATTTAGGAGAGACGAAGGGGCGCTACCTTTACAGATGATCGCAGTGTCGTCTTCGAACTGAGGAGCAGCGAGGCTTAAGAGTTCGGTGCCGAACTCGTTGGAGAGGTTAGGGTCTCTTTTGAGAACCCTAGAAATGAGATCCATTAATTGGATATTCTTGGTACGGAGGGAGGAGAGGTCATCTCTGAGTGACTGAAGGTCACTCTGTACGGCCTCCATAGTGATGAATTAATTAAAATTTTAAATAATACGGAAGGGAACCTATTTTCCTATTTTTATCCTAATCCTATCTCCCCGGGCGGACTACCGGGGATGTGTAAACCCTCCCTGTCGGGTAAAGACAGGGAGGTTGTGTACTACCGTGGGCCCTGAGCTTGCTTTTGCCCGTTGCCTATCTTATTGTGCAACGGGGTCCTGACCAGTCTAATGCGTCGGGTGTAGACACACCCGACCGACACTAGGTGTGTAGCTGCGAAGGGAATACTGTCACCACGTGTTGACTAGGAGATCCCCCAAGGCCAAACACTGGGACCCGGCCAAATAACTTGCCTCACCCTGAAGGGGTTCGGCGGGTGTATTGGGTCAACACCCCCTCGGTTTCGTTGGCACCGTATGGTATCCACCGAGGACCACGAAACTGTGGTTTTTACCCAGAAGGGGCCAAAAAACCGCGACGAACGTTTTATAGACTGATTTCTGTATAGAAATACACTATTAATTGTGTCTTGAAAAAGACACCAATTAATAGACGATGGTAGTCGGCTGACTACTCGACGAACGTCTCAGGAACCACCAAGGAGCACTTGAGCCGCAAACAGGAAACAGGAACCGCAGCACGACCGTCCGTGACCGATGCCGGAGCGTGGATGCGCCTAACTCAAGTGAAAACAGTGATTTATAAATACAATAAAATATCGCCGCACGTAGCTATGCTCTCGCTGCAGCTGCACGTGATGACATACACTTGCCCCTCACCTGCTCGGTGTGTCGCCGTACGTAGCCATGCTCTCGCTGCAGCGGCACGTGAAGAGTTTTATGAAAGTCAGTCCTAGAAATTAAAAATAGCCATGTGACTGCGACCAACTTGGAAGAAACGCTTGCGGGCCGCGGCATCGATCGCTTCGCTCGCTCGGCTCGCACGCAGTTGGTCACAATTCTAACCTAACCTAAACCAATAGTTCATGGTAGCTTAGTTACTGCAACCAATTCGGCTCTCGCGTGGTTTGCTACTGTTCCAACCATGCTGCAGATAAGTTTAGACAAACCTTGGGTAGCAGTTTTGTTAAACGTAGCGCAATGGCAATCAAGGTTAACTTTGTTCTTGTTCAGCTGTTTTACATAACGGATCTGTTTTGTAAAACAACTAATGGTTTTGTAAAACGGCTGACTCGGCAATCCATTTGCGACATATCTAAGACAGTGCTTCGTGAAATAGTTGGTGTGAGAAAATACTACCACCTTCCCTTTTTCTGTTGCCAAGCAGCGTTGTCGTATCCAGTATAAGTATGAGTTCTGGTAACATAACATGTAGATCAGATTTTTTTCCTGATATGGCAATACACCTGCGACGTCTTGGTGGTAATTACCACCAAAAGGGTCAATTTGATATAAGATTTGAAAAAAATGTAATGCTCCCGTAATTATTCTCCCCTAATCATTGCAGATGAAGAAAAAAGGTTGTTGAAGAATATTAAACGCCTACATGAAACGACGTTCGACAAGATGGAAGCATGCGGAATGTTCTACGTTGATGCAACTCTACCGCTTGAAATGATAGCGTTAATTACTAACTATACTATTGTGTTGCTACAGTTTGCTTTTTTGTAATCTCTAAATAGCATTAAAATTCTTTGAAACATCATAGTATGTGCTAGATGTCTTTTACTATGTCTTTGTACCAATTTTCTGACTGACTGACTGACTGACTGACTGACTGACTGACTGACTGTCTGTCTGTCTGTCTGTCCGTCTGTCCGTCTGTCCGTCTGTCCGTCTGTCCGTCTGTCCGTCTGTCCGTCTGTCCGTCTGTCCGTCTGTCCGTCTGTCCGTCTGTCCGTATGTCCGTCTGTCCGTCTGTCCGTCTGTCCGTCTGTCCGTCTGTCCGTCTGTCCGTCTGTCCGTCTGTCCGTCTGTCCGTCTGTCCGTCTGTCCGTCTGTCCGTCTGTCCGTCTGTCCGTCTGTCCGTCTGTCCGTCTGTCCGTATGTCCGTCTGTCCGTCTGTCCGTCTGTCCGTCTGTCCGTCTGTCCGTCTGTCCGTCTGTCCGTCTGTCCGTCTGTCCGTCTGTCCGTCTGTCCGTCTGTCCGTCTGTCCGTCTGTCCGTCTGTCCGTCTGTCCGTCTGTCCGTCTGTCCGTCTGTCCGTCTGTCCGTCTGTCTGTCTGTCTGTCTGTCTGTCTAATATAGGGGTCACTTTTGGGGGGCAAACAAGAAAATTAAAAAAAAAAGTTATGCTAACAGTACCATGTGACATATCAAATGAAAGGACTTATTGCGAGGATCTTAAATTTTTTTTTTTGACCATTCCCCCCCCCCCCTTATCTCCGAAACTACTGGACCAAAAATTTTCAAAAAAATACATAGTATGGCTCTTTACTCATAGATTACAGGAAAACCTATAAGAAGTCTATGGTCTTAATATAACACAGTAAATCTCTCAATATTGTGCGTACAAACTTACATTTCGTCGCTCGGCATCCAATAGGCCCATCTCTCTAGCTACTATAATATCAACAATATCAAAAGTGTTTGACAGTCTGCTTAAAATAAAAATAAAACTGCTTGAAATAAAACTGTAAATGTTCATGACAACCAATTCAGGTTTCGGCGTGGTTTGTCAATAGAAAGTGCAGTGTTGTGTCTTAAGCATACTGTCACATACTATACTTATACACAGCGTGGAACGCCGATTTATGCTACCTTCCTCGACTTATTCAAGACTTTTGATCTGGTTGCTTATGACGTATTGTGGAGAAAGATGGAGAAGGATAGGTTGCCAATGGAGCTTAAAAACATTTTAAATATTGGTACCTATGGTAACCAGATCAATAGTGTACGAAGGGCTGGAACTTTTTCCAGGCCATACAGGTTGGAATGCGGGGTGAGGCAGGATTGGCGAGCTCAGCAGCACCAGAGTGGGTTGCTATACAGTGTGATTCTTCATAATGTGCACATATCGAAATGAGGGAATCTATGATTAATTTTAACGAAAGAAAAAATATTTAAAAAATCTAAATATTTTTTTAAAACTTTTTATGGAATTAAAAAAAATTGTAAAAAAACTGTGTAACTTTTGTACAACTGTGTAACAAACTCCATAATGATTGGAAGTAAGTAGGCGTCCACATAAAATTAAAATTGAGAAAAAAACTCAATTGAAAATAAATGTGTTTTTTTTGTAAAAATCTGTATTTTCTCATATTTTTTTACAATAATTGTAAAATTTATATATAAGATGCCCATGACAATAAAAACTAAAATAAAAAAACTGATACAAAAAATTAAAAAGAAACAAAAAAAATTTTGACCACTTTTTCCGTCGATAAAATTAAGCATAGATTCCCTCATTTAGATATGTGCACATTATGAAGACTCACACTGTATTGATGGTATTTGTGTAAATATTAGCTTTAGAGACGATATGGTGCTTCTGAGCGCCAGCCAGTATCCCATAGACAAAAACTGTTAGTCGCAAAACTTTCTGTGTGACCTGGTAAAATAAGCTAAAGTTCATAAGTTTACTAACACAATGAGTCCTTGTTACTTGAATAAAGAAAAATATCTGGATGACAATTTTTTTTTTTGAACGACGTTTTCTAAAAATGAAACCTAGCTAGATCGATTTATCGCTCCCGAAACCCTCTGCATACTAAATTTCATAAAAATTCTTGGAGCCGTTTCAGAGATTCAGATTATATACTATATACAAGAATTGCTCGTTTAAAGGTGTTAGATTTTTATTATTATTATATTAATACCGCGAATGTGATTTTTTTTACGAAAATTAGATTTTTCATTCTACACGTACAAATAAGTGATCCTGCAAAATGTTAAGTTTGTTCTTGGGATAAATAAATTCATCTCAACTACGGAACCCTTCATTGTGCGTAGTCCGACACGCACTTGGCCGGTTTTTTTACTGGCGCGAGTATAAAGCGATCGTCGCACAAACACGTGACAGTTAGGATCATTTTTTTCGGTGAATACGAGCACATGGTCGCGCTGAAAGCGAGCGGGCATCTTTCGCTTTTCTAAAACAATTAGCAACAAAAGAGCGACTTGTGACAATCGTGTATTCGCGCGACCGGTCGCTTTTGTTAAAATTCAAGGTTGCTCAGCGCACTATGGAGCAGGCTATGCTCGGAGTTTCTTTAAAGGATAAAATCAGAAATGAAGTTATCTGGAAAAAAACCAGAGTTACCAACATAGCCTGCAGAGTAAGCAAGCTGAAGTGGCAGTGGGCTGGTCATATTCGTCGAAGGGCCGATGGCCGTTTGAGCAGACGAGTCCTAGAGTGGAGATCGCGTATCGGCAAGCGTAGTGTGGGACGCCCCTTAGCTAGATGGACTGACGGCCTTAAAAAGTTGACTGGGACAGACTGGATACGGAAAGCGGAGGACAGGGTATTGTGGCGCAGCCTAGGAGTGGCGTATGTCCAGCAGTGGACTGCGATAGGCTGAGTTGATTGTATCAACTACATAATAAAAAATCGATTTTCCAAAAGTCGATATTTGGTAACCGGTTTTGAGTGAATCGATTTTTTCAGTAAAAGTTGCCATCCCTACTTTGACTGGATTGACTAACAGTCGGAAGTGTTAGATAAAGAAATAAACGATTAAGTGCCATGATTAAATCGGCTTTTATTTTCGGAGGTTTCGTTACAAATAATTAATAGAAATGTTTTAGTTACTAAATGGGTATTTTTTTTTGTATTTACCACATTGCTGGCCAAACCATGGCCAAGAATGGGCGTTTGCCTTTGTTTCTTGTAAAATTGCTTTAGGAGTGAATAAAATTAACTAATTCAGGTTTTTTGCTTTAGTTACAATTAATCAAACAATGTTATGTTCAAGGCCATAAAATAAACATCTGAAGTTGAATAATAACAAGTGAAATTTGTGTGGGGGCAAAAAACGAAAATTCAAAATCAAAGACACCGACTTCCGAAATTAGTTATTTTTCACTTTGTAGTGTTTTTTTTTGAGTCGGTAGTTTTTTTTGTGAAAGGTTTTTATTTTTCACTTTTTAGTTGTGGTATTTACCCCCACACAAATTCGAATACCACTACCTGCTATGTAAATAACAGTGAGAGGAACTTAACATATCATCCACATACTAATTGGGAAAAAATACGTATTATTGAAGCTAACTTAAAAACCATCAAAGCAAAGTTAATAAAATTTATATGGGACCACACGCACACGCAGCTTTCAAATAAAAAAAGAATCATCAAAATAGGTTCACCCAGTAGAAAGTACTGAGGTAAAAAACATTTAAAAAAAATACAGTCAAATTGAGAACCTCCTCCTTTTTTTGAAGTCGGTTAAAAATGACGAAACAACGGTAGTAATTTATAAGTGATTGTTTCTTTCAAGTTACATACTTTGGTTTTAATTGATTCGTTTAAAATTAGTAGCAACGTGTATGTACAATAAGTTTGACTAATTTACTGCAAACTGATTAGTTGCGCTGCTTGTTAACAAAAATTAAAGTTAAACATAAAAGCAATCATATAGGGCAGCTACCTTAAACGTTGTAGCTACAAGAAAGCGGTCTTAACTTTTTAAGACATTTTGGTCTGCACACTGTCACACATTTTGAAAAAAAGTTACAGTCGGCAAGATAATTAGCAGTTTTCACTTAAACTTTTTTGCTGCCATTCGATCTTGTTTCATATAAGGATCAGAAAACTCTACTAGACTAACTGAGATTTGAGACGTATGAGTAGAAGAAAAGTAAGAAATCGCAAAAAAAATATCCCTTACATTTCGCAGGAAATGAGACTTTTTACGGTGGATAGACTGGCCGAAAATAAACGAAAACAAATATCTTTGAACGAATATGCGTTATAATCTTACTTGCTTTGGAACAAGATTAGTTTGTTGAAAAATATCCTCAAATAATGTTGAACTTTCAGATTTGTAAGGGAAACGTAAAAAAATACTGTCCACTTCAAAAGTCAGAAATCGCAAAAAACCTTTTAATTGAAAGTTTCTTCAAAAGCAACAAACTATCAAAATTTTGTCCTCAAATCAAATAAAATTATAACGCGTATTCGTAAGAAATTTGAAATACCATATTTATTTATTTATTTTCGGCCAGTCTATCCATCGTAAAAAGAAGGTTGGAGTCTCATTTCCAACGGAATGTATGGAAAATGTTTTTGCGATTTTTGACGTTTCTAGCACTCAAACCTCAGTTGATCTCATTGAGTTTTTTTTATCCTTATAAGAAACAGGATCGATTGATATTGATAAAATAGTACAGTAGTACCAATTTTCAAATCGGGTAGTAAGAGTGATCCCTCTTATTATAGACCAATATCTGTGCTACCAGCATCGAGTAAAATATATGAAAAAATGTTGATGTTGTCACATTTTAATTCTAATGGAATTTTACATAGTCACCAGTTTGGTTTCACGAAAGGTAGGTCGACGACTGACGCAGGAGTAAGACTCATCAGTCACATTTTGGAATCCTGAGAGAAATCCCAGGATGCAATTGGCATTTTCTGTGACCTCTCAAAAGCGTTTGACTGCGTTGACCACAATACACTGATCTGTAAATTACACCACTACGGAAATCGTGGACAAGCTGCTGATCTTGTTCTTTCCTATCTAACAAACAGGCAGCAAAAAGTAAATGTTAATGGGGCGACGTCTTCGGGGTTTCTAGTTAAATTGGGCGTGCCTCAAGGAACAATTCTCGGCCCTTTCTTATTTCTAGTTTATATAAAAGATCTTCCTTACATGATGGCTTACTTGTCGGATATAATTCTATTTGCTGACGACACTTCTCTTATTTTTAAAATAGACAGGAAAGATACAGGTGTCTTTCATGTCAACGATAGTCTGGCTGTACTTTTAAAATGGTTCGCAGCTAATAAATCTTTTACTTAATGCGAACAAAACTAAATGTATTAGGTTCTCATTACCAAATGTACTTTAAGTATGTCTAAATCTAAAACTTGATGGCAAAAAACTAGATGCAATAACGGAAACTATATTCTTAGGAATTACTTTAGATTCTAAATTACAATGGGGCGCCCATATTAGAACTTTTTCAGATAGACTGCATATGCAGTAAGAAAACTAAGGCAGTTGACTGATATAGCCACAGCTAGGTTAGTTACTTTAGGGTAGTTACTTTGCTTATTTTTTTACAAAAGAGGGCAATCCGCGCGTTCTATAAAATGAGTCCTCGTGGGTCCCTTAGAGACAATTTTAAAGAAATTTATATACTGACTTTGCCTTCTCTTTATATCTTAGAAAGATTTATGTATGTTCGCAAAAACTTAGGGCTTTTCAAAATAAGAAGCGATTTCCATAATATAAACACACGTAGTCGACATGAAATTGTGATACCCAAATTTAGATTAACTAAAACAAGCAAGTCGTTTCTTATAAACAGTGTCAGCTTTTATAACAAGTTGCCAAAGTCAGTGACAGAAATTAGCGATGGGAAGTTCAAAACCCACATCAAACGTGTCCTTATCAAGAAAGCATATTATAAAATTAAAGACTACGTTGAAGACAAGGAAGTTTGGCAATAATTTCTTCTGCACATGTGGCTTCCCTGGTACCTCATTAACGGCATGAATACGCAAGAGTCTATTAACTGCTCCCAAATTACCATGTGTATTTTAATCTTTAATTTTCATTTTTTTACATTCGTCCTTAACATATTTATTCTATTATTTGACATTATATCATCATCATCATCAGCCTATAAATGTTCCCACTGCTAGGACACAGGCCTCCTCTCTGTGAGAGGGAGTGGGCCGTTATCCACCACACGAGTCCAGTGCGGGTTGGTAGATGTCACGTGTCGAATTTTCGGTTCTAGGATATGCTGGTTTCCTCACGATGTTTTCCTTCACCGTTTTGACAGCAGTGGTGATCAAATAATTTACACAAAGTAAAGCGCCCGTCTGGGTTCAAACCTACGACCTACAACTCGAAAGTCGCGGCCGTTACCACTGAGCCACCACTGCTCTCATTATATACCTACGATTTCATTTCAACTCTTTAAGTGACTTTTGTGGACATGATAATTCAGATTGATTACAGTTGTAATAGCAATCATATAATTGCGTTTTATTAAAATAGGTTTTTACTTTTATTAATTTATTTATCTTTTGTATAGATTCTTTTATATTTTGTGAATGTGAGAACGCTGTAGGCTTAGTGGATTGTAGACCTGTAGACCATTTTCAATTTTGTTAAGTACTTAGTACTTATTGAAAGACCTACACTGTCCTATCATACCTAGTAACACTTATTTGAAAGTATTGTAAAAGCCAATTATTTTAAAAGAGTAACCGTGGAGTTTCTTGCCGGCTCTTCTCCATAGGAAACGACCAATTAGAACCGTGCACTTAGCTTCTGACGTTTCATAAGTGCCCATGTAGGTTTAAGTGAAATAAAATATTTTGAGTTTGAATTGACATCAAAAAAAGTTTACATGAAAATTACCCATTTTCTTGCCGTCTGCACATTTTTTTTCAAAATCAGTGAATGCAGATAAAAAATGTATTTAAAAGTTAAGGATAGGCTCCCAAGACCGATTTCCTGTAGCTACAAACGGTTCAGATATTTATTTATTTATTTAAGGATTACCAACGAGTTACATTACAAATTATCTTTTTACAATAGTAAAACTTAGTTTTATAATAGTAAATATAGTAAAACAGATAGCTGCGCTTACTGCCACATCCCAAAAATCCAACCTGTATATTCCACAAATAAGTTGGTCAAGTTGAAGCACACGCTATTGTAACAGCCACAAGTTTTAGTGATCATACACTTAAATATCTTCATATAGATTATGGTTGATCACAAGATACATAGTTTTGTATCAACATTTATGTCTCAATTACGCTAATGTTCAAGCAATAATTTTATGTTATGAGTAAACCTGAATTCAAGTCAACCACTTCTTGAAGAATAACGTGCCTGTAATCTGAATTTCTTTGGATTATTAAAATGAATTTTATAAAAGGGAAAATATGTTGTAAAATTAACTGCAATGATCACTTGAAGATTCTAGGAGACAACTTCGTTGACAAAGATGTGCAGTCTATGCTTCTCCCCTTGAATCTAGTGCAACATTTGTTCTTTTGTCCCAAGTATAGAATCAGGGACAATTTTATTTCTCCAAATAGTTGTCGATCGTTTTTAATGTCTTTGTGTGGTACGATAATGTTCATATCTGTTCTTTTCTATCGCTTCTATTACCGAATATTCAGCGAACATAATGGTGGTGAATATTATAAATTTGACAATGATGGAATCAATTACTTAGATTTTATCTTGACTTCTATTGGATTCCTTATAAATTTGTTCGCCGTTATTTTTCATACCAATGAAAATGTCATATTTGTTTTAAAATTATTGTTTATCCACAGATTTCTTAATTATAAGCCAACATTCAAACATTACATCGTTGGTAATTGGTTAAGTGTCATCTCGATTTTGGTTGTTGGTATTAATATAACTATCTTCATTTGTATAATCCTTAAACTTAATCCATCTTACAATCTTTTATGTGGTTTTATTGAAATAAGCTTTGATCTAAATATTGTGTATGCCATCAGACTTATTAAGTTGCTAAAAAATAAAGTTGATCTTTGGAACATTCAAACTTTGAATTTTAAAAATTTAGGAGATAGGGATATAGAGGATTATTGTAATAAATTAAATCAGGCCTTTGTTTATATATTAGATTGCTTTGACATCTATAAGGTTTCTTTTCAACAAATGGTAAGTAAGGAACAATTATCTACAAAGTAGTAGACCTCAGCACGCGAAGCATGACGCTTTCTATCTCTACGAAGAATAGACACAGCTCTTTCTATACAAACTGACATTTCGTTTCTCTTTTTTTTATGGGTGGTAAATTATAAAATAACTTCTCCCGCTCTGGGTGGAGCAGAAGGGCGTGTCAGACTCTTACTGACTAAAATCTACCCGTGTTCCTTCGGTTACCATGTTGCCACGATCTCCCTTTCGGACTTCTTCGCAGTCCCGGCGGGCATCGGCGCTAGCGGACCCCACCAATATTCTGCTGACATTTCTTTGAGGCGCGCGTGGAACACAACGCGCTGTTGACTCCGGCTTGGTCCTTATCGAACGGCGAGCTACCCATTGCTCACCATCCGCAAGCTCGCGCCTACGGTGGCCGGATATCTGCCTGCGATTCCCGACACCCAGGGCGTCTCCTCCTGCGGCGGTTAGGGGCGCGATTGCGCGAAATTTGCCTCTCCCTCACGCGTTCCGCCTCCTCCTTTGCGAGCATTACTGCTTCGCAGAAGGAGGTGACGGCTTCCCATTTCCTCTCGCTCCGTACCATGGCCTGAACCAGTGCCGGACGTGAGAGATCACCGCCGCCGATCGCCTCCACGAGAACACGGCGATGTTTCGCCCAAGCCGGGCAGACCTACACCGTATGCTCCACCGTGTCCTCCGGGCGATCCACACAATGGTGACACCCGGGCGTTGCTTCGCGGGCGGAGCCGCTTCAAGGCAAGCCGTAGTACTCCAGTCTGGAAGCCAAACGTCGGAAATGCTTCACGAAGTTCCACCGGCTGTCGAGAATGAGTACCAGATACTTCATCGTCGACTCGACGCCGGTATGAACCCCTCCCGCCTTTACCTGGGAACTCGACGGTGGCGTATTCTGAGGACCATGAAAAACCATGGCTTCGGACTCGTGCAGGGCCACCTCGAGTCCCAACTGCCGGATCCTGTCAACATGTAGGTAACATTTTTTTCTTATTTTCCATACAAAAAGTTAAAAATTCCATATAAATAAAATACGTCGAGCCTGCGCGCCTTCGGCTCTAAAAAAAATACCAAGGACCGAGGAAATGGTTAAATCCAATATTACTGTAATTATTTTTTACGATACCCAAAATACGATAATTCGACAGTTTGAGTTTTTTTTTTTGTATTTGACGTGACTTAGTATCAATAAAAAATGAGAATCAAACAGAAAACAAAAAATAAACCTTCGTTCTACCAACAATCGTCTTCTACGTTGTCCTTCTCACCGCTCCGGTTTTACTCACTCTTCTTTCTTTGTCCTGGCGGTATTTCTTTGGAATTCGCTCCCTCTGTATATCAGGATGGCAACCAGTTGATTATCTTTCAAAGTGAAAGCACGTGAACATATTCGTGAAAAGTTGGCTGAATCTTTGCAGCGCTGATTAGCCGGATTTGTTTTTTCCTCTACCTATCGTTATTTCTCCTGACAAAGTTTATTCGGTTTATATGTATGTATATATGTATTAGTATGTATTAATTTTCAAGTTATCTGTCATTTATGTTGCACCTACCATATTTTGTCTCTGCATCACCCTAAGGTTGACTGGTAGAAAATGCCTTAGGCATTAAGTCCGCCTTTATACAGTATTTTTTACTTGTGCATAAAGTTTTAATAAATAAATAAATTTTGAAAAAAGTGAATTTCGTACAAAGTGCAGTTGAGTCTTTCTACTTTCCTGACATCTTGTCTACACGGAATGTCATTTTTGTCTATTCTTCCGTTGACAAAACTCGTTTCTACGGTGGTCATGCTACGCGTGCAGTTGATGCAAATTCATAAACTAAAATTATTATCATAACAGATCGTGTTTTACTATACGAACGTCTTCTACAACTCTTTGGTTCACATTTACATAGTACTTGAGAACGAGTTTTATGCGGTGAGTATTCCACTAAATGTTTGCGAATTTATTGAAAAACTTGTAAACGATATTACTACTTTTATTCAATTCGGTCGGTTCCCTTGATCCTGGCACTGAACTCGCTTCTTTTGAATTTCGCTAAAAGTATAATCGATTTATTTTAATATGTCCCGGTTTAATGTCTATATTTTTACTGGTGGGCGGTACAAAATTCGGATCCTTACCACTGAAAATAATTATATTATCGCATACATAGTAAACAACAACAGAAGCATAGCAACAAAAATGTTTTCTTTTTCAGGATGATTACATAATATGGCTAATAACAAACACTTGGCTTGCGAAGACTTTGTTATTAGAAACCATATTGAGCGTGGAGATTGAAAAATTCTACATTGCTGTGAATAAAGTTCAAGACACATGCGCAGTCTTATTGAATTCAAACTGTACAGGTATTACGATCCAACAACTGTATGTATTATTATTGCTTTTATATTACTATTCTCATTAATTACTTCGAGATTGCCTGTGATTGAATCATGTATCTGTCGCAGATAGATTGCTTAATTAATTGTTTTACATAACCGGTAAACAGCTAGGTTTTACAAAACAGCTCTGTTTTGAAAAACGTTAAACGTTTTTGACCTGTTGGATATGAATAATGTTTAGCATTTTTTCATAATTACTGAATTGTTGTATACCTGCGCGTACGACACGCGTGTGTATGTGTCGGGACGCACGCGCCCTCGGATCGACGAATAAAGTAGTATGATACTGACTCGCGTTTACATTACACGTGCCTAGCCACCCCCGCTCCCGATAAATACGTAACAGTGGTGACGAGGAAAATAACACTAAGGTGTTTTCTAGTGGAGTTTTTGGTGCTATAACCAACTTTGACCACCTCACAAGCGAGTGAAAGATCTACAAATTACGTCTCACGTAGTGGTTTACGACGACGTCGATGATGCGTCGGATAAAACCAGGGTCAAACAGAAAGCAATACTGCTAAGTGCAATGAGCGAGTCAAGCTACAAGCTAGTGAGTAACGTGGTGTTACCGCAGAAAATTGAGGACGTTGAATACGACAAAATTATAGAACTGTTGGATTGCCATCTCACCCCGAAACGGCTTGGTTTCACGGAGAGGTATAACTTCTACTCGGCTACGCAGCGGCAAGGTGAAGGTCATACTCAGTGGGCGGTAAGGATTAGGGGATGGCGGCATACTGCTGTTTTAAAAATCTGGGAGAAACCCTTCTCGACAAATATGTGATGGTAATGCCAGCGGGTCCCAAGCGTGATAAATTGTTCGCGAAGGATCTGCAGGAACTAACGCTAGTTAAGGCCGTAAAGTTGGCTGAGAACTTGTGTGCGGCGTGCAAAGAAGCAACGGCAAACCAAACATCGAGTGGCGCGAGTGGCGTGGGCGGCAACATTATGGTCGCCGGCGTTGCCGCTCTTCTGATAAGACCCATTGTGAGCGACCACGTTTCAGTACCATAGGTCATCACACAGTTCACCAGGATAAATGCAAATATTTTAAAAACGAAATTTGCTACTTTGGTCATATTATCGATAAAAATGGCATACGGACATCTCCAGATAAAGTCCAGGCTATTTTAAAAGCTCCGAAACCGACGAATGTTTCGCAGTTACAATCATTTTTAGGGTTAATAGCTTCGTGTAAGCTTCGTAAAAAACGCACTGTCGAAACTAAGCACATTATATGAATTACTTCATAAAAATAAAAAGTGGGAATGGGGCCCAGTTCACGACTTGGCATTTAAAAAATGAAGAAACTGCTTGCTTCCGATCAGTTGCTAGTTGCTAGCCTATTACAATCCTGCTGCAAAACTGATCCTAACCGTAGATGCTTCACCACAAGGTTTAGGCGCTATATCATTTATCACGTACCGACGATCGGAGAGGCCTATTGCATTTGCTTCACGGAGGTTCACAGCAGCAGAAAGAAATTATTCACAGTTACAGAAGGAGGCTACGGCCATAATTTACGGGGTAAGAAGATTTCACCAGAATTTGTATGGTCGTGTCACACTGTTCATATTACGTACGGATCATAAACCGTTGATAACGATTTTCGGTCCACATCGGGGCATCCCTGAAGTATCTGCGAATAGGCTACAACGTTATGGGTTATTTTTGTCGGCGTACAATTATTCCATCGAATATATTCGTAGCGGGGATGATAGTGCAGATTTTTTATCTCGAGAGACGTTAATGGATAAGAACCGGGTGCAGGACGAAGTGCGAGGGGAGGAGCGCGCTGCTTACGTTAATTTTGTTGTTGAAGGAAGTTTACCTATAACACTAAACGAATTACGTTATAAGACCGAAAGTGACAAGATTCTAAAAAAAGTTAAAAATTATGTTATAAAGGTTGGCTGCACAAAGTTCACGACCCCGAATTGCGAGCGTACTTTGACTGTCGGTTCCAATTGGCATTGGAAAATGGATGCTTAAAAAGTCATAAAGTGGTTGTACCGCATTCGCTTAGAGAGAAAATGTGTCAAGGTATGAAGGCAGCCCGCACGCGGAAAAATTTGGTTTCCGGGAATCGACGCCACACTTGAACGGTAGGCAGCCACGTGTAGCGTGTGCGCGCAGTTGCGGCCCTCGCCACACCGCGCGCCTCCTTCGCCGCGCTGTGGCACTATCGCGCCGCATGCATTCTATAGAATTCATTTGGATTTCCTTGGACCGTTAGTTAAAGTAGATGCATTATATAAGTGGGTCGAATGTTACACTGTTAGTACGTCATATGTATCAAAAACAGTTATTAGTAGATTATGTGATTTATATCTAGGGTAGGAATATCACACACATTGATGACGGACAATGGTGATTCTTTCAGGACTAGGGAGTTTCAGAATTTTTGCAGTTTAAACGGTATTCAACATGTTTTATCACCGGTATACCACCCGTCAAGTAACGAGCAAGCCGAAAGTTTCGCTAAAATGATTATTAAAAAGGTCTTAAAAGTATCATATTGCAATCTGCCGCGGCTCTGATCGCTTTGCTCGCTCGGCTCGCGTTCAGTTAGTCACAGTTCTAAACTAACCTAAACCAATTGTTCAGGGTGCCCTAGCTCAGTTACTGCAATCAATTCGGCTCGCGCGTAGTAAGTCACAGTTCAAACCATGCTGCAGATAAGCCATTCTGCATTATTTCTAAACTTGGGTAGCAGTTTTGTCAAATGTAGCGCAATGGCAATTAAGCTGAACGTCTTTCAGCTGTTTTACATAACGGAGCTGTTTTGTACAACAACTAACGGTTTTGTAAAACAGCCGACTCGAAAATCCATCTGCGACGTATATAGTAAAGTTTTTCGCGAAATAGTCTGAGGAATTACCAGCACCGTCCCTTTTTCTGTTGCCAGACAGCGTTGCTGTGTCCTGGTTTGTAGGGTATAAATTCTGTTAATATTACAGGCACATCAGATTTTTTTTCTGATATGGCAATATAACTGCGATGTCTTGGGTGGTAATTATCACCAATGTAAGGAGCCAATTTTATATCAAAATTAAAAGAAAAATTTATGTAATGTAATCTTTATTATTCACCCTTAATCGTTGCAGTTGAAGAAAAAAGGTTGTACAAAAATATTAAACGCCTACATGGAACGACATTCGACAAGATGGATGCCTGCGGAATGTTCTACGTTGATGCAACTCTACCACTCGAAATGATGGCATTAATTACTAACTATGTTGTTGTTTTGCTACAATTTGCTTTATTGTAATCTCTATAGAATTAAAATTCTTTAAAACTTATAGTATGTGCTAGATGTTTTACTATGTCTTTCGAATTTAGGATATAAAACTAGCTTTTGCCCGTGGCTTCGCCCGAGTGGATGTCGGAAAATATCTCACAGGAACGTGCTACCGGGATTTAGAGTATCCTATGTCCTAATTCAGGTCATGGCCTATCCGTATGCCTTTCATCTAAATCCGTTTATCTGTTACAGCATGAAAGGTAACAAGCCAATAATAACATAGCAAAATCCTAGTATACAAAGGAATAATTGATCTAAAATGAACTGAGGAAGTATTGATCATCAATCTTTCTCACTGCAAGTTTGCGATTTCAAATATTCAGGCTATTCAAACCAGTTTTACTGCACCAGGTTTTTATTCACTGCAAACCTCTGAAAAAGGCTCATTAGTTCATGTCTATGGTTTAAATCAGTGCTTAAGAAGCGCGACCATAAATCTTCGAGCCACCAAGTCATTATGTGCAAAATGCATAGATAAAAGAAAGAAGTATTCAAACTAAAACCTTGTTTACATAGTATGCACATATCTAAGAGAAACATCTTATCGAATTCCCAAGGTATGCACAAGGCATAATACATGTCAAAAGACGTACGATTTTCAAATTATGTGTACCGTCTTCAAAATTCGAGTCGAAATAGAAGTTTGTGGTTCACATGTGTCAGATCGAGTTCGAATTTGTACCCTTTGACGTAAAATTGTATTTTTATTTGAAAATGGAATGTAAAGTATGTAAAGTATGGATACGGCATTGCATACTTTTCTACTCTGCGACTAGGTTTCCATAGGTTTTTATTTTTAGGTAGGTATCTTTTATATTGATTATTTTATGTTGTAGGCTTTGTAGACTGTAGATGTGCTGAACATTTTCTGTTTTGTTAATTAAGTACTTGGTACATGTTGACAGGTCTACATACCTATTAACACTGTAATTTGAAAACATTGTAAAAGCCAATTATTTTTAAAAGATTAACCGTGGAGTTTTTTGCCGGCTCTTTTGCATATAAAACGAGCAATTGGAACAGTGCACCTAGCTTTTGATGTTTCATAAGTGTTTCATAATTTCATACCATGTAGATTTATGTGAAATAAAATATTTTGATTTTGATTGGCGGCGGACATTTTTTTTTATTCAGTCACTTGTATCTCAACAGAGGCTATATTGAAAGATGTCGTCTTTTTTGCATCTCCCCGTTAAAACTGGACATTGTTGAGTATGAGTGACTCTATTTCCTGCGTAGACAAGGATGCCCGGAACGCCCAAGGGTTTTGGTGTTCCGGACGCGAGTTCGCGAAAAATTTATCAAAAATTTTGACCTGAGCTGACCTGCCTTTTAGTCTGTGCTCAATAAATATAATAATATCGCCACCCCCGGAGAACAAAATGATAACCGTCATTACCATAGTTTTAGTGTTATGTCATATTTGAGGTCTACGGTGCCTAATACATCTACACAATTTTTTTCGTGAATGTCCTGCCTGTATTTAAAAAGTTATAAAATATTGCAATAATATTCATCATCAATTTTCTACCCGAAAAATAATGTATCATAGTATTGGTAAAAAAGTTTCTTCATAAAATATATGCCAAATACTTTTACAATAGGATTCTCGGAAAATAAATAGATAAAATAAATTGTTAACGCTATTACCATTTTGTTCTCGTAATAATACATTTAGGCTCGGTGACTAACATGTCCTTAGTAAAAAGTACTGAGAAAAGTAAACACGGAAACATCTTGCCATTCTTTTCGGTCATAGGTGCATAGGTGCATTAGAGAGTGATAGCACGATAATTCATTGCGTGCGGCGCTCGGCACGTGGCAATGTTTGTTTACCTACTCGACCTTCTCTAGTGCACTTGTAACCGTCATTGCGTGAGCGTAATTTCTTTTTAGCTGCGGTTGTTTCTATTATTTTTGTGTAAATTCAGTGTTTTTTTAAAGTGAAAAGTGGTAAACCTAATTGCAATAATAAAATGAATAAACGGAATCCTCGTTTAGACGTTATTATGAGTATGGTGTCTAAAATAAGTGACGATTCCAAACATCTTACTAATGATGGTGAGTACCGACTGTGCCTTTTACACAGTATCATTGTCTTTTAATTAGTGATAGGTAGATAGAATGGCCATAGAATCTTATTTAAGTAAGTAGGTACTCGATCTGTGACCCGATGTTGATAGCTGCAAATTCGACACACCTACCTACCTAGATACCAACTTGCTTATTTTTAAATAGGTACCTACTTCGAGTGAAACAGTTGATCTTCCTTGGAACCTACCTAATGCTCATTACCTACAATGAAGTTTCTTTGCGTTAACTAATCTATATGCATGTCAATTTGTCATCACTGTTTGTTATTATCTAGGTATTAATTCAATGTCATTAAATCGTATCGTTTAAATGTTTTAGATCACAACCCACCCCAAAATGGTACTACAGATCAAGACAAAATAACGAAACATGAATATAATTTACGCGGTAAGTGTTAAATATTATTTTATGTTTTTGGTAGGTAGGTAAGTAGTAATTTTTGCCTGTATTTAAAATAATTATACTAAAAATAAACTCCTGCCTCGATGGTCGAGTGGCCGCAAGCGCGGGTCCTAACCTCGAGGTCCTGGGTTCGATTCCCGGGTCGGGCAAAGTGTTATTGGGTTTTTCCATTAAGTTGGAACTTCTCAGTAGCAGCACGGAGTCTGGATTTGTGCCCGGTAGATGACAATAGGCTCGCCCCCTATTACATGGGACTTAAAACATAACTGGCGAAACGTGGGTGTATTACACACCTCTGCCTAACCCTTCGGGGAATACAGGTGTGATTGTTATGTCATGTTATGGTTATGTTAAAATAAACAAAAAGCTATCGTATTATGGGTACCTACCTACCTCATTTTTTTCTAGCTTAACCTAGCTTCTTATATTTTTTGCTTTTTTATTTAATGTAAGTATAAAAAAGCAAAAAATATAAGAAGCTAGGTTCACCAAACTAATCTATATTTCTATATTAATACTAGCTTTTGCCCGCGGCTTCGCACGCGCAAAGGTCGGAAAATATCCCACAGGAACGTACTACCGATATTCAGAATACTTATCAAATGTCCTAACCCAGGACATGGCCTATCCGTATACCATTCATCTAAATCTGTTCCGCCGTTACGGCATGAAAAGGTAACAAATAGATAGATAGGTAATAAATCTGTTTTAGGGTTCCGTATCTCAAAATGAAAAATGGAAACCCTTAAAGGATGACATCGTTGCCTGTCAAGACACTTTTTCTCAGAAACGCGTGGAAGTATCAAGTTGAAATAGATAGGTATTAAAAACTTAGGCTATGCGCGCACTACGGATTTTGATCGTTGCGGATAATATTTCGTGTTGTTCTATCTCCTCTCAGGCTCATTTTCTACGAAAAGTATGGAAAGTTTTTTGCAATTTTTGAATTTTCTCGTACTTGAGTACGAGAAAATTCAAAAATTCGCCCTCCGTTGGCCCGATATATTTTTTTGACGCTAGTAATAAGAAATAGGATCGACAGGCATCAAAAAAGTTTTTGTGAAAATTACCCATGTTCTTGCTGACTGTACAATTTTTTCAAAATCTGTGAATGCAGATCAAAAAGTTAAGGACAGTCTCCTAAGACCGTTTTCTTGTAGCGACAACGGTTAAGGTACCTGCCCTTATTGCCCCATATCAACATCCAGCCTGTATATGTTATGATTGACTACTTAGCTCCATAAAGGTATAGCGTGATGATAATGTTTTAAAAGGTTAAATCCGTAATTATCTGCAATATTCTAACCTTTTGGATAGTCTTTTTACAGTTTGCGGTAATTTATAGAAGAATACGAACATAATGCAATATTGCTCATCCCCCATAGCAAATAGCGTGATAATAATTTTTGAAAAGTCTATTGTGACGTTTCCATTATTTGACATAGATTATTTATACAAATTTTCAAGTTAATCAAGCCAAACAGTAAAATCCTCCCCTGTAAAAATAAATACCCCTTTTCACCCCGTCAGGGGTAGATTTTCAAAAAACCTTGATATACGTTTTTATTTGTTTTCAGTTTTAAGTATAAATACTGAATTTTGAGTTAATCAGACCGCGCGTTAAAATTCTTCCATACAAACTATGACACCCCCCAATCCTCCCTTAGGGGGTAGTTTAGAAAAACTAAAAATGGCAAACTTTATAATTTACATAGATAAGTATTCGTGCCAAGTTTCAAGTTTATTAACTCAAGGAATAAAATTTTTCATACAAACAAAATCCCCCCTTTTCACCCCCTTAAAGGTCGATTTTCCAAAAACCCTTTCTTAGTGGATGCCTACGTCATATTATCTACCTGTGTGCCAAATTTCAGCCCAATCCGTTCAGTGGTTTGAGCTGTGCGTTGATATATCACCCAGTCAGTCAGTCAGTCAGTCAGTCAGTTTACCATTTTATATATACAGATTATAAAGCAAAATAGTTTGGTTGGTTGAACGTGGTAATCTCAGGAACCACTGGTTTGAGTTGAAAAAATATTTTTGTGTTAGATAGTTACTTAGTTCATTTATTGAGGAAGGCTATATCTATATTATATAATATTATAAAGAGGTAATATTTTTGTTTGTAAGTTTGTATGTAAGGGCTAATCTCAGAAACTACTGGTTCGAATTAAAAACTCTTTTGTTCTGGTCTGCAGAATTAACAAAGAAAACGTACTACAATCCAAATGATAAACAAGGGAATGAAGACTTCTCTCCGAGTTCATCCGGTGAATATCTGCCAAGTCCAGAGAGACTCCAAATTCTAAGACAGCGGAGTCAAAGCTCATTAAGTTTTGGAGGAGATTCGGACTATTTAACATCAGCTGCTAATAATATTACAAAATCACCATCGAGCATATCAAACATATCTTCCATTTTTAATGAAGTAGATTTTGTAGCATCACCTTTGATAGTGTATGAAAATAGACCATTGTCAGATACAAAAAAAATGCTCGGTAATGAAAATATTAATAGAAAAACTTTATCAAGACGTAGTTTAAACTTTTCTGCTATCGCTGAGGAAGACAATAATATGGTCGACGCATCTTCCAGTTTTGCAAGCATTATCTACCCAGGGGAAGTTGAACAGAAAGACTTAAATATTTCTATGGGCAGTGAACTTACTGTAAATAAGGAAAATTTTATTTCTATTACTTTTGAATTAGAAGAGACTTTGCAACCATGTGACTCTTCCAACGGTAAATTGACTGAGTGCACCTTAGTTAGTTACCAAAATGTGCCATCAAGCTCAAAAGATTTCGATTTGACAAATGTTTCTCAGTCAGAGGTAGAGGTTAACCATTCAGCAATTAATTATAATATTATTAGTTTTAATGAAGATGATTACCAAAGAAATAACATAGACAGTTCCGGTGAAGTGATAACTCAAGCTGAAACTGCTGCTGCAAGCTTAGAACAGGTATTGTGTGCTACTAACGCGAAAAAATTGACAAGAAAACGGGTTCGAAATGAAAGAGAAAAACAAGACAATAAGAGTAAAAGGTTAAAGAATTCAGGAGAAGCTTACGTAGGTTGCAGGTCAAAGAAAGAGTTTAAGAAAAAAACGATAAAGGCTGAATGCAAGTGTCAAAAAAAATGTGGAGACAAGATCAACCAACAGCAAAGAGAAACTATAATGCAGCAATACTATCAACTCACTGATCATGAGTTACAATGGCAATTCATCGCTAAGCATATAATAGCTGAAGACATAAAAAAAGTGACAATAAACCGAAAGAACAACCGCACTCAGACTATTAAATACTATTTTTATTTAGACACAGAAAAAGTGCAAGTATGTAAAACATTCTTCATTAATACTCTATCTATATCACATCAAACAGTTTATACAGCCTTAGAAAAGGTAAAATCTGATAAAGGTTTGAGTGACAATAGAGGTTGTCATGATAATAGACCTCGCAAAATGTCACTTGAAACCGAAGACAATATTAAAGAGCACATTCAATTATTTCCTACTGTGGAGAGTCATTATACTCGGAAGAAATCGGCCAGACAATATCTGTCCGAATTACTTACTATATCTAAAATGTACCGGTTGTACGAGGCTTGGTATACTGAAGGGCACTATTCTTGCCGCATGGCATCTAAAAGACAGTACGAAACTATTTTTAACACCAGATTTAATTACTCCTTTCATCGCCCCAAAAAAGACCAATGTGGTCAATGTGCACTTTACCGACAAGCTGATCCTCGTACAGAAGAAACTCTGCGAGAGAAATTTAACCAGCACCAGAAGAATAAAGAACGCGTGCGTCAAATAAAAAACGAAGAAAAACAATCAGCTGACCTTTCAGATACAACTGTTGCAATCTTTGATTTAGAGAAGGTGTTGAATATTCCTCAATCTCAAGTGGGAATATTTCACTATAAGAGGAAATACCCTGTGTATAACTTCACAATATTTGACAGTACTCGACTGAAAGGTTACTGCTATGTTTGGCACTACGCAATCGCAAAAAGAGGAGCAATAGAAATTGGTAGCTGTTTATGGCAATTTCTCATGGGTGAAGCAGGAAGAGGTATCAAAAACATCTCATTTTACTCTGACGGTTGCGGAGGTCAAAATAAAAATAGATTTATTTTTGCATTCTATATTTTTGCCGCTCAGAAACTGAAAATCAATATCACACACCGATTTTTCGAAACGGGGCATGGTCAAAGCGAAGGTGACTCAATGCACTCTAATATAGAACGAGAGCTAAAACATCAAGTTGTTTATACACCTGAACAGATTTACGCAATTATTTTGAATGCAAAAGTTAATGGTGAGAAGTACACTGTGAAGGAAATGACACAAAATGAGTTTAAAGACATAAAAGAATTAATCAAGAATAAGAACTGGGCCAAAGATGAAGAGGGACATAAAGTAGCATGGTCTAAAATAATGGAAGTAAGTGTCTTGCATTCACAGCCTACAGTTCTACGTTTCAAGTATGATTATGATGCAGATTATTCTCGGTTGAATGTCGAACCGCTTCCAAGAATTGCGCCAAGAAACAAGCGGGGTAAACATAATGCTTCAACCTCTCTTACAGAGATACAATTATTGAAACCAGCTTACAACAAACCCCTTTCAATAAGTAAGGCTTTACACGGCGACCTTATGAGTCTCTGTAGGGCAGAAGCAATCCCTAGCTACTACCATGCCTTTTATAACTCCCTCACATTTGCTAATTGCTCTGAAGAACTTAATCATGAGGATTCCGATGAAGTTCACGAAGACTGATTTTTTTCTTATGGTTTTTTTCTATACTTATTAATTAAAATAATAGTTTATTAGAATAACGTTGTTTCATTTTAAACCCTAGAATAAAAGTTTAAGTTTCTGTTACCTAATTATGCAAATTGAAAATTAACTAGAATAAAATTGCAAATGATCTTGTTTTCCATTAATCTGGCATCCATTTTTCAATGAATATTATTGTAATGTAATATTGCAATATTCATAGGTTCTGGTAATTGCCGCGATTAAAATTGTAAGTGTATATTAATAAACTAAAACAGTACAAGAATTTTAGTATCTTTTTAAATTCGAAATATCTTTAGTTCAAATAACCTTAGTAAAACTTCTTTAAAAGCATTATAAAGCATAAAAAATTAGCTACCATTGTCCTATTTCTCGTTTCTCTACACAAATTAGTTGGCAAGATATAGTCGAAAATCAGTTTTTTATTTTTCCTGAAAAGTAGTGATTTTGCTATTACCATTTTATTCTCCGGGGGTGGCGATATGTTCTTATTTTCTTTCTTTCACCTATCGCTGAGCTGCGGCTAGTAACAGTCGTAAAATGTGCTACGACACTTATACCGAGCTAGTTCTAGTGTCATTCACATCACATCAGAGTGGCAACATGTGTGTGCATTCTTAGAAGTTTACGGTTCGATGACGAGGCTCTTTTTAATGCGTGTTTGGTCGTAGTATATAAGAGACCTTATATGGCAGGTTATTATGTTTAAGTATCATGAATATATCCATCATGAGCCCTATGTAAAGTCTGGGAAATGAATTGTTTATCAAGGTGACTATAAACTTAATCATGATACTTAATCATGAACTGATCCATCATGAGCCCTATATAAAGTCTGGGGAATTAATTATTTATCAAGGTCACTATCAAATTGTCCTTGTATTCATATCACTTTCAGAATCAATCGACTAGAGCCAATTCTATATTTTTGTAAATTTTGACGTTCAAAAGTGTGCCTAATTGAAAAAATATAAAATTATGACTTTGAATTTTACGTTGTATGTTTATGGTTATAAAAGGGATCACAGACAGCGAAGCTATATATTATATCTAAAGAAAGAGAAAGAAAGAAAGAAAGAAAGAGAGCGTCATTCTACGAAAATGGGTGTGCAGCTGCAGCATGTGTGCAGCCTTAAAACATTTCAAATGCTTATTTTAGCGCAGTTGCGTAAAATCAGTCAGAAGTTGTTTATTCTTTAACGAATCTTTTTCTAAACATTATTATTATTAATGTTACCAACTTTACTTACGGTGTAAACTAAAGAAGCGAAACAGACGTTCTTGTGAATGTGTTCTGCAGCTCGTTCTATCCTGAACAAAATATATTGCTCTATGATTGCATCACCACATAGCAGATTTAATATTACTCTATTATGAGAAAGAGATGAAGTTATACAGGACGTATAGCTTTATCTCTTTCCTACTGTGAAGTAATATTAAAATAATACTACTATTCGAGATAGTAGTTGGGCCCCAGATCTCATATGAAAACAAATACGAATATTACAGACAAAACCGACTTTCTAGAAAAGTCCTCCGTTCATAACCGTAGAACTTCTTTTTATTATAAATTTTCTTTTTTAACAAACATCAAGTTCTAATACCGAGGTCTTAATACCCACACAAAGAAGTAAAGTCTATTGTCTCAACTGAATCTGTAAAGTTTCTGAGCCTCAGAGGCCATTGATTAGAGAGCCTGTTCAAAGATGGCGAGGGCACGTGGAACTTTAGCTATTTTATTAAACTTTTGACTGTTATTTTTAAACCAATGTTTTTAAAAGTAAAAACAGGTAGGTAGGTTACCCACCCAACATTCGATCTTCAAAAACGGCACAATGTCACATTATTATGACACGCTCCGATCAGGAGCGAAAAAGATACAAAACGATATGTGACTTGGCCAGTTGGCTGGCTAGCGCCTATCTACCTATCTACAGTACCCTCTTTTTAATCGACTTAAAAAAAGGAGGTTCTCAATTCGATTGTTTTCTTTTTTGGATGTTTGTAACGCTATTACTCCGCCAATTATGAATTGATATTGACTTTTCTTTTTTTATTTGGTATGTCATACTTCAGAGGTGGTCCCATATAAATTTTATTAACTTTACTAGGATAGTTTTTCAGTTAGCTTAATAATACGTATTTTTCTCAGTTAGTCTATGTGGATAATGATATAATACGTTCCTGTCACTGTTATTTTTTTACTTATAATATCATTGGTTGAAACACTTGAATACTTCCCCATGCATTTTGTGTCGTAACTTATTGTTGAAACAAAATAATATCCGAATTTCGATGTGACGACGAAAATCAAAAGTGTAAATTTTTTCGTCTGTGAAAATAGATGGAGTAAATATGTTGAATTACATCGATAGTGTTATGGTTTTTGGTAAAAATGACAATCGTTCATCGGTCGTGAATGTCCCAAAAGAAAAGCTTTACTTTCATCGAGAAAATGGTGGAAAAGAGGTGGTAGTACCAAATGCCAAGTAGTTTGGTTTATAGTGATTGGTATAAAATTATATAAAAATTCAAACCTTTAAATATTTTAATATCGACACGTACAAGACTTTTTATTTTCTCAAAATCAATTTAGATTAAACCATTTTTATTCGGCCACATCCAGTTTGAACCAGTTTCTATGCTATATCCACGGAGTACTGATGAAAGCCGCTCACACTTCCCGACCGTCGTTATCGACAGTATTGACACCCGAGTTTGAGGCACGAACAAATTGCTGGGTTTTATGATGACCTAGTACTTTCAGCGCTCATCAGTCAGTTTTCAATGAACGTTCTGGATTACTTTAGACGTGAAAGAAAATTGGGTTTTTGGAATTATGAAAATGGGTCTTGCACTCTTGTATAATTAGGTTTCGAGGAGGTGTATTTCCAATCTATACAAGGCCACAACGCAGCCATAGGAAACTGCTCGCATATACATTGTAATACTTACTATTTTTAAATCTGTGATTATAATGTATACACGAATTTTGCGTACTGCTCGTGTATAGTTTGTAACATAGACGTGCGCGTCTTGGTTCCAAACTATACTAGATCACTTACCCGTGACAAGAGTTTTAAAGATATACCTATAATAGTTATAGTTTTAGTTTATAGTTTGATTAAATAAAATAAAAAAAGACAAAAATGTGAACTGGCTGAAATTGGTTAGGTTAGGCTAGAACTGTGATAAACCGTGCGCGAGCCGCGCAAGCGTAGCGAGCGGTGCCGTGGAAGCGGCCAGCGAGCGCTAATTCCAAGTTGCTCGCAGCCAGGCAGACTATTTAGTATTAGCGCAAGCTGCATCACGTCGCAAAAAAGTCGCAATCTATACACGATTAGTCCGTATGCGTATTACTGGCACTGTATACCATGTAATAAGTAGTTAATTAGGTAACAACGAAGTATACGCGACTATTTGCGTACTACTCTTGTATGGATTGGAAGACCTTAGTAAATAAGTGATTTCCAATCTACAAGCGATTAGTTTCACACCCTTGTATTCTGGTTTTGTTCAGAATGGAAAACTACCTTTTGGAAGGGGCGACTAGAATAAATTCTATTTTTTGTTTTTGACGTTCAAAAGTGCCTTTTTGTGCCTAATTGAAATAAATTATTTGACTTTGACTTTGAATGGAAGACGCTTTGGGGAAACCTCTTTAGTCTCTACAGGGATCCCTAACAGGCGTTGTACACAGGGTTTCGTATCAGTCTTTTGAGGGGTAACGGTGCCCTCTTCCATGTGCAGATGGTGACCACCGGGGTGGTTTTAGTAAGGTAAAAATCCCACACTAGGTTTTATCCCCAAAGCCCTGGGCGGCTTTTGAAGTATTCATACGGAAAAAAAGGTATTGCTAGGAAGATTGTTCATCATTAGTTAGTCAATGAAAAGATCATAGTTCTATTCATCTTTTTCTTTATAGTCCAGTTTAATTTAATTTATAAGTTTTGTTCAAAAATAAACATAAAATAATATTTTTTGAAAAATAAATCTATACATATAATAAAATCGTAGCGAAGTCAAAACTGTACATTGAATATTTTTGAAAAAAAGTAATTGCTACGAGGTCTAGGATCGATTCTAATGTCGAAAATATTTTTTTTAGAATTTTTGTCTGTTTGTCTGTATGTATGTTCCAGCATGGCGCAAATTCTACCGGACAGATTCTGTTAAAATTTTGCATAGATATTCCCTGTGTGTCTGGTCAAACTATAGGGTATAAACTATCACGCTATTTACTATGGGGGACGAGCAATATTACATTATGTTGTATTTTTATGTTCCAGCATGACGCAAATTCTACCGGATAGATTCTATTAAAATTTTGCATAGGTGTTCCCTATAAGTCTAGTCAAACTATAGAGTATAAACTATCACGCTATTTACTATGGGGGACGAGTAATATTATATTATGTTCGTATTTTTGGAAAAAAACGCGCCAAAATTTTAGGATATTGTAGATGGTTATCGATTAAACTTTTTAAATGATTATCATCACGCTATACCTTTATGGAACTAAGCAGTCAATCATTAAATATATAGGAACGGCTATTTTAAACAAGTTTCAACAAAGCAATTAGCTCAACGGTTGGGTGGTTGCTTTGCAAACATGGGGTTGTAAGTTCGATTCCCACCTACGGTTTTTTTCTTTTTTTTCACATTTTGTTATACGATTATTATTTTTTTGATTATGTACCTATCATCTATAGATATAATAAAATCGTAGCGAAGTTAATTTTTTTAAAGAAAGTTATTGCTACGAGGTATGGGATCGATTCTTATGCGGAAAATAAAGTTTTTAGAATGTTTGTCTGTACCATACCATTGTTACCACACCATACCATTATGTCCTATTGTTGTGAGTCATAATAAATTAAAAAAATACATTAAAATCAAGAAATTAATTAAACGGTCACAGAGAGCAATCAAAAAACAAAATCTCTTAAAATTAAATCTTTCACTTAGAAAGGAACGTGTTGTCTTATCAAAAAGTTTAAATAATTGTACTATTGAGTTAGATCAATGTAGGGAAAAATATGACACTGATATCCAGCTCCTCTATAATGATATACTACACAAGGAGCACTTGCTGAAGGATATTTTTAAAAAATATGAGACTTCACAACAGCAAGTAAGTGACCGCTTGCTTGAGGCTGGGGAACTACTGGATTTGGTGAAGTGCAATGCTGAGATGTATGAGTCTCTGACCAATAACCTCTCATGCAGCCGTGTAAACCAACCACTACCTCGTCAGCCTCAGCCTAACTTGCCCCATCAGGTGTTGGCTCTTCCAGCAGAGACTTGTGTTAAGTCACAAAAAAATAAATCAATATTTTTTTGTGACGAATTAGGTTCAGGCTTTGGGAAAATTTTATTCAATTACCTTAGCCATAGTTTTACTAATCATAGCTATCATAACATAAGTTTTAAACAGATGATAACAAGAATTGTAAATACAAACCTAGATAATTATTCTACAATGGTTTTATTATTAGGTAATAGTACTGGTGTTACCAGAAAGGACATAGTGGATGGTGTGGACACCTTATTAAAATTAAATGTAGGAAAGCTGATGTTGTGTGCGTTTCCTTATTCTGATACTTTATCATATGATGAAAACAACTATATTTTTAAGTTGAATAATACTATTCATAGGCTGACATGTTGTCATAGTGACAAATTATTGTATTTTGACACTAACAAATTTGTTAGTGGTTTTAAGTTAACTCAGAGAACTTTATCTCTGTCTTGGGAATGTAGACATATGATTGCTATGTTGATAGCACATAATATTAATGAGGTTATAGGTAATATAACTCAGTGTAGTATTAGTGACGAATCTGTGTTGTCTAGTTATACTAACAACATAGTGAATAATTATGTATTACCATGTACGAAGGAGGATCCACCTACAGTGCCAACATACTTGGAGGCCACTACCAGTCAGATAGGGTATTCCCTTCCTGCTGGAACTCATACGGGCATTTTAGATTCTTCAGTTGTAGTTGTGGAGGTCACTCCGGATATTTCTTTAAACTAGGCAGTAAGACAACAGAAGTTACCCCTTCAATTAACCAATTATTATTAGAGAATAATAAAAAGGTATCTTCTGGCAATATTTTACATAAAAATAATAATAAAAAACCAAAGGGGGGGCAACATACTTTAAAATTATTCAATCAAAATATCCAAGGTTGCTCTTCCAAATTACTGGAAATAGAATTGTTTTTAGAAAATACCAAGTTTGATGTAATTTGTTTAACAGAGCATTGGTTAAAAGATCATGAAGTGATGTCAATTAATTATGAAAATTATTGTGTAGTCAGCCATTTCAGCCGAAAATGTATGATACATGGCGGGTCATTAATATTAATAAAAAATTCCATTAAATCGAAAGAAAGAAAAGACATTATTGGACTGTCTGTTGAACACAACATTGAATTGTCCTGTGTTGAGCTTGATAAGCATGTTATAGTATGCGTATACAGACCTCCAAGTTACCAGAATCTATCCGTGTTTGATTCTGTAATGGAAGATGTATTAAAGAAACTTAGTACTAGTAGTAAGTCAATAATCATATGTGGTGATTTTAATATTAACTTATTAGAAAATAACTCGAATACTGTCAGATTATTAAGTCTTTTTAGGTCATTTGATTTGTCAAATGTTTTTATTGAACCAACCCGAGTGACAGCTTCTTCTGCCACTTGTATAGACAATATTTTTTGTAATTGTGATTACTTACACAAACAAATTGTAAATAAGTTGCCATCAGATCACAGTGGACAAACAATAACATTTTGCTCCTACATACCTTTACAAAAAATTCAAATAAGGTTTAGGCCAATTACATGTAAAAGTTTAGAGAAATTAAATAATTCTTTGGCCAATAAATTATGTGTTCAGAGTTTTAATAATATAGGTGACCCAAATGAGTTCTACGCCGAGTTCTTTTCACTATTAAACACGCAATTTAATGACACTTTTCCACTAAAGACTAAAAGTATTTACACAAAGTTCTTATTTAGTGATTGGGCGACTCCAGGTATTCGTAAAAGCAGGGAAAAACTATTTGAACTTTATGGCTTAAAGCAACATATGGATAATACAAACTTTCATAAGTATGTTGCAAAATATTCAAAAACTTTTAAAAGTGTTTGCAAAATAGCCAAAGCTCTGCATATTAGCAATAAAATAAAATCAGCTGATGATAAAATAAAAACTACCTGGCAAGTAATAAATAATGAAACAGGTAGGAAAAAACAGCGAAATACTGAATTTAATTTAGAGACTGCACATGGCCCCATTAACTCAGATATAGAAATAGCTCAAGAATTTGAAAACTTTTTTGCTAATATTCCTCTTAAAACTACTGAAGCTTTAAATTCCTCACCCGCGCTTTCTGCTGCCTTACTTAGACAGAATGTGAAGGCATGCCCTTTGGAGTTTAGGTTTCAGCATACAAACCCCCAGGCTGTTATAAAAGCTTTTAAAGATCTTAAAATTAAATCAACAGAAGATCTCTGGGGAATGTCTGTAAAAGTCTGTAGATCTATTATCGAAACCATTGCGCCCTATTTAGCTTACATATTTAATACCAGTGTAGACCAAGGAGTCTTTCCGGATCTCATGAAACACAGTAAAGTAGTTCCATTGTTCAAATCCGGTGATAGTAAAGAACCCAACAATTATAGGCCTGTGTCAATTCTACCAGTTCTCAGTAAGGTGTTTGAAAAGTTGATGCTCAATCAAATGTTACGTCACTTTAATAAAAATTCCATCTTTCATGAACAACAGTACGGTTTCACCAAAGGGCGTTGTACTACTGACGCCGGTGTCACCCTAATAAAGAACATTTTTAAGGCCTGGGAAGAAGCACAAGATGCCATTGGAATCTTTTGCGACCTCTCGAAGGCGTTCGATTGTGTAGACCATGAGACACTTCTGCTGAAACTAGAACACTATGGGATTAGGAATACAGCTCTTGATTTACTTAGATCATACCTGAAAGATAGAAAGGTTAAAGTTCAGGTAAACGGCGTAAACTCATTAGGGTCTGAAATGGCAATGGGCGTTCCTCAAGGTTCGATATTGGGTCCATTCCTCTTTTTAGTTTACATTAATGATTTACCCCAAATACTTCAAAATCAACCGAAGATGGTGTTATTTGCAGATGACACATCATTAATCTTTAAAATAAACCGACAATCACAAAATCTTGACGACGTGAATAGCTCTATTCTGCAAGTCCAAGATTGGTTTACGGTAAATAATCTGGTACTTAATAAAAAAAAAACCAAATGCATTAGATTTAAATTACCTAATGTTAAAAGTAGCGAATGTGACATCATATTGAATGGAGAAAAACTGGAATTTATTAATCAAACGGTTTTCCTGGGAATCACGCTAGACGAGAAATTACAATGGGGACCTCATATAACATCTCTTGCGGGGCGGTTAAGCTCGGCCGCTTATGCTGTTAGAAAGATAAGACAGTTAACAGATGTAGAAACCGCGCGTTTGGTCTATTTTAGCTACTTCCACAGCATTATGTCATATGGCATTTTACTGTGGGGTCGGGCTGCTGACATTGAATCCATCTTTATTTTGCAAAAGAGAGCTGTCAGAGCCATTTATAATCTACGTCGCCGCGAATCTCTCAGGGAACTTTTTAAAAGGATTAATATTATGACGGTACCTTGCCAATTCATTTATGAAAATATTATGTATGTAAGGAAAAATCCACATCTCTTTAATAAAATAAGTGATAGACATAATTTTAATACTCGAAATAAAGATAAACTAGATCAACCATTTTTCAGGTTATCTAAAGTACATACATCTTTTATGGGGTACTGTGTTAAATGTTACAACAAAATACCTTGTGACATATTGCAATTAAATGAAAGAAAATTTAAAACTCATATAAAAAGTACACTTTATAAACAAGCATATTACAAATTAGAGGATTATATCCAAGATAAGAGTGCTTGGAAACATGCTGGTCCTGCTCCATAGGACAATTTAGAATCAAGACAAAATCAAACTGGTTGCTAATTTAATTGTAAAATTTATTACTTTGTGTTTTAAGTATGACATTGTTTTTACATTCTGTGATTACTTCCTTACACACTGACTTATTAATTGTAACATTTTAGGAAAATCGTCTACTTTTACAATGTTTGTAAATATGTGAGAACCATGTATCTGTCACAAATTAAATTATCTATCGTTGCTTCATTTTTAATTTTTTTACCTATTGTGGTATAGTAATTTTATTCTAGGTGCATCGTCTTCACATATAATAATTATTTAACAAATGTACGTACATATACAAACAATATTGTAAAACATTTTAAAAGAGTAACGGTGGAGTTTCTTGCCCATTCTTCTCCATACGAAAACTACCTTTTGGAAGGGGCGACTAGAATCAATTTTATTATTTTGTAATTTTTGACGTTCAAAAGTGCCATACATGGGCCTATTTGAAATAAATGATTTGACTTTGACTTTGACTTTGACTTTACCAACTGTAGGGCATAAACTATCACGCTATTTGCTATGGGGGATGAGCAATATTACATCATGTTCGTATTTTTCTCTGCAAATTGTAAAAGGACGCGCCAAAAGGTTGGGATATTGTAGATAGGTAGTTACCGATTTAACTTTTTAAATGATTATCATCACGCTACCTTTTATATAGGAACGGCTATTTTAGCTAACTTTCAACAAAGCGAATAAGTAAGCTGTTGGACGAATGATTTGAAGTCCTGAGGGCCTACCACCAGCTCAAAAGCAGTATTATTTGAATATTACTTTAGTTTACTTCAGTGTGGGAAAGAGATGAAGCTCTACAGGATGTATAGCTCCATCTCTTTCTCCCTCTGAAGTAACATTAAAATAATACTGCTTTATGAGCTGGTGGTAGGCCGCCCGGGGTAGTAAGTTCGATTTACATCTGTTTTTTTTAAACTCTTTTTGTAAAACGATTTTTTTTGGATTGTGTATGTAATAGTTCATAGAATGTATTAATTCACAAAAAATGGAAAACTTCGTAAGCTATGGGAAACTACTAAGTTACAAGTACTTTACAGTCACAAAACATTCTAGGTTGTATTCTGATCATTTTAGAGCAAAAGACTGTAGGAATAAAATGTTTTTTTTACAGATTCTGACAGCAGATTTGTCCAAGCGATTTTAAAATATGTATGTGTGTGGATCTTCTGGAATCGCTGCCACACTGCTTCCTGGTGGCAAAACAGCGCACGTCATGTTTAAGATTCCCATCGATTTAGAGAGCAACGAAATGCCTGTTTGTGGGGTGTCACGCAACAGTAACAAGGGATGTGTGCTTAGGGGATTGCGCTTCGTCGTATGGGATGAATGCATTATGGCAAAAAGGAAAGCAGTGGAAACTGTAAACAGAACCCTGCAGGACATCCGCGGAAACCAAGATATGATGGGTGGTGTCACAGTTTTGACAAAAAAAGTGAATACTTCGTTGAAAAGGTCGACTCTATGGTCGAGAGTTCATAAACTGCGCTTGACCATCATCATACGACCTCGGCTTGGCGGTAATTCAAATGCTCAAGTATTCTCCGATGTTCTTCTAAAAGTTGGTGAAAGCACTCTACCAGAGACTCTTGGTAGAGTAGATCCCACTTTAGAAGATCTTATTCGTCTGATATACGAGGATATCAGTCAAATACCGTACCAAGAGAATTCTTAGGCGTGTTTCCGTTTTAACTCCGAAGATGATCAAGCTGCAGCGATCAACCACAGTATTCTCTCACAAATTGAAGGGAGTGAAGTGATATACACCTCCATTAATACTGATGTGTAGGAAGATGATGCCAAATATCACCCCGTAGAATTTCTCAATTCACAAATGGCAAGTGGACTTCCGGTTGTATATCTGTGTAACGGAAACCAGCTCAAAGTCATGTCTTTCCAGAGAAACGTCATCGAGGTGGAAATTCTAACAGGTTGTGGCGATGGTGAGACAGTGTTTATAGCGCGTATAAAGTACAAATTCCCCATAATTACCAGTTAAAGCGCGTGCAGTTCTCTGGGAGTGTATGCTTTGCGATCAACAAGTCACAGGGGCCGACACTGAAGGCTGAAGGCTGCGGGTGTCGACCTCAGGATAAGCTGCTTCTCACACGGACAACTGTTACGTCGCTTGCTCCCGAGTCACCATTCCTGACTCTCTGTATATTTTGGCTGCTGAGAATAAAACTACAAACGTAGTATACAGGGAAGTTTTATAAAAATATGGCTATTATTGTAGTATATTGTGATGTCTTACGATTTCCATGCGAACGAAGTCGCGGGCAGAAGCTAGTACTTTATAAATTATATGACATACTAACATAATATAACATCACGCCAGATTTCCAGAGGTTAGGTTTAGGCATAGGTGTACCTATAGTATCGGCTGTAATACTCACAATTCGCCAGTTTTGTTTAAGGTAATTGGAACAGACTACAATTAATAAATATTATGTCAATATTTTACTATTGACGAGGGGCTTGTTGCTAAGTAATAACAGCTGCACGGGTCGATCGATCAGGTTAAGCTAAGGTTGCCGCGGTTGGTCCGTGGATGGGTGACCATCTTTACATACCAAGTCCCCTCCGTGCCTCGGAAAGCACGTTAAGCCGTTGGTCCCGGCTGTCATTTGTAGATCTTTGACAGTCGTTACGGGTAGTTGAAGCCCAAAAAGTTTGACAACCAGTCTTACCAAGGGGTATCGTCTTACCTAGTCACTAGGTTGTGGAGGTCAGATAGGCAGTCGCTCCATGTAAAATACTGGTATTCATCTGCATCCGGTTAGACTGGAAGCCGACCCCAACAGAGTTGGGAAAAGGCTAGGCAGATGATGATGATGTCAATATTTTACTAAGTTCACATCAAACATTAATTTTTACAGACAATAATGAATTTATATGAAAAAGTTATTTAATTAAGCACTAATTAATTGATTAAAATAACAAAATTACATACTAACTTAACTAAAACTATTCACAAACTATTAGCGTTGAAAACCCAGTGGCTTGGCACGCGACGATGGCAAGAGATCGGACGGCATGTCTTTATTTCCATAGAAGGTGGGTAGGCTTTTAGTGTGGGATGCAACCTGTGTCGACACTCTTGCGCCATCCCATCTTCCTGGCTCAGCGTACTGTGCTGGTGCTGCTGCTGCGAAAAACCTCAAGCGGCGTACCTAAGTATATTAACCTTATTGGAATTACCAATAAGCGATGCTTGTGATTATATTTTCGAATCGTTTGGGGTTGAAACCCTCGGGCCGTGGGGTCCGAGTGCCCATGGCCTCTTTCGTGACATCTCAAAACGGCTATTTGACACTTCCCGTGACCCAAGAGCTAGTTTTTAACTTGGCCAGAGGCTAAGCATTGCCATACAACGTGTTAATGCCGCCAATGCTCTTGGGTAAATTACCAGTCGACAGCGATGCGGATGAATTTTTCGATGCTGTATTTTAGTTTGTGTATAATGAATTTAAACATAACGCTAGTTATATCACTTACCTCGTTGGTCTAGTGGTAGCAAGCGCTACTGCTGAGCATGAGGTCCGGGTTCGATTCCCGGGTTGGGTAAAGTGTTATTGGGTTTTTCTATCAGACATTTCTCAGTAGCAGCTCGGAGTCTGGATTAGTGCCCCGGTTGATGGCAATAGGCTTGCCCCCTACATGGGACTTAAAAAATAACTGGTGAAATGTAGATGTAGCTGCTACAGGGTCACCTTTGCCCAACCCTTCGGGGAAACAAGGCGTGATGTTATGTTATGTTAACTAACATAACATAACATCACGTTCACAAACACAAAATGTTCTGTTTGACAGAACATTTTATATAAAATCAAAAGCTATCACATTTTTGAGAAGTTTTCAGTTGGCAGCGTCACAAAGAAATCCCTGAGTTCACAAAGTTGCTGAAGAATCCTCTGTCATTAGTTAATCTAATCGCTTTTATTAATGTTAGAGTGCTTGAGATGTTACTTTGGTAGGATATAGTTCAAGTGCAGTTTATATCTATAATTAACGTCATTTTTCATGTTTGTCAACCGATTTCAAAAAAAGGAGGAGATTCTCAGTTCGTCGGTTTTTTTTTTCCCGATTACTCGAAGACGGCTGGACCGATTTGAAAAATTATTTTTTCGTTTGAAGATGTATACTTTCAAATTGGTTCTATTTTCATTTGGTCACGATCTGATGAGGGATCTTGGAGAAATTGAGGGAACACTTCAAATATTATAGGTACACCTATAGCAATTTGGGTATTTTTCATAGTAACTCGTGCATTTGCTCTTGGAAAGCACCATTTGGTAAAGTGGAACTGATGATGAAGGACACAGATGACCACCGGAACCACTCAATAATATGTATTTTACGGGTTGCGATTCGATTACTTTAATGAAATGAAATGAAATTGTTTGTTCTGTAAATAGGATATCGGAATCACTTTTATACGTCATATAAAAAAACATATTAAAAATAAGCTAGATGAGTTCGGCGTTTCCTATCTGACTACTCTGAGAAGAAAGGCCGAAACAAACTCAGAGGTCGCAGTCTCTTTTAAAGTCCAGACATAATCTTGGTCAGGCCATATGAGGACCATGTAGATTAGTGTCTGAAAAGGTCTTTTGAGGAAAGAACCACACAGATTTGAGTGGATCTGTCCAGTCAGTGCAAGCATTTGTCAGTAATCGTGGAGATCAACTTAGAACTTAAGGAGCTCAACTCGACGAGCAATACCAAAGAAACGACATTTGGGTAGGCCGCAAAAACTACTCAAACTGCCAGACCATCACTAAAACTAGAAGAGAAATAAAAATAATATCCACATAGTCCTCACATTCACAATAGTTAAAATAATATAATACTTTACAAAGTAATCATGTCATTTTGAATATAATTTTCAACAATGTCAAAGTGTTTATAAAAACTGGTATATGTTGATTTTACATAATAATTAAAATGTCTAGTTTTATGGTTTTATTATATTTGTAATATGATTGGTAAGCAATTGATGCTTGTCACAGTTCATGTGGTGCAGTGGAGCTGATGGTGAAGTATCTGGAGAACTCATCAACAATTAAAATCCCTGCATCGGGAAAAGCAATATTTTGCAAAAGGTGATGAGCATTTGATATTAGGCTATTGTATCTTAGATAAATTACAAACCAACCCAATAAATATAAAGTGAAAAAAAAAAGAAACTTTTACAAAAAATACAACCGACTTCAAAACTACAAAGTGAAAAATCACTAATTTCGGAAGTCGGTGGCAAAATACTAAAATACTGATCCCAAACACCGACTTCCGAAATTAAAGTTATTTTTCACTTTGTAGTTTGGAAGTTAGTTGTATTTTCTGTAAAAAGATTTATTTAAATTACACAATGAATTTTCAGGCAGTTTTCATTATCATATATATTCGTAGGTAGAGAATTCCGGAAGGTTTACATATATAATGCAGTAATATTTTACTTAGCGATGTGTTAACATGTTGCCACATACTTAAATGAATATAGACTAGTGTGTGTGAGGAGCTCGTGGCGCACGGGTCGATCCGCTTGCCGCGGTTGGTCCGTGGATGGATGACCATCTTTACATACCGAGAATCCTCCGTGCCTCGGAAAGTATGTTAAGCCGTTGGTCCCGGCTGTCATTCGTGGTTCTTTGACAGTGGTTACGGGTCGTCAGAAGCCCGAGAGTCGACAACCAACCAGTCTTACTAAGAGGTATCGTATTACCCAGTTACTGGGCTGTGAAGTTCAGATATTTGTTTCAAAATATTTGTAATAGTCCGAATTAGGTTTTCATGGAAAGAAAAATTTGAAAAGTTTCTGGGAAACTTTTCAAATTCGGAATTAACTGAATGTCCTTTCTTTTACTGGATTTTTGTATGAATTATTGAAATTTGGACAACACAACTTCTGTCGGGTCAGTTAGTATTCTCTGAAATTCAATTAAAAATCACGATCACGTTCTTTCGAGCCTACTGTACTAGTTTTTACACGTGCAGCCTGTGGGCTAGATATACGCAAAGATCGTATAGCGCTCTCCGCGTTCAATATAACAATGCGTTTAGGATACTGGTGGGGCTGCCCCGTTTCTGTAGTGCGTCAGGAATGTTCGCAGATTGCCTTTACGCAACAATGCGTAAAAGGTGCGCTTCCCTGGTGCGCAGGGTGTGGGGCAGCTCCAACAGTGTCTTAAGCATGGTTGCGAGTCGCCTGGACTGTGAATACGTTGGTCACTGTTGTGCCGTCTCTCATGGGATGTCGCAGCGGTGACCAACCGTTATTGATTGTATTGTTTTCCTTGTTTTTAGGGTTCCGTAGTAAACAAGGAACCCTTATAGTTTCGTCATGTCTGTCTGTCTGTCTGTCTGTCCGCGGTCTAGCTCCGAGACCCTTAGTACTAGAAAACTGTAATTTGGCATAGGTATATATTTTAATTACGCCGACAAAGTGGTAAAATAAAATTATAAAAAACATTTTTTTTAGGGTACCTCTCATACACGTAAAGTGGTAATGTTATTTTTTTTCTTTTTTTAACCCATAGTGAGGGGTATCATTGGAAAGGTCCTTTAAAAACATTGCGAGTTTGTGGAAACCATTTTTGGATTCAGGGATTCGTTTGCGAAATATTAAGCTTTAAAGTGCTAATTTTTGTTAGAGTCAAGTGTCCCCCCCCCCGGCCAAATGGTTGGTTTTGGGTATGTGAAAAAAATCACATCAGTAGTTTACATAACGAAATTAAAAGGAAAACTATCACAGCTAAGTAGGCTCTACAAGTTAACGAGTAGTAATCGACCAACTTAATTTTGCAGTTGCAAAAACATGTTTTTCCATACATTCCGTATGGGAGAACATATTTTTCAACTACAAAGTTAAGTTTGTTTTTGGGATTAATTCATCCCAACTACGGAACCCTTCATTGTGCGTGGTCCGACACGCACTTGGCCGGTTTATGTTTAGTGTCTGTGCTTACTAACATAGTCGTAAGTTTTACTAACATTCTTGTTGAGTCTTGGTTACTCGAATAAAGAAAATTCTATTCTATTCTATTCTAAAATCCAAGCGATGTCAAAGAGTGAATCCGCCATTTTCACAAACAAATGAGTTCGCTTTCAAATTGTGTGCTCACTTGAGTAAATTTCAACCTGAAATTTACAGAATTGAAATACTTTTCTACCTTAATAAAATTTTACCAAATTTTCTTTAATATTGAGGTCTCATTATATTTATTTAATATCTGACGGCGGAATGTCGACTGAATAACGTGTGAGTAAGGATTAAGTTTTTTAATAAAAGCCTTGTACCTATAAGCCTCCCCTTACCATAGAATAAGAATTTATAGAAGGGAAACTCTCGCTCCAAATGCATTAGAAAATAGAAAATAAAAACTGTTCTAGAAACTAAGAGCTTTCTAATAATGGGCCCTTTTTAAAATGATTGAGGATGATTATTATTATTTATTTATTTATCTTTATTCATATATGGTAAATGTAACTATTATGCTAAGCCCCACAAAACCGTAGTAGTGGTTTGACTGTGGGGTCGGTGAGTCTCTATACATTCAATAAACTTTGTACAGACGCCAGCATATCAAGTCACTACAATCTGTCAAATTTCTTTAACAGATTTTCAACTTAACTCTACAGAATAAGGTTCAATGTTGATTGGGAAAACCTGACAGACTAGAGCAGGTTGATGTGATGGTGGCGTCTGTACTTAAAACTAATTATTATTTATAGGTAGCATAAACTTTAACATGTTTAAGATAGTTAACTAACGTTAACATGTTTCTAAATAATATTTTTTTAATTTATTTTTAAAACGATTTTTGTTCAGTTCACTCCTTATGTCTGCTGGCAGACTGTTCAATAGATATGGTATTCGTTTTGTTAGGGTTCGGTCACCATAGTAATTAGTGACTCTGGGTACATTGTATTTGCCAGCAGCCATAGATCGTGTGTTATGGTTGTTGATTACATGAGTTAGGTTATGTTAGTTAGGTATTGATTCAACTTTGTGGTCTTTTCTCACAATAATTAAACTAGGGTACCCCGACCAACCGGGTTAGGTAAGGTTGGAACTATGACCAACTGTTGCATCCAAGTGGGTTGGATTTAGTTGGCTATCTAGTATTTTTAGAACCAACAATTTAACACTTTCTCTTTTTTTTTTGCTTTTTTCTTTCTTTTTTTTTCTTTTTGAACTTTCTTTTATAGGAATTATTTGAGTTTAATTAAATGAGACATCTTTATAATATAATAATAATTAGCCCGTATTGTCCCACTGCAGGGCAAAGGCCTCCCTTTCCTTTTTCCACCCAACCCGATCCTGAGCCAATATAGACCAATCCCTCTTATAAGCGTCAAGTTCGTCCCGCCATCTACGCCTGGGTCTTCCACGATGCCGCTGGACGTTTTCAGGAACCCATGTTCTAGTGGTCTTAGCCCACAATACATCCGACATGCGGCAAACATGTCCGGCCCAATCCCATTTGAACTTGGCTGCTTTTTGGGTGACGTCAGCGATTTGTGTCTTAGAGCGCAGTATCGTGTTCCGTATTCGGCCGGTAAGTCGAACTCCAAGGATACTGCGCTCCATCGCTCGCTGGCAAACCTCGAGCCCGGTCCTCTGTTGAACAGTCAAAGACCAGGTTTGAGCGCCGTATGTAAGGATAGGGAGAATGCACATGTCCATTAATTTGCGTTTATGGCAAATTGGAAGATCTCCTTTCATAAGGGTTTTCATCGACCAATAGCTCTTCCAGGCGTTTTCGGTGCGGCGAGCAACTTCTTTTTCTTGTCTCGCCTGGAAGGAAACTATTTGGCCGAGGTAGATGTATTCTGGGACATATGCAATCTCCATACCCTCTACAAACTGTGTTTGTTTAACGCTATTAGCCATGAGTTTGGTCTTTGACATGTAATAGTGTTTAATAATATTTTTAGGAGCGCGAAATTATTAAAGGTTCAGTTTAATACATGCATTAGAAAGTTAAAATAATGTTGTCGCAATTATATTGAGGGGGTAAGAAACGTTCATCGCACAAGATATTCAATATATTTATTGCATTCCACAATGTGAACTTGGGTGGTAAATAAAAAAAAAAAACGGCTAAGTGCGTGTTGGACCACGCTCAACACGGGTTCTATAGTTGGAATGAATTTATCACAGAAACAAACTTTACATTGAAAAACATGTTCTGCCATACATTCCAACTGCAGTGTAAGTTTGTACGCACAATATTGGGGGATTTACCATGTCATTTTAAGACCATAGACTTTTCATAGATTTTCTCATAATCTCTATAGAACAATTATCCGTATTTTTTTCAAAAATTAAGGCTGTTTAGTTTCGGAAATAAGATGGAGGAATGATTTATTTTCATATATTTTGTTAAATAACTTTCAAACAGAATATATTAAAATTAAAAAATATATATGTACTTGAGAGCCTCGCAGTAAGCCCCCTTTTTTTTTGGTGGGAAATTATCAAATAACTTCTCCCGCTCTGGGCGGAGCGGGAGGGCGTGTCAGACTCTTTCTGACTAAAACCCACCTGTGTTCCTTCGGTTGCCCTGTTGCCGGGGGCCACGATGTTCCCTATCAGTTTTCTTTGAACCCCCAGCAGGCATTGGCCCTAGCGGACCCCATCCATTTTGCTGACATCTCTTTGAGGCGCACGTGGAACACAACGCGCCGTCGACCCGGGCTTGGTCCTTATCGGACGGCGAGCTACTCATTGCTCACCGTCCGCAAGCCCGCGCCTACGGTGGCCGGAAATCGGCTCGCGATTCCCGCCCCGGGCGTCTCCTCCTGCGGCGGTTAGGGGCGTGAGGGCGCGAAGTTTGCCTCTCCCTCACGCGTTCCGCCACCTCCTTCGCGAGCATTACCGCTTCGCAGAAGAAGGTGACGGCCTGCCATTTCCTCTAGCTCCGTACCATGGCCTAAATCAGGGCCGGACGCGAGAGATCACCGTCGCCGATCGCCTCTACGAGGACACGGCGTTGCTCCGCCCAAGCCGGGCAGACCTCCACCGTGTCCTCAGGCCGATCCACACAATGGTGACACCCGGGTGTTTCCTCCCGCCTTATCCTGAACAAGAACCTCCCGAAGCAGCCGTGTCCGGCGAGGACCTGCGTCAGGCGGAAGGTGAGAACGCCGTGGCGTCTCTCAAGCTACTCCTCAAAGCCCTTTCATTTGATTTTAGATGGTACAGTGTGCAAAGCTTTTAAAAAAAAATCTTATTTGTCTCCCATAATCAAAATTCGTTTAAATAATCGAATTTTCGGGTCATACAATTTGGTAAAAAGACTTCAACAATTTTGGAACTTTGAACTTTAATATCTCCGTAGTTTAAGAAGATTCTCAGGTATGGTGCGGTACAAAAAAATATGACAATGACGGGAAAAACAAGTGACTCTCGTCATAAACGACTTTTGACTCCTATGTTACGTTGAGTTCTATATGCTGTTGGCTCTTTTATTTATTCCACCCCTAGACACAACATACTCTAAAACGTTGCCCACATCCATCGTGTTAAAAAAAAAAACATAGCAGTTTTTTTTCGGGTTTTGCAAACGCTGTTACACGTTGTTTCATATATATGTAAATATTAATGACTACATATACGAGATTTAGTTGCAGTCTATTGTACGCACGCACCTCTGACTTTTCGGATTCATGTGCGTATTGTATAATTATCACGTGCTTCAAAAACGGTGAGGTAAAACATCGTGAGGAATCCGCCATGCCTGAGAGATATTTCTTGATGGCATGTCCGCCCTTTATGCCTGCACGCCTTTTGTGCCTGGAGGCTTTTATTTAGATATTTAGTTCTGTTTACGTTTAGTTTTTATTTTTTCAATTCTGCTTGAGTATAGTTCTCGATGTTTTTGGTTGGTATATTGGCGTGTGCTAGCTGACATATGGCCAATAATTTATTATTTAAATTATGTTTTGTGTTGCATAATGTAAGTTATTTTGCATACTATTGTATGGAATCATTTTTCTAACTTGAACAGACAGCTGTGCTGCTGGGGAGTTTGTTGCGCCACTTCTTCTTCCCAGCTAAAGGCACTAGGAAGTGGTGAAGGGTGGGCGTTTTGGGGGACTGTCTTATATAATTTTGACGTTCGAAAAGTGCTGATTCTTAGCCTAGTTTGAATAAATGACTTTTGAATTTTTGTGAAGACAACTCAGAGACCCATGGGCGGCATAAAAACTCTTATACCAGGTTAGTTACTAACCACACGAAAAAAAAAGAAGACTCTATTGTAACTGTAACATTAGGTATATTGGACGAATTGAACCAACACAGCAACACGCCTAGATTCCTCGAAGGGTTGGGCAGAGGTGTACCCACATTTCGCAGTTGTGTTTAAGAACCCGGTTTCTATGGGCCTGTGTCACCTGGTATATATGGTAGGGTAAATTCGTTAGAGATAGCCATAGTTTTTTTAGGGTTAAATATAACTGAAAATATTGAGATCACAATTAGACTTTTATTTTTAAGAAAATCAACAACAAATCAGTCTTTCGAAAATCAGCATAAAGATATTTTTATAATATGAGGAACATCCATAAAAAAATTATTAAAAAAAAAAAAGCATAACTGGCCGTCTCACCCGGTACATACGGTAGTGATGGCCGTAGTGGTACGGGACAGATGGCCGGCACTAGATTTGCCTCTGCCTTTCCCCTTTTCTTTGATTTATGCTTGCTGGAGCTCCTTTTTCTTCTTCTGTCCACATTTAGAGCACATGTCATCAAAAGGTGTACAATTCTCATGTGGGGTACAGATTACAGATCGAACATTGAAGCCAATCTTCATGCGACGGGTTTTATAATATTTTTCGCTACATCCAGCACAATTATCAGCTTCATCTTCTGCGTCTTCTTCACCAGATGTATTACATAATATTGATTTCTCCTTTCTAGTGTTACTTTCAGACCTTCTTTCCATTTGTTTGACAGCCGTTATATGACCATCTCTCCTTTTTGTCCGGGTAAGATGGCCAGCTCAATTTTTAAACTTACGAATTACAATTACTTTCCCATTTTGAGGTTAAAACGAAGAAAAATATACACCAAACACAATACACTCCCAAAAACACAAATAAATAATAAAAATATTAGTATTTCCGGATGGTATACGAACCTTCTATTTTCACAACTACTAAATTCAATTAAGGCCAATTTACTTACTTTTTTACTTATTTTTACGCAATGTTTTGTTTGGATATTGTTCGTGGTGGCGCACGAAGTGTATTAATTCAAATACAGCGCCACCTTGTAAATAAATGAGCAAAATATACTGATTGGCCAACTCTCCCGTACGGCCATCTCTAACGAATTTACCCTATTATTATTATTAAGTCCCATGTTATAGGGGGCGAGTTTGTTGCCTTCAACTTGGCACAAATCCAGAAAAATGTTTATTTGAAATAGCGTGATTTGTAGAAGGAAGGAGATGTGCGGCTCAGAGGTAGCCAGTAACTTACAATTGAGTTGTTGGATATGCGTTGACGAAAACTAATGACTTCGCGATAATTTAGTTTATTCGTAAAAGTTACACGAAAGTTCCGTTGGATGCTAATTCGCGGTTATAGCGCTACGGCAGCTATTGGTCAACATTTATCACTAAGTAGGTCGCGGCGTTAGCAATTTGCTTGTACGTGAACCATACAGGAGAGATGGGACAAATTATCTGAATTTTATACGAAATTGTACCACCGTCTAACTTGCATAATCCAAACTTTTGGGCTTTTGGTTGCGTACACCATAATGGCTACCAAAACTGAGCTACTGATATTAAGGGGACGATAGCTGACTTTTAACGATTTTATACTGAAGATGACGTCTAAACGAGTAGTGTTAGTGATTTGGAAAAAATATATGTTAAATTAGAGCATTTTTTTAATATTTTAATATAGGCATATTTTAGATTATGTTTATATTACATAGTGAAATTAATTTGTAAAGTTATGTCTAACGCGGATAAAAAACTGAGAATGACGCAAAATCCATCAAGCGTATTTTTCTGAAAACTTCATCATTTCAAAGATAATTAAATTACTGATCTTTTAGTATACGTGTTTTATTAAAATATCTTTTCTTTTACGTGTAATAAATTAATAATTCGTCTAATTTGGGACAGCGCTCCTTGATGGGCGAGTCCTATTACTGGCTGGACGTACGACGCGTTGCGTGAGCTCAATACAGAACACGCAAGCTAACCATTCAAGGTCACTGTCATATATCTGCGTCTTAAAACCTAGGTCAAAAATTTCCTCCTTCTGCAAAGCAGTAATACTTGCGAAGGAGGAAGCGGAACGCGTGAGGGAGGGGAAAATTTGAAAGGAAAGAAAGAAAGAAAATACATTTATTTAGTACAGTCAAAAAGGCACACAACACAACAATTATAGCTCAAGTAAAAAATTAAAAAAGGAAACAAAAGCAAAGTGTAAAAGTGTGCCTCGCGGCAGCGCCAAATAGGCCTAATTTCGCGCCCTCACGCCCCTAACCGCCGCAGGAGACGACCTGCGCGTCAGGAATCGCAGGCCGATTCCCGGCTACCGTAGGCACGGGCTTGCGGACGGTGAGCTATGGATAGCTCGCTGTCCAATAAGGATCAGGCCTAGGTCGACGACGCGTTGTGTTCCACGCCTCAAGGAGATGTCGGCAGAACTGATGGGGTCAACCAGGGCCGATGCATCATGGTCGTGAGAAAGTCACGTTCTCCCGCTTCAGAGCGGGAGAAGTTATTTGATAATTTCCCAACCAAAAAAAAGGTCAAGAATTTCACGTGAAAAGCGAGGGAGTTATCTATATATTTTAAGAAACCGTAGCAGAAATGTAGCAGTTGACTTCAAGGTGGGCCGTGTGGTCAACTGTTACATTTCTCAGAAAATATTTTTCGAAACTTAGAGTCTTCATTTATTAACCAAAGTGAACAATAAACTAAGCATAAAGGTTGCTTCTTAATAGGGCACTACACCAAATTGGAGTGAGTCTACAAACATTATCATATTATTAAGGTTAATAGTGTTGTGACGCACTGGGATCTATCGCGGGATTTTGAAAAGTGTTTTTTATATGTAACATCTTTTATTTTGCTTTCCTGCAATCAAAATCTATATCTAAAAAAAAAAGTGGGAGTGTGAAGGTGAAAAGGGACGGAAGTGGGTAACAGGAAGCCAGGGATTTCACCAATGAGCGCACGCGGTGCTAGAGTAGGCCGTCAGAAACGACTTTGACGAGGCCCCAACCTTTAATGTTGCTTATTACCAATGTGAGATGTTAGATGTTACACATCTTATGCGACCATTGTAAGGGTCGCTCGTTTTTTTTTTTGTTGCCTATTGTATCTGTAGTTATTCAAAACTACTGTTTTGCAGCGAAGTCTTGCAGGACGAAAATCACGAGACTAAATTTTGTAATTTCCAATGAAAGTACCAAACGAGTAATTATTAATGAATTATTATTTGTTGTTAAGTATCAAGCTCCAGGTGTGCTGTTGGTGGTTTTGATTTTGTAATAAAACTACTTGATTTCGATATTATGACAAGTACTGGTTTTCTTTCATACTGATTACAATTTTATTAAGATGACGGATGTGTGCGCACGCTCAAAGTGTCGGCGAACGACTGAGAGGCGGAGGGAAGCCCGCGATTGGTGTGGCCCGACGTGACCGTTCCTTACCCGTGATCCCTGCCGTAGTCCTTGGAAGGGAACACGGGTATTTTTTTTTTACCCGTGGTCCTTCCGAGAATTACAATGCAGCCCAAATTAAAATGGTAGTCCCTGCAAGGTACCTTTCCTCTGAGTTATACAAAACTGCTCCAGAGACTACGGCAGGAACCACAGGTAACGGCAGGAACCACAGGTAACGGCAGGAACCACAGGTAACGGCAGGAACCCTCTTTTTTATCTGCTCCATGCTGACTATCGCGGCCACATTGAATGACTCCCGAAGCTATACACTATTTCGCATTAGAGACTGCTTGTGTACCAATGATGGACGGTATAGTGAATAACAATAGCCGTTCTAGCCGTCGACGATATAATTTAGCTGGTGGCTACAGATTATTTCAATATTAATTCCATGCCAAAATAAATAATTAAACTTAACTAAACTGAACTTAATAGGTACTAATAACGTTTCAATGTTTCTCACTAAGCGCGACAACTTGGCGCGCTAACGTATCTATCCGATTCAAAGTCCCGGCGTGCCACAGTCTCGGTCCCGGGAAAGTTTCACCACTTCACATCACTAGTTTCTCGTATTCAGTTGATACTCACATTAGAGAGATTGTAGATTACTTCTTGCTTACATTGCTACTTTACCAATCAAGTATTTTCATGTCTACTTAGTTTCTCGAGCAATAAATTATTTATGCTTGACTGGAAATTTTGTTGTAAAACAGAACTATACAGAAGGCTCAAACACAAATTTTCGTATTACAAAACAAGTTTTGACATGGTTGTAATAAAACCATTGAGCCAGTTATTGCAATAAGGATGTTACTGTGAATGAAATACAGTTCTTTATACAAAAATGACACCTTAGTCCAGGACAGTACGGCCGAAGGCTGATGGCCGGTTTGAACATAGGCACTGTGAACTTTCGTGCATGTTGTTGTCTTTTGTTTTTAACCTCAAAAAAAAAAACACTCAATGCATTTATTTCAAAGAAACCAATTACAGGTACTTTTGAATTGTCAAGGGATCGGTCAGTCAGAAAGATGAAGCTAGTTGCCCATTCCAAAGCGTGGTAAATTCCTATGGAGAAGAACGGGTAAGAAACTCAATCACACAATATTTTTGTAATCGTATTTGTGATCATAGCTCATCTTTGATTCTACTTTATTTTATAACTCATTATGTAATTCAACTAACGATATCTTGCACGTACTATTAATATCTCTGTTAGTGCTGTGCACTTCTTCTTCGAATACACAATTCCTAAAACTGTATGTGATTTTTGTTTGTGTATGTCTTAGTGAATAAGTCGATGAAGTGCCATATCAATAAATAAATAAATGTTCTCTTCTTCACACTTGCCTCATGCTACCATTTGGTTCTTAAATAAAGAAATTGCACAATCTTCTGCGAAAAGTTCGGACCGGCCATGATTCAGCGTCCATGCACATGATTCAGAGCAGATTAAAAAAAAAATATGTATTTTCCCCGATTACTCGAAGACCGCTGGACCGATTTGAAAAATATTTTTTTTGTTTGAAAGGGTATACTTTCAAGTTAGTCCCATTGTCATTTGGTCAAGATTTGATGATGGAATCTTGGAGAAATCGAGGGAAATCTTCAAATATTATAGGCACATCGATAATGATTTGGGAATTTTTGATGAGCAGTTGACATAAGGCTATTGTAACTTAGATAAATTACAAACCAACCCACTAAAAAAACTTTTTACAAAAAAAAAAACAACCGACTTAAAAAAAAACACTAACACACACCAATGTTTACTTTTTGCTGACGACATATCTGATATAGTATCAGATGATAGTAAATCAGAAAAAGATCACAAACAACAAATAAACGAAACAGTAAAACAAGTTTTAAAATGGCTCGAAAATAATAATTTGTGTACGAATTTAAGTAAAACAAAATACATCAATTTTCAAAATTATAATTCTAAACCAAAAGCATATAAATCGCTTGCCACGGACAACCAATTAATGAAGTTAAAGAATTCAAGTTTCTTGGATTAGTTCTCGACCAGCATTGTAATTGAAAATTCCATGCAGATCACCTGGGTAAAAAAAAAAAACAACCGACTTCAAAAAAAACACTACAAAGTGAAAAATAACTTTAATTTCGAAAGTCGGTGTCTTTGGTTTTTAATTTACGTTCTTTGTCACCGACTTCCGAAATTAAAGTTATTTTTCACTTTGTAGTGTTTTTTTTTTAAGTCGGTTGTTTTTTTTTTTTTGTAAAAAGTTTTTATTTTTCACTTTTTAGTTGTGATACCTACCCCACACAAATTCGAATACCACTACCTGCTATGTAAATAACAGTGACAGGAAGATATCATAATATCATCCACATACTAAGTGAGGCAAAAATACGTATTATTGAAGCTAACTCAAAAACTACCCAAGCAAAGTTAATAAAATTTATATAGGACCACCTCTGAAGTATGATCTACCAAACAAAAAAAAAACAATCAAAATCAATTCATAAATGACGGAGTAATCGCGTAAAAAACATACAAAAAAAAAAAACAACATACAGTCGAATTGAGAACCTCCTCCTTTTGGAAGTCGACTAAAAAGTGAAAAAATATTAGTTAGTTTAACATTATAAGCATTTATTTCAATTAAATCAGTTACATTTACACTTTTGAATTGTCAAGGAGTTGGTCAGTCAGAAAGATGAAGCTAGTTGCCCATTCCAAAGCGTGGTAGATTCCTATGGAGAAGAACGGGCAAGAAACTCCACGGACACTCTTTTAAATAATAATATTGTTACAAAATACTGGCTGGAGACATTAGTACCTGGTAATTTAGAACTTCCTCGGACCAAGTAATTTATAAGAAGCTTTCCAATTATGTACTTGAATAACTGTAGAACTCGTACAGTATTCACAAGTACCAATTAAGTGCTGATTACTCACTAAAGTACTCGCACAATAGTTAGCTCATTAGCTGCTGCATTAATTACATACTTACTACTTGAGCTTACCGGGTCCCGCAAAGCCATTGTTCTTTAATTTCATAATTATGTATTGCAGTTCCGTAAAAGTTAGTAAATTAATTTGTAGCTAAAGGTAGAAAGCTTATGCTATACTATTAAATGATCAATATTTGTTATATTTATATTTGTACTCACGTTCTCGAAATCGGCTCTAACGGTTTAGATGAAAGTTGTAATAATAGGGGTTTTTGGGGGCGAAACATCGATCTAGCTTGGTGTCATATCTGGGAAAATTCGTTTTCTTCGTATTTTCACCCGAGCAGAGCTCGGTCACCCAAAGTTTAGAACAAGATTATGAATTATGACATGAGAATAATGACATGGCAGCATGGCATTATTAGTCATCATCATCATCATTATTTCAGCCGAAAGACGTCCACTGCTGGACATAGGCCTCCCCCAAGCACCTCCACTTCGACCGATTCTGTGCTTTCCGCCTCCAGCGGATTTCTGCGGCATTAACAAGGTCATCGGTCCATCTTGTGGGAGGCCTACCAACGCTACGTCTTCTAGTACGCGGTCGCCACTCCAGAACCTTTCGGCCCCATCGGCCATCCGTTCTGCGAGCAATGTGCCCTGCCCATTGCCACTTAAGTTTAGCAATTCTTCGGGCTATGTCGGTTACCTTCGTTCTCCTGCGGATCTCTTCATTTTTGATTCGATTATTAGTACCTACTATCATGGCAGCTAAGTAGGTACTATACATGCATTAGTATGAACTTTCCTATACCGTTAAATTGGCATTCTCTATTTTCACTACTTCTTTAAATAAACAGATCAAAATAAGCATGCAACACCCTTAGAAAACAAGAAAGAAAGAAAGAAGAAACGTTTATTTGCGGTAAACATAACGCAAAAAATGGTTTAGAATACAAAAATGAGAAAAGGTTGGGGGAAGCATGCGTCACATCCACGCAAATCGGCTATTGGTCAGCATTATGCTACGACCCTATGCAAGACAGAGCCCCAGCGCTAATTTGAAAGTTGAAAGGTGCAAACTTCTTATGATAACGTAGTTTCAGAAACAGGATCCTTCCCAAATTGTAATGTAAATATTTCTTGAGATCAACAAAATCCTTTAAAAATATCCTTATGACAAAAAATATGCCTTCCGTATCCAGAAGAACCGCTATTTGTCTGGAGTTTTTAACTCAGCTCCCATCCTCAGATGATCGTCGAGAACTACATAACATAACATCACTTACATTTATTTATGCACGTATGGTGGTGGTAATTTTTATATTTTTAATCATATTTACCGATTCTTATAATTTGTTATATTATTATAGTTGTCTTATATTCTAAGCACTGTTTATTTTATTTTGTAACGTATTTAATAGAGAAATCACTGAACCTGACTTGATTTCCGTACATCTTTTTTTTTCGGGTGACCACTGATAATAATTAGCGCTGTGCTGTGGGTCCCCCGTAGCACTGCATCATGCTGAGTACAAGCCTTCTTGTCACAGTCATGTCGTGCAGCTGCCGCCTAAGTAATTTCTGTTCTATGCTCGTGATTTGTTATGTACTTTGTGTTGTTCTCTGATTACTCTTGTCTTATGTATGAACGTGTTTCTATGACAAATAAACCTATTTTTTTTTCTTTATTTCTTTCACCCCTGTAATCCGCTAAGGGTAATAGAATTGACACACACATTTCTCCAGTTATTTTTAAGTGTTAATTAAAAACGCTTTTTTTTTGATAATTATAGCTTATTACAGTATATCTGAATATTTGCAGGATAAACTATAGAATTTATTCTTTTGATCTCATTCTTAATTTTATTCTGTTTAGTTTTTAAATTATTTGTGGTTTCTTTTCATGTAATTTGCATGCCGAAAGGTAAAATATGGTAGGTATCACCAAGACTGATTTACAATGATTTATTTATTTATTATAAGGTAGCTTCACAGCTGACAGTAAATATAACATTATTATTATTCTAAATATTACGCCAATTACGAAGTACAAAGAAAAATATGAAATACAGAGAGTGACACAATAATTAATATTTATAGTGTGTGCGGGCGTGTATCTGTGCAGTGTAGGTGTAGGATGTGCAGATGTTTTACATTACCATTGTTTACCTATATTTACAAATAAATAATTTTGTAATTTGAATTTATATAGGGGGCGAGCCTATTGCCATCAACCGGGCACAATTAATTACTTCACATGCGATATCTGAATGATTCGCCAGCATGAGTTCGAAGAGAAGCGCCGTTGAGTTTGTGGAGGAAGAAGTCTGACTTGCCCTTTGTTTTTCCCAGAATTAATAGTATTAATGAGGTTTTTCCCATGGCTTCTTAAGCTCATCTAGATGTTGCTAGTATTCCATCATCAATCATAATCATATATCTTTTCATATATTTGCTTCTTCTCTTTTTTCTTTTTATTTTTCATTTATGTTAAAGTCTGTGGAGTTTCTTCCCCGATGTTCTCTATAAGGAACCTACTACGCTTTGGAATGGGAAACTAGCTCCATCTGAACGGTGTCCTGTGATTTCATCGAAAATGGTACCCGTAATTGTTTTAAAATGGCAGTGAATGCTTTGAGTTAGAGGTGAGTTTATCTACTAAAAGATGTCCTCTGTAGGACATAGCTGCCTCTTCCAAGCATCACCACAACAGCTAACCCTGAACTACCCGTGTCCAGCAGATTTTTGCGACCTTCAATTATATTTCCTTGGTGGAAAATATAATAATCTGTAACATTTCATCATCCGCCTAGCCTTTTTCCCAACTATGTTGGGGTCGACTTCCAGTCTAACCGGATGTAGCTGAATTCCAGTATTTTACATGGAGCGACTGCCTATCGGACCTCCGCAACCCAGTTACTGGGTAATACGATATCCCTTGGTAAGACTGGTTGTCAGACTTTCGGGCTTCTGACGACCCGTAAGAACTGTCAAAGATTTACAAATGACAGCCGGGACCAACGGCTTAACGTGCTTTTCGAGGCACGGAGGGGTCTTGGTATGTAAAGATGGTCACCCATCCACGGACCAACCGCGGCAAGTGTAGCTTAATCTGATAGATCGACCCATGCGGCTGTCATTACTTAGCCACAAGACCCTCAGTAATCTGTAATAATCTGTAACATTTAATGATAATAAACTTTTTACAAAAATAAAACAACCGACTTCAAAAAAAAAAAAACACTACAAAGTGAAAAATAACTTTAATTTCGGAAGTCGGTGTCTTTGGTTTTCAATTTTCGTTCTTTGTCACCGACTTCCGAAATTAAAGTTATTTTTCACTTTGTAGTGTTTTTTTTTGAAATCGGTTGTTTTTTTTTTGTAAAAAGTTTTTATTTTTCACTTTTTAGTTGTGGTACCTACCCCACACAAATTCGAATACCACTACCTGCTATGTAAATAACAGTGACAGGAAGTTATCATAATATCATCCACATACTATGTGGGAAAAAATACGTATTATTGAAGCTAACTCAAAAACTACCCAAGCAAAGTTAATAAAATTTATATGGGACCACCTCTGAAGTATGATCTACCGAACAAAAAAAGAATCATCAAAATCAATTCATAATTGGCGGAGTAATCGCGTAACAAACATACGAAAAAAAAAAAAAAAAAAAACATACAGTCGAATTGAGAACCTCCTCCTTTTGGAAGTCGGTTAAAAATATAAAACTGCCGTGAAAATAAAATTGAGCTGTAAAATTTTAGTGCTGTTCGTTTAATGCATTTAAAGTGAATATTATTCAATCTGTGGGCTTTTCGAAACGATGCGATGTGCTGAAAATACGTATTATGAATTTATGGATGAAAAAATTACGGCTCTTCCAGTTTTATTGAAGATTTTTCATGCTAAAATTCAGTCAAGAATATTTAAAAAATCAGTACACTATTTATAAAAATAAAGATTGGTACCTAATAATTGTTTTAAATTTATATTACGTGTACCAAAAAAACTATCCTATCCAAATATTATAACATCACTAATAATATACAAAAGATAAGAGGGGCTTGTGGCTAAGTAATAACAGCCGCACGGGTCGATCGATAAGGACATACTACGAATGCCACGGCTGGTCCGTAGATGGGTGATCAACTTTACATACCAAGACCCCTCCGTGCCTCGGAAAGCACGATAAGCCGTTGGTCCCGGCTGTCATTTGAAGATCTTTGATAGTTGTTATGGGTTGTCAGAAGGCCAAAAGTCCGACAACCAGTCTTACTAAGGAGTATCATGTTACCCAATTACTGGGTTGTGGAGGTCGGATAGGCAGTCGCTCCATGTTAAATACTGGTATTCAACTGCATCCGGTTAGACTGGAAGCCGACCCAAATATAGTTGGGAAAAGGCTAGGCAGATGATGACTAATAATATTCCAAAAAAATAGAAAATTATCGACATAGCTCACAGAATAAACAAGCTGAAGTGTTAATGAGCCGGCCATATTAGCCGTAGAACAGATGACCGTTGGGGTAGGCGTGTGCTTAAGTGGGGACTGTGAATCGGCAAACGTAAGGTAGGATGCCCTCAGGCTAGGTGGAGCGACGATCGATCTTCGCAGGGTGAATCTTTCTAGAAGATTTAGATTCTGATACCCATTTTGAAATCGATTAATATTTTAGATATTTAATTGATTCAGGCGTGACCTTGAAACACGTGTCGATTTCTTTCAGGGTTTTTTATGAATAGCTAAGCGGAACAGGTTACTAAATATATCCACGAGCACACCCTTTCAAATAAAAAAAGAATTTTCAAAATCGGTCCACAATTGACGGAGAAATCGGTGGACATACATAAAAAAAAAAACAAACATACGCGACGAACAAATAAGCTCCTCCTTTTTGGAAGTCGGTTAAAAATAGGTTATATGTTTAGAAATTATTACCAAGCATTGAGTCCAATTGTGTAGTTTACCTTAACTGAACAGTTTGACAGTGCGAGCGATTCTTGACGCGGGGAAGTGGGGGTCAAATATATGTTTTTCCGCTCTCTTAGAAAGAAGAAGAAAGAAAAAACATTTATTTGGACACAGTTCGTGAAACACAAAATATAAATACATACACATACATACATACATAAACTCACGACTTCTTCCCATGGGGGTAGGCAGAAACTACAGAACGCCACCTGCTACGATCCTTACATACTCCTTTTGCCTCGTCTACGTTCATACCTCTGGTCATACACGCACGCCGGATGCGAGTACTACGCAACTGACCTTTCTGAAGAACATCACCAATAAGGTCAGTATAAGTCCTCCTAGGACGTCCCCGACTGGCCTTTCCCTTCATATAAATAACAAAATGAAAAGTGAAAATAATGTTTTAACAACAACAGTGTGTGCCTCACGGCTCTCTCTATGATACTAGTCTCAACAATTCATATTTTATTTATTGAATCATAATACAGACTTACTTTCAAAGTACTTTTACGGTTTCAAGAGACTTTACGCGGTAATTCTACTTGTGTTTAACACATCGTTAAAGGAAATTGAGCCTTATTTCTTCGCTTTAGCTTTGTTGGAATATGGTAATGTTTATTGTTCGTAATATAGCTTCCGAAAATGTTCGCCATATTTTCGCCAAATTTCTACGTCGTAGTTTTCAGTCGATAGAATAGAGATGAGGCACTGGCACTTAAAAATAAGCAACTTTGTTCGATTGGCATGGTAAAGCTGAAATGCAAAGGTTGCCGAAATCAGCTTTTGGGTGGGTGACCATTTAAAATCATCGTGGTTCAAAGTGCATGTTGCAAAGTCTGGTTCAGTTCCATTTTTTAAAGAAATCGTTTACACTGTACGATGGGCTGGGGCGTTTTCTCGTCCTTACGTGTTGGAGTGTGGGGTGAGGCAGGGTGGATTGAGCTCACCAACGCTTTTCAACCTTTACGTGAACGAGTTGATTGGCGAGCTCAGCAGTACCAGGCTCGGATGTTACATAGACGGTACCTGCGTCAATAATATCAGTTACGCGGACGATATGGTACTGCTGAGCGCGTCAGTCTGCGGCTTGAGAAAATTGGTTGCTCAATGTGAGGCGTATGCTCAAGGTCATGGCTTGGCATACAACACTAAGAAGTCGGAGATCATGGTCTTTGAGGGTGGGGGTAAAAGTCCTGATGCAGTACCGCCTGTATTACTTTATGGTACACCTTTGCAGAGAGTCTACAGGTTTAAATATCTTGGTCATATATTGACTCCCAACCTCAAAGACGATGATGACATTGAACGGGAGCGGAGGGCGTTGTCGGTTAGAGCGAACATGCTGGCTCGCAGGTTTGCACGATGCTCACTTCCTGTAAAGATCACGCTCTTCTGAGCCTACTGTACTAGTTTTTACACGTGCAGCCTGTGGGCTAGATATACGCAAAGATCGTATAACGCTCTCCGCGTTCAATATAACAATGCGTTTAGGATATTGGTGGGGCTGCCCCGTTTCTGTAGTGCATCAGGGATGTTCGCAGATGCGCATGTGGATTGCTTTTACGCAACAATGCGTAAAAGGTGCGCTTCCCTGGTGCGCAGGGTGTGGGGCAGCTCCAACAGTATCTTAAGCATGGTTGCGAGTCGCCTGGACTGTGAATACGTTGGTCATTGTTGTGCCCTCTCTCATGGGATGTCGCAGCGGTGACCAACCGATTGTATTGTTTTTCTTGTTTTTGTTTAGTGTCTGTGCTTACTAACATAGTCGTAAGTTTTACTAACAATCTTGTTGAGTCTTGGTTACTCGAATAAAGAAAAATTCTATTCTATTCTATTCTATAATAAATTCTGTGGTAGTAATTTTGGGTAGCCTGAAGTCGAAAATTATTTTCTGAAAACCTGTATGTATTGTATCTTTTATTAAAGAAGCTACTAAAATGCCCTATTAAAATGTGTTATCATCGTATCCTTTCAAAAAAATACTTCAATATTTAGAATGTCGGTCTAAAATGTTATTAGAATAACATTTTGTCGTCCAAAAAGCGTCCGCAAAAATATGGTAGAGGTTTAAATGGCAGATTAAATTTTATAAAAATAAAAAAATTTCTAATTCTCGTGAGTGAAGTGAATGATATTGAGGAAAAAAGGGTTTCATTTATGTTAAAATATTTTTTAACTGTTTTTTTACCTTCTTACACCGCGTTTACACTCATTATTATAAAAGTTGTGAGATCTGTTTTCGAAAAATATTTTGTCAAAAACATTTCGTATATAGAAAGAAAGAAAAATTGTTTATTCTGCACAAACAAAACGCAAATTACAAAAAAAAAAATACAGAAAAAAACACATTTACAAATTAGCCAAAAGCTTCGTATTCATTATTCAAAACTAATAAAAGTTTGAAAAAAAAAAAAACTATTTCTTGATGTCAGGGCCAGAGACCATAGACAATTTACAATTGCTTGCGTAATTTATTGCGACATAACAAATGAAAACAAATAAACAATCGAAACATAAACAAAATCGTTGCTGAGTGGAAAAATAACAATTTCATATATAAAACACTAGCTTCCGCCAGCGGTTTCGCCCGCGTGATATCTTTATAAATTATAACCTATGTTACTCAGTGATAATATAGTATTCTACTGGTGAAATATTTTTTAAATAGGTCCACTATTTTTTGTGTTTATTCATTACTTACAAAAATACAAATCTTTTCTCTTTATAATATTATTAAAGTGTAGATGTATCATTCATGACTGTATTGACATTGTTTTAGACATGTTCACTATTTTTTTCATTCTTTTGCCATTTCGGACAGGTTTTATACAAGTTTAGTACACAACTGTGGTGTCTACAACTTGTTTTAGATGTAAACGATAAACGAAACTAGTAGACACAACATGTACCGTAAAGTGGGGCTTTTTGAGACTCCAGGGGCTAGTCAGAACTTTTGTAATTAAAGATTTGATCGAATATCTTTTTTCTTCTAGTAACACTACAATATTTTTTTACAAAATGGCAATACTACAACTAATGTCAGTGTCACCGGTGAAATATACATTATTAATCTGTGATCTAGAGGTTATCAAAGGGTAAGCAAATGACTAAATGTTTTTTTTAAAAAAGCTTGTTAAATCGAGTTAATTTGTACGTAGTTTTTACTTTCAGTTGATATACCAACATTTTAAAGGTACCTGCAATACATGTTTTATAACTCGGTGTGAACGCGGGTAATAAAAACCCGCGGCTTGAGAAAATTGGTTGCTCAATGTGAGGCGTATGCTCAAGGTCATGGCTTGGCATACAACACTAAGAAGTCGGAGATTATGGTCTTTGAGGGTGAGGGTAAAAGTCCTGATGCAGTACCGCCTGTATTACCTTATGGTACACCTTTGCAGAGAGTCTACAGGTTTAAATATCTTGGTCATATATTAACTCCCAACCTCAAAGACGATGATGACATTGAACGGGAGCGGAGGGCGTTGTCGGTTAGAGCGAACATGCTGGCTCGCAGGTTTGCACGGTGCTCACTTCCTGTAAAGATCACGCTCTTTCGAGCCTACTGTACTAGTTTTCACACGTGCAGCCTGTGGGCTAGATATACGCAAAGATCGTATAGCGCTCTCCGCGTTCAATATAACAATGCGTTTAGGATACTGATGGGGCTGCCCCGTTTCTGTAATGCGTCAGAGATGTTCGCAGATTGCCTTTACGCAACAATGCGTAAAAGGTACGCTTCCCTGGTGCGCAGGGTATGGGGCAGCTCCAAGTGTGACTGTGAATACGTGGGTAACTGTTGTGCCCTCTCTCATGGGATGTCGCAGCGGTGACCAACCGTTATTGATTGTGTTGTTTTCCTTGTTTTTGTTTAGTGTCTGTGCTTACTAACATAGTCGTAAGTTTTACTAACAATCTTGTTGAGTCTTGGTTACTCGAATAAAGAAAATTCTAATCTATTAATAAGTTTGAAATACTACCGGAAAACAAAACTTTCTTCGTCACGGGCCACGGCGGTAGATATCGAACCAGAGTCAAAAACAATACTAAAGAAAAAAAAATGCTGACCAAAAAAGAATAAGGAAGGGACTAGCGAAACGGTGTCGAATAACATAACTGGAGTTTCGGTTGCGTTTATCCGATTTCGGATTCTATAACATTTTGTGTAAGTCAGCGGGATTTTGATGGAAAAGTAAAAGTAGTAGCAACGGTTTCCGGTTGCCAACTAGTACTTTCGTAAGACGAAACAATTTTTTTTTCTAGTTTATTATTAGAGAAACAGAATGTGGGTAGGGCCCACTTCTTTAGGCGCGTTGGGTATTCGATATGAGAAAAAACAATTGAACTCGTGACACTGTTACCGACACCAGCTTTTGACCATTAAAAAGACATCAACGCGCGATGCATTTTTTTTGGGTTAATGATATTCCAAACATTGAGACACGAAAACGACATGATTGACATTTCCCTTTTTTTACTGACTTCAAAAAAGAAAAGTATTTTCTGCACAATAAAATTGTTCAAGTTTTCACTTCTGTCGTCACTCCCGGAGTGCCACTGTTTTTTTTTTTATCGCAGAGATAAAAAAAAAACAGTATGACAAGGAAAACTTGTATGACTATTGTTTTTTTTTCCTTTTTCTTTCTTTTTCCGTTAGCTGCTTCAACCGAGTTTTTTTTTCCAACTGCCATAGAAGGAAATTCTTGTTTTTGTAGATTTTTCAGTCACTTTATTCTCAAGTTTTCGCCAAGTTCAACAATAGACAATAAGAAAAAAGAAATTCTCAACCTCTCAGCTAGGAGTTTTTACAATAAAAAATATTTACAGACGAATTGAGAACCTCCCCTTGTTTGAAGTCGGTAAAACACAAACTGCTTTTCTTTAACGACTTTAGATTCACAATTTTAGTAGCTACCTACAGAAACTCTTATTTGTTTATCGAAGATCGACATGTAATATTTTTATTTAATTTTCTAATTATAATAATGTAGCGGTTACACCGCCACATACGAACTACGCACCATAGGCATGACGTCACACAAATCCAGCATCGCGCAGTTAGAGTTTACTGAGCGATCGACATACATACAAGATTTCAACTTCAAACCGATGGGCAGTTGCCCGCCAGACACAACACCCGTCTGGTCGGGGATCCTCCCTTTTCTATGGTAGATGAGTGAACTTTACACCCTGTTCCTCAAACCACTAAAATAAAAAGCAAGAGGTAAATTATGGAAAATGTCTGCGTCGTTTCATGTAATTTATAAAAAACTAGCAGCGCTCCACGGTTTCACCCGCATAAGTCTCGATTCTGTGAGAATATCGAGATAATAAATAATTTTTTTGTATTAATCCAGGTTATAAGCTATCTGTGTGCCAAATTTTATTCAAATCAGTTCAGTAATTTTTGCGTGAAAGAGTAACAAACATTCATCCATCCATTTTCGCGTTTATAATATTACTAGCTGCGCCCCGCGGTTTCATCCGCATAAGTCTCGATCCCGTGAGAATATCGGGATAAAAAGTATCATGTTTATTAATTCAGGTTATAAACTATCTGTGTGCTAAATTTCATCCAAATCCGTTCAGTAGTTTTTGCGTGAAAGAGTAACAAACATCCATCCATCCATCCTCACAAACTTTCGCGTTTATAATATTATTGCAGTAGGATATTTATATCAAAAGAAACATTTGTTTGTAGTAAAATATGTTTTGTATACATAGAACGATCGGACCCCAGCCTAATGTGCCCATTTACCTTTCTCCATCAAAATGATGATCCTCATCATAAAACATGCTTCTGCTCATTGTTTAATATCATTAAATTTATGATTCTTAATGTGAAAATGTAATTGTATGTACAGTGTCATCATTTGAATATTCAAATTACCACTATAATGAATATAATATTATTACGCCTGTATTCCCGAAGCGAGGAGTACACCCACACATTTTACATGTAGACATTGAAATTTTCACAGATTTTGTTTTTCTGTGTTTCGGTGTTACGATACTGCCTCGTTGGTCTAGTGGTCGCAAGCGCTACTGCTGAGCATGAGGTCCTGGGTTCGATTCCCGGGTCGGGAAAAGTGTTATTGGGTTTTTCTATCTGAAATTTGTCAGTAGCAGCTCGGAGTCTGGATTTGTGCCCGGTTGTTGGCAATAGGCTCGCCCCCTATTAAATGGGACTTAAAACATAACTGGCGGAATGTGGGTGTATCTGCTACAGGGTCACCTCTGCCCAACCCTTCGGGGAAACAAGGCGTGATGTTATGTTTGTTTTTCTGTTGCCGCTATAACCACAAATAACACAAATAAAATAAAGTTAAAAATTAAAGGCATTACAAGAGACGTGTTTTTTTTAACTAATGTAAAAAATATATATTTAGGGTTAAATATTGTACGGTGGTACGGAAACCCTTTGGGTGCGAGTCCGACTCGCACTTGACGGTTTTTTGTTCTTAATCACTACATAGTATAAAACAAAGTCGCTTTCTCTGTCCCTATATCCCTATGTATGCTTAAATCTTTAAAACTACGCAACGGATTTTGATGCGGTTTTTTTTAATAGATAGAGTGGTTGAAGAGGAAGGTTTATATGTATAATAACCCGGTTTATACCCGTGTGAAGCCGGGGCGGGTCGCTAGTATCCTATATACCAGCGGTACTCTAAGTGTGTTCCGCGGAACCCTAGGGTCCGCAAGAATTTAGAAAAAAAATCAAGTTCACGGGAACGTACTACATTACATACCCAATAGCCGAGGAAAAGGTCATTGACTCCTACCGCTGCGCCCGCGTTGCCGTCAACCATAATTATTTTGTTACGCGTAATTTTGAATCTGTGGTATTTTTTAAACCATTCATTTAAATGAAATGATGTCAGGGCAAATTTTAATCTAAATTAAATGCCTAATTTAAGTAACATAGTTTATTGGATAAGGATTAATATCATACCGGTCAAAATAGCTTCGGAAATAACAATTAAATTTTTATCAACATCTGAAAAATAAAAATGGTTATTGTGGGTCTTCCTTAGAAGATAGACATACGCAAACTCGGACTTTTTGTTGAACTTTTTAAGATGAACAATACCGTAGAACATAAATTTCATGTAACTTTTATGATTTCCGCGCCGCACGCCAATAAAGTTCCCAGTCGGCATGATTTTTTCCGACATCTTCAACAATAATCGTCAAATTTCAGCCAAGTTACATAAAACCTAAGGTTTTACAAGAAAATTCCTTAGAATTATACATTAAAACCTTCCGCATGAATCACTCCGTCTATTGGTGAAAACCGTTTGAAAATCCGTTCGGTAGTTTTTGAGTTTATCGCGTTCAGACAGACAGACAGACGCGGCGGTGGACTTTGTTTTATAATATGTAAGGATTGTTATCACGTTCTCGAAAACCACTCTAACGATTTCGATGAAAGTTGCAATATATAGGTTTACGGAGGAAAAAATCGATCTAGCTAGGTCTCATATTTGGGAAAATTCGTTTTCTCCGTATTTTTACCCGAACAGAGCTCGGTCGCCTAAAGTTTAGAACAAGATGGCTACCTTAGAATAATGACATGGCAGCATGGAATTAGTAAGTACCTACTATCATGGTAGCATGGAATTTGTATGTACTTTCCTATCCTGTAATGAGCATTCCCTTTTTTCATCAGAGTAGTGCTCGGTCGCCCAAATACTATTACTTAATTGCGCTCTTACATGGGACTGAAACAGAACTGGCGTTATGTTTCTGTAGGTCCTAATACACTTCTGCCTACCTGATTTTGAAATAGAGACTTGATGTTATGTCGTGTAATTTATAGGTTCCTAACACTAAAAGAGGAAACTATCTTGAAATCGAGAGCAGTGGTGGTGGCCCAATGGTAACAGCCCCGATTTACGAGTTGTAAGGTCGTGGGTTCGAACCCAGGCAGGCGCTTTACTTTGTGTATATAATTTCATCATCTCTGCTCTCAAAAATGGTGAATGAAAACATCGTGAGAAAACCGGCATGTCCTAGAACCAAACATTCAAAGACATGTGACATCTACTAACCCGCACTGGGCCCGCGTGGTGGATTACGGCCCACTCCCTCTCACAGAGAGGAGGTATGTGTCACAGCAGTGGGAACATTATAAGCTGATTATGATGATTTTGAAATCTGCATGACAGCTGTCATCATGGAGCATTTTAGCCCTCTAGCTAGCCCATTAGTGTGTTTAGCCTATCACTTACGACGTCGCCAGGTTTTGTTAAAGTTTATAGATATCTATACAGGGTAAGTTTTTATCCAGTGCGAAAACTTCAACACGTGAATTTACTCATCATTATGAACAACTTTTACTATGGGACCAAACCTGAAGTCGCGAAAATAATATCAGCTGTTCCCTACATTTATGTTCGCATAACTCGTAAAAATGTAGGGAACAGCAGATTAAAAAAACTTATCCTATATATTCAAAGTCTTTGATCCACAAAGTGAATAATTATCAGAGTTGTGAAGTGGAGACCGCGACATACCCACTGAAGCATTACTAGATTGACTGATGGCCTGTGGTTGTCTGAATCACAGTATAAATAAGTAACAGTATTATGTAATAAGTCATTTATTTCATAACAAAATACATTGTGTTGAAAATATTACAGCGATAATAAATAAAATAGTAAAAAAAACTTTTTACAAAAAAAAAACAACCGACCTCCAAAAAAAAACACTACAAAGTGAAAAATAACTTTAATTTCGGAAGTCGGTGTCTTGGGTTTTGTATTTTCGTTTTTTGCCACCACACTTCCGAAATTAAAGTTATTTTTCACTTTGTAGTGTTTTTTTTTTGGAGGTCGGTTGTTTTTTTTTTGTAAAAAGTTTTTATTTTCCACTTTTTCGTTGTGGTACCTACCCCACACACATTCGAATACCACTACCTGCTACCAGTGACAGAAACTTATCATATCATCTACATACTAAATGGGAAAAAAATACGTTTTTTGTAGCTAACTCAAAAACTATCCAAGCAAAGTTAATAAAATTTATATGAAACCAATTCGAAAGCACACCCTTTCAAACAAAAAAAGAATTTTCAAAATCGGTCCACAATTGACGGAGAAATCGGTGGACATACATAAAAAAAATAAAAAAAAAAACATACGCGACGAACATATAACCTCCTCCTTTTTGGAAGTCGGTTAAAAAGCATAAACATGACATTCATATTTTAAATTTATTACGCATTTAAAATATATCAATTTCACTAATGAATAAATTTATGTCAATAATTCAGTAACAATTAATTAAATAATCAACAACATTCCATTTAAATTTAAAAGTTCATTTCCCAGTATTAAAAGAAAGAAAAAGACAAACAATAACAACACAACACACAAATACATAATATAGAAAGAAAGAAAGAAAGAAAGAAAAATTGTTTATTCTGCACAAAATAAACGCACATTACACAAAAAAAACAATATTACATAAAATACACATTCACCAATAGCAAAAAGCCTCGTATCCAATTTTCGAAAACTAATAAAAAGTTCGACAAATTTTGTCTATTGCTTATGTCAAGGCCAGATACCAAAGACAATTTACAGTTTTGTTTGCATTATTAGCAAATGAAAACAACAAACAATCAAAACAAACAAAATGCCGATAGCTGAGTGAAATAATAAAAAATAAAAATTGTAACAAGCAAACCACATTAACAAGAACAATTAATCTGTGCGTCGCATCTGTGCAAGAATAGGTCATTGCTCAGCGAAATGCCACAACTTCGGACGAACCTACGGTTATGGCGCTGATTTTCAGCAAAAACCTCGCGAATGACGTAATGACGTCCCCCTGTGTGACAATAATTAAATCAGGTAAGCAAAATTTACTAAGGAAATGAGTGAATATAACTGAACATAATATGTACATAAAAATAACAATAAAAAATATATATAAGTACTTATGTATAATTAACTAAGCGTAACTTATAAAAAATAAATAAAGATACTGCAACAAACTGAGAGTTATAATAATTACAATAAAAATAAAAACAAAATACTAAGTTATTGTGGTATGTCTTCCTAAATCTAATATTTTAGTAGGTAAATAAGTCATTATTTATAATTGCTTGCACCATGGGAATTGCGATGGCATGGCGGCCATTTGCAAAAAGCATGGCGTTGGCGAGTGACAACCATGCTTTATTCTTAGTTGAATAAATGTTATTACTTAATAGATATTCATTTTTATTATTTTAGTGGACCGAATGGGTCGCCGATTCTTCGATGTGCGAAGGAGCTCGATGTAAATCGATGGAAGGAGCAAGATCCACCGACATAAAGAAATGCTAAACCAAACCACCTTCCAAACCTCCTGATCGTAATGGTAAGTATTACAATAGGTGTTTGTATTGCCTTAGTAAACAAATTTAAATTGTAACCAATACTTATATGGAATAAAATTGGTAATCCTTGCAACACCATGGACTCATACCCACCCATTGTCCCACCTAGATATGCAGCTTCGGAAAGACACAGCAAATACGCCCCAGATGACTAAGGACTGCCATTCCGCCCGTGACAATAACACAGACCGGACGTAAACTGGGAGGAATCAGACAGAGGCCACTTACACTGTTGGAAAGCCATATTCATTGCCCGTTGGCCCTGACCCATAAGGTAAGTCCAATAAGAGCAGCTATTGTTACTATTTCCAGTTCTAAAATCATGTGGATTGCTGTATCTGCATGAAAATTTTCTTTAAAATACTCAAAAAAGCGGCCAAGTGCGAGTCGTACTCGCCCATGAAGGGTTCCGTAGCAGCAAGTAACGATAAGTTTACGATTTATGACGTATTAAAAAAAACTACTTGCTAGATCTCGTTCAAACCAATTTTCGGTGGAAGTTTACATAGTAACGTACATCATATATTTTTTTTAGTTTTATCATTCTCTTATTTTAGAAGTTACAGGGGGGGGGGGGGGGTTACACACATTTTACCACTTTGGAAGTGTCTCTCGCACAAACTATTCAGTTTAGAAAAAAATGATATTAGAAACCTCAATATCATTTTTGAAGACCTATCCATAGATAACCCACACGTATGGGATTGATGAAAAAAAAATTTTTGAGTTTCAGTTCTAAGTATGGGGAACTCCAAAATTATTTGTTTTTTTTCTATTTTTGTGTGAAAATCTTAATGCGGTTCACAGAATACATCTACTGACCAAGTTTCAACAGCATAGCTCTTATAGTTTCGGAAAAAAGTGGCTGTGACATACGGACGGACAGACAGACAGACAGACAGACAGACAGACAGACAGACAGACAGACATGACGAATCTATAAGGGTTCCGTTTTTTAACGGAACCCTAAAAATGCCTTTTTGTTCGCAGGACTCTTACTGGTGGAGGAAGGTTATTCCAACAGTGCGTGGCAGCATATCTGAAACTCCCCCTGAATGCTGCGGTCCTATGTGTTGATGTACAAAGGGGTTCAATATGTCATCATAGTAAACGGTCGTAACGACGCGCTTCGAAATCTCAGTGTATACCAGTACGCAACAGTCTCGAGTTACGCACGGACGCGGAAGGTTACACCGCCGAGACGAAATACTGTTACTTTATTATACTGTGTTTGAATTTAGGGGAGGATCGATTGAGTAACACAACAATGACGGATCGATTGGCATGGTGAAGGTTAACTTACGGAAGCTTATACAGTGTCAAATAAATTAGTTAGCAAACCCCGGAGACGTAATGGGTAATCGACATTTAAAGTCGGTGAAACAAAAAAAGTTTTTTTTATTGAGAACTATACTATTTGCGGTGTAGTATGGTGTGGGTGACAGGTTGTCGCCCTCCCCGCTAACTGTCGTATCTCACAAACTGACGTATCTGCACTGACATTACCTACGTGTTCAGAACTTTGTTTCGAAAAAGTTCTCTCTAATCGTCGTGTCTGTGTCGTTTACCGTTTAGAAGATAATCACGTATTTTGTTTTGCGTAAGTGCAAAAGGAGGGAAAAAATATTCTCACGACCTGTCGTATATGCACACATCTACAGTTAGTGAGTTAAAGATTAAATCGAGAGCTATTTATAAAAAGTTATTAATTCATTAATAAAGCCACAGCTAACGCAACGATGTTAACATGATTGTAGCGCCCGACCGAAAAACTGTTGTCCTGGAAAAATGTCAATTGCTAGTTACGACAGTTAGCGGGGAGGGTGACGAGGTGATAGAAAGGGTAAATAAATTCATTTAATTTACTACAGTTACTACCGATTCCGTATTTTACGACTATGTTACGTACATACGAGATTGTTTCCATGATACGGAATCAGTAAAAACTGTAGTAAATTAAATAAATTAACCCTTTCACATTTTTGTACCTACATCTTTTTTTCGGGTGATCACTGAAAATCAGCGCTGTGCTGTGGGTCCCTCATAGCCCTGCATCATGCTGAGTGGAAGCCTTCTTGTCACAGTCATGTCGTGCAGCTGCCGACTAATTTCTGTGATTTATCATGTACTTTTTGTTGTTTTCGATTACTCTTGTTTTTTATGCATGCACGTGGTTCTGTGACAAATAAACCTACTTTTTTCTTTTGTCTTTCTTTTCTTTCTTTCTTTATTTCCTTTTTTCTTTCCTTTCTTTCTTTATTTCCTTTCTTTCTTTCCTTTCTGTCACCTGTCACCCGCACCATGCTACACCGCAAACAGTATGTAGTCTTTGCAACTTGTTTTAGGTGTAAACGGTAAACGAAAATGGTAGATATTTATCAATAAAATAGTTATCTAAACATGTCTGTAACAACGTCGGTCGCAACGTGCCACGATGCGACGTCGTATCGTGGTTATGTGTTTTGGCAGTGGCACTAAGGATCTTAGAAGGTGGCGTTTTGCCTACCTCCATGGGAAGAAAGCGTGAGTGTATGTATGTAGTTGTGAAGACATCTAAATATCCTTCCGATAACGACAAGTTCATGGTACCTTGAACTCTTAAGAATCCTGATCCGTGATCTCAAATTATTCATGACGAAAGCTTATAAGAAAGTATTATGTGTGCATGGCGGGTTATGATGATATATTCATTTATTTTTTATCCTATACCAATATAATAAAATTAATAATTATTGACGTATAAAAATAATAATTTAATTAAATAATATATAAATAATAATTGCAATTTTATTGTATCTTATTTAATTAAACAGTAAGTGGCAGGTCCGGGTGGACTCTCCGATGGTGGTTACAAATCACTATACGACTGCGTGCAGCCGTATCCAGCGAGCCAGCATCGGAGAGTCCGAAAAAGAGATATGGGTCGTCCAAATTTTCTTGTTTTTTTTAAGCGTGTCTGCAATTATAAAGGCTTCAGATTAAGCTTATAATCATTTTGTAATCAGGCATTTCGTCCGAAAGATTGTTAAATCTGCACGCATAGCATAAAAACCATAGAAACGGGTTTTTCATGGGGTTTGTCGATGGAAGAATAAACAAAATGACAGATTTTGATAGTTTATCTGTCATTTTGTCTATTCTTCCATCGACCAAACCCGTTTCTATAATTGTGTGTAATTCGCACAGATTTCTGCGCGACGCATCCAGGTCGTCACGTTATTTTTTACCACACGTCTATTGTTTGTACTAGCTAGGACACGAATGTGTCTGTGTAGCTGCATCGCAGCATGCGCTCGGGGCCTTTGTCTGCCTCGCCTGCCCTACCCTGCAAAATCTGTACTGTGCTGACCTGCGTCAACTGCGTCTCAGCTTACGCTTAGCCTAATTTTTGCACACGCATCGCGCGTTTCACCCTTTCTAGACTTGATGTCGTTTATATAATTGGATGGTTTATTCTAGACAAAATTAAACCATCCAATTATTCAAACGACAACGACAGCTCACAATAATTAGCACCGTCACACAAACTAAATCACCGTAACCTTGATAAATAAAAACGGGTCGCAATATTTCAGTTCTTTTGTGAATGGTTTCCATAAAAACCGTCTGGCACAGTCGAAGAGAACAATGGGAAGACTAACTTTTGTATACTGGTACTTTCATAAAGGGGATGTAGAATATGGAGTCGATAGATAGAACGATCGGTTTTTGTTTTTTTTTCTCGTCGCACAGTGGTAAAATCGTGTATGTTTCGTCTCAAAACTCTGTATCTCAGTTGTTTCAAAACTAAATGAGCTGTAATTTTACACACATATATTTGGATGTATAATTTTTAATGGAAATAATTTTGATTTTGAAAATTATGTTTTTTAATTAATTATAAAATTAAACTTAAAAAAATACATGCATTTTGTAAGAAAAATAATGCAAAATATGTTTGTTTAATTTACATAAAACGGAATATACATAGTACCAAACGAGATAAAAAATTAAGTTTAATAAAAAACTGTAACCCGACTACGGGAAAATAAAAAGGATCTAAAAAGTACGAAACAAGCAAATATTTCAGACAGAAATCAAGACATAGGTACAAAAATGGTCAAGGTAAAGCCGTGGTCGCATGCCTGTATACCATGTTGGTGCCAAGAACACCTACAAAATTATAATGGCATGCGACGACGGCTCGGCGTGGTGATTAAAAATTTCAGCAAGTAAGGAAGATGTAGTATGGGAGTGGCCTATGGGGCCGAAAGGTTCTGAAGTGGCGAACGCGTACCAGAAGACGCAGCGTTGGCAGGCCTCCCACAAGGTGCACCGATGACCTATTGACGGCTGTGGGAATCCGTTGGATGCAGAAACACAGGAGTGGTCAAAGTAACGTCGCTTGGGGAGGAATATGTAGGTATGCCCAGCAATCGATGTCTTTCGGCTGAAGTCCGACTCAGAAGGGTAAGACGTCCTTTGTTGATAATAACCATTTTTTTATGATTTAGACGATGATGATATTAACTTTTTATTTTCCCAGAAAAATCTCACGGATTTACCCATTGCCCCCTATCTAGGGAGAATAGAGGGATTGAGGGTTTTCTCACACTCCTATAGGCTATAAGCCCATGATGTTCGTCCTGCTTCCGTGATTTGAGAGTGTGGGTTTCGCTCGCACATTCTCCATACTCATCTTCATTTAACTATTATTGAAAGCCTTATATTCATTTGAACTTTATGATTAATCTGGGTTCTCATTTATCTATAATACCGATAAACTCATTAAAAGTTTGAACCAGCAAAATTCAGGAACAAAATCTGCCCTGACAATGTGATAAAAAATTAATTATATTCCAGAAAGATAATGAGTAATTCCCGGACTCAAACAAAGATGGCGACCGATTCTATGCATGATTAAAGAACTCGGGCACATTCGACGAAACTGTCAAATAAAGTTCAAATGTGGGTAGTTTGGATTAGTTACCTCTGACACAGATAAGTACTGATGAGACACTTCGCAAAATCATTTAAATAAAAAGCGACTCTTGCTACGACACAATAAAGTGCAATTTAGGACGCACAGCGCTAATTACCTACAGTTATATTCACCTAGAAGTTCCTTCTCTTTCTATCGCGTAACTCTTATATCTTCTGTCTACGTTACGCCAACTGAATTCGACAAGTCGAGTCCGTCGCGTACCTACTTGTAGTTTCACACTTAAAATGCGGAGTGTCTCATCTGTATTCATCTATGCCTGTGATGACTTGTTAGTAGTTGCTCGGGAATCAGACATTACCTTCGTCAATTTCAATCAATTAATGAGTTCAAACTATCACAGGCCACAAAGGCTTATTAGATGCTTTGTTGCTGTTTGCTCTTCTGAGTTATTTCGATGCCAATTAATATATTACGTCGAATATAACAATATTCATAGAGTTACCCAATATGCTGTTCTAATTGAAAATATCAAACCTTGAGTTATAAGATAGAATGTAGCTCTGTTGAGAATCGGTGGGTCTTCACGGGCCTAAAACGTAATACTGGGGCTACATTGTCGCGATAATGCGAACTACACTTCGCGCGCTTTCTGTTTCTTAGCGAGACGTCGAACGGTGTGCGAGTGCTTTTTATGCCAGTAAAGTTTATTTTTAACCGACTTCCAAAAGGAGGAGGTTTTCAATTCGACTGAATGTTTTTTTTTTTGTATGTTTGTTACGCGATTACTTCGCCAATTATGAATTCGCCGCCCCCGCAGAATAAACGCGTAAGTGCTATTGAGGCGGTTTTGATGTTAATCCATATTCGTTATGTCAAAATACATCACCTCAATTTTTTCCAGATTTTTACATCAATTATTTACGAAGTTACATACACACGATATACCGTAACATAATGTTATAATTCCGACCTTGATGATATAAAAACTTAATTACCTATTACATTATCAGAAATTTTTCGACTGCACCGGAATGAACGCGTAATAGCATATTAACGGTATCACTGTACTGCGAAAAACGCAAGTAATATTACATTGCAAAACAAAAAAAAAAACAATAGTTGATAAGAAAAAATTAGTCAAAGTAACATTAACGTTAAAAAAAAAACTAAAACATTTCTGTAAAATGTTTTTTTATCAATGACTCAAAAACAGTACCTGTTTAACACTTAACATTAATTAGATTATCTAAAAAAAAAAATCTTTTAAACGATGTAAAAAACAAACTTCTATTCGGTGTAGTCATAAAGTTATGGATCAATTTAGGTTTTTTATTTTTCCTGTAAAATTGACTTTTTACACTTGCGCGTTTATTCTGCGGGGGCGGCGATATGTTTACACTTGCGCGTTTATTCTGCGGGGGCGGCGATTTGATTTTGATGATTCTTTTTTGTTTGGTAGGTCAGACTACAGAGGTGGTCCCATATAAATTTTATTAACTTTGCATAGGTAGTTTTTGAGTAAGCTTCAATAATATTTTTTCCCATTTAGTATGTGGATGATATGATAAGTTCCTGTCACTGTTATATACATAGCAGGTAGAGAATACATAGCAGGTAATAAAGTTTATTTTTTATTATTTAGTAATGTGGCCCCCAGAATTACTGGCGAAATATACAATAAAATCATTTGCATATCCCTTCGAAGGGTGGTGTTATTAAGGTATGTTCCTGTTTTAAAAACTGCCAGTGTTTTTTTCTTTTAGTACTGTGGTGGGTGACACGTAACAGGAAATGTAACACGTTGAAACAAAGTTGCCAAGTTGTTGAGTTACATTTAATTTACAATACAATAGACGTGGATATATTTAGTAACCTGTTCCGCTTAGCTATTTCTAAAGAGCCATAAAAAACTCCTACACAGGTTACTAAATATATCCACGTCTATTGTATTTTATAATGGATTTCCGCAAGGTCACGCCTGAATCAATTAACTACATTTAATTTTCATATTGCATTGCATACAGTTTGAAGTCATATTCGTTTCAATGTAACATTATTACATTTCATGTTACGTTACACATAATGGGTACCCATTATTATAGTTTTCGATTTTTACGTACTTATGAGATTAAAGCAGCTCCTTATTAGTGCTCAAATATTCGAGAGTGTTTTATGAACATTTCGAGTTCTACCTTTTCCCAAAAAACCAAGAACAGTAGATATAATTAATTGTATCTCATTATTGTATAATTTTTTGTATTGTGTTTGTATTGTATAATTGCATATCACATGTGTGAGCACTGTGACCATGTTGTATATTCCATAAAGCTACCATTTACTGGGTACGTCTTTCATTGACTTGAATGTGCTCTGGCAGTTGAGAGTATGTCATGCTCACTCAAATGTCTCGCTGATGGTGGCGTGTGTGTTGGATCATTAAGTTCCCTTCAAAATGGTTGAGCTAAATGGTGCTGATCCATGCGTCATGTTCATGAACGGGCGCCGTCAGTAGGGACTGGTCATCTCTTAGCTGCCACGGTTTATTTTATTTTAATTTATTTAAATTTTTGAATTGTTATTATATTTTTTTTATTACGGACGCTTTTAACGTGCACGTCTTTCTACATTGTTCTCACATGTATAAATTCAACACGAATGATGTAATCAATATTTTGTAACAATATTTTGATTTAAAAGAGTGTCCGTGGAGTTTCTTGCCCGTTCTTCTCCATAGGTACCTACTACGCTTTGGAATGGGCAACTAGCTTCATTTTTCTGACTGACCGACCCCTTGACAATTCAAAAGTACCTGTAATTGGTTTATTTGAAATAAATGCTTTGAGTTTGAGTTTGAATTAGTTAGGCCTGATAGGTTATTAAAGACCATGAACAGTATATTATTTTGTTGTACTTCTCCATACTTACCGTATTCTGTGTCACATAGATTAGTTCCGTGTTCTACATTCAGCGCACGCTGATGCAGATATTTGACGGTGACTATGCTCCGATCGACAGTCATTGGAGCAGACAAAGAAAAAAATACATATTGATACATAAAAAGCTTTTTACAAAAAAAAAAAAAAAACAACCGACCTCCAAAAAAAAAAACACTACAAAGTGAAAAATAACTTTAATTTCGGAAGTCGGTGTCTTGGGTTTTGTATTTTCGTTTTTTGCCACCGACTTCCGAAATTAAAGTTATTTTTCACTTTGTAGTGTTTTTTTTTTGGAGGTCGGTTGTTTTTTTTTTGTAAAAAGCTTTTATTTTTCACTTTTTAGTTGTGGTACCTACCCCATACACATTCGAATACCACTACCTGCTACCAGTGACAGAAACTTATCATATCATCTACATATTAAGTGGGAAAAAAATACGTATTTTGTAGCTAACTCAAAAACTATTCAAGCAAAGTTAATTAAAATTTTATGGGACCAATTCGAGAGCACATCCTTTCAAACAAAAAAAAAATTAAAAATCGGTCCACAATTGACGGAGAAATCGGTGGACATACATAAAAAAAAAACAAACATACGCGATGAACATATAATCTTCTCCTTTTTGGAAGTCTGTTAAAAACAGGAATACCTACTGATAATTTAAAAGTGGTAGTGTGCTGGCAACATTAATGTTTTCCCATTATTTGTCTTATTTGATTTAGTATATTCATGTATTCGTGCTTATTTCTACCCGACTGCAGCGAAGCCAAAAAGGAGGGTTATGTGTTTGACCTGTATGAATGCACGTATGTGTCCGTCTCTATGATCCCTTGTAACTACAAAACGGCTGAACCAATTTCGATGAATGATATGTCGTTAGATTCGTCTTTATTGTGCAAGTGTCACTGGGTATATTAAATACCCTGGGTATGGTAAGTAAGTATCCAAGATCTTCTTCTTCTTTTTCCTCCTGAATCAAACGGGAAAATAATTTTAAGGGTAGCAATATAAATAGTTAGTGTCAGGCTGCATCATTCCACTGCTGGGCCAAGAGCGAGCCAAAACGATGAGTCATCCATCAACTGTGATGGATGACTCATCGTTTTGGCACTGGCCTATGATGGATGACGGGAGCGCCTGAAGTCACAGGCCTGACTCCCATTCTCCCACAGCTAGCAGACGGGCGCGATCAACAGTATTAGATGACGTGTTTACCAGCGTATTCCGTATTCCAAAGAGATAGCACGCAGTGTTTCATGCATGCCTTTATAGGAAGACGTGCGGTTGTGGCATCGGCCACACTTGGTGATGGGGCCCGCTAAGCATGGCGAGCTTATACCAGTCGGGGGTGCGGCGAATATACAAGTATCTCCCGGGCCCCCGACACATGGTAGTAGTAGGAACCACGTGGGGTTTAGTCGGTAGGGGTATGACATAACCCTCCGTTCTCCCAAGACGGAGGGTATCCACGAGGGTATTCACGAGGAAAAAATAAACAAAAAGATTATTCCGCATACTGCAGAGCGGCACGTCCCACCGTCTCTGGGAGTACGGGTTGTCAGGCAAAGGTTATGTTGACAGCCTTTTGCCAGCTATTATTTTATTCAGTATTTTTATATTGTGCCAGATCAATCAATCTGCCTAGCCTTTTCCCAACTATGTTGGGGTCGGCTTCCAAACTAATTGGATGCAGCTGAATACCAGTATTTTACATGGAGTGACTGCCTATCTGACCTCCACAACCCAGTAACTGGGTAATACGATACCCCTTGCTAAGACTGGTTGTCAGACTTTCGGGCTTCGGACGACCCGTAACGACTATCAAAGATCCACGAATGACAACCGGGACCAACGGCTTAACGTGCTTTCCGAGGCACGGAGGAGTCTCGGTATATAAAGATGGTCACTCGTCTACGGACCAACTCCGATAAACATAGCTTCACCTGTCGGATCGACCCGTATAACTTAGCCACGAGCTGATAAAAAGAACTAGTATTGTTTTTAAATAGGTCTATGCCAAAAAAAAATCATCTTCATTGCAGATTATCCCAGTACTTTTAAAATTCTTCATGTTTTTTTATAGGTCTCATAAATGTTTTAGGAAAGCAGCTGTGTATAAAAGCTATTCTCCTCCACATAATATTTAACATTTTTTGCTCCAAAAATATTCGTTGTAAGAAAATCCCAAACTATTTTTTTTTATTTTGCGAGCCCGACAAATTATGAACAATTTATTAGACCACCGAATTAGTTATTATAAATTGCACTATTAATCTTCCTAAACAAGAACTACGACTATCCTGGTTTCAGGTTTTTTGGTACATGGAGGCGCTTGCTTTAAAATTGTAGTAGGCTCCAAGATTAACGATAAAAAACTTTTTTACAAAAAAAACAACCGACCTCCAAAAAAACACTACAAAGTGAAAAATAACTTTAATTTCGGAAGTCGGTGTCTTGGGTTTTGTATTTTCGTTTTTTGTACCTACCTCACACACATTCGAATACCTAGTGGTATTCGAATGTGTGTGAGGTAGGTACCACAACAAAAAAGTGAAAAATAAAAACTTTTTACAAAAAAAAACAACCGAACTCCAAAAAAAAAACACTACAAAGTGAAAAATAACTTTAATTTCGGAAGTCCGTGTCTTGGGTTTTGTATTTTCGTTTTTTGCCACCGACTTCCGAAATTAAAGTTATTTTTCACTTTGTTGTGTTTTTTTTTTGGAGGTCGGTTGTTTTTTTGTAAAAAGTTTTTATTTTTCACTATTTTGTTGTGGTACCTACCCCACACACATTCGAATACCACTACCTGCTACCAGTGACAGAAACTTATCATATCATCTACATACTAAGTGGGAAAAAAATACGTATTTTGTAGCTAACTCAAAAACTATCCAAGCAAAGTTAATAAAATTTATATGAGACCAATTCGAGAGCACACCCTTTCAAACAAAAAAAGAATTTTCAAAATCGGTCCACAATTGACGGAGAAATCGGTGGACAAACATAAAAAAAAAACAAACATACGCGACGAACATATAACCTCCTCCTTTTTGGAAGTCGGTTAACAAGAATACTAGGTACAAATACGGATCTGAATGCAGACTGTTGCCATTTTAAATATTATATTTATGTAAACACTAGCTGTTGCTCGTGATTTCGTATGCGATCCAGGATAAAAAGTAGCCTATGTCCTTCTCCAACATGGTCTATCTATGTGCCAAATTTTATCTAAATCCGTTCAACCGTTTTGCGTAACAAACAAACTCACTTTCTTATTTATTACAAGTTTGGATGTTAGGATTTAGAACAAAGTATTGTATTTATTTTATTTTGTATTTTTTATCTCATTATGTACTGCATCGGTTGACTTTATCCCGTCAATGCTGGCTGTCTCTGAAAACCAGCGCTGGGGCTCTGTCTCGCATAAGGTCGCAGCATTATTCTGAGCGATGGCCGTTTTGCGTGGATGTGACGCATATTTTCACGAACTTGTTCTTTTCGTGTTTGTGTTCTTTCTTTGCGTCATGTTTACCGCGTTTTCTTTCTATCTTTTGGCGCTTTATGACATTGACAGGACAGGTTGTTGATGACATTTGTGAAGTTGTATTCAAATACAAGACAGTGGCGTAAGTGCAGATTTTGGCCACACGCTAAAAGATCCTTGTACAGCTTTACCTAATGTTACTGGTTTACATGAGCATGACATCAGCGTCATTTCTCATACTCGGAAAGTGGTGTTTGTTTGATCCGAGTAGCGGGTGGAAGACGCTGGTCCCCACCCTTGGGCGGGAAAGACTCATAGTAACTGCTTCCCTCTCTAGGGCGGGAATGAATTAAAAAAATAGAACTTTTAGTTAGGTAGTCAGCTACGAAAAATTTTACTAAGGGGGAGTATCACATTATCATAATTATCTATTATAATAAATCTATGGTCAAAGATATAGTTAAATTGTAAAATAGACATATTAGGATCATAGAAATTAAATTTATATTATTTGAATTATATCTATGATCATAGATATGATAGTGTAATACCCTTCTTTTAGAATAATATCGATAAAAAAAATACTGCAGTCTTGTCATTGTGTATACAGCCAGTGTGAATTAAAAAAAAATACCTATATGCGGGACGACCCGCGGCGGTGACGCGGTGTGTTCTATATTTAAAATTTTAAAAAGACTAATAGATACTAGAATACTCATATTATTATCAATAAATGTTTTAGGAAAACAATTTTTTTTTTCCTTATATTCGTAATGAAAAGTAGAGTGTTTATTAACACGGGTGAAAGTCGTAAATTCCGATCCTTGTATAACAATCTACTATTTTATAGCTCGTGCTTTCGCGAGTTACGAGTCCATAATACCTCAGCTAAAATTCACTCCTTATCTCGCTCGCAAGATACTGCTCGCGGACTGAGTGATAACGAGACTGAGCAGCGCGTGGCGGGGAGAAGACTCCAGGGCGCCAATAGTTAAGGTAATTTCTTTTTACGACGAAAATAAAAGAAATTTATTTAAAAAAATAACATAGTAGGTATCTGCTTACAGTTAGTTCAGTTATTATGCAAAGTCTTATGATCTAATTTGAAGTATTTATTGAATACTTACTAGCGCTTTATTGTTCGGGTTGGAGGTAACTTTGGATATTTTCTGTCGAGAAAATTTTATGGAATCGTGTTTTCGTCCAACATAGTACTTATTACATTAATCCTCAACTTTAACATATATTTATTTCAAAATAAATGCTGCAGTATTTTCGATATAACGGAGGATTATGCTAAGCGATTTGAGGTATTGTTTGAGGAAAGGCACTAGGAAGTGGTGAAGGGTGGGCGTTTTGGGGGACTGTCTTATGTAATTTTGACGTTCGAAAAGTGCTGATTCTCAGCCCAGTTTGAATAAATGACTTTTGAATTTTGAATTTTTTAAATTTTGAATTATAGACTTAAGACTTGGGTGGTCCGTATACGCAACAACGAATCAATGCCGAAATTAAAATTATCAGCCTCTCAGAATTTACTAAATATACCTCCGGTACCTATTTTACCTACATTGTTTTAGGCCTAAATGCTGTTCATATTTTTCTTATTTTACCTCTATGGTTATCATTTATAACTTCCAATTACAGCTTTATGTAAGCGGGCACGCCCTTTATTATTTATTATTATATCATTTATTTCAGGCTACGCCCATAGTGTTAGTAACAACGGTCTTATAAACTAGTGTTAGTAGACATACAAGTTCTAATTAGTGTGGAGTTTCATCCAATGTCGCAGCATTGGAGACTCCCATCTATCTGCGAATAAACTCAAGATAGTGTTGGTGCCGCCACGAAGACGAGCAAGCAGAGAAGCGCTTCTTCTACGTATGATGGCCGCAAAACCATCTATATGCCTTTCCGCAAACATCTTTGACGCGCTGCATCGCCATGGCAGCCCCAACAGTATCCTGAGTGCGTTATTATACTGGACACGTAGATCGCTATATGCACGCAAACTATAACTAGTCCACAGGCTGCACGTGTAAAATGACGAGCAAAAAGATTTAAACAGAGTCATCTTGACCGCCTATGTACATCGCGCAAACCTGCGGGCCAGCATGTTGCAGCATACCGACAGCGATCTACGTTCCCTGTCAATGTCCATGTTGTCTTTCAAATCGTCGGTAACCCAATGACCCAAGTACTTAAAACTGGTCACCCTATTTAAGGGTGCTCCGCAAAGCGATAAGTCTGGTATAGTTGAGTAACCTATAGCACCTGCTTTAAAAACCATAATTTCGCTCTTTTTGGTGTTATACTTGAGTCCTTGAGCTACCGCGTATGCTTCACAAATTGACACCAGTCGCCTCAAGGCACCGATCGATGGACTCAGCAACACCATATCGTCAGCATAACTAATGTTTATGCCTGGAGGCTTTAATTTAGATATTTAGTTCTGTTTACGTTTAGTTTTTTAAGCTATTGCATAGCTTTTATCGCGAGCTTTGAGCGCGGCGACCGAATCAAGAAATTCCGTAACGTAACGAAAATAAAACCTCACACCCCCCACTCCGCCTACCATGTAATGACGGTTCCCATGACAACGTGATGTTGTCATGGGAAACGTGATGTTGTCATGGAGGTTACAAATGCTATGCAATAGCTTTACCGCGGCAGTCCCCGAGTGCCACACTTTTTTTTTTTAAATTCTACCTGAGTATAGTTCTCAATGTTTTTGGTTGGTATATTAGCGTGTGCTAGCGGACATATGGTCAATAATTTATCATTTAAATTATGTTTTGTGTTGCGTAATGTAAGTTATTTTGCATACTATTGTATAGAATCTTTTTTTTTTCTTACTTGAACAGACAGCTGTGCTGCTGGGGAGTTTGTTGCGCCACTTCTTCTTCCTAGCTAAAGGCACTAGGAAGTGGTGAAGGGTGGGCGTTTTTGGGGGACTGTTATGTAATTTTGACGTTTGAAAAGTGCTGATTCACAGCCTAGTTTGAATAAATGACTTTTTGATTTTTTTTCATCTGTACATCGTGTAGAGTCTGGCCACGCTAAGGCTGCAATGGAATAAATGGGCAACCCCAAAAAGTTTTATATATGGTATACTTTTACATCAGTCAGTTATGTCAGTTTCGGGGTTGTAAGTAGACCTAATAATTTTGATATTTTGCGTTTTGATTTTTGCATAATAGATTATATGTAAATAGACTATGTCATACCTATGCTCTACCTCCATACGATGACAAAACTGCATCAAATCCACACTGCATCATGCTAAAGTGACTATTCTTTACCAGGAATAAATCGGAATATCTATAAACAAATATAAATTAATTATCAAACAAACAAAGTATCAAATTCTTTTTTGTTGGACAGGATGGTGTTGCCGTCTATTGATTTTCAAATACCACCGTTTTTTTACTTGGCCAGACTCTATCTTATAGGTTTCTAGAAGCCAATGTCAATCAGTAAATATGCTGTAATAGCCAATCAAAATTGCTAGAATTATTCCCAGAACTGGGAATTAAACTGAGAACTGTCTTGAAACAGATCCAATTTTATAAAGGCTATTCCCATTTACCGGGTACAATCAACCCTTTTAAATGAGATCTTTATAACAGAAAAAGCCAATTACAGTTTCTCTCCCTAGGGAGTGAACCCTGCCCAGTGCCCCTATGTTAGTCTTGATTGGTACCTATTAGAACAATGAGAGAAATATTTTAATACATTGTGAAAAGTAATCAAAATGACTGGTCTTTTTTAGCTTTTAGTGTCAGAGTGATAAAGTACAGGGAAAATAATTGTTTATCAAATTGACTACAAACTAAAATACAAGAGACGTGGATATATTTAGTAACCTGTTCCGCTTAGCTATTTCTAAAGAGCTATAAAACCCCTGAAAGAAAACGACACGTGTTTCACCTCTCAACGAGGCATCCTCAGGATGACGATTGACTTGTCGCGAACCCGAACACGGCGTATTGCCACATTGAGCGCTGAACGCAGAGTGAGTTGACTACCAACTTATGTAAAGTGTCCGTATGTATACAGGATGTATCATAAAAGTGTGGTCTATTTACTCTTTTTTTGCTATTTACTAACTAAAGTTTTTAATTTTTTAATTTTATTTTAAAATATGTAACTTTAGGTTAAGGTATTTTCCTATAGGCCTGTGTCACCTGAAATAAATGGTATTATTATTATTTTCTCCGTAGTCGCTATCGCAAGAATCGTGTCGTTTGAGCGTGTAACTCGTGGCCACGGGGAAGAAAATAGTCCAACATTATCGTTAAGACCAGGCATTCTAAAGATAATTTCCACGCAAGCTCCGCCCCCATCCATCCCGCCACTCCACTGTGTGCTAAACGCTAGCACATCAGTAATAAAGTTGAATATCGCGTGCGCTCTTAGATCGTGTTCGAGCACGAAACTAAATGGTGTAAGTCTCAATTCTTATTTCGTTTATAACTAATGTAGCGTTTTGAGCGGTCTCAACTACATTAGTCGAGTGATCAATTAGTAAGTAACTAACCACATCACTACAAACGTGGCACAACACTAATTTCCTAAGGACACTCTGTCATTTCAACTGCCGCTTGCCTCCCTGAAGGAAGTGACCCTCAGGACTGTGTGCCCCGACCTAGGGTGAGTTCCACATTAGTGGTATTGTTATATATAAGCTATTAATGAGCCATCAGCTACTATATATTTGCCTTGTATTCTATGCTCGCGTGTTCACCATGCTTAACCTCACTTTATATCTATCATTGTGCCGCGCTAGCTCTGCTCCTTCTCTCTCTGCCTGTAAGCCGCTGCGATGTCTTAGCTACTACCTATTCTGCTTTCCCCGTACCGTACCTTGGTCACTAAAAGGGGGAAGAAGCTGACACATCGCATGCGGCCTGCTACTGCTCGCACTCACTTGACATGCGCTTCCTACCGCGCCTTTCAGGGCTCTCTGTACGGGCTCAGGCTGCACACGGACAAAGGCCTGCCTACCTGCGGCCTACCGCCGCGCGCCTGTTCTGACAGGTGACCTTCCACGTGTGGCCAATGCCTGCCTACCTGCGGCCTACCGCCGCGCGCCTGTGCTGACAGGCGATCTACACACTAACTACCAGCTGTTTTACTACCTACCTAAATCTACCTAAACCGTTAACGGCCTGCGCAGCCTACCCTGCGCAGCCCTAGCCGCTACACTAAAGTAATAATTGATCTAACGAAAAAGTATCTTGTAGCTGGATAATAAAACTACATATATTTTCATATTAGCAGCGGCCCGAGGTTTCACCCGAATTTGTCTCGATCCCGAGGGAATATCGGAATAAAAAGTATCCTGTGATAATCAAGGTTATAAAATATCTGTGTGCCAATTTTCATCCAAACCCGTTCAGTAGTTTTTGCGTGAAAGAGTAACAAGCATCCATCCATCCTCACAAACTTTCGCATTTATAATATTACTTGCTGACCCCGGCAAACGTTGTTTTGCCAATTATTTGTTTGGTGTGGACAACCCTTATGACTTAGTGGTATGAAAAATAAATAGTAGCCGATTCTCAGACCTACTAAAATTGCATATAAAATTTGGTAAAAATCAGTAAAACCGTTTCGGAGGAGTAAGGTAACTAACATTGTTACACTCGATTTTTATATAAAAGACTAGCTGCGCCCCGCGGTTTCACCCGCATAAGTCTCGATCCCGTGGCAAAAAAAAAAAGTATTCTATATTCTTTTCGAGGGCATCATCTATATATGTGCCAAATTTCATGCAAATCCGTTCAGCCGTTTTAGCGTGAAGGCGTAACAAACAAACTTACTTTCGCATTTATAATATTAAGGATAGTAAAGATTGTGAATACTTATTTTAGAAATAAAAGCCAAGTAATCTTGATTTTATTTAAATAACCTTTGAAACCGCGTACCGGAAGACGTACCGTTGGAAAGCCTCCCACAACATGAACCGATGACCTTGTGAAGGCCGCAGGAATCCGCTGGATGCGGAAAGCACAGAATCGGTCGAAGTGGAGGTGCTTGGGGAAAGCCTATGTCCAGCAATGGACGTCTTTCGGCTGAAATGATGATGATGATGATGAACCTTTGAAAAAAGACACGATTTTCGAATAAAAAATGAACCGAGCGAAAATGTTCCAATTACGTAAGATCTGTCTTATACCTATATGGAAGAAAAAGATCCAATAAATCATTTACTAAAGTTCCATTTTGATTGTATGCGTGACTGTTTCAAAATATAATGCAAATTATCATACAATTTAGGGAGCCTCCTCTTAATTATGATTGCTTAGTCTGTAGTTTTGTCCAATTTATCATTTTCATTTATTAGTATCACAAAACTTTTAAAAGTACTTACCCTAGTTTCTAAGTTTTTTGCTTCAGCATAATCGTAACTTATGTGTTCTAAAACTCCGAACTCAGCAAGTCTTGTAAGTTATTTGGGTGTTAAGAACTTTCTTCGGATTGAATTGGAGCTCAGGATAGTTACCTATTATCTATGATCACTGATCCAGCTTTACTAAGGGTTGCCAGTATGCGTCATTGAATTCAACTTTTTGGTAGCAAAAAGAATCGATTCAAAAAAAATTAATTTGCTACGTCAATGTCATTTTCAAATCAACATCATCATTGAGAATCCAATGTTATTTGTTTGTTCAATTACGAATTACTCCTTTTAGTAGCAGCCTGAAGTCTGGATTTGTTCGTGTGCTGGCCCCCTATGCCGTGGGATTTTTAAACATTACTGCCGAATAGGGTAAGGGTAAAAAAAAAATCTTTTAGTCCGTCAGTCAGTTAAAAAAAAAAAATTGATACGTATTATTTGCTTTATCATATTAATAAAAAAAACCAGCCAGGTGCGAGTCGGATTTGCGCATGAAGGGTTCCATATCATCCTTAATATTATAAATGCGAAAGTAAGTTTGTTTGTTACGCCTTCACGCTAAAACGGCTGAACGGATTTGGATGAAATTGGGCACATAGGTATATAGATGATGCCCTGGAAAAGAACATAGGATACTTTTTTTTTTCCCACGGGATCGAGACTTATGCGGGTGAAACCGCGGGGCGCAGCTAGTTATCTATAAAAACGGCAAAAAAATCATGTCTGTTGTATGGGAGCCCCCTTAAATATTTATTTATTCTGTTTTTTTGTATTTGTTGTTATAGCAATCATCTGTGAAAAGTTCAACTGTCTATCACGGTTCATGAGATTACAGCCTGGTGACAGACGGACAGACAGACAGACGGACGGACAGCGGAGTCTGAGTAATAGGGTCCCGTTTTACTCTTTGAGTACGGAACCCTAAAAAATGACTTCAGTAGATAAAACGCATTAAAGTTGGGGAGTGGGGGTTGCTACGTCACAAGTAAGTATAAAATCTTCATCATCGTGACATCATGGCACATTTTAACTCAATGTATCGCCGTAATCTTTTGATAACGTAAAAAAAGAAAAATACGTGTCCAATATTTTTGCTTAATCTACAAGACAGACAAAATTTTTTTTTAATCACTGGGATAAAGACTAAAAAAAATTTTGTATTGAATTAAAAAGTTATTTGTTTGTTCAATTATGAATTTCTCTTTTCAGTAGCAGCCCGAAGTCTGGATTTGTTCGCGTGCTGGCCCCCTGTACCGGGGTGTTTAAACATTACTGGCGAATTGTGGATAGACTTTACACCTCTGTCTATCTCTTAGAGGAATACAGATGAAATGTTCCGTTATTAACATTGCCTGGGTAGTTTTTGAGTTAGCTTCGATAATAATCACGCCACCCTATCTGCAGGAACGCTTTTCCTACGCCCGTTCTTCTGATGCACCTTGGAGGTCCCATCTTAGAAATCTCCTTAAATCCCCTCCCCACTCAACCGACTTCTATTGCTACTCCTTCAGTGTGCACGCGGTTCGGTTGTGGAATTCACTTCCACCTGACATTAGTCAAACTGTTGCAGTATTTAAAAGAAGAGTGAAAGAACACTATCTTTTCACTTCGTCATAGTTGCATATTATGTATTTATTATTTTATACTACATTTTATTTAAGTATTGTATATCTATTTTAGTGATAATACGCATTTTAGAAGTATGTATTTAAGTCTATTCTCCTATTGTATGTTTATATGTATTTCAATTGGTGAATAGTTAACTTTTTTATTTTATGTATTGTTTTCTTTTCTACTCTTACACACGTTGTCTACATCTTTTTAACTACTTTCCTATCGCAGGTATGCTGGAAGAGATTTCTTTAGAAATAAGCATCACTTTTGTATGTATTTTTCTGTTCCTTTCTTCTTGTCTGTTTATATGTGTGTACATAAACTGTTAAATAAAAATAAATATTCAATCCCCTTTGTGAATCTTGATAATGTTATAATACTTCCCGTCACTGTTGTTTACATCGCAAGTAGTGCTATACGAATTGGTGTGGAGAATAACTAAAAAGTGGAAAATAAAAACTCTTTTAAATAAAATAAAAAAACAACCGACTCCAAAAAAAAAAACACTACAAAGTGAAAAATTACTTTAATTTTGGAAGTCGGTGACAAAAAACTAAAATACAGACCCAAAAACACATAAAGTAATTTTTCACTTTGAATTTTTTTTTTTGAGGATCAAGTGTTATTTTTTTGTAAAAACTGATTAACTGTGACGTTCAGAATAGTGTTTTATACAATAAAGAGAGCAAAGTCAATACTCTTACCAGGATATCGAAAACAAAGACAGATAAAGTTCTTATTCATTTTATTATGTACAAGTTTACCAATACATAGCTAGACACGTATGTACCTAGCCGTATGACATTATGTTTACGGCGTAGACAGAAATGGTACTAGGCAGAAATAACTAGTAGTGTAACAGTATCTAACTATTGTGAATGGGTAACTCAAAAGTGACTTATTTACTACTTAAAAGCGTTTATTCTGAAAGTTGGCAACGTCGCAAATAGATGTCAAATATTTCGCTGTTTTGATTAATTTGGCAATATTACTGTATGGAAATAAGAAATGTGGCTAAACTATCAATTGCAATTTTTACGTGATTGAAACACATTTATGCACAAATTGATCGTCTGCCAAATGCAATTGAAGCGATTGACAATATTACTACAATTGCAATTCATCAATTGCAATAATTTCCATAATAATACAAATATTTTATATTTTAATATTATAAATGTGAAAGTAACTCTGTCTGCTACCTTTTCACGCCTTAAAGGGTCCTCAAAACAATCAATTGCAATTGTCAATGTTTACGTGATTGCTACCTACATAGGTAGATGGTTTGGTAGATTATCAATTTGCACTTAATGCGTAATTTGATCATCTACCAAATGCAATTAAAGCGATTGACAATATTACTACAATTGCAATTGACGAATTGCAATTGTTCGTTTCGTGGAACCTTTACGGTTGAAAGCATTTAGATGAAATTTTGCACATAGCTGATAGACCATGACCTGGATTAGGACATAGGATGTACAGTTTCTGATCTCAACTCAGGCGAAGCCGCAGGCAAAAGCTAGTGTAATAATATGTTTACACCTACACATCTCCCTTTATAAAACTACCTGAAACCCTGCCTACCCCGTGAGGGCCCAAACTTAGTGATACACACATTCTTACTTAAAAATGGTACTTAACTCGGCACAAAGTTCAACTTTTTATTATCCTCATAGGGACACAAGTTTTAATATAAGAGGGAAAATTTACTAAAGCGTAGGTCACATGGCGTGCTAAGCTAAAGGAGATGTCCACTTTTTGTAGGGACATTGGTTATTTATTCCGAGAAAATCTAACCAGCATCAAACTGCACCTAAATAAAAGCGAGAAAAATATGGAACTCGGAACCACTGAAATAATATTTCTAGACACCTCCGTTTATGAGAAAAATTATAAACTATGTTAGTACATAAATTTTATTTGTTGATGGCAACCCAAATAATACCTTCCACACACTGACAATGTCATAATAATTGACACATGGTTCTGTCATTACTGTCATCCAATTGACAGTAATGACATGACGAGTTACATGTGTCAGGAGTAAATTCATACTAAAATAAAAACGATTTTTCTCAAACTGGAGGTCTTTAAAAATGTATAATATAATTAGAAGCACTAGTTTTTGGGATTTCTATCCAAATTAACATTTAACTTATCCTGGTTAGAATCATTGAATACCTAATTAAAAAAAAACATTTTTGGACATGTCCTTTGCTATTGTTTGTTCCAAAAATGTCTAATGAAAGTGTAAACAGACCCTGATCAGGTTACATTCTCCCGCAATCGCTCAATAAAAGGGAATTAGTACGTAACACATTCTCTATTTAGAAGCTTAATATCTTATCATTTTTTCCAACAATTGTTTGAATAACATTAATAAATTGTAATTGAAAATTCGTCGATGAAAATTAACCTCAATTGTCAAATGAAAAACATCTGTAAGGTGGCTTAAAATTAGAATTTCAGGCCCAAGTTTTCAAATAAACAAATCAAAGCACTCAATTTGTAAGTGGCACTACAAATTTTATCGGAATTCGTAAAAACGTTTTCTGATCCATTTATTTTGTTTACATTTTCATCAGTAAATTTTGGAACAGCCCTAGTTACTTAGTTATGTCACAATATGCTGCACTGGTTGACGTCATCACGCCAACGTCGGCTGTCGCTGAAAACCACCGCTGTGGCTCTGTCTCGCATAGGGTCGCAGCATTATGCTGAGTGATGGCCGTTTTGCGTGGATGTGACGCATATTTCCCCCCAAATTATTATTTTATTTTGTTCTTTCTTTGCGTCATGTATACCGCAAATAAACATATATTCTTTCTTTTAGTTATGGTAGGTAACCCAACCTATAAACCTATGGATGAAAAGACTCTGCAGTTTCGTGAGCTAGGCTAAGCTAACTAAGTTTATCTCGCGATGTGGCCTGCACTTAACGCACCTATGTTGGTATGTTGTGGTTGTAATAAATGGAACCTACTACGTTTCTTATTTCGAGAGAAATGTGGCTTGATGATTGATTGAAGTAATTTTTAATATTTCTTAGGGTTTTTCTCGTGGGTTTATGAGTACCTTGAGATCGCTGCGTGACCTGCTTTAGGAAAATAATTTAATATAAGTAATCGACAGTGCGATGAAAATTATTTATTAAAAAAAAAATGTCGTTTCAATTCTTTCTTATTTTAAGTGTTAGTCGAGTCGACTCAGTAATCAGGGCTTATTTATTACTTTGCCTCGTACCATTTCTGCCTGAATATTACTAAAATTCTAAATAATAGAAAAGCTCAAAGTTTTCACGTTTATTTACATTCTTTAAACATTGATCTTTCAAAAATCTTAAGATGCATCCAGACAGTGCGGAGCATGCGTCGCAAATGCAGTTTTTATAGTATGTCAGATTCCTGACTGCCTCGTTGGTCTAGTGGTCGCAAGCGCTACCGCTGAGCGGTTCTGGTTTCGATTGTCAGGCAGGGCAAAGTATTATTGAGTTTTTCCATCAGGAATTTCTCAGCAGCAGCCCGTGGCCAGGATTTGTGCCCGGTTGATGGCAATAGGCTCGCTCCCTATTACATGGGACTTAAACATAACTGACGAAATGGGGGAGTTACTCTGCCTAATGCTTCGGGGATTACGAGCGTGATATTATGTTCATGTGAGATGCATCAGCCTGAGGCATGCGTCATATGCGTGGTTTAGGCTAAGCGTATGCTGAGACGCAGGTGACGCAGCACAGCACAGTACAGATTTTGCAGGGTAGGGCAGGCGAGGCAGACATCGGCCGCGAGCGTATGCTGTGACGCAGCTACACAGACACATTCACATCCTAGCTAGTACAAACAATCTGTCATTGTAACAAAATTATGTATCAGTGGTAAAAAACAAGTGACGACCGGCTCGCGTCGCGCAGAAATCTGTGCCGGCTCTATAACGAGACGCAGAGCAGGTCAGACCCACGTCTGCGTCGCACGTGTTTGCGACGCAGCGTACGCAGCTGTCAGTACGTTTATGCCATAGTATAAGGCGAGGTAGTAAGCTATCTTCATAAAAACGCACCGCGCGCGGCTTGTATGTGTGGGGCCATAGTATCTATGCGTCACCGCACGCACACTTAACAAAATCTCGACCCGTTTCTCGTAGAAACCGGTCGAGATTTTGTTAAGCGTTTCTATGAAGATAGCTTACTACCTCTCCTTATACTATAATTATGCATTACAAAATCTGCTCTGCCCTGCTCTGGGCGGACCTGCGTCACCTACGTCTCAGCATAGGCTTAGCCTTACCATTCGAAGCACATGCCTTGCACTTTCTGGACGCACCTTTATACTTGATGACACAATTATAAGCCCAGGCAGTTATAGGCGATATTAGCTGTGTTCACAATACTTAAATATGTAGATATTACGTCACGTATTCGTTCGTTCTAACTATACATTTAGATATAATTCGATATTATATTTTACATGTAGAGATCTCGTATAAAACATACATATTTAATTTAAAATTAGACATAATTTTACAGTTGAATAACTTTCCATTCATTATTTTATCTAGCCTTCTCCATTGAACAATCACTAAATAAAATTGATGATTATGTTCCATTATTTCAAATATTACAACTTGAAAAAATTAAATTGGATTTTTATAAAACTTCAAAATGAAAATGTTTTAATTTTATTACACATAGCATTTTTTGGTTTCTGTTTTAAATAAAAAATTATTTGTAAATGTTTGTGTTTCATTTTACAGTGAAAATTAAACAAAAAATCATTCAAAAAGAATTTTGAAAGTTAGTAAAAAATAAAAAAAAAGATGAACAATGCAGATACGACCATACTTTTAATTTACAAAAAGGCTGCTGGATACTCAGTTACCGTCAATGAAATTAATATTTTTCTGTAGCGAGTTTATTTTTTTACGAAAAATGAAGATATTTTATCATGTCGACAAATATAAATTTCTGTAATTAATTTGCTTAATTAAGTTGTCAAAAATATTCCTAAGACTTACAATCTAAAGTTTATTTTACAAGAAAATAAATCGTTAAAGTTTCTTAATCTACGATGTTATCTTAATAATACTAGAATATTTTTTTGTTTTTTTATCTAACATACATATACTGTTTAAAATTATTTACAATAGTATAGAAATGCAATTTCTTTTCTTAACTATGTTTTCTTACATTAACTTTGGTCACATTTATACACATATTTTGGGTAACTAGAAGGTAGGTACCTACTGATTAAATTATAAAGAATTTCTAAAATAGTATTTAGATAATAAACATTAAAAAATATTTTTATGTATTTTTTTACTTATTACTTCACACTTTTTTTATAGGAGTAGTCACAAGAAAAATATATAAGCAAGTTGATTAACAAAAAAAAAAAAAAAACATTAAGCAGTTAGAAAACACAGAAATTCGCAAACACGGTTCAACATCGCTAAATAAAACATGAGTTATAAAACTAAATAAACTAAAAATAAATCGTATACATACAGCAACATGGCCGGCAGTGTACGATCAGTTCTGTATACACACGCCATTTCCTGCATCCAAGTGTACTGTTTACTAACAATAATAATTATAACATAAAATATCTTGTTACTTGTACTCGGATGTACTCTAAGAAATTCAATTTGCCGGATGTGCGAGTAAGTAAATAATCTGAGATTTCAAATGAAAGTGTTTTATTTGTTCGTTTGCGTTGCAGCACCCCTTTCGTTTTAAAATGAGCCTAACCATTTTAAAATAACGAAGAATGGAAAGGACCGTTCTCTTTCCAAAATTAAACTCTGCTACATAAATAAAAAAAATAACGGTGAAAAAATAATAGCCGACAATGTTGGCGGTTTAACGCTTTTGCCAACATACATTTTTAATTTTAAGGTAGTTCTAGCAATAAAAACTTATTACGACCGACATTTTCAAGCGGTTAATTAAGTTTCTGTTACAAAAATACTGCTAATACTTGAAGGGAGAACTTGTTTTTACACTGCTACATTTTTCAGTTCTAATAATTACTTTATGTACAGGACTAAAAATATAAAATTAAATTCATCGTTCAAAATGATTAAGGTCTGCATTTGTCACTTATTTAATCTCACTTCATTTAAAATACATTACGTCCCAAAAAAATCTAGTCACTTATATCATTTATAAAACGGATGTGCTCGTTTTTTTCACAATTTATAACTATAATTTTGAATAAAAAAATTGCTTATCTTTGAAGATGAAGAACCAATCTACATATGGTAGAAGGCCACATACATTTGTCAGCTGAATTGAGTAGATCTAATATATCCAGCAATCGGTGGTAAAAAGGTGAAACCCCTATAATGTATTTTTCAAAAGCGGCTCATGACAAAACGCGAAGGGAAGAAGCCGTTTTTGTTGAGAACAAACTGTAACTCGATTTTACCAAATTAAGTTATTGAAAATTTATCAAGCGCCCCTATATTAAGTGACAACCCTAACTCCCAAAGAACTCAATTTGTGCTTCTACGATAAAATATATTTACAAGAATAAGAGCTCACATATACTATAAACTAAGATATTACTTTAAATGTCTGTTTCACCAAAACTTAGGCCATTATTATCTATAAAACTTTTAACTTGATTTGAGAGTGCAAACTTTAGTCGCCTACTGACAAAATTTATTACATGAGATACAGAGAAAAATATCTGTCTCTAAAAATATTGAAGTAATATGTGTTTTAATAAAAGTGAATGGTTTGCCCTTCACATCCTCTAAATTGAACTCATAAGATATTCTGGATGGTTCCAATTTCACGATAAGTGACGCAAATTGTTACGCCACAAGGATACAACAATGAGGTCACATTCTTTCCTAATATTAAGGAAACCGAAAATATCAGAGATGAGAAATGAGGTCATTCCAATTGATAAGAAGAGTGAGCCAATCAATTAGTGTTAAGTGGATATGAACGTAAGTAAAAACGAACGTTTTAATAGAGTAACCATCGAGTTACTTGCCGGCTTTTCTCCATAGGAAACGACTAATTGGAACTGTGCACCTAGCTTCTGACGTTTCATAAGTACCCATGTAGGTTAATGTGAAAAAATCTATTTTGAATTTGAATTTGAGTAACGATATGAAAGAATTTGTATGAAGTTTCTTGAAGGCCTTATTCTCCAAATGGAGGAGAGCCATCCTTGGCAAAATGTACAAAATGTGATACTGCTAAATAAATGAGAAAACTTAAGTGAATAATCTTCATACAAATATAGCATTAAATAGTAAAACAGACATCCAAAAACAATTGACTGATTTACACACAACACGTAACTTAATAAATATTAACCTTCCTTTTATTCTTAATCTGACAACTATTCAAACTGCGATTGAACTTGAACTTAAAACCATTTTTCAAATCATCGTCACATAAATCTTTAGATTCATCAACGTGCCTGTAATCAGCATTATCACTGTGCCTTTCTTCAATCTTCCCATCTTTAAAGCAATCATAGTACGGTTTGCAATCAATACTGTTGGTACTCCTTGCGATATAAGTCTCAATGCCATCTCTATTACGTAAATCTGAAAGAAGATCTTTGCCTAGTTGTCAATCTCTGCACACATCAGTTGCTAGAGTGAATCTCGTTGCTGATTCACTGATGGAATCGTCCCTGATCTTGGGACGACGGTTTCCATTCATTTGTTCTATGAAAGATGTGTTAGTGTTTCTAATATAGTCTCGATGAATGTTGTGATTTGAAGGTGATAAGTGCGTGAGTCGATAGCTGACGTAGGAATCATTACGACGAACCACAGTCCTTGTAGTCCCCGCTCTGGAGCTTCCGATTGGTGCGAAGGAGGTTCCATTCTGATCTGGGGCTGCAGCAGAATGACAGCAGCAGAAGCATTTGAAGTACGATCTGTGGAATTCTCGGCGGAATTTACCTGGAACAATACAGAATTTGGAATTTATTGGCAAATTTTTTGTGGGGAGGTGCAGGGTGCTATATTGGAAGGTGTTGAACTGGAAATAATTTGGTGAAGATGGTGAAAAAAAGAATGGTTCTAGGATTCCAATAAAATAAAATCGTCGTTTTGGTGCATCATAACAAAATAAACAAGGTTCAGAATCTTCGATTGATATAAAAAATATTAAAACGCCTTTGAAGGTAAACCTTAAAAATTCTTGCGACTTTATAATCTTTGCTTGAAATCTGTCATTTGAGGTTTACCATTGAAAGCTTTCAACGCAGCGGTAAACCATCAGCATTAAGAAAAGCACTCCGCACACGTTCGTAAGAAAATGCTGTCTTAATAACATAAATAATTTTCTGTGAATTTTATCATGCGAGAGTGTTTTTTTTAATTACTTTTAGCGGTTTAAAAGTGTGGTTTTGTAGGAAAAATTCATGAATAGCGGGGTGTAAAGCTTTTTTTTTTTGAGAAATATAATATTTTCACAAAATACGTTGTAAGCTTATCGATAATTACATATTTATTCATCTAAAAGCATTAACGACAGACGCGCAAAATTGAGAAATTTTTACCAGCTATTACTGAGCTGTTCCAAGAAAAAAAAAAAAAAAATCGGGGCTTAAAACAACTGTTAGGATTTTTTCGAACAGATTTACAATCAAGCAACAATGGCCTTTATTTCGTGTGGATTTATGAGATGAAATGTAATCTTTGAAAAGTGGGTTGTAATTTTTGCGCGGCATTGTACGTGTAAAAATATGAGTTTAAAAAATATGAACCAATATCAAAAAGCGTGGTGTTAATTTTGCACTGCATTGTATGAATAAAAATCGGAAGTGTGATTCAAAATTTTGCTTACAATCTACTTTTAATGCAAAATCTCAATCATTCTGCCTAGCCTTTTCCCAACTTTTTTGGGGTCGGCTTCCAGTTCATGGAACGACTATCTGACCTCCACAACCCAGTTACTGGGAAATACGATACCCCTTTACCCGTATTATTTAATTTTATTTATACTTTTCCTTATCTACCAACTTTGTGTGAGATATCATAAAAGTTTCGTATCTTACCTTGAAACCGTTCAAAGAAAATAATGAATATTTGAAAAGATAGGGCTGTGACATGACTTTGTACTCGAGTTTATTGATAGAATACTATATTCTATTGTTATCCAAGATTATTTTTGGGAATAGAATTGATTTTTGTGTGCGTGGTATAAATATTTTAATTCATTAGTTTTAACTACTAGAATGTTTTCCGGAATTGTTTAGCCAGTTTCTTTTTTGTAATTTTGATCTAGGAATGTGACTTGTGAAACAAAGTTAACCAGTATAATGCAAGCTCTTACCAAGGTGGACAAGTTTTAAAGAAAATCTTAGTAAGCTTACTAAGGATATTTACATAACTTAGTCGTTTTGATGATGAAGTCATCAGGCTAATGGTCCTCGCGCACGTCTGGGAGTGGCGCGAGGAGGCGAAACGCCGGGGCTTAACCCCGATGCCGCAAGAAATTGCGGCACAGAGGACAGAGCTCCGGCGGGATCTCATGGCGTCATGGAGGGTGCGATTGTCGCAACCCCGCGCTGGGCACGCCACAATCGCGGCGATAAGACCCGTCTTTGAGGAGTGGCTGGAGAGACGCCACGGCGTTCTCACCTTCCGCCTGACGCAGGTCCTCACCGGACACGGCTGCTTCGGGAGGTTCCTGTTCAGGATAAGGCGGGAGGAAACACCCGGGTGTCACCATTGTGTGGATCGGCCTGAGGACACGGTGGAGCATACGGTGGAGGTCTGCCCGGCTTGGGCGGAGCAACGCCGTGTTCTCGTAGAGGCGATCGGCGGCGGTGATCTCTCGCGTCCGGCCCTGGTTCAGGCCATGGTACGGAGCGAGAGGAAATGGCAGGCCGTCACCTCCTTCTGCGAAGCGGTAATGCTCGCGAAGGAGGAGGCGGAACGCGTGAGGGAGAGGCAAATTTCGCGCCCTCACGCTCCTAACCGCCGCAGGAGGAGACGCCCGGGGCGGGAATCGCGAGCCGATTTCCGGCCACCGTAGGCGCGGGCTTGCGGACGGTGAGCAATGGGTAGCTCGCTGTCCGATAAGGACCAAGCCCGGGTCGACGGCGCGTTGTGTTCCACGCGCGCCTCAAAGAGATGTCAGCAGAATTGAAGGGGTCCACTAGGGCCAATGCCTGCCGGGGGTTCGAAGAAAACCGATAGGGAAATCGTGGCCCCCGGCAACAGGGCAACCGAAGGAACACGGGTGGGTTTTAGTCAGTAAGAGTCTGACACGCCCTCCCGCTCCGCCCAGAGCGGGAGAAGTTATTTGATAATTTCCCACCCAAAAAAAAAAAAAAAAAAGGCTAATGCTGAACATTGTTAACAATAACAACATTAAATTGTAACATTAAACATTACATTAATTTAAAAACCATTAACAAATTTTTTATTCACCCTGTATTGAAAATTAATTTATGACAAATTAATAACACAAAAGTAAAAAACATATTTTTAGCACGCACAACTTTAAAAAAAATTGTCACATAAAATATTTATTTCAGAAATCGATTTCGTCAAATGTCAACTCGAGTGTAAAGTAATGTCACATCACTATACGTGCTGTGTGGTACTCGGGATTGAAGGGTTTTCTGTTTACTAACCTGAAAAGCCTGGGAAGCCTGAAAGCAAAATGTTGGGTGACGTATTTTTCAGGAATAAAGCCAGAATTTACGAGAGAAATATTTTTTTTTTTGACACTGGACATTTATTTAAGATGGATATGAATTAGAATGGATATTATGTAATGCGGTCCTCGGTAAGGTCGAGACGACTGAGGAATTTCTTCGAATTTGTCATGTACATCTTTGGCAAGACGAAATATTGTTAACATAAATTATAAATACAAGCTGTCTTATTCTGTAAACACACTCACAGTAATTGCTATCGATGTCAGTTTTGATGTTGACATTTCATGACAATAGCAATATGCTTGAGTTTTGGGGACATATCTTTCAAGTTTAAAAATTGCTGATTCTCGGCCTAATCTGAATAGGTTAACGATTTTCGATTTTGTAACTTGGATATTAATTAACGTATGGAATGTTTGTTATATTAATTGATTAGATTTACAGATGACTGTAATGTCAAAAAAAGTTAGACAAGATTATGATATTAAAAATATGTTTAAAGACATTGTCCGTTTAGGTATACCTTTATAGGCCACTAATAAAAGTAAAATAAACTTTTCGAAAATGTGTATCTTTTAGATCGGAGAGTTTATTATTGGCACGATATATATTATTTATTTATTTAAAAGTTTTTTTAACACCTAGACTAGATGCCTACTAGTAACAAATACTTTAAAAATCTGAATAAAGACATAATTTCGTTTCAAAACCTCTGTAATCCAAAAAGTATATTACTCTATTTATCTAAATAAATCTTTTATATTTCTGACATAATATTTTTCTAAGCTCAGAGGGCAATTATTCTAAAAGCTTAGCTTACCTTTTACAAATACACAAGGGATCTTATCTCTTTACATTATACCTTGCTCTGAATACAGGAGCATATATTTAAAATTTTAAAGAATAAGTATGCTAGAATTTGTATCTAATAAAATAATGAAAAACAGTTCAGATTTTTGCATAATTTTTTTGTTAAATAAACTTATTGTAATAATAGCCCTGTTTACGTTTAGCTTTATTTTTTTTTACACTGTTTTTGTATGAGATTCAGAAACAACCGTTCACACGTCATTGGTAAGAATATCAGTATAAACTGGCCTTTTATTCTATTGGAATTCAGTACTACGCTAGGCCAGCTCAAGACCAACGTGTTACCATCGACTTGCGAAATGAAATGTAGTTAATTGATTCAAGCGTGACCTTGCGGAAATCCATTATAAAATACAATAGACATTGATATATTTAGTAACCTGTTCCGCTTAACTATTCCTAATGGGGCTTAAAAAACAGTGCCCTGATTTGGGCCATGTTACGGAGCGAGAGGAAATGGGAGGCCGTCACCTCCTTCTGCGAAGCAGTAATGCTCGCGAAAGAGGAGGCGGAACGCGTCAGGGAGAGGCAAAATTCACGCCCTCACGCTTCTAACCGCCGCAGGAGGAGACGCCCTGGGCGTCGGGAATCGCGAGCCGATTTCCGGCCACCGTAGGCGCGGGCTTGCGGATGGTGAGCAATGGGTAGCTCGCCGTCCGATAAGGACCAGGCCCGGGTCGACGGCGCGTTGTGTTTCACGTGCGCCTCAAAGAGATGTCAGCAGAATTTACGGGGTCCGCCAGGGCCGATGCCTGCCGGGGGTGCGAAGAAAACCGATAGGATCTCCCTATCGGTGCTCCCGGCAACAGGGCAACAGAAATAACACGGGTGGGTTTTAGTCAGTAAGAGTCGACACGCCCTTCTGCTCGCTCCATTCAGAGCGGGAGTAGTTATTTGATAATTTGAATTTGATATTTTGTGAAGGGTGGGCGTTTTTGGGGGACTGTCTTATGTAATTTTGACGTTCGAAAAGTGCTGATTCTCAGCCTAATTTGAATAAATGACTTTTGAATTTTGAATTTCCCACCCAAAAAAAAAGGCGTGCCGACAGAAGTGAAATCTTGAACAATTTTATTGTACAGGAAATACATTTAACGAGGTGTCGGTAACGGTAATAGTGTCGCTGTCTGTTTTTCCCATCTCATAAATGCCCAACGCGCCTAAAGAAGTTTTCACTTCAAAAACCCTGAAAGAAATCGACACGTGTTTCACCTCTCAATGAGGCTGTGACTCTGCGTCGCTCGCAGCGTGTTCGGGTCCTCGACAAGTCAATCGTCATCCTGAGGATGCCTCGTTGAGAGGTGAAACACGTGTCGATTTCTTACAGGGTTTTTTAAGCCCCTTTAGGAATAGTTAAATGGAACAGCAGTGCTATTCTGTAAAAATCTCACCGTGAATGATTAGGTGAAGTGAGCTTGAAAATGAGCTGCCAACAGTGTCAATCCCTAATATATGGTGGAATGACAGCTCACTTCAAGCTCACTTCACCTTAGCGTTCACGGTGAGATTTTAACAGAATAGCACTGCAGGTTACTAAATATATCAACGTCTATTGTATTTTAAAATGAAATGTATTTTTTTATTCTGTAAATAAACCAAAGTTTCGGCTATTATCACCGAAGTTTAATCTGAATCTATGGTGATCATCTGACCACTAGGTTCCGAGCAATTTATGCCGGCAAATTCTGGAACCATTGAGCTCCGTGCCGGGTGGCCACGTTAAGTTGTTTGCGGGTCTGGCGCGACCATCCGCTGATCATCACCATTCCTGGCGTCTGCAGCATGGCACTCCCGCTGGGATCATCGTGACACCAGGCTGAGCCAGGAGAGTACCGCGCTACTCCCAAGGGAATTAAAGGAATCTTTGTGACATTAACGTACCTACCCCTTTTCTCGTATTTTATATAAAATATTTAATGTTGATGATTTACGTGGTCTTATTTATCTCCCTTTCCACGTTCCCTTTTCAGTTTTACACGTTCAAAAACTATCTGCCTAGGCAGATAGATTTTTTCCTATGGGGTCGGCTTCCAGTCTAACCGGATGCAGCTGAATACCAGTATTTTACATGGAGCGACTGTCTATCTGACCTCCAAAACCCAGTAACTGGGTAATACGATACCCCTTGGGAAAATTGCTTGACAGAATTTCGGGCTTCTGACGACCCGTAACGAGTGACAAAGATCCACGAATGACAGCCGGAACCAACGGCTTAACGTGCTTTCCGAGGCGCGGAGGAGTCTCGACGTCTGAATATCCACATCTATTGTATTTTAAACAGTTCTAGGGGCCTACCACAAGCTCATAAAACAGTATTAATTGAATATTACTTAAGTGGGAGAAAGAGATGAAGCTATACGTCCTGTAAAGCTTCATCTCTTTCTCACACTGAAGTAATATTAAAATAATACTGCTTTATGAGCTGCACTCGTAGCATGACCACCGTAGAAACGAATTTTGTCGACGGAAGAATAGACAAAATGACAGATTGTGATTGTTTATCTGTCATTTTGTCTATTCTTCCGTCGACAAAACTCGTTTCTACGGCGGTCATGCTACACGTGCTGGTAGTAGGCCCCCAGAACTGTTTTAAATACAATAGATGTGGATATTCAGACGTCGAGACTCCTCCGCGCCTGTTTATTAAAAATACAAGAAAATACAGACGGTCCAAAAAAACCCTATAAATGCAATTATAACCAAATTAAAGAAAATGAACATAACTTTTCGATGTTGACAGTGAACTTATTATAGTGTACTGCTAACATCGAAAACTTTTTGCTCAGTTCCCATCTGGCTCTTCGTAAAATAAAAAGAATAAAAATAAATGCGAGTTTAGTATTTCCATTGTTTTTCCAACAACCAATACCGGTAAAGACTTTATACGAAGACTTCATATTATTTTAGTACTCAAATAAATGGTAGATATTTCAGACAATATATCGGGAGTGAAAACAGAAGAGTCGGTTTTAAACGTTCAAGTTTAAATCGAAATTGGTTGCCGCGGTTGTATTTACTTTGATAACTTTGCGATAGTTATGCAGTTCGATCGATTGAAGTAGTCTTTGTTCATATTTAACTACCTATAGAATGCAAAATATTTAGTTGATATCATAATAAAATATGGTTTTGGCAAAGATATAAATATGTCTAGATAGACGGGCAAAGATGTGTGCGTGTCGAAAAAAAATAGCGTCCATCTGTTAGCCGCTAAATGCACGCACACTAGAAAAACACAATGACGTGGCGCGAGTGTAAGACTTACTGTCACGCACACCAACATAAAAAATATGGCTTTTTTGTTTTAGTTCTTTTGAAGCGCGACTCTATATCTAGACATATGAATAATCAAAGGTTTTAGTTGTCAACCCTTTGAGCTATCTAAACCGCTACCTATATGCCTAGACAAGAGGCAATCGCTTTCAAAGCGTTTCGTATTACCCCGGGTCCACTTTCCAGCACGCGTAGCATGACCACCGTAGAAACGAGTTTTGTCGACGGAAGAGTAGACAAAATGACTGATAAACAATCACAATCTCTAATTTTGTCTATTCTTCCGTCGACAAAACTGTTTGACGAATTTGTTTTTATCGAATTTGTTTTTATCCAATTTGTTTTTATCGAATTTGTTTTTATTGAATTTGTTTTTATCGACTTTGTTTTTATCGACTTTGTTTTTATCGACTTTGTTTTTATCGACTTTGTTTTTATCGACTTTAAAAACAAAGTCGATAAAAACAAATTCGATAAAAACAAATTCGTCAAACAGTTTTGTCGACGGAAGAATAGACAAAATTAGAGATTGTGATTGTTTATCAGTCATTTTGTCTACTCTTCCGTCGACAAAACTCGTTTCTACGGTAGTCATGCTACGCGTGCTGGAGGCAAGACGATGTTAAGCAAGCGCGATAGTGTGGATGGCGCCTTCGTCTCTCGCCTCGCCTCGTGCGCGCTCCGCTCAGTGTCGGTTTTTTGACCGGAGTCAAAGGACGTGAGGCGCGAGGCGTGGCGGGCAACTAAATAAAACGAGAGTGTGGATGGGTAGTACTCGTGTAGTCTCCGTTTGTCGCGGCTCGTGCAAGGGCCTCCATGAGGCGCACTCGCAACAGAGTGAACCCGAAGTTTCTACTATGACTTCCAACAAAATTGACGCAAACTTTTCTGTAGTTAATATCAATCCAATTGACGATGATAGCAAATTTTTGAATTTGCCATCATCGTCATGATCAGTCACTTTTAGGCCTAGGTACCGACTACCAATCTCATAGTCGCCAATTTAGAATACAGGTTCAAATTAAAGTAGCTAGCAAACCTCTGCCGACGACTATCGATAAAGTAAAAAATAAATAAATTTGATGATTTTTTTTGGGGTCATCAACCGCGTTGTACTTGAAATATTATTAAAAAAATAGTTTTTTTGTGTAAACCTTACAGACGTGATGGGTATCGATATCTACACACGATAAAACAAACAAAAAAACAGATTTCTTAATTTATACTTCAAGTAACAACACGACCAGCGGTCGTTGACCATAAAAAAAGATTTGATTTTATTTTATTTCGATATCAGATTTGTTTTTATTAACCGACTTCAAAAAAAAGGAGGAGGTTCTCAATTCGTCGGGATGTTTTTTTTTTTTTAATGTATGTTCCCCGATTACTTGAAGACCGCTGGACCGATTTGAAAAATTCTTTTTTTGTTTGAAAGGGTATACTTTCAAGTTGGTCCCATTGTCATTTGGTCACGATCTGATGATGGGATCTTGGAGAAATCGAGGGAACTCTTCAAATATTATAGGCACATCTATAGCGATTTGGGTATTTTTGATGAACAGTTGACATAAGGCTATTGTTACATAGATACATTACAAACCAACCCACTAAAAAGTGAAAAAAAAAATCTTTTTTACAAAAAATACAACCGACTTCCAAACTACAAAGTGAAAAATAACTTTAATTTCGGAAGTCGGTGTCTTTGGATCAGTATTTTAGTTTTTTGACACCGAATTCCGAAATTAAAGTTATTTTTCACTTTGTAGTTTGGAAGTCGGTTGTATTTTTTGTAAAAAAGATTTTTTTTGTCGTGTTTAGTCTGCGGAGTTTTGCTAGTTAATTTCATTTGAACCTTTATAATTATATAAGTTGATATAACAGGATCACATTGTGTTCGACGCATGTACAAAACACAAAAGTTGAAATAACAGGAATCTACGAACGAAGAATGATTAATTAATACCGGTCATAAAGTTGCACTTGCCTCTTTTAACATGCCCTTTATTAGCCAGCCATAAGCAAACTATACTCAATCGACTAACAAGATAAAATTGGCAGTAATGACAATCACTTTATCTCAATAGAATTCCATTGCCGTCTCAATTTCTATCAATTTCGCAGTCCAGTAAATTCATCCGAGTTTCAGGATATTGGCAGTAAATCTGCATAGTATTGAGACAGTATAAACTTGCCGGACTTGCTTCACTGAATTATCATTCATCTCCATATTTCATTCCGATGCAACCAGCCAATCGACTGAGTTATAGTAAGGGACCGTCCTTGCATGAGGTATTATGATGGAGGAAGACGGCCTGGCTATATGGAATGTTGCTAATCCATGCGTCATGTTCGTGAACGGGCGCCGTCAGTTGGGACTGGTCATCTCTTAGCTGCCAGGGCTTATTTTTAATTTTTTGAATTGTTCTTTTTTTATCTTTTTATTACGGACGCTTCTAACGTGCACGTCTTTCTACATTGTTCTCACATGTATAATTTCAACATGAATGATGTAACCAATATTTTGTAACAATTGTTTATTTAAAAGAATGTCCGTGGAATTTCTTGCCCATTCTTCTCCATAGGTACCTACTACACTTTGGAATGGGCAACTAGCTTCATAACTATTTCTGACTGACCGACTCCTTGACAATTCAAAAGTTTGAGTTTATAGAAGTAGGCATGTGTAGGTATGTGAAATCCATATTGTAGTATTTTTGAATATTAATCAAGATTCCGTCGCGCCGTCGCACGGTGAGCTGAAAATCAGGGACTTTAATTTTTAAATGTCGTTTTTTTCTTGGATATGGCTTTTTTTTGCATTACTATCCTCAAATATTCATACAAGGTTAATTTAGTATACAAACGGAGGACTTGTAATTTTTTCACGAAAAATTTGTACCTATGAAGTTTGTATATAAAATCCATATCTTTGGAACCATAAGTTGAATCGTAATATCCTTACAGGAGGTTTTAGAACTAATTATTTATGATTTATTGACATACCACATAAACCGATTATTTCTGCAGGATTTTTTCATTTTTAAGCTATTGCATAGCTTTTATAGCGGGCTTTGAGCGCGGCGACCAAATCAAGAAATTCCGTAACGAAAAAAACCTAACACCCCCCACTCCGCCTACCATGTAATGACGGTTCCCATGACAACGTGATGTTGTCATGGGAACGTAATTTTTGTTTTATGTCATCACGTCATCATTCCAAGTGTAGCGTTGACAAATAGGAAGTATGGAGGTTACAAATGCTATGCAATAGCTTTACCGCGGCAGTCCCCGAGTGCTACACGTTTTTTTTTTTAAATTATTATTCTCTATCGATTCATTTTAATGCACCAAATCAAAATATTAAGTATTAATTAGCTAATTAATACTTGGTGTTTCGGCTTGGTGCTTTAAAACGAGTCGTTATAGAATAATAAAAAAATATACACATTTTTATTTATTTTTGATCCTGCAGAAATAATCCATCATCATCCGTTTACATGCTAAAGGTTTGTGGCTAAGTAATAACAGCCGCACGGGTCGATCGATCAGCTTAAGCTACGCTTGCCGCGGTTGGTCCGTGGACGGGTGACCATCTTTACATACCAAGGCCCCTCCGTGCCTCGGAAAGCACGTTAAACCGTTGGTCCCTGCTGTCATTTGTAGATCTTTGACAGTCATTACGGGTAGTTAGAAGCCCAAAAGTCTGATAACCAGTCTTACCAAGGGGTATCGTGTTACCTAGTGTAACTAGGTTGTGGAGGTCAGATAAGCAGTCGCTCCATGTAAATACTGGTATTCAGCTGCATCCGGTTAGACTGGAAGCCGACCCCAACACAGTTGGGAGAAAGCTAGGCAGATGATGGATCCGTTTACATGCTAAATTAACCTTGTGTGAATATTTGAGCGTAATAATGGTAAACAAAATCCATTTCCAAAAGAAAAATGACACTTAAAAATGGAAATCCCTATGTCTATGAAAGCTTATTTTCAGCCCGCCGTGCGTCGCCAGTCTGCACGACGCTTCAAGGCTCTTACAAACAGGCGCGACACGCGACGCGACAAAAAGACACCGCTCGTTGCGCGACGAGCGGTTCCTTTGTGTTGCGTCGCGTGTCGTGCTGGTCTGCACGAGCCTTCATGCGCGCCGTACATTGTGGTGGGGCAGGGGAGCAGGGCACATCATCTCCCTCATCCACTTTGTTTATGACTGCGAGCCGGGATGGACGCGGTGTCTAAAGCATCGAGCCAATACTTCAAAATAAGTGATGTAAACAAACAGTACACATCTTTATATATATAATTCTTCTGTGAGTGTGTATGTCACTGAACTTCTCTCAAACGACTGGACCGATTTTGATGAAATTTTTTGTGTGTGTTCAAGGGGATCTGGGAATGGTTTAGATTCACAATTTTGTCCGCTGGACAATGTTTTGACAGGACAACGTCTGTCGGGTCCGCTAGTATTCTACTATACTTGTACGAGTCATGTATTGTACATGGCACGCGCGCATTGCATACATCAGCACATTTCCGTCGCCTTGCACAAATTATAGTGCAACGCGACAGTACACCATCAGCGTTCATAGTAAGCTGTACTCATTCACACAACATTTATATAGCATTAGTTACGTGTTAATTAAATATATTCACCTACTGTCTCAATATTCTCTCAAATATTATGAATGTGTTAGATAAAGCGGTACGTTGCTCCATCACGCACAATGGCTGCACGTAATTTGGATAAAAAACGATGGCTACGGATTAACAAATAGATTAATTTATATTCAGAGGCATAAATAAGTTCCTCCACCGCCCCGACAATAAGCCTGTACCTTTAAATTCGTACCCTTATAATAATATTAATCCGATCCAGCCTGTCCCTTACTGCCGTCCCCCAGCGACCGTACCCAACAGGGGGTGCCCTAAGTATGTAGTCGCTTAGTTTGTAAGTTTTATGCCCTGGCTGGAGGCCTTAATTTATTGAAGCACCCACAGGAAAGTCCGGTTAAGCAGACGGCAACGTCTTAGGTTGACCTGCGAGATGCCAAAAATACAAAAAAGACAGACGGTCGATATATTTACATAACTACTGACAAAAAATTACAGTTGTAATTTGAAAATACGGATAATTTAAGTTGTGAGTGAATTTGCTTAAAAATACTTTCCTGACATGAGGTGGGTCTCCTAGGATTCGATAGAAATAGGGGGAAATAACAAGTAGGTTTATGTTATTTATTACGATGAACTACGGTTAAGTAAAATCCGTATTTAAAGGCGCGACGGATTCTGGTCGAACAATTGTTCTAATAAAGTCGCGTCGCACCTGTCCGCGAGAGCTTTTATATCAGAAGCAAATGAAGAGCTTTTACCAATCAGTAAAATATTCCCTAAAATCGTTTAAAAGCAAATAAAATGAAGCCATTTTGTATTAATCGGCAAACAAATGTTCGCTCGTAAAGATTAGTGACCCGAAGTCCTTCTTATCGGTGATATTAAAATAAATAGCTTTATATATAAAATGTAATAGGTTAGAAATAAATACGATAAAGTGTTGTTGCCAATTTTATTCTGAATTTATTCTGTATTGGGCTGTGTCGATACAAAGGTACCTATATTCCATTTGAAATAAGATTAGACATTTAAACAAACCTTTTTTACAGTCCGTTCAACCGATTTTGACTTCTATGCCGTAGGCATAAGGATGGCATTAAAACCAAAAAAAAGTGGTTACAATACCAATGTTTACTGCAGCTGCCATTTGTCATGCCACCAACGCAATAGAAGTCAAAATCGGTTGAACGAACTGTAAAAAAGGTTTAGTTAAATGTCTAATCTTATTTCAAACGGAAGTGTCATCACGGTCTGCTTGTTTTTGAACTTATCACAAAAAAGTGTCGTGGCTTCTGAGCCTTTAGGCACTTTTTTCTTCGTGAATGACTGACAACGTGGAAAGGCCTTATAGTGGTGCAGCCACCGCCTAGAGGCTAGGTGGTGGTTACACCACTTAGGCTCGTTACGTGCGAGTAAATTCGGGAAAATCACCAATAAGCCATTACACCACCGAAAGGCTTTTGTCAATCCTGTTGTAAAGTGTTGTAGAAATACAAAACGCTTTGAAAGCGATTGCCCCCTTGTTTCCCATACAGAAATTTCATAGAATTTCGTTTCGCAGAAAATGTTTCATATAATATTTGGTCTTTGTATTTTTATTTCAAATATTATTGTTTTAAAGACTATTTACTTTAAGGAAACATATTTCACAGAAACACAATTCAGTGAATTTTATAATCACATTTTTTTTTATTTAACCAACTTATAAATAGTATTATTATTTTTTAGCGTTGTTCTCTGTATTTTTTTCCATAGTATTTTATTTCAACGAAAATAGACGTTACGCTATCCATAATTTGATAAGGGTACCTATTTGAACGTCGAATTAAAGTCGAATGAGATCTTAGGTAGCAGGAGCGAGGTGAAGCGAGCTCGGGACTTGGGGCACCCCGACTCGGACAGGTTAGGTTATTCGGTATAGGGTATTAGGTTGCTCGTGATTTTTTTTTAAACCATACAGAAATTGGAGCCCCACTAAGCGCGGCTCCGTCGACTACGCTGACTGAAAAAAAATTATTTATCTTATAAATACTATAGACATTGACTATTGAATATTTGTCAAAGGTATGAATTGAAAAGTTTAGAAACTGTCACTTGATAAAATGTTTTTCTTGGTATCAAGTTTTATATGAACTAAACAATATGAGGATAAAGAATATCTGATTTGTTATTTTGTGATATGAATATCGAAACGTAAATTTTTATTTGTAACAAGAATATACGATTTAAAGTATTCTGCGTAATGATTATTCTATGAAATAATAATACGAGAAAAAAATTATGTGAAACGAAATTCTATGAAAATGAAAACTATAAAACAACGTGCAACCAGAGGGGGTTGCACGTTGTACCCCCACAAAGGGTGCCCTTAGCGTGTAGTCGTTTAGATTGTAAGTTTTATGCCCTGGCTGGAGGCCTAAATTTATTGAAGCACCCACAGGAAAGTTCGGTTTAGCAAACGGCAACGTCCTAGGTTGTCCTGCGAGATGCCATAAATACAAAAAAATAAAAAACGACAGATGGTCGATATATTTAAATAACAACTGTCAAAAAATTACAGTTGTAATTTGAAAATACGGGTAATTTAAGTTGTTAGGTAGTGAATTTGCTTAAAAAATAATTTCCCTGACATGAGGTAGGTCCCCTAGGATTCAAATGAAACCGGGGCAATAACAAGTAGGTTTAAGTTATTTACTAGAGACGAAATTCTATGAAAATGAACTATAAAACAACGTGCAACCCCCTCTTATAGACCCTCTGGTTCTATAAGTCTAAAGAGACAGTAATCACTACTAGGCGTAGTGATGGTGGGCTGATAACTTATAATAATTATTATATTATTATCATATACAGGGTGGCAGGGATATCGACGCGAAAACTGTTACCATGGATCCAGTACATGATTCTGAACAACTCCGCGTATTTTTGACTGTCGGTTATAAAAAAAAACAGCTTTTCCATTCATTTTGACCGTGTAGGTATTGCACTTTTCTTCTTTAGAGGTAAGATAACCAGTTCCTCTGTGTTTGAGGATTCCGGGTGAAGCTCGCTTCCACCTTCGGCCTGATCATCATTTACCATCAGGTGAGATGTAGGCCAATAGCTTCTGCATTGTGAATATTTTTAAGCTATTGCATGGCTTTGAGCGACGCGACCGAATCAAGAAATTCCGTAACGCAATGAAAATAAAACCTAACACCCCCCACTCCGCCTACCATGTAATGACGGTTCCCATGATGTTGTCATGGGAAACGTAATTTTTGTTTTATGTCATCACGTCATCATCCCAAGTGTAGCGTTGATAAATAGGAAGTATGGAGGTTACAAATGCTATGCAATAGCTTTACCGTGGCAGTCCCCGAGTGCCACACGTCTTTTTTATTTTTTTTTTGTAATCCTCGTAGTGTTAGGAAAAGGGTTGCCCACATTTCGCCAGTTGTGTTGTTTCGTATTTATGATATTTAGGTATTAGGTAATCTTTTTGACGATACGTACCTACTGCGTATACTGGTCAACAGGATAGAAGTTAATAGATTGGCTATAATTTATGTAACGAAACATAAAATATTTTCCAACTAATAGCAATTAATGGTGAAGGTGAATTCATCGTGAGAAAACCGGCATGTCCTAGAACCGAAAATTCGAAGACATGTGACATCCACCAACCCGCAGCTGGGCTCGCGTGGTGGATTACGGCCCACTCCCTCTCACAGAGAGGCCTGTGTCTCAGCAGTGGGAACATCATAGGCTGATAATGTATGTTATTACTTAGTAAGTAATTGTTATTATTCCTTTTATTTCATTTAAATACTTATAAATTATATATTTAAATATTAGAATAAAGAAAATATAAAAAATAGCAACCCACCGGTATCAGGAACAGGGTCCAAGCTACCGGCGGTCAGGACTCCAGAGAGAGGAACCTCCTGACAATGCAAGCGGTTTCCAGGAGTACCGCTTTCTGAATCAAGCCTTTGATCCAGCTGCCCAACGAGAGCTTCCTTAGGTGTTTGTCGAGGTTCTTGGCAATTAAGCCATTGGCTGTCACGACTATCGACACAATGATCGCTGAGTCCACATCCCACATGTCAACAATCTCGCGAGCCAAGTCAAGATTTGTTTATCTTTCTCGGCTTTCACGAGGTTGCCGTCATGCGGAACTGTTATCTCAATAATCATTGTGCGCCGTTCTACTGGATCCACCACCACTATATCAGGTTTATTGGCAACAATAGTCCTGTCAGTGATAATGGATCGATCCCAGTACACTGTGATATTGCCATTTTCCATCTGTAGCCCTTTAGTATGAGCGCATGACATTTTCATTGATGGAGCCTCTCATGCGCTGCACACTTCCGCCGGGAGCTGGGACCCTATCAGAGGCCGGTGGGCCTTGAGGTCCTAAGCCATCCAGCGGCCGGCGTCCTCCCCGTCGACGAGCAGGTGGTGGTGTCGTGGGCGGAGAGAAATACTCGTTGCTCGAGCTCGACGCAACTACAGCAGCCGGTGTTGTCACAGCACTCACAATGGGGCTGGGTACTGGTGGCGGCGAGGCGGAGCCGAGTGACGAGTCCGGAGGTGATGGGCGTGCTTTACGGGCGGCAGATCGTGTTAACATTTCTCTAGATTTCTTTCATTTCTGTTTTATCGGACGGAGGTGACATGACAGCTGATATCACCGGCAGTTTTTGTTTCATGTATTTTGTTCTTTTTTTAAATATATGTGGTTTCAGGTTTGTTTTTTGATTCTTTTTTACACCTTATAAACGATTAAACTGCGTGTATACTGCGTCGAAAGATATAAATAATATTAAATAAGGTGAAAAATCAGAAATGCTATTGCTATTATTGCTATGTAATAGCAATTACTTCGTACGTTATATAGGATTAAAAGAAGAACTGTAATTAAAGGAGAGAAGTTTTGCGGCGAACATCTGTAACAACTGTACGTGATGCGAATCTCGTATAACGTATGATAGTCATTATTTATAAAGGAAAATACTGTCTTTAGTTTCGAAAGAAAATATAGCTCAGGATTTAGGGTAGGACGCCAACCTTAGGAGAATATGTGGATAGATATAATATACAGGGTGGCAGGGACATCGACGCGAAAACTGTTACCATGGATTCGTTACATGATTCTCAATCCCCTGCGTTGAAATTTTTCGTCGGATATAAAAAAAAAATCTGCTATTTCATAAAAAAGTGCAATGCGTACGCGGCCAAATGTATGGAACAGCAGATTTAAAAAAAAATTACCGATTAAACAACGCGACAATATGGCAACTGAAGGAACACGGGTGGGTTTTAGTCAGTAAGTGTCTGACACGCCCTCCCGCTCTGCCTAGAACGGGAGAAGTTATTTGATAATTTCCCACAAAAAAGGGGGTTCAGAATAATGTACTGAATCCATGGTAACAGTTTTCGCGTCGATGTCCTTGCCACCCTGTATATGATAATAATATAATAATTATTATAACGAGCGGTCATAAAGGGCTGGTTAGACTCATACTCATAAACGCGGCGGGCGTCCGCTGTAACCAAATAGCGGTTAGGGCAAGTTTATACTAACTCGTATCTTATTCCATTTAATTTTTCAAGCAAAAGGTACCTACATTGCAGCCACAATAAAACAACTTCTCAACCTGAAACAGTAACCTTTTTCCAAACCAGAAAACTTCTTCCACGTGAAACGGTAAACTAAAATCCAGTTTCTTCTCGTTATAGAGTAAAAGGCAACACGGTATAGAAACGGCGATATTTTTCAAAGAAGTTCTGAACGAAAGTTTTAAGGAGCCCGATAAGAGTCATGTAGAAAGTTCGAAGTTGTAACGTTATATTTTGATAAAATCGGTTTACGAATGTTTATTTGTACAATAAATACATCGATACGTTGTTGTATGATTTCATCTAATCTTTTTCTTATCAATCAATCTGCCTAGCCTTTTCCCAACTATGTTTGGGTTAGCTTACAGTCTAACCGGATTCAGCTGAATACATGAAGCGACTGCCCACCTGACCTCCACAACCCAGTAACTGGGTAATACGAACCATATTCCACCGAAAATTTTCTCAGAAAAATTTTCATTTTTTTTTGTCGTTTTTCAGTTACTATTTCTTTATTTCAATGTAAAATTTCATTCTCTGTACGCAGTACTCTATTAATGTAAATAAAACAGCTGAAATAAAAAAACAGCAATGGATGTTGAAATTCTCGAACGAACGACGCGTGAAATCAGCTGTTCAATTTCTGCCTAGCTAGAGTTCTTCGACCTTGCCGCACCGCATACCTACTACCTGGCTACCCCTCCCAATGGTAGCGATACATTGCGTGTAAGGTAATAAAACAAATCAGGTTTATTAGATTCCCATAACGTTCCTGAAATAATTTAATGTACCGGTCATCTTAGTATTTTACACCCTGTATATTATGTGTGTCATCATCATCATCATCATTTCAGCCGAAAGACGTCCACTGCTGGACATAAGCCTCCCCCAAGCACCGCCACTTCGACCGATTCTGTGCTTTCCGCATCCAGCGGATTCCTGCGACCTTCACGGTCATCGGTCCATCTTGTGGGAGGCCTTCCAACGCTACGTCTTCCGGTACGTGGTTGCCACTCCAGAACCTTTCGACCCCATCGGCCATCCGTTCTGCGATCAATGTGCCCTGCCCATTGCCACTTAAGTTTGGCAATTCTTCGGGCTATGTCGGCTACCTTGGTTCTCCTGCGGATCTCTTGTATCTTGTCTCTTGGATCTCTTGTATCTTATATCTTGTGTGTGTTTGTAATCATAAATGTATGATATCATGGTCTTCCTTCAATCTAAGATGCAATGTTAATTAGAGAGATTTTATCCTTATGCGATCCTATCCATTGGTGTCATAAAAATGGGTGTTACTTTTTCGTATTTCTCTTGATTCGTCATTAGTAATTTATTCATGAACAATAAATTGTATCTGAAATTACACGGTGTAAAAAAAGAAAATTAAATTAACAATATAAAAATTAAATAACATATGGAAAAAAAAAACACGTTAAATATTACAACAATGAATAATACAACATCACATAGGAATTTCGTTATAGATCTTCAACAGCATAGAGACACTTATTCAACAGGAAACTTTTAAGTTGATTTTTAAAAGAGCTTGAGTAGATAGCACTTTTATATCTATAGGCAATTTATTAAATAATATTGATACCTGGGACTGTGCTCCACAATATTCAAATTAGGATGTACCTTGTAACGTTTAATGTTTTGTCTACGTGTGCCTTCTCTAATCTGTCGTTCTTCTGCTGTTTCATATTCATGTATACATTTGGCCATGTTACTTAGAAGTACAAATACATAGATGCTCGATACTGTAAGTATATTCAGATGTATGATTCGATTCACGATTCAGGCTAGCGATTTTTCAAAAATGTTTGAATGCATTTTGACTTCTATTCTAATCCAAATAACCTGTATTGTCCCATGGCCGGGCAAAGGCCTCCCTCTCCCTTTTCTACACAATTCTGTCCATTGCTAGTATCGGCCAGTCCTTTCGGTAGGAGTCAAGCTCGTCTCGCCATCTTCGTCTCGGCTTGCCGCGATGTCGTCGTGCGTTTAGTGGGACCCAATCTGTGGTTCTCTTAGCCCATTTGTCATCTGACACGAGGCAGAAATTTTCTTACTCAGGAAAAAAAAGTAGCCTGTTTCCTTGTAGTAAAAATTGGGCATTAGAATATATATGCTTCTTGCCTTTCGGAGCCCTCTTGAACTTTCCACTTTTTGTGTTAAGTATAGTCAAAGGAGACTGATTTTGACATCTCGATTTCTAGAATAAACATAATTTTGGTTGAACCACTTATGTAGGTACTTCTGACGGAAAGTTTTAAAGGACATGTCAAATATTCTCGCGGAACTACAAGTAATTATCTCATGTTAGCCAAAGGCAAATCAAGTTGGAGCAAATTGAGGCGGCTGTCTGGCGCAGAACAGTCTATTTGGATTCGGAGAAGTTATCTTAAAAATAAAATACCTATTAGAAAATTGAGGAGGTTTTAGTCGATCACTAAATTAATAATTCCCACTTTGATTTCTGAAAAATACTGATCAAAACACTTTCACACTATTTTTGTGATTTGCATAGCCTTGTAACTGCAATCAATTTGAATGTACCGCTCGTTGGCCGCTGCCTTGACGCCCCGCCCGCTGCCGCTCACCTCACTCATTCAGCTCGCGGGTGTTTGATCACAGCTCTAACTTACCCTACCCGGGGTGCCCTAGCTTGATTACTGCGACTAACTCTAATGCTGGGGCTGCATCTGCGTCTACCGTGACAAAGAAATGCGTGCCGAAGCTTCGTATATTTTGCTCGCTAAAAAGTTATCTCGCTAATGCGGTGGTCACATTAGCAGCTTCATAATTTTAACGAATTATCATGTAATAATCCAAGATGGTTCTCCATTATTTCGATAAAGCGTCTACGCAGTCCGGAAATAACAGTCGAAATTACCAACACTAGTCCGACCACGCGACACGCTTATTATGTACCGCCACCGGGGCGATAAGTGCTACGCAACCCGAACTATCGCGACGATAATCGATAATGGTTGGTCACATCTGCGTGTATCGTATCACTGTGCGAAGCTTCGTCACGATAAAAGCAGATGCGGCCCCAGCAAAACGGTACAGACAGTTTTTAGATCAGAAAGTTAAAAGAAGTTGAGTAAAAAGGCGATCATAAATAGAAGACCAAAAAGTTTTAAATATTCCCATAAATTACATAAAAATAATACCAAGTGTTAATAAATAAATAATTTATTTAAGAGACAACATAGTTACAGACATTAGATTTACAACATACAGGTGGTCGAGGCACCTGTGGCCGACGCCCCCGATTCGATTAATTTAATTCAAAGCAATTTTTGATCAAATGTTACTTCATCAGACTATTACTAGATCAGCCTCTGTTACTGATCTGCCTGTCAGGCACAAAAATATTTTACAAAAATAATAAATGTATATTGATTGTAAGTATATGAATAATATTAAATCATAATTATATTTATAACATAGAAATGCGATCTATTCTCTCTGCTATTTGATAGATAACTTTTGTTTAGTAAAGAAAAATGCTTTATTAAAGTGAAACTTTTATTACATCGTCTCAAACTTTTTCGTCTGTATGTTGCATGTCGCGTGACGGTCGGCCGCGGAGTAGGGATAAAGTGAAAGGCGCTCGCCAGAGCAGCCAAGGCCAATATGGCGGCGCCTATAGAAGTTTCACTTTTACCGTGGTTTCATAAAACCACACAATCCTTTTTTATTATGGTGAAACTCTTTTCTCATCTACTTTACTAAGTGAAAAAGCACAAAAATAAAAAGATATTAAATTAATCGAATCGGGGGCGTCGGCCACAGGTGCCTCGGCCACTGGGGGCCTAAGCCACGGACCCTTAAAAATAGGTCCCCTGGCTCCCAAACTATAAGTATGACCAGTATGGACCCACCCTTATAACTCGGCACATAAAATAGCGGTAAAAACAAGTGTTAATTAGCTCGCACATAACACTTAATATTGTGTTATTTTACTACACAGACTATATTATATATAATTTTTATAATCTACTATAAAATTAATCTACCTCACACCACGCCTGTTAACCCTTTAAAAGGCAAAAAGGGAACATTCAAATTAAGATGACATTTAAAAATGTACTTTTTCTTTATCGTGTACCTTATTAAGTATATAAATAAAATGAGGATTCAATGTTATATATATTAGAGTAACGCTCTCGTCTCCCTGTTTTTTTTTTTTTTGTTTGGGAAATTATCAAATAACTTCTCCCGCTCTGGGTGGAGCGGGAGGGCGTGTCATACTCTTACTGACTAAAACCCACCCGTGTTCCTTCGGTTGCCCTGTTGCCGGAGGCTACGATGTCCCTTTCGGCCCGTATTCGCAGCCCCGGCAGGCATTGGCCCTAGCGGACCCCGTCATTTCTGCTGACATCTCTTTGAGGCGCGCGTGGAACACAACGCGCCGTCGACCCGGGCTTGGTCCTTATCGGACGGCGAGCTACCCATTGCTCACCGCACGCAAGCCCGCGCCTACGGTGGCCGGAAATCGGCTCACGATTCCCGCCCCGGGCGTCTTCTCCTGCGGTCGTTCTTGTCTCCCCTATCTCGACAAATGTTTTCTTCGATATCTCCCGCCGAGAATGTGGTGCAGGCTTAATACATACTGTCATTTTGATTTTCCAGTAAATGTAAAGTAGCCTATTTTCTTCCCGAAATCAACAAAGGACCAGCACACTAATAACATAACACACTTCTAATCACAATCTGAATGATTTTGTTTGAAGAATATTGCTAATCCATTGCTTCTTAAGTTCGAAAAGTTTTTCCGCCCAACAACGTAAACAACGCAATGAATGTTGTTGAACTGTCAAACTGAAAGCCATTACTACTATAAGTGTTTTACGCAATTATCCCGCTGTTCAATTTACATTGAATTGACTGTCAATTGAATTTGTTCGCAATTTATAAAGCTAAATTACTATCGATCTTGTCAAATCCTATTTGTCTTGTATATGGAAATACGAGACAGTGATGCTGTGTTCAATAAAACACGAAGAATACAGAATAATTCAGTGTGACATCAATATACAAATACTGTCTGAAGATTATGTGAAATCGACGTTTTAAGCAGTCTCAAACAATTTTCTTTATTTAGATTCTTATTTTCCTTATAAAATTGACTGTCTTGTCGTTGGTATCAATTTGTATTGATTGATTGAGCGACAGGATACCCTGAAATACCTAATATACCTCGTGTGTCATCTCCAGAGACTCCACTTATGTAAGCATCAATTCTCTTATCAATACGGATGATGACTAAAAATTTATATTTAGTCCGTCAGTCAGATATTATATAAATATTGGACACATATTTTTTTATTTTTACTTAATCCAAATATTACGGCGATACATTGAGTTAAAATATACCATGACGTCACAAGTATGTAGATTTTATACTTACTTGTGACGTAGCGACCCCCACTCCCCAACTTTAAAGCGTTTTATCTAAATCATTTTTTTAAAGCAAAAAATACGTGTTCAATATTTTTTTATTATCTGACTGACAGACTAAATAGTTTTTTTTTTACCCAAGCATCATCCCTATTCTCATCATACCCGCGCGTCATTGAATTGCGCGGCACACAGAGTACACGCAATCTGTGTGGTTCTTTCCTCAAAAGACCATTTCAGACACCATGTAGTGTCTTCACAAATGATATGACCAAGATTATGTCTGGACTTTAAAAGAGACTGTGACCTCTGAGTTTGTTGCGGCCGTTCTTTTCAGAGTAGTCAGATAGGAAACACCGGCCTCATTTAGTTTTTAAAATATTATTGACGTATAAAAGTGTTTGTACCTATTTACAGAAAATAATTTTATTTTATTTCATTTCAACGGTAAAGTCATGTTATATGTGTTTCTCACAGAACACGGAATCGCCGCGCCGACAGCGTCTAGAGATAGCAGTAAGTACTAATAAAATTTGTGGCACTGGAAATGCGATGAGCGCACAACTTCTGTCACAAACTCCCATTCAAAACCTCTAACAGCGGTTGCCGAGGCATTTCCGTGTTCTGTGGTTTTTCTACTACTTCAACCAAATGCCTTCCAATTTTAAAAGCTCGGTACATTTGGCGCAATCGTTCAGAAAGTGATGATTACATCACTGCCACGGCCTGCAAAAGGGGCTGTGATGGACTCACGTATGTGTGCCTCGGCCCACATTTTAACGTTCATCTATCAATGCCCTTTTGCAATCCCCGGCAGTAGTCTACGTATAGTACTTTTCTCAAATAATGCGCGGAAATTCAAACAAAGTAAATATATTATAAATTCCAGAATCAATGACGTTCAATGATAATTTTTCACGCGCCAATATGTTCTTTTTTTACTTTAAACAGCTCTATTTGCAAGCCAAATTGAAATTTAAATAAAATCTTTAATAAGTTACGTCCTTGCCGTGTGTAAATAAAAATTGGTATTATTTTTTTAAATTACACGTAGAAGATTTCATAATCATTTATTTGGCCGCTAAACACAACAAGATTTTCATACTAACATTGCCGGCCGTCTGCTCACATGTATTTGACCAGTACAGCATTTTCGATTTATTTTAAAGAAGGTTGTCAAAATAGTGCTCGAATTTTCAACCATGTTTGACAAATTGTACATTACTGTCGTGGCCTGCAACAGGAGCATTGATGGACGATCGTGAAAATGTGGGCCGAGGCAAAGCCGAGGCACACATACACGAGTCCATCAATGCCTGGCTGCAGCCAAGGCTTGTATAGTACTTTTCTCAAATAACGCGTAAATCCGAGCTTATAAGGAAACTGAAGAAGAAAATATTGTGATTATAAGGACATATAGTCATACTTTCCTAAGTGAACTCTTTAAACAAGAAGTTCACTAAGGAAAAAACACGTTCATTGTTTTAAAGCCATTACCTAGCATAACATAGCTTCCGAGGTAAACCTTTACGTCCAATTGATAGGCTTCAAAATGTAATCCGAGTTTATTTATGTAAATCGCGTAGATACCGGTAATCCCGACTCAATATTCTGTCAGATGTATTATACTGACTCAATTTGAACACGGGAAATCATATTCAATGTTGATTTGGGTAAAAGTACCTAAATATAGATTGTTATGACATATTTATGTTCACTAGAACTTCAGAGTTGTCTTTTGAGTAATCTACGGTTTATAGAAAATCCTATGAAAGTCTGTCTCTGATCAGTAATTCTACTGTTAAACCTTTTGTCAGCTCCTCTGATTGGTTGCCCAAAATAACCATAGCCAATCATAAGAATTATAATCAGTTTATTATTATCAATTAGTTATCATGAAATTGGAACTTGGGCCCATCTGATGTCAAAAACTTCTGCCTATTTAAAATTGCTTTACCACATAGGTTTAGTCCACAAAAGATATGCCTTATAACTCGATTTTTATAACTGTGCGCTTGGATCAGTCAAAATCGTAGGATGTTAGTATTGAATTCACCCGCCTTGCCGGTTACCTCCTCAGTGCCCCGATGCCTCTTAAGGCAACGATAACCGACCTTTAATAATTTTATAATGAAAATTATGTCTAAACGAGTAGTGTTAATGATTTGGAAAAAAATTATGTTAAATTAGAGCATTTTTTGAATAACTCAATACAGGCATATTTTAGATTATGGTTATATTACATAGTGAAATTAATTTGTAAAATTATGTCTACCACGGATAAAAAACTGAGAAGCACGCAAAATCTATCAAGCGTATTTTTCGGAAACTTTCACCATTTTAAAGGTAATTTAATTATTAATTTTTTAGTATACGTGTTTTATTAAAATACTTTTTGTTTTATGAATAATAAATTAATAATGCGTCTAATTTGGGATAGCGCTCCTTGATGGGCGAGTCCTATTACTGGCTGGACGTACGACGCGTTGCGTGAGCTCAGTACAGAACACGCAAGCTAACCACTCAAGGTCACTGTCATATATCTGCGTCTTAATACGGTCTACACAACTCGTGTCGTCTCCACAGTTCTGTCTTATTATTCGTTAAGTTGTTATTGTTATTATTTAAACCAAATAAACTGTATTATTTTGACGTTGACAGATTTGGGGCAAAGATAAAAAAATCGAGTTATACATGTCATTGCGCCCGTCTCCCAGAAAAAAAAAACAGTCCCATGTGACTGTAATTTGATTGCCAGCAATATAGCTGCCTGCCATTCTGCATTCCTAGTTTGAATCGGCTCACATCACAGCTCCGGTCAAATTGATCGTGATTGGAAAATGTTCGCCCGCACCAGCTATTCCTGCGTTCACGATAACCTTACAAAAACTTCGGTAAATTTCTGAACATGTCAGCAGTAACTCTTTACTCGTAAATTTTATTCTTATAAGGTCAGGAAAATTAATTTTGAAGCAAATTAAGTACCTACTTTACATAGGTAAAATATCCACGTTACATTTTTAACGTAGCCACTTGCATCGTATAATATGAGCAAGGTTTAATAGCTATTATTTGATGTAGATTATGATGATGAGCAAAACATGCTGTTGTTTCTATAAAGAGTTATAATTAAATACATGCATAATCAGTCTAATGTTCCCACTGCTGGGACACAGGCTTCCTCTCAGTGAGAGATATTGGGCCGTATACCACCAACCGCGTGGGTTGATTGTAGTCATATGTCTTCAAATTTTTGGTTCTAGAGGCGTGTACGCACGAACGAAGAAGAACATGGTGAAGACGCACATCGTACACTTTGTTCGTATGTGCGCACCACTAACGAACATCAAATACTGTGTTCGTCAAAAATGTTCGTGGCGATCCAATTTCGAATCCATGGCTACTAACGAGAGCGAAGTGGTTGAGAACGAACTGCGTTCGTATGGGGTTTGTGCTTGCTTTGCAAATTTATATTCACACGTGTTCACCATGTTTTATTCGTTCGTGCGTACACGCTTTAAGACATACCGAAGATATATTCTCACGATATTTTCCTTCATTTTGAAAGCAGATTAAATATATGCAGTCCGGGAAAAAAAAAATTAAGCAAATTGACACCCTACGCCAATTTTCCGTATTATTCCGCATACAAATGTCAAAGTATGACAGTTTTGATTTGAATATACGGAGTATACAGGGTGGTGGGGACATCGACGCGAAAACTGAAACCATGGATTCAGTACATGATTTTGAACCACCTTGCGTTGAAATTTATCGTCGGTTATTTAAAAAAAATCAGCGGTTACATACATTTTGACCGCGTGAGTAGTGAACTTTTCTATGAAACAGCAGATTTTTTTTTTTAAATAACCGACGAAAAATTTCAGCGCAGGGACTTCAGAATCATGTACTGAATCCATGGTTTCAGTTTTCGCGTCGATGTCCCTGCCACCCTGTATGAGTTGGTAGACAATTTGCTTAACTATTAATTTCCCTGACTTTACATAATTAAATATAATTTAATGTAGAAACAAAGTGATACATACCACTCATAAAGTTGTATATAAGCGGGTTGACAGCGGAATTGGCGTAGCACATGACGTGGCTGATCAGCGCTATACAGGTCATGACGTCACTCTGTTGCACGTCGTATGCCACCCTGGGAAAGAAACACAGTTTAAGAGTAAATATTAAAAAATGTTTGGTTTTTCTTACTAAACACAGCTTTGGGAAGTATCAATGTTTGACAAAAAATTAAGTGGCAAACAATTTTGTACCATGTGCGATGTAACTTTTAAATGTCACCGTGGCAGGGCTTCCTACAATTACTTATAGTAGAGCTCAAGAAGGACAATAAATATTGTATAAAAAAACCAGCCAAGTGCGTGTCGGACCACGCACAATGAAGGGTTCCGTAGTTGGGATGAATTTATCCCAAAAACAAACTTAACTTTGTAGTTGAAAAATATGTTCTCCCTGTACGGAATGTATGGGAAAACATGTTTTTGCAACTGCAAAGTTAAGTTGGTTGATTATTACTCGTTAACCTGTAAAGCCTACTTAGCTGTGATAGTTTTCCTTTTAATTTCGTTATATAAACTACTGTTAAGATTTTTTTCACATACCCAAAACCAACCATTTAGCCGGCAGGGGGGGGGGACACTTGACTCTAACAAAAATTAGCACTTTAAAGCTTAATATTTCGCAAACGAATCCCTGAATCCAAAAATGGTTTCCCTAAACTCACAATATTTTTGAAGGACCTTTCCAATGATACCCCTCACTATGGGGTAAAAAAATTAAAAAATAAACATCACCACTTTACGTGTATGAGAGATACCCTAAAAAAAAAATGTTTTTCATAATTTTGTTTTACCACTTTGTCGACGTAATTAATATGTAAACCTATGCCAAATTACAGTTTTCTAGTACTACGGGTCTCGGAGCTAGACCGCGGACAGACAGACAAACAGACAGACAGACGGACATGACGATTCTATAAGGGTTCCTTGTTTACTACGGAACCCTAAAAACGAATACCATATCTCTTGAACAGTCTGCCAGCAGACATTTATTTATTTATTTAAATGCCTTAAAACTACCATTACAGGTCTTAACCTAATGCGATAGCCAAGTCACACAAAGAATAAGAAAGAAAAAATTATAGAAAATTATTTATAACATAATGTAAATAACAGTACTTTTGCGAATTCACCCCAGTAACATGTAAATATATCAATTTCGAGCTGAATACTATTGATGCGAATTGCTCGAGTCAGAGGGGTTTTAGCCAGCAAGTTGGTTCTGGCTGATGGTACGACCAGCAGTGGCGGGGGCCGTCGCCTCCACACATAATGGTCAGGTACGTACAAGTGCAACCGCTGCAGCACTTTCGGGTTGTGCACTATGCCTCGAAGCAGTTTCACTATGTACGACACCAACGTAAATTCCCGTCGCACCCCGAGTTGATTGTACCCCACCATACCCAGTACGAATAGAGTAGGGTACATCAAAGGGTAAAATGGGTATACCCCGTAAAGTTTCATGTACAGGTGGCAAACAAATTTGTTCTGGACTCGCTCCAACATCACTGAATACTTACTCGACATAAGAAGTGAAATGAACAAAAATCGTTTAAAAAATAAATAAAAAAATATCATTTAGAAACATGTTTAACACGTTAGTTAACTATCTTAAACATGTTGAAGTTTATGCTACCTATAAATAATAATTAGTTTTAAGTACAAAGTTTATTGAATGTATAGAGACTCACCGACCCCACAGTCAGGCTTATTAGTTACACTTATTATATATGAATAAAGATAAATAAATAATAATAAACAGGGTCCAGTTTTCTTGACAAATACCTTTCCTAAGCAGTCTTGATCTTATGTCAAAAAGTTGTAGCTGTTATCAATCTCTCGGAAGAAAAACTTTTTGCTCAACTCTGTAATAAAAATTGAGCAAAAAGTTATTCGTCCGAGAGATTGATACCTAAGCCAAAATGTGTACAAGGATAAGTAACAGTTTGGTACCAAACATTTTTAGGGTTCCGTAGTACGTCAAAAAGAAAAACGGAAACTTTATAGGATCATTTCGTTGTCCGTCCGTCAGTCTGTCAAGGCTGTACTGTGCTGTCTCAGGAAAACGTGGAGGTACCAAGTTGAAATTAATATCAAAACGTAGATCTATGTTCCCTTGGAGCTCTAAAAATCAAGCTTCTAAATTAACGCAATAAAATACGGCCGTTTATGTGACATATTTTGACATTACATGACACAAACCAGAAACACGGTGTTCGAGGGTTTGAATAAAAAGAAACGGAGTCTGCAATGTTGTGGTTGCAGCTCTGGCTACTTCGATAAAATATGATTGATGATATTATAGTTGCCCTTGAACTTTTGCTTTTAGTAACAAAGACCTCTGTGCGCCATTCCTTTGAGTAAACACCCAGAAGTTGACAAGATATACTCGCAAATAAATCAAAACGTACAAGGGTACTTCCCGTTGACCTAGAATAATGAAATTTGCCAAGAAGCAAGGTCTCACATCACAAGTAAAGAAAAAGTCAGAAAATTGATAATTTGTAGTTTTATCACATAAGTTTTTTTTTTTTGCAAACTTACATTTGCAGTTGGAGAATTGACCGTGACGTATATCGATGTATGAGAGAATATGTTTCTCAACTGTTAAGTTTGTTCTTGGGATAAATTCATGCCAACTACGGAACTCTTCATTGTGCGTGGTCCGACACGCACTTGGCCGGTTTTTTAAGGAAAATAATACTTAATCTGGTACAAAAACATTTCCGCTGAAAATAGAAACTTCTAATTTGAAATCTATAGTCCAAGACGGAAGTTACATTTTAAATAAATCCAAAACTTTATTTATAAATTGATGATCCGGCTTGATGCATGTTTTAGCATTTTTTGTAATTTTGGTGGAGTAATACTGCCCTGCTAAGCCCAAAGGCGGTATCTCTGAGATACCCCCTTTTCGTTTTTTTTGTACCATTCAATAGCTTTAATAATTTCCCATCTAATGGTATAAGCGAAATAGCGCTATATATAGCGCTATATCGCTTATAAAACATTTAAAAAAACCACTAAGAAGTTTTTTATATCTCCATTTTTCCATACATTACAATTTACAAAAAGTCAATTTTCTCAAAACTTACTCCGGTTGAGATGCCTTTGTGCTTAGCAGGGCAGAATAGCCAATTTCCGGATCGAAAATCAACGACGTATGAAATTTAAAAGCATGCCTGGAGTCTGGATTTGTGTCCGGTTGATAGCAATAAGCTTGCCCTCTATTACAGGGGACTTAAATATAACTGGCGAATTGTGGGTGTATTATAGGTATACCTCTGCTTTAACCCTTTGGGGAATACAGGCGTGAAGTTTGCGTTTAATTAAAATAGATTTTAATTTTTATTATTTTATTTTTGTATAGATTCTTTTCCATTTTGTGAATGTGAGAATGCTGTAGGCTTAGTGGACTGTAGATTTTTTGACCATTTTCTATTTTGTTAAGTACCTGGTACTTGTTGAAAGACCTACACTGTCCTCCCATACTTACTATCACTGTTATTTGAAAATATTGTAAAAGCCAATTATTAAAAAAAAGTAACCGTGGAGTTTCTTGCCGGCTGCTCCATAGGAAACGACCAATTGGAATCGTGCACCTAGCTTCTGGCGTTTCATAAGTGCCCATTTAGGTTTATGTATTTTTTATTTTTTACGATATTATATTCGTATGTTATAATTTCCAGAAGCAATGGTGGCCCAGTGGTAACGGCCGCGACTTACGAGTTGTAGGTCGTAGGTTCGAACCCAGACAGGCGCTTTACTTTGTGTAAATTATTTCATCACCACTGCTCTCAAAACGGTGAAGGAAAACATCGTGAGGAAACCGGCATGTCCTAGAACCTAAAATTCGAAGACATGTGACATCTACAAACCCGCACTGGGCCCGCATGGTGGATTACGGCCCACTCCCTCTCACAGAGAGGAGGCCTGTGTCCCAGCAGTGGGAACATTTATAGGCTGATGATGATGATGATGAATTTCTAGAAATGCGATGTTCGAGGGTTTGAATAAAAAGAAACGGAGTCTGCAATGTTGTGGTAGGAACTCAATACTCAATACGTTTATTGAACTCTTGCTACTTCGATAAAATATGATTGATGATCTCATAGTTGCCCTTGAACTTTTGCTTTTAGGAACAAAGACCTCTGCGCTATCCCTTTGAGGAAACACCCAAAAGTTAACAAGATATCACTCGATCTTAATTAATAAAATGTCCCTTAACAACAGGAGGAGCTCACGCGAATTAATTAAAACTGCCAAAAATTGTCAAGGGATAAAATAATACTCTTGAAGAAACATTGTTCTAAAATATGACTTTAATAAATATTTTTTCCGCCTTCGAAAATTCCAAAGAATAAAAAAATTCTTGGGAAGTGGTTGCTAAGGGTGCTTACTTTGAAAGTGATATAGCGATTTCACAACAACCTGATCCCGGATTTTTTTAAATAATAATCTTTCAGCGTGAATTTCGGGAAAGTATGATTGAATAATAATGTAGGGATGGCGAACCTTTTTGTATAACATAACATAACATCACGCCTTGTTTCCCCGGGTTGGGCAGAGGTGTCCCTGTAGCAGGTACACCCACATTTCGCCAGTTATATTTGTTTGTTGTTATGTATCTGTATGCCAAAACGAACTAATAATTGCATTGCATTTAAGGCTCCGTTCACGGCCTCGAGCGACACGACTTGGGTCAAAAGCGACAATCGCGCGCATCACCTGTTTCCGTCCGTTGCTTAGGAAGTCGCATCGCGGTAACTCAAGGAGTCATGATATATGCTCTAAACAACTTCTTACATTTGTTTTGTGACGATGTCACAAAACGCGTGTAGCTTGAGGCCAAATGACTTCTCTTTATGTAGATAGTTTTAGCTACACTAAAACCCGAAGAACTCTTGCTCTTGTTGTATATTATAAATCGACCTTTAGTTCAATGAATGCCATTCTCAAAATCTCCAGTCACATGACATTCGTGGCACGCGTGCAATATATAGGTATCCACCCCTGATCTAGCATAAGCTAATTTAGCTAGGAATTTTCTAACTATTCGCTTTGAGTGGAAAAGGCTTTCAAAAAGGCAAGTATTTATGGAAAAATCTTTACGAGAAAGACCTGCCAGATAAAAAATCTCTGTGCATTTCTGGATTTAAAGGGTCATTGTTGGTGCATGAGAATTTCAGCTATAACACTTCGTCTTTTCATTATATGTTCTAGAATTTTTAACTGAGAATTACGGTTGTAATGTAGATTCAGAAATTTTACAGGTCCGAGAAGTTCCCTTTCTGAGATTTTTGAAGTGAAAACTTCTTTAGTCGTGTTGGGCATTTTTGAAGTGGGACTAAACCATTGATTTCGCGACCTGTCACCGAAACCATCGAGTAAAAGACATCAACGCGTTTATTACCGCGGTGCCGATTTTTTTTTCAAGTTTTTTAACCGACTTCCAAAAAGGAGGAGGTTATATGTTCGTCGCGTATGTTTGTTTTTTTTTATTTATTTTTTATGTATGTCCACCGATTTCTCCGTCAATTGTGGACCGATTTTGAAAATTATTTTTTTGTTTGAAAGGGTGTGCTCTCGAATTGGTCCCATATAAATTTTATTAACTTTGCTTTGATAGTTTTTGAGTTAGCTACAAAATACGTATTTTTTTCCCACTTGCTATGTAGATGATATGATAAGTTTCTGTCACTGGTAGCAGGTAGTGGTATTCGAATGTGTGTGGGGTAGGTACTACAACTAAAAAGTGAAAAATAAAAACTTTTTACAAAAAAAAACAACCGACCTCCAAAAAAAAACACTACAAAGTGAAAAATAACTTTAATTTCGGAAGTCGGTGGCAAAAAACGAAAATACAAAACACAAGACACCGACTTCCGAAATTAAAGTTATTTTTCACTTTGTAGTGTTTTTTTTTGGAGGTCGGTTGTTTTTTTTTGTAAAAAGTTTTTTACTTCTGTCGGCACTCCCGGAGTGCCACTGTTTTTAGGGTTCCGTAGTAAACAAGGAACCCTTATAGTTTCGTCATGTCCGTCTGTCTGTCTGTCTGTTTGTCTGTCTGTCTGTCTGTCTGTCCGCGGTCTAGCTCCGAGACCCTTAGTACTAGAAAGCTGTAATTTGGCATAGGTATACATATTAATTACGCCGCCAAAGTGGTAAAACAAAATTATGAAAAACATTTTTTTTAGGGTATCTCTCATACACGTAAAGTGGTGATGTTTATTTTTTTATTTTTTACCCCATGGTGAGGGATATCATTGGAAAGGTCCTTCAAAAATATTGTGAGTTTGTAAAAATTATTTTTGGATTCAAGGATTCGTTTGCGAAATATTAAGCTTTAAAGTGCTAATTTTTGTTAGAGTCAAGTCCCCCCCCCCCTGCCGGCTAAATGGTTGGTTTTGGGTGTGTGAAAAAAATCACAACAGTAGCTTATATAACGAAATTAAAAGGAAAACTATCACAGCTAAGTAGGCTCTACAGGTTACCGAGTAATAATCTTCCAACTTAACTTTGCAGTTGCAAAAACATGTTTTCCCATACATTCCGTATGGGAGAACATATTTTTCAACTACAAAGTTAAGTTTGTTTTTGGGATAAATTCATCCCAACTACGGAACCCTTCATTGTGCGTGGTCCGACACGCGCTTGGCCGGTTTTTTTTTTGTGAAACTTCTACAAAACAAAATATGAATGTACACTGACAATTTTCATTTTAATTATTTGCGAAATCTCACTGTTCTGTTTTTATAAGCGAAGATTTGTAGTTGGCTGACAGTTACATTTACGTATAGTTTCGTTCTAGTAAGTCTTCCAAAGATCATAAACAAATAAATAAAGATCTTTTCAAGCTTCATACTTTCAAGCTGCATACTTTTAAGAGAGTGATGTAAAAGAATCGGGTACAGCTCTGGGGGCCTACCACCATCTCAAAAGCAGCATTATTTTTATATTACTTCAGTGGGAGAAAGAGATGGAGCTATACGTCCTGTAGAGCTTCATCTTTTTCCCACACTGAAGTAATATCAAAATAATACTGCTTTATGAGCTGGTGGTAGGCCCCCAGCACATGACTCACAACATTGTTTAAAGTAGTTAATTGCCTATAAACCAAATACTTAGCTTGTTCGAATGTATCCTTTCTAAGAAGTCTTCAAGATAAGACAAGATAAGAATAATTATCAGATATTTATCTGTATAATTGAACGAGATATTTGCCATTCCAAAGTGAAATAGACTGGAAATTGGCATAATAATGGGTAACGTTTAATTTTCTCGGCCAACTTCTCAGAACCTGAATGGAATATAAATTGTACTGTTAAAACGCTTTTGTTGCTCGTTACTTGAACTATTGACCTTAGGCGATAGATAATATTGTTTCATGATCTGTACCCTAATTGGGTAATGCATGACCAATCACAATTGGTTTCGATTTGAAACAGATTGCTAATCCATTGCTTCAGAAGTTGGAAAAAAAAATTGCTCAACAACTTTTTTTTTTTTGTTGATTCTGCTACATGGCAATCTGTTCGAGGAACAATAAGCCACTTCCTTGGCTGATAAATATCTGTCTTAAATTGTGATCTACGAGAGCCATAAACTGTTGAAAAGTTTCTTTCCAGCAAACTCTCTCATCGTCTCATTGTGGGAATCTTTTGGTGAGATTGGGATGTCATGTCTCCTCAGTCGGGTATGTTGAAGTCCACCCTTTCCGCTCAGAGTCTGTGCTAGTTCATTCACGTGGGTTGTTAGCTTCTCCTGGTACTTCAGGCTGCTTTAGACTATTTCTTGCCGGTCAGTTTTTATGCCGAGATCTAGGCACATGTATTTATTACTAATACACTGGGGATACCGAACATAGTTCTTAGTGTTTTGCTTTGGAATCTTTCTAGTATGTCTATGTTGCTATTACTAGCGGTTCCCCACAACTGTATGCCGTAGGCCCAGATGGGTATTAATATTGTTTTATATGTCAACATTTTATTGTTGTCACTTAGTTGTGAGTGGCGTCCAATTAACCAGTTGAGGTTTCGAAGTTTTCCGTCTAGTTGCTTTCTTTTGGTCCAGATGTGCTTTTGCCATGTCATGTCATGCCAAACAACTTTAATAACGCAATAAATGTTGTTGAACTGTCAAAATGAAACAATCTTTTACGAAAATAATTTACGCAATTAGAGTACTGTTTTGTGGAAATCTTAAACTTTAGGGCCAAGTCACCTTCAGCGCCATGTGTATCTTTTTGTCACATAGTGTCTGGAACATTGTATTTCCAAAAGTATACACATCTTTCTGATAGTGCCCGAGATAAAGGCTGTGTCTAGTTTGGGACCAACGATACCTACGGTCCTCACCGGACACGGCTGCTTCGGGAGGTTCCTGTTCAGGATAAGTCGGGAGGAAACGCCCGGGTGTCACCATTGTGTGGATCGGCCTGAGGACACGGTGGAGCATACGGTGGAGGTCTGCCCGGCTTGGGCAGAGCAACGCCGTGTCCTCGTAGAGGCGATCGGCGGCGGTGATCTCTCGCGTCCGGCCCTGGTTCAGGCCATGGTACGGAGCAAGAGGAAATGGCAAGCCGTCACCTCCTTCTGCGAAGCGGTAATGCTCGCGAAGGAGGAGGCGGAACGCGTGAGGGAGAGGCAAATTTCGCGCCCTCACGCTCCTAACCGCCGCAGAAGGAGACGCCCGGGGCGAGAATCGCGAGCCGATTTCCGGCCACCGTAGGCGCGGGCTTGCGGACGGTGAGCAATGGGTAGCTCGCCGTCCGATAAGGACCAAGCCCGGGTCGACGGCGCGTTGTGTTTCACGCGCGCTTCAAAGAGATGTCAGCAGAATTGACGGTGTCCACTAGGACCAATGCCTGCCGGGGGTTCGAAGATAACCGATAGGGAAATCGTGGCCCTCGGCAACAGGGCAACCGAAGGAACACGGGTGGGTTTTAGTCAGTAAGAGTCTGACACGCCCTCCCGCTCCACCCAGAGCGGGAGAAGTTATTTGTTAATTTCCCACACAAAAAAAAGGGTAGCCCGCGAAATTCAAATTTTCTTACGTTTTTTGCACTTTGCAGTTCAGTGTCAGGTTTTGTATTGATTAAAATATGATTTGCGGTCGTAACAAATTACTAAATTATAATCATTACAATCAGCAATACAACTCCATAAGTTAGCAAAAGTGTTAAATGTCATGATTTCATGAAATCATGACATTTGACACCTTTATCTTCTTCTTAATCACTATTGCTGATTGTAATGATTATAATTGAGTAAAGCCATATTTGTTACGGCCGCAAATCATATTTTAAAACCTGACACTGACCTGCAAAATGCAAAAAACGTAAGAAAATTTGAATTTCGCTGGCTACCCTGACGCTTCCCCCTTAAGGGGTGGCGCTGAGGCTGTTGAAGTTGAAAATCTTGTGTAAATTTTTTTCACGAAAAATATCAGGCTTCTATGGAATAACAAGCAAATTAATTTAATTTACCTATAAATTTTTATTTACAGTTTTTATGAATCAAATTAGATTTTAGTTTTTTATTTCTACAGTATAAACGTTATTTCATTGTAATACAAAACTGTCAAACAGATGAAGTAAAGTAAAGTAAGTAAATGATTTCTTTATTTTATTATTGTAAAAATGTTTGAAAATTTTTCCTCTCATTTTCTATCCCTCTCCTGGGCAAAGGCCTTCAACTGCTTCTATTAGGCAAGATTATAATAAATTCAACGTCACATTAAAATAACCTACGGAAGAACTTGTTTCGAACACACCGTCATAATTTTTTAGCAGCGAAACGTTTATTCCTGGACATGGAACTCTCCTAAAAAATAGCCTATCAACTGGTCCTACGCTAACAGCATCTAGCGAATTCCCGTGAAGTTCACAATCTCCATGAACATAAAGATAGTATCCAAAAAAAATTGGGCTATAATGTAATAGTTGGTGGTATGACACCCCCGTGCCTCGAAAAGCACGTAAAGCCATTGGTCCTGCGCCTGATCTCTCTTTTGTCGTGTTGGATCGCCGTCTCTAGGGATTTCGAGAGGAAGTACAACTGTATTTGTGCACATGTTTCTTCACTTTAATATCTCCCGCGTACGTGGCTTATCTTCGTTAAGATTGGCCGTCGTGACGGAAATTAGGTCGGGAGGATATTATTATTAGAAATAGAAAATAGTTTATTGTCCAGGTAATACAGTAAGCAGGTTTACAGGTTGACACCAAGTTGAGACGACATGAGTAGCTTAAAATATTACCTATAGCTAGGTTACAAAATATTATTTACCAGTGAGCCCCAAACTAGACAGTTAGTCTGTATCTTGGGGCTCGGGGTACGAATTCCATAGTGGAGACTAGAGAGGTGATTCCAGGTGTTGTATGGTATATCTGTCGTGTTTGTGTACGTGTGATGTGAGTGTGGTGTGTGATGTGTGTGAATGTGGTGTATGTGATTGTGGTGTTTGGTGTGTGTAAGTGTGTGTATTATACCTACTATGCTAGCAAAAAAGGTACTTCATATATCTTACCTCAACACAGAGAGCAGATGCACAGGGAAGTAGCAAACAGCAAACATGACGACCACAGCAACTAGCATCTTGGCAGCCTTCCGCCTAGACCTCAGCTGACCCTCCGTTGAAGCGTTTGTGTGGATTGAAGGTGTAGTGCGCCGGTTAGCGGCCAGCCCTATACACAGAAATGAGAGGACTGATAAAAATAATCAGCCTGTATCCAATGTATGGCAGAGGGCACTTCTAGTATGAAGAAGAAAAGGTCTGGAAATTGAAGATAATATATGTAACACGTCATATAATTGGATAGTTACATTGGTATCTAGAGGGCCTAGGCAAAGTGAGACTCTATCAGCGATAATGATGATGGAAAAGCCAAAACTGTATTAGATTGACATAAGCTACTGAAAAGATTATATAATTCTGTCGAAAGTATGTAGTTGTAGAAATACAAAACACTTTAGCAACGATAGCAACTTGTACCAGCGAGGTAATAAACGTGGCTGAACTGTCAAAATGAACGTGGCTGAACGGACAAAATGAACGCAGCTGAACTATCAAAATGAACGTGGCTGAACTGACAAAATGAACGCGGCTGAACTATCAAAATGAACGTAACTGAACTGTCAAAATGAACGTGGCTGAATTATCAAAATGAACGCGGCTGAACTGTCAAAATGAAAAGCATTGCGATCGATTAGCATTTTATGTGTTTCTCTGGTTTTATTCTTAATTGTAGTTTGAATTGTAGATACATGTGGAAAATGTTTTAGTGTGCATGAAGGCGGCTTGACATCAAACCCACAATTAGGACGATCACCTTCATGAGATAAAACATTTGTACTTTACTAACTTCGGTGAAAGTTTTTTGGGTGTAGTAAGAGATAACTACAGAATTCCAAAGAGAAAAGTAGCAGTATCCATTTTAGACTCTTTGCAGCACTCATAACGGCCATTAACCCACCAGCTAGCAATGATGGTGACTTTGGAATACTAGGCTTTTGACTACATTAGATTAGTGTGTGTCTGTTTTTATGTTAATTTTAAATTGTGCGTCTTATTCGGGCATAATTATCTCGTACATCAGAAGGATATAATTATTATATATAACAACAAGAGGAATGGAAAAGGAATATAGAAAAAGAAGAATAATAACAGAGCAGTTCTTACAGTTCTTGCAGTTGTTGTGTCCTTGAGGTGTCGAACACAGCGTATGTGACTCCGTATGACCTGGGATGTTGTCTGATCTCCAAAGCACCCTCACGATCTGGCAGTACGCTATCATCATCAGGAATAGTGGAAATCTGGAAACAAAATAATGTTGAGGTACTGTGTTTCCAACCTTTTGTTTTTTAAGTAAAATTTCTTGGCTTATATCCAGGGTCCGTTTAGAGAGGGCTGAACAGATAGGTAGTCTTCTCTGATAATCTTTCTATCAGCTAATTGGTATGAAGATTGAAATACACATGCTATTGTAAAATCATGCTTGTTTGCTAGTAAGTAGCATGCTTATTGCCCGACTGCTTATTACGGCGAAGCAAGAAGGAGGGTTATGATTTTGACGGGCTTGTAATCTGTTCCCTCATAGCTTCTAAAATACTCATCATAATTTGACGAATGAGATATCGTTGGAAGCGTTCTGATCGTTCGCTGGTTATAGACTATGTGAGGTCACATTAAATGTGTGAAATGGCAAATGAATATGGCGCCCTCTAGAAGACAAAGTCATTAACTAATTTTGTTTTTAAATTCATGACTTAGAATGTCATTTTGGATTTCAAAAGAAAGGGCTTAATGAGCACGCCTCAAAAAAAAATTATATCCCCTAAATAACATAACATAACATCACGCCTTGTTTCCCCGAAGGATTAGGCAGAGGTGTACCTACAGTACACCCACATTTCGCCAGTTATGTTTAAGTCCCACGTAATAGGGGGCGAACCTATTGCCATCAACCGGGCACAAATCCAAACTCCGAGCTGCCACTGAGAAATTAACCCCTAAATAAATTAAATTACATAAAAGTTTTAAAACTAAAACCCAACTACGACAAAAAAAAAACATCAACAGTGACATTAACAAGATATCATAGACAAATTACAAATCCGGAGTCACACGAGTGCTAGGGCATAAATCAAACAAATTACGTGTGACTCCAGATTTTTCATTCGTTGTTGATTTAATTTTTATAGAATGTTTTCTTGTGTGTAAAATAATCATATTCTTTTCGCATACTCATCCAAATTTTCTCGGAATTATCATGTTTTCGTGCTACTACATAGAAATACATAACATAGCGAATGTGTATTCTAGGCTTATCAGCATCAGCCTATAATGTTCCCACTGCTGGGACACAGGCCTCCTCACTGTGAGAGGGAATGGGCCGTAATCCACCACGCGGGCCCAGTGCGGTTTGGTAGATGTCACATGTCTTCGAATTTTTGGTTCTAGGACATGCCGGTTTCCTCACGATGTTTTCCTTCACCGTTTTGAGAGCAGTGGTGATGAAATAATTTACACAAAGTAAAGCGTCTGTCTGGGTTCGAACCTACGACCTACAACTCGTAAGTCGCGGCCATTACCACTAGGCCACCACTGCTCCAGGCTCTAGGCTTATAATCTTCACAAATTAATGAGAATATGTAAAATGCGCCTCCATCGTATTCGGAGCAGCTTCACCACTTTCCTTGCTGATCGGCTACTGTCGCTTGACCAGCTCGATATTTTAACACCTCAAACAAAAGTACTCCAAGCTTTACTTCTCAAGCTTTTGAATTTGAGCCCTCTCAGTTTTAAAACATTCGTAAATTGTAAGTAGGTCTTTACTTTATCGTTACCTCAAGTAAAGAGAATCGGAAAGAAGGTACTTATGCAATGAGAATCGAAGGGTACTTGAAAACTCTTTTACCTACGTGCCCTTTGATGTTCCGATATAGATTTTGAACTTTAAAACTGAGAGTAGCGTTGAAAAGTGGAGCTCTTTGTAATTTTGTTAAAAGGTTATTTCGAAGTATGTGAAATCCCCAAAGCAAATGCGGCCAAAAAGTGGTCAATCTAGGTCAATAAGAATGACCTATTAAAAAAGAATTAATAGTAGCTTTATGGACTCGTGGAGATAATAGTAACAGCTTCACGGGTCAATCGAAGGTTACGCTACGCTTGCCGAGGTAGGTGTGGATGGGTGACCATTTATTGCATATCAAAAACCTTCCCCCCCACTTTCTGCCTCAAAAAGCACGTAAATCTATTGGTCCCTGCTGTCATTTTAGATCTTTGGCAGTTGTTACGGATAGTTAGAAGCCCGAAAGACGTGGAAGTCAGATAGGCTTTATAAAATATCGGTATTCAACTGCACCCGGTTAGATTGGAAACCGAAATCAACTTAAAGTTAAGGCTAGACAGATAAGTACAATAGACGTTAATATATATACCTAGTAATCTTTTTCACTTAACTATTCCCAAAAGAGCCATGAAAAACCCTGTAAAAAATCGACATGTGTTTCACCTCTCAACGAGGATTCCTCAGGATGACGACATGCCTTTTTGACTTTTGCACAGTTTGAATTTAATAGACGTAGGTATATTTAGTAATCTGTTCTGCTTTTACTATTCCTAAAGAGTCATAAAAAACCCTGTAAGAAATCGACACGTGTTCCACCTCTCAACGAGGTATCCTCAAGATGACGATTGACTTGTCACGAACCCGAACACGGCGTGTTGCCACACCGAGCGCTGGACGCAGAGCGACACGCAAGTGGACGAGAGATCTCTTCGTCCAGCGCTCGGTGTTTTTACTGGGTTTTTTATGGCTCTTTAGGAATAGTCAAGCAGAACAGGTTACTAAATATATCAACGTCTGTAATATTTTATGGTGAATTTCTGCAAGGTGACGCCTGAATCAGTTAACTATCTTAAACAGAAGTATTTTGACCATAACGCCCATCTCTTTCCAATTGTAAGAGCTCCCGCAGACGTACAATTGTAAGTTGGCCAACTATCGAACGACTAGCACAAAGTTAATTGGACAAAATGTGCGGGTTAGCATGTCACTGTACCCATTGGTATATTCCACAAATTAGTCACCCAACTTATAATTGTAAATCTGCGGGAACTTTACTTAAAATTGTTCTGCCTAGCCTTTTCCCAACTATATTGGGGTCGGCTTCCAATCTAACCGGATGCAGCCTAATACCAGTATTTTACTTGGAGCGACTGCCTATCTGACCTCCACAACCCAGTAACTGGATAATACGATACCCCTTGGTAAGACTGGTTGTCAGACTTTCGGGCTTCTGACGACCCGTAATGACTGTCAAAGATCCACGAATGACAGCCGGGACCAACGGCTTAACGTGCTTTCCGAGGCACGGAGGAGTTTCGGTATGTAGAAATGGTCACCCATCCACGGACCAACCCTGGCAAGCGTAGCTTAACCTGACAGATCGACCCGAGCGGCTGTTAGTACTTAGTCACGAGCTCCTCTTTACTTAAAATAAACAACAAAAACAAAAGACTCACGTGTATAAAAACAGTGCCTTAATGATATGCCACTTGAGGTCACTTTCGTCTGACCACGTAGAAGTGCACTGCATAAAGTACTGCACGTTGAAACGAAGCTGCATCTTCCTCTGCACTTGGAGAACCACAAATTCTGGTACATCTGGTGGAAAATTTTTGAGTTAATAAAATTAGCTAAATAACTTTAGAGTGAAAACGGCTGACATTTGAACACAGGTTTTATAAAATACTAGCGGACCTGACAGACGTTGTCCTGACCGAATACCGCCACCTATCGGGTCCGATTGTGAATCTAAACCATTCCCAGATCCCCTTGAACACACACAAAAAATTTCATCAAAATCGGTCTAGTCGTTTGAGAGAAGTTCAGTGACATACACACTCACAGAAGAATTATATATATAAAGATAAAATATGTTAAAAAAACTTGTTCGATCCGAAAGGGGCACATAGGTACTGCGGACTACGCACAATGAAGGGTTCCCGTAGTTAGGATGAATTTTATCTAAGGAACAAACTTATCATTGTAGTTGAAAAACATGTTCTCCCATATATTCCAACTGCAAATATAAGTTTGTACGCACAATATTCGCAGGCTGTAGGAATCCGCTGGATGCGGGAAGCACAGAATCAATTGAAGTGGCGGTGCTTGGGGGAGGCGTAAGTCCAGCAGTAGATGTCTTTCGGCTGAAATGTTGATAATGATGATGAAGCACAATATTGAGAGATTTACCAAGTTATTTTAATACTATAGACTTCTTATAGGTTTTCCTGTAATCTATGAGTAAAGAACCATTCTCTGTACTTATTTCAAAATTTTAGGTTCAGTAGTTTCGGAGTTATGGAGGGTCTTAGGGGGACAAGTTTGCATTGAACTTTGCATCTTAAAATCATGCGATTTAAAACCATTAAGCACTACGAGATTTAAAAAAAAAATGGTAGTGGCATTCCGGGAGTGCCGACAGAAGTGAAAACTTAAACAAGATCGCCTTGATGGAAGAAAAATACTTGTATAGAACATTGGTCCGTAACCTTATCTAAATAAAGATCACAATTGCGTTCACAAAAAAAAATCTTCCGAAAACTTTAAAGTATAAATACTTGCATAGAAAATTGATCCGTAACATAATATAAATGAAGAGCACAATCGCGTTTACAAAACCTTTAAAGTAAAAATACTTGCATAGAGCATTGATCCGTAACGTAATATAAATAAAGAGCACAATCGCGTTTACAAAAATGAAGTGTCAACATGGTGTCACAAAATTAATGGTTTAGTCTCATCTCAAAAATGCCCAACGCGCCAAAAGAAGTTTCCACTTTAAAAAAAATAGTTGCTATTGTGGATTGTAGATTGTATATGGTTTACACTTCTCTCTCCTTGGATAATGCGGTAAGGCACATGAAGCCATGAATTGCGAGCGAAACTGAGGGCAAAATAGCTAATAAAAATGACTTGAGCAAACATCTAGACGTGTGTAGATAGTGCCATCCAAAAAGACGAACCCCACTCCGCTCCGCTCCGTACTAAGTACAGCTTATAGTACAGTAATCGCTGAGTGGGCCGCGTCTTTGTGGGTGCTACTATCTGTACCTACTATCACCCTTATCCGTCTACATTTCGTTGATATTTCAAGCAGAACTGTAATCTGACGTGAGTGACGCGCATCATATGATTACCTATCCGAAAAGTCAATTTAGACATGTCAAAGCAAATTTTGATGCATTTCAAACTGAGCTGACTAGTCAGCCATACCGTCTGTTAACTTTGTTATGAGACCACATGGGAGAACATTTACTGCATAGTTTCGACTTCGGGCATAGTTTTAACTGTTTGGAGCGTTGGTTTGTGTAGCTGTATTTACCCATAGTTTTGCTTTATAACAACAACACCACCCACTTTGCCAGTAATTTATTTATTTATTTATCATACACCCACGCTTAAACTATCATTACAGGGTTTACCCTAATTCGACAGCTAAGAACTTAAACTAATAAACTAAACTATAAAACTAAACACACTATTAAAATTAAAAAATATAAAAACATAGCATTACTTACATAATTACTAACATAAATATAGTACAAAAAAAAAACGAAGTTAAAATTAAGTATTATTTTGCTTCTATCATAATATAAATATTCCCTTGCGAATTCACTAAAACAACATGTAAACACATCAATCTGAGTTTGAAGGTCGTTGATGGTACGGATAGCTCTGGTAAGGGGTGCCTTGGCAAGCAGGCTGCGCCGCCTCCACACGTAGCGGTCCGGCACACATAGACTCAAGCACTGCAATACTCCCGGGTGGCTCTCTCACTCCACGAAGCACTTTCACCAAGTAGGCGACCAGCGTAAACTAATGTTACAGTCCCATGTAACAGGAGGTCATCCCATAATGATTAACTGGGCACAAATCCAAACTGATACTACGGGCTGAGAATACAATACTTCTGAGAATTTCCTTATCGGAAAACCCTGAACCACTTCGCCCAACGTCAGGATTGAAACCAAGACTCCAAGCTCCAGTCGCTCTAATGACCATAAGTCTGAATGAGGCAGTTAAGGCTACATCTTTCTTGCTGAAATTGTTAATGAGATCATTCGCTGAAGTATTAGTATTTGAAATTAATCATTTCGTCGAATAATAAATTTGTTTTGTTATCTCCTTAAGAGGGTTTATTCTAAAACTTGACAACATCGTAAATAGTTGTCAAATATTTCGCTGTTTTTATTAATTTGGCAATATTACTGTATGGAATTAAGAAATGTGGCTAACTAGGTAACTAAAATATTGATTATGAAATGCAATAATTAATATCGTTACATACATAACATCACTCACGCCTGTAATCCCCGAAGGGTTAGGCAGAGGTGTGCCTATAGTACACCCATATTTCGCCAGTTATGTTTAAGTCCCATGTAATAGGGGGCGAGCCTATTGCCATCAACCGGGCACAAATCCAAACTCCGGGCTGCTACTGAGAAATTTCAGATGGAAAAACCCAATAACACTGCTCGACCCGGGAATCAAACCCAGGACCTCATACTCAGCAGTAGCGCTTGCGACCACTAGACCAACGAGGCAATATCGTAACACCGAATATTTAGATGTGAAAAAAGTATTTGGAAACTTTCCAATTACCTTTTTTATACCTAAAACGGTTACAACATCAAATTCAGTGTTATAATTGCAATTCATTATTAATATTCTAAGTCCCTAGTTAGCCACATTTCCTATTTCCATATAGTAATATTGCCAAATTAATTAAAACAGCGAAATATTTGACATCTATTTGCGACGTTGCCCAATTTCAGAATAAACGCTCTTAAACTCCACCGGAGTAATGTTGTGGCGGGATCTACATGTATATGATTATCCGTCATCAATCGTTGGGCAGTTGTTCGCCAGACACAACACCCGTCTGGTCGGAGGATCCTTTGTTTTCTAAAGAGGAGGAGTGAGCTTTACACCCTATTCCTTATGCCTCTAAAATGTTAACAAAAGCATTGGGTGAGCAGGCATTTTTGCACTACGCAGACATTGTGAATTGTTATTGCATATAAGTATATCATATACCCTTCGGGGAAAACAAGCGTAAGTGATGTATAATGTATTGTATTTACTATTCAAAAACACCTCAAGAGAATTCAGGTATCAAATATTATAGACGCTTCTAAGCTTCTCGCCAAGGGAGACGGCAGGATGATCTTCAACGTGAATATTTCATCAAAAGACACGTGAAAGCTTCAGTATAAAATGGCGTTTAAAATGGTTTCAAAAGTGAAGTAGATAATTAAATAAAATTAATTATAAGACAGTGAAGAGACACGGAACAAGAGAGTTTTGGACTATGAGACAGAAACAACATCATTTGAAAATAATTTGGTACATTAACAAGCAAATGAGGTCGTTATTTTTTAGGGTTTCTCACTCCTAAGGGAGTCAACGGAAATTCACTTCGTAAATTCTAATTCTTTTTTCATTGTATCAAAAAATTCCATAACAGGAGTTTTAAGCTATTGCATAGCTTTTATCGCAGGCTTTGAGCGCGGCAACCGAATCAAGAAATTCCGTAACGAAAATAAAACCTAACACCCCCCACTCCGCCTACCATGTAATGACGGTTCCCATGACAACGTGATGTTGTCATGGGAACGTAATTTTTGTTTTATGTCATCACGTCACTATCCCAAGTGTAGCGTTGACAAATAGGAAGTATGGAGGTTACAAATGCTATGCAATAGCTTTACCGCGGCAGTCCCCGAGTGCCACACGTTTTTTTATTGAAATGTTGATATTTCTGTTTATTGTGTATGTAGCAGCGAGCAGTGGTGGCCCAGTGGTAACGGTCGCGACTTACGAGTTGTATATCCTTGGTTTGAACCAAGACAGGCGCTTTACTTTTTGTAAATTATTTCATCATTACTGCTCTGAAAACGGTGAAGGAAAACATCGTGAGGAAACCTGTCCTAGAAAAAAATTCGAAGTCATTGCGACATCTACCAACCCGCAATGGGCCCGCGTGGTAGATTACGGCCCATTCCCTCTCACAGAGAGGCTTGTGTCCCAGCAGTGAGAACATTATAAGCTGATTATGTGTATGTATTTATATCTTGGCTATCAAATCATCATCATCATCTGCCTAGGCATCCTTGTAACAATGTAAATGTCTATTAACTGCTCCCAAATTACGATTATTATTTTATTTTACTTTTTTTTTTACCTACTTCATTGACATAATCTTTTCAGTATTTGACACCAGTACCTACAATTTTCTATTTTTTTTTTTTTTAATCAAATTAGATTTGTTACAGCTGACTACAGCTGTATCATGCCACTAGGCAATCATGTCATTTGGTTTAAATAGGTCCTTATTTTTATTATTTTGTTTATCTTTTATATAGATTCTTTTCTTTTAGATTTTGTGAATGTGAGAACGTTGTAGGCTGTAGACTTGTGGACCATTTTCTATTTTACTAAGTACCTGGTACTTGTTGATAGGCCTACACTGTCCTCCCATACCTATTAACACTGTAATTTGAAAACATTGTAGAAACAATTTATTTTGAAAAGAGTAACCGTGGAGTTTCTTGCCGGCTCTTCTCCATAGGAAGCGATCAATTGGAACCGTGCACCTAGCTTCTGACGTTTCATAAGTGCCCTTGTAGGTTTATGTGAAATAAAATATTTTGATTTTGATTTTTTCCGAATTATGTTGGGGTGGGCTCGGATGCAGCGGAATACCAGTATTTTACATGGAGCGACTGCCTATCTGACCTCCACAATTCAGTTATTCAGTAACACGATACACCTAAGTAAGACTTTCACACCCACACCCACACTTTCACACTTAGACTGACACCTCACCACACACACACACTCCCACACAAACACACGTAAACGCGCATTTCGCACCCACAGTCACGAGTTCACGACATTCACGTTGACACGATCTCTCTGTAATGCTCCACGTTTGAGGACTGACTCCTAAAATACAAGTCCTATCTTAGTTTGAGTATCAGTTTCAGTACCTAAAGCAAAAATAAATAAATCTGTATCTATCTGTGTAACAAATTGTTGTCAATGCTCCAATTTGAGAAAAAAAAAAACTAAAAAATATTTGTGTAGCCTCTATTGAGAAAATCTATATAAATAAATAAAACATATTTTCTTAACTCATATTTCAAGTAAAAAAACTACCAGCAGTCGTTGACCCCCAAAAAAAAGAAAATCTTTTTAAAAAAATATATTTTATCGTGTTTGGATATCGATACACATCTAAACACACACATCTACTCATCACCTCTGTAGAGTTTCGACCCTGTTTAAACAAACAATTTCAATATATGTTTCATAAATTGCGTAATATGCGTTCTGGAATTGAGATCTAGGCGGCTGTTACTTGATGCTATGACACTGCACGGCATATGCAATAATAAATTTAACTGTATTGACCTTACAAACAAATTGTGTTACAAGGTACCCAGAAGTGTTATTCGAAGGGGGGTGCGCATGCCTCAACTGTTCCATACAGACATATGCAGGACTAACGCTGGGGAACGTGCACCTCTTCATCGCCTTGTTGATTCTTACAACACGCATTTTATGGAACTGGATGTATTTTGTTTATCTAAGCAATTATTTAAGAAAATGGCTCTGGATATTTTATCAAGCGAGTAATTTAAGTTAAAGTGAGCTAAGCTAACACAGCAATATTGTGGCAGCGACTTTTGTTTTATTTTTATTTTTTATCACTTGTCTTCAGCACTTCTTTTAACCTTTTATTAAAACGTGGACAATGGTGTGGGTTATATCGCACGTCACAAACAATAGGGTATCAAGTCGGAAAATGCCAATTTTTATTTGTTCCGTTTCGGAATCTAGATTTTTTTTTCTACAAACTGGCAAGACAATGGTATTTTTAGCGCAAATAGTTTCAGAGATATGATCATACATTTCTTTATTGACTGTTCACTCGTGTCATTCACGCACCAATCAATACGGTTGCATTCTAATTGAGTCAGTTGCCGCTCACCGATCGTCGGCGTTACACGTATTTATTTCGAGTTACGACGTTTTTGCGGAGCGAAAGCATAAAATGTGAGTATTCTATACAGTATTATTTTGACTTAATACTCTATTGCCTGTTAGATATAGCAAAAATCGTAATATTATTTTGACTTCATACCGTATTGATTGTTTTGTTTTGATGGATTTGAGATTTTCACCGAAATTATATCTAAATGATACTTTATAGCCATCGGTTTGTTTGAGATAATACTGTATTGCACGTTAATTGTTGCGCAATGACCGAGTGTTAAATGAAGTTTGTTACTTTTTTACTATGTTTTAGCTTAACTCAAAATTATGAAGAGAAATAAGAGGACAGAAAAAATGCTGAGGGCAGTTCATGATCGCCAAATTACACCTGAGAGCAACTCAAATGATGAAAATGAGATCCCAATGATGACATTAATATTTTCGTATTGTACTGTACGTATTTTCGAGATGAAAATTGTCGGTCTCGATCTATGTCATAATCATCGGGCAGTCGTCAAACATGCGAATTTGTACTTGTTGTTCTGAAGGTTTCTCATCACGTAGTAAATGCAACAGTTTTCTTTGCTGGGATCACTTTGATTATTAAGTCCTTCGATAATTGCGAATTCCTTATTAGAAATATTTGATAGTTGAGAAATTGTTGATAGTACGTTGACTGGTGAAACCAATAATTTCTTAGCAGACGTAACAGCAACAAACAACGATTAAGTTTTTTTGTGGGCGAATCGATAAATCCAGAAAAACGTATTAGGCAATTGGCATTTTGAATTTTTGCAATAAAATTAAGACAAAAATATTGGCAAATACAGTTCCTAGTGTATATTTTTCTTAACTTTATTGCAATAAATTGAAAATGTGCCAGTTATACTGTGTTTATCGTATTGTGTTTTGTCGATTCGGCCACAAATAACCTTTCAACTGTCATTAACGAGATACAATAGAATTTTAATTGTTATCCACCTCAATGAGGCATCGTAACAGATGATGAGATAAATGAACTTCGTGCTTTTTCGCACAGAGAAAAATAATATTGATGTGTAACAACTTTCCTCTCGCTTTCCTGTAAATCTTTACTCTCGCTTTCCTTGATTGACCAATTAGAGCGCGCAGTGCTTCCGCAGTAAGTGGCCGTCAGAAACGACCTTGACGAGGCCCCGCCCCATTAATGTTGCTTATTAACTTAAATGTTGCTTATTAACTTAAAATGTTACTTATTACCTTTAAATGTTCCTGATTACCAACGTGAGATATCAGATGTTACACATCATATGCGACAACTGTAAGGCTCGCTCGATTTTTGTAGCCCGTTTTGAGCGAGTAAATTCGTGCGAATCGAAAAATAAGTCGCTTTTTATGCAGTATTACATTATTGAGCTATTATGTTTAATATTCTTTTAATTGTAACTGTTTTTAACGTTTTGGGATACTTACTTTAAGTGTATTTTAATAAACCTGTTTTTGGTATTAAACAATAACTATGTTTTTTTGCTTAGATAGTCCCGTACTTTTAGAGTTAAAACATCACATTTTGTATTTTTTAATGTATCATTTTAAATAACTACTTGATAATATCAGATTAAAGTGAATTTCGTTCGGGCTAGACAGTCGTAACTCAAACATTTTAGCAGTTTGAACTGCTTATACAGTATTATCTTCACCCGATCATATAAACGTGCTAATAAAATTAAAACTATCACTGATACAAGCACTAAACTTACTAAAAATAAATAAGGATAATGTACCATCAAATCTGTATATAAATTAAGACATTAAAATCCTTACTTCAGGAGTTATGAATTTTCAAACTTTCAAAACGCGATATCTCAAAACACTGTTTTTGCAGATAATCCCCTTTTGTTTGTGATGTGCGATATGTTTGTTAAATCTTAGTTTATTTCTCTGTAATTTGTAGCATGTAACTGTTTTTTGTCCCTAATAAATAAATAAATAACAATTATAAACACTTTAAAACTTTAATTAGAAGGAGATAATTCATGTTTTCTTTTAAGGAAACGGTGAAGATCCAATCACACACTTTTGATTAATGGTTTAATATTGGCTTTATTTACTTTAGCCATATAAAAGCTTTTCAAGTAGGGTCGGGGAATGATTAATAATGTATTGAGTAACAGCGGTAGGGTGGGCGTGTAATATCCAGTTCGGATTTGAACGAGTTCTTAGCTGTCACGGCTTATTTTAATTTAATTTAATTTCTCTGTCATTTTAAAAAAAATTACGGGCACCGGTAACGTTCTGCATCGTTCTAATCTTACATGTATAAATTCAGCATGAATGATGGAACCAATATTATGTATCCATATTTTGATTTTAAAACGGGTCCGTGGATTTTCTCACCCGTTCTTCTCCATAGGTATATTCTCTATTTACTACGCTTTGGAATGGGCAACTAGCTACATCTTTCTGATTGATGGACCCCTTGACAATTCAAGTGCCTTTAATTGGTTTATTAAAGTGAAACTTTTATTACATCGCACAGTATTGTTTTTGCCTCGAAAAGCGGACATTCCCATTTTATTAACTTATCCGATAGAACAGGTTATTTTAAAAGTAAGAGTAAAATACCCGTGTGACAATTTTGTCGCAATCTGGAGATACACGTATATTTTTTTTAAATTTTTTTCTATGGTTTCCATAAAGACCATAGAAATCGCAATAACTTTAGATCCAATCCGTTTTTGTTATATCTTTGATTGCAATTACTTGATGCTTTATAATAAGTAAATTATCAAGCAAACGCTCAATTTTTATCGTTAACCGGTAGTGAGTAACTTCGAATTTTACATATTTTCGATTTTATTTTTTTACAGGCTTATTTCATGGCAGTTGGATTCAATATTGAGACAAGCTGTTGTTTTGGCACTAAGAAGTGCCGATTTAAAATATCACATCCAAATCTTATGGTATCTAGAACTTACAGGATTCTGAAATTTAGGCGCTAGGGTTGGCACAAATCGTATTTTTTTAAAATGTATTTTTTATCGAAAAATTTACAATAACATTGTAATAGGACCTTGTTCCCGATACCGGTGGGCTAAAATTTTTGTATTTTTAAATGTTTTTATATATTTATTTTTTAAGAAATATTTAAAAATGTAAAATAATATGTGTGAAAATAAATAAAGGACATAATAACATGGTTATCTGAAAGAAGTTACAATATCATTGATTTTTACATTGTTAATAATAAATCCAACTATTTTCATATTATTTTATGAATAATTAAAAAGTTAATTCAACTAAAATGAATAAACGGAATTATAATGCTAGTTATCCTACCAGTTTTATAAATGTACCATTTTTTTTTGCCGTTTAGATATTTGTAAGTTAACTAATATCATACGACGTTAAATACGTATGATATATAATAAATGAATTAAATTTCGTTTAGCCAATGAAGGGTATGGGGTAGAAGACCAAATAAAAGAAATGCACAGCATTTGCGTAAAAGCATCAAAAAACCTAACATTAACGGCAAAAATTCAACTTTACTTGACCTTTATAGATGGTAACTAGCGTTTGCCCGCGGCTTGGCCCGCGTGGATTTCGCAAAATGTCCCGCGGGAACGTACTACCAGGCAGTACCGGGATTACATAACTAAATAATAGTCCAGGAAAAGGTTATCGACTCCTACCGCTGTGCTTCAATCATAATTATTTTGTTACGCGTGATTTTGAATCTGTGATATCTTTTAAACCATTCATTTTTCTGAAAAATAATAATTGTTACTGTGGGTCATCCTTAGAAGATAGACATATGCTATCGCAGATTTTTTGTTGAACTTTTTAAAATCTTCAATCCTGTAGAACATAAATTTGATGTATCTTTTAACGGTTTACGCAGCGCACACCAGTAAAGCTCCCAGTCGGCATGATTTTTCCGACATCTTCGATAATAATCGTCATATTTCAGCCAATTTACACAAAACCTCAATGAATTATACACCAAAAACTTTCCGCAAGAATCACTCCGTCCATTGGTGAAAACCGTTTGAAAATCCGTTTAATCTTTTTTTTTCTTTTGCTTATATCTCGAAAACGGTGTGTCCAATCGCAAAAATAATGAAAATTTCGACTCCCTTTATAAAACCCTTAAACCCCTTATACTCTACATGTAGGTAATATTTTTTCTTATTTTCCATACAAAAAGTGAAAAGTTCCATATAAAACACGTCGAGGCTGCCCTCCATGCGCGCCTCCGGCTCTAAAAAGATTCACGTGGTTAGGTATCACGTGCGGAGTCACGATTGTCAAATTTGATTTAGATGTATCAAAAATTTTCTTAAATTTAGAGAATTTATTTTGCGTAATAGTTTTGAGATTCTCATAGTCAAAAGTAAGGAATTTTAGTGATAGTTTAATTACTTTAGTTCGGTGTACAGACGCCAGCACATCAAGCTACCACAATCTGTCAAATTTATTTAATAGATTTTCAACTTAATCAAGGGCTAGTATAAGGTTCAAAGTTGATTGGGAAAATTTGACAGTTTCGGGTAGCTTGATGTGCTGGCGTCTGTACAAGAGAATCGGCACCAATCAAAATTTTAGGTGAAAAAAGTCAAATTCAGAATAGCGAATTTTTCATTTTCACTAAATTAATAACTCATTCAAGTGCAAAAACTGTACTGTATCTTTTTTCTGTTCTTTTGCTTATATCTCGAAAATTGTGTCTTATCGCAAAAATAATGAAAATTTCGACAGCACGGGGCCTTAACGAACTTCGTAGGTCTAATAGATTTAGGTGGTCGAAAGTAGCTTGAAATGGTTCGTGTAAGGTGTGCTTCACCCTGTTCATCTCCGCACATGACTTGACATGCAATAAAGCATGAAAAATATAAGTATAAATAATTAACTTTAAGTAGTTGTATGTTTAGTTCGATATAAAAATATTATTTGTAAAAATGAGAGTAGGTGTAAATATGTATACATAAAAAAGTAAGTATTATTCTATGATAAAATAAAATCCAACATAAAATTTAAACCTACAAACAAAAAATATTATTTTTTGTGAAGTTGATGACCCTAAAATCAAAATTATCAGAAAAAACTTTAGAAGTGAATAACTCCTAGATACCACGAGATTTGGATGTGGTTTTTTTTTAGTGATTGGTTGGCGTCTAAATATGATTCACAATAAATATTGAATCCAACTAAGCAAAAATACAACCATGAAAAATCAAAATCTAAAAACACAAAAAAAGCATATTTCTTTACATCTGTACTAGTTAGTACTCTTTTGTATTTTTTTTCAAATACCGTTAATCTAGACACGCGGCAGCGTGTCGAGCCAAGTACTAGGCAAGACACGGCTGCAGTGTGTTATATTACACGAACCATTTGGAGCCACTTTTGACCCCTTAATAACTCAAAATCTATGTAACATAGACTCATGAAATTTGGTTTATTTATAAAAACCCCTTAGATTAACTAGAACTCCAAATTTCATAAATAAAACTCAAACGGTTATTGAGATATTAACGTATAAAAATCGGCATTTTTATCAACGACCCTGTCACTAGACATCAAAAACATTTAATCCATTTCCGGGTGACCTAGAAAGTTGAAAAGAGATTTCCCGAAAGCAGGCCCATGGTATGATACTGTGTCAAAGCTTATTTATCAAAAATTATGTCGTATTTTTTTCAAGTCGTTTTATCAAAATTTATTTCTTCTAGCATTAGAGAACCTAATAAATATTTATTTTGTTGATACTTAATAAAGAACTACATCCGCCATTCAATCCTAACCTGAATGTTGCCAGATGACAGACTATTCCAATAAAATAATTTGTAATCGATTGAAAATATCGATACTAACCCACATGGAGTAGGTGGAGTATCCACTACACGAGTATGTTTTAAATGCTATTTATTATACTCAAATACTGTAAAACTATGATTTTACAATAAATAAAATATTATATGGTCTGAATATACTCAACAACTTAAAAGCGTTTCGAGGCAGTAATGTTATTTTATAAACTACCAGTGATCAGAGTAAGTAGATTGATTTGAGGTCAATGAACTGGCACGTATATTAGTATGGATACGCCTCCGGGATTCCGGGATTTTGAAATTATTAAGATTTTTTAAGGAATTTCAAATGTTGTAATGTGTAGAATAAAGAATACATCAATATGACGGCACGGTTGGCGCAGTGGTTAAGCGGCTGACTGCTGCGCTGCGTGTCGCGGGTTCGATTCCCGAACGGAACAAATATTTGTATGACCTACCAGTAGTTGTTCCGGGTCTGGCTGTTTGTGTATGTGAGTTTAAATGTTTGTAATCGCACCCACGATACAGGAGAAATTCCTAGTGTGGGGCAACGTTTAAAAAAAAAAAAAAAAAAAAAAAAAAAAAAAAAAAATATGAATAAGAAATGTTCAACCCTTTTGCTGTCTGTTTAATAGTATATAGGTGATCGGACTCCAAGAAAAGGATAGACATACAATAAAACAATATAATATATTTTAAATATTTATAAAATCCTTACTTTAACAATATTTGATTCAATCCCGTAAGTACCAAAATGAAATCCCGGAAAAAAGGCTTATCCATGTTATGATTTCTATGACTATTCATGATGCGAGTACGTAAAATCAATCGACCTACTCCGATCACTGATAATCACCCAATCGATTTCGTCAATCGATTACCAAAATAATTAAACCTGGTAACACTGACACCATGCATAATGTCAAACTGTCAAAAATAATCTGTCAGATCAATGGCATTGTTGGCTGTTTGTTTTACGTTGATTTGAATTTATTTTTCCGTATTTACTTTATACTTATATTACGTTACGATTTAATGCTGTAAATTTAAATTGAAGCCAGAGGAACTATTGCTTATCTTTCCATGGCCCTGGGTAAGTTTATTATGTTCTCTAAATATTTATAAACACCGTCGTATTGTATAACCTCATTGATTTTAGCAGCCTATTAGTAGAAGGCCTATGTTCAGTCAGGGGTACGTCGCGCGTCGTCAGCTGTAAATGTCTATAGTATGATGTAATTATATAGCATAAGTAAATACACTGAATTTTTTTACCTTTTTCAGGTATGACGATGACATGTGTTATTGCAAGACTTGACATTATTGATTATATTATCTACAACTCTATCCCAAGTATTACTTGCTCAGGAAAATCTAAGCATATTATGTTATGTATGTGGCATGTCAACTGCAAGTCACAGAAGTCATCAGGTTAGTGTTTTTAAAATGGCAGAATTACTATGAGTGATATAATTATTATACAAAAGTAAATAAACAACAATAAGAGTATTTTCTTACTTTCTAGGTTAGGTATACATTTGGATAAAGTTTGTCATGCTTACTGAGAGAGGCTGCTACCAGAGATGTTTATAGGCAAGCAAGTGATGATAAAAACAGAGCCACCCTAGAGTGTAAAAGATTTACCCATAATAGATCAAAACAATAATCTGGTTAGGGCCAGAATCAAATCGTGACATGTGAGCAGCAGGACTTAGTGTACATAATTATTGATAAGTGAGCAAAATAGGACAAATTGTTTAAGAGATCATCATTGCTTATTACTGTTTTGTGGGAAAGCGTACATCTAACATCTACCGTACCTACGCTGCTTTTTTATGAGAATGAAGCTGAAGCCGTTTTAAATTCTATGAGAAATAAAATGTTTTTAGTATTTAGGTATTGTTGTGTTATTTGTTAAAGTAAACCTTCCTATAGAAGCACTGAAATGCTGCTGCCAATGAGATTATTCATCTTTAATTAAGAGAGTTGGCTAAAATAATGTTTATGCCATTAAATCTTTCATATTTAGCGCGCAAGATTATTAATTTCATCATCATCATCATTAGCCTATAAATGTTCCCACTGCTGGGACACAGGCCTCCTCTCTGTAAGAGGGAGTGGGCCGTAATCCACCACGCGGGCCCAGTGCGGGTTGGTAGATGTCACATGTCTTCGAATTTTCGGTTCTAGGACATGCCGGTTTCCTCACGATGTTTTCCTTCACCGTTTTGAGAGCAGTGGTGATGAAATAATTTACACAAAGTAAAGCACCTGTCTGGGTTCGAACCTACGACCTACAACTCGTAAGTCGCAGCCGTTACCACTGGGCCACCACTGCTCACATTATTAATTTACCTTTATAAAATTCAAGTCTGTAAATGCGATAATCGCCATTTTGATGACAGTCGAGGTCGAGGCTAAAAAACATAAAAATTGGGGATTGCGAACATCCAAACTCCACCATAAGGACAGCGACTATTACAACATTTAATTATTTGACGAATTCATCCATTTTTCAAGTTAAATAAGTAGTAGTAATGAAGTTTTTGATATCAAAAGTCGAAGATTCGCGCCAATCGTGCGTGTTTACATTTTAACTTTTCACAATTAACACACATACACATATCTGATACGACTTTAAATGTGACAAATGTGATTAAAAATATTATAAGTAACTAGAAAATGCCCAGATCTTTACTTATTATACGAACAAATGTTCAATAACACGTAATATTCATTACTACTACTCAATTTGTGTTAAAAATCGTCGATCATTGTTTTTTTTTTATTGTAATGATGTGCGAAAACGATTATGCCAAACGTTTTTTTTTTTTTCAATTTTGATTGTCTCGATTAATTTATAATTATGTCGAATGTCTGAAATCTATACTTGAACATTAAAATAAAATTGTTTTAAGCATTAAATACAATAAACATTGTTTAAAATAATTATTTATACTTTTCTAGTGTTTAATCGTTTTTAGAACATTCAATATAAAACGAGTCAACACATAGAACGAGGATAGATACTTACCTCATTTATTGAATTTCGCGCCGAATTGTTTCTATTTATTTGAATTTAAATTCGGAACGTTGTTCAAAATTATTTTTAATTTTTTGGACAATTATTTACTGTGGATTTTATTTTTGATACTTTCTGATATAGAATGCCTAGTATACATTTTTTAGGTAGGCTTAAGAAAATTTTGTTTGGGAATGATGTTAAATTAATTATATAAATTAGGTAGGTATTCCGCAAACACTTTTAAATGACGTCTATATTTTTAAATTGAAACTTTTATTACATCGTCTCAAACTTTTTCGTCTGTGTGTTGCATGTCGCGTGTCGGTCGGCCGCGGAGTAGGGATAAAGTGAAAGGCGATCGTCAGAGCAGCCAAGGCCAATATGGCGGCGCCTATAGTTCGCAGCAGCTGACCGTGTAAAGTTTCACTTTTACCGTGGTTTCATAAAACCAACAATCATTTTTTTTTAGTTGTATGAGTTTGATAGTATTTGTTTTTAATAGGATAATCTTACTCGAGTAATAGAAATTGTTTATTTTTGAGGTAGTTTCAAAACGAAATTTTAAAAAAACTGCTCAAGTGTATGTCGGACTACGCACAGTGAAGGGTTCCGTAATTGGGATGAATATTTACGCATAAACATTGCATAGTATCAATTTTATCGACTGCAAAAATAAGTTTGTATTTCTCGAAAAAACTATAACAAACAAAGTTAATTCTGCGGTTGTAACCGAAAATAAACTGTATCTCAAAAATTATTGATTTCAAAAGCAAAGTCACTTAGAAACATCTTAACATTTTAATTATGAGATCCAACAATACACGCTTTATATGCATAGATTTTTTTCATCTCTCGGTTATATGTAAGTATGGAGAATGCCACCCCCACTATTATGTTTATCGTAATTTCACTACACCATTGTTTAACGGTGCAAAAAATACACCTTTTTCAAAATTTTCATCGATAGAGTGTAAATAGTCTCCATGTTAAATGACTGTATGACATCCGGACGCACGGACAGACGAATTTGACGAAATTAAGAGGTCCGTTTTTTTACGGATTTTGATTATCAAGTTTACAATTGGCATGAAATTGATGTGACAATTGATCTACAATATTATTATTATTTGGAATAGCCGCCATCTTAAAATCCAGAATGTCCATCTAATTCGATATCAGCACTATCTCCCGAAAACTATGAAAATGACAGTCATGACGACAAATTTTCAAATGGGGTTAAAAACTACCACTTGCTCACTTCAGATGGCGCTGATCTCCAGCGTCTTATAATTTGACAGCTAACTATACATTTTTGATTCGAATGCCAAAAGTTGATGTAAATTCCTGAATTTCATGACTGAATTCAAAACACCCCGTCGAGTCAACTGATGTGTCACGTGTCAAAATCTTGGTCCCTAATGTTAGGCGGCAGTGAATTTATTTCATTCATTCTCTGATCTCGAAAAACGTTGTTACAAACGTCAGGTTGGTATGTTCAAGGTAGTTGGTAGGTTGGTACTATGCTTGAGACGTTTTTGAATTGATAGATCGTATGACTATTGTTTTAGGGACTATTGTCGTTTAATTTTTTATATAAACTTACGAATAGTTAAGTCCATAGTGAGGTCAAAATGTAAATCCAAGGGGCGGCTGCAACGGCGGCGGTGATCTCTCGCGTCCGGCCCTGGTTCAGGCCATGGTACGGAGCGAGAGGAAATGGCAGGCCGTCACCTCCTTCTGCGAAGCGGTAATGCTCGCGAAGGAGGAGGCGGAACGCGTGAGGTAGAGGCAAAGTTCGCACCCTCACGCCCCTAACCGCTGCAAGAGGAGACGCCCGGGGCGGGAATCGCGAGCCGATTTCCGGCCACCGTAGGCGCGGGCTTGCGAACGGTGAGCAATGGGTAGCTCGCCGTCCGATAAGGACCAAGCCCGGGTCGACGGCGAGTTGTGTTCCACGCGCGCCTCAAAGAGATGTCAGCAGAAATGACGGGATCCGCTAGGGCCAATGCCTGCCGGGGGTTCGCAGAAAACCGATAGGGACATCGTGGCCCCCGGCAACAGGGCAACCGAAGGAACACGGGTGGGTTTTAGTCAGTAAGAGTCTGATACGCCCTCCCGCTCCGCCCAGAGCGGGAGAAGATACTTAAAAAAAAAAAAAGGAACGGCTGCAAAAATTAAATAATTAAATCATACGTGAGAAGGAACTTTGTTCCTGACGGGGTCAAAGTCAAAGTCAAATCATTAATTTCAAATAGGCCCATGTATGGCACTTTTGAACGTCAAAAATTACAAAATAATAAAATTGATTCTATTCGCCCCTTCCAAAAGGTAGTTTTCGTATGGAGAAGAATGGGCAAGAAACTCCACCGTTACTCTTTTAAAATGTTTTACAATTGTTTGTATATGTACGTACATTTGTTAAATAATAATTATATGTGAAGACGGTGCACCTAGAATAAAATTACTATACCACAATAGGTAAAAAGAATTAAAAATGAAACAACGACAGAAAATTTAATATGTGATAGATACATGGTGCTCACATATTTACAAACATTGTAAAAGTAGACGATTTTCCTAAAATTTTACAGTTAATAAGTCAGTGTGTGAGGAAGTAATCACAGAATGTAAAATCAATGTCATAAAACACAAAGTAATAAATTTTACAATTAAATTAGCAAACAGTTTGATTTTGTCTTGATTCTAAATTGTCCTATGGAGCAGGACCAGCATGTTTCCAAGCACTCTTATCTTGGATATAATCCTCTAATTTGTAATATGCTTGTTTACAAAGTGTATTTTTAATATGAGTTTTAAATTTTCTTTCATTTAATTGCAAAATGTCACAAGGTATTTTGTTGTAACATTTAACACAGTACCCCATAAAAGATATATGTACTTAAGATAATCTAAAAAATGGTTGATCTAGTTTATCTTTATTTCTAGTATTAAAATTATGTCTATCACTTATTTTATTAAAGAGATGTGGATTTTTCCTTACATACATATTATTTTCATAAATGAATTGGCAAGGTACCGTCATAATATTAATCCTTTTAAAAAGTTTCCTGAGAGATTCGCGGCGACGTAGATTATAAATGGCTCTGATAGCTCTCTTTTGCAAAATAAAGATGGATTCAATGTCAGCAGCCCGACCCCACAGTAAAATACCATACGACATAAGGCTCCTCGACTGTACACGTTTTTTTTTAATAATAATACTTGCCGCGCCAGCTCAGCGATCTGACATCATTGCGGAAAATTGTAAGAATTGTTACGAAAGAAATACCTACATTCTTACACAATATTGCTACGCATATTTACAAAAAGAATCTAATAGATCACGTTTGATTGACGAATAATAATAATTTCTTTACAAAAAGTAATGATATCCCATCAAAAACATAAATGTGAAAATGGGAGCCAAATTCCATAAATATGGTTGTCGACTTCGCCGACAAAAGAATTGAAATCTAAATGGGTGCCAAGTTCTGTAGATAATCCTGAAATTTATTTATAAGAACATGCAACTTTCTAAAATAAAATTAAAACACAAATTCTTGTTTTTTCTGCTATAACAATGTTTGCTATTTAAAAATATAACTTCTTAAATTTGAACAGTCGAATTATTTACACAAAGCACTTAGGATAAATTGAAGCTCAAGATTTGACTTGGCTAGTTTTTACCAGCAAGCTGAAATTTTAGAGAAAGAAGATATTTTGACCTTACAGTTACAATAAGAAACAGTAACTTGCGCATAACATAAAGAACAAATATATAAATACGCCTAGGTAGACAGTCAAAGCTGTAAACAGTTACAATAAGAAACAGTAACTTGCGCATAACATAAAGAACAAAAATATGAATATTTTACTTTATTTATTTGGCTCACCAACAATTAAGTACACCGATACAAAGATATGAGATACATGCAATAAACTTATAGACTAGTGTACAAATTTCTTACAGGTAAGCACATCATGAATTACTTATTTGATGTTGAGTGCCTACTTAAAATTAAATAATAATAATTAAATATGCCTAGGTAGACAGTCAAAGCTGTAAACTCGATAAAAAAATAGCGTCCAACTGTTAGCCGCTTAATGCACGCACACTAAAAAAGTAAAATTACAGCACAATGACGTGGCGCGAGTGTAAGACGTAGCTGTAATGCACACCAGCATAAAAAAGTTACCCTGTTTGTTTTAGTTCTTTTGCACCGCGACACTGTAGACAAATATAAAGATGATAAATTGATTAGCCAAATATAAGATAACTTGTATGTAAAAACTAGCCAAGTCAAATCTTGAGCTTCAATTTATCCTAAGTGCTTTGTGTAAATAATTCGACTGTTCAAATTTAAGAAGTTATATTTTTAAATAGCAAACATTGTTATAGCAGAAAAAACAAGAATTTGTGTTTTAATTTTATTTTAGAAAGTTGCATGTTCTTATAAATAAATTTCAGGATTATCTACAGAACTTGGCACCCATTTAGATTTCAATTCTTTTGTCGGCGAAGTCGACAACCATATTTATGGAATTTGGCTCCCATTTTCACATTTATGTTTTTGATGGGATATAGTTTTATGACACATAATAAAGAAAAGGGTAAAATAATGCTTACTTTTTTTGTAATGAATTAATTTAGAAAAGTTTAAAAAAAAACAAATATTTTTTTTACTCGTGTTTGGTGTAAAATTGTCGCACGGGTATTTTACTCTTACTTTTAAAATAACCTGTTCTATCGGATAAGTTAATAAAAAGGGAATGTCCGCTTTTCGAGGCAAAAACAATACTGTGCATCGTCTCAAACTTTTACGTCTGTGTGTTGCATGTCGCGTGACGGTCGGCCGCGGAGTAGGGATAAAGTGAAAGGCGCACGTCAGAGCAGCCAAGGCCAATATAGCGGCGCCTATAGAAGTTTCACTTTTACCGTGGTTTCATAAAACCACACAATCCTTTTAAGAAATAAATTCTTTGAGTTTGAGTTTGAAGGATGGATTTCCGTATCGCAACAAGTTTTCTGACATTCTACAGTTTCTGATTATGGGTTTGAGGGTTGACCAATTTCCAATTAATGATTGGCCAATTTCAGCCAAATACGATGAAGAAAACACAAATACACACCACACATAGTTCATCATAATTTGCTGAAATTGACCAATCATCCGTCTCAACTCTTATCTCCTGATTGCCTCGTGTAATGGTTGCAACCGTGACCATACGAGCATAAGGACTTGAGTTCAATCACCAGAACGCCATTCTTCTAGTGCAACATGTTCAAATTCAAGTCGCATTCTCATATCAGCAGTGAAAATTAATGCCAATAACAAGTCTCTATATACATTTTTGACAGATTAGAATGCAAAAGTTCTTAAAAATCCGGGAATTCCCTGATCAAGGATAGTTTTACTGAGGTTTTCGATTATGAATTTCTCAGTTGCAACCCGCAGTTACTATTAGCACAGTATAAATAAGTACAGTATTATATCTTCAAAGAAAACGGGCAAAACGACGCGCTTTGAAATCTCAGTGTGTATCAACAATATCAGTACACAACAGTATCGAGTGCGCAGCAGTTACGCACGGACGTGGAAGGTTTATTTACCGAGCCGCCGTAGGTAATTATTTCAAGGTCACTGCCGAGATATAATTATGTAAATAGGACTAAGGTTCGCACGGACATCAAAATATCGCGGCGGGATTTTTTCGCACACTGGTTTTTCAACACTCTGCTTAGCACCGAGAGTTGAAAATCCAACCGTGTGTTTTTTCGACACGCTGGGATGTTCTCTGTTGAATTTTCAAGGCTTGGCTTAACACCGAGGGTTGAAAACCCAGTACGCAATACAAGCCGGGGTTGAGGAAAAGTCCGAAAGAGATAACGTGGCCCCTGGCAACATGACAACTGAAGGAACACGGGTGGGTTTTAGTCAGTAAGAGTCTGACACGCCCTCCCACTCCACCCAGAGCGGGAGAAGTCATTTGACAATTTCCCACCCAAAAAAAAAAGTGCGCGATACAATTCCGCCGCAATTTTATTAAGTCCGTGCGAACTAACTGATAAATTGTGTGTCCTTTATTTATACTATGGGGAATACCCACATGATGTTTTGTTACGTTTAATCCATCAGTCTTCTCATACGAGGCAATTGCTCATTCGGCAAACAGCAGACATGACCACCATTTTTTTTTTGGGTGAGAAGTTATCAAATAACTGCTGACATCACTTTGAAGCGCGCGTGGAACACAACGCGCCGTCGACCCGGGCCTGGTCCTTATCGGACAGCGAGCTACCCATTGCTCACCGTCCGCAAGCCCGCACCTACGGTGGCTGGAAATCGGCCTGTGATTCCCGACGCCCAGGGCGTCTCCTCCTGCGGTGGTTAGGGGCGCGAGGGCGCAAAATTTGCCTCTCCCTCACGCGTTCCGCCTTCTCCTTCGCGAGCATTACTGCTTCGTAGAAGGAGGTGATGGCCTCCCATTTCCTCTCGCTCCGTACCATGACCTGAACCAGGGCCGGACGCGAGAGATCACCGCCGCCGATCGCCTCCACGAGAACACGGCGATGCCCCGCCCAAGCCGGGCAGACTTCCACCGTATGCTCCACCGTGTCCTCTGGGCGATCCACACAATGGTGACACCCGGGCGTTTCCTCCCGCTTTATCCTGTACAGGAACCTTCCGAAACAGCCGTGTCCGGTGAGGACCAGACATGACCACCCTAGTCCTTTTTAAGTTGAATGTCTTTTTGATTCACGAAAGTTATCAGCATTTTACATACAAAAATATAATTCAAAAGGTATACTTACTGAACAATAAAGATAGCAGCCATATTATAAGTATCGCAGTCTTGGCACGTCCTGTGGTGGACTTGAATTTGAGTGGGAAGCAGATGGCGTACCAGCGGTCCACGGAGATGAACGTCAGCGTCAGCACCGAGACAGTCACCGATACTGACTGAAACAACAGAAAGGCTGGTTATAAACTTATAATAGCAGGGTTACTTACAACTGTAACCGGGGTTGCGAATAAGGCCGAAAAGGAAATCGTGGCCCCCGGCAACATGGCAACTGAAGGAACACGGGTGGGTTTTAGTCAGTAAGAGTCTAACACGCCCTCCACCCAGAGCGGGAGAAGTTATTTGATCATTTCCCACGCAAAAAAAAGGTTACTTACAAGCCTAGCGGATGATGGAATTCTTAGCGATAAAGAGTGAGAGCCTGGTTAGTCTAGGGCAATGGGCGGCTCTTAGGCCTTTAAAATGTCGATGAATGCAAGCCTACAATACGCACGGGGGTCGGGGAAGATATCAAGTTTTATTCAAAATTCAAACTATATTTCAAAGATTTATTGCCGAAGTATTTTCACCAAAGACATCGAAACTTGATTATTTGTTTAATGTACTTTTCAAAGTTTTCCAAGGTTAACTTGTTGATAAGTAAGATGCCTTCATCTTATTATTATCAGCCGATATGATGATGATGAAGGCTTCCGACTTATCAACAAGTTAACCTTGGACAAATTTATTTTAGGAAGCTTTGCGGAGTGAAAGAGGACGGGAGTTTTAAGGATTAAGAAAAGTGTATTGAGACAGTTTGGACACACAGAAAGGATTGGCTCTCATAAGAAATCTTAGTCGCTATAATATTGATATTTGGTTCTATTGACTAAAGAGTTTGCCGACCACTGGTCTAGGGCGTAAAAATCTCATCCACATCGCTGTCAACAAGAAAAGTGCCGAAAAGGCTGATAGTATTGCCACGTTGTATGGCGATGCTGATTCTTTGGCCAAAAAACCTTTTTACAAAAAAAAACAACCTACTTCCAAAAAAAAAACACTAGTTTTTGACGTTGTAGTGTTTTTTTGGAAGTCGGTTGATTTTTTTTGTAAAAAGTTTTTACAGTTTTTAGTTGTGGTACCTACTCCACACAAATTCAAATACCACTACCTGCTATGTAAATAATAATGACAGGAACTTAAGATATCATCCATATACTAAGTGGGAAAAAAAACGTATTATTGAACCCAACTCAAAAACTATCCAAGCAAAGTTAATAAAATTTATATGGAACCACACGGAAAGCACCAGCTTTCAAATAAAAAAGGAATCATCAAAATCGGTTCACCCAGTCGAAAGTTCTGAGTTAACAAATAAAAAAAAATACAGTCGAATTGAGAACCTTCTCCTTTTTTTTAAGCTGGTTAAAAATAGGCCAGCCCTCTTTAGTTAAATGAAGAGTCAACTAACCGCTTGGCGATGTCTCAAAAAACCAAGTAGGCACTAAGACCCCAATGCCCTAGTGTTTTAAATCCAACCGGCTCGAACATAATTATAACTCCCAACTTATTTTAACACTGTGTTTATATGCAGGTATATTAATATCAGAATACCCGCAAAATTTCGCGGATATTATTCTTTATGGCACCGTTAGGTCATGAGTTATCCGAATATAAAAAAAAAATTGGCCTAGGTCTTAAAGGGGAGGCGCGAAAATCGATTCGCTGTTACAATGTATAGAAGATTATTTTGTTTGAATATCTATATATAAACTAATATTATTAAAAGGTGTTTATTTGTTTGTTTGTAAGTGTGTACGAGTATGTAGGGGGTAATATCCGGAACTACCAATCGGATTTTAAACTCAAACTCAAAGCATTTATTTCAATTAAACCATTTACAGGCACTTTTGAATTGTCAAAGAATCGGTCAGTTAGTCAGAAAGTTGAAGCTAGTTGCCCATTCCAAAACGTAGATCTTAATGGACAAGAACAGGCAAAAAACTCCAAGGACACTCTTTTAAATATAGTATGTATGTATGTATATATATTACAAAATCCTTGGTACATTATTCTTGTTGCTTCTATGTGTGAAAACAATGTACAAAAAATAATCAAAGCAATTGAAAATATAAGACTAAAAATAAGCCCTGGCAGATAAGAGATGACCGGTCTCAACTGACTTGCATTGGATAGCCCAATTCTTGACGAAGGCTCGCGGACGAAGTCGCGGGCAAAAGCTAGTAAATTATATTTTAACTGAGTAACTCCTACAAAATAGATCACCAGAAAAACACTTAAAAAAAATTGACAAAATAATGAACCTGCTCTTGACCCCCATCTCGAATACGATAGAACGATAATGCCTAGAAATTGCCTGTTTACTTTTGTTTGAAGGCTAACGGGTTATAGGTAGAAAGAAACACTAAGTATAAATAATTATTATGAGACAGCCATGTAGCTTTATACTTTTGAAAGATATATTTTTTTTAAAAACAGTGGCGCTCCGGGAGTGCCGACAGAACTGAAAACTTGAACAATCAAAAAAATACTTCCAAAACCTTTAAAGTAAAAATACTTGCGTAGAATATTGATCCGTAACGTAATATAAATAAAGAGCACAACCGCTTTTACAAAAATGAAGTGTCGGTAACGGTGTCACTAGTTCAATTGTTTTTTCCCATCTCAAAAATACCCAACGCGCCTAAAGAAGTTTTCACTTCAATAACTGGAATGTATGCGATTAAAACAAGCAACCACTATCTTTTACTTAGTTATTTTCAATTTATTTTTAAATCTCCTACAAAAATAATTACAAGTATCCAAAAAGTTACTTTGATAAAAGTTTTCCGCCTATGTAGCTCGGGTGATCTTTTGTCAACATATTTATCGCGCCCTTTCTGTTATCAGTGTAGAAATGTTTGATTTACAATATTTTGATTCCGGTATGAAAATATAATCCGCACATTTTTCCTCTTAGGTTTGGTAAAATAAACGGAACCGTAATTTTTCCAAACCCACACAAAAAATATAACCAACAAAAATTTTTTGCTCTTAATTATCTCCAATAAATGAAAATCTCTGATCAGTATACAATTTATAACTGAATTTTCATCTCATACCTATTAACTCTGTTATTTGAAAATATTGTGAGGGGCTGGTGGCTAAGTAATAACAGCTGCACGGGTCGATCGATCAGGTTAAGCTACGCTTGCCGCGGTTGGTCCGTGGATGGGTGACCATCTTTACATACCAAGTCCCCTCCGTGCCTCGGAAAGCACGTTAAGCCGTTGGTCCCGGCTGTCATTTGTAGATCTTTGACAGTCGTTACGGGTAGTTAGAAGCCCAAAAAGTCTGACAACCAGTCTTACCAAGGGGTATCGTGTTACCTAGTCACTAGGTTGTGGAGGTCAGATAGGCAGTCGCTCCATGTAAAATACTGGTATTCAGCTGCATCCGGTTAGACTGGAAGCCGACCCCAACATAGTTGGGAAAAGGCTAGGCAGATGATGATTTGAAAATATTGTAAAAGCCAATTATTTTTAAAAGAGTAACCGTGGAGTTTCTTGCCGGCTCTTCTCTATAGGCAACGACCAATTGGAACCGTGCTCCTAGCTTCTGACGTTTCATAAGTGCCCTTGTTGGTTTATGTGAAAAAAATTAATTTGAATTAATGCACAGTATCAAAGTAGTTTTTTTTCAGAATCGTTTGTTGAGTCGATTTGTGACATTTTTAATATAGGTATTTTTTTATAAAATATGATTCGCGGTCGTAACAAATATGGCTTTACTCAATTATAATCATTACAATCAGCAATACAACTTCATAAGTTAGCAAAGCCATATTTGTTACGGCCGCGAATCATATTTTAATCAACATAAAACCTGACACTGACCTGCAAAATGCAAAAAACGTAAGAAAATTTGAATTTCGCGGGCTACCCTGACGCTTCCCCCTTAAGCTTTTTCGGGAAAATGTGATTTTCCCGACCTAGATTTAACATTTCGACAAAACTAGTTCTACAGCAGCAAAGCTGTTACTGCACCGGAAATGGCCAATAAAGTGACTGGTCCGGGCGCAAATCGACGTTTCAGACGTGCTTTTAAAGGCACTCAATATGTTTGGACAATGCCGATTGTTACGTCATTTGATTACGATACGATTACGATACGATTGTTAATGTCTGTTGATACACAGCAAAGAGCTCATAAATTATGGCATTTATATGAATATCTATGTGATTTTGTTGTACTACACGCTCAAACGGCTGGACCAATTTAGATGAAATTTGGCACACAGATTGTAGCCTGGATTAACACATAGGATACTCTTTATCCCGATATTCTCACGGGATCGAGACTTATGTGGGTGAAACCGCGGGGCGCAGCTAGTTTCAAATAAATGGTTTGAGTTGCAAAATAATGCCTTTTGTTTTGATAGTTCAAGGCGAAAGTTTGTGAGTGTGAGTGTATGTTTGTCTCTTCTTCACGCTCAAACGGCTGAACCAATTTAGATGAAATTTGGCACACAGATAGCTTTTAGCCTGGATTAACACATAGGATACTCTTTATCCCGATATTCTCACGAGATCGGGACTTATGTGGGTGAAACCGCGGGGCGCAGCTAGTTTCAAATAAATGGTTTGAGTTGCAATACAATGCCTTTTATTTTGATAGTTCAACATTATTTATTGCGTCATTTACATTGTTGAGATGACAATTTATTCTAAAGTAATGTATTAGGAATTGCCTTCAAAATCCTTAAAGAAAGAAATAAAGAAAGAATCTCGAATCTTAGAATTGTGATTGAAAGTTTGTTATAAGTACATTTGGGTTGCAGGTCTGCAAAAGCGCTTTCCGGGTAAATGTGAGTAGTGAGAAACTTTCAATAAATCTGTGTCTAAATCCTTTAAACTTGGTTACTAGGGTCGCCGCCGCTACGACTCTGAACAGCAATGTGGCGTGGATGCAGTTACGCTACTCACCGCTAAGCCAAAAGTTGTGGCCAAAAATTCGGCGCCGAGTCGAGCGTTGAAAATCTAACAGCGCACTTCTATTTAGGCTTTTATTTAAGTGTCACCTAGTTAAGTGTTGGTGAAAACGGGCATAAGGGTAAGATAAAGAAGAAAAAAAGTTAGTTCAAAAACTAAAACCCGACTACTGAAAAATCACGCTCTAAAAAGTATGAAACAAGAAAATATTTCAGACATAAATCAAGACATAGGTACAAAAATGGTCAAGGTAAAGCCGTGGTCGCATGTCATTATAATTTTGTAGGTGCACAGGCATGCGACCACTGCATTACCTTGAATTTTTTATAGTTCATGTTTTATTTCCTCTAGAGGGCGCCATATTGCATTTAATGTGACGCCACATAGCCTAGCCAGCGGACAATCAAAACGCTTCCAATGATACCTCATTTATTAAATTATGATCGGTAGTTTAGAAGTCATGAGGTAACAGATGAACATACATACACACATACATACCGGTCAAAATCATAACCCTCCTTTTTGCTTTGCCGTAGTCGGGTAAAAAAACGAGCGAGCCTTATAGTAGTCGCATATGATTTGTAACATTTGACATCTCACCTTCAAACTCAAACTCAAACTCAAATCATTTATTTCAATTAAACCATTTACAGGCACTTTTGAATTGTCAAGGAATCGGTCAGTCAGAAATAGGTATGAAGCTAGTTGCCCATTCCAAAGGGGCGGGGCCTCGTCAGGGACGTTTCTGACGGCCAACTCTAGCACCACGCGCGCTGATTGGTCAAATCAAATAGCGCGCGCTTCCCCGGCTGCCCCCTTCTACATTTCCATCGCTTTTGACGAAACTACTCCCACAGATTGCAGAAGGAAAATATGTTACACAACAAAAACTTAACATTAACTTACAAGCAAGACTTGCGATAAGTAGACCTCCACAATTCATTTAAGCAGCTGAGTCTCTAACAATGTATATTATCCTCATCTGCCAACGGAGTTAATTTACGTAATCTAACAACAAGCCCCTTTGCGGCCACTAACCGAATGAGAGAAATCTTGAGATTTACATAACAATCATGTAGTTAGCACTAAATCTAGACTGGTAGCGGTTGCGGCAATTTGCCTCAGTGGGCAATTTGGCTGCGTGACGTCAGTATGTTTGTCGATGTGGAGAGGTTACCCAATGGGTAAACGTGGTGTGGGTATTTGTGGTGCAGTAAGCCACATGTCAAAGGTACCAAAACCAATTTAAGCTGGCCTCTTTGCCATGGGAAATTTGTACCACGATAGGCCTGCTCAAGTCAAATTCAAATTATTTTATTCAGAAGCTAGGTGCACAGTTCCAATTGATCGTTTCAAATGGAGAAGAGCCGGCGAAAAACTCTACGGTTAGTTTTAAGCTATTGCATAGCTTTTATCGCGGGCTTTGAGCGCGGCGACCGAATCAAGAAATTCCGTAACGAAAATAAAACCAGAACGAAAATAAAACCTAACACCCCCCACTCCGCCTACCATGTAATGACGGTTCCCATGACAACGTGATGTTGTCATGGAAACGTAATTTTTGTTTTATGTCATCACATCATCATCCCAAGTGTAGCGTTGACAAATAGGAAGTACGGAGGTTACAAATGCTATGCAATAGCTTTACCGCGGCAGTCCCCGAGTGCCCCACGTTTTTATTTTTATTAATTTATTTATCTTTTGTATAGATTATTTTCTATTCATCACGCCTTGTTTCCCCGAAGGGTAGGGCAGAGGTGACCCTGTAGCAGGTACACCCACATTTCGCCAGTTATGTTTTACACCGGGCACAAATCCAGACTCCGAGCTGCTATTGAGAAATTCCAGATAGAAAAACCCAATAACACTTTGCCCGACCTGGGAATCGAACCCAGGAGGAGGGAACCTCATGCTCAGCAATAGCGCTTGCGACCACTAGACCAACGAGGCAGTCAACTACAATAAGTTTGTTTTTGGGATAAATTCATCCCAATTACGGAACCCTTCGTTGGCCGGTTTTTTTCAATCTACAGGAGTTGTGCCCGCATACGGGCGGGGATGATATCATGTTGAGAGTTTGATTAATTGTTATTGTAAGACTATCCGTCCTGAGTTAGCTGTAGAACGAATTCTATCATAATCTACGTAGTTTACGGTACTGACTCAAGTTTCACCACAAACGAAATGTTCTTCAGTCGGTATGCGACATTCCGCTTCAGTAAACATACCAACGATGAGGCGTACATACTAGGAACATGTCTCAAATATGGGAGATAAATGGTGAATGTCTTGAAGGTAGTCAGACTTGGTAAAGCGGTATGTGGGAATGGTGCAGCTCTAGCATTAACTCTCCGGACTAAGCAACTCGTACGCTGCGACATTTAAAAATAAATGTCGCAGCGCTGGTATTAAGGATATTTTTAAACCCGTTATACACCGTGAAATTTGAATCACAGTTTTGCTAGAATAAACGTTGTTCAGACCATGGTCTACTACCATTCTACATCATCCAATAAAAAAAAAATACTTGGTTTTTGAAAAAACACAAAAACAAAGTTTAAAATGTCAAGATTATCTACTGCTTACTAAATTTTGTTTATGGAGGTACATTTTCCCGTAGACAATGCTGTGTCCCGTGCGTGGTGTCTGTGTTGTAGGGAGTAACGATAATCTTGACATTTTAAACTCTGTCTTTTTTGTGTTTTATCAAAAACCAATTATGTTTTTTTTTTTTTATTGGATGCTGTAGAATGGTAGTAGACCATGGTCTGAACATTCCATAATGTAGGCATAGGTGTTACAATTTATGGTTTAAAGCTAAGGTACAATTACGGACCCCGTAGGGCACAGCAAAAGGTATAAAATTAATTCTTAAAATACAAATACAATTAAAATAAAATTTAAATTAAAATAAAATTAAAAAAAAACAAGTTAAAACATAATAATTATTATAATATTTATCCATGTATATATTAATGTATTTATACGACTAACTATGTATGGTGTCTGTTTGTATTAAATATTTTTTTTTGTCATGTATGTATTCGTTTATTGTGTAGTATGCTTTTTTAATTAATATTTGCTTGATCTTATTAATAAATACCATATCGCTGGTTTCATCTTTTATTGCATCTGGTAGTTTATTAAATATTTTTATGGACATTACGTAGGGGCTATTGGAATGTAGTTTCATGCGCGAAGAGGGTAACATTAACATATTTTTATATCTGACAGATCGGTCTTTATGTTTATCGCCGCGGGTTGTGAAAAAGTTCATGTATTTCCTAACAAATTTGCATGTTTCTAGTATATAGATAGATGGTAAGGTGAGTATTTTATGTTTTATAAAAAAGGGTTTACAGCTATCGGTTTGCTTTATGTTGACTATAATACGAGTTAATTTCACAGTGTATTATCATCAATGCAATGTATTTTGATATAACAAATGTCTTAAGGAAACACAGCCATCTTAAATAAACAGGGCAGTCGATAGCATACACTAATGGCTATGTTTGAACTGTATATGAACACTAAGTGCATGAGCGCTCGCCGCGTGTGGCGCTCGGTTTATGTAGGTTGAAAGGTCATTAATTTACTGTGGAATATCAACATCTGGTGTTTTATTCAGTTAGCGTTATCTTAGCATGAACTTTAGGAGAAAATGAAGGTCTCAAAATCTTACATTTCGGAATACCGTGCTACTTGTTCTGCCTAGCCTTTTCCCAACTATATTGAGGTCGGCTTCCAGTCTAACCGGATGCAGCTAAATACCAGTATTTTACATGGAGCGACTGCCTATCTGACCTCCACAACCCAGTAACTAGGTAATACGATACCCCTTGGTAAGACTGGTTGTCAGACTTTCGGGCTTCTGACGACCCGTAACGACTGTCAAAGATCCACGAATGACAGCCTGGACCAACGGCTTAACGTGCTTTCCGAGGCACGGAGGAGTCTCGGTATGTAGAAATGGCCACCCATCCACGGACCAACTCCGGGAAGCGTAGCTTAACCTGACGGATCGACCCGAGCGGCTGTTAGTATTTAGCCACGAGCTCCTTATACCGTGCTACTTATTTATTAAAAATACCGGCCAAGTGTGAATTGGACTCGCAAACGAAGGGCTACGTACCGTATTAAGATCGAGCAAAAACACCGGAAAAAACAAGTTTCTTGTTTCTTTATTACCTATATTTTTATTATTTTTAGGGTTCCGTATCTCGAAAGGAAAAAACGGAACCCTTATAGAATCACTTCGTTGTCCGTCCGTCTGTCACTCTGTCAAGGCCCTTTTTTTTAGGAACGTGTAGAGGTATCAAGCTGAAATTAATATCGAACATATAGGTCTATGGTCTTTTGGAGTTCTAAACAAATCAAGCTTGTAAATCAACACAATAAAAAAATACGGCCATTTATGTGACATAATTTTGACACTCGCAAATAAATCAAAACCTATTGGGTACTTCCTGTTCACCTAGAATCATGAAATTTGGTAGGAAGCAAGGGCAAGGTCTCATGGCACATGAAAAGGAAAAAGTTCTAAAATAGTTAACTTGTAGTTTTATCTATATTTGCATTTGGAGAATTGACTATCGATGTATGGGAGAACATGTTTTTCAATTAAAATGTTAAGTTTGTTATTGGGAATTGGGATAAATTCATCCCAACTACGGAACCCTTCATTATGCGAAGTACGCACTTGGCCGGTTTTTTATATTAAAAGTAGCACATTATTCCAAAATATAAGACTTTCTGAATATCCAAAAAAAAAACTGTGATAAAATGATTTAGTAGATATTTAGGCCGAGTTCACACCTAGCGTATCGCTGTGAAAATGTGTGAAAAACAAAGGACAGTCAGTCGGTGGCAGTATTTTTTTTTTAACCGGTCGTTTCATTAATCTGTGAGGCGGGAGGTGTATGCCCAGCATTGAACATCTTTCTGCTGAAATTATAATGAGGTGTACAAATTGCGTTCACATGTAACTTTAGACTAATTTTCGTCTGCAAACTATTTGCGGACCTTGTGAATAAATTTGATGTTTATCCGCGAACTTTTGGGTCCAGCAAAAGTTAAGACTGATCCGACAAAACCTAAAGTTAGAACAAACCCCAATCATTCAACTTAGCTTTTTGTCGTTTAAACGGTTCTAATCAAATTATTGGTAAAACTAAGACCTGTGGTTGTTTGTTATAGCCAATAGTGTCATCACAATATGTCTTGTTTTCTTTTGTTTTGTAAATTGGCACCTTGTGGCTTTTTAACCGACTTCAAAAAATAGGAGAAGGTTCTCAATTCGTCGGGACATTTTTTTTTTTTAATGTATGTTCCCCGATTACTCGAAGACGGCTGGACCGATTTGAAAAATTCTTTTTTTGTTCGAAAGGGTATACTTTCAAATTGGTCCCATTCTCATTTGGTTACGATCTGATGATGGGATCTTGGAGAAATCGAGGGAACTCTTCAAATATTAAAGGCACATCTATAGCGATTTGGGCATTTTTGATGAGCAGTTGACATAAGGCTATTGTAACTTAGATAAATTACAAACCAACCCACTAAAAAGTGAAAAAAAAAACTTTTTTACAAAAATCACAACCGACTTCCAAACTACAAAGTGAAAAATAACTTAATTTCGGAAGTCGGTGTCAAAAAACTAAAATACTGATCTGATCCAAAGACACCGACTTCCGAAATTAAAGTTATTTTTCACTTTGTAGTTTGGAAGTCGGTTGTGTTTTTTCCTAATATTTTTGTAATTAGTTATTTTTTTTATTTAAAAGAGTGTCCGTGGAGTTTCTTCCCCGTTCTTCTGCATAGGTAGGTACCTACTATGCTTTGGAATGGGCAACTATAGCTTCATATTTCTGACTGACCGATTCCTTGACAATTCAAGAGTGCCTGTAAATGGTTTAATTGAACTAAATGCTTTGAGTTTGAGTTTGTAGCTACTAGTTTTTTCGGGAACACAGGAAGAAACCCGTATAGAAAATATTGTTAGTTTCATTGAAAAAAATAATAAAAATAATTATTTTAATAACTATTTCTATACGCGCGGGTTTTCTCAGTTAGGCTTTCCTGAAATTACACCTGATAGAAATATACTGTTGTGATCAATAAGCAATTACATATTCTTTCAAGTGGTGTGACCGTCAGACTGCCAAGTCATAGGTCTCGAGTTCGAACCCAAGGCATGCACCTCTGACTTTTCGGATTCATGTGTGTATTTTATAATAATTCAAAAACGGTGAAGGAAAACATCGTGAGGAAACCGGAGAGATATTTCTCGATGGCATGTGAAGCCGAACATGGACGTAACAGTAAACTGAGTACCGACAGCAAACTTTTAATATATAAAGTGATCTTGAAGCCAGTGTGGCTATATGGAATTCAACTTTGGGGCAGCGCTTGTAACTCAAGCATTAGCATCATACAGATAATGCAGAATGCTATTTTGAGGTCAACTAGCGACTGTCCTTGGCTTGTCACGAACGCTGAAATACACAAGTTGTTATCAATGAATACCGTCAAGGACGAGATCAAAAACGTCACAAAAAGATACCAGGAAAGACTGGAAAGGCACCCCAACTATTTGGCTGCCGCACTGAACACAAGAAGTTACAGGAAAAAACTTAAAAGGACAGATATTGTGTAGTCCACCCGCACCTGTGGGGACCTAAGCATCGATACAAAGTAGATGGCTCGCTGGAGTCACGCTCTTACGCCAATATTTACCTCCAACTCATTCGATAAAAGTAAAAACTGATCGCGGATTGAAACAGAAAAAAAATGAGAAGGCAAGTCAGAAGCCCATGAGGTGGCTTTAAAACTCTGACACCAGGTTAGGCACTAACCACACAAAAAGAAGAAGATCCTTTCAAAAAGGAACTTCTTTAAATAATTTCATGGTACTCCGATTGATATCGAACTCAAACAGAGCTCTTATTCTGGTGGATCATCTAGTTACATGTAGCAAAACTTCAGTGTCGTCAGGTGTGCACACACAATCATGTTAGTTAAACTAGAATAATTTGATCGAAACACAGAAATGTTAGCACTTCCTTCTTGTGGCGTGTGGGTATAATCCTTTGACTGCTCACAACTAAGTTACTTCGCCTTTGTGCCAGAAATAGAGCGGCTTATTTTTAGTCCTGCACTACATCTAGGGTTCGGGTCCCGGGACGTCTCGTGTCTCGAAGTCCCGGGACTTTTCGTAATTTTTGTTGTCTCGAATCCCGGAACTTTTGGTTCGAGACTCGAGACGAGACAAGATTTTCGAAATTGTTACTGTATAAGCCTTAAACACAATTAAACCGACATCTGTTGAAAATGAGAGTGTTCTCCTTGTCCGGTGGCATTATTACAAAAATTAGAAACAGATTGTCGGACAAAGCTGTTGACAATCTGATTTTTTTATTAAAAGCCTATTTGATTAAATCAACAAAGAAGTCTAATTAATGTGTTAGTAAAGTTGATGTTTAAAAGTCTGTTTTATTATTTATATTTAGATTATTTAATTATGAAACAAATCTGTGATTATGAGAATTAACAATGTTGTGACAAATGATTAGATACTAGAATTACTAGATAATAGTAAAAATATTAAGAATTAATATGATTTTTAACTAAGTTCATTTTATAACTATAAAGTGAATCTGTGTGAGATTAAAAGAAATAAACAAAGCAATTATTAAGACTGAAATTAACGTTAAAGTTACTAAGATATAATTTTCTGTTTAAAAAATGTAGTTTTTTACAAAAAATTGCCTTTTTAATACGTTTCCCCAGAAAATAATTCGATTAAAATTCTTCAAAAAAGGCTTACCCCTCTTAAAAAAACTGTTTTTCTTGAAAGTCTCGAAGTCCCGGGACTTTGAAATTGTCTGGAATTCCCAAACCCTAACTACATCATTGTAGTACCTTGTGGTTTACAGAGCAAAAATATGTTACCCCTTAAACTTGTGTGTGTTGATAAGAGGTTATATTTGGAAGATGGATTATGAATTTGGCTTGCCACACTTGGCTATCGGTCCGGTAAAAGAAGATGAATGGCCATACTTAGCAGGTTATTCCCAAAAACCTAATTTTATTTGCGGAGAAATCTTTACCCTTTTTTATAACATACTTGTGCTTACATAATAGGATACGTTTTTGTGTTATCTTAGTACATACATTTTACTGTAACTAAATTTCAAAAGAGTAATAAAAAAAAAAACTGGATCTGAGGAAACTGTGCTATTAAATAAGCATTTAACATGGCGTGACCGCAATTAGTCTGCCACAACCCCGTTCCTTAATAAAACAGTGATGTGGCTATTTGAATTTCCCAGTAATTGGGCTGCATATTAAGAAAGAAAGAAAAACAAAAACATTTATTTAGCCCAGACCAAAAGGCACACAATATAATTATCAGCATATACACCACCATCGGGAAGTCCACCCGGACCTGCCACTTATTGTTTAATTTAATTGAATGACATACAATACAAATGCAATTTTTTATTATATATTATTTAATTAAATTTTTTTATTTCATCTAAATACTTATAAATTATATTTTTAAATATTAGAATAAAGAAAATATAAAAACATTTAAAAATATAAAAATAGTAACCCACCGGTATCGGGAACAGGGTCCAAGCTACCGGCGGTCAGGGCTCCAGAGAGAGGAACCTTCTGACAATGCGAGCCGTGTCCAGGAGTACCGCTTTCTGAATCAAGCCCTTCATCCATCTGCCCAACGAGAGCCTCCTTAGGTGTTGGTCGAGGCTCTTGGCAATTAAGCCATTGGCTGAGACGACTATCGGCACAATGATCGCTGAGTCCACATCCCACATGTCGACAATCTCGCAAGCCAAGTCAAGATACTTGATTTGTTTGTTTTCCTCGGCTTTCACGAGGTTCCCGTCATGCGGGACTGTTATGTCAATAATCATTGTACGCCGCTCTACTCGATCCATCAGCACTATATCAGGTTTATTGGCAACAATAGTCCTGTCAGTGATGATGGATCGATCCCAGTACAATGTGATATTTCCATTTTCGAGAACTGTGTCGGGCACATACCTGTAGTACGGCACTTTCGATTCCACAAGGCCGTATTTCAGAGCAAGTTGCTGATGGATAATCCTGGCTACAAGGTTGTGTCTATGCAAGTACTCTTCAGTAATTACATTATTATTATTATCTTTTATTTCATTTAAATACTTATAAATTATATTTTTAAATATTAGAATAAAGAAAATATAAAAACATTTAAAAATATGAAAAATAGTAGCCCACCGGTATCGGGAACAGGGTCCAAGCTACCGGCGGTCAGGGCTCCAGAGAGAGGATTATTATTATTATTATATGTCAATTATTATTAATTATTACCAACACTAGTTTGTAAGCTCGCAATTGTACTAACAAATATGGATGTAATCGTATCGAATCTGAATTAAATGATTATTTATTTATTTATTTTGATTTTCATTAAAAAAATAATAATTGATAAATGCGATGTAAGAAATTAGCAGGGGAGTGTGCCTCACGACTACGCCAAAAAGACCCAGTTCAGTAAAAATGCTAGACAACTATACTGCCGTGCTAATTAGAAATGCAGTAAGGAATATTTAGAAGATTTTTGTAAAATTGAGTTACTTATAGATTCGGAATCCTCGAAGAGAGCAAAAAAACTTTAAGCGCCATTTACTCAAAACTACGAATACCCTCCTTACTGCACTTTTAATTATCGCGGCAGTATAAGTGCCTGACGCTGGTTTTCAACTGGACCTGAGAGTGTGATGAATAAAATAAAATAAAACGAACTCAAAAACCTTTTAACGGAACACATTTAAAATTAAAGGCAAAACCGAACAATGCAGCCCTGGATTCCATTACCCGTGCCAAATAATGTTAAATTGAATTTACACCACATGATTCGCGTGAGCTCTGAGTGTTGCTTCGTAATATCTTGCTGATGGAACCATAGATTAAAAATGCATAAAAGATAATCTGCGGTTTCAAACGCTTTCTAAATACGTAGTTTCAGGTCAATTGAACCGGCCAACGTAATTGAAACTTAAGACGCAGATATATGCCAGTGACCTTGAGTGGTTAGCTTGCGTGTTCTGTACTGAGCTCACGCAACGCGTCGTACGTCCAGCTAGTAATAGGAACGCTGTCCCAAATTAGACGCATTGTTAATATTTTATACATAAAACAAAAAGTATTTTAATAAAACACGTTTATTAAAAGATTAATAATTAAATTATCTTTAAAATGGTGAAAATTTCAGAAAAATGCGCTTGATACATTTTGCGTGATTCTCAGTTTTTTATCTGCGTTAGACATGACTTTAATTAATTAATAATCATAATCTAAAATATTCCTATATGAAGTTATTAAAAAAAACGTTTTACAAAAAAAAAAACAACCGACTTCCAAAAAATCACTATAAAGTGAAAAATAACTTAAATTTCGGAAGTCGGTGTCTTGTTTTTGGTTTTGCATTTTCGTTATTTGCCATAAGCAGCCATGTTTTTTTGCGGGGTAATTGCAAAACACTTACAAGTAGCAATGGTTTTCATTTTGACATTTCAACATCATTCATTGCGTTATTTATGTTGTGGAGAAAAATATTTTTTCAAGCATGCAAGCAATGGATTAGCAGTTTCCGTCAATTGATTTATAGAAAGTGTGTAACTGAATTATGTGCAGGCCGGTTGAAGCAACCAACGTCGTCAGGATAACAACGCACCTATAGCAGATTTACATTTCCATCAGTTAAGTAGCGAGTTTATTTCAAGTACCTAAGTGTTTAAAGGTCAGTCAAAAAGTAACAGTTTTTCATTATGAAGTGTCACGTATAGACGTCAAGGGACTTAACTCGCGACTTTACTAGTGCAAAATATGTAAATCAGTCTGTACGGCGCGCGCCCCGGCAATTATCATTTTTACCCAACTACGCCGAAACAAAAAGGAGGGTTCGAAGAAAACCGATAGGGACATCGTGGCCCCCGGCAACAGGGCAATCGAAGGAACACGGGTGGGTTTTAGTCAGTAAGAGTCTGACACGCCCTCCCGCTCCACCCAGTGCGGGAGAAGTTATTTGATTATTTCCCTACCCATAAAAAAGGGTTATGATTTTGACCGGTATGTATGTATGTTGTATGTTCATCTCATCATCAGCCTATAATGTTTCCACTGCTGGGACACAGGCCTCCTCTCTGTGAGAAGGAGTGGGCCGTAATCCACCACGCGGGCCCAGTGCGGGTTGGTAGATGTCACATGTTTTCGAACTTTCGGTTCTAGGACATGCCGGTTTCATCTGTTACCTCATAACTTCTAAACTACCGATCATAATTTGACAAATGAGATATCATTGTAAGCGTCTTAGCCGTCCCCTGGTTAAAGGCTATGTGGCGTCACATTAACTGTAATATGGCGCCCTCTAGAGGACATAAAGTCATGAATTAAAAAAAAAATGTGCCATTTTGGGTATCAAATGAAATATCATATTGTTTAAGTAAATAAAAATATTTAAATTGTTAGAAACAAGTCAAACAAGCAAAAGTGAGACTGTGCTACGTACGGTGCGGCTGTAAAATTGAAACCAATACAATAAACCTAACAAAAAAAATAAATAAAGCTGCTCTGCAAATACTTTATCATGAAATTATAACCCCAAAACAATTTAAATTAAAAAAAACGTGTGGCACTCGGGGACTGCCGCGGTAAAGCTATTGCATAGCATTATTTTGTAACCTCCATACTTCCTATTTGTCAACGCTACACTTAGGATGATGACGTGATGACATAAAACAAAAATTACGTTCCCATGACAACATCACGTTGTCATGGGAACCGTTATTACATGGTAGGCGGAGTGGGGGGTGTACGGTTTTATTTTCGTTACGTTACGGAATTTCTTGATTCGGTCGCCGCGCTCAAAGCCTGCGATAAAAGCTATGCCATAGCTTAAAAAGTAAGTTCAAAAACTAAAACCCGACTACTGAAAAATCACGGTCTAAAAAGTATGAAATAAGAAAATATTGCATACCGAAATCAAGACATAGGTACAAAAATGGTCAAGGTAAAGCCGTGGTCGCATGCCTGTATACCTACAAAATTATAATGGCATGCGACCAGGGCTTTACCTTGACCAATTTTTATCACAGTTTTACAACATTTATTGCGTTATTTACGTTGTTGAACAAACAAATTTTTCGAACATATGAAGCAATGTATTAGCAATATCCTCCAAAATCACTCAGATTTTGATTGATAGTGTGTGTTACGCAGTTAGGGTGTAGGTGACCTGCGATTCTTTATAATTCATCCACCCATCTCAATGTTTGTCTGCCGCGCAAATGCATATCAACAATTTTGACAACTCTATTTTAGATTAGGCAAGCGTGGGGCGATAGCGTCTTACGTTCAAAGGGAAGTTTCCCTTCTATCGATTTATTACTCTATGACGTTACTCGCTCGCTATGTCAGTAAACGGAAGAATTACGCAATATCGAGCACTTATGTGTAGTATGTAGGCGAGAGAATTATGTACACAATTTAGGAAAATTAAAATGTGAATCTTTGAAGCCATTCTGAGGGAATCTTTTTCATAGCTTATTGAGAATTCTTATGGTATTTTTAGAGTTCCGTACCTCAAAAGGAAAATAACGGAACTCTTATAGAATCAGTGTATAAGTGTGTCTGTCTGTCTGTCACAGCCAATTTGCTCCGAAACTAATGGACAAATTAAGTTGAAATTTGGTACACACATATATTTCTGTGACCCAAATACAGACGTGTAATGTAAATAAAATAATGAATTTTGAATATGGGTGTCACTTTTAGGAGGAAAACCAGCAAATTTAAAAAAATTGTTCAAACTGTATCGTGTGACATATCATATTCTTTTTCTAATTTTAAAATAAATACATTCAAAGATATTTAAGAAAATAGATGAAAATTGACCATCCCTTCCCCTTATCTCCGAAACTACTGAGCATAAAATTAAAAAAAAAATGGTTCTTCACTCATAGATTACAGGAAAACCTATGAGAAGTCTATGTTCTTAAAATAACATGCTAAATCTATGAATATTGTGCGTATAAACTAATTATATTTTTAGTTGGAATGTATGGGAGAACATGTATTTCAACTACAATGTTTATTTATTTATTTAAAGGCTTACCAACTAAACACATACATAGCATTAACCCAAAGTCTCTGTCAAATGTAGATCTCGCATGTATCTAAATTACAGGGAAGCACGACACTATCAATTAGCATACTAGAACATTAAAACACAAACCGCTCAACGCGCCTAAATAAGTTTAAAAACATCAAATAATATAATAGTAATAAAACAATTTCAAATAATTATGTAACATTTTCAAATAATAATAAAACAATTACAAAAATAATTTGTAATGTTAAGTTTGTATTTAGGATAAATTCATCCCAACTACGGAACCCTTCATTGTGCGTAGTCCGACACGCACTTGGCCAGTTTAAAAAAAAATTAATGTCCTACTATAAATAATAAAAAAATATCTTACATTCTATTCCTCCTCCTCCGGGAAAAATCATCAAATAAAAAGCTTTTGAAGCAATTCTTATCTAACCGAGTTGTAACAGCATCGAATAGGCTCCCGAAATATGTTGTGACTGTTCCCACACAGAACTGTTCAAGAATTTACTGGACAGATTATGTAAATATCTCTAAGCTACTTGATACACACGCATCAGGCTTGGCTTCCAGTCTATTTGACCTCCACAATTCAGTAACTGGGTAATAGCGATACCCCTTGGTAAGACTGGTTGCCAGAATTTCAAACAACCACTGTCAAAGATCCACGAATGACAGCCAAGATCAACGGTTTAACATGCTTTCCGAGGCACGGAGGAGTCTCGGTATGTAAAGATGGTCACTCATCGACGGACTAACCCCGGCAAGTGTAGCTTAACCTGATGGATCGACCCGTGCGGCTGTTATTACTTAGCCACGAGCTAGTGTGCTTGTAGCGGTTACACCGTCATATACAAACCTACGCATTATAGACATGACGTCACACAAATCCTGCATCGCGCAATTAGAGTTTACCGAGCGATCAACATAAATATATAAGATTTCAACTACAAACCGTTGGGCAGTTGCCCGCCAGACACAACACCGGTCTGGTCGGATGGAGGATCCTCCCTTTTCTATGGTGGATTAGTGAACTTTACACCCTGTTCCTCATACCCCTAAATGCTTAACCAAATAATTAATTACTTAGTAATTTATTATGGTTTATTTAGAATCATCATTAACATCATTACTATACTATACACATGAAATAATATTCAATATCTTCTTCTTTTGGGCATCTCTAATGGGCAGTGATAGCCTAGTGCTGTGACCGACAAACTAACAAGTCATAGGTCTTAAGTTCGAACCCAAGGCACGCACCTCTGACTTTGCGTGCCTTGGGTTCGAACTCGAGACCTATGACTTGACAGTCTGACGGTCACGCAACTAGGCTCTCACTGCCACAACCAATAGTAACCTCAGAAACTAGAGGTTAATCAACTAAACTACGTAGGTTGGAAAACTCACTTTGGTGATTTTCAGGTTAAAACCCCGCAAGCTTTAGAGGCCTTTTTCTCAAGGCCTAAATCAACATCATCAAAGAAGAAACACTTAATCAAATAAAAGCAGTTAGCCCAAATACCGGCCATACTGCCGGTTTAAAGTGTCAACCCAGGAAGGCTGTACGGAAATTAATCGCTCGACGCAATGATAGATGCTGCTGATAAATTGTACATCGTATTCGATACCAAGCAATTTGTCTGATAAAGTATCGAGTTTGGTAAGATGGGCTTGAGTAAGCTAACATACGACGTTGGTATAGAATTTTGTGTAATTAGGGTGATAGTGGTAGTCATATTTTGTGAAGGGTTAAATAGTGATCGATGACTGGAAGAAAATTCATAGTAGGATGCGGTTACATTTCTCGTAAGTAGGATCAGACACGGTCATAGAGTCTGGACACGCTAAGTCTGCGTAATTAGAAAAACGTGTGGCACTCGGGGACTGCCGCGATAAAGCTATTGCATAGCATTTGTAACCTCCATACTTCCTATTTGTCAACGCTACACTTGGGATGATGACGTGATGACATAAAACAAAAATTACGTTCCCATGACAACATCACGTTTCCCATGACAACATCATGTTGTTATGAGAACCGTCATTACATGGTAGGCGGAGTGGGGCCGCCAGACACAACACCCGTCTGGTCGGAGGATCTTCTCTTTTCTGTGGTGGATGAGTGAACTTTACACCCTGTTTCTCATGCCACTAAATTGGTGACCCTGAGTATGAACGTCAACGCAGCCTTAGTACAATTACTTCGGCGTGACGTCATCATCATCATCACTCCCGCAAGTTTTCGTGAGGCGAGTCACACAACCAGCCAGCACCCGCGGCTTCAATGGGTATCCTGACCACAAGCAAGCAGCGAACGCGCATTCTTGGTCATCACCCTCAGCCTCATCACCCCGACTCACTAGGGAATCAACGCTATCACCACTAAAAAATCATATTAATACGGTTCTCTAAGTTAGAATTAGTCTATTAAATGACTTTTTTAGGAAATCATGACATTTGATAAAGATACAACCTGACACTGATATGCAAATAGCAAAAAACGTAAGAAAATTTGAATTTCGCGGGTTACCTTTGCGGAACCACCGTAAAGGTCAAATGGAAGTGGATGGAACAGTAATACGAGTATGTATAGCTAGAAGAGTGAAATTAATTGGTATCGAGATCAGGCAGCCCACTGCAAGTCTTGTAAGCCAAAATGTACAGAGATAACTAGAGACACGCAGATACCAATAATAACAACAAAACCGGCCAAGTGCGAGTCAGACCACGCCCAATGAAGGGTTCCATAGTTAGGATGAAGTTATCCCAAGAACAAACTTAACGTTGTAGTTGAAAAACATGTTCTCCCATATATTCCAACTGCAAATTTAAGTTTATATGCACAATATTAAGAGATTTACTATGTTATTTTAAGACCATAGACTTCTTTTTCCTAATAGCTAATTAGTTATTATTTAATCGTGCTATTGTATGTTGTGCTGTCTTTTGTGTGCACTAAATAAACGATTTATCTATCTATCTATCTTATTGGTTTTCCTGTAATCTATGAGTAAAAAACCATTCTCTGTACTTTTTAAAAATTTAAGGCTCAATAGTTTAGGAGAGGGGAATGGTCAATTTTCTTATATTTTCTTAAATTTCTTTAAAAGTATTTAATTAAAAATTATAATAAAAGTATATTTGAGATCCTCGCAACAAGCACTTTCATGAAATGTCACACGGTACAGATAGGTAGTAAAACTTATTTTTTTTAATTTTCTTATTTGCCCCAAAAGTGTTACCCATAATCAAAATTCATTTATTTACGTTACACGTCCGTATTTGGGTCACAGAAATATATATGTGTACCAAATTTCAACTTAATCGGTTCATTAGATTCGGAGCAAATTCGCTGTGACAGACAGACACACGAGTGATCCTATAAGGGTACCGTTTTTTTCCTTTTTAGGTATGAAAGCCTAAAAATTGGCTAACAAATCGTAAAGCGCTCGTAAACTGCTGTGACTGTGTGACTGAATTTTTCAATAACCCTCCTTTGGCTTTGCCGTAGTTAGGTAAAAGTCAATTGCATCACTTGACTTACATTTATGACACTTCGATCATTTTCGTTCGTTAAACCGGGTGTTATTCCGCGTCCTATTTAAAAGCGATTGTCGCGCGAATACACGATCGTTCGAATTTTTTTTTCGGCGAACCAGAACGCGTGGTCGCGCCAACAGAGGGCGCTTTCCAATTACGTGACCGGTCGCGTATCAGCGCGACGGCGACGATAGCTTTTAAATACAACGCGGCCTTAGGCATCGAAGTACTCGTCCACATAGTTGTCATACGGAATTGTGCACAGAGGACTGGCAGCATTGGTACGGAGCGAAAGGCCATGAGAGGTCGTCACTTCCTTCTGCGAAGCAGTAATGCTCGCGAAGGAGGAGGCGGAACGCGTAAGGGAGAGGAAAATTTCGCGCCTGACCACCGCAGGAGATGCCCTGGGCGTCAGGAGTTGCTGGCCGATTCCCGGCCACCGTAGGCGCTGGCTTGCGGACGGTGAGCAATGTTTTAAAAAAATCTGCTGTTTCATAGAAAAGTGCAATACCTACCTACGCGGTCAAAATGTATGGAACAGCAGATTTTTTTTAAATAACCGACGAAAAATTTTAACGCAGCGGGGTTCAGAATCATGTACTGAATCCATGGTAACAGTTTTCGCGTCGATGTCCCTGCCACCCTGTATTTTATTCTCTCTTTGTAGGAATGGCTCCATCGAATCGTGGCTGATTACGATTATGAAATGAGAGCGAGTAAAGCTCAAATTAAACATTAACATTTATTTTTATGAAATGGTTTGTCGCGTGGTTGCGCCGACAAAGGTCCGGTTTTTCGAACAAAAAGTGACATTTGCACGCGACCGGTCGCGTAGTCGCTCGATGATCGCTATTAAGCCGACGTTCGCACGGACGTAATAAAATCGAAGCGGGATTTTATCGCGCACTGGATTTTCAACTCTAAGTGTTATGCCGAGCGTTGAGAATCCAATGTGCTAGGACGCACTCTCGTCCCAGCGCGTTGAAAAAACACACTGTTGGATTTTCAACTCTCGGCGCTGAGCAAAGCGTTGAAAATCAAGTGCACAAAAAAAATCTCCGCAATTTTATTACGTCCGTGCGAACGTCGGCTAACAGGTTCACTGTCCCATATGCAGACACAATAGTTAAAACAATTGAACAGACCACATATGGTTCGTTGGACTGTGAACTGGTTAAATAAGACGCGGTTTTAAAGTCCAATAAATAAACATGCAGGTTAAGTCTCATTCTGTAAGAACTTTATATGAGTCTGAAATATTTCAATATCGAAGCCGCGTAAATCTAAAATGCACCCAGACTCGTTTTTATCTGCAGTCCGTAGAAAATATGTTTATGCATTTCGATTATCGAGTTTGGCTCGTACATAGGAAGCCATTATTTTTGATGACGTACGTTATCGATGTGTCGTACTTTGTCGTTTCTGTCGGATACAGGAAGGAACTTCCAGAGCTGATAAACATGGAACTAAAATTTTGTATGGAAGTACAATACCTAGTAGACTTTATTACTTTAAACTTGTGTTTAGTCGTCACACCATTTTTATGTGGCCATTTCATCGTAAATAAGGATAAACTTCTAATATGGTCTTCATTTTTATTAAACCGCCTTCAAAAAGGAGGAGGTTATTAAAATATTAAAAAAATCTCTTTGGCATCTTATTGATAAATTTTACAATTATTATTGTAAAAATACAGATTTTTGTTAAAAACACATGTTTATTTTCGATTGAACCCTCAATCAAGGTTTTTTCACAATTTTCATTTTATGAAGACGCCTAATTACTTCCAATAATTATGGAGTTTTTCATTGCGACAGATGATTTAGTTTAAAAGTTACACCGTTTTGTTACAATTTTTTTTTTATTCCATAAAAAGTATATTTTTTTTTTTTTTTTAAATATTTTTTCTGTCGTTAAAATTAAGCATAGATTCCTTCATTTCGATATGTGCACGTTATGAATACTTAATCTTACCTACTGTATTTTGGCAGAGGGTCATTAACCATTCTCGGCTTGCTTCTAAAGATCTCCGAGAAGTAACAATATAATTATGACTCTTCTATGCTATTAAGTACTTTGTAAAATAAATCTTAGGATTTTTAACCAACTTCAAAAGGAGGATGTTCTTAATTCGATTGTTTTTTTTTGTATGTTTGTTACACGATTACTCCACCAATTATGAATTAATTTTGATGATTCTATTTTTGTTTGGTAGGTTATATAATGTGTAACGTTAAATGCGCAAAAATACCTGAAAATAGCTTGATCAGAATAACGAGCAAAATGTAGGTCACATTTTTCAAAAAATCTTCGTTTAAATTGCCGTGTCTATTTATTAATAGGTCCATGACATGCGCAAACCCGCCAAAACAGGTAAACAAACACAAATTGTTGTCGACCAATTTAAATTTTCTCATACGCGGGATAATAATAGCTTTTATTTCAATGCAAATACGAATCTTACGAACTAAAACAGCACATAAAACCTTTACAATTTTTTAATGATTTTTTTCTCTCTGAAATAGGTTCACTTGAATTAAAAATCAGTTGGAGTGTCGTAGGTTTTGCGTAGGTGGTCCCATATTAATTTTATTAATTTTACTTGGGTAATTTTTAAGTTAGCTTCATTCATACGTAGTTTTCCCACTTAGTCTATATGGATGATGTTATAATTCCTCTTACTGTTACATATAGCAGGTAGTGGTATTCGAATTTTTGTGGGGTAAGCACAACAACTAAAAAGTAAAAAATAACTTTAATTTCGGAAGTCAGTGGCAGAAAAACGAAATTACAGAACCATAGACACCGACTTCCGAAATTAAAGTAATTTTTCACTTTTTACTGTTTTTTGTTAAGTAGCTTGTTTTTTATTTATTAAATGTTTACAGATTACCTAGTGTACTAAGACATACTGGACACCTTGAAGTACTTTAAGTTGGTACATTATATTATGTATTATTACTGTACCATGATTTAATGCAAATTATTATGGTTCTATCCTTCATAAAGGTAAAGATAATAGCTCTTTCTATCTGTAGATAAATACGTAAACTTGTTAAAATATTCTGGTGTTTAAGGAATTAACCAACAATGTCTTAGTGAAAGTAGGTCACATAGTATATCAAGAAGAACCTAAAAATGTTCATCTCAAAGCAAATAATCGATTACTCATAATATATTCAAGAGAGCTGTCTGGGCTTGGAGAGATAACAATAGAGATCGCAGATGGTTTCAAGGAAAAGCCGAAGCAATGCCATATTCATGCAATCATATCACCCACGAGATACAGCTTCCAATATCTTTCCTGTGTAGGTAATCTCCTTAAAGGATTCCTTCTGTAATATTATGATCATTATTATGCAAGCTGAACGAAACGCTTTAAACCATGAAGGATTTCTTATGAATTAAAAGACGTTATTGGTAAAATTGCCATTAGAATCTTTTCAATGACCTGACATTTGACAAGTGATTGGTTAGTCAAAAGTAAAATTTTGGCAACCAAGCAATATAACAATAATAATACAACTAAGAATAAATTAAAATAAACTCACTCACCTGAAAATAGAGTACAATTCTGCACATCGCCGTCCCGAAGAACCATGTCTCCGTCACGTCCCACAGCACGGTGGGCGGCAAACAAATGAGAATTACCATAAAATCCGCCACGGCCAGGTTTACGATGAAATAGTTCGTCACAGTCCTCATAGAATGATTTCTATACACTGCTATACACACCAAGGCGTTCCCTATTAAACCAATCACGAACACTATAGCATGAGTTGCTATCAAAACCCATTCGTAAGGCTGTGGGAATATGTAATCATTTAACATCTCCAAATATTCTTCTTTAGTCATATTACAAAAGTCGGGGTCACCAACACAGGAATCAGTATCATTGAATAGCATACTAGATTCTGTATCATTAATATTCTCTAATTTATCTTTACTATCTCTGTTTAGTGTTGTATTCATTATAAACTCTTCTATTTCAAATTCATTTTCAGTTTTGTTAGCCACCGTTCTTGGTTTGTTGGCGAAATTTGTTATGCTATCTAATTTTGATATAGACGTGTTACCGTATATATCGTTTGTTGAAAAACTGAATTTGAACATGACTAACATGGTGAGACTCGAAAATAATATTTTAAAATCCATCTTCCTTTTTTCAAGTGTGCATGTTGGTCAGTAGATCGATCATTTTATTCGTTGAAATTCCGGTTTTTGCGCCATCTGTAAAAGAAAAGTCTTTATTTAAATTGGGCAATTTGGCTTCGGCAGTAATGGCTGTGAATTCTCAATGGGAGAGTTGGGGAGGATATTATTTTAACTGAAATTTTACCGTTTTAAGTTAATTGTTTTTGCACGTGTTTTCGTTTAGAGTTAAAGAAAAATTCAGAGAAGGTTTTCAGAGAAATAATTGTAAAAGAATACAACTTCGCTTCCATAACTGAGTTAAGTAACTTTTCTGAAACATTTACTGAAGAAGACAGTGTCTAGAATGGTGTACGTTTTGTTTGGAGATCTGTACCCACCTGCGGCATTGCAAGTTATAAAAATAGTAATTGTTTGTTTATTAAGTTCTAAGAACCTACCTATTGTTAACATCTTCAAAATGTTGTACACTTAGTTCGCAATAAAGAATTTGAATTTCATTTCATTTCGTGGAATGATTGTAGAAATACTAATATTGTTAATGCGGAAGTAATTCCTATCACCTTTTCACGCTTTAGCACAGGTACGCACGGGCGTTATTTTATTTCGGCGATTTTTTTTCTCGCTATAGAATTTCAACGCTCTGGTTAGCGCCGAGAGTTGAAAATCCAACAGTGTGTTTTCTTGACGCACTGGGATGCACTCTATTTGATTCTCAACGCTCGACTCAATACCGAGAGTTGAAATTCAAGTGCACGAAAAAAAAAATCGCCGCGATAAAATAACGCCCGTGGTACCTGTACATGGCTGAACGGATTTCAATGTTTGGCACACATGTAGACCATGACCTTTAGTTGGTTAGGACATAATTATCCGGGTGGTAAGTATACAACCTTAGTTTTTGTTTACACTAAAACTCTTAAGGGTCATTGTACTCAACATTATGAACAACTTTCACTATGGGAATAAAGCTGAAATCGCGAAAAAAAAAAATCTGCTGTTCTCTTCATTTTGACGAGATATGCGAACATAAATCTGTACCTTCAGTGAAAAGTAATATATCTTGACCTATAACTAAACTAAGCATTTTTTACATTTATAAATGTGTAATTAAATACATTTTAAATAATTTCAATGTGAACTGAACAAATATAATCATCATCATCATCAGCCTATAAATGTTCCCACTGCTGGCACACAGGCCTCCTCTCTGTGAGAGGGAGTGGGCCGTAATCCACCACGCGGGCCCAGTGCGGGTTGGTAGATGTCACATGTCTTCGAATTTTCGGTTCTAGGACATGCCGGTTTCCTCACGATGTTTTCCTTCACCGTTTTGAGAGCAGTGGTGATGAAATAATTTACACAAAGTAAAGCGCCTGTCTGGGTTCCAACCTACGACGTACAACTCGTAAGTCGCGGCCGTTACCACTGGGCCACCACTGCTCTTCAACAAATATAATATATTAATACAAATGTATGTGACTCTTATTACGTGATCTATGTGAATTAGTACAAACTGATATATTTAGGTACACATAATCATCCAACACCAACCAATAAATTATGTGTAAAATGGTTCAAGTCATTTTAAATTAATTTACACATAAAACGACTTTAATATATTATGTTGTGTTAGGTGATACAACAGGATTTATTTTTAAATTATAAAAAACTATACAAATTAATCTGTTTCTTCTTACAATAAATCATGTTCTAAGATATTGTTTACCAATGTCAGTAATCAGTACTCATTTTAGTAAAGTAGACAAAGAGTCAGTTTTTTTTAAAACTTTAACATTAATTTTCTCAAAATCATGATTTTCCAGTTATATCACTTTTCACTGAAGGTACAGAAATGTGGGAACAGCTGATTTTTTTTCGCATGTTTCGTGTATAAAGGATAATTTCCAACTTCCACGCGGTCGAAGCCGCGAGCAAAAGAGTTAGCTTATATTTGCTTGTTTCGTAAGAAACATTTTATTACGACTGAGATGGTTTTGACATTGCTCACCACATTGATAATAATAAAAAACACGTTACAAATAATTGAAATAAACGTGATGATAAGGCAATAATATTATTAAATTAGGTAATTGAATTCAATTTATATTATATTCCTTTGATATTATATTCCTTCTTTGTTTTTGTCATGAATACCTACTTAATTGTGATTCGGTTTATTGACACGTTTAGTAAAGAATCACGTCATTTATTTTATCACACGACATTTTTTCGAAGTGAAACGTCGACATCGCAAGTAAAAGATGACGTAAGATTATTTTTAGTGTGAAATTGAAAATGGATTTACAACCAAAAGTAAAACCGAAAATGAAAATGTTTTTTTTTAAACCTTGGGAGAGAAATAGCAAGTATAGGCTTTAATTGAAATCTCGAGCGGATCCGATTCACCCCGAAATTAATCGAACGTCACCCAATATTGCCGAACTTTACGAAGTAGGCCGAATAACGCGCGACAAGTCACGAACTTCTGATTTTCGGCTTGGCAAAAGCTTCGGCTGCTTTATGACCTAAAACGAAAATATGGCCGAATGATGATTTTTTGTCCGAAAACAAAAACAAAAATGAAGCTTCGGTCGGTCACTAGTTATTTTTCAAGAATAATAATAAAAGTAACGATAAAACTCAAACACACAACAATATGTACATTCGACCACAAATCAGTGGTAATACTTTGATTTTGAGCTAGCCTAGCGTAGTACAGAGCTCCAATAAAATAAGAAGCCAGCCTATCACTGACATGTAGCCTACTGTACAAAACTAAAATATAAAAAAAACATGTGACACTCGGGGACTGCCGCGGTAAAGCTATTGCATAGCATTTGTAACCTCCATACTTCCTATTTCTCAACGCTACACTTGGGATGATGACGTGATGACATAAAACAAAAATTACGTTCCCATGACAACATCACGTTTCCCATGACAACATCACGTTGTCATGGGAACCGTCATTACATGGTAGGCGGAGTGGGGGGTGTTAGGTTTCATTTTCGTAACGGAATTTCTTGATTCGGTCGCCGCGCTCAAAGCCCGCGATAAAAACTATGCAATTGCTTAAAATTGTGATACTATACTTTGATTGAATACACCCACGATCAAAATAATGTTGTCAATTCCTGTATGCCAACGACGGCACATACAGCACAAAACAATTAAAACAAATGAATGTGGTAGGGAGCACCGCACAGTATAAGCAATAAATTCAGAGTAATCTATACTCGTATATCTATTTAATTCCCGAAACAACGGGATGCCTTAATTAATTAGTTTTACCTAGTAATTACTTGTATTCTGGCTTGTTGATATATGGTATGTAGAGGTAAGTATTTCCAACGTTCTTTTTAGCAGGGACATCGACGCGAAAACTGTTACCATGGATTCAGTACATGATTCTGAAAAGCTTGATCGTTTTTGCGTGATTCTCAGTTTTTTATCCGCGTTAGACATAACTTTACGAATTAATTATACTACGTAACATAAATACTATCTAAAATATGCACAGATTATATTATTAAAAAAATGCTCATAAACAACATATATTTTTCCAAATCATTAACACTACTCGTTTAGACGTACGTAATCTTCAGTATGAAATTATTAAAAGTCGCCTTAACATAAAATATATCGTATGATACTGAAAACTAAAATAATTTTCGAAATCGGATCAGTAGTTCCGAAGATTGCCACCTACATACAAACTCACAAAGGAGACGTTTCATTTTTGTATGGGACTCCGGCCATAACATGTACACTTTAGAAAACCTGGGAAACGAACTCCTAAATACAATGAAGACTGTTTTTTTCCATAATATCTAATACTTTTTGGGCACAAAATAAAAACCGAAAATGTTTGACGTTTGTAGAAATACGATTATCGACAGCTAGCCATTTTCGTCCAGAAGTACCTACAAATCTGCAATCCACAAAAGCAGTTTTTTGTTTTTATGATGAATCACACTTTCTAATTAATCAAAAAAGTTATATAAGATAGCTATCTTATTGTAGTACAGAAATACACGCCTTTCATATTTATTTGAATAACGTCTACATGATATTATTTTGTTAAAATGTAACATGATTTCTGGACGAAAGCAGTATGCAAGTAAAACGACGCCATGATGAATAAAATATGGCAATAATTTGTTAAACTATTATTTTTTGTGCCGAAGTAATCCGAGGAATAAACAGGAAAGAATATTTTTCCTCAATTCGTGGAATTTTTTCCTTTTTTTACATTAACGTACACTTTATGGCCGAAAATGAAACATCTCCTTTTACCACTTCATAATATACAGTAAACAGGGTGGCAGGATTTTTTTTTAAACAGCTGTTCCATACATTTTGACCGCGTAGGTATTGCACTTTTCTATGAAACAGCAGATTAAAAAAAAATAACCGATGAATAATTTCAACGCCAGAGTTCCAGAATCATGTTCTGAATCCATGGTAACAGGTTGCACGTGGATGTCAATGGAACCAAGTATTATTATTGCGACAGTGTTCGTCCTAGGAAGACAAAAGAAACGATATATGGATTGCGTGAACGATGATATGGGTAGAAAAGGGGTGACTGATGAGATCACTTTCTACTATTATGGGAAGAACATGCTGCGGGATCCCAATTAATTCGTTTGGCAGGGCAGCAGTCTCGGGTCGACGGCGCGTTGTGTTCCACGCGCGCCTCATAGAGATGTCAGCAGAACTGACGGGGTCCGCTAGGGTCGATGCCTGTCGGGGAGTCGCGGGAATGTCCGAAAGGTTTACCGTGGGCCCTGGCAACATACAGGTAACTGAAGGAACACGGGTGGGTTTTAGTCAGTTAGAGTCTGACACGCCTTCCCGCTCCGCCCAGAGCGGGAGAAGTAGTAATTGATAATTTTCTTAGCAAAAAAAAAAAAGGGCAGCAGAATGATGATAAAAATAGTACTATCTCCAATAGTTCTATACAAAATTCAAAAGATATTTACTCAAACTAGGTTGAGAATCAGCACTTTTCGAACGTCAAAATTACATAAGACAGTCCCCCAAAACGCCCACCCTTCATCACTTCCTAGTGCTTTAGCTGGGAAGAAGAAGTGGCGCAACAAACTTCCCAGCGGCACAGCAGTCTGTTCAGTTAGAAAAAAAATATGTTCTACACAATAACTGTCTTATTTATGTCTATTTATAGTTATACCTGGTCCAGAAAAACATGCTATTTGACGGTAGAACGACGTAGTTTACGTTCCTTTATAGCTGCACGCTTATTAGACAAAACACTAATGAAGCAAATAGAATTCGAAGCGAGACCAACACTAATTATATTGCAACGGGACGCGGTTAGTACGACCTAAGTTGGGAGAGAGGTACACTCTGCCAATTTAGGTTTCACACTATTATTGTTGTACCAATGCCTGGACAATATTTGGACTTACAGTACTGCCTTGCTAAGCCCAATGGCGGTATCTCTGAGATACGCCCTTTTAGTTTTTTAGTGTTCCGTTTGTCCGCGGTCTAGCTCCGAGACCCTTAGTACTAGAAAGCTGTAATTTGGCATAGGTATACATATTAATTACGCCGACAAAGTGGTAAAACAAAATTATGAAAAACTTTTTTTTTGTAGGGTATCTCTCATACACGTAAAGTGGTGATGTTTACATTTTTATTTTTTTACCCCATGGTGAGGGGTATCATTGGAAAGGTCCTTCAAAAATATTGGGAGTTTGTGAAAACCATTTTTGGATTCAGGGATTCGTTTGCGAAATATTAAGCTTTAAAATGCTAATCTTTGTTAGAGTCAAGTGTCCCCCCCCCTGCCGGCTAAATGGTTGGTTTTGGGTGTGTGAAAAAAATCACAACTGTAGTTTATATATCGAAATTAAAAGGAAAAATATCACAGCTAAGTAGGCTCTACAGGTTAACGAGTAATAATCAACCAACTTAACTTTGCAGTTGCAAAAACATGTTTTCCCATACATTCCTTATGGGAGAACATATTTTTCAACTACAAAGTTAAGTTTGTTTTTGGGATAAATTCATCCCAACTACGGAACCCTTCATTGTGCGTGGTCCGACACGTACTTGGCCGGTTTTTTTTTATACCATTCAATAGCTTTAACAATTTCGCATCTAATGGTATAAGCGAAATAGCGCTATTCTAACTTTAAACATTTAAAAAAACCACTAAGATGTTTTTTATATCTCCATTTTTCCTTAAATTACATTTTACAAAAAGTCAATTTTCTCAATAGGGCCACCAGTACAGTGCACACAAACAGACGCCTCCCGTCATTCTGACCTCGCCGCCGAGGTCCTTTACGTACGCGATCTACTCCCCGAGTAAACGAATCCCCCCCCCCGACCCTTGCTCGATAACGAGGTGCCAGCAGTTGTTGCAGCTGAGCATGTAGCTTTAAATACCCCGAATAATAATCATGACGATAATATAAATTTGATCCAGCCTGTCCCCTCTTGCTGTCCTCCCGTCAGCGATGCCCTAAGCCGAGGTCCGTACCCCACAGGGGGTGCCCTTAGCGAGCATTCGCTTAATTTTAATTTAGAATAGTTTTAAAAAAAGCTCCTGGCTGGAGGCTCTAAGTGTAGAAGCTTATGGCACCCACAGGAAAATCCGGTTAAGCAGCCACGACCTTAGTGGTCAAAACTGCGAGAAGCCATTTAAAAAAAAAAAAAAAGTCAATTTTCTCAAAACTTACTCCGGTTGAGGTACCGCTTTTGGGCTCAGCAGGGCAGAGTAGCCGCATATGATGTGTAACATTTGGCTTCTTGGCCGACAGTACCAACTTCTCGGAAAATGGGTTGGTACCATCTGACTGCCAACTATAGCGCCGCGCGCGTTCATTGGTCAAATCAAATAGCGCGCGCTTCCTCGGCTTCCTGTTACACACTTCCGTCCTTTTTCAAGAAATCACTCCCACAGTGTGCAGAAAAGCGAGAAGAAAGATGTTACACATCAAAAAGTGCATCTGCTACTTACTAGATTATTTACGAGTATCCACCGTTCTTTATAAGTTCGTGAATTTAGTATTAAGATTATATTTCTCATGTTAAGTGAATTGTATTCTTTTTGCGGAATAAATGTCTTAAACCGTTATTACGGCATTGACTGCCGAGTAGTCGCAAACGGAATTGCTGAGCGTGAGATCATGGATCCTTAAGTATTTGCGTTTTTCCGTAAGGACTTTTCAGTAAGTAGTAGCTCTGTATCAAAATGATTGTCCGGTTAGTAGAACTGAGTCGACCCGTACATATCATGGCAAACAACATTACTGGTGATATACGTGACTGTGTGTAGGGCTTGTGGCTAAGTACCATGTTTATTTAAATCTTTATTTTTATTTATTTTAACGTTCGTCCTTGACATATTTACTATTCTATTATTTGACATTATATACCTACGATTTAATTTCAACTTTTTATTAGTGACTTTTGTGGACATGATAATTATTCAGATTGATTACAGTTGTAATAGCAATCATATAATTGCGTTTTAATAAAATAGGTTTTTTACTTTTATTAATTTATTTATCTTTTGTATAGATTCTTTTCTACATATTTTGTGAATGTGAGAACGCTGTAGGCTTAGTGGATTGTAGACCTGTTGACCATTTTCTATTTTGTTAAGTACTTGGTACTTATTGAAACACCTACACTGTTCTCCCATACCTAGAAACACTGTTATTTGAAAGTATTGTAAAAGCCAATTATTTTTAAAAGAGTAACCGTGGAGTTTCTTGCCGGCTCTTCTCCATAGGAAACGACCAATTGGAACCGTGCACCTAGCTTCTGACGTTTCATAAGTGCCCTTGTAGGTTTATGTGAAATAAAATATTTTGATTTTGATTTTTAATAACAGCGCACGGGTCGATCCATCACGTTAAGCTACGCTTGCCAGGATTTGTCCGTGGATGGGTGACCATCTTAACATACCGAGACTCCTCCGTGCCTCGGAAAGCACGTTAAGCCATTGGTCCCGGCTGGCATTCGTCTCTCTAGATCTTTGACAGTCGTTACGAGTCGTCAGAAGCCCAAAAGTATGACATCAGTCTTACCAAGGGGTATTGTATTACCCAGTTACTGGGTAGTGGAGGTCAAATAGGCAGTCGCGCCATGTAAAATACTGGCTAAAAGGCTAGGCACAATGATTTTTGTGTGAAAGACTGAAAGTCATCCAAAGGACAAACGAGAGGTCTATGCTTGCAGTTTCCCTAAGTGATCGAATCAGATATGAAGAGATCCGTAGAAGATAGTACCATGATAACCGACATAGCCCGAAGAATTGCCAAACTTAAGTGGCAGTGGGCAGGGCACATTACTCGTAGAACAGATGGCCAATGAGACCGAAAAGTTCTGGAGTGGCGACCGCATACCGGAAGACGTAACGTTGGAAGGCCACGCACAAGGTGGACCGATGACCTGGAGAAGACAGCGGGAGTTCGCTGGATGCGAGAAGCATAGAACCGGTCGAAGTGGTGGTGCTTGGGAGAGGTCTATGTCCAGCAGTGGACGTCTTTTGGCTGAAATAATAATGATGTCGTGGGTGTATAGATACTGTTCATCTTTGCCTACCCCTTTGGGGCCAGGCGTGATGTGTGACTCTAATGTATCTTTAAGAATCCTATCCTATTATCCTAAACTATTAAACGAGCAATATTTGTATATTTATATATATATTTGTACTCACGTTCTCGAAAACGGCTCTAATGATTTCGATGAAAGTTACAATATAGGGGTTTACGGGGCCGAAAAATTGATCTAGCTAGGTCTCATATTTGGGAAAATTCGTTTTCCCCGTATTTTCACCCGAGCAGAGCTCGGTCGACCAGATACTTTGGTTTAAATAATAACAAATTAATGAATAATTACACAGAACTGTGGAGACGACACTAGTCGTGTAGACCGTATAAAGAGGCGTCGGGGCACTGAGGAGGTGACCGAGCGGGTGAATTCAATACTAACAACCCACGGTTTTGACTGCTCAGGCACACATTTATAAAAAACTAGTTTTTCGAGTCGTATTTGAAAAAATCTTTTTGCATTTGATAGTCCAATTCTTGAGACAGGTTATAAGGAATTTAACATCACGCTAGGACTCTTAGGAGCCGAGTAAAATGAAAACGAGTAAGAAAGAACGCTAAGCCGACGTAATAAAATCGCGACGATATTTTTTCGTGTACTTGATTTTCAACGCTGTGCTAAGCGCCGAGAGTTGAAAATCAAAAAGTGTGTTTTTCAACGCGCTGCGGAACAAGAGTGCGTTCCAGCGCGTTGAATTCTCAACGCTCGGTTTAACACCGAGAGTTGAAAATCCAGTGCGCGATAAAATCCCGCCGCGATTTTATTACGTCCATGCGAACGTTGGCTAAGCGAAAACGAAGTAATAGCGTGAGCAAGCGATGCAATGCGATGCAGTGAGTCGGGGTGACCAGAAATTTCACACGAATGAAGTCGCAGGCAGAAGCTAGTTAATAGAATATAATGATTATTTTGCTAACATAATCTTATTCATTAAGGCATCAAAAGGGGTTGAAATAACCCTCTAATTAACCAAAAGCTGGGTTTAGTCGGTAGGGTTACCATTTCGAGAAAATCCCGATAAAAATACGGTAATTTTTGAAAAAGTTTTACAAACAAATATGACAAATAAGTAGCCTGAGTCCTGGAAAAGGACACAAGCTATATACTTTACATCCAAGATATTTGTATGAAAAAATGGTGAAATGCAATACACACGCAGAAAAAAGGTTACGCGACTCTAGAACAATTTTTATAAAACTTCACGGACATTCTACTGGAATCGCGTCGCGCCGTCGCGTGGCGGCCTGTCTGCGGGAGCCTAAAATTGCTGGCAATGGCTAGTCAAGTATAAACATAATCTGTACCCTAATTGCGTACACGATCAACCACAATTTGTTTCGATTTGAAACAGATTGCTAATCCATTGCTTCAAAAGTTGAAAAAAAAAATCTGTTCAACAACGTAAATAACGCAATGAATGTTGTTCAACTGTCAAAATGAAACAAATACGAAAATAAGTTACGCAATTAGGATACTGGACTTTATTATACATTGCATACTGCAAATAAATTCTTCACATTTTTTATCTTTTGAGATTTTTTCACTTGGATCTAAAAAGTTTTAGACCAAAAAATAGGGCACGTCCAGATAAATCCGAATGGGTGGTAGCCCTAGTTGAAAGTCGATTAATTAAAGTTAATCGTTAAACACAACCAATTTAGAAAGGGTTAATTCGAAGGTTTATTTTATTAGGATAACCCATTTCCTTGAATAATTTGACTTGCTAAAAATAACCATTTACTTTTTTACTGATTCTTCCTTTTTTTCCGTCACGATAATTAACACACAAAACAGTCTAATTGTGATTTCAGTGATATTTATACTGACTGAACTGAGCTTGCAGATTTAATAATCATAATCATAATCTTTGTTTATCTCAACATCACAATAGAGGCACTGGTTAATAAAATGCACAATCTAAATAGAGAAAGGTGTCTGAGGTAGGAAGGTCCTGTGTTACAGATCACCCGGCTTTCTTTGATAGGAACATGTTAATTTACAAAACAGTGGAGTCAAGATATTATGGGTAAAGCAAAAGTTTGAAAAACCTAAGAAAATTAAAACAAAATCAAAGAAAAGAAAAGCAAGTCAACATAAAATTCAAAGAAACATACAAATTATGTAGGTAACATACGTACCTATTTTTTTTTCCCTTTATTTCATTAAAATACTTATAAATTACATTTTTAAATATTAGAATATAAAAAATATAGAAACATTTAAAAATATAAAAAATAGTAGCCCACCGGTATCGGGAACAGGGTCCAAGCTACCGGCGGTCAGGGCTCCAGGGAGAGGAACCTCCTGACAATGCGAGCCGTGTCCAGGAGTACCGCTTTCTGAATCAAGCCCTTGATCCAGCTGCCCAACGAGAGCCTCCTTAGGTGTTGGTCGAGGCTCTTGGCAATTAAGCCATTGGCTGATACGACTATCGGCACAATGATCGCTGAGTCCACATCCCACATGTCGACAATCTCGTGAGCCAAGTCAAGATACTTGATTTGTTTGTCTTTCTCGGCTTTCACGAGGTTCCCGTCATGCGGGACTGTTATGTCAATAATCATTGTGCGCCGCTTTACTCGATCCACCACCACTATATCAGGTTTATTGGCAACAATAGTCCTGTCAGTGATGATGGATCGATCCCAGTACAATGTGATATTTCCATTTTCGAGAACTGGGTCGGGCACATACCTGTAGTACGGTACTTCCGATTCCACAAGGCCGTATTTCAGAGTAAGTTGCTGATGGATAATCCTGGCTACAAGGTTGTGTCTATGCAAGTACTCTTCGTTAGCTAGACGAGAACACCCGGAGATAATGTGTCGGATTGATTCTCCCGGACGGTGGCATGCCCGACAGATGTCAACCGTGCCATCCTTCACAAAGAAAATTAAAACAAAATCAAAGAAAAGAAAAGCAAGTCAACATAAAATTCAAAGAAACATACAAATTATGTAGGTAACATACGTACCTATATTATTATAATAAATCTCTATATTTATAAAATGCTTTGTCCTGAATGACTGACTGACGGATCAACGCACAGCCTAAACCACTGATCGTAGAGACCTGAAACTTAGTGGATGTGTTCTTTACCTAGCCATCCGATAAGAAAGAATTTTCCAAAATTCTACCCCTAAGGGGGTGAAAAAGGGGGGCAAAGTTTGTATGGGACAACGTCATTGCTTGGTCGAATCTACTTAAACTTTTGCATAAAAGTACTAGGCTTGTATGAATTCAAGATAGTATTTCAATCATTAGACGTTGTGCACAATTTCTGAGCAGTAACCTACCAAAAAGTATTAGGCTTGCATGAATTCACGATAGTATTCGATCACTATATGCTACTAATAGGATTTGGATGAGGCAGTCAGATAGTTTATAACCTGGATTAATACATAGGATACTATTTATCCCGGTAGTGCGTTTCTATGGGATAATTTCAGACTTCCACGCGAGCTAAGCCGCGGGAAAAAGCTAGTATATATATAATAAACGTTATCTTATGGAGGGTAACAAGCATGAAAAGTCTGCATGAACAATTATTTTATGCCAGCGTGCTTGAGCGTCTGTATGATGATTTTGTGGTGCAAACATCTCGCTTGTGCAAGTAGCATGAAGAAAAAATATCATGAAATATCACAAGAAGGAGGGGGGTGTAGTGAGATACCACGTGTATTAATTTTATCGTTGAACGCGCGATTTCTGAACAGACAACGAAAATATTCCAAAAAAAAAATAAGATACTCTGTACCAAACAGATACATGTGATTTTGGGAAGCGGGATTAGTCTAAAACCTCACCACGTATCACTAGGGGGAAAGGAAAAATACTTGCTAAAAAACACCACGTGATTACGACCCCTTATAGCATATAATCTTACAGTTATGGGACATCAAAAGGAAAACCTTGTAAAATTTATAAAGATATCATGCGAGCGAGCGATGATGGAAAGTTCAAAACCCACATCAAACGTATCCTTATCAAAAAAGCATATTATAAGATTAAAGACTACGTTGAAGACAAGGAAGTTTGGCAATTTAATTCCTTCTGCACATGTGGCTTCCCTGGTACCTCATTAACGGTATAACAATTTAAATGTCTACTAACTGCGCCCAAATTACGATGATTATTTTATTTTACTTTTTTTACATACTTCATTGAAATAATCTTTTCATTATTTGACATTATATAATTTATATACCTACAATTTTCTATTTTTTTAAATCAAATTAGATTTGTTACAGCTGTAGTGGCAATCATGTCATTTGGTCCTTATTTTTACTATTTTGTTTATCTTTTATATAGATTCTTTTCTTTTAGATTTTGTGAATGTGAGAACGTTGTAGGCTGTAGACTAGTGGACCATTTTCTATTTTACTAAGTACCTGGTACTTGTTGACAGGCCTACACTGTCCTCCCATACCTATTAACACTGTAATTTGAAAACATTGTAGAAACCATTTATTTAAAAAAAGTAACCGTGTAGTTTCTTGCCGGCTCTTCTCCATAGGAAGCGACCAATTGGAACCGTGCACCTAACTTCTGACGTTTCATAAGTGCCCTTGTAGGTTTATTTGAAATAAAATATTTTGGATTTTGAATTTTTTTGAAAAGCAAAGCCGCTGGCTGAAGCTAGTATATAATATCTTTGCGTTTCGTGTTGGCACTACTTGCTAAGGAATTTTGACAGTAAAGGGTCAAATTCAGAATTAATGCCATAACATTTTGCTACCCGCATACTCAGACGGTAACCCACGAAACTCGCGTGTGTTGGCACAGTGAATATTATTACTTCGTACGCATGTAAACATTAAATATGTTATGTTGGCACTAAAACGTAAAATGGTATTTAACTGTTTGTCAAAACGTTTATTATTTTTGTCACGTGAACTGGGGTTAACATGGCAGTTTGTGTTCGTTTTTCAAATTAATTCCGTGACAATACTGTTTAATGTTTTCCGAACTGTTACAATATTTGGCTTGAGAATGTCTTATTAGGTTTACTAGCGTTACTACCGTTGGGTTACAAAATATGTACAATATGTTTCACATAGTACCTAATAACACACACACACACACACATACATACACACACATATTAATGTCTGTAATTTTTATGGTGTACATAATAAAGAATATTCTATCTTCTATCTATCTATAGTCCAAAATTAAAGACAAAACAAGCGGAGAGCGATACAAAAAATATTTTCGCAAAGAATTCTCTTTAGCGTAGTCATCTAAATCTATTGACTGAAGATGACAATATTTTTAAACAGAATTTGCTTCAATAGGCAGTTTCTATTTTCAATATTGAGCCTAATTTTTTACATAACAAACGAAAAAGATTTATCACTTAGAAGAACCTATTCGTCACCGCCTCTATTCAATAATTATTCGATAAAAAATTACTAAAATTATTCTAAGAATTGCTCATTCAATTGAAGTACCTACCTACCTTTCTAACATTCACAGCCCTGGAGAAAACCAAAGTAAACAGATTCATCATAATTATTATAAAACAAAGTCGTGCCGCGTCTGTCTGTCTGTCTGAACGCGATAAACTCAAAAACTAACGAACGGATTTTGGACAACTAATGGACGGTGTGATTTATGAGGAAAGCTAAGGTGTATAATTCATCAAAGTTTTGTTTAAATTGGCTGAAATATGACGATTGTTGTCGAAGATGTCTGAAAAATCATGTCAACTGGGGGCTTTACTGGCGTGCGCCCCGGTTTAAAAAACAATGTATTGCAGAATTAATAATTGTTTATCTGGAGCCGCAGGCAAAAGTTAGTAATTTCTATAAATTTTACAACTTTCCCGTTCTATTTGAATCCCTATAGCCACATCACCACGTTTTAACAAAAGCCGGTAGACTGTTAAAGTAAAAAGAATATAAATTCTACGAAGATTTAGGCAGCTGAGTTGGCTAATATAATAAAAATACCGTCTGTGCCAAAAGAAATGAAAAAAGTAAGTGGGTAGAGGCGGTACTTGCAATTAAAATGAAACATTCTCAGCTTACGCCGCGTTTCAGACGTCAGTCTTGGTTCTATTTGAAAACCCCGTCCTTTTTTCTTTCTTTTCAATTTTGTTTTGAATAGAATCGAAAAAAGGGTTGGATTTTTTTCTTTGTTGCAGGAAAAAATGTAGGTTTTTAGATTCTCTTTGTTGTGGCATGAATATTTCCACACAAGTTTGTTAAAATGGCTCCACATTTACCATTATTAGTTTGATGATGTTTCATGTATGTCATAGCATAACATAACAACTATACCTATATAATATAGCATAATATGACAGGGGATATATATCAGATAGAAAAAAAAAGCAATAACAAAAACTGCCCAACCTTTTTTTTTTGGGTGGGAAATTATCAAATAATTTCTCCCGCTCTGGGTGGAGCGGGAGGACGTGTCAGACTCTTACTGACTAAAACCCACCCGTGTTCCTTCGGTTGCCCTGTTGCCGGGGGCTACGATTTCCCTATCGGTTTTCTTCGAACCCCCGGCAGGGATCGGCCCTGGCGGACCCCGTCAATTCTACTGACGTCTCTTTAAGGCGCGCGTGGAATACAACGCGCCATCGACCCGGGTCTGGTCGTTATCGGACGGCGAGCTACCCATTGCTCACCGTCCGCAAGCCCGCGCCTAAGGTGGCCGGAAATCGGCTCGCTATTCCCGACGCCCAGGGCGTCTCCTCCTGCAGTGGTTAGGGGCGTGAAGGCGCGAAGTTTGCCTCTCCCTGACGCTTTCCGCCTCCTCCTTCGCAAGCATTACCGCTTCGCAGAAGGAGGTGACGGCCTGCCATTTCCTCTCGCTCCCTACCATGGCCTGAACCAGGGCTGGACGCGAGAACTGCCTGACCTGGGAATCGAACCCTCATGCTCAGCAGTACCACTTGCGATTACTAAAGCAACAAGGTAGTCCTGAATACAGTTACTTAGCCATTTAGACGAGTTTTAGCCAAATGGAATAAGCCCCTAACCTAATAGCTAAGGCGTTTCAATGGCGAGAAATCCCGAGTGATTAATCCACCTGTTATACCGTTATACTATTGATATTTTTCAGCCTTTTGTTAAGGCGAAAGCGCCAGGGTAACCCACCAAATTCAAAATTAAAAAAATATTTTTTAAGGACATCAAAGATGGGACGGGCTGTTGTTGTCGGATAGTCTTATATATGTCGTTTGCACGGTAAACTCTACATCATTCTGCGATGCAGGATTTGTGTGACGTCATATCTTTTGACGTGCAGTTCGTATGTGGCGGTGTAACCGCTACAGTGGCGTTAATACGACATTATACGGCCCCAGCTTTTACACAATTAGTTTTTCCAGAAACTTGTGTACTGTAACGTAACCTATTTGTATTTTAACCTTGCTACGACCGGAGCTATCGCGGTAACTACATTACAGGATAGGCAGACGCGGCAAGTCGCCTTTATTAGACCGAATTTATTTGTCGAGCCTAATGCAGTTGGGAGCAATTTCACTTTTAGTCAAGAAAAAGTTTCGAAGATTTTATTTTTTGGGAAGCACGTTTGTTTTTGTTTTTGTAAAAGTTTTCAAACTTTTATTAAGATTATTGTGGACAAACTTGACTGTGGAATTTAATCAGCGAGGTAATTGCGTCACACACAAACAGCAGCAATGGCTTTCATTGTGACAATTCAGCAACATTCATTGCGTTTTTTACGTTGTTGAGCAGACACATTTTTCGAACATAATAACTAAAAAATTTGACTCAGTAGTTTCGGAGATAAACAACATAACATAACATCACGCCTTGTTTCCCCAAAGAGTTGGGCAGAGGTTATGCACATGAATCCGAAAAGTCAGAGGTGCGTGCCTTTTTTTTTTTTTTTTTTATTTTTTTGGGTGGGAAATTATCAAATAACTTCTCCCGCTCTGGATGGAGCGGGAGGGCGTGTCAGGCTCTTACTGACTAAAACCCACCCGTGTTCCTTCGGTTGCCTTGTTGCCGGGGGCCACGATTTCCCTATCGGGTTTCTTCGAACCCACGGCAGGCATTGGCCCTAGCGGACCCCGTCAATTCTGCTGACATCTCTTTGAGGCGCGCGTGGAACACAACGCGCCGTCGACCCGGGTTTGGTCAGAGGTGCGTGCCTTGGGGTCGAATTCGGGACTTATGACTTGACAGTCCGACGGTCACACCACTAGGATATCACTGCAGCACCGATTGAATAAAATTGACAGATAGGTATCCTGGGATCTGTAGAAGGACACAGCTGGCTACTTTGCAACCTGGTTAATCTGGATATTATTAAAAAAGTTTTTTTTTTCACTTTTTAGTGAGTTGGTTTGTAATTTATTTATTAAAATTTGTGCACAAGTAAAAAAAATACTGTACAAAGGCGGAATTAATGCCCGAGAGATTTTCTACCGGTCAACCTTATTTATCTAAGTTACAATAGCCTAATGTCAACTGTTCATCAAAAATACCCAAATCGCTATAGATGTGCCTATAATATTTCAAGAGTTCTCTCGATTTCTCCAAGATCCCATCATCAGATCATGACCAAATGACAATGGGACCAACTTGAAAGTATACCTTTTCAAACAAAAAAAGAATTTTTCAACTCGGTCCAGCAGTCTTCGAATAATCGGGGAACAAATAAAAAAATAAAAAATACAAAAAAAACCGACTTCCTAAAAAAACACTACAAAGTGTAAAATAACTTAAATTTCGGAAGTCGGTGTCTTTGGTTTTGTATTTTCGTTTTTTGCCACCGACTTCCGAAATTAAAGTTATTTTTCGAAGTCGTTTTAAGGAAGTTGGTTGTTTTTTTTGTATAAAGTTTTTTGGAAACAAGCTTTTTTTGTGTTACCTACCCCACACACATTCGAATACCACTACCTGCTACCAGTGACAGGAACTTATCATATCATCTACATACTAAGTGGGAAAAACATACGTATTATTGTAGCTAACTTAAAAACTGCCCAAGCAAAGTTAATAAAATTTATATGGGACCAATTTACTATATATATTAACTATAGGCCTATATCGATCTTAGGAATATTCTCAAAAATTCTGGAAAAAATAGCAAACAAACGCTTAGTTTTGTTCTTAGAGTCGAACAAGCTGATCTCCAATAAACAGTTTGGTTTCAGGAATGGAAAATCTACTGAAGATGCAGTGAGCCGCCTGACCAAACTGGTAACGTCTTACATAGATAATAACAAAAAGTGCTTGGGAGTGTTTTTGGATCTTGCCAAAGCTTTCGATACTGTTGCAATACCCATACTTCTAAAAAAACTGGAGGTCATTGGAATCAGGGGACTGTCATTAGATTGGTTTAAAACCTATCTAACTGACAGACGCCAGTGTGTAAAAGTAGGTGAAAACATCAGTTGTCAAAAAAATATGTTATTTGGAGTTCCGCAGGGTAGTGTTCTTGTTCCGACCTTATTCATCATCTACATAAATGATATACACCATACATTAAGTCAAGATGCAGATATCATATGTTATGCTGACGACACGGTCATACTCTTTCATGGCAAATCCTGGGAATCGGTGCATGTGGAGGCTCAAAACAGTTTGACTAGTGTCAAACGATGGCTTGACTACAATCTTCTGTCGTTAAATATTGACAAAACCAACTGCTTGTGTTTCTACAAAACCCAGGCCAGGCCTCAGCGCCCAAACTACCACTTGACATCAAAATCCACTCTGCAATCTGTGACCCTCACCTGTGCACCTGCGAGAAAATAAAAAGGTAGAATGGGTTAAATATCTGGGGGTTTTAATAGACCAGCGGCTCTCTTTCAAGCCCCACATTGACCTGGTGGCCAAACGCACCAGAAAATTGATTCATATAATGAAACTCTTGCGTAACTCTGCCAACAAAAAAACTTTAAACATGGTTTATGTGGCATTATGTGAGTCAATTCTATGTTACTGTATAACAATATGGGGTGGAGTTGGAAGCACCACTATGATCCAATGCGAACGAGCCCAACGATCGGTTTTGAAAGTCATGCTCAAGAAACCCTTCAGATACCCGACAGCTCTCTTGTACAAGGAAGCCGATTTCCTCAATGTCCGACAGTTGTATATTTTAAAAATTGTACTGAAACAACATAAAATTCTAACGCAGACCCCGGAATACTCGCAACTACTCAAACGTCGAGTTTTTAAATGTGCTTCGATAAGGACACGTACAGCCTTTGCACAACATATGCAGGATTTCATGCTCAGTCACATATACAACAAAGTGGTAAAGATTTGTGACATCAGTAATTCTAGAACTAGCCTAGTCAAAAATATTGTTCGCAAATGGCTGCTAGCCCAATCCTACAATGAATCCGAATCTCTCTTAAGGGTAATTACGTAACACACCAACACATACACACACACTCAAAATCACACACGCACCCACTCACCCCCACACACGCACCCCCTCACACACACACACTTACACATACTGCACATTTCGCTCAAAATATTCTCCTATCCATCTTTATTACTGTCTTAATTCTTTAATTTTATTTTTATTTTTGTATTTAACTGTTCTTAGTTTAAACAATGTTTTGATTGCTATTTATTAATAACACTTTTATGTGCTTCTGGATTTACACAATAATTAAATATGTAATACGCATTTTCATATGGCAATACCACCCAAGGACTCCACGAGACAGGCTCGTCCTAGTGTGGAGTTCTTAAGCAATGTACTTCCTTTGCGTCTTATTTCACTAAAGAATGTAAACCTAGCTAATAATGTTGACTATAAGGAAATGTTAAGCACTATTTTTAGCAAATAAACATTCATTCATTCATTCATTCATTCATTCATTTGAAAGCATACCCTGTCAAACAAAAAAAGAACTTTCAAAATCGGTCTACAAGTAGTTAAGTAACGGAGAAATCGGCGGAAATACATTAAAAAAAAAAAAACAAACATTCGCTACGAACATATAACCTCCTCCTTTTTGGAAGTCAGTTAAATATATATCCCGACGAATTGAGAACCTCTTCCTTTTTTGAAGTTGGTTACAAATACACGCAGACGAACTCACGAGCAACAACTATTTTTGATCATAAATCAATTTGACGCCGGAAAACTGTAGGCGTTTCCATCCTTTTAAAGCATGTGTACATCAAACACACGATTCTATATTTCTACCAACATGACAGGAGGACGCGCCCACTGTGTTCCGCGGCCTTGCATGTGTCTCTCACACGCGAGGCGTGATTTTACGGAAAATGTTTAAAAACACATTTCATCACATCTTTTTACCCCGAAGGAGTAGGCATGGGCGTATAGCAATCACATTTTACCAAATAGTCATACGCGAGTCTATGTGCACATATCGAAATAAGGGAATTTTTATCGAGAGAGATCGCCGCAAAAATATTACAAACTTAAAAACAGCTCTCATGACCTATCATGCATATGTAGAATCGGTACTACGTTACGGGCTTATAATATGGGGAAATAGTACCGATATAAACCGAGCATTTGTTGCTCAAAAAAAGTGCATTAGGGCAATTTACGGAATGCACTCGGAGGAATCTTGTAAACCCATATTTAAGAAACTAGGTTTGTTACCGCTGCCGTCGCTTTATATATTTGAAACATGTATGTTCGTTAATAAACATAAAGACCTGTTTATATCAGCCAATGATATTAATCCAAGGAGCCGGCGTGATCCACAGAGACTCGTTCTGCATGATCTTCCCAAGCTTGCTAAATATAATAAAAGCTGCTTATATAATTGTGTTAGTATATATAATAACATACCGAGTAGCATAAAAAACTTAAACTCCAGATTATTTAAGGGAAAATTGTTTGACTGGTTAACCTTGAAAAATTTCTATAGTCTTAAAGAATTTATGGATAACAAATTCTCATGTTAGTATTAAGTGAACATATGCATGCTAAGTACAATTCTGGCAAAACATGTAAGATCTTTATTGTAAATTATTGTAACACCATGTATACCATGTTTTATGCAAATAAATACTTACTTACTTACTCGCTATTTATCCTTATCCTTATATATTATAAAACAAAGTCCCCCGCCGCGTCTGTCTGTATGTCTGTCTGAACGACGAAAAACTACCGAACGGATTTAAAATTGACTGGCGAAATGTGGGTGTTACTGCCCACCTGTACTCAAAACTCTTTGGGGAAAAACAAACGTTATGTTAAATAGGAGGTACCTATTTTGTTTCATACAAAATTAATTTCTCTTATAATCATATTTTATGCTCAAGTGTCAAATGAGCACCTAATTATTAAATATTTAATTAAAGCAAGACGAAACCATCACCTTAATTTGCACGGAAATGAGAGCTTTCTAAAATTGGTGCGGCACAAAATGTTTAGTGTTTTCCTTTCACTTTTACCAACAAAAATTAGGAGAGATTATCAATAATTCAACTTGATTCCCCTTAGTGCTCATCTTGTGTAAAGGTCCCCGAAACGATAATTTACAATTGTAGTAATATTGTTAATCACTTCAATTGCATTTGTTGTACGATCAATTTGCGCATCAATGTGTATCAATTACGTAAAAAATAACAATTGTAATTTATCGTTTCGGAGACCCTTTATATAACGAAGGTGAGCACTAAGAAAGGTTACTTTATTAAAAATTATCCCCTAAAGGGGTTAAATAAGGGGATAAAAGTTTGAATGGAAGTTCGTCATTTTTACCGAATGGAAATCGCAGCGGACGCACGGCTTAAAAGAAATCAGAAATTAGCGAGACCCTTAAGCAATTCTTGTGCAAAATTGCATGCTTCAGACTTAGCGAATGAGGCTATGCGTCGTCTGTCAGTGAATTCATTTGCTCATTCACAACGAATGTGTGTTACAATGGGTCTTCTGTGATTTTCTGTCTAGTGTCAAAATTGCGTAGCCCTAGAGGGTTGAGTATTACAGTAAAACGTGACCTTTTTGATTTTTATGTTTGCCTGGTACCTATCTAGACTTACCTAAATTAAGAGGGTGCACACTTAATATCAAGCTGACGTTTCGTCATAACTAAGCGTGTTGTGAAAGGACAAATCTACAATAGGCCTGTGTCCAAATTTTTTTTTAGTCCGTCTTTCAGATAATAAAAAAATATTGGACACGTATTTTTTCTTTTTTGACGTAATCAAAAGATTACGGCGATACATTGAGTTAAAATGTGGCATGACGTCACGCCTTGCTAGATTTTATACGACGTTGTGACGTAGCGAGCCCCCACTCCCCAACTTTAATGCGGGTTTTCTAAGTTATTTTTGATGAATATGATAAAGCAAAAAATACGTGTCTAATATTTTTTTATTATCTGAAAGACGGACTAAATAGAATTTCTTTTTTTTTTACCTAGGAAACTACCCTATTGCTAAATAACTATTAAAGGATTAAAAGGTGACAATGAGTATACGTTTTTTTGCAAACAATAAATTTTCTGCCAAATCATATCCACCATTTTTCACTCATAAACAACACAACAACTTATCAGTAATAATTACGCAATATTGTCAAGGGTCCGTGGCCTTGACATCAACCAATGAACCAGTGTTTTATTTAAGCTAAGAACAACGATATCAATTTTTTTTTGGATTGAATACGAGGCTTTTGGCTACTTTTTAACCGACTTCCAAAAGGAGGAGATTCTCAATTCGACTGTATGTTGTTTTTTTTTTTTTGTATGTTTGTTACGCGATTACTCCGTCAATTATGAATTGATTTTGATGATTCTTTTTTTGTTTGGTAGATCATACTTCAGAAGTGGTCCCATATAAATTTTATTAACTTTACTTGGGTAGTTTTTGAGTTAGCTTCAATAATACGTATTTTTACCTCGCTTAGTATGTGGATGATATTATGATAACTTCCTGTCACTGTTATTTACATAGCAGGTAGTGATATTCGAATTTGTGTGGGGTAGGTATCACAACTAAAAAGTGAAAAATAAAAACTTTTTACAAAAAAAAACAACCGACTTCAAAAAAAAACACTACAAAGTGAAAAATAACTTTAATTTCGGAAGTCGGTGACAAAGAACGAAAATTCAAAACCAAAGACACCGACTTCCGAAATTAAAGTTATTTTTCACTTTGTAGTGTTTTTTTTTTGAAGTCGGTTGTTTTTTTTTGTAAAAAGTTTTTTGTATTGTGTGCATTTTATGTCTAGTTTATAAAATGTGCGTTTTGTTTGTGCAGAATTAACAAGATTTCTTTCTTTTTCTTGTTTTTTAGATGAAATAAATCATGAATATTTTTTTAAGACTCAAAGTAAAAATTACGAAAACAGGCAACACTAAAAGTTAAAGAAGGCGTAAAAAAATAAACTTTTTGAGTAATACTAGACATTTTTCATAACGAATTATGATCATAATATTTTAAATGGGTGTCGTAATCTTTTAAGTATTCGCCCTCTACTTTGGCACGTGTTTCATTTCCAGCCTGTAAACTGTTTATTCATAATAATTAACAGTTTTTTTACGCTTTCAAACCTTTTTTGTTCCGCCATAACTCTTAGCAAGGCAAAATATATTAATGTATGAGTTCCGTATCAAATAATGTGGTTTTCGTTGTAAAAATGTAAGGAACGAACAAAGTAGGTTTACGAAGGTAATTGTTTTAAGCGATTTTATTCTGATAGGATTCAAAGACCATTGCCATACTGAAGCGTTGAAAAACACGAGTATTTTTTTATGTCTTTTTGACTTTTGCACAGTTTGAATTTAATAGACGTAGATATATTTAGTAATCTGTTCTGCTTTTACTATTCCTAAAAAGTCATAAAAAACCCTGTAAGAAATCGACACGTGTTTCACCTCACAACTAGGCATCCTCAGGATGACGATTGACTTGTCGCGAACCCGAACACGGTGTGTTGCCACGCCGAGTGCAGGACGCAGAGGGTTACTAAATATATTATTATTTATAAACATAATATCACGCCTTGTTTCCCCGAAGGGTTGGGCAGAGGTGTACTTGTAGTAGGTATACCCACATTTCGCTAGTTATGTTTAAGTCCCATGTAATAGGGGGCGAACCTATTGCTATCAACCGGGCACAAATCCAGACTCCGGACTACTACTGAGAAATTCCAGATAGAAAAACCCAATAACACTTTGCCCGACCCGAGAATCGAACCCAGGACCTCATGCTCAGCAGTAGCGCTTGCGACCACTAGACCAACGAGGCAGATATTATTATTTGTTATTGTTATTTATATTATTTTATATAATACGTCAATTGTATTTTATAATGAATTTCCGCAAGGTCACGCCTGAATCAATTAACTATATTTTTGTTAGATGTTACGGTACCCTAAAAACACGTCAGCAAGGTATAAAAATAATATGTTACCAACATTTTATGAGTCCTCGCGAGGAAATAGCTCAATTACGATTTTATTGGGCGACAACCGTATTTTCAAGTTAATTTCGTTTTACACTGAAAGTCACAGGTTAACTGGACAACTTTTAGTGTTAAGATTTTTATAGAAAAGTTTTTTTAATAAGAGTTCTGATTTTAGGGCGACTAAATTAAGTAACGGATTAGTTAAATAGTTTGAACATATTCTGGGTTATAGACGTGATTGATTTCAAAACTAGTTCAGTAATCCTGAAAAATTGGAACAGAAGTAGTCAATTTAGATGATGTATAAAGGTAGCTTTGTTGACTTTTATCGCTGACCTCACCTTTAGATCAGTGATTCCCAAAGTGGTCCACGTGGACCCCCAGGGGTCTACGGGAGACACGACGGGTCTACGTTGGCGTGAAATAAACTTGATTTTTGGACGAGTTTTGGGTATATTGTAGAAATGTAGCAGCAGCGGGTCCACTGAAACTAGGAAAATTTTGAAAGCAGTTTACGAGAAAAAGTTTGGGAACCTCTGCTTTAGACGATGGACAATTTGTAATCGCATGGAAATCTCGGCATTTTGTCGCATTCGATTTCCATATGATTTCAAATTGTCCGCGGACAAACTGTCCATCAGCGCCTAAAGAAAATTGTCAAACCAATCTCTCACTAAAAAAAAAAAAACAATTACAGTTGTCTTTGTTACCTACCCAAGGACATGCCATTACAATTCTTAGCAAAAATTTCCAAAGTCGTCAGAGACAGTCCCACAAATTGTCTCGCCACGCGTAAACGTAATGAGACTAATCTAAAGAAAATGAGAAGATTATGTAAGGAAATAATCTTTGTGTATGAAATCTGTGACATTTTGGGCAGATTCGTGAAAATTTAAATCGTTAGATTTGCCCTTACCATACTTAGGTAATGCGAAAAACTGTCCATACTGAGGAGAGTGATCTCATAAATCTGACATGCAACGGTAGATACGCATGTTTTTCAGCATGAGGGAGCGATACGATACTGTTCAAAGTCAACGAAATAGAAACGTGACCATCTTTTGACGTGATCAGGTGAATTTAAGGATTTAAATCTTAGCTGATAAGAAATAGTTATGAGTAGGTAGATGGCCTATTCAAAAAAGTCAGGTGCGTATATACAGTTATTGTAAAATTGCACTTGCTATATGACGACGCCACTTACCAGGAAACCCAATCTTCGCCTCAACACTGCTATGTTGAGCAGTTGTTCGGAGCTACGTATGAAGTCAAATACATAGCTCATACATAGCTTCTATTTTAAATGTGTCTGCCCAAAAGCTTCTTTAGCACAATTCCGTATGTGTTGACATGAAAAAGCATTTGTAAGCACACTTCCAAAACAATGCTGGTTGGCGAAAAATAAGAACTATGTGTTCATTATAACTTGTCCCGAGACTCGATTGGAAGAATTGAATTTTGCAGTCTACATTTCAATATTAGTACCTGGCGACCGAGGTCTGCTCTGGTGAAAAAAGAGAGTGCTCATTTAATAGTATAGGAAAGTTCATAATAATTATTCCATGTATAGTACATACTAATTCGATGCTGCCAGGATAGTACATACTAATTCCGTAGGAACTTACTAATTCCATGCTGCCATGTCATTATTCTAAAGTAGCCATCTTGTTCTAAACTTTGGGAGACCGAGCTCGCTCGGGTGAAAATACGGAGAAAACGAATTTTTCGAGATACCTATAAGACCTAGCTAAATCGATTATTCGCCCCCGTAAATCCCTAATTAAAAGTTTCATCGAAATCGTTAGAGCCGTTTTCGAGATCGTGATTACAAACATATTTAAATTTATACAAATATTGCTCGTTTAATAGAATAGGATTAGAATTCAAAATGGTGACTGACAGAACAGTTAAGTACTACCAATCACATGACAGCAAAATTGTTGGGACCCTACGGTCTCTGTTAAAAGGTTGGCAACCCCGATGCTATAAAAGCTTCGCTAACGTCATTCCTAATTCCAAAAAGAATATTAAATTCAAAACTTTTTAATCCTGTTGTTATTGCGGCGCAGTTTATAAATTGCTGAAACTTTTATAATTTCATTGCGAAAATATTACAAATGGTTTTATGTTAAAATTAGTCTCAATCTGCATATTTTTGCATAGGTATGAGGTAGGTATGGTAATGTTTGCAGCCTTGCGACTGTAAAATTTGATTTTTACGCTTCTGCTGTATTACAGATAAAATAATTTAAATAGTTTATGTCGGGATGACCCTGTGTTTAACGCCTCGTCTCTCATGCACGAGGTTGTGGGTTCAAATCAGGGCAAGTACCAATGTGACTTTTTCAATTCATATTTATTTTTTAAATTAATCTTGGACATTATTGACATGATACCTGGGCTTATAGTCAACTAGCTGCGCCCCGCGGTTTCACCCGCAAAAGTCTCGATCCCGTGGGAATATCGGTATCCTATGTTCTAATTTAGATTATGGTATATCCATGTGCCAAATTTCATCCAAATCTGTTCAGCCGTTTTAGCGTAAAAGCGTAACAAACAAACTCACTTTCGCATTTATAATATTAGTTAGGTTGTGGCGGCATCTACATCGCCACATGACCAAAGACATCAAAGACATGACGTCACATAAATCCTGCATCGCGCAGTTAGAGTTTACCGCGCGAACGACGTATATAAGACTATCCGACATCAATCAATCAATCAAAAAAATCAATCGTTGGGCAGTTCCCTGCTAGACACGACACCCGTCTGGTCGGAGGATCCTCCCTTTTCTTTAGAGGATGAGTGAACTTTACACTCTGTTTCTCTTACCTATAAAAGGATAATAAGTCTGAAATCGCCAACTCGTCATAAGCAAGCGTGGTGATTAAGTCGCACAATGAAGGGTTCCATAGTTGCGATGAATTTAACATTCCAACTGCAAATGTAAGTTTGTACCCACAATATTGAGAGATTTACCGTTATGTTATTTTAAGACCATACATAGACTTCTTATAGGTTTTTCTGTAATTTTCTGTAAAGAACTCAGTATTTTTTTCAAAATTTTAGGCTCAGTAGATTCGGAGATATGAGGAAATGAGTGAGTGAGTGAGTGATTCATCAATTTTCTTAAATATCTTTAAAAGCAATCATTTTAAAATTATGAAAAATATTAAATTCAAATTCTCGCAATAAGCCCTTTCATTTGATATGTCATACGACACAGTTTGCAAAACTTAAAAAAAAAAAAATCCCCCCAAAAGAGACCCCATTTGGAAATTCATATATTTACGTTACGTTACACATCCGTGTTTGGGTCACAGAAATACATAATTATGTGTACCAAATTTAAACTTAATCGGTCCTTAAGATTCGGAGCAAATTGACAGACACACGAGTGATCCTACGAGTATAAGGGTTCCGTTTTTTCCTTTTGAGATACGAAATCCCAAAAAATAATCATCTAACAATTTTTTTGTACAACAGACCATACACAAAGATACAGACATAACGTTTGTTGAGTTTCGCCAACTAATTAAATTTAGCCTTGTTTATGCGTATCCGATGAATGTAGGCATATATCTATTTCCTGACTGATAAAAATACCAGAAAAAACAGAACAGAAAAATAAACATTTCGATTTAATCACCTCTTCCGAGAATTTATAGAATCCCAGCTTCTCTTAGTTTTAGATCACTAATATAAGCCTCTAAACAAAACAAACACATGAATGGCTAACCCCGTGTTCATGAGCTACACGCTCAAGCGACACGCGGCTTGCGACAGAAAGTTCTCACATGTATGATTTCAACATGAATGATGTAACAATTTCTTTATTTAAAAGAGTATCCGTGGAGTTTCTTGCCCGTTCTTCTTTGGAATGAGTAACTAACTAGCTTCATATTTCTGACTGACCGATTCCTTGACAATTCAAAAGTGCCTGTTAATGGTTTAATTGAAATAAATGCTTTGAGTTTGAGTTTACAGTGTAGAGAAAACAAATGAAAGGATTTGTTAGAGTTCCGTACCCGAAAGGTACCAAACGGAACCCTAATGGGGTATACAAGAAATGCCTTTCATTCGGTGTTTTTTTTAAATTTCTTACCGCCATAAAAGAAACGTGTTTTATTCGGCGTTTTTTTCTAAATATTGTACGGTGTGCGAGGCTGACTTGCACTTGGCTGGTATTTTTAAAACATGCCACGAGTTACCGCGACGGAAACAGGTGTCGCTTGGCGCAGGTCGCAACGCCCGAGGCCATGAACTGGGCCATAGCTGATCGCTAATAAGCCCTTAAACAAAACAAACAAATGAATGGCCAACAGAAATAGAACATTACAAACACTGATAGCCACTCTAATCTTGTTTATTTTATCTCATTTTATTGATTGAGCTATGTCTATTTTCGGATCTATTATAGCGTGGTCAAAAGCGGACGTTTTAACTTGTACAAACATACTTTGCGTTTGCCAAACATTTTTTATACCAACTTCTTTGCCGTCTTTTTATAAATTCGAGTTTTATTGGAGAATATTTTAGTTCGTGATGTGGTAAAAAGATTAACTAGTATGGTAGCGTAGGTAAAGCATGCTACACACTCGTTCGGGTCTGCATGATTCGGCACAATTCGGCACAGCCGCGCGTCAAAATAGAGATAAAGCAGTGGTAACGGCTCCGACTTACGAGTTGTAGGTTGTAGGCTAGAACCTTGACAGGCGCTTTACTTTGCGTAAATTATTTCATCACAACTGCTTTCAAAACGGTGAAGGAAAACATCGTGAGGAAACCGGCATGTCCAAAAGAACCAAAAATTCGATGACATGTGACATCAACCAACCAGCACTGGACCCGCGTGGTAGATTAAGGCCCATTCCCTCTCATCAAGAGGAGGTCTGTGTCCCAGCAGTGGGAACATTGTTGGATGATTAAGCTATGGACGGCAAAATCGAATGTTTATTTTTCTGACCGGCTGTGCCGAATCAAACGGTCGTGCCGACCCGATCAAGTGTTTAATACCCTTTACTGCCCAAGGTGTGCCGAAAAAATATCTAGTATCTACACCGTTAATGTAGGCCTGTCCAAATTTTCTGTGTCCGTCTTGTAAATTATTAAAAAATATTGAACACGTATGTTTTCTTTTTTGGCGTAATCTAAAGATTACGGCGATACATTGAGTTAAAATGTGGCATGACGTCACGCCTTGCTAGATTTAACATTGAGTTGTGACGTAGCGAGCCCCCAACTTTAATGCGTGTTTTCTAAGTTATTTTTTATTCATATGATAAAGCAAAAAATACGTGTCTAATTTTTTTTATTATCTGAAAGGTCCCGTCTTTCAAAAATAAATATTATTATATTTCTTAAATATAATTTCTTTTAAGCTATTGCATAGCTTTTATCGCGGGCTTTGAGCGCGGTGACCGAATCAAGAAATTCTGTAACGTAACGAAAATAAAACCTAACACCCGCCTACCGCCTACCATTGTAATGACGGTTCCCATGACAATGTGATGTTGTCATGGGAAACGTGATATTGTCATGGGAAACGTGATGTTGTCATGGGAAACGTGATGTTGTCATGGAGGTTACAAATGCTATGCAATAGCTTTACCGCGGCAGTCCCCGAGTGCCACACTTTTTTTTTTACCAATGCAACTACCGTATTGTGGAGGTTTTTTACTGGTCATCTTTATAAGTTACCTGTATCTAACTTGTGGCAGCATCTACAACGCCACACATGCGAACTACACGTCACAATGACGTCACGGAAAATCCTGCTCATAAACTCATAAAAACGTATTTTTTTAGAAGAGGAAAATTCATAATATAAACAACGCGTGCTTTGTTTCAGAAGTCCATTATCTTATTGTGTATTTGTGAAAGATGCATGCATTTTCCATCACAGCCACGAGAAAATCGAATGAAAACTCTGTAAAAAACGTTAATAGACGAATATTTTATTCAGATGCGTTTTCTCAAAAATCACAATGCGATGGAAGAAACGTCTTATTTTCTTTAATTTGTTTCTCCAACGGTTTTAGAAGCTTTTAGCTCTTATTGCATTTTCTCGCTTAGGAAAACATTCGTTCATTTGTTGAAATTATACACGTGGTTGTTATTCGGTTTTTTGATCATACTTCAGTCTCTTGACCTCGTGCGCCCTCTATGTGTCATTGAATTTCCTTTGTTACCCAGAAAATGTGTTCGTAATTTTACTGCCGGTCGCTAACGACAGTCGTAGAATTTCCTTGGACAAATTCTTTCACAGGGAACTCTATAACCAGTTTGTAGACTACGAGTAATTTGTATAGAAGGTACAGTTAAATCAGAAATGGTGTGCGCTTCGGCTATTTTCGTGTTTCCGAATTAGCACGAACGTCGTGACATAGATTTACCCCCCACAGAAGCAAAGCTAAGTTAGTCTAAGTTTACTACCACTACACTTTGTAGTAAGTAGTATATATATCATTGCGTGTTTGTATGAAGTTTTCTCTCTGTCAGATAACCTGCTCCAGTCGCACCTTATCATCTGTCACTCAAATGTTTTGAAAAGTTATTTGGAATTGCATAGAGTTGGTACAAAAAACAACCGACTTCCAAAAATAAACACTTCAAAAGGAAAAATTGCTATAATTTTGGAAGTCGGTTGGAAAAAAACTAAAACATAGATCCAAAAGACACCGACTTCCGAAATTAATGTAATTTTTCACTTTGTAGTGTTTTTTTTTTTGGAAGTCGATTGTTCTTTTTTTGGAAAAAAGTTTTCTATTTTTGACTTGTATACTACTACTTGTTATGTTTACAACAGTGACAAGAAGTATTATAACATCATCAACATACACAAAGTGAACTAAATAAATATTATCGAAGCTAACTCAAAAACTACCCAAGCAAAGTTTATAAAATTAATATAAAACCACCGCGCAAGCTTCCTCTATCAAAATTAATTGAAAAAAAAAACATAATCGGTACACAATTTACGAAAACATCGATGAACATCCTTAATATTATAAATGCGAAAGTAAGTTTGTTTGTTACGCCTTCACGCTAAAACGGCTGAACGGATTTGGATGAAATTTGGCACATATATAGATGATGCCCTGGAAAAGAACATAGGATACTTTTATTTTCCCACGGGATCGAGACTTATGCGGGTGAAACCGCGGGGCGCAGCTAGTAAATAATAAAACATACAGATGAACTTATGTATAACGTCCTCCTTTTTTGGAGTTGGATAAAAATGGGTCAAGAGACTTGAATAGAGACGGTGAAGGAGTGAGCATCATTTATCACGATTTTTCATTGCATGCTGGTGATTTCAAAGTATTATTATTATTCATTTATTTCGGACAGAATCCATATAATGTGTTAGTAACAATTTTCCTAAGATCCATGTTAGTAGGTACATAATCGAATAAAGTATTGTTTTATAATTTCCCTATAACTATTCCCACCCAGTGTGCTTGTATGGGACAGTCATGTCGGGATATAATCATTTGCAAAATGGTGTTGGTGCTACCGCGCAGTCTGTGGAATAATGACGCCACTTTTTTACGCACTATAGCGTGGAAACCGTCAACGCGCGCATTTGCGAACATATGCGACGCACTACAATGCCGCGGCAACCCCAACAGCATTCTGAAAGCATTATTATACTGAATACGCTAAAGTTATTTAGTTAACTAAGGTAATTTTCTTCACTGAGATATTGTTAGTTTTGATAAACTAATAAAGTGAAGATGAGATCCACCTAACTTATGTTGCCGTTCTTTTGTTTTAAAACTTTGAAGAAGCGTGGCTTATTTCAACTAAGTTTTAAATTAAGTCGAGACCACTCATTCTGTTAATAAGAACTAAAACTCACTTTCTTGTTTATGACAACGCTCTTTATTTTTTAAATTTCATGGCTCAAGCTCTAAATCTAATCTCATTTTAACTTATGAGCTTGAAGTTTTATATCAAGAAGAATGTTTATTACTTACTTAGTAGGTCTTTTAAACTTTAATAAATTAAATTACAATTTCCTAAGGTAGGCTTTTAGAGATGACTGAAATAAATTAACAGTAGACAGGTGCTCAAAATGGAAAGACAAGAGTAATAAACGTCTGAACGCTTTTGGAATGATAACTATTTACACAACAGTCCGGCCGTCAGGCGTTCCTGATAAGGATCAAATTCGCAAAACACATATGCAGATGAACTTACTATGACGGTATTATTTGATAATTAAAAGAAGCGGTTCCTCACGATTTTAGTCACAAGGAAAGCCCAGTTTGGGTTAAATTTAGCCTGTGAGACTAAATGCCTAAATTCTACTTAGACAAAGGAAAAGTTTCACGAATTGTTTCTAAATAAGTTAACGTTATACTGTTACTTTGTGTAAATTATTTCATCACCACTGCTCTCAAAACGCTGAAGGAAAATATCATGAGGAAACCGGCATGTCTTAGAACCAAACATTCGAAGACATGTGACATCTATAACCAAGTCACGCTGGGCCCGCGTGGTGGATTATTTATGGCCCACTCCCTCTCATAGAAAAGAGGCCTGTGTCCCAGCAGTGGGAACGTTATAGGTTGATTATGCTACGTGGATAGAGTCGGGCATAGCTAGTTGAGATCTAAGTCATCACCATCACCATCTGCCTAATCTTTTCCCAACTATGTTGGTCGGCTTTCAGTCATACCAGATTCAGCTGAATATTACATACAGCGACTAGTTGTCTAATTGAGATCTAAGTAAACAGAGCTAAAATCTAAAAAAAAAAAAAATATAAAATATAAAAACTTTATTGTTCAAGTAAACAGTACAAATTTAAATAGCACTAGCCTCCACACTAGGATTCACACTAGGACTTAGGATCTATTTGTTAATTTCATTGTTGATCCGTACGATTAAACAAAACATGTGCATATTAGGGCTGACCCTAACACGCACATGTTTTGTTATTGCTGATTACCAACAGCAGATTAACATTTGTAGCTATTGGTATAGAACTACAAATTGGAGATGAGCTTGAACTATAGCGCCACGCGCGCTTCCCCGGCTTCCTGTTACTCGCTTCGGACCTTTTACATGAAATCACTCCCACAGTGTGCAGGAAAGCGAGAGGAAAGATATTACGTATCAATAAAAACTTTTTACAAAAAAAAAACAACCGACTTCAAAAAAAACACTACAAAGTGAAAAATAACTTTAATTTCGGAAGTCGGTGTCTTTAGTTTTGAATTTTCGTTCTTTGTCACCGACTTCCGAAATTAAAGTTATTTTTCACTTTGTAGTGTTTTTTTTGAAGTCGGTTGTTTTTTTTTTGTAAAAAGTTTTTATTTTTCACTTTTTAGTTGTGATACCTACCCCAAACAAATTCGAATACCACTACCTGCAATGTAAATAACAGTGACAGGAAGTTATCATAATATCATCCACATACTAAATGAGGTAAAAATACATATTATTGAAGCTAACTCAAAAACTACCCAAGCAAAGTTAATAAAATTTATATGGGACCACCTCTGAAGTATGATCTACCAAACAAAAAAAGAATCATCAAAATCAATTCATAATTGACGAAGTAATCGCGTAACAAACATACGAAAAAAAAAAAAAAACATACAGTCGAATTGAGAACCTTCTTTTGGAAGTCGGTTAAAAAGTGCTGTCACTTACTAGTTTATTTACAAGTACCTATCGTTCTTCATAAGTTCGTGAATTTAGTATTAAGATTGTATTTCTCATGTTAAATAAATTATATTCTTTTCGCGGAATAAATGTCTTACGCCCTTATTGCTGAGCGTGTGATCATGGATCCTTAAGTATTTGAGTTTTTTCCGTAAGTAGCAGCTGTGAAACAAAATTATTGCTAGGTTAGGTAGTAGAACTACGGGTCGACCCGTATAACACGGGACTCAAACATTACTGGTGATATACGTGAGTATGTGAGTAGGGTTGAAAAGACGAGCTTGTGGCTATGTAATAACAGCCGTACGGGTCGATCGATCAGGTTAAGCTACGCTTGCCGCGGTTGGTTCGTGGATGGGTGACCATATTTACATACCAAGACCCCTCCGTGCTTCGGAATGCACGTTAAGCCGTTGGTCCCAGCTGTCATTTGTAGATCTTAGTCAGTCATTACGGGTAGTTAGAAGCCCAAAATTCTGACAACCAAAGGGTATCGTGTTAACTATTGTCTAGGTTGTGGAGGTCAGATAGGCAGTCGCTCCATATAAAATACTGATACTCATCTACATCCGGTTAGAGTGAAAGTTGACCACAACATAGTTGGGAAAAGGTACTTTTGACCATTAAAAAGACATCAATGCTGGTGTCGTCACAGTGTCGCGAAATTAATGATTTAGTCCCATCTCAAAAATGCCCAATGCGCCTAAAGAAGTTTTCACTTTAAAAATTAGTTTGCAGGCAGATTACTAACCGATGTATTAGAAATAGCTCAAGTCATGTTTAAAAAGTTATTACGCTCACAACAACGATGAATAAACAATTAAATATTTTTTTACGATATATATAAATCTAATCAATAAATTGATGAACTGTTTGGACTGTGAGATATAATCTTATAAACGAATCTAATATATTTTATAATTTTAATGTGCCTAATTAATATTAATGAGGAAAGACTATAAATTTTATTATGATTATGATATGTATGACTAATGACATTGATGTAATTTCATGATATTACTATGCATGTACTAGAAATATTTGCACGACTTGCACGAGTCGAATATAGTGAGACTAAAATTTATTTTACCATGTTATTATGTATGTACCTATATTCTGGCAAATAAATAAATTTCATTTCATTTCAATAGTTCCTGCGTAGGTTGTGGAAGGATGTTTTTCTTTCCTGCAAGCCAAAATCTTTTGTTAACTGTACATCAGTACTAAATCAATATTTATCTTCCAAAATTCTTTGATTTATCAGCCAATCCATCACATATTTACACGACAAAAATCATTTCCCAGTTTGCAGATTAATTCGATTTCCCGATTACCAAAAATTTTTATTGTAATTGGAAAACTCGTCGTGTGTAGCCAATATCTGCGTAGGTACAATTATTTTGATCTGTTCACGTATATACCATGGTATGTGGCATGAAAATTAAAACAATGAAGCGCTAATGGGAAACGTCAATCAATGCGGGAATGTTGGGCAGAGCGAAAAAACAAATGAACTTCCTGTGAAAAATTCTGTGAAGATTATTTCGGTTATTTTTCAACGAGTACGGAGATTGATTGAATGGTTCCGTAGGAGTAATAAACAGGAAATTGTGATTGGTTCGTATATACGAGATTTTTTTACAAAATAAGATGAAAGAATCGGATATTGACAATAATTTCTTTGATTACGGTTTTTTAAACGACGAGGGTTTTTATACAGATATAAATCGGCTAATAACAAGACGAATGTTTTATTGAAGAAATAAATATGACATTCTGACAGATTTTTTTTAGGAAACTTTTCTCAAAAAGTTATAGACGTATATGTAATTTATTGCTTACAATCATTAATTTAAAAGTTATTGCAAATCTATGATAAATGTAACTGACATTAAAAAACCGTAACTCAAAGATCGATAGCATCCAAATCTTTAAAATATTTTTCTGCTTTAAAGCATTTAATACACAATTTAAAAAAAAAACAGTGGTACTCTGAGAGTGTCGACAGAAGTAAAAGCTTGAACAAGATCGCCTTGATGGAAAAAAAATACTTGTGTAGAATATTGGTCCGTAACCGTTTCTAAATAAAGAGCACAATCGCGTTTACAAAGTAAAATACTTCCAAAACCTTTAAATTAAAAATACTTGCATAGAACATTGATCCGTAACGTAGTATAAATAAAGAGCACAATCACGTTTACAAAAATGAGGTGTTGGTAACAGTATCGCGGGTTCAATTGTTTTTTCCCATCTCAAAAATGCCCAACGCGTCTAAAGAAGTTTTCACTTCAAAAGCCCTTAAAACCTTAATTTAATTTCTACTGAACCCCAAAGCACAACCATAAGTAATCCCCCCACAGATCCGATTTATCCGAAAATAATCTCGGAACCTATTTACGTTAATACTTGTATTTCGACAGTCATCTCTCAACAAATTGTGCTTCGAGTTATAACCAGTCTTCCGTATTTTAAAGAGATCAATCCACGCTGTGGTTCGGTGAAAGAAATAAGCATGGTATTTGTATGTAATATCATGATTAAAGTATGAGGAAAAAGCTGGTGTAATTACTTTGTGAAATATTAATGAAAAAGAGTACCCCGCAAGATCGCTTTTAGCGATAAGACCGCCCATTGTGTAACTCTATGTGAAATTTCTACATTTATAACATAACATCACTCCTTGTTTCCCCGAAGGGTTGTGCAGAGATGTCCCTGTAATAGGAACACCCACATTTCGCCAGTTATTTTTAAGTCCCATGTAATAGGGGGCGAGCCTATTGCCATCAACCGGGCACAAATCCAGACTCCGAGCTGCTACTGAGAAATTTCAGATAGAAAAACCTAATTACACTTTGCCTGACCCGGGAATCGAACCCAGGACCTCATGTCAGCAGTAGCGCTTGCGACCATTAGACCAACGAGGCAGTCAAATTTTTACATTTAATATTTGTGATTTATATGGTGGACACAATGAAGAGTATTCTTTCTATCTATTTATCAAAGACTTTTTCTGTTCAAGTTTTGCCATTTATACAAAGCTAACTGTTGCCCGCGACTTCGTCTGTGGACCAGGATGAAAAGTAGCCTATGTCCTTTTCCAGGTCATGGTCTACCCATGTGCTACTAACATCACGCCTTGTTTTCCCGAAGGGTTGGGCAGAGGTGTCCCTGTAGCAGGTACACCCACATTTCGCCAGTTATGTTTAAGTCCTATGTAATAGGGGGCGAGCATAGGCTCGTCCCCTATTACTTAGGACTATGACATAATAATACTTTTCTATCTGAAAAAGTTATTGCTATTTAAAAATCACATTTTTAGGGTTCCGTAGTAAACAAAGAACCCTTATAGTTTCGTCATGTCCGTCTGTCTGTCTGTCTGTCTGTCCGCGGTCTAGCTCCGAGACCCTTAGTACTAGAAAGTTGTAATTTGGCATAGGTATACATATTAATTACGTCGACAAAGTGGTAAAACAAAATTATGAAAAATATTTTTTTTTAGGGTACCTCTCATACACGTAAAGTGGTAATGTTTATTTTTTTATTTTTTTTCCCCATGGTGAGGGGTATCATTGGAAAGGTCCTTCAAAAATATTGTGAGTTTGTAAAACCATTTTTGGATTCAGGGATTCGTTTGCGAAATATTAAGCTTTAAAGTGCTAATTTTTGTTAGAGTTAAGTGTCCCCCCCCTGCCGGCTAAATGGTTGGTTTTGGGTGTGTGAAAAAAATCACAACAGTACGAGTATCTTATATTACGAAATTAAAAGGAAAACTATCACAGCTAAGTAGGCTATACAGGTTAACGAGTAATAATCGACCAACTTAACTTTGCAGTTGCAAAAACATGTTTTCCCATACATTCCGTATGGGAGAACATATTTTTCAACTACAAAGTTAAGTTTGTTTTTGGGATAAATTCATCCCAACTACGGAACCCTTCATTGTGCGTGGTCCGACACGCACTTGGCCGGTTTTAGTACCAAAATTACTCCAAATCCATTAAAAATTTGCACGTTTTCGGCAGGGCATTGGCGGTGCGGGCGAATATGCTGGCCCGTAGGTTCGCTCGATGTACAGATGCGGTCAAAATCACACTTTTTAAAGCATACTGCACATCTCTGTACTCGAGCGCTCTATGGATTAGCTGTACCAAACGTGCCGCCAATGCGGTGCGTATTCAATACAACAACGCTTTTAGGGCGCTGTTGCGACTGCCCCGTTATTGCAGTGCTTCTGCAATGTTTGCGCGAGCCAGAGTGGATAGCTTCTCAGCTATAGTGCGAAAAAAAAATGCTTTTCTTCTCACAAGGTTGCGGGACAGTGGCAACAGCCTCCTGAAAGCTATTGCTGATGGGCCTGACGAAAGCCCCATAATGAGGCATCTTATTAAAACCACCCTGTCAGTAGTAGAATATAAGTACTAACATAGCAAGTAAGTTAAATTGTTTACTAACATCTAGAATTGTATATAATGTTTTTTTTTTGTAATTGGATCTAGTTGTCTGATAAATAAATGAATAATAAGGTTCCGCTTTTAAACGGCGACGGCCAGCCGCGCCCCATGTAATCAACCGGTAGAATTTTCCCCAGTGAAAAAAAATGTGACGATTTTTTTTTCCCTTAATTTACCAAATTAATGGTCTCTCAGTACGATACCTATCAACGCCCTCACGTATCGGATAGGGTTTTTTTACATGTTGTAAAATATTCACGAGAAAAAGCCTTCACTATTCACATTTGCAGTCAGTTCACCAACATTGCCGATGATATCAAGTACTCTCGCCTAGTTCAAGCTGACACGTGACAAGACAGTTACAGATTCCTCAATTTTCATTAGTTCCTTTGTCTCTATTTCGGGTATACATTAAAGATGGCGGATATGATAGCTTCCTCATATAAAACGTGCCGCTGTTTCCGCATCGTTTCGTCATTTCCTTTATTAGCTGTAAACATGTGTGTACTTCCTTTTACGAAAATCTATGAGAAATGCGATTTAGGAAGGACAGAAAAATGGCAAATTTGGAGATTATTTTTGCAAAGGTAAGTAGGTATTGTATTTATTTCCGATTAAGTCAGTCCCAACTATTTTGAGGTCGGCTGTATTTTACATGGAGCGCCTGCCTATCTAACCTCCACAGCCCAGTAACTAGGTAATACGATATACCTTGGTAAGATAGGTTGTCAGACTTTCAGGCTTCTGGCGACCCGTAACGACTGTCAAAGATCCACAAATGACAGCCGGGACCAACAGCTTAATGTGCTTTCCGAGGCATGGAAAGTTCGAAGTTCAAAGTTTTTATTAATGCGATTTTTGGTGATACAACAGGGTCTTAAAAATATTTTATGGTAGCTCAAAAATTTACCCTATAAAGGCATGCATTGTTCAATTACAATATTAGAAATTAAGTAAAAAATTCCTTTTTAAGGAAATTTCTCGCCGACTGGTCGACACTTCACGTGACCAGAGGGCTGGCTCGTTCTTTGGCCAAAGAATTAGTATTGCCATTCAACGTGGCAATGCTGCCAGTCTTCTGGGCACGTTTCCGGATGACAGCGATGCGGACGAATACTTCGACGCCTAAGTGTCGTTTTGTTTTTATTATTTTTATTTATACAGATAGTTAGTTAGTCTTTTAATTTAGTACTTAATGTAAATAGTTAGATTTTTTTTTTTTTTTTTATTAGACTGTTTTCAATTCAGTAAAAAATTACATGAAACACAATGAACAATCAATAAAATTAATAATCAATAGAAATTAAAAACAAGATATATTAGATTATAATAAATTAGTAGACTTAAGAATATTACATTAAAACATAAATACATAAAATGGTCAGTCACATGAAAATTTATCAACTAGGAATAGGCCTGTATCCAATTTTTTTATTTTTTATCCGTCTTTCAGAAAATAAAAAAAATTGGACACGTATTTTTTATTTGTTGACGTAATCAAAAGATCACGGCAATACATTGAGTTAAAATGTGGCATGACGTCACGCCGTGCTGGATTTTATACGACGTTGTGACGTAGCGAGCCCCCACTCCCCAATATAATGCGTGTTTTCTAAGTTATTTTTGAATAATATGATAAAGCAAAAAATACGTGTCTAATATTATTTTATTATCTGAAGGACGGACTAAATAGAATTTTAATTTTGTTACCTAGGAAACTACCCTATTTGTCAATGGTATAGTAGCATTTGTCTATTAAAAGTTTATTTAGTTTACATTTAAATTGTGTCAAGTTTAAATCTTTTATGTCATTTGGTAGCCTATTCAAATTTATTGGAGCCATGCAAATTACAAAGTATGCTCTTGTTGTGTAGAAATAGTCACTCATCCACGGACCAACCCCGGCAAATGTAACTTAACCTGATGGATCGATCCGTGCGGCTATTAGTACTTAGCCACAAGCTCCTGCTCCTCCCCCTATTTCTGGCTAAGTAAACCTTGCTAAATGCTGCAGCATAGTTATGGGATGTTGTTTCCTGACCTATGTAAAGTTCGTTTTTTAATCTCGTAGACTAATTTGACATTTCAAGTGACTGATGTTTGTTTTTTCAATTTGGAGTGTGACATTTGTACCTGTCAAATTAGTCTTTAGGATTAAAAACGAACTATATACCTTAGTTTATTTACCTACACTTTTTAACCGACTTCAAAAAAAAGGAGGAGGTTCTCAATTCGTCGGGATATTTTTTTTTTTTTTTTATATATGTTCCCCGATTACTCGAAGACGGCTGAACCGATTTGAAAAATTCTTATTTTGTTTGAAAGGGTATGCTTTCAAGTTGGTCCCATTGTCATTTGATTACGATCTGATGATGGAATCTTGGAGAAATCGAGGGAACTCTTTAAATATTAAAGGCACATCTATAGCGATTTGGGTATTTTTGATGAGCAGTTGACATAAGGCTATTGTAACTTAGATAAATTACAAGTAAACCAACTAAAAAGTGAAAAAAAACTTTTTTACAAAAAATACAACCGACTTCCAAACTACAAAGTGAAAAATAACTTTAATTTCGGAAGTCGGTGTCAAATAACTAAAATACTGATCTGATCCAAAGACACCGACTTCCGAAATTAAAGTTATTTTTCACTTTGTAGTTTGGAAGTCGGTTGTATTTTTTGTAAAAAAGTTTTTATTAATTTGCTTCACATTTTGAAACTAAGAATGAGTTTTCTTTTTTTAAACAGGTCAATGATCGGTAGGTATACCTGTTTTTTTTTTTATTTAAACAGCGCAAAACATTTCAATTAGACATGTTCCAGCCACGCTATTTCTTAAGAAAAATGTAAATGAACCGTCTTATACATCCGACAATATTGACTTGTTGCTTGAAAGAGTCAGTTACCAGACAATTAGGACAGGTGATTGAAGCTTACTCCTTAAACAAACAATCACACGTCGAAATATTGATTAAATTTCTCACGAAATCCTAATTGTGAGTTTTGTGTTACAATCAATCAATCGACTAATTAATCTAGTACCAATCAATGTACTCATTGGTAAGCCGGTCTATTCTGTAAGAATTTCAAATTGAAAACTTAGGTGAAGATAGCGGTCTCTTCAAGTTCATATAACCTAAGTTTTCTGGGTGAGATTTCTACAGAATAGCAATACAGCCGGTCTATTCTGTAACAATTTCACCGAAAAAAAAATTGGTGGCACTCCGGGAGTGCCGACAGAAGTGAAAAACTTGAACAAGATCGCCTTGGTGGAAGAAAAATACTTGTACATTGTTCCGTAACCTTATCTAAATTAAGAGCACAATCGCGTTTACAAAACCTTCAAAGTAAAAATACTTGCATAGAACATTAATCCGTAACTTAATATAAATAAAGAGCATAATCGCGTTTACAAAAATGAGGTGTCGTCATAGTGTCGCAAAATCAATGGTTTAGTCCCATCTCAAAAATGCCCAACGCGCCTAAAGAAGTTTTCACTTCAAAAACTTAGGTGAAGGAGCCAACGTAGGCGCGCGAACGGTGAGCAATGGGTAGCTCGCCGTCCGGTAAGGACCAGGCCCGGGTGCGTTGTATTCTATGCGCGCCTCAAAGAGATGTCAGCACAACTGATGCGGTCCGCTAGGGCCGATGAATGCCGGGGTCGCGAGAAAGTCCGAAAGGTATACCGTGGCCCTGGCAACATGGCAACTGAAGGAACACGGGTGGGTTTTAGTCAGTAAAAATCTGACACGTCCTCCCGCTCCACCCAGAGCGGAAGAAGTTATTTGATAATTTCCCACCCAAAAAAAGGTGAATGGCCCTTGAAGTGAGCTGTCATTCCACCTGAAAGCCTATTCTTGTAGATACTTAAAAAACCGTTCACATTCAAGTTGCAATCTGTCAAGCTTGTCAAAAATGTTGGTGTGTTTTTGACAGATTGCGAATGAGATTAGAAAGCGAACGTTCTTAAAAATTATGGGAATTGCCCCTCTGATCTGGCTTGAAACTATTGTCATCTCACTTCACCTAAGTTTTCACGGTGAGATTTTTTCAGAATAGACCGGCGGCAGGTATCAATGAATCACAGTCAATCAATTAATCAATTTACACTGCTACAAGACTCTTTTTGGCACTCGAATGACATTAACAGGGGGGCGCTGTCGGTAAACGTTTCTGCAATTGTTTTGTGAAATGTATTGAAAAAATAAGATGGCGGCAGTAGTTCCAATTTTGGCCACACGCCAAAAGATTCTGGTACAGATTTAGGTTCCTACTCTTTAAGTTTTATTTCCAGTAATTTAGCCTAAAAGTCCCCGTCACGAGAAGCTATAATTTTTGTAAATAAAGAACTTCTGACAAGTTACTTAGCGACAATTTAATCAACAACAAATAATCCCAAATTCAATGAAGTCAAAGTAACGTACGTGTTATACGAAACTAATAAGCAATTTCACTTGATCGGGTTATATTTTAGCGATATAAAGCGCTGTCGTCTAGGTTTTGTGGTACTGGAACGCATCTGATTCATGGAACGTAAACATTTGGGCCACGATTTTAAAGTAAGTTCACGCTGACGTTGTCTCTGCTGTCTTTCGAGTTTCAAATGCGTCTATTTGTTTGAGGTGTTTTCGCGGATTAGGTTATGGCGTCATCAAGGAAGAAAATAACTTTTATGGCAAAATTGATGAAAGGATAGATAGCACGGTAGACAGTTTTGTTATCCATGTAACTGATTCTGAAACAGAATATTCAGAATCGTCTGAAGACAGTAATTAGATGTGTGTGTTAATATAATTATATCCCTGTAAAAAAATAGTACAAAACTGTTTTTATTTTATTTTACCCAAAGATTGCAAACCCCTGAATGTGTGTTTACAAAATTTATAGCTTCTCGTGACGGGGACTTTACTGTCACAACCGACCGCTTTTGTGAAAATTTTCAGTAGTATAGTAGGCCTGAAATTGATACTTTTCCTGATAATCAGCAAAAATTATCATCCTTTAGTAATTAAATCATTGCAAACCTTTTGAAAAAAAAAATGTAAATTGCTAAAAGATTTTTTGACTTCAATGCCGCATTCCGAAATATTAAGCAGAGGAAAAGCGATGATGTGTGTTTTCAAACAATATTTTGATAATCAACAAACGTCTTGTATATGATAATAACTTAATACCAGCCTATCATTGCCCTGTGGCGGCATCTTCATCGCCACATGCGAACTAAGCATCAAAGACCTGACGTCACATAAATCCTGCATCGCGCAAGCATAGTTCACCACACGATCAGCATAATATAACTTTTTGACATCAATCGTCGGGCAATAGCCCACCAGACACGACACCACCATAGTATAAAGAGAGGTAGTAAGCTATCTTCATAAAAACGCACCGCGCGCGGCTTGTATATGTGGGGTCATAGTACCTATCTATGCGTCGCCGCACGCACACTTAACAAAATCTCGACCGGTTTGTCACGAGAAAAGGATCGAGATTTTGTGAAGATAGCTTACTACCTCTCTTTATACTATGACACCACGGTCGGAGGAACCATTCTTTTCTATGGAGGAGTGAACTTTACACTCTGTTCCTCACTGCAGGGCAAACTGCCACTTCTCATAAAGAGAAGGTACAAGTTCAATAATATTAGTACCTATTTAAATATTTACTGTTTGCAGGTACAAGACACGATTAACGAGAGAGAATCCATTAATAAAAAAATTCTCCGATATTTTCCAATTTACACCACAATAGTGACCTTAATAGTCAACGAAGCCTATTTATCAAAACCACATCAAAATGCTAATTCAAATTTTTATCCAAATTCAATTAATTTGTTCGTTAGACCTTTATAGGCAATCGCTTTGCTGCAAAGTTAATTAAGTCATGAAAGACCCGATGTTTGACAGGATTTCAAAAAATTAACGAACCTATCAGGTATACCCTGATGGGTAAAAGGGTCAGTTAATTGGGTAAGCCTATGTAAACGCGGGTTTAAGTGAACTTTTTTTCACAATCATTGTGCAAAAAATGAAACCGCAAGCGTTAATTGCTGATATCATAGATTTTTTTTATTTTCCATATTAATGTGATTTGGTAGCTTATGCCAATCCAGTACATTTTAAATATCCATCATCATTATCGCTGATATTATTACTTTGTATTATCCTCCTGTTATTTTATCGCCTCAGATTATATTTAGTTTGACTCTCATCTAGTGTGTAGTTTAGTAAACGCCTCGTTAAGTGATTTAATATTATTCTAGGCGTGATCTTAATCAAGTCGTATATTAGCGGTTTTAGTTTAGAAACTATTAGTAATGAGGTGGGGTTACAGTGTAGGCGTTATCAGGCCAGATACGGGCAGATAGCTCAGTTATAATATCTATGATTTTAACGTGCTGTTTTTATAGTTCGAGCCAATGGTGCTGATAATATATGTGTAAATGTTATGTACACCTGTAATTTGTGTTTATATTATCAGAAATATCTTTCCTAAATATTTTTGTCAACAATGTTGTTCTTTAAAAAAAGTAATTTGAGAGAAGAAGTAAAAAAATTGTTCTTGCGGTAATCATACACGCTGTTCATAGAGCAAAAGCTGATCACTCAGCGTCTGCGCAACTCAGTTGGTAAACTAATTAAGTATTATTTGTATCAATAACCTAAAAGAAACGATTTTTAGGGCATGTTTACAAAAAAAAAATGATAATATCTCTCTCGCCATGCCTCGAAAAACAGGTTAAGCCCTTGGTCCCGCTGTCATTCGTGGATCTTTGACAGTTGTTACGGGTCATCAGACGCCCAAAAGTCTGACAACCAGTCTTACCAAAGGGTATCGTATTACCCAGTTACTGGTTGTGGAGGTCAGATAGGCAGTTGCTCCATGTTAAATACTGGTATTCAGCTACATCCGGGTAGACTGGAAGCTGACCCCAACATAATAATGAGTAGTAGGGAAAAGGCTAAGCAAATTGAGTGGGCATCTAACTCACGATCTCTCGTCATTCCACACCAAAAGCCAGGTACAGGCATCCCACGCCCTGGGCGTCGGGAATCGCGAGCTGATTTCCGGCCACCGTAGGCGCGGGCTTGCGGACAGTGAGCAATGGGTAGCTCGTCGCCCGATAAGGACCAGGCCCGGGTAGACGGCGCGTTGTACTCCACGCGTGGCTCAAAGAGATGTCAGCAGAATTGACGGGGTCCACTAGGGCCGATGCCTGCCGGGGTTGCGAAGAATACCGAAAGAGAAATCGTGGCCCCCGGCAACATGGCAACTGAAGGAACACGGGTGGGTTTCAGTCAGTAAGTCTGACACGCCCTCCCGCTCCACCCAGAGTGGGAGAAGTTATTTGATAATTTCCCACCCAAAAAAATAAAATAAAAAAGGTACAGGAATCCCAGTAGCTGGAACGATGGAATGTAAGGAGGTTGTATGCTATTGAGCCAGTGGCTTATTTGCTAAGCAATTTTTTTTTTCCTTTTATAATTCAACTCAGACTATCGCAGTCCACTGCTGGATATAGGTTTGTCCCAAGTTGCCACAACACCCTGTCCTCAGCCTTTCACATCCAGTCTGCCCCATCCACCTTTTTAAGGTCAGCGGTCCACCTAGCTGGGGGACGCCCGCTACACTTACCGATATGTGATACGATTTTCGAATACTTAATCTTATTTGGGAACTTATAATCCAAAGAATTCTTGAGCATAACTCGCTCCAGTATTTTTCCAATACCCAAATGAATATTAAAGTCGTTACCCCAATATCATAATCTAAAACTGTTTAATAAAACTACATATTCATAATATTTCAGGGATAAGGAAAATAATATGCAACACCAAGATATTTTGTCAGTCGTTTATATTTCTTTGCCAACATCAAATTCAATATTCTACACCATACCATCACATCTCCTATTCCCCACATAATATCACAGTTTAATCGTATCTAATATTTACCATTAAACTAATAGGTTACTTTAATTTACAGTAAATCTCCAACCAATACCATGCCAATCTATATTTTGACCGACACAGCCATTAAGCACGTCTTACCCTCACGAGCGCCCGACCAAGAAGGTCGTTATTACTCCCATTTTCACATATCAAATCTTTGGGTGTTGCCAGCACAATATCCAACAATTACGTTTTAATAAATTGAAACCGAACAATGTTCTGTTGGACAATTGACATTGAATATTTTTTGTTATTTTTCTGCGTTTTATTTTGTCTAACATACACGTTTTGTTAATGAAACTTATTTTTTCAGCAAATCGCAAAATTATCGTACATTACCATTAGACATTCACTATCGTACATCGTACCATTGGCCAAATTATCGTACGGGTTGGCAACACTGCTGCAGAGACAGGAACCTCTTCACAATGCGAGCCGTATCGAGGAGTATATGCCTTCTGAATCAGGGCCTTGATCCAACCCTTTTTATTATTATTATTTATTCACCCGTAAATTTCCAACCCAACAATTAAAATAAAGGTCTTCAAAACCAAGTTTTCAAATTAATTCGCTTGATCACGTTTACACATTAGCCCATCCCTTTTAGGGTTCCGTTAATAACGAGCCCCCAACTTTAGCGGTTCCGTCTGCATACAAGTTTATTCAAATGGGTTGCTTGAAACACGCCCAGGCCTTGTCACGTCAGAAATTAGTTTACTTCTTGTTTCGTCAGTAATTTTTTGGGTTATATTGGCAAGGTTTTGTTGTGGGAAGTGGATGTCAAGAAAAGTTTTATAAATGAAGTTGGTTGAAAAGGATCAGATTCTTTTTTTTACCTAAGCCGCTTTTTAGGGTTCCGTAGTAAACAAGGAACCCTTATAGTTTCGTCATGTCCGTCTGTCTGTCTGTCTGTCCGCGGTCTAGCTCCGAGACCCTTAGTACTAGAAAGCTATAATTTGACATAGGTATACATATTAATTACGCCGACAAAGTGGTAAAACAAAATTATGAAAAACATTTTTTTTAGGGTACCTCTCCTACACGTAAAGTGGTGATGTTTTATTTTTTAATTTTTTATCGCATGGTGTGGGGTATCATTGGAAAGATCCTTCAAAAATATTATAGATAGAGTTCGTGAAAACCATTTTTGGATTCAGGGATCCGTTTGCGAAATATTAAGCTTTAAAGTGCTAATTTTTGTTAGAGTCAAGTGTCCCCCCCCCCTGCCAGCTAAATGGTTGATTTTGGATACGTGAAAAAAATCACAGCAGTAGTTTATACAACGAAATTAAAAGGAAAACTATCACAGCTAAGTAGGCTCTACAAGTTAACGAGTAATAATTGACCAACTTAACTTTGCAGTTGTAAAACATGTTTTCCCATACATTCCGTATGGGAGAACATATTTTTCAACTACAAAGTTAAGTTTGTTTTGGGGATGAATTCATCCCAACTACGGAACCCTTCATTGTGCGTAGTCCGACACGCACTTGGCCGGTTTTTTGTGATATTGATGGAGTCACATATCGTCGCCCTCGCCGCTAACTGTACAAACTGACGTATCTGCACTGACATTACCTACATGTTCAGAACTTTGTTTCGAAAAAGTTCTCTCTAATCGTTGTGTCTGTGTCGTTTACCGTTTAAAAGATAATCACGTATTTTGTTTTGCATAAGTGCAAAAGGAGGGAAAAATTATTCTCACCACCTGTCGTATATGCACACATCTACAGTTAAAAGATTAAGTCAAGAGCTATTTATAAAAACTTTTTACAAAAAAAAAACAACCGACCTCCAAAAAAAACACTACAAAGTGAAAAATAACTTTAATTTCGGAAGTCGGTGTCTTGGGTTTTGTAGTTTCGTTTTTTGCCACCGACTTCCGAAATTAAAGTTATTTTTCACTTTGTAGTGTTTTTTTTGGAGGTCGGTTGTTTTTTTTTTGTAAAAAGTTTTTATTTTTCACTTTTTAGTTGTGGTACCTACCCCACACACATTCGAATACCACTACCTGCTACCAGTGACAGAAACTTATCAAATCATCTAAATACTAAGTGGGAAAAAAAAACCTATTTTGTAGCTAACTTAAAAACTATCCAAGCAAAGTTAATAAAATTTATATGGGACCAATTCCAGAGCACACCCTTTCAAACAAAAAAAGAATTTTCAAAATCGGTCCACAATTGACGGAGAAATCGGTGGACATACATAAAAAAAAAAAAAACAAACATACGCGACGAACATATAACCTCCTCCTTTTTGGAAGTCGGTTAAAAAGTTGTTAATTCATTAATAAAGCCACAGCTAACGGAACTATATTAACATGATTGTAGCGCCCGACCGAAAAACTGTTGCCCTGGAAAAATATCAATTGCTAGTTACGACAGTTAGCGGGGAGGGTGACGATATGTGTGCCTCGGGTTTGCCTCGGGTTTGTCTCGGCCTACATTTTCACGATCGTCCATCAATGCTCTTGTTGCAGGTCACGACAGTAATGTATTTTCAAAATCGTTCCGAAAAAATATTTGAATTACTTGTATGTTCAGGAAAGGTGAGAGTCACTTGTTTTGCCATTTGAACTGAAGCAAAAAGGTTGTCACTACGAAGTTATGTATGCCTCACAATAAAATGTTGTTGACCCATGACAGACAGAGGTCGTCCATCAAAATATTACGTTATATTTTGTGAACCACAGGAATTTTGTGTGCTCATGTTCAAATCTGTTAGTATAAAGAGAAACGCATAACACTTCTTTGATCAAAATTTGTAATGCAAAATTCCTGCCAACCACTAAATTCTTTAGGAAAATGAGATCCAGATGAGCTAAAATGCGTTATTTTACAGCATTTTCATTGATGTTAATTGAGACAAAAATAGATTTTTCCTCCGAAAAACTGTTTGATGAACCAACTGAATAAACTAAATCTCATTAAATAAATACGTTGATCAATAAAAATGTACTAAAATAGAGTCAATGTTGGTTCGCGTGGGTGTTTATTTACAACTAAGTTTTTCCCGCGGCTTCGCCTGCGTGTATGTCGTAAAAAATATCCCACGGGAACGTACTACAGGGAAATGACAAAATGTTTTTGAAGACTGTGATAATTTTTAATTTTGAATGATAATTTTGAATGATAATTTTGAATGATAATTTTGAACGATAATTTTGAATGATAATTTTGAATGATAATTTTGAACGATAATTTTGAATAATTTTTGAATAATTTTTTAATGTTTTTACTACTCATTTTTTTGTATTTTGCCTGAAATAAAACGCATTTTTTAAAATTATTTTTAAAAGTTCCCTATGTGTTAATTAATCCAGGCTATAAACTATGGCGATAAGACCCTTCTTTGAGGAGTGGCTAGAGAGGCGCCACGGCGTCCTCACCTTCCGCCTGACACAGGTGCTCACCGGACACGGCTGTTTCGGGAGGTACCTGTTCAGGATAAATCGGGAGGAAACGCCCGGGTGTCATCACTGTGTGGATCGCCCGGACGACACGGTGGAGCATACGGTGGAGGTCTGCCCGGCTTGGGCAGGGCATCGCCGTGTCCTCGTGGAAGCGATCGGTGGCGGTGATCTCTCGCGTCCGGCCCTGATTCGGGCCATGCTACGGAGCGAGACGAAATGGGAGGCCGTCACCTCCTTCTGCGAAGCAGTAATGCTCGCGAAGGAAGAGACGGAGCGCGTGAGGGAGAGGCAAATTTCGCGCCCTCACGCCCCTAACCGCCGCAGGAGGAGACACCCTTTTTTTTTTTTTTTTTTTTGGGTGGGAAATCATCAAATAACTTCTCCCGCTCTGGGCGGAGCGGGAGGGCGTGTCAGACTCTTACTGACTAAAACCCACCCGTGTTCCTTCAGTTGCCGTGTTGCCAGGGGGCCACGATGTCCCTATCGGTTCTCTTCGAACCCCCGGAGGAGGAGACACCCTGGGCGTCGGGAATCACAGGAAGATTTCCGGCCACCGTAGGCGTGGGCTTGCGGACGGTGAGCAATGGGTAGCCCGCCGTCCGATAAGGACCAAGCCCGGGTCGACGGCGCGTTGTGTTCCACGCGCGCCTCAAAGAGATGTCAGCAGAATTGACGGGGTCCGCTAGGGCCAATGCCTGCCGGGGGTTCGAAGAAAACCGATAGGGAAATCGTGGCCCCCCTGGCAACACGGCAACTGAAGGAACACGGGTGGGTTTTAGCCAGTAAGAGTCTGAAACGCCCTCCCGCTCCGCCCAGAGCGGGAGAAGTTATTTGATGATTTCCCACCCCAAAAAAAAAAAAAAAAAAAGGCTATAAACTATCTGTGTGCCAAATTTCATCCAAATCCATTCATTAGGTGGGTACAGGCGTATGTTAAGCGGTAAGAATGGAGGCAGGCTTCAATGGAACAGGATATAATTCTGAAGCTGCAGCGTCTATCGTGATGAAGCTTCGCACAGTGATACGATACACGCAGATGTGACCAACCACTATCGGCTAACTTAGCAATAGTTCGGGCTGCGTAGCACTTATCGCCCGGGTGGCGATACATAATAAGCGTGGCGCGTGGTCGGACTAGCGTTGGTCATTTCGACTGTTGTTTCCGGACTGCGTAGACGCTCCGTCGAAAGAATGGAGAGCCATCTTGGATTATTGCACGATAATTGTTTAAAATTATGAAGCCGCTAATGTGACCACCGCATTAGCGCGATAATTTTTAAGCGAGCGAAACATACGAAGCTTTGGCACGCATAGCTATGTTCTATGTTCTATGTTATGGGGTTTGGTTGCCGCACTTAGTCCGTCAGGTGGACCATTGTGCGTGGGCCATGGCGGCCGTTTGGTGGTTATTCCAACCAGCCCACCTCCCTCCAGAAGTTAATTAAAACTCCTGGTCTGTTCAGAACGTCAGTGAAAGATCTGGGTGACCCGAGGGTTTCTATTCTAATCTTAGTAACACCTGTGCATTCGAAGAGTACGTGCGCGACGGTTTCCTCAGCCTCCATGCACGCCCTGCACAGAGGACTGTCCGTTATGCACGCATAGCTTTGTCACGATAAACGCAGATGCAGCTCATACTCAAATTCAAACTCAAAGCATTTATTTCATCAATTAAACCATTTACTAGCAATTTTGAATTGTCAAGGAATCGGTCAGTCAGAAATATGAAGCTAGTTGCCCATTCTAAAGCGTAGTAGGTACCTATGGAGAAGAACGGGTAAGAAACTCCACGGACACTCTTTTAAATAAAAAATTGTAACAAAATATTGGTTACATCATTCATGTTGAAATTATACATGTGAGAACATTGTAGAAAGACGTGTACGTTAGAAGCGTCCGTAATAAAAAAATAAAACAAGGAACAATATAAAAATTAAAATAAATTAAAAATAAGCCGTGGCAACTAAGAGATGACCAGTCCCAACTGACGGCGCCCGTTCACGAACATGACGCATGGATTAGCACCATTCAGCTCAACCATTTTGCTAAATGATCCAATGATCCGGCCCCAGGGTAACAGAAAAAAGTTATGTTATGTTTTGTTTCTTGTTTCCCCGACCCACACCGTCGCATCCCATCGCCTTCCCGTGTTATTACTTAGTTTTCGCTAAGCGTTTTTTCTGACTTTTTTTCTTTTTGCTCGGCTCCTAACGGTCTTAGCGTCATAATAAATAGCCTTCCTCAAGAATTGGTAAAAAATTTTTGCAAATCCGACTAACAGTTCTAGATATTGGCTTGGCGTGTTCAAACAAACAAAAAACAAAAACTTCAGTTATTAGTATAGATAGAATATGTTTTAAAACACAATCTCAAGTTACACGACAATCTAGAAGTCAAGACAAAGCCACGCCATCAAATCCATTGAACAAGATTAAATCTTTCATCTTTTACACAAAACATAACAATTCTTTCTTCACGCAACATTTTTATAGCGAAGTGTTATTATACTGCGTTTTTTTGTTTAGAATAAGTACATTGTGAAGATTTTTGTAGATGATAAGTGTAAAGTGCTCAGCTTGAGCTCGACAGCGCTGTATCCGCGTTGTGACACTTGGAGCGGGTGATCTTTCGCTTCCAGCCGTGGTTCAGTTCATGGTCAGAAGCGAAAACACGTGGGATGCTGCCTCTTTTTTGCGAGAAGGTGATGCATGCAAAGGAGGCAGTAGAGAGGGAGAGAGAGCATACCTCTCACTCCACCCGTACCAGAAGAGCAGCCGGGCTTTGATATTGGTATTTTAAGAAAATAGTTACCTACTTACCAAAAATAGAATTTTTTATGTTATTGTTCTTGACTTTTATACGAATGTGATAATTCAGTTTTCATGTATAGTTTTGTTTTAATTTTTAGTTTTCTGTTACTTGTATTTTTAACTTAAGTATTAGCTATGTACCTATCTAAATCTAATAATGAATTTTGCTGTGCCCTGACAGGGTCTACAATGGGTCTTAGCTTTAAGCCTTTTGTTAACATCTTGTTTTTACCTTGTGGAACGCAAATAAATGAATATGAATATGAAATATGATAGAAGAAGATATAAGAAGTAATATTGCCAAATTAAGGCTCCGTGCCGCCGCACCGCACGAAATCACTGATTTTGATCAATTTTGTTTATTCGTTGTGAGACCTGGGACGAGAATTTAAACAAAATTATTTATGATTTGAAAAGTCCAATTTTTCGTCTTGTACATAGGGGAAAGGGATTTTTGAAATAAATTAAGGATTCGTGGGAAATCACTAAAATTCGCAACAAGATTTCCAAAAAATGACGCGAGACTGACGTTTGATCGTTTCGTTAGAAGAAACTGCTTTTGATGTTGAAAATTAAAAAATATCATCAACATCATTATATGGTCTACTTGTACATAGGGGAACCACTTTTTTCAACTTTCATACAAAATATAGCAGAAAAAAAATGTTGAAATAACGTAACTTTCTCAAAACTTCAAGCCAAATAAATATTTTTTTCTAATACTTAGAAACACTTTTAAGAAATTTAAAAAATTCTATATTAATTTTAAGTTAATTGTTTAATAGAATCTAAATTTTATTTTATAAATAAACAATTACTTCATTACGTAAATAAATGGCAAAGTGAACTATATAAACGATCGCGGAAAATCTATTCCGTCAGTAGCGAACGGGCCTTCCCAGCGTGAGGACGTATCACTTTGCGTCGCAGCACGCACACACGCACGTACGTGTCCGATGTTAACATATTCCAGAAATTGTACGTCGACTACCACATTTTGATCCGCATTTTATTTTAAAGTACTTTGCTTGTTTTTGAAGAACATTAAAATTTTGCATGCCTGGCAATAAATAAAATACCGGTGTACGTGTGTTCGTAATTCTTCTTATCCTAAACGGCTTGACTGATTTAGATGTTTTTTTTTTAAATTCTTTTTGTGTAACTTGGATGGTTCATAACTATAGTTGGACTCGCGTGGCGCTGTTGTCGCAGGACAACATCTGCCTGCTGGGTTCACTAGTTATATTTTGACTTTAGATTTCATAGTTTTGAGTGATTTTTGGTAGGGGAAAAAGTTATGGGTTCGCGTCACCGATATGCCCGCGCCTATATGCTGTTGTAGCAATAAGTGAAGTATTTTTGGAACGAAGTTTCTTTAACGCTACTGAAGACTACTTTAAGTCAAAATAAAGATCCAAGATGGCGGCTGCGAACATTAAAAAATATTTCGTCATGGGTATCGTTTTCATAGTTTTCAAGGATGCTAAAGCTGATAGTGAGGTCAAAATATAAATCCAAGATGGCGGCTGTGACAATATTCAGATTTTTCGTCATGGGTGTCTTTTTCATAGTTTTTGAAGATTCTAAAGCAGATTTTGATGTCAAAACGTAAATATAAGATGGCGGCTGCGAAAATTTTCACATTTCTTCATAACATCACGCCATCAATTTCAAAGGGCCCAACACTTTCTAAATCTCATTTAAATTTAAAATTCAAATTTAAGTCTCATTTCCGCAACTTTTTCGCGCAAGTGGGTTCGCGCAAGTGTCTTTCGCGAAAATGTTTTTTTTTTTTTTGAAAAACGTTGCCCCACACTAGGAATTTCTCCTGTATCGTGGGTGCGATTACAAACATTTAAACTCACATACACAAACAGCCAGACCCGGAACAACTACTTGTAGGTCATACAAATATTTGTTCCGTGCGGGAATCGAACCCGCGACACGCAGCGCAGCAGTCAATCGCTTAACCACTGCGCCAACCGTGCCGTCAAAAAAATAATTATAGAATATATTTTATTTTGACAGCACTAAGATGGCAATATGGTGCCGATTCTCTTGTATACCGAACTAAACTTACTAAACTATCACTAAAATTCCTTACTTTTGGCTATGAAAATCTTGAAGCTATTCTGCAACAAAAATTTTCTAAATTTAAATATATTTTGACACACTAAAATTATATTTGACAATCGCGAGTCCACGTGGTACTTGTTTGCCCTACCCCGTGAATTTTTTTTAGAGCTGGAGGCGCACAGGGGGCAGCCTTGACGTTTTATATAGAATTTTTACTTTTTGTAAGGAAAATAAGAAAAAATATTACCTACATGTAGAGTGTCAGGGGTTTAAGGGTTTTATAAAGGGGATCGAAATTCTCATTATTTTTGCGATTGGACGCACCATTTGCGAGATATATGCAAAAGAAAAAAAAAAGATACAGTACTGTTTTTTGCACCTGAAGCGAGGTGTTGGTGTGAATTTTAGTTCAAGTAACTAATTTTATTCCGCACCTTTTTAATCGCGATTAAAAATAGTCAGATTTAGTTAGACATGGTGCCGATTCTCTTGTCACAAATGCCTCTAAACTAGACTAAAAATCACCAAAATTTTGTTTTATTCCTGTCAAACGACGATTTCCCATTCTGAAATAGACTAATGTGACACAACTTAACTAGATTTTAGTTTGACAGCACTAAGATGGAACTGAGATTTTCATTTAGTGAAAATAGCAATTTTACTATTCTGAATTTGACGTTTTTAGGGTTCCGTACCTCAAAAGGAAAAAAAGGAACCCTTATAGGATCACTCGTGTGTCTGTCTGTCTGTCTGTCTGTCTGTCTGTCTGTCTGTCCGTCTGTCACAGCCAATTTACTCCGAATCTAATGGACCGATTAAGTTGAAATTTGGTACACATATATATTTCTGTGACCCAAACACGAATGTGTAACGTAAATAAATGAATTTTGAATATAAGGGTCACTTTTAGGGGGCAAACAAGAAAATTAAAAAAAAAAGTTTTACTAACAGTACCGTGTGACATATCAAATGAAAGGACTTCTTATGAGGATCTTAAATATATTTTTTATATTATTTTAAAATAAACACTTTTAAAGATATTTAAGAAATTCAATGAAAATTGACCATTCCCCCCCCCTTATCTCCGAAACTACTGGACCAAAATTTTTGAAAAAAATACATAGTATGGCTCTTTACTCATAGATTACAGGAAAACCTACAAGAAGTCCATGGTCTTAAAATAACATGGTAAATCTCTCAATATTGTGCGCGCAAACTTACATTTCGTCGCTCGGCATCCAATAGGCCCATCTCTCTAGCTATTATAATATCAACAACAAAATATCAAAAGTGTTTGACAGTCAGCTTAATACACAACTAAAAATAAAACTGTAAATGTTCATGACAACCAATTCGGGTTTCGGCGTGGTTTGTCAACAGAAAGTGCAGTGTTGTGTCTTAAGCATACTGTCACATACTACACACAGCGTGGGACGCAGATTTATGTTAGCTTCCTCGACTTATTCAAGGCTTTCGATCTGGTTGCTTATGACGTATTGCGGAGAAAGATGGAGAAGGATAGGTTGCCAACGGAGCTTATAAACATCTTTAAATATTGGTATGGTAACAAGATCAATAGTGTATGATGGGCTGGAACTTTTTCCAGGCCTTACAGGTTGGAATGCGGGGTGAGGCAGGGAGGGTTGAGCTCACCCTCGCTTTTCGAGCGAGCTGATTGGCGAGCTCAACAGCACCAGAGTAGGTAGCTATATAGATGGTATTTGTGTAAATAATATTAGCTATGCAGACGATATGGTGCTTCTGAGCGCGTCAATCTGTGGTCTTAGAAAGTTAGTCGCCAAATGTGAGCAGTATGCCAAAATACATGGTTTGATGTATAACTCCAATAAGCCGGAGATCATGGTCTTTGAGGCTTGGGGTAGACCAGGTTATGTACCACCTGTATTACTCAATGAGACTCCACTACAAATAGTCATCATCATCAGCCCATAATGTTCCCACTGCTGGGACACAGGCCTCCTCTCTGTGAGAGGGAGTGGGCCGTAATCTACCACGCGGGCCCAATGCGGGTTGGTAGATGTCACATGTCATCGAATTTTTGGTTCTAGGACATGCCGGTTTCCTCACGATGTTTTCCTTCACCGTTTTGAGAGCAGTGGTGGTGAAATAATTTACACAAAGTAAAGCGCCTGTCTGGGTTCGAACCTACGACCTACAACTCGTAAGTCGCGGCCGTTACCACTGGGCCACCACTGCTCTTACTACAAATAGTATTTACGTTTAAATATCTTGGTCATATATTGACTGCTGACCTCAATGACGGACTCGACATTGGCGGGAACGAAGGGTGCTGTCGGTAAGGGCGAACATGTTGGCTCGCAGGTTTGCACGCTGCTTACTTAAAAAGTCAAAATTACTCTGTTTCGAGCTTATTGTACAACGTTTTACACATGCAGCCTATGGGCTAGATATACCCAAAGGTCGTGCAACACCCTTCGTGTCCAATACAACAACGCTTTCAGGGTACCTATTGGTGGGGCTGCCCCGTTTTTGTTGCGCATCGGGAATGTTCGCAGACGCACATTAATTGCTTTTACGCAACGATGCGAATGAGATGTGCATCCCTGTTGCGCAGAAAGCGGGCCAGCTCCAACAATATCCTAAAAATGATCACTAGCAGGCTGGATTGCATGTACATCAATCACTGCAGTGCCATCTCCCATGGGGTGAAATAAATTTAAACTAGATTACGTGGGGTACTCGGAAAGTTTTGCGATACTAGAAAAAAATATACTACAGGTTTTATATTATATTATATCTTTTCAAAGAACTCTCCATTTGCCGACGCAAATGGAGATTTCTTTAATACACAGTTTCATACGTCTAAACCAATTTTCATAACACATTTTCCAGTCCACATCAAACACCTCTTCAATCTCCTTCACAAATGCAGCCGCACTGGCTGCATTTGAGAAGGAGATTGAAGAGGTGTTTGTACAGTTGCACAGTTTTCACAGCCAGCACGTTTTGTTATGTAACAGCCGTCATAAGGCGGCCACTTCTTTCTTCGTCCGCCAAAATTACTCGACCACGCATAAATTCGTTGAACCAGCGGAAAACAGTCGCTTTAGAAGGGCTTTTTTCTATGAATACCATTTGAAGTCTTTCAAACAATTCTTCTGGTTTTAGTCGACATTTGAAATCGTACAAAATCATCGCGCGAAAATGTTCTCGTTGTAAATCTACTTTTCAGTAAGACAGAGTATTTTGATTTTGCTCGTAAAAAATGTGGAGGGAATTTAGAATGTTATGTTTTTCTTTTTTGTAATAAATAGTCATATTATTTATCGATATCAAAACCAGCCAGTATCCCATAGACAAAAAACTGTTAGTCGCAAAACTTTCTGAGTGACCTGGTAAAATAAGCTAACATAGTTCATAAGTTTACTAACACAATGAGTCCTTGTTACTTGAATAAAGAAAAATATCGTGACCATTTTTGTTTTTCAACGACGTTTTCTAAAAATTAAACCAAGCTAGATCGATTTATCGCTCCCAAAACCCCCTGCATACTAAAGTTCATAAAAATTCTTTGAGCCGTTTCCGATATTCAGATTATATTATATACATATATACAAGAATTGCTCGTTTAAAGGTGTTAGATTTATATTATTATTATATTAATACCGTGAATGTGAAATTTTTAACGAACATCAGATTTTTGTTTTATTTCATTCTACACGTTCAAATAAGTGATCTTGCAATTTAAAAAAAAACGTAAAAAAATGTTACATACGCGGTATTGGATGCCGAGCGACGATTTGTAGTTGGAATGTATGGGAGAACATGTTTTTCAACTACAATGTTAAGTTTGTTCTTGGGATAAATAAATTCATCTCAACTACGGAACCCTTCATTGTGCGTAGTCCGACACGCACTTGGCCGGTTTTTTTTACTTAAAATTTAGATTTTCTAACCGAATCTGACTATTTTTCGCGATTAAAAACGTGTGGAATAAAATTGATTGTCATGAACTTTAAATTCACACCAACCCCTCGATTTCACATGCAAAAACAGTACTGAATCTTTTTTTTTCTTTTGCTTATATCTCGAAAACGGTGTGTCCAATCGCAAAAATAATGAAAATTTCGTCTCCCTTTATAAAATCCTTAAACCCCTTATACTCTACATGTAGGTAACATTTTTTCTTATTTTCCATACAAAAAGTGAAAAGTTCCATATAAAACACGTCGAGCGTGCGCGCCTCCGGCTCTAAAAAGATTCACATGGTTAGGTATCACGTGTGGAGTCGCGATTGTCAAATTTGATTTAGATGTGTCACAAATTTTCTTAAATTTAGAGAATTTATTTTGCATAATTGTGCCGATTCCCTTGTTCACAAACTAAACTAAATTTAAGTGCATCTTTTTCTTTCTATTTCATTAAAAAAAGGACAGAAAATAAATTTTAGTTTAGTCCTGTCAAATTAATCAGCGCTTGACGTTAATTGACGTAATTTTAGTCGGCAAGTTTTTAATCACGTCTAAACTTGTATGGAAAGTGATAGGCGGTGATTAATTTGACAGGACTAAACTAAAATTTATCTTCTGTTCTTTTCTTAATGAAATTGTAAGAAAAAGATGCACTGAACTTAAATTTAGTTTAGTTTGTGAACAAGGGAATCGGCACCAATAGCTTTGAGATTCTCATAGTCAAAAGTAAGAAATTTTAGTTATAGTTTAGTTAGTTTAGTTCGGTGTATAAGAGAATCGGCACCAATCAAAATTTTAGGTGAAAAAAGTCAAATTCAGAATAGCGAATTTTTCATTTTCACTAAATTAATAACTCATTCAGTTGCAAAAACTGTACTTTATCTTTTTCTGTTCTTTTGCTTATATCTCGAAAATTGTGTCTTATCGCAAAAATAATGAAAATTTCGACCCCCTTTATGAAACCCATAAACCCATAAAACTCAACATGTAGGTAATAATTTTTCATGTTTTCCATACAAAAAGTATAAAATTCCATATAAAACAGAATTGTTATAAATATACTAAACGAATATACACAAACATTCCAGACTTATTTCATAAGCGTACCTACGTAACTTAACAAAATACCGTCTATAGGATCAAAACTGTTTAAGCGATCACTAAGCTCGATGTTTAGGCGTGTGTGCGTGAACGGTGCACACAAACATAGCATCGCAAGAATTTACCTAAACTCTGTCGAGTGAATTCACAGCCAGGAGCCTTAATCAAAACAGGTAAATATTTGACAGCTATTTACGAGGTTGCCGATTTTTAGGATAAACCCTCTTAAGCCATAAATTAGGTTGTAGGAATGTAATAAAGAATCTCAGCAACTAAATAAATAAATTAGTTTTTAAAATGTCAAAGTTTGTATAGTTTTATTATAGGTAAACACAACATACATAGACATTATGTATTAGGTTAGTTTTTTTTTTTTGAAGTCCTTATCAAATCAAATACACAGACTTCCGATTGTATTACAAACAACATTATATTTCCAATCATTTTGTTTACTCAACACCTTTCCTAATATTTCTACGTAGAAAATATCACGTCTCATGTGAAATAAAAGTCGATGGAACAAGCCGCGCCACGTGCTCCTCGCCACGTGATAATTCGCATCATATTACTGATTACGTTCCGACCACTGTTTTATATTATGTTATATTACACCTGCTTTGAATGTAAAGAAGATTTTGTTTTTAACCGACGAAAAAAATGAGAAGGTTTTCATGTCGACATGTATATACATATATTTTTTTTTTTTGACCGCGCATAACTTTTTACTGGCCAGTCCGATTTGAACGATTTTTGTTTTATTCGGGAGGGTATACCGCGAAGTTGGTTCCATGTAAAATTGGAAACTACTTCGGAAAAAACTAGGCAAATGTTCACAATCAAAAAACTTTTTTATAAAAAATTAAACCGACGTAAAAAAAACTGAAAAGCGAAAAATTAAAATTGCCTTTTAGTGTAACTATACCTCGTTTGAAATAAGATTAGACATTTAACTAAACCTTTTTTACAGTCCGTTAAACCGATTTTGACTTCTATTGCGTTGGTGGCATGATAAATGACAGCTGCAGTAAACAGTTGGTTTGTAACCACTTTTTTTGCTTTTAATGCCAGAAGTCAAAATCGGTTGAACGGACTGTAAAAAAGGTTTGTTTAAATGTTTAATCTTATTTCAAACGGAGTATGGGAATCATGCGAATAGCATACAACGTGCCCGCGCAGCGGCGCACGGTCTACTGAGGAGATGCGCCCGCCGGTGTCAATAATATTTATACGGTGTGGACAGACGACGCTATACGTCACGCACGCGCCAGAGCGAGATGGGTGCCCATTCATCGTGGATCATTGTCGCAGATTAGTTTTAGGAAATCAGTGTTCTCCCATTGGTCAATTAAATATTTTAGTGTAGGTGAGCCTAGATACTGAATGTATGTATTAAAATATAAGTAAGGATCTTTTTCTAATAAAATTGAACCACTTGACGCTCGGCACCGGTCACGGACGGTTGTGTGTGCTTGCGCGCTCTCCCGTTCATGACTCATTGCTCTGAGTCATAATTCGTTGCATTCCGTAACGATTTTCGTAGTCGCTCGACTACATCCGATCTCCGATCGTTTATCGATCGGGCATAGATCTATAAAAAAGGCCTTTTTCAAGGCTATCTTATTTCTTTAACAAGAGATTCTCGTCTGTAAATTCACCAGGCCCCTTCCGGGCAAAACCACAGTTTCGTGGTCACTCGGTGGATACCATACGGTGCCAACGAAGCCGAGTGGGGTGTTGACCCAACACACCCGCCGATCCCCTTCAGGGTAAGGCAGTGAATTGGCCGGGTCCCAGTGTTTGGCCTTGGGGGATCTCCTAGTCAACACGTGGTGACAGTTTTGCCTCCACAGCAACTCACCTAGCGTGGTCGGGTATCTTCATACCCTTCACACTAGACTGGTTAGGACCCCGTTGCACATTAAGATAGGCAACGGGCCAAATCAAGCTTAGGGCTCACCGATAGGCACTCATCCTCCCTGTCTTACCCGACAGGGAGGGATTGTACACATCCCCGGCATTCCCACCGGGGAGTCAGGCTTAGTTAGGCCATTCCCTCCCCCCCCCCCGCCATTATGGCTACCAAAGTAATTGATCTCGAGCTTCTCTCGAAGCAATTAACACTCTTTCTCGAGTATATACTCGAGTCAGAGCCTTCCCTCCGCGGGAAGTATAAGGCTCAGCTCTCCAACCTCTTGAGCATCTCAAGGGGCGAGAACCCCCACCAAGATGTCAGCGTCGCTACCTTCAGCGACGCTCTTGACACCCCTCCGACTGTGGAGTCGCCCAGACCCCCCTCCCCCTCCCCTTCGTCGGAGTCAATGGACACCGACGCCCCCGCTGCTTCTTCAAAGCAACCCTCCTACCCCTCTGGCTCGGAGGAGGAAGACGAGCCTAAGTCCGCTGCTTCCTCTACCTCTTCCTCCCCCTCCGACGACGGCTTCATAGCCGTCCAAGGAAAGGGAAGAAAGAGGAAGAACAAGAAGCAGACCTCTGCGCAGGCCAGTAAGGTCGCCGCAATAGAGGACTCGGACTCCTCTTCTTCCACCGTCACCATCAAACCAGCTGTGATTAAACAGCGTGCTACCGTCGCGACTTCCGCTACCGTAGCTTCCCCCTCCCCCTCCACCGCCCCCCCGATCTCGTTTACGTCCTCCGCGAAGGCCCCCCCCGCGCCCCTCGCCCCCCGTACCGCGTCATCCTCCGCAAAGGATCCCCCCGCGTCCCCCGCCGCCCCGACCGCATCATCCACCGCGATGGATTGCCCCGCGCCCCCCGCGAAAAAGATTCCCCCTCCACCCCCCCTGTTCGTACAGGACAAGGGGAAGTGGACGGACATCTCGAAATGGTGCGCTGATCAAAAGATCAGCTTCACCAGCGCCCGAAATACCCAGCAGGGTATTAAAGTTCTAGTCCCTACGTCGCGCGACTATAGGGAACTAACCCGTCTACTGAGAGCGAGAGGTGTGTCATACCACACCTACTCTTTCCCAGAAGAGAAACAAGTTCGCGTTGTAATAAAACGCATCCCTAGGGAAATCCTCCCCTCTGAAATTCTCGCCGACCTTCAGTCGCAGAACGTCCCGGTTGACGAGGTCCATCGTATGCACCGCTCCAGAGGCGGTGACCTCTACGACATGGTCCTCGTTATCTGTCCGCCCGTAGAGGGCTACCATCCGATTTTCCAAATTCGTTCTCTGTGTCATCTCACAGGGTTCGAAATTGAAAAGCCCATAAAGAGTGGCATTGTCGGACAATGCCACAGGTGCCAGCTATACGGCCACTCACAGCGGAATTGCCATGCTACACCCAGGTGCGTAAAGTGCCTGGGAGAGCATAGCAATTCCGACTGCCCCCGCCCCAAGGACCGTACCCTATGTACCGTACCTCCTAGCTGCGTTTTATGCGGCAAAGAGGGCCACCCGGCAAACTACCGGGGTTGTTCAAAAGCCCCTAAGGCCTCTTCTCCCAAGCTGGGGAAGCGCTCCGGCGCCCGCCAGCAAAGGGAAACTCCCTCCTCATCCTCTTATAGGATTCCCTCCGCCCTTATGCCCCAACGACTAAGCCCTCAGAGGCCTAGTCCGTGGAATTATCTCCACCACCAGCAGTCTTTCCCTGCCTTGGTGCCCTCTTACGGTCATTTCCCCCCCCCGCCGCCCCCCCATCTCCTCCCCCCCCACCTTAGGGACCCCCGCTTCCGTGGCACCGCGCCACCCGCGCCCTCCGCGCGTCCCGCGCACTCTGCGCCCCCCGCGCCCGCCGCGCCCCCCGCTAAATCCGCGCCTGCTCCCCAAGCTCCGCGTCCCCCGACTGCCGGTCCCGCGACCGAGCAGATGTCAGGTGTTGCTTCGTTCAACATAATCACATCAAATTTCGCGTGTTTTGCCTCCCCGCGTGCTAAGGAAATGGCAAAACTCATCGTCGCCGCCCAAGGCAATATCATTAGGATTCAATCCATTTATAATGCGTATCCGGATATTACGCAAGCCCTAGAATCCCTCGCCCAAACCCCTAAATCTTTCAATGGATAACGAGGCCTTAGCTAGATTCAAACCCCGATCCCTAATAATAGGTTACTTCAACGCCAATGGCATAAAATCCCAAAGGGAAGAAATAGGGCTCTTCCTCCGCGATCATCAAATAGACGTTCTCTTAATACAAGAGACTTTCCTAAAGCCTTGTCATCGCGATCCGTCACTCGCCAACTACCGGATTGTTCGCAATGACAGGTCGCGATGTCACAAGGGTGGCACCCTGATCTATTATAGAAAGCAGCTTCACTGCATCCCACTAGACCCTCCCCCCCTCTCGGTATTAGAAGTCTCCGCCTGCCGTCTAGGCATGTCAGGTCACGAGCCGATCACTCTCGTATCGGTCTATAATCCCCCCGGTAACACCACGGGGCATTACCATCACCAACGCCTCTCAAACGACCTCTCGATTCTACTCGCTATGAGTAACTCGCTCATTATAGCGGGCGATCTAAATGCCAAACATCCCTCTTGGAATAGTTCGGTAACCAATCTCAGAGGTCAACACCTGTTCGACCTCTCAAACTCTCTGACTTTTGACGTCATCGCTCCCATGACTCCCACCCATTTTCCGCTGACGAACCCAAATCATGCCCCCGATATCTTAGACGTGGCGCTCCTTAAGAACGTCAACCTAAAGTTAGATTCAATAGAAACGGTACAAGAGCTAGACTCTGACCACCGCCCGGTAGTCATGAGACTACACCCCCGCATAGGTCTTTCCGACCCGAACGCCCCCCCTATCACTAAGAGGATCACGGACTGGAAGAAAGTAAGCACACAGCTGAAATCCAACACGTCCCCTCAATTAGACTCTATCCCCGACCTTTTCGACTCGGTCGCCGACACCACGGCCGCGATCGACTCACTCACTAATCACGTACAAACCGTCCTGAACGATTGTTCAAGGGAAGTTCCAGCGACGGACGACCGTCGCTGGAAATTGCCGGACGACGTGCGTGCATTACTGACTGAGAAGAACGCGGCCATACGTGCCTACGATAGCTTTCCCTGTAACGCCAACAAAGCCCATATGCGCTATTTACAGAGATCTGTAAAGACACGTATAGCGGAGCTGCGGGACGCGAGCTGGGGAAAGTTACTCGGCGAACTTGAGCCCACCCATCAGGCCTTCTGGGAGCTCCAGAGGAAACTCAGGTCTCCCCAGGTCTCAGCCATGCCCCCCCTGACCCGTCCCGATAAATCCATCGCATTTGACGATGCCGAAAAGGCTGAATGCCTCGCAGACAGCCTCGAGGCCCAATGCACTCCCAGTTCCCTACCTGTAGACAAAGCTCACCTGAAAAAGGTCGACGCCGAAGTCGAACGTAGAGCCTCCCTCCCTCCCGTCGATGACCCTGATTGTCCACTGCCCCCCGTCCTCCCGGACGAGGTGCACGACATCATCAAGGGTCTTAAAGTCCGCAAAGCCCCCGGTTCAGATGGCATCACCAATAGGGTGATCCAACTATTCCCTGCCCACCTAATAATGCTTTTGACCACCATCTTCAATGGTGCCTTAAGCAACAATATCTTCCCCCAATCATGGAAGGAGGCCACGGTTATCGGTATCCCTAAGCCCGGCAAGCCCAAAACCGAGGCCTCTAGCTACCGTCCCATCAGTCTGCTCAAGGTTCTCGGAAAAATCTATGAGAGGCTTATTTATAAGCGCCTCAGAGATTTCGCCGAGACCAAGGGCCTCATCCCCAACGAACAGTTCGGCTTTCGAACTGAGCACTCTAGCGTGCATCAGGCCCACCGCATCGTAGAATCCATAAGCGCTGGTTTCCAGCGCGGGACTATGACCGGTGCAGTATTCTTCGACGTAGCGAAAGCGTTCGATAAAGTCTGGCACAACGGCTTAATATACAAGCTGTACCAACTCGGCGTGCCAGATCGTCTCGTACTCATCTTACGAGACTTTTTATCGAATCGCGTCTTCCGTTATCGTATCGAAGGAGCGTTATCCACTCCCCGTCCCATCCGCGCAGGTGTCCCCCAGGGCTCTGTGGTGTCCCCCCTCATTTTCACGCTATACACGAGCGATATCCCAAAAGGTTGCGGTAGGTCGCAGTTGGGTCTGTTCGCAGACGACACTGCCATCTACTTCAGCTCTAGATCCCCCGACATCATTCGCCTAAATCTCCAACGCGCAGTCAATAGACTGGCAGCTTGGTTTACAAAATGGCGGATAGAAGTCAACCCCGATAAAAGCCAAGCGGTTCTCTTTACGAAGCCGCGTTCAAGGCTCAAAAACCCCCTCCCCCGACCAATCACCATGTTCGGCAAGCCGATCCCTTGGGAGAAGCGAGCTAAATATCTCGGTGTCGTTCTAGACCATCATTTGACTTTCGCAGAGCACATAAAGATGGTTCGTTCGCGAGCCTCTTTCGCTCTCGGTAGACTCTTCTATCTGGTGAATGCACGTAGCAAATTGTCACTTAGGTGCAAATTGCGCGTTTACACGGCGTGCATTCGACCGATCATGACCTATGCGGGTGCCGTCTTCGCTCATGCGAAACCCCGTCACATCCATAGAATGCAAACAGTGCAAAATAAATTCCTCCGTAGGGCCACAGGTTCTCCCTGGTTCGTCAGGAACGAGGCACTCCACCTCGACCTAAAGATTCCCACAATCCATCAGTTTCTAAAACGCCTTTCCAAGCGTTTCTTTGAGTCCGCGGCCAAACATCGCAACCCTCTGGTTGTCGAGGCCGCCAGTTATGTCCCGAGTAAAATCAGCCATGTTCGCCGTCCAAGGCATATCCTCGTAGATCCCGATGACCCCATAACCCTCCTCCAGGAGAGCAATAGGGAAACAAGTACAGTGTACAAAAACAGACGCCTCCCGTCATACCGACCTCGCCGCCGAGGTCCTTTGCGATCTCGACCGCCGCGCCCCCGAGTAAATAATACTCCCCCCCGACCCTTGCTCGAAAACGAGGTGCCAGCAGTTGTTGCAGCTGTGCACGTAGCTTTAAATTCCCCGACTAATAATAATGATCAAAACCTTTTGATCCAGCCCGTCCCATCTTTTGATGCCCTCCCTCCGGATAACGCCCTAAGCCGAGGCTCGAACCCCGCAGGGGGTGCCCTTAGTGAGCGTTCATCCTTAAATTTTTAGCTTAGTATTTGTGCCCTGGCTGGAGGCTTTGAGTGTAGTAGCTTAAGGCAACCACAGGATTGACCGGTTAAACAGCTACGGTTTTCGGAACCAGCTGTGAGATGCCCAACAGAAAAAAAAAAAAAAAAAAAAAAAAAAAAAAAAAAAAAAATAAAATTGAGCAATTATTCCCTGCAATATCAGGAGTTTCATTTATATTATCCTAGTGACCCAACAGGAGTATAAGCTCCTAAAAGAATTTAAGTAACAAGTTTTGAGGCAGCGATGCCAGTAAGTACTCATTTAATCGGTTCACAGTCCAATAAACCATATATGGTTTGTTCAATTGTTTTAACTATTGTGTCTGCATATGGGACAGTGAACCTGTTAATAAATCAAAATGTACATAAACTCACGCTTTTTTACAATGGGGGTAGGCAGGAACTACAGCTGCTGCGGTCCTTATATACTCCTTTCATCCTGAAATCAAAGATAGAACTTTTTTCAATACTATTGTCATGATTTCCAAATATTAATAAGATTTACTTACTTATTTTAAATATTAAATATAAAATGAATAGTATGTGATTTGCCTCAAATGATTCTTGTATCAGTGTTAAAAGTATCTCATTTGACAGTTCTGTAAAAGTATTGGTTTTTTTAACGGAACAGAATTGGAAACATGACTTTTGAAGCGTCGCTTAGCCTCTAAGTCAGTTCGCTATGAGCCTCGAAACCAGAAGGGGTCTTCAAGTCTAAAGTCTATAATGTTATTATATTAAGTACCTAATTAAATAGTTTGTTAAGTAATGCTAAAAGTGTACCGAGTTTATATGTATGCAAGAATATGAATACAGAAGTAGTAGTACTAAAATGGTGTATAATTTCACTATCTACTAGGTTTCCTTCAGGCCTGAAGTAAATGTATTTCATTTATTTTCATAAATCCGTATCATGGCCATATAACAGTACACTCAAATAAATATTTCTTAATAATAAAAGAAAACATATCGAAAATATTCAACAATACGACGAAAACGGATCACAAATCCAATATTATCTACGAAAAAATCTGATCGGAAAAAAATACTTGGAAAAACGAACAGGTACAATCAGCATCAAACAGATGTTAAGAGGGTTTATCCTAAAAGATGGCAACGTCGCAAATAGATGTCAAATGTAGTAGTAATTTTTTTTAAACCTTCCCTTCCTTTTTTTTTGTATTTGCAGATGCAAAATATAAATATCATAATTATAGCCTATGTCACTCCCCACACAATGATAAAATACATAAAGCCGTTTCGAATACAGAGCGTGCCAAATAAATAGACATACATACATATATACTCTCGAAAAACATTACCCTCCATTTGGGGAAATCAGATAATTAAATGAATTCTTGTCGATGTCATGTTTCTGAGGCTAACTGTACCTACACAGTCGGTTTCGAGATAAGCGATTGGCAACGCCGATAGCATTCCTTCACATCAGAAATACTTTCCATCCACAATAGTAAACTAATAAAGCAAAGCGGAGCTCAACGATTTTCGTATTTTCCATACAAAAGTTGTAAACGACTGAAGTAATCTATTGGAAATCCAACTCTATAGTTGTTTGATTAAAGTCGTTTACCCAATACTCTCAAACAGGATCTGTGTAAACGCCAGAAGTTTTGAATAACACATTTAAAATCGGACTTTATAGCAATGATGCAGAGTTGGTTTTCAGTTGAGATGGAGTTGTAATTACGATGTTTTTTGTAAGGTGTTCACGAACGATTATTTCAAAGTACATAATAATTTATGCGATAGGTTATAAGATATTGTTTATGTTTTGTTAATGTGTAAGGATTTGTATGAAAATTTAGGCAACGATATAATATTGGGATAAATTATAATGATCTGCTTTGCAAGGGGATTTGAGTGAGCTATAATTTATGACATAATTCTCATAATAATTCATTGAGGTTTAGGCTTATTGGTCGATTCACATGATTTACTCACCCGATACGGGCGAATCATCACTTTCAAATAATATTGTTTTTTTCTATAGGCGATTCACACTAAGTTCATTAATTTGTGGGCAAATCGACTACTCCAGAAATACGAATTAGGCAATTGGCACATTTTCAATTTTATGCAATAAAGATAAGAAAAAGTAATAGGCACATAGGCAATTTTTTTTTCAATTTTCCAAAAAAAAAAGTGGCCATTCGCCCGTTTCGGGCGAGTAAATTCGTGGGAATCAACCAATAAGTAGAAGTTTAACGGCGATTGTACACGTGGCGGAATTAGATTTAATATTAATGCTTATGCTTGCACTTAAGTAGCAATGGGAAGGCCACATTGCTCGCAGAACGGATGGCCGATGGGGTCGAAAGGTTCTGGAGTGGCGACCGCATACCGGAAGGCCTCCCACAAGATGGACCGATGACCTTGTGAAGGCCGCAGGAATCCTCTGGATGCGGAAACCACAGAATCGGTCGAAGTGGCCGTGCTTGGGGGAGGCTTATGTCCAGCAGTGAACGTCTTTCGGCTGAAATGATGATGATGATTAGTGTTTTGGGCTTGAAACAGGCTATAAAGGGATAATTATAAATATTTAGGTGCTTTTAATAGAAAATATGAAACCATGTGTATCGTTTCGTGTCACATTCTGCGATGAGACATAATGTGACACGAAGCTATCGTAAAACTGTTTTGGTATATTCGTTTTGGCATTACTGATTTAGAATTTAGTGCCAACTCTTTTTGCAGTAAAAAATCTTAAAAATCTGACATAAAGTTCTACTGGTAGAATTCATTACTTCTTGGTGGTGTCTCTAGACATCGCCAATGCCTTCAACACCCTGCCTTGGAGTTGCATCAGGGAGGCACTCCGGTATCACCGGATGCCGACCTACCTCTGTCGTGTGGTCGAGGCCTATCTGACGGACAGGGCCGTCATCTACCCCGGTCACCAGGGAGAGTAGAACCGGCAAGAGATGTCGTGTGGTATTCCACAGGGATCGGTCTTGGGACCGCATCTGTGGGACATCGGATACGACTGGGTGTTGCGTACCGACCTCCCTAGCGGCGTCAGCGTCGTTTGTTACGCTGACGACACGTTGGTCCTGGCGCAGGGGAGGTCGTACCAGGCGGCGGCTGACTTAGCGATACGCGGGGTTGCGACAATCGTTGACAGAATCCGGCAGCTGGGACTCGAGGTGGCCCTGCACAAGTCCGAGGCCATGGGTTTTCATGGTCTTCGGAATGCGCCACCGTCGGGTTTCCAGGTGATGGCGGGAGGGGTTCACATCGGTGTCGAGTCGACGATGAAGTATTTGGGACTCGTCCTCGACAGCCGGTGGAATTTTGTCGAACATTAAATGCGAATAAGGCAAAAAGGGAAATCGTGGCCCCCAGCAACAGGGCAACTGAAGGAACACGGGTGGGTTTTAGTTAGTAAGAGTCTGACATGCCCTCCGACGTTCCTCGAAGTTATTTGATAATTTCCCACCCAAAAAAATAAAAATAAATGACGAGCGCATTCATAAAAAATAAAGAGCGAATATTTATTATAATTTTATTCTTAGAATTCTCTTTGAGACCGTCTTACTGCAATTCAAATAGTACTTATTTCTTAGTGACTAGGTAACTAGCATGAATAATAAATAATGCACTAAGATTTAAAACTTACAGAGAAAAGCAATTTATAAAGTAAGAACAGTAGTTTGCAAATAGTGTGAAGAAAACTGATTAAGGAGTATGAGATGAGGAAGATGCTTCATCGTTTATTTGATACTAGCTGCGCCCCGCGGTTTCACCCGCATAAGTCTCGATCCCGTGGGAAAATCGGGATAAAAATATCTTACGTCCTAATCCAGGTCATAATCTACCCATGTGCCAAAATTCATCCAAATCTGTTTAGCCGTTTTAGCGTGAAAGCGTCACAAACAAATAAACAAACACACTTTGGCATTTGTAATGTTACAAGTTAGGACGAGCGACCTTTTTTTTTTTGGTTGGGAAATTATCAAATAACTTCTTCCGCTGGGTAGAGCGGGAGGGCGTGTCAAACTCTTACTGACTAAAACCCAATCGTGTGCCTTCGGTTGCCCTGTTGCCGGAGGCCACGATGTCTCTTTCGGCCCGTATTCGCAGCCCCGGCAGGCATTGGCCCTAGCGGACCCCCACAATTCTGCTGACACTTCTTTGAGGCGCGCGTGGAATACAACGCACCGTCGACCCGGGCTTGGTCCTTATCGGACGGCGAGCTACCCATTGCTCACCGTCCGCAAGCCCGCGCCTACGGTGTCTGGAAATCGGATCGCGATTCCCGCCTCGGACGTCTCCTCCTGCGGTGGTTATGGGCGTGAGGGCGCGAAATTTGCCTCTCCCTCACGCGTTCCGCCTCCTCCTTCGCGAGCATTACGGCTTCGCAGAAGGAGGTGACGGCCTGCCATTTCCTCTCGCTCTGTACCATGGCCTGAACCAGGGCCGGATGCGAGCGATCACCGCCGCCGATCACCTCCACGAGGACACAGCGATGCTCCGCCCAAGCCGGGCAGACCTCCACCGTTTGTTCCACCGTGTCCTCCGGGCGATCCACACAATGGTGACACCCGGGCGTTTCCTCCCGCCTTATTCTGAACAGGAACCTCCCGAAGCAGCCGTGTCCGGTGAGGACCTGCGTCAGGCGGAAGGTGAGGACGCCGTGGCGCCTTTCAAGCCATTCCTCAAAGAGGGGTCTTATCGCCGCAAATGTGGCGTGCCCAAGGACAAGCGACCTGCCCGTGCTTCACATGGTTTTGACGACTTGACATCGAGATTTATTTAGCATATGAAAGTTTGATATGCATGTACTAAACACACAGACCTTCCGGAATAAATTTACTAATTTATGACCTCTTAACTTCTAAACTACCGATCATAATTTGACAAACGAGATGTCATTGGAAGCGTCTTCTTGATTGTCCGCTGAATATGTGACCTTACATTAAATCAAATGGGTATCAAATGAAAGGGCTTGACAAGCATATTAAAAATATGCATATATATCATACTAGCTGCGCCCCGCGGTTTCACCCGCATAAGTCTCGATCCCGTGGGAAAAAAAAGTATCCTATGTTCTTTTCCAGGGTATCATTTATATATGTGCCAAATTTCATCCAAATCCGTTCAGCCGTTTTAGCGTGAAGGCGTAACAAACAAACTTACTTTCGCATTTATAATATTAAGGATTGTCTTAATAAATAAACATGTTTAAACTGTTAAAAACAAGCAAAAGTAAGACTTTAAAATTAATGCCTATTATACAATAAAACCCAATCAAAAAATTTTTAAGCTGCTCTGCAATTATTTTATCACGAAATTATAACCCCAAAATAATTTAAATAAAAATTAAGTTCAAAAACTAAAGTTATACCGTGGTCGCATGTCTGTACACTTACAAAATTATAATGACATGCGACCACGGCTTTACCTTTGACCATTTTTGTATCTATGTCTTGATTTCTGTCTGAAATATTTTCTTGTTTCATAGAAAGAAAGAAAGAAAAACATTTATTTGGACACAATTCGTGAAACACAAAACACAAATAACAAAGTGAAAATAATGTTTTAACAACAATAATGTGTGCCTCACGGCTGCGCCAAAATGGTTCATTTCAGCATTAATGCCAGACAGATGCTGTCTGACGCTGGTACACTTTTTAGAGCGTGATTTTTTAGCAATCGGTTTTTTGTAATTTATGTAGATACACCTACATATTTATGTAGGTTTCATTAGGTAGGTAGGTAAGAGTATCACCAATCAGACCATCTTCCCTATGGGTTTCGGGTCCCTTTTTCCGCAAAAAGGATACGAAACCTATGGGGGTGATTGATGATCCTTAATGTTTAATGATCGCTCAGGTTCAAAATGCGGTGAAAAGGTTCAGTTTCCTTTGAAAAGATTTTAAAAGCAATTTTTTAAAGCATCGCTTTTCATTTGGTAAGCGATGAAAAATCCATTTTACGGAATCGGAAAAATATGCAATATAACATAACACATAACATCACGCCTTGTTTCCCCGAAGGGTTGGGCAGAGGTGACCCTGTAGCAGGTATACCCACATTCCGCCAGTTATGTTTTAAGTCCCATGTAATAGGGGGCGAGCCTATTGCCATCAACCGGGCACAAATCCAGACTCCGGGCTGCTACTGAGAAATTCCAGATAGAAAAACCCAATAACATTTGCCCGACCCAGGAATCGAACCCAGGACCTCATGCTCAGCAGTAGCGCTTGCGACCACTAGACCAACGAGGCAGTCAATATGCAATATGTTCTTCTAAATAGGACACTATTATTTGGAGTGATAAACTAGCTTCAACTTTCCGACTGACCGAGTTCTTGACGATTCAAAAGTGCCTGTAAATGGTTTAATTTAAATAAATGTTTTGAGACTGAGGTTATATTATAATTATTAAAATCTTATATTTTTATCCATGGTTTTTATTTAATTTATTATGAAAAGTCTTAATTATGATTTAACAATCTACTATTTACACTAAGTACCTACTAAATTAAAATAGTAACTAAGTGTGCAAATAAATATAAAAATAAATGGACACTAAGACGTCGAAGTATTCGTCCGCATCGCTGTCATCCGGAAACGTGCCCAGAAGACTGGCAGCATTGCCACGTTGAATGGCAATGCTAATTCTTTGGCCAAAGAACGAGCCAGCCCTCTGGTCACTGATGGAAATTTCCTTAAAAAGGAGATGCGCACTTGGGCCCCATGTTCCTAGCGTTTCGACCACAAACGGCTTAAATTTAATACCTAATCGGAAAACATTGGCCTTTACCAAGAGGCGAAAATTAAGAATTGGACATCAAGAATTACTTTCAAAACCTCACAAGTGGATAAATACTGCTACCCAACTACGGCAAAGCAAAAAGCAGGGTTATTTTTTTGACCGGTATGTATGTATGAATGTATGTTTATCTGTTACCTCATAACTTCTAAACTAACGATCATAATTTGACAAATGGGGTATCATTGCAAGCGTCTTATTTGTCCGCTGGTTACAAGCTATGTGAAGTCACATTAAATGCAATAAATGGCGTCCTCTAGAGGACATAAAGTCGTGAACTGAAAATCTTTTTTTTTGTACCATTTTGGGTATCAAATGAAAGGGCTTGGCAAGCTCATTAAAAATATGTAAATATATCATATTGTCTTAGTAAATAAATATATTTAAATCATTAAAAACGAGCAAAAGTGCGACTGTACTACGTAGGTACGGCGCGACTGTAAAATGAATACCTATTCGAGGCGGTGATATCGAGGCGACGGATGCGTTAGCGAAAAACTTAAAATAATTGCGTATTTTTTTAATGCACTCACGGTTATGCCTGCGGATAATTTTCTGTGTTATTTAATCATAAAATCAAAAAAAAAAACATCAAATCAAATTATTTATTTGCTAGAATGCAGGTATACAAATAAGGTCGTGAAGAATTAAAGTTGAGCCATACATTCTGCCCAAGATTCGACATGCAAAATTTATGCAATAATAAAAAATAAGATTATTCATTTAATTGGTTGTATAGTAGCATTATATTCTAAGTACTATTTGTTTTGTTTTATGTTGTTATCTATTTATATTTAATTCATAAAACCTATCTTGGTTTCCGTACGATTTTTTCGGGTGACCACTGAAAATCAGCGCTGTGCTGTGGGTCTCCATAGCACAGCATCATGCTGAGTGGGAAACCTTCTTGTCACAGTCATGACGTGCCAGCAGCTGCCGCATATTTCTGTTTGTACTCGTGATTATATTTAAATCTATTGTTTTATTTTATTGTATTGTTCTCTTTTTTTTATGCACGTGTGTGTGACAATTAAACTTATTTTTCTTTCTTTTCTTTCTATTATACAATAAAACCTAACCAAAAAAGATTTTAAGCTGCTCTGCAAATACTTTATCATGAAATTGTTACTTATTGGAACCAATCACTGTACCTTCTCAAGTTAATATTTGGGAAACTAAAGCCCCTAAGATCTTACATTTACAATGTGACCCTTGTAGCTACATATATTATGTACGCACGTATGGGTTAACTCGATAAGACAACAATAGCAAATCTAATTCACTGTGGGTTTACTTGATACGTGCACCTCTAATTTAATTAGTATAGGTACTGCGGAGATATTGGATAAGTTATATTCTATTTCGAGAACTTGCCTGTTTGAAACGCAAAATCTAAAAGAGTAGGTATTATCGAAGAAACGCATCTATGCACACTGTAAGGACTATTCTTGCTTGCAGCATTTGGCCGCTACAGTATCGCTTACCTACGAAAAAAAAGGGTCGTGTGCACGGGATTTTGTTTTCAATGTGGTTAGATATGCGTTACCCCGATGATACCTATAGGCTATTAAGTACACCCACATTTTGCCAGATAATTTTAAGTCCCATGTATGCTGAATACCTGTACCTACAAACAAACTCACTTTCGCATTTATAATATTACTAACTGCGCCCCGCGGTTTCACCCGCATAAGTCTCGATCCCGTGAGAATATCGAGATAAAAAGTATCCTATGTGATAATCCAGGTTATCGTGGTCCCCAGCAACATGGCAACTGAAGGAACACGGGTGGGTTTTAGTCAGTAAGAGTCTGACACGCCCTTCCGCTCCGCCCAGAGCGGGCAAAATTATTTGATAATTTCTTACCGAAAAAAAAAAAAGGTTATACTACCTGTGTGCAAAATTTCATTCAATTCCGTTCAGTAGTTTAGTAACAAACATCCAATATTAGTAGGAAGTAGGCTTATACTTAGGATGTCACCCAACAGTACACTGATCACATGGATTGCAAACCTGGACCACGACATACATTAAAAACCTCGGTTCGGTTATGGAATTCACTTCCGCCTGACATTAGGGACTGCCAAACTGTTGCGGTTTTTAAAAGAAGAGTGAAAGAACACTATCTTTCCACTTCGTCATAGTTGCATAATATGTATTTATTATTGTAGAAAGTAATTTTATCTAAGTATTTTAGTGATATGTATTTTAGAAGTATGTATTTTAGTATATTCTTATGTTGTATGTTTATATTTAAATTAGTGTATAGTTAAGTTTTAGTAATAGTTAAGTTTTATTTTATGTATTCTGTTTTCTCTTTTACTCTTACACACGTTGTCTACATCTCTTTAATTACTTTCCTATCGCAGGTATGCTGGAAGAGATTTCTATAGAAATAAGCATCACCTTTGTACGTATTTTTCTGTTCCTTTCTTCTTGTCTGTTTATATGTGTGTACATAAACTGTTAAATAAATAAATAAAAAAAACATTTGCACTCCGGGAGTGCAACAGACGTGAAAACTTGAACAAGATCGCCCTGGTGGAAGAAAAGTAACTACTTGTATAGAATATTGGTACGTAACCTTATCTAAATAAAGAGCACAATCGAGATTACAAAAAAAAAACTTCCAAAACCTTTAAAGTAAAAATACTTGCATAGGACATTGATGCGTAACGTCACGTAATATAAATAAAGAGCACAATCGCGTTTACAAAAATGAGGTGTCGGTAACAGTGTCGCGAGTTCAATTGTTTTTTCCCATCTCAAAAATGCCCAACGCGCCTAAAATTTTCACTTCAAAAATCTTCAGATATCATACAGAAAATCAAGAGAACTGTGAATAAACACATCTTCAAAAATGCTTTCTGAACTTTTGTTAGACATGTCAATACGTGACACTTGAAATCCAGGCTCAGAAGTATCAAAAATAATGACTGAAGCTTTTGTTTAGAGTCATTACAGACTCTGAAGACATCTTGAGTCGCGCCAAAAGACTAACAAAAGACAAAAAAATTACCTTAGGACCATTGGAAAAACGGATGAAACAAAAGAAAATAAAAAAGCGGCCAAGTGCGTGTCGGACTACGCACAATGAACGGTTTCATAGTTGGGATGAATTTATCCCAAATACAAACTTAACATTGTTGTTGAAATACATGTTCTTCCATACATTCCAACTGCAAATATGAGTTTGTACGTACAATATTGATAGATTTACCTTGTTAGGTTTTCCTGTAATCTATGAGTGAAGAAGTCATTTATATTTCTTTGCCAACATCAAATTCAATATTCTACACCATACTATCACATCTCCTATTCCCCACATAATATCACTTTTAATCAGTATTCTAATATTTACCACAAAACTAATAGGTTACCTTAATTTACAGTAGATCTCCAACCAATACTATATCGATCTATCTTTTTATCGACACAGCCACCCAGAAGGTCGTTATTCCCCCATTTTGACATATCTTTGGGTGTTGCCAGTAAAATATCCAACAATTACGTATTAATAAATTGAAACCTAATAATAGTTGTAAGTATTATAAATCATTTGTGAGTCATACGATACTTGAATAAAGATAATTCTATTCTATTCTAACATCATCTTTTACAGAGCCCATCCATCGTTTCTTTGTGTTGGCTCACTATCCCAAACTATGTTAAATGAAGATCAATTTCCTAGAAAGTACCTTTTACCTAAATAAAGGTTGTCTGTAAAAGATCGCTTTCACTGACAGGACTGTTTGTAGCACCCTATTTTATATATAGCTTGCTATTTATAGGGTCCACAAAAAGGAGTATTTCATCGATCTATCTTTTCCTAGTGATAAGACTACCGAATGAAATAATTTGATATTTTAAAAATATTAAAAAAACAAAAGTAAGTACAAGACTTTTGTTTTTTTTAATATTGGTGTTAAATATATATTTGAGGGGCTTGTGGCTAAGTTACAACAGCTGCACGGGTCAATCGATCAGGTTAAGCTACGCTTGCCGCGGTTGGTCTGTGGATGGGTGACCATCTTTACATACCAAGACCCCTCCGTGCCTTGGAAAGCACATTAAGCCGTTGGTCCCGGCTGTCATTTGTAGATCTTTGACAGTCGTTACGGGAAGTTAGAAGCCCAAAAAGTCTGACAACCAGTCTTACCAAGGGGTATCGTGTTACCTAGTTACTAGGTTGTGGAGGTCAGATAGGCAGTCGTTCCATGTAAAATACTGATATTCAGCTGCATCCGGTTAGACTGGAAGCCGACCCCAACATGGTTGGGAAAAGGGCTAGGCAGATGGTGTTAAATATATATTTGATTAGCTGCGCCCCGCGGATTCACCCGCATAAATCTCGATCTCGTGGAAATATCGGGATAAAAAGTATTCTATGTGTTAATCTTGGTTATATATAAACTATCTGTGGTGTGCCAAATTTCATCCAAATCCGGTCAATAGTTTTTGCGCGAAAGAATAAACATCCATTCGTCTATCCTCACAAACTTTCACATTTATAATATTATATTATATTATTATAAATTATATTATAATTATAATATTTTATAAATTATATTATGATTATAATATTTTATAAATTTTAATAGTTAGTAAGATAATAACTGCTGCCCGTGGCTTCGCCCACGTGGCTTTTTCTAAAATAAAAGTAGCCTATGTTACTCCTTATAAAATCAGCTACTAGTGAAAGTCCCATCAAAATCGGTTCAGCCGTTTCTGAGATTAGCCGGAACAAATAGACAACACAGATAGCCCACTCTCTCTCGAAGAGAGGAGGCCTATGTCTAGAGATGTAAATTGAAAAAAAAACAAAATGTTTTTTTTTCACAATCTTGAAAAAAAACATGAAAAAAAACTTGGCACCGTTGTTTTTTTTCTACATTTGGTTTTTTTTCAGAAAAAGTGAAACACTATAACTAAAGTGGAATAAAACACTAAATTTGATTGTTTTGTTTTTATTCAAGTCAAATTATGTTTAAATCAATGGGTTATTATTATGAACTTAAAAAATACTTAATGTGTTATACTCATCTGTATCAGTATCAGTAGCTACGGCTACGCTTGTTTTATCAGCATCGGAATAACGTTCTGTGTCTGTATTTGTTTCATCTGATTCTGAATCAACGACTATACTATCAGGGACTCTATTACCTTCTGCTTGTGTTAATATTGTTGATGATTGTACTGTACAATCAGTACGACGTAACGAGGATTAGGGAAATCCCCGTCCGTAAATGTAGTTTATATTTGGTGTTGCCAATAATTATGTTAAGACATGTATGTACTATTTAACAAAAAAACAATTGCTATTTTCTTATTGAACAAAAAAAAATTAAAATTATATCAACTCATATACGATAACCGGCTTACCATATTTTTATTTTCCTACTCATGAAAAAAAACCTGCTCCAGAAAAAATACTGTTTTTTTTCAGGTTTTTTTAAACGTTTTTTTTTCATTTCAGAAAAAAAACCGTTTTTTTACAACTCTATCTTTGTCCCAGCAGTGGGGTAGAAGATAAATCTCTAGATTTATCTCATACCCTTTGAATATACCAGAAGAAACTGTTATAAAAACATCACGAATAAAAAAAACAAATCCAAAATCCCTTTCTTTAAAAGCGTCCCTTGGAGACCAAACCCATGCATGCAAATTAATTCATCAGGACCATGATGAAATCTGGGATTGGACATATAATAGACGTCCCCATAATAATTGACTTTATTTTTGGTCCTGCCGGTCTCTTAGGACCGAAAATGCGAGGGTTGGATACACAATCCCCTTTTTGTTGTGGGCGAATATGTGCAATTCTTTGTTAGAAAATGTTTTAATAAATGAACACTGGAAGTATAATGAGATTTGTATGAATAGGTACCTACTTTGAGTGCATAATGGGAGTAGGTACGCAAAAGGTTTATGTCAAACAATTAACAAATATCATTGGTGAAAAACAGTACTCTGTCTCGTACTCGTCTGTACATGAAACAGTCAAATAGATAATTATAAAAAACAGATATTTCACTGTCCCCGGCGAATAAAATGGTAATGTGCTATTACGATAGTTTTAACTTTATTGCATATTCGATATTTAGAGGTCCCATTACTCTGTCAATTTTTTTCATTCATTTCCTATGGTTATTTCAGAAGTAACGAAATTTTATTTATTTATTTAACCATTTATGTACACACAAATAATACACAGACAAGACAAAAGGAACAGAAAAATACGTACAAAGGTGATGCTTATTTCTAAGGTGTAGGTATTGTAATTAATGTAAAAAAAAAACTGTTTACTTTTGGTATTTTAACAATTCCGCTATGTGTACCTATTAGTTAATAAGATATAGACATAAAACTGTTTTTTATTTTTTCTGTAAATATTGTGTTGTGGACTCCTACTCCATTTACGCACATCAGGGACCAAATGCGACATCTCGAGGCAAGAAATGACACCATACGCTACGTCATACATATTACTCGACTGTGATTGGTCTTCATATAAAATATTGTTCCCACTCCCCCTCTCCTTGAATGTTGTAAAAATCAAAATGGCCAATACAGAATTTGTTCGTTAAGACTAACGCATCGTTTTATTAAAATCCTTAACACAAAACTAAAAGACACCTTAAGTTTTCACAAACCTCACCGCTGCTGCTACATATTGGTTTTTACGATTACGATTTTATTCGCCGGGGACAGCGATATGTTATAGATATTTTTCTATATGTAAGTAAACAGAAGAGTAGTAGCAGTAAACAGTTTAGAAAACGTTCGTTCTGCCTAGCCTTTTCCCAACTATATTGGGGTCGGCTTCCAGTCTAACCGGATGCAGCTGAATACCAGTATTTTACATGGAGCGACTGCCTATCTGACCTCCACAACCCACAACAGTTTAGAAAACGTGTGACAAGAAATTACTACATAAAAATACAAAAAACAATACCTATGCAAAAAATGTGCCTACTTTTACAGACAGATTTGTTTGAAATATCTTACATAATTCTATCTTAAAAACTCCCAAGAGCAAAACGGTAGATCAAAGAATCAAAGTGAAAAACTTACGTCTATGTAGACCAAATTCAAAAGGCTAACACAGTTCCAATACTAAGCAAATCTACAAACGAACTACATTCGAGCAATCATAAAATGTTCTCCAATGGAACAGTGGTACTTTTGTACGAGAATAGATTTAAATTCTGCAACAATAGAGTGCAATTTAGTTTGGGAAGAACTGTAGCAGCACAGATTGCCGTCTTCCGTCCAGCCGAGATTGGTATAGTTTAATAAAAGCTAGATTTCGCGTTTGAGTGGGTCGCATGATTTCAATTTATGATAGTAAAATTTTGAATTTGAATTTTTTTCTTCACCATTGAAACTTTGTGATTAGTCAGCAGAATTTAGGTACTTAACAATATTTAAGACGTGATTATTATTTAGATATAAGTTTTTTTTTTACTTGCTCAATTTTTTCGCGAAACCTTTAATTTTCAGCCACTCAGACGATTTTATTCGTGTTTTTAAGAAAAGAAGGGTCTGGTAAGATATGTGTCGCTACGAATAGTGATACTTAAGACGCAGATATTATGCTAATGACCTTGAGTGGTTAGTTTGCGTGTTTTGTACTGAGGTCATGCAACGCGTCGTATGACAAAGGTACAGACGCCAGCACATCAGGCTACTACAATCTGTCAAATTTATTTAATAGATTTTCAACTTTATCGCTGAGGTATAAGGTTCAAAATTGATTGGGAAAAATTGACAGTTTCGGGTAGCTTGATGTGCTGGCGTCTGTACTGTATTTCCATTTTTAACCGACTTCCAAAAAGGAGGAGGTTATATGTTCGTCGCGTATGTTTTTTTTTTTATGTATGTCCACCGATTTCTCCGTCAATTGTGGATCGATTTTGAAAATTCTTTTTTTGTTTGAAAATATGTGCTCTGGAATTGGTCCTATATAAATTTTATTAACTTTGCTTGGATAGTTTTTGAGTTAGCTACAAAATACGTTTTTTTTTCCCACTTAGTATGTAGATGATATGATAAGTTTCTGTCACTGGTAGCAGGTAGTGGTATTCGAATGTGTGTGGGGTAGGTACCACAACTAAAAAGTGAAAAATAAAAACTTTTTACAAAAAAAAAACAACCGACCTCCAAAAAAAAACACTAAAAAGTGAAAAATAACTTTAATTTCGGAAGTCGGTGGCAAAAAACGGAAATACAAAACCCAAGACACCGACTTCCGAAATTAAGGTTATTTTTCACTTTGTAGTGTTTTTTTTTTGGAGGTCGGTTGTTTTTTTTTAGATGTGTTTTTGTGATGTGTGTGTGTGGGTGTGTTTTTTGTGTGGGGGTGTGTGTATGTGTGTGGCTAAGTAATAACAGCCGCACTGGTCGATCCGTCAGGTTAAGCTACGCTTGCCGGGGTTGGTTAGTGGATGGGTGACCATCTTTACATACCGAGACTCCTCCGTGCCTCGGAAAGCACGTTAAGCCGTTGGTCCCGGCTGTCATTCGTGGATCTTTGACAGTCGTTACGGGTCGTCAGAAGCCCGAAAATTATGACAACCAGTCTTATCAAGGGGTATCGTATTACCCAGTTACTGGGTTGTGGAGGTCAGATAGGCAGTCGCTCCATGTAAAATACTGGTATTCAGCTGCATCCGGTTAGACTGGAAGCCGACCCCAACATAGTTGGGAAAAGGCTAGGCAGATGATGATGTGAAGCTAAGTCAAAGGCCCATGGGCGGCTTTATAACTTTGACACCAGGTTAGTGTTACTAATCACACGAACACTCTAGATTATCATCCACTGCATAAGGGGACACGGACGCTCGTTTTTAGCAGTAAACGTATTATACGTAGTTTACATTTTGGTATTTCAATGAAAAACGTAGTTTAAATTACACTGAATTTAATTTATTTAGTATGTCAGTGACCCAGACACTTATTTAATTTGTTTATGTCCATCTGACGGTTATTTAATTAGAAGAAAACTGCGGCTTTGTGTGGTATGCATTCATAAAAAATCTAACAAAGCATTTTGATAAAATTACTAATGTTTTATTTTTCTTTACTTAACTTATTTGGTAAACAATACAAAATCTGCCTAGCCTTTTTCCAACTATTTCATGTGCGTATTGTATAATTATCACTTGCTTCAAAAACGGTGAAGGAAAACATCGTGAGGAAACCGGCACGCCTGAGAGATATTTCTCGACGGCATGTGAAGCCATGTCAGAGGCCCATGGGCGGCTTTAAAACTCTGACACCAGGTTAGTCACTAACCACACGAGAAAAATCGGCCAAGTGCGTGTCAGACCACGCACAATGAAGGGTTCCGTAGTTGGGATGAATTTATCCCAAAAACAAACTTAACTTTGTAGTTGAAAAATATGTTCTCCCATACGGAATGTATGGGAAAACATGTTTTTGCAACTGCAAAGTTAAGTTGGTCGATTATTACTCGTTAACTTGTAAAGCCTACTTAGCTGTGATAGTTTTCATTTTAAATTTGTTATATAAGCTACTGTTGTGAATTTTTTCATATATGTGAAACCAACCATTTAGCTGGCAGGGGGGGGGACACTTGACTCTAACAAAAATTTTCACCTTAAAGCTTAATATTTCGCAAACGGATCTCTGAATTCAAAAATGATTTTCACATACTCACAATGTTTTTAAAAGACCTTTCCAATGATATCACACATGGTGGGATAAAAAATAAAGAAAAAAAACATCATCACTTTACGTGTATGGGAGGTACCCTAAAAAAAATGTTTTTCATAATTTTGTTTTACCACTTTGTCGGCATAATTAATATGTATACCTATGCCAAATTACAGCTTTCTAGTACTAAGGGTCTCGGAGCTAGACCGCGGACAGACAGACAGACAGACGGACATGACGAAACTATAAGGGTTCCTTGTTTACTACGGAACCCTAAAAAGATGATGTTTGCCGGTTTAAGCTTTGGTCTAAAAGGTCTTTGCCACTTTAAATGCACCCTCGTCACTAGAGTTCTTTTAATATGGCGGAACATTTCAAAGTACAAAATAAAATAGTGATGCACTTTATTAGTCTAGAGATTTTCATACCGTCCAATTTACTACACAACACAATACCACTGCATGAAATCTCGGGGGATAGAGAAGTTTCGTACAGATAGTCAACGTTTTAGTACCGCATACAAGATTTGATCAAATTAAACTGTAGCTGTTCACTTTGTATTAAGTTTCTCAAATATAAACGTTGGGTTGGTTCAAAGTGCTGGTAAGTGGTGCCGATTCCCTTGTTCATAAACTAAACTAAATTTAAGTTCAGTGCATCTTTTTCTTTGTATTTCATTAAGAAAAGGACAGAAGATAAATTTTAGTTTAGTTCTGTCAAATTAATCAGCGCCTGTCATTACTCCATACAAGTTTAGACGTGATTAAAAACTTGCCTACTAAAATTAAGTCAATTTACGTCAAGTGCTGATTAATTTGACAGGACTAAACTAAAATTTATCTTCTGTCCTTTTCTTAATAAAATAGAAAGAAAAAGATGCACTGAACTTAAATTTAGTTTATGAACAAGGGAATCGGCACCAGTACCTAACTATTTGTAAATAATTATGAAATATTTTTTTGGAACGATTGACAATCTGTGAAAATGTCAAAGCAATGGTCCGTCTTTACTCTGTTTTCACATCGGTGAAGAAAAACATCGTGAAGAAACCTAAACTTATGGTTAATATAAGTCTGAAATCGCCAACCCGTGTTGAGCAAGCGTGGTGACACAAATCCAGACCCTTTTTTTTGTGTGGGAAATGATCAAATAACTTCTCCCGCTCTGGGCGGAGCGGGAAGGCGTGTCAGACTCTTACTGACTAAAACCCACCCGTGTTCCTTCGTGTCATGTTACCGGGGGCCACGATCTCCCTTTCGGTTTTATTCGCAACCCCTGCAGGTATCGGTCTTAGCGGACCACGTCAATTCTGCTGACATCTCTTTGAGGCGCGCGTGGAACACAACGCGCCGTTGACCCGGGCCTGGTCCTTATCGGACGGTGAGCTACCCATTGCTCACCGTCCGCAAGCCCGCGCTTACGGTGGCCGGAAATCGGCTCGCGATTCCCAACGCCCAGGGCGTCTCATTTGTAACCGGTTGCAACTGAGAAAATCCTAATTGAAAAAACTAATAACACTTTGCCTGACTTAGAAATCGAAACCAGGACCTCATACTCACCAGTAGTGCTTGCGACTACTAAAGTTGTTCATTCAAATTCAGGAAAATCCCAAGTCAAATAGATACCATCGGGGTAACGCATATCTAAGCAATTTGAAATCAAAATCATGTGCACAGGATCCTTTTTTATCCGACTTCCAGGTTACATGTTCGTAGCGTATGTTTGTTTTGTTTTTTTTAAGTATGTCCGCCGATTTCTGAGTCACTTGTGGACCGATTTTGAAAATTCTTTTTTGTTTGAAAGGGTTTGCTCTCAAATTGGTCTCATATAAATTTTATTAACTTTGCTTGGGGAGTTTTTGAGTTAGCTACAAAATACGTATTTTTTTTCCCACGTAGTATGTAGATGATATGATAAGTTCTTGTCACTGGTAGCAGGTAGTGGTATTCGAATGTGTGTGGGGTAGTTACCACAACAAAAAGTGAAAAATAAAAACCTTTTACAAAGAAAAACCGACTACAAAGTGGAAAATAACTTTAATTTCGGAAATCGCTGGCAAAAAACGAAAATACAAAACCGAAGACACCGACTTCCGAAATTAAAGTAATTTTTCACTTTGTAGTGTTTTTTTTGTCGGTTGTTTTTTTTTTTGTAGAAAGTTTTTTTTTTCGTACGTAAGCGATACTATATCGATCGGCCGAGCGCTGCAAGCAAGAATATTCCTTACAGTATACAGATATGCATTTCTTCGATAGTACGTCTTCAAAGCCACTATAAAAGATGCAAACATCTATTATTTCCAAACCTGTATTGTTATTTCACTCACTGTACTACTTTTGTAGATATCGCATAACAATAGACGCATTGGGACAGATAAACTCGTGACGTGAGGGTCGAATCTATTTAAATAAATATGCTCTATTTCTTCACGTCTTCACTGTGAGCAGAAATCCAAAGGGAATGAATAGTGTGCAATCTAAATGGTTCAGACCGTTTATCTCATGTACTCAAATAAATGGATCCGACTACCATGCCTCACAAACAATCATATATTTTATATCTAAGGACATACAGAGCTCCATGGCCTTTTCTGCCGATTATTTGTGCCCGACAAATACATTGGACACCGTCAGAGCCGCCGACACAATCTGTTTGCGCAACTGTCACGCAAAACTGTAGCCAGAGCCGAATCCCCAGTCTGTCGTACCCTAAAGATGCTAAATGATGCCCTTCTGACTGCCAAACCTGAATGTGATGTGTTTGCGGATGAATGGAGTAAAATTATGCGCATATGTCTGGTGTTCTGTGAGAGACAGTATGCTAGGGAGTCCACTGTTCCATGTTAGTTTTAAATTAAAATATTGTCAACGTTATAATTATTTCTATGTTAATTAATGTAATGGACCGATGACCTTGTGAAGGCCGCAGGAATCCGCTGGATGCGGAAAGCACAGAATCGGTCAAAGTGGCGGTACTTGGGGGAGGCCTATGTCCAGCAGTCGACGTCTTTCGGCTGAAATGATGAGGCACAAAAAGGCACTTTTAAACGTCAAAATTTACAAAAAATAGAATTAATTCTAGTCGCCCCTTCCAAAAGGTAGTTTTCGTTTGGAGAAGAATGGGCAAAAAACTCCACCGTTACTCTTTTAAAATGTTTTACAATATTTTGTATACATTAATTATATAATTATATGTGAAGACGATGCACCTGGAATAAGATTACTATAACAGAATAGGTAAAAATAATTAAAAATTAAGCAATGATAGAAAAAATAATTATGGAAGTAACGGATACATGGTGTTCACGTCATATTTACAAGCATTGTAAAAGTAGGTACCAAAAATCAAAATCAAAATATTTTATTTCACATAAACCTACATGGGCACTTATGAAACGTCGACTTACTTACTCACTTATTACCTATACGATATTCCTAAAAAAATTACAAGTAATACTAATAAGTCAGTCGGCGCGGCGATTTCGAGCTCTGTGTCATTTACCTATCTATTGCAATATTATGCCGTAGAAGTACTCGTAAATCTCAAAGATTGATTGCACTCAACAGTAGTAAGCAGCTTCACCCGTATATCAGCACAGTTTATCGACGATGAGAGTCGGCCATTACTTCAGGAATGTTACCGTCGTATTCATTACCACCATTTTATGTGCTAGTAATCGTTTATTAGGTTTTGTTTGCCGCAGTCGGCCTGGAGTATTGCCATAATGAACACACTTGGCTTGAGGATTAGTATTGTGGTTACATCTGCTTATGCCGCAATGATTGCGGTTTCGCTTGGCAGGAGGACTGGCTTCAAATCTGCATAGCTACGCTTGGCAGGATTGATGTCATACTAATTGCTTGGTGGAATTTAGGTACAGGCAAATTAATGGTTTATCAAATAGACATAATTCGTAAATTTTTGGTTCAAAGAACTTTATTTCACATAAGAACTTAAAAACTAGTAGTTCGCTTATAACGAGATACAAAGTGATTTTATATAGTACTATTAACATTAGATAATTAGTTACCTCTAGGGTGTTGGAGACATTATACAGGGTGTTTGGCAGAACGTTGAACATACGAAAATGGTGAATAGGTGGGGTCATCTGCTACTTACTCAGCTTTAATTTATTTGGCCCAGGCCCACTAGATTTTTTGTTAATGCAAGTTGAAATTAAGATTTAAGTATTTTTTACATCTTTCTGTAAATTTGAGGATTCATAACTGATTTTGTAAAAATCTGCCAACATTAAAGATTAAAAAACAAATCAAAAATATTGTCTGTTTTACCCATTTTTATTAAAACACTTTAAAGTTAAGAAAGTGGTGAAACTAGAAGAAAGCAAAAAAAAAAAATATCCAGGGGGCCAAGGCCAAATAAATTAGGGCTGAGTAAGTAGCAGATGACCCCACCTATCCACCATTTTCGTATGTTCAACGTTCTGCCAAACACCCTGTATTAGCAGATTTAGCATATTCTGTTTTATGTTATTTCAAATGTTGTGGTATATTGCCTTAATCTGCGCTTGTTTATATCGTCACATTTTTTTTTTTTTTAAATTTCCGTATTATAGCCATTTTATACAATAAACTGTCAAGGAATGACAGTTATGATTTGAATAAACGGACAATTTAAGTTGATAATTAATTAGCTATTTAGCTAATTAAGTATCAATTTAAATTCGAGACAATTGATTATTTAATCAATTGTCTCGTCTTTAAAATGCATTTGGACTTGTATTAAAAAATTATAAAGTCGTGCTAAGGTGATGATGATGAGCTCGTGGGTAAGTAAAAACAAACGCACGGGTCGATCCATCAGGTTAAGCTACGCTTGCTGGGGATGATCCGTGGATGGATGACAATCTTTACATACCGAGACTCCTCCGTACCTCGGAAAGCACGTTAAGCCGTTGGTTCCGCCTGTCATTCGTGGATCTTTGACAGTCGCTACGGGTCGTCAGAAGCCCGATAGTCTGACAACCAGTCTTACCAAGGGGTATTGTATTACCCAGTTACTGGGTTGTGGAGGTCACTCCGTGTAAAATATTATAGGTAGGTATTCAACTACATCCGGTTAGACTGGAAGCCGACCCCAACTTAGTTGGGAAAAGGCTAGGCAGATTGATTAATAAATTATTAAGTTTAGAGCAATAGAGCTTCTAGGTGTGACGTTTTAAGTTTATGTAATATTACTAAATGTTTGAAATTCTATCGTCGACAGTTCACTTCTGCACATTTTTCCAAGCTGCATCACAGTAGGTTCCGTAGCTCCATTTACAAAGTAGTTCTCACAAGTAAATATTTTATTTTTATATAACAAAACGTAAAACGATATTGGGATATTAGAGATGCATCATAACAATGCAAACTTTAAGACATTTTGGTCCTTTGAGTCTTAAAATAGAGTATAAACTTAAAAACTTGGTCCTCCAAACTACTCCGAAAAATTCTTCAAATCCCACATTTTCAATAATCGAAATGAACGGAAATCCATTAAAGTTTGTACAACTTCAACATAAAAGTGTATTGTAACGACTTCGAGCTGAAGACTTCGAGAGATAAAGTTGCTCAATAAACTTCCATTAGAAGTCGTTGACGACCTCGGCTCTGGTGCCATACTTATCCATGTCAATGGGGAGGTGTTTGCATTTCAGGTGTGGGATGAAGTAGGAACAGAAAGCGATTTAAAAAAAAACTACGTGTATGTGTCCTAATGCAAGGCTCATGGCCTTCGTAAGATGACTAACAGGATATAAACAATAATAATATTTATCAGATTGTAATTACACCGCAGTTAAGTAAGGCACGGGTTTTATATATATATTTTTTTATTATTTATGTGGACAGTTAAATACGACATAATTGTTATAATTTTGAGTACAAAGTACTGTATATTTCCCTTTTTTTTTCTTATGTTTATACCAGGGAACTATTTTATCCTGCCGGGGGTGCGAAGAAAACCGATAGGGGAATCGTGGCCCCCGGCAACAGAGCAACCGAAGGAACACAGGTGGGTTTTAGTCAGTAAGAGTCTGACACGCCCTCCACCACGCCCAGAGCGGAAGAAGTTATTTGATAATTTCCCACCCAAAAAAAAAGGGAACCATTCTATAACAGGGATTAATAAGGATCTGTCCTCGTTTCGCTTTAGTAATAGTATTTTTTCTCTTAAATCGGTATCATTTTTGGTTCTTAAGTGTCATAAGTAACAGCAAGATATTCTTTGTGAGAGCTACAATATATACTGGCAATTGCACTTTCTGCTTTGGGCAAGCATGGATATGCTTGCTAACTCATACTTGTGACTTCTAACATTATGCAGGCCACACACGATACGAAATCCCTGCGCAAATTTGGACTTGCACAAGTATACATTAACTTGTGTGGGGTGAATAAGCACATACATCCGAGTCATTCTGTGTCACGCAGACTTGTCCAAGTCTAAACTTGCGCAAGTATATTGTTTCGTGCGTGGCTACCATTAGAGTCAGCTGCCAACAAAAATCACTTAAAACATTTAGCGCTGAAGACATTTGAAACACTCCTATTTTAGTCAGTCGGTGGAAGTTGGCAGAGACAGAAATTATGTTTTAAATGTTAATCGATTGAAGGACACTGAACGAGACACAACATGTCTGAAGCGTTTAGTGTCTCGCAAAGTATTAGGAATAAATCCAAGCTACGCCACACCATATCCCGGTATTGCAGTGGTGGTGGCCCGACCGAATGACCGCGACTTCAAAATTGTAGGTCGTAGGTTCGACCCAGGCAAGCGCTTTTCTTCATGTAAATTATTTCATCACCGCTTGACTGCTCTCAAAACAGTGAAGGAAAACATCGTGAGGAAAGCGGCATATCCTAGAACCAAAAATTCGAAGACATGTAACATCTACCAACCCGCACTGGGCTCACATGGTGGATTACGGTCCACTCCGTCTCACAGAGAGGCCTTTTTTTTTTGGGGTGGGAAATTATCAAAGAGGAGAGGAGAGGGATATGCTTGGAGTTTCCCTACGTGATCGAATCAGAAATGAAGAGATCCGCAGGAGAACCAAGGTAACCGACATAGCCCGAAGAATTGCCAAACTTAAGTGGCAATGGGCAGGGCACATTGCTTGCAGAACGGATGGCCGATGGGGTCGAAAGGTTCTGGAGTGGCGACCACGTACCGGAAGAGCGTTGGAAGGCCCCCACAATATGGACCGATGACCTTGTGAAGGCCGCCGGAATCCGCTGGACGCGGAAAGCACGGAATCGGTCGAAGTGGCGGTGCTTGGGGGAGGCCTATGTCCAGCAGTGGACGTCTTTCGGCTGAAATGATGATGATGATGATAGTCTATAGGTAAAGATAATAACTAGTTAAGACGTGACGTGAGGTGGGAGAAAGAGGGGGTGGCACGCGGGGATTGACAGCGCGCGCGCACTCGACTCACTTGGGCCTGATGGTCGGAGCTAGCAGGATATCGGTAAGCGAACTTTTTATTTCTCAGTGCATGTGGCTGCAGATTTACCAGATATTCAATCTATATTGATATCATAATGTTGTCGTGTGTGTGTATTGTTTTAACAGCAAACGATACCAAATCAGACCAGCATTCAGATGCGAGGCTTGGGGTGGCTATAAGGGGAGGTTGGAGGCCACTTTGGGAGGGGACCCCCAATATCATTGCGATGATAATTCAGATAGATAGATAGATAGAATATACTTTATTATGTACACCATAAAAATTACAGACATTAATTTAGAAATTTTACATTGGGTGACACAATGGGCGGTCTTATCGCTAAAAGCGATCTTTTACAGACAACCTTTGGATGGATTTAAATGGAAAAGGAGAGACAATACTGCAGTGGTGTACCATTTACATATATAACAGATACATAAAGCATATAATTACCTATTTAATATTTTTTTTTTCTGGTTCAGTACGTAACGGTAATTCAGTTGAAATCAGTTTATATAATAACAACGGTCGTGAGATCTTAATCAAATCGTACCTAGGCTTATTTTTGAGATATTTATAAGTATTTTAGATTCAGATATTCGTCACTAAAAGGTATATGGCGACACGTTTGGCATAAACCCAACCTGTTGCTACTACAAATCTCAAAACTTCTCGACGCAAACTCCTTCAACTGCCAGAGCGCATTTCCGCTTCAGCTTATCTCTTAGAAACTTTTGAAAGAGGAGATGAAATAAGTTCGCCATCGGCAGCCAGCGAGATGATGAGATCCGCGATAGCGATCGATAGTTACTGTGTTACTGTCTTTAACAAACAAATAATGCAAGACCTAGTTTGCTGGGAGTTTTTGATATGATTCACGGTACCTACTGCAAGGTGCTTACAGGTTGAGTTTTTGAGATGGATTTGCAAATTGAATTCATGAGAAACACAGAAATACAAGAATTGGAGTAAAACCATTTTTGAACCGGGGTTTATCTACGTAATAAAAATTTAATACATTTAATTACTAACAAAAAACAGAGGGAGAAACTTGTGGCTAAGTAATAACAGCCGCACGGGTCGGTCGATCAGGTAAAGCTACGCTTGCCGCGGTTAGTCCATGGATGGGTAAACATCTTTTCAAACCAAGACCCCTCCGTGCCTCGGAAAGCACGTTAAGCCGTTGGTCCCAGCTGTCATTTGTAGATCTTTGACAGTCGTTACGGGTAGTTAGAAGCCCAAAAGTCTGACAACCAGTCTTACCAAGGAGTATCGTGTTACCTAGTTACTAGGTTGTGGAGGTCAGATAGGCAGTCGCTCCATGTAAAATACTGGTATTCTGCTGCATCTGGTTAGACTGGAAGCCGACCCCAACATAGTTGGGAAAAGGCTAGACAAATGATGACTTACTGACAGACAACGCACAGCTTTCAGGGTAAATGTATGCTGAGACGTAGGTCCACGCAGCGCACGGCAGAGCAGATTTTGTAATGCATTAACGTACTGAGAGCTGCGTACGCTGCGGCGCAGACACGTGCGACATAGACATATGTCTGTCCTGCTCTGCGTCTCGTTGTAGTGCCGGCACAGATTTCTGTGCGACGCGTGACTGACTGATTCATAATTTAGTTACGATCGTCTATTGTTTGTACTAGCTAGGACGTGAATGTGTCTGTGTAGCTGCGTCACAGCATACGCTCGCGGCCGATGTCTGCCTCGCCTGCCCTACCCTGCAAAATCTGTACTATGCTGTGCTGCGTCACCTGCGTCTCAGCATACATTTAGCCTAACTGTTGGGTCTAGAAGGATTAACTTTTGCACAAGAGTTATTTTCATAACGAAGGAGAGCATTAAGGAAGGATTTTTGAAAAATAAATTTATCCCCAGGTTAAATAGAGCATGAAAGTTTGAATGGAAGGTCTTTTTCCGATTGGAAATCGCATCGAGCCCACGAAGTCGTGTGTCTACCTATAAGATAATGCAATAAATTGACATTATTATCAATGCAAAGAAGCAAAGAAGTTTTTTTCTTTTTTTAACGTCTATGGGGAACCTCTTGGCCTGCATCTCACCTCATGGTGAGTGAAGTTTATTTAAATATCTCACAGCCAGTTGCAGAAACGAACTTTAACTTTTAAAGCTGTAATTTTATATAAACCTTCCAATGTGTTGCAGCATTGAACTCAATTTTAATGGTTCTTTGATGAAATTAATGAAATCGTTAGAATGGTGCCAAACGGAACTCTACTGAACTAAACTAGCCTTCGCTGTCCGTCCGTTTGTCCGTCTGTCCTTCAACGTGTTGTATGGTATGAACCGTTATAGGCAGACAGTTGAAATTTTCACAGATTGTGTATTTCTATTGCCGCTATAACAACAAATAATATAAAATTAAACAAAGTTAATAATTAAAGAAAGGTCCATACAAGACAACACGTGTTGTTTTCGATGTTTTATGCTCGATTTTAATACGGTACGGAACCGTTCGTGTGTGAGTGTGTGCGAGTCCGACTCGCACTTGGTTCGTTATTTTAGAGTTCCGTAGTAAACAAGGAACCCTTATAGTTTCGTCATGTCCGTCTGTCTGCTCCGAGACCCTTAGTACTAGAAAGCTGTAATTTGACATAGGTATACATATTAATTACGCCGACAAAATGGTAAATCAAAATTATGAAAAACATTTTTTTTTAGGGTACCTCTCCTACACGTAAAGTGGTGATGTTTTTTTTTTTATAGTATAGTGTGGGGTAGCATTGGAAAGGTCCTTTAAAAACATTGTGAGTTTGCGAAAACTATTTTTGAATTCAAGGATTCGTTTGCGAAATATTAAGCTTTAAAGTGCTAATTTTTGTTAGAGTCAAGTGTCCCCCCCCTGCCAGCTAAATGGTTGATTTTGGTTATGTGAAAAAAATCACAGCAGTAGGTTATATAACGAAATTAAAAGGAAAACTATCACAGCTAAGTAGGCTTTACAAGTTAACGAGTAATAATCGACCAACTTAATTTTGCAGTTGTAAAACATGTTTTCCCATACATTCCGTATGGGAGAACATATTTTTCAACTACAAAGTTAAGTTTGTTTTTGGGATAAATTCATCCCAACTACGGAACCCTTCATTGTGCGTGGTCCGACACGCACTTGGCCGGTTTATTTTTACTTTTCCATTATCATTGCTGATAGAGCGTAATTTTGTCTAAGCCCTAAATTTTGTTGCCTTGTACTTCTTCTTCTTCTTTTAGTGTCGATGGTACTCTTCTTTATAAGTAATTATATTATTTTATATTATATTATATGAGCCCAGTAGGTGGCCACGTTGATTGCGGCATCAGTGGCATTCTTTAGGTCGTCCGAGGTGCAGGTGAACGGGCACCTAGGACACTCCAGCAAGTGGGGCATAGTCTGATTTGAAGCACCGCACTCGCACTTGCCTTGTACTAAATATACCTTACTAAGTACAATTTTATCGAAAACCTGTACTCTTATCGGCACATTTTCTTGCCTATTTTCGCTGATATTTACCGTCATAAAGCAATTTTCAGGTATCTACATCAACGGTATAAAAGCGATAGAAGAGGCGTGAATCCGATGTTATAAGAAAACTAGCAGCGCCAAGCGGTTTCACCCGCATAAGTCTCGATGATCTATCTTTAAAGTGGTTTTTCAAACCAATTTAAAGAAATACGTGTCATTTATCATCATTTATACTGGTTTTGTCACCACTGACGTACAGCCTACTGTACTACTTTTTGGTTGGCATCAAACAGGGCTTGAAATATCGATATTTTCGGGAACCGGTACCATTGGCCTTGATGTGATACCAGTACCAGAGTAATACCTATACTATTGGTACCAGTACCAAAGTAGTAGTACCTGTAATATTGGTACCGGTACCAAACGTAGTACTTGTATGTGGTACCGGTACCAGACTTAGTACCTGTACTGTGGTACCGGTACTAGACGTAGTACCTCTACTATTGGTATTTCTAATCAGTATCGGTACCATTACCAAAACCGGTACCAAACAAATATTTCCGTAAATTATAGTGAGAAAATATAATAGTAAGTAAAACGGATAGTTAACAGGCAATAGAAAAATAACTTCAAGGTTGCCAACCGTACGAGGTTCCTCGTAGAAATATGAGATTTGTGGTATGCCCCGAGTCCCTTAATGTGGTACCGGTACTTGTTAGGTGAAGTACCGGTATCCGGTCGGAACCGGTTCCAAGGAACTGAAATGGCAAGTACCGTTAAGTACCGATATAAAACCTGTATTTTTAGTACCAGTTCCAAGCCCTGGCATCAGGTACCTGATATATTATTTATTATTTGTACCACGAAATGTTATGGTGATGATTCATACACTCAATACGCTATAAAACGATCTGCGTAGTTTGTGGTTAGGATATTATTGCTTATAATTTGCCACGCTTGGTGGACCAATTCGTAACGATAGGTCGTTGTAAGTTTTCAGTATTGAGTACGAATGTGAATGGCGATAAGAGTAGGGAAAGACCAAAGAGAAAGAAAAAATACATAAAATACACACATATAAAAGTAGCCAAAAGCCTCGTATTCAACCAATAAAAGTTTGACAATGTTGTTCATTGCTTGATGTCAAGGCCACTAAAAACAATATTGCATAATTACTGTTGCAACATTGGCAAATAACAACAAAAACTCACCAAAAACAAAATACACATTCAAATAAAGAAACGATGTATGGACAAATTTTTATTAAAATATTTATTTATTGGCTGCATTACTCCCTCTTCTCTCTGCTCTCGCTTCTTGATCACACCTGGTATACGAACATTTCTTGCGTAACAAGCAAGCAATAGATAAAATTGTCAAACTTCTATTGCTTGAATACGAGGCTTTTGGTTATTTTGTATGTATGTATTTTATGTAATTTTTTTGTAAAGTGTGTTTTGTTGATGAGCTGGACTCCTTTAAGAAAGATTGGTCCTTGGAAGCTCTAGACAGAGAGAGGTGGAAAGAGAGTAGAGAGGCCTTTGCCCAGCAGTGGGACAATAACGGCTATGTAATGTAATGTAATGTGTTTTGTTTGTGCAGAGTAAACAATTTTTCTTACTTTCTTTTTCTATTCGTATGAATCGCTTACTTTACTATGCAAAGCATAATCTGCTCTATAAATCTTGCTTTAAGTCTGTCATCAATATTTAGTGATGAGGGGCATTTTTGTCTTTGGTCTAGTATAATAATAATTTTGGTTTATGCCAGTTCTTTTTAGCCATGGAGAGCGGGGTTAACCCCTTGTCCACTGCCACCACATCACGATGCATACCCACTTCGGCATTTAAAAAATATTCTCTGAAATTGCACACTTCGCGGTTGTGGAGGGTCTTCGCATTTAAAAAAGGCTCGTAGGCTCTCGTTAGGCGGTTGGATCAAGGGCCTGATTCAAAAGGCAGTACTCCTCGATACGGCTCGCATTATGAGTAGGTTCCTGTCTCTGCAGCCCTAGCCACCGGTAGCCTGGACCCTGCTCCCGACACCAGCGGAACTCTATTTTTTTACATTTTTAAATGTTTTTTATCCTTTTTATTTTAAGAAATATTTAAAAATGTAAACGAATAAGAATTAAAATGAATAAACGAAAATAATAATTATACTTGCATGGAGGGCTAGACCCGGAAAAGCAACATAACATAACATAAAATCACGCTTGTAATCGCGGAAGGGTCAGACAGTGGCGTACCTATAGGTACACCCACATTTCGCCAGTAATGTTTAAATCCCATGTAATAGGGGGCGAGCGTATTTCCCGAAAAGTGACGTATGGAACATACAGCCAATTACCCTTCCTCTTAACATAATCCCTTTGCCTTACACGTCACTTATTAAAGGGAGTGCGGAGTAAATAGTTCCTCTATTTAGGGAGCCACGAACTATTGCGGTTTTCTCAAAGGATGGTACCAGATGAGCGTAATCCGGCTTAATCTATGGCGCTCAAAATCAGTCGAGGAATTTGTGTTGGGGATATTTTGCGTCGAGTAAGGTACCGAGCGTTATATTGTATGAAAATTAATTCAACGTACTTTTACTAATTTATTTTGAGGGGCTTGTGGCTAAGTAACAACAGCTGCACGGGTCGATCGATCAGGTTAAGCTACGCTTACCGCGGTTGGTCTGTGGATGGGTGACCATCTTTACATACCAAGACCCCTTCGTGCCGCGGAAAGCACGTCAAGCCGTTGGTCCCGGCTGTCATTTTTAGATCTTTGACAGTCGTAGAAGCCCAAAAAGTCTGACAACCAGTCTTACCAAGGGATATCGTGTTACCTAGTAACTAGGTTGTGGAGGTCAGATAGGCAGTCGCTCCATGTAAAATACTGGTATTCAGCTACATCCGGTTAGACTGGAAGCCGACCTCAACATAGTTGGGAAAAGGCTAGGCAGATGAGATGACTTTCAGCGATTTATTTTGAGTTCGTTAAATTACGCAGGTTTTATACTGTTAGGTTTCAATTTATATATACGTAATTGTTGGATATTGTACTGGCAACACCCAAAAATTCAATGTGTCAGAACGTAGTGCGGGAACGGCCTTTTGGGTTGGGCGCTCGTGACGGTAAGATGTGCTTGGTGGCTGTGTCGGTAAAAAGATAGATTGGCATGGTATTGGTTGGAAGTCTACTGTAAATTAAGGTAACCTATTAGTTTCGTGGTAAATATTAGAATAGGGATTGAATTGTGATATTATGTGGGGAAAAGGAGATGTGATGATATGGTGTACTCGTAGAATATTGAATTTGATGTTGGCAAAGAAATATAAATGACTGACAAATTATCTTGGTGTTTCATATTATTTTCCTTATCCCTGAAATATTGTAAATATATAGTTTTATTAAACAGTTTTAGATTATGATATTGGAGTTACGACTTCAAGATTCATTAGGGAATTAGTATCTGTTTTGAGGTTAAATAATTATGTTCGGAATTAATTTAGTTATTTTAGAGAAGGATGGTTCTTATTTCAATACTAAATCTTGCAACTCCTGTGGCAAGCCAAAATCGTTATTCATTAATATTAAATAGCCTGGATTTACGCTGGCAATAGTCTTGGCCTCCATTACATCCTAATCGTAACAAATATTATAAATCTTAGCTAATATTATAAATGCGAAAGTGAGTTTGTTTGTCAGTTACGCTTTCACGCTAAAACGGTTTAACGGATTTAGATTAAATTTGGCACATATGTAGAACATGACCTGGGTTAGGACATAGGATACTTTTTATTCCGGTAGTACGTTCCCGTGGGATAATTTCCGACGTCCACGCAGTCGAAAGTGCTGGCAAAAGCTAGTGGGACATAAATTATGATTAGCGAAATTCGACGGCGCGTTGTGTTCCACGTGCGCCTCAAAGAGATGTCAGCAGAATTGACGGTGTCCGCTAGAGCCGATACCTGCTGGGGTTGCGAATAAGGCCGAAAGGGAAATCATAGTCCCTGGCAACATGGCAACTGAAAAAACACGGATGGGTTTTAGTAAGTAAGAGTCTGACAGAGCCCTCCTGCTCCAACCAGAGCGGGAGAAGTTATTTGATAATTTCCCACCCAAAAAAAGGTACCTATATATACATATATACAAGTCTGGTAACCCCTTTGCAGATTACAGGCTTCATGTTATGTTTTGTGTTGAAACAGTTTTCTCTGACTCATACGATTTCATTTACAATCTGCGTTTCTTCGACTTTGAACAGCGTAGAAAACAAACTTATCTTCACGGTCGTGAACATAATACGAAACGCAGTCATGTAGAAGTATTGTATTTTGTTGATATTCCTATTGCTGTTACGTTCTTTTCTAATCTTTTTATGTATTACAGTATTTTTATCTCACGAGACGACGCGCGGTTTACTTGTGGTAACTAAGTGTACAGACACTCTGTGAATGTGTGCGTGAAGACGAGTTGCGACAGCATATTACACACACACACTCTTCTGACTTCGCCATTATCTTGGACGGTACCGAAAGCTTCTGCACTTACACACACATTCACAGCGTATTTGTAAACTTGTTAGCCGCAAGTAAAGCGCGCGTCGCTTCGTGAGATTAAAATACAGTACAAAAAGATTGGTGCAGAACGGTAAGTCGCAAAGATTTATTTACCATATAAAATTAGTTTTTAGTACACACCTGTATTTCCCTGAAGTTATAGGCAGAGCGTTTAGTATGACCATTATTTTACCAGCAATACTTTATACGCATGCACCTAATAGGGGGTGATCCAATCTACATTAACCGAACACAAATTCAGACTGCAAGCTGCTACCCTGCTCCTCACGCTCAGCAGTCACTCTTGTGGTCACTATACCGAAGAGGAAGTCCAATGTACAGAAATGGTTATTAAAAAGAATGAAGCCAGAAAATAATAACTTAGGTAATTAAATTACCTTCTACAAAATAATGCCCGACATCAGCAAAAACAAAAAACAGAATCCCAAAAAATGCGCGGGAAATTGGGTGTTCTATTTTTAAAACTCCAACAAATCATATTCCAAGATGGCGGCGGGCGACAACCTGTCACCCTAGATTGCGAATATTTCATTCAAAACCGACTCCTTTAATAAAGCAGCAGGGAAGATGTAATAAATCTTTTAAACTTACATAATTATAATTATTTACTGGTCATTTATGCTAAAAAAAAGCAAAATGGAGTAAAGTTAACCTTTCATAATAATACTAATCACCCCACCGCCGTATCTCTACGTTGACGTCGTGATGGGTCTTGCGTGCTCCTGAGCTCTAGACCTGTACCGGTTAGTTCTAAGAAAGGCTGTTTTAAAGCACGCTATAACCTTTAGGAGCCGTAAAAAGAAAAAAGTGAGAAAAAACGCTAAGCAAAAACGAAGTAATAGTGCGAGCGGGCGATGCGATGCGACGCGGTGGATCGTGGGCAGAAGCTAGTTGACAAAATACAATAGACGTGGATATATTTAGTGTAAGGTTTTAATAATTTAACTAAAACTACACTGTTTAAAATTTACAAATCGAGTCGATCTACGGTTAAAAGTTTTGTACTTGCCATACTGATGGCGGAAATGCGGACTGGAATAAAATCTGGAAATTGGATGGATTTGCACTGGCCACACTGGTGGCGACGGTTGCGGTGACTTGGCAGAGATCGGGCACTTTTTGATGGGAGTTGATAGCGAACAGTCGTGGTATTGTTGTACCGTGGTGATTAATTTTAAGAAATAAGTTTTGATATTAATAAGTTGTGAGAACAATAAATAAGTTTTGAAGGTTAACTGTGTTATTTTTGAGATATCCTATATTAGTAACCTGTTCCGCTTAGCTATTTCTGAAGAGCCATAAAAACCCTGAAAGAAATCGACACGTGTTTCACCTCTCAACAAGGTTTAGGCCTCAGCGCTCGGTGTGGCAACACGCCATGTTCGGGTTCGCGACAAGTCAATCGTCATCCTGAGGATGCCTAGTTGAGAGGTGAAACACATGTCGATTTCTTTCAGGGTTTTTTTATGACTCTTTAGAAATAGCTAAGCGGAACAGGTTACTAAATATATCCACGTCTATTGTATTTTATAATGGATTTGCCCAAGGTCACGCCTGAATCAATTAACTGGCTAGTTGATGATAAATAGGAACCGAACGAAATACTATATTTCAGTATTCCACCTTCACAAACTTCATCCAAGTTTCATGTCTAACATACATTTGTTATTTGCAGTTATTATATGACGTTAATGACTATACATTTTCCTGAATGATTGCGATCGTAACCTAGTTCTTAGAAATTACAATTACCATGTATGAATACTTAGAATTACGTACGAATGGCGAACTTAAGAATGCCCCACACTTAATCGACTCTGCAACTTTGCGACTCGGTCGCAGTGCGATAAGTTGCGAAAGTGTTTAATTTAGAACGCAACTTCAATATAAAGAAGAAAAAAGAAAGAAAAAAAAGTTTGCAACAGTTGCAGTTCGTTTGTTTTTTTTTTTGTTTGTGTTTGTTTGCGTTTTTTGTTTTTATTGTTATTAAGCTCGACTTTCAGTCTAACCGAATGCAGCTGATTACCAGCATTTTACATGCAGCGATTGCCTATCTGACCTCCAGTAACTGGACAAAGCGAAACTCCTTGATAGAACTGTTTGCCAGACTTTCGGGCTTCTGACTACCCGTAACGACTGTCAAAGATCCACGAATGACAGCCGGGACCAACGGCTTAACGTGCTTTCCGAGGCACGGAGGAGTCTCGGTATGTAGAAATGGTCACCCATCCACGGACCAACCCCGGCAAGCGTAGCTTAACCTGACAGATCGACCCGAGCGGCTGTTAGTACGTAGCCACGAGTAAAAGTAGCCTATGTTACTCCTTATAAAATCAGCTACTAGTGAAAGTCACAGACGCCTGCAGACCATTTGCATAAGACTAAAAAAGTCTTGTGCCATCGGCTTAGAGTGTTTTCCGAGGCTCGGAGGGGTCTCGGTAAAATACTGGTATTCAGCTGTATCCGGTTAGACTGGAAGCTGACCCCAATATAGTTGGGAAAAGGCTAGGCAGATTGATTTTGGAGGGGTCTCGGTATAAAATGAGTAGTAATTCATCTATTAACTGACCCCGGCAAGCGTTGTTACCCCGATTGATCGACCCGTGCGGGTTTTAGTTAGCCACGAGCCCCTCTAGTAGTAGGTATGATGGAAAAGTGTGTAGATAATGTACTAAGAGTACCAAGATGTCCCAAACTCGGGTCTCAATGTCACGTCCTAAGTTCGGGGTAGTCTTTATTCATTGAAAGATCAAGGCCGCTCTTTTAAAAATCTCTTTCAATTCTCGATCCTCCCAAGAATGCCTTACAGATCACCGACCTTTGAAAAAGATAAAAATGCACTGTAAATACTTTCTTTAATACTTTTTATATTGACATTCCTGTATTTTTTAACTGTGCAAGACATCATAAACGAATATTAAGAGCGTTTATTCTAAAAGTAACGTCGCAAATAGATGTCAAATATTTCGCTGTTTTGATTAATTTGGCAATATTACTGTATGTAAATTAGAAATGTGGCTAATTAGCGAACTAGAATATTTATAATGAATTCCAATTATAACACTGAATTTGATGTTGTAACCGTTTTAGATATAAAAAGGTATCTGGAAAGTTTCCAAATATTTTTAAGCTATTGCATAGCTTTTATCGCGGGCTTTGAGCGCGGCGACCGAATCAAGAAATTCCGTAACGTAACGAAAATAAAACCTAACACCCCCCACTCCGCCTACCATGTAATGACGGTTTCCGTGACAACGTGATGTTGTCATGGGAACGTAATTTTTGTTTTATGTCATCACGTCATCATCCCAAGTGTAGCGTTGACAAATAGGAAGTATGGAGGTTACAAATGCTATGCAATAGCTTTACCGCGGCAGCCCCCGAGTGCCACACGTTTTTGTTACATCTAAAACTAAATATTCGGTGTTACGGTAATAGTTATTGCATTTCATAATCAATATTAGTTCCCTAGTTAGCCACAGTTCTAAATTTCATATAGTAATTTTACCAAATTAATCGATACAGGTAAATATTTGACAGCTATTTACGACGTTGTCAACTTTTAGGATAAACTCTCTTAAGCATTTTCTTAGATTGAATGGTAATCAGGAAATCACTCCATCTGTGGGCCTAACAAGAACGTGCAGAGTAGAAAACGGAACGTAGTAGGTAAATACGAACGATTCTTAAGGGGACGATAGCTGACTTTTAATGATTTTATACTGAAGATGACGTCTAAATGAGTAGTGTTAGTGGTTTGAAAAAAATATATGTTAAACTAAAGCATTTTTTTAATATTGGAATATAGGCATATTTTTGATTACTTTTATATTACATAGTGAAATTAATTTGCAAAGTTATGTCTAACGCGGATAAAAAACTGAGAATAACGCAAAATCCATCAAGCGTATTTTTCTAAAAACTTCACCATTTTAAAGATAATTAAATAACTGATCTTTTAGTATACGTGTTTTATTAATAAAATACCTTTTGTTTTACGTGTAATAAATTAATAATGCGTCTAATTTGGGACAGCGCTCCTTGATGGGCGAGTCCTATTACTGGCTGGACGTACGACGCGTTGCGTGAGCTCAGTACAGAACACGCAAGCTAACTATTCAAGGTCACTGTCATATATCTGCGTCTTAAATTGAAAATACTCGTTTCACACATCATTTTTATTTCGTTTTAAAGCTTTTGATGGTAAAGTGATTTCCAACGCATCTCTATTTTTAGATCTACCTATATGAATATAGTACCTTTCTGTATCGTCCAATATTCTATTGAAGACCCTATCGGCTTAATCCGAACCCTAATTAGACCCTTATCTACAATTTGATACTCTCAATTGTGCATTGAAGCAGAAATTTTAATACCCATGAGATATTTTCAATATATAATATTTGTAACAATTAGATTATATATTTTTGTGTTTTTGTTCAATTCACTCTTTGCCTTTGAAAATAGTTTAATAATTACAAAATTATTAGATTTACAATTTTTGGTGCTATTCTATAACCTCTGTCTATTATAATTGAAGCACTTTGAAAATCGTAGGTCACGTAATAAAGGACGTGCTTAGCGTGACAATGCATTGAACAACACTGAGTTCCGCCGACTTAGAAAAAAAGGGTCGGACACACAATGGCGGGTGTGGGAGACCCGGCTTAACAAAAATAACAACAAAAGTAGTGTTATAAAGGACTAAAATTGTAATTGTCAAACAAGTAGACTGCACGGTTGGCGCAGTGGTTAAGCGATTGACTGCTGCGCTTGCGTGTCGCGGGTTCGATTCCCGCACGGAACAAATATTTGTATGACCTACAAGTAGTTGTTCCGGGTCTGGCTGGTTGTGTATGTGAGTTTAAATGTTTGTAAACGCACCCACAATACAGGAGAAATTCCTAGTGTGGGGCAACGTTTTTAAACCAAAAAAAAAAAAATAACCCTGTAACATAATGTTTTGACTTAAAAGAGTGTCCGTGGAGTTTCTTACCCGTTCTTCTCCATAAGAGACTTACTCGTTTTGGAATGGGCGACTAGCGTCACTAACTCAAACTGAAAGACTCCTTACTAAGTGATAAAGTGAAAATTCAAAAAGTCTCTGTAAATGTTTAATGTTCTAATTGAAATAAACGGTTTGAGTTAACTGTTGTGTGTGATTGAAAACTACCTATAAACTACCATTAACGAAGAATTACACCGGAGACTGGTCAGAAACGGCAAAGGAGGGATTCCTCGCCGTGTTATCAGTCACTAAATATTGTACTCGTTACCAAGAGTTTAAAAGTTTCATGTGTCATTTTTTGCGGCACATACTTCAAAACTGGAACATAGCAGCTAGGTTTAATGTACCGGAGTTCAGTTTATGACCAAGATTAGGACTAGCCGGGATGACAAAAGATTTTGGACTAATTGGTAAACACAAGAGGAGCAGTGGTTGCCCAGTTGTAGGTCGTAGGTTCGAACCCTGATAGGCGCTTTATTTAGTGTAAATTATTATTTCATCACCACTGCTCTCAAAATGGTGAAGGAAAACATTGTGTTGAAACTGGCATGTCCTAGAACCAAAAAATTCGAAGACATGTGACATCTACCAACCCGCACCGGGTCTGCAAGGTGGATTACGGCTCCTTCCCTCTCACAGAGAGGAGGACTGTGTCCCAACAGTGGGAACATGATAGCCTGATTATGCTAAGTACAAAGAGGCCTAGTATTACTCCATAACGGCTGAAGTATCCAGATAGAAGTGTGGAATATGTAACATGTTTTTTCAAAATTTTAATCCATGTTACTTACGAATAAAACAAGCATAAATACTCCTCATAAAATTTTAATACTTGGGCCTTTTTTTTTTTGTTTGGGTGGGAAATTATCAAATAACTTCTCCCGCTCTGGGCGGAGCAGGAGGGCGTGTCAGACTCTTACTGACTAAAACCCACCCGTGTTCCTTCGGTTGCCCTGTTGCCGGGGGCCACGATGTCCCTATCGGTTTTCTTCGAACCCTCGGCAGACATTGGCCCTAGCGGACCCCGTCAATTTTGCTGACATCTCTTTGAGGCGCGCGTGGAACACAACGCGCCGTCGACCCGGGCTTGGTCCTTATCGGACGGCGAGCTACCCATTGCTCACCGTCCGCAAGCCCGCGCCTACGGTGATTCCCGCCCCGAGCTAATACTTGGGCCTTAAATGAAAATCGATTCTTACGGAGTATACTCCAAAAATATTACTTAATGCTTTCATAGACACTTATAAGTTGTACTTGAAAAGGATCGAGTAGCTGAAAGTTTTCAACGGTAAATTATGGAATGTGTTATTGACCTATTTTTAGCCAACGACCGCTAAATACTTAATAACACCACTAAATATTGAATACCTTACTAAAAATAAACTCAGTACGCAAATAGGGTAGTACCATTTTATATTGACATCGTTAAAAGATGCGAGATAGTTACTGTGTGTTTGCTATAAAACAGTTCTCATGTGTCTCCTTGAGGAAAGGATACCGATACATTGAAGTTTTAGAGGTATGAGGAATAGGGTGTAAAGTTCACTCATACTCGTGTCTGTCTGGGTGTCGTGTCTGACGGGCAACTGCCCAACGATTGATGTCGGAACGTTATATATATGTCGATCGTGCGGTAAACTCTAATTGCGCGATGCAGGATTTGTATGACGTCAGGATTTTCGTGTGACGTCAGGTCTTTGTTGCGTAGTTATTAAATACGATGTCAGAAACAAAAAAAAAGGTTATAATAGTGTCACTTTTACTGTTTAAAAAAATAAGTTCCGTGCTAGCTTTTACATAAAAAAGATTAAAATATGGACACCACTGTAACTAAGTCTGGATTGTATTTTCGTTTAAGTTACTTAAGAGCGGCCAACCCGTCATACTTTTCATACAAACGCTCGTACGTCGTTATGGCGTCGTAACACATCTTTCTTTGAAATTTTTAAACTAATAGGTGTCTTGTGCACTATTTTTAGGTTTCTGTGAAACCAAAAAATAAAAATTTCGAGAAATAAATTCAGTACAAGCCTCCGAAAATCTGCATTTTTGCACAATTTTTACCTGAACTTTGGCCGTTCATAATGTACTCTTAAATTGTAAAAGTAAAGAAAACATCAGCATAGAAAGAAACCTTGCACATGTAATGGAGATTCTAAATGACAAACATTTATTTTACAAACTAGTAAAGCTTACTCAAAAAAACATATTTCCTGAAACAAGTTTCCGCACACTATTTTTCGTACAATGTTATCGCGTTCTCACTTGCTTGTTAGCAGTTTTCACTTGCGCTGGATGAAACAACATGCTTTTCGTTCATGCTTGTGTTGACGATAGATGGATCGGGAAGGGCCTTCTTAAAAACCACTGCGCAGTAATCACAAACCATCTTGAAGATGAATATTATCTCCGTTCTTCATTCATCCACGAAAAAAAAACTGGTCAAGAGCGAAATGGACTCGCGCACCAAGGGTTCCGTACCATTTTAAATTTTCATCGGCGAGGCCTTTATTCGTCAGAGAATTTTAACACTGCACACTGCCGTGTAGAATATTGCAGTTTTAGGTCAGTACCATCTCTTGACAAATACTGGAACTAAAGTAATTTAAGTTGATGATTTCTGACAAAGTGTGCTATTTAGAGACATTGTTTTATTTTTCCTGTAATATTTATATAAACTTCTATCAGGTAGAATCATTTCAGATTATTCTCTATGAAAACTTCGGAGATAAGGGGAACGGTATTTTTAAGCTATTGCATAGCTTTTATCGCGGGCTTTGAGCACGTCGACTGAATCAAGAAATTAACCCTAAAACCTAACACCCCCCACCATGTAATGACGGAAACGTAATTTTTGTTTTATGTCATTTTTTTTTACATTTTTCGTCAAAAGTCGAAAACCAAGCGGCCTAAAAAAAAATGTTTGAGAATGTTCAAATAGCGCTCTTTCATATGATACCCCCGTTCAGTCCCTGTTGCAGGTTCCTTTTTACCATTTTGGTACGGAATCCTAAAAAGCAGAAAGTTACTCAGGAAAATTGAATTATTAAAAAAAGAAAAGTCCTTTCTTTTCTCTCCAACTTTTCCTTCACACCTTTTCTTTTCATTTCTAAGGCAGCATTCATTCGCGGCGAATCTGATTACGAGCATCCTTCGCTCCGTGAGACACTGCAGTGTGAATACTGCTTTATTAAGGGGGGGTACTAGCTCGATAGTTCATGACGCGTCGCCTTACATTGAAATGGAGACTATTTGCATCTGACCCCGTTCCTGGCGACGAAAATAAAACCATATTGAGCTGAAATAGAATTTGATGCAATATTCAGGTTTTGGGTAACTTTGCAGGAAGTTTTAAGTGTTACAAGGTTGTGGAAATACTTGCTACAATATAAGAGTTCTTGCTGAAATTATAAGTAGTCGACTGAGCTCTGTTAGGGTGAAGATAGATAAACAGATCGTCCAGATATAACAACGTTGTATCACATTCCCGAGGCTGTGAAAATAGGGAAAACGACTTTTCCCAGATATTAGACCTAGATAGATCGATTTTTCGCCCCCGTAAACCCCTATATTGCAACTTTCATCGAAATCGTTAGAGCCGATTTCGAGAACGTGTGTACAAATATTTATACAAACAAATATTATGTTCATACAAATATTGCTCATTTAATAATAAAGGATGTAACCTCTATTTCTAAGTAATATTAAAGATAGACTATTTCTAGTGACCAAAATTATGTCAAGACTTTAAAAGAGACTTTGACCCCGAAGTTTGTATCGCTTTTTTTTTCTCAAAGATAAGGTAGGAAACGTTGACTCCATCTAGCTTATTGTTTTTTTTTTTCAATAATATGATGTGATTCCGACATCCTATTTACAGAATAAACCATTTTATTTCATATCATTTGTATTTACTGTCAACAAAGTTAAAAAAAAAAACAGTGGCACTCCGGGAGTGCCGATAAAAGTGAAAATTTGAACAAGATCGCCTTGGTGGAAGAAAAATACATGTATAGAACATTGGTCCGTAACCTTTTCTACTCGTAAATAAAGAGCACAATCGCGTTTACAAAAGTGAAGTGTCGGTAACGGTGTCACGAGTTCAATTGTTTTTCCCATCTCAAAAATGCCTAACGCGCATAAAGAAGTTTTCACTTCAAAAATGCCCGCAGAGTTGTTACTCGTAGTCTGTTAATTTCTTGATAAATCAGAAATTTCGTATCCAATCTCTCTTATTGTCAGAATATGATACGGAGTATTTTGTTTGTTCATGCAACATTTATTTCCGTAACAAAACGAGTTACGATGCAAGAGAAATAACTACTATGGGAAAAAAGACATAATAGCATAATCAACCCACTGCTGGGACACAGACCCGCTCTCTGTGAGTGGGAGTGGGCCGTAATCCACCACGCGAGCCCAGTGCGGGTTGGTAGATGTCACATGTCTTCGAATTTTTGGTTCTAGGACATGTCGGTTTCTTCACGATGATTTGCTTCACCGTTTTGAGAGCAGTGGTGATGAAATAATTTACACAAAGTAAAGCGCCTGTCAGATTTTGAACCTACTATCTACAAACTCGTAAGTCGCGGCTGTTACCACTGGGCCACCACCACTGTTCTCACCACTTTTAAAATAACGTGGTATTTTGTACCCAACATTCTTGAACCACTCCAATAAACCAAATGCAACGTTTTAGACCGATTTACCAATTACCCATATAAATAGCTCTTGGTTCGAATCGGTCTATTCTCGCACTTAGCACGTACACAAGGCAAAACAGTCAAGTCCGCAGGCTATACAGAATGAATGAATGAATGAATATTTATTTGTTTGTAACAGGGTGGTGGTTTAGTAGTTTTTCGCGAATGTTGAGTTTCCCAGCGAAAGTTGTTTAGTATGACAGGTAGAATCACCTCCTTGACGGATGCAGGTGAATAAATCGAGTACTTCCACTTTGCCCCACTAAGTCGCCCCACTTGGGGTAAAATGGAATGCCTAAAATTTTGCAGTGGAATCTGCACCACTGATTCGACTTGGTGGGGCAGATTCCACTAGATTTAAATCTTGTGGATTCTGCCCCACTCGGGTAGCTTAGAATTTGTGTAGGTGTTTGTATTTTATATTGGTTTAGAAAAGAAAAAAATGTATATCTAAGTAAAAATGTAACTAGGACTGGTAACGTTAGACTAAGAACCTAGGTAGTGTATTTAAATAAAAGTACAAAAATAATTGTTTGGTAATTTATATTTAGGTAAGTACTATTTGTTTCTGGAAGGAATCTGGTTGTAAATCACAGATTAATAATAACACTATTTGTAACAAATAAAATCTTGCTTGGTGGGGCAATGTGGAAGTACTCAATATATCGCCACAATGTTTAAGTCGTATTAATAAATAATTGATAGGTGTTTACAATTACTTTTTATAGATAACGCACCGTAACGTAATGATACTTTTTATACATACACAAGAACCATAAATAAACTCAGTGCTTACACGTTACTGTAAAAATGCAAATAAGACAGCAAGATTCGCACAATGGTAACGGTTCGTGAATTCGATTCTAACACGGATTATTTAATATTTTATATTAAACTAAAGATAGGGATAAGGAGGGGCTTGTGGCTAAGTAACAACAGCTGCACTGGTCGATCGATCAGGTTAAGCTACGCTTGCCGCGGTTGGTCTGTGGATGGGTGACCATCTTTACATACCAAGACCCCTCCGTGCCTCGGAAAGCACGTTAAGCCGTTGGTCCCGGCTGTCATTTGTAGATCTTTGACAGTCGTTACGGGTAGTTAGAAGCCCAAAAAGTCTGACAACCAGTCTTACCAAGGGGTATCGTGTTACCTAGGTTGTGGAGGTCAGATAGGCAGTCGCTCCATGTAAAATACTGATATTCAGCTGCATCCGGTTAGACTGGAAGCCGACCCCAACATAGTTGGGAAAAGGCTAGGCAGATGATGATTAAACTAAAGATATTGGTTTCGTATCTAAGTGTTTGTGTGTGTGTCAGATGTTTATAAAACAACAGGATACTTGCAGGATACAGGACATAATTGCTGTGAAATTAACCCACAATTTAGGAGTAGGTAATACTTGTTTAGGGCAGTTCGTTCAAAGAAGAAATGAAAATAAATGGACTGTACCACCTGATATTTATTTTGCCCACTGTACCTACACTTACAAATAGACGCATTTGCCTACTAAAAGTACCTACAATAGAATTGGTGCGTCATGATTTCATTCTTTAGGGGAATAATGGAGATGTTACGTTCCTATTTGTTGACAGGTCAAATGTGAAAACGTCATAATGGCATACTTATGATTTGAAAATGGCTTAAGAATAATGTGTTTCAAAGTTGGAAACTGGTTTTTAGGGTTCCGTAGTAAACAAGGAACCCTTATAGTTTCCTCATGTCCGTCTGTCTGTCTGTCTGTCCGCAGTCTAGCTCCGAGACCCTTCGTACTAGAAAGCTGTAATTTGGCATAAGTATACATATTAATTACGCCGACAAAGTGGTAAAACAAAATAATTAAAAAAAAATTTTTTTTGGGTACCTCTCATACACGTAAAGTGGTGATGTTCTTTTTTTGTTTTTTTTTACCTATGGTGAGGGGTATCATTGGAAAGGTCCTTCAAAAACATTGTGAGTTTGTCAAAACCATTTTTGGATTCAGGGATCCGTTTGCGAAATATTAAGCTTTAAAGTGCTAATTTTTGTTAGAGTCAAGTGTCCCCCCCCTACCGGCTTAATGGTTAGTTTTGGGTGTGTGAAAAAAATCACAACAGTAGTTTATATAACGAAATTAAAAGGAAAACTATCACAACTAAGTAGGCTCTACAAGTTAACGAGTAATAATCGACCAACTTAACTTTGCAGTTACAAAAACATGTTTTACCATACATTCTAAAACTGAGATACAGCATACTTTTCTGGGGAGGAAGTTATGATTACAACATTCAAAAAGCTTTTGTAATTCAGAAAAAAGCAGTCAGAACCATAGCTAGAATTCAACAGCAAGAATCATGCAAGCCACATTTTAATGACTTAAATATATTGACAGTCCCAAGCTTATACATTTTGGTCCTACTTAGTCACTTATTAAAATATATCTTTGAATATGAGACTGAAGATGAAAGGCAAAAAAGGGAGAGCACAAGAAGAAAAGATCTCCAGATGAAGCAAGTACCTCACCTGAACGTTGTAAAGCATAGCGCCTACCACAAGTCAATAAAAATGTTCAATAAACTGCCGACAGAAATAAAAAGTCTAGTATATACAAGTGGGTTTCGGAATAAGTTTAAACAGTTCTTGTTAAATAAGTGTCTATATTCTATTGATGAATTATATACTTATACAAATTCGATAGTAACGTAATTTATGGATTTGAAATGGAAATATTTATTGAATTTTATGAATTGACTTGTGACATTTATTTTTATATTTTTGATTGATTTTTATGTAGTTTGGATAATTGTAATGATTTAAATATAGATTGCATGTATGATGTTTCTTGTATATTTAGTTATAGAAATTCAGACACGATGTAAAAATTGTTAATGAATAAATGAATTGAATTGAATTGAATTGAATTCCGTATGGGAGAACATATTTTTCAACTACAAAGTTAAGTTTGTTTTTGGGATAAATTCATCCCAACTACGGAACCCTTCATTGTGCGTGGTCCGACACGCACTTGGCAAGTTTTTTAATATAGTTTATTCTTGAATATACACCGTGAAATTTGAATCACAGTTTTGATAGAACAAATGTTGTTCAGACCGTGGTCTACTACCATTCTACAGCATCCAATAAAAGAGAAAAACATAATTGGTTTTTGAAAAAACACAAAAATGACAAAGTTTAAATGTCAAGATTATCGTTACTCCCTACAACACAGACACCACGCATAGGACACAGCATTGTCTACAGGGTAATGTACCTCTATAAACGAAATTTAGTAAGCAGTAGATAATCTTGACATTTTAAACTTTGTCTTTTTTGTGTTTTTACAAAAACCAGTTATGTTTTTTTTTTTAATGGAATCTATAAAATGATAGTAGACCACGGTCTGAATAACGTTTGTTTTAGCAAAACTGTGATTCAAATTTCACGGTGTATACTAATACATCCATGCTAATATTATAGATACGAAAATAACTCTTGGCTTGTGGCTAAGTAATAACAGCCACGCGAGTCGTTCGATCGAGATAAGCTACGCTTGCCGCGGTTGTTACGTGGATGGTTGATCTTTACATACCAAGATCCCTCCGTGCCTCGGAAAGTCCCGGCTGTTTATCGTGAATCTTTGACAGTCGTTACGGGTCGTCAGAACCACGAAAGTCTGACAAATAGTCTTACCAAGGGGTATCGTAACTCAGTAACTGGGTTGTAGAGGTCAGATAGGTATTCGATCCATGTAAAATACTGGTATTCAGCTGCATCCGGTTAGACTGAAAGCCGACCCCAACATAGTTGGGGAAAGGCTGGGCAGATGATGATGATGAAAGTTACTCTTAAAGGCTGAGAATTTTGTCACCGTCACTGTCACCATCACCGTCACCATCACCGTCACCTCACCGTCACTGTCACCGTCATGGTCATGGTACCATCTGACGGCCAACTCTAGCACCGCGCGCGCGCATTGGTCAAATCAATTAGCGCGCTTCTCCGGCTTTCTTCCTGCAGTTTGGAGGAAAGCGAGAGGAAAGGTATTCATCATAATCATCATTTCAGCCGAAAGACGTCCACTGCTGGACATAGGACTCCCCCAAGCACCGCCACTTCGACCGATTCTGTGCTTTCCGCATCCAGCGGATTCCTGCGGCCTTCACAAGGTCATCGGTCCATCTTGCGGGAGGCCTTCTAACGCTACGTCTTCCGGTACGTGGTCGCCACTCCAGAACCTTTCAGCCCCATCGGTCATCCGTTCTGCGAGCAATGTGCCCTGCTCTTTGCCACTTAAGTTTGGCAATTCTTCGGGCTATGTTGGTTACCTTGGTTCTCCTGCGGATCTCTTCATTTCTGATTCGATCACGTAGGGAAACTCCAAGCATAGCCCCCTCTTTTGCCCTTTGGGTGGCTTTTGGCCTTCTGATAAGGCCCATTGTGAGCGACCACGTTCCAGTCACTGGCAATACGCACTAGTCAAAGACTTTCGTTTTGAGACACTGTGGTATGTGGGACGAGAAGATATTGCGTAGCTTCCCGAACGCTGCCCAGTCGAGTCGGATTCGACGACTGACCTCTTTCTCGAAGTTGAACCTACCTAGCCGGATAGTTTGTCCTAGGTAAACATACTCGTCCACAACTTCGAGCGAACCGTCTCTGTTAAGGATGAAGGCGAAATAAAAAACTGTACGTCTTCCAGAATCAATTTGGAGTGTGCGGGTGGTTCAGAACTTCGAAAATACTATGAACTTCACAAGATTTTTTAAAGTTATCAATTATTTTAAAGCGACCTCTAAGCAGTGTTGTGCTTGAAGACAGTTAATAGCAAAAATTGCCAACAACAAAATATTGAGGCCGGGACCACTCGCACTTTGCAACATTGTAATTTATTACAATTAATAAATTTTGACGCATTGCCGACAGATGGCACTAAAAATCCTTAATTTAATCAACCTAGCTTCTGACGTTTCACAAGTGCTCTTGTAGGTTTATGTGATATAAAATATTTTGAATGTTGAACCGATATTGAGACGTGCGTCGTCCACAGTCTCCATTACAGGAAAGATATTACACATCAAAAATTTGCCAACTCAGTTTCTCTTTATCCGTACCATCTAAACAACAGCATAAAACAATATCTGTAACCCATTAAAGAAAGAGCAAAAGGTCGTTAGTCCATTTACGGCGGGGCCAACATACGTCATTTGTTTTATAACCTCTTCTACTAGGACGCGATGGTACGTGGATAATGGGGACTGTCATAACGCTAGAGTTACGACCCTAGGTTTCTTAGCAACTGGTTCTGTTTGAGTTCAGTTAGGGCATAGTATAAATAAGTAACAGTATTATTTCTTATCAGAAAACGGCCGAAACCTCAGTAGATATCAGTACGCAACAGAATCGAGTGCGCGGCAGTTACGTACAGACGTGAAAGGTTTATCTATTAGGTAATTATTTCAAGGTCACTGCCGAGATATAATACTGTTACTTTATTACACTGTGGTTTGGCTTTCAAATTCCGGTTAAAGCCTCTCGATTAATTGAAAATCCACAAGACTTGGTCTGTCAATTTAATGTATTGTTATGCCAAAATACAGAAACTTTCAAAAACTCAAATTACGTTATTTTTGTCTTACTTACGCCTCATCTACCTGCGTATTGGAGATTTTTAAACTCAAACAATTATGAATGAGATGTTGACATTGACAGTGACATTTATTTGACAGGCTTAACTACAGTTCGTAATTGCTGTAAATTCTACTTACGTCAATGTTTCTGGAGTTAAGCCTATGAAAAAAGGCTCAATTTGAGTCCAAAATAAATTCCAGTGTGTTGTTTTGCTAACCGACGGACTATCTGATGATTTGACGTCTGTAATCCCAAAGAAGTCACTTTCAGATAAAGATTTAAAAAAATAATTTCGACGAACCGTAATACGACAAGATTTAATTTCGACAATATAGATTTCCGACCCGTCTTCATTTCGACAATACTTTAGTTCAAAATACCGTAAGTCCGATACTACTGTACTCCAACAAAGCGTTTCGTCGACATGACTTAACTAGGAAACGATGCGATTTCGATGACATACTTTTTTACAACAATGCTAGTAGGTATGAAGCTACAAGTACGCAGCAGGCTCGACTTGGTTAGACTAAGACGACGTTCGCACGGATGTAATAAAATCGCGGCGGGATTTTATTGTGCACTGCATTTTCAACTCTCAGTGTTAAGAGGCTTGCAAACACGGCTCGCAACTACAAATCGAGATGTTTGCGAAATTCAGTTCCAAGCACGTTGCGCTAGTGTGAGTGCCTGTCGGAACGATATACATCTACCACGCACATATTGACAATTATTGCTTGACGCGATAGCACTACTAGCTTTCGACAATTTATGATAAATTTGGATGTGTTCTCTAATACCAAAAATGATGAATTAAAACTTAATATTTTTCATTTTTTTTTCAATAATCTGTAACTTGGTAATATAAGCTATGCTTCTGCAGAAACAATATTATAAATATTGTTTTTTATAATACAGAAAAAAACAATATGAAGACATCTCATTTACGCTATAAAAAAAAACCGGCCAAGTGCGTGTCGGACCACGCACAATGAAGGGTTCCGTAGTTGGGATGAATTTATCCCAAAAACAAACTTAACTTTGTAGTTGAAAAATATGTTCTCCCATACGGAATGTATGGGAAAACATGTTTTTGTAACTGCAAAGTTAAGTTGGTCGATTATTACTCGTTAACTTGTAAACCTTACTTAGCTGTGATAGTTTTCCTTTTAATTTCGTTATATAAACTACTGTTGTGATTTTTTTCACACACCCAGAACCAACCATTTAGCCGGCAGGGGGGGGGACACTTGACTCTAACAAAAATTAGCACTTTAAGCTTAATATTTCGCAAAAGGATCCTTAGATCCAAAAATGGTTTTCACAAACTCATAATGTTTTTGAAGGACCTTTCCAATGATATGCCTCACCACGGGTTAAAAAAATAATAAATAAAACATCACCACTTTACGTGTATGAGAGGTACCCTAAAAAAAAATGTTTTTCATAATTTTGTTTTACCACTTTGTCGGCGTAATTAATATGTATACCTATGCTAAATTACAGCTTTCTAGTACAAAGGGTCTTGGAGCTAGACCGCGGACAGACAGACAGACAGACAGACAGATATAAGGGTTCCTTGTTTACTACGGAACCCTAAAAATGTGCGAAATTAAATTTGTTTAAACTTCATTTTAGAAAAAAAAATTGAAAAAAAAAAAAAAGATGAAGGAGCCTTGATGAACACTGTCTAAATCCGAATAACAACATAATATGGTGGAAATATGCCCAAATTGCAAATGATTTAAGTATTACGTTTGTATGGACAATTCATGCATCGCTGCGTTATTAAGCCGAGCGTGGACAATCCAACGCGCTGGGACGCACTCTCGTCCCAGCGCGTTGAAAAAACACACTATTGGATTTTCAACTCTCGGCGCTTAGCAGAGCGTTGAAAATCCATTGCACGAAAAAAATCTGAGAATTACGCGATAGAAAGAGGCGTAGTTCTAGTAATTACCTACAGTTATATTCATCTAGAATCTAGATGAATATAACTGTAGGTAATTAGCGCTGTACGACCTGAATTGCACTTTATTGTGTTGTAGCAAGAATCGCTTTTTAGGGTTCCGTAGTAAACAAGGAACCCTTATAGTTTCGTCATGTCCGTTTGTCTGTCTGTCTGTCCGTGGTCTAGCTCCGAGACCCTTAGTACTAGAAAGCTGTAATTTGGCATAACTATACATATTAATTACGCCGATAAAGTGGTAAAACAAAATTATGAAAAAAAAAATTTGTAGGGTACCTCTCCTACACGTAAAGTGGTGATGTTTTTTTTTTTTTAACACATGGTGTGGGGTATCATTGGAAAGGTCCTTTAAAAACATTGCGAGTTTGTGAAAACCATTTTTGGATTCAAGGATTCGTTTGCGAAATATTAAGCTTTAAATTGCAAATTTTTGTTAGAGTCAAGTGTCTCCCCCCTTACCAGCTAAATGGTTGGTTTTGGTTGTGTGAAAAAAATCACAGCAGTAGTTTATATAACGAAATTAAAAGGAAAACTATCACAGCTAAGTAGGCTCTACAAGTTAACGAGTAATAATCGACCAATTTACCTACATTTGCGGTTGCAAAAACATGTTCTACCAACTAATGTTGTAGTTAAGTTATTACCTACCAATGTTGTAGTTAAGTTTGTTCTTGGGATAAATTCATTCCAAATACGGAACCCTTCATTGCGCGTGTCCGACACGCACTTGGCAGGTTTTTATTTCAAGGATTTTGGGGACTAAACCATCTGTATTAATTTGATGTCATAGACGAATAGAGCCAGAATCTATTATAAACCCGGGCATAAATCCAGACTCAGCAATCCACGCTACTACTGAGAATTTGAAAATGGAAACTCTAAAATAACACGACAATGCTCAGTAGTCACGACAAATCAACGAGGCAGTCAAAGAAAAATCTTTTTACAAAAAAAAAACAACCGACTTCCAAAAAACCACTACAAAGTGAAAAATAACTTTAATTTCGGAAGTCGGTGGCTTTGGTTTTGAATTTTCGTTTTTTGCCACCGACTTCCGAAATTAAAGTTATTTTTCACTTTGTAGTGTTTTTTTTTTGGAAATCGGTTGTTTTTTTTTTGTAAAATGTTTTTATTTTTCACTTTTTAGTTGTGGTATTCACCCCACACAAATTCGAATACCACTACCTGCTATGTAAATAACAGTAAGAGGAACTTAACATATCATCCACATACTAAGTGGGAAAAAAATCGTATTATTGAAGCTAACTCAAAAACTACCCAAGCAAAGTTAATACAATTTATATGGGACCACACGGCCGGGAAGCACCAGCTTTCAAATGAAAAAAGAATAATCAAAATCTGTTCACCCAGTCGAAAGTTCTGAGGTAACAAACATAAAAAAAAAACTGTCGAATTGAGAACCTCCTCCTTTTTTTGAAGTCGGTTAAAAAGAGGAAGTTTATATTTTAATCTATTAGCCTATTTCTAATTCCGCTGACCTGAAAAATTCATTGTAAGCTTCACCTGCGGGATTATGATGTTAGTATTGTATAACAAAGTAAATGCTGACCAACAGTTACATTAATAGAATATTGTACGATTAGTTGTACAAACAATAGCTCGTATTTCAGATATCGTGTTTTATTTTAGAATAGCTGGGTAAACAGTTGTGTGAGAGACTTTTGACGTAATGAATTTGACGATTCATACGACGTTTTTGTGAACGTTTTGTGTTATAATTTCTACATTTGGACGTAGATTAGCAGAAAGGACTCAACCCACACTATGGTCAAAAATGAAAAATGTCCTAAAGGAACCAACCTTTAGGTCCTTTTTAATTTGTGACCATAGTGTGGGTTGAGTCCTTTCTGCTAATTTACGTCCATTTTTAACCGACTTCCAAAAGGAGGAGGTTCTCAATTCGTCTGTATGTTTTTTTTTGTATGTTTGTTACGCGATTACTCCGTCAATTATGAATTGATTTTGATGATTCTTTTTTTGTTTGGTAGATCATACTTCAGAGGTGGTCCCATATAAATTTTATTAACTTTGCTTGGGTAGTTTTTGAGTTAGCTTCAATAATACGTATTTTTTTCCTCACTTAGTATGTGGATGATATTATGATAAACTTTCTGTCACTGTTATTTACATAGCAGGTAGTGGTATTCGAATTTGTGTGGGGTAGGTATCACAACTAAAAAGTGAAAAATAAAAACTTTTTACAAAAAAAAAAAAACAACCGACTTCAAAAAAACACTACAAAGTGAAAAATAACTTTAATTTCGGAAGTCGGTGACAACGAACGAAAATTAAAAACCAAAGACACCGACTTCCGCAATTAAAGTTATTTTTCACTTTGTAGTGTTTTTTTGAAGTCGGTTGTTTTTTTTTTTGTAAAAAGTTTTATATCTGTAATTTTTAGAGCAGTGGTGGCCCACTGGTAACGCCAGTGGTACTTACGAATAGGTCGTGAGTTCGAACTCAGGGAGGCACTTTACTTTGTGTATTTAATTTCATCACCACTGCTCTCAAAACGATGAAGGAAAACATCGTGAAGAAACCGGCATGTCCTAGAACCAAAAATTCGAAGACACGTGACATCTACCAACCGTAGGAGGAGGAGCTCGTGGCTAAGTAATAACAGCCGCACGGTTCGATCCATCAGGTTAAGCTACGCTTGCCGAGGTTGGTCTGTGGATGGGTGACCATTTTAACATACCGAGACCCCTCCGTGCCTCGGAAAGCACGTTAAGCCGTTGGTCCCGGCTGTCATTCGTAGATCTTTGACAGTCGTTACGGGTCGTCAGAAGTCCGAAACTCTGACAATCAGTCTTACCAAGGGGTATCGTATTACCCAGTTACTGGGTTGTGGAGATCAGATATGCAGTCACTCCATGTAAAATGTGGTATTCAGCTGCATCTGATTAGACTGGAAGCTGACCCCAACATAGTTGGGAAAAGGCTAGGCAGATTGATATTGTGACATCTACCAACCCGCACAGGCCCCGCGTGGTGGATTATGGCCCACTCCTCCCTTTCATCATAGGCTGAATATGATATCGATATCTGTAATTTTGAAGGTGTACCTAATATCGAGTATTCTATCTTTATCTAACATACCTACATACATCATTATAATCCGTTCCAATTATGAGGCATAACATTTTATAGATTTGTTTTATGATTCCGAAATAGTTCTTCTATATGTGACCCCCTTGATTTATAGTGAATTTAGACCTTTAGTGTAATCATAATCGTACTGCCTCGTTGGTCTAGTGGTCGCAAGCGCTACTGTTGAGTATGAGGTCCTGGGTTCGATTCCCGGGTCGGGCAAAGTGTTATTGGAGTCTGGATTTGTGCCCGGTTGATGACAATAGGCTCGCCCCTTATTACATGGGACTTAAACATAACTGGCAAAATGTGGGTGTACTATAGGTACACCTCTGCCTAACCCTTCGGGGATTACAGGCGTGATGTGTTATATTATAATAAGCACCTTTTCATTTTGAATGTTTGGCCGAAGCGAAATACTAATTCCGTGGTACAATTTTATGACACGCGCCATGCGAAGCCATCTTAATTCGTATTGTCAGACGCAACTGACTATTTTACTTTAAATTTGTAATAGGGTTCCGTTTGCCACCCTTCCGGCACGGAACCCTTCTTCTTCTTTTCGTGTCGATGGTACTCTTCTTTATGAGTAATTATATTATTTTATATTATATTATATGAGCCCAGTAGGTGGCCACGTTGATTGCGGCATCAGTGGCATTCTTTTGGTCGTCTGAGGTGCAGGTGAACGGGCAACTAGGACACTCCAGCAAGTGGGGCATGGTCTGATCAGAAGCACCGCACTCGCACTGGGTGTTGGATGGTTTAGTGATCCCCCACTTCGACAAATTGTGTACGGAACCCTAAAAAGTAGCCTTTAAACACACATTAATTTAAGAAGAATATTATTAATTTTAATATTTAAAAACAACATGTCCATAGGCTGTGACAAAAAACATCGCGTGTAGATAGTCAGCCCAACACCAATATTTACTTTGAGTAAATAATATTTTGACAGTAAAGTGTCCACTACTGTCATGCTGTTTACTATCTTAAACAATTAAATGAGCAATATTTGAATTTAAATATCCTATAAATGATTCTTTTTAACTAGTGCGCAACCTTAAACTCGTGACTTTACTCATCATTATGAACAACTTTCACTATGGGACCAAACCTGAAATCGCGAAAAAAAAAATCTGCTGTTCCCTACATTTTGACGAGTTATGCGAAGTTCATAATGATGAGTAAATTCACGTGTTTGACGGGGTCCGCTAGGGCCAATGCTTGCCGGGGCTACGAATATGGGCCGAAAGGGAAATCGTGGCCCCCGGCAACAGGGCAACCGAAGGGACACGGGTGGGTTTTAGTCAGTAAGAGTCTGATACGCCTTCCCGCTCCGCCTAGAGCGGGAGAAGTTATTTTATAATTTCCCACCCAAAAAAATAAGGTTTGGTCCCATAGTAAAAGTTGTTTATAATGATGAGTAAAGTTACGTATTTAAGTTTGCGCACTGGTTAAAAACTTACCCTGTATACATATTCGTAATCACGTTCTCGACAACGGCTCTAACGATTTCGATGAAAGTTGCAATAAAGGTGAAAAATCGATAAAGCTAGGTCTCATATCTGGGTAAATTCGGTTCCTCTATTTTCACAGCCTCGGTAATGTGATACAACGTTGGTATAACTGGACGATATGTTTATCTATTTTCACCCGAGTAGAGCTCAGTCGACCAGGTACTGACTTATACATACGTATAGGTACCGCAAGTCTGACAACCACGTGCCGGGGTTGCGGAAAAGTCCAAGAGGGATATCGTGGCCCCGGCAACATGGCAACTAAAGAAACACGGGTGGGTTTTAGTCAGTAAGAGTCTGACACGCCCTCCCGCTGCACTCAGAGCGGGAGAAGTTATTTGATAATGTCCCACCCAAAAAAAAAAACATGAAAAAGTTTAACAACCAGTCTAACCAAGTTAGGGGTATCGTATTACCCAGTAACTGGGTTGTGAAGGTCAGATAGGCAGTCGCACCATGTAAAATACTGGTATCCAGCTGCATCCAGTTAGACTGGAAGCCGACCCCAACATAGATGGGAAAAGACTAGACAGGATGATGGTGATACTGTCAGTTTTAAAAATAAATGCCAGTACTTTTCTACGTAGGATTCTCGACTAAGTAAATCAATCATTGATCAAAATACTAGCTTCAGGCTGGTTTCCCAGCTATTCGGGAGACCTGCACGGGCCGCTCGCACACGGGAGACCCGTACGGGTAGCGCCCGCAGTACTCTGAAACGAGGAAGTTAGTACGATACGGTTGCTAGCGTTGTACGGGTTCTACCCGGAGCGGGTTGCGTACGAACTAATCCGTGTTGCTGTGAAACAATGTCCTAGCAAAAAATCAAATAATCAATAATTGCGTTTTTTTTTATGCACGCTCTTTTATGCCTGCAGATAATTTTCCGTGTTATTTAATCATATTTATTCCTATAATTGGTTGTATAGTAGCATTATATTCTAAGTACTATTTGTTTTAAATGCGTTCCTTGCGAAGCATGTGTGGCCTGACTATGAATGATAGGCTGAGGAATGATGTGATAAGACAGCGGTGTGATTTAAAAGAAGATGTAGTGACAAAAATTGAAAAGGGTATGCTGAGATGGTTTGGGCATGTTGAGAGAGTGAATGAAAGGCGACTAACAAAATGTATTTACAAGGCTGATGTAAAGGGAAAGGCGGGCGGGGTCGCCCTAGGAGGACATATACTGACCTTATTGGTGATGTTCTTCAGAAAGGCCAGGTGCGTAGTACTCGCAACCGGCGTGCGTGTATGACCAGATGTATGAACGTAAACGAGGCAAAAGGACTATGTAAGGATCGTAGCAGGTGGCGTTCTGTAGTTTCTGCCTACCCCCATGGGAAGAAGGCGTGAGTTTATGTATGTGTATGTATGTATGTACTATTTGTTTTATTTTATTTTGTTATCTATTTATATTTAATTCATTAAACCTAACTTGGTTTCCATACGACTTTTTCGGGTGACCACTGAAAATCAGCGCTGTACTGTGGGTCCCCATAGCACTGCATTATGCTGAGTGGAAGCCTTCTTGTCACAGTCATGACGTGCCAGCAGCTGCCGCATATTTCTGTTTGTGCTCGTGATTATATTTAAATCTATTGTTCTATTTTTCTCTTCTTTTATGCACGTGTTTCTGTGACAAAAAACTTTTTACAAAAAAAAAAAACAACAGACCTCCAAAAAAAAAAACACTATAAAGTGAAAAATAACTTTAATTTCGGAAGTCGGTGTCTTGGGTTTTGTATTTTCGTTTTTTGCCACCGACTTCCGAAATTAAAGTTATTTTTCACTTCGTAGTGTTTTTTTTTTTGGAGGTCGGTTGTTTTTTTTTTGTAAAAAGTTTTTATTTTTCACTTTTTAGTTGTGGTACCTACCCCACACACATTCGAATACCTGCTACCAGTGACAGAAACTTATCATATCATCTACATACTAAGTGGGAAAAAAATACGTATTTTATAGCTAACTCAAAAACTAACGAAACAAAGTTAATAAAATTTATATGGGACCAATTCGAAAGCACACCCTTTCAAACAAAAAAAGAATTTTCAAAATCGGTCCACAATTGACGGAGAAATCGGTGGACATACATAAAAAAAAAAACAAACATACGCGACGAACATATAACCTCCTCCTTTTTGGAAGTCGGTTAATAAACTTATTTTTCTTTCTTTCTTTCTAGCGCTTCACGTATGTCTCCGTTCCGGGAGCCCGCACGGGTCTCCCGGACAGCTGTGAAACCAGCCAACTATAGTTAGCTGTTATTAACTACTTGTGACTTGGCGAGATTTTCAAGGTGTGGGAAGAAATAAAAATGCCTTTAGTTACTTAGGCACACCTTGGGTAGCAAACCAACCTTGATGACTTGCAAATCTGTTCACCCCGGCGTGGGTCCACACACATGAAGCTATTTTTATTTATTTATTTATTAACATTTTTAAGACTTAACAGGTCAACCCAATCTACAAACAAAGTCTACAAACAAGTCACATTTCGTAATATATGCGTACAGTTGCAATTTGTCTGTGTTATTAAATTATTATTTTTTCTTAGCCGTTATTGTCCCACTGCTAGGCAAAGGCCTCCCTACCCTCTTTCCACCTCTCTCTGTCTAGAGCTTCCAAGGACCAATCTTTCTTAAAGGAGTCCAGCTCATCCCGCCATCTCCGTCTGGGCCTGCCGCGATGTCGTTTGCCATTAAGCGGGACCCACTGGGTCGTAAGGTTGGCCCATTGATCGTTTGACATGCGGCAGATGTGTCCAGCCCAATTCCATTTAAGCGTGAACGGATTGTTGTAGTCTTAACCCGGTCCACAAGTTTAATACCAGGAATACTCCGTTCCATAGTTCCATATTATTAAATACTAATGCTTAACTACTAACTTATAATGAATACAGCTTCGATGAGCTAGCCTGCATGACATTGTGTGAGGTGGACATTTGCTGCAGATATAATTTTGCACAGTTTATCAGTGAATAGGTCCACATCTTGAGTAAGTATGATCGAGTTGAGGAGCGTAAGAAGTTATTCTCGTACCTATAACATTATTAGATGTTATTTCGAAATTGGAACAGTTTTGTGGTGTGAAACTGTGATGATTCCCATCACTACAAACTGTACGCAGGTGCTATTCGTGGCCTAAAAATATGCCACCGACCGCACTTATCAAAATACTCAAAACTTTATTGCATTCCACAATGTATGTGGTTAGGTGGTAAACATTTCGCCGCCCCCGCAGAATAAACGCGCAAGTGTAAAAAGTCAATTTTACAGGAAAAATAAAAACCTAAATTGATCCATAACTTTATGACTACACCGAATAGAAGTTTGTTTTTTACATCGTTTAAAATTTTTTTTTTTTTTAATCTTATTAATGTTAAGTGTTAAATAGGTACTGTTTTTGAGTCATTGATAAAAAAACATTTTACAGAAATGTTTTAGTTTTTTTTAACGTTAATGTTACTTTGAGTAATTTTTTCTTATCAACTATTGTTTATTTTTTTTGTTTTGCAATGTAATAAAGATATTTTTTTTGTAATCTAATTAATGTTAAGTGTTAAACAGGTACTGTTTTTGAGTCATTGATAAAAAAACATTTTACAGAAATGTTTTAGTTTTTTTTTAACGTTAATGTTACTTTGAGTAATTTTTTCTTATCAACTATTGTTTATTTTTTTTGTTTTGCAATGTAATAAAGATATTTTTTTTGTAATCTAATTAATGTTAAGTGTTAAACAGGTACTGTTTTTGAGTCATTGATAAAAAAACATTTTACAGAAATGTTTTAGTTTTTTTTTTAACGTTAATGGTACTTTGAGTATTTTTTTCTTATCAACTATTGTTTTTTTTTTTGTTTTGCAATGTAATATTACTTGCGTTTTTCGCAGTAAAGTGATACCGTTAATGGCTATTACGCGTTTATTCCGGTGCAGTCGAAAAAATCTGATAATGTAATAGGTAGGTAATTAAGTTTTTATATTATCAAGGTTGGAATTATAACATTATGTTACGGTATATCATGTGTATGTAACTTCGTAAATAATTGATGTAAAAATCTGGAAAAAATTGAGGCGATGTATTTTGACCTATACATAACGAATATGGATTAACATCAAAACCGCCTCAATAGCACTTACGCGTTTGTTCTGCGGGGACGGCGATTTGCTTGAGAAACAATCTTGGACACTGTCGGGCACAGAAAAAGAAAGATAATAGAGAAAAGGACTTATAATTTATCTTATAACCTAAAATAAAAAAAAAGTATATTTTTAATATTCTATCTATCTATCTATCTATTTAATATGAGTTTTAGGGATTTATCATTTAAATATTCGTTAACACACATTTCCTTAATAATAGATTTTTTTAGTTTATTCGTGAATGGATGGAGTTTTTTTTTTTTTCCTATTTTTCTTTCTTTCTTCTTTCTAGCATCGGCAAAATTCGTAAAATTGAAATGATGAATGCAAATTTTGCTACATCTAAGTTGTGTCGTACTGTAATTTGTTATATATTTTTATTGACATAGCCAGAGGACTTGTTGAAATTTTGGTTTAATGCGGTTAGTAGAACAGCTACAGTGCCGTTCGGTAAAGTGTCGTTGAAATGAGTGCTCTGAGTGGAGTATCTCGATTTTTCCATCGTCAGGTATATTTTATCCGAGGAATAAAATTGACGTTTGACAAAATTATACCTCGAATAAAATTATCATACGACAAGCTGTGCGTCCGATGTGATTTCCCATAAGCAAGATAATGCAATATGGATGACAAAGGTCATGTCAAATGCCCATGTGACACCCGAGTGGGTGTCACATGGGCATTTGACATGACCTTCATGAAGATCGGAGAGGCTACGCTCGAAGTTGTGGACGAGTATGTTTACCTAGGACAAACTGTCCAGCTAGGTAGGTCCAACTTCGAGAAAGAGGTCAATCGTCGAATCCGACTCGGCTGGGCAGCGTTTGGGAAGCTACGCAATATCTTCTCGTCTCACATACCACGGTGTCTCAAGACGAAAGTCTTTGACCATATTGCCAGTGATGACCTATGGTACTGAAACGTGGTCGCTCACAATGGGCCTTATCAGAAGGTTAAAAGTCACCCAAAGGGCAATGGAGAGGGCTATGCTTGGAGTTTCCCTACGTGATCGAATCAGAAATGAAGAGATCCGCAGGAGAACCAAGGTAACCGACATAGCCCGAAGAATTGCCAAACTTAAGTGGCAATGGGCAGGGCATATTGCTCGCAGAACGGATGGCCGATGGGGTCGAAAGGTTCTGGAGTAGCGACCACGTACCGGAAGACGTAGCGTTGGAAGGTCTTCCACAAGATGTACCGATGACCTTGTGAAAGCCGCAGGAATCCGCTGGATGCGGAAAGCACAGAATCGGTCGAAGTGGCGGTGCTTGGGGGAGGCCCATGTCCAGCAGTCGACGTCTTTCGGTTGAAATGATGATGATGAATAATGAAGAATATGGATGGAACTTTCTTTCAAATCCCCTATTTACCCCTTTACAGGTGAAGTTCTTAGTGCTCGCTTTCGCTTTTTATTCTTCTAGAGTCGAATGAATGAATTTAAGATTTTTATCAAAGTAGACTGACCAAGGGTATCGTATTACCCAGTTACTGGGTTATGGAGGTCAGATAGGCAGTCGCTCCATGTAAAATACTGGTATTCAGCTGCATCCGGTTACACTGGAAGCCGACCCCAATATAGTTGGGAAAAGGCTAGGCAGATTTTTATCAAAGTAGACTGAAAAATCAACTCTTAATTATTTAGATAAAATATCAATGAAAATAGAAACAAATATGTTTGCTTTCACATTGTATGCAGTCACTTGAGTGAGGTTTCAAGTGAATTTTCCAGAATAGCACTATTTACCGTACAGAAAGAATGAATATTATCAGAACCATCTGTTCTGTGATCAGAACGAGTTAATACTAACTTCCATACTTCAACTAGGTACGTCAGTAAGCCACGCGAACAAAAAACACATGGAGTAGTTTACTCAAACATTTAAACAGGTTAATAAACATTTAGTTTTATTTACACAAACATGACACAAACGCGTCCACTACAAAATTATTTTGTTTACAAATTTAATAAAACATAGGTTTGTTTACATTGCACTTATGTACCTACGTATACACGTATAACCGAAATTAATGAAGCCAGTTAAAGCCGACTTTTAAGGGCCTATACTACCTCAAATGGCTTAGCATGATCCTATGTTATTTCGAAAATACTGCAGCATTAATTTTGAAATAAATATATGTTAAAGTTAAGGATGAATGTTAAGTACAATGTTAGACGAAAACACAATTCCATAAAAATATCTCGATGGAAAAAAAATACAAAGTTACCTCCAAACCGAACAATAAACCGCTGGTATTAAAAAAATACTTCAAATTAGATCATGAAACTTTGCATAATAACTGAACTAACTATAAAGCAGCGGCTACGTTTTTTTTTTTTTTAAATTACCATTATTTTCGCCGTAAAAAGCAATTACTTAAATAATTGGCGCCTCGGAGCCGCTAGCACCCCATTCCGTCTCGCTCTCACTCAGTCTCCGCGAGCAGTATGGTGCGAGTGAGGTAAAAAGTGAATTTGAGCTGAGGTAGTATGGGCTCTTAAGACGTAAGCAAACAGTTTTTCGGTCATATGTTTTTTTATTGCTGAATGGGCCTGCTCTTGACCTCGATCTCGCATGGTGGAAAGCGATGGATGTGGTCTACGATGGAGCGAGCATGCCCAGATGTTCACGCTTGCTTTGAAAGCTGACGGGTTATACATATGTGGAAAGGAACACAGACGCTGACAGAGAGTTCCACACTTTGGCCGTTCGCATGATTAATATAGAGGAGAAGCTCATAAATACGAATACGTAATTCGTGATTTCGAACTGTGCCCTAATTGCGTAATACAACACAATCACAATCTGTTTCTATCTGAAACAGATTGCTAATCTATTGCTTCATAAGTAGGAAAAAAAAACGTGTGGCACTCGGAGACTGCAGCGGTAAAGCTATTGCATAGCATTTGTAACCTCCATACTTCCTATTTGTCAACGCTACACTTGGGATGATGACGTGATGACATAAAACAAAAATTACGTTCCCATGACAACATCACGTTGTCATGGGAACCGTCATTACATGGTAGTCGGAGTGGGAGGTGTTAGGTTTTGTTTTCGTTACGTTACGGAATTTCTTGATTCGGTCGCCGCGCTCAAAGCCCACGATAAAAGCTATGCAATAGCTTAGTAGTTGTTGAACTGTCAAAATGAAACAAAATTAGGCAAAATAGTTTACGAAAATAAGTTACGCAATTAGGGTACTGGTCTCTAAGCTTGAGTGAGATCAGTTCAAAGTTCGGAGCCGGTCGGTCCCGACTTACGACTTTGTAGGTTATGGGTTCGAACCCAGGTAGGCGCTACTCTGTATAAATAATTTCATCACCGCTGCTCTCAAACCGCTGCGGTGAAGGAAAACATCTTGAAAAAACTGGCATGTCCTAAAATAAAAAATTGGAAGACATGTAACATCTACCGACCCGCACTCTGGATCCGAGTAAGTGGTAGATTACAGTTTATTCCATCTCGAAGTGAGGAAGCCTGTGTCCAAGCAGTGGGAACATTAAAGGCTACGATAGCAATAATTCAAAGGGATATTTGATTGCTGATCTGCAAAAAATCGAAGACAGGTCTCAAAGAGATGTCAGCAGAATTGACGGGGTTCGCTAGGGCCGATGTCTGCTGATTGCCTGGGTTGCGAAGAAAACCGAAAGAGAGATCGTGGCCCCCGGCAACAGGGCAACCGAAGAAACACGGGTGGGTTTTAGTCAGTAAGAGTCTGACACGCCCTCCGCCTTGTCGGAGAAGTTATTTGATAATTTCCCAACCAAAAAAAACACATTGTTATTTCCGAAGCTTTATTGACCAGTATCATATTAATCCTTATCCAATAAAATATGTAATTTACATTGGACATTTAATTTAGATAAAAATACGCCTTGACGTCATATCATTTAGATTAATGGTTTAAAAGATATCACAGATTCAAAATTACGAGTAACAAAATAATTATGCTTAGAGCGCAGCGGTAGGAGTCAATAACCTTTTCCTGAACTATTAGGTATGTAATCCCGGTACTGCCCGGTAATACGTTCCCGTGGGATATTTCCCGATATCCACGCGGGCGAAGCCGCGGGCAAAAGCTAGTAAGTTTTATATTACACTAGTGATAGATTATATAGTACAAAGTTATTATGATTAATTGTTGACCTATCGTCGCCTATTATAATTAGTTTTCGAATTTAAGGCCTCGTTCTATATTCGAGTAAGTTAAGTTTTTATATGGCTTTGTAAAATTAACAAAATGTAAGTAATACTCTACAAATTATTTGATTAGGCTCACTGATTTATTAATTATTATGATTAATAATTTGTTTGTTCGGGTTCTATAATTCATAAGGGCCAGCTCAAAGAACTTCAGAACTGTATTAAGTATAGTTATTTTATTAATATTTGACCCTAAGTTACTATGATTCGATTTATCATGGTGGAAGGAACTTATCAAGATCGACGAACTATGAAGGAAAACATCGTGAGGAAACCGGCATGCCTTTTTTTTTTGGGTGGGAAATTATCAAATAACTTCTCCCGCTCTGGGTGGAGCAGGAGGGCGTGTCAGACTCTTACTGACTAAAACCCACCCGTGTTCCTTCGGTTGCCCTGTTGCCGGGGGCCACGATGTCCCTATCGGTTTTCTTCGAACCCCCGGCAGGCATTGGCCCTAGCGGACCCCGTCAATTCTGCTGACATCTCATTGAGGCGCGTGTGGAACACAACGTGCCGTCGACCCGGGCTTGGTCCTTATCGGACGGTGAGCTACCCATTGCTCACCGTCCGTAAGCCCGCATCTACGGTGGCCGGAAATCTGCCTGTGATTCCCGACGCCCAGGGCGTCTCCTCCTGCGGCGATTAGGGGCACGAGGGCGCGAAATTTGCCTCTCCCTCACGCGTTCCGCCTCCTCTTTCGCGAGCATTATTGCTTCGCAGAAGGAGGTGACGGCTTCCCATTTCCTCTCGCTCCGTACCATGGCCTGAACCAGTGCCGGACGCGAGAGATCAAAACCGGCCATGCCTGACAGATATTTCTCGACGGCATGTGAAGTCATGGGCGGCTTTAAAACTCTGGCACCAGGTTAGTCTCTAACCACACGAGGAGAAGAAAGAAGATCAAGCTCGAGACTTTATGATTTTTTATTTTATTTTGCGTCGTCCTTGATGATTTCCTTGCTATTAAGAGGGTACCGAGCTTTTTATGCACACAAACATGTTTCTATTAAGCTTATTTGAAATAGTAAACAGTTAAATTAAAATGTAAGGAAATAAATTGGTATTATTGGAGATATATAGGTTCTAGACATAATCCGCGATGGAAACACGATTTGGTAAAGTTGGTTCGATAGAATAAATTCGCAAAGTTACCTCTTATCGAGTATTTTTCCTCTATTTTGATACTTTTTTATATAAATAAGTAAATTCATATTATGATTAATTTACTAAAATAAAGTTCATAGATGACTCCAGCGTTTTTGCGCGTTAGTTTTTTATTTAAGAGCAATATGATAAAAATAACAACGAAAAACATTGAAAAAGTGCAAAATTGTGGTTATTTTCTTTACTCTTTACACGTAAAGAAAATAAAGAAAGAAGAAAAGGCAAATGGTCGGTACGCTCTTAAAAATTTGTCAAATTAAAGTACTTCAATTTCAAGGTGTGACTGATTTTTCCTGACTCTGTCTTTAAGCAAGCATTATGTACAATATCAAACCAATAAACTCCAATATACAATATCTTACTTTATTTTAGTCGATAGGTACGTAGTTAGCAATGTTACACCCGCAGCACTCCAAAAATAGCTCGACAAACTCAATCACACAATGTCTAGCGAGGCGAATACCTGAAACGATTGTTAGCACTCCTTCTTTGCTATATAAATGCGAAGTATCTCTAGTTTAGCATAGCATAGCATAATCAGCCTAGAACGTTTCCACTGCTGAGAAACAGTACCCTAATTGCGTAACTTATTTTTGTAAACAATTTTGCCTAATTTGTTTCATTTTGACAGTTCAACAACATTCATTGCGTTATTTACGTTGTTGAGCAGATGTTTTTTCCAACTTATGAAGCAATGGATTAGCAATCTGTTTCAAATCGAAACAAATTGTAATTGTGTTGCATCAAGCAATTAGGGTACAGGTCTTCCGTATGAGAGGGATTACGCTCACCTAGTGCGGATTGGCAGATGTCACATAATTTTCTTCGTAGGAGACAGTTACCTACTTATTTCATTTAAACATCCTTTAAACTACTCCTATAAATTTAGTTCGCGGTCTCGTTTCCAAACATGTAAACAAATGTGTTTTTGGAAAAACTTCTTTAAAACCCACACATAAAGTTCAGATTGCGCTACAATAAAAACAAAAATATGATGACTTTTGCAATAGAACTAGTCATTCTGAAACCAACTTAATATGTACTACTATTAAGTTGATATGAAATGTATATAACGTGTTGAACTTTGTACAGGAAAATCGAACTTCCACACAGACGAAGTCGGTAGTAAATTGAACTGCGAAAATCGCCCTTACTGTTACCAATACAAATTGTTACCATGAACGTGTGTTGATTGTACCACAAATAAATCTATCCATCATAATCCTTTCTTGATTAACCTAATTATGAAGATACAATAAGAATTCTTTCCTTTACATGCATTCCTAAGCTTTTTGGGGCATTCTTCCAAATAAGTGGGTCAGTGGAAATTTAGGGCGTAAGAATAAGGGAAGTTCGCCTTTATGGGTTAGACGGGTTAAAGTAGATAGTTATAGTGAATTAACTTTTTTACACGCGGGTGTCGTAAGCCGGTTTGGGGTGTTAAAAGTATGGACAGCAGTTTCTTCCTATTTACAGAAATTGTAAGGTTTTAAATGTCCGACTGTAAGGCCATGGCGTTGACTTATAGGACAATTTGTAGGTACAGAGCAGAAACGCACATTGATTAATTTGGTCACTGAACAATGTGTGTTGGAGATTTCAGACCATTAGGCTGGCAGGTTTTCACGATGGTAATTATAATAGTACAAGCCTTTTGAAATAGAAGTGGTGGTCGTGGATTCGAAAGGGGGGCTTGTGGCTAAGTAACAACAGCTGTACGGGTCGATCGATCAGGTTAAGCTTCACTTACCGCGGTTGGTCTGTGGATGGGTGACTATCTTTATATACCAAGACCCCTCCCTGCCTCGGAAAGCACGTTAAGCTGTTGGTCCCGGCTGTCATTTGTAGATCTTTGACAGTCGTTACGGGTAGTTAGAAGCCCAAAAAGTCTGACAACCAGTCTTACCAAGGGGTATAGTTTTACTTAATAACTAGGTTGTGGAGTTCAGATAAGTAGTCGCTCCATGTAAAATATTGGTATTCAGCTGCATCCGGTTAGACTGGAAGCCGACCCCAACATAGTTGGGAAAAGGCTAGGCAGATGATGATGGTCGTGGATTCGAAATTACGCAAAATGCCTGCCTTGGGACACTTTCGTGTAATTTATTTCATCACCACTGCTCTCAAAACGGTAACGGAAAACATCGTAAAGAAACCGGCAAGTTCTAGAACCAAAAATTTAAGGACATGTCTACCGTCCCACACTGGGGTCGCGTAGTGAATGATGGCCCACTCCTTCTCATAGAGAGGAGGCAGCAGCAGCGGCCCAGCAATGGAGACATCATAAGCTGATTTGGCTATGCTAAGCCTTTTGATACGAATCTGCGGATACACTGGGACATATTTCTAATTTCAGAAATCTTAAAATAATCGGAAAAAAATATCCAACAAAAAAAAACTACTTACCAACAGTGCCAAGTATTAAACGTTGTCAAATTATAAATCAAATAGGATTATTCTAGTTGACTTGCTGTCATAAAAGACACATGTCTTCGCTCAAGCAAATTCCTATCTCTTTATAAATTCAATTAGATATCAGATTTCATATGACATAAGTCATGACAAATTGCCAAGACATGTTTACATGTTCCTTCTATAAATCATACCCACTAATATTATGAACTAACGGAAAAAAACCGTTACTTAACAAAATATGGAGGTTTCTTTTGTTATGCACATAGAATACACTAGTTTCCGGAATAACGCTAAGCGTAGGCTGAGACGCAGGTGATGCAGCACAGCACAGTACAGATTTTGCAGGGTAGGGCAGGCTAGGCAGACAGGCCGCGAGCGTATGCTGTGACGCAGCTACACAGACACATTCACATCCTGGCTAGTACAAACAATAGACGGGTGATAAAAACACGTGCCGATCTGCACGTATCGCGCAGAAAGTGCCCCGGCTCTACAACAAGACGCAGAGCAGTAGACACATATCTGCGTCGCACGCGCCTGCGCCGCAGCGTACGCAGCTGTCAGTACGTTGATGCATTACAAAATTTGCTCTGCCATGTGCTGCATGGACCTGCGTCTCAGCATACGCTTAGTCTAAATTCTTTAAATGATGGTTTAAACCACATCAAACTCTGTTGTATTGTTTAGAAGAACAACGCGATCAGACAGACATGAAAAGCGATTTTAATTTATAATAATTATGTTTGTAAAGATAAAAATGTGAAAGTTATACGATCTGTCCGCTTTCACGACTAAAACTAAAATACAAGAAAAAGAAGATTGAAATCCGAAGAGATAGCTTGAACTCTGAAAAATTAGATAAAACGCTTTGAAAAACATCAACCACTAGAGAAAGTACGTATATTAGGGTGTTGAAGTTAGTGTAGGAAAGTCGCGAGCAAAAAATACTGAGGTCGAATTACTTTTGTAAGTAGTATTTTCCTGACTTATAAGCTCGAAAAAAAAATGATTATTCACTCATAATAGGTATTTGTAAAAAGCCTTCTGATATGTCGATAACGTGTCTAGGTTCTTTGCAGGAATTAACCTGTCAATCGTAAGCCATTTACAGAGTGTTTCTTTAGATCTTGAATTACTTTGATAATGTTTCTGATCGGTTCTAAAAAAAAGTATAAAGTAGATTGTGATTGACACTTTATTATAAAAATATCAAGCAGTTATATACCTAAGTTGTATTATAAGAATTATGAAGTTTCTAAGCATTTCTTTTGGCAGGGTCGATTGGCGATATCTTCCATTATCACTAAAGTGTTTTGAGAAATCAATGAACTTCTTTCAAAAAAAATGTCTGAGACAAGATTTTAGTTTTTAATATTAAACCAATTTAGGTAAAGCAAGCATTTGTGTCTTTTTTTTTAAAGTGAAACTTTTATTACATCGTCTCAAACTTTTTCGTCTGTGTGTTGCATGTCGCGTGACGGCCGGTCGCGGAGTAGGGATAAAGTGAAAGGCGCTCATCAGAGCAGCCAAGGCCAATATGGCGGCGCCTATAGTTCGCTTAAAAGTTTCACTTTTACCGTGGTTTCATAAAACCACACAATCCTTTTTTTCTTTTTACTCAGGTTTTATAAGCAATACTGCATTTATTCGATAAGATCACCGTCACCGTTTATATTATTGTTTTTACAAGTTTTCTCCATTTACTAGTCAATAATAATCTAACACATTGTTTTTGTGTGATCTTAATGATTGACGATCTGAATTCAAGTACAATTACTCGTAATGGTATTATTCCGTAGCCAACCACAAGCGGCAACTGCAGGCGACGTGTCGCCGTGACACGACTGGTTTCTATGTACTTCTATGTAATACCTTCCGTAGCTAGCGACACGTCGGTTTCATAGAAATACATGAAAAGAAATATATAAAAATAGGTTAATTTGTCACAGCAACACGTGCATAGAAAGACAAGAGTAGGTAAGCAGAAAACAAAATAAGTATAACTTAGTACATATGCAAACATGAGTATAAAACAGAAACAGTCGGCAGCAGCACGACATGACTGTGACAAGAAGGCTTCCACTCAGCATGATGCAGTGCTATGAGGGACCCACAGCACAGCGCTGATTTTCAGTGGTCACCCGAAAACGATGAACGAACATAGAAACTAGTTATGTTGCGGCGACCCGTCGCCTGCAGTTGCCGCGACCCATCACCTGCAGTTGCCGCGACCCATCGCCTGAGTGGCCGCCTTTTTTTATGTGGTAAATTATCAAATAACTTCTCCCGCTCTAGGCGGAGCGGGGGGGCGTGTCAGACTCTTACTGAATAAAACCCACGCGTGTTCCTTCAGTTGCCATGTTGCCGGGGGCCACGATCTCTCTTTCGGTTTTCTACGCAACCCCGGCAGGTATCGGCCCTAGCGGACCCTGTCAATTCTGCTGACATCTCTTTGAGTGCAGTTGGCGTTTGCGGTCAGCTCTGAAATTGTACCTTTAGCATCCACCCTGTATATACACCTACATACCCAGACACAGTAAAAGGAGTCCCCCGGGTATAAGACAAATGGGCTTAAGTGTGTGAGTTTTTGGGACAATTAGTTTAACCTACTTACCCACTTCTTCTTCAAACCCTTTTTCATAAAGGGTACCATAACTTCGTTGTATTTAATACTTAGTATTCCACATAAAAAGTACCTTTTACTGGGGGTTAAAATCAAATCAACCGATTTGTCCTGTATCGTTGGTGAGCTTAGGAATACCGGCTCAGAACTTAGATTATGAAGCCAATGATGTTAATAATAGGTCATAATCTGCCTAGCCTTTTTCCAACTATGTTGAGGTCGGCTTTCAGTCTAACCAAATGCAGCTGAACACTAGTATTTTATATAGAGCGACTGCCTATCTGACCTCCACAATCCAGTTACTGGAAATACGGTACCCCTAAATAAGACAGTTTGTCAAACTTTCGGGCTTCTGACGACCCGTAACGACTGTCAAAGATCCACGAATAACAGCTGGGACCAACGGTTTAACATGCTTTCCGAGGCATGAAGGGGTATTGGTATGTAAAGATGGTCACCCATCCACGGACCAATCGCGGCAAGCGTAGCTGAACCTAATCGATCGACCTATGCGGTTGTTTTAACTGACTTTTAATGATTGACGATAGCTGACTTTTAATGATTTTATACTGAAGATGACGTCTAAACGAGTAGTGTTAGTGATTTGGAAAAAATATATGTTAAATTAAAGCACTTTCTAAATATTTTAAAATAGGCATATTTTTGATTATGTTTATATTACATAGTGAAATTAATTTGTAAAGTTATGTCTAATACGGATAAAAAACTGAGAATGACGCAAAATCCATCAAGCGTATTTTTCTGAAAACTCCACCATTTTAAAGATAATTAAATTATTGATCTTTTAGTATACGTGTTTTATTAAAATACCTTTTGTTTTACGTGTAATAAATTAATAATGCGTCTAATTTGGGACAGCGCTCCTTGATGGGCGAGTCCTATTACCGGCTGGACGTACGACGCGTTGCGTGAGCTCAGTACGGAACACGCAAGCTAACCATTCAAGGTCACTGTCATATATCTGCGTCTTAATTCATCATCATCATTTCAGCCGAAAGACGTCCGACATAGGCCTCCCCCAAGCACCTCCACTTCGACCGATTCTGTGCTTTCCGCATCCAGCGCATTCCTGCGGCCTTCACAAGGTCATCGGTCCATCTTGTGCGAGGCGTTCCAACGCTACGTCTTCCGGTAACTTAATTAGGTACCTATATTTAAAAAACCAAGTGACTAATTAATAGATTAGACGTTAAATACTACAATAGTACCAAAATCCAGAGTCGGGGTCAAAAGATATATTGCCAACTGAGTGAGCATATTATATTGGTCGTACCCTCAAAGCATCTACTGATAAGCTCTAGCTCATCTTCCTTGTTTTGAAAGGTATGTGGACCGAGTGAAGGTTGGTTAAGCCGTGTTGAAAGTGTCAGCGGAGTGTAAGCACAATTATCTATACATATAATAAAACAGTAGAATCCGGTGTTTGAATTTTCATGTAATTTTCACAGATAGACAAATTTGGAGCAGAATATAGGCTTTGTTTCATTAAAATTGAATGTTGCAAAAAAAGTTATCGTCAAACAAGACGGTATTCTGTTCACGACACGTTGTGCACAATTTCTGAGAGTAACCTAACAAAAAGTTCTTAGGCGTCGAAGTATTCGTCCGGTTCGCTGTCATCCGGAAACGTGCCCAGAAGACTGGCAGCATTGCCACGTTGAATGGCGAGGAATAACGAGGAATACGGACGAATACTTCGACGCCTAAGTGTCGTTTTGTTTTTATTTTTAACCGACTTCAAAAAAAAGGAGGAGGTTCTCAATTCGTCGGATTTTTTTTATTTTTTATTATTTTTTTTATTTATGTTCCCCGATTACTCGAAGACGGCTGGACCGATTTGAAAAGTTCTTTTTTTGTTTGAAAGGGTATACTTTCAAGTTAGTCCCATTGTCATTTGGTCACGATCTGATGATGGGATCTTGGAGAAATCGAGGGAACTCTTCAAATATTAAAGGCACATCTATAGCGATTTGGGTATTTTTGATGAGCAGTTGAGATAAGGCTATTGTAACTTAGATAAATTACAAACCAACCCACTAAAAAGTGAAAAAAAAAAAAAACTTTTTTACAAAAAACACAACCGACTTCCAAACTACAAAGTAAAAAATAACTTTAATTTCGGAAGTCGGTGTCTTTTATTTATACAGATAGTTAGTCTTTTAATTTAGTACCTAGTGTAAATAGTTAGTTATGTTAAAAACTGTAAAGTTATGTCAATGATTATTTGATTTAATAAATTACAAAAAGTACTAGGCTTTCATGAAATAAAAATCTATTGCAGTAAGGTATGAAAGATCATCACTGGAGAATGGCTCGACCGATTATCCTGATTTGTTTTTGTTGTATTCGTAATTATCTAGAAAAGGTTTGTATAAAATAAAATTTTGGAAAATCCGCCGGAAAAGTCGGAAATACACCCAGGCGACGACGGGCACGAACAGCTAGTTACAAATAAAAAAACTGCCGTTATTAAGCACCAAGGAAAAATGTCTTCACATTACCTACTTAATACTTTTGAGCAGCCAAAATCCGTAATACAACCCGGCAAATAAATGCAAATGAGATGGCTGAAAATGTCCAAAATAATAAACCAACCTCATTTAAATACCCTAATCCGATGTTTTACGGACGGAAGGAAATCTAAGACGCTGTAAAAAAGGCGATAAGTGAGTACTGAAGATTTTTGTAAGAGATAAGTTGCAGATAACAGGGCATTACCTTAACGAGCGTTTGAGTTTGAAACATACGGGAGTCAAAATCAGACGGGAATGTAATTGTCAGGACCAGAATCTTTAATGTCATATGAATTACAATTGCGCTTACTATGGTCAGTTTTTAGATTGGTAATGATGCCTGTTAGTTGTTGATCCTACTGGTCATGCGAGAATTTACCTCAGTAAAGAAAGAATAAATGTTATTCTTTCTTTCTTTCTTTACTGTGTTAAATTCTCGCAGTTGCTTCATAAAACAACCAATATATTTTCAAGACCATGAAAGGCCTAGAATCTTGGATGTCATTTGAATTACAATTGCTCTTACTATAGTCAGTTTTTAGATTGGTTATGATACCTGTTAGTTGTTGATCCTACTACTCATGCGAGAATTTACTTCAGTAAAGAAAGAATAAATTTTATTATTTCTTTCTTTACTATGTTAAATTCTCGCAGTTGCTTCATAAAAATACCAATATATTTTCAAGACCATGGAAGGCCTAGAATCTTGGATATCATTTGATTTAGAGTTGCGCTTACTGTGCTCAATTTTTAGATTGGTTATGATGCCTGTTAGTTGTTGATCCTACTGGTCATGCGAGAATTTACCTCAGTAAAGAAAGAATAAATGTTATTCTTTTTAGGGTTCCGTACCTCAAAAGGAAAAAACGGAACCCTTATAGGATCACTCGTGTGTCTGTCTGTCTGTCCGTCTGTCTGTCTGTCTGTCTGTCTGTCTGTCTGTCTGTCCGTCTGTCACAGCCAATTTGCTCCAAATCCAATGGACCGATTAAGTTGAAATTTGATACACATATGTATTTTTGTGACCCAAACACGAATGAGTAACGTAAATAAATGAATTTTGAATATAGGGGTCACTTTTGGGTGGCAAACAGGAAAATTTAAAAAAAAGTTATGCTAACAGTACCATGTGACATATCAAATGAAAGGACTTATTGCGAGGATCTTAAATATATTTGTTATATAATTTTAAAATAAACGCTTTTAAAGATATTTAAGAAATTCAATGAAAATTGACCATTCCCCCCCCCTTATCTCCGAAACCACTGGACCAAAAATTTTCAAAAAAATACATAGTATGGCTCTTTACTCATAGATTACAGGAAAACCTATAAGTAGTCTATGGTCTTAATATAACACAGTAAATCTCTCAATATTGTGCGTACAAACTTACATTTCGTCGCTCGGCATCCAATAGGCCCATCTCTCTAGCTACTATAATATCAACAACAATATCAAAAGTGTTTGACAGTCTGCTTAAAATAAAAATAAAACTGCTTGAAATAAAACTGTAAATGTTCATGACAACCAATTCGGGTTTCGGCGTGGTTTGTCAATAGAAAGTGCAGTGTTGTGTCTTAAGCATACTGTCACATGCTATACTTATACACAGCGTGGAACGCCGATTTATGCTACCTTCCTCGACTTATTCAAGACTTTTGATCTGGTTGCTTATGACGTATTGTGGAGAAAGATGGAGAAGGATAGGTTGCCAATGGAGCTTAAAAACATTTTAAATATTGGTACCTATGGTAACCAGATCAATAGTGTACGATGAGCTGGAACTTTTTCCAGGCCATACAGGTTGGAATGCGGGGTGAGGCAGGATTGGCGAGCTCAGCAGCACCAGAGTGGGTTGCTATACAGTGTGATTCTTCATAATGTGCACATATCGAAATGAGGGAATCTTTGCTTAATTTTAACGAAAGAAAAAATATTTTAAAAAATCTAAATATTTTTTAAAACTTTTTATGGAAGTAAAAAAAAAATTGTAACAAAACTGTGTAACTTTTAAACTGAATCAGCTATCGCGATGAAACAAACTCCATAATGATTGGAAGTAAGTAGGCGTCCACATAAAATTAAAATTGAGAAAAAAACTACCCTCAATTGAAAATAAATGTGTTTTTTTAGTAAAAATCTGTATTTTCTCATATTTTTTTACAATAATTATAAAATTTATAAATAAGATGCCCATGAGAATAAAAACTAAAATAAAAAAACTGATACAAAAAATTAAAAAGAAACAAAAAAATTTTGACCACTTTTTCCGTCGATAAAATTAAGCATAGATTCCCTCATTTAGATATGTGCACATTATGAAGACTCACACTGTATTGATGGTATTTGTGTAAATATTAGCTTTGGAGACGATATGGTGCTTCTGAGCGCCAGCCAGTATCCCATAGACAAAAACTGTTAGTCGCAAAACTTTCTGTGTGACCTGGTAAAATAAGCTAAAGTTCATAAGTTTACTAACACAATGAGTCCTTGTTACTTGAATAAAGAAAAATATCTGGATGACAATTTTTTTTTTTTAACGACGTTTTCTAAAAATGAAACCTGGCTAGATCGATTTATTGCTCCCGAAACCCCCTGCATACTAAATTTCATAAAAATTTTGGAGCCGTTTCAGAGATTCAGATTATATAATATATACAAGAATTGCTCGTTTAAAGGTGTTAGATTTTGATTATTATTTATTATATTAATACCGCGAATGTGATTTTTTTTACGAAAATCAGATTTTTCATTCTACACGTTCAAATAAGTGATCCTGCAAAATGTTAAGTTTGTTCTTGGGATAAATAAATTCATCTCAACTACGGAACCCTTCATTGTGCGTAGTCCGACACGCACTTGGCCGGTTTTTTCTTTACTGTGTTAAATTCTCGCAGTTGCTTCATAAAAATACCAATACATTTTCAGAACCATGGAAGGCCTAGAATCTTGGATATCATTTGATTTACAGCTGCGCTTACTGTGATTAGTTTTTAGATTGGTTATGATGCCTGTTAGTTATTGATCCTACTGGTCATGCGAGAATTTACCTCAGTAAAGAAAGAATAAATCTTATTCTTTTTTTCTTTACTGTGTTATATACTCGCATATTTCTTTCAGTACATATAGGACTTGCGAGCAATAATGCAAAGATAAACTGACTAGCAGAGGTCAGTGAAATGTTACTTCATAAAAATACATTTTTTTTTTCGTTAGCCTTCACCATCCCACTACTGAGCAAAGGCCTCCCCCAAATCCTTCCATGCATCCTTTTCCAGGGCCACCTCCATCCAACCCTTGCGGTACGCGTCTAGGTCGTCTCGCCACCTCTTCCTGGGCCGATCTCGGCGCCACCGTCCATCTTCAGGCACCCACCGTGTGGAGACTGTTGCTCAACGTTCACGATGCATGCGGCTGACATGACCCGCCCAATCCCATTTTAGCTTGGCAGCCTTTTTGCCTACGTCTAAGATCCCCGTTTTGGAGCGTAGCGTGGTGTTGCGTATTCGGTCAGTTCATTTTACACCTAAAATGCTGCACTCCATTGCTCTTTGGCAAACCCCAAGGCGGAATTTTTGCGACTCGGTGAGTGACCAAGTCTGAGCACCGTAGGTTAGGAAATATTTTGCCGCAAATATTTTGTCGCATCTAAAAAGTTTTTTGTCCAAGGCGATGCTTAAAATGAATGCAAAGAAAAACAGATTTTTCCGCGTCCGTTTATAATCGAATGAATTTTCTACCGTTTTTAGTTTGCATGCATTTTTCTGAAGGGTTATTTATTTTCATACAGGCACACCGCTTTTCGGTTGTGAAAAATTAAATAACCTAGCCGTCAGAACTCAGAATATTCCAGCAAAAAAAAAGTGTTTTTATGTAAAAGCACTACGAACTTCATCGGAAATTCTGTGCAGAATATAGAGTAACATTTATTTATTTATCCGTGCTTTACTAGCTGTTCTCACAACTTCATTCGTAAAGATAAATCATCATCATCATCATCAGCCTATAAATGTTCCCACTGCTGTGACACAGGCCTCCTCTCTGTGAGAGGGATCGGGCCGTAATCCACCACGCGGGCCCAGTGCGGGTTGGTAGATGTCACATGTCTTCGAATTTTCGGTTCTAGGACATGCCGGTTTCCTCACGATGTTTTCCTTCACCGTTTTGAGAGCAGTGGTGATGAAATAATTTACACAAAGTAAAGCGCCTGTCTGGGATCGAACCTACGACCTACAACTCGTAAGTCGCGGTCGTCACCACTGGGCCACCACTGGATAAATATAAATAAGGATAAATATTATCCTAAACCCTGCCAGAGAAACTTTAGAAGGTGTAATTGAATTAACTGAAAATATTTTAAAGGGCCATTGTACTCATCTTTATAAACAACTTTAACTATGGGACAAAACCTGAAAACGCGAAAAATTAACCAGCCGTTCCCTACATTTGGTCGAGTAAAGCACTTACTAAGGGCATTTGAAATTGTAAAGCTTAAAACTTAGGCAGAAAGAAAGAAAGAAAAAAAATAGTTAGGCTAGGTATTCATTGACCCCAATGCCAATACTTGCTCTAAGAAAACACCCTTTATCATTTCAATTAACGGTACTAAAGTCTGTTCTTATTAATATCGGGACATTAATTTGATATTCTTTGGTTAGTGGGCGGTAATAAAGTGAAACGCGTGGGTTCATGAGAAACAAAAATAGGTATAATATTTTTGCCGAAAAATATTATTGTAACAATATTGGTTTGTATTTCAGTAGTTCTATATTTAGGTATTCAATCAATCAATCAATACGTTTATTTGTGAAACATTGGTGTTTACATAAATATGGAGGAGGAGTAAGAAGGAGGACGAGGAGGAGGTAGGAGTTTGATTGATGACCCGACTAACAATATCGATTCTAACGTTAGAAAAAATATTTTTCGTGGGGCTTAATTATTCCAGAATAGAAAGAAAATATTACCTAACTTCATCTAAATCTAAACTAATATTATGAAGAGAAAAAAATAAATTTTTTGTTTGTTTGTTTGTAATTAATAAACTCAAAAACTATTGGACCGATTTACAAAATTCTTTCACCAGTAGAATACTAACACTGAGTAACATTTTTTTTTTTTACTTTTGGATTTTCCTTTTTTCTTCATCTTTGAAGGGCTTACATTCGGCCACATCTCTGCACCTAATGCAAGTGAAGATTCAGTCAAAATTTGTAAACTGTAACATAACACATAACATCACGCCTTGTTTCCCCGAAGAGTTGGGCAGAGGTGTCCTTGTAGCAGGTACACCCACATTTCACCAGTTATGTTTAAGTCCCATGGAATAGGGGGCGAGCCTATTAAACTGTAAAGTTTACTTACAGAGACTTCACAGCGTTCCAATTTTTTACCACAAGCGTTTTGCCATATAAACCTTTATCCCCTATGTTTCTACATTTCAGCACTCGCCTAATCTAACAGCTATAAACAAGGATACAATCGTAATAAACATCGCGAATCTCAAACGAATAGCTGACGAGATTCAGTCGGGGATAGGGTTACCATCTGACAGGCATTTGCCGGATTTGACAGGCATTTTACGGTTAAGACAGGCTTGCGGCCGGCGCTAAGCTGAGACAGGCATTTTTGTAATTCCCTAATAAGTGCACAGTTGAGTAAAGAAAGGAATCGCTTGACACTAGAGTCAGAAAAAAATGAATTTTTGACGAAAATGACTTCGGAAAAATATCACTCAGTGTGGTAAGTTAGTTTTTTCTAAATTCGTTTAGTGTTAGTAAATTATTCATACTTACTTTTGAACTTTTCTTTTTGAATGGATGCATCTTTAAAACTATCTGCTGCATATTATTTATTTTAAGACGTACAGTTTTTTTACTACAGACAGGCATTTTTCTGAAAAATCAGGCATTTTGTACATCCTAGACAGGCATCCTCCCTTACATAGATGGTAACCCTAGTCGGGGATAACTCCAGCTTAATCTAAAGGCGTATAGCGCCGCGACTTGAAAATCCAACAGTTTTTTTGACGCGCTGAGATGCGCTATGTTGGATTGATAATGCCCGGCTCGTAAGTTTAGACACCATTTTTAACCGACTTCCAAAAGGAGGAGGTTCTCAATTCGACTGTATGTTTTTTTTTTTTTTGTATGTTTTTTACGCGATTACTCCACCAATTATGAATTGATTTTGATGGTTCTTTTTTTGTTTGGTAGATCATACTTCAGAGGTGGTCCCATATAAATTTTATTAACTTTGCTTGAGTAGTTTTTGAGTTAGCTTCAATAATACGTATTTTTTCATATATTATGATAACTTCCTGTCACTGTTATTTACATAGCAGGTAGTGGTATTCGAATTTGTGTGGGGTAGGTACCACAACTAAAAAGTGAAAAATAAAAACTTTTTACAAAAAAAAAAACAACCGACTTCAAAAAAAAAACACTACAAAGTGAAAAATAACTTTAATTTCGGAAGTCGGTGACAAAGAACGAAAATTGAAAACCAAAGACACCGACTTCCGAAATTAAAGTTATTTTTCACTTTGTAGTGTTTTTTTTTAAGTCGGTTGTTTTTTTTTTGTAAAAAGTTTTATTCGTTGAAAATCTGCGTTGATACTCCAAAATGGGTGATTTAGCTAATAATACGGATTATTAAATTAAATTAAAAACTTTATTTCGAACCAAGACTCATAGAGGATTAGTAACAATATCCTTAAAACTACGTGTTAGTAAACAACACAATACGGTGACACTTGTAACTGACAACAGTGAACTATATATGGACAGTCCACTCTGTCAGCTATCATTTTCAGAACCCTGTTGGGGCTGACCATGACTCGTGCATCAATATGCAGCGCGCTTGCGCACATACACGCGGAGACACCAGGCACTGACTGATTTAAAAAGTTTGTTATCTGCTTTTACCAGAAGATACACCATTTTATTCGTTAAAAATCTGCGTTGATACTCCAATATGGGTGATTCAGCGATTAATTCAGATTATAGGAGGCACTGGTACTGATTCCCTCGTTCACAAACTAAACTAAATTTAAATTCAGTGCATCTTTTTCTTTCTATTTAATTAAGAAAAGGACAGAAGATAAATTTTTGTTTGGTCCTGTCAAATTAATCAGCGCCTGTCACTACTCTATAAAAGTTTAGGCGTGATTAAAAACTTGCCTACTAAAATTACGTCAATTTACGTCAAGCGCTGATTAATTTGACAGGACTAAACTAAAATTTATCTTCTGTCCTGTTCTTAATGAAATAGAAAGAAAAAGATGCACTGAACTTAAATTTAGTTTAGTTTGTGAACAAGGGAATTGGCACCACTGACTGATTTAAAAAGTTTGTCATCTGCTTTTAACAGAAGATATAGCAAAATGGGATGTCAGAAATTGAGACCTCGAAATAATTTATAAGACTTTTACTCTCAAACTATAAATTAAATTCATAAACACGGCGTAAACGACTCTACACGACTATTCTGTAATAATAATATAGTCATAATTATTGCTTCGTAAAAGCTAACTCCCACGTGTAGAGAGAAATTATCTTATTTTTAGCAACAGACAGGATATCTACGATTAGCATTATTACGTACAATGCATTATCTACAACAAAAAGGTAAGTGCTTGCTTCGGACAGAATCGAAACTTCCCGTTATCGAAAACAATAATTTGATATTATAATATCTGACATAAATCTCATCAGAATTGACAAAAATTCAAAATATTCTTCCACTTCACATGTGCATATTATCAAGCCAGTCTTTCTGAAGGGATTGACAGAGTTATACACCCGCATTTGGTCAATTTTGAGTTAGTCTTATAACTACCTAATGGGGGCAAACCCATTGCCATTAAACGGGTCCACATCCTCCTTGCTGCTACTGAGAATTTTCTAATTCAAAAACCCGATTACTTGGCCCTACCTGGATATCAAACCTAGGACTACACACTTGGCAGCCATGCATGCGTCCACTAGACCAACGAGACAGTATCCATACTAATATTAAGTATCCATACTAATATTAAGTATCCATACTAATATTAAGTACCTGCTCTACCGAGCTCTGCTCGGGTGAAAATAAAGAGTGCTCATTTAATAGTATAGGTCATAGGATATTCATACTAATTCCATGTTATAGTACACAAACCTACACATCAAGCTATACATTTCCAGTTTATGCTGATCTCGCGTTGTATAGTATTTCCGTACAATGCGAGGTCAGTTTATACTGGAAATGTATAGTTTGATGTGTAGCCGTGTGTACATACAAATTCCATGATACCATGTCAGTAGCCATCTTGTTCTAAACTTTGGGCGACCGAGCTCTGCTTGGGTGAAAATACGGAGACCTAGCTAGATCGATTTTTTGCCCCCTATTTATTTATTAAAACTTTTCACACACAAAAAGGTACAAAGGCGGACTTCATATATTGCAACTTTCATCGAAATCGTTAGAGCCGTTTTCGAGAACGTGATTATATATAACTAGCTTCTGCCCGCGACTTTGTCCGCGTGGAATAATTAATTTGGGCGTATTTATTTGGATAAGGATTAATATTTATTTATTTATTTAAATTCTTCACACACAGAAAGGTACAAAGGCGAACTTAATGCCTTAGGCATTCTCTACCAGTCAACCAAGGGTAGCGAAGAGATTCGATGGCAGGTGCTCTGTTTGAGAGGAAAAAAGAAAAAAAAGAAAATATCATTATATCATGTTTATAAAAACACCTTCGCAATTAATGTATTATTGCTTAGTTTATTTGTGCCCTGGCTGGAGGCTTTGAGTGTAGTAGCTTAAGGCAACCACAGGATTGACCGGTTAAACAGCTACGGTTTTCGGAACCACCTGTGAGATGCCCAACAGAAAAAAAAAAAATGTATTATTTTAGAATTAATTTGGTTGGCATAAAAAAGGTTATAGTGAGCCAACCTTAAAAGATAGACATGTGCTGTCGCGAGGGAGATAAGAACTTTTAAAAGGAAATAATTCTGTCATACATGATTTTTGCGAAACTTTAACCGTTTACGCAGCGCACGCAGCGGAAGCTCTCAAAAGGAAAAAAAAAACTCCCGATTTCGAAATATTCTTCATTGGTGCTCCGCTCCTATTAGTTTTAGCGTGATGATATATAGCTTATAGCCTTCCTCGATAAATGGGCTATGAACATTGAAATAATTTTTCAAATCAGACCTGAGTTCCTGAGATTAGCGCGTTCAAGCAAACAAACTCTTTAGCTTTATATATTAGTAATAGATATAGATGTATAAATATTGTTCATTTAATAGTTTAAGATTCCATAGTCCATACTAATATTATAAACGCGAGAGTAACTCTGTCGTTCTGTTACCTTTTCACGTCATAACGGATGAACAGATTTGTATGGGCACACGGATAGACCATGACCTGGGTTACGATAAAGGATACTTTTTATCGCAATAGTTCTTTCCCGTGGAATTTCCGAACTCCACGCGGGCGAAGTCGCAAGCTATAGCTAGTTTTTAAACGACTTCAAAAAAAGGAGGAGGTGCTCAATTCGACTGTATGTTTTTTTTATGTTTGTTACCGCGTAACTTTCGACTGGGTGAAACGATTTTAATGATTCTTTTTTTATTTGAAAGCTGGTGCTTTCCATGTGGTCCCATATATATTTCATTAACTTTGTTTGAATGGTTTTTGAGTTAGGTTCAATAATACGTATTTTTTTCCCACTTAGTATATGGATGATATCTTAAGTTACTGTCACTGTTATTTACATAGCAGGTAGTGGTGTTCGAATTTGTGTGGAGTAGGTCACCTCAACTAAAAATTAAAAATAAAAACTTTTTACAAAAAAAATCAACCGATTTCCAAAAAAACACTACAAAGCGAATAATAACTTTAATTTCGGAAGTCGGTGGCATAAAACGAAAAGTCTAAACCAAAGACACCGACTACCGAAATTAAAGTTATTTTTCGCTTTGTAGTGTTTTTTTGGAAGTCGGTTGTTTTTTTTTTTTTTTGTAAAAAGTTTTTCTTTAATATATTCAAGCAAAATCAGCCAATAAAGTTCCCACTGCTGGGACACCGGCCTCCTCTCCGTAATCCACCACGCGGGCCCAGTGCGGGTTGGTAGATGTCACATGTCTTCGAATTTTTGGTTCTAGGACATGCCGGTTTCCTCACGATGTTTTCCTTCACCGTTTTGAGAGCAGTGGTGACGAAATAAATTACACAAAGTAATGCGCCTGTTTGGGTTCGAAACCACGACCTTCAAAGTCTCATTATGTCCAAAACAAACATAAAATATACGTACTATGAATAGTATTTTTTCTCTTCCATTTCTTTTTATTAACAGACAGGAAGACGGTTATACGCACATTTCCTTTCATCGAATCCCCCTAGTTGGGGAAGGGCCGTAATCAGAGACTTATGAACGCTATTTTGGTGTCGACATCGATTTTTATTATTGCTTTAGTGCTAGATTATATTGCCGACTACGTAGTTAGGTGAAAAAATGGGAAATTAAATTAGAAGTAATAAAAAACTAAAGATGTAGACATCACCAAAATCTGCCTTTCTCAACTGTGTTGGGATCGGCTCCCAGTCTAACCGGATGCCGCTAAATACCAGTATTTTAGATGGAGCGACTGCCTATCTGATCTCAGATAAACTCAAACTCAACGCATTTATTCCAAATAAACCAATTACACCCCTAACCGCCGCAGGAGGCGGCGCCCTGGGTGTCGGGAATTACAGGCAGAATTCCGGCCACCGTAAGCGCGGGCTTGTGGACGGTAGGCAACTGAAGGAACACGGTGGGTTTTAGTCAGTAAGAGTCTGACACGCCCTCCCGCTCCATCCAGAGCGGGAGAAGATATTTGACAATTTCCCACCCAAAAAAAAAAAGTACTTTTGAATTGTCAAGGGGTCGGTCAGTCAGGAAAATAAAGATAGTTGCCCATTCCAAAGCGTAGTAGGTACCTATGAAGAAGAACGGGCAAGAAACTCCTCGGACACTCTTTTAAATCAAAATATTGTTACAAAATATTAGTAACATCATTCGTGTTGAAATTATACATGTGAGATAGTACATAAAACATGACACCCCTTGGTAAAACTTTCGAGCTTCTGACCATCCGTAACGACTTTCAAACATTTACAAATGACAGCCGAGGCTAACGGTTTACGTACATAGTTATGTGGAAAAAAAACAATGGCACTTCGGGAGTGCCGACAGAAGTGAAAACTTGAACAGAATCGGCTTGGTGGAAGAAAAATACTTGTATAGAACATTGGTCCGTAACCTTATCTAAATAAAGAGCACAGTCGCATAAACAAAAAAAAAATACTTCCGAAACCTTTAAAGTAAAATTACTTGCATAGAACACTGATCCGTAACGTAATATAAATAAAGAGCACAATCGCATTCAAAAATGAGGTGTCGGTAACGGTGTCGCGAGTTTAATTGTTGTTACTCATCTCAAAAATGTTCAACGCGCCTAAAGCAGTTTTCAATAATAAAAAAAAAAAATCGAAGTAAAGGCAAAACCCGAAGACATAGGCTTTTTCTAACTAATGCTTTCAGTATTGAGTATTTCAGTTTTTCATTTTCAGCATAATTTATGTCTTTGCTATAGGTTATTGGTCCATTTGCCTGTATCTTATACGTTAAAATTAATATCTCCAAATAGACTTAACATTAACAAGTTTGTCTAGATTTATTAGCAGCTTTAACAAGCATTAAAACCTTAAAACAAGATTGTATAAGTAGGTATTTAAGTAACTACTCAAATAAGTTTGTTTGTAATTCTACTTGAGTTGTTTATCCAGTCTTCAAGGCACTGCGTGGCAGCGTATTGTATGAAACTTTTAGAAGATTATAATATTTTGTGCAAAAAAAAATTAAAACTTTTACTTAAAAAACAGTTTTTAAAGCGCTGTGCTGACTTCAGCAAGAAATGTAGAGAAAAGCTTTAGAAAAAACAAATTTTCTATCGGTTGTCTTACTCAAAATTAATAATAATTATCACCTCGTAACGCCAATGGCCTCTTTCTAGCATTAGAAAAACATACAGATTTTCTGATAACTAAAAAATGCTAGATCAGCGCATCTCCTAAACAAAGATTTACACTCAAAATGCATCACAATCAGCCTATAATGTGTCCACTGCTGGGAGACAGGCCTTCTCTCTTCGAGAGGGAGTGGGCTACCTACCACAGGGGTCAAGTGCAAGTTGGTAGATGTCACATGTCTTGGAATTTTTAGTTCTCCTTCCTCACGATATTTTCCTTCACCGTTTTGAGAGCAGTGGTGATAAAAATATTTACACAAAGTAAAGCACCTGCCTGGGTTCGAACCCACGACATACAACTCGTAAATCGGGGCTGTTACTACTAGACCACCATTGCTAAATATGCATACACATTTCATTAATACAAAACTCAGACTTTAGACCCATGTAATCTAATAATACACAAATTTGAAGCTAAAGTTAAGTTTACATTAATTATCCTTTAAGCCTGCCAGAGGTTGATGACTACTGTATGTCCCTCGGCAAACTTCGTGTTTCGTCAGTTGTAGGATTTCTATCAGTTGCCCTTTACACTTAGTGCAGACCGGACGCTCTCAATCGACTTGGAAGTATACAGAGTTATTAATACTCTTTTTTAACTTAATGTTATTTTGTCACAAAATGGGAGGAAAGCTGTTAAAGTCGCAGGCACGACAGATAGGAAAATAGTTTTACAGATCTATATAGTTCACACAGAAATCAAAAGAAAACAACAATAAAGTACTTAGTTCTGAATTCAAATTATTATACACGATAAATCTAATAATTGATAGACATGAAAATTAGCATTCATTTGTATTCGGAAATGTGATGATACCCGAGGGACATAAAGAAAATAGAAATACTGTACGTGATATAAATGATTCTATAGCTTTCATTAGGAGCTGTCGATTAGATTTTGTTTATGCTTCGTTTAGCGTAGCTCTACTAAACTAAACAGAGCGTAAGATATCTATTATTTTAACACGTTCTGCACTATTATCGAGTTGGAATCTATTTATCTTCAATGTTAAGTAAGAAATATGTCGACAATCAGTAGCACGAAAGTCTGAGAACCAATCTTACAAAGAGGTATCGTGTTACCCAGTAACTGGGTTGTGGAGGTCAGATATGCAGTAAGTCATTCTAAGTAAAATACTGGCATTTTTGAGATGGGACTAAACCATTGATTTCTTGACACCATTAAACGCGATTATGCTCTTTATTTATATTTCGTTACGGATTAATGTTCTATGCAAGTATTTTTACTAAATTTTTTTTTTTAGTATATACTTCTTTAGGCACGTTGGGCATTTTTGAGATGGGAAAAAACAATTGACTAAACCATTGATTTCGTGACACCATGACACCTCATTTTTTAACACAATTGTGCTCTTTATTTATATTACGTTACGGATCGATGTTCTAAGCAAGTATTTTTACTTTAAAGGTTTCGGAAGTATTATTTTTTGTAAACGGGATTGTGCTCTTTATTTAGATAAGGTTACGGACCAATGTTCTATACAAGTATTTTTCTTCCACCAAGGCGATCTTGTTCAAGTTTTCACTTCTGTCGGCATTCCCGGAGTGCCACCACTTTTCTGAATTACTAACATTACATAGAGATAAAGGCTAACCAAAGGTTCTAAGTGTAGTGCTTATTTTCGGAAAAAGCAACCCACGTGAAGCCTAGGTATACAAACAAAGGATATGTGCCGCGCCCATGTATTTGAAACATTTTTGAATTAGCACAATATTGTGTAGGTACCTATTTGAAGCATTTTTCAATTGGCGTGTTAGTATCTGTATGTCGCATAGTTTCCGCACAGTTTTGACACAAGATTTGAAAGGTATGAAGTCGAACCTGCCTAGTCTTTTCCGAAATATGTTAAGGTCGGCTTCCAATGTAATCGGATGCAGCTGAATACCAGTATTTTACATGGAGCGACTGCCTATCTGACCCCCATAACCCTGTTACTGGGTAACACGAAACCCCTTGGTAAGACTGGTTGTCGGATGGAAAAGGTCGAAAGGTGCAAAGTGCTGACACTTATTTCTAGGAATCGAACAAAATGTTTTTGGTAGTACTTACCTAGATAGATTTCAGTCTGTTGAGGTTTAGTTACCAGGCTTAGTTTCCGAGAAATAGCTGGTTTCGAAACCCAAGAAATAGGTTCTTTCAAGAAACGTGTATTTCAGTAAATAGTTTTATTATTGGAAAAGTTTTGTTGTTGTTATGTTATAAATATTAGTAACTAGCTGACCCGACTGTCGTTGTCCTATCCAAACAATATGGTCTTGAGTTCATACAAAAATCCTATAGAAAGAGGACTTTGAGCTTTTGCCGAATTTGAATATTTTCCGGGAAACATTACCATATTTTTTTCCGTAAGAACTTGATTCGAAATATTTCGAACATTTTAATACAAAAAAATCCAAATCACAGTGCAGCCTTTCTGGAGTTATGCGCTTACCAACGAGCATTTCATTTTTGAAGTAAAAACTTCTTTAGGCGCGTTGGGCATTTTTGAGATGGAACTAAACCATTTATTCCGCGACACCATGATGACACCTCATTTTTGTAATCACGATTGTGCTCTTTATTTATATTACGTTACGGATGGATGTTCTATGCAAGTATTTTTGCTTTAAAGGTTTTGTAAACGCGATTGTGCTCTTTATTTAGATATGGTTACGGACCAATGTTCTATACAAGTATTTTTCTTCCTCCAAGGCGATTTTGTTCAAGTTTTCACTTCTGTCGGCACTCCCGGAGTGCCGCCACTTTTTTAAATGTATGGATTGAAATATATAGATTTCAATATCTTTATGATTCATCATCATTTTTAACCGACTTCCAAAAAGGAGGAGGTTATATGTTCGTCGCGTATGTTTGTTTTTTTTTTTTATGTTGGTCCATCGATTTCTCCGTCAATTGTAGACCGATTTTGAAAATTCTTTTTTTGTTTGAAAGGGTGTGCTCTCGAATTGGTCTCATATAAATTTTATTAACTTTGCTTGGATAGTTTTTGAGTTAGCTACAAAATACGTATTTTTTTCCCAATTAGTATGTAGATGATATGTTAAGTTTCTGTCATTGGTAGCAGGTAGTGGTATTCGAATGTGTGTGGGGTAGGTACCATAACTAAAAAGTGAAAAATAAAAACTTTTTACAAAAAAAAACAACCGACCTCCAAAAAAAACACTACAACGTGAAAAATAACTTTAATTTCGGAAGTCGGTGGCAAAAAACGAAAATACAAAACCCAAGACACAAAAGTTTTTATTTTTCACAAAATAAAAAAAAGTAAAGTTTTCTATCTTTATTTTTAAGGTTAATTGAGTTTATTTAACAAAATCTTCAATTAAGATTTGCAAATTGGACCCTGGACCAGATTTCATATAATACCTGACAATGCGAAATATATTTTGTCAAAAAATACAAAATTGACACATTTTCACGACAGGCGCTGTTCAATAAACCAGAAAATATTGTTTGATAGAAACTTGTAAAACTGACAAATTGTCAGATTGTAACCTGTTGATTTTATTACATAGGCCCTTGGATCTTAGTGACGGAATTTTACTGAATAAATTTGCCAAATTATTTAATGAAATACTCATCATCATCATCAGCCTATAAATGTTCCCACTGCTGGGAGACAGGCCTCCTCTCTGTGAGAGGGAGTGGGCCATAATCCACCACGCGGGCCCAGTGCGGGTTGGTAGATATCACATGTCTTCGAATTTTCGGTTCTAGGACATGCCGGTTTCCTCACGATGTTTTCCTTCATCGTTTTGAGAGCAGTGGTGATGAAATAATTTACACAAAGTAAAGCGCCTGTCTGGGTTCGAATCTACGATCTACAACTCGTAAGTCGCGGCCGTTACCACTGGGCCACGACTGCTCTTTGAAATACTCGTTTTCTTGTAAATAAATAGGTAATTATTCCGACTCCTCGTTGGTCTAGCGGTCGCAAGCGCTACGGCTGAGTATGAAGTACTGGTTTCGATTAAAGTGTTGATGGGTTTTTCCATCAGGAAATTCTCAGTAATAGCCCGGAGTCTAGATTTGTGCCCGGCAATAGGCTGGCCCATATTACATGAAACTTAAACATAACTGGTGAAATATGGGTGTAATATTATCTCTGCCTAACTCTTCGGAAAAAAAAGAGGTGTGATGTTATATTATGTATTTAAATAATTCTTATTGATTTGTAACATCTTTCTTCTCATTTTTCTGCAATCTGCATAGATTAGATACCTCAATCTGTGGGAGTGATTTCGTGAAAAAGGACGGAAGTGTGTAACAGGAAGCCGGGGAAGCGCGCGCTATTTGATTTGACCAATGAGCGCGCGCGTTGCTAGAGTTGGCAGTCAGAAACGACCTTGAATAGGCTCTGCCCCTTTAATGTTGCTTATTGCCTTATGTCAGATCATCATATGCGGACTACTATAAGGCTCGCTAGTTTTTTTATTTTATTCTTGTGTTCATCAATCAGTTCAGTCATGCTATGGTCTGTGATAGACTTATCATACTTAGAGGTAAAAGAGGCCCTACGTGTAATAATAGAAGATCTTTAGTGTATGTATTTTTTTTTTAATGCTTTTTATATTTCTACACTGAACTAAAAAGCACGAGAGTGTAACATTTTAACTAATGACGGACGCAAGTAATGAGGGATTGGGCATCAGCCCGTAAAAAATTGGGAGCATACCACATTTAAAAATCCCAGCAGAAAATTATTCTTAGGCTGTGTGCAGGTTTGAGTCAATATTTTCTTTACGCTTCTGCTTGAGGCAGACTGTCTGCTTCATCATCTTAAAAATACATTCACTGAGTCATATTAGTACCGCTGGGTCTACAAGCATTTTTTATTGCACAAGAGTTTGTTTTATGACGGAGATGAGCACTCAGGAAGGATTTTTGAGTATGCATCCTTAAAGGGGTTCAATTAGGAATGGAATTTGTATGGAAGTTCATTATTTTTCACTGTATAAAAATAAATGATACTACGGATAGCACACTTACACCAAAACAGATAATATTGCCAAACATGTACAGCACAAATGTTATGTTCTTAATGTCCCTCGGCAAACCTCGTGTTTCATCAGTCGTCGGATTTATATAAGTTGCCCTTTGCACTTGGTCCAGACCGGACGTTCTCAATCTACATGGAAGTTCATAGAGTTGTTAATACTCTTTTAACTTAATGTATTTAATTTTAAAAATGGTAGGAAAGCTGCTAAAGTCGCAGGCACCACAGATAGGAAAATAGTTTTACAGCTCTATATAGTTCACACGAAAATCTTAACAAAACAACAATTAAGTACTTAGTTCTGAATTCAAATTATCATACAAGATAAATCTAATAATTGATGGACATGGAAATTAGCATTCGTTTGTATTCGGAAACGCGATGATTCCCGATGGAAATTAAGAAAATAGAAATAATATACTGGAAAAATAAAAGTTTGCGGTCGGGGACTCACATGCACACACACTCGTGTATAATAGAAAGAGACATGGAGAGAGAAAAAGACGCATGAAGGGGCCATAACGCTTTATCCTTACGTGAAGATTCCTAACAGTCAACTCCTACCGTAAGGCGCGTTAAAGAACTTTGTTCCATTTTGAATCAAGACAAAACTGTTCTGTCTTCTGTAGACAAAATTAATAATAATAATAACCCCAGCGCCGTATCTCTACGTTGACGTCGTGGTGGGGCTTGCGCGCTCCGAACTCTAGGCCTGTGCCAGTAGAGTTTATTTGCCGGAACAGGTCTGGGATGAGGAGCCAGACCAAAAGAGATACAAAAACCCGCAGGGCAGCATGTGGCGAGCTGTTGGGCAGTAGCGACCCCACGGACCCTATCTCCCGGGAGAAGTCTTGTTCCTCACATCTGGCTTGCCTTTATTGGCCGGCTGGAGTGAACACTGACGAGGAACGGTGCTCCCGCCTCATTCTTGCCTTAATTGGCCGGCTTGAGTGGAGATTCGCAAGAGCAAACGTGCTCGGAGGAAGGAAGTATTCCAGTAAGATGCTGGTAGGGATCTTGACCGTACTTCCGGGATTGTCCTGATAGCCGTGGAATACCTCTCCACTCCTCATAAGCACCTCAGGACGTGTTGCCCCCTTGTCGCTACGACACTATGTGCTAGCGACCGTTTTCGGGGGCCCATTATTGAGTGTGCAAGTCACCCCCTGCCATTTTATCCGTGTGCATATAAAACATAGATCAGGCAGGGGCCATAGTCCTTCCATAGTTCCAGGTGACCAGTCCACTTTAGCAACCCAAACCCATAGTCCGATTTCTTTGTTTCCATATCTTACAAATAGTCCTACACCAACCGGGGGTTGTCCTTGGCTGCACTTGCATAGTGCGAACAGGGATAATCGTCGGTTGGTACCTCATTTCATTAAAAACGTCTAAGGGGCCTCTGCGAGTTGGCTTCGGCCCCTTGTACGCCTTCCAAAGGTCCGGGACCCCTGGGTCCCGAGAAATGTCAAAGACAAATAAATAATAATAATAATAAAAATATTTATTTCATAAAAACAAAACACATTGCACTGTATACATTGTAGATTATAAAATTAACATTTGTCACACTATAAGCACAAATATATAGACTCTATCCCTTAAACTAGGTCTAGCCTGTATCTCAAGAGATAATTGTTTTGATTCAAAACGTTTATGACTTTGAACACCAGCGGAAGAGGGACCTCGACAGCAGGCGAGATTGCCTCAAGAGTAAACCACTCTTCAACACACAATACCATTACCACAATGACATTCTAACATGTTCGCATTGTACACGTACCTGTACAGTCAATGTTACATTAGCCACATCAGAGGACATGCTCGTAAACTATTACAGTCGGCGGAAAAAAAAACAGTTTCCGTAGCCGAAATCGGCTTGGAATGTATTCTGATGTTTTGATTTTGGTGTGCGCACTATCAAAGTAGGTAGTTACTTTTATTACTTACTAGCTTTTGCCCGCGTTAACGTCGGAAATAATCTCAAAGGACGTACTAACGGGATCAAAAGTATCGCAATAAAAATTTATGAGAAAAAAAAATGTGTTAATTCAGGTTATAAACTATAAGTGTGCTAAATTTCATCTAAATCCGTTTAGCTGATTTGCGTGATTGAATAAAAAACCTCCAAACATCGAAACATAGAAACTTTCTCATTCAGAATATTACTAAAAACTTACCACCGGCTTTTATGACAAATCTTTTAAGGTTCAAGCAGTACGGTTATGGAATGCCTTGCCCGTGTCGATAAGGCGTGCTCAATCTTTGTCCACTTTTAAAATTCTGGTAAAAAACACTTTCTCTCTCCTTAAATATCGTCATTACGTATAGTTCCTTGCTCTTCTTTCATGTTTATAATTGTATGTATGTATATCTGTTATCTATCAAATCTTATATATAAAAATTCTCGTGTCACAATGTTAGTTACCTTACTCCTCCGAAACGGCTTTACTGATTTTTACCAAATTTTATATGCATATTCAGTAGGTCTGAGAATCATCTACTATCTATTTATCATACCCCTAAGTGATAAGGGTTGTCCACCCCAAACAAATAATTGGCAAAACAACGTTTGCCGGGGTCAGCTAGTTTATATATATTTATATAGGTATCTGTGTATCTGTTGTATATGTAAATGGTACACCACTGACTACCTGCAGTATTGTCTCTCCTTTCCCATTTAAATCCATCCAAAGGTTGTCTGTAAAAGATCGCTTTTAGCGATAAGACCGCCCATTGTGTCACCCCATATAAAATTTCTAAATTAATGTCTGTAATTTTTATGGTGTACATAATAAAGAATATTCTATCTATCATCTATTCTAATTGCAGTATTGCCTCAGTATTTCATTACACTTTAGTTTTAATATATTATGTTATGCCTTCATTAATATTCTGTTCATATTAATATTAAGTGTTTCTCTATTTTATTGCCAAAGTTTCTCTATGATCTATTCAAAATAGTTTTGAAGTACCACTCAACTGATATAATATGGTATGACAATATTATTATTTTATGAGTAATATATGACGAGAAATAAATACACTGACGCTATAAATTTACATCTATTAATACGAGCCTGCTATTGAACGCTGCAGGGCAAATGTATCTTTCATATAGATAAAATAACGAGCACTGAATTTCACATCAAGAAATAAATACTGGAATTCAGTTCCATGCGTACCGCTTTTTTTTTCTGGTTGGAAAATTATCAAATCACTTCTCCCGCTCTGGGCGGAGCAGGAGAGTGTGTCAGACTCTTACAGACCATTACCCACCCGTGTTTCCTTCAGTTGCCATGTTGCCGGGGGCCACGATCTCCCTTTCGGTTTTATTTGCAACCCCAGCGGCATCGGCCCTAGCGGACCCCGTCAATTCTGCTGACATCTCTTTGAGGCGCGCGTGGAACACAACGCGCCGTCGATCCGAGCCTGGGGGCCTACTACCAGGTCAAAAGCAGTATTATTTTAATATTACTTCAGTGGGAGAAAGAGATGGACCTATACGTCCTGTAGAGCTTCACTTTTTATTACAACCAAAAGATTTTGAAGGAAATTCATAATCCAATGCTGTTTGAAAAATTTGTCTGCTCGACACCGTAAATAACACAATTAATATTTTTTAATTGTCAAAATGAATGGAATTGACGACACGCTAAGATAAAAATCCAGATACCAATACCTACATTGTGTTCAATTGTATCAATCGAAGAATTTTATTCGTTTTTTAAACTTTTAATTGATGTTAAATTTTTATTTTTTAATCATGCACATTTGTTTTTCCAGCTCACTTTAGACAGAATAGTCGACATTGGCCTTGCTTGCCATAAAAAAAAGAATAGAATAGAACTTGACACTAACCTGCATATTGCAAAAAAAAAAACGTAAAAAAAATTGTATGCCGTAGGCAAAAAAATTGTATCTTGTTTTTAAAAGGCTTTAGGCGTCCAATGATAAAAAAATTTAGTTCCTGAAGGTAGTATAGGGAAATCCAAATTTCACAAGGAAGAAGTCTTGGACAAAACACTAGCAATACAAAACGTTGCTTAGTGTAAACATGTTTTTTTGAAGTGAAAACTTCTTTAGGCGCATTGGGTATTTTTGAGATGGGAAAAAGCAATTGAAATCGCGACACCGTTACCGATACCTCATTTTTGTAAACGCTATTGTGCTCTTTATTTAGATAAGGTTACGGACCAATATTCTATACAAGTATTTTTCTTCCACCAAGGCGATCTTGTTCAAGGTTTCACTTCTGGCGGCACTCCCGGAGTGCCACTGTTTTTTTTTGCCAGCATTTATCTTTTTAGTTGACTAGAGTGTGGCCACGCTAACTCTGCAAAGTAAAAAATGGTGGAATTTGAAAACCTATAAACGGTAACACCGTCTGTACTACGAAGAAAGAATTTGATACTTTGTTTGTTCTTTTGGTTTTGATAGGTTATTTTATTTAAATTCTGATTCTTTCCTGGTAAAGAATAATCACTTTAGCTTTAGCACGATGCAGTGTAGATTTGATACAGTTTTATCATCATAGGTAGGCGAATAATCTATTAAGCAAAAATCAAAATCATTAGATCTACTTACACGTCAACTTTTCGATATCTTGTAAGCATTTTGGCTAAGGACGACATCGTGCTGTTTTTCACATCTTGAAATTTACATATCCTATTTTATAATAACTCCTACACTCTTATTTTAATAGGTTTAACTATTTTTCTGCTTCATTTTATGAAAACAACTTGCAGCGTAAGCAATCTGACAGCTCAAGTAGGTACCACAAAAGTGACTGATGTAAAAGTATACCATATATAAAACTTTTTGGTGTTGCCCATTTATTCAATTGCAGACTTAGCGTGGCTAGACTCTACCAAAGCTTACTCAGTGGTTAGTTTTTGTTTGTAGAAAGTCTGTAAAACCTCATTTTAAAAGTTTCTTCTTTATCCAAGTCTTGTTTGAAGAAGTAGTGAGGTTCTAATTAATGTCTGATCAGTTAGCTCTTTGCTTTACAATTTAATTAGTCCGGTCTGGGTGAAAAGTTTATCTACGAAGTGAACGTAACTTTGTAACCTTTACACTATTTATCCACTGTACCGTGAATAGGACGTTGACGAGAAACGAGATTACGCTGCCATAGTAAGGCTGCTTTCCGAATTAGAACATAATCGCTCACAGCGCTGACATCAATCATTTTCGCTCCGATTTAGATATCACAATTATGACAGCTGAGGGCTGTCAACAATTCGGAATGCTGGTAAACGCGCTCACAGTGCTCGCTGAACGTCAAAACTAGCATATCATAATTTTCTTTGTGTATATACCACAAATTTCTTCTTCTCCTTTGTTTAGGTGGCGACGGTAGCCAGGAGCACAATTTCGTAAATGTCACGTTAGTTTATAGATAATATAATGCGATTCAAAACAAAACAGCACAACTATCATTTTTGACAGCGCTCACGGCGATATTAATTTAGGTCATGGTCGGCATTATCGCAAGATGGTACATGTCATGTCGTCATCTATGACGATTCACGGGACGTCGTTATCGCGCTAACGCTAATTCGGTACGGGTGTTAGCACGCTCAAGTCGATTACAGCTTAACTCGGAACGCAGCCTTAATGTACTGTCGCTACTTCGGCGTCGTCATCTCGTTCTCGTTCACGTTCCATTCACGGTACGGTGGACAAACGACCTTATGGTTACAAAGTTAAGAGGCCGGCGACAGGGCTCGCAACTACAAATCAAGATGTTTGCAAAATTCAATTCCAAGCACGTTGCGCTAGTGTGAGTGCCTGTCGGAGCGATATACACCTACAGTGAGCAATACTACCACGCACGCATTAACAATTATTGCTTGACGCGATAGCACTACTAGCTTTCGAAAATTTATGATATATTTGGATGTGTTCCGTAATACAAAAAATTATGAATGAAAACTTAATGTATTTCCATTTTTTTTTCGATAACTTGTAACTTGATAACATAAACTACGCTTCTGCGGAAACAATATGAAAACATGTCATTTACGCTGTAAAAGTGTATGAAACGCAATTCGCTTACACTTCATTTAAAGGTAAGTTTTTGGAAATAAAAAGACGTAGGAGCCTAGATAAGAGCTTCTTGCCCTTGAACACTAAAATCTCCCTTGCTCAAACTCTCATACAGCCCATCATAGACTACGCTGATGCCTGTTATTTGGATGCCACTGAGTAGCTTTTAAATAAACTTGAGCGTTTGCAAAATATCGGCATTCGTTTTGTTTTTAACCTTAAAAGTATGATCACGTTTCTAACTTTCGCAAGATACTCAAATGGCTCCCTATTCGACTTCGCAAGAACTCCTGGATATTGTGTCTGCTATTCAACATCCTTCACAACCATAAAACCCCATCCTATCTGCGGGAACGCTTTTCCTACGCCCGTCCTTTTGATGCACCTTGCAGGTCGCATCTTAAAAACCTCCTTAAATCCCTTCCCCACTCAACCAACTTCTATTCCTATTCCTTCACTGTGCACGCGGTTCGGTTGTGGAATTCAACTCGTCATAGTTGCATAGTTATTTTAAATCACATTGTAATTATATATATTGTAGTGATATTTATTTTAGAAGTATGTATGTAAGTATATTCTCATAATGTATGTTGTTTAAATTGTAATTAGTGAATTGTTTTTTATTTTTTGTTCTTTGATTTATGTTTTTTTTATTTTCTCTTATACGGTTACACACGTTGTCTACATCTCTTTTTATATAATTTCCTATCGCAGGTATGCTGGAAAAGATTTCTTTAGAAATAAGCATTGCCTTTGTACGTATTTTTCTGTTCCTTTCTTCTTGACTATTTATATGTGTGTGCATAAATGGTTAAATAAATAAATACTGTCTCAATCCGAATATCAACATAATATGGTGGAAATATGCTCAAATTGCAAATGATTTATGTATTACGTTTGTATGGACAATTCACGCGTCGCCGCATTCTTAAGTCTCTGCTTTTTATTAAGTTCAGTTTGAAAGTAAAATGGAAAAACCTGTATTTTCAAACAACATTATCGGAGATTTTCAAAATCATATTTGCACATGCATACGTTTAAAATAATCTATTTTGTGTCAAATATGGTTTTCGAAATTTCTAGAATCTCAGGTAGAAGAAACACATATACACACATATTTAAGTGTTCATACACTTAAATATTCTTATTAAAACACGAATTTGTCCGCGATTATTACAATTTGTCATACACATAGAATTAACTAAATTATTGGATATTCCTCAAATTTTAGACCGCGAGCACACTCCCGTTCTGTCACATACCTAGTTTGAGATCAAATCTGTATTCTGAATTCTAAACAACAGTACCAATTATTTGATAACCACTGCCTGCAGTGTTGCACTGCATGAGAATCAAGTTACTTGCTTTAGAATCTAACGGTAACTTATTTGCAGCTAAATTCGATTAAACACTGTACCTATCTACAATGTTATCTTGGGTATGTATTATCTGTGTCTCTATTTTAGTATATTGTATGCTTATTATTTGTACCAACGACAGCCCCATTTTATGTCCAGGCAAATTACTATCCATTCCAAGGTTGCCTGGAAGAGATCGCTGAAAGCGGTAAGGCCGTCCATTGTATAAATTTGTAGTTTGTTTTTAAAGTGTAACTTTTATTACATCGTCTCAAACTTTTTCGTCTGTGTGATGCATGTCGCGTGACGGTCGGCCGTGGAGTAGGGATATAGTGAAAGGCGCTCGTCAGAGCAGCCAAGGCCAATATGGCGGCGTCTATAGAAGTTTCACTTTTACCATGGTTTCATAAAACCACACAATCTTTTTTTATTTTTTATTTTTTAAATTTGCCCTTAATCGGGGTTCTAACCTCCCATTCTAAGTAACTGAATGATCAATATGTTTGCGGTTTTCAGTTCTAGTATAATGAACCCAAATATGGATCTATAATCCGGATAGCTTACGCTAACGAACCTGACAACGTGAGAACGTTTGCGGTTTTTAAATCTTGTTAAACGAACTCTTTGGGTGCAACCTGCTCAAGGAATAAAATGATATATTGTTTGTTTGTTTTTTTAACCGACTTTACTTTACTCGCCTCGCCTTTTTTTAAATTTTAGTAGTTTTTGATTTACCTTCAGTAATACGTTTTTTCCCACTTAGTCTATGTGGATGATGTGATAATAAAGTGGACATAACAGATGTTGAATTGATGTTGTAATAGTGACAGGAAGTCCTGGCAAAACGTCAGAACGACAAGCGCAAAATAAGACAAACAAATCAAAAATCAGAAGTGAACTCTAGTGTTTTAATATCTGAATTTTTACGATGTGACTGACAGCATAAAACATAAAACTCAGAAATTGCACAGAACCATAAAAAAGTCAATAAGTTTGTATCGCGAGTGTCACAACATGAAATTCGTAATCAAAATTTATTTTTGCAATAAAATATATTTTATTAAAGCTCCGTATGGCACTGCAAAATGAAGTACCGTCAAGTCTGTGCTACATATATGATGGAGAGGGTATGTGTCTCTCGTTATTAACAGCCATATTTTAACTACTGTGGGCATACTATGGGTAGTGTTGGTTATTGCGTATTCTGTACTGAGCTCACAAAACGCGTCGTACGTCCAGCCAATAATAGGACTCGCCCATCAAGGAGCGCTGTATTAGACGCATTATTAATTTATTATATCTATACTAATACTAATATATTAATAATATTATAAAGAGGTAACATTTGTTTGTAAGTTTGTAACTTTGTATGTTTGTATGTAGGGGGTAATCTCCGGAAGTAATGAACCAATTTTAAAAATTGTTTCACTGGTAGAAAGCCACATTATTCGTGAATGCTATAAATTATAAAGATATCATGCATATTAGCCGAACTATCTCAATTTTTGTCTAGCCAGGCGGAAAGAAATAGCTCTTACAACAGAGTTATTTGCATGCGCTGCCTTAACAGTTGTATATAATTGAAAACAATGTATGGCAACCTGGTTCGCTTTGAATAGTTCTACAAAAAAGTCCGTGACACCATATTTTCATCTTTTATATTTTAGCAGATATAGTAGTTTTATGAGTTAAAAAAAGTATTTTTCGACGTACTTACCTTTGGACGATTTTTTAAACAACAAAATATTAAACCTTATCGAAAAAAATATTATTATGATCACAAAAACATCATAGAAATACGATTTGCCCAAAACAGTATGTCAATTGGTTAAATAGTTTCGAAGATAATATACAATGACTAAATCGCAAAATGCCGCCGTCCATTCTCGAACCGCATTAGAACATGCTTTGTACGGACGTTTTATCCATTTACCCATAGATGGCGTTGTGCAATTACGTCATTTTTCTGAATCGCGGTGAGACAAGAGCAGCTGGAGTAGGTACGCCGTACGGAAGAGTCTGCTCTTGAAAATCATCAGCGCCTCTCGAGGAATAGAGAAAATATTTCGCAAGCACGCGCTAGGGAATCTAGCTTCGAGCGTTCACAGCGGCTTGCTAACCAAAGCTGGAGAACATCGCAGGTCCGTGCTCGGGAATCTAGCGCTGAACATGCGCAGCGTCTCAGTGATTTAAGGTAGCATGTCTCTGCAACAAGGGATAGGGAGTCTAGCGCTGAGCGCTCGCAGCGGCTCGCTAGCCAAACTGTGAGAATATCGCAGGCCCGTGCTCGGGAATCTAGCGCTGAACGTGCGCAGCGTCTCAGTGATTTAAGGTAGCATGTCTCTGCAACAAGGGATAGGGAGTCTAGCGCTGAGCGCTCGCAAAGGCTCGCTAGCCAAAGCGCGAGAACATCGCAGGCCCGTGCTCGGGAATCTAGCGCTGAACGTGCGCAGCGTCTTTCTGATTTATATGCAATAAAAACAAAACCCTCCTTTTGGCAGTCAGAAAATAAATCATAGCACTCAGTACTAACCGAACTACACTCATCATTTCATCATAAGTTAAAATGTTTACCGCCCAACGAAGTGGGCACGGGTCAGCTAGTCAATAAATAAAAGCTAAAAGGGATGTTGTTACTACTGAAGCAAACTCAATCCTCGGATAAGGAGATCCTAAAAACAAAAATAGATCAATGAAAACGTATGGTGATTGAACTTATAGAACATAAATGTAAACAAGTGCAAAAGGTGAAAAAGGAGACGGGCAAGTAAAGGGCGCATCCTTACGCCCGGTCACCTACTGTTATAGCATCAAGCGATCACCTTAATATTACAATGACTGTACGAGTAATGAGCTCGAGTTCAAGGTCACCGGTCGACAAACAACAGCTGATTTATTGCATACTCCGCTATACAGAGACATATTAATTAACACAGTGCAAACAAATACTGCAGATAAATCTAAGACTGTTGTTGATAATTTTTCGTGGTGGAGAAAAACAAATTTATTTTGCAAAGCTTACATTTAAGTGGATTGAATTTCTAGACCTCACACTAGGATTCCCTGTGTTGTGTGAGATCTAGGCTCTTTCGTTCCGTTAGCAATTTTAAATAAAAAGGTAGGACATTTCTAAAACTTAAAATAGTAGATATAAAAAGAGTGTGTCCATGGTGCTGTGATTTGTGTAAGAAGCGGGAGAAGTTTGTCAATATGGATGGGACCGGTCTCGACTAATCTAAAGGTTGCTCAATTGTCCTTGACCGTTTACATGTCTCGATTGAAAAAAGCAACTACCATGGAAGATATTCAGACATATTTCAGTGAAATGGGTGAAAATTGCGTAAAAGTGGAACTATTGACACAGAAACACGAGACGGAATTTGTTTCTTTTAAAGTTATGTACAATAGATAGAATCGAAGTAGACTTGAAAGAATCTTAAGTGTTGATTTTTGGCCTATGGGGCGTCAGGTTTATGCGATTCCGTGTTCCAGCGAGTGGAATTAAGAATCTAAAGTTTCGGTACAAGTCTGCGTCTGGGCTCCACATCTCTGTCAGAGCGGTGAAGCAGTCAACCGCCTCGGACACCATGGCCTTTCCTGCAGCAAGAGCACTGGTTGGTTGGCACGGTACGCAAGCATTAATGACATCATCCGTCGGGCTCTTGTCACTGCCGGGGTGCCAGCTGTTTACAGAACTCCATGGCTTGGCACGCGACGATGGGATGAGGCCAGACGGAATGGTCATAATACCTTGGAAGATAGGTAGGTCTTTGGTGTGGGATGCAACCTGTGTTGATACCCTTTGCGCTATTCATCTTCCTAAATGCAATGTGTACATGAAATCACTAAAAGTAATATCTTTGTGTTACTGCAGGAGACTTGGTTGCGACCCCATGATTTAAATTTTGTAAATGAATTTAATGAGAATTTTGTGTGTGTCGCCAAGTCTTTTGTCGATACTTCAGCAGGGATATTGAGGGATAGGCTGTCAAAGTCAAAGTCAAATCATTTATTTCAAATAGGCCCATGTATGGCACTTTTGAACGTCAAAAAATTACAAAATAATAAAATTGATTCTAGTTGCCCCTTCCAAAAGGTAGTTTTCGTATGGAGAAGAATGGGCAAGAAACTCCACCGTTACTCTTTTAAAAATGTTTTACAATTGTTTGTATATGTACATACATTTGTTAAATAATTATTATATGTGAAGACGATGCACCTAGAATAAAATTACTATACCACAATAGGTAAAAAGAATTAAAAATGAAGCAACGATAGATAATTTAATATGTGATAGATACATTGTGCTCACATATTTACAAACATTGTAAAAGTAGACGATTTTCCTAAAATTTTACAATTAATAAGTGTGTGAGGAAGTCACAGAATGTAAAATCAATGTCATAAAACACAAAGTAATAAATTTTACAATTAAATTAGCAACCAGTTTGATTTTGTCTTTTGATTTTGTTGAATGGGGGCTTAGCCATTAGTGGAACAAAACGAAGTTTCAGTATGTCTCACCTATTAGTTGTAGTAGCGATCGCCTAGCGGCTGTACGAATGTCGCCTGGTATGGAATGTGTAATATTTTTTGTTATGTGGGAAATACCGGTTGATAACGCCGATAAGTTATAATCAGACTGAATTAATTAATTGATTGCGTACTTTACTTGCATTTTTTGAAACTGTAATAATTTTCCAATACTCTAAAACTCATCATCATCTGCCTAGCCTTTTCCCATCTATGTTGGGGTCGGCTTCCAGTCTAACCGGATGCAGCTGAATACCAGTATTTTACATGGAGCGACTGCCTATCTGACCTCCACAACCTACTTACTAGGTAACACGATACCCGTTGTTAAGACTGGTTGTCAGACTTTTTGGGCTTCTAACTACCCGTAACGACTGTCAAAGATCTACAAGTGACAGCCGGGACCAACGGCTTAACGTGCTTTCCGAGGCACGGAGAGGTCTTGGTATGTAAAGATGGTCACCCATCCACAGACCAACCGCGGCAAGCGTAGCTTAACCTGATCGATCGACCCGTGCAGCTGTTGTTACTTAGCCACAAGCCCCTCCAATACTCTAAAACTAAAGATGGCTAAACAAATCATGGATTGGTTATTGGCAAGCATCACCTAAAAAAAGGAACTACAAATGTCAAACGTAAATGTAAAAAAATTGGATCTCGTTTTAATGAGTCATACTTTTTTAATACTTATCATACATTCTTGGAGCAGGCGCTCCATGTAAGATACCGTTATTCAGCTCCATCCGGTTAGACTGGAAGCCAACCCTAAAGCCAACCTTAACATAGTTGGGAAAAGGCTAGGGTGATTGATACATTAAATGATAAATGATTTTATTTCTGTAAGTAGGTTTGTACAAACACTTTTACACGTCAATCATATTTTTAAAAACTAGATGAGGTCGGCGTTTCCTATCTGACTACTCTGAGAAGAAAGGCCGAAACAAACTCAGAGGTCACAGTCTCTTTTAAAGTCCAGACATAATCTTGGTCAGATCATGTGAAGGCCATGTGGATTGGTGTCTGAAGTGGTCTTTAGAGGAAAGCATCACACAGATTGAGAGGGTCTGTGCAGTCAGTGCACGCATTTGTCATTTATCGTGTAGCTCAACTCAGAATTTAAGGAGCTCAACGATTCGACGAACAATACCAAAAAAAGGACATTTGTGTAGGCCACATAAATTCCTCAAACTGTCAGACCATGATTAAAACTAACTGAGAAAAAATTAAAAACAAAACAAAAAGGAATGACCCATATAGTCTTCACATTCACAATAATTAAAATAATATAATACTTTAAAAGTAAATATTCATGTCATTGTATATATAAAAATCATTAATGTCAATGTGTATATAATAAAATAAAAAAACCCAGAAATTCACCCATTCTTGGAAGTCCGTCTGGGAAACCTCCAATTCCAAAAATCATGAATACTTTCTTATTTTGTATAGGCAGTTACAAGAATCAAATGTGTTTTATTTGTCTTTCTTGGAGCAAATTCATTCAATATTTGACATTGACGACCAACAGAAGACAGTATTATAAAAACTTCGTAGAGCCTATAGAATATTTTTTCAGTCACGTCATTTGCAAATTGAATTAATATCAGCCGTGTGATAGGTTTTTTTTTGTTATCCTGTATTGTGTCCCACTGCTGGGCAAAGGCCTCCCCTATTTCCTTCCAAACCTCTCTGCTTTGTGCGATTTCAGGCCATTGTGAAAGGTTTTATTTTAGAAAATTTCTACACGTATGTGGTGGCTAGACTTACGAGTGTCGTGGCTTCGAATCCAGGCAGGCGCTTTATTTGAGTAAATTATTTCATCACCACTGCTCTTAAAACAGTGAAGGAAAACATCGTGAGGAAACCGGCATGTCCTACAGCCAAAAAATCGAGCAAATGATATCAACCCGCACTGGACCCGCGTGGTAGATTACAGCCCATTCTCTCCCGAAGAGAGTAGACCTGTGTCCCAGCCCAGCGGTGGGAAAATTATAAGCTGATTATGCTACACGTTTGTGTATCTAACTAGTGATTGGAGCAGTAATAGCTCGTAAAGTCGTAGGTAAGTTTGAACTCCAACCACCTAGGTCCTTTTCACATAAAGAGAAAGAACGAGTGTGTATACTAATTTGTTTAAAAAAAACCGGTCAAGTGCGTGTCGGACCACGCACAATGAAGGGTTCCGTAGTTGGGATGAATTTATCCCAAAAACAAACTTAACTTTGTAGTTGAAAAATATGTTCTCCCATACGGAATGTATGGGAAAACATGTTTTTGCAACTGTAAAGTTAAGTTGGTCGATTATTACTCGTTAACCTGTAAAGCCTACTTAGCTGTGATAGTTTTCCTTTTAATTTTGTTATATCAGCTACTGTTGTGATTTTTTTCACACACCCAAAATCAACCATTTAGCCGGCAGGGGGGGGGGGGGAACACTTGACTCTAACAAAAATTAGCACTTTAAATCTTAATATTTCGCAAACGAATCCCTGAATCCAAAAATGGTTTTCACAAACTCACAATATTTTTGAAGGACCTTTCCAATGATACCCCTCACCATGGGGTAAAAAAATAAAAAAATAAACATTACCACTTTACATGTATGAGAGGTACCCTAAAAAAAAATGTTTTTCATAATTTTGTTTTACCACTTTATCGACGTAATTAATATGTATATCTATGCCAAATTACAAGTTTCTAGTATTAAGGGTCCCGGAGCTAGACCGCGGACAGACAGACAGACAGACAGACAGACGGACATGACGAAACTATAAGGGTTCCTTGTTTACTACGGAACCCTAAAAACGAGTTTGATTTTTGTTTGTTTAAACTATGGGGCGATTACACGTAAAGGGCTTACAGTGCTTTACGTATCCAGTACAACAACGCATACAGGGCGCTGTTGGAATTGCCCGCAGAGGCACGTATAGACAACTTTTATGCAATCATGCGAAAGCGTGTCGCCTCCCTGATGCGGCGGGTGTGGGACAGTGCCAACAGCCTCTTGGTCACTGGCCGATAGGGCGGAAGATCTAATACTCAGACACTGGACCAGGACACAGGTATTACCGTCAAATCGTGCCTTGAAATAATGTTTAATTATTAACAGCCGCTCGGGTCGATCTGTCAGGTTAAACTACGCTTGCCGGGGATGTTCCGTAGATGGGTGACCATTTCTACATACCGAGACTCCTCCATACCTCGGAAAGCACGTTAAGCCGTTGGTCCCGGCTGTCATTCGTGGATTTTTGACAGTCGGTACGGGTCGTCAGAAGCCCAACCCAGTTACTGGGTTGTGGAGGTCAGATAGGCAGTCGCTCCATGTAAAATACTGGTATTCAGCTGCATCCAGTTAGACTGGAAGCCGACCCAAATATAGTTGGGAAAAGGCTAGGCAGATTGATTGATATTTGTTTGTCATAATAGTGATTTTGACATTGTTAATGGTGATTTTGACATTATAGTTATGATTTTGACATTATTATTGATTGCTTTGACATTAATAATGTTCAAAATTTTCCAAACATTATTATGTACTAGTGTTTAATTTGTAATTACTAACAAATTGGATTGTATGATCTGAAAATAAAATTATTTGATTGATTAAACGCACTAATCTCTGGAAATACCAGTCAGATTTGATACAATCTTTTTGTATTTGATATCCCAATTCTCGAGGAAGATTGTAAACTATTTGCCACCACGCCCGGACCCTTAGGAGCCGACCAAAAAAATAAAGAAGTCAGAAAGAACGCTAAGTAAAAACGAAGTAACAGCGTAGGCAGGCGATGCAAAGCGACGCATGTTGCTGAGTTAAAATTCAAAATGATTTATTCAACTAATTTATTGAACTAGAGAAAACTTTTTTTAGTGATAATACATTCAAAAGTGCATTTTAATGGTTTAGACCAGTGTTTTTCGACGTGTGGGTCGCGACCCCATGGGGAGTCACGAAGTCTTTATAAGCGGGTCGCCGGGGTGTGATATGGGAACAAGGAAATTCAAACGGACGAAGTCGCAGGCAGAAGCCTGTACACAATATCAATGGCGGCGCAAATACTGTAACCTTATGGGTAACTACAGCTTGGAGCCGTTTGGGGTCCGAATGATGAATGAACTAATGGTTAAGTCCTTTAAAGTTCAGATATTCAGACGATACACAGCGTTTAGCTCATTTCAGTATTTGTATTAAGAAGTTAATCAAATTAAATTGAAATTGACAAATCCGAACAGCGTGACTGCGACATTGAAAATATAATAACTTATCGTAAATAAATTTTACCCTTATTTATATTTAGAGGAAGAAATTGTTGGTGCGCATGCAACTTTACCGTGTATTTATATATACATTTCGTGTAAAATTTTCACGCGCTACCTGATAGGCCGGATTTTGGAGAAATAAACAACATTTCGTCTATTGATATGTTTTTACGTGTGAAATATTTTTTTATATTTTATGTGTTTGTATGAAGCTCTACAGGACGTATAGCTCCATTTCTTTCTCCCACTGAAGTAATATTAAAATAATACTGCTTTTGAGCTAGTGGTAGGCCCCCTGTTTTTTTTTCTATTTTTCCATGAATGTGGAGTATTTTTTAACATTTTTTTGTAAGGAGGCATTTTCACACAAACACTACAAAACAAAGCGCAGTTAGCCGCTTAAATGCTGACTAACGTTCCAGAACAGTTCTTCTAACTTAAAAAATGTCTACTTTTCGTGAATACCCAGCAAACTTCTGCATAAGAATCTGTTAATATTGCTTTAACCACAGTTAGCTGCAAATGACGGTAATTTCGTACTTAAAGCGGCATAAAGTAGTTATAACAGGTATCTTAATTTCTGTTAATTCACTGTACACTTCATAACAGAAATAACGCCTATTTTATACAGTAGCTGAATAACTGTCAAGATGTGGTGTGTAATACAACTAAAAGAGAACAGAATATAACTTATCCAGCATCATGCTTGATAATGGAATTTTATACCCATATTATACAAAAGATTACACAAACTCTTGAGTAACAGGTCTTTTTATGATGATTATTCAGTTTTAAGAAATAAAATCCGCAAATTACAAAACTAACTCAGCTAATAGTATTTTAGCAAAAAAAAACTTTAATACAGAACTTCGTAATACACACAGTTTCTATACATATATAATTAAGCTTAACTCTGCATAAGGTTAAATTGTTGGCCAGTTATCTGACTTGTGTGCTGCCTGGGGCGTCTCCTTTTTAAGGAAATTTCTCGTCGAAGGATCGACATTTCATGTGACCAGAGGGCTGGCTTATTCTTTGGCCAAAGAATTAGCATTGCCATTCTACGTGACAATGCTGCCAGTCTTCTGGGCACGTTTCCGGATGACAGCGATGCGGACGAATAAGTACTTCGACGCCTAAGTTTTTTTTTTTTTTAAATATATTTATAGGCACAGATAGTTAGTTAGTCTTTTAATTTAGTACCTAGTGTAAATAGTTAGTTATTTTAAAAACTGTAAAGATATGTTAAGAATTCATCATCATCATCAGCCGAAAGACGTCCACTACTGGACATAGGCCTCCCCCAAGCTCCGCCACTTTGACCGATTCTGTGCTTTCCGCATCCAGCGGATTCCTGCGGCCTATAAAATATTGCCTATAGGCCTGTGGCTTATAGAATTATTGAAAAGAAATAAATTACAAATTTCAATGGTCATTAATTTAATCACCATAATAAAAAGTCCCAGTTAAATAACCAAAATCATATTATATAGGGAACTGCCAATGAATCGTTTTAAAACAGCGTTATTTAAATGTCTCGTAGAAAAATCTTTGTATTCTGTGATGAGTACCTAAACTTAAGATTTTCACTGACATTTTATTATTATAATTTGACAAATGATTGACACTTTTATTCTTAATATTATAACTATGATGTATATTCCAATGTTATTAGCTTATTATCATTTATTAATTTTAAGTAATTTTGCATACTAATTTTAGCGAATTTTTTTATAACTTGTTAAAAAACCCGACCATCTGTAATGTTCTACAATTCTTGCATTTTTTTTTAAATTTAATTTAATTTCAAAATAATGTTTTCTTTTTCGGAAGTCAGTGGTAGCCAACAAAAACTAATCTGTATACACGTTTTTTTTAATTTTTTATTCGGCATGGAATATATTAAACGGAAACGTTTAAGAAACCTGATAAACAAAAAACCTGTCAAAGATAAGTGTCCAAATAAGAACCATTGTTGAAGACCCATATTAGTTCCAACCAGGAATTATTTACCCTACTGGCATATAATGTAGGTACATGAGTAGTATATAATAAGTTATTATAAGTAAGTTATAAAGTGATTGAGGAGTGGTCTTTTATCGAATGTAAGTACCAATACAAAACATTTCTGGTTTAATGGTACAAAACAAACATGAACCTGTAATAAGACTGTATTCATAAAAATAAACAAAAAAAGTAATCAACACTAAATACTAATGTAATAAAAATTTTGCAGGTGAACTTTTCAACCAATGATTTTTATAACTTTAAATAGGTATATTTATCCGTTTAAAAATCATATTCTGGAACATTTCTTTTAATTTTTAATTTTGAAAAGAGGCTTATTGAGTTATTAAAGACTTAATTACGTTATTTTTGAAAATGGAAAAAAAAATATTATTTTTTAACCAATTATAAAATCTACTTTTTGAAAGTAGGTATCAAGTATCTACCTAATATGAGACAAGATTTTGTACGTAGCTTATTGTTATGACGATCTTCACATAAGCTGGAAATAAACTTCGCATAAAAATAAAACATTTGCTTAGTTTAAAATAATAAAGTTACCTATATTTTTATGCATGAAAAAAGTTTGTGATTCCTATTTCGGACCAGAAGATATAATATAAAACTCAAGAAAAAGTGGCATGTGTTTCTTGTTAGCACCACAAATATTATAGACATAATTATATTTTTATGTGAGGACGAACATTGTTTTTATTAGCTTCTTAATAAATAAACAGCTCTATTGTTTATATTTTTTATAAATAATTCTTCTGTTGTTATTGAACTTAAAACAGCACGTGTATTGTTTTTTTTTGTAACAATAAAATTGTACACTCATAAAATAAAAATAGCGCGACTTCACATTAAAAAAAAAACGTGACATTTAAAAATGATTACCACCGATAATAATATTGCCCTAATTAAATACTTAGAATAATTATTGTACCTTGTTATTACAAGCAATACTTAATGGGTTTTGAAAGAATATGTCTTTTCAAATAGATAGCGCACGTACGTTTCCCAACACCTATAAATAACGCGATTAATGCTCGCTCTAAACACACAACCATATTTCTAAAAACGATTAAAAACGTCAATACAATGCCAACAATTATTTACTTACGTTTCATAAGAGTTTTGGCATCAATTCAACGATTTCTTAATGAACTGAAATTTCTAATAACACACTCACTTCAATTTTTCAAACGTAACAAACAATTCGTCAACAACTTCTGAAAAACTTTTCACTGACACTCGGTTTTTAAATAGTATTTAACAATTAAAATTCGCACTTGAATTAAAAAATTTGCATTTATTCACTTCAAAAAGTTTAATCAAAACACTCGATAAAAAAACACAGTTTTGATTATAGTTCAATTACATTTCGAAATTCAATTAATAAAAAGTTTGTATTAAAAAAAAGAGTTCGAACTCAAAACTCATGCACATTTTAAAAATAAATATTTATTTGAACCATAAATACGTTTTTAAATTTTTTCGAAGATTTATTATACGTTGTTTCGCAAGTGTAAAGTTACGGTACAGTTGGCGTATTGAGGCATGCGCGGCGGTTGGAACACAGCGAACGACTGTCGACTCGAATTGAGAGTTCTACTCATACAGGGGCGGTGTAGTCGAGATTGCAAATCGCTGCAGCGTAATAAATCTCTATACAGTGTAAGTAGAGGTATAAACTATAAATCATTGATAAGATATAAGTTGAATAGGAAAGTATAAGGAAATATGGAGAGTTTGGTTTGGAAATTTTTGGCTCAGTTCTAAAATTACGTCGTGTTGGCGACAGAATGTGGGCAATATAGTTTGTGTTTATTCTTTTTTTTTGTGTTTGTTTCTAATCGCTCTCATACAGAGTACGCCTGAGTCCCTGCAGTGGGAACACTGGGAACCTTATAAGTAGACTGATTATGTGTATATGTAAGACTAGCTTTTGCCCGAGGCTTCGTCCGCGTGAAATAGTTACTTTGGGCGTATTTATTTAGATAAGGATTAATATCATGTTTATCGCAAATAATGCATTATTTTAGAACAAAGTTGGTTAGCATAAAAAAGGTTATAGTGAGCCAACCTTAAAATATAGACATATGCGGTCGCGGACTTTTTTTTAGAACTTTTAAAGGGAAACAATTTTGTCGTACATGATTTTTGCGCAACTTGAACCGTTTATGCAGCGCACGCAGCGAAAGCTCTCAAAAGGAAAAAAAACCCCGATTTTGAAACATTCTTCATTGGTGCTCCGCTTCTGTTGGTCTTAGCGTGATGATAGCCTTCCTGAATAAATGTAACACAGCAAAAAAGTGAAAATAAAAAGAACGAGCGAACCTTACAGTGGTCGCATATGATGTGTAGGTGACATCTGAAATCTCTCCTTGGTAATAAGTAACATTAAAAGGGCGGGGCCTCTTCAAGGTCGTATCTGACGGCCAACTCGCTGCACTTGAACTCTAGCACCGCGCGCGCTCATAGGTTAAATCGTCTCCGATATGGAGATCCTTTATTAAGAGAGTTATAAGAATTAAATTGAATTGTATTGTTAATTGTAAATTTTAATTTTGGTAAAATATATGGATCTATTGTTATCTGAACTAAATTAATTTAATTTAATTTATTATATATTTAATACTTGTGGCTAAGTAATAACAGCTGCACGGGTCGATCGATCAGGTTAAGCTACGCTTGCCGCGGTTGGTCCGTGGATGGGTGACCATCTTTACATACCAAGTCCCCTCCGTGCCTCGGAAAGCACGTTAAGCCGTTGGTCCCGGCTGTCATTTGTAGATCTTTGACAGTCGTTACGGGTAGTTAGAAGCCCAAAAAGTCTGACAACCAGTCTTACCAAGGGGTATCGTCACTAGGTTGTGGAGGTCAGATAGGCAGTCGCTCCATGTAAAATACTGGTATTCAGCTGCATCCGGTTAGACTGGAAGCCGACCCCAACATAATTGGGAAAAGGCTAGGCAGATGATGATATATTTAATACTTCAAGCACAGAAATGTACAGAGGCGAACTTAATGCCACAGGCATTTTCTACCACCTAACCTTTGGGTGATGCAGAGACAAACAAGCAAGTAAGCAAGTGTGTTACGCAATTAAGCTGCTAACAAATTGCAGACTGCTATTTTTACCACGGCATAATATGTTATCGCATTGTTTGTACTGATTCGAGAGAAAAAAGCTAATGTCGTAGGTACTATTCTGTATAATAATGCATCTTAGTCTAGTCAGCACTTTACAAAAATCGAGCTGGTCCAATTCCTAACAATGGCTGAATTCTGGTCAAAACTCATATAATTTGGAATTATCGATTCGACGAAGAAGAAGAATTCTTATAAAAATAATTTGATAGAAAATTTTCAGTTTTAGGTAATCTACAATCACTTTTATTATTAAAAAAGTGTTCGTCGAATCGATGAGTGGTTAAGATAATGGGTTCCAAGCGAAGTTTTGAACGTAAGGTGTCTAGGGTTAATTACATAAATCGAATTCTTTATTTTAAAACTATTTTAATCGAATATTTTCACAATTGAATTATTGAAATAGTTCCAAGTGAATTTTGCTTTTACCAATGAATTGAAATAAAGTCAAAGTCAAATAATTTATTTCAATCAGGCACAAAAAGGCACTTTTGAACGTCAAAATGTATAAAAATAAAATTGATTCTAGTCGCCCCTTCCAAAAGGTAGTTTTCGTATGGAGAAGAATGGGCAAGAAATTCCACTGTTACTCTTTTAAAATGTTTTACAATATTTTGTATACATTAATTATAAAATTGTATGTGAAGACGATGCTCCTGGAATAAGATTACTATACCACAATAGGTAAAAATAATTAAAAATGTAGCAATGACAGAAAAAATAATTATGTAATGGATACCTGGTGTTCACATATTTACAAGCATTGAAAAAGTAAGTACCTATACGGTATTCCTAAAAAATTACAAGTATTACTAATAAGTCAGTCAGTGTGTGAGTGCAAGTAATCACAGAATGTTAAATAAATGTTATAATAATTAATTACACAATTAATAGGTAAAGTAATTGTTTTCCTGAACAGTAGGTACCTATCCGTAGTTTTGTGGTATTTCAATGTTGACTTACAAAACTATTTGTAGGCAATTGGCAGCCATTGAATGTTACCCGCGTTTGTCTATGGGCGCGTGGAGGCGTAATTACAGGTTGCGACGGAGAATTTTTAATTTCGATTTTTGGGGTTAAGCTGTCACAAAGCTCTACTTACCTCTGTGTGAAACGCCGTGTTATTCTTTTGGTTTTATTAACCGACTTCCAAAAAGGAGGAGGTTATATGTTCGTCGCGTATGTTTGTTTTTTTTATATGTATGTCCACCGATTTCTCCGTCAATTGTGGACCGATTTTGAAAATTATTTTTTTGTTTGAAAGGGTGTGCTCTCGAATTGGTCCCATATAAATTTTATTAACTTTGCTTAGATAGTTTTTGAGTTAGCTACAAAATACGTATTTTTTTCCCACTTAGTATGTAGATGATATGATAAGTTTCTGTCACTGGTAGCAGGTAGTGGTATTCGAATGTGTGTGGGGTAGGTACCACAACTAAAAAGTGAAAAATAAAAACTTTTTACAAAAATAACAACCGACCTCCAAAAAAAACACTACAAAGTGAAAAATAACTTTAATTTCGGAAGTCGGTGGCAAAAAACGAAAATACAAAACACAAGACACCGACTTCCGAAATTAAAGTTATTTTTCACTTTGTAGTGTTTTTTTTGGAGGTCGGTTGTTTTTTTTTTTCTTAACGCGACTGTGTTTTTTATTGGCATTATAAGTTAATTTGAACGTGAAGTGATAAGTATCAGATCTAATTTAATCATCGTTTAGATTATTTTCTTTTAGATTTTTTTAACTGCCTCGTTGGTCTAGTGGTCGCAAGCGCTACTGCTGAGCATGAGGTCCTGGGTTCGATTCCCGGGTCGGGCAAAGTGTTATTGTGTTTTTCTATCTGAAATTTCTCAGTAACAGCTCGGAGTCTGGATTTGTGCCCGGTAGATGGCAATAGGCTCGCCCCCTATTACATGGGACTTAAACATAACTGGCGAAATGTGGGTGTACCTGCTACAGGGACACCTCTGCCCAACCCTTCGGGGAAACAAGGCGTGATGTTATGATTTTTTTAACGTGAGAACGTTGTAAGCTGTAGACTTTGGACCATTTTCTATTTTGTTAAGTACCTGGTACTTGTTAAAAGCGCTATACTGTTCTTCCATATCTATGAATACTGTTATTTGAAAATTTAGTAAAAGCCAATTATTTTTAAAAGAGTAACCGTGAAGTTTCTTTTCGGCTCTTCTCCATAGGAAACGACCAATTGGAACCGTGCATAGCTTCTGACGTTTTATAAGTGCCCATGTAGGTTTATGTGAAATAAAATATTTTGAATTTGAAATCACTACATAGTATAAAACGAAGTCGCTTTCTCTGTCCCTATATCCCTATGTATGCTTAAATCTTTAAAACTACGCAACGGATTTTGATGCGGTTTTTTTTAATAGATAGAGTGATTGAAGAGGAAGGTTTATATGTATAATAACCCGGTTTATACCCGTGCGAAGCCGGGGCGGGTCGCTAGTAGAAAATAAACCGATGTGACTCAATCAAAAAAAAAAAAACAAAATATTTTATTTCACATAAACCTACAAGGGCACTTATGAAACGTCAGAAGCGAGGTGCACGGTTCCAATTGGTTGCTTCCTATGGAGAAGAGCCGGCAAGAAACTCCACGGTTACTCTTTTCAAAATAAATAACTCTATAACATCGGTTGAATTCTGATTTAATTCAATTTGATTGTTGTATAGATGTAGATAAATGTGAATATCAGTTCGTTCTTTTAACTCTTCATGATCAAACTGCGCAAATATTGATCCTGTTTGTTATCGTTCCTCAAAGATCTTTTTTAGGTTTTTTGTGGCCCCTGTAGACGATTTTTTGCCGTCATCGTCACCGAATCTTATGGCTGGCAGTCCAGTGGAGCGAAGCGAGGTAGCAGAGCGGAGAAATGTGCCAATATTAATCAATAGAATCTAAACTCCGCTCCTATTGGTTAATATTGGCATATTTCCCGCTCCGCTGCCTCGCTCCGGGCAAGTGGACAGGTAGCCTAATACAAGTTATCGCCAAGCCTATACTCCATTTGAAATAAGATTAGACATTTAATTAAACCTTTTAAACAGTTCGTTCAACCGATTTTGACTTCTATTGCGTTAGTGGCATGACAAATGGCAGCTGCAGTAAACATTGGTATTGTAACTACTTTTTTTGCTTTTAATGCCATCCTTATGCCTACGGTTTAGAAGTCAAAATCGGTTGAACGGACTGTAAAAAAGGTTTGTTTAAATGTCTAATCTTATTTCAAACGGAATATAGATTCCTCAAAGGGGTAACTAGTGGTGAATAATACGCTTTTTATCACACAGCATATCATCACTTAGTCTTTTCCCAACTATGTTGAGGTCGGCTTCTAGTCTAACCGGATGCAGCTGAATATCAGTGTAGCGTTGTGTGAGGTCTCAACCGTAGTTAGTCGAGTGATACTAAAATATGACAATTAGTAAGTAACTAACCACATCACTAAAATCGTGGCACAACACTAATTTTCTAAGGACGCTCTGCCATTTCGACTTCCGCTTGCTTACATAAAGGAAGGTATTCCTTGACCATCAGGAGTACTTGTGCCCCGACCTAGGGTGAGTTCCACATTAGTGATATTGTTTAATAAGCTATTAATGAGCCATCTGCTATTCTTTACCTTGTATTCTATGCTCACGTGGTCATTGTACCACGGTAGCTTTGCACTCTCTCTCTCTGCCTGTAAGCCGCTGCGATGCGGCCGGCCGGGCGGGTGCAGGGTGTCGTATCGACTATTTTACATGGAGCGACTGCCCATCTGACCTTTATAACCCAGTTACTGGGTAACACGATATCCCTTGGTAAGACTGTTTTTCAGACTTTTAGGATTCTAATAACTATTTGCCAAACACAGATGGACCTCGATATGTAATGAATGGTCACCCATCTACTAACCTTTTAACACACTAAATAATATATTACTATATTATACCTGTCTGCCAGCCTGGACTGCCTCGTTGGTCTAGTGGTTGCAAGCGCTACTGCTGAGCATGAGGTCCTAGGTTCGATCCCCGGGTCAGGCAAAGTGTTTTTGGGTTTTTCTATCTGGATTTGTGCCCGATTGATGGCAATAGGCTCGCCTCCTATTACATTGGACTTAAACATAACTGGTGAAATGTGGGTGTACTTACCTACTACTACAACAGGTACACCTCTGCCCAACCCTTCGGGGAAACACGGCGTGATGTTATGTTGTTGTATTATATTATACTGTAATACTTTTATCGGGTGAGTTACAAGTTATATAATTATATTGGTATTATAAAACATTTGATGATCATAGGCTGATCATCATCAGAGGATGATCATTATTACTTTACTTTCTTTTTGTACTCAACAATAGCTACTTACCCAATATAACTCCATTTTAGTTTGTATAAATTTAAAAATGTATTGATAGAGAGATTTTTTTTTTTTGATGGGAAATTATCAAATAACTTCTCTCGCTCCGGGCGGAGCGGGAGGGTGTGTCAGCCTCTTACTGACTAAAACCCACCCGTGTTCCTTCAGTTGCCATGTTGCCGGGGGCCACGATCTCCCTTTCGGTATTCTTCGAACCCCCGGCAGGCATCGGCCCTAGCGGACCCCGTCAATTCTGCTGACATCTCTTTGAGGCGCACGTAGAATACAACGCGCCGTCGACCCGGGCCTGGGCACCCATAACACAAGTTTAATCTTAGCTTGGATGCCGGTGGAGATAGTCAGTGATTTATGCAATTTAAAAACAATATTGTCATTAATATAACATTGTAACGGCTAGGGCTGCGCAGGGTAGGCTGCGCAGGCCGTTAACGGTTTAGTAGTAGAAAGTAGAAGTAGAATAAAACAGCTAATTAGGTTTATAGATATAATTAAGATAGGTAGTATAGAAGAACACAGCTAGGTCGTGGGTAAGATCACTGACACTGAGTCTGAGCACTCGCACACTTAGGATAGACAGGAAGGGTACCGTCCTTGGTAGCACATGGTAGATGTGGGCGCCTGGTCAGCACAGGCACCGTAGTAGGTTGGACGGCCCTCGTAGACTGCTGGTAGTTAGTGTGTAGCACGTGCTCTCGGCTGTAGGCCGCAGGTAGGCATTAGGAGCACGTGGTAGATCGCCTGTCAGCACAGGCGCGCAGCGGTAGGCCGCAGGTAGGCAGGCCTTCGTCAGCGTGCAGCCTGAGCCCGTACAGAGAGAGCCTTGAAAGCAAGTAGGAAGCGCATGTCAGGTGGGTGCGAGCAGTAGCAGGCCGCATGCGATGTGTCAGCTTCTTCCCCCTTTTAGTGACCAAGGTACGGTACGGGGAAAGCAGAATAGGTAGTAGCTAACACATCGCAGCGGCTTACAGGCAGAGAGAGAAGGAGCAGAACTAGCGTGGCACAATGATAGATATAAAGTGAGTTAAGTATGGTGAACACGCGAGCATAGAATACAAGGCAAATAGATAGTAGCTGATGGCTCATTAATAGCTTATGTATAACAATACCACTAATGTGGAACTCACCTTAGGTCGGGGCACACAGTCCTAAGGGTCACTCCCTTCAGGGAGGCAAGTGGCAGTCGAAATGACAGAGTGTCCTTAGGAAATTAGTGATGTGCCACGTTTGTAGTGATGTGGTTAATTACTTACTAATTGATCACTCGACTAATATAGTTGAGACCGCTCACAACGCTACAACATATCCTATGTAAATTGCAAAGGAGACGGAAACGATTACATACACTCTTGGGCTTGAATGTAATGAGATGAAAATGGTGTGAATTTATAGATTCATACATACGTTAGTATATTGCAGTGACTAGTTGCTATCCGGAAATAAAGTTATTTATTTATTTTATCATTAGTTTTTAGTATAAATAAAATAAAATGAATTACAAAAAAATCAACTGACTTCCAAAAAAAACACTACAAAGTGAAAAACCGGCCAAGTGCGTGTCGGACTACGCACAATGTAGGGTTCCGTAGTTGAGATGAATTTATTTATCCCAAGAACAAACTTAACATTTTGCAGGATCACTTATTTGAACGTGTAGAATGAAAAATCTGATTTTCGTAAAAAAATCACATTCGCGGTATTAATATAATAATAAAAAAAATCCAACACCTTTAAACGAGCAATTCTTGTATATATTATATAATCTGAATCTCTGAAACGGCTCCAAGAATTTTTATGAAATTTAGTATGCAGGGGGTTTCGGGAGCGATAAATCGATCTAGCCAGGTTTCATTTTTAGAAAACGTCGTTCAAAAAAAAATTGTCATCCAGATATTTTTCTTTATTCAAGTAACAAGGACTCATTGTGTTAGTAGTAAACTTATGAACTTTAGCTTATTTTACCAGGTCACACAGAAAGTTTTGCGACTAACAGTTTTTGTCTATGGGATACCTATCTACTGGCTGGCGCTCAGAAGCACCATATCGTCTCCAAAGCTAATATTTACACAAATACCATCAATACAGTGTGAGTCTTCATAATGTGCACATATCTAAATGAGGGAATCTATGCTTAATTTTATCGACGGAAAAAGTGGTCAAAATTTTTTTTGTTTCTTTTTAATTTTTTGTATCAGTTTTTTTAGTTTAGTTTTTATTCTCATCTTATTTATTAATTTTACAATTATTGTAAAAAAATATGAGAAAATACAGATTTTTACTAAAAAAACACATTTATTTTCAATTGAGGGTAGTTTTTTTCTCAATTTTAATTTTATGTGGACGCCTACTTACTTCCAATCATTATGGAGTTTGTTTCATCGCGATAGCTGATTCAGTTTAAAAGTTACACAGTTTTGTTACAATTTTTTTTTAATTCCATAAAAAGTTTTAAAAAAATATTTAGATTTTTTAAAATATTTTTTCTTTCGTTAAAATTAAGCATAGATTCCCTCATTTCGATATGTGCAAATTATGAAGAATCACACTGTATAGCAACCCACTCTGATGCTGCTGAGCTCGCCAATCCTGCCTCACCCCGCATTCCAACCTGTATAGCCTGGAAAAAGTTCCAGCCCATCGTACACTATTGATCTGGTTACCATAGGTAACAATATTTAAAATGTTTTTAAGCTCCATTGGCAACCTATCCTTCTCCATCTTTCTCCACAATAAGTCATAAGCAACCAGATCAAAAGTCTTGAATAAGTCGAGGAAGGTAGCATAAATCGGCGTTCCACGCTGTGTATAAGTATAGTATGTGACAGTATGCTTAAGACACAACACTGCACTTTCTATTGACAAACCACGCCGAAACCCGAATTGGTTGTCATGAACATTTACAGTTTTATTTCAAGCAGTTTTATTTTTATTTTAAGCAGACTGTCAAACACTTTTGTTATTGTTGATATTATAGTAGCTAGAGAGATGGGCCTATTGGATGCCGAGCGACGAAATGTAAGTTTGTACGCACAATATTGAGAGATTTACTGTGTTATATTAAGACCATAGACTTCTTATAGGTTTTCCTGTAATCTATGAGTAAAGAGCCATACTATGTATTTTTTTGAAAATTTTTGGTCCAGTAGTTTCGGAGATAAGGGGGGGGGGGGAATGGTCAATTTTCATTGAATTTCTTAAATATCTTTAAAAGTGTTTATTTTAAAAGTATATAAAAAATATATTTAAGATCCTCGCAATAAGTCCTTTCATTTGATATGTTACATGGTACGGTTAGCATAACATTTTTTTTTAATTTTCTTGTTTGCCCCCCAAAAGTGACCCCTATATTCAAAATTCATTTATTTACGTTACACATTCGTGTTTGGGTCACAAAAATACATATGTGTATCAAATTTCAACTTAATCGGTCCATTAGATTCGGAGTAAATTGGCTGTGACAGACGGACAGACAGACAGACAGACAGACAGACAGACGGACAGACAGACAGACACACGAGTGATCCTATAAGGGTTCCCTTTTTTCCTTTTGAGGTACGGAACCCTAAAAATAACTTTAATTTCAGAAGTCGGTGTCTTTGGTTTTGAATTTTCGTTTGTTGCCACCGACGTCCCAAATTAAAGTTATCTTTCACTTTGTAGTGTTTTTTTTTGGAAGTCGGTTGTTGTTTTTGTAAAAAGTTTGGGTTTTTCACTTTTTAGTTGTGGTATTTACTCCAAACAAGTTCGAATACCACGCTATGTAAATAACAGTGACAGGAACTTAACCTATCATCCACATACTAAGTGGGAAAAAATACGTATTATTGAAGCTAACTCAAAAACTACCCAAGCAAAGTTATAAAAAAAAAATATGAGACCACCTCTGAAGTATGACCTACCAAACAAAAAAGAATCATCAAAATCAATTCATAATTGGCGGAGTAATCGCGTAACAAACATACAAAAAAAAAAAACACAGTTGAATTGAGAACCTCCTCCTTTTAGAAGTCGGTGAAAAATATAAATAGATCTGTCCCATCTATTTATATTATTCTGAAAACTAGTGACCTTTAATTTGATTTTACGTCGAACTGGAAGGAAAGGGTTCCCGTCAAACAGATACCTAAGCCGATTTAAAGTAAACCTTTGGCAGGTATCAGATTTGCTCTGGCATTTTTGTATTTTAACGAATTTTATTTATATTAATTCCTTTAAGCGCAGGCAACACTGGGAATAAAGTAAAACGAAGCTAAATTCGCTTTTTTTTGTATGTCCGCAGATTTCTCCGTCAATTGTGCACCGATATTAATTTTTTTTTTTTTTTTTGAGGGTATGCTCTCAAAGTGGTCTCATATACATTTTATAAACTTTCCTTGGATAGTTTTTGAGTTAGCTTCAATAATACGTATTTTTTCCCACTTAGTGTGTGGATGATATGATAAGTTCCTATAACTGGTAGCAGGTAGTGGTATTCGAATTTGTGTGGGGTAGGTACCAGAACTAAAAGGTGAAAAATAAAAACTTCTTACACAAAAAAACAACCGACTTCCAAAAAAAAACACTACAAACTGAAAAATAACTTTAATTTCGGAAGTCGGTGGCAAAAAAAAAGGAAATTTCAAAACCGAAGACGACTTCCGAAATTAAAGTAATTTTTCACTTTGTAGTGTTTTTTTTGGAATTCGGTTGTTTTTCATATTTCGGTTCAAACCGCGTACTAAGCGAAACGAAAACGAAAGATGCGAAAGAAAGCTAAATGAGCTAAGCTTTGTTACGCTTCGTTCCCAGTGTCTCCAGCGCTTTATATAGGTACGACAATTGTGTTTTCTGAACACCCTGCATCATTTATGAAGGTCGTTCAACCATTTTAACAGTCAATGAAATAATAATCGCCTAGCGACAGGTATTGCTGGGTTCTGTTGTGAACTTTTAAAATTATTGATAAAATTATAATATGCAACACAACACACGCCATACAATACAACAATACACACAACACTTTTTGGGTGTAGTACGTACCCAAAAGGTGTTGTGTGTATATTTTTTGCAAAGGAAACTAGCAAATTGATTTCAGCGACTCTCAATCATTCTTCTAAATAAATAATATTGACGATATTAGTAAGTTCATTGGGTGAGGTTAAAACTCACTGCCCTCTCATTGGAATATTATGCCATTTTTTTGCATACATAAATACAAAAAAAAAAAATTAAGCATTTGTTTGTAATGTCACAATAACAGCTTTTAACAAAATGCATAACAACATGAAAATACGTACGGTACTTATTAACAATATTTTTGTTTTTTTTTTAAATTTTTCTGTCTTTTTTGTTTTTTTCTGTTTGTACCGTCTAATTCCGAAACAGCTGGACCGATTTCGACGGGACTTTCACTGGCAGATAGTTGATATTATAAGAAGTAATTTAGGCTACTTTTATTTTAGAAAAATATTTGGGATCCACGTAGGCGAAGCCGCGGGCAGCAGCTAGTTTTAACTAAAGTTATAATACAAAGAAAAAAATATTTTATTTTTATTGTGTTTGTTTGCTATGCTTTCACGCTAAAACAGCTGAACGGATTTAGATGAAATTTGGCACATACGAAGACCATGACCTGGGTTAGGACATTGGATACTTTTCATACCGATATTCCCACGGGATCGAGACTCATGCGAGTGAAACCGCGGGGCGCAACTATATAGAAAATAAAATTCACAAACATTCCACAATAACACTATAATCAAAATTCAACCACGTTTCCATCGAAAATATTTTTCACCTAAATTTAGTTTTCACTTTAATTTCATTAAGAGGCCACCCACGGGCGTTGATTGTGACATTCAAAATATAACAAAAAACAATTCAACAATAGCTTTGAATTGTACTGTTGTTAAAATACCATGTTGTTGTGTTTGTTTCGTTGAAAACCGAAGTGAATTTCCATGTACATTTTTTGGCAAAAATCAAAAGTATTATTCAGTCGACCTTTTATTGTAAGTACCTGGTCGACCGAGCTCTGCTCTGGTGAAAATAGAGAATGCTCATTTAATAGTATAGGATAGTACCTACTAATTCCATACTGCAATGATAGTAGGTACTTACTAATTCCACGCTGCCATAATCATTATTCTAATGTCAATAATGTCATATATTCATTATGTTGTTCTAAACTTTGGACGACCGAGCTCTGCTCGGGTGAAAATACGGAGAAAAATAATTTTCCCAGATATGAGACTTAACTAGATCGATTTTTCGCCCTATATTGCAACTTTCATCGAAATCGTTAGAGCCGATTTCGAGAGAACGTGAGTTGGTAAAAATATACATCGTGAAATTTGAATCACAGTTTTGCTAGAACAAACGTTGTTCAGACCATGGTCTACTACCATTCTACAGCATCCAATAAAAAAAACATAATTGGTTTTTGAAAAAACACAAAGTTTAAAATGTCAAGATTATCGTTACTCCCTACAACACAGACACCACGCACGGGACACAGTATTGTCTACAGGGAAATGTACCTCCATAAACGAAATTTAGTAAGCAGTAGATAATCTTGCTCATTTAATGTACATAATATAATAAGATACAAATATTGCTCATTTAATGGTATAGGATATTAAATGGGTCTACAGTCAAATAGTCACAGTTCACAGTTAAGCTCTGGACTAATTAAAGCGAATGCCGCGCGTGAAATTAGCGCTCGCGCTGGTATGTGTCAACTAACTTGTTTAAAGGTGTTCAAACTAGGGTGAATAGTTATCCTATCATTAAAACAATCGAGATGCGCAGTCACGTGAAGTCGGGTCCCGCGTGGGTTTCACCTCAGTGTGGGCAGACATTTAAGCTTCGGCTAAACCTGAGCGACTACATCGCGGGACGCGGGAGCGTTAACTAACACTAGAATTATCGTGCACACCCGCGCGACTACAGCGCGAACAGCGAGCTTCATTTTGTACAGTGAATAGTTACACCCGCACGTCTCTATAGCTTAGTGTAGAACCTAAATTGTTGTGTTATATTAATCTCATATTTAATATCAGAGTCTGACTCTGGCCGATTCATCAGAGTTTGGCCGATTGAGTCCCATAATTTATCCTTTTTACGTATATTTTAATATCCAGGATTATACAGATCGTATAGAAGAGTATGTTCTCTTACTTTTTCTATAATAAAAATAAAAATAAAAAAGCCTTTCATTCCTTGCATTTTACAGGTTTATCTTATATCTAGTATGAAAATTGTTTGGTTAGTTAACTTAGATTAATTTTTAGTTTTCTTAATTTCTATTTTAATATCTATTTTTCTAATTTATGCAAGAACCCCCTGGTAGGGTGAAGGCCTCCTCCAAAGATGCCCATTTGTGTCTGTCCTGTGCAATTTGTCTCCAGTTTGGGCCAGCTGTTCTTCTGATCTCATCCTCCCATCGTGTCAGCGGTCTCCCTCTGCCTCTTTTACCTTGTAGGCCTCTCCATTGGGTTACTTTTACGGTCCATCTGTGGTCAGTAAGTCTGGCTACGTGTCCCGCCCATTTCCATTTGAGTTTTTGTGCATAGCTCAAGGCATTAGTTGCTTTTTCGATAAACATCTCTATATTAATACCGTCTGTCATCGTGGAGTTTAAATAATGAGACGTCCGTAATAATGTAACGATCTGTACACACGTCTGACCACAAGACGCGTGCTTCCCACTCACTCCCGCTTTGCCGACGCGGTGTTTCCGCATTACGGTCGCTTAGGTGTGCAAGACGCCATATAATAACACGAGCAGCGTCCGCCGCGCGGTAGACGCTCCCGCTTCGCTTCCCGCCTCCCGCGTTGTGGTCGCTCAGGTTTGGCCAAAGCTTTAAAGCTCTTTACTAAGAGTAATTATTTGTGAATTGCAATGCACTATTTTACGTGTTTAATTACAGATAGCCACGTGATAATAATGCGGAAACTATTCATTCTTTTTCGTATGGTGAGTGACTAACCTGGTGTCAGAGTTATAAAGCCGCCCATGGGCCTCTGACTTGGATTCATATGCCGTCGAGAAATATCTCTCAGGCATGCCGGTTTCCTCACGATGTTTTCCTTCGCCGTTATTTGATGCAAGTGATAATTCTGTACCTTCAGTGAAAAGTGATGTAACTGGAAAATCATGATTTTGAGAAAATTAATGTTAAAGTTTAAAAAAAATCTGACTCTTTGTCTACTTCACTAAAATGAGTACTTGATTACTGACAATAGTGAACAATATCTTAGAGCACGATTTAGTGTAACAAGAAACAGATTAATTTGTATAGTTTTTTTTTAAATTTCAAAAGAAAGCCAGTTGTATCACGTAACACAACAATATTAAAGTCGTAATATGTGTAAATTAATTTAAAATTACTTGAACCATTTTACACATTATTTATTTATTGGTTGGTATTGGATGATTATATGTAAATGTAACAGTTTGTACTAATTCACATAGATCGTGTAATCTTACCACTAAGGTACTTGAAATATTTGTTCAGTTCACATTGATATTATTTAAAATGTATTTTATTACACATTAATAAATGTAAAAAATGCTTAGTTAGAGCACTTTACACCAAAATAAGCTTGCTCAATTTTAATCTTAGAGGGATACCAAATAGACCAAAAAATTAGATTTTTTTTGCTGTAAACTTAGTGTAAGAATATTAAAACTGATATAAGTCAAGATATATCACTTTTCACTGAAGGTACAGAATTATACTATACGTACATGAAACTAAGATACCGGTACGACATTAATGTACCTTTATACAACGAAATTGCATTGCTTATGTGCTAAATAGGAATGTTATGGTTACCTATCTTTTATCAGCAACATAATGTTCTGATTTTCAACAGAAATTTTTGAGCTCTTTTTTTGGAAAATCTAAAGATTTTTATCGAAGATTTGCCATTTGATACCGTGTCGAAAGATGTTCGCAGTTCTGTTTCATTTTGTCACCTCTGACACACAATGGCGTTGTAGCTTGACGTCTTGATAGTCATGGAAATGACATTATTATTGTGTGAGTTCACTCTTCTCAGTATGGACATTTTTTCGGGTGACATAATACGGTGAGGGCAAATTAAACGATTTAAATCTTAGGGTGATCGCTTTTCGGTGCAGAACTGCCCGGCTTGGGCTGAGCATCGCCGTGTCCTCATGGAGGTGATCGGTGGCGGTGATCACTCACGTCCGGTCCTTGTCCAGGCCATGATACGGAGCGAGAGAGTATGAGAGGCCGTCACTTCCGTCTGCGAAGCAGTAATGCTCGCGAAGGAGAAGGCAGAACGCGTGAGGGAGAGGCAAATTTCGTACCCTGACGCCCCTAACCGCCGCAGGAGACGCCCTGGGCGTCGAGAATTGCAGGCCGATTCCCGGCCACCGTAGGCACGGGATTGCGGACGTTGAGCAATGGGTAGCTCGCCATCCGATAAGAATCAGGCCCGGGTCGACGGCGCGTTGTGTTCCACGTGCGTCTCACAGAGATGTCAGTAGAACTGACGGGGTCCACTAGGGCTGATGACTGCCGGGGTCGCGGGAAAGTCCGAAAGGTATACCGTGGCCCCTGGCAACATGGCAACTGAAGGAACACGGGTGGGTTTTAGTCAGTAAGAGTCTGATACGCCCTCTCGCTCCGCCCAGAGCGGGAGAAGTTATTTGATATTTTCCCAACCAAAAGAAAAAGTATGATCGCTTTTGGATTTTGCTCTTTTAAATTAAGGGACAAAATTCATATGGGTGTATGATATTGTGTGTGTGTGTGTGTTCATTCCCAAAAAGAAAATAAACAGTAACAAACCCACTCTCAAACATCATTTAGCTAATAACTAACTACCAGCTGAAGAAACACAAACATCTGTTATTTTCTTTTTCATACAAACGAAATGATGGTTCGTAAAATTAAAAAATAACTCTTAATAATTGTGAAACAACACTTGTGTGTTTACAATTTACTAGCTGCGCCTCACAGTTTCACCCGCATAAGTCTCGATCCTGGGGGAAAATCGGGATAAAAAGTATTCTCTGTCGTTCAGGTTGTGGTAATGGTTGTGGCTTACCGCATAAGTCGCTTATAAATGTATTAAGGCTCTGGTTAAGTTTAAAAGTTTTAGAGTAATCATGTATTAAAATTGAATAATTCACTATAATTTTATACAACTAACGCCAGAAAAAAATCATGAATCTTGACATTTCGACGTCTAAATTGTCATTTCACTCCATTTTATTTAAATAGAGGAGCTCGTGGCTAAGTACTAACAGCCACATGGGTCGATCCATCAGGTTAAGCTAGGCTTGTCGGGGTTAGTCCGTGGATGGGTGACCATTTTTACATTTCGAGACTCCTCCGTGCCTTGGAAAGCACGTTAAGCCGTTGGTCCCGTCTGTCATTCGTGGATTTTTGACAGTCGTTACGGGTCGTCAGAAGCCCGAATGACTGACAACCAGTCTTTAGCAAGGGGTACCGTATTACCTAGTTACTGGGTTGTGGAGGTCAGATAGGCAGTCGCTCCATGTAAAATACAGGTATTCAGCTGCATCCGGTTAGACTGGAAGCCGATCTCAATATAGTTGGTGTTTGTACTATTATGCGATAACTAACTATAGATTTTGAAAAGACGGCGTACAATCACTGCTTGGAGAGAAATTGGACGTTATGCGACAGGTTGTACAAGGAAATAGGAGTACAATACCTTAATTGATGCGATGAAGGCCTGGAGCCTGGCCTTCTCAAGTTCAAAAAATGTTGTGACGAGATTGCGCGGGGTGGCGCCACTTTCGTGTAGCTGTCCTGTTCCCACGCCAACGATAGGCTATGTGCAGGAATGGGATAGGGAATAGGAAATTGCTAACCAATCACTATAATAAATTTGTATTTCAACATACCAAAGAAAGGAAATTACAATATTGTAATTATAGTCGAATTAGCGCAACCAGTTGGGAAAAGGCTAGGCAGATTGATTTGGTTATTTAAAGGGCAGTAATAAACGCCCCGGAAAAAAATAACATGTGTTCAAAATATGAAATTTACTGCTATAATACTAATTTTCCGACAGCTTATATGCGAATACAAATAAAGAAACAACCGAATAAAATACTGAAACGACCGAATAAAATACTGAAAATTCCGAAAAATCAATACGTAATATTTTTCAAACAAGCATACACCACGCATGCAACATGCAAGCGAGCATGAAATATGCAGCAGGCATGGTTTCTGTCACGGCTCCGGCGATCCCACGCGAGCTTATCGTCGCAGATGGTTTTAAAACCACCTGTTCCTCAGCTCACGGGCCGCCTCGCCCCTCCGCGCCTACGTGGGCTTAAATTACACTCTAGGGGTAGGACAGACAAGACTACGTGGAGTCAGTTTTGTAGCGATTCGTTTCTGTCACTAACTTTTGTAGCACAACATATTGACTTTTCGGAAACTTTGTATTTTTTTCGGAAGTTAAGTTTTTTTTTTTGGTAGTCAACCACAGATTTTCGGAAGTTAATTTATTTTTCGGAAGCTTTATTATTATCCTTATTTAAATAGCCAAATTAATGGAATGACATGTCTTATCTATATTTTTTAGAAAGACTTATTACAAGTAGTATTTAGTGAAAGAATGGGATCAAGACACTTCATTGGGCGTAAGATTACATACAAATTGTCGTTCTGCGGGTGCATACAAATTGCCCTCTTACGGGGAGCCACCATTGCTTTAGTTGGTATTCACATAAATCACGGTAAGCTTTACCATAATCTATGCTTGGCAAGCGGATTGTTATCCATAGTTTATCGTTATCAGAACCCGTAATGTAGGTCAGACGATTCCGGAAAATAAAGAGTAGGGATTGGAAATAATCATTGAACGACTTGTATAAACATTGTATTTATTTTATTTTTGATTTGTTATTTCACTATAATATGCTGCACCGGTTGACGCCATCACGTCAGCGCCGGCTGTTGCTGAAAATCAGCGCTGTGGCTCTATCTCGCATGGGGTCGCAGCATTATGCTGAGCGATGGCCGTTTTGCGTGGATGTGACGCATATTTTCCCCCAATTTTTTTTTTTTACGTGTTTTTTTTTTATCTTTCTTTGCGTCATGTTTACCGCAAATAAACGAATTTTCTTTCTTTCTTCTCTTTAAGAGAAAAGAGGGATTAGTAGATATAATCTTTGTGGAACTTGATAATTAATTAATTATTTTATTGAAATTAGAATTAGATAATATCGATGCAGTGTATAAACTCAAATAATTATGTTTTTACTTAACTTGTGGTGACATCTACAACGCCACATATAAACTACGCATCACACTGACGTCACGTACAATCCTGCATCGCGCAAGCAGCGTTTACCATACGACGAGTATATATACAACGTCCCGCCATAAATCGTTGGCCTCCCCCGATCTATCACCTTGTTCGGCAAGCCGATCCCTTGGAGAAGCGAGCCAAATACCTTGGTGTTACCCTCGACCATCACCTCTCCTTTTCAGAGCACATAAAGACGGTTCGTTCGCGAGCCGCTTTCGCTCTAGGTAGACTCCATTTCGTTCTGAATGCACGCAGTAAATTGTCACTAAAGTGCAAATTGCGAATCTACACAGCGAACATTCGACCCATTATGACTTATGCGGATGCAGTCTTCGCTCATGCATACATACAGGCAACTTCAAAACAGCACTACTTAGGAAAAATATTATGGTAATGGGGCCTATAATTTACAATAAAATTCCGCAAAGTTTTAAAGAACATCCTATACGAAGATTTAAATCTAAGCTGACTGCATTATTATTAGAAAAATGCTATTATTGTATAAAAGACTTTTTAAACGATAAAAATATATAACTATAAAAAAATATAAATGACATATACGAGAATTTATATTATATCAGAATGACTTAATTATTAATATTGTTAATTTAGATAAAAATTGTATTGTTAGTTTTTACGACTCTATGATTTATTTGAAAACTGTATTTTTTTAGTTTTTACGACTTTGCATGCCGTAAGGTAGAATGTAGCGGAAAAACTTAGTGATGTACCATCTTATACCTGTACCTACATTGTTGGCAAAATAAATCTGAATCTGAATCTGAATGCCAAACTCTATTCCATCCATAGGATGCAGACCCTACAGAACCATTTCCTTCGTAAGGCAACGGGAGCCCCCTTTAAGGTCAGAAACGAGATCCTCCATCTCGACTGTAAAATCCATACGATTCACCAGTTCCTAAAACGCATGTCCAAGCGTTATTTTGACTCCGCTCCCAAACATCGCTACCCTCTGGTTGTTGAGGCAGCCGATTATACCCCATTTAGAATCAGTAAGATCCACCGTCCCAGGCATATCCTTTCCGACCTAGATGACCCCATAACACTCCTCCAGGAGAAGAATAGAGCCATCAGTACAGTGCATAAATACAGACGACACCCGTCATTCCGACCTCGCCGCCGAGGTCTTTTGCGATCGCGACCGCGCCCCCGAGTAAATGATGCTCTCCCCCGACCCTTGCTCGAAAACAAGGTGCCAGCAGTTGTTGCAGCTGAGCATGTAGCTTTAAATATCATGTAATAATCAAGATGAAAATCTAAGTTTGATCCAGCCTGTCCCTTCTTGCTGTCCTCCCCCAGTGACGCCCTAAGCTAAGGTTCGTACCCCACAGGGGGTGCCCTTAGCGAGCGTTCATCTAATTTTAATTTAGAATAATTTTTTGCCCCTGGCTGGAGGCTTTAAGTGTGGCTTTAAGTGAAGCTTAAGGCACCCACAGGAAAGTCCGGTTAAGCAGCCAAGACCTCAGTGGTCAAAACTGCGAGATAATAAAAAAAAAACCGACCAAGTGCGTGTCGGACCACGCACAATGAAGGGTTCCGTAGTTGGAATGAATTTATCCCAAAACAAACTTAACTTTGCAGTTGAAAAACATGTTCTCCCATACAGAATGTATGGCGAAAATGTTTCTGCAACTGCAAAGTTAAGTTAGTTGATTATTACTCGTTAACTTGTAGAGTCTACTTAGCTGTGATAGTTTTCCTTTTATTTTCGTTATTAAACTACTGCTGTGACTTTATTCACACATCCAAAACCAACCACTAAGCTGGCAGGGGGGGACACTTGACACTTACAAACATTAGCACTTTAAAGCTTAATATTTCGCAAATGTATTCCTGAATCCAAAAATGGTTTTCACATACTCATAATATTTTTGAAGGACCTTTCCAATGATATCCCACACTATGGGACAGATTTTTTTTTTATATACCCATGCTAAATTATAGCTTTCTAGTACTAAGGGTCTCGGAGCTAGACCGCGGAAAGACAGACAGACAGACGGACATGACGAAACTATAAGGGTTCCTTGTTTACTACGGAACCCTAAAAAGCAATCGTTGGGCAGTTGCCCGCCAGACACGATACCCGTCTGGTCGAAGGATCCTCCGTTTTCTATAGAGGATGAGCGAACTTCACACCCTGTTTTTCAGACTTCTATAAACAAGTACTTATGTCTTCACAAAAAAATACTTATAAAAGAATAACTTTGAAAACAAAATCGTACGTGATCTTTACATTTTTAAAACATGAACCAATTCCATTGTTGTTAGGCTACGGAGGCGGGAATAGGTATTGTCCTTTTTCGAAATACATTCTTCACTTTTATTTACTTTTACATTTGAAAAAAATTCAATGCTTATTGTTATTTGACCCTTCATATTATTTATTGTGTATTTCAAAACAGTAGTCACTGATAATGTTTTTGCAGCGTTTTTTGTTTTAACATAATTCAACGCGGAACACAATACACGATTCCCGTACGATATTTTTTTTTATTCTGAATGAAATTCTGAACTCAGGACATAATAATGGTATCATGTTCCCGATCGAGACTCAGTGAGTCAATTATATATTTTATCTATTTATAACTTGAACGATGTTATTGCCGATAAAAACGATGTTTATTACGCTTTGAGTGGTTCGAAATGTAATTTATTCTGTTATTGGTTTATTGGTAATGTTCAACCGTGAACAAGCAACAACAGCATCGCACCGTCAGCGCTAAGAAGTGACCTACTGAGATCTTCGCCTCATCGGCTCGATACATATAAACACACATCTAAATAAGTATTGATGTGTATGGACCATAAAATTAGTATATAATTAAGTTAATTACTGTAATAAACTAGTCATCAAGCTGGAGTCGAGTGTGATTTATCTCCTATACTTCCTCTTACTGTGGCCAAGACACCTTTAGCCATCATCGATCCTATGAGTCTGTGGGATCGGCAGTAAGAAAACCATTTCCTGTGTACATTGCACGACGTACACAAACCCCTATTCCTTCCCAAATTCCGTCTGTTACCGTAGGTCTCCTCGTAACAGACTTCCCGCACGTATAACCAACGTAACTCACGTTTGGTATGGTTTGTATGGTAAGGGTAAGGGTGTTAGGATAACTAGGGTGCTAGGTCCATTTAAACGGCTAGGTTTTAGTCATTAGGGTCGTAGGTAGCTATTCGGTACCAGGCTCGATTGCCTTAAACATAGCCACACTGTACGCATTTGGGATAAGGCCGTACTAAGTTAAGTCCTGGTGCGTACAGGTAAACTTAAATCAATTTTGGTTTTTCAAATATATACGAGTACTGGCTTTTATCCGCGGCTTCGCGTGAGGGTTGGAAATTATCCCAAGGGAAAAAACTACCGGGATAAAAGTAACCTATCCTCCCTGAAAATGCAGTACCGCGTAACTAACAACAGAAAATACCACGTAACTTAGATGTTGGCAAATTTTACAGGAGTACGAAACCATATAACTTCTGCTGTACTTATCAAATACGTGTTACAAATAAAAAAAAATTTTTTTGTAAAACATATCATAAAATCACGCCTTGTTTCCCCGAAGGGTTGGGCAGAGGTGTCCCTGTAGCAAGCACACCCGCATTTCGCCAGTTATGTTTAAGTCCCATGTAATAGGTGGCGAGCCTATTGCCATTATCCGGGCACAAATCCAGACTCCAAGCTGCTACTGATAAATTTCAGATAGAAAAACCCAATAAAACTTTGCTCGACCTGGGAATTGAACCCAGTACCTCATGCTCAGCAGTAGCGCTTGCGACTACTAGACCAACGGGGCAGCCACTACATATATTACGATATTATATTTTTGTACTTCTTTTTTGTACTATCTACTGTTAGTTACGCAGTATTGCAGTATCAGTGAGGCTATGTCCTAACCTAGGTCATGGTCTAACCATTTGCCAAAATCCGTCCAAATCCGTTCAGCCGTTTTAGCGTGAAAGCATAACAAACAAACAAACTCAGTTTCTCATTTATTATAAACTAGCTGCGCCCCGCGGTTTCACCCGCATAAGTCTCGACCCCGTCGGAAAAAAAAAAGTATCCTATGTTCTTTTCCAGGGCATCATCTATATATGTGCCAAATTTCATCCAAATCCGTTCAGCCGTTTTAGCGTGAAGGCGTAACAAATAAACTTACTTTCGCATTTATCATATTAAGGATGTCCATTTAAAAAAAAACCTTCAAGAGCCTTAGGTTTCAGATCATCATCAGTCTACAGCAGTCCTCTGCTGGACATAGGCCTTTCCAAATGCACGCCATTCATCTCGGGTCTCAGTAACTCTCATCCAACTGCCACCAGCCACCCTACGAAGATCCTCGCTCCACCTAGCCTGAGGGCGTCCTACCTTACATTTACCGATTCGCGGTCTCCACTCAAGAACACGTGTACCTCAACGGTCATCAGTTCTACGGCTAATATGGCCGGCCTATTGCCACTTCAGCTTATATTCTGTAAGCTATGTAGATAACTTTCGTTCTCTGACAGATCACCTCGTCTCGGATTGGATCTCTTAGAGAGATTCCAAGCGTAACCTGTACCACATAGCTTACCAACCTAGTTGCTATGCAAATAAAAATCACTGTGATTTTGACAGACTTCAAAATGTTAATGGCAGCAACCCAATAGCAACCTTATTACAACGTTAATAAAGATAACTATGATTTTGACAATGATGCAAAATCAGAGGTAAAATAACTATGGAACAACTGTAAAACATGGAGTGCCATATTTATGACCGGTTACTATACAATCTTTTTATCCCACAAATCGAAGCGCGCTTTACTTGTGTTAACAAGTGTACAAACACTTTGTGAATGTGTGCGTGAAGACGAGTAGCGTCAGCACATAACACATATGCACACACAGACACTTTCGTCTTCGCAATTGTCTCGGACGGTACCGAGAGACGAGAACTCCTGCACTTATACACACATTCACAGCGTGTTTGTACACTTGGTAACCACAAATAAAGCGCGCGTCGCTTCGTGATATAAAAATACTATACCAGAAATGTCACGTAACGTAGCAAAGTTGCTTGGTGGCAGAAATAACACAGCAGTTCAGAATTAATAGCTTAATAGATTTTTTTTAATGGCTTAAAGCGGACTGATGGTAGATAACACACTACATAAATAACCATGAGTTTAATTATTAGTTTAGGTGGTAAAAATTGTGTTAAATAATTAAGGGACTGCACGCAACGTTTTGTAGTCGAGAACCAGCGTATACTGCGGCTCTGCTCACGATAAAAAAATTGAATTAAAGACAGGTGAACGGTCGTTAAATATTCCACATTGACTTTAAGACCAGGCACTCTAAAGACAATTTCCCACCCCAATGCACCCCATCACTCCACTATGTGTTAAACGTTAACACATCAGTAATAAAGTTGAATATCGCGTGCGCTCTTTGGTCAAGTTCAAGCATGGAATATTGTAATTGTCAATTCTTATTTCGTTTATAACTAAAGTACTCAATACTTTATTGCATTCCATAATGTGAGATAAAACAGTTGGCATGTTAGACATTGTATCAATCATGGACCCTGTCGGGCACAGCAAAGTTAATTAAATGATAATAGGAGAGAGGATGAAGGCGCTTTTTGTTTAGAAGAATTAAATGAGAACATATTACATTAAAATGTTATGCAGCTTCTTTGGTATTTATATTTTGTATGTTAATTATATTTAATTGCGTAATTATAAACCTATTTGTATGAGTCTTAATATTTGGGTTTAATTTATTGCATGATTATACTAAAATTATAAAAATATTCAAATTATTAGTGTGAGTCTTTATTATTGAAATGAGATTTAATTAGCTATAAGTAATAATTGATCTAGAGAAAAAATATCTTATATTTGGATAATAAACTATATTTCCTTACTGTCAATAATTATTTTAGACATAAAAGCAGAGTAATCTTGTTTTTGATTCAAATAATCTTAAAAACCACATGATTTTCGAATAAAAAATGAATCGAGCGAAAATGTTCCAATTACGTAACTGTTTTATGTTTGGAAAGAAAAAGATCCAATAAATCATAAACTAAAGTTCAATTTTGATTGTATGCGCGACTTTTTCAGAATATTAATGCAAATTAACATACAATTTAGGGAGCCTCCTCTTAAGTTTGCTTCATTTGCTTCACTTTTAATTCTTTTTACCTACTGTGTTGTTGTTATGTATAAAAAATATTGTAAAACATTTTTAAAAGAATAACGGTGAAGTTGCATGCCCATTCTTCTCCATACGAAACTACCTTTTGTGACGGGCAACTAGAATAAATTCTATCTTGTAAATTTTTGACGTTCAAAAGTGCCTTTCATGTGCCTAATTGAAATAAATGATTTGACTTTGACGAGATGATTTTTAGGCCAATTATCATTAACCGAAGAATAATTTAGAATTTTTGATTGTTTCTCCATTTACAAACTGTCAGACGTCAATTTTATTCCTCGGATATTGAAAATCTGACGTTGGAAAATTCAGCCATCATAATAAATAATAGGCTTTGTAGAGTGTCGCCTCCGTGATTCATAACTTGTGACATTCGCAGTCAGGAGGAGCGGAGTTTAGTTCCTATTGGTTAATATTGGCATATTTCTCCGCTCCACTGCCTCGCTCCGCTCCAGTGGACAGGCAGCCTCAGTGCTCGTTTATGGAGACGCAGAGCGTTGCGCGTCGCGTGCGGCGCAGCGACTCGCGGCGCGTCGGTTGTTTTCTTTAGTTCACAGACCTGTGCGTGCAGCGGTTTGCGTCATCACACGCGCAAACACAAAAATATGGCAATTAACGATGTTTTTTATGAAGACGTGGGGCGTGGCGCGGCGCGTGGTGCGTGGCGTGAAAAGTATTCAAAATTAAAATCAAAATATTTTATTTCACATAAACCTACAAGGGCACTTATGAAACGTCAGAAGCTAAGTGCACAGTTCCAATTGGTCGCTTCCTATGGAAAAGAGCCGGCAAGAAACTCCACGGTTACTCCTTTCAAAATAAATTGTTTCTACAATGTTTTCAAATTACAGTGTTAATAGGTATGGGAGGACAGTGTAGGCCTATCAACAAGTACCAGATACTTAGTAAAATAGAAAATGGTCCACAAGTCTACAGCCTACAACGTTCTCACATTCATTGTTGCCGAATAGCTAGCCACAACGCTACGTACGCCGATATGTATTTATTTAGTATAGCCCGCGACGCCCAACGCGACGCGCAACGCCCCACGTCTCCGTAAACGAGCACTGAGGCTGCCTGTCCACTGGAGCGGAGCGGTTAATATTGGCACATTTCTCCGCTCCGCTGCCTCGCTCCGCTGCAGTGGACAAGCAGCCTAAGACTAGACTTGCCATTATTAACAGCCGCGTACTGAATAATTAATATTTTCACTACTTAAAACTTATTTTCTAATTGTTGTTTTTAACATAAAAATTCTCATCTTCGTCTGAAATACGACAATTAGTCCCAGGTCTCACAGCAATTTTCGCAAAAACTGTCACAAAATCGAACAGAGAAAAACCGATACATTTACCTAACTTTATTTCTGTTTCAGTTTTTGCAAACATCTGTAACGTGGGAGTTTCCAAAAGAAAACACAAAAGTTCAGCTTATGGCGGCTACACACGTAACGATATATCGTAGCGATTTCAGACTGCAGATAAATCGAACGTTCCTAGTGTCTCCACACGCATCCGATATCGACGTCGATCGTCAGTTCTCCGCAGAAGCTCACGCAAGAAACATGCCATCCACGATGGAAGATAATGTCGCACTTGCGATATTAGGCCTGGTTATGTGTTGTAAGCGACATTTTTTTTTCTCGAACATGGTAATCCTTGAATTTATACTTCGAAAGGCAAAGTTCGCTTCTGTAGCTCTCTATGAACTCTTGCAGTTGTTCGCGGTGTCCACCTCTTTCTTCTTCTGTCATTTTGCAGAGAGCGATCAGCAAACGAAATAAAAACAGAACAAAAATAAAAATAGAAATTGCAATTACCACCAATGAACGATAATCTGCAACGATTTATCATACACACGATCGATAAATCTGCGCAAATCAGTTTGCACAGATTAATTGCTACGATATATCGTTACGTGTGTAGCCATCATTAGTTGTCAACACAAATACGGGTATCGGTGAAACATTAGTACAAAGATTGTTCTGTCGCTACGTCGTAGCCGGTGTAGGGGTGTCACTGCTACGCTGCTACGCTGTCCGTAGCAGGCCCCCCGATCCGCTACGCGACGAGTCACTATTTTTAGAACTTTGAATGTATCGGACATCTATTCCATTTTGTTACTATTTTTGGATTTTGGAGGAATTTCTATTTAGACGCTAGAAATTTCAAATGTCTTATACCGTTGAACGGTAAATTTCATTCATCTCTTCAAATGAAGGAGTAATGGTATTATGATGATCATCACTTTGTTGTTAGTGACAAAAGTTTTAAAAACTTTATATAATTTTGCGGCATAAAAAATGTTTGTTTATTTTTTAAATCCTAAAGTTCTACTAAAGTATTTCATTGTATTTAATATTTTATTCTTTTATTTTGATGACTAGAAGATCTCACCACGTATATTTTTTTGGTCCGCCAATAAACACTGGAATAGCTGTTTTCATGTAACATGTTCAAAATCAAAATATTTTATTTCACTTAAACCTACAAGGGCACTTATGAAACGTCAGAAGCTAGGTGCACGGTTCCAATTGGTTGCTTCCTATGGAGAAGAGCCGGCAAGAAACTCCACGGTTACTCTTTTCAAAATAAATTGTTTCTACAATGTTTTCAAATTACAGTGTTAATAGGTATGGGAGGACAGTGTAGGCCTATCAACAAGTACCAGGTACTGAGTAAAATAGAAAATGGTCCACAAGTCTACAGCCTACAACGTTCTCACATTCACAAAATCAAAAAGAAAATAATCTATATAAAAGATAAACAAAATAATAAAAATAAATAAGGACCTGTTCACTAGATAGGTGTGAAATTTATAAGTCACTAGCTTTTGCCAGTGGCTGCGCCCGCGTGAAGGTCTGAAACTATCCCATGAGATACGGGAACGTATTATCGGAATAAAAATATTTTTTTGTTCATATCCAGGTCATGGTCTAACCCAGTGGTCGGCAAACTCATTACTCAATGGAGCCAAATATCAATACTATATAAAACCTTTTTTTTTCTACCTACTAACTTCTCCCGCTCTGGGTGGAGCGGGAGGGCGTGTCAGACTCTTACTGACTAAAACCCACCCGTGTTCCTTCAGTTGCCATGTAGCCGGGAGCCACAGTATCCCTTTCGGACTTCCCTGTAACCCCGGCAGGCATCAGCCCTAGCGGACCCCGTCAGTTCTGCTGATATCTCTTTCAGGCGCGCGTGGATCACAATGCATCGTCAACCCGGGCCTGGTCTTTATCGGACTGCGAGCTACCCATTGCTCACCGTCCACACTCCACCTCCGCTGCAATGATTTCTCGCAGCAGCGGAGTTAAGCCCTGGCGTTTCACTTCCTCGCACCACTCCCAAATGTGTGCTGGGACTTTTGCCTCCAGATCTCATGGTGGTAATCCGGCAAGGAGGTTGGCCGCCTCACAGGAGACCGTGTGGTATCCTCGGGCCAGCCGGATGGCCATGACCCTTTGGGACGCGTTCAACCGGCGCGGGCGCGGTTCAGCCTCACGGAACGCACCCACACCGGTGCCCTGTAAAGGGCCATAGACCGTATGGACCCCGCGTAGAGCCTCCAGCAGGGGGCGTTTGGACCCCCTATATGGGCCAGGAGCCGCTTCAAGGCAACCCAGGCCCATTCCAGTCTGGGAGAAAAACGTCTGAAATACTCCACAAAGTTCTACTGGCTGTCGAAGACGAGTCCCAAATACTTCATTATCGACTCGACACCGATGTGAACCCCGCCCGCCGTTACCTGGGAACCGGACGGTGTCGCATTCCGAGGACCATGAAAACTATATAACACCTAAGATTTCTTATGAGAGCCAATCCTTTCTGTGGGGCCAAACTGTCTCTCAATACACTTTTCTTAATCCTTTAAAACTCGCATCCTCTTTCACTTCGCAACACTTCCTAAAATTAACTTGCTAAGAAGTAGGGTGCCTTCATCATCATCATATCTGTATTATCGGCTTATAATAACATAATGAAGGCATCTTACTAATTAACAAGTTAACCTTGGAAAACTTTGAAAGGTAAATGATTAATTTTCGATGTTCTAGTAATTTTTTGTGAAAATACTTCAGGAATAAATCTTTGAAATATAGTTTTAATTTTGAATAAAATTGGACATCTTGCTTAATTAATGACTGAAACCCCGAACCCGCGAATATAGTCTAGGTACGCTCTGTTACGCGAAACCAAGCGATCAAGGTTTTAAAAAAAAACACTTTGATGTACACAAAAGAAATAGTTGGTATAATTAGGGTTCGACCTTCGTACAATTTTGGTTGAGTAACGCTATATCAGGACTGGCAGACGCAACGAATAAACAGAGATGGTCGAGGTTCAGTGGTCGGGACGAGACTGGCGCTCTGCGGGAGTGGGGAGGCAGTGCTGCTCTAAGATGACGACGAGACAATTCTTAATAAATCTAGGTAATCGATTATTGTTGATCGTTAATGGTTTTCCTTAGCATCGAGAAACTGTTACAGCTCGTACTTATCGACACAGAGCTGCATTCTATGGGCCAAAGAGTTTTGCCGACCACTGATCTAGCCGTATAACAAATTGTATCTAAATTCGTTCAGCCTTTGAAGGCGCGGTTGATTAACAAACACACAGACTTCTCCATTTATGAAATTAACGCATTCGAGGACACTGAACGAGACACAATAATAGTTATTTATGCAACTGTTGTATGATATGGGGTATTAACACACGAATGTGGGTTTATCACACGAGGCGAAACCGAGTGTGATAATAGTATCACATGAGTGTTTTAATACCTAATTTTAACAGTTTCATACAAGACTTTATCTATACCCATGATATGAATCCTCTATAAAAGGTTCTGAAACTATTGGGTGTTTGTAATTCATGATCAAGAATAAAGAAATTCCCACGAAATTCAGTACAAGTCCACGTATGTATATCGCCTGCAGCAGCACATCACACACATGCGTGCAGCGGGTGCTGCTGTCCCCCGTTTGAACATTGAAACGAGTAGCATAATGAAATTTAGTACAACATTATAACACTCGTTTGGATGACATAATGGTTACTATGACACTGGCTGTTATAATGTTGCCAATAAGCTAACTGTTTCAGAAACTTTTATAGAGGTTTTATAGCATAGGTGTAGATAAAATCTTTATTGTTATAACGCCTAATGGGAATTCAGAGTTTAAGTTAAAGTGAGAAGAATCACTTCAACCATCTTTTCTTGCTCACAAAACACTGCGACCACTAATCCATCCGCCAAACCTAGTTTAAACCCCAGAACTGAATGATAAAAGATTTCCATTGATTTTGATTATTAGTTGACATACAAAATACGTGAACAGGTGTTGCGTAGTATGTGTCGTACAGTCATTATGAACAAATAAAATAGTTCAGCTATCAACACAGCTCATTTAAAATTTCACGTACAGCACGTACGATAAAAATGTTCGTGCCGGTTTCAAATGAAATAATAATGTTCTGTCGGTAATTACTCGTTGAGTTTTTATAGTCTAAAATTGTGGTTTTTAAACATTATATTTTAGTACATTATATACAGGTACGTTTTTTTTTCTAACGCTCCTTTATAAAATACTAGCTTTTGCCCGCGACTTCGCCCGCGTGGATGTCGGAAAATATCCCACGGGAACGTACTACCGGGCAGTACCGAGATTACATACCTAATAGTCCAGGAAAAGGTTATTGACTTCTACCACTGCGCTCCAACCATAATTATTTTTTACGCGTAATTTTGAATCTGTGATATCTTTTAAGCCATTAATTTAAATGATATGACGTCAGGCATATTATGGAGAGGGGCCAGTTCCCACTTCGTTGGAAGACGGGGAAACTGGTCCTCATCAAGAAGCCGGGGCGCCCAGCGGACTCTCCGTCCGCTTATCGGCCCATTGTGCTGCTCGACGAGGTGGGCAAGCTCTTTGAAAGAGTCATTGCAGACCGCCTCGTCGGGCAGCTGGTGCGAGTGGGGCCGGATCTGGCGGAGAGCCAGTTCGGTTTCCGCAGGGGGCGCTCTACGGTGGACGCCATCATGCGCGTGCGGGCCCTCACGACGGGGGATGCTGTGGCCCGGGGCGGGGTCGTCTTGGCGGTGTCTCTAGACATCGCCAATGCCTTCAACACCCTGCCCTGGAGTTGCATCAGGGAGGCACTCCGGTATCACTGGATGCCGACCTACCTCTGTCGTGTGGTCGAGGCCTATCTGACGGACAGGGCCGTCATCTACCCCGGTCACCAAGGAGAGTGGAACCGGCAGGAGATATCGTGCGGTGTCCCACAGGGTTCGGTCCTGGGGCCGCATCTGTGGGACATCGGATACGACTGGGTGCTGCGCGCCGACCTCCCTAGCGGCGTCAGCGTCGTTTGTTACGCTGACGACACGCTTGTCCTGGCGCAGGGGGGGTCGTAGCAGGCGGCGGCCGATTTAGCGACACGCGGGGTTGCGACAATCGTTGACAGAGTCCGGCAGCTGGGACTCGAGGTGGCCCTGCACAAGTCTGAGGCCATGGGTTTTCATGGTCCTCGGAATGCGCCACCGTCGGGTTCCCAGGTAATGGCGGGAGGGGTTCACATCGGTGTCGAGTCGACGATGAAGTATCTGGGACTCGTCCTCGACAGCCGGTGGAATTTCGTGGAACACTTCCGACGTTTGGCTCCCAGACTGGACCGGGCCGGGGCTGCATTGAAGCGGCTCCTGCCCAATCTAGGGGATCCAAACGCCTCCTGCCGGAGGCTCTATGCGGGGATCGTGCGGTCCATGGCCCTTTACGGGGCGCCGGTGTGGGCGCGTTCATTGAGGCTGCGGCCAGCCCGCCGGTTGAACGCGTCCCAGAGGGTCATGGCCATCCGGCTGGCCCGAGGATACCGCACGGTCTCCTGCGAGGCGGCGAGCCTCCTTGCCGGATTACCGCCATGGGATCTGGAGGCAAAGGTCCTCGCGCACGTCTGGGAGTGGCGCGAGGAGGCGAAACGCCGGGGCTTAACCCCGATGCCGCAAGAAATTGCGGCACAGCGGACAGAGCTCCGGCGGGATCTCATGGCGTCATGGAGGGTGCGATTGTCGCAACCCCGCGCTGGGCACGCCACAATCGCGGCGATAAGACCCGTCTTTGAGGAGTGGCTGGAGAGACGCCACGGCGTTCTCACCTTCCGCCTGACGCAGGTCCTCACCGGACACGGCTGCTTCGGGAGGTTCCTGTTCAGGATAAGGCGGGAGGAAACACCCGGGTGTCACCATTGTGTGGATCGGCCTGAGGACACGGTGGAGCATACGGTGGAGGTCTGCCCGGCTTGGGCGGAGCAACGCCGTGTTCTCGTAGAGGCGATCGGCGGCGGTGATCTCTCGCGTCCGGCCCTGGTTCAGGCCATGGTACGGAGCGAGAGGAAATGGCAGGCCATCACCTCCTTCTGCGAAGCGGTAATGCTCGCGAAGGAGGAGGCGGAACGCGTGAGGGAGAGGCTAATTTCGCGCTCTCACGCCCCTAACCGCCGCAGGAGGAGACGCCCGGGGCGGGAATCGCGAGCCGATTTCCGGCCACCGTAGGCGCGGGCTTGCGGACGGTGAGCAATGGGTAGCTCGCCGTCCGATAAGGACCAAGCCCGGGTCGACGGCGCGTTGTGTTCCACGCGCGCCTCAAAGAGATGTCAGCAGAATTGACGGGGTCCACTAGGGCCAATGCCTGCCGGGGGTTCGAAGAAAACCGATCGAAAATCGTGGCCCCCGGCAACAGGGCAACCGAAGGAACATGGGTGGGTTTTAGTCAGTAAGAGTCTGACACGCCCTCCCGCTCCGCCCAGAGCGGGAGAAGTTATTTGATAATTTCCCACCCAAAAAAAAAAAAAAAAAAAGGCATATTTTAGTATACATTAAATGCGCAATTTAAATAACATATTTTATTGGATAAGGATTAATATGATATTGGTCAAAATATCTTTGGAAATAACAGTGGGACTTTTATCAAATTCTCAAAGATAATAATAGTTACTGTGGGTCATCCTTAGAAAATAGACATATGCCATTTAGACTGTTTTGTTGAACTTTTTAAGATCTTCAATTCTGTAGAACATAAATTTGATGTATCTCTAACGGTTTACGTGGCGCACGCTAGTAAAGCTCCCAGTCGGCATGATTTTTCCGATATCTTCGACAATAATCGTCATATTTCAGCCAATTTACACAAAACCTTAATGAATTATACACGAACACCTTTCACAAAAATCACTCCATCCACTGGTGAAAACCGTTTGAAAACTCGGTAGTTTTTTAGTTTATCGCGTTCAGACAGACAGATGCGGCGGGGGATTTTGTTTTAATATATGTAAGGATTATGTATGGATATTTCGGTATTTAAAATACATACCTGCACTTCTAACACAAAAAACAGCTAGGTCATTTTTATTTTGTATACGTATATTTTTTCAATATTTGTTAGTCAATTTTGGAAAAACCACCACAACCAGTCTCACCAAGGGGTATCGTATTACCCAGTAACTGGATTGTGGAGGTCAGACAGGCAGTCGCTCCATGTAAAACACTGGTATTCAGCTGCATCTGGTTAGACTGGAAGCCGACCCTAACATAGTTAGAAAACGGCTAAGCAGAAGATTATGATATCTCAACGGGCACACGGCTTTTCATATTATAACTTTGGCAACTGCTCGACTACTTATTTAGCTCATAATCTGTATCTTGGCATTGTCCTTTACTTTCCTTTTATAAGGCCCTCGCAAAGGCATCCCTTACAAAAGTTTTTCTGTGTAGGTTGGCACTGAGCCCACCTGTTGGAACATAGTTTGCTCACCTGGGAAAATAAACATGAACTGAATAGCACGCTGTAAGGGTTACCAAGGTTATTGGTTTATTTCGGCTTTAAAATTACAATATGGAGACAGCGTTGGTCCCAAACTAGATACAACCTGTACCATAGGCACCATTATCTAATACCTTTAAACGAGCAATTCTTGTATATCTGTACATAAATATATAATCTGAATCTCAGAAACGGCTCCAACGATTTTCATGAAATTTAGTATGCAGGGGGTTTCGGGGGCGATAAATCGATCAAGCTAGGTTTCAATACTTAGAAAACGTCGTTAAAAAAGAAATCAAGCAAAGCTCGGTCATCCAGATATTATTTTATAATTTACAACATTTATTCTTGCCAACAATAGCAAAGCAGTTATGCTTTGCAATTATTGGCAAGAATCGAAGTAAATTGAAACATCACTAAGGTTAAAACTATCTTACTATCACATAGACAAAAATGCAAGTTAAATTCAACCTTACGATATCACGTTACGATATATTTGCCCAAGTTTAGACTTGCACCAGTATGCAATGAAATAAAAATGCAATGTGTGTATGAAATTTGCGCAAAAATCGTTCAACACACGTTACTTGTGTAAGTCTAAACTTGCGCAAGTATATCGTAACGTGTATGGCTAACATTAGACTGATAAAATAATTACGAAGTCGTCTATTACAAAAAATCGCATGACGCTTCATTTCTTGTTTAATATCGACCTGATATTACGAGTGTACCTATGTTATCCCCAATGTATCTGCTTGCATTTCAAACTGTTTTCAGTCGACTTCAAAAAAAGAAAGAGGTTACTCAATTCGACCGTATAATATTTTTTTTTATGTGTGTTCGCGGATAACTTCGTCGTTTATGAACCGATTTTAATGATTTTTTTTTTGTTGGAAAGGAAATATCCCAAAGGTGGTATATTAACTGATAAAGAAACTAGGATGTAATGATGATATCCCAGAGAATTCGAAGAAACTCTTCAAATATTATAAGCACACCTATAGCAATTTGGGTATTTTTTATAGTAACTCGTATAGTTGGTCTTGAAAAGCATCATTTGGTGAAGTGAAACTGATGATGAAGACCACAGATGACCACCGGAATTTCTCAATAGTCAATACTAAGTATTCCACGGATTACGATTCGATTACTTTAATATGGTTGCCAAGTAATTTATGCTCGTTACAACGCATATGGAGAAGTGGAGCTGATGATAAAGTACCAGGAGAACTCCTCAAATATTATCGTCCCTGCATCGGGAAAAGCAATATTTTGTGAAAGGTGATGAGCAGTTGACATTAGGCTATTGTAACTTAGATAAATTACAAACTGACCCACTAAAAATCGAGATATAAAAACTTGGTGTCTTTGGTTTAGTATTTTCGTTATTTGCCACCGACTTCCGAAATTTATTTTATTTTTCACTTTGTAGTGTTTTTTTGGAAGTCGGTTGTTTTTTTTCTGTAAAAAAGTTTTCACTTACTTATTTAACTTTACCCCGAAATGTGCGTTTGAAATAGACAAGATCATGCTAATCTTATTCTTCCTCTACAGGCTATTGCCCAATGCCTTACAAAGGCTGGTGTCTGCCACTCAGCCCGGGGCTCCTATGTCATGGTCGAGGAGGTGCCATCCCGGGCCCCCACGTAAAGGGTCCTGGCACCTCATGAGAGGGTCCTCAGGGCTGCGTCAGCGAGGCCGACGGGCCAGGTTGTTCTTGAAGAGAGTGGGCGATGATCCGAGCAGTAGGGCTTAAGCAACTAGCAACAATTACTTCATCATCATCATCATCAGCCTATAATGTTCCCACTGCTGGGACACAGGCCTCCTCTCTGTGAGCGGGAGTGGGCCGTAATCCACCACGCGGGTCCAGTGCGGGTTAGTAGATGTCACGTGTCTTCGAATTTTTCCTTCACTGTTTTGAGAGCAGTGATGATGAAATAATTTATACAAAGTAAAGCGTTTGTCTGGGTTCGAACCACGACCTGCAACTCGTAAGTCGCGGCCGTTACCACTGGGCCACCACTGCTCTCCACTGGGCCATCACTGCTCTATTTATCAATTACTTAGTTAAAAAAAGGATTGTGTGGTTTTATGAAACCACGGTAAAAGTGAAACTTTTAAGCGAACTATAGGCGCCGCCATATTGGCCTTGGCTGCTCTGATGAGCGCCTTTCACTTTATCCCTACTCCGCGGCCGACCGTCACGCGACATGCAACACACAGACGAAAAAGTTTGAGACGATGTAATAAAAGTTTCACTTTAAAAATAATTACTGAAAAAATATCTTCTACACACTTATTTTTAAATTTCGTAGCACCATGCTGAGATAGGAGCTTTTTACGTATAGGAATATCTGTTTTTTGTTTTCACTTATAAATTGTTTTGTTTTTAGGGTTCCATACCCGAAAGGTGCCAAACGGATTTATTACTAAGCCTCCGCTGTCCGTCCGTCCGTTTGTCTGTCAGCGGGCTGTATCTCATGTAATAAGTAGACAGTTGAAACTTTAATAAATTTTGTATTTCTATGGCCGCTATAACAACAAATAATAAAAATAAATAAAGTTAATAATTAATTAAAGAAAATACAAGAAACTTTTTTTTAACTTTTTTCGGCGTTTTCTGCTCGATCTTAATACGGTACGGAAACCTTCGTGTGCAAGTCCAACTCGCAATGCGCCGGTTTTTTAATGTTTCTATGATTGTGTATAGTTTAGTTTTTCATCTTCCTGTGAGAGTTCCAATAATACAATACTTTTTATTTATTTATTTTCTTTCAACTAAAGAATGACTTTAGGCAGTGAAAGTTCCGCAGGAGGAGACGCCCTGGGCGTCGGGAATCACAGGAAGATTTCCGGCCACCGTAGGCGCGGGCTTGCGGACGGTGAGCAATGGGTAGCTCGCCGTCCGATAAGGACCAAACTCGGGTCGACGGCGCGTTGTGTTCCACGCGCGCCTCAAAGAGATGTCAGCAGAATTGACGGGGTCCGCTAGGGCCAATGCCTGCCGGGGGTTCGAAGAAAACCGATAGGGAAATCGTGGCCCCCCTGGCAACACGGCAACTGAAGGAACACGGGTGGGTTTTAGTCAGTAAGAGTCTGACACGCCCTCCCGCTCCGCCCAGAGCGGGAGAAGTTATTTGATGATTTCCCACCCAAAAAAAAAAAAAAGGCAGTGAAAGTTAACTTTAAATAAATTACGACATCTTTCAAAATATTTTGTGACACAGCTTGTACTGAGAGTTGCCCCGCACGATCTCTTCATCCATTACGCACCCACGCCATTTTAACTGCCTATGAGTGGGCGTTTGTGTAAAGTACCTATTACCATTACTTTTCATTAGACTCTGAATATGAACTGGCTTTTAAGAACGTGTTAAATAATTTTAATTGTTATTAAACACTGGCATTTAGAAGTAACATTACATCGCATCTGTATTCCCCGAATACGCAAAGTTGACCTATAGTACACCCACATTTCGCCAGTTATTTTTAAGTCCTATTTAATAGGGGCTGAGCGTTGAAAACAGGTACTCAAAAGTGTATATTAGTTAAATTAAAAAAAACAAAGTTTTAAATATTTTATTTCAAATAAACCTACATAGGCACTTATGAAATGTCAGACGCTAGGTGCACGGTTCCAATTGGTCGTTTCCTATGGAGATGAGCCGGCAAGAAACTCCACGGTTTTTCTTTTAAAAATAATTGGCTTTTACAATATTTTCAAATAACAATGTTAATAGGTATGGGAGGACAGTGTAAGTCTCTAAACAAGTACCAAGTACTTAACAAAATAGAAAATGGTCATCAAATCTACAGTCCACTAAGCTGTAGGCTTAGTGGCTTAGCGTTCTCACATTGAAAAAAATAATCAAAAATAAATAATTAATAATTAATTAATTAATAATAATTAATTTTTTAATGGAAAATAATCTTTACAAAAATAAAAAATAAAGTATATATATAGTAACTCCTTATTAATTTCAGAAAGCCAAAGTAAATTAGGAGTCGTAGAAATAAGCCATGTCTAAAAATACATAGACAAAGAGCGATGAAGGCTTTGGTACAACGCTCTTTGAGTTTGGAAGTAACATAACATATAAAGCACAACCACAAGAAGAATGCTTTTATCTCTTTGCTGAAAGAAATATGAGAAAATGTTAATCGAAGTGCAGTTTAGCTTAATATTAAACAAGTTGACACCCTACGTCAATTAGCCGTGTTATAGCCAGTTCATACAGTTGTTAAAGAATGAGGCTAAGCATATGCTGAAACGCAGGTGACGCAGCACAGCGCAGTACAGATTTTGCAGGGTAGGGCAGGCGAGGCAGTCATATGCCGTGAGCGTATTCTGCGACGCAGCTACACAGAAACGTTTGCGTTCTAGCTAGTACAGACAATAGATAGATAGATAAACACGTGACGACCTGCTCGCGTCGCGTAAAAATCTGTGCTGGCTCTACAACGAGACGCAGAACAGGACAGACACATGTCTGCGTCGCACGAGCCTGCGCCGCAGCGTACGCAGCTCTCAGTACTACGTTTATGCATTACAAAATCTGCTCTGCCCTGCGCTGCGTGGACCTGCGTCACCTGCGTCTCAGCATAATACGTTTAGCCTGCAAGTTGTGATTTGAATCAACCATTCAGCTTTTGGTCGCATTAGAGTCAAGACGTCGCGGAACTGTTCTCGATTCGTGGTGCTCAGTTATTGTGTTAGTTGTAATTTGTGATCATTTTGTTAATTTGTGATTTTAATAAACGCCGTCGCACCCAGTGTGTGAATAATTTTGCCAGTGTGATTCATTTGATAGTAAATTATAATGTGATCTGAACTGCAAACTGTTTTTCTATTGCGCATTAACCAACACTACCCACACTACGCCCACAGTAGTAAAAATATCGCTGATAATGACGAAAGTCACACACATTACATTATTTTCACTTTATAATTTGTTGTTTGTGTTTTATGAACTGTGTCAAAATAAACGATATTCTTTCTTTATACGGACAATTTAACAATTAATTTCCTTGACTTTACTTACATAGTTTTTGTAACAAGCTGGCTTCAAGTAAGCCTGGTTTCAGACAGCCACCGAAACGGTTTTACGGTTAAAGAGGCCACCTTCAAAGCGTCTGGATAAAAGTTCATTCTATAAATGATTTCCTACCATATCTCAAAGCTAAGGAGTGTAATTCTCGTTTCAACGTTTGGCACAGTCTAAATCCGCATTGCGACTATAGTTTGCGCTTCAACAGACAGATGGCGGCCACCGGGTCCCGTCTAGGAAATACTGTCTCGAGTCGAGATCTCGAGTGCTAAATTTGATGTCGAGATTAGCCATTCAATACCTCGCCCGGAAGTTGTCGCCGATCGGTTTCACCTACTTTTTAACCGACTTCCAAAAAGGAGGAGGTTATATGTTCGTCGCGTATGTTTGTTTTTTTTTTTTTTTTTTTATGTATGTCCACCGATTTCTCCGTCAATTGTGGACCAATTTTGAAAATTCTTTTTTTGTTTGAAAGGGTGTGCTCTGGAATTGGTCCCATATAAATTTTATTAACTTTGCTTGGATAGTTTTTAAGTTAGCTACAAAATAGGTTTTTTTTCCCACTTAGTATTTAGATGATTTGATAAGTTTCTGTCACTGGTAGCAGGTAGTGGTATTCGAATGTGTGTGGGGTAGGTACCACAACTAAAAAGTGAAAAATAAAAACTTTTTGCAAAAAAAAAACAACCGACCTCCAAAAAAAACACTACAAAGTGAAAAATAACTTTAATTTCGGAAGTCGGTGGCAAAAAACGAAAATACAAAACCCAAGACACCGACTTCCGAAATTAAAGTTATTTTTCACTTTGTAGTGTTTTTTTTTGGAGGTCGGTTGTTTTTTTTTTGTAAAAAGTTTTTTTTAAATAATGCGTTTAATAAATCATTTTTTTTTAAACTTAATACCTACTCTAACATGAAAACTACACCTACTTAGGGTAATTGTGCTATATTTGGTAAAAAAAACACGTGGGCTTCTCTCATATCTCGACTTTATCGGTCGAGATCTCGAACAATACTGTCTTCCCACGAGACTGAATCCCGAGATTGGGATAGCAACCCCTAGTTCCGTCAATATTTGCGTTCCTAACGAGTCGGATCTGCAGGTCAGAAGTTCGCATACCCAACCTTCACTTCAATAGTGTTCTGATAACTAGTTCTTGTAGACCTTGTCTAGGAAAGTCGAATTTTGAACGGAATTAACGAACCACATGTTAATAGTACTTGAGTTACGAAAACGATTATTGTTGCTTGGAATTGGCGCTGTCAACTTCAAATTGAGCAATGGTGACCCAGTGGTTATGCCACCGACTTACGTGTCGTAACGTCATGGGTTTGAACTCAGGCAGGCAATTTACATATAGTAATTTATTTCACCACCACTGCTCTGAAAACAGTGAAGGAAAATATCTCGAGGCATGTCTTAGAACCAAAGTACATCAGCCAACCTGCACAAGGGCCATGCGATGGATTATGGCCCACTCCCTCTTACAGTGAAGAGAACATTATAGGCTGATTATCCTAATTATTATGTTCTTGCCCTTGTCCCATGTTACGTGGGGTTGGCGCAGACCTTTTCTTCTTCCATTCTGCCCAATCAACCGTCACGCTATCACTAACTCATAATTATGCTTGTGCTAATGCAATGTCAAATTGTTACCATGGATAAGCGACTGACTGTACTAGAGTCTAGATGCACCTAGGTATCCCAAGTATCTGACTAAAAGATACGCGCACAATCACACGGGTAATTATCAGTAGTGCTCATCGTATTCACGTTGATCCGATCTCCCTGTAAAGCTCAACATTTGAGGACTGACTCCCAGAATACAAGCCCTGACTTATTGGACATCAGTTTCAGTACTTAAAGCAAAAACATAAATAATGCTGTATCCATGTACCAAATTCTTGTGAATGCTCTCATTATTTTGTGACATTTTTAAGCTATTCATCATCTGCCTAGCCTTTTCCCAACTATGTTGGGGTCGGCTTCCAGTCTAACCGGATGCAGCTGAATACCAGTATTTTACATGGAGCGACTGCCTATCTGACCTCCACAACCTAGTGACTAAGTAACACGATACCCCTTGGTAAGACTGGTTGTCAGACTTTTTGGGCTTCTAACTACCCGTAACTACTGTCAAAGATCTACAAATGACAGCCGGGACCAACGGCTTAACGTGCTTTCCGAAGCACGGAGGGGACTTGGTATGTAAAGATGGTCACCCATCCACGGACCAACCGCGGTAAGCGTCCCTTAACCTGATCGATCGACCCGTGCAGCTGTTATTACTTAGCCACAAGCCCCATTTTTAAGCTATTGCATAGCTTTAATCGCGGGCTTTGAGCGCGGCGACCGAATCAAGAAATTCCGTAACGAAAATAAAACCTAACACCCCCCACTCCGCCTACCATGTAATGACGGTTCCCATGACAACGTGATGTTGTCATGGGAACGTAATTTTTGTTTTATATCATCACGTTATCATCCCAAATGTAGCGTTGACAAATAGGAAGTATGGAGGTTACAAATGCTATGCAATAGCTTTACCGCGGCAGTCCCCGAGTGCCACACGTTTTTTTATTAGTGCTTCAGCAGCTTCAATATCATCAGTATTGTGCCAGAATATAGCAGTTCGTCGTGGACGTGGTATGACAGCGGCTCCTCGTTTTTTTTTGGGTCGGAAATTGTCAAATAACTTCTCCCGCTCTGGGCGGAGCGGGAGGCCGTGTCAGACTCTTACTGACTAAAACCCACCTGTGTTCCTTCAGTGTGATATCATCTTCTGTCATCAGAAGACAGTAGAAGTAGAGTAGAAGACAGTGTGACAGTAACCAGCCAGTGTCACTCTCTTCGGTGATTCCAGAAACTTCGTAACAAAACTAAACGGCGCCATTTGCTGCACCATCAGGTATATGTATTCGCCTTCGCCAACGAGCGTATGAATTCATGTGAATCGATTTAAATGATTACTACGACGTCGTCGTTTATGTTCATCGGTTATCGCAATCGCTTTGTGCAATCTTGAAAATTGTTTAAGATGACATTACATTGAATATGTTTCACGAGCGATCTTCAAAAATAAGTGAGATATTTTCGGTTACAGAGACTTCGTTGTGGAACAATTCTTCTTTCGGATTAGCTCAAGCTATACGACAATAGCTGATTCTATGGAGTGCAGATTCACTTGTCAACAAGATTGATATTTGGGCTGACTGCCCATGAAGTTTACACTACAAAAGCTGGTAAAAATCAAAACAAAATTCACTTTCCAACTAAAAAATTATTTCTCTTTTTATCCGACTTCCAAAAATGAGGAGGTTATATGTTCGTAGCGTATGTTTATTTTTTTTATTTATATCCACCGATTTCTCCGTCATTTGTGGACTGATTTCGAAAATTATCATATAAATTTTATTAACTTTGCCTCTGCAGTTTTTGAGTTAGTTACAAAACACGTATTTTTTTCCCACTTAGTATGTAGATGATATGAAAAGTTCCTGTCACTGGTAGCAGGTAGTGGTATTCGAATATATGTGGGGTAGGTACCAAAACTAAAACTAAAAATAAAAACTTTTTACAAAAAAAAAAACAACCGAATTCCAAAAAAATAAAAAATACTGCGAAGTGAAATATAACCTCCTCCTTTTTGGAAGTCGGTTAAAAATAACTTTTATTTCGGAAGTCGGTGGCAAAAAACGAAAATACAAAACCCAAGACACCGACTTCCGAAATTAAAGTTATTTTTAACTGACTTCCAAAAGAGAGAAGGTTATATTTCACTTTGTAGTGTTTGTTTTTGGAAGCCGGTTGTTTTTTTTTTTTGTAAAAAGTTTAATACACTTGCGACGGCGTCTACATCGCCACATGAGATCTACATAATATGTAGAACTCATGTGGCGAATTTTGTGTGACGTCACACAAAATTCTGATGTCTCACAAAATCTTGCATCGCGCCATTAGAGTTTACCGCGCGATCAACATTTACACAAGATCCCGACTTTAACCGTAGGGCAGTTGCCCACCAGACACGACACCCGTCTGGTCGGAGGATCCTCCCTTTTCTATATAGAGGATGAGTGAATTTTACACCCTGTTCCTCATACCTCTAAACTCCATAAATCCGAAAACAAATACGTTTTCATATTTCCAATGAATTATGATATAAATATAAATACAATTGTTATTTACTGATTCAATACTAGACTTATTTAACATAATTTTTGAACAAAAACTGCCAATACAATTGACTGGAACTACGCTTATCTTTTGAAAGGTTGAAAAACGAATAAAACAGTCCAATTTCAGGCTGTCAAGGTAATATCCGAGAATGATATACAATTGAAAACTTCTCTCCCGACCCAATTTATTAATTGTATTTAAATAAATAATGGAATGCAATGTTTAATAAATATTTATTTTATTCAATGAGTTTCCTTTTATCGAGATATACTGATGTGTTTAAGTCTTTGGTCTCCAATAAACGCCATCGGCCGCTTACAGCGTCACACCGTATACCGCGTCACGATGCTTAGTATAGAAATGTACTATTGCGGTCTCCTACACACGTCGACGTCAAGATCTTGACGTCGTACGCGACATTCAAACGCTTTTCGTCGTGTCTCTAGTTATTTCGAACCACTGCTGTGTCAGGTCGTGTCAAGTACCACACGACCACTCGCGAGCAACGACTGAAGCGTTGTCATCCACTGCGGATGTATTGACCGCCGACGCTGTGTGTTGCGGCCTTTCGGGCTTTTGACGACCCGTAACGACTGTCAAAGATCCACGAATGGCAGCCGGGATCAACGCGCTTTCCGAGGCATGGAGGAGTGTTGGTATGTAAAGATGGTCATCCATTAACATACCAATCCCGGCAAGCGTAGCTTAACCTGATGGATCGACTTGGGTGGTTGTTATATATTTAGCCACGAACTCCTCAACTCTCATCTTAGTAAAACTATTTCATGTAACTGGATATAAAGTATTCTAGAATTCCAAAATGCAATATTATAGTCTACAAAGTCTACATGACTGTATTCTCCTTCAAAATGCAGTCAGCCGATTTTGTTTTTTTATAAGAGAAAACAATGTTTAAACGGAATTGAGTAACAAAAAACTTTGATCTTTACAAAATTCCACATCTATAATATCAGTATACAGGGAGGGTACAAAATCGTGGATCAAACGAAACAGGGCGATAGTTGGGGTTATTTGCAGTAAAAAATATCTTTGTGGCAGAACCCTAACTTGATCTCCTTAAAAGTTATGACTATTTGAGTGTTTTTTTTAAAGAAAATAAAAAAAATTAATAATAGGCCTATTTATAACAATAAATGGTGTTTAGTTGCTTCTAAGAAATGTATCATCACTACAAAAAAGCTTTGATGACAATGGGCACCATGATTTATGAGTATTAACACTTTTTAAAATATGTTTTAAGTCTCACGAAAAATTATTTGTAAATTATTTATATTTTTTATTCTTATTTTTAACTTCAAATAACCCCAACTATCGCCCTGTTTCGTTTGATTCACGATTTTTTACCCACCCTGTATCATCATCTGCCTAGCCTTTTCCCAGTTATGTTGGGGTCGGCTTCCAGTCTAACCGGATGCAGCTGAATACCAGCAATTTTACATGGAGCGACTGCCTATTTGACCTCCACAACCTAGTTACTAGGTAACACGATACCCCTTGGTAAGACTGGTTGTCAGACTTTTTGTGCTTCTAACTACCCGTAACGACTGTAAAAGATCTACAAATGACAGCCAGGACCAACGGCTTAGGGCGCTTTCCGAGGCACGGAGGGGTCTTGGTATATAAAAATGGTCACCCATGCATAGACCAACCGCGGCAAGCGTAGCTTAACCTGATCGATCGACCCGTGCAGCTATTGTTACTTAGTCAACCTGTATATTACCCGCATATTATAAACTGAAGTCGCTTTTCGTGTCTGTCTGTATGACCGAGTTTGTTCTTCTAAACTACGCGACGGATTTTGATGCGGTTTTCACCATCCTTAATTCCAGAATGTTTATGTGCATAATAAATTAGAAAGAAAGAAAGATTTTTTTTTAATCGTAAAAACCGTGCGATACAGTTGTTTTTTTGTTTCTACTACGGGGAAGCTCTTGGCCTGCATCTCACCTGATGGTAAGTGATGATCAGACCAAAAGTGGAACCGAGCTTCACCCGGAATCCTTAACCACAGAGGAACTGGCTGTCTTACCTCTAACTGCCGAAACACAACAATTCTGTTAACATTGTTGTTATGGTGACAGACTTAGGTGATAGCTAGCCAGGCGGACTTAGAACAAGCTTTGCCCCTACTAGGGTTTGAACCTCTGGGTCTGAGGGCAGGTGGTCTAACCACTAGACCTCAGAAGCGGTTCGGCTAGATCGTATTTTCCTGGGTTTGACGAGTTGACAAGTTCCATAGCGGGTCGAACTATCCAAGGTGCGGAAGTAATTTCACTACTTGTGAAACCCTCATAATCAAAGTCAAAGTTAAATAATTTATTTCAATTAGGCACATAAAAGGCACTTTTAAACGTCAAAATTAAAAAAATAATATATTAACTCTAGTCACCCCTGAATAGAATTGATTCTAGTCGCCCCTTCCAAAAGGTAGTTTTCGTATGGAGAAACTCCACCGTTACTTTTTTTAAATGTTTTACAATATTTTGTATACAATAAATATATAATTATACACAAAGACTATGCACCTCACCTGGAATAAGATTACTATACCACAATAGGTGAAAATAATTAAAAATGAAGCAATGACAGAAAAATTAAATATGTGATGGATAATGCTCACATATTTACAAGCATAGTTAAAGTACTTAAACGATACTCCTAAAAAAATTACAACTATTATTAATAAGTCAGTGTGTGAATTCAAGTAATCACAGAATGTAAAATCAATGTAATAATAATAATAAATTATACAATTAAATTAACAACCAGTTTGATTTTGTCAAGACTCTAAATTTACCTATGGAGCTAGACCAGCATGTTTCCAAGTATCTGGAATATAATCCTTATAATCTTAATTTTATTTATAGTCCTACTTTATCCACTGGCAACGACCCTTAACACCTAAATATATCCCCACTTATAAACCAAGGGTCACATGCGTGCAATCACTCACTGGAAGGCCATAAGTCCTTTTTCATATCCCTGTCTTGTCCGCTACCCATTCATTCGAAGCTAATTCGTAAGGACGGATTTTTGTAATGTGTGGAGTTGCCGATTCGAATTAGACACATCTCAGTGGGTTTCGATAGCCTGTTCTGTATCGTATGTGCTATGCCTTAGAATTTAGATGAAATATTGGTGCTGAGTGGTTGCTATTTATTTTAATGACAGATTTCGAATAGGTTACTCTGGGTTGTTACTGTTATTTCGATTTGAAATGGAGTTAAACCCGCCTCTTTGATCAAGGTGGCAACATTTATACAAGCGCAGCTGTTTTTTTAATCAAAAACTGATAATTTCGAAACATTATTTTAATTTTATCACAAATAGTGACCTTGATCATTAGCTTTTTGCCCTTTCCCATTCTCCCCTGTCAACGTCACGCTATCATTCAATTCCCTTCTGTTTTATAATCATTAATCAGAAAATAATAAAGCTTCCAAAAAACAAATTAACTTCCGAAAATCTATGGTTGACTGTAATACTAAATTTCCAAAAACAAATACTTAACTTTCGAAAAAAATACTAAGTCTCCGAAAAGTCAAAATGTTGTGCTACAAAAGTTAGTGACAGAAACGAATCGCTGCAAAACCGACTCCACGTAGTCTTATCTGCCCTACCCCTGTAATTTAAGCCCGCGTAGGCGCGGAGGGGCGACGCGGCCAGCAAGCCGAAGCTGCGGTGTTGAGCGTTAAAACCATCTGCGACGAAAAGCTCGCGTGGGACCGCCGGAGCCTCGCAACACCAGAGCCGTGAACAGTGAACAGATGTAGAAACCGCGCGTTTGGTGTATTTTAGCTACTTCCACAGCATTATGTCATATGGCATTTTACTGTGGGGTCGGGCTGCTGACATTGAATCCATCTTTATTTTGCAAAAGAGAGCTGTCAGAGCCATTTATAATCTACGTCGCCGCGAATCTCTCAGGGAACTTTTTAAAAGGATTAATATTATGACGGTACCTTGCCAATTCATTTATGAAAATACTAGCTTCTGCCCGCGACTTCGTCCGCGTGGAGTAGCTACTTTGGGCTAACGCTATCTTTAATCAACGACTTCGTTTAAATAAAGGTGTTTTTTTTTTAATAATGCGTACCTATGTTAGCTATTTTAGGTACCTACATCACGCTTTAATCAGTAAGCCGACGTTCGCACGGACGTAATAAAATCGCAGCGGGATTTTATCGCGCACTGTATTTTCAACTCTCGGTGTTAAGCCGAGCGTTGAGAATCCAACGCGCTGGAACGCACTCTCGTCCCAGCTCGTTGAAAAAACACACTATTGGATTTTAAACTCTCGGCGCTAAACAGAGCGTTGAAAATCAAGAGCACGAAAAGAAGAACCAGATCTCGATACGGCAAAGTTTCCCGTGCGAAAAACACTCTAGGCGTAAATCTATTCCTACGTGCTTAAATGTTTGCCCCTGGGCCTTATTAATTGTTACCCCAAACGATACCTTCACCGGAAATCGCGCTCAGTACTTGATCATTATTTTGCTGCGATGTTATTTTAAAACTGCGATATCTCCTAAGATATTTATTGAAATCGAATGATGTGAACGGCAATTTTGTTTTAAATTAAATACTTGTGATGAATAATGTATTTATTTGGATAAGGATTAATGTCATGTTTATAAAAATACCTTCGTAAATAACGCATTACTTTTGAACAAATTTGGTTAGCATAAAAAAGGTTAGAGTGAGCCAACCTTAAAAGATAGACATATGCTGTCGCGGACTTTTTTTTATAACTTTTAAAGGGGAACAATTCTGTCATACATGATTTTTGCGAAAGTTTAACTGTTTACGCAGCGCACGCAGCGGAAGCTCTCAAAAGGAAAAAATTAATCCCGATTTTGAAACATTCTTCATTGGTGCTCCGCTCCTATTGGTCTTAGCGTGATGATATATAGCCTATAGCCTTCCTTGATAAATGGGCTATCTAACACTGAAATAATTTTTCAAATCGGATCTGTAGTTTCTGAGATTAGCGCGTTCAAGCAAACAAACAAACAAACTCTTCAGCTTTATATATTAGTATAGAAGTATAGATTATGTATGTAAGGAAAAATCCACATCTCTTTAATAAAATAAGTGATAGACATAATTTTAATACTAGAAATAAAGATAAACTAGATCAACCATTTTTCAGGTTATCTAAAGTACATACATCTTTTATGGGGTACTGTGTTAAATGTTACAACAAAATACCTTGTTACATATTGCAATTAAATGAAAGAAAATTTAAAACTCATATAAAAAGTACACTTTGTAAACAAGCATATTACAAATTAGAGGATTATATCCAAGATAAGAGTGCTTGGAAACATGCTGGTCCTGCTCCATAGGACAATTTAGAATCAAGACAAAATCAAACTGGTTGCTAATTTAATTGTAAAATTTATTACTTTGTGTTTTAAGTATGACATTGATTTTACATTCTGTGATTACTTCCTTACACACTGACTTATTAATTGTAACATTTTAGGAAAATCGTCTACTTTTACAATGTTTGTAAATATGTGAGAACCATGTATCTATCACAAATTAAATTATCTATCGTTGCTTCATTTTTAAATTTTTTACCTATTGTGGTATAGTAATTTTATTCTAGGTGCATCGTCTTCACATATAATAATTATTTAACAAATGTACGTACATATACAAACAATTTTGTAAAAACATTTTAAAAGAGTAACGGTGGAGTTTCTTGCCCATTCTTCTCCATACGAAAACTACCTTTTGGAAGGGGCGACTAGAATCAATTTTATTATTTTGTAATTTTTAACGTTCAAAAGTGCCATACATGGGCCTATTTGAAATAAATGATTTGACTTTGACTTTTACCGTGACAGAAACCATACCTGCTGCATATTGCATGCTCGCTTGCATTTTGCATACATGGTGTATGCTTATTTGCGTGTTTGAAAAATATTTCGTCGGCAAATATTGTATTAATTTTTCGGAATTTTATTCGGTCGTTTCTTTATTTGTATTCGCTTAAGACAATGACATCGAAAACAAGACACCTACACCTTGTAAACTCTAAGTATCATACAATAGTAATCAAAGCACTCTTGCCAATCTAGCACCCTTTACCTATTTCGTGAGTTACCCACAAGTAGTTTATGTGGTCGTCTGGGAGCCTCTCCATGTAAGTATCAAGAACGGTGGTTAAGTATATTATTTAGATGTCTAGAGTTGATAGTCTAGAGAACGATAGAGGTGGAATAATACGAGAAGGTATAGACAAGTGGCTATTGGTTTAACATGGTTTTTCGTGGTATGCTGAATAATCCTCAAATACTAGAATCTTTGGGATTGCTCGTTCCAAACAGTAGGCTGCGGCAAGGGCCGAAAGAGAGGCTGTTTAAAGTCCCGGTGGCCCGTACAAACCTATTAAAGTTTGCACCAGTGGGGCGGGCAATAAAGATACTCAACAGCGTCTCTCTGCAAGTGGATATTTTTACATGCTCATTGGCGGAATTCCGGAGGGTGACACTTAACATATTGTCCTCTGTATGACTTGTGCCACACAGTGGATATTGTGACTACATTTCTGTATTGGGTTGTACCTGTTAAAAAAATGTATGTGTGAAAAGTAAATAAATAAATAAAACTTAGTAACCATGTGCTACACGCTCAAGCGACACGCGTCTTGTGACAGCGACTGTGGGGTAAACAAATGAAAGAAGTTGTTTAGAGCAGAGCATGACACGAGTCACAGCGACGCGACTTGCGATCGACGCCGACGGACGGAAACAAAAAAAACAACCGACTTTAAAAAAAAAACACTACAAAGTGAAAAATAACTTTCATTTCGGATATTGGTGTCTTTGATTTTGAATTTTCGGTTTTTGCCACCGACTTCCGAAATGAAAGTTATTTTTCACTTTGTAGTGTTTTCTTTGAAAGTCTGTTGTTTTTTTTATTTTTGTAAAAAGGTTTTATTTTTCGCTTTTTACTTGTGGTACTTACCCCACACAAATTCGAATACCACTACCTGCTAGCAGTGACAGGAACTTATCATATCATCCACATACTATGTAAGTGGGCAATAAGACTTATTTGGTTTTCTCATGGATGCCATTGTCAGAACTGGACCAAATTGAAATGGGACCACACGGGAAGCACCAGTTTTCAAATAAAAAATAATCATCAAAATCGGTTCACCCAGTCGAAAGTTCTGAGGTAACAAACATAAGAAAAAATATACAGTCTAATTGAGAACCTCCTCCTTTGCGTGCGCATTTCACTTGACGCAAGTCGCGTCGTAGGTCGTATCGCTCGAAGCCGTGAACAGAGCCTCAAAGCGTTTCGTATTTCCACAACAATTTTCAACAGGATTGACTAAAGCTTTTGTGTAGCTGATGTCATATACATTTTTGACTTTTCAGCTGATACAATGCCACTTTATCTAGGTCCTCTGGTATTCATGTAATATGTCAAGTAGTTCGGATGTTTGAATGTCGAATAATGGGAGAGCCTTGTACCTACTTATTTTCCTGATTTATTTAATACTAGTTGACCCCGGAAAACGTTGTTTTGCCAATTATTTGTTTGGGGTGGACAACCCTTATCACTTAGGGGTATGAAAAATAGATAGTAGCCGATTCTCAGACCTACTGAATATGCATATAAAATTTGGTAAAAATCAGTAAAGCCGTTTCGGAGGAGTAAGGTAACTAACATTGTGACACGAGAATTTTATATATAAGAAGATTATTTGACGCCAATTTATTTGACCCACTGTCAGATAAAAGTCCCCGAAATACTAACACCTGCTCGGGTCGATCTGTCAGGTTAAACTACGCTTGCCGGGGTTGGTCCGTGGATGGGTGACCATTTCTACAAACCGAGACTCCTCCGTGCCTCGGAAAGCACGTTAAGCCGTTGGTCCCGGCTGTCATTCGTGGATATTTGACAGTCGTTACGGGTCGTCAGAAGCCCGAAAGTCTGACAACCAGTCTTACCAAGGGGTATCGTATTACCCAGTTACTGGGTTGTGGAGGTCAGATAGGCAGTCGCTCCATGTAAAATACCTGGTATTCAGCTGCATCCGGTTAGACTGGAAGCCGACCCCAATATAGTTGGGAAAAGGCTAGGCAGATTGATTTGTCAGATAAAAGTCTATTTATATATTATTCGTCTCTCATAAAGTAAGGAATGAGCATTGAACCGAGCTTGCAAATTATTTCTAGGTATTTTGGTGATTTGACATCACTGAGCCCACGATTTCTCAAAAAAGTTTCATTAAAACATTCTGAAAACTCTTTCAAATTAAAATCCAGAAATAACTTTATAATTTATTAGAAACATTTCAATATAAAATATGAAAACTTTCCTTTTTTGAAACACTTGGGTAGGTAAGGAATAAGATTTATCTATTTGAATATCTGTAGCTTCCAGTAATTGGATTGTCAAAGGTAAAAAACAGCCACGCCGTATTAAAAGTTCTATTTCACCCGAATAAACAATTAATCTGCCTAGCCTTTTCCTAATAATATTGGGGTCGGCTTTCAGTCTAACCGGATGCAGCTACTTATCTGACCTCCACAATCCAGTTACTGGGTAATGCGACATAATACCCCTTGGTAAGATTGGTTGTCAAACTTTCGGGCTTCTGACTACCCGTAACGACTGTCAAAGATCTACGAATGGCACCCGGGACCAACGCACTTTCCGAGACACGGAGGGGTCTCGACATGTAATAGATGGTCACCCATCCACGGACCGACCTCAGCGAGCGTTGCTTAACCTTGTAGATCGACCCGTGCGGCTGTTATTATTTACCCACGAGCCTTTCTTTTACCCGAATAAACAAAATATGTCCATATGTAACATAATAATTGAGTTACCAAGTTGAAAACAAATAATTGGTTAAATGGAACATGAGAAATGTATCAAAACTTTCTAAGCTCCGCACCTATTTTCCGGGACCCTTATCCAAGTAAATATTTATTATGTATTCACATATTCTGATATTCTCACATCCCTTCAGTTCGATTGAAAAAACCAAGCAAGTAGATTCTGTAACGTAGAGTTCCGTAGTCAGTAAGATTATAAGACGTGGTATATTACAACATCAAAATTTTAAAACCAGCCAAGTGCGTCTCGATATAGAAGCCAAATCAAGCCACCACGGGTGGTATTGCTTCATGTAAAGTCAGGAATTGTAGATTGTCATACAAGGGTCGAAAGGAATTGATGACTTTCACCCGTATTAATAAACACTCTACTTTTCATTTCAAAGGAAAGTAATTTTTTTTAAATTTTTCTAAAATATTTATTGATAATTATAACATGAGTATTCTAGTACTTAAGTCTTTTTTAAATTTTAAATATGGAACACGCCGCCGCGTCATCGCCGCGGGTCGTCCCGCTTAAAGGTATTTTTTTTATTTCACACTGGCTGTTTATACACTGACAAGACTGCAACATTTTTTTTAATCGATATTTTTCTATAAGTGGGTATTACACTATCATAAAAATTAAATTGAATAGAATTGAGAATAAAATTGTAAAATAGAAATATTATGGGTAATTTGTGAGATTCGTAGATAGGTATAAGATATAACATAATAGTGTAATATCCCCCTAAGGGGGATATACCCATAATAAATGTCTATTTTACAATTTAATTATATCTTTGATCATAGATATCATACTGTAATACTCCCCTTAGTAAACATTTTCGTAGCCGACTACCTAACCTAATTTAGTTCTATGTTTTAAAATTCATTCCCGCCCTAGAGAAGGAACCAATTACTATGAGTCTTTCTCGCCCATGAGTGGGGAGCAGCGTATTCCACCCGCTACTCGGATCAAGCAAACACTACTTTCCGAGTATGAGAAATGAAAAATTTATTGTTAAGACTTGACTATCAGTTTATATAAATTGGCCTACTTGGCATAACCCTACTAAACCGAGTCCGTAACACCGAAATCCGGAGTCGGTCGAAAGTCTACAAAATCGGAGACAGGGCGATGCGCCTCAAGTAGAGTTGGGCAGGACATCTAGTTAGACTCGGAGACGGCCAATGAAGTAAAGCTGTGACCGCATGGAGGCCAAGGTTAGTCAAAAGAAATCGGGTCCGTTCATATTTACCCTATGACTAAAAGTCTACTGGAGAGAAAAGTGACTGACTGGCTCAAATCCTTGTCTTATGAAGAAACTGAGGAACTTACGGCATCATAAACACGGTAAACATACACTTACATACAAACACCCATACTCACACACACACACATTCTCACAAACACACTTCACCCCAGCTCCACTCGACACTTTATACTACATAGTAACCTCCACATAGAGTATATTCTCTTTATTATTCCTTTTTTTTAAATTTTGTAATTTATTCATTAACTTTTTTTGGGAAGTCTAGAACAATGTCTTTGCATATATTTTTTGGGTTGGGCGTTGATAGCTGCGCCACAGTATTTTACTTTAGTGGCCATCTTCGTTTTCCTTTATAAATTGTAAACTTAAGTTGTTCCAAATAAAGCTTATATTCTTTTGTTCTTATTCTTTTATCTAGTTAGATGCGGAGATGGCCGATGAAGTAAAACTGTGACCGAATGGCGGCCTAGGTTAGTCAAAAGAACTCAGGGCCGTCCAAAGGCGCGTTGGGTTGATGTAATCGTCAAAGTCGTGGGAAACACCTGGATGAGAAACGCACGGAACCGGGAAGTATGGCAGAAAAACGGAGAGGGATACCCAGCAGTGGGTGATTCCGGGCTGAAATGATGATGATGATTATTTTGTAAATCGTCCGTATGATCACAAGTGTCTTGATTGACAGTTGAAATGGCTATCAGGCAACAGGCAAGTTATGATTAGCACCCTTATTGCGTAGCACACTTTCTATCACAATCTGAACGATTTCTGAGGATATTGCTAATGTTGAGGTTTGAAACTAAACGACAATGTCATGTCTGTGTACTGTTTGTGTCAGCTGTCAAAGACACCAGTCAATTTTCCTTTTTTAGCTGCTGTGTTCTAGTGTAAACTGTGAGTCATTAAATCTGTCGTCATCTTGGCAATGTTCTTATTTTCCTACCAATAATCCATCAGCTAATATATTCAAAATGGTGAAGGAAAACATCGTGAGGAAACCAGTATGTCCTAGAACCGAAAATTCAAAGACATGTGACATCCACCAACACCCGCACTGGGCCCACATGGTGGATTGCGGCTCACTCCCTCTCACAGAAAGAGGAGGCGTGTGTCCCAGCAGTGGGAACATTATAGGCTGATGAAACAGTCAGCTCCACTGCCACCTCAGTTCCTGGAATTTCGACCACGCGGCCACAGCATCAACTATTCTCAAATAGTTCATGTCGATATGATAAAAGAAGAAACATTCTGCTTAGTAGCAAGAAGCATTTTAGTTCACCAACTGTAAATACAACTTTTAACTTTCATTCACAGAAGACTGGACGACAAAAATAATTTTATAAAGTTGTGACTCTGTCAGTCACATCTTCAAAAACTCGTTTTTGTCCAGTTTATAGCTAACTAGCTGCGCCACGCGGTTTCACCCACATAAGTCTCAATCCTGTGAAAATATCGGGATGAAAACTGTTTTTTGTCCTAATCCAGGTCATAGTCTACCCATGTACCAAATTTCATCCAAGTCCGTTCAGCCATTTAAGCGTGAAAGCGTAACAAAAAAAAATCAGACACATTTGGCCCATAACGTTGTTAGTAGAAACGACTTACAAACTATTATTAGTTAAAATAATTAATTTAATTTAAGTATTTGCCGCTCACTGGGGCCCCGGGCATATGCACTTGTGCTTGAAGCCAGTGCCCGAGAAGGGGGCTGTCCAGCTTGTGACTGAGCACGTTCAGGATGGTGTTGGCTCTCCCACACGTGCGGAACATCAGCGAAACGATGCGGCGCCGCCGCAGCACAGTGTGAAAGCCGTCTATGTGCGCGAGCGCAAACATCGCAGATGCACTACAGCAGCGTGGGAGCGCTACCAACACTCTGCACGCGTTATTATATTGTATTCGGAGAGCGTTGATGACCCGTTGCGTGTAGTTGACCCTCAGATTGCAGGTGTAAAGGGTTTGGCAGAATGCTTTAAATAGAGTGATATTTACCCCTAAACAACACCTCGCAAATCTGCAACAAACAAACTTACTTTCGGATTTAAAATATTAAGTTAGGAAAGGATGCTTGAGGATTTCTTTTTTGAATACGGAACCCTATAAGCACCTCACATAGCTACCAAAAAAACTTCCCAGAAATTGTGAGTAGCAACAAGAAATAAAAATTCAGCGTGCTCTAATAAAATTGGCAAAGTTTTTCGATAACTATTCCCTATGTGGCCTACGAGATGATATTGTAATCCAGATTTCTTCAAATCCCTAGAGTAATGAACCTGATCGCTTTCGATTGAGCGTTTCTTGTAAGAATTGGGAGTAGTCCTATTTGTTAGCACTTTTTCGACTCTTCGGCCGCGCGCACCTTGGATTGGATGCGTTTTCGTACGAATTTCATTCGTGCGTACACGTACAACCATGGTCGTACGAATTGAATACATTGGATACGTTTTTCTCCTTCAAATAGAACAAATCCCAACAAGATTGTTTTCGGACGTCGGAACTGTACGTATATATAGGCGCCTAACCAGTCTGCGCGCTTCCTTTGTACTTAGAAGGTCGGGATCGTTCGTACGTGTACGCACGAATGAAATTCGTACGAAAACGCATCCAAAATGCTTAGTCTTGACAAACTGCTTTACTCGAAAAATGTGCTGCCTAAAAAGAAGCAACATTGCAACGTATTTATAAGATCAACTGTCAAGTCGAAAGCCACTAATGATCTAAATATGCATAGGAGTAGAGCTTTTAAATAACATAAATAATAATTTATTTGTAAAAACATGGGTATATCTACAGTATAACTTGGAGTTTCTAAGGTATGGTGTTATTTTTTTCAATAGTCTACATGTCACTTGTTAATTTACCACTTTTCCCAAAAATATCACACAAAATTGAAACTTCACTAAAGTTTAAATCAAACTGTCAAACTCAAAACATTTATTTCAAATAAACCAATTACAGGTACTTTTGAATTGTCAAGGGATTAGTCAGTCAGAAAGATGAAGCTAGTTGCCCATTCCAAAGCGTAGTAGGTACCTATGGAGAGAAGAACGGGCAAGGAACTCCACGGACACTCTTTTAAATCAAAATATTGTTACAAAATATTGGTTATTAAATGTGGTGTTGTTACAAAATTATACATGTGAGAACATTGTAGAAAGGCGTGCACGTTAAAAGCGTCCGTAATAAAAATATAAAAACAAAAACAATTCAAAAATTAAAATAAACCGTGGCAGCTAAGAGATGACCAGTCCCTACTTTTTTTTGGGTGGAAAATTATCAAATAACTTCTCCCGCTCTGGGTGGAGCGGGAGGGCGTATCAGACTCTTACTGACTAAAGCCCACCCGTGTTCCTTCGGTTGCCCTGTTGCCGGGGACCACGATGTCCCTTTCCCCCTTTCTCCCTGTCCCCGTATTGGCCATAGCGGACCCCGTCAATTCTGCTGACATCTCTTTGAGGCGCGCGTGGAACACAACGCGCCGTCGACCCGGGCTTGGTCCTTATCGGACGGCGAGCTACCCATTGCTCACCGTCCGCAAGCCCGCGCCTACGGTGGCCGGAAATCGGCTCGTGATTCTCGCCCTAGGCGTCTCCTCCTGCGGCGGTTAGGGGCGTGAGGGCGCGAAATTTGCCTTTCCCTCACGCGTTCCGCCTCCTCCTTCGTGAGCATTATCGCTTCGCAGAAGGAGGTGACCAGTCCCTACTGACGGCGCCCGATCACGAACATAAAATAATAAATGATTTTATTTCTATGAGTAGGTTTTTTACCAGGGGCCGAAACTGGTATGATCAATACGATTCCTGCAAAAAATACAAATGTTTTTCGATTAAAACATTTCTATTTTTTGCAGGTATTTTTAAAGGTTACCTACAATTTAGTACAACCAGTATTAATAACGGTTACCGAAATATAAATTACCTCTAACTTACACGTGACGTCGGGATTAGTCAAAGGGCGCATATCGCCTGGGTGTGTGGAACCGGTATTAAAACGGTAACCTAATAGGTGTAACATGTTTCTTCTTTTTGGTTACCCAAATAGCGGTAACCTTAGTCATAGAAGTAACCAAAATTCTTCGATACCTGTAACGTAATTGATAAAGGTTTTCGGTCCCTGGTTTGTACAAACACTTTTACACGTCAATCACAAAAGAACACGTGAATCAAGTGTCTTCCCCTTAACTTATAGTGAATGAGAAAGACGTTATTGGACGACTTCTTAATTTTATAGTTACTTAGCAGTTTAAGTTATATTTAAATTACTTATTAGCTAATAGGCTAGATTGTAATGTGAATAAAGTATCACCAATTGTGAAACTGTATAAAGGGAAAAAAAAAAAAACACAAAATACTATAGACGTGGATATATTTAGTAATCTATTCCGCTTAGCTATATCATCAAAAAAAAATCCAAAAATCATAAAAACTCCTAAAAGAAATCGACACGTGTTTCACCTCTTAACGAGGCATCCTCAGGATGACGATGGACTTGTTGCCACACCGACCGCTGAGCATAGACCCGCGAAACGCGGTGTGGCAACACGTCGTGTTCGGGTTCGCAACAAGTCCATTGTCATCCTGAGGATGCCTCGTTAAGAGGTGAAACACGTGTCGATTTCTTTCAGGAGTTTTTATGATTTTTGGATTTTTTATTGGATGAAATAGCTAAGCGGAACAGGTTGCTAAATATATCCAAGTTTGTTGTATTTTATAATGGATTTCCGCAAGGTCACGCTTGAATCAATTAATTACGTCAACCATTTTTTTTTTTAACTGGATAAGGTCGGCGTTTTCTATCTGACTACTATCAGAAGCAAGGTCAATACAAACTCAGAGGTCAGTCTATTTTAAATTCCAGACATAATCTTAGTCAGATTAAAACTATCTAACTGTCACACTGGTCTTAATTAACTTAATTAAAATAGACCTTAACGTTTTATGACATGCCAGTGACATTGATCTGTAGGGTGTTAAAGCAATTACAAGGTCGACTATTATTATATTCGGTAATATTTTGTTATACACAGCAAAATAATTTAATATTAATTCAACTAATAGAAAATTTTTTGGTGGATAAATGCCAAAATACATTGGCAAGACCTATAAAATACATCAGGTACCAAAATCTTTAGATATGTTTACAAGCTTATATCTAAAGAACCGTGGAGAAATCTGCTGTTACTTAATGGAAAGCAAAACATCGTAGCGAAAACTTAAACTAAATCTGTCTGAAACTTGATCTTCACCTTAGGGTATGAATAAGTCAAGGTATAGCTATAGAAGATTTACATTGTGTTTATTTGGAAGGAAAATGCTACACAGAATTATATTGGTTGAACTGTAGACTAAATAACTCAAAACAATTCTGGGAAAAACAAGACTTAGGTACAATTAAATGGTACCTAAGTCTTCTAGTCTTCTATTTTTATGCGATAATTCCGGAAAACTGTGACCAGGCGCTACAAGAACGGTCAAGAGTACCTGGACCCCGGTTTTAGAAAAAAAAGATAGTAAGAAAAATTGTTTATTCTGCACACACTAAACGCAAATTACAAAAAAAAGCGGCCAAGTGTAAGTCAGACTCGCCCATGAAGGGTTCCGTAGCAGCAAGTAACATTGAATGAAAGGTAAATTGCGGTTTACGATTTATGACGTATTAAAAAAGAACTACTTGCTAGATCTCATTCAAACCAATTTTGAGTGAAAGTTTACATGGTAATGTACATCATGTATTTTTTTAGTTTTATCATTCTCTTATTTTAGAAGTTACAAAGACACACATTTTACCACTTTGGAAGTGTCTCTCGTGCAAACTATTCAGTTTAGAAAAAAATGATATTAGAAATCTCAATATAATTTTTAAAGACCTATCCATAAATATCCCACACGTATGGGTTCGATGAAAAAAATATATTTTGAGTTTCAGTTCTAAGTATGGGGAACACCCAATTTTTTTTTGTTTTTTTATATTTTTGTTTTAAAATCTTAATGCGGTTCACAGAATACATCTACTTACCAAGTTTCAACAGCATAGCTCTTATAGTTTTGGAAAAAAGTGGCTGTGACATACGGACGGACAGACAGACTGACACACATGACGAATTCATAAGAGTTCCGTTTTTTGCCATTTGGCTACGGAACCCTAAAAATTACTTATAATACACATTCACAAATGACAGCCACACCCAACCCCAACCACCAACCCCCAACTACTGTAGGTTGGCATAGTCAATCCTGGTTTTGATTATGCCCCTTTACTTTTTGTGGGACATTGAGTTTCCATATATATTTTTTTAATGTTTTATGAGAGCAGTGGTGGCCCAGTGGTAACGGCCGCGACTTACGAGTTGTAGGTCGTAGGTTCGAACCCAGACAGGCGCTTTACTTTGTGTAAATTATTTCATCACCACTGCTCTCAAAACGGTGAAGGAAAACATCGTGAGGAAACCGGCATGTCCTAGAACCGAAAATTCGAAGACATGTGACATTTACCAACCCGCACTGGGCCCGCGTGGTGAATTACGGCCCACTCCCTCTCACAGAGAGGAGGCCTGTGTCCCAGCAGTGGGAACATTATAGGCTGATGATGATGATGATGAATGTTTTATCTTTAGCTTAATTTGGTGGGCATTTATTTTATCATAGTTAAAACAGGAATAGGAATACATAGTAGTTATATTTTGTCCCATTTTAGTGTGGCAATTAAATCTTACATCAGTACGCCAGAGCTTGTCCTATTCAAACTCGAATGTACAGATTTTCTGCTCTTATTGTTAGTTCAATTACTGCTTTTAGCGAAACTATAGTGCGGCTACATTTGTGCCCAAGTATAGAAGGAAAGAAATTACTGGCTCTAGAAAGTTCTACAGCTCTTCTTCTTTTTATCGAGGTTTAAGAGGATAGTTACACAGATGGGTACTTTGGTGTCGGTACTAAAGATTGAACGTAATAATAGGGTACTTTTCGTGGTACGCTACGCACGTCAGTGGGGACCAAACTTGTATAAGCTGGCCTCTAATTCTATTGAAACTCCGTACCACGGTAGGCCAGCTCAAGGTCAAAACCTACTTTCAGAGAAAAAATCGCGGCATTTTGTATGAAAATGGTGCGTTTGTTTCAAAGGTCAACTAACGTATCTTTCTGGTTGGTTATAAGGTGTGCTTATCCCATTTTCCTGTTTATTATTTAAAAAGCTACACAATGTGGATATCGCACAGAAGCTCGTGACTAAGTAATAACAGCCGCATGGGACGATCCATCAGGTTAAACTACGATTGCCGGAGTTGGTCCGTAGTTGGTCCTGGTTGTCATTCGTGGATCTTTGACAGTCGTTACGGGTCGTCAAAAGCCCGAAAGTCTGACAACTAGTCTTACCAATGGGTATCGTATTACCCAGCTGTTACTAGGTTGTGGAGCTCAGATAGGCAGTCGCTCCATGTAAAATACTGGTATTCTGCTGCATCTGGTTAGACTGGAAGCCGACCCTAACATAGTTGGGAAAAGGCACAAAGTCGCGTGATGTGCCTGACTTCCCGTGCTATGTCTGGCGACACCTAAAACTGTGAAAAAGGTCGGGAGACAAGATGTCTGCCTGACGAAGACGTATCTAGTTCCTATTTAATGCTGAGATAGTGACAATGCGACATATTTGTCAAAATATTACAAAATGTGCTGCCCATTAAATGCCAAAATTAACGATCAAATCACAATCAGTAACCACTATAAAATGAAATAAAAAATGGTGGCACTCCGGGAGTGCTGACAAAAGTGCAAACTTGAACAAGATCGCCTTAGTGGAAGAATAATACTTGTATAGAACATTGGTCCATAACGTTATATAAATAAAAGAGCACAATCACGTTTACAAAAATGAGGTGTCATCATGGTGTCGCTAATCAATGTTTTAGTCCCATCTCAAAAATGCCCAACGCGTCTAAAGAAGTTTTCACTTCAATAAATAATCATTTATTTCAGATTCATCTTACGATTACATCCATATTTGTTAGTACAATTGCGAGCTTGCAAACTAGTGTTAAATTATTGACATACTAGCTGCGCCCCGCGGTTTCACCCGTATAAGTCTCGATCCCGTGGGAAAAAAAAAGTATCCTATGTTCTTTTCCAGGGCATCATCTATATATGTGCCAAATTTCATCCAAATCCGGTCAGCCGTTTTAGCGTGAAGGCGTAACAAACAAACTTACTTTCGCATTTATAATATTAATAATAATTAATTTAAAATATCTCGACTTAGCACACGAGGTTGTTGACATGTGGAATGTGAGCTCGGCTATCATTGTGCCGATTGTTGTAACGGCTAATGGCCTGATGGCCGAAAGCCTCGACCAACGTCTCTCGAGGCTTTCGTTAGGCAGTTGTATCAAGCGCCTGATTCAGAAGGCAGTACTCCTCGATACGGCTCGCATTGTGAGGAGGTTTCTGTCTCTGCAGCCCTAACCACCGGTAGCTTGGACCCTGCTCCCGACACCGGCGGACCTCTATTTTTATATTTTTAAATGTTTTTTTAATTCTTTTATTTTAAGAAATATTAAAAAATGTAACCTAATAGGAACCAAAATGAATAAACGAAATATAAGGATAATAGTAATTGCAATTTTATTGTATCTTATTTAATTAAACAGTAAGTAGCAGGTCCGGGTGGACTCCCCGATGGTGGTGACAAATCACTATACGACTGCGTGCAGCCGTATCCAGCGAGCCAGCATCGGAGAGTTCCAACGGTCTGCTACCGCGCGCAGGATGGTGTTGGGACTGTCGCGCGTGCGGCGCATGATAGATGGCCGCAAAGCCGTCTGTGTCAGCTGCCGCGTACATCGCGGACGCGCCACCGCCTGTTGTCGATGCACCATCATGTGATTCAGAGTTCCAGTGGAATATAAGTAGGCACTGCTAGACCCCAGCGATTCGCATTTACAGGTGAACTGGATATAAAGATTAGCCTTACCCATTCCTTCAAGCCCGGGCGAAGTCGCGGGCAAAAGCTAGTGGTTAAATAAATAAAATTGACGAATTGTCGCATGTCAGCTGTCAGTTTTATTAAATAGGCCCCAGGAGACACTTATCGCGGGATATTTGCAGTAAAATATGATTTAAAACAAAAAAATAACAACTGTAATCGCATCATGAGTTATTAACGTCAGCTGTCACCTAGTTCAAAAGCCTTACCAACCAATTTGAGCGGACTTGACCTTGACCAAACGTCAAGGTCATTCCGAGCCTCATTAGATTCTGGTCAGAAATATAATATTCGACATGGTTGAAAGACAAAATAATTATGATGAGACTTGAAGATAGAATTTAATTTCAGTTTGATTTTTTTGACAGTTAATTTTATTACTTTTTAGTTCATGTTGTAATGCAGATTAAGCTAATGCTTGTAGAATGGAGGAATGTTAAAATTTATGTAGGCAGGTCACGTCATTCTGTCTGTGTATTCGGTTTTTATAAAACTTTAAAACTACTTGATAGTTTTTTATGCAATTTTCAACATAATTTAAATCCTTTCTCGAGGAACGAAGTGTTACGTATCATCATCATTTCAGCCGAAAGACGTCCACTGCTGGACATAGGCCTCCTCCAAGTAGTGTCACTTCGACCGATTCTGTGCTTCCCGCATCCAGCAGCGGATTCCTACGGCCTTCCCAAGGTCATCGGTCCATCTTGTAGGAGGCTTTCCAACGCTACGTTTTCCGGTTGGTTTTCCAGAATCACTCATCGCCACTGTTTTGTAAAAATAGTTTATTTTAAAATTTAAATAAAAAAACGCCGCGAATTGACAACAAAATTACAAATTGAATCATTTAATTATATTTATTTATTTAAATAAATAAATAAAATTCGGCTTGTGAAGACCGCAGGAATCCGCAGCAGGAAAGTACAGAATAGGTCGAAGTAGTGGTGCTTGGGGGAGGCCTATGTCCAGCAGTGGACGTCTTTCAGCTGACATGATGATGATTTAAATCAGATACATTGATCCATATAATACATGAACAGAATAGACATACATAATTACTTAATGGAATAAAAATTCAACAACCCCTAAATACCATACCAAAATTATTAGCAGAATCGCGCCATAGATAATACACTCCCGCGCCGCGTCCCTTCGCTTGTCATAGATTGTAATAGTCCATACCTGACAAGTGATGCGGAGGTTGGAACGTCACGTTGGGCATGCGTCGATTCTTCAATTGTTTTGATTTCTATTATTTGTTTATATGTATTATAATTTTTTATTGTTTTATTTATTTTGTAATCCCTTAGAGGGATTTATATGTGTACGTAGGTGTGTCCGTGGCATCACAGCGGGCCTTATCAGAATACCAGCATTTTGCAGCATTAAATATCGCAGCATTATGCTGAGATATGGGCCTTTTTGGCCTCGCACAGGTCGTTACTATTTTTTGTTAGTTTAAAATGCTCTTTTCTTATTTTTTAATTTAATTTTATTTTTATTTCTGTCTGTATTTCCTGTGCGTGTCCCAAATAAAATATTTTTCTTTCTTTCTTTCTTTCTTTACTTGTGAGGCCACGAGACCAAAAAGAAAATTTTGGATGCATCCCGTAATTCATCATCAGCCTATAAATATTCCCACTGCTGGGACATAGGCCTCCTCTCTGTGAAAGGGAGTGGGCCGTAATCCACCACGCGGGCCCAGTGCGGGTTGGTAGATGTCACATGTCTTCGAATTTTTGGTTCTAGAACATGCCGGTTTCCTCACGATGTTTTCCTTCACCGTTATGAGAGCAGTGGTGATGAAATAATTTACACAAAGTAAAGCGCCTGTCTGGGTTCGAACCTACGACCTACAACTCGTAAGTCGCGGCCGTTACCACTGGGCCACCACTGCTTATCCCGTGATTAATGAACTATATTTAAAAGGGTAGTTTTAGACGCTATACACTTATTTAATTAAATATCCTGAAAAATTATAATAATTGTCGATTAAATAGCGTGTATCTTGTGTTGTATTTTCTTAATTAAACCCTTTTATTGTTTACTTACTTTGTTTATGATAAACTCCACCCAAATACCTGCTTATAATGCCCAGAACTGACTGATTTTTCCAATGTTTTATTACGGCCTTGAGCATTCGCCACGTCCGCACTCTACGAGTCGGCGCGCCGTACTGACTAACGCGCGATTTTTTTGTGTCCGTGGGAACACAAGTACAGAACTTAGTATATCGCATTCATTCAACGCTCAACGCCGAGCGTTGAAAATCGAACTTCGCGCAATAAAAACCGCAGCAGGAAAAAATTGCGACCGTGCGAACAAATGTACCGCTTTCTTTTTTTCTTTCTTTCTTTCCACTGCAAACGCGGCGCGCGATTTTATCCTGTCGCGATATTTTACGTCCGTGCGAACGTGGGCTTACTGTATGAAGTCAAAGAAGTCGCACTAAAGCCTGTCACAGATGTAGCAATAATATATTAATATACTTTTTTTTGCGTAGTTTTTAGTGACATACTAGAAATTTCTATTATAGCTCCGTCTGAGGTCGCTCGAAGATTACTATGGAAAAAATATCGTAACATGCCTGCTATAATGTATATTACAGCTACGTCTGTGATGGGCTTTATAGACAAGGTAATATATTCCGGGCTGTGAACCCACGAACAAACGTTGCATAAACCAATAAACTTACATATGCTTAACTTCACAAAAGCTAAAGTTTAGGAAAACAACGACGGACAGTGACCGATCGACGAGAAGTTTCAACGGTGGCAACCCTGCGCTGTCAGTTACCGCAAGTTCGGACACAATGCAACGTTTCAGGAAGTTTTAGGTATTTGTTTAAGCATTTATCTAAACTTTGTATTTGAATTTGAAATTTATTAAAAGTATTTTCGCGGGTATGTATTTACAAGGCAGATTGTGAAGGGAAAGGCCGGGCCCGACGCTCTAGGAGGACATATACTGACCTTAATGGTGATGTTCTTCAGAAAGGCCAGGTGCGTAGTACTCGCAACCGTGTGTGCGTGTCTGACCAGCACGCGTAGCATGACCACCGTAGAAACGAGTTTTGTCGACAGGAAAATAGACAAAATGACAGAATAAACAATCACAATCTGTCATTTTGTCTATTCTTCCGTCGACAAAACTCGTTTCTACGGTGGTCATGCTACGCGTGCAGATGTATGAACGTAAACGAGGCAAAAGGAGTATGTAAGGATCGTAGCAGGTGGCGTTCTGTAGTTTCTGCCTACCCCATGGGAAGAAGGCGTGAGTTTATGTAGGCCAGACTCGCACATACCAGGGCAACATGGCACGGAGGAGGTATATACCCAGTAGTGGTTAATGACAATGATGATGATTATTTGGAATTTAATTTTGGAACGAAGTTCTTTCACGCGGCTTACGGTTGGAGTTGACTGGTAGAAATCGTCACGTAAGGAACCTCCATGCGATTTTCTTTCTCTTAACTCGGTATTAAAAACGCGTCCATGGATGAGTAAAACAGTCTATGCAAACTAAAAGAAAATTCAAAAAAAAAGTCTGTTTTAAATTCAAATTCAAAATTATTTATTTGGGACAACTAGATCCAAAGTTTAGTTAACAAAAAAACTTAGAAACTATTATTAGTACTTAAATACAATTACAAAGGACAACACTCATTACATACATTCTATACACAAATGCCCCTGTGCTGAGACATTCCGCCCCGTCCAGATAACCAATTGGGAGATATTGTACCTCCCTAAAAGATCACCAGACGAACTAAATGCCTCAACACAGTTGCACGTACATCTTCAGCTATAGTTTTCAGGATGCGTTTGTGACTTCCCCGCACCCTCCTCATAAGATTTTGTAAAAGTTCGTTTTATTGAAGATCTCAAATTTTGTGTAAAGTTTTTGTTTCTCATTTACTTTCTCTCAAACGTTATTTCATTGCACTTGTTATTTAATACATAATACACCGTCTCGATTTTTTTTTTAAATTGATTTCAAAACTCTTTTTCATGGTAATCTACTTTACAAATTTATTTATTTTTTGAGGACAGTTGCCCCAAACTAATGTGCACCCACCGATGCGTAATATTATGTGTTATGCCACAATTTTTTTGCTAAAAAGAAAAAAACATTACACATTTAATTTGTCACCACCAATAAAAGATGTGTTTCCCTTATATATCTAACGCTTCCCATTACGAGGGTGTTTCGTAATAAATTTAAGGAATAAGTATGGGAAGAGATACGTGAACATACTGTTAATGCTCATCCTATAGAATGTGCACGCTGTATAGTCCGTAAAATACTGAGGGAAATCCGCTTTTCTTTTGTTATGATGACTTGAAATGATATCCTCATATAAAATGTGTGCTGAGTTGACAAATCCAAAGATTTGCTCTTAGGTATTAACATTATTGAAACGAAGTTCTTTAAAAGTGTTAATACTTACGACTGTCTTTTTCTAATTCAAAGATAAAGAAAGAGAGAGAGAGAGAACGTCGGTAGAAATAAACAAAAGAAAAATCAAAAGAAATGAGTAAAGTGATTACAGCGTCGTAGGATAAAATTGTACACATCGGCCAGAGAACACTGCTTGCCGGAGAGAGAGAGAAAATATAAATTTGGTCGAAATGTAAATCCAAGATGGCGGCTGAGAAAATTTAAATTTTTTTCGTCATGGGTATAATTTTCATAGTTTTTGAGGGTGCTAAAGCCGACAGTGAGGTCAAAATGTAAATTCAAGATGTCGGCTGCAAAAATTTTGTTTTTGTTTTAAATCATACGTGAAAAAGAACTTCGTTCCTGACGGGGACCCCCGACCGCACACGATTTTTTGCTGTCGAAGTCAAAGACAAATAATTTAATTCAATTAGGCACATAACTCATCATCTGTTTATGACGCCTCATTGAGGTGGATAACAATTAAAATTCTATTGTGTCTCGTTAATGACAGTTGAAAGGATAAAAGGCACTTTTGAACGTCAAAATTTACAAAAATAGAATTGATTCTAGTCGCCCCTTCTAAAAGGTATTCTTCGTATGGAGAAGAATGGGCAAGAAACTCCACCGTTACCCTTTTAAAATGTTTTACAATATTTTGCTTACATTAAATATAAGATTATATGTGAAGACGATGCACCTGGAATAAGATTACCACAATAGGTAAAATTAATTATGTGATGGATACAAGGTGTTCACATATTTACAAGCATTTTAAAAGTACCTATACGATATTCCTATAATGTTGCATATAGGAATCAATATAGTCCAATTTCCTTTGACAATACTATACATAACTTCTCGAATGATTTTCTAACTGCTTCGTTACTCTAGTGGTGGCAAGCGATACTGCTAAGCCTGAGGTCTTAGTTTCACTTCACTTGGAATTTCTCAGTAGCAGGCCGGAGTCCGGATTTGTGCCCGATTGATGACAAAAAGCTCGCCCCCTATTACATGGATCTTAAAACAATATATCAATCTGCCTAGCCTTTTCCCAACTATGATGGAGTCGGCTTCCAATCTAACCGGATGCAGCTAACTACCAGTATTTTACATGGAGTGACTGCCTATCTGACCTCCATGACCCAGTAATTGGGTAACGATACCTCTTGGTAAGACTGGTTGGCAGACTTTCGGGCTTCTGACGACTCGTAACGACTGTCAAAGATCCACGAATGACAACCGGGACCAACGTCTTAACGTGCTTTCCGAGGCACGGAGGAGTCTCGGTATGTATAGATGGTCACCCATCTACGGACCAACCCCAACAAGCGTAGCATAACCTGATAGATCGACCCATGTTATTACTTAGCCATAAGTTCCTAATGGAACTTAAAACTTAACTGGCGAAATGTGGGTGTACTATAGGTAAATCTCTGCATAACCCCTTGGGAATACAGGCGTGTTGTTATGTTATGTTACATTATAATTTCTACATTCAATTAATTACTCGTAGGTACTCACATGGTTCAAAAATAAATCAACCCTTAAGGTACCATTCCGTAGGCGACCGCAGGCGGCAACTGCAGGCACCGTGTCGCCGCGACACGAATGGTTTCTATATTCATTCGTCCTTGACATATTTACTATTCTATTATTTGACATTATATACCTACGATTTAATTTCAACTTTTTTTTTGTGACTTTTGTGGACATGATAATTATTCAGATTGATTACAGTTGTAATAGCAATCATATAATTATTAAAATAGGTTTTTTACTTTTATTAATTTTAATTAATTTATTTTTTGTATAGATTCTTTTCTACATATTTTGTGAATGTGAGAACGCTGTAGGCTTAGTGGATTGTAGACCTGTTGACCATTTTCTATTTTGTTAAGTACTTGGTACTTATTGAAAGACCTACACACTGTCCTCCCATACCTAGAAACACTGTTATATGAAAGTATTGTAAAAGCCAATTATTTTAAAAGAGTAACCGTGGAGTTTCTTACCGGCTCTTCTCCATAGGAAACGACCAATTGGAACCGTGCACCTAGCTTCTGACGTTTCATAAGTGCCCATGTAGGTTTATGTGAAATAAAATATTTTGATTTTGATTTTATAAATTTCTATGAAATACCTTCTGTAGCTAGCGACACGTCGTTTGCAGCTAAGGTCGAGCGACAGACGACACGTGTAGCCCGACTGCAGACCAGTAGTGTCGCCACAGGTCAAGCAATAACACGTTTTTCTATCTTCTATCTACCGACTAGAATACGGGCTGCTGTCGCCTGCGGTCGGGTTCGGAATCATGACTGCAGCGACATGACGCGGCGACACGTCGCCTGCAGTTGCCGCCTGCGGTCGGGTACGGAATGGTACCTTTAACCACATAATTACAGAAATACTTTCGTTCAAACTCTTCCAAAGTTAATCGTTTTAGCTTTCGCCACAAAATTCCGAAAAACTTCAATTTGTTTCATTCAAGTTTGAAAACTCTAATTAACGATGTTGTTACTAACGAGCTCATGTTTATTTGAATTGTTATACGATAGTGAAAACGGCGAAACATCTTATAAATCGGTTTTGTTTTGAAAACCTAAATATATTTCGACGAAACGAAGTTTTTGTTGAAGCAAAAAGGCTCATCAACCTTCATTACGTTTTATTTGGAAAATTGTTTAAAGTTACATTATTGGAGTTTTGACCCTTTTGTAAGTAAGTTTCAAAAGTCAAAATTGTAGTTAAGTATAGACCTTTTTATCAGTACCTACCTGCTTGATTTAAATTTATGCCTAAAAGCATTTTTAGGTTTTAAATCGTGGCTCATTTGCGACACACATTTTGATGCCCCGACCAATGAAGAGATGTGTTATATGTTTGACGGCTCTGTCGTTCTGTGTGACTGTTTGTGGTAGCGCAGCTCCCAAGTCTATGGTCATTTTTCAATGCGGTTTTTTTTTGTAGAAGGCTTATTAGACCGATTAAATTTAATTAACTATGTTTGATGAAAATCTGTTCACCAATTTTAAAGATCACCGCTTTTCTGATTGGTGTAAGGATCTCTACCGTAAAATGGTAATTTATAAGAAAATGTGGTTATAAATTATATCATATCAGTTTTTATAAATTATAACACCATCTCTAATCATTTCCAAATTGAAATAGTTTCGAGGTGTCGCCCAGAATCTCGATGGTAAACATTCGGAATTTTAGTAATTCGTCATAGCAAGATTTAGAAGTCCCGAACATCGCCCTGTACCTTAATTGCGTAACTCATTTTCGTAAACAATTTTGCGAAATTTGTTTTATTTTAACATTTCAACAACATTCATTGCGTTATTTACGTTGTTGAACAGATTTTTTTTTCCAACTTTTGAAGCAATGGATTAGCAACCTGCTTCAAATCGAAACAAATTATGATTATGTTGTATTACGCAATAAGGGTGCTGATGAACATTTTCAATTAAGTAATTCGACATAGCAAACTTTCGAAGTTCCGTACATCACGATTATGAATATTCTCAATTAAGTTGTTCAACATAGCAAACTTTCGAAGTTCCGTACATCGCGATTATGAACATTCTCAATAAAGTAATTCGTCATAGCGTACCTAGATTCTGACTCACGAAAATCATAATTTTAAACTTTATGAACACATCGGTATTTTAAACTTCAAATTTCAGTAGTACAGTCGTGAATCCGCGATTATTATTTTAAAAACAAATGACAACGCTTTTAAATTTTTTGCGGTCACTTCAGTAAAGCCTCGGTCATACACAGCGAATACTCGCTGCGAATTTATTCGCTCCGAATAATACTCGCAACCACAATTCGCTCTCGCCTGTCACACACAGCGAGTTCTACACGAAAATTTCCACAGTCTGTTGGTGCCCGAAATACAAATCGCACGCTTAATCCAATACTGTTCAAATTTTTTACCAAATCGACTTTTTAATGCCATCTGTTGGGAAACGTGGAACTACGCGTAATCGCGCTGACACCATTCCAAAAGTAACAGAAATAACTGCTAGATGCCAATGGTCCGCTTCGTCACTAAACAAAATATTCCCCTCCCCTCAGAGCAAAACTGACCTTCAATGAAAAAGTATACTATGTGTCGTCAAAAACAAAATTGACGATTTTTTTGTGCAAAAGTTTCATTTTAGGGATTAAGTCGGTTTTTACTAGTCATGTTGTTAATAATGTTTGCATAATTTTAATTGAAATAGTGACATTTTGCGTTAAGGTTCACATTTTATATTAAGTTTTCTCATATTTAGAACATTAATTTGACACCATAATGAAATTTTTTGCTTAGTGTCACGTTTGCATTAAAGTAATTACTTTAATAGTTCAATAATTTGACGTCATATTGATACTTTTAGTTAAGTGTCAGTTTGGCTTTAAAATCATTAAAAAAAACAATAAAATAATGAAAGTAAACGTGACACTTTAATTTAAATACCGATATAATGTAAATATATACAAGTAAATTACTATTTTTTTGTACTATAACTTGAGATACAACCTTTACCCATAATTTCTATATCAAAGAAAAACTTAATTGTGCATAGATTTTTACGCATCACTCACAATCATGTACTAAAGTACAATAGACGTGGATATATTTAGTAACCTGTTCCGCTTAGCTATTTCTAAAGAGCCATAAAAAACTCCTGAAATAAATCGACACGTGTTTCACCTCTCAATGAGGTATCCTCAGGATGACGATGGACTCGTTGCGAACTCAAACACGGCGTGTTGCTACACCGAGCGCTGAATGCAGATTGCACTCAGCGCTATTTCAGGAGTTTTTATGGCTCTTTAGAAATAGCTAAGCGAAACAGGTTACTAAATATATCCACGTCTATTGTATTTTATAATGGATTTCCGCAAGGTCACGCCTGAATCAATTAACTATGTACTAAAGTTCCATTTTGATTGTATGCGTGACTTTTTCAGAATATTAATGCAAATTAATATACAATTTAGGGAGCCTCCTCTTAATCTATTCGCAGCAAATAGCCTATCACACAGAGCGAGTTCTCACTATGAGTGCCTAATCGCAGCAAGTTGTCGCTGTGTGTGACCGAGGCTTAACTGGACTTGGTTCAAAGCGAACTTTAAATAATAAGCACTGCAGCTGTCAATCCTTTCGTCCACAGTCAATGTCAAGTTGATATCAATGTAAAAGGCATTACAGTACCTAACTTAATACTGAATCCAATATCGTGTCGCAGCGTCTTTTAGTCCCTACAAATTGAATGCGGGTTTTTTCTGACGATCTGACGCAAATGTGTAGTTCAGCTTAATACTGGTGTAATAAATATTAAAATGGTGATGGTAATAAAACTTGAATATTATTTTGAATGCTTTTAAAAAGGACTTAAACATTTGAACTAAGAAGCGGGAGTAAAAAATAAGTACTCAAAAACTACCGAATGGATTTTCAAACGGTTTTCATGAGGAAGGTTTAAGTGTATAAATTCATTGAGTTTGCGTGTAAATTGGCTGAAATTTATGACGATTATTGTTTAAGATGACGGAAAGAATCATGCCGACTTGGAGCTTTACTGGTGTGCGCTGCGCAAACCGTAAGAGATACATAAAATTAAAGTTTAATAAAAAAGTCAGTGATAGCATATATCTATCTTCTAAGGATGACCCACGATAACCACTTTTATCTTTCAGAATTTGATAAAAATTTAATTATTATTTCCGAATCTATTTTGACCAGTATTATTATTAATCCTTATTCAATAAAACATGTTATTTGAATGGGGCATTTAATTTTGATTAAAGCATGCCTGACATTACAAATACTTTAAAGATATCACAGATTCAAAATTAAGCGTAACAAAATAATTATGGTTGATGGCGGCGGGCGCTGCGGTAGGAGTCAATGACCTTTTCCTCGGTTATTAGGTATGTAATCCCGGTAGTACGTTCCCATGGGATATTTTTCGATATCCACGCGGGCGAAGTCGCGGACCAAAGCAAGTTTCAGATAAATATTTTTTTTAAAAGAGCAGTGACCCAGTGGTAACGGCCGCGACTCACGTGTTTTAAGGTCTTAGGTTTGAACCCTGACAAGCGCTTTACTTTGTGTAAACTGTTTCATCACCACTGCTCTCAAAACGGTGACGGAAAACATCGTGAGGAAACCGACATGTCATAGAACCAACCTGCACCGGATCCGTGAAGTGGATTACGGTCCACTCCTTCTCACCGAGAGGATGCCTGTGTCCCAGCAGTGGGAACATTATAGATTGATTATAAAGATTTTTTGTGACCAATCCAGATTTCTTGCACGCCCGTGTAGATTCTAAGCGCGTTCGTCACTAGACGTTCGAAGTTTCAGAAATGCTACCCACGTTAGATTTGTGGGAGAAATGGAATAATGGGTTATTATAACACCCTCCACTTCACAAAAAGATGTTTTCATTCAGCTTGGAAGTTTTCATAGTTCGTATAATTAAGAGAAATGTCCAGGTCAGCTTAACTAAACCTAAGAACATGACGTGGGCGTCGATTTACGGCATATTTTAGAAACAAAAAGTTACAGCGGACTAGAAGTTTAGTAGCCATTGTACACCCACAGTCCTCTAACGCTTTGCTAAGTCGAGACTTGACAATGATTTAAGTTATGCCCAAGAAACTTTTGACTTTTAACACAAAAACCGTGCGGTTTACACAAACCAAGGGTATTTTGGAGTGCAAACACAGCAGGTATGTTTATGGAATTTACTCCTTAAGAATCGATTTCCATATGGAACTTTTATGAGGAGTGAAAGGAGATCATTCATTTTGGGATAAATAATGAAAGTGCCGGCCAAACAAAAAACAAAGTATATTCCGTTAGAACAAGTTATTCTCTTTACGTTTCACTATGGGTCCACATGTGTAGAGCCATTCCATGCGCTGTTTTATGAGTTTGTTGGTAGAATAACATATTTTAACGGAATATAAAATTTTTTTTGTTTGGCAGGCACTTTCACATTTAGCCCAAAAATGTATGGATGGTGAATATTCTCCTTAATGTAAGCGTTAACTTTGTGTTTTATTCGTAAACTAGCTGCGCCCCATAGTTCCACTTGCATAAGTCTCGATCCCGTGGAAATATCAGAATAAAAAGTGTTCTATGTCCTAATCCAGGTCATGGTCTACCCATATGCCAAATTTCATACAAATCTATTCAGCCGTTTTAGCGTGAAAGCGTAAGAAACAAACAAACTCACTTTTGCATAAAAATATTTGGCCTATGTCAAATTTATTCGTTGTTACAATGTATAGTAGAATAGCTGAGCCCCGCGGTTTCAGCCGCTTATGTCTCGATCCCGTGGGAATATCGGGATAAAAAGTATCTTAATCCAGGTCATGGTCTACCCCCTCATACACCTAACTGCCGCAGGAGCAGACGCCCTGGTCGTGGGGAATTCCGGCCACCGTAGACGCGGGCTTGCGGACGGTGAGCATTGGGTAGCTCGCCGTCCGATAAGGACCAGGCCCGGGTCGACGGCGCGTTGTATTCCACGCGCGGCTCAAAGAGATGTCAGCAGAATTGACGGGGTCCGCTAGGGCCGATGCCTGCCGGGGTTGCGAATAAAACCGAAAAGGAAATCGTGGCCCCCGGCAACATGGCAACAGAAGGAACATGGGTAGGTTTTAGTCAGTGAGAGTCTGACACAACTTCTTCCGCTCCGCCCAGAGCGGGAGAAGTTATTTGATAATTTCCCACCCAAAACAAAAAAAAGGTCATGGTCTACCAATGTGCAATTATTTCATCGAAAACCGTTCAGCTATTTTAGCGTGAAAGCGTAACAAACAAATTTGGGTGTTTTTTTTTTTTTCAGAGATTCATTTATTTACCCTCTTTGCCTATTACATATTCAAAGACAATCGTATTAGAAGTAAATTCTAAAAATAAACTTTATTTTCACTGCTAACAGGAGCCAGTTTCAGTTATCTCCTACTTTCCGAGGTTTTCGAGTTACCGATCGCCTAGAGCTTTTGGGCATGGAGTTGACGTCTGATCTGAACTTCGGCTCAACTATCAAGTCAAAAGCACAGACTGCAGCCAAGAAGCTGGGCATCCTAAACAAGGTGAGGCGAGACTTCACAATCTAGACAACAGCCGAACGTAACGTAAAAAAAAAACCGGCCAAGTGCGTGTTGGACCACGCACAATTAAGGGTTCCGTAGTTGGGATGAATTTATCCTAAAAACAAACTTAACTTTGTAGTTGATAAAGATGTTCTCCCATACAAAATGTATGGGAAAACATGTTTTTGCAACTGCAAAGTTAAGTTGGTCAATTATTAATCGTTAACTTGTAGAGCCTACTTAGCTGTGATAGTTTTCCTTTTAATTTCGTTATATAAACTACTACTTTGATTTTTTTCACACATCCAAAACCAACCATTTAGCTGGCAGGGGGGGCACACTTGACTCTAACAAAAATTAGCACTTTAAAACTTAATATTTCGCAAACGGATCCCTGAATCCAAAAATGGTTTGCCCAAACTCACAATTTTTTTGAAGCACCTTTCCAATGATACCCCACATTATGGGATAAAAAAAAAACACCACTTTACGTGTATAAGGAGGTACCCTAAAAAAATGTTTTTCATAATTTTGTTTTACCACTTTGTCGGCGTAATTAATATGTATACCTATGCCAAATTATAGCTTTCAAGTACTAAGGGTTTCGGAGCTAGACCGCGGACGGACAGACAGACAGACAAACAGACGGACATAACGAAACTATAAGGGTTCCTTGTTTACTACGGAACCCTCAAAACCACATGGTTTTCGTTTTACGTTACGTTCGGTTTACGTTTTTTGAATCTAGTCACTGTGGGCCTAGCTGGAACGCGCGGAGTAAACGTAACGGAAATTCGAAAGATTTTAAATTTCAAAATACTCGTTTCGCACATATATTTTTTTACTTTATTCATAATCTATGGGTGATATTGATTTAGCTTGTAAACTAATTTTAAACTAAAATTCTAGGATACTTGTTCTTTCGATTCAAAATCGTTCGAATATCCATAACGTTTACTCCGCGCTTTCGAGCCTCTGATCTTAACAAACTACCCAAGCAAAGTTATAATAGTAGTTTATGAAACTGTTGCATAATGAGGGGTATTAAAACATGAGTGTGTGTTTAAAAACCGAGCCGCAGGCAAGGTTTTTAATAGTATCACACGAATGTTTTAATACCTAGTTATGTACAGTTTCATACACTACTTTATCTACTCTCATACATTGAGATTGAACCTAATACTAAATAAAAGATCAAAGTTAAAGATCAAGAATAAATTTGAAAAATCCCACGAAATTCAGTACAACAAAATAAATGAATGTCATCTGCACCAGCACATCACCACACATGCGCTACAGCGGGTGCTTCTGTCCCCCGTTTAAACGTTCCAATGCAAAAGTTGATGGAAACTCCTTGGTGATATTAACTTCTTGGAATAGCCCTGTATCGTAATAGAAAAATATATAGAAAATTGTTTTATAGTATTACTTTGTTAGAGAAAAAATGTTATAATATGATTCTATTTTTAAATTTCGGTATTATTTTTATAAAGTATGTCAATATAACTCCGTTTTGAATTTTATAATTCGAATATTACGCTATGAGAGTAGATAAAAAATTATATGAGACCACCACTGGAGTATAAACTACCAAAGAAAACAAGAATCATTCAAATCAATTCATAATTGGCGGAGTAATAGCTTAACAAAAATACAATTAAAAAAAATCAAAAAACACGCAGTTGAATTGAGAACCTACTTCCAAAAGGAGGAGTCCTTTTGGAAGTCGGTTAAAAATTAACAGCCGTTTCTGACACCGATGCAGGAAATAAAAAAATATTTATTTGAAAATTGTCGAGACTATAAATGCGGCACAGTCATTGTCGACCTTTGACACCGCGGCCGTGTTCGATATTTGCAGATTCATATCTCTCTGATTGACGTAGATGAAAATCTATAGGACGTTGCGTCGCTTCTATAAATATTTTAGGTGAACAATTTATGAAGAAAGCATTTTTGCGTACAGAATGCTGCCGTGTTTAGGTACCTCTGACGTATTAGAATACTTTAGAAAATTTTGCAACCACACAGAATTCATTCATTCGTAAAAATTCTGTGAGGTTGTAGTCAGTAAGAGTCCGACAGACAACTGTACCCGTTTCAGGGCGAATGACATCCATGAGGATTTCTAAATAAAAATAAAAAAACCTTAAGTTTTGTGTATACCTGTATGCTTTTGGTTCAAAGACATTGTTTTGTGAAGATGAGAAAAACAACTAAATAACAATAAGTAATTATTAATACAGAGCAGTGGTGGCCCAGTGGTAACGGCCGCGACTTACGAGTTGTAGGTCGTAGGTTCGAACCTAGACAGGCGCTTTACTTTGTGTAAATTATTTCATCACCACTGCTCTCAAAACGGTGAAGGAAAACATCGTGAGGAAACCGGCATGTCCTAGAACCGAAAATTTGAAGACATGTGACATCTGTGATTTAAAAGAAGATGTAGTGACAAAAATTGAAAAGGGTATGCTGAGATGGTTTGGGCATGTTGAGAGAATGAATGAAAGGCGACTAACAAAATGTATTTACAAGGCTGATGTAAAGGGAAAGGCCGGGCGGGGACGCCCTAGGAGGACATATACTGACCTTATTGGTGATGTTCTTCAGAAAGGCCAGGTGCGTAGTACTCGCAACCGGCGTGCGTGTATGACCAGATGTATGAACGTAAACGAGGCAAAAAGACTATGTAAGGATCGTAGCAGGTGGCGTTCTGTAGTTTCTGCCTACCCCCATGGGAAGAAGGCGTGAGTTTATGTATGTATGTATGTATGTGACATCTACCAACCCGCACTGGGCCCGCGTGGTGGATTACGGCCCACTCCCTCTCACAGAGAGGAGGCCTGTGTCCCAGCAGTGCGAACATTATAGGCTGATGTTGAATGCGATCTAAAAGTATCCTCATCTGCCATGCCTTTTCCCAACTATGTTAGAGTCGGCATCCAGTCTGACCGGATGCGGCTGACAGTCTGACCGGATGCGGCTGAATACCAGTATTTTACATGGAGCAACTGCCTATCTGACCTCTACAACCGTTACTGGGTAATACGATACCCCTTGATGAGACTGAATCTTTCGGGTTTCTGACGACCCGTAACGACTTTTAAAGATCCACGAATGACAGCCGCGACCTATGGCGTAACGTGCTTTCCGAGGCACAGAGGGGTCTCGGTATGTAACTATTGTCACCCATCTACAGACCAACCACGGCAAGCGTAGTTTAATTGATCGATCAACCCATGCGGCTGTTATTACCCAGCCACGAGCCCCTTAGCGTGATGTCATGTTATGTGCAAAAGTAGAATAAAAACACCAGCCAAGTGCGTGGCTGACCACGCACAATGAAGGGTTCCATAGTTGGGATGAATTTATCTCATGAACAAACTTAACATGAAAAACATGTTCTCTCATACATTCCAACTGCAAATGTACGCACAATATTGAAAGATTTACCATGTTATTTTAAGACCATAGACTTTTGATATATTTTTTTCGAAGTTTTAGGCTCAGTAATTTCGGAGTTAATGGAGACATGGCCAATTTTTATCGAATTTCTTAAATATCTTCAAAATTATTTATTTTAAAATAAAAAAAATAAAAAATGTTTATCCTCACAACAAGCCCTTTCTTTGTTGAGTCACACGAAATAGTTTCCAAAACTTTTTTTTTAATTTTCCAATTTGCCGCCTAAAAGTGACCCCCATATTTAAAATTCATTTATTTACGTTACACGTCTGTGTTTGGATCAAAGAAATTTATGTGTCCAAATTTCAACTGAATTGGTCTAGTCGCTTCGAAGCAAATTGGCTGTGACAGACGGACAGCCAGCCAGACACAAGAGTGATCCTAAAAGGGTTCCGTTTTTATCTTTTTGAGATACGGAACCCTAAAAAGTGACGACAGACGACGATTCAGCGACGGTTTCCATTCATTCATCCGCTAATCAAAAACTTGGATCATTGCCACCCTACCAACGAATACTGTAATGTTCAAGTTCGGTAGGATATAGGTACTTTTTATGACATATGAAAATCGCACATTTTCTTCGACTTTTCATTATATGTGAACACCTTGTGTTAATAAAGTGAGAATTTTGTGGCTTTTTATTTACTTTTGTAAGGAGTTTGATGGAAATGAAAGAATTGGGCGTAATACTGAGATTGTGAGAAGGATTCTTTACGCATTTCTTCAGGTTACGAGTGAATTAGATTTTTCGTCTCTTTCTTTTTGGCCAATGATTAATTTTTGGTTGTTCTGTTCTTTTTCTTGATCGCGTACTTTATTACTGAAGGTCGTGTCCCTGAAAGGCCTTCGTCATTTAATTTTTCTTGGTCGCGTACTTTATTACTGAAGGTCGTGTCCCTGAGAGGCTTTCGTGACTTAATTTTTCTTGGTCGCGTACTTTATTACTGAAGGTCGTGTCCCTGAGAGGCCTTTGTGACTTTATTTTTCTTGGTCGCGTACTTTATTACTGAAGGTCGTGTCTCTGAAAGGCTTTCGTGACTTTATGTATGATGTTCTTCCACTTCGTTATGTTTTTGGTTTCTCTCAGGCTGGTCGACAGAGTCCAGTGAGGACAGTAACTTGGTCTGACCAGCGGGTAAGTGACAGGCCGCGAGATCTTTCCCCTTCTAACTTGTCTATCAAACAATCTGCCTAGCCTTTTCCCAACTATGTTGGGGTCGGCTTCCGGATGCAGCTGAATACCAGTGTTTTACATGTAGCGACTGCCTGTCTGACCTCCACAACCCAGTAACTGGATAATACGATACCCCTTGGTAAGACTGGTGGTCAGACTTTCGGGCTTCTGACGAGCCGTTACGACTGTCAAAGATTCACGAATAACAGCCGGGACCAACGGCTTAACGTGCTTTCCGAGGCATGGAGGAGTCTCGGTATGTAAAGATGGTCACACATCTACATACCAACACCGGCAAGCGTAGCTTAGCCTCATATAACATCTCTTGCGGGGCGGCTAAGCTCGGCCGCTTATGCTGTTAGAAAGATAAGACAGTTAACAGATGTAGAAAACGCGCGTTTGGTATATTTTAGCTACTTTCACAGCATTATGTCATATAGCATTTTACTGTGGGGTCGGACATTGAATCCATATTTATTTTACAAAAGAGGGCTGTCAGAGCCATTTATAATCTATGTCGTCGCGAATTTCTCAGGGAACTATTTAAAAAGATTAATATTATGACGGTACCTTGCCAATTCATCTATGAAAATATTATGTATGTAAGGAAAAATCTGCATCTTTTTAAGAAAATAAGTGACAGACATAATTTTAATACTAGAAATAAAGATAAAATAGATCAATTTTTTTTCATATTATCCAAAGTACAAACATCTTTTATGGGGTACTGTGTTAAATGTTACAACAAAATACCTTGTGATATATTACAGTTAACTGAAAGAAAATTTAAAACTTATATTAAAAGTACTCTTTGTAAACAAGCATATTACAAATTAGAGGATTATATCCTAGATAAGAATGCTTGGAAGCATGCTGGTCTAGCTCCATAGGACAATTTAGAGTCTAGACAAAATCAAATTGGTTGCTAATTTAATTGTGTAATTAAATATTATATTTTTTTTTTTACATTCTGTGATTACTTGAACTCACACACTGACAAATTAGTATCACTTGTAATTTTTTTTAGGAATATCGTATAGGTACCTACTTTTACAATGCTTGTAAATATGTGGACACCATGTATCCATTACATAATTATTTTTTTCTGTCATTGCTTCATTTTTAATTATTTTTACCTATTGTGGTATAGTAATCTTATTCCAGGTGCATCGTCTTCACATATAATTATATAATTAATGTATACAAAATATTGTAAAACATTTTAAAAGAGTAACGGTGGAGTTTCTTGCCCATTCTTCTCCATACGAAAACTACCTTTTGGAAGGGGCGACTAGAATCAATTCTATTTTTTGTTTTTGACGTTCAAAAGTGCCTTTTTGTGCCTAATTGAAATAAATTATTTGACTTTGACTTTGATGGATCGATCTGTGCGGCTGTTATTACTTAGCCACAAGCTCTTCCTCTAACTTGTCTACACCATCAACTTATTCCACTCAAATAAGTTTTCGCCGCAAATAAATTCAATAAGACGATCAGTACTCAACTCTCTGTTAAAAGATTCTCGATTGGTACAAATTATATTATTGCCCACGTAATTCGTGTCCACCTTTTGAAAATTCCCTAATTAAGCTTTTAAAATTCAATTATATTTTACTTACGAAAGTTATGACACGATATGATGAAATTAATCTTCCACCGATTTAGTCAATTACTTTCATTATGACACCGGAGAATTCTTCATTCTGGTAATCTGAAATGTCACTGATTTTTTGTTGGTATATTATAATTACTTACATACAATTGTACCAAATTGATATTATTCGAAATATGAAAAAAAGAAAAAACATTTATTTGGACACAGTTCGTAAAACACAAAAAATATAAATAACAAAATGAAAATAATGTTTTAACTACAATAGTGTGTGCCTTACGGCTGCTCCAAAATACTAGTTTATGAAACTGTTGCACAATGAGGGGTATTAAAACATGAGTGTGTGTTTAAAAACCGAGCCGCAGGCGAGGTTTTTAATAGTATCACACGAATGTTTTAATACCCAGTTATGTGCAGTTTCATACACTACTTTATCTACTCTCATACATTGGGATTGAACCTAATACTAAATAAAAGATCAAAGTTAAAGATCAAGAATAAATTTGAAAAATCCCACGAAATTCAGTACAACAAAACAAATGAATGTCGTCTGCACCAGCACATCACCGCACATGCGCTACAGCGGGTGCTGCTGTCCCCCGTTTAAACGTTCCAATGCAAAAGTTGATGGAAACTCCTTGGTGATATTAACTTCTTGGAATAGCCCTGTATCGTAACAGAAAAAAATTGTTTATAGTATTATTTTGTTAGAGAAAAAATGTTATAATATGATTCTATTTTTAAATTTCGGTATTGTGTTTATAAAGTGTATCAATATAAAATCGTTGTGAATTTTATAATTCGAATATTACGCTATAAGAGTAGATAAATGTTCATTTCAGCATTAACGCCAGACAGATGCTGTCTGACGCTGGTTATCTAATGAATCCTTAAGAACAAGTGACGGGGAGTACAAACAGTTTCAACATACCTAATACATAATTTGTATAATTAAAAACTAAATAAATAAATAAGCACGTAATCAAATATAATACAAAAACAAAAAATATATACGAAAACAACAAGAACTGTTCCAGAAATATCATTACAATCTTATTTCACCACCACAATTTAACTTGATCTGACTCGACTGACATAATGCATTTTGTTTCTGTATTCGCAGCTAAACTATGTTAATAACCCTCTCTCAAAACAATAAAAAAATATATATGAGAAGCTTATGCATAACATGAACAATTCATACGTTTTCCGTAAGCCCTTCACTTATAAGACAGAATTATATTTTCCTTATGGTTTCATATCCCATGGCAAAATATGCCCCAAACCAATATATTTTGATGGAACGTCTTCATAAAGACAATTTCTCTTCCCTAACAAGATCAATACAAATCATATTATATCCCTTTGTATGACGCAGGCATTTAGATAAACCAGTATTTTAGCTAAATGGCTAGTCATTTCGGAAAAAGCGAACTAAAAGACCGATGTGAAGAAAGTTTTGCTTATTTATAGAAAAATAGAAAGAAAGAAAAATAGGTTTATTTGTCACAGAAACACGTGCATACATAAAAGACAAGAGTAATCAGAGAACAACACAAAGTACATAACAAATCACGAGCATAGAACAGAAATTACTTAGGCAGCAGCTGCACGACATGACTGTGACAAGAAGGCTTCCACTCAGTACGATGCAGTGCTATGGGGGACCCACAGCACTGCATTGCACCCACAACACCGATTTTCAGTGGTCACCCGAAAAAAAAGATACTGTTCAGCATTTCATGTACGCTTAACCCATCAGCCGTCAAATCAAAATCGGTGGCCAACATACAAATGGTCTACTACGTAATATTTCGTAGTTGGCATCACGGATACCAATTTATAGAAGGATGCCGGGGTACGTAATATTGCGTATACGTAATAATGCGTTGGTAGGCACCATTAACATTAGTTTTATCTAGAATGCTTACCTACGCAATATTGCGTATTCGCAAAATTACGTACCCTTAGCACCGCAATCAAACACAGATTGTTAGCTATCCAGCTCACTGCTGTAAATTCAATAATCGCGTATTCCCACCATCGCCCCTTTCGCCAATGATACAGTTATTACGTAACTTTTGTATCGTGACGCGCGCGCAATTGGATTGGCGTTTGATAAGGGTAGTTTTTGCGATGCAGCGCGGACGCCGATCGAGTCGTCGTATTTTACGCGGTCGTCGATCCACGCAATCGCTACGACGACCATTGAATCAAAATGAAGTAGCTGGAGTTCTCTAGAAGAAGACTCGTCAGACGATGAGGATTTTCTCTTCAGGGTCAGACAACAATTACTTCCCGGAGCGTAATGAAAATCAACAGTCCGGATCGGAGAGTAGTATTTCGTCTTCTATCACATGAGCATCTGACTATGAAGCGCCACCACCTGTAGTCGATGCACCGTCGTGTGATTCAGAGTTCCAGTGGAATATAGGTGGGCATTGCAGAAACCGCTCTCAATTATTGCTACGTTATTTTCATTTTTCCGAGAACGATGCCAGTTACATCAAAATTGCTTATAATCCAACCGATATTTGATAGGGTCGAAGTACTTGTTTTTTTTGTAAGATCAATTACTGTTTTCGTTGAAAATAGTTAATAAGAAGTATATTAATCGCAATAGTAGATTTTAATTTTTAACTGAAAAGTCGCATTGAAAATTTGTGATTTTAGATATTTAGAAATAATAAAGTTATTATTTTTTTGTGCCGTGTGTTATTTGAGATGCCAAAGAGTATAAAAATGTCCACTCGAGGAGGCCAAATAACACAGATTACTGTGTATTCAACAGGGAAGAATTTATAGCATTCATGTAGAACCGTGAAAGTAGTTACAGTAATAAAATAAAAATATCGTAAGGAACCTCGAGCGTATAGACTTCTTAATTCGCAAACTCACAGTAAAAAGAGGTAAGTGTGTGTAATCCGTGACATCACTGTGGACAGACAGAATACCAGCGCTGCGACATTTAGATTTTATTTTTTATTTCTGCTTGAGTATAGTTCTCGATGTTTTTGGTTGGTATATTGGCGTGTGCTAGCTGACATATGGTCAATATTTATCATTTAAATTATGTTTTGTGTTGCGTAATGTAAATTATTTTGCATACTATTGTATAGAATCATTTTTTTTTCTAACTTGAACAGACAGCTGTGCTGCTGGGGAGTTTGTTACGCCACGTCTTCTTCCCAGCTAAAGGCACTAGGAAGTGGTGAAAGGGGGGTGTTTTGGGGGACCGTCTTATGTAATTTTGACGTTCGAAAAGTGCTGATTCTCAGCCTAGTTTGAATAAATGACTATTGTTTTTTTTATCTTTAAATGTCGCAGCATCATGGTAAGTTTTAGCCTCTAACAGGACTTTCTGCTTTTATTTTAATTTTACTTTGTTTTTTTATTTATGTTTTTATGAGTGTGTATTAGTTTGATTTGTGATTTCCTGTGTGAGTCTCAATAAATACTTTTTCTTGCTTTCTATAAAATATTACGGGTTCAGTATAGTGTCGTTTTAATAAAAGGATCTTTTTTATAGCTGATTGGCAATATTGTCTACTTACCCGCATTCCCCTAAATTCTTAGCCTCTTATCTTAAAACACTTCTCCACTTACGCCCGTAACATAGCCATACATATGATAACATACTAAAAACGGCCCGAAGCCAAATCAGCGACACATATGCGCAGCATCGTCTTCAGGTACGTAGTGTGAAGGCATTGTACGCTCCAAACTGATTTACTCACTTAACCGATGCGGGTGAGGAGAAGGCCTCGAAAATAGCGGAGTTGAAGGAAGAAAATGGGTTGTTGGTTATAGAACGGCCTCTGTTTTATTTGGGAAATGTTTTAAGTGCATTTTATTTAACAGACGTTAAAATAGGAACGTGAATAATTCGAGGAGAATTGTAAACAGCTCTTACATTGTGCAGGCTGTGGGCTAGATATACGCAAAGATCGTATAGTGCTCTCCGCGTTCAATATAACAATGCGTTTAGGATACCGGTGGGGCTGCCCCGTTTCTGTAGTGCATCAGGGATGTTCACAGATGCGCATGTAGATTGCTTTTACACAACAATGCGTAAAAGGTGCGCTTCTCTGGTGCGCAGGGTGTGGGGCAGCTCCAACAGTGTCTTAAGCTTGGTTGCGAGTCGCCTGGACTGCGAATACGTGGGTCACTGTTGTGCCGTCTCTCATGGGATGTCGCAGCGGTGACCAACCGTTATTTATTGTTTTGTTTTCCTTGTTTTTGTTTAGTGTCTGTGTTTACTAACATAGTTGTAAGTTTTACTAACAATCTTGTTGAGTCTTGGTTACTCGAATAAAGAAAAATTATATTCTATTCTATTATGTAAGTGAAGATTTTTAAAATATATTTAACGCACACACTATGCACTACTGTGCAGTCTGTGCACTTATTACCAATCATAAAAATTGGCTATACCTTCAGCCTCGACAATAGAGTTGATTTTAATAGTTCAGGTCTTCTTCTTTTCGTGAGGTTAGAGACTAACCTGGTGTCAGAGTTTTAAGAACTTGACTTCACATGCCGTCCAGAAATATATCTCTTAGTCATGGTTTGTGTTGTTGTGTTCCACGTGCGCCTCAAAGAGACGTCAGCAGAAGTAACGGGGTTGCGGGAAAGTCCGAAAGGGATACCGTGGCCCCTGCCAATATGGCAACTGAAAGAACACGGGTGGGTTTTAGTCAGTAAGAGTCTGACACGCCTTCCCGCTCCACCCAGAGCGGGAGAAATTATATGATAATTTTCCACCCAAAAAAAAAGGCATGCCTGTTTCCTCACGATGTTTTCCTTCACCGTTTTTGACAGTTAGGGTTAACAATAGAGATCAAGAAGAAGTGAGTTATGTTAAAGCTGCTATGAGCTGAGCTGAGCTTTTCTTTTATTTTCTCTATTTTGATCTCAACAGACCCAAGATTAAATGGCGGGACGAGTACAAAATCAACGAAAGATCAAAAAGAATAAAAGGAAAGGGAGGCCTTTTTGCTGCAATTGCTGAAATAAAGGACATGTCCTAAAATGGTTTTTTTATTATTCAATAATTCTAACCAGGATAAGTTAAATATATTTGGATAGACATCCCAAAACCTAGTGGTTTTAACTATATCATATATTTTTAAAGACTTCCAATTTTGAGAAAAATCGTTTTTTATTTTAGTAAGAATTTACCCTTAAAACGAACAAACCTTTTTAATTATCTAGGATAATATAATGAACACACCTCATAAAATAGTAAACTTGTCAAAATTGACACATGTTATTGTCATTACTGTCAATTCATTGACTGTAATTACTATGTGTCAATTTATGTCATATTGACGTATTCAGATAGTAAACTTGTCAAAATTGACACGTTACTGTCATCACTGTCAATTGATTGACAGTAACGACAGTACAATGTTTCAATTTATATCATATTTGTCATAGTTGCCATCAACAAATAAAATATTTGTACTTTAAATAGTTTATAATTTTTTTCTTAAATGGAGGGGTCTAAAAATATTATTTCAGTGGTTCCTAGTTTCATATTTTGTCGTTTTTATTTCAAAATTCAAAAGTCATTTATTCAAACTAGGCTGAGAATCAGCACTTTTCGAACGTCAAAATTACATAAGACAGTCCCCCAAAAACGCCCACCCTTCACCACTTCCTAGTGCCTTTAGCTGGGAAGTAGAAGTGGCGCAACAAACTCCCCAGCAGCACAGCTGTCTGTTCAAGTTAGAAAAATGATTCTATACAATAGTATTCAAAATAACTTACATTATGCAACACAAAACATAATACAAATGATAAATTATAGGCCATATGCCAGCTAGCACACGCCAATATACCAACCAAAAACATCGAAAACTATACTCAAGCATTTAGATGTAATTTGATGCTGGTTAGATTTTTCTCGGAATAAAAAACCAACGTCCCTACAAAAAGCGGACATCTCCTTTAAATAGATCTTTTTGTCCAACACGCTGTTTTCGAAGCCACAACTAGGACGGAATTATTTAACTAATACAATTTACTTGTAAGGATCAGTTATTAGATTAGTAATGTCACCCTTTTAGGATCCCAGTATCAATGAGTATCTTCACAAGAATATTGGCAGAAACGAGCTTTATTTGATTAAATCTAGTATCAGGGGGCCTACCACCAGTTCAAAAGCAGTATTATTTTAATGTTACTTCAGTGGGAGAAACAGATGGAGCTATAGAGAGCGTCCTGTTAAAATTAAAATAATATTGCTTTATGAGCTTGTTGTAGGCCCCTGAGCTCTACTCTGGTGAAAATAAAGAATGCTCATTTAATAGTATAGGAAATTTCTTACTAATTCCATGTATTGTAAATACTAATTCCATGCTGCCATGTCATTATTCTTGTTCTAAACTTTGGGCGATCGAGTTCTGCTCGGGTAAAAATAGAGAAAACGAATTTTTCCAGATATGAGACTTAGCTAGATAGATTTTTCGCCCCCGTAAACACCTATATTGCAATTTTCATCGAAATCGTTAGAGCCGTTTTTGAGAACGTGATTACAAATATATATTTATATACAAATATTGCTCATTTAATATAGTAGGTATAGGATGTATATGTTGCAGTAAGATGATTATAGCCGTGATATAGTTATATCCCTAGGGATTTAGCTTTATACCGTACTATAGCTATAGGAAAGCGGTTCATAACTGTCTTACTAAGAATATAACTATGATACGAGCACGATCTAGTAATATAACTATTAGGGCACTCCGACCAAATACGTTAGATTAGATTAGAACTGTGACCAACTACGCGCGAGCCGCACGAGCGAAGCGAAAGGTGTGTGTTTTTATGTCTGTCTGTGTGACCGCGTTGTTATTCTAAACTACTCAACGGATTTTGATGCGGTTTCCACCATCATTTAGAGAATTTATTTTGGAAAGTTTATGTGTAAAAAAATATGATTAAATTTATTTAAAGTAACGTAATCTCGATGTTTTGGCTAGTCGTAGAAAATCGCGCAAAATGAAGGCGGGTCACTATTATTATTATAGAATACTAGCTGACCCCGGCAAACGTTGTTTTGCCAATTATTTGTTTGGGGTGGACAACCCTTATCACTTAGGGGTATGAAAAATAGATAGTAGCCGATTCTCAGACCTACTGAACATGCATATAAAATTTGGTAAAAAACAGTAAAGCCGTTTCGGAGGAGTAAGGTAACTAACATTGTGACACGAGAATTTTATATATAAGATGTATTCCTTGGTAAGGTTGGCTAGAGGTTGTAACGTTTATTGATATAGCTTTTTAATACTTCGCACTTGGTGGAATCAAGACCCATTTCTAGTAAATTTTAGCCAAACTAATAGTTAGTACTATAAGTACCAACTTGACACAAAAAATAAAACTTATCTTTAGAAACTGCTCATGTAGAATCTAGAAATTTTTCTAGTTCGGTCAAAGATTCTGCAAAAGTTGCGAATTCTCAGTAATTACTCGTAAGCTTCAAGATTTTTTGGTGTATATTATATAGATAGATCGTTTATTTGGAGCACACAAAAAACATATAAAACACGATTAAATAATAACTAAGTACATAAATATATGTGCATGTTGCCAGTGATGACCTATGGTACTGAAACGTGGTCGCTCACAATGGGCCTTATCAGAAGGCTAAAAGTCACCCAAAGGGCAATGGAGAGGGCTATGCTTGGAGTTTCCCTACGTGATCGAATCAGAAATGAAGAGATCCGCAGGAGAACCAAGGTAACCGACATAGCCCGAAGAATTACCAAACTTAAGTGGCAATGGGCAGGGCACACTCGCCGATGGGGTCGAAAGGTTCTGGAGTGGCGACCACGTACCGGAAGACGTAGCGTTGGAAGGCCTCCCACAAAATGGTCCATCTTGTGAAGGCCGCAGGAATCCACTAGATGCGGAAAGAATCGGTGCGAAAAAAGTGGCGGTACTTGGGGGAAGCCTATGTCCAGCAGTGGACGTCTTTCAGCTGAAATGATGACATAAATATAGCTAAAAGGTGCCAATATACAAAAAAAAAAGAAGTAAACAAGACATTGTGATGAGTGATGACACTATGACACACTTTAAAATAATGAAACACACAGTGCGGTCTGCGTCTCAAGGTTGCACCAAATGGGAGTCCAGCTCAGCATGTCATCAAATAACTTCTCCCGCTCTGGGCGGAGCGGGAGGGCGTGTCAGACTCTTACTGACTAAAACCCACCCGTGTTCCTTCAGTTGCCGTGTTGCCAGGGGGCCACTATGTCCCTATCGGTTTTCTTCGAACCCCCGGCAGGCATTGGCCCTAGCGGACCCCGTCAATTCTGCTGACATCTCTTTGAGGCGCGCGTAGAACACAACGCGCCGTCGACCCGGGCTTGGTCCTTATCGGACGGCGAGCTACCCATTGCTCACCGTCCGCAAGCTCGCGCCTACGATGGCCGGAAATCTTCACGTGATTCCCGACGCCCAGGGCGTCTCCTGCTGCGGCGGTAAGGGGCGCGAGGGCGCGAAATTTGCCTCTCCCTCACGCGCTCCGTCTCCTCCTTCGCGAGCATTACTGCTTCGCAGAACGAGGTGACGGCCTGCCATTTCCTCTCGCTCCGTAGCATGGCCCGAATTAGGGCCGGACGCGAGAGATCACCGCCGCCGATCGCTTCCACGAGGACACGGCGATGCTCTGCCCAAGCCGGGCAGACCTCAACCGTATGCTCCACCGTGTCCTCCGGCCGATCCTCACAGTGATGACACCCGGGCGTTTCCTCCCGCTTTATCCTGAACAGGTACCTCCCGAAACAGCCGTGTCCGGTGAGCACCTGTGTCAGGCGGAAGGTGAGGACGCCGTGGCGCCTCTCTAGCCACTCCTCAAAGAGGGGTCTTATCGCCGCAATTGTGGCGTGCCCAGCGCTGGGTTGCGACAATCGCACTCTCCATTCCGCCATGAGATCCCGCCGGAGCTCTGTCCGCTGTGCCGCGACTTCTTGCGGCATCGGAGTTAAGCCCCGGCGTTTCGCCTCCTCGCGCCACTCCCAAATGTGCGCGAGGACCTTTGCCTCCAGATCCCATGGCGGTACTCCGGCAAGGAGGCTCGCCGCCTCGCAGGAGACACTGCGGTATCCTCGGGCCAGCCGGATGGCCATGACCCTTTGGGACGCGTTAAGCCGGCGGGCTGGCTGCCGCCTCAATGAAGGCGCCCACACCGGCGCCCCGAGGCAAATATATCTGACGCTGATATTCTGCTGGATCCCTGCAGTGACATACGGACGTCAAGCAGACGAGATAACAAATATGCGAATTATTGGTGTTGTGAAAAGTGGTATTTACGGAGTGAAATTACTTCAATTTTCTGCAATTTAAAGAATGACAAAATAATTAGAATGGTAACAGTAAAGTTTAGCATTTGGAAACGTTCTTGTTCGATGGTGTAGTAGTATTATAATTAATTAGCACTAATTAGTAAATGTATTTACAAGGCTTATGTAAAGGGAAAGGCCGGGCGGGGATGCCCTAGGAGGACATATACTGACCTTATTGGTGATGTTCTTCAGAAAGGCCAGGTGCGTAGTACTCGCAACCGGCGTGCGTGTATGACCAGATGTATGAACGTAAACGAGGCAAAAGGACTATGTAAGGATCGTAGCAGGTGGCGTTCTGTAGTTTCTGCCTACCTCCATGGGAAGAAGGCGTGAGTTTATGTATGTATGTAGTCTCTTGCAACAACGAGTCTAGTTGAAGGGATTTACAGGATTCATGAGCGGATGCTCGGCTGCGGATTTCAAAATATCGTAGTTTTTTTTTTTTAAATTAAAACTTCTCTAGGCGCGTTGGGCATTTTGAGATGGGACTAAACCATTGATTTTGCGACACCATGGCGACACCTCATTTTTGTAAACGCGATTGTGTTATTTTATTATGTTACGGATCAATGTTCTATGCAAGTATTATACTTTAACGGTTTTGGAAACGCAATTGTGCTCTTTATTTTAATATGTTACGGATCAATGTTCTATGCAAGTATTTTTACTTTAAAGGTTTCGGAAGTATTTATTTTTTTGTAAACGCTAATGTGCTCTTTATTTAGATAAGGTTACGGACCAATGTGGCGGACTTGTTTAAGTTTTCACTTCTGTCGGCACTCTCGGAGTGACACTGCCATTTTTTTAATACTCGGTGTTCCCAGGTTATAGCTTTGATAAAGTACGTATTCTGGCAGAGAATTCCACTTCTTAGAACCGTGATGCTGTACTAATCTATATTCTAAATTCAAATAACGATTGTTAAGGCAAGCTATCCAGCATTAATCAAACAAAAAAACATCAAGAGTTTGATGATTACGCCGAGCCAACCTTATAAAAACAACTGACGTAGCTAATGTCTCATCGCCAAGTTGGCAACCCTCGGCAAGACATCTGAAGGCTGTCAATCGATTCCCACAGCGTTTATTGGCTCGTTAACGATTTTATATTTTGGGCAAGTAAAGTGCTGAATTGATACTCTTTTACGCATTTTTATTTTTAGGTGAAAAGATTTGCGGTTTGACTTAATAGGGTTTTTTTTAGAATGGCTTTTGGTTGCGAGTTCGTGCGTGTGGAGGTCGGAAATGTTTCCACAGGAAAATAAAAAAGTACCGTACCAAATTTCATCGAATTTTACCGTTATGACGGAAAAAGCAAACATACAGAGTTATTTCCATTCATACATTTTTATAGATCTTCATACATTTATGCAGTGTGATTCTTCATAATATGCACATATCAAAATGAGGGAGAATCTATGCTTAATGCCGGAACCGAACTAGTTAGTTTAGGTTAAATACTTTGACTCGCAAAAAAAGGTTAAGTTAGGTTAGTAATGTGACACCCTACGCACGAGTCGAGCGAGCGAAGCGAGCGGTGACGCGATAGCAGCCAGTGAGTGCCAAAAACGACTAGAATATATAGAAAAAAATACTTTAGTTTTCGTTAGTTAGTTGGGGTTCTAAATACTGGAAGGTTTTTCATAAACGCTGCGCCACCGCCGGCGTCCATTATGGGAGCCGGCGGCGCTGGCAGTCGATTTTTTTAATCTCGGCTGCCGGCAGTAGGTAATGTACTGTATGCATTATTTTTGTATACCGGCACCGGCAGCGGCTCCCTCAATTATATTGTTAGTCTTGTGCATTTTATTACGATCATGCTTCACTGTTAAACATACAAATTTAAGGGTGTGGTATGTACAGTCCATCAAACTGAACAACTTTCTTCTTAGGACCAATGTGGTAATCGTGAAAAAATTATCTACATACAAAACTTCAATACCTACCTACTCGACCCAAATGTAATGTTAAATTGTTTGTGTAATTGTTTGTGTGTGTTAAATTGTGTTGTAATGTTGTTGTGTATTGTAACATCATATCACAGGCCTGTATTTCACGAATAGTTGCCAGTTAAGTCCCATGTGGGGGCGAGCCTCTTGCCATCAACCGGGCACAAATCCAGACTCCGGGCTGCGTATAAAAATCTAATTACACTTTGCCCGATCCGGGAATCGAACCCAGTACCGCATGCTCAGCTGTCGCGCTTGTGACCATTAGACCAACGCGGTAGTCCAACGTCCTCCTAAAACACTTGAGAAAACCAAAATCTGCTGCATCAAAATGCCAAGAGCTTCAGATATTTGGCAGCGACTACCCAATGGTTTGTCGCAAGCAATCAAACGAGTCTCACAGTTTACGGCATCGTTAAACATTCTGCAGCGACGCTTCTGAGTCAAATAATGATCTGCACAATAAAATTGGTGTTTGGAAGTAATTCTCACTTTGTTTGGGTACTGTAAATGTATCGTTTATTTTTAGGGTCATTTTTATCTTCATGGGTCATTCTTTCTGATAAGTAAAAATAAAATTAAATTGCTCGTTATTCCACTACCTACAATTTAGAACTTGATTAACTGTATATTTTAATTTTACTTTGCTTTTTTATTGTTTTTATTTTATACTTATGTTTTATGAGTGTGATTTTCTGTGCGAATCTCAATAAATACTTTTTCTTTCTTTCTTTATTTTCTTTCTTTCTTCTCAATAAATTACTTCCTTCTTTTCTTTCCTTTCTTTTACTAGCATTTGCCATCGCTATTCATAGCAGTCATCTCTACGGCATAGGCCTCCCCTAAATCACACCACACGCTTCTATCGCGCGCGATACCTTCTGATACCGTTTCTCAAGTTTTGAGTCGTTCTCATCATTATAGCTTTCTTCTGTATGTTTGTCATTATCATCAGCCTAGCGATTGAGATCGAGAGATTGGCTTCCAGTCTAACCGGATGCAGCTGAATACCAGTATTTTACATGGAGCGACTGCCTATCTGACCTCCACAACCCAGTAACTTGGTAATACGATACCCCTTGGTAAGACTGGTTATCAGACTTTCAGGCTTCTGACGACCCGTAACGACTGTCAAAGATCCACGATTGACAGCCGGGACCAACGCGGGATAATAATAGCTTTTATTTCAATGGAAATACGAATCTTACGAACTAAAACAGCACATAAACCCTTTACAATTTTTTTAATGATTTTTTTTTCTCTATGAAATAGGTCAATTGAATTAAAAATCAGTCGGGGCCGTTTCTCGTGAGAAACCAGTCGAGATTTTATGAAGTGTGCGTGCGGTGACGTATAGATATTATGGCCCCACACATACAAGCCGCGCGCGATGCGTTTCTATGAAGATAGCTTACTACCTCTCTTTATACTATGTATGGTTGAACGTTACACGTTGTATATAACTGTAGGTAATTACCATTGTGCAACTTATATTGCACTTTATTGTGTCGATACAAGAGTCGCTTAAACCATCTGCATTAAGCTGTGCCCTTACATAAAAAAACTTTTTACAAAAAAAAAAACAACCGACTTCAAAAAAAAAAACACTACAAAGTGAAAAATAACTTTGATTTCGGAAGTCGGTGTCTTTGGTTTTCAATGTTCGTTCTTTGTCACCGACTTCCGAAATTAAAGTTATTTTTCACTTTGTAGTGTTTTTTTTTAAGTCGGTTGTGTTTTTTTGGAAAAAGTTTTTATTTTTAACTTTTTAGTTGTGGTACGTACCCCACACAAATTCGAATACCACTACCTGCTATGTAAATAACAGTGACAGGAAGTTATCATAATATCATCCACATACTATGTGGGAAAAAATACGTATTATTGAAGATAACTCAAAAACTACCCAAGCAAAGTTAATAAAATTTATATGGGACCACCTCTGAAGTATGATCTACCAAACAAAAAAGAATCATCAAAATCAATTCATAATTGGCGGAGTAATCGCGTAACAAACATACAAAAAAAAAACATACAGTCGAATTGAGAACCTCCTCCTTTTGGAAGTCGGTTAAAATACACAAAATCTTCCTCTTTCTAATATAATATAGAATTATAGATTTAAGAGCGTTTATACAGAAAGTGGGCAACGTCGCAAATTGCTGTCAAATATTTCGCTGTTTTGATTCATTTGGCCATATTACTGTATGGAAATAAGAAATATGGCTAACTAGTCAACTAAAATATTGTTTATGAAATGCAATAATTAATATTGGGACACCGAATATTTGGTTTTAGATTTTAAAAAGTAGGTACTACTGAAAATCAGCGCTGTGCTGTGGGTCCCCCATAGCACTGCATCATGCTGAGTGGAAGCCTTCTTGTCACAGTCATGTCGTGCAGTTGCCGCCTAAGTAATTTCTGTTCTATGCTCGTGATTTGTTAGGTACTTTGTGTTGTTCTCTGATTACTCTTGTCTTTTATGTATGCACGTGTGTCTGTGACAAATAAACCTATTTTTCTTTCTTTCTTTCTTTTCTTCTTTCTAGGTATTTGGAAACTTCCCAAATGCCTTTTTTCATTCTAAAACGGTTACAACCACAGTACACACACATTGTTCTATAATTGCTGTTCATTATTAATATTCTAGTTTACTAGTTAGCCATACTTCTTATTTTCATACAGTAATATTGCCAAATTAATCAAAACAGGTAAATATTTGACAGCTATTTGCGACGTTGCCAACTTTTTGGATGAACACTCTTAAATCTCAAACAAAATCTTTTCGCTAGATTTGCCCAGATTTGGTCTACATAGTTCAATAATTCATTATTCACAATAGGTACTCAATTTTATAACCAAGCATTTATCACTTTCATATCTGAAAGTTTCCATTGTTAAAATAGTTTTAGTTTGCTATAAAATTTTTCTTCAATACCCTTTTGAGCCGACTTCAGTTTAATTAAGTTAGACAGGCTTCGAGAGATACGTTGTCAAAATTCATCATCGAATATTTTAAAATGAATGAATCAAAGGCATTGTGAATTTAAAGTTTCTACGAAAGAATCCTTGGTCAATAACAACGCAGACCGTTTGCTTTTTCGGTCGTGGATCGTTCAGTTTTCGAGGTTGACCTTGATGCGGTAATTTAGCAGCCGGGTGACCAATGACCTGTCGTTAAATTAATTAACTTGTGAACTTTGTTTCGGCAATATAATCTCACTGGCGGGCACGACTGTCAAACGTTTTTAGGATTCCGTACCTGTTCTACCTAGCCTTTTCCCAACCATATTGGGGTCGGCTTCCAGTCTAACTGGATGCAGCTGAATACCAGTATTTTACATGGAGCGATCTGACCTCCACAACCCAGTAACTGGGTAATACGATACCCCTTGGTAAGACTGGTTGTCAGACTTTCGGGCTTCTGACGATCCGTAACGACTGTCAAAGATCCACGAATGACAGCCGGGACCAACGGCTTAACGTGCTTTCCGAAGCACGGAGGAGTCTCGGTATGTAGAAATGGTCACCCATCCACGGATCAACCCCGGCAAGCGTAGCTTAACCTGACAGATCGACCCGAGCGGCTGTTAGTATTTAGCCACGAGCTCCTCGCTGCTCGTTTTTAGGATTCCGTACCGCAAAAGGAAAAACGGAACCCTTATAGTATCACTTGTGTGTCTGTTCGTCTGTCACAGCCAATTTGTTCCGAATCTAATGGACCGATTATGTTGAAATTTGGTACACATAAGTATTTCTATGACCCAAACACGAACGAATAACGTAAATGGGTAACGGTAACGGGTATCGTGTGACATTTCAAATGAAAGGGTTTGGTGCGAGGATCTTAAACATATTCTTTATACAGCTATTTACATTAGGTACTAAATTAAAAGATTAACTAACTATCTGTATAAATAAAAATAATAAAAACAAAACGACACTTAGGCGTCGAAGTATTCGTCCGCATCGCTGTCATCCGGAAACGTGCCCAGAAGACTGGCAGCATTGCCACGTTGAATGGCAATGCTAATTCTTTGGCCAAAGAACGAGCCAGCCCTCTGGTCACGTGAAGTGTCGACCAGTCGATGAGAAATTTCCTTAAAAAGGAGACGCGCACTCGGGCCCCATGATCCGAGCGTTTCGACCCCAAACGGCTCAAAACTGTAGTTACCAATAAGTTTACAGTATTTGCGCCGCTTGAGGATTCTTTATATAATTTTAAAATAAATACTTTTAAAGATTTTTAAGAAATTCGATGAAAATTGACCATTCCTCTTATCTCCAAAATTACTGGATGGTTCTTTACTCATAGATTACAGGAAAACCTATAAGAAGTCCATGGTTTTAAAATAACATGGTAAATCTTTCAAAATTGTGCGTACAAATTTACATTTGCAGTTGGAATGTATGGGAGAACATGTTTTTCAACTACAATGTTAAGTTTGTTCTTGGGATAAATAAATTCATCTCAACTACGGAACCCTTCATTGTGCTTAGTCCGACACGCACTTGGCAGGTTTTTTTAAATAGCAATTACACCAATGAGAAGCCCGAAAGCCTAGCAACTCCTTGAACCCTAGAATATTGGTACAGTCGACTGCACGTCGTCGGTGGTTACTCTTTGACCTTGAGCTAGCCTAGCGTAGTACTGTAGAATATGAGGCCAGCTTATACTGGTTTTGTAGCCATTTACATGCGACTAAGGCGCGGGGCTCACTATCGGTGAGCATCGGTACTGCTCGGTAGAGCTCGGGCGCTTTACGGCGGCTTCGGGCGCCTGAGGGCTGCTTGGGGCGACTTCGGGCGCCTCAGAGCTGCCTCAGCAGTCGGAATACGAGGTATCTTTGATTAAAAGATACTTCGTATTCTCAATGTGTTTGGATGGGTTTCCAAACTGAAATTATTTATGAATGAAATGGAAACGTAGATTACTAAGGTGACGATATAATTAAAGTTTCTAAATAATAATTAATCGTTTTTAGGGTTCCGTTAAAAAACGGAACCCTTATAGATTCGTCATGTCTGTCTGTCTGTCTGTCTGTCTGTCTGTCTGTCTGTCTGTCTATCTGTCTGTCTGTCTGTCTGTCTGTCTGTCCGTCCGTATGTCACAGCCACTTTTTTCCGAAACTATAAGAGCTATGCTGTTGAAATTTGGTAAGTAGATGTATTCTGTGAACCGCATTAAGATTTTCACACAAAAATAGAAAAAAAACAAATAATTTTGGAGTTCCCCATACTTAGAACTGAAACTCAAAATTTTTTTTTTCATCAATCCCATACGTGTGGGGTATCTATGGATAGGTCTTCAAAAATGATATTGAGGTTTCTAATATCATTTTTTTCTAAACTGAATAGTTTGTGCGAGAGACACTTCCAAAGTGGTAAAATGTGTGTCCCCCCCCCTGTAACTTCTAAAATAAGAGAATGATAAAACTAAAAAAAATATATAATGTACATTACTATGTAAACTTCCACCGAAAATTGGTTTGAACGAGATCTAGCAAGTAGTTTTTTTTTAATACGTCATAAATCGTAAACTTATCGTTACTTGCTGCTACGGAACCCTTCATGGGCGAGTACGACTCGCACTTGGCCGCTTTTTTTAATAATTTGTGATTTTTTGATCCACTACCCTCTTTTCGCGTTTTTAGTTTCTCAGTATAAATAATAATTATGAAAGCTTTCCATGTGGACAGATTGGACAATCATCAAGATTGAGAATGGGCAGTTTGCATAGGTTACAGCCGAGTTATAAATACCTATCATCATAAAATGGCTGAATTGAAGAAACATCTTCTAGTAGGCATTTAATAATTTATTACAAGGGAAAAAGCTATTTTAATTGTCAAGTACATCTACAAGACCTTCCAACACTTCACTTGAGAGATTGTTGTACCTAAATAAAATGTCCAAAAGTACCTATCATAGCCCAATAATCTTTCCGAAGAGGATTATCAAGAGAAATATTAATCCCTTACTCAGACAGAACTCAAAAATTCATTCATAAAGAATCATCGAATTCGAATGAAAATGTTAAATCAACCTTAAACTTTCCACTTAAGATTCAAAATCGTTTACTTTATAAAACCATCTACGTTCTAATTTTATTTGAGATGGAATTTATACATTTGTTAAGTACCTAGTGGTAATTCATCTGGAAAGTTTGGAGTGGCAATGAAATAACGTTTAATGAATTCGAAAAAATATGTTTTTCTTATTCTTAGAAACCGTTATCGGTTAACCCTAGAGCCCTAAACTATTCTGCGTACTAGTTATTCCGAGACAGGGGTACTAGAGTAAATAAATACAGGAACTTTTTTGTTGTTTTTTATTGGAAATTATATGGGACTCAAACATAACTGGCGAAATGTGGGTGTACTAAAGATACACCTCTGCCCACCCCTTCGGGAAATACTAATACAATAAAATACTAAAATATGGACCAAATTAGAAAAAACCGGCCATGTGATATTGACAGATTTACCATGTTATTTTAAGATCATAGACTTTTTATAGGTTTTCCTGTCATGTTCTGTATAAAAAATCATTCTCTCTAATTTTTCAAAATTTTAGGCTTAGTAGTTTCAAAATAAGGGGGTGGGGGGAATGGTAAATTTTCATCAATTTTCTTAAATATCTTTAAAAATAAATATACAAAATTATAAAAAAAAATTGAGATCCGCACAACAAGCCACACAAGCCATATGATATGTCACACGGTACAGTCTGCAAAAAATTTTTTTTTAGTTTACCAAATTGCCCCCGAAATATGAGCCTCATATTCAAAATTCATTTATTTACGTTACACGTCTGTGTCAGTCACAGAAATTCATATGTGTACCAAATTTCAACTAAATTGGTTCAGTAGATCCGAAGCAAATTGGCTGTGACAGACGGACAGACAGAGACAAGTGATCCTGTAAGGGTTCCGTTTGTTCCTTTTGAGGTGCGGAACCTTAATACTTACGGTATTACTACATTGGGGAACTGACACACCTCCGCTCGGTGCGACGGTCGCCGCTTTACTTGTCAAAACTGTGGATCATCATCATCATCATTAGCCTATAGCAGTCCACTGCTGGACATAGGCCTCTCCAATTGCACGCCATTCAGCTCGATTCTCGGCAACTCTCATCCAGCCGCTACCAGCCACCCTGCGAAGATGACTCCACCTAGCCTATAGGCGTCCTACCTTACGTTTGCCAATTCGCGGTCTCCACTCAAGAACACGTATACCCCAACGGTCATCGGTTCTACGGCTGATATGACTGGCCCACTGCCACTTTAGCTTGCTTATTCTGTGAGCTATGTCGATAACTTTGGTTCTCTGCCGGATCACCTCGTTCCAGATTCGATCCCTCAGAGAGACTCCAAGCATAGCTCGCTCCATGGCTCGCTGAGCAACCTTACAGTTATGGACCAGCCGTACCGTGAGTGTTCACGTTTCGGCTCCGTAGGTCACACAACCCTAATACTTACTGTATTACTATATTGGGGAACTGAGACACCCCCGTTCTGTGCGACGGTCGCTGCTTCACTTATCAACCAATAGTGGTCAACACTAAACTTAAATACACGGTCACTCAAAACTGTGGATATATTACACAAACAGAAATAATTAGAAAAAAAAAACCAGCCAAGTGCATGTCGGACCACGCACAATGTAGGTTTCCCTAGTTGAGATGAATTTATCCAAAGAACAAACTTAACTTTGTAGTTGAAAAAATTTTTATTTCATACAGAATGTATGGGAGAATATGTTTTTACAACCGCAAATCTAAGTTGGTCGACTATTACTCGTTAACTTGTAAAGCCTACTCAGCTGTGATAGTTTTCCTTTTAAATTCGTTATACATATAAGCTACTGCCTTGAATTTTTTCACATGTCTAAATTCAACCATTTAGCTGGCATGGGGGGGACACTTGACTCTAACAAAAATTTTCATTTTAAAGCTTAAAATTTCGCAAACAGATCTCTAAATTCAAAAATGGTTTTAGCATACTCACAATATTTTTGAAAGACCTTTCCAACGATACCCCACACCAAAGAATAGAAAAAATATATATATTTCCACTTTACGTGTAGGGGAGGTACCCTAAAAAATTTTTTTTCATTATTTTATTTTACCACTTTGTCGGCGTGATTAGTATGTATACCTATGCCAAATTACAGCTTTCTAGTACTAGGCGTCTCTGAGCTAAGCCGCGGACAGACAGACAGATAGACAGACAGACGGACATGACGAAACTATAAGGGTTCCTTGTTTACTACGGAACCCTAAAAAACCACTTTAGGGTACCCCAGTACCCCATGTAAAGTTCTAGGGTTAAATCAAAAACTCGTTTTTTATTCACTTAAGAAGCATCTTCTTGGCTTAGCATGAGTACTTTATTTTAGCTTCAAACCACCTGCTCGTAAATAAATGCATTTATTTCAAGATACTGCTCATAAATAACCCTTCTTCTCTGCTGTGGTAGGGATTTTTTTTTAATTCTTTTATGAAAGAGAGTATAAACTTTGTCAAATGCATGCATTGTCAGCCGGATTTACCGAGCGTTTCTGACCTAATTTAAAGCAACACAAAACAGGAATGATTTATGTAAGTTTCTGAAGTAGGCGGAGTTTATTGCTAACTCCTGAAGTGATTTACTGGAACTGAATTTAATTCTGCTGACGGTAAATAATACCGGCGTTTTTACAAACAGCCATTGAAAGCTGAGACTCATGACTGGTAAAGATAAAGATAATTTTATTTGTCTAAACATGCCTATACATGCAAATTAAGCATGCAGGATGTCACAATTGATATATCGTCCGTACATGTTTTACCCGTAAGGCATACAAATTTATAAAATTTACAAAAAATAAATATCATAAAAACTAAATTACACAATAAAACTAAATTCTAAAGGCACTTTTATCCAAGTATGGTAGTGTCATTCAAAAAATCACTTATATTATAATAACACTTGTCCGTTAATAAATCTCGTATCTTTTTTTTAAACAATTTCAGCGGCAATGCTTTATATGACTGTGGTATTTTATTATAAATTTTTGGAGCCATACAAAAAACGCTTTTTCCCATTAATGCCGTCTTTGATGTATGCACAGTTGATTTTTGTCACGTCTGTTACGGGGGAATGCGTCAAAGATTGATTTACCCTAACAAATGTCGCAATTTCAAAAACATACAAAGATGGTAGGGTTAGTAATTTGTGTTTTTTAAATAATGGCATACAGGTGTCGGTCGACTTCAAATTAAACATCGCACGAATGCATCTCTTTTGGGCCTTAAATGCAATTTCTTTGTCTGTGGAATTCCCCCAAAATATAATACCGTAGCGCAATAACGATGCTACTAGACTATGATAAGCTGTTACTAAGGCGTCGTTACTAAGGTGAAAATAATATCGAAAGAAATTATATGCGGAGCAAGAGGAAATGGGAGGCCGTCGCCTCCTTTTGCGAAGCCGTAATGCTCGCGAAGGAGGAGGCGGAACGCGTGAGGGAGAGGCAAATTTCGCGCCCTCACGTCCCTAACCGCCGCAGGAGGAGACGCCCAAGGCGTCGGGAATCGCGAGCCGATTTCCGGCCACCGTAGGCGCGGGCTTGCGGACGGTGAGCAATGGGTAGCTCGCCGTCCGATAAGGACCACGCCCGGGTCGACGGCGCCTCAAAGAAATGTCAGCAGAATTGACGGGTTCCGCTAGGGCCGATGCCTGCCGGGGTTGCGAATAAGGCCGAAAGGGAAATCGTGGCCACCGAACAGGGCAACCGAAGGAACACGGGTGGGTTTTAGTGAGTAAGTGTCTGACACGCCCTCCCGCTCCACCCAGAGCGGGAGAAGTTATTTGATAATATCCCACCAAAAAAAAAAAGTCACTGATTTTCTAGGAAACCATAGTTTTAGGGCTAATTTCGGGCAGTTTTGGATTGCGTAGTTCAGTCTTTCAAAGTCAAAGTCAAATCATTTATTTCTATTAGGCACATAAAAGGCACTTTTGAACGTCAAAATACATTAATTATCCTATTCTATCCTATACTAATAAAAGAGCAATATTTGTTTATTATATCTACGAGTATATATTTGTAATCACGTTCTCGAAAACGGCTATAACGATTTCGATGAAAGTTGCAATATAGGGATTTACGGGGCGAAAAGTCAATCTAGCTAGGTCTCAAATCTGGGAAATATCGTTTTCTCTGTATTTTCATCCGAGCAGAGCTCGGTCGCCCAAAGTTTAGAACAAGATGGCTACCTTAGAATAATGAATGACATGGCAGCATGGAATTAGTATGAAATTTCCTATAATGAGCATTCTCTATTTTTACCAGAACAGAGCTCGGTCGCCCAGGTACTACAATTATAATTATGTGAAGACGATGCACCTAGAATAAAATTACTATACATACATACTTTAGGTATAGAGCAAAAGATCTATTATGTGTTACCGTGCTCAACGCTTTATTAAAGGTAGTTACTAGGTAGGTACTGGGGCAAAGGCAAAGTTCAGCCATTTTATATGAACCACTCTCACCATATAGAAACAGGGTGATAATAAAAGTGCAAGAGCTCTCTCATCGCCCATAAAATTGTGTTTGATGTTTGACGACCCCTTAATTTTGGACGGGGCCGCTAAAATGATGCTGAGACTGTTTTATCGAGTATTTTATGGGAAAAGTCGTCAACTGCGTTCATGTCCGTCTGTTTATCTGTAGATTTTAATTGTGGAAACGTAGTTTTAGATAAGCAGTAACATACCAAAAGTTTTGGTTTCTTAATAAAGTGGTGAACGGTCACACAATGACGGCTGTCAAAATATATATAGCGTGTTTTGACATATGTCAAAAACTGGTGAAACTGACAAATTTTCATAACGACTGTTATAATAATATGTTGGAACTGCTTTCCTATGAAACCAAGCTTTACGTCTGTATTCTCGAAAAGAGGAAGTAGTGGTGTACCTAAAGTCAGAGAAATTTGGCACTTGTCAAGAAAATTTACTATAGTCAGCGCGCGACTGCTTGTCACCGCCTGAGGTATGAGCAAGGCTCGGATACCGGTTAAATTTTCAAACCGTTATTATGTACTTTACGCTAAAACCTTTACATTCGGCTTAGTTTGTGAAAACCAGTTTTTTTTACCCATTTTGGAGGAGTCTTTAATAAAGGTTTTTTCGGATTAAACGGTTTAGACTAATATCAACCGGCTTTTTGTTTAGTTTTTATTCAGCGCAGCATCTTCACAAGTAGTCACAAGTTGCAACGCGTTTACCGACATGCCGCTCGTCAAATAAACTGGTTAATTTAGGTTAAGATAAAGTTCTTAAAACGTTCTTAAGAAAAATTCGGAGGAAAACTGAAATATACCGCTACTAACCGGTATTTTTAAACCAATTCTGATCCTTGAGTATGAGAGCGGTGAGATGGGGGAGGGCGCCATTCACGGCTCACATACCTCAGGTGGTGACTAGTAGTCGCGCGCGGACTAAACCACTTTAAATTGTCTATGTCTTAAGAAAATAAGTGATAGACATAATTTTAATACTAGAAATAAAGATAAAATAGATCAACCATTTTTCAGATTATCCAAAGTACAAACATCTTTTATGGGGTACTGTGTTAAATGTTACAATAAAATACCTTGTGATATATTACAGTTAACTGAAAGAAAATTTAAAACTTATATTTAAAGTACTCTTTGTAAACAAGCATATTACAAATAAGAGGATTATATTCTAGATAAGAATGCTTGGAGGAATGCTGGTCTAGCTCCATAGGACAATTTAGAGTCTAGACAAAATCAAACTGGTTGCTAATTTAATTGTGTAATTAAATATTACAACTTTTTTTTTCATTCTGTGATTACTTGAACTCACACACTGACTAATTAGTATCACTTGTAATTTTTTTTAGGAATATCGAATAGATACCTACTTATACAATGCTTGTAAATATGTGAACACCATGTATTCATTACATAATAATTTTTTCTGTCATTGCTTCATTTTTAATTATTTTTACCTATTGTGGTATAGTAATCTTATTCCAGGTGCATCGTCTTCACATATAATTATATAATTAATGTATACAAAATATTGTAAAATATTTTAAAAGAGTAACGGTGGAGTTTCTTGCCCATTCTTCTCCATACGAAAACTACCTTTTGGAAGGGGCGACTAGAATCAATTCTATTTTTGTTTTTGACGTTCTAAAGTGCCTTTTTGTGCCTAATTGAAATAAATTATTTGACTTTGACTTTGACTATATATTCAAATCACAACTGTCATTCTTAGATAGTTGTGTGAAATGTAAGGTGGCAATTTACTTAACTATTAATAACCCTGTATGTGTAAAACTCGTTTTAAATACGATGGTCGAAGTAATCACTATCACAAAATCCATTGTCAAATACCGTTGCTATATTGTAGTGACTGTAACTCAGGATAAAGTTTATTTTTCTCGAACATGCTTGCAAATTCTAGCATTATTAAGGTAGTTAAATACTACCTTCTTTGAGATAAAACGAAAATGCTGTACTGGTCAAATACATGCGAGCGCCCGGCCGGTAATGTTTGTATGAAGATGCATTTCTGTCGTGTTTAGCGGTCGAACAAATTATTATGAAAATTGTTGTCTTATTAAAAAATGGAACGAATTTTTTACTTCAACACATGCAACCAAGGAGATAACATATCAAAGATTTTATTTAAATTTCAATTTGGCTTTCAAATAGAGCTGTCAGAAGTAAAAAAGAAAATGAACATATTGGCGCATGTAAAATTATCGTTGTTCGTCATTGATTCTGGAATTTATAATTAGTTTGAATTTAAAAAGTACCATACAAGCCTTGGCCACAACCAGGCATTGATGGACTTACGTATGTGGGCCGAGGCGAATCAATGCCCTTGTCCAAATGATTCTAAGAAGTAGTGTGTGCTCCTACTTAAGCGAGTAATTACTGATGCCATATTAATACAGTCCACAGATTAGGAGTTTTTTTTTTTCACTTGTTTTTTTTTTTCAGTGTCAATATACGGAGCGTACACAAAAGATGTAGTTTCTTTTAATTTCCAATCCCTCAAATCAACAACAACATAAAATGCACAAACACCCTTGTTGCAAGCCGTGGCAGTAATGTACTATTAATTGCCACTCTCAGCTACGAACTAAAATGATTTAAATTAAAAATCACCAAAAAAATATTAGAAAAGCAACATTTTAACGCTGCAAAATGTGTTCAACGTTATTTAATATTACTAAACGAGGTAATTTTATTCCCCACTTTAGCGACGACTTTATAAATGATTATATTATAGCAACAGGTAAATAGATAATTATTTACTTACATAAATACGGTAGGTATTTAATTAAATTGTAATATTTATTATCTTTTCGTCGAGATTTTTCAATATAGACAGGATAGGATTAAAATTATTTCAATTTAACTATTTATCTATTAACACGGTACTAAATTAAATGACTAACTAACTATATAAATAAATATGAAAACAAAAGGGCACTTAGGCGTCGAAGTACTCGTCCGCATCGCTGTCATCCGGAAACGTGCCCAGAGAACTGGCAGCATTGCCACGTTGAATGGCAATGCTAATTCTTTGGCCAAAGAACGAGCCAGCTCTCTGGAGCCCAAGTCTGCTATTTTTATAAATTCGTCATTCCAACACGATCCCATTGTCATTTTGCTAAAAGTTCGTAATCTGCTAAATTCATAATGGTCGATCATTGGTCGGTCAATGGTCTCGTAATAGAATTGTGTTATAATGGCATTGTCGTACAATACGACCAATGATACCGCCTAAGTCAGTCATTCATTTAGCATTATGTACGAGATTACCAATAAGTGCCATTTCTTTCAATGGAGTATCAGTGGCTGACCATTGGAAAGTCATAATGACGCCATTATATTAGTAGATTACCAAACTTGTCAAAATCAACAATTATGAAATCAATGATAGACCACTCTGACACTATTATAATAGCAGACTTGAGGCCCTGGTCACGTGAAGTGTAGACAAGTCGCCGACAAATTTCCAGTAGGGCCCCATGACCCGAGCGTTTAAATGAAATGTTAAATGGTTGTTATAAACTTTATTTATCCATCAAATCGTGGGTGATTGCGATTATGAAATGAGAGCAGATTAAGCCTAAAATCAACATTAACTGTTTTAGGGTTCCGTACCTCAAAAGAAAAAAACGGAACCCGTATAGAATCACTTCATTGTCCGTCCATCCGTGTTTCTGTCAGTCTATCAAGACTCTTTTTTTCTGGAACGCGTGAAGAAATCAAGTTGAAACTAATAAAAAATACATAGGTCTACGGACCCTTGGAACTCGAAAAAAATCAAGCTTATAAGTCAACGCAATAAAAAATATGGCTATTTATGCGACATAATTTGATACTCGTAAATAAACCAAACCTATAAGGTACTTTCCCTCTAACCTAGAATCATGAAACTGGGCAGGAAGCAAGGTCTTACAGCACATGTTAAGAAAAAAGTCCGAAATTTGTTAATTTTCAGGTTTAAAAAAAAAAATCGAGATTACAAACTAAAACTACCGCAAATGTAGCAGTTTGAGAATTTACCGTGATGTATATCGATGTATGGGAGAATATGTTTTTCAACTACAATGTTAACTTTATTGGATAAATTTATCCCAACTACAGAACCCTTTCTTGTGCGTGGTCTGACATGCACCTGGCCGGTCTTTTTTTTTTAGTGAAACGGTTTGTTAAGTGCGGTGTATATTCTGTTTGATGGGTTTTGGCCAAAAATTACGCTCTTGATTTTTGCCTACATCATATTATGGTTTATGGTTTAAAACATTTATTCCTCAAAAACAGAATACAATTATTCACTTAGAATGAGAAACACTGGTTACATACATAAAAGTTCTTTGGAACGAGTATCGGAACGGTATGTTATAATTAGAAGTAGGTATAATATTGTTGTGAGCAGTGGTGGCCCAGTGGTAACGGCCGCGACTTACGAGTTGTAGGTCGTAGGTTCGAACCCAGACAGGCGCTTTACTTTGTGTAAATTATTTCATCACCACTGCTCTCAAAACGGTGAAGGAAAACATCGTGAGGAAACCGGCATGTCCTAGAACTGAAAATTCGAAGACATGTGACATCTACCAACCCGCACTGGGCCCGCGTGGTGGATTACGGCCCACTCCCTCTCACAGAGAGGAGGCCGGTGTCCCAGCAGTGGGAACATTTATAGGCTGATGATGATGATAACATTGTTAGTCGCTAACTTATCATTATGTTAGTAAAATAAACTATGCTAAAAAAGATCGAGTTCAGAAGATATTTTATATATATATTTTTTTTTTTATATTTTGGTAGGTGTAGGTAATCTGCAAAAAATATTGACGCTATGAGTCCATATTACGTATCGAAACACAGTCAAACATAGCTATAACTTTTCTTGTAATTTGGCATTACCCTTATATCCTTTGATTGCGTAAGGAACAGGAAAAATCACCATATTTTATAACACCTTTTAATTTTTTTTGAGTAGCCTCTCGCAAGTCAACCTAGGAGCTTGTCAGCTGCTTAACCGGACTTTTCTGTGGGTGCCTCAATAAATTAAGGTCATCAGCCAGGGCATAAAACTTATAAACTAAGCGACTACACGCTAAGGGCACCCCTGTGGGGTACGGACCTCGGCTTAGAGCGTCGCTGGTGGAGGACAGCAAGCGACAGGCTGGATCGGATTAATAGATCTTTTCAAAAGATCAGTCTGCCATTTATAAAGTTTACAACTATAAGAAAAACCATCCATCTTACACGTCAAGCACTGGACATGGACATTAGTCACCAACCGCCTACAATACCAACTTTCCAACAGCGGTGGGTGTCACAGCCTAATTTAATACCTATTTGCAGTTCAACCACACGATGCTATTAGCAACAGTAACAAGAAAGTTAACAAAGCAAACTTAAATATTCTTCGACCGTACTGCAGTTAAAGCTAAGTTATATAAATGACATGTTGTGTTGAACTTGGCTCTCAACACAAACATGACGGCTTTGTCACAGGCTTTTAGAGAAAATGCAGTAGTTACATTTCATGCGATTCGCTGAAAATCTTGATAGCTAAGTAACTTCAATATCGTTTTTTTTATTAAATAATTTAATATAATGTAATATTTAATATAATATAATATTTAATATAATGTAATATTTATATAGATGGATGGATGTTTGTTACTCTTTCACGGAAAAACTACTGAACGGAATTGGATAAAATTTGGCACACAGGTAGTATATTATTATTATACGTCTTTGACATTTCTCGGGACCCTAGGATCCCGGACCTTTGGAAGGCGTACGAGGGGCCGAAGCCAACTCGCAGAGGCCCTTTAGACGTTTTTAATGAAATGAGATACGAACCGACGATTATCCCTGTTCGCGTTATGCAAGTGCAGCCAAGGACAACCCCCGGTTGGTGTAGGACTATTGTAAGATATGGAAACAAAGAAATTGGACTATGTGTTTGGGTGGCTAAAGTGGACTGGTCACCTGGAACTATAGAAAGACTATGGCCCCTGCCTGATCAATGTTTTATATGCACACAGATAAAATGGCAGGGGCCAGTGACAAAGATAAAAAATACAGAGACAAATAATAATTATTGGTACCTACTTATTGTGTTAGTAAAATCTTATGCAAATACTCTTATTACATATAACTTGTATTAATACATATAATACTTTTTATTTCGATATTCACACGGGATCGAGATTTATGCGGGTGAAACCGCGGGGCGCTGCTAATATTAGTTTTTGAAGTAAGTGATAATTATACAATACGCACATGAATCCGAAAAGTCAGAGGTGGCGTGCCTTGGGTTCGACACACATGCCATAATAAGAGTATTAGCAGGGTCAGCATGGTAGTCGGTTGATTCCTCAATATGTGCTAGACGAACATTTAACTATTAGTCTACGCTCGCGCCATATTAACAACTCTCGGCCCAAGTCAAGCGTTGAATTGAAAATCCCGTACGCGGTAAAAAAACGTCGCGTCATAAAAGCGCATGTGCGAACTGCAAATGTAGGCTTTCCACTTGATGATGCACCCAGAAACACGCGGCGTCTAACTTAATACCACAGATGACATTTTAAGCTATGAAGCTACAAGTACGCGGCGGGCCCGACTTGTCGGGCCAATTCAGTGAGTATAACGTAGTCAGAAGTTACCCGATAGAAAGAGAGATAGATTCTAGGTAATTAGCGCTTTGCGACCTGAATTACACTTTATTGTATCGTAGTAAGAGTCGCGTTAGTAGGTTATAAAAAATGTGTGCGTGTGGATTGATTGAGTGCTCCTTTTTTTAAAGTTAATTATATTTTTACGAAATCAAGGAGATCGAGTGATTGTGACTTAGTGGGGGGGGGGGGGGGGGGGGGGGGGGGGAGTGAAGATAAAAAAAAATTGTGAAATCTATGGTGAGAAAGTCGTAGTCAATTAACTAGAACACTCAATCTGCTAACCTGACAAAATACTGTTACTCGTGTTTCAAAATATACTAGATATATGTTTAACATTTTTATGTGAAATGAATGTGCTGAATTTGTGAAAAATATTCACAAATATTCAATTGATTTTAACGGTTTGTTTGGATTTTGTAAAGATTTATTTAGAACACTCAATCCTAGGAGGATTGAGTGTGCAGACGGAGTGTTCCAAAATTATCCAACTTTGGCTAAATAAATTCTTAATATTCTTACTCTATTTTACGAGTATAATTCAGAGTCAATTTGTGAAACAAAAACCTTGACGTAAAACATAGAGAGTAAATAAAAAAATACTTTCTTTTCAACGTCCCGTTTGAGTGTTCAATGTTGTAGCGTTTATTTTATTAATCCGAACGTTTATACAAACGGCGGCCATATCAGAAATTGTAAGATAGATAAATAGAATATTCTTTATTATGTACACCATAAAAATTACAGACATTAATTTAGAAATTTTACATTGGGTGACACAATGGGCGGTCTTATCGCTAAAAGCGATCTTTTACAGACAACCTTTGGATGAATTTAAATGAAAAAGGAGAGACAATACTGCAGGTAGTCAGTGGAAGAATGTTGTCACTAAAGTTTAACACGTTTTCTTTTTTTGTGAACCCTTAATTTCAATAATAATCAACATGAAATGGGCCTACTTTTAATTTATCTATACTTTGGCTTATTTGCTTGTGAACAATATGCAGGGAAACCAAAGTTTTCTGTTATTTGAGTATAAGCATGTAGTTTGTTTCAGTTGAAACATTATAAATGTCTTTATGTGCATAATACATGGGTGGGGGCAATTTATAAGCCATACGATTCTGACTGTTTACTCAGTTGTTGACTGCATCGTTAGTTTAGTTGTTGCAAGAACAACTGCTGAGTATAAGGTCCTGGGTTCGATTACCGGGTCGGGCAAAGTGTTATTGGGTTTTTTTCTGGAATTTCTCGATTTGTGCCCGATTGATGGCAATAGGCTCGCTCCCTATTACATGGGACTTAAACATAACTGGCGAAGATGTACTATAGGTACACCTCTGCCTAACCCTTCGGGGAACACAGGCGTTATATTATGTTACGTCTAAAAGAAACTCAGTAACAGTGTTGTGTCTGGAATTGTGCCCAGTCGAGTTCAAACTTACTTAAGCATGACTAATAAGTTTACATACCCACTACTCTGCCTATCCCTTTGGCGAATTCAGGCGTCATGTTATGTTTGTAGACTCAATGTCCTTTGAAAGAAACAATGTCAGGATCAATGTTAATTAATTTCTGTGTATAAGAATAAAAAAACAATCTGCCTAGCCTTTTCCCAACTATTCCAGTCTAACTGGATGCAGCTGAATACCAGTATTTTACATGGAGAGACTGCCTATCTGACCTCTACAACCCAGTAACTAGGCAATACGATACCCTTTGGTAAGACTGGTTGTCAGACTTTCAGGCTTCTGTCGACCCGTAACGACTGTCAAAGATCCATGAATTTACAGCTGGGGAGGAGTCTATTTACGACCGCACTTGAATAAACAAAAGCATCGGGTTTCATAATAACGTCTAAAGTGTTTTGTTTATGTTTTTTGCTACTCGAATAGATTAGAGATACATTGTAAATGGTTACAGTCTTTGTTATCAACGTTTACTAATCTTTATTACCCGTTTTTTTTGTGTTTTCTATGTTCTAATGTTTTTACGATTTCTAATAAAACTACCGTACCAATTCACACGAAATTTTTCAGGGTACATTATGGATAGATAAGTTATCTAATAAAAGCGTTTTCAGAGACAAAATATTTTTCAAAAAAATTCAAAAAATCTAGGTTTTTGCTGATCTAGAATTTCTAGTGCTTTCATAACTTTCTCCGTACCAAAAAAATATTTTTTATTTGTATTTTTTTGAATTTTTTTTTTAAAACTCTGAAAAATTTAGTATACAAAATAAATAAAATACTTACCGATCAGATCCATACAGAAAACTCAAAAAATATATCAACTTTCACTTTCACGAGAACTTTCTCCTTCACGTTTGTTTACACTTTTTTTGGTTGGGTCAAAATAGGTATAATCTAATGTTATTTAGTGCGAATATTATCTAAAACGATGTAATATTTACTTCAAAATGAAAATATCACCACTTTCCGACGATTTACACACTAAAACCATTAAAAAACGAATTATTACTGCGAACGCGCGCATCCCCGGAGTGACTTTTTACTGTCATTTTGACCGCGCGGGAATGTCATTTTCAACATTTTTTTATAGTGTTGCCCATTTATATTTTTGCTTTTAGTCGATTTATTTGACAAGAATATCTATCTGACCATAGACTGCAAAAAATTTCAAACAAAAATATTGATTACAGCGAATACAAATGGAGTTGTAAGTCGTGTGGTGACTTTGTAGCGTATTGGATACAATGGTCCCCGAACGGTTAACCTGATGGATTGATCCGTGCGGCTGTTAGTACTTAGTCACGAGCTCCTCAATATATGAGAATAAATCATTAATAAACCTTGCAGTAGGACTTCACAGACTAGAAAGAATGAGTCTATATTTTTGTTCATTAAAATAAAACTAAATATAAATGCTGAGTGTTCCATGGTTCACGTGACTAGGTCACCCCCTTTTATCGGGGGCGTCGTAATAGTTGAGATACGGTATTTGATTAAGTCGGTTGCATTTATATACGGAGCACGCCGCGCCGACGCCGCTGCCGCCGTCAGCGACTACAAATGACAGTATTTTTAATATTCGCGCCGTGCAATTTGCGGTGAGCGCAAATACGAACGTCGGTTTCCACTCGCACCAAAGATTTAAATTGTCGCGCTTAAATGTTAGCTCATACGTCCCACCATGAACGAAAGATACTTACGATTTTCAATACGACTGAGCGACACATCTCTTTTCGGCTTCAAACTAAAAAGTTTGGCGAGTAAAATTGTAAAAACAACAAATATTGGTACCGATTCTCTTGAACATCGAACTAAATAAACTAACTAAAATTCCTTACGAACTAAAATTACTTAAGACTATGAGAATCTCAAAGCTATTCTGCAAAATAAATTCTCAAAATTTAAAAATAATTTTGATACATCTAAATAGAATTTGACAAAAGCGACTCCACACGTGATACCTAACCACGTGAATCTTTTAAGAGCCGTAGGCGCACAGGACGCAGCCTCGACGTGTTTTATATGAAATTTTTCACTTTTTGTATGGAAAATAAGAAAAATTATTACCTACATGGGTCTTATAAAGGGGTCGAAATTTTCATTATTTTTGCAATTGGACACACCGTTTTTGAGAAATAAGCAAAAAAAAAAAGATTCAGTATTGTTTTTGCATCTGAAGTCGAGGTGTTGGTGTGAATTAGTTCAGGACAACCAATTTTATTCCACACGTTTTTAGTCGCGATTAAAAATAGTCGGATTTAGTTAGAAAATATAAATTTTAGGTGAAAAACGTCAAATTCAGAATAGAAAAATTGCCATTTTCACTAAATTAATATCTCAGTACCATCTTAGTGCTGTTAAACTAAAATATAGTTAAGTTGTGTCAGTTTAGTCTATTTCAGAATCGTCGTTTGACAGGAATAAACTAAATTTTGTTGATTTTTAGTCTAGTTACGTTTGAGAAAAAAAAAATACGTTACAAATGTAATGTACATCGTACTTTATACTTTTTGTTTGTTTTTTTTGTCTTCTGTATTGTGTGCCTTTTAGTCTGTGCTAAATAAATGTAAACATGTGTTTTATTTTTATTTTTTTGTCTTTCTTTACTTTCTTTTATTTAATTGCCACAAAAGAGACCTTTAGAAAACTAAATCTCGTTGATATAATTCTCCATTTCAGACATAAATCACTAGTCCTCTTATGTGCGAAAATATGTTTACATTTTTCCAAACCAACACTAATACTGACATACTGGGTAGTATGTCAGTACTGGCGAGAACAACTCGCTTTTATGAATACTTACAAAATGGCTTCACTCCTGGCGAGTTAGTTCAAAACGTTTATCTACCTACACCCATGCTATAAAACCTCTATAAAAGTTTCAGAAACAGCTTATTGCCAACATTAAAACAGCCAGTGTCATAATAACCATAATATCATCCAAATGAGTGTTACAATGTTGTACTAAATTTCATTATGCAACTTATTTCAACGTTTCAGCGGGGGACAGCAGCACCCGCTGCATACATGTGCGCTGATGTGCTGCTGCAGGCAACACTCATACGTGCTTTTGTACTGAATTTCGTGGGATTTTTTTAATTCTTGATCTTGAATTACAAACACCCAATGGCTTCACAACCTTTTAAAGAGGATACATATCATGGGTGTAGATAAAGTCTTGTATACATGTGTTTATAATTTGGTATTAAAACACTCATGTGATAAACCCACATTTGTGTTTTAATACCCCTTATTATACAACAGTTGCATAAATAACTATTACGTTACGCTTTGAGCATTGTATACGAGTGTTACCGTTCTGTACTTAACTGTACATGTGACTGTTTGATAATATCAGTGAGTTAGTCATTTGAATTTGTAGGTACTTACTTTTATAGATTGTAGTGGCACAGTTTTATTTTAGAAGATGAAAAATTCGGAAAAATTTAGATAAAACAATAGAATCCGGTATGACCGTACATTGAAAAAAGTAATGAAACATAATCCAGCCATTTTTAGAATTATTTTCTTTCTGTCAGTCTGTCTATTTGTTTGTTCGCGCACATCTCCGGAACACCTGAACAGATTTTCATGTAGTTTTCACAGGTAGACAGAAAATCTGATGTTGCAAAAAAATTATCGTTATTTTTGGAATTTACTTTTATACTGTTAGAAAGTTATGTAGCAAATATAGACCAGAGTAGATAATTTTTGAAACCAAAAAAAATAACAGTAGGATGAAACCCATTGGAAAAAATTTCAAAGGTTTCAGCCTTGGTCTAATAATAATTTCTAGCACTGAAGTTCTAAAGACGTCACGAACGATTGCTTAGTAAAAAAACTGGCTATAATTTATAAGGATATCATGCGGGCGAAGCCGCTATTGGCGAAAGTCGAATAGTCCCACATGGATTGCCACCAGGTGGCAATTGGAAAAAAAAATCCCAGTTGCCATCGGGTGGCGACTTTTTTACATACTTCATTGACATAATCTTTTCAGTATTTGATATTATATACCTACAATTTTCTATATTTTTTTAATCAAATTAGATTTGTTACAGCTGTAGTGACAATCATGTCTTTTGGTTTAAATAGGTCCTTATTTTTATTATTTTGTTTATCTTTTACATAGACTCTTTTCTTTTAAATTTTGTGAATGTGAGAACATTGTAGGCTGTAGACTTGTGGACCATTTTCTATTTTACTAAGTACCTGGTACTTGTTGATAGGCCTACACTGTCCTCCCATACCTATTAACAATGTAATTTGAAAACATTGTAGAAACAATTTATTTTGAAAAGAATAACCGTGGAGTTTCTTGCCGACTCTTCTCCATAGGAAGCGACCAATTGGAACCGTGCACCTTGATTCTGACGTTTCATAAGTGCCCTTGTAGGTTTATGTGAAATAAAATATTTTGATTTTGATTCTGACTGGGAACTTATTGCCCCCACTTCAAATCGCTGTACATTGCGGCGTCATCATCATCATCATCATCATCAGCCTATAGCAGTCCACTGCTGAACATAGGCCTCTCCAATTGCACGCCATTCAGCTCGATTCTCGGCAACTCTCATCCAGCTGCTACCAGCCACCCTTCGAAGATCGTCACTCCACCTAGCCTGAGGGCGTCCTACCTTACGTTTGCCAATTCACGGTCTCCACTCAAGAACACGTGTACCCCAACGATCATCGGTTCTACGGCTGATATGGCCGGCCCACTGCCACTTCAGCTTGCTAATTCTATGAGCTATGTCGATAACTTTGGTTCTCTGCCGGATCACTTCGTTCCGGATTCGATCCCTCAGAGAGACTCCAAGCATTGCGGCGTAGTCTTCAATAATAGGTATTTGTTTTTTTTTTTGTTTTCAGTTCGAGAGTATGTTTTTCCTGCGTAGTATTTTGTAGCCTTGATTGCTATGGCTTTCCTTGCTAAGAAAGTAAAATCTGAAATACATTTTCAGTCACACCGATGGAACATACTTATAGCAAGATAGTCATCATCATCAGCCTATAAATGTTCCCACTGCTGGGACACAGGCCTCCTCTCTGTGAGAGGGAGTGGGCCGTAATCCACCACGCGGGCCCAATGCGGGTTGGTAGATGTCACATGTCTTCGAATTTTTGGTTCTAGGACATGCCGGTTTCCTCACGATGTTTTCCTTCACCGTTTTGAGAGCAGTGATGATGAAATAATTTACACAAAGTAAAGCGCCTGTCTGGGTTCGAACCTACGACCTACAACTCGTAAGTCGCGGCCGTTACCACTGGGCCACCACTGCTCCTGCTCCAAGATAGTATTATCTAGTAAAACTGGCTAAGCGTTCCGTAGTTGGGATGAATTTATCCCAAAAACAAACTTAACTTTGTAGTTGAAAAACATGTTCTCCCATGAATTCAAAATTCAAATTCAAATTCAAATTCTTTATTGCGAACTAAGTGTACAACATTTTGAAGATGTTAACAATAGTTAGGTTCTTAGAACTTAGTTACTTGTTAGGGCATTGCAATTAAATGGATATAAAAATTTAATAAAAAACAAACATACTCAATATTCCAGTTATACATTTAACATTAATTACATTATTTATCATTATTCATACATTTGATATTATATCATACTATTCTTATAATTTATATCACATCGTAATGTATGGGATAATATGTTTTTGCAACTGCAAATATAAGTTGGTCGATTATTACTCGTTAACTTGTAGAGCCTACTTAGCTGTGATAGTTTTGCTAAACACGAAGAGTACCGCATTAAGATTGAGCAAAACATGCCAAAAACAACACGTTTCTTGAATGGAAATCCCCCTTTAAATATTCACACGAAAAGGAGAAGAAGTCAAAAGAATGTTTATTAAAAATTATCCAGTTCACGAGAACGCGAACGCGAACATGAACACGCGAACACGTACGTTGTTGTACGTATTCACGTACCTATTTTCATTACTAAAAATGTTTATTAATAAATCTAGATTGAACCGAAAGCCTGTGAAATTAATCAGGAATTTTACTTATTAAGTAACCTCGAAAATAATTTGTCTGGTTTCGAGTTTGGGATTGGTTTTCCTCTTATTAGGGTTCTGGAGCCAAATGGCAAAAACTGAAAACCTTATAATTTCGTCATATCCGTCTGTCAGTCTGTCCGGATGTGACACAGTCATTTTACTCGAAGAGTATTCACACTATGTCGATGAAAATTGGGAAGAAAGTGTATTCTGTGCGCCTCTAAACAATGTGCTGTATTAAAACTTAGAAAAAAATAATCAGGAGAGACAAACCCCATAATAAGTAACCGAAGGATGAAAAAAAAAATTAAATGCACGTCAGTAAGCGTATAGGGAATTTTTGGGTGCCATAATTAAAAAGATTGTGATGTTTCTAAGTGATTGATTTTATGTGAATAGTTTTTTAAATATGGCACATTTTCGTTTCCAACCGCAGAAATAACTTTGTTTTTCATAGTTTTTAGAGAAATACTATAAAATACCAAGTTATTTTTGCGGCCGGTAAAATCAATACTGTGTATTCGTAAATATTCATGCCGACTTAGGAACCCTTCACTGCGCGTGGTCCGACACGATCTTGGCCTGTTTTTTGAGACTTCTTCCTGAGCGCTTTTTCTCCTAAAATTTTCGTTTATTTTCAGATTCGTCTCACGAGCTTTTTTTTTAATTAAAGACCTAAGAAATCTTGAATGTAAACTTTCCAGCCTTAATTAATTAAACCTATAACGTTTTTGTAAAGAATTCTAACATTTTTTTATCAGAACGGTAATACCTATTCTAACAAAACTAAAGAAGTTAGCCGACGTTCAATTTTTTTTTCGGCATTGGCAAATAGTATGTTTTTTCAACGCGCTGCCGCTGGAACGAGAGTGCGACCCAGTGCGTTGGATTCTCAACGCTCGGCTTAACATCGATAGTTGAAAATGCAGTGCGCGGTAAAATCCCGCCGCGATTTTATTACGTCCGTGCGAACGTCGGCTTACAGGATTTTTCATGAAAAAGGCTGTTAATTTAACTACAAAAAAACATAAAAACCGGCCAAGCGCGAGTCGAACTCGCACACGAAGGGTTTGGGACTTTAAAAAAGAAATAAACAAAGTCGACAAAAAAAAACATATTGGTCGAATTTATTCTAGAGAACACGTGAAGGTTCATCTCAAAATCTAGACTGAAACGTGACCTGAATATTTTATGAACTGAACACGGTCTAGCTGCGTTTAGGCTGAAGCTGACGTTTTATTTTTATAGTTGGAACATATTGTTGGTATTTGTAAAAGACTTGGGTTGTATATTTTTTGTTTTTATTTTTATATTAAAAGATTTGCTTTTTATTGATAAACAAGCTGACGACCCACCTGTTCAGCGTCAGATACCTAGTGTCAGCTGACATTATGCTGGGCTAAGTGAGGCCCTTTTGGTATTACAAGCATGTTTTCTGTTTTTTTATAGTTTCATGCAGAGATCGAAACCGGTAAATACGGGAATTTTTTCGGTTAGAATATTTAATTTTTTACAGGTAATTTTAAAGATTCGAATAATGAATCAAAGAACTCATAATTTTGCATAGAAATTATCTATTTGTATGCCCAGATTGGCAATTAAAATTGTTACCATTGGTAAGCAAAACGATTAGTTTTTTGTTTATAGGAATCGAGTATTAGAAGAAACTCTGAATGATGTCTCCATAAGTGTTGTTCATCCTTATTTGTATTGACTATGATAAAGGCTCTTTCAAACAGGCGCGACACAAGCCTTAAGCCGAGTTTCCTGCGCGTTTTTTTTCGAAACATGACACAAAAAACCTTGCACATAAAAATAGCTTTTTCCTATACAAGTTGTCTCTAGCGTAAAACATGTTTAGATTACATTTACACATTTTGTGTAGATGTAGTAATGAGTTCCGACGAGAAAGACATACTTAAAAACTTTTTACAAAAAAAAAACAGTTTTTATTTTTCACTTTTTAGTTATGGTACCTACCCCACACACATTCGAATACCACTATCTGCTACCAATGACAGAAACTTAACATATCATCTACATACTAAGTGCGAAAAAAATACGTATTTTGTAGCTAACTCAAAAACTATCCAAGCAAAGTTAATAAAATTTATATGGGACCAATTCGAGAGCACACCCTTTCAAACAAAAAAAGAATTTTCAAAATCGGTCCACAATTGACGGAGAAATCGGTGGACATACATAAAAAAAAAAAAAACATACGCGACGAACATATAACCTCCTCCTTTTTGGAAGTCGGTTAAAAAGTATCTGTATTCCAATCCATCGTCAATTTATCACAACTTGTTCATAACAATTCACAAGACAATATAAACTCAAAACCTATGTTGAATGACAGTGACAGATGTCCGCGGTGCGCACAGCGGTTGAAAATGAAACAAACCCTTCCCCTCTTCAACCGCGCGGGGAATGTTTTCCATGCAGCTCGGAAAACAAAAACATCGTGTTTGCAAATACAAATGTAAAGTATACATTATTAATTACATGGTGTAAGTACAATTCATTGTTGGGTGAATCGCTGCTCTCCTAGCTAGATCACTGAGTAATTTAGGAGAGACAGTTTCGACTCCCAAATTGAGTATCACAAAAAATATTTAATGTTTTTATGCTTTTTGGAGATTACAGTACCAAAACACAAAAAATTAAATCTCACAATTAAAATTAAATAAAACAAAGTAGAATGAGAAGTGTAGATGTGCTGAGTCGAGTGATTGTGTGTATGTATGTGTGTATGAGTGTGTGTGTGAAATGTGTAAGGCCACGCTGCTTTGCTGCAATATTTTTGTGTTATGTTTCGAAAAAACACGCGCAGGAGCCTCGACTATAGATAGATATTAACTAATTTTGAAAAAACTGACACATTACATTTGCATCAACGTCCTGTATTACTTGGGTAAGTAAGTAAGGTAACTCACCTCGAGTTACCTTTAGTAACACTCAACAAATGTTATAATTAATGTAAAATTGAGTTTGTTTGTTTGTTATGCTTTTAAGGTAGAACGTCTGAACGGATTTGGATAAAATTTGGCCCTAAGAGTAAGGACATAAGATACTTTTTATCCCGGTAGTACGATTCCATGCGATAATTTCTGACCTCCATGTGGGCAGAAGTTAGTTATGAATAAAACTGCTTACAGAAAGGGCGGTAAATAAATATCAGAATCAGTGAGAAAAGACTCAAAGAATTTATTTGCATAAAATAAATACTTTCAATACTAAAATTTATTACGGTACAGATATTTCTCATAAATTATGTTTTGTAGTCACAACAAGGAAAACATAAAACGCAGAAGGACCGTAGCCTCTGATAGCTTTGCATTCTGAAGGTTGACAGCTCAAATGTCACGTGACGTCATAACGTCATTATTTTAACGTTTTTTCTTTCTTTTCTTTACCCCTGGATAGTGACAAATGATACCATACTAAGATAGAATAGCTCAGTGTAAAATTAAATTATTTTGCTCAGTTTACTGCCCGTAAAGATCCTTGAATACGAATGCAGACCTTTTTTTTTGGGTGGGAAATTATCAAATAACTTCTCCTGCTCTGGGCGGAGCGGGAGAGCGTGTCAGACTCTTACTGACTAAAACCAACCCGTGTTCCTTCAGTTGCCTGTATGTTGCCAGGGGCCACGGTAACCCTTTCGGACAAACTCGCAACCCCGGCAGGCATTGGCCCTATCGTACCCCTTCAATTGTACTGACATCTCTTTGAACTAATGCAGACCTCACTTAGCATTATTCGAGCACTTACCTCACTTAGCAATAGGACGAGCAATTGGGCACAGTAAAAATATCTCGAGCTACTGCACAGCATCTAAAATCGTCAACTAGGATTATATACAATATTAGCTTCCGCCAGCGGCTTCGCTCGCATGATATCTTTATAGGTTAAAGCCTTACCTTTATAGGTAAAAGTTACTCAGTGATAACATAGCATTCTACTGGTGAAATAATTTTTAAAATCGGTCCAGTAATTTTTGAGTTAATTCATTACAAACAAACATACAAAAAATCAAATCTATTCTCTTTCAAATAATAATATTATTATTAATTATTATATTATATAGTTTAGAAATGTAGCTGCCGTCAGTCGCTACCGATTGGTGTCTGTCGCGGGACATAATATAACATTATTTATTTATATTAAGCACACCAACAGCACTTCACTTAAAAACAGCTAAAATTGGCATTACGGTAACCATACAAATATCAGGTATGCACGACATTGACATATAAATGTTATATACAAAAAAAAAAATAACAATAATAAGTGTGTCTAGCAGACCTGTATACTTTTGGAAGTGAAAATTTATAAGAAAAAAAAAAACAACTGACTTCCAAAAAACACCACAAAGTGAAAAATAACTTTAATTTCGGAAGACAGTGTCTTTGGTTTTGAATTTTCGTTTTTTGCCACCGACTTCCGGAATTAAAGTTATTTTTCACTTTGTACTGTTTCTTTTTTTTTTTAAGTTGGTTGTTTTTTTGTAAAAAGTTATATTTTTCACTTTTAATTCTGGTACCTACCCCACACAGATTCGAGTACCACTACCTGCTATGTAAATAATAGCGACAGGAACTTAACATATCATCCACATACTAAGTAGAAAAAAATACGAATTATAGAAGCTAACTCTAAAACTACCGAAGCAAAGTTAATAAAATTTATATGGAACCTTCTCTGAAGTATGACCTACCAACCAAAAAAGAATCATAATAATCAATTTATAAATGACGGAGTAATCGAGTAACAAACATAAATAAATAAAAAAATACATACAGTCGAACAAAGAACCTCCTCCTTTTGGAAGTCGGTTAAAAATAGAATTTATTCTAGTTGCCCCTAATACACATACTCTCAGACACACACACATTACAACATAACACACACACATGGGCACATAACATCATGTGTATGGCTTTAGAATGGTCCTTCTGCTCTAATATATTTATGTAGTAAGAAGGCCGTAAATATTTGCCGCGTAAACGTTGTAATGGTAAACGAGATAATATTTATCCAGGTTCCAGTCAAATGTTTGGATGTTAAAATAACTTCGTTTTTATGGAGCAGCAAATAGAGTGTTAAAGATGGTATCTTATTTGTAAAAGTTATATTTATGAAGGCGGTAGAAAGCTGATTTTTTGTTGAATTTTGCATTGCATTACGCTTTTAACTTAGTATTCAGTCATAGTAAGGTTGGCTGATAAACGTAGTATCCTAGGCTCGAATCCTTAAGAACGCGGCGACGCATTTGTCCATACAAACGTAATACTTACCTAAATCATTTGCAATTTGGGCATATTTCCACTATATTATATTGTTATTCGGATTTTGACAGTGTTTACCTAGGCTCCTTTTTAAAAATAAATTGAAAAATATTAGTTTTCATTCACTGTAGGTGTATATCGCTCCGACAGGCACTCACACTAGCGCAACGTGCTTGGATTTTTATTTTGCAAACATCTCGATTTGTAGTTGCGAGCCGTGTTCGCAGGCCTCTTAACCCTATTTATAGTCTGGCCCGTGTTAAATTGATCTACTGTATTTTCCCTACACTTCATTTTGTTGCTAATGTGGACCAGTCCTTTCGGTAGAGGTCACGTTTGTACGTTAATCAGCGGTTTTAAACCAGTATTGGCTGGCCTCTTATTCTGTTGAAATTCCGAACTAGGCTAGGCCAGCTCAAGGTCAAAGTCTTACCACAAACATGCGCCTAAAAATAGTGGTAACCAACATTTTTGCTTTGGTCTGCCTCGGTATCACACACTGACTTATTAATTGTATTTTTTGTTTTGAAAAATAGTCTTCTTTTACAATGTTTGTAAATATGTGAGCACCATGTATCTATCACATAATTGATTTATCTATCGTTGCTTTATTATTTTTACCTATTGTGGTATACTAATAATTTAATTCTAGGTGCATCGTCTTCACATATAATTATCAATACTTACAAAATATTGTAAAATATTTTAAAAGAGTAACGGTGGAGTATCTTCTCCATACGAAAACTACATTTTGGAAGGGGCGACTAGAATCAATTCTATTTTTTTGTAAATTTTGACGTTCAAAAGTGCCTATTCCCTATAAATAAATTTAAAATAAAATAAATTTTTTTTTTCCCGTTTCAAATAAAATGTAAATAAACACTGTATTGCGTGCGAGTGTAGAAAATCACTTGAACTAACTAATCTCACAAACATAAATCACAGATCTAAATACGGAAATTATACCAGATTAACAAAATAAAACCCACACACCAATACCACTAAAAATAGGCCCCAACCTAAATACCTAACAGTTCAAGATCACGCAAACATTTCTGTCGAATTAAGCGAACGCGCCCCTTCCGTTTCTACGTCAATCACTTAAGTAATAGCATTGAATAAGAATGTGTAGAGGAGACACTCTGAACGCGTTCTTAAGATAACAGGGCCTGCGATTCTCCATACAAATGCATTCCCCTTTTTTCTTCCTAAACCTTTCCTCTTGAGCAAACATTTTTTTTTTTTTCATAAAATATATAAAGGTCTGCTGTAGACACGTCACTATTGTTTCTTTTTTTTCAGCAATTAATTGGTAAGGAAAATATAAACCTCCAAATTAGAGGACTACCAGACAAATTCGTAAAGTTATTAATATAAATGAAAATTATGGGAACCTAGACATTTCTTAAAATTTTAATGTAAAAATAATTGAATTGGCTCAGTTTTCGAGGAGAAAAAAGGGGAATATGAAATGTCAATCTCGCCAAAAGTAATTGTGATATAATCGGTCTGAGCTGCAGCTGTCCCTATCGCACTCTACAGGGGCAGACTTGAGGTAAGACGACGGCAATAGTTTCTTCAAATACCTATTTTGAAATTTCTCGCAAGCCCTGTTCCCACTCAGCTCCAGGGCCGAAGGCACGCTCAAAATGGCCAGAGAGCCTAGCAACAAAGTAACAATTCTGTTGAAAATCGTTGTAGAAATACAAAACGTTTGAAAGCAATTGCCACTCAACTTGTCTAGGCCCTTAGGATTGTAATTTGGCTTGCGCTCGATCACGATAATTTTGACAACCCTATTTTGGCTAAGGCAAGATACCTTTCGACCAACCCGTACTGGGCAGCGTGGTGGATTGTGGCTCGCTCCCTCTCACAATGAGAAGGCCTGTGCCCCAGTAAAAATCACACCGAGTAGACTAAGGTGAAGTGAGCTGTCATTCATGCAGGGATTGACAGCTAACTCCTCACTGCACTTAAATTTTCACGCGCAGTAAACACACACAAACAAAAATGCAATATCTAATCGTTAATAAGATAATAATTTTGTATATCAAGCTTCAGCAAAATACATAATATTTATGAGTGACAAAGATAACGTTTTATAAAACCGATCTTTTTCCCAAACTCGATACAGCTGGGTAGTGGAAGTAGTAGGTACAATGAGTGTCACTTCTACACGATTTTTTTATTGTATGCTACAAAGTTATTTAGTTTGACGCGATAAGTGAGTTGTCTGTTGTTGAAGTTGACGACAATATTGAAGCGTTTACGTCAATGTCATGTCTCTTGAGAGTTTGGGAGTGAGAAAATATCTCTCAGGGAATTCTGGGAATACAAGATAATACCTACCTACCTTGAGATAGAGTGTACTGTTTAGTAAGGTTATTTGTGCGCAGGGATTAAGACAAATTTTAATTAATTCAAGATACTCTAATGCTGGGGCAGTATCTGCGTCTATCGTAATGAAGCTTCGCACAGTGATACGATACACGCAGATGTGACCAACCAATATCGGTTATCGTCGCGATAGTTCGATCTGCGTAGCACTTATCGCCCGGGTGGCGGTACATAATAAGCGTGGCGCGTGGTCGGACTAGCGTTGGTCATTTCGACTGTTGTTTCCGGACTGCGTAGACGCTCCGTCGAAAGAATGGAGAGTTATCTTGAATTATTGCACGATAATTCGTTAAAATTATGAAGCCGCTAATGTGACGCATTAGCGCGATAACTTTTTAGCGAGTAAAACGTACGAAGCTTCGGCACGCATTGTTTTGTCACGATAGATGCAGATGCGGTCCCAGCATTACTGTTACAAAATTATTGACTGCCTCTTTGATCTAGTGGTCGTAATCGCTACTGCTGAGCGTGAGGTCTTAGGTTCGATTTTCTGTTCAAGAAAATTATTATTGGGTTTTGCCATCAGAAATTTCTCAGTAGCAGTCCGGAGCCTGGATTTGTGCCCGGTTGACGGTAATAAGTTCGCCCCCTTTTGCATGAGACTTAAACTATAACTACATCTCTGCCTAACCCTTCGGAGAATTAAGGCATAATATTATGTTAAAAATAAACTTGAAAAATTATTGCTAGGATTAATTGCACAGATTAATCAAGCCGCCATGCCTTTTTTTTTTGCTTAGCAGGAGGGCGTGTCAGACTCTTACTGACTAAAACCCACCCGTGTTCCTTCAATTGCCATGTTGCCGGGAGCCACGACCTCCTTTTCGGATTTATTCGCAACCCCGACAGGCGTCGGCCCTAGTGGACCCCGTCAATTCTGCTGACATCTCTTTGAGGCGCACGTGGAACACAACGAGTCGTCGACCCGGGCCTGGTCCTTATTGGACGGCGAGCTACCCATTGCTCACCGTCCACAAGCCTGCGCCTACGGTGGCCGGAAATCGGCATGCGATTCCCGACGCCCATGCCTGAGAGATATTTCTCAACGGCATGTGAAGCCTAGTCAGAGGCCCGTGGGCAGCACAAAAACTCTGACATCAGGTTAGTATCGCACTGATGGTTTTCATGCCGTCATCTGCAAGAAAACTGTACCCCTGATCTACAGAATGCGTGGCAGCTGCAACGGAATCCTGAAGACTGCAGCAGATAGGATTTCTTCTCCATTATAAGAGATTCTCCTTTGTTAAGAGGGTAATTTGAATTTTATTTTAATATTAATTGAACTGTATGGATTAACTGAATTAAATAAATTTAATTTAATTTATTTAATTTCTCCTTGGTCTAGTGGTTGCAAGCGCTACTGCTGAGCATGAGGTCCTAGGTTCGATTCCCGGGTCTGGCAAAGTGTTATTGGGTTTTTCTATCTGGAATTTCTCAGTAGCAGCCCGGAGTCTGGATTTGTGCCCAGTTGACAGCAATAGGCTCGCCCCCTATTACATGGGACTTAAACATAACTGGCGAAATGTGGGTGTACCTGCTACAGGTTCACCTCTGCCCAACCCTTCGGGGAAACAAAGCGTGATGTTATGTTATATAATTTAGTCACTAACCACACGAAAATGAAGAAGAAGTACATCAAGTTCACTTGCTGCGAATGCTTCTTATTTACTTCACCACGAGTTCCCCGATCATGGTACTTAATTATTCCTTGTCTTTCTTTTTGCGTTTCATTAAATGCGCTGCATTTATGACTATCAACTTTATAGAGCTGATGCCCGTAGTTAGTAGGGCGGTAAGCATAAATGGTATCGATGTCCATCAACCGTCTGCCTGTCAGACAGTTGACGAGGCATGCGCCGCAAATTAATTTTGTGCTATGCCCACCCCCACAGCACAGCGCTAATTTTCAGTGGTCACCCGAAAACGACGTACGGAAACTAAGCCAGGAAGTATGAGAATAGTTTATTCTACACCAGCTGTTCAAAATATTACTAGCCAGTAGACCTCTACTGGCTAATAATATTTTAAACAGCTTACTGCTTAGATAATAGTTTACTGTCTGGGTCTGACTGACCAGACAGTAATTAATATTTAAATGACAGTACATAAAAGCAGTAAGCTGTTCATAATATTATTAGACAGTAGACCTCTACTGGCTAATAATATATTGAACAGCTTACCACTTAGATAATAGTTTACTGTCTAGGCAGTCAGGCACTTTACTGTCTGGGCCTGACTGACCAGACAGTATTTAACATTTAACCTCTCGTATGTCGTAATTACAGAAACAATTAAAAACCATTGTGTCTCGCGTGGATCCACGTTCCGGCATACGAATGGTTAAATGACGGTACATAAAAGCAGTAAGCTGTAAAGTAGTAAGCTTGTGAAAATATGTACGTTTATGACTGTTAAGCAAAAACATGTATGCTCTTGTTATTTTTATACCATCTTTTTATACCTTGTTTTTAAGCAAATAAATATTATTCTATTCTATTCTAAAATATTATTAGCCAGTAGACCTCTACTGGCTAATAATATTTTGAACAGCTTACTGCTTAGATAATAGCTTACTGTCTGGGCAGTCAGGCCCTTTGGGTAATGGGCCTGACTGGCCAGACATTCAATAACATTTAAATACGAATATCGTATTCGTCTGAAAAATAGTGACTATCTTTTGCACTTCTAAAATCGCAAAAGCACTCTATGAAATCTATGCTGTTTGGACAGCACAAAAAAAGTGTATAATAAACTCGTAAGCAGAGACGAGAGACATCTCCTATTTCAACCATCCGCACCTCCGACAGTTTTCATTGGGTAGTCCGTACTAACTTCGTCGTGGCGGCAAGTTATACTTCCTATCTATCTATGCTAGCCTAGTAACTTCAAACGTTTGTGATTCGTCAGCGAAGCGAAACTCTAGATTGGAGGTCCTAAGTTTGTTTAAGGAAACTAGTCAAGTACTATTTAACCAGTTCCGTTATGACTGGTTTTACTTCATGTACATTAGGGTAAGATACTTTAATTAGACGGAGATTCGCAGGTTTCCTAGTGACAACTTATATAATGAATCAATCAATCTGCCTAGCCTTTTCCCAACTATTTTTGGGATCGGTTTCCAGTCTAACCGGATGCAGCTGAATACCAGTATTTTACACGGGGCGACTGCCTATCTGACCTCCACAACCCAGTAATTAGGTAATATGATACCCCTTGGTAAGACTGGTTGTCAGACTTTCGGGATTTTGTCAAAGATACACGAATGACAGCCGGGACCAATGGCTTACGTTCTTTCCGAGGCACAGAGGAGTCTCGGCTTGTAAAGAATGTCTTCCATTAACAGACCCACCCCGGCAAGAACAGCTTAACTTGATTGATCGACCTGTGCAGCTGTTTTACTTAGCCACGAGCTATAATTACTATTTTAACAGTATTCATTGCTTTATTTTTGTTTACGAACAGACGAATTTTACAAAGATAATGAACGGTTTGTGAACGGGTGCCGTCAGTTGGGACTGGTCATTTCTTAGCTGACATGGCTTGTTTTTAATTTATTTTAATTTTTGAATTGTTCTTTGTTTTATCTTTTTATAATGGCCGCTTCAAATGCACGTCTTTCTACATTGTGCTCACATGTATAATTTCAACATGAATGATGTGACCAATATTTATAAAAATTGTCTGTGGAGTTTTTTGCCCGTTCTTCTCCATAGGTACCTACTACGCTTTGAAATGGGCAACTAGCTTCATATTTCTGACTGACCGACTCCTTGAGAATTCAAGAGTGCCTGTAAATGGTTTAACTGAAATAAATGCTTTGAGTTGAGTTTGAGTTTAATGTTTTACCTGTTTTCAATATTACAAGATCACGTTCAGGACGAATAAAAAAAAACGTGTGGCACTCGAGGACTGCCGCGGTAAAGCTATTGCATAGCATTTGTAACCTCCATACTTCCTATTTGTCAACGCTACACTTGGGATGATGACGTGATGACATAAAACAAAAATTACGTTCCCATGACAACATCACGTTGTCCTGGGAACCGTCATTACATGGTAGGCGTTGTGGAGGGTGTTAGGTTTTTTTCGTTACGGAATTTCTTGATTCGGTCGCCGCGCTCAAAGCCCGCGATAAAAGCTATGCAATAGCTTAAAAACGGTATAAAATTATCATAATATCATAAAGCACAGTCGACACTCCTTGTCACCTTGTCAAGGTCATAGGCATAATTCGGAACAAACGTTAACAGCTACATGGTATGTCAGAAATTATTAAAAAGATAACACTGTTACAGTCGAATACTTGATTTCATAAGTAGATAAAATCCACCCGCTTAATTAGGGCGAGATATGGTCATGTCCATTTTGACCGATTTATCCGGTCAGATAAAATATTAATTTGGGCGGTTCGAAAAATCCAATCATGAGTAAAATTGTTAATCTTACATACAATATCTAAGGTCTATTTATAATATAATGGAAATAATAATATGATTGTATTTCCACTTAAACAAACATCAACTTAATTTAACTGTAAATAAAGTTGATTTTAGACTGAATATTACTGTTGAAAAATCTTAAACAATATGAAGTTGTAGCGCAAACTGAACCTTATACGTAGGCATTACAGTTGGTTTTTCCTAAAACTCGTGTTTGTTTACATGTTACATACATAAACTCACGCCTTCCCATGGGGGTAGGCAGAAACTACAGAACGCCACCTGCTACGATCCTTACATAGTCCTTTTGCCTCGTTTACTACAGAACGCCACCTGCTACGATCCCCACATACTCCTTTTGCCTCGTTTACGTTCATACATCTGGTCATACACGCACGCCGGTTGCGAGTATTACGCGCCTGACCTTTCTGAAGAACATCACCAATAAGGTCACTTAATAACTGTCCCTAGAAGGACATAATTGTCCTTCTAGGGCGTTAACTAATTTTGGAACAAACAGCAATAACAAAAACAACTAAAGATCCCGCAAACAGGCGCGATGCGACTGCGCGACACGTAGAACAATTTCTATGAAAACTTCTCTCTTATTCAACGGATTTGGATCAAGCTAGTTTATTACTATATTTATTTTGCAGTACCTGAGCGACCGAGCTCTGCTCTGGTAAAAATAGAGAATGCTAAATATATATTTTTTTGTTAACCTATTTTGTCCCACTGCTGGGCAAAGGTCTCCCCCATAATTTTCCAGTCTTCCTTATGTTGTACCTTCTCCGGCCAGTCGGTCAGGAACGAGTCCAAATAGTCACGCCAGCGCTTTTTAGGCCTGCCCCGGTGGCGACGTCCGTCATCAGGCACCCACTTTGTGGCGATCCAGGCCCATCTCTTTTCATGCATCCTATAAGTGTGACCCACCCAGTCCCATTCCAGCCTCGCAGACTTATCGCCAACATCGGCGACACCTGTCTTGGAGCGTATTATGGTGTTGCGAATTTTGTCGGTGAGTTTGATTTTTAAAATGCTACGCTCCCTTGCTCTTTGGCAAACCTTGAGTGTGGACTTCTGAGCCTCGGTCAAAGACCTCGTCTGAGCGCCATAGGTTAGGATAGGCAGGATACACATGTCAACGAGCTTGCGCTTTAAAGGGATTGGAAGGTCGCCCTTCATTAGCGCCTTCATAGACCAGTAGCTCCTCCAGGCATTTTCGACTCGACGGTCGATCTCTTTGCTCATTTAATAGTATAAGATGATTCATACTAATCTCATGTATAGTACATACTAATTCCATACTGCCAAGATAGTAGGTACTTATTAATTCCATGCTGCCATTTCATTATTCATTAACTTGTTCTCAAGTTTAGGCGACCGAGGAGAAGGAGAGAACGATTTTTTTCCAGATTATGAGACCTAACTAGATCGATTTTTTGCCCCCGTAAACCCCTATATTGCAACATTCGTTGAAATCGTTAGAGCCGTTTTCGAGAACGTGATCACAATCATATACAAATATTGCTCGTTTTAATAGTATAGGATAAAACAGCTGCTTTTAAAGACAAAAATCTTACATGCATTTAAACCCAGATCGGAATCTTAAGTCGGCTTTCGTTTAAATCTTTCTTTGAATTAAATATCGCTACTCAGTTGCGGTTCAGCTTTGTACCATTCAAATTGATAAGCTGAAGAAATCCTTGAAAATGTCTGCTAGTAGTTTTTCGAATTACTTAAGTAGCTTTTAAGATTCCCAACATCTAGTTTCTATGTAGTTAGATGTAGTTGTGACCTCAAGTATAATATAATTAGCAGTGATTGGAGTAGCAGATTGATTTCACGTACTCGCATCATGAATAGTCATAGAAATCAGAACATGGAAAAGCCTTGATTGAATAAAATAGTGTAAAAGTAAGGATTTTTAAACTACTACATTAGACATTTATAGAATGCGATAAATAAACATTTAAAATATATTATATTGTTTTTATAGTATACCTATCCTTTTCTTGGAGTCCGATCACCTATATACCTACGATTAAAAAGACAGCAAAAGGGTTAAACATTTCTTATACATATTGATGTATTCTTTATTCTACACATTACAACATTTGAAATTCCTTAAAAAAATCTTAATAATTTCAAAATCCCGGAATCCCGGAGACATATCCATAATAATAAATACGTGCCAGTTCATTGACCCCAAATCAATCTACCTACTCCGATCACTGATAATTAGGTATAATATAAATATTTTCAGACCTGTACCCTAATTGCGTAATACAACACAATCAAAATTTGTTTCGATTTGAAACAGATTGCTAATCCATTGCTTCATAAGTTGGAAAAAGAAAATCTGTTCAACAACGTAAGTGACGCAATGAATGTTGTTGAAATGTCAAAATGAAACAAATTTCGCGATATTGTTTACGAAAATAAGTTACGCAATTAGGGTACAGATCCTTAACATACGAGTAAAATAAGTTGGTACTTACTAACTTAAACACGTTTAATAAACTTTTATGTCATATATCTGAATGACGGTCTGTGTGCCGACATCCAGTGACATATTATATTGTTATCCACCCTGCCGGCTACAGTAGCCACGAGGCTGTTGGGGTGCACCCAGCGCATCAGTGATGCGATTCGCAGACGTAGCAATGAGCCGAAATCCGGTACGCGTGCGTCCGCGAACATCCCCGACACGCTACAGAAGCGTGGTAACCCCAGCATTACCCGGAACACGTTATTATACTGGAATCGTAGAGCATTGTACGAGCCTTGTATATGTCACCGTATAATTATGAACTTCGTTAGTTTATAATCTATCGGTATTATTTCCGTTAAATTATAAACTGTCGAAAAATTGTGAACTGCAACGAACCATTTACAATTTAACGCATTATTTTTCGCTAGTTTATAATCTTTCCATGGGAAACCGACAAATTGTGAACTGGTGTCAAACTTGCTTGCGATGTAACGCACCTTGCGCTAATATTAAATAGCCTGCCTGGCTGCGAGCAACTTGGAAATAGTGCGACACCGCTCGCTTCGCTCGCTCGGCTCGTGCGCGGTTGATCACAGTTCTAACCTAACCTAACCCATTTCACCCAGTTCACAATTTTTCGACAGTTAATAATCTAATGGAAATAATTCCGACAGATTATAAACTAACGGTTCTCACAATCTTACGGTGACATATATAACTGACCCACAGAGCGCACGCATTATACCGTTATAAGAAAAGAAAAAAAGAAAAAAAGAAAGAAATAAAAATAAGAAAGAAAAAACAAGTTAAGCAAGCAGAGGTGTACCTATTAGTACAACCACATTTCGCGTCCGGTTAAATAGTCATGGTCTCAGAGACCAGCTATGAGATGCCCTACAGAAAAAAAAAAACAAGTTTTAGTCCCATGTTATAGGGAAACAATAGTCGACAGAAAGCCAATTACAAGTCTCCGCGTTTAGAAAGAGTTATAATAGAATTTGTGTTGTGAACATACACGCAGTAACAAATTACTATCATCATCTGCCTAGCCTTTTCCCAACTATGTTGGGGTCGGCTTGCAGTCTAACCGGATGCAGCTGAATACCAGTATTTTACATGGAGCGTCTGCCTATCTGACCTCCACAACCTAATGACTAGGTAACACGATACCCCTTGGTAAGACTGGTTGTCAGACTTTTGGGCTTCTAACTACCCGTAACGACTGTCAAAGATCTACAAATGACAGCCGGGACCAACGGCTTAACGTGCTTTCCGAGGCACGGAGGGGACTTGGTATGTAAAGATGGTCACCCATCCACGGACCAACCGCGGCAAGCGTAGCTTAACCTGATCGATCGACCCGTGCATCTGTTATTACTTAGCCACAAGCCCCTTACAAACAAATTACTATATACTATATTTAATAGTTAAATAAAATAAAATAACCACTTGTGTCTGCAATTGAAAAGTGAGAGAAAAAAAAATGTACTGCAGCTAAAGCAGCTGAGCTAGCTGATGTCACACTGGTTGTAAAGAGATGCAAGTCGTGTTGTTTCCAATTACGTGCGAAGCTCAAAACAATCACAAATTATTTATACGAAAGACAGAATTACATCAAATTAGGCTTCGAAAATAAATTACACGCCACATTATCCTGACACAAATCTAATTTTATTACTTGAGTTATATTAAAATTAGGTCTGGTCTGATATTAGGGATAAAAATGTTCTAATTTGTGTCTGGCGCTGGCTTGTCGAAAACCAAATCATTCTGTGGAATAAAAAAGTAATTTAAAAACTAATAAACCCGACTGCAAAACACATAACTGAAAAGATAATAAAAACAAACACTTGGTACTGGCACTGAAATCTTTATACAAAGATTCCAGTGCTTGTGTTAGGATAAATGGGGCATACACGAACTGGTTCTGCATCTCGAGGGGTGTTAGACAAGGTTGTGTAGCGTCACCGTGGCTCTTCAACTTGTACATGGATAGGTAGTTGTCTGACAGATTTGAAAGAGGGTGAGTACGGATTGAGGATGAATGAGTTTCCTGTCAAATGAATGGCAATTGATGTCAAAACGGTGAATGCTCGATATTCTGTTACAAGTAAATAAAGAAAAGAAAAGAAAAAAAAAATATAAAAAAAACAGAATCAAAATCAAAAAAATCAAAATCAAAATATTTTATTTCACATAAACCTATGTGACTGTACGAGAATTACCCTAGGCTGATAAAATTTTCGTTTTTCCTAATTATGCTAATATTAGTGTTTAAGTCGGTTCCTCCTTAGGGGAAGAACAGTGCCCCCTCCTTTCCGCACAGTTCTGTAGGGCTCGTCCCAGACTGGTCACCCTCCCACCGATATAAGAAAGAAATGAATTGCCTTACCCTAAAACTGCCTTGTCCCGGCTTATAAAAAGTTCAGGGACACTAGGTGAAGTTAATATTGGGAATTTACAGTTAGTAAACATAAGTACTCGTATAATAATATGAAGCTAAGAAGACAAGAGGGTATGCAAAAGTATATAATATAATATTATGTTTAGTATTATAAATGTTGGAACACCAGCGCCTCCCCCCTCGCAGTTGAGCACCAATAACTGTAATATAACCTTTATAAGGTGAAGAGGTAAAGGGATCGTTACGCTTGCACTTCAAATCACTATTTATAGCTACGTTAATTTATCTGATTACAATTAACCCACTTCAGTGAGACCGGGAACCGTTTTACAACGTTTTGTCTCAATGTACGTGTTCTGCTAGACCTAACGCATAGAACCTCTGAGGAACTAATACGATTCTAACGGAACACGTTCCCTAAGCATTAAATAAATGTCTTACTCAATCCTATGACAGAGTACTGCGAAGTCCATCTGTTGTTGAGGAAGGCAAGTATCGGATAGTTCTAATCGCGTACTTGTGTGTAAGACACCCTTACGGCGGTATAGCCCCTTTTTACTAAGATAATATAAAACTAGCACAAGCGCACCGTAGACTCAATCTCTAGCAGAATACATTACGATCGAACCTGGTGAACGCCGAAGTGGTGGCTCGTCACTTCTCATTTCGTTAATCTGCCCCATGTAGAGGATGCGTTGCGGCATTTAAGCGGCTTGCGTCCCAATAGCGTGTCTCGATAAATAGTGACGATTTAGAATAGTCCTACAGAACGGACGGGGTTTTTTATCGAGACACGGTCCCTAGCGTTCTTTGAACGTCTACCAATTCAGTTTGGGGTACTTGGTGAAGCCTACCCCCTCTCCCGGAAATGTACGTCAACAAGCCTCACGCAAAGTATTCTGTGGCGAGACCTTTTTGGATACAGATATCATCACTAACATTTGGTTGTTTTATAATGCAATTGCACATTGGCTTTATAGCCTAGTTCAGCTTTATATGAGCTGCGAGTATTTATGGTTCTGCCTTCCAAATGTAGTGTGTCAGCTCAAGATCAAGAGTCGTCAAAGGTCAGGAGCATTAATGCTCAGTGTCAAGTATGGTGGAAGGCTTTCGCCATTTCCCTATAACCAAAAGCAAGTGACTACTCTGCCAAGGGGTGGATTAGGATATGAACACGTAATACACAGGAATGTAGCGTTAATTATAAACCACTATTCTAAATATGAGTTATTTCGCCATTCTGGAATAAACGATCATTAATAGCTAGTCAGCCATATCACCTAACTGTTACCTATAAGTAATAATACAAATCAATGTACATACTACTACTAAATATAACAGTTAATTAAAGTTGACACTTACCAATTCCTTAGAAAGGATTAGGTTATAACTCACGAAATACACCACGTACCAGCTTCGCCTCAGACGCCGCTCCTCGATCGTGGCTCGTCTCCGATGCACCTCAAAACTAACTCTAGCTTAGACTACGTCGTTCGCTACCTAACGTGTTTCACGATTCATGATCAACTTAATAGGTAATGCTCGGTCCCTTAAGACAGCCCACAGACATCACCCCTTGGTATTCACCAAGACTCCTAAATTCACTAGCCTGGATTATCACGTCAGTAGCCTACCGCGACTCAAAACCAACTGCCTCTCTTCATTCCTCGGTCTCCTAAAATTCCTAAAAACACCACGTTTGGCCCATCTTCCCACACTTTTGCAGAATAGTTTAATGGCTGTTTTTTGTACAATTTCTCAATTGTTTTAAAAGGGTCCGTTTGAATTGCCGGAGCCCAACTTAATCGTTAACAGATGCTGACTCTGGTATTGTGAGTCGAGATTAGAAATTGGATATTTTACTATTTCTTTAGAATTCGGTGAAATATTACATTCGACCTTTTCGTTCTTTGTTTCCCATTAAATAGAGAATTTATGTGTTTCTAAGTTGAGTTGAACCATGTGCTGGTTTTAAAATAATTATAATATTTTGTTATTAAAATAGGAGCAAATGACAGACAGTCACAGTAGTTTTAGATAAGCAGTAACTTACCAAAATCTTGGTTTCTTAATAAAGTGGTGAACGGTCACACAATGACGGCTGTCAAAATACATAGCGTGTTTTGACATATCGATGGTTGAAAGGCTAATTGATCTGAGCGAAATTTTGTAAAACTTGCTCCAGCAATTTTATGATTCGTCCTCCTGGACCATAGTTATTTTTTTTTTTTTAATCATAAAAAAACAACTATTAGATAGACTTTTATTTACTTAAATCAGTCAATCATAATAAGATCTTATTATGATTAAAAAAAAAAACTAATCCGTCCTCCTGCAAGTTTTACAAAATGTCGCTTAGATCAATTAGCCTTTCAACCGTCGATATGTCAAATACTTGTGTAACTGATAGATTTTCATGACGACCGTTATAATATGTTGGAACTGTTTTCCTATGAAACCAAGCTTTATGCCTATATGCTCGAAAAGAGGACGTTAATAAAGTGGTGAACGGTCACATAATGACGGCTGTCAAAATACATAGCGTGTTTTGACATATGTCAAAAACTGGTGAAACTGACAGATTTTCATGACGACCGTTATAATTATGTTGGAACTGCTTTCCTATGAAACCAAGCTTTACGCCTGTATGCTCGAAAAGGGGACGTAGTGGTGTACCTAAAGTCAGGGAAATTTGGTAATTGTCAAGAAAATTTACTTGGTCAGCACGCAACTGCTTTTCACCGCCTGAGGTATGAGCAAGGCTCGGATACCGGTTAAATTTTCAAACTGTTATTATGTACTTGACGCTAAAACCTTTACAGTTGGCTTCGTTTGTGTAAACCAGTTTTTTTACCCATTTTGGAGGAGTCTTTATAAAAAAGTTTTTTTCGGATTAAACGGTTTAGACGAATATCAACCGGTTTTTGTTTAGTTTTTATTCAGCGTAGCATCTTCACAAGTAATCACAAGTTGCAACGCGTTTACCGACATGCCGTTCGTCAAATAAACTGGTTAATTTAGGTTAAAATAAAGTTCTTAAAACGTTCTTAAGAAAAATTCGGAGGAAAACTGAAATATACCGCTACTAACTGGTATTTTTAAACCAATTCCGATCATTGAGTATGAGAGCGGTGAGATGGGGGAGGGCGCCATTCACGGCTCACATACCTCAGGCGGTGACTAGTAGTCGCGCGCGGACTAAACCACTTTAAATTGTCTATGTCTTAAGAAAATAAGTGATAGACATAATTTTAATACTAGAAATAAATATAAAATAGATCAACCATTTTTCAGATTATCCAAAGTACAAACATCTTTTATGGGGTACTGTGTTAAATGTTACAATAAAATACCTTGTGATATATAACAGTTAACTGAAAGAAAATTTAAAACTCATATCAAAAGTACTCTTTGTAAACAAGCATATTACAAATTAGAGGATTATATTCTAGATAAGAATGCTTGGAAGCATGCTGGTCTAGCTCCATAGGACAATTTAGAGTCTAGACAAAATCAAACTGGTTGCTAATTTAATTGTGTAATTAAATATTACAACATTTTTTTTTACATTCTGTGATTACTTGAACTCACACACTGACTAATTAGTATCACTTGTAATTTTTCTAGGAATATCTAATAGGTACCTACTTTTACAATGCTTGTAAATATGTAAACACCATGTATCCATTACATAAAAATCAAAATCAAAATATTTTATTTCACATAAACCTATATGGGCACTTATGAAACGTCAGAAGCTAGATGCACGGTTCCAATTGGTCGTTTCCTATGGAGAAGAGCCGGCAAGAAACTCCACGGTTACTCTTTTAAAAATAATTGGCTTTTACAATACTTTCATATAACAGTGTTACATATAACTAGGTATGGGAAGACAGTGTAGGTCTTTCAATAAGTACCAAGTACTTAATAAAATAGAAAATGGTCAACAGGTCTACAATCCACTAAGCCTACAGCGTTCTCACATTCACAAAATATGTAGAAAAGAATCTATACAAAAAATTAATTAATTAATAAAAGTAAAAAAACCTATTTCAATAAAACGCAATTATATGATTGCTATTACAACTGTAATCAATCTGAATAATTATCATGTCCACAAAAGTCACTAAAAAAAGTTGAAATTAAATCGTAGGTATATAATGTCAAATAATAGAATAGTAAATATGTCAAGGACGAATGTAAAAACAAATAAAAATAAAGATTTAAATAAACATGGTAATTTGGGAGCAGTTAATAGACTCTTACTTATTTATGCCGTTAATGAGGTACCAGGGAAGCCACATGTGCAGAAGGAATTATTGCCAAACTTCCTTATCTTCTCATCTTCTTATAATATTTTTTTCTGTGATTGCTTCATTTTTAATTATTTTTACCTATTGTGGTATAGTAATCTTATTCCAGGTGCATCGTCTTCACATATAATTAATGTATACAAAATATTGTAAATTGGAACTACCTTTTGGAAGGGGCGATTAGAATCAATTCTATTTTTTGTTTTTGACGTTCAAAAGTGCCTTTTTGTCCCTAATTGAAATAAATTATTTGACTTTGACTTTGACTATATATTCAAATCACAACTGTCATTCTTAGATAGTTGTGGGAAATGTAGGGTGGCAATTTACTTAACTATTAATAACCCTGTATGTGTGAAACTCGTTTTAAATACGATGGTCGAAGTAATCACTATCACAAAATCCATTTCAAATACCGTTGCTATATTGTAGTGACTGTAACTCAGGATAAACTTTATTTTTCTCGAACATGCTTGCAAATTCGAGCATTATTAGGGTAGTTAAAATACTACCTTCTTCGAGATAAATCGAAAATACTGTACTGGTCAAATACATGCGAGCGCCCGGCCGGTAATATTTGTATGAAAATGCATTTCTGTCGTGTTTAGCGGTCGAACAAATTATTATGAAAATTGTTGTCTTGTTTAAAAATGGAACGATTTTTTTACTACAACACATGTAACCAAGGAGATAACTTATCAAAGATTATATTTAAACTTCAATTTGTCTTTCAAATAGAGCTGTTAGAAGTAAAAAAGAAAATGAACATATTGGCGCATGTAAAATTATCGTTGTTCGTCATTGATTCTGGAATTTATAATTAGTTTGAATTTAAAAAGTACCATACAAGCCTTGGCCACAACCAGGCATTGATGGACTTACATATATAGGCCGAGGCGAATCAATGCCCTTGTTGCAGGCCACGGCAGTAATGTACCTACTATTAATTGCCACTCTCAGCTACGAACTACGATAATTTAAAATAAAAATCATCAAAAAAAATATTAGAAAAGCAACATTTTAACGCTGCAAAATGTGTTCAACGTTATTTAATATTACTAAACGAGGTAATTTTATTGGCCTTAATTTTAATATTCCCCACTTTTGCGACGACTTTATAAATGATTATATTATAGCAACAGGTAAATAGATAGTTATTTACTTACACAAATACGGTAGGTATTTAATTAAATTGTAATATTTATTATCTTTTCGTCGAGATTTTTCAATATAGACAGGATAAGATTAAAATTATTTCAATTTAACTATTAACACGGTACTAAATTAAATGACTAACTAACTATATAAATAAATACGAAAACAAAAGGGCACTTAGGCGTCGAAGTACTCGTCCGCATTGCTGTCATTCGGAAACATGCACCGAGGACTGGCAGCATGGCCATGTTGGATGGCAATGCAAATTTTTTGGCCAAAGAACGTCCCAGCTCTCTGGGGCCCAAGTCTGCTATTTTTATAAATTCGTCATTCCAACACGATCCCATTGTCATTTTGCTAAAAGTTCGTAATCTGCTAAATTCATAATGGTCGATCATTGGTCGGTCAATGCTCACGTAATAGAATTGTGTTATAATGGCACTGTCGTACAATACGACCAATGATACCGCCTAAGTCAGTCATTCATTTGTCATTATGTACGAGATTACCAATAAGTGCCATTTCTTTCAATGGAGTGTCAGTGGCTGACCATTGGAAAGTCATAATGACGCCATTATATTAGTAGATTACCAAACTTGTCAAAATCAACAATTATGAAATCAATGATAGACCACTCTGACACTATTATAATAGCAGACTTGAGGCCCTGGTCACGTGAAGTGTAGACAAGTCGGCGACAAATTTCCAGTAGGGTCCCATGACCCGAGCGTTTAAATGCAATGTCAAATGGTTGTTATAAACTTTATTTATCCATCAAATCGTGGGTGATTGCAATTATGAAATGAGAGCAGATTAAGCCCAAAATCAACATTAACTGTTTTAGGGTTCCGTACCTCAAAAGAAAAAAACGGAACCCGTATAGAATCACTTCATTGTCCGTCCATCCGTGTTTCTGTCAGTCTATCAAGACTCTTTTTTTCTGGAACGCGTGAAGAAATCAAGTTGAAACTAATAAAAAATACATAGGTCTACGGACCCTTGGAACTCTAAAAAAATCAAGCTTATAAGTCAACGCAATAAAAAATATGGCTATTTATGCGACATAATTTAATACTCGTAAATAAACTTAACCTATAAGGTAATTCCCGACTCATTCTTTCTAGTCTGTGAAGTCCTACTGCAAGGTTTATTAATGGTTTATTCTCACACACTGAGGAGCTCGTGGCTAAGTACTAACAGCCGCACGGATCAATCCATCAGGTTAAGCTACGCTTGCCGGAGTTGGTCCGTGGATGGGTGACCATTTCTACATACCGAGACTCCTCCCCAGCTGTAAATTCATGGATCTTTGACAGTCGTTACGGGTCGACAGAAGCCTGAAAGTCTGACAACCAGTCTTACCAAAGGGTATCGTATTGCCTAGTTACTGGGTTGTAGAGGTCAGATAGGCAGTCTCTCCATGTAAAATACTGGTATTCAGCTGCATCCAGTTAGACTGGAATAGTTGGGAAAAGGCTAGGCAGATTGTTTTTTTATTCTTATACACAGAAATTAATTAACATTGATCCTGACATTGTTTCTTTCAAAGGACAAAACTCTCAAACTCAAACTCAAAGCATTTATTTCAAATAAACCAATTACAGGTACTTTTGAATTGTCAAGGGGTCGGTCAGTCAGAAAAATGAAGCTAGTTGCCCATTCCAAAGCGTAGTAGGTACCTATGGAGAAGAACAGGCAAGAAACTCCACGGACACTCTTTTAAATCAAAATATTGTTACAAAATATTGGTTACATCATTCGTGTTGAATTTATACATGTGAGAACAATGTAGAAAGACGTGCACGTTAAAAGCGTCCGTAATAAAAATATAATAACAATTCAAAAATTTAAATAAATTAAAATAAAATAAACCGTGGCAGCTAAGAGATGACCAGTCCCTACTGACGGCGCCCGTTCACGAACATGACGCATGGATCAGCACCATTCAGCTCAACCATTTTGAAGGGAACTTAATGATCCAACACACACGCCACCATCAGCGAGACATTTGAGTGAGCATGACATACTCTCAGCTGCCAGAGCACATTCAAGTCAATGAAAGACGTGCCCAGTAAATGGTAGCTTTATGGAATGTACAACATGGTCACAGTGCTCACACATGTGATATGCAATTATACAATACAAAGAGATTGAATTTATACAAGGAAAAGATAGTTTTACAATCTTCAGCAGCTGCAACAATATTTTCGAATGCTAATCAATTAGTTTATGCGCCCTTGTGGAGCTGGACCAGCGCTGAGCCAAGCATTTTTATCAGCGAAGTAATCCCCCAACTTATAATATGCTTGGCAGCATAGTGTGCGTTTTATACATGATTTAAATTTCGTTTCGTTCAGTTGGAGTATGTGGGAAGGTATTTTATTATAACATTTTAAACAGCACCCCATGAAGGATGAGTCTACTTTAGCCAATCTGAAACCCGGTTGAACTAATTGGTCCCTATTTCTAGTCCTATAATCCTACATTGAGTCTACAAACATAACATGACGCCTGAATTCGCCAAAGATGAAAAAATGCAATAACACTTTGCCCGACCCGGTAATCGAACCCAGGACCTCATACTCAGCAGTTGCTCTTACAACAACTAAACTAACGATGCAGTCAACAACTGAGTAAACAGTCAGAATCGTATCGCCTTATAAATTGCCCCCGCCCATGTATTATGCACATAAAGACATTTATAACGCTTCAACTGAAACAAACTACATGCTTATACTCAAATAACAGAAAACTTTGGCTTCCTTGCATATGTTCACAAGCAAATAAGCCACAGTATATATAAATTAAAAGTAGGCCCATTTCATGTTGATTATTGTTGAAATTAAGGGTTCACAAAAAAAGAAACGTGTTAAACTTTAGTGACAACATTCTTCCACTGACTACCTGCAGTATTGTCTCTCCTTTTCCATTTAAATTCATCCAAAGGTTGTCTGTAAAAGATCGCTTTTAGCGATAAGACCGCCCATTGTGTCACCCAATGTAAAATTTCTATTAATTTAGAAATTTTACATTGGGTGACACAAAGGGCGGTCTGTAATTTTTATGGTGTACATAATAAAGAATATTCTATCTATCTATCCTACAATTTCTGATGTGGCCGCCGTTTGTATAAAAGTTCGGATTAATTAAATAAACGTTACAACATGGAACACTCAAACGGGATGTTGAAAAGAAAGTATTTTTTTTATTTACTCTCTAACTCTCTATGTTTTACGTCAAGGTTTTTGTTTCACAAATTGACTCTGAATTATACTCGTAAAACAGAGTAAGAATATTAAGAATTTATTTAGACAAAGTTAGATAATTTTGGAACACTCCGTACCTTTACAAAATCCAAACAAACCGTTAAAATCAATTGAATATTTGTGAACAGTTGTCACAAATTCAGCACAATTATTTCACATCAAAATGTTAAACATATATCTAGTATATTTTGAAACACGAGTAACAGTATTTTCTCAGGTTAGCAGATTGAGTGTTCTAGTTAATTGACCACGACTTTCTCACCATAGATTTCACAATATTTTTTATCTTCACCACTAAGTTTTCACAATTATTTCCTCAATTCTTCCTTGATTTCGTAAAAATATAATTAACTTTTCAAAAGGAGCACTCAATCCACACGCATACATTTTTTATAACCTACTAACGCGACTCTTACTACGACACAATAAAGTGTAATTCAGCGAAGAAATTGTGCATTCACAAACACCTTATTACTAAGCAGTTTTCTGCAACGCTTCTTTTGCCGAAATAAACTCAGTGGCAGCTCGGAGTTTGGATTTGTGCCCGGTTGATGGCAATAGGCTCGCCCCCTAAACATGGGACTTAAACATAACTGGCGAAATGTGGGTGTACCTACTATGGGTACATCACTGCCTAACCCTTCGGGAAAACAAGGCGTGATTTTATGTATTATGTAACACTACCCTTTTTGAATGATGTCATTATTTTTGTGTTACGTCTATAATATTAGCAGCGCCCCGCGGTTTCACCCACACAAGCCTCGATCCCGTGTGAATATCGAGATAAAAAATATTACATGTGTAAATCCAGGTTATATACTATCTGTTTGCCAAATTTCATCCGAATTTGTTCAGTAGTTTTTGCGTAAAAGAGTAACAAACATCCATCCATCCATCCTCACAAACTTTCGCGTTTTTAATATTATTATCAATATTATATTATATTAAATATTACATTATATTAAATATTACATATATTAAATATTACATTATATTAAATATTACATTATATTAAATATTACATGTATTAAATATTACATTATATTAAATATTATATTACATTTTTATTTTAAAATATATATAGAAAGTACTTAGCTATCAAGGATTTCAGCGAATCACATGAAATGTAACTTCTGCATTTTCTCTAAAAGCCTGTGACAAAGCCGTCATGTTTGTGTTGAGAGCCAAGTTCAACACAACATGTCATTTATATAACTTAGCTTTAACTGCAGTAAGGTCGAAGAATATTTAAGTTTGCTTTGTTAACTTTCTTGTTACTGTTGCTAATGGCGTCGTGTGGTTGAACTGCAAATAGGTATTAAATTAGGCTGTGACACCCACCGCTGTTGGAAAGTTGGTGTCGTAGGCGGTTGGTGACTAATGTCCTTGTCCAGTGCTTGACGTGTAAGATGGATGGTTTTTCTTATAGTTGTAACCTTTATGAATGGCAGACTGATCTTTTGAAAAGATCTATTAATCCGATCCAGCCTGTCCCTTGCTGTCCTCCCCCAGCGACACCCTAAGCCGAGGTCCGTATCCCACAGGGGGTGCCCTTAGCGTTTAGTCGATTAGTTTCTAAGTTTTATGCCCTAGCTGGAGGCCTTAATTTATTGAGGCACCCACAGGAAAGTTCGGTTAAGCAGCTGACAAGCTCCTAGGTTGACGTGCGAGAGGCCATTAAAAAAAATTAAAAGCTTTTATAAAATATGGTGATTTTTCCTGCTCCTTACGCAATTAAAGGATGCAAGAGTTTTGCTGAACTACAAGAAAAGTTATAGCTATGTTTGAATGATGTAGGCGAAAATCAAGAGCGTAATTTTTGGCCAGAACCCATCAAACAGAATATACACCGCACTTAACAAACCGTTTCACTAAACAAAAACCGGCCAGGTGCATGTCAGACCACGCACAAGAAAGGGTTCCGTAGTTGGGATAAATTTATCCAAAAAACAAAGTTAACATTGTAGTTGAAAAATATCTTCTCCCCATACATCGACATTTGCGGTAGTTTAGTTTTAGTTAGTAATGTCGATTTTTTTTTTAGACGTTAAAATTAACAATTTTCGGACTTTTTTCTTTACATGTGCTGTAAGACCTTGCTTTCTGCCCAGTTTCATGATTCTAGGTCAACGGGAATTACCTTATAGGTTAAGTTTATTTACGAGTATTAAATTATGTCGCATAAATAGCCATATTTTTTATTGCGTTGACTTATAAGCTTGATTTTTTTAGAGTTCCAAGGGTCCGTAGACCTATGTATTTTTTATTAGTTTCAACTTGATTTCTTCACGCGTTCCAGAAAAAAAGAGTCTTGATAGACTGACAGAAACACGGATGGACGGACAATGAAGTGATTCTATACGGGTTCCGTTTTTTTCTTTTGAGGTACGGAACCCGTATAGAATCACTTCATTGTCCGTCCATCCGTGTTTCTGTCAGTCTATCAAGACTCTTTTTTTCTGGAACGCGTGAAGAAATCAAGTTGAAACTAATAAAAAATACATAGGTCTACGGACCCTTGGAACTCTAAAAAAATCAAGCTTATAAGTCAACGCAATAAAAAATATGGCTATTTATGCGACATAATTTAATACTCGTAAATAAACTTAACCTATAAGGTAATTCCCGTTGACCTAGAATCATGAAACTGGGCAGAAAGCAAGGTCTTACAGCACATGTAAAGAAAAAAGTCCGAAAATTGTTAATTTTAACGTCTAAAAAAAAAATCGACATTACTAACTAAAACTAAACTACCGCAAATGTCGATGTATGGGGAGAAGATATTTTTCAACTACAATGTTAACTTTGTTTTTTGGATAAATTTATCCCAACTACGGAACCCTTTCTTGTGCGTGGTCTGACATGCACCTGGCCGGTTTTTGTTTAGTGAAACGGTTTGTTAAGTGCGGTGTATATTCTGTTTGATGGGTTCTGGCCAAAAATTACGCTCTTGATTTTCGCCTACATCATTCAAACATAGCTATAACTTTTCTTGTAGTTCAGCAAAACTCTTGCATCCTTTAATTGCGTAAGGAGCAGGAAAAATCACCATATTTTATAAAAGCTTTTAATTTTTTTTAATGGCCTCTCGCACGTCAACCTAGGAGCTTGTCAGCTGCTTAACCGAACTTTCCTGTGGGTGCCTCAATAAATTAAGGCCTCCAGCTAGGGCATAAAACTTAGAAACTAATCGACTAAACGCTAAGGGCACCCCCTGTGGGATACGGACCTCGGCTTAGGGTGTCGCTGGGGGAGGACAGCAAGGGACAGGCTGGATCGGATTAATAGATCTTTTCAAAAGATCAGTCTGCCATTCATAAAGGTTACAACTATAAGAAAAACCATCCATCTTACACGTCAAGCACTGGACAAGGACATTAGTCACCAACCGCCTACGACACCAACTTTCCAACAGCGGTGGGTGTCACAGCCTAATTTAATACCTATTTGCAGTTCAACCACACGACGCCATTAGCAACAGTAACAAGAAAGTTAACAAAGCAAACTTAAATATTCTTCGACCGTACTGCAGTTAAAGCTAAGTTATATAAATGACATGTTGTGTTGAACTTGGCTCTCAACACAAACATGACGGCTTTGTCACAGGCTTTTAGAGAAAATGCAGAAGTTACATTTCATGTGATTCGCTGAAATCCTTGATAGCTAAGTACTTTCTATATATATTTTAAAATAAAAATGTAATATAATATTTAATATAATGTAATATTTAATACATGTAATATTTAATATAATGTAATATTTAATATAATGTAATATTTAATATATGTAATATTTAATATAATGTAATATTTAATATAATATAATATTGATAATAATATTAAAAACGCGAAAGTTTGTGAGGATGGATGGATGGATGTTTGTTACTCTTTTACGCAAAAACTACTGAACAAATTCGGATGAAATTTGGCAAACAGATAGTATATAACCTGGATTTACACATGTAATATTTTTTATCTCGATATTCACACGGGATCGAGACTTGTGTGGGTGAAACCGCGGGGCGCTGCTAATATTATAGACGTAACACAAAAATAATGACATCATTCAAAAAGGGTAGTGTTACATAATACATAAAATCACGCCTTGTTTTCCCGAAGGGTTAGGCAGTGATGTACCCATAGTAGGTACACCCACATTTCGCCAGTTATGTTTAAGTCCCATGTTTAGGGGGCGAGCCTATTGCCATCAACCGGGCACAAATCCAAACTCCGAGCTGCCACTGAGTTTATTTCGGCAAAAGAAGCGTTGCAGAAAACTGCTTAGTAATAAGGTGTTTGTGAATGCACAATTTCTTCGCTGAATTACACTTTATTGTGTCGTAGTAAGAGTCGCGTTAATAGGTTATAAAAAATGTGTGCGTGTGGATTGAGTGCTCCTTTTGAAAAGTTAATTATATTTTTACGAAATCAAGGAAGAATTGAGGAAATAATTGTGAAAACTTAGTGGTGAAGATAAAAAATATTGTGAAATCTATGGTGAGAAAGTCGTGGTCAATTAACTAGAACACTCAATCTGCTAACCTGAGAAAATACTGTTACTCGTGTTTCAAAATATACTAGATATATGTTTAACATTTTGATGTGAAATAATTGTGCTGAATTTGTGACAACTGTTCACAAATATTCAATTGATTTTAACGGTTTGTTTGGATTTTGTAAAGGTACGGAGTGTTCCAAAATTATCTAACTTTGTCTAAATAAATTCTTAATATTCTTACTCTGTTTTACGAGTATAATTCAGAGTCAATTTGTGAAACAAAAACCTTGACGTAAAACATAGAGAGTTAGAGAGTAAATAAAAAAAATACTTTCTTTTCAACATCCCGTTTGAGTGTTCCATGTTGTAACGTTTATTTAATTAATCCGAACTTTTATACAAACGGCGGCCACATCAGAAATTGTAAGATAGATAGATAGAATATTCTTTATTATGTACACCATAAAAATTACAGACCGCCCATTGTGTCACCCAATGTAAAATTTCTAAATTAATAGAAATTTTACATTGGGTGACACAATGGGCGGTCTTATCGCTAAAAGCGATCTTTTACAGACAACCTTTGGATGAATTTAAATGGAAAAGGAGAGACAATACTGCAGGTAGTCAGTGGAAGAATGTTGTCACTAAAGTTTAACACGTTTTCTTTTTTTGTGAACCCTTAATTTCAACAATAATCAACATGAAATGGGCCTACTTTTAATTTATATATACTGTGGCTTATTTGCTTGTGAACATATGCAAGGAAGCCAAAGTTTTCTGTTATTTGAGTATAAGCATGTAGTTTGTTTCAGTTGAAGCGTTATAAATGTCTTTATGTGCATAATACATGGGTGGGGGCAATTTATAAGGCGATACGATTCTGACTGTTTACTCAGTTGTTGACTGTATCGTTAGTTTAGTTGTTGTAAGAGCAACTGCTGAGTATGAGGTCCTGGGTTCAATTCCCGGGGCGGGCAAAGTATTATTGAGTTTTTTCTGGAATTTCTCACTAGAAGCCTGGAGTCTGAATTCGGGCCCGGTTGATGGCAATAGGTTCGCCCCCTATTACATGGGACTTAAACATAACTGGCGAAGGTGTACTATAGGTACACCACTGCCTAACCCTTCGGGGAATACAGGCGTGATGTTATGTTATGTTTTGTCTAAAAGAAACTCAGTGACAGTTTTGTCTCTGGAATTGTGTCTAGTCGAGTTCAAACTTACTTAGGCATGCCTAGTGAATTTGCATACCCACTACTCTGCCTATCCCTTTGACGAATTCAGGCGACATGTTATGTTTGTAGACTCAATGTCCTTTGAAAGAAACAGTGTCAGGATCAATGTTAATTAATTTCTGTGTATGAGAATAAAAAAATCAATCTGCCTAGCCTTTTCTCAACTATGTTGGGGTCGGCTTCTGATTGACTATCTGACCACCACAACCCAGTAACTAGGTAATACAATACCCCTTGGTAAGACAGGTTGTCAGACTTTCAGGCTTCTGTCGACCCGTAACGACTGTCAAAAGATCCATGAATTTACAGCTGGGGAGGAGTCTCGGTATGTAGAAATGGTCACCCATCCACGGACTAAATCCGGCAAGCGTAGCTTAACCTGATGGATAGACCCGTGCGGCTGTTAGTACTTAGCTACAAGTGTCATGATTTCCAAATATTAGGAAGATTTACTGATTTTAAATACTAAATATAAAATTAAAAGTATGTGATTTGCCTCAAATGATTTTGTATCAGTGTAATTATGAAGTTTAAAAGTATCTCATTTGACAGTTCCGTAAAAGTACTGGTTTTTAACGAAACAGAATTGGAAACATGATGTTTGGAGCGTCGCTTAACTTCTAGTTCAGTTGGCTATGAGCCTCGTAACCAGAAGGTGTCTTCAAGAAGTCTCGGGTCTATAACGTTATTATATTAAGTGCCTAGTTATATAGTTTGTTAAATGATGCTAAAAGTGTACCAGGTTTGTGGTGTGCAAGATGATAAATCCAGAGGTACTGGTGCTGAAATGGTGTATCGTATCATTTCAGAAGTGGGTTAAACCAAAAAGCGCTCCTTGATGGGCGAGTCCTATTACTGGCTGGACGTACAACGCGTTGCGTGAGCTCAGTACAGAACACGCAAGCAAGGTCACTGTCCATTCAAGATCACTGTCATATATCTGCGTCTTAAGGACCGTATAAACTCTTATATAAGTTCACCGAGCATCTTAACGCTGTATATTGGCATTTTAAAACCATTATGATGCTTTACACTGTAAAACGGTTGGATAATGGCATATCAAAACTTTTGTAAAGCCTTTAGTTTTAGTGCAGCAAACCATAATGCAGCTGTACAGCTTTCACCTGTTTTTAGTGCATTTAGATCTACAATAGCATTTTTAAGTAGTAAATAAATGCTTAATGCTGTTTAATAGCATAAACATGAACCATTATAATGACCTGTAAATCCGCTATACAGCTTTCAGCTGTGTTTAATGCCTTAGGGTCTACAATTGCATTTTTAAGTAGTAAGATAATACCTAATGCTGCTTAATAGCATAAACTTGTATCATTATAATGCACCGTAAATCCGTTATACAGTTTTGAGCTGTTTCTAGTGCCTTTTGTTGTGTAATAGCACTTTTAAGTGGTTAGTAACAGCCTAGTACTGCTGAACAGCATAAATGTGAATCAATGTAATTCTTGCATTTTTAAAGATTAACTGAGTTCTGTTGTACAGCTTTAATCAAATACACGTGAGTTATTGTAATGCGTAAAACTGTATATACATTCATTTTACTGTATTCGTAAAACCATTTGTCGGTCATATTGTGGAAAATCACATATTATATGATCAACAAAACATCATTTTTTATGGTGGACGTAGAACTACTTTATAGGCAATGGCACTATAGTGGTTCATCAAGTCTTCTCTCTGGCCTCTGGCTTAATAATTGTTCACGCGTGAGTATTTATACTCCTGGCGGCATTAATTAGCCTTTTTAAAGGCTCACCAGGCTACTATAGACCGACACCATTTTGTAAATATTTTATAACCAAAAAAAAAAAAAAAATGATAGTCTAGTCTCAGCAACGGCGCGCGCATGTATCTTTATAATATTGTACTAATGGTTTAAATATAATCGTCTCTTAAAAAAATATTTGATTTATACACTGTCCCGAGCAGCCAAGCATGGTGCTCACAGTACAGTGAATTTTAAAAGATTACCTCGTAGTTTTGAAAATCTTTCAATGTATGATTTAAATGTTCACCCATAACTCTTAATTCCGTATGCTATTGCTAAAGAAATTTATTTTCATTTAATTTTTATTTAACATGCAAAATGTCATGATTTATGTAAAAAAATATATATTATTTTATGATTGTTGTGTGTGTGCCAGGAGGCAACACAGTGTCGGATGGCCGAATGTCATGATTTCCAAATATTAGGAAGATTTACTGATTTTAAATACTAAATATAAAATTAAAAGTATGTGATTTGCCTCAAATGATTTTGTATCAGTGTAATTATGAAGTTTAAAAGTATCTCATTTGACAGTTCCGTAAAAGTACTGGTTTTTAACGAAACAGAATTGGAAACATGATGTTTGGAGCGTCGCTTAACTTCTAGTTCAGTTGGCTATGAGCCTCGTAACCAGAAGGTGTCTTCAAGAAGTCTCGGGTCTATAACGTTATTATATTAAGTGCCTAGTTATATAGTTCGTTAAATGATGCTAAAAGTGTACCAGGTTTGTGGTGTGCAAGATGATAAATCCAGAGGTACTGGTGCTGAAATGGTGTATCGTATCACAAGATCCTCAGTGTATGAGAATAAACCATTAATAAACCTTGCAGTAGGACTTTTTCACAGGCCAGAAAGAATGAGTACCTACATATTTTTGTTCATAAAAATAAAACTAAATATAAATGCTGAGTGTTCCATGGTTCACGTGACTAGGTCACCCCCTTTTATCGGGGGCGTCGTAATAGTTGAGATATGGTATTTGATTAAGTCGGTTGCATTTATATACGGAGCACGCCGCGCCGGCGCCGCTGCCGCCGTCAGCGACTACAAATGACAGTATTTTTAATATTCGCACCGTGCTATTTGCCGTGCGCGCAAATACGAACGTCGGTTTCCACTCGCACCAAAGATTTAAATCGTCGCGCTTAAATGTTAGCTCATACATCCCACCATGAACGAAAGATACTTACGATTTTCAGTACGACTGAGCCAGACATCTCTTCTCGGCTTCAAACTAAAAAGTTTGGCGAGTAAAATTGTAAAAACAACAAATATTGGTACCGATTCTCTTGAACATCGAACTAAATAAACTAACTAAAATTCCTTACGAACTAAAATTACTTAAGACTATGAGAATCTCAAAGCTATTCTGCAAAATAAATTCTCAAAATTTAAAAAATAATTTTGATACATCTAAATAGAATTTGACAATAGCGACTCCACACGTGATACCTAACCACGTGAATCTTTTTAGAGCCGGAGGCGCGCATGGGGGCAACCTCGATGTGTTTTATATGGAATTTTTCACTTTTTGTATGGAAAATAAGAAAAATTATTACCTACATGTAGAGTGTTAGAGGTTTAGGGGTTCTATAAAGGGGGTCGAAATTTTCATTATTTTTGCAATTGGACACACCGTTTTCGAGATATAAATCAAAAGAAAAAAAAGATTCAGTATTGTTTTTGCATCTGAAGTCGAGATGTTGGTGTGAATTAGTTCATTGACAACCAATTTTATTCCACACGTTTTTAGTCGCGATTAAAAATAATTGGATTTAGTTAGAAAATATAAATTTTAGGTGAAAAACGTCAAATTCAGAATAGAAAAATTGCCATTTTCACTAAATTAATATCTCAGTACCATCTTAGTGATGTTAAACTAAAATATAGTTAAGTTGTGTCAGTTTAGTCTATTTCAGAATCGTTGTTTGACAGGAATAAACTAAATTTTGGTGATTTTTAGTCTAGTTATGTTTGAGAAAAAAAAAATGAAAAAAAAAAATACATTACAAATGTAATTTCTTACATCGTACTTTATACTTTTTGTTTGTTTTTTTTTGTCTTCTGTATTGTGTGCCTTTTAGTCTGTGCTAAATAAATGTAAACGTGTGTTTTATTTTTATTTTTATCTTTCTTTACTTTCTTTTATTTAATTGCCACAAAAGAGAAACGTGACCATCTTTGTCGTTGTCGGCCGAAGCCTGGCTTAGCTTAGCTACGCTCTCGGCCTTCAAGCTTGGTCATCATTGTAAACCTTACTGACCGCGCTGTGTCGGCCGGGAGCTGCACTACGCTGCGCTTTCGGCCATCATCAGCGCTGCCAGCAACACAGTCATTACAGACCGCGGCAGTAATGTACTTAAACCTTTAGAAAAATAAATCTCGTTGATATAATTCTCCATTTTAGACATAAAACACCAGTACTCTTATGTGCGAAAATATGTTTACATTTTTCCAAACCAATCCCCAGTATGTTAATACTGGCGAGAACAACTCGCTTTTAAAATTAAAATGGCTTCACTCCTGGCGAGTTAGTTCAAAACGTTTATCTACACCCATGCTCTTTAAAATAAAACTTTTAGATACAGTTAGCTTATTGCCAACTTTAAAACAGCCAGTTTCATAGTAACCATAATATCATCCAAATGAGTGTTACAATGTTGTACTAAATTTCATTATGCAACTTATTTCAACGTTTCAGCGGGGGACAGCAGCACCTGCTGCATACATGTGCGCTCAAATGTGCTTTTATACTGAATTTCGTGGGATTTTTTGAATTCTTGATCTTTAATTACAAACACCCAATGGCTTCAGAACCTTTTAAAGAGGATTCATATCATGGGTGTAGATAAAGTCTTGTATACAACTGCTTATAATTAGGTATTAAAACACTCATGTGATACTATTATCACCACATTTGTGTTTTAATACCCCTTATTATGCAACAGTTGCATAAATAACTATTACGTTACGCTTTGAGCATTGTGTACGAGTGTTACCGTTCTGTACTTAACTGTACATGTGACTGTTTAATAATATCAGTGAGTTAGTCATTTGAATTTTTAGGTACTTATTTTATAGATTGTTGTGGCACAGTTTTATTTTAGAAGATGAAAAATTCGGAAAAATATAGATAAAACAGTAGAATCCGGTGTGACCGTACATTGAAAAAAAGTAATGAAACATAATCCAGCCATTTTTAGAATTATTTTCTTTCTGTCAGTCTGTCTGTTTGTTTGTTCGCGCACATCTCCGGAACACCTGAACAGATTTTCATGTAGTTTTCACAGGTAGACAAAAAATCTGATGTTGCAAAAAAATTATCGTTATTTTTGGAATTTACTTTTATACTGTTAGAAAGTTATGTAGCAAATATAGACCAGGGTAGATAATTTTTGAAACCAAAAAAAATAACAGTAGGATGAAACTCATTGGAAAAATTTTCAAAGGTTTCAGCCCTGGTCTAATAATAATTTCTAGCATTGAAGTTCTAAAGACGTCACGAACGATTGCTTGATAAAAAAAACTGGCTATAATTTATAAGGATATCATGCGGGCGAAGCCGCTGTTGGCGAAAGTCGAATAGTCCCAGTCACCCCCACATGGATTGCCACCAGGTGGCAATTGGGAAAAAAAATCCCAGTTGCCATCGGGTGGCGACTTTTTTACATACTTCATTGACATAATCTTTTCAGTATTTGATATTATATACCTACAATTTTCTATATTTTTTTAAATTAAATAATATTTGTTACAGCTGTAGTAGCAATCATGTCCTTTGGTTTAAATAGGTCCTTATTTTTATTATTTTGTTTATCTTTTACATAGATTCTTTTCTTTTAAATTTTGTGAATGTGAGAACGTTGTAGGCTGTAGACTTGTGGACCATTTTCTATTTTACTAAGTACCTGGTACTTGTTGATAGGCCTACACTGTCCTCCCATAACTATTAACAATGTAATTTGAAAACATTGTAGAAACAATTTATTTTGAAAATAGTAACCGTGGAGTTTCTTGCCGGCTCTTCTCCATAGGAAGCGACCAATTGGAACCGTGCACCTAGATTCTGACGTTTCATAAGTGCCCTTGTAGGTTTATGTGAAATACAATATTTTGATTTTGATTCTGACTGGGAACTTATTGCCCCCACTTCAAATCGCTGTACATTGCGGCGTCATCATCATCATCATCATCATCAGCCTATAGCAGTCCACTGCTGAACATAGGCCTCTCCAATTGCACGCCATTCAGCTCGATTCTCGGCAACTCTCATCCAGCTGCTACCAGCCACCCTTCGAAGATCGTCACTCCACCTAGCCTGAGGGCGTCCTACCTTACGTTTGCCAATTCACGGTCTCCACTCAAGAACACGTGTACCCCAACGATCATCGGTTCTACGGCTGATATGGCCGGCCCACTGCCACTTCAGCTTGCTAATTCTATGAGCTATGTCGATAACTTTGGTTCTCTGCCGGATCACTTCGTTCCGGATTCGATCCCTCAGAGAGACTCCAAGCATTGCGGCGTAGTCTTCAATAATGGGTATTTGTTTTTTTTTTTGTTTTCAGTTCGAGAGCATGTTTTTCCTGCGTAGTATTTTGTAGCCTTGATTGCTATGGCTTTCCTTGCTAAGAAAGTAAAATCTGAAATACATTTTCAGTCACACCGATGGAACATACTTATAGCAAGATAGTCATCATCATCAGCCTATAAATGTTCCCACTGCTGGGACACAGGCCTCCTCTCTGTGAGAGGGAGTGGGCCGTAATCCACCACGCGGGCCCAATGCGGGTTGGTAGATGTCACATGTCTTCGAATTTTTGGTTCTAGGACATGCCGGTTTCCTCACGATGTTTTCCTTCACCGTTTTGAGAGCAGTGATGATGAAATAATTTACACAAAGTAAAGCGCCTGTCTGGGTTCGAACCTACGACCTACAACTCGTAAGTCGCGGCCGTTACCACTGGGCCACCACTGCTCCTGCTCCAAGATAGTATTATCTAGTAAAACTGGCTAAGCGTTCCGTAGTTGGGATGAATTTATCCCAAAAACAAACTTAACTTTGTAGTTGAAAAACATGTTCTCCCATGAATTCAAAATTCAAATTCAAATTCAAATTCTTTATTGCGAACTAAGTGTACAACATTTTGAAGATGTTAACAATAGTTAGGTTCTTAGAACTTAGTTACCTGTTAGGGCATTGCAATTAAATGGATATAAAAATTTAATAAAAAACAAACATACTCAATATTCCAGTTATACATTTTACATTAATTACATTAATTATCATTATTCATACATTTGATATTATATCATACTATTCTTATAATTTATATCACATCGTAATGTATGGGATAATATGTTTTTGCAACTGCAAATATAAGTTGGTCGATTATTACTCGTTAACTTGTAGAGCCTACTTAGCTATGATAGTTTTGCTAAACACGAAGAGTACCGCATTAAGATTGAGCAAAACATGCCAAAAACAACACGTTTCTTGAATGGAAATCCCCCTTTAAATATTCACACGAAAAGGAGAAGAAGTCAAAAGAATGTTTATTAAAAATTATCCAGTTCACGAGAACGCGAACGCGAACATGAACACGCGAACACGTACGTTGTTGTACGTATTCACGTACCTATTTTCATTACTAAAAATGTTTATTAATAAATCTAGATTGAACCGAAAGCCTGTGAAATTAATCAGGAATTTTACTTATTAAGTAACCTCGAAAATAATTTGTCTGGTTTCGAGTTTGGGATTGGTTTTCCTCTTATTAGGGTTCTGGAGCCAAATGGCAAAAACTGAAAACCTTATAATTTCGTCATATCCGTCTGTCAGTCTGTCCGGATGTGACACAGTCATTTTACTCGAAGAGTATTCACACTATGTCGATGAAAATTGGGAAGAAAGTGTATTCTGTGCGCCTCTAAACAATGTGCTGTAGTAAAACTTAGAAAAAAATAATCAGTAGAGACAAACCCCATAATAAGTAACCGAAGGATGAAAAAAAAAATTAAATGCACGTCAGTAAGCGTATAGGGAATTTTTGGGTGCCATAATTAAAAAGATTGTGATGTTTCTAAGTGGTTGATTTTATGTGAATAGTTTTTTAAATATGGCACATTTTCGTTTCCAACCGCAGAAATAACTTTGTTTTTCATAGTTTTTAGAGAAATACTATAAAATACCAAGTTATTTTTGCGGCCGGTAAAATCAATACTGTGTATTCGTAAATATTCATGCCGACTTAGGAACCCTTCACTGCGCGTGGTCCGACACGATCTTGGCCTGTTTTTTGAGACTTCTTCCTGAGCGCTTTTTCTCCTAAAATTTTCGTTTATTTTCAGATTCGTCTCACGAGCTTTTTTTTTAATTAAAGACCTAAGAAATCTTGAATGTAAACTTTCCAGCCTTAATTAATTAAACCTATAACGTTTTTGTAAAGAATTCTAACATTTTTTTATCAGAACGGTAATACCTATTCTAACAAAACTAAAGAAGTTAGCCGACGTTCGATTTTTTTTTCGGCATTGGCAAATAGTATGTTTTTTCAACGCGCTGCCGCTGGAACGAGAGTGCGACCCAGTGCGTTGGATTCTCAACGCTTGGCTTAACATCGATAGTTGAAAATGCAGTGCGCGGTAAAATCCCGCCGCGATTTTATTACGTCCGTGCGAACGTCGGCTTACAGGATTTTTCATGAAAAAGGCTGTTAATTTAACTACAAAAAAACATAAAAACCGGCCAAGCGCGAGTCGAACTCGCACACGAAGGGTTTGGGACTTTAAAAAAGAAATAAACAAAGTCGACAAAAAAAAAACATATTGGTCGAATTTATTCTAGAGAACACGTGAAGGTTCATCTCAAAATCTAGACTGAAACGTGACCTGAATATTTTATGAACTGAACACGGTCTAGCTGCGTTTAGGCTGAAGCTGACGTTTTATTTTTATAGTTGGAACATATTGTTGGTATTTGTAAAAGACTTGGGTTGTATATTTTTTGTTTTTATTTTTATATTAAAAGATTTGCTTTTTATTGATAAACAAGCTGACGACCCACCTGTTCAGCGTCAGATACCTAGTGTCAGCTGATATTATGCTGGGCTGAGTGAGGCCCTTTTGGTATTACAAGCATTTTTTCTGTTTTTTTATAGTTTTATGCAGAGATCGAAACCGGTAAATACGGGATTTTTTTTCGGTTAGAATATTTAATTTTTTACAGGTATTTTTAAAGATTCGAATAATGAAGCAAAGAACTCATAGTTTTGCATAGTAGACCCTCCTATATGGAAGTAGCTCTAGCTACCACAGGTTAAATTATCTATTTGTATGCCCAGATTGGCAATTAAAATTGTTACCATTGGTAAGCAAAACGAATAGTTTTTTGTTTATAGGAATCGAGTATTAGAAACTCTGAATGATATCTCCATGAGTGTTGTTCATCCTTATTTGTAGTAACGACATACTTTAGTATTGACTATGATAAAGGCTCTTTCAAACAGGCGAGACACGCGACGCGACACAAGCCTTAAGCCGGGTTTCCTGCGCGTGTTTTTTCGAAACATGACACAAAAACCTTGCACATAAAAATATTTTTTCCTATACAAGTTGTCTCTAGCGTATTAAAACATGTTTAGATTACATCTACACATTTTGTGTAGATGTAGTAATGAGTTCCGACGAGAAAGACATACTTAAAAACTTTTTACAAAAAAAAAACAACCGACCTCCAAAAAAAAACACTACAAAGTGAAAAATAACTTTAATTTCGGAAGTCGGTGTCTTGGGTTTTGTATTTTCGTTTTTTGCCACCGACTTCCGAAATTAAAGTTATTTTTCACTTTGTAGTGTTTTTTTTTTGGAGGTCGGTTGTTTTTTTTTTTGTAAAAAGTTTTTATTTTTCACTTTTTAGTTATGGTACCTACCCCACACACATTCGAATACCACTATCTGCTACCAATGACAGAAACTTAACATATCATCTACATACTAAGTGCGAAAAAAATACGTATTTTGTAGCTAACTCAAAAACTATCCAAGCAAAGTTAATAAAATTTATATGGGACCAATTCGAGAGCACACCCTTTCAAACAAAAAAAGAATTTTCAAAATCGGTCCACAATTGACGGAGAAATCGGTGGACATACATAAAAAAAAAAAAAAACATACGCGACGAACATATAACCTCCTCCTTTTTGGAAGTCGGTTAAAAAGTATCTGTATTCCAATCCATCGTCAATTTATCACAACTTGTTCATAACAATTCACAAGACAATATAAACTCAAAACCTATGTTGAATGACAGTGACAGATGTCCGCGGTGCGCACAGCGGTTGAAAATGAAACAAACCCTTCCCCTCTTCAACCGCGCGGGGAATGTTTTCCATGCAGCTCGGAAAACAAAAACATCGTGTTTGCAAATACAAATGTAAAGTATACATTATTAATTACATGGTGTAAGTACAATTCATTGTTGGGTGAATCGCTGCTCTCCTAGCTAGATCACTGAGTAATTTAGGAGAGACAGTTTCGACTCCCAAATTGAGTATCACAAAAAATATTTAATGTTTTTATGCTTTTTGGAGATTACAGTACCAAAACACAAAAAATTAAATCTCACAATTAAAATTAAATAAAACAAAGTAGAATGAGGAGTGTAGATGTGCTGAGTCGAGTGATTGTGTGTATGTGTGTGTGTATGAGTGTGTGTGTGAAATGTGTAAGGCCACGCTGCTTTGCTGCAATATTTTTGTGTTATGTTTCGAAAAAACACGCGCAGGAGCCTCGACTATAGATAGATATTAACTAATTTTGAAAAAACTGACACATTACATTTGCATCAACGTCCTGTATTACTTGGGTAAGTAAGTAAGGTAACTCACCTCGAGTTACCTTTAGTAACACTCAACAAATGTTATAATTAATGTAAAATTGAGTTTGTTTGTTTGTTATGCTTTTAAGGTAGAACGTCTGAACGGATTTGGATAAAATTTGGCCCTAAGAGTAAGGACATAAGATACTTTTTATCCCGGTAGTACGATTCCATGCGATAATTTCTGACCTCCATGTGGGCAGAAGTTAGTTATGAATAAAACTGCTTACAGAAAGGGCGGTAAATAAATATCAGAATCAGTGAGAAAAGACTCAAAGAATTTATTTGCATAAAATAAATACTTTCAATACTAAAATTTATTACGGTACAGATATTTCTCATAAATTATGTTTTGTAGTCACAACAAGGAAAACATAAAACGCAGAAGGACCGTAGCCTCTGATAGCTTTGCATTCTGAAGGTTGACAGCTCAAATGTCACGTGACGTCATAACGTCATTATTTTAACGTTTTTTCTTTCTTTTCTTTACCCCTGGATAGTGACAAATGATACCATACTAAGATAGAATAGCTCAGTGTAAAATTAAATTATTTTGCTCAGTTTACTGCCCGTAAAGATCCTTGAATACGAATGCAGACCTTTTTTTTTGGGTGGAAAATTATCGAATAACTTCTCCTGCTCTGGGCGGAGCGGGAGAGCGTGTCAGACTCTTACTGACTAAAACCAACCCGTGTTCCTTCAGTTGCCTGTATGTTGCCAGGGGCCACGGTAACCCTTTCGGACAAACTCGCAACCCCGGCAGGCATTGGCCCTATCGTACCCCTTCAATTGTACTGACATCTCTTTGAACTAATGCAGACCTCACTTAGCATTATTCGAGCACTCACCTCACTTAGCAATAGGACGAGCAATTGGGCACAGTAAAAATATCTCGAGCTACTGCACAGCATCTAAAATCGTCAACTAGGATTATATACAATATTAGCTTCCGCCAGCGGCTTCGCTCGCATGATATCTTTATAGGTTAAAGCCTTACCTTTATAGGTAAAAGTTACTCAGTGATAACATAGCATTCTACTGGTGAAATAATTTTTAAAATCGGTCCAGTAATTTTTGAGTTAATTCATTACAAACAAACATACAAAAAATCAAATCTATTCTCTTTCAAATAATAATATTATTATTAATTATTATATTATATAGTTTAGAAATGTAGCTGCCGTCAGTCGCTACCGATTGGTGTCTGTCGCGGGACATAATATAACATTATTTATTTATATTAAGCACACCAACAGCACTTCACTTAAAAACAGCTAAAATTGGCATTACGGTAACCATACAAATATCAGGTATGCACGACATTGACATATAAATGTTATATACAAAAAAAAAAATAACAATAATAAGTGTGTCTAGCAGACCTGTATACTTTTGGAAGTGAAAATTTATAAGAAAAAAAAAAACAACTGACTTCCAAAAAACACTACAAAGTGAAAAATAACTTTAATTTCGGAAGACAGTGTCTTTGGTTTTGAATTTTCGTTTTTTGCCACCGACTTCCGGAATTAAAGTTATTTTTCACTTTGTACTGTTTCTTTTTAAGTTGGTTGTTTTTTTGTAAAAAGTTATATTTTTCACTTTTAATTCTGGTACCTACCCCACACAGATTCGAGTACCACTACCTGCTATGTAAATAATAGTGACAGGAACTTAACATATCATCCACATACTAAGTAGAAAAAAATAAGAATTATAGAAGCTAACTCAAAAACTACCGAAGCAAAGTTAATAAAATTTATATGGAACCTTCTCTGAAGTATGACCTACCAACCAAAAAAGAATCATAATAATCAATTTATAAATGACGGAGTAATCGAGTAACAAACATAAATAAATAAAAAAATACATACAGTCGAACAAAGAACCTCCTCCTTTTGGAAGTCGGTTAAAAATAGAATTTATTCTAGTTGCCCCTAATACACATACTCTCAGACACACACACATTACAACATAACACACACACATGGGCACATAACATCATGTGTATGGCTTTAGAATGGTCCTTCTGCTCTAATATATTTATGTAGTAAGAAGGCCGTAAATATTTGCCGCGTAAACGTTGTAATGGTAAACGAGATAATATTTATCCAGGTTCCAGTCAAATGTTTGGATGTTAAAATAACTTCGTTTTTATGGAGCAGCAAATAGAGTGTTAAAGATGGTATCTTATTTGTAAAAGTTATATTTATGAAGGCGGTAGAAAGCTGATTTTTTGTTGAATTTTGCATTGCATTACGCTTTTAACTTAGTATTCAGTCATAGTAAGGTTGGCTGATAAACGTAGTATCCTAGGCTCGAATCCTTAAGAACGCGGCGACGCATTTGTCCATACAAACGTAATACTTACCTAAATCATTTGCAATTTGGGCATATTTCCACTATATTATATTGTTATTCGGATTTTGACAGTGTTTACCTAGGCTCCTTTTTAAAAATAAATTGAAAAATATTAGTTTTCATTCATCATTTTTTGGTATTACGGAACACTTCCAAATTTATCATAAATTTTCGAAAGCTAGTAGTGCTATCGCGTCAAGCAATAATTGTCAATGTGTGCGTGGTAGTATTGCTCACTGTAGGTGTATATCGCTCCGACAGGCACTCACACTAGCGCAACGTGCTTGGATTTTTATTTTGCAAACATCTCGATTTGTAGTTGCGAGCCGTGTTCGCAGGCCTCTTAACCCTATTTATAGTCTGGCCCGTGTTAAATTGATCTACTGTATTTTCCCTACACTTCATTTTGTTGCTAATGTGGACCAGTCCTTTCGGTAGAGGTCACGTTTGTACGTTAATCAGCGGTTTTAAACCAGTATTGGCTGGCCTCTTATTCTGTTGAAATTCCGAACTAGGCTAGGCCAGCTCAAGGTCAAAGTCTTACCACAAACATGCGCCTAAAAATAGTGGTAACCAACATTTTTGCTTTGGTCTGCCTCGGTATCACACACTGACTTATTAATTGTATTTTTTTTTTGGAAAATAGTCTTCTTTTACAATGTTTGTAAATATGTGAGCACCATGTATCTATCACATAATTGATTTATCTATCGTTGCTTTATTATTTTTACCTATTGTGGTATACTAATAATTTAATTCTAGGTGCATCGTCTTCACATATAATTATCAATACTTACAAAATATTGTAAAATATTTTAAAAGAGTAACGGTGGAGTATCTTCTCCATACGAAAACTACCTTTTGGAAGGGGCGACTAGAATCAATTCTATTTTTTTGTAAATTTTGACGTTCAAAAGTGCCTATTCCTTATAAATAAATTTAAAATAAATTAAAAAAATTTTTTCCCGTTTCAAATAAAATGTAAATAAACACTGTATTGCGTGCGAGTGTAGAAAATCACTTGAACTAACTAATCTCACAAACATAAATCACAGATCTAAATACGGAAATTATACCAGATTAACAAAATAAAACCCACACACCAATACCACTAAAAATAGGCCCCAACCTTAATACCTAATAGTTCAAGATCACGCAAACATTTCTGTCGAATTAAGCGAACGCGCCCCTTCCGTTTCTACGTCAATCACTTAAGTAATAGCATTGAATAAGAATGTGTAGAGGAGACACTCTGAACGCGTTCTTAAGATAACAGGGCCTGCGATTCTCCATACAAATGCATTCCCCTTTTTTCTTCCTAAACCTTTCCTCTTGAGCAAACATTTTTTTTTTTTTCATAAATAAATAAAGGTTTGTTGTAGACACGTCACTATTATTTCTTTTTTTTCAGCATTAATTGGTAAGTAAAATATAAACCTCCAAAAATTGCAAAAAAAATTACCGCCGTAATTAGAGGACTACCAGACAAATTCGTAAAGTTTTTAACATAAAAAAAATGATAGGAACCTAGACATACTCTTTCTTAAATTTTTTATGTAAAACATAATTGAATTGGCTCAGTTTTCGAGGAGAAAAAGAGGAATATGAAACGTCAATCTCATCAAAATGTTTGTGCATAATCGGTCTGAGCTGCGCAGCTATCCCTATCGCACTTTACAGGGGTAGACTTGAGGTAAAACGACGGCAATAGTTTCTTCAAATACCTATTTTGAAATTTTTCTCAGGCCCTGTTCCCACTCAGCTCCAGGGCCGAAGGCACGCTCAAAATGGCCAGAGAGCCTAGCAACAAAGTAACAATTCTGTTGAAAATCGTTGTAGAAATACAAAACGTTTGAAAGCAATTGCCACTCAACTTGTCTAGGCCCTTAGGATTGTAATTTGGCTTGCGCTCGATCACGATAATTTTGACAACCCTATTTTGGCTAAGGCAAGATACCTTTCGACCAACCCGTACTGGGCAGCGTGGTGGATTGTGGCTCGCTCCCTCTCACAATGAGAAGGCCTGTGCCCCAGTAAAAATCACACCGAGTAGACCAAGGTGAAGTGAGCTGTCATTCATGCAGGGATTGACAGCTAACTTCTCACTGCACTTACATTTTCACACGCAGTAAACACACACAAACAAAAATGCAATAGCTAATCGTTAATAAGATAATAATTTTGTATATCAAGCTTCAGAAAAATACATAATATTTATGAGTGACAAAGATAACGTTTTATAAAACCGATCTTTTTCCCAAACTCGATACAGCTGGGTACTGGAAGTAGTAAGTACAATGAGTGTCACTTCTACACGATTTTTTTATTCTATGCTACAAAGTTATTTATTTTGACGCGATAAGTGAGTTGTCTGTTGTTGAACTTGACGACAATATTGAAGCGTTTACGTCAATGTCATGTCTCTTGAGAATTTGAGAGTGAGAAAATATCTCTCAGGGAATTCTGGGAATAGACGATAATATCTACCTACCTTGAGATAGAGTGTACTGTTCAGTAATGTTAATTTATTTATTAAAACTTTATGCACAAGTAAAAAAATACTGTACAAAGACGGACTTAATGCCTAAGGCATTTTCTACCGGTCAACCTTAGGGTGATGCAGAGACAAAACATGGCAGGTGCAACATAAATGACAGATAACTTGAAAATGAATACATACTAATACATAAATACATACATATAAACCGAATAAACTTTGTAAGCAGAAATGACGATAGGTAGAAGAGAAAAAAAAAGCCAGCAAATCAGCGCTGCAAAGATTCTGCCAACTTTTCACGTGCTTTCACTTTGAAAGAAAACCGACTGGTTGCCATCCTGATGTTCAGAGGGAGCGCATTCCAAAGAAATACCGCCTGGACAAAGAAAGAAGAGTGAATAAAACCGGAGCGGTGAGAAGGACAACGTAGAAGACGATTGTTGGTAGAACGAAGATTTTTACTATGGGCAAAGCATAGGTATTGAACATGGGAAGTGAGGTAAGAAAGAGAAGTGGGTTTGTTGTCGCAGGGATCAAGACAAATATGAATTAATTTAAGATACTCTAATGCTGGGGCCGCGTCTGCGTCTATCGTAACGAAGCTTCGCACAGTGATACGATACACGCAGATGTGACCAACCAATATGACAGTACGTCATCACGCTCATAAACGCAATAGAGAAATGCAACGGTACTTTTTAGATAGAGAGCGCGCGCGCGGGTGACGCGAGGGTGAGGGTGGGAGCGAGACAAAACACTTCTATATCCTCGTGTAGTAATAACAAAATGTTATAGTTAGGTATCTGCATTATTTATGCACGTACGGTGATGCCTGTCAATAGTTTTTTTTTTTATGTTTCTTATAATTTATTGTGTAGTTATCTTATATTCTAAGCACTGTTTATTTTATTTTGTTCTTAGATTTTGTTACATGTTTAATAGAAAAATCACTGAACCTGACTTGATTTCCGTACATATTTTTTTTTTTTGGATGACCACTGAAAATCAGTGCTGTGCTGTGGGTCCCCATAGCACTGCATCATGCTGAGTGGAAGCCTTCTTGTCACAGTCATGTCGTGCAGCTGCCGCCTAAGTAATTTCTGTTCTATGCTTGTGATTTGTTATGTACTTTGTGTTGTTCTCTGATTACTTTTGTCTTTTATGTATGCACGTGTTTCTGTGACAAATAAACCTATTTTTCTTTCTTTTTCTTTCTTACTTTCTGTATCGGTTATCGTCGCGATAGTTCGATCTGCGTAGCACTTATCGCCTGGGTGGCGGTACATAATAAGCGTGGCGCGTGGTCGGACTAGCGTTGGTCATTTCGACTGTTGTTTCCGGACTGCGTAGACGCTCCGTCGAAAGAATGGAGAGTTATCTTGAATTATTGCACGATAATTCGTTAAAATTATGAAGCCGCTAATGTGACGCATTAGCGCGATATCTTTTTAACGAGCAAAACTTACGAAGCCTCGGCACGTATTGCTTTGTCACGATAGATGCAGATGCAGCCCCAGCATTACTCTTACAAAATTATTGACTGCCTCTTTGATCTAGTGGTCGTAATCGCTACTGCTGAGCGTGAGGTCTTAGGTTCGATTTTCTGTTCAAGAAAATTATTATTGGGTTTTGCCATCAGAAATTTCTCAGTAGCAGTCCGGAGCCTGGATTTGTGCCCGGTTGACGGCAATAAGTTTGCCCCCTTTTGCATGAGACTTAAACTATAACTACATCTCTGCCTAACCCTTCGGAGAATTAAGGCATGATATTATGTTAAAAATAAACTTGAAAAATTACTGCTAGGATTAATTGCACAGATTAGTCAAGCCGCCATACCTTTTTTTTTTGGGTGGGAAATTATCAAATAACTTCTCCTGCTCTGGGTGGTGCAGGAGGGCGTGTCAGACTCTTACTGACTAAAACCCGCCCATGTTCCTTCAGTTGCGATATTGCCGGGGGCCACGATCTCCCTTTCGGTTTTATTCGCAACCCCGGCAGGCATCGGCCCTAGTGGACCCCGTCAATTCTGCTGACATCTCTTTGAGGCGCACGTGGAACACAACGAGTCGTCGACCCGGGCCTGGTCCTTATTGGACGGCGAGCTACCCATTGCTCACCGTCCACAAGCCTGCGCCTACGGTGGCCGGAAATCGGCATGCGATTCCCGACGCCCATGCCTGAGAGATATTTCTCAACGGCATGTGAAGCCTAGTCAGAGGCCCGTGGGCAGCACAAAAACTCTGACATCAGGTTAGTATCGCACTGATGGTTTTCATGCCGTCATCTGCAAGAAAACTGTACCCCTGATCTACAGAATGCGTGGCAGCTGCAACGGAATCCTGAAGACTGCAGCAGATAGGATTTCTTCTCCATTATAAGAGATTCTCCTTTGTTAAGAGGGTAATTTGAATTTTATTTTAATATTAATTGAACTGTATGGATTAACTGAATTAAATAAATTTAATTTAATTTATTTAATTTCTCCTTGGTCTAGTGGTTGCAAGCGCTACTGCTGAGCATGAGGTCCTAGGTTCGATTCCCGGGTCTGGCAAAGTGTTATTGGGTTTTTCTATCTGGAATTTCTCAGTAGCAGCCCGGAGTCTGGATTTGTGCCCAGTTGACAGCAATAGGCTCGCCCCCTATTACATGGGACTTAAACATAACTGGCGAAATGTGGGTGTACCTGCTACAGGTTCACCTCTGCCCAACCCTTCGGGGAAACAAAGCGTGATGTTATGTTATATAATTTAGTCACTAACCACACGAAAATGAAGAAGAAGTACATCAAGTTCACTTGCTGCGAATGCTTCTTATTTACTTCACCACGAGTTCCCCGATCATGGTACTTAATTATTCCTTGTCTTTCTTTTTGCGTTTCATTAAATGCGCTGCATTTATGACTATCAACTTTATAGAGCTGATGCCCGTAGTTAGTAGGGCGGTAAGCATAAATGGTATCGATGTCCATCAACCGTCTGCCTGTCAGACAGTTGACGAGGCATGCGCCGCAAATTAATTTTGTGCTATTCCCAATTGCCCACCCCCACAGCACAGCGCTAATTTTCAGTGGTCACCCGAAAACGACGTACGGAAACTAAGCCAGGAAGTATGAGAATAGTTTATCCTACACCAGCTGTTCAAAATATTACTAGCCAGTAGACCTCTACTGGCTAATAATATTTTAAACAGCTTACTGCTTAGATAATAGTTTACTGTCTGGGTCTGACTGACCAGACAGTAATTAATATTTAAATGACAGTACATAAAAGCAGTAAGCTGTTCATAATATTATTAGACAGTAGACCTCTACTGGCTAATAATATATTGAACAGCTTACCACTTAGATAATAGTTTACTGTCTAGGCAGTCAGGCACTTTACTGTCTGGGCCTGACTGACCAGACAGTATTTAACATTTAACCTCTCGTATGTCGTAATTACAGAAACAATTAAAAACCATTGTGTCTCGCGTGGATCCACGTTCCGGCATACGAATGGTTAAATGACGGTACATAAAAGCAGTAAGCTGTAAAGTAGTAAGCTTGTGAAAATATGTACGTTTATGACTGTTAAGCAAAAACATGTATGCTCTTGTTATTTTTATACCATCTTTTTATACCTTGTTTTTAAGCAAATAAATATTATTCTATTCTATTCTAAAATATTATTAGCCAGTAGACCTCTACTGGCTAATAATATTTTGAACAGCTTACTGCTTAGATAATAGCTTACTGTCTGGGCAGTCAGGCCCTTTGGGTAATGGGCCTGACTGGCCAGACATTCAATAACATTTAAATACGAATATCGTATTCGTCTGAAAAATAGTGACTATCTTTTGCACTTCTAAAATCGCAAAAGCACTCTATGAAATCTATGCTGTTTGGACAGCACAAAAAAAGTGTATAATAAACTCGTAAGCAGAGACGAGAGACATCTCCTATTTCAACCATCCGCACCTCCGACAGTTTTCATTGGGTAGTCCGTACTAACTTCGTCGTGGCGGCAAGTTATACTTCCTATCTATCTATGCTAGCCTAGTAACTTCAAACGTTTGTGATTCGTCAGCGAAGCGAAACTCTAGATTGGAGGTCCTAAGTTTGTTTAAGGAAACTAGTCAAGTACTATTTAACCAGTTCCGTTATGACTGGTTTTACTTCATGTACATTAGGGTAAGATACTTTAATTAGACGGAGATTCGCAGGTTTCCTAGTGACAACTTATATAATGAATCAATCAATCTGCCTAGCCTTTTCCCAACTATTTTTGGGATCGGTTTCCAGTCTAACCGGATGCAGCTGAATACCAGTATTTTACACGGGGCGACTGCCTATCTGACCTCCACAACCCAGTAATTAGGTAATATGATACCCCTTGGTAAGACTGGTTGTCAGACTTTCGGGATTTTGTCAAAGATACACGAATGACAGCCGGGACCAATGGCTTACGTTCTTTCCGAGGCACAGAGGAGTCTCGGCTTGTAAAGAATGTCTTCCATTAACAGACCCACCCCGGCAAGAACAGCTTAACTTGATTGATCGACCTGTGCAGCTGTTTTACTTAGCCACGAGCTATAATTACTATTTTAACAGTATTCATTGCTTTATTTTTGTTTACGAACAGACGAATTTTACAAAGATAATGAACGGTTTGTGAACGGGTGCCGTCAGTTGGGACTGGTCATTTCTTAGCTGACATGGCTTGTTTTTAATTTATTTTAATTTTTGAATTGTTCTTTGTTTTATCTTTTTATAATGGCCGCTTCAAATGCACGTCTTTCTACATTGTGCTCACATGTATAATTTCAACATGAATGATGTGACCAATATTTATAAAAATTGTCTGTGGAGTTTTTTGCCCGTTCTTCTCCATAGGTACCTACTACGCTTTGAAATGGGCAACTAGCTTCATATTTCTGACTGACCGACTCCTTGAGAATTCAAGAGTGCCTGTAAATGGTTTAACTGAAATAAATGCTTTGAGTTGAGTTTGAGTTTAATGTTTTACCTGTTTTCAATATTACAAGATCACGTTCAGGACGAATAAAAAAAAACGTGTGGCACTCGAGGACTGCCGCGGTAAAGCTATTGCATAGCATTTGTAACCTCCATACTTCCTATTTGTCAACGCTACACTTGGGATGATGACGTGATGACATAAAACAAAAATTACGTTCCCATGACAACATCACGTTGTCATGGGAACCGTCATTACATGGTAGGCGGAGTGGGGGGTGTTAGGTTTTTTTCGTTACGGAATTTCTTGATTCGGTCGCCGCGCTCAAAGCCCGCGATAAAAGCTATGCAATAGCTTAAAAACGGCATAAAATTATCATAATATCATAAAGCACAGTCGACACTCCTTGTCACCTTGTCAAGGTCATAGGCATAACTCGGAACAAACGTTAACAGCTACATGGTATGTCAGAAATTATTAAAAAGATAACACTGTTACAGTCGAATACTTGATTTCATAAATAGATAAAATCCACCCGCTTAATTAGGGCGAGATATGGTCATGTCCATTTTGACCGATTTATCTGGTCAGATAAAATATTAATTTGGGCGGTTTGAAAAATCCAATCATGAGTAAAATTGTTAATCTTACATACACTATATGGGGTGGCAGGGAAATCGACTTGAAAACTGAAATCATGGATTCAGTAGGTACATGATTCTGAAACCCCTGCGTTGAAATTTTTCGTTGGTTATTAAAAAAACTCTGCTGTTCCATACATTTAGACCGCGTAGGTATAGCACTTTTCTATGAAACAGCTGATTTTTTAAAAATAACCGGCAAAAAATTTCAACGCAGGGGGTTCACTCTATATAAGGTCTACTTATAGTATAATGGAAATAATAACATGATTGTATTTCCACTTAAACAAACATCAGCTTAATGCTAGTGTAAATAAAGTTGATTTTAGACTGATTAGTGCTGTTGAAAAAGCCATAAAAATATGAAGTTTTAGCGCAAACTGAACCTTATATGTAGGCATTACAGTTGGTTTTCCCTAAAACTCGTGTTTGTTTACATGTTACATACTTACATAAACTTACGCCTTCTTCCCATGGAGGTAGGCAGAAACTACAGAACACCACCTGCTACGATCCTTACATACTCCTTTTGCCTCGTTTACGTTCATACATCTAGTCATACACGCACGCCGGTTGCGAGTACTACGCGCCTGACCTTTCTGAAGTATAATACATCACCAATAAGGTCAGAATTATGTCCTTCTAGGGCGTTAACTAATTTTGGAACAAACAACAATAACAAGAACAACTAAAGATCCCGCAAACAGGCGTGATGCGACTGCGCGACACGTAGAACAATTTCTATGAAAACTTCTCTCTTATTCAACGAATTTGGATCAAGCTAGTTTATAACTATATTTATTTTGCAGTACCTGAGCGACCGAGCTTTGCTCTGGTGAAAATAGAGAATACTCATTTTTTTTTAACCTATTTTGTCCCACTGCTGGGCAAAGGTCTCCCCCATAATTTTCCAGTCTTACTTATGTTGTACCTTCTCCGGCCAGTTGCTCAGGAACGAGTCCAATTCGTCACGCCTACGCTTTTTAGGCCTGCCCCGGTGGCGACGCCCGTCATCAGGCACCCACTTTGTGGCGATCCTGGCCCATCTGTTTTCATGCATCCTATAAGTGTGACCCGCCCAGTCCCATTTCAGCCTCGCAGACTTATCGCCAACATCGGCGACACCTGTCTTGGAGCGTATTTTGTCGGTGAGTTTGATTTTTAAAATGCTACGCTCCATTGCTCTTTGGCAAACCTTGAGTTTGGACTTCTGAGCCTCGGTCAAAGACCAAGTCTGAGCGCCATAGGTTAGGATAGGCAGGATACACATGTCAACGAGCTTGCGCTTTAAAGAGATTGGAAAGTCGCCCTTCATTAGCGCCTTCATGGACCAGTAGCTCCTCCAGGCATTTTCGACTCGACGGTTGATCTCTTTGCTCATTTAATAGTATACGATAATTCATACTAATCTCATGTATAGTACATACTAATTCTATGCTGCCAAGATAGTAGGTACTTATTAATTCCGTGCTGCCATTTCATTATTCATTAACTTGTTCTCAAGTTTAGGTGACCGAGCTCTGCTCGGGTGAAAATAAGGAGAAAACGATTTTTTTCCAGATTATGAGACCTAACTAGATCGATTTTTTGCCCCCGTAAACCCCTATAATTATTGCAACTTTCATCGAAATCGTTAGAGCCGTTTTCGAGAACGTGATGATTACAATCATATACAAATAATGCTCGTTTTAATAGTACAGGATAAAACAGCTGCTTTTACAGACAAAAATATTACATGCATTTAAACCCAGATCGGAATCTTAAGTCGGCTTTCGTTTAAATCTTTCTTTGAATTAAATATCGCTACTCAGTTGCAGTTCAGCTTTGTACCATTCAAATTGATAAGCTGAAGAAATCCTTGAAAATGTCTGCTAGCGGTTTTATCGAATCACTTAAGTAGCTATTAAGATTCCCAACATCTAGTTTCTATGTAGTTAGATGTAGTTGTGACCTCAAGTATAATATAATTAGTAGTGACTGGAGTAGCAGATTGATTTCACGGACTCGCATCATGAATAGTCATAGAAATCAGAACATGGAAAAGCCTTGATTGAATAAAATAGTGTTAAAGTAAGGATTTTTAAACTACTACATTAGACATTTATAGAATGCGATAAATAAACATTTAAAATATATTATATTGTTTTTATAGTATACCTATCCTTTTCTTGGAGTCCGATCACCTATATACCTACTATTAAAAAGACAGCAAAAAAGTTTAAACATTTACACATTACAACATTTGAAATTCCTTAAAAAAATCTTAATAATTTCAAAATCCCGGAATCCCGGAGACATATCCATAATAATAAATACGTGCCAGTTCATTGACCCCAAATCAATCTACCTACTCCGATCACTGATAATTAGGTATAATATAAATATTTTCAGACCTGTACCCTAATTGCGTAATACAACACAATCAAAATTTGTTTCGATTTGAAACAGATTGCTAATCCATTGCTTCATAAGTTGGAAAAAGAAAATCTGTTCAACAACGTAAGTGACGCAATGAATGTTGTTGAAATGTCAAAATGAAACAAATTTCGCGATATTGTTTACGAAAATAAGTTACGCAATTAGGGTACAGATCCTTAACATACGAGTAAAATAAGTTGGTACTTACTAACTTAAACACGTTTAATAAACTTTTATGTCATATATCTGAATGACGGTCTGTGTGCCGACATCCAGTGACATATTATATTGTTATCCACCCTGCCGGCTACAGTAGCCACGAGGCTGTTGGGGTGCACCCAGCGCATCAGTGATGCGATTCGCAGACGTAGCAATGAGCCGAAATCCGGTACGCGTGCGTCCGCGAACATCCCCGACACGCTACAGAAGCGTAGTAACCCCAGCATTACCCGGAACACGTTATTATACTGAAATCGTAGAGCATTGTACGAGCCTTGTATATGTCACCGTATAATTATGAACTTCGTTAGTTTATAATCTATCGGTATTATTTCCGTTAAATTATAAACTGTCGAAAAATTGTGAACTGCAACGAACCATTTACAATTTAACGCATTATTTTTCGCTAGTTTATAATCTTTCCATGGGAAACCGACAAATTGTGAACTGGTGTCAAACTTGCTTGCGACGTAACGCACCTTGCGCTAATATTAAATAGCCTGCCTGGCTGCGAGCAACTTGGAAATAGCGCTCGCTCGACTCGTGTGCGGTTGGTCACAGTTCTAACCTAACCTAACCCATTTCACCCAGTTCACAATTTTTCGACAGTTTATAATCTAATGGAAATAATTCCGACAGATTATAAACTAACGGTTCTCACAATCTTACGGTGACATATTTAACTGACCCACAGAGCGCACGCATTATACCGTTATAAGAAAAGAAAAAAGAAAGAAATAAAAATAAGAAAGAAAAAACAAGTTAAGCAAGCAGAGGTGGACCTATTAGTACAACCACATTTCATGTCTGGTTAAATAGTCATGATCTCAGAGACCAGCTATGAGATGCCCTACAGAAAAAAAAAACCAAGTTTAAGTCCCATGTTATAGGGAAACAATAGTCAACAGAAAGCCAATTACAAGTCTCCGCGTTTAGAAAGAGTTATAATAGAATTTGTGTTGTGAATATACACGCAGTAACAAATTACCATCATCATCTGCCTAGCCTTTTCCCAACTATGTTGGGGTCGGCTTCCAGTCTAACCGGATGCAGCTGAATACCAGTATTTTACATGGAGCGACTGTCTATTTGACTTCCACAACCTAATGACTAGGTAACACGATACCCCTTGGTAAGACTGGTTGTCAGACTTTTGGGCTTCTAACTACCCGTAACGACTGTCAAAGATCTACAAATGACAGCCGGGACCAACGGCTTAACGTGCTTTCCGAGGCACGGAGGGGACTTGGTATGTAAAGATGGTCACCCATCCACGGACCAACCGCGGCAAGCGTAGCTTAACCTGATCGATCGACCCGTGCAGCTGTTATTACTTAGCCACAAGCCCCTTACAAACAAATTACTATATACTATATTTAATAGTTAAATAAAATAAAATAACCACTTGTGTCTGCAATTGAAAAGTGAGAGAAAAAAAAATGTACTGCAGCTAAAGCAGCTGAGTTAGCTGATGTCACACTGGTTGTAAAGAGATGCAAGTCGTGTTGTTTCCAATTACGTGCGAAGCTCAAAACAATCACAAATTATTTATACGAAAGACAGAATTACATCAAATTAGGCTTCGAAAATAAATTACATGCCTCATTTTCCTGACACAAATCTAATTTTATTACTTGAGTTATATTAAAATTAGGTCTGGTCTGATATTAGGGATAAAAATGTTTTAATTTGTTTCTGGCGCTGGCTTGTCGAAAACCAAATCATTCTGTGGAATAAAAAAGTAATTTAAAAACTGAAAAGATAATAAAAACAAGCACTTGGTACTGGCACTGAAATCTTTATACAAAGATTCCAGTGCTTGTGTTAGGATAAATGGGGCATACACGAACTGGTTCTGCATCTCGAGGGGTGTTAGACAGGGTTGTGTAGCGTCACCGTGGCTGTTCAACTTGTACATGGATAGGTAGTTGTCTGACAGATTTGAAAGAGAGTGAGTGCGGATTGAGGATGAATGAGTTGCCTGTCAAATGAATGGCAATTGCTGTCAAAACGGTGAATGCTCGATGTTCTGTTACAAGTAAATAAAGAAAAAAAAAATTAAAAAAAAAAACGTGTGGCACTCGGGGACAGCCGCGGTAAAGCTATTGCATAGCATTTGTAACCTCCATACTTCCTATTTGTTAACGCTACACTTGGGATGATGACGTGATGACATAAAACAAAAATTACGTTCCCATGACAACATCACCGTCATTACATGGTAAGCGGCGTGGCGGCGGCGTGTTAGGTTTTATTTTCGTTACGGTTTTATTTTCGTTACGGAATTTCTTGATTCGGTCGCCGCGCTCAAAGCCCGCGATAAAAGCTATGCAATAGCTTAAAAAAAAAACAGAGAAAGCTTAAACAGTATTGTGTACCTCACGGCAAATGGAAGTTCTAGTCTATACTCACCTTTTTAGTCACAGGCGTTTTCCCTTCTCACCACATGCCCGATTGCCCGTACCAAGACAAATGATTTCCTTTTAACTTTTCTGTCGCTGGTGCTGGTATTATTTTATAAAAAATTTGCTGATCCAACCAATAGTACGTACAAAAATTCCATAGAAAACAGGACGTTCAGTTTTTCTCGAATTTAAACATTTTCCCGTTATACCTATTTAAAAAAAATCTCTCCGTAAGAACCTGATTCAAAATATTATAAAAAATTTAAAACAAAAATTTGCCAAATCGGTCCAGCCGTTCTCAAGTTATGTGCTTACCAACGAACATAATTTAATATTTTAAATGTTTAATTTCTCAACATTTAATAGTAAATTCTCGTCTCATTCGTAGTTATTAGTATATTCGTAGTCTAGCTGCAATGAATACGATAACAATTTAAGAGCACACATTAATTCTAAAAAGGGTATTTTTCAACGATCCAATTTATTTAAATGGGCTTTTAAACTGTAAAAACATAATCACCTTACTGCATTTGCATTGTATTTTAAAGTTGGATTCGCACACGAAGGGTTCCGTACTACCGTACAATATTGAGCAAACAAACGAAGAATATTATTATTTTTCATCTTAAATTTAAAAAAAAATCGCAAATATAAATTTGTATTTCATAATGATACTATGAATTAGAAAGTTATGTTTTGCAGTTGCAGAAAATCACCCATAGTATTTAAATAAAATACCTTATGTTTTTTTTTATTCAATATCAAAATGTTCTTATCTTTACTAAGCTTTAATTAATCTGTGAAACATTTAACTGTCTACCTATGTTCATGAGATACAGCCCGCTGACAGACAGACAGACGGACAAACGAACAGCGGAGGCTTAGTAACAGGATTCAAAATATTTTTATGTGATGAAACAACAAATTAATTTGATAATCGGACTTTTTTCATTACTTGTGCTATAAGCCCTTGCTTCTTGCCAAATTTTATAATTCTTGGTCATCAAGGTTTTGATTTATTTGCGAGTATCAAAATATGTCGCATAAATGACCGTATCTTTTTATTGCGGCGACTTAGAAGCATGATTTTTTTTCAGAGCTTCAAGAGACCGTAGATCTACATCTTTTATATTAATTTCAACTTGATATTTTTATGCGTTCCCGAGAAAAAGGGTCTTGATAGACTGACAGACAGACAGATGGACAATGAAGTGATCTTATAAGGATTTAGTTTTTTTTTTTTAGGCATTGCATCTCGTAGTTGACCTCTGAGATCATGACTACTTAACCGGGCTTTCCTGTGGTTGCCTTAAGCTACTACACTTAAAACCTCCTCCTCAACTGGGGGGAGGACAAGAATACACCTTTAAAAAAAAAAGTACGGAACCCTAAAAAATTAACTTTTCAGTTTTATTATTAGTAGATAAGATATCCCTTTAATTTATTTCATTTGAAACGTTATGTAACCTGTTACAGGACTATTGATAATCCTTAACCCATTTACGCCCAAATGAAATTCAATTGTTTTTATTTATACATATCTTTATTTTTTGTAGCCTTAGGCCTGTATTACAAATACTTTGTGGTCAAAATTATGAAAAAATAAAAATAGGTTGTATTTTCAGGGTGTACTTTTTATGGTACACTGGGCACTTATGAGTGATAATTGCCGAAGCAATCTTTATCAATGCAGAGAGTTTTCTGGCATCGTATACACTGCCATTTTATGCGAGTATGGCATAAAACACATCGTAGCTGCTTGATTAGCTTTCCTGGGTTGTGTCCATTGTTGCTCGGTCTTGGTCCCGCTACGACTGATCCTGATGGGCGGCTTTTGGTTCTGTTACGGAGTTGTAGATAATTACGAGCTATGTGTCTTCTAAAAGCCAACTGGTCAAAGCGCTCTCCTCCAGTCATAGTGTGTAGACGCCAAGCGTTAGTTACACTCATATCTAGCAAGTAGGTGAAAATAGCCCACCATCATTTTTTGCCACGAATACTTACTCGATACAACGATATAGATCCGTCCATCTCATCTACACCACCCATCCCTTTATTGTAGTTTTGAAATAAGCGCGGAATATTCACGTCCACCTTTTGTCTACTCTGTGAACACCATCGTTTTACTTTGCCAATAGGTTCAATTGTGTCAAAATTCGTACCCATGGTACATACACTATTATCTTTCCACCTTACAAGCAACAGTTCATTATTGATATCAAATCTATAGTCAAAATCTGCTCTTGCGGACTTTTTCATGTTTTTTACAGGGCGTAAAGGGCATTTTTTTGTCCGATTATCTCGAATTGTCCCAGTAGCTTTATATCCAGACATCTTCAAGTCTTTCAACAAATCACAACTTGTAAAAAAGTTATCGAAGTATACTGTATGCTCTTCTGGAATTGTCGGCATTTTTGCCAGTAGCGATTTCACAACTTTGGTACCAAGAGGTGCCTTTGTAGTTTCAGTTGTTTTTCCACAGTATAAATCGAATGAGTAGCAGTATCCATCGGAACTAGCAGCCACCCAATTTTTATACCCAAATCTTATGGGCTTGCCTTTTATGTACTGTTTTGATGGGTGGTGGCCATAGTATCTTATCATAGACTCATCGATAGATATATCTTCATGAAAAACGCCGTACTGACAGAATTTTTGGATCAAAATATCACACAGCGGCCTTACTTTGAACATTTTATCTTGAGAAATAGTAGCTAAACTATTGTCTACCAAATGCAGATTCTTTTTTATATCCAAAAATCGGTTTCGTGACACAGCATTTGCCACAAGAGTTACTCCAAGATCTTCGTCATAGCTCCAGTACTGGCGTTCTCTAGGTAGTTTATGATATCCAGAAAGCATGAGCACTCCCAAAAATCCGCGTAAGTCATCTTTGTCCATTTCGAAACCATGTCTATTGTTCTGTCCTGCATATAATAACGTATTACGTATGATCAGATCATAAACCTCCTCATCAAATATTTTTTCAAAAACCTCTATAGGTGAAAGACCTTTCAGTTGGTTTATCACTTGGTTTTTTCGTAACGGACATGTGTTATCTGGTAATTGAGATGAAGATGAGTAAGATGGTGAACACTGTCTCCACTTAGGCATGTCACGTGACGGTGAGTCACAGCGACTTCTCTTACTGGACAAAGGTTCATCGTCACTATCTTCCCATTCAGAAGAATCGTGACGTCGGCGCATCACTTCTAGAGTTCCTGGTACATCTCTAGGTAAATCTGAGGTCTGCAAGTCATCTTCACCTTCTTCTTCGTCGGTAACAATAGCGGGATCTGGCGGTACAATCACTAAATCATATTCATCATCGTTTTCATCTTCAGATATAGCGTTGACAGCTTCTTCGAGTCCTTGAAAGTTTTTACAACCTCGAAACAATGTCATTTTGTCAAAGACCTGCATAAACAGATAAAAGGATATTTCAATATCACTTGTACCCATTGTACTAAAAAAACGACAGTAAATAACATCGTTCTATAAGTCTTACGAATTGCACAGAAATGCAAGGCAATTTGTCATTTGATTTACTTTACCAAATAACCTAATTGTTTTATACAAAATTGCGCCAAATTACACGCTAAAAAATATAAATAAGACAACTGAATGCACTTACCTCTCCATGCGAAAAATGTCGACCGATAAATGTCAAAAATGGCGGCAATTTTACTGTCAAATGACTTTTTTTTTTCAAATGTATTGTAAACAGTGACATCTAGTAATGGTATGGAAGACTAATTCATCGAAAAACAAAGAAGTATTCTTTTAATAAGGATTTGAAGAGGTGTCGTTTATTTAGTACAGAGGGCGCAAATGGGTTAATATTATAAATGCGAAAGTAAGTTTGTTTGTTACGCCTTCACGCTAAAACGGCTGAACGGATTTGGATGAAATTTGGCACATACATAGATGATGCCCTGGAAAAGAACATAGGACACTTTTTTTTTCCCACGGGATCGAGACTTATGCGGGTGAAACCGCGGGGCGCAGCTAGTTTAAATATAAAAAGATGAGAGAGAAGACAAAGGTGATAGTGATTCCGGGCTGCTGCTAATAATTTTCTGAAGGAAAAACCCAATAAAACATAACCTGACCTGGGACTCGTCCTATTTACAGAATAAACAATTTAATTTAATTTAATTTTCACCATGCAGGCCCAGTGCGGAATTTTTCTTTTAAATTTTTGGTGCTAAGACATATCGGTTTCCACACGATATGTTCCTTCTCCATTTTGAGAGCAGTGGTGATGAAATAAATTACACCACCAAAGTGCCAGAGCCTGAGTTCGAATCCACGTCCTAGATCACGTAAGTAGGGATCGTTAACACTGGGCTACCACCGCTCTCAAAAAAAACAATCTGAAATGGCTACGGAGCCGGAAAAAACCCAATAACACTTTGACCGACCTGGGATCAGACCCCACGATTACCAACCAGGCTTGCGACCACTAGATCTAAATCTAAAGTGATCAATCTAGGCGCATACATTACTAGGCAGGAAGGCTCCTCAAGGCCAGAAGATCTGACATGTGATAAGGGTATTTTGCATACTACCCTACAAGACGGCTTTGTCCTGTATTTGTAATTTATGTTAAGCAATTTCGTATCGAGGGTAATATTTTTTGCGTATTATAATGAGAAAAAAGGAAATATGTAGGGTACGTACGGATTGAGAAATGTAGGGCGAATAAAATACAATAGATGTAGATATATTTAGTAGCCTGTTCTACTTAACAATTCCTAAAGAATCATAAAAAACCTTGTAAGAAATCGACACGTGCTTCACCTCTACGCTTTTACAACAAACTCCACATTGACATTCGAAAGTTACCCATTAAACGATTTAAAATCTGTATTAAAACCAAACTTTGTAAAAAAGGGTATTATTACACAATTTCAGATTATTTAGAAGATAGAAAAGCTTGGGATTGAACTGCTCGCTCTGCTAAGCCTTGTGATAAAACCATAAAACTAGACATTTTAATTATTATGTAAAATCAACATATACCAGTTTTATAAACACATTGATATTGTTGAAAATTATATTCAAAATGACATGATTACTTTGTAAAGTGAACTATTGTGAATGTGAGGACTATGTGGATATTATTTTTATTTCTCTTCTAGTTTTAGTGATGGTCTGGCAGTTTGAGTAGTTTTTGCGGCCTACCCAAATGTTCTTTCTTTGGTATTGCTCGTCGAGTTGAGCTCCTTAAGTTCTAAGTTGAGCTCCACGATTACTGACAAATGCTTGCACTGACTGGACAGGTCCACTCAAATCTGTGTGGTTCTTTCCTCAAAAGACCTTTTCGGACACTAATCTACATGGTCCTCATATGGCCTGACCAAGATTATGTCTGGACTTTAAAAGAGTCTGCGACCTCTGAGTTTGTTTCGGCCTTTCTTCTCAGAGTAGTCAGATAGGAAACGCCCAACTCATTTAGCTTATTTTTAATATTTTTTTTATATGACGTGTAAAAGTGATTCTGATATCCTATTTACAGAATAAACAATTTCATTTCATTTCATTTCCTCTCAACGAGGCATCCTCAGGATGACGATTGACTTGTCGCGAACCCGAACACGGTGTGTTGCCACACCAAGTACCGAACGCTGAGACAATGCCAAAGCAACGCCAACGCAACGCAAGGTCACGCCTGAATTAATTAGAATTTTAGGGCGAATTTCACCAATGAAATTGATCATGCGATCAGCACATCTGAATCGAGTTCGAGAGCTGTCAATGTCATCATTGCTATGCAATATTGACACTGGCAGCTCTTGAACGCGGTTTAAATGTACTGATCGCGTTTAGTTTCTTTGGCGATATTCGCCTTCAATGGGAAAAGTGGTTCATGAAGGTAAAATTTCCATTTCATTTAATTCTTTAGAAAACAACTGAAGGCCGATTCCCTCAATTAAAAACGTTCATTTAGTAGCAAGCTCATATCAGCGACAATCAACGTCAAAAACTGGTGAAAATATATTTCTTACTCGCCGTTTATTTTATATTATTATAAAATGTTTTTCTTTGTCGCCCGCTACAGAATGCCATGATTGCCCTAGAAACATTTTTTCGTCACATAAGCCTAAACAAGATTCCCAAAAATTAAGAAAAAACCTTTTGATGCCTCAGTCGTCTAAAAAACTTCTTTTTCCAATAATTGAAAAACAATGTACGAACTTAAAGGTTCGAAATTATTACTAAAGCATAACATTAGTAACAAAAATACAAGAAATGGAAGTTTTAAGAACTTTAGGTTAAAAGCGTACAAAGTACTAAGGAAAGCTTTTAGTAAGAGAAACCCAAAAATCCTCAGTAAGTATAATATCTTTAGTATTAGTCCTAAGGGAATTAATAAGGTAGATAATAATGTGTCTAGAAAGAAGAAAAGAAACAAAAAATTGTTTACTCTGCACAAATAAAACGCACATTTAATTTTAAAAACCGTCACGAAAACCAGTAAAACTTTACATCCTGAAAGAATTCAAGGGAAATAAATGAAGCCAAAAGTTTTTAATTTCGCGAGCTACCTTTGGGGATCCACCTTGAGCTAAATGCCATCTCATAATAAGCATCTACTGCTTAAAAAATCGACCAAGTGCGTGTCGGACCACGCACAATGAAGGGTTCCGTAGTTGAGATGAATTTATCCCTAAAACAAACTTAACATTGTAGTTGAAAAGTATGTTCTCACATACATCGATATGCGTCAAGGTCAATTCTCCAACTGCAAATGTAAGTTTTTAATCGCAAATTTTTTTTTTTTTTTTGTGTTAAAACTGCAAATTAACGATTTTCGGAGCTTTTTCTTTATATAAAGGAAAAAGCTAAAAGAAAAAAAAAATTGGCAGGAAGCAAGGTCTCACAACACATATGTGTTGTGAGACCTTGCTTCTTGCCAAATTTCATGATTCTAAGTACCGGGAAGTACCCTGTAGGTTTTGATTTATTTGCAAGTATCAATATAAGTGATGCATAAATGGCCGTATTATTTTTATTGCGTATACTTAGAAGCTTGATTTTTTTAGATCTCCAAGGAACTGTATAATACACTTACGTATTTGATATTAATTTCAACTTTATACCTCCACGCGTTTCTAAGAAAAATGGTCTTGACAGACTGACGGACGGACAACGAAGATATCCTCTAGGGGTTCCATTTTTTTCCTTTTGAGGTACGGAACCTTAAAAAGGACAAAATACACACATACGAAAGTAGCCAAAAGCCTCGTATTCAACCAATAAAAGTTTGTCGATTTTGTTTATTGGTTGTTGTCTCAAGGCCACGGACCAAAGACAATATTGCGTAATTACTGTTGCGACATTGGCAAATGACAACAAATAAACATAACAAAAATAAAATGCCGACTGCAAAGTTAACGACTTTTGTAACAAATTATAAGAAAAATTAACCCGTGAGAAGTTTGTTACACGGAGAGGCGCGCGCGAGCAATTTACGCACACTACTTTAAATGCTCACTCATATTTCTACTTTAATAGTACTTATTGGCTTATAATGGATTTATATGAATAAAACAAGGTTTAATAAGTAAGAAAATAAGTATTTTAATTAAAGCTATGAAATATAAATGCAACTTCTAAAGCAAATAACAAAGCAACTTATTTTTATTTTCTAATTTTGATAGTCTTCATATAAATCACAATAAAAAATCTTAAATAACAAAAACTTAAAAAATATACTCTTTTATGAGATTAACACTAGGGTGCCTCTTGAAACACATTGAACACATATATGTGATATGTTCGGTGCAAAATAATTGCTTGCACAAAGTGCAAGCTTTTTTGACCTATTGTCTATTTTTACGTCTAGGACATTTTGAACAGAATCCGCTTAGCCTAGGCTCGGCAAAAGGGCTAGGAGCCGGCACAAATCGCTTCATTAGGAAATTGAGATCTGAGGATATTTTCTCCATGCATTCATCACTAGAATCCTCTTCCAGCCACGATGCTTGACGTCGATCGTCCATTTTACATGTCGCACCTCCGCTCAAATAGTGTTTTAACTCAAAAAAGCAAACTTTCGAGAAAAAGGCGTTTGAAATTTATTGCAACGTTTTTTTTTTTCATTTTTCGGGTCTTAAACTAAAAACTAACAAAATTAGCGCAATGAGTTTTTTAGTAAGTTAGAATAGTTTTTGAAGCTCTAAAAAATGACGTGTTAGGTATCCTGAAAATATATAATAAAAAAATGAGTTGTGACACTATATGCGATAAAAATAACGAAAAATTTACGAAATATTGTGTAACTAAAATGATTCAAAACACTTTCTTGATAAAAAATACAATAGAAATATAAACTTATGACTTTCATCAACTCAGCAATAACTGATACTACTTAATAAATCAAATATAAATCCACTTTATAATCATAAATGAGTTAGAACTCAAAAATAACTATTAGGAAAAAAAGAAAAGATTTTTAACTAGCCTTAATCACATATACTGTCATAACTCGACAGACAACAGTTTATACAGTATTTAGATACACGTTTAGATACAGAAGACCTCGCGCATTTCGTGATGTGACACTGTATATGTTTGGTATGACTTAACTTTCATTTAACATTGTAATGACACTAGTGCCATCGCGGTATAAATAAAATTAAACCATATTTATGACACTGAGACAAAATTTTGAAGTTTTCTGAAACGAATGGTAAAATAAAACAGATTTTAAAATTTTTCCGAGTTGTTACACTATTTGAGTGGAGGTGCGATGTGTGTTGTAGCTATAAACAAAAAATATTATTATTGAGTATTTACGTAATAATAAAATTATCCAACATAATATGAATAAATGAAATAATATATTTAAAAAAACAAAAGTACCTTTTTTATTGAAAAAATAAATACTCACACGGATGGGCGCGTGATGAGAAAATTACCGCATGATGGTACGTGGCTTCCACAAACACTTCGCTGCGCGGTCGCAACAGAACTGACCGGTATGAGAGTTGCGTTAGGGGGAAGGGGATGAATAGTTAGACAGGTATCTAAGCATTTGAGACGTTAGAGCGTCGGTATCACCAAAAAATTTTGGTTTCAATTTTTGTGTGAGTAAATTGCTCGTAGCGCGCCTTCTCAAGGGTTAAGCTGTGCGTCGCATTTATGCAAGAACAGGTCATTGCTCAGCAAAATGCTGCGACTTTGAACGAACCTAAATAATCAAAAATAAATAATCATTCAATAAATAACTTAACTTAGGGATAATAAATATTAATTACGTAATATACAATAATAAGTAAACGAACAATAATTAACAATATAAAAAATAAATGGTTATTTTAATGTTACTAATAAATAAACGTATATATTTTATAAAATAATAATATTAATATTAATTCGTAAATTGAATTCTGTATTAATAAATATATAACTTACTACTTAACTAATAATACAATTGTTACATTAATCGACCAGTGCTCTTCCTCTTCTCTCCTACTTGATCTATGCTGTGCCCGACAGGGTCCATAATTGTGACTAATATAATTATTTCCCTACCAACTATATACATTATGGTACGCAATAAAGAATTTGAGATTTGATTTGAACCTATCGTCAACATCGCTGGTTTTCAGCAATTACCTCTGGAATGACGTAATGACGTTCCCCTGTCTGTCTCGGCTTTATCTAATATAAAAACCGGCCAAGTGCGTGTCGGACCACGCACAATGAAGGGTTCCGTAATTGGGATGAATTTATCCCAAGAACAAACTTAACTTTGTAGTTGAAAAATATGTTCTCCCATACGGAATGTATGGGAAAACATGTTTTTGCAACTGCAAAGTTAAGTTGGTCGATTATTACTCGTTAACTTAGCTGTGATAGTTTTTCTTTTAATTTCGTTATATAAACTACTGTTTTGATTTTTTTCACACACCCAAAACCAACTATTTAGCCGGCAGGGGGGACACACACTTGACTCTAACAAAAATTAGCACTTTAAAGCTTAATATTTCGCAAACGGATCCCTGAATCCAAAAATGGTTTCCACAAACTCATAATGTTTTTAAAGGACCTTTCCAATGATACCCCTCACTATGGGTTAAAAAAAGAAAAAAAATAACATCACCACTTTACTTGTATGAGAGGTACCCTAAAAAAATTTTTATTTCATAATTTTATTTTATCACTTTGTCGACGTAATTAATATGTATACCTATGTCAAATTACAGCTTTCTAGTACTAAGGGTCTTGGAGCTAGACCGCGGACAGACAGACAGACAGACAGACAGACGGACATGACAAAACTATAAGGGTTCCTTGTTTACTACGGAACCCTAAAAAAGGACAACATAATCAGCCTATAATGTTCCCACTGCTGGAACACAGGTCTCCTCTCTTTGAGAGGGAGTGGGCTATAGTCTACCACGCGCGCCGTGTGCGAGTTACTCGATGCCACATATCTTCGTATTCTTTTTTATTCTAGGACATGCCGGTTTCCTCACGATGTTTACCTTCACCATTTTAAGAGCAGTGGTGATGAAAAAATTAACACAAAGTAAAGCCTGCCTGGGTTCGAACGGCGTTCCACGACCTATACGTAAGTTGGGGCTGTTACCAGGCCACCACTGGTCAAAATAAACAAAAATTAGAATATAACATGATGAAAACCTTTACGAACCTGAGGGCCTAGACAAGTGCAAATATATAACATGTAATAAAAACCCTGTCCGATCCGTGAGGGTGTTATTAGGTATCGTACCGAGAATCTATTTATGCAGTAATTATCCGAAGAAGAGAAGATTTAAACTTGACACAATTTAAACGTAAACTAAATAAATTGTTAATAGATAAATGCTACTATACCATTGACGAATTCCTAGTTGATAAAATTTGACCATTTTATGTATTTATGTTTTAATGTAATATTCATGTCTACAAATTTATTACAATCTAATATTATCTTGTTTTTAATTTCTATTGATTATTGATTTTATTGATTGTTCATTATGTTTCATGTAATTTTTAACTTAATTTTAATTTCTAATAATTTAATTTAACAATGCATGCCTTTATAGGGTAGATTTTTGAGCACTATAAAATATTTTTAAGACCCTGTTGTATCATCAAAAATCGCATTAATAAAAACTTTGAACTTTGAACTTTTGAACTTGAAAGAAAAAAAAAAAATGGAAATTTTGGCGGGAAATTACATGGGGCGCACGGTTGTCGTTTAGCGGGTGTCTGTCTACAAGTCATAACTTGACCCCTGTTGAAAATTTCGTAATTTTTAAAGGATTTGGGGTAATTTTGGTACCAAAAATGAGAATTTAAAATATCAATAACTATAATAATATAAAAAATAACAAAAAAAAAAAATATTATGTTATTGCAGCACATAATAATATGGCCCCTTTTCGCCCCTTTTCGGGTTGGACAGGATTTTTTTAAATATCTTATATATAAAATTCTCGTGTCACAATGTTAGTTACCTTACTCCTCCGAAACGGCTTTAATGATTTTTACCAAATTTTATAAGCATATTCAGTAGGTCTTAGAATCGGCTACTATCTATTTTTCTTACCCCTAAGTGATAAGGGTTGTCTGTTGGTACTAATTTTGCCGCTATACATTTATCTACCCATATAATACCATAAAATTCTCGTGTCACAATGTTAGTTGACACTCCTCCGAAACGGCTTGATCGATTTTTATGAAATTTTATATGTAAATTTGGTAGGTCTGAGAATCGGTCGTAATCTATTTTTCATACCCCTAAGTGATAAGGGTTGTCCACCCCAAACAAATAATTGGCAAAACAACGTTTGCCGGGGTCAGCCAGTATTGTATAAAAGTTTAGCCCTTAATGGAAGCCTTATCAACAACCTGATTCATCTCGACCACAATCTATGTTTTAGTAATGAAGCCTTTACCTCAAGTGTAAAGAGGCTTCTAAATAATTGATCAACATATTAATTAAAATTTCACGTCCATTAACTACTAAAACTTAGGACAAGACAACGAATAGTCTTTTAAAACCACTTCAGAAAATTAAGTGGTGCCTTGACTGTCATATAATTTACAGGCTGTTTCATTTTTAACCGACTTCCAAAAAGGAGGAGGTTATATGTTCGTCGCGTATGTTTGTTTTTTTTTATTTTTATTTAGGTCCACCGATTTCTCCGTCAATTGTAGACCGATTTTGAAAATTCTTTTTTTGTTTGAAATGGTGTGCTCTCGAATTGGTCCCATATAAATTTTATTAACTTTGCTTGGATAGTTTTTGAGTTAGCTACAAAATACGTATTTTTTTCCCACTTAGTATGTAGATGATATGTTAAGTTTCTGTCATTGGTAGCAGATAGTGGTATTCGAATGTGTGTGGGGTAGGTACCACAACTAAAAAGTGAAAAATAAAATCTTTTTACAAAAAAAAAACAACCGACCTCCAAAAAAAAAAACACTACAAAGTGAAAAATAACTTTAATTTCGGAAGACACCGTCTTGGGTTTTGTATTTTCGTTTTTTGCCACCGACTTCCGAAATTAAAGTTATTTTTCACTTTGTAGTGTTTTTTTTTTTGGAGGTCGGTTGTTTTTTTTTTTTGTAAAAAGTTTTTATTTTTCACTTTTTAGTTGTGGTACCTACCCCACACACATTCGAATACCACTACTTATCATATCATCTACATACTAAGTGGGAAAAAAATAGCTAGGTCGGTTGTTTTTTTTTTGTAAAAAGTTTTTAAAATAAAATGAAACAATAATAAAAAGTAATGGTTTAAATAATTAGTTTAGTGAGGAGCTTGTGGCTAAGTAATAACAGACGCACCGATCAATCCATCAGATTAAGCTGCGCTTGCCGGGGTTGGTCCGTGGATGGGTGACCATCTTTACATACCGAGACTGCTCCATGCCTCGGAAAGCACGTTAAGCCGTTGGTGCCGGCTGTCATTCGTGAATCTTTGACAGTTGTTACGGGTCGTCAGGAGCCCGAAAGTCATCCAGGCTTACCAAGGGGTATCGTATGACCCAGTTACTGAGTTGTGGAGGTCAGATAGGCTGTTGCTCCATGTAAAATACGAGTATTCAGCTGCATCCGATTAGACTGGAAGCCGACCCCAACATAGTTGAGAAAAGGCTATGCAGATTGATTGGTTTAAATAATTAGTTTCAACTCATCGTCTAATGAGTTTTCTGAGTTTGCTCCTATTTTAATAAATATGAATAGATAGGTGTTAATTTTAAACGGTTACATGGTACATTTGTCATGACGTATTTGCAACGATAGATAGATAGATGATAGAATATTCTTTATTATGTACACCATAAAAATTACAGACATTAATTTAGAAATTTTACATTGGGTGACACAATGGGCGGTCTTATCGCTAAAAGCGATCTTTTACAGACAACCTTTGGATGGATTTAAATGGAAAATGAGAGAACAACAACAGACAACAACAGACACATAAACAACACAACACAACAGATACACAGATACATAAAGCATATAATTACCTATTTAAATATATATACATATAAATATTAGATAAATAACAGATATACATAAAATTATAAACATGAAACAAGAGCAAGGAACTATATGTAATGATGATGTTTAAGGAGAGAGTAAGTGTTTTTTTACCAGAATTTGACGGATGTGAAGACGATGCTCACTTTTAGATTGCGCACTCCTATGGGATGAAAATGTCTTGAGGAGAGTTCAGAGTATGAATGTGGATAGTTATAAGAGTAGGGGAAGACCAAAGAAGCGATGGATGGACTGTGTAAAAGATGATATGGCGAGAAAGTGCCAATTTGTTTTTAGGGTTCCGTACCCGGAGAGCGCCAAACGGAACCGTACTAAGCCTCCGCTGTTCGTCCGTCCATCTGTCAGCAGGCTGTATCTCATGCTGTTCTCATAGGTAGACAATTGAAATTTTCACAGATTATGTATTGCTAATTGCTATTGATTCTATGTCAAGATGTTTCTTTTTTTGAAAATTTTTGTTGCAATTGTATCTTATAACATCGCCTTGGATGAGTCTATAAAGGTATTAAAATTATGATTAAAATAAATAATAATCATAATGACAAATAAGAGAGCAGTATCGAAGAAAAAGAAAGAAAAATAAGTTTATTTGTCACAGAAATACGTGCATAAAAGTAGAGAATAATAAAATAAAACAATAGATTTAAATATAATCACGAGCACAAAACAGAAATATGAAGAATATTATGTTGGGTCTACTCTTAAAAAATTAGAATAAGGGTCAAAATAATGATTATTAAAAAAAAATAAGTTTATTTGTCACAGAAACTCGTACATAAAAGAAGAAAACAATAATTCAATAGATTTAAATATAATCACGAGCACAAAACAGAAATAAGAAGAAGATTGTGTTGCGTCTACATCAAAAAAATTGGAAAAAGTGCAAAATAATGATTATTAAAAGTAGTAGGTAATACAATACAGTTTATATGAAGCAAATATTAAAATTAACTTGTCACTTAATCTACTGGTACTGCCTACAATTTCCATTATTTAAATGTAATTTTCTTTTTTATTTCACTAGTACCACAGATAAATACATATGGGACACTCCTCAAAATAATTTAAATAAAAATGACTCTTGCTGCGACACAATAAAGTGCAATTCAGGTCACACAGCACTAATCACCTACAGTTATATTCACCTAGAATTTTCCTCTCTTTCTATCGCGTAACTTTTATATCTTCTGACTACGTTACACTCACTGAATTGGCCCGACAAGACGGGCCCGTCGCGTACCTGTAGCTTCATATCTAAACTGGTGAGTGTTCCATCTGTATTTATCTGTGCTAGTATTGCATTAAGTAAGTCATGCCCCTCCCACGCTGTTCCGACAGTAATAAATGAGCTAAAAACTTTGTAACAAATATCTTCATTACTGTCCGAAATAAATCACTCGTGCAATCTCACTTGGAAAGTATTCTCACCTTTCAAACTTTTGTTTTAGTTAACGATTAACCGGAGTTTTATGTTGCAATTAACCAAGTAGGTAAAAAAGAGGATTCATTACTGTTTATTTATTTAATCTTTTTGCAACTTTTTACAATAGTCAATTGATTCAGGCGTGACCTTGCGGAAATCCATTATAAAATACAATAGACGTTCATATAAGTAGTAATAACTATTCCTAAAGAGCCAAAAAAAAATCCTGTAAGAAATCGACACGTGGACACAACATCGACACAAGTCAATCGTCATCCTGGGGATGCCTCGTTGAGAGGTGAAACACGTGTCGAATTCTTACAGGGTTTTTTATGGCTCTTTAGGAATAGTTAATTGGAACAGGTTACTAAATATATCAACGTTTATTTTATTGTTTTACTTTTTGTACGCGACTTGAGGTAGGAGTTGACTGATAGAAAACGTCATGTAAGGAAAAAGCGTTATACCCCCTCCATGAGAATTTCTCTCTCTCTCTCTCTCTCTATCTCTTTATATTATTATACGAGTGTGTGCGGAACTTCGTTCCTGACGGGGGTCCCCGGACCGCACAAGTTCTTTTTTAGATATTTTTTGTTTCGAAATGGGCCTGCTCTTGACCTCGATCTCGTTTGATGGAAAGCTATGTATGAGGTCTACGATGGAACGTGCGAGCTCAGAAGATGCCTGTTCACTCTTGATTTGAAAGCTGACGGGTTTTTTTTGCCTACGTTGTGTACAATAAGGTATTTAATAAATAAATAACAAGATAGAAAAAGTATTCACAGCTGCAGCTGCACTAAATAAAACCGTATTTAATTTCAGTCATATCAGTTTTTTCTACTCAATTTTATTCACTTTTCGACGACTAATCGAATTTAATTTTGATCACAGTGCAACATGACATTTGTTTTCCCCGAAGAATTTGGCAGCTACGTTAAACTAATGCCATAAATCGGGCACAATTCCAGGCTGATACTTCTTCTTTTCGTGTGGTTAGAGACTAACCTGGTGTCAGAGTTTTAAAGCCGCCCATGGGCCTCTGACTTGCCTTCACATGCCGTCGAGAAATATATCTCTCAGGCATGCAGATTGCTTCCGGACGGTGAGCAATGGGTAGCTCGCCGTCCGATAAGGACCAAGCCCGGGTCGACGGCGCGTTGTGTTCCACACGCGCCTCAAAGAGATGTCAGCAGAATTGACGGGGTCCGCTAGGGCCAATGCCTGCCGGGTGTTTGAAGAAAACTGATAGGGAAATCGTGGCCCCCGGCAACAGGGCGACCGAAGGAACACGGGTGGGTTTTAGTCAGTAAGAGTCTGACATGCCCTCCCGCTCCGCCTAGAGCGGGAGAAGTTATTTGGTAATTTCCACGGAACAGAAAAAACAGGGTAATTTCCCACCCAAAAAAAAAGGCATGCAGGTTTCCTCACAATGTTTACCTTCACCGTTTTTGAAGCAAGTAATAATTGGACAATACGCACATGAATCCGAAAAGTCAGAGGTGCGTGCCTTGGGTCGAACTGGCAGTCTGATGGTCACACCACTAGGCTATCACTGCTATAGTCTGATACTAAGAAATCGTAACATAATATAAGATTAGAAATTAGAGGATTAGGCAGAGGTGTACCTACTAGTACACCCACATTTCGCCAGTTATGTTTCATCATCATCATCATCATCATTTCAGCCGAAAGACATCCACTGCTGGACATAAGCCTCCCCCAAGCACCTCCACTTCGACCGATTCTGTGCTTTCCGCATCCAGCGGACTCCTGCGGCCTTCACAAGGTCATCGGTCCATCTTGTAGGCGACCTTCCAACGCTACGTCTTCCGGTACGCGGTCGCTACTCCAGAATCTTTCGGCCCCATCGGCCATCCGTTTTGCGAGCAATGTGCCCTGCCCATTGCCACTTAAGTTTGGCAATTCTTCGGGCTATGTCGGTTACCTTGGTTTTGCTGCGAATCTCTTCATTTCTGATTCGATCACGTAGGGAAACTTCAAGCATAACCCTCTCCATTGCCCTTTGGGTGACTTTTAGCCTTCTGATAAGGCCCATTGTAAGCGACCACGTTTCAGTACCATAATCATCATCACTGGCAACACGCACTGGTCAAAAACTTTCGTCTTGAGACACTGTGGTATGTGGGACGAAAAGACATTGCGTAGCTTCCCGAACGCTGCTCAGCCGAGTCGGATTCGACGATTGACCTCTTTCTCGAAGTTGGACCTACCTAGCTGGACAGTTTGTCCTAGATAAACGTCCACAACTTCGAGCGTAGCGTCTCCGATCTTCATGAGAGTTTGTGTCACATGGGCATTTGACATGACCTTTGTCTTGTCCATGTTCATTTTAAGACCCACTCTTTCGGAAGCTCTACTGAGGTCATCGAGAATTGCACTGAGATCCTGAGTTATGTTTAAGTCATATTTACATATGACTTAAACATAACTCATATTACTATGGGGCGAGCCTATTTCTATCAATTGGGCACTAAAGCAGATTCCGGGCTGCTACTGAGAAATTCCAGATGGTAAAACCAAGTAACACTTTGCCCATCCATTACAAATTGAGATCTCGCCGTGCCTTGGAATTCACATAAATCGTTGGTCTTGGCTGTCATTTGTTTATCTTTGACAGTCGTTACGGGTAGACAAAAGCCCGAAAGTCTGACAACCAATCTTACTTGCAGCGCTTGAGTCTGTGTGTGCCGGACCGCTACGTGTGGAGGCGGCGCAGCCCGCCACTGGTACTGGTACAGACGCCAGCACATCAGGCTCAGCATCTGTTATTCTCTGAGTGAATTCACAAGGAATGCATTGTTTGTAATCTAATGAATTATATAAATTATTTTATGTTTATTTAGATAAGTATATTTTTTTTTAAATTAAGTTAGGATAAGCGCATTTATCGCATTGAGTAAATAGTCCTGTAATGGTAAATGTAAGTTGAAAAATAAATAAATAAATCTGTCAAAATTTAATAGATTTTCAACTTTATCGCTGAAGTGTAAGGTTCAAAGTTGATTGGAAAAATTTGACAGTTTCGGGTAGCTTGATGTGCTGGCGTCTGTACCTATAGCTAGAACTAACCTGCTTGCCAAGGCACCCCTTACCAGAGCTATCCGTACCATCAACGACCTTCAAACTCAGATTGATGTGTTTACATGTTGTTTTAGTGAAGTCGCAATGGTATTACTATTTATTCTCTATTTTATTTTAATTATACTTAATTTTAACTTCGTTTTTTTTTTTTTGTACTATGTTTATGTAAGTAATGCTATGTTTTTGTATTTTTTCATTTTAATAGTGTGGTTAGTTTTATAGTTTAGTTTATTAGTTAAAGTTCTTAGCTGTTGCATTAAGGTAAACCCTGTAACGATAGTTTAAGCTGATATAAAAAAAAAACTAAGGGGTATCGTTTTAACCAATAACTGGTTTGTGGAGGTTAGATTGGCAGTCGCTCCATGTAAAATACTGGTATTCAGCTGCATCTGGTTAGACTGTAAGTCGACCTCAACATAGTTGGGAAGAGGCTAAGCAGATTATGACCTAGATAATCTGTCACGAACTACATAAAAGCAAGTTAAAAGTTGTATTAACATATTCGCATTCACATCGCGAAGTTTTCAAGAACTTGACAACTTGCCAAGGCTTCCACTAATTATAATATGTGGAACTTTTGAACTAGCTTTTAGAACATATTTAAACTATGAAGATGCACGTGCTGTAAGTTTTGGGAGAAATTAATTTTCTGCACGAGTCTACAAATTTTTGGTATTGTTCCGTGACAAGTTCGAAATTCGCTTAATATTCTTCTTTTATACATGAATAAATCGTTGATTTTCATTAATGAGCTCTTTTATATTTATATGTCCGTTCATGGCGAAATATATGTCTATGCTGGTTCCGTAGCCTCAGTAAGGACTAAACTTAGATATTTAATTGTATCATTATTTTTTATATTTAAATTTTTTCCCGAAACTTTTTCCATTTCTTCAATTTGGGATTTGTATAACTTTTATTTTAATTTTTTAAATTGTAAATGTAATTTGTAAGTGTTACTTAAAATATGCATGCTAGATTCACATCTAGTAGATGTCAATCAGACATATTGTTTTGTAGCTATTTTACTCCTGTTTGTACATCAGTTTTGTGAATTAAATTTGAAAAAAAAAAATGTCTAGAAAGAGTCAGTATCGCGCTGCATAAAGACTAAAACAAAAAAGCCAACTTTTTTATGTTGGTGTGCGTGACAGCTACGTCTTACACTCGCGTCACGTCATTGTGCTTTTCTAGTGTGCGTGCATTTAGCGGCTAACAATTGGACGCTATTTTTTTCGACGATTTCGCAGCTTTGACTGTGTATCTAGACATTATGTTTTTATATCTTTGATAGAACTATCTTCAACATGTTTTATAGGCTTGTTAATGACATTTCAGACTAGTCTAAAGAATAAGTTTCCTCACCAAATATTATTTCGCCATAAGTCGGATTTCGATATTTACTTCATTAATGGACACGATCTCACTTATTGTCATTTGATTGGCACCAATCATCAGTTGACAGTGCGCATCAAGTATTTCAGTTGTTGGAAGAGGGCACTCTGGATCATATCTTTTTTGAATGCTCAAACAAAATTCCACCTCTAGATCTCTATAGCCGCCTCCCTAAATTTAAAATTCCTCTTCCGACTAATTCCCTCCTTGCTAACACATTCTTCTCCTGAACTGCTCGTGGCGCTGATGACTTTCATCCGTCACAATAACATAAAATTATAAATTATTCTGTCTGTGTGGTATGCGTATATTTTATGTTCTAACAATTATAATATTTCTTTATTTTTTGTTTGTTTCAGTCCCGTACTAACCCAGCAAGGTCTACATTGTGATCAACGGTATCAATGAAATCGAAGAATTTAACTTGTTTTTTTTTCACTTTAGACACTGGTAGAATAGTCAATATTGGCTTTGCTTAGAAGTATTTCAGTCAATAATTTATTGCGTCGTTTAGTTTTGTTAGGAAGTTAGGTACTATGAATCACCGAAAAGTTTGGATAAGAGAGACACCGGCTGGTGAATGTCACTCTAGCGGAGCGTCGCCTCGATCATTGCGTGGCGGCTGCTTTTGATATCCAGGATGATGTCAGGGGAGCCGCTGTTGTACCACGTCCACGACGAACTGCTATATTCCGGTACATTCCTCATGATATTGAAGCTGCTGACTAATACGATGACCACCTCTGGTAAAAGCTATTCTGCGCCTTTATATTTATTAATCAACTAATTCAAATTATGATTGCAAATATTTCTTCTCCAGAATTTGAAAACTGATTACAATATGACCCGGTAATATTTCATTAAAATTAATCCAAACTTGTAACACCCTTTGTCTTCTTCAAAATAAGTTTCTGTTATAAAGTTATGATATTTTGCTTTCTCAATGTTTAATTATATTATTTATCGCTTTATTCTAGTCCCATTAAATTTAATATCTTTATTAAATTAATGAAGAATTATGACGACAGAAGCTTAGAATTCAGTTTGAGGTGAAAATACCTTTGTTCAAGTCCGGGAGAGAATTTAGTAATTTTGATCCTTTAATACATAATGTTGTAATGTTTGGTGATACAAAATAATATACATTTACACCTAAACTAAAAAAGTCATGTATAGTCAAATATCAATCTGCCTAGCCTTTTCCCAACTATGTTGGGGTCGGCTTCCAGTCTAACTGGATGCAGCTGAAAACCAGAGACTGCCTATCTGATCTCCACAACCCAGTAACTGGGTAATACGATACCCCTGATGTATTGTAATGAATCATATTTTATATTCAGGCTCACAACCTAACCGAAAATTGTGAAACTTGAGATCATGCAGAATATTTTAATAATGGTTTCCGATTAAGTATTTTCTATTAAAATATGACAAGATTATAATAAAAAAAATGGACAAAAACTTTTTACAAAAAAAAACAACCGACCTCCAAAAAAAAACGTTAAAAAGTGAAAAATAACTTTAATTTCGGAAGTCGGTGTCTTGGGTTTTGTATTTTCGTTTTTTACCACCGACTTCCGAAATTAAAGTTATTTTTCACTTTTTAGTTGTGGTACCTACCCCACACACATGCGAATACCACTACCTGCTACCAGTGACAGAAACTTATCAGATCATCTACATACTAAGTGGGAAAAAAATACGTATTTTGTAGCTAACTCAAAAACTATCCAAGCAAAGTTAATAAAATTTATATGGGACCAATTCGAGAGCACACCCTTTCAAACAAAAAAAGAATTTTCAAAATCGGTCCACAATTGACGGAGAAATCGGTGGACATACATAAAAAAAAAAACAAACATACGCGACGAACATTTATAACCTCCTCCTTTTTGGAAGTCGGTTAAAAATAGTCTGAATTAAATGAATTTTATTTTAATTATCATCTCTTTGAAGATAAACAGCTTAAATCCAGATTCAATATAGTAAAAAAGCAATCTAAATTGAACAGAATTTTGTACTTAGAACCAAATCACCTCGCAATCGTCTATATGTATATTTCCACGAAAACAATGAAATAAAGATACCTCTTCAGAACTCGGAACAACCCGGAGCCATATTTGTGACAATTGTGTGAGAAAATCGGATGTGTCTCTAAACTTTGCACTTACACAGTTACGAGACCAAATATTGTGTAAAATCTTCTCAGCATGATGTTAAACTAGAAACGAAGTGTTGTTTGGTCGAGTTTGTATATTTTGACGAAATGTCAAGGATTTTTTGACCTAAAATGGAACAAGGATTTTTTAGTGCGTGGTCAAAGTTGAAACAAACGCCGCCATCTTGTTCTTTCAATACAATTTGTCTGACAATCTTTATATATATAATTCTTCTGTGAGTGTGTATGTCACTGAAATCCTCCTAAACGGCTGAACCGATTTTGATGAAATTTTTGGTGTGTGTTCAAGGGGATCTGGGAATGGTTTAGATTCACAATCGGACCCGATAGGTGGCGGTATTCGGTCAGGACAACGTCTGTCAGGTCCGCTAGTTTCATATATGTTTACCAACAACGCCACCCTGTCAATGTCATTCAGCCGTCAAAAGATGCTTGTAGCACTGATTACATTTTAAAGTGTCTTGAGACAAAGTTTTTTTTTTTTTTGCAGATAAGGGATTTTTTATTACTATTTACTAGCTTCGCCCGCGTGGATGTCAGAAAATATCTCACGGGAACGTACTTTGTGTCAATCTAGGTTTTAAACTACAAGGTCCTGCCCACGACTTCGTTCGCGAGCCTATAAGTTTCCTCAAGCGTTAGGCTATCCAATGCAAAAAGAATTTTTCAAATCCGACTAGTAGTTCCGGAGATTACTCCCTACATACAAACTTACAAAAAAACAAACAAACAAACAATTTCTTTTAATATCTTCACTCTTTATAATATTAGTATAGATCTGTGTGCCAAATTTCATCTGAATCCGTTCAGCCGTTTTTGCGCCAATTCGAAACATACATCCAGACAAACAGACAAACGGACAAAAATTCTAAAACTAAACTAAATTTGCGGCAACAGACTCGTTCCCACAGCTCGTAGCAATTACTTTTTTCAAAAATCTTCAATGTAAGTACAGTTTTGACCTCGTTACGTACTATTTTATTAGGTTTAATCGGTATAGATTTATTGTGCATTAATTAATGTGTTGTATTTTTTCTTCTGTTATGCACCAAATATAGATTTATTTTACATATATACTTTATAATAATATATAAAGCTGAAGAGTTTGTTTGTTTGCTTAATCTCAGGAACTACTAGTCCGATTTAAAAAATTCTTTCAGTGTTAGATAGCTCATATCATCACGCTAAGACCATTAGACCAATAGGAGCGGAGCACCGAAAAATAATGTTTCAAAATCGGGTTTTTTTTTCCTTTTGAGAGCTTCCGCTGCTGCGTAAACGGTTAAAGTTTCGCAAAAATCATGTATGACAGAATTGTTTCCCTTCAAAAGTTCTAAAAAAAAGTCGGCGACAGCATATGTCTATCTTTTAAGGTTGGCTTACTACAACCTTTTTTATGCTAACCAAATTTGTTCTAAAATAATGCATTATTTATGAACATGATATTAATCCTTACCCAAATAAATACGCCCAAAGTAACTATTCCACGCGGACGAAGTCGCGGGCAAAAGCTAGTAATTTATATGGCAAAACAACGTTTGCGGGGTCAGCTAGTCTATCTGTATTATGCTGCCGCAGACTATCCGTGGTTGTGAGACTATTAGTTACATGTCGGGAAACTTCCAAGCTTAACAGCTGCATTCTGGCTAGTATCGTTATGCAGTGTATCTCAGAAATTTTATACAAATTAATAGGTAATATTGGCATTGAATAGTAATTGTTTTAGGAACGGTTTAAAGCGACGATAACTGACTTTTTATCATTTTATACTGAAGATAACGTCTAAACGAGTAGTGTTAATGATTTGGAAAAAATATATGTCAAATTAGAGCATTTTTTTAACAACGTTTTAATACAGAAATATTTTAGATTATGTTTATATTACATAGTGAAATTCATTTGTAAAGTTATGTCCTAACGCGGATAAAAAACAGAATCCCGCAAAATTTATCAAGAGTATTTTTCTGAAACCTTCACCATTTTAAAGATAATTTAACTGTAGATGTTTAAGTATACGTGTTTTATTAAAATAGGTACCTTTTGTTTTATGTATAACAAATTAATAATGTGTCTAATTTGGGACAGCGCTCCTTGATGGGCGAGTACTATTAGCGCACTAGTTCGCGGAGACGGCCATTTGCCTATACCATGAGCATTGAACATGGCGCGCGGACACAGACGCACCCCCATGCCACTTTTCCTGTTTTTATATTTCTATGGGGCTGGACGTACGACGCGTTGCGTGAACTCTGTACAGAACACGCAAACTAACTTAAGCTAACCACTCAAGGTCAATGTCATGTAAAATAAATGAAATAAAAGTTTATTTTCTAGATTGTTTTACAAATGTTTTACAAATTAAACCTAGGCTAGTTTTGAGTATAAATAAGTTAAGCATCTATAGCCGGACTAGGCAAAAACTTGTATTTGTTTTGTTTTTTATTTATCGGCGTCTTATCAGTGTGTTTCGTCAGCAACACCTGGATAGATGAGGATAATTAAAGTGTGTGTAGACTGACAAACAATTTCATCAGAGGAGACAACAAGAAAACAATTCAGTTTTTACGAAAAAAAAAAATGAAAAAATACTCAAATCTAAGTATGGTTTGACCCCTAAATAAATTATCTAACCAATAATGAATTTAGCCTACGCGAAATTCTCTACTGTTCTACTTATCTTTTTTAAGAAGATTTAGAATCAGCGCACGTAGAACGCCAATCTTTTGCGACAACCATGTTATTAAGGCAATTTTCTTAAGATGTCTGTAGCAATTTGCCTCGGTTAAAGAAAATTTCGATACAAATTAAGGTTAATATTGTTCTTGAGGCAAAAACGCTTTTTAGCGAAGTTATCAAATATTATTAACGTCTCGTCTATAAAATGTTTTTTTAAGATGCCAGGAATTCTTGTAATGCTTTTTTAAGCCGTCGTGACTAAGAATTAGGCCAATATTTTGTGCGTTGTGGTGTTTCAAAGAGTGATTAAGGATAGACTCATCTTAAATTTATTCCTATACTAGCTTTTCCCGCGGCTTCGCCCGCGTGGAAGTCGGAAATTATCCCATGAAAACGCATTACCGGGATAAATATTATCCTATGACGTGTTAATCCAGGTTATAAACTATCTGTCTGCCTCATCTAAATCCTATTAGTAGCATAACATAATGATTGAATACTATCGAGAATTCATGCAAGCCTAGTACTTTTTGTTAGGTTACTGCTCAGAAATTGTGCACAACGTCTAATGATTGAAATGCTATCTTGAATTCATGCAAACCTAATACTTTTATGCAAACTTTGAAATAGATTGGACCAAAGATTTTTTTTTTTATTATTTTTATTATGAGATACTTTATTCACCTAAATTTATTATTTTACAGTTTTTAACACAGCTAACTATTTACATTAGGTACTAAATTAAAAGACTAACTAACTATCTGTATAAATAAAAATAATAAAAACAAAACGACATTTAGGCGTCGAAGTATTCGTCCGCATCGCTGTCATCCGGAAACGTGCCCAGAAGACTGGCAGAATTAGCATTGCCACGTTGAATGGCAATGCTAATTCTTTGGCCAAAGAACGAGCCAGCCCTCTGGTCACGTGAAGGAATCACGTTGTAAAAAACAGATGTAACCAGTGTTCTTGGGTTTTTCCATCAGGAATTTCTCAGTAGCAGCCCGGGGTCTGGATTTGTGCCCGGTTGATGGCAATAGGCTCGCCCCCTATTACATAGAACTTAAACATAACAGGCAAAATGTAGGTGTACTATAACTACACCTTTGTCTAGCCCTTCGGGGATTACTGGGGTGATGTTATGTGTAATAAGAAAGGCAACACGGGTTACTGATGTTTAATAAAAATGAAGCAGGAATACAGTTATAATAATCTCTTACTTTTACAAAAAGTCTCTAAACTCAAACTCAAAGCATTTATTTCAAATAAACCAATTACAGGTACTTTGAATTGTCAAGGGGCCGGTCAGTCAGAAAAATGAAGCTAGAGCTAATCACTACAAGTGCAATTTTTAAGCGACTTCAAAAAAAGGAGGAGGTTCTCAATTCGACTGTTTTTTTTATGTTGTTTACCTCGGAACTTTCGACTGGGTGAACCGATTTTGATGATTCTTTTTTTTTTTGAAAGTTGGTGCTTCCCGTGTGGTCTTTGAGTTGGGTTCTTTTCCCACTTAGTATATGGATGATATCTTAAGTTCCTGCCACTGTTATTTACATAGCAGGTAGTGGTATTCGAATTTGTGTGGGGTAGGTACCACAACTAAAAACTGAAAAATAAAAACTTTTTACAAAAAAATCAACGTGTTCACAAAAATGTTTTTTTTTTTGTAAAAAGTTTTTATTTAATTTTTTAACCGGCACAAATATTTCCTTATTTCTCTTTCGTACTCCATCACCAGACCCTGTTCACCATCTATAAATAACATTGCACCATACCAATGAGCCCAAACACGATACTTGTGCTGTAAGTTGGCAAGGGGGTATTCTGCAAATTTCAAGTGATGCTGCAGCATCAATTCAAGGTTACTATATCCTTCTAATATCATTGAAGAGAGATGATGGCGCTAGTTGCCACGTCAACATTGGCTCCGTATTCAAAATATCATAAAAAATACTAAACATCAGTTTTAAAGTCTAGTTGTAATATCTATCAGTCATTTTATATGTAGTGAATACCGTCCATTGTTGGCAAGAGAGTATCTAATGTGATTTGTGAATAAAAGTGTGATAAAAAGAACAAAGTCTTACTGAGTGTTCATAATCAAAGTTATTCACTAAAATACATAAACAGTGTATAAACCGAGTGATAAACATTAACACCTATAATTCTACAGTATAAAAACAGTTGCATAATAATGTTTAAAGCTAAAAACAAGTGAAACTGTATCGTTAACATAATTCAAAAGTGCGACGCTAAATTCTCGACCAATCAAAACAAAATATAAAAAAACGAACTTTTATTCCATTCAATAAAACTCATGACACATCCACCTATTTCGACAGTTTAAGTGCGTGTCGATATAGCTTATTACAACGTACGTCGAATCGTCGGTACCTGGACTATGCGTCCTAAGTTCAAACCCGACCCAATCCGATAACATTTTGTTTTTTTTTGGGTATTTGTTTTTGAAGACTAGAGTTGTTATTTGAATTTTTTGCTACTTTTTATGATTTTCCTGCTTTTCTTTTGATGATTTTCTGCAAATTTTGTTAAACATTCTCTGAAAAGATGGAAAACTTCAATAACGTTACTATAAGGAAAAGTCGAATGCGACGTTCTCTTTCTTATTTGCCCAATGAATCCATTGACAGTTTGGCATCAAACTTAAGCGCTAAAAGTATGATGGACCTATCAACACACCTAAAAAGTGATGAAACATTCCACTTAAAAAATACAATTGAGAATCTTATGGAGCAGATCATGAGCCTTCATCTTGAAATTGAAACGCTAGGGTTAGCGAATGCCTCATTGAAACAAAAATTAGCTGACGAAAAACTTAAAACTGAGCACTTCAGGAAAATATGCACCAGGAGCACACATACCAATTGTACAACTTCTTCACACAATACAGTAATCTCCAAAAAATATTATCCTAATAAAAGCAAAATATCCGCTAGAAAATTAGACCTAGACATCAACTTCCATACGCTTGAACCATCTTCCAGCAGTACCGTTACAGATATTCTCAGAAAAGAAAATAAAAATGAAACCAAAGAAACTGATGCCAAAGATTCAACAGAAACGGATTTAATTGCAATCACCGAAGAGAACACACAAGAGCTAAGTGAGCCGACCCTACTAAAACCAAAATCACAGGCAGTAAGCAGCAAACCTGGAAATGGAAACTTACTTATTTTGTCGGATGACCAAGGGAAAGGTATAGTTCAAGGGCTACTCAAAAAGGAAAAAGAAAATAAATTTATTATTAATAAATACTCCATAACAGGGATTAGGAAATCAGGTGCGACTACAGAAGAAGTTTTGTTATGTTGTAATAAATTAGCGGAAAACTTTTCAAAAAATGACAGCGTAATTATAATGACCGGTAGAAATGATTCCAACCCTATTAAATTTTTGGCTGAAATGGCTGCAGCAATTAAGCTACTGAAGAACTGTAATATATTTATTGTAAATGTTAAGTGCAATGCATTTCTGAATGAGCGTAAACTTAATTATGAACTGAAATTACTTTCACAAAACTATCACAACTGCAACTTCATTGAAGCAAGTACCTACAACAGCGTTATAGAACAACTTTTGTACAAAATAAACAATGTCCAATACTACAATAAATATCTTCTTTATAACAATAATAACGTAGTAATAAAGGAAAAACCAATATGTTCAGAGCATATTAAACAAGAAAATTCTAAAACTATTTCGCGTCCGGTAGACGATATATTGGAACCTATAAATCTACCAGTTAAGGGAACTATTCCATATTATTTTCCTCAGGTTGTTAAACCACAAATGTCGCGTATAAACACTTCTTCAGACAACGTTGTAGTAAGTAAAGAACGTTTTTTTCGTAGCTAATAATAACCATAAGAAAAGTAGCAGTTTAAAGTATAGTAGAAGTAGTTTTTCAGTACTACATCAAAATATTGCAGGGGCTTTAAACAAACTACAAGATATTGATTTAACTATTAATGAAATGCGTGATTCTCATATAAATATAGACGTTTTGTGCCTGAGTGAACACTTTGTTATAAGAGGGGAAGAAAAATACCTCAAACTTAATAATTTTTATGTCGGTGCCATTTATTCACGGCCTGATCAGCGGCGAGGGGGAACATGCATACTATGCAAAAATTATCTCCAAAGTACTGAATTAAAAGAAGTAAAAGAATTCTCCATTGATAAACACTTTGAGATTTGTGGATTAGAAATTAAATCAATACATGTGATCATAATTTGTATATACAGGACCCCCTCATCTAATCTAAATATATTTTTTGAAAACTTGAACAAAACTTTACTGAAACTACAAAATAAAAAAAGTAAAATAATAATAGCTGGAGATTTTAATATTAACCTTTTAAATAATGACACCAATTGTACAAAATTTAAAGAACTCATTTCAAACTATGGTATGCGGTGCCACATTCAAGAAGCCACCAGGTTGAACACATGTATTGATAACATCATCAGTAACATTCCAAATATAACAGGTAAAACTTATAATGTTTGTTTATCTGATCATAATACAGCACAGGTTGTTAAATTCGAATATTATCAAAAACCCATATCTGGCTATTACTTCATGACCGTAAATGACCTGAGTAAAGACAATGTCAATAAATTCATTGAACACATGAGTAAATTATCTTTTACCGATGTTTACAACATTTCAGACACTAACAATGCTTTTGATAACTTTCATGACACAATCACCTTATTTTATAAATTATGTTTCCCTCTCATAAAAGTAAAAAAACAGTTCAGTGGTAAATTAAAATGGATAACAAAAGGAGTTAAAAAGAGTAGTAACACTAAACGAACACTCAGATTTAAATATTATCTAAATAAAACCAATGAAAATAAAACTAGGTTTATGGTATACTCTAATATGTTAAGAAAATGTATTCATAACTTACAATCTTTATGTAATCTAAAGCACATTGCATACTCAAAAAATAAGGGTAAAGCTTCATGGGATATTGTTAAACACAGTACAGGTAACGAAAGGTCTCGAGAATATATTAATAGTATAGTTGACGATGATATTACTGCAACATCAGGCTTGGATATCGCAAACCTATTTAACAATTTCTTTATAGATATTGTTGAAAACAACGCAACCTTTCAAAACAACACTTATGACCTAAATATTAAAAGTAACGATAATAGCATATTTTTAAGACCTACTAATCCTGCTGAAATTTTTAGCATCCTAAAAACATTAAAAAACACTAAGTCGTCTGGCTACGATGGTATATCTACAGATCTTCTAAAACAAATCGCTCAATACATTGCAGAGCCTCTTTCATATATTATAAATTTATCATTAGAACAAGGTTGCTTCCCGGAAAAACTCAAAATATCTATAATAAAACCGATGCACAAAAAAGGATCCAAAACAGACAAAAATAATTATCGACCTGTTGCGCTTATACCAATTCTATCAAAGGTCTTTGAAAGAGTTATGTACAAGAGAGTCCTTTCTTTCTTGGACAAGTATAATATGCTTGCAAAACAGCAATATGGTTTTAGGAAAAACAAATCCACCTCATTAGCAGCATTTAACTTAGTCAAATCCATCCTAAATAACATCAATTCGAAAGTTACAACTTCAGCTCTGTTTTTAGATCTTAGTAAAGCTTTCGATTTCGTAAATCACTCCATTCTCATTGATAAACTGAGTAAAATGGGTATAAGAGGTTCAGCCCTAGAATGGTTCAAATCTTACTTATCAAATAGAACTCAGATCACAAGAATCACAAAATTTGATGACAAATTAAATATTATCACCGACTTTAACTCTCAGCCTCGACCAAATTACTTCGGAGTTCCACAGGGAAGCATCTTAGGGCCACCACTATTCCTTGTATATGTTAACGATCTGCCACAAGCTATAGAACAGGATTGTGTTCTGTTTGCTGATGACACAACGGTTATTCTTGATTGTAAAAATGAGGAATCATATGAGTCTGATATAAATAACACTTTGAATAAAATTATTACTTGGTTAGATAACAACGCTTTAAAAGTTAACGTAGAAAAAACTAAAATAATCAATTTCAAAACACAGAAAAATAAATATACACACTTTAAAATATCGCATAGAGATCAAATAGTAGAACAATTACATAAAACAAAATTTCTTGGTATAACACTTGATGAACATTTCACCTGGAAGCAGCATATCGATGAAATATGTATGAAAATCAATAGGTTTGTTTTTGCTTTAAAGAAAGTTAAAAATGAGACATCCAGACAAACTGCTTTAATGGTGTACCACGCCTATGTTTGCTCCGTCATCCGGTATGGTATAATTGTCTGGGGAAACTCTTCTGAAATTTCTAGAGTTATGTTAGCACAAAAAAAATGCATACGAGCAATTTTCAATATGGACTGGACTGATTCCTGCAGGCCAGTGTATAAATCCCACAACCTTCTCACAGTTCCTTGCATTTATATTTATGAAATCGCTAAGTTTGTTAAAACAAATCATTCACTTTTTGAACTTAATAATAATACAAATAAACGAAAAGCCACACCATATTTATTAAAAATGCCTGTTCCTAGGATTGAACTATTCCGACGCAGTTGCGTGTATATGGCGCCACTTATTTATAATTCAATTCCAAATTTTATAACTGATCTTCCTTACAGAAAATTCTGCGTAGTACTAAAAAAATGGCTCATTTCACATAGTTATTATTCAATAGGTGAATTTCTAAAAAAAACTTCTTGTCGGTCCTATCATTACAGGAATGCATTGTAGAACAGACTAGAATATATTCAAATCTATGATTGTAGTATTTTTATCCTGTTATTTTGTGTTGTCCCAAACATGGACATAGTCCCAAATGTATCATATGTATTTTTTTTTTTAACTAGTTGTGTTGTGTAAATTGAGGATTAATTTACTTTAATTCGTGTCTAAACAACATTTTCAACTTTAGTTGAAGATAATTGCTTTTTAGCCTCACCATAATATTTGCATGCCAAAATATGGCGAAATGTGTCATCGCACAAGAATACTTAAATAACATCTTTGTAACCGCATTTAAAGCAAATAAATGACTTTGACTTTGACTTTTGAAGTAACAGAATACCAAATTTCAAATCGATCAGACCTGTGAAAGATAGTCACATCCATTCATCAGCAAGAAAAGAGTTGATAATCTTCAAATGGCTGAACCGATGAAGCAACCAAGCACCAAGGAACTCCCACTATTCAAATATAAATTGCGTATTTTTTTAATTGACAAGGCTTAATAAACGATCCATTATTTTCTTTAAAAAATTGTGCCTACTACAATCTGTCACCATACCTAAACATAATTGTTATTTTGTAAGATTTACTTTATATGTGATACCTAAAAAAGTTTTTGTACTGTATGTTGACATAATTATTGTATTCTTATGAAGCAGGACATAATAGAACTGTAATTTACCTAAAATCTGTCTGTATAATCTATGCCCATGTAGCGTTGTGTGAGGTCTCAACCGTAATTAATCACAATTAGTAAGTTACTAACCACACATCACTAGAAACATGGCACAACACTAATTTCCTAAGGACGCTCTGCCATTTCGACTTCCGCTGGCTTACATAAAGGAAGGTATTCCTTGATTATCAAGATTACTTGTGCCCCGACCTAGGGTGAGTTCCACATTACTTTGGTATTTATACAAGACCCTCTGCACCGGATAACCTATATGGATTTCATCACCTATGTAGTTTCTGATTTCTCGTGTGTCAATGTCGGACACGCGGCTGGGGTTATCCGGTGCACAGGAGATGGTAATATGTATGTATTGCTACTGCATCAAGGCTGTGTAGGGCCTCACTGTGTGTTACAAGCGATCAGCGAGCCATCTGCTAATATCATTATTGCATTGTGTTTTATGCTCGCCTTACTTAACCTCATTTCACATCTATACATGTGCCATGCTATGTTTGCAAACTCTATGCCTGTAAGCCGCTGCGATGTATTGAGCTTCACCTACCATGCTTCCCACACCGTTCCTTGGCTTAGAAAGGGGAAGAAGCTAGCACATCGCATGCGGCTTGCTGATATTTGCACCGCATCTAACATGCGCTCCCTATGGCGCTTCCAGGGCTCTTTGTACGGGTTGAAGACACCTCTTACCCAATTCTGCACGTTGCTCGCATGCGTGGCTAACTGCACGCTACTGAGGTCCGACGTCCGGCCTGCCTGCCTGCAGCCTACCGCTGGGAGCCTGAGCTGTCAGGCGACCTCCACGGCTACTGACTACGTACTACTACGTGCCAGGGCCGTCCGGCCTGCTACGGAGCCTGTGCTGACCAGGCGCCCGAATCTACCACGTGCTACCAAGGACGGTACCCTTCCCCTTTTACTGTGTTAGTGCTCAGATCAAATCAGTGTGACCTTACCGCGACCTAGCCGTGTACATTCTACCTACTAGTGTTAGAAATATATGTATTAACTTGTCTAGCTGTTTTACTAACTACTACCTAAACCGTTAACGGCCTGCGCAGCCTACCCTGCGCAGCCCTAGCCGTTACACCCACAATAAAAAGTTTTTTTTTTTTTTTTTTTTTCTAATAAAAAGAACCGGATTCAAATCGGTTCACCCGTTTAAGAGCTACGGTGCTACAGACAGACACACACACACATAGCGGTCAAACTTATAACACCCGTCTTTTTGCGTCGGGGTTAAAACAAAAGAATAATGAAAAACAGTCGACGCAATAAGGGCCAATCAAATAACAATACGTCTTATCAACTCCTCACTAAGGCGTGTCTTCACGATCGGAGAATAGTTTGTAGTTGACAGAACTAGCTGGAGAACAATACAACTTTGTGTCTCGGCCCTTATGTTGGTATTCAAGAAGATAGGAAGTACTTGTAAATGAAGGGGTTACAAACTATTGTATAATATTATGCAAAAACAAAGTACGGATGCTTGCAGTTATTTGTTCCCGCCTTGAGTAAGGTATTTGTATGCGTTTGGGGTATCCAGGGTACTTTATTAATGAAGTCAACTAAGACACATTATTAATGAAGGAGCCTAAATAATTAAGGTAGTACAGTTACTATTTTTTTTTAACTGATATTATTTACTATTATGATGAAATATGACATTACTAGCCCTTTAATATAATTTACCATTGACATGCATGTAAAAATAAATTATAATTGATTAATTAATTATTTATTAATAATACATTTCGCCACCTCCGCAGAATAAACGCGTAAGTGCTATTGAGGCGGTTTTGATGTTAATCCATATTCGTTATGTATAGGTCAAAATACATCACCTCAATTTTTTCCAGATTTTTACATCAATTATTTACGAAGTTACATATACACGATATACCGTAACATAATGTTATAATTCCGACCTTGATGATATAAAAACTTAATTACCTATTACATTATCAGAATGTTTTCGACGGCACCAGAATAAACGCGTAATAGCCCATTAACGGTATCACTGTACTGCGAAAAACGCAAGTAATATTACATTGCAAAACAAAAAAAAAACAATAGTTGATAAGAAAAAATTACTCAAAGTAACATTAACGTTAAAAAAAAACTAAAACATTTCTGTAAAATGTTTTTTTATCAATGACTCAAAAACAGTACCTGTTTAACACTTAATATTAATTAGATTATCTACAAAAAAAATAATCTTTTAAACGACGTAAACAACAAACTTCTATTCGGTGCAGTCATAAAGTTATGGATCAATTTAGGTTTTTTATTTTTCCTGTAAAATTGACCTTTTACACTTGCGCGTTTATTCTGCGGGGGCGGCGATTTAATTGATATTATTTACTCGAACGTGACTTTGCATTGTGTAAATTCAGGCTTATTGCTAAAAACTAATATATTTGTACACCAATTTCATTGGTACGACATAGAGCTCGACTAAAATGTATACCTACATAAGACCTTTATTTTAATACCCGTGTTCACGAATAAAGATTGATTTATTGATTAACAAAAGTCCATTAACTGGCACGTTTACACATCATAAAAATCAAGACAAAATTATACTTACACGGTTTATTAAAGAGGATAAAATTATACACACTGGATAAACTAAATTAACTAACAAACTATAAAAATATAATAACCTAACATAGCTATAAACAATATGGCTGACACTTCTCGTGATCCAAGAGCTGGCTTTTACCTTGGCCAAAGGCTAAGCATTGCCATACAACGTGGCAATGCAGCCAGTCACTTGGGTACATTACCAGTCGACAGCGATCCGGAGGAATTTTTCGACAAAATGATTCGATAAACTGCTTTTCAGCATTTCTTAAAATTTTAAATTTAAGTCGCAACAGAAGGATTTGTTTCGAATATAAGTACTAGGAGTTAATTTTCAGGCCTTGAGGGAGAGGCAAAATTTGCGCCCTCACCCACCTAACCGCCGCAGGAGGAGACACCCTGGGCGTCGGGAATCGCGAGCCGATTTCCGGCCACCGTAGGCGCGGGCTTGCGGACGATGAGCAATGAGTAGCTCGCCGCCCGATAAGGACCAGGTCCGGGTCGACGGCGCATTGTGTTCCACGCGCGCCTCAAAGAGATGTCAGCAGAATTGACGGGGTCCGCTAAGGCCGATGCCTGCCGAGGTTGCGAATAAGGCCGAAAGGGAAATCGTGGCCCCCGGCAACATGGCAACTGAAGGAACACGGGTGGGTTTTAGGCAGTAAGAGTCTGACACGCCCAGCCGCTCCAACCAGAGTGGGAGAAGTTATTTGATAATTTACCACTCAAAAAAAAAAGGCCTCCTCTCACTGAGAGGAGTGAGAGAGAACTTAGTAATAATCAACTTTGGTTGCTGATTGCTGACCGTACCTTTGCAGTGATTTTCCGCTAGCATTGGAGATTTCGTTACAGTAGCACTCCTGAAAGAATTCATTTCTGGCAGTCATTATTCGCTTGTTAAGCATTAATGTATAAACAACTTGGCCCCACGTACGCAACATATGCAACGCAATATACGATACTTGTGTTTTTTATGCATAATTTTTTGGAACGAAGTTCTTTAACGTGGCTTGTAAACTTTCAGAAATCGTCATGTTTAAAAGTGTTAATACTTGCGACTGTCTTCTTCTAATTCAAAGATAAAGAAAGAGAGAGAGAAAGTGTAAAATTGATCAAAATGTAAATCCAAGATGGTGGCTCTTAAAATTTTAAAATTTTTCATCGTGGGTATCGTTTTCATAGTTTTCGCGCGTGCTAAAGCCGATAGTGGGGCCGAAATGTAAATCCAAGATGGCGGCCGCGAAAATATTGTTTTTGTTTTAAATCATACGTGAGAAAGAACTTCGTTCTTGACGGAGGTCCCCGACCGCACACGTTTTTTGTTTAAAATCAAGTCCATCGGCCATACTGACTTCCTGACACAATTGCGTTAGCAGATTATGCATTGCATACGTCACGTACGTACGTGGAACTCGTGTTTATTTTATCCCAGTTTTTATTTAATTTGGTCCCTAGATGTCATTATGCGTTGCATACGTTGCATATGTGGGACTACTTTGTCTATATTGTGTCCCAATTTTCAAATTAATTTACATTCCGTGTGTATAAGAAAGCCACAAATTTTCCGAAATTCCAAAAGCGACGCGGCACCATACAGTGGCCGTGGAACTTAGCAAACAAAATAAATTTGGTATAAATACGCTATTTTCTCATTAACAACTCATTAAATAAATGTGAATACAATTGAAATTAAAATTAAATTTGTGGTGAGACGTGATATCACGTAGTTTTTCACAAACATATGTCACGTGTCGTTCAAAACTTGAGGGTTTGGATTATGTTGCGGCAAATATTTTGAAACGCCCTGCCGGTGTCCACGTTACCCAATTGCTATAACCTGGGAGTTTTCAAATGTGGGTTATTAAGCTTTTTCTAGGCAAGCGTGCAACAGCGGAGAATAGCTGTGTTATCGGCCCCGACATATAAGTTGTAGGTCGTGGGTTTGAACCCAGGTTGGCGCTTAGCTTTGAATAAATCATTACATCACCACTGCTCTCAAAACCGGCATGTCCTAGAACCACAAATTCGAATTTTAGGTTCTGGACCCGGACTGGGTCTACGTGGTGGTTTACAGCCAACTGCCTTTCATAGAGAGGAGGCCTGTGTCCCAGCAGAGGGAACATAATAGGCTGATTAGGCTGCCCGTCCACTGGAGTGGAGTGAGGCAGCGGAGCGGAGAAATGTGCCAATATTAACCAATTGAATCTAAACTCCGCTTCAGAGCTTCACTCCTATTGGTTGATGTTGGAACATTTCTCCGCTCCGCTGCCTCGCATGTACACCAGTGTCGACGGTATCATCGCTTACCATCGACATAATTTTCAAACACGAGCCTATTCCCTAATATTTTTATCCCGTACGGTCTCACTGCTGGAAAGACGTATTCCTTCCATCAGACATGATTCTACGGTACTTTTTTCCAATTAATTATGGAAGAGAAATACCTTTATCAAATCCTAGCTTCCGCCAGCAGCTTCCCCCGCGTGATATCTTTATAAATTATAGCCCATGTTACTCAGTGATAATATAGCATTCTACTGGTGAAACAATTTTTTAAATCGATGCAGTAATTTTTGATTTTTAACTGACTTCCAAAAGGAGGAGGTTCTCAATTCAACTGTATGTTTTTTTTTTTTTAATGTTTGCGCGATTACTCCGCTAATTATGAATTGATTTTATGATTCTTTTTTTGTTTGGTAGGTCATACTTCATAGGTGATCCCATATAATTTTTATAACTTTGCTTGAGTAATTTTTGATTTAGCTTCAATAACAGGTTTTTTTTTCCACTTTGTATGTGGATGATATGTTAAGTTCCTGTCACTGTTATTTACATAGCAGGTACTGGTAGTCGAATTTGTGCGGGGTAGGTACCACAACTAAAAAGTGAAAAATATAAATTTTTACAAATAAAAAAATCAACCGACTTTAAAAAAAAACCACTACAAAGTGAAAAATTACTTTAATTTCGGAAGTCGGTGGCAAAAAACGAAAATTCAAAACCAAAGACACCAACTTCCGAAATTAAAGTTATTTTTCACTGAGTAGTGTTCTTTTTTGGAGGTTGATTTGTTTATTTGTAAAAACTTTTTATTCATTACAAACAAAATTACAAATCTTTTCTCTTTATAATTTTAGTGTAGATTATAAAAAAATAACTTTTTTGGATGATTTGAGGAAAAGGATAGCGGGAAGAATGAAGAGGGTAGATATTTTTGCTCCAAAAGCGGGAAAAATACCTTTCTGAATTCGGTCGAAAAGTAAAAGTAAACAGAAATGTAAAGGGAGTAATAAATACAGCTATAGATTATTTGAACAACAGTGCCTGAACGAACAATCGTGGTTCAGAAACTGTCGAGTTGGCCTTAAACTTTGCACTCCCACGCCCTATTAAGGGGACGATAACCGACTTATAATGATTTTATACTGAAGATGATGTCTAAACGAGTAGTGTTAGTGATTTGGAAAAAATATATGTTAAACTAGAGCATTTTTTTATATTTTAATATAGGCATATTTTTGATTATGTTTACATTACATAGTGAAATTAATTTATAAAGTTATGTTTAACGCGGATAAAAAACTGAGAATGACGCAAAATCTATCAAGCATATTTTTCTGAAAACTTCACCATTTTAAAGATAATTTAACTATTGATCTTTTAGTAGGTATACGTGTTTTATAATACCTTTTGTTTTACGTGTAATAAATTAATAATGCGTCTAATTTGTGACAGCGCTCCTTGATGGGCGAGTCCTATTACTGGCTGGACGTACGACGCGTTGCGTGAGCTCAGTACAGAACACGCAAGCTAACCACTCAAGGTCACTGTCATGTATCTGCGTCTTAAGTCAAGGCTATTATTGTGAATCCCTAAAGGGAAAACAGGGAACTGAATTATATTGTGTTGTAGTATTGGTGAAATTGTTGTGTTTATGTTTTTCTGGGAATTTGAATTGATTGAATTCGGATTAAACTTTATTTTTGCTGAAGATAAATATGAGGTGAATGCCACATTTATTCGGTTATGTTTAAGTTCTGTTTGAGTGAAAGCTTCCTCAAAGCTCGATAGATGGCGTTGTACCATTTTCTAAATCTCGCTGTTAAGATTTTCCTCAAATGTGTTGTAGTGAATCGTTTTTCTAATACATATTGTACTCGCTGAAACTTTGTTTTATTTTGGTCTATTGGACAGCTGTCGGGTGCACTAACATTTATGGTCCTTCGAGTCGGAATTTTTGTTTTTTGAGTGTGTGGCACGGAAAACAGGGTCGATTACCCTGAAGTGCCTAGTTCATCGCCAATCAGCGTCGCGACGAGCTCCGACGCAAACAGGCACCACCAGTGTCGTGGAGACTTCGCCCTTTTGGAGACGGTGTGGGGCACAGATGTGACGACATCTCAGCAGTGACGTCATGAGGGACGTACTTGGAGAGGTTTGGTTGAAGCAAAACTGTGAGTTACGATCCAAAGAGTTTTTAGTCTAGACTTGTAATTTTCTCAGTGAAGTGAAATTTAATTATGAAGTGTTTGGGACTTGTCGAATTTTAGCATTAGTTTTAGACTTAGAATAATCACGAAAAAAGTGTTGTGACGGGGAACCTATGTCCGATTTTATCTAAGTTTAAAAAGTTTTTCAAACACTTGTAATTTTTTCAGGTTTTTTCATTGACTTGTAAAATTTATGGATTTTATTTGTGTTAATTTATCACCTATTGCATTTAATTACTGAGTTAGTTATTGAATGATTAAAAGGTTTATAGCTTATTACACAATGGAATCCTTACGTAAACTACAGTTCAATAATAAAACAATAATAGAAAAAGGTAGAATTAATTTTAAAAAATCACCTAAAGATCGTATCACACAAAGTTACATAGAAACACGACTAGAGTCATTAGAGTCACAGTGGCAACAATTTGTCGAAACTCATAGGCGCATTGTAGAGAAAGCAACTGACGAAGATTTAGTTAAAAACGTTTATTTTACACTAGAAGTTTATGATTTAACTGAAGATTTGTACATAAACTATAAGTCTGAATTAAAAGAGCACTTGCTTCAACTTAGTCTGTGTGAAAGTGCTAATCTCAATAGTAATAAACATTCTAATCCAAATAGTTCAAATGTAAAATTGCCACAAATTTGTTTGCCTAAGTTTTCGGGTCTCTATTCTGAATGGGTTACCTTCCGTGATTTATTTACGTCACTGATCCATAAAAATGATGCACTGGATGACGTTCAAAAACTTCACTATTTAAAGAGTCATCTCACAGACGAAGCAGAACAGTTGCTTCGACATATCCCTGTGACTGCGTCTAATTATGATGAGTGTTGGTCGATTCTAAACAAACGATTTGACAATAAAAGGTTTTTAGCTAACTGTATGCTCAAACGGCTTATCCATCAATCGTCGATTACTAAGGAATCATCAACAAACGTTAAAACGCTGTTAGATACGACTGTCGATTGTTTGCACGGTTTACGCAGTCTAGGTATTGATGTCAGCTCCTGGGATGCAATTGTTGTATACTTAAGTTCCGAAAAGTTAGATACCGAATCTCGTAAATTGTGGGAACTAAGAATTAGTTCTAATCCTAAAGAGGATTTACCTACGTTTGAAGAGTTCAAAACCTTTATGGAATCTAGGTTTAGAGCCTTAGAGTATTTAGATCCTAAAGCTAATAAACAGAATTGTGCTCGTGATAGTCATGTTAAATCTTTTCATGTTGCTACTCAAAATTGCGTATTATGTTCTGGAGATCATAAATTGTGTCACTGCAAAGAATTTTCAAAGAAAAACTGGAATTTGCCCGAGTCAGTAAGCTTTGTTACAACTGTCTTGGAACCAACCATTCTGTATATTTTTGCCGTCAGTCTACCAGATGTCACCATTGCAAAAAGAAGCACCACACACTACTTCACCCAAAAACAACTGCCAATTCTGCTGAAAATGTTGATAGTTCAGCAGACAGGAATGTTGCGGCTGCTAACGCAGCTACTTCTTCCAACCAAAGCGAGATTACCAAACCCATTTGTTGTTTTGCAGATGTTCACAACCAAGGTCTGTTAGCCACTGCTTTGGTCAACGTTGAATCAAGAACTGGGACTGCTTTTGTTTTAAGAGCTCTGATGGATCAGGGTTCTCAAGTCTCTTTTATTACAGAGGCTGCAGTACAGTTGCTTGGATTGAAGAAAACACCTGCTCACACCGACATACTTCGACTAGGCGATGATGAGGGAAATACAATGCCCTCTAAGTGGATAGTTCGATTCGAATTGCAGTCACGTCTAGATCCCACTTTTGTTTTATATGTCGATGCTTTTGTATTGAATCACACCATACATCATACATCATATCTTCCTGAGAGAAAAATCGTTCAGGTATTGCCTCTATTTTCGTCTTTAGAATTAGCAGATCCGTCATTTGATATACCTGGGAAAATTGATTTGCTGTTGAGTACGCGTGTGGTCGGAGAAGTTTTATTGGATGGTCTAATCAAGGGTCCGCCTGGAACTCCAGTCGCTCAGAAGACTAAACTAGGATGGATTCTGTCTGGTGAGATCCACACGTCGTCAATCTCTAGACCAGTTTGTTATAACGCTATAGTAAAGTCAGATGTAAACACTCTACTGAAGAAATTTTGGGAGTTAGAGTCAGAGCCGTCGACGCATAAGGCTATGTTGACAGAAGAAGAGCAGAAATGTGAATACTTTTTCTCTAACACAACCAAAAGAGATGAAACAGGGCGGTAACTTTGTGTGATACGATCTTTAGGTGATTTTTTAAAATTAATTCTACCTTTTTCTATTATTGTTTTATTATTGAACTGTAGTTTACGTAAGGATTCCATTGTGTAATAAGCTATAAACCTTTTAATCATTCAATAACTAACTCAGTAATTAAATGCAATAGGTGATAAATTAACACAAATAAAATCCATAAATTTTACAAGTCAATGAAAAAACCTGAAAAAATTACAAGTGTTTGAAAAACTTTTTAAACTTAGAAAAAATCGGACATAGGTTCCCCGTCACAACACTTTTTTCGTGATTATTCTAAGTCTAAAACTAATGCTAAAATTCTACACGTCCCAAACACTTCATAATTAAATTTCACTTCACTGAGAAAATTACAAGTCTAGACTAAAAACTCTTTGGAACTCACAGTTTTGCTTCAACCAAACCTCTCCAAGTAGTAGCAGTACGTCCCTGTAGTAAGTACGTCCCTGATGACGTTGTTCGATGAGGTCACTGCTGAGATGTCGTCACATCTGTGCCCCACACCGTCTCCGAAAGGGCGAAGTCTCCACGACACTGGTGGTGCCTGTTTGCGTCGGAGCTTGTCGCGACGCTGATCACCACATCGGCGATGAACTAGGCACTTCAGGGTAATCGACCCTGTTTTCCGCGCCACACACTCAAAAAAACAAAATTCCGACTCGAATGGACCATAAATGTTAGTGCACCCGACAGCTGCCCAATAAACCAAAATAAAACAAAGTTTCAGCGAGTACGTTCAGTTAGGGCATGCTGAAGTTGTTCCTCAGGAGGATTTAGGAAAAGATGCTGTATATTTGCCGCATCATGCCGTAGTACGCGATGATAGAAGTACTACTAAAGTTCGGGTCGTCTTCGACGCTTCTTGTTCAGGATGCAATGGAGTTTCGTTGAATGATGATTTAATGGTTGGCCCGAAATTACAATTAGATTTGCGTCAGATTATTATGCGGTGGCGCCGCCACCCTATAAGTATAGTAGCGGACATTGTGAAGATGTACCGTCAGATAAAGGTAAATGAAGAGGATATTGATTTTCAGCGCATTTTGTGGAGCGACAACCCTGATTCGGAGTTGCAACATTTGCGGTTGTTGCGTGTCACTTTTGGTACATCCTCTGCTCCTTACCTGGCAGTACGTTCTTTGCAGCAAGTTGCTCATGATTAAGGAACCTGTTTTCCTTTAGTGTTAGATCGTGTTCTTAAAGATTTTTACGTAGACGATTTCTTGTCTGGTTGTGAGTCTGTTGATGAAGGTGAGCAAATTTATCAGCAGATGAACGAGTTGTTAAGTCGTGGAGGTTTCCAGCTTCAGAAATGGTCCAGCAATAGTGAAGAGTTATTTAATAAAATCAAAGATGGTTCATCAAATGAAAACTTGGAATTTAAAACGGATACAGTTATGAAAATTTTGGGTTTAACCTGGGATAGAAATACTGATCATTTTAAATACACTGTCCACCTTCCTTCACTTGAAGCTCCAGTGACCAAACGTAAGGTGATTTCTGACATTGCCCGTTTATACGATCCTCTTGGTTGGCTTGCTCCAGTTATTATTACAGCTAAAATGTTCATCCAACGTTTATGGCTTGCAGGCATCAATTGGGACGATGAACTTCCAGATCACCTTTTGAAAGATTGGCTTCAGTATAGGAACAACCTTCACAATCTCAGTAATTTTCAGTTACCTCGATGGATTCACACAAGTCAACACGATACCCTTCGAGAACTACAAGGATTTTGCGATGCTTCCAACAACGCCTACGCGGCTGTTGTCTATATTAGATCTGTCGATTCGAACGGTCAGGTTCATAACAGTCTAGTAGCATCCAAAACGAAGGTGGCCCCTGTCAAACAGGTTTCCATACCTCGTTTGGAATTATGTGGTGCTGTACTTCTCTCAAAACTTCTTTGTGAAATCTCGGACACCTTAGAAATTGCGAAAGAAAATGTACATGCCTGGACTGACTCTTCAGTGGTACTCGCTTGGTTGAGTAGCCACCCAAGTCGATGGAAGACATTTGTCGGAAACAGAGTTTCTGAAATACTCAACTTCATGGACAATGATCAATGGTCGCACGTTCAGTCTAAGGAGAATCCTGCAGATTGTGCGTCGCGAGGAGTAAACCCTTCCGAATGTGCAGAGCTTGAATTGTGGGTGCAGGGACCTAGTTGGCTAAAAAATAAAACTATAGATTATAGCAAAAAGGAATTTAAGAAAACTAATCTAGAAGAAAGGAAGATGTTAGATATTGTCTGTAATACTGTAGTGAAAGAACAAGAAGAAAATAAAATAATGGTCAAATATTCATCTCTTAGGAAGCTAACTAGAGTCATTGCATATTGTAGAAGATTTCTTAAATCAACAAATAAAGAATCTCCTACAATTTATTTAAACTTTTCAGAAATTTATCAAGCATTACTTACATGCATTAAGTTATGTCAAAAGGAACACTTTAAGGAAGAAATAGATAGTTTAAAAATAAAAGCAAAAATAGATAAAAAAGGTATACTTACCTCACTCAATCCTTACTTAGATCAAGAAGATATTTTGAGAGTTGGTGGAAGATTAAATAGAGCAAACATTCATGAAAACATGAAAAATCCTATAATCATTCCACACAAGTCCCACTTGACACACCTTTTGATAGCTGATGCTCACGAACGTACGTTGCATGGTGGACCTCAATTAGTTCTTAATTATTTAAGATCCAAATACTGGATCATCGGTACGCAAGTGTGTGACTTGTATCCGTCATTCCGCTAGACCTGTAGCACCATTAATGGGTCAGTTGCCAGCTGCTAGAGTTAATGCTAACCGACCTTTCTTTAAAAGTGGCGTGGATTATGCCGGTCCTATTAGCATCAGACCCACAAAGGGTCGCGGTTATCATTCCACCAAAGGCTATATTTGTTTATTTGTTTGCATGGCAACTCGGGCCTTGCATTTAGAAGTCGTAAGCGATATGACATCGCAAGCCTTTTTAGCCGCCTTCAAACGTTTTACAGCGAGAAGGGGCCATTGTGGTGAGATGTGGAGCGACAACGGCACTACCTTTGTGGGAGCCAACCGAGAGTTAAGAACATTGTTCACCCACGAAAGGTCTGGTGTAGCACCGGACATTGCTGAGTGGTTGGCAACCAATGGTACAAGTTGGTATTTTATTCCACACCATTCGCCTAACTTTGGAGGGCTTTGGGAGGCTGGAGTAAAGTCCAGCAAACACCACCTCAAACGAGTGATAGGCAACAGCACTCTCATTTTTGAAGAGTTAACGACAGTTTTAGCTCAAATTGAAGCCTGTCTGAATTCCAGGCCAATATCAACGATAAGTAGTAATGCGGAAGACCCTTGTCCTCTGACACCGGGGCACTTTTTAATAGGCGAACCTTTGCTGCTCGTGCCGGAATCCAATTATGAATCGTCAAATATTAGCAGTTTAAAGAGGTGGCATTTGACTCAACGTATGGTCCAAGATTTTTGGCGTAAATGGTCCCGTGAATATCTGGTTCAGTTCCATCAAAGGAACAAATGGTCTCATCAAACTGCAGAACCAAACGTGGGTGACGTGGCATTGGTAATAGAGGATGATTTGCCTCCTGCAAGATGGCTGTATGGTCTCATTACTGAAAAGCATACTGGCTCGGACAATATCACTCGAGTTGTTTCATTGCGTTGTAAGGGTTCTATTATAAAAAGACCTGTGTCAAAGTTAATATTGCTTCCTGTCACTACTTGATAAGTTAATAATATGATAATTGTGTTGTTTTTTACTTTTGTTGATAATTAATTAACTAAGAATAGTGGTTAATTTGTTATTAATGTTTAGTTTTAAATGTCATTTCAACCTATAGTTTTACATTTGTAAGTACTTTATACAGTCCATTAATGTTTTTTTTTTGTCCTCTCATCTATTTTTTGTGTGTTGTTTCATGGTGGGCGGATAATTTATATTCATTATTGTTTTTGAAATAATGGTTTCAGTTTTGGACATTCTGTCCATGGTGGGCGGGATGTTTGAGTGAAAGCTTCCTCAAAGCTCGATAGATGGCGTTGTACCATTTTCTAAATCTCGCTGTTAAGATTTTCCTCAAATGTGTTGTAGTGAATCGTTTTTCTAATACATATTGTACTCGCTGAAACTTTGTTTTATTTTGGTCTATTGGACAGCTGTCGGGTGCACTAACAAGTTCCAAGTAATAGAGGTCAATAAACTATAAATTTTTCTTGAAGGAAATTTTCAGTAGCAGCCTTTTTGTTTTTTTTTTTTTGTTTTGGGTGAGAAATTATCAAATAACTTCTCCCGCTCTGGGCGGAGCAGGAGGGCGTGTCAGACTCTTACTGACTTAAACCCACCCCGTGTTCCTTCAGTTGCTTGTGTATTGCCAGGGACAACGGTATCCCTTTTATACTTTCCCGCGACCCTGCAAGCCATCGGCCCTAGCGGACCCCGTTAGTTGTGCTGACATCTCTTTGAGGTACGCGTGGAACACAACGGCTTTTGAGCTGGTGGTAGGCCCACCAGCTCAAAAGCAGTATTATTTTAATGTGGGTGAAAGAGATGGAGCTATACGTCCTGTAGAGCTTCATCTCTTTCCCACACTGAAGTTATATTAAAATAATATTGCTTTATGAGCTGGTGGTAGGCCCCCTGGTCGGAGCGTCAGACTCTTACTGACTAAAACCTACCCGTGTTCCTTCAGTTGCCATGTTGCCGGAGGCCACGATCTCCCTTTTGGTTTTCTTCGCAACCCCGGCAGGCATCGGCCCTAGCGGACCCCTTCAATTCTGCTGACATCTCTTTGAGGCGCGCGTGGAACACAACGCGCCGTCGACCCGGGCCTGGTACTTATCGGACGGCGAGCTACCCATTGCTCACCGTCCGCAAACCCGCGCCTACGGTGACTTCAGTAGGAGCCTGGAGTCCTGAAACCAAATAAAAAACCAAGACAGCGCTGCGAACAATACAGTGAAGCATGCCAAAACTACACCTCCACTCTGTGCACACTACAACTCACTAAGTGCACACATGTTTATGAAACCAACCTCACGTCACTGTTGACAACGCTGTTTCTTGGTTTTTATTTGATCTGAGCTGGATTCTGGATTATTTCTCAGTTCATGACAATAGATTCGCACCCTATTACTAATTTTAACTTAAGTATATACGAGTATATCTGGTGAATTGCCATATAGGTGTTATTGTATAACATTTCTGCCAACCCTGCGAGGAAAAATGGCGTGATACTCCCATCATATCCTAGGTTTTTAATCCACCTAGTATCATAAAGAAACGTGTCTTTATTAATCCAGCTTGTAGCGTAATCCATAAGCCTATAATGTTCCTGCTGCTGGGACACAGATCTCCTCTCGGTGAGAGGGAGTGGGCCATAATCCACCACGGGCCAAGAGCGGGTTGGTAGATATCACATGTCTTCGAATTTTTGGTTTTAAGACATGTTGGTTGCCTCACGATGTTTTCCTTCACCGTTTTGAGAGCAGTGGTGATGAAATTATTTACACAAAGTAAAGCGCCTGTCTGGGTTCGAGCCTAAGAACTAAAACTCGTAAGTCATCCTTTGAGCGTAATCAGAAAGTAGTAATTAACGAATAAAAGTTTTATCTAGCAAAAGTATGGCATATTAAATATATTATGATGTGGCGGGTATTAGAGTGGTTATGTGTTTAATATAGTTCCATGTCTGTAGTTACAGTTAACCTTAGTATACACGAGATAATTATTATTCTTGAATAAAGACTTCGTTAGATTTCGATGTCAATCATCATCATCATTGGCACCCTTTTTTGGGTGCGAAATTATCAAATAACTTCTCCCGCTCTGGGCGGAGCAGGAGGGCGTGTCAGACTCTTACTTGCTAAAACCCACCCGTGTTCCTTCAGTTTCCTGTATATTGCCAGGGACCACGGTATCCATTTCCGACTTTTCCGCAACTCCAGCATCGGCTCTAGCGGACCCCATCAGTTGTGCTGACATCGCTGAGGCCCGCGTGGAATACAACCCGCCGTCAATCCGGACCTGGTCGGACGGCGAGCTACTCGTTGCTCACCGTCCGCAAGCCCGCGCCTACAGTGGCCGGGAATCGGTCTGGGATCCCTATCATTGGTATCCGTACCTTCCACCCACTGCTGAGTATAGGCCTCCTCCCGTTTGTGCCATCCTTCCCTGGTCTGTTCCAGTCTCATCCAGGTCTTCCCCGCGGTCTTCTGTAGGTCGTCAACCCACCTGGCTGTTGGTCTGCCAACACTTGACGCGCTCCTTCTACCGTCTCTCGGCAATCATTCCGTTAGTTTTCGATGTATTGAAATCTGCCAAAATTCAAAAAAATTCAAAATTCAAAAGTCATTTATTCAAATTAGGCTGAGAACCAGCACTTTTCGAACGTCAAAATTACATAAACCAAATTGCCAAACCTGTTCCTGACTTTTTAAGGGTTGGAGAGAAATAAACGGAATGTATATGTCGTAGTACGATGGTTGAAGTCGTGATATAGTTATATCCCTAGGGATATAGCTATAAACCGTAATATAGTTATATGAAAGCGGTTCATAACTGTCGGACTGCCCTAATTTTGTTACTGCGACCAATTTTGACGCCACTCGCCGGCCGCTGCCGTGGCACCGCACGCTTCTCTGCCTTGGCTCGCGCGTAGTTGGTCACAGTTCTAACCTAACCTATTTGGTCGGAGTGCCCTAATATATTACTAGATCGTACTCGTATCATAGTTATATTCCTAGTAAGATAGTTATATCGACGGCCCCCACGTATACTATCGAAATTACAGAAAAGCCATTTTCGTTTTATTGCACTAATAGCAAGTAGAGATAGAGATGTATGATTTTATATAAAAATTATATACTAATTTTTATACCCTCAATTGTTTTTCAATTGAACAAAATCGAAATTGGCATTTTCGGTAAAAAAGTAACCAGCAGTAACCAAGTAAACTATCGAATGTGTAATATTAGAAAAAGTATAATAATTATCAAAAACTATAGTAGACAGTATAAAACGGTCAAATTTTCCACTTTAGATACATCGGTAACATAAAATGTTCGAATTTCATGTTCGACAAAACCTAAATCTTAACTTAGAATCGCTCTCCTGTAAAGTAGAGGTTTTGCAGTTTCGATACTTTACGTGGTGGCCGTCGATATAGCTATATCCCTAGGGATATAACTATATCACGGCTTCAACCATCTTACTGCGACATATACACAAACATTTACAGTTACAATTTATCCCATTATGAACACAATACCGCATATTATTTTAAACGCAAGACAAGCCTTCAATAAAAATAAACCCTGTATAGCTAAAAGCTCTTGAATTTTGAACTCTATATAATATACTGAAAAGTGCTGAGTGAAAGGTAATCTACCAGCAAATGATGAATGGTCCTATTGCGGACAGTACAATAGTGTCCCCAGTCCAAGGCACTGAATGTTGGTCCTATTGTCTGCTTTTGTTCGGTGGGATAGTTTCGAGCGTACGTGCGTATTCTTCCTTTTAACTTTGGTCTAAATACTATGAAAAACGCCCTTTTAACTAAAAATTCGTCCTTCGGAGTGCCAAGTTATAGGTCTCGAGTTCGAACCCAAGGCACGCACCTCTGACTTTTCGGATTCATGTGCCTATTGTATAATTATCACTTGCTTCAAAAACGGTGAAGGAAAACATCGCGAGGAAACCGGCATGCCTGAGAGATATATTTCTGATGGCTTTCGGGTGGCTTTAAAACTCTGACACCAGGTTAGTCTCTAACCACACGAAAAAAAGAAGAAGAAGATAAGATTAATAACCTCCTCCTTTTTGGAAGTCGGTTAAAAATTCATCGCTAGAGGTACAATTCCGTAGCCAAACGCAGGCGACAGCAGCAGGCAACGTGTCGTCGCAACATAACTGGTTTTTAGGGTTCCGTAGTAACCAAGGGACCCTTATAGTTTCACCATGTCCGTCTGTCTGTCCGCGGTCTAGCTTCGAGACTCTCTTGGCATGAGTATACATATTAATTACGCCGACAAAGTGGTAAAACAAAATTATGAAAACATTTTTTTTTAGTTTACCTCCCCTTCACGTAGTGGTGATGTTTTTTTTTTTATTATTATCCCATAGTGTGGGGTATCATTGAAAAGATCTTTCAAAAACATCATGAGTTTGTTAAAACCATTTTTGGATTCAGGGATTCGTTTGCGAAATATTAAAGTTTAAAGTGCTAATTTTTGTTAGAGTCAAGTGTCCCCCCCCCCTGCCAGCTCAATAGTTGGTTTTGGATATGTGAAAAAAAATCACTGCAGTAGTTTATATAACGAAATTAAAAGAAAAACTATCACAGCTAAGTAGGCTATACAGGTTAACGAGAAATAATCGACCAACTTAACTTTGCAGTTGCAAAAACATGTTTTCCCATACATTCCGTATGGGAGAACATATTTTTCAACTACAAAGTTAAGTTTGTTTTTGGGATAAATTCATCCCAACTACGGAACCCTTCATTGTGCGTGGTCCAACACGCACTTGGCCGGTTTTTTATGTATTTTTATGAAACCGACCGTGTCGCTAGCTACGGGAAGTATTTCATAGAAATTCATAGAAACCAGTCGTGTCGCGGCGACATGTCGCCTACGGTCGGGTACGGGATCGTACCTTAAAAGTAATATAAGCCAGTACATATTAACTGTTGACCTTTGGCCTCCAAACAACCCCTAGAGCAGCCTAGTTATCAGAAATTTCATTAAGTGGGCCGTCTACCCATTTGACAACTTTACATAAAAGGAATATCCTTTAAACAACAAAACTTTTAATTTCGCAACTTCTATTAACTCCCATCTCCCGAGAATTATCCTCTAGGTACAATCAAAAGTTAGATTAATTAAAAATGATCAAAGTAAAAAAGACAAACATACGGTAAAATGGAATGTCTGATCTAGGGTTGTAACGGATGTCATATAACGGATGAGGATGCGGATGAGGATATCGAGATAATCGGGTTTGAGGATGCGGATGAGGATACGGATATTGGAAAATTCCTTATTGAGGATGCGGATGAGGGTGCGGATGTCGTACAAAAAATTTGCTTTTGTTTTTTAAAGTATTTATATTTGTATTTTAGGTTGTAGGTAATCATTTGGTAGGTTACCGTAGCGTAATTCGCCTGTTAAAAACTTCACTTCTACGAGCAAACAAAAAGTAAACAATAACACGTCACCCGCCACCCAGTAACTCAAATTGTGACATGTGACACCACAGTCGTGCCACCACTGCCACGTACGGCCGATCGACTGTCAAAGGACAAGGATATTGTGAATTCAGCCAATAGGAAGGCATAACTCACTTATCGGCCCGCCCATGCAGCTCGGCGCGAGTTTTTAAATTCACTATTTGTGCGAACAACGTAGGTTCACATCCTCATAGAAGTTATGAGGATGCGGATGAGGATGCGGAGCTTTTAAAATCAAAAGTTGAGGATGCGGATGTATTGCGGATATCAAAATTTATGCGGATGCTCCGCAGTTGCGGATGCGGATACGGATATCCGTTACATCCCTGGTCTGATCAAAAGGACGGTTTATGTAATGAGATAATGTGAATACTAACTATTACGAGTTACTGCTGGTAAAAAAAGACAAGACATTACTATTTAAATGCCGCGTGCGGCAGTGCTGCCAGGTCACTACTGGTCCCGATACTTTTTCTATGGGTTTATATAAAATTACATTCCGAGTACGGCAGCAATGCTGCGCGACAATTCTGCGTCACATTGCTGCTGTAAAAAAAAAAAACAACCGACCTCCAAAAAAAAACACTACAAAGTGAAAAATAACTTTAATTTCGGAAGTCGGTGTCTTGGGTTTTGTATTTTCGTTTTTTGCCACCGACTTCCGAAATTAAAGTTATTTTTCACTTTGTATTGTTTTTTTTTTGGAGGTCGGTTGTTTTTTTTTTTGTAAAAAGTTTTTATTTTTCACTTTTTAGTTGTGGTACCTACCCCACACATATTCGAATACCACTACCTGCTACCAGTGACAGAAACTTATCATATCATCTACATACTAAGTAGGAAAAAAATACGTATTTTGTAGCTAACTCAAAAAGTATCCAAGCAAAGTTAATAAAATTTATATGGGACCAATTCGAGAGCACACCCTTTCAAACAAAAAAAGAATTTTCAAAATCGGTCCTCAATTGACGGAGAAATCGGTGGACATACATAAAAAAAAGAAAAAAACAAACATACGCGACGAACATATAACCTCCTCCTTTTTGGAAGTCGGTTAAAAACCTATAGAAAATGTATGGGGAGTAGTGGTGACGCGTCACACAACAGTAGTGTGTGTGTGTGGTGTATTCACAGCAAATATCAATGAATAGGGCAAACGTATCTAGAAAATGTGCCTTATTTATTTGAAACTAGCTGCGCCCCACGGTTTCACCCGCAGAAGTCTCGATTCTGTGGAAATATCGGGATAAAAGTATTATATGTGTTACTCCAGGTTATAAACTATCTGTATTTCAAATTTCATCCAAATCCGTACAGCCGTTTGAACGTGAAGAATAGACAAACATACACACACACACACACACACACATACACACATACACACACACACACAAACTTTTGCCTTTATAATATTAGTGTGATTAAAACATGAATTTGAAACAGGCTAACAGTAGCAATACTACTTTCCCGGAGGAGGCCCTTCACAAAAAGCCATTCGACCTTATTCTCAAAATTTCTTACAACATTTGAACTCCATGCAGTGTAACCTAAACTTTATATTAGTTAAACGCGTTTTACGGTGATCTAATTCGAACGTTTCCTAGCTATGCGTTTCATTCAAAACGTTTATTGCTCGTAACATCACGCTGTTTACGGCCGTGTACATAAGCAGAGATCGTAAAGTGGGTGCTGTCAAGTCTATTTGCAATATTATTATGTGGCTAGAATGTTCAATGTGCTTTTATAATTATCATTAACGGGTTTTGCGAAGTGTGGTTGATTTTTTGATATTTAGGGTAGGTAATTATTGGTTTTTTGATTTTTTTACGAGGTTTTCTCATTCTGTGGCAGATATATGTACTTACTTTATTGTTTTTATTCAAACTCAAACTCAAAGCATTTATTTCAATTAAACCATTTATAGGCACTTTTGAATTGTCAAAGAATCGGTCAGTTAGTCAGAAAGTTGAAGCTAGTTGCCCATTCCAAAACGTAGATCTCTATGGAGAAGAACGGGCAAGAAACTCCAAGGCCACTCTTTTAAATATGGATATTACAAAATTCTGGGTACATTATTCTGGTTGCTTCTATATGTGAGAACAATGTACAAAAAATAATCAAAACAATTGAAAAATATAAGATTAAAAATAAGCCCTGGCAGATAAGAGATGACCAGTTAGTATTTAAATATCTAGAGTTTTATTTTTATATGGGTAATATAGTTTTTTGTAATTTTAATTTTATCCTCTTGGTGTGCCCATTACAGGGTTTATATTTTTGTATCTAGGTCTTAGATTGTTGTAACATCTTTTTTACAATATGGGATGCAATCAATGAATATAAATAACTGATCATCTGGGAATTGTTTGAATTCTAAAAGTGACTCTTTTGCAAGAAACATTAGAAAATGTTAAGGTCCTCATCACAAAATCAAAAACACTTTTATGGTCTGAGAGATATTTCGACGGCATGTGATACCCATAGGCGGCTTTAAAATTTGAACACCAGGTTAGTCACTAACAATTGACGGGGTCCGCTATACCTGCCGGGGTTGCGAAGAATACCGAAAGGGAAATCGTGGCCCCCGGCAACATGGCAACTAAAGGAACACGGGTGGGTTTTAGTCAGTAAGAGTCTGACACGCTCCCGCTCCGCCCAGAGAAGTTATATATTAAAAATAAAAAAAGCGGCCAAGTGCGAGTCGTACTCGCCCATGAAGGGTTCCGTAGCAGCAAGTAACATTGAATGAAAGGTAAATTGCTGTTTACGATTTATGACGTATTAAAAAAAAAACTACTTGCTAGATCTCGTTCAAACCAATTTTCGGTGGAAGTTTATATGGTAATGTACATCATATATTTTTTTTAGTTTTATCGTTCTCTTGTTTTAGAAGTTACAGGGGGGGGACACACATTTTACCACTTTGGAAGTGTCTCTCGCGCAAACTATTCAGTTTAGAAAAAAATGACATTAGAAACCTCAATATCATTTTTGAAGACCTATCCATAGATACCCTACACGTATGGGACTAATGAAAAATTCTTTTTTTTAGTTTCAGTTCTAAGTATGGGGAACTCCAAAATTATTTGTTTTTTTCTATTTTTGTGTGAAAATCTTAATGCGGTTCACAGAATACATCTACTTACCAAGTTTCAACAGCATAGCTCTTATAGTTTCGGAAAAAAGTGGCTGTGACATACGGACGGACAGACAGACAGACAGACAGACATGACGAATCTATAAGGGTTCCGTTTTTTGCCATTTGGCAACGGAACCCTAAAAACACGAAAAGAAGAAGTCTGAGTTACAATTATGATTGTCAATAATCCTAATCATAAAAGTGCTAAATTACAAAATAACATTAACGATAAAAGGACCAAAATACGTTTGAGTGCATTTTATGTGCACTATGTTATTGCCATCCTTAGTAATATTTACATTCATTTAAAGAATAAACTCAATCATTAAGTACTTATACTCCATAGGTTTAGGTAGTTAAAAAAAGGTAAACAAATCGTAAAAAGGGTTTTTATAGTTGACACTTTCTTGTTAAAAAAACAATAAAACCAAATTAAATTTATTTTAGTGTTTATCTATAGTTTCCTCTTTTATTAATGTATGTTAAACTTTATCGTTTATTCTTCACTACTTTTCGTAGATGTAACTGCTTGAGCACAATTTTTTTTGTCTGATTTATAATATTTTGTAATCTGTCTATTGTAAAGAGCCCAATTTCTAAACGTCAACCAAATATAACGTTGCTAAATTGAAGAGTTCAACTGTGACGTAGCATAACAACTGAAGTGACAGGTATTACGTTTAGTCGGTTACTTGACAGCTGTCTCGTCACGTGGTTTTTTTTGTTTACCTTTTTTTTACTACCTAAACCTATGGAGTATAGTAAGACTTAGGACTCTAGTAATACTCCGCTCAGAAAACTAACAAACGGTAATATAAATAATGTTTGGACTTTAAAACAGACCATGACCTCTGAGTTTGTGATGGTATTTCTTCTTAGGCCTCGGTCTCGAAGTCAGCGGGTAGCGGGGCGGGCAGCAGCGGCGCGGCGGCGCGGCAACGCATATGGAACCGTGTTAGCTCCTACATATTCGTTATTTTATTTTATTTTTTATCTGACACAAATTTATTTTATTTAAGTACCTATGCATACACACGTTACATTATAAAACTGATTTACATCCATCACATCACACTTTCAGGTCCAGTTGAAAACCAGTGTCAGGCACTTATTGTTGTCTGGCATTTTTGCTGAACTGGCTCTGTTTGGCGCAGCCGTGAGGCACACTCCTCTGCTAATTTCTTATTTTTTTATCTGCTGTTAATTATATTGTGTGCTTTTTGGGTTTGTGCTAAATAAATGTATTTTCTTACTTTCTTTCTTTCTCTCCGCGCCGCTGCCTTCGAGGCCAGTTCCATATAAATCTATGCATTTGAACGCGCCGCTGCCGCCGCCGCTGCCGCCCCGCTGCTCGCTGACTTCGAGTCCGCGGCCTTAGGAATCAGCCAGCCAGTGCCGACGCCATCTACTTAGTTTTAAAATATTGACTAAAATATTGGAATGTAAAAGGGTCTTAAATTACTTACAGAAATTAGCATTTCATTTCGTTTCATTCTGTTTCTCATTAGGTAAAATACTCAAGTATTGTAACTGTTCAGAATAAAATAATTTTAGGAATATTGAAGTGAAAATGAAAAAAATAATGTGTTGGTGTAATAAAATAAGTATTTATTTTTATTTTATTAAACCAAGTTACAATAGAGTTGACGTATCGTAAGTAAAATAAGTCAAGAAAACCCTAAACACCAACAAAAACCCCGAACAAAAAGTCATAACATTTGCAAAAACAACTTACAAATAAATGAAAGAAAAATACTTCTTCAGACAAAAAGGCTTGGCTAAATAAATCTTAGCTTTCTGATGTAAATATTTGGGAATGAGTTTCTTTTATAGTGTTTATTTTGTGCGAAAAGGAGTATTTGTGATTATACGCGACGGCGACGCGAACCACAAAGTATGGGAAGAAATCTTGGAGGGAATATCCAACGGAAAAATTAAGAAGTAGGATGAAAAGCCTTCTGTTAGAGAATGTCAAACAGCACTGACGAATTTCTGAATGATAAATTAATCTAAGTCTTATAATTGTGTATTTCTTATTACTTTGACATTAAATTGACTAATTTTATAATAATAATAAGAGTTGTTGACATTATTCTGTAGTACATTTTAATTTTTAAGCTATTGCATAGCTTTTATCGCGGGCTTTGAGCGCGGCGACCGAATCAAGAAATTCCGTAACGAAAAAAACCTAACACCCCCCACTCCGCCTACCATGTAATGACGGTTCCCATGACAACGTGATCTTGTCATGGGAATGTAATTTTTGTTTTATGTCATCACGTCATCATCCCAAGTGTAGCGTTGACAAATAGGAAGTATGGAGGTTACAAATGCTATGCAATAGCTTTACCGCGGCAGTCCCTGAGTGCCACACGTTTTTTAATTCTAATTTAGACTGTTAATAATAATGAATAAGTTTATAATTAAGTGATAAGTTTATGATTAATTGAACCAGAACTTAAATAGTAACACTGTATTAGTCTCATAGTTACTCTCAATAAAGAATTTAATTAATTAATTAATAGTAGTATGGCATTGAGCCACTTATGTTAAACATGCTTCTTTTGCCAGCGGTTTTGCTGCAGCGGTCTATCTCCCAAAAACTGTTTGTTTTTCCGGGACAAAAATAGGCCCATAAACTATCTCTATACGAAAAATCATATCAAACCTTAACGTTACCTACGTTGTTTTGTTGCCACGCGAAAGAAAAACAAACAAATACTTTCGCATTTTTCTGTTATTAGTAACAATACTTTCTGAGCAAATCTTGGGAGCATAATTTTTATTATAATAATAAGATAACATCACGCCCGTAATACCCGAAGGGTAAGGGTAGAGGTGTATCTATAGTAGATATGCACACCCACATTTCACCAGTTATATTTAAGTCCCATGTTAGGCGTATGGGGCGAGCCTATTGTCATCAACCGAGCACGAATCCAGACTCCGGGCTACGAGAAATTCCTGATGGAAAACCCAATAATACTTTGCCCGACCTGGGAACCGAATTTAGAACCTCTTGCTCAGCAAAAGCGCTTGCGACCACTAGACCTACGACACAGTTAATAATAATCATAATAACCCCACCGTCGTATCTCCACGTTTACGTCGGCGTCGTGGTGGGGCTTGCGCGCTCCGAACTTTGGGTCTATGCCGTACAGTTTACTTTGCTGGATCGGGTCTAGGATGAGGAGCCAAACCAAGAGAGATACAGAAACCTACAGGGCAGCATGTGGTTAGTTGTTGGGGAGTAGATCTTCCAGGAGAAGTCTTGTTCCTCACCTGTGGCTTGCCTTTATTAGCCGGCTGGAGTGAACACTGACGAGGAATGGCGCTCCCACCTCTGTCTTGTCTTTATTGGCCGGCTTGAGTGGAGATTCGCAAGAGCAAACGTGCTCGGAGGAAGGAAGTATTCCAGTAAGATGCTGGTAGAGATCTTGAACGTACTTCCGGGATTGTCCTGATAGCCGTGGAATACCTCTCCACTCCTCATAAGCAGGAGCAGCACAGGACATGTTGCTCCCCTTGTCACTATGACACTTTATGCTAGCGACCGTTTTCGGGGCCCATTATTGAGTGTGCAAGTCACCCCCTGCCATTTTACCTGTGTATTTTATTTAAGATACTGCGGTCAGGCAGGAGCCATAGTCTTTCCATAGTTCTAAATAACCAGTTCACTTAGCTACCCAAACCCACAATCCAATATCTTTGTTTCAATATCTTACAATAGTCCTGCACCAACCGGGGGTTGTCCTTGTGGGCACTAGCATAGTACGAACAGGGTCAATCATCGGTTGGTGCCTCATTTAATTAAAAACGTCTAACGGGCCTCTGCAAGTTGGCTTCAAGGCTTCAAAGGTCCGCGACCCTAGGGTCCCGAGAAAAGAAAAGACGTAAAAAAATAAATAATATGAAGCAAAACTCAGCAATGTAATATTAACAATCCTTTCTCCATACAATAATAAAAATAATGTAAATAAATAGGATTGTATTTACAGATATGTTCAACCCGAAAGGGCAATAAATCGGTAATATGATGAAGTACAAGCAAATCTAATATGGAGAAAGGTAAAAGTAAATACTGAGATGAGATTGAATATTCTCATCCTGTTTTTTGACACATAATTACGCCTTGAGGAAGTAAATAAATCATAGATAATCTTTGTAAAAAAAGTAGGAATATGAAGTACGTATTTAATTATTATAGCGGGTGGTGTACGAACTCCTCCGTCCTAGCAGACCTCTGTGGTGGCTGTCACTAAGGTGGCAGCCTGACAGTTTTTGACAGGGTTTGACAGGGTTTGCCAGAATGTAGTCAGGGTGGGTCAGTTAAGTGAAAGGCTTCTATTGATGGATAAAACTTTGTATTATGCTATACATTTTACAATAATACGTGCGTTAAAAAAACTCCACGGACCCTCTATTAAATCATAAAATTGTTACAAAATATTGGTTACATCATTCATGTTGAAATTATACATATGAGAACAATTTAGAAAGACGTGCACGTTAAAAGCGTCCGTAATAAAAAGATAAAAACAATTCAAAAATTTAAAGCCGTGGCAGCTAAGAGATGATCAGTCCCTACTGACGACGCCCGTTCACGAACATGTCGCATGGATCAGCACCATTTAGTTCAACCATTTTGAAGGGAACTTAACGACCCAACACACACGCCACCACCAGCGAAACATTTGAGTGAGCATGACTTACTCTCAGCCGCCAAGGCACATTCAAGTCAATGAAAGACGTACCCAGTAAATGGTAGCTTAATAGAAGGTACATGGTCACAGTGCTCACATATGTGCTATGCAATTATACAATAATCAAATCTGTGGGAGTGATTTCGTGAAAAGGGACGGAAGTGTGTCACAGGAAGCGCGCGCTATTTGATTTGACCTCAAATATGGCGAGGGAGGTAGTGGCTGATCTTTGCGTTATGCTCGTGAACGGGTGCTGCTTTTGGTGACTGGTCGTCTTGCTGATCATGGTTTTATTGTTACTAGTAATTAACTGTTCATTTATTTTACCTCGATGGTCCTAGTTTATCATTTATAACTTCCAATTACAGCTTTATGTAAGCGGGCACGCCCTTTATGCCTGGAGGCTTTTATTTAGATATTTAGTTCTTTTTACGTTTAGTTTTTATTTTTTTATTCTGCTTGAGTATAGTTCTCGATGTTTTTGGTTGGTATATTGGCGTGTGCTAGCTGACATATGGCCAATAATTTATACTTAATTAAAATAATGTTTTGTGTTGCATAATAATTTTGCATACTATTGTATAGAGTCATTTTTATTTTTCTAACTTGAACAGACAGCTGTGCTGCTGGGGAGTTTGTTGCGCCACTTCTTCTTCCCAGCTAAAGGCACTAGGAAGTGGTGAAGGGTGGGCGTTTTTGGGGGACTGTCTTATGTAATTTTGACGTTCGAAAAGTGCTGATTCTCAGCCTAATTTGAATAAATGACCTTTGAATTTTGAATTTTGACCAATGAGCGCGGGTGGTGCTAGAGTTGGCCGTCAGAAACGACCTTGACCTTTTTCCTTTAATCTTGCTTACTACCTTAATGTTGCTTATTACCAAGGTGAGATGTCAGATGTAACACATCATGTGCTACGTACTGTAAGACTCGCTCGTTTTTGAGTTGAGAGCAGATACCAAGTATTATCCTAAAAAAAAATCAAACGCTCTTTAATTTCCTGAAATCTTTAAATTAACGAAACATTTTCTCCCAAAAGAATTGGGTACAAATTACAATGAAGGCAAAATTACTTTCTCATTAATACGAATAGAAAGTTATTGGAACAAATTAACGTTTAACGTGACGTCACTACGTTAACTTTGTTCTTATAATTAATTTTACGGCAATCTTGACGGTTTGTTCATTTTAATGATGACTTTGAGGTTTTCGGCGTAAATATTTGAGATGGTCCATTTAATTTGTAGGAAAACTTAACACGTTTTCCTACTAAGCGCGGCTTCGGTAAGGCTTTTATTTCGCAGTATATTTTTTCATATAAAAATATACAATACAATGTCACCCACGGGCATGTGACCGCCCGTATTTTTCTGAATATTCGTGAAAAATTATGGAAATTTAACTTCAAAACTGTAATATTGCTCCTGTTATTCAATTTCTTAAAGATAAAGATAAATTTATTTGTTCAAACATGTGCAACATGATACATGAATAAGCACATATAGATGGAAAAATAGTTTTACCGGTCCAACATGTTTTGCCTCACTCGGCATACAAAATATTTATACGTTGTTAATTAAATTGGCAATTTATTTTTTATTTTTTTGCCTTTTATGTATGATTTTATATTTGTACAATGTTCTATGTCTTTTATAATTACTAATTTCTAAGTATTTTATTAATCATTAATGAATTGAAAACAGTCTAATAAAAATAAAAAAAAATAATCTAACTATTTACATTAAGTACTAAATTAAAAGACTAACTAACTATTGGCAATTATAAATTAATTATTAATGACAGTTTCTTATATGAAATTAGAGTCGAGTGCAAAAATATAGGTAGTCAATAATTAAATATACAATTAGAGTCAGTACAAAAAGTAGTCAATATTAAATTCAGACACAATATGTCATAATAAAATCAAATAAAGAGTAAATTTCAAAATTTGTTGTTTGCGTTTTTTTTTTTTTGAGTTGCGTTTGCCAATATCTCCGATGTTATTGGCTCGATTTATATTCTGTTTATTATTTCTAAAAGCTTGTGAGTTATTTTTTCAGATTAACTAATTTTTTATAATGGTTTGTCGACTATGAAAAAAAAACGGAGGTGAAGATATTTTTTTAATAGTTCGATTTTTTTTAAACACAAATTTATAATTCAACGACATAGTATCAAAAAGTGCGGTCAAATTTAAAGATGTGGTACAGACCATGAAACTGAACCAATTTCTCCATGGTACCAACATTGTAAACGCGAAAAAATTATTAACTGTCCCATAAAAACTTCAACTCGACCCAAATGTATGTGACGGCTGATAATTTTTTCGCGATTACACGCTGTAGAAAAGTACCATGCTCCACGACTTATGCCATAAAGCGGACAATGCTTCAACTTAAATTTAAATACAACATTAATATTTAAGTATGTATTTACAAGGCTGATGTAAAGGGAAAGGCCGGGCGGGGATGCCCTACGAGGACATATACTGACCTTATTGGTGATGTTATTCAGAAAGGCCAGGTGCGTAGTACTCGCAACCGGCTTGCGTGTATGACGAGATGTATGAACGTAAACGAGGCAAAAGGACTATGTAAGGATCGTAGCAGGTGGCGTTCTGTAGTTTCTGCCTACCCCCATGGGAAGAAGGCGTGAGTTTATGTATGTATGTATTAATATTTAAGTGTTACGATGATTATTTTATTTTACTTTTTTAATATACTTCATTGACATAATCTTTTCAGTATTTGACATTATATACCTACAATTTTCTATATATTTTTTTTAAATCAAATTAGATTTGTTACAGCTGTAGTGGCAATCATGTCATTTGGTTTAAATAGGTCCTTATTTTTACTATTTTGCTTATCTTTTATATAATTCTTTTCTTTTAGATTTTGTGAATGTGAGAACATTGTAGGCTGTAGACTTGTGGACCATTTTCTATTTTACTAAGTATCTGGTACTTGTTGATAAGCGTACACTGTCCTCCCATACCTATTAACACTGTAATTTGAAAACATTGTAGAAACAATTTATTTTGAAAAGAGTAACCGTGGAGTTTCTTGCCGGCTCTTCTCCATAGGAAGCGACCAATTGGAACCGTGCACCTAGCTTCTGACGTTTCATAAGTGCCCTTGTAGGTTTATGTGAAATAAAATATTTTGATTTTGATTTTTTTGATTTTGAAGTCTTAGTTTCAAATAATAATAGCAGTGATAGGCTAGTGGTGTGACCATCTGCCAGGGTATAAAGTTCAAACCCACGGCACGCACCTCTGACTTTTCGGATTCATGTGCGTATTGTATAATTATCACTTGCTTCAAAAACGGTGAAGGAAAACATCGTGAGGAAACCTGAACCTGAGAGATATTTCTCGACGGATGTGAAGCCAAGTCAGAGGCCCATGGGCCGCTTGAAAACTCTGACACCAGGTTAGTCACACGAAAAGCGAATGTTTTCAAACAGAGAGGTAACTTAAAATAGGACACAGATTAAAATTCATGGTTTTCGTCCCTTTCTCAACCTACAATATTTCAAAGAATTACTTTAATTTAAACACCTAATTGCTTAGCTTCAATAAAATAATAAAAGGTTAATTGTCTTTGCAAGCAGTTAGCAATTAAGAACGAGTTTCACGGTCACCTATTTTAATCTATACGTACTTAATAATAATACAAAGAGAAAAAATTGTTTGTAAGTTTGTATGTAGGGGATAATCTCTGGAACTACTAGTCGGATTTGCAAAATTCTTTTTGCATTGGATAGCACAATACTTGAGGAGGGTTATAGGCTCACGGACGAAGGCGCGGGCAGACGCTAGTCACACAAATATTACTTATAAAGGCGAAAGTTTGTGAGTGCGTGTGTGTATGTTTGTCTCTTCTTTAAGCTCAAACGGCTAAACGGATTTCTATAAAATTTGGCAGACATATAGTTTATAACCTGGAATAACACATAAGATACTTTTTATCTCGATATTCCCACGGAATCGAGACTCATGCGGGTGAAACCGCGGGGCGCATCTAGTCACACTATCCTACTAATATTATAAAGGCGAAAGTTTGTGAGTGTGTGTATGTTTGTCTCTTCTTCACGCTCAAACGGCTGGACCAATTTGGATGAACCGCGGGGCGCAGCTGGTACTTAATAATTATAAAAGAGAAAAAAAATGTTTGTATGTAGGGGGTAATCTCCGAAACTTCCAGTCGGATTTGAAAAATTCTTTTTGTATTGGATAGCCCAATTCTTAAGAAAGGTTATAAGCTATATAACATCACGCTATGACCCTTAGAAGCAGAGCAAAAAGAAAATAAGTCGGCAAGAACGCTAAGCAAAAACGAAGTAAAAGCGCGGGCGGGCGATGGGATTCGACGCAGTGAATTGGGGGCGGAAATTTTACGCGGACGTAGTCGCGGGCAGAAACTAGTACAAAAATCGTCGGCGTAGGTGGCGAACTAAATAACTGCGATTTTAGTCAAATTGACTTTTCACCATTTTCGTAACAGCCAAATCATGCCGCATAAATAAACCGCAATTTTCTCCAAAAAAGTGGCTGCGTAATAACAGCCGCACGGGTCGATCGATCAGGTTAAGCTACGCTTGCCGCAGTTGGTCCGTGGATGGGTGACCATCTTTACATACCAAGACCCCTCTGTGCCTCGGAAAGCACGTTAAACCGTTGGTCCCCGCTGTCATTCGTAGATCTTTGACAGTCGTTACGGGTAGTTGGAAGCCTAAAAGTCTGACAACCAGTCTTACCAAGGGGTATCGTGTTACCTACTAACTACGTTGTGGAGGTCAGATAGGCAGTCGGTCCATGTAAAATACTGGTATTCAGCTGCATCCGGTTAGACTGGAAGCCGACCCCAACACAGTTGGGAAAAGGCTAGGCAGATGATGAATTTTCTCCAAACAATATTTTTTTTTGTTATTTAGTTCTCCACCTACGCCAACGAAATATAGTTCTTGTATCAAAAATAGATTTTAATATAGCCCAATAAATTAGTGTACTTATTAATAAATTATAGGCACTAAAACTACCAATTAATCAATTTTGCTAAAAGAAAACGTGTATTAGGCGGTGATTAATTACTTACAACGTGTCCATTATAGAAATTGATTCGCCATTTATGTCTAAAATGTTTTATGGATATACACAGTCCATCATAATTTTGCCTTTTTACTAAATTGCTAATCTAAAAATCATTATGTTACCTATTAAAATCAAGTGGTAGCCTAAATGATAAGCTACGACTGATTTATAATTATGCATACCTAACTATAGATAGTGCAATCCACGAAGACGCGCCCCACTCCGCTCCGCGCCGTACTAGAGTTCAGCTTACAGTACAGTAATCGCGGAGTGGGGCGCGTCTTCGTGGATTGCACGGACTGCAGCTGCGCCCCATGGTTTCGTCCGCATAAGTCTCGATCCCGTCAGGACATCAGAATAAAAAGTATCTTATGTTCTAACCTAGATCGTGGTCTACCCATGTGCCAAATTTCTTAAAAATCCGTTCAGCCGTTTTAGCGTGAAAGCATAACAAACAAATAAACAAACAAACTCACTTTTGCAGGGAAATTGACGCGAATACTGTTATCATGGATTCAGTAAATGATTCTGAACCCGAACCTGCGTTGAAATTTTTCGTTGGTTATGTATATCCATGTACTGAATCCATGGTAAAAGTTTTCGCGTCAAGCGGGAGGGCGTGTCAGACTCTTACTGACTAAAACCCACCCATGTTCCTTCGGTTGCCCTGTTGCCGGGGGCCACGATGTTCCTTTTGGACTTATTCGCAGCCCCGGTAGGCATTGGAGCGGACCGCGTCAATTCTGCTGACATCTCTTTGAGGCACGCGTGGAACACAACGCGCCGTCAACCCGGGCCTGGTCCTTATCGGCGAGCTACCCATTGCTCACCGTCCACAAGCCCGCGCCTACGGTGGCCGGAAATCGGCTCGCAATTCCCGCCCCCTGAACCCGAACCTGCGTTGAAATTTTTCGTTAGTTATGTACCTATATCCATGTACTGAATACATGGTAACAGTTTTCACGTCGATGTCCCGGCCACCCTGTGGTTAGGATAGTTAGAATTAAGATAGTAGATAGGTGAGGAGCTAAATAATAACAGACACTCGGATCGATTGAAAGTTAAGCGACGCTTACAGCGGTCGGTTCGTGGATGGGTGACCGACCATCTATTACGTATCGAAACCCCTCCGTGCCTCGAAAAGCACGTAAATCCGGTCCCGGCTGTCATTCGATGATCATTAAGTCGTTACGGGTAGCAGTACTCGGGAGAAGCTCAAAAGTCTGACAACCAGTCTTACCAAGGTGTATCGTATTACCTAGTTTTGGAGGTCAGAGAGGCAGTCATTATCTACCTAGCCTTTTCCCAACTATATTGGGATCGGCTTCCAGTCTAACCGAATGCAGCTGAATACCAGTATTTTACATGGAGCGACTGCCTATCTGACCTCCACAACCTAGTAACAGGGTAATACGATACCCCTTGGTAAGACTGGTTGTCAGACTTTCGGGCTTCTGACGACCCGTAACGACTATCAAAGATCCACGAATGACAGCCGGGACCAACGGCTTAACGTGCTTTCCGAGGCACGGAGGAGTTCGGTATGTAGAAATGGTCACCCATCCACGGACTAACCCCGGCAAGCGTAGCTTTACCTGACAGATCGACCCGAGCGGTTGTTAGTACTTAGCCACGAGCTCCTCTTCCTCCACGAGGTCAGATAGGCAGTCGCTCCATGTAAAATACTGGTATTCAGCTGCATCCGGTTAGACACTGGAAGCCGACCTCAACATAGTTGGGAAAACTGTTAGCAGATTGAGACAATTTGATAAACATAATTATTATATCCCTGACAACACACAACATGCACGGCCAGTTATCGACAAGGGAAATCTAGACTTTGCTTTCGAACAGCGGTCGGCAACCTTTTGGCACACAAGGGCCACAAGGTGGCAAAATAAACTAAAGGCGGGCCGCGCTTTTTTTTTTTGCTGTAGGGCATCTCACAGCTGGTTCCGAAAACCGTGGCTGTTTAACCGGTCAATCCTGTGGTTGCCTTAAGCTACTACACTCAAAGCCTCCAGCCAGGGCATACATAAACTAAGCTAAAAAGCTTAGGATGAACGCTCGCTAAGGGCACCCCCTGTGGGGTACGATCCTCGACTTGGACGTTATCCGGAGGGAGGACATGAAAAGATGGGACGGCCTGGATCAAAGGATTTTGATCATTATTATTAGACGGGGAATTTAAAGCTACGTGCACAGCTGCAACAACTGCTGGCACCTCGTTTTCGAGCAAGGGTCGGGGGGGAGTATTATTTACTCGGGGCGTGGCGGTCGAGATCGCAAAGGACCTCAGCGGCGAGGTCGGAATGGGCGGGCCGCACTTGCGACATTAACCTTAGAAGCCCAATATACCTACGTAATATCCCATAGAAAAAATAAAAATGCTATTAAAAATTGTTAAAACACACGGAATTTAATTCGTACATGTAATACTTACATTATGTTTATATGTTTGGGCTTTATAGCTAGAAAAATAACCACCGTAAATCATTCTGAAATAAAAACTACAAAGTATGAAAGTACCTAAATGTGTAACTGATTTATACTCTTCTTCTCCATACGAAAACTACCTTTTGGAAGGGGCGACTAGAATCAATTCTATTTTTTGTAAATTTTGACGTTCAAAAGTGCCTTTTATAAGCTCAACTGTCATTAATGAGACACAATAGAATTTTAATTGTTATCGATCTCCAGGAGAGCTCGTGACAGTCAAGGGGCTGCCTAATTGAAATAAATTATTTGACTTTGACAAATTCACGGGCCGCAAGTAAGACGTCTGCGGGCCGCGTGTTGCCGACCGCTGCTTTAGAATATCTTTCCTTTAATAGATTGAGTTTAGTCGTGCATTTTATTTAGTAAATTACTAGCAGCGCCCCGCAGTTTCACTCGCATAAGTCTCGATCCCGAAGGAATATCGGGATAAAAAATATCCTATGTGTTAATACAGGTTATAAACTATCTGTGTGGCAAATTTTATCGAAATCCGTTCAGTAGTTTTTGCGTGAAAGTGTAACAAACATCCATCCATCCTCACAAACTTTCGCATTTATAACATTACTAGCTGCGCCCCGCGGTTTCACCCGCATAAGTCTCGATCCCGTGGGAAAAAAAAAAGTATCCTATGTCCTTTTTCAGGGCATCATCTATATATGTGCCAAATTTCATTCAAATCCGTTCAGCCGTTTTAGCGTGAAGGCGTAACAAACAAACTTACTTTCGCATTTATAATATTAAGGATACAGGGTGTTTGGCAGAACGTTGAACATACGAAAATGGTGGATAAGTGGGGTCATCTGCTACTTACTCAGCCCTAATTTATTTGGCCTTTGTTTTTTTTAAATGCAAGTTGAAATCAAGATTTAAGTATTTTTTACATCTTTCTGTAAGTTTGAGGACTCATAACTTTTTTTATAGCTAACATCTGAATAAAGAAATAATTTTATAAGAAGCTGCCAACATTAAAGATTAAAAATATTGCCTGTTTTACCCATTTTTAGTAAAAATTACACTTTAAAGTTAAGAAAGTGGTGAAACTAAAAGAAAACAATTTTTTTTTTTTAATGTCCAGGTTGCCAGGGCCAAATAAATTAGGGCTGAGTAAGTAGCAGATGACCCCACCTATCCACCATTTTCGTATGTTCAACGTTCTGCCAAACACCCTGTATAATAATCAGAGATCGGAATTGGGTGTGTGAAAATACCTAAAGATTGCAGCGAGACATATAGAGCTGTTACAACCACTTAAGTTAACCGGTTTTGAATTGTACCAGTTTATTTACGGTTTTTTGTTTTACATGTTCTTTACCTTTGAAAAACCGAACTATAAACATAAGCAAGCTGCTAATACAGTTTTAAATTTATTTTTGTTTTGAACTTCTCCAGTTCAAATTCGGTTTTTTAGTTCTACTTGTTCTGTACGTCTGAAACACCGAATTTTACACATCTGCAAGCTGTAATACAGTTTTAGATATTTTTGCTATTGTTGTGTGTAGTTTCGAGGGCTAACCGAGAAGGGCTTTATTTTTTAACCGATTTCAAAAAAAGGAGGTCTTCAATTCGACTGTATGATTTAGGCTCTTGCCGGATTTAGGCTCCTGCCGGATTTAACCTCCTGCCGGATTTAGGCTCATGCCGGATTTAGGCTCGTGCCGGATTTAGGCTCGTGCCGGATTTAGGCTCCTGCCGGATTTAGGCTCATGCCGGATTTAGGCTCATGCCGGATTTAGCCTCCAGCCGGATTTAGCCTCCTGTCGGATTTAGCCTCCTGCCGGATTTAGCCTCCTGCCGGATTTAGCTCATGCCGGATTTAGGCTCATGCCAGATTTAGCCTCCTGCCGGATTAAGCCCCCTGCCGGATTTAGCCTCCTGCCGGATTTAGCCTCCTGCTGGATTTAGCCTCCTGCCGGATTTAGGCTCATGCTGGATTTAGGCTCCTGCCGGATTTAGGCTCATGCCGGATTTAGGCTCTTGCCGGATTTAGGCTCTTGCCGGATTTAGGCTCCTGCCGGATTTAGGCTCCTGCCGGACTTTGCTCCTGCCGGATTTAGGCTCATGCTAAAATTAGGTTATTACTGGAATTAGGCTTCAGCTGTATTAACTGCTGTAACTGCTGAAATACTGTCGGTGATAAGACTTAAAAAGGAATTAGGCTTTGACCGAATTTAGGTTCATGCCAGTAGTAACTACACAAAACTACTACACTACTACTACTAAACTTGCCATAGGAAATTATGTCACTGCCGGATTTGGGATCCTAGCTACAATAAGTCTGTCGAATATAAACCCACCTTGAACAATAGGTATGGTTTGCCGGATATAGGCAACCTTGCAATACCGTCTGTATTGTTTTGGTATTTTATATTTCTTTATGTTTTAACTAGCTTCTGCCCGCGACTTCGTCCGCGTGGAATAGTTACCTTGGGGTAACGCTAACTTTAACCCGTGTATTTATTTGGATAAGGATTAATATCATGTTTATATTTAATGTTTATATTTATTCAATTGGCTAAATCAATCAATAATAAATTATTATTGATTGACGGAGTAATCGACTAACATACACACATATACGTACATAAAAAAACATACAGTCGAATTGAGGACCTCCTCCTTTTTTTGAAATCGGTTAAAAATAAAGCCCTTCTCGGCTAGCCCTCGAAAACTACACACAACAATAACAAAAATATCTAAAACTGTATTACAGCTTGCAGATGTGTAAGTTTCGGTGTTTCAGACGTACAGAACAAGTAGAACTAAAAAACCGAATTTGAACCGGAAAAGTTCAAAACAAAAATAAATTTAAAACTGTATTAGCATCTTGCTTATGTTTATAGTTCGGTTTTTCAAAGGTAAAGAACATGTAAAACAAAAAACCGTAAATAAACCGGTTAACTTAAGTGGTTGTAACAGGTCTATGATATGTCTTACCTAAACGGCTTGATGGATTTTAACATATGAGGTGTCGCTAGGTTCGTCTTAATAGTGGAAGTGACATAGACTATTTAATATTTATATATTGCATCTGCAAATACAAAAAAAAGAGGGGTAGGTTTAAAAAAATAACAACAAATAAAAGTTAGTAATGAGTCAATTCCAAGTATACATATATCCATATTAATAAAACTAACACATAACATAAAACAACATCACGTCTGTAATCCCGGAAGGGTTAGGCAGAAGTGTACCTATAGGACACCCACATTTCGCCAGTAAAATAAAACTAAAAAGTTTGAAATAAAACAAATTATAAAAAAAAACAAAAAACCCGACTGCAAAAACTCATAACTGCAAAGAGAAAAACAATCATTATAATCTATAGGATTTTGGTATCGCAGGCATTTGGACAAACAAAAGTTTCACCAAAATTTCAGGTTATTGGTTTGCGCCTGCAATACCAAAATCCTATAGTTTATAATATTTATAATGCTTGTTTTTCTCTTTTCAGTTATGAGTTTTTGCAGTCGGGTTTTTTGTTTTTTTTATTTTATTTTTTTTGTGTCCGTTTTGCGAACTTAGCCGACGTTCACACGGACGTAATAAAATCACGGCGGGATTTTATCGCGCACTAGATTTTCAACTCTCGGTGTTAAGCCGAGCGTTGACAATCCAACGCGCTGGGACGTACTCTCGTGTGGGCACGTGCACGAGAAAAAAAGCGCCGCGATTTTATTACGTCCGTGCGAACGTCGGCTTACAGTGCACAACTATTTTCCTACTTTCGCCCATGCCTTTATTTTCATGCCGGTGCCTATATTTAGATACATGTCGCAGAGTGATACCGCCTAGTTTGGAAGAAAAAAGTTTGATAGTTCCATAATTTACAACAAAAGGATTCCTCTTCAGTAAATGTTGTTTCAATCACTTCAGAAATGAAAAATAATTGAAATTAGTAAATTGTTTTTGTTCTCTCTTCTATGGTTACACACGTTGTCTACTTTTCTCAAAAATAATTTAAGTAACCTTTCGATGGACATTGGTGCCGATTCTCTTGTCACAAATGCCTCTAAACTGGACTAAAAATCACCAAAATTTAGTTTATTCCTGTCAAACGACGATTTCCCATTCTGAAATAGACTAAAATAACTAACTATATTTTAGTTTGACAGCACTAAGATGGTACTGAGATATTAATTTAGTGAAAATGGCAATTTTGCTATTCTGAATTTGACGTTATTCATCTAAAATTTAGATTTTCTAACAAAATCTGACTATTTTTAATTGCGACTAAAAACGTGGGCAATAAAATTGGTAGTCATGAACTTTAAATTAACACCAACACCTCGACTTCAGATGCAAAAACAGTACTGATTTTATTTTTCTTTTTCTTGTATCTCGAAAACGGTGTGTCCAATCGCAAAAATAATGAAAATTTCGACCCCCTTTTTAAAACTCTTAAACCCATAACACTCTACATGTAGGTAATTTTTTTTTCCATACAAAAAGTGAAAAATTCCATATAAAACACGTCGAGGCTGCCCCCCCTGCGTGCCTCCGGCTCTAAAAAGATTCACATGGTTAGGTATCACGTGTGGAGTCGCGATTGTCAAATTCGATTTAGATGTGTCAAAATTATTTTTTAATTTAGAGAATTTATTTTGCAGAATAGCTTTAAGATTCTCATAGTCAAAAGTAAGGAATTTTAGTGATAGTTTAGTTCGGTGTACAAGAGAATCGGCATCACTATTGATAATATTAGTTCGATTAAAATAGGTACGTTACTTACTCTGTAATCTATTTTTTGTAATCTATTCTCTGTAATCTATGCTTTATCGACTATTTTTTATCGACTATGTTTTATCGACTATTTTTTATCGACTATGTTTTATCGACAATGTTTTATCGACAATGTTTTATCGACAATGTTTTATCGACTTTGTTTTATCGACTTTGTTTTATCGAATTTGATTTATCGACTTTGTGTTATCGACTTTGTTTTATCGACTTTGTTTTATCGACTTTGTTTTATCGACTTTGCTTAATCGACTTTGTTTTATCGACTTTGTTTTATCGACTTTGTTTTATCGACTATGTTTCATCGACTATGTTTCATCGACTATGTTTTATCGACTATGTTTTATCGACAATGTTTTATCGACAATGATTTATCGACTTTGTTTTATCGACTTTGTTTTATCGACTTTGTTTTATCGACTTTGTTTTATCGAATTTGATTTATCGACTTTGTGTTATCGACTTTGTTTTATCGACTTTGTTTTATCGACAATGTTTTATCGACTATGTTTTATCGACTATGTTTTATCGACTATGTTATATCGACTTTGTTTTATCGACTTTGCTTTATCGACTTTGCTTTATCGACTTTGTTTTATCGACTATGTTTTGTCGACTATGTTTTATCGACTATGTTTTATCGACTGTTTTATCGACTATGTTGTATCAACTTTGTTTTATCGACTTTGTTTTATCGACTTTGTTTTATCGACTTTGTTTGATCGACTTTGTTTTATCGACTTTGTTTTATCGACTTTGTTTTATCGACAATGTTTTATCGACTATGTTTTATCGACTTTGTTTTATCGACTTTGTTTTATCGACTTTGTTTTATCGACTTTGTTTTATCGACTTTGTTTTATCGACTTTGTTTTATCGACTTTGTTTTATCGACTATGTTTCATCGACTATGTTTTATCGACTATGTTTTATGGAATTTGATTTATCGACTTTGTGTTATCGACTTTGTTTTATCGACTTTGTTTTATCGACTTTGTTTTATCGACTATGTTTTATCGAATATGTTTTATCGACTATGTTTCATCGACTTTGTTTTATCGACTTTGCTTTATCGATTTTGCTTTATCGACTTTGTTTTATCGACTTTGTTTTATCGACTTTGTTTTGTCGGTTATGTTTTATCGACTATGTTTTATCGACTATGTTTAATCGATTTTTTTTTATCGACTTTGTTTTGTCGACTATGTTTTATCGACTATGTTTTATCGACTTTGTTTTATCGACTTTGTTTTATCGACTTTGTTTTATCGACTTTGTTTAATCGAATTTGATTTATCGACATTGTGTTATCGACTTTGTGTTATCGACTTTGTTTTATCGACTTTGTTTTATCGACTTTGTTTTATCGAATTTGATTTATGGACTTTGTGTTATCGACTTTGTTTTATCGACTTTGTTTTATCGACAATGTTTTATCGACTATGTTTTATCGACTATGTTTTATCGACTATGTTATATCGACTTTGTTTTATCGACTTTGCTTTATCGACTTTGCTTTATCGACTATGTTTTATCGACTATGTTTTATCGACAATGTTTTATCGACTTTGTTTTATCGACTTTGTTTTATGGAATTTGATTAATCGACTTTGTGTTATCGACTTTGTTTTATCGACTTTGTTTTATCGACTTTGTTTTATCGACTATGTTTTATCGAATATGTTTTATCGACTATGTTTCATCGACTTTGTTTTATCGACTTTGCTTTATCGACTTTGCTTTATCGACTTTGTTTTATCGACTTTGTTTTATCGACTTTGTTTTGTCGGTTATGTTTTATCGACTATGTTTTATCGACTATGTTTAATCGATTTTTTTTTATCGACTTTGTTTTGTCGACTATGTTTTATCGACTATGTTTTATCGACTTTGTTTTATCGACTTTGTTTTATCGACTTTGTTTTATCGACTTTGTTTAATCGACTTTAATTTATCGACTATGTTTTATCGACTATTTTTTATCGACTATGTTTTATCGACTTTGTTTTATCGACTTTGTTTTATCAACTTTGTTTTATCGACTTTGTATTATCGACTTTGTTTTGTCGACTATGTTTTATCGACTATGTTTTATCGACTATGTTTTATCGTCTATGTTTTATCGACTTTGTTTTATCGACTTTTTTTAACGACTTTGATTTTATCGACTATGTTTTATCGACTATGTTTTATCGACTATGTTTTATCGACTATGTTTTATTGAATATATTTATCGACTATTTTTTATCGACTATGTTTTATCGACTTTGTTTTATCGACTTTGTTTTATCGACTTTGTTTCATCGACTATGTTTTATCGACTACGTTTTATCGACTATGTTTTATCGACTATGTTGTATCGACTTTGTTTTATCGACTTTGTTTTATCGACTTTGTTTTATCGACTATGTTTTATCGACTATGTTATATCGACTTTGTTTTATCGACTTTGTTTTGTCGACTATGTTTTATCGACTATGTTTTATCGACTTTGTTTTATCGACTTTGTTTTATCGACTTTGTTTTATCGACTTTGTTTTATCGACTTTGTTTAATCGACTTTAATTTATCGACTATGTTTTATCCTCTTTGTTTTATCGACTTTGTTTTATCAACTTTGTTTTATCGACTTTGTATTATCGACTTTGTTTTGTCGACTATGTTTTATCGACTATGTTTTATCGACTATGTTTTATCGTCTATGTTTTATCGACTTTGTTTTATCGACTTTGTTTTATCGACTTTTTTTAACGACTTTGATTTTATCGACTATGTTTTATCGACTATGTTTTATCGACTTTGTTTTATCGACTTTGTTTTATCGACTTTGTGTAATCGACTTTGTTTTATCGACTTTGTTTTATCGACTTTGTTTTATCGACTTTGTTTTATCGACTTTGTTTTATCGACTTTGTTTTATCAACTTTGTTTTATCGACTTTGTATTATCGACTTTGTTTTGTCGACTATGTTTTATCGACTATGTTTTATCGACTATGTTTTATCGTCTATGTTTTATCGACTTTGTTTTATCGACTTTTTTTAACGACTTTGATTTTATCGACTATGTTTTATCGACTATGTTTTATCGACTATGTTTTATCGACTATGTTTTATTGAATATATTTATCGACTATTTTTTATCGACTATGTTTTATCGACTTTGTTTTATCGACTTTGTTTTATCGACTTTGTTTCATCGACTATGTTTTATCGACTACGTTTTATCGACTATGTTTTATCGACTATGTTGTATCGACTTTGTTTTATCGACTTTGTTTTATCGACTTTGTTTTATCGACTATGTTTTATCGACTATGTTATATCGACTTTGTTTTATCGACTTTGTTTTGTCGACTATGTTTTATCGACTATGTTTTATCGACTTTGTTTTATCGACTTTGTTTTATCGACTTTGTTTTATCGACTTTGTTTTATCGACTTTGTTTAATCGACTTTAATTTATCGACTATGTTTTATCCTCTTTGTTTTATCGACTTTGTTTTATCAACTTTGTTTTATCGACTTTGTATTATCGACTTTGTTTTGTCGACTATGTTTTATCGACTATGTTTTATCGACTATGTTTTATCGTCTATGTTTTATCGACTTTGTTTTATCGACTTTGTTTTATCGACTTTTTTTAACGACTTTGATTTTATCGACTATGTTTTATCGACTATGTTTTATCGACTTTGTTTTATCGACTTTGTTTTATCGACTTTGTGTAATCGACTTTGTTTTATCGACTTTGTTTTATCGACTTTGTTTTATCGACTTTGTTTTATCGACTTTGTTTTATCGACTTTGTTTTATCGACTTTGTTTTATCGACTTTGTTTTATCGACTATGTTTCATCGACTATGTTTTATCGACTATGTTTTATCGACAATGTTTTATCGACTTGGTGTTATCGACTTTGTTTTATCGACTTTGTTTTATCGAATTTGATTTATCGACTTTGTTTTATCGACTTTGTTTTATCGACAATGTTTTATCGACTATGTTTTATCGACTATGTTTTATCGACTATGTTATATCGACTTTGTTTTCTTTACTTTGCTTTATCGACTTTGCTTTATCGACTTTGTTTTAACGACTATGTTTTATCGAATATGTTTTATCGACTATTTTTTATCGACTATGTTTTATCGACTATGTTTTATCGACTGTTTTATCGACTATGTTGTATCAACTTTGTTTTATCGACTTTGTTTTATCGACTTTGTTTTATCGACTATGTTTTATCGACTTTGTTTTGTCGACTTTGCTTTATCGACTATGCTTTATCGACTTTGTTTTATCGACTTTGTTTTATCGACTATGTTTTATCGACTTTGTTTTATCGACTTTGTTTTGTCGACTATGTTTTATAGACTATGTTTTATCGACTATGTTTTATCGACTATGTTTCATCGACTTTGTTTTGTCTGTTATGTTTTATCGACTTTGTTTTATCGACTTTGTTTTATCGACTTTGTTTTATCGACTTTGCTTTATCGACTTTGTTTTATCGACTTTGTTTTATCGACTATGTTTCATCGACTATGTTTCATCGACTATGATTTATCGACTATGTTTTATCGACAATGTTTTATCGACAATGATTTATCGACTTTGTTTTATCGACTTTGTTTTATCGACTTTGTTTTATCGACTTTGTTTTATCGAATTTGATTTATCGACTTTGTGTTATCGACTTTGTTTTATCGACTTTGTTTTATCGACAATGTTTTATCGACTATGTTTTATCGACTATGTTTTATCGACTATGTTATATCGACTTTGTTTTATCGACTTTGCTTTATCGACTTTGCTTTATCGACTTTGTTTTATCGACTATGTTTTGTCGACTATGTTTTATCGACTATGTTTTATCGACTGTTTTATCGACTATGTTGTATCAACTTTGTTTTATCGACTTTGTTTTATCGACTTTGTTTTATCGACTTTGTTTGATCGACTTTGTTTTATCGACTTTGTTTTATCGACTTTGTTTTATCGACAATGTTTTATCGACTATGTTTTATCGACTTTGTTTTATCGACTTTGTTTTATCGACTTTGTTTTATCGACTTTGTTTTATCGACTTTGTTTTATCGACTTTGTTTTATCGACTTTGTTTTATCGACTATGTTTCATCGACTATGTTTTATCGACTATGTTTTATGGAATTTGATTTATCGACTTTGTGTTATCGACTTTGTTTTATCGACTTTGTTTTATCGACTTTGTTTTATCGACTATGTTTTATCGAATATGTTTTATCGACTATGTTTCATCGACTTTGTTTTATCGACTTTGCTTTATCGACTTTGCTTTATCGACTTTGTTTTATCGACTTTGTTTTATCGACTTTGTTTTGTCGGTTATGTTTTATCGACTATGTTTTATCGACTATGTTTAATCGATTTTTTTTTATCGACTTTGTTTTGTCGACTATGTTTTATCGACTATGTTTTATCGACTTTGTTTTATCGACTTTTTTTTATCGACTTTGTTTTATCGACTTTGTTTAATCGAATTTGATTTATCGACATTGTGTTATCGACTTTGTGTTATCGACTTTGTTTTATCGACTTTGTTTTATCGACTTTGTTTTATCGAATTTGATTTATGGACTTTGTGTTATCGACTTTGTTTTATCGACTTTGTTTTATCGACAATGTTTTATCGACTATGTTTTATCGACTATGTTTTATCGACTATGTTATATCGACTTTGTTTTATCGACTTTGCTTTATCGACTTTGCTTTATCGACTATGTTTTATCGACTATGTTTTATCGACAATGTTTTATCGACTTTGTTTTATCGACTTTGTTTTATGGAATTTGATTTATCGACTTTGTGTTATCGACTTTGTTTTATCGACTTTGTTTTATCGACTTTGTTTTATCGACTATGTTTTATCGAATATGTTTTATCGACTATGTTTCATCGACTTTGTTTTATCGACTTTGCTTTATCGACTTTGCTTTATCGACTTTGTTTTATCGACTTTGTTTTATCGACTTTGTTTTGTCGGTTATGTTTTATCGACTATGTTTTATCGACTATGTTTAATCGATTTTTTTTTATCGACTTTGTTTTGTCGACTATGTTTTATCGACTTTGCTTTATCGACTTTGTGTTATCGACTTTGTTTTATCGACTTTGTTTTATCGACTTTGTTTAATCGACTTTAATTTATCGACTATGTTTTATCGACTATTTTTTATCGACTATGTTTTATCGACTTTGTTTTATCGACTTTGTTTTATCAACTTTGTTTTATCGACTTTGTATTATCGACTTTGTTTTGTCGACTATGTTTTATCGACTATGTTTTATCGACTATGTTTTATCGTCTATGTTTTATCGACTTTGTTTTATCGACTTTTTTTAACGACTTTGATTTTATCGACTATGTTTTATCGACTATGTTTTATCGACTATGTTTTATCGACTATGTTTTATTGAATATATTTATCGACTATTTTTTATCGACTATGTTTTATCGACTTTGTTTTATCGACTTTGTTTTATCGACTTTGTTTCATCGACTATGTTTTATCGACTACGTTTTATCGACTATGTTTTATCGACTATGTTGTATCGACTTTGTTTTATCGACTTTGTTTTATCGACTTTGTTTTATCGACTATGTTTTATCGACTATGTTATATCGACTTTGTTTTATCGACTTTGTTTTGTCGACTATGTTTTATCGACTATGTTTTATCGACTTTGTTTTATCGACTTTGTTTTATCGACTTTGTTTTATCGACTTTGTTTTATCGACTTTGTTAAATCGACTTTAATTTATCGACTATGTTTTATCGACTTTGTTTTATCGACTTTGTTTTATCAACTTTGTTTTATCGACTTTGTATTATCGACTTTGTTTTGTCGACTATGTTTTATCGACTATGTTTTATCGACTATGTTTTATCGTCTATGTTTTATCGACTTTGTTTTATCGACTTTGTTTTATCGACTTTTTTTAACGACTTTGATTTTATCGACTATGTTTTATCGACTATGTTTTATCGACTTTGTTTTATCGACTTTGTTTTATCAACTTTGTGTAATCGACTTTGTTTTATCGACTTTGTTTTATCGACTTTGTTTTATCGACTTTGTTTTATCGACTTTGTTTTATCGACTTTGTTTTATCGACTTTGTTTTATCGACTTTGTTTTATCGACTATGTTTCATCGACTATGTTTTATCGACTATGTTTTATCGACAATGTTTTATCGACTTTGTGTTATCGACTTTGTTTTATCGACTTTGTTTTATCGAATTTGATTTATCGACTATGTTTTATCGACTATGTTTTATCGACTATGTTATATCGACTTTGTTTTCTTTACTTTGCTTTATCGACTATGCTTTATCGACTTTGTTTTAATGACTATGTTTTATCGAATATGTTTTATCGACTATTTTTTATCGACTATGTTTTATCGACTATGTTTTATCGACTGTTTTATCGACTATGTTGTATCAACTTTGTTTTATCGACTTTGTTTTATCGACTTTGTTTTATCGACTATGTTTTATCGACTTTGTTTTGTCGACTTTGCTTTATCGACTATGCTTTATCGACTTTGTTTTATCGACTTTGTTTTATCGACTATGTTTTATCGACTTTGTTTTATCGACTTTGTTTTGTCGACTATGTTTTATAGACTATGTTTTATCGACTATGTTTCATCGACTTTGTTTTGTCTGTTATGTTTTATCGACTTTGTTTTATCGACTTTGTTTTATCGACTTTGTTTTATCGACTTTGCTTTACCGACTTTGTTTTATCGACTTTGTTTTATCGACTATGTTTCATCGACTATGTTTCATCGACTATGTTTTATCGACTATGTTTTATCGACAATGTTTTATCGACAATGATTTATCGACTTTGTTTTATCGACTTTGTTTTATCGAATTTGATTTATCGACTTTGTGTTATCGACTTTGTTTTATCGACTTTGTTTTATCGACTTTGTTTTATCGACTTTGTTTTATCGACTTTGTTTTATCGACTTTGTTTTATCGACTATGTTTCATCGACTATGTTTTATCGACTATGTTTTATCGACAATGTTTTATCGACTTTGTTTTATCGACTTTGTTTTATCGAATTTGATTTATCTACTTTGTGTTATCGACTTCGTTTTATCGACTTTGTTTTATCGACTTTGTTTTATCGACTTTGTTTTATCGAATTTGATTTATCGACTTTGTGTTATCGACTTTGTTTTATCGACTTTGTTTTATCGACAATGTTTTATCGACTATGTTTTATCGACTATGTTTAATCGACTATAATATATCGACTTTGTTTTATCGACTTTGTTTTATCGACTTTGTTTTATCGACTTTGCTTTATCGACTTTGTGTTATCGACTTTGTGTTATCGACTTTTTTTTATCGACTTTGTTTTATCGACTTTGTTTTATCGACTATGTTTCATCGACTATGTTATATCGACTATGTTTTATCGACAATGTTTTATCGACTTTGTTTTATCGACTTTGTTTTATCGAATTTGATTTATCGACATTGTGTTATCGACTTTGTGTTATCGACTTTGTTTTATCGACTTTGTTTTATCGACTTTGTTTTATCGAATTTGATTTATGGACTTTGTGTTATCGACTTTGTTTTATCGACTTTGTTTTATCGACAATGTTTTATCGACTATGTTTTATCGACTATGTTTTATCGACTATGTTATATCGACTTTGTTTTATCGACTTTGCTTTATCGACTTTGCTTTATCGACTTTGTTTTATCGACTATGTTTTATCGACTATGTTTTATCGACAATGTTTTATCGACTTTGTTTTATCGACTTTGTTTTATGGAATTTGATTTATCGACTTTGTGTTATCGACTTTGTTTTATCGACTTTGTTTTATCGACTTTGTTTTATCGACTTTGCTTTATCGACTTTGTTTTATCGACTATGTTTTATCGAATATGTTTTATCGACTATTTTTTATCGACTATGTTTTATCGACTATGTTTTATCGACTGTTTTATCGACTATGTTGTATCAACTTTGTTTTATCGACTTTGTTTTATCGACTTTGTTTTATCGACTATGTTTTATCGACTTTGTTTTGTCGACTTTGCTTTATCGACTTTGCTTTATCGACTTTGTTTTATCGACTTTGTTTTATCGACTTTGTTTTGTCTGTTATGTTTTATCGACTATGTTTTGTCGACTTTGTGTTATCGACTTTGTTTTATCGACTTTGTTTTATCGACAATGTTTTATCGACTATGTTTTATCGACTATGTTTTATCGACTATGTTATATCGACTTTGTTTTATCGACTTTGCTTTATCGACTTTGCTTTATCGACTATGTTTTATCGACTATGTTTTATCGACAATGTTTTATCGACTTTGTTTTATCGACTTTGTTTTATGGAATTTGATTTATCGACTTTGTGTTATCGACTTTGTTTTATCGACTTTGTTTTATCGACTTTGTTTTATCGACTATGTTTTATCGAATATGTTTTATCGACTATGTTTCATCGACTTTGTTTTATCGACTTTGCTTTATCGACTTTGCTTTATCGACTTTGTTTTATCGACTTTGTTTTATCGACTTTGTTTTGTCGGTTATGTTTTATCGACTATGTTTTATCGACTATGTTTAATCGATTTTTTTTTATCGACTTTGTTTTGTCGACTATGTTTTATCGACTTTGCTTTATCGACTTTGTGTTATCGACTTTGTTTTATCGACTTTGTTTTATCGACTTTGTTTTATGGAATTTGATTTATCGACTTTGTGTTATCGACTTTGTTTTATCGACTTTGTTTTATCGACTTTGTTTTATCGACTATGTTTTATCGAATATGTTTTATCGACTATGTTTCATCGACTTTGTTTTATCGACTTTGCTTTATCGACTTTGCTTTATCGACTTTGTTTTATCGACTTTGTTTTATCGACTTTGTTTTGTCGGTTATGTTTTATCGACTATGTTTTATCGACTATGTTTAATCGATTTTTTTTTATCGACTTTGTTTTGTCGACTATGTTTTATCGACTTTGCTTTATCGACTTTGTGTTATCGACTTTGTTTTATCGACTTTGTTTTATCGACTTTGTTTAATCGACTTTAATTTATCGACTATGTTTTATCGACTATTTTTTATCGACTATGTTTTATCGACTTTGTTTTATCGACTTTGTTTTATCAACTTTGTTTTATCGACTTTGTATTATCGACTTTGTTTTGTCGACTATGTTTTATCGACTATGTTTTATCGACTATGTTTTATCGTCTATGTTTTATCGACTTTGTTTTATCGACTTTTTTTAACGACTTTGATTTTATCGACTATGTTTTATCGACTATGTTTTATCGACTATGTTTTATCGACTATGTTTTATTGAATATATTTATCGACTATTTTTTATCGACTATGTTTTATCGACTTTGTTTTATCGACTTTGTTTTATCGACTTTGTTTCATCGACTATGTTTTATCGACTACGTTTTATCGACTATGTTTTATCGACTATGTTGTATCGACTTTGTTTTATCGACTTTGTTTTATCGACTTTGTTTTATCGACTATGTTTTATCGACTATGTTATATCGACTTTGTTTTATCGACTTTGTTTTGTCGACTATGTTTTATCGACTATGTTTTATCGACTTTGTTTTATCGACTTTGTTTTATCGACTTTGTTTTATCGACTTTGTTTTATCGACTTTGTTAAATCGACTTTAATTTATCGACTATGTTTTATCGACTTTGTTTTATCGACTTTGTTTTATCAACTTTGTTTTATCGACTTTGTATTATCGACTTTGTTTTGTCGACTATGTTTTATCGACTATGTTTTATCGACTATGTTTTATCGTCTATGTTTTATCGACTTTGTTTTATCGACTTTGTTTTATCGACTTTTTTTAACGACTTTGATTTTATCGACTATGTTTTATCGACTATGTTTTATCGACTTTGTTTTATCGACTTTGTTTTATCAACTTTGTGTAATCGACTTTGTTTTATCGACTTTGTTTTATCGACTTTGTTTTATCGACTTTGTTTTATCGACTTTGTTTTATCGACTTTGTTTTATCGACTTTGTTTTATCGACTTTGTTTTATCGACTATGTTTCATCGACTATGTTTTATCGACTATGTTTTATCGACAATGTTTTATCGACTTTGTGTTATCGACTTTGTTTTATCGACTTTGTTTTATCGAATTTGATTTATCGACTATGTTTTATCGACTATGTTTTATCGACTATGTTATATCGACTTTGTTTTCTTTACTTTGCTTTATCGACTATGCTTTATCGACTTTGTTTTAATGACTATGTTTTATCGAATATGTTTTATCGACTATTTTTTATCGACTATGTTTTATCGACTATGTTTTATCGACTGTTTTATCGACTATGTTGTATCAACTTTGTTTTATCGACTTTGTTTTATCGACTTTGTTTTATCGACTATGTTTTATCGACTTTGTTTTGTCGACTTTGCTTTATCGACTATGCTTTATCGACTTTGTTTTATCGACTTTGTTTTATCGACTATGTTTTATCGACTTTGTTTTATCGACTTTGTTTTGTCGACTATGTTTTATAGACTATGTTTTATCGACTATGTTTCATCGACTTTGTTTTGTCTGTTATGTTTTATCGACTTTGTTTTATCGACTTTGTTTTATCGACTTTGTTTTATCGACTTTGCTTTACCGACTTTGTTTTATCGACTTTGTTTTATCGACTATGTTTCATCGACTATGTTTCATCGACTATGTTTTATCGACTATGTTTTATCGACAATGTTTTATCGACAATGATTTATCGACTTTGTTTTATCGACTTTGTTTTATCGAATTTGATTTATCGACTTTGTGTTATCGACTTTGTTTTATCGACTTCTTTTTATCGACTTTGTTTTATCGACTTTGTTTTATCGACTTTGTTTTATCGACTTTGTTTTATCGACTATGTTTCATCGACTATGTTTTATCGACTATGTTTTATCGACAATGTTTTATCGACTTTGTTTTATCGACTTTGTTTTATCGAATTTGATTTATCTACTTTGTGTTATCGACTTCGTTTTATCGACTTTGTTTTATCGACTTTGTTTTATCGACTTTGTTTTATCGAATTTGATTTATCGACTTTGTGTTATCGACTTTGTTTTATCGACTTTGTTTTATCGACAATGTTTTATCGACTATGTTTTATCGACTATGTTTAATCGACTATAATATATCGACTTTGTTTTATCGACTTTGTTTTATCGACTTTGTTTTATCGACTTTGCTTTATCGACTTTGTGTTATCGACTTTGTGTTATCGACTTTTTTTTATCGACTTTGTTTTATCGACTTTGTTTTATCGACTATGTTTCATCGACTATGTTATATCGACTATGTTTTATCGACAATGTTTTATCGACTTTGTTTTATCGACTTTGTTTTATCGAATTTGATTTATCGACATTGTGTTATCGACTTTGTGTTATCGACTTTGTTTTATCGACTTTGTTTTATCGACTTTGTTTTATCGAATTTGATTTATGGACTTTGTGTTATCGACTTTGTTTTATCGACTTTGTTTTATCGACAATGTTTTATCGACTATGTTTTATCGACTATGTTTTATCGACTATGTTATATCGACTTTGTTTTATCGACTTTGCTTTATCGACTTTGCTTTATCGACTTTGTTTTATCGACTATGTTTTATCGACTATGTTTTATCGACAATGTTTTATCGACTTTGTTTTATCGACTTTGTTTTATGGAATTTGATTTATCGACTTTGTGTTATCGACTTTGTTTTATCGACTTTGTTTTATCGACTTTGTTTTATCGACTTTGCTTTATCGACTTTGTTTTATCGACTATGTTTTATCGAATATGTTTTATCGACTATTTTTTATCGACTATGTTTTATCGACTATGTTTTATCGACTGTTTTATCGACTATGTTGTATCAACTTTGTTTTATCGACTTTGTTTTATCGACTTTGTTTTATCGACTATGTTTTATCGACTTTGTTTTGTCGACTTTGCTTTATCGACTTTGCTTTATCGACTTTGTTTTATCGACTTTGTTTTATCGACTTTGTTTTGTCTGTTATGTTTTATCGACTATGTTTTGTCGACTATGTTTTATCGACTTTGTTTTATCGACTTTGTTTTGTCGACTATGTTTTATCGACTATGTTTTATCGACTATGTTTCATCGACTTTGTTTTGTCTGTTATGTTTTATCGACTTTGTTTTATCGACTTTGTTTTATCGACTTTGTTTTATCGACTTTGCTTTATCGACTTTGTTTTATCGACTTTGTTTTATCGACTTTGTTTTATCGACTATGTTTCATCGACTATGTTTCATCGACTATGTTTTATCGACTATGTTTTATCGACAATGTTTTATCGACAATGATTTGTCGACTTTGTTTTATCGACTTTGTTTTATCGAATTTGATTTATCGACTTTGTGTTATCGACTTTGTTATATCGACTTTGTTTTATCGACTTTGCTTTATCGACTTTGCTTTATCGACTTTGTTTTATCGACTATGTTTTATCGACTGTTTTATCGACTATGTTGTATCAACTTTGTTTTATCGACTTTGTTTTATCGACTTTGCTTTATCGACTTTGCTTTATCGACTTTGTTTTATCGACTTTGTTTTATCGACTTTGTTTTATCGACTATGTTTCATCGACTATGTTTCATCGACTATGTTTTATCGACTATGTTTTATCGACAATGTTTTATCGACATTGATTTATCGACTTTGTTTTATCGACTATGTTTCATCGACTATGTTTCATCGACTATGTTTCATCGACTATGTTTTATCGACTATGTTTTATCGACAATGTTTTATCGACATTGATTTATCGACTTTGTTTTATCGACTTTGTTTTATCGAATTTGATTTATCGACTTTGTGTTATCGACTTTGTTTTATCGACTTTGTTTTATCGACTTTGTTTTATCGACTTTGTTTTATCGACTTTGTTTTATCGACTATGTTTCATCGACTATGTTTTATCGACTATGTTTTATCGACAATGTTTTATCGACTTTGTTTTATCGACTTTGTTTTATCGAATTTGATTTATCTACTTTGTGTTATCGACTTCGTTTTATCGACTTTGTTTTATCGACTTTGTTTTATCGACTTTGTTTTATCGAATTTGATTTATCGACTTTGTGTTATCGACTTTATTTTATCGACTTTGTTTTATCGACAATGTTTTATCGACTATGTTTTATCGACTATGTTTAATCGACTATGTTATATCGACTTTGTTTTATCGACTATGTTTTATCGACTATGTTTAATCGACTATGTTATATCGACTTTGTTTTATCGACTTTGTTTTATCGACTTTGTTTTATCGACTATGTTTTATCGACAATGTTTTATCGACAATGATTTGTCGACTTTGTTTTATCGACTTTGTTTTATCGAATTTGATTTATCGACTTTGTGTTATCGACTTTGTTATATCGACTTTGTGTTATCGACTTTTTTTTATCGACTTTGTTTTATCGACTTTGTTTTATCGACTATGTTTCATCGACTATAAAACATAGTCGATGAAACATAGTCGATAAAACATAGTCGATGAAACATAGTCGATAAAACAAAGTCGATAAAACATATTCGATAAAACATAGTCGATAAAACATAGTCGATAAAACATAGTCGATAAAATAAAGTCGTTAAAAAAAGTCGATAAAACAAAGTCGATAAAACAAAGTCGATAAAACAAAGTCGATAAAACAAAGTCGATAAAACAAAGTCGATAAAACAAAGTCGATACAACATAGTCGATAAAACATAGTCGATAAAACATAGTCGATAAAACATAGTCGATAAAACATAGTCAATGAAACATAGTCGATAAAACAAAGTCGATAAAACATATTCGATAAAACATAGTCGATAAAACATAGTCGATAAAACATAGTCGATAAAATAAAGTCGTTATAAAAGTCGATAAAACATAGTCGATAAAACATAGTCGATAAAACATAGTCGATAAAACATAGTCGATAAAACATAGTCGATAAAACATAGTCAATAAAACATTGTCGATAAAACAAAGTCGATAAAACAAATTCGATAAAACAAAGTCGATAAAACAAAGTCGATAAAACATAGTCGATAAAACATTGTCGATAAAACATAGTCGATAAAACATAGTCGATGAAACATTGTCCATAAAACAAAGTCGATAAAACATATTCGATAAAACATAGTCGATAAAACATAGTCGATAAAACATAGTCGATAAAATAAAGTCGTTAAAAAAAGTCGATAAAACAAAGTCGATAAAACAAATTCGATAAAACAAAATCGATAAAACAAAGTCGATAAAACATATTCGACTAAACATAGTCGATAAAACATAGTCGATAAAACATAGTCGATAAAATAAAGTCGTTAAAAAAAGTCGATAAAACAAAGTCGATAAAACAAAGTCGATAAAACAAAGTCGATAAAACAAAGTCGATAAAACAAAGTCGATAAAACAAAGTCGATACAACATAGTCGATAAAACATAGTCGATAAAACATAGTCGATAAAACATAGTCGATAAAACATAGTCGATAAAACATAGTCGATAAAACATAGTCAATAAAACATTGTCGATAAAACAAAGTCGATAAAACAAATTCGATAAAACAAAGTCGATAAAACAAAGTCGATAAAACATAGTCGATAAAACATTGTCGATAAAACATAGTCGATAAAACATAGTCGATGAAACATAGTCGATAAAACATAGTCGATAAAACATAGTCGATAAAACATAGTCGATAAAACATAGTCGATGAAACATAGTCGATAAAACAAAGTCGATAAAACAAAGGCAATAAATCAAATTCGATAAAACAAAGTCGATAAAACATTGTCGATAAAACATAGTCGATAAAACATAGTCGATGAAACATAGTCGATAAAACATAGTCGATGAAACATAGTCGATAAAACAAAGTCGATAAAACATATTCGATAAAACATAGTCGATAAAACATAGTCGATAAAACATAGTCGATAAAACATAGTCGATGAAACATAGTCGATAAAACAAAGTCGATAAAACAAAGGCAATAAATCAAATTCGATAAAACAAAGTCGATAAAACATTGTCGATAAAACATAGTCGATAAAACATAGTCGATGAAACATAGTCGATAAAACATAGTCAATGAAACATAGTCGATAAAACAAAGTCGATAAAACATATTCGATAAAACATAGTCGATAAAACATAGTCGATAAAACATAGTCGATAAAATAAAGTCGTTATAAAAGTCGATAAAACATAGTCGATGAAACATAGTCGATGAAACATAGTCGATAAAACAAAGTCGATAAAACAAAGTCGATAAAGCAAAGTCGATAACACAAAGTCGATAAATCAAATTCGATAAAACAAAGTCGATAAAACAAAGTCGATAAAACAGTGTCGATAAAACATTGTCGATAAAACATAGTCGATAAAAAATAGTCGATAAAACATATTCGATAAAACATAGTCGATAAAACATAGTCGATAAAACATAGTCGATAAAATCAAAGTCGTTAAAAAAAGTCGATAAAACAAAGTCGATAAAAAAATGTCGATAAAACGTAGTCGATAAAACGTAGTCGATAAAACATAGTCGATAAAACATAGTCGATAAAACATAGTCGATAAAACATTGTCGATAAAACATAGTCGATAAAACATAGTCGATGAAACATAGTCGATAAAACAAAGTCGATAAAACAAAGTCGATAAAACAAAGTCGATAAAACAAAGTCGATAAAACAAAGTCGATAAATCAAATTCGATAAAACAAAGTCTATAAAACAATGTCGATAAAACATAGTCGATAAAACATTGTCGATAAAACATAGTCGATAAAACATAGTCGATGAAACATAGTCGATAAAACAAAGTCGATAAAACATATTCGATAAAACATAGTCGATAAAACATAGTCGATAAAACATAGTCGATAAAACAAAGTCGATAAAACAAAGGCAATAAATCAAATTCGATAAAACAAAGTCGATAAAACATTGTCGATAAAACATAGTCGATAAAACATAGTCGATGAAACATAGTCGATAAAACATAGTCAATGAAACATAGTCGATAAAACAAAGTCGATAAAACATATTCGATAAAACATAGTCGATAAAACATAGTCGATAAAACATAGTCGATAAAATAAAGTCGTTATAAAAGTCGATAAAACATAGTCGATGAAACATATTCGATAAAACATAGTCGATAAAACATAGTCGATAAAACATAGTCGATAAAATAAAGTCGTTAAAAAAAGTCGATAAAACAAAGTCGATAAAACAAATTCGATAAAACAAAATCGATAAAACAAAGTCGATAAAACATATTCGACTAAACATAGTCGATAAAACATAGTCGATAAAACATAGTCGATAAAATAAAGTCGTTAAAAAAAGTCGATAAAACAAAGTCGATAAAACAAAGTCGATAAAACAAAGTCGATAAAACAAAGTCGATAAAACAAAGTCGATAAAACAAAGTCGATACAACATAGTCGATAAAACATAGTCGATAAAACATAGTCGATAAAACATAGTCGATAAAACATAGTCGATAAAACATAGTCGATAAAACATAGTCAATAAAACATTGTCGATAAAACAAAGTCGATAAAACAAATTCGATAAAACAAAGTCGATAAAACAAAGTCGATAAAACATAGTCGATAAAACATTGTCGATAAAACATAGTCGATAAAACATAGTCGATGAAACATAGTCGATAAAACATAGTCGATAAAACATAGTCGATAAAACATAGTCGATAAAACATAGTCGATGAAACATAGTCGATAAAACAAAGTCGATAAAACAAAGGCAATAAATCAAATTCGATAAAACAAAGTCGATAAAACATTGTCGATAAAACATAGTCGATAAAACATAGTCGATGAAACATAGTCGATAAAACATAGTCGATGAAACATAGTCGATAAAACAAAGTCGATAAAACATATTCGATAAAACATAGTCGATAAAACATAGTCGATAAAACATAGTCGATAAAACATAGTCGATGAAACATAGTCGATAAAACAAAGTCGATAAAACAAAGGCAATAAATCAAATTCGATAAAACAAAGTCGATAAAACATTGTCGATAAAACATAGTCGATAAAACATAGTCGATGAAACATAGTCGATAAAACATAGTCAATGAAACATAGTCGATAAAACAAAGTCGATAAAACATATTCGATAAAACATAGTCGATAAAACATAGTCGATAAAACATAGTCGATAAAATAAAGTCGTTATAAAAGTCGATAAAACATAGTCGATGAAACATAGTCGATGAAACATAGTCGATAAAACAAAGTCGATAAAACAAAGTCGATAAAGCAAAGTCGATAACACAAAGTCGATAAATCAAATTCGATAAAACAAAGTCGATAAAACAAAGTCGATAAAACAGTGTCGATAAAACATTGTCGATAAAACATAGTCGATAAAAAATAGTCGATAAAACATAGTCGATGAAACATAGTCGATAAAACAAAGTCGATAAAACAAAGGCAATAAATCAAATTCGATAAAACAAAGTCGATAAAACATTGTCGATAAAACATAGTCGATAAAACATAGTCGATGAAACATAGTCGATAAAACATAGTCAATGAAACATAGTCGATAAAACAAAGTCGATAAAACATATTCGATAAAACATAGTCGATAAAACATAGTCGATAAAACATAGTCGATAAAATAAAGTCGTTATAAAAGTCGATAAAACATAGTCGATGAAACATAGTCGATGAAACATAGTCGATAAAACAAAGTCGATAAAACAAAGTCGATAAAGCAAAGTCGATAACACAAAGTCGATAAATCAAATTCGATAAAACAAAGTCGATAAAACAAAGTCGATAAAACAGTGTCGATAAAACATTGTCGATAAAACATAGTCGATAAAAAATAGTCGATAAAACATATTCGATAAAACATAGTCGATAAAACATAGTCGATAAAACATAGTCGATAAAATCAAAGTCGTTAAAAAAAGTCGATAAAACAAAGTCGATAAAAAAATGTCGATAAAACGTAGTCGATAAAACGTAGTCGATAAAACATAGTCGATAAAACATAGTCGATAAAACATAGTCGATAAAACATTGTCGATAAAACATAGTCGATAAAACATAGTCGATGAAACATAGTCGATAAAACAAAGTCGATAAAACAAAGTCGATAAAACAAAGTCGATAAAACAAAGTCGATAAAACAAAGTCGATAAATCAAATTCGATAAAACAAAGTCTATAAAACAATGTCGATAAAACATAGTCGATAAAACATTGTCGATAAAACATAGTCGATAAAACATAGTCGATAAAACATAGTCGATGAAACATAGTCGATAAAACAAAGTCGATAAAACAAAGGCAATAAATCAAATTCGATAAAACAAAGTCGATAAAACATTGTCGATAAAACATAGTCGATAAAACATAGTCGATGAAACATAGTCGATAAAACATAGTCAATGAAACATAGTCGATAAAACAAAGTCGATAAAACATATTCGATAAAACATAGTCGATAAAACATAGTCGATAAAACATAGTCGATAAAATAAAGTCGTTATAAAAGTCGATAAAACATAGTCGATGAAACATAGTCGATGAAACATAGTCGATAAAACAAAGTCGATAAAACAAATTCGATAAAACAAAGTCGATAAAACAAAGTCGATAAAACATAGTCGATAAAACATTGTCGATAAAACATAGTCGATAAAACATAGTCGATGAAACATAGTCGATAAAACATAGTCGATAAAACATAGTCGATAAAACATAGTCGATAAAACATAGTCGATGAAACATAGTCGATAAAACAAAGTCGATAAAACATATTCGATAAAACATAGTCGATAAAACATAGTCGATAAAACATAGTCGATAAAACAAAGTCGATAAAACAAAGGCAATAAATCAAATTCGATAAAACAAAGTCGATAAAACATTGTCGATAAAACATAGTCGATAAAACATAGTCGATGAAACATAGTCGATAAAACATAGTCAATGAAACATAGTCGATAAAACAAAGTCGATAAAACATATTCGATAAAACATAGTCGATAAAACATAGTCGATAAAACATAGTCGATAAAACATAGTCGATAAAACATAGTCAATAAAACATTGTCGATAAAACAAAGTCGATAAAACAAATTCGATAAAACAAAGTCGATAAAACAAAGTCGATAAAACATAGTCGATAAAACATTGTCGATAAAACATAGTCGATAAAACATAGTCGATGAAACATTGTCCATAAAACAAAGTCGATAAAACATATTCGATAAAACATAGTCGATAAAACATAGTCGATAAAACATAGTCGATAAAATAAAGTCGTTAAAAAAAGTCGATAAAACAAAGTCGATAAAACAAATTCGATAAAACAAAATCGATAAAACAAAGTCGATAAAACATATTCGACTAAACATAGTCGATAAAACATAGTCGATAAAACATAGTCGATAAAATAAAGTCGTTAAAAAAAGTCGATAAAACAAAGTCGATAAAACAAAGTCGATAAAACAAAGTCGATAAAACAAAGTCGATAAAACAAAGTCGATAAAACATAGTCGATGAAACATAGTCGATAAAACATAGTCGATAAAACATAGTCGATAAAACATAGTCGATAAAACATAGTCGATGAAACATAGTCGATAAAACAAAGTCGATAAAACATATTCGATAAAACATAGTCGATAAAACATAGTCGATAAAACATAGTCGATAAAACAAAGTCGATAAAACAAAGGCAATAAATCAAATTCGATAAAACAAAGTCGATAAAACATTGTCGATAAAACATAGTCGATAAAACATAGTCGATGAAACATAGTCGATAAAACATAGTCAATGAAACATAGTCGATAAAACAAAGTCGATAAAACATATTCGATAAAACATAGTCGATAAAACATAGTCGATAAAACATAGTCGATAAAACATAGTCGATAAAACATAGTCAATAAAACATTGTCGATAAAACAAAGTCGATAAAACAAATTCGATAAAACAAAGTCGATAAAACAAAGTCGATAAAACATAGTCGATAAAACATTGTCGATAAAACATAGTCGATAAAACATAGTCGATGAAACATTGTCCATAAAACAAAGTCGATAAAACATATTCGATAAAACATAGTCGATAAAACATAGTCGATAAAACATAGTCGATAAAATAAAGTCGTTAAAAAAAGTCGATAAAACAAAGTCGATAAAACAAATTCGATAAAACAAAATCGATAAAACAAAGTCGATAAAACATATTCGACTAAACATAGTCGATAAAACATAGTCGATAAAACATAGTCGATAAAATAAAGTCGTTAAAAAAAGTCGATAAAACAAAGTCGATAAAACAAAGTCGATAAAACAAATTCGATAAAACAAAGTCGATTAAACAAAGTCGATAAAACAGTGTCGATAAAGCATTGTCGATAAAACATAGTCGATAAAAAATAGTCGATAAAACATATTCGATAAAACATAGTCGATAAAACATAGTCGATAAAACATAGTCGATAAAATCAAAGTCGTTAAAAAAAGTCGATAAAACAAAGTCGATAAAAAAATGTCGATAAAATGTAGTCGATAAAACGTAGTCGATAAAACATAGTCGATGAAACATAGTCGATAAAACATAGTCGATAAAACATAGTCGATAAAACATAGTCGATAAAACATAGTCGATGAAACATAGTCGATAAAACAAAGTCGATAAAACAAAGGCAATAAATCAAATTCGATAAAACAAAGTCGATAAAACATTGTCGATAAAACATAGTCGATAAAACATAGTCGATGAAACATAGTCGATAAAACAAATTCGATAAAACAAAATCGATAAAACAAAGTCGATAAAACATATTCGACTAAACATAGTCGATAAAACATAGTCGATAAAACATAGTCGATAAAATAAAGTCGTTAAAAAAAGTCGATAAAACAAAGTCGATAAAACAAAGTCGATAAAACAAAGTCGATAAAACAAAGTCGTTAAAAAAAGTCGATAAAACAAAGTCGATAAAACAAATTCGATAAAACAAAATCGATAAAACAAAGTCGATAAAACATATTCGACTAAACATAGTCGATAAAACATTGTCGATAAAACATAGTCGATAAAAAATAGTCGATAAAACATATTCGATAAAACATAGTCGATAAAACATAGTCGATAAAACATAGTCGATAAAATCAAAGTCGTTAAAAAAAGTCGATAAAACAAAGTCGATAAAAAAATGTCGATAAAACGTAGTCGATAAAACGTAGTCGATAAAACATAGTCGATAAAACATAGTCGATAAAACATAGTCGATAAAACATTGTCGATAAAACATAGTCGATAAAACATAGTCGATGAAACATAGTCGATAAAACAAAGTCGATAAAACAAAGTCGATAAAACAAAGTCGATAAAACAAAGTCGATAAAACAAAGTCGATAAAACAAAGTCGATAAAACATAGTCGATGAAACATAGTCGATAAAACAAAGTCGATAAAACAAAGGCAATAAATCAAATTCGATAAAACAAAGTCGATAAAACATTGTCGATAAAACATAGTCGATAAAACATAGTCGATGAAACATAGTCGATAAAACATAGTCAATGAAACATAGTCGATAAAACAAAGTCGATAAAACATATTCGATAAAACATAGTCGATAAAACATAGTCGATAAAACATAGTCGATAAAACATAGTCGATAAAATAAAGTCGTTATAAAAGTCGATAAAACATAGTCGATGAAACATAGTCGATGAAACATAGTCGATAAAACAAAGTCGATAAAACAAAGTCGATAAAGCAAAGTCGATAACACAAAGTCGATAAATCAAATTCGATAAAACAAAGTCGATAAAACAAAGTCGATAAAACAGTGTCGATAAAACATTGTCGATAAAACATAGTCGATAAAAAATAGTCGATAAAACATATTCGATAAAACATAGTCGATAAAACATAGTCGATAAAACATAGTCGATAAAATCAAAGTCGTTAAAAAAAGTCGATAAAACAAAGTCGATAAAAAAATGTCGATAAAACGTAGTCGATAAAACATAGTCGATAAAACATAGTCGATAAAACATAGTCGATAAAACATAGTCGATAAAACATTGTCGATAAAACATAGTCGATAAAACATAGTCGATAAAACATAGTCGATGAAACATAGTCGATAAAACAAAGTCGATAAAACAAAGGCAATAAATCAAATTCGATAAAACAAAGTCGATAAAACATTGTCGATAAAACATAGTCGATAAAACATAGTCGATGAAACATAGTCGATAAAACATAGTCAATGAAACATAGTCGATAAAACAAAGTCGATAAAACATATTCGATAAAACATAGTCGATAAAACATAGTCGATAAAACATAGTCGATAAAATAAAGTCGTTATAAAAGTCGATAAAACATAGTCGATGAAACATAGTCGATGAAACATAGTCGATAAAACAAAGTCGATAAAACAAAGTCGATAAAGCAAAGTCGATAACACAAAGTCGATAAATCAAATTCGATAAAACAAAGTCGATAAAACAAAGTCGATAAAACAGTGTCGATAAAACATTGTCGATAAAACATAGTCGATAAAAAATAGTCGATAAAACATATTCGATAAAACATAGTCGATAAAACATAGTCGATAAAACATAGTCGATAAAATCAAAGTCGTTAAAAAAAGTCGATAAAACAAAGTCGATAAAAAAATGTCGATAAAACGTAGTCGATAAAACATAGTCGATAAAACATAGTCGATAAAACATAGTCGATGAAACATAGTCGATAAAACAAAGTCGATAAAACATATTCGATAAAACATAGTCGATAAAACATAGTCGATAAAACATAGTCGATAAAATAAAGTCGTTAAAAAAAGTCGATAAAACAAAGTCGATAAAACAAATTCGATAAAACAAAATCGATAAAACAAAGTCGATAAAACATATTCGACTAAACATAGTCGATAAAACATAGTCGATAAAACATAGTCGATAAAATAAAGTCGTTAAAAAAAGTCGATAAAACAAAGTCGATAAAACAAAGTCGATAAAACAAAGTCGATAAAACAAAGTCGATAAAACAAAGTCGATAAAACAAAGTCGATACAACATAGTCGATAAAACATAGTCGATAAAACATAGTCGATAAAACATAGTCGATAAAACATAGTCGATAAAACATAGTCGATAAAACATAGTCAATAAAACATTGTCGATAAAACAAAGTCGATAAAACAAATTCGATAAAACAAAGTCGATAAAACAAAGTCGATAAAACATAGTCGATAAAACATTGTCGATAAAACATAGTCGATGAAACATAGTCGATAAAACATAGTCGATAAAACATAGTCGATAAAACATAGTCGATAAAACATAGTCGATGAAACATAGTCGATAAAACAAAGTCGATAAAACAAAGGCAATAAATCAAATTCGATAAAACAAAGTCGATAAAACATTGTCGATAAAACATAGTCGATAAAACATAGTCGATGAAACATAGTCGATAAAACATAGTCGATGAAACATAGTCGATAAAACAAAGTCGATAAAACATATTCGATAAAACATAGTCGATAAAACAAAGTCGATAAAACAAAGTCGATAAAACAAAGTCGATAAAACAAAGTCGATACAACATTGTCGATGAAACATAGTCGATAAAACATAGTCGATAAAACAGAGTCGATAAAACAGAGTCGATAAAACAAATTCGATAAAACAAAGTCGATAAAACATAGTCGATGAAACATAGTCGATAAAACATAGTCGATAAAACATAGTCGATAAAACATAGTCGATGAAACATAGTCGATAAAACATAGTCGATAAAACATTGTCGATAAAACATAGTCGATAAAACATAGTCGATGAAACATAGTCGATAAAACAAAGTCGATAAAACAAAGTCGATAAAACAAAGTCGATAAAACAAAGTCGATAAAACAAAGTCGATAAAACAAAGTCGATAAAACATAGTCGATGAAACATAGTCGATAAAACAAAGTCGATAAAACAAAGGCAATAAATCAAATTCGATAAAACAAAGTCGATAAAACATTGTCGATAAAACATAGTCGATAAAACATAGTCGATGAAACATAGTCGATAAAACATAGTCAATGAAACATAGTCGATAAAACAAAGTCGATAAAACATATTCGATAAAACATAGTCGATAAAACATAGTCGATAAAACATAGTCGATAAAACATAGTCGATAAAATAAAGTCGTTATAAAAGTCGATAAAACATAGTCGATGAAACATAGTCGATGAAACATAGTCGATAAAACAAAGTCGATAAAACAAAGTCGATAAAGCAAAGTCGATAACACAAAGTCGATAAATCAAATTCGATAAAACAAAGTCGATAAAACAAAGTCGATAAAACAGTGTCGATAAAACATTGTCGATAAAACATAGTCGATAAAAAATAGTCGATAAAACATATTCGATAAAACATAGTCGATAAAACATAGTCGATAAAACATAGTCGATAAAATAAAGTCGTTAAAAAAAGTCGATAAAACAAAGTCGATAAAACAAATTCGATAAAACAAAATCGATAAAACAAAGTCGATAAAACATATTCGACTAAACATAGTCGATAAAACATAGTCGATAAAACATAGTCGATAAAATAAAGTCGTTAAAAAAAGTCGATAAAACAAAGTCGATAAAACAAAGTCGATAAAACAAAGTCGATAAAACAAAGTCGATAAAACAAAGTCGATAAAACAAAGTCGATACAACATAGTCGATAAAACATAGTCGATAAAACATAGTCGATAAAACATAGTCGATAAAACATAGTCGATAAAACATAGTCGATAAAACATAGTCAATAAAACATTGTCGATAAAACAAAGTCGATAAAACAAATTCGATAAAACAAATTCGATAAAACAAAGTCGATAAAACATAGTCGATAAAACATTGTCGATAAAACATAGTCGATAAAACATAGTCGATGAAACATAGTCGATAAAACATAGTCGATAAAACATAGTCGATAAAACATAGTCGATAAAACATAGTCGATGAAACATAGTCGATAAAACAAAGTCGATAAAACAAAGGCAATAAATCAAATTCGATAAAACAAAGTCGATAAAACATTGTCGATAAAACATAGTCGATAAAACATAGTCGATGAAACATAGTCGATAAAACATAGTCGATGAAACATAGTCGATAAAACAAAGTCGATAAAACATATTCGATAAAACATAGTCGATAAAACAAAGTCGATAAAACAAAGTCGATAAACAAAGTCGATAAAACAAAGTCGATACAACATTGTCGATGAAACATAGTCGATAAAACATAGTCGATAAAACAGAGTCGATAAAACAGAGTCGATAAAACAAATTCGATAAAACAAAGTCGATAAAACAAAGTCGATAAAACAAAGTCGATAAAACATAGTCGATAAAACAAAGTCGATTAAACAAATTCGATAAAACAAAGTCGATAAAACAAAGTCGATAAAACATAGTCGATAAAACATTGTCGATAAAACATAGTCGATAAAACATAGTCGATGAAACATAGTCGATAAAACATAGTCGATGAAACATAGTCGATAAAACAAAGTCGATAAAACAAAGGCAATAAATCAAATTCGATAAAACAAAGTCGATAAAACATTGTCGATAAAACATAGTCGATAAAACATAGTCGATGAAACATAGTCGATAAAACATAGTCAATGAAACATAGTCGATGAAACATAGTCGATAAAACAAAGTCGATAAAACAAAGTCGATAAAGCAAAGTCGATAACACAAAGTCGATAAATCAAATTCGATAAAACAAAGTCGATTAAACAAAGTCGATAAAACAGTGTCGATAAAGCATTGTCGATAAAACATAGTCGATAAAAAATAGTCGATAAAACATATTCGATAAAACATAGTCGATAAAACATAGTCGATAAAACATAGTCGATAAAATCAAAGTCGTTAAAAAAAGTCGATAAAACAAAGTCGATAAAAAAATGTCGATAAAACGTAGTCGATAAAACGTAGTCGATAAAACATAGTCGATGAAACATAGTCGATAAAACATAGTCGATAAAACATAGTCGATAAAACATAGTCGATAAAACATAGTCGATGAAACATAGTCGATAAAACAAAGTCGATAAAACAAAGGCAATAAATCAAATTCGATAAAACAAAGTCGATAAAACATTGTCGATAAAACATAGTCGATAAAACATAGTCGATGAAACATAGTCGATAAAACAAATTCGATAAAACAAAATCGATAAAACAAAGTCGATAAAACATATTCGACTAAACATAGTCGATAAAACATAGTCGATAAAACATAGTCGATAAAATAAAGTCGTTAAAAAAAGTCGATAAAACAAAGTCGATAAAACAAAGTCGATAAAACAAAGTCGATAAAACAAAGTCGTTAAAAAAAGTCGATAAAACAAAGTCGATAAAACAAATTCGATAAAACAAAATCGATAAAACAAAGTCGATAAAACATATTCGACTAAACATAGTCGATAAAACATTGTCGATAAAACATAGTCGATAAAAAATAGTCGATAAAACATATTCGATAAAACATAGTCGATAAAACATAGTCGATAAAACATAGTCGATAAAACATAGTCGATAAAACAAAGTCGATAAAACAAAGGCAATAAATCAAATTCGATAAAACAAAGTCGATAAAACATTGTCGATAAAACATAGTCGATAAAACATAGTCGATGAAACATAGTCGATAAAACATAGTCAATGAAACATAGTCGATAAAACAAAGTCGATAAAACATATTCGATAAAACATAGTCGATAAAACATAGTCGATAAAACATAGTCGATAAAACATAGTCGATAAAACATAGTCAATAAAACATTGTCGATAAAACAAAGTCGATAAAACAAATTCGATAAAACAAAGTCGATAAAACAAAGTCGATAAAACATAGTCGATAAAACATTGTCGATAAAACATAGTCGATAAAACATAGTCGATGAAACATTGTCCATAAAACAAAGTCGATAAAACATATTCGATAAAACATAGTCGATAAAACATAGTCGATAAAACATAGTCGATAAAATAAAGTCGTTAAAAAAAGTCGATAAAACAAAGTCGATAAAACAAATTCGATAAAACAAAATCGATAAAACAAAGTCGATAAAACATATTCGACTAAACATAGTCGATAAAACATAGTCGATAAAACATAGTCGATAAAATAAAGTCGTTAAAAAAAGTCGATAAAACAAAGTCGATAAAACAAAGTCGATAAAACAAATTCGATAAAACAAAGTCGATTAAACAAAGTCGATAAAACAGTGTCGATAAAGCATTGTCGATAAAACATAGTCGATAAAAAATAGTCGATAAAACATATTCGATAAAACATAGTCGATAAAACATAGTCGATAAAACATAGTCGATAAAATCAAAGTCGTTAAAAAAAGTCGATAAAACAAAGTCGATAAAAAAATGTCGATAAAATGTAGTCGATAAAACGTAGTCGATAAAACATAGTCGATGAAACATAGTCGATAAAACATAGTCGATAAAACATAGTCGATAAAACATAGTCGATAAAACATAGTCGATGAAACATAGTCGATAAAACAAAGTCGATAAAACAAAGGCAATAAATCAAATTCGATAAAACAAAGTCGATAAAACATTGTCGATAAAACATAGTCGATAAAACATAGTCGATGAAACATAGTCGATAAAACAAATTCGATAAAACAAAATCGATAAAACAAAGTCGATAAAACATATTCGACTAAACATAGTCGATAAAACATAGTCGATAAAACATAGTCGATAAAATAAAGTCGTTAAAAAAAGTCGATAAAACAAAGTCGATAAAACAAAGTCGATAAAACAAAGTCGATAAAACAAAGTCGTTAAAAAAAGTCGATAAAACAAAGTCGATAAAACAAATTCGATAAAACAAAATCGATAAAACAAAGTCGATAAAACATATTCGACTAAACATAGTCGATAAAACATTGTCGATAAAACATAGTCGATAAAAAATAGTCGATAAAACATATTCGATAAAACATAGTCGATAAAACATAGTCGATAAAACATAGTCGATAAAATCAAAGTCGTTAAAAAAAGTCGATAAAACAAAGTCGATAAAAAAATGTCGATAAAACGTAGTCGATAAAACGTAGTCGATAAAACATAGTCGATAAAACATAGTCGATAAAACATAGTCGATAAAACATTGTCGATAAAACATAGTCGATAAAACATAGTCGATGAAACATAGTCGATAAAACAAAGTCGATAAAACAAAGTCGATAAAACAAAGTCGATAAAACAAAGTCGATAAAACAAAGTCGATAAAACAAAGTCGATAAAACATAGTCGATGAAACATAGTCGATAAAACAAAGTCGATAAAACAAAGGCAATAAATCAAATTCGATAAAACAAAGTCGATAAAACATTGTCGATAAAACATAGTCGATAAAACATAGTCGATGAAACATAGTCGATAAAACATAGTCAATGAAACATAGTCGATAAAACAAAGTCGATAAAACATATTCGATAAAACATAGTCGATAAAACATAGTCGATAAAACATAGTCGATAAAACATAGTCGATAAAATAAAGTCGTTATAAAAGTCGATAAAACATAGTCGATGAAACATAGTCGATGAAACATAGTCGATAAAACAAAGTCGATAAAACAAAGTCGATAAAGCAAAGTCGATAACACAAAGTCGATAAATCAAATTCGATAAAACAAAGTCGATAAAACAAAGTCGATAAAACAGTGTCGATAAAACATTGTCGATAAAACATAGTCGATAAAAAATAGTCGATAAAACATATTCGATAAAACATAGTCGATAAAACATAGTCGATAAAACATAGTCGATAAAATCAAAGTCGTTAAAAAAAGTCGATAAAACAAAGTCGATAAAAAAATGTCGATAAAACGTAGTCGATAAAACATAGTCGATAAAACATAGTCGATAAAACATAGTCGATAAAACATAGTCGATAAAACATTGTCGATAAAACATAGTCGATAAAACATAGTCGATAAAACATAGTCGATGAAACATAGTCGATAAAACAAAGTCGATAAAACAAAGGCAATAAATCAAATTCGATAAAACAAAGTCGATAAAACATTGTCGATAAAACATAGTCGATAAAACATAGTCGATGAAACATAGTCGATAAAACATAGTCAATGAAACATAGTCGATAAAACAAAGTCGATAAAACATATTCGATAAAACATAGTCGATAAAACATAGTCGATAAAACATAGTCGATAAAATAAAGTCGTTATAAAAGTCGATAAAACATAGTCGATGAAACATAGTCGATGAAACATAGTCGATAAAACAAAGTCGATAAAACAAAGTCGATAAAGCAAAGTCGATAACACAAAGTCGATAAATCAAATTCGATAAAACAAAGTCGATAAAACAAAGTCGATAAAACAGTGTCGATAAAACATTGTCGATAAAACATAGTCGATAAAAAATAGTCGATAAAACATATTCGATAAAACATAGTCGATAAAACATAGTCGATAAAACATAGTCGATAAAATCAAAGTCGTTAAAAAAAGTCGATAAAACAAAGTCGATAAAAAAATGTCGATAAAACGTAGTCGATAAAACATAGTCGATAAAACATAGTCGATAAAACATAGTCGATGAAACATAGTCGATAAAACAAAGTCGATAAAACATATTCGATAAAACATAGTCGATAAAACATAGTCGATAAAACATAGTCGATAAAATAAAGTCGTTAAAAAAAGTCGATAAAACAAAGTCGATAAAACAAATTCGATAAAACAAAATCGATAAAACAAAGTCGATAAAACATATTCGACTAAACATAGTCGATAAAACATAGTCGATAAAACATAGTCGATAAAATAAAGTCGTTAAAAAAAGTCGATAAAACAAAGTCGATAAAACAAAGTCGATAAAACAAAGTCGATAAAACAAAGTCGATAAAACAAAGTCGATAAAACAAAGTCGATACAACATAGTCGATAAAACATAGTCGATAAAACATAGTCGATAAAACATAGTCGATAAAACATAGTCGATAAAACATAGTCGATAAAACATAGTCAATAAAACATTGTCGATAAAACAAAGTCGATAAAACAAATTCGATAAAACAAAGTCGATAAAACAAAGTCGATAAAACATAGTCGATAAAACATTGTCGATAAAACATAGTCGATGAAACATAGTCGATAAAACATAGTCGATAAAACATAGTCGATAAAACATAGTCGATAAAACATAGTCGATGAAACATAGTCGATAAAACAAAGTCGATAAAACAAAGGCAATAAATCAAATTCGATAAAACAAAGTCGATAAAACATTGTCGATAAAACATAGTCGATAAAACATAGTCGATGAAACATAGTCGATAAAACATAGTCGATGAAACATAGTCGATAAAACAAAGTCGATAAAACATATTCGATAAAACATAGTCGATAAAACAAAGTCGATAAAACAAAGTCGATAAAACAAAGTCGATAAAACAAAGTCGATACAACATTGTCGATGAAACATAGTCGATAAAACATAGTCGATAAAACAGAGTCGATAAAACAGAGTCGATAAAACAAATTCGATAAAACAAAGTCGATAAAACATAGTCGATGAAACATAGTCGATAAAACATAGTCGATAAAACATAGTCGATAAAACATAGTCGATGAAACATAGTCGATAAAACATAGTCGATAAAACATTGTCGATAAAACATAGTCGATAAAACATAGTCGATGAAACATAGTCGATAAAACAAAGTCGATAAAACAAAGTCGATAAAACAAAGTCGATAAAACAAAGTCGATAAAACAAAGTCGATAAAACAAAGTCGATAAAACATAGTCGATGAAACATAGTCGATAAAACAAAGTCGATAAAACAAAGGCAATAAATCAAATTCGATAAAACAAAGTCGATAAAACATTGTCGATAAAACATAGTCGATAAAACATAGTCGATGAAACATAGTCGATAAAACATAGTCAATGAAACATAGTCGATAAAACAAAGTCGATAAAACATATTCGATAAAACATAGTCGATAAAACATAGTCGATAAAACATAGTCGATAAAACATAGTCGATAAAATAAAGTCGTTATAAAAGTCGATAAAACATAGTCGATGAAACATAGTCGATGAAACATAGTCGATAAAACAAAGTCGATAAAACAAAGTCGATAAAGCAAAGTCGATAACACAAAGTCGATAAATCAAATTCGATAAAACAAAGTCGATAAAACAAAGTCGATAAAACAGTGTCGATAAAACATTGTCGATAAAACATAGTCGATAAAAAATAGTCGATAAAACATATTCGATAAAACATAGTCGATAAAACATAGTCGATAAAACATAGTCGATAAAATAAAGTCGTTAAAAAAAGTCGATAAAACAAAGTCGATAAAACAAATTCGATAAAACAAAATCGATAAAACAAAGTCGATAAAACATATTCGACTAAACATAGTCGATAAAACATAGTCGATAAAACATAGTCGATAAAATAAAGTCGTTAAAAAAAGTCGATAAAACAAAGTCGATAAAACAAAGTCGATAAAACAAAGTCGATAAAACAAAGTCGATAAAACAAAGTCGATAAAACAAAGTCGATACAACATAGTCGATAAAACATAGTCGATAAAACATAGTCGATAAAACATAGTCGATAAAACATAGTCGATAAAACATAGTCGATAAAACATAGTCAATAAAACATTGTCGATAAAACAAAGTCGATAAAACAAATTCGATAAAACAAATTCGATAAAACAAAGTCGATAAAACATAGTCGATAAAACATTGTCGATAAAACATAGTCGATAAAACATAGTCGATGAAACATAGTCGATAAAACATAGTCGATAAAACATAGTCGATAAAACATAGTCGATAAAACATAGTCGATGAAACATAGTCGATAAAACAAAGTCGATAAAACAAAGGCAATAAATCAAATTCGATAAAACAAAGTCGATAAAACATTGTCGATAAAACATAGTCGATAAAACATAGTCGATGAAACATAGTCGATAAAACATAGTCGATGAAACATAGTCGATAAAACAAAGTCGATAAAACATATTCGATAAAACATAGTCGATAAAACAAAGTCGATAAAACAAAGTCGATAAACAAAGTCGATAAAACAAAGTCGATACAACATTGTCGATGAAACATAGTCGATAAAACATAGTCGATAAAACAGAGTCGATAAAACAGAGTCGATAAAACAAATTCGATAAAACAAAGTCGATAAAACAAAGTCGATAAAACAAAGTCGATAAAACATAGTCGATAAAACAAAGTCGATTAAACAAATTCGATAAAACAAAGTCGATAAAACAAAGTCGATAAAACATAGTCGATAAAACATTGTCGATAAAACATAGTCGATAAAACATAGTCGATGAAACATAGTCGATAAAACATAGTCGATGAAACATAGTCGATAAAACAAAGTCGATAAAACAAAGGCAATAAATCAAATTCGATAAAACAAAGTCGATAAAACATTGTCGATAAAACATAGTCGATAAAACATAGTCGATGAAACATAGTCGATAAAACATAGTCAATGAAACATAGTCGATGAAACATAGTCGATAAAACAAAGTCGATAAAACAAAGTCGATAAAGCAAAGTCGATAACACAAAGTCGATAAATCAAATTCGATAAAACAAAGTCGATTAAACAAAGTCGATAAAACAGTGTCGATAAAGCATTGTCGATAAAACATAGTCGATAAAAAATAGTCGATAAAACATATTCGATAAAACATAGTCGATAAAACATAGTCGATAAAACATAGTCGATAAAATCAAAGTCGTTAAAAAAAGTCGATAAAACAAAGTCGATAAAAAAATGTCGATAAAACGTAGTCGATAAAACGTAGTCGATAAAACATAGTCGATGAAACATAGTCGATAAAACATAGTCGATAAAACATAGTCGATAAAACATAGTCGATAAAACATAGTCGATGAAACATAGTCGATAAAACAAAGTCGATAAAACAAAGGCAATAAATCAAATTCGATAAAACAAAGTCGATAAAACATTGTCGATAAAACATAGTCGATAAAACATAGTCGATGAAACATAGTCGATAAAACAAATTCGATAAAACAAAATCGATAAAACAAAGTCGATAAAACATATTCGACTAAACATAGTCGATAAAACATAGTCGATAAAACATAGTCGATAAAATAAAGTCGTTAAAAAAAGTCGATAAAACAAAGTCGATAAAACAAAGTCGATAAAACAAAGTCGATAAAACAAAGTCGTTAAAAAAAGTCGATAAAACAAAGTCGATAAAACAAATTCGATAAAACAAAATCGATAAAACAAAGTCGATAAAACATATTCGACTAAACATAGTCGATAAAACATTGTCGATAAAACATAGTCGATAAAAAATAGTCGATAAAACATATTCGATAAAACATAGTCGATAAAACATAGTCGATAAAACATAGTCGATAAAATCAAAGTCGTTAAAAAAAGTCGATAAAACAAAGTCGATAAAAAAATGTCGATAAAACGTAGTCGATAAAACGTAGTCGATAAAACATAGTCGATAAAACATAGTCGATAAAACATAGTCGATAAAACATTGTCGATAAAACATAGTCGATAAAACATAGTCGATGAAACATAGTCGATAAAACAAAGTCGATAAAACAAAGTCGATAAAACAAAGTCGATAAAACAAAGTCGATAAAACAAAGTCGATAAAACAAAGTCGATAAAACATAGTCGATAAAACATTGTCGATAAAACATAGTCGATAAAACATAGTCGATGAAACATAGTCGATAAAACATAGTCGATGAAACATAGTCGATAAAACAAAGTCGATAAAACATATTCGATAAAACATAGTCGATAAAACAAAGTCGATAAAACAAAGTCGATAAACAAAGTCGATAAAACAAAGTCGATACAACATTGTCGATGAAACATAGTCGATAAAACATAGTCGATAAAACAGAGTCGATAAAACAGAGTCGATAAAACAAATTCGATAAAACAAAGTCGATAAAACAAAGTCGATAAAACAAAGTCGATAAAACATAGTCGATAAAACAAAGTCGATTAAACAAATTCGATAAAACAAAGTCGATAAAACAAAGTCGATAAAACATAGTCGATAAAACATTGTCGATAAAACATAGTCGATAAAACATAGTCGATGAAACATAGTCGATAAAACATAGTCGATGAAACATAGTCGATAAAACAAAGTCGATAAAACAAAGGCAATAAATCAAATTCGATAAAACAAAGTCGATAAAACATTGTCGATAAAACATAGTCGATAAAACATAGTCGATGAAACATAGTCGATAAAACATAGTCAATGAAACATAGTCGATGAAACATAGTCGATAAAACAAAGTCGATAAAACAAAGTCGATAAAGCAAAGTCGATAACACAAAGTCGATAAATCAAATTCGATAAAACAAAGTCGATTAAACAAAGTCGATAAAACAGTGTCGATAAAGCATTGTCGATAAAACATAGTCGATAAAAAATAGTCGATAAAACATATTCGATAAAACATAGTCGATAAAACATAGTCGATAAAACATAGTCGATAAAATCAAAGTCGTTAAAAAAAGTCGATAAAACAAAGTCGATAAAAAAATGTCGATAAAACGTAGTCGATAAAACGTAGTCGATAAAACATAGTCGATGAAACATAGTCGATAAAACATAGTCGATAAAACATAGTCGATAAAACATAGTCGATAAAACATAGTCGATGAAACATAGTCGATAAAACAAAGTCGATAAAACAAAGGCAATAAATCAAATTCGATAAAACAAAGTCGATAAAACATTATCGATAAAACATAGTCGATAAAACATAGTCGATGAAACATAGTCGATAAAACAAATTCGATAAAACAAAATCGATAAAACAAAGTCGATAAAACATATTCGACTAAACATAGTCGATAAAACATAGTCGATAAAACATAGTCGATAAAATAAAGTCGTTAAAAAAAGTCGATAAAACAAAGTCGATAAAACAAAGTCGATAAAACAAAGTCGATAAAACAAAGTCGTTAAAAAAAGTCGATAAAACAAAGTCGATAAAACAAATTCGATAAAACAAAATCGATAAAACAAAGTCGATAAAACATATTCGACTAAACATAGTCGATAAAACATTGTCGATAAAACATAGTCGATAAAAAATAGTCGATAAAACATATTCGATAAAACATAGTCGATAAAACATAGTCGATAAAACATAGTCGATAAAATCAAAGTCGTTAAAAAAAGTCGATAAAACAAAGTCGATAAAAAAATGTCGATAAAACGTAGTCGATAAAACGTAGTCGATAAAACATAGTCGATAAAACATAGTCGATAAAACATAGTCGATAAAACATTGTCGATAAAACATAGTCGATAAAACATAGTCGATGAAACATAGTCGATAAAACAAAGTCGATAAAACAAAGTCGATAAAACAAAGTCGATAAAACAAAGTCGATAAAACAAAGTCGATAAAACAAAGTCGATAAAACATAGTCGATGAAACATAGTCGATAAAACAAAGTCGATAAAACAAAGGCAATAAATCAAATTCGATAAAACAAAGTCGATAAAACATTGTCGATAAAACATAGTCGATAAAACATAGTCGATGAAACATAGTCGATAAAACATAGTCAATGAAACATAGTCGATAAAACAAAGTCGATAAAACATATTCGATAAAACATAGTCGATAAAACATAGTCGATAAAACATAGTCGATAAAACATAGTCGATAAAACAAAGTCGATAAAAAAATGTCGATAAAACGTAGTCGATAAAACATAGTCGATAAAACATAGTCGATAAAACATAGTCGATAAAACATAGTCGATAAAACATAGTCGATAAAACATTGTCGATAAAACATAGTCGATAAAACATAGTCGATGAAACATAGTCGATAAAACAAAGTCGATAAAACATATTCGATAAAACATAGTCGATAAAACATAGTCGATAAAACATAGTCGATAAAATAAAGTCGTTAAAAAAAGTCGATAAAACAAAGTCGATAAAACAAAGTCGATAAAACAAAGTCGATAAAACAAAGTCGATAAAACAAAGTCGATAAAACAAAGTCGATACAACATAGTCGATAAAACATAGTCGATAAAACATAGTCGATAAAACATAGTCGATAAAACATAGTCGATAAAACATAGTCGATAAAACATAGTCAATAAAACATTGTCGATAAAACAAAGTCGATAAAACAAATTCGATAAAACAAAGTCGATAAAACAAAGTCGATAAAACATAGTCGATAAAACATTGTCGATAAAACATAGTCGATAAAACATAGTCGATGAAACATTGTCCATAAAACAAAGTCGATAAAACATATTCGATAAAACATAGTCGATAAAACATAGTCGATAAAACATAGTCGATAAAATAAAGTCGTTAAAAAAAGTCGATAAAACAAAGTCGATAAAACAAATTCGATAAAACAAAATCGATAAAACAAAGTCGATAAAACATATTCGACTAAACATAGTCGATAAAACATAGTCGATAAAACATAGTCGATAAAATAAAGTCGTTAAAAAAAGTCGATAAAACAAAGTCGATAAAACAAAGTCGATAAAACAAAGTCGATAAAACAAAGTCGATAAAACAAAGTCGATAAAACAAAGTCGATACAACATAGTCGATAAAACATAGTCGATAAAACATAGTCGATAAAACATAGTCGATAAAACATAGTCGATAAAACATAGTCGATAAAACATAGTCAATAAAACATTGTCGATAAAACAAAGTCGATAAAACAAATTCGATAAAACAAAGTCGATAAAACAAAGTCGATAAAACATAGTCGATAAAACATTGTCGATAAAACATAGTCGATAAAACATAGTCGATGAAACATAGTCGATAAAACATAGTCGATAAAACATAGTCGATAAAACATAGTCGATAAAACATAGTCGATGAAACATAGTCGATAAAACAAAGTCGATAAAACATATTCGATAAAACATAGTCGATAAAACATAGTCGATAAAACATAGTCGATAAAATAAAGTCGTTAAAAAAAGTCGATAAAACAAAGTCGATAAAACAAATTCGATAAAACAAAATCGATAAAACAAAGTCGATAAAACATATTCGACTAAACATAGTCGATAAAACATAGTCGATAAAACATAGTCGATAAAATAAAGTCGTTAAAAAAAGTCGATAAAACAAAGTCGATAAAACAAAGTCGATAAAACAAAGTCGATAAAACAAAGTCGATAAAACAAAGTCGATAAAACAAAGTCGATACAACATAGTCGATAAAACATAGTCGATAAAACATAGTCGATAAAACATAGTCGATAAAACATAGTCGATAAAACATAGTCGATAAAACATAGTCAATAAAACATTGTCGATAAAACAAAGTCGATAAAACAAATTCGATAAAACAAAGTCGATAAAACAAAGTCGATAAAACATAGTCGATAAAACATTGTCGATAAAACATAGTCGATAAAACATAGTCGATGAAACATAGTCGATAAAACATAGTCGATAAAACATAGTCGATAAAACATAGTCGATAAAACATAGTCGATGAAACATAGTCGATAAAACAAAGTCGATAAAACATATTCGATAAAACATAGTCGATAAAACATAGTCGATAAAACATAGTCGATAAAACAAAGTCGATAAAACAAAGGCAATAAATCAAATTCGATAAAACAAAGTCGATAAAACATTGTCGATAAAACATAGTCGATAAAACATAGTCGATGAAACATAGTCGATAAAACATAGTCAATGAAACATAGTCGATAAAACAAAGTCGATAAAACATATTCGATAAAACATAGTCGATAAAACATAGTCGATAAAACATAGTCGATAAAACATAGTCGATAAAACATAGTCAATAAAACATTGTCGATAAAACAAAGTCGATAAAACAAATTCGATAAAACAAAGTCGATAAAACAAAGTCGATAAAACATAGTCGATAAAACATTGTCGATAAAACATAGTCGATAAAACATAGTCGATGAAACATTGTCCATAAAACAAAGTCGATAAAACATATTCGATAAAACATAGTCGATAAAACATAGTCGATAAAACATAGTCGATAAAATAAAGTCGTTAAAAAAAGTCGATAAAACAAAGTCGATAAAACAAATTCGATAAAACAAAATCGATAAAACAAAGTCGATAAAACATATTCGACTAAACATAGTCGATAAAACATAGTCGATAAAACATAGTCGATAAAATAAAGTCGTTAAAAAAAGTCGATAAAACAAAGTCGATAAAACAAAGTCGATAAAACAAAGTCGATAAAACAAAGTCGATAAAACAAAGTCGATAAAACAAAGTCGATACAACATAGTCGATAAAACATAGTCGATAAAACATAGTCGATAAAACATAGTCGATAAAACATAGTCGATAAAACATAGTCGATAAAACATAGTCAATAAAACATTGTCGATAAAACAAAGTCGATAAAACAAATTCGATAAAACAAAGTCGATAAAACAAAGTCGATAAAACATAGTCGATAAAACATTGTCGATAAAACATAGTCGATAAAACATAGTCGATGAAACATAGTCGATAAAACATAGTCGATAAAACATAGTCGATAAAACATAGTCGATAAAACATAGTCGATGAAACATAGTCGATAAAACAAAGTCGATAAAACATATTCGATAAAACATAGTCGATAAAACATAGTCGATAAAACATAGTCGATAAAACAAAGTCGATAAAACAAAGGCAATAAATCAAATTCGATAAAACAAAGTCGATAAAACATTGTCGATAAAACATAGTCGATAAAACATAGTCGATGAAACATAGTCGATAAAACATAGTCAATGAAACATAGTCGATAAAACAAAGTCGATAAAACATATTCGATAAAACATAGTCGATAAAACATAGTCGATAAAACATAGTCGATAAAATAAAGTCGTTATAAAAGTCGATAAAACATAGTCGATGAAACATAGTCGATGAAACATAGTCGATAAAACAAAGTCGATAAAACAAAGTCGATAAAGCAAAGTCGATAACACAAAGTCGATAAATCAAATTCGATAAAACAAAGTCGATAAAACAAAGTCGATAAAACAGTGTCGATAAAACATTGTCGATAAAACATAGTCGATAAAAAATAGTCGATAAAACATATTCGATAAAACATAGTCGATAAAACATAGTCGATAAAACATAGTCGATAAAATCAAAGTCGTTAAAAAAAGTCGATAAAACAAAGTCGATAAAAAAATGTCGATAAAACGTAGTCGATAAAACATAGTCGATAAAACATAGTCGATAAAACATAGTCGATAAAACATAGTCGATAAAACATTGTCGATAAAACATAGTCGATAAAACATAGTCGATGAAACATAGTCGATAAAACAAAGTCGATAAAACATATTCGATAAAACATAGTCGATAAAACATAGTCGATAAAACATAGTCGATAAAATAAAGTCGTTAAAAAAAGTCGATAAAACAAAGTCGATAAAACAAATTCGATAAAACAAAATCGATAAAACAAAGTCGATAAAACATATTCGACTAAACATAGTCGATAAAACATAGTCGATAAAACATAGTCGATAAAATAAAGTCGTTAAAAAAAGTCGATAAAACAAAGTCGATAAAACAAAGTCGATAAAACAAAGTCGATAAAACAAAGTCGATAAAACAAAGTCGATAAAACAAAGTCGATACAACATAGTCGATAAAACATAGTCGATAAAACATAGTCGATAAAACATAGTCGATAAAACATAGTCGATAAAACATAGTCGATAAAACATAGTCAATAAAACATTGTCGATAAAACAAAGTCGATAAAACAAATTCGATAAAACAAAGTCGATAAAACAAAGTCGATAAAACATAGTCGATAAAACATTGTCGATAAAACATAGTCGATAAAACATAGTCGATGAAACATTGTCCATAAAACAAAGTCGATAAAACATATTCGATAAAACATAGTCGATAAAACATAGTCGATAAAACATAGTCGATAAAATAAAGTCGTTAAAAAAAGTCGATAAAACAAAGTCGATAAAACAAATTCGATAAAACAAAATCGATAAAACAAAGTCGATAAAACATATTCGACTAAACATAGTCGATAAAACATAGTCGATAAAACATAGTCGATAAAATAAAGTCGTTAAAAAAAGTCGATAAAACAAAGTCGATAAAACAAAGTCGATAAAACAAAGTCGATAAAACAAAGTCGATAAAACAAAGTCGATAAAACAAAGTCGATACAACATAGTCGATAAAACATAGTCGATAAAACATAGTCGATAAAACATAGTCGATAAAACATAGTCGATAAAACATAGTCGATAAAACATAGTCAATAAAACATTGTCGATAAAACAAAGTCGATAAAACAAATTCGATAAAACAAAGTCGATAAAACAAAGTCGATAAAACATAGTCGATAAAACATTGTCGATAAAACATAGTCGATAAAACATAGTCGATGAAACATAGTCGATAAAACATAGTCGATAAAACATAGTCGATAAAACATAGTCGATAAAACATAGTCGATGAAACATAGTCGATAAAACAAAGTCGATAAAACAAAGGCAATAAATCAAATTCGATAAAACAAAGTCGATAAAACATTGTCGATAAAACATAGTCGATAAAACATAGTCGATGAAACATAGTCGATAAAACATAGTCGATGAAACATAGTCGATAAAACAAAGTCGATAAAACATATTCGATAAAACATAGTCGATAAAACATAGTCGATAAAACATAGTCGATAAAACATAGTCGATGAAACATAGTCGATAAAACAAAGTCGATAAAACAAAGGCAATAAATCAAATTCGATAAAACAAAGTCGATAAAACATTGTCGATAAAACATAGTCGATAAAACATAGTCGATGAAACATAGTCGATAAAACATAGTCAATGAAACATAGTCGATAAAACAAAGTCGATAAAACATATTCGATAAAACATAGTCGATAAAACATAGTCGATAAAACATAGTCGATAAAATAAAGTCGTTATAAAAGTCGATAAAACATAGTCGATGAAACATAGTCGATGAAACATAGTCGATAAAACAAAGTCGATAAAACAAAGTCGATAAAGCAAAGTCGATAACACAAAGTCGATAAATCAAATTCGATAAAACAAAGTCGATAAAACAAAGTCGATAAAACAGTGTCGATAAAACATTGTCGATAAAACATAGTCGATAAAAAATAGTCGATAAAACATATTCGATAAAACATAGTCGATAAAACATAGTCGATAAAACATAGTCGATAAAATCAAAGTCGTTAAAAAAAGTCGATAAAACAAAGTCGATAAAAAAATGTCGATAAAACGTAGTCGATAAAACGTAGTCGATAAAACATAGTCGATAAAACATAGTCGATAAAACATAGTCGATAAAACATTGTCGATAAAACATAGTCGATAAAACATAGTCGATGAAACATAGTCGATAAAACAAAGTCGATAAAACAAAGTCGATAAAACAAAGTCGATAAAACAAAGTCGATAAAACAAAGTCGATAAATCAAATTCGATAAAACAAAGTCTATAAAACAATGTCGATAAAACATAGTCGATAAAACATTGTCGATAAAACATAGTCGATAAAACATAGTCGATGAAACATAGTCGATAAAACAAAGTCGATAAAACATATTCGATAAAACATAGTCGATAAAACATAGTCGATAAAACATAGTCGATAAAACAAAGTCGATAAAACAAAGGCAATAAATCAAATTCGATAAAACAAAGTCGATAAAACATTGTCGATAAAACATAGTCGATAAAACATAGTCGATGAAACATAGTCGATAAAACATAGTCAATGAAACATAGTCGATAAAACAAAGTCGATAAAACATATTCGATAAAACATAGTCGATAAAACATAGTCGATAAAACATAGTCGATAAAATAAAGTCGTTATAAAAGTCGATAAAACATAGTCGATGAAACATATTCGATAAAACATAGTCGATAAAACATAGTCGATAAAACATAGTCGATAAAATAAAGTCGTTAAAAAAAGTCGATAAAACAAAGTCGATAAAACAAATTCGATAAAACAAAATCGATAAAACAAAGTCGATAAAACATATTCGACTAAACATAGTCGATAAAACATAGTCGATAAAACATAGTCGATAAAATAAAGTCGTTAAAAAAAGTCGATAAAACAAAGTCGATAAAACAAAGTCGATAAAACAAAGTCGATAAAACAAAGTCGATAAAACAAAGTCGATAAAACAAAGTCGATACAACATAGTCGATAAAACATAGTCGATAAAACATAGTCGATAAAACATAGTCGATAAAACATAGTCGATAAAACATAGTCGATAAAACATAGTCAATAAAACATTGTCGATAAAACAAAGTCGATAAAACAAATTCGATAAAACAAAGTCGATAAAACAAAGTCGATAAAACATAGTCGATAAAACATTGTCGATAAAACATAGTCGATAAAACATAGTCGATGAAACATAGTCGATAAAACATAGTCGATAAAACATAGTCGATAAAACATAGTCGATAAAACATAGTCGATGAAACATAGTCGATAAAACAAAGTCGATAAAACAAAGGCAATAAATCAAATTCGATAAAACAAAGTCGATAAAACATTGTCGATAAAACATAGTCGATAAAACATAGTCGATGAAACATAGTCGATAAAACATAGTCGATGAAACATAGTCGATAAAACAAAGTCGATAAAACATATTCGATAAAACATAGTCGATAAAACATAGTCGATAAAACATAGTCGATAAAACATAGTCGATGAAACATAGTCGATAAAACAAAGTCGATAAAACAAAGGCAATAAATCAAATTCGATAAAACAAAGTCGATAAAACATTGTCGATAAAACATAGTCGATAAAACATAGTCGATGAAACATAGTCGATAAAACATAGTCAATGAAACATAGTCGATAAAACAAAGTCGATAAAACATATTCGATAAAACATAGTCGATAAAACATAGTCGATAAAACATAGTCGATAAAATAAAGTCGTTATAAAAGTCGATAAAACATAGTCGATGAAACATAGTCGATGAAACATAGTCGATAAAACAAAGTCGATAAAACAAAGTCGATAAAGCAAAGTCGATAACACAAAGTCGATAAATCAAATTCGATAAAACAAAGTCGATAAAACAAAGTCGATAAAACAGTGTCGATAAAACATTGTCGATAAAACATAGTCGATAAAAAATAGTCGATAAAACATAGTCGATGAAACATAGTCGATAAAACAAAGTCGATAAAACAAAGGCAATAAATCAAATTCGATAAAACAAAGTCGATAAAACATTGTCGATAAAACATAGTCGATAAAACATAGTCGATGAAACATAGTCGATAAAACATAGTCAATGAAACATAGTCGATAAAACAAAGTCGATAAAACATATTCGATAAAACATAGTCGATAAAACATAGTCGATAAAACATAGTCGATAAAATAAAGTCGTTATAAAAGTCGATAAAACATAGTCGATGAAACATAGTCGATGAAACATAGTCGATAAAACAAAGTCGATAAAACAAAGTCGATAAAGCAAAGTCGATAACACAAAGTCGATAAATCAAATTCGATAAAACAAAGTCGATAAAACAAAGTCGATAAAACAGTGTCGATAAAACATTGTCGATAAAACATAGTCGATAAAAAATAGTCGATAAAACATATTCGATAAAACATAGTCGATAAAACATAGTCGATAAAACATAGTCGATAAAATCAAAGTCGTTAAAAAAAGTCGATAAAACAAAGTCGATAAAAAAATGTCGATAAAACGTAGTCGATAAAACGTAGTCGATAAAACATAGTCGATAAAACATAGTCGATAAAACATAGTCGATAAAACATTGTCGATAAAACATAGTCGATAAAACATAGTCGATGAAACATAGTCGATAAAACAAAGTCGATAAAACAAAGTCGATAAAACAAAGTCGATAAAACAAAGTCGATAAAACAAAGTCGATAAATCAAATTCGATAAAACAAAGTCTATAAAACAATGTCGATAAAACATAGTCGATAAAACATTGTCGATAAAACATAGTCGATAAAACATAGTCGATAAAACATAGTCGATGAAACATAGTCGATAAAACAAAGTCGATAAAACAAAGGCAATAAATCAAATTCGATAAAACAAAGTCGATAAAACATTGTCGATAAAACATAGTCGATAAAACATAGTCGATGAAACATAGTCGATAAAACATAGTCAATGAAACATAGTCGATAAAACAAAGTCGATAAAACATATTCGATAAAACATAGTCGATAAAACATAGTCGATAAAACATAGTCGATAAAATAAAGTCGTTATAAAAGTCGATAAAACATAGTCGATGAAACATAGTCGATGAAACATAGTCGATAAAACAAAGTCGATAAAACAAATTCGATAAAACAAAGTCGATAAAACAAAGTCGATAAAACATAGTCGATAAAACATTGTCGATAAAACATAGTCGATAAAACATAGTCGATGAAACATAGTCGATAAAACATAGTCGATAAAACATAGTCGATAAAACATAGTCGATAAAACATAGTCGATGAAACATAGTCGATAAAACAAAGTCGATAAAACATATTCGATAAAACATAGTCGATAAAACATAGTCGATAAAACATAGTCGATAAAACAAAGTCGATAAAACAAAGGCAATAAATCAAATTCGATAAAACAAAGTCGATAAAACATTGTCGATAAAACATAGTCGATAAAACATAGTCGATGAAACATAGTCGATAAAACATAGTCAATGAAACATAGTCGATAAAACAAAGTCGATAAAACATATTCGATAAAACATAGTCGATAAAACATAGTCGATAAAACATAGTCGATAAAACATAGTCGATAAAACATAGTCAATAAAACATTGTCGATAAAACAAAGTCGATAAAACAAATTCGATAAAACAAAGTCGATAAAACAAAGTCGATAAAACATAGTCGATAAAACATTGTCGATAAAACATAGTCGATAAAACATAGTCGATGAAACATTGTCCATAAAACAAAGTCGATAAAACATATTCGATAAAACATAGTCGATAAAACATAGTCGATAAAACATAGTCGATAAAATAAAGTCGTTAAAAAAAGTCGATAAAACAAAGTCGATAAAACAAATTCGATAAAACAAAATCGATAAAACAAAGTCGATAAAACATATTCGACTAAACATAGTCGATAAAACATAGTCGATAAAACATAGTCGATAAAATAAAGTCGTTAAAAAAAGTCGATAAAACAAAGTCGATAAAACAAAGTCGATAAAACAAAGTCGATAAAACAAAGTCGATAAAACAAAGTCGATAAAACATAGTCGATGAAACATAGTCGATAAAACATAGTCGATAAAACATAGTCGATAAAACATAGTCGATAAAACATAGTCGATGAAACATAGTCGATAAAACAAAGTCGATAAAACATATTCGATAAAACATAGTCGATAAAACATAGTCGATAAAACATAGTCGATAAAACAAAGTCGATAAAACAAAGGCAATAAATCAAATTCGATAAAACAAAGTCGATAAAACATTGTCGATAAAACATAGTCGATAAAACATAGTCGATGAAACATAGTCGATAAAACATAGTCAATGAAACATAGTCGATAAAACAAAGTCGATAAAACATATTCGATAAAACATAGTCGATAAAACATAGTCGATAAAACATAGTCGATAAAACATAGTCGATAAAACATAGTCAATAAAACATTGTCGATAAAACAAAGTCGATAAAACAAATTCGATAAAACAAAGTCGATAAAACAAAGTCGATAAAACATAGTCGATAAAACATTGTCGATAAAACATAGTCGATAAAACATAGTCGATGAAACATTGTCCATAAAACAAAGTCGATAAAACATATTCGATAAAACATAGTCGATAAAACATAGTCGATAAAACATAGTCGATAAAATAAAGTCGTTAAAAAAAGTCGATAAAACAAAGTCGATAAAACAAATTCGATAAAACAAAATCGATAAAACAAAGTCGATAAAACATATTCGACTAAACATAGTCGATAAAACATAGTCGATAAAACATAGTCGATAAAATAAAGTCGTTAAAAAAAGTCGATAAAACAAAGTCGATAAAACAAAGTCGATAAAACAAAGTCGATAAAACAAAGTCGATAAAACAAAGTCGATAAAACAAAGTCGATACAACATAGTCGATAAAACATAGTCGATAAAACATAGTCGATAAAACATAGTCGATAAAACATAGTCGATAAAACATAGTCGATAAAACATAGTCAATAAAACATTGTCGATAAAACAAAGTCGATAAAACAAATTCGATAAAACAAAGTCGATAAAACAAAGTCGATAAAACATAGTCGATAAAACATTGTCGATAAAACATAGTCGATAAAACATAGTCGATGAAACATAGTCGATAAAACATAGTCGATAAAACATAGTCGATAAAACATAGTCGATAAAACATAGTCGATGAAACATAGTCGATAAAACAAAGTCGATAAAACATATTCGATAAAACATAGTCGATAAAACATAGTCGATAAAACATAGTCGATAAAACAAAGTCGATAAAACAAAGGCAATAAATCAAATTCGATAAAACAAAGTCGATAAAACATTGTCGATAAAACATAGTCGATAAAACATAGTCGATGAAACATAGTCGATAAAACATAGTCAATGAAACATAGTCGATAAAACAAAGTCGATAAAACATATTCGATAAAACATAGTCGATAAAACATAGTCGATAAAACATAGTCGATAAAATAAAGTCGTTATAAAAGTCGATAAAACATAGTCGATGAAACATAGTCGATGAAACATAGTCGATAAAACAAAGTCGATAAAACAAAGTCGATAAAGCAAAGTCGATAACACAAAGTCGATAAATCAAATTCGATAAAACAAAGTCGATAAAACAAAGTCGATAAAACAGTGTCGATAAAACATTGTCGATAAAACATAGTCGATAAAAAATAGTCGATAAAACATATTCGATAAAACATAGTCGATAAAACATAGTCGATAAAACATAGTCGATAAAATCAAAGTCGTTAAAAAAAGTCGATAAAACAAAGTCGATAAAAAAATGTCGATAAAACGTAGTCGATAAAACATAGTCGATAAAACATAGTCGATAAAACATAGTCGATAAAACATAGTCGATAAAACATTGTCGATAAAACATAGTCGATAAAACATAGTCGATGAAACATAGTCGATAAAACAAAGTCGATAAAACATATTCGATAAAACATAGTCGATAAAACATAGTCGATAAAACATAGTCGATAAAATAAAGTCGTTAAAAAAAGTCGATAAAACAAAGTCGATAAAACAAATTCGATAAAACAAAATCGATAAAACAAAGTCGATAAAACATATTCGACTAAACATAGTCGATAAAACATAGTCGATAAAACATAGTCGATAAAATAAAGTCGTTAAAAAAAGTCGATAAAACAAAGTCGATAAAACAAAGTCGATAAAACAAAGTCGATAAAACAAAGTCGATAAAACAAAGTCGATACAACATAGTCGATAAAACATAGTCGATAAAACATAGTCGATAAAACATAGTCGATAAAACATAGTCGATAAAACATAGTCGATAAAACATAGTCAATAAAACATTGTCGATAAAACAAAGTCGATAAAACAAATTCGATAAAACAAAGTCGATAAAACAAAGTCGATAAAACATAGTCGATAAAACATTGTCGATAAAACATAGTCGATAAAACATAGTCGATGAAACATTGTCCATAAAACAAAGTCGATAAAACATATTCGATAAAACATAGTCGATAAAACATAGTCGATAAAACATAGTCGATAAAATAAAGTCGTTAAAAAAAGTCGATAAAACAAAGTCGATAAAACAAATTCGATAAAACAAAATCGATAAAACAAAGTCGATAAAACATATTCGACTAAACATAGTCGATAAAACATTGTCGATAAAACATAGTCGATAAAATAAAGTCGTTAAAAAAAGTCGATAAAACAAAGTCGATAAAACAAAGTCGATAAAACAAAGTCGATAAAACAAAGTCGATAAAACAAAGTCGATAAAACAAAGTCGATACAACATAGTCGATAAAACATAGTCGATAAAACATAGTCGATAAAACATAGTCGATAAAACATAGTCGATAAAACATAGTCGATAAAACATAGTCAATAAAACATTGTCGATAAAACAAAGTCGATAAAACAAATTCGATAAAACAAAGTCGATAAAACAAAGTCGATAAAACATAGTCGATAAAACATTGTCGATAAAACATAGTCGATAAAACATAGTCGATGAAACATAGTCGATAAAACATAGTCGATAAAACATAGTCGATAAAACATAGTCGATAAAACATAGTCGATGAAACATAGTCGATAAAACAAAGTCGATAAAACAAAGGCAATAAATCAAATTCGATAAAACAAAGTCGATAAAACATTGTCGATAAAACATAGTCGATAAAACATAGTCGATGAAACATAGTCGATAAAACATAGTCGATGAAACATAGTCGATAAAACAAAGTCGATAAAACATATTCGATAAAACATAGTCGATAAAACATAGTCGATAAAACATAGTCGATAAAACATAGTCGATGAAACATAGTCGATAAAACAAAGTCGATAAAACAAAGGCAATAAATCAAATTCGATAAAACAAAGTCGATAAAACATTGTCGATAAAACATAGTCGATAAAACATAGTCGATGAAACATAGTCGATAAAACATAGTCAATGAAACATAGTCGATAAAACAAAGTCGATAAAACATATTCGATAAAACATAGTCGATAAAACATAGTCGATAAAACATAGTCGATAAAATAAAGTCGTTATAAAAGTCGATAAAACATAGTCGATGAAACATAGTCGATGAAACATAGTCGATAAAACAAAGTCGATAAAACAAAGTCGATAAAGCAAAGTCGATAACACAAAGTCGATAAATCAAATTCGATAAAACAAAGTCGATAAAACAAAGTCGATAAAACAGTGTCGATAAAACATTGTCGATAAAACATAGTCGATAAAAAATAGTCGATAAAACATATTCGATAAAACATAGTCGATAAAACATAGTCGATAAAACATAGTCGATAAAATCAAAGTCGTTAAAAAAAGTCGATAAAACAAAGTCGATAAAAAAATGTCGATAAAACGTAGTCGATAAAACGTAGTCGATAAAACATAGTCGATAAAACATAGTCGATAAAACATAGTCGATAAAACATTGTCGATAAAACATAGTCGATAAAACATAGTCAATGAAACATAGTCGATAAAACAAAGTCGATAAAACATATTCGATAAAACATAGTCGATGAAACATAGTCGATAAAACAAAGTCGATAAAACAAAGTCGATAAAACAAAGTCGATAAAACAAAGTCGATAAAACAAAGTCGATAAATCAAATTCGATAAAACAAAGTCTATAAAACAATGTCGATAAAACATAGTCGATAAAACATTGTCGATAAAACATAGTCGATAAAACATAGTCGATGAAACATAGTCGATAAAACAAAGTCGATAAAACATATTCGATAAAACATAGTCGATAAAACATAGTCGATAAAACATAGTCGATAAAACAAAGTCGATAAAACAAAGGCAATAAATCAAATTCGATAAAACAAAGTCGATAAAACATTGTCGATAAAACATAGTCGATAAAACATAGTCGATGAAACATAGTCGATAAAACATAGTCAATGAAACATAGTCGATAAAACAAAGTCGATAAAACATATTCGATAAAACATAGTCGATAAAACATAGTCGATAAAACATAGTCGATAAAATAAAGTCGTTATAAAAGTCGATAAAACATAGTCGATGAAACATATTCGATAAAACATAGTCGATAAAACATAGTCGATAAAACATAGTCGATAAAATAAAGTCGTTAAAAAAAGTCGATAAAACAAAGTCGATAAAACAAATTCGATAAAACAAAATCGATAAAACAAAGTCGATAAAACATATTCGACTAAACATAGTCGATAAAACATAGTCGATAAAACATAGTCGATAAAATAAAGTCGTTAAAAAAAGTCGATAAAACAAAGTCGATAAAACAAAGTCGATAAAACAAAGTCGATAAAACAAAGTCGATAAAACAAAGTCGATAAAACAAAGTCGATACAACATAGTCGATAAAACATAGTCGATAAAACATAGTCGATAAAACATAGTCGATAAAACATAGTCGATAAAACATAGTCGATAAAACATAGTCAATAAAACATTGTCGATAAAACAAAGTCGATAAAACAAATTCGATAAAACAAAGTCGATAAAACAAAGTCGATAAAACATAGTCGATAAAACATTGTCGATAAAACATAGTCGATAAAACATAGTCGATGAAACATAGTCGATAAAACATAGTCGATAAAACATAGTCGATAAAACATAGTCGATAAAACATAGTCGATGAAACATAGTCGATAAAACAAAGTCGATAAAACAAAGGCAATAAATCAAATTCGATAAAACAAAGTCGATAAAACATTGTCGATAAAACATAGTCGATAAAACATAGTCGATGAAACATAGTCGATAAAACATAGTCGATGAAACATAGTCGATAAAACAAAGTCGATAAAACATATTCGATAAAACATAGTCGATAAAACATAGTCGATAAAACATAGTCGATAAAACATAGTCGATGAAACATAGTCGATAAAACAAAGTCGATAAAACAAAGGCAATAAATCAAATTCGATAAAACAAAGTCGATAAAACATTGTCGATAAAACATAGTCGATAAAACATAGTCGATGAAACATAGTCGATAAAACATAGTCAATGAAACATAGTCGATAAAACAAAGTCGATAAAACATATTCGATAAAACATAGTCGATAAAACATAGTCGATAAAACATAGTCGATAAAATAAAGTCGTTATAAAAGTCGATAAAACATAGTCGATGAAACATAGTCGATGAAACATAGTCGATAAAACAAAGTCGATAAAACAAAGTCGATAAAGCAAAGTCGATAACACAAAGTCGATAAATCAAATTCGATAAAACAAAGTCGATAAAACAAAGTCGATAAAACAGTGTCGATAAAACATTGTCGATAAAACATAGTCGATAAAAAATAGTCGATAAAACATAGTCGATGAAACATAGTCGATAAAACAAAGTCGATAAAACAAAGGCAATAAATCAAATTCGATAAAACAAAGTCGATAAAACATTGTCGATAAAACATAGTCGATAAAACATAGTCGATGAAACATAGTCGATAAAACATAGTCAATGAAACATAGTCGATAAAACAAAGTCGATAAAACATATTCGATAAAACATAGTCGATAAAACATAGTCGATAAAACATAGTCGATAAAATAAAGTCGTTATAAAAGTCGATAAAACATAGTCGATGAATCATAGTCGATGAAACATAGTCGATAAAACAAAGTCGATAAAACAAAGTCGATAAAGCAAAGTCGATAACACAAAGTCGATAAATCAAATTCGATAAAACAAAGTCGATAAAACAAAGTCGATAAAACAGTGTCGATAAAACATTGTCGATAAAACATAGTCGATAAAAAATAGTCGATAAAACATATTCGATAAAACATAGTCGATAAAACATAGTCGATAAAACATAGTCGATAAAATCAAAGTCGTTAAAAAAAGTCGATAAAACAAAGTCGATAAAAAAATGTCGATAAAACGTAGTCGATAAAACGTAGTCGATAAAACATAGTCGATAAAACATAGTCGATAAAACATAGTCGATAAAACATTGTCGATAAAACATAGTCGATAAAACATAGTCGATGAAACATAGTCGATAAAACAAAGTCGATAAAACAAAGTCGATAAAACAAAGTCGATAAAACAAAGTCGATAAAACAAAGTCGATAAATCAAATTCGATAAAACAAAGTCTATAAAACAATGTCGATAAAACATAGTCGATAAAACATTGTCGATAAAACATAGTCGATAAAACATAGTCGATAAAACATAGTCGATAAAATAAAGTCGTTAAAAAAAGTCGATAAAACAAAGTCGATAAAACAAATTCGATAAAACAAAATCGATAAAACAAAGTCGATAAAACATATTCGACTAAACATAGTCGATAAAACATAGTCGATAAAACATAGTCGATAAAATAAAGTCGTTAAAAAAAGTCGATAAAACAAAGTCGATAAAACAAAGTCGATAAAACAAAGTCGATAAAACAAAGTCGATAAAACAAAGTCGATAAAACAAAGTCGATACAACATAGTCGATAAAACATAGTCGATAAAACATAGTCGATAAAACATAGTCGATAAAACATAGTCGATAAAACATAGTCGATAAAACATAGTCAATAAAACATTGTCGATAAAACAAAGTCGATAAAACAAATTCGATAAAACAAAGTCGATAAAACAAAGTCGATAAAACATAGTCGATAAAACATTGTCGATAAAACATAGTCGATAAAACATAGTCGATGAAACATAGTCGATAAAACATAGTCGATAAAACATAGTCGATAAAACATAGTCGATAAAACATAGTCGATGAAACATAGTCGATAAAACAAAGTCGATAAAACAAAGGCAATAAATCAAATTCGATAAAACAAAGTCGATAAAACATTGTCGATAAAACATAGTCGATAAAACATAGTCGATGAAACATAGTCGATAAAACATAGTCGATGAAACATAGTCGATAAAACAAAGTCGATAAAACATATTCGATAAAACATAGTCGATAAAACATAGTCGATAAAACATAGTCGATAAAACATAGTCGATGAAACATAGTCGATAAAACAAAGTCGATAAAACAAAGGCAATAAATCAAATTCGATAAAACAAAGTCGATAAAACATTGTCGATAAAACATAGTCGATAAAACATAGTCGATGAAACATAGTCGATAAAACATAGTCAATGAAACATAGTCGATAAAACAAAGTCGATAAAACATATTCGATAAAACATAGTCGATAAAACATAGTCGATAAAACATAGTCGATAAAATAAAGTCGTTATAAAAGTCGATAAAACATAGTCGATGAAACATAGTCGATGAAACATAGTCGATAAAACAAAGTCGATAAAACAAAGTCGATAAAGCAAAGTCGATAACACAAAGTCGATAAATCAAATTCGATAAAACAAAGTCGATAAAACAAAGTCGATAAAACAGTGTCGATAAAACATTGTCGATAAAACATAGTCGATAAAAAATAGTCGATAAAACAAATTCGATAAAACAAAATCGATAAAACAAAGTCGATAAAACATATTCGACTAAACATAGTCGATAAAACATAGTCGATAAAACATAGTCGATAAAATAAAGTCGTTAAAAAAAGTCGATAAAACAAAGTCGATAAAACAAAGTCGATAAAACAAAGTCGATAAAACAAAGTCGATAAAACAAAGTCGATAAAACAAAGTCGATACAACATAGTCGATAAAACATAGTCGATAAAACATAGTCGATAAAATAAAGTCGTTATAAAAGTCGATAAAACATAGTCGATGAAACATAGTCGATGAAACATAGTCGATAAAACAAAGTCGATAAAACAAAGTCGATAAAGCAAAGTCGATAACACAAAGTCGATAAATCAAATTCGATAAAACAAAGTCGATAAAACAAAGTCGATAAAACAGTGTCGATAAAACATTGTCGATAAAACATAGTCGATAAAAAATAGTCGATAAAACATAGTCGATGAAACATAGTCGATAAAACAAAGTCGATAAAACATATTCGATAAAACATAGTCGATAAAACATAGTCGATAAAACATAGTCGATAAAATAAAGTCGTTATAAAAGTCGATAAAACATAGTCGATGAAACATAGTCGATGAAACATAGTCGATAAAACAAAGTCGATAAAACAAAGTCGATAAAGCAAAGTCGATAACACAAAGTCGATAAATCAAATTCGATAAAACAAAGTCGATAAAACAAAGTCGATAAAACAGTGTCGATAAAACATTGTCGATAAAACATAGTCGATAAAAAATAGTCGATAAAACATATTCGATAAAACATAGTCGATAAAACATAGTCGATAAAACATAGTCGATAAAATCAAAGTCGTTAAAAAAAGTCGATAAAACAAAGTCGATAAAAAAATGTCGATAAAACGTAGTCGATAAAACGTAGTCGATAAAACATAGTCGATAAAATAAAGTCGTTATAAAAGTCGATAAAACATAGTCGATGAAACATAGTCGATGAAACATAGTCGATAAAACAAAGTCGATAAAACAAAGTCGATAAAGCAAAGTCGATAACACAAAGTCGATAAATCAAATTCGATAAAACAAAGTCGATAAAACAAAGTCGATAAAACAGTGTCGATAAAACATTGTCGATAAAACATAGTCGATAAAAAATAGTCGATAAAACAAATTCGATAAAACAAAATCGATAAAACAAAGTCGATAAAACATATTCGACTAAACATAGTCGATAAAACATAGTCGATAAAACATAGTCGATAAAATAAAGTCGTTAAAAAAAGTCGATAAAACAAAGTCGATAAAACAAAGTCGATAAAACAAAGTCGATAAAACAAAGTCGATAAAACAAAGTCGATAAAACAAAGTCGATACAACATAGTCGATAAAACATAGTCGATAAAACATAGTCGATAAAATAAAGTCGTTATAAAAGTCGATAAAACATAGTCGATGAAACATAGTCGATGAAACATAGTCGATAAAACAAAGTCGATAAAACAAAGTCGATAAAGCAAAGTCGATAACACAAAGTCGATAAATCAAATTCGATAAAACAAAGTCGATAAAACAAAGTCGATAAAACAGTGTCGATAAAACATTGTCGATAAAACATAGTCGATAAAAAATAGTCGATAAAACATAGTCGATGAAACATAGTCGATAAAACAAAGTCGATAAAACATATTCGATAAAACATAGTCGATAAAACATAGTCGATAAAACATAGTCGATAAAATAAAGTCGTTATAAAAGTCGATAAAACATAGTCGATGAAACATAGTCGATGAAACATAGTCGATAAAACAAAGTCGATAAAACAAAGTCGATAAAGCAAAGTCGATAACACAAAGTCGATAAATCAAATTCGATAAAACAAAGTCGATAAAACAAAGTCGATAAAACAGTGTCGATAAAACATTGTCGATAAAACATAGTCGATAAAAAATAGTCGATAAAACATATTCGATAAAACATAGTCGATAAAACATAGTCGATAAAACATAGTCGATAAAATCAAAGTCGTTAAAAAAAGTCGATAAAACAAAGTCGATAAAAAAATGTCGATAAAACGTAGTCGATAAAACGTAGTCGATAAAACATAGTCGATAAAACATAGTCGATAAAACATAGTCGATAAAACATTGTCGATAAAACATAGTCGATAAAACATAGTCGATGAAACATAGTCGATAAAACAAAGTCGATAAAACAAAGTCGATAAAACAAAGTCGATAAAACAAAGTCGATAAAACAAAGTCGATAAATCAAATTCGATAAAACAAAGTCTATAAAACAATGTCGATAAAACATAGTCGATAAAACATTGTCGATAAAACATAGTCGATAAAACATAGTCGATAAAACATAGTCGATGAAACATAGTCGATAAAACAAAGTCGATAAAACATATTCGATAAAACATAGTCGATAAAACATAGTCGATAAAACATAGTCGATAAAACAAAGTCGATAAAACAAAGGCAATAAATCAAATTCGATAAAACAAAGTCGATAAAACATTGTCGATAAAACATAGTCGATAAAACATAGTCGATGAAACATAGTCGATAAAACATAGTCAATGAAACATAGTCGATAAAACAAAGTCGATAAAACATATTCGATAAAACATAGTCGATAAAACATAGTCGATAAAACATAGTCGATAAAATAAAGTCGTTAAAAAAAGTCGATAAAACAAAGTCGATAAAACAAATTCGATAAAACAAAATCGATAAAACAAAGTCGATAAAACATATTCGACTAAACATAGTCGATAAAACATAGTCGATAAAACATAGTCGATAAAATAAAGTCGTTAAAAAAAGTCGATAAAACAAAGTCGATAAAACAAAGTCGATAAAACAAAGTCGATAAAACAAAGTCGATAAAACAAAGTCGATAAAACAAAGTCGATACAACATAGTCGATAAAACATAGTCGATAAAACATAGTCGATAAAATAAAGTCGTTATAAAAGTCGATAAAACATAGTCGATGAAACATAGTCGATGAAACATAGTCGATAAAACAAAGTCGATAAAACAAAGTCGATAAAGCAAAGTCGATAACACAAAGTCGATAAATCAAATTCGATAAAACAAAGTCGATAAAACAAAGTCGATAAAACAGTGTCGATAAAACATTGTCGATAAAACATAGTCGATAAAAAATAGTCGATAAAACATAGTCGATGAAACATAGTCGATAAAACAAAGTCGATAAAACATATTCGATAAAACATAGTCGATAAAACATAGTCGATAAAACATAGTCGATAAAATAAAGTCGTTATAAAAGTCGATAAAACATAGTCGATGAAACATAGTCGATGAAACATAGTCGATAAAACAAAGTCGATAAAACAAAGTCGATAAAGCAAAGTCGATAACACAAAGTCGATAAATCAAATTCGATAAAACAAAGTCGATAAAACAAAGTCGATAAAACAGTGTCGATAAAACATTGTCGATAAAACATAGTCGATAAAAAATAGTCGATAAAACATATTCGATAAAACATAGTCGATAAAACATAGTCGATAAAACATAGTCGATAAAATCAAAGTCGTTAAAAAAAGTCGATAAAACAAAGTCGATAAAAAAATGTCGATAAAACGTAGTCGATAAAACATAGTCGATAAAACATAGTCGATAAAACATAGTCGATAAAACATTGTCGATAAAACATAGTCGATAAAACATAGTCGATGAAACATAGTCGATAAAACAAAGTCGATAAAACAAAGTCGATAAAACAAAGTCGATAAAACAAAGTCGATAAAACAAAGTCGATAAATCAAATTCGATAAAACAAAGTCTATAAAACAATGTCGATAAAACATAGTCGATAAAACATTGTCGATAAAACATAGTCGATAAAACATAGTCGATAAAACATAGTCGATGAAACATAGTCGATAAAACAAAGTCGATAAAACATATTCGATAAAACATAGTCGATAAAACATAGTCGATAAAACATAGTCGATAAAACAAAGTCGATAAAACAAAGGCAATAAATCAAATTCGATAAAACAAAGTCGATAAAACATTGTCGATAAAACATAGTCGATAAAACATAGTCGATAAAACATAGTCGATAAAACATAGTCGATAAAATAAAGTCGTTATAAAAGTCGATAAAACATAGTCGATGAAACATAGTCGATGAAACATAGTCGATAAAACAAAGTCGATAAAACAAAGTCGATAAAGCAAAGTCGATAACACAAAGTCGATAAATCAAATTCGATAAAACAAAGTCGATAAAACAAAGTCGATAAAACAGTGTCGATAAAACATTGTCGATAAAACATAGTCGATAAAAAATAGTCGATAAAACATAGTCGATGAAACATAGTCGATAAAACAAAGTCGATAAAACAAAGGCAATAAATCAAATTCGATAAAACAAAGTCGATAAAACATTGTCGATAAAACATAGTCGATAAAACATAGTCGATGAAACATAGTCGATAAAACATAGTCAATGAAACATAGTCGATAAAACAAAGTCGATAAAACATATTCGATAAAACATAGTCGATAAAACATAGTCGATAAAACATAGTCGATAAAATAAAGTCGTTATAAAAGTCGATAAAACATAGTCGATGAATCATAGTCGATGAAACATAGTCGATAAAACAAAGTCGATAAAACAAAGTCGATAAAGCAAAGTCGATAACACAAAGTCGATAAATCAAATTCGATAAAACAAAGTCGATAAAACAAAGTCGATAAAACAGTGTCGATAAAACATTGTCGATAAAACATAGTCGATAAAAAATAGTCGATAAAACATATTCGATAAAACATAGTCGATAAAACATAGTCGATAAAACATAGTCGATAAAATCAAAGTCGTTAAAAAAAGTCGATAAAACAAAGTCGATAAAAAAATGTCGATAAAACGTAGTCGATAAAACGTAGTCGATAAAACATAGTCGATAAAACATAGTCGATAAAACATAGTCGATAAAACATTGTCGATAAAACATAGTCGATAAAACATAGTCGATGAAACATAGTCGATAAAACAAAGTCGATAAAACAAAGTCGATAAAACAAAGTCGATAAAACAAAGTCGATAAAACAAAGTCGATAAATCAAATTCGATAAAACAAAGTCTATAAAACAATGTCGATAAAACATAGTCGATAAAACATTGTCGATAAAACATAGTCGATAAAACATAGTCGATAAAACATAGTCGATAAAATAAAGTCGTTAAAAAAAGTCGATAAAACAAAGTCGATAAAACAAATTCGATAAAACAAAATCGATAAAACAAAGTCGATAAAACATATTCGACTAAACATAGTCGATAAAACATAGTCGATAAAACATAGTCGATAAAATAAAGTCGTTAAAAAAAGTCGATAAAACAAAGTCGATAAAACAAAGTCGATAAAACAAAGTCGATAAAACAAAGTCGATAAAACAAAGTCGATAAAACAAAGTCGATACAACATAGTCGATAAAACATAGTCGATAAAACATAGTCGATAAAACATAGTCGATAAAACATAGTCGATAAAACATAGTCGATAAAACATAGTCAATAAAACATTGTCGATAAAACAAAGTCGATAAAACAAATTCGATAAAACAAAGTCGATAAAACAAAGTCGATAAAACATAGTCGATAAAACATTGTCGATAAAACATAGTCGATAAAACATAGTCGATGAAACATAGTCGATAAAACATAGTCGATAAAACATAGTCGATAAAACATAGTCGATAAAACATAGTCGATGAAACATAGTCGATAAAACAAAGTCGATAAAACAAAGGCAATAAATCAAATTCGATAAAACAAAGTCGATAAAACATTGTCGATAAAACATAGTCGATAAAACATAGTCGATGAAACATAGTCGATAAAACATAGTCGATGAAACATAGTCGATAAAACAAAGTCGATAAAACATATTCGATAAAACATAGTCGATAAAACATAGTCGATAAAACATAGTCGATAAAACATAGTCGATGAAACATAGTCGATAAAACAAAGTCGATAAAACAAAGGCAATAAATCAAATTCGATAAAACAAAGTCGATAAAACATTGTCGATAAAACATAGTCGATAAAACATAGTCGATGAAACATAGTCGATAAAACATAGTCAATGAAACATAGTCGATAAAACAAAGTCGATAAAACATATTCGATAAAACATAGTCGATAAAACATAGTCGATAAAACATAGTCGATAAAATAAAGTCGTTATAAAAGTCGATAAAACATAGTCGATGAAACATAGTCGATGAAACATAGTCGATAAAACAAAGTCGATAAAACAAAGTCGATAAAGCAAAGTCGATAACACAAAGTCGATAAATCAAATTCGATAAAACAAAGTCGATAAAACAAAGTCGATAAAACAGTGTCGATAAAACATTGTCGATAAAACATAGTCGATAAAAAATAGTCGATAAAACAAATTCGATAAAACAAAATCGATAAAACAAAGTCGATAAAACATATTCGACTAAACATAGTCGATAAAACATAGTCGATAAAACATAGTCGATAAAATAAAGTCGTTAAAAAAAGTCGATAAAACAAAGTCGATAAAACAAAGTCGATAAAACAAAGTCGATAAAACAAAGTCGATAAAACAAAGTCGATAAAACAAAGTCGATACAACATAGTCGATAAAACATAGTCGATAAAACATAGTCGATAAAATAAAGTCGTTATAAAAGTCGATAAAACATAGTCGATGAAACATAGTCGATGAAACATAGTCGATAAAACAAAGTCGATAAAACAAAGTCGATAAAGCAAAGTCGATAACACAAAGTCGATAAATCAAATTCGATAAAACAAAGTCGATAAAACAAAGTCGATAAAACAGTGTCGATAAAACATTGTCGATAAAACATAGTCGATAAAAAATAGTCGATAAAACATAGTCGATGAAACATAGTCGATAAAACAAAGTCGATAAAACATATTCGATAAAACATAGTCGATAAAACATAGTCGATAAAACATAGTCGATAAAATAAAGTCGTTATAAAAGTCGATAAAACATAGTCGATGAAACATAGTCGATGAAACATAGTCGATAAAACAAAGTCGATAAAACAAAGTCGATAAAGCAAAGTCGATAACACAAAGTCGATAAATCAAATTCGATAAAACAAAGTCGATAAAACAAAGTCGATAAAACAGTGTCGATAAAACATTGTCGATAAAACATAGTCGATAAAAAATAGTCGATAAAACATATTCGATAAAACATAGTCGATAAAACATAGTCGATAAAACATAGTCGATAAAATCAAAGTCGTTAAAAAAAGTCGATAAAACAAAGTCGATAAAAAAATGTCGATAAAACGTAGTCGATAAAACGTAGTCGATAAAACATAGTCGATAAAATAAAGTCGTTATAAAAGTCGATAAAACATAGTCGATGAAACATAGTCGATGAAACATAGTCGATAAAACAAAGTCGATAAAACAAAGTCGATAAAGCAAAGTCGATAACACAAAGTCGATAAATCAAATTCGATAAAACAAAGTCGATAAAACAAAGTCGATAAAACAGTGTCGATAAAACATTGTCGATAAAACATAGTCGATAAAAAATAGTCGATAAAACAAATTCGATAAAACAAAATCGATAAAACAAAGTCGATAAAACATATTCGACTAAACATAGTCGATAAAACATAGTCGATAAAACATAGTCGATAAAATAAAGTCGTTAAAAAAAGTCGATAAAACAAAGTCGATAAAACAAAGTCGATAAAACAAAGTCGATAAAACAAAGTCGATAAAACAAAGTCGATAAAACAAAGTCGATACAACATAGTCGATAAAACATAGTCGATAAAACATAGTCGATAAAATAAAGTCGTTATAAAAGTCGATAAAACATAGTCGATGAAACATAGTCGATGAAACATAGTCGATAAAACAAAGTCGATAAAACAAAGTCGATAAAGCAAAGTCGATAACACAAAGTCGATAAATCAAATTCGATAAAACAAAGTCGATAAAACAAAGTCGATAAAACAGTGTCGATAAAACATTGTCGATAAAACATAGTCGATAAAAAATAGTCGATAAAACATAGTCGATGAAACATAGTCGATAAAACAAAGTCGATAAAACATATTCGATAAAACATAGTCGATAAAACATAGTCGATAAAACATAGTCGATAAAATAAAGTCGTTATAAAAGTCGATAAAACATAGTCGATGAAACATAGTCGATGAAACATAGTCGATAAAACAAAGTCGATAAAACAAAGTCGATAAAGCAAAGTCGATAACACAAAGTCGATAAATCAAATTCGATAAAACAAAGTCGATAAAACAAAGTCGATAAAACAGTGTCGATAAAACATTGTCGATAAAACATAGTCGATAAAAAATAGTCGATAAAACATATTCGATAAAACATAGTCGATAAAACATAGTCGATAAAACATAGTCGATAAAATCAAAGTCGTTAAAAAAAGTCGATAAAACAAAGTCGATAAAAAAATGTCGATAAAACGTAGTCGATAAAACGTAGTCGATAAAACATAGTCGATAAAACATAGTCGATAAAACATAGTCGATAAAACATTGTCGATAAAACATAGTCGATAAAACATAGTCGATGAAACATAGTCGATAAAACAAAGTCGATAAAACAAAGTCGATAAAACAAAGTCGATAAAACAAAGTCGATAAAACAAAGTCGATAAATCAAATTCGATAAAACAAAGTCTATAAAACAATGTCGATAAAACATAGTCGATAAAACATTGTCGATAAAACATAGTCGATAAAACATAGTCGATAAAACATAGTCGATGAAACATAGTCGATAAAACAAAGTCGATAAAACATATTCGATAAAACATAGTCGATAAAACATAGTCGATAAAACATAGTCGATAAAACAAAGTCGATAAAACAAAGGCAATAAATCAAATTCGATAAAACAAAGTCGATAAAACATTGTCGATAAAACATAGTCGATAAAACATAGTCGATGAAACATAGTCGATAAAACATAGTCAATGAAACATAGTCGATAAAACAAAGTCGATAAAACATATTCGATAAAACATAGTCGATAAAACATAGTCGATAAAACATAGTCGATAAAATAAAGTCGTTAAAAAAAGTCGATAAAACAAAGTCGATAAAACAAATTCGATAAAACAAAATCGATAAAACAAAGTCGATAAAACATATTCGACTAAACATAGTCGATAAAACATAGTCGATAAAACATAGTCGATAAAATAAAGTCGTTAAAAAAAGTCGATAAAACAAAGTCGATAAAACAAAGTCGATAAAACAAAGTCGATAAAACAAAGTCGATAAAACAAAGTCGATAAAACAAAGTCGATACAACATAGTCGATAAAACATAGTCGATAAAACATAGTCGATAAAATAAAGTCGTTATAAAAGTCGATAAAACATAGTCGATGAAACATAGTCGATGAAACATAGTCGATAAAACAAAGTCGATAAAACAAAGTCGATAAAGCAAAGTCGATAACACAAAGTCGATAAATCAAATTCGATAAAACAAAGTCGATAAAACAAAGTCGATAAAACAGTGTCGATAAAACATTGTCGATAAAACATAGTCGATAAAAAATAGTCGATAAAACATAGTCGATGAAACATAGTCGATAAAACAAAGTCGATAAAACATATTCGATAAAACATAGTCGATAAAACATAGTCGATAAAACATAGTCGATAAAATAAAGTCGTTATAAAAGTCGATAAAACATAGTCGATGAAACATAGTCGATGAAACATAGTCGATAAAACAAAGTCGATAAAACAAAGTCGATAAAGCAAAGTCGATAACACAAAGTCGATAAATCAAATTCGATAAAACAAAGTCGATAAAACAAAGTCGATAAAACAGTGTCGATAAAACATTGTCGATAAAACATAGTCGATAAAAAATAGTCGATAAAACATATTCGATAAAACATAGTCGATAAAACATAGTCGATAAAACATAGTCGATAAAATCAAAGTCGTTAAAAAAAGTCGATAAAACAAAGTCGATAAAAAAATGTCGATAAAACGTAGTCGATAAAACATAGTCGATAAAACATAGTCGATAAAACATAGTCGATAAAACATTGTCGATAAAACATAGTCGATAAAACATAGTCGATGAAACATAGTCGATAAAACAAAGTCGATAAAACAAAGTCGATAAAACAAAGTCGATAAAACAAAGTCGATAAAACAAAGTCGATAAATCAAATTCGATAAAACAAAGTCTATAAAACAATGTCGATAAAACATAGTCGATAAAACATTGTCGATAAAACATAGTCGATAAAACATAGTCGATAAAACATAGTCGATGAAACATAGTCGATAAAACAAAGTCGATAAAACATATTCGATAAAACATAGTCGATAAAACATAGTCGATAAAACATAGTCGATAAAACAAAGTCGATAAAACAAAGGCAATAAATCAAATTCGATAAAACAAAGTCGATAAAACATTGTCGATAAAACATAGTCGATAAAACATAGTCGATGAAACATAGTCGATAAAACATAGTCAATGAAACATAGTCGATAAAACAAAGTCGATAAAACATATTCGATAAAACATAGTCGATAAAACATAGTCGATAAAACATAGTCGATAAAATAAAGTCGTTATTAAAGTCGATAAAACATAGTCGATGAAACATAGTCGATGAAACATAGTCGATAAAACAAAGTCGATAAAACAAAGTCGATAAAGCAAAGTCGATAACACAAAGTCGATAAATCAAATTCGATAAAACAAAGTCGATAAAACAAAGTCGATAAAACAGTGTCGATAAAACATTGTCGATAAAACATAGTCGATAAAAAATAGTCGATAAAACATATTCGATAAAACATAGTCGATAAAACATAGTCGATAAAACATAGTCGATAAAATCAAAGTCGTTAAAAAAAGTCGATAAAACAAAGTCGATAAAAAAATGTCGATAAAACGTAGTCGATAAAACATAGTCGATAAAACATAGTCGATAAAACATAGTCGATAAAACATAGTCGATAAAACATTGTCGATAAAACATAGTCGATAAAACATAGTCGATGAAACATAGTCGATAAAACAAAGTCGATAAAACATATTCGATAAAACATAGTCGATAAAACATAGTCGATAAAACATAGTCGATAAAATAAAGTCGTTAAAAAAAGTCGATAAAACAAAGTCGATAAAACAAATTCGATAAAACAAAATCGATAAAACAAAGTCGATAAAACATATTCGACTAAACATAGTCGATAAAACATAGTCGATAAAACATAGTCGATAAAATAAAGTCGTTAAAAAAAGTCGATAAAACAAAGTCGATAAAACAAAGTCGATAAAACAAAGTCGATAAAACAAAGTCGATAAAACAAAGTCGATACAACATAGTCGATAAAACATAGTCGATAAAACATAGTCGATAAAACATAGTCGATAAAACATAGTCGATAAAACATAGTCGATAAAACATAGTCAATAAAACATTGTCGATAAAACAAAGTCGATAAAACAAATTCGATAAAACAAAGTCGATAAAACAAAGTCGATAAAACATAGTCGATAAAACATTGTCGATAAAACATAGTCGATAAAACATAGTCGATGAAACATTGTCCATAAAACAAAGTCGATAAAACATATTCGATAAAACATAGTCGATAAAACATAGTCGATAAAACATAGTCGATAAAATAAAGTCGTTAAAAAAAGTCGATAAAACAAAGTCGATAAAACAAATTCGATAAAACAAAATCGATAAAACAAAGTCGATAAAACATATTCGACTAAACATAGTCGATAAAACATAGTCGATAAAACATAGTCGATAAAATAAAGTCGTTAAAAAAAGTCGATAAAACAAAGTCGATAAAACAAAGTCGATAAAACAAAGTCGATAAAACAAAGTCGATAAAACAAAGTCGATAAAACAAAGTCGATACAACATAGTCGATAAAACATAGTCGATAAAACATAGTCGATAAAACATAGTCGATAAAACATAGTCGATAAAACATAGTCGATGAAACATAGTCGATAAAACAAAGTCGATAAAACAAAGTCGATAAAACAAAGTCGATAAAACAAAGTCGATAAAACAAAGTCGATAAATCAAATTCGATAAAACAAAGTCTATAAAACAATGTCGATAAAACATAGTCGATAAAACATTGTCGATAAAACATAGTCGATAAAACATAGTCGATAAAACATAGTCGATGAAACATAGTCGATAAAACAAAGTCGATAAAACATATTCGATAAAACATAGTCGATAAAACATAGTCGATAAAACATAGTCGATAAAATAAAGTCGTTAAAAAAAGTCGATAAAACAAAGTCGATAAAACAAATTCGATAAAACAAAATCGATAAAACAAAGTCGATAAAACATATTCGACTAAACATAGTCGATAAAACATAGTCGATAAAACATAGTCGATAAAATAAAGTCGTTAAAAAAAGTCGATAAAACAAAGTCGATAAAACAAAGTCGATAAAACATTGTCGATAAAACATAGTCGATAAAACATAGTCGATGAAACATAGTCGATAAAACATAGTCAATGAAACATAGTCGATAAAACAAAGTCGATAAAACATATTCGATAAAACATAGTCGATAAAACATAGTCGATAAAACATAGTCGATAAAATAAAGTCGTTATAAAAGTCGATAAAACATAGTCGATGAAACATAGTCGATGAAACATAGTCGATAAAACAAAGTCGATAAAACAAAGTCGATAAAGCAAAGTCGATAACACAAAGTCGATAAATCAAATTCGATAAAACAAAGTCGATAAAACAAAGTCGATAAAACAGTGTCGATAAAACATTGTCGATAAAACATAGTCGATAAAAAATAGTCGATAAAACATATTCGATAAAACATAGTCGATAAAACATAGTCGATAAAACATAGTCGATAAAATCAAAGTCGTTAAAAAAAGTCGATAAAACAAAGTCGATAAAAAAATGTCGATAAAACGTAGTCGATAAAACATAGTCGATAAAACATAGTCGATAAAACATAGTCGATGAAACATAGTCGATAAAACAAAGTCGATAAAACATATTCGATAAAACATAGTCGATAAAACATAGTCGATAAAACATAGTCGATAAAATAAAGTCGTTAAAAAAAGTCGATAAAACAAAGTCGATAAAACAAATTCGATAAAACAAAATCGATAAAACAAAGTCGATAAAACATATTCGACTAAACATAGTCGATAAAACATAGTCGATAAAACATAGTCGATAAAATAAAGTCGTTAAAAAAAGTCGATAAAACAAAGTCGATAAAACAAAGTCGATAAAACAAAGTCGATAAAACAAAGTCGATAAAACAAAGTCGATAAAACAAAGTCGATACAACATAGTCGATAAAACATAGTCGATAAAACATAGTCGATAAAACATAGTCGATAAAACATAGTCGATAAAACATAGTCGATAAAACATAGTCAATAAAACATTGTCGATAAAACAAAGTCGATAAAACAAATTCGATAAAACAAAGTCGATAAAACAAAGTCGATAAAACATAGTCGATAAAACATTGTCGATAAAACATAGTCGATGAAACATAGTCGATAAAACATAGTCGATAAAACATAGTCGATAAAACATAGTCGATAAAACATAGTCGATGAAACATAGTCGATAAAACAAAGTCGATAAAACAAAGGCAATAAATCAAATTCGATAAAACAAAGTCGATAAAACATTGTCGATAAAACATAGTCGATAAAACATAGTCGATGAAACATAGTCGATAAAACATAGTCGATGAAACATAGTCGATAAAACAAAGTCGATAAAACATATTCGATAAAACATAGTCGATAAAACAAAGTCGATAAAACAAAGTCGATAAAACAAAGTCGATAAAACAAAGTCGATACAACATTGTCGATGAAACATAGTCGATAAAACATAGTCGATAAAACAGAGTCGATAAAACAGAGTCGATAAAACAAATTCGATAAAACAAAGTCGATAAAACATAGTCGATGAAACATAGTCGATAAAACATAGTCGATAAAACATAGTCGATAAAACATAGTCGATGAAACATAGTCGATAAAACATAGTCGATAAAACATTGTCGATAAAACATAGTCGATAAAACATAGTCGATGAAACATAGTCGATAAAACAAAGTCGATAAAACAAAGTCGATAAAACAAAGTCGATAAAACAAAGTCGATAAAACAAAGTCGATAAAACAAAGTCGATAAAACATAGTCGATGAAACATAGTCGATAAAACAAAGTCGATAAAACAAAGGCAATAAATCAAATTCGATAAAACAAAGTCGATAAAACATTGTCGATAAAACATAGTCGATAAAACATAGTCGATGAAACATAGTCGATAAAACATAGTCAATGAAACATAGTCGATAAAACAAAGTCGATAAAACATATTCGATAAAACATAGTCGATAAAACATAGTCGATAAAACATAGTCGATAAAACATAGTCGATAAAATAAAGTCGTTATAAAAGTCGATAAAACATAGTCGATGAAACATAGTCGATGAAACATAGTCGATAAAACAAAGTCGATAAAACAAAGTCGATAAAGCAAAGTCGATAACACAAAGTCGATAAATCAAATTCGATAAAACAAAGTCGATAAAACAAAGTCGATAAAACAGTGTCGATAAAACATTGTCGATAAAACATAGTCGATAAAAAATAGTCGATAAAACATATTCGATAAAACATAGTCGATAAAACATAGTCGATAAAACATAGTCGATAAAATAAAGTCGTTAAAAAAAGTCGATAAAACAAAGTCGATAAAACAAATTCGATAAAACAAAATCGATAAAACAAAGTCGATAAAACATATTCGACTAAACATAGTCGATAAAACATAGTCGATAAAACATAGTCGATAAAATAAAGTCGTTAAAAAAAGTCGATAAAACAAAGTCGATAAAACAAAGTCGATAAAACAAAGTCGATAAAACAAAGTCGATAAAACAAAGTCGATAAAACAAAGTCGATACAACATAGTCGATAAAACATAGTCGATAAAACATAGTCGATAAAACATAGTCGATAAAACATAGTCGATAAAACATAGTCGATAAAACATAGTCAATAAAACATTGTCGATAAAACAAAGTCGATAAAACAAATTCGATAAAACAAATTCGATAAAACAAAGTCGATAAAACATAGTCGATAAAACATTGTCGATAAAACATAGTCGATAAAACATAGTCGATGAAACATAGTCGATAAAACATAGTCGATAAAACATAGTCGATAAAACATAGTCGATAAAACATAGTCGATGAAACATAGTCGATAAAACAAAGTCGATAAAACAAAGGCAATAAATCAAATTCGATAAAACAAAGTCGATAAAACATTGTCGATAAAACATAGTCGATAAAACATAGTCGATGAAACATAGTCGATAAAACATAGTCGATGAAACATAGTCGATAAAACAAAGTCGATAAAACATATTCGATAAAACATAGTCGATAAAACAAAGTCGATAAAACAAAGTCGATAAACAAAGTCGATAAAACAAAGTCGATACAACATTGTCGATGAAACATAGTCGATAAAACATAGTCGATAAAACAGAGTCGATAAAACAGAGTCGATAAAACAAATTCGATAAAACAAAGTCGATAAAACAAAGTCGATAAAACAAAGTCGATAAAACATAGTCGATAAAACAAAGTCGATTAAACAAATTCGATAAAACAAAGTCGATAAAACAAAGTCGATAAAACATAGTCGATAAAACATTGTCGATAAAACATAGTCGATAAAACATAGTCGATGAAACATAGTCGATAAAACATAGTCGATGAAACATAGTCGATAAAACAAAGTCGATAAAACAAAGGCAATAAATCAAATTCGATAAAACAAAGTCGATAAAACATTGTCGATAAAACATAGTCGATAAAACATAGTCGATGAAACATAGTCGATAAAACATAGTCAATGAAACATAGTCGATGAAACATAGTCGATAAAACAAAGTCGATAAAACAAAGTCGATAAAGCAAAGTCGATAACACAAAGTCGATAAATCAAATTCGATAAAACAAAGTCGATTAAACAAAGTCGATAAAACAGTGTCGATAAAGCATTGTCGATAAAACATAGTCGATAAAAAATAGTCGATAAAACATATTCGATAAAACATAGTCGATAAAACATAGTCGATAAAACATAGTCGATAAAATCAAAGTCGTTAAAAAAAGTCGATAAAACAAAGTCGATAAAAAAATGTCGATAAAACGTAGTCGATAAAACGTAGTCGATAAAACATAGTCGATGAAACATAGTCGATAAAACATAGTCGATAAAACATAGTCGATAAAACATAGTCGATAAAACATAGTCGATGAAACATAGTCGATAAAACAAAGTCGATAAAACAAAGGCAATAAATCAAATTCGATAAAACAAAGTCGATAAAACATTGTCGATAAAACATAGTCGATAAAACATAGTCGATGAAACATAGTCGATAAAACAAATTCGATAAAACAAAATCGATAAAACAAAGTCGATAAAACATATTCGACTAAACATAGTCGATAAAACATAGTCGATAAAACATAGTCGATAAAATAAAGTCGTTAAAAAAAGTCGATAAAACAAAGTCGATAAAACAAAGTCGATAAAACAAAGTCGATAAAACAAAGTCGTTAAAAAAAGTCGATAAAACAAAGTCGATAAAACAAATTCGATAAAACAAAATCGATAAAACAAAGTCGATAAAACATATTCGACTAAACATAGTCGATAAAACATTGTCGATAAAACATAGTCGATAAAAAATAGTCGATAAAACATATTCGATAAAACATAGTCGATAAAACATAGTCGATAAAACATAGTCGATAAAATCAAAGTCGTTAAAAAAAGTCGATAAAACAAAGTCGATAAAAAAATGTCGATAAAACGTAGTCGATAAAACGTAGTCGATAAAACATAGTCGATAAAACATAGTCGATAAAACATAGTCGATAAAACATTGTCGATAAAACATAGTCGATAAAACATAGTCGATGAAACATAGTCGATAAAACAAAGTCGATAAAACAAAGTCGATAAAACAAAGTCGATAAAACAAAGTCGATAAAACAAAGTCGATAAAACAAAGTCGATAAAACATAGTCGATGAAACATAGTCGATAAAACAAAGTCGATAAAACAAAGGCAATAAATCAAATTCGATAAAACAAAGTCGATAAAACATTGTCGATAAAACATAGTCGATAAAACATAGTCGATGAAACATAGTCGATAAAACATAGTCAATGAAACATAGTCGATAAAACAAAGTCGATAAAACATATTCGATAAAACATAGTCGATAAAACATAGTCGATAAAACATAGTCGATAAAACATAGTCGATAAAATAAAGTCGTTATAAAAGTCGATAAAACATAGTCGATGAAACATAGTCGATGAAACATAGTCGATAAAACAAAGTCGATAAAACAAAGTCGATAAAGCAAAGTCGATAACACAAAGTCGATAAATCAAATTCGATAAAACAAAGTCGATAAAACAAAGTCGATAAAACAGTGTCGATAAAACATTGTCGATAAAACATAGTCGATAAAACATAGTCGATAAAACATAGTCGATAAAACATAGTCGATAAAACATAGTCGATAAAACATAGTCGATAAAACATAGTCAATAAAACATTGTCGATAAAACAAAGTCGATAAAACAAATTCGATAAAACAAATTCGATAAAACAAAGTCGATAAAACATAGTCGATAAAACATTGTCGATAAAACATAGTCGATAAAACATAGTCGATGAAACATAGTCGATAAAACATAGTCGATAAAACATAGTCGATAAAACATAGTCGATAAAACATAGTCGATAAAACAAAGTCGATAAAACAAAGTCGATAAAACAAAGTCGATAAAACAAAGTCGATACAACATAGTCGATAAAACATAGTCGATAAAACATAGTCGATAAAACATAGTCGATAAAACATAGTCGATAAAACATAGTCGATAAAACATAGTCAATAAAACATTGTCGATAAAACAAAGTCGATAAAACAAATTCGATAAAACAAATTCGATAAAACAAAGTCGATAAAACATAGTCGATAAAACATTGTCGATAAAACATAGTCGATAAAACATAGTCGATGAAACATAGTCGATAAAACATAGTCGATAAAACATAGTCGATAAAACATAGTCGATAAAACATAGTCGATGAAACATAGTCGATAAAACAAAGTCGATAAAACAAAGGCAATAAATCAAATTCGATAAAACAAAGTCGATAAAACATTGTCGATAAAACATAGTCGATAAAACATAGTCGATGAAACATAGTCGATAAAACATAGTCGATGAAACATAGTCGATAAAACAAAGTCGATAAAACATATTCGATAAAACATAGTCGATAAAACAAAGTCGATAAAACAAAGTCGATAAACAAAGTCGATAAAACAAAGTCGATACAACATTGTCGATGAAACATAGTCGATAAAACATAGTCGATAAAACAGAGTCGATAAAACAGAGTCGATAAAACAAATTCGATAAAACAAAGTCGATAAAACAAAGTCGATAAAACAAAGTCGATAAAACATAGTCGATAAAACAAAGTCGATTAAACAAATTCGATAAAACAAAGTCGATAAAACAAAGTCGATAAAACATAGTCGATAAAACATTGTCGATAAAACATAGTCGATAAAACATAGTCGATGAAACATAGTCGATAAAACATAGTCGATGAAACATAGTCGATAAAACAAAGTCGATAAAACAAAGGCAATAAATCAAATTCGATAAAACAAAGTCGATAAAACATTGTCGATAAAACATAGTCGATAAAACATAGTCGATGAAACATAGTCGATAAAACATAGTCAATGAAACATAGTCGATGAAACATAGTCGATAAAACAAAGTCGATAAAACAAAGTCGATAAAGCAAAGTCGATAACACAAAGTCGATAAATCAAATTCGATAAAACAAAGTCGATTAAACAAAGTCGATAAAACAGTGTCGATAAAGCATTGTCGATAAAACATAGTCGATAAAAAATAGTCGATAAAACATATTCGATAAAACATAGTCGATAAAACATAGTCGATAAAACATAGTCGATAAAATCAAAGTCGTTAAAAAAAGTCGATAAAACAAAGTCGATAAAAAAATGTCGATAAAATGTAGTCGATAAAACGTAGTCGATAAAACATAGTCGATGAAACATAGTCGATAAAACATAGTCGATAAAACATAGTCGATAAAACATAGTCGATAAAACATAGTCGATGAAACATAGTCGATAAAACAAAGTCGATAAAACAAAGGCAATAAATCAAATTCGATAAAACAAAGTCGATAAAACATTGTCGATAAAACATAGTCGATAAAACATAGTCGATGAAACATAGTCGATAAAACAAATTCGATAAAACAAAATCGATAAAACAAAGTCGATAAAACATATTCGACTAAACATAGTCGATAAAACATAGTCGATAAAACATAGTCGATAAAATAAAGTCGTTAAAAAAAGTCGATAAAACAAAGTCGATAAAACAAAGTCGATAAAACAAAGTCGATAAAACAAAGTCGTTAAAAAAAGTCGATAAAACAAAGTCGATAAAACAAATTCGATAAAACAAAATCGATAAAACAAAGTCGATAAAACATATTCGACTAAACATAGTCGATAAAACATTGTCGATAAAACATAGTCGATAAAAAATAGTCGATAAAACATATTCGATAAAACATAGTCGATAAAACATAGTCGATAAAACATAGTCGATAAAATCAAAGTCGTTAAAAAAAGTCGATAAAACAAAGTCGATAAAAAAATGTCGATAAAACGTAGTCGATAAAACGTAGTCGATAAAACATAGTCGATAAAACATAGTCGATAAAACATAGTCGATAAAACATTGTCGATAAAACATAGTCGATAAAACATAGTCGATGAAACATAGTCGATAAAACAAAGTCGATAAAACAAAGTCGATAAAACAAAGTCGATAAAACAAAGTCGATAAAACAAAGTCGATAAAACAAAGTCGATAAAACATAGTCGATGAAACATAGTCGATAAAACAAAGTCGATAAAACAAAGGCAATAAATCAAATTCGATAAAACAAAGTCGATAAAACATTGTCGATAAAACATAGTCGATAAAACATAGTCGATGAAACATAGTCGATAAAACATAGTCAATGAAACATAGTCGATAAAACAAAGTCGATAAAACATATTCGATAAAACATAGTCGATAAAACATAGTCGATAAAACATAGTCGATAAAACATAGTCGATAAAATAAAGTCGTTATAAAAGTCGATAAAACATAGTCGATGAAACATAGTCGATGAAACATAGTCGATAAAACAAAGTCGATAAAACAAAGTCGATAAAGCAAAGTCGATAACACAAAGTCGATAAATCAAATTCGATAAAACAAAGTCGATAAAACAAAGTCGATAAAACAGTGTCGATAAAACATTGTCGATAAAACATAGTCGATAAAAAATAGTCGATAAAACATATTCGATAAAACATAGTCGATAAAACATAGTCGATAAAACATAGTCGATAAAATCAAAGTCGTTAAAAAAAGTCGATAAAACAAAGTCGATAAAAAAATGTCGATAAAACGTAGTCGATAAAACATAGTCGATAAAACATAGTCGATAAAACATAGTCGATAAAACATAGTCGATAAAACATTGTCGATAAAACATAGTCGATAAAACATAGTCGATAAAACATAGTCGATGAAACATAGTCGATAAAACAAAGTCGATAAAACAAAGGCAATAAATCAAATTCGATAAAACAAAGTCGATAAAACATTGTCGATAAAACATAGTCGATAAAACATAGTCGATGAAACATAGTCGATAAAACATAGTCAATGAAACATAGTCGATAAAACAAAGTCGATAAAACATATTCGATAAAACATAGTCGATAAAACATAGTCGATAAAACATAGTCGATAAAATAAAGTCGTTATAAAAGTCGATAAAACATAGTCGATGAAACATAGTCGATGAAACATAGTCGATAAAACAAAGTCGATAAAACAAAGTCGATAAAGCAAAGTCGATAACACAAAGTCGATAAATCAAATTCGATAAAACAAAGTCGATAAAACAAAGTCGATAAAACAGTGTCGATAAAACATTGTCGATAAAACATAGTCGATAAAAAATAGTCGATAAAACATATTCGATAAAACATAGTCGATAAAACATAGTCGATAAAACATAGTCGATAAAATCAAAGTCGTTAAAAAAAGTCGATAAAACAAAGTCGATAAAAAAATGTCGATAAAACGTAGTCGATAAAACATAGTCGATAAAACATAGTCGATAAAACATAGTCGATGAAACATAGTCGATAAAACAAAGTCGATAAAACATATTCGATAAAACATAGTCGATAAAACATAGTCGATAAAACATAGTCGATAAAATAAAGTCGTTAAAAAAAGTCGATAAAACAAAGTCGATAAAACAAATTCGATAAAACAAAATCGATAAAACAAAGTCGATAAAACATATTCGACTAAACATAGTCGATAAAACATAGTCGATAAAACATAGTCGATAAAATAAAGTCGTTAAAAAAAGTCGATAAAACAAAGTCGATAAAACAAAGTCGATAAAACAAAGTCGATAAAACAAAGTCGATAAAACAAAGTCGATAAAACAAAGTCGATACAACATAGTCGATAAAACATAGTCGATAAAACATAGTCGATAAAACATAGTCGATAAAACATAGTCGATAAAACATAGTCGATAAAACATAGTCAATAAAACATTGTCGATAAAACAAAGTCGATAAAACAAATTCGATAAAACAAAGTCGATAAAACAAAGTCGATAAAACATAGTCGATAAAACATTGTCGATAAAACATAGTCGATGAAACATAGTCGATAAAACATAGTCGATAAAACATAGTCGATAAAACATAGTCGATAAAACATAGTCGATGAAACATAGTCGATAAAACAAAGTCGATAAAACAAAGGCAATAAATCAAATTCGATAAAACAAAGTCGATAAAACATTGTCGATAAAACATAGTCGATAAAACATAGTCGATGAAACATAGTCGATAAAACATAGTCGATGAAACATAGTCGATAAAACAAAGTCGATAAAACATATTCGATAAAACATAGTCGATAAAACAAAGTCGATAAAACAAAGTCGATAAAACAAAGTCGATAAAACAAAGTCGATACAACATTGTCGATGAAACATAGTCGATAAAACATAGTCGATAAAACAGAGTCGATAAAACAGAGTCGATAAAACAAATTCGATAAAACAAAGTCGATAAAACATAGTCGATGAAACATAGTCGATAAAACATAGTCGATAAAACATAGTCGATAAAACATAGTCGATGAAACATAGTCGATAAAACATAGTCGATAAAACATAGTCAATAAAACATTGTCGATAAAACAAAGTCGATAAAACAAATTCGATAAAACAAAGTCGATAAAACAAAGTCGATAAAACATAGTCGATAAAACATTGTCGATAAAACATAGTCGATAAAACATAGTCGATGAAACATAGTCGATAAAACATAGTCGATAAAACATAGTCGATAAAACAAAGTCGATAAAACAAATTCGATAAAACAAAGTCGATAAAACAAAGTCGATAAAACAAAGTCGATAAAACATAGTCGATAAAACATTGTCGATAAAACATAGTCGATAAAACATAGTCGATGAAACATTGTCCATAAAACAAAGTCGATAAAACATATTCGATAAAACATAGTCGATAAAACATAGTCGATAAAACATAGTCGATAAAATAAAGTCGTTAAAAAAAGTCGATAAAACAAAGTCGATAAAACAAATTCGATAAAACAAAATCGATAAAACAAAGTCGATAAAACATATTCGACTAAACATAGTCGATAAAACATAGTCGATAAAACATAGTCGATAAAATAAAGTCGTTAAAAAAAGTCGATAAAACAAAGTCGATAAAACAAAGTCGATAAAACAAAGTCGATAAAACAAAGTCGATAAAACAAAGTCGATAAAACAAAGTCGATACAACATAGTCGATAAAACATAGTCGATAAAACATAGTCGATAAAACATAGTCGATAAAACATAGTCGATAAAACATAGTCGATAAAACATAGTCAATAAAACATTGTCGATAAAACAAAGTCGATAAAACAAAATCGATAAAACAAAGTCGATAAAACAAAGTCGATAAAACATAGTCGATAAAACATTGTCGATAAAACATAGTCGATAAAACATAGTCGATGAAACATAGTCGATAAAACATAGTCGATAAAACATAGTCGATAAAACATAGTCGATAAAACATAGTCGATGAAACATAGTCGATAAAACAAAGTCGATAAAACAAAGGCAATAAATCAAATTCGATAAAACAAAGTCGATAAAACATTGTCGATAAAACATAGTCGATAAAACAAAGTCGATAAAACAAATTCGATAAAACAAAGTCGATAAAACAAAGTCGATAAAACATAGTCGATAAAACATAGTCGATAAAACATAGTCGATAAAACATAGTCGATAAAACATAGTCGATGAAACATAGTCGATAAAACAAAGTCGATAAAACAAAGGCAATAAATCAAATTCGATAAAACATAGTCGATAAAACATAGTCAATAAAACATTGTCGATAAAACAAAGTCGATAAAACAAATTCGATAAAACAAAGTCGATAAAACAAAGTCGATAAAACATAGTCGATAAAACATTGTCGATAAAACATAGTCGATAAAACATAGTCGATGAAACATAGTCGATAAAACATAGTCGATAAAACATAGTCGATAAAACAAAGTCGATAAAACAAATTCGATAAAACAAAGTCGATAAAACAAAGTCGATAAAACAAAGTCGATAAAACATAGTCGATAAAACATTGTCGATAAAACATAGTCGATAAAACATAGTCGATGAAACATTGTCCATAAAACAAAGTCGATAAAACATATTCGATAAAACATAGTCGATAAAACATAGTCGATAAAACATAGTCGATAAAATAAAGTCGTTAAAAAAAGTCGATAAAACAAAGTCGATAAAACAAATTCGATAAAACAAAATCGATAAAACAAAGTCGATAAAACATATTCGACTAAACATAGTCGATAAAACATAGTCGATAAAACATAGTCGATAAAATAAAGTCGTTAAAAAAAGTCGATAAAACAAAGTCGATAAAACAAAGTCGATAAAACAAAGTCGATAAAACAAAGTCGATAAAACAAAGTCGATAAAACAAAGTCGATACAACATAGTCGATAAAACATAGTCGATAAAACATAGTCGATAAAACATAGTCGATAAAACATAGTCGATAAAACATAGTCGATAAAACATAGTCAATAAAACATTGTCGATAAAACAAAGTCGATAAAACAAAATCGATAAAACAAAGTCGATAAAACAAAGTCGATAAAACATAGTCGATAAAACATTGTCGATAAAACATAGTCGATAAAACATAGTCGATGAAACATAGTCGATAAAACATAGTCGATAAAACATAGTCGATAAAACATAGTCGATAAAACATAGTCGATGAAACATAGTCGATAAAACAAAGTCGATAAAACAAAGGCAATAAATCAAATTCGATAAAACAAAGTCGATAAAACATTGTCGATAAAACATAGTCGATAAAACATAGTCGATGAAACATAGTCGATAAAACATAGTCGATGAAACATAGTCGATAAAACAAAGTCGATAAAACATATTCGATAAAACATAGTCGATAAAACAAAGTCGATAAAACAAAGTCGATAAAACAAAGTCGATAAAACAAAGTCGATACAACATTGTCGATGAAACATAGTCGATAAAACATAGTCGATAAAACAGAGTCGATAAAACAGAGTCGATAAAACAAATTCGATAAAACAAAGTCGATAAAACAAAGTCGATAAAAAAATGTCGATAAAACGTAGTCGATAAAACATAGTCGATAAAACATAGTCGATAAAACATAGTCGATAAAACATAGTCGATAAAACATTGTCGATAAAACATAGTCGATAAAACATAGTCGATGAAACATAGTCGATAAAACAAAGTCGATAAAACATATTCGATAAAACATAGTCGATAAAACATAGTCGACAAAACATAGTCGATAAAATAAAGTCGTTAAAAAAAGTCGATAAAACAAAGTCGATAAAACAAATTCGATAAAACAAAATCGATAAAACAAAGTCGATAAAACATATTCGACTAAACATAGTCGATAAAACATAGTCGATAAAACATAGTCGATAAAATAAAGTCGTTAAAAAAAGTCGATAAAACAAAGTCGATAAAACAAAGTCGATAAAACAAAGTCGATAAAACAAAGTCGATAAAACAAAGTCGATAAAACAAAGTCGATACAACATAGTCGATAAAACATAGTCGATAAAACATAGTCGATAAAACATAGTCGATAAAACATAGTCGATAAAACATAGTCGATAAAACAAATTCGATAAAACATTGTCGATAAAACAAAGTCGATAAAACAAATTCGATAAAACAAAGTCGATAAAACAAAGTCGATAAAACATAGTCGATAAAACATTGTCGATAAAACATAGTCGATAAAACATAGTCGATGAAACATTGTCCATAAAACAAAGTCGATAAAACATATTCGATAAAACATAGTCGATAAAACATAGTCGATAAAACATAGTCGATAAAATAAAGTCGTTAAAAAAAGTCGATAAAACAAAGTCGATAAAACAAATTCGATAAAACAAAATCGATAAAACAAAGTCGATAAAACATATTCGACTAAACATAGTCGATAAAACATAGTCGATAAAACATAGTCGATAAAATAAAGTCGTTAAAAAAAGTCGATAAAACAAAGTCGATAAAACAAAGTCGATAAAACAAAGTCGATAAAACAAAGTCGATAAAACAAAGTCGATAAAACAAAGTCGATACAACATAGTCGATAAAACATAGTCGATAAAACATAGTCGATAAAACATAGTCGATAAAACATAGTCGATAAAACATAGTCGATAAAACATAGTCAATAAAACATTGTCGATAAAACAAAGTCGATAAAACAAATTCGATAAAACAAAGTCGATAAAACAAAGTCGATAAAACATAGTCGATAAAACATTGTCGATAAAACATAGTCGATGAAACATAGTCGATAAAACATAGTCGATAAAACATAGTCGATAAAACATAGTCGATAAAACATAGTCGATGAAACATAGTCGATAAAACAAAGTCGATAAAACAAAGGCAATAAATCAAATTCGATAAAACAAAGTCGATAAAACATTGTCGATAAAACATAGTCGATAAAACATAGTCGATGAAACATAGTCGATAAAACATAGTCGATGAAACATAGTCGATAAAACAAAGTCGATAAAACATATTCGATAAAACATAGTCGATAAAACAAAGTCGATAAAACAAAGTCGATAAAACAAAGTCGATAAAACAAAGTCGATACAACATTGTCGATGAAACATAGTCGATAAAACATAGTCGATAAAACAGAGTCGATAAAACAGAGTCGATAAAACAAATTCGATAAAACAAAGTCGATAATACAAAGTCGATAAAACAAAGTCGATAAAACATAGTCGATAAAACAAAGTCGATTAAACAAATTCGATAAAACAAAGTCGATAAAACAAAGTCGATAAAACATAGTCGATAAAACATTGTCGATAAAACATAGTCGATAAAACATAGTCGATGAAACATAGTCGATAAAACAAAGTCGATAAAACATATTCGATAAAACATAGTCGATAAAACATAGTCGATAAAACATAGTCGATAAAATAAAGTCGTTATAAAAGTCGATAAAACATAGTCGATGAAACATAGTCGATGAAACATAGTCGATAAAACAAAGTCGATAAAACAAAGTCGATAAAACAAAGTCGATAAAGCAAAGTCGATAACACAAAGTCGATAAATCAAATTCGATAAAACAAAGTCGATAAAACAAAGTCGATAAAACAGTGTCGATAAAACATTGTCGATAAAACATAGTCGATAAAAAATAGTCGATAAAACATATTCGATAAAACATAGTCGATAAAACATAGTCGATAAAACATAGTCGATAAAATCAAAGTCGTTAAAAAAAGTCGATAAAACAAAGTCGACAAAAAAATGTCGATAAAACGTAGTCGATAAAACGTAGTCGATAAAACATAGTCGATAAAACATAGTCGATAAAACATAGTCGATAAAACATTGTCGATAAAACAAAATCGATAAAACAAAGTCGATAAAACATATTCGACTAAACATAGTCGATAAAACATAGTCGATAAAACATAGTCGATAAAATAAAGTCGTTAAAAAAAGTCGATAAAACAAAGTCGATAAAACAAAGTCGATAAAACAAAGTCGATAAAACAAAGTCGTTAAAAAAAGTCGATAAAACAAAGTCGATAAAACAAATTCGATAAAACAAAATCGATAAAACAAAGTCGATAAAACATATTCGACTAAACATAGTCGATAAAACATTGTCGATAAAACATAGTCGATAAAAAATAGTCGATAAAACATATTCGATAAAACATAGTCGATAAAACATAGTCGATAAAACATAGTCGATAAAATCAAAGTCGTTAAAAAAAGTCGATAAAACAAAGTCGATAAAAAAATGTCGATAAAACGTAGTCGATAAAACGTAGTCGATAAAACATAGTCGATAAAACATAGTCGATAAAACATAGTCGATAAAACATTGTCGATAAAACATAGTCGATAAAACATAGTCGATGAAACATAGTCGATAAAACAAAGTCGATAAAACAAAGTCGATAAAACAAAGTCGATAAAACAAAGTCGATAAAACAAAGTCGATAAAACAAAGTCGATAAAACATAGTCGATGAAACATAGTCGATAAAACAAAGTCGATAAAACAAAGGCAATAAATCAAATTCGATAAAACAAAGTCGATAAAACATTGTCGATAAAACATAGTCGATAAAACATAGTCGATGAAACATAGTCGATAAAACATTGTCGATAAAACATAGTCGATAAAACAAAGTCGATAAAACATATTCGATAAAACATAGTCGATAAAACATAGTCGATAAAACATAGTCGATAAAACATAGTCGATAAAATAAAGTCGTTATAAAAGTCGATAAAACATAGTCGATGAAACATAGTCGATGAAACATAGTCGATAAAACAAAGTCGATAAAACAAAGTCGATAAAGCAAAGTCGATAACACAAAGTCGATAAATCAAATTCGATAAAACAAAGTCGATAAAACAAAGTCGATAAAACAGTGTCGATAAAACATTGTCGATAAAACATAGTCGATAAAAAATAGTCGATAAAACATATTCGATAAAACATAGTCGATAAAACATAGTCGATAAAACATAGTCGATAAAATCAAAGTCGTTAAAAAAAGTCGATAAAACAAAGTCGATAAAAAAATGTCGATAAAACGTAGTCGATAAAACATAGTCGATAAAACATAGTCGATAAATCAAATTCGATAAAACAAAGTCTATAAAACAATGTCGATAAAACATAGTCGATAAAACATTGTCGATAAAACATAGTCGATAAAACATAGTCGATAAAACATAGTCGATGAAACATAGTCGATAAAACAAAGTCGATAAAACATATTCGATAAAACATAGTCGATAAAACATAGTCGATAAAACATAGTCGATAAAACAAAGTCGATAAAACAAAGGCAATAAATCAAATTCGATAAAACAAAGTCGATAAAACATTGTCGATAAAACATAGTCGATAAAACATAGTCGATGAAACATAGTCGATAAAACATAGTCAATGAAACATAGTCGATAAAACAAAGTCGATAAAACATATTCGATAAAACATAGTCGATAAAACATAGTCGATAAAACATAGTCGATAAAATAAAGTCGTTATAAAAGTCGATAAAACATAGTCGATGAAACATAGTCGATGAAACATAGTCGATAAAACAAAGTCGATAAAACAAAGTCGATAAAGCAAAGTCGATAACACAAAGTCGATAAATCAAATTCGATAAAACAAAGTCGATAAAACAAAGTCGATAAAACAGTGTCGATAAAACATTGTCGATAAAACATAGTCGATAAAAAATAGTCGATAAAACATATTCGATAAAACATAGTCGATAAAACATAGTCGATAAAACATAGTCGATAAAATCAAAGTCGTTAAAAAAAGTCGATAAAACAAAGTCGATAAAAAAATGTCGATAAAACGTAGTCGATAAAACATAGTCGATAAAACATAGTCGATAAAACATAGTCGATAAAACATAGTCGATAAAACATAGTCGATAAAACATTGTCGATAAAACATAGTCGATAAAACATAGTCGATGAAACATAGTCGATAAAACAAAGTCGATAAAACATATTCGATAAAACATAGTCGATAAAACATAGTCGATAAAACATAGTCGATAAAATAAAGTCGTTAAAAAAAGTCGATAAAACAAAGTCGATAAAACAAAGTCGATAAAACAAAGTCGATAAAACAAAGTCGATAAAACAAAGTCGATAAAACAAAGTCGATACAACATAGTCGATAAAACATAGTCGATAAAACATAGTCGATAAAACATAGTCGATAAAACATAGTCGATAAAACATAGTCGATAAAACATAGTCAATAAAACATTGTCGATAAAACAAAGTCGATAAAACAAATTCGATAAAACAAAGTCGATAAAACAAAGTCGATAAAACATAGTCGATAAAACATTGTCGATAAAACATAGTCGATAAAACATAGTCGATGAAACATTGTCCATAAAACAAAGTCGATAAAACATATTCGATAAAACATAGTCGATAAAACATAGTCGATAAAACATAGTCGATAAAATAAAGTCGTTAAAAAAAGTCGATAAAACAAAGTCGATAAAACAAATTCGATAAAACAAAATCGATAAAACAAAGTCGATAAAACATATTCGACTAAACATAGTCGATAAAACATAGTCGATAAAACATAGTCGATAAAATAAAGTCGTTAAAAAAAGTCGATAAAACAAAGTCGATAAAACAAAGTCGATAAAACAAAGTCGATAAAACAAAGTCGATAAAACAAAGTCGATAAAACAAAGTCGATACAACATAGTCGATAAAACATAGTCGATAAAACATAGTCGATAAAACATAGTCGATAAAACATAGTCGATAAAACATAGTCGATAAAACATAGTCAATAAAACATTGTCGATAAAACAAAGTCGATAAAACAAATTCGATAAAACAAAGTCGATAAAACAAAGTCGATAAAACATAGTCGATAAAACATTGTCGATAAAACATAGTCGATAAAACATAGTCGATGAAACATAGTCGATAAAACATAGTCGATAAAACATAGTCGATAAAACATAGTCGATAAAACATAGTCGATGAAACATAGTCGATAAAACAAAGTCGATAAAACATATTCGATAAAACATAGTCGATAAAACATAGTCGATAAAACATAGTCGATAAAATAAAGTCGTTAAAAAAAGTCGATAAAACAAAGTCGATAAAACAAATTCGATAAAACAAAATCGATAAAACAAAGTCGATAAAACATATTCGACTAAACATAGTCGATAAAACATAGTCGATAAAACATAGTCGATAAAATAAAGTCGTTAAAAAAAGTCGATAAAACAAAGTCGATAAAACAAAGTCGATAAAACAAAGTCGATAAAACAAAGTCGATAAAACAAAGTCGATAAAACAAAGTCGATACAACATAGTCGATAAAACATAGTCGATAAAACATAGTCGATAAAACATAGTCGATAAAACATAGTCGATAAAACATAGTCGATAAAACATAGTCAATAAAACATTGTCGATAAAACAAAGTCGATAAAACAAATTCGATAAAACAAAGTCGATAAAACAAAGTCGATAAAACATAGTCGATAAAACATTGTCGATAAAACATAGTCGATAAAACATAGTCGATGAAACATAGTCGATAAAACATAGTCGATAAAACATAGTCGATAAAACATAGTCGATAAAACATAGTCGATGAAACATAGTCGATAAAACAAAGTCGATAAAACATATTCGATAAAACATAGTCGATAAAACATAGTCGATAAAACATAGTCGATAAAACAAAGTCGATAAAACAAAGGCAATAAATCAAATTCGATAAAACAAAGTCGATAAAACATTGTCGATAAAACATAGTCGATAAAACATAGTCGATGAAACATAGTCGATAAAACATAGTCAATGAAACATAGTCGATAAAACAAAGTCGATAAAACATATTCGATAAAACATAGTCGATAAAACATAGTCGATAAAACATAGTCGATAAAACATAGTCGATAAAACATAGTCAATAAAACATTGTCGATAAAACAAAGTCGATAAAACAAATTCGATAAAACAAAGTCGATAAAACAAAGTCGATAAAACATAGTCGATAAAACATTGTCGATAAAACATAGTCGATAAAACATAGTCGATGAAACATTGTCCATAAAACAAAGTCGATAAAACATATTCGATAAAACATAGTCGATAAAACATAGTCGATAAAACATAGTCGATAAAATAAAGTCGTTAAAAAAAGTCGATAAAACAAAGTCGATAAAACAAATTCGATAAAACAAAATCGATAAAACAAAGTCGATAAAACATATTCGACTAAACATAGTCGATAAAACATAGTCGATAAAACATAGTCGATAAAATAAAGTCGTTAAAAAAAGTCGATAAAACAAAGTCGATAAAACAAAGTCGATAAAACAAAGTCGATAAAACAAAGTCGATAAAACAAAGTCGATAAAACAAAGTCGATACAACATAGTCGATAAAACATAGTCGATAAAACATAGTCGATAAAACATAGTCGATAAAACATAGTCGATAAAACATAGTCGATAAAACATAGTCAATAAAACATTGTCGATAAAACAAAGTCGATAAAACAAATTCGATAAAACAAAGTCGATAAAACAAAGTCGATAAAACATAGTCGATAAAACATTGTCGATAAAACATAGTCGATAAAACATAGTCGATGAAACATAGTCGATAAAACATAGTCGATAAAACATAGTCGATAAAACATAGTCGATAAAACATAGTCGATGAAACATAGTCGATAAAACAAAGTCGATAAAACATATTCGATAAAACATAGTCGATAAAACATAGTCGATAAAACATAGTCGATAAAACAAAGTCGATAAAACAAAGGCAATAAATCAAATTCGATAAAACAAAGTCGATAAAACATTGTCGATAAAACATAGTCGATAAAACATAGTCGATGAAACATAGTCGATAAAACATAGTCAATGAAACATAGTCGATAAAACAAAGTCGATAAAACATATTCGATAAAACATAGTCGATAAAACATAGTCGATAAAACATAGTCGATAAAATAAAGTCGTTATAAAAGTCGATAAAACATAGTCGATGAAACATAGTCGATGAAACATAGTCGATAAAACAAAGTCGATAAAACAAAGTCGATAAAGCAAAGTCGATAACACAAAGTCGATAAATCAAATTCGATAAAACAAAGTCGATAAAACAAAGTCGATAAAACAGTGTCGATAAAACATTGTCGATAAAACATAGTCGATAAAAAATAGTCGATAAAACATATTCGATAAAACATAGTCGATAAAACATAGTCGATAAAACATAGTCGATAAAATCAAAGTCGTTAAAAAAAGTCGATAAAACAAAGTCGATAAAAAAATGTCGATAAAACGTAGTCGATAAAACATAGTCGATAAAACATAGTCGATAAAACATAGTCGATAAAACATAGTCGATAAAACATTGTCGATAAAACATAGTCGATAAAACATAGTCGATGAAACATAGTCGATAAAACAAAGTCGATAAAACATATTCGATAAAACATAGTCGATAAAACATAGTCGATAAAACATAGTCGATAAAATAAAGTCGTTAAAAAAAGTCGATAAAACAAAGTCGATAAAACAAATTCGATAAAACATATTCGACTAAACATAGTCGATAAAACATAGTCGATAAAACATAGTCGATAAAATAAAGTCGTTAAAAAAAGTCGATAAAACAAAGTCGATAAAACAAAGTCGATAAAACAAAGTCGATAAAACAAAGTCGATAAAACAAAGTCGATAAAACAAAGTCGATACAACATAGTCGATAAAACATAGTCGATAAAACATAGTCGATAAAACATAGTCGATAAAACATAGTCGATAAAACATAGTCGATAAAACATAGTCAATAAAACATTGTCGATAAAACAAAGTCGATAAAACAAATTCGATAAAACAAAGTCGATAAAACAAAGTCGATAAAACATAGTCGATAAAACATTGTCGATAAAACATAGTCGATAAAACATAGTCGATGAAACATTGTCCATAAAACAAAGTCGATAAAACATATTCGATAAAACATAGTCGATAAAACATAGTCGATAAAACATAGTCGATAAAATAAAGTCGTTAAAAAAAGTCGATAAAACAAAGTCGATAAAACAAATTCGATAAAACAAAATCGATAAAACAAAGTCGATAAAACATATTCGACTAAACATAGTCGATAAAACATAGTCGATAAAACATAGTCGATAAAATAAAGTCGTTAAAAAAAGTCGATAAAACAAAGTCGATAAAACAAAGTCGATAAAACAAAGTCGATAAAACAAAGTCGATAAAACAAAGTCGATAAAACAAAGTCGATACAACATAGTCGATAAAACATAGTCGATAAAACATAGTCGATAAAACATAGTCGATAAAACATAGTCGATAAAACATAGTCGATAAAACATAGTCAATAAAACATTGTTGATAAAACAAAGTCGATAAAACAAATTCGATAAAACAAAGTCGATAAAACAAAGTCGATAAAACATAGTCGATAAAACATTGTCGATAAAACATAGTCGATAAAACATAGTCGATGAAACATAGTCGATAAAACATAGTCGATAAAACATAGTCGATAAAACATAGTCGATAAAACATAGTCGATGAAACATAGTCGATAAAACAAAGTCGATAAAACAAAGGCAATAAATCAAATTCGATAAAACAAAGTCGATAAAACATTGTCGATAAAACATAGTCGATAAAACATAGTCGATGAAACATAGTCGATAAAACATAGTCGATGAAACATAGTCGATAAAACAAAGTCGATAAAACATATTCGATAAAACATAGTCGATAAAACATAGTCGATAAAACATAGTCGATAAAACATAGTCGATGAAACATAGTCGATAAAACAAAGTCGATAAAACAAAGGCAATAAATCAAATTCGATAAAACAAAGTCGATAAAACATTGTCGATAAAACATAGTCGATAAAACATAGTCGATGAAACATAGTCGATAAAACATAGTCAATGAAACATAGTCGATAAAACAAAGTCGATAAAACATATTCGATAAAACATAGTCGATAAAACATAGTCGATAAAACATAGTCGATAAAATAAAGTCGTTATAAAAGTCGATAAAACATAGTCGATGAAACATAGTCGATGAAACATAGTCGATAAAACAAAGTCGATAAAACAAAGTCGATAAAGCAAAGTCGATAACACAAAGTCGATAAATCAAATTCGATAAAACAAAGTCGATAAAACAAAGTCGATAAAACAGTGTCGATAAAACATTGTCGATAAAACATAGTCGATAAAAAATAGTCGATAAAACATATTCGATAAAACATAGTCGATAAAACATAGTCGATAAAACATAGTCGATAAAATCAAAGTCGTTAAAAAAAGTCGATAAAACAAAGTCGATAAAAAAATGTCGATAAAACGTAGTCGATAAAACGTAGTCGATAAAACATAGTCGATAAAACATAGTCGATAAAACATAGTCGATAAAACATTGTCGATAAAACATAGTCGATAAAACATAGTCGATGAAACATAGTCGATAAAACAAAGTCGATAAAACAAAGTCGATAAAACAAAGTCGATAAAACAAAGTCGATAAAACAAAGTCGATAAATCAAATTCGATAAAACAAAGTCTATAAAACAATGTCGATAAAACATAGTCGATAAAACATTGTCGATAAAACATAGTCGATAAAACATAGTCGATGAAACATAGTCGATAAAACAAAGTCGATAAAACATATTCGATAAAACATAGTCGATAAAACATAGTCGATAAAACATAGTCGATAAAACAAAGTCGATAAAACAAAGGCAATAAATCAAATTCGATAAAACAAAGTCGATAAAACATTGTCGATAAAACATAGTCGATAAAACATAGTCGATGAAACATAGTCGATAAAACATAGTCAATGAAACATAGTCGATAAAACAAAGTCGATAAAACATATTCGATAAAACATAGTCGATAAAACATAGTCGATAAAACATAGTCGATAAAATAAAGTCGTTATAAAAGTCGATAAAACATAGTCGATGAAACATATTCGATAAAACATAGTCGATAAAACATAGTCGATAAAACATAGTCGATAAAATAAAGTCGTTAAAAAAAGTCGATAAAACAAAGTCGATAAAACAAATTCGATAAAACAAAATCGATAAAACAAAGTCGATAAAACATATTCGACTAAACATAGTCGATAAAACATAGTCGATAAAACATAGTCGATAAAATAAAGTCGTTAAAAAAAGTCGATAAAACAAAGTCGATAAAACAAAGTCGATAAAACAAAGTCGATAAAACAAAGTCGACAAAACAAAGTCGATAAAACAAAGTCGATACAACATAGTCGATAAAACATAGTCGATAAAACATAGTCGATAAAACATAGTCGATAAAACATAGTCGATAAAACATAGTCGATAAAACATAGTCAATAAAACATTGTCGATAAAACAAAGTCGATAAAACAAATTCGATAAAACAAAGTCGATAAAACAAAGTCGATAAAACATAGTCGATAAAACATTGTCGATAAAACATAGTCGATAAAACATAGTCGATGAAACATAGTCGATAAAACATAGTCGATAAAACATAGTCGATAAAACATAGTCGATAAAACATAGTCGATGAAACATAGTCGATAAAACAAAGTCGATAAAACAAAGGCAATAAATCAAATTCGATAAAACAAAGTCGATAAAACATTGTCGATAAAACATAGTCGATAAAACATAGTCGATGAAACATAGTCGATAAAACATAGTCGATGAAACATAGTCGATAAAACAAAGTCGATAAAACATATTCGATAAAACATAGTCGATAAAACATAGTCGATAAAACATAGTCGATAAAACATAGTCGATGAAACATAGTCGATAAAACAAAGTCGATAAAACAAAGGCAATAAATCAAATTCGATAAAACAAAGTCGATAAAACATTGTCGATAAAACATAGTCGATAAAACATAGTCGATGAAACATAGTCGATAAAACATAGTCAATGAAACATAGTCGATAAAACAAAGTCGATAAAACATATTCGATAAAACATAGTCGATAAAACATAGTCGATAAAACATAGTCGATAAAATAAAGTCGTTATAAAAGTCGATAAAACATAGTCGATGAAACATAGTCGATGAAACATAGTCGATAAAACAAAGTCGATAAAACAAAGTCGATAAAGCAAAGTCGATAACACAAAGTCGATAAATCAAATTCGATAAAACAAAGTCGATAAAACAAAGTCGATAAAACAGTGTCGATAAAACATTGTCGATAAAACATAGTCGATAAAAAATAGTCGATAAAACATAGTCGATGAAACATAGTCGATAAAACAAAGTCGATAAAACAAAGGCAATAAATCAAATTCGATAAAACAAAGTCGATAAAACATTGTCGATAAAACATAGTCGATAAAACATAGTCGATGAAACATAGTCGATAAAACATAGTCAATGAAACATAGTCGATAAAACAAAGTCGATAAAACATATTCGATAAAACATAGTCGATAAAACATAGTCGATAAAACATAGTCGATAAAATAAAGTCGTTATAAAAGTCGATAAAACATAGTCGATGAAACATAGTCGATGAAACATAGTCGATAAAACAAAGTCGATAAAACAAAGTCGATAAAGCAAAGTCGATAACACAAAGTCGATAAATCAAATTCGATAAAACAAAGTCGATAAAACAAAGTCGATAAAACAGTGTCGATAAAACATTGTCGATAAAACATAGTCGATAAAAAATAGTCGATAAAACATATTCGATAAAACATAGTCGATAAAACATAGTCGATAAAACATAGTCGATAAAATCAAAGTCGTTAAAAAAAGTCGATAAAACAAAGTCGATAAAAAAATGTCGATAAAACGTAGTCGATAAAACGTAGTCGATAAAACATAGTCGATAAAACATAGTCGATAAAACATAGTCGATAAAACATTGTCGATAAAACATAGTCGATAAAACATAGTCGATGAAACATAGTCGATAAAACAAAGTCGATAAAACAAAGTCGATAAAACAAAGTCGATAAAACAAAGTCGATAAAACAAAGTCGATAAATCAAATTCGATAAAACAAAGTCTATAAAACAATGTCGATAAAACATAGTCGATAAAACATTGTCGATAAAACATAGTCGATAAAACATAGTCGATAAAACATAGTCGATGAAACATAGTCGATAAAACAAAGTCGATAAAACAAAGGCAATAAATCAAATTCGATAAAACAAAGTCGATAAAACATTGTCGATAAAACATAGTCGATAAAACATAGTCGATGAAACATAGTCGATAAAACATAGTCAATGAAACATAGTCGATAAAACAAAGTCGATAAAACATATTCGATAAAACATAGTCGATAAAACATAGTCGATAAAACATAGTCGATAAAATAAAGTCGTTATAAAAGTCGATAAAACATAGTCGATGAAACATAGTCGATGAAACATAGTCGATAAAACAAAGTCGATAAAACAAATTCGATAAAACAAAGTCGATAAAACAAAGTCGATAAAACATAGTCGATAAAACATTGTCGATAAAACATAGTCGATAAAACATAGTCGATGAAACATAGTCGATAAAACATAGTCGATAAAACATAGTCGATAAAACATAGTCGATAAAACATAGTCGATGAAACATAGTCGATAAAACAAAGTCGATAAAACATATTCGATAAAACATAGTCGATAAAACATAGTCGATAAAACATAGTCGATAAAACAAAGTCGATAAAACAAAGGCAATAAATCAAATTCGATAAAACAAAGTCGATAAAACATTGTCGATAAAACATAGTCGATAAAACATAGTCGATGAAACATAGTCGATAAAACATAGTCAATGAAACATAGTCGATAAAACAAAGTCGATAAAACATATTCGATAAAACATAGTCGATAAAACATAGTCGATAAAACATAGTCGATAAAACATAGTCGATAAAACATAGTCAATAAAACATTGTCGATAAAACAAAGTCGATAAAACAAATTCGATAAAACAAAGTCGATAAAACAAAGTCGATAAAACATAGTCGATAAAACATTGTCGATAAAACATAGTCGATAAAACATAGTCGATGAAACATTGTCCATAAAACAAAGTCGATAAAACATATTCGATAAAACATAGTCGATAAAACATAGTCGATAAAACATAGTCGATAAAATAAAGTCGTTAAAAAAAGTCGATAAAACAAAGTCGATAAAACAAATTCGATAAAACAAAGTCGATAAAACAAAGTCGATAAAACAAAGTCGATAAAACATAGTCGATGAAACATAGTCGATAAAACATAGTCGATAAAACATAGTCGATAAAACATAGTCGATAAAACATAGTCGATGAAACATAGTCGATAAAACAAAGTCGATAAAACATATTCGATAAAACATAGTCGATAAAACATAGTCGATAAAACATAGTCGATAAAACAAAGTCGATAAAACAAAGGCAATAAATCAAATTCGATAAAACAAAGTCGATAAAACATTGTCGATAAAACATAGTCGATAAAACATAGTCGATGAAACATAGTCGATAAAACATAGTCAATGAAACATAGTCGATAAAACAAAGTCGATAAAACATATTCGATAAAACATAGTCGATAAAACATAGTCGATAAAACATAGTCGATAAAACATAGTCGATAAAACATAGTCAATAAAACATTGTCGATAAAACAAAGTCGATAAAACAAATTCGATAAAACAAAGTCGATAAAACAAAGTCGATAAAACATAGTCGATAAAACATTGTCGATAAAACATAGTCGATAAAACATAGTCGATGAAACATTGTCCATAAAACAAAGTCGATAAAACATATTCGATAAAACATAGTCGATAAAACATAGTCGATAAAACATAGTCGATAAAATAAAGTCGTTAAAAAAAGTCGATAAAACAAAGTCGATAAAACAAATTCGATAAAACAAAATCGATAAAACAAAGTCGATAAAACATATTCGACTAAACATAGTCGATAAAACATAGTCGATAAAACATAGTCGATAAAATAAAGTCGTTAAAAAAAGTCGATAAAACAAAGTCGATAAAACAAAGTCGATAAAACAAATTCGATAAAACAAAGTCGATTAAACAAAGTCGATAAAACAGTGTCGATAAAGCATTGTCGATAAAACATAGTCGATAAAAAATAGTCGATAAAACATATTCGATAAAACATAGTCGATAAAACATAGTCGATAAAACATAGTCGATAAAATCAAAGTCGTTAAAAAAAGTCGATAAAACAAAGTCGATAAAAAAATGTCGATAAAATGTAGTCGATAAAACGTAGTCGATAAAACATAGTCGATGAAACATAGTCGATAAAACATAGTCGATAAAACATAGTCGATAAAACATAGTCGATAAAACATAGTCGATGAAACATAGTCGATAAAACAAAGTCGATAAAACAAAGGCAATAAATCAAATTCGATAAAACAAAGTCGATAAAACATTGTCGATAAAACATAGTCGATAAAACATAGTCGATGAAACATAGTCGATAAAACAAATTCGATAAAACAAAATCGATAAAACAAAGTCGATAAAACATATTCGACTAAACATAGTCGATAAAACATAGTCGATAAAACATAGTCGATAAAATAAAGTCGTTAAAAAAAGTCGATAAAACAAAGTCGATAAAACAAAGTCGATAAAACAAAGTCGATAAAACAAAGTCGTTAAAAAAAGTCGATAAAACAAAGTCGATAAAACAAATTCGATAAAACAAAATCGATAAAACAAAGTCGATAAAACATATTCGACTAAACATAGTCGATAAAACATTGTCGATAAAACATAGTCGATAAAAAATAGTCGATAAAACATATTCGATAAAACATAGTCGATAAAACATAGTCGATAAAACATAGTCGATAAAATCAAAGTCGTTAAAAAAAGTCGATAAAACAAAGTCGATAAAAAAATGTCGATAAAACGTAGTCGATAAAACGTAGTCGATAAAACATAGTCGATAAAACATAGTCGATAAAACATAGTCGATAAAACATTGTCGATAAAACATAGTCGATAAAACATAGTCGATGAAACATAGTCGATAAAACAAAGTCGATAAAACAAAGTCGATAAAACAAAGTCGATAAAACAAAGTCGATAAAACAAAGTCGATAAAACAAAGTCGATAAAACATAGTCGATGAAACATAGTCGATAAAACAAAGTCGATAAAACAAAGGCAATAAATCAAATTCGATAAAACAAAGTCGATAAAACATTGTCGATAAAACATAGTCGATAAAACATAGTCGATGAAACATAGTCGATAAAACATAGTCAATGAAACATAGTCGATAAAACAAAGTCGATAAAACATATTCGATAAAACATAGTCGATAAAACATAGTCGATAAAACATAGTCGATAAAACATAGTCGATAAAATAAAGTCGTTATAAAAGTCGATAAAACATAGTCGATGAAACATAGTCGATGAAACATAGTCGATAAAACAAAGTCGATAAAACAAAGTCGATAAAGCAAAGTCGATAACACAAAGTCGATAAATCAAATTCGATAAAACAAAGTCGATAAAACAAAGTCGATAAAACAGTGTCGATAAAACATTGTCGATAAAACATAGTCGATAAAAAATAGTCGATAAAACATATTCGATAAAACATAGTCGATAAAACATAGTCGATAAAACATAGTCGATAAAATCAAAGTCGTTAAAAAAAGTCGATAAAACAAAGTCGATAAAAAAATGTCGATAAAACGTAGTCGATAAAACATAGTCGATAAAACATAGTCGATAAAACATAGTCGATAAAACATAGTCGATAAAACATTGTCGATAAAACATAGTCGATAAAACATAGTCGATAAAACATAGTCGATGAAACATAGTCGATAAAACAAAGTCGATAAAACAAAGGCAATAAATCAAATTCGATAAAACAAAGTCGATAAAACATTGTCGATAAAACATAGTCGATAAAACATAGTCGATGAAACATAGTCGATAAAACATAGTCAATGAAACATAGTCGATAAAACAAAGTCGATAAAACATATTCGATAAAACATAGTCGATAAAACATAGTCGATAAAACATAGTCGATAAAATAAAGTCGTTATAAAAGTCGATAAAACATAGTCGATGAAACATAGTCGATGAAACATAGTCGATAAAACAAAGTCGATAAAACAAAGTCGATAAAGCAAAGTCGATAACACAAAGTCGATAAATCAAATTCGATAAAACAAAGTCGATAAAACAAAGTCGATAAAACAGTGTCGATAAAACATTGTCGATAAAACATAGTCGATAAAAAATAGTCGATAAAACATATTCGATAAAACATAGTCGATAAAACATAGTCGATAAAACATAGTCGATAAAATCAAAGTCGTTAAAAAAAGTCGATAAAACAAAGTCGATAAAAAAATGTCGATAAAACGTAGTCGATAAAACATAGTCGATAAAACATAGTCGATAAAACATAGTCGATGAAACATAGTCGATAAAACAAAGTCGATAAAACATATTCGATAAAACATAGTCGATAAAACATAGTCGATAAAACATAGTCGATAAAATAAAGTCGTTAAAAAAAGTCGATAAAACAAAGTCGATAAAACAAATTCGATAAAACAAAATCGATAAAACAAAGTCGATAAAACATATTCGACTAAACATAGTCGATAAAACATAGTCGATAAAACATAGTCGATAAAATAAAGTCGTTAAAAAAAGTCGATAAAACAAAGTCGATAAAACAAAGTCGATAAAACAAAGTCGATAAAACAAAGTCGATAAAACAAAGTCGATAAAACAAAGTCGATACAACATAGTCGATAAAACATAGTCGATAAAACATAGTCGATAAAACATAGTCGATAAAACATAGTCGATAAAACATAGTCGATAAAACATAGTCAATAAAACATTGTCGATAAAACAAAGTCGATAAAACAAATTCGATAAAACAAAGTCGATAAAACAAAGTCGATAAAACATAGTCGATAAAACATTGTCGATAAAACATAGTCGATGAAACATAGTCGATAAAACATAGTCGATAAAACATAGTCGATAAAACATAGTCGATAAAACATAGTCGATGAAACATAGTCGATAAAACAAAGTCGATAAAACAAAGGCAATAAATCAAATTCGATAAAACAAAGTCGATAAAACATTGTCGATAAAACATAGTCGATAAAACATAGTCGATGAAACATAGTCGATAAAACATAGTCGATGAAACATAGTCGATAAAACAAAGTCGATAAAACATATTCGATAAAACATAGTCGATAAAACAAAGTCGATAAAACAAAGTCGATAAAACAAAGTCGATAAAACAAAGTCGATACAACATTGTCGATGAAACATAGTCGATAAAACATAGTCGATAAAACAGAGTCGATAAAACAGAGTCGATAAAACAAATTCGATAAAACAAAGTCGATAAAACATAGTCGATGAAACATAGTCGATAAAACATAGTCGATAAAACATAGTCGATAAAACATAGTCGATGAAACATAGTCGATAAAACATAGTCGATAAAACATTGTCGATAAAACATAGTCGATAAAACATAGTCGATGAAACATAGTCGATAAAACAAAGTCGATAAAACAAAGTCGATAAAACAAAGTCGATAAAACAAAGTCGATAAAACAAAGTCGATAAAACAAAGTCGATAAAACATAGTCGATGAAACATAGTCGATAAAACAAAGTCGATAAAACAAAGGCAATAAATCAAATTCGATAAAACAAAGTCGATAAAACATTGTCGATAAAACATAGTCGATAAAACATAGTCGATGAAACATAGTCGATAAAACATAGTCAATGAAACATAGTCGATAAAACAAAGTCGATAAAACATATTCGATAAAACATAGTCGATAAAACATAGTCGATAAAACATAGTCGATAAAACATAGTCGATAAAATAAAGTCGTTATAAAAGTCGATAAAACATAGTCGATGAAACATAGTCGATGAAACATAGTCGATAAAACAAAGTCGATAAAACAAAGTCGATAAAGCAAAGTCGATAACACAAAGTCGATAAATCAAATTCGATAAAACAAAGTCGATAAAACAAAGTCGATAAAACAGTGTCGATAAAACATTGTCGATAAAACATAGTCGATAAAAAATAGTCGATAAAACATATTCGATAAAACATAGTCGATAAAACATAGTCGATAAAACATAGTCGATAAAATAAAGTCGTTAAAAAAAGTCGATAAAACAAAGTCGATAAAACAAATTCGATAAAACAAAATCGATAAAACAAAGTCGATAAAACATATTCGACTAAACATAGTCGATAAAACATAGTCGATAAAACATAGTCGATAAAATAAAGTCGTTAAAAAAAGTCGATAAAACAAAGTCGATAAAACAAAGTCGATAAAACAAAGTCGATAAAACAAAGTCGATAAAACAAAGTCGATAAAACAAAGTCGATACAACATAGTCGATAAAACATAGTCGATAAAACATAGTCGATAAAACATAGTCGATAAAACATAGTCGATAAAACATAGTCGATAAAACATAGTCAATAAAACATTGTCGATAAAACAAAGTCGATAAAACAAATTCGATAAAACAAATTCGATAAAACAAAGTCGATAAAACATAGTCGATAAAACATTGTCGATAAAACATAGTCGATAAAACATAGTCGATGAAACATAGTCGATAAAACATAGTCGATAAAACATAGTCGATAAAACATAGTCGATAAAACATAGTCGATGAAACATAGTCGATAAAACAAAGTCGATAAAACAAAGGCAATAAATCAAATTCGATAAAACAAAGTCGATAAAACATTGTCGATAAAACATAGTCGATAAAACATAGTCGATGAAACATAGTCGATAAAACATAGTCGATGAAACATAGTCGATAAAACAAAGTCGATAAAACATATTCGATAAAACATAGTCGATAAAACAAAGTCGATAAAACAAAGTCGATAAACAAAGTCGATAAAACAAAGTCGATACAACATTGTCGATGAAACATAGTCGATAAAACATAGTCGATAAAACAGAGTCGATAAAACAGAGTCGATAAAACAAATTCGATAAAACAAAGTCGATAAAACAAAGTCGATAAAACAAAGTCGATAAAACATAGTCGATAAAACAAAGTCGATTAAACAAATTCGATAAAACAAAGTCGATAAAACAAAGTCGATAAAACATAGTCGATAAAACATTGTCGATAAAACATAGTCGATAAAACATAGTCGATGAAACATAGTCGATAAAACATAGTCGATGAAACATAGTCGATAAAACAAAGTCGATAAAACAAAGGCAATAAATCAAATTCGATAAAACAAAGTCGATAAAACATTGTCGATAAAACATAGTCGATAAAACATAGTCGATGAAACATAGTCGATAAAACATAGTCAATGAAACATAGTCGATGAAACATAGTCGATAAAACAAAGTCGATAAAACAAAGTCGATAAAGCAAAGTCGATAACACAAAGTCGATAAATCAAATTCGATAAAACAAAGTCGATTAAACAAAGTCGATAAAACAGTGTCGATAAAGCATTGTCGATAAAACATAGTCGATAAAAAATAGTCGATAAAACATATTCGATAAAACATAGTCGATAAAACATAGTCGATAAAACATAGTCGATAAAATCAAAGTCGTTAAAAAAAGTCGATAAAACAAAGTCGATAAAAAAATGTCGATAAAACGTAGTCGATAAAACGTAGTCGATAAAACATAGTCGATGAAACATAGTCGATAAAACATAGTCGATAAAACATAGTCGATAAAACATAGTCGATAAAACATAGTCGATGAAACATAGTCGATAAAACAAAGTCGATAAAACAAAGGCAATAAATCAAATTCGATAAAACAAAGTCGATAAAACATTGTCGATAAAACATAGTCGATAAAACATAGTCGATGAAACATAGTCGATAAAACAAATTCGATAAAACAAAATCGATAAAACAAAGTCGATAAAACATATTCGACTAAACATAGTCGATAAAACATAGTCGATAAAACATAGTCGATAAAATAAAGTCGTTAAAAAAAGTCGATAAAACAAAGTCGATAAAACAAAGTCGATAAAACAAAGTCGATAAAACAAAGTCGTTAAAAAAAGTCGATAAAACAAAGTCGATAAAACAAATTCGATAAAACAAAATCGATAAAACAAAGTCGATAAAACATATTCGACTAAACATAGTCGATAAAACATTGTCGATAAAACATAGTCGATAAAAAATAGTCGATAAAACATATTCGATAAAACATAGTCGATAAAACATAGTCGATAAAACATAGTCGATAAAATCAAAGTCGTTAAAAAAAGTCGATAAAACAAAGTCGATAAAAAAATGTCGATAAAACGTAGTCGATAAAACGTAGTCGATAAAACATAGTCGATAAAACATAGTCGATAAAACATAGTCGATAAAACATTGTCGATAAAACATAGTCGATAAAACATAGTCGATGAAACATAGTCGATAAAACAAAGTCGATAAAACAAAGTCGATAAAACAAAGTCGATAAAACAAAGTCGATAAAACAAAGTCGATAAAACAAAGTCGATAAAACATAGTCGATGAAACATAGTCGATAAAACAAAGTCGATAAAACAAAGGCAATAAATCAAATTCGATAAAACAAAGTCGATAAAACATTGTCGATAAAACATAGTCGATAAAACATAGTCGATGAAACATAGTCGATAAAACATAGTCAATGAAACATAGTCGATAAAACAAAGTCGATAAAACATATTCGATAAAACATAGTCGATAAAACATAGTCGATAAAACATAGTCGATAAAACATAGTCGATAAAATAAAGTCGTTATAAAAGTCGATAAAACATAGTCGATGAAACATAGTCGATGAAACATAGTCGATAAAACAAAGTCGATAAAACAAAGTCGATAAAGCAAAGTCGATAACACAAAGTCGATAAATCAAATTCGATAAAACAAAGTCGATAAAACAAAGTCGATAAAACAGTGTCGATAAAACATTGTCGATAAAACATAGTCGATAAAACATAGTCGATAAAACATAGTCGATAAAACATAGTCGATAAAACATAGTCGATAAAACATAGTCGATAAAACATAGTCAATAAAACATTGTCGATAAAACAAAGTCGATAAAACAAATTCGATAAAACAAATTCGATAAAACAAAGTCGATAAAACATAGTCGATAAAACATTGTCGATAAAACATAGTCGATAAAACATAGTCGATGAAACATAGTCGATAAAACATAGTCGATAAAACATAGTCGATAAAACATAGTCGATAAAACATAGTCGATAAAACAAAGTCGATAAAACAAAGTCGATAAAACAAAGTCGATAAAACAAAGTCGATACAACATAGTCGATAAAACATAGTCGATAAAACATAGTCGATAAAACATAGTCGATAAAACATAGTCGATAAAACATAGTCGATAAAACATAGTCAATAAAACATTGTCGATAAAACAAAGTCGATAAAACAAATTCGATAAAACAAATTCGATAAAACAAAGTCGATAAAACATAGTCGATAAAACATTGTCGATAAAACATAGTCGATAAAACATAGTCGATGAAACATAGTCGATAAAACATAGTCGATAAAACATAGTCGATAAAACATAGTCGATAAAACATAGTCGATGAAACATAGTCGATAAAACAAAGTCGATAAAACAAAGGCAATAAATCAAATTCGATAAAACAAAGTCGATAAAACATTGTCGATAAAACATAGTCGATAAAACATAGTCGATGAAACATAGTCGATAAAACATAGTCGATGAAACATAGTCGATAAAACAAAGTCGATAAAACATATTCGATAAAACATAGTCGATAAAACAAAGTCGATAAAACAAAGTCGATAAACAAAGTCGATAAAACAAAGTCGATACAACATTGTCGATGAAACATAGTCGATAAAACATAGTCGATAAAACAGAGTCGATAAAACAGAGTCGATAAAACAAATTCGATAAAACAAAGTCGATAAAACAAAGTCGATAAAACAAAGTCGATAAAACATAGTCGATAAAACAAAGTCGATTAAACAAATTCGATAAAACAAAGTCGATAAAACAAAGTCGATAAAACATAGTCGATAAAACATTGTCGATAAAACATAGTCGATAAAACATAGTCGATGAAACATAGTCGATAAAACATAGTCGATGAAACATAGTCGATAAAACAAAGTCGATAAAACAAAGGCAATAAATCAAATTCGATAAAACAAAGTCGATAAAACATTGTCGATAAAACATAGTCGATAAAACATAGTCGATGAAACATAGTCGATAAAACATAGTCAATGAAACATAGTCGATGAAACATAGTCGATAAAACAAAGTCGATAAAACAAAGTCGATAAAGCAAAGTCGATAACACAAAGTCGATAAATCAAATTCGATAAAACAAAGTCGATTAAACAAAGTCGATAAAACAGTGTCGATAAAGCATTGTCGATAAAACATAGTCGATAAAAAATAGTCGATAAAACATATTCGATAAAACATAGTCGATAAAACATAGTCGATAAAACATAGTCGATAAAATCAAAGTCGTTAAAAAAAGTCGATAAAACAAAGTCGATAAAAAAATGTCGATAAAATGTAGTCGATAAAACGTAGTCGATAAAACATAGTCGATGAAACATAGTCGATAAAACATAGTCGATAAAACATAGTCGATAAAACATAGTCGATAAAACATAGTCGATGAAACATAGTCGATAAAACAAAGTCGATAAAACAAAGGCAATAAATCAAATTCGATAAAACAAAGTCGATAAAACATTGTCGATAAAACATAGTCGATAAAACATAGTCGATGAAACATAGTCGATAAAACAAATTCGATAAAACAAAATCGATAAAACAAAGTCGATAAAACATATTCGACTAAACATAGTCGATAAAACATAGTCGATAAAACATAGTCGATAAAATAAAGTCGTTAAAAAAAGTCGATAAAACAAAGTCGATAAAACAAAGTCGATAAAACAAAGTCGATAAAACAAAGTCGTTAAAAAAAGTCGATAAAACAAAGTCGATAAAACAAATTCGATAAAACAAAATCGATAAAACAAAGTCGATAAAACATATTCGACTAAACATAGTCGATAAAACATTGTCGATAAAACATAGTCGATAAAAAATAGTCGATAAAACATATTCGATAAAACATAGTCGATAAAACATAGTCGATAAAACATAGTCGATAAAATCAAAGTCGTTAAAAAAAGTCGATAAAACAAAGTCGATAAAAAAATGTCGATAAAACGTAGTCGATAAAACGTAGTCGATAAAACATAGTCGATAAAACATAGTCGATAAAACATAGTCGATAAAACATTGTCGATAAAACATAGTCGATAAAACATAGTCGATGAAACATAGTCGATAAAACAAAGTCGATAAAACAAAGTCGATAAAACAAAGTCGATAAAACAAAGTCGATAAAACAAAGTCGATAAAACAAAGTCGATAAAACATAGTCGATGAAACATAGTCGATAAAACAAAGTCGATAAAACAAAGGCAATAAATCAAATTCGATAAAACAAAGTCGATAAAACATTGTCGATAAAACATAGTCGATAAAACATAGTCGATGAAACATAGTCGATAAAACATAGTCAATGAAACATAGTCGATAAAACAAAGTCGATAAAACATATTCGATAAAACATAGTCGATAAAACATAGTCGATAAAACATAGTCGATAAAACATAGTCGATAAAATAAAGTCGTTATAAAAGTCGATAAAACATAGTCGATGAAACATAGTCGATGAAACATAGTCGATAAAACAAAGTCGATAAAACAAAGTCGATAAAGCAAAGTCGATAACACAAAGTCGATAAATCAAATTCGATAAAACAAAGTCGATAAAACAAAGTCGATAAAACAGTGTCGATAAAACATTGTCGATAAAACATAGTCGATAAAAAATAGTCGATAAAACATATTCGATAAAACATAGTCGATAAAACATAGTCGATAAAACATAGTCGATAAAATCAAAGTCGTTAAAAAAAGTCGATAAAACAAAGTCGATAAAAAAATGTCGATAAAACGTAGTCGATAAAACATAGTCGATAAAACATAGTCGATAAAACATAGTCGATAAAACATAGTCGATAAAACATTGTCGATAAAACATAGTCGATAAAACATAGTCGATAAAACATAGTCGATGAAACATAGTCGATAAAACAAAGTCGATAAAACAAAGGCAATAAATCAAATTCGATAAAACAAAGTCGATAAAACATTGTCGATAAAACATAGTCGATAAAACATAGTCGATGAAACATAGTCGATAAAACATAGTCAATGAAACATAGTCGATAAAACAAAGTCGATAAAACATATTCGATAAAACATAGTCGATAAAACATAGTCGATAAAACATAGTCGATAAAATAAAGTCGTTATAAAAGTCGATAAAACATAGTCGATGAAACATAGTCGATGAAACATAGTCGATAAAACAAAGTCGATAAAACAAAGTCGATAAAGCAAAGTCGATAACACAAAGTCGATAAATCAAATTCGATAAAACAAAGTCGATAAAACAAAGTCGATAAAACAGTGTCGATAAAACATTGTCGATAAAACATAGTCGATAAAAAATAGTCGATAAAACATATTCGATAAAACATAGTCGATAAAACATAGTCGATAAAACATAGTCGATAAAATCAAAGTCGTTAAAAAAAGTCGATAAAACAAAGTCGATAAAAAAATGTCGATAAAACGTAGTCGATAAAACATAGTCGATAAAACATAGTCGATAAAACATAGTCGATGAAACATAGTCGATAAAACAAAGTCGATAAAACATATTCGATAAAACATAGTCGATAAAACATAGTCGATAAAACATAGTCGATAAAATAAAGTCGTTAAAAAAAGTCGATAAAACAAAGTCGATAAAACAAATTCGATAAAACAAAATCGATAAAACAAAGTCGATAAAACATATTCGACTAAACATAGTCGATAAAACATAGTCGATAAAACATAGTCGATAAAATAAAGTCGTTAAAAAAAGTCGATAAAACAAAGTCGATAAAACAAAGTCGATAAAACAAAGTCGATAAAACAAAGTCGATAAAACAAAGTCGATAAAACAAAGTCGATACAACATAGTCGATAAAACATAGTCGATAAAACATAGTCGATAAAACATAGTCGATAAAACATAGTCGATAAAACATAGTCGATAAAACATAGTCAATAAAACATTGTCGATAAAACAAAGTCGATAAAACAAATTCGATAAAACAAAGTCGATAAAACAAAGTCGATAAAACATAGTCGATAAAACATTGTCGATAAAACATAGTCGATGAAACATAGTCGATAAAACATAGTCGATAAAACATAGTCGATAAAACATAGTCGATAAAACATAGTCGATGAAACATAGTCGATAAAACAAAGTCGATAAAACAAAGGCAATAAATCAAATTCGATAAAACAAAGTCGATAAAACATTGTCGATAAAACATAGTCGATAAAACATAGTCGATGAAACATAGTCGATAAAACATAGTCGATGAAACATAGTCGATAAAACAAAGTCGATAAAACATATTCGATAAAACATAGTCGATAAAACAAAGTCGATAAAACAAAGTCGATAAAACAAAGTCGATAAAACAAAGTCGATACAACATTGTCGATGAAACATAGTCGATAAAACATAGTCGATAAAACAGAGTCGATAAAACAGAGTCGATAAAACAAATTCGATAAAACAAAGTCGATAAAACATAGTCGATGAAACATAGTCGATAAAACATAGTCGATAAAACATAGTCGATAAAACATAGTCGATGAAACATAGTCGATAAAACATAGTCGATAAAACATAGTCAATAAAACATTGTCGATAAAACAAAGTCGATAAAACAAATTCGATAAAACAAAGTCGATAAAACAAAGTCGATAAAACATAGTCGATAAAACATTGTCGATAAAACATAGTCGATAAAACATAGTCGATGAAACATAGTCGATAAAACATAGTCGATAAAACATAGTCGATAAAACAAAGTCGATAAAACAAATTCGATAAAACAAAGTCGATAAAACAAAGTCGATAAAACAAAGTCGATAAAACATAGTCGATAAAACATTGTCGATAAAACATAGTCGATAAAACATAGTCGATGAAACATTGTCCATAAAACAAAGTCGATAAAACATATTCGATAAAACATAGTCGATAAAACATAGTCGATAAAACATAGTCGATAAAATAAAGTCGTTAAAAAAAGTCGATAAAACAAAGTCGATAAAACAAATTCGATAAAACAAAATCGATAAAACAAAGTCGATAAAACATATTCGACTAAACATAGTCGATAAAACATAGTCGATAAAACATAGTCGATAAAATAAAGTCGTTAAAAAAAGTCGATAAAACAAAGTCGATAAAACAAAGTCGATAAAACAAAGTCGATAAAACAAAGTCGATAAAACAAAGTCGATAAAACAAAGTCGATACAACATAGTCGATAAAACATAGTCGATAAAACATAGTCGATAAAACATAGTCGATAAAACATAGTCGATAAAACATAGTCGATAAAACATAGTCAATAAAACATTGTCGATAAAACAAAGTCGATAAAACAAAATCGATAAAACAAAGTCGATAAAACAAAGTCGATAAAACATAGTCGATAAAACATTGTCGATAAAACATAGTCGATAAAACATAGTCGATGAAACATAGTCGATAAAACATAGTCGATAAAACATAGTCGATAAAACATAGTCGATAAAACATAGTCGATGAAACATAGTCGATAAAACAAAGTCGATAAAACAAAGGCAATAAATCAAATTCGATAAAACAAAGTCGATAAAACATTGTCGATAAAACATAGTCGATAAAACATAGTCGATGAAACATAGTCGATAAAACATAGTCGATGAAACATAGTCGATAAAACAAAGTCGATAAAACATATTCGATAAAACATAGTCGATAAAACAAAGTCGATAAAACAAAGTCGATAAAACAAAGTCGATAAAACAAAGTCGATACAACATTGTCGATGAAACATAGTCGATAAAACATAGTCGATAAAACAGAGTCGATAAAACAGAGTCGATAAAACAAATTCGATAAAACAAAGTCGATAAAACAAAGTCGATAAAAAAATGTCGATAAAACGTAGTCGATAAAACATAGTCGATAAAACATAGTCGATAAAACATAGTCGATGAAACATAGTCGATAAAACAAAGTCGATAAAACATATTCGATAAAACATAGTCGATAAAACATAGTCGACAAAACATAGTCGATAAAATAAAGTCGTTAAAAAAAGTCGATAAAACAAAGTCGATAAAACAAATTCGATAAAACAAAATCGATAAAACAAAGTCGATAAAACATATTCGACTAAACATAGTCGATAAAACATAGTCGATAAAACATAGTCGATAAAATAAAGTCGTTAAAAAAAGTCGATAAAACAAAGTCGATAAAACAAAGTCGATAAAACAAAGTCGATAAAACAAAGTCGATAAAACAAAGTCGATAAAACAAAGTCGATACAACATAGTCGATAAAACATAGTCGATAAAACATAGTCGATAAAACATAGTCGATAAAACATAGTCGATAAAACATAGTCGATAAAACAAATTCGATAAAACATTGTCGATAAAACAAAGTCGATAAAACAAATTCGATAAAACAAAGTCGATAAAACAAAGTCGATAAAACATAGTCGATAAAACATTGTCGATAAAACATAGTCGATAAAACATAGTCGATGAAACATTGTCCATAAAACAAAGTCGATAAAACATATTCGATAAAACATAGTCGATAAAACATAGTCGATAAAACATAGTCGATAAAATAAAGTCGTTAAAAAAAGTCGATAAAACAAAGTCGATAAAACAAATTCGATAAAACAAAATCGATAAAACAAAGTCGATAAAACATATTCGACTAAACATAGTCGATAAAACATAGTCGATAAAACATAGTCGATAAAATAAAGTCGTTAAAAAAAGTCGATAAAACAAAGTCGATAAAACAAAGTCGATAAAACAAAGTCGATAAAACAAAGTCGATAAAACAAAGTCGATAAAACAAAGTCGATACAACATAGTCGATAAAACATAGTCGATAAAACATAGTCGATAAAACATAGTCGATAAAACATAGTCGATAAAACATAGTCGATAAAACATAGTCAATAAAACATTGTCGATAAAACAAAGTCGATAAAACAAATTCGATAAAACAAAGTCGATAAAACAAAGTCGATAAAACATAGTCGATAAAACATTGTCGATAAAACATAGTCGATGAAACATAGTCGATAAAACATAGTCGATAAAACATAGTCGATAAAACATAGTCGATAAAACATAGTCGATGAAACATAGTCGATAAAACAAAGTCGATAAAACAAAGGCAATAAATCAAATTCGATAAAACAAAGTCGATAAAACATTGTCGATAAAACATAGTCGATAAAACATAGTCGATGAAACATAGTCGATAAAACATAGTCGATGAAACATAGTCGATAAAACAAAGTCGATAAAACATATTCGATAAAACATAGTCGATAAAACAAAGTCGATAAAACAAAGTCGATAAAACAAAGTCGATAAAACAAAGTCGATACAACATTGTCGATGAAACATAGTCGATAAAACATAGTCGATAAAACAGAGTCGATAAAACAGAGTCGATAAAACAAATTCGATAAAACAAAGTCGATAATACAAAGTCGATAAAACAAAGTCGATAAAACATAGTCGATAAAACAAAGTCGATTAAACAAATTCGATAAAACAAAGTCGATAAAACAAAGTCGATAAAACATAGTCGATAAAACATTGTCGATAAAACATAGTCGATAAAACATAGTCGATGAAACATAGTCGATAAAACAAAGTCGATAAAACATATTCGATAAAACATAGTCGATAAAACATAGTCGATAAAACATAGTCGATAAAATAAAGTCGTTATAAAAGTCGATAAAACATAGTCGATGAAACATAGTCGATGAAACATAGTCGATAAAACAAAGTCGATAAAACAAAGTCGATAAAACAAAGTCGATAAAGCAAAGTCGATAACACAAAGTCGATAAATCAAATTCGATAAAACAAAGTCGATAAAACAAAGTCGATAAAACAGTGTCGATAAAACATTGTCGATAAAACATAGTCGATAAAAAATAGTCGATAAAACATATTCGATAAAACATAGTCGATAAAACATAGTCGATAAAACATAGTCGATAAAATCAAAGTCGTTAAAAAAAGTCGATAAAACAAAGTCGACAAAAAAATGTCGATAAAACGTAGTCGATAAAACGTAGTCGATAAAACATAGTCGATAAAACATAGTCGATAAAACATAGTCGATAAAACATTGTCGATAAAACATAGTCGATAAAACATAGTCGATAAAACATAGTCGATGAAACATAGTCGATAAAACAAAGTCGATAAAACAAAGGCAATAAATCAAATTCGATAAAACAAAGTCGATAAAACATTGTCGATAAAACATAGTCGATAAAACATAGTCGATGAAACATAGTCGATAAAACAAATTCGATAAAACAAAATCGATAAAACAAAGTCGATAAAACATATTCGACTAAACATAGTCGATAAAACATAGTCGATAAAACATAGTCGATAAAATAAAGTCGTTAAAAAAAGTCGATAAAACAAAGTCGATAAAACAAAGTCGATAAAACAAAGTCGATAAAACAAAGTCGTTAAAAAAAGTCGATAAAACAAAGTCGATAAAACAAATTCGATAAAACAAAATCGATAAAACAAAGTCGATAAAACATATTCGACTAAACATAGTCGATAAAACATTGTCGATAAAACATAGTCGATAAAAAATAGTCGATAAAACATATTCGATAAAACATAGTCGATAAAACATAGTCGATAAAACATAGTCGATAAAATCAAAGTCGTTAAAAAAAGTCGATAAAACAAAGTCGATAAAAAAATGTCGATAAAACGTAGTCGATAAAACGTAGTCGATAAAACATAGTCGATAAAACATAGTCGATAAAACATAGTCGATAAAACATTGTCGATAAAACATAGTCGATAAAACATAGTCGATGAAACATAGTCGATAAAACAAAGTCGATAAAACAAAGTCGATAAAACAAAGTCGATAAAACAAAGTCGATAAAACAAAGTCGATAAAACAAAGTCGATAAAACATAGTCGATGAAACATAGTCGATAAAACAAAGTCGATAAAACAAAGGCAATAAATCAAATTCGATAAAACAAAGTCGATAAAACATTGTCGATAAAACATAGTCGATAAAACATAGTCGATGAAACATAGTCGATAAAACATTGTCGATAAAACATAGTCGATAAAACAAAGTCGATAAAACATATTCGATAAAACATAGTCGATAAAACATAGTCGATAAAACATAGTCGATAAAACATAGTCGATAAAATAAAGTCGTTATAAAAGTCGATAAAACATAGTCGATGAAACATAGTCGATGAAACATAGTCGATAAAACAAAGTCGATAAAACAAAGTCGATAAAGCAAAGTCGATAACACAAAGTCGATAAATCAAATTCGATAAAACAAAGTCGATAAAACAAAGTCGATAAAACAGTGTCGATAAAACATTGTCGATAAAACATAGTCGATAAAAAATAGTCGATAAAACATATTCGATAAAACATAGTCGATAAAACATAGTCGATAAAACATAGTCGATAAAATCAAAGTCGTTAAAAAAAGTCGATAAAACAAAGTCGATAAAAAAATGTCGATAAAACGTAGTCGATAAAACATAGTCGATAAAACATAGTCGATAAATCAAATTCGATAAAACAAAGTCTATAAAACAATGTCGATAAAACATAGTCGATAAAACATTGTCGATAAAACATAGTCGATAAAACATAGTCGATAAAACATAGTCGATGAAACATAGTCGATAAAACAAAGTCGATAAAACATATTCGATAAAACATAGTCGATAAAACATAGTCGATAAAACATAGTCGATAAAACAAAGTCGATAAAACAAAGGCAATAAATCAAATTCGATAAAACAAAGTCGATAAAACATTGTCGATAAAACATAGTCGATAAAACATAGTCGATGAAACATAGTCGATAAAACATAGTCAATGAAACATAGTCGATAAAACAAAGTCGATAAAACATATTCGATAAAACATAGTCGATAAAACATAGTCGATAAAACATAGTCGATAAAATAAAGTCGTTATAAAAGTCGATAAAACATAGTCGATGAAACATAGTCGATGAAACATAGTCGATAAAACAAAGTCGATAAAACAAAGTCGATAAAGCAAAGTCGATAACACAAAGTCGATAAATCAAATTCGATAAAACAAAGTCGATAAAACAAAGTCGATAAAACAGTGTCGATAAAACATTGTCGATAAAACATAGTCGATAAAAAATAGTCGATAAAACATATTCGATAAAACATAGTCGATAAAACATAGTCGATAAAACATAGTCGATAAAATCAAAGTCGTTAAAAAAAGTCGATAAAACAAAGTCGATAAAAAAATGTCGATAAAACGTAGTCGATAAAACATAGTCGATAAAACATAGTCGATAAAACATAGTCGATAAAACATAGTCGATAAAACATAGTCGATAAAACATTGTCGATAAAACATAGTCGATAAAACATAGTCGATGAAACATAGTCGATAAAACAAAGTCGATAAAACATATTCGATAAAACATAGTCGATAAAACATAGTCGATAAAACATAGTCGATAAAATAAAGTCGTTAAAAAAAGTCGATAAAACAAAGTCGATAAAACAAAGTCGATAAAACAAAGTCGATAAAACAAAGTCGATAAAACAAAGTCGATAAAACAAAGTCGATACAACATAGTCGATAAAACATAGTCGATAAAACATAGTCGATAAAACATAGTCGATAAAACATAGTCGATAAAACATAGTCGATAAAACATAGTCAATAAAACATTGTCGATAAAACAAAGTCGATAAAACAAATTCGATAAAACAAAGTCGATAAAACAAAGTCGATAAAACATAGTCGATAAAACATTGTCGATAAAACATAGTCGATAAAACATAGTCGATGAAACATTGTCCATAAAACAAAGTCGATAAAACATATTCGATAAAACATAGTCGATAAAACATAGTCGATAAAACATAGTCGATAAAATAAAGTCGTTAAAAAAAGTCGATAAAACAAAGTCGATAAAACAAATTCGATAAAACAAAATCGATAAAACAAAGTCGATAAAACATATTCGACTAAACATAGTCGATAAAACATAGTCGATAAAACATAGTCGATAAAATAAAGTCGTTAAAAAAAGTCGATAAAACAAAGTCGATAAAACAAAGTCGATAAAACAAAGTCGATAAAACAAAGTCGATAAAACAAAGTCGATAAAACAAAGTCGATACAACATAGTCGATAAAACATAGTCGATAAAACATAGTCGATAAAACATAGTCGATAAAACATAGTCGATAAAACATAGTCGATAAAACATAGTCAATAAAACATTGTCGATAAAACAAAGTCGATAAAACAAATTCGATAAAACAAAGTCGATAAAACAAAGTCGATAAAACATAGTCGATAAAACATTGTCGATAAAACATAGTCGATAAAACATAGTCGATGAAACATAGTCGATAAAACATAGTCGATAAAACATAGTCGATAAAACATAGTCGATAAAACATAGTCGATGAAACATAGTCGATAAAACAAAGTCGATAAAACATATTCGATAAAACATAGTCGATAAAACATAGTCGATAAAACATAGTCGATAAAATAAAGTCGTTAAAAAAAGTCGATAAAACAAAGTCGATAAAACAAATTCGATAAAACAAAATCGATAAAACAAAGTCGATAAAACATATTCGACTAAACATAGTCGATAAAACATAGTCGATAAAACATAGTCGATAAAATAAAGTCGTTAAAAAAAGTCGATAAAACAAAGTCGATAAAACAAAGTCGATAAAACAAAGTCGATAAAACAAAGTCGATAAAACAAAGTCGATAAAACAAAGTCGATACAACATAGTCGATAAAACATAGTCGATAAAACATAGTCGATAAAACATAGTCGATAAAACATAGTCGATAAAACATAGTCGATAAAACATAGTCAATAAAACATTGTCGATAAAACAAAGTCGATAAAACAAATTCGATAAAACAAAGTCGATAAAACAAAGTCGATAAAACATAGTCGATAAAACATTGTCGATAAAACATAGTCGATAAAACATAGTCGATGAAACATAGTCGATAAAACATAGTCGATAAAACATAGTCGATAAAACATAGTCGATAAAACATAGTCGATGAAACATAGTCGATAAAACAAAGTCGATAAAACATATTCGATAAAACATAGTCGATAAAACATAGTCGATAAAACATAGTCGATAAAACAAAGTCGATAAAACAAAGGCAATAAATCAAATTCGATAAAACAAAGTCGATAAAACATTGTCGATAAAACATAGTCGATAAAACATAGTCGATGAAACATAGTCGATAAAACATAGTCAATGAAACATAGTCGATAAAACAAAGTCGATAAAACATATTCGATAAAACATAGTCGATAAAACATAGTCGATAAAACATAGTCGATAAAACATAGTCGATAAAACATAGTCAATAAAACATTGTCGATAAAACAAAGTCGATAAAACAAATTCGATAAAACAAAGTCGATAAAACAAAGTCGATAAAACATAGTCGATAAAACATTGTCGATAAAACATAGTCGATAAAACATAGTCGATGAAACATTGTCCATAAAACAAAGTCGATAAAACATATTCGATAAAACATAGTCGATAAAACATAGTCGATAAAACATAGTCGATAAAATAAAGTCGTTAAAAAAAGTCGATAAAACAAAGTCGATAAAACAAATTCGATAAAACAAAATCGATAAAACAAAGTCGATAAAACATATTCGACTAAACATAGTCGATAAAACATAGTCGATAAAACATAGTCGATAAAATAAAGTCGTTAAAAAAAGTCGATAAAACAAAGTCGATAAAACAAAGTCGATAAAACAAAGTCGATAAAACAAAGTCGATAAAACAAAGTCGATAAAACAAAGTCGATACAACATAGTCGATAAAACATAGTCGATAAAACATAGTCGATAAAACATAGTCGATAAAACATAGTCGATAAAACATAGTCGATAAAACATAGTCAATAAAACATTGTCGATAAAACAAAGTCGATAAAACAAATTCGATAAAACAAAGTCGATAAAACAAAGTCGATAAAACATAGTCGATAAAACATTGTCGATAAAACATAGTCGATAAAACATAGTCGATGAAACATAGTCGATAAAACATAGTCGATAAAACATAGTCGATAAAACATAGTCGATAAAACATAGTCGATGAAACATAGTCGATAAAACAAAGTCGATAAAACATATTCGATAAAACATAGTCGATAAAACATAGTCGATAAAACATAGTCGATAAAACAAAGTCGATAAAACAAAGGCAATAAATCAAATTCGATAAAACAAAGTCGATAAAACATTGTCGATAAAACATAGTCGATAAAACATAGTCGATGAAACATAGTCGATAAAACATAGTCAATGAAACATAGTCGATAAAACAAAGTCGATAAAACATATTCGATAAAACATAGTCGATAAAACATAGTCGATAAAACATAGTCGATAAAATAAAGTCGTTATAAAAGTCGATAAAACATAGTCGATGAAACATAGTCGATGAAACATAGTCGATAAAACAAAGTCGATAAAACAAAGTCGATAAAGCAAAGTCGATAACACAAAGTCGATAAATCAAATTCGATAAAACAAAGTCGATAAAACAAAGTCGATAAAACAGTGTCGATAAAACATTGTCGATAAAACATAGTCGATAAAAAATAGTCGATAAAACATATTCGATAAAACATAGTCGATAAAACATAGTCGATAAAACATAGTCGATAAAATCAAAGTCGTTAAAAAAAGTCGATAAAACAAAGTCGATAAAAAAATGTCGATAAAACGTAGTCGATAAAACATAGTCGATAAAACATAGTCGATAAAACATAGTCGATAAAACATAGTCGATAAAACATTGTCGATAAAACATAGTCGATAAAACATAGTCGATGAAACATAGTCGATAAAACAAAGTCGATAAAACATATTCGATAAAACATAGTCGATAAAACATAGTCGATAAAACATAGTCGATAAAATAAAGTCGTTAAAAAAAGTCGATAAAACAAAGTCGATAAAACAAATTCGATAAAACAAAATCGATAAAACAAAGTCGATAAAACATATTCGACTAAACATAGTCGATAAAACATAGTCGATAAAACATAGTCGATAAAATAAAGTCGTTAAAAAAAGTCGATAAAACAAAGTCGATAAAACAAAGTCGATAAAACAAAGTCGATAAAACAAAGTCGATAAAACAAAGTCGATAAAACAAAGTCGATACAACATAGTCGATAAAACATAGTCGATAAAACATAGTCGATAAAACATAGTCGATAAAACATAGTCGATAAAACATAGTCGATAAAACATAGTCAATAAAACATTGTCGATAAAACAAAGTCGATAAAACAAATTCGATAAAACAAAGTCGATAAAACAAAGTCGATAAAACATAGTCGATAAAACATTGTCGATAAAACATAGTCGATAAAACATAGTCGATGAAACATTGTCCATAAAACAAAGTCGATAAAACATATTCGATAAAACATAGTCGATAAAACATAGTCGATAAAACATAGTCGATAAAATAAAGTCGTTAAAAAAAGTCGATAAAACAAAGTCGATAAAACAAATTCGATAAAACAAAATCGATAAAACAAAGTCGATAAAACATATTCGACTAAACATAGTCGATAAAACATAGTCGATAAAACATAGTCGATAAAATAAAGTCGTTAAAAAAAGTCGATAAAACAAAGTCGATAAAACAAAGTCGATAAAACAAAGTCGATAAAACAAAGTCGATAAAACAAAGTCGATAAAACAAAGTCGATACAACATAGTCGATAAAACATAGTCGATAAAACATAGTCGATAAAACATAGTCGATAAAACATAGTCGATAAAACATAGTCGATAAAACATAGTCAATAAAACATTGTCGATAAAACAAAGTCGATAAAACAAATTCGATAAAACAAAGTCGATAAAACAAAGTCGATAAAACATAGTCGATAAAACATTGTCGATAAAACATAGTCGATAAAACATAGTCGATGAAACATAGTCGATAAAACATAGTCGATAAAACATAGTCGATAAAACATAGTCGATAAAACATAGTCGATGAAACATAGTCGATAAAACAAAGTCGATAAAACAAAGGCAATAAATCAAATTCGATAAAACAAAGTCGATAAAACATTGTCGATAAAACATAGTCGATAAAACATAGTCGATGAAACATAGTCGATAAAACATAGTCGATGAAACATAGTCGATAAAACAAAGTCGATAAAACATATTCGATAAAACATAGTCGATAAAACATAGTCGATAAAACATAGTCGATAAAACATAGTCGATGAAACATAGTCGATAAAACAAAGTCGATAAAACAAAGGCAATAAATCAAATTCGATAAAACAAAGTCGATAAAACATTGTCGATAAAACATAGTCGATAAAACATAGTCGATGAAACATAGTCGATAAAACATAGTCAATGAAACATAGTCGATAAAACAAAGTCGATAAAACATATTCGATAAAACATAGTCGATAAAACATAGTCGATAAAACATAGTCGATAAAATAAAGTCGTTATAAAAGTCGATAAAACATAGTCGATGAAACATAGTCGATGAAACATAGTCGATAAAACAAAGTCGATAAAACAAAGTCGATAAAGCAAAGTCGATAACACAAAGTCGATAAATCAAATTCGATAAAACAAAGTCGATAAAACAAAGTCGATAAAACAGTGTCGATAAAACATTGTCGATAAAACATAGTCGATAAAAAATAGTCGATAAAACATATTCGATAAAACATAGTCGATAAAACATAGTCGATAAAACATAGTCGATAAAATCAAAGTCGTTAAAAAAAGTCGATAAAACAAAGTCGATAAAAAAATGTCGATAAAACGTAGTCGATAAAACGTAGTCGATAAAACATAGTCGATAAAACATAGTCGATAAAACATAGTCGATAAAACATTGTCGATAAAACATAGTCGATAAAACATAGTCGATGAAACATAGTCGATAAAACAAAGTCGATAAAACAAAGTCGATAAAACAAAGTCGATAAAACAAAGTCGATAAAACAAAGTCGATAAATCAAATTCGATAAAACAAAGTCTATAAAACAATGTCGATAAAACATAGTCGATAAAACATTGTCGATAAAACATAGTCGATAAAACATAGTCGATGAAACATAGTCGATAAAACAAAGTCGATAAAACATATTCGATAAAACATAGTCGATAAAACATAGTCGATAAAACATAGTCGATAAAACAAAGTCGATAAAACAAAGGCAATAAATCAAATTCGATAAAACAAAGTCGATAAAACATTGTCGATAAAACATAGTCGATAAAACATAGTCGATGAAACATAGTCGATAAAACATAGTCAATGAAACATAGTCGATAAAACAAAGTCGATAAAACATATTCGATAAAACATAGTCGATAAAACATAGTCGATAAAACATAGTCGATAAAACATAGTCGATAAAACATAGTCGATAAAACATTGTCGATAAAACATAGTCGATAAAACATAGTCGATGAAACATAGTCGATAAAACAAAGTCGATAAAACATATTCGATAAAACATAGTCGATAAAACATAGTCGATAAAACATAGTCGATAAAATAAAGTCGTTAAAAAAAGTCGATAAAACAAAGTCGATAAAACAAATTCGATAAAACAAAATCGATAAAACAAAGTCGATAAAACATATTCGACTAAACATAGTCGATAAAACATAGTCGATAAAACATAGTCGATAAAATAAAGTCGTTAAAAAAAGTCGATAAAACAAAGTCGATAAAACAAAGTCGATAAAACAAAGTCGATAAAACAAAGTCGATAAAACAAAGTCGATAAAACAAAGTCGATACAACATAGTCGATAAAACATAGTCGATAAAACATAGTCGATAAAACATAGTCGATAAAACATAGTCGATAAAACATAGTCGATAAAACATAGTCAATAAAACATTGTCGATAAAACAAAGTCGATAAAACAAATTCGATAAAACAAAGTCGATAAAACAAAGTCGATAAAACATAGTCGATAAAACATTGTCGATAAAACATAGTCGATAAAACATAGTCGATGAAACATTGTCCATAAAACAAAGTCGATAAAACATATTCGATAAAACATAGTCGATAAAACATAGTCGATAAAACATAGTCGATAAAATAAAGTCGTTAAAAAAAGTCGATAAAACAAAGTCGATAAAACAAATTCGATAAAACAAAATCGATAAAACAAAGTCGATAAAACATATTCGACTAAACATAGTCGATAAAACATAGTCGATAAAACATAGTCGATAAAATAAAGTCGTTAAAAAAAGTCGATAAAACAAAGTCGATAAAACAAAGTCGATAAAACAAAGTCGATAAAACAAAGTCGATAAAACAAAGTCGATAAAACAAAGTCGATACAACATAGTCGATAAAACATAGTCGATAAAACATAGTCGATAAAACATAGTCGATAAAACATAGTCGATAAAACATAGTCGATAAAACATAGTCAATAAAACATTGTCGATAAAACAAAGTCGATAAAACAAATTCGATAAAACAAAGTCGATAAAACAAAGTCGATAAAACATAGTCGATAAAACATTGTCGATAAAACATAGTCGATAAAACATAGTCGATGAAACATAGTCGATAAAACATAGTCGATAAAACATAGTCGATAAAACATAGTCGATAAAACATAGTCGATGAAACATAGTCGATAAAACAAAGTCGATAAAACAAAGGCAATAAATCAAATTCGATAAAACAAAGTCGATAAAACATTGTCGATAAAACATAGTCGATAAAACATAGTCGATGAAACATAGTCGATAAAACATAGTCGATGAAACATAGTCGATAAAACAAAGTCGATAAAACATATTCGATAAAACATAGTCGATAAAACATAGTCGATAAAACATAGTCGATAAAACATAGTCGATGAAACATAGTCGATAAAACAAAGTCGATAAAACAAAGGCAATAAATCAAATTCGATAAAACAAAGTCGATAAAACATTGTCGATAAAACATAGTCGATAAAACATAGTCGATGAAACATAGTCGATAAAACATAGTCAATGAAACATAGTCGATAAAACAAAGTCGATAAAACATATTCGATAAAACATAGTCGATAAAACATAGTCGATAAAACATAGTCGATAAAATAAAGTCGTTATAAAAGTCGATAAAACATAGTCGATGAAACATAGTCGATGAAACATAGTCGATAAAACAAAGTCGATAAAACAAAGTCGATAAAGCAAAGTCGATAACACAAAGTCGATAAATCAAATTCGATAAAACAAAGTCGATAAAACAAAGTCGATAAAACAGTGTCGATAAAACATTGTCGATAAAACATAGTCGATAAAAAATAGTCGATAAAACATATTCGATAAAACATAGTCGATAAAACATAGTCGATAAAACATAGTCGATAAAATCAAAGTCGTTAAAAAAAGTCGATAAAACAAAGTCGATAAAAAAATGTCGATAAAACGTAGTCGATAAAACGTAGTCGATAAAACATAGTCGATAAAACATAGTCGATAAAACATAGTCGATAAAACATTGTCGATAAAACATAGTCGATAAAACATAGTCGATGAAACATAGTCGATAAAACAAAGTCGATAAAACAAAGTCGATAAAACAAAGTCGATAAAACAAAGTCGATAAAACAAAGTCGATAAATCAAATTCGATAAAACAAAGTCTATAAAACAATGTCGATAAAACATAGTCGATAAAACATTGTCGATAAAACATAGTCGATAAAACATAGTCGATGAAACATAGTCGATAAAACAAAGTCGATAAAACATATTCGATAAAACATAGTCGATAAAACATAGTCGATAAAACATAGTCGATAAAACAAAGTCGATAAAACAAAGGCAATAAATCAAATTCGATAAAACAAAGTCGATAAAACATTGTCGATAAAACATAGTCGATAAAACATAGTCGATGAAACATAGTCGATAAAACATAGTCAATGAAACATAGTCGATAAAACAAAGTCGATAAAACATATTCGATAAAACATAGTCGATAAAACATAGTCGATAAAACATAGTCGATAAAATAAAGTCGTTATAAAAGTCGATAAAACATAGTCGATGAAACATATTCGATAAAACATAGTCGATAAAACATAGTCGATAAAACATAGTCGATAAAATAAAGTCGTTAAAAAAAGTCGATAAAACAAAGTCGATAAAACAAATTCGATAAAACAAAATCGATAAAACAAAGTCGATAAAACATATTCGACTAAACATAGTCGATAAAACATAGTCGATAAAACATAGTCGATAAAATAAAGTCGTTAAAAAAAGTCGATAAAACAAAGTCGATAAAACAAAGTCGATAAAACAAAGTCGATAAAACAAAGTCGATAAAACAAAGTCGATAAAACAAAGTCGATACAACATAGTCGATAAAACATAGTCGATAAAACATAGTCGATAAAACATAGTCGATAAAACATAGTCGATAAAACATAGTCGATAAAACATAGTCAATAAAACATTGTCGATAAAACAAAGTCGATAAAACAAATTCGATAAAACAAAGTCGATAAAACAAAGTCGATAAAACATAGTCGATAAAACATTGTCGATAAAACATAGTCGATAAAACATAGTCGATGAAACATAGTCGATAAAACATAGTCGATAAAACATAGTCGATAAAACATAGTCGATAAAACATAGTCGATGAAACATAGTCGATAAAACAAAGTCGATAAAACAAAGGCAATAAATCAAATTCGATAAAACAAAGTCGATAAAACATTGTCGATAAAACATAGTCGATAAAACATAGTCGATGAAACATAGTCGATAAAACATAGTCGATGAAACATAGTCGATAAAACAAAGTCGATAAAACATATTCGATAAAACATAGTCGATAAAACATAGTCGATAAAACATAGTCGATAAAACATAGTCGATGAAACATAGTCGATAAAACAAAGTCGATAAAACAAAGGCAATAAATCAAATTCGATAAAACAAAGTCGATAAAACATTGTCGATAAAACATAGTCGATAAAACATAGTCGATGAAACATAGTCGATAAAACATAGTCAATGAAACATAGTCGATAAAACAAAGTCGATAAAACATATTCGATAAAACATAGTCGATAAAACATAGTCGATAAAACATAGTCGATAAAATAAAGTCGTTATAAAAGTCGATAAAACATAGTCGATGAAACATAGTCGATGAAACATAGTCGATAAAACAAAGTCGATAAAACAAAGTCGATAAAGCAAAGTCGATAACACAAAGTCGATAAATCAAATTCGATAAAACAAAGTCGATAAAACAAAGTCGATAAAACAGTGTCGATAAAACATTGTCGATAAAACATAGTCGATAAAAAATAGTCGATAAAACATAGTCGATGAAACATAGTCGATAAAACAAAGTCGATAAAACAAAGGCAATAAATCAAATTCGATAAAACAAAGTCGATAAAACATTGTCGATAAAACATAGTCGATAAAACATAGTCGATGAAACATAGTCGATAAAACATAGTCAATGAAACATAGTCGATAAAACAAAGTCGATAAAACATATTCGATAAAACATAGTCGATAAAACATAGTCGATAAAACATAGTCGATAAAATAAAGTCGTTATAAAAGTCGATAAAACATAGTCGATGAAACATAGTCGATGAAACATAGTCGATAAAACAAAGTCGATAAAACAAAGTCGATAAAGCAAAGTCGATAACACAAAGTCGATAAATCAAATTCGATAAAACATAGTCGATGAAACATAGTCGATAAAACAAAGTCGATAAAACATATTCGATAAAACATAGTCGATAAAACATAGTCGATAAAACATAGTCGATAAAATAAAGTCGTTAAAAAAAGTCGATAAAACAAAGTCGATAAAACAAATTCGATAAAACAAAATCGATAAAACAAAGTCGATAAAACATATTCGACTAAACATAGTCGATAAAACATAGTCGATAAAACATAGTCGATAAAATAAAGTCGTTAAAAAAAGTCGATAAAACAAAGTCGATAAAACAAAGTCGATAAAACAAAGTCGATAAAACAAAGTCGATAAAACAAAGTCGATAAAACAAAGTCGATACAACATAGTCGATAAAACATAGTCGATAAAACATAGTCGATAAAACATAGTCGATAAAACATAGTCGATAAAACATAGTCGATAAAACATAGTCAATAAAACATTGTCGATAAAACAAAGTCGATAAAACAAATTCGATAAAACAAAGTCGATAAAACAAAGTCGATAAAACATAGTCGATAAAACATTGTCGATAAAACATAGTCGATAAAACATAGTCGATGAAACATTGTCCATAAAACAAAGTCGATAAAACATATTCGATAAAACATAGTCGATAAAACATAGTCGATAAAACATAGTCGATAAAATAAAGTCGTTAAAAAAAGTCGATAAAACAAAGTCGATAAAACAAATTCGATAAAACAAAATCGATAAAACAAAGTCGATAAAACATATTCGACTAAACATAGTCGATAAAACATAGTCGATAAAACATAGTCGATAAAATAAAGTCGTTAAAAAAAGTCGATAAAACAAAGTCGATAAAACAAAGTCGATAAAACAAAGTCGATAAAACAAAGTCGATAAAACAAAGTCGATAAAACAAAGTCGATACAACATAGTCGATAAAACATAGTCGATAAAACATAGTCGATAAAACATAGTCGATAAAACATAGTCGATAAAACATAGTCGATAAAACATAGTCAATAAAACATTGTCGATAAAACAAAGTCGATAAAACAAATTCGATAAAACAAAGTCGATAAAACAAAGTCGATAAAACATAGTCGATAAAACATTGTCGATAAAACATAGTCGATAAAACATAGTCGATGAAACATAGTCGATAAAACATAGTCGATAAAACATAGTCGATAAAACATAGTCGATAAAACATAGTCGATGAAACATAGTCGATAAAACAAAGTCGATAAAACAAAGGCAATAAATCAAATTCGATAAAACAAAGTCGATAAAACATTGTCGATAAAACATAGTCGATAAAACATAGTCGATGAAACATAGTCGATAAAACATAGTCGATGAAACATAGTCGATAAAACAAAGTCGATAAAACATATTCGATAAAACATAGTCGATAAAACATAGTCGATAAAACATAGTCGATAAAACATAGTCGATGAAACATAGTCGATAAAACAAAGTCGATAAAACAAAGGCAATAAATCAAATTCGATAAAACAAAGTCGATAAAACATTGTCGATAAAACATAGTCGATAAAACATAGTCGATGAAACATAGTCGATAAAACATAGTCAATGAAACATAGTCGATAAAACAAAGTCGATAAAACATATTCGATAAAACATAGTCGATAAAACATAGTCGATAAAACATAGTCGATAAAATAAAGTCGTTATAAAAGTCGATAAAACATAGTCGATGAAACATAGTCGATGAAACATAGTCGATAAAACAAAGTCGATAAAACAAAGTCGATAAAGCAAAGTCGATAACACAAAGTCGATAAATCAAATTCGATAAAACAAAGTCGATAAAACAAAGTCGATAAAACAGTGTCGATAAAACATTGTCGATAAAACATAGTCGATAAAAAATAGTCGATAAAACATATTCGATAAAACATAGTCGATAAAACATAGTCGATAAAACATAGTCGATAAAATCAAAGTCGTTAAAAAAAGTCGATAAAACAAAGTCGATAAAAAAATGTCGATAAAACGTAGTCGATAAAACGTAGTCGATAAAACATAGTCGATAAAACATAGTCGATAAAACATAGTCGATAAAACATTGTCGATAAAACATAGTCGATAAAACATAGTCGATGAAACATAGTCGATAAAACAAAGTCGATAAAACAAAGTCGATAAAACAAAGTCGATAAAACAAAGTCGATAAAACAAAGTCGATAAATCAAATTCGATAAAACAAAGTCTATAAAACAATGTCGATAAAACATAGTCGATAAAACATTGTCGATAAAACATAGTCGATAAAACATAGTCGATGAAACATAGTCGATAAAACAAAGTCGATAAAACATATTCGATAAAACATAGTCGATAAAACATAGTCGATAAAACATAGTCGATAAAACAAAGTCGATAAAACAAAGGCAATAAATCAAATTCGATAAAACAAAGTCGATAAAACATTGTCGATAAAACATAGTCGATAAAACATAGTCGATGAAACATAGTCGATAAAACATAGTCAATGAAACATAGTCGATAAAACAAAGTCGATAAAACATATTCGATAAAACATAGTCGATAAAACATAGTCGATAAAACATAGTCGATAAAATAAAGTCGTTATAAAAGTCGATAAAACATAGTCGATGAAACATATTCGATAAAACATAGTCGATAAAACATAGTCGATAAAACATAGTCGATAAAATAAAGTCGTTAAAAAAAGTCGATAAAACAAAGTCGATAAAACAAATTCGATAAAACAAAATCGATAAAACAAAGTCGATAAAACATATTCGACTAAACATAGTCGATAAAACATAGTCGATAAAACATAGTCGATAAAATAAAGTCGTTAAAAAAAGTCGATAAAACAAAGTCGATAAAACAAAGTCGATAAAACAAAGTCGATAAAACAAAGTCGATAAAACAAAGTCGATAAAACAAAGTCGATACAACATAGTCGATAAAACATAGTCGATAAAACATAGTCGATAAAACATAGTCGATAAAACATAGTCGATAAAACATAGTCGATAAAACATAGTCAATAAAACATTGTCGATAAAACAAAGTCGATAAAACAAATTCGATAAAACAAAGTCGATAAAACAAAGTCGATAAAACATAGTCGATAAAACATTGTCGATAAAACATAGTCGATAAAACATAGTCGATGAAACATAGTCGATAAAACATAGTCGATAAAACATAGTCGATAAAACATAGTCGATAAAACATAGTCGATGAAACATAGTCGATAAAACAAAGTCGATAAAACAAAGGCAATAAATCAAATTCGATAAAACAAAGTCGATAAAACATTGTCGATAAAACATAGTCGATAAAACATAGTCGATGAAACATAGTCGATAAAACATAGTCGATGAAACATAGTCGATAAAACAAAGTCGATAAAACATATTCGATAAAACATAGTCGATAAAACATAGTCGATAAAACATAGTCGATAAAACATAGTCGATGAAACATAGTCGATAAAACAAAGTCGATAAAACAAAGGCAATAAATCAAATTCGATAAAACAAAGTCGATAAAACATTGTCGATAAAACATAGTCGATAAAACATAGTCGATGAAACATAGTCGATAAAACATAGTCAATGAAACATAGTCGATAAAACAAAGTCGATAAAACATATTCGATAAAACATAGTCGATAAAACATAGTCGATAAAACATAGTCGATAAAATAAAGTCGTTATAAAAGTCGATAAAACATAGTCGATGAAACATAGTCGATGAAACATAGTCGATAAAACAAAGTCGATAAAACAAAGTCGATAAAGCAAAGTCGATAACACAAAGTCGATAAATCAAATTCGATAAAACAAAGTCGATAAAACAAAGTCGATAAAACAGTGTCGATAAAACATTGTCGATAAAACATAGTCGATAAAAAATAGTCGATAAAACATAGTCGATGAAACATAGTCGATAAAACAAAGTCGATAAAACAAAGGCAATAAATCAAATTCGATAAAACAAAGTCGATAAAACATTGTCGATAAAACATAGTCGATAAAACATAGTCGATGAAACATAGTCGATAAAACATAGTCAATGAAACATAGTCGATAAAACAAAGTCGATAAAACATATTCGATAAAACATAGTCGATAAAACATAGTCGATAAAACATAGTCGATAAAATAAAGTCGTTATAAAAGTCGATAAAACATAGTCGATGAAACATAGTCGATGAAACATAGTCGATAAAACAAAGTCGATAAAACAAAGTCGATAAAGCAAAGTCGATAACACAAAGTCGATAAATCAAATTCGATAAAACAAAGTCGATAAAACAAAGTCGATAAAACAGTGTCGATAAAACATTGTCGATAAAACATAGTCGATAAAAAATAGTCGATAAAACATATTCGATAAAACATAGTCGATAAAACATAGTCGATAAAACATAGTCGATAAAATCAAAGTCGTTAAAAAAAGTCGATAAAACAAAGTCGATAAAAAAATGTCGATAAAACGTAGTCGATAAAACGTAGTCGATAAAACATAGTCGATAAAACATAGTCGATAAAACATAGTCGATAAAACATTGTCGATAAAACATAGTCGATAAAACATAGTCGATGAAACATAGTCGATAAAACAAAGTCGATAAAACAAAGTCGATAAAACAAAGTCGATAAAACAAAGTCGATAAAACAAAGTCGATAAATCAAATTCGATAAAACAAAGTCTATAAAACAATGTCGATAAAACATAGTCGATAAAACATTGTCGATAAAACATAGTCGATAAAACATAGTCGATAAAACATAGTCGATGAAACATAGTCGATAAAACAAAGTCGATAAAACAAAGGCAATAAATCAAATTCGATAAAACAAAGTCGATAAAACATTGTCGATAAAACATAGTCGATAAAACATAGTCGATGAAACATAGTCGATAAAACATAGTCAATGAAACATAGTCGATAAAACAAAGTCGATAAAACATATTCGATAAAACATAGTCGATAAAACATAGTCGATAAAACATAGTCGATAAAATAAAGTCGTTATAAAAGTCGATAAAACATAGTCGATGAAACATAGTCGATGAAACATAGTCGATAAAACAAAGTCGATAAAACAAATTCGATAAAACAAAGTCGATAAAACAAAGTCGATAAAACATAGTCGATAAAACATTGTCGATAAAACATAGTCGATAAAACATAGTCGATGAAACATAGTCGATAAAACATAGTCGATAAAACATAGTCGATAAAACATAGTCGATAAAACATAGTCGATGAAACATAGTCGATAAAACAAAGTCGATAAAACATATTCGATAAAACATAGTCGATAAAACATAGTCGATAAAACATAGTCGATAAAACAAAGTCGATAAAACAAAGGCAATAAATCAAATTCGATAAAACAAAGTCGATAAAACATTGTCGATAAAACATAGTCGATAAAACATAGTCGATGAAACATAGTCGATAAAACATAGTCGATAAAACATAGTCGATAAAATAAAGTCGTTAAAAAAAGTCGATAAAACAAAGTCGATAAAACAAATTCGATAAAACAAAATCGATAAAACAAAGTCGATAAAACATATTCGACTAAACATAGTCGATAAAACATAGTCGATAAAACATAGTCGATAAAATAAAGTCGTTAAAAAAAGTCGATAAAACAAAGTCGATAAAACAAAGTCGATAAAACAAAGTCGATAAAACAAAGTCGATAAAACAAAGTCGATAAAACATAGTCGATGAAACATAGTCGATAAAACATAGTCGATAAAACATAGTCGATAAAACATAGTCGATAAAACATAGTCGATGAAACATAGTCGATAAAACAAAGTCGATAAAACATATTCGATAAAACATAGTCGATAAAACATAGTCGATAAAACATAGTCGATAAAACAAAGTCGATAAAACAAAGGCAATAAATCAAATTCGATAAAACAAAGTCGATAAAACATTGTCGATAAAACATAGTCGATAAAACATAGTCGATGAAACATAGTCGATAAAACATAGTCAATGAAACATAGTCGATAAAACAAAGTCGATAAAACATATTCGATAAAACATAGTCGATAAAACATAGTCGATAAAACATAGTCGATAAAACATAGTCGATAAAACATAGTCAATAAAACATTGTCGATAAAACAAAGTCGATAAAACAAATTCGATAAAACAAAGTCGATAAAACAAAGTCGATAAAACATAGTCGATAAAACATTGTCGATAAAACATAGTCGATAAAACATAGTCGATGAAACATTGTCCATAAAACAAAGTCGATAAAACATATTCGATAAAACATAGTCGATAAAACATAGTCGATAAAACATAGTCGATAAAATAAAGTCGTTAAAAAAAGTCGATAAAACAAAGTCGATAAAACAAATTCGATAAAACAAAATCGATAAAACAAAGTCGATAAAACATATTCGACTAAACATAGTCGATAAAACATAGTCGATAAAACATAGTCGATAAAATAAAGTCGTTAAAAAAAGTCGATAAAACAAAGTCGATAAAACAAAGTCGATAAAACAAAGTCGATAAAACAAAGTCGATAAAACAAAGTCGATAAAACAAAGTCGATACAACATAGTCGATAAAACATAGTCGATAAAACATAGTCGATAAAACATAGTCGATAAAACATAGTCGATAAAACATAGTCGATAAAACATAGTCAATAAAACATTGTCGATAAAACAAAGTCGATAAAACAAATTCGATAAAACAAAGTCGATAAAACAAAGTCGATAAAACATAGTCGATAAAACATTGTCGATAAAACATAGTCGATAAAACATAGTCGATGAAACATAGTCGATAAAACATAGTCGATAAAACATAGTCGATAAAACATAGTCGATAAAACATAGTCGATGAAACATAGTCGATAAAACAAAGTCGATAAAACATATTCGATAAAACATAGTCGATAAAACATAGTCGATAAAACATAGTCGATAAAACAAAGTCGATAAAACAAAGGCAATAAATCAAATTCGATAAAACAAAGTCGATAAAACATTGTCGATAAAACATAGTCGATAAAACATAGTCGATGAAACATAGTCGATAAAACATAGTCAATGAAACATAGTCGATAAAACAAAGTCGATAAAACATATTCGATAAAACATAGTCGATAAAACATAGTCGATAAAACATAGTCGATAAAATAAAGTCGTTATAAAAGTCGATAAAACATAGTCGATGAAACATAGTCGATGAAACATAGTCGATAAAACAAAGTCGATAAAACAAAGTCGATAAAGCAAAGTCGATAACACAAAGTCGATAAATCAAATTCGATAAAACAAAGTCGATAAAACAAAGTCGATAAAACAGTGTCGATAAAACATTGTCGATAAAACATAGTCGATAAAAAATAGTCGATAAAACATATTCGATAAAACATAGTCGATAAAACATAGTCGATAAAACATAGTCGATAAAATCAAAGTCGTTAAAAAAAGTCGATAAAACAAAGTCGATAAAAAAATGTCGATAAAACGTAGTCGATAAAACATAGTCGATAAAACATAGTCGATAAAACATAGTCGATAAAACATAGTCGATAAAACATTGTCGATAAAACATAGTCGATAAAACATAGTCGATGAAACATAGTCGATAAAACAAAGTCGATAAAACATATTCGATAAAACATAGTCGATAAAACATAGTCGATAAAACATAGTCGATAAAATAAAGTCGTTAAAAAAAGTCGATAAAACAAAGTCGATAAAACAAATTCGATAAAACAAAATCGATAAAACAAAGTCGATAAAACATATTCGACTAAACATAGTCGATAAAACATAGTCGATAAAACATAGTCGATAAAATAAAGTCGTTAAAAAAAGTCGATAAAACAAAGTCGATAAAACAAAGTCGATAAAACAAAGTCGATAAAACAAAGTCGATAAAACAAAGTCGATAAAACAAAGTCGATACAACATAGTCGATAAAACATAGTCGATAAAACATAGTCGATAAAACATAGTCGATAAAACATAGTCGATAAAACATAGTCGATAAAACATAGTCAATAAAACATTGTCGATAAAACAAAGTCGATAAAACAAATTCGATAAAACAAAGTCGATAAAACAAAGTCGATAAAACATAGTCGATAAAACATTGTCGATAAAACATAGTCGATAAAACATAGTCGATGAAACATTGTCCATAAAACAAAGTCGATAAAACATATTCGATAAAACATAGTCGATAAAACATAGTCGATAAAACATAGTCGATAAAATAAAGTCGTTAAAAAAAGTCGATAAAACAAAGTCGATAAAACAAATTCGATAAAACAAAATCGATAAAACAAAGTCGATAAAACATATTCGACTAAACATAGTCGATAAAACATAGTCGATAAAACATAGTCGATAAAATAAAGTCGTTAAAAAAAGTCGATAAAACAAAGTCGATAAAACAAAGTCGATAAAACAAAGTCGATAAAACAAAGTCGATAAAACAAAGTCGATAAAACAAAGTCGATACAACATAGTCGATAAAACATAGTCGATAAAACATAGTCGATAAAACATAGTCGATAAAACATAGTCGATAAAACATAGTCGATAAAACATAGTCAATAAAACATTGTCGATAAAACAAAGTCGATAAAACAAATTCGATAAAACAAAGTCGATAAAACAAAGTCGATAAAACATAGTCGATAAAACATTGTCGATAAAACATAGTCGATAAAACATAGTCGATGAAACATAGTCGATAAAACATAGTCGATAAAACATAGTCGATAAAACATAGTCGATAAAACATAGTCGATGAAACATAGTCGATAAAACAAAGTCGATAAAACAAAGGCAATAAATCAAATTCGATAAAACAAAGTCGATAAAACATTGTCGATAAAACATAGTCGATAAAACATAGTCGATGAAACATAGTCGATAAAACATAGTCGATGAAACATAGTCGATAAAACAAAGTCGATAAAACATATTCGATAAAACATAGTCGATAAAACATAGTCGATAAAACATAGTCGATAAAACATAGTCGATGAAACATAGTCGATAAAACAAAGTCGATAAAACAAAGGCAATAAATCAAATTCGATAAAACAAAGTCGATAAAACATTGTCGATAAAACATAGTCGATAAAACATAGTCGATGAAACATAGTCGATAAAACATAGTCAATGAAACATAGTCGATAAAACAAAGTCGATAAAACATATTCGATAAAACATAGTCGATAAAACATAGTCGATAAAACATAGTCGATAAAATAAAGTCGTTATAAAAGTCGATAAAACATAGTCGATGAAACATAGTCGATGAAACATAGTCGATAAAACAAAGTCGATAAAGCAAAGTCGATAACACAAAGTCGATAAATCAAATTCGATAAAACAAAGTCGATAAAACAAAGTCGATAAAACAGTGTCGATAAAACATTGTCGATAAAACATAGTCGATAAAAAATAGTCGATAAAACATATTCGATAAAACATAGTCGATAAAACATAGTCGATAAAACATAGTCGATAAAATCAAAGTCGTTAAAAAAAGTCGATAAAACAAAGTCGATAAAAAAATGTCGATAAAACGTAGTCGATAAAACGTAGTCGATAAAACATAGTCGATAAAACATAGTCGATAAAACATAGTCGATAAAACATTGTCGATAAAACATAGTCGATAAAACATAGTCAATGAAACATAGTCGATAAAACAAAGTCGATAAAACATATTCGATAAAACATAGTCGATGAAACATAGTCGATAAAACAAAGTCGATAAAACAAAGTCGATAAAACAAAGTCGATAAAACAAAGTCGATAAAACAAAGTCGATAAATCAAATTCGATAAAACAAAGTCTATAAAACAATGTCGATAAAACATAGTCGATAAAACATTGTCGATAAAACATAGTCGATAAAACATAGTCGATGAAACATAGTCGATAAAACAAAGTCGATAAAACATATTCGATAAAACATAGTCGATAAAACATAGTCGATAAAACATAGTCGATAAAACAAAGTCGATAAAACAAAGGCAATAAATCAAATTCGATAAAACAAAGTCGATAAAACATTGTCGATAAAACATAGTCGATAAAACATAGTCGATGAAACATAGTCGATAAAACATAGTCAATGAAACATAGTCGATAAAACAAAGTCGATAAAACATATTCGATAAAACATAGTCGATAAAACATAGTCGATAAAACATAGTCGATAAAATAAAGTCGTTATAAAAGTCGATAAAACATAGTCGATGAAACATATTCGATAAAACATAGTCGATAAAACATAGTCGATAAAACATAGTCGATAAAATAAAGTCGTTAAAAAAAGTCGATAAAACAAAGTCGATAAAACAAATTCGATAAAACAAAATCGATAAAACAAAGTCGATAAAACATATTCGACTAAACATAGTCGATAAAACATAGTCGATAAAACATAGTCGATAAAATAAAGTCGTTAAAAAAAGTCGATAAAACAAAGTCGATAAAACAAAGTCGATAAAACAAAGTCGATAAAACAAAGTCGATAAAACAAAGTCGATAAAACAAAGTCGATACAACATAGTCGATAAAACATAGTCGATAAAACATAGTCGATAAAACATAGTCGATAAAACATAGTCGATAAAACATAGTCGATAAAACATAGTCAATAAAACATTGTCGATAAAACAAAGTCGATAAAACAAATTCGATAAAACAAAGTCGATAAAACAAAGTCGATAAAACATAGTCGATAAAACATTGTCGATAAAACATAGTCGATAAAACATAGTCGATGAAACATAGTCGATAAAACATAGTCGATAAAACATAGTCGATAAAACATAGTCGATAAAACATAGTCGATGAAACATAGTCGATAAAACAAAGTCGATAAAACAAAGGCAATAAATCAAATTCGATAAAACAAAGTCGATAAAACATTGTCGATAAAACATAGTCGATAAAACATAGTCGATGAAACATAGTCGATAAAACATAGTCGATGAAACATAGTCGATAAAACAAAGTCGATAAAACATATTCGATAAAACATAGTCGATAAAACATAGTCGATAAAACATAGTCGATAAAACATAGTCGATGAAACATAGTCGATAAAACAAAGTCGATAAAACAAAGGCAATAAATCAAATTCGATAAAACAAAGTCGATAAAACATTGTCGATAAAACATAGTCGATAAAACATAGTCGATGAAACATAGTCGATAAAACATAGTCAATGAAACATAGTCGATAAAACAAAGTCGATAAAACATATTCGATAAAACATAGTCGATAAAACATAGTCGATAAAACATAGTCGATAAAATAAAGTCGTTATAAAAGTCGATAAAACATAGTCGATGAAACATAGTCGATGAAACATAGTCGATAAAACAAAGTCGATAAAACAAAGTCGATAAAGCAAAGTCGATAACACAAAGTCGATAAATCAAATTCGATAAAACAAAGTCGATAAAACAAAGTCGATAAAACAGTGTCGATAAAACATTGTCGATAAAACATAGTCGATAAAAAATAGTCGATAAAACATAGTCGATGAAACATAGTCGATAAAACAAAGTCGATAAAACAAAGGCAATAAATCAAATTCGATAAAACAAAGTCGATAAAACATTGTCGATAAAACATAGTCGATAAAACATAGTCGATGAAACATAGTCGATAAAACATAGTCAATGAAACATAGTCGATAAAACAAAGTCGATAAAACATATTCGATAAAACATAGTCGATAAAACATAGTCGATAAAACATAGTCGATAAAATAAAGTCGTTATAAAAGTCGATAAAACATAGTCGATGAATCATAGTCGATGAAACATAGTCGATAAAACAAAGTCGATAAAACAAAGTCGATAAAGCAAAGTCGATAACACAAAGTCGATAAATCAAATTCGATAAAACAAAGTCGATAAAACAAAGTCGATAAAACAGTGTCGATAAAACATTGTCGATAAAACATAGTCGATAAAAAATAGTCGATAAAACATATTCGATAAAACATAGTCGATAAAACATAGTCGATAAAACATAGTCGATAAAATCAAAGTCGTTAAAAAAAGTCGATAAAACAAAGTCGATAAAAAAATGTCGATAAAACGTAGTCGATAAAACGTAGTCGATAAAACATAGTCGATAAAACATAGTCGATAAAACATAGTCGATAAAACATTGTCGATAAAACATAGTCGATAAAACATAGTCGATGAAACATAGTCGATAAAACAAAGTCGATAAAACAAAGTCGATAAAACAAAGTCGATAAAACAAAGTCGATAAAACAAAGTCGATAAATCAAATTCGATAAAACAAAGTCTATAAAACAATGTCGATAAAACATAGTCGATAAAACATTGTCGATAAAACATAGTCGATAAAACATAGTCGATAAAACATAGTCGATAAAATAAAGTCGTTAAAAAAAGTCGATAAAACAAAGTCGATAAAACAAATTCGATAAAACAAAATCGATAAAACAAAGTCGATAAAACATATTCGACTAAACATAGTCGATAAAACATAGTCGATAAAACATAGTCGATAAAATAAAGTCGTTAAAAAAAGTCGATAAAACAAAGTCGATAAAACAAAGTCGATAAAACAAAGTCGATAAAACAAAGTCGATAAAACAAAGTCGATAAAACAAAGTCGATACAACATAGTCGATAAAACATAGTCGATAAAACATAGTCGATAAAACATAGTCGATAAAACATAGTCGATAAAACATAGTCGATAAAACATAGTCAATAAAACATTGTCGATAAAACAAAGTCGATAAAACAAATTCGATAAAACAAAGTCGATAAAACAAAGTCGATAAAACATAGTCGATAAAACATTGTCGATAAAACATAGTCGATAAAACATAGTCGATGAAACATAGTCGATAAAACATAGTCGATAAAACATAGTCGATAAAACATAGTCGATAAAACATAGTCGATGAAACATAGTCGATAAAACAAAGTCGATAAAACAAAGGCAATAAATCAAATTCGATAAAACAAAGTCGATAAAACATTGTCGATAAAACATAGTCGATAAAACATAGTCGATGAAACATAGTCGATAAAACATAGTCGATGAAACATAGTCGATAAAACAAAGTCGATAAAACATATTCGATAAAACATAGTCGATAAAACATAGTCGATAAAACATAGTCGATAAAACATAGTCGATGAAACATAGTCGATAAAACAAAGTCGATAAAACAAAGGCAATAAATCAAATTCGATAAAACAAAGTCGATAAAACATTGTCGATAAAACATAGTCGATAAAACATAGTCGATGAAACATAGTCGATAAAACATAGTCAATGAAACATAGTCGATAAAACAAAGTCGATAAAACATATTCGATAAAACATAGTCGATAAAACATAGTCGATAAAACATAGTCGATAAAATAAAGTCGTTATAAAAGTCGATAAAACATAGTCGATGAAACATAGTCGATGAAACATAGTCGATAAAACAAAGTCGATAAAACAAAGTCGATAAAGCAAAGTCGATAACACAAAGTCGATAAATCAAATTCGATAAAACAAAGTCGATAAAACAAAGTCGATAAAACAGTGTCGATAAAACATTGTCGATAAAACATAGTCGATAAAAAATAGTCGATAAAACAAATTCGATAAAACAAAATCGATAAAACAAAGTCGATAAAACATATTCGACTAAACATAGTCGATAAAACATAGTCGATAAAACATAGTCGATAAAATAAAGTCGTTAAAAAAAGTCGATAAAACAAAGTCGATAAAACAAAGTCGATAAAACAAAGTCGATAAAACAAAGTCGATAAAACAAAGTCGATAAAACAAAGTCGATACAACATAGTCGATAAAACATAGTCGATAAAACATAGTCGATAAAATAAAGTCGTTATAAAAGTCGATAAAACATAGTCGATGAAACATAGTCGATGAAACATAGTCGATAAAACAAAGTCGATAAAACAAAGTCGATAAAGCAAAGTCGATAACACAAAGTCGATAAATCAAATTCGATAAAACAAAGTCGATAAAACAAAGTCGATAAAACAGTGTCGATAAAACATTGTCGATAAAACATAGTCGATAAAAAATAGTCGATAAAACATAGTCGATGAAACATAGTCGATAAAACAAAGTCGATAAAACATATTCGATAAAACATAGTCGATAAAACATAGTCGATAAAACATAGTCGATAAAATCAAAGTCGTTAAAAAAAGTCGATAAAACAAAGTCGATAAAAAAATGTCGATAAAACGTAGTCGATAAAACGTAGTCGATAAAACATAGTCGATAAAACATAGTCGATAAAACATAGTCGATAAAACATTGTCGATAAAACATAGTCGATAAAACATAGTCGATGAAACATAGTCGATAAAACAAAGTCGATAAAACAAAGTCGATAAAACAAAGTCGATAAAACAAAGTCGATAAAACAAAGTCGATAAATCAAATTCGATAAAACAAAGTCTATAAAACAATGTCGATAAAACATAGTCGATAAAACATTGTCGATAAAACATAGTCGATAAAACATAGTCGATAAAACATAGTCGATAAAATAAAGTCGTTAAAAAAAGTCGATAAAACAAAGTCGATAAAACAAATTCGATAAAACAAAATCGATAAAACAAAGTCGATAAAACATATTCGACTAAACATAGTCGATAAAACATAGTCGATAAAACATAGTCGATAAAATAAAGTCGTTAAAAAAAGTCGATAAAACAAAGTCGATAAAACAAAGTCGATAAAACAAAGTCGATAAAACAAAGTCGATAAAACAAAGTCGATAAAACAAAGTCGATACAACATAGTCGATAAAACATAGTCGATAAAACATAGTCGATAAAACATAGTCGATAAAACATAGTCGATAAAACATAGTCGATAAAACATAGTCAATAAAACATTGTCGATAAAACAAAGTCGATAAAACAAATTCGATAAAACAAAGTCGATAAAACAAAGTCGATAAAACATAGTCGATAAAACATTGTCGATAAAACATAGTCGATAAAACATAGTCGATGAAACATAGTCGATAAAACATAGTCGATAAAACATAGTCGATAAAACATAGTCGATAAAACATAGTCGATGAAACATAGTCGATAAAACAAAGTCGATAAAACAAAGGCAATAAATCAAATTCGATAAAACAAAGTCGATAAAACATTGTCGATAAAACATAGTCGATAAAACATAGTCGATGAAACATAGTCGATAAAACATAGTCGATGAAACATAGTCGATAAAACAAAGTCGATAAAACATATTCGATAAAACATAGTCGATAAAACATAGTCGATAAAACATAGTCGATAAAACATAGTCGATGAAACATAGTCGATAAAACAAAGTCGATAAAACAAAGGCAATAAATCAAATTCGATAAAACAAAGTCGATAAAACATTGTCGATAAAACATAGTCGATAAAACATAGTCGATGAAACATAGTCGATAAAACATAGTCAATGAAACATAGTCGATAAAACAAAGTCGATAAAACATATTCGATAAAACATAGTCGATAAAACATAGTCGATAAAACATAGTCGATAAAATAAAGTCGTTATAAAAGTCGATAAAACATAGTCGATGAAACATAGTCGATGAAACATAGTCGATAAAACAAAGTCGATAAAACAAAGTCGATAAAGCAAAGTCGATAACACAAAGTCGATAAATCAAATTCGATAAAACAAAGTCGATAAAACAAAGTCGATAAAACAGTGTCGATAAAACATTGTCGATAAAACATAGTCGATAAAAAATAGTCGATAAAACAAATTCGATAAAACAAAATCGATAAAACAAAGTCGATAAAACATATTCGACTAAACATAGTCGATAAAACATAGTCGATAAAACATAGTCGATAAAATAAAGTCGTTAAAAAAAGTCGATAAAACAAAGTCGATAAAACAAAGTCGATAAAACAAAGTCGATAAAACAAAGTCGATAAAACAAAGTCGATAAAACAAAGTCGATACAACATAGTCGATAAAACATAGTCGATAAAACATAGTCGATAAAATAAAGTCGTTATAAAAGTCGATAAAACATAGTCGATGAAACATAGTCGATGAAACATAGTCGATAAAACAAAGTCGATAAAACAAAGTCGATAAAGCAAAGTCGATAACACAAAGTCGATAAATCAAATTCGATAAAACAAAGTCGATAAAACAAAGTCGATAAAACAGTGTCGATAAAACATTGTCGATAAAACATAGTCGATAAAAAATAGTCGATAAAACATAGTCGATGAAACATAGTCGATAAAACAAAGTCGATAAAACATATTCGATAAAACATAGTCGATAAAACATAGTCGATAAAACATAGTCGATAAAATAAAGTCGTTATAAAAGTCGATAAAACATAGTCGATGAAACATAGTCGATGAAACATAGTCGATAAAACAAAGTCGATAAAACAAAGTCGATAAAGCAAAGTCGATAACACAAAGTCGATAAATCAAATTCGATAAAACAAAGTCGATAAAACAAAGTCGATAAAACAGTGTCGATAAAACATTGTCGATAAAACATAGTCGATAAAAAATAGTCGATAAAACATATTCGATAAAACATAGTCGATAAAACATAGTCGATAAAACATAGTCGATAAAATCAAAGTCGTTAAAAAAAGTCGATAAAACAAAGTCGATAAAAAAATGTCGATAAAACGTAGTCGATAAAACGTAGTCGATAAAACATAGTCGATAAAACATAGTCGATAAAACATAGTCGATAAAACATTGTCGATAAAACATAGTCGATAAAACATAGTCGATGAAACATAGTCGATAAAACAAAGTCGATAAAACAAAGTCGATAAAACAAAGTCGATAAAACAAAGTCGATAAAACAAAGTCGATAAATCAAATTCGATAAAACAAAGTCTATAAAACAATGTCGATAAAACATAGTCGATAAAACATTGTCGATAAAACATAGTCGATAAAACATAGTCGATAAAACATAGTCGATGAAACATAGTCGATAAAACAAAGTCGATAAAACATATTCGATAAAACATAGTCGATAAAACATAGTCGATAAAACATAGTCGATAAAACAAAGTCGATAAAACAAAGGCAATAAATCAAATTCGATAAAACAAAGTCGATAAAACATTGTCGATAAAACATAGTCGATAAAACATAGTCGATGAAACATAGTCGATAAAACATAGTCAATGAAACATAGTCGATAAAACAAAGTCGATAAAACATATTCGATAAAACATAGTCGATAAAACATAGTCGATAAAACATAGTCGATAAAACATAGTCGATAAAACATAGTCAATAAAACATTGTCGATAAAACAAAGTCGATAAAACAAATTCGATAAAACAAAGTCGATAAAACAAAGTCGATAAAACATAGTCGATAAAACATTGTCGATAAAACATAGTCGATAAAACATAGTCGATGAAACATTGTCCATAAAACAAAGTCGATAAAACATATTCGATAAAACATAGTCGATAAAACATAGTCGATAAAACATAGTCGATAAAATAAAGTCGTTAAAAAAAGTCGATAAAACAAAGTCGATAAAACAAATTCGATAAAACAAAATCGATAAAACAAAGTCGATAAAACATATTCGACTAAACATAGTCGATAAAACATAGTCGATAAAACATAGTCGATAAAATAAAGTCGTTAAAAAAAGTCGATAAAACAAAGTCGATAAAACAAAGTCGATAAAACAAAGTCGATAAAACAAAGTCGATAAAACAAAGTCGATAAAACAAAGTCGATACAACATAGTCGATAAAACATAGTCGATAAAACATAGTCGATAAAACATAGTCGATAAAACATAGTCGATAAAACATAGTCGATAAAACATAGTCAATAAAACATTGTCGATAAAACAAAGTCGATAAAACAAATTCGATAAAACAAAGTCGATAAAACAAAGTCGATAAAACATAGTCGATAAAACATTGTCGATAAAACATAGTCGATAAAACATAGTCGATGAAACATAGTCGATAAAACATAGTCGATAAAACATAGTCGATAAAACATAGTCGATAAAACATAGTCGATGAAACATAGTCGATAAAACAAAGTCGATAAAACATATTCGATAAAACATAGTCGATAAAACATAGTCGATAAAACATAGTCGATAAAACAAAGTCGATAAAACAAAGGCAATAAATCAAATTCGATAAAACAAAGTCGATAAAACATTGTCGATAAAACATAGTCGATAAAACATAGTCGATGAAACATAGTCGATAAAACATAGTCAATGAAACATAGTCGATAAAACAAAGTCGATAAAACATATTCGATAAAACATAGTCGATAAAACATAGTCGATAAAACATAGTCGATAAAATAAAGTCGTTATAAAAGTCGATAAAACATAGTCGATGAAACATAGTCGATGAAACATAGTCGATAAAACAAAGTCGATAAAACAAAGTCGATAAAGCAAAGTCGATAACACAAAGTCGATAAATCAAATTCGATAAAACAAAGTCGATAAAACAAAGTCGATAAAACAGTGTCGATAAAACATTGTCGATAAAACATAGTCGATAAAAAATAGTCGATAAAACATATTCGATAAAACATAGTCGATAAAACATAGTCGATAAAACATAGTCGATAAAATCAAAGTCGTTAAAAAAAGTCGATAAAACAAAGTCGATAAAAAAATGTCGATAAAACGTAGTCGATAAAACATAGTCGATAAAACATAGTCGATAAAACATAGTCGATAAAACATAGTCGATAAAACATTGTCGATAAAACATAGTCGATAAAACATAGTCGATGAAACATAGTCGATAAAACAAAGTCGATAAAACATATTCGATAAAACATAGTCGATAAAACATAGTCGATAAAACATAGTCGATAAAATAAAGTCGTTAAAAAAAGTCGATAAAACAAAGTCGATAAAACAAATTCGATAAAACAAAATCGATAAAACAAAGTCGATAAAACATATTCGACTAAACATAGTCGATAAAACATAGTCGATAAAACATAGTCGATAAAATAAAGTCGTTAAAAAAAGTCGATAAAACAAAGTCGATAAAACAAAGTCGATAAAACAAAGTCGATAAAACAAAGTCGATAAAACAAAGTCGATAAAACAAAGTCGATACAACATAGTCGATAAAACATAGTCGATAAAACATAGTCGATAAAACATAGTCGATAAAACATAGTCGATAAAACATAGTCGATAAAACATAGTCAATAAAACATTGTCGATAAAACAAAGTCGATAAAACAAATTCGATAAAACAAAGTCGATAAAACAAAGTCGATAAAACATAGTCGATAAAACATTGTCGATAAAACATAGTCGATAAAACATAGTCGATGAAACATTGTCCATAAAACAAAGTCGATAAAACATATTCGATAAAACATAGTCGATAAAACATAGTCGATAAAACATAGTCGATAAAATAAAGTCGTTAAAAAAAGTCGATAAAACAAAGTCGATAAAACAAATTCGATAAAACAAAATCGATAAAACAAAGTCGATAAAACATATTCGACTAAACATAGTCGATAAAACATAGTCGATAAAACATAGTCGATAAAATAAAGTCGTTAAAAAAAGTCGATAAAACAAAGTCGATAAAACAAAGTCGATAAAACAAAGTCGATAAAACAAAGTCGATAAAACAAAGTCGATAAAACAAAGTCGATACAACATAGTCGATAAAACATAGTCGATAAAACATAGTCGATAAAACATAGTCGATAAAACATAGTCGATAAAACATAGTCGATAAAACATAGTCAATAAAACATTGTCGATAAAACAAAGTCGATAAAACAAATTCGATAAAACAAAGTCGATAAAACAAAGTCGATAAAACATAGTCGATAAAACATTGTCGATAAAACATAGTCGATAAAACATAGTCGATGAAACATAGTCGATAAAACATAGTCGATAAAACATAGTCGATAAAACATAGTCGATAAAACATAGTCGATGAAACATAGTCGATAAAACAAAGTCGATAAAACAAAGGCAATAAATCAAATTCGATAAAACAAAGTCGATAAAACATTGTCGATAAAACATAGTCGATAAAACATAGTCGATGAAACATAGTCGATAAAACATAGTCGATGAAACATAGTCGATAAAACAAAGTCGATAAAACATATTCGATAAAACATAGTCGATAAAACATAGTCGATAAAACATAGTCGATAAAACATAGTCGATGAAACATAGTCGATAAAACAAAGTCGATAAAACAAAGGCAATAAATCAAATTCGATAAAACAAAGTCGATAAAACATTGTCGATAAAACATAGTCGATAAAACATAGTCGATGAAACATAGTCGATAAAACATAGTCAATGAAACATAGTCGATAAAACAAAGTCGATAAAACATATTCGATAAAACATAGTCGATAAAACATAGTCGATAAAACATAGTCGATAAAATAAAGTCGTTATAAAAGTCGATAAAACATAGTCGATGAAACATAGTCGATGAAACATAGTCGATAAAACAAAGTCGATAAAGCAAAGTCGATAACACAAAGTCGATAAATCAAATTCGATAAAACAAAGTCGATAAAACAAAGTCGATAAAACAGTGTCGATAAAACATTGTCGATAAAACATAGTCGATAAAAAATAGTCGATAAAACATATTCGATAAAACATAGTCGATAAAACATAGTCGATAAAACATAGTCGATAAAATCAAAGTCGTTAAAAAAAGTCGATAAAACAAAGTCGATAAAAAAATGTCGATAAAACGTAGTCGATAAAACGTAGTCGATAAAACATAGTCGATAAAACATAGTCGATAAAACATAGTCGATAAAACATTGTCGATAAAACATAGTCGATAAAACATAGTCAATGAAACATAGTCGATAAAACAAAGTCGATAAAACATATTCGATAAAACATAGTCGATGAAACATAGTCGATAAAACAAAGTCGATAAAACAAAGTCGATAAAACAAAGTCGATAAAACAAAGTCGATAAAACAAAGTCGATAAATCAAATTCGATAAAACAAAGTCTATAAAACAATGTCGATAAAACATAGTCGATAAAACATTGTCGATAAAACATAGTCGATAAAACATAGTCGATGAAACATAGTCGATAAAACAAAGTCGATAAAACATATTCGATAAAACATAGTCGATAAAACATAGTCGATAAAACATAGTCGATAAAACAAAGTCGATAAAACAAAGGCAATAAATCAAATTCGATAAAACAAAGTCGATAAAACATTGTCGATAAAACATAGTCGATAAAACATAGTCGATGAAACATAGTCGATAAAACATAGTCAATGAAACATAGTCGATAAAACAAAGTCGATAAAACATATTCGATAAAACATAGTCGATAAAACATAGTCGATAAAACATAGTCGATAAAATAAAGTCGTTATAAAAGTCGATAAAACATAGTCGATGAAACATATTCGATAAAACATAGTCGATAAAACATAGTCGATAAAACATAGTCGATAAAATAAAGTCGTTAAAAAAAGTCGATAAAACAAAGTCGATAAAACAAATTCGATAAAACAAAATCGATAAAACAAAGTCGATAAAACATATTCGACTAAACATAGTCGATAAAACATAGTCGATAAAACATAGTCGATAAAATAAAGTCGTTAAAAAAAGTCGATAAAACAAAGTCGATAAAACAAAGTCGATAAAACAAAGTCGATAAAACAAAGTCGATAAAACAAAGTCGATAAAACAAAGTCGATACAACATAGTCGATAAAACATAGTCGATAAAACATAGTCGATAAAACATAGTCGATAAAACATAGTCGATAAAACATAGTCGATAAAACATAGTCAATAAAACATTGTCGATAAAACAAAGTCGATAAAACAAATTCGATAAAACAAAGTCGATAAAACAAAGTCGATAAAACATAGTCGATAAAACATTGTCGATAAAACATAGTCGATAAAACATAGTCGATGAAACATAGTCGATAAAACATAGTCGATAAAACATAGTCGATAAAACATAGTCGATAAAACATAGTCGATGAAACATAGTCGATAAAACAAAGTCGATAAAACAAAGGCAATAAATCAAATTCGATAAAACAAAGTCGATAAAACATTGTCGATAAAACATAGTCGATAAAACATAGTCGATGAAACATAGTCGATAAAACATAGTCGATGAAACATAGTCGATAAAACAAAGTCGATAAAACATATTCGATAAAACATAGTCGATAAAACATAGTCGATAAAACATAGTCGATAAAACATAGTCGATGAAACATAGTCGATAAAACAAAGTCGATAAAACAAAGGCAATAAATCAAATTCGATAAAACAAAGTCGATAAAACATTGTCGATAAAACATAGTCGATAAAACATAGTCGATGAAACATAGTCGATAAAACATAGTCAATGAAACATAGTCGATAAAACAAAGTCGATAAAACATATTCGATAAAACATAGTCGATAAAACATAGTCGATAAAACATAGTCGATAAAATAAAGTCGTTATAAAAGTCGATAAAACATAGTCGATGAAACATAGTCGATGAAACATAGTCGATAAAACAAAGTCGATAAAACAAAGTCGATAAAGCAAAGTCGATAACACAAAGTCGATAAATCAAATTCGATAAAACAAAGTCGATAAAACAAAGTCGATAAAACAGTGTCGATAAAACATTGTCGATAAAACATAGTCGATAAAAAATAGTCGATAAAACATAGTCGATGAAACATAGTCGATAAAACAAAGTCGATAAAACAAAGGCAATAAATCAAATTCGATAAAACAAAGTCGATAAAACATTGTCGATAAAACATAGTCGATAAAACATAGTCGATGAAACATAGTCGATAAAACATAGTCAATGAAACATAGTCGATAAAACAAAGTCGATAAAACATATTCGATAAAACATAGTCGATAAAACATAGTCGATAAAACATAGTCGATAAAATAAAGTCGTTATAAAAGTCGATAAAACATAGTCGATGAATCATAGTCGATGAAACATAGTCGATAAAACAAAGTCGATAAAACAAAGTCGATAAAGCAAAGTCGATAACACAAAGTCGATAAATCAAATTCGATAAAACAAAGTCGATAAAACAAAGTCGATAAAACAGTGTCGATAAAACATTGTCGATAAAACATAGTCGATAAAAAATAGTCGATAAAACATATTCGATAAAACATAGTCGATAAAACATAGTCGATAAAACATAGTCGATAAAATCAAAGTCGTTAAAAAAAGTCGATAAAACAAAGTCGATAAAAAAATGTCGATAAAACGTAGTCGATAAAACGTAGTCGATAAAACATAGTCGATAAAACATAGTCGATAAAACATAGTCGATAAAACATTGTCGATAAAACATAGTCGATAAAACATAGTCGATGAAACATAGTCGATAAAACAAAGTCGATAAAACAAAGTCGATAAAACAAAGTCGATAAAACAAAGTCGATAAAACAAAGTCGATAAATCAAATTCGATAAAACAAAGTCTATAAAACAATGTCGATAAAACATAGTCGATAAAACATTGTCGATAAAACATAGTCGATAAAACATAGTCGATAAAACATAGTCGATAAAATAAAGTCGTTAAAAAAAGTCGATAAAACAAAGTCGATAAAACAAATTCGATAAAACAAAATCGATAAAACAAAGTCGATAAAACATATTCGACTAAACATAGTCGATAAAACATAGTCGATAAAACATAGTCGATAAAATAAAGTCGTTAAAAAAAGTCGATAAAACAAAGTCGATAAAACAAAGTCGATAAAACAAAGTCGATAAAACAAAGTCGATAAAACAAAGTCGATAAAACAAAGTCGATACAACATAGTCGATAAAACATAGTCGATAAAACATAGTCGATAAAACATAGTCGATAAAACATAGTCGATAAAACATAGTCGATAAAACATAGTCAATAAAACATTGTCGATAAAACAAAGTCGATAAAACAAATTCGATAAAACAAAGTCGATAAAACAAAGTCGATAAAACATAGTCGATAAAACATTGTCGATAAAACATAGTCGATAAAACATAGTCGATGAAACATAGTCGATAAAACATAGTCGATAAAACATAGTCGATAAAACATAGTCGATAAAACATAGTCGATGAAACATAGTCGATAAAACAAAGTCGATAAAACAAAGGCAATAAATCAAATTCGATAAAACAAAGTCGATAAAACATTGTCGATAAAACATAGTCGATAAAACATAGTCGATGAAACATAGTCGATAAAACATAGTCGATGAAACATAGTCGATAAAACAAAGTCGATAAAACATATTCGATAAAACATAGTCGATAAAACATAGTCGATAAAACATAGTCGATAAAACATAGTCGATGAAACATAGTCGATAAAACAAAGTCGATAAAACAAAGGCAATAAATCAAATTCGATAAAACAAAGTCGATAAAACATTGTCGATAAAACATAGTCGATAAAACATAGTCGATGAAACATAGTCGATAAAACATAGTCAATGAAACATAGTCGATAAAACAAAGTCGATAAAACATATTCGATAAAACATAGTCGATAAAACATAGTCGATAAAACATAGTCGATAAAATAAAGTCGTTATAAAAGTCGATAAAACATAGTCGATGAAACATAGTCGATGAAACATAGTCGATAAAACAAAGTCGATAAAACAAAGTCGATAAAGCAAAGTCGATAACACAAAGTCGATAAATCAAATTCGATAAAACAAAGTCGATAAAACAAAGTCGATAAAACAGTGTCGATAAAACATTGTCGATAAAACATAGTCGATAAAAAATAGTCGATAAAACAAATTCGATAAAACAAAATCGATAAAACAAAGTCGATAAAACATATTCGACTAAACATAGTCGATAAAACATAGTCGATAAAACATAGTCGATAAAATAAAGTCGTTAAAAAAAGTCGATAAAACAAAGTCGATAAAACAAAGTCGATAAAACAAAGTCGATAAAACAAAGTCGATAAAACAAAGTCGATAAAACAAAGTCGATACAACATAGTCGATAAAACATAGTCGATAAAACATAGTCGATAAAATAAAGTCGTTATAAAAGTCGATAAAACATAGTCGATGAAACATAGTCGATGAAACATAGTCGATAAAACAAAGTCGATAAAACAAAGTCGATAAAGCAAAGTCGATAACACAAAGTCGATAAATCAAATTCGATAAAACAAAGTCGATAAAACAAAGTCGATAAAACAGTGTCGATAAAACATTGTCGATAAAACATAGTCGATAAAAAATAGTCGATAAAACATAGTCGATGAAACATAGTCGATAAAACAAAGTCGATAAAACATATTCGATAAAACATAGTCGATAAAACATAGTCGATAAAACATAGTCGATAAAATAAAGTCGTTATAAAAGTCGATAAAACATAGTCGATGAAACATAGTCGATGAAACATAGTCGATAAAACAAAGTCGATAAAACAAAGTCGATAAAGCAAAGTCGATAACACAAAGTCGATAAATCAAATTCGATAAAACAAAGTCGATAAAACAAAGTCGATAAAACAGTGTCGATAAAACATTGTCGATAAAACATAGTCGATAAAAAATAGTCGATAAAACATATTCGATAAAACATAGTCGATAAAACATAGTCGATAAAACATAGTCGATAAAATCAAAGTCGTTAAAAAAAGTCGATAAAACAAAGTCGATAAAAAAATGTCGATAAAACGTAGTCGATAAAACGTAGTCGATAAAACATAGTCGATAAAACATAGTCGATAAAACATAGTCGATAAAACATTGTCGATAAAACATAGTCGATAAAACATAGTCGATGAAACATAGTCGATAAAACAAAGTCGATAAAACAAAGTCGATAAAACAAAGTCGATAAAACAAAGTCGATAAAACAAAGTCGATAAATCAAATTCGATAAAACAAAGTCTATAAAACAATGTCGATAAAACATAGTCGATAAAACATTGTCGATAAAACATAGTCGATAAAACATAGTCGATAAAACATAGTCGATGAAACATAGTCGATAAAACAAAGTCGATAAAACATATTCGATAAAACATAGTCGATAAAACATAGTCGATAAAACATAGTCGATAAAACAAAGTCGATAAAACAAAGGCAATAAATCAAATTCGATAAAACAAAGTCGATAAAACATTGTCGATAAAACATAGTCGATAAAACATAGTCGATGAAACATAGTCGATAAAACATAGTCAATGAAACATAGTCGATAAAACAAAGTCGATAAAACATATTCGATAAAACATAGTCGATAAAACATAGTCGATAAAACATAGTCGATAAAATAAAGTCGTTAAAAAAAGTCGATAAAACAAAGTCGATAAAACAAATTCGATAAAACAAAATCGATAAAACAAAGTCGATAAAACATATTCGACTAAACATAGTCGATAAAACATAGTCGATAAAACATAGTCGATAAAATAAAGTCGTTAAAAAAAGTCGATAAAACAAAGTCGATAAAACAAAGTCGATAAAACAAAGTCGATAAAACAAAGTCGATAAAACAAAGTCGATAAAACAAAGTCGATACAACATAGTCGATAAAACATAGTCGATAAAACATAGTCGATAAAATAAAGTCGTTATAAAAGTCGATAAAACATAGTCGATGAAACATAGTCGATGAAACATAGTCGATAAAACAAAGTCGATAAAACAAAGTCGATAAAGCAAAGTCGATAACACAAAGTCGATAAATCAAATTCGATAAAACAAAGTCGATAAAACAAAGTCGATAAAACAGTGTCGATAAAACATTGTCGATAAAACATAGTCGATAAAAAATAGTCGATAAAACATAGTCGATGAAACATAGTCGATAAAACAAAGTCGATAAAACATATTCGATAAAACATAGTCGATAAAACATAGTCGATAAAACATAGTCGATAAAATAAAGTCGTTATAAAAGTCGATAAAACATAGTCGATGAAACATAGTCGATGAAACATAGTCGATAAAACAAAGTCGATAAAACAAAGTCGATAAAGCAAAGTCGATAACACAAAGTCGATAAATCAAATTCGATAAAACAAAGTCGATAAAACAAAGTCGATAAAACAGTGTCGATAAAACATTGTCGATAAAACATAGTCGATAAAAAATAGTCGATAAAACATATTCGATAAAACATAGTCGATAAAACATAGTCGATAAAACATAGTCGATAAAATCAAAGTCGTTAAAAAAAGTCGATAAAACAAAGTCGATAAAAAAATGTCGATAAAACGTAGTCGATAAAACATAGTCGATAAAACATAGTCGATAAAACATAGTCGATAAAACATTGTCGATAAAACATAGTCGATAAAACATAGTCGATGAAACATAGTCGATAAAACAAAGTCGATAAAACAAAGTCGATAAAACAAAGTCGATAAAACAAAGTCGATAAAACAAAGTCGATAAATCAAATTCGATAAAACAAAGTCTATAAAACAATGTCGATAAAACATAGTCGATAAAACATTGTCGATAAAACATAGTCGATAAAACATAGTCGATAAAACATAGTCGATGAAACATAGTCGATAAAACAAAGTCGATAAAACATATTCGATAAAACATAGTCGATAAAACATAGTCGATAAAACATAGTCGATAAAACAAAGTCGATAAAACAAAGGCAATAAATCAAATTCGATAAAACAAAGTCGATAAAACATTGTCGATAAAACATAGTCGATAAAACATAGTCGATGAAACATAGTCGATAAAACATAGTCAATGAAACATAGTCGATAAAACAAAGTCGATAAAACATATTCGATAAAACATAGTCGATAAAACATAGTCGATAAAACATAGTCGATAAAATAAAGTCGTTATTAAAGTCGATAAAACATAGTCGATGAAACATAGTCGATGAAACATAGTCGATAAAACAAAGTCGATAAAACAAAGTCGATAAAGCAAAGTCGATAACACAAAGTCGATAAATCAAATTCGATAAAACAAAGTCGATAAAACAAAGTCGATAAAACAGTGTCGATAAAACATTGTCGATAAAACATAGTCGATAAAAAATAGTCGATAAAACATATTCGATAAAACATAGTCGATAAAACATAGTCGATAAAACATAGTCGATAAAATCAAAGTCGTTAAAAAAAGTCGATAAAACAAAGTCGATAAAAAAATGTCGATAAAACGTAGTCGATAAAACATAGTCGATAAAACATAGTCGATAAAACATAGTCGATAAAACATAGTCGATAAAACATTGTCGATAAAACATAGTCGATAAAACATAGTCGATGAAACATAGTCGATAAAACAAAGTCGATAAAACATATTCGATAAAACATAGTCGATAAAACATAGTCGATAAAACATAGTCGATAAAATAAAGTCGTTAAAAAAAGTCGATAAAACAAAGTCGATAAAACAAATTCGATAAAACAAAATCGATAAAACAAAGTCGATAAAACATATTCGACTAAACATAGTCGATAAAACATAGTCGATAAAACATAGTCGATAAAATAAAGTCGTTAAAAAAAGTCGATAAAACAAAGTCGATAAAACAAAGTCGATAAAACAAAGTCGATAAAACAAAGTCGATAAAACAAAGTCGATACAACATAGTCGATAAAACATAGTCGATAAAACATAGTCGATAAAACATAGTCGATAAAACATAGTCGATAAAACATAGTCGATAAAACATAGTCAATAAAACATTGTCGATAAAACAAAGTCGATAAAACAAATTCGATAAAACAAAGTCGATAAAACAAAGTCGATAAAACATAGTCGATAAAACATTGTCGATAAAACATAGTCGATAAAACATAGTCGATGAAACATTGTCCATAAAACAAAGTCGATAAAACATATTCGATAAAACATAGTCGATAAAACATAGTCGATAAAACATAGTCGATAAAATAAAGTCGTTAAAAAAAGTCGATAAAACAAAGTCGATAAAACAAATTCGATAAAACAAAATCGATAAAACAAAGTCGATAAAACATATTCGACTAAACATAGTCGATAAAACATAGTCGATAAAACATAGTCGATAAAATAAAGTCGTTAAAAAAAGTCGATAAAACAAAGTCGATAAAACAAAGTCGATAAAACAAAGTCGATAAAACAAAGTCGATAAAACAAAGTCGATAAAACAAAGTCGATACAACATAGTCGATAAAACATAGTCGATAAAACATAGTCGATAAAACATAGTCGATAAAACATAGTCGATAAAACATAGTCGATGAAACATAGTCGATAAAACAAAGTCGATAAAACAAAGTCGATAAAACAAAGTCGATAAAACAAAGTCGATAAAACAAAGTCGATAAATCAAATTCGATAAAACAAAGTCTATAAAACAATGTCGATAAAACATAGTCGATAAAACATTGTCGATAAAACATAGTCGATAAAACATAGTCGATAAAACATAGTCGATGAAACATAGTCGATAAAACAAAGTCGATAAAACATATTCGATAAAACATAGTCGATAAAACATAGTCGATAAAACATAGTCGATAAAATAAAGTCGTTAAAAAAAGTCGATAAAACAAAGTCGATAAAACAAATTCGATAAAACAAAATCGATAAAACAAAGTCGATAAAACATATTCGACTAAACATAGTCGATAAAACATAGTCGATAAAACATAGTCGATAAAATAAAGTCGTTAAAAAAAGTCGATAAAACAAAGTCGATAAAACAAAGTCGATAAAACAAAGTCGATAAAACAAAGTCGATAAAACAAAGTCGATAAAACAAAGTCGATACAACATAGTCGATAAAACATAGTCGATAAAACATAGTCGATAAAACATAGTCGATAAAACATAGTCGATAAAACATAGTCGATGAAACATAGTCGATAAAACAAAGTCGATAAAACAAAGTCGATAAAACAAAGTCGATAAAACAAAGTCGATAAAACAAAGTCGATAAATCAAATTCGATAAAACAAAGTCTATAAAACAATGTCGATAAAACATAGTCGATAAAACATTGTCGATAAAACATAGTCGATAAAACATAGTCGATAAAACATAGTCGATGAAACATAGTCGATAAAACAAAGTCGATAAAACATATTCGATAAAACATAGTCGATAAAACATAGTCGATAAAACATAGTCGATAAAACAAAGTCGATAAAACAAAGGCAATAAATCAAATTCGATAAAACAAAGTCGATAAAACATTGTCGATAAAACATAGTCGATAAAACATAGTCGATGAAACATAGTCGATAAAACATAGTCAATGAAACATAGTCGATAAAACAAAGTCGATAAAACATATTCGATAAAACATAGTCGATAAAACATAGTCGATAAAACATAGTCGATAAAATAAAGTCGTTAAAAAAAGTCGATAAAACAAAGTCGATAAAACAAATTCGATAAAACAAAATCGATAAAACAAAGTCGATAAAACATATTCGACTAAACATAGTCGATAAAACATAGTCGATAAAACATAGTCGATAAAATAAAGTCGTTAAAAAAAGTCGATAAAACAAAGTCGATAAAACAAAGTCGATAAAACAAAGTCGATAAAACAAAGTCGATAAAACAAAGTCGATAAAACAAAGTCGATACAACATAGTCGATAAAACATAGTCGATAAAACATAGTCGATAAAATAAAGTCGTTATAAAAGTCGATAAAACATAGTCGATGAAACATAGTCGATGAAACATAGTCGATAAAACAAAGTCGATAAAACAAAGTCGATAAAGCAAAGTCGATAACACAAAGTCGATAAATCAAATTCGATAAAACAAAGTCGATAAAACAAAGTCGATAAAACAGTGTCGATAAAACATTGTCGATAAAACATAGTCGATAAAAAATAGTCGATAAAACATAGTCGATGAAACATAGTCGATAAAACAAAGTCGATAAAACATATTCGATAAAACATAGTCGATAAAACATAGTCGATAAAACATAGTCGATAAAATAAAGTCGTTATAAAAGTCGATAAAACATAGTCGATGAAACATAGTCGATGAAACATAGTCGATAAAACAAAGTCGATAAAACAAAGTCGATAAAGCAAAGTCGATAACACAAAGTCGATAAATCAAATTCGATAAAACAAAGTCGATAAAACAAAGTCGATAAAACAGTGTCGATAAAACATTGTCGATAAAACATAGTCGATAAAAAATAGTCGATAAAACATATTCGATAAAACATAGTCGATAAAACATAGTCGATAAAACATAGTCGATAAAATCAAAGTCGTTAAAAAAAGTCGATAAAACAAAGTCGATAAAAAAATGTCGATAAAACGTAGTCGATAAAACATAGTCGATAAAACATAGTCGATAAAACATAGTCGATAAAACATTGTCGATAAAACATAGTCGATAAAACATAGTCGATGAAACATAGTCGATAAAACAAAGTCGATAAAACAAAGTCGATAAAACAAAGTCGATAAAACAAAGTCGATAAAACAAAGTCGATAAATCAAATTCGATAAAACAAAGTCTATAAAACAATGTCGATAAAACATAGTCGATAAAACATTGTCGATAAAACATAGTCGATAAAACATAGTCGATAAAACATAGTCGATGAAACATAGTCGATAAAACAAAGTCGATAAAACATATTCGATAAAACATAGTCGATAAAACATAGTCGATAAAACATAGTCGATAAAACAAAGTCGATAAAACAAAGGCAATAAATCAAATTCGATAAAACAAAGTCGATAAAACATTGTCGATAAAACATAGTCGATAAAACATAGTCGATGAAACATAGTCGATAAAACATAGTCAATGAAACATAGTCGATAAAACAAAGTCGATAAAACATATTCGATAAAACATAGTCGATAAAACATAGTCGATAAAACATAGTCGATAAAATAAAGTCGTTATTAAAGTCGATAAAACATAGTCGATGAAACATAGTCGATGAAACATAGTCGATAAAACAAAGTCGATAAAACAAAGTCGATAAAGCAAAGTCGATAACACAAAGTCGATAAATCAAATTCGATAAAACAAAGTCGATAAAACAAAGTCGATAAAACAGTGTCGATAAAACATTGTCGATAAAACATAGTCGATAAAAAATAGTCGATAAAACATATTCGATAAAACATAGTCGATAAAACATAGTCGATAAAACATAGTCGATAAAATCAAAGTCGTTAAAAAAAGTCGATAAAACAAAGTCGATAAAAAAATGTCGATAAAACGTAGTCGATAAAACATAGTCGATAAAACATAGTCGATAAAACATAGTCGATAAAACATAGTCGATAAAACATTGTCGATAAAACATAGTCGATAAAACATAGTCGATGAAACATAGTCGATAAAACAAAGTCGATAAAACATATTCGATAAAACATAGTCGATAAAACATAGTCGATAAAACATAGTCGATAAAATAAAGTCGTTAAAAAAAGTCGATAAAACAAAGTCGATAAAACAAATTCGATAAAACAAAATCGATAAAACAAAGTCGATAAAACATATTCGACTAAACATAGTCGATAAAACATTGTCGATAAAACATAGTCGATAAAATAAAGTCGTTAAAAAAAGTCGATAAAACAAAGTCGATAAAACAAAGTCGATAAAACAAAGTCGATAAAACAAAGTCGATAAAACAAAGTCGATAAAACAAAGTCGATACAACATAGTCGATAAAACATAGTCGATAAAACATAGTCGATAAAACATAGTCGATAAAACATAGTCGATAAAACATAGTCGATAAAACATAGTCAATAAAACATTGTCGATAAAACAAAGTCGATAAAACAAATTCGATAAAACAAAGTCGATAAAACAAAGTCGATAAAACATAGTCGATAAAACATTGTCGATAAAACATAGTCGATAAAACATAGTCGATGAAACATTGTCCATAAAACAAAGTCGATAAAACATATTCGATAAAACATAGTCGATAAAACATAGTCGATAAAACATAGTCGATAAAATAAAGTCGTTAAAAAAAGTCGATAAAACAAAGTCGATAAAACAAATTCGATAAAACAAAATCGATAAAACAAAGTCGATAAAACATATTCGACTAAACATAGTCGATAAAACATAGTCGATAAAACATAGTCGATAAAATAAAGTCGTTAAAAAAAGTCGATAAAACAAAGTCGATAAAACAAAGTCGATAAAACAAAGTCGATAAAACAAAGTCGATAAAACAAAGTCGATAAAACAAAGTCGATACAACATAGTCGATAAAACATAGTCGATAAAACATAGTCGATAAAACATAGTCGATAAAACATAGTCGATAAAACATAGTCGATAAAACATAGTCAATAAAACATTGTCGATAAAACAAAGTCGATAAAACAAATTCGATAAAACAAAGTCGATAAAACAAAGTCGATAAAACATAGTCGATAAAACATTGTCGATAAAACATAGTCGATAAAACATAGTCGATGAAACATAGTCGATAAAACATAGTCGATAAAACATAGTCGATAAAACATAGTCGATAAAACATAGTCGATGAAACATAGTCGATAAAACAAAGTCGATAAAACAAAGGCAATAAATCAAATTCGATAAAACAAAGTCGATAAAATAAAGTCGTTAAAAAAAGTCGATAAAACAAAGTCGATAAAACAAATTCGATAAAACAAAATCGATAAAACAAAGTCGATAAAACATATTCGACTAAACATAGTCGATAAAACATAGTCGATAAAACATAGTCGATAAAATAAAGTCGTTAAAAAAAGTCGATAAAACAAAGTCGATAAAACAAAGTCGATAAAACAAAGTCGATAAAACAAAGTCGATAAAACAAAGTCGATAAAACAAAGTCGATACAACATAGTCGATAAAACATAGTCGATAAAACATAGTCGATAAAATAAAGTCGTTATAAAAGTCGATAAAACATAGTCGATGAAACATAGTCGATGAAACATAGTCGATAAAACAAAGTCGATAAAACAAAGTCGATAAAGCAAAGTCGATAACACAAAGTCGATAAATCAAATTCGATAAAACAAAGTCGATAAAACAAAGTCGATAAAACAGTGTCGATAAAACATTGTCGATAAAACATAGTCGATAAAAAATAGTCGATAAAACATAGTCGATGAAACATAGTCGATAAAACAAAGTCGATAAAACATATTCGATAAAACATAGTCGATAAAACATAGTCGATAAAACATAGTCGATAAAATAAAGTCGTTATAAAAGTCGATAAAACATAGTCGATGAAACATAGTCGATGAAACATAGTCGATAAAACAAAGTCGATAAAACAAAGTCGATAAAGCAAAGTCGATAACACAAAGTCGATAAATCAAATTCGATAAAACAAAGTCGATAAAACAAAGTCGATAAAACAGTGTCGATAAAACATTGTCGATAAAACATAGTCGATAAAAAATAGTCGATAAAACATATTCGATAAAACATAGTCGATAAAACATAGTCGATAAAACATAGTCGATAAAATCAAAGTCGTTAAAAAAAGTCGATAAAACAAAGTCGATAAAAAAATGTCGATAAAACGTAGTCGATAAAACATAGTCGATAAAACATAGTCGATAAAACATAGTCGATAAAACATTGTCGATAAAACATAGTCGATAAAACATAGTCGATGAAACATAGTCGATAAAACAAAGTCGATAAAACAAAGTCGATAAAACAAAGTCGATAAAACAAAGTCGATAAAACAAAGTCGATAAATCAAATTCGATAAAACAAAGTCTATAAAACAATGTCGATAAAACATAGTCGATAAAACATTGTCGATAAAACATAGTCGATAAAACATAGTCGATAAAACATAGTCGATGAAACATAGTCGATAAAACAAAGTCGATAAAACATATTCGATAAAACATAGTCGATAAAACATAGTCGATAAAACATAGTCGATAAAACAAAGTCGATAAAACAAAGGCAATAAATCAAATTCGATAAAACAAAGTCGATAAAACATTGTCGATAAAACATAGTCGATAAAACATAGTCGATGAAACATAGTCGATAAAACATAGTCAATGAAACATAGTCGATAAAACAAAGTCGATAAAACATATTCGATAAAACATAGTCGATAAAACATAGTCGATAAAACATAGTCGATAAAATAAAGTCGTTATTAAAGTCGATAAAACATAGTCGATGAAACATAGTCGATGAAACATAGTCGATAAAACAAAGTCGATAAAACAAAGTCGATAAAGCAAAGTCGATAACACAAAGTCGATAAATCAAATTCGATAAAACAAAGTCGATAAAACAAAGTCGATAAAACAGTGTCGATAAAACATTGTCGATAAAACATAGTCGATAAAAAATAGTCGATAAAACATATTCGATAAAACATAGTCGATAAAACATAGTCGATAAAACATAGTCGATAAAATCAAAGTCGTTAAAAAAAGTCGATAAAACAAAGTCGATAAAAAAATGTCGATAAAACGTAGTCGATAAAACATAGTCGATAAAACATAGTCGATAAAACATAGTCGATAAAACATAGTCGATAAAACATTGTCGATAAAACATAGTCGATAAAACATAGTCGATGAAACATAGTCGATAAAACAAAGTCGATAAAACATATTCGATAAAACATAGTCGATAAAACATAGTCGATAAAACATAGTCGATAAAATAAAGTCGTTAAAAAAAGTCGATAAAACAAAGTCGATAAAACAAATTCGATAAAACAAAATCGATAAAACAAAGTCGATAAAACATATTCGACTAAACATAGTCGATAAAACATAGTCGATAAAACATAGTCGATAAAATAAAGTCGTTAAAAAAAGTCGATAAAACAAAGTCGATAAAACAAAGTCGATAAAACAAAGTCGATAAAACAAAGTCGATAAAACAAAGTCGATACAACATAGTCGATAAAACATAGTCGATAAAACATAGTCGATAAAACATAGTCGATAAAACATAGTCGATAAAACATAGTCGATAAAACATAGTCAATAAAACATTGTCGATAAAACAAAGTCGATAAAACAAATTCGATAAAACAAAGTCGATAAAACAAAGTCGATAAAACATAGTCGATAAAACATTGTCGATAAAACATAGTCGATAAAACATAGTCGATGAAACATTGTCCATAAAACAAAGTCGATAAAACATATTCGATAAAACATAGTCGATAAAACATAGTCGATAAAACATAGTCGATAAAATAAAGTCGTTAAAAAAAGTCGATAAAACAAAGTCGATAAAACAAATTCGATAAAACAAAATCGATAAAACAAAGTCGATAAAACATATTCGACTAAACATAGTCGATAAAACATAGTCGATAAAACATAGTCGATAAAATAAAGTCGTTAAAAAAAGTCGATAAAACAAAGTCGATAAAACAAAGTCGATAAAACAAAGTCGATAAAACAAAGTCGATAAAACAAAGTCGATAAAACAAAGTCGATACAACATAGTCGATAAAACATAGTCGATAAAACATAGTCGATAAAACATAGTCGATAAAACATAGTCGATAAAACATAGTCGATGAAACATAGTCGATAAAACAAAGTCGATAAAACAAAGTCGATAAAACAAAGTCGATAAAACAAAGTCGATAAAACAAAGTCGATAAATCAAATTCGATAAAACAAAGTCTATAAAACAATGTCGATAAAACATAGTCGATAAAACATTGTCGATAAAACATAGTCGATAAAACATAGTCGATAAAACATAGTCGATGAAACATAGTCGATAAAACAAAGTCGATAAAACATATTCGATAAAACATAGTCGATAAAACATAGTCGATAAAACATAGTCGATAAAATAAAGTCGTTAAAAAAAGTCGATAAAACAAAGTCGATAAAACAAATTCGATAAAACAAAATCGATAAAACAAAGTCGATAAAACATATTCGACTAAACATAGTCGATAAAACATAGTCGATAAAACATAGTCGATAAAATAAAGTCGTTAAAAAAAGTCGATAAAACAAAGTCGATAAAACAAAGTCGATAAAACAAAGTCGATAAAACAAAGTCGATAAAACAAAGTCGATAAAACAAAGTCGATACAACATAGTCGATAAAACATAGTCGATAAAACATAGTCGATAAAACATAGTCGATAAAACATAGTCGATAAAACATAGTCGATGAAACATAGTCGATAAAACAAAGTCGATAAAACAAAGTCGATAAAACAAAGTCGATAAAACAAAGTCGATAAAACAAAGTCGATAAATCAAATTCGATAAAACAAAGTCTATAAAACAATGTCGATAAAACATAGTCGATAAAACATTGTCGATAAAACATAGTCGATAAAACATAGTCGATAAAACATAGTCGATGAAACATAGTCGATAAAACAAAGTCGATAAAACATATTCGATAAAACATAGTCGATAAAACATAGTCGATAAAACATAGTCGATAAAACAAAGTCGATAAAACAAAGGCAATAAATCAAATTCGATAAAACAAAGTCGATAAAACATTGTCGATAAAACATAGTCGATAAAACATAGTCGATGAAACATAGTCGATAAAACATAGTCAATGAAACATAGTCGATAAAACAAAGTCGATAAAACATATTCGATAAAACATAGTCGATAAAACATAGTCGATAAAACATAGTCGATAAAATAAAGTCGTTAAAAAAAGTCGATAAAACAAAGTCGATAAAACAAATTCGATAAAACAAAATCGATAAAACAAAGTCGATAAAACATATTCGACTAAACATAGTCGATAAAACATAGTCGATAAAACATAGTCGATAAAATAAAGTCGTTAAAAAAAGTCGATAAAACAAAGTCGATAAAACAAAGTCGATAAAACAAAGTCGATAAAACAAAGTCGATAAAACAAAGTCGATAAAACAAAGTCGATACAACATAGTCGATAAAACATAGTCGATAAAACATAGTCGATAAAATAAAGTCGTTATAAAAGTCGATAAAACATAGTCGATGAAACATAGTCGATGAAACATAGTCGATAAAACAAAGTCGATAAAACAAAGTCGATAAAGCAAAGTCGATAACACAAAGTCGATAAATCAAATTCGATAAAACAAAGTCGATAAAACAAAGTCGATAAAACAGTGTCGATAAAACATTGTCGATAAAACATAGTCGATAAAAAATAGTCGATAAAACATAGTCGATGAAACATAGTCGATAAAACAAAGTCGATAAAACATATTCGATAAAACATAGTCGATAAAACATAGTCGATAAAACATAGTCGATAAAATAAAGTCGTTATAAAAGTCGATAAAACATAGTCGATGAAACATAGTCGATGAAACATAGTCGATAAAACAAAGTCGATAAAACAAAGTCGATAAAGCAAAGTCGATAACACAAAGTCGATAAATCAAATTCGATAAAACAAAGTCGATAAAACAAAGTCGATAAAACAGTGTCGATAAAACATTGTCGATAAAACATAGTCGATAAAAAATAGTCGATAAAACATATTCGATAAAACATAGTCGATAAAACATAGTCGATAAAACATAGTCGATAAAATCAAAGTCGTTAAAAAAAGTCGATAAAACAAAGTCGATAAAAAAATGTCGATAAAACGTAGTCGATAAAACATAGTCGATAAAACATAGTCGATAAAACATAGTCGATAAAACATTGTCGATAAAACATAGTCGATAAAACATAGTCGATGAAACATAGTCGATAAAACAAAGTCGATAAAACAAAGTCGATAAAACAAAGTCGATAAAACAAAGTCGATAAAACAAAGTCGATAAATCAAATTCGATAAAACAAAGTCTATAAAACAATGTCGATAAAACATAGTCGATAAAACATTGTCGATAAAACATAGTCGATAAAACATAGTCGATAAAACATAGTCGATGAAACATAGTCGATAAAACAAAGTCGATAAAACATATTCGATAAAACATAGTCGATAAAACATAGTCGATAAAACATAGTCGATAAAACAAAGTCGATAAAACAAAGGCAATAAATCAAATTCGATAAAACAAAGTCGATAAAACATTGTCGATAAAACATAGTCGATAAAACATAGTCGATGAAACATAGTCGATAAAACATAGTCAATGAAACATAGTCGATAAAACAAAGTCGATAAAACATATTCGATAAAACATAGTCGATAAAACATAGTCGATAAAACATAGTCGATAAAATAAAGTCGTTATTAAAGTCGATAAAACATAGTCGATGAAACATAGTCGATGAAACATAGTCGATAAAACAAAGTCGATAAAACAAAGTCGATAAAGCAAAGTCGATAACACAAAGTCGATAAATCAAATTCGATAAAACAAAGTCGATAAAACAAAGTCGATAAAACAGTGTCGATAAAACATTGTCGATAAAACATAGTCGATAAAAAATAGTCGATAAAACATATTCGATAAAACATAGTCGATAAAACATAGTCGATAAAACATAGTCGATAAAATCAAAGTCGTTAAAAAAAGTCGATAAAACAAAGTCGATAAAAAAATGTCGATAAAACGTAGTCGATAAAACATAGTCGATAAAACATAGTCGATAAAACATAGTCGATAAAACATAGTCGATAAAACATTGTCGATAAAACATAGTCGATAAAACATAGTCGATGAAACATAGTCGATAAAACAAAGTCGATAAAACATATTCGATAAAACATAGTCGATAAAACATAGTCGATAAAACATAGTCGATAAAATAAAGTCGTTAAAAAAAGTCGATAAAACAAAGTCGATAAAACAAATTCGATAAAACAAAATCGATAAAACAAAGTCGATAAAACATATTCGACTAAACATAGTCGATAAAACATAGTCGATAAAACATAGTCGATAAAATAAAGTCGTTAAAAAAAGTCGATAAAACAAAGTCGATAAAACAAAGTCGATAAAACAAAGTCGATAAAACAAAGTCGATAAAACAAAGTCGATAAAACAAAGTCGATACAACATAGTCGATAAAACATAGTCGATAAAACATAGTCGATAAAACATAGTCGATAAAACATAGTCGATAAAACATAGTCGATAAAACATAGTCAATAAAACATTGTCGATAAAACAAAGTCGATAAAACAAATTCGATAAAACAAAGTCGATAAAACAAAGTCGATAAAACATAGTCGATAAAACATTGTCGATAAAACATAGTCGATAAAACATAGTCGATGAAACATTGTCCATAAAACAAAGTCGATAAAACATATTCGATAAAACATAGTCGATAAAACATAGTCGATAAAACATAGTCGATAAAATAAAGTCGTTAAAAAAAGTCGATAAAACAAAGTCGATAAAACAAATTCGATAAAACAAAATCGATAAAACAAAGTCGATAAAACATATTCGACTAAACATAGTCGATAAAACATAGTCGATAAAACATAGTCGATAAAATAAAGTCGTTAAAAAAAGTCGATAAAACAAAGTCGATAAAACAAAGTCGATAAAACAAAGTCGATAAAACAAAGTCGATAAAACAAAGTCGATAAAACAAAGTCGATACAACATAGTCGATAAAACATAGTCGATAAAACATAGTCGATAAAACATAGTCGATAAAACATAGTCGATAAAACATAGTCGATAAAACATAGTCAATAAAACATTGTCGATAAAACAAAGTCGATAAAACAAATTCGATAAAACAAAGTCGATAAAACAAAGTCGATAAAACATAGTCGATAAAACATTGTCGATAAAACATAGTCGATAAAACATAGTCGATGAAACATAGTCGATAAAACATAGTCGATAAAACATAGTCGATAAAACATAGTCGATAAAACATAGTCGATGAAACATAGTCGATAAAACAAAGTCGATAAAACAAAGGCAATAAATCAAATTCGATAAAACAAAGTCGATAAAACATTGTCGATAAAACATAGTCGATAAAACATAGTCGATGAAACATAGTCGATAAAACATAGTCGATGAAACATAGTCGATAAAACAAAGTCGATAAAACAAAGTCGATAAAACAAAGTCGATAAAACAAAGTCGATAAAACAAAGTCGATAAAACAAAGTCGATACAACATAGTCGATAAAACATAGTCGATAAAACATAGTCGATAAAACATAGTCGATAAAACATAGTCGATAAAACATAGTCGATAAAACATAGTCGATGAAACATAGTCGATAAAACAAAGTCGATAAAACAAAGGCAATAAATCAAATTCGATAAAACAAAGTCGATAAAACATTGTCGATAAAACATAGTCGATAAAACATAGTCGATGAAACATAGTCGATAAAACATAGTCAATGAAACATAGTCGATAAAACAAAGTCGATAAAACATATTCGATAAAACATAGTCGATAAAACATAGTCGATAAAACATAGTCGATAAAATAAAGTCGTTATAAAAGTCGATAAAACATAGTCGATGAAACATAGTCGATGAAACATAGTCGATAAAACAAAGTCGATAAAACAAAGTCGATAAAGCAAAGTCGATAACACAAAGTCGATAAATCAAATTCGATAAAACAAAGTCGATAAAACAAAGTCGATAAAACAGTGTCGATAAAACATTGTCGATAAAACATAGTCGATAAAAAATAGTCGATAAAACATATTCGATAAAACATAGTCGATAAAACATAGTCGATAAAACATAGTCGATAAAATCAAAGTCGTTAAAAAAAGTCGATAAAACAAAGTCGATAAAAAAATGTCGATAAAACGTAGTCGATAAAACGTAGTCGATAAAACATAGTCGATAAAACATAGTCGATAAAACATAGTCGATAAAACATTGTCGATAAAACATAGTCGATAAAACATAGTCGATGAAACATAGTCGATAAAACAAAGTCGATAAAACAAAGTCGATAAAACAAAGTCGATAAAACAAAGTCGATAAAACAAAGTCGATAAATCAAATTCGATAAAACAAAGTCTATAAAACAATGTCGATAAAACATAGTCGATAAAACATTGTCGATAAAACATAGTCGATAAAACATAGTCGATGAAACATAGTCGATAAAACAAAGTCGATAAAACATATTCGATAAAACATAGTCGATAAAACATAGTCGATAAAACATAGTCGATAAAACAAAGTCGATAAAACAAAGGCAATAAATCAAATTCGATAAAACAAAGTCGATAAAACATTGTCGATAAAACATAGTCGATAAAACATAGTCGATGAAACATAGTCGATAAAACATAGTCAATGAAACATAGTCGATAAAACAAAGTCGATAAAACATATTCGATAAAACATAGTCGATAAAACATAGTCGATAAAACATAGTCGATAAAATAAAGTCGTTATAAAAGTCGATAAAACATAGTCGATGAAACATAGTCGATGAAACATAGTCGATAAAACAAAGTCGATAAAACAAAGTCGATAAAGCAAAGTCGATAACACAAAGTCGATAAATCAAATTCGATAAAACAAAGTCGATAAAACAAAGTCGATAAAACAGTGTCGATAAAACATTGTCGATAAAACATAGTCGATAAAAAATAGTCGATAAAACATATTCGATAAAACATAGTCGATAAAACATAGTCGATAAAACATAGTCGATAAAATCAAAGTCGTTAAAAAAAGTCGATAAAACAAAGTCGATAAAAAAATGTCGATAAAACGTAGTCGATAAAACATAGTCGATAAAACATAGTCGATAAAACATAGTCGATAAAACATAGTCGATAAAACATTGTCGATAAAACATAGTCGATAAAACATAGTCGATGAAACATAGTCGATAAAACAAAGTCGATAAAACATATTCGATAAAACATAGTCGATAAAACATAGTCGATAAAACATAGTCGATAAAATAAAGTCGTTAAAAAAAGTCGATAAAACAAAGTCGATAAAACAAATTCGATAAAACAAAATCGATAAAACAAAGTCGATAAAACATATTCGACTAAACATAGTCGATAAAACATAGTCGATAAAACATAGTCGATAAAATAAAGTCGTTAAAAAAAGTCGATAAAACAAAGTCGATAAAACAAAGTCGATAAAACAAAGTCGATAAAACAAAGTCGATAAAACAAAGTCGATAAAACAAAGTCGATACAACATAGTCGATAAAACATAGTCGATAAAACATAGTCGATAAAACATAGTCGATAAAACATAGTCGATAAAACATAGTCGATAAAACATAGTCGATAAAACATAGTCGATAAAATAAAGTCGTTAAAAAAAGTCGATAAAACAAAGTCGATAAAACAAAGTCGGTAAAACAAAGTCGATAAAACAAAGTCGATAAAACAAAGTCGATAAAACAAAGTCGATACAACATAGTCGATAAAACATAGTCGATAAAACATAGTCGATAAAACATAGTCGATAAAACATAGTCGATAAAACATAGTCGATAAAACATAGTCAATAAAACATAGTCGATAAAACATAGTCGATGAAACATAGTCGATAAAACAAAGTCGATAAAACAAAGTCGATAAAACAAAGTCGATAAAACAAAGTCGATAAAACAAAGTCGATAAAACAAAGTCGATACAACATAGTCGATAAAACATAGTCGATAAAACATAGTCGATAAAACATAGTCGATAAAACATAGTCGATAAAACATAGTCGATAAAACATAGTCGATGAAACATAGTCGATAAAACAAAGTCGATAAAACAAAGGCAATAAATCAAATTCGATAAAACAAAGTCGATAAAACATTGTCGATAAAACATAGTCGATAAAACATAGTCGATGAAACATAGTCGATAAAACATAGTCAATGAAACATAGTCGATAAAACAAAGTCGATAAAACATATTCGATAAAACATAGTCGATAAAACATAGTCGATAAAACATAGTCGATAAAATAAAGTCGTTATAAAAGTCGATAAAACATAGTCGATGAAACATAGTCGATGAAACATAGTCGATAAAACAAAGTCGATAAAACAAAGTCGATAAAGCAAAGTCGATAACACAAAGTCGATAAATCAAATTCGATAAAACAAAGTGGATAAAACAAAGTCGATAAAACAGTGTCGATAAAACATTGTCGATAAAACATAGTCGATAAAAAATAGTCGATAAAACATATTCGATAAAACATAGTCGATAAAACATAGTCGATAAAACATAGTCGATAAAATCAAAGTCGTTAAAAAAAGTCGATAAAACAAAGTCGATAAAAAAATGTCGATAAAACGTAGTCGATAAAACGTAGTCGATAAAACATAGTCGATAAAACATAGTCGATAAAACATAGTCGATAAAACATTGTCGATAAAACATAGTCGATAAAACATAGTCGATGAAACATAGTCGATAAAACAAAGTCGATAAAACAAAGTCGATAAAACAAAGTCGATAAAACAAAGTCGATAAAACAAAGTCGATAAATCAAATTCGATAAAACAAAGTCTATAAAACAATGTCGATAAAACATAGTCGATAAAACATTGTCGATAAAACATAGTCGATAAAACATAGTCGATGAAACATAGTCGATAAAACAAAGTCGATAAAACATATTCGATAAAACATAGTCGATAAAACATAGTCGATAAAACATAGTCGATAAAACAAAGTCGATAAAACAAAGGCAATAAATCAAATTCGATAAAACAAAGTCGATAAAACATTGTCGATAAAACATAGTCGATAAAACATAGTCGATGAAACATAGTCGATAAAACATAGTCAATGAAACATAGTCGATAAAACAAAGTCGATAAAACATATTCGATAAAACATAGTCGATAAAACATAGTCGATAAAACATAGTCGATAAAATAAAGTCGTTATAAAAGTCGATAAAACATAGTCGATGAAACATAGTCGATGAAACATAGTCGATAAAACAAAGTCGATAAAACAAAGTCGATAAAGCAAAGTCGATAACACAAAGTCGATAAATCAAATTCGATAAAACAAAGTCGATAAAACAAAGTCGATAAAACAGTGTCGATAAAACATTGTCGATAAAACATAGTCGATAAAAAATAGTCGATAAAACATATTCGATAAAACATAGTCGATAAAACATAGTCGATAAAACATAGTCGATAAAATCAAAGTCGTTAAAAAAAGTCGATAAAACAAAGTCGATAAAAAAATGTCGATAAAACGTAGTCGATAAAACATAGTCGATAAAACATAGTCGATAAAACATAGTCGATAAAACATAGTCGATAAAACATTGTCGATAAAACATAGTCGATAAAACATAGTCGATGAAACATAGTCGATAAAACAAAGTCGATAAAACATATTTGATAAAACATAGTCGATAAAACATAGTCGATAAAACATAGTCGATAAAATAAAGTCGTTAAAAAAAGTCGATAAAACAAAGTCGATAAAACAAATTCGATAAAACAAAATCGATAAAACAAAGTCGATAAAACATATTCGACTAAACATAGTCGATAAAACATAGTCGATAAAACATAGTCGATAAAATAAAGTCGTTAAAAAAAGTCGATAAAACAAAGTCGATAAAACAAAGTCGATAAAACAAAGTCGATAAAACAAAGTCGATAAAACAAAGTCGATAAAACAAAGTCGATACAACATAGTCGATAAAACATAGTCGATAAAACATAGTCGATAAAACATAGTCGATAAAACATAGTCGATAAAACATAGTCGATAAAACATAGTCAATAAAACATTGTCGATAAAACAAAGTCGATAAAACAAATTCGATAAAACAAAGTCGATAAAACAAAGTCGATAAAACATAGTCGATAAAACATTGTCGATAAAACATAGTCGATAAAACATAGTCGATAAAACATAGTCGATGAAACATTGTCCATAAAACAAAGTCGATAAAACATATTCGATAAAACATAGTCGATAAAACATAGTCGATAAAACATAGTCGATAAAATAAAGTCGTTAAAAAAAGTCGATAAAACAAAGTCGATAAAACAAAATCGATAAAACAAAGTCGATAAAACATATTCGACTAAACATAGTCGATAAAACATAGTCGATAAAACATAGTCGATAAAATAAAGTCGTTAAAAAAAGTCGATAAAACAAAGTCGATAAAACAAAGTCGATAAAACAAAGTCGATAAAACAAAGTCGATAAAACAAAGTCGATAAAACAAAGTCGATACAACATAGTCGATAAAACATAGTCGATAAAACATAGTCGATAAAACATAGTCGATAAAACATAGTCGATAAAACATAGTCGATAAAACATAGTCAATAAAACATTGTCGATAAAACATTGTCGATAAAACAAAGTCGATAAAACAAATTCGATAAAACAAAGTCGATAAAACAAAGTCGATAAAACATAGTCGATAAAACATTGTCGATAAAACATAGTCGATAAAACATAGTCGATGAAACATAGTCGATAAAACATAGTCGATAAAACATAGTCGATAAAACATAGTCGATAAAACATAGTCGATGAAACATAGTCGATAAAACAAAGTCGATAAAACAAAGGCAATAAATCAAATTCGATAAAACAAAGTCGATAAAACATTGTCGATAAAACATAGTCGATAAAACATAGTCGATGAAACATAGTCGATAAAACATAGTCGATGAAACATAGTCGATAAAACAAAGTCGATAAAACATATTCGATAAAACATAGTCGATAAAACATAGTCGATAAAACATAGTCGATAAAATAAAGTCGTTATAAAAGTCGATAAAACAAAGTCGATAAAACAAAGTCGATAAAACAAAGTCGATAAAACAAAGTCGATACAACATTGTCGATGAAACATAGTCGATAAAACATAGTCGATAAAACAGAGTCGATAAAACAGAGTCGATAAAACAAATTCGATAAAACAAAGTCGATAAAACAAAGTCGATAAAACAAAGTCGATAAAACATAGTCGATAAAACAAAGTCGATTAAACAAATTCGATAAAACAAAGTCGATAAAACAAAGTCGATAAAACATAGTCGATAAAACATTGTCGATAAAACATAGTCGATAAAACATAGTCGATGAAACATAGTCGATAAAACATAGTCGATGAAACATAGTCGATAAAACAAAGTCGATAAAACAAAGGCAATAAATCAAATTCGATAAAACAAAGTCGATAAAACATTGTCGATAAAACATAGTCGATAAAACATAGTCGATGAAACATAGTCGATAAAACATAGTCAATGAAACATAGTCGATGAAACATAGTCGATAAAACAAAGTCGATAAAACAAAGTCGATAAAGCAAAGTCGATAACACAAAGTCGATAAATCAAATTCGATAAAACAAAGTCGATAAAACAAAGTCGATAAAACAGTGTCGATAAAGCATTGTCGATAAAACATAGTCGATAAAAAATAGTCGATAAAACATATTCGATAAAACATAGTCGATAAAACATAGTCGATAAAACATAGTCGATAAAATCAAAGTCGTTAAAAAAAGTCGATAAAACAAAGTCGATAAAACAAAGTCGATAAAACAAAGTCGATAAAACAAAGTCGATAAAACAAAGTCGATACAACATAGTCGATAAAACATAGTCGATAAAACATAGTCGATAAAACATAGTCGATAAAACATAGTCGATAAAACATAGTCGATAAAACATAGTCAATAAAACATTGTCGATAAAACAAAGTCGATAAAACAAATTCGATAAAACAAAGTCGATAAAACAAAGTCGATAAAACATAGTCGATAAAACATTGTCGATAAAACATAGTCGATAAAACATAGTCGATGAAACATAGTCGATAAAACATAGTCGATAAAACATAGTCGATAAAACATAGTCGATAAAACATAGTCGATGAAACATAGTCGATAAAACAAAGTCGATAAAACAAAGGCAATAAATCAAATTCGATAAAACAAAGTCGATAAAACATTGTCGATAAAACATAGTCGATAAAACATAGTCGATGAAACATAGTCGATAAAACATAGTCGATGAAACATAGTCGATAAAACAAAGTCGATAAAACATATTCGATAAAACATAGTCGATAAAACATAGTCGATAAAACATAGTCGATAAAATAAAGTCGTTATAAAAGTCGATAAAACAAAGTCGATAAAACAAAGTCGATAAAACAAAGTCGATAAAACAAAGTCGATACAACATTGTCGATGAAACATAGTCGATAAAACATAGTCGATAAAACAGAGTCGATAAAACAGAGTCGATAAAACAAATTCGATAAAACAAAGTCGATAAAACAAAGTCGATAAAACAAAGTCGATAAAACATAGTCGATAAAACAAAGTCGATTAAACAAATTCGATAAAACAAAGTCGATAAAACAAAGTCGATAAAACATAGTCGATAAAACATTGTCGATAAAACATAGTCGATAAAACATAGTCGATGAAACATAGTCGATAAAACATAGTCGATGAAACATAGTCGATAAAACAAAGTCGATAAAACAAAGGCAATAAATCAAATTCGATAAAACAAAGTCGATAAAACATTGTCGATAAAACATAGTCGATAAAACATAGTCGATGAAACATAGTCGATAAAACATAGTCAATGAAACATAGTCGATGAAACATAGTCGATAAAACAAAGTCGATAAAACAAAGTCGATAAAGCAAAGTCGATAACACAAAGTCGATAAATCAAATTCGATAAAACAAAGTCGATAAAACAAAGTCGATAAAACAGTGTCGATAAAGCATTGTCGATAAAACATAGTCGATAAAAAATAGTCGATAAAACATATTCGATAAAACATAGTCGATAAAACATAGTCGATAAAACATAGTCGATAAAATCAAAGTCGTTAAAAAAAGTCGATAAAACAAAGTCGATAAAAAAATGTCGATAAAACGTAGTCGATAAAACGTAGTCGATAAAACATAGTCGATAAAACATAGTCGATAAAACATAGTCGATAAAACATTGTCGATAAAACATAGTCGATAAAACATAGTCGATGAAACATAGTCGATAAAACAAAGTCGATAAAACAAAGTCGATAAAACAAAGTCGATAAAACAAAGTCGATAAAACAAAGTCGATAAATCAAATTCGATAAAACAAAGTCGATAAAACAAAGTCGATAAAACAGTGTCGATAAAACATTGTCGATAAAACATAGTCGATAAAAAATAGTCGATAAAACATATTCGATAAAACATAGTCGATAAAACATAGTCGATAAAACATAGTCGATAAAATCAAAGTCGTTAAAAAAAGTCGATAAAACAAAGTCGATAAAAAAATGTCGATAAAACGTAGTCGATAAAACATAGTCGATAAAACATAGTCGATAAAACATTGTCGATAAAACATAGTCGATAAAACATAGTCGATGAAACATAGTCGATAAAACAAAGTCGATAAAACAAAGTCGATAAAACAAAGTCGATAAAGCAAAGTCGATAACACAAAGTCGATAAATCAAATTCGATAAAACAAAGTCGATAAAACAAAGTCGATAAAACAGTGTCGATAAAACATTGTCGATAAAACATAGTCGATAAAAAATAGTCGATAAAACATATTCGATAAAACATAGTCGATAAAACATAGTCGATAAAACATAGTCGATAAAATCAAAGTCGTTAAAAAAAGTCGATAAAACAAAGTCGATAAAAAAATGTCGATAAAACGTAGTCGATAAAACATAGTCGATAAAACATAGTCGATAAAACATAGTCGATAAAACATAGTCGATAAAACATTGTCGATAAAACATAGTCGATAAAACATAGTCGATGAAACATAGTCGATAAAACAAAGTCGATAAAACATATTCGATAAAACATAGTCGATAAAACATAGTCGATAAAACATAGTCGATAAAATAAAGTCGTTAAAAAAAGTCGATAAAACAAAGTCGATAAAACAAATTCGATAAAACAAAATCGATAAAACAAAGTCGATAAAACATATTCGACTAAACATAGTCGATAAAACATAGTCGATAAAACATAGTCGATAAAATCAAAGTCGTTAAAAAAAGTCGATAAAACAAAGTCGATAAAAAAATGTCGATAAAACGTAGTCGATAAAACATAGTCGATAAAACATAGTCGATAAAACATAGTCGATAAAACATAGTCGATAAAACATTGTCGATAAAACATAGTCGATAAAACATAGTCGATGAAACATAGTCGATAAAACAAAGTCGATAAAACATATTCGATAAAACATAGTCGATAAAACATAGTCGATAAAACATAGTCGATAAAATAAAGTCGTTAAAAAAAGTCGATAAAACAAAGTCGATAAAACAAATTCGATAAAACAAAATCGATAAAACAAAGTCGATAAAACATATTCGACTAAACATAGTCGATAAAACATAGTCGATAAAACATAGTCGATAAAATAAAGTCGTTAAAAAAAGTCGATAAAACAAAGTCGATAAAACAAAGTCGATAAAACAAAGTCGATAAAACAAAGTCGATAAAACAAAGTCGATAAAACAAAGTCGATACAACATAGTCGATAAAACATAGTCGATAAAACATAGTCGATAAAACATAGTCGATAAAACATAGTCGATAAAACATAGTCGATAAAACATAGTCAATAAAACATTGTCGATAAAACAAAGTCGATAAAACAAATTCGATAAAACAAAGTCGATAAAACAAAGTCGATAAAACATAGTCGATAAAACATTGTCGATAAAACATAGTCGATAAAACATAGTCGATGAAACATTGTCCATAAAACAAAGTCGATAAAACATATTCGATAAAACATAGTCGATAAAACATAGTCGATAAAACATAGTCGATAAAATAAAGTCGTTAAAAAAAGTCGATAAAACAAAGTCGATAAAACAAATTCGATAAAACAAAATCGATAAAACAAAGTCGATAAAACATATTCGACTAAACATAGTCGATAAAACATAGTCGATAAAACATAGTCGATAAAATAAAGTCGTTAAAAAAAGTCGATAAAACAAAGTCGATAAAACAAAGTCGATAAAACAAAGTCGATAAAACAAAGTCGATAAAACAAAGTCGATAAAACAAAGTCGATACAACATAGTCGATAAAACATAGTCGATAAAACATAGTCGATAAAACATAGTCGATAAAACATAGTCGATAAAACATAGTCGATAAAACATAGTCAATAAAACATTGTCGATAAAACAAAGTCGATAAAACAAATTCGATAAAACAAAGTCGATAAAACAAAGTCGATAAAACATAGTCGATGAAACATAGTCGATAAAACATAGTCGATAAAACATAGTCGATAAAACATAGTCGATAAAACATAGTCGATGAAACATAGTCGATAAAACAAAGTCGATAAAACAAAGGCAATAAATCAAATTCGATAAAACAAAGTCGATAAAACATTGTCGATAAAACATAGTCGATAAAACATAGTCGATGAAACATAGTCGATAAAACATAGTCGATGAAACATAGTCGATAAAACAAAGTCGATAAAACATATTCGATAAAACATAGTCGATAAAACATAGTCGATAAAAAATAGTCGATAAAACATAGTCGATGAAACATAGTCGATAAAACAAAGTCGATAAAACAAAGGCAATAAATCAAATTCGATAAAACAAAGTCGATAAAACATTGTCGATAAAACATAGTCGATAAAACATAGTCGATGAAACATAGTCGATAAAACATAGTCAATGAAACATAGTCGATAAAACAAAGTCGATAAAACATATTCGATAAAACATAGTCGATAAAACATAGTCGATAAAACATAGTCGATAAAATAAAGTCGTTATAAAAGTCGATAAAACATAGTCGATGAAACATAGTCGATGAAACATAGTCGATAAAACAAAGTCGATAAAACAAAGTCGATAAAGCAAAGTCGATAACACAAAGTCGATAAATCAAATTCGATAAAACAAAGTCGATAAAACAAAGTCGATAAAACAGTGTCGATAAAACATTGTCGATAAAACATAGTCGATAAAAAATAGTCGATAAAACATATTCGATAAAACATAGTCGATAAAACATAGTCGATAAAACATAGTCGATAAAATCAAAGTCGTTAAAAAAAGTCGATAAAACAAAGTCGATAAAAAAATGTCGATAAAACGTAGTCGATAAAACGTAGTCGATAAAACATAGTCGATAAAACATAGTCGATAAAACATAGTCGATAAAACATTGTCGATAAAACATAGTCGATAAAACATAGTCGATGAAACATAGTCGATAAAACAAAGTCGATAAAACAAAGTCGATAAAACAAAGTCGATAAAACAAAGTCGATAAAACAAAGTCGATAAATCAAATTCGATAAAACAAAGTCTATAAAACAATGTCGATAAAACATAGTCGATAAAACATTGTCGATAAAACATAGTCGATAAAACATAGTCGATGAAACATAGTCGATAAAACAAAGTCGATAAAACATATTCGATAAAACATAGTCGATAAAACATAGTCGATAAAACATAGTCGATAAAACAAAGTCGATAAAACAAAGGCAATAAATCAAATTCGATAAAACAAAGTCGATAAAACATTGTCGATAAAACATAGTCGATAAAACATAGTCGATGAAACATAGTCGATAAAACATAGTCAATGAAACATAGTCGATAAAACAAAGTCGATAAAACATATTCGATAAAACATAGTCGATAAAACATAGTCGATAAAACATAGTCGATAAAATAAAGTCGTTATAAAAGTCGATAAAACATAGTCGATGAAACATAGTCGATGAAACATAGTCGATAAAACAAAGTCGATAAAACAAAGTCGATAAAGCAAAGTCGATAAAACATAGTCGATAAAACATAGTCGATAAAACATAGTCGATAAAACATAGTCGATGAAACATAGTCGATAAAACAAAGTCGATAAAACAAAGGCAATAAATCAAATTCGATCAAACATATTCGATAAAACATAGTCGATAAAACATAGTCGATAAAACATAGTCGATAAAATCAAAGTCGTTAAAAAAAGTCGATAAAACAAAGTCGATAAAAAAATGTCGATAAAACGTAGTCGATAAAACATAGTCGATAAAACATAGTCGATAAAACATAGTCGATAAAACATAGTCGATAAAACATTGTCGATAAAACATAGTCGATAAAACATAGTCGATGAAACATAGTCGATAAAACAAAGTCGATAAAACATATTCGATAAAACATAGTCGATAAAACATAGTCGATAAAACATAGTCGATAAAATAAAGTCGTTAAAAAAAGTCGATAAAACAAAGTCGATAAAACAAATTCGATAAAACAAAATCGATAAAACAAAGTCGATAAAACATATTCGACTAAACATAGTCGATAAAACATAGTCGATAAAACATAGTCGATAAAATAAAGTCGTTAAAAAAAGTCGATAAAACAAAGTCGATAAAACAAAGTCGATAAAACAAAGTCGATAAAACAAAGTCGATAAAACAAAGTCGATAAAACAAAGTCGATACAACATAGTCGATAAAACATAGTCGATAAAACATAGTCGATAAAACATAGTCGATAAAACATAGTCGATAAAACATAGTCGATAAAACATAGTCAATAAAACATTGTCGATAAAACAAAGTCGATAAAACAAATTCGATAAAACAAAGTCGATAAAACAAAGTCGATAAAACATAGTCGATAAAACATTGTCGATAAAACATAGTCGATAAAACATAGTCGATAAAACATAGTCGATGAAACATTGTCCATAAAACAAAGTCGATAAAACATATTCGATAAAACATAGTCGATAAAACATAGTCGATAAAACATAGTCGATAAAATAAAGTCGTTAAAAAAAGTCGATAAAACAAAGTCGATAAAACAAAATCGATAAAACAAAGTCGATAAAACATATTCGACTAAACATAGTCGATAAAACATAGTCGATAAAACATAGTCGATAAAATAAAGTCGTTAAAAAAAGTCGATAAAACAAAGTCGATAAAACAAAGTCGATAAAACAAAGTCGATAAAACAAAGTCGATAAAACAAAGTCGATAAAACAAAGTCGATACAACATAGTCGATAAAACATAGTCGATAAAACATAGTCGATAAAACATAGTCGATAAAACATAGTCGATAAAACATAGTCGATAAAACATAGTCAATAAAACATTGTCGATAAAACAAAGTCGATAAAACAAATTCGATAAAACAAAGTCGATAAAACAAAGTCGATAAAACATAGTCGATAAAACATTGTCGATAAAACATAGTCGATAAAACATAGTCGATGAAACATAGTCGATAAAACATAGTCGATAAAACATAGTCGATAAAACATAGTCGATAAAACATAGTCGATGAAACATAGTCGATAAAACAAAGTCGATAAAACAAAGGCAATAAATCAAATTCGATAAAACAAAGTCGATAAAACATTGTCGATAAAACATAGTCGATAAAACATAGTCGATGAAACATAGTCGATAAAACATAGTCGATGAAACATAGTCGATAAAACAAAGTCGATAAAACATATTCGATAAAACATAGTCGATAAAACATAGTCGATAAAACATAGTCGATAAAATAAAGTCGTTATAAAAGTCGATAAAACAAAGTCGATAAAACAAAGTCGATAAAACAAAGTCGATAAAACAAAGTCGATACAACATTGTCGATGAAACATAGTCGATAAAACATAGTCGATAAAACAGAGTCGATAAAACAGAGTCGATAAAACAAATTCGATAAAACAAAGTCGATAAAACAAAGTCGATAAAACAAAGTCGATAAAACATAGTCGATAAAACAAAGTCGATTAAACAAATTCGATAAAACAAAGTCGATAAAACAAAGTCGATAAAACATAGTCGATAAAACATTGTCGATAAAACATAGTCGATAAAACATAGTCGATGAAACATAGTCGATAAAACATAGTCGATGAAACATAGTCGATAAAACAAAGTCGATAAAACAAAGGCAATAAATCAAATTCGATAAAACAAAGTCGATAAAACATTGTCGATAAAACATAGTCGATAAAACATAGTCGATGAAACATAGTCGATAAAACATAGTCAATGAAACATAGTCGATGAAACATAGTCGATAAAACAAAGTCGATAAAACAAAGTCGATAAAGCAAAGTCGATAACACAAAGTCGATAAATCAAATTCGATAAAACAAAGTCGATAAAACAAAGTCGATAAAACAGTGTCGATAAAGCATTGTCGATAAAACATAGTCGATAAAAAATAGTCGATAAAACATATTCGATAAAACATAGTCGATAAAACATAGTCGATAAAACATAGTCGATAAAATCAAAGTCGTTAAAAAAAGTCGATAAAACAAAGTCGATAAAAAAATGTCGATAAAACGTAGTCGATAAAACGTAGTCGATAAAACATAGTCGATAAAACATAGTCGATAAAACATAGTCGATAAAACATTGTCGATAAAACATAGTCGATAAAACATAGTCGATGAAACATAGTCGATAAAACAAAGTCGATAAAACAAAGTCGATAAAACAAAGTCGATAAAACAAAGTCGATAAAACAAAGTCGATAAATCAAATTCGATAAAACAAAGTCTATAAAACAATGTCGATAAAACATAGTCGATAAAACATTGTCGATAAAACATAGTCGATAAAACATAGTCGACGAAACATAGTCGATAAAACAAAGTCGATAAAACATATTCGATAAAACATAGTCGATAAAACATAGTCGATAAAACATAGTCGATAAAATAAAGTCGTTAAAAAAAGTCGATAAAACAAAGTCGATAAAACAAATTCGATAAAACAAAATCGATAAAACAAAGTCGATAAAACATATTCGACTAAACATAGTCGATAAAACATAGTCGATAAAACATAGTCGATAAAATAAAGTCGTTAAAAAAAGTCGATAAAACAAAGTCGATAAAACATTGTCGATAAAACAAAGTCGATAAAACAAATTCGATAAAACAAAGTCGATAAAACAAAGTCGATAAAACATAGTCGATAAAACATTGTCGATAAAACATAGTCGATAAAACATAGTCGATGAAACATTGTCCATAAAACAAAGTCGATAAAACATATTCGATAAAACATAGTCGATAAAACATAGTCGATAAAACATAGTCGATAAAATAAAGTCGTTAAAAAAAGTCGATAAAACAAAGTCGATAAAACAAATTCGATAAAACAAAATCGATAAAACAAAGTCGATAAAACATATTCGACTAAACATAGTCGATAAAACATAGTCGATAAAACATAGTCGATAAAATAAAGTCGTTAAAAAAAGTCGATAAAACAAAGTCGATAAAACAAAGTCGATAAAACAAAGTCGATAAAACAAAGTCGATAAAACAAAGTCGATAAAACAAAGTCGATAAAACATATTCGACTAAACATAGTCGATAAAACATAGTCGATAAAACATAGTCGATAAAATAAAGTCGTTAAAAAAAGTCGATAAAACAAAGTCGATAAAACATTGTCGATAAAACAAAGTCGATAAAACAAATTCGATAAAACAAAGTCGATAAAACAAAGTCGATAAAACATAGTCGATAAAACATTGTCGATAAAACATAGTCGATAAAACATAGTCGATGAAACATTGTCCATAAAACAAAGTCGATAAAACATATTCGATAAAACATAGTCGATAAAACATAGTCGATAAAACATAGTCGATAAAATAAAGTCGTTAAAAAAAGTCGATAAAACAAAGTCGATAAAACAAATTCGATAAAACAAAATCGATAAAACAAAGTCGATAAAACATATTCGACTAAACATAGTCGATAAAACATAGTCGATAAAACATAGTCGATAAAATAAAGTCGTTAAAAAAAGTCGATAAAACAAAGTCGATAAAACAAAGTCGATAAAACAAAGTCGATAAAACAAAGTCGATAAAACAAAGTCGATAAAACAAAGTCGATACAACATAGTCGATAAAACATAGTCGATAAAACATAGTCGATAAAACATAGTCGATAAAACATAGTCGATAAAACATAGTCGATAAAACATAGTCAATAAAACATTGTCGATAAAACAAAGTCGATAAAACAAATTCGATAAAACAAAGTCGATAAAACAAAGTCGATAAAACATAGTCGATAAAACATTGTCGATAAAACATAGTCGATAAAACATAGTCGATGAAACATAGTCGATAAAACATAGTCGATAAAACATAGTCGATAAAACATAGTCGATAAAACATAGTCGATAAAACAAAGTCGATAAAACATATTCGATAAAACATAGTCGATAAAACATAGTCGATAAAACATAGTCGATAAAATAAAGTCGTTATAAAAGTCGATAAAACAAAGTCGATAAAACAAAGTCGATAAAACAAAGTCGATAAAACAAAGTCGATACAACATTGTCGATGAAACATAGTCGATAAAACATAGTCGATAAAACAGAGTCGATAAAACAGAGTCGATAAAACAAATTCGATAAAACAAAGTCGATAAAACAAAGTCGATAAAACAAAGTCGATAAAACATAGTCGATAAAACAAAGTCGATTAAACAAATTCGATAAAACAAAGTCGATAAAACAAAGTCGATAAAACATAGTCGATAAAACATTGTCGATAAAACATAGTCGATAAAACATAGTCGATGAAACATAGTCGATAAAACATAGTCGATGAAACATAGTCGATAAAACAAAGTCGATAAAACAAAGGCAATAAATCAAATTCGATAAAACAAAGTCGATAAAACATTGTCGATAAAACATAGTCGATAAAACATAGTCGATGAAACATAGTCGATAAAACATAGTCAATGAAACATAGTCGATGAAACATAGTCGATAAAACAAAGTCGATAAAACAAAGTCGATAAAGCAAAGTCGATAACACAAAGTCGATAAATCAAATTCGATAAAACAAAGTCGATAAAACAAAGTCGATAAAACAGTGTCGATAAAGCATTGTCGATAAAACATAGTCGATAAAAAATAGTCGATAAAACATATTCGATAAAACATAGTCGATAAAACATAGTCGATAAAACATAGTCGATAAAATCAAAGTCGTTAAAAAAAGTCGATAAAACAAAGTCGATAAAAAAATGTCGATAAAACGTAGTCGATAAAACGTAGTCGATAAAACATAGTCGATAAAACATAGTCGATAAAACATAGTCGATAAAACATTGTCGATAAAACATAGTCGATAAAACATAGTCGATGAAACATAGTCGATAAAACAAAGTCGATAAAACAAAGTCGATAAAACAAAGTCGATAAAACAAAGTCGATAAAACAAAGTCGATAAATCAAATTCGATAAAACAAAGTCTATAAAACAATGTCGATAAAACATAGTCGATAAAACATTGTCGATAAAACATAGTCGATAAAACATAGTCGACGAAACATAGTCGATAAAACAAAGTCGATAAAACATATTCGATAAAACATAGTCGATAAAACATAGTCGATAAAACATAGTCGATAAAATAAAGTCGTTAAAAAAAGTCGATAAAACAAAGTCGATAAAACAAATTCGATAAAACAAAATCGATAAAACAAAGTCGATAAAACATATTCGACTAAACATAGTCGATAAAACATAGTCGATAAAACATAGTCGATAAAATAAAGTCGTTAAAAAAGTCGATAAAACAAAGTCGATAAAACATTGTCGATAAAACAAAGTCGATAAAACAAATTCGATAAAACAAAGTCGATAAAACAAAGTCGATAAAACATAGTCGATAAAACATTGTCGATAAAACATAGTCGATAAAACATAGTCGATGAAACATAGTCGATAAAACAAAGTCGATAAAACAAAGTCGATAAAACAAAGTCGATAAAACAAAGTCGATAAAACAAAGTCGATAAATCAAATTCGATAAAACAAAGTCTATAAAACAATGTCGATAAAACATAGTCGATAAAACATTGTCGATAAAACATAGTCGATAAAACATAGTCGACGAAACATAGTCGATAAAACAAAGTCGATAAAACATATTCGATAAAACATAGTCGATAAAACATAGTCGATAAAACATAGTCGATAAAATAAAGTCGTTAAAAAAAGTCGATAAAACAAAGTCGATAAAACAAATTCGATAAAACAAAATCGATAAAACAAAGTCGATAAAACATATTCGACTAAACATAGTCGATAAAACATAGTCGATAAAACATAGTCGATAAAATAAAGTCGTTAAAAAAAGTCGATAAAACAAAGTCGATAAAACATTGTCGATAAAACAAAGTCGATAAAACAAATTCGATAAAACAAAGTCGATAAAACAAAGTCGATAAAACATAGTCGATAAAACATTGTCGATAAAACATAGTCGATAAAACATAGTCGATGAAACATTGTCCATAAAACAAAGTCGATAAAACATATTCGATAAAACATAGTCGATAAAACATAGTCGATAAAACATAGTCGATAAAATAAAGTCGTTAAAAAAAGTCGATAAAACAAAGTCGATAAAACAAATTCGATAAAACAAAATCGATAAAACAAAGTCGATAAAACATATTCGACTAAACATAGTCGATAAAACATAGTCGATAAAACATAGTCGATAAAATAAAGTCGTTAAAAAAAGTCGATAAAACAAAGTCGATAAAACAAAGTCGATAAAACAAAGTCGATAAAACAAAGTCGATAAAACAAAGTCGATAAAACAAAGTCGATAAAACATATTCGACTAAACATAGTCGATATAACATAGTCGATAAAACATAGTCGATAAAATAAAGTCGTTAAAAAAAGTCGATAAAACAAAGTCGATAAAACATTGTCGATAAAACAAAGTCGATAAAACAAATTCGATAAAACAAAGTCGATAAAACAAAGTCGATAAAACATAGTCGATAAAACATTGTCGATAAAACATAGTCGATAAAACATAGTCGATGAAACATTGTCCATAAAACAAAGTCGATAAAACATATTCGATAAAACATAGTCGATAAAACATAGTCGATAAAACATAGTCGATAAAATAAAGTCGTTAAAAAAAGTCGATAAAACAAAGTCGATAAAACAAATTCGATAAAACAAAATCGATAAAACAAAGTCGATAAAACATATTCGACTAAACATAGTCGATAAAACATAGTCGATAAAACATAGTCGATAAAATAAAGTCGTTAAAAAAAGTCGATAAAACAAAGTCGATAAAACAAAGTCGATAAAACAAAGTCGATAAAACAAAGTCGATAAAACAAAGTCGATAAAACAAAGTCGATACAACATAGTCGATAAAACATAGTCGATAAAACATAGTCGATAAAACATAGTCGATAAAACATAGTCGATAAAACATAGTCGATAAAACATAGTCAATAAAACATTGTCGATAAAACAAAGTCGATAAAACAAATTCGATAAAACAAAGTCGATAAAACAAAGTCGATAAAACATAGTCGATAAAACATTGTCGATAAAACATAGTCGATAAAACATAGTCGATGAAACATAGTCGATAAAACATAGTCGATAAAACATAGTCGATAAAACATAGTCGATAAAACATAGTCGATAAAACAAAGTCGATAAAACATATTCGATAAAACATAGTCGATAAAACATAGTCGATAAAACATAGTCGATAAAATAAAGTCGTTATAAAAGTCGATAAAACAAAGTCGATAAAACAAAGTCGATAAAACAAAGTCGATAAAACAAAGTCGATACAACATTGTCGATGAAACATAGTCGATAAAACATAGTCGATAAAACAGAGTCGATAAAACAGAGTCGATAAAACAAATTCGATAAAACAAAGTCGATAAAACAAAGTCGATAAAACAAAGTCGATAAAACATAGTCGATAAAACAAAGTCGATTAAACAAATTCGATAAAACAAAGTCGATAAAACAAAGTCGATAAAACATAGTCGATAAAACATTGTCGATAAAACATAGTCGATAAAACATAGTCGATGAAACATAGTCGATAAAACATAGTCGATGAAACATAGTCGATAAAACAAAGTCGATAAAACAAAGGCAATAAATCAAATTCGATAAAACAAAGTCGATAAAACATTGTCGATAAAACATAGTCGATAAAACATAGTCGATGAAACATAGTCGATAAAACATAGTCAATGAAACATAGTCGATGAAACATAGTCGATAAAACAAAGTCGATAAAACAAAGTCGATAAAGCAAAGTCGATAACACAAAGTCGATAAATCAAATTCGATAAAACAAAGTCGATAAAACAAAGTCGATAAAACAGTGTCGATAAAGCATTGTCGATAAAACATAGTCGATAAAAAATAGTCGATAAAACATATTCGATAAAACATAGTCGATAAAACATAGTCGATAAAACATAGTCGATAAAATCAAAGTCGTTAAAAAAAGTCGATAAAACAAAGTCGATAAAAAAATGTCGATAAAACGTAGTCGATAAAACGTAGTCGATAAAACATAGTCGATAAAACATAGTCGATAAAACATAGTCGATAAAACATTGTCGATAAAACATAGTCGATAAAACATAGTCGATGAAACATAGTCGATAAAACAAAGTCGATAAAACAAAGTCGATAAAACAAAGTCGATAAAACAAAGTCGATAAAACAAAGTCGATAAATCAAATTCGATAAAACAAAGTCTATAAAACAATGTCGATAAAACATAGTCGATAAAACATTGTCGATAAAACATAGTCGATAAAACATAGTCGACGAAACATAGTCGATAAAACAAAGTCGATAAAACATATTCGATAAAACATAGTCGATAAAACATAGTCGATAAAACATAGTCGATAAAATAAAGTCGTTAAAAAAAGTCGATAAAACAAAGTCGATAAAACAAATTCGATAAAACAAAATCGATAAAACAAAGTCGATAAAACATATTCGACTAAACATAGTCGATAAAACATAGTCGATAAAACATAGTCGATAAAATAAAGTCGTTAAAAAAAGTCGATAAAACAAAGTCGATAAAACATTGTCGATAAAACAAAGTCGATAAAACAAATTCGATAAAACAAAGTCGATAAAACAAAGTCGATAAAACATAGTCGATAAAACATTGTCGATAAAACATAGTCGATAAAACATAGTCGATGAAACATTGTCCATAAAACAAAGTCGATAAAACATATTCGATAAAACATAGTCGATAAAACATAGTCGATAAAACATAGTCGATAAAATAAAGTCGTTAAAAAAAGTCGATAAAACAAAGTCGATAAAACAAATTCGATAAAACAAAATCGATAAAACAAAGTCGATAAAACATATTCGACTAAACATAGTCGATAAAACATAGTCGATAAAACATAGTCGATAAAATAAAGTCGTTAAAAAAAGTCGATAAAACAAAGTCGATAAAACAAAGTCGATAAAACAAAGTCGATAAAACAAAGTCGATAAAACAAAGTCGATAAAACAAAGTCGATACAACATAGTCGATAAAACATAGTCGATAAAACATAGTCGATAAAACATAGTCGATAAAACATAGTCGATAAAACATAGTCGATAAAACATAGTCAATAAAACATTGTCGATAAAACAAAGTCGATAAAACAAATTCGATAAAACAAAGTCGATAAAACAAAGTCGATAAAACATAGTCGATAAAACATTGTCGATAAAACATAGTCGATAAAACATAGTCGATGAAACATAGTCGATAAAACATAGTCGATAAAACATAGTCGATAAAACATAGTCGATAAAACATAGTCAATAAAACATTGTCGATAAAACAAAGTCGATAAAACAAATTCGATAAAACAAAGTCGATAAAACAAAGTCGATAAAACATATTCGACTAAACATAGTCGATAAAACATAGTCGATAAAACATAGTCGATAAAATAAAGTCGTTAAAAAAAGTCGATAAAACAAAGTCGATAAAACAAAGTCGATAAAACAAAGTCGATAAAACAAAGTCGATAAAACAAAGTCGATAAAACAAAGTCGATACAACATAGTCGATAAAACATAGTCGATAAAACATAGTCGATAAAACATAGTCGATAAAACATAGTCGATAAAACATAGTCGATAAAACATAGTCAATAAAACATTGTCGATAAAACAAAGTCGATAAAACAAATTCGATAAAACAAAGTCGATAAAACAAAGTCGATAAAACATAGTCGATAAAACATTGTCGATAAAACATAGTCGATAAAACATAGTCGATGAAACATAGTCGATAAAACATAGTCGATAAAACATAGTCGATAAAACATAGTCGATAAAACATAGTCGATGAAACATAGTCGATAAAACAAAGTCGATAAAACAAAGGCAATAAATCAAATTCGATAAAACAAAGTCGATAAAACATTGTCGATAAAACATAGTCGATAAAACATAGTCGATGAAACATAGTCGATAAAACATAGTCGATGAAACATAGTCGATAAAACAAAGTCGATAAAACATATTCGATAAAACATAGTCGATAAAACATAGTCGATAAAACATAGTCGATAAAATAAAGTCGTTATAAAAGTCGATAAAACAAAGTCGATAAAACAAAGTCGATAAAACAAAGTCGATAAAACAAAGTCGATACAACATTGTCGATGAAACATAGTCGATAAAACATAGTCGATAAAACAGAGTCGATAAAACAGAGTCGATAAAACAAATTCGATAAAACAAAGTCGATAAAACAAAGTCGATAAAACAAAGTCGATAAAACATAGTCGATAAAACAAAGTCGATTAAACAAATTCGATAAAACAAAGTCGATAAAACAAAGTCGATAAAACATAGTCGATAAAACATTGTCGATAAAACATAGTCGATAAAACATAGTCGATGAAACATAGTCGATAAAACATAGTCGATGAAACATAGTCGATAAAACAAAGTCGATAAAACAAAGGCAATAAATCAAATTCGATAAAACAAAGTCGATAAAACATTGTCGATAAAACATAGTCGATAAAACATAGTCGATGAAACATAGTCGATAAAACATAGTCAATGAAACATAGTCGATGAAACATAGTCGATAAAACAAAGTCGATAAAACAAAGTCGATAAAGCAAAGTCGATAACACAAAGTCGATAAATCAAATTCGATAAAACAAAGTCGATAAAACAAAGTCGATAAAACAGTGTCGATAAAGCATTGTCGATAAAACATAGTCGATATAAAATAGTCGATAAAACATATTCGATAAAACATAGTCGATAAAACATAGTCGATAAAACATAGTCGATAAAACATAGTCAATAAAACATTGTCGATAAAACAAAGTCGATAAAACAAATTCGATAAAACAAAGTCGATAAAACAAAGTCGATAAAACATAGTCGATAAAACATTGTCGATAAAACATAGTCGATAAAACATAGTCGATGAAACATAGTCGATAAAACATAGTCGATAAAACATAGTCGATAAAACATAGTCGATAAAACATAGTCGATGAAACATAGTCGATAAAACAAAGTCGATAAAACAAAGGCAATAAATCAAATTCGATAAAACAAAGTCGATAAAACATTGTCGATAAAACATAGTCGATAAAACATAGTCGATGAAACATAGTCGATAAAACATAGTCGATGAAACATAGTCGATAAAACAAAGTCGATAAAACATATTCGATAAAACATAGTCGATAAAACATAGTCGATAAAACATAGTCGATAAAACATAGTCGATGAAACATAGTCGATAAAACAAAGTCGATAAAACAAAGGCAATAAATCAAATTCGATAAAACAAAGTCGATAAAACATTGTCGATAAAACATAGTCGATAAAACATAGTCGATGAAACATAGTCGATAAAACATAGTCAATGAAACATAGTCGATAAAACAAAGTCGATAAAACATATTCGATAAAACATAGTCGATAAAACATAGTCGATAAAACATAGTCGATAAAATAAAGTCGTTATAAAAGTCGATAAAACATAGTCGATGAAACATAGTCGATGAAACATAGTCGATAAAACAAAGTCGATAAAACAAAGTCGATAAAGCAAAGTCGATAACACAAAGTCGATAAATCAAATTCGATAAAACAAAGTCGATAAAACAAAGTCGATAAAACAGTGTCGATAAAACATTGTCGATAAAACATAGTCGATAAAAAATAGTCGATAAAACATATTCGATAAAACATAGTCGATAAAACATAGTCGATAAAACATAGTCGATAAAATCAAAGTCGTTAAAAAAAGTCGATAAAACAAAGTCGATAAAAAAATGTCGATAAAACGTAGTCGATAAAACGTAGTCGATAAAACATAGTCGATAAAACATAGTCGATAAAACATAGTCGATAAAACATTGTCGATAAAACATAGTCGATAAAACATAGTCGATGAAACATAGTCGATAAAACAAAGTCGATAAAACAAAGTCGATAAAACAAAGTCGATAAAACAAAGTCGATAAAACAAAGTCGATAAATCAAATTCGATAAAACAAAGTCTATAAAACAATGTCGATAAAACATAGTCGATAAAACATTGTCGATAAAACATAGTCGATAAAACATAGTCGATGAAACATAGTCGATAAAACAAAGTCGATAAAACATATTCGATAAAACATAGTCGATAAAACATAGTCGATAAAACATAGTCGATAAAACAAAGTCGATAAAACAAAGGCAATAAATCAAATTCGATAAAACAAAGTCGATAAAACATTGTCGATAAAACATAGTCGATAAAACATAGTCGATGAAACATAGTCGATAAAACATAGTCAATGAAACATAGTCGATAAAACAAAGTCGATAAAACATATTCGATAAAACATAGTCGATAAAACATAGTCGATAAAACATAGTCGATAAAATAAAGTCGTTATAAAAGTCGATAAAACATAGTCGATGAAACATAGTCGATGAAACATAGTCGATAAAACAAAGTCGATAAAACAAAGTCGATAAAGCAAAGTCGATAACACAAAGTCGATAAATCAAATTCGATAAAACAAAGTCGATAAAACAAAGTCGATAAAACAGTGTCGATAAAACATTGTCGATAAAACATAGTCGATAAAAAATAGTCGATAAAACATATTCGATAAAACATAGTCGATAAAACATAGTCGATAAAACATAGTCGATAAAATCAAAGTCGTTAAAAAAAGTCGATAAAACAAAGTCGATAAAAAAATGTCGATAAAACGTAGTCGATAAAACATAGTCGATAAAACATAGTCGATAAAACATAGTCGATAAAACATAGTCGATAAAACATTGTCGATAAAACATAGTCGATAAAACATAGTCGATGAAACATAGTCGATAAAACAAAGTCGATAAAACATATTCGATAAAACATAGTCGATAAAACATAGTCGATAAAACATAGTCGATAAAATAAAGTCGTTAAAAAAAGTCGATAAAACAAAGTCGATAAAACAAATTCGATAAAACAAAATCGATAAAACAAAGTCGATAAAACATATTCGACTAAACATAGTCGATAAAACATAGTCGATAAAACATAGTCGATAAAATAAAGTCGTTAAAAAAAGTCGATAAAACAAAGTCGATAAAACAAAGTCGATAAAACAAAGTCGATAAAACAAAGTCGATAAAACAAAGTCGATAAAACAAAGTCGATACAACATAGTCGATAAAACATAGTCGATAAAACATAGTCGATAAAACATAGTCGATAAAACATAGTCGATAAAACATAGTCGATAAAACATAGTCAATAAAACATTGTCGATAAAACAAAGTCGATAAAACAAATTCGATAAAACAAAGTCGATAAAACAAAGTCGATAAAACATAGTCGATAAAACATTGTCGATAAAACATAGTCGATAAAACATAGTCGATAAAACATAGTCGATGAAACATTGTCCATAAAACAAAGTCGATAAAACATATTCGATAAAACATAGTCGATAAAACATAGTCGATAAAACATAGTCGATAAAATAAAGTCGTTAAAAAAAGTCGATAAAACAAAGTCGATAAAACAAAATCGATAAAACAAAGTCGATAAAACATATTCGACTAAACATAGTCGATAAAACATAGTCGATAAAACATAGTCGATAAAATAAAGTCGTTAAAAAAAGTCGATAAAACAAAGTCGATAAAACAAAGTCGATAAAACAAAGTCGATAAAACAAAGTCGATAAAACAAAGTCGATAAAACAAAGTCGATACAACATAGTCGATAAAACATAGTCGATAAAACATAGTCGATAAAACATAGTCGATAAAACATAGTCGATAAAACATAGTCGATAAAACATAGTCAATAAAACATTGTCGATAAAACAAAGTCGATAAAACAAATTCGATAAAACAAAGTCGATAAAACAAAGTCGATAAAACATAGTCGATAAAACATTGTCGATAAAACATAGTCGATAAAACATAGTCGATGAAACATAGTCGATAAAACATAGTCGATAAAACATAGTCGATAAAACATAGTCGATAAAACATAGTCGATGAAACATAGTCGATAAAACAAAGTCGATAAAACAAAGGCAATAAATCAAATTCGATAAAACAAAGTCGATAAAACATTGTCGATAAAACATAGTCGATAAAACATAGTCGATGAAACATAGTCGATAAAACATAGTCGATGAAACATAGTCGATAAAACAAAGTCGATAAAACATATTCGATAAAACATAGTCGATAAAACATAGTCGATAAAACATAGTCGATAAAATAAAGTCGTTATAAAAGTCGATAAAACAAAGTCGATAAAACAAAGTCGATAAAACAAAGTCGATAAAACAAAGTCGATACAACATTGTCGATGAAACATAGTCGATAAAACATAGTCGATAAAACAGAGTCGATAAAACAGAGTCGATAAAACAAATTCGATAAAACAAAGTCGATAAAACAAAGTCGATAAAACAAAGTCGATAAAACATAGTCGATAAAACAAAGTCGATTAAACAAATTCGATAAAACAAAGTCGATAAAACAAAGTCGATAAAACATAGTCGATAAAACATTGTCGATAAAACATAGTCGATAAAACATAGTCGATGAAACATAGTCGATAAAACATAGTCGATGAAACATAGTCGATAAAACAAAGTCGATAAAACAAAGGCAATAAATCAAATTCGATAAAACAAAGTCGATAAAACATTGTCGATAAAACATAGTCGATAAAACATAGTCGATGAAACATAGTCGATAAAACATAGTCAATGAAACATAGTCGATGAAACATAGTCGATAAAACAAAGTCGATAAAACAAAGTCGATAAAGCAAAGTCGATAACACAAAGTCGATAAATCAAATTCGATAAAACAAAGTCGATAAAACAAAGTCGATAAAACAGTGTCGATAAAGCATTGTCGATAAAACATAGTCGATATAAAATAGTCGATAAAACATATTCGATAAAACATAGTCGATAAAACATAGTCGATAAAACATAGTCGATAAAATCAAAGTCGTTAAAAAAAGTCGATAAAACAAAGTCGATAAAAAAATGTCGATAAAACGTAGTCGATAAAACGTAGTCGATAAAACATAGTCGATAAAACATAGTCGATAAAACATAGTCGATAAAACATTGTCGATAAAACATAGTCGATAAAACATAGTCGATGAAACATAGTCGATAAAACAAAGTCGATAAAACAAAGTCGATAAAACAAAGTCGATAAAACAAAGTCGATAAAACAAAGTCGATAAATCAAATTCGATAAAACAAAGTCTATAAAACAATGTCGATAAAACATAGTCGATAAAACATTGTCGATAAAACATAGTCGATAAAACATAGTCGACGAAACATAGTCGATAAAACAAAGTCGATAAAACATATTCGATAAAACATAGTCGATAAAACATAGTCGATAAAACATAGTCGATAAAATAAAGTCGTTAAAAAAAGTCGATAAAACAAAGTCGATAAAACAAATTCGATAAAACAAAATCGATAAAACAAAGTCGATAAAACATATTCGACTAAACATAGTCGATAAAACATAGTCGATAAAACATAGTCGATAAAATAAAGTCGTTAAAAAAAGTCGATAAAACAAAGTCGATAAAACAAAGTCGATAAAACAAAGTCGATAAAACAAAGTCGATAAAACAAAGTCGATAAAACAAAGTCGATACAACATAGTCGATAAAACATAGTCGATAAAACATAGTCGATAAAACATAGTCGATAAAACATAGTCGATAAAACATAGTCGATTAAACATAGTCAATAAAACATTGTCGATAAAACAAAGTCGATAAAACAAATTCGATAAAACAAAGTCGATAAAACAAAGTCGATAAAACATAGTCGATAAAACATTGTCGATAAAACATAGTCGATAAAACATAGTCGATGAAACATTGTCCATAAAACATAGTCGATAAAACATAGTCGATGAAACATAGTCGATAAAACATAGTCAATAAAACATTGTCGATAAAACAAAGTCGATAAAACAAATTCGATAAAACAAAGTCGATAAAACAAAGTCGATAAAACATAGTCGATAAAACATTGTCGATAAAACATAGTCGATAAAACATAGTCAATAAAACATTGTCGATAAAACAAAGTCGATAAAACAAATTCGATAAAACAAAGTCGATAAAACAAAGTCGATAAAACATAGTCGATAAAACATTGTCGATAAAACATAGTCGATAAAACATAGTCGATGAAACATAGTCGATAAAACATAGTCGATAAAACATAGTCGATAAAACATAGTCGATAAAACATAGTCGATGAAACATAGTCGATAAAACAAAGTCGATAAAACAAAGGCAATAAATCAAATTCGATAAAACAAAGTCGATAAAACATTGTCGATAAAACATAGTCGATAAAACATAGTCGATGAAACATAGTCGATAAAACATAGTCGATGAAACATAGTCGATAAAACAAAGTCGATAAAACATATTCGATAAAACATAGTCGATAAAACATAGTCGATAAAACATAGTCGATAAAATAAAGTCGTTATAAAAGTCGATAAAACAAAGTCGATAAAACAAAGTCGATAAAACAAAGTCGATAAAACAAAGTCGATACAACATTGTCGATGAAACATAGTCGATAAAACATAGTCGATAAAACAGAGTCGATAAAACAGAGTCGATAAAACAAATTCGATAAAACAAAGTCGATAAAACAAAGTCGATAAAACATATTCGATAAAACATAGTCGATAAAACATAGTCGATAAAACATAGTCGATAAAATAAAGTCGTTAAAAAAAGTCGATAAAACAAAGTCGATAAAACAAATTCGATAAAACAAAATCGATAAAACAAAGTCGATAAAACATATTCGACTAAACATAGTCGATAAAACATAGTCGATAAAACATAGTCGATAAAATAAAGTCGTTAAAAAAAGTCGATAAAACAAAGTCGATAAAACAAAGTCGATAAAACAAAGTCGATAAAACAAAGTCGATAAAACAAAGTCGATAAAACAAAGTCGATACAACATAGTCGATAAAACATAGTCGATAAAACATAGTCGATAAAACATAGTCGATAAAACATAGTCGATAAAACATAGTCGATAAAACATAGTCAATAAAACATTGTCGATAAAACAAAGTCGATAAAACAAATTCGATAAAACAAAGTCGATAAAACAAAGTCGATAAAACATAGTCGATAAAACATTGTCGATAAAACATAGTCGATAAAACATAGTCGATGAAACATAGTCGATAAAACATAGTCGATAAAACATAGTCGATAAAACATAGTCGATAAAACATAGTCGATAAAACAAAGTCGATAAAACATATTCGACTAAACATAGTCGATAAAACATAGTCGATAAAACATAGTCGATAAAATAAAGTCGTTAAAAAAAGTCGATAAAACAAAGTCGATAAAACAAAGTCGATAAAACAAAGTCGATAAAACAAAGTCGATAAAACAAAGTCGATAAAACATTGTCGATAAAACAAAGTCGATAAAACATATTCGATAAAACATAGTCGATAAAACATAGTCGATAAAACATAGTCGATAAAATAAAGTCGTTATAAAAGTCGATAAAACAAAGTCGATAAAACAAAGTCGATAAAACAAAGTCGATAAAACAAAGTCGATACAACATTGTCGATGAAACATAGTCGATAAAACATAGTCGATAAAACAGAGTCGATAAAACAGAGTCGATAAAACAAATTCGATAAAACAAAGTCGATAAAACAAAGTCGATAAAACAAAGTCGATAAAACATAGTCGATAAAACAAAGTCGATTAAACAAATTCGATAAAACAAAGTCGATAAAACAAAGTCGATAAAACATAGTCGATAAAACATTGTCGATAAAACATAGTCGATAAAACATAGTCGATGAAACATAGTCGATAAAACATAGTCGATGAAACATAGTCGATAAAACAAAGTCGATAAAACAAAGGCAATAAATCAAATTCGATAAAACAAAGTCGATAAAACATTGTCGATAAAACATAGTCGATAAAACATAGTCGATGAAACATAGTCGATAAAACATAGTCAATGAAACATAGTCGATGAAACATAGTCGATAAAACAAAGTCGATAAAACAAAGTCGATAAAGCAAAGTCGATAACACAAAGTCGATAAATCAAATTCGATAAAACAAAGTCGATAAAACAAAGTCGATAAAACAGTGTCGATAAAGCATTGTCGATAAAACATAGTCGATAAAAAATAGTCGATAAAACATATTCGATAAAACATAGTCGATAAAACATAGTCGATAAAACATAGTCGATAAAATCAAAGTCGTTAAAAAAAGTCGATAAAACAAAGTCGATAAAAAAATGTCGATAAAACGTAGTCGATAAAACGTAGTCGATAAAACATAGTCGATAAAACATAGTCGATAAAACATAGTCGATAAAACATTGTCGATAAAACATAGTCGATAAAACATAGTCGATGAAACATAGTCGATAAAACAAAGTCGATAAAACAAAGTCGATAAAACAAAGTCGATAAAACAAAGTCGATAAAACAAAGTCGATAAATCAAATTCGATAAAACAAAGTCTATAAAACAATGTCGATAAAACATAGTCGATAAAACATTGTCGATAAAACATAGTCGATAAAACATAGTCGACGAAACATAGTCGATAAAACAAAGTCGATAAAACATATTCGATAAAACATAGTCGATAAAACATAGTCGATAAAACATAGTCGATAAAATAAAGTCGTTAAAAAAAGTCGATAAAACAAAGTCGATAAAACAAATTCGATAAAACAAAATCGATAAAACAAAGTCGATAAAACATATTCGACTAAACATAGTCGATAAAACATAGTCGATAAAACATAGTCGATAAAATAAAGTCGTTAAAAAAAGTCGATAAAACAAAGTCGATAAAACATTGTCGATAAAACAAAGTCGATAAAACAAATTCGATAAAACAAAGTCGATAAAACAAAGTCGATAAAACATAGTCGATAAAACATTGTCGATAAAACATAGTCGATAAAACATAGTCGATGAAACATTGTCCATAAAACAAAGTCGATAAAACATATTCGATAAAACATAGTCGATAAAACATAGTCGATAAAACATAGTCGATAAAATAAAGTCGTTAAAAAAAGTCGATAAAAAAAAGTCGATAAAACAAATTCGATAAAACAAAATCGATAAAACATTGTCGATAAAACATAGTCGATAAAACATAGTCGATGAAACATAGTCGATAAAACAAAGTCGATAAAACATATTCGATAAAACATAGTCGATAAAACATAGTCGATAAAACATAGTCGATAAAATAAAGTCGTTAAAAAAAGTCGATAAAACAAAGTCGATAAAACAAATTCGATAAAACAAAATCGATAAAACAAAGTCGATAAAACATATTCGACTAAACATAGTCGATAAAACATAGTCGATAAAACATAGTCGATAAAATAAAGTCGTTAAAAAAAGTCGATAAAACAAAGTCGATAAAACAAAGTCGATAAAACAAAGTCGATAAAACAAAGTCGATAAAACAAAGTCGATAAAACAAAGTCGATACAACATAGTCGATAAAACATAGTCGATAAAACATAGTCGATAAAACATAGTCGATAAAACATAGTCGATAAAACATAGTCGATAAAACATAGTCAATAAAACATTGTCGATAAAACAAAGTCGATAAAACAAATTCGATAAAACAAAGTCGATAAAACAAAGTCGATAAAACATAGTCGATAAAACATTGTCGATAAAACATAGTCGATAAAACATAGTCGATAAAACATAGTCGATGAAACATTGTCCATAAAACAAAGTCGATAAAACATATTCGATAAAACATAGTCGATAAAACATAGTCGATAAAACATAGTCGATAAAATAAAGTCGTTAAAAAAAGTCGATAAAACAAAGTCGATAAAACAAAATCGATAAAACAAAGTCGATAAAACATATTCGACTAAACATAGTCGATAAAACATAGTCGATAAAACATAGTCGATAAAATAAAGTCGTTAAAAAAAGTCGATAAAACAAAGTCGATAAAACAAAGTCGATAAAACAAAGTCGATAAAACAAAGTCGATAAAACAAAGTCGATAAAACAAAGTCGATACAACATAGTCGATAAAACATAGTCGATAAAACATAGTCGATAAAACATAGTCGATAAAACATAGTCGATAAAACATAGTCGATAAAACATAGTCAATAAAACATTGTCGATAAAACAAAGTCGATAAAACAAATTCGATAAAACAAAGTCGATAAAACAAAGTCGATAAAACATAGTCGATAAAACATTGTCGATAAAACATAGTCGATAAAACATAGTCGATGAAACATAGTCGATAAAACATAGTCGATAAAACATAGTCGATAAAACATAGTCGATAAAACATAGTCGATGAAACATAGTCGATAAAACAAAGTCGATAAAACAAAGGCAATAAATCAAATTCGATAAAACAAAGTCGATAAAACATTGTCGATAAAACATAGTCGATAAAACATAGTCGATGAAACATAGTCGATAAAACATAGTCGATGAAACATAGTCGATAAAACAAAGTCGATAAAACATATTCGATAAAACATAGTCGATAAAACATAGTCGATAAAACATAGTCGATAAAACATAGTCGATGAAACATAGTCGATAAAACAAAGTCGATAAAACAAAGGCAATAAATCAAATTCGATAAAACAAAGTCGATAAAACATTGTCGATAAAACATAGTCGATAAAACATAGTCGATGAAACATAGTCGATAAAACATAGTCAATGAAACATAGTCGATAAAACAAAGTCGATAAAACATATTCGATAAAACATAGTCGATAAAACATAGTCGATAAAACATAGTCGATAAAATAAAGTCGTTATAAAAGTCGATAAAACATAGTCGATGAAACATAGTCGATGAAACATAGTCGATAAAACAAAGTCGATAAAACAAAGTCGATAAAGCAAAGTCGATAACACAAAGTCGATAAATCAAATTCGATAAAACAAAGTCGATAAAACAAAGTCGATAAAACAGTGTCGATAAAACATTGTCGATAAAACATAGTCGATAAAAAATAGTCGATAAAACATATTCGATAAAACATAGTCGATAAAACATAGTCGATAAAACATAGTCGATAAAATCAAAGTCGTTAAAAAAAGTCGATAAAACAAAGTCGATAAAAAAATGTCGATAAAACGTAGTCGATAAAACGTAGTCGATAAAACATAGTCGATAAAACATAGTCGATAAAACATAGTCGATAAAACATTGTCGATAAAACATAGTCGATAAAACATAGTCGATGAAACATAGTCGATAAAACAAAGTCGATAAAACAAAGTCGATAAAACAAAGTCGATAAAACAAAGTCGATAAAACAAAGTCGATAAATCAAATTCGATAAAACAAAGTCTATAAAACAATGTCGATAAAACATAGTCGATAAAACATTGTCGATAAAACATAGTCGATAAAACATAGTCGATGAAACATAGTCGATAAAACAAAGTCGATAAAACATATTCGATAAAACATAGTCGATAAAACATAGTCGATAAAACATAGTCGATAAAACAAAGTCGATAAAACAAAGGCAATAAATCAAATTCGATAAAACAAAGTCGATAAAACATTGTCGATAAAACATAGTCGATAAAACATAGTCGATGAAACATAGTCGATAAAACATAGTCAATGAAACATAGTCGATAAAACAAAGTCGATAAAACATATTCGATAAAACATAGTCGATAAAACATAGTCGATAAAACATAGTCGATAAAATAAAGTCGTTATAAAAGTCGATAAAACATAGTCGATGAAACATAGTCGATGAAACATAGTCGATAAAACAAAGTCGATAAAACAAAGTCGATAAAGCAAAGTCGATAACACAAAGTCGATAAATCAAATTCGATAAAACAAAGTCGATAAAACAAAGTCGATAAAACAGTGTCGATAAAACATTGTCGATAAAACATAGTCGATAAAAAATAGTCGATAAAACATATTCGATAAAACATAGTCGATAAAACATAGTCGATAAAACATAGTCGATAAAATCAAAGTCGTTAAAAAAAGTCGATAAAACAAAGTCGATAAAAAAATGTCGATAAAACGTAGTCGATAAAACATAGTCGATAAAACATAGTCGATAAAACATAGTCGATAAAACATAGTCGATAAAACATTGTCGATAAAACATAGTCGATAAAACATAGTCGATGAAACATAGTCGATAAAACAAAGTCGATAAAACATATTCGATAAAACATAGTCGATAAAACATAGTCGATAAAACATAGTCGATAAAATAAAGTCGTTAAAAAAAGTCGATAAAACAAAGTCGATAAAACAAATTCGATAAAACAAAATCGATAAAACAAAGTCGATAAAACATATTCGACTAAACATAGTCGATAAAACATAGTCGATAAAACATAGTCGATAAAATAAAGTCGTTAAAAAAAGTCGATAAAACAAAGTCGATAAAACAAAGTCGATAAAACAAAGTCGATAAAACAAAGTCGATAAAACAAAGTCGATAAAACAAAGTCGATACAACATAGTCGATAAAACATAGTCGATAAAACATAGTCGATAAAACATAGTCGATAAAACATAGTCGATAAAACATAGTCGATAAAACATAGTCAATAAAACATTGTCGATAAAACAAAGTCGATAAAACAAATTCGATAAAACAAAGTCGATAAAACAAAGTCGATAAAACATAGTCGATAAAACATTGTCGATAAAACATAGTCGATAAAACATAGTCGATAAAACATAGTCGATGAAACATTGTCCATAAAACAAAGTCGATAAAACATATTCGATAAAACATAGTCGATAAAACATAGTCGATAAAACATAGTCGATAAAATAAAGTCGTTAAAAAAAGTCGATAAAACAAAGTCGATAAAACAAAATCGATAAAACAAAGTCGATAAAACATATTCGACTAAACATAGTCGATAAAACATAGTCGATAAAACATAGTCGATAAAATAAAGTCGTTAAAAAAAGTCGATAAAACAAAGTCGATAAAACAAAGTCGATAAAACAAAGTCGATAAAACAAAGTCGATAAAACAAAGTCGATAAAACAAAGTCGATACAACATAGTCGATAAAACATAGTCGATAAAACATAGTCGATAAAACATAGTCGATAAAACATAGTCGATAAAACATAGTCGATAAAACATAGTCAATAAAACATTGTCGATAAAACAAAGTCGATAAAACAAATTCGATAAAACAAAGTCGATAAAACAAAGTCGATAAAACATAGTCGATAAAACATTGTCGATAAAACATAGTCGATAAAACATAGTCGATGAAACATAGTCGATAAAACATAGTCGATAAAACATAGTCGATAAAACATAGTCGATAAAACATAGTCGATGAAACATAGTCGATAAAACAAAGTCGATAAAACAAAGGCAATAAATCAAATTCGATAAAACAAAGTCGATAAAACATTGTCGATAAAACATAGTCGATAAAACATAGTCGATGAAACATAGTCGATAAAACATAGTCGATGAAACATAGTCGATAAAACAAAGTCGATAAAACATATTCGATAAAACATAGTCGATAAAACATAGTCGATAAAACATAGTCGATAAAATAAAGTCGTTATAAAAGTCGATAAAACAAAGTCGATAAAACAAAGTCGATAAAACAAAGTCGATAAAACAAAGTCGATACAACATTGTCGATGAAACATAGTCGATAAAACATAGTCGATAAAACAGAGTCGATAAAACAGAGTCGATAAAACAAATTCGATAAAACAAAGTCGATAAAACAAAGTCGATAAAACAAAGTCGATAAAACATAGTCGATAAAACAAAGTCGATTAAACAAATTCGATAAAACAAAGTCGATAAAACAAAGTCGATAAAACATAGTCGATAAAACATTGTCGATAAAACATAGTCGATAAAACATAGTCGATGAAACATAGTCGATAAAACATAGTCGATGAAACATAGTCGATAAAACAAAGTCGATAAAACATATTCGATAAAACATAGTCGATAAAACATAGTCGATAAAACATAGTCGATAAAACATAGTCGACGAAACATAGTCGATAAAACAAAGTCGATAAAACATATTCGATAAAACATAGTCGATAAAACATAGTCGATAAAACATAGTCGATAAAACATTGTCGATAAAACATAGTCGATAAAACATAGTCGACGAAACATAGTCGATAAAACAAAGTCGATAAAACATATTCGATAAAACATAGTCGATAAAACATAGTCGATAAAACATAGTCGATAAAATAAAGTCGTTAAAAAAAGTCGATAAAACAAAGTCGATAAAACAAATTCGATAAAACAAAATCGATAAAACAAAGTCGATAAAACATATTCGACTAAACATAGTCGATAAAACATAGTCGATAAAACATAGTCGATAAAATAAAGTCGTTAAAAAAAGTCGATAAAACAAAGTCGATAAAACATTGTCGATAAAACAAAGTCGATAAAACAAATTCGATAAAACAAAGTCGATAAAACAAAGTCGATAAAACATAGTCGATAAAACATTGTCGATAAAACATAGTCGATAAAACATAGTCGATGAAACATTGTCCATAAAACAAAGTCGATAAAACATATTCGATAAAACATAGTCGATAAAACATAGTCGATAAAACATAGTCGATAAAATAAAGTCGTTAAAAAAAGTCGATAAAAAAAAGTCGATAAAACAAATTCGATAAAACAAAATCGATAAAACATTGTCGATAAAACATAGTCGATAAAACATAGTCGATGAAACATAGTCGATAAAACAAAGTCGATAAAACATATTCGATAAAACATAGTCGATAAAACATAGTCGATAAAACATAGTCGATAAAATAAAGTCGTTAAAAAAAGTCGATAAAACAAAGTCGATAAAACAAATTCGATAAAACAAAATCGATAAAACAAAGTCGATAAAACATATTCGACTAAACATAGTCGATAAAACATAGTCGATAAAACATAGTCGATAAAATAAAGTCGTTAAAAAAAGTCGATAAAACAAAGTCGATAAAACAAAGTCGATAAAACAAAGTCGATAAAACAAAGTCGATAAAACAAAGTCGATAAAACAAAGTCGATACAACATAGTCGATAAAACATAGTCGATAAAACATAGTCGATAAAACATAGTCGATAAAACATAGTCGATAAAACATAGTCGATAAAACATAGTCAATAAAACATTGTCGATAAAACAAAGTCGATAAAACAAATTCGATAAAACAAAGTCGATAAAACAAAGTCGATAAAACATAGTCGATAAAACATTGTCGATAAAACATAGTCGATAAAACATAGTCGATAAAACATAGTCGATGAAACATTGTCCATAAAACAAAGTCGATAAAACATATTCGATAAAACATAGTCGATAAAACATAGTCGATAAAACATAGTCGATAAAATAAAGTCGTTAAAAAAAGTCGATAAAACAAAGTCGATAAAACAAAATCGATAAAACAAAGTCGATAAAACATATTCGACTAAACATAGTCGATAAAACATAGTCGATAAAACATAGTCGATAAAATAAAGTCGTTAAAAAAAGTCGATAAAACAAAGTCGATAAAACAAAGTCGATAAAACAAAGTCGATAAAACAAAGTCGATAAAACAAAGTCGATAAAACAAAGTCGATACAACATAGTCGATAAAACATAGTCGATAAAACATAGTCGATAAAACATAGTCGATAAAACATAGTCGATAAAACATAGTCGATAAAACATAGTCAATAAAACATTGTCGATAAAACAAAGTCGATAAAACAAATTCGATAAAACAAAGTCGATAAAACAAAGTCGATAAAACATAGTCGATAAAACATTGTCGATAAAACATAGTCGATAAAACATAGTCGATGAAACATAGTCGATAAAACATAGTCGATAAAACATAGTCGATAAAACATAGTCGATAAAACATAGTCGATGAAACATAGTCGATAAAACAAAGTCGATAAAACAAAGGCAATAAATCAAATTCGATAAAACAAAGTCGATAAAACATTGTCGATAAAACATAGTCGATAAAACATAGTCGATGAAACATAGTCGATAAAACATAGTCGATGAAACATAGTCGATAAAACAAAGTCGATAAAACATATTCGATAAAACATAGTCGATAAAACATAGTCGATAAAACATAGTCGATAAAACATAGTCGATGAAACATAGTCGATAAAACAAAGTCGATAAAACAAAGGCAATAAATCAAATTCGATAAAACAAAGTCGATAAAACATTGTCGATAAAACATAGTCGATAAAACATAGTCGATGAAACATAGTCGATAAAACATAGTCAATGAAACATAGTCGATAAAACAAAGTCGATAAAACATATTCGATAAAACATAGTCGATAAAACATAGTCGATAAAACATAGTCGATAAAATAAAGTCGTTATAAAAGTCGATAAAACATAGTCGATGAAACATAGTCGATGAAACATAGTCGATAAAACAAAGTCGATAAAACAAAGTCGATAAAGCAAAGTCGATAACACAAAGTCGATAAATCAAATTCGATAAAACAAAGTCGATAAAACAAAGTCGATAAAACAGTGTCGATAAAACATTGTCGATAAAACATAGTCGATAAAAAATAGTCGATAAAACATATTCGATAAAACATAGTCGATAAAACATAGTCGATAAAACATAGTCGATAAAATCAAAGTCGTTAAAAAAAGTCGATAAAACAAAGTCGATAAAAAAATGTCGATAAAACGTAGTCGATAAAACGTAGTCGATAAAACATAGTCGATAAAACATAGTCGATAAAACATAGTCGATAAAACATTGTCGATAAAACATAGTCGATAAAACATAGTCGATGAAACATAGTCGATAAAACAAAGTCGATAAAACAAAGTCGATAAAACAAAGTCGATAAAACAAAGTCGATAAAACAAAGTCGATAAATCAAATTCGATAAAACAAAGTCTATAAAACAATGTCGATAAAACATAGTCGATAAAACATTGTCGATAAAACATAGTCGATAAAACATAGTCGATGAAACATAGTCGATAAAACAAAGTCGATAAAACATATTCGATAAAACATAGTCGATAAAACATAGTCGATAAAACATAGTCGATAAAACAAAGTCGATAAAACAAAGGCAATAAATCAAATTCGATAAAACAAAGTCGATAAAACATTGTCGATAAAACATAGTCGATAAAACATAGTCGATGAAACATAGTCGATAAAACATAGTCAATGAAACATAGTCGATAAAACAAAGTCGATAAAACATATTCGATAAAACATAGTCGATAAAACATAGTCGATAAAACATAGTCGATAAAATAAAGTCGTTATAAAAGTCGATAAAACATAGTCGATGAAACATAGTCGATGAAACATAGTCGATAAAACAAAGTCGATAAAACAAAGTCGATAAAGCAAAGTCGATAACACAAAGTCGATAAATCAAATTCGATAAAACAAAGTCGATAAAACAAAGTCGATAAAACAGTGTCGATAAAACATTGTCGATAAAACATAGTCGATAAAAAATAGTCGATAAAACATATTCGATAAAACATAGTCGATAAAACATAGTCGATAAAACATAGTCGATAAAATCAAAGTCGTTAAAAAAAGTCGATAAAACAAAGTCGATAAAAAAATGTCGATAAAACGTAGTCGATAAAACATAGTCGATAAAACATAGTCGATAAAACATAGTCGATAAAACATAGTCGATAAAACATTGTCGATAAAACATAGTCGATAAAACATAGTCGATGAAACATAGTCGATAAAACAAAGTCGATAAAACATATTCGATAAAACATAGTCGATAAAACATAGTCGATAAAACATAGTCGATAAAATAAAGTCGTTAAAAAAAGTCGATAAAACAAAGTCGATAAAACAAATTCGATAAAACAAAATCGATAAAACAAAGTCGATAAAACATATTCGACTAAACATAGTCGATAAAACATAGTCGATAAAACATAGTCGATAAAATAAAGTCGTTAAAAAAAGTCGATAAAACAAAGTCGATAAAACAAAGTCGATAAAACAAAGTCGATAAAACAAAGTCGATAAAACAAAGTCGATAAAACAAAGTCGATACAACATAGTCGATAAAACATAGTCGATAAAACATAGTCGATAAAACATAGTCGATAAAACATAGTCGATAAAACATAGTCGATAAAACATAGTCAATAAAACATTGTCGATAAAACAAAGTCGATAAAACAAATTCGATAAAACAAAGTCGATAAAACAAAGTCGATAAAACATAGTCGATAAAACATTGTCGATAAAACATAGTCGATAAAACATAGTCGATAAAACATAGTCGATGAAACATTGTCCATAAAACAAAGTCGATAAAACATATTCGATAAAACATAGTCGATAAAACATAGTCGATAAAACATAGTCGATAAAATAAAGTCGTTAAAAAAAGTCGATAAAACAAAGTCGATAAAACAAAATCGATAAAACAAAGTCGATAAAACATATTCGACTAAACATAGTCGATAAAACATAGTCGATAAAACATAGTCGATAAAATAAAGTCGTTAAAAAAAGTCGATAAAACAAAGTCGATAAAACAAAGTCGATAAAACAAAGTCGATAAAACAAAGTCGATAAAACAAAGTCGATAAAACAAAGTCGATACAACATAGTCGATAAAACATAGTCGATAAAACATAGTCGATAAAACATAGTCGATAAAACATAGTCGATAAAACATAGTCGATAAAACATAGTCAATAAAACATTGTCGATAAAACAAAGTCGATAAAACAAATTCGATAAAACAAAGTCGATAAAACAAAGTCGATAAAACATAGTCGATAAAACATTGTCGATAAAACATAGTCGATAAAACATAGTCGATGAAACATAGTCGATAAAACATAGTCGATAAAACATAGTCGATAAAACATAGTCGATAAAACATAGTCGATGAAACATAGTCGATAAAACAAAGTCGATAAAACAAAGGCAATAAATCAAATTCGATAAAACAAAGTCGATAAAACATTGTCGATAAAACATAGTCGATAAAACATAGTCGATGAAACATAGTCGATAAAACATAGTCGATGAAACATAGTCGATAAAACAAAGTCGATAAAACATATTCGATAAAACATAGTCGATAAAACATAGTCGATAAAACATAGTCGATAAAATAAAGTCGTTATAAAAGTCGATAAAACAAAGTCGATAAAACAAAGTCGATAAAACAAAGTCGATAAAACAAAGTCGATACAACATTGTCGATGAAACATAGTCGATAAAACATAGTCGATAAAACAGAGTCGATAAAACAGAGTCGATAAAACAAATTCGATAAAACAAAGTCGATAAAACAAAGTCGATAAAACAAAGTCGATAAAACATAGTCGATAAAACAAAGTCGATTAAACAAATTCGATAAAACAAAGTCGATAAAACAAAGTCGATAAAACATAGTCGATAAAACATTGTCGATAAAACATAGTCGATAAAACATAGTCGATGAAACATAGTCGATAAAACATAGTCGATGAAACATAGTCGATAAAACAAAGTCGATAAAACAAAGGCAATAAATCAAATTCGATAAAACAAAGTCGATAAAACATTGTCGATAAAACATAGTCGATAAAACATAGTCGATGAAACATAGTCGATAAAACATAGTCAATGAAACATAGTCGATGAAACATAGTCGATAAAACAAAGTCGATAAAACAAAGTCGATAAAGCAAAGTCGATAACACAAAGTCGATAAATCAAATTCGATAAAACAAAGTCGATAAAACAAAGTCGATAAAACAGTGTCGATAAAGCATTGTCGATAAAACATAGTCGATATAAAATAGTCGATAAAACATATTCGATAAAACATAGTCGATAAAACATAGTCGATAAAACATAGTCGATAAAATCAAAGTCGTTAAAAAAAGTCGATAAAACAAAGTCGATAAAAAAATGTCGATAAAACGTAGTCGATAAAACGTAGTCGATAAAACATAGTCGATAAAACATAGTCGATAAAACATAGTCGATAAAACATTGTCGATAAAACATAGTCGATAAAACATAGTCGATGAAACATAGTCGATAAAACAAAGTCGATAAAACAAAGTCGATAAAACAAAGTCGATAAAACAAAGTCGATAAAACAAAGTCGATAAATCAAATTCGATAAAACAAAGTCTATAAAACAATGTCGATAAAACATAGTCGATAAAACATTGTCGATAAAACATAGTCGATAAAACATAGTCGACGAAACATAGTCGATAAAACAAAGTCGATAAAACATATTCGATAAAACATAGTCGATAAAACATAGTCGATAAAACATAGTCGATAAAATAAAGTCGTTAAAAAAAGTCGATAAAACAAAGTCGATAAAACAAATTCGATAAAACAAAATCGATAAAACAAAGTCGATAAAACATATTCGACTAAACATAGTCGATAAAACATAGTCGATAAAACATAGTCGATAAAATAAAGTCGTTAAAAAAAGTCGATAAAACAAAGTCGATAAAACAAAGTCGATAAAACAAAGTCGATAAAACAAAGTCGATAAAACAAAGTCGATAAAACAAAGTCGATACAACATAGTCGATAAAACATAGTCGATAAAACATAGTCGATAAAACATAGTCGATAAAACATAGTCGATAAAACATAGTCGATTAAACATAGTCAATAAAACATTGTCGATAAAACAAAGTCGATAAAACAAATTCGATAAAACAAAGTCGATAAAACAAAGTCGATAAAACATAGTCGATAAAACATTGTCGATAAAACATAGTCGATAAAACATAGTCGATGAAACATTGTCCATAAAACATAGTCGATAAAACATAGTCGATGAAACATAGTCGATAAAACATAGTCAATAAAACATTGTCGATAAAACAAAGTCGATAAAACAAATTCGATAAAACAAAGTCGATAAAACAAAGTCGATAAAACATAGTCGATAAAACATTGTCGATAAAACATAGTCGATAAAACATAGTCAATAAAACATTGTCGATAAAACAAAGTCGATAAAACAAATTCGATAAAACAAAGTCGATAAAACAAAGTCGATAAAACATAGTCGATAAAACATTGTCGATAAAACATAGTCGATAAAACATAGTCGATGAAACATAGTCGATAAAACATAGTCGATAAAACATAGTCGATAAAACATAGTCGATAAAACATAGTCGATGAAACATAGTCGATAAAACAAAGTCGATAAAACAAAGGCAATAAATCAAATTCGATAAAACAAAGTCGATAAAACATTGTCGATAAAACATAGTCGATAAAACATAGTCGATGAAACATAGTCGATAAAACATAGTCGATGAAACATAGTCGATAAAACAAAGTCGATAAAACATATTCGATAAAACATAGTCGATAAAACATAGTCGATAAAACATAGTCGATAAAATAAAGTCGTTATAAAAGTCGATAAAACAAAGTCGATAAAACAAAGTCGATAAAACAAAGTCGATAAAACAAAGTCGATACAACATTGTCGATGAAACATAGTCGATAAAACATAGTCGATAAAACAGAGTCGATAAAACAGAGTCGATAAAACAAATTCGATAAAACAAAGTCGATAAAACAAAGTCGATAAAACATATTCGATAAAACATAGTCGATAAAACATAGTCGATAAAACATAGTCGATAAAATAAAGTCGTTAAAAAAAGTCGATAAAACAAAGTCGATAAAACAAATTCGATAAAACAAAATCGATAAAACAAAGTCGATAAAACATATTCGACTAAACATAGTCGATAAAACATAGTCGATAAAACATAGTCGATAAAATAAAGTCGTTAAAAAAAGTCGATAAAACAAAGTCGATAAAACAAAGTCGATAAAACAAAGTCGATAAAACAAAGTCGATAAAACAAAGTCGATAAAACAAAGTCGATACAACATAGTCGATAAAACATAGTCGATAAAACATAGTCGATAAAACATAGTCGATAAAACATAGTCGATAAAACATAGTCGATAAAACATAGTCAATAAAACATTGTCGATAAAACAAAGTCGATAAAACAAATTCGATAAAACAAAGTCGATAAAACAAAGTCGATAAAACATAGTCGATAAAACATTGTCGATAAAACATAGTCGATAAAACATAGTCGATGAAACATAGTCGATAAAACATAGTCGATAAAACATAGTCGATAAAACATAGTCGATAAAACATAGTCGATAAAACAAAGTCGATAAAACATATTCGATAAAACATAGTCGATAAAACATAGTCGATAAAACATAGTCGATAAAATAAAGTCGTTATAAAAGTCGATAAAACAAAGTCGATAAAACAAAGTCGATAAAACAAAGTCGATAAAACAAAGTCGATACAACATTGTCGATGAAACATAGTCGATAAAACATAGTCGATAAAACAGAGTCGATAAAACAGAGTCGATAAAACAAATTCGATAAAACAAAGTCGATAAAACAAAGTCGATAAAACAAAGTCGATAAAACATAGTCGATAAAACAAAGTCGATTAAACAAATTCGATAAAACAAAGTCGATAAAACAAAGTCGATAAAACATAGTCGATAAAACATTGTCGATAAAACATAGTCGATAAAACATAGTCGATGAAACATAGTCGATAAAACATAGTCGATGAAACATAGTCGATAAAACAAAGTCGATAAAACAAAGGCAATAAATCAAATTCGATAAAACAAAGTCGATAAAACATTGTCGATAAAACATAGTCGATAAAACATAGTCGATGAAACATAGTCGATAAAACATAGTCAATGAAACATAGTCGATGAAACATAGTCGATAAAACAAAGTCGATAAAACAAAGTCGATAAAGCAAAGTCGATAACACAAAGTCGATAAATCAAATTCGATAAAACAAAGTCGATAAAACAAAGTCGATAAAACAGTGTCGATAAAGCATTGTCGATAAAACATAGTCGATAAAAAATAGTCGATAAAACATATTCGATAAAACATAGTCGATAAAACATAGTCGATAAAACATAGTCGATAAAATCAAAGTCGTTAAAAAAAGTCGATAAAACAAAGTCGATAAAAAAATGTCGATAAAACGTAGTCGATAAAACGTAGTCGATAAAACATAGTCGATAAAACATAGTCGATAAAACATAGTCGATAAAACATTGTCGATAAAACATAGTCGATAAAACATAGTCGATGAAACATAGTCGATAAAACAAAGTCGATAAAACAAAGTCGATAAAACAAAGTCGATAAAACAAAGTCGATAAAACAAAGTCGATAAATCAAATTCGATAAAACAAAGTCTATAAAACAATGTCGATAAAACATAGTCGATAAAACATTGTCGATAAAACATAGTCGATAAAACATAGTCGACGAAACATAGTCGATAAAACAAAGTCGATAAAACATATTCGATAAAACATAGTCGATAAAACATAGTCGATAAAACATAGTCGATAAAATAAAGTCGTTAAAAAAAGTCGATAAAACAAAGTCGATAAAACAAATTCGATAAAACAAAATCGATAAAACAAAGTCGATAAAACATATTCGACTAAACATAGTCGATAAAACATAGTCGATAAAACATAGTCGATAAAATAAAGTCGTTAAAAAAAGTCGATAAAACAAAGTCGATAAAACATTGTCGATAAAACAAAGTCGATAAAACAAATTCGATAAAACAAAGTCGATAAAACAAAGTCGATAAAACATAGTCGATAAAACATTGTCGATAAAACATAGTCGATAAAACATAGTCGATGAAACATTGTCCATAAAACAAAGTCGATAAAACATATTCGATAAAACATAGTCGATAAAACATAGTCGATAAAACATAGTCGATAAAATAAAGTCGTTAAAAAAAGTCGATAAAACAAAGTCGATAAAACAAATTCGATAAAACAAAATCGATAAAACAAAGTCGATAAAACATATTCGACTAAACATAGTCGATAAAACATAGTCGATAAAACATAGTCGATAAAATAAAGTCGTTAAAAAAAGTCGATAAAACAAAGTCGATAAAACAAAGTCGATAAAACAAAGTCGATAAAACAAAGTCGATAAAACAAAGTCGATAAAACAAAGTCGATACAACATAGTCGATAAAACATAGTCGATAAAACATAGTCGATAAAACATAGTCGATAAAACATAGTCGATAAAACATAGTCGATAAAACATAGTCAATAAAACATTGTCGATAAAACAAAGTCGATAAAACAAATTCGATAAAACAAAGTCGATAAAACAAAGTCGATAAAACATAGTCGATAAAACATTGTCGATAAAACATAGTCGATAAAACATAGTCGATGAAACATAGTCGATAAAACATAGTCGATAAAACATAGTCGATAAAACATAGTCGATAAAACATAGTCGATGAAACATAGTCGATAAAACAAAGTCGATAAAACAAAGGCAATAAATCAAATTCGATAAAACAAAGTCGATAAAACATTGTCGATAAAACATAGTCGATAAAACATAGTCGATGAAACATAGTCGATAAAACATAGTCGATGAAACATAGTCGATAAAACAAAGTCGATAAAACATATTCGATAAAACATAGTCGATAAAACATAGTCGATAAAACATAGTCGATAAAACATAGTCGATGAAACATAGTCGATAAAACAAAGTCGATAAAACAAAGGCAATAAATCAAATTCGATAAAACAAAGTCGATAAAACATTGTCGATAAAACATAGTCGATAAAACATAGTCGATGAAACATAGTCGATAAAACATAGTCAATGAAACATAGTCGATAAAACAAAGTCGATAAAACATATTCGATAAAACATAGTCGATAAAACATAGTCGATAAAACATAGTCGATAAAATAAAGTCGTTATAAAAGTCGATAAAACATAGTCGATGAAACATAGTCGATGAAACATAGTCGATAAAACAAAGTCGATAAAACAAAGTCGATAAAGCAAAGTCGATAACACAAAGTCGATAAATCAAATTCGATAAAACAAAGTCGATAAAACAAAGTCGATAAAACAGTGTCGATAAAACATTGTCGATAAAACATAGTCGATAAAAAATAGTCGATAAAACATATTCGATAAAACATAGTCGATAAAACATAGTCGATAAAACATAGTCGATAAAATCAAAGTCGTTAAAAAAAGTCGATAAAACAAAGTCGATAAAAAAATGTCGATAAAACGTAGTCGATAAAACGTAGTCGATAAAACATAGTCGATAAAACATAGTCGATAAAACATAGTCGATAAAACATTGTCGATAAAACATAGTCGATAAAACATAGTCGATGAAACATAGTCGATAAAACAAAGTCGATAAAACAAAGTCGATAAAACAAAGTCGATAAAACAAAGTCGATAAAACAAAGTCGATAAATCAAATTCGATAAAACAAAGTCTATAAAACAATGTCGATAAAACATAGTCGATAAAACATTGTCGATAAAACATAGTCGATAAAACATAGTCGATGAAACATAGTCGATAAAACAAAGTCGATAAAACATATTCGATAAAACATAGTCGATAAAACATAGTCGATAAAACATAGTCGATAAAACAAAGTCGATAAAACAAAGGCAATAAATCAAATTCGATAAAACAAAGTCGATAAAACATTGTCGATAAAACATAGTCGATAAAACATAGTCGATGAAACATAGTCGATAAAACATAGTCAATGAAACATAGTCGATAAAACAAAGTCGATAAAACATATTCGATAAAACATAGTCGATAAAACATAGTCGATAAAACATAGTCGATAAAATAAAGTCGTTATAAAAGTCGATAAAACATAGTCGATGAAACATAGTCGATGAAACATAGTCGATAAAACAAAGTCGATAAAACAAAGTCGATAAAGCAAAGTCGATAACACAAAGTCGATAAATCAAATTCGATAAAACAAAGTCGATAAAACAAAGTCGATAAAACAGTGTCGATAAAACATTGTCGATAAAACATAGTCGATAAAAAATAGTCGATAAAACATATTCGATAAAACATAGTCGATAAAACATAGTCGATAAAACATAGTCGATAAAATCAAAGTCGTTAAAAAAAGTCGATAAAACAAAGTCGATAAAAAAATGTCGATAAAACGTAGTCGATAAAACATAGTCGATAAAACATAGTCGATAAAACATAGTCGATAAAACATAGTCGATAAAACATTGTCGATAAAACATAGTCGATAAAACATAGTCGATGAAACATAGTCGATAAAACAAAGTCGATAAAACATATTCGATAAAACATAGTCGATAAAACATAGTCGATAAAACATAGTCGATAAAATAAAGTCGTTAAAAAAAGTCGATAAAACAAAGTCGATAAAACAAATTCGATAAAACAAAATCGATAAAACAAAGTCGATAAAACATATTCGACTAAACATAGTCGATAAAACATAGTCGATAAAACATAGTCGATAAAATAAAGTCGTTAAAAAAAGTCGATAAAACAAAGTCGATAAAACAAAGTCGATAAAACAAAGTCGATAAAACAAAGTCGATAAAACAAAGTCGATAAAACAAAGTCGATACAACATAGTCGATAAAACATAGTCGATAAAACATAGTCGATAAAACATAGTCGATAAAACATAGTCGATAAAACATAGTCGATAAAACATAGTCAATAAAACATTGTCGATAAAACAAAGTCGATAAAACAAATTCGATAAAACAAAGTCGATAAAACAAAGTCGATAAAACATAGTCGATAAAACATTGTCGATAAAACATAGTCGATAAAACATAGTCGATAAAACATAGTCGATGAAACATTGTCCATAAAACAAAGTCGATAAAACATATTCGATAAAACATAGTCGATAAAACATAGTCGATAAAACATAGTCGATAAAATAAAGTCGTTAAAAAAAGTCGATAAAACAAAGTCGATAAAACAAAATCGATAAAACAAAGTCGATAAAACATATTCGACTAAACATAGTCGATAAAACATAGTCGATAAAACATAGTCGATAAAATAAAGTCGTTAAAAAAAGTCGATAAAACAAAGTCGATAAAACAAAGTCGATAAAACAAAGTCGATAAAACAAAGTCGATAAAACAAAGTCGATAAAACAAAGTCGATACAACATAGTCGATAAAACATAGTCGATAAAACATAGTCGATAAAACATAGTCGATAAAACATAGTCGATAAAACATAGTCGATAAAACATAGTCAATAAAACATTGTCGATAAAACAAAGTCGATAAAACAAATTCGATAAAACAAAGTCGATAAAACAAAGTCGATAAAACATAGTCGATAAAACATTGTCGATAAAACATAGTCGATAAAACATAGTCGATGAAACATAGTCGATAAAACATAGTCGATAAAACATAGTCGATAAAACATAGTCGATAAAACATAGTCGATGAAACATAGTCGATAAAACAAAGTCGATAAAACAAAGGCAATAAATCAAATTCGATAAAACAAAGTCGATAAAACATTGTCGATAAAACATAGTCGATAAAACATAGTCGATGAAACATAGTCGATAAAACATAGTCGATGAAACATAGTCGATAAAACATATTCGATAAAACATAGTCGATAAAACATAGTCGATAAAACATAGTCGATAAAATAAAGTCGTTATAAAAGTCGATAAAACAAAGTCGATAAAACAAAGTCGATAAAACAAAGTCGATAAAACAAAGTCGATACAACATTGTCGATGAAACATAGTCGATAAAACATAGTCGATAAAACAGAGTCGATAAAACAGAGTCGATAAAACAAATTCGATAAAACAAAGTCGATAAAACAAAGTCGATAAAACAAAGTCGATAAAACATAGTCGATAAAACAAAGTCGATTAAACAAATTCGATAAAACAAAGTCGATAAAACAAAGTCGATAAAACATAGTCGATAAAACATTGTCGATAAAACATAGTCGATAAAACATAGTCGATGAAACATAGTCGATAAAACATAGTCGATGAAACATAGTCGATAAAACAAAGTCGATAAAACAAAGGCAATAAATCAAATTCGATAAAACAAAGTCGATAAAACATTGTCGATAAAACATAGTCGATAAAACATAGTCGATGAAACATAGTCGATAAAACATAGTCAATGAAACATAGTCGATGAAACATAGTCGATAAAACAAAGTCGATAAAACAAAGTCGATAAAGCAAAGTCGATAACACAAAGTCGATAAATCAAATTCGATAAAACAAAGTCGATAAAACAAAGTCGATAAAACAGTGTCGATAAAGCATTGTCGATAAAACATAGTCGATAAAAAATAGTCGATAAAACATATTCGATAAAACATAGTCGATAAAACATAGTCGATAAAACATAGTCGATAAAATCAAAGTCGTTAAAAAAAGTCGATAAAACAAAGTCGATAAAAAAATGTCGATAAAACGTAGTCGATAAAACGTAGTCGATAAAACATAGTCGATAAAACATAGTCGATAAAACATAGTCGATAAAACATTGTCGATAAAACATAGTCGATAAAACATAGTCGATGAAACATAGTCGATAAAACAAAGTCGATAAAACAAAGTCGATAAAACAAAGTCGATAAAACAAAGTCGATAAAACAAAGTCGATAAATCAAATTCGATAAAACAAAGTCTATAAAACAATGTCGATAAAACATAGTCGATAAAACATTGTCGATAAAACATAGTCGATAAAACATAGTCGACGAAACATAGTCGATAAAACAAAGTCGATAAAACATATTCGATAAAACATAGTCGATAAAACATAGTCGATAAAACATAGTCGATAAAATAAAGTCGTTAAAAAAAGTCGATAAAACAAAGTCGATAAAACAAATTCGATAAAACAAAATCGATAAAACAAAGTCGATAAAACATATTCGACTAAACATAGTCGATAAAACATAGTCGATAAAACATAGTCGATAAAATAAAGTCGTTAAAAAAAGTCGATAAAACAAAGTCGATAAAACAAAGTCGATAAAACAAAGTCGATAAAACAAAGTCGATAAAACAAAGTCGATAAAACAAAGTCGATACAACATAGTCGATAAAACATAGTCGATAAAACATAGTCGATAAAACATAGTCGATAAAACATAGTCGATAAAACATAGTCGATTAAACATAGTCAATAAAACATTGTCGATAAAACAAAGTCGATAAAACAAATTCGATAAAACAAAGTCGATAAAACAAAGTCGATAAAACATAGTCGATAAAACATTGTCGATAAAACATAGTCGATAAAACATAGTCGATGAAACATTGTCCATAAAACATAGTCGATAAAACATAGTCGATGAAACATAGTCGATAAAACATAGTCAATAAAACATTGTCGATAAAACAAAGTCGATAAAACAAATTCGATAAAACAAAGTCGATAAAACAAAGTCGATAAAACATAGTCGATAAAACATTGTCGATAAAACATAGTCGATAAAACATAGTCAATAAAACATTGTCGATAAAACAAAGTCGATAAAACAAATTCGATAAAACAAAGTCGATAAAACAAAGTCGATAAAACATAGTCGATAAAACATTGTCGATAAAACATAGTCGATAAAACATAGTCGATGAAACATAGTCGATAAAACATAGTCGATAAAACATAGTCGATAAAACATAGTCGATAAAACATAGTCGATGAAACATAGTCGATAAAACAAAGTCGATAAAACAAAGGCAATAAATCAAATTCGATAAAACAAAGTCGATAAAACATTGTCGATAAAACATAGTCGATATAACATAGTCGATGAAACATAGTCGATAAAACATAGTCGATGAAACATAGTCGATAAAACAAAGTCGATAAAACATATTCGATAAAACATAGTCGATAAAACATAGTCGATAAAACATAGTCGATAAAATAAAGTCGTTATAAAAGTCGATAAAACAAAGTCGATAAAACAAAGTCGATAAAACAAAGTCGATAAAACAAAGTCGATACAACATTGTCGATGAAACATAGTCGATAAAACATAGTCGATAAAACAGAGTCGATAAAACAGAGTCGATAAAACAAATTCGATAAAACAAAGTCGATAAAACAAAGTCGATAAAACAAAGTCGATAAAACATAGTCGATAAAACAAAGTCGATTAAACAAATTCGATAAAACAAAGTCGATAAAACAAAGTCGATAAAACATAGTCGATAAAACATTGTCGATAAAACATAGTCGATAAAACATAGTCGATGAAACATAGTCGATAAAACATAGTCGATGAAACGTAGTCGATAAAACAAAGTCGATAAAACAAAGGCAATAAATCAAATTCGATAAAACAAAGTCGATAAAACATTGTCGATAAAACATAGTCGATAAAACATAGTCGATAAAACAGAGTCGATAAAACAGAGTCGATAAAACAAATTCGATAAAACAAAGTCGATAAAACAAAGTCGATAAAACAAAGTCGATAAAACATAGTCGATAAAACAAAGTCGATAAAACAAAGTCGATAAAACAAAGTCGATAAAACAAAGTCGATAAAACAAAGTCGATAAAACAAAGTCGATAAAACAAAGTCGATTAAACAAAGTCGATAAAACAAAGTCGATAAATCAAAGTCGATAAAACAAAGTCGATAAAATTGGGAGTTACGCCCCAACAGTGTTGGTTAATGCGCAATAGAAAAACAGTTTGCAGTTCAGATCACATTATAATTTACTATCAAATGAATCACACTAACTAAATTATACACACACTGGGTGCGGCGGCGTTTATTAAAATCACCAATTAACACAATGATCACAAATTACAACTAAACAATAACTGAGCACCACGAATCGAGAACAGTTCCGCAACGTCTTGACTCCAATGCGACCAAAGGCTCAATGGCCTCCTCGCCTTGGCCATCAAACATCACGACTCTGTAGAAGCGCGCCTTTTTTGGTGTCGGTAAATCACTCTTGATGTCGCCAGTGGCGCGCTTGCGATTCGTTTCGTGTCCGTACTAATGACCGGATCCGACATATATATAATTCACATGTTTTATTTGATCATGTTAAATCTTTGTAGTTATACAAATCCATTCTCCATTCCATGCTCCATTCGTTTCCCATGGACGCCAACTGCTACGATCTTTATATAGTTACCTATTCTATTTATTTCGTTTACGTTCATATTATCTGCTATCTAATTGCGTAACACCTTTTCGTAAATGATTAAGACTATTCTGTCTCATTTTGCAGTTCAACAACATTAATTGCAATCCATTGCTTCCAATGGATTGGCAATGTGTTTAAATGATTCAGATTGTGATTGATCGTTTATTATGCAATTAGGGTGCTGGTCATACACGCAGATAAACCACACATCATTGTTTTATATTTTTTGTCATCTTCTGTTATTATTTTAAGTTATGTCCTATTCATGTATGGACATATTTATTATTTACGTAAATATAATAAACCAACTTATTCAATGCAAACTATTAAAATAATATGATAACAATCTTAAATTATTATCAGAATATTAGCTTACTTATTAACAATATATTGAAAAAAAAAATTGGTTGGTGATCTAAAATCAGACAGGATAGTCCTCACTATCTGAAACGTATGGTTACCCTACGAAATTACGTGCGTACAGTTCCGGGGTCGCGGGGAGGTGACGCGTGGCTCCGCCCACTCGCTCGAGGTCGCTGTCACTTATTGTCGTCTTAAGTCCCATGTAATAGGGGCTAATCTGTGATTATATTTGATTTTATTCCTTACAGTCAGTGGAAGTACTCATATTTATATTATCACGCTTGTTTAAAATCCTCATAATCGCAGACGTGCCGTAGCTACCTCCCATTTACGTGATAAATTAACTATAATTAATTTTAATTATACAGTCCTTTTTTGAACATAACATTATATCACGCCTGTAATTCCTGAAGGGTTAGGTAGCCTACATTTCACCAGTTATGTTTAAGTCCCATTATGGAGGGGCTTGTGGCTAAGTAATAACAACTGCACGGGTCGATCGATCAGGTTAAGCTACGCTTGCCGCGGTTGGTCCGTGGATGGGTGACCATCTTTACATACCAAGTCCCCTCCGTGCCTCGGAAAGCACGTTAAGCCGTTGGTCCCGGCTGTCATTTGTAGATCTTTGACAGTCGTTATGGGTAGTTAGAAGCCCAAAAAGTCTGACAACCAGTCTTACCAAGGGGTATCGTGTTACCTAGTCACCAGGTTGTGGAGGTCAGATAGGCAGTCGCTCCATGTAAAATACTGGTATTCAGCTGCATCCGGTTAGACTGGAAGCCGACCCCAACATAGTTGGGAAAAGGCTAGGCAGATGATGATGTTGAAGTCCCATTATATGTCATTTGGAGCGGATCTATTGCTATCGACTGGGCGCAATTCCAGACTCCGGGCTGCTACTTACTAAGAAAATCCAACAATACATTGCCCAACCTGTACCCTAATTGCGTAACTTATTTTCGTAAACAATTTTGAATAATTTGTTTCATTTTGATAGTTCAACAACATTCATTGCGTTTATTTACGTTGTTGAGCAGATTTTTTTTCCAACTTATGAAGCAATGGATTAGCAATTTGTTTCATGAAGAGGATAGTGCGGGCATGCAAGGAGTTCGCGTGCAACGGAACGGTCGTGGAGCACCCGGAGTGCGGCGAGGTGCTGCAGCTGTAAGGCGACCAGCGCGAGAACATTTGCCAGTGGCTGACTAAGTCAAGCCTCGTGAAGCCCAAGCAACTCAAGGTGCACGGCTTCTGAGCCCGCGCTATGAAACTCATACTTATCAGATTCCAAAAAAATAATTTTTCATACATGCATCGAAATAGTCTGTCTTCTTTTGTATAGGAGTTTGTTCTTTTTTACCCCGAGTCGGATATGAGTCTCATATCGAAAGTTGTTAAGTATGAAGGGTATTCACCCCCTCCACGTAGGTGACTAACTCACCACCCTGTATAATTTCTCCATTAATAATTATAACATTTCTATTAAACTTTGTTTTATATTTTGTTTTAATTTCTCAGAAACAACCTAATTATTTCACTAACACAAACCTCACTCACACAAACACTCAAACCAAGAACACGCCGCTAATACAGTTAAATAATTATGTACAAAATTCATAATTACTTTTACTTCCTGTAACTTCCATTTTAATTAATTTCCAAGTTAAACATTATCCCCTAATATAATTTAATACACATACTTAACAAATTCACTTAAGCCAACAATGTTGTACCAAGATACATGCCATTTCCCGGGGCGATATCATCGTTAATCTCGGCCTATTTCGTAATTTCTGGGAACGCAGTACAACACTACCTAGGGGAATATTCACAAGTAATTACTATGGTAATAGGCATCATGAATATTAAAAGTAGTCTTGTGTACAGATTAACTTATCTGATAGATTAGAATAACAAATTGTGAGGATATGGGTACTGAGTTGGGTAACATTGACTTAGGTTGTCACTTATGTTGTGGGCTCTTTAATAAATAATAATTAATTTATTTCATAATTATTATTTAAATTAAATGAATAATTATTATTTAAATTAAATTAATTATTATTATTTAAATTAAATTAATTATTATTATTTCATCATCATCATCTGCCTAGCCTTTTCCCAACTATGTTGGGGTCGGCTTCCAGTCTAACCAGATGCAGCTGAATACCAGTATTTTACATGGAGCGACTGCCTATCTGACCTCCACAACCCAGTACCTGGGTAACACGATACCCCTTGGTAAGACTAGTTGTCAGACTTTTTTTTAAGGCTTCTAACTACCCGTAACGACTGTCAAAGATCTACAAATGACAGCCGGGACCAACGGCTGTCATTAATAATTATTATTTAAATTAAATTAATAAACTAATAATTAAATTAAACTAATAATTATTATTTAAATTAAATTAATAATTATTATTTAATAAATAAATATTACCCATTTAGAGGTATGAGGAACAGGGTGTAAAGTTCACTCATCCTCTATAAAAAAGGGAGGATCCTCCGACCGGACGGGTGTTGTGTCTGGCGGGCAAGTATTTTTGAGATGGGTCTAAACCATTGATTTCGCGACACTGTAACGCAATTTACTAACACCGTGGAGTAAAAGACATCAACGCGTTGATTACCGCGGTGCGTGCCGTAAAAGACATCAACGCATTGATTACCGCGGTACCGATATTTTTTCTAGTTTTCTCTTCTGTCAGCATTCCCGGAGTGACACTGTTTTTTTTTCCGTGGTGCATCTCATAGCTGACCTCTGAGGTCATGACTATTTAACCGGGCTTTCCTATGGCTGCCTTAAGCTTCCACACTCAAAGCCTCCAGCCAGCGGCATACAAACTAGACTTATATACTAGGCGAGCACCACCAGTGAGATACGAACCTCGGCTTAGGACGTCGCTGGGGGAGGACAGCAAAGATGGGACGGGCTGGTGCCCGACGGTTCTAAGTCGAGATTTTTTTTGAGTTTTTATTTTTTTTCGTGCCAAGTTAGAGTTTGAAATCTTAGAAACTGAGCCTATAACATTGATTTACACATTAAATTATCCATCATACACGATACGCAACAAAGCAATTACTACCGTTAAAATAGCCTACAAATCAACAAACGAACAAAAAATTAAATATTCCCTGTACACGTGCAGCCGTGTTTACAGGGAATTGCACTGTGCACTACTACGAAACACGGGCAAACCGAGTTATCGTTTATTATTTACTCTTTTAGTCCCGAGTGTTTGGCGTTCGTCCACTGTGCACTCCAGCACTCCGTAAAAAGGTTTTCGTTAAATACATTCGAAGCGTACCTATATTTTTTTGACAAATATTTGTATTTTTTTTTTATAGCTGCTGCCTGCGGCTTTACCTGCGTGGATCCTAATTATTTTTCTGATATAAAAGACTAAGTTACTTCTTATAACATCAGATGTCTGCCAGTGAAAGTCCCGTCAAAATCGGTCCAGCCGTTTCGGAGATTAGTCGGAACAAACAGACAGACAAAAAATTGTAGTGGTATAATATAGTTGCATACAACAATATGAATTTAGTAAAAAGCTGTTATTTTGATGACATAACTAAGACACTTCAATTTTAATTATTTGTAGTATAGATGTTTAGATTGTGTCGTTTCTAGTAATCTACACTACATAATTATTTCTGAGCTGGCTCAATGCTGGTCCTGCTCCACAACTAATTGATTAACATTTACAAATACTGTTGGAGCTGCTGAAGATTGTAAGACTATCTCTGCATTGTATAAACTTAATCTCCTTTGTATTATATAATTGTATAGCACAGGTGTGAGCACTATGTACTAAAGAGTTACCATTTACCGGGTAATATGTCTTGCATTGACTTGAATGTGCCCTGGCGGCTGTGAGTATGTCATGCTCACTCAAATGTTTCGCTGACGGTGGCGCGTGTGTTGGATCATTTAGCTCCCTTCAAAATGGTTGAGCTGAATGGTGCTAAACTATGCGTCATTTTCGTGAACGGGCGCCGTCAGTTGGGACTGGTCATCTCTTAGCTGCCACGGCTTATTTTTAATTTATTTTTGAATTGTTCTTTGTTTTATCTTTATATTATGGACGTTTCTAACGTGCACGTCTTTCTACATTGTTCTCATATGTATAATTTCAACATGAATGATGTAACCAATATTTTGTAACAATTTTTTTTATTTAAAAGAGTGTCCGTGGAGTTTCTTGCCCGTTCTTCTACATAGGTACCTACTATGCTTTGGAATAGGCAACTAGCTTCATATTTCTGACTGACCGATTACTTGACAATTCAAAAGTGCCTGTAAATGGTTTAATTGAAAAAAAAATGCTTTGAGTTTGAGTTTGACAAACAAAATTCTTATAAAACTAATGGTTAGATATACCTTGACTAGACTACCTATGCTAAACACTGTTCAGGATACTTTCTGGGTATCTGACTTCGTTATCAGACCAAACACTTTTGTTGGCTTGAAGTTTACAATAAAATATTTGTTAAAAACGAGTAAAGGATTACCTAACGCAATACTTTTTAGTTAGATATCTTTTTAGCGTGTTGCTAATGTAGGTACTCCCGTCACCCCAGGACAGTGCTAAAAAGTCTCATGTATGTCTGTAATGTACGCTGACGGCAACCAAAAGCGATCGTCGTGCTCGTTCATTTTATTTATTTATTTATTAAAACTTTATGCACAAGTAAAAAAAAATACTGCAGCCTGAGGCATTTTCTACCAGTCAACCTTAGGGTGATGCAGAAACAAAACATGGCAGGTGCAACATAATTGAAAGACAACTCGAATAAGAATAAATACTAATACATACATATAGACCAAATAAACTTAGTCAGGAGAAATAACGATAGGTAGAGAAGAAAACGAATCCAGCAAATCAGCGCTGGGACGATTCTACCAACTGCTGCTGCTTTCAGATAATACAGATACACTCCTGCGCGCGTCCCTTCGCTTGTCACCATAGATTATATTATAATAGTCCTTAACATGGACAAGTGTTGTTGGAACGTCGTGTCGGGTGTGCGTCGATTTTTTTTTTAATTCGTTCAATATTTTTTATTCTTTTTATATTATTATTGTTTTATTTATTTTGTAATCCCCTAGTGGGATTTATATGTTCGTAAGTATGTCCGTGGCATCACAGTGGGCCCTATCAGAATACCAGCGCAGCGGTATTTATTTATTTTTAAATATCGCAGCATCATGCTGAGATAGGAGCCTTTTTGGCATCCCACAGTCGTTATTATTTTTGTTTGTTAGTTTAAAATGCTATTTTTTTATTTATTTTTTATTACTGTTTTATATTTCTTGTACGTGTCCCAAATAAAATATTTTTCTTTCTTTAATTTGTTGATATTTGTAAATGAATTTTCTGAGTTTTTTAAATTTAATTTGTTGACATTTGTGCCTATGTTTTTTGTCTAGTAAATGTATTATATTAAATAATTTTGCATGCCGTAAGGCAAAATGTATCGGGACTCTCATCAAAATCGTATACCTTTATTATTGGCAAATAAATGATTTCTATTTCTATTTCTAAAGCCATAGGAAAGGAGCCATAGGAAAAATCCACATCTCTTTAATAAAATAAGTGATAGACATAATTTTAATACTAGAAATAAAGATAAACTAGATCAACCATTTTTCAGGTTATCTAAAGTACATACATCTTTTAAGGGGTACTGTGTTAAATGTTACAACAAAATACCTTGTGACATATTGCAATTAAATGAAAGAAAATTTAAAACTCATATAAAAAGTACACTTTGTAAACAAGCATATTACAAATTAGAGGATTATATCCAAGATAAGTGTGCTTGGAAACATGCTGGTCCTGCTCCATAGGACAATTTAGAATCAAGACAAAATCAAACTGGTTGCTAATGTAATTGTAAAATTTATTACTTTGTGTTTTATGACATTGATTTTACATTCTGTGATTACTTCCTCACACACTGACTTATTAATTGTAAAATTTTAGGAAAATCGTCTACTTTTACAATGTTTGTAAATATGTAAGAACCATGTATCTATCACAAATTAAATTATCTATCGTTGCTTCATTTTTAATTGTTTTTACCTATTGTGGTATAGTAATTTTATTCTAGGTGCATCGTCTTCACATATAATTATATAATTAGTGTATACAAAATATTGTAAAACATTTTAAAAGAGTAACGGTGGAGTTTCTTGCCCATTCTTCTCCATACGAAAACTACCTTTTGGAAGGGGCGACTAGAATCAATTTTATTATTTTGTAATTTTTGACGTTCAAAAGTGCCATACATGGGCCTATTTGAAATAAATGATTTGACTTTGACTTTGACATAATCACTCACAGCACTCACTTCGATAATTTGCGTTGCGATTTTGATATCACGATTATGACAGCTAAGGGCTGTCAACAATTCGGAACGCTCGTGAACGCGCTCACAGTGCTCGCTCAACGTCACAATTTTTAACATACTTTCACACACACAATTTTTTTTTTTTTCTTTGTATAACCACAAATTTCTTCTTATTCTTTGGTTAGGTGGCGACGGTAGCCAGAAGCACAATTTTGAAAATGCCACGTTAGTATAAAGATATGATACGACTCCAAACAAAACTGTCATTTTTGACATTGCTCACGGTGATATTAATTTAGGACATGGTCAGCGTTATCGCAAGAAGGCGCATGTCATGACGATTCACGGGACATCGTTATCGCGCTCACGCTTATTCTGAACGGGTGTTAGCATGCTCAAATCGATTACATACCTACTCGCACGCGATCAATCTAGTCGCGTATGGTACGTCATTATTCAGGTAAACGATCGCTCGTCGCGATCGTAAGTACCTAATCGTTTTTTCGTTTCAAAGTACGTATTTGATGGCAGTAACAAATTGGTTAACAATATTTCCACAAACAGCAAACAAACAACAACAAACAAACAGCACTGAAACACACAAACAAACAGCTCTATTAATAATAATAATAAGAGATAAACAGATTAAGTATCCTGATCTGGCTCACGAGGTTGTCGACTTGTGGGATGTGGATACAGCAATCATTGTGCCGATAATCGTTACGGCCAATGGCATAATAGCTAAGAGCCTCGACCAACACCTGAGGAGGCTCTCGTTAGACAGCTGGATCAAGGGCTTGATCCAGAAAGCAGTACTCCTGGACACGGCGCGTATTGTTAGGAGGTTCCTCTCTCAGGAGCCCTGACCCACCGGTGGCTGGGACCCTGTTCCCGACACCGATGGGCTACTATTTGCTATTTTTATATTTTTAAATGTTTTTTTAAACTATTTTCATAAGAATATTTAAAAATGTAAATAGTGTGCTTAAAAATGAAATAAAAAATAATAATAAAGGTTTATTCACAAAAAATCATAGACGCATACATATTTTTTACAATTACAATAATTGTATGTGCGGAAAAATAAATAACAACACGTTTGAAAAAAAAACAATCTATCTTCATCAACAAAAACAACTTAAAAACTGTTCAGACCGTTTCTGTTTATTTTCTTGTTAAATTATTAACATAATTACTTGACTGTCTGTTTTTAATTCTGTATTTATTGTCCTTCCCTGCTTTCCCCCTGGGATAATTAATCGAGTTTACTGTTGAGCATCACCCAGTTGACATTTTAAACAGTACCTATGTACTTACCTTTTTAATTTTTTCCGCCAGCCAGCAATTTGGATCTGTTTTTAGGGTTCTGTAGTAAACAAGGAACCCTTATAGTTTCGTCATGTCCGTCTGTCTGTCTGTCCGCGGTCTAGCTCCGAGACTTAGTACTAGAAAACTGTAATTTGGCATGGGTATACATATTAATTACGCCGACCAAGTGGTAAAACAAAACCATGAAAAAAGAAATTTTTCATGGTACCTCCCCTACACGTAAAGTGATGATGGTTTTCTTTTTTTTTCTATCCTATGGTGTGGCGTATCATTGGAAAGGTCCTTCAAAAACATTGTGGGTATGTGAAAAATATGTTTGGATTCAGGGATCTGTTTGCGAAATATTAAGCTTTAAAGTACAAATTTTTGTTAGTCAAGTTCCCCCCCTCTGCCAGCTAAATGGTTGATTTTGGATCTGTGAAAAAATCACAATAATAGTTTATATAACGAAATTAAAAGGAAAACTATTACAGTTAAGTAGGCTCTACAAGTTAACGAGTAATAATCGACCAACTTATGTTTATTTTACAGCTGCAAAAACATGTTTTCCCATACATTACGTGTGGGAGACATGTTTTTCAACTACAAAGTTAAGATTGTTTTTGGGATAAATAATTCATCCCAACTACGAAACCCTTCATTGTGCGTGGTCCGACAAGCACTTGGCTGATTTATTTTTTCGTAATATTGGAATAAAAAGTATTCCATGCCCTAACCCAAGTAATGATCTACCAATGTGCCAAATTTAATTCAAATCCGTTTAGCCGTTTTAGCATGGAAGCGTAACAAAAAAACAACGACTAGATTCAATTCTATTTTTTGTTTTTGACGTTCAAAAGTGCCGTTTTGTGCCTAATTGAAATAAATTATTTGACTTTGACAACAATATTAGAGTTAGGATTAGGATTAAAATTATTCAGTTTCTAAAACATTTTTCATTCAAACAGTATGTAAGAACTTCTGAAAAATGGACCCAAGACCATACTCCGAACTTTGTTTAATAAAAGTGATAGATGGTTCATTTGTTTTCTTTGTGCTAATTTTATGTAAATCACTGAATAATTAACAATTTGTTTTGTTAACTTTGTTTATTCCTGTTTAGTCTACTTTTCTTGTTTCTTTTTTGATGAATGTGGTAATTTTTTGATAAAGGAAAAAGTTACAAAAACTTTTTTGAGGAAAACAGTTTTTGTTCACTTTCTGTACCTATCATCAATGTTCTAATTCAATCGAACGATGTGTATGGCTTAGTTCTATTAATAATGTAAACATGCATAATAAAAATAAAAAAACAAAATAGCAACATGAAGGATTGATACAGGACTAGGAGGACTATGTGGGTCATTATACACATTTATGTGTCGGGGACGGGTATGTGACTCTTTTGTTATTATCAGGCATATTTTAACTACTGTGGGCTTACTGTAGGTAGTGTTGATTAATTTGCAATAGAAAAACCATTTGCAGTTCAGATCTCACTATAATTTACTATCAAATTAATCACAATAGCAATACACACACTGGGTACGATACACGGCGTTTATTAAAATCACCAATTAACAAAATTATCACAAATTACAGCTAACACAATAACTGAGCACCACGAATCGAGAACAGTTCTGTGACTTCTTCAGTCCGATGCGATCAGAGGCTGAATTCCCCCTCGCCGTGGCCTTAAAACATCACGACTCTGTAGAAGCGCGCCCTTTAGGTGTGGGTAGATCACGTCCTGTCGCCAGCGGCGCGCTTGCGATTCGTTTTGTGTCCGTACTAATGACCGGATCCGATATATATTTATTCATTTTTCTCTTTGTCAGTTACTTTTAATGATAATCTGGCAGTTTGAGTATTTTATGCGGCCTACCCAAATGTCCTTTCTAAAGAAGTATTGTTTGTCGAATCGTTGAGCTCCTTAAATTCTGAGTTAAGCTGCACGATAACTAACAAATGGCTGGCTGACTGGACAGGTTCTCTCAATCTCTGTGGTTTTTTCCACTTCAGACACCAATCTACATGTTCTTCACATGATCTGAGCAAGATTATATCTGGACTTTAAAAGAGGCCGAGAAAAACTCAGAGGTATAATAACCTCTGAGTTTTTCTCGGCCTCTTTTTTCAGAGTAGTCAGATAGGAAACGCCGACCTCATCTAGTTTTTAAAATATGACTGACGTGTAAAAGTGTTTGTACAAACTTACTTACAGAAATAAAATCATTTATCATTTACATAAGCAGCATATATTCCCACTGCTAGGAGACAGGCCTCCTCACTTTGAGAGTAATCCACCACGCGGGCCCAGTGCGGGCTGGTAGATGTCAAATGTCTAAAATTTTTTGGTTCTAGGACATGCCGGTTTCTGCACGATGTTTTCCTTCACCGTTTTGACAGCAGTGGTGATGAAATTATTTACACAAAGACGCGCCAGTCTGGGTTCGAACCCACCACCTACAACTCGTTAATCAGGGCTGATAATACTTGGCCACCACTGTTCTGAAGAATTGATAAATTGATTGAAAATAAATAAACCATACATCAATTTAAACTCGGCGCTCGTGGCTAAGTAAAAACAGCTGCACGGGATGATCAATCAGGTTAAGCTGTGCTTACCGCGATCGGTCCGTGGATGGGTGACCACTGACCATCTTTACATATCGAGACCCCTCCGTGCCTATGAAAGCACGCTAAGCCGTTAGTCCCGGCTGTCATTCTTGGATCTTAGTAGTTACGGGTCGTCAGAAGACCGAAAGTCTGACAACTAGTCTTACCCAGTAGCTGAGTTGTGGAGGCCATGCAGTCGCTCTATGTGAAATACTGGTATTCAGTTTTCCTCATTTTGCGGTTAGACTGAAAGCCGACCTCAACATAGTTAGGAAAAGGCTAGGCAGATAAATAATCTAGACTTGAAACAAAATGAGTGCTGGCCAATTTGCACCAAAACACCAAAGGAGATTGTTGAGAGGGCAACCAAAGTGCGATCTCGGAAAAGTACAGAAAAACCTTACAACAGTGTTTGACCTATTTTTTTATTAAGTACCGACTCGAAACAGTAGGCCATGTTAAATAAAACATTTTACCGAAAATCTGAACAAAAGAGTCCTGACAATAATGACGCGCTGTTTTACAAAATTCAATTTGCTGAAGACTGTTTTTTCGCTTTGTCACTTATTTGATTACCTACCAAGTTTTTGGGTGACTAATATTGTTGCGGCTTTTGTTACACCGACTTGACTAACTTCTTAAAATATACAACGGAAATAAAATTGAGTTTTATTTAAACTGTCATTACAGGATTATATATCTAATGCGCCACTTGAGTGCGATCGATTATAAATCTATATTAACTTATTTATTTATTTAACTATTTATTTCATCATCATTTCAGCCGAAAGACGTCCACTGCTGGACATAGGCCTCCCCCAAGCACCTCCACTTCGACCGATTCTGTGCTTTCCGCATCCAGCGGATTCCTGCGGCCTTCACAAGGTCATCGGTCCATCTTGTGGGAGGCCTTCCAACGCTACGTCTTCCGGTACGCGGTCGCTACTCCAGAACCTTTCGACCCCATCGGCCATCCGTTCTGTGAGCAATGTGCCCTGCTCATTGCCACTTAAATTTGGCAATTCTTCGGGCCATGTCAGTTATCTTGGTTCTCCTGCGGATCTCTTTATCTTCGGATTTATTTACACACATATATTAACAGACAAGAAGAAAATAACAGAAAAATGCGTACAAAGGTGTAGTACTTATTTACAATTTAGTTTCTTATTTTCAATTGACAGTTACATCAGCAGAGAAAAATATAAATTCATCGGTCAGTAAAAAGCGTGAGGAGACCAGGGCTTGGAACCGGTACCAAAAGTACAGGTTCTGTACCGGTACTTATCGGTTCTTGCCATTTCAGTAACTGGGTACCAGTTCCAAACGGGTACTAGTTCCAGACGGGTACTGATTCCAGACGGTTACCAGTACCCTAATTGCGTAACTTATTTTCGTAAACAATTAAGCCTAATTTGTTTCATTTTGACAGTTCAACAACATTCATTGCCTTATTTACGTTGTTGAGCAAATTTTTTTTCCAACTTATGAAGCTATGAATTAGTAATTAGTGATTGAGTTATACTACGCAATAAGGGGAACAGTTCCAGACGAGTACTGGTACTCCACCTAACAAGTACACAGTAAAAATTCGTCGATTATGTTCAATATATTTCTTCTTTAGGTAGGTTTCTTCGAAGAAATATACGACATTTTGCAGCATACAAGAAAATACTTTAAGTTTAGACTCGTAGTGGTTTGACTTTTTGATTTCATTATCATCAGAATATAAAAGTCCACTGTAAAGGCTGACGGACACTACAGGCGGGCTGCACAGCACTTTTGAAGTGAAAACTTCTTTAAGCGCGTTGGGCATTTTTGAGATGGGACCATTGATTTCGCGACACTGTTACCGAGTTTACTAACACCGTGGAGTAAAAGACATCAACGCGTTGATTACCGTGGTGCCGATGCCGATTTTTTTTTCAGTTTTTCACTTCTTTCGGCACTCCCGGAGTGCCACTGTTTTTTTTTTGGATCAGACTCTCCAATCACATACTTACTTACTATCCATCTAGGCCTTAAAGCAGTTAAAAGACACACACAAACTAAAACTATTTTTTTTATTAAATCCATAACATTGTATCGAACCAGAATTAAAATTAAACGTAATTTCGATACTAGAAATTAACACCGATACTCCGATATGACAGGTTTTACATATCGCCTCCCAAAACGCGCACATTTCAGCAATATAATAAATTAAAGTGTTTAATATTTACCGCATAGGGACGCATGGTTTATTTCATAATATTTTTGACATAGGCGTTAATGGATACTATGGAAAATCATGCTTCCATAAGAGTAAAGTTTTAAATTGAGTGTTGAGTGCTTAGGAGTAAACATTATAAACATTCAACTTTTTCAATGATTATAGTAGATACCTACTTATACTATACATATTTACGCTAGCCGTACCTTTTTAACCGACTTCCAAAAAGGAAGAGGTTATATGTTCGTCGCGTATGTTTGTTTTTTTTTTATTTTTTTTTATGTATGTCCACCGATTTCTCCGTCAATTGTGGACCGATTTTAAAAATTATTTTTTTGTTTGAAAGGGAATATCCCACAGGAACGTACTACCGATATTCAGAGTACTTATCAAATGTCCTAACCCAGGTCATGGCCTATCCGTATACCATTCATCTAAATCTGTTCAGCCGTTACGGCATGAAAAGGTAACAAATAGATAGATAGGTAATAAATCTGTTTTAGGGTTCCGTATCTCAAAATGAAAAATGGAAACCCTTAAAGGATGACATCGTTGCCTGTCAAGACACTTTTTCTCAGAAACGCGTGGAGGTATCAAGTTGAAATAGATAGGTATTAAAAACTTAGGCTATGCTCGCACTACGGATTTTGATCGTTGCGGATAATATTTCGTGTTGTTCTATCTCCTCTCAGGCTCATTTTCTACGAAAAGTATGGAAAGTTTTTTGCAATTTTTGAATTTTTTTGAAGACTGTCCTTAACTTTTTGATCTGCATTCACAGATTTTCCCTTTTTTTTGAGTTTTGTTCTCTGGAATTGGTCCCACATAAATTTTATTGGATAGTTTTTGAGTTAGCTACAAAATACGTTTTTTTTTCCCACTTAGTATGTAGATGATATGATAAGTTTCTGTCACTGGTAGCAGGTAGTGGTATTCGAATGTGTGTGGGGTAGGTGGTACCACAACTAAAAAGTGAAAAATAAAAACTTTTTACAAAAAAAAAAAACAACCGACCTCCAAAAAAAAACACTACAAAGTGAAAAAAAAATAAAGTTTAATAAAAAACTGTAACCCGACTACGGAAAAATAAAAATGATCTAAAAAGTACGAAACAAGCAAATATTTCAGACAGAAATCAAGACATAGGTACAAAAATGGTCAAAGTAAAGCCGTGGTCGCATACCATGTTGGCCAAGAACACCTACAAAATTATAATGGCATGCGACGACGGCTTTACCTTGACCATTTTTGTACCTATGTCTTGATTTCTGTCTGAAATATTTGCTTGTTTCGTACTTTTTAGATCATTTTTATTTTTCCGTAGTCGGGTTACAGTTTTTTATTAAACTTTATTTTTTTATTTTATAATTTTCCGTTTTTACACTTGATAAACGTAAATAAGAGTAGAGTAATACAATAGTTCAATAATTAACCTATTTTAAATTCCAATGTGCATAGTACTTTGGACGAAACCGTAGAGCGATTTATTTCGACGTCAACACCATATATCGATATCGAGCTTCGAAGAAATCCAAAATATAAATATTTCGTTGTACTTGTTTTTCTTCATAAGAGTGGAATTACAAATCGGTACTACTTATTAAGATTTGATTAACTGCACGTTGGTAACATCTTGCGATACTACGTAGCGCAGTCTCACTTTTGCTTGTTTTTAACGATTTAAACATATTTTTTTACTTTGAAAATATAATATTATATACATATTTGTAATGTGCTTGTCAAGACCTTTCTTTTGATACCAAACATGTCACGATCATTCCATTTTATTTTTTTTCGAGGTTAGAAATTTACGTGTAAAGTTCACCAAATTAAATTTAGGGAAAAATTATATAGCCTATGTCACCCGGACTATTATTACGAATCTATTGATACCTCATTCATCAAAATCGGTTCAGTAGTTTAGGCGCTACGGTGGAACACACGTAAAAACAAACATACATACATACATACATACATATAAACATACATACATACAAACATACATACATAGACTGCTAAAATCATAACCCTTCCTTTTGGCTTTGCCGTAGTCGGGTAAAAATAACTTTAATTTCGGAAGTCGGTGGCAAAAAACGAAAATACAAAACCGAAGACACCGACTTCCGAAATTAAAGTTATTTTTCACTTTGTAGTGTTTTTTTTTGGAGGTCGGTTGTTTTTTTTTTTGTAAAAAGTTTTTTTTAGTATACCTTTAAATGAAATAATTTGTTTATTCTGTAAATAGGATATCGGAATCGCTTTTACACGATGTTGTTAGGTATCGTACTAAAAGTCTAGTTAGTGGTAATTTTAAGGAAAAAAGGGAAAAAGTCGTCACATTTTTTTTCAATGGGGAATTTTACAAGTGACGCGGGCGGCCGTCTTCGTTTAGAGAGTGTCGACAAGTCATAACTTATGACCCTTGTTGAAAATTTGCTAGTTTTTTATGGATTTGGGGTAATTTTGGTCCTAAAAATTTAAATAGAAGAAAGAAAGAAAGAAAATACATTTATTTAGCACAGACCAAAAAAGCACACAATATTATTAACAGCAGATATTAAGAAGAAGAATAAGATTTTTTATTACTTTTAAGTAATGTTATTGCAGTACCTATGTGCCCCTTTCGGATTGGACAGGGTTTTTATACATATTGTATTTAAAAAAAAAAAATAAGCTAGATGGAGTCGACTATAAATTAGTAATTACCTCTGAGAAGAAATGGCGAAACAAACTCAAGGGTCAAACTCTTGTACGGAGCGAGAGGAAATGGCAGGCCGTCACCTCCTTCTACGAAGCTGTAATGCTCGCGAGGAAGGAGGCGGAACGCGTGAGGGAGAGGAAAATTTCGCGCCCTCACGCCCCTAACCGCCGCAGGAGGAGACGCTCAGGGCGGGAATCGCGTGCCGATTTCCGGCTACTGTAGGCGCGGGCTTGCGGACGGTGAGCAATGGGTAGCTCGCCGTCCGATAAGGACCAAGCCCGGGTCGACGGCGCGTTGTGTTCCACGCGTGCCTCAAAGAGATGTCAGCAAAATGGACGGGGTCCGCTAGGGCCAATGCCTGCCGGGGGTTCGAAGAAAACTGATAGGGAAATCGTGGCCCCCGGCAACAGGGCAACCGAAGGAACACGGGTGGGGGAGAAGTTATTTGATAATTTCCAACAAAACAAAAAAAAAAAATGGGTCAAACTCTTTTAAAGTCTAGAGTTCTAGACATATTCTTTGTCAGATCTGATTTGCCAAAACTGTCAAAACAGAACACTTATGAAATTAGTTTGACATGCGACCGTTACTCTACTACAATGTTCTCTTTATCTATTTGACGAATAATTCGTTTCGCATTGGATCCCAAAATAACAAAATTAAAACATTTTTTTTTGTTTTTTTTTTTACCTTATTCAAATTTTATCCGTCATTTATTTTATTAATTAGTTGTACGGTGTGACGTACAGCCATGACAAAGTAAATAATCACTATTTAAAGGCACTGTTTTGTTCGCACGATATAATAATTGGGTGCTGTAAGCTTTGATCGCAGGTTCTAATTAAAAAACCGGCCAAGTTCGTATCGGACCACGCACAATGAAGCGTTCCTTAGTTAGAATGAATTTATCCTAAAAACAAACTTAACATTATATTTAAAAACATGTTCACCCATACATTGATATACGTCACGGTCAATTCTCCAACCGCAAGTCTGCAATACAAAGTTTAAAAATACAATAACAAAAATATAAAACAACAAATTAATGATTTTCGGACATTTTCCTTTACTTGTACTTTGCCAAATTTCATGATTCTACTCCAACAGAAAGTACCATATAGGTTTTGATTTAGGAATTTGTAAGTATCAAAATATGTCGCCTTTAAGGCCGTATTTTTTTATTGCGTTGACTTAGAAGCTTGATTTTTTTAGAACTCCAAGGAACCACAGACTTAAATATTTGTTATTAATTTCAACTTGATACCTCAACGCATTCCTGAGAAAAAGGGTCTTGACAGACTGATAGACAGACGGACGGATAACGACCTGACGTCTTAGTGCTGCCATCTAGTGAACATCATTTCAGAAATCCCTCACTCCTATGTAAAATTCACTAAAGTGGAAACTACCTAACTGTCGCATAGACAAATAAGCCTTATCGTTTATGACGTGCAAGTGACACTCGACCTTAGTGATATAGCAATAAAGAGGTCACCTATACCCACGCAAAAAATAAGTCTGGACTACATGGAAAATGTATCCTAGTGCAAGGCTGCCCAATCACAGGCCCGCGGGCCACCATGTGGCCAGACAACGCATTTAAATTGGCCCGGCAAAAGCTATCAGCTGGCAAAAGTCTAAGGAGAACAGATTTCAGGATTTCAAACCAGGTCAAAAAATTAATTTTCGTCTTTTGAAATTTCTGTTTTTTTTATTTATTTAACAGTTTATGTACACACATATAAACAAACAAGAAGAAAGGAACAGAAAAATACGTACAAAGGTGATGCTTATTTCTATAGAAATCTCTTCCAGTTAACCTGCGATAAGAATGTAGTTAAAGAGATGTAGATAACGTGAGTAAGCGTATAAAAGAAAACGGAATACATAATATAAAAAACTTAACTATTCACTAATTTCAATATAAACATACAATATGAGAATATACTTAAATAGGTACATACTTCTAAAAAATCATATCTTTTCTTCTTATTCTCAATCAGTCAACAATAAAACAAATTTTCATACTTGATTTTACAATCGACCTAAGATTGGTCGCCGAATATTTATGTTGTTAGCATAAAAATCTCTTCAAACTTATCTCTATTAGTAACTCCACTATAACTGTAGGCAAGTTTTTTTACTACATCGCCCACGGAATCAAAATTATGGCCCACCTTCAAAATTGGTTGGGCAGCCTTGTCCTAGTGTATCGACGTTGCTCATATCATCCCACCTTCGAAGGTTATTGGAAGACGGAACCCATTTTTATTATTAGCTGGAATGTGGCTCGACCTGTGATGAGATGCAATCATATCGCACTTCCAATATGTTGTAGGAACTGCGTACACTGTTTTGGACGATACGATATTTCATATTTGCTGTACATTTAAATTACACTGTCATAATATATCTAAAGTCGTAGATCTTAGATTGACATTGTAATATGTATGTCGCAGGGATATTGTCAAACCAATGATATTATAATTTCACTAGTGAAATTATAATTGCACGAAACTTTGTCAACCGCCTCTAATTCTTACAATTTAACGATGGATAGGCATCTGGATAGGCAGTCGCCTATCTGACCTCCACAATCCAGTAACTGAGTAATACCAGCAGGACAACGGGACAACAGCAGGACAACCAGTCTTACCAAGAGGTATCCCCTTGAAAAGACAGGTTGTCAGACTTTCGGGCTTCTAACAAGCCGTAAAGACTGTCAAAGATCCACGAAGGACAGCCGGGACCAACGCAGCAACGGGCAGGAGCCTATAATAAAATTAAATAAAACAAACAAATGACAGGCGACGATCTGCCAATTTTACAAATTTCTTAACTTTTTCTCCTCTTTTAAACAACACCTGTCTGTCCAAAATGCGACATTTTTTTTTAAGCTATTGCATATCTTTTATCGCGGGCTTTGAGCGCGGCGACCGAATCAAGAAATTCCGTAACGAAAAAAACCTAACTCCCCCCACTCCGCCTACCATGTAATGACGGTTTCCATGACAACGTGATGTTGTCATGGGAACGTAATTTTTGTTTTATGTCATCACGTCATCATCCCAAGTGTGGCGTTGACAAATAGGAGGTATGGAGGTTATAAATGCTATGCAATAGCTTTACCGCGGCAGTCCCCGAGTGCCACACGTTTTTTTTTTTTAACAAATATATCGCATCGTCAGTTCAATTAAAATTAAAACCCGACTACGACATAAACGCCAACTAAAACGTGTAAACAAGATATCGATGTCGTTTTTTTCGGTTTTTGTATATTCGGATATTTCCATTATTTTGGGGTTAGGGATAAGTGATGTGGGTAGATACCCACTCGTTTGGTTTGCGGAAATTAATTAGTGTTATTTATACAATTAAAGTGAAACATAATTGTTTTATTCTTATTATAGGGATTATGTATGTAAAATTATAAACAATATATTTTCAAAAAGTACTCCTTAAGACCTTTCATTAGATGCCAAACAAGATATATATTTACCTTTTATTTCTTTGTCAGTGACTCTTCACATCCGCTCTAAGCCGCCATGTTGGATTCTACGTGACGTCATATAGCCCACGGAACAACATGATGCTTCGACAGACAGACAGACAGATGAAGTAGTTTAGAAGTTATGAGGGAACAGATGAACTTAAAATTATTATATTATACATACATAGCCTGTTAAAATCATAACCCTTCTTTGACTTTGCTGTAATTGGGTAAATAAGGCCCTGATCTGAATAAAGGCGCCATATTGACTCAAATATCAGAATATCTCCTAAATTACCTTTATCCGATTTAAAGCCAACCTTTGAGGTCACAACCAGGGACCGAATTACCGTTATTTATTTCATAACGTTACCAATTATCGTTATGTTAACGATAAAAAAATAACGATATTTTTAACGAAACCCTATAGTCGGTTAACGTTATATAATAACTAATATTAGTACCGGTAAAAGTTACAATTCTTATACCGGTAATTTATGCACCTATCTCTTTCTAACGAAGACGGTGGAGAGACTAGTGTCTTTCGGTCTTAGTACGATTAGCTTCGGCGTGTATGCAATATTGTTTCTGTGCTGCATCGGCGACGTTTACTTGATAAAAATAGAGATTACGAGAGCAGTATAATGTGTAAGTACAGACGCCAGCACATCAAGCTACTACAATCTGTCAAATTTATTTAATAGATTTTCAACTTTATTGCTGATATTTAAGGTTCAAAGTTGATTGGGAAAATTTGACAGTTTCGGGTAGCTTGATGTGCTGGCGTCTGTACATAGTTTATATATTATTTAAATTTTGTGACTTAAAACACTGGCCAGTAAACATAATGTGGTCAACATGTGGTCGACTGTACATATGTACCTGTATATTATACAGGTTGTATGTACTGTTGACCACACGTCTCTGGATAAAATTTGACCTTGACAGCGACTATAATATTTACGTAGCTGGTCCATGGCAATAACTAAATTTCCTTGTGCTATTATTTTAGCCAACCGGAGACCGAGTGTAATGATTTTTGAATCACAAACCCAAAGCCAATTGGAATCACCCGAATCACCATTTCCTGAAGATTGTCATCATGGTGGTAAGTCATTATAGTTAGGCATCTGATTTAACAGATACTACTACTTATCTACTTAGTGCTTAAATGACACGCTGGACGTTCAGCGATACGTCTTGCATCTGCGGTGAATAGGAAAATAATAACAACAATACGAGACGTTAACTGGCTGCTACTGTGGGTAACACGCTCGCACGACCAGCGCGGTGGAGGCGCTCCCCAATCGTCTCTTATTATTGTTAGACGTGTTCACACTTTCACAGTGACTAGAGTTCAAAAGCGCGTTAAACGATAAGCTATATTTAAAGCGTCCAATGTTTTGTATGTTATTATTATATTAGATTACATAGCAGGCTGCGATTTTAACAAGCAGCCTAATATTTCGAACGCCGCCGCGCTTTTATAATAATGTAGGTTGTATACCTTTGTTATTTTTATATTGTGAGAGCTTTGTTATATTGTAGGTGTAAGAGAGTTGCCTCAAACTCAAAACGTAAACACTCAAATGAACCGGTTAATTTTGTTCGACAAAACCGGATTTTGTAAAAAAAAACGGTGCCTCCCATTAACCGGTTAAACCGCAATCGTTCCTGGTTCGACGTCAATGACCAAAACCGAATTTAAAAATTAATCGGTTTCCGATCCCTGTACCCTAATTGCGTAATACAATACAATCATAATCTGTTTCGATTTGAAACAGATTGCTAATCCATTGCTTCATAAATTGGAAAAAAAATATGTTCAACAACGTAAATAACGCAATAAATGTTGTTGAACTGTCAAAATGAAACAAATTAGGCAAAATTTTTTACGAAAATAAGTTACGCAATTAGGACCCACTGGTTGAATCGCTCGTTGATAGTTACAAATTATTGTATTTACTTACATTAAGTGTGAGCAATAAATAAATTTGTTTAAATAAAACATATTAATCTTGTTTATTTTTATTTTAGAAAGCCAAATCGAGGATAACGATTACAGTCAACGATGGGATATTCCTACACAACAATCACAGCAACAAAATGACAGCCAGGAAACAATGATGTTAAATTTATCTACATATGTCAATTTACCAGATACAGTTAATAATACGATCACAGCCAAAGATATAAGTACACAAACAGACCCTGGCAATAGTAACATAACAAGTCCACATGTATCATCTAACGAAGCCTGCACTCAAACATTACTTACAGAAGATCCTGAAAACTTAAAAGTTGCCAACGAATACTTTGGTATGTTTGTTGCCCGAGAACTTTCGAATGTACCTCAGATTAAGAGGCGTCAAATCATGTTTGAAATTGTGAGATTATTAGAGATGCGATCATTTTGATTATTTTTGATATTATTTATCTTTACTTAGCATCTAATTATTATTATTAATCACAATTAAGCCTTATTTACACTAGGTGAGTTTCGAATGCGAGTCCCGAATGAGAGTGGCAGTTTGTTGCTAGGCAACAATATTAACGTACAAATCGCTTAGGGTAATCAAAATTGTGTTGCCTAGCAACAATATGCCGTCCGATTCGTGAAATTCTTGTGCAAATGAGGCTTTATATTTTAATCGAAACCGCTCTACTGCGCCTTAGGTATGTGCGTGGCGAGACGGGGCGGCGTGCAAGCCGCTCATTCGTAAACGCTCAAGGACGTCCCGCTCCCCGCCTTGCCGCGCATTTCTAAGGTGCGGTACAGGTATCGCTGAAACTATAGTACTCAGTCTAAATCGCGTTAACATTTAAGGTGGATCCGCAAGGGTAGCCCGCGAAATTCAAATTTTCTTACGTTTACAGGTCAGTATTAGGTTGTAACTTGATCAAAATGTGATTCGCGACCATAACAAATATATATTTACAGAATTGTAATCATTAACCATTCGTATGCCGGCCGGAACGTGGATCCACGCGAGACACAATGGTTTTTTAATTGTTTCTGTAATTACGACATACGAGAGGTTAATACATCTAAGTTAGAATTGGTCTAGTGAATGAATTTATCATGAAATCATGACATTTGAGAACAAATCTAACTTAGGGAGATGTGTTAAGGATTATAATTCTGTAAATACATATTTGCTACGGTCGCGAATCATATTTTGATCACGATACAATCTGGTGAAATCATTCATCTTAGATTACGTCCATACCTATTCTATCCATCAACAATTGCTGAGTAAAACACTAAAACGAAGATTGACACAGGATAGACGACAGGAAAACAATGCCGATAGCCGACCATGAATAAATCCGACAAAGTACGTCAGAGAATAAAAAACGCCTTAAATATCAGCGCGAGTTAGACTACCCGCTGTCTATTTTTTTTCTTGTGAAAAGTCTTAAATAAAGAACAATGGCGATTTTGGCTTAAGCTTAAAAATTTATAATTAAAACAAAGTTTATTTGAAAACATAATTCACTATTTAATAGAACTTGAAGTAGGTATGTCTAGAAAGTAAAATAACAGATTTATACTTTGAGCTCTAAATGACAAATTATTTATAAGTATGCCCGATTGATATTTGAATTCAAAATCGCACCCAAAATTACGGTTCATACATTTCTTTGTGTGATACTAAATGGATCATCCACAAGTAAAATACGATTTTTTTTTTGCAGTACTTAATGTAAGGAAATATTTATGTCAAAATCAACATAACCTGTAGGTACTAATACTTTGAAAACTGAAATAAATAATCAATTTTTATTTTAAATTTTGTCTACGAAATAGCATCATCACCAGAGATCGGAATTGGGTGTGTGAAAATACCTAAAGTTTGCAGCGAGACATATCATAGAGCTGTTACAACCACTTAAGTTAACCGGTTTTGAATTTTACCAGTTTAGTTTCGGTTTTTTGTTCTACATGTTCTTTACCTTTGAAAAACCGAACTATAAACATTAGCAAGCTGCTAATACAGTTTTAAATTAATTTTTGTTTTGAACTTTTCCGGTTCAAATTCGGTTTTTACAAAAATATCTAAAACTGTATTACAGCTTGCAGATGTGTAAAATTCGGTGTTTCAGACGTACAGAACAAGTAGAACTAAAAAACCGAATTTGAACCGGAAAAGTTCAAAACAAAAATTTATTTAAAACTGTATTAGCAGCTTGCTTATGTTTATAGTTCGGTTTTTCAAAGGTAAAGTACATGTAAAACAAAAAACCGTAAATAAACCGGTACAATTCAAAACCGGTTAACTTAAGTGGTTGTAACAGCTCTATGATATGTCTCGCTGCAAACTTTAGGTATTTTCACATACCCAATTCCGATCTCTGATCATCACAAATTGCAGTAGTAGACGTTAAAAAAAGCTTGGTCTAAGCATGTATGGAATCTCGCCATTGTTCTTTTGACAAAATTGCTGTATTTTCACTTTAACTTACTGTTAGAAGTTATAACGAAATAACAATAATGGTAAGTACTTTATTAAAATATAAAATAATGATAATAATATAAAATAAAACATATTTTTGGAATCGTATTTGGGTCAATCACAGTTTGTTCAACTAGACTAGAAGACGTAGTTGTGTACTCAAAAGTTAATGATTAAATAATTATGTTATTCAAGTCAACACTTACGATACCTACATTGAATAAAAATACAAGAAAAACGTTCTGATTTGCCAGTTTCAGGGAGAAATATGTTAAAGTGATGCGTCGCAATTTTTTTTACTGTATAACGCATTGTTACGAATTAATAAAATATTTTCAATCAAATCTGATTTTAAATTATATCTGTATTTAGAAACCACAAATTTTAGAGATGAAAACAGCCTCTCTACACTGACTTGTGAGGCTGGGGCTGCTAATACAACTTGACTTAATTCATATAAATAAGGAAACTTAAGTTTTTTGGTTTCCCAGTATTTAAAAATGTTGTTAGTAGAATGAAGTAACGGCTCTTTTTGGAATGTATCTATTTCGTAAGTAATATTTTTTTTTGATGAAAAGCTATTGTTATCTCTGACCAAGAGGACTGATAAATCATCATGCTTTTCTAAATATTTGTTGTTTAAATAATCTTCCAATTCTAATTGTGCTTTTTTGTTCGACCTGGGTGCCACAGCCAATACACTAGTGCTTTCTGTTTGTAGCTCTTTATCAGTATCACAATTGTATTTTGCAGTAAGTTTTTGTAAATGGTTGTGAAGTCGAATTAAGTTATTTTTTGCAGTGATTTGCTGAATTTCGGGAAGCGTGGAATTAACTCTGGGATCTAGAAACACAGCATTAACAAAACAGTCATTCTGAAATAATACTTCCTCCCTTTCTGTCATATATTTAGCAACAAGGTGGCTCAGATTAGAGTTAATATTATTTAAATTTATCTTGCACAACAACCAATGCAAGTAAAAATCACCAAGTGTGATTTGGTCGGCCTGTAAAAAAATTATTAGATTTTTGGCAGGGGATAGGGAGTTTAAAAAATCTTTGAGAGTATTCCAAACAGATTCTGGTAAGTAAGTCTGCAAATCCTGATCACCACAAATTGGTTTTAAATGTATTAAGCGTTCAATCATGTCAGCAGTGGAATTCCATCTTGTGACACAATCTAAAATTGGCATTTTAAGTTTGTTATTTCTAATTTTATTTAAATATGTCTGTGTTAATAGACGCTTTACCACATTACGAGCACTTGATAAAACTTCTTTTATTCTTGCCTCTTCCAAAGCACTTAGAAGAGCCAACTGAAGTGTGTGAGCTGCACACCTTACAATCCCTATATTTCGGTGGCCGTCACCCTGATCATCTACATTAAATTCAAGCGATAAGGCCGAAGCGACAGTTTCGGTATATTCATTTTCACTAAATTCACAATCAAATTCAACATCTGCATCAAAATATTCATCAGATTTAGAAGCAATAGAATTGTTATCAATGTCAACATGTTGATCAAGATACTCAGCCTCGTTGATGCAATCAAAACTTTCAGTATTGCTTTCTGTTGCTTTGGAAGTACTTGAGTCTACTGATTTATTTTGTGTTGCAGTATTTGTTACATCGCAGTCTTCTTCCGAAATTAATCGGCTCATTTTTAACATATTGGCGCCGTTGTCAGTAGTAAAACTGTAAATATTTTCCAGACCAATACGAAAACGTTGTAAAATAAACTTTATTTGTTCTTTTAGATGTTCAGCCGTATGGCGCTGAAGCAATTCAATCATGGCAAGGTTTTTAATAACAATAATACCATCTTTGGCATATTGAGCGTTCACTCCCATAAAACTTCTTGTAGAAAGTGATGCGATGTCTACTTTAATACATATCATCTTATTTCGCAATTCGTTGGCTATATCCATACGCAAGGATGCCGCTGAGTCATTTATATTCTGTCTGATATTTTTAGAATTTATTGTGATATTTAAATCAGGTATAGTTGATAGTATATTTTGAAATGCTCGATCGTCTAGCATTGCCATCGGACGACCGTGGATAGTTACTAAATTCAGGCATTCTTTGTGTATAATTTGAGAGTTTTCGGATGATATATTCCTGCTCACTGAACTGTCACTATTAAGTACCACAATCTCATTATATTCGGTTTTGTGAATATGCTTGAGGTGTTTCAGAAGATTTGCTCCATGTAGAGTCTGTAATCACAAATGTATATCTTTAAATTAAAATATGGTTAGAAAAAATTGTCGAGAGCGTGTGGAACATGCATGTCTTTTATCATCAACTTAGGGTTCCATAGTATCTACTAAGTTGCAAGTAATGGCTCAGGATCATAAAAACAATGCAAAATGCAACATAACGTAACACATAACACCACGTTTGTATTCCCCGAAGGGGAAAATAAATAAAAAGGTGTGCGGTCGGGGACCCCCGTCAGGAACGAAGTTCTTTCTCACGTATGATTTAAAACAAAAACAATATTTTTACGGCCGCCATCTTGGATTTACATTTTGACCTCACTATAGGCTTTAGCACCCTCGAAAACTATGAAAACGACACCCATGACGAATTTATTAAAATTTTCGCAGCCACCGTCTTGGATTTATATTTCGACCCCACTATCGGCTTTAACACCCTCTAAAACTATAAAAACGATACCAATGATGAACAATTTGAAACTTTTCGCAGCCGCCATCTTGGATTTTTATTTTGACCTCACTATCGGCTTTTGCACCCTTGAAAACCCTGAAAACGATACCCATGATGAAAAGTTTGAAAAAGTCAAAGTCAAATAATTTATTTCAATTAGGCACAAAAAGGCACTTTTGAACGTCAAAAACAAAAATAGAATTGATTCTAGTCGCCGTCGAAAATTGTCAGAGCCGCCATCTTGGATTTTTATTTTGACCAAATTCATTCTTTCTCTCTCTCTCTCTCCGGCATGCAGTGTACTTGGGCCGATTTGCACAATTTTATCCCACGACACTTTCAATCCCAATCACTTTACTCTTTTCATATGTTTTTTCTTTTGTTTTTTCTGTCGGCGTTCTCTCTCCCTCTCTTTCTTGCTCTTTGAATTAGAAGAAGACTGTCGCAAGTATCAACACGTTTTAGCGTAACGATTTCTGAAAGTTTACAAGCTGCATAAAAGAACTTAGTTCCAAAAAAAATAAAGTTTAAAAAACTGTAACCCGACTACAGGAAAATAAAAATGATCTAAAAAGTACGAAACAAGCAAATATTTCAGACAGAAATCAAGACATAGGTACAAAAATGGTCAAGGTAAAGCCGTGATCGCATGCCTGTGTACCATGTTGGTGCCAAGAACACCTACAAAATTATAATGGCTTGCGACGACGGCTTTACCTTGACCATTTTTGTACCTATGTCTTGATTTCTGTCTGAAATATTTGCTTGTTTCGTACTTTTTAGATCATTTTTATTTTCCTGTAGTCGGGTTACAGTTTTTTAAACTTGATTTTTTTATTTTATACTTTTCCGTTTTTCACTTGATAAACGTAAATAAGAGTATAGTAATACAATAGTTCAGTAATTAACCTATTTTAAATTCCAATAGCAGTGCATAGTGCTTTGGACGAAACCATAGAGCGATTTATTTCGACGCCAACACCATACATATATCGATATCGAGCTTCGAAGAAATCCAAAATATAAATATTTCGTTGTACCTACTTCTTTTTCTTCATAAGAGTGGAATTACAAATCGGTACTTCTTATTAAGATTTGATTAACTGCACGTTGGTAACATCTTGCGATACTACGTAGCGCAGTCTCACTTTTGCTTGTTTTTAAAGATTTAAACATATTTGTTTACTTTGAAAATATAATATTATATACATATTAGTAATGTGCTCGTCAAGACCTTTCTTTTGATACCAAACATGTCATGATCATCCCATTTTAATTTTTTTCGAGGTTAGAAATTTACGTGTAAAGTCCACCAAATTAAATTTAGGGAAAAATTATATAGCCTATGTCACCCGGACCATTATTACAAATCTATTGATACCTCATCCATCAAAATCGGTTTAGTAGTTTAGGCGCTACGGTGGAACACACGTAAAAACATACATACATACATACAAACATACATACATACAAACATACATACATAGACTGCTAAAATCATAACCCTTCCTTTTGGCTTTGCCATAGTCGGGTAAAAACAAAAAAGCAACTACGACCAAAACGCTAACAAAATAACATCGGTTTCGGTTTTCGTATAACCGGAGTCGGACGTAGGTAAATCTGTTAAGGGGGAGGCGTCAGGGTAGCTCGCGAAATTCAAATTTTCTTACTTTTTTTGCATTTTGCAGGTCAGTGTTAGGTTTTATGTTAATTAAAATATTATTTCATGAAATCATGACATTTGATACCTTTGCTAACTTATGGAGTTGTATTGCTGATTGTTGAATCATATTTTAATCAACACAAAACCTGACACTGACCTGCAAAATGCAAAAAACGTAAGAAAATTTGAATTTCGCGGGCTACCCTGATGCTTCCCCTTAAGACATTAGTTTTTACTTCTGACAATTTGTCTTTATTACGTAGGTAGAAAGAGAATTTTCGTAGTGAAAGAGTATCCAGGGACATGTGGTCGACTGTATTTATTTACATATAATGGGCGGCCTTATCGCTACCTTACCTACCTACACCCTACACCTACTTAAATACCTACATAAATAGGTATACGAACAACGCCGGACGCGGCAGTGCTACCGCGGCATTGCTGCGCGTCACTATTGGTCCCCATACATTTTCTATAGGTTTACATTCACACTCATAGAGATTACATTCCGAGCACGGCAGCAATGTTGCGCGTCATTGCTGCGACAGCATTGCTGCCCTGCCGCCGCGACAGACCAGTAGTGCGGGCGTTCATCACAGCAATAACACGTGAATGTTGACAACTGTTGAGAAGTAAACCATGAAAAGCACTGCCGTGCAGCGGTGCTCGGAGTCACGCGGCAGGCAGCACCGACGCGGCAGCAATACCGCAGCAGCACTGCCGCGTGAAGGCTCTTTCAAACAGGTGCGACACGCGACGCGACACAAAGACACCGCGTGTGTCGCGTCGCGTATCGCGCTGGTCTGCACAAGCCTTGAGGCGTTGTTCGGAATCATACCTTAATTAATATACTTAATTAGAATAATACAGTTTAAGTAGGAAGGTAAGTAAGTACTTACGTTTAATGTTTTATTGCACAATGTGCAAGTAGATTTATTATTTTCTTTGAAAACCTTGAAATATCGGTACACTTTGTTGCACTTCTTTCGGCCCATAATAATATTTTTCACACAAACCACTATGTAATTTGATAAATCTAAGGCAGTAGGTATGTTCGGCGTACGTGTTCCGTGAACGTCTGTCAGTCTGTGCCGCTGTGCGCCGTCTGAATCTGAAATAAAACACGCGCGATGTCTCGAACGCGAACGCGAGTCGTCTTGTATTCGTAGGTATCTCCAATCGTCGTAAAATGCTAGCTGTTGCCGCTCCGCTTAGGAGAACCGAACAAATTCGCGCCGCGCGTTTCGGTTTGGCAACGTCGCCAGATGTTGCTAGTTTTTAGCCAAATAACGCTACTAGTAACGCTATTTAAATACCGGTAAATCACACGATTTAACGTTATTTTTAACGTTAAATATTTAACATAACATAACGAAATGTTTTGGTAATTTTACCGGTAATTTTTTTGTAACGGTAACCGTCCCTGGTCACAACCATGTAGGTTTGGTATTTGACCTCAAGTATTTTATCCGATATTACCGTCTGGGTCGTATAAGCTACTTAAAAGATTAATGTTGCCACCCACCTACCTCTAATAATCCTTAAGTAGCCTCTTACAAATGAAGTGATCTATTCCTGATCGAAACCCACACAACCCACTCTAAACTTCCACAATAATTGTAAAATCTAACTGAATTAATTCACTCAAACGCCGTTTCTAGGGTTGCAAAATTACGTAATTTTACTGAAAACGCTGGTAAAATACGGGTATATTACGGTCATTTATAAAAATTACGGTAAAATTACCGGCGAATTATAAAGTTTTAAATTTTAACTTGTGCTGTCCTCTGATCTGCCTCTGTACATAGATGATAGATATATTATTATTTATACGTCTTTGACATTTCTCGGGACCCAGGGGTCCCGGACCTTTGGAAGGCGTACGAGGGGCCGAAGCCAACTCGCAGAGGCCCCTTAGACGTTTTTAATGAAATGAGGTACCAACCGACGATTATCCCTGTTCGCACTATGCAAGTGCAGACAAGGACAACCCCCGGTTGGTGTAGGACTATTGTAATTAAGGAAACAAAGATATTGGACTATGGGTTTGGGTGGCTAAAGTGGACTGGTCACCTGAAATTATGGAAGGACTATGGCCCCTGCCTGATCAATGTTTTATATGCACACGGATAAAATGGCAGGGGGTGACTTGCACACTCATTAATGGCCCCCGAAAACGGTCGCTAGCACAAAGTGTCGTAGCGACAAGGGGGCAACATGTCTTGAGGTGCTTGAGGAGTGGAGAGGTATTCCACGGCTTTCAGAACAATCCCAGAGCCCGGAAGATGGTCAAGATCCCGTTTGCTCTTGCGAATCTCCACTCAAGCCGGCCAATTAAGGCAAGAATGAGATGGGAGCTCCGTTCCTCGTCAGTGTTCACTCCAGCCGGCTAATAAAGGCAAGCCAGAAGTGAGGAACAAGACTTCTCCCGGGAGATAGGGTCCGTGGGGTCGCTACTGCCCAACAGCTCGCCACATGCTACCCTGCGGGTTTTTGTATCTCTCTTGGTCTGGCTCCTCATCCTAGACCCGTTCCGACAAAGTAAACTCTACCGGCACAGACCTAAAGTTCGGAGCGCGCAAGCCCCACCACGACGTCAACATAGAGATACGACGATGGGGTTATTATTATATAATCCATGACATAGTGTAATTCATATCTTGAATTCTTGACTTGAGAATGAAGTTTTAGGGATTTTTAGTACGCATGAGTCGCACGAGCCCAATTTTCTTTTTTTTTAATTTCCAATACTGATTATATCTCTAGCGAATTTCATTCAAATCCATTTATCCGTTAATAGTAAAGTAGTAACATATACATGATACACACAAACATACTCATTTCCATATTTGTAGTGTTTAGTGGGTATGACTGTATTAGTACGTTTAATACGTTTTTTACCGAAAATTGCCGTATTTTACCGTAAAATGCTATAAATTAAGTTTTTTTTTTTACCTCATTATGTTAGGGTAATTTTATCGTTCTACATCCCTAGCTGTTTCCCTCTTCCGTTTTTGGTTTTGAGGTTATTAGGTTCTCGAAACTTCACTTTAACGTTCAAGTGTTTAAAACCTTTTTGGTTCTATAGTTACTATTATGTGTAGGAGGTTTCATAATTCTTCTTAAGGTGAACGCACTTATCCACGCCGCTTGAGCCATAAGCTGCGAATATTATGATCATCAATCATTTTGGGGTTTTGCGCAGTTTCTGAGCGATGGTGAGCGTTAAAAGAAACCGCGTGGCTTTGATTCCGGCATGAAACTTTGGTCTATATTTAGTTAGTTGGTACTGTACGTTAATTACGTAACTTATTTTAATAAACAATTATACCTAGTTTGTTTCATTTTGACAGTTCAACAAGATTCATTGCGTTATTTACGTTGTTGAGCAATTTTTTTCCAACTTATGAAGCAATGGATTGGCAATCTGTTTCAAATCGAAACAGATTGTGATTGTGTTGTATTACGCAATTAGGGTTCGGGTCTAGTTGTTAGAGTTTATAAAGTTTAAGAAGTTGGGGCAAAAATAATACCCAACAATATCATAGGAAAATTAACTACATATTTATTTATTTATAGGAGAAACAACAGCTATAACAAATGGATAACAGTTATTTTAGAAACATAGAGCCAATTACAGGTTCTCACGGGTATAAACAGAAAAAGTAGTAGAAATCTTAGGATCACTAACAAGCACGAGAAAAAAGATTAAGTATACATATTATTATTAAGGTACTATAAGTACTATGCACTTTTTAAAAACTTTTTACAAAAAAAAACAACCGACCTCCAAAAAAAACACTACAAAGTGAAAAATAACTTTAATTTCGGAAGTCAGTGTCTTGTGTTTTGTATTTTCGTTTTTTGCCACCGACTTCCGAAATTAAAGTTATTTTTCACTTTGTAGTGTTTTTTTTGGATGTCGGTTGTTTTTTTTAGTAAAAAGTTTTTATTTTTCACTTTTTAGTTGAGGTACCTACCCCACACACATTCGAATACCACTACCTGCTACCAGTGACAGAAACTTATCATATCATCTACATAGCAAGTGGGAAAAAAATACGTATTTTGTAGCTAACTCAAAAACTATCAAAGCAAAGTTAATAAAATTTATATGGGACCAATTCGAGAGCACACCCTTTCAAACAAAAAAATAATTTTCAAAATCGGTCCACAATTGACGGAGAAATCGGTGGACATACATAAAAAAAAAAAAAAACAAACATACGCGACGAACATATAACCTCCTCCTTTTTGGAAGTCGGTTAAAAAGTCAGCGTTCAGCCGAGCGCATGCAGAATAGGTTTTGGTGGTAAATGGGTCAAATGTATACTAATATACTTTTTGAGAACGCTTTTTGTTTAAAGAACGGTTAGTAGATTGGTCATCGCTGTTCGCTCGTTAGCCTTTCAACTGTCATTAACGAGATACAATAGAATTTTAATTGTTACATACATACATAAACTCACGCCTTCTTCCCATGGGGGTAGGCAGAAACTACAGAACGCCACCTGCTACGATCCTTACATAGTCCTTCATACACGCACGCCGGTTGCGAGTACTACGCACCTGGCCTTTCTGAAGAACATCACCAATAAGGTCAGTATAATGTCCTCCTAGGGCGTCCCCGCCCGGCCTTTCCCTTTACATCAGCCTTATAAATACATTTTGTTTTAATTGTTATCCACCTCAATGAGGCATCGTAACAGATAATGAGTTATTTATAGATAAATATTTTGCTTATTGCCCTCGTTGTGTTTTTGTCATTGTTTCATTTTATTATAAATTAAGGACTTAAGTTTGTTTTAATTGTCTAAATCATGTTGTCGATGATTTTGGTGCACGGTAAAACTCCCATGAGTATAAGTCTGCACCAACATATTATGTATAAAGATGTAAGTATACTACTGAATAAATAAATAATAGTAATAAGAAATCAGCGCTTATCAGAGCATGTGGAAAAACTATTGTAATAAGAAACTACCCTTTCTATAAAATACTAATTTAATACCGAATACAGAGTGGCATCGACGCGAAAACTGAAACCATGGATTCAGTACATGATTCTGAAGCCCACTGCATTGAAATTTTTCGTCGGTTATTAAAAAAAAAATCTGCTGTTTCATAGAAAAGTGACCTTCGCGGTCAAAATGACAACAGCTGATTTTTTTTTAAATAACTGACGAAAAATTTCAACGTATTGGGGTTCAGAAATATGTACTTAATCCATGGTTTCAGGTTTCGCGTCGATGTCCCTGCCACCCTTTATAATTATTTAACCTCAAAATAGATACTAATTCCCAAACGGATCTTAAAGTCGTTACCTCAATATCATAATCTAAAATTGCCTAATAAAACTACCTATTTACAATATTTCAGGGATAAGGAAAATTTTATGAAACACCAAGATATTTTGTCAGTCATTTATATTACTTTGCCAACATTAAATTCAATATTCTACACCATACCATCACATCTCCTATTCTCCACATAATGTCTCCACTATTTATTCAGTATTCTAATATTTACAATAAAACTAATAAGTTACCTTAATTTACAGTAGATCTCCAACAATTATACACCAATCTATATTTCTTATGCAATACAGCCATTAGCATGTCATAGCGTCAAACACGCTTGAACCAGAAAACCGTCGTTTCGCCATTTTGACATATCGAATCTTTCGGTGTTGCCAGTACAATATCCAACAATTATGTACCTATTAATAAATTGAAACCTAACACTATACCTACTTGCGTAATGTTAGAGAGAAAATGAGGGAGAGGCACTTGTGAAAGCGGGAAGGCCGATAATGGGTGAAATTAAAACCAAAACAGTACCTAGCTGAGATGGAGTTGGTGAAGATCTGTCTTTAGAAGTAGAAGAAGGTTAAAGTACTCCTTAAAGCAAAGAATAGAAACGAACTGAAATAAAGAGCAACTCTATAAGTAAATATTCTTAGTTCAGGTTGGCAAGGGCGATTTTTTTTTGCGTACTCGATTTTGAACGCTCTGCTCAACACTGAGAGTTGAAATCCAGTGCGCGATAAAATCCTTTCGCGATATTTTTACGTCCATGCGAACGTGTGTGTGTGTGAAGTGGTAAAGAATAACGCATGACAATGGAAACACGCCCTTCTAGATTTTATAGTCATATGGCGAAGGAAGGTTACTTTCCGAGTAGATTTGAATTTACTAGGAAGGTGGGATATGAATAAAATATTGAGAAACATTATTATTTCTTCATTTTTAGCATAATGGAAAGGCAAGTCTTGGAAATTAGTTGAAGATGAGAGTTTCCAGAAACCTACTTCCTAACGAAAACAATAAAGTGTAATGAGAACCACCCTTACTCTAAAATAACTGATTTAATTCCGAATATAATTATTTAACCTCAAAATAGATACTAATACCCAAATGAATATTAAAGTCGCTACCCCAATATCATAATCTAAAACTGTATAATAAAACTACATATTCAAATATTTCAGGGATAAGGAAAATAATATGCAACACCAAGATATTTTGTCCGTCATTTATATTTCTTTGCCAACATCAAATTCAATATTCTACACCATACCATCACATCTCCTATTCCCCACATAATATCACAATTCAATTCGTGTTCTAATATTTACCATGAAACTAATAGGTTACCTTAATTTACAGTAGATTTCCAACCAATACCATGCCAATCTATCTTTTTACCGACACAGCCACTAAGTACATCTTACCGTCACGAGCGCCAGACCCAGAAGGTCGTTATTACTCCCATTTTCACATATCAAATCTTTGGGTGTTGCCAGTACAATATCCAACAATTACGTATTTATAAATTGAAACCTAACAAAAGATATCCCAAGAAGTATGTCCCAATGTATCTCAATAAACAGTACCTATCTACAACCTTAGTTTTAATAATAATAAGTATCGTTAGGAGCAGCCGCACGGGTCGGTCCATCAGGTTAACCTATGTAAGTATGCTTGCCGGGGTAGGTCCGTGGATGGATGACCATCTTTACATACCAAGATTCCTCCGTGCCTCAAAAAACACGCTAAGCCGTTGGTCCCGGCTGTCATTCGTGGACATTTGACAGTCGTTATTGGTCGTCAGAAGCCCGAAAGTCTGACAACCCGAAAGTAGGGCAAACAAGTACCACGTGGGGTCGCGATTGTCAAATTCGATTTTAGTTGTGTCAAAATTATTTTTAAATTTACAGATTTTTTTTACAGAATAGCTTTAAGATTCTCATGGCCAGAAGTAAGGAATTTTAGTGATAGTTTAGTTTGGTGTACAAGAGGATCGGCACCATTGGCAATCTCTTATATCCGATCTTGCCTATTTTTTTTTGTTTTTGTTATTTTTTTAAATATTTCATCGTAGTTGTGAACATAATTCATAATTAAATATCCATAATTAATATCTATTTTTATTTTATTTTATTTTGTAAATAATTCAACTAACGATAAATAAAACTTCCTGCAATCATTAAATTCTCTGCTAAAGTCCCCGTCACGAGAAGCCATAAATTTTGTAAACACACATTCAGGGGTTTGCAATCTTTGGGTAAAATAAAATAAAAACAGTTTTGTACTATTTTTTTACAGGGATATAATTATATTAACACACACATCTAATTACAAACAAACAATATAACCTAATCCGCGAAAACACCACAAACAAACAGACGCATTCGAAACTCGAAAGACAGCAGAAACAACGTCAGCGTGAACTTACTTCAAAATCGTGGCCCAAATGTTTACGTTCCATGAATCAGATGCGTTCCAGTACCACAAAACCTTAGACGACAGCGCTTTATATCGCTAAAATATAACCCGATCAAGTGAAATTGCTCATTAGTTTCGTATAACACGTACGTTACTTTGACTTCATTGAATTTGGGATTATTTGTTGTTGATTAAATTGTCACTACGTAACTTGGTAGAAGTTCTTTATTTACAAAAATTATAGCTTCTCGTGACGGGGACTTTAGTGCTGTGTACTTCTGTAAGTGACGAGTGACAATACCTATAAAACTGTATGTGATTTTTGTATGTGTATGTTTAAGTGAGCAAGTTGTTGAGGTGCCAAATAAATAAATATGCAATCAACAACAGCTGCCGTTTGCCTAAATCACTATCATTACTCCAGTATAACTGGACGCAGCTATACTCCGTTTGAAATAAGATTAGACATTTAAACAAACCTTTTTTACAGTCTGTTCAACCGATTTTGACTTCTGTACCGTAGGCATAAGGATGGCATTAAAAGCAAAAAAAGTGGTTACAAACCAACTGTTTACTGCAGCTGCCATTTGTCATGCGACCAACGCAATAAAAGTCAAAATCGGTTGAACGGCCTGTAAAAAAGGTTTAGTTAAATGTCTAATCTTATTTCAAACGGAGTATAGTTACCAATAGCTTACACGGAGCGACTGTCTATCTGACCTCCAAAATCCGCCACTGGGTAACACGAATTAAACTATTAAAGAATATTTATATAAAATATTCTAACACACTAAAAATACAGCCATGGGAGTAAGTCTAATGCTTTCGGCAATCCATCTTCTATAATCCCCTGGAAGCTTCCTAAGTCCCACATAAGAAGCGTAGCTATAGATAGCTATCAACAAAAATAATATTATTATGTTTGTTTTATTACGTCGTCATTAATGACCTTTATTTGGCTCCAATGACCCAATCCGGCTAATAGATTATTTTAGGATTGGAATGTAGGAGAAGCTATTCTATTGGATGCTATATTTCCGGTAGTTCATCTATCTAAACTAATATTTTATAGAGAAAAGATTTGATTTTTTGTATATATATTTGTTTGTAATGAATAAACTCAAAAACTACTTGACCGATTTAAAAAATTCTTTCACCAGTGGAATGCTATATTATCAATTTATCACTGTATACTTAATATTATAAAGAGGGAAAATTTGTTTATTTGTTTGTATGTAGGGGGTAATCCCCGGAACTACCAGTCGGATTTAAAAAAATATTTTTGCATTGGATAGCCCAATTTTTGAGGAAGGTTATAAGACTCGTAGACGAAGTCGCGGGCAGAAGCTAGTAATTTATAAAGATATCACGCGGGTGAAGCCGCTGGTGGAAGCTAGTCGCTTTATACCTACATTTACGTTTCGTTTTTCCGGTAGTTTATAACAAATACCTACCATAGCGTTACTTTATAAAAATATTTCTTTCAACTTTTTTTTTGTTGCAACGGCATAGCGATCATCACGTCTGCACTCCCCGAAGGATTAGACAGAGGTGTAATAAATAGTTTACCCACATTTCGTCAATAGTATTGAAGTCCCATGTAATAGGGGACGAGCCTATTACCACTCACCGGACTCAACAACAAATTCAGACTCCGGATTTTTACTCAGAAATTTCTAATGGAAAAATCCAATGTCACATTGCCAACTTTATAAAAAAAAACTATTCTGTTGATAATTTGCGACACTGTCATGTAATATAAAGTGATAAAATATGTGAGGGAAGTGACCCTTTAAAACTTTCCGAGCCATCTAGTAATTTATTTATGGATCTTGAAATGGACCGGGAGAAGTCGTAAATAAAAAGTTTCATTGATCGGAAAAAGGTCATCCCCAAATATACTCAAAAAGTAAGAAGTAAAATATTATAACGGTTATTTGAAAAAATATATACCTAACAGTAAAAACTTAAATATTACTAGCTACGCCCCGCGGTTTCACACGCATAAGTCTCAATCTGGTAAGAATATCGGGATAAAAAGTATCCTATGTCGTAACCTAGGTTATTGTCTACCTATGGGCAAAATTTCATCCAAATCCGTTCAGCCGTTTTAGCGTGAAAGCGTAACAAACAAACTCCATTTCGCATTTATAATATTACTAGCTGACCCCGGCAAACGTTGTTTTGCCAATTATTTGTTTGGGGTGGACAACCCTTATCACTTAGGGGTATGAAAAATAGATAGTACCCGATTCTCAGACCTACTGAATATGCATATAAAATTTGGTAAAAATCAGTAAAGCCGTTTCGGAGGAGTAAAGTAACTAACATTGTGACACGAGAATTTTATATATCAGAAGATAACGGCTATTTCAAATAAATAAAACAGAAACCGAATTCGTAGAAAATGATGACAGATATTTTAAATTGTACCTATGGAATGGGTTTAAAACAAGTCGTACCTAAAAAGTTCAATCATAACAGTTAAAATTTAAAAACCCCCGACACAAACATTTCCTCATTTCTCTTTCCTACTCCATCATAAGACCCTGTTCACCATCTATCTATAACCTATTAATTGAGACCATTCCTATGAGCCCAAACACGATACCTGAGCTGTAAGTTGGTAAGGGAGTTGGGTATCCTGCAAATTCCAGGTGATGCTGCAGCATCAGTTCAAGGTTACTATGTTCTTCCAAAATCATTGAAGTAACAGAATACAAAATTTCAAATCGATCAGGCCTGTGGAAGACACTCACATCCATTCATCAACTAGAAAAGAGCTGATAATCTTCAAACGGCTGAACCAATTTTGATACAAATATTTCTAAGAACCATCGCTAAACAACCTGCTTTTAATTTAAAAAACTGCATTCAATTCCCCCCCGCCCCCTATTACATGGGACTTAAACATAACCGGCGAAATGTGGGTGTTTCTACTACAGGTACACCTCTGCCCAACCCTTCGGGGAAACAAGGCGTGATGTTATGCATTCAAATTGGTTCACTCGTTTAAGAGCTACGATGCCACAGACAGACACACACATAGCGTTCAAACTTATAACACCCCTTTTTTTGCGTCGGGGATTATTTTTGCTAATTTGCTGGGCTATCTGTAAACAAATAGGTAAAAGTAATTAGGTTTGAAATCTTTCTACAATTAACTGTTTATATCTTTTAAAAGGAAACATAGATAGATAGATAGAATATTCTTTATTATGTACACCATAAAAATTACAGACATTAATATAGAAATTTTACATTGGGTGACACAATGGGCGGTCTTATCGCTAAAAGCGATCTTTTACAGACAACCTTTGGATGGATTTAAATGGAAAAGGAGAGACAATACTGCAGGTAGTCAGTGGTGTACCATTTACATATACAACCGAATACACAGATACATAAAGCATATAATTACCTATATAAATACCTCATACCTCTCGCCCACGGGAATAAGCAGAAACTACATTACAGTTCTTCCAAATGATTTTTCTAAATATAACAAGCCCTGTGCCCAATGAGATTTGTCATCGGCAAAAAAGACAAAGTTCATAATCAGCCTATAATGTTCCCACTGTTGGGACACAGGTCTCCTTTCTTCGAGAGGGAGTGAGCTGTAATCTACCACGCGGGTCCAGGGCGGGTTGGTAGATGTCACATGTCTACGAATTTATGATTCTAGGACATGCCGGTTTCCTCACGATGTTTTCCTTCACCGTTTTGAGAGTAGTGGTGATGAAATTATTTACACAAAGTAAACCACCTGCTTGGGTTCGATCCCATGACCTTACAACTCGTAAGTCGGGGCCGTTACCACTCTGGGCTAACGCTGTTTTTCATACAAACTTCCATACAAAATTAATATCCCATGATTAGGGGACAAATATTCATTGTTTGTGCTCACCTTCGTTATATAAGAACTCTGGTGCAAAATTTCGTGCTTTTAGACCCTTGGTTCAGGCTATTGCCTTGTCTGTCAAAAAATGAATGCATTTAGGAGATTATCGACGCCACCTATTGCCATTATGCCAAGCTAGTTTAGCTCTCAGTGTAAAACCGACCTATTAATGTTTGCATGGTCTCAAATTCCGTCCTCATGATCGATCATCAATGAACATTAATTATTTTGTAAATATACGCTTTTTGGATAATGTCATACATACACATATATTATCGCATTCACGATTTGATCCCATGGTGTCACGCAGATTAATGTTTACCGATGGGGATTGATATAGCAAAACAAAAACAAAACAGGATCAGTACATTGAAACAAAAAAATTCAAAAGTGCACGCCTCATCGCTAATTCAAAAACAGGACAATATTTAAATGACTTTTAATTACCTAAGTACTATGTTTTGACTGCTTTTTTACCCATCAATATGGGTAAAATTTCTCACCTCGCGATCTTTACGTACCTACTGTCAAAGACTATTTAAGTTTGCTTTGTTAGTTGCTAGGCAATGGAAGACGGTCGAAGTTGGAAATTATAGTTATAGATATTTATATTTGTTAGTTTTTAACCGACTACCAAAAAGGAGGAGGTTATATGTTCGTCGCATATGTTTGTTTTTTTTTTTCTGTATGTCCACCGATTTCTCCGGCAATTGTGGACCGATTTTGAAAATTCTTATTTTGTTTGAAAGGGTGTGCTTTTGAATTTGTCCCATATAAATTTTATTAACTTTGCTTGGATAGTTTTTGAGTTAGCTACAAAATACGTATTTTTTTCCCACTTAGTATGTAGATGACATAATAAGTTTCTGTCACTGGTAGCAGGTAGTGGTATTCGAATGTGTGGGGTAAATACCACAACTAAAAAAACTTTTTACAAAAAAAAACAACCGACCTCCAAAAAAACACTACAAAGTGAAAAATAACTTTAATTTCGGAAGTCGGTGTCAAAGTTATTTTTCAATTTGTAGTGTTTTTTTTGGAGGTCGGTTGTTTTTTTTTTTGTAAAAAGTTTTTATTTTTCACTTTTTAGTTGTGGTACCTACCCCACACACATTCGAATACCACTACCTGCTACCAGTGACAGAAACTTAACATATCATCTACATACAAGTGGGAAAAATATACGTATTTTGTAGCTAACTCAAAAACTATCCAAGCAAAGTTAATAAAATTTATATGGGACCAATTCGAGAGCACACCCTTTCAAAAAAAAAAGAATTTTCAAAATCGGTCCACAATTGACGGAGAAATCGGTGGACATACATAAAAAAAAAAAAACAAACATACGCGACGAACATATAACCTCCTCCTTTTTGGAAGTCGGTTAAAAAGTGAAAAATAAAAACTTTTTACAAAAAAAAACAACCGACCTCCAAAAAAAAAACACTACAAAGTGAAAAATAACTTTAATTTCGGAAGTCGGTGGCAAAAAACGAAAATACAAAACCCAAGACACCGACTTCCGAAATTAAAGTTATTTTTCACTTATAACTAAACTGCTTTGAATAAAAGAGCCATTTTCAATAAGATTTCTCCTATGGCTGAAACGAATCTATTAAAAAAATTACTCAATTAATTAATTTTTTCGCAAGCTACAATGTTTTTAGGTTTCACACTTTATTGACGCGATTCTTTTTAAAACTATTTGATATTTTTCAAAAATCAATTTTTGAAAAGTACAGAATTAATATCGATTAAATTATATACATATACAATGGTATATAAACTAAGTAGGTGTACTAGCAGGAATGTAACAATAAAAACAGTTGCAGAAAGGAGGCAAAACAAATTTTTCGATCGCAGAGCACTCTCTAATGCTTCACTGGAATTGTTACTGGTTTCATGTTTTTATCAGTCAGTAAAAACATTTTCCGAAACATTCCGCTCCTTCGGATGCCTTCTAGGGCAGTAACTAAGTGAAGATCTACTCTAAATAAAAATAATTCCAACATTTTCTTACGACACAGAAATGTTTGTTTTGATGAAAAAGGTGGATTGTTATAGAAACCTTATGATGGTTTTTTTCGGTTAGCATCAAGCTGTAAGCAACCAACCGACCCCAACATAGTTGGGAAAAGGCTAGACAGATGATGATGATGATCAAGCTGTAAGCAACTACAACGTTACTATTCAAATAAACACAATACCGGCCTGTTTAGAACCAAACAGTACACTTCACTGCTACGTAATTCATTTATCAAAGCCTTTTTTCAACGAAATTGGGGTCGGCTTCTATTCTAACCGGATGCGGATGAATACCAGAATTTTACATGGACCGACTGCCTATCTGACCTCAACAACCCAGTAACTGGGTAACACGATACCCTTTGGTAAGACTGCTATCAGAGTGCTTCTGGACCAATGACTTAACGTATTCTCCGAGGCACGGAGGGGTCTTGGAATGTAAAGATGGTAACCCATCCACGGACCAACCACGCCAAGCGAAGCTTAACCTGATCGATTGACACGAGCGGGTGTTATTACTTAACCACAAGCCTTCTGAAGGATGGCAATATAATAATAATTTTCTTCCTTCTTTTCTGTCATCCATAATCCAGTTACCGCTTGGTAGTCTGACTTTCGGGCTTCTGACTACCCGTAACAACTCTCACGAATAATAACCGCGACCAACAGTTTAAAATTCATCATCATCATCTGCCTAGCCTTTTCCCAACTATGTTGGGGTCGGCTTCCAGTCTAACCGGATGCAGCTAAATACCAGTATTTTACATGGAGCGACTGCCTATCTGACCTCCACAACCTAGTGACCAGGTAACACGATACCCCTTGGTAAGACTGGTTATCAGACTTTTTGGGCTTCTAACAACCCGTAACGACTGTCAAAGATCTACAAATGACAGCCGGGACCAACGGCTTAACGTGCTTTCCGAGGCACGGAGGGGACTTAGTATGTAAAGATGGTCACCCATCCACGGACCAACCGCGGTAAGCGTAGCTTAACCTGATCGATCGACCCGTGGAGCTGTTATTACTTAGCCACAAGCCCCTCCAACAGTTTAAAATTACACTTCTTTAATTCAACATGCAACACATTCTGCGTGTCAATTCCAACCAAAATATCCCTGCTTTGTGCCGTAATCAGTGCTGTTGAAGTGTGTCCAGCTGATTAACGACACGCATCGGATTTCGCTGAACACAAGTACGACTGAGTATTAATGACGTCAGTGAATCAATTGTCGACACTGTTATGAATGGGATTTATGATTCTGTTCCATGGGAGAAGTGATCAATTTTGTGGAAATTAGAGCATGTAATTAACATAACATCACGCCTTGTTTCCCCGAAGGGTTGGGCAGAGGTGTCCCTGTTACAGGTAAACCCACATTTCGCCAGTTATATTTTTAAGTCCCATGTACTAGGGGGCGAGCCTATTGCCATCAACCAGGCACAAATCCAGACTCCGAGCTGCTACTGAGAAATTTCAGTTAGAAAAAAACTTTTTACAAAAAAAAAAACAACCAACTACCAACAAAACACTACAAAGTGAAAAATAACTTTAATTTCGGAAGTCGGTGTCTTTGGTTTTGAATTTTCGTTTTTTGCCACCGACTTCCGAAATTAAAGTTATTTTTCACTTTGTAGTGTTTTGTTGGAAGTTAGTTGTTTTTTTTTCGTGAAAAGTTTTTATTTTTCACTTTTTAGTTGTGGTATTTACCCCACACAAATTCGAATACCACTACTTGCTATGTAACTAACAGTGAGAGGAACTTAACATAATTATCATCCACATAATAAGTGGGAAAAAATCCGTATTATTGAAGCTAACTCAAAAACTAACCAAGCAAAGTTATTAAAATTTATATGGAATCACCTCTGAAGTATTAACTACCAAACAAAAAAAGAATCATTAAAATCAATTCATAATTGGCCGAGTTATCGCGTAACAAACTTACAAAAAAAAAACATACAGTTGAATTGAGAACCTCCTCTTTTTGGAAGTCGGTTAAAAACCCAATAACACTTTGCCCGACCAGGGAATTGAACCCAGGATCTCATGCTCAGCAGTAGCGCTTGCGACCACTAGACCAACGAGGCAGTAAATAAATTGGTGATTTATAAGTTGTGTATTAATTAATTATTAGTTGGGTGTATTAAAATAGCCTTTATGACTGGCGAATTGACGATCAATGTAGGTACGTCACACGCACTCTGGGCATCAGTCAGCCTTTCTTCCATTTTGCATGCATCAATTGTATGATATTCTAACTTAAGGCGATTATCACACTGCCACGCACCACGCTGCATGTTGCGTGACTGCGTGTTGTAACGTTACTTGTAAGTATCTCCGTTTGTATAGAAAACACGCACAGTCCAACACACTGAAAACGCAACCACGCGCGTTCATGCGGATCACGCGCATACACGCGGAGAAACATGCACCCCCGCGCGTAGGTGCGGGGCGAGACGCAAGGTATGGCACACCGAATCCCGCAGTGCCGCGCGTGATTTTTATCAAAACTATCGTGATGCTCAGTACTGCACGACCACCACAGAGAACGGCGAATAAAATGAGAGCCGCCGTGCGTTAATCTACAAAACGCACCTACGCGCGTGAGTGCGCAAAAAACCTGCACTCCCGCAGGAACGCGCGTAGGTGCGTCGACACGCAATATGCAGCATGATGCGGGGTAGTGTGAAAATCGCCTAAATATTATAAATGCGAAAGTGAGTTAGCGTGAGTTTCACGCGGCTGAACAGATTTGTAAGAGATTTGGCACATCGGTAGACCATGACCTGAATTAGGTCGTAGGATTTTTATCCCGACATTCCCACGGGATCGAGACTTATGTAGATAAAACCGCGGAGTGCAGCTAGTATTCTCATACAGTTCACCGTTATGAGAAAGTAAGTAATATTTCTGAGAAATAGCTGATGATTTTCGCTTCCCAAAACAACGATAAAAATATTAGGAGGTAACTGCTAATCTTAGTAATTTAAACTCAAATTCAAACCATTTACAGTACTTTTGAATTGTCAAGGAATCGGTCAGTCAGAAATATGAACCTAGTTGCCCATTCCAAAGCGTAGTAGGTAGGTGCTCATGGAGAAGAATGGGCAAGAAACTCCACGGACACTCTTTGAAATAAGAAATTGTTACAAAATATTGGTTACATCATTCATGTTGAAATTATACATGTGAGAACAATGTAGAAAGACGTGCACGTTAGAAGCGTCCGTAATAAAAAGATAAAACAAAGAACAATTCAATAATTAAAATAAATTAAAAATAAGCCTTGGCAGCTAAGAGATGACCAGTCCCAACTGACGGCGCCCGTTCAAGAACATAACGCATGGATTAGCACCATTCAGCTCAACCATTTTGAAGGGAGCTAAATGATCCAACACACGCGGCACCATCAGCGAAACATTTGAGTGAGCATGACATACCAACTCACAGCCGCCAGGGCACATTCAAGTCAATGCAAGACATATTACCCGGTAAATGGTAACTCTTTAATACATAGTGCTCACACCTGTGCTAGTACAAGCACAAAGAAGGAAAAATTGGTAGATATAGATAAGTACGAAAAAAAGCGCTGATTTATATCGCTCACCTTAAACCAAAATGAAACATTACCAAACACACACAAAACAAAAACGACAACAGTACTAATCCTATTGCCATTTGTACAAATATCAAACCAAATTGACGAGACACTCCGAAACCATTGTTCATACAATAACTCAATTATATGGGTCAGCAACAAATAATGCTATTCACATGGCTTTGAGCACCGAATTGCGTTCATACCTGCCAGTGACCTTTGTTAAGTACAATAAATAGCAAATGTCATGTAAAAAGGACTTGGGCCTTAGAAGTAGCGGGTGTACATGTACTAGGCATAAAATAGGCAAGAATATTTTAGAAGAGAAAAAAGAAGTTATAGTGACCCAGTGGTAACGGTCCTGACTTTAGAAGATACTTTAGGCCCCTCGCCCACGGCGACTTTTTGTAGCGATGCAGTAGCGATGCTGTCGCGCGTCCGCATCGAAACGGTCGCGAAGCGGTCACTAACTGTGTGCCCTCGCCCACGGGCCCAGATTCAATCGCGATGTAAACGCGATACTGTCGCGCTTCTGTCGCGATGCAAATGCGATTCAGTAGCGGCACTAAAATGCCTGCGATCACTACAGTTGCAAGATGAACTCCGTTGAGGCAACATTAGTTACGTTGTCTTTGGTGCTGCTTTTATGTAAGCAGCCAAAGCGTAGGCAACGAAAGCATGTCCGACACAGTCGCGCGTTTGAATCGATACAGTCGCGATGCTGTAGCGCGTTAGTAGCGCGTTGGAATCGCTTCTGTAGCGCGTTGCAAATTACGCCGTGGGCAAGGGGCCTTATTTTGTGTAATTTTTATCATCACGGCTGATCTCAAAACGGCGAAGGAAAATATCGGAAGGAAACCGAATTCGAAGACATGATGTGACATCCACCGACCCGCGTGGTGGATAATCACCTCCCAGCAGTGGTAACGTTATAGACTGATTATGCTTATGATAAGTTGATATATGAAAAGGAAGAGGGAGATCAAAGAAAAAATTGGTGGATTGTGTGAGAGATTATAATTATGATGAACGAGATAGGAGAGAATAATAACGACAGCAGAATTATACAGCTAACAGAGGGGAATGACAGAAGAAGACATTTGTATCGACGACGACATCAAGTAAAAATGGGACAAATGTAGGAATAAGAAGGAGTCAATGCTATTGGACTACTACTGCCCAAAGATTGCAAGTACCAAATTAATGAATCAAGGCTTTGTAGTATTTATGATGCTAAACCACTCCTACTGCCTAAATGAAAATGATGCCAATGGTGCATCTTAGTGGTGGCGTTTGAAAAAAAATCCAAACTTTTATGCATTAAAAAAAAATTTTTTTTTCATTTTTATTAATACGAAAGAAATATATAAGTACATAAAAATGTATAACTAATTAATTAATAAAAATAACAAAATTAAAACACCAACTTATCTTAAACTATTGAAAAACTAAAATATGGCGTCGAAAAAATCCATCCGCATCGCTGCCGACTGGTAATGGGTACCCTAAGAGACTGGCCACATTGCCACATTGTATGACAATGCTTAGCCTCTGGCCATGATAAAAACCAGCCCTTGGGTCACGGGAAGTGACAAATAACCGTTTTGAGAATTCATTAAAGAGGCCATGCGCACTCAGGCCTAAGGTTTTAACCCTAAACGGCTCTAAAATATAACAAAAAGATAATTATACTACGCCGCTTAAGGTTTTCCGCAGTCGCAGGAGCACCAGCACAGCACGCCGAGCCATGAAGATGGGATGGTGCAAGAGTATTGACACACGATGCATCCCACACTAATGGCAATTTTATGCTAGCTTAGATATTATTATGTTATACTACCTACAGCGTTATTCTTCATAATGTGCACAATCTATGTTTAATTTTACCGACGGAAAAATATATTTTTAAAATTTACTGTTTTTTTTTTTCAAGTATAATTTTTTTTTTTTTTAATAATTTCTCTTTGGCATCTTATTTAATAATTATACAATTATTGTAAAAATTGAAGAAAAAAATACAGAATTTTGCCAAAAAAACATGTTTATTTTCAATTGAGGGTAGTTTTTTTTCTCAATTTTCATTTTATGTGGACGCCTAATTACTTCCGATCATTATGGAGTTTGTTTCATCGCGATAGATGATTTAGTTTAAAAGTTACACAATATTTTTTTAGTTATATTTTTTAATAAGCATAGATTCCCTCATTTCGATATATTATGCACATTATGAAGAATCACACTGTATTATGTCGCTTCTCTCGTCGCGTGCACTGTAGCAAAATTAATCCATTTTCTATCACCTTTTTTTTAAAATGCAAAACATTTCTTTTCTATTCCGCAAATCGGGGTCCAGACAAAATCTATTAGACTTTAATGAGATCTTGCTGTACTGCGAACCTTTCTGTCGAAGAGGACCTTTAACCTATTTCTCCTAATTCTTTTTGAAACGCAATATATACCTAGAAAAAGATTTCTTTTTATTCGCAATTCTTGCGAAATGTCACAGCCAATCAAAGTCCTGATAAAATCCACGATAGTTAAAAAGATTTTGCTCTGCAGGGAATTATTATTTCGAAGAAGACTTATTCTACTATTTCTCCTAACTTCAAGGACTGTTTTTCTGAGAAGGTTTCGGCGCAAACATCAGGTTGATGTACGCTACGTTTTTAAAAGCGTTGAAACCTGGACATTATTATTAGTAGTTATTACGCCTGGACAGGAACGGCCTGCGCCTGGTGACGGGGACCATCACGGGGCACTGCTCGCTAAACAAACACTTCCACATAATAGGCATAACGGACAGTCCTCTGTACAGGGCGTGCATGGAGGCTGAGGAAACCGTAGCGCACGTGCTCTTTGAATGCACAGGCGTCATCCAGATTAGAACAGTAACCCTCGGGTCACCCAGATCCTACACAGATGTTCTGAATAGACCAGGAGATTTAATTAGCTTCTGGAGGGAGGTGGGCTGGTTGAAATAACCACCAAACGGCCGCCATGGCCCACGTACAATGGTCCACCTTACGGACTAAGTGCGGAAACCAAACCCTATAACATAGAACATAGAAGCGTTGAAACCACGTTTTGGATCAGTGGACCATGACTTACGAAACGGGACTCAGTATGAAGGACGATTTACTGCCATTTTAAAATATTCTACCTCATAGACTGCCTCGTTGGTCTAGTGCTAAGCATGAGGTTCTGGGTTCGATTCTCAGGTTGAGAAAAATGTTATTGAGATTTTTCATCAGTAATTTCTCGGTAGCAAACTCAAACTCAAAGCATTTATTTCAAATAAACCAATTACAGGTACTTTTGAATTGTCAAGGGGTCGGTCAGTCAGAAAAATGAAGCTAGTTGCCCATTACAAAGCGTAGTAGGTACCTATGGAGAAGAATGGGCAAGAAACTCCACGGACACTCGTAGCAGCCCGTAGGCTGGACTTGTGCCCATTTGGTGGCAATAGCCCCTATTACCTACATAGGACTTAAACGTGACTGGCTAAATCTGGATGTACTATTGGTACCTCTGCCTAACCCTTTGGAGAAAACAGGCGTCATGTTATGTATCTAAAATAGAGATCGATTCGATGAAGTTTGCAAGAATTCGCTGGATTGGTGCAGTGCAAAATCCATCGTTGTGGAGGCGGTGGTGGCCCCCCCAATCGCCGCCATTATGATAGATCTTGGACCTCAGGGTCTAGCAGTGGACCTCTTTCGCTGATATGATGACTTTGAAAACCGGCCAAGTGCGTGTCGGACCACGCACAATGAAGGGTTCCGTAGTTGGAATGATTTTATCCCAAAAACAATCTTAACTTTGTAGTTGAAAAATATGTTATCCCATACGGAATGTATGGGAAAACATGTTTTTGCAACTGCAAAGTTAAGTTGGTCGATTATTACTCGTTAACCTGTAGAGCCTACTTAGCTGTGATAGTTTTCCTTTTAATTTCGTTATATAAACTACTGTTGTGATTTTTTTCACATACCCAAAATCAACTATTTAGCCGGCAGGGGGGAGGACACTTGACTCTAACAAAAATTAGTACTTTAAAGCTTAATATTTCGCAAACGAATCCCTGAATCCAAAAATGGTCTTGATAAACTCACAATATTTTTAAAGGAAATTTCCAATGATACCCCTCATCATGGGGTAAAAAAATAAAAAAATAAACATCACCACTTTACGTGTATGAGAGGTACCCTAAAAAAAATGTTTTTCATAATTTTGTTTTACCACTATGTCAAATTACAGCTTTCTAGTACTAAGGGTCTCGGAGCTAGACCGCAGATAGACAGACAGACAGACAGACGGACATGACGAAACTATAAGGGTTACTTGTTTACTACGGAACCCTAAAAACGGAAATCATGCGAAGTAGATTGAGCTTCTGGAAACCTCTTGCTGCCATTGCTGAAGCCATTAAGCCAAGGTCCTATTTGCCTTTACTGGTGATGGTCGCTACAGACAGCCTGCGTCTTTTAAGTTCCAGCATAATCAGCGCGTAACGTTTTTAATATTTCTCCAATACACACTGATAAATACATTTACCTAGGCAAACAAATAAGCTTCGACAGGCTAAACAACTACCAAGAGGTTGAGCGCAGAGCCCAGTTAACATGGAATAAGTACTGGAGCCTTAAAGAAATATTTAAGAGCAACATGCCAATCAAACTGAAGACAAAGGTTATGAATTCTTGCCTTATACCATGCCTGACCTATGCTTGTCAGACATGGAAGTTTAACAAAAATATTAAAAATAAAATTATAACGTGCCAGCGAGGAATGGAGCGGAGTATGCTAAACATAAAAAGAATAAATAAAATAAGGCATACAAAAATACGCAACATTACAAAAGCAACAGACGGTTTAGCACAAGCTCTTGCTAATGCAAGAGCTTGCTAAACTAAAATGGAAGTGGGCCGGACACATAGCACGCCTGCAAGATCAAAGGTGGACAAAAAGAGTGACAGAATGGAGGGGGCCAGTAGGCAAAAGAAAGAAAGGGAGGCCTTCCATCAGATGGGAGGATGAAATCAAACGCATAGCGGGTCCAAACTGGACACAAACAGCACAATCCAGAGAAAACTGGCTCAGCTTGGAGGAGGCCTTTACCTGCAAAAGGGTTCTTACAGAATAATTTTATTATATAAAACTGAAACTACCATCCATTAAAAATAATGATACTAACAAACTATTTAACTTGTAAACAAGCATTTTCTGGAAATAATAAAAGGCTTTTTTATTTTATTTTATTTATTTAACGTTTCAAATGCTGGGCATTCCTTTCTGTACGAGAGAGCGGGCCATAATTCACTACGCGGGCTGAGTGCGTGTTTGTGGATGTCACGTGTTTCCGATTTTTTGTTTTTGCCATTCCTCACAATGTTTTCCTTCACCGTTTTGAGAGCAGTGGTGATGATATAAATCGCTTATTCACTGACAGATTCACTTTACGCCAGATTTACTTTACGCCAGAAATTGTACAGTCGTGTTTATATAGTCTTCACGTAGTTTTCCTTGATATATAGGTATGTTGTCAAGCATAGAAAACTCCTTTAGTTTTCCTGTCAGTATATTTATTGATAAATGATTTTATTTCTGTAAGTAGGTTTGTACAAACACTTTTACACGTCAAACATATTTTAAAACTAGATGAGGTCGGCGTTTCCTATCTGATTACTCTGAGAAGAAAGGCTGAAACAAACTCAGAGGTCTCAGTCTCTTTTAAAGTCCAGATATAATCTTGGTTAGATCATGTGAAGGCCATGTGGATTGGTGTCTGAAGTAGTCTTTTGAGGAAAGCACCACAGAGATTGAGAGGGCCTGTCCAGTCAGTGCACGCATTTGTCAGTTATCGCGCAGCTCAACTCAGAATTTAAGGAGCTCAACGATTCGACGAACAATACCAAAAAAAGGACATTTGGGTAGGCCCCTTAAATTACTCAAACTGTCAGACCATGATTAGAACTAATTGAAAAAAATTAATAAAAACAAAACTAAAAGTAATGACCCACATAGTCTTCGCATTCACAATAATTAAAATAATAAAATACTTTAAAAGTAAATATTTATGTCATTGTATAAATAAAATTCATTAATGTCAATGTGTATTTAAAAACCCGGAAAGAATCTTGGTCAAAGCATTTCATTTGAAAACCGTGTAGATTGGTGTCTGAAATGGTCTTCTGAGGAAAGAACCATATAGATTTGAGTAACATATTAATATCCTTTCAACTGATCGGCGTCGTTAACAGATGATGAGATGTGACATTGTCATAAATAGGTAGGTACTACGATTGTACCTACGCAAAGTAAAAGAAGCACTTTGCTTTGGGTACTTAATATTGTAGGGCTCAGCTTTATCCAGCGATGAAAGTTCTTCTTTCTTTTTTGTGTGGTTAGTGACTAACCTGGTGTCAGAGTTTAAGTTTTATGCCGCCCATGGACCTCCGAGTTGGCTTCACATGCCGTAATGAAATATCTCCCAGGAATGCCTGTTTCCTCACGATATTTTCCTTCACCGTTTATGAAGCAAGTTTTCCTATAGGTACTTGAGCAATATTTGTATGTATATATTTTTTTTTGTATACCTATAGATTTATACTCTCGTTCTCGAAATCGGCTCTAACTATTTCGATGAAATTTGCAATATAAGGGTTTACGGGGCGAAAAATCGATCTAGCTAGATCTCATATCTGAGAAAATTAGTTTTCTCCGTATTTTCACCCGGGCAGAGCTCGGTCGCCCAAAGTTTAGAACAAGATAATGAATAATGACATGACATTATTGACAGTAGAATAATGATCATGGCAACATGGAATTAGTAAGTACCTACTATCATGGCAGTATGGAATTAGTAGGTACTATCCTATATTATTAAATGAGCATTTTCTATTTTCTCCAGAGCAAAGCTCGGTCACCCAGGTATGAATTCGAAAAGTCAGAGGTGCGAGCCTTGGGTTCGAACTCGAGACCTATGACTTGGTATTTCGACGGTCACACGACTACCACTGCTGCTAACAATGAAAGTAAACCACAGTTGTCAAAGCCCAACACAGAAAAGCATGCAAATTGTATTGTTTTTTACCCTTTCCGTCAAATTGGGTTCAGTTTCATATGGTGTGTTCTGAGCCCCATAAATTTTATTGTATGAATACATGCATAACATTATGAAGGTGTTTTTATGTTATTTTCCTTTGTGTTTTCTATGTACTGATTCGTGAAAGATTGTGTCATGTAAGAGATTTTGCTGTTTGATATTCTCTCGACGTGACAGTAAAATCAATAAACGTTGGTATAATTTTCTACATTATATTGTTAACAATCTCATCGCTTGGCAGTTTAAGGAAAACACTACAATAAGAATGATATTCTTTACGAATAAACTTACTTCCTTACTCACTAAATTACAAAATACAATAGACGTGGATATATTTAGTAACCATAAAAAAAGCGCTCTGCGTTAAGCGCTCGGTGTGGCAACGCGCCGTGTTCGGGTTCGCGACAAGTCAATCGTCATCCTGAGGATGCCTCGTTGAGAGACGAAATACGTGTTGATTTCTTTCAGGAGTTTATATTTTATTTTATATGGTTCTTTAGAAATAGCTACGCGGAACAGGTTACTAAATATATCCACGTCTATTGTATTTTATCATGGATTTCCGCAAGGTCACGCCAGAATCAATTAACTATCTTTACTAAATTACATAATTAAAAGAAAGAAAAAAGTAATATACAGCATTCATAACAAAAACCCTGACCGATCCGAAAGGGACGCATTGGTACCGCAATAATATTACCAAAAAGTAATGAAATAAATTTATCTACTCTCATAGCGTAATATTCGCGTAATTATGAACTTCAAAACGAGTTTATATTGACATCCTTTATAAACAGAATACCGAAATTTAAAAATAGAATCATATTATAACACTTTTTCTCTAACAAAATAATACTATAAAACAATTTTTTTCTATTACGATACAGGGCTTTTCCAAGAAGTTAAAATCACCAAGGAGTTTCCATCAACTCTTGCATTGGAACGTTTAAACGGGGGATAGCAGCACCCGCTGTAGCGCATGTGCGGTGATGTGCTGGTGCAGGCGACATTCATTTGTTTTGTAGTACTTACTGAATTTCGGGGGATTTTTAAATTTATTCTTGATCTTTAACTTTGATCTTTTATTTAGTATTTGTTTCAATCCCAATGTTTGAGAGTAGATGAAGTAGTGTATGAAACTGCACATAACTAGGTATTAAAACATGAGTGTGTGTTTAAAAACCGAGCCGTAGGCGAGGTTTTTAATAGTATCACACGAATGATTATGTAACAGTTTCATAAACTACTATTTAAGATTTAAAAAAAAGTTATTACTATTTTAAAATTCCCATTTTTAGCACCAAAATTACCCCAATTTCATTATAAACTAGCTGCGTCCCGCGGTTTCACCCACGTAAGTCTCAATCCCGTAAGAATATCGGGATTAAAAGTATTCCATGTGATAATCTAGGCTATAAACTATCTGTGTGCCAAATTTCATTCAAATCCGTTCAGTAGTTTTTGCGTAAAAGAGTAACAAACATCCATCCATCCATCCTCACAAACTTTCACTTAGTAGGGTAGGATTAGCAAATTTTCTGCACAGGTTATAAGTAACGACTTGTAGACACCCCCCGTTAAATGACGGCCGCCCGCGCCCCATTTAATAACCCGGTTCAATACCCATTTAAAAAACCGGCCAAGTGCATGTCGGACCACGCACAATGTACCCTACATTGTGCGTGGTCCGACGTTGTTGGGATAAATTTATTCGAAGAACAAACTTAAATTCGTAGTTGAAAAAAAAAACATGCAGAATGTATCGGAGAACATGTTTTTACAACCGCAAATCTAAATTGGTCGACTATTACTCGTTCACTTGTAAAGCCTGCTCAGTTGTGATAAATTTCTTTTAAATTCGTTATACAAGCTACTGCCGTGATTTTTCACATATCTATCTAAAACCAATCATTTAGCTGGTAGGGGGGGACACTTGCATCTAACAAAAATTGTCTCTTTAAAGCTTAATATTTCGCAAACGGATCTCTAAATTCAAAAATGCTTTTAGCATACTCACAATTTTTTTGAAAGACCTTTCCATCGATACCCCACAACAAGGAATATAAAAAAAAATCATTTCCACTTTACGTGTAAGGGAGGTACCCTAAAAAAATTGTTTTCATTATTTTGTTTTACCACTTTGTCGGCATAATTAATATGTATACCCATGCCAAATGACAACTTTCTAGTACTAACAGTCTCGGGGCTAAACCGCGGACAGACAGACAGACGGACATGGCGAAACTATAAGGGTTCTTTGTTGACTACGGAACCCTAAAAAAGGCGATTTTTTTTCAATAAATTTACTCTCAGTATGATTATTAACTACACCCTCATAGATTGGACAGTGTTTTTGTTACACTCAATTTTTTTTTCATCGAACTCTCGAATCATACGCCATTTAACTCGATCCTCGGCCACTCAACCAGATACTGCCAAAAGATCGTAGCTCCACCTAGCCTAAGCCTTAAACCTGAGATAGGAGCCTTTTGGCCTCATACAGGACTTTCTGTTTTTATTTTCATTTTACTTTTGTTTTTTTATGATTCCTGAGTGTGTTTTTTAGTTTTATTTATTTCTTTCTTTCTAAAGTGAAATTTGTTCCTTCTTTTCGAGCCTAAACAAAGCACGCTTCTTGAAAGTATTGTGAAAAGTAGTCTTGATATTTTTATACTTCAACAGACAATAAAAATCTACGAGAATAAATGCATTCGTTCCACAACTTTAAGTGAATACCGATTGTAAGTCAATTCGCATTGAAGACTTGAGTACAGAACATAAAATAAAAGAAATAAGTTGAAATCGAACTGCGGGTCGCGACACGATTTCAAAGAAAGTCAAAGATCCATAAAAACAGCTATCTAATCGCGTAACACATTTTCGTAAATGATTAAGACTAATCTGTTTAATTTTGACAGTTCAACAACATTCATTGCGTTATTTACGTTGTTTAGCAGATTTTTTTTGCGAACTTATGAAGCAATCTCTTTCAAAATGATTCAGGTTGTGATTGTTCGTGTATTACGCAATTAGAGTGCAGTTCTACGGGAAAGAAGCACGTAGTATTGAGTACCCTGTGCAATAATAACTCAATAAAGGAAAAATATTTGTAGCAACCATCTACAAATATTTCTGATTACCCTATGGTTTCACTAATACGTAATTAAAGTTATTTTAGGGTTCTGTATCCGAAGGGTGCCGTACGGAACCCTATTACTAAGCCTCCGGTGTCCATCCGTCCGTCCGTTTGTCTGTCAGCGGGCTGTATAGTCATGAACCGTAATAGATAAACAGTATAATATTGCCGGTATAACAACAAATAATAAAAATAAAATACAGTAAAAAGTTAAAAGGGGATACAAGAAACGTGTTTTTTTCTAAAGTTAAAACGTAGTGTTAAATATTGTGCCGCAGGAGGAGACGCCCTGGGCGTCGGGAATCACAGGCAGATTCCCGGCCACCGTAGGCGCGGGCTTACGGACGGTGAGCAATGGGTAGCTCACCGTCCGATAAAGACCAAGCCCGGGTCGTCGGCGCAATGTGTTCCACGCGCGCCTCAATGAGATGTCAGCAGAATTGACGGGGTCCGCTAGGGCCTGCCGGGGCTGCGAATAAGGGCCGAAAGGGAAATCGTGGCCCCCCGGCAACATGGCAACTGAAGGAACACGGGTGGGTTTTAGTCAGAGTCTGACACGCCCTCCCGCTCCGCCCAGAGCGGGAGAAGTTATTTAATAATCTAAAAAAAGTGTTAAATATTGTACGATGGTACGGAAGCCTTTATGTACGAGTTCGACTCGCACTTGTAAAACTGAACGTTAAGGAAAATAAGGGCTATTTATTTTATTATTATTATAGTAGTTGTAATAGCGCAAAAAAAATTAAAAACATTTTATTTCACGGAAAATAAAAACTCACCCAAGCAATTCAGTGTCCGTGCCAAAATCCCAAGTATCAAAACTTGATCCTCAACAAAGTACCACACATCGTCACACACAGAAGCCTCCACAGGTACCCTCCATCTAAGTCAAGTTTCTCTATACACAGAGCTTCGTCTTCACTTCTCGCAATCAACGCGTATTGTGCACCGCACACAAGATTCGATCTTACATCTTAGCGGGAGTTCCCACTGCTTCAGGTTAACAGTCATATAACAATTTTTAAGGCACGTATTTAATCAGCAGCAGTGGTGGCCCAGTGGAAGTAGCCGCGACTTACTAGGGCATGTACTTTACTTTGTGTAAATTATTTCATCACCACTGTTCTCAAAACGGTGAAGGAAAACATCGTGAGGAAACCGGCATGTCCTAGAAACCAAAAATTTTAAGATATGTGACATTTACCAACCCGCAATGAGCCCGTGTCGTGGATCACAGCCTAATGTGTTTGTCATTAAATAACACTGTTTACCTACTAATATTTCCCACCCAGAAGGTGAATAAGTTGATAACTGTTGGTGAACAAGTTGACAACTCCGTGAATAAGTTGATAGCTCGTTGGTGAACCACTTAACAAGTCTATTTTTATGCAAACTGTGGGGAATTTCGTTCATTTATTGTCATCAATTAAAAGATGGCATAAAATAACCTATAAAACAAATACGTTAAACAAATTTACCGATTTATCAGAAGAGGTCAAAACTTTAAAATGGCCGCCCTGAAAAATGCAACTTTAGGCATGTCAACATGGGAATCCCAGGCCAATAACCGGCCACCGTAGGCGCGGGCTTGCGGACGGTGAGCAATGGGTAGCTCGCCGTCTGATAACGACCAGGCCCGGGTCGACGGCGCGTTGTGTTCCACGCGTACCTCAAAGAGATGTCAGCACAACTAACGGGGTCCACTAGGGCCGATGGCTGCCAGGGTCGCGGGAAAGTATAAAAGGGATACCGTTGCCCCTGGCAACACACAAGCAACTGAAGGAACACGAGTGAGTTTAAGTTAGTAAGAGTCTGGCACGCCCTCCCGCTCCACCCAGAGCGGGAGAAGTTATTTGATAATTTCCCAGTCAATATTTTCATGCCAGTCACGGATATAGACTACCTGGGCCGACTGACGTTGCCCTGTCCAAACTTCAATAATTCATTCAAAATTCCTATAGAAAATACACTTTCTGTTTACCCGAATTTTGCCGGCATTTTTCAAATTTTTCTTTCCGTTTGAACCTGATTCAGACTATTTTTAAACAAAAATTTGCCGGATCAATCCAGCCGTCCTCAAGTGATACGCTAACCAACGAACAGCATTTCATTTTTATTATACAACGTGTAACAAAAACCTTGTCCGATCCGTGAAAGTATTGTTAAGAATCGTACTGAAGAGTCTACTTTTATATTAATTTGAAAACAAAAAACAAAAGTGAAAATTTTCAATGGGGAACAGGGTCAATTAAATGGGGCGCGAGCGGCCGTCGTTTAACCAATGTCTACAAGTCTCTACTTAAGACCCCTGTTGAAAATTTCCCAAATTTTTTATGGAATCAGGATAAGGTGTAATAAATACATTGTATAGAGTAAGTCCAGGTTTCCTCACGATGTTTTTCCTTTACCAGTATCAGTAATGTTCAAGATAAACTCAGAAAGAACATGTGAATTTTAAAAGTACAGATTACCACGATAAATGTCACGACACAGTGAGAACGCTACCTAACGTGCACCTACCGTCTCTTGGTGCAAGGTGACGGACTTCGTCGTGTGCAGAACTAACCTTGAAGAGAAGCGGTTAATACAAGGTGTGCACTTGTGGTAAAGTTGAGAGAATGAGCTAACTTTGTAGTGGCATGTTAATAATTTTAGGGTTATAAGGTTATAGGTACGGTCTGAAATTGGTAGCAAGTGCTTAAAATGTCCGTGCACGAAATCGACTGATTTTGATCAATTTCGTTCATCAGTTGTGAGAAAGGGAAACAGAATTTAAACAAAATTATTTGTGATTTGAATAGTTGAATTCTTTGTCTTGTATATAGTGGAAAGGGATTTTTCAAATAAATTAAGGATTAGTGGAAAATCACTAAAATTCGCAACAAGTTCCAAAAAATCACGCGAGTCTGACGTTTGATCGTTTTGTTAGAAGAAAATACTTTTGATTTTGTTTTTTTTTTTTATCAACATCATTAGGTATATGGTCTACTTGTACATAAAGAAACCACTTTTTTGAACTACCATATAAAATATAGCAGAAAAAAAAAATGTTGAAATAACCTTTTTTTTAACCCTGTCAGTAATGTATTTTTTCCTATTATTTAACAAACAATATCAAGAAATTTAAAAATCACACATTAGTCTTCAGCTATCCTCGAAATAAATTAAAAAATCTATTTTACGATTATATTATAATTATCTTCATTAAGTAAATCAAAGGCGAAATAAACTATATTTTCGAGAGCACAAAAGTGATGCAACCACTTGAAAACTGTACTTTTATACTTACGCAGACTTAATGTTTCAATTATTTCAAGCTTTCTTACAATTAGATAAGTTATTGACGAAAAAGGGTTTTTTTCGTGCACGGACCCTAAGTTTAGGTAATAAGGTGAATTTTTCTAACTTGGTACATCTATCTACCTTTACAATTATCATAAATTAAACCGACTTATTCTTAAAAACTACGCAACAGATTTTGATGCGGTCTCCACCATCATTTAGAGAATTTATTCCGAAAGGTTTATGTGAAAAATACTTGTATATTAAACATGAATTTAAGCCGTGATAGCGTAATGGTGTGACCGTAGGACTGCCAAATCATAGATCTCGAGTTCGAACTCAAGGCACGTACCTCTAACTTTTCGGATTCATGTGCGTATCGTAAAATTATCACTTGCTTCAAAAATCGTGAAGGAAAACATCGTGAGGAAACCGGCATGCCTGAGAGATATTTCTCGACGGCACGTGAAGCCAAGTCAGAGGCCTATGGGCTTTAAAACTCTGACACCAGGTTAGTCACTAACTACACGAAAAAAGGAAGATGAAGTCAGCTCAAAAAACTTTACCAGTGTGTCCAGTTTTTTTTTAGATCCTTGTTGTAATCTACAAGATTCCAGACAAAAAACTATCTTAGCTCCCCACCTTAGTTAGTAAAACTAAGTACTTAATTTCCAAGCTACAATTACATTCCACGTAACCGTTAACCGCATCATTTTCATTTAACAAACTTTTTAATTCTCCTCCCCTCAAAGCCAGTCTAATTCCAAAGAACATTTCTGCGTGTTCCTTAATTTTTAATTTTCCTACGCTTTGAGCTCTTAAGGCTTGCTTCAGATTAAAACCACAGACGAGTCTGTAGCGTAATGGGAAATTTTGAAGGTTGTTAGTTTCTAATTCAGCTCTTTTCGTTTTTTTTTTCTTTGAAGTGAAAACTTCTTTAGGCGCGTTGGACATTTTTGAGATGGGAAAAAACAATTGAACTCGCGATACCGTTACCGACACCTCATTTTTGTTAACGCGATTGTGCTCTTTATTTATTTAGATAAGGTTACGGACCAATGTTGTATACAAGTATTTTTTTTCCACCAAGGTGATCTTGTTCAAGTTTTCACTTCTGTTGGTACTCCCGGAGTGCCACTGTTTTTTGTTTTTTCCTGTTTTCTTTGTATAGTTTGCATGATTTGGGTAAAGGTCATAATTCGGAAGTTCGATCAACTGTTTCTCTCTTATAATATTCTACTTCAACTTACCAAATTTATTGATACAATAAAGCGTCTTAGGGATTTTGCTAAAGTCGTTCGTTAGTAGCATCCACCTATGTGCTAACCAAATATTGTGATCACCAATCTTATTACACGACTGCCCAAAAATGAGTGTAATGTTTTCAGGGTTCATGTATGTATGTGAGTTTCTTTGTTCCACCATAACGTTTAGTTGAGTCATCATCCCGAGTGACACAAGTAATATTTTTTTTTGATAAAAATTAACCCACCCCGACCCTTGCTCGAGCCAGCCCGCGCCGCTGAGCCTGTAACTTTAAATTCCCCTAATAATAATATTAATCCGTGTACGTATAAAACATTGATTAGGCAGGGGCCATAGTCCTTCCATAGTTCCAGGTTACCAGTCAACTTAAGCCACCCAAACCCATAGTCCAATAAATTTGTTTCCATATCCTGCAATAGTCCTACACCAACTGGGGGTTGTCTTTGGATGCATTTGCATAGTGCATACAGGGATAATCGTCGGTTGGTACCTCATTACATGTAAAATTGTCCAAGGGCCCTCTGCGAGTTGGCTTTGGCCCCTCGTACGCCTTCCAAAGGACCGGGACCCAGTGGTCCCGAGATATGTAAACACACAAATAACAATAATAATATTAATCCGATCCAGCCTGTCCCTTGCTATCCTCCACCAGCGACGCTCCAAGCCGAGGTCCGTACCCCACAGCCCTTAGCATGTAGTCGCTTAGTTTCTAAGTTTTATGCCCTGGCTGGAGGCCTTAATTTATTAAGGCAGCCACAGGAAAGTCCGGTTAAGTTGCCGACAACCGCTTCGATCGACCTAAAAGATGCCATAAAAAAAAATGAATTAAAAAAATACAAAATCAAAATGGCGACAGTATGGTTCCATATTCAAATGGGTAAAAAAAACATAATTTATTACAATAAGGGTATTCAATTGAAGGCCTTGATGAGCACATTCTAAAACTAAATAATTTAATGGCATATATTTTACATAGATAGGGTGTACATGCAAAACAAACATATCATACCGACGCCATCCACGCTTCGCTTCCCCTCGCCGTGAGAGTATAAAACCATTTTTATTGCTTAGAAATAAAAGCCACCGAGCATGACATGTTTCAAAATAAAACTTGTCACAAAAAGGAATAAAAAAAATAAAAAAGCACAACTGCAAGAAAATGAACTTAAAAGTAAAAAAAAAACAAGTTGTAGGTTTTAGTTAATCTGTATAAACATGTAAAAAGCGAAAGGTCACTTATTTACTCTCTGACTAAAAAGCTAAATAAAATTATCATTGCAGTCGGGGTACCTCTTAAATTAAAAAATGTTCTACGCAACGAAACAACGGGTATATCTTTTAAAGTGAAGGCACGTGAACATATTCATAAGAAGTTGGCAAAATCATCCCAGCGCTGATTTGCTAGATTCGTTTTCTCCTCTACCTATCGTTATTTCTCCTGACTAAGTTTTTTCTTTGTTAATATGTATGTATGTATCTATGTATTAGTATTTATCCTTTTTCGAATTATCTATCACTTATGTTGCACCTACTATGTTTTGTCTCTGCATCGCTCTAAGGTTGACTGGTAGAAAATGCCTCAGGCATTAAGTCTGCCTTCGTACAGTATTTTTTTTTACTTGTGCATAAAGTTTTAATAAAAAAAACGTGTGGCACTCGGAGACTGCCGCGGTAAAGCTATTGTATAGCATTTGTAACCTCCATACTTCCTATTTGTCAACGCTACACTTGGGATGATGACGTGATGACATAAAACAAAAATTACGTTCCCATGACAACATCGCGTTGTCATGGAAACCGTGATTACATGGTAGGCGGAGTGGGGGGTGTTAGGTTTTTTTGGTCACGGAATTTCTTGATTCAGTCGCCGCGCTCAAAGCCCGCGATAAAAGCTATGCAATAGCTTAAAAAAATTTAAAAAAGATTTTTGGCAGGGCAGTTGTGTTTATTTTTTATTATTTATTTATTGTAGTGATTATAGTCCCATTTGCCATTAAATATAATAAAAACTACTTTTTATCTAGGTGCCTTACTGTATATACGAATACGCCTTTACATATTTACGTAGAAAGTAATTGAAAGTTCGAAAAATATTATGATGTAATGCTCCATCCCCTATTCTATTGAGGTAAAATTATTCTTAGTTACCAATTTAAGTAACAATAACACTAGAAGAACACAACCCACATAAAAAAAAAACCGGCCAAGTGTGTATCGGACCACGCACAATGAAGGGTTTCGTAGTTGGGATGAATTTATCCCAAAAGCAAACTTAACATCACATAACTGCACTTATTATATTATAAGCCTGTGTTGTCCCACTGCAGGGCAAAGGCCTCCTTTCCCTCCTTCCACTTTTCCAGGTCTACTGCGTCTGCGGACCAATCCTTCAAGGAATCCATCTCATCCCGCCATCTATTTCTGGGCCTGCCGCGTAGTCGTTTCCTGCTATTTGGGATCCACTGAGTGGTGATTTTTGCGTACTACTGCTCCGACATGCGACAGATGTGGCCAGCTCAGTTCCACTTTAGTCCAGCAACTGTGCGGCCAGCGTCCGCTATTTGTGTTTTGGAACGAAGTATAAAGTTCCTAATGCGGTCTGTGAGTTTGACACCGAGTATTCTTCGTTCCATTGCCCGAAACTTAACATTGTAGTTGAAAAACATGTTATTCCATACAACAATATACGTCACAGTCAGAAGAATTTTATTCTTCAACTGCAAATGTAAGTTTGTAATCGTAAAAAAACATTTTTGTATGTGATAAAACTACAAATTAACAATTTTTGGACTTTTTCCTTAATTTGAGCAATTAGACCTTGCTTCTTACCAAATTTCATGATTTTAAGTCAACGGGAAGTAACCTATAGGTTTTGATTTATTTGTGAGTGTCAAATATCTCGCATAAATGACCGCAACTTAGAAGCTTGATTTTTTCAGACCTAGTTATTTGATATCATCTCCACATGTTCCTGAGAAAAAGGGTCTTGACAGACTGACAGACAGATAGACGGACAGACAGACGGACAACGAAATGATCCTACAAGGGTTCCGTTTTTTCCATTTGAGGTACGGAACCCTAAAAAACAACCAACGACATAAAAAAACATGTCGTCACCCAAATATTGACAAACTCGGTCGTCGGTATCCAGTTACAAAACCAATATTCACTTCCCGACATCTTGTTAGAGAATCGATCATTTTTATTAGCCCCTAACTTCGTAGGGTGAAGGGTCAGCCATCAAACTTCAAGTTTGTAGTAAAAGTAAATTGAAAATGTGTTTCATGCATGTTGTATTCGACGATGTATTTGTATTTCTGCATCTTTTCTTGGAAAACATTGTTCGAGGAGAAAATGGGCATTTGATTCAATGTTTGGTGCGACTGGGTCGTGTTCATTAAAATTTAGGATGAAATAACATCACGCCTTGTTTCCCCGAAGGGTTGAGCAGAGGTGTACCTGTGTCAGGTACACCCACATTTCGCCAGTTATGTTTAAGTCCCATGTAATAAGGGGCGAGCCTATTGCCATCTACCGGGCACAAATCCAGACTCCGAGCTGCTACTGAGAAATTTCAGATAGAAAAACCCAATAACACTTTGCCCGACCCGGGAATCGAACCCAGGACCTCATGTTCAGCAGTGTGGATGAAATGAAAGTACTTAAATTAAAAAAACGTGTGGCACTCGGGGACTGCCGCGTTAAAGCTATTGCATAGCATTTGTAACCTCCATACTTCCTATTTGTCAACGTTACACTTGGGATGATGACGTGATGACATAAAACAAAAATTACGTTCCCATGACAACATCACGTTTCCCATGACAACATCACGTTGTCATGGGAATCGTCATTACATGGTAGGCAGAGTGCGGGGTATTAGGTTTTATTTTCGTTACCTACGGAATTTCTTGATTCGGTCGCCGCGCTCAAAGCCCGCGATAAAAGCTATGCAATAGCTTAAAATACTTTGAACGTTTTATATTGTAACTTTACTTCATTGAAAAGTGATTTATTTGCTAGAATATAACTAAGCGCGTTTATTCTGAAAGTGGGCAACGTCGCAAATATATATCAAATATTTCGCTATTTTGATTAATTTGGCAATATGTACTGTACGGAGAGCAGTGGTGGCCCAGTGGTTACGGCCGCGACTTACGAGTTGTAGGTCGTAGGTTCGAACCCAGACAGGTGCTTTACTTTATGTAAATTATTTCATCACCACTGCTCTCAAAACGGTGAAGGAAAACATCGTGAGGAAACCGGCATGTCCTAGAACCGAAAATTCGAAGACATTTGTGACATCTACCAACCCGCAATGGGCCCGCGTGGTCGATTACGGCCCACTCCCTCTCACAGAGAGGAGGCCTGTGTCCCAGCAGTGGGAAAATTATAGGCTGATGATGATGATGACTGTACGGAAATAAAAAATGTGGCTTACTAGCGAACTAGAATATTAATAATGAATTGCAAATATAATACTGAATTTGATGTTGTAACCGTTTTAGGTGTAAAAAGGCACTTGGAAAGTTTCTAAATACTTTTTTACATCTGAAACTAAATATTCGGTTTACGACATTAATTATTGCATTTCATAATCAATATTTTAGTTCCCTAGTTAGTACAGTCAGCGCCGGCATGAGAATTCCTGGCGCCCTAGGCGAAAGGCTGGAACGGCGCCCTTTTAAGAAAATTAGTGACAAAATAAAACTTTGTTCTTTCTTTTTCGTGTGGTTAGTGACTAACCTTGTGTCAGAGTTTTAAAGCCGCCCATGGGCCTCTAACTTGGCTTCACATACTGTCGAGAAATATTTCTCAGGCGCGATCGGTACAACGATCGCGGTCAAACTATAATAGTTTAATCAATTTTGAACAAAACATTAGGTCACAACTCTTGCAACAAGAGAAGCAATGAAATTGCGATTTATTTTTTAGCTATCGATCGAGTTGTGGCTATTAACTAAACTCGCTTTTGATTTCCGTACCGATGGTTTTGTAATTGTCCATGTGCGCATTTTGGTAGAAAAATTGGTAAAAGATTGGGAGTATTTTCAAGTTGTAGGTAAATAAAAATTAATGTACAGTATTATTTTTTAATTTCGATGCCGCCGATTGCCGCCCCCCTAATACGAGCGCCTTAGGCCGTCGCCTAGTTCGCCTATATGAACGGGCCGGCCCTGCATACAGTAATATTGGCAAATTAATCAAAACATGTAAATATTTGACAGCTATTTACGACGTTGCCAACTTTTAGGATAAAACCTCCTAAGTATTTTTTTTTTCAATAAAAAAAAATATATATATTTCAGCACTCATTTGTCTTGATTGGAGACGATACGGAGGTATTCCACTCAGTAGGAAAACAACAAGCTTGCACTACAAGACAAAGTAAAACTAAAAAAATATCGAAGCAAAGATATAATAAAATGTCTAGGTAGACATTCATAGATGTGAACTCGTCGAAAAAAAGCGTCCAACTGTTAGTCGCTAAATACACGCACACTACAATAGCACAATGACGTGACGTGAGCTGTCACGCACACCAGCATAAAAAAATGGCTTGTTTCTTTTTGTTTTTTTGCAGCGCGACCTTGTCTAGAAATATAAATACCTAATCAAAATATCGAAGTTTATTTTTATTATAAATTTGAAAAATGTCCTAAGCCCTTTTTAATTTTAATATAATTATCTTTACTAACTATATCTCAAACCCGAACTATACTAAAGATTTCAATTTTAGGCACAACATACGCAAAAATGTGTTGAAAAGAATAGTAAAAATGTAATACTACCCACAATATGGTAGTTTACACGCACGTAGGTCACCCTCGTAAAAATTTGCGAGGAGACCTACCACTTAACATATACTTGAGGCTTACATTCAGGGTTGTCGCTTGCAAATTGCCTTCAGTACCTACTGGGTTCAAGTTTGTAACAAATTTTTTAGTGCGAACTAAAGGAAGACTCAACAATCATGTCAGTACGTGTGAAGTTGTGAGGTAAGTAAGTGGAATAATTTTGTCTATAGTTTGACCGAAACCGCTGTACCGTGAGTAATGCATGGCGAAGTGGGGGGTAGCGTTGACGAATGAGCTTCTAGTCGCCGTGAGCGTTGACGAATAGAGGCCTGCATTGTATATCCGTATTATCTCTGTTCCGTGTCAGTACATCAAAGGACTCTCGAGTAGTTTCTTGTTTTGTGAAACCATTCCTCCACATTCTCGATTACGCTCGCTGACTTAGGAAGCGCATCTCATCATCATCTTTTTCGGTGTATGACAGTCATCCAACACTTATTTCAACGTCTTTTCGTAACTTTTTTTTCAGGAATCTATAAATAATAATTTTATTTACACCCATGCTATAAAACCTTAACAAAAGTTTCAGAAACAGTTAGCTTATTGCCAACATTAAAACAGCCAGTCATAATGTCATTCAAATGAGTGTTATAATGTTGTACTAAATGTCATTATGCAACTCGTTTCAACGTTTAAGCACCTGCTGCACGCATGTGCACTGATGTGCTGGTGCAGACGACATTCAAACGTGCAGTTGAACTGAATTTCGTGGGAATTTCTTTACTCTTGATCTTTAATTACAAACACCAAATGGTTTCGGAACCTTTTATAGTGGATTCATATCATGGGTGTAGATAAAGTCTTGTATGCAACTGTATATAATTAGGTATTAAAACACTCATGTGATACCATTATAACATAAACCCACATTCGTGTTTTAATACCCCTTATTATACAACAGTTGCATAAATAACTAGTAATAGGCTGCAGCAGCGTATAATGCTACAGCGGTAGATATTTTTAAGACATCCATCTTGGTACGAGAGTCCAAGACTACTGCGCCAGGCAAAAATGTAGAGCAACGCTCTCGTCTCGCCCTGTCTCGGCAAATATTCTCGTCGAGACCTTAGCCGAGAATGTGGAGCAGGTTTTACTTGCTAACCCGAATACGGAGCAACCCTAGCTGAAATCCAACTCCATTTACAGCTTCCCCCATACAGTTTGATGACAGCGATTTCAATTTCCAGTGTTATCTCTCAAATGGTATCCAGGATAGGTATTTAAATGTTTGTCACGCTTCTAAGTGCTTCTAAGAGATTCCTGACATTTTAAATGATCCCGAAAACAGATTTGAATAGGTCCTTAAACAGCGTTTCAAGAATGTGTTATATATGTGAAGATCGTTTTCGAGTTTAAGATTTTGTGTAATTTTGCAGTTTTGCCATGTATGTCTAGCTGGCCTTTTGATGTTATTTTAGGGTAACTTCGCATACACCCGATCCGTCATCGGCCGAACTCGGTCGATCGAACCAAACATAATTATTTAATACTTGATCTTAAATAATATTGCTGGATACGAGAAGCACAGAATCGGTCGAAGTGGAGGTGCTTGGGGGAGGCCTATGTCCAGCAGTGGATATCTTTCGGCTGAAATGATGATGATGATAATTTGATAGCCTAAGTCTTGAGGAAGGCTATACTATACTTAACATCTCTAGGACATTTAGAAGCCGAACAAAAATGAAAAAGTCAGAAAGAACGCTTAGTGAAAACGAAGAAATGCGATGCAGTGCGATGCAACGGGATAGGCCAGGGGAAAAATAAATTTCGTGCGGACGAAGTCGCAGGCAGAAACTAGTCCTGCCACAATTGCGGAAAAGTCCGAAAGGGATACCGTGGCCCCTGGCAATATGGCAACTGAAGGAACACGGGTGGGTTTTAGTTAGTAAGAGTCTGACGTGCCCTCCCGCTCCACCCAGAGCGGGAGAAGTTATTAAATAATTCCCCAAACAAAAAAAAAAAGGCAGAAACTAGTCAGGTATAAATCACAGCTTCTTAATATAAATCAAAACGAAGATAAAACTTCCAATACATCTTTCTTCAAATTTCTTCAGTCATCATTACAGCTTACCCATCTTTATCAATATCTACCCAAGACTATGAAATAACCGTTGCGTGTTCAGACATGTTAAGAATAACGGACGATTCTGTTCAACAACAATTTAGGCTCAAAAGTAAAATCATCATCATCTGCCTAGCCTTTTCCCAACTATGTTGGGGTCGGCTTCCAGTCTAACCGGATGCAGCTGAATACCAGTATTTTACATGGAGCGACTGCCTATCTGACCTCCACAACCTAGTGACTAGGTAACACGATACCCCTTGGTAAGACTGGTTGTCAGACTTTTTGGGCTTCTAACTACCCGTAACGACTGTCAAAGATCTACAAATGACAGCCGGGACCAACGGCTTAACGTACTTTCCGAGGCACGGAGGGGACTTGGTATGTAAAGATGGTCACCCATCCACGGACCAACCGCGGCAAGCGTAGCTTAACCTGATCGATCGAGCCGTGCAGCTGTTATTACTTAGCCACAAGCCCCTCAAAGGCTCAAAAGTAAAATATCTGTAGGTAATGCGAAATTCGCGTGGGAAGAAACTCTTTATCCCATCTATTCGAAAAGGACGACTTGGTTCGTCTTTAAGTGCACCCAAAGGTGGTGTTTTCTATAAGAAACTTTTAGCGGGCAGTAATGAGTTTTTAATCCTCTTTATAAGTGCGCTGCAATTATTTTTATCTACACCCGGAACGAAGTGATCCGGCAGAGAACCAAAATTATCGACATAGCTCACAGAATTAGCAAGCTGAAGTAGCAGTGGGCCCGCCATATCAGCCGTAGAACCGATGACCGTTGGGGTATACGTGTTCTTGAGTGGAGACCGTGAATTGGCAAACGTAAGGTAGGACGCCCTCAGGCTAGGTGGAGTGACGATCTTCGAAGGGTGACTGGTAGCAGCTGGATGAGAGTTGCCGAGAATCGAGCTGAATGGCGTGCAATTGGAGAGGCCTATGTCCAGCAATGGACTACTATAGGCTGATGATGATGATGATGATGATGATGATGACACCCATGCTATAAAACCTTTATAAAAGTTTCTGAAACAGTTAGTTTATTGGCAACATTATAATAGCCAGTGTCATAATAACCATTACATCATTCAAACGGGTCGATCCGACAGGTTAAGCAACGCTTGCCGGGGTTGGTCCGTGGACGGGTGACCATCTTTCCATACCGAGACTCCTCTGTGCCTCGGAAAGCACGTTAAGCCGTTGGTCCCGGCTGTCATTCGTGGATCTTTGACAGTCGTTACGGGTCGTCAGAAGCCCGAAAGTCTGACAACCAGTCTTCCAAGGGGTATCGTATTACCCAGTTACTGGGTTGTGGAGGTCAGATAGGCAGTCGCTCCATGTAAAATACTGGTATTCAGCTGCATCCGGTTAGACTGGAAGCCGACCCCAACATAGTTGGGAAAAGGCTTGGCAGATAGATAACTCGTTTCAACTTTCAAACGGGGGACAGCAGCACCCGCTGCACGCATGTGTGTGTGATGTGCTGCTGCAAGCGACGTACGTACGTGCAGTTGTACTGAATTTCGTGGGAATTTCTTTATTCTTGATCTTGAATTACAAACACCCAATGGTTGCAGAAACTTTTATAGAGGATTCATATCATGGGTGTAGATAAAGTCTTGTATGCAACTGTTATAAGTAGGTATTAAAACACTCATGTGATTTCGTGTTTGAATACCCCTTATTATACAACAGTTGCATAAATAACTATTGCCGCGCAATTTTTAAATTTGGAACATCTTAGTGTTCAGTGCCAAAGAAATCGAACGCAAATATTGTTTGAATAAAGACTGGCTGGTACGACGGCCCATAGTCGCGCCCCCGACTAAATAAAAAAAAAAGGAATCAAATTAAAAACGCGCGAACAACAGACCGCGTTTTCGTAAATTTTCACAGATTGTTAGAAATTCATGGTTTTGTTTTGAAAAATGAATTCTTCAAGTGACAGTGAAAGCATAGAATTAACTTCTGAAAGTATTAGAACTGACGCAAGAAATGTGATGAATATTCTATTACCTGCAAAATCGCAGGAGAAATATAAGTTTTTAGTTGTTTTATTTTATTATTAGAAACTATTTAATTTCAATTTAGTTGTTACTAGATGTTTTATTAAATAATAATAATTATTACAACAAAATATGAGGCGCCTTTTATTTTCTCATAGAGGGTGATGAAAAGTAGAGTGTATCACTCGGGCGCAAAATATATTTTTGGCTCGGGCGACGTACTTTGAATCCCTCACTACGTTCAGGATTCTACTAAAAAAATTCTACTCTAGAATCTCATTTCACTTTGGATTCAAAAAAGCGCCCTCGCCGTAAAAATATTATTTTGCTCCCTTATGATACAATCTACTATTCTGGTTTAGACTAGCTTAGATTAAACAAATGTGGATACGGCAATATTGTAACACTGTATTTTGAAACCGATGTAATAGTAACCGTGGAGTTTCTTGCCGGTTCTTCTGCATAGGAAATGACCAATTGGAACCGTGCATCTAGCTTCTTAGCTAACGTTTTATAAGTGCCAATGTGGGTAACAAAATGTTTTGATTTTAATTTACGATAGCTATGTACCAGATAACATACAGGGTGGCAGGGACATCAACGCGAAAACTGTTACCATGGATTCAGTATATGATTCTGAACTTGCGATGAAATTCTTCGTCGGTTATTTAAAAAAAATCGGCTGTTTCATAGAAAAGTGCAATACCTACGCGGTTTTTAATAACCTTTAAGTACTGAATCCATGGTAACAGTTTTCGCGTCGATATCCCTGCCACCCTGCATTATTAAATTGCCGTAAAGGTTTCTAATAGAAGATTATTTAAATCAATTTTGACTGAAGTATGGATTTCGGTGGAAATATAAATGGCCTTTTTTGCGCAATGTAAGCTCGAACCCTTTTTTTTTTTTTTTCTGGGTGGGAAATTATCAAATAACTTCTCCCGCTCTGGGTGGAGCGGGAGGGCGTGTCAGACTCCTACTGACTAAAACCCACCCGTGTTCCTTCGGTTGCCCTGTTGCTGGGGGCCACGATTTCCCTATCGGTTTTCTTCGAACCCCCGGCAGGCACTGGCCCTAGCGGACCCCATCAATTCTGCTGACATCTCTTTGAGGCGCGCGTGGAACACAACGCGCCGTCGACCCGGGCTTGGTCCTTATCGGACGGCGAGCTACCCATTGCTCACCGTCCGCAAGCCCGCGCCTACGGTGGCCGGAAATCGGCTTGCGATTCCCGCCCCGAGCGTCTCCTCCTATTGCGGTGGTTTAGGGCGTGAGGGCGCAAAGTTTGCCTCTCCCTCACGCGTTCCGCCTCCTCCTTCGCGAGCATTACCGCTTCGCAGAAGGAGGTGACGGCCTGCCATTTCCTCTCGCTCCGTACCATGGCCTGAACCAGGGCCGGACGCGAGAGATCACCGCCGCCGATCGCCTCTACGAGGACACGGCGTTGCTCTGCCCAAGCAGGGCAGACCTCCACCGTATGCTCCACCATGTCCTCAGGCCGATCCACACAATGGTGACACCCGGGTGTTTCCTCCCGCCTTATCCTGAACAGGAACCTCTTGAAGCAGCCGTGTCCGATGAGGACCTGCGTCAGGCGGAAGGTGAGAACGCCGTGGCGTCTCTCCAGCCACTCCTCAAAGAGGGGTCTTATCGCCGCGATTGTGGCGTGCCCAAAGCTCGAACCCTCGACTGCCTTGTTGTTTCTAGTGTTCGAAAACTCGAAAGCACTACTGCTGAGCATAAATTCCTAGTTCCGATTCCTAAGTCAATCAGTGTTATTGGGTTTTTCCATCAGGAATTTGTCAGTAGCAGCCCGCAGTCAGGATTCGTGCCCGGTTGAAAGCCATAAGTAATAGGCGAAATATGGATGTAGGTCTGTACTATACAGGGACAAGTAAAATTAACTAGCTCTGTAGATGTAATGGGTACCGATATCTCAATCAATATCTGCCTAGATCGATATCTGCCTAGCCCTTTCCCAACTATGTTGGGGTCGGCTTCCAGTCTAACCGGATGCAGCTAAATACCAGTATTTTACATGGAGCGACTGCCTCTAAACAACCCAGTACCTCGGTTATACGATACCCCTTGGTAAGACTGGCTGTCAGAATTTTGGGCTTCTGACGTCTCGTAACGACTGTCGAAGATCCACGAATAATAGCCGGGACCAACGGCTTAACGTGCTTTCCAAGGCATGGAGAAGTCTCGGTAAGTAAATATGGTCACCCATCCACAGATCAACCCCGGCAAGCGTAGCTTAACCTAATGGATCAACCCGTGCGGCTATTATTACTTAGCTACAAGCTATAGCTATCGATATCTAAACGTAATAAAACAAAAAAAATACTAATTTTTTGTGGAGTCATCGACCGCAGTTAGCCTAGAGGTTTTTTTTGTAAATTTCACAGTCTTGATTAGTATCGATATCTAAATACTATGAAATAAAAGAAAATATATTTTCTCAACTTATACTTTAACCGCTAAGGCCCGGCGGGCGGTCCGCGCCGTGACAGATTTACGACCGCACTTGAATAAACAAAAGCATCTGGTTTCATAATAACGTCTAAAGTGTTTTGTTTATGTTTTTTGCTACTCGAATAGATTAGAGATACATTGTAAATGGTTACAGTCTTTGTTATCAACGTTTACTAATGTTTATTACCCGTTTTTTTTGTGTTTTCTATGTTCTAATGTTTTTACGATTTCTAATAAAACTACCGTACCAATTCACACGAAACTTTGCAGGATACATTATGGATAGATAAGTTATCTAATAAAAGCGTTTTTAGAGACCAAATTTATTTCAAAAAAATTCAAAAAATCTAGATTTTTGCTGATCTAAAATTTCTAGTGCTTTCATAACTTTCTCCGTACCAAAAAAATATTTTTTATTTATATTTTTGTCTAAATTTTGTCTAAAACGATGAACAATTTATTATAGAAAAGAAATAAAACACTTACCGATCAGATCAATACAGAAAACTCACAAAATATTACAACTTTCACTTTTACGTGAACTTTCTCCTTCACGTTTATTTACACTTTTTTTGGTTGGGTCAAAATAGGTATAATATAATGTTATTTAGTGCGAATATTATCTAAAACGATGTAATATTTACTTCAAAATGAAAATATCACCACTTTCCGACGATTTACACACAAAAACCATTAAAAAAAAACGAATTATTACAGCGAACGCGCGCTCACCCGGGTGTGACGTTTGACCGACATTTTGACCGGGCGGGAAACTCATTTTCAACATTTTTTTTAAATGTTGTCCATTTATATTTTTGCTTTTAGTCGATTTATTTGACGAGACTATCTATCCGACCATAGACGAAAAAAAATTCAGACAAAAATAACCATTACAACTAATACAAATAGAGATTTAAGCCGCGTGGGTGAGCCGTCTCTCATGAGAGACGCCGGTCCTTTAGCGGTAGTAACAACACTACCACCGATCGTCGACTCTTAAAAAAAAACGTCAAATATTTTTTTAATTTTTCATGTAGTTATCGATATTCGTCACGTACCTATATTATGAAATTTTGCCAGATAATTTAATTTGACCCTATAGATAGCCCTTCGGGGAAAACAGGTTATTTATGTAATCCAAGTTTCAAACTCTTAGGCCGCCCGCACTTTGGATACGAATTTATATCGTACGTAAACGTACGACTGTGGTCGTACAAATTAAGTGTGCACACTCAATACGTTTTATCGAAAACCGAAAACGCGTCCAAAGTGCGCATGGCCAGGGCCTCAAGTCTGCTATTACAATAGTGTCAGAATGGTCTATCATTGATTTCATAATTGTTGATTTTGACAAGTTTGGTAATCTACTAATATAATGGCGTCATTATGACTTTCTAATGGTCAGCCACTGACACTCCATTGAAAGAAATGGCACTTATTGGTAATCTCGTACATAATGACAAATGAATGACTGACTTAGGCGGTATCATTGGTCGTATTGTACGACAATGCCATAATTATAACACAATTCTATTACGAGACCATTGAATGACCAATGATCGACCATTATGAATTTAGCAGATTACGAACTTTTAGCAAAAGGACAATGAGATCGTGTTGGAATGACGAATTTATAAAAATAGCAGACTTGGGTCCCTGACCGTGCGCACTTTGGACGCGTTTTCATCCGAATTTTACTCGTGCGTACACATACAAACACGCACGAAGGATTCTGACCTTCCAAGTATAAAGGGAGCGCGCAGAATGGATGCTGGGCAGACTGGGTCGTACGTATACGTACGTATAGTTCCGACATCCGAAAACAATTCGAACTTGTTGGGATTTTTCGTGCGTTCGATGTGATATCACCGGAACATGACATATTTGACGAAAAAAAACGTATTCAGTGTACGCACTCAATTTGTACGAACATAGTCGTACGTTTACGTACGATACAAATTCGTGTCCAAAGTCGCGCAGCCTTAAACCAAGTGCTCCCCACAAATAGAATGGATAAGATCTAACTTATTTTACTATTCTAGATTTATTTTGTCGTGGTTCCTAAGACATTTTTCACTTTCAATTCAAACACTAAAAACCTACCTGAAATTCAATCTCTTGAAAAGAATTCATCTAATCTTTTTAATTAATTTCGATAAAATACGATTCTCTTTTAAAAAAGTATTTTAATTTAATTTCAATAGAGTGTCTAATATTATCTGGCTTTTAGGACTTTTTCGTGAACAATTGAGTCAAACAATTATTCAGAGACTATTTAATTGGCTTATTGATTTCAAATGCATTGATTTTTATAGAAAGAAAGAAAAATAGGTTTATTTGTCACAGAAACACGTGCTACATAAAAGACAAGAGTAATCAGAGAACAACACAAAGTACATAACAAATCACGAGCATAGAACAGAAATTACTTAGGCTGCACGACATGACTGTGACAAGAAGGTTTCCACTCAGCACGATGCAGTGCTATGGGGGACCCACAGCACAGCGCTGATTTTCAGAGGTCACCCGAAGTAAAAAGATGAACGGAAATCAAGTCAGGTTCAGTGATTTTTCTATTAAATATGTAACAAAATAAAATAAAGTCAAAGTCAAAGCATCTATTTCAATTAAACCATTTATAGGCACTTTTGAACTGTCAAAGAATCGGTCAGTTAGTCAGAAAGTTGAAGCTAGTTGCCCATTCCAAAACGTAGATCTCTATGGAGAAGAACGGGCAAGAAACTCCAAGGCCACTCTTTTAAATATAGATATTACAAAATTCTGGGTACATTATTCTGGTTGCTTCTATATGTGAGAACAATGTACAAAAAATAATCAAAACAATTGAAAAATATAAGATTAAAAATAAGCCCCTGGCAGATAAGAGATGACCAGTCTCAACTGACGGCGCCCGTTCACGAACATGACGCGTGTAATAAACAGTGCTTAGAATATAAGACAACTATACAACGAATTACAAGAGTAAATATGATTAAAAACATAAAACTTAATCCGCAGGCATCACCGTACGTGCATAAATAATGCAGATACCTAACTATAACATATTATTACTACACGAGGATATAGAAGTGTTTTGTCTCGCTCTCATCCTCACCCTCGCGTCGCCTGCGCGCGCGCTCACCTATAAAGTACCGTTGCATTTCCCTATTAAGAGTATACTGACCTAGTTTAATACTTCTTGGACATTATTTTAGCCCCTATACTCCATTTGAAATAAGATTAGACATTTAAATAAACCTTTTTTAAAGTCCGTTCAACCGATTTTGACTTCTATTGCGTTGGTGGCATGACAAATGGCAGCTGCAGTAAATAGTTGGTATTGTAACCGCTTTTTGCTTTTAATGCCATCCTTATTCCTACGGTGTAGAAGTCATAATCGATTGAACGGACTGTAAAAAGGTTTGTTTAAATGTCTAATCTTATTTCAAATGGAGTATAGGTAGATTTGTTAAAGAAAAAACCGGCCAAGTGTGTGTCGGACCACGCACAATGAAGGGTTCCGTAGTTGGGATGAATTAATCCCAAAAACAAACTTAACTTTGTAGTTGAAAAATATGTTCTCCCATACGGAATGTATGGGAAAACATGTTTTTGCAACTGCAAAGTTAAGTTGGTCAATTATTACTCGTTAACTTGTAAAGCCTACTTAGTTATGATAGTTTTCCTTTTAATTTCGTTATATAAACTACTGTTGTGATTTTTTCCACATACCCAAAACCAACCATTTAGTCGGTAGGGGGGGGGGAACATTTGACTCTAACAAAAATTAGCACTTTAAAGCTTAATATTTCGCAAACGAATTCCTGAATCCAAAAATGGTTTTCGTAAACTCACAATATTTTTAAAGGACCTTTCCAATAATATCCCTCACTATGGGTTAAAAAAAGAAAAAAAATAACATCTCCACTTTACGTGTATGAGAGGTACCCTAAAAAAAAATGTTTTTAATAATTTTGTTTTACCACTTTGTCGGCGTAATTAATATGTATACCTATACCAAATTACAGCTTTCTAGTACTAAGGGCCTCGGAGCTAGACCGCGGACAGACAGACATGACGAAACTATAAGGGTTCCTTGTTTACTACGGAACCCTAAAAAAGAAAGAAAATACATTATTATTAATCATCACTTTTTTTTTTTCAGTCATTACTTTGTCCATCTAAATGCTTTATTATAACAATTTCTGTTTCTTACTCAATTCCTCAGAAAACACGGTACCGATTATCATTTGTTTTTGCTTGGTTACTCATTAATATTTACTCGATTTTGATTGATCACACGTGTTGTCAAAAACAAATTTAAAACTTTGGCGAGTTACATTGACAGGTTAAACTTTGTCTATTGATACGTTACCCCCGGGGAGGCAACGTAGATAGATCTCTGGCATGTGTCTCTGGCATTGTCCTACTACTTATAGAACAACCTTACCTTTACTCGAACAGAGAAAGAATAGCACTGATCACCAACCTTATGCAGGCCACACGTTACGATATACTTGCGCAAAATTAAACTTGCACAAGTATACAGGGTGTCAGGGACATCGACGCGAAAACTGAAACCATGGATTCAGTATATGATTCTGAACCCCCCTGCGTTGATATTTTTCGTCGGTTATTTAAAATCAAAATTCAATGCAGGGGATTCAGAATCATGTACTGAATCCATGGTTTCAGCTTTCGCGTCGATGTCCCTGCCACCCCGTATACAGGGAGGAGATATCAACACTTGCATCCATCAAGGGGGTGATTCTACCCGACATACTAAGCAACTTTCACCAAGAAACTCAAATCCGATTCGTGAAAAAAAATAATGAAACGATACAACAGTAGACAGACTATTTCGATTCATGTGTGAAAAGTTTATTTTTGCGAATCGTATATTTATGTATTTCATAGCGAAAGTTATGTAGTATGACAGGTAGAATCACCCCCTTGACGCATGCAGGTTACTAAATCGCCACCCTGTATTAATGTGTGTGGGATGAATTAGCACAACTTTCCAAGCCTTTCGGTGTCACGCAGACTTGTGGAAGTCTAAACTTGTGCAAGTATATCGTAACGTGTATGACTACCATTACGGTTTTCTAATTTCAGACTTGTTTAAAAGTCACATGGATAGGTACAGTCACGGAAATATTGTTTTTTCAAATTTACACCCCACGCCAATTTGCCGTGTTACAGCGATTTCATAACTGTCAAAGAATGTCAGTTTTGATTTCAATTCATGTAGGTATAGAATCGTTCGATTCGATTCGTGGCAAAGTAATAACAGCCGCACGGATCGATCGATCAGGTTAAGCTACGCTTGCCGCGGTTGGTCCGTGGATGGGTGACCATCTTTACATACCGAGACCCCTCCGTGCCTCGGAAAGCACGTTAAGCCGTTGGTCTCGGCTGTCATTTGTAGATCTTTGATAGTCGTTACGGGTAGTTAGAAGCCCAAAAGTCTGACAACCAGTCTTACCAAGGGGTATCGTGTTACCTAGTAACTAGGTTGTGGAGGTCAGATAGGCAGTCGCTCCATGTAAAATACTGGTATTCAGCTGCATCCGGTTAGACTGGAAGCCGACCCCAACATAATTGGGAAAAAGGCTAAGCAGATGATGAGGTATAGAATCGTTTCAGTGTACTACTAATTAGCGATGGGTCGTTGAAGGTTTTTCCGCTAACGAAACGTCAACGTTGATTTACGTTCGTCAACTAGTTGATCAACTAGTTAAATTCGTCAACGAGTTAATGTGCGCATTAGTGCACGTAATTAACGGTTTACTTTGTGAGTTGACATTAGTCAACTCACAAAGTACCTAAACCGTTAATTCATTCAACGGTTTTTATTCAATGCCGCGACATTCAACGAGTTGAACTAGTCTCTGAGCGACATCTACTGACCTGATATAATGCTAATTTTGAAACATTTTGATTCAATTGTGAAACGTTTCATAGATGGTTCTACTTAGTTGACGAAAGCGAACTTCGTTTCTAAACGTAAACAAACAAACCATGAAATCAGTAAGAACCGGCTTCTCTCAGGCGGCACGAGCGGCGCGCGCCAGTCCACCAATAGTTGATTTTTGAAAAAGTATGACGGTATCATACTTTTTCAAAAATCAACTCTTTCACGCGTTACTTAGAGGTCAATTCAAATTCTATAACATGACCGTCTCTCGCAATGTATGTCATTTTCAACTGAAGTTTTTTAATTTGTTTAGTTCGTTGCGTTTGCGTTCTTTAATTTTGTTGAATAATGAACGAGTTAAATTCATAAACATCGTTGACGAATTCAACTATACTCCATAGGTTTAGGTAGTTAAAAAAGGTAAACAAATCGTAAAAAGGGTTTTTATAGATGACACTTTCTTGTTAAAAAACAATAAAACCAAATTAAAAATATGTTAGTGTTTTACCATAGTTTCCTCTTTTATTAATGTATGTTAAACTTTATCGTTTATTCTTCAACTATTTTTCGTAGATGTAACTGCTTGAGCACATTTTTTTTGTCTGATGTATAAGATTTTGTAATCTGTCTATTATAAAGAACCCAATTTCTAAACGTCAACGAAGTATAACGTTGCTAAATTGAAGAGTTCAACTGTGACGTAGCATAACAACTGAAGTGATAGGTATTACGTTTAGTCGGTTACTTGACAGCTGTCTCGTCACGTGGTATTTTTTGTTTACCTTTATTTAACTACCTAAACCTATGGAGTATAGTTGATTCATAAACAGTTAACGTTAATACGTTGACAGGAGATCAACGGTTGATTCAACTAGTTCTTTGATTCAACGCCCATCACTACTACTAATACCCGTCAACAAGTTTCACATTAAATTCAATGATAGTAGATTTTTAATTATTTTTTTTTGTTTTCCTTCCTCCGCACGTTTTCTCCTAACACATCTGACATTGGCAGAATTGTCAACATCGGCACCATTGCCATAGAGAAAAATAGAATAGAATAGGTATAGAACATTTAAATTGGTACCAAGTAAATTATCTAAACAAATAATTTTCCTGAATTTACATTCTACATTTTGGACTTAAAAATCTAATAGGAAAAACTTTGTCTCGAAACCTTCAAAAGTAAAACATGTCCAAGTACAAAACCTACATTTTGGAAAAGCCTGGCCTTTGCTGTCCTCCCCCAGCGACGCCCTACGCCGAGGTCCGTACCCCACAGAGGGTACCCTTAGCGTGCAGTCGCTTAATTAATGAGTTTTGTGCTCTGGCTGAAGGCCTTAATTTATTGAGCCATCCTAGGTTTACCTGCGAGATGCCAGAAAAACAAAATAAAACACAGGAAACTAAACCGGAGGTAAAAAAATTGTCTTTGTAGTTTGAGTGACACGGTGAAAATTGCTACAATATAAAAAGGTCGAACAGGTAGTCCAACAATAAATTCTGTGTCCATTTACTTATTGTCAAACTAATGCTTTTACTTTTATGACAAGTTGTTGACATCTTTTCATATTGTTTTTACCAGTAGAAGTACAGTAAGCCGCATGTCAGTGACAACAAAAGAGCTGACCTCTTATTCTATTGAAACTTCGTACAACGTTAGGCCTACTCAAGGTCAAATTGTTTCAACCGACGTGCGGTCGACTGTACATAAAGTTTATGGCGTTTATAAAAAAAGCAGTGGTACTCTGGGAATGCCGTTAGAAGTGAAAACTTGAAAAAAAATCGGCTCCGCGGTAATCAACGCGTTGATGTCTTTTTAATGGTCGTTTTGACCATTAAAAGACAACATCGCTGGTGTCGTCACGGTGTCGCGAAATCAATATCGGTTTAGTCCCATCTCAAAAATGCCCAACGCGCCTAAACAACTTTTCACTTCAAAAATGCTTCAGAACCATTTAAGTACTGAATCCATGGTACCAGTTTTCGCGTCGATGTCCCTGCCACCCTGTATAAGACTTGCCATCTATGGTTATAATAAAAAGTAAATACTTTCACTGGACAAATTCACAATTTTTATATACATTACTCCCACAAATATTTGAACAGCATATTTAATTTCTCTCCTAATTCAAATAAAGTTGTAAATCAAATAAGATTAAATACAGTGTTCTCGAAAACAAATAAATTTATTTGCAATAAGGTTTAATTTCGTTAGCTTTTTAATATTTACCCTCGGGATAGTTTATCAAATGGGAGTAGACTGCCTCGTTGGTCTATTGGTCGCAAGCGCTACTGCTGAGCATGAGGTCCTGGGTTCGATTCCCGGGTCGGGCAAAGTGATATTGGGTTTTTCTATCTGAAATTTCTCAGTAGCAGCTCGGAGTCTGGATTTGTGCCCGGTTGATGGCAATAGGCTCGCCCCCTATTACATGGGACTTGAACATAACTGGCGAAATGTGGGTGTACCTGCTACAGGGACACCTCTGCCCAACCCTTCGGGGAAACAAGGCGTGATGTTATGTTATGTATGTTGAGTAAATAATAATGTCAGCAAAAATATATTTACTACTAAAAATTGGATTCCTAATGGGGCAATAATATATTTTGCTAGAAAAAGAATTTCAACATGAAATATAGTAACATTAAGACTTATTTGTGGGGTTATTAAAAGAATAAGCCTATTTACGCTGGGGATAAATCTAGATAAATTACATGGAAATAAAAATGCGAATTACGCGATCGTCTACCTGAAAAATGACATACTTAAGTGACTTGATTGATCGCGCGATTATGTCATCTAATAATACAGCTGACGAGTTTGTTTTTTTGTGTGTTTGTTTGAACGCGCTAATCTCAGGAACTAAAAAACCAGTCGGAATTAAAAAAATCTTTTTGAATTTAATAGCCCATTTCTTGAGGAAGGCTATACGCTATTTAACATCACCCCTAGAAGCCGAGCAAAGAAAATAAGTGCCAACGCAAACTGTGCGTCTTGTCGCTGCGTCTAGTCGCTGCAACAAGACGCAGAATTGTCGTTAACATCAGCGTCTTGTCGTTGTGATTAGACGCAGAGCTGTAGTTTGCGTCTATATTCCATTTGAAATAAGATTAGACATTTAAACAAACCTTTTTTACAGTCCGTTCAACCGATTTTGACTTCTATACCGTAGGCATAAGGATGGCATTAAAAGCAAAAAAAGTGGTTACAATACCAATGTTTACTGCAACTGCCATTTGTCATGCCACCAACGCAATAGAAGTCAAAATCGGTTGAACGAACTGTAAAAAAGCTTTAGTTAAATGTCTAATCTTATTTCAAACGGAGTATAGGTACCGAGCTTTTGGTATCGCATGTCACACAGTGTGCGCCATGTCTTGAAGCAGGGTACTATAATAATACTGCATAGCGTGTTTGGTCAAGGGATGTCCTTATAGCGGTTATAATTATGAGGATGTAAAAATAATTTATTGTCTTTTTATTTTTTTATTTTGGTAAATTCCATACTTAGTAGGACATGGACAGGTAAATAGGCTCAGTGACATTCTAGAATAATTGATAAAAAAAACACTGTCCCTTTAAAATCTATTTAAAATTTATCTCGAAAAAAAAATTAACAATATTTTTTTTATATTTTTAAATGTTTTTTAAATTATTTTTTAGAAGAATATTTAAAAATGTAATTAGTATGTATAAAAGTGAAAAAAAGGATATAATATAATAATAATTAGCTCGTATTGTCCCACTGCAGGGCAAAGGCCTCCCTTTCCTTTTTCCACCCAACCCGATCCTGAGCCAATATAGACCAATCCCTCCTAAAAGCGTCAAGTTCGTCCCGCCATCTACGCCTGGGTCTTCCACGATGCCGCTGGACGTTTTCAGAAACCCATGTTGTAGTGGTCTTAGCCCACAATGCATCCGACATGTGGCAAACGTGTCCGGCCCAGTCCCACTTGAGCTTGGCGGCTTTTTGGGTGACGTCAGCGATTTGTGTCTTGGAGCGCAGTATCGTGTTCCGAATCCGGTTGGTAAGTCGAACTCCAAGGATACTACGCTCTATCGCTCGCTGGCAAACCTCGAGCCCGGTCCTCTGTTGTTGTTCGAAAAAAAATTGGTCAAAAAAATTAAAATATGAAGTGAGTTTGTTTGTTCCGCTTTCACGATAAAACGGCTGACAGAATTTGGATGAAAGGTGATGGCCAAAAATTATTAGGACCTGTACCCCAGAATGTACACACATGAAATATATGTCGTTCAATAGGGCAGATCTTCAATAATTAAGAATTATAAGTTACGTATCGCTATGCAGTCGTGGAATAAAGTTACGAAGGTTTGAAAAAGTTGATTTTTTCACTCAGTTTTCGTCATAATTTTACAATTTATTCATAAAATTGTAATATCCTGAACGTTAAATAGTAGTTATTGAGATTTATGTATCTATATGTCTTAGGTGATTAGAGGGCAATGATGATGTTTCATGCCGCCTGACAGTTAACACACGATTGTAAAAGGTCCATATTCCTTAATTATTAGGTTATTACACTGTTTATTATATACAGTGGAGCACTCGCGTGGGACTATGACACAGTAAAATAAACGTGAAATAAAATATAACACAAATACGAAGCAAACGAATACCGTGAAACAGCACAAGCGACGAGATTTGGTTTGGAACGACAATGACAGTTTTGACATTTATCGGATTCATTGAGTGTTGCTAGTAATACTTTATATCAAAATTGTAATACCCGACGTTACTATATTTATCTAAATAAAATATCCTATCCTTACGTGTATGTACTTTGACTTTTGATCTATAAAATCATTAAAAGAAGGTTGGTTTGATGGATTACTTACCGTCAAAAATATATTTAAATAAATATTTTGAAACGAATATTTTAATTGCTACGTGCGTTTAGTTATCTTTTCCTCTAGGCATTGATATTATTAAATAGCAACATTGAAGATACTTTAAAGTGAAATTGAACGGATAAAATCGCTTAAAATTCTTTTATTTTTGTATTTTTTTCAGAGACTGCTATGAAATGTTATTAGCTATTATAAATTCTTCATTTAATTAAATTAAATTAATTGTAATACTTTTAATTATTTACAGCTTGGGGAATTTTTTGTCCATCTCTTTTGGCACATGGGTAGAAATTGTATAACTGTGGTATAATTTCCGACGACAACGCGGTCGAAGGTGCGGCCAAAAGCGAGTATCATATACTTTAGATGCTTCTACGTTTATCGATACGACGCTATCTCCTCTAAACTCGTAATCATCTGTCCCACAAGAAGGAAGTTCATTTGCTAGCCGGACAGCAATCCAATTCCCTTTTATGTTCGTCATTCTTCCCAGAACTACTATAATACATCATCTTTATTCGATACATCAGACGTCCTTTTTCGTCAAACATTTGGCCCAGCTATCAATCTGACCAACACACAGACATATAAAGAATAGCAGACCAAAAATTAATCCATAGTTATATTTATATAGCTGGACATGATTCTCTATCCCTTTTTTGCTAAGCGACAAATCGTAAATTGTATCTCGTTCTGTCACCTATTGTCACACTGACTCACACATAGACAAAATTTGACGCGGAGCTTGTATAGGCCGCGCCACCATATTGATAAGCAACATCATCTGCATCGCATTTTATGTTTCAACTGCGTTATTTAGTCAGGGACGGATTTGGCAACAAAGATGAAAAGTTTTTGTAAAACATTTACCATTGAATTATCAAACAGAGCCTCAGTTTACTCTACGATTTTTTTTTTGTGACTTTGTTCCAAAATACTGTAGAGTGCAGATTGTCAGTGTTAACACACTTGCTATTGTAATAAATTTACAAAATTAATTATGTTACCCTGTATCTGTCTAATGGATAACAAAAACATAGGCATATGTATCCCACATAACTTTGAAATTTCGTTCGGCAGGTAATAATTGATCTACACTTCTTATACCCAGAGATTATCGATTTTCGCGGATTTTCAGTACCCAAGTATATTGGTTGTTTCATTATCATAAGTTGTTACCGGCAACCGGCTTTAGTCCGGCCCTGTATTGACAACACTCCCTGTGTGTGCGTAATAGCTACGCAGTTTTTAGCGAATGTTTGGTCTGCTACTCTTTATATTATGTCTGTGGACCAACATCACTTTCCAGGAAAAGTTTACTATCGATTCCTCACATTCTCGATCGCGAAATAAAAAAAACTTTTTACAAAAAAAAAACAACCGACCTCCAAAAAAAAAACACTACAAAGTGAAAAATAACTTTAATTTCGGAAGTCGGTGACTTGGGTTTTGTATTTTCGTTTTTTGCCACCGACTTAAAGTTATTTTTCACTTTGTAGTGTTTTTTTTGGAGGTCGGTTTTTCACTTCTAACGGCATTCCCAGAGTACCACTGCTTTTTAGGGTTCCGTACCTCAAAAGGAAAAAACGGAACCCTTATAGGATCACTCGTGTGTCTGTCTGTCTGTCTGTCCTGTTGTTTTTTTTTGTAAAAAGTTTTTATTTTTCACTTTTTAGTTGTGGTACCTACCCCACACACATTCGAATACCACTACCTGCTACCAGTGACAGAAACTTATCATATCTACATACTAAGTGGAAAAAAAAAACGTATTTTGTAGCTAACTCAAAAACTATCCAAGCAAAGTTAATAAAATTTATATGGGACCAGTTCCAGAGCACACCCTTTCAAACAAAAAAAAGCATTTTCAAAATCGGTCCACAATTGACGGAAAAATCGGTGGACATACATAAAAAAAAAACAAACATTCGCGACGAACATATAACCTCCTCCTTTTTGGAAGTCGGTTAAAAAGGAACGACAAAAGGAGGAACAGACAATGAGTTTGTGAGTGAAACAAAAGTGAGTTTTTTTTGTTTCTGTCTGACGTTACGCAAAATCCTGCATCGCGCAAGCAAAGTTTACAACGCGACGAGTATGCAGGGTGGCAGATTGGTGGTACTCACGGCTACACATCAAGCTATCCAAAACCAGTTTATGTTGATCTCGCATTGTGTAAGATTTCCGTACAATGCGAGGTCAGTTTATACTGGAAAATTTATAGCTTGATGTGTAGCCGTGTGTACATGATTCTGAAACACGCTGCGTTTAAATTTTTCGTCGGAAAAACTCCTGTTGAAAATTTGCTAATTTTTAATGGATTTGGGATAGGCGAGCTACCCATTGCTCACCGTCCGCAAGTCCGCGCCTACGGTGTGGCTGGAAATCGGCCTGCGAATCCCAACGCCCAGGGCGTCTCCTGCGGCGCACAAAAGAGTATTTGACCTAAAAAGCTAAAAAGCCTACGAAAACGCATCCAAAGTACGCGTGGCTTTATTCTTCTAGTGTGTTTACAAAAGTGTGTTTTATATCTGGTTTCTAAAGTAATAATTTTGTCAATAGACCAAAGGACACAGCGGCTCGCGGGGCAACGACGCAGCCGACGAACTTGCCAGAAGGGAGTCGAGCATGACACCAGTGGGGCCGGAACCCATCGCGCCACCCCCTTCTGTTACCTACATATTCTGGTAAGAAAATGAACCAGGGACCAACATCACAAACTATGGTTGGACCACGGTGAGTGTAGGCAGGCCAAGAGTCCCTCCCTATAATTGATGGCTGCCTCACAAAACAGGTTCTCCGACCAACAAAACAGCAGCAGCTGCGTACAGTTACAGCAGCTGTAACTGGCCATGGGTCATTTAATAAATACCTCTATGTCATAGGAGTCACAGACAGTCCGCTGTGCAGAGCCTGCATGGAGGACGACGAGACAGCAGCGCTGTTAAGTTATGTGATGTTAAACTGCCCGGTGGTTGCCACATACAGGGCAAAGTACTTCAGTAACCCAGGTAGGTGATATTGTCAGTAACACCAAGGCGTTGCTGGTCTTCTTTGAGGAGCTGGGGTGGATTGAATAACTGATTTTGCCACCTGTACGCAAAAGCAAAAGAAGTTGCGGATACCAGCCCGTATTACCTATTACCCTATCACATGCCCATACCATGACAACAGATTTCCATACAACTTTTCAATCACCGGTGACACTTTCAGACTTCTTCTTATGTACTCATTTCTTATTCAATCCATTTGTGTAACACCACACATCCTTCTCAACATTCTCATCTCAGCTGCATGCAATAGTAGCCTTTCATTCATCCTTTTTATGGCCAAACATTCTGATCCATAAAAAACAGCAGATCTAACCAATCAATCTGCCAAGCCTATTCCCAACTATGTTGGGGTCGGCTTCCAGTCTAACCAGATGCAGCTGAATACCGTATTTTACATGGAGCGATTGCCTATCTGACCTCCACAACCCAGTTACTGGATAATACGATACCCCTTGGTAAGACTGGCTGTCAGACTTTCGGGCTTCTGACTACCCGTAACGACTGTCGAAAGATCCACGAATGACAGCCGGGACCAACGGCTTAACGTGCTTTCCGAGGCACGGAGGAGTCTCGGTATGTTAAAATGGTCACCCATCCACAGACCAACCTTGGTAAGCGTAGCTTAACCTGATGGATCGAACCGTGCGGTTGTTATTACTTAGCCACAAGCTCCTCCTACAGCAGTTCTAACCATTGTTTTATATATCTTCCCCTTAAGTTTGAGGTTTAACCGTCTCCCAAACGGTACCAACAAATTTACGTGCCCCCAATGCATAATAAATGGCCACCAGCTATTTTAGGATTAGATGCAGCTTAACTCCGGTGATCAATCGTGCCGCACTGAAATTTCCTGTGAGGGAAAAAAAAATATCAATAAACCCACCCACACTTAAATGCATTTTTTAATAAACAATGTACTTACATGTACTTAAGTACCTCTTGAAAAATGCTTCAATATAGATAAAAGTAGGAGATAGTAGGTGTTGCCACTTACCCAAACCCAAAATATGAGTTTTTTGCGCAATATCACTGCACGTACTGATAAGCTCTTTAATACCGACTGTATAGCACGAGGTTCGGTAATCCGAGCGAATAGGGGAAAAGGTTTTGGGGTTCCGTAGTGACGGGCTTCGACTGTAGTAAGGAGATACCTTTTTTTGGGTGGGAAATGATCAAATAACTTCTTCCGCTCTGGGTGGGGCAGGAGGGCATGTCATACTCTTACTGATTAAAACCCACCGGTGTTCCTTCAGTTGCCATGTAGCCAGGGGCCACGGTATCCATTTCGGACTTTCCCGCAGTAAGGAGATACCTATTTTTAACCGACTTCAAAAAAGGAGGAGGTTCTCAATTCAACTGTCATCATCTTCCTGCCCTTGTCCCATGTTACTTGGGGTCGGCGCAACACGTTTTCTTTTTCCACTCTTCCCTGTCAACCGTCACACTATCATTCACTCCCTTCTCTTTCATATCATTCCTCACACAATTCATCCATCTTTTCTTTGGTCTTCCTCTCCCGCTCTATCCATCAACATTTATATTCATTACTCTTTTAGTCACATGCGTTTCTCAATTCAACTGTATTTTTTTTAAATGTTTGTTACCTTAGAACTTTCGACTGGGTGAACCGATTTTGATAATTATTTTTATTTGAAAGCTGGTGCTTTCCGTGTAATCCCATATAAATTGTGTTAACTTTGCTTGGATGGTTTTTGAGTTGGGTTCAATAATACGTATTTTTTTCCCACTTAGTATACATATGGATGATATCTTAAGTTCCTGTCACTGTTATTTACATAGCAGCTAGTGGTATTTGAATTTGTGTGGGGTAGGTACCACAACTAAAAACTGAAAAAATAAACTTTTTACAAAAAAAAACAACCGACTTCAAAGACACCGACTACCGAAATTAAAGTTATTTTTCGCTTTGTTAGTGTTTTTGGAAATCGGTTGATTTTGTTTTATAAAAAGTTTTTTCAACTCCAGATCAAAGTCCCCAAGAACTCAAACTCAAACACAAACTCGAAGCATTTATTTCAAATAAACCAATTACAGGTACTTTTGAATTGTTAAGGGGTCAGTCAGTCAGAAAAATGAAGCTAATTGCAAAGAACGGGCAAGAAACTCCACGGACACTCTTTTAAATCAAAATATTGTTACAAAATATTGGTTACATCATTCGTGTTGAACTTATACATGTGAGAACAATGTAGAAAGACGTGCACGTTAAAAGCGTCCGTAATAAAAATATAATAACAATTCAAAAATTAAATAAATTAAAATAAACCGTGGCAACTAAGAGATGACCAATCCCTACTGACGGCGCCCGTTCACGAACATGACGCATGGATCAGCACCATTTAGCTCAACCATTTTGAAGGGAAGAACACAAAGTCATTACCCATTTGATTAGTGTCGATGCCTATAGAAAAGAACCGGACATTTACTATTTTTAACCGACTTCCAAAAAAAGAGGAGATTCTATGTTCGTAGCGTATGTATATATATATATATCGACGGTTGAAAGGCTAATGGATCTAAGCGACATTTTGTAAAACTTGCAGGAGGAAGGATTGGTTGTTTTTTTTTAAATCATAATAAGATCTTATTATGATTGATTAAGTAAATAAAAGTCTATCAAATAGTTGTTTTTTTATGATTTTTTTTTTCAAAAGAAATAACTATGATCTGTCCAGGAGGACGAATCATAAAACTGCAGGAGCAAGTTTTACAAAATGTCGCTTAGATCAATTAGCCTTTCAACCGTCGATATATATTATTTTTTAATGTCCACCGATGTTTTCATGACAAAGTTAAGAGTGTTTGTTCTAAAAATTGGCAACGTCGCAAATAGCTGTCAAATATTTACCTGTTTTGATTAATTTGGCAATATTACTGTATGGAAATATGAAATACCGCTAACTAGTGAACTAGAATAATAATAATGAATTGCAATTATAACAAAGAATTTTTTGTCGTTTCAGGTGTAAAAAGCGGCCAAGTGCGAGTCGTACTCGCCCATGAAGGGTTCCGTAGCAGCAAGTAACGATAAGTTTACGATTTATGACGTATTAAAAAAAAATTACTTGCTAGATCTCGTTCAAACCAATTTTCGGTGGAAGTTTACATAGTAACGTACATCATATATTTTTTTTAGTTTTATCATTCTCTTATTTTAGAAGTTACAGGGGGGGGGGACACACATTTTACCACTTTGGAAGTGTCTCTCGCACAAACTATTCTGTTTAGAAAAAAATGATATTAGAAACCTCAATATCATTTTTGAAGACCTATCCATAGATATCCCACACGTATGGGATTGATGAAAAAAAAATTTTTGAGTTTCAGTTCTAAGTATGGAGAACTCCAAAATTATTTGTTTTTTTTCTATTTTTGTGTGAAAATCTTAATGCGGTTCACAGAATACATCTATTTACCAAGTTTCAACAGCATAGCTCTTATAGTTTCGGAAAAAAGTGGCTGTGACATACGGACGGACAGACAGACAGACAGACAGACAGACAGACATGACGAATCTATAAGGGTTCCGTTTTTTAACGGAACCCTAAAAAGGCATTTGGAAATTTTCCAAAAATTTTTTTACATCTAAAACAAAATATTCGGTTTTACGATATTAATTATTGCATTTCATAATCAATATTTTAGTTCAATTCAATTCAATTCAACAATCATTTATTCTCTCTTCACAAAGCTGACCTAAAGTTAATGTGTATAAAAAAAATGTTTCGACTGTATTCCACCTTTGTGAGAGACTGGTGCGTGGTATAGGTTTTTGGGAAAAACCTTTGTTACAGGTCACCAGGCCCCCTCCACGGATAGAATTAGCTTTTGCAGGGATACCGTGCAAGAGTCGAAGTTAAACATAATAAAAACAAAAACTAAGTAAAAGTTAAAACAATATGCTTAAAACTAATAAAAGAAGAAATAAAAAATACCTATCTATAATTTTGCAGAGGTATGGAGTCATGTTAGTCATGTTTAATATTGCCAAATTAATCAAAACAGAGAAATGTTTGACATCTATTTGCGACGTTGCCAACTTTCAGAATGCGCGCTCTTAATATATCTACTGATCCTTTTCTTTTCATTTTCATCATATAAACCTTGAATTTTCTTCCATTTTCATTCATGCTGCTTCATATAATTTACATAACCGCCCCGGCTTAAAACATATTATCCTTGGCTTCATAACTTCACCGCGTAACTAACATTGCAAGTAATGGCTTGTTCTAATCGTGAACATCGCAGTGTTTTGCGAGAGTTTGACTTTTACGACTCTATTAATAACAGATAAATGTTCTTAATTACTTTTACTAAGTACTTTAATGCAGTGTTAACATTATTATTAAAAGCTTTAACTATTTTATGTTAGTAATAACTTAATGAAAGCTAATGTTGTTTAAGTCATTAATTTATACTAATTTGTAAGCTGAAGAGTTTTTTTTTTTGTTTGTTTGAATGCGCTAATATCTGGAACAACCAATCGAATTACAAAAAATCTTTTTGCAACTGATAGCCCGATTCTTGAGAAAGGCTATAGGCTATTTATATACAATGGCGCCCTTCGGCATGTGCCCGCCCGTATTTTTCTGAATATTCATAAAAAATTATATATCTTTAAAAGGGGGGTCTATCTCTAAATTTTTTCATGTTATTCATGTTTTTATGTTTTGAGTAGCGTTTGCCATATCTCCGATGTTATAGGCTCGATTTGGATTCTGTTTATTAATTCTGAAAATCATTAAAAATAACCCGTGTAAATACATAAATTCACGCCTTCTTCCCATGGGGGTAGGCAGAACCTACAGAACGCCACGATCTTTACACATTGCTTTTACTTCAGGATACTCCCTTGTTGCCATCAACTACATAAAACAACTGCATTTTATGGCCTACCCCTTTTTTCAATGATTGAGGTTCACACACAAAACAAAAAAACAAACAAACTTCCGTTTCGAATTAAAAATAATAATAATCCCCCTGCAATTTTATCCGTGTGCATATAAAACATAGATCAGGCAAGGGCCATAGTCTTTCCATAGTTCCAGGTGACCAGTCCACTTTAGCATCCCAAACCCATAGTCCGATATCTTTGTTTCCATATCTTACTATGTCCTACACCAACCGGGGGTTGTCCTTGGCTGCACTTGCATAGTGCGAACAGGGATAATCCTCGGTTGATACTTCATTTCATTAAAAACGTCTAAGGGGTCTTTGAAAGTTGGCTTCGGCCCCTCGTACGTCTTCCAAAGGTCCGGGACCCCTGGGTTCCGAGCAATATCAAAGACAAAATACAATAGACATGGATATATTTAGTAACCTGGTCCGCTTAGCTATTTCTAAAGAGCCATAAAAAACTCCTGAAATAAATCGACTCGTGTTTCTCAACGAGACATCCTCAGGATGACGATGGACTTGTTGCGAACTCGAATACGGCGTGTCCATCGTCATCCTGAGGATGCCTCGTTGAGAGGTGAAACACGTGTCGATTTATTTCAGGAGTTTTTTATGGCTCTTTAGAAATAGCTAAGCGGAACAGGTTACTAAATATTGTTATCCACGTCTATTGTATTTTATAATGGATTTCCGCAAAGTCACGCCTGAATCAATTAACTATAATATCAAAGACGTAAAAATAATTAATAATTTATTTCCAAAAGGTCAATTCCTCGCATTCATTGTCTGACTTACAGCCGAAACCAATCTACCAGTGTGTTAAATTGGCTTCACTTCTGAAATTAATTTGCCGAGATTTTAAGCTGATGTTGTTCTGTTTAACTTGTAGTTATTTTTACATGCAATTATTTCAGTGGCATAATTTTAAGCTATTGCATAGCTTTTATCGCGGGCTTTGAGCGCGGTGAACGGATCAAGAAATTCCGTAACGTAACGAAAATAAAACCTAACATCCCCCACTCCGCCTACCATGTAATGACGGTTCCCATGACAACGTGATGTTAAAGTAATTTTAAGTAATTTCTTTATTTCCCAAAAACATATACAGAAAATCGCACTATAGGTTTACAATTTTTAATTTATGGTAGAGAACATAGACATAAAACATTTGGATGTTGCAGAAATCTGTACACAATAGATTGAACTCTGTCTCTTAAACTAGGGTATCCTGTATCTTAAGATGGAGATTACAAATGCTATGCAATAGCTTTACCGCGGCAGTCCCCGAGTGCAACACGTTTTTTTTTCTTTGTTTCAAAATACCTACGGAACCAAACCACCTCAGTAAGTCGCCATGACCCGTCATTGCAATGAGTGTGTGAGACGAAATGAAGTGGTTAATAACTTGTGAACCGCCACCGGAGTTGGATGCCTACATGTACATACACACGATGAGATACTATCAAGCTGTACAATTCTAGTTTATTCTACCTCGCATTGTATAGGCGTTCCGTGCAATGAGAGTTCAGGTTATACTGGAAATGTCTAGCTTGATATTTCGTGGTGTGTACCTACGTAGTTTATGAGAGAAGCATTACGCGCTCAATGAAGATTGCTCACTATTTTATGAAGGCGCTTTTTGCACTAAGAAAAAATTGTTGAGATTTTTTTGGGTAAGTTATTACTGTACTTTGTTCTTTTTTATGATGATTGATGTAGTCGACGGTCTAGTGGCCGTAAAGGGGACTGCTGTGCGAGGAGCTAAGTTCGATTCTGAAGTTAGATAAAAGCTTATTGGTTTCCTGTAAGTAATTTGTCACTGATCGAATCAGAAATGAAGAGATCCGCAGGAGAACCAAGGTAACCGACATAGCCCGAAGAATTGCCAAACTTAAGCGGCAATGGGCAGGGCACATTGCTCGCAGAACGGATGGCCGATGGGGTCGAAAGGTTCTGGAGTGGCGACCGCGTACCGGAAGACGTAGCGTTGGAAGGCCTCCCACAAGATGGACCGATGACCTTGTGAAGGCCGCAGGAATCCGCTGGATGCGGAAAGCACAGAATCGGTCGAAGTGGCGGTGCTTGGGGGAGGCCTTTGTCCAGCAGTGGACAGTGAATTTGTCAGTAACAGTTGGAGTCTCGATTTATGCCCGGTCGGGTTCATGGCAAAAAGATCACCTCATTGCTTAAGCCAGCTAATGAAATCTGGGTGTGCTACAGACTACACACATTTTTCTGCCCATGCAAAGGATACAGGCTTGATATTTTTTTATTTTTAACCTACTTCCAAAAAGGAGAGAGTTATATGTTCATCGCGTGTTTTTTTTTATTTATGTTTGTCCACCAATTTCTCCGTCAATTATGGACTGATTTTGAAAATTATTTTTTTGTTTGAAAGGGTATCCTCTCAAATTGGTCCCATATAAATATTAACTTTGCTTGGGTAGTTTTTGATTTAGCTATAAAATACGTATTTTTTCCCGCTTAGTATGTAGATGATATGATAAGTTCCTGTCACTGGTAGCAGGTAGTGGTATTCGAATGTATGTGGGGTAGGTACCTCAACTAAAAAGTGAAAAATAAAAACTTTTTACTAAAAAAACAACCGACCTCCAAAAAAAACACTACAAAGTGAAAAATAACTTTAATTTCGGAAGTCGGTGGCAAAAAACGAAAATACAAAACCCAAGACACCAACTTCTGAAATTAAAGTTATTTTTCACTTTGTAGTGTTTTTTTTTTTTTGAGGTCCGTTGTTTTTTTTTGTAAAAAGTTTTTTATTTACTAGCCTACGCTATCCCACTGTGGAAAGGCCTCCCTCCACACCCTTCAACTTTCGCAAGCCCGCGCGTCCTCCTTCCCTATCCAGCTCGTACCGCTATCTCCTACGTTGTCTGCCGCGACCTCGCCTCACTGTCTCAGGGCACCAGTTCTGTGCTATTTGAGCCCACAGTTTGTCCGGCATGCGGCAGACATGTCTTGCCCAGTCCCATTTAAGTTGGGCAGCCTTTTGAGCCACGTCAGCTATTTTTGTTTTGGAGCGCAGTATTGTGTTTCGAACACGATCCGTTAATTTTACGCCTAATATACTGCACTACATTGCTCGTTGACAGACCTTGAGTTTGGACTTCTGGATGTTCGTCAAGGACCAAGTTGATGTACTATAGGTTGATACAGGAAGAATATACTTAATAAACTTGATATTATGTAATGTAATTTCATACTTTCAGGAAAAAGAAAACAACGGTAAACAAAACTTAATCTATTTTTATTTACGCAGGTAAAGCAGGCCTTTTCAGTTGTCTCTCAATTTGCCTCACACTTTTATTCCGAAAATTAGGTATTGCAAACAACGAGTACACCACACCAAACATGTTTATACATGCAAATATATAGAACGTAGTATAAACTCCGACGTAATCTTCTATGTATTGGAACGTGTGTACGTGGAGGAGTTTTATTATTTGTGAATATGCGTAGATTGCTCCTATTAGTGTTGCTCGGATCTGAAAATAAATGAAAAATATTATTAGATGAGCTGTGAGCTAAAAAAACGAAAGATTGGGGTCTATTAAGACGCAGATATATGCCAGTGACCTTAAGTGGTTTAGCTTGCGTGTTCTGTACTGAGCTCAAGCAACGCGTCGTACGTCCAGCCAGTAATAGGACTCGCCCATCAAGGAGCACTGTGCCAAATTAGACGCATTATTAATTTATTATAAATAAAACAAAAGGCATTTTAATAAAACACGTATACTAGGTAGGTAGGTAAGTTGACTGGTAGAAAATGCTTGTGGCATTAAGTCCGCCTCTGTACATTTCTGTGCTTGAAGTATTAAATAAATAAATAATAAAAGAGAAACAATTAAATTATCTTTAAAATGGTGAAGTTTTCAGTAAAATACGCTTGATAGATTTTGCGTGATTCTGAGTTTTTATCCGTGTTAGTCATAACTTTACAAATTAATTTCACTATGTTAAAATAAATATAATCTAAAATATTACTTTATTATGTTATTAAAAAAATGCTCTAATTTAACATATATTTTTTCCAAATCATTAACACTACTCGTTTAGATGTGATCTTCAGTATAAAATCATTAAAAGTCAATTATCGTCGCCTTAAATGCTAGGCGATACTGAGGCAGACCAACATAAAGATGGAGTGACGAACTTGACTAATACCGAAGGGACTGGCCCGCAATGGCAGTGAACAGACGTGTGTGGAAAAGAGAAAGGAAGGCCCTTTGCCCAGTAGTGAAATTGTAAGAAAAACTTTGTGGGAATAGCATTTGTATTTTCTTCGATAAACAGTGTAATTTGCGATGCTCAAAATGAGTCGATAAAGTTACAACTCTTGCATATTTGGAATCGACTATTTTGTTTCGAAAGCTACCTAATTTTTGGCAACTCACAGTAAGGGCCGTAAATTACCCTGGTAAGCTAATATAGCCACAACCTCTTCAACGATTTTAATATTCAATTTAAAAAAAGTAGTGGCACTCCGGGAGTGCCGACAAAGGTGAAAACTTGAACAAGATCGCCTTGGTATAAGAAAAATACTTGTGTAGAACATTGGACTGTAACCTTATTTAAATAAAGAGCACAATCGCGTTTACAAAAAAAAAAACTTGCAAAACCTTTAAAGTAAAAATACTTGCATAGAACATTGATCCGTAGCTTAATATAAATGAAGAATACAATCGCGTTTGCAAAAATGAGGTGTCGGTAACGCTGTCGCGAGTTCAATGGTTTTTTCCCATCTCAAAAATGCCCAACGCGCCTAAAGAAAATTCCACTTTAAAAAAAAAACAATCTTAGTCTTGCCTTCTTCCTAGTTTGCTGTTGTTGACAGGTCTATAATGATTTCATTACTTTTGCATTTACCATGAAATACATTGTGGAACACAATAATAAAATATGGAGCATTGAATCGTTGCAAACATAATGCAGTTCCAACACAACAATACAGGAAAACGACAAAACTACATTACAAATACCAATACCTCAAAATACAATACATACAATGTAGTTGAAGCTGAATAATATCCACAGCATTTCTAAAGCCTAACACAAACAGAGAAGTCAGTTTGACCAGGTCAAAACAGTTTGGCCTGACTGAATGCACAAAAGGGCAAAATTGTTTGGTTTAAAGGCCATTATGATGCATGGTCAATTCTATCTACAGATCCGTCAGATATGACCTAAATCCGTACCATACAAGATCGATCGCCTACGACGCGACTGATGGACCAATCACTAATAGAAGCAAATTGTTGTAATTAAACAGGGTGATCGTTTTGTATACCCACATCAGTTCAGACCGATTTGACATAGATTCGTCTTTTCATATTGATCTCTAAGAGGAAGACGTAGCGTTGGGAGGCATCCTACAAGATGGACCGATGACCTGGTGAAGGCCACTGGATGCGAAAAGCACAGAACAGGTTGAAGTGGCAGTGCTTGGGGGATGCCAATGTCCAGCACTGGACATTTTTTGGCTGAAATGATGATGATGATATTGATCTCTAGTATCTTCTCGTAGTTGCCAATATTTAGATCGTCATTTAAAAAAAACGCTATGAGCTTGTCACATAACAAAAAACAACATCCTTACTGACCCTGACGACCCCATTACCCTCCGCCAGGAGAGCAATAGGGAAACCAGCACAGTGTACAAAAACAGACGCCTCCCATCATTCCGACCTCGCCACCGAGGTTTTTTGCGATCGCGACCGCGTCCCCGAGTAAATGATACTCCCCCCGACCCTTGCTCGATAACGAGGTGCCAGCAGTTGTTGCAGCTGAGCACGTAGCTTTGCATTCCCCGACTAATAATCATGATCAAAACTTTGATCCAGCCCGTCCCATCCTTGATGTCCTCCCTCCGGTTGACGCCCGTAGCGAGCTTAGCTTAGCCGAGGTTCGTACCCCACAAGGGGTGCCCTTAGCGAGCGTTCACCTAGTTTTAATTAGCATAGTTGAATAACCCCTGGCTGGAGGTTTTAAGTGTAGTAGCTTAAGGCACCCACAGGAAAGCCCGGTTAAGTAGTCATGATCTCAGAGGTAAACTACGAGATGCCGTAACTAAAAAAAAAATGGTCTGGGTTTTCAAAGTTAGGACAAAACTGAAGGTAGAACTGATGATATGAGGTAGCCTTACGAAACCAAAAGGCAATACACCAGTGCATACGTACAATTTCGCAGTGACCCGGATCGACGGAACATATTTTAATACTGGGAATGTTTCAGTCTACAACGGATCTAGCAGCTACATATTCATACAATTCCATTACATAGAGAACTCGTATAGCTTTCTTTGATATAATAACTTCGAACTCCATTACAATTGTGTAATTTTTCTATGCATATTACATATTAGTATTTGTGTTTAGAAAAAGTTATAAGGATTTTCATACGCTTTGTGCGACGACTATATAAAGATAGTTAGCAGAATATATTTTAAACATAGAGGTACTCATTCCTTTGGTTTTATTAAGAGTTATAAAGGGAAGGGAAGTTATCAATCTGGCGGGCAACTACCTAACGTAGTTGCCCGCCAGACACGACACCCGTCTGGTCGGAGGATCCTCCCTTTTCTATAGAGGATGAGTGAACTTTACACCCTGTTCCTCGTGCCTCTAAACAGCCATCAAAAAATCTTAATTCTCACCTCCAAATTAAATATCTCCACCATAACCACGATGGGCAGTCCCCACGCCACACCGTAGGCGAAGACGAGGATTCCTAGCGCGATGACAGGCAGCCATCTTAGTGACGTCACTGTCAGATCAGCTTGTGTGTACACGGCTAGTACTCCCGTTGATACTGTCATTGTGACGTAGCTCGCGGCGAGGAGATGCTGGAAGGAGAAGAGGAAATAGTTGGTGAGAATGGTGAAACGAGAGGTCGCAACTTTGATCTGTACCAGTTGAAATATGGAAATAATCTCGTAAATTAGAATTCTAGATTTGTTGAACGAGTCTTAACAGGAGTTACAAAAATAAGCTGCTGGTAAGCTTAAATAATTATAAGAATTAGGATGTCAAGACAGTTGACTAATAGGACCCTGAAAAGCCTTGGTTTCAATCTTTAAAATATAGAAAAGTAACTGTCACAATTATTGATGAAATAAAAACCAGAGTGTACGGGTAAGGTACATTTAAATGATAAACTGATTTGAGTTCAACTTGTGTATTTGATGATAGTTATAAAGAAAGCACAAACGCCCAAAACTGATAAATGATCGGCGAATGAGTCTTTTTGTGCCCATAACCGATGATATGCGACTACTAATTGCTTACTCAAACACGTATATTTTATTCATTCGCTGCGCGTCGATGTCAGCATAAAATTGATACAATTGATATTGCACGGGTTTGCTCGTACACAGAGTAAAACTACCGTCATTTCTAATGAACACAGTACTCCATAATTTTTATTTCTTACCTAGAGTGCCTTATTGTCCTTCATTTTGTCTTTACAATATTCTTAAAGTATGTTAAATCATTTTATTGTCAAGATTTTACCACAACTAAAACTTAATAAGGATCTTAAATTCATTTATTTACTGACGCATCCATCATACAACATAGGCCTCCTCCAAGCACCGCCACTTCGACCACGACCGGTTCTGTGCTTCCCGCATTCAGCGGATTCCTGCGACCTTCACAAAGTCATCAGTCCACCTTGTGGGAGGCCTTCCAATGCTACGTCTTCCAGTACGTGGTGGCCACTCCAGGACCTTATTCACTTAGTGACAGACAACATACAACCTAAACTGCAGTATCTAGAAGCATGAAATTTTGCACAAGAGTTCCTATATCGCAAAGTTTACATTCAGGAAAAATTTAAAAAAAAATACATCCTTAAATAGGGAATCTAATTTTGTATGAAAGAGCAGTGGTGGCTAAGTGGTAACGGCCACGACTTACGAGTCGGTACGCTCGAACTAAGACAGGCACTTTATGTAAATTATTTCATCATCACTGCTCTCAAAACGGTGAAGGAAAACATCGCGAGGAAACCGGCATGTCCTAGAAACCAAAAAGTCGAAGACATGTGATATCTGCCAACCCGCACTGGGCCCGCTTGGTAGATTTCGGCCCACTTCCTCTCGGCGAGAAGAGGCCTGAGTCCCAGTAGTGGGAACATTATAGGCTGATTATGCATATTATGCATGTACGGACGGAAAATCCTACTGGGCATGAGGATTATAGTCTTAGAAATTCAAATATCTGTTCTTACCTTTTTCTCCACAACCATACAGCAGATCCAACAGAAGGCACTGCCAGCTAACAGAGAACTCAGAACCAGTGTACTTTCAGGGTCGGCAGACACCCTGAGCTGCATCAACGTCTTCTCCTGGTCCAGGAACAGGATGCTCCCGCATAATACTGTTAGAGTGTACAGGGTAATTCCTATTTTTGTGCCGTCCAACCAGATTTTGTTTCGCCCTGAAAAGAGATTGTTTCATATTATTCATATGCAGTTGTATTTTTATTTATATTATAAGCAGATAAGATACGCCCTAGAAAGATATGGTATATTGGTGATGTTCTTCAGAACGATCAGGTGCGTAGTACTCGCAACCGGCGGATGTATGGACGTTAACGAAGAAAAAGGAGTACATTATAAGGATCGTAGCAAGTGGCGTTCTGTAGTTTCTGATAGGAAGAAGGCGTGAGTTTATGTATGTATACATTTATTTAAACATCATGTACAGAGTAGTGGTACATAAATAATAAAAAAACAGTGGCACTCTGGGAGTGCCGTGCTTGCGGACGGTGAGCAATGAGTAGCTCGTCGTCCGATAAGGACCAAGCCCGGGTCGACGGCGCGTTGTGTTTCACGCGCGCCTCAAAGCGATGTCAGTAGAATTGACGGGGTCCGCTAGGGCCAATGCCTGCCAGGGCTGCGAATACGGGCCGATAGGGAAATCGTGGCCCCCCAGCAACATGGTAACTGAAGGAACACGGGTGGGTTATAGTCAGTAAGAGTCTGACACGCCCTCCCACTCCAACCAGAGCGGGAGAAGTTATTTGATAATTTACCCCACAAAAAATTATAATAAAAGAAGTGAAAACTTGAAAAAAAAATCAGCACCGCGGTAATCAACGCGTTGATGTCTTTTTAATGGTTAAAAGGTGGTGTCGTAACAGTGTCGCGAAATCAATTGTTTAGTCCCATCTCAAAAATCCCCAACGCGCCTAAAGAAGTTTTCACTTCAATAATAATAATTAGCCCGTATTATCCCACTGCTTGGCAAAGGCCTCCCTTTCCTTTTTCCACTCAACTCGATCCTGAGCCAATATGGACCAATGTCTCCTATAAGCGTCAAGTTCAGGCAATCACGCCTGGGTCTTTCTCGATGCAGCGGGACGTTTTCAGGAACCCAAGTTTTAGTGGTCTTAGCCTACAATGCATCCGACATGCAGCAAACGTGTCCGGCCCAGTCCCATTTGAGCTTGGCTGCTTTTTGGGTGACGTCAGCGATTTGTATCTTAGAGCGCAGTATCGTGTTCCGTATCCGGTCGGTAAGTCGAATTTCAAGGATACTGCGCTCCATCGCTTGCTGGCGAAACTCGAGCCTGGCACATGCCTGGTACATTGGTGGAGTTAATGTCACAAGGCATAGAGAATGCTCCGCTCTGGCTCCGAGAACGCAGCGAACTCGTTGTGCATACGCGGCGTGCTCGCTACGCACACCCAGCGAGCTCATTAAGGCCTGATTCCTCCTACGCTGATGTCGGCATCGCGTACGCCGGTTGCGCGTACGAATATAAATTGTGTTCTATTAGAACCACACTGCGACGCTGTCGTTAACGGCGCGTACATTGCTGCCCGACGTACGCGACCAACCGTACGTGACCGACCATACGCGACTGACATCAGCGTAGGAGGAATTCAGGCCCAAACGATACGGAACTCATGCGACTATGATCACCTCCATACAAGTTGGTTGACACAATCGGCGTGAGCAAACTTCGTCCCATATCTCGCACAGGATCCCACGCTTCAGTTTGGTCTTAAAGTTGTCTAAATAAGCAATATATTATTATACTTACAGACAGTGCAAACAGTAAGTTTCCCCTTTGCTTTTGCTTTATCACTTTCATCTTTCAAATTGGATATTTCTTTTGATATGTAAGGATCATCCTCCGCCAATCGAGTGAGCTTTGATAAATTTCTTCGTGCCTTCTGAAATGATAGAAATTGTTTTGTTAAAGATTTTTATTGGATAATAAAAGAATTAGTTGGACATACGAGAAAGTTACGATAGATTTCTTGTCTATCTATACAGTAGATGCTTAAAACGATTTCTCACATAATACGTCATTTTACGTCAGTCCCTACAACTTGAGACATGTTCTCATACATTTCTTAACGCTTAATACGATTCGTCATTCCGTTTAATACGCCTACATGCGCACACGTGTTGTGTCTCGCGGCAGCGGCGAGCGTCTGTCTTAGCGGTGTTGATCATTAAGAGGGCCCTTCCCGATCCATCTATCGTCAACGCAAGCATGATCGAAAAGCATGTTGTTTCATCTAGCGCTAGTGAGAACTGCTAACAAGCAAGTGAGAACGCGATAACATTTTACGAAAAATAGTGTGCGGAAAATTGTTTCAGGAAATACGATTTTTTGAGTAAGCTTTACTAGTTTGTAAAATAAATGTTTGTCATTTAGAATCTTCATTACATGTGCAAGGTTCCTATGCAGATTTTTTCTTTACTTTTACAATTTATGAGTACATTATGATCGGCCAAAATTCAGGTAAAAATTGTGTAAATTGCAGATTTTCGGAGGCTTGTACTGAATTTATTTCTCGAAATTTTAATTTTTTGGTATCATAGAAACCTAGAAATAGTGCACAAGACACCTATTAGTTTAAAAAATTCAAAGAAAGATGTGTTACGACGCCATAATGACGTACGAGCGTTTGTATGAAAAGTATGACGGGTTGGCCGCTCTTAATACAAAATGTCTACAATTAGGCGAAAGGCATTGTCACTTCAAGAAAAAATTAACATATTGAAAGTTTTTGATGAAAAATCACAAACCAAAAATCAAACACAGTTAATATACGAAATTAGATCATACTATGTATGTGTATTACGTTTTATTTTCACTATCCCCTCACCCCCTATCCTATATAAGACGCTTTCTCGCTTAAGACACGTTTATAGTTGGGTCCCTGAGAAATCGTCTTAAACGGGTTGTATTTATATTTTGTATCCTACTAATAATATTGTATGTAAAAGTTTGTAAGGATGGACTGATGGATGGATGTTTGTTACTCTTTCACGCAAAAACAACTGAACGGATTTGTATGAAATTTGGCACACAGATAGTTTATAACATGAGTTAGCACATAAAATACTTTTATCCCAATATTCCCATGGGATCGAGACTTATACGGGTGAAACCGCGGGGCGCACCTAGTCTATTGTCATGTCGCAGATGGATTTTCAAATCCACTATTTTATATAACCGCTAACTGTTTTATGAAACAGTCTTTATGTTCAAATTTGTTCAGTAAATAAACTGTATTTTGTACGAAACCTATTTTAAAGTCAACGTTTACATTACTAAACAATAAAATATGATTTCCCGAAGGAGAGCATAATAGTCTGACTGTTGCCGCTTTGTTGCATAACCAGTAACTCGCCACAGCAATTTGTTGCAGACTAAGAAACTGTTTATGCATGGCTGCACAATATATTCATTTCAGAAGCAGAGTTTAAGTTGAGGGAATAGAATAGAATATATTATTTACTAGCTGCGCCCCGCGGTTTCACCCACATTAGGCTCGATCCCGTGGGAATATCGGGATAAAAAGTATTCTATGTGTTAATCCAGGTTATAACCTATATGTGTGCTAAATTTCATCTAAATTGGTAAAGCCGTTTGAGCGTGAAGAAGAGACAAACATACACACACACTCACAAACTTTCGCCTTTATAATATTATAGTGTGATTTGCATTAACACTCATGGTATATTAATAGAAACTTATATTCCGTTTGAAATAAGATTAGACATTTAACTAAACCTTTTTTACAGTCCGTTCAACCGATTTTGACTTCTATTGCGTTGGTGGCATGACAAATGACAGCTGCAGTAAACAGTTGGTTTGTAACCACTTTTTTTGCTTTTAATGCCATCCTTATGCCTACGGTATAGATGTCAAAATCGGTTGAACGGACTGTAAAAAAGGTTTGTTTAAATGTCTAATCTTATTTCAAACGGAGTATAGTGTTCTGATAAGACGGAGTTTTGTTACTAAGTCTTATAAAACTTAAAGTTAGTGGTATTTAATTAACACTTTAAGGAAGTCAAAGATTTTCTAAATTGTTCTTTTATTTCAATTGTCTTCACTTATATATTTTATTTTATTTTTATTTGATTTATAATTATAATTAGGTAATGTACAAAAATATTGTAAAACATTTTATGAATGAGACTAAGCCGACGTTCGCACGGACGTATTCAAATCGCAGCGATTTTTTTCGAGCTCTTGTTTTTCAACGCTCTGCTTTGCGTCGAGAGTTGAAAATCCAACAGTGTGTTTTTTCAACGCGCTGCGACGAGAGTGCGTCCCAGCGCGTTGGATTCTCAACGCAACGCGCAACATTGAGAGTTGATAATCCAGTGCGCGATAAAATCCCGCCGCGATTTTATTACGTCCGTGCAAATATGTCGGCTTACACTGGAGTTTCTTGCTTATTCTTCTCCAAACGAAACTACCTTTTGGAAGGGGCGACTAGAATTAATTCAATTTTTTTGTAAATTTTGACGATCAAAAGTGCCTTTTATGTGCCGATTTGAAATATTTTTTTTTTCTTTGACTTTCACGTGTTGGGACGGGAAAAAATACATATGCAAATTACAGGCTAATGACTATGCCAGTCAAAGCCATTGCAAGGCTTAATTTAAAAGGAAGAACATTTTGTAAATAGATTAGTAATTTAGTTCGTTCTACACCTTACTGCTGCAGTGTTCTGGATAAGCTAAAATGTACATAGCTTCACACATCCGTGCGTCAGCTTGAAAGCGGCAAAATCTAGCATAATCTATCATCCTTATGGATAGGTGCCCGTATACCAGGCGGGTTAACGTGCACGTGGGACGGTAGGACACAATTTTGCCATTAACTCCACTATTTTTTTTCACTGCGCCTGTTTAAGCCTACAATATGAAACTCTTCACTTTTTGTAAATTTTTGCCTTTCACTCAAAATCAAAAGTGAAAAATGATTTCATTAATGAACCGACTCAACGATGTTGGATTTCGGCACTCGGCCCTCGAATGATTGAAATGCGAAATGAAAGGAGTAGATCCGTTCTTTTGTATACCTACTTATAACTTTGTCAGTGTTATGTGAACGTGGAATGAAACCAAAATAAACCTTTAATCGAGTGATGCGTCTGATATCTGCTTTAGTGTCGCGAAGATGCGGTTGGTGATGGTACACGCCTGCCTGGATTCCCAAATTTAGCCATCAGGAAACACACGGCTCCGGCAAGAAGTTCCATCCCTTGGCGGTAAGCAGAATGAAGTTCTATCCATCTAAAGAACATTTTACAGAAACTACGAACTATTGCTTTTTACGAATCGATATTAAATCCTCTTAATTTTAATGAAATTTCCGCGCTACTGTAGCGCATCGAGCATGTTCGCTGAAGCGAGAGTGTCGGATTTTTATGCTGTTATTCCATCGCGCATAGCATCTTTTTCCAGTAGTTTATGAAAATCGGCCTATCAGCTGTTGAGGGTCATTAGTGAGGATTGAAGCAGTCCAATTCACAGGTATTGGCTCGAAGTTCACCGGAGTGCTAACCGACGATAAAGATTACGTATAATCATTGTGTTTTTTTTTTTGTTTTTGGCAATGCTATAATGTAATGTAATTTAATTTTAATGACTACTTATATAATTAATTTATTTTGTAATTTTATGGTATTTTAATTTTAATTTTATGTACATATTTTATTTTAATGATGTTACGAATTGAATGAATTGTATGTATTTGTGATTAGTAGGTAATATTGGGACTTGAAACCTTAGCTAATAAATAAAAAATAAGGTATTGTGATCCTTAAAATAAGGTTATTTAATATTATTTGTTATGTTAACAATTTCACTGTGTTGAATTGATTAATTCAACACAGTGAAATTGTTAACACAACAACGTCGTAACTGCAGCGAGCTCTGTTTTATTCCGAACACGTATTTATTCGACTGTATTGAAGTTTCAATAAAACTAGATCATTGGAATTGTATTTATCTTTATTGTTTCCAATTGTTTTGTTGAAGATTTTAAAATTGTTTATTTTGATGTATCGTTGCAATTGCTTCTTGTAAATAATCAAATAATTGTATTTACTTACTTTTCTTATATACATTGGTTTAAATTTTTATGTTTGTTATTCAATAAAATTGTCCACGTATAACTCCTTGCTTTGCATCATAACTATTTAAATATGCTACCAGAATTTCCTAAAAAATTTGTTACCTACGTTTAAAATAGTCTCATAAATGTCATCAACGGATAAAATATTATTACTGTATTGTATATACCTAATAACGATAATATTTATTTGCAGAAAATATTACCAGACTGAACTCACATGATGTCTTAGAATGAAATATTTATTTAGCTTGTTTACAAATGTTCACATCGTTCATTCGTTGCAAGATATTTTTAAATCAAAGTATTGACATTACAGAAGTAATTTTCCTGACACTAAAAATAAAATTCTTCAATATCATATGATTGTGTGAATTATTTAGTTTAGAGCTTGCACGCTAAGTAATAAGTCGTTACCCTACAGTTACCTATTGGCATATGACAAAAATGTCAATCACTATTTTTTGTGGTCCTATGATTTATGATAATTGGAGTTAAAGCTACTACCTTTTTTTTTTGTTTTCGGGGGGAACCTTCAAAAGGCGCCCGAGCTTTGGGGATAATACCGGGGAATGTGGGATTTTTACCTCACTAAAACCACCCCGGTGGTCACCATCTGCACATGGAAGGGGCACCGTTACCTCTCAAAAGACCAATCCGGAACCCCCTCTGTGCAGCGCTTGTTAGGGCACATCTCTGGGGAGACAGTAAAGGAATCTCCCCGAAACCTAACTGTACAAGTGTGTAAAGCGGCACGTGACCACTGTGCACCGTCTACCCTGAGGTCACTCAGTGGGTGGACAGAGTCCCCACTCTAAGCGCCCGTGATCCCTAATTCCCGCCTGCCCTAATGATTGTAGACGAGATTTTGGCGTGTTAGGCGTCGAGGCGGTTGCCTCCCTGACACCTTCTCCTACGAAAACTACTACCTAATGAGACCAGTGGTAACAACCGACATAAAAATTGGTGGTGGTTATGAAATATGAAAGACTAAAGTAAGATCATTCATCATCCGACGAGCTCTTGTCACCGTCGGCGTTCCAGCTGTATTGGAACCCAATGGCTTGGCACGCGACGATGGCTAGAGACCGGACGGCATGTCTTTATTCCCATGGATCGGCCTTGAGTGTGGGACGCAACGTGTGTCTAGCACTATTCCATCTTCTTGGCTCAGCGTGCTGTGCTGGCACTGCCGCTGCAGCTGCGGCGAAAGTATAATAACCATGGGACACTATATTTTCGAGCCGTTTGGGGTCGAAACCCTAGGGCCGTGGGGACCGAGTGCTCATGGTCTGTTCAATGAAATCTTGTGGTTGACCCTTCCCGTGACCCAAGGGCTGGCTTTTAGCTTGGCCAGAGGCTAAGCATTGCCATACAACGTGACAATGCCGCCAGTCTCTTGGGTACATTACTAGTCGACAGCGATGCGGAGGAATTTTTCGACGCCTTATTTTAGTTAACTAATATTTTTTTCTAGTAGGTTAAGATTATTATATTTTTAGTTTTGTTAAAAGATAATTAGATGAAAAATATATCAAAGTAAGGTTAATTTCTGCCTAGCCTTTTCCCAACTATGTTGGGGTCGGCTTCCAGTTTAACCGGCTGCAGCTGAATACCAGTATTTTACATGAAACGACTATCTGACCTCCACAACCCAGTCACTGGGTAACACGATACCCCTTGGTAAGACTGGTTGTCAAACTTTTGGGCTTCTCACGACCCATAACGACTGTCAAAGATCCATGAATGACAGTCGGGACCAACGGCTTAACGTGCTTTCCGAGGCACGAAGGGGTCTGGGTATATTAAGGTACCCATCTACGGGCTGACCCCGGCAAGCGTAGCTTATGCTGATCGATCGACCCGTGCGGCTGTTATTACTTAGCCATGAGCTCCTCAAAATACGAGCTGTCACGAGCTCTCGTCTGGAGATCGATAACAATTAAAATTCTATTATGTCTCATTAATGACAGATGAAGGGTTTTAGGAACCGAGTGTTATGCCCGTTTTCACCTTTACTAAGTGACACTTAAATGAATCCCTAAATATAACTGCATTGTTGGATTTTCAACTCTTAGCGCTGGGTCTAGCGTTGAAAATCCAACAGTGCACTTTTATTAAGGGATTCATTTAAGGGTCACTTAGTGAAGATGAAAACGAGCATTAGTCTAGTAAAGTGTTATTTGGCTTTTTCGTCTGGAATTTCTCAATAGCAGTCCAGCGTCTGATTTATGCCCGATGGTGGCAATAGGCTCGCTCCCTATTACATAGGCCTTAAACATAACTGGCGAAATGTGGGTGTACTATGGGCCTACATCTCTGCCTAACTCTCCGGGGAAACAAAGCGTGATGTTATGTTATGTTGGTTTTAGTTAGTCATATGAAGTTACGAATCATGATTTAAACCAGATTTTCCATTAGGAAGTCGTAAAATACGTTTAATGGTTTATGTCACGAGTGAAGGAAACAGCATCTTCCTGTCTTCAAATAACAACAAACTGCGGTTACACATCTGTCTACAAAACATAATTTATGGTTTCCAGATTATCCGAACTTGTATAACACACGCCTTTTCCCAAAAGGGGTTAGGTAGATGAAGTATCTAGACTACGGGCTGCTACTAAGAAATTATTAACGTTCAATCTTAATAAGCCTAAGCGTATGCTGAGACGCAGGTGACGCAGCACAGCACAGTACAGATTTTGCAGGGTAGGGCAGGCGAGGCAGATATAGGCCGCGAGCGCATGCTGCGACGCAGCTACACAGACACATTCGCGTCCTAGCTAGTACAAACAATAGACGATTGCAACAAAATTATGAATCAGTAGTAAAAAATAAGTGACATGCACGCGTCGGTCAGAAATCTGTGCCGACACTACAACGAGATGCAGAGCAGGACAGACATTTGTCTGCGTCGCACATTCCTGCGCCGCAGCGAACGCAGCTCTCAGTACTTTCATTCATTACAAAATCTGCTCTGCCCTGCGCTGCGTGGACCTCCGTTACCTGCGTCTCAGCGTACACTTAGCTGAAGTTTTTGCCCGAACTTATCCAATGTTTACTTAAACCTTCTTTCCGCTAGTTGGTAGGATTTAGAGACTAAATCCTACACTATTAACAAGAATAGAAAAATTGGCCAAGTGCGAATCGGACACGACGGGTTCAGTTCCACCGTACAATATTTAAAACTATGTTCTTTACTTTAGTTTTTTTTAAACACGTTTCTTGTATCGAACCCCTTTAATTTAATTTTATGCCCATATAGCGGCAATAAAAATACAAAATCTGCAAACATTTCAACTGTCTACCTTTAACAGTTCATGGGATACAGCCCGCTGACAGATAGATGAACGGACAGCGAAGGCGGAATTAGTAATTGGGTTACGTTTAGCACCCTTCGGAAACGGAACACAAAAAAAAAACTATAATCTATCGGTGATCTAACAAAACGTAAACCAAGCTCACCTCATATTTTTTCACCATCACCAAATAGCTCGGGCTTTCGACCATCACCATGATGGATAGAAACTGGACCATCACCAATGCCAACATCAGATACAGCCGCACTTCCATAGCTATCATTTTTGTCATGTACCCAGCAGTTGTCATCACCATTAGAAGGGGGACAGAAAACCCTCGTAGTGTGGTGATTTCTCTTATGTAGATTGGTAGAATTGTGAATAGCCCTCCTGAAGATATTCCGGCCAGTACGTGGAGTATAATTTCGACGTTGTAAACGTTCTTTTTGTTAAGCAAGAAGTGGGGGACTAGGGATATCTGGAAAAAAAAAAAGAAGTTTTGAAAAAAAAAAAAAAACAATTTCAGAAATGATTCCTCTAACTTAAGGGCTTAATCGAATATTAATTTGAACAAATATTTTTATCTGGTTGTCTATATTTTAAAATATTAATAGAATTAATAAATATAAAAAGATATCCTACTATAATATCCTTAATATTATAAATGCGAAAGTAAGTTTGTTTGTTACGCCTTCACGCTAAAACGGCTGAACGGATTTGGATGAAATTTGGCACATATATAGATGATGCCCTGGAAAAGAACATAGGATACTTTTTTTTTCCCATGGGATCGAGACTTATGCGGGTGAAACCGCGGGGCGCAGCTAGTAATATTATAAATGTGAAAGTTTGTGAGGATAGATGGATGTTTGTTACTCTTTCACGCAAAAACGACTGAACGGATTTGGATGAAATTTGGCACACAGATAGTTTATAACCTGGATTAACACATAGAATACTTTTATCCCGATATTCTTAAGGAATCGAGACTTATGCGGGTGAAATCGCGGGGCGTAGCTAGTTAATAAATATTTTTAGATCTGCTTGTTTGATAATAACCCTGGAGGCTAAATCAAACTATTATAATTTATTACTACGAAGTTCACCAAAGTATCCATGTTTCAATTTAGATGTAATTAATTTCCAATGAAGTAGAATCATTATTTTCTAAAATAAATCGTTTTTGTGGGTTACCCTATTTGCTAAGCAATTATTTCAAAATTTTATGTTATATTCACCATTAATAAATCTTATACAACTTCATTACAAAAATAATTTTTGGAAGTATTTTCTTCGTATTATTAGGGTTCCGTGCCAAAATTATAATAAGGAACCTTTATGGTGCGACTCAGTCTGTCTGTCCGTCTGTCTGTTACAGATATCTCAAGAACTACTAATGCTATCAACTGAAATTTGGAATAGTTTTAGATGACGTTTGCCTATTTTTACCCGACTACGGCAAAGCCAAAAGGAAGGGTTATGATTTTAGCAGTCTATGTATGTATGTTTGTATGTATGTATGTTTGTATGTATGTATGTATGTTTTTACGTGTGTTCCACCGTAGCGCCTAAACTACTAAACCGATTTTGATGAATGAGGTATCAATAGATTCGTAATAATGGTCCGGGTGACATAGGCTATATAATTTTTCCCTAAATTTAATTTGGTGGACTTTACACGTAAATTTCTAACCTCGAAAAAAATTAAAATGGGATGATCATGACATGTTTGGTATCAAAAGAAAGGTCTTGACGAGCACATTACAAATATGTATATAATATTATATTTTCAAAATTAAAAAAGATGTTTAAATCGTTAAAAACAAGCAAAAGTGAGACTGCGCTACGTAGTATCGCAAGATGTTACCAACGTGCAGTTAATCAAATCTTAATAAGTAGTACCGATTTGTAATTCCACTCTTATGAAGAAAAACAAGTACAACGAAATATTTATATTTTGGATTTCTTCGAAGCTCGATATCGTTATATGGTGTTGGCGTCGAAATAAATCGCTCTATGGTTTCATTCAAAGCACTATACACTGCTATCGGAATTTAAAATAGGTTATTACTCTACTCTTATTTACGTTTATCAAGTGTAAAAACGGAAAAGTATAAAATAAAAAAAAAAAGTTTAAAAAACTGTAACCCGACTACGGGAAAATAAAAATGATCTAAAAAGTACGAAACAAGCAAATATTTCAGACAGAAATCAAGACATAGGTACAAAAATGGTCAAGGTAAAGCCGTCGTCGCATGCCATTATAATTTTATAGGTGTTCTTGACACCAACATGGTATACGCATGCGACCACGGCTTTACCTTGACCATTTTTGTACCTATGTCTTGATTTCTGTCTGAAATATTTGCTTGTTTCGTACTTTTTAGATCATTTTTATTTTCCCGTAGTCGGGTTACAGTTTTTTAAACTTTATTTTTTTATTTATATTTTTGCATCTGTGTCTGAACGGGGGTCTTAAAAATTCGAAGTGGGGCTACTAAGGCACGTATATATATCATATGAAAGAGCTCTATTTGCACAATTACCAAAAATTTTTTTTAGGCCCTCTAGTTTTCGACATTTGACAAAAAAAAATTGTTTATTTTTAACCGACTTCCAAAAAGGAGGAGGTTATATGTTCGACGCGTATGTTTGTTTTTTTTTTATGTATGTCCACCGATTTCTCCGTCAATTGTGGACCGATTTTGAAAATTCTTATTTTGTTTGAAAGGGTGTGCTCTCGAATTGGTCCCATATACATTTTATTAACTTTGCTTGGATAGTTTTTGAGTTAGCTACAAAATACGTATTTTTTTCCCACTTAGTATGTGGATGATATGATAAGTTTCTGTCACTGGTAGCAGGTAGTGGTATTCGAATGTGTGTAGGGTAGGTATCACAACTAAAACGTGAAAAATAAAAACATTTTACAAAAAAAAACAACCGACCTCAAAAAAAAAACACTACAAAGTGAAAAATAACTTTAATTTCGGAAGTCGGTGGCAAAAAACGAAAATTCAAAACCAAAGACACCGACTTCCGAAATTAAAGTTATTTTTCACTTTGTAGTGTTTTTTTTTAGAAGTCGGTTGTTTTTTTTATTTTGTAAAAAGTTTTTTTTAATAATTACTTCCTAGCTTTTTTTTACCACTCCGGGGTAGCTCTTCGTCTTCATCTCACCTGATGGTAAGTGCTGATTAGGCCTAAAGTGGAAGCGAGTTTCACCCGGAATCCTTCAACCACAGAGGAACCGGCTATCTTATTTTTATTTATTTATATAAAATAATTATAACAAAGGCTGAGTTACGCCCAAAATAGAGTCGGCAATAAACATAGCTCCTCAAAATTAACTACCTTTTAAATGTTAATTGAATTTGTTAATTTAATTATCGCCATTTTATGAGCGGTCTTTGGTCCCTAGCGAGTTTGTCACCCTGTATCTTTTGTGAATATTTTGGTGAGAACGCAGATTTGTTTTACATATCGCCGCCCCCGCAGAATAAACGCGTAAGTGTAAAAAGTCAATTTTACAGGAAAAATAAAAAAACCTAAATTGATCCATAACTTTATGACTACACCGAATAAAAGTTTGTTTTTTACGTCGTTTCAAAGATGTTTTTTTTGTAAATAATCTAATTAATCATCAGCCTATAATGTTCCCACTGCTGGGACACAGGCCTCCTCTCTGTGAGAGAGCCGTAATCCACCACGCGGGCCCAGTGCGGGTCGGTAGATGTCACATGTCATCGAATTTTTGGTTCTAGGACATGCCGGTTTCCTCACGATGTTTTCCTTCACCGTTTTGAGAGCAGTGGTGATGAAATAATTTACACAAAGTTAAGCGCCTGTCTGGGTTCGAACCCACGACCTACAACTCGTAAGTCGCGGCCGTTACCACTGGGCCACCACTGCTCCTATCTAATTAATGTTAAGTGTTAAACAGGTACTGTTTTTGAGTCATTGATAAAAAAACATTTTACAGAAATGTTTTAGTTTTTTTTAACGTTAATGTTACTTTGAGTTATTTTTTCTTATCAACTATTGTTTTTTTTTTGTTTTGCAATGTAATATTCCTTGCGTTTTTCGCAGTACAGTGATACCGTTAATGGGCTATTACGCGTTTATTCTGGTGCAGTCGAAAAAATTCTGATAATGTAATAGGTAATTAAATTTTATATCATCAAGGTCGGAATTATAACATTATGTTACGGTATATCGTGTGTATGTAACTTCGTAAATAATTGATGTAAAAATCTGGAAAAAATTGAGGTGATGTATTTTGACCTATACATAACGAATATGGATTAACATCAAAACCGCCTCAATAGCACTTACGCGTTTATTCTGCGGGGGCGGCGATATTATGTTAACCGGTCGAAGTGGCGATGTTTGGAGAAGGCCTATGTCCATCAGTGGACGTCTTTCTACTTCTTAAGACTGTGATTGTTGTGTTTATGTATCAACTAACGTAACTTTTTTTATAACCCTTAACTAAGGCCCCAGGCCCTCTCAATCTGTGTGGTGCTTGCCTCTAAAGACTACTTTAGACACCAATCCACATGGCCTTCACATGATCTGACCTAGATTATGTCTGGACTTTAAAAGAAACTGTGACCTCTGAGTTTGTTTCGACCTTTCTTCTCAGAGTAGTCAGATAGGAAACGCCGACCTCATCTAGTTTTAAAATTTATGATTGACGTGTAAAAGTGTTTTTACAAACCTACATACAGAAATTAATCATTTATCATTTAAAAATTACCAATTCTATGTTGTTTGACACTCAAATATTTGTTGATTTTGAAATCCTTATATTAAAATAATTAAGTACCTATCTATATAAATAAAAATATTATTTATTGCAGAACAAGTTTATAGTATTTAATTTAATTTAAAATAATAATATTAATTACATTTATTCATAAAAATAATTAAATAAATTCTATCAATAAACTTCAATATTTAAACATAAATGTCGCAGTGCTGATATTCTTTTGGTTGGTATTTGTAATTACGTGCTGTCGTATTTTCGTCGGTAGTGTAAACATTTCCGGAAAATCTATCAGTCATTATTTCATTAATTAAAAGCAATTAAGGTACCAATCTACGTTAATAACAATTTTATTATAGGAAGCCGACCATAATGGATTGCATTACTAATAACTACGTTGATAGAAATTTAAGTGGATTATGACGAGATGATTGAATGCAGCCGTGCATACTGTGTTCAATAATCAGTTTGCAAAGCATACATCAAGTATCACACAAGTATTGTCGACCACACGTCTGTGGTATGATCAATTTGCAGAGCATACATCAAGTATCATACAAGTACTATCGACCACACGTCTGTGGCATAATCAATTTGCAGAGCATACATCAAGTATCATACAAGTACTATCGACCACACGTCTGTGGCATAATCAATTTGCAGAGCATACATCAAGTATCATACAAGTACTATCGACCACACGTCTGTGGTACAATCAGTTTGCAAAGCATACATGAGCAGCGGTGGCCCAATGGTAACGGCCGTGACTTACGAGTTGTGGGTCGTAGGTTCGAACCCAGACAGGCACTTTACTTTGTGTAAATTATTTCATCACCACTGCTCTCAAAACGGTGAAGGAAAACATCGTGAGGAAACCAGCATGTCCTGGAACCGAAAATTCGAGGACATGTGACATCTACCAACCCGCACTGGGCCCGCGTGATGGATTACGGCCCACTCCCTCTCACAGAGAGGAGGCCTGTGTCCTAGCAGTGGGAACATTCATAGGCTGATGATGATGATAAAAGCATACATTAAGCATCATACAAGTACTGCAAACCACACGTCTGTGGTATAATCAGTTTGCAAAGCATACATCAAGTATCATACAAGTACCGTCGACCACACGTCGGTGGTAACGTGGTTTGAAACTGAGCTAGCCTAGCGTGACGCTAACCTGGGCAAAACTCTATTGGAACTCCGTAAAGAATAAGCCCAGGTATTTCACACGAGATTTTTTTAACGCAACGAGAAGGCTTTCTAAGGAACTTCCCTTGAAAAATAACAGTCTGAAGTTCACTCACCCCCTGAATCATACTGACTAAGAACACCCCGCTCATCCTGCCGTAGGTGTCCACGATATAACAGAGTACCGGTCCTGCCACCCCAGCGCCGGCCACCATGGCTGTAGTGGTCCATTGTGTGCCATTGTGGCTGATGAAATGGCCGGAGTGAGCTGATGACGTCAGATTTGTGGTCTCAATGCCGTGTGTGAAGAAGGGCAGGTTTACTGGAAGAAAGAAGAAGTTGGTTAGAAAGTGTTTTGTTTCCAAGGAGTATATGAAAGAGTGGGTGGTCGTGGCTAAGTAAACAGTCGCAAGAGTCGCTCAAGTTTAAGCAACGCTTGCAGTCCATTAAAATCATACCGAGATCCCAACGTGCCTCTGAAAGTACATTAAGCCGTTTTAGACAAAATCAAACTGGTTGCTAATTTGACTGAGTAATTAAATATTATAACATTTTTTTTACATTCTGTGATTACTTGAACTCACACACTGACTAATTAGTATCACTTGTAATTTTTTTAGGAATATCGTATAGGTACCTACTTTTACAATGCTTGTAAATATGTGAACACCATGTATCCATTACATAATTATTTTTTTCTGTCATTGCTTCATTTTTAATTATTTTTACCTATTGTGGTATAGTAATTGTTAACGCCATAACTTACTCATTTTTATATTTCATGCCTAATTACTGGCAACTCTAATTGGTATCTGTGCTACAAAAGATTCCTTCCGCTTCATTCTTTGTTCCGATTCCTCTCTCTCCTTTCCTCAACCCTTGTGGTACCTGAGCGAGAGCGAAACGGAAGATTCGTGATGGCGCATACGCCGCCATTATAAAGAAACCGCAGTTTCTCAATCGACATCGCCGCTTGTGGGTCAAAATCAACCCAAAGTCGAAGAGGACTCATATTTCACCGCGAAGAACGAAGATTGTGATTAAACTGTGCAAGTGTGTGTCTGTGTGTTGTGGGAAGTGCAGATCCTCATCCGTACGTGATATCCTGGACGGGCGCCCGCCACGTGGCTAAGGAAACTTCTCACCGTGTCTCCGCCATAGCTAACCAAGCAGGTACCATTTCAGTATTTCCCATATCGCCAAACCACCTACTTGTGTCACAGAACCGCTACCTGATACAGTCCACTAAAGAAATTTCGATTTCACCCTAAGGCTTACGCCGCCGCATCATTTTTTGGTCCTACGATCACGAATACCTATTTTTCTTTATCCTCTCGATAACGAATATCATTATACTAATCCGTATATCATCATCCCGCAATTACGTTTCATTTCAATCTTCGTTCCCTAAACTCATAAAATAAACCGCATTCATTTATTAGAATACCTACGTTGTCATTGCGTACATTCACAGGTATTTCGCATCCCGCTCAAAATAATATTTAATTTAAGTAGGTAGGTAGAAAAATATATTTCACCTACCGCTCGCTCGCTTCGTCATTGTTCGGTACAATATTCGTAGGTACCCACTAATTCCGCACCGCGCGCAGCTCGTTGAAGTTCGCGATTTATTTTAGACTTACCTACTTTATAAACCTACAAAATATTGAAAATGTCTAAGAAGGTAACCATTGGTTCGGATGATTAGATAGAATCCGCCATTCAAATAGCACTATCATGTCGTAATATGATCTTTGCCCGCGTGCAAATCATTTATGATTTAATGGAAAAGATGAAGTCCGGTATGGAACCGCTAGAGAAGTTCATGTGTGCGTGTGTCAACATCGATGCGATGCGCACCGAGTTCCTCGAGGCATTTAATAAATATAACTCGCTTCTTCTGAAACAAAACCCTAATAATACGGTTGATGAACAGTCGTGGATTAGTTTTGAGGAATTATATTGCCGAATTAAATATAATTATTCGAATTACTCAAAATCAGCAGACACATCGGCACCTACTTCTAGTGGTGTCAATAAACAATCAGTTCGCTTGCCTCCCATTGAAATTATGTCATTCGATGGCGACATTCGTAACTGGCCCCTGTTCTTTGCTAATTTTAAAAGCACGGTACACGAAAATAATACATTGACTGATTCGGAAAAGTTATATTACTTGATGGGGAAATTGACAGATAAGGCGCAAACCGCGTTCTCAGGAGTTTTTCCTAATGGTGACAATTACCAATTAATTTTTAATTCACTCATAAACAGGTACGAAGACAAACGTATGTTGGCTTCTAGTTACCTTAATCGGATGTTTGAACATAAATCTTTTAATACCGCATCTATTCAAAATTTCGAATCATTTTCTGATAATTTTGTTTCCGCCGCAAACGCATTAAAAAACCTTAAAATAAGTGATTTATCAGATTTGATTTTTTTTCATGTCGCCATAAAAAAGGTCGATTCTGAAACCGCTCGACTTTTCGAAATGAACTCAAAAGACGAAATTCCAAAATTCGACAATTTAGTACAGTTCATTAAAAATCAATCTCGCATTTTACAAAATATTAAAACTTTAAATAGCTCGAGTTCCGCTCAGTCTAATAACAATCCTATAAATAAAAGGGCATCCAAATCTCCGCAACCGCAATCTTACACTATAATTGATAAATCCGCAAAATGTTTGTGTGATGGCTTTGTCCATGAACATTTATATAAATGTCCTGCCTTTTCTAAAATGACACCAAGTGATCGTTTCAAATCGGCGAAGCAAGGGAATCCATGCATTAATTGCTTAAGTATTAAACACAAGGCCAAAGTCTGTCGATCTGAATCTAGGTGTAAAGCTTGTAACAATAAACATCACACGCTTTTACACTTTAATCGCGAATCGCACGCGACTATATTATCGAACAGTGTTGATAATACCGCACGTATACAATCGGCTTCAGCCGCCACGGCTCGCGCGTGTTTTGATAGCACGGCTGCAACCGCGCAGCTGTCCTTGTCGCACGCACAGGCTCAGAGCGAGCAACGTACTAATGCCGCCGCCGCCGTTCAGAGTGCCCCGCAATGTAACGCGTCCATTGCTGCGTCGATCTTTTACGACTCGAACTCCCGCGCATCAGAGCCGCAATGTAATACAAATACTACTATTTTGTTGTCATCCGCTACTGTAATAGTTCGAGATGCATTTAATAAAGAACATTTTATTCGTTGTCTAATAGATAGTGGCTCACAAATTAATTTTATTACCGTAGAATGCTGCAAACGATTAAGTTTGTCTAGGCATTCATCTGATACGCCTTCCGTTAAGGGTATCGGTGGTACGGAAAAATCCGTTAAGGGTTCCGTACAATTCGCTTTCTCTTCCCGCTTTAATCCAAACGTTACTTTTAACGTTAATTCGCTAGTTGTCGATGCAATCACCGACAACCTACCTACCGCTCTCGTAGATACCTCCGCCTTGCCTTACTTAAAAGGTTTACCGCTCGCCGACGAATCGTTCGGCACACCCGGTCGCATCGATGTGCTGATCGGGGCTTCACTTTATCCGCATCTTATGCTGCCCCGCGTAGTTAGCAGCAACTCCTCCGCGCCGCCCGCCATGCAGACGGTACTCGGTTATGTCATCATGGGCACTGTGCCCGCGTTGCCTGTATGTCGAAATAAGACTTCACTGTCTTGTTGTTCATATGTTTCGCACCCATCTGACAAAGACTCGTTAGAGTCGGCGTTGAAAAAATTCTGGCAGGTCGATGAAGCGCCCGTCGCTCTTTCGACGAGCAAATCGTTCGACGAACTTGAGTGCGAGTACTTTTATAATTCGACCACAGAACGGGATGAGGTCACAGGTAGATACTCTGTAGCCCTACCATTTCGCAGCGATGTGTTCTCGTTGGGGAACTCACTCGATGTCGCGAAAAAACGTTTTTACTGCCTAGAAAAGAAACTGGAATCCGCACCCGAGTTACGTACTGCGTATGATGACGTCATCCGCGAATATATTGCTAAAGGATATTTATCGCCTGCTCCTCTCGATAGTTCAGACAGTAGTTGTCCTGACTATGTAATTCCGCATCACGCAGTTGTACGTTTAGATAAGACAACAACAAAATTACGCTCCGTGTTAGACGCTAGTGCTAAAACGAGTACTGGAGTATCTCTCAACGATATTTTACACAGTGGCCCAAATTTACAGGGCGACTTATTTACTATAATTTTGAATTTCCGCTTGTTCGCATTCGCACTGTCGGCTGATTGTCGACAAATGTTCTTACAGATAGAAGTAAGAGAAAGCGATCGTCGCTTTCAACGCATCTTATATCGTTTCAGTACAAACGATCCTCTGGTTCTATATCAGTTTAACCGCGTCTGTTTTGGACTCAAGTCAAGTCCCTACCATGCGATCCGCACAGTACAACAGTTGGTTCAAGACGATGGTCGTCATTTCCCGCTTGCTAGCGCTATCATCGCAGACTCGCTGTATATGGATGACGTAGTCTGTAGCGTAAGTTCCGAATCACATGCAGGTCCAGAATTCACTATGTCGTTATTGCGCCATAGGTATTGGATTTTGTCCGCTAGACGAGTTATTCGTCACAGAATCCACAAGTGCAACGCATGCCACAGGTGGAAACCAAGACCTCATGATCCGCCAATGATGGGTGATCTCCCTAAATCTAGAGTAAATGTTGCTACCAAAGCTTTTTCTCATACAGGGTGTGATTACGCTGGCCCTATACAGTACGTGCCCATACGCGCTCGAGGTACTAAGAGTCGCAAGGGTTACTTATGTATCTTCACCTGTATGACCACTCGCGCTGTTCACATCGAATTAGCTACAGATCTTACAACTGTTTCGTTCATAGCCGCGTTGAAACGTTTTTTGTCCCGCCGCGGACCGGTACAATGTCTGTATTCGGATAACGCGACCAATTTTCGAGGAGCTAATTCGTTTTTACGCGACTTATACACTTCCATAAATAAAGAATACCGCCCGCGCTTTGAAGAGGAGCTCGCTGAGCATCGCATTAATTGGCAATTTATTCCGCCCGCGTCACCGCACTTTGGTGGATGTTGGGAGTCCATGGTGAAGGCCGTGAAGACTCACCTTTTCAAGACAATAGGTCAACAACTCCTCTCTTATTAAGAATTAGTTACAATTCTTTCTCAAATAGAGTGCCTGTTGAACTCCAGACCTCTCACTGTTCTTAGCGCTGATCCGGGAGAGCCTAAAGCTCTTACCCCTTCTCATTTTTTACATACCGTTCCGCTTAACTCATTGCCCGCCGCGGAAGCAGGTTTACTGTCTGATAACCTGCTTCAAAGACACTCTCTTATGGATAAATTAGTCCAGTCGTACTGGAAACGATGGTGAAGCGAGTATCTTCATAGTTTACAATCCCGCTTAAAATGGAATAAACCTGATGGAGACATGATAAAGGAAGGCACTGTAGTAGTAATTGTCAATAATAACGCGCCTCCTTTATCCTGGCCTCTAGGAGTTATTGAGAAATTGCATACGTCTAAAGACGGTAGCACGCGAGTCGTCTCTGTACGCACTTCTAATGGGATTCTTGTGCGACCAGTGGTCCGCTTATGCCCAATTCCTACTCAGTAATATCTTATTCGGTCCATTCCCTGTTTAGTTAGATTTAAGTGTAATCTCATTGTATATATTGTTATAATTATTATACTCTTTAAAGGTAACCCTTTAAGGCCGCGAGGAATGTTAACGCCATAACTTACTCATTTTTATATTTCATGCCTAATTACTGGCAACTCTAATTGGTATCTGTGCTACACAAGATTCCTTCCGCTTCATTCTTTGTTCCGATTTCTCTCTCTCCTTTCCTCAACCCTTGTGGTACCTGAGCGAGAGCGAAACGGAAGATTCGTGATGGCGCATACGCCGCCATTATAAAGAAACCGCAGTTTCTCAATCGACATCGCCGCTTGTGGGTCAAAATCAACCCAAAGTCGAAGAGGACTCATATTTCACCGCGAAGAACGAAGATTGTGATTAAACTGTGCAAGTGTGTGTCTGTGTGTTGTGGGAAGTGCAGATCCTCATCCGTACGTGATATCCTGGACGGGCGCCCGCCACGTGGCTAAGGAAACTTCTCACCGTGTCTCCGCCATAGCTAACCAAGCAGGTACCATTTCAGTATTTCCCATATCGCCAAACCACCTACTTGTGTCACAGAACCGCTACCTGATACAGTCCACTAAAGAAATTTCGATTTCACCCTAAGGCTTACGCCGCCGCATCAGTAATGTAACCTGGAATAAGCCAGGTGCATCGTCTTCACATATAATTTAATGTAGGTATACAAATGTTGTAAAACATTTTAAAAGAGTAACGGTGGAGTTTCTTGCCCATTCTTCTCCATACGAAAACTACCTTTTGGAAGGGGCGACTAGAATCAATTCAATTTTTTGTTTTTGACGTTCAAAAGTGCCTTTTTGTGCCTAATTGAAATAAATTATTTGACTCTGACTTTAGTCACAAGGCCCAAAGTCTGACACCCGGTCTTACCAAGGGGTATCGTGGCCAGTAACTGGGTTGAGCTCAGATAAGCAGTCGCTCCTTGTAAAATACCAGTGCTCAGCTGCATCCGGTGAGAGTGGCAGCCGTCATTAACATTAAATTATAGTTGGGAAAAGGCAGGACAGATGACGTGTTAATAAAGATGGGTAAAATTAGGTTGATTTATTTCTTTCAGAGTATTATAATTGTCGTATGTTTTATGTTTGTATCGGCTGTAGGCCGTTTTCAGATGTTTATCGTTTCACATCACGAATGAATTGTCTGTGTTTTTTGTTGAGAGATAGCAATCTAGCTTATTTAAGGGGACGATAACCGACTTTTAATGACTTTATACTGAAGATGACGTCTAAACGAGTAGTGTTAGTGATTTGGAAAAAATATATATTAAATTAGAGCATTTTTTTAATATTTTAATATATATTAAAATATTATTGATTATGTTTATATTACATAGTGAAATTTATTTGTAAAGTTATGTCTAACGCGGATAAAAAACTGAGAATGACGCAAAATCTATCGAGCGTATTTTTCTGAAAACTTCACCATTTTAAAGATAATTAAATTATTGATCTTTTAATATACGTGTTTTATTAAAATACCTTTTGTTTTACGTGTAATAAATTAATAATGCGTCTAATTTGGGTCAGCGCTCCTTGATGGGCGAGTCATATTACTTACTGGCTGGACTTACGACGCGTTGCGTAAGCTCAGTACAGAACACGCAAGCTAACCATTAAAGGTCACTGTCATAATATCTCCGTCTTAAGTGATACAGACCTACATTTTCTAACTAGTCTTGAAATCATATAATATTATTGAATTAATGAAATGCACCGACACCAGCGTGGTTTAACCAGACTCGATAAATCGAATGTACCCCAAGATTTGCTCTAGCCGCTGGAGCCTCATGCTCCATGGTGCTACGGAGGCCATTGCATATCAAGGAGTAGACCAGGAGACGCGGTAATGGTAGGGAAGACGTGCCCTTAGGATATGGAAGGTTTTGCGAGCCGTATCTGATATGCATCCTAGAGTTTGTGGAGAAACGGGTGATATTTATCTATGGATGTCTTTATTAGTATTATTTTAACAGTCTTAATCATAACATTGTTATACATTTATGTAGTCTACATTTAAGTTACGATTGTATTATTCAAATCACCAATCTAAAAGTTTTCTTAAGGCCTTTAGTCAAGCCAGTTTTAAATATTTACGACCTGAGGGCTTTCAATTGGTATCGTTAAATTTATTATTTCGTTTCAATTTCAGTAATGCATTAGCATGTTTTATTTATAAAGTAAGGGATTTTACTTAAGGCCTTGGAGAGACTTTAAATTAAAAGCACAATCATTAATTATTATTTTTTTCAAAATAGGTGTAATTGAATCGTAAGTCTTTTTTTGTCTGTCTGTGTGACCGCTTAGATCTTCTAAATTCCACAATGGATTTTGATGCGGTTTTTGCCATCATTTAGAACATTTATTCCGGAAGACTTTTATGTATAATACATTAATATTTAACATAGATATAGCATAGAAATCTTGATGTTTTTGACATATCGCCATTTCAATACATCGCACCCGTGCGAAACAGGGTTGGGTAACTATTTCTTGATAAACAACTACCTATTAATCAAAGAAACTTTTTACAAAAAAAAAATCAACCGACGTCGGTTGTTTTTTTTTTTGTAAATCGTTTTTATTGTTCACTTTTTAGGTGTGGTATTTACCCCACACAAATTCGAATACCACACTACCACACCACACCACACACCACACCCACACTACCTGCTATATAAATAACAGTGACAGGAACTTAACATATCATCCACATACTAAGTGGGAAAAAATACGTATTATTGAAGCTAACTCAAAAACTACCTAAGCAAAGTTATAAAAATTTATATGGGACCACCTCTGAAGTATGACCTACCAAACAAAAAAAGAATCATTAAAATCAATTCATAATTGGCGGAGTAATCGCGTAACAAACATACAAAAAAAAAACATGCAGTTGAATTGGAAAACCTTCTTTTGGAAGTCGGATAAAAAAAGTTAAAAGGACTTACTAAATAGATAAACTAAAACTAACAGTACCCAGTAAGTTGATACACTGTAATATAAAATTGCAACATTTCTTCAAACTCCCGAACATTCCCGACCTTGACCAAATAAAATGTGTGTAAACGAAAATAGGACACGAGGTTGTTTCTATAAACTCCGAAGCCGTGTTTACATTGCACGTACACGGGTATCCAGTTAGCCGTTTGAAAGGACTGAGGTTTTGGTGAGTATGTGCAAGTTGGATTACGTCCAAAAGGCAACAAAGAATTATGCTATGAACTATTGTTAACCGACTTCCAAAAGGAGGAGGTTCTCAATTCAACTGTGTGTTTTTTTATGTTTGTTACGCGATTACTCCGCCAATTATGAATTGATTTTAATGATTCTTTTTTTTTTTTGTTTGGTAGGTCATACTTCAGAGGTGGTTCCATTTAGTTTTATAGCTTTGCTTGGATAGTTTTTGAGTTAGCTTCAATAATACGTAGGTATTTTTTCCCACTTAGTATGTGGATGATATGATAACTTCCTGTCACTGTTATTTACATAGCAGGTAGTGAGTGGTATTTGAATTTGTGTGTGGTAAATACCACACCTAAAAAGTGAAAAATAAAAACGACTTCCAAAAAATAAAAAAAACACTACATAGTGAAAAATAACTTTAATTTCGGAAGTCGGTGGCAAAAAACGAAAATTCAAAACCAAAGTCACCCACTTCCGAAATTAAAGTTATTTTTCACTATGTAGTGTTTTTTTTTTTGGAAGTCGGTTGTTTTTTTTTTGTAAAAAGTTTTTATTTGCCAGCTAAATGCACTTAAATGCTAAATAGAAAATTGTGGCTAAGTAATATAATAACAGCCGCACGAATCGATCCATCAGGTTAAGCTACGCTTGCCGGGGTTGATCCGTGTATGGGTGACCATTTCTACATACCGAGACTCCTCCGTGCCTTGGAAAGCACGTTAAGCCGTTGATCCCGGCTGTCATTTGTGGATCTTTGACAGTCGTTACGGGGCAGAAGCCCGAAAATCTGACAACCTGTCTTACCAAGGGGTTTCGTATTACCTAGTTACTGGGTTGTGGGGGTCAGATAGGCAGTCGCTCCATGTAAAATACTAGTATTCAGCTGCATCCGGTTAGACTGGAAGCCGATCCCGACATATTTGGGAAAAGGCTGGGCAGATTGATTGAATGTACTCCAATGCTAAATCTATACTACAATAATATTTTTATGAAGAGGTATTTATGAGTTTAAATGTAGAGGAAACACAGACGGTTCACTGCGCAAAATCGTTTAAATAAAAAGCGACTCTTGCTACGATACAATAAAGTGCAGTTCAGGTCGCACAGCGCTAATTAATTACAGCTAGATTCACCTATCGCGTAACTCTTATATTTTCTGACTACGTCATGCTCACTGAATTGGCCCGACAAGACGAGCCCGCCGCGTACTTGTAGCTTCATACCTAAAATGCGGAGTGAACCATCTGTGTTCCTCTGTGGTAGAGGGTAATCTCCAGAACTATTGAACCGATTCCGAAAATTCAGCGGATTATTTTACGTGATTTCAGGGTGGGTCTCATAATAAAAAGTTGTTCATAATGATGAGTACAATTGTAGCGGTTACACCGCCACATACGAACTACGCATCATAGACATGACGTCACACAAATCCTGCATCGCGCAATTGGAGTTTACCGAGCGATCGACATATATACAAAATTCCGACTTCAAACCGTTGGGCAGTTGCCCGCCAGACACAACACCCGTCTGGTCGGAGGATCCTCACTTTTCTATGGTGGATGAGTGAACTTTACACCCTGTTCCTCATACCACTAAATTTACACCCCTTTTCAGGTTTAGGTTAATAAACAAAAAAAAAGTCGTATATTATACCCGAATAACTTTAGCGTGGCGATATCGATCATTGCCCTTTCCCTAATATATCTCCGTAGTAGGTAACCCAAACAATAAACTATGTATGGTTTTTGAAGTGAAAACTTCTTTAGACGCGTCGGGCATTTTTGAGATGGGGAAAAACAATTGAACTCGCGACACCGTTACCGACACCTCATTTTTGTAAACGCGATTGTGCTCTTTATTTATATTACGTTACGGATCAATGTTCTATGCAAGTATCTTTAAAAGTTTTGGAAGTATTTTTTTGTAAACGCGATTGTGCTCTTTATGTAGATTTTTTGTCTACCAAGGCGATCTTGTTCAAATTTTCACCTCTGTCGGCACTCCCGGAATGCCATTGTTTTCGTTATTGGAACATATTGAAGATCACGATGGATATAGATTCAAGACGGTAACGGACTCAATTTTAGTTTTTCAAATAAAGAATTCTAGAAAATGTAGGTGGTTCAATGACCCTAATTGCTAAAGCGATTGGGGTATAGTAGGTAGGCACTCATTGTCAAAGACATAAATCTCGATTGGTTACATTCTAATGTCTCAAACAAACATGACCTTTTATTTTTAATGACTCAAGTGAACGCTGGAAAACTGGAGTGATGTCTAATTGCGTCTACAATTCGCTGTCCCGGCGAATAAAATGGTAATCGTAAAAACCAAATTTTACAGGAAAAATAAAAAGTTTTTTGTAAAAATCTTATTAATTAATATACGTAGCGGAATTGTACAAATATCAAAAGAAAAGTGATTTTTTACATTCATTAAAATACGTACCTTAAAATCTCGTAACTTCTGAAATAACCGTAGGAAATTAATGAAAAAAATTGACAGAGTGTAATCGGACCTTTTAATATCGAATATGCAAATAACCTTTAAACTATCGTTGTAGAACATTACCATTTTATTCACCGGGGACAGCGAATGGGCCAATAATTTGCAAACTGACAATATGGTGATCAATTGATGCTGATTCGTCATATCGATTGGAGATTCTAAACTTGCTGGGGAGTTTGTTGCGCCACTTCTTCTTCCCAGCTAAATAAAGCACTAGCAAGTGGTGAAGGGTGAGCGTTTTTGTGGACTGTCTCATATAATTTTGACGTCCGAAAAGTGCTGATTCTCAGCCTAATTTGAATAAATGACTTTTGATTTTGAAGTGAACAATCTCACAATTAGAGAATAATTAATCTTATTTTATACGTCTTAGAAAGAAAAAACTTCTGAATATTTTCTTCAGCCAAGGGAATAACGCGTAATTAGGACTTACTTGTTACAATCGGGACCTAATTAGAAAAGCTTTCACATTTTTCTTTACCGAATAATCCGAACTTAGTTTGCACCCATTAAATCTGGACCGTACTTGAGTATTCTGGTCTATGACCTTGATCATTGTCCCGGCGAGACGGTTGAGACCCAATTCTGACCAATCGTTTCGACAAAATTGGGACTAGGGTTGACGATTTAGAAATAAGTCGATTTTCAATCTGAATGGCAACTAGTAAAAATATACAGCGGTAGTAAAAACCTTTTGTAATAAGGAGTTACAGCAAGGCAATGGCCACAAAACAGTATTACTTATACAAACATTGTGGAGACGTGTAAAAAACTGAAGTTTTCTCAAACATGCTTCGGCATTCGAACATTATTTTGACAACCTTCTTCGAGATAAATTGAAAATGTTGGTCAAATTAATGCGAGCAGGCAGCCGGCAATGTTTGTATGAAAATCCATATTTGTCGTGTTTAGCGGCCCAATAAATTGGTATGAAAACTCATATCTGTCGTATTATTTAAAAATGGAACGAACTTTTTACTTCAACACATGGCAACCAAGGAGGTAACTTACCAAAGATTTTATTTAAACTTCGATTTGGCTTGCAAATATAGAGCTGTGTAAAGTAAAAAAGATACAATAGTACATTATTGCAAAGGCCGGGAAATAGGCAATTGCAGGTCGAGTATGAGTTTGAAGGCCGAGCCGTAGGCGAGGACTTCACTAATACAAGACAGGCAATTGCCATTTCCGCCGAGGCATATAGTGCTTTTCTCAAAAGAATGCAGGGAAATAAAAGTAGTTAAATTTCCATAATTTTTCAAGTTAATGCTTTTTTTAACATGAACTGTACATTTCAGCATGGAATAAATTGCTCATAATGTAGATAGCTTTTTAGTAATCTCATTAAAATACGCCAAAAATACACAGTTTGTGGAAAATGTTCACTTTATTCTCGTTTTTCCAAATCATAGGTTGACTGGTAGAAAATGCCTTTAGGCATTAAGTCCACCTTTGTACAGTATTTTTACTTGTGCATAAAGTTTTAATAAATAAATAAAATTTTCATAAACTTTTATGTATTTTTCTTTAGACTTCGCTGGAAGCAGGGTTTTTCCATTGCTAATTTGGCTTCTGATCTTAAATCTGGTGGAGTACAATCAATCTCCATTTCACTCTCTGAACCGTTGGAACTCATTTTAATTATTAAATTTATATCTTTTATGTATGTAAATAATAAATCAAGAGGAATGCCAAGAATGATAAAAGAGATCCAATCAAAGAGTATTTAATAACCCCAGCACGCCGTTTCATACAACATTGCTGGAGCGTTGTAATGTTCCAAATTCAAGAAACGCTCCTGCAATGGATTTGATTTTCTTTGACCGTAAATTCGATACTTCGCGTGTTCTTTTTTCGAAAATAATGACAATATTTCCATGCATGTTTGAGAAAATGAACATATTGGCGCGTGAAAAATCATCGTTCGTTCGTATCGTTGTTCGTCATTGATTCTGGAATTTGTAATTAATTTACTAAATCTGAAATTTCCGCGCGTTATTTGGGAAAAATCCTATACAAGCCTTGGCTGCAACAAGGCATAGATGGACACAAGTATGTGTGCCTCGACTTCGCCTCGGCCCACATTTTCACGTTAATCTATCAATGCCTCTTTTGCAGGCCACGGCAGTAATGTACAATTTATTTCTATCTTTCTACAAAGGAGAACATTCACCGTCCATACATTTTTGGGCTAAATGTGAAAGTGCCGGCCAAATAAAAAAAATGTTATATTCCGTTAGAACATGTTATTCTCTTCACTTTTTACTATAGGACCAAATCTGTAGGGCCATTCCCTGCGCTGTTATACGAGCTTGAAAAATACTATTCTCAGTATGTTTTAGATAATTGTATAACAGTAATCTAATTATAGTAATAGCTTTTTATGCCAGTAAACATTACAGTTATTATCTTTTACTGTGAAACTAAGGCTCTAGGGTTATTCTCCACATAACTACAGTGTGCGAAATAGTATTTTTTTTCTCCAGTACTAATATTAGTTGATTGAAATAGGTGTCAATCATAGGTATCACTAGTATGTATTAACTGGTTTTAGGTTGTTAATAATAGGTAATAATGTGTTATTTTATTTCACTCTTTTTACGAGAATAGAAACCACTAAACTAAATAGACCTAAAACCAGTTAATACATACTACCTACTGGTGAAAAAAAGACTTTATTTCGCATAAGTACTGCAGTTATGTGGAGAATAACCCTAAAGCCTTAGTTTTACAGTAACAGTAACAGATCTGATAATGACTGTAATGTTTACTGGCATAAAAAGCTATTACTATAATTAGATTACTGTTTTATTCTTTTAACTAAAATATACCGAAAACAGTATTTTTCAAACTCGTATAACAGCGCAGGGAATGGCCCTACAGATTTGGTCCAATAGCAAAAAGTGAAGAGAATTACATGTTCTAACGGAATATAATATTTTTATTGTTTGGCACTTTCATAATTTAGCCCAAAATGAATTTTCTCCTTTTATGATATCAACGATATTGACAATGAATGTTCTGACATCGTCATTCTTGAAAACCGAAAAAGATTAAACTTAGAGGAGAACCAATCCTTTAAGTGTTGATTCCAAGATCAATTTAAAAGATTGTAAGATGATTACGCATTCTTATAATATTTCTACAGGTGGCACTTGCTTCGGCAGAGATACGACTTTTATTTGAACTTCTACTTTTAATATTTTAACCTAATATCACGCCTGTGTACTTCGAAGGGATAGGCAGAGGTGTACGAAAGGTATACCTACATTTTGCCAGTTATGTTTGAGTCCCATGTGCGAGCTTATTGCCATCAACTGGGCACAAATCTAGGCTCAAAGCTGCTACTGAGAAATTCCAGATCGAAAAATCCAATAACACTTTGCCCGACCCGGGAATCGAACCCAAGACCGTAGCTCTTGCGACCACTAGACTAACGAGGCAGTTGAGTTCTAGTTATCCAGCAATAAACTCGTTAACTATTCCCAAGAGCAATTAAATGATCGCCAATAGTACTTTCTAATCGAGTTAGTTTCTACTGTCTCCGATATCGCCTAATTGTACCATTTCGCAGTTCGACAAAATCTTTCTAGGGGTGGCACAGTTCACAAAATCGTTCTCAATGCGATAGTGAACAATCCAATTGCAATGAGAATGATTTCAGATTAAGCATCGATTCGAAATTCGAACGGTGTCTCTGTGTAAATCCATTACATACACCCACTCACTACACTCCACACGCACACGCACCCACACCTTTTCTTATTATTATTTTTTATTGTGTATTATTCTTTAGTTTTAGCTTTGACCAATACAAGTTAAGTTCCTATCTTGTTCATTATAACAAAATTTAAGTTCTGTGTTTTATTTGATACTAGTTCTAAGCTTTATTTTTGATCTCATTCAAATTTTTAATTTAGGTAGATTTCTTATAATTGTTTGCAATTAATTACCTATCTAGCAACACCAGTAAAAAAAAAACATGTGTACCATTCACACATGGTAGAAGTGAAACCTTCAAACAATTTTTGCTTCAAGATAAGCACAAAGAGAACCACGAACATAAGAAACACTGTATAATGCTTCCTATCTCATTTTCTCGCACGTTAAATCTTATGAATTTATGTGTCTGTCTCTTTTAACTGTCGCTTTTTCGTTTCATCAACTTTCAAATCACAACGATACTAAAGAAGTTTTCACTTCAATAAATAGAATTATGTATCACAAATTCACAACTCAGGTCCTCAAGATACAGGCACCGCCTAGTTTAGGGACCACCGCTTTAACATAATGAATGTCACCAACAGTTACAGATAGAATTATAATGTACTAATTTTTAAGGTAATAATAATTATAACAATGTTTAATAAATTTTATTATTATACTTTTAAGGTTTATGCACACACATCAGTCACGTCAACTTCAAGTCACCGATCAGTCACATCAAAAAATATAGCTACGTAGAAGTTATAAAACGTTGGCCGCACACATCAGTCACGTCACTACTAGCGCATCTCAGTCGACGTCGCGTCACCGGCAAGGCAAAACTTGTATTGCTATGGCTTTGTAACAAAGACAATTTGTAACTGAGGCGTTGCTACACTGACTGACTGACTATCTGTTCACACACGTCCCTGAAATTGACGTGACTGATCGGCGACTTGATATTGACGTTACTGATGTGTGTACCTTCAAACAATATTCTTTTAAAACAAATGAGTTCGTTTTCGATTTGCTTTTTATTTGCGGTCACTTTAATGTGGTTCGAAGTGAACTTTACAGAATAAATATAAGACGTTTATTTTCTCTACACAAGTTATGTACTTAATGCTAGTATTTGACAATAGTGCACGAACAAGGAGCTAACTTTGTGAGAGACTGGTGCCTGAAGTAGGTCTAAATAAAAACCTGTATTACAGGTCACCTGGGCCCTCCCGCGGCTAGATGCCTGTGATTTGGACCATAATGACAATGTATGCTTTACTAACGTTGAATTAAGAACATTAATAAATAAAATAAAATTAAAAATACAAAAAGAGTTAGTGGAAATACCAGTGTGTGTGAGTGTGTGAGTAACTAGAGGAAGTATAAAAAGAGATGTGAGAGGTTGCTTGAGTGAGTGTGGTGTGAGTGGTATGTCAAACATAATCCCACCTCGATCTTTAAAATTTATTCAATATTACAGAAGTTCGAGGTGAACTCCCAGGCGCTACACTACTGCTGGAATGATTAATTTGTATGTCAATCATAATAATTGTCTCCTTGCAATTTAAGTATCAGTAGACGCTTATGTTGTCATAGTGAAGTTTGCAATACGCTTAAGAAAATAAATGAATAATAAAAAATATGGAAATACGTGCCTTCACGCACACAAATAATCTTTGCATCTTTAGAAAAACAAAGTGATTCAGATGCTAACATTTTATGGGGATAATTATTATTTAAATATGTATTTATGAATCATGTAAATTATCTAGAAAATTATCTTCTTAGCGTCAGACACAGACAGGCGTAGAGAATTAGCTGACAGTATATACACTGTGGGTAGTAAGTTGATTTAAGATTTGATAACAAAAGCAGAAAGGGTAGTGCCCGTTTTCGTTGACACTAGGTACTCTTAAAATGAATGCCTAAATGAAATCGCGCTGTTGGATTTTAAACCTTCGGTGCTTAGCCGAACGTTGAGACTTCAACAGCGCGCTTTTAGAAAACTGGCATAAAACGAGCCGTCCACCTACCGCCAGCTAAACTAAGTTAGTTTAAGGTAAGTTTAGTTTAGCTGGTCCTGTATGAAAAACTGGTGCCGATTCTCTTGTACACCGAACTAAACTATCACTAAAATTTCTTACTTTTTTGGCTATGAGAATCTTAAACCTATTCTGCAAAAAAAATGTAAATATTTAAAAATAATATTGACACAACTAAAATCGAATTGGTCAATCGCGACTCAATGTGGTACTTGCCATACCCCGTGATTTTTTTTTAAAGCCGGAGGCGTGCAGTGTGGGCAGCCTCGACGTGTTTTGTATATAGAATTTTTTACTTTTTGCATAGAAAAAAAAAAGAAAAAACACCCACATGTTGAGTTTTAGGGGTATATTGGTTTTATAAAAGGGGTCGAAATTTTCATTATTTTTGCGATAGGATACACCATTTTCGAGATATAAGCAAAAGAAAAAAAGATACAGTACTGTTTTTGCACCGGAATTGGAGGTGTTTGTGGGAATTTTAGTTCATGACAACAAATTTTATAACACACCTTTTTAATCGCGATTAAAAACAGTCAGATTTAGTTAGACAATCAAAATTTTTGGTGAAAAACGTCAAATTCAGAATAACAAAATTGCCATTTTCACTAAATTAGTATCTCAGTGCCATCTTAGTGCTGTCAAACTAAAATATAATTTAGTTCTGTCACTTTAGTCTATTTCAGAATGGAAAATTGTCGTTTGACAGGAATAAACTAAATTTTGGTGATTTTTAGTCTAATTTTGAGGCATTTGTGACAAGAGACTCGGCACCAATGACGAGCTAAACTAAAGTAACTTATTTTAGCTGGCGGCACACGGCTCGCGTAGGGGTCCAATGTGAGCAACAGGGCAACCGAAGAAACACGGATAGGTTTTAGTCAGTAAGAGTCTGACACGCCCTCCCAAAAAAAAAGGGTCCAATGTGAAAAATTTAGAAAAAAAATTATTCGAAGGGAAAAAAGAATCTGTTATCGAATTTTTACACCAAAACCAACCATTTACAATGCAAATTTGGAAAAGAATGGAATCAAATTCGCATTTGCCTATTTCAATACCATTAACTTACTTACAGATTCTTTTAGGAGTCTGTCTGTTGGTCTAAAAGTTTTCCACTAATATTCGACATTTCCATAATTTTATTGATAACAATTAATACAAATTAACGAAAATGAATATACCTACAAAACTAAAATAATTCAATAACCTCATGATATTAATTAAAATTACTACAAATAAAGATAAACTAGATCAGCCATTTTTCAGATTATCTAAAGTACATACATCTTTTATGGGTTACTGTGTTAAATGTTACAATAATCATATTTCCTTACAAAAAAAATATTACTACACAAACCAAACACTAGTAATATCATCGACAGTAATTATATTTGTTTAACAAACTTGCAATCCAGTACATGTACCTACTGACTGGATGAATGTTTTGTCCAATTTATTACATATTATGTTGCCGTGCCCCAACCGGGTTTCATGTTGGAACTTACTTAGGTACTTAAATGTAGCAACTAAATGTACACATGAAAGCAATAAAGAGTCTGAGTTTGTATTCCTAGGGATTTAACGAACTCCCTAATATTCTCATTATCCTACGACCCAAGCTGAAAATCAATTCAAAAGGTTAAAGATTCCAAAATATTTTTCTTTTGACGCGTTTATAGGTAACAATTTAAGAAATATATAAATTAAAATATATACCTAGTCAAATTTTCAATTTTCTAATTGGCAACCCCTAATCAAACGCAACCTCTCTAATCTGAGTTCGCAATTTATTTTCCAAACATGTAAACAAACACGAGTTTTAGGAAAAACAACTGTAATGCCTAACCAAAAGGTTAAGTTTGCGCTACAACTTCATATCTTTTTATGTCTTTTTCACCAATACTAGTCAGTCTATTATAATCTTTATTTACACTTAAATAAAGTTGATGTTTGTTTAAGTGGAAATAACATCAAATTGGAAACAAGGATTTGAACAGACTCTGTGTAATTGAATTTATTCCACATATCCTATTTGTTTTCACACAAGCTTTTCCACAGGTCCTAATGAAGGGTAAAATATTTTGTATACAACTTTTTATGTCGTTATTCTGTTGTTTATTTATACTGTGGAGCAATAGATGTATAATTAAACAAATGAAACACGCAATGTATGAGTGTGACGAAAAGTAATTTTGTGATTGGGTGGTCGAATTGTTCTTTTAAATATTTAATAATAATAAATCGTCGATTTTTTTTTAAATTACAACAATAGTTTTGATTTTTTATATTATTATTGTCATTGTTTTATTTTGTAATCCCCTAGGTAGGATTTATGTGTCCGTAGGTATGTCCGTGACATCACAGCGGGCCCTATCACAATACCAGCGCTACGGTTTTTTTTTTTTAAATATCGCAGCATCATGCTGAGATAGAAGCCTTTTTGGCCTCGCACAGGTCGTTATTAATTTTGTTTGTTAGTTTTAAAATGCTCCTTTTTTATATATTTATATATATTTTTTTATTACTGTATTGTATTTCCTGTGCGTGTCCCAAATAAAATATTTTTCTTTCTTTTTTTCTGTACATAACATCACGCCTTTATTCCCTGAAGGGTTAGGCAGAGGTGCACCTATAGTACACCCACATTTCGCCAGTTACGTTTAAGTCCCATGTAATAGGGGGCGAGCCTATCGTCATCAACCGGGCACAAATCCAGACTCCGAGCTGATACTGAGAAACCCAATAACACTTAACCCGACTCGGGAATCGAACCCAGGACCTCATGCTCAGTAGTAGCGCTTGTGACCACTAGACCATCGATATTTAATCCATATTCATATTAATTATTAAAACAAATGCGAAAGTAAATATCTATCTGTTACCTTTTACGCCGTAGAGGAGCCCGTGGCTAAGTATTAACAGCCGCACTGGTTGATTCATCCGGTTAAGCTACGCTTGCCGGGTTTGGTTTGTGGATGGGTGACCATCTTTACATACCGAGACTCCTCCGTGCCTCGGAAAGCACGTTAAGCCGTTGGTCTCGACTGTCATTTGTATGTAGATCTTTGACAGTCGTTATGGGTAGTTAGAAGCCCATAAGTCTGAGAACCAGTCTTACCAAGAGGTATCGTGTTACCTAGTAACTAGGTTGTGGAGGTTAGATAGGCAGTCGCTCCATGTAAAATACTAGTATTCAGCTGCATCCGTTTAGACTAGAAGCCGACCCCAACATAGTTGGGAAAAGGCTAGGCAGATGATGACTTTTATACGCCGTAATGGCTGAACGGATGTTTGTGGGTACATGGATATACTATGACCTGGGTTAGGACGTAGGATGTTTTTTTTTATCCTGGTAGTAGGTTAGAGCAGTGGTGGCCCAGTGGTAACGGCGGCGACTTACGAGTTTTAGGTCGTAGGTTCGAACCCAGACAGGTGCTTTACTTTGTGTATATTATTTCATCATCACTGCTCTCAAAAACGGTGAAGGAAAACATCGTGAGGAAACCGGCATGTCCTAGAACCGAAAATTCGAAGACATTTGACATCTACCAACCCGCACTGGGCTCGCGTGGTGGATTACGGCCCACTCCCTCACAGAGAGGACGCCTGTGTCCCAGCAGTGGGAACATTATAGGCTGATGATGATGATGATGAGTAGGTTCCCGAGGGATAATTTTCGACCTCCATGCAGGCAAAGCCATGGGCTAGTATTTATATACATATAGTCCTCTTCACCAGTGTCCAGTGACAGCGACCCAGACTGATTTTGTTTCCTTTCGTGAGTTCTCTGATGACGAGCAAAACCTTTGGTCTTGAAAATCCACTCACACAGTGTACAGAAGACCTGATTAGCATCATAGTATATGTAGGTACATGAAGGCTTTGGGCGATTTGGAGCACTCTCCAAGTCACCCAAAGGATGGATAGGCCATATATATGTTAACCCCACTGGCTGGCTGGCAGTGGTAGCCTAGTGTTGTGACTGCCAAGTCCTAAGTCTCGAGTTCGAACCCAAGGCACGCACCTCTGACTTTTTAGATTCATGTGCGTATTGTATAATTATCACTTGCTTCAAAAACGACGAAGGAACATATCGTGAGGACACCAGCATGCTTGAGAGATATTTCTTGACGGCATGTGCAGCTAAGTCAGAGGCCCATGGGCGGCTTTAAAACTCTGATACCAGGTCAGTCACTAACCACAAGAAAAAAAAAAATATACCAAAGATGCCCAATGAATGCAGTCTTGTTGTATGCTCCCTGATTCAGAATTCAATTCATCACGAGTCGTAATAAAATACTCAGAGCAATGACGTATTATTTCCTTAAGATGACGCTAATTTTGATTACTTACTGACAACTCATAAAAACAATTACAAAGCAAGAATGACAAAATGACTCATTAAGTTTATTCCAACTATAAAGAATTCGAAGGAAAACTCAGGCCAAAAACTAGAACCAGAACAAGAACAATAGCATTATTTTCTTGACATTGAGATTTTAGTATGGACTAGATACAAACCAAATTATGTACAGTTGCATATAAGACTTTATCTACACTCATGATAATTATAAATCCTCTTTAAAAGGTTATGAAACCATAAGGTGTTGGACAATATTGTTTTCTCGACTTTTCTGGTAATAAATAATTGGTTAGAAATGTCCTTTGCTGCATTCGAAATATCTGGAGGTGTGTTATCAAAGCTTGTATCACTCATTTTTGTAAACAATATAGTAATAAAATTTTGCAATATTATTATCGAACACAAATGGCGGGATACGACGTGAATTCGAATAACCTATAAGTTTTTTTTTAAATTACGTAGTTGTGGTAGTGAAATGCGCGTGCATGACAATGTTCTTTTTTGAAATTCGAGTTGCATAATGAAATTTAGTACAATATTATAACACTCATTTGGATGATATTATGGTTACTATGTCACTAGCTGTTTTAATGTTGGCAATAAGTAAACTGTTTCAGAAACTTTTAAAGAGGTTTTATAACATGGGTATAGATAAAAAATATTGGACACGTATTTTTTTATTTTTTACGTAGTCAAAAGATTACGATACATTGAGATAAAATGTGCCATGACGTCATCATATACTTATCTCATCTGCCAAGCCTTTTTCCAACTATGTTGGGGTTGGCTTCCAGTCTAACCGGATGCTGCCAGTATTTTTAACCGACTCCAAAAAAAGGAAGAGGTTCTCGGTATGTTGGAATCTTTTTTTACATGGAGCGACTGCCTATCTGACGGTCTGACCTCCACAACCCAGTACTGGGTAACACGATACTCCTTGGTATAAGACTTTTTGTCAGACTTTCGGGCTTCTGACGACTTCTAACAACTGTCAAAGATCTACAAATGACAGCTGACGGCTTAACGTGCTTTCCAGAGCACGGGGTCTTGGTATGTAAAGATGGTCACCCATCCACCGCCCAACCGCGGCGAGCATAGCTTAACCTGATTGATTGACCCATGCAGCTGTTATTACTTAGCCACAAGCCTCCACAAGCTCTTTCACAGTGCGACGCGACTCTAGTAGAAAAAACTCAATGAAAACTTTATGCAAATTGTTCTATCAGAATCACATCACACCGTTGCATCGCGCCTTTCTGCGGGAACCTTGAATCCAGCCATGTTTAGAAGCACTGAAAAATATATCAGTCAATATAAAACACATTGGGTAAATATACATCTTACGCAGAACCGCAACAGCAATTGAAAACATCTATGACTTCATGGCTAATATCAGCATTAATATTAAAATAGAAAAGGAATCTGTCATAACAGAACACTTCATCGTGTTTATAAGCTTCTCTCATCATGGAGTTTAGGAGCATAACCCGTTGGTTTATATTAACATAATTAAGAACCCAAAAATAAATACTTAGAAACTAGGTTCCGGTTTTCAGAAACACATTTCATTCATTTCTTTGAGACAATGCAAATAGATCAGTGTTGAATGGATGGAAACTTGTAGACATACGTTTTTTCTACGGCGCAGCGGCGCATTTTATATGTCGTACCGTAAAAAAACCGTACAGAGGAAGAAGTTTTCAATTATTCAATTACAACTCGCATAATTATTTAATATCGTAGGTATTATAGTTTTCGAATCAAGTAATTGGCAAAGTAGTCTCCTTAACATATCTATGTTTACAAAAAAAAGAAGAATTTAAGAGAAACATTTAACTGAACCTCTAAAAACTTTTGGGGCTTCTAATGATGCCCTCTTTTTTTAATAATGGAGCTTCTTTTTATATTTCTTACATTTTCTCACAATTGGTCGTAGTAACTAAATTAAAATACCCCGATTAAACGGGTTAGGTTAAAATTGTGGCCAAAAGTGCGCGAGCCGAGCGAGCGAAGCGAGCGGTGTCATGGCACCGGCCGGCGAGCGCTACATCCAAGTTGGTCGCAGTTACTTGACTCCTTAGTATGGCAATTAGGGGCAAGATTCAAGGGGCGAGCGGAGCCCAAACCATTTTTAGGACCCCAAAATATAAGTTAATAGATTCATAAAAACAAGCTCATTAATTAAATTGGAGTGTTCAATCATAATTTTTTGAAAGCAAAATTGGAATTACTTAAAAGGTTGGATTAAATACGCCAGCAAAAATTAGCACCCAAACACTCATAAAAACGACATTCAACACTGCTCAAATGAGGGTGTTTTATTAAGAGTCTCTACGTTCCTTGTCTACAAAGGACATTATTCTCCGCTGATAAGAAGCTTAGCGTCAGCACAGCTTTTTGACTACAAACACACGAATTCCGTGAAATACCGAAACACGTTGCCTTTGTTTACTGTTACTACTAAGTTTACCTATTCGAGATAAGTCGGGGATATAGGAAAGTACCTACTGTTTCTAGGGTTCCGTACCTCAAAAGGAAAAAACAGAACCCTTATAAGATCACTTCATTGTCCGTCCATCAGTCTGTCAAGACCCTTTTTCTCAGGAACGCGTAGAGGTATCCAGTTGAAATTTATATCAAACACGTAGATCGGACAATGGAGAGGGCTATGCTTGGAGTTTCCCTACGTGATCGAATCAGAAATGAAGGGATCCGCAGGAGAACCAAGGTAACCGACATAGCCCGAAGAATTGTCAAACTTAAGTGGCAATGGGCAGGGCACATTGCTCGCAGAACGGATGGTCGATGGGATCGAAAGGTTCTGGAGTGGCGACCACGTACCGGAAGACGTAGCGTTGGAAGGCCTCCCACAAGATGGACCGATGACCTTGTGAAGGCCGCAGGAATCCGCTGGATGCGGAAAGCACAGAATCGGTCGAAGTGGCAGTGCTTGGGGGAGGCCTATGCCCAGCAGTGGACATCTTTCGGCTCAAATGATGATGATGACGTAGATCTATGTTCCCTTGGAGTTCTATCATAAATCATAAATCAAACTTCTAAGTCAACGCAATAAAACAATACGGCCATTTATGTGACATATTTTGATACTCACAAATAAATCAAAACCTACAGGGTACTTCTTGTTGATCTAAAATCATTAAATTTGGCTGGAAGCAAGGTGTCACAGCACAAATAAAGGAAAAAGACTGAAATTAGTTAATTTGCTGTTTAATATCATAAAAATATATATTTTTGCGATTACTAACTTACATTTGCAGTTGGAGAATTGACCGTGACGTATATCGAAATATAGGAGAACATGTTTTTTAACTACAATGTTATGCTTGTTTTTAGGATAAATTCATTCCAGCTACGGAACCCTTCATTGTGCGTGGTCCGACACGCACTTGGTCGGTTTTTTTAATAAAATATGTTTCTAACGAAATTTGTTCAAGACTAGCGATCCATCCGAAAAATTTATTTAGAAAATAGTTGCGAATTAAATAGTGCACAGATAAACACATGCGGGGGAACAAATTTTCGATAAAATTCTCTTGATCTCTTCTACTAGAAACAAAATGCAACATTTATCAATATTTTAGCTACTGTCATCTGACCTCCATCTGACCTTTATGACTGCGTAATGAGGTAATGATTATGTCCTAAGGGGAGCCCAGTGTCAGAATTGTGGGTTACTGATAGAAGCTGTTAGTAATAATAGTTTGTATGTCAAACGGAACAGTTAAATTACGGTCTATCCTCATAAATTATCAGGGTAAGGGCCTCCCCGCAAGCCCACATTGTCTCATCAAGGACGGGAAACAGTATAGCGTGCATTTTGTACTTATGAACTTTTTCACAAGTCATATTATTTCAAAGGTAATGCGCAAATCAATTGATCCGTGATATATTTTTGTTGTGAATAACAATACTTCACTGACGTTTCCATAACTAATTCATGTTCATGGTTGTTTCTGTCTGCCCTCTCATACCTATTAACATTGTAATTTGAAAACATTGTAAAAACCAATTAATTTTAAAAGAGTACCTACCAGTGGAGTTTCTTGCCGGTTCTTTTCCATAGAAAACGACCACTTGGAACCGTGCATCTAGCTTCTGACATTTCGTAAATGCCCTTGTAGGTTTAAGTGAAATAAAATATTTTGATTTTGTTAACGGTTGTCACACGTGTATATTTTCTGGCTATTCATGATCCATTTAGTTATAAAATATTAAAGGGCTAGTCAAACCCTTAAATCATTTCTAATAGAATAAAATTATAAAAGAGCACTACAAAAAAAAAATGGCACTGACAGTTACTGACCAACTACCTAACTGAAGGTTTTGCAATAGCCATGAAGTAATTAATACAATCCAGTTAGAGCCTGCGACCACTGACGGCACGGTACGGCAAGGAATTTTTATGTGATGAATAGTAATATAACTTAACAATAATGATAATATTGTTAAGTTGTTCTGGGATCGATCTATCATCACTGACAGGACTATTGTAACCAATAAGCCTGATATTGTGGTGATAGATCGACGAGGGCGCCGTGCATTGATTGTTGATATCGCTGTCCCTCATGACGAGAATCTCGTGAAAGCTGAGAAAGATAAAAAAATCAAGTATCTTGACTTAGCACACGAGGTTGTCGACATGTGGGATGTGGACTCTGCAATAATTGTACCGATAATCGTTACGGTTAATAGCCTAATAGCGAAGAGCCTCGACCAACACCTCAGGAGGCTCTCATTGCGCGGTTGGGTCAAGAGCTTGATTCAGAAAGCAGTACTCCTAGACACGGCACGCATAGTGAGGAGGTTCCTCTCTCTAGAACCCTGACCACCGACAGCTTGGACCCTGTTCCTGATGCCGATGGGCCGCTATTTTTATATTTTTTTTAATGATTTTTATAAAAATATTTAAAAATATTTCATATGTAAAAAAAAAATGATTATAAAATCGAAATTCGATGATAATGCTTGAGGACGTTGCGGCATCCCTAATGATCCCGCGGGTTTGTTGCAGTCAGTTTTCGCTTGCATAATTATAGTGATGCCGAAGGATGCCGTGCCGTGCCACCAGTGGGCGTAGACGCAGACAGAGTCAATTTGTCAGATAGTTGAAGCTAGCCAATTCCGAGGCGTACATTACTATGAAGAAGAAGCACGAAAATCCATAAATCCATGTTATCTGAGACTAACAAAGTCATCATCTGCCTCGCCTTCCCTATTAGTTGGGTCCGTGGCTTAGGCCCCCAGTGGTCGAGGCACCTGTGGCCGACGCCCCCGATTCAATTAATTTAATTAAAAGCAATTTTTGATCAAATAGCAGGCACAAAAATGTTTTACAAAAATAATAAATGTATATTGATTGTAATATGTATAATATTAAATCATAATTATATTTATAACATAGGAATGCTTTTATATTGGATGTATGTTTTGAAAAATGAAAATTTTAGTTATTTTCCATTATTAGTTAATTTATCTTAATAAGAAATCTAGTAAAAATTTTTTATATAAATCACAGTTTTTATCATCAAGAGGATCATTTAACTTAATTATAATAATCAGTCTCAAATGTAATAAAATAAGATAGTGATTTTAAATAATCAGTCTTAAAAATTACTGCAGAGTAACTAACTTTTTACATAATGAAATGTTCTTTTTAACAATAAAAATTAAACTAACTGTGAAACCTTAAATAAATGAGAATAATTTTACCGAATTATAACAGTCAGTTTCAATAGCAATAACGTAATAAAATAATCAAGCTTAAAAAAATGTACTCGTAGAGTAACAAATTTTTTACATGTGAAATGTTTTAAAATTTTGTAATCATAATAATAATCAAGTGTAAAAACTTAAACTAATATAAAAATTTAAATTTAAAAAATTAAGACCTAAAAATAATATAGAAGCAAAATCATCTCTTTTCACTAAGTTAGTTTAATTTAATTAATTTTTGGACGGCTTGCCACACATGGACGGATTTGTTCTAAAAACATGATCGTGGTAATTTTTATGTTTTCATACTGTTCTGTCAAATTGGCAATAATTTTTTCATTCTTTCTTGTGTTGTTCTTTCGTCTGCTCACAGGAATGTTTTTGGTTTTCAGTCTGAAGCATCTGAGCATGCTTAAGTTTTGTCCACTGTACATAATAAATATGCTTTTAGTGTGGAAAAAGGTGTGCAAGGATAAGGTTAAGTGGCGATCTATTCTGTCTGCTATTTGATAGATAACTTTTGTTTAGCAAGGAAAAATGCTAAAAACTTTTCTCATTTACTGTACTAAGTGAAAAAGCACAAAAAATAAGATATTAAATTAATCGAAACGGGGGCGTCGGCCACAGGTGCCTCGACCACTGGGGGCCTAAGCCACGGACCCACTATGTTGGGGTAGCTTCCAATCTTCATCAGTTTTTTTTTTTTCATGATTTTATTTTATCACTTTGTCGACGTAATTAATATGTATACTCATGCCAAATTCTGCTTTCTAGTTCTAACAGAATCTGAGCAAAGCCACGGACAGACAGACAGAAGGACATGGCGAAACTATAAGGGTTCCTTGTTGACTACGAAATCCTAAAAAAACACTTTAATAAACAAAAAAAAAAACATACCCAACACAGCTAAAAGTATCTCCTTCCACACACAACATTTTTTTGCACTTTTCTCCACATTGTTGTTAACTTGTTGACTGATTGTGTACACCATTGTCACTGATTCACCACTGTTTCTGCCTACCCTCTTACTTGCACTGTCTTTATAAGCCGTCTGGAAGAAAATCACTGTTTGATTATGATCCTTTTATTGTATTAACTGTATTTGCGTTGTTCTTATCTCTCGGTACACTTGAATGTAAAGGTGGGTTTAGATGGTTAAAATAAAATATTAAAATGTAGAAGTAAGTTGGTAGTGTCATTGATTTACTTATTAAAAAAAACGAAATCTGCTCAATATTGAGAAATTAGACGACTGCCACTGGTGAAAGAAAATATTCTCAAAATTTATGTAAGTACGTAAAAGTGTATACTGGGTGATTTTTTATTTTAAAGACTTCGAAAAAAAGAATTGCTCAATTGGACTGTACTTATTTTTTATTTATTTCTTAGAATCTTACAACAAATCACACAATAAAATGAATATCCAAACACAAGTCATACTTTAAAATTATTAAATAAAAATTATGGCATAAATTTTTTAACAAAAAACAATTTTTTTTACTAAGTGAGTTTCTACATTGCATCCAATCCGAATCCAAAGAAATACTCACCGATGCACCATAAATAATAAACACTATGTAATTATGCATTGCGTACGATCTGAATAAATTGTTATCGTAGATTTCTTTTTGAATTTTCTCGACCCGTATTTTATAGGATTATGAACGGATGGAGTGCAAAAGCGATTTAGAGGTCTTTGCACCTACAATGCTTTTAATCTGGGTGTAGCACACGTTACGATTCGGAAGAAAGCGCTAGGTAGTCGAAAAAATTCAGATTTTACGTTTTTTACAATCATAACGGTTCATACACCGTGAAATTTGAATCACAGTTTTGCTAGAACAAACGTTGTTCAGACCATGGTCTACTACCATTCTACAGCATCCAATAAAAAAAAAACATAAATGGTTTTTGAAAAAAGACAAAGTTTAAAATGTCAAGATTATCGTTACTCCCTACAACACAGACACCACGCACGGGACACAGCATTGTCTACGGGGAAATGTACCTCTATAAACGAAATTTAGTAAGCAGTAGATAATCTTGACATTTTAAACTTTGTCTTTTTTCAAAAACCAATTATGTTTTTTTTTATTGGATGCTGTAGAATGCTAGTAGACCATGGTCTGAACAACGTTTGTTCTAGCAAAACTGTGATTCAAATTTCACGGTGTATACCGAAGTAAAATCATTAATAGCAGTGATAGTTAGTGCCTAATGGTGTGACCGTCAGACTGCCAAATCATAGGTCTCGAGTTCGAACCTAAGGCATCACTTGCTTCAAAAACGGTGAAAGAAAACATTGTGAGGAAATCGGCATGCCTGAGAGATATTTCTCTACGGAATGTGAAACTAAGTCAGAGGTCCATGGGCGGGTTGAACACTCTGCCACCAGGTTAGTCACTAACTACACGAAAAGAACAAAATCATTAAAAACATAATTTCAATTCAAGTGCAAATTGCTCGATTGAATGACTATTTCATAAAAACAAGACATTTGAGGCCAATTATAACTTGAGAGTTGTATTGATGAGTATTATGAGTTGTTGTTGACCAGTACCCTAATTGCGTAATGCAACACAATCACAATTTGTTTCGATTTGCAACAGATTGCTAATCCATTGCTTCACAAGTTAGAAAAAAAATCTGCTCAAGAACGTAAATAACGCAATGAATGTTGTTGAACTGTCAAAATGAAACAAATTAGGCAAAATTCTTTTCGAAAATAAGATACGCAATTAGGGTACTGAAAAGTGGCAAAAAAAACTAAAAACTAAATGAGTTTCGCCGGTTATCCTAGCGCATCCTCCTTGTTTTTTTTTGGTGGTGAATTATCAAATAACTTCTCCCGCTCTGGCCGGAGCGAGAGGGCGTGGCAGACTCTTACTGACTAAAACCCACCCGAGTTCCTTCAGTTGCCATGTTGCCGGGGCCACGATCTCCCCTTTCAGATTTCTTCGCAACCCCGGCTAGCGCATCTCCCTTAATTTGCTATTAATTTAATATATTTAAAAAGTTCTTAACGATTTTCGTTTTCTTTTGCGTACACATACGGGGTACTGTGTTAAATGTTACAACAAAATACCTTGTGATATATTACAACTAACTGAAAGAAAATTTAAAACTCATATTAAAAGTACTCTTTGTAAACAAGCATATTACAAATTAGAGGATTATATTCTAGATAAGAATACTTGGAAGCATGCTGGTCTAGCTCCATAGGACAATTTAGAGTCTAGACAAAATCAAACTGGTTGCTAATTTAATTGTGTAATTAAATATTATAACATTTTTTTTTTACATTCTGTGATTACTTGAACTCACACACTGACTAATTAGTATCACTTGTAATTTTTTTAGGAATGTCGTATATCTGTACCTACTTTTACAATGCTTGTAAATATGTGAACACCATGTATCCATTACATAATTTTTTTTTCTGTCATTGCTTCATTTTAAATTATTTTTACCTATAGTGGTATAAAAATCTTATTCCAGGTGCATCGTCTTCACATATAATTAATGTAAACAAAATATTGTAAAACATTTTAAAAGAGTAACGGTGGAGGTTTTTGCCAATTCTTCTCTATACGAAAACAACCTTTTGGAAGGGGCGACTAGAATCAATTCTATTTTTTTGTTTTTGACGTTCAAAAGTGCCTTTTTGTGCCTAATTGAAATAAATTATTTGACTTTGACTTTGATATTAAAATGATCGGTTACGTCTTAGACACACAAGTTAGTGTTTTCTGATAGATTGGCTGTAAATATTTAATTTTTCATTCAAAAAGTTTAGCTTTGAGTGGCAGCTTAACATCTTCATAAATAATTTCTTAAAATGTTTCTTTTGCTCGTTCTCAATATCGTTTAGTAATTTTATAAATGATTGATGTGCTGTCATAGAAACTCTCAGACCAAATAAAAAACAAAGAAATAAAATATAGTGAAGCATGCCAAAACTACACCTCCGCTCTGTACATACACGCTCACACGCACACATTTATAGCCATTTACAATCAAACTACACCTCACTAAGTGCCCACATGTTTACGAAACTGACCTCACGTCACTGTTCAGCATCAGCGTCTTGGTTTTTTATTTGGTCTATTTAGAAACTATTTATTATTTAAATTCATGGCAATGCATCTAGGCTTAAAATACAAAATACCATCCTTCCGAGATGGCCAGGTAATAAGAAAAACAAAACACTTCAAAATTTCATAAAAGCAACTGCGTAGCATTTAGTATAGCAAAAACAAGGTTTTTTATATAATTTGATTCTACGGATAAAGTGACTTAGATTAATCGAAAACTCAACTAAGAACATTGAAACAAAATTATGAAAATAAATCACAATAAAGTTATAGAAAACAAAACACCATATGAACCCACCATTACAATCCCCTTCCACTTAAAATCACACTTTATCACTTTCAAATTAAGACACAAAATCCTTCAGCACTATAATTACCACCTCATTTTACGGGCCTTTTAATATACTTAAAGATAAAGTATTACCATTTGTATTATGCCCGAGACGTGACGATCGCCGCGTGCGATGATACTGAGTTTAGAAGTTAGTACTGCGCGGGAGCATTCGAATGGGCGAGCTACTGCGCTAGCCCACTTGATAATGTTGTTGAAGTTTATTAGCGTTCAGTATATTGATTAGTATGTTCTATTTTTATTTATTTATAGGTTTTGGTTGCGTAAAGCGATCGATCGGAAAAGTAAATCAATGTTGCTAGCGATGGATCTACGAAGGAAATAATAATCATAACTCGGTCAAACTTAATTTGGTGAGTATTTCTATAAATTGCTTAGTTTTTGTCATAAAAAAGAACAGGTTTTTATTTACTAACTATTCAGTCAGTATTAGTCTAATGAGATGATGATTTAGGATAGCTCATTAGACTAATAGCTATTAGTGTAACCTTCCCTGGAATTCAACCTTTAAAATTCTAGTTTTATCAAAAATAAACAATTAACTGAAGACGGTCTTCAAATGTCCTTAACTTAAATATCATTTTAAAGAGTAGTTCACCTCTACTTACAAAGCCAGTTTAATTGTTTTTAATTGTAATATTATAGATAATGCAATTCACGAAGACGCGCCTTACTCAGCGATTACTGTACTGTAAGCTGAACTCTAGTACGGCGCGGAGCGGAGTGGGGCGCGTCTTCGTGGATTGCACTACCTATCTATGATATTACAATTACAAACAATTAAACTGGCTTTGTAAGTAGAGGTGAACCTTTCTTCAATATAGAATATCCGTTGATGTTTATAGACTACTTGTATTGGGAAATAATGAAAACTGCAAACATTTTAAAATGTTTATCGTTATTCATTTAACTCACCAAGGCTATGTACTATAAGTAACCAATGCAAACCATCACAAAAGAGAATTTGTAGAAGAATTAGGATATACTCCATTTGAAATAAGATTAGACATTTAATTAAACCATTTTTACAGTCCGTTCAACCGATTTTGACTTCTATTCCATTGGTGGCATGACAAATGGCAACTGCAGTAAATAGTTGGTATTGTAACCACTTTTTTGCTTTTAATTTCATCCTTATGCCCACAGTATAAAAGTAAAAATCGGTGGAACGGACTGTAAAAAAGGTTTATTTGAATTTCTAATATTATTTCAAATAGAGTATACCTATATCCTAATTCTTCTACAAATTCTCTTTTGTGATTGCTTGCAAATTGGTTAAAGAACATTTAAGAAGATTTATTCCATATACAAACAGACAACTCAAGCAAGTACACTCTCCATTCAAACGATCATTCCCGTCAATCAGTGTAAATAATATTGGTACATGACCACGCATCCTGTTCTTTTATTCCTGTAATGAAAGAGATAGCACGATTCCTGTGCCGCTGTTGTCGGTTTCAAGCCCAGTTATGACTCGTTCAGTTTAGCTCGTCCGTGAAACGCAGGACATGAGTAATGAATACATAGTGTTTGTTCTGCGTAAGCCCACGTGCGCACGAACGTAATAAAATCGCGGTGATTTTTTTCGCACACTTGATTTTCAACGCTCTGCTTAGCGCTGAGAGTTGAAAATCCAACAGTGTGTTTTTTTCAACGCGCTGGGTCGAGAGTGCGTTCCAGCGCATTGGATTCTCATCGCTCGGCTTATCACCAAGAGTTGAAAATCCAATGCGCAATAAAATCTCGCCGTGATTTTATTAGGTACGTTCATGCGAACGTCGACTTAGTGTACTCTACGTAGACGCTATCCACAGTCATCGCATTGAACGTTTGTCCTACGTAGACGTGGGTTCCTCGTAGACGCCGCGTAAATACCGCATAGACGACCGGTAGACGGTGCGTAGGAGCCTCGCAGATGCCACATTCTATTGTACAGTTTCAATACAATAATGGAAAAAACGGACTTCGAAAGTCAAAGTACATAACAACATAACATCACACCTTGTTTCCCGGAAGGGTTGGGCAGAGGTGTGCCTGTAGCAGGTACACCCACATTTTGCCAGTTATGTTTAAGTCCCATGTAATAGGGGGCGAGCCTATTGCCATCAACCGGGCACAAATCCAGATTCCGAGCAGCTAGTAAGAAATTTCAGATAAAAAAACCCAATAACACTTTGTCCGACCCGAGAATCGAACCCAGGACCTCATGCTCAGCAGTAGCATTTGCGACCACTAGACCAACGAGGCAGTTAAAGTAATATTATAATAATACTGCTATAAGAGCTTGTGGTAGGCCCCCTGATAGCTTTGCATAGTAGACCCTCCCATATGGAAGTTGATATCACAGGTAAAACTAGCTTACAAATCTATTTATTAGAGATGCAACGAATAGTGATTTGGCCGAATACCGAATACCGAATATTCGGCCGCCGAATATTCTCCGGGAGATCCAGTACACTTCACGCAAACAAGTTACGACACGTTTTGGTGCAGTGCGTGCGGCGGTGACGAGGCGGGGAGTATTTGGCTCAGTAGCCGGCAAGTCGTGTCACAACTTGCTGTATTTTATGATATCGCAAAATAATGTATATTCTCTATGCAAATTCGCAAAATAATGGCTTCGCTTTGGGAGCAAATATTATTTGTTAAAAAATACCTGTCGTCACCGTGCAGTAGTGTTTATAGTGAGAGACTATTCTCAGAAGCAGGTATTGTGTATTAAGAAAAGCGCAATCGTCTCTTACCAACAAATGCTGAAAAACTTGTTTTTATTCATCACAATTTGCCTTTAATTAATTTTTAAATATTAAAAAAACATCAATACTCTTGTTTTCACAATTAATGATTATTTGATAAATAAATGTTTTGATTAAATTGCTTTTTTATTTCCTTTTATGAGATATTCGGTATTCGGCCGAATAGTAAGTAGTATTCGGCCGAATAGTAAGTAGTATTCGGCCGAATACCGAATACTGGAAAAAATGGCCGAATAGGCCGAATACCGAATAGTTGCCGAATATTCGTTGCATCTCTACTATTTATATGCCCAAGGGGCCCAAAACGGCCGCTTTGGCAGAATCATAATATTATGAATTATATTAAAGTCACAAACTGACAATTTATAATATTATCTGCGTTCATTTCATATTACGCAATTCATCTGTTTGTCAATTTAGTATTATAATGAAATAACATTGAAACTGTAGAAATAAAAAAAAAAAATTTGATTAATAAAAACTGTAAAGAAAAATTTAGGAGTAAAATTACGGTCTTAATTTTTTTCATGTGGCCATATTTACACCTATTTTATTATGATTCTGATATGAATTGAATTAAATATGATTTAGCTAAAATATGTGTCACCATAGAGGAATTGCTGGGAATTCCGAAAATGAATTGCTTTTAGAGGAATAACTTAATGTGGCTGTTTTAGGCGTGGGCCTCGCGAATTGAATCACGAATCGTTTTGCTTACCAATGGTAATGGTGATTTTTAACTCCACAGTTTGGTGATAAAAATTACAATTACTATTGGTAACCAAAACGATTCGTTTTTATTTATAGAAACCGAGCATAAGACTGCATGTAATAACCAGTTGCAGTACAATAAAGTACAATATACTTGAGATAACGTGAGTACGTATTTATCACGATTATGATACATATGATAATATAAACGACTTTATGCCCTAGACCGTATAGACATGTCTACGGTCAACGTCTTCACTGAACGTTTATGTTCAGTAAAAATATAGGATGGTGGATTTTCCTGGATTTTCCCAACTATTTCTGAAAGCCAGATCAAGCCTCTGATCAGCAGGCGTAGAACGAATATTTAGATGTATGGTAACGCAGATAGATACAATTATATACCATACACATCATCATTACTAATATTATATACAGGGCGGCAGGGACATCGACGCGAAAACTGTTACCATGGATTCAGTACATGATTATGAACCCCCCTGCGTTGAAATATTTCGTCGGTGAAAACAAAAAATAGCTGTTCCATACATTTTGACCGCGAAGGTATTGCACGTTTCTATGAAACAGCAGATTTTTTTTTATAACTAACGAAAAATTTCAACACAGGTGGTTCAGAATCATGTTCTGAATCCATAGTAACAGTTTTCGCGTCCACGTCCCTGACACCGTGTATACTAAATGCGAAAGTGAGTTATTTGTTACATTTTCGCGCTAAAATGGCTGAACGGATTTAGATGAAATTTGGCACTTGGATAGACCATGACCTGGGGAAGGACATAGGCTACTTTTATCCTGAGTCGCAGACGAAATCGCGGGCAAGAGCTAGTACATTATAAAACCACTTAGATAATCCATTTATTTAGTTAACACAAAAGAAATAGAACAACACAGTCAAACACAATTAAATGATAACAAATTACATGAATTTCAAGAAAGAAAAAGAAAACTATTATTTTAAAGAAATAAAATATCACGTTAACGTGAGTGAATTTTAAATAGAAAAAACTGGTTTCTTGGATAGGTTTATTTGAATTTGAAGTCTTTTTCATATTCTTACAGACAACACTACCCAACACCCCAACACCTTTCACTACTCCACACTTACACAAAATCACGCGCATATACACACACACTAAGACACACAAACTCATTTTGTATTTTTCCAGTTTTTTTTTCAATTTTCATGTTTGTTTTAAGATCATTCATTGATGCATCTTTTCGCATGTCTTTTGGGCTAATAATATATGTATTATTGTTTGTTTTTGAGGGGTCTGGCGCTGTATGCCGAGATACAGGACTCGTCCTAGTTCGGTTACAGATGCTCCCATGTTATATACTCCCAAGTACTAGCCTATAAGTATGTGTAATTGTATTTTTTTTTTGGTGAAATAAATAAACTAAACTATAAACTAAACTATAACAAGAAGTGTAAATCCTCTTTTTATTTTAACTTTACTAGCAGCGCCCAGCAGTTTTACCCGAGCCGACGTTTAAAATGTCATGATGGCCCAATGGTTAAGGCTTCGGCTCTCATGCCCGAGGTTGTAGGTTCAAATCCTTGCAAGTATCAATGTGACTTTTTCAATTCATATGTACTTTCTGAGTTTATCTTGGACATTACTGACATCCGTGAAGGAAAACATCGGGAGGAAATCTGGACTTTATAGTTACTAATATAAGTCTCAAATCGCCAACCCGTCTTGAGCAAGCGTGGTGATCAATGCTCGTGCCTTCTCTGTATGAGAAGAGGCCTTTGCCCAGCAGTGGGACAATAATAGGCATAATAAAATCGCGGCGGGATTTTATCGCGCACTGGATTTTCAACTCTCGGTGTCAAGCCGAGCGTTGAGAATCCAACGCGCTGGGATGCACTTTCGGCCCAGTGTTGACAAATTGGAAGTATGGAGATTACAAATGCTATGCAATAGCTTTACCGCGGCATTCCCCGAGTGCCACACGTTTTGTTTTTTACTGTTTCAGACTTGATCCTATAGTAAAAGTTCTGTATAGGTATGTGTACATAACTGTGTTTATCAAATAAATGTTTAGATTCATTTATTCAAAAAAAAAAAACTAGCTGTTGCATTATTGAATCTTTTAAGTCCACTTCAACTGTAATCCTTTACTATTAAACTAGCAATATTTGCATAAATATATATTTAAATATTTGTAATCACGTTCTCAAAAACGACTCTAACGATTTCGATGAAAGTTGCAATATAGAAAATCGATCTAGCTAGGTCTCCATTTTCACCCGAGCAGAGCTCGGTCGTCCAAAGTTTAGAACAAGATTAATGACATAGAATAATGACATGGCAGCATGGAATTAGTAAGTACCTACTATCATGGCAGCATGTAATTAGTATGTACTTTCCCATACTATTAAATAAGCATTCTCTATTTTCAACAGAGTAGAGCTCGGTCGCCCAGGTACTAATTACATAAACAGAATTAAGTATCAAAATGTGAACCTTGTTATCTTTTTGGTAGGTAAGTCAATAAACGAAGATCCAAATTATCGTGACAAATGGGCAGTTACTTTAATTAACAATAGGGAAATACGCAATGTATTCTTTTGTCTTTTCCCAATGCCATGTTTGTTTGTTTGATAAACCTGTTATTCTAAGTAGGCGCTAAATGAATTTTCACGACATATTTACTTGTAGGTTCAGTTTGTTTGTAGTTTTTTTTTTTCAGTTACATGCATTTGTTCTGGACACTAATGTAATATTTTTACTTTTTTGAAGTGAAAATTTCTTTAGCATCGTTATGATTTGAAAGTCGATGAAACGAAAAAACGACAGTAAAAAGAGACGGACACATAAATTCATAAGATTTAACGTGGGAGAAAATGAGATAGGAAGCATTATACAGTGTTTCTTATGTTCGTGATTCTCTTTGTGCTCTGCTTCGTACCCCCTCCACTCGTGTTTACCAAGGCATAGTGGGAGTTTGCTTGGGCCTCAACGTTGTACGTGTGTTAATACGTGTTTGTGCGCGTACAAAAATGTTTTTAAAATTTTTGAAGGTTTCACTTCTACCACGTGTGAATTGCTTACATATTTTTTTTTTTAAGAAAACTGATAAAAAAATTCGGTTGTGTCAATTTTTTTTTTTCTTGTAAATCATCATCATCATCAGCCTATAAAATGTTCCCACTGCTGGGACACAGGCCTCCTCTCTGTGAGAGGGAGTGGGCCGTAATCCACCACGCGGGCCCAGTGCGGCTTGGTAGATGTCACATGTCTTCGAATTTTCGGTTCTAGGACATGCCGGTTTCCTCACGATGTTTTCCTTCACCGTTCCTTCTTGTAAATAATAATAAGTAAAATAATAAAATAAAGATAAGAAAGTCAAGTATCTTGACTTAGCACATGAGGTTGTCGACATGTGGGACGTGGACTCTGCAATCATTGTACCGATAATCTTTACGGTTAATGGCCTAATAGTGGAGAGCCTCGACCAACACCTCAGGAGGCTCTCTTGCGCGGCTGGGTCGAGGGCTTGATTCAGAAAGCAGTAGTCCTGGACTGCTCTGGAGTGTGGAGGTTCCTCTCTCTAGAGCCTTGACCACCGGCAGCTTGAACCATTTCTGATTCCAATAGGCTACTTTTTTATATGGTTTTATAAAATGTTTTTTATAACAATACTTAAAATTGTAAATAATATGTAATAAAAAAGAAAAAAATAGATGTTTTGTGTCATTTTAACGTCAAGTAGGTCACGCCCCTAACCGCCGCAGGAGATGCCCGGGGAGGGAATCGCGAGCCGATTTCCGGCCACCGCAGGCGCGGGCTTGCGGACGGTGAGCAATGGGTAGCTCGCCGTCCGATAAGGACCGACTGCGCGTTGTGTTCCACGCGCGCCTCAAAGAGATGTCAGCAGAATTGACGGGGTCCGCTAGGGCCAATGCCAGCCGGGAGTTCGAAGAAAACCGATAGGGAAATCGTGGCTCCCGGCAACAGGGCAACTGAAGGAACACGGGTGGGTTTTAGTCATTAAGGCTTGCCTTCTAACATTTTCAATAACTTCAATATGGGATCCCCTAGGGCATTCTCTAACAAATAATAAGAAAGTATTTTCTATATTAAATCATCTAACCCTCTAAGGCGTTCCAGGAATGTATATGAAAGAAGAATATGAAAAATTTATAAAATAATATCACAATCCTATTATTTTTGAATAACCAAAAAGTTTTACTAAACAAGAGTTTAGCCAACTTATTCAAATACGATTTGCTTGGAAATGTACTTATGACAACTCAAAGATCTTAACTTGGTGGGGGTACTCGTAACTTGAATAACCCCAGGTTGGCACGGGCGATTTTTTCCCGCGACGATTTACATTCGTCCACTGGATTTTCAACGCTCTGCTTAGCGCCAAGAGTTGAAAATCCAACAGTTTGTTTTTTCGACGCGCTCGATTGCACTCTTTTGTATTCTCAACGCTCGGCTCAACACCGAGAGTTGAAAATCAAGTGCGCGATAAAATCCCGCCACGTTATTTTTACGTCAGTGTGTACTGTACGTACTGAGAGTCTCTTTAAGTGCTAATTTTGAGGAAAAAAAAAAAACAATGCCTTATGTTTTTTTCAATAGGGAATTTTACCGGGAACATGCGACGTGGGTGGCCGTCATTTAGCGGGTGTCTACAAGTCATAAATTATGACCCCCAGTGAAATTTTTCGTCGGTTTAAAAAAAAAATACTCGGTCAAAATGTATGGAGCAGCAGATTTTTTTAAAAATAACCGACGAAAAATTTCACCGCAGGCGAGTTCAGAATCATGTACTGACTCCATGGTAACAGTTTTCGCGTCGATGTCCCTGCCACCCTGTCTGTGTCAACCGCGCTGTAAACTCTTATTGCGAGATGCAGGATTTGTGTGACGTCAGGTCTTTGATGTGTAGTTCACATGTGGCGATGTAGATACCGCCACAGTAACTTCTAAAGAAAACAAGATGGCGCCACTTGCTGCGCCGTCATATTAATTTTGTTCTTGTTTCTTTTAAACACTTGCGAATTTCATAACATCCTCAATTACCCAACTTGAGGGCTATACCCTTAGGTTAGGTACTCGAAACACCTCTAAACTATTATAATCATCATAAGTACGTGTCGTCCATGTTAATAGGCGCATTTCCATTTCGATTTTATGTCCGAAGTTCCGAGTTGTCCCAAATATTGTAACTGCGGTGTTAGAACTTTGCCTCGAACAGAACTACAACGTTTCATATGAATTATACGGGCTGGAATCACGGTTTTAACCCTTTTCATATCCTGCAGTATGCAGTAACTTTATCGTTTCATAGTCTTGTCTGCGAGACATTTGCAACTTTCAAACTGGCATTACTTCTATTTTTTTTTCTACCCATTACTGTCCCACTGCTGGGCAAAGGCCTCCTTACTTTCTTTCCACCTCTCTCTGTCCAGAGCTTCCAAGGACCAATCTTTCCTAAAGGAGTCCAGCTCATCCCGCCATGTCCGTCTGGGCCTGCCGCGATGACGTCTGCCATTAAGCGGGACTCACTGGGTTGTAAGTTTGGCCCATTGATCGTTCGACATGCGGCAGATGTATCCAGCCCAATTCCACTTAAGCGTGGCAGCTTTCCGAGTGACATCCGTTATTTTAGTGCTGGAATGTATTTTTGTATTCTTACGGGGTCCACAAGTTTAATACAAAGATTACTGCCACAAATCTGCTTTATAAATCCTGCAACGTGCTGACTGTTCGCCAACTTTTCATTATGCACTTAATATTAAAACAGCACACCATGTTTACCTACACTGCTGACAATACTAACAAGAGACGGAATGATATAGTATGCACATCTAATGCAACCTCAAAACATGTCTTTGTAGAAAGATTTTTTACATTTTTGGGCCCATTTCTGTACAACAGATTAAATAGAAAACTTAGTATTTATAAATTAAATTACTTTAGCTGTAAAAAAATTATAATTGAATATTTACTAACCATAGATTATGCACAGACAGAAGATCTACTTGTTGTCTGCAAATAGAACCGCTAACATGCTATTTTACTTATATTTACCTAATTTTAATTTAGTTTGTACTTTATACTCATAGTTAATTTATTACATTAAGAATTTTTGCACTTCCTAGCCTGAAACACAGGTTCAACCTAGTTCAGGCAAATAAGCAACTGTGCTCTATTTTAATTTTTTAAGTTACTTATTGTAAATGTGCCCCTTTTTATAAATAAACGATTTATTTATTTTTATTACTTCTATTGAAGTACTAAATGCTCCAACTATGCAGTAATTAGACGATAATGGCCTTTGGAAACAAGTCTTAATTAAAGATGAAGGACTGAGATGATCAGTTTATTGACTCTGAAGGAAAAAGACAAGATAGTTACATTCTCCGAACTCACCTTATCTATCGCCGTGGTAGAGCCATAAGCTCGTACGCTGCACTTTTGTCCTTATCAGCCAGACATGGCGTGATGAGAAGGCGCCAGTGACCACCGGCTTAGTTTTAAGTTCGAGGTATGCACTAGACTAAGATAGGATAAGTAGTCTTACATCAAACTCTGTAAGCTCGGGTCGTTCATTCTAATAAACTCTTAGTATAACGGGTCCTAACGTTTTATTTTTGGCCATCGCTCCGCTCCCGAAATCTAACTGGCGCAGCCGGTAGGATTGCCGTAAACTGTTACTTTCGCGGAAAGTCAAGTGTGAAACTGGGAAAAGTGAAAAAGAACACTAAGGAACTTATGCGCGAGTGGTAACGTAGAGTCGTCGTAACTTAAAATCAGTGAGACGTTCTTGGCAATCCTCGAACCAAATAAATAAGTTTAGATAACGCGTAACGATAACGTGGGTGAGCAGAGATGGTGATAGTGGATAAGGCGGTTGGACTGTGAGTAACCTTCTACTTCCTTCCTAATTCCCAACACTATTAATGTTAGATAATCAAAGTGGAACTTTTTGTATTATTTTATAAAATCTGGAAAATCGAGTGAAAAACTTTTTATGGTAGAAGTTAATTTCCTAATAATTAGTGATTAATAAAATATTAAATGAATATTAATTTCACGCTATTGTAACGATAAGATTTTTCATAAGATTTTCTTTTGAATTTTAATTTAGTATAATTTTTTATTTTTTTTTATTTGTGAAATTTTAATTTTACTTTTAATTTTTATTAGAAATTGTTGCTTATCTTTTGTTTGTTTTTTTACAACTTTATTTAAAATGAATCAAGGCCAGATTCCTGTAACCGCGACATCCGGTGCAGCCCCGTCGGCTCGGACCGAAACACCATTTTCTATGCAATTTGCTGAATCGTTGATACCTCGGGATGTTTTAAATTTAATTCCAGACTTTAGTGGTGAAACTAATTTGCTTAGTTTATTTTTAAGAAAGTGCGAATATGTTATTGAAAAGTATCAAGGGACTACGGATCGAAATGAATTTTTAATGCAGAATATTACGAGTAAATTGAAAGGTAAAGCAGCTGCCTTAATTAGTGAAAGAGGTGATTTCGAAACCTATAGCGAATTAAAATCTTTATTGATCCAACATTTTGGTGATCCCAGAAGCGAAGAATGCGTAGCGATTGAGCTCGAAACCCTAAAAATCAAACAAAGTGAGTCATACTTACAGTTTTGCAGCCGTATTCAAGATATTCGTGCTATATTAATTTCAAAAGTGAATCAGAACAGCTCTACAACGTTAAGAGAAGCTAAAAAAATAATTTATAACAATACTTCTCTTAATGTTTTCATGTATAATTTACCAGAGCACATGGTGCGGATTGTTCGAATTAAAAACCCTACTACGTTGGAAGAAGCTTTAAAATATGTCCTTGAAGAGGTTAACTTTCAGGAACAATATAATTTACGTAGTAAAATGTTGCAACACCGACCGCAAGGTCATATGTTACCATCACGCGATAAAGGATTTGTTTTTAATTCAACCAATCTGAAGCCTTTTATCACAGCGCCCCCCTTGCAAAATAATAATTTCAAACCTTTTACAAACCAAACTCAATTTAAATTTGGTATACCTAATCAGAATTTCGTACGTCCGAATATACCGAATCAACAAATTGGTCGACCACAAATGGTTCAATTAGGACAACCAGCCGTTGATAAAAAGAACCCCCAGCAATTAGGCTTCCGACCTCAAGTAGGAATATTTGCCCACAGACCCCCAACGGCACAATTTGGTTATAGACCCCAAGTAGGACAGTTTGGCTATAGACCCGTTCAAGCGTCGGCCTATCGTCCAACCAATAATTTCTACGATAGTGACGTGACAATGAGAACTGCTCCAGCACCGGTTAAGCCGCAACAAGGTTTTCCTATAAACGAACTTTATACGGATAACGAGCAATACTACTACGACGTCACTCTTGATGATTACATGCAGAATATGACGACACACTGTGACTATGACTTTAAAAATATGTACAATGAAGATGGTTGTGTAGATGAGAAGCCTAGTGTAGAATGTACTAAAACTGCTGAAAATTTACATTCAACTGAAAATAACAGTGATCCGGAAGCTGTCCAAAATTTTCAAATACATTCAATACATACCCGCCGGAAATGATAGAACTTAATTTTGACGCCAATCTAAAACATATACATTCCTGAGATAAACGGCAAATTTATGTTGGATACAGGAAGCACACGGTCTTTTATAAGTCCCAGGAAAGCTGATCAGTATTTTCCTCAATTAAAATTCTATGAACCATTTACAGTTACAAGTATACATGCGACTAGTGAACATAGTGAAGTAGCTGAAATTCCCCTATTTTCCATTTTTAATGATGAAGGGAATCATAAGTTTTATGTTTATGATGTGGACAACAGATATGACGGATTAATTGGAATGGACCTTATGACTCGACTTAATGCTGATTTATCGTTTAAGGACAAGACTTTAAAGACAAACGGCGTCAACATTCCTATAATCTATTCCACTGACCTTGAATTTAGATTAGAACCCCGGACCGAACATCGAGTGAAATTACCTGTGAATCAAATGAATGGCTATGCCATATTAGATTACAAGCAGTTTCATGAAGGCGTTCGAATGCCAGCTGCAATAGTTAAATGTGAAAATTATTTAGCCTCTACTGTTATACAGAATGCAACTAGCCTTGAAATGGCGTTAATTATAACTGCTCCGTTCAAGGTTACTTATTTTTCTAACGAGTGTATAGTAAATAATATAACTGATTTAACTGACGTAGAGATGGACTCATTACTGACAGACAATTTAAAGAAATTGCGACTTGATCACCTTAATCAAGAAGAATATGACCTTATTAGTAAATTATGCCACGAGTACAAAGATATATTTTACTGTGAAGAGCTGCCCTTGACCTTTACAAATCAAGTGAAACATCATATAAGAACCACTAATGAAGATCCCATTTATGTCAAACCATATCGGCAGGGTCCAGCGCAAGCTGAAGAAATCAAACGACAAGTTGAAAAACTTCTCAAGAACAACGTGATCCGCGAATCACACTCACCCTGGAGTGCACCTGTGCATTTGGTTCCCAAAAAGGCAGATGCTTCAGGTCAACTGAAATATAGAATGGTTGTAGACTATCGTCGACTCAATGATATAACAATCGATGATAAGTATCCACTTCCCAACATATGCGACTTACTTGACAAACTTGGCAAAAGCAATTATTTTACTACCCTAGATTTAGCTTCCGGTTATCACCAAATTGAAATTTCCGACACCGAGAAAACAGCTTTTTCAACACAAAATGGGCACTACGAATTCCTCCGTATGCCATTTGGCCTCAAAACCGCTCCAGCGACCTTTCAAAGGACAATGGACAATGTCTTAAGAGGGTTGCAGGGTATACATTGTATGGTCTATTTAGATGATATTCTTGTATACTCTAGTGGTATATTAGAACATATTCAGAGATTACGATCTGTCTTTGATAGATTACGTCAGACCAATCTTAAGGTTCAATTAGATAAGTCTGAATTTTTACGCAGAGAAGTGCAGTACTTAGGACATACACTTACTAAAGACGGACTTCGACCAAATAATGACAAAATACAGGCTGTTCTTGACTATCCATTACCACGGACACAGACCGAAATAAAACGATTCTTAGGGTTCGTGGGATATTACAGACGGTTTATTAAAGATTTCTCCAAAATTACACAACCTTTGTCAGCTTGTTTAAAGAAGGGTAAAAAGGTTTTAACGGATCAAAAATATACTGAGGCTTTTGAAAAATGCAAGGAACTTCTAATTAATGCACCTATATTGCAATATCCTGACATGAATAAACCATTTGTACTGACCACTGACGCCTCAGAAGTCGCTATTGGTGCTGTTTTATCACAGGGCCCTGTAGGCGGCGACAAGCCCATAGCTTATGCTAGTCGAACGTTGTCAGATACTGAAAAGAGATATAGTACTATCGAACGTGAGTTGTTGGCAATTGTCTGGGCCACAAAACACTTCAGGCCCTACTTGTACGGACACAAATTCGATATCTACACTGACCATAGGCCTCTAGTTTGGTTATATCAACTTAAGGAACCAAATAGCAAGTTAACACGTTGGCGTTTACGTTTACAAGAATACGACTTTAACGTTATATATAAAAACGGTAAACAAAACGTAAACGCAGACGCGCTATCTCGCATCCGCTTAAATGCCCTAAAAGGAGCCGATGACTTAGATAACAGTTCAATGATTGTTAATATAGACGAACAAAAAGACATAACCAGACAAAGTACGGACGGTTCTACAACAATTTCTGTATCTGACTCTGAAAGAACAGCTACAGCTAGCCCAATAAGTATACCAGAAACTGAAGCAGTTCTTGACGAATCGCCTCATTATCCCATACCGTCTGAGTCTTCTTCCATACAGACAGTTCACTCAGCAAAAGATCTCGAATCCAGTGGAATACCGATCTTAAACGAAGCAATAGATACCAAGCCTAATCAAATACTTGTCTTTAGCTGGTTTCGTAATGAGATTCAAGTAAAAGATTTATCTAGAGACAAACAAAAGGTGTTAGAAGTATTTTTGCCTCTTCATAACTATAATCTCATCACAGGATTTTTGAAAGACTACATAAAACCAAAAAATAAGTATTTCATTTATTTTGAAAATCAAGAACTTAGAAAAGACTTCAATAATATCATAATTTCTCTGTTTAAGAAAGACGTGGTTAACTTCTATGAATGTACCGAGCGTGTTGTTTACGTCGAAGATGAGCAGGAACAAAAGGCTGTAGTAATTAAATTACACGAAGGCAAGACATGTCATCGTGGCATCAGTGAAACGGTCAAACGGATTCGTCGTTATTATTATTGGCCAAATTTGTGTGAAACCGTTTCCGCCATTATTAACTCATGTGAACGTTGTAAAACTTCTAAATACGATAGAAAACCCATTAAACCCTTATTGCAACTTACACAAACTCAGCATGCACCTTTTCAAGAAATATTTATAGACCTGTTTAGTATAGAATCAAAATACTATTTAACTTTAATTGATGCCTTTAGTAAGTTAGGTCAAGCCATAGAAATTCCATCTCGTTCAACACCTGAAGTAGTTAGAGCGTTGATGAAATATTTTTCATTTTACGGTATACCACAGAAAATAAGTTCTGACCCTGGAACTGAATTCAACAATGAATTACTAAGAGAACTAACAGAATTACATAAAATAAAATTACACATTGGGACCCCAAACAATCCAAACTCTATGGGCCTCATAGAACGTTTTCATTCCACAATTATAGAAATTTACAGATTGGCAAAATATGAAAAGAAATTTACGGACGCAGCCTCTGTAATGACTTATGCCGTTATGGCCTATAATAACACTATTCACAGCACCACAGATTTAACCCCGTTTGAAACTGCGTTTGGTCATACCGAATTAAACTCTACATTTAACTCTGAATTTGAAAAAACTTACAAACAACAATTGATTAGGGATCATAAGAAGAGAACTCAGGCACTCTATAAATATATTTCGGAAAAGGTAAAAGGTCACAAAGAAATTTTAATGAAAAGAGGAGGTGAATTAGAGCCAGCTTTAGAAATAGGAAAACCGGTTTTCGCTAGAGCCGTTAATAAAAGACAAGCAAAAGATAAGCCTAAGTATCAAAAAGCCGTTGTCACTGGTCAAATAGAACGCAATATTATACCAATTAAATTAAAAAATAGGGATACCAAAGTACCTCTCAAAAACATAAAACATCCTCCACAGGTGGAGTTTGATCCTGGTAATATGGACAACAACCAAGTGGACTCTCCCAAGCCAGGCCCTTCAAGCAGTAAAGATTAGTCAAAACCCTGGTATTCTTCCGGTGAAGATGGGCCAAGCGTTTATTCAATATGATAAGTGGTCTATTGTTAAAATAATCAATCTTCAGGGCATAAGCACTGACCTTTCTTTTAATATTCAAAAATATTCGGAATTCAACCAAATATTACATCCAAACAAATCCTACGCAGACGAGTTTATGGCACTTAAAATACAAGCCGAGTATATTCGAAATCAAACCATAGAGAAATTACAGCAATTAATTCCATCCAAAAGATTTAAACGTGGTATTGTAAATCCTTTAGGTTCTATTATCAAAATCATAACTGGTAACCTTGATCATGAAGATGCGGTTAGATATGATAATTTAATTCATAATATACAAACTAAAGAACAGGCAATAACCAATAAATTCACTGTGATTTCTAAAATGTTGGATCACTTTCTGAACTCTACTGAAATAATTAATGAAAATACAAATAAAATAAACAAGCGCATTAAATTACTTGAAGGCCTTGTAGCTAATCTTAATACAAAAGATAATCATTCAATTTATATGACCTATGTATTTGGATTACTCAATCAATTTATTGTGAACTTTAGGACTATCTATGTCAAACTTAGCGAATTAGAAACTGCTGTTGCATTTAGTAAAGCATCTATTTTATACAGAGCCGTAATAAATTCTGACGAATTGTTAAATTTACTAAAACATATAAGTGAACATGATAACTTGATGTATTCTGTAAATGATAAAAATTTAATTAATATAGAAGAGTCATTGTCTGTAAAAGCTTACCTTAAAAATGAAGAAATAACCTTTATTATTGAAGTTCCGCTAATTTTAAATGTTACTTATAGTTACTATAAATTGTATTCCCTTCCTATGGATTCCATGAACCAAACCTTTGTTGTTTTCCCTGAATTTCCTTACCTTTTGGTAGAAGGATCGAAATATCGTCCGATTGACCAACCATGCCAAGAGATAACAGTCAAGGAATACCTCTGCTCTGAAAATAATCTCATTCAATATGTGGAAGAAACCTGTATCGAACAACTAATGAAATATCACCGCAATCTGTCACGATGTCTCCCCCGTCAGATAAAGTCTGAATGTCTTAAATTACAAAAAATTAGTCCAAATAGTTGGATAGTGTATACCAAACACAAACAAATTATATCACAAACTTGTGGCAATGACGACACCAAAGAACGCATACAAGGAACATACATTATAACCATTAAACCGCAATGCGATGTTTCCATAGAAAATATCCAACTCCATGGACAGCGTTCTTACTTATTGCAAACAGAGTATAAGCCTGTTCCTGTGATAAACTTACCCGATTTACGAGAACTTACCTCTAACGCCGTGAAGATGGAACCTGTAAACCTGAAAGGAGTTAACTTGGATGATATACGCCATCTAAATTACCTTCTGAAGAATAGTGCGAATAGTAAAATCAGTGAAATCCACAGTGATAGTGTCAGTGCCGCTCTTTACTCTCTGTACGCGATCGTCTTTATATTGTTAGTAGTTGTAGTTATGTATAAGTATATTATAAGGAAAATGTATAAAGAGCGACATCGTCGTTCGAATGATGTTGAAGACAATTCTACTCAACAAGAGGACAATAGAGTCATTCAGAGACCTGTATTATTAGTGTCTTAACTATATGGTTCTCAAATTATGATTAATTCTTTTAAATTAGGTATCTTATAATCGTTTTAACTACTTAAATTTTGTCATTTTATAGTTTATAATTTTGCGAAGTTCTTGGAAAATCTCTGTTTTTCCGATAACTTCGGTCCAAAGGGGGAGGAGTTACATTCTCCGAACTCACCTTATCTATCGCCGTGGTAGAGCCATAAGCTCGTACGCTGCACTTTTGTCCTTATCAGCCAGACATGGCGTGATGAGAAGGCGCCAGTGACCACCGGCTTAGTTTTAAGTTCGAGGTATGCACTAGACTAAGATAGGATAAGTAGTCTTACATCAAACTCTGTAAGCTCGGGTCGTTCATTCTAATAAACTCTTAGTATAACGGGTCCTAACGTTTTATTTTTGGCCATCGCTCCGCTCCCGAAATCTAACTAGATACACAACACCACAAAATATGTATGCAACGTGTAACGGAAAGGGTATACAGTCAAACCTGAGTAAGTGAGAACTAGGTAAGTGAAGTGGTCTAATAAAACTCTAGATATGAGAGCAATTGCCAGTCAGGCCATTTTCACTCACTAAAACCTCTATAAGTGAGAAATAGAAACCTCTATGAGAGAAATTAATTTTTTATTTGTGGTCCTCTATGAGACTGCTACTTGCCTGTACCTCTATAAGCGACAGTCGAGCGTAATTTAACATCTGCCATTTGTGACTCGTTCTTAAATTTCGCGGAACTAACATTGTTTTGGTTCCTCTCAACCTTTCCCAACCAGCCTCAACCTCTATAAGTGATAAAGGCCACGCCTGTACCTCTATAAGCTAGAAAATCGAGTTAGTGAGAAACCTCGATAGGCGAAAAAGAGACCGCGGTCCCTTGAACTATCGCTTATCCAGGTTCGACTGTATAGTGTATAAGTCACCGTAAGATTGTGATAACCGTTTGTTTATACGTACATACATAACATCACACCTTGTTTCCCCAAAGGGTTGGGCGGAGGTGTCCCTGTAGCAGGAACACCCACACCCCACCCGTTAGTTTATAATCTGTCGGTATTATTTTCGTTTGATTATAAACTGTCGAAAAATGGTTAACTGTGTGAAATGGGTTAGGTTAGGTTAGAACCATAAGTACTCTGACCAACCGCGAGAGAGCCGGCGAGTACTACTTCCAAGTTGCTCGAAGCTAGGCAGGCTATTCAGTATTATAGTTTGACCAATACCGCTGTACCGCGCCTTAGGAAGGCGCGTGGCGAGACGGGGGAGCAGTGCAGGCCGCTAATTCGTCAAAGCTCGGCGCATGGCGTCCCGCTCGCCGCTCATTGGTCAACACTGCCCCCCGCCTCGCCGCGTATTCCTAAGGCGCGGTACAGCGGAGCGGTATTGGTCAAACTATAGCGCAAGGTCCGTTAAGTTACAAACAGCTTTGATACCTGTTCAAATAAATGGCAAGTGACGTGAAAGGTGACCCTCGTAATGCGGTGGCACGTTTTTATGGTTTGAATTCAATAAACTTACGAAACCAAAAATTTGGTATGAATTCTTTGAGTAATTTATTTTGAGCTGAAACTTTTCATAGAGATTCTATACTTGATGTTATCTTCACCCCTTTTAGATAGATAAATTCTCTCCGTTATACGTTGTATACTTGGAACCGAGTCAGGAAAATGTTTTATAGTGAAGTGTACTATTTTAAATGATAGGAAGGAATTATTACAAACTGTTTTAATATGGACAAAGCAAACGGCGTATATAAGGTTTGTCACAATATCTAGTTTGCTAGAAATAACCACAATTAGGTACAAAAGTGGTAATCACCATCTTTCCCTATTGGAATAAAAATCGTTGTTGTAAAAATCGTGTGTGTTTTGTCGTAACAAATCGAAATGCTTAGTTGTCTGAATTGACCATCCCAACGTGTCTGTCACAACTCTGCTCCCCTATATCCCCTAACCAAACTTAATAACCACTCCAGAATACAGAGTAGTTGTTACCCATATATCATTTGTTACAGTTTACAGCGTATCTGATTAACCTTGGACCAATAACAGTCCTATGAGAAGATGACAAACTTGGTTTAAAGGTGACCTTGAATTGTTGAGGAGAGCAGAACTTTGTTGGCAATAGATTATTAAGCCTGTCTTGGATATCAATGCGGATGGACATCGATGCGAGTGGTTTAGAATTGTTTGTTGCAAATGATTTTCAGATCGCACACAAAACTTTTTTTTATAGTTTGACCGGGATCGCTGTTCCGTACCTTAGGTATGTGCGCGGCGAAACGAAGTGTAGGCTGCTCATTCGTCAACGCTCAGGGCGTCCGGCGTCCCACCTGCCGCTCATTCGTCAACGCTCCCCTCCCTCACCGTGGATTCCTAAGGCTAACTGCGGTGTTGGTCAAACTATCATTCAAATATTTATTCTAAATCAACAGAATTCCATGACAACTGCCAAAATGGCTACTGGCTTTGTTCATTGAGTGTTTTGCCTGATGTAAGTTACGAAGATATCTATTATTTGCAAGTCGGAGAGTCGTGTTTGTTAGAACATAATTATTATGTTTCTTATCACATTATGACATGGCAACACGTTGGCAGTGATCCTTTTTATTACCTAAGCAAACGGACCCCAAGGGATAACTAGTGTACCGTACATACTCTCTATTAAATTCTAAATTCCAAACGAATTCTCAGTAAAAACCTATTACATTAATAATAAACCACACGAGCTTCAAACAAGTAGTGTACAAACTTCCTGAAACCAGTAAATGCTTCCGTTGTACATCAGTAGTAACACTTGCATTACGAAAATCGACCTTACTGTTTCGACATAAAGGCGTCCACTGATGTGAAGTTCTCTGTACTCTCAAACAGTAGTGGTTTTGGCAAAGTTTTTCAATTATCCGCGCTCGTCGCTTTAGGCTTAGAAGCTTTTCATTAATTGCTTCTTGAAACCGTATTACCTTCTCGAGTCTGTAACAACAGGATGAGTTTTGAAATGGAATTAATCAGTCATCACCATCTTCCTGCCCTTGTTCTATTGTACGTGGGGTTGGCGCACTCTGTTTTCTTTTTCTATTCTCACCTGTCAACCGTCACGCTATCATTCACTCCCTTCTTTTTGTCTTTGGCCTTCCCCTCCCACTCCATCCATCGACATTTATATTCATCACTCTTTTAGTCACATGCGTTTCCTCCCTTCTAATCACATGCCCATACCAGGACAAACGGAAACACAAAAATAGACGAAAATGGAATGAATCAGTATACGAGCAATTCTTGTTTAAATGTATGTACGGCTCCAGCGATTTTCATGAAATTTAGTATGCAGGGGGTTTCGGGAGCGATAAATATCGATCTAGCTAGGTTTCATTCCTTAGAAAACGGGGTCCAAAAAAAAATAGTCCACATATTTAATATATTAAACTAGCATAATTTTTTTGCAAATAGTTCCTGCGTTTGAGATTTTTTTTTTTGCTAGTAACAAGCTATGTGCCTAATAGGAATCCCACCGGCAAAAATGAAGAACTACCATACACACTTTCATCCTCTATTTAACCCCTTTAGGGGATGAATTTAAAAAAATATTTTCTTACTACACTTCGTTATTTAAGGCACTCTTGCACAAAATTTTATTTTTCTAAACCCAGTGGTTTAGGCTCTCCTTTCAAGTAAATCTAGATTTTCGTAATTTTTGACATTCTCTTGATGCTGGTAGTCAGAATGCTGAAAGTCCGACAACGAGCCTTACCAACGGGTATCGAGTTACTCAGTAAGCCAACGTTCGCTGGGACGTAATAAAATCGCGGCTGGGTTTTAACGCGCACTGGATTTTCAACTCTCGGCGCTAAGCAGAGCGTTGAAAATCCAGCCCTCGAAAAAAAATCGCCCTGGATTGTGAAAGACAGAGACAGGCTGTCGCTCCGTGTAAAATATCCAGCTGCAACCGGTTAGACTGGAAACCGACCTCGTCTAACCGGTCGCTGAATCAATAAAATTGCCAAATGTTTTTCACAGAAATGGAATTTACTGTTACAATAGGTTGTTACTGGTGATAACATAACATCACGCTTGTAACCCCTGCAGGATTAGGCAGAGGTGTACAATATTACATCCATATTTCGCCAGTTATGTTTAAGTCCCATGCTAATAGAGGGCGTGCTTGCCATCAACCGGCCATGAATGCAAAAAAACAAATACCAAATGTCACTCTGCCTAACCTTTTCCCAACTATATTGCGGACGGCTTCCAATCTAATCGGATGCAGCTGAATACCGTATTTTACATGGAGTGACCTCCATAACCCAGTAACTGGGTAATATGGTACCCCTTGGTAAAACTGATTGTCAGGCTTTCGGGCTTCTGACGACCCGTAACGACTGTTAAAGATCAACGAATGACAGCCGGGACCAACGGCTTAACGTGCTTTCCGAGGCACGAACGGGTCTCGGTATGTTAAGGTGGTCACCCATCCACGAACTGACCGTGGCGAGCGTAGCTTAACATGATGGATCGAACCGTGCGGTTGTTATTACTTAGCCACGAGCTCCTCATATAAAAAATAAGTACCTATATTACTGAATAAAAAAAAACATTCTAGAAATACATGTTTTTCAAGCACATTTTTAAGCGGTGTTAATGGATGTTTTGAAGAAAATTTGTTCCAGAATTTCTGTCTGAATCAATAAATGAACATAATAATAAATTAAAAGTCTAATGTTTTCATCACAAAACTGAAAACTGTAATTAAATAAATTAATTATTAAACTCCGTTCAGTGAATCATATATTTATTTATTTGATCAATACAGTTTTGGGATCACATGGCAGTTTCATACTACATTTGTATGAACAATTGTATTTTGACACAACATAACATAAACATAACATCACGCCTTGTTTCCCCGAAGGGTCGGGCAGAGGTGTCCTTGTAGCAAGCACACCCACATTTCCCCAGTTATGTTTAAGTCCCATGTGGTATGTATTTTGACATGTGATTCCAAATTTTTACCCTAAAATATAATATATCTGCTTAAGCATGCCGTGTTAAGAATTTCATGAAAAGCAACATTTTGGTTTTACCTACGAATATTTCGGGATACAATTCATCATCATCATCAGCCTATAAATGTTCCCAATGCTGGGACACAGGCCTCCTCTCTGTGAGAGGGAATGGGCCGTAATCCACCACGCGGGCCCAGTGCGGGTTGGTAGATGTCACATGTCTTCGAATTTTTGGTTCTAGGACATGCCGGTTTCCGCACGATGTTTTCCTTCACCGTTTTGAGAACAGTGGTGATGAAATAATTTACACAAAGTAAAGCGCCTGTCTACATACCGGATACAATTACCTATTAATAATTATAACTAAACTTCCGCGCCCAATTCCTTCGGGAATTAACATCGCCTATCAAAACAGCCTGTATATACGGAAACCGGTTTCGGTGAAATGAAAACTCAACAGCGTATTATCTTAATGTTGCGGATTATAAGAAGGGTATTAATGGATATAATGTAAGGTATTTTATTAAACGGATAATAATAAAAATTCCGAAAAAAAAAAATTACTTCCAAAAATCTGTGGTAATACTAAATTTCCAAAAAAAATACTAAACTTCCGAAAAAAATTACTAAGTTTCCGAAAAGTCAATATGTTGTGCTACAAAAGTTAGTGACAGAAACGAATCGCTGCAAAACCGACTCCACGTAGTCTTGTCTGCCCTACCCCTAGAGTGTAATTTAAGCCCGCGTAGGCACGGAGGGGCGAGGCAGCCCTCGAGCTGAGGAGCAGGTGGTGAGCGTTAAAACTATCTGCAACGATAAGCTCGCGTGGGACCGCCGGAGCCTTGCAGCACCGGAGCCGTGACAGAAACCATACCTTCTGCATATTGCATGTTCGCTTGCATACTGCATGCATGGTGAATGCTTGTTTGCATGTTTGAAAAATATTACGTCAGCAAATTCTGTATTGATTTTCAGTATTTTATTCGGTCGTTTCAGTGTTTTATTCGGTTGTTTCAGTATTTTATTCGATCGTTTCAGTATTTTATTTGGTCGTTTCTTTACTTATATTCACTTAATTGCTGTCGGAAAAATAGTATTTATAGCAATAAATTTCATATTTTGAGTATGCACATTTTTTTTTTTCAGGGCGGGTTTGTTACTACCCTTATTAAACAGCATGTTTAAGGTTCATATTTTTTTTTTAGTGTACCTTCCCTACACGTAAAGCGGGCATGTTTTTTTTCTCATCGATCCCATGGTGTGGGGTGTCGTTGGAAAGGTTGTTCAAAAATATTGAGTTTGTGAAAACCATTTTTGGATTTAGGGATCCGTTTGCGAAATATTAAGCGTTGAAGTGCTCATTTTTGTTAAAGTTAAGTGTCCCCACCCCTTCTGCCAGCTAAATGGTTGATTTTGGATACATAAAAATTAACGGCAGTAGTATAATATAACGAAATTAAAAGGAAAACTATCACAACTAAGTAGGCTTTACAAGTTACCGAGTAATAATCGACCAACTTACATTTGCGGTTGCAAAAACATGTTTTCCCATACATTCCGTATGGGATTCAACTACAAAGTTAAGTTTGTTCAGTTTGCTATAAATTCATCCTTCATTTTGCGTGGTTCGACTAGCACTTGATCAGTTTTTATTCTAAGCTCTCTTGAGTATGGGATCCTTGGAAACTTATTTTGGTCAACTGCCTCCTGTACTTGTGAAGGATCGTGCGCATTTAGATGGGCCACGCCGCATCGCACGCAACGCATTGTAAATCGTACAATCGCAGACTATAGGTGGGCCGCATTGCATTGCATAACAGCGTAAAAAAAAAGCCTGCCGAGCGATTTGCCAGTGCGTTGAAAGAAAGACAAATAATTTATTTGGAGCACGCACAGGAAATACAAAAAAAGGAGCATTTAAAACTAACAAAATTGACATATCTTTTCGAAAAAACTGAAATTGTGCGAGGCCAAAAATGCTACAAGGAGATTTTTTAACCAAAAAAAAATCAAAAAAAAAAGAAAATACGTTTGTTTCCGGTAAACATGGCGCAAAGAAAGAACAAAAATACGCAACTAACAATTTAGCGGAAAATATGCGTCACATCCACGCATAACAGCCATCGCTCAGCTTATTGCTGCAACTGAGACAGCCCCAGCGCTGGTTTTCAAAGATAGCCGGCGCTGGCTGTGATGCGTTGAGTTGTGGCCCGCTTGTAGTATACGATGGTTCATCTGAAATGTACTAAAGTGATGCAGGAGGATTTTTGCAATGCGATGCATGGCGGTGCGGTTCGCCCGTATGTGCACAGCCTAACTGCCCTAGACTGGAATCAATTAAATTCTAATTTGAAATTTGAATCTGTCTGAAACAATTATTGCGTTGCGCGGCTCATAATGTGCTTTGGCGCATTTTTGCAACGCGGCGTCCTGCAGCTCACCGCGGCTATTATGTGCAAGACTTTGTAACCTGGTTTTAATGACAATACATATGATATTAACCGCCTCTGTGGTCTGGTGGCAAAATTTTCTGCTCAGTTTAGTTGGTGGGAGAGTTTGTTCTAAGTCCGCCAGGCTAGCTACCACCATCTTATCTAAGTCTGTCGCCTAACAACAATGTTATCAGCATTGTTGTGTTTCGGCAGTTAGAGGTAAAGTTCCTCTGTGGTTGAGGGTTCCGGGTGAAGCTCGCAGCCACCTTTGGCCTGATCATCACTTACCATCAGGTGAGATGTAGGCCAAGAGATTACTCGTTGTGGATTAAAAAAAAGCTAGGATCGTCTCCACACGAGAAAAGTAACAATCAGTCAGCACTTGAAATTAAATTACGCACGTTGAGATTTGATCACAAAACGTTCCCATTATAAAATTAAAATTAATATAATAACAGCCGCATGAGTCAATCGAAGGTTAAACTACGTTTGCTGCAGCCGATTGGTAAAGGGTGACTATTCATTACATCTCGAGACGCCCATCAAGCTTCGGACTGCACGATAAGGCGTTAGTCTCGGCTGTCATTCGTAGATCTTTGACAGTCGTTACGGGGAGTCTGAGGCCCAAAAGTCTGACAACCTACCAAATTTTCGTGGTATTACCCAGTAACTGGGTTGTGAAAGTCAGATAGACAGTCACTTCATGGTAGTCAGCTGCATCCGGTTAGACTGGAAGCCGCCCCCAACATACTTGGGAAAAGGGTAGGCAGATGGATTCTTTATTGTATAATTTGGAAATCCTTTAACAGATGTTTTAGGTCCTTCAACAGGGCCGTCTACTGAATTTAAGTTGCTATCGACTCTAATTCTATCAACTAACCATTCATACTCCAAAACATAATAACTAAAAGCAGTGCCAGCAAAAGCTTCAAACTACGCCAGTTTTCCCCGAAGGGTTAGGTTGAGGTGAACACATAGGAACAATTTCGTTTGAAGACCTTGCAAAACGGGATGACAAAATGCAAATTAACCGTGCCAGACATTGTAGGTATTGCATATTTAAAGCCATAGCTGGCGCTGGCTTCATACTGCCTTCATTATTTACTGAAATAATATTTACTCAACTAACTAGAAAGGCCAGACGCTCTGTGTAAAATTTGCTGTACATTGTAGAGCGGATTAACAGTTATTCGTTAATGAGCACATGAAGCCACTCTGGCTGCTTGCCAAGACGCTGCGCTGAAGATTTTCCGTGTTTGGGCTTTAAGTTTTTGAGTTGTTATTATTAAATGAATTTGCTTACATAGTTACACAAGTATGTATTACGAGCAGTCTATGAATATTGTTCTGAGAATAACTTAAATGATTAATATTTTCTGTGTTCGTTGCAGTTGGCTGGGGCAGACTAGATGCGGAAGGTGGAGGACAGGGTATTGTCATTAATAAATACCTTAAACCTAATCATACATATTAAACAACATGAAAGTAGAATAGATGCTGTGAAAATGCGTTCCTTGCGAAGCATGTGTGGTCTGACTATGAATGATAGGCTGAGGAATGATGTGATAAGACAGCGGTGTGATTTAAAAGAAGATGTAGTGACAAAAATTGAAAAGGGTATGCTGAGATGGTTTGGGCATGTTGAGAGGATGAATGAAAGGCGACTAACAAAATGTATTTACAAGGCTGATGTAAAGGGAAAAGCCGGGCGAGGACGCCCTAGGAGGACATATACTGACCTTATTGGTGATGTTCTTCAGAAAGGCCAGGTGCGTAGTACTCGCAACCGGCGTGCGTGTGTGACCAGATGTATGAACGTAAACGAGGCAAAAGGAGTATGTAAGGATCGTAGCAGGTGGCGTCCTGTAGTTTCTGCCTACCCCCATGGGAAGAAGGCGTGAGTTTATGTAGGTATGTATGTATCAGAATATAAATTGTGTATATTTTTGAATATATGAAATTTTGTGCATCCCACAAAAAACACACATTAACAAACATTTTATAGGTAATTTCACTCTTATGTCATTTCTACAAAATAAACTGTTTCGGAACCTCATTGAACTTCATCATATAATTGATTTCAATATATCAGTTCAGGTGGTCCAATTTAAACGCCAAAGTGATAGTCTAGTGCCCATAATTCATTAAGACGCAGATATATGACAGTGACCTTGAATGGTTAGCTTGCGTGTTTTGTGCTGAGCTTACGCAACGCGTCGTTTGTCCAGCCAGTAATAGGACTCGCCCATCAAGGAGCACTGTCCCAAATAAGACGCATTATTAATTTATTACACGTAAAAAAAAAGGTATTTTAATAAAACACGTATACTAAAAGATTAGTAATTTAATTATCTTTAAAATAGTGAAGTTTTTAGAAAAATACGCTTGATGGATTTTGCGTCATTCTCAGTTTTTTATCCGCGTTAGACATAACTTTACAAATTAATTTCACTATGTAATATAAACATAATCAAAAATATGCCTATATCAAAATATTAAAAAAATGCTCTAATTTAATATATATTTTTTCCAAATAACTAACACTACTCGTTCAGACGTCATCTTCAGTATAAAATCATTAAATGTCAGCTATCGTCCCCTTAATGTGTCACATTATGTTAACTCATTCTCGATTATACATAGTAAGCAGTGGAGTATTTTGACTTCGCGTTACACAAATATTATAGATAGATATCAATCTTGCTGCCTAGCATTTTTTTTTGCTTCGTATGACCTACTGACTATGATATTATGGTCGTGCATGCCTATACACAAGACAAGAATCCCAGTCTAAACTTGATATACAACCAAATCATCATCTGCCTAGCCTTTTTCCAACTTTGTTGGGGTCGGCTTCCAGTCTAACCGGATGCAGTTGAATACAACCCAGTTACTAAGTAATAGATACCCCTTAGTAAAACTGGTTGTCAGACTTTCGGGCTTCTGACTACCCGTAACGACTGTCAAAGATCCACGAATGACAGTCGGGACCAACAGCTTAACATTCTTTCCGAGGCACAGAGGAGTCTCGATATGTAATGGATGGTCACCCATCCACGGACCGACCTTGGCAAGCGTAGCTTAACCTTCGATTAACCCGTGTGGCTGTTATTATTTAGCCACGAGCACCTCTCCATGGGTAAAACCAAAGAATACATAGTAATAGGTAAATTAAAGATGACTCATGATCTGCCTAGCCTTTTCTATACTATATTGGGGTTGGCTTTAAGACTATCCGGATGAAATCATACCAATATTTTACATGGAGCGACAGTCTATCTAAGAGACTGAGAGAAATGGTGGCCCAGTGGTAACTCTCCGACTTACAAGTTACAGGTCGTGAGTTCGAACCCAAGTAGCCGCTTTACTTTGTGTAAATAATTTCATCTGCTCTCAAAACGGTGAAGGAAAACATCGTGAGGAAACCGGGACATCCTAGAACCAAAAACTCGAAGACATGTGATATCAACGCGTGGTAGATTACAGCCCACTCCCTCTCGAAGAGAGGAGGCCTATGTCTCAGCAGTGGAAACATTGTAGGCTATTTGACTTCCACAACCCAGTAACTGGATAACGCGATACCCCTTGCTAAGACTGAGAAGAGGAGTAGAACAAGGAAACACACATATTAAGACGCAGATATAATTATGCCAGTGACCTTGATTGGTTAGCTTGCGTGTTCTGTACTGAGCTCATGCAACGCGTCGTACATCCAGCCAGTAATAGGACTCGCCCATCAAGGAGCGCTGTCTCAAATTAGACGGATTATTACAAGATTTTACAAAAAAATAAAACACGTTTATACTAAAAGATCATTAATTAAATTATCTTTAAAGCGGTGAAGATTTTAAATACGCTTGATTGATTTTGCGTGATTCTCAGTTTTTAATCCGCGTTAGAGATAAATTTACAAATTAATTTGACTATGTAATATAAACATAATCTAAAATATTCATATTCTGGGAGCGTATGCTTTGCGATCAACAAGTCACAGGGGCCGACACCGAAGGCTGAAGGCTGCGGGTGTCAACCTCAGGACAAGCTGCTTCTCACACGGCCAACTGTACGTCGCTTGCTCCCGAGTCACCGATCCTGACTCTCTGTGTATTTTGACTGCTGAGAATAAAACTACAAATGTAGTATACAGGGATGTTTTATAAAAATGTGGCTGTTATTGTAGTACATTGTGGTGTCTTACGACTTCCACGTGAACGAAGTCGCGGGCCGAAGCTAGTCTAAAATATTCATATATTAACTTATTAAGAAAATGCTCTAATTTAACATATTTTTTTTCTAAATCATTAACACTACTAGTTTAAACGTGATTTTCAGTATAAAATCATTAAAAGTCGGGTATTGTCGCCATTAAGATCACTTACAAAGTCATAATATTTCCTATTTAACTCGACCATCTTTTGCTGGTACATACGTATCTACGTCATTTGCAGTTTAACGTAGGTACAATTGAAGTAATCGTTTCCCTTCTTAGTTACAATTGGAGCTATCTATAGACTTGTACATCTTATGTAGGTCATTTACATTAAAGACAAAGTCACAGTCAAATAATTTATTTCAAAAAGGCCCTTAAAAGGCACTTTTGAACGTCAAAATTTACAAAAAAAAAAAAAAAACGTGTGGCACTCGGGGACTACCGCGGTAAAGCTATTGCATAGCATTTGTAATCTCCATACTTCCTATTTGTCAACGCTACGCTTGGGATGATGACGTGATGTCATAAAACAAAAATTACGTTCCCATGACAACATCACGTTGTCAACATGACAACACATGACACATGACATGTGTTGTCACGTGAACATCACGTTGTCATGGGAACCGTCATTACATGGTAGGTGGAGTGGGGGTGTTAGGTTTTATTTTCGTTACGTTACGAAATTTCTGGATTCGGTCGCCGCGCTCAAAGCCCGCGATAAAAGCTATGCAATAGCTTAAAATTGATTCTAGTCGCCTCTTTCAAAAGGTAGTTTTCGTATGGAGAAGAATGGGCACGAAACTCTACCTCTTTTATAATATTTTAAATATTAGGTACGCTAGTTAAATAATTATTTGTGAAGACGATGCACCTAGAATAAAATTACTATACCACAATAGGAAAAAATAATTAAAAATGAAGCAACGACAAATAAATAAATTATATGATAGACACATGTTGCTCACATACATTTTACAAACATTTTACAATAATTGGGTTTTTCTATCTGAAATTTCTCAGTAGCAACTTGAAGTCTGGATTTGTGCCCAGTTGATGGCAATAGGCTCGCCCCCTACTACATGGGAATTAAACATAACTGGCGAAATGTGGATGTACCTGCTACAGGGACACCTCTGCCCAACCCTTCGAATTAATAAATCAGTGTGTGAGGAAGTAATCACAGAATGTTACGATGAAAAGTCGGTCAGTACAATCTGTTGAATCCATACTGAGAATCCTCCATGGTGCAAAAATGCAACAGGTTTTTCGAAAACGACAAATCATGTAAGCTCTGGTTATTTGGTTTCAATTAGTTTTTTCCTTATTGTGTTTTTTTCCATTTTAATTACTTTCTCTACTTAACGTGAAATTGTTTTCACCATTTTGTACCTACTTAATTATTGTCTTTTCCTATATAATAATAAAATTGTTAGTTACTTCGTACTTGTACAAGTTTTTGCAATCAACAAAAGAAAATAATGGCCGTTTTCCCTAACACTGGGTGAAATCGAAATTAAAGGCTGAAAAGCCCACTGTTGAATTTTCAACGCTCGGCCTCATCGTTGAGAGTTGAAAATCCAAGAGTCGAATAATATTTTGGTGTTCATTTTGTTTTTTCCTATGTTAGTAAAACGGATATGTATTTAAAAAAAATATTTTAGCGGTCAAAGAAACGAACGAAATCTCTTACACGTGCGGACGGCGTTCGTAAAAATCTTAAGGCGACACTAATCGACTTTTAATGATTTTATACTGAAGATCACGTCTAAACGAGTAGTGTTAATCATTTGGAAAAAATATATGATAAATTAGAGCATTTCCTTAATAACTTAATCTGTGAATATTTTAAATTATGTTTAAATTACATAGTGTAATATATTGTAAAGTTATGTCATTGTCTAACGCGGTAAAAAAACGGAGAATCACGCAAAAACTATCAAGCGTATCTTTTAGTACACGTGTTTTATTAGAATGCTTTTTGTTTTATAAAATAAATTAATAATACGTCTAATTTGGGACAGCGTTCCTTAGTGGGCGAGTCCTGTGACGTACGACGCGTTGCGTGAGCTCAGCACAGAACACGCAAGCTAACTACTCAAGGTCGCTGATATATATCGGCGTCTTAAATTCATTCATTTGTTCATTCTTTCACTTACAGACAACGCACTGCCTAAACACACACGAACACACAGACTATACGCACTGGTCTAGGCGCATTCAATTTTGCACAAGGTTTCTTCTTTATCGAAAGTGAGCAATATGGAAAGATTTTAGAAAATTCATTCGCTTAAGGGGTTATGGGTTCATGGAGGGGGTGGTCATGGAGGGGGTGGAGACCTACTCCGATCACCGGTACATCCGGTTTGACGTCTCCACCCAGACCTCGAGTGCGCCAGTCCGACAGGCCCCGAGTGGTCCGCGGTGGGCGCTGAAGCAGCTGGACCGGGAGCTTCTCCTGGAAGCCTCGATCGTGCAGGCCTGGGTGTCATCACCGGACAGGCCTGCCGACATCAACGACGAGGCGGAGTGGTTCCGGGAGGCCATGTCCAATGTGTGTGACATGGCAATGCCCCGGGTCCATCCTAGACATGCTTCGCGCCGGCTGTACTGGTGGTCGCAAGAGCTGGAGGCTCTGCGCAAGGCGTGTGTTGCTGCGCGACGCCGGTACGCCAGGCATCGCAGGCTCCGTATCCGCCCTCCGGATACGGAAGCCATTGAGGCGGAGCTGTACGAGGGGTACAGAGCGGCGAAGGCCGCCCTCCAAGCGGAGATCCTGCGGGCCAGGGCGCTGGCCCGCGAGGAGATGCTGGAGACTCTCAACAGGGACCCGTGGGGGCGCCCATACAAGATGGTGCGGGAGAAACTCCGCCCATGGGCTCCCCCGCTGACGCAGAGTCTCCGGCCCCAGCTTGTGGGGGACGTGGTGAGCGCTCTATTCTCCTCTAGAGGGGATCATACTGCTCCGCCCATGGCTCCGCCTACTGCGATGCCCGATGCGGACCACACCGACGACGACGATTCTCCTGAGGTGACTGAGGTAGAAATGAGAGTGGCGGTACGCAAGATGAGTGCGAAGAATACCGCCCCAGGACCCGACGGCATACCCGGAAAAGCCTGGGTCCTGGCCATGGGGGCTCTCGGGCCTCGACTGAGGGGGCTCCTAAGCGCATGCATGGAGAGGGGCCAGTTCCCACTTCGTTGGAAGACGGGGAAACTGGTCCTCATCAAGAAGCCGGGGCGCCCAGCGGACTCTCCGTCCGCTTATCGACCCATTGTGCTGCTCGACGAGGTGGGCAAGCTCTTTGAAAGAGTCATTGCAGACCGCCTCGTCGGGCAGCTGGTGCGAGTGGGGCCGGATCTGGCGGAGAGCCAGTTCGGTTTCCGCAGGGGGCGCTCTACGGTGGACGCCATCGTGCGCGTGCGGGCCTCACGACGGGGGATGCTGTGGCCCGGGGCGGGGTCGTCTTGGCGGTGTCTCTAGACATCGCCAATGCCTTCAACACCCTGCCCTGGAGTTGCATCAGGGAGGCACTCCGGTATCACCGGATGCCGACCTACCTCTGTCGTGTGGTCGAGGCCTATCTGACGGACAGGGCCGTCATCTACCCCGGTCACCAAGGAGAGTGGAACCGGCAAGAGATGTCGTGCGGTGTCCCACAGGGTTCGGTCCTGGGGCCGCATCTGTGGGACATCGGATACGACTGGGTGCTGCGCGCCGACCTCCCTAGCGGCGTCAGCGTCGTTTGTTACGCTGACGACACGCTTGTCCTGGCGCAGGGGGGGTCGTACCAGGCGGCGGCCGATTTAGCGACACGCGGGGTTGCGACAATCGTTGACAGGATCCGGCAGCTGGGACTCGAGGTGGCCCTGCACAAGTCTGAGGCCATGGGTTTTCATGGTCCTCGGAATGCGCCACCGTCGGGTTCCCAGGTAATGGCGGGAGGGGTTCACATCGGTGTCGAGTCGACGATGAAGTATCTGGGACTCGTCCTCGACAGCCGGTGGAATTTCGTGGAACACTTCCGACGTTTGGCTCCCAGACTGGACCGGGCCGGGGCTGCATTGAAGCGGCTCCTGCCCAATCTAGGGGATCCAAACGCCTCCTGCCGGAGGCTCTATGCGGGGATCGTGCGGTCCATGGCCCTTTACGGGGCGCCGGTGTGGGCGCGTTCATTGAGGCTGCGGCCAGCCCGCCGGTTGAACGCGTCCCAGAGGGTCATGGCCATCCGGCTGGCCCGAGGATACCGCACGGTCTCCTGCGAGGCGGCGAGCCTCCTTGCCGGATTACCGCCATGGGATCTGGAGGCAAAGGTCCTCGCGCACGTCTGGGAGTGGCGCGAGGAGGCGAAACGCCGGGGCTTAACCCCGATGCCGCAAGAAATTGCGGCACAGCGGACAGAGCTCCGGCGGGATCTCATGGCGTCATGGAGGGTGCGATTGTCGCAACCCCACGCTGGGCACGCCACAATCGCGGCGATAAGACCCGTCTTTGAGGAGTGGCTGGAGAGACGCCACGGCGTTCTCACCTTCCGCCTGACGCAGGTCCTCACCGGACACGGCTGCTTCGGGAGGTTCCTGCTCAAGATAAGGCGGGAGGAAACACCCGGGTGTCACCATTGTGTGGATCGGCCTGAGGACACGGTGGAGCATACGGTGGAGGTCTGCCCGGCTTGGGCGGAGCAACGCCGTGTTCTCGTAGAGGCGATCGGCGGCGGTGATCTCTCGCGTCCGGCCCTGGTTCAGGCCATGGTACGGAGCGAGAGGAAATGGCAGGCCGTCACCTCCTTCTGCGAAGCGGTAATGCTCGCGAAGGAGGAGGCGGAACGCGTGAGGGATAGGCTAATTTCGCGCCCTCACGCCCCTAACCGCCGCAGGAGGAGACGCCCGGGGCGGGAATCGCGAGCCGATTTCCGGCCACCGTAGGCGCGGGCTTGCGGACGGTGAGCAATGGGTAGCTCGCCGTCCGATAAGGACCAAGCCCGGGTCGACGGCGCGTTGTGTTCCACGCGCGCCTCAAAGAGATGTCAGCAGAATTGACGGGGTCCACTAGGGCCAATGCCTGCCGGGGGTTCGAAGAAAACCGATCGGAAAATCGTGGCCCCCGGCAACAGGGCAACCGAAGGAACACGGGTGGGTTTTTGTCAGTAAGTTAAGCTACGCTTGCCACAGTTGGTCCGTGGATGGGTGACCATCTTTACATACCAAGACCCCTCCATGCCTCTGAAAGCACGTTATGCCGTTGGTCCCAGCAACATTTGTTGATCTTTGACAGTCATTACGGGTAGTTAGAAGCCCAATAGTTTGACAACCAGTCTTACCAAGGGGTATCGTGTTACCTAGTCACTAGATTGTGGAGTTCAAATAGGCAGTTGCTCCTTGTAAAATACTGGTATTCAGCTGTACCCGGATAGACTAGAAGCCGACCCCAACATAGTTGGGAAAAGGCTAGGTAGATGATGATTCGCTAAAGGGGTTAAATATGTTTAGGGGAAGAAAGTTTGTATGAAAGTTGATGGGAAATACCATTGGACACATGGCTTGTCTTATAATAAAGCATTTTATTTTATTCTGGGCTAAAAATTAACAAATCCATGCATGTTAATGCATGATGGATGTTCACATTATTTCCTAATTGTCCTCAAGTACAAAATTAACCATAAATGGGTATAAATTATTCAAATGCCAATATCAAACAAGAACATACTTTTCATTCACACATGATATCTAATTTATGGTAAGTGTGTTTGTTTTTCTATTTAAATGACAGTTTGATATTAACACCATTGTATTTGTTGTTTATGGAATCAGTTTGTTGAGGGCTTTGAGGTAAGAAAAACAATGTATCAGCTGGTAGGTCCGTGTAAGTTGTCGTGGATGGTCAATGTACGGTCAAGGGGGGAAATTATTGCGGACGGTGAGCAATGGGTAGCTCGCCGTCCGATAAGGATCAAGCCCGGGTCGACGGCGCGTCGTGTTCCACGCGCGCCTCAAAGAGATGTCAGCAGAATTGACGGGGTCCGCTAGGGCCAGTGCCTGCCGGGGTTCGAAGAAAACCGATAGGGAAATCGTGGCCCCCGGCAACAGGGCAACCGAAGGAACACGGGTGGGTTTTAGTCAGTAAGAGTCTGACACGCCCTCCCGCTCCACCCAGAGCGGGAGAAGTTATTTGATAATTTCCCACCCAGAAAAAAAAAAAAAAAGGGGCGAAATTATTTAGCAATTTTAAATAGCAAACACATTATAATTATAATATATCTTCTTCTTCTTCGTGTGGTTAGTGACTAACCTGGTGTCAGTTGTAAAGCCATCCATGGGCCTCTGACTTGGCTTCACGTGCCGTCAAGATTCTTCGGCATGCGGGTTTACTCACGATGTTTTCCTTCACCGTTTTTGAAACAAGTGATAATAATTATACAATAGGCACATGAATCCGAAAAGTGCGTGCCTTGAGTTCGAACTCAAGACCTATGACTTGGCAGCCCGACGGCCACACCACTAGGTTATCACTCCTGTTTTGTTGTTGTGTTTGTTAAAAGGACACGATAATCACGACATTGCAAGTCCAATTAAACCATTTTCCATAGAACAAAGAAAATTAGCAGTGTCAATGATACAATCTTAGTTGTCGACATGAAAGATAATAACCTAATGCAATATAAACATTTTTATCTTAACAGCATCTTTTCATTGTATTATGGTCATTATTATAATTTCGACCTCACTTCATGTAATTACTGTTCTAACTCCTGTACCCTTGGATAACACTGTGTTCTAGTTTTTCCAGGGAATAGAAAACTGTTTACCAAAGTCAAAGTCAAGTCATTTATTTCAAATATGCCCATGTATGGCACTTTTGAACGTCAAATTTACAAAATAATAGAATTGATTGTAGTCGCCCCTTCCAAAAGGTAGTTTTCGTATGGAGAAGAATGGGCAAGAAACACCACCGTTACTCTTTTAAAATGTTTTACAATAGTTTGTACAAGTACGTACATTAGTTAAAAAATTAAATGTGAAGACGATGCACCTAGAATAAAATTACTATACCACAATAGGTAAAAAGAATTAAAAATGAAACAACGACAGATAATTTAATTATGTGATAGACACATGGTGCTCACATATTTACAAACATTGTAAAAGTAGACGATTTTCCTAAAATTTTATAATTTACCTGTTAAGAGTCTACAATACCTCAGTTCAAATTCACTCCTTATCTCGCTCGCACGTTACTGCTCTCAGACTGAATAAGGGCAAGACTTTGCGGCGGGGAGAAGACTCCAAGGCGTCAATAGTTTAGGTAATTTCTTTTTACGGCGAAAATAATGGTAATAAAAAAATTCCATCTCCTTTATAGTTAGTTCAATTATCCTTATCATGCAAAGTTTCATGATCTAATTTAAAGTATTAACAATACCAGTGGTTTATTGTTCAGTTTGGACGTAACTTTGGATTATTAACTATCAAGAAAATTTTATGGAATTGTGTTTTCGACAAACATAGTAGGTGTTTATCATTAATCCTCAACTTTACCATTTTTATTTCAAAATTAATGCTGCAGTATCTATAATTTATTATTATTTATTTTATTTTGTATTTTTCTTTAAATACATAATATTATAAAAGAGATAAAATTTGTTTGTTTGCAAGTTTGTAAGTAGGGGGTAATCTCAGGAACTACCAGTCGGATTTGATAAATTATTTTTGCATTGGTTAGCCCAATTCTTGAGGAAGGTTATAGGCTATGTAGCATCACGCAATAACTTTCAGGAGCCACGCGGTGGATAGGAGATCAAAATTGGCAAGCTAGTTTTCGTTACAACGAAGGATCATGCTAAGAAATTTGTGGTATTATAGGCTCTTAAAGAGTTGTGCTAGTTACATCCACCAACTCGTACTGGGCCCGCGTGGTAGATTATGGCCCACTTCCTCTCACAGAGAGCAGGCCTGTATCCCAGCAGTGGGAGTGTTATAGACTGGTAATGCTAGTTAAATTACAGGCATATGCGATGTTATAACGACTCATCATCATCATTTCAGCCGGAAGACGTCCACTGCTGGACATAGGCCTCCCCCTTCGACCAATTCTGTGCTTCCCGCATCCAGCGGATTCCTGCTGCCTTCACAAGATCATTAGTCTTGGAAGGCCTTCCAATGCTACGTCTTCCGATACGCTGTCACCACTCCAGAACCTTTCGGCCCCATCGGATATCTGTTCTGCGAGCAATGTGCCCTGCCTATTACCACTGGCAATTCTTCTTAATTATAACGACTGATAAAGATGTTTCACACAAGGAACAAAAAGAAATGCTGAATCGACCCTAAATCAATTGGGATAAGCCATGAGAATGATAATGATGAGATATTTTATTTTATCTCTAAAATCGCCAATGCATTCACAATCACGAATCTATATACTATAAAAAGCTGAAGAGTTTGTTTGTTTGCTTGAACGCGCTAATCTCAGGAACTACTAGTCTGATTACAAAAATTCTTGCAGTATTTCAAACATCGCTCTTTACACTTATTATTTGATTTTTATTTTTATTTTTTTATCTGCTGTTAATTATATTGCGTGCTTTTTTGGTTTGTGCTAAATAAATGTATTTTCTTTCTTTTAGATAGCCCATTTATCGAGAAAGGCTATAGGCTATATATCATCATGCTAAGACCAATAGGAACGGAGCACCAATGAAGAATGTTTCAAAAGCGGGGTTTCTTTTTTCCTTTTGAGAGCTACCGCTGCGTGCGCTGCGTAAACGGTTAAAGTTTTGCAAAAATCATGTATGACAGAATTGTTCCCCTTTAAAAGTTCTAAAAAAAATCTGCGATAGCATGTGTCTATCTTTTAAGATTGGCTCACTATAACCTTTTTTATGCTAACCAAATTTGTTCTAAAATAATGCATTATTTGCGAAGATGTTTTTATAAACATGATATTAATCCTTATCCAAATAAATACGCCCAAAATAACTATTCCACGCGGACGAAGTCACGGGCAGAAGCTAGGAGTACATAAATACGAACATGAACCCACGCATATGCACATATACACACCTACCACACACACACAGCATGATATAATAATTTAAGAATAAATTACATATAAGGTCCCATTAAAATAGATGGAAAAACTTTTAGAAATTATTCAGTTCACCAAAATAAGGACAACAGTAAAATAAAAATATGAAAAACGCATTAGATACTTACAAGAAAAAAAATAAGCTAACGAAAATACACAAAAAAATTTGGTAAAATCACTTTAATCAGTGTTTTTTTTTGCTTAGACGTACTGGACGCTGTGTAAAAATTTGTCTTTCAATTTGAATGGGACCTTACATATATTTTTCTTTTTTTTTCATACTTCATTTCTTGTGTGTTTTTACCCTTAAAAATTATATTTTGTAGCACATAATGTTTGTCTATTCCTATGTTGACATTGGTATCTAAACCAAATAGAATAGTAGAGTTGATAATGCAGACCGGTAGTTTTTTTTTTTTAGTTAGCTCATCTCATAGTTGAACCTCTGAGATCATGACTACTTAACCGGGCTTTCTTGTGGGTGCCTTAAGCTACTACACTTAAAACCTCCAGCCAGGGGTTATTCAACTATGCTAATTAAAACTAGGTGAACGCTCGCTAAGGGCATCCCCTGTGGGGTACGAACCTCGGCTTAGTGCGTCAATCGGAGGGAGGACATCAAGGATGGGACGGGCTGGATCAAAGTTTTGATCATGATTATTAGTCGGGGAATTTAAAGCTACGCGCTCAGCTGCAACAACTGCTGGCACCTTCACACAGCAGACCGGTAGGTTACACCCTAGTATTAGGTGAGAAATAGCATGACGTCATCTCACCTGAATTCCCCTTAGGGTTAGGCAGAGGTGCACCAATAGTACACCCGCATTTCGCCAGTTATGTTAAGTCCCATGTTATAGAGGGCGAGCCTATTGCCATCAACCGGGCACAAATCCAAAGACCAAGCTGCCACTGAAGAATTCCAAATGGAAAAACTTAATAACACTTTTCCTGATCCAAGAATGAAATGAAACGAAATTCTGTAAATAGGATATCGGAATCACTTTTAAACGTCATATTAAAAAAAAATCGAGATGAGTTCGGTGTTTCCTATCTGACTACTCTGAGAAGAAAGGCCGAAACAAACGCAGAGGTTGTAGTCTCTTTTAAAGTCCAGACATAATCTTGATCACGCCATATGAGGACCATGTAGATTAGTGTCTGAAATGGTCTTTTGAAACCACACAGATTTGAGTGGACCTGTCCAGTCAGTGCAAGCATTTGTCAGTAATAGAATCCAGGACCTCCTGTTATGCAGTTGCGATTCCGACGACTAGATCAAACAGGCAGTCAGTAGAGAAAATGTTTCTGAACAATTATTCAGTGGTTGGTAATAACCATGAAACTACATGTTACAATCGTGATATATAAAATCACTCATCATATATAAGTACTATGACATTGTTTACTATGTACTTTAGTATTCGTGCCACCTGTACGTGAGCACACATTGGAGCGAATGAGCAATATAATAATTAGACTTAATCTCAATGAGATACAGTAGGAAGCCATGGCATTGATGCGTAAAAGTATTTTTGTTTATCATAATCAGCCTATAATGTTCCCACTGCTGGGACAGAGGCCTCCTCTCTTCGAGAGGGAGTGGGCGGTAATCTACCATGTGGGTGCAGTGCGTGTTAGTAGATGTCACATTTCTTCGAATTTTTGGTTCTAGGACATGCCGGTTTCCTCACGATGTTTACCTTCAACGACTATCCGCTCTCGTTATGAGAGTGGGAACAGAAAATTTAAAAATGGCTCCAAGACCTGACGTATATATGAGGAAACAAAAAGCCTCATACAAGCTTAAAATATATTAATATCACATCCTCCGCATACACATACACGCACCCTTTCCACACACACGCAGACGCACGCACCTCCACACCCTCCCTCACACAAAACACACTCACTCACACACACACACTCACACACACTCGCTTATACTGTTACATCAGTATCACCAAAATTGTTGTTATGGAAATCAGCTGTTGTCTTTCAGTTTAGTAACTGTGTCACAGCTATTAGCGCCCACTCCAGCACGCGTAGCATGACCACCGTAGAGACGAGTTTTGTCGACGGAAGAATAGACAAAATGACAGATAAACAATCACAATCTGTCATTTTGTCTATTCTTCCGTCAACAAAACTCGTTTCTACGGTGGTCATGCTACGCGTGCTGGAGTGGGCGCTAATAGCTGTGACACAGTTACCAAACTAACGCAGTATTAACGTGCACAAAAATTGTCATAAGTTATTGCTCCAATAAAATATTTGTATTGTATAAATAACGTTTCGATGACGTCATTCGACAGTCAATAGCGGACGCTATGTGGGCCACCGCTTTTCAAGGAAACCATAGCTTTAGTGATACACTTGTGTTAGAGAATTGATTATTTCACGGAATAAATATTTGTATTGGTATTCAGATATAGATAGTGCAATCCACGATGACGTGCCACACTCCGCTTCGCTCCGTAATAAAGTACAGCTTGCAGTACAGTAATCGCGGAGTGGGGCGCGTCTTCGTGGATTGTTTGTATTGTTCGTGGTAGTGTGTAAAAAAAGTGTTAGTTAGTAATTAACTTATTGTGAACCGACTTCAAAAAAGGAGGAAGTTCTATGTTAATCTGAATGTATTTGATTTAATTTATGTACAGCGATATCTTCGCCAATTATAAACTGATTTCGATGATAATTTTTTGTTCGTAACAGTATTTTTCCGAGGGGATCCCTTACACATTATTTTTATTAATTTGCTTGGGTAGTTTTTGATATAGCTTCAATAATACGTATTTAATCCACTTGGTGATGTTGATGATGTAATAAAACTTCCTGTCGCTGTTGTTTTAAGGCGTGGTTTTAAGGGGACGATAACTGAGTTTTAATGATTTTATACTGAAGATGACGTCTAAACGAGTAGTGTTAGTGATTTAAAAAAAAAAATGTGTTAAATTAGAGTATTTTTAATATTTTAATATAGGCATATTTTTGATTATGTTTATATTACACAGTGAAATTAATTTGTAAAGTTGTGTCTAATGCGGATAAAAAACTGAGAATGACGCAAAATTTATCCAGCGTATTTTTCTGAAAACTTCACCATTTTAAAGATAATTAAATTATCAATCTTTTAATACTAAAAGATTGATATTGATTGATTAGTGATTGATTGTTACGTGTTTTATTAAAATACATTTTTTTACGTGTAATAAATTAATAATGCGTCTAATTTGGGACAATAATCCTTGATGGGCGAGTCCTATTACTGGCTGGACGTACGACGCGTTGCATGAGCTCAGTACAGAACACGCAAGCTAACCATTCAAGGTCACTGTCATATATCTGCGTCTTAAGTAGTGGAATATGAATTTGTGTGGGGTAGGTACAACTGCTCAGGGAGGCTTGTGGCTACATAATTACAGTCGCACGGGTTGTCGATCAGACTTGCCGCGGTCAGTCCGTGACCATCTTAACATACCGAGACCCCACCGTGTCTTTGGTCCCGGCTGTCTTTCTTGGATCTTTGACAGTCTTTACGGGTCGTCTGAAGCCTGAAAGTCTGATAATCAGCCTTACTAAATGGTATCGTGTCAATACTCAGTACCTAACTGGTTTGTGGAGGTCAGATAGGTAGTCGCTCCATGTAAAATACTGGTTTTCAGCTGCATCCGGTTAGACTGGAAGCCGACCCCAACATAGTTGGGAAACGGCTAGGCAGATTAATCTCCACCAAAAACGAAAAAAAAACGAGTTCCAGAAAAAAAAACACAATTTAAAGTGAAAATAACGTTATTTTTAGAAGTCGTTGGATAAAAACGAAAATATGAAACCTAAAACACCGACCTCAACAATTATTTCTTGTTAATGTACTGAAAGTGAAAAACGCCTTTTTGCAGAGCTTCGATCGATCCTGAAACCGCAAGTTCACTCAAGTGACTTCATACCACTTTACCATGATCATTGTGTAGGTTTAATAAATTCAAATCAATCAAAAATAATAAAGGAATTCAATCTACTTTTTGATGGGCAGCCAACTCATATACAACAACCGCAAACATGTAGCGAGACCAGCGCCAAACCACACCGGGCTATTGCCAACAAAATTTTACGTTTAATAATGTTAGTCAGTATGTATATTGAGGAACATAAAATTTATCATAAAAAAACATGACGTAACATCGAGCCTTCACAAAAAAAAACTACTATAATATTAAAAATATAATTTAAAATTAAATTATTCAAATAAGGCTGAAAATCATCACTTTTTGTTTGTCAAAATTACATAAGACAGTTCCCCCAAAATGCCAGCCCATCACCACTAAATATTCTTTACTAGCTGCGCCCCGCGGTTTCACCCGCATAAGTTTCGATCCCGTGGGAAAAAAAAAAGTATTCTATGTTCTTTTCCAGGGCATCATCTATATATGTGCCAAATTTCATCCAAATCCGTTTAGCCGTTTTAGCGTGAAGGCGTAACAAACAAACTTACTTTCGCATTTATAATATTAAGAATTTCACCAAAAGCCATCACAGTACAAGAACCAAAGAATGCGCCTGTATCTTAGGAGTCAGTGATTCTCCGTAACAAACAAGACAAAGCCACAATATAATAAAACGGGACGTTACAACAATAAGCAAATGGTGTAAAAGAAAAACAGGATAAAATCTATGAAAAGAAAACACAAAATGAAACGAAAAACGTTTAGCTGTGTGGTGAGGTGAATAAATGTAGGGTCCAAGTGCGTGTGTGTGTGTGTGTGTAGTGAGTAAGTGTAGGATGTGTAGGGGTGCGTATGTGGTGTGTACGTGTAGGGTGTGTGAAATGAAAAAGAAAGTGGTGTAACCGGTACACATCCGTTTATGGATAGATTTAAACTTATATTTATATGTATAGTACCTTATCATTGTAAATTACCCAGCAGAAGATCCTCAGTGTCATCATAACTTAGTGTTTGGAGATAATCTCTAAGTAAGTTTTTGCATTTATATTTAGGGTACGAATAAATTTTAAACTTTTTATTTAGGAGGTTGTATATATTAATGATATTAACGTAGAATTGGCGTTTGGCAAAGGCAGTTCTATGGCGTTCATGGGGAAAAACATTATGCTTAAGCCTGCCAGTCGGTTCCTTTGGAGGCCGAGCAGAGTATTTGCGTAGGGTCGACAGGAGCACATAAAATTGCCTGACTGTGAGTACCTTGCAGTCGGAATAGAGCTGCACAGTGGGATACCTACGTGGAAGAGAGAGCATTACCTTAAAGACAACTCTCTGGGCTCTCTCAAGGCGGATAAATACACTTTGGGTGGCACCACCCCAGACGGGCAAGCAGTACGTTAGGATAGACCGGGGCACCGAGGGCAAAATATACTAATTTTAGCGTATCCTTATCAGCAGAGTTTCGTAACTTTTTGAAAACATACATTAACTTACGTATGCGAGACGTGACTTTGGCTATATGGGGGTGTCAGTTGAGATGCTGATCGATGAGTACTCCTAGATACCTTACACAAGTGGATTTGGCGAGGAAGAGGCAGCTACACTGTGTTAAGGATCCGCAAGCATGAGCTTTTATGGTAAAGGAGTTTGAGACACAGATTGGACCGAATGGAAAATGGAACTTAAACCGATTTATCAACATTTAAGGTGAGCAAGTTGTCGGCCAAACATTTCATTACAGCGGACAACGCAGCCTCGGCGTTTTGGTATGTCTGGGGCCAGTCATCATCATCTACAATAAGGGCCAGTGTCATCCGCGTACGTAAATATCTTACAGTTATCGAGAGGTACTTCCGCATCACCGCTTTAGCTGGGAAAAAGAAATTCCACCCAGGACCTTATTTGCTATTTATCAGGAAACAATTCCGATTTCTGGCTGCTACAGATACTTTTTGATCGGAAAAACCTAATAACACTGCTCTCATCGTGCAACCCCGGCAGGCATCGGCCCTAGCGGACCCCATCAGTTCTGCTGATGCTGACATCTCTTTGAAGCGCGCGTGGAACACAACGCGCCGTCGACCCGGGCCTGGTCCTTATCGGACGGCGAGATACCCATTGCTCAGCATCCGCAAGCCCGCGCCTACGGTGGCTGGAAATCGGCCTGCGATTCCCGACGCTCTCATCGTGTGGATTCTAGATCTAACCAGGACATTCGATATTTATGTTAGTTCTTCATGAAAATACTACAGATTTTGGTGAATATTACTGCCGATCTATTCTGTATAGATCACACAATCAATCATCATAAATTTTCACATCGTGAAAATTTAGGTGATGTGAGCTGAATTCCACCTGATGCCAGGGATTGACACTCACACTTGCTTACTTCAAGGTCACCGGTGCGGTATTTTTTTGTGTCCGACCGAAAATGGATTTGCTGCCAAAAACGAAAAAAGAAGCTTCGGCTTTAGTCTTATTTTCGGCCAAAAACGAAGCCGAAAACGAAAATGATGTAGACATTAAAAAATATATTAATACTTCCGCTGTACACTGAAATCTTGTTTGTTTTTATTTACACATAGGGAGAAAAAGAGCAAAATAGGCTTTAAAAGAAATAAAACACTCATAATAGAGGATTCAAAATTTCATGTATTTCTGGTTGTATTGATTGCGGCAATTCACAAACTTCTGATTCTCGGCTTGGCCGAAGCTTCGATTGGTTTCAGAAAAGAAAATATGGCCGAATTATGATTTTTTGGGCGGAAATGGCCGAAACGAAAACGAAGCTTTGGTCGGTCATAAATTTTTTAACCGACTTAAAAAAAAGAAGGTAGTTCTAAGATCGTAGGTTTTTTTTTTTGTGTGTTCCCCGATTGCTCGAAGACGGGTGGACCGACTTGAAAAAATTTTTTTTTTTTTTGAAGGGGTTTAAGTAGGTACTTTTATGTTGATCCCATTATTATTTGGTCACGATCTGATGATGGGATCTTGGAGAAATCGAGGGAACTCTTCAAATATTATAGGCACATCTATAGCGATTTGGGTATTTTGGCTATTGTAACTTAGATAAATTACAAATCAACCCACTAAAAAGTTAAATAAAAAACTTTTTACAAAAAATTACAGCCGACTTCCAAACTACAATGTGAAAAAGAACTTTAATTTCGGAAGTCGGTTTCAAAAAACTAAAACACTGATCCAAAGACTTCCGAAATTAAAGTTATTTTTCACTTTGTAGTTTGGAAGTCGGCTGTAATTTTTTGTAAAAAGTTTTTTATTTAACTTTTTAGTGGGTTGATTTGTAATTTATCTAAGTTACAATAGCCAAAATACCCAAATCGCTATAGATGTGCCTATAATATTTGAAGAGTTCCCTCGATTTCTCCAAGATCCCGTCATCAGATCGTGACCAAATGATAATGAGTTGTATTTTTTGTTAAAAAGTTTTTTTTACAAAATGTTTCGGCAGATGCTAGGGATTTAAACTATTGACAATTAACTTCAAACTCCCTTTAAATACGATTTTACGTTGAGATATTAACAGAACGAGAGGTGAGAGTTATTCACTCATACCTTACGCTTTAAGTTTCAGCTAAAAAATAAAAATACAACCCTGCATTTTAGACACATACTATTTTAGATAAACTGAATACGGTACATTGAATTTTATTTCCATTTGTGTGAACGTGGAAGAAATGCGCCTGCAGCGTAAGGACGTTGTAATACAGAAAGCGGGTTTTTGAAGTGAAAACTTCTTTAGGCGCGTTGGGCATTTTTGAGATGGGAAAAAACAATTGATCTCGCGACACCGTTACCGGCACCTCATTTTTGTAAACATGATTGTGCTCTTATTACGTTACGGATCAATGTTCTATGTAAGTATTTTTACTTTAAAGGTTTTGGAAGTAATTTTTATTTTGTAAACGCGATTGTTCTCTTTATTTTTTTTAGGGTACCTCCCCTACACGTATGGTGGTGATGTTTTTTTTTCTATCCCGTGGTGTGGGGTATCATTGGAAAAGTCCTTCAAAAACATTGTGAGTATGTGAAAACCATTTTTGGATTCAGGGATCTGTTTGCGAAATATTAAGCTTATTTGAGTCAAGTGTCCCCCCCCTGCCAGCTAAATCGTTGGTTTTGGATGTGTGAAAAAAATCACAGCAGTAGTTTATATAACGAAATTAAAAGGAAAACTATCACAGCTAAATAGGCTTTACAAGTTAACGAGTAATAATTGCCCAACTTAACTTTGTAGTTGCAAAAACATGTTTTCCTATACATCCCGTATGGGAGAACATGTTTTTCAACTACAAAAGTTTGTTTTGGGATAAATTCATCCCAACTACAGAACCCTCCATTGTGCGTGGTCCGACACGAACTTGGCCGGTTTATAGATTAATAGATTACTAATATATTATAGGTTAATAGATTACTAATCGATGTGGATTGGCTTTAATTGACACGATATTTGCGAATGTTGATCGCCGCTATCACAAAAATATACAGATGTCCATATTGCCTATCCTGTTGTCATAATCTATTAAAAAGTTTATTAATCAAATTGGAATAGGTACGTAGTGATAACCGGAATTCTGAAGATCGCATTTCTAATCCCAACCCTACAAACAGGGTCGTGACTGAACGAACTGTCACTTGAAAGTGACAAGAGCGCTACTTTCCGCGCTTTCAAATTATCGGGCGATTTGGATATCAATGTTGGAGTGTAATTAGTGAAGTTATCAAAGTAATGTTGAGTCTTAATTGAGTTTTAATTGTTGAGTCTACCAGTACGTACAGTATTTCTATTTTCTTAATGACCCTCGGGAATCATCGCATTTCCGAATAGAAACAAATGCTAATTTCCATGTCCACCAATTATTAGATTTATCGTGTATAATCATTTAAATTTAGAACTAAGTACTTTATCGTTGTTTTTTTTTATTTCCGTATAAACTATACATACATACATAACATCACGCCTTGTTTCCCCGAAGGGTTGGGCAGAGGTGTCCCTGTAGCAGGTACACCCACATTTCGCCAATTATGTTTAAGTCCCATGTAATAGGGGGCGAGCCTATAAACTATATAGAGATGTAAATCTATTTTTCCTATCTGTCGTGCCTGCGACCTTAGAAGCTTTCCTCTCATTTTTAGGGTTCCGTACCCAAAGGGTAAAACGGGACCCTATTACTAAGATTCCGCTGGCCGTCCGTCTGTCTGTCTGTCCAAAGTCAAATAATTTATTTCAATTAGGCACAAAAAGGCACTTTTGAACGTCAAAAATAAAAAATAGAATTGATTTTAGTCGCCCCTTCCAAAAGGTAGTTTTCGTATGGAGAAGAATGGGCAAGAAACTCCACCGTTACTCTTTTAAAATGTTTTACAATATTTTGTATACATTAATTATATAATTATGTGTGAAGACGATGCACCTGGAATAATATTACTATACCACAATAGGTAAAAATAATTAAAAATGAAGCAATGACAGAAAAAAATATTATTATGTAATGGATACATGGTGTTCACATATTTGCAAGCATTGTAAAATTAGATACCTATACGATATTCCTAAAAAAATTACAAGTGATATTAATTAGTCAGTGTGTGAGTAATCACAGAATGTAAAACAAATAATAATAATAATGTTATAATATTTAATTACACAATGAAATAAGCAACCAGTTTGATTTTGTCTAGGCTCTAAATTGTCCTATGGAGCTAGACCAGCATGCTTCCAAGCATTCTTATCTAGAATATTCATAGGAGTTCCGTGTTTGGCTTCTACCGAGAACGGACGTGTATTATTCGCGCGCGGGTGCTCTAGTTTTGAGTAATTCCCTGGCGCAGCACAATAACACCGTCGTCGCCGCGTTGCGAAATCGGTGTATCAAGGTCGCCGCGATGACCCAGTTATTAATTACAGTGTATTAATGTTAACAGTTCATTTAAATAATTGTGAGTGAAGTTTCTATTTACCTTACAATGTCGTCAACTAAGGTAAAAATTAAAACGGATCTGGAAAAACTGTTGTATGATAGTTACATCCAAGAAAAATCACAGAGAGAAAAACTGGAACTTCTTGTCAATGATCTGAAGGTCCAAATAGAAGGCCTTCAGCGACAACACCAAACCCTTCAAAAAGAAAATACAAGCTCCAAGGGGCAAGAAAATAATATCCCTAAGGAGTTAAAAACTAAGAGCAACATACAATTTGCTCAATCTGAAAAAGAAAATGTCGACTACTGCACAGACGAGGAAGAACTTGCCAGAGAGACTGAGTGGATTAGGGCCAAAAGTAGGAAGAAAAGGAAGCTAAACATCTCCCTCTCTCCACCACAACAACCCGGAACAAGCGCCCAACAACAACAAAATTGTGAGAAAGAACAGACATTAGTCAAAAAAGTGCCTCCACCACCCCCAATCATAATAGACGGAGTCAAGAACTACCAAATGTTCTACGACTCACTAACTGAAACCCAACCAACAGAATCATTCACGGCAAAAATGATGAATGGAGATTGTGTGAAGCTCAACGCCAAAACCGAGGACTCTTATAGAGCGATTGCTAGACTTTTGTCAGAAAAAGAATATCTTTGGCATTCATACGAGAACAAACAGGCTCGACCAATAAGAGTTGTAGTGAAAAAAATACATTCTTCCTGCCAGCCAGATCGAATCAAAGACGATTTAAAATCGCAAGGTCTGAAAATAGAAAAAGTTGACAGCAAGTTGAGCTGGAAGAGTAAAGAACCACTCAATATGTTCGTCTTATCATTTAATAATGACGAAGATGTCAACAAAATCTATGGCATCAAGCACATTTTAGGGTGTAAAATTGAAATACACCCTCTTAAAAATCCGAAACTCATTCCTCAATGTAAGAGATGCCAGGCATATGGCCATACACATAAATACTGTAGAAAAGAGCCAAGGTGTGTAAAATGCACTGGCAAGCATCTTACAGCGAACTGTACTAAATCTCCTCAAGAGAAACCAAAATGCGTCCACTGCGGCTTACCCCACCCAGCCAACTACAGAGGGTGTGAAGTAGCGAGGAGATGCAAATTATGAAAAATAAAAACATCAAAAAGAAACTTGTTGTGCCAACTGCCCAACAGTATTCTTCCATAAGAAATCCTGACAAGCAGGCACAGAAAGTAAGTTTTCAGACATCTGTAAAACCTGTTCAAGTAAGTACTTCCTATGCACAAATTGCGAAACAAGGTACTCAACCTTCTAATCTGGAGGATAAGATAAATCAGATCTTGAAGTGTATTACTACATTTGACAAAAGATTAGAGAAGCTAGAATCCAGTACCAAAACAGCTGTTTTTAATTATCAAAATGAGTGACACACTAAAAATAATGGCTTGGAACTCCAACGGGCTCCTCAAACATCAGAATGAGTTGCAGGCAGTCCTAGAGACAGAAAATATAGACGTGTGTTTGATCTCCGAAACGCACTTCACTAACCAATCTTTCATCAAATTTAGAGGGTACAAGATATATAATTCGATCCACCCTGACAACTCCGCCAGAGGAGGTAGCGCGGTTATAATCAAAGAAAATATCAATCATTATGAACAAAGTAAATTTGAAGAACCAGACATTCAAGCAGTGACAGTATCTGTTAAAACCAAATTGTGTCACGTTTCGATAGCAGCCATATACTGTCCTCCAAGGCACATGATAAGAAAAGAGCGATATTTACAATTCTTTGAACTTCTAGGCCAGAAATTCATCCTAGGCGGTGATTTCAATGCCAAACATACGCACTGGGGATCAAGACTTACTACAACAAAGGGCAGGCAGCTCCTAAATGCAGTAAAAGAAAACCATTGTGACGTTAAGAGCACAGGGAAACCAACATACTGGCCAACTGACCATCAGAAAATACCGGATCTTATAGACTTTTTTATATGCAAAAATATATCCACTAATTACTTTAATTTGGAGGAAGGTTTTCACATGAATTCGGACCACTCCCCGATTATACTAAGACTTAGTCAAAAAATCCTACTAAGAGAAAGCCATTTAACCCTGGTTAATAAGTCTACAGATTGGGACAGTTTTGCCCTCGATCTAAATAATATTATCGACCTAAAAACTCCTTTGCAAAATCAGGATCAGCTGGACTCGGAAGTAAACAAATATGTTGTTAACATCCAACAATGTGCGTGGAACAATACGCCACAGTTAAAACGTAAATATAAGGGACATATCTATCCCAAGGAAATTGTGAATTTACTATCTGAGAAAAGAAAGCAAAGAAAGCGGTGGCAGCAAACGAGGTGTCCACGGGATAAAACATTACTAAATAATCTAACTAAACGATTAAAAAGGAAAATTCTACAATTTGAAGATGAATGTCTGAATGCTAACCTTGTGCAACTAACCAACGACCAATCCACGGATTTCTCTCTTTGGAAAGCGACAAGAAAACTAAAAAGGCCGATTATGCAAATACCGCCCATCAGAAACAGCGACGGAAAATGGGCAATAAGCAATTAACAAAAAGCGCTTAGGTTTGCCCAATACTTAGAAGACACTTTTCAACCCAATGAGAGCTCCATAGATATACTTGAGAGTGAAAAGTTATCACAAAGTCAAAGAATTCGACTTGTGACTCCTAAAGAAGTTCTGAGAGAAATTCAAACCAACATTAGCTCAAAGAAATCCCCGGGTTACGATCTCATAACAGGAGAAATTTTAAAACACCTCCCGCGCAAAGCCATAGTAAAGCTGACTAGACTTATAAATGCTGCATTTATGCTAAAATATGTACCTGAGCCATGGAAGGTTGCTGAAGTCATTATGATTGCGAAGCCTGGGAAACCACCCCATGAAGCATCATCATATAGACCCATTTCCCTGTTGCCCGTATTATCGAAACTATTTGAAAAACTGTTATTAAAACGGTTGAAACCAATAATAGAAGAAAAAGACCTAATACCAAACCATCAATTTGGCTTCAGGGAAAAACACTCTACAATAGACCAGGTACACAGAATAACTAACATTATTGAAAAAACACTCGAAAACAAGCAAGTCTGCGCCACCGTATTCCTAGATGTCGCGCAAGCTTTTGATAAAGTTTGGCATGAGGGTCTGGTATTTAAACTCAGACGCATACTACCTCCAGAATTTGCAGACATTCTAGAATCATATATAAGTAACAGAATGTTTAGAATAAGGCAAGAGGACGCATATTCCGAGCTAAAAACTATAAAAGCCGGGGTACCACAAGGAAGTGTGTTAGGCCCAATCATGTACCTGCTATACACTTGCGATATCCCTGAGCTGGAAAATAACACCATTGCGACATTTGCAGATGACACTGCTATTATGGCTACCGGATCAAGCCACAAAGAAGCAGTCGAAAAAGTACAACTAGCTGTGAACAAAGTTTATGACTGGACACAAAAGTGGAAGATCAAACTGAATGAATCAAAATCAGTTCATATTGATTTCACTAATAAACACTGCGATTACCACCCAATCTATATAAATGGCATGCAAGTGCCTTATGCTAATACAGCCAAATACCTTGGCATAACTCTTGACGCGAAACTGCGTTGGAAATCTCATGTCAAAAAGAAAAGACAGGAACTAAACATACGTTATAAAAGTATGTATTGGTTACTCGGAAGAAAATCTTGCCTATCAATACATAATAAACTTATAATATACAAGCATATTCTTATGCCAATTTGGACGTATGGCATCCAACTTTGGGGCTGTACTAAACAAAGCAACGTCAAAATAATTCAACAATTTCAAAACAAAGTACTCAGGGATGTTGTAAATGCACCATGGTATATTAGAAATGACGACCTCCACCGTGACCTTAAAATGGAACTCATCACCATCATCATCCAAAAATTTGCTGAAGCCCACGAACACAGACTCCACCGACATGTGAATGTCGAGGCAATTCAGCTGCTAGACAACACGGACATAGTGCGTAGGCTAAAGAGAACTAAACCATTTGAGTTAGTGTAGTGTGTAAATAGTGAATTAATAAATAGTAACAATGCTGTGCTATACATATAACACAAGAACAAAGTGTTTTATCAATTATCAGACCCTAAGAAAGTGCTACGAAATTGACCTTGTGTTAAAGTGCAAATTGACACTATTCTTAGATATAATATAATCTATCTCGTAATATATTAAGTTAGAATTAAATTACTTATTAGTCTATTAGGCTAGATTGTAATCAATTAATAAGAACGTCAATTCTTATTAATACAGAAAAAAGAAAAAAAAAAAATCTAGAATATAATCCTCTAATTTGTAATATGCTTGTTTCCGTCTGTCACCAGACTGTATTTCATGATTCGTGATAGTTAAACAGTTCAAATTTTCACAGATGATGTATTTTTATTGCCGCTATAACAACAAATACTAAAAAACAGAATCAAATAAATATTTAATGGGCTACCATACAACAGATATGATTTTTTGCCGTTTTTATAGATAATGGTACAGAACCCTTCGTACGCGAGTCTAACTCGCACTTGGTTGGTTTTTAAAGTAAATTACATTAAGTTAAAATGTATTAACAACTCTATATACTTCCAAGTCAATTGAGAGTCGTCCGGTCTGCACCAAGTGCAAAGGGCAACTGATAGAAATCCGACAACTGACGAAACACGAAGTTTGCCGAGAGACATTAATAAAATAGAAATACCGTACACAATAATGTTTATTCCCGCTGTCATTAAAACCAATTCCTGGCACAATTTTCAACAAATCAGACAAAATGAAATTTCTCATATTAAATTACACTCGAAGTTTCACAACATACTCTCATAACTTTTAACAGACACGGATGGATGGTTACATGCAGTTTGTAGATGTTACTTCATGGAGAATTATTTGTGTGGGATGAGAGCCAATGGTCTGAGAGTATTATTGTATTATTGAAAAGCATTTATTTTATTTTAGTTTGGCTGGAGTTTAAAGTAGATATACAAGAGCAAAATGGGAACGCAACGAAACAAATGATCAGAAAGCCAATTCCCGTAATTCCCTTCAAAACCCTTCGGATGGTGACACCCCAATTACGTTACTCACTTGGAAGTGTGTTACCTCCACAATTGGGGTGCAGGTTTTATAGTATGAAATAGCAACCGCATTATTGATTAAATATCTGAAAAATATACAGAATTTTATGACTACGTGAAAAACGACGCGGTTGGACCACGTGAAAAACAACATGGTTGATCTCAACCAACCATGTCATTTTCATGTGGTCAGGGAAAAAATTGGCACACGGTCGGAACGTAACGGTTCCGGCCTCAACATACGAGTTGTAGGTCGTAAGTTCGAACCCAGACAAGCGCTTTTTATTTTTTTCGCCATTATTGTCCCACTGCTGGGAGTAGGCCTCCCTACCCTCTTTCCACCTCTCTCTGTCCAGAGCTTCCAAGGACCAATCTTTATTAAAGGAGTCCATCTCATCCCACCATCTCCATCTGGGCCTGCCGCGACAACTGATGTCACTCGGAAAGCTGCCACGCTTAAATGGAATTGGGCTGGACACATCTGCCGCATGTCAAACGATCAATGGGCCAAACTTCCGACCCAGTGGGTCCCGCTTAGTGGCAGACGTCATCGCGTCAAGCATTTTACTTTGTGAAAATAATTTTATCACCACTGCTCTCAACACGGTGAACGAAAACATCGTGAAGAAACCGACGTGTCCTAGAACCAAAAATTCATGTAACATCTACCAATCCGCACTGGGCCCGCGAGGTAGAGCCCATTCCCTCTCCAAGAGAAGAAGCCCATTTTCCAGCAGTGGCAACATTATTGGCTGGTTATACTTAATAAATATGGTGCCGTTTTTACAAAGGTATTATACAATATGGAACAGCAGTGGGTTTAGAATACTGAATTCATGATAACAGTTTGCTCGTTGAAATCCCTTACACCCTTTATATTATTAAGAGGCAGTCAACAAAAGAAAGACCAAAGAACAAATATAGTATTTCTATTTTCTTAGTGTCCCTCGGGTATCATCGGATTTCCGAATACAAACGAATGCTAATTTGTCATGTCCAACAATTATTAGATTTATCGTGTATAATAATTTGAATTCAGAACTAAGTACTTTATTGTTATTTTGAACGAATGAATGAATGAATGATATATTTATTTGCAAGAATATAGGTAGCTAAAATAAGTTCTATGGGTTTCACTATATTCAGCATTTCAGCCGTGCAAATATTTAGATTTTACATCTTGGTTATACTTATATTTATATTTTGTTTTGATTTCCATGTGAACTATATAGAGCTGTAAAACTATTTTCCTATCTGTCGTGCCTACAACTTTAGCAGCTTTCCTACCCACCATTAAAAAAAATACAGTAATTAAAAGAGTATTAACAACTCTATACACTTCCAAGTCGATTGAGAGCGTCCGGTCTGCAGCAAGCGAAATCCGACGACTGACGAAATACGAGGTTTGCTCAGAGACATTAAGAACATATTTGTACTGTACTTATCTTTCTACGTATCCATGATCTTTTTCAGTTCAGTTCAGTATCATAGTACAACAAAGATACAACCTTCTTTATTTACAAACAATACCATCCTATCCCTCATTCTTCATTTCATTCTTCCTTTATTTACGGACCCGAAAAGGAAAGACAATGATCCTCGTAACACAATACACCATTACATCAAAGGTTGGTTGTAAACTATGGCACAGAATCGTACAGAAGGGTGGCTCTATACGACGAATGAAAACAGGCTCACACCATACGCGTAAACACTTACATTATAGACTACGTTGAAGATAAGGAAGTTTGGCAATAATTCCTTCTGCACATGTGGCTTCCCTGTACCCTAATAGCGTAGTACACGATCAATCACAATCTGTTTCGATTTGAAACAGATTGCTAATCCATTGCTTCATAAGTTGGAAAAAAAATCTGCTCAACAACGTCAATAACTCAATGAATATTGTTGAACTGTCAAAATGAAACAATGTAGTGATAATTAATTGTTTGTAAATGTCTATTGACTGCTCCCAAATTACGATGATTATTTTATATTACTTTTTTTTACAAACTTTCTTGACATAATCTTTTCATAATTTGACATTATATACTTACCTACTATATTCTAAATTTTTAATGAAATTAGATTTGTAACAGCTGTAGTGGCAGTCATGTCATTCGGTTTAAATACCTAGGTCCTTATTTTTATTATTTTATTTATCTTTTATATACCTAGATAATTTTCTTTTAGTTTACGTGAATGTGAGAACGTTGTAGACTTGTGGACCATTTTTTATTTTGCAAAGTACCTAGTACTTGTTGATAGGCCTACACTGTCCTTTCATACCAATTAACACTGTAATTTGAAAACATTGTAGAAACCATTTATTTTTTAAACAGTAGGTTACCGTGGAGTTTCTTGCCGGCTCTTCTCCATGGGAAGCGACCAATTGGAACCGTGCACCTAGCTTCTGACGTTTCATAAGTGCCCATGTAGGTTTATGAGAAATAAAATATTCTGAATTTGAATAACATGACGGCTGTATTTTCCGAAGGGTTGGGCAGAGATGTACTGAGAGTACACCCACATATCGCTATTTTTATAAACGTCACCGTGTGAACTTCGTTAGTTTATAATCTATCGGTATTATTTCCGTTAGATTATAGACTGTCAAAAAATTGTGAACTGCAACCTTACAATTACAACTTTACAATTGTACCATGCACAGCTATTTGCAACCATTCGACAGTACTTAATTTGTCTTGCCCCGGACAGCAACCATCAGTCGTCAATTAAATTTAAACTGACAAAATTTTCGGGTTTTATATTTGTGAACATCGTTTACAGGGCTCCTTCGATGGCATATTTTTTTTTTTGGTCTGGATATCTCGTAGTTGACCTCTGAGATCATGACTACTTAACCGGGCTTTCCTGTGGGTGCTTTAAGCTACTACACTTAAAACCTCCAGCCAGGGGTTATTCAACTATGCTAATTAAAACTAGGTGAATGCTCGCTAAGGGCACCCCCTGAGGGGTACGAACCTCGGCTTAGGGCGTCAACCGGAAGGAGGACATCTAGGATGGGACGGGCTGGATCAAAGTTTTGATCATGATTATTAGTCGGAGAATTTAAAGCTACGTGCTCAGCTGCAACAACTGCTGGCACCTCGTTTTCGAGCAAGGGTCGGGGGGGAGTATCATTTACTCGGGAACGCAGTCGCAATCGCAAAGGACTTCGGCACGGTGGCGAGGTCGGAATGACGGGAGGCGTCTGTTTTTGTACACTGTGCTGGTTTCCCTACTGCTCTCCTGGAGGAGGGTAATTGGGTCGTCAGGGTCGGTAAGGATTCACTTAGGGTGGCGAGTTCGATTGATACTAGTTTAGGAGCATAAGGAACAGGGTGTAAAGTTCACTCATCCACCATAGAAAAGGGAGGATCCTCCGACCAGACGGGTGTTGTGTCTGGCGGGCAACTGCCCATCAGTTTGAAGTTGAAATCTTGTATGTATGTCGATCGCTCGGTAAACTCTAACTGCGCGATGCAGGATTTGTGTGACGTCATGTCTTTGATACGTAGTTCTTATGTGGCGGTGTAACCGCTACACTAGAGGGAGCGTAACTAGCGGCCTCGACAACCAGAGGGTTGCGATGTTTGGCGGCAATTATTTTATTGATGTTCGATTCTCGTACGGAAGCGTATCAAATGGTTGTGATATAGCTATGCTGAACAGGTTAACACTGTCATCAGACTCTTTCGGAACAGATCATATCTCGATTTATTGACAGTCACGAGTGTGCACTTGCACTGTGTATGTGAACCGTGTCTATAAGTACGTGCATTTTCGCTTTGTATGGACCCGATCACCCGACCTTCTACATTACTCTCTCTGTGACTAAGGAAAAGCAACGTATCGCGTGAGAATATCGTGTAACTGTATTTTGGTTAGGCGTTATCGGTGTTTTTATTCCTTTGTTTTTGGGAAACTATTCTTACTTGTAAAGAACAAAGGAATGTTTTGATGGATGATAGATTTGAGTGCTAATAAATTAAACTGGACTGATGAAATACATATATACTTAAATATTAAATAAGCAATATTTAAATAATATATTTATTTATTTGTAATCACGATCTCGAAAACGGTGCTAAACGATTTCGATGAAAATTACCATAGGAGGTTACGGGGGCGAAAAATCGATCTAGCTTTGTCTCATATCTGGGAAAGTTCGTTTTCTCCGTATTTTCACCCGAGCAGAGCTCGGTCGCCCAAAGTTTAGAACAAGATGGCTGCCTTAGAGTAATGACATGGCAGCATGGAATTAGTAAGTACCTACTATAATGGCAGCATGGAATTAGTATGTACTATATATGGAATTAGTATGAACTTTCTTAAACTATTAAATGAGCATTCTCTATTTTCACCAGAACAGAGCTCGGTCGGCCAGGTACTAGCGTATAATATGTATGTATAGTGTAACAAGTTAGTAGTGCTGGTAGTGAAAGCAATTGCTTACAAGCAGTGTTATGTAGTTTCTCTTTGAATAGTTATGCTAGCTCTTTTCACGTTTTGCCCAAAATTCTATAATTACAGGTTTTGCTACTATAAGGTTTTTTCTCGATATAAGTATTTCTTCACTTTAAGTTCAAGAAATAGAGCAGTGGTGGCCCAGTGGTAACGGCCGCGACTTACGAGTTGTAGGTCGTAGGTTCGTACCCAGACAGGCGCTTTACTTTGTGTAAATTATTTCATCACTACTGCTCTCAAAACGGTGAAAGAAAACATCGTGAGGAAACCGGCATGTTCTAAAACCGAAAATTCGAAGACATGTGACATCTACCAACCCGCACTGGGCCCGCGTGGTGGATTACGGCCCACTCCCTCTCACTGAGAGGAGGCCTGTGTAACAGTGGGAACATTTATAGGCTGATGATAATGATGATGAAGTTCAAGAAAATATGCTTAGAAAGTATTTTAAATTGTAGAAGACGCATTGGTAGGTCGCGACCACGCTTTGTGCTTAAGAAGCAGGTCCCTCAACCATGGTTAAATCTGCCTATGTTGGGGTCAGCTTCCAGTCTAAAGAAGAAAGAAAGATTTTTTTATTTTGGGACACGCACAGGAAATAGATACAACAATAAAAAAATAAAAAACTAACAAAATCATGAAAACAATAGCAATATAACATTAAAATTAACAATAAAAAAGAAAACCTGTGCGAGGCCAAAATGCTCTTTTCTCAGTAGGTTGCTACGAGTCTAACTGGATGCAGCTGAATACCAGAATTTTACATGGAGCGACTGCCTATCTGACCTCCACAACCAGTTACTGGGTACTACGATAACCCTTGATAAGACTGGTTTTAAGATTTTCGGGCTTCTGACGACCCATAACGACTGTCAAAGATTCACCAATGACAGCCGAGACCAACGGCTTAACGTGCTTTCCGAAGCACGGAGGAGACTCAGTAATGTACAGATAGTTACCCATTCACGGACCAACTCAGGCAAGCATAGCTCAACCTGATGGATCGACCCGTGTGGCTGTTATCACTTAGCCACGACGCCGACGGTACGGTGTAATTTTTGAGCCTGAAAAGCAGGCCACACGCACTTTGGATGCGTTTTCGTACGAATTTCACTCGTGCGTACACGTACGAACACGCACAAACGATCCCGACCTTCTTAGTACGAAGGAAGCGCGCAGACTGGGTGCGACTTAATTGTACGTATACGTACGTATAGTTCTGACATCCGAAAATAATACAGACGTGTTGGGATTTGTTCTTTTTGACGGAGAAAAACGTATCCAGTTGTACTCAATTCGTACAACCATGGTCGTACACACAGCTACACATCAAGCTATACATTTCCAGTATAAACTAACCTCGCATTGTACGGAAATCCTATACAATGCGAGATCAGCATAAACTGGTTTTGTATGGTTTTAATGTGTAGCCGGCTAGACATTAAGCGTACGCACGAGTGAAATTCGTACGAAAACGCATCCAAAGTGCGCGCGGCCTTAATTAACCAAATCAGAATTGGTGTGTTAATGAACGAAAAAAATGTTACCTATTTTTTAAAAATAAGGACTCAATTGCTCCGCCTTCAATATCACCTGTGCCCAAGCAAGCAAAAATACGAAAATGCACACCTAAATACTACAAAAAAAAGGCATAAAATAATTTCTAAGTTTCTTCCGAGATAAAAGTCTTAGCACAAATTACTTTTGCTCTTCCTCTACCGTGTGAGACAAAATATATAGTGGCAACATACGGAGAAAGATAAGGATGTCTGCATTTTTACGTATTTAGAGGTTTTTTATTAGGATATTCTAGTTGGGATTCCGTGCTCGCAAGTTAGTAGGCCATTTTCTATTTTGAGTGTAAACACTTTGTCTTTCTTAATAATTAATTTACGAGTTTTGTTTGTTCCAATTTATTAAAAAATACAGAGTTTTTCCAAACTTAAGTGGCAATGGGCAGGGCACATTGCTAGCAGAATGGATGGCCGATGGGGCCGAAAGGTTCTGGAGTGGCGACCGCGTACCGGAAGACGTAGCGTTGGAAGGCCTCCCAAAAGATGGACCGATGACCTTGTGAAGGCCGCAGGAATCCGCTGGATGCGGAAAGCACAGAATCGGTCGAAATGGAGATGCTTGAGGGAGGCCTATGTTCAGCAGTGGACGTCTTTCGGCTAAAATGATGATGAATGATGACAGAGTTTTTCATGTGATCATGAAGGTGTGAGAGAGAAATTCTGTATTTTTTTCAGATATTGAATTACTAATGCGTTTGCTATTTCGTACTATAGAATCTGCACCCCAATTGCGAAGGTAACACACTTCCAAGTGAGTTACAAAATTGGAGTGTCACCATCCAAAGGGTTTTGAAGGAAATTCATAATCCATTGCTTATTATTATGTTTGAAAATTCCATCTGCTCGGTAACTTTAATATCGCAATGAATATTGTTGAATTGTCAAAATGGAAGGTAATTTACATTTCAAGTATAATAAGCAATTAAGTTGCTAGTCTCAACGCGATAAGAATTAGAATAATTTTATTGGTTCATTGTTACAAAATAAATTTCTAAAATAATAATATTGTATGTTTACTGTAACTAGAATATTAATTAACATAGTTAATAAAAGTGGTCCCCAAACTAGGCAGCGCCTGTATCTTGGGTAAATTTTAATTCGAGACATGTTTGCGTTAACTTAAATTTAATTTCAATGTCAGTTTAATTTCGAAATATATAATATCTTAAAAAAATTACTTGTGAAATAAGAACCATCCTTACTCTAAAATAACTAATTTAATTCCGAATATAATTGTTTAACTTCAAAATAGATTTAATCCTCAAATGAATGTTAAAGTCGTTACCCCAATATCATAATCTAAAACTGTTTTATAAAACTACATATTTACAATATTTCAGGGATAAGGAAAATAATATGAAACACCAAGATATTTTGTCAGTCATTTATATTTCTTTGCCAACATCAAATTCAATATTCTACACCATACCATCACATCTCCTACCCCACATAATATCACAATTCAATCCGTATTCTAATATTTACCATGAAACTAACAGGTTACCTTAATTTACAGTAGATCTCCAACCAATACTGTGCTAATCTATCTTTTTACCGACACAGCCATTAAGCACGTCTTACTGTCACGAGCGCCCGACCCAGAAGGTCGTTATTTCCTCATTTTTACATATCGAATCTTTGGGTGTTGCCAGTACAATCTTCAACAATTACGTATTAATAAATTGTAACCTAACACTTGGCACAAAATCACAAATAACAATAAACAAATAATTTAATTTAAACAAAAACGAATCGACTCGAAGTTGTTGTTTGCATAGAGGCTGTGCCAAACAGGTTTGTCCAGGTCAGTATGCTAGACAACTAATGCCTGATGCTGAATCTGTTAAATCTATTGTGAGTTATAAAATATGAAAACCAGAATACCTACCTATAATTAAAATAAATAAATTATTGTCATTAGACCGGTCACTTTAACTACCTTAACTTTATCTTAAGGCAAACGTTCTACAATTTGAACCTCCAACTTGATGATCAAGTGTAGAATCTGTGACCCTCCGAACCACCATAAAAACTTAGGAAATAATAAAAATAAAAATAAATCTTTGTTTCTCCATACATGTATACATTATTTTGATCAAACAATGACTTCAGTTTGTGCTCAAAACCCTGACTTCTAAACTAGGTTTATTTAACTGTATCTTATAAGCCAGTGTTCCTGATGTGCATATAGAAAATTGGACAAATTATACACAATAAACCATTAGGGCAAGTCCAAGAGAAACAAAACAAGTGCGAGTCGTACTCGCCCATGAAGGGTTCCGTAGCAGCAAGTAACGATAAGTTTACGATATATGACGTATTAAAAAAAAACTACTTGCTAGATCTCGTTCAAACCAATTTTCGGTGGAAGTTTACATAGTAACGTACATCATATATTTTTTTTAGTTTTATCATTCTCTTATTTTAGAAGTTACAGGGGGGGGGACACACATTTTACCACTTTGGAAGTGTCTCTCGCACAAACTATTAAGTTTAGAAAAAAATGATATTAGAAACCTCAATATCATTTTTGAAGACTTATCCATAGATACCCCACACGTATGGGATTGATGAAAAAAATTTTTTTGAGTTTCAGTTCTAAGTATGGGGAACTCCAAAATTATTTGTTTTTTTTCTATTTTTGTGTGAAAATCTTAATGCGGTTCACAGAATACATCTACTTACCAAGTTTCAATAGCATAGCTCTTATAGTTTCGGAAAAAAGTGGCTGTGACATACGGACGGACAGACAGACAGACAGACAGACAAACAGACAGACAGACATGACGAATCTATAAGGGTTCCGTTTTTTAACGGAACCCTAAAAAGAAAAGGGAAACGTAAAATTATTTAAAAAAAGAAAACAATAAATGCAAGTGTCGTGTATGTCTCAAGTGTGCTTGTCTGGAGTTATGTGTGTGTGAGTGTTTAAGGGAATTGGAATGGGAATTTAAATGAGGTCACATCATTCACCAAAATCAATACAAAATGTAAGACTAAGCTATAAGAATATCACTATAGTAATAATAAAGTAAACCCAACATTTACTTCGTTTTACCGAATTTAAAACGCAAAAATGAATAAAATATTATACTACCCACTATAAAACTTCAAGGCATGAACTTTATGGTAAACCAGAGCTGAACAAATTTGGCGCCCAACGTGGGGCACGCTGTCCAGTAATTCAATTTTGCAGCTTTGCATTTAAGCTGCGGCCTAGATAAATGAGGACATAAAAGTGAAGTTTTTATGCATGTTACCGGTATTTGTGGTTTTAATATGAGTAACGGTAAAGTTTTAATATAATTAGGAACAAATAAATGGTAGAAATATTTTAAATCTGCACAAGATAAAAAAATAGCAAAAAAAATAAAAAAATGTAAAAGCAACTTTTTGGTATAAAAACTATTCAAATACATCGTATTTATTGAATTCACCTTGTTATATAATACAATATTCACAGTGTATAGGTATGTATTAATAATATTATGTAAAATATTAAAAATTTGCCTACTTACCTACTTATCTCTCCGATTTCGTAGGAGTCGAAGCAATAATGATGAAACACAAAATACAATTTTTTTTCAAATTAATGTTTCATCAAATCTTTCATGCTACTTCGAACTATATGAAATTGCAATAAATTCAATACTTTAATAAATTGTGATTCATTCTTCAATACGATATTGGCGCCCAAATGGGACTCTAAGTAAATATGCTCGGGTATGATATTTTCATCAAACAAATAACTGTATTTATTACAAAATGTCAAATATTTTTCGTCAAAATTGCATTTGTTGTGAAAACTGAAGCGTAAACTGTGCATTTATTACTTCAATTTTAGATCTCATACAAATAAATGTTTCTGTTTGAAAGTCGTTATTTGAATAGCATTGGAAATGTCTAACAACATATTTAAGCAAATGATGAGATTGAGTTTTATATAAGTCAGGTCAATACTGACATTTGATAACAATGCTTAAAAGTTATTGATAACTAAGCCTTAGTAACTAACAAAAGGCCTAAGTAAACAATTTGATTAAAATAATAATGTGGTCTATCACATTTCCTTTCCCTTAAAAAAACCTACTGATTTCAAAATAACAAAAGTAAACTTTGCTTTGACAATGAAAATTTAAATCTGAATCCTATTAATTTTAGATGAGCTGGCCTTAAATGTTAATTAGTAGTAAATGCCGCTGTACTTACTCTAAATAAATTAGTCGAAACCATTCAATGAGCATCTTTCTTATCTGTAACAATTTAGGTTATAAATAAGCTTAAGGCAATAAATAACAGAAAGAAGTCAAAGACGGGTAAAACTTATTGGCGCCCACCGTGGGACCGCAGTAAATTTAAATACCCACAGAATAATGGAATTATTCAATTTTTGCTGAGCAGTGTGGCCCAGTGGTAATGGCCGCGACTTACGAGTTGTAGGTCGTAGGTGTTATGGTTTTTGGTTGTGATGCGTGGGCAGGGTGTCATAAGCTATGCAATAAGACGACCAGACTCTTGTGTAAATACGTGTATTCATCCATGACGGACGTTGGAATACAAACAGGAACGGGAAGGCATGAAGACCACAGATTATAATAATTTAATGCCGGATACATACGTAACAGTAGGTTCGAATCCAAACAGGTGCTTTACTTTGTGTAAATTATTTCATCACCACTGCTCTAAAAACGGTGAAGGAAAACATCGTGAGGGAAACGGCATGTCCTAGAAAGGAAAATTCGAAGACATGTGACATCTATCAACCCGCACTGGGCCCGCGTGGTGGATTATGGCCCACTCCCTCTGACAGAGAGGAGGCCTGTGTCCCAGCAGTGGGAATATTTGTAAGCTGATGATGATGATGATGATGAACGGAATTAATTTAGGCAAGCTCTTATTTAAAAATTAAATATAACGTCTACAAAAAACTTTATTACAACGATAATTCCTCATACTCAAAAGTTTATATTTTTGGTGTGTTAACAGAAATTGTGAAATACGAGTAAGTAAGAAAATGGTAGAATACAAGTTAAAGAATCTGTTAAACTGTCAGTCACTTGGCTACATATTTTATCAAATTATTGCAGAATAACGGTTTATTTAATGAAAAGTAATAAATATTTCAATAACTATAATAAATACTTATTACTTTCGTTTTAATGAAACAAATATTCATAACTATTCTAGGAATGTTTTAACCTCTCGTATGTCGTAATTACAGAATCATTAAAAAACGTGTGGCACTCGGAGACTGCCGCGGTAAAGCTATTACATAGCATTTGTAACCTCCATACTTCCTATTTGTCAACGCTACACTTGGGATAATGCCGTGATGACATAAAACAAAAATTACGTTCCCATGACAACATCACGTTGTCATGGGAACCGTCATTACATGGTAGGCGGAGTGGGGGTGTTAGGTTTTTTTCGTTACGGAATTTCTCGATTCGGTCGCCGCGCTCAAAGCCCGTGATAAAAGCTATGCTTAAAAACCATTGTGTCTCGCGTGGATCCACGTTCCATACGAATGGTTAAATCTATTATGTTTATTTTATTTATTTTGCAGTAGGTAACAATACATTGAGAAAGTAAAAGCGCGATAAAGCCAGTAACAAAATAAAATATTTGGTCTTATTTTACGCATTATCTTCAATAAAGTCGGGGGCGAACCTGTCAAATAAATGAGGTTCTCCCAAAAACACTCCTATAAAGTAATTGGAAAGGGTGTTGAGAACAATAAATAAGTAATTCGTTTCTTTGTAATAAAGATAAAACTGATACAATAAGTCACTTTTCGTAGAACATCTTTAGACAGTGCATGTCTAAAGATGTTCTATGAAAAGTGACATGCATGTTTTATTGTTCTGTTACTCGAGTTATTTATCTTTTTGTATGCACGTGTTTCTGTGACAGATAAACTTATTTTTCTTTCTTTCTTTTCTTTTACTATTTTATTTTATTTGTTCGGGAAAATAAACAGTTATACATTAAAATGTTACACTAAGTTATAAATATACGAGGGTTACAAATGTATCGCCGCCCCCGCAGAATAAACGCGCAAGTGTAAAAAGTCAATTTTACAGGAAAAATAAAAAACCTAAATTGATCCATAACTTTATGACTACACCGAATAGAAGTTTGTTTTTTAAGTCGTTTAAAAGATTTTTTTTTTTTGTAGATAATCTAATTAAAGTTAAGTGTTAAACAGGTACTGTTTTTGAGTCATTGATAAAAAAACATTTTACAGAAATGTTTTAGTTTTTTTTTTTAACGTTAATGTTACTTTGAGTTATTTTTTCTTATAAACTATTGTTTTTTTTTGTTTTGCAATGTATTATTACTTGCGTTTTTCGCAGTACAGTGATACCGTTAATGGGCTATTACGCGTTTATTCTGGTGCAGTCGAAAAAATTCTGATAATGTAATAGGTAATTAAGTTTTTATATCATCAAGGTCGGAATTATAACATTATGTTACGGTATATCGTGTGTATGTAACTTCGTAAATAATTGATGTAAAAATCTGGAAAAAATTGAGGTGATGTATTTTGACCTATACATAACGAATATGGATTAACATCAAAACCGCCTCAATAGCACTTACGCGTTTATTCTGCGGGGGCGGCGGTATAACCTACGACATTTTCCACAAAATATTAAAAGCTATATCTAACAATGCGCTATTCTAAGCTGCTAAAACAGAAAAGTAGTTAGTATTGAACTAAAACAAAGACAGGCATGCAAAGAACAGAGAAGGAGAGAGGGAGAGAATGAGTAAATATGAATAAAATATATATGAGTATATATTATGATTCAAAATTGTTTTGTATATTACACTTCTTTACTATGCATTAATTTTTATAGATATTTTTATGAATTAATCGGTTTAAAGTTTTTCTAATACACAAAGAGAACCAAATAAAATGAAAAGTGTAAAATACACAACATGGCATACCGCCATTTAAAAAGATTATTTTTACTTATTATTCGCAACACGGATACAACTATAAAACACAGACTATCAATCCATAAATAAAACAGAATAAACTTCGATTTATTTCACTATAAAACAAAAACTTTTCCTATAAAACCTCCAGTAATTTCGGAGATTGAAGAACTGATAAAACAAAAGCCGGTCAAGAGCGAGTGGGACTCCCGCGCCGAGTGTTCCTTATCATTTAAAATTTGCACTCTGCCGTGTAAAATATTGGTCAGCACCATCTCTTGATCGATAGTGGAACTAGTGTAATTTAAGTTAATGATTTCTGAAAAAGTGTGCTATTTAGAGACATCGTTTTATTTTTCCAGTAATCTTTACATAAACTTCTATCTCATAAAATAATTTCAGATTTTTCTCTATTCACTTTAGAGATAAAGGGCGGAAAACTATTTTGGTAAACATTTTTCGTCAAAATTCGAAACAATACGGCCTAAAAAAAATGTTTAAGAATGTGCAAATAGCGCCCTTTCATTTGATTCTCCACATGCTCTAGTAGCCCAACTACGAATTTTAAGACCCCCGTTCAGTCCCTATTGCAAAAAAAAGTATAAATAGTTTTATTTCTTTCTTAATTGCAGAATAGTTGGGCAAACGTCATCTAAAACTATTCCAAATTTCAAGTTGATAGCATTAGTAGTTCTTGATATATCCAGCTGTGACAGACAGACGGACAGACAGAGTCCGCACCATAAGGGTTCCTTTTTACCATTTTAGTACGAAACCCTAAAAACGGCTGTATACCATCTGTGGACCCACCATTTTATGAAAATAAAGTAAAGATGGCAGCAATAAGGATGGATTACTGTCCGAGAATGTATTGTGCGAAGGAAAATGAGGGTTCTATACCCCGTTTGAAATAAGATTAGACATTTAAACAAACTTTTTTTACTGTCCGTTCAACCGATTTTGACTTCTATACCGTAGGCATAAGGATGGCATTAAAAGCAAAAAAAGTGGTTACAAACCAACTGTTTACTGCAGCTGCCATTTGTCATGCCATCAACGCAATAGAAGTCAAAATCGGTTGAACGGACTTTAAAAAAGGTTTAGTTAAATGTCTAATCTTATTTCAAACGGAGTATAGTTTATTCGTGGATTTGTTTTATGCTGTGAATAAATATTTGCCATGCAGTAGGTATTACCTATAAACTAACCCATCTGTACGGTCAGGGCCGTCTTTACCCGGGGGTGCAAGGGGTGCGTAGCACACGGGCGCAAGATCTTAGGGGGCGCAAGCCGATCGAGTCGACCGATTTGTTTTCAAATCGAACGTAGATTTCAAAACAGACGAAACAATATCGTATGATCGGCCACCTATAAACCCTTATAACTTTTGAATTAGTGATCGACAAATTCTGATATTTTTTGTGTTACACAAATTAAAATCCCTGATGGTGGCCATGCCAGTGTCAGTCACACCACAATACCTACCATTAAAAAGTTTGTCAACATAAATAAGAAAAATTGAATTTGATGTTTGAAAATGATACCTCATTTTATTGTGGAGTAAGTTTAGCTTAGAAAAAAATGGAACACAATTATTTTTTTGCCATTGGGGCACAGGCTGATTTTCGCACCCTGGCGCCCAATATGGTTAAGACGGCCCTGTGTGGTACGTACATGGTTTTGAAAGATGTATTTTTGATGCAATAAGTTAGTTAGTAGGCTCGCGTATTTGCACTTTGATCGCGACCAACATTTGAAAGTGCATTGTCATACGACGGAGCCTAGATGATGCATTTTTGTACTGTTGTACATAATTTAATTAGTGTTCAATTAGACGTGATTTGAGTCGGACAACTTGCATTTTTATTAAGATTCATTCCCGTTGAGCATTCATTGACATTCTTTGCATTTTACTGACATTCTCTGCATCCTTGCATTTTGCATTTACATTGACATTAATGTTTGGTTAATACGCCGAACATTATTTTTTTGGTTACTACGCCGCCGAACATTACACACCGCTTATCTAAATTACTTATCCTTTTTAGAAAGATAGAAAAAATTGTTTACTTCTCACAATATATAAACCTAGTTTTCTTTCCTTCAATCAATCAATCTGCCTAGCCTTTTCCCAACTAATAGGGTCTAACAGTCAACCTAACTAGATGCACCAGAATATCAGGTTTTTTTCATGGAGCGACTGCCTATCTGACCTCCACAACCCAGTAACTGGGTAATACGATACCCCTTGGTAAGACTTTTGGGCTTCTGACGATCCGTAACGACTGTCAAAGAGACACGAATGACAGCCGGGACTAATGGCTTAACGTGCTTTCCGAGGTATGGAAAAGTCTCGTCACCCATCCACGGACCAACCCCGGCAAGCGTAGCTTAACCTGATGGATCGACCAGTGAGGCTGTTGTTACTTAGCCACGAGCTCCTGTTTTCTTTCTTTATTTATGATACTGAATCTGTCAGCATAAATTCGAAATTAAATAAAAATAATTGTCATAATGTAAATGTAATGTCTATAATAATTAGAAGTAAGGTTACAAAATGTGAACACGAATAAATGTTTTCAGGATTTTTGAATCCTGTTTATCCGCAATGACCAGTAGGATGCTGTTAGTGCCACCCCGGACTCTGCTTAATAACGACGCGAGCCGCTTGCGCACGACGGCATGAAACCCGTCTACCCTGGCCTCCGCAAACATACCAGAGGCACTACAAAAGCGGAGCAGCCCTAACAACATCCTAAATCCATTGTTATATTGGACACGTGGGGCATTGAGCGGCCTCTGCGGATACCTAAACCACAGGCTGCACGTGTAGAAAGTCTGACAGTAGGCTCTAATTTTTTTTGTTTTTAATCACTGACGAAAAATTGCAACGCATGGGGTTCAGAATCATGTACTGAATACATGGTAACAGTTTTCGTGTTAATGTCCCTGCCAACCTTTATCCGTAGCTATAAGGGTCATTGTGCCACAATAGTGCTGGGTAATCTACAACATGTAAAAAAAAAAGTGAGGGTGTTGTCAGGTATCATACTAAGAGTCTATTTATGTGCTAAGTTTTAAGAAAAAGAAAAAAAAAACGTTACATTTTTTTTCAATGCGTAATTTTACTGGGTTATATTACATGGGGCGCGGGCGGCGGCCATTTAACGTGTGTTTACTAGTCATAACTTATGACCCCTGTTGGTTGGTTTTGGGGTAATTATGGTACTAAAAATGTGATATTTAAGTAGCAATAACTTATTTTTTTTAGCTCGTGGCTAAGTAATAACAGCCGCACGGGGCGATCCACTAGGTTAAGCTACGCTTGCCGAGGTTTGTCCGTGGATGGGTGACCATCTTTACATATCGAGACTCCTCCGTGCCTCGGAAAGCACGTTAAGCCGTTGGTCCCGGCTGTCATTCTGTGGATCTTTGACAGTCGTCACGGGTCGTCAGAAGCCCGAAAGTCTGACAACCAGTCTTACCAAGGGGTATCGTATTACCCAGTTACTGGGTTGTGGAGGTCAGATAGGCAGTCGCTCCATGTAAAATACTGGTATTCAGCTGCATCCGGTTAGACTGGAGGCCGACCCCAACACAGTTGGGAAAAGGCTAGGCAGATTGATTTTGAACTTATTTTATTTTCAATAGTTATAAGATTTTTTATTACTTTTAGGTAATGTTATTGCAGTACCTATGTGCCCCTTTTGGATCAAACAGAGTTTTTTTACATATTTTATACAAGTACATAGTTTTAAGTTTTCAGTTCTGTCGGCAGTCCCCATGAATGCCTATTTTTTTTACATTTAATATAATATTTGTACCATCGTTCGATGGGTGCTTAAATAAAGATGGTTTCTCTGTAATTTGTACGCTTAATGTCGTAGTTTTTTTTTTTTTTAGATAAATGGTGTGGAAGTTCATGTACCTACATAATTATAAACTTGAAAATCGGTAGTTAAGTTCTTATTGAACCTGCTATTAAACTGTTTGATGTTTTAGAAGCCTTGGTTACGTCAAAAGCCTTGTTAACTTAATTTCTACCAAATAAAATAGCTTTAATGAATAAAAAATATATTTAGTGACGAATTATGAGAAAATTTTCACAAACATCCCATTCTTGAATTTTCTTGAAACCCATGGATTTTCACCTGGACTTAATGGGTGCTTAATTTTTACACTACCACGTCCTGTAAAGAATACGTCGAAATACAGTTCACGCTGTATAGTCTTTTCCGCACGTAATTCTATTCTGACCCTTTTATAAATTATTTGAGATTCTAAGTAGTTCTCTCGTTTCGTGTGCAGATCCTTTTTCACGAAGGGGAAAATAACCATCGAACTAAAAATGGCGAGACAAAATAAAAGGATTTAACATTGAGAAAAACTTTCTGGTAAATTGATGTAATATCTAATAGAAAACTACTTCTTTTAGGGTTCCGTAGTCAACAAGGAACAATTATAGTTTCACCATGTCTGTCTGTCTGACCGCGGCTTAAGTCTAGAAAGCTGTAATTTGGCATAGGTATACACATCAATCACGCCGACGAAGTGGTAAAATTAAAATCATGAAAAAAATAGTTATTTAGGTTACCTCCCCTACACATAGTGATGTTTTTTTTTCTCGTCTATCCCATAGTGTGGGGTGTCGTTAGAGAAATGTTCAAAAATATTGTGAGTATATGAAAACCATTTTTGGATTCAGGGTTAAGTTTGAGAAATATTAAGCTTTAACGTGCAAATTTTTGTAAGAGTCAAGTGTCTCCCCCCCCCGCGTTGCCAGCTAAATGGTTGGTATTGGATATGTAAAAAAATTCACGGCATAGTATAAATAACGAAATTAAAAGAAAAACTATCACAGCTAAGTAGGCTCTACAAATTAACGAGTAATAATCGACCATGAGAACATGTTTTTCTACAACAATGTTAAGTTTGTTCTTGGGATAAATGTCATCCCAACTACGGAACTCTTCATTGTGCGTGGTCCGATACGCACTTAACCGGTTTTTTGAATAATTCTCTAGTAACCGATAAGTATCATCGTCTCGAACAAAATTTAAAGTTTTGATATCCAGAATTTCATCCAAAAAAACAATGGGCACCGCTGCACAGTTGATCGTCTCCATAGAAGAGATTGGACTTAGGCAGCTAGTGAAATCAAACTCGATATTTAAAAAACAATGCTGTCGTATCCCTTTATCAAATACCTACAAATTTTGTAATGAGACTTTTTCTAATTGGACTCATATTTCAGAAGAAAATTAATAAAAAGTGTTTTCTTTGTATGGAAATGGACACTTAAACTCCCCCACCGTCTGAGTTTCGCCTTGTTTCGAGTAGTCATTTCTATAATTGGTATCTATCTACTAAATGCCACCTTTTGTCCAAAGACACATGGTGCCCCAATGGTGCACTTTCTGAGATATAATCGATTTTCGTTTTATCATAAAAAATACAATACCATTAAAAATACAATACATTTTTTTATAGGAATACGATAGCATTTTTTTTTTTTTAAATATCGATTTTGATTTCACAAGCTGCCTACGTCCAACCTCTTCTATGGGGATGATCCACTGTGCGCTGTACATAATAAAAATAGCAAGAATTATTTTTAAATGCCAATCTGAGTGCCTAAAACAATCTTACTTAGAACATTTCTAAAACCTTTATTTTGCTATTTGAAATTCGTGAGTGTTTTTTACAAGAGTAACTTAATCTACATAGGACCGATTTTTCAATTTAACTGTCTTTTTTTCCGACCCAACCCAAAATTAAGTTTACCTCAAAGGTTTCTCTTTCACCAAAATTACGTACTAACACAATTTCACGTCCACACACATTACCATCAAATTATTTTTCAAAATTTTTCGTCACATCGTCATTAAGATGGCCGCCGATGGCTCTTTTGTCTCTGGTCCTACATTATTCGTTCACATCACAATCAACAGGGTACATGTACTAATTATCGTCTGTTGTGTGACGACCTAAACCAACATGGTCCACTGTATAAAGGTATGATAATTAAGGTCAAGAGTATATTTGTTCAGTACTGCCCTCGTGTAATTAAGTTGCGAAGTCATTTTGTACGATAAGTTTCGGACATGGGTATGAAGATATTTTCCTTTGAATATATTGTTGGAAGATCAATCGACGTAACTGATACAAGGGTTCACCAAGTTTGATGGATTAACACCGTTTCATCAAGATCCTAAATTCAGTTTAATGCACATAGGGGTTAATAGTATTAAAATTTGGTTACGTTCTCTCTTCATAATATCGACGGCCACCGATAAAGCTCCCTAAAAAATAGGAGTTTGTATCATGAAATTGTGATATCCAATTAACTAAAACTAGTAAGTCATTTCTTATATACAGTATCCGCTTTTATAATAATTTGCCAAAGTCAGTTACAGAACTAAGCGATGGAAAGTTCAAAACCCACATCAAACGTGTCCTTATCAAAAAAGCATAATAAGATTAAAGACTACGTTGAAGACAAGGAAGTTTGGCAATAATTCCTTCTACACATGTGGCTTCCCTGTACCTCATGAACGGCATAACTATGTTAATGTCTATTAACTGCTCCCAAATTACGACGATTCTTTTATTTTACTTTTTTTACATACTTATTGACATAATCTTTTCATTATTTGACATTATATACCTACAATTTTCTGTATTTTTTTAATCAAATTAGATTTGTTACAGCTGTAGCGGCAATCATGTCAATAGGTCCTTATTTTTATTATTTTATTTATCTTTTATACAGATTCTTAACTTTTAGATTTTGTGAGTGGTGATAACATGTAGGCTATAGACTTGTGGACCATTTTTTATTTTACTAAAGACCTGGTACTTGTTGATAGGCCTACGCTGTCCTCCCATACCTATTAACACTGTGGAAAACATTGAAGAAACCATTTATTTTTAAAAGAGTAACCGTGGAGTTTCTTGCCGGCTCTTCTCCATAGGAAGCAACCAATTGGAACCGTGCACCTAGCTTCTGAAGTTTCATAAGTGACCTTGAGGCTTATGTGCAATAAAATATTTTGAATTTAATTGAATTGATTCATGACACCATACGTAACACATAACACTAGAATCAACTCGAGTATGAGTGACTAAATACTCTCGCAGACAAGCGACGGTGTGACGCGATTCTTGTAAAACAATTTCCAAGAAGGTTTTATAGAAATTGTTCTAGTAGAATCGTGTTGCGCTATCGCATAGCACTTGTCTGCAGGAGCCTTAATACGTTATTTGCCGTTCGTAATAGTTCATCGGCTCTTTATAAATTCAATCTAGTAAGCCAACAACCTGCGACCAAAAATCAAACTAAATCTTTCCAACTTAATTCCAGTTGGTATTACAAAATTTGCCTTATTTATAAAGACTGCTTCACTGTAGCTCAAACTCAAACCATTTATTTCCATTAAACCATTTACAGGCACTTTTGAACTGTCAAAGAGTCCGTCAGTTGGTCAGAAAGTTGAAGCTAGTTGCCCATTCCAAAACGTAGATCTCTATGGAGAAGAACGGGCAAGAAACTCCAAGGACATTCTTTTAAATATAGATATTACTAAGTCCTGGGTATATTATTCTTGTTGCTTTTTTATGAAAACAATGTAAATAAAAATACTGGCCAAGTGTGTGTCGGGCCACGCACAATGAAGGGTTTCGTAGTTGGAATGAATTCATCCCAAGAACAAACTTAACTTAGTAGTTGAGAAACATGTTCTCCCATACATTAATATACGTCACGGTCAATTCTCCAACTTCAAATGTAAGTTTGTAATCGTATTTTTTGTGATAAAACTACAAACTTAACTTGTGCTGTGAGATTCTTGTGATTTTAGGTTAACGGGAAGTACACTGTAGGTTTCGATTTATTTATAAGTAGCAAAATATGTCACATATATAGCCATATATTTTTATTGAGTTGATTTAGATGCTAAATTTTTTTAGAACTCCAAGGGAACATAGATCTCCGTATTTGACATTAATTACAGATTGATAAGTACCTTTACGCGTTCCTGAGAAAATGGATTTTGACAGACGGACAGACAACGAAGTGACCCTATAAGGGGCTTTTTCACCTTTTTTTTGCCTAGGGGTCTTTTTCTTTTTTTGGTACGGAACCCCAAAAATTATTCAAAATATTTACAGGGTGTTTGGCAGAACGTTGAACATACGAAAATGGTGGATGGTGGGGTCATCTGCTACTTACTCAGTCCTAATTTATTTGGCTCTGGCTCCATGGATATTTTTTTTTTAAATGCAAGTTGAAATTAAGATTTAAGTATTTTTTACATCTTTCTGTAAGTTTGAGGACTCATAACTTTTTTTCTAGCTAACATCTGAATAAACCAATAATTTTATAAGAGTCCGCCAACATTAAAGATTAAAAAATAAATAAAAAGATATTGCCTGTTTTACCTATTTTTAATAAAAATTACACTTTAAAGTTAAGAAAGTGGCGAAAGCAAAAAATTTTTTTTTTAAATATCCGGGTTGCCAGGGCCAAATAAATTAGGGCTGAGTAAGTAGCAGATAACCCCACCTATCCACCATTTTCGTATGTTCAACGTTCTGCCAAACACCCTGTAATAATAATAATAGCAACGGGTGTCATAAGGAGTTAAGACACTCATTTCTACAACGTACTACACAAACATGTAGGTGATTTTATTTCAAGTACAAAACATACTCTACAATAAAGAAAACTCCAAAGCGTGAAGTCTTCTTCACGAAACAAAACAAAAGTTTGAACAAATATTGGACAAACTTTTCAGTGGAACAAATTGCTAGAAGGTACAGTCGAGAGCAATGTCAATAACGAAAACGAACAACAGAATACTTCAGGGCATTTTAAAACGTAGCGACAATTTTTCTTACAAATGTTGTACGTACGATTTTTAACCAGTTTTCAACGGGTGTAGACTAAAAATGTTTGTGAAACTCACTGATTTCTGTTTGATCTTTGAAGTGTATACCGGCTTTGTTTTGGACTGTTTTGGTAAAAGGACTTAATCAGGTACTTATTAGCAGTCGCTTGAGTGGATTTCTTCGTTTATTATTGAGATTTTTTGTGAAATCTTTTTCCATCCTTTTCTTTTCATTTAAAAACCAAAGCACTACCTTAAAAAAAAATCCTTTATAAATCTAATAATATCACTACCTTGTTGAAGCTTCAACAATCATTCTTGTGGCTGTATCCTAATTTATATTTTTAAACTATAATAAAATATTAATTTTCAAGTAACATGGACTCATATCGTCAATAACAATTTACTTACAAACTATGTTAGTAATATTTATAAACAACTAAAAAACAAGCAAAGTTCCATGATCTCCAAACAATCAGCCATTAGTAGGCACATGCAGCTGGCTTAAGAAGTAAATGATAGGACAATCCAGTTTGCTAGCAATGACAACCAGAACGCACTCTGCGCAACAGGGATGCTGCACGCTTGCGCCTGATTGCAGCGAAGCCGTCAGCCGTCTATAACTATCATTTTTAACACAATCCGTGCATTTTCCGAGAAAAAGTTCATAAAAGTCTTAAAAAACGAGATCTGTTGGTGTGAACAAAGTCACGGAAAACATTTAGTTTAGTAGATAAACATAAAATCATTCCTATTTCCCCGAAGGGTTAGGCAGCCATATACCTATTTATAGTACACCCACATTTCTCCAGTTACGTTTAAGTCCCATGTAATAGGGGGCGAGCCTATTGCCATCAACCGGGCACAAATCCAGACTCCGAGCTGCTACTGAGAAATTCCGGAAGTAAAACCCCAATAACACTTTTGCCGATCTGGGAATCGAAACCGAACCTAGGATCTCATGTTCAGCTGTAGCGCTTGCGACCACTACACCCACGAGACAGTGTGTCAGAGAGTTTAGTATAGGTTTCATGGCCAGATCTTAGAATTGATCATTTCATGAAATGGTCGATCTTTTCATGAAATGGTTGTGTTTCATGAAATGGCCAGCTAAAATTGACCATATCATTTAAACGTCAACGTTTAATGATATGTCAATCGATGTTTGGCCTTATCATTAAGTAGAGTTTCCATGCAAATATTACTGGCTTTCATTACCTTTAGGAAACTGGGTCAATGGATAACTTTCATTACAGAAGAAAAATAATAATTAATAAGATTGAGTAGTTAAATACTAACTTGTGAAATACGTTCCAAACTCGACGGTCCAAAATAAAATAGTTTTTTAACATTGCGGTCGTTTTTCGAGTGACTTTCATAAAACTCACGTAGCTTAGTACGATACTTCACTGCACTTTTATCTCCCATTTGCATATTTATAATTTGCTTTTCCAATCGAATTATCGTCCGCCGCCATGATGCACAACAAAAACAAAGCGACAGCAACGCCTCTACCGGTGGATAATCTAACTATTCGTATTCGTGCATTAAACTGAGCATATCGTCAATCGTTGAGTATTCAATGATCTGGCCAGACCACATCATGATATGGCCAGCGGTCGATGTTCTATTTCATGAAATGCAACCATTTCGTGAAATTGCCGATAAATCAATTCTAAAATCTGGCCACGACATAGGTACCAGTATACAATTTAATACAAAATAAAGTTCAATTCACAATTCTACCAAACATTACCACAATGCCAGTCCATTGCAGGTAGCATTTAGTACTAACTGCACGGCCATTTTTCTAGTAAATCCTATGCCATTTGTATTTGTGATTGTACCTAACAGCCGCATAGCCAGGTTTACAATGAAAAATGATACTTTGGAATTAACTTTTCAGAAAGAATTTTACGTGGCTTGGTTTTTAAATGGAACTAGGGGAAGTCAACAATTTGTGTGTTATAATATATGGCAATTTATTTTTCATAGAATTATAATGTTAAATCTGTCTTTTCTCTTCTGAGGTTGGATTTCAACCTGACCAAATGTTAATAACCCGTTGAAATTCGAACGGGTATCACGTGTGGACAATTCCCATTCAAAATTTCAATTTTTTCTATTTTTCGGCTATTTCTTTGGGTTTTTCCAAATTTTATTTTTTCTTAAACTCCAGAATTGAGACGAACCACACAAAAAAAAATATATTGGTCGAGCCATTTTCGAGTTTTTGCGAGACTAACGCGCGGAAATTGATTTTTATAATATATCTACTAGCTGACCCGGCAAACGTTGTTTTGCCAATTATTTGTTTGGGGTGGACAACCCTTATCACTTAGGATATGAAAAATAGATAGTAGCCGATTCTCAGACCTACTGAATATGCATATAAAATTTGGTAAAAATCAGTAAAGCCGCTTCGGAGGAGTAAGGTAACTAACATTGTGACACGAGAATTTTATATATAAGATTATATAGATAGATAATGTATAGCGGCAAAAATAGTACCGCCAAGTGGATGTCGAAAAATATGGCATGACCTATTTATTTATAGTTAGAGGAAGGAGAGAAGAAAAACAATTGACAAACGTTGGAATTTTTTGGAAAATATGTAGATATTGATCCCTAGACAGCTTTATACTAGCCCAGTAATGAGACAGTAAGTCAGTCCAGCGCTGACTTGCAACTGGGCTCGTGCAAACACTAGTTTCAACCCAGTCCAGTGCTGACTTTGCGCCCTCAACTCAGTCCAGTTGATTAACTTAACCGTCTATTTTCGTGCCCGATAGCTTCCCCCGCCTGACTTACTGCTGATCTCGTCTACTTGAACACACTGACTGGGTCTGAAATTCTGAGTCACCGGGTCCAGTCCCTCACCATCATCATCAGCAGAAAGACGTCCACTGCTGGACATAGGCCTCCCCTAAACACCGCCACTTCGATCGATTCTGTACTTTCCTTAACCAGCGGATTCCTGCGGCCTTCACAAGGTCATCGGTCTATCTTGTGGGAGGCCTCTCAACGCTACGTCTTCCGGTACGCGGTCGCCACTCCAGAACCTTTCGGCTCTATCAGCCATCTGTTCTGCGAGCATTGTGCCCTGCCCATTGCCACTTAAGTTTGGCAATTACTGTCCATACATAATACTTGTAGAAAAATAATAATTTAAAAACAAAATGTTAAAAATATTAGTCTTAATCTTGTCTTCCTTCTAATGCATGAAATAAAAGGCTTTTTAAGCAATTGCATAGCTTTTATCGCGGGCTTTGAGCGCGGCGACCGAATCAAGAAATTCCGTAACGAAAAAAACCTAACACTCCACCTACCATGTAATGACGGTTCCCATGACAACGTGATGTTGTCATGGGAACGTAATTTTTGTTTTATGTCATCATGTCATCATCCCAAGTGTGGCGTTGACAAATAGGAAGTATGGAGATTACAAATGCTATGCAATAGCTTTACCGCGGCAGTCCCCGAGTGCCACACGTTTTATTTTTTTTTACTGTTACTCTCTGGTTCAGTCACTGCCATTGTATAAACCAGGCATAAGGAACAAATCAGCTGATCAAAGCTTAAAATAAATTTACAGCTAGTTGTTTTAAAGTCTCTTACCTTATTCCAAGAATCTCTGTCTTAGTTACGCGAGATTTAATTAAAAACCAATACCTTTTGTTTGAAAGATATTAACGAACAACGTCATCAGGGTTGGCCATTTTGATTATAAGATTAATCACGCTTCTTGGAACCTGACAGCTGTGCTGACAGTAATCCTTTCTATTTTCTTAATGTCCCTCGGGAATCATCGCATTTCCGAATAAAAACGAATGCTAATTTCCATGTCCATCAATTATTAGATTTATCTTGTACAATAATTTGAATTCACAACTAAGTACTTTATTGTTGTTTTGTTTTGATTTTCGTGTGAACTATATAGAGGTGTAAAACTATTTTCCTATCTGTCGTCGTACCTGCGACTTTAGCAGCTTTCCTACCATTTTAAAATAAATTACATTAAGTAAAAAAGTATTAACAACTCTATATACTTCCAAGTCGATTGAGAGCGTCCGGTCTGCACCAAGTGCAAAGGGCAACTGATAGAAATCCGACGACTGACGAAACACGAGGTTTGCCGAGGGACAAACATATTTTTAATGTAATGGATTATGTATGACGCCGTTCCATAAGAATTTAAAAAGGACGATAAAGTGTGTATGACCATTATAGTATAAGTTTAAATGTAGGTGTAAATAATTTCATCACCGTTGCTCTCACACAATCACACACACCTACTTTTAGGGTTTATCATGTTGCTCCCACAGATTGCAGAAAAGCCAGACACACACACAAAACATCAAAACACAATATTTACACATCAAAACTTGAGACCTTGGAACTGACTTTTTCGGTAATAACGCTGTTTCCTTACGTGATGATTTCAACCAGTCAACTCTTACCGCAAACCGCGTTAAAGAACTTCGTTTCAAAAAGTTTTAATACATCCAGATTGTTCGACAGCCCTAAATGAAATGGAATTACGAAGATAATAGCTAAAGCACACCCCCAAGGCGTTTGATAACCCAATTGTGACGTCGATTAGCTTTGGAAAGGTCAAATATTCAGCCAAGGGTGGCCGCGTTTTTCTAAAAGCTTTATTTTTAGCTGAAATGTCAAGAAAGTTTTAGGTGATTTTGTTTAACTTTTAAAAAGTATTTTCTGTTGCTGTTTCGAGTTTATAATTTGTCTTGGACTACTATTTTACTTCACGTGTGTCGTAAAAGGTATTATGTGAAGTGTGTGTTTGTTAGATTATTAAAGATGTAGTGACGTTACATATGTAATAATGTTTTTAGGGTTCCGTACCTCAAAAGGAAAACTGGAACCCTTATAGAATCACTTCGTTGTCCATCTGTCTGTCAGTCTGTCTATCAGTATGTCAAAACCCTTATTCTCAGAAACGCGTGGAGGTATCAAGTTGAAATTAATAATCAAATACGTAAGTCTACGCAACGGTCCATTGGAGCTCTAAAAAAATTAAAATTCTAAATCAGCGCAATAAAAAAAATGCGGCTATTTATCTGACATATTTTGATATTCGCAAATAAATCAAAACCTATAGGGTAATTCCCGTTGACCTAGAATCATGAAATTTGGCAAGAAGCAAGGTCTCACCGCACAAGTAAAGGAAAAGGTCCAAAAATAGTTCATTTGTAATCAGATAAACAACAATGCATTTACAAACTTACATTTGCAGTCGAAGAATTGACCGTGACGTTTATCGGTAAATAGGAGAACATATTTTTCAACTACAATGTTAAGTTTTTTTTAGGATAAGTTCATCTCAACTACGGAACCCTCCATTGTGCGTGGTCGGACACGCATTTGGCCGGCTTTTTTTTTTTTGTTTCAAAAGATTGAATTTTGCACCTGAAATCCAAAGGACATGAATAAATACTTTTTCTAGTACCCAAAACCTAAATTCAAAATCACTGCTAAAGAATCACATTATGTTTACCGTAGAAAAATATTCCTTTCATAAACATTTATACCCTCGAAAAATCACGCGCGATGCTTTAGTTCCTACTTGATCTCATCGCAGCATTCCTATCGCTTCGGCTTTCAAAGAAAATGAGATAAAGAAGGCTGCATGAATAAAATATTGTAAAGGCACATGTTCACTTACGTGCAGTTTTGTTAAACCGATTTTTCAATAGAACGCTGCGTGTATGGGATGAATGGACCGTGATCATCACTTTTTGTGCAAATTGAATGAATTTTTAAATGGTATTAATTATTATTTTTTTAAATTGGTATTTCATGTAAGAGTTTTTTCAACTCATTGTTAAGGCATTTATTTACTCCCGTTAAAAATATTATTTAAAAAAAAGACAACTTATTGGTCCACAGTAGGTGTTTGTAGTACACGTAATACATATTTAAAAACTATTCACATATAACATTGAAAATACTATAAATTAATCAACAATAAATTAAAATATTCACTACGAACTCACAATTTTAATAAAACTTTAAATAAATTTCATAATTGAACGCTCTAATATTATGAATGCGTCTCTTTTTGTTAATCGCAAATAATTCTTATTATGGGGTCCTAAAGATACTAAATAGCCAAGTAACTGCGACCAACTTGGATGTAGCACTCACTGGTCGCTGCCGCGGCCCGCTTGCTTTGCTCGCTCAGCTCGCGAGTGACAGCGATCAATTCGGCACGCGCGAGGTGAGTTGCTGTTCTAACCTAAACTAACCTGTTTGGTCGGGGTTCACTAACTTAGTTACTGCAACCAACTGTGATAAAAAAAAATTGTTTACTAAAATAATTGTGCATTATTAGAATCCCAAAAACTTATTGGGGAATCATTAATTCAAATAAGTTCACATCATTAGAAGGTCAACAATTTTTTAGAGGATCAATTAAATATTTTCCGTTTCATATTATTTATTACGTTAGAAATAATTATGTTACAGATAATTTATTTATTTATTTATTTATTGACTCGTACCCTAAGACACAACGTCTTAAACGACTCTTTCAGAATTCCAAACGGCATAGAAAACACGGCCGTTCTTTAATACATAACTTGACTGAAAATGTGTAAGAAATACTGTAAAAAAAAATACATTTTTTGTACCCTTTCCTTTTTTTATTTTAAAGGTATAAAAAACGGGTGCGCCAAAGTTCACCTAAATTTTCAACTCCGATAATTGGAAATCCGAAAATGTTCTTCCTAACATTTTTCATCCTAACAATCACAATTCCTAACTACTCTGTCTCTAATGTTCATAATTCCGAAGCATTCAACTTCATAATGTCAGTAGCAATAAACATCTATTATACTTTTATTTGTTTCCCTATATTTTCTCAACATAACCATCTTTTATACTATTATTCAAAGTCATATCTTTTTTGTTTAGATTTCTTTTTATTCATAATAATCAGTATTATATACATTAATTTTTTATTTCGGGTAAAGAACTTTAGTTGAGCCAATATGGACCCCCTGCAAAGATATCCATAGGTTAGGTTAGGTTAGAACTGTGACCAACTACGCGCGAGCCGAGCGAGCGAAGCGAGCGGTGCCGCGGCAGCGGCCGGCGAGCGCTACATCGAAATTGGTCGCGAAATTTTTCTAAGTATTTTTTTCATAGTATTTTTTTCTAAGTATTTTATTCTACCCACATATATTTTTTATAACACTTGGTAAATGTTTCTTTCTGAGTATGAGTGAAAATATTATGGTAATTATGTTTAGGGATAAAAGCGTTATGATAAAAAACAGTAGGAGTTTAAATATATTTACATTAATGATATTATTAATTACAATTTTCGGAAACATGAGTGTTATGAACATCGCCGGTAGCACTACAAATAGTATGAATGAAAACTTTAGGATGAAAAATTTTAGGAAGAGTGATCATTCGGATTACAAATCGTTAGGAAGAACAATTTCGGGTAAAGAACTTTAGTTGAGCCAATATGGACCCATAAAAAACTGTATCTTATCGCAACATTGAACCTTATTTCTATTTTAAAAACTCTTCAGTAATATCGAATAGGAAACCAGAACAAATGAAATTTACCGATGGCAATAAATGTAAACAAGATCCTCGAATCCAATGGACTGAAATCAATCTAATTGAGCAGAAAAACAATTGACAGTATTATAATTACAGTTATTATAAACGTGATATTAAAAGGAGATAGGAGGATAAATTGAAAATTATTATCGATCGTGAATATCAGGTTTGTTTATTTCAATTGTTTGGTGGCTGCGGTACGAGAATGGAACCAAAGCCGCTCACATAAAAGGTAGCAGTCTTACTACACGCCGATTCCTTAGATCGATGTGTGTATGTATGTAATGTGAATGTGTTAGTTATATTTATGTTATTGTCAGGGATGGGCCGAAATTCGGTTCACATTCGGTTCAACCGAATTTCAGCTTGAACCGAACTTCAGCGGCATTCGGCCGAAATTTCGGTTCTGATGCCGAACATTCGGCACAAGAAAAATAATACCTACTTGCACTATTTTGACTGAAATTTAATAGAATTAGAATAGCATTACTGTAAAATAAAATTATGTCTTTTACTCACTCATGGTCATTTATTTTAGTTAGGAAAATTGTAAATGTAAACCTGAAATTAAATCAGTTCTTCTTATTAGTCTTGAAAATCTGTTCTTCTTATTAAGCTACGCGGTAGAAGTGCAGTGTGCGGGCGGAGTACATCTAGCAATAATTGAAGTAAATGCGTAAACAAGTCACGACGTGTCGCTCTCGAGAAAGCGCGCGAAATTGAACTGAAGTTCAGCCGAACTTATCATTTTAACCGAATGTTCGGCCGAAGTTCGGATTCGGTTCAAACCAAATTCGGCCCATCTCTAGTTATTGTATATTATTACGTTATCAATGGTGTATTTCTTCAACTCGTATCTGGATTTTATACATGGCAACATGCCGTTCGCACGGATGTAATAAAATCGCGGCGGGATTTTATCGCGCACTGGATTAACAACTCTCGGTGTTAAGCTGAGCGTTGAGAATCCAACGCGCAGGGACGTACTCTTGTCCCAGCGCGTTGAAAATACACACTGTTGGATTTTCAACTCTCGGCGCTAAACAGAGCGTTGAAAATCAAGTGCACGAAAAAAAATTGCCGCGATTCTATTACGTCCGTGCTTACGTGAGCTAAAAGATTTCATTTCAAAGCATCTTTCAGTAACGTTTCTACTAAATAATAATTAGTCCAATCATTCTGCCTAGCCTTTTCCCAACTATGTTGGGGTCGGCTTCTAGTCTAACCGCATGTCCCTGAATACCAGTATTTTACATGAACGGGCTGCCTATCTGACCTCCACAATCTAGTTACTGGTTAACACAGTACCTTTTCATAAGACTGGTTGTCAGACTTTAAGGGTTTTGACTACCCATATCGACTGTCAAAGATCTACAAATGACAGGCGGGACCAACGGCTTGACATGCTTTCCGAGGCATGCGAAATCAAAAATACGTCTTTAATTGTGCTGGATGTGAATGCTGTTGCACTGTTACTGGATTCTAATAAGTTCCATCCTGTGTTTAATCCAGGGCTTGAAACCGGTTTTGTAATACCGGTTAGTATTGTTCATAAAGCGGATAAAATACCGTTCATTGATTAACCGGTTACGTACAAAACAGTTTCGTAGAACCTAAATATTTTTTCTTGTTTCAAAACACATAGAAATAATTGTATTGTTATGTTCACTATGTTACTGATGAAAGCAGTTTTTTGTTTGTTTTAAAACATTTTGATCATCTATGTATACCTTTATGGAATCACTGGTCCCCAAGTCACAGGCTATTAACCTAGTTTGGGAGCCAGGAGATAATACCCAATGCACTTTATGTTGTTCCATACTGTATTTGTAACATATGTAATCATTTTTTATTGCAATAACATTATCTTATCTTAAATAATTTTGGTTACCGGTTATTACAGAAAATAGAATTTTAAAACTCGCCAACCTGAAGAAACTGGTTTTCTGATAATAAATCTGCTAGTGAGTGCGTAATTGAGTATTCGTTGGTGTAGAGCGAGTGCTTTGTTATTGTAGGTGTAAAAGAGATGGCGTAGTAGGTAAAACTCGTTTATACTGTCGAAACACAAATTAACCGGTTAATTTTGCGCAACAGTATCGGAATTTACAAAAAATCGGTTTCTCCTTTAACCAGTAAAATACCGGTAGCCGCAATCATTTCTGGTTCGAGGACAGTGACCAAAACCGGTTTGGAAAATTAACCGGTTCCGAGCCCTGGTTTTATCTTTGCCATGTTCCCGACAAAAATATTTTGTATCAACCCAATATTATTTCAAGCAATCGTCGAACCGTAAAATAATTTCAGCAATGAAATTACTTCATCGCGAAGAGGCAAACGCTTTTGAGAGCAAGTTCCTTATAAATTGATAGACTATCTTTGAAGTTCTAGGTGAATATTCAAACTTGAAGACTAGACCTCGTTTGAGAGTAGTCTGGAGATCCAATCAACTGAATTGAGTAAATAGAGAAACGTATCGAGTCTGTGTTTGTTTATTTGATAGATATGTTTGTGTGAACAGCACTTGCACTTTGATTTATTTATAGACTTCGATGTGATGATGTGTTAGCTTTTTTTTTTGGTTGGGAAATTATTAAATAACTTCTCCCGCTCTTCGTATCAGACTCTCAATCCCACATTCGCACGGACGTAATAAAATCGCGGAGATTTTTTTCGTGCATTTGATTTTCAACGCTCTGCTTAGCAAAGAGAGTTGAAAATCCAACAGTGTGTTTTATATAAAATCTCGCCGCGATTTTATTACGTCCGTGCGAATGTCGGCTAACTGACTAAAACCCTGACTATAAGTTCCTTCAATTGCCTGTATTGTGTAAGCTTGACGAACCCACTTTTTATGAAGGGTTGAAACATAATGTGGCAATATAGTGTCTGTATAAGTAGCTACAATAAAATAAAAATAATAATAAAATTGTCTAAGGGGCCTCTGCAAGTTGGCTTCGGCCCCTCGTGCGCCTTCCAAAAGGCCCTAAGGTCCCGATATATTTAAACATAAATAAATATACGAGTAGGTAAAAAAATAAAAAATATACCTACGAGGTAATTGCTACGAGTAATGGGTTTAATTTTGACAGTTCACACACGTTCATTGCGTTATTTACGTTGTTGAGCAGACGAATTTTTCAATCTTATGAAGCAATGGATTGGTAATATCCTTCAAAACTTCAGAGATATCTCTGAAAAGCAGTTAATTTAAAAATGGCTGTGATAGACAGATGAACGCGCCATTAATTTTATAAAGGTTCCGTAATTATAGTATTTTAAGAAAATAGCTTCCTACTTACCAAAAATAGAATTATTTATGTTACTGACTTTTATGTGAATGTGATAATTCAGTTTTCATGTGTAGTTTTGTTTTAATTTTTAGTTTTCTGCGACTTGTATTTTTAACTTTGAGTATTAGCTATGTATCCAAATCTAGTAATGATTTTTGCTGTGCCCTGACAGGGTCTACAACGGCTCTTAGCTTTAAACCTTTTTAACATCTTGTTTTTACATTGTGGAACGCAAATAAATGAATATGAATATTTTTTCTTTATTATGAAAAAAAGCTGAAAATTGGAAAAAAACTATTTTTTTTCCTTCTTTCAAACTTATTGTTTTGTCATGGTGGTTCAGCGTCTTGATGATCAGCAGTGATAGCCTAGCGGTGTGACCGTCGGACTGCCAAGTCATAGGTTTCTATTTCGAACTCAAGGCACGCACTTGTGACTTTTCAGATTCATGTGCGTATTGTATAATTATCACTTGCTTCAAAAACAGTGAAGGAAAACATCGTGAGGAAACTGGCATGTTTAAGAGATATTTCTCGATGACATGTGAAGTCAAGTCAGAGGCCCATGTGCAGCTGCACATGGGCCTCTGACTGGTTAGTGACTAACCTGATGTCAGAGTTTTAAAGCTTTAAAACTCTGACATCAGGTTAGTCACTAACCACACAAAAAGAAGAAAAAGCGTCTTGATATCGGAATATCGAAGACCAGCTTTTACCCGCTGCTTCGCCCGTGTGGAGGTCGGAAATTATCCCACGGGATAAAAAAGTCCTAAGTCAGGCCATTGTCTATTTGTATGCCAAATATCCGAATCCGTTCAGCCGTTAAGGTTGTCCGCTAAATTCATCTTAAATTTCCTTCAAATTGCAAACAACGTAAAGAAATTTTAATTTCCTGGGAAAAAGTCCGAATATCGTTAATTTATTTTGTAGTTTTTGAGAATTGAACGTGATGTATATCGATTAAGGATGTTTCGGAAGTAGATTTATCAGAATCGGAACCGGAATCAGAGCTTTTAAATTTGGTTGATCGGTATCGGAACCGGAGTCAAAACCGGTGTCGAAGGTGGAAGTAGAAGAAAGTTGTATTTTGGGAAGTTTTTTTGGTTTTGCCTTCCGCATTTATAGTAAAGTATCTAATGTTATTAAAAATATGACTGTTTTCAAATTTAAAAGGGCACTAAATAAAATGTTAATAGAAAAAAGCTATTACACAATTGACGAATTTCTGAATCATTGACTGATTGACATGCTAATAATCCATTTGATTTTTTTACTTTTATTTTTTGATTATTGCTACCTTTTTGACATTTGATATTTTTGTTATTAATTTGACATTTACTGTAATTTGAACAATTTGAAATTAATTTTTATTATGTATTGTAAAAATTTCCTACTTGTTATTTAAATTTATAATGTCTTTAAATTTTGTAAATTAACATAATAAAATTTGCATGCCCATGTGACGGTAGAACATGGAGGACTTTCTTAATAAAACATCAATGTAATAATTACCCATGTTTGCAAAGTAATAAATGATTTGATTTAATGAAACAATTGAAATACAAAAAATTCAGTCTCTTTAATCAGTCAAATATTAGCGATAACATCCACAAACAAAACAATAAATTGAGACTTCGGGTACGAGTGTGTATAAAATAAACTAAAATTACCCTGGCGATGAGTTAAAACTTGTTTGTACGCGCTCTAGTCACATGCATCGCTGCGTTTCGAACTTCGGTATAACTGCAATTCATAATTATTGGTACCGAAGTAGGATTCGGAGGTGTAAAATTTATCGGAAATTCCAACATTTCGGAACCGGAACCGAAACTCCACAACATCCCTGATATCGATGTATGGGAAAACATGTTTTGTAACTACAATGTTAAGTTTGTTTTTGGGTTAAATTTATCCCAATTACAGAACCCTTCATTGCGCCGATGCGGTCCGACATACACGTGACTGGTTTATTTTTTACTAGCAGTGTTTCACCCGCATAAGTCTCGATCCCGTGGGAATATTGGGATAAAAGTATCCTATGTCCTAATCCAGATCATAGTTTACCCATGTGCCAAATATCATTCAAATCTGTTCAGTTATAACAAGTTTATAATATCAGTTAGGATTTCGAAACTAATTTAATTTGATCCTGTGTAATATAAAATAAAATGAGACATTTCATCAATTATTATAGTTTACAAAAATAATCACAAAATTTTAATAGCTCTCGCGGAATGCAACCAGTTTAAAGAGGTAATTAAACTCAAACATTTTATTAAAGCTTGAAATTTCACTCCCAAACGAAAAGTGCATTTACACAGCGCACTTCACTGAAACGTTTTAAACGAAATGCAATGCTCAGAGAAACTAAATATCGTTTGAACTAGGAAATTTGTACTGAACATTATTTTGAAATAGCTTTGCGACTGCATCTGACTGTGCAATTATTATATTCTGTCCACTTAGTGCGGGCGAAATTTTGTTTTGACTAAAAGCAAATTTTAGAATCTGCATACACGTCCTTTAAAAGCGGATTGGAATAAACTCACCTAAGTTTTTACGGTGAGCTTTGTACAGAATATACCAAGGGGCTTAAAACGGCCGCTTTGGCAGAATATATGATACAGCATAATACGATAATATTATGAATCACATAAACTGTCACTAAATGACAATTCATAATATTAACTGCGTTCAATTCATATTACTCAATTCATCTGTTTAACATTTTTATATTATAATGAAATAACATTTAAACTGTAGAAATAAAAAATAAAATCTCAATTGATTGATAAAAACTGTAAAGAAAAAAATCGGTAAAATTACAGTTTTTAAGGTGAAACTTTTATTACATCGTCTCAAACTTTTTCGTCTGTGTGTTGCATGTCGCGTGACGGTCGGCCGCGGAGTAGGGATAAAGTGAAAGGCGCTCGTCAGAGCAGCCAAGGCCAATATGGCGGCGCCTTTAGAAGTTTCACTTTTACCGTGGTTTCATAAAACCACACAATCCTTTTTTATTTTTTCATGCGGAAATATTTACACAAAATAATAATATGATTCTGATATGAATTAAATTGAATATGATTCAGCAAAAATATGTGTCACCATAGAGGAATTGCTGAGAATTCAGAAAATTGCTTTTATAGGAATTGCTTAATGTGGCCGTTTTAAGCCCGCAGCTGTAATTTTTTGGTGAATAGTGTTTAACCAGAAACCGTGAAATAGGTTCGTATACGAACCTTTTCATTCTTAAATCGTTCCAATTTACGATGTGTTTACGTTGCGCGTACGTGGGTACTAGACCCACTTAAGCATTAAATATTTTTTTACAAAAAAAAAAAACAACAGTTTTTATTTTTCTGTTTTTAGTTGTGATACCTACTCCACACAAATTCGAATACCACTACCTGCTATGTAAATAACAGTGACAGGAAGTTATCATATTATCATCCACATACTAAGTGAGGAAAAAATACGTATTATTGAAGCTAACTCAAAAACTACCCAAGCAAAGTTAATAAAATTTATATGGGACCACCTTTGAAGTATGATCTACCAAACAGAAAAAGAATCATCAAAATCAATTCATAATTGACGGAGTAATCGCGTAACAAACATACAAAAAAAAAACATACTGTCGAATTGAGAACCTCCTCCTTTTGGAAGTCGGTTAAAAATGTACAAAAAAAGTTCAAAGTCACCCAAGTTGACATGCTCATGACACATTTTGTTTGTCAGCTCACTAACAAATTTTGTCTGGCCCTATGTGCATTCAAAAAAGTTAGTTGGTACATCTTGACAGGAGGGACATGACAAATTGTTCACTGACACGAAACGAAAAGGGTACAAACTTATAGCGAAGAAGAAAGTAATCTAAAGGATCATTATGTCGCTTGAATATGACCAAAGTGTACCTACCTTCGAGTTTATTCTGCATTTATATAATTCATTTTAAATATTTATTTCAAAACTACGTGCAGAAAAATATTATGTGTGAAAACTCATATTTTATTGAGAAATTATAAAGTGTAGTTCAGCAAAATTATCATGAAAAAATCAGCTGTTCTCTACATTTTGACGAGTTAAGGCTCGTGCAGACCAGCGTGACACGCGACGCGACACAAAGACAGCGCTTGTCGACGAGCGGTGCCTTTGCGTCGCGTCGTGTGTTAAAGTTTGCGTACTGGATAAAAAGTTACCCTGTAATATCCCATAAAATAAAACAAAAATAACTAATACTACTACGAGTACTTATTATTTGTATAGAAAGGCTGCCTATTGTACGGACTTGTATAAGCTGGCCTCTTGTTCTATTTAAACTCTGAACTACGCTAGGCCAGCTCAAGGTCACAGTGTTACCACTAAATCCTCGAAACGATCAATTGCACTTGTCAATATTTACGTGATTGATACACATTGATGCGCAAATTGATCGTCTACAGGTGCTAATAAACTTGAGCATTCACTTGTAATGAGCATTCAAAATCAAAATCAAAATATTTTATTTCACATAAACCTACATGGGCACTTATGAAACGTCAGAAGCTAGGTGCACGGTTCCAATTGGTCGTTTCCTATGGAGAAGAGCCGGCAAGAAACTCCACGGTTACTCTTTTAAAAATAAATGGCTTTTACAATACTTTCATATAACAGTGTTTCTAGGTATGGGAGGACAGTGTAGGTCTTTCAATAAGTACCAAGTACTTAACAAAATAGAAAATGGTCAACAGGTCTACAATCCACTAAGCCTACAGCGTTCTCACATTCACAAAATATGTAGAAAAGAATCTATACAAAAAATAAATAATTAATATAAATAATGTAACATTCTAGCGAATGTTACATTACAGAAAAATAAACGGGAGCGTTTTCGCGAGCATTCTTGCGAGCATTTCAGCGAGCGTTCTAGCGAGCATTCTAGCGAAAGGACAGTAAATTTGCTTCGAGCTTTTTGCCGAACCGAGCCATTCTGTCATTGTTCCGCCGCCATTCCTCTATGCCTCCCGCACCCCTTGACGAGCATTCACTAGAACATTCGCAAGAATGATCGTGAAAATGTTCGTAGCGATGTTTGGCTCCATGCTTGGCTCTGTTCGTTGTTCAGTTCGACAACTTTAATAAAGGCGGATGCTCGATGTTCTGTTACAAGAGAACTCAAGTTTATCAACACCTTACCAAATGCAATTGAAGCGATTGACAATATTACTACAATGAAAATTGATGGCAATTGAACTGATCGTTTCGGGGACCCCTTTTTTTTGGGTGGGAAATTATCAAAAACTTCTCCCGCTCTGGGCGGAGCGGGTGGGCGTGTCAGATTTTTGCTGACTAAAACCCACCTATGTTCCTTAAGTTGCCTGTATTACCAGGGGCCACGGTAACCCTTTCGGACAAAACCGCAACCCCGGTAGGCATCGGCCCTAGCGGACCGTTCAGTTCTGCTGACATCTCTTTGAGGCGCGCGACGTTTAACACAACGTGCCGTCGACCCGGGCCTGGTAGTTATCGGGCCCCCTCACGTGCGCTCTACTGTACATTTATGTCGTGTCCACTCTCTCTTTAATCCAAGGACTCACAAGCGTGACATATTCTCGTTCGCCGCTTATTGCCGCGGTTCAGTTACATTTTTCATACACAAACGTTTTTTGTGTCGTGTTTGTTAGTTTGTGACATGTCGTTTCCTATTATTTTGGTAACTTTTAGAAATATACGTTACTTTAGTTTAAGTTATCCAGCCCTTCTTCATCACAGTTCAAACTACGATAATAGCTCTTGCTGTAGTCAATTTAACTATTATTTCGAAGTCGGTGTCTTTGGTTTTGTATGTTCGATTTTGTCACCGACTATCGAAATTAAAGTAATTTATCACTTGTAGTATTTTTTTTTTTTCATCTGTCAGGTTAAGCTACGCTTGCCGGGGTTGATCCGTGGATGGGTGACCATTTCTACATACCGAGACTCCTCCGTGCCTCGGAAAGCACGTTAAGCCGTTGGTCCCGGCCGTCATTTGTAGATCTTTGACAGTCGTTACGGGTCGTCAGCAGCCCGAAAGTCTGACAACCAGTCTTACCAAGGGTATCGTATTACCCAGTTACTGGGTTGTGGAGGTCAGATAGGCAGTCGCTCCATGTAAAATACTGGTATTCAGCTGCATCCGGTTAGACTGGAAGCCGACCTCAACATAGTTGGGAAAAGGCTAGGCAGATTGAGTATTTTTTTGGAAGATCTTTGTTCTTATTTGTAAAAAAAGTTTTTATTTTTCACTTTTTAGCTGTGGGACATACCCCACACAAATTCGTATTCTACTACTTACTGTTATTTACGATAACAGTTAAAGGAACTTAAAAAACATCATAAAAACACTAACACACACCAACAAATTAGTTTAACCCCATAGCAACACACTCTTTTTTTTTTTTCTTAGCCGTTATTGTCCCACTGCTGGGCAAAGGCCTCCCTACCCTCTTTCCAACAACACACTCACACACAATTAATCAATTAATTTGTTAACATCAGAATTATTACGCAATTATAAATATTTTGTAAAACGTGTCAATCCCACTAAAGAACACTGTCCTTCAAGATACAGGATTTTCCTAGTTTGAAGGGCAGGGGTCTTACTCAGTGTAATAGCCATCCCATAGTTTAAACTACACTGATGTTACCTAGGCTAAGTTTTTGTTAAATAAAATGATTACTTACTTACTTACTTACAAAGTGGAATAAAAATGTATTATTGAAGCTAACTAAAAAACCACTCATCAAAACTTCACTTTCAAATAAAAAAAATATTTTTTTGTGAAAATGGCCTTTTTTCTTTCTAACTGTATTATTATTTTTCAAAATCTGAGTAAAACAATTTCTCAAAAAAAAAAATTCATATAGCTACAATGGTTTTCATATTCATGGTACGTGCTCTTACTGCCCGATCTCAAAAATCCACTCTGTATACAGTAAAAACATTAAGGTCACGGCGAACCGCCTTCTGCATGTTTCGGTTGCGGAAAAGAAGCGATGCAACGAAGTCTATAGCAAAAGACCACTGTCGTCCCATAATGAGTTTTTAATTTGTTTTTTTTTTCAGGTTTTTTTACGTTTTTGTAGTGAAGCAAGGCTTTTTATTTCTTCTAATGACAAATTAAATTCGGTCGGAAATTACGTCCTTTCATGGATTAAAAACAGTGGCACTCCGGGAGTGCCGACAGAAGTTAAAACTTTAAAAAAAATCGGCACCGCTGTAATCAACGCGTTGATGTCTTAATGGTCAAAAGCTGGTGTCGTCACAGTGTCGCGAAATCAATGGTGTAGTTCCATCTCAAAAATGCCCAACGTGCCTAAAGAAGTTTTTACTTCAAAAACTAAAACCCAACTACAAAAAATCAGCAATGGGGATCAACATTTCTCAAAAAAATAAGGACAGTCACCTAAGACCGTTTTTCAGTAACTACAACGATTAAGGTACCTTACCCTTAGCCGACGTTCGCACGGACGTAATAAAATAAAATTTTAAACGCTCTGCTTAGCGCAGAGAGTTGAAAATCCAACTGTGTGTTTTTTCAACGCGCTGGGACGAGAGTGCGTCACAGCGCGTTGGATTCTCAACGCTCGGATTAACACCGAGAGTTGAAAATCTAATACGCGATAAAATCCCGCCGCGATTTTATTACGTCCATGTGAACGTCGGCTTACTGCCCTGTTAAAAGAATCCAACTTGCATAGAGTTGGCCTAGTTGGAGTGCGAAAAGTTTTTTCATTTCTCATACTCGGAAAGTAGTGTTTGTATGATCCGAGTAGCGGGTGGAAGACGCTGCTGACATCTTTGGGCGGGAAAGACTCATAGTAATTGCTTCCCTCTCTAGGGCGGGAATAAATTTTAAAAACAGAACTAATTTTCATTTAAATAGTAAAAAAAAGAAAAATTTCGACTAAAATAAATATGAAATGCTGCGGTCTTGTGAGTGTATAAACAGCCAGTGTGGATAAAAAAATACCTATTAAGCGGGACGGCCCGCGGCGGTGACGCGGTGTATTCCATAATAATTAAAAAAATTGGTAGTACCTAGTAATTTCTTTTAAATTATTATCAATAAATATTTTGGTCATGTTATTATAATCAAAAAATATTTTAGAAAAACATTTTTTTTTTACTAAACGAGATTTGAATAGTAGTTTCATATTCGAAATGGAAAGTAGGTAGTGTTTTTAACACGGGTGAAAGTCATCAATTCCTTTCAACCCTTGTATAACAATCTACTACTTTTTCTATGGCTAATATCCAGCAAATATAGATTAAACTGCAATATTATCTTTTTGTATATATTTTTATAAAGGTTTTCAGTAGCAGCAAGGAGTTTTCCTTGCTGCAACTGAAAAATTCCATCCGATTAATAAATCTGACCTGGAAATTGAATCTCTACAGAGATATTCTTGCGACTATTTGATCAAAACTAGGCAGTTACCTATCTTACGTATATATTAAAGCTGATCAAAAATCTATTTTTTTTTTTATCCAGGGCATCTCGCAGTTGACCTATGAGGACATGGCTGCTTAACCGGACTTTCCTGTGGCTGCCTTAAGCTTCTACACTTAAATCCTCCAGCCAGGGGCATAAACTATTCTAAATTAAAACTAGGCGAACGCTCGCTAAGGGCAACCCCTGTGGGGTACGAACCTCGTCTTAGGGCGTCACTGAAGGGACAGCAAGAATTTAAGGGACAGGCTGGACCAATGTTAGATTTTCATCTTGATTATGTATTATTCGGGGTATTTAAAGCTACGTGCTCAGCTGCAACAACTGCTGGCACCTCGTTTTCGAGCAAGGGACGGCCGGGGGGAATTTAATATTATCAAAGTCATTTTATAAATTTCTCGACTTGAAAATATTATGTAAACTAAGTCTCAAGACATCAAAATGAAGAATTCCATCATATTGCTGTCATTGGACTATGAAATTCATACTCGAATGTAAATTTATGAAATTTATTTATATTTTGCAAATAATTTAGTAGTAATATAATTTTAAATTAATGTTTGTGACGGTTTTGAACTGGCATGAAAGGGAATTTAATAATGAAAATTTGATACTTGCTACTCACCGTGAAAACACAGGTGAAGTAAGCTGTCAATAGTGAGGTGGAATGACAGCGCACTACACCATTCAAAAAAAATGGCAGTGGCACTCCGGGAGTACCGACAGAAGTGAAAACTTGAACAAGATCACCTTGGTGGAAGAAAAATACTTGTAAAGAACATTGGTCCGTAACTTTATCTAAATAAAGAGTACAATAGCGTTTACAAAAAAAAACAACTTCCTAAACCTTTAAAGTAAAAATACTTGCATAGAACATTGATCCGTAACACAATATAAATAAAGAGCACAATCGCGTTTACAAAAATGAGGTGTCGGTAACGGTATCGCGCGTTCAATTGTTTTTTCCCATCTCAAAAATGCCCAACGCGCCTAAAGAAGTTTTCACTTTAAAAAAAACCGCTCACTTCACCTAGTTTTTCACGCTGAGATTTTTACAGAATCGATCGGTTGAAAAAAATGCTCATGAGCTTTTAAAGTCGGGCAGTATTTTAGTATAATTATGAATTTATTTCGTACAATCGGTGGGAGTGTGTCCAGACTGGTGACGAGCTCTTAAGCGCCGTACGAAGAGCACACACCCTACAACAACAACAACATGAGTTTATCAATAACGAACATTTTATCACCCTTGGGTAGGTAATTTAGTAACACACATCATCTGCCTAGCCTTTTTCCAACTATGTTGGGGTCGGCTTCCAGTCTAACCAGATGCAGCTGAATACCAGTATTTTACGTGGAGCGACTGCCTATGTGACCTCCACAACCCAGTAGGTAACTGGGTAACAACGATACTGCAGGGTAAGACTGGTTCATTTTAGGGCTTCTGACTACCCGTAACAATTGTCAAAGATCTGTTATGACAGCCGGGACTAAGCCGACGTCCGCACGGACGTAATAAAATCGCGGCGATTTTTTTTTTCGTTCACTTGATTTTCAACTCTCTGTGTTAAGCCGAGCGTTGAGAATCCAACACGCTGGGACGCACTCTCGTTCCGGAGCGTTGAAAAAACACACTGTTGGTATTTAAGCTCTCGGCGCTAAACATAGCGTTGAAAATCAAGTGCACGAAAAAAAATCGCCGCGATTTTATTACGTCCAAGCGAACGTGGACTAACGGCTAACTTAGGAAAAGCCACAATTTCAAAATTGCACGTACCTACATTAAATTGGTAGGTAGATTTGTTTAACCCATACATTCATCCTACTGTACATAATATGTACTGTACTGTACATTACACAAGTTCTCGGAGCACAACTAGCATCAAGCGAAGTGTGAGCAGAAGTAATTTGCACTATTGGATGTCGTCAATATGGAAATGAACGTCAAATGCCGCAGGCTCAAGCTTTGCCTTCCGATACCCATTGGACACGTGTTCGTGACTAAAGTCCCCGTCACGAGAAGCTATAATTTTTGTAAATAAAGAACTTCTACCAAGTTACGTAGCGACAATTAAATCAACAACGAATAATCCCAAATTCAATGAAGTCAAAGTAACGTACGTGTTATACGAAACTAATGAGCAATTTCACTTGATCGGGTTATATTTTAGCGATATAAAGCGCTGTCGTCTAAGGTTTTGTGGTACTGGAACGCATCTGATTCATGGAACGTAAACATTTGAGCCACGATTTTGAAGTAAGTTCACGCTGACGTTGTCTCTGCTGTCTTTCGAGTTTCGAATGCGTCTGTTTGTTTGTGGTGTTTTCGCGGATTAGGTTATATTGTTTGTTTGTAATTAGATGTGTGTGTTAATAATTATATCCCTGTAAAAAATAGTACAAAACTGTTTTTATTTTATTTTAAGTACCCAAAGATTGCAAGCCCCTGAATGTGTGTTTACAAAATTTATAGCTTCTCGTGACGGGGACTTTAGGTATTGGTTACATTAGCTTTGACCGCATTTAAAACACGAACTGCCAATAACAGTACCCATGTATACAGTGAAACAAGCATCATTTGGCGCCTGAATGACGCAGTCAGAATAGGTTTGCAGATTTTTTTTCGATATATCGATATTTTTTGTTCGATATATCGATATTTTTAGGCGATGTTTATTATTTTGATCTATCGGTATAAAATATCGATAGATCGAGATTAATAGAAAATGTATAAAATTCGATATATTTCCAATATAAAATCGTTGTCGCCACTGATTAAAATCGCTGGGAATCAGAGCCGTAAAATCAAGTAGACATTTTTTATAATTTGTGGCGTGACTTTGCTTGCTTTGCTCGGAAAAAAATACCAAAAAGTGAGCGAAATTAAATATGCTAACATAGTTAAAACAAACACAATTGAAGTTCATAAAGTTTTTTATCTACTCTCATAGCGTAATATTCGAATTATGAACTTCAAAACGAGTTTATATTGACATACTTTATAAACAGAATACCGAAATTTAAAAATAGAATCATATTATAACACTTTTTCTCTAACAAAATAATACAATAAAACAATTTTTTTTCTATTACGATACAGCGTTAATCCAAGAAGTTAATATCACCATCAACTTTTGGCGGGGGAAAGCAGCACCCGCTGTAGCGAATGTGCGGAGATGTGCTGGTGCAGGCGACATTCATTTGTTTTGTAGTACTTACTGAATTTCGTGGGATTTTTAAATTTATTCTTGATCTTTAACTTTGATTTTTTATTTAGTATTTGTTTCAATCCCAATGTTTGAGAGTAGATAAAGTAGTGTATGAAACTGCACATAACTAGGTATTAAAACATGAGTGTGTGTTTAAAAACCGAGCCGTATTTACACCAATTTTATTCCACACGCTTTTAATCGCAATTGGAAATAGTCAGATTTAGTTAGACCATCAAAATTTTTGGTGAAAAATGTCAAATTCAGAATAGCAAAATTGCCATTTTCACTAAATTAAAATCTCAGTGCCATCTTAGTGCTGTCAAACTAAAATATAGTGAAGTTGTTTCAGAAGGGAAATCATTGTTTGACAGGAATAAACAAAATTTTGGTGATTTTTAGTCCAGTTTAGAGGCATTTGTGACAAGAGAATCGGCACCAATGTCACTTGTTTATCGAAAGACTGAAGTAGCTCAGTGATATTTATTACAATTCGTTATAATGGTTAATTACTTTATTGTTGGATGTAGACATTGTGGAGAAGGGTATTTGTATTGAAGTGGGTTGTTGTGCCAATCTAGAGTTGTGGAGTTATTTTGAGCTAAGAATGATTTTAAGTAGTGGAAGAAATTAGTGGTGAGATAAACAAGGTCAAATAAAATTAGCTCGCAAAATTCTGCAAAGTTGATGGCTATCGATATCTGTACACGATAAAATAAAATAAAAAAGCGGTTAAGTACGAGTTGGACTCGCCTATGAAGGGTTCCGTAGCAGCAAGTAACATTGAATGAAAGGTAAATTGCGGTTTACGATTTATGACGTATTAAAAAAAAACTACTTGCTCAATCTCGTTCAAACCAATTTCTGTGGAAGTTAACATGGTAATGCACATCATATATTTTTTTTAGTTTTATCATTCTCTTATTTTAGAAGTTACAGGGGGGGACACACACATTTTACCACTTTGGAAGTGTCTCTCGCGCAAACTTTTCAGTTTAGAAAAAAATTATATTAGAAACCTCAATATCATTTTTAAAGACCTATCCATAGATACCACGTATGGGTTTGATGAATTTTATCCTTTGTTTTTTTTTTCTATTATTGTGTGAAAATCTTAATGCGGTTCACAAAATACATCTTCTTACCAAGTTTCAACAGCATAGCTCTTATAGTTTCGGAAAAAAGTGGCTGTGACATACGGACGAACAGACAGACAGATAGACATGACGAATCCATAAGGGTTCCGTTTTTTGCCATTTGGCAACGGAACCCTAACAACGATATTGTTTCTTTTTAGGGGTCAACGACCGCTGGTAGTATTATGCTTGAACTATTAGTTGAGAAAATCTGTTTCCTTTTGTTAACCGACTTAAAAAAAGGAGGAGGTTCTCAGTTCGTCGGAATATTTTTTATATTTTTTTGTACATGTTTTTATATCACGGCTGAGTTTACACAAAAAAAGCTGATTTTTAAACTGATATTTCAAGGGACTACACTAATTCTGGACAATGACCCCACAAAAAAGTATCAAATTTATTTATTTTTTAATCCCCGACGCAAAAAGAGGAGTGTTATAAGTTTGACTGCTATTTGTGTGTCTGTCTGTGGCACCATAGCTCTTAAACGAGTGAACCAATTTGATTACAGTTTTTATTTGAAAGCAGGTTTTCAAGCGATGGTAGATATGTTTTATAAAAATCGATTCAGCCGTTTCAAGGTCATCAGCTCTTGTGTGTATAGATAACTACGATCTAAAATTTAAAACACCCATGTACAGACGCCAGCACATCAGGCTACTACAATCTGTCAAATTTATTTAATAGATTTTCAACTTTATTGCTGAAGTTTAAGGTTCAAAGTTGATTGGGAAAATTTGACAGTTTCGGGTAGCTTGATGCAGCGCGTCTTTACCTACGCTATATAACTATGCAAGATTATAGAATTCTTGGTCTGATGCTGCAGCCAGGGTATACAACACACAAGTACACTCGAAAAATAATAATAGCAGATATATCGTGTTTGAATTTGTTTTGATCAGTATTTAAATAAACATGAATTTGAATTTAGACGTATGTTGAGATAGTTTAGTCATGTTGAGAGGACGGATGAAAGGCGACTAACAAAATGTATTTACAAGGCTGATGTGAAAGGAAAGGCCGGGCGGGGACGCCCTAGGAGGACATAATATACTGACCTTATTGGTGATGTTCTTCAGAAAGGCCAGGTCGTAGTACTCGCAATCGGCGTGCGTGTTTGACCAGATGTATGAACGTAAACGAGGCAAAAGGAGTATGTAAGGATCGTAGCAGGCGGCGCGGCGGCGTTCTGTAGTTTCTGCCTACCCCCATGGGAAGAAAGCGCGAGTTTATGTATGTATGTTAATTATACATATAATGCAATGGTGGCAATATGATGAGCTGATGCTGCAGCCAGGATATCTAACACACTAGTACACTCTTGAAAAAATTATAGCAGACAAGCTGCGCCCCGCGGTTTTACCCGCATAAGTCTCGATCCCGTAGGAATATCGGGATAAAAAGTATCCTATGTGTTAATCCAGGTTATAAACTATCTGATTGGCAAATTTCATCCAAATCCGTTCAGTTGGTTTTGCGTGAAGGAGTAACAAACATACATCCATCCAACCTCAAAAACTTTCGCATTTACAATATTAGTAGGAAGGATATACTGTAGTGTTTGGATACGTTTTTGACTTTTTAAACGTTCGCTTTTCTTTTCTGCGTTGGGGGTTTTTTAAATTTTCTATTTAAAACCCAACTTGTTGTTTTATCATGTTTAGATATTGATATCCATCACATCTGCGGAATTTTGCTAGCTAGTTTAATGTGACCTTGTAATTATGGCTATAAATCGGAGATATAGACTCACCTTTATTAAATTAACTGTTACTGCGTCTGATGGTTAGTTTCTATGACTACTAACCGATGAGTCGCTTAAAAAATTTCATGTTATGTGTCCCAATGGTTGCCACAATATTTTACTATTGCACAACATAACATAACATAACACCTGTATTCTCCAAAGGGTTAGGCAGAGGTGTACCTATAGTACACCCACATTTCGCCAGTTATGTTTAAGTCCCATGTAATAGGTGACGAGCCTATTGCCATCAACTGGGCACAAATCCAGACTTTGGGCTAAAATCCTAAAACACTTCGCCCGATTGATCGAATCGAAGACCTCGTGCTCAGCAGTAGCGCTTACGATGACAAGACCAACGAGGCAGTTTTTTTAATTTATGATTGCCTTTAAGAAATATTGCCATAATCAACTTTCAACAGTCATCATCATCTGCCTAGCCTTTTCCCAACTATGTTGGGGTCGGCTTCCAGTCTAACCGGATGCAGCTGAATACCAGTATTTTACATGGAGCGACTGCCTATCTGACCTCCACAACCTAGTGACTAGGTAACACGATACCCCCTTGGTAAGACTGGTTGTCAGACTTTTTGGGCTTCTAACTACCCGTAACGACTGTCAAAGATCTACAAATGACAGCCGGGACCAACGGCTTGGGGTGCTTGGACAGGAAACCTCCCCGCGTGCCTGGGGGCTGGAGTTACCTTATGGATGCGTCCGGGGGGAAGGCCAGTCTCCGGGACGGTGCACCCTGGGGTACGGGCAATGACTCCCCAGCTAGGGGTCTCGTTGTCCGTATGCCAATATCCTGTCGGAGGATAACGCTCTAACGGGTACTCACTAGGGAGCACCCGTTGAGCAGCGTTAGAGTGGGAGCGGGCTCGGCGTGCACTAACCCTGCCGTCGGGCGGGCAGGAGGAAGTCTTTTCTCCTGTCACCGCTGGTCTCGTAGCCCCGAAGAGTGTCAAGGTCATGTCTCTGGCATTTGACGGGGGTCGAGGGTCTTGGCTTAACCGCCCGGACCGCGAGGTAGAAAACCTCTATAAAAAATCACCCCAAACCTCCAAGCGGCGGCGCACCGTGAGGGAGGTTGTTAGCTTGACTAATGGGTAGCTTAATTAGTCACTAGTGCGAACCACACATTTTTGGGAAATATAAAGTTTAATACTCGTGGGAACAATATGGTAAAAAAATACAAAAACAAAACAACACAAAAGGAGGGGAGCGATGCGGGGTCGGAGTCCGACGCTGCATCGGGCGCAGAGGGCTCTAGCTCGGGGCGCGAAGTCGTGGGTGCTGACGGAATAATCCGCAAATTATTCCGAAAGCGCCCCAAATCGGACGATGGTGAGTGGTCCTCCGCTGACAGCAGGCGGAAAATCCACACCAGCCGGCGGGGTAAGGCCCGAGAAAAGGGGAAAGGTGTGGGTAGAGGGCTCACCACCAAGAAGGCTGGTGAGACAAGCCAGGCCGGTCCTGTTGAACAGGCCCGGCGAACTGAGAGTCTCGCCACGGAGGAGCACCACCCGGGAGAGACCAGCAGCGGGCCGGTCCTCTCAGAGGCCTCTGGTGGTGAGCCGGACGTCGCTGTCGGCGGGGACAAGCCACAGCAGGAAGTCAGGTTCGCGGAGGTCGTGGAAGCCGCGATCAGGGCAGTGGCCTTGAAGAGGATTCAATCCTCCAAGGACAAGGCCATACCCGCGGCCGCGGCCTCTATTTTGGCGGCAGCGAAGGAGCTGCACTTTGGGCCTCCGTCGGACGGTATGTCCGAGATGCGGGCGGAGGTTGCAAAGTTAACTGCCGCCATGGAGCTTCTCCGAAAGGAGAACGAGAAGCTCCGAGCGGACCTGGCTGGGCTGCGAGCAGCCGGCCCCCGGGAGGCGCCGCAGAGAGGGGAGCGGCATGGGCAGGTGCCCGTGCCCGTGCCTGCGGAGGACCGGGTCTTGGCCCTGGTGCGGCAGGAGATGGCTGCCCTGCGGAGCAGGTTCTCCGCCCTAGAGGCTATTGTCCTGCGCCCCCCGCTAGCGGCGAGCCAGCCGGCCATAGATCAGCGGAAGGCGGCTTCGTATGCCGCCGCCGCATCTGCCGCGGCCAAACCAGGCCAAGGCAGGCAGGGGCAAGCCAAGGGTGGAGCGGCTGCGAAGGCAGCGAAGGCCCCGGCCCTGACGGTGAGGGCTCCGGCCCAGGCGGCGGCGAAACGGCCACCTCCGCCTCCTAATTCTTCTCCTCCAGCTGACGCCGGATGGCAAGTAGCCGGGGAGAAGAAGAAGGCCAGTAAGGAGGCAAGGGCGGCCAAAAAGAGGGCGAGGCGGCAGCGACGCAAAGAGAGAACCGTCGCGGCTAGGCTCCGCGCCCCGAAGTCCGCAGCTGTGGTGGTCACACTGCAGCCGGAAGCGGAGAAAAGGGGCGTGTCCTACCAGCACGTGTTCGCGGCGGTGGACCAGGTGATGAACCTGGAGGAGATCGGTGCCTCCAAGGGGATTAAAATCAAAATCACGGCGACCGGGGCCCGGATGCTGGAGGTCCCTGGTGCGGCCAGTGGCCCGGCCGCTGACGCTCTGGCTGAAAAGCTCAGGGCGGCCCTAAATGCGGACGAGGCCCGAGTCTCCAGGCCCACCAAGTGCGCTGACTTGCGCATCCAGGGCCTGGACGACTCCGTGACGGAGGCAAAGGTGGTGGCCGCCGTCGCTAAGGCTGGAGGGTGCTCTGTCGAGCAGGTCAAGGCAGGCACCTTCCATCCTGACCACACGGGGATGCAAGCCATCAGGGTGAGCTGCCCCGTGACGGCGGCCAAAAAGATAGCCGGGGAGGGCCAAAGGCTTTTGGTGGGCTGGGTTTCGGCGCAGGTCAAACTGCTGGAGCCCAGACCTCTGAGGTGCTTCCGGTGCCAGGTGGGCCACCACGTGGGGGCCAAGTGCACCTCGGAGGTAGACCGCAGCAACCTCTGCTTCCGCTGTGGTCAGCCCGGTCACAAGGCCGGCTCGTGCAACGCCACGCCGCACTGTGTCGTATGTGCGGCGGCTGGCAAGCCGGCCGATCACCGGGCTGGGAGCAGGGCCTGCGCTCCACCCGCCGAGGCCAGAGGCAGGGGCAAGCGCTCCGCCACCACCGCCGTCACCGCCGCAGCCGCCGCCACTTCCACCGTGGCCACCGCCGCGTCCACCGTCGCTGTCGCCGCTGCCGTTTCCGCCGCGGCAGGACCCTCGCAGGGGGCTCGGGGGGAGGTAGAGATGGAATGCCAATAACGGCCCCATTTCGCCTCCTCCAGGCGAACATCAACCACTGCGCCGCCGCTCAGGATCTGTTGCTCCAGAGCATGGCGCAGTGGTCGATCAACATCGCCGTGGTCGCTGAGCCGTACTTTGTCCCGCCCAGGGATGACTGGGTGGAGGACCTGAGCGGCTCAGTGACCCTCATTTCATCGGCCGCCGCCGGTACTCCGTCCCTCGAGTCGGTCAAGAGAGGACGGGGTTGCGTTGCAGCACGGTTCGGGGAGATTGTCGTGGTGGGTGTTTACTTACCCCCGAACCGAACTCTTGCCGAGTTCCACAACTCCCTTGCGGAGTTAAGAGTCGTCGTCGTCGGGTTTGGTTCCCTCCCCGTGCTCGTACTCGGGGACTTCAATGCCAAGAATCTGGCTTGGGGTTCCCGGTATACGGACACACGGGGCAGGATGGTGGAGGACTGGGCTCTGGAGACAGGCCTGGTCGTCCTAAACCGGGGTTCTGTCCCCACGTGTGTGCGGATGCGGGGCGAATCGGTGGTGGACATTTCGTTCGCCAGCCCCGCTCTGTCGCCGCGTGTCATTGACTGGCGCGTCATGGAGGGGGTGGAGACCTACTCCGATCACCGGTACATCCGGTTTGACGTCTCCACCCAGACCTCGAGTGCGCCGGTCCGACAGGCCCCGAGTGGTCCGCGGTGGGCGCTGAAGCAGCTGGACCGGGAGCTTCTCCTGGAAGCCTCGATCGTGCAGGCCTGGGTGTCATCACCGGACAGGCCTGCCGACATCAACGACGAGGCGGAGTGGTTCCGGGAGGCCATGTCCAATGTGTGTGACATGGCAATGCCCCGGGTCCATCCTAGACATGCTTCGCGCCGGCTGTACTGGTGGTCGCAAGAGCTGGAGGCTCTGCGCAAGGCGTGTGTTGCTGCGCGACGCCGGTACGCCAGGCATCGCAGGCTCCGTATCCGCCCTCCGGATACGCAAGCCATTGAGGCGGAGCTGTACGAGGGGTACAGAGCGGCGAAGACCGCCCTCCAAGCGGAGATCCTGCGGACCAGGGCGCTGGCCCGCGAGGAGATGCTGGAGACTCTCAACCGGGACCCGTGGGGGCGCCCATACAAGATGGTGCGGGAGAAACTCCGCCCATGGGCTCCCCCGCTGACGCAGAGTCTCCGGCCCCAGCTTGTGGGGGACGTGGTGAGCGCTCTGTTCCCCTCTAGAGGGGATCATACTGCTCCGCCCATGGCTCCGCCTACTGCGATGCCCGATGCGGACCATACCGACGACGACGATTCTCCTGAGGTGACTGAGGTAGAAATGAGAGTGGCGGTACGCAAGATGAGTGCGAAGAATACCGCCCCAGGACCCGACGGCATACCCGGAAAAGCCTGGGTCCTGGCCATGGGGGCTCTCGGGCCTCGACTGAGGGGGCTCCTAAGCGCATGCATGGAGAGGGGCCAGTTCCCACTTCGTTGGAAGACGGGGAAACTGGTCCTCATCAAGAAGCCGGGGCGCCCAGCGGACTCTCCGTCCGCTTATCGGCCCATTGTGCTGCTCGACGAGGTGGGCAAGCTCTTTGAAAGAGTCATTGCAGACCGCCTCGTCGGGCAGCTGGTGCGAGTGGGGCCGGATCTGGCGGAGAGCCAGTTCGGTTTCCGCAGGGGGCGCTCTACGGTGGACGCCATCATGCGCGTGCGGGCCCTCACGACGGGGGATGCTGTGGCCCGGGGTGGGGTCGTCTTGGCGGTGTCTCTAGACATCGCCAATGCCTTCAACACCCTGCCCTGGAGTTGCATAAGGGAGGCACTCCGGTATCACCGGATGCCGACCTACCTCTGTCGTGTGGTCGAGGCCTATCTGACGGACAGGGCCGTCATCTACCCCGGTCACCAAGGAGAGTGGAACCGGCAAGAGATGTCGTGCGGTGTCCCACAGGGTTCGGTCCTGGGGCCGCATCTGTGGGACATCGGATACGACTGGGTGCTGCGCGCCGACCTCCCTAGCGGCGTCAGCGTCGTTTGTTACGCTGACGACACGCTTGTCCTGGCGCAGGGGGGGTCGTACCAGGCGGCGGCCGATTTAGCGACACGCGGGGTTGCGACAATCGTCGATAGGATCCGGCAGCTGGGACTCGAGGTGGCCCTGCACAAGTCTGAGGCCATGGGTTTTCATGGTCCTCGGAATGCGCCACCGTCGGGTTCCCAGGTAATGGCGGGAGGGGTTCACATCGGTGTCGAGTCGACGATGAAGTATCTGGGACTCGTCCTCGACAGCCGGTGGAACTTCGTAGAACATTTCCGACGTTTGGCTCCCAGACTCGAGCGGGCCGGGGCTGCATTGAAGCGGCTCCTGCCCAATCTAGGGGATCCAAACGCCTCCTGCCGGAGGCTCTATGCGGGGATCGTGCGGTCCATGGCCCTTTACGGGGCACCGGTGTGGGCGCGTTCATTGAGGCTGCGGCCAGCCCGCCGGTTGAACGCGTCCCAGAGGGTCATGGCCATCCGGCTGGCCCGAGGATACCGCACGGTCTCCTGCGAGGCGGCGAGCCTCCTTGCCGGATTACCGCCATGGGATCTGGAGGCAAAGGTCCTCGCGCACGTCTGGGAGTGGCGCGAGGAGGCGAAACGCCGGGGCTTAACCCCGATGCCGCAAGAAATTGCGGCACAGCGGACAGAGCTCCGGCGGGATCTCATGGCGTCATGGAGGGTGCGATTGTCGCAACCCCGCGCTGGGCACGCCACAATCGCGGCGATAAGACCCGTCTTTGAGGAGTGGCTGGAGAGACGCCACGGCGTTCTCACCTTCCGCCTGACGCAGGTCCTCACCGGACACGGCTGTTTCGGGAGGTTCCTGTTCAGGATAAGGCGGGAGGAAACACCCGGGTGTCACCATTGTGTGGATCGGCCTGAGGACACGGTGGAGCATACGGTGGAGGTCTGCCCGGCTTGGGCGGAGCAACGCCGTGTTCTCGTAGAGGCGATCGGCGGCGGTGATCTCTCGCGCCCGGCCCTGGTTCAGGCCATGGTACGGAGCGAGAGGAAATGGCAGGCCGTCACCTCCTTCTGCGAAGCGGTAATGCTCGCGAAGGAGGAGGCGGAACGCGTGAGGGAGAGGCAAATTTCGCGCCCTCACGCCCCTAACCGCCGCAGGAGGAGACGCCCGGGGCGGGAATCGCGAGCCGATTTCCGGCCACCGTAGGCGCGGGCTTGCGGACGGTGAGCAATGGGTAGCTCGCTGTCCGATAAGGACCAAGCCCGGGTCGACGGCGCGTTGTGTTCCACGCGCGCCTCAAAGAGATGTCAGCAGAATTGAAGGGGTCCACTAGGGCCAATGCCTGCCGGGGGTTCGAAGAAAACCGATCGGGAAATCGTGGCCCCCGGCAACAGGGCAACCGAAGGAACACGGGTGGGTTTTAGTCAGTAAGAGTCTGACAGGCCCTCCCGCTCCGCCCAGAGCGGGAGAAGTTATTTGATAATTTCCCACCCAAAAAAAAAAAAAAAAAAAAAAAAAGGGACCAACGGCTTAACGTGCTTTCCGAGGCACGGAGGGGACTTGGTATGTAAAGATGGTCACCCATCCACGGACCAACCGCGGCAAGCGTAGCTTAACCTGATCGATCGACCCGTGCAGCTGTTATTACTTAGCCACAAGCCCCTCAACTTCAACAGCCAATCAACTTTCAACAGTGCTGTTCAATATTTCCTTTGCAGACAAATTAGTAACCAAATTATTTAAGAGATCCCAGTTAAATAAAAAAAAAACAATGGCACTCTGGGAGTGCCGACAGAAGCGAAACCCTTGAACAAGATCGCCTTGGTAGAAGAAAAATACTTGTACAGAACATTGGTCCGTAACCTTATTTAAATAAAGAGAACAAACGCGTTTACAAAAAAAAAAACTTCCAAAACCTTTAAAGTAAAAATACTTGCATAGAACATTGATCCGTAACTTATTATAAATAAAGAGCACAATCGCGTTTACAAAAATGAGTTTTCGGTAACGGTTTCGTGAGTTCAATTGTTTTTCCCATCTCAAAAATGCCCAATGCGCCTGAAGTTTTCACTTCAAAAAAAGGTATTCATCGCGTTTGCCGATTCTTTTTATTTCGTAGTCATCGTTTAAAAAATCCACATCAAAATACCGATTTCGAAATCACACATTCCATAGTATTTCATTTACGAGAATTTTAGTTCGCAGCACAACGCATAAACAACAAACACATTGCAGATTAAATCCACCGATTGTGCCTACCGACCGCCATTTTGAATTTTCCTGTTGCAACGATAGGTATTTCGCAACAAAAACACATCCGTGGAAATCGCGTCCATCCCAAACGTTTTCGTCGTTTATTTCAAACCATTTGTTTTAGTTTTGCATTCGCTATTTTTCTGTGAACGTATTTTTAATACCTCTCTTTATGTATTGGTGGGATGTGTGGTGTGTTTTCAAACTCACCTCAAACATTCGTTTTGCGAATATGTTTTCTGTTATGCTGCGTACAGACTGGTGAACTGTAACATACAATTAAAGAATTTGCCGTCTACATTGATGAATTGTATCATGCAAGGTAACAAATTCTTATAGTCCGCTGGACGCATTTCACGCGCACGCTACGAGCACTACAAGTCGTGCGTGGAGTTACCCGAGATTAGTCGGTTTTTCGAACGAACAAGAGCACAAAATGGCGCGCAGTGTGCTTGGAACAGTAGCATGGACGATCGTTTTGGAGACGCGCAGGTGCACGAAACGAACAACGCTTGGAACTGCATTTTTATACTTTTGTATTCTTCTTTTTATGTGGTTAGTGACTGACCTGGTGTCAGAGTTTTAAAGCCGCCCATGGGCTCTGACTTGGCTTCACATACCGTCGAAAAATATCTCCCAGACATGCCGTTTTCTCACGATGTTTTTCTTTACCGTTTTTGAAGCAAGTGATAATAATACAATACGCACATGAATCCGAAAAGTCAGAGGTGCCGTCAGGCGTGCCTTAGGTACGAACTCGAGACTTATGACTTGGCAGTTCGACGGTCATACCACTAGGCTATCACGGCTGATTTTTGTATTACACACTTATGTGCTGAAATCATATCTGTAAGTAGTCCTGCATCTGTTCTCCGTTTATACCAATTTTTATGCCAAATACAATAGACGTGGATATATTTAGTAACCTGTTCCGCTTATCTATTTCTAAAGAGCCATAAAAAACTCCTGAAATAAATCGACACGTGTTTCACCTCTCAACGAGGCATCCTCAGGATGACAATGGACTTGTTGCGAACTCGAACACGGCGTGTTGCCACACCGAGCGCTGAGTGCAGACTGAGCCTTATCGCCCGTTGAACCCACTTATATAGTGTCACCGTTATCAGTGCGACCGTTATCAGTGCGACCGTTATTAGTGCGACCGTTGTCAGTGCGATAAGGGGCGAACAATCGAAGCAAAGGTGACCTTGGCATACTCGTATTTAATTCGTTCAACAGTGTAATGTTTTCTGTATTATTTTCGACAATTTCTAAACTCTCTAGTACTGACATTCTGAAACCTTTATCACAAGTATGTAAAATTTCGAAAGTGTTATTATTATTTAACAAATGACCTGTATCTATTAAGTGTTGTGCAAAATGGGATTTTTCTGGATAATTGTTCCTGTACGCTGCAATATGTTCCTTATATCACCAATTTTTATGCTACCAATGTCGATGTCTTCGGCGTTTTTTTATTAGTTGATGAAATAATTATTATAAGTTAGGATAAGATTAAGATAAGTAAGCTATCGAATTAGGTTATCCTGTAATGATAGAAGTAAGTTGGAAATAAATAAATAAAAAATAAAATATTAACAGTGAAGCACTGACAATCGTAAGAGCGAGAAAGAAGTTGGTCATCGCTCTCCATTACGCTTCGCGTGTTCGCGGTAACCTGATGGAAACGATGACGATGCGTGGAGTAGGTTCGTGGTAAATACGCGTGCGCGAGGCGTCCTAACTGATGCAATGTAATACAGATTGTGCAACCCACGAAGACGCGCTCCACTCCGCGATTACTGTACTGTAAGCTGTACTAGTACGGAGCGGAGCGGAGTGGGGCGAGTCTTCGTGTATTGCACTATCTATACATGGCGAAATATTGTTTTTTTTTTCATGTTAGCTTTCACTAGTTTGTACTCGGCATTACTTCGCGTCCTATTTAAATAAATGTATTTTCTTTCTTTCCTCTTCTTTCTTTCGATGGTCGTGCGAATACACGATCGTTCGAACTTTTTGTTCGGTGAATCTGAACGCGTGGTGGCGCCGGCAGATGTCGCTTTTCGGTTTTCTGAACAAAAAGTGTCATATGCTCGCGACCGATCGCGTATTGGCGCGACGATCGCTTTTAAATAGGACGCGGCCTTAGGTTTTTATCAGGGTGTTCCAGTTTATTAATCTGTTTGTTAAAGGACTGTCCTAGAAGAAGAGTAATGTTTTTCGAATGTATTACGTTTGTAAATACAATATGTAAAAAAACTACCCTGTTCGATCCGAAAGGGGCACATAGGAACTGCAACATCATTACCAAAAATTTTTTTTTTAAATTATTATTGAAAATAAAAAAGTTATTGCTATTTAAAATTCACATTTTTAGTGCTAATATTACCCCAAATCCATTAAAAAAATTATAATTTTCAACAGGGTGTCATAAGTTATAACTTGTAAACACCCGCGAAATAATGGCCGCCCGCCGACCAAATCCCAATTGAAAATAATGTAGCAATATGTTTTTTTTTTTTTTCCAGAAAGTTACCACATAAATAGATTCAGTACGATACCTTACAACACCCTCACGGATGGGACAGGGTTTTTTTTACATGTTGTAAAACTTTTTCAAAGCTTCCATTGCTCAAGTCAATTTGTTATCTGGGTCTGACGTTCCGCCGAAAAAAACTCAAGGTAATGTTCTTATAATTAGGTATTCTTTTTGGGTTTTATTCAGACTCTCAAAATCATGGCTAATGTGATAGAATTTTCATTAGTACACACTACGACATAAGGATGTTACTTGCATGTTCAGGTCGGCACATTCGATTCGTCAATTAAAAATTCAAAAGTCATTTATTCGAACTAGGCTGAGAATCAGCACTTTTCGAACGTCAAAATTACATAAGACAGTCTCCCAAAACGCCCACCCTTCACCACTTCCTAATACTTCAGCTGGGAAGAAGAAGTGGCACAACAAACTTCACTCAACTCAAATATTTCTTAAACAACAATGCCGATCCGAAGCAATTATTACACATGTTCGGTTTTCATTTTGTTTTAGGTTTGTGCCGATTGGCAAACTTTGTTCGGGATCTACCTTCATCTAATCAGGTTTGGGTTGGCTCAGCACAACTCGAGATAAGCCAAGCGGCTTTTCCCGAACATAATATATCTATGTATGTCGCGGATGGATTGTCGAATCGGCTGTTTTATTTTATTTATGTTTCGGACACCTAACGGTGTTATTGTTATGACCAGAGGTCGGAATTAGGTAGAGTTATTTATGTACTTACACTGATTTCATGCAACGAAAGAATAAAGTGGAAATGCCCCAAATCCCGGGATTAATTTTAAAAGCAGAAAAATCCCATGATCTATTAAATAAAAAGTTATATACTTTTACACAATTTAAAGCAAAACCTCACGAGTCTAGGCTAGAAGCAAAAGTATTTTCTTATTTATAAAAAAGGCGGAGTATAAGTATGAGAATTTGCTTAAGACTTAAAATGGCTAAAAAAAATTGTATGTTAATTATCTTTGTTTTATTTGTCTTATCTATCTCTGAGGTTTTTATTATTATTTATTTGTAATATTGTTGGTCATACGGGATTGTCTATTAGAAATCCCGGGAAGATCCATATTAATATCAACATTTCGATGCAAGTACATAAATAACTCTACCTAATTCCGACCTCTGGTAAACACAAAGCTACGAGCGACAAATTTTTGAACTTAAATCTAAGATCTGACGTTTCATTTTACGCTGTTTTACATAACCTCTAATCGTTGACACGTTACATTGATAAATGCAAAACGTTTAGGCAATTCTGCGTGTTAAAGTTCAGTAATTATGAAAAACCTATAAACGTCGTTCAGCTATTTTATAACGGAGCTGTTTTGTAAAACAACTAGCGGTTTTTTAAAACAGTGGATTCGACAGTCTATCTGTGACATCTACATGTCGGAGACGGGTATGTGACTGTTTCGATATTATCAGCGATATTTTAACTACTGTGGGCGTAGTGTGGGTAGTGTTGGTTAATGCACAATAGAAAAACAGTTTGCAGTTCAGATCACATTATAATTTACTATCAAATTAATCATACTAGCTAAATTATACACACACTGGGTGCGACGGCATTTATTAAAATCAACAATTAACACAATGATCACAAATAACAACTAACGCAATAACTGAGCACAACGAATCGAGAATAGTTCCGCGACGTCTTCACTCCGATGCTATCAGAGGCTGAATCCTCCTCGCCGTGGCCTTAAAACATCACGACTCTGTAGAAGCGCACGCTTTAGGGTGGGTAAATCACGTCCTGTCACCAGCGGCGCGCTTGCGATTCGTTTCGTGTCCGTACTAATGACCGGACATTAAGGCTCCGTGCTGCCGCACCTCACGAAATCACTGATTTTGATCAATTTTGTTTATTCGTTGTGAGAAAGGGGACGAGAATTTAAACAAAATTATTTGTGATTTGAAAAGTCCAATTCTTCGTCTTGTACATAGGGGAAAGGGATTTTTGAAATAAATTAAGGATTCATGGGAAATCACTAAAATTCGCAACAAGTTTTCCAAAAAATGACGCGAGACTGACGTTTGATCGTTTCGTTAGAAGAAACTGCTTTTGATGTTGAAAATTAAAAAATATCATCAACATCATTATATGGTCTACTTGTACATAGGGGAACCACTTTTTTCAACTTTCATACAAAATATAGCAGAAAAAAAATGTTGAAATAACGTAACTTTCTCAATACTTCAAGCCAAATAAATATTTTTTTCTAATACTTAGAAACACTTTTAAGAAATTTTAAAAATTATATATTAATTTTAAGTTAATTGTTTAATAGAATCTAAATTTTATTTTATAAATAAACAATTACTTCATTACGTAAATAAATGGCAAAGTGAACTATATAAACGATCGCGGAAAATCTATTCCGTCAGTAGCGAACGGGCCTTCCCAGCGTGAGGACGTATCACTTTGCGTCGCAGCACGCACACACGCACGTACGTGTCCGATGTTAACATTTTCCAGAAATTGTACGTCGACTACCACATTTTGATCCGCATTTTATTTTAAAGTACTTTGCTTATTTTTGAAGAACATTAAAATTTTGCATGCCTGGCAATAAATAAAATACCGGTGTACGTGTGTTCGTAATTCTTCTTATCCTAAACGGCTTGACTGATTTAGATGTTTTTTTTTTTAATTCTTTTTGTGTAACTTAGATGGTTCATAACTATAGTTGGACTCGCGTGGCGCTGTTGTCGCAGGACAACATCTGCCTGCTGGGTTCACTAGTTATATTTTAACTTTAGATTTCATAGTTTTGAGTGATTTTTGGTAGGGGAAAAAGTTATGGGTTCGCGTCACCGATATGCCGGCGCCTATATGCTGTTGTAGCAATAAGTGAAGTATTTTTGGAATGAAGTTTCTTTAACGCTACTGAAGATTACTTTAAGTCAAAATAAAGATCCAAGATGGCGGCTGCGAACATTTAAAAATATTTCGTCATGGGTATCGTTTTCATAGTTTTCGAGGATGCTAAAGCTGATAGTGAGGTCAAAATATAAATCCAAGATGGCGGCTGTGACAATATTCAGATTTTTCGTCATGGGTGTCTTTTTCATAGTTTTTGAGGATTCTAAAGCAGATTTTGATGTCAAAACGTAAATATAAGATGGCGGCTGCGAAAATTTTCACATTTCTTCATAACATCACGCCATCAATTTCAAAGTGTTGGGCCCTTTGAAATTGATGGCGTGATGTTATGAAGAAATCTCATTTCCGCAACTTTTTCGCGCAAGTGGGTTCGCGCAAGTCTCTTTCGCGAAAATGTCTTTCGCGCAAGTGTCTCAGATCCCTTTATGGATACTGGTGCCAATTCTCTTGTCACAAATTAATGCCTCAAAACTAGACTAAAAATCACCAAAGTTTCGTTCATTCCTGTCAAACGATGATTTCCCATCGTGAAATAATTATAGAATATATTTTATTTTGACAGCACTAAGATGGCAATATGTTGCCGATTCTCTTGTATACCGAACTAAACTTACTAAACTATCACTAAAATTCCTTACTTTTGGCTATGAAAATCTTGAAGCTATTCTGCAACAAAAATTTTCTAAATTTAAATATATTTTGACACACTAAAATAATATTTGACAATCGCGAGTCCACGTGGTACTTGTTTGCCCTACCCCGTGAATTTTTTTTAGAGCTGGAGGCGCACAGGGGGCAGCCTTGACGTTTTATATAGAATTTTTACTTTTTGTAAGGAAAATAAGAAAAAATATTACCTACATGTAGAGTGTCAGGGGTTTAAAGGTTTTATAAAGGGGATCGAAATTCTCATTATTTTTGCGATTGGACGCACCATTTTCGAGATATTTGCAAAAGAAAAAAAAAAAGATACCGTACTGTTTTTTGCACCTGAAGCGAGGTGTTGGTGTGAATTTTAGTTCAAGATAACTAATTTTATTCCGCACCTTTTTAATCGCGATTAAAAATAGTCAGATTTAGTTAGACATGGTGCCGATTCTCTTGTCACAAATGCCTCTAAACTAGACTAAAAATCATCAAAATTTTGTTTTATTCCTGTCAAACGACGATTTCCCATTCTGAAATAGACTAAAGTGACACAACTTAACTAGATTTTAGTTTGACAGCACTAAGATGGAACTGAGATTTTCATTTAGTGAAAATAGCAATTTTACTATTCTGAATTTGACGTTTTTCACTTAAAATTTAGATTTTCTAACCGAATCTGACTATTTTTCGCAATTAAAAACGTGTGGAATAAAATTGATTGTCATGAACTTTAAATTCACACCAACACCTCGATTTCACATGCAAAAACAGTACTGAATCTTTTTTTTTCTTTTGCTTATATCTCGAAAACGGTGTGTCCAATCGCAAAAATAATGAAAATTTCGACTCCCTTTATAAAACTCTTAAACCCCTTATACTCTACATGTAGGTAATATTTTTTCTTATTTTCCATAGAAAAAGTGAAAAGTTCCATATAAAACACGTCGAGCGTGCGCGCCTCCGGCTCTAAAAAGATTCACATGGTTAGGTGTCACGTGTGGAATCGCGATTGTCAAATTTGATTTAGATGTGTCAAAAATTTTCTTAAACTTAGAGAATTTATTTTGCATAATTGTGCCGATTCCCTTGTTCACAAACTAAACTAAATTTAAGTGCATCTTTTTCTTTCTATTTCATTAAGAAAAGGACAGAAGATAAATTTTAGTTTAGTCCTGTCAAATTAATCAGCACTTGACGTTAATTGACGTAATTTTAGTCGGCAAGTTTTTAATCACGTCTAAACTTGTATGGAGAGTGATAGGCGGTGATTAATTTGACAGGACTAAACTAAAATTTATCTTCTGTCCGTTTCTTAATGAAATTGTAAGAAAAACATGCACTGAACTTAAATTTAGTTTAGTTTGTGATCAAGGGAATCGGCACCAATAGCTTTGAGATTCACATAGTCAAAAGTAAGAAATTTTAGTGATAGTTTAGTTAGTTTAGTTCGGTGTATAAGAGAATCGGCACCAATCAAAATTTTAGGTGAAAAAAGTCAAATTCAGAATAGCGAATTTTTCATTTTCACTAAATTAATAACTCATTCAGTTGCAAAAACTGTACTTTATCTTTTTTCTGTTCTTTTGCTTATATCTCGAAAATTGTGTCTTATCGCAAAAAGAATAAAAAATTTCGACCCCCTTTATGAAACCCATAAACCCATAAAACTCAACATGTAGGTAATAATTTTTCATGTTTTCCATACAAAAAGTATAAAATTCCATATAAAACAGAATTGTTATAAATATACTAAACGAATATACACAAACATTCCAAACTTATTTCATAAGCGTACCTACGTAACTTAACAAAATACCGTCTATAGGATCAAAACTGTTTAAGCGATCACTACGCTCGATGTTTAGGCGTGTGTGCGTGAACAGTGCACACAAACATAGCATCGCAAGAATTTACCTAAACTCTGTCGAGTGAATTCACAGCCAGGAGCCTTAAAAAAAAACAAAAAAAAAAACTGTTTTAATATTTTTTTCGTCGATAAAAATAAGCATAGATTCCCTAATTTCGATATGTGCCCGGTTGTACCGAATCAAGCCAATCTGAACGTGTGTGTGTGACCGCATATTTTCCCCCACATTTTTATTTTCGTGTTTTTGTTCTTTCTTTGCATTATGTTTACCGCAAATAAACGTAATTCCTTTTTTTTTCTTAATGTATATGGCACCCCTAAATGGTTGCTTATTTAACTGGAAAATACCACGTTTTAAGCCCAAATACCTACAGCGAACCAACCTGATGTTTAGCTCTGCAGCAAACCGGGTTAGTTATCCAATGCCAGAGTAATGCTGTTACGTTCAAAATCTAGTTACGACCCGCTGCCCGCCTCGTAATACCGACTTCACAATCTGGCTGGTTTATTCTGATTCAATTTTAGCTAAACGTTTTAAGGAGAGGAGAAGAAAATTAAAATATTCGATGAGGTGCTCTACGATGTTGAAATGATCGAAAAACTGCTTTTAAAGCTTGTGAACTTGTTCGGCTGAGTTCAAAACAAAATTAAGGACTACGTTGAAGACAAGGAAGTTTGGCAATAATTCCTTCTTCACGTGTAGCTTCCCCGGTACCTCATTAATGGAATCATTTATGATTTCCCAAATTACGATGTTTATTTTTACATTCTTCTATGACAAAATCTTAGATACAATGATTTGACATACATATATAAACTTACCCCTTTTTCCCATGAGAGTAGGCAGAAACTACAGAACGCCACCTACTACGATCCTTACATACTCCTTTTGCCTAGTTTACGTTCATACATCTGGTCATACTCGTACGCCGGTTGCGAGTACTACGCACCTGACCTTTCTGAAGAACATCACCAATAAGGTCAGTATATGTCCTGCTAGAACGTTCCTTCCATTTCCAATCACATCTGAATTGTAAATACATTTTATTAGTCGCCTTTCATTCATCCTCTCAAAATGCCCAAACCATCTCAGCATACCCATTTCAATTTTTGTCACTACATCTACTATATAAAAATAAGTCGGGTTTTCCTTCCTGACGCTATAACTCCAGAACGCACGAACCGATTTCCACGGTTTTGCATTCGTTGGAAAGGTCTCGGGCTCCGTGAGGTTTATAGCAAAGAAAATTCAGGAAAAATTTCAACAGAAAACCGAAAAAAACAAAAAATCTTTTTTCACATACAGCGCCATCTCTGATACATAGCATGTACTACAAACCAATATTTTAAGTAAATGGCGCCGGTGCGTGATACACTGTTTGACAGCTACTCATTGTTCTCTGCTCAGTTAATTTCATGTGACAAACCGGTATTGTGTTCACTGTGAAATTGTGAAAAAAAAGTAAAAAAATAAGTTATTCGTTTCCTAACATTTCAATTGGAAACCATCAAATCAATCACGTGTATTGTGCAAAATTTTTATTCAATTTCAACAGCAGGCATTTGTCTTTAAGGTGGTAAGTTGAACTGTGTAAATTATGTGGATCGTGCATTTGAGGTTAAATTCATCACTCTGTCCATAGTCCAAAATGCCTAGAGGACGACGTGCGAACATCGGCCGCCGCACAAGACATGCAAGCCAGCAACAAGTGTATTCACAGAACTTAAGCGAAGAAAGACAAAATATAATAAGAAAAAATGCCCGATTGAGACAACGCGTGAGCACACGAAGATCATTGGCATCATACAATCGCTTGGCATTCCAATATGATCCCACTGCGAACTACAGTGATGATGAAAATTTAGATATTGGACCAATGACGACTATATGCCGATATTGCAATGCGTTAAAGTTCAAAAGAGAAACGGCTGGATTGTGCTGCGCAAGTGGAAAAGTCAAACTGGATCCATTACTTACACCACCACAACCACTGAAACCATTGTTGGATGGAAGTGATCCCGATTCCAGCCATTTTCTTCAACACATCCTTGAATACAATAACTGCTTTCGCATAACTTCCTTTGGAGCTAATATCATTCGAGAAGGCGGCTTCATGCCGACTTGCAAGGTAAAAGATACAACACACATAACCAATCACTCACACCAACACAATGAATTGCAACACATAACAACTACATATACACCACACACTACACCATCACACGATCAGAAGTTACACCGTATTCTTCAAAAAATGATTGTTTGCAATTACAGATACAAGGACAAATATATCATTTGCATGGTTCAATGGTGCCAACACCAGATGAACTGCATCAATTTCTGCAAATATATTTCATTTCGTCGATGGTGGATCAGCTGAATGTGCGGTGCAATATACAGGGAACACAACAGTTAAAGAGACGAATTATTGAACAGTTGCAAGCATTTTTTCACGCTAATAATGCTGTGGTTAATATGTTCAAAACAGCATTGGAACGAATGCCATCGGATACGCACAAATTTGTCATAAGAGCGGATTGTACCCCAACAGGTGAACATGTGCGAAGATTCAATGCACCCACCGTTAATGATGTTGCTGCAATCATTGTTGGCGATCCAACTAAATCGCGAGACATTGTCGTTCAGCGAAGAAGCAATATCATGCATCGTGTAAACGAGACACATCGTTTGTACGATGCGTTACAATATCCAATCATTTATTGGCAAGGGCAAGACGGATACGACATCACGTTGAAGATGGTCGATCCAATTACAGGTACCGTGAAACCTGGTAACTTTGCCACTTTACGGTGGGTAAAAAAGTTTGAAAAAGTTTTTCTTAAAAAATTTCTATGATGTTATAAAAAGCAACCAATGAGATATGTAGTAAATTTTATGCATTATTGAAACACAATCTTATATCTATTGTTTTCTCATTCTATAGTGATATTTTAGTCCAAAAACCTTTTATGGCAAAGTCAACTATCACTTGTGGTAAGATTGCCCTCCCAAAATTTAGGAAAAAATTTAAAGAGTTACCGTATAAAATCACAGTCATCATTACCGCATGCTTGGTCACAGTAAAAATATACTACAGTTGTATGATATTTTACACTGGTAATTAATTTTCCAAAATGTGGCAAACTCACCCGCCTTGTTTCGATTTTTTCAAATAAAATAGAAATAGCTGTCAGGGTTGCATCAGAAAAATTAGGGGTAGGTAAGTAGGAAAAAAACTAAATAACTATATTTTAGTTTCTTTTTTGTGACAGCTCTAGCCTCTAAAAAAATATGGCAAAGTCGACATTACTAAAACTTTGCATTGGGTTGGTATATTTGCCAACAGTGATTTCTTAGGTTAAATTGGTTAAAGAGACGTAAATTATCATGGTTTTAATTAAAGAATATCATTAAGAACATGGTATTAAAGTTTGACTTATCTACACAAAGTCTATCCCACTTATTTTCATTAAAGTTTTGGAGCTCTAAGTTACTCACAGTTAGCGCGGGAAAAAAGTAACCACCAAAAAATGACAGTTCTATGACAGCTGGGTTGTATTATACAATAAAATGTTGCCAATCAAATATTCTAATTTGATTTAAGGGTATTACAAACGTTAAAAAAAATACAGTTTTGACGTAACAAATTATTTTGCCTCGTAAGCCGGTATATGGCAAATTAAACAACCTTTGGCAAAGTTGCCAGGTTTCACGGTACAATATTCACACACTAATTATTGCTATTATTGGTTTCTATTAACAATTCATTTAATTTTGCATTTTCAGGCGTATCCACGAATAAAAATCTAAGCGCAATGAATTACTATGCGTATCGTATGATGATTCGTACACATGAGGAGAATGTCATTCTGAAGTGCCGTCGGCTATTCCAGCAATTCGCTGTCGACATGTATGTCTAAGTCGAGACCGAACGTTTAGCGTTCATCCGATTCAATCAGGCAAATGTGGTTTACCAAAGAGCACTTCAATGAAACGGATAATTTGCGGACACGTATAACGCTTCGATTCAGTATTTACTTTGGATTCACTTTCATTTACTTAGAGAAGTTCAACTAAATAACACTTCATTTTTGTAATCGAAATGAATTCATTACTGTTGTGAAATGAAATAATGAAATAAAACTTTTCCTTTTCAAATATAAAACAAAAAAAAAAAAATCTTCTTCTTTTAATCACCAAACGAAATGTTACATAAAACGAAGCCATCTGGTGGCGAAACGGAGTTCGCCGGGTTTGCTAGTTTGTTAAATAATTATTATATGTGAAGACGATGGACCTAGAATAAAATTACTATACCACAATAGGTAAAAAAAATAAAATTGAAGCAACAATAGAAAATTTAATTTGTGATAGATACATGGTTCTCACATATTTACAAACATTATAAAAGTAGACGATTTTCCTAAAATTTTACAATTAATAAGGTCAGTGTGTGAGGAAGTAATCATAAAAGGTGTGAGGAAATCTCTAAAGTACAAACCTAGTTAGTTACACTTAACTAAGTTCGTTGAAAATATAACCTACCACGGGTAAATTAAACGCTTAATAATTGGTACAACATAGGAACCCACTCCTTTACCGTCCTACTTTCAATTACTTTCTTACAGACGTCTTTAATCGAGTGTCCGTCAACTTGATAAATGCTTGGCATTTACTTGATGTAGGTATTTATCCAAGTTGTAACATTCTCTGCAAACGTGGGGAGTATTGCAGCTTGAGAGATTTTCCTTCGGTGCTTGCATTTAAGTTTAGTTTATACAAAGTTGCACCTGATAAAATAAATTATTTTCGCTGTTTTTGTTATGCTGTAGTCGGAAAAAATAGGTAGCATAACACACGCTTTATGCTTCATCATCATCATTTCAGGCGAAAAACGTCCACTGCTGGACATAGGCCTCACCCAAGCACCGCCACTTCAACTGGTTCTGTGCTTTCGCATCCAGAGGATTCCGGCGGCGTTCACAAGGTCATCAGTCTATCTTGTTCCCGAGGCCTACGTCTTCCGGTTCGCGGTCACCACTCCAGAACCTCTGAAAATCATGTGCTCTGCCCCCTGTCACTTAAGTTTAGCAATTCTTAATTCTTGGTATTATGCTTATTTTAGACAGTTCAGAGCTTTGGCATGATGAAACAAAAGGTGAATATTTGAAGATATTTATTTAATAGTGCAAGCAAAATATAAAGAAAATAAAACATTATTTATGGATAATTCACGCAAACCATAGTTACAAGATTGAATTATAGAGGCATGAGCACAGGTTATAAAATTTACTCATCTTCTATAGAAAAAGGAAGATCCTCCGATCAGACGGGTGTCGTGTCTGGTGGGTAACTGCCGATTTATGTCGGGGAGTTATTTATTATTTATTTATTTAAATCACAATTATAACACCTTTACAGACTGATCCAAGGCGATGTTCTATGTCACAAAATATACATAAATTTCCAAAAAAAAAATGAATAACCTGTAAGCAGAATTACAAAGAATTATATGATATAGAATATATTATATTAGTTATATATGTAAATGCTGATCGCAAGGTAAACTCAGCTTGCGCGATGCAGGATTTTGCATGACGTCAGTCTGATGCGTAGTTCGTATGTGGCGACTTTGAATGATTTAGAGATATATATAGGTAGGTCATATCTAGAGAAATTGTAAGATCAGCTACTGTTCGGCCCACTCCAGGAGGTTAAAGACTTTTTCACTCCTCTTGCTCAAAAAGGCCGTCATTGTAGAGTACCAGAGCGTGGAAAAAATAGCATTTCTTGCTCTAGGGGAAAAAGTAAATTCTTTTTAAGTTTGTCTGTTCCAACAAGCCTTGAAAAACGAAAAAGTCTTTATTCTTATGTAGAATAATCATGATTATGGACTAGACTTATTACTGGTTCACAAAAAAATAAGAACATTTTATTTTTGAAAATGAAACTAAATGCGACTATCTCTTCGGTAGAATGCGTGCATTACGTTGCGGCTACAGAAGAAATAAAAAGGCATTGGCGCGAAATCTTTAGAATTTTTCTCTAATTACGAATTGAATTGGTGACCATAATATAATTTACAACAGTGAAAATGTCATCATCTAGTGAGAACATCTTCACAGAGGACTGAAATTAAGTTGCCGGAAAAAGAAACATCTCGTTAAATATCCAGAATTGTACAAATTGTACATTTAAATAAAATGAACTATTTAATATTGTATTGGATTATTTTATTTTCTCGCAATTGTAGTGAAAAGTAGAGTGTAACACACGGCGCTAAAACCCATTATAACTCGGTTTCTATTTACTCCCTCGCTAAAGCTCGGGAGTAAAACTACCTCGTTACAATGGGTTATTTTAGCCCCTCGTATAACAATCTACTATTTGCTGTCTGGCGATTTTCCTCCCGGTTTTTGCCATGGTCCGACGCGAAAAGCCATAAAGATAATTCTACTAAATCCCAGTTTCGTACATTTCTTACTTCGTTATCTTAATGACTTTAATGCGAAATGGGCTAAGTTGGTGCAACAGCTTGACTTAAAGTTGCGGAGATACGTAAACTTGTATGAAAAACGTTTCTTAGTAAAAGATGATATTTATAAAAAGTTTGATTTTGTTTTAAAATATTTAAAACCCTAATAAAATATTTAAAACCCTGATAAAATAAGGATTAAATGTTCCCATTATTTGATATATTCGTCAATTATGTGTGTCATATTTTGAGGAACACCAGCTTCATGAACCAACGTGCGTTCATTATTAAACTTGACGCGTGACGCGATTGGTAGCATTGAATTTTGCAGTCTTAGGGCTTCTTCACACGTACCACAACCACACCACGACCACAACCACACCACGGGGCCGGGCGTATATTTCGTATTGAAAATGAATAGGACTATTCACACGTACCACATTTTGCAATAATTATCGACCGTGTGTGTGATACCGACCACATCGCAAACACAACGTTTGGTCAGTCAACACGTGTTTCCGCTATGAAAACCGGAGTCGAACTGTGTCTTAGGTATGGGCGTTATTTAACGTCACTAGTTACAATAACTGGTTACGGGGCATGTCACCAAATAACTAGTTTCGAGTCACACATAAAGACGTGATTTTTGTAACTAGTTCCATCACAATGCAGCGATCGAATGAAAAGAGTGAAACGAAACAAAAGTATTCGTTCCAAAAATAACGTATTACGTAGGTAACCATTTATATTTTCGTTTCGCAAATAACTGTAACACTTCGATAGAATCACCGAATGGAATTTGAAAAATAACTAGTTACTAAATTCACTAGTTTTCAAAACCGGTGACGTCCTTGTAGTCACTAGTTACGTTACGTTTCGCAAAAATCACGTAACGACCCACCCCTACTGTGTCTGCACACCATGTAACCGCATCGCAACTACTGGCGACAAAGCACACACGTTCACATCAACAAAAAGCTGCAGCGACACTATTCACACGTAACCACTGCTTGACAGCATTATGTCGTTGCGACGTGGTGTGGTTGTGGTACGTGTGAAAAAGCCCTTAGTTTCAATATCAATAGAGTTCAAAATGGCGATTGACACAATAATATTACCAATCACATGACTGCGAAATTCAGTACTACCAACGTCACGCGTCAAGTTATAAATGAACGCACTGTATGTATAGATAGATACCTACTAAATCTTCGTTCTTTTCTTTAATTCAAATGTAATTAATCTCTTTAGAAAAGTAATGACTGAGGATAAGCTCTTTTTAATTAAACGTCATTATTGCAATAGACAGCCAATAAAAAATCCACAGTTAAAAACGTTTATTCTGAAACTGGGCAACAACGTTACAAAAAACTGTCAAATATTTCGCTGTTTTGATTAATTTGGCTCTATGGAAATAAGAAACATGGCTAATTAGTGAACTAAAATATTGATTATGAAATGCAATAAACGTAACACCGAATATTGAGTTTTACATGTAAAACGATTAAAACATCCAATTCAGTGTTATAATTGCAATTCATTATTAATATTCTAGTTCACTAGTTAGTGATACTTCATATTTCCATACAGTAATATTGCCAAATTAATCAAAACAGGTAAATATTTGACAGCTATTTGCGACATTGTCAACTTTTAGAATAAACGTTCTGAAGTTCTTTCTAACTGGTTGTTTTCATAAAACCTAATCTTTTAGAAAACGCTGCAGTATATTCTACCCGGTTTCCGCAAGAAAGGTTACTGCCATACATATCGTTGATCCTCTACGACCGCTTGATCCAGCAGGTGTTAGCTATACCCAGCTACAAGATATACGCGCACTTTACGTCCGCACGTAGATCGTTGTAAATGGACCGAGGAAATGAAATGGACGAGTAGAAAGAAGATGGATAGAGGAAGTTTAATTTTTACTTTATTTCCGTGGACAAAAATATGCACAATACAATGTCGCCCATCGGCATGTGCCCGCCCGTATTTTTCTTAGTATTCATGAAAAATTATCGAAAAATAACTTAATAAGGGGGGGTCTATCTTTAATATTTTTCATTTTATTAAAAAAAAATATGTTTTGAGTAGTGTTTGCCATATCTCCGATGTTTTGGCTCGATTTGGATTCTGTTTATTATTTCTAAAAACTTATGAATTATTTTATCGGATTAACTATCATTTTTAACCGACTTCCAAAAAGGAGGAGGTTATGTTAGTCGCGTATGTTTGTTTTTTTTTTATTTTTTTTTAAATGTATTTCCACCGATTTCTCCGTCAATTGTGGACCGATTTTAAAAATTCTTTTTTGTTTGAAAGGGTGTGCTCTCGAATTGGTCCCATATAAATTTTATTAACTTTGCTTGGATAGTTTTTGAGTTAGCTACAAAATACGTATTTTTTTCCCACTTAGTATGTAGATGATATGATAAGTTTCTGTCACTGGTAGCAGGTAGTTGTATTCGAATGTGTGTGGGGTAGGTATCACAGCTAAAAAGTGAAAAATAAAAACTTTTTACAAAAAAAAAAAAACAACCGACCTCCAAAAAAAACACTACAAAGTGAAAAATAACTTTAATTTCGGAAGTCTGTGGCAAAAAACGAAAATACAAAACCCAAGACACCGACTTCCGAAATTAAAGTTATTTTTCACTTTGTAGTGTTTTTTTTGGAGGTCGGTTGTTTTTTTTATTAAAATTGGTCAACTATGCAAAAAAAGGAGGTGATTTTTTTTCAAAAAAACACAAGTTTAAGTTCATAAAATCATACGAGGATTTTGAATTTTTTTTTTAAAAATTATTTTTCGATAATTTTTCATGAATATTTAGAAAAATACCGGCAGCACATGCCCATGGACGACATTGTATTACGATAATATTAATAGTTTCATTAACAACTCAAAACACTCGTGTGATACTATTAAAAACCTCGCCTACGGCTCGATTTTTAAACACGCACTCGTGTTTTAATGCCCCTCATTACGCAAGAGTTTCATAAACTATTACTAACGCTAAAGGCATTGAGTAATTTGATGTGGAAGAGGGCCTTAAAGAAAAGATAAAAGCATTAATACTGCTTATTATTTTACTAAGCTAAGTACTAACAGCCGCTCGGGTCGATCTGTCAGGTTAAGCTATGCTTGCCGGGATTGGTCCGTGGATGGGTGACCATTTCTACATACCGAGACTCCTCCGTGCCTCGGAAAGCACGTTAAGCCGTTGGTCCCGGGTGTCATTCGTGGATCTTTGACAGTCGTAACGGGTTGTCAGAAGCCCGAAAGTCTGACAACCAGTCTTACCAAGGGGTATCGTATTACCCAGTTACTGGGTTGTGGAGGTCAGATAGGCAGTCGCTCCATGCAAAATACTGGTATTCAGCTGCATCCGGTTAGACTGGAAGCCGACTCCAATATAGTTGGAAAAAGGCTAGGTAGAACAGAACTGCTTATTATTTTTGTGGTAACGGCCACACTGTTTTATTTGTAAGTTCAAAATACTTCCTCTATTCAGTCACACTCCACGTCGTCAGCACCTCAACGGTATGTGCAGAATTATAAACATGGCCGGAGCTATTGCACGCCACTGCCCGCTCCCATTATTTAATTATACCGCCATTTCTCAAGACTATTCAGAATTTAGCCTTTAAATAAGGGGAATTTAATTTCCTTTACGTTATCTAAATTATGTAAACAAAAAAATTACACTGTTTTATCAAAGTCAAATTATATACCTTTTATCCGAGGAATGAAATTGACGTCTGACAGTTCTGTACGAAAATACAGTAAAAATTCAAAAATTATTCCTCGAAATATCCGGCGTTGGTAAAATTAGCCCTAATATTATTTATTTATACTGTTAGCAACATCATTCTTGTTCTTTTTCATATTGTTATTTTTTTATGTTGGCAACATTATGACAGTTTGACAGCATGGCAGTACTAGCAGAAAGAAAATACGTATAATTTGGAATCATTCCACTTTGGCCCACCAAGCTGCCCCACTGATGGGGCAGTGCCCAATTTATGTCTTTACATTCAGTTGATATCATTAGCAGAAGCTCTTTGACAGTCGTTACGGATAGTCAGAAGCCCATTAATCTGACAACCAGTCTTACCAAGGGGTATCGTGTTACACAGTAGCTGGGTTGTGGAGATCAAATAGGTAGTCGTTCCATGTAAAATACTGGTGTTCAGCTGCATCCGATTGGACTGGAAGCTGACCCCAACATACAACCTTAAAAAAAGAAGTCTGCTGTTCCCTACATTTTGATGAGATTTGTGAACATAAATGTAGGGAACAGCAGATTTTTTTTATTTCGCGATTTCAGCTTTGATCTCATAGTGAAAGTTGCTCATAATGATGAGTACAATGACCTCTTAAGAGGTTTAGTGTAAACAAAAACTAAGGTTGTAGTTGGGAAAAGGCTAGACAGATGATGATATGGCGGCATTTATAACGCCACATGCGAACTACGCATCAAAGACCTGACGTCATACAAATCCTGCATCGCGCAAGCAAAGTTTACTGCGCGATCAGCATATATGTATATAACGTTCCGACTTCAAACGTCGGCCAGTTTTGGATTGGCTATCAGGACGCACTGACTAGCCGTCTCTACGCACAAGTCAGTTTTTCCGCGCGGACCGCAGTTTTTAATCCGTCTCTCTCTGTGGGTGCATAGGGAACTATAGTACCTGTGCAGACACAGGGGGAGTCGCCCCGAGTGTCCGGCGTTCGCGCCGTCGCGGTCGCGGAAGCACCAGAAACCACCGGCGATGTCGAATCCCGGCAAGCGCGGCTCGCTGGGCCGCGATGCCGGGGACCAGGATGTTCGTCCGGTGTTGGATCGGGCGACGTCGCTGCCGAACATCGGTGACGCGGCGTCCGGTGCGCCACCGGCCGGCCTCACAAAAACGAAAAAGAAGACCAGGAAGGAGGACACAGCTGTCACCACCAGCACGAAGACGAAGGAAGCGAGCGACGCTGCTGCCGCCGGCACACTGACGTCATCGGCGCCTGCGCGCGCTGCGCCGACGCCGTCGACGAGCCGGTCGCACGCTGTTCCTGTCCGTCCCACCGCGTTCCGGCCGGTGCCAATACAGGCACCGGGACCGGCCGCAACTGCAAGCTGCGCACAGCATGCGCGCGCACCAACACCATCCGCGCGCGCTCCCGCGCCCGGACACCCCAGCACGCCCACCGCGCGCCCCGGCGCGCCGCGCGCCGAATACCCAGCGCTGCCTGCCCCGCGCGCATCAACATCGTCGGCGCGGGCACGCGCGCCCACGTCCCGGACCGCTGCTCCGCCGCCGCGGTTCGTGTCGCCGCCTCAACCAAGAGCAAGCCAGCCCACAAGCGCGGCCGCTCCTCGCGTCGCCGCTCCCGGCCCCCGCCTCTTGCTGGCGGGCCCGGTGATGGCTGAGCGGGAGCGACCCGCCAGTGCCGGGCCGTTCGTTCGGTCGGCACCAGCCACCATGAAGGCGCCGGACTCACCGGTGCCCCCCAGGACCTCGGCCTACGACTCGCCCGCCATGCTATCGACGTGCTGCTCGCGTGCGGGGTCGAGCATGTCGCTGGCATCTGCGGGCTCGGCCGCCTCCGGTCGCGGAGATATGTCCCCGGACATGACCCCGCGATCCGGACAGCGGCCCAACGCGGGACCAGTCACCGGGGTGCAGAGCATCCCCAACTCACCACTGCTATCGCTGGGGCTCGACTTTGAGTACCAACTCGGGTCCAGGCCCCAGCGAAGAAGAAGAAGCTCGGACGAGACCGTGTCGGACGAGGCGAAGCGGTATTGCCTTGACCCGCCGCGGCCACAGCGCGAACGCGCGCCGCGGCGTCGGGCCGCACCCGAATCGCCCACCTTCTCCGACGCGGTCCGTCGACGCACACCACCGCAGTCACCGACGCCTCCCGCGTCACCTGTAGGGGTAAGTCGCACCAAACTCCCCCCTACCACTGACACTACTACCGCCCCTCTGAGGCCCCACCCGGCACCGCAACGGCGGGCACAACGAAGCAGAAGCCGGGCAAGAACAAGAAGAAGATGAGGTTCCCTCCGCTGGTGGTCGAGACGCTGCCCAATTGGGCCGCACACTTCCGGGCCATAAGGAACAAGTTGGGCCGGCCTCCGAACGCACGTCCGTACGGGACCGGGGTGAGATTCACCCCAGAAACCGAGGACGAGTACAGGCTGGTCCAGCGCTACCTTACCGGCCTGGAAAAGGACAGCGGCGTCAGCTGGTTCGCCTACTCACTGCCAGCGGACAAAAACATGAAGATCGCCATCAGGGGCCTACCGGCGGACACGGACCCGAAGGAGATCGAGGAGGAACTCCGGGAGCTGGAATACCAACCGGTGTACGTGCGTCACATAAAGGGCGCACTTGGACGACCCGGTTGCGTATTCCACGCGATTCTTAAGAAGACCCCGGACGTAAGGAAGATATTCGACACCACCATTTTCATGAATATGTGTGGTGTGAAAATAGAGGCTTGGCGTGGGAAACGTGGGCCCGCGCAGTGCCACCGGTGCCAACGTTTCAGGCACAGTTCGCACCAGTGCCACCGCCCGCTCGCTTGCGTGCGATGCGGCGAAGAGCACGCGGCAAGGGACTGCCCGCGCCCGCGGGAGGAGCCGGCCACCTGTGCAAACTGTGGTGGCCCTCATCCCGCCAATAACATGAAATGCCCAGTTTTTGAGAGAGAAATCAAAAATAAACGAGCGGGGACCGTCGCCATCACGGCCAGAAGCCGGGCTGAAATAGCCAGGCCACTAGCCCAGATGGCAACCGGAGAAGAGACTCAAGGCACGACGTTGATGGCGGCGGCCAACGAGCCCACTAGCCGGACGCAAGCCGCCTCCTCAGGGCGGAGGAAGAAGAGACGCGGGGGGAAAAGGAAGAGGAAGAATTCCCCCCAAATAGCACAAGAGGACCCCCCTACGGCCGCCCCTGCCTTCAAAATCGCGCAGGTTGCACCGAGGGAAAATCAAAACAGAACACAAAAACAAGACGCACCAAAGTTCGCCCAAAAGCTGCACGGCGCCGCCACTGTCGCGGTCAAAGACATGAGGTCGCAGCGGCAATCGACCGAACTAACACACATTTCGTCGAATGGCGGCGCAACAACTGTCGCGCAATCGGCAAGTACTTCGGCGAACACTTTGGCGAAGACTTCGACAAAGGCATCGACGAAAACTTCGGCGAACATTTCGGCACATGTTTCGTCGAACACTTCGACCAAATCAAAAAATGATTTCACAACCTGCGCGATAAAGCTACTAATGGATCTCATCAGGGCAATAAGGCAGGGCCGAGATATTGAAGCAGTCATCCTCGACGGCCTGGCTACCTTACTGTCACTTTGTGATGGCTAGGCCGTTGAGGATAGTACATTGGAACGCTCGCGGCCTTAGGGATAAGGTCGCCCCCCTCCGCCATCTCCTTCGGGAACAGGACGTCGACGTGGCGCTAATCAGCGAGACGCTCCTGGGACCAGAGGACAGGATTCGGTTCCCGGGCTATCACATATACAGGAAGGATGAAAGGTCGGCAAACAACGCCCGCTATCGTGGTCTGGCAGTACTAGTGAGGCGAAGAGTCGTCCATCAGGAACTCCCCTTGCCGTCCCTCAGCAGCTTTTACGCGCTGGGTGTGCAGCTGCACGTTGCCGGCGAGGACGTCAACGTCTACGCGTGCTACAAACCGCCCGCGGCCCCCCTAGTTGTGGCCGAGCTGCGGGCGCTAGTCAGCGCGCCTAGCGGCAACGCGGTCCTCCTTGCCGGCGATCTGAACTGCAAGCATCCAGCGTGGAACTCAATGACCATGAATACCGGGGGAAGACGGCTCTTCGCGGACGCGGAAGCCTTCGGGTACTACGTGTCCGGGCCGGAGACGCCGACACATTACCCGGACCCGACACATTGGATGCCAGATGTGCTGGACGTCGTAGTCCACCGAGGGCTACACTGCCAGATCACACAAGCAGTGATCGACGACGAGTTACAGTCGGACCACCAACCTGTGCTCGTCGTCCTATCGGGTATGCCGACCCGACTGAAGCCCCAAGCGCCACGTCGACACACGGACTGGACAGCCTTCGGAGAGAAGCTAGACACCACCACGCCTACTCGGCCTATCGTCACCTCTGCGGACGTGGACCAGACGGCGGGTGACGTCACTGCTTGCATTCAAAGCGCCTTGCAAGAGGCCACAACGACACTGCCACAGGGGAGAGTGCTTATGCCGCCCCTGCCGGCACGTGTCACCGACATGATCGCCAGGAAGAGGCGCCTACGCAAGCAGTGGCAACAGCTGAGATGCCCTACACTGAAGACCCAGCTAAACCGTCTCGCAGAAAAGGTGAAGGCCGAGTTAGAGGCCCACACCGCCGCGGGCTGGGAGGACCGCATCGACGCAACGACGGATAATTGGCCGTCGGTGCACAAACTCTGCCGACAACTAACGAACACCCCAGCCCCGGTACGCCCTTTACTAAACAGCGACGGGGCGCTCAAGTACGTAGCGGAGGACCGGGCGGAGGTCTTCGTAGAACACCTGGAGCGTCAATTCAAACCGAATCCGACTGACGACCTCGAGCATGTCGCAGCAGTCGAGCAACACTTGGAGGCCTACTTCGCAACGCCGATAGCTCACGAAGAGGACCCCATCTTTTTCTCGCCGGGCGCAGTCAGACGCGCCATCCTGAGGACCAAACCCAAGAAGGCCCCCGGTGCTGACGGTATCACCAACACAGTGCTGCGCCACTTGCCGTTCCGTATGGTAGCGGCACTGGCGCGCCTGTTTACGGCGATACTGCGCACGGGGACCTTTCCCGACTCCTGGAAGGAGGGGCGCGTCATTATGCTGCCCAAGGCGGGAAAGAACACGCTGAAGCCGGAGAACTATCGGCCCATCACCTTACTGCCGACAGTCTCCAAGGTGTTCGAGCAACTCCTGCTGCGACACCTACAGAAATATATCGAACCTAGGCCGGAACAATATGGGTTCCGGCCCGAACACAGCACGACGCTCCAGCTGTCGAGGGTACTGCACCACCTCGCAGCCGCAAGAAACAAGAAGGAATACTCGGTGGCAATATTCCTCGACATGGAGAAGGCCTTCGACCGTGTGTGGCATGAGGGCCTGATTTATAAGTTGTCGACATCAGGCGCGCCCCGTCGCGTTATTAAAGTGGTGTCTAGCTTTCTTTCCCACAGGACAGTCAGGGTGGTGGTCGACGGAGCGCTATCAAGTGCCCGCCCGGTGCTCACTGGTGTGCCGCAGGGGAGCTGCGTATCGCCTGCGTGCTACTCACGTTACACTGACGACATCCCCACCACCACAGATGCGATGCTCGCGCTGTATGCGGACGACGCCGCGTACATTACCACATCGCTAAATGCGAAGTACGCGACGGTCAAAATGCAGCGCGCGCTAGACGCGCTGCCAGCATGGTTGTCAAAATGGCGGCTATCAGTTAACGTGGGTAAGACGCAGGCGCTGATCACCGGGTGCGCGCCCCTCCCACCACCCTTGGAACTACAAGGTGCCACCGTCGATTGGTCGCCCCAGGCTAAGTACCTGGGTGTGACCATCGACCGCCGCCTCACGATGGGGCCCCACGTCCGCAAGGTCGCCGCACAGGGCAAGGTCGCCCGCATCCTCCTCAGGCCTGTGCTCTCGTCCCGCATCCCGGTGCGCGTCAAGCTGAGCGTGTACAAGATGTACGTGCGCCCAGTCTTGACGTACGCCGCTCCCGCTTGGTTCGCCCTCACGAGCGAGGCGAGCCGGAAGCTGCTCCGCACGCAACAGAACATCGCGTTGCGGACCATCATCGACGCCCCTCGCTACGTGAGCAACGATGTCATCCAGCGGGACCTCGGGATCGAGAGCCTGGATGATTTTGTGAGGCGACTCGCGAGGGCCATGTTCGCGCGTGCCGACGCCTCTGCCTGGCCCCATGTCAGGCAGCTAGCGCCATTGCACGCGCGACCGCCTGACGCGAAAGCCCTGCCCCGCGACCTGATAGCGGACGACCCCATCGCACCGGATTTGACGCCTCGGGTAAGCAGCATCCAGGTTACACGCAGCTTACTCGAAATAATAAGACTCTACAGATGTACACATACATCCGTTGTGTGGCGTGTTCTAAGTTAATATAGGCACGTCACATAACTATATACAGACACCCATAACTACACATGCATCTATACACAACACGTGCGGGCGCGATGCGGGTCGCGACGCACGCATACACTGGGCGGTGTTACACTACAACACTAGCCGCTCACACATACGCGACTGCCTACCCCTCAAACCGTAAACGGCTCGATCTGTAAGCGGGGTGAGGGGGAAGCTACATATTATACCTGTAGGGCGTCGAGTCGGCATCCCCGTCGCTGGTCGTTCTCGCTAGGCCTCCCCCGGGCAACCGGGGGTCTCACCTGGCGGTGACAGACCGCCGGGATGTCGTGAAGCAAGCGGCGCCACTGAGGGCGTCGCGGCGCGCCTACAGAAATATTCAGAGCAACCAACCACACCGACGCATTATTGCTTCACGATAACGCGGTCGTTTCCATTAGCCGTCCGAGGCGAACAAGAATGAGGGGCCCATCTTAATGGGTCAATGTATGGCCACCGCGGGCGAAGGGCGAAGCCCTGACCCCGCTCGCCACGCCCCCTTGCGGGGGCGTCGCGACGTCTTAACAGTCGGCCAGTTGCCCGCCAGACACGACACCCGTCTGGTCGGAGGATCCTCCCTTTTCTATGGAGGATGAGTGAACTTTACACCCTGTTCCTCATCCCTCTATAATGATGTCTGCACATTCAGTTCTAATAACCTTTTCATTCATAAAAGTTTGTCGGAAATCTCTTAGGTACAATACTTATATCTCTGTCGAAACCACAAGAAAAAGGATGTTAGACATAGTAACAACTAGCTAAAAGCTGTTATTAACGTAGTAATTAACCTTAGATTAATTAACCTTTTTACAAAAAAAAAAAAACAACCGACTTCCAAAAAAAAATTTACTTTAATTTCGGAAGTCGGTGGCAAAAAATTAAAATTCAAAACCAAAGACACCGACTTCCGAAATTAAAGTTATTTTTCACTTTGTAGTGTTTTTTTTTTTTAAAGTCGGTTGTTTAATTTTATTTTTTTTTCAATTTTTTTGTTGTGTTACCTACCCCACACAAATTCGAAAACCACTACTTGCTATGTAAATAGCAGTGACAGGAACTTATCATTTTGTCCACATACTCAGTGGGGAAAAGTGCGTATTATTGAAGTAACTCAAAAACTATCCAAGCAAAGTTAATAAAATTTATATGGGGACCATCTCAAATAAAAAAAAAGTCAAAATCGGTCCACAATTGACCGAAAAATAGGTGGAAATATATTTAAAAAAAACAGACATACGCGACGAACATATAACCTTCTCCTTTTTGGAAGTCAGTTAAAAACAAGGCAGATGTGAATGTTAGTGTGTGTTTGTGTAAATAATTTCATCACCACTGCTCTCAAAAAAGTGAAGGAAAACATCGTGAGGAAACCGATATGTCCTAGAACCGAAAATTCGAAGACATGTGACATCTACCAACCCGCATTATGCCCGCGTGGTGGATCACGGCCCATTCCCTCTCACTAAGAGGAGGCATTACAGGAGGGATTACATAAAATAAAATTTCACTATACTGCAACAGAATAAATCACAATAGAATAAAATGTCAATGCAATTAAAACAGGTACAAATTATAAAGGTGACAGAATTCAAATTAAAATAAAATGTCAACGAATATTTTACTTGCGTCCTCGTTCATACATTTCTCTCTTAAGACACTATTGTACAAAATCTACCAGACCTATATCCACAACATAACCTAATGTATTCTATTTCAAAAACCTTGACCCACATCTACGACACCAAAATCACATCATCATTCCTTATATTACTATGCTGTAAATTGCCATCCCAACTCTAATGCCTTTATCGTTTACGTAATGCGAAGGAACATCACTAGTTATTGAAATTTTTTCATGTCATTTGAGAGGTTCCCCATTGATTCGTAAAAAGGTTTTCAGAACCGTTATTCGGTCGTCAAAAAACTGTATTCTTTTTTGGAACGTATTTCCGTATCGCGCGTTAACCTCTGCACCAGATGTTGCTGATGCAGATTTTTTAAGATCCGCGGATACGGATCTAACTTTTTTTAAGGGTCCGTCAAGACGGCAAAGTGAAAATCTAAATTTCTTACGTTTTTTTCCAAATTGCAGCGCTGTTTCGTTGTATGTTGATCATTCAATTCGCGGCAATTATAATGAAATAATTACTAAATTGTAATCATTTAAAAATCTATAAAGCTCTCTCAATTTATTTAGTTATCTATTCTCAAACGATGTTAATTCAATTACTAATTTATGAAATCACAACATTTCAGGCAAATTCTAACTTTAGTAGTTGTATTGCTAATTCTAATGATTAGGTATAATTCTGTAAAGCTTCCGAAAAACAAATTAATTTCCGTAAATCTGTGGTTGTCTGTAATACTCCAAAAAAATTACTAAACTTCTGATAAAAAAAAATTTTTTACAAAAAAAAAAAAAAACGTGGCACTCGGGGACTGCCGCGGTAAATCTATTGCATAGCATTTGTAACCTCCATACTTCCTATTTGTCAACGCTACACTTGGGATGATGACGTGATGAGATAAAACAAAAATTACGTTCCCATGACAACATCACGTTGTCATGGGAACCGTCATTACATGGTAGGCGGAGTGGGGGGTGTTAGGTTTTATTTTCGTTACGGAATTTCTTGATTCGGTCGCCGCGCTCAAAGCCCGCGATAAAAGCTATGCAATAGCTTAAAAACAACTGACTTCCAAAAAAACACTACAAAGTGAAAAATAACTTTAATTTCGGAACTCGGTGTCTTGGGTTTTGTATTTTAGTTTTTTGCCTGTTTGCTGTTTTTTTTTTGGTAAAAGTTTTTATTTTTCACTTTTTAGCTGTAGTACAGTCAGCTGCAGAGAAACCTCACCCCCTAGCAATGTATTTTTACATTGCTAGGGGGTAAGATTTCTCTGCAACTGACTGTACACACGGCTACACATCAAGCTATACATGTCCAGTATAAGCTGACCTCGAATTGTACGGAAATCCTATACAATGCGAGATCAGCAAAAACTGAAAATATATAGCTTGATGTGTAGCCGTGTGTACCTACCCCACACACATTCGAATACTACTACCTGCTACCAGTAACAGGAACTTATCATAAATATCATCTACATACTAAGTGGGAAAAAATACGTATTTTGCAGCTAACTCAAAAACTACCCAAGTAAAGTTAATAAAATGTATATGGGACCAATTTGAGAGCATACCCTTTCAAACAAAAAATAATTTTCAAAATCGGTCCACAAATGACAAAGAAACCGGTGGACACACAAAAAAAAACAAACACGCTACGAACATATAACCTCCTTTTTGGAAGTCGGTTAAAAATACAAAGTTTCCGAAAAATCAATATCGACGCTAGAAAGGCATATTGTATGAACGACCACCTTGGTCAAAATTGAGTTATTTATATCGTTGGAATCGGCAGATTTTTCTCTTTCGAATGGTCTAGGTTTCATTTAAATCTGAACACTTTTTTGGTCGTTAATACAACGGTGATTTCAGTCATTTTCGTATTGAATTTTGTTTTAAATCCAACCATTTTCGTCATTTGTTTCATAAACCGTACATATCGTTAGAAAGTTGGCCTTAATTCATTTAGCTTGTTTTGTTTAATTAAAGATTTAATCTTATGACACTTTACCAAATCATTTTTTTCATTGTTTTTTCAATAAACCGTTTTACTAGTTGACCACTTTATCAAATCATGAAAATAAAACAATTTATTTGTCCATAATTTTTTGTTTATTGTCCGTTAAAACACTGTACCTTTCTACTAATTACAATAATTTGGACGTTAAGCGCATTTTGTCGTCAATGTTTAATAACAAGTTGGTCGATCATACATTTTTACCTGACATAATTTTGACGTATCGTAAGCATTTAAGCTACTTTAATAAAAGCGAAGTTTTTTGTTTTAGTAAGTTAAGCCTACTTAAAAAATAGTTTTTGTGTGAAATAGTGGTAGATAAGCTGTACTCCGGGAGCACATTTTATGCGCGCGAACCGGTGCGAATAAGGTCTGAGCGTTGTGATGGCGCTTCAGTCAACCACGCACTGTCGATGTCGGTGATCACGCACGAACTGCCCGCTTTACTCGAAAATTGTTTTCTCTTAAATACGAGTACACCAACAGTCAGACATCAATTTATAGTGGCGTCCGAACGATGCAAGAGGATATTAAGAAACGTTAGATCCATTAGATTAAGAAGGACATTAATGTTTGAACCATATTTAGCTGACTGTGAACAGGTAAGTGTAATATTAAAGTACCTACCAAATCAAAATGCATGAACTGAGAACTTACTATTAACATACCTACCTACGTTTAATACCCGTATTTGTTTTTACTTTAGGACGAAAACGTAGTAGCAGACGAATCGAATATTATTAAGGAAACCAGCAATCAAGTATGTTACATTTACATCTGGGAGTGGCGCGAGGAGGCGAAACGCCGGGGCGTAACTACGATGCCGCGAGAAATCACGGCACAGCGGCAGAGCTCCGGCGGGATCTCATGGCGTCATAGAGAGTGTAATTGTCGCAACCCAGTGCTGGGCACGCCACAATTGCAGCGATAAGTCGCCTATATAAAGAGTGGCTAGAGAGGCGCCACGGAGTCCTCACCTTTCGCATGACGCAGGTCCTCACCGGACACGGATGTTTCGGGAAGTTCCTGTTCCGGATAAGGCGGGAGGAAACGCCCGGGTGTCACCATGGTGTGGATCGGATCGCCCGGAGGACACGGTGGAGCATACGGTGGAGGTCTGCCCGGCTTGGGCGGAGCACCGCCGTGTCCTCGTAGACGTGATCGGCGGCGGTGATCTCTCGCATCCGGCCTTTGTCCAGACCATGATACGGAGCGAGAGTAACGCTCGCGAAGGAGGAGGCGTGAGGGAGAACGCGTGAGGGAGAGGCAAACTTCGCGCCTTCACGCTCCTAGTCGCCACAGGAGATGCCCTGAGCGTCGTAAATCCCAGACCGATTCCCGGCCACCGTAGGCGAGCGTGGGCTTGCGGACGGTGAGCAATGGGTAGCTCGTCATTCGATAAGGACCAGACCGGGGTCGACGGCGCGTTGTGTTCCACGCGCGCCTCAAAGAGATGTCAGCACAACTGACGGGGTCCGCTAGGACCGATGCCTACCGGGGTCGCGGGAAAGTCCGAAAGGGATATCGTGGCCTCTGGCAACATACAGGCAACTAAAGGAACACGGCTGGGTTTTAGTCAGTAAGAGTCTGACACGCTCTCCCGCTCCGCCCAGAACAACAAAAAAAAAGTATGTTACATTTTAGAAAAAGGATTTAGACAATATTTTTATATATAAAATACAGCATAAATGACATAGCAGCTACTAAAAAAGTTGAAGTTATTGGTAAAAATAGATGTCCGGGAGATGATTTGTATAAAAACAGACTTCCTATTACTAAATACAAATTATTGGTAAAGCTTTGTAAAATCTCACGTACACACGTAGGTAGGTATCATGAGGACTATCTTAATTTGAAAACTTGCAACGTTAAAGAATTGTTGCCAGATTTGTAGAAGATGTCGACGATTGAGGTTAGGTAAATAGTAAATACTAAAATGGGATATTTACCATGTACATTATCGCATGTGAATAACCATGACATTATACAATTTTATAAGTTAGGTATTTCACCAAAATTTGATTTATTAAAAAAAATCGTGATTTTTTTTTCGCAATTGAACACAGTGTGTTATTCGAGTAGGTACCTATTTGCTAAATGGTTTTACTTTTTATTACACTACCTAGTACCTATAAGAGTCTACTAGGCACATACTAGTAATGTTTAATATTGTTGTATCTGTATAATTTTCATAAGACTGATTGATGTCAAAGTTGAGTAGTTTTTTGTTTAATAAAATTAATGTAAAAAGTTGCTTTATGTTTTGTTACTACATGTCATACGAACATCTGTATAATTTTTATTAGACTTGATCTCAAAAAGTACGTAGTTTTTTGTTTAATTATAAATGTGAATCTCGTTTTTGATTTAGTTTTTTTAAGTTATAAACAAGTTGTTTTATGTTTTTGTTGTTATTTATCAACTGTTTAACTTTGTGAAGTGTGCTGTTGTGTAATTGCAATTGTTATACTTCTTTATTTTGTATTTTATTTTTACCTGCCGCTAAAAACTAAAGTAATATTGGGATATAATACCTTGATCGTAACCGTAACTAAGATTAATGAGTAAGATTAGATTTTTTGGTTTTCCTTGGTTGACTAACTCGGCCTGTTAAAACATTTTATTGGAATATTAAAGTTTACCGAATAGAACATAAGATACTTTAGTTGTAGGTTGTATGCAGCTATTCGATCGTTAAAACATTTTTTACAGGACTTCTAATGTTGGAATTGTGACTTAAGTCAATTTTACCTGACCAAGATTATTCACAATCTTGTATTATCTCCTAAAAATAGATCAAAAAGGCATAAAAAAATATTTTGAGTTACTAATTAAATAATAAACATATTAAACAATAACTATTTTGAATTTCAACAAGAATACTCCAGTTGTTAATTTATTATGATTTTTTTTGTGAAATTTAAAACTTCAAATCAATTTATTGAACAGTTTAAGCAATGGTCGTTAATACAATTTGCCTTTCTAGCGTCGATATGTTGTGCTACAAAAGTTAGTGACAGAATTGCCGCAAAACCGACTCCACGTAGTTTTGTCTGCCCTTCCTCTAGAGTGTAATTTACGCCCGCGTAGGCGCGGAGGGGCGAGGTGGTCCGCGAGCTGAGGAGCAGGTGGCTTTATGCGTGTTTTAGCGTTAAAACCATCTGCGATGATAAGCTTGCGTGGACCGCTGGACCATATTGCATGCTGGCTTGCATGCTACATGCATGGTGTATGCTTGTTTGCATATTTGAAAAATATTACGTCAGCAAATGCTGTAAGTACTGATTTTTCGGAGTCGGTAGCAAAAAACGTAAATTCAAAACCAAAGACACCGACTTCCGAAATGAAAGTAATTTTTCACTTTGTAGTGTTTTTTGGAAGTCGGTTGTTTTTTTTTTTTGTAAAAAGTTTTTTCGTAACACCCAAATCATGCCGCATAAATAAATCGCAATTTTCTCCAAACAAGATTTTTCTTGTCACTTATTTAGTTTTCCAACTACGCCAACGATAAGTTGTCGGAAAATTAGTATTTATAGCAGTGAATTTTTGAGTATGATAATATTTTTTTTAAAAAGTCGGAGTTTTTATTACTACCCATATTTTAATCAACATACAACCTCACATTGAGGCTGCAAATTGCAAAAACACGTAAAAAACTTTGAATTTCGCGGGCAAACTTAGCGCGGGGCATACGCTAAGTTTATTAAAACCCTTGAAGATAATTATTATAACGTCGTGGGCGTCTGATCGTGTCCTTGCATTCAACAATGCCATTTTCATAGATATGATTAAAATCATTGTCGTTTGTTCGACATTAAGACGCAGATATATGACAGTGACCTTGAATGGTTAGCTTGCGTGTTCTGTACTGAGCTCACGCAACGCGTCGTACGTGTAGTCAGTAATAGGACTCGCCCATCAAGGAGCGCTGTCCGAAATTAGATGCATTATTAATTTATTACACGTAAAACAAAAAGTATTTTAATAAAACACGTATACTAAAAGATCAATAATTTAATTATCTTTAAAATGGTGAAGTTTTTAGAAAAATATGCTTGATAAATTTTGAGTCATTCTCAGTTTTTTATCCGCGTTAGACATAACTTTACAAATTAATTTCACTATGTAATATAAACATAATCAAAAATATGCCTATATTAAAATATTAAAAATATACTTTAATTTAACATATATTTTTTCCAAATCACTAACACTATTTATTTAGACGTCATCTTCAGAATAAAATCATTAAAAGTCGGTTATCGTCCCCTTAATTAAAATGGAACTGGTGTGTAAGTTTTCAGAATTATAGTGAGAAATTATTTTAAATCTGATGTAAAAATATGGTGCTATTTTATTCAGAAAATAATCGTTGAAAGTGTTTCTATATTAAATGGAAACGTCATTTTCAAAGACGTAATTTAAATTAGGCAGTGTAAATAATTTAAAGTTCAAACTGAGACGATTCTCTCTTGATCGTTTTCAGTATGCTTCTTTTGTTTCTGTAATTAACTAAATAATGAACACAATGTTTTCAATTAATATTGTAATTTTGTGAAGTTGACAAAGTAAGGAGTTATTTGTGAAAAGTTAGATTATTCACACTTGGTAAAGTAGTAAAATAATAGTTATTTATGCAACTATATATTAAGGGGTATTAAAACATGAATGTGGGTTTATCAAATGAGTGTTTTAATACCTACTTATAACAGTTGCATACAAGACTTTATCTACACCCATGATATGAATCCTCTATAAAAGTTTCTGAAACCATTGGGTGTTTGTAATTCAAGATCAAGATTAAATTCCCACGAAATTCAGTACAACTGCACGTATGTACGTCGCCTGCAGCAGCACATCACACACACATGCGTGCAGCGGGTGCTGTTTTCCCCCGTTTGAACGTTGAAACGAGTTGCGTAATAAAATTTAGTACAACATTGTAACACTCGTTTGGATGATGTAATGGTTACTATGACACTGGCTGTTATAATGTTGCCAATAAGCTAACTGTTTCAGAAACTTTTATAGAGGTTTTATAGCATAGGTGTAGATAAAATTGTTTATTGGTTCATCGGGTTTAATAGGTTGGTTCGCGTTTAGTTACAGCAAATAGGAACCTGAGACGTAGGTAATGTAGCGGTAACTGAAGAGCAATATACAACATGTAAAAAAAAACCCTGAACAATCCGTGAGGATGTTGTTAAGTATCGTACTGAGAGTCTATTTACTCGGTAATTTTCAAGAAAATTAAAATTTGGCACATTTTTATTCAATGAAAGAAAGAAAGAAAGAAAATAAATTGATTAGCACAGACCAAAAAAGCACACAATATAATTAACAGCAGATAAAAAAATAAAAATCAAACAATAAGTGTAAAGAGCGATGTAAGAAATTAGCAGGGGAGTGTGCCTCACGGCTGCGCCAAAAAGGCCTAGTTCAGCAAAAATGCCAGACAATCATAAGTGCCTGACGCTGGTTTTCAACTGCACTTGAATGATGAATGAGGAATTTTACCGGTTTATTACATGGAAAACAGGCGGCCTTCGTTTGGCGGGTGTCTACAAATCATAACTTTTGACCCCTGTTGAAAATTTGCTAATTTTTAATTCATTTGAGATAACTTGGTACAAAAAAGGTGAGTTTTAAATAGCAATAACTTTTTTATTATCAGAAATAATAAGATTTTTTATCACTTTTTGTTAATATTATTACAGTACCTATGTGCTCTTTTCGGACTGGACAGGTTTTTGAAGTGAAAACTTCTTTAGGCGCGTTGGGCATTTTTGAGATGGCAACACCTCATTTTTGTAATAGCGATTGTGCTCTTCATTTATATTATGTTACGGATCAATGTTCTGTGTAAGTATTTTTACTTTAAAGGCTTTGGAAGTAATTTTTTTTGTCAACGCGATTGTGCTCTTTATTTAAAGAAGGATACAGACCAATGTTCTATACAAGATTTCCTACACAATAAAATTGTTCAAGTTTTTACTTCTGTCGGCACTCCCGGAGTGCCACTGTTTTTTTTTTACATATTGTATTGGGGGCGTAGATTATTAAAAGATAAGCATAATCACTAATCAGCCTATGTTTTCACTCCCACAAGTCAAAGGCCCATGGGCAGCATGATAACTCTAACACCAGGTTAGTCACTAACCACAAGAAAAAGAAAGAAATATGTTCCCACTGTTGGGACACAGGCCTCCTCTCTGTGAGAGAGGGTGAGCCGTAATCCACCACGCGGGCCACCAGTGCGGGTTGGTAAAGGTCACATCTCTTCGATTTTTTTTACGGCCCCCTCCCTCTCACCGAGAGGAGGCCTGTGCCCCAGCAGTGGGAACATTTTAGGCTGATTATACAGGGTGACAGGGACATTGACGCAAAAACTGTCACCATGGATTCAGTACATGATTCCGAACCCCCCTGCGTCTAAATTTTTCATCGGTTATTTTAAAAAAATCTGCTGTTCCATACATTTTGGCCGTGTAGGTATTGCACTTTTCTATGAAAAAGCAGATTTTTCCTGCCACCCTGTATATTATTAAATATGTAATTTTAGTCTTATAATTTATTTAATAAAATACACCAATTAGAATATTTTCTAGTTGGTATGTCCGAGGTCGTTCGTTTATTATGTTATACACGTTGTAAAAGCCTGGCTTACACCAAAAAATAAAACCATTTGACAATGATAAAGTATCACTGCAGATACAATCACGGCTTATAACACCCGATCGACTCCCGCGTCACTTTTTTCACAGCCCAGCGGCTTGTAAAATCAAATATGGAAACTCATCATTCATTCTCATTTCAATGGATGTTCCAATATGTTTGAATGCTGGGTTGTAGTCGTATATACCATTTGCTGAGCATTTTTACCTACCTACGATGTTCATTTTTTTATACTTGGTTGCGCTTAACACACTAATTTTTAGGGTTTCGTAGTAAACAAGGAACCCTTATAGTTTCGCCATGTCCGTCTGTCTGTCTGTCTGTCCGCGGTCTAGCTCCGAGACCCTTAGTACTAGAAAGCTGTAATTTGGCATAGATATACATATTAATTACGCAACAAAAAGGTAAAACAAAATTATGAAAAACATTTTGTTAGGGTATGTCTCCTACACGTAAAGTGGTGATGTTTTTTTAACCCATAGTATGGGGGAAAGGTCCTTCAAAAACATTGTGAGTTTGTGAAAACCATTTTTGAATTCAATAATCCGTTTGCGAAATATTAAGCTTTAAATTGCAAATTTTTGTTAGAGTCAAGTATCCTCCCCCCTGCCAGCAAAATGATTGGTTTTGGATATGTGAAAAAAATCACAGCAGTAGTTTATATAACGAAATTAAAAGGAAAACTATCACAGCTAAGTGGCTTTACAAGTTAACCATTAATAATCGACCAACTTTTGCAGTTGCAAAAACATGTTTTCCCATACATTTCGTGTGGGAGAACATATTTTTCAACTACAAAGTTAAGTTTGTTTTTGGGATAAATTCATCCCCTTCATTGTCCGTGGTTCGACACGCACTTGGCCGGTTTTTATCTATTTTATAAGTGACTCGTCATATAGCATTAATAGTTCTGAGGAATCTAAAATACCTTACCCATCATGCTGGTAAATGAGCATCATCGCGACGTCTTGCGGACAAATTATAATAAGTATTTTTTCATTAATTTATTCTGTGCAGCCCCCGGAAGATTTCCAAATTCTGCTCAAGGAATAAGACATCTTATCCTTCTAAAAATATAATAAGTAATTCATCATTTCAGCCGAAAGACGTCCACTGCTGGACATAGGCTCACCAAGCAACGTTACTTTGACCGGTTCTGTGCTTCCCGCATCCAGCGGATTCCTGCGGTCTTCACAAGGTCATGGGTCCACCTTGAGGGACGCCTCTAATATAGTAAGAAGTAATCCACTTAGTTATAAAAGAGCAAAATAACTCTTAAGTATTAATTTATTTTCTTCGTTTCATTTAAAACGTTTTTGGTTTTTTAATAAAAGTAATAGAAATGTTCTCACCTTTAGAGAGAGTAGACACGTTTAAATACTTAGGCCACCTAGTGACACCTACCTTGAAATATAATGCAGACATTGAACGGGAGTGGAGGGCGCTGTCGGTCAGAGCGAACATGGTAATCCGTAGGTCTTCAAATGGAGTTAAAATAATTATTTTTAGAGCATACTGCACCACAATGTACACATGCAGTATGTGGACTGACTACATGCAAAAATCGTACAGTGCCCGTCGTGTCCAGTTTAACTACGCGTGCAGAATGATGTTGGGGCCAGGGTTGTAATGGATGTCGTATAACGGTTGAGGATGCGGATGAGGATATCGAGATAATCGAGTTTGAGGATGCGGATGAGGATACGGATATTGGAAAATCCCTTATTGAGGATGCGGATGAGGGTGCGGATGCAGATGTCGTATGAAAAAAAGCCCTTGTTTTGACACCTGCCACCACTGTCACAAGCGGCTGATGGTCTGTCATAGGACAGGGACACTGCAAATTCAGGCGATAGGAATGCGTCACTCACACTCCGACCACTCCGACTCTTAAAAAAGTTCACTATTTGAGCGAACAACGTAGGTAGGGTCACATCCCCATAGAAATTATGAGGATGCGGATGAGGATGCGGAGCTTTTAAAATCGAAACTTGAGGAAGCGGATGTTTTGCGGATATCAAAATTTATGCGGATGCTCCGCAGTTGCGGATGCGGATACGGATATCCGTTACATCCCTGGTTGGGGCTACCCCGCTATTGCAGCGCATCGACAATGTTTGCGGAAGCCCGCGTTGATTGTTTCTACGCAACAATGCGCAAGCGAAGCACTTCGCTGGTGCGGCGAGTGCGGGGGAGCGCCAACAGCATGCTGACCGCGCTCGCGGGAAGGCTTGACTGTGCCATCATGACTCACTGTTGTGAGCGGCACATGACACGCTTGGGAGTATAAAATTTATATTTCCAAGCGTGTTACGTGTCGCTTTCTTTGACGGACAATTATTTAATCTAATTTTATTTGTGAATTTAAATTTAATTTAATTTGAGTTTAATTTGTGATTTGAATTTTGTTTGTAATTTTAATCTTAATTTTATTTGTAAATGTGTAATATGGTATTCAAATATGAGTCTATGTTATTCGAATTAAATGATTTGAATTTGAATTTTAAGTTCTCTTTGAAGCGCGTTATTAATATTTTGCCTGTATGGTGTGAACAACGCTATTGATTACATGATTTTTACCCGACTGCCCCAGAAGGAGGGATGGAGGAGGATTTTAGTATTGCAGGCGGGGACCAATACCCTGAAATTTTGGTGTAACTTTTGTTTGTCACGCCTGCTATACTCCTATAAATTATAATGATTGTTTTTCTCTTTTCAGTTATGAATTTTTGCAGTCGGGTTTTTTTAAATAATTTGTTAATGTTCAATTTTGTTATTTGTTTTCATTGTTTGTTGTCCCAAATAAAATAAAAAAAACACGTGTTTTAAAGTGTGTCGTCCCCCACTCACTGGCGAACGATAAAAAAAAAAGACTGAAGCTGGCGAGACTGTGCTTCCTTATCCAAACCATTCATTCCAACTGCTGAAGATCTTCCACCTGGACATGAGTTGCCTTGGGTACCCTGGAAGACTTTAAACAGACTCCGGACAAAGTTTGGCCGAAGTAAGGAAAACCTGTTCAGGTGAAGATTCATAGACGATTCCGCCTTGGAGTATAAATGTGGGGCTGTTCCACAAACGATGGGACACTTAATATCATGTCCTGCTTGTCCTGTCAGCTGCACGTCACAGGAACTGATGACGCTAGTGCTGGCGCCAAACACGTGGCCGAATTCTAAACCAAGTCTATTTAAATTGCCATCGCCACGTCAAGAATAAGACTCTTTCGATCAAAACCTCATAAAATTGGCAACAAAGTGCATGTTTGGAAGTGGCGACTAGTTTCTGTGTTGTGTGGGTAGCCACAGCAATTCCAATAAAAGTATATTGGTCGCTTGTAACCCGTAGCGACATCGAAGCAATAAAATGTTCCGCTGAAAGATTGCAATGGAAAAGTTTCTAGAGTATTGGTTGAGGATAACATAATGTTAGGTTTGAAAAGATACTTTATGGTTGTGAATCGTGAAGTGGGATCAATGTCTTTTTGCGGTTACCTGAGGAAAATAACTAGTATAGGTATTTATCTCTGAAACTGTAAGAACTATTTAGTGGGTACACCCATACCTCCCATAAGTCAAAGTCAAATAATTTATTTCAATTAGGCACAAAAAGGCACTTTTGAACGTCAAAAACAAAAAATTGAATTGATTCTAGTCGCCCCTTCCAAAAGGTAGTTTTCGTATGGAGAAGAATGAGCAAGAAACTCCACCGTTACTCTTTAAAAATGTTTTACAATATTTTGTAAACATTAATTCTATAATAATATGTGAAGACGATGCACCTGGAATAAGATTACTATACCACAATAGGTAAAAATATTTAAAAATGAAGCAATGACAGAAAAAAATAATTATGTAATGGATACATGGTGTCCACATATTTACAAGCATTGTAAAAGTAGGTAAATATACGATATTCCTAAAAAAATTACAAGTGATACTAATTAGTCAGTGTGTGAGTTCAAGTAATCACAGAATGTAAAAAAATGTTATAATATTTAATTACACAATTAAATTAGCAACCAGTTTGATTTTGTCATAATCAGCCTACACCAAAATCAAAAATCAAAATCAAAATATTTTATTTCACATAAACCTACATGGGCACTTATGAAGCGTCAGAAGCTAGGTGCACGGTTCCAATTGGTCGTTTCCTATGGAGAAGAGCCGGCAAGAAACTCCACGGTTACTCTTTTAAAAATAATTGGCTTTTACAATACTTTCATATAACAGTGTTTCTAGGTATGGGAGGACAGTGTAGGTCTTTCAATAAGTACCAAGTACTTAACAAAATAGAAAATGGTCAACAGGTCTACAATCCACTAAGCCTACAGCGTTCTCACATTCACAAAATATGTAGAAAAGAATCTATACAAAAAAATAAATAAATTAATAAAAGTAAAAAACCTATTTTAATAAAACGCAATTATATGATTGCTGTTACAACTGTAATCAATCTGAGTAATTATCATGTCCACAAAAGTCACAAAAAAAAAAAAAAAAAGTTCAAATGAAATCGTAGGTATATAATGTCAAATAATAGAATAATAAATATGTCAAGGACGAATGTAAAAACAAAAAAAAAATTAAGATTTAAATAAACATGGTAATTTGGGAGCAGTTAATAGACTCATACTTATTTATGCCGTTAATGAGGTACCAGGGAAGCCACATGTGCAGAAGGAATTATTGCCAAACTTCCTTATCTTCAACATAGTCTTTAATTTTATAATATGCTTTCTTGATAAGGACACGTTTGATGTGGGTTTTTAACTTCCCATCGCTAAGTTCTGTCACAGACTTTGGCAACTTGTTATAAAACAATACCAAAGACTACAACGTGTCCACTGCTAAGAAATAGGCCTCCTATCTACGAGAGCCGGGACTGTGCCGTAATCCAGTGCAGCTCAGTGCGGTTTGGTGAATGTCACATGCCTTTGAAGTTTTTGGTTCTAGGACATGCCGGTTTCCTCATGATGTTTCGACCGTTTTCAGAGCAGCGGGGATGAAATAAATTACACTAATTAAAGTGCCTGCCTGGGTTCGAACCGACCACCTACGACAATCATATAAGTCGGAGACCATTGCCACTGGACCAAACTGTTCTCATAGTACTTATGAAACACTTGGTGGTCCCTGTATTAAAATAAAAACGTGTGGCACTCGGGAACTGCCGCGGTAAAGCTATTGCATAGCATTTGTGACCTCCATACTTCCTATTTGTCAACGCTACACTTGGGATGATAACGTGATGACATAAAACAAAAATTACGTTCCCATGACAACATCACGTTGTCATGGGACCCGTCATTACATGATAGGCGGAGTGGGGGGTGTTAGATTTTATTTTCGTTACGTTACGGATTTTCTTGATTCGGTCGCCGCGCTCAAAGCCCGCGATAAAAGCTATGCAATAGCTTAAAAACAAAAACAAAACCTTTTGAAATTTGAATAAGATGGCTCTGTATTAATACATAATATACAGCGAAACCCCCTGTCCCACGACACCTCCGACATTTTTTTTTTCTCTTAAAACTTATAATAGTTTAGTTTTGTGTTGTGTCTCGCAAAATATACCTACTGAAGTAGTAGCATAATATGTGCATGCCTTGACACTTGTACACTTGAGGATCTGACTGCGTCAGCGAACGAAGTTCACGTGACTGAATTTTGGACTTAACATAATAAAGCCCACTTGCGCGTTAACAGCAAGAACTCAGTAATTATCTTTGGATTAACCGTGAGTTAGCTGTTAACTCCGAGTTATTAAGATAACCCATTCAGCGCAACTGGGCCTTATCTAATACCTATAAACGAGCAATTCTTGTATATATGTATATATACCTGCCTCGTTGGTCTAGTGGTCGTAAACGCTACTGTTGAGCATGAGGTCCTGGGTTCAATTCCCAGGTCGAGCAAAGTGTTATTGGGTTTTTCTATCTGAAATTTCTCAGTAGCTGCCCGGAGTCTGGATTTGTGCCCGGTGGATGGCAATAGGCTCGCCCCTTATTTCATGGGACTTAAACATAACTGGCGAAATTTGGGTGAACCTGCTACAAGGACGCCTCTGCCCAACCCTTCGGGGAAAAAAGGTGTGATGTGTGTCCTGAGGACACGGTGGAGCATACGGTGGAGGTCTGCCCAGCTTGGGCAGAGCAACGCCATGTCCTCGTAGAGGCGATCGGCGGCGGTGATCTCTCGCGTCCGGCCTTGGTTCAGGCCATGGTATGGAGCGAGAGGAAATGGCAGGCCGTCACCTCCTTCTGCGAAGCGGTAATGCTCGCGAAGAAGGAGGCGGAACGCGTGAGGGAGAGGCAAATTTCGCGCCCTCACGCCCCAAACCGCCGCAATAGGAGGAGACGCCCGGGGCGGGAATCGCGAGCTGATTTCCGGCCACCGTAGGCGCGGGCTTGCGGACGGTGAGGAATGGGTAGCTCACCGTCCGATAAGGACCAAGCCCGGGTCGACGGCGCGTTGTGTTCCACGCGCGCCTCTAAGAGAAGTCAGCAGAATTGACGGGGTCCGCTAGGGCCAATGCCTGCCGGGGGTTCGAAGAAAACCGATTGACCGACCTGTTGCCGGGGGCCACGATGTCCCCGTGGCCCCCGGCAACAGGGCAACCGAAGGAACACGGGTGGGTTTTAGTCTGACACCGCCCAGAGCGGAAGAAGTTATTTGATAATTTCCCACCCAAAAAAAAAGTTGTGATGTGTGTTTATGTATTATATACAGGGCGTCCCAAAATTATGGGACATGAAGGGAAAGTACCTTAAATATCGTAGATAGGGTATTTTGCTGAAAGAAGACTTTATGTTATTTTTAAAAGTTAGTAATTCTGCATTCAAAGATTTTCTAAAAATTACTTGCCTCGTCTGGGAATCGAACCGACTTAAATGTAAAAAAAAAACACCCCTACTTTTATGATACCAATCGAAAGAATGGCCAAAAAATAATAACTCTTCTTAAGTAACGTAGTATTTTAAAAGAAAGGATCAGCGTGAAATTAATAATTTTAATCAAATTAAAAACATACATGAAACTGCCGTAGTCAATTAAGTGGGTATTTTTTTTGTAAATTAATTAATTAAATGCTCAAAATGTGATCTCTCTTGTCTAGTACGAGTAGTACGGTACGAATGGACCGATTAGATGGCCGGCCAGATCCCCGGACCTTATACCATTAGATTTCTTCTTTTGGGGATACATGAAAGATATGTTATACAAAAAGCGATACGAGAACGTGGGCGAGTTACAGAATTGTGCCATATCATATCGAGTATTCACCATAAAATGATAAGAAAATCAACAGGCAGCGGACTCATTAAAAGATTGGCGATCTGCGTAAGACAAGAGGGATCACATTTTGAGCATTTAATTATTTAATTTACAAAAAAATACCCACTTAATTGACTACGGCAGTTTCATGTATGTTTTTAATTTGATTAAAATGATTAATTTCACGCTGTTCCTTTCTTTTAAAATACTATGTTACTTAAGAAGAGTTATTATTTTTTGGCCATTCTTTCGATTGGTATCATAAAGGTAGGGGTGTTTTTTTTTTACATTTAAGTCGGTTCGATTCCCAGACGAGGCAAGTAATTTTTAGAAAATCTTTGAATGCAGAATTACTAACTTTTAAAAATAACATAAAGTCTTCTTTCAGCAAAATATCCTATCTACGATATTTAAGGTACTTTCCCTTCATGTCCCATAATTTTGGGACGCCCTGTATGTATAAATCTGAATCTCGGAACGGTTTCGACGATTTTCAAGAAATTTTGTATGCAGGGGGTTTCGGGGGCGATAAATCGATTTAGCTAGGTTTCATTTTTAGAAAACTACAAAAAAAAGGGTCAGGTCATCCAGAAATTGTATTTGAATTTTCACAACACTTACCTATTTGCTATCGATACGCTGAGAATTAGCAAATTTTTTAGTTGCGTGTCCTAAACCGCGTATCATAAGATAGTGAGATAAATTTTTCAAGAGAATGGGCGATAGAAACCCGTGGTAACATCTATTTAGACCCAGATTTCTTTTGTTTTTCTTCCAAGAACTTGTTCTTGTCTAGAAAAGTCTGAGCGATACATTGCTTGAGAACAAAAGAAGCAGCATCAGATAAACAATTACACAAGAACATAGCTGTGTGATAATATCTTATTAACGTGCTTGAGCGCAGAGAAGCAACAACTGCTATTATTTCTCGGTTGCGTTTGTGGTGCAAGTCAGGAGAAGTTAGCGGTTAGGGAAACATTTTCATCGTTAATTTTCTTTGTTTTTCCTCAGACCGATGCCTCTATATCGATCCTTGTACTGATTGATCGAATTGCGACGAATTTTTAACAAACTATTTCCACAAAGTATGTGCAAACTCAACTGTGCCGTAGCGGTTTGGCTATGCCAAATTCATTTTTATATAATTCCATTTCCAGTATTTATAATGATTATGAAAGTCACAAATGATAGTGAGAGATGAATTTCAAACTTATCATCCAAGCCTTTTTCCCATCTATATTGGAGTCGGCTTCCAGTCTTACCGGATGCACATGAATACCAGTATTTTACATGGAGTTACTGTCTATCTGACCTCCACAACCCATAAAGACTGGTTGTCAGACTTTCCGGCTTCCAAGTACCCTGAACAACTGTCAAAGATCCACGAATGACAGCCAGTACCAACGGCTTAACGTGCTTTCCGAGGCACGGAGGGGACCCGGTATGTAAAGATGGCCACCCATCTACAGACCGACTGATCGATCGACCCGTGCGGCTCTTATTAATTAGCCACGAGTCCCTCTCATGAATCTCAAACCATCAGTTTAATAATTAGTGTAAGACTTAGATGGAGATTTATAATCATTATGGCACCTACTTTGTATTGGATATGTTCCCATCTCTATTTTGCATTAGTAGTTTGACAGTTGTGCGACAGTGACGGGAATAATGCTGAGCCGAAGTGCTAAAGCTGCAGACGTTTCACACGAGTGAATGTTACTTTCTGTTTCACTCCACGTTCAAAATTATAAAGGAATGTTCGTTCATCTGCTTATTTATCATTGTAATTTTTTGATCATTCGTTGATGACTGAAAGATGCCGAGTGCCGAAATCCAACATCGTTGGTTCGGTTTAGGTACTAATTAATTATTTTTTTCCACTTTTGAATAATTTTGTGTTGACACGTTTCACTTTGAATGCAACATGCCGAATGAACAGGAAGAGACGCCCCTGGGCGTCGGGAATCGCGAGCCGATATCCTGCCACCGTAGGCGCGGGCTTGCGGACAGTGAGCAATAGGTAGTTCGCCGCTCGATAAGGACCAGGCCCGGGTCGACGGCGCGTTTTGTTCCACGCGCGCCTCAAAGAGATGTCAGCAGAATTGACGGGGTCCGCTAGAGCCGATGCCTGCCGGGGTTGCGAATAAAACCGAAAGAGAAATCGTGGCCCCCGGCAACATGCCAACTGAAGGAACACGGGTGGGTTTTAGTCAGTAAGAGTCTGACACGCCCTTCCGCTCCGCCCAGAGCGGGAGAAGTATTTTGATAATTTCCAACTAAAAAAAAAGCTGCCGAATGAAGACAAAAATGATCAAACAGTGAAGCGTCTAATATCTACTTTTTTATCAACTTCAGCCTTAGGGTTCGTGTAGACACTAGTTTCCACCCAGTCCAGTGCTGACTTCGGATCCTCAAGTCAGTCCAATTGACTCACCTACCTGTCTATTTTCAAGCCCAGTAGCTTGAGGAAGCTACTGGGCCCGAAAATAGACAGGTAGGGCAGTAAGTCAGGCGGAGGCGCTTGACTTACTGACTTTCTGCCGATCTTATTATCTAAATGAACCCACTGGTCACTGGTGGTGATCGGCAGAAAGTCAGTAAGTCAGGCGCCTCCGCAAGTGCAAGTGGTAAGTGACTCGAAATTTCGGATCCGGCAGTGGCCTGGGTCCGGAATTCCGAGTCACTAAGTCCAGGCATTAGATAGAGAGCCTATGGCATGAACCACAGCCGCAATTACACGTTGTCCAGCGCGCACTATCACTTATCCTCCGCTCCTCGCTGCACGCAATTCACACTTACGACTATTCATTTTGAACCTAGCGTTGAATACTGAAATAAACACGAAAGAAAACACCCTTGTTTCTTTGTTGTGTTGAAACCACTCCATCTTTGTTAAAAAACTAAATACACAAAATGTATTTAAAGCTTACGGTGGTTAGACTGGTTAGGTGGCCGGGGTCAAGAACTAATTACAAAAAACTTTTATCTTTTTAGCGAAATACGGGTGTGTGAAGAGCAGTGGTAACTTAGTGGTAACTTTGTGTAAATAATTTCATCACCACTGTTCTTAAAACGGTGAAGGAAAACATCGTGGGGAAACCGGCATGTCCTAGAACCAAAAATTCGAAGATATGTGACGTCTACCAACCCGCACTGGGCCCCTGTGGTGAATTACGGCCCACTCCCTCTCACAGTGGCCTGTGTGTGTGTTTGATTATGTTATGGGTGTGTCTCACATAGCAGGAATCGCAACGTTTAGATACGGCAGTACTAATAAAATTAATGGCACCGAAAGTGCGTTAATCGCCCGACTTCTGTCACGGATCACCTTAAAAGCATTTAGTTTATATACGTCATAATTGTCGTATAGCGTGTGTCGTAAGCTGAACTCTAGTACAGCGTGGAGCGGAGTGGGGCGCATCTTCGTGGATTGCGCGGACTATAACATACTGGCGATTTACGAGCGAGTTATCAGCGAGGTGATTGATTAACGCGCTTGCTGCGTATGCTTAGCGAGCACGCCAAGTGTGCGCAGCGTGTTCGCCGCATTTGCGTTAACGAGAGCGATTGAGGTGAGTGTACAAGAGAGAGCGTGACAAGCGAGTGTACATACACACATACATAAACTCATGCCTTCTTCCCATGGGGGTAGGCAGAAACTACAGAACGCCACCTGCTACGATCCTTACATAGTCCTTTTGCCTCGTTTACGTTCATACATCTGGTCATACACGCACGCTGGTTGCGAGTAGGTACTACGCACCTGGCCTTTCTGAAGAACATCACCAATAAGGTCAGTAAGTATATGTCCTCCTAGGGCGTCCCCGCCCGGCCTTTCCCTTTACATCAGCCTTGTAAATACATTTTGTTAGTCGTCTTTCATTCATCCTCTCAACATGCCCAGCGAGTGTACAATATTGTGAAAACGTGAACAACGCGTCGCGTTGTCGCGGCTAGCTTAGTTCGCACCCGCGAAGAGCCCGTTCACAAATCGCCTCGCTGGAAACACGCTGATAAATCAATAGTGCGATATTGCTCTAAGGAAACTGTTGACAATACCGCCTCTAGCAACGGTCTCGACGACTCCGTGCTCCGTGATTTATACCTAAGTCAAAATAAAAACAAAGGAATTAATATAATCGAAATCAAACAATTGAAAGAGTAACTTGATCCTCCTCATCAGATTTGGACAAAAACAATCAGATTCAACTATTTTTGTCTACAACAATATTCTTTCGAAACAGAACAAAATGAAGATAATTATAAAGTAATTTGTTTTTTACCTGAACCACAAAACAAACGGAACGTTTACAAATACGGCTTGTGTGAAATTCATATACTTATGTGTTCTTTATCAAGCATAGCTTGAAAGTGTTCTCTGTAACAGGTTAAAAGTCGAGATTATTAGATGGCATTGTTAATTAAACGTCTAAATTTGTATTTTGCGCTTCTAGAAACATTATTGAAAACAATCATATAATGATTGGGCTTTCTAAACTCATAATTTTATACATCTAAATACGAGGTCAACGGAAGCTGGTAGAATTACTTGAAATTATAAGTTCAGAAAATATTGTTTCTTGTTATAATCGTCATCCAATTTTTCGGCCTGGTCTGAAAGAGTGGAACTAGTCCAGTCATTTGGTAGTTTTACCTGGAAAGTTTACCAGGAGTTTTGAAAATTGGTGATTTCATTGATTTCGACGAGGTATTTTCGAATTTTTACTTTGGTACGGTAACGAGGTGGTCGTTTCTTTGCTGCGCTTTGTAAAAACTGACAAAAAAAGAACAATATATCATAACAAAACATCATGCCTTGTTACCCCGAAGGGATGGACAGCGGTGTCCCTGTAGCAGGTACACCCACATTTCGCCAGTTATGTTTAAGTCCCATGTAATAGGGGGCGAGCCTGTTGCCATCAACCGGGCACAAATCCAGACTCCGAGCTGCTACTGAGAAATTTCAGGTAGAAAAACCCAATACCACTTTGCCCGACCCGGGAATCGAACCCAGGACCTCATGCCCAGCAGTAGCGCTTGCGACCACTAGACCATCGAGGCAGTCAAATAAAAAGTTCTTCTAAATTACAACTCAGAAACGAATGATAAGGTAACAAAAATTAGGCCACAGACTTTTTTTTTCCAATAAGGACCAAGCCCGGGTCGACGGCGCGTTGTGTTCCACGCGCGCCTCAAAGAGATGTCAGCAGAATTGACGGGGTCCGCTAGAGCCAATGCCTGCCGGGGCTGCGAATATGGGCCGAAAGGGAAATCGTGGTCCTCGACAACAGGGCAACCGAAGGAACACGGGTAGGTTTTAGTCAGTAAAGAGTCTGACACGCCCTCCCGCTCCACCCAGAGCGGGAGAAGTTATTTGATAATTTCCCAACCAAACAAAAAAAGGCCACAGATTATAATAATAATTATCCTTTGCTACTTACTCTCTAGATATCAAATTAAAGAATGGAAAATCTCTTCCAAATCGTTAGTTGTTCCTCTAATAGCCCAATTTCCAAGTTATTTCAGGCCCATTTGTTTTTATTACCTTTTACTTTAAATTTTATTGGCGTTCATTACACGCTTTGCTTTTCTCATTGTCATTTTTGTTTTACCCGATTGCCCCAGAAGGAGGGTAATGTTTTTCGAGTGTATATATGTCTATTTCTTTGGCACGCTCAATTTTTTTGTAGTTTTTAGGATGCCATACCCAAAGGGTAAAACGGGACCCTATTACTAAGACTCCGCTGTCCGTCCGTCTATCTATCCGTCTGTCACCAGGCTGTATTTCACGAACCGTGATAGTTAGACAGTTGAAATTTTCACAGATGATATATTTCTGTTGCCGCTATAACAACAAATACTAAAAAACAGAATAAAATAAATATTTATGGGGGCTCCCATACAACAGACATGATTTTTTTGTCATTTTTATAGATAATGGTACGAAACCCTTCGTGCGCGAGTCTGATTCGCACTTGTCCGGTTTTTTTTATTTATTGCGTTCAAAGGGACAGACGCGGCGGGGGGACTTTGTTTTATAATATGTAATTTAGTGATAGTGGTGAGATATTCGAAAGGTCAAAAAAGGGTAATATTTGATAACAGGTATTCATAAGGTAAATATTGGATTCAATCAGCTGTATTGAAATCACATTGAGTCAATATTTCGATATCGTTTTAAACGTTTACGCAATCAATCATAAGGTGGTCAGTACTGTTTTAATGGACTTATAGTAGTAAATTGATTCTGGCGTGACCTTGCGGAAATCCATTATAAAATACAATAGACGTGGATACAGTCCGTAAGCCAGATAGTATATTTTGTCAGTCATTTCCTCTCAAGCGATAACTTGTGAAATGCTTCAGAGAGTTGTATTAAACAGCATGGTTAACGTCAGCTGCCGCTCCGTGGGTGGGTGGGGCAGCGGCAGCCTCTCAATCAGGTAAAAAAAAAAAGTTTTCAGTCATTTCCTCCCGACTGAAAATTTGTTAAATGATAGTTAACGCAATTATTCGAAGATAAAAAAAAGTCAGTTGGCCGTACCGTGGTGGATTATACGTCAGCAAGTCACACGAACATGGAAAAAAAAAAATTCGTTCAGTGATTTTCTCTCACTTGAAAATGTGTCAGATGATAGTTTACATGCTATTTAATAAATAAAAACGTCAGCTGGCTCTATGTTGGTGGAAAGGTCATCAGCTGATGCAATGAAAGGTGGAGGATGGGAGCCATCGCTTATTTAAATACTTGAGTTACGCGGAACAGGTTACTAAATATATCAACGTCTATTGTATTTTAATCATTATATTCGGTACTTACTTTTAGTGGCGATTTTTTATTTGCGTTAATGTTGCAGATGGTAAAATGCATTAGGCCTAGTACGCACTGTGAAATTTAATCGCGCGATTTTTATTCATGCGGTTTTATAAAGGGTAAGTTTTTAACCGGTGCGCAAACTTAAACACGTGACTTTACTCATAATTACGAACAACATTTACTATGGGACCAAACCTGAAATCGCGAAAGAAAAATCAGCTGCTCCCTACTATTCGCATAACTCGTCAAAATGAAGTAGTCCACCCGTCCGAAGAGCACCCGTCGTCTCGTAGATTAAAATTTATTTTTACATTTTTGTCCACGAAGAGCACCTACGACTCAGCAGCCTACTGCTGGGATGTATTTGTTTTACAGGACGTTATTAAAGGAAAGATATCGATAAAAATCACTAAAATGTTTATTAATTACACATACTTACGTATATACGAAATTTGTCTAGGCCACATTTAAAATTTAAAAATAATAAATATCACTATGACAATAATTATTAATCTTACCAAATAGTAATACTTCTTATTTTTAACATATCACAGTAAGTCTCCACATATCACATTTATTGCTAGATGCTATTCGCACAGGTGCTATTCGGACGGGTGCTCTAAGTGGACTACTTCGTCAAAATATAGGGAACAGCTGATTTTTGTTTCGCGATTTCGGTTTTGGTCCCATAGTAAAACTTGTTCATAATGATGAGTAAAGTCACTTGTTTAAGTTTGCGCACTGGTTATTTTTTTTCCTGTATTTAGTGTACCAGCATTGCATCGAGCGCGAGTTTTAAATCGCCAGTGCCTGCTAAGTCTTATGCTACTTTCAAAATGATTAAAGAAGCAATAAATCAGTAGATTTGCTCAGCCTCTTTCGAACTCCAGGTCAAATCAAATCAAATCAGTTTATTGAAAACATGTTGTACAGAGGTTGGAATAAGACTAATTATTTTCAAACATGCACCCTGTAAGGGCACTGCAAAACAAAATAAAATAAAATTAATAATTTACATTTCATTACATTACAAAACATGCTTCAAATCAATAGAATAGGATAATTATTGGTAATTGTTACTGTAGCTATCGAAATATACTATATTATTTATTTAGAGTAAGTAATAATGAATAAGAATAAAGAAATCGAAAATAAAATTAATTAATGCAAATAAATTAAATACGTTGGTACCTATATAAACAATCGTCAATGGTCAGCTATTAAGGCGCGGTGGTGCGGGGCGGCAATAGCAAACAATCAGTGCGCGTCGCGCGCGCAGCTTGTGTTTTTTATACAAACTGGTACAATGTTAAATCTGCTGCCCCGCGCTACGCTGCATGATACGGTGCAGTGTGCGAATCGCCTTATGTCATTACTTTTTATTTATTTATTTAAAAAAAAAAAACAGCTTCCAAACCAACCGAATGCAGCTGAATACCAGAATTTCACATGGAGCGACTGCCTATCTGACTTCCACAACCCACTTCCTAGGTAACGCTATAATCCTTGGCAAGACTGATTGTCAGACTTTTGGGCTTCTGACTACCCGTAACGACTGTCAAAGATCTACGACTTAGCCGAAACCAACGGCTTTAAACGTGCTTTCCGAGGCACAAAGGGGTCCCGATGTGTAATGGGTGGTCACCCATCCACGAACCGACGGCAGAAAGTGTAGCTTAATCTTCGATCGATACATGCGGCAGTTTTTATTTAGCCACACATTAGAAGAAAAATATCCGAACACACTGGTCGCTGTTGTGACTTATCCAAAACCTTAAATTCTAAACTTCGTCTAAACAGCCCCGGATCTAGGGGGGGGGGGGGGGGGCAAGTCTGGGCCCGTGCCCCGGGCGCCAACTTCAGGGGGCGACAAATTCGAGCGTAGCAGACAAGTGCACCACCAGCACACAGCAACTTTGCAATAAATGAGACGCGCAGCACATTTATAATCTTTTTTTATTTTTTCTTTTTACAACAATTTTGGCGCCCCTGTGGAATTGACGCATTATCGATCGATAAAATTTGATTCACATGTTGCTGCCAAAATTTAAATTTCGCGGTGCTAACTTAGCGCATCCCCATAAAAGATTGGCGAGGGGCGGCAGACCGCAGTTTTTGCCCCGACTCAAAAAAAATCTAGATCCGGGGCTGCGTCTAAAATGCCGTTTTTTGTATTAATCCGCAACCCAGTATGCACCGGTCAATGGTCATGTCATTCATTCTTTGTTGTTTTTCATTCGTTCCACCGCTCGTTCACCGATCCCTTTCATTCGTTTACTGTCGGTTTTCAATCATGGAATCCAATCTACGTTTGTAGGAAAATTCTATCAAACCACCATTCAAAATTCTATTATACCATTTCATAGTGACAATTCTTTGAAATGTATTGAAATACGTGACCGAGATGAGGTGATGCACTATGGGTTTCATTGTATTTATTTAATCTTTTGCTTAATAAAAGTGGTGTCCGTATGGATTGAGGAGCTATGTCTCATATGGCTCCGCGGGTACTACTAACATTTAGTAGTAAATTAGCCGATTTTGTTGGCCCGATCCTGGAATTTGTAATGAAACTAATGTGTTGTCCTCATAATCTGTCAAAGAATGAGGGACCTTACGGAATTGTGGCATGTCATTCCATGACAGATAGAATTATGTTGTCTACCATCAATAGCAAGGACTCAAGTATAACACCAAAAAAACCGGCCAAGTGCGTGTTGGACCACGCACAATGAAGGGTTCCGTAGTTGGGATGAATTTATCCCAAAAACAAACTTAACTTTGTAGTTGATAAACATGTTCTCCCATACGGAATGTATGGGAAAACATGTTTTTGCAACTGCAAAGTTAAGTTGGTCGATTATTACTCGATAACTAGTAAAGTCTACTTAGCTGTGATAGTTTTCCTTTTAATTTCGTTATATAAGCTACTGCTGTGATTTTTTTCACACATCCAAAATCAACTATTTAGCTGGCAGGGGGGGGGGGACACTTGACTCTAACAAAAATTAGCACTTTAAAGCTTAATATTTTGCAAACGAATCCCTGAATCCAAAAATAGTTTCCACAAACTCATAATGTTTTTATAAGACCTTTCCAATGATACCCCACACTATGGGATAAAAAAATAAAAAATAAAACATCACCACTTTACGTGTATGGGAGGTACCCTAAAAAAAAATGTTTTTCATAATTTTGTTTTACCACTTTGTCGGCGTAATTAATATGTATACCTATGTCAAATTACAGCTTTCTAGTACTAAGGGTCTCGGAGCTAGACCGCGGACAGACAGACAGACAGACAGACGGACAGACAGACAGACGGACATGACGAAACTATAAGGATTCCTTGTTTACTACGGAACCCTAAAAAGAGCGAAATTATGAGCAGTTGCTATAGATTACCCAACTATACCAGACATATCACTCTGCGGAGCACCCTTAAATAGGGTGACCAATTTTAAGTACTTGGGAATGACCCAAGTACTTAAAATTGGTCACCCTATTTAAGGGTTACCGACGATTTGAAAGATAACATGGACATTAACAGGCAACGTAGATCGCTGTCGGTACGCTGCAACACGCTGGCCCGCAGGTTTGCGCGATGTACAGAGGCGGTCAAGATGACTCTGTTTAAATCTTTTTGCTCGTCATTTTACACGTGCAGCCTATGGACTAGTTATAGTTTACGTGCATATAGCGATCTACGTGTCCAGTATAATAACGCACTCAGGATACTGTTGGGGCTGCCATGGCGATGCAGACCGTCAAAGATGTTTGCGGAAAGGCATATGGTTTTGCAGCCATCATACGTAAAAGAAGCACTTCTCTGTTTGCTCGTCTTCGTGGCGGCACCAACACTATCTTAAGTTTATTCGCAGATAGATGGGAGTCTCCAATGCAGCGACATTGAATGAAACTCCACACTAATTAGAACTTGTATGTCTACTAACACTAGTTTATAAGACCGTTGTTACTAACACTATGGGCGTAGCCTGAAATAAATGATATAATAATAGCAATCAAACCAAAAATAGGTTTGGGTTCGGCCGTGAAGTTTAAATTTACTGAGAATTGTTGTCAAAATGATTAAAGTCGACATAATACCGATGCAACAACCTCTCTAAGTTCAAATTACATTTAAGGCCAATTCTGACTGTTGAGAATTGCTGTTTGTTGTCAGCAGGCTGCTTGAGAGAAACACATACACCAATCACAAACTATTTATTTATTATTCTTGATATTTTTGACACTTCACAACAAAATTGGTTTATTATTTCTACAGTTATTAATTTAATTGAACAGAGCGCGTTATGGCTGTACCAGAGAGAGAGAGCGAGATTGTGTGAAAAGGATGGATAGGAGTGAATATAAATTAGTAAGGCAATACTAAAAATTCTCACGCCTTCGTTTAAAAAACTGCACTATTTGTAAGTAATGATAGATGTTTTATAGTATAGTGTTAGTAGTTAGTGAGTATTACAATGTAAGTTATTAATATTAAGTTAATTATAATTACGTTAATAATTATTTCAGTTTAAACATACAAATCTGAATGTAGTAAATATTCTTAAACTAGTTGTAACAAAATCAATTTATGTATGAGCTTAGTATAGTCACCCTTGGATGTATAAATGGTACAGATCTTATTAAGTTGTCATTTTTGTTTACATTAGTAGATATAACTTTACCTAAAGGCCACAGTGTAGGAGGTGTACATTCATCTTTGATTATTACAATGTCTCCTATTTTTAAGTTTTTCTTAATGTTTAACCACTTATTTCTACTTTGTAATTCAGAAATATAAGTGAAATAAAATTACTTAATTAGACACTTCACAGTAAAATTGGTTTATTGTTTCCACAGTTATTCATTTAAATGAACAGAGCGCGTGTATGGCGAATGGCTGTATCAGAGAGAGAGAGGGAGAGCGAGATTGTGTGAAAGAGATGAATATAAATTAGTATGGCAATACTAAACACTGACTTAGAAAGTTGTGTTGATGATTTCAATGATTATAATTTTGTAAATACACAGGTAATATAGTCGCGAATCATATTTTAGCACAACCTGACACTGACCTGGAAATTGCAAAAAAATTAAGAAAATTTTGATTTCGCCGGCTACCCTGATGCTTCCGCCTTAACAAGAAATATTTTTTAATACAATTCCAAAGTGAACACTACAAATTCTTCGTCTTTTATATAATTCCACGTCTTGCTACAGAATCTTTATTTTTCAATGGAAGTCTCCCATTTGTGGCCATGTTGTGTGGCGTGTATCCAAGTGCTGATATTAGGAGCCGATACCAAAACGACGAAGGTAGAACTGACCGAATTACTGTCGCAGTTGTTTGGTCTCCATGAAGATACGATGCCCCATAGTAAACCGTTTAATACTACTGGCGATCCGACATCTCTCTGAAAATATAAAGACGAATTTAAAAAATGTATTTATTAAACTTCTCGCTCACAATGAGGTACAAAGGCGGACTTAGGCATTTTCTACCATTGACTGGTACTAAAAAGGGTGGTGAAGAGATAGGATATGATATAAAATAATTCAATGGAATATCCTACTTATTATTAGCAATGTTTACAAAAAAAATCTGCAGTCAATTGATTGAGCAGCTGTGTTTTTCGCAATTTCGGGGTACTAAGGGTCAGTAAAGGACCACCTTAGTAATAGTTGTTTAATGCCCGTTTTCACCGACATCCCCTAAGTTTAAAGGATCCCTTAGCATGGTTAAGCATGGTTAGGGGGCTGTTAGAAGGTGGCAGGTGGTTTACCAACAGTAAGGGGTCAGTTAAAACGTTAACTTTTAACTGAACCCTCACTGTTGGTGAAACAGAAACCACCTTCTAACAGCCTCCTAACCATGCTAAGGGATCCTTAAGAACGTAAAGAACGTGTAATTCAACTTTGCCTTATTAACTGATTTCTAAAAAGGAGGAGGTTATGTTCCAAAGTATTTTTTTTTTTGTTTTTCTTCTTCGATGTCTTCCTCAATTGTAGACCGATTTTAAAAATTCTTTTTACATTTGATAGAGGAAGCTTACGCAGTAGACCCATTCAAATTTTTATAACTTTGGTGAGGCAGTTATAAAAATTTAAATGGGTAATGGTGAGGCAGCAGCAAAGATTTTTTCCAAAAAAACAACCGACTTCCACAAAAAAGTCGGTGGCAAAAAATTAAAATACATAACAAAGACACCGACTTCCGACTTTTTTTGGAAGTTGGTTGCTTTTTTTTTGTAAAAAAAATACTCAGCCACGACCCAAAATATAAGTCATAGTATATTCTCCTTACCGAGCACGGGTCAATCATAACTGAAGTATCCAGACACATAATGTTCTCAGTATCATTTACACCAATCGCCAATAGATCTTCTTCGCAGTCCTCGTCATCCGTGGGGTGAAGATGTGTCACTGATAAAATGCGCCGCCTTTTTACTAACTCTGTTGACTTCAGCTGCTCCAATTCATCCGAAAACATCTGTGATACACAATCATTAAAGACATCACTTCACTAGCAGCCTACGCCTAAGCTACGCACGAGTACTTAGCTTTGCTTTGTATTGTATGCAACTGTTCATTTATTTTACCTCGATGGTCCTAGTTTATCATTTATAACTTCCAATTACAGCTTTATGTAAGCGGGCACGCCCTTTATGCCTGGAGGCTTTTATTTAGATATTTAGTTCTTTTTACGTTTTTTTTTTTTTAATTCTGCTTGAGTTCTCGATGTTTTTGGTTGGTATATTGGCGTGTGCTAGCTGACATATGGCCAATAATTTATACTTAATTAAAATAATGTTTTGTGTGGCATAATAATTTTGCATACTATTGTATAGAGTCTTTTTTTTTTCTAACTTGAACAGACAGCTGTGCTGCTGGGGAGTTTGCTGCGCCACTTCTTCTTCCCAGCTAAAAGCACTAGGAAGTGGTGAAGGGTGGGCGTTTTTGGGGGACTGTCTTATGTAATTTTATCGATATCATTTTGACGTTCGAAAAGTGCTGATTCTCAGCCTAATTTGAATAAATGACTTTTGAATTTTGAAATATAAATGAGATCGTCCACTGCGACCCACGGCCATACTACGCACGTATGGCTGGATTATAAAATAAAAAACCGGCCAAGTGCATGTCAGAACACGCACAATGGGATCCATATTTGGGATGAATTTATCCCAAAACAAACTTTAACTTTGTAGTTGAAAAATATGTTCTCCCATACGGAATGTATGGGAAAACATGTTTTTGCAACTGCAAAGTTAAGTTGGTCGATTATTACTCGTTAACTTGTAGAGCCTACTTAGCTGTGATAGTTTTCCTTTTAATTTCGTTATATAAACAACTGCTGTGATTTTTTTCACATACCCAAAACCAACCATTTAGCTGGCAGGGGGGGGGACACTTGACTCTAACAAAAATTAGCACTTTAAAGCTTAATATTTCGCAAACGGGTCCCTGAATCCAAAAATAGTTTTTACAAACTCATAATGTTTTTAAAGGACCTTTCCAATGATACCCTACACTATGGGATAATAAAATAAAAAAAAACAAACATCACCACTTTACGTGTAGGGGAGGTACTCTAAAAAAAATGTTTTTCATAATTTTGTTTTACCACTTTGTCGGCGTAATTAATATGTATACCTATGCCAAATTACAGTTTTCTAGTACTAAGGGTCTCGGAGCTAGACCGTGGACAGACAGACAGACGGACATGACGAAACTATAAGGGTTCCTTGTTTACTACGGAACCCTAAAAAACCGGCCAAGTGCATGTCAGATCACGCACAATGGGATCCGTATTTGGGATGAATTTATCGCAAAACAAACTTTTAACATTGTTGTTGAATAACGTGTTCTCCCATACATCGATATACGCCACGGTCAATTCTCCAACTGCAAATGTAAGTTTGTCATCGCAAAAAAAAAAAATGTGATAAAACTACAAATCAACGATTTTCGGGCTTTTTCCATTACTTTCATGATTCTAGGTCAAAGGGAAATACCCTATAGCTTTAGATTTATTTGCGAGTATCAAAATATACCTATCGCATAAATGTCCGTATTTTTTTTAATGCGTTGATTTAGACTCTTGGTTTTTTTAGTGTTCCTACGTATTTGACATAAATTGCAACTTGAACTCCACACGTTCCTGATAAAACGGGTCTTGTCAGACTGACAGACAGACGGACACCGAAGTGATCTTTGAGGGTACCGTTTTTTCCGAGGTACGGAACCCTAATAAATGAACCGCACAGCTAACGAGGCAAACCTCTCCATGCACATCCTACGTGGCAATGGCGGTATTAAGATTGGCCTAATGCTGTTTCTTGCTTGATTAGACAGAGCTCTTAAATAGGGGTAATACACAGAAATTTTAAAAAAAGACAGGAATAGTGTCATGGGGGCGTGTCTGTATCCGCGCGTCATGATCAAGATGCTCATGTTACAGGCAAATGGCCGTCTCTGCGAACTAGTGCGCTTTCGACCGCGATCGTGATAACATTTAAGAATACCGTGTTGTTCAGTGGTTTTTTGTAAAAATCGAAGGCAAACTATAATCTATACAGGGTGGCAGGGACATCGACGCGAAAACTGAAACCATGGATTCAATACATGGTTCTGAATCCCCTGCGTTGAAATTTTTCGTCGTTTATTTTATAAAAAAATCTGCTGTTCCATACATTTTGACCGCGTAATTAATAAATGGCTTTTGCACAGCACAACTACAGGGATAGATGTTTTCGTGTGAGTAAGTTGCACGGTGCATGATAAATGCACGCTGTGTTTGATGGAATAAGGTTTATAGTTGATTGTGTAGTACGTTCTGATTTATGAATTGCAAGTGTGAGCGCGACTTCATATCTATTGGGTTTACTGATCTGCATTTGTAGTTGTGGTGACGTGGTGGGGATAAATTGGTGACATTGGGTTTCGATACATTTTCAACTACCGGGCATATTTCCTTCCTTCTTATATATGTATATCATCATCATCATCAGCCTATAAATGTTCCCACTGCTGGGACACAGGCCTCCTCTCTGTGAGAGGGAGTGGGCCGTAATCCACCACGCGGGCCCAGTGCGGTTTGGTAGATGTCACATGTCTTCGAAATTTCGGTTCTAGGACATGCCGGTTTCCTCACGATGTTTTTCTTCAACGTTTTGAGAGCAGTGGTGATGAAATAATTTACACAAAATGAAGCGTCTGCCTAGGTTCGAACCTACGACCTACAACTCGTAAGTCGCGGCCGTTACCACTGGGCCACCACTGCTATATATATGTAAATATGGGGTAACATATCTACTTTTAGTGCCAAGTTCCTGTATTTCAGTTTGAAGGGTAATGCATAAGATTAGTATAATGATTAACTCACCACTGGGTCAGACCATGATGGCACAATAAAATGGGTAGCATCAACCTCTTTCAAGGTTGTCAGTAGTCTTATAGCTTTCAGGCTAGGAGTATACCTGATGGGCGCAGGCAATCTGATCATAGCCAGGTCATAGCTTGGTGTTACGTCATCAAAATTCGGATGCATTACAATGTATTTTATTGGAAGTAATATCCCTCCTTTTCTATAGTTTATGCTGCCGAGTCTAACCCGCACTGTTCGTGATGCTTCTCGTAATCTGAAATAAACGAAAGCAGTTTTAGTTTTTCATCATCATCATTTTAGCCGAAAGATGACCACTGCTGGATATAATACCACTCGTACCCACCACTTGTAATTTTTTTAATATGTGAACACCATGTATCCATTACATAATTATTATTTTTTCTGTCATTGCTTCATTTTTAATTATTTTTACCTATTGTAGTATAGTAATATTATTCCAGGTGCATCGTCTTCACATATAATTATATAATCAATGTATACAAAATATTGTAAAACATTTAAAAAGAGTAACGGTGGAGTTTCTTGCCCATTCTTCTCCATACGAAAACTACCTTTTGGAAGGGGCGACTAGAATCAATTCTATTTTTTGTATTTGACGTTCAAAAGTGCCTTTTTGTGCCTACTTGAAATAAATTATTTGACTTTGACTTTGACTTTGACATAAGCCTCCCCAAGCACCGCCACTTCGACCGGTTCTGTGCTTCCCGCATCCAGCGGATTCATGCAGCCTGCACAAGGTCATCGGTCCACCTTGTGGGGGGCCTTCCAACACTACGTCTTCCGATACGCGGTCACTCCAGAACCTTTCGGCCCCATCGCCCATCTATTCCGTAAGCAATGTGCTCTGCCCATTGCCACTTAAATTTGACAATTTTTCGGGGTATGTTAGGAAAAAATAAAAAAAATTCGACACATTTATTTTCAATAGGGAAATTTACCGGCTATGGGGCGCGGGCGCGGGCGGCCATCGTTCAACGGGTCTCTACAAGTCATAACTTATGACAACTCTTGAAAATTTGCTAATTTTTAATAAAATAAATAAATAATACTCTCCATTGCCTATTACGTGACTTTTTTTGGGTTTTAATTCCTAGTGAGTGAATGAAAAAGATGATGGCGTTGTTAAGTCGACGCAACCAATCGCCAAATTTAATATTGTGATCTGGCAACGTAAGAAGCCTTACGCACTAGCGGTTGACCGGGGCATTCAACCGCCGCATTTAATGGCGGCGGCTGCATAAAAAAAAATAAGCAGCTAGCCGCGCGGTTAACCGCTAGTGCATATGAGAGCTAGTTGGTATTTTTCTTTTGACTTCATTTTCAATCGTTATACTCTTCCGTTGTGGAGGTCAGATAGGCAGTCGCTCCGTGTAAAATACTGGCATTCAGCTGCATCCGGTTAGACTAGAAGCCGTCCCCAATATAGTTGGGAAAAGGCTAGGCAGATTGATACTCTTCTGGAGAACCATACCTTTTTAAAACAGCAACGCTGTGTTTTTTGGTTTATAGGGTACTAGCTGTACCCCGCGGTTTCACCCGCATAAGCCGACGTTCGCACGGACGCAATAAAATCGCGGCGGGATTTTATCGCGTACTTACTGGACTTTCAACTCTCGGTGTTAAGCCAATCGTTGAGAATCCAACGCGCTGGGACGCACCCTCGTCCCAGTGCGTTGAAAAAACACTGTTGCATTATCAACAAATGCACGAAAAAAAAAATCGCCGCGATTTTATTACGTCCGTGCGAACGTCGGCTTAGTCTCGATCTCGTGGGAATATTGGGATAAAAAATATCCTATGTCCTAACCCAAGTCATAGTCTACCCATTTGCCAAATTTTATCCAAATCCGTTCAGCAGTTTCAGCGTGACAGCGTAACAAAAAAAACTCACTTTCGCATTTATAATATTAGGTAGGATGATGGGTGCCATCTGGGTAGCTACCACCATCATACCTAAGTCTGTCATCATCACAACAATGATAACAGCATTGATGTGTTTCGGCAGTTAGAGATAAGGGGGTGGCAGGGACATCGACACGAAAACTGAAACCATGGCTTCAGTACATGATTCTGAACCCCCTTGCGTTGAAAGTTTTCGTCGGTTATTTAAAAAAAAATCAGCTGTTCCATACATTTTGACCGCGTAGGTATTGCCCTTTTCTATGAAACAGCAGATATTTTTTTTAATAACCGACGAAAAATTTCAACGCAGGGGGCTTCAGAAATCAGAATCATGTACTGAATTCATGGTTTCAGTTTTCGCGTCGATGTCCCTGACACCCTGTATAGCCATTTCGTCTGTGATTGAGGATTCCGGGTGAAGCTCGCTTCCACCTTCAGCCTGATCATCAGATTCCATCAGGTGGGATGTAGGCCAAGTGCTTCTTAGATGTGGTAAAAAAAAGTAACATGTCCATGATACATTTCGGCTTTGTCACTGGAATGGAAACGCATTTGTGATTGCAAATGTCCATAGGTTAACCACTTCACATAAAGTAGGTGCCCGCCTTTTTTCCACTCAATAATTAAAAAACTTTTTTACAAAAAAAAAAACTGAATTCTAAAAATATACTGCAAAATGTTTTTTTTTTTTGTAAAAAAGTTTTTATTTCTCGCTTTTTAGTGGGTTGGTTTGTAGGTAATTTATCTCAGTTCATCATCTGCCTAGCCTTTTCCCAACTATGTTGGGGTCAGCTTCCAGTCTATCTGACCTCCACAACCCAGTTAGGTACTGGGTAACACGATACCCCTTGGTAAGACTGGTTGTCAGACTTTCGGGCTTCTGACGACCCGTAACAACTGTCAAAGATCTACAAATAGCAGCCGGGACCAACGGCTTAACGTACTTTCCGAGGCACGGAGGAGTCTCGGTATGTAAAGATGGTCACCCATCCATGGACCAACCCCGGCAAGCGTAGCTTAACCTATTGGATCGACCCGTAGGGCTGTAATTACTTAGCCACGAGCTCCTCCTGTAATTTATCTCAGTTACAATAGCTTAATGTCAACTGCTTATCACCTTTTACAAAATATTGCTTATCCCGATGCAGGGACTTTAATCGTTGAGGAGTTCTCCTGGTACTTCACCATAAGCTCTATTTCTCCATATGCATTGTGACGAGCATAAATTTCTTGGTTACCATATTAGATAATCGAATCGCAATCGGTGAAATAGTACTAATTATTAAATAGTTCCAGTGGCCATTTGTGGTCTTCATTATCAGTTTCACTTCACCAAATGGTGCTTTCCGAGAGTTACTATATACAAGGTAGCTTCTGTAAAACGTTGAGGAGTTCCCTTGACTGTCCTTCGTCTTCATCATCAGACCCCTAATGACAGTCACAACCCATCTAGGTGTTAAGTTCTCATCAATACAAATTAATCAAGCCCAAACACCAGGTAATTGTTGTAAATCATTGAGGAGTTCCCTCGACTGTCTTTCGGCTCCATCATCAGATTGATTCCAGACTTTCATTAAATAGTAATGCTTAAAAATATTTAATGAAAAAAAATTACAAACGCACTAGTCGCCACTACGACTTTCGATTTCTCTAGGATGCCATCATCAGATCCTGGTTTCCTTATCATGGTACCACCCGTGGGATATCTTCTTTCCAACAAAAAATAATCATAAAAATCGGTCCATAAACGACGAAGTTATCCAACAACCAGTGTACCAATACAAACCATTTCTGGTTTAATGGTACAAAACAAACATGAACCTGTATCAAGACTGTATGTATAAATAAATAAATAAATAATAAATAATCCGCGAAAATAAATACGGTCGAATTGAGAAACGTTCTCCTTTTTTGAAGTCGGTTAAAAAAGCGATAAGTAATATGCAACAACTTACAGAAAAAAAGAGTCAGCTGCAGTCAAGACCCAACTGTCATCAATTAAAGTACCAGCACTTGTAAACTTAGACTGGATCAAAATAGCGACCACAAAAGGAAATACATCGCTTTCAGTAACTAAAGCATGTTCATCCAACTCGTTGTATTTAATCTCTTTGGACAACAGATTTCTTGTTGCCATCGCTTCTATTTGGTTTATAAAGCCGTCATACACAATCACAAGGATTAATACTTTTAGTCGCATATTTTATTGGTATTCCAAACGGGTTTGAATTTTGTGTAAGCTTGAGGCAATTTCAACAGCGTTTTATTTGACAACAACTTCAATGAGACTCATAAGATCTTCAATGCACACATGAAATTTCTTCAAGTTATTTTCTTCAATTAAATCTACACCAGCCTTTGGCAAATGATGACCTTCAAAACTTTATTAATTTACATGTAATATCATGTCAATGTTGAAAGAGAAACTATTATCAGTATCGGCTCGAGGGTGATACAATAACTTGACTGACTAATTGGGTAGGCACTGTGTAAAGGACTAATCAACTCCTTATAGCTTTGTTGAAATGAAACGGTAAGGTGCAATCACAGTGAGGTGAAGAAAAAAAAATTCATTAGAAATTTGTAAAAGAATACAAAAGTTATATTGGTATTTGGATCAGTAAAGAGATTGACTAGAATGTGGTTCACGAGAAACAGATATTTCGTAAAAATAATGAATTGTAATTCAAAATGTAGACAGATAAATCGATAAATACGAGAAATTTCTCGTTCATAAAAGAATTGCTATAAATTCAATAGACGATAAAATAAAAGAAAAATTAATGAAAGGAGCTCAAAATAATGAAAAAGAAGGTCAAACCTTACCTTGCATAGACACAATAAAACCAAAAAAAGTAATTTGAAAAAATTACGTAATATTTTTTTGTAATAAGCTCAAATTCCGAACTGAAGAAGGAAAAAAAAATTGACTTACACTAATGTGAACAAGACTTTATCAAGAAAACATTCGATAACGCACTATGAAAGCAAAGGTATTGTTCACAAAGAATCTGTAATAGTACAGTTATAAACATTAGGTTACTCAATACACATTATTGTTCGTAATAGGAATGTGACAAACGATGTTTTTGAAAAACTGAATTATACTTTTCACTTGAATCTTTGACTTAATTCCTTTCCATTCCAAACATTCACAACAAAAAATGTTGGAATCTCTATTTTTCACACAATGGTGCCGATTCGCTTGTCACAAATACCTCTAAACTAGAAAAATCACCAAAATTTAGTTTATTCCTATCAAACGACGATTTCCCATTCTGAAATAGACTAAAGTGATACTACTTAACTATATTTTAGTTTGACAGCACTAAGATGGCACTGAGATATTAATTTAGTGAAAATTACAATTTTGCTATTCTGAATTTACCTCTATTTTTTAGACCTATATGCGTACATGCCCGGGCATTGACAAATAGAGGTTTAGAGGGAGACGACGCTCCACAAAGTCAAACTTTTTCTAAAATAGCATTCAGCCTGCAATGTTCTCACTACTAGGACTCAGGCCTCCTCTCGGGTAAGATGGAGTGGGCCGTAATCCACCACGCGGTCCCAGTGCAGGTTTTAGGATATACCGGTTTTCTCACGATGTTTTCATTCACAGTTATGAGAGCAGTGGTAATGAAATAATTTACACAAATTAAAACGCCTGTCTGGGTTCGAACCTATAGCCTACAACTCTTAAGTCGCAGCTATTTTCATTGAACCCTTTTCCATCAGAGCTAAGCTAAGCTATGAAAATCAAATAATCCTATTGGTTGTTTATGTACAATATGTAAAAAAAACGTGTGGCACTCGGGGACTGCCGCGGTAAAGCTATTGCATAGCATTTGTAACCTCCATACTTCCTATTTGTCAACGCTACACTTGGGATGATGACGTGATGACTAAAACAAAAATTACGTTCCCATGACAACATCACGTTGTCATGGGAACCGTCATTACATGGTAGGCGGAGTGGGGGGTGTTAGGATTTTTTCGTTACGGAATTTCTTGATTCGGTCGCCGCGCTCAAAGCCCGCGATAAAAGCTATGCAATAGCTTAAAAACATTATCCGATCCGAAAGGGGGGCACATAGGTACTGCACTAACATGACCAAAAAGTTTTTTTAAAATTATTATTGAAAATAAAAAAGTCCTTGCTATTGTTAAAATTCACATTTTTTAATCCATAAAAAAATTGCAAATTTTGAACAGGAGTCATAAAGTTATGACTTGAAGACACCCGCTAAACAACAGCCGCCCGCGCCTCGTGTAAATAAGTAACCTTTTTTTTTTTCCCCATTAAAAAAAAAGTGGCGAATTTTTCTGTTTTTCTTTTTTTTCAGAAAATTTCCACATAACTAGACTCTCATGATACTTAAAATGAAAAAAAAAACTCGTATGATACTTAAAAACACCCTCATGGATTGGACAGGTTTTTTTTTACATGTTACATCCATCACTTCGCAGCTTAGTACATTCCTGGTGGAAAGTCAGCCCAGCCGCCGGGTACTGTACGAAAGTGTATTACTGGGTGCTAGATGGGAGCTATGAGCTAAGGAGACGTTATCGTTACTCTCGAACCTAATTATTTTGAGGAGCTGTGACTCCTGATTTCAGGATTTCACTTAGTTAATGCAGACAAAAATCCTACAATAAACAACTTTTTACAAAAAAAAAACAACCGACTTCTAAAAAAAACACTACAAAGTGAAAAATAACTTTAATTTCGGAAGTCGGTGTCTTTGGTTTTGAATTTTCGTTTTTTGCCACCGACTTCCGAAATTAAAGTTATTTTTCACTTTTTAGTTGTGGTATTTACCCTTCACAAATTCAAATACCACTACTTGCTATGTAAATAACAGTGAGAGGAACCTAACATCATCCACATACTAAGTGGGAAAAAATACGTATTATTGAAGCTAACTCAAAAACTACCCAAGCAAAGTTAATAAAATTTATATGAGACCACCTCTGAAGTATGATGTACCAAAAAAAAAAGAAAAATCTAAATTAATTCATAATTGGCGGAGTAATCGCGTAACAAACATACAAAAAAAACACTCTCAACTCCTCCTTTTGGAAGTCGGTTAAAAATACCAGTGTTTCCCGGCTTAAGCATTTGTTGGTGAAAAGCTTCTTAACGGAAAAGTTAAGAAGCTTTTCACTAACAAGGGCAGTGATAGCCTAGTAGTGTGACCGTTGAACCGCCAAGTCATAGGTCTCGAGTTCGAACACAAGACACGCACCTCTAACTTTTCGGATTCATGAGCGTATTGTATAATTAATGTAATTATCACTTGCTTCTAAAATGGTGAAGGAAAACATCGTGAGGAAACCGGCATGCCTGAGAGCTATTTTTCGACGGCATGTGAAGCCAAGTCAGAGGCTTTAAAACTCTGACACCAGGTTAGTCACTAACCACACGAAAAAGAAAGAAGAACGGAAAAGTAATTGTTAGAAAATGATTTTTAGTTTGTATTAGTTATCGTGTACTATTTATTTCCTAATTTATATTTAATAGAACCGTTTTTTTTTTTCATTCATAACTTTTTGAAGCGAAAACTTCTTTAGGCGGGTTGGGCATTTTTGAGATGGGAAAAAACAATTGAACTCGGGACACGGTTACCGACACTTCATTTTTGTAAACGCGATTGTGCTCTTTATTTATATTTCGTTACGGATCAATGTTCTATGCAAGTATTTTTACTTTAAAGGATTTGGAAGATTTTTTTAAATTGTGCAATTTTTCACTTCTGTCGGCACTCGAGTGTCACTTTTTTTTTATATTAGTGGAAACTTGAAAATAGCCTTCAATTTTATGTTGTTTAAGAACACTGTTTATGTCAGCTGTAAGTTTCCCGAATAGAATAAAATAAATACCATCTGGTAGATTTTAGGAGAAACTGCTAAGGCTGGTCATATTTTTCAAAAGTCCTAACCAAAAATGCTTTGAACTGTTTGGATTCTACTACTGCGCTGCACAGATTTGGGCCGCCTACGAACTACGAAAAGTCACTTGTCTACAAGGAATTGCGAACTCTGGGCCAGTAACCACTTGTAGGAAGATAGGAATTATTTCTATGTGTCTTCTATAGCAAAAATGACACTGCTACACATTTATTTGCGATTTACGTACGTTTATTTATTGGAAATCTACAGAAGGCGACAGAACAAAGGTAAAGTGCTCACAAGATAAATCTGCGCACGGTTAAAATCAGAACTAAGTATATAAGTCGCCATCTTGTCGTTTATTTAAGGTCAAATTAAGTACCGATATAATTATATAATTAATTACTATTAATATATAATCTTTTCCCCACAGCCGTATCTCTATGTTGACGTCGTGGTGGGGCTTGCGCGCTCAAAACTTTAGGTATGTGCCGATAGAGTTTACTTTGCCGATGAGGAGCCAGACCAAGAGAGATACAAAAACCCGCAGGGCAGCATGTGGCGAGCTGTTGGGCAGTAGCAACTCCACGGACCCTATCTCTTGGGAGAAGTCTTGTTCCTCAGCTCTGGCTTGCCTTTATTGGCCGGCTGGAGTGAACACTGACGAGGAACAGAGCTCCCACCTCATTCTTGCCTTATTTGGCCGACTTGAGTGGAGATTCACAAGAGCAAACGTGCTCGGAGGAAGGAAGTATTCCAGTAAGATGCTGGTAGGGATCTTGACCGTACTTCCGGGATTGTCCTGATAGCCGTGGAATACCTCTCCACTCCTCATAAGCACCTCAGGACATGTTGCTACTAAACTTTGTGCTAGCGACCGTTATCGGGGACCCATTATTGAGTGTGCAAGTCACCCCAGGGGCCATTTTATCCGTGTGCATATAAAACATAGATCAGGCAGGGGCCATAGTCCTTCCATAGTACCAGGTGACCAGTCCACTTTATAAACCCAAACCCATAGTCCGATATCTTTGTTTCCATATCTTACAATAGTCCTACAAAAACCGGGGGGTAAAATATAAAAAAATACTAGCCCACCGGTATCAGGAACAGGGTCCAAGCTACCGGTAGTCAGGGCTCCAGAGAGACCTCCAGAGAACCTCCTGACAATGCAAGCCATGTCCAGAAGTACCGCTTTCTGAATCAAGCCCTTGAACTAGCTGCCCAACGACATCCCCTCAGGTGTTGGTCGAGGCTCTTGGCTATTCAGCCATTGGCTGACACGACTATATTAAGATTATGTAGATTTAATATCATATTATAAATATTACAATATAGAATCAAGCACGCCACCAGTCGTGCGCTGACTTAAGTATCTTGCGCTCACTCTACCTCTCTACCGGTACATTACAAAAAGTAAATACTCGTATTTATCCAGTTTACCTTCATAAAGTCCAAAATCGTTTATGTTCTGTTCCTCAACAGATGTCATTTCCCAAACGTTTCGCTTCAGTAAACATAAAACAATAAAATTGATTCTAAAGGCATGTTGACACAATTACGTTCTTTATAAAAGACTATTTGAACAGGACTTGAGCGCTACATCGTTCGCAAAGGAATAAGTTTCGACAATTTATTATACGAGACATGATTATTTTTTGGTCGAGTTGTATTTGCAGAAGTTTTTTTTTTAATTCCTGGATAGGTAATGTTAACAATCTATTAAAACGGTCGAATAAATAAATACAAGACTCATTTAGAATCTCGTAATTATTTCTAGAACTCATCTATTAATATTTTACATGAAAAGCCAAGCACACTGGCAGAGGTAAAAAAACCGGCATATCCTAGAACCAAAAAAATCGAAGACGTGACGTACACCAACCCGCACCGGGCGAGCGTGGTGGATTACGGCCCACTCCCTCCCCTGAAATGCCATCTTTTTTTCGTGTGGCGTCGCGTGTTTTTCCTGGTGTCAGAGTTTTAATGACAGATCGCCCGGAGTCCTGGAGGACTTTATGTACTTCGGGAAGGACACAACTTTTTTCGGTCACAGTACCGTAATGAATATACAGCACTTACACGTAAATATATACTACTTTTGTCTCTTTCAGACTGTACAAGAAACAGTTTCTAAACACAACTGACCTTCCATCAGCATGCGATGGCGCACGGGAGTAGCGCGCTCATGCTCACGCGTCTTCTTTCGACGCCCCCGGTACCGAAAACGCTTGGATGGCGACTCCATGCGTTTTTGGCACATTTCGGTATTCCAGCGTAGACAAGTTTTATTTTACTTTCCTGATTTTTAATATTTTTGTAAGTACATCGTCACTAGCTCCTTTTTTTTTAATTATTAACTATACAGGTACAATATTTAAGTGCTTAAAAAAAAGTGGCAGATTTATAGTTCCTTAAATAGGTTCTTTCCTATGAATAATATTAGAAAAATGCGCTCTTGGTAATTTATCAACTACGAATACTTATCATTATTATAATCAAAAATATGAAAGTACTTGATCATATGAGTTTTATTTTAATACGCACTAGCCAAATGATTAAAACTTCTGACGAGCGCAAGTTCAAAATCGAGGTCACCGTATTGCTGGAGAGACCGGACAAATTTTCATACAAATTGCGTACTGCAGGACTCACTGAAGTCTTCCGGCAGGACACAAACCTGTCCTTCCGGAAAAGCTTCCAGCAGGATAAGTCATCCTCTGACTTGGCTTCATAGAAATATCTCTCAAGCATGCCGGTTTCCTCACGATGTTTTCCTTCACCGTTTTTGAAGCAAGTGATTATACAATACGCACATGAACCCGAAAAGTCAGAGGTGCGTGCCTTGGGTTCGAACTCGAGACCTACGACGTGGCAGTCCGACGGTCACAACACTAGGCTATCACTGCTCTTGCCATGCATGCTATAGTCTCTACAGTACAATTGTTTTGAAGATTGACGTTTCAGACAGAGTTATTTGGCAAAAATGCAAAACGTTTTATTTAAAAATTACAAAAGAAAAAACAACGAATTCATTTTTCCTGTCTCCGAGGGCAATTTTACAAACCTTTTAAACTAGTTGAACTATATTTCAACATACCTAAACAAACAAGCAAGCTATTATCGGGAAGATATAGGAGTCGAGCAACTTACCCTTAAATTTTTATACATAAACTAAGAAAGTAATGAAGACCCTTCACCAACCTATAAAAACTGCGAAATACGACAATACTAAAGTTTTGGCGAAGACATTAAAATTAGAGTTTATTTTCACAGCGGTGAACTTTGGGCGAAAGCGTCGAAGTAGCCCGCGAAATTAAAAATTTCTTACGTTTTTTTGCAATTTGCAGGTCAGTATTTAGTTGTATGTTGATCTAAATATGATTCGCGGTCGTACCTAATGTTTAATTATGGGATAAAAATCATCAATACAACTCTCTAAGTTCATGTAATCCTACAGAATGACTATTTCATGAAATCATGACATCTGAGGATTATGCTAACTTAAGGAGCTTTTTTTTGGGTGGGAAATTATCAAACAACTTCTCCCGCTCTGGGTGGAGCAGGAGGGCGTGTCAGACTCTTACTGACTAAAACCCACCCGTGTTCCTTCAGTTGCCACGATTTCCCTTTCGGCCTTATTAGCAACCCCAGCAGGCATCAGCTCTAGCGGACCCAGTCAATTCTGCTGACATCTCTTTGAGTCACGCGTAGAATACACGCGCCGTCGACCCGGGCCTGGTCCTTATCGGACGTCGAGCTACCCATTGCTCACCGTCCGCAAGCCCGCGCCTACGGTGGCTGGAAATCGGCTCGCGATTCCCGACGCCCAACTTAAGGAGCTGTATTGCTGATTCTAATGATTATAATTCTGTAAAGCCATATTTGTTACGAATCATATTTTAATCAAAATATAACCTGACACTGACCTAGAAATTACAAAAAAACTAAAGAAAATTTGAATTTCGCGGGCTACCCTAACGGTAGGCCTCCCTATTTTGTACCGTATATTTAGTGACCCTAACTTATTTTAGAAATGCAAAATATTGTGATCTCACCTGTTTATTTTAGTAAAGAAATGAAAACAATATATAACGTTTAAATGTTAGTAGCTCGTAAAAGTAATACCTACTTACCTATTTAGTTTTATACTATTAATATAGGTACACAACTCATAAAACAAAAAAAAACAACAATTAAACTCATAAAACAATTAAACCAGACCCGATTACACATCAATCATAAGCAAAAGAAACTATAGAATCCCTACACCTGACAACACCTCATTGCTAGCTAGACGCTCTCCAGCTTACTCTCTTAGTAATACGTACAATAAAGTCTGCAAACTCTGTGATATCAAAAATACTACCTCGTTAAATTAAAAAAAAACATATAAAGGAAATGTTGCAAAACTCTGGTTATGATGACTCGGAACAATCTAAATACCCTGACCTGACACTGAATCAAACATTACACAATGGGAACAAATACGCACACATACACACACCCCCACACACCAAACACCACAATCACACACACCAAACTCACATCACACGTACACAAACACACCAGCAGTGCTATTCTGTAAAAATCTCACCGTGATAACTTAGGTGAAGTGAGCTGCCAATAGTGTCAATCCTTAGCAACTGACAGCTCACTCCACGCTCACTTCACCTAAGATAACACGGTGAGATGGTTACAGAATAGCACTACAGATATACCATACAACACTTGGAATCACCTCTCTAGTCTCCACTATGGAATTCGTACCCCGAGCCCCAAGATACAGACTATATAACTGTCTAGTTTGGGGCTCACTGGTAAATAATATTTTGTAACCTAGCTATAGGTAATATTTTAAGCTACTCAAGTCGTCTCAACTTGGTGTTAAAATGTAAACCTGCTTACTGTATTACCTGGACAATAAACTATTTCTAATATTTATTTTCTTAATTTTTGCCTTATTGGGTTTTGTTTTTAATTCTTGTTTGGCTTGTTAGCAATCTAAACGAAAATGTCGGAAGTGTTCTGCACTTAATTTTATTAATCGCCAATAAGCAAGCTTGGCAATAAAGATACGTTCCTTCTCCAAGAACATGCTTTTGCTTTTCAATGGTAGGTAAGTATAGTCCCTAGTCATAGACGATAATTTGTACTATTTTCTTTATAAAAGACGGTTCAGCTTACTATCAATCACATTGCTCCGCGCTCCGTCGCGTAGCGCGGGGTGGCAGATTTAGCATTAGTTTGTAATTGTATAGAAAACACCGCACCGTGCCGCGCCGCCCCACGCTACGCGACGGAGCGCGGTACAACCACGACGTCAACGTAGAGATACGACGGTGGGGTTATTATTATTATATTATATTCCCAAATAATATATTATACTCCCAAATTATAATCCTTATATATCCTTATCCTTAATATTATAAATGCGAAAGTAAGTTTGTTTGTTACGCCTTCACGCTAAAACGGCTGAACGGATTTGGATGAAATTTGGCACATATATAGATGATGCCCTGGAAAAGAACATAGGATACTTTTTTTTTTCCCACGGGATCGAGACTTATGCGGGTGAAACCGCGGGGCGCAGCTAGTAATATTATAAATGCGAAAGTAAGTTTGTTTGTTACGCCTTCACGCTAAAACGGCTGAACGGATTTGGATGAAATTTGGCACATATATAGATGATGCCCTGGAAAAGAACATAGGATACTTTTTTTTCCCACGGGATCGAGACTTATGCGGGTGAAACCGCGGGGCTCAGCTAGTATTCCCAAATTCACAATTCCCGAAAGTTCCATTTATCTGTAATCCTAATCACATGTAAGATCATACATAACATCGAAACAGGCAGAGTGTGTAATGAGTTCTACATGTTCAGACTTGTTTAATTCCTATTTGATGTGACGTCATGACAGCGTACGATTTATTTTATTTCTGATTTCTCCGTCGGATGGTTTGCGACATGATTCTTCATTTTTGTATGTAAAGCAGTTGGGTGAATTTATGTTTTCGTTTGAAAAGAGAACTAACTTGATCTAAGTTTAGGCCTATGAGACATACTAGTAGGTACTGTGAGGTTTTATGCAAGAAGCAACCTCATGATGTGCTGGCTGTGCTGGCTGGTAAGAAAGCAGCACTACATCCGAACAATCTGACAGAATATATTTAAAATAGGATTGGAATATGTTTTTGTTTGAAGAAGAAAAAGCGAGAGAGTCCCGGCAGTCAAGCCAGCGATTATAAAAGATATTAAGGGGGAAGCGTCAGAGTAGCCCACGAAATTAAAATTTTCTTACGGTTTTTTCAATTTGCAGGTCAGCATCAGGTTTTATGTTGATTAAAATATGATTCGCGGCCGTAAAAAATATGTCTTTACTTAATTATAATCATTACAATCAGCAATACAACTCCATAAGTTAACAAAGGTGTTAAATATCATGATTTCATGAAATCATGACATTTGACACCTTTATCTTCTTCTTAATCATTATTGCTGATTGTAATAATTATAATTGAGTAAAGCCATATTTGTTACGGCCGCGAATCATATTTAGATCAACATACAACATGATACTGACCTTTTCTTTTTTTTTTGTGTGGGAAATCATCAAATAACTTCTCCCGCTCTGGGCGGAGCGGGAGGGCGTGTCAGACTCTTACTGACTAAAACCCACCCGTGTTCCTTCAGTTGCTGTGTTGCCAGTGGGGCCACAATGTCCCTATCGGTTTTCTTCGAACCCCCGGCAGGCATTGGCCCTAGCGGACACCGTCAATTCTGCTGACATCTCTTTGAGGCGCGCGTGGAACACAACGTGCTGTCGACCCGGGCTTGGTCCTTATCGGACGGCGAGCTACCCATTGCTTACCGTCCGCAAGCCCGCGCCTCCGGTGGCCGGAAATCGGCTCGCGATTCCCGCCCCGGGCGTCTCCTCCTGCGGCGGTTAGGGGCGTGAGGGCGCGAATTTTGCCTCTCCCTCACGCGTTCCGCCTACTCCTTCGCGAGCATTACCGCTTCGCAAAAGGAGGTGACGGCCTGCCATTTCCTCTCACTCCGTACATGGCCTGAACCAGGGCCGGACGAGAGAGATCACCGCCGCCGATCGCTTCCACGAGGACATGGCGATGCCCTGCCCAAGCCGGGCAGACCTCCACCGTATGCTCCACCATGTCCTGAAGCATATGATAATTATTCCCAGAAAACCGAGCTATGTTTTACATTAAGGCGAAAGCGTCAGGGCAGCCCGCGAAATTCATTTTTTTTTACGTTTTTTGCAATTTGCAGGTCAGTATCATGTTTGGGCACGCCACAATTGCGGCGATAAGACCCCTCTTTGAGGAGTGGCTAGAGAGGCGCCACGGCGTCCTCACCTTCCGCCTGAAGCAGGTCCTCACTGGACACGGCTGTTTCGGGAAGTTCCTGTTCAGGATAAGGCGGGAGGAAACGCCTGGGTGTCACCATTGTGTGGATCGCCCGGAGGACACGGTGGAGCATACGGTGGAGGTCTGCCCAGCTTGGGCGGAGCATCGCCGTGTCCTCGTGGAGGTGATCGGCATCGGTGATCTCTCGCGTCCGGCCCTGATTCGGGCCATGGTACAGAGCGACAGGAAATGGGAGACCATCACCTCCTTCTGCGAAGCAGTAATGCTCGCGGAACGCGTGAGGCAGAGGCAAAATTCGCGCCCTCATGCCCCTAACCACCGCAGGAGGAGACGCCCTGGGCGTTGGGAATCGCGAGCCGATTTCCGGTCACCGTGGCGTAGACCAGGCCCGGGTCGACGGCGCATTGTGTTCCACACGCGCCTCAAAGAGATGTCAGCAGAATTGACGGGGTTCGCTAGGATCGATGCCTGCCGGGGTTGCGAATAAAACCGAAAGGGAAATCGTGGCCCCTGGCAACAGGGCAACTGAAGGAACACGGGTGGGTTTTAGGGGTCAATAAGTGTCTGACACGCCCTCCCGCTCCGCCCAAAGAGAGAGAAGTTATTTTATAACTACCCACCCAAAAAAAAAAGGTTCACCATTATTGGAATCGATAAGGAGGGTATGATATAGTAAGAGGTAGTGATATATACAGAGTGTCAGGGACATCGATGCCAAAACTGAAACCATGGATTCAGTACATGATTTTTGGATTCAGTACAAGTTTCATAGAAAAGTGCAATACCTACGCGGTCAAAATGTATGGAACAGCTGTTTTTTTTAAATAACCGACGAAAAATTTCAACTTAGGGGGGTTCAGAATCATGTACTGAATCCATGGTTTCAGTTTTCGCGTCGATGTCAATAATAAAAAACTATACATAGTTTATTGTTTTGGTTCCTACGGAGAGATATTAAGAAAAGGACAATGACCGTTATTGCCACGCTAAAACACAACAACTATAGCAATTTAAACGGTCTATATTTTCAAATCACAACTGCAATTCTTTGACAATTAATTATTATTTACCAGGTACCATTCCGTATCGGCGGTCGGGCCGCAGGAGGCAACTGCAGGCAACGTGTCGCCGCGACACGACTGGTTTCTATGAATTTTTACGAAATACCTTCCGTAGCTAGCGACACATCGTTGGCAGCTACGGGCGAGTGACAGGCGACAAGTGCAGCCCGACCGCAGACCAGTAGTGTCGCCAACGCTCGAGCGATAGTCACGTTTTTCTATCTTCTATCTACCGACTGGAATACGGGCAGTTGCCGCCTGCGGTCGGGTTCGGAATCATGACTGCAGTGACATGACGCCGCGACACATCGCCTGCAGTTGCCTCCTGCGGTTGGATACAGAATGGTACCTTTACGGTACCTAATTGCAGCATTTCGTGAAATCATGTCTCCATCAAATAACTCAAGTTGAAAGTTCATTCAAGGCTCATTTTCACGGATTGGTAGTTACTAATACCATTACGATCCCATAAACCGAGTCTAGACGGACAGTATTTATGTATATTTGCTCAGCAAAATACCTGGCGTTCCGATCGACTGAACAGCTCTTTAACTTAATGCATGTAAAGGGAGGTGCCTACCGATACGAAATATACCCAACGTAAGTTTGCAAAGAAAAATCCTGTTGTATTTTATTTACAAAGTATTTTCCACATACTCACGCCGTCTTCCGATGGGGGTAGGCAGAAACTACAAAACTATCCTTACATACTTCTTTTGTTTCGTTTACGTTCATACATCTGGTCATACACGCACGCAAGTACAGATGTTACAAGTATTTTATTTATTGAATAGATCCGCAGGAGAACCAAGGTAACCGACATATCCCGAAGAATTGGCAAACTTAGGTAAGTGGCAATGGGCAGGGCACATTGCTCGCAGAACAGATGGCCGATGGGACTGAAAGGTTCTGGAGTGGCGACCACGTACCGGAAGACGTAGCGTGGGAAGGCCTTCCACAAGACAGACCAATGATCTCGTGAAGGCCGCAGAAATCCGCTGGATGCGGTAAGCATAGAACCAGTCGAAGTGGCGGTGTTTGGGGGAGGCCTATGTTCAGCAGTAGACGTATTTTGGCTGAAATGATGACGATGATGATTTATTTTATGTAAGGTAGTTTCACAGCTGACAGTAAGAACCAGGAATGTACGAGGAATATGGATACTGATTTTCTTATCGAAGACATGTTATCGGGCATGTTAAATTAATAGCACATGTTATATGAGTAAAACTACTAAATAGCCAAGTAACTGCGAACAACTTGAATATAGTGCTCGCCGGCGCTGCTGCGGCACCGCTCGCTTCGCTCGCTCAGGTCGCTGGAGTTTCTCAGTAGCAGCCCGGAGTCTGGATTTGTGCTCAGTTGTTGGCAATAGGCTCGCACCCTATTACAGAGACTTAAACATAACTTATCATCACGCCTGTAATCTCCGAAGGGTTAGGCAGAGGTGTGCCTATAATACACCCACATTTCGCCAGTTATTTTTAAGTCCCATTAGAGGGCGAGCCTATTGCCATCAACCGGGCACAAATCCAGACTCCGACTTCGAATCCAGCCTTAAACATTACTGGCGAAATGTGGGTGCACCTATTATGTGTCTTTTCAGGAATACTGACGTGACATTATGATGTTATGTTACGAATAACATTAGTGTAAACTTTAGTCAACGCTTCCACCGTTTCTTCCCTTATTTAAGTACACCATTGACATTGTTAAAAATTATATTAAAAATGACTACTAAACTATATACTTTCTAAAGTATTACATTATTTTAATTATTGTGAATGTGAGGACTATGTGGATATTATTATTATTTTTATTTCTCAGCTAGTTTTAATGATGGTCTGGCAGTTTGAGTAGTTTATGCGAACTACCCAAATGTCCTTTCTTTGGTATTGTTCGTGGAGTTGAGCTTCTTAAGTTCTAAATTGAGCTCCACGATTACTGACAAAAGTTCCACTCAAATCTGTGTGATTCTTTCCTCAAAAGACTATATAAGACACTAATTTACATGGTCCTCATGTGGCCTGACCAAGATTATGTCTGGACTTTAAAAGAGACTGCGACCTCTGAGTTTGTTTCAGCCTTTCTTGTCAGAGTAGTCAGATAGGAAATGCCGAACTCATCTAGATTTTTTTTAAATATAACGTGTAAAAGCGATTCCGATATCCTATTTACAGAATAAACAATTTCATTTAATTTCACCTTCATCAGACCTACCTTTATATTGCAAAAATACTCAACGATTCTTATCAAATACCAGCAGACCACAACGAGAAGGTAAAAGAGTCCATAAACATAAAATACAACATGCTTTTACGGTTTTAGCTCCAAAATACTTATCGTGCAAACTGTAGTGCATTCTTAGATAAAAATGTCGCTGACTTCAACTTACAATCGTTTTCAGGGGACGGTAAAATTTGAATAAAATAAGTTTTTAAAAGGTAGAGGAAAAAGAAAGATAAAATCGGTACCGTGCATCAAATCAAAGTTAACTGCCACACTCCAAGACGTCACTTAAAAATAATCAGAAAAACAATCGACAACAGTCTAACCGGATGCAGCTGAATACTTACCAGTATTATACATGGAACAACTGCCTATCTGACCTCCACAACCCAGTAACTGGGATTACCCAGTTACTGGGTATTAACGAATGGGTATGGGTATTGGGTCGTATTAACGATACCCCTTGGTAAGAAGTCAGACTTTCAGGGCTTCTGACAACCTGTAACGACTGTCAAAGATCCACGAATGACAGCCGAGACCAACGGCTTAACGTGCTTTCCGAGGCACGGATGAGTCTTGGTATGTAAAGATGGTCACCCATCCACGGACCAACCCCGGCAAGCGTAGCTTAACCGAATGGATCGACCCGTGTGGCTGCCACGAGCTACGAGCCACGAGCCACGAGCCATGAGCCGCGAGCCATGAGCTACGAGCCACGAGTTTCGAGCCACGAGCCATGAGCCTCGAGCCACGAGTCATGAGCCACGAGCCACGAGCCGCGAGCCATGAGCTACGAGCCACGAGTTTCGAGCCGCGAGCCATGAGCTACGAGGCCACGAGCCGCGAGCCATGAGCTACGAGTCACGAGTTTCAAACCGCGAGCCATGAGCCACAAGCCACGAGCCACAAGCTCTAAATAGCTAGCGTAGCTTAACCGAATGGATCGACCCGTGTGGCTGCCACGAGCCACGAGCCACGAGCCACGAGCCATGAGCCGCGAGCCATGAGCTACGAGCCACGAGTTTCGAGCCACGAGCCATGAGCCTCGAGCCACGAGTCATGAGCCACGAGCCACGAGCCGCGAGCCATGAGCTACGAGCCACGAGTTTCGAGCCGCGAGCCATGAGCTACGATGCCACGAGCCACGAGCTATGAGCCACGAGCCACGAGCCACAAGCCGCGAGCCATGAGCTACGAGACACGAGTTTCGAGCCGCGAGCCATGAGCTACGAGGCCACGAGCCGCGAGCCATGAGCTACGAGTCACGAGTTTCAAACCGCGAGCCATGAGCCACAAGCCACGAGCCACAAGCTCTAAATAATCAGACTAGCATAGATAACTTAGCACCTCAATCAATCAACTCAACCTATCGCGGTCCACTACTGGACATAGGCCTCTCCCAGGCTGCGCCACAACACCCTGTCCTCCGCCTTCCGCATCCAGTCTGTCCTAGTCACCTTTTTAAGGTCGTCGGTTCATCTAGCTGGGGGGCGTCCCACACTACCACCACCTATGTTAAATTACAGCTTTCTAGTACTAAGGGTCTTGGAGCTAGACCGCGGACAGACAGACAGACAGACGGACATGACGAAACTATAAGGGTTCCTTGTTTACTACGGAACCCTAAAAAGGGATCTACAATTTTTTTTTTTTTCATTTTTTCAAATATTTTTTTTCAAAATCCCCCCCTATTATTTTATGAACTTACGCTTGTTTTTTTTTAACGTTTTTTTTTAGAAAAAAAATGTTATCACCTCCGTTTTTTTTTTGCATATTTGACAAATTTTAATAAAATGTTAGTTAATCCAATAAAAAAACTCATAAGCTTTTAGAAATAATAAACAGAATCCAAATCGAGCCAATAACATCGGAGATATGGCAAACGCTAATCGAAACATAAAAAATTTAAAGTTATTTTTTGATCATTTTTCATGAATGTCGATGGGCGACATTGTATATTTCAACTTAGCACTTGTTAACAAAATTGAAATGGTTTCAATCGTTCCTATTTTTAACCGACTTCAAAAAAGGGGTTACCTCAAAACTTTCGACTGGGTGAACCGATTTTGATGATTCTTTTTTTATTTGAAAGCTGGTACTTCCCATGTAGTCCCATTTCAATTTGGTCTAGTTCTGACAATGGTATCCATGAGAAAACTATGTCTTAAATTTGCAATAAGTATGTGCGCGACAAATGGACGAATAACTCAATATCACGCCAACCGATTTCGATGATTCTTTTTTAACCGAGTACCACAACTAAAAAGCGAAAAATAAAAACTTTACAAAAAAAAAACAACCGACTTCCAAAAAAAGGATTGTGTCGTTTTATGAAACCACGGTAAAAGTTAAACTTCTATAGGCGCCGCCATATTGGCCTTGGCTGCTCTGACGAGCGCCTTTCACTTTATCCCTTCGCGGCCGACCGTCACGCGACATGCAATACACAGACGATAAAGTTTGAGACGATGTAATAAAAGTTTCACTTTAAAAAACACTAAAAAGTGAAAAATAACTTTCATTTCGGAAGTCTGTGGCAAACAACAAAAATTCAAAACCAAAGACACAGACTTCCGAAATGAAAGTTATTTTTCACTTTGTAGTGTTTTTTTGTTTTTTTTTTTTTGTAAAAGTTTTTGGATGACAGCGTCCCAAAAAACAAATCCTATAATAGTCCTCCAGACCAAATAACGGCCATGGCAGCTAATCTCAACGGAGACTAGCCTTCGGCGCGGGAGATATTATAGTGCAGGCGTGTGTGCGCAGACACAGGTGCACTCTCTCTTCCCTCACTCTCATAGTCCGATGGGACGGCAACCCGACACGACCGGAGAGAGATCTGGCGAAGGACCAACGGGTTAACGTGCTTTCCGAGGCACGGGCAAAACTCAATAACACTGACCCCACGCTCAGCAGCCGTGCTTGCGATTGCGAACACGAACCAAAATATACTTGTATATTAAAGTAACGACTCTGAGTAACAATGTTGGAATCAGATAAGTTTCAACAGTAAAAAAATCATAACCCTCTTTTTTGCTTCGTCGTAGTCGAATAATAAACTGCGCTTATGCAAGCACGCAAATCTGGAATCCTGGCAGTAAAATCAACTTTAATGGGTGCCTCTTAATGCAGTCAGAAGTTTTATAATTATCTCGATCAAACTTGGATTAACGTAATATACATTGTAAAATTGGAGGAGAATTTTCAGGAGTGATGAATTTGTTAATAAGATTAATATTTATTAACGTTGTCTGTATATTCAAATCACAGCTGTCATTGAGGATGTAAATTTCCTTAACTGTACATAGATTGTACCTATCATAGAAAATTAGAAGATGTGTGAGGAAATATCCAAAAAAATCACAAAACAAAGAAAATCGTTTCTAAGGGTAATTGAACACAGCGCCATCTGTCAAAATTTTCATGAACTACTTATAAATTTCCCTGGTAGACACACTACCTTTCAGTGATAAATGACTGGCTCTGAGATTTTGTGGAAAGTAGCCATATTGGTAAGAAAACTACTGCATAGATGGCGCTCTTTAATAAGTAATGCCATAGAGACACGCTCTAATTTTATAAAAGTTGCTTAAAGTTAAGTATCATGTTACCAAGTAACTGGGCTGTGGAGGTCAGATAGGCAGTCGCTGCATGTAAAATACTGGTATTCAGCTGCATCTGGTTAGACTGGAAGCCGACGAACGAAGTCGCGAGGAGACGCTAGTACAAAATAAAAAGAATTGATGATTGTTTTAGGGTCAAATAACCGCTTGTAGTGTTGTTACTTGAAGTTTGAGAAGTATATGAAAATCATCAATTCCTTTATTTTATCGTATATAAACTTTATACAAAAAAAAAAAAACTGATATTTAAAGAACACTGCGGTTGATACTCCAAAAAAAATAATCATCAAATAAATTTATTATTTTGCTTTAACATATACCTACTCGATACCCACCTCGTTTGCGGAGTTTTATTGGCTAATTTAATTTGACTCGCATACAGAGGAAAAAAAATATACAACGTGCCGCTACAATGGCGACACGGGTAGGGCTAGTGGCCAATAATCATAAAAATATAATAAGAAAAAATAATTCGCTAATTAAAAAATTAAAATTTTCAATCGCTCGCCGACATAGGGCTCTCCCTTTCCTTCAATTCGCCTTCTGTTTGCACGTTATTCGTTTTATTTTCATTGATGCGATGTTATGATCCGTGATCCCGGTAAATTACCTCTGCGCTATAGTTGTTAAGTACAGGTTGCAACAAGATGCTGTTTTAGAAAATTGAAAATAAATAAATAAATAATAACGTTTGATGAAATTAAAATATCTTCAAAAAAAGAAAACGCTAATCCATATACGTGTGTTAAATTAATGTCACCATTAAAGCGCCACGCTGTAGAAACAGCTCATAGGGCATCAAAAAATTCGTTCGCATCGTTGTCAGTGGGAAAAGTGCCCAAAAGGCTGGCAGCATTGCCACGTTGTATGGCAATGCTGTGTAGCGTTATGAGCGGCCTCAACTACAATTAGTCGAGTGATGTTAATTTCACAATTAGTAAGTAACTAACCACATCACTAAAAACGTGGCACAACACTAATTTTCTAAAGCCGTGCACGCACGTACGAACAAATTTGTTGCGTTGCATGATACGCAACAACTTGGTTCGCACGTGGCTACCACTAACGAACATCGAATACTCTGTTCGTCAAACATGTTTGCGGCGATCCTTTTAGTATGTTCTGTATGGACGGTGTTCGAAGAGCTTTAATAAATGTTACGAAACAAAACTGTTCGTATAGATCTTGGCGGGGTGCGGGCGGGGCGGCAGAGGTAGCTAATCCTACCCGTACCTCAGTTCTCGACCAGCAGCGACTGTTGAGCGCGAACTCGACTCGAACTATGTTCGCATTCGTGTTCGAATATGCCGTCCATACGTACGAACCAAATGTTCAGATTTGATGTTTGTGTTCGCTATGTTCGTGTTCGTACGTGCGTACACGGCTTAAGGACACTGTCATTTCGACTGCCGCTCCTTTTCCTGATGGAAGTGACCCTCAAGACTCTGTGTGCCCCAACCTAGGAGCTCTTTGTATGGGCTCAAGGCTGCACGCTGACGAAGGCCTGCCTACCTGTGGCCTACCGCCGCACAGTGGGCTGGGATTACAAGGTTGGGTCTTAAGAGATCAAATGTATTTTTTTGGTATCTAGGCATAAATTTAAAACGTTTTTATTCTTTGACTTTTTTTAATTTAACGAGGACTTTCGGAGATATAGCCATATCAAATTTGTATGAAGAGTCATGTTATTTTAGTTAAGCAATTTATTCCAATTAAATTGAAATTGAAAATAATGTATACTAAACGGCCTGAAAACCTCAATACCTACTTAGTTCTTTAAAAAAAAAACAATGTTCGACATTTTCCACCACCATAGGTAGGTATGACGTAATTTGTTTTGAGACTTATTTCCGGGAATCAAGGGATAAGAGTGCGCGAGCGCAACAACAAGTTATGACGTGTCGTAACGTGATTGGTGCAACGATAGGGTATCTACGGAATGTTCGGTTGCATTCAAACGTACTTCAGAGTTCTATTACCCACCATAATAGACGCACTACCCCCACACATTCATTACTTACTTATTTGTTATTTTGTATTTGTGAAAATGTTTGAAAATTTAGTGACAAATCTTGATCTTTTCGTTATTTTAAAAAACAGTGGCAGTATTAAAAATAATGACAGTTTGTGTAGTGAGATAAGGTCTAAATTTTTAGTCGAATTAAGTGATGATCACGAAAAGACCTTAAAGGTGTCGTCCAATCTTTTTCGAATTTGTGAAAGAAAATAAAATAACGATATTGCGGGAAAAAAATGCTATTGAGGAAGAGATTGTAAATTTAGTGAAAACAGAAGTTGGAGAAATAAAAATGTTACACTCTTTATTAATGACTATGATAGACAGAAAAGCAACATCAATTTTATGTGATACTTCATCTCAGAGATGCGACATTTGTAAAGCCACTCCAACAGAGATGAATAATTTGCTCTTAATTGCATCAAAACCGACTGATCCAGATCTCTGTAAATACGGATTGTCACCATTGCATACCTGGATACGAATGATGGAATGCATTCTGCAGATAGCCTACAGATTAACGATATAGACATGGACAGTAAAGGGAGACAACAAGTGCATCATGGAAAGAAGAAAGAAAGACATACAAGACGCTTTTAAAAATAGAATGGGACTTCTGAATGATGTTGTTAAACAAGGGCACGGCTCCACGAATGACGGAAATGCTGCTAGAAGATTTTTTGCAAATCCAAACATGACTGCTGAGATAACTGGTGTTAGTGAAGAATTAATAAGGCGATTTGCAATCATTTTAGAGGCAATTTCATCAGGTTACCACATTGACACAGCGAAATTTCATGAATATGCTCAAGTGACCATGCAACTGTATTTGGAATTATATAGCTGGTATTATATGCCTTCAAGTGTTCATAAAGTTCTTATGCATGGTGCAGCTATAATTGAAAGTTTTGGTCTAATACTAATTGGACAGCTATCTGAAGAAGCTGCTGAAGCTAGAAATAAAGACTTTCGTAGGTACCGCCAACACCATTCTAGGAAATGCAGTAGAAAAACTACAAATGAAGACATTTTAAATAATTTATTGACCAGCTCTGATCCACTCATCTCAGCGAAACGTCACAAACTTCGCAGAAAACATAAAACTTTGTCAGTAGAAGCACAAAGTTTATTAGTAATTGAACAAGCGGAAACATTTGATGATGACGAATACGAAAATTTTGCATTCGTTAATGTGGATACCCTTGACAGTGATTAAATTAAAACAGTGCAGTGGCCAGTAGTGATTGTGATTTTTACTTATTTATTTATTTATTTTATTAGTCCTTAGTGGATTAAGCCTAAAGGGGAGACCACTACCTACATAAAAAAAACGCGCCTAGATCTTAACCTCTATGGTGGTGTAGAATAGAGAACAAAATTTGAAATTGCGACCAAATCGCAGAAAATCGCAACCCGAGAATAGGCGCTAAAATAGGACAAATATACGTACTATGCATACGTAGAGTCAATTCTTTGAGAAAATTTGAGAATTTCGAGATTTTAACATTTTTTTCTTTTGCTTCATACAAAAATTACTTTGGATATTTATAACTCCGAAAATACTAAGTTATCTGAACGACCCTCATAGAAATAACTACTTATAATCGATAGATAAATCCAACACAATATTTAAAATTTCAGAAAAAGAAACTTTTTTTTTTTAATGCTAAGTCCTTTACCGGCCCGTTTCAGCCCACTGTGCGCCGCGCCGCACGCCTGTGCTGACGGCCTACCTACCTGCGGCCTACCGCGGCGAGCCTGTACTAACAGGCGACCTCCACGTGCTGCCGACGCTGATTACCAGCAGCCTACGAGGGCCGTCCGATCTACCATTTGCTACCAAGGACAGTACCCTTCCTTCCTAATCTAAGTGTCCGAGTGCTCAGAACTGTGTCAGTGTGACCTTACCCACGACCTAGCCGTGTACCTTCTACCTACTACTGTGCTACAAATATATTTACTCAAAAATGCATGTAATGTGGTCATTATTTTGACAACCTTGTTTGAGCAAAGTCGACCTTGCCGTTCTGTTTCAAGGAGCGGCCGGCAAAGTATTGCTGGTCGCTCTAACAGGCCGGCAAAATATTGCCGGCCGCTATTTTGACGTTTCAACGTTTTAAAAAATCAAATGCAAAAAGATTTTATTCAAAACACAGCTAAAAAAAATATGAAATAAATGAAGAAATAATACAGCAGTCAAACACCGCATTAAAATTATCGCAAACTATTAGTCTAATATCAAACCGGGAAAGTCGGTGTTGAATTTTAGTAACTGTACTTTTCATAATTGTCATTTTAATTAAATTTCTAGTTAATTAATATATATTTTATTGAAATTACTAGCTAGTTTTATTTAGATTAGGTACTTGCATTTTTGAGTAAAGTACTATACAAGCCTTGGCCCACTATGACTGCTTCGCTGGTCACGCTATGTTTGCCTCTAGCTAGCCTAGCTACGCTCTAGGCCTTCCAGCTTGGCCATCATTGCAGCCCTTGCTGTCCTCGCTGTAAAGGCCTCGACCTACGGCCTCGGCCTTTATCTCAGCTCGTCCATCAAGTGCTGCACGCTGACCGCGCTGTGTCGGCCTGGAGCTGCGCTACGCTGCGCTGTCGGCCATCATCAGCGCGACCAGCAAAGTAGTCATTATAGACCGCGGCAGTAATGTACTAAAACTTGCCTAGCTGTTTTACTTTCTACCTAACCGTTAACGGCCTGCACAGTCTACCCTTTGCAGCCCTAGCCATTACATCTGATTCTTTGACCTACAAAATTGGTCAATCCTCTGGTCAGGTGAAGAGTTGACTAACCGCTTGGCGATGTGAACCGCTCGGATCTCACGGCCCAAACGACTCAAAAATATAGCTACCAATAAAGTTGTTATATTATTTGCGCCATTTGAGGTTTTCTGTACCTGCAGCATCCGACCCAGCACAGCCCGCCGTGCTAGGAAGATAGGATGGCGCGAGGGTGTCGACACAGGTTGCGTCCCACACCAAAGGCCTAGCCCACTTCATTGTCATTCCATCTGGCCTCTTCCCATCGTCGCGTGCCAAGCTATAGGGTTCTAAAACAGCTGGCACCCCGGCGGTGACAAGAGCCCGAGGGATGATGTCATTTATATGAATTTAACCCTGTGTACAGGCGTTTAAGCCCATGCTTGTTTTAGCATGCTTATTCAAGGAAAAAGATATGCACTGAGTTGGATTGAAATTTTTACCCCACTCTGCGGCGAAGTCGAAAATGGAGGGTTATGTGTTAGACCTGTATGTGTGTATGTCCGTCTCCATGTTACCTCGTAATTACTAAACGGCTGAACCGATTTTAATAAATGATATGTCGTTAGATTGACTTTAATTACGCGAGTGTCACTACGTTTATAAAAAATAAAAATATAATGGCGGATTTTTGGTGCCAAAATGTACTTATGTTTAAAAAAAGAACTTCCAAACCTATCAAGTGGGGTTTGATGAAGCGTTTTAAAAGGTTATTACAAAAATATATATATATGGTTAAATGTAATTTGGAATGAAAAATGATAATAAGCTAAAAATAAAAACAGTTATTTAAAAAAAAAAACTGACTGCGAAAACATATACCTACCTAACTGAAAATAGAAAAACAAGCATTATAATTAATAAATGAAATTGTTTATTCTGTAAATAGGATATCGGAATAACTTTTACAAGCCATATTAAAAAAAAAAAAATAAGCTAGATGAGTTCGGCGTTTCCTATCTGACTACTCTGAGAAGAAAGGCCATCGGGTTTTTATTTTTCGTTATGTGTCAATTTAGACGATGACTAAAGCCCTTTGTACACAGCACGGTTTCTTTACGGTATGGCGTATAAACTGCGCCGTAAAAAAACGAGCCTGTCAACAAGCTTCCATAGTGATCCAAACAATACTTACGACCGTGCCTACACACGGCGAATAAACCGTAGTTTAACACGGCGAGAAATACTTGTATGTACAAATGGCCTAATAGATTCAGGAATGATTTTCCAAGATCAGATATTGTTATATATACAACTAGCTTCTGCCCGCGACTTCGTTCACGTGGAAGTTGTAAGACACCACAATATACTACAATAACAGCCACATTTTTATAAAACATCCCTGTATACTACATTTGTAGTTTTATTCTCAGCAGTCAAAATACACAGAGAGTCAGGAACGGTGACTCGGGAGCAAGCGACGTATAGTTGTCCGTGTGAGAAGCAGCTTGTCCTGAGGTTGACACCCGCAGCCTTCAGCCTTCGCTGTCGGCCCCTGTGACTTGTTGATCGCAAAGCATACGCTCCCAAAGAACTGCATGCGCTTGAACTGGTAATTGTAAGGAATTAGTGGTATACGCGCTATAAACACTGTCTCGTCATCGCCACAACCTGTTAGAATTTAATTTTGCGTCATGCTAGAACATACAAATACGAAATAAAGTAATATTGCTCATCCCCCATAGCAAATAGCGTGATAAATTATACCCTATAACATGACCAGACACACAGGGAATATCTATGCAACATTTTAATAGAATCTGTCCGGTAGAATTTGCGCCATGCTGGAACATACATACAGACAAACAGACAAAAATTCAAAAAAATAATATTTTCGGCATTAGAATCGATCCCAGACCTCGTAGCAATTACTTTTTTTCAAAAATATTCAATGTACAGTTTTGACATCGCTACGATTTTATTATATGTATAGATGACATGAATATTTACTTTTAAAGTATTATATTATTTTTATCAACATTTATTCATTTTTTTACATATTTAATACATTTTTAAATATTTTTATAAAAATCATTAAAAAAAACATTTAAAAATATAAAAAACAGTGGCCCATCGGCATCAGGAACAGGGTCCAAGCTGCCGGTGGTCAGGGCTCTAGAGAGAGGAACCTCCTCACTATGCGTGCCGTGTCTAGGAGTACTGCTTTCTGAATCAAGCCCTTGACCCAGCCGCGCAATGAGAGCCTCCTGAGGTGTTGGTCGAGGCTCTTCGCTATTAGGCCATTAACCGTAATCGGTACAATGATTGCAGAGTCCACATCCCACATGTCGACAACCTCGTGTGCTAAGTCAAGATACTTGATTTTTTTATCTTTCTCAGCTTTTACGAGATTCTCGTCATGAGGGACAGCGATATCAACTATATTATTTTAATTATTATGAATGTGAAGACTATGTGGGTAAACAAAACAAAAACGAATGATCCTTTTTGTTTTTTTTTTTTAAAAATTCTCAGTTAGTTCTAATCATGGTCTGTCAGTTTGAGAAACTTATGTGGCCTACACAAATGTACTTTTTTTGGTATTGTTCGTCGAATCATTGAGCTTCTTATATTCTGAGTTGAGCTGCACGATAACTGACAAATGCGTGCACTGGCTGGACAGGCCCTCTCAATCTGTGTGATGCTTTCCTCAAAAGACCACTTCAGACACCAGTCCACATGGCCTTCACATGATCTGGCCAAGACTATGTCTGGACTTTAAAAGAGACTGTGACCTCTGAGTTTGTTACGGCCTTTCTTTTCAGAGTAGTCAGATAGGAAACGCCGACCTCATCTAGTTTTTAAACTATGATTGACGTGTAAAAGTGTTTGTACAAACCTACTTACAGAAATAAAATCATTTGTCATTTTTCGTTATTCGTGGGATAAACAAGACTTCTAACAGCTTTTGTATAAGAATTCAAAATTATAATCACGAATAAACACATCTGGAGTTGGAAAAATATCATCACTCAGAGGTTCCCTTAAGCTGGCCATTCACGGGCACTGAACTCCATAACATTTCACGGCAATACTCCAAATACCTCTAAAATCCTTCCATGTGTGCGAAATCTCACGAGGATTGGGTGGAGTTGTAAAGAATATTGGATTTCCAAACATTCGTAAATCCGACGTTCCATACTCCACAATCCAACAAATCGTGTGTGCGAGATGCGTACAAAAATGGCGGATATAACTTAGCAGTTCCGAACTTCGCACAGAAAACTGTGCAATACCACTTTTTTAGAAACCAAATGGGGACACGAGGCGAGTGTGAGTGAGAGAACATGCGCGAACGTTCGTAGTGCCTATGTTCAGAATCACCAAGTTATATCGACTGTGTTGTACGCGGAGTGCGCCACCCCCACGTCGCGCGCGCTTGTCTGTGACCTATACAATAATCCATTTTGCGCTCAGTTGGCAGTATGCAGCCGTCGGAGTAGGTGATCGAGAAATAAGGTGCAGTGGCGCGTACATTTGGAGTGGAGTGATCGTGTGGTTGTTCGATTTTTGAGCTCTGTTCGGCCGCAGTCTACGCCGCGCGGAGTGACAGAAATGAAGTGCTCGTGTAAAAGGAGCTAAGGTGTCCACCTTTGCTCCTTTTCACGAGCTCAAACTCAAACTCAAAGCATTTATTTCAATTAAACCATTTACAGGCACTTTTGAATTGTCAAGGAATCGGTCAGTCAGAAATAGATATAAAGCTAGTTGCCCATTCCAAAGCGTAGTAGGTACCTATGGAGAAGAACGGGCAAGAAACTCCACGGATACTCTTTTAAATAAAAAATTGTTACAGCCTTTTCCTTTTGTCACGAGCATAAACATCTTACACTTACACAAGATTTAAAAGCGATTTTCTTATACAGTAATGATAGAAATTTTATGGTGTTATGCTGGGGCTACATTGTCACGTTATTGCAAACTAAATTTCACGTGCTCTTTCTCGCACACCGCTCGACGTCTCGCTGAGCAACAGAGAGCACGTGAAGTAAAGTTCGCGATACCGCGACAATGTAGCCCCAGCATTACGGACATTTTCGAAACCATACTTTAACATAGTAATGACATTATGACATATACATATTGTGACAAAGGTATTTTATCAACGTCACAATTTTTATTTCTCTTTGCTTTTGAATTTTGCGTTACTGTAAGGTATTTCTCGTGACTGTACTTATGAAAGGAGATCTTCCAATTTTCCATAAACGCAAATTAATGGACATGTGCATTCTCCCTATCCTTACATACGGCGCTCAAACCTGGTCTTTGACAGTTCAACAGAGGACCGGGCTCGAGGTTTGCCAGCGAGCGATGGAGCGCAGTATCCTTGGAGTTCGACTTACCGACCGGATACGGAACACGATACTGCGCTCTAGACACAAATCGCTGACGTCACCCAAAAAGTAGCCAAGCTCAAGTGGACCGAACCGGACTGGACCGGACACGTTTGTCGCATGTCGGATGCATTGTGGGCTAAGACCACTACAACATGGGTTCCTGAAAACGTCCAGCGGCATCGTGGAAGACCTAGGCGTAGATGGCGCGACGAACTTGACGCTTTTAGGAGGGATTGGTCCATATTGGCTCAGGATCGGGTTGGGTAGAAAAAGGAAAGGGAGGCCTTTGCCCTGCAGTGGAACAATACGGGCTAATTATTATTATATTATTATTATAAATGTACTTGCACCCAATTTTGTACATTAGCATAATTAGCCTATAATGTTTCCACTGCTGAGACACAGGCGTCCTCTCTTCAAGAGGGTGTGGGATGTAATCTACCACGCGGGCCCAGTGCGAGTTGGTAGATGTCACATGTCTTAGAATTTTTGGTTCGAGGACATGCCGGTTTCCTCACGATGTTTTCCTACATCCTTTTGAGAGCAGTGGTGATGAAATTATTTACACAATGTAAAGCGCTTGCTTGAGTTCGAACCCACGACCTACAAACTTGTAAGTTGGGGCCGTTACCACTGGGCTATAGATAGTGCCATCCACGAAGACTCGCCCCACTCCCTTCCGCTCCGTTCTAAAGTACTGTATTTTTATTTTCTTAATGTCCCTCGGAAAACCTCGTGTTTCGTCAGTCGTCGGATTTCTATCAGTTGCCCTTTGCACTTGGTGCAAATCGGACGCTCTCAATTGAGTTGGAAGTATATAGAGTTGTGAATACTCTTTTAACTCAATGTAATTTATTTTAAAAATGGGAGAAAAGCTGCTAAAGTCTCAGGCACGAAAATAGTTTCACAGCTCTATATAGTTCACACAGAAATCAAATTCAATTCCGAATTCAAATACACGATAAATCTAATAATTGATGGACACGGAAATTAGCATTCGTTTGTATTCGGAAATGTGATGATTCCCGAGGGACAAATACGGCATTATTAATTAAGCAAGGAAAATAAAATACTGAAATTATTATTAAAATGCAATATTTATTACATAAATAAAATTGCAGTACAATATAAAGTAATTCACAAAGGCAATAACATTTATAATACACATAATATGTACAATTTAAATTATTTTCGTATTGTACAAAACTAGAGAAGTTTGACTAATATTTATATGACTAGTGACTTAATACTATTTTATAAATAAAATACTATACAAAAAATCACCAATATTCCATAAAAATAATTATTTATTTGTTGGAGACCGAAAATATAAAAATACAATACAAAAAATGGCCCAATAAATAATTTTAATGTCGCTTTTTTTTGGGAAAAAGGCTCAAGTCTTTAAAAAGACGACCATTTAATGAAATAACACATAATCTAGCCTGATATCGTGACATAATAATTTTGAAGAAAAATCAAAATATTGGCATTTTGAAAGTTATTAACGTATTCTATAATCAATTTAATTTATGATGAAGAACAACTTTCGCTATAAAACTCATACAATCGACTTCGTAAAAAAAAAATCTTAGCGAAATAGTTTGTTTACTGTGGTATAGGAATTTGTTCTTTTTTCCTCGAGTCGGATATGAATTTCACAGCGAAAGTTGTTTAATATGGCGGGTAGAATCACCCCTTGATGAATGCAGGTGACTAAATCACCACCCTGTATAAACGCCTGCATCAAGTATTTACCTTTAAAACTTACTGCACGTTTCCATAATTTCATTTAATTACTGGGTTTAATTATTTTTTTTGTCGTTTAAAGCTTAAATTAGATTAAATTATTCGAATACGACTCACAACAAATCTAACATGGTTACAAAGGAATACATACAATGATTAATTGTTTAATTTCTTAATTCTTTTGATATTCGAGAAAATATTATTTAAAGAGCTTCACGATCTCCAAATAAATTTCTTAACTTTCACATAATTTTCATACACATTCGTTTTTTTAGACTTATCTAGTAGATACTGTCAAACCGGAGGCTGAAATAGGCCCTTAGCTTCTTACAATTCTTCAGCTTTCCCAGAAATTTTTGAAAAAAATAAAGGAGATGTTTCATTTTCGGCCATAAAGTATACGTTAATGTGAAAAAAGGAAAAAATTCCACGAATTGAGGAAAAATATTCTTTCCTGTTTATTTCCCTGATTACTTCGGCACAAAAAATAATAGTTTAACAAATTATTGCCATATTCTATTCATCATGGCGTAGTTTTACTTGCATACTGCTTTCGTCCAGAAATCATGTTACATTTTAACATAATAAATATCACGTAGACGTCATTTAAATAAATATGAAAGGCATGTATTTCTGTACTATATTAAGATAGCTATCTTATACAACTTTTTTGAAAGTGTGATTCATCATAAAAATAAAAAACTGCTTTTGTGGATTGTAGATTTGTAGGCACTTCTGGACGAAAATGGCTAGCTGTCGATGGTTGTATTTCTCCTGACAAACGTCAAACATTTTCGGTTTTTATTTTGTGCCCAAAAAGTATTAGATATTATAGAAAAAAACAGTTTTTATTGTATTTAGGGGTTCGTTTCCCAGGTTTTCTAAAGTGTACATGTTATGGCCGGAGTTCCATACAAAAATGAAACGTCTCCTTTATAAAAAAAAACATTTTCTCATATTTTAGACGTAAATTTTTCACAAACAAATTCTACAACTGACTCATACCAACGCTAAATCCAATGCTACATTTAGAAAACTTATCATTAAAAAATTCGTCGTTGTGACCAAGATATCATAAATTTTAATTTATTATAATTTAAATAGTTATCAACTCTCCTACAAACCTATATACCATTCCTACCTCCAATACTAAATTATCACCGATTTTCAACGAGTATTTAATTACACATCAAATCTTTGGGTTTGTCCTACAAATGCTAATTTGTCATCATAAAATAATGAATGAGCATCTAATTTAAAACGTTTAATTTCATGCTTCTTATAATTAATATTAATATTCATTTATCGCGAAGCATATATATTTTTTAATATTATTATTTTAGTACCACAAAAAACTGCAAATTGTTAATCCTAAATTGTATTCTAAATTCGAGTTATATACGTTTTTCGGGTCCAAAAAATTAAAACACCATTATATTGTAATAAAATTCGTGATTAGTCGAAATTCTTTTGTACCTTCATATGCTCTCGTTGTTAATTTACCGTTGTGCATATTATGATAGCTTGATTGAACAAAGCCACGCAATTAGGTTGCTTACCATTTTTCAACAAAAAAAGATTTCTGATAACGACATACAACCCAATTGCATTTTTTGTTTTCTAACATTATGTAAGCAATTGACATTGTATTTCCAACTCTGTTTATAATACAATTAGATGTGAAATTAATTTGAACAATGAATACAATTAGGTGCTCGTTTAGTTTTTTGATATGCAATTAAATATTCCAGAATTTTCCCCTTCAGTCCCATCTTATGTTCGAATGTACCTATCTTTATAGCTATTGTGTACAAAAGTTGTACTGCATACGTTTCGACCTTGGGCCTTAGTTTCGAAGGTCATGAGGTCACAGGGTCGCTTCTTCGATGTGGTGATACGGCTTAAGGTGGTGAAGTTTTCTAAGTCTGAAGCTGTCGAACAGCAGAACGCTCGGCGAAATTCCCGGCGAAATTTTCCTGAAAATTTAAAGAACATTAGAACCAGATAATTTTGGTGACTTTGATACCCTGAAAATGCCCTAAATGGTCTTCTTTCGGTCGGTCTATTTTTAGGGTTCCGTACCTAAAAAGGAAAAAAACAGAACCCTTATAGGATCACTTTTTTGTCCGTCCGTCAGTCTATGAAGACCCTATTTCTCAAAAACTTGTGGAGTTCTTGAAGTGGTTAAAACTAGTAAGTTTCCTATGAATCAAATTAAATCAAACCAAAATATTTTATTTCAAATAAATCTGTACGAGCACCTATAAAACGTCAGAAGCTAGGTGCATGGTTCTAATTGGTCGTTTCCTAGGGAGAAGAGCCGGCAAGAAACTCCACGGTTACTCTTTTAAAAATAAATGGCTTTAACAATGTTTTCAAATTACAGTGTTAATAGGTATGAGAGGACAGTATAAGCCTGTCAACAAGTACCAGGTCCTTAACAAAAAAGAAAATGTGCTATAAATCGACAGTCTGTAAGCCTACAACGTTTACAAAATCTATAAGAATCTATTTACAGGATTAATAAAATAATAAAAATAAAAACGTATTTAAACCAAATGACATGGTTGCCAATATCATTTATCCTGTCCACAAAAACCACTAATAAATAGTTGAAATTATAATTTTAGGTACTTATATAATAATTATCAAGCAATGAAAAGATTATGTCAATGAAGAATGTAAAAAGTAAAATAGAATAAACATCGTAATTTGGGATACAGAATTTTATTTCTGTAAGTAGGTTTGTACAAACACTTTTAGACGTCAATCATATGAGTTCGGCGTTTTCTATCTGACTACTCTGAGAAGAAAGGCCGAAACAAACTCACGAGGTCACAGCCTCTTTTAAAGTCCAGACTTAATCTTGGTCAGATCATGAGAAGACCATGTAGATTGGTGTCTGAAATGGTCTTTTGAGGAAAGAACCACAAAGATAGAGTAGACCTGTCATGTCAGTGCACGCATTTGTCAGTTGTCGTGAAGCTTAACCCAGAATTTAAGTAGCTCAACAATTCGACGAACAATACCAAAGGTAGGTATTAAGGAAGCCACATGTGCCGAAAGAATTATTGCCAAACTTCCTTGTCTTCAACGTACTCATGTATAAATTTCAAAGAGAATTCCGTGTTTCACACAGTTCCTTAAAACTTAAAGATTTAACTCACGTGTGTTTTAGTATTGCCAAACTTACTTCAGAACCAAACAAAAGCTTTACTCAGTATTAAAACAGTAACCTCGCTGAAGTTGCGAAACTATTCGAGCAATCCCGAAACTTATGTAAGTACTTTAGAACGTGGAAAGGTAAATCTGATACATGTTTTATGTATAAAGGCGTGTACGCACGAGCGAACAAAATACGGTGAACAGGAACATCGAAGACGAAACATTTGATTCATACGTGTGGACGTAAATTAGCAAAGTGAAAACGGAACACCATACAAACACAGTGTGACTTGAGTTTGTGCTCAAGAAATCGCTCCGCTCTCTGAACTCGAAATTGGATTGCCACGAATATTTTTGACGAACACAGTGTTTTATGTTCGTTAGTGGTACGCACATGCGAACAAAGTATTCAATTTTCGCACCGCTCCGCTCTCTTAGTAGCCATAGATTCGAAATTAGATCGCCACGAACATTTTTAACGAATACAGTGTTTGATGTTCGTTGTGGTACGCATATGCGAACAGTGTTCGATGTTCATGTTCACCATGTTCTTGTTCATTCGTGTGAAACCTCGTGTTTCGCCAGTCGTCGGATTTCTATCTGTTGCCCCTTGGACTTGGTGCAGACCGGACGCTCTCAATCGACTTGGAAGTATATAGAGTTGTTAATACTATTTTAACTTAATGTAATTTATTTTAAAACTGGTAGGAAAGCTGCTAAAGCCGCAGGCACGACAGATAGGAAAATAGTTTTACAGCTCTATATAGTTCACACGAAAATCAAAACAAAACAACTATAAAGTACTTAATTCTGAATTCAAATTATTATACAAGATAAATCTAATAATCGATGGACCTGGAAATTTGCATTCGTTTGTATTCGGAAATGCGATGATTCCCGAGGGATAACTATCGACCTGTTACGTCGAGCATGTATTATGGGCTAGATTAAAATGTAACTGATGTGCATCCTACTTGGAATATTTTGCATCGTCATATTTCAGCCAATTTACACAAAATCTAAAGAGAGTCAATAATACCTCAGCTCAAATTTACTCCTTATCTCGCTCGCAAGATACTGCTCGTGGACTGAGTGAGAGCGAGACTGCGCGGCGGGGAGAAGGCTCCAAGGCGCCAAGTAATATCTTTTTACGGCGAAAATAATGGTAATAAAAAACAAAGTATCGATCTGTTATAAAGTTACTTCAGTTATTGTACAAAGTTTCATGATCTAATTTGATGTATTTTTTTAAAACCAGCGGATTATAGTTCGGTTTTGGGGGTAACTTTGTTTTTTTTTTTTTCTATAGAGAAAATTGAACATTAATCCTCAACTTTACCATATATTTATTTCAAAATTAATGCTGCAGTATTTTCGATATAACGGAGAATCATGCTAAGCAGTGTGAGGTATTATACTCTTAATGAATTTACCTACACCTCCTCATGAATCATTCCGTCCATTGGTGAAAACCGTATGAAAATCCGTTCGGTAGTTTTTGAGTTTATCGCTTTCAGACAGACAGACGAGAAGAGGAGGTTAAAAAAAAAAATGTAGTAAAAACGGTTGAATATGGGCAATTCATATTCTATCAATATTATTAAGTAGGTACAATCACGAGCATAAATACCTAATACTTCCGCAAAATTCAAAACCGATTTTCTCGTGACATTAAGATTGAAACTTCGAGAAAAGACTTATTTCAAAATAGTACGGTTTCTGGAATGCTATGTTCGTAACACAATAAAAATTTTTTTTGGAGAAAGTCGCTTTTGGATCTCGCGTATTTGTAAGATATTTATCGACCGTAGCAATTAACATTGTCGGATCTACATTTTTGCGATTTTCTTTTTATTGCTTCAAATCTTTGCGGGAACATCATCTGCCTAGCCTTTTCCCAACTATGTTGGGGTCGGCTTCCAGTCTAACTAGATGCAGCTGAATACCAGTATTTTACATGAAGCGACTGCCTATCTGACCTCCACAACCTAGTTACTAGGTAACACGATACCCCTTGGTAAGACTGGTTGTCAAGCTTTTGGGCTTCTAACTACCCGTAACGAATGTCAAAGATCTACAAATGACAGCCGGGCCCAACGGTTTAACGTGCTTTCCGAGGCACGGAGGGGTCTTAGTATGTAAAGATGGTCACCCATCCATGGACCAACCGCGGCAAGCGTAGCTTAACCTGATCGATCGACCCGTGCGGCTGTTATTACTTAGCCACAAGCCCCTAATTGCTACAGTTATTACCATTGCTACAGTCGATTAATATCTTACAATTACGCGAAATTCAAAAGCGATTTTCTCCAAAAATTTTTTTGTATTTATCAGTGTACAGTCAGTTAATATCCTCCCGACCAAATTTTGATCCCGGCGGCCGGTCTCAACAGAGACTACCCAAGGACGCAGGAGTAATTATAGTGCACAAGACAGTATAATCACTCTCATAGGGTTGCCAACTTTTTTTAGATGAAATATAGTATTTTCGAAGACATTGCCTGTAAAAATACAGTAGATGGCGAAAAAATATAGTAGGTATTTACAATGTTTCAAAAACATTTTGATTCTTAGAAATGCATATATTTTTGCTACTATAATAATAATAATTCATTTATTTCAGACAAAGTCCATAATAACATATACTATTTTTTTTAAATTCATATGTCATTTAAATCAAATAAATTTACTACAATATGCTGCTAGTCAATTTTGTTATTATTAACAGGTTTTTTTTCGTTTCTAAATATTTTTACACTCTAAAATATGGTTACAAAATACCATTAATTCACCTTTTATGATATTAATATACTGGCCCTATTGCGATCATCTCACTATTTTGTATTGAAATAAAAATATTGTAGTTTTGCTACAATATTTTTTCTTTCTTTAGAAATATAGTATTTAGGCCTCAATAACATAACATCACGCCTTGTTTCCCCGAAGGGTTGGGCAGAGGTGTCCCTGTAGCAGGTACACCCACATTTCGCCAGTTATGTTAAAGTCCCATGAGCCTATTGCCATCAACCGGGCACAAATCCAGACTCCGGGCTGCTACTGAGAAATTCCAGATAGAAAAACCCAATAACACTTTGCCCGACCCGGGAATCGAAACCAGAACCTCATGCTCAGCAGTAGCGCTTGCGACCACTAGACCAACGAGGCAATTCTTCTTACTAAATATTATTACATAATAGGGTTGGCAACCCTAGTCCGATGGGACAACAATTCGATACGACCGGGGAGAGATCTGGCACAGGACCAATGACTTTACGTGCTTTCCGAGGCTGAAAAAATAATCAACTGTCCCATACAAAACTTCAATACCTTCTTGTCCCAAATGTATTGGACAGCTTTCCATTCACACACACACACACACTTTCACAGCACATGTGCTGTGAAACCTTGCTTCCTACCAAATGTTATGATTCTGGTCAGCGGAGAGTACCGTGTACGTTTTAATTTATTTGGGAGTATCAAAAATATGTCACATAAATGGCCCTATTTTTTTAATGCGTTGACTTAGAAGTTTGTTTTTTTTTTGAGCTCCAAGGGAACATAGACCTACGTATTCGAAATTAATTTCAACTTGATACCTCCACGCGTTCCTGAGAAAACGGATCTTGATAGACAGACAGACAGACGGACAACGAAGTGATCCTATAAGGGTTCCGTCAAAAAGTCAAAGTCAAATAATTTATTTCAATTAGGCACAAAACGGCACTTTTGAACGTCAAAATTTACAAAAAATAGAATTGATTCTAGTCGCCCCTTCCAAAAGTTAGTTTTCGTATGGAGAAGAATGGGCAAGAAACTCCACCGTTACTCTTTTAAAATGTATTACAATATTTTGTATATGTTTTTCCTTTTGAAGTATGGAACCCTAAAAAACATAAACAATTTTTTTGTTTTAATGATGTGCGAAATATGAGAAGTACTTACCACTCATAAAGTTGTATATAAGAGGGTTAATCGCAGAGTTGGCGTAGCACATGACATGAGAGATCAGAGCGAGGCAGGTGATCACATCGTTCTGTTCCATATCCAGCGTATATCTGTAAGAAGGAAAGAGACGGCTATAGTTAAATGTAATCAGAAAGTGTAGAAGGCTCTGATAGAATTTTTATGAAATAACAAAACATGAAAAATCAATCTGCCTAACCTTTTCCCAACTATGTTGGGGTCGGCTTCCAGTCTAACCGGATGCAGCTGAATATCAGTATTTTACATGGAGCGACTGCCTATCTGACCTCCACAACTCAGTAGCTAGATAATACGATACCCCTTAGTAAGACTAGTTGTCAGACTTTCGGGCTTCTGACGACCCATAACCACTGTCAAAAATCCATAAAAGACAGCCAGGACCAGTGGCTTAAACGTGCTTTCCAAAGCACGGAGGAATCTCGGTATGTAGAAATAGTCGCCCATCCACGGACCAACCCCGGCAAGCGTAGCAACGTAGCGTAGGACCAACGGCCTTTCGAGGCACGGTGGAGTCTCGATATGTAAAGATGGTCCCTCATCCACTGACCAACCCTGGCAAGCGTAGCTTAACCTGATGGATCGACTCGTGCGGCTGTTAGTACTTAGCCACGAGCTCCTCGAAAATATGCAACTTAAAAATATGCTAAATAACCCTCGAGGCCCCCGTTTAGGGCCTCGAGTGATGCGACTTGCGTCACATGGCAAGCGCGCGCATCACTTGTTTCCGTTCGTCTGTCGCTCCGCAAGTCGCGTCGCGTGGAACTTCAAATCTACTTCATTTGTTTTTTCCGCAGTCATTGTCGCAAGATCACAAGACGTGTATCGCTTGAGCGTATAGCTTGAGACCACAGAGTAATATTAAGGCGACGATAGCTGACTTTTAATGATTTTATACTGAAGATCACATCTAAACGAGTAGTGTTAATGATTTGGAAAAAATATATGTTAAATTAGAGCATTTTTTTAATAACTTAATATAGGAGTATTTTAGATAATGTTTATGTTACATAGTGAAACTAGTTTGTAAAGTTATGTTTAACGCGGATAAAAATTGAGAATCCGAAAATCCATCAAGCGTATTTTTTTGAAACCTAGAACACACAAGCTAACCAGAAAATTTTAAAAAATCGACGCAGGGGATTTCAGAATCATGTACTGAATCCATGGTAACAGTTTTCGCGTCGATGTCCCTGCCACCCTATATATTTTGTTTATTGCGGATAAAAGTTGTGTGATTTTAAACACACAATCCATACAGTACTAGTAACAACGACTTAAAAAAAAAGGTGTGTTAGTAGAGATGCCGATGCATTCCACCGGCTTTTATGACAAATCTTTTAAGGTTCAAGCAGTACGGTTATGGAATGCCTTGCCCGTGTCTATAAGGTGTGCTCAATCTTTGTCCACTTTTAAAATTCTGGTAAAAAAACACTTTCTCTCTCCTTAAACATCGTCATTACATATAGTTCCTTGCTCTTGTTTCATGTTTATAATTTTATGTATATCTGTCTAATATATATATATATATAGGTAATTATATGCTTTATGTATCTGTGTATTCTGTTGTATATGTAAATGGTATACCACTGACTACCTGCAGTATTGTCTCTCCTTTTCCATTTAAATCCATCCAAAGGTTGTCTGTAAAAGATCGCTTTTAGCGATAAGACCGCCCATTGTGTCACCCAATGTAAAATTTCTATATTAATGTCTGTAATTTTTATGGTGTACATAATAAAGAATATTCTATCTATCTAACCTAAGTTACGTGGTTCAACACATATATGTTGGCACGTGCCTATGCCCAGTGCCTAAGGGGGTTGTCCACCTTGTCGACCAATTTTTTAGTGTTCCGTAGTAAACAAGGAACCCTTATAGTTTCGTCATGTCCGTCTGTCTGTCTGTCTGTCTGTCTGTCTGTCTGTCCGCGGTCTAGCTCCGAGACCCTTAGTACTAGAAAGTTGTAATTTGGCATAGGTATACATATTAATTACGCCGACAAAGTGGTAAAACAAAATTATGAAAAACATTTTTTTAGGGTACCTTTCATACACGTAAAGTGGTAATGTTTATTTTTTTATTTTTTTACCCCATGGTGAGGGGTATCATTGGAAAGGTCCTTCAAAAATATTGAAAGTTTGTGAAAACCATTTTTGGATTCAGGGATTCGTTTGCGAAATATTAAGCTTTAAAGTGCTAATTTTTGTTAGAGTCAAGTGTCCCCCCACCTGCCGGCTAAATGGTTGGTTTTGGGTGTGTGAAAAAAATCACAACAGTAGCTTATATAACGAAATTAAAAGGAAAACTATCACAGCTAAGTAGGCTCTACAGGTTAACGAGTAATAATCGACCAACTTAACTTTGCAGTTGCAAAAACATGTTTTCCCGTACATTCCGTATGGGAGAACATATTTTTCAACTACAAAGTTAAGTTTGTTTTTGGGATAAATTCATCCCAACTACAGAACCCTTCATTGTGCGTGGTTCGACACGCACTTGGCCGGTTTTTAGGATGCTGTTGGAGCTTCCGCGCAACCTAACCATTATTGACGCCGCCCGCTTTCTCACTATGTCATGGAAGTCGTCAAAATGGGCTTCCCATTATGCGAATACGGATTTGTCACAAGCTTGGGCATAATAGCCACGCTCAGACAAATAGATCGGATTTCGCAGATACTTCTCTTGCAATCTTTTCTATTTTTAGGTCGATTAATAAACGTTACTTAGCACCACTTAGCACGTAGGAGTTATGTACGTACTTTGGCAAATTGTGTATTCTCTTTGGTCTTGATGTGACCATTAAATTTTGACCTGCTCTGGCATCAAGCAACAGACAACATTGTCAAACTGAAGTTTTATTTGTTGAATACAAGGCTTTTGGGTACTTTGTATTTTATGTCTTTTTTTGTAATGTGGGTCAAGACACATACACTATTTATACAGATTTTCCTTTCTTTCAAATAAAAAAAAAACTAACCTAGTTACCTATTTATTTTTACAGGAAACACTGTTACTGCTTCTTTTCTTTATTTAACTACTAGCAGACGTCACGCGGTTTCACCCGCGTAGTTCCCGTTTCCATGAAAGTACGGAGATAAAATATAGCCTATGTTACTTGCTGATAATGTAGCTACCCATTGCTCAAAGAATTTTTCAAATCGGTCCAGTATTTTTTAAGTTTATTCATTACATACAAAAATACAAATCTTTCCTCTTTATAATATTAGTATAAGTAGATACAAAGAGTTCGATGAAATTTCGTTTTCAGTTTTCGGCAATTTTCGCCCAAAATTTCTGTTTGCGGCCATTTACGTTCTCGGGCGAAAAAAAAAATATTATTAAGAATTTGTTCTGACAAATCAGTACTAACAATTTATTTATTCACAGAAAATCCAGTTATAACAACCAATAGCTCAACAATTGAGGAAACTCCGAAAAATCGCTTCACCGAATCTGATGTCTGGTCATTGTGCAAAGTAAATCGTGTCGTTAAAGTTTAAAAACGTTAAAAGATTAAAAGAGTGACAATGGTGCCGATTCCCTTGTTCACAAACTAAACTAAATTTAAGTTCAGTGCATCTTTTTCTTTCTATTTCATTAAGAAAAGGACAGAAGATAAATTTTAGTTTAGTCCTGTCAAATTAATCAGCACCTGTCACTCTCCATTCAAGTTTAGACGTGATTAAAAACTTGCCGACTAAAATTACGTCAATTTACGTCAAGCGCTAATTAATTTGACAGGACTAAACTAAAATTTATCTTCTGTCCTTTTCTTAATGAAATAGAAAGAAAAAGATGCACTGAACTTAAATTTTGTTTAGTTTGTGAACATGGGAATCGGCACCAATGTATTTCTTTTACTTTTACCAAACAAAAACCCATCGATACACAAAAAGTATATTTTCGTTACCTGTTTTCGACCAAACATGCAAACCAGGTCGAATTTCGTTTTTGTTTTCGGTCAACTCTACCACACAGGCTCTGCCGACATCGTTAAAAGTTTTAAAAGTCTCTATACTTGTTTGTATTGTCATCGGATTACTGGCTTACTTCAGAGAATTTTAAAAACAAGCTTACTTAACTTTGAATGCCAGTGAATTTTACGTTACCTTTGTCAGTAAAGGAAGGTGCAAATATCTGAATAATCTTATGAGACGGAAGAAAGACTATTCAAAATAAGGAAACAATATAAAATACTTTGGTAGTTAGGGATAAGGGATTTTGCGAAAAATTAACCAACGAGCAATGACTTTGTATTAAAGTTGTCACAATTAAAACATTGCAAGAACCTACAACTTAAACAATGTACCTAACCTTTTCCCTACAGCTATGTTGGGGTTGGCTTCCAGTGTCATCGAATGCAGCTGAATACCAGTATTTTACATGGAGCGACTGTCTATCTGACCTCCACAAACTAGTTACTAGGTACGATACCTCTTGGTAAGACCTACAAAAACTTACAAGAACATAAAAAAATCAAAAAAAAAAACAGTGGCACTCCGGGAGTGCCGACAGAAGTGAAAACTTTAACAAGATCGCCTTGGTGGAAGAAAAATACTTGTATAGAACATTGGTCCGTAACTGAATATAAATAAAGAGTACAATCGCGTATACAAAACCTTTAAAGTAAAAATACTTGCATAGAACATTGATCGTTCACTTCAAAAAACGTTAACAAAACAATACCTTCTATAATTATTTCTTCATTGTACTAGAAACTGAACAGTTACAAATATATTTACAAAAGCAGCAACAATGATTATGCCAGTCTCGCTCTAGGCAGAAGAAGCTTCTACTTGCTCAAACAAAGGAATATTCGACCTCTTTTGTACTAATTAACTATTCCAAACCGAATGTTTTTTCTTCTTTATATATTTTTTATGTCAGTAAGGTTCATTACGACGAGATAGAAAAAGTAGCGGGCCAGATTATTTTTTTGTTGTTCATCTCGTAGTTGACCTCTGAGATCATGACTGCTTAACCGGGCTTTCCTGTGGGCGCCTTAAGCTACTACACTTAAAACCTCCAGCCAGGGGTTATTCAACTATGCTAATTAAAACTAGGTGAACGCTTGCTAAGGGCACCCCCTGTGGGGTACGAACCTCGGCTTAGGGCGTCAACCGAAGGGAGGACATCAAGGATGGGACGGCTGGTAGCGGGCCAGAACTGGCCACAGGAGAGGAGAGGAGAGGAGAGTTAGGCAGAGGTGTAGTTATAATACACCTACATTTCACCAGTTATTTTTAAGTCCCACGTAATAGGGGGCGAGCCTGTTGCCATCAACCGGGGACAAATCCAGACTCCGGGCTGCTACTGAGAAATTCCCAATGGAAAAACCAAGTAACAGTTCTTCTTTTCGTGTAGTTAGTAGTCACTAACTTTAATCTGGTGTCAGAGTTATAAAGCCGTCCATAGGCCTCTAACTTGGCTTCACATGCTGTCGAGAAATATCTCTCAGGCATGCCGGTTTCCTCACGATGTTTTCCTTCACCGTTTTTGAAGCAAGTGATAATAATACAATACGCACATGAATCGGAAAAATCAGAGGTGCGTGTCTTGGGTTCGAACTCGAGACCTATGACTGGGCAGTCCGACGGTTACACCACTAGGCTATTTCTGCTAGTAACAGTTCTGGGAATGGAACTCAGGAGTTTACGCCATAATCTGAGTTGACCTCCACGATTACTGACAAATGCTTGCACTAATTGGAAAAGTCCACTCAAATCTGTGTGATTCTTTCCTCAAAAGACCACTAATCTACATGGTCCTCATATGGCCTGACCAAGATTATGTCTGGACTTTAAAAGAGACTGCGACCTCTGAGTTTGTTTCGGCCTTTCTTCTCAGAGTAGTCAGATAGGAAACGCCGACCTCATTAAGCTTATTTTATACTAGCTTCTGCCCACGACTTCGTTCGCATGGAAATCGTAAGACATCACAATATACTACAATAATAGCCACATTTTTATAAAACTTCCCTGTATACTACGTTTGTAGTTTTATTCTCAGCATCCAAAATATACAGATAGTCAGGAATGGTGACTCGGGAGCAAGCGACGTAACAGTTGTCCGTGTGAGAAGCAGCTTATCCTGAGGTCGACACCCGCAGCCTTCAGCCTTCAGTGTCGGCCCCTGTAACTTGTTGATCGCAAAGCATACACTCCCAGAGAACTGCACGCGCTTTAACTGGTAATTATGGGGAATTTGTACTTTATACGCGCTATAAACACTGTCTCACCATCGCCACAACCTGTTAGAATTTCCACCTCGATGACGTTTCTCTGCAAAGACATGACTTTGAGCTGGTTTCCGTTACACAGATATACAACCGGAAGTCCACTTGCCATTTGTGAATTGAGAAATTCTACGGGGTGATATTTGGCATCATCTTCCTCCTCATCAGTATTAATGGAGGTGTATATCACTTCACTCCCTTCAATTTGTGAGAGAATACTGTGGTTGATCGCTGCAGCTTGATCATCTTCGGAGTTAAAACGGAAACACGCCTAAGAATTCTCTTGGTACGGTATTTGACTGATATCCCCGTATATCAGACGAATAAGATCTTCTAAAGTGGGATCTACTCTACCAAGAGTCTCTGGTAGAGTGCTTTCACCAACTTTTAGAAGAACATCGGAGAATTCTTGAGCATTTGAATTACCGCCAAGCCGAGCTCGTATGATGATGGTCAAGCGCAGTTTATGAACTCTCGACCATAGAGTCGACCTTTTCAACGAAGTATTCACTGTTTTTGTCAAAACTGTGACACCACCCATCATATCTTGGTTTCTGCGGATGTCCTGCAGGGTTCTGTTTACAGTTTCCACTGCTTTCCTTTTTGCCATAATGCATTCATCCCATACGACGAAGCGCAATCCCCTAAGCACACATCCCTTGTTACTGTTGCGTGACACACCACAAACAGGCGTTTCGTTGCTCTCTAAATCGATGGGAATCTTAAACATGACGTGCGCTGTTTTGCCACCAGGAAGTAGTGTGGCAGCGATTCCAAAAGATCCACACACATACATATTTTAAAATCGCTAGGACAAATCTGCTATCAAAATCTGTAAAAGAAACATTTTATTCCTACAGTCTTTTGCTCTAAAATGATCAGAATACAACCTTGAATGTTTTGTGACTGTAAAGTACTTGTAACTTAGTAGTTTCCCATAGCTTACGAAGTTTTCCATTTTTTGTGAATTAATACGTTCTATGAACTATTACATACACAATCCAAAAAAAAAAAAATCGTTTTACAAAAAGAGTTTTAAAAAAACAGATGTAAATCGAACTTACTACCCCGGGCGGCCTACCACCAGCTCATAAAGCAGTATTATTTTAATGTTACTTCAGTGGGAGAAAGAGATGGAGCTATACATCCTGTAGAGCTTCATCTCTTTCCCACACTGAAGTAAACTAAAGTAATATTAAAATAATACTGCTTTTGAGCTGGTGGTAGGCCCTCAGGACTCCAACCGCTTACTTATTCGCTTTGTTGAAAGTTAGCTAAAATAGCCGTTCCTATATAAAAGGTAGCGTGATGATAATCATTTAAAAAGTTAAATCGGTAATTACCTATCTACAATATCCCAACCTTTTGGCGCGTCCTTTTACAATTTGCAGAGAAAAATACGAACATGATGTAATATTGCTCATCCCCCATAGCAAATAGCGTGATAGTTTATGCCCTACAGTTGGTACAGACAAACATTCTAAAAACTTTATTTTCCGCATAAGAATCGATCCCAGACCTCGTAGCAATAACTTTCTTTAAAAAAAATTAACTTCGCTACGATTTTATTATATCTATAGATTATAGGTACATAATCAAAAAAAATAATAATCGTATAACAAAATGTGAAAAAAAAGAATAAAAACCGTAGGTGGGAATCGAACTTACAACCCCATGTTTGCAAAGCAACCGCCCAACCGCTGAGCTAATTGCTTTGTTGAAACTTGTCTAAAATAGCCGTTCCTATATATTTCATGATTGACTGCTTAGTTCCATATAGGTATAGCGTGATGATAATCATTTAAAAAGTTAAGTCGATAACCATCTACAATATCCTAAAATTTTGGCGCGTTTTTTTCCAAAAATACGAACATAATATAATATTGCTCGTCCCCCATAGTAAATAGCGCGATAGTTTATACCCTATAGTTTGACCAGACTTATAGGGAACACCTATGCAAAATTTTAACAGAATCTATCCGGTAGAATTTGCGTCATGCTAGAACATAAAAATACAACATAATGTAATATTGCTCGTCCCCCCATAGTAAATAGCGTGATAGTTTATATCCTATAGTTTGACCAGACACACAGGGAATATGTATGCAAAATTTTAACAGAATCTGTCCGGTAGAATTTGCGCCATGCTGGAACATACATACAGACAAACAGACAAAAATTCAAAAAAAAATATTTTCGGCATTAGAATCGATCCTAGACCTCGTAGCAATTACTTTTTTTCAAAAATATTCAATGTACAGTTTTGACTTCGCTACGATTTTATTATATGTATAGATATTTTTTAATATGACGTTTAAAAGTGATTCCAATACCCTATTTACAGAATAAACAATTTCATTTCGTTTCATTTTATAATACCAACGTGGCAATCAGAGAGGGGGATATCTGAGGCACAGCTAGATAAGCTTGAGCGACTTCAAAACTTTTGCATAAGATTTATATTTGGCCTGCGCAAATACGATCACATTTCTGAATTTCGTACAAAGCTCAAGTGGCTTCTCATACGTCTTCGCCGGAATGGTCATATCTTATTTCAGCTCTACAGTATTCTGTTCAAACCTAAAACCCCCTCTTATCTTAAAGAACATTTCAAGTTCCTTCATGACACACATAATAGATATCTGAGGTCATCGGAAAATTTGAGACTAGAGATGCCGATGCATTCCACCGGATTTTATGACAAATCTTTTAAGGTTCAAGCAGTACGGTTATGGAATGCCTTGCCCGTGTCTATAAGGCGTGCTCAATCTTTGTCCACTTTTAAAATTTTGGTAAAAAAACACTTTCTCTCTCCTTAAACATCGTCATAACATATAGTTCCTTGCTCTTGTTTCATGTTCATGGAGGAGCTCGTGGCTAAGTAATAACAGCCGCACTGGTCGATCCATCAGGTTAAGCTACGCTTGCCAGGGTTGGTCAGTGGATGGGTGACCATCTTTACATACCGAGACTCCTTCGTGCCTCGGAAAGCACGTTAAGCCGTTGGTCCCGGCTGTCATTCGTGGATCTTTGACAGTCGTTACGGGTCGTCAGAAGCCCGAAAGTCTGACAACCAGTCTTACCAAGGGGTATCGTATTACCCAGTTACTGGGTTGTGGAGGTCAGATAGGCAGTCGCTCCATATAAAATACTGGTATTCAGCTGTATCCGGTTACACTGGAAGCCGACCCCAACATAGTTGGGAAAAGGCTAGGCAGATGATGCTCTTGTTTCATGTTTATAATTTTATGTATATCTATCTAATATATATTTATATAGGTAATTATATGCTTTATGTATCTGTGTATTCTGTTGTATATGTAAATGGTACACCACTGACTACCCGCAGTATTGTCTCTCCTTTTCCATTTAAATCCATCCAAAGGTTGTCTGTAAAAGATCGCTTTTAGCGATAAGACCGCCCATTGTGTCACCCAATGTAAAATTTCTATATTAATGGCTGTAATTTTTATGGTGTACATAATAAAGAATATTCTATCTATCTATCTGACCTAAACTCAGGATTTGCCCAGTAATTGGGTTGTCGGGTCCTATGTGCCACATGACAGTCGATCCATCAGTCGCATCTGGTTACTTTAGTAGCCGATCCTACTTGGGATCTAATATCTAATAAAATAGCGTAAAGGCCTTGTAGAAGAATAAAGAAACAACTTTGATATTTTATACCCATTTATAAATAACAAGATTCTGCCCGCGACTTCGTTCGCGTGAAATTTGTTGTTTTAACACAATAATAACTATGACACACGGTGAAAAAAAAAGCGAAAAACAGATCAGTCGTTTTAAAAATCACCTCCAACATACAAACACAATAATTTAACCTTTTTATAATATTAAGTATAAACTAGCGATACGCCTCTGCTGTAGGCTGCCTGTCCATTGAAGCGGAGCAAGGCAGCGCAGAGGAGCGGAGTTGCGGACAGTATCCGTCCATTGCTGTGGAGCGAGGCAGCGGAGCGGAGTTATGGACTGTGCGTAGCGAGGCAGCAGAGCGGAATTGCGGACTGTGCGGAGCTAGGCCGAGATCACGCAATAAGTAATTTGAGTAATTTTCCACATCCCCTCTCCGCTTTCCGGTTTTGTATGAATTTTTAAGCTAGTTCGCAAATCCCTGTCCAATGAAGCGGAACGGAGATTTTATGCAATTCCATCGGTTTGACTGCATGAGTGGAGCAGAGCTGTGCAAAATATTTCCTTAGCTCCGCTCTACTCAGGTAGCCTTGAGGCGAAAATACATATTGTGCCTGTAGCTGGCATACTTGCATACAAGTTCCTTGTCTGTGCCCAGGTACTTTCATGTGTATACGTTAACTGGCATGCCTGTTTCTGGCAAGCAAGTAGATTGCATAACATTTGATATACTAGCATGCTATATGAGGGAAAGGACGCGAGGGCCTGCAGAACCGGCACGTGTGAACGTACGCGACAGCTACTAGTATGCCAGTAGCTGACCAGTAGAGTCTGTAAACAATGAATGTGTGTATATCTAAAGTCATTTAAACAAATCACCAGTCGCTAAAATTTTCAAGTTATTTCCAATTAAGTTTTGGATAGGACTGCATTTCGCATTTATGTGTATCGTTTTTTTTGTATTTTTGACCGACTTCAAAAATAGGAGGAGGTTTCTCAATTCGACCGTACATTGTTTTTTATGTCTGTTCGCGGATAACTTCGTCATTTATGAACCGATTTTTATAACTATTTTTTTTGCTGGAAAGGTGATATCTCAAGGGTGGTATCATGATAAGGAAACCAGGATCTGATGATGGCATCCCAGATAAATCGAGGGGAACCTTCGAAAATCGTAGTGGTGACTAGTGCGTTTGTTTGTTAATTTTTTCATTAAGTATTTTAAAGCACTAAAATGTAATTAAGGGATGGAGTCGATCTAATGATGGAGCCGAAAGACAGTCGAGAGAACTCCTCAATGTCAAAACTTCGAAGATTTCTGTGCTATATCTTAGCAAAATTTTATAATGCTTATAACCGTTCGAAATAAATTCTCTAAAAGATGGTGAAAAAAAAATCCATTGTGAAGTTAAAGGAACTAAGCGGTCATGACATGACATCTACCAACCCGCACTGGCCCGCCTGGTGAATTACGGCCCGCTCCCTCTCACAGAGAGGAGGCCTGTGTCCCAGCAGTGGGAACATTATAGGCTGATTATGATGATGAAGAAGCGGTCACACAGACATACGAAAAGCTATTTATAGATTTGATGACCGTAACATATTAGTAACCGGACGTCACGAACAATATTACTAATAGAAATAATCAATCCGAGATGATAAAATTGTTTGACACCAAACTACAAGTTACATAATATTGACAAAACCGTAGACGCGAAAAATGTAATCTCACAGTAAACATATAGTCATATAAAACAAACATGGTCGACAGATAATTTATTCTCATACAAAAATCTCTTGTATCTTGTATCCTTGTTTACTAAGATGACAGAATATTGTGTGGTATTTCTCCGAAGCGTGATTTTTGGGTGATCCCCAGGCCAATTTATGTATACTGGTCTTCAAGAAAGAGGAAAATATCATGAAGTTTTGAGTATCAATGTGGAAGACCAAAGAAACATTAATAAAAAAAAAAATATTGAACCAATGTTACAGTTCAATTAATCTGCCCAGCCTTTTCTCAACAATGTTGGGGTCGGCTTCCAGATGCAGCTGAATAGCAGTATTTTACATGGAGCGACTGCCTTTCTGACCTCCTCAACTCAGTAACTGGGTAATACGATACCCCTTGATAAGACTGTTTGTTAGATTTTCGGGCTTTTGACTACCCGTAACGACTACCAAAGATCCACGAATGACAGAAGGACCAACGGCTTAACGTGCTTTAAAAAAAATATAGCAGACTTTGCCCCAGTTTATAAAAAAAAACGTGTGGCACTCGGGGACTGCCGCGGTAAAGCTATTGCATAGCATTTGTAACCTCCATACTTCCTATTTGTCAACGCTACACTTGGGATGATGACGTGATGACATAAAACTAAAATTACGTTCCCATGACAACATCACGTTGTCATGGGAACCGTCATTACATGGTAGGCGGAGTGGGGGGTGTTAGGTTTTATTTTCGTTACGGAATTTCTTGATTCGGTCGCCGCGCTCAAAGCCCGCAATAAAAGCTATGCAATACCTTAAAAACAAAAAAAAAAAACATATATTGGATTGAAATATCGTAAACACTACCCACTCGTTTGTCTAACCCTCAAGCCTTTTCAAATCTAGGTTATGTCACACTAAAAGCCAGACGCTTTTAGTGTAACCAAAAGGGGTCGTATGTCATTAGTTCACGTTCACGTCTGACCTCTTCAACCAGATTAATGGCGAACCCCAAACACTAAGGTCAGAGGGCACGGACGGTTCTAAAAATATCTGCACCAATTTTTTTTTATATTCAAGTAGGATCTCAGTTGAAGGACAAACATTACGAGGATTGACGTAAACAATTTTTTATAATATGTATTTTTTATGCATTCTATTTATTTCACATAACATAAAATAAAATAGACGTAGACATATTTAGTAACCTATTCCGCTTAACTATTCTTAAAGAGTCATAGGACGCAGAGAGTCTGCGTCCGGCGCTCGGCGTGGCAACACGTGCAACAGCACGTGGCAACACGACAAGTAAATCGTCATCCTGGGGATGCCTCGTTGTTAGGTGAAATAATAATAAAAAATAATAATAATAATTTATTTATTGACACCAAAAAATATTAAAACCACATAACAACCATATTGCTTAAATTACATTTGTAGGCTATAATGAAAATAATACAACATAGGAGCATCTGCAGCCGAACTAGGCGAAAAACCTGTATCTCGGCATACAGCGCCAAACCTCTGATAATGGACTGGAAAAATTTAACCAACATTTACAATTTTGTTAAATTTTACAGAATAGTATTGATATACAGTATTTTTAAAAAGAGAAATTGATCGATTACACTTAAATGAGTTGTGGAGTGTAGACGAGAGTGAGCAAGTCGGTGTGTGTGGGTGAGTATGTAAATACGTGTCGATTTCTTACAAGGTTATTTATGACTCTTTCGGAATAGTTGAGCGGAATGGGTTACTAAATATATCTAAGTCTATTTCATTTTATGATGGATTTCAGCAAGGTCACGCCTGAATCAATTAACTATCCTTCACATAACATCACGCCTTGTTTCCTCGAAGGGTTAGGCAGAGGTGTACCTATAGTACACCCACATTTTGTCAGTTATGTTTAAGTCCCATGTAATAGGGGGCGAGTTTATTGCCAACATCGGGCACAAATTTCAGACTCCAGGTTGCTACTGAGAAATCTCACATGGAAAAGCCCAATAACACTTTGCTCGACTTGGGAATCGAACCCAGGACCTCATGTTCAGCAGTAGCGCTTGCAGCCACTAGACCAGTGGTTCTTAACCTTTTAGTGGTAAGGGACCATTTGCCAAAATTTCGATCTTGCCATGGACCACTAAATGTTTAAAGGTAATGTACAGTAAATTTAAATGAATGAATGAATCGTTGTTCTATTTATAAATAAAAGATGCATAACAGTATTTTTTTTACGAAAATGTTATACTGCAGAAGTATTTGTATAATAGAAGTATATTATTTTAATGCAATTTTTGTGACTGCATACTCTTTAGTAACTTCTGAATTCTTGGTTCAGTGCCGCTTAAAGCCAAACGGATGTCGGCACTATTTTTAATTGATTATCAGAAGCGCCGAGAACTCCTGCTCGCATAGATTTATGTCGATGAAAACAAAGTTAGGTACCGTACAGAAATTTCTCGATTCTCGAATCTTTGGGAAAAAGTTGTCTTCTCAAAAAATCTTCAAGATATAAGTTACTATCGTATTGCATCTCAATCACTTCTTCTTGATATTAATCAGAAACCCCAGAAACTTTTGACAGTGAAAGGATTGCGGATCAGTTTCCGAATACCTTTGTTCTCGCAGTCAGGAAAATAGCGATTGAATTCGCTTTAAGATTTTCAAATGAAGTGTAATTTTCTTTTGTATTTCTTCAATACGCGTCGATGTGTCGACTCGTTGCCACTTATTTAATCTTTTTAGGATGGCTACACGGACCACTTCGGTTGGGTCCAGGGACCACCCGTGGTCCGCGGACCACCGGTTAAGAACCACTGCACTAGACCAACGAGGAAGCAATTATAAGAAATCTCGATGATAAAAACCTTGCAAAGCAGCGGCGGGTTGCTAGTTTCTTATAATTTACGAATATTTAGAAGCAAAAAGAGTATGTAAGGATTATAACATGTGATGTTCCTTACTTTCTATCCACATCCTTGAGGACCTTTTCAAACGACACGAGTACGCCACGCGCTTCTAACTCGCTTTGAAATTATGTTGTACATAATTTGAGTCTTATGACACATTAATAGATCTATCATTTATAGATTAATATTCTATCTATCTATTGTATTTATCGAAGTCCCGGGAGGGTGGAAGCGGCGCGGGCGCTGTACGATTGCAACGCGTGTACTACGCAATAGCTATTCGGGCGCTGAGCGTGCGCGTGTAGATACTTTACAGCGATAAAAAATTACGTGAAGACAAGGGACTTACTAATTAATATAAAAAATCGAGCATCTGTAAACGCAGCCTAAGAAGTCGTGAGCTTACGGCCGCGGAACAAAAAGATAAAGCGGTTTTAGACACATTCCCTTCCCACAAATCAGGCGCTTGTCATCTTTTCGAGATGTCATTCTACATTCAAATTGTTGGTAGTAAGATGAAAAAGAAAAAAAAAAACAATAAAAGGAAGAAAGGAAAGGTCCCTTAACAATGTGAAATTGACATTAATCCGATCCAGCCAGTCCCTTGCTGTCCTCCCCCAGCGACGCCTTAAGCCGAGGACCGTACCCCACAGGGGGTGCCCTTAGTGTGTAGTCGCTTAGTTTCTAAGCTTTATGCCCTGGCCGGAGGCCTTAATTTATTGAAGCAGCTACAGGACAGTTCGGTTAAGTAGCCAACAAGCTCCTAGGTCGAACTGCGTGAAGCCATAAAAAAAATATTAAAAAATTGACAACGCTTTTGTTTTGTAGCAGTGGAATACAGAGGAACAAATCACCGCGGCAGCAGTGACTAGAGACGCCTTTACGAATAATGTTCGTATCCGCATTTTACGCTACTGAGCGTTAAGAGGAGGCTCCCTAAATTGTATGTTAATTTGCATTCATATTCTGAAAAAGTCACGCACACAATCAAAATGGAACTTTAGTATATGATTTATTGGACCTTTTTTTTCAAATATAAGACAGTTACTTAATTGGAACATTTTCAATCAATCCATTTTTTATTCGAAAATTATGTCTTTTTAAAGATTATTTGAAACAAAAACAAGATTACTCGGCTTTTATGTCTAAAACAATTATCGACAGTAAGGAAATATAGTTTATTATCCAAATGTAAGATATTTTTTCTCTAAATCAATTATTACTTTAGTTATAAACGAAATAAGAATTGAGACCTACGACATTTAGTTCCATGCTTGAACACGACCAAAGAACGCACGCGATATTCAACTTTATCACTGATGTGTTAGCGTTTAGCACATAGTGGAGTGGTGGGTTGCATGGGGGCGGAGTTTGCGTGGAAATTGTAAGAGTCCATTATACCTCGGCTCAAATTTACTCTTTATCTCGCTCGCGCACTACTGCTCGCGTACTGAGTGAAAGCGAGACTGACTTTACGGTGAAAATAATAGTAATAGAAAATATAAAAAAAACATAGCGTCTGCTTTATATTTAGTTCAGTTATTATGCAAAGTTTCATGACCTACTTTGAAGTTTTTTTTTTCAATACTGGCGGTTTATTGTTCGGTTTGGAGGAAACTTTGTAATTTATTGCTGTCAAGAACATTTTATGGAATCGTGTTTTCGTCAAACAAAGTACTTACTTAAAACATGAATCTTCAACTTTACCATGTTATGTTTATTTAAAAATTAATACGGCAGTTTTTTTTTATATAACGGAGTATCAACTTTACGCAGCGGGCGTACAGCGCACTGTGCGTACAGTATAACAATGCTTTCAGGATGCTGTTAGGGTTTCCGCGGTTTTGTAGTGCCTCGACTATGTTTGCTGAGGCGCGGACAGATGATTTTTTCGCGATCATAAGGAAACGGAGCGCTTCGCAACTAAGTCGACTACAAACAGATCGAACAGCATCCTGAAGGTATTGTCCGAGCTGTGGGAGAGATCCCACAGCTCGACCCACCTCTATAACAGGGGGAGACCCCTGTTACAGAGGTGGATGCAGCTTCATAGTAGCGCGTCCCCTCATATTATGTAATTTATGTTGTTTTCGTTTTATATGACATTCATTTGTATTTATTAAGTAATTTGAGGTATTGTAGACACTTTCTAAAGAAAGCGGTGAAGAGTTACACCATAACCATTGTGTCAAATATTAGTGAAAATTACAAATTTTCATGACGGCTGTGTTAATATGATAGAATCGATTTTCTAAGAACCAAAGCTATAAGCTAGTTATCTCATCATCTGTTACGACGCCTCATTAAGGTGGATAACAATTAAAATTCTATTGCGTCTCGTTAATGACAGTTGAAAGGTTATCACAAAACATTGAGAATTGTCACGGGCCGTCAGTTTCTATGAGTAAATAGTGACGTGCATTAGACTAAACTAAGACGTAACTAAACACATGTTGATACTAATGTAACGTGCACTAACTAAACTAACACGCAACTAAACACGTGTTGACACTAATGTGGCGTGCACTAATTAAATTAACACGCAACTAAACACGTGTTGACACTAATGTGGCGTGCACTAATTAAACTAACACGTAACTAAAAAAATTAAATTCCAGATAAAATAATACTTTTCTATTAATTTTTTTGTATTTTTGATTGTTTTATAATAATGTATAAATTGTATTAATTAATTGAATTTGTAATCTGTCGTGAATTTCATATGGGTGTATTCCTGAAATAAATTATTTTGAATTTTGTTTTTTTTTTTTAAACACGTGTTGACACTAATGTGACATGCACGAACTAAACTAACACGTAACTAAACAGCAGCTGCTTACAATTACAGCAGCTATAACTGGCCACGGGTCATTTAATAAACACTTCTTTGTTATAGGAGTCACAGACAGTCCGCTATGCAGAGCCTGCATGGAAGACGACGAGACAGCAGTTTATGTGCTCGTAAACTGCCCGGTGGGCGCCACTTCCAGGGCAAAGTACTTCGGTTACCCAGTTACCCTCCGTGACATTGCCAGTAACACCAGGGCGTTGCTGGCGTTCCTTGAGGAGCTGGGGTGGATCGATAAACGATGTTCCCAACTGTACCCAAAATACGCACATTGACGTGGAGCGGATACCAGCCCGTGTTACCTTTTAGTGGTATGAGGAACAAGGTGTAAAGTTCACTCATCCACCATAGAAAGGGGAGGATCCTCCGACTAGACGGGTGTTGTGTCTGGCGGGCAACTGCATATCGGTTTGAAGTTGAAATCTTGTATTTATGTCAATCGCTCGGTAAACTCTAACTGCGCGATGCAGGATTTGTGTGACGTCATGTCTTTGATGCGTAGTTCATATGTGGCGGTGTAACCGCTACAACCTATTATCTACCTAGTGACGTTGTGGTTTAGTATGTAAGCATGTTACAGTAAGAATGTGTGTGTTTATATTTTTATTGAATGGACCAAATATATGCAGTTTCTAACCAGCATTCGAGATGTTTCACTGTCTTTAAATCCCGTCCTTATATGGCGACCCTGCCAGGACCCGGAGGGGCTTGTGGCTAAGTAATAACATCTGCACGGGTCAATCGATCAGGTTAAGCTACGCTTGCCGCGGTTGGTCCGTGGATGGGTGACCATCTTTACATACCAAGACTCCTCCGTGCCTCGGAAAGCACGTTAAGCCGTTGGTCCCGGCTGTCATTTGTAGATCTTTGACAGTCGTTACGGGTAGGTAGTTAGAAGCCCAAAAAGTCTGACAACCAGTCTTACCAAGGGTATCGTGTTACCTAGTCACTAGGTTGTGGAGGTCAGATAGGCAGTCGCTTCATGTAAAATACTGGTATTCAGCTGCATCCGGTTAGACTGGAAGCCGACCCCAACATAGTTGGGAAAAGGCTAGGCAGATGATGATATGGCGACCCTGCCATTCGAGCGAGGAATCATGTTCGCATTTAGTTTGGACTGTGCTCTGCGTGATACTCATCAATTTGCACACTATTTGGAAAAAATATCATCATGTGCCAATCAAAGGTATGGAACGAAGAAGTCTTTGTAAACCAAAATAGTGCCGGTGGAGGTCGAAATTCAGCCACTGTGGAGGAATTCAAATTTCATTTATCAGCAATAAGCATTGTGCTAATGATCATATCGCCGCCCCCGCAGAATAAACGCGTAAGTGCTATTGAGGCGGTTTTGATATTAATCCATATTCGTTATGTATAGGTCAAAATACATCACCTCAATTTTTTCCAGATTTTTACATCAATTATTTACGAAGTTACATACACACGATGTACCGTAACGTAATGTTATAATTCCGACCTTTATGATATAAAAACTTAATTACCTATTATATTATCAGAATTTTTTCGACTCCACCAGAATAAACGCGTAATAGCCCATTAACGGTATCACTGTACTGCAAAAAACGCAAGTAATATTACATTGCAAAACAACAAAAAAAACAATAGTTGATAAGAAAAAATAACTCAAAGTAACATTAACGTTAAAAAAAAACTAAAACATTTCTGTAAAATGTTTTTTTATCAATGACTCAAAAACAGTACCTGTTTAACACTTAACATTAATTAGATAATCTACAAAAAAAAAAACATCTTTTAAACGACGTAAAAAACAAACTTCTATTCGGTGTAGTCATAAAGTTGTGGATCAATTTAGGTTTTTTATTTTTCCTGTAAAATTGACTTTTTACACTTGCGCGTTTATTCTGCGGGGCGGCGATATATGAACGATATTGTTTCTTAGGACCATCTATATTCAGTATCGGGTGTACAAAAGATGTTATCAAATTTGGATGAGAGAGCAGCTAACGAGGCATGTATTTAAGCTATTGCATAGCTTTTATCGCGGGCTTTGAGCGCGGCGACCAAATGAAGAAATTCCGTAACGTAACGAAAATAAAACCTAACACCCCCCACTCTGCCTACCATGTAATGACGGTCCCATGACAACATCACGTTGTCATGGGAACGTAATTTTTGTTTTATGTCATCACGTCATCATCCCAAGTGTAGCGTTGACAAATAGGAAGTATGGAGGTTACAAATGCTATGCAATAGCTTTACCGCGGCAGTCCCCGAGTGCCACACGTTTTTTTTTTTGACCATTATGAGAGGTTGAGGTTATGTTTTACCATTTAGAAAGTTGAAAAGTCCTGACATTTCAATAAAAGTCGGGACATTTTAGTCACAAAATCCAATTATTATTTGATCTCGCTAAGTTGATTGTTAAAGAAGATTTATTTTGTTTTTAGATGAATGAGAAGTTAATAAATGTTGAAGACTTATTTGGTAATCTGCTTAACCTTTTCCCAACTATGTTAGGGTCGGCTTCCAGCCTAACCGGATGCAGCTGAATACCGTATTTTACATGGAGCGACTGCCTATCTGACCTCCACAACCAATACTGGGTAATACGATACTCCTTGGTAAGACTGGCTGTCAGACTTTCGGGCTTCTGATGACCCGTAACGACTGTAAAAGATCCATGAATGACAGCCGGGACCAACGGATGACTCAAGGCTCGTACAGACTAGCGCAATATCGCGGGCGCGACACGGGTCGCGCTGCCTGTCGTGCCCGCGATATCGCGCTGGTCTGCACGAGCCTTTAGGAAAACCTAAACTGAAAACTTATTTGGTATTACTTAAATAAGTTTTATTACTCGTATTCTATGTAAGCCATAAAATCCGGACAAAGTCCGGACAAAAGTCTAGATGTCCGGACATGTCTGGACAAATCAGGACGGATGGCCCCAGAGGCGTCTCGGTGCTCTGTGCAGTGGAAAGGCGGTTTCCGTAGTTCTACAGACGTGCGATTTACTGTACCTCCTATTAAATAATTCTTTCTTTATTTCTTACCTGAGTACTGAAAGAAGGTGGACTGGGAAGTAGCATACTGCGAACATGATGACCACTGCCACTAACATCTTGGCTGCTTTCCGCCTGGAACGCAGCTGAGCTGGAAATTAAAAAAAAAAAACATTAAAAAAATAGAACAAACTTTTCAATTTAAAGGGCAAAGCGATCACGAAAAATCTGCTTTTTTTTTATCTTGTAGTTGACCTCTGAGATCATGACTACTTAACCGAACTTTCCTGTGGGTGCCTTAAGCTACTACACTTAAAACCTCCAGCCAGGGGTTATTCAACTATGCTTATTAAAACTAGGTGAATGCTCGCTAAGGGCACCCCCTGATCCCGGCTTGCGGACGCTGAGCAATGGGTAGCTTGCCGTCCGATAAGGACCAAGCCCGGGTCGATGGCGCGTTGTATTCTACGCGTGCCTCAAAGAGATGTCAGCAGAATTGACGGGGTCCGCTAGGGCCAATGCCTGCCGGGGGTTCGAAGAAAACCGATAGGGAAATCGTGGCCCCCGGCAACAGGGCAACCGAAGGAACACGGGTGGGTTTTAGTCAGAAAAAAAAAGGGCTCTCCCTGTAGGGTACGAACCTCGGCTTAGGGCGTCAACCGAAGGGAGGACATCAAGGATGGGATGGGCTGGATCAAAGTTTTGATCATGATTATTAGTCGGGGAAAAATCTGCTCCATACATTTATGATCGCACAACCTCACATCCCATTTAAAAGTGATAGTCGCGCTAATACGCGATTGTCGCGTCCTATGTCACTTTTTGTTCGGATAACCGGAAAGCTCCATCTGGCGGCGCAAAAATGCGTCCAAGTTCACCAAAGAAATGTCGCATTTAAAGCGCGACGATCGCATTTAAATAGGACGCGGCCTAACACTATTTCAAATTGTAACATGACATGTTCGATTAGGTATAATCAAACTTCTAACATGCGAAATCCAAGTAGCAAAATGTGACGTCACACAGCTCTATCCATTTCGAACTCATGTAGAAGACGACAATTTTACCGAACATTTCTATTGCAAATTGCAGTAAACAACAAAAAATGTTTTCACGATTTCAGTGTTGTTCCCATAGTAAAAGTGATAGATAGTGCCATCAACGAAGACGCGCCCTACTCCGCTCTGCTCCAAACTAAAGTACAGCACTTTATGTAGTACGGAGTAGAGCGGAGTGAAGCGCGACTTCGTTGATGGCACTATCTGTATTCATAATGATGAATGCAATAACCCCTTAAGGGTACCCTGGTCAGTCATTCTTCCATTCTAACGTCGTATGGAGTTTACTCTACTGTTTGATAGTGTACATTAAAAATTATATCTACTTATCTCGTCATTATGAAAAAAAAGAATTTAAAAAAATTGTTTGGAAGTTATGAGCATCGAAACTTCTATATTTCAACACTAATTTTAACGCGTCTTTGGCGTAAATAACTAACTCCCGGAGTATGAAAATGTCAAAATTGTAAACATACGGATAGATAATTTATTCAAAAATTCAAATAATTTTATTTTGAATAAATACATCTAGATATTTTTTCATAATATCTATACGCCCAAAGATCTGTTGTCTATGTACATATGTTAATGCATTTTCTAGTAAGTAGTTCTCTAAATAATAATATACTGTGCTCGTCCTAAACTACTGATATAATAATTATGTTCAAATTATAGGCGAGGACGCTGGAACCCTAAACACAAGTTAAATCTTACTTCGGGTGCCAGAGTTCATCGAAACACTTTTTTCCTTAGTTTTAACGCTGCATAGTTTTTATTAGATGTGTTTTTGTACAACTGAATAGTAATATAAAAATCTTCCTTTATTTTTGTTCATGAAATTTTACGCGCTCGGTTTCGTTATAATTATAAATGATCGTCTATTTCACTTATTACTTATTATACATATATATAAAAACTAAATAGCATGCATATTAGCTGTTGGGGTGCCCAACAGTGAAAATTGTATGTACTTGTTATACAAAATTTGTCTACTAATTCACATAACATAACTCCATAGTTCCTCTTAGGGTGTCTGGGATATCATACGCTGGAGACCAGAAGGGCATGTGGCCAGGTAGGCGTTATAGCTGCTCAAGGTGTGGAAGGGTATGACGGATGCGCCTGATATCCATAATGAGCTGATTCGACTATACACACCGAATAATTATCTCCGTGGTAGAAAACATAGACTGCTAGGCGTGCCTTCGTGTCGGACAGCAGCCCGTGCTGCGTCTCCCCTACCGCGCGTGTTGACCGCACTAAATAAGCTCGTGGAAGCCAACCCGGACTGTGATCTGTTCGATGATAAATTCGACAATTTAATGGTTATGTGCCTACATTTTTGTGATAATAATTGTATTTAATTGTTGTTGTTCGTTTATGTGTTATGTTTGTACTTAAATATACTTTGATTTATGTAATTGGTATCTTAAGCCGTGTAAATCAAATAAATACCTAATGTTATGTTATGTGAATGAGTAGACGAACGATTCCCTTAATAGCTTTTTAGTTATTTTAATAATACTTTGTAAATATTATTCTCTACAAACTGTTATTCAAATAACTGAAAAGTTGTCCTATGAAATATTATTAATGTTCGCAATATTTTAGACATTGTTATATCAAAATCTCCGCAATACATTCAAGAAAAGCCTTCCAGTGGAAAGCCATTTATAATTTAGTAGAAATATATTAATCAGAGTTGAAGTTAATTGTAAATACGTTGAGAGGGACTAAACTGACATTGTAGTAAGTATAGACCAATTTTAAGGGCTTTTGAATAGTAATTTACGACCTTACTCGAGAACGTTAGTTACCTAACAAGCTGCGTCCCGCGGTTACACTCGCATGAGTCTCAATCCCGTGTGGGAATATGGGGGTAAAAAGTATCTTTTGTCCTAACCCAGGTCAAGGACTACCCATGTGCCAAATTTCATTTAAATCTGCGCATTCGCATCGCATTTATAATATTACTAGCTGACCCCGACAAACGTTGTTTTGCCAATTATTTGTTTGGGGTGGACAACCCTCATCACTTAGGGGTATGAAAAATAAATAGTAGCCGATTCTCAGACCTGAATATGCATATAAAATTTGGTAAAAATCAGTAAAGCCGTTTTGGAGGAGTAAGGTAACTAACATTGTGACACGAGAATTTTATATATAAGATATTGGGAGTGCCACCGCTGCCGGTGCCGGCTCCTAAAAATAACGCCATTGGGAACCGGCATGACATTACCCGAGATTATAAACATCAGCACATAACATTCTCTGCGGCACCGCCGGCAACCATAATTGACACCGGCGGCGCAGCGTATAAGGAATCCCTTCCAGTATTCAGAACTCCAAGTGACTAACCCTAACTACAGCATTTTTTTTCTATATATTCTAGCCGTTTTTGTTCGTAGGGGTCACAGTTCTAACCTAACCTTTTTTGCGAGTAAAAATATTTAACCTAATGTAACTAGTTCGGTTCCGGGTAGTTGTTACTTTATTACTGGAATATGAAAATAATGCTTTACTACGTGTTTTTTTTTAATTATGCCTACCCCACCTATGTACTCCATCTAGTATGCCAAACTGTCAATCCCGTTTTCCGCTTTTTTTTTTCAAACTCAGCGCCGGCAGCGGAGTCACTCCCTATTATTTTACTAGCTTCTGCCGCGACTTCGTTTGCAAACCTTCCTCAAGAATTGGGCTATCTAATGCAAAAAAAAAAAACAAATCCGACTGATAGTTCCAGAGATTACTCCTACATACAAACTCAAAATGCAAAATTCAAAAGTCATTTATTTAAATTAGGCTGAGAATCAGCACTTTTCGAACGTCAAAATTACATAAGACAGTCCCCCAAAAAAGCCCACCCTTCACTACTTCCTAGTGCCTTTAGCTGGGAAGAAGAAGTGGCGCAACAAACTCCCCAGCAGCACAGCTGTCTGTTCAAGTTAGAAAAAAAAAAATTACTCTATACAATAGTATGCAAAATTATTATGCAACACAAAACATTATTTTAATTAAGTATAAATTAGTGGCCATATGTCAAAACATCGAGATTTCTGTGCTATATCTAAATTAAATATTATTTTTTATATACATAAAACCTTTTCGAATAAATTCTCTACATTATAGTGACACCCGCATCAAAATCCTTTGCATACTTTAGAAGGTATAAGTGGTCACACAGACAGACATAGATGTAGAAGATATGTAGTTAAAGATGTATTATTTCGTTGTGGTATTTACAAGGCAGGTGTGAGTGGAAACGCCCGGAGGCGTCACCCTAGGAGGACATAAATAAGGACTTTACCTATTGATGATGTTCTTCAGAAAGGTCATGTGCGTAGTACTCGCAACCGGCGTGCGTATATGATCAGATGTATGAATGTAAACGAGGCAAAAGGAGTATATAAGGATCGTAGTAGGTGGCATTCTGGAATTTCTGCTTTCTCCCAAGGGAAGAAGGTGTGAGTTTTTGTAGTAACCATTGCACTTGCACTTTATAACTTGTACCGCAACTACATACTAATCCATACTAATATTATAAATGTGAACTCTTTCTGTCTCTCTTTTAACTTTTCATGCCTAAACCACCAAACCGATTTTTATGACAATGAGCCTTGGGACCTGGAGAAGGAAATAATATAAAGAAAAGAAGAAAATACGTTTATTTACGATAAACATGACGTAAAGAAAGAACACAAAACAAAAAAGAACAAGTCACTACTCCACACACACACCAACATACCACACACACCAACCACAGTCATCTACTTTTCATCCAAGATGTTTATATTGAAATTAATGAAATACCTACCAAATACACGCAGATGAAGTCGCGGACAACTCAATCAATTTGCTTAGCCTTTTCCACAAAACACTGCATGCTTTGTTTAAAAACTAAATTATAACTAAAAACGCGGGTGAATCCGCGAGTCGAGTCGGTCAATTATAAGAGCTCTGTATTTAAATTAAACCTGACTGTAACAAAACATTCCTTTGTGGTAGATGTAATTAAGTAAATTAAATTGCTTTGTTTCCCGGTTTCTGAGTATTTTGAATACATTGTTTATAAAATACAATAGACGTAGATATTTTTAGTTACCTATTCCGCTTAACTAATAATAGATTGTTATACGAGGGGCTAAAATAACCCATTCTATCGAGGTAGTTTTACTCCCGAGCCTTAGCGAGGGAGTAAATAGAAACCGAGATATAATGGGTTTTAGCACCGTGTGTTACGCACTCTACTTTTCACTACGATTGCGAGAAAATAAAATAATTCAATACAATATTAAATAGTTTATTTTATTTTATCTGAATTTTTAAGGAAACTTTTTATCCCGGTATGCGGTAGAAAAAGCTAGTTTTATAAAAGATTAAAGACTTTTTCGTTTTCGTAGGCTCATTAGTTACATACAAAAATTGCTTTTTCCCCTAGAGCAAGACATGTTATTTTTTCCTCGCTCTGGTACACTACAATGACGGACTTTTTGATCAAAAGGAGTGAAAAATTAATTACAAATAACAACAAACAACGACAAATTAACTACATTGTTTATTTTATAAATATAACCTACATGCTCGACGCAACAGGCTGATACGAGTCTACGACAGAAAAAATACACAAACTCATGCTTTCCTCCCATGGGGGCCGTGGTCGCATGCCATTATAATTTTGTAGGTGTACAGGCATGCGACCACGGCTTAACTTTGACCATTTTTGTATCAAGATCTTGATTTCTGTCTGAAATATTTTCTTGTTTTTTTGTTGTTGTTAGAGCGTGATTTTTCAGTAGTCGGGTTTTAGTTTTTGACCTTACTTTTATAATTTAACACAATTACATGATTGCGATTACAAATATATCAAATCTGAATAATTATCATGTCCACAAAAGCCACTAATAAAGAGTTGAAATTAAATTGTAGGTATATAATATCAAATAATAGGATGATTATGTCAAGGAAGAATGTAAAAATATATACGTGGTAATTTGGTAGCAGATAATAGACATTTACATTGTTATGCAACGGCATAACAGTGTAAATATCTACATAATAATGTCTAATGTACATGTGGTTTCCCTGGTGCAGAAGGAATTATTGCCAAACTTCCTTGTCTTCAACCCGAAAGAAAAACAGTCTACATGAAAGGAATATGGAAAGTTAAACTCAACAGAATCATATGTTATAGTTTGGTATAGTTTGATAAATAATTAATGGAAGATGTTATTGTTACAATGTTTGTTTCTGTGGAAATCGGTTGTTATGATATGGGCATATGATGCGGAAGAATGAGGAAAATGTCGTGAGGAAAGTTTTGAGTATGAATGTGGGTGGCTATAAGAGTAGGAGAAGACCAAAGAAACGATGGATGGACTGTGTGATAGATGACATGGATAGAAAGGGGGTGAATACAAACATTATTTTTTTTTAAGTGAAAACTTCTTTAGGCGCGTTGGGTATTTTTGAGATGCGAAAAACAATTTGAACTCGCGACACCGGTACCAATACCTCATTTTTGTAAACGCGATTGTGCTCTTTATTTAGATAAGGTTACGGACCAATGTTGGCTTGTGGCTAAGTAACAGGATAAGCTACGCTTGCCGCGGTTGGTTTGTGGATAGGTGACCATCTTTACATACCAAGACCCCTCCGTACCTCGGAAAGCACGTTAAGCCGTTGGTCCCAGCTGTCATTTGTACATCTTTGACAGTTACGGGTAGTTAAAAGCCCAAAAAGTCTGACAACCAGTCTTACCAAGGAGTATCGTGTTACCTAGTAACTAGGTTGTGGAGGATAGACAGTCGCTTCATTTAAAATACTGGTATTCAGCTGCATCCGGTTAGACTGGAAGCCGACCCCAACATAGTTGGGAAAAGGCTAGGCAGATGATGACGGACCAATGTTCCATACAAGTATTTTTCTTCCAGCAAGACGATCTTGTTCATCACTTCTGTCGGCACTCCCGGAATGCCACTGTTTTTTTATCCCGTTGCACGGTGGTAAGTTTCCGTGGGATAATTTTCGACCTCCAAGTGGGCGAAGCCTCGGACAAAAGCTAAGTTATAATAAATGTTATTTTACACACGCGAGACACCCGTTGTCCATTCAAAAACTCGTCAACTAACAAGGACCGGGCTGTTTGCCACTTCAGGTTCAGAATTGGCAGAATTTTATTTATTTATTTATAGGAGAACCAACAGCTATAACAAATTGATAACAGTTGTTTAAGAAACATAGAGACAAAGAATGAAAGAAAAAAATTAAGAAGAATGAAATTGTAAAAGCTGTGTACCGTGTCGTCCATCTTGCAAGAGAGGTAAAAGACTTTTAGTATATATTTTTAGTTATTAATTTTTGTGTTAGTTTAAGAGTATATGTCTGTACTTTTATGGGTTTTATAATTGCCTGAAATAAATGATATTTAATTTAATTTAATTACAGGTTCTCACGGGTAAAAACAGAAATAGTAGTAGAGATCTTAGGATCACTAACAAGCACGATAAAAAAGATTAATTATACATGTTATTATTATATAAGAATTATTGTATTAAACATTATATATAATACAATTTAGCACTGTTTAAAAAAGGCAGTGTTCAGCCAAGCGCGTGCAGAATAAATAGGTTTTGGTGGTAAATGGGTCAAATGAGAACTATTTACAAAGAATATTAAAGTCCTTACTCGCTCGCACCATGTATTATTTATTATTATTATTTATTTTATTTATCAAACAAAGTTTATAAAAAAACTTAACTTAAAAACAATGCCCCGCAAAACCGTTTTCACGGTTTGTCTGTGGGAACAGAACAAATAAAATTATAAATAAGGTTTATTAGTGCGGACACTAATTTCCACTTACTGCATGCACATCTATAGTAACAAACAAATATATCCTTAAATCAAATGACTTATAACACAAAAAATAAATAAACTACCAAATCACTCATCTGCTCTCCCCAACAATCTGCAAACCACTTTCCTAAGATCATTGCTTACAAACTCCTGAGAAAGAACCGCTTAAGTGACTTGGCAAATTTACCCTTCACTTCCTGATTTCTTATATCAGCAGGAAGTTGGTTGGTTGGTTGGTTGGTTGGTTGGTCATGTTTACCGCAAATAAACGTTTTTTCTTTCTTTTTTCTTTCTTTCTTAGAAGGTATGGTACTCTTTTATCAAGCGTTCGGTCGCCAAAATAATTCCTTATTCTAGGTACATCAAATTTACCTGCTGATACCATCCTAGTTGCGTGGCTATGGGTAACTAGCGAGTGACGCTCCCAGCTGCCATGACTGTTAACCAGAAGTAGGTATTTATGTTTTAAGCTGATAGGAAGAATTTTACAAATTTTAAATAACTGATTATAATCATCTTTACATTTATTTTTAGTCTTCTTACTTACTAATAGTTTTAAAAATCTAATTTGCTGTGCTTCTAATTTTTCTAAGTTGCTTTTGAATGTGAGTCCATAGCAGTCTAGGGCGTAACTTAATATAGGGTCAACCAATTGCAGATAAAGGCACTTAAGGGTATTCCCTGGCACTTTAAAGCTTAGATGGTAGAATTTACCAAGCAATATCCTAAGTTTATTACACAAGTGCTCAATGTGATTTGACCACGAAAAGTTCTCGTCAACCTTTACTCCGAGATAAGTTACACATGTATCGCGTATAATTGGTTTACACTTACAGTTAAGATAGTTTCTATGAATGCACGCAAACTCATGTGTGTACATCGGAGGTGGTTCGCCAGGTGGTTGTAAATATGGCGAGCGTATCATAACTATCTTAGTTTTATCCGCGTTTAGGATTAACCCGTTGTCGTGTGACCATTCAACTACTCGGTCTACGTCGTGCTGCACGAGTCGACAAGTTTCGGCGAGGTCGGCGCCGGCGCGCAGCACGCACAGGTCATCCGCGAACATGTATGCAGAGCAGTTGCGTAAAACGCCGCACAAGCTGTTGACGTGCATTAGGTAGCATACAGGCCCGCATCCCGCGCCCTGCGGCACCCCGCACCTCACCTCCCTCGCGTCACTGTACGACTCGTCTACCTTTACACGGTAATGTCTCTTCGCGAGATAGTCTCTAAACCAGTTGTTAAGCGGTTCCGCCACCCCACACTCCTCCATTGCATTTAATAATGTATTTGTTTCCAAGGTATCAAATGCTCTTTTAAAATCAAAAAATATTACTACTACAAATTGCTTTTTATTTAAATTATTATTAATTTCGTCACAAAACTTAGATAACAAGGTGGTTGTACTTTTACTCTTTTGAAATCCATGTTGGCATGTACTAATAACGCTATTTTTTTGAAGATAATTTCCTAGTTGATTAACAATACATTTTTCTAATATTTTGTCTACACTTGATAATATAGCAATTGGCCTGTAATTGGAAAATACTTTACGATCACCTTTTTTAAAAATAGGACGCACTATCGCCTCCTTTAGCTTGCTCGGACACGTATATGTACTTACACATAAATTAATAAGACGTGCGAGCACCGGACTTACTAAATTGACCAAATATTTAAGATCAGACATGCGTATGAGATCGCTTCCGGGTGATTTATTTGTATCCATACCTGTTATTACTTTCTTAACATCCTGACTATTCACTGGTCGCCATCGCATACACACACTCTTATCCTTAACATATGTACTTCTGTCTATCCATTTCACATCACAATCGTGTTTTATATTTTCAACTTCGTTTGTAAATGTTGACGAGAACTTATCACAAATATCTTTCACACTACCTTGCATCTTAATGTTATTTAAAATTATGCTATCTAAGGACTGTTTATTCTTCCCCATCATCACATGTATTCTGTCCCATAACTTCTTTATGTTATTGTTACATTCTATTATACTTCGTCTATCGTATTCATTTTTACATTTAGTTAATACTTTATGGCATTTGTTCCTATATTTAGTGTATTCTAAACGTTTAACCATATTCTTTGGTTCGTTACTCCATATTGTAAAAAGTCTATCCTTTTCTAATAATAGTTTCTTATGATCTCTTGTTATCCAGCTTTTATTATTTCGGACTCCTTTGTTAATAATTTTATTTCTATAGCAAGACTCATAAATATCAGCAAATATTTTTCTGAAAGATTCATATAATTCAACAGGACATTCAATTAGCAAGAGATTATCAAAATCTATGCATGACAATTTCTCCCGCACCGCGCCATTATCAAGGACACGCCGTTTCGCGGGCTCAGTGAGCGCACGCGAGTATGAAGCTTGCGCGGTCGCACTCAAAGGTATAGTTGTGTTCTGACTGTCAATTGGAGCGCGGTTCCATTCTACTGCTACCGCTACTGGGTAATGATCGGATATTTTGGTTCGTATTATTACTGATTGCATATGCGCAAGAGGCGCTCGAATGTAAATGTGATCTTAGCATGATTCCACTAAACTACCCATGACAATTTCGCTACGAGTAACTCGATTTATACATTTTGTAAACCCATATTCCGCCAATAAATCTTCGTACAAAATTACTTGCCTATCCTGTTGTTTAAGTAAGTTAATATTCATATCGCCGCATAAGATCACTTTAATGTTATGTGGTATGTTACTAAGCAAATTATGTAATTCTTCAATGAATTGTACTATTTTATCTGCTGTAGTTTTACCTGTAGTTAGAAGGTACACTCACACTCTGTCGTCAATTTGCGCTGTTATAACCATTTCATACAAATGTCAAAGAATAACAGTTGTGATTTGAAAATACGGACAGTTTAAGTTGGTACCTATTCAATCAATCTGCCTAGCCTTTTCCCAACTATAGGAAAATGTTGGGTGGCGAATGGGGGTCGGCTTTCAGTCTAACCGAATGCAGCTGAATACCAGTATTTTACACGGAGAGACTGTCTATCTGATCTCCACAACCCAGTTACTGGGTAACACGATACCTCTTGGTAATACTGGTTGTCAGAGTTTCCGCCTTCAGACGACCCGTAACGACTGTCAAAGATCCAAGAATGACAGCCGGGACCAATTACAGCTTACGGCTTGTTTAATTTAATCGATTTATTTTGATTTCATTTAATTAGAATTTTGATTTAATTTAATTAGATTAATTTTGTTTCCATTTAACTTGATTTATTTTGATTTCATTTAATTAGAATTAATTTTGATTTCATTTAATTAGATTAATTTTATTTCCATTTAATTTCATTTCATTTCAATTGATTTATTTGATTTCATTTAATATGATTTAAACTTATTTAGTTTTATACGATGACTTCTATTAATTTATGTTTGGCTATGGGTGATAATTACGTAAAATAAATTTATTTATTTATTTTGTGTTCGAGGCACGTTTGCGAGTTGATAATCAAAGTTTTTCTGAATTTACAAGGAGATAACGTCTTAATCCGGGTAAATTCGGGTACTGAGTTTGACCTGAAACTCATTAAAGAGAGTGTCTGTCCTAACCCTATCCCGTATAACCTTTAATCCAACACCTATTTGTGAACTTGATACCTTTAGTTACGGAGAGACTTAGAAACTTTCACAAATAGACATGTAGTTAGAACTAACTGACTACTAATGAGGGCAACAGGGTTGGCCCAAAACAGGATCTACAATAATATACACGTGTAAGATTTTGCTGTTGGCTTAAGAAGAGGCTCCTTAATTTGTAATTTGCATTAATATTTTGAAAAAGTCACGCATGCAATCAAAATGGAACTTTAGTATATGATTTATTGAATCTTTTTCTTTCCAAATATAAGACAGTTATGTAATTGGAACATTTTCGCTCGATCCATTTTTTATTCGAAAATCATGTCATTTTAAAGATTATTTGAAACAACAACAAGATTACTCGGCTTTTCTGTCTAAAATAAAATCATTGATAGTAAGGAAATATAGTTTATTATCCAAATATAAGATATTTTTTCTCTAGATCAATTATTACTTTAGTTATAAACGAAATAAGAATTGAGACTTACGACATTTAGTTCCGTGCTTGAACACAACCAAAGAGCGCACGCGAGTTATTATTAATTCGTGCTATGTATGTTGTGCTGTCTTTTGTGTGCACTAAATAAACGATTTATCTATCTATCTATATTCAACTATATTCCTGATGTGTTAGCGTTTAGCACATAGTGGAGTGGTGGGGTACATTGGGGCGGAGTTTGCGTGGAAATTGTCTTTGGAGTGCCTGGTTTTAATGTAGATGATCTCTGAGAAGCCAGAGTCTGCAGTGCTGGGTAGGTTCATCCAGCTTCACGTGACGTGATGATTTTTTGACATGTGTGAGTTTTTTTTTTTTTTTTTTGAATTTTATGTATTTTGGATGGCTAACACAGTTTTAAAACCTTTATAATTAACAATTTACGAAAATATCAATTAGTCTGAATTCATTTAATTTATTTATTTATTTAATACGCCGCACCGCATGGATCGATTGATAGCAGGGACTGTATAAGGCGCAATACCGTAAGGGGCCGTAAGGCTGAAGTGTTTAAGAATAAGAATTTTATTGGCTCATTGTTTTTTTTTTTTTGTTGACATACTCCTTTTTTCTATGGCGCAGTATAAACACCGTGTGTAGGCACGGTCCTCAATGTTTTATGGATTACTAAGTATGGAAGCTTGTTGACAGACATTTTTTTCTACGGAGCGAGAGTAGCGAATACTATTCAAATGTCACTGTCAACAAAACGGAATCGTAACCAAATTTTGAGGCAGTCGGACGAGTCTAACGATTTAAATCTTCGCCAAAAAGCAATTACTTTTTTCATCTCCATTTTGATATAATCTTTTTGCGTGCTAACTGAACCGCATATAATAAAGACTCAATTTAGAATGTATAAAGTCTAATGTATTAGATTTTTACATTCTAAATTGAGTCCTTATTTCTCCTCGCAGCACCTCAAAGGAGTTTTATGAATAAAATTTTCTTTGAAATACTGTATGCAAACTGAAGGCAATTCGAACCAATTATTTCAAGTAGAAATTCATATTAATATTTTTTTATTATAATCATCAAATTTTTATCAACAATTAAATTTTATGAATACCTAGTTTAATATTTTTTTGTGCTATTAATTCCTATTTGAAAAGATTTCATTTTGAGTTCGTAAAAAAAGTGGTTTTCTTTTCCATAAATAATTTTTAATTAAAAAAAAACAGGTAGAATTTAAAAATTTAAAACAAAACTTGTCATGCCAAAGTTTTCAAAAGGTATGTTTTGTTTTATATAGCAACGCAAACATAAATATCTATTCAGGGTATTTTAAACTTTCTAAATAAAATCAACCAACTGCTATATCCCAAACAATAACCTATTAAAACAAAACTAATTGGCGAAACAAAATGTCTGAGCCCGAACATAACATTATAAAAGTTTGTAAAATATAGTCGACAAAATAGTTTGTTACACGGGCGGGATAAATGAGAAATTATATTTATTTCTGTAAATTGGTTCAAAATACACTTTTACAATCCTCTTACTCAAAAATGCCGTCTTTGTAGCGTACCAGAGCGGAGAAAAAATTGCATATCTTGCTCTAGGGGAAAAGTAATTTTTGTCTGCAACCAACGAGCCTACAAAAACGAAAAAGTCTTTATTCTTATGTAAAACTAGCTTTTTACTACTGGTGAAAAGTTTCCTTAAAAATTCAGATTGAACAAATTGTATATTTTTAAATAAAATTGTTGCATTGGTTTATTTTATTTTCTCGTAATCATAGTGAAAAGTAGAGTGTAACACAAGGCGCTGAAACCCATTATAACTCGGTTTCTATTTACTCCCTCGCTGAAGCTCGGGAGTAAAACTAACTCGACAGAATGGGTTATTTTAGCCCCTCGTATAATAATCTACTATTTTATTACATTTATTAAAAAAGAGCTAGTTTATCTTCGTAAACAGGAACCAAAATAGCTTTTTAATCCCTAGGGACTAAAATTGATTTGAATTTGGAATGTGGATATTGTTAGTAAAAGTTCCAATCACCAAAGAGATCAATCACGAAAATTAAATGAACAAGTAACAGACTGCATGATAAAGTAACGCGCGCGAGACAAATAAAAAAAGTTTGTGAAAAAAACCAAAACGCGCAAAATGCATTCCGCCTTGGTTCGTAATTGTTTACTCTTTGGATTTTGCTTATTTTTATAAAAAAATAATGAGTCTTCCAAGTAGTGAGAATAAAATAAGTAAACGTAAGTACTATTCTTATTCATAAGTTGCACTTATTTATTTTCTTACTAGCTGTGCTACCCGTCGGTTTCACCAGCATAACTCTCGATCCCGTAAGAATATCGAGATGAAAAGTATTCTATGTATTAGTCCAGGTTATAAACTATCTGTGTGCCAAATTTCATCTAAATACGTCCAGCCGTTTGAGTGTGAAGAAGAGACAAACATACACACACTCACAAACTTTCGCCTTTATAATATTAGTGTGATAGAGGGTGATAAAAAGTAGTGTTCACCTCGGGAGCAACACTATTTTAAGCTCGAAAGACGTCCTTTGACCCTCGCTGCACTCAGGGATTTTTTTTTACGTGACGGGCAAAGATCGTCAAGTAGGTACTTATACCTTTCTTAAGCATCTAAAAGGGTCTCCAACGTCATAATCGTGATAAATAAGATTTTTTGCTACGAAACAGTTTTTTTAAATTCTCTTGATCATTAGAAACTGTTATTAAATTAATTTTATCTAGTTCTTTAAAACCGCAAAACCGGTAACATTGCGTACCGGTCAACGATAACGTAGCGGGTCTGAAGTTGATACATTGCAGGTCAGACGGAAATTTTTAAATAGAAAACCTGTCAGGTTGACCTGTTATGTATTGGGCAAGTATTTTATTAAATGTTGCTTGAGAAGGCACCGAACATGGCTGATAATGATGACGGTTTCGTGACCGTGCAAAGGAGGAAGCGCCGATCGCGAACGAACAAGAACTGCTGCGGTAAAGCTCCTACGGCCCCGAAGTGAGCCTGCGTGCCGCAAAGCCAAATACACCGGTGTACATCTCCCGCCTGCACTATACCATTAAGGCGGAGGACATAGAAAGAAAGAAAGAAAAATAAGTTTAATTGTCACAGACACACGTGCATAAAAAAAGAGAACAATACAATAAAATAAAACAATACATTTACATCGTCGTTCGTGTTTTTACATCGTGGAGTACGTGCGCCAAAAGACGAGGTACGCGCCGAGGGTGCAGTTATTAGAGTCGCACCGGAACGTCAATTTCAAGGCGTTCCCCCGATGGTCCTAGTTTATCATTTATAACTGCCAATTACAGCTTTATGTAAGCGGGCACGCCCTTTATGTCTGGAGGCTTTTATATAGATATTTAGTTCTTTTTACGTTTAGTTTTTATTTTTTTTAAATATTGCTTGAGTATAGTTCTCGATGGTTTTGATCGGTATATTGGCGTATGCTAGCTGACATATGGCCTATAATTTAACATTTGTATTATGTTTTGTGTTGCATAATGTAAGTTATTTTGAATACTATTGTATAGAATCATTTTTCTAACTTGAACAGACAGCTGTGCTGCTGAGGAGTTTGTTGCGCCACTTCTTCTTCCCAGCTACAGGAACTAGGAAGTGGTGAAGGGTGGGCGTTTTTGGGGGACTGTCTTATGTAATTTTGATGTTCGAAAAGTGCTGATTCTCAGCCTAGTTTGAATAAATGACTTTTGAATTTTGTTTTTTTTTTAATTTTGTTCGTCGTGCGTGTACCGAACTTTTATCTGCCCCTCGTCATGCAAGAAGACTTTTGGCCACAGAACGTGGTGTTCCGTCGCTTCCGCGGACAAGTTCCACAAGACGGCACAAGTCAAGCTAGTGCATAGTGAAGTGCTACTAACATAGTCTAAGCCTTATTTATTAACACAAGTTTTGTTTATATTAGAATATGTATGTTTAGGTTAAGGTATTTTCCTATGGGCCTGTGTCGCCTGCAATAAATGGTATTATTATTATTATTTAGGTTAACGTAGCGAAGATGATGTAAAGACAAACTATGTTCTTAATGTCCTTCGGCAAACCTCGCGTTACGTCAGTCGTCGGATTTCTATTAGTTGCCCCTTACACTTGGTGCAGACCGGACGCTCTCAATCGACTTGGAAGTATATAGAGTTGTTAATACTCTTTTAACTTAATGTAATTTATCAAAAAAATGGGAAATGGGGAAAGTCGCAGGCACGACAGATAGGAAAATAGTTTTACAGCTCTATATAGTTCACACGGAAATCAAAACAAAACAACAACAAAATACTTAGTTCTGAATTCAAATTATTATACACGACAAATCTAATAATTGATGGACGTGGAAATTAGTATTCGTTTGTACTCGAAAATCCGATGATACCCGAGGGACATTAAAAAAATAGAAATACTGTTATAATCTGGGGCCGTATTATGAAATCTGAAAAGGGATAGTGTTATCGGTTATATAAAGCTCCGTCTTTGTCTAGCACTGGAATCATGATGACATTAAAACGTCATAATACGGCACCTGACACCATGGTCAGAGACGGTCAGAAATGACAAACCAAACTTTGTAACAAAGGGTACTAAAATTTCAGATTATTTAGAAGATAAAAAAGCTTGGGATTGAACTGCTCGCTCTGCTAAGCCTTGTGATAAAACCATAAAACTTGACATTTTAAGTATTATGTAAAATTATCAAAATATACGAGTTTTATAAACACATTGACATTGTTCAAAATTATATACGAAACGACATGATTACTTTGTTAAGTATTATACTATTTTAATTATTGTGAATGTGAGGACTATGTGGATATTATTATTATTTCTCAGCTTGTTTTAATGATGGTCTGGCAGTTTGAGTAGTTTATGCGGCCTACCCAAATGTCCTTTCTTTGGTATAGTTCGTCGAGTTGAGCTCCTTAAGTTCTGAGTTGAGCTCCACGATTACTGACAAATGCTTACACTGACTGGACAGGTCCACTCAAATCTGTGTGGTTCTTTGCTCAAAACACCATTTCAGACACTAATCTACATGGTCCTCATATGGCCTGACCACGATTATGTCTGGACTTTAAAAGAGACTGCGACCTCTGAGTTTGTTTTGGCCTTTTTTCTCAGAGTAGTCAGACAGGTAACGCCGAACTCATCTAGCTTATTTTTACAGAATAAACAATTTCAATTCATTACAAACCGTAGAGAGCATAACTCGTAAGTCGCCACGGTTACCACTGGGTCACCACTGCTCTCCTTTCTACACAATTGTAAGAAAAATATTGATAGTAAACCGTATGGGTAGAAATCGACTGGAAGCAGAATTTAATGTAATCATCTTATTCGTCCTTCAACTGCAAATGAGTGATAAACGGAAGGGAAGTAAACTTGTATGTTTGTTAAGGTAATCTCTGGAAATAATGCGGGTCTGTAACGGCTACATTAAGCAATTACTCTCAAAGCAATTCATTTTCTGAATTCCCAGCAATTCCTCTATGGTGACATATATTTTGGCTGAATTATATTCAATTCAATTCATATCAGAATCATATTTGGTGTAAATATTCATGAAAAAATGAAGATCGTAATTTTACCGGATAATTTTTCTTTACAGTTTTTAAATGAGATTTTTATTTTTTATTTCTACAGTTTAAATGTTATTTAATTATAATACAAAACTGTCAAACAGATGGATTGCGTAATATGAATTGAATGCAGATAATATTATGAACTGTCATTTTGTGACAGTTTGTGTGATTCGTAATATTATCATAATCTTTGAGGAGTCGCTTGAGATGCGCCACGGCGTCCTCACCTTCCGCCTGACGCAGGTCCTCACCTTCCGCCTGACGCAGGTCCTCACCGGACACGGCTGCTTCGGGAGGTTCCTGTTCAGGATAAGGCGGGAGGAAACGCCCGGGTGTTACCATTGTGTGGATCGCCCGGAGGACACGGTGGAGCATACGGTGGAGGTCTGCCCGGCTTGGGCGGAGCATCGCCGTGTCATCGTGGAGGCGATCGGTGGCGGTGATCTCTCGCGTCCGGCCCTAGTTCAGGCCATGGTACGGAGCGAGAGGAAATGGCAGGCCGACACTTCCTTCTGCGACGCAGTAATACTCGCGAAGGAGGAAACGGAACGCGTGAGGGAGAGGCAAACTTCGCGCCCTCACGCCCCTAACCGCCGCAGGAGGAGACGCCCTGGGCGTCGGGAATCGCGAGCCGATTTAAAAAAAAAGTATGGTTCTGCCAAAGTGGCTGTTTTAGGCCCCCTGGTCCGATTACAAAAATTCTTTCCTGAAATATAGAACCAATTATTCCCGAGTGATATACGATACCTTTATGCCAGAAATATGCACGGCTATCGAGGGTATCCCAATACGAGTGAAACTGCGGGATGCAGCTAGTATTCAAAGTCAAAATCAAAATATTTTATTTCACATAAACCTACATGGGCACATATGAAACGTCAGAAGCTAGGTGCACGGTTCCAGTTGGTCGCTTTATATTAAGAAGAGCCGGCAAGAAACTCCACGTTTACTCTTTTAAAAATAAATGGCTTTTACAATGTTTTCAAATTAGATAGTCCTTCTTCTTCCTTTTTAAAATTCATAATATTTTATTTCACATAAACTTACATGGGCACTTATGAAACGTCAGAAGCTAGGTGCACGGTTCCAATTGGTCGTTTCCTATGGAGAAGATCCGGCAAGAAACTCCATTATTATATTTAGAAACTGGATTTGCCCGCGGCTTCGCCCGCGTGGAGGTCTTAATTTATCCCACAGGAATATACTGCTGGTATTAAAGCCTACCCTATGTCCTGACATAGGTTATGGCCTATCTATGCCAAATTTCATCGAAATCGGATGAGCCGTTAAGGCGTAAAAAGGTAACAGACAAACAGTTACTTTTGCATTTATAACATTACTAGCTGTTACCCGCAACTTCGCCTGCGATCCCTGGATCATCCTGATGAAAACTAGCCTATGTCCTTCTCCATGGTCTACCCATGTGCCAAATTTCATCGAAATCCGTTAAGCCGTTTTAGCGTGAAAGTGTAACAAATTCACTTTCGCCTTTACTAGCAGCGCCTTGCGGTTTTACCCGCTTAAGTCTCGATCCCATAAGAATATCGGGATAAAAAGTATCCTATGTGTTAATCCAGGTTATAAACTATTTGTATGCCAAATTTTATCCAAATCCGTTCAGTAGTTTGAGCGTGAAGAAGAGACAAACATACACACACACATACAATCACAAACTTTCGCCTTTACAATATTAGTGTGATTATTAATAAGATAAGTAGGATATCAATCTGCCTAGCCTTTTCCCGACTCTGTTGGGGTCGGCTTCCAGTCGAACCGCAGCTGAATACCAGTATTTTACATGGAGCGACTGCCTATCTGACCCCCACAACCCAGTAACTGGGTAATACGATACTCCTTGGTAAAACTGGTTGTCAGACTTTCGGGCTTCTGACGACCCGTAACGACTGTCAAAGATTTACGAATGACAGCCGAGACCAACGGCTTAACGTGCTTTCCGAGGCACGGAGGAGTCTCGGTATGTAAAGATGCTCACCAATCGACGGACCAACCTCGGCAAGCATAGCTTAACCTGATGGATCGACCAGGTGTGGCTGTTATTACTTAGCCACGAACTCCTCAAGATAAGTTGGATAATATATATATACAGTATGAAATTGAAAACATGCGACAAATTGAAATGGGAGAATCAGTAACTGTTGCCTAATCATTATAAATTGTTATTTCCGAAATATAAATTATGAAAAAAAAATCGCGCGCGATTAGCGGTGCCTTTGTGTCGCGCTGGTCTGAACGAGCCTTAAATTGATACTTGAATTTTTTTGTTTGTTTTAAATTTATTTAATTTTACTGGAACGCCATAAAATCGTGTCTACGTGAAGACAATAATTTAGTTTGCACTATCTAAGACGATAATTACACAATTTTTTTTCACAATTTATATTTCGGAAATAACAATTTATAATGATTAGGTAACAGTTACTGAATCTCCCATTTCAATTTGTCGCATGTTTTCAATTTCTTCCTATATATATACAGTAAGATAGTTAGATTATGTTAATATTTATTATTAGCATGGATGTATTATGGTGGCTACCGAGCTATGCCCACTACGCACAGACAGATAAAAATTATAAAATATTGCCAATAAATTAAAATTCTCGATATAGTAGATATGGAATCTCCATAAAATAGTAGGAGTGAGTGTGGACTGATGTTTTCAATCCATTTATTATTGCTGAAATATTTTTATTATCTGTATCGACTGTATCGGTGATCGGAAATAGAATTCGATCTCTTGTATCTGATAAATAAGATATCTATTATAAGCGATCGACCTTCACACCTTAATTACATTTTTATAATAATTTATTATATAATACAGGTTAGCAGGGACATCGACGCAAAAACTTTTATCATGGATTCAGTACATGATTATGAACCCCTCTGTATTGAAATTTTTCGTCGGTTATAAAAAAAAACTGCTGTTTCTAGAAAAGTGCAACACCCACGCAGTCAAAATATATGGAACAGCAGATTTTTTTTATAATAACCGACGAAAAATTTCAACGCTGGGGAGTTCAGAATCCATGGTAAAAGTTTTCGCGTCGATATCCCTGCCATCCTGTATATTGGACTTCCCAGAATACCTAGGAACTCTAGATTTTTAAATTAAAATGAAGTGTGAAAATAAAATTGAAGTATCTGTTTGTAATGTCAAAATACATACATACATAAACTCACGCCTTCTTTCCATGGGGGTAGGCAGAAACTATAGAACGCCACCTGCTACGATCCTTACATACTCCTTTTGCCTCGTTTACGTTCATATATCTGGTCATACACGCACGCCGGTTGCGGGTACTACGCACCTGGCCTTTCTGAAGAACATCACCAATAAGGTCAGTATATGTCCTCCTAGGGCGTCCCCGCCCGGCCTTTCCCTTTACATCGGCCTTGTAAATGTCAAAATAATAGGTTTTAATTTACTTTAAAAACAAACAAAGAAAACTATCAATCAACAAATAACAAAGAAAACTATCACAGCTAAGTAGGCTTTACAAATGAATGAGTAATAGTCGACCAACTTACAGAACATGTTTTTCAACAACAATGTTAAGTTTAGTCTTGGAATAAATTCATCCAACTATACCTTTCATTGTGCGTGGTCTGACACGCCCTCGGCACATTTTTTTTAGCGTAATCAGCCTATAATGTTCCCACTGCTGGGACACAAGCCTCCTCTCTGTGAGAAGGAGTGGGCCGTAATTTACCACGCGGGCCCAGTGCAGGTTGGTAGATGTCACATGTCTTCGAATTTTTTGGTTCTAGGACATGCCGATTTCCTCACGATGTTTTCCTTCACCGTATTGAGAGCAGTAATGATGAAATTATTTACACAAAGTCATAAGTCGGGGCCGCCGGCCGTTAATACTGGGCCACCACTGCTCCACCACTTGGCCGAAGGACACGCACTTGGCCAATTTTATTCAGCGTAATAATATTTGGGTGTCGGCCTCCTCCAGTTTGATCCAGTTTTCTCTGTCTTTAGCTTGTTCAATCCACTCTTTTCCCGCTGTAGCTATGATGTTGTCATTCCATCATTTTATAGGTCGTCCCTTTCATCTTTTTCCACTAGGTCCTTTCCATCTCGTGGCTTCTACAGACTGTCCATCGCTTGTTACTATATCGTGATATATGGCCCGCCCATCGCCACTTTAAACTTAGATTTTATTTTGCATAATCAGCCTATAATGTTCCCACTGCTGGGACACAGACACACTCTCTTCGAGAGGGAGTGGGCTGTAATCTACCACGCATGCTCAGTGCGGTTTGATAGATGTCACATGTCTTCGAATTTTCGGTTCTAGGAAACCGGCATGTGGTTTTCTCACGATGTTCTCCTTCACCGTTTTGAGAGCAGTGGTGATGAAATTATTTACACATAGTAAAGCACCTGTCTCTGGGTTCGAGCCCTCGACCTAACTCGTAAGTCGGGGTCGTTAATACTGGGCCACCACTGCCCTCGATTTATTTATTTATTTATTCAAATTAATGTCATTCTCATGAAAGGTTTATTCAGACGCGTGATTGATTGTCGTAATTAATATTTTGTCAACTCACAATACTTGGTAATCAAGGAAAAGCGCGGCGCAATTTCCTGAACATTGGACGTAAATTACAGGGACATCGACTCGAACACTGTTACCATGAATTCAGTACATAATTCTGAACCCCCGGGGTGTGCTGAAAATTTTCGCCGATGAGAACAGCGTCAATAATGGGCAGGTTGCGCGGAAGCTCCAACAGCATCCTAAAAACATTATTAGACAAAGTTGACAGTCCCTTTATAAGGCACTGGGTACGGAGGCACGTGCCAACGTGTGTTGGGCCACGTCAGTTTTAGTTGTTTTAGTTTGTAAAAGTTTACTAACATAGTTTTTAAGCCATTGTTACTAACACTATATGGATTGTGTGTACTTGTATGTGTAGTCCGAAATAAAGAATATATTATTATCATTATTATTTTTTTTAAACAGCTGTTTCATAGAAAAGTGCAATACCTACGCGGTCAAAATGTATGGAAAAGCAGTTTGTTTTTAAATAACCGACGAAAATTTTCAAGGGTGTTCAGAATCATGTACTGAATCCATGGTAACAGTTTTCGCGTCGATGTCCCTGCCACCCTGTTTGAACTAGCTGTTGCCCGTGACTTTGTCTGCGATCCAGGATAACCCAGGTCATGGTCTACCCATGTGCCAAATTACATCCAAATCCGTTCAGCTGTTTTAGCGTAAAAGCGTAAAAAATAAAACAAACTCACTGTCGCATTTATAATGTTATATTAGTTAGGATTAACGAATGAAATATTACTTAATTTGGAGACGGAACGACGAAATACGATATAATTTTTCAAAGGCAATGATTAATTTTAGTAGATATAAGATAAGCTTAAGAGGCCGGCGACACGGCTCGCAACTACAAATCGAGATGTTTGCAAAATTAAATTCCAAGCACGTTGCGCTAGTGTGAGTGCCTGTTGTAGCGATATATACCTACAGTGAGCAATACTACCACGCACACATTGACAATTATTGCTTGACGCGATAGCACTACTCTAGCTTTCGAACATTTATGATAAATTTGGATGTGTTCCATATGGGGGTCTACTATGCAAAGCTATGAGGTCTGTGCTTCACTATTAGTAATGATACAGAGAAAAACGACAGCCACTTCTGAACGATTTGTTAATGATTAATGTTTTTTTTTTAAATGCAATGTTGGTGATTATTTATTTTCTATATTATTAAATACTTTTTATAAAAATCATAACAAAATCATTTAAAAATATAAAAAAATTGTAGGCCACCAGTATCGCAAACAAGCAACGGGTCAGGGCTCCAGAGAGAGGAATCTCCTAACAATACGAGCCGTGTCCAGCCGTTTATTAAATTTATTGTTACTGAATTATTTATATAAAATAATTATTAATAATATTGATACATTTTAAATGCGTAATGAACTTTAAATAATAATGTGAACATTCGTATTATTATTTAAAATTCATTATCATCATCATTCAAAAGAACGTTAGTACACACGGCTACACATCAAGCTATACATTTCCAGTTTATGCTGTTCTCGCATTATATAGGATTTCCGTACAATGCGAGGTCAGCTTGTACTGGAAATGTATAGCTTGATGTGTAGCCGTGTGTACATGCTAGTCTTCTTTTTAATTTTAATTACTTTATTATCATCACTGTAATATTTTCAACACAATGTATTTTATTATGAAATAAATGAATGACTTATCTTGATTATAACCGACAACGGTCCGTATATTATAAGAATCGGCCATATATCTACCTATCTATCGCTGATTAGAGGGAGCCAAGTGGCAAACGGTTTCAAAGCGATACGTGGAAAGATCACTTACTTAATTTAAAAATGATATGCCTCTCGCTTGGGCTATTTAATATATATAAGTGGGTGGGTTTAATGTCAAAGTCAAGCACTATAGATACCTACTTGTTGTCGGACACCTGAAACCTTTGTACCTACTTCTGGATATGTCACCCAGTGGTTGCCGTTTTTAACCGACTTCCAAAAAGGAGGAGGTTATATGTTCGTCGCGTATGTTTGTTTTTTTTCTTTTTTCTTTTTTTTATGTATGTCCACCGATTTTTCCGTCAATTGTGGACCGATTTTAAAAATTATTTTTTTATTTGAAAGGGTGTGCTCTCGAATTGGTCCCATATAAATTTTATTAACTTTGCTTTGATACTTTTTGAGTTAGCTACAAAATACGTATTTTTTTCCCACTTGCTATGTAGATGATATGATAAGTTTCTGTCACTGGTAGCAGGTAGTGGTATTCGAATGTGTGTGGGGTAGGCACCACAACTTAAAAGTGATAAAAAAAACTTTTTACAAAAAAAAAACAACCGACCTCCAAAAAAAACACTACAAAGTGAAAAATAACTTTAATTTCGGAAGTCGGTGGCAAAAAACGAAAATACAAAACACAAGACACCGACTTCCGAAATTAAAGTTATTTTTCACTTTGTAGTGTTTTTTTTGGAGGTCGGTTGTTTTGTTTTGTAAAAAGTTTTTTTAATATTACCTACAAGCTTCCGCCAGTGGTTTCAAACGCGTGACATCTTGACTAACTAAACTATCACTAAAATTCCTTACTTTTGGCTATGAGAATCTTAAAGCTATTCTGCAAAATAAATTCTCTAAAGGAGATGTCCGCTTTTTGTGGGGACGTTGGTTTTTAAATAAATAAAAACGACAAAATATGGAACTAGGAACCACTGAAATAATATTTGTAGACCCCTCCATTTAAGAGAAAAATTATAAATTATTTAAAGTACAAATATTTTATTTTTTGATGGCAACTATGACAAATATGATATAAATTGACACATGATACTGTCATTACTGTCAATCAATTGACAGTGATGTCAGTAACATTTGTCAATTTTGACAAGTTTACTATTTGAATATGTCAATATGACACAAATTGACACATAGTACGACAGTACAACAATTACTGTCAATGAATTGACAGTAACATGTGTCAATTTTGACAAGTTTACTATTTTATGAGGTGTGTTCACTATTTTATCCTAGCTAATTAGAAAGGTTTGTTTGTTTTACGAGTAAATTCTTACTAAAATAAAACACGATTTTTTTCAAAATTGGAAGTCTTTAAAAATGTATGATATAGTTAAAACCACTAGTTTTTGGTATGTCTATTCAAATATATTTAACTTATCTTGGTTAGAATTATTGAATAAAAAAACCATTTTAGGACATGTCCTTTAAAAATAATTTTGACACAACTAAATTGAATTTGACAATCGCGATTCGACACGTGGTACTTTTTTGCTCTACCCCGTGAATTTTTTTTTTAGAGCCGGAGTCGCGTAGTGGGGCCAGCCTCGACGTGTTTTTATGAAATTTTTTCACTTTTTGTATGGAAAATAAGAAAAATTATAACGTACATATTGAGTTTTAGGAGTTTATGGGCTTCATTAAGGGGGTCGACATTTTCATTATTTTAGCGATAGGACTCACCATTTTCGAGATAAATAAGTAAAAAAAAGATACACTACTGTTTTTGCACCTAATGTCGAGGTGTTGGTGTGAATTTAAAGTTCATGACAACCAATTTTATTCCACACGTTTTTAATCGCGATTAGAAAAAGTTAGATTCACAAAATTTTAGGTAAAGAACGTCAAAGTCAGAATAGTAAAACTGCCATTTACACTAAATTAATATCTCAGTACCATCTTAGTGCTGTCAAACTAAAATACAGTTAAGTTGTGTCACTTTAGTCTATTTCAGAATGGGAAATCGTCTTTTGACCGGAATAAACTAAATTTTAGTGATTTTTTGTTTAGTGTAGAGGCATTTGTGACAAGAGAATCGGCACCAATGTAGCTTTATACAGGTGTAAGAATATTTTAAATCGGTTAAGTATTTTTTGAGTTTATCCATTACAAACAAACATACAAAAAACCGGCCAAGTGCGTGTCGGACCACGCACAATGAAGGGTTCCGTAGTTGGGATGAATTAATCCCAAAAACAAACTTAACTTTGTAGTTAAAAAATATGTTCTCCCATACGGAATGTATGGGAAAACATGTTTTTGCAACTGCAAAGTTAAGTTGGTCGATTATTAATCGTTAACTTGTAGAGCCTACTTAGCTGTGATAGTTTTCCTTTTAATTTCGTTATATAAGCTACTGTTGTGATTTTTTTCACATACCCAAAACCAACCATTTAGCCGGCAGGGGGGGGGACACTTGACTCTAACAAAAATTAGCACTTTAAAGCTTAATATTTCGCAAACGGATCCCTGAATCCAAAAATGGTTTTCACAAACACTCAATGTTTTTAAAGGACCTTTCCAATGATACCCCTCACTATGGGTTAAAAAAAGAAAAAAATAACATCACCACTTTACGTGTATGAGAGGTACCCTAAAAAAAAATGTTTTTCATAATTTTATTTTACCACTTTGTCGACGTAATTAAAATATATACCTATGCCAAATTACAGTTTTCTAGTACTAAGGGTCTCGGAGCTAGACCGCGGACAGACAGACAGACAGACGGACATGACGAAACTATAAGGGTGCCTTGTTTACTACGGAACCCTAAAAATGAGAGCAGTGGTGGCCCAGTGGTAACGGCCGCGACTTACGAGTTGTACGTCGTAGGTTCGTACCCAGACAGGCGCTTTACTTTATGTAAATTATTTCATCACCACTGCTTTCAAAACGGTGAAGGAAAACATCGTGAGGAAACCGGCATGTCCTAGAACCGAAAATTCGAAGACATGTGACATCTACCAACCCGCAGTGGGCCCGCGTGGTGGATTACGGCCCACTCCCTCTCACAGAGAGGAGGCCTGTGTCCCAGCAGTGGGAACATTAGACTGATGATGATACAAGAAATCAAATATTTTCTCCTTATAATATTAATAATTTAGATAGACTAGCTGTTGCAAGCGACTTCGTCTGCGTGTATTTTGTATTTCATTGTTTTAATACAAAATATGTCCAGGATGAAAAGTAGCCTTTGTCCTTCTCTAAGATCCAGGATATCTGTCAAACAGTGGTATTACATCAACATCCATACTTATATCGGATGTCTTGCTGATGGTGGCGCGTGTGTTGGATCATTTAGCTCCCTTCGAAATAGTTGAGCTGAATGATGCTGATCCATGCGTCATGTTCGTAAAGGGGCGCCATCAGTTGGGACTGATCATCTCTTAGCTGGGCTTATTTTAATTTTTGAATTGTTTTTATCTTTTTATTACGGACGCTTTTAAGGTGATTAGTAGGCTCACTGACCTTGGGCATGTGGACGGAGCTAAACCCCCTACCCCTGGAATACGTAAAACGCGCGCGGTGGCGCGCTACACTAAAACGACGGTCAAAGAGTAAAAGGTCACGTATTTCACATTGTTCTCACTGTTGTTTCAACATGAATGATGTAACTAATATTTTGTGCTCCTTGTTTGCGACGCTTTTGTTTGCGGTATTTAGTTCTTTCGCTGTTGTGTTTTCGTGTGATTGATTTTATAAAAAAGATTCATTGAATATGGAAGTGAAAGGTTCTTACCGTATTATAAAATGCCATTTTATTGTTTTCTGTTTATATTATAAGCATACGAACTATGTTTAATGTGTCATATTTGGGTATTTATTTTAACTTTTAATTCTCTACCTTCAGTGAAAAGTGATATATCTTGACCTATATCAGTTTTAATATTCTTACACTAAGTTTAACAGTAAAAAAATGTAATTTTTTGGTCTAAAGTGCTCTAACTAAGCATTTTTCACATTTATTAATGTGTAAAAAAATACATTTTAAATAATATCAATGTGAACTGAACAAATATTTCAAGTACCTTAATGTATATTAATACAAATGTATGTGACTCTTATTACACGATCTATGTGAATTAGTACAAACTGATATATTTAAGTAAACATAATCATCCAACACCAACCAATAAATAATGTGTAAAATGGTTCAAGTCATTTTAAATTAATTTACACATAAAACGACTTTAATATATGTTTTGTTAGGTGATACAACTGGATTTCTTTTTAAATTATAAAAAACTATACAAATTAGTCTGTTTCTTCTTACACTAAATCGTGCTCTAAGATGTTATTTACCAATGTCAGTAATCAGTACTCATTTTAGTAAAGTAGACAAAGAGCCAGATTTTTTTTAAACTTTAACATTAATTTTCTCAAAATCATGATTTTCCAGTTACATCACTTTTCACTGAAGGTACTTTTGTTCAAATCAAATCATTTATTACTTTGCAAACGGTAATTATTACATTGATGTTTTATTAAGAAAGTCCTCCATGTTCTACCATCACATGGGCATGCAAATCATATTAATGTATACAAATTTAAAGACATTATAATTTGAAATAATAATTAGGAAATTATAACAATATATAATAAAAATAAAGTAAATGTCAAATTAATACAAAAATGTCAAATGTCAACAAGGTAGCAATAATCAAAAATAAAAATAAAATATGTCAAAAGGATTATTAGTTTGTCAATCAATCAGTGATTCATCATTAAGGAAGTCGTCAATTGTGTAAGAACTTTTTGTTAACAATTGTGAATAACTTGTTAACAGTGATTTTGTTTGTGCCTGGTCTTGTCGAGTATTTTTTTACAGGGTATGAAATTTAAGCTAATGCCAAGCATGTATGAAATTATAATTGTCCGCCTTAATCCGCCATTTTTAGGGTTCCGTTGCCAAATGGCAAAAAACGGAACCCTTATAGATTCGTCATGTCTGTCTGTCTGTCTGTCCGTCCGTATGTCACAGCCACTTTTTTCCGAAACTATAAGAGCTACGCTGTTGAAACTTGGTAAGTAGATGTATTCTGTAAACCGCATTAAGATTTTCACATAAAAATAGAAAAAAAAACAAATAATTTTGGAGTTCCCCATACTTAGAACTGAAACTCAAAAAAAATTTTTTCATCAATCCCATACGTGTGGGGTATCTATGGATAGGTCTTCAAAAATAATATTGAGATTTCTAATATCATTTTTTTCTAAACTGAATAGTTTGCGCGAGAGACACTTCCAAAGTGGTGAAATGTGTGTCCCCCCCCCCCTGTAACTTCTAAAATAAGAGAATGATAAAACTAAAAAAAATATATGATGTACATTACCATGTAAACTTCCACCGAAAATTGGTTTGAACGAGATCTAACAAGTAGTTTTTTTTTAATACGTCATAAATCGTAAACCGCAATTTACCTTTCATTCAATGTTACTTGCTGCTACGGAACCCTTCATGGGCGAGTACGACTCGCACTTGGCCGGTTTTTTTATCAATTCGAAGTTAATAGCTATAAAAGCTGAATTATTTCAACATTGTAATTTTTTCTTTCGTAGGTTCTTCTAAAACTGTCAGAAAAACTAGTAGAACTTTATATGACATCCTGAAAGAATTCAAGGGGAATAAATGGAGCCCAAAGTTTTTATTTCGCGAGCTACCTTTGGGGATCCACCTTGAGCTAAATGCCAACTCATATTATGCATCTACTGCTTAAAAACCGGCCAAATGCATGTCGGACCACGCACAATGAAGGGTTCCGTAGTTGGGATTTTTTATCCCAAAAACAAACTTAACATTGTAGTTGAAAAACATGTTCTCCGATACATCGGTAATCGCATTTTTTTAATTTTTTAATGTGATAAAACAACGAATTAACAATTTTCGGACTTTTTCCTTTACTAGTGCTGTGAGACTTTGCCTCTTGCGAAATTTCATGATTCTAGGTCAACAGGAAGTACCCGGGTTTTGATTTATTTGCGAGTTTCAAAATATATCGCAAAAATTGACGTATTTTTTATTGTTATTGAGTTGACTTAGACCACAGATATAGATATACCTAGATAACGCAAGAGTAACTACTTCGCGTGCCATTTTCGTGCCCAGCTTAGGCGATTGGCACACTGCCACGCACCACGCTGCATGTTGCGTGACTGCGTTGCTTGTAAGTATATCCGTTTGTATAGAAAACACGCACAGTCCAACACACAGAAAATGCATCTACGCGCGTTCATTTTGCTATGGCCGCCCCGCACCACGCTGCGTGATGCGGGGCAGTGTGCGAATCGCTTTACGTACAATAATCGTAAGCTGCCACTTTTGCGCTCAGTCTGCATCGGTGCCACGCTTGTCGGAAGTCAGCAAAAAAATATAAAATGGTTAATTACGCTGTTATAAATTGTAAAAACTGTGCAAATGCGAGGAGAAAAAATAAAAGAAACGTTTCCCAGTGCTTGTGACGTCATAGTAGGTAGTCAAAAAATGGCACGCTTGGTTTTAATACAGATCGTGATACTTGCCTTATCTAGGTCTATCCGTGACTTGACGCTTAATTTTTTTTAGAGCTCCAAGGGACCGTAGACCCACGTATTTAATATAAATTTCAACTTGATACCTCCACGCGTTCCTGAGAACAAGGGTCTCGACAGACTGACAGACAGAGGGTCAGACAGATGGACAACGAAGTGATCCTATAAGGGTTCCGTTTTTTTCCTTTTGAGGTACGGAACCCTAAAAACTAGTGACAATCGCATGCGGTTCGAAACTTGAACGTCAGAGCAACTGCAGTTGAGCTGTTTCGTGCATGAACCACAACGTGTAACCAAAAACGACTTGTCTGTGTGTTGAAAAAAAAAATTCTGTTACTTACTAAATAGTAAGTAACAGAATTTTTTTTTTCAACACACAGAATACGATGAAAAAATATTCAGTTAGTGTTTTTACACTAACTGAATATTTTTTCATCGTATTTTGATCATGATTTCACGTGTTTTTTATGTCACGTGTTTATATTAATCAAAGTTTTGTTGGATCAATTAAATTCGATACTCGCTTTAGGAGATTGTCGTTAAAATATCGAAAAGAGAACAAAATTGTTTTGCTTTTCGTACAACAATTTACTTTAATGGAATTTCCCAAATTACGTGAATTATGTAATAAACATAACTTTGTTAGCTGTAAACCTGTTGAGTTGTTGTAATAATAATTTAATATTATTGTATTTCCGATCGTATTTGTGACCATAGCTCATTTTTTATTCTTCTTTATTTTATAACTCACTAGCTTTTGCCCGCGGCTTCGCCCGCGTGGATGTCGGAAAATATCCCACGGGAACGTACTACCGATATTTCATACCTAATAACCGAGGAAAAGGTCATTGACTCCTACCGCTGCGCCCGCGTTGCTATGCGTAATTTTGAAACTATGATATCTTTTAAACAATTACTTTAAATGATATGATATAAAGGCACATTAAATTTCTAATCTAAATGCCCAATTTAAATAACTTATATTATTGCATAAGGATTAATACTATACCGGTCAAAAAAGCGTCGGAAATAACAATTAAATTTTTATCAAATTGTGAAAGATAAAAATGGTTATTGTGAGTCATCCTTAGAATATAGACATATACCATCGCGGACTTTTTTGTTGAACTTTTTAAATGAACAATACCTTAGAACATAAATTTGATGTATCTTTTTCGGTTTACGCAGCGCAAGTCAGTAAAGCTCGCAGTCGGCAACAATAATCGCCAAATTTCAGCCTATTTACACAAAATTTTAATGAATTATACACTAAAACCTTTCGCATGAATCAATCACTCCGTCCATTGGTGAAAACCGTTTGAAAATCCGTTCGGCATTTTTGAGTTTATCGCGTTCAGACACGATATCTTGCACGATTTCTCTGCTAGTGCTGTGCACTTCTGTAAGTAACGAATTCATAATTCCTAAAACTGTATGTGATTTTTTTTGTTCTTGAAAATCGCAAAAGAAATCAGACTTAACTGTGTTAACGATTAAAGCACATTACCTGCAATGTTATTGCTGGTCATGACAACTATTATTTCCGTCTTCAAAAACAAAACAAAAAAAAAAACAAACACAAATGCCTTGCAGTTTTGTTGTGAATTTATCAAACTTTTATTAGTTTACAATATTGAATACGAGGCTAATTTGTAAATATGTATAAAATGTTTTTTTTTTTTGTAATGTTCGTTTAGTTTGTGCAGCATAAATAAATTTTCTTTCTTACTTTTCTTTTCTTAAATTCTTGTCAAACGCTTTGTTTATCATAAAACTAGATTCCGCTGCTTCGCCCGCGTGATATCCTTAATATTATAAATGCGAAAGTAAGTTTGTTTGTTACGCCTTCACGCTAAAACGGCTGAGCAGATTTGGATGAAATTTGGCACATATATAGATGATGCCCTGGAAAAGAACATAAGATACTTTTTTTTTCCCACGGGATCGAGACTTATGCGGGTGAAACCGCGGGGCGCAGCTAGTATCTTTATAAATTATAGTCTATGTTACTCAGTGATAATACAGCATTTTACTGGAGAAAGAATCTTTGAAATCGGTCCAGTAGTTTTTGTGTTTATAAACAAAACAAAAAATGCAAATATTTTCTCTATAAGATATTGATAAATTATTCTCGAAACAACGTAAGTACCTACAAACAATATTTCACACACAAATAAACATATTTTTCTTTTGTCTACTTAAACAATTTTTCTGCAAATCAACGGAAATGCCACGTTTCCTTTCAAACAATTTTTTTCATAACCCGTGAACGTCTACTTAGTGGTTGGTGGTTGTTATAAACAGAATAAATATTGGTTCAAAAGAATGCATAGCTCGCGCACTGCCACGTAAACCTTTTCATCCTAATTTATTGCAATTATTATATGCTGCAACGTATCTGCCATGTTGGTATTTCATGCAAAAAAAGTAGGATAATGTATGTGAATTTTGTTTATTATTACGCGCGTAAAAACTGTGTTTGGATACGCGTCGTATTTTAAAAATAAATGGATGATAAAATTTGACCTTGATTATTATTTAAGAAATGTGGGTATTTGAATTTTTGGAAATTTATTTTTATAAATATGTTTTAGATTTTATTTTACTTAAAAATTCTTTGAAATATTTTCAGCTGATATTGAAGAGGAAATTCTTAGAGAGAGTTGCGATAGCGACAAATTAGACATTTTATATAAGTAGGTATGTTCAGTACGAAAACAAAAGGCTCCTGTAGATAGACGCAACGTAATGTATAGACCTTGTAGACTGTCGATTTTTTGACCATTTTCTGTTTTCACATCAAGCTTATACATTTCCAGTATAAACTGACCTCGCATTGTAAGGAAATCCTATACAATATATGCGAGATCAACATAAACTGGTTTTGTATAGCTTGATGTGTAGCCGTGTGTTAACAGGCCTACACTGTCCACCCATACCTATTAACATTGTAAAAGACAATTATTTTTAAAATAGTTACCATGGAGTTTTTTGCCGGCTCTTCTCCATAGGAAACGACCAATTGGAACCGTGCACCTAGTTTCTGACGTTTCATAAGTGCCCATGTAAGTTTATGTGAAATAAAATATTTTGATTTTGATTCTAGTAGAACATTTTCTATGAAAAATTTAATGGAAATTGTTCTATCAGAATTGTGTCGCACGCATCGCGCTTATCTGTGAGAGCGTTAAGAGTCTATACCTCAAATTGTTTAGCATGATCCTCGTTATATCGAAAATACTGCAGCATTAATTTTAAAATAAATATATGGTAAAGTTGAGGATTAATGTTATGTACTATGTTTGACGAAAACACGATTCCATAAAAATTTCTCGATAGAAAAAAATTACAAAGTTACCTCCAAACCGAGAAATAAACCACTAGTATTAAAAAAATACTTCAAATTAGATACTGAAACTTTGCATAATAACTGAACTAAATATAAAGCAGACAATATGTATTGTTGAAGCGAAAACTTCTTTAGACGCGTTGGGCATTTTTGAGATGGGAAAAACAATTTAACTCGTGACACTGTTACCAACACCAGCTTTTGACCATTAAAAAGACAACGTGCGATACATTTTCTTTGGGATTAATGACATTCCAAACATTGAGACATGATAACGACATGATTTACACTTCCCTTTTCTATTACAGACTTCAAAAAAGAAAAGTATTTCCTGCACAATAAAATTGTTCAAGTTTTCACTTCTGTCGGCACTCCCGGAATGGCAATTTTTTTTTTTAATTTTCTTTTTTTTCACCGTAAAACCGTAAATAGAAATTAACTATCGGCGTCATGGAGCCTTCTCGCCGCCGCTCAGTCCCGCTCTCACTCAGTCCGCGAGCAGTAATGTGCGAGCGAGATAAAGAGTGAGTTTGACCTAAGGTATTATAGACTCTTAATTTGAAAATTTATTTATTTATTTAAATCACAATTATAACACCTTTACAGATTCATCCAAGGCGATTCGAAAAGTGTCAAAGTATCGGTATTCGTGATTACAGACTGACCCTGTGGTGTGAACGTGACCTAACTACTATCAAACAAACTTTGATAAATTGCGTTTGTACGAGTGTTGAATGAATGAGTTTTATTTAGCCGAATATATAAATAAAAAAGCGGCCAAGTGCGAGTCGGACTCGCTCATGTAGGGTTCCGTAGTGATTGAATGAAAGGTAAATTGCGGTGTACGATTTATGACGTATTAAAAAAACTACTTACTAGATCTCGTTCAAATTAATTTTCAGTGGAAGTTTACATAGTAATGTACATCATATATTTTATTAGTTTTATCATTCTCTTATTTTAGAAGTTACAGTTACACACACATTTTACCACTTTGGAAGTGTCTCTCGCGCAAACTATTCAGTTTAGAAAAAAAAAAATATTAGAAACTTCAATATCATTTTTAAAGACCTATCCATAAATATCCCACACGTATGGGTTTGATGAAAAAATTTTTTTGAGTTTCAGTTCTAAGTATGGGGAACCCCCAAAATTTATTGTTTTTTGTTTTCTATTTTTGTGTGAAAATCTTAATGCGGTTCACAGAATACATCTTCTTACCAAGTTTCAACAGTATAGTTCTTATAGTTTCGGAAAACAGTGGCTGTGACATACGGACGGACAGACATGACGAATCCATAAGAGTTCCGTTTTTTGCCATTTGGCTGCGGAACCCTAAAAAAAACCCTGTCCGATCCATGAGGGTGTTGTTAAGTATGGATAGTCTATTTATGTGGAAATTTTCAGGAAAAAAAAAATGTGGCAAATGTTTTTGTTTTCTTTTCCTGTAAATTACCACATAAATAGACTCTAAGTACAATACCCAGCGACACACTCACGGATTGGATAAGGATTTTTTTTCCATGTTGTATACAAAGAAAAATACAAAAAATCCAAAAATTTGAACTAAGGCTAGTAGGTACTGGGCACGCCACAATTGCGGCGATAAGACCTCTCTTTGAGGAGTGGCTTGAGAGACGCCACGGCGTCCTCACCTTCCGCCTGACGCAGGTCCTCACCGGACACGGCTGCTTCGGGAAGTTCCTGTTCAGGATAAGGCGGGAGGAAACACCCGGGTGTCACCATTGTGTGGATCGACCTGAGGACACGGTGGAGCATACGGTGGAGGTCTGCCCGGCTTGGGCGGAGCATCACCGTGTCCTCGTGGAGGCGATCGGCGGCGGTGATCTCTCGCGTCCGGCCCTGGTTCAGGCCATGGTACGGAGCGAGAAGAAATGGCAGGCCATCACCTCCTTCTGCGAAGCGGTAATGCTCGCGAAGGAGGAGGCGGAACGCGTGAGGGAGAGGCAAAGTTCGCGCCCTCACGCCCCTAACCGCCGCAGGAGGAGACGCCCGGGGCGGGAATCGCGAGCCGATTTCCGGCCACCGTAGGCGCGGGCTTGCGGACGGTGAGTAGTGGGTAGCTCACCGTCCGATAAGGACCAAGCCCGGGTCGACGGCGCGTTGTGTTCCACGCGCGCCTCAAAGAGATGTCAGCAGAATTAACGGGGTCCGCTAGGGCCAGTGCCTGCCGGGGATTCGAAGAAAACCGATAGGGAAATCGTGGCCCCCGGCAACAGGGCAACCAAGAAACACGGGTGGGTTTTAGTCAGTAAGAGTCTGACACGCCCTCCCGCTCCACCCAGAGCGGGAGAAGTTATTTGATAATTTCCCACCCAAAAAAAAAAGGCTAGTAGGTACACACGGCTATACTTCAAAAATTTCCAATTTATGCTGATCTCGCATTGTATAGAATTTCCGTACAATGCGAGGTAAGCTTAAACTGGAAATGTATAGCTTGATGTGTAGCCGTGTGTACAAGGAATCTGATTGATTTTCCCAAGAATTACAAATATTGTAAGGGTCTACTTACTTTGTTCAGCAGGTGCCAGCTTGACGGTTTCAGCATGTCCTGGTATCTTTTCGGAGCGCCACAACACCTTCACTATCTGGTAATAAGCCACGGTCATCAGCAGAAGTGGTAGTCTGAAATAATAATATTCATTTAAAATCATGTATTTTTGGGGCGTAAAACGCATAGCTACGTTTCGCCATTCCTATATGATAGGGAGCGAACCTATCGCCATCAACCGGGCACAAGTCTAGACTCCAGGTTCCTACTGAGGAAGAACACGGTGGAGGTCTGCCCGGCTTGGGCGGAGCACCGCCGTGTCCTCGTGGAGGCGATCGGCGGCGGTGATCTATCGCGACCGGCCCTAGTCCAGACCATAGTACGGAGCGAGAGGAATTGGGAAGCCGTCACCTCCTTCTGCGAAGCAGTAATGCTCGTGAAGGAGGAGGCGGAACGCGTGAGGGAGAGGTTAATTTCACACCCTCACGCCCCTAACCGCCGCAGGAGACGCCCTGGGCGTCGGGAATTGCAGGTCGAATTGAGCAATGGGTAGCTCGCCGTCCGGTAAGGACCAAGCCCGGATCGACGGCGCATTGTGTTCCATGCGCGCCTCAAAGAGATGTCAGCAGAATTGATGGGGTCCGCTAGGGCCAATGCATGCCGGGGCTGCGAATAAGGGCCGAAAGGGACATCGTGGCCTCCGGCAACAGGGCAACCGAAGAAACACGGGTGGGTTTTAGTTAGTAAAAGTCTGACACGCCCTCCCGCTCCACCCAAAGCGGGAGAAGTTATTTGATAATTTCCCACCCAAAAAAAAAGGTTGCTACTGAGATTCCTGACGGTAAAACCCGATAACACTTTGCCTAACCTGGGATGTAAGTTCCAATTGCCTATAAATGACGGTATGATTCCGAGCACCGCTGCGCGGCACTGCCGTTCGTGGTTCACACCGGTAGCACACCGCCGCGAAAGCATAGCAGCGAAACAGCAGTCATAGTATAAAGAGAGGTAGTAAGCTATCTTCATAGAAACGCACCGCGCGCGGCGACCGGTTTCTCACGAGAAACCGGTCGAGATTTTGTTAAGTGTGCGTGCGGCGACGCATAGATACTATGGGCGCACACATACAAGCCGCGCGCGGTGCGTTTCTATGAAGATAGCGTACTACCTCTCTTTATAGTATACCGCAGTAGTTCAATTCAACTGGCTCGCTTCATGTTCCGCTACTCGAAATTCAAGGAGCGGAACTCGGAGTTGAATTGAACTACTTACTGCGGTTTCGCTGCTATGGTTTCGCGGCGGAGATGTATTACTGGCATTAGTTCTCAACTGTTGTCAACATACACGTGCTATCGCTGTGATGAACGCCACAATATAAGTCTGCCGTGGCGTTAGGGCGACACTGCCGCGCAGCGGTGCCGTCGCAGCAAACTCAAAGCATTTATTTACAGGCACTTTTGAATTGTCAAGGAATCGGTCAGTCAGAAATATGAAGCTAGTTGCCCATTCCAAAGCGTACCTATGGAGAAGAACGGGCAAGAAACTCCACGGACTTGACAAGTAAATAAAATAAAATTGATACAAAATATTGGTTACATCATTCATGTTGAAATTATACATGTGAGAACAGTGTAGAAAGATGTGCACGTTAGAAGCGTCCGTAATACACAATTCAAAAATTAAAACAAGCCATGGCAGTTAAGAGATGACGAGTCCCAACTGACGGCGCCCGTTCACGAACATGACGCATGGATTAGCACCATTCAGCTCAACCATTTTGAAGGGAGCTAAATGATCCAACACACGCGCCACCATCAGCGAGACATCTGAGTGAGCATGACATACTCACAGCCGCCATACATTCAAGTCAATGAAAGACATTATATGTGTTGCGCAGCATTGCTGCCGTGCTCGGAATGTAATCTCATATAAACCTATAGAAAATGTATGGACACCAGTGTAGTGACGCGGCAGCACTGCTCCGGCAGCATGCCGCATACAGCGTTGTTTAGAATCATACCTTTATACGCAATTGGAACTGCCGTCTCACCGAAAAACTGGACATTTTAAACTAAACGTGGACATAGCCGAAATGTGCATGTATGAGTGTATGACACAGTCCATTTTGCGTAACAAGATTTGGGCTGTGATCAAAATATGTCGGAAAAAAACACTACAAAGTGAAAAATAACTTTAATTTCGGAAGTCGGTGTCTTTGCTTTTGAATTTCTGTTGCCTGCTATGTAAATAACAGTGACAGGAACTTTCATACCATCCACATACTAAGTGAGAAAAAATATATATTATTGATGCTAACTTAAAAACTATCCAAGCAAAGTTTAATAAAATTTATATAGGACCACCTCGAGAGTATACCTTTTCAAACAAAAAAAATAATTTTCAAAATCGAGAAATCGGTGGACATACATAAAAAATAAAAACACGCAACGAACATAGAACCTCCTCCTTTTTGGAAGTCGGTTAAAAAGTCGTTTTTAGGGTTCCGTAGTAAACAAGGAACACTTATAGTTTCGTCATGTCCGTCTGTCTGTCTTTCTTCCTGTCTGTCCGCGGTCTAGCTCCGAGACCCTTAGTACTAGAAAGCTGTAATTTGGCATAGGTATACATATTAATTACGTCCACAAAAAAGGTAAAACAAAATTATGAAAAACATTTTTTTTAGGGTATCTCCCATACACGTAAAGTGGTGATGTTTTTTTTTTTATCTCATGGTGTGCGGTAAAATTGGAAAGGTCTTTCAAAAACATTATGAGTTTGTGAGAGTGTTGAGAACATGTTTATCAACTACAAAGTTAAGTTTGTTTTTGGGATAAATTCATCCCAACTACGGAACCCTTCATTGTGCGTGGTCCGACACGCACTTGGCCGGTTTTATTGTCATTTACAATATACCAATTTGCTGTTTTTAAAACTGGAAGCAGGCTTATTATATATTACCTACAGGTAGCTAATCCTGTTCTGGGAATTATATTTATAATTTTAGGGTCTGGAATGGAATTCACATTAATTTTCGTTTTCCTCTTTTACAAATAAGCTTACAAACAGATGTAAATAAACAAGTACTTTGGCTCAGCATTAATTATTATTGCTGCGCGCCGACGACGGCGACGTTTGGTGTATTTTTCCAATTTCAAGAAATCTTTGCTGAAATGAAAACCAATTTAGTATTCCGAGTTTATTTAAAGCAGAATATTAAGTATGTCTGTCGGTCTGTATTCTGAGAACGTTCGGTTTTATAAAAGTAGATTAGTCTTGTTACTATACGGCTCGTTTCTGAGTATCTACAAGAACCTTTTAAAGATTTAAAAGAGTGCCCGTGGAGTTTCTTGCCCGATCTTCTCCATAGGAACCTACTACGCTTTGAAATGGGCAACTAGCTTCATCTTTCTGACTGACCCTTGTCAATTCAAAAGTACATGTTTAATTGAAAAAAAAATGCTTTGAGTTTGAGTTTTGAGCCGGACTTTGCAAAAAAGTTAGGACAATTTACTTTTTAATAATACACACAAACATAACATAACATCTCGCCTTGTTCCCCCAATGGGCTGGGCGGTGGTAGGATATGGTCTAAAGATCTTCTGTTGTATGTAAGTATCACTTCATGTACTTACCCATATTCAAGCAAATAAATTATATGAATTTTGAATTTGTACCTGTAGTAAGTACCTACACCCACATTTCGCTTTATTTTTTTTAGAAATCATTTCACTATTTCATTATCTAAAAAAAATCCCCTTTAGTCGAAAACTCCGGAGAAAAACCGGACGGGCAGCCAAAAACCCGGAAATTTCCGTAAAAACCGGAGGATGGTAACCCCATCTGCGAGGGTTCCTGCGGTTGTCGGTCAGTTCTCGAGTGGGTGACCATACTTTGACATCGAAGCCTTACCATAGCCAGCCGTAAATTATTCAACCGAATCTACAGTTAGAAAATCTGTCAAGTAAAGCTGACCTTCTAGGAATAAAGTGTGGGTTATGGGGTCTTCACACCTTTTTCTACACCCATGCTATAAAACCTCTATAAAAGTTTCTGAAACAGTTCGCTTATTGCCAACATTAAAACAGCCAGTGTCATAGTAACCATAATATCATCCAAATGAGTGTTATAATGTTGTACTAAATTTCATTATGCAACTCGAATTTCAAAGAAAGAACTTTGTCATGCATGCGCGTTTCACTACCACAGCGCCGTAATTTAAAAAAAAACTGACATGTTATGCAAAATTTTATTACTTTGTTGTTTACAAAATAGAGTGAGAGCTTCGATAACACACCACCAGATTATATTTCTAATGCAGCAAAGAACATCTTTATATATATAATTCTTCTGTGAGTGTGTATTGCACTGAACTTCTCTCAAACGACTGGACCGATTTTGATGAAATTTTTTGTGTGTGTTCAAGGGGATCTGGGAATGGTTTAGATTAACAATCGGACCCGATAGGTGGCGGTATTCGGTCAGGACAACGTCTGTCAGGTCCGCTAGTTTTTTATAATTGATTGGTATTATAATAACCAATTATTAACAAAAAAATAGAGAAACCAATATTGTACAACACCCTAAGTATAGTTTCAGAACCTTTTATAGAGAATTCATATCATGGGTGTAGATAAAGTCTTGTATTCAACTGTACATAATTAGGTATTATAATACTCTTTATTATACAACAGTTGTAAAAATAACTATTATCGTTTATCAAGTTTATTATTATCTATTATATTTGGCAATGCTTCGGGCTGTATTAAATATCTTGGTTCTCCTGCGAATCTCATCATTTCTGATTCGATCACGTAGGGAAACTCCAAGCATATGTAACCCTCTCTATTGCCCTTTGGGTGACTTTAGCCTTCTAATAAGCCTCGTGTTTTATAACATGTAGTGACTTTAAAACGATACAAATTATCTGACCTTCTACAGTATGAATCATCTGCCTAGCCTTGTCCCAACTATATTGGGGTCGGCTTCCAGTCTAACCGGATGCAGCTGAATACCAGTATTTTACATGGAGCGACTGCCTATCTGACCTCCACAACCCAGTAACAGGGTAATACGATAGATACTCCTTGGTAAGACTGGTTGTCAGACTTTCGGGCTTCTGACGACCCGTAACGACTGTCAAAGATCCACGAATGACAGCCGGGACCAACGGCTTAACGTGCTTTCCGAGGCACGGAGGAGTTCGGTATGTAGAAATGGTCACCCATCCACGGACCAACCCCGGCAAGCGTAGCTTAACCTGACAGATCGTCCCGAGCGGCTGTTAGTACTTAGCCACGAGCTCCTCTTCCCCACATGAATAAACAACCTAAAAACATATTCAAAGTTTAGGAATTATTAACACGCACACTGAGATGACAGGCATTATGTTATATTCAAATTTTGAAACTGATCAGAGTTTCAACATGGATATTTCTCAGACCTCTTAAAACTTACTGGTGCTAATACTACAGTGTTATACCGCAAATACTTACCAAAGTAACTAACAGAAACTTTAGAGATAGTTGCTCAATGAACTATGAAACAGTGAATATTGTTGTGGTAATTAAATTATATCGTAGATTACACTACAACTATGTTCTTAATGTTCTTCGGCAAACCTCGTGTTTCGTCAGTCGTCGGATTTCTATCAGTTGCCCTTTCTTTGCACTTGGTGTAGACCGGACGCTCTCAATCGACTTGGAAGTATATAGAACTGTTAATACTCTTTTAGCTTAATGTAATTTATTTTAAAAATAGAAGGAAAGCTACTAAAGTAGTAGGCACGACAGATAGGTAAATAGTTTTACAGCTCTATATAGTTACAAATCAACAATAAAGTACTAAGTTCTGAATTCAAATTATTATACAAGATAAATCTAATAATTGATAGACACGGATATTAGCATTCCTTTGTATTCGGAAACGCGATGATTTCCGAGGGACATTAATAAAATATAAATATTGTACATAACATAATGCTAGTAGTCCCCGAAGAGTTAGGCAGAGGTGTACCTATAGTACACCCACATTTCGCCAGTTATGTTTAAGTCCCATGTAATAGGGGGCGATCCGATTACTATCAACCGGGGACAAGGTTTGCCGATGACATAGTTATCATGGCTGAGACCATGGAGGACCTCAGTACAATGCTCGATGACCTCAGTAGAGCCTCCGAAAGAGTGGGTCTTAAAATGAATATGGACAAGACATGTGACACCCACTCTCATGAAGATCGGAGACGCTACGCTCGAAGTTGTGGACGAGTATGTTTATCTAGGACAAACTGTCCAGCTAGGTAGGTCCAACTTCGAGAAAGAGGTCAATCGTCGAATCCGACTCGGCTGGGCAGCGTTCGGGAAGCTACGCAATATCTTTTCGACCCACATACCACAGTGTCTCAAGACGAAAGTCTTTGACCAGTGCGTGTTGCCAGTGATGACCTATGGTACTGCAACGTGGTCGGCTAAAAATCACCCAAAGGGCAATGGAGAGGGCTATGCTTGGAGTTTCCCTACGTGATCGAATCAGAAATGAGGAGATCCGCAGGAGAACCAAGGTAACCGACATAGCCCGAAAAATTGCCAAACTTAAGTGGCAATGGGCAGCGCACATTGCTCGCAGAACGGATGGCCGATGGGGCCGAAAGGTTCTGGAGTGGCGACCGCGTACCGGAAGACGTAGCGTTGGAAGGCCTCCCACAAGATGGACCGATGACCTTGTGAAGGCCGCAGGAATCCGCTGGATGCGGAAAGCACAGAATCGGTCGAAGTGGAGATGCTTGGGGGAGGCCTATGTTCAGCAGTGGACGTCTTTCGGCTGAAATGATGATGATGGGGACAATGTGATAATAGCCCTCCTCCTAATTTTTATGTTGTTATGCCCGACAGGGCCCACAATGCTCCAAAACGAATGTATGTCTTTATGTACCTACCACCTAAGTTCACATTGTGGAATGCAATAAACGTATTGAGTATTGAATGTCAGAATCCGGACTGTCACTTAGAAATTTACGATAGCAAAACACAATAACACTTTACCCGCCCTGGGAATTGTAACTAAATAAACATGTCATACAGTAAACATAATAAGTATAATCAGCCAATAATGTTCCTACTGCTGGGACACAGGCCTCTTTTCTTCGAGAGGGAGTGGGATCTCTACCACGCGGGCCCAGTGCGGGTTGATAGATGTCGCATGTCTTCGAATTTATGGTTCTAGGACATGCCGGTTTCCTCACGATGTTTCCTTCACCGTTTTGAGAAAATTATTTACACAAAGTTAAGCGCCTGCCCAGGTTCAAACCCATGACCTAACTTATAAGTCGGGGCCATTACCACTGGGCCAACACTGCTCAAGTAAAGTCAATAATTAATTATACAAGCTGAAGGAAGAAAACCGTTGCTATTGACAACCAATTTCCCATAACATGGGCTTTCCTTTTCTCTTTAAATATAATCTCAGTAACAAGACATCCTGTATCCGTTATACAGGGTGACATCGAAATACGCGTAGTCAAGGATGATACCTACTCGTTGTCTACAAATAAATATAAATAGCATAATTATAACGGGAAATAAGGCGTTTTGATTTCTTATTTTTCAAATAAATCATGAGAATAACAGGAAGTATTATTTCAGTATTGTTACGATTATTACTTGCTCTTTCATTATTATTTTGCCTTTACATACATTTTCTTTTTCATGTTTGATTGAACTACAGGAGCTAAACGCAAGTTTTATAATGCCTAAAAGTATATGATCCACTGCAGTAAACAAAATCAGAAAAATATATCAACCCATTTGCAAAAAAAAACGGGCACCTTACAGCCATTAGCTTTTCTATGTTTTTAGTGTGTTGTTGTTGTTGTATGTGATCAATGCTCTCCGTAAGTTACTGGCTGTATGTGAGTCGTACGCGGAGTCTCATGGGTTGACATACAACACCAAATAGACAGAGTATATCGTCTTCAGGTCTGGTGCCAGATGTCCATCTACGGTCCCTCCTCTGTTACTTGGTCACCAATAAACAGGGTGTATAAATTTAAATACTTGGGCCATCTGGTAACAGATTCCCTGAAAGACGATTCAGATTTGGAGAGGGAGCGCAGAGCGTTGTCAGTCCGGGCGAACATGCTGGCCCGCAGGTTCTCTCGATGTACAGTCGCAGTTAATATTGCCCTTTTTAAGGCGTATTGCACAACACTGTACTCGGGGGCCCTGTGGTTCAGATATACCCAAAGGGCTTGCAATGCTCTGCGTATCCAGTATAATAATGCGTTCAGGGTGCTGTTGCGACTGCCACGCTTCTGCAGGGCGTCGGCGATGTTTACCGACGCGCGCACTGACTGCTTTATCGCAGTATGGCGCAAGAAATCTGCCTTGTTACTTCGCAGGATGCGTGACAGTCCCAACATCATTCTGCACTCGATAGCCGCCCGGGCAGATAGTCCGCTTGTTTGGGCGTTAGCCGATCGGACAAGATCTGTTTTAGTTATTAAGTACTAACATAGGCTAAGTAAGATTATTACTAACAAAATGGACCTCATTTGTAGTCTGAATATATAAATAAATAACAATAATAATTAGCATAAATGACTAGAAATTTCTTATTATCTGCTGTGAGACGTAACATTGGCTACACCCCTCTTCCAGCAGCGCTATAATTTTACTAGCTCTTATTGCTTTTTCTGCCATTACAATCGAAACAAAGTTATTATGCGACAAACATAAATTATTCTACTAAAAATAACGAGAAGTTGCCTGATAACCTTTTAACCGCAAACCCGCGATGAAAAGTAAGTAAAAAGTCTCAAACTAGGGATTTTTTTTTTTTTTAAACAAAAGTTTCTGGAATTAACTTTTTTCATACCCAGACCCTTTATTAAGTGCCAGTAACATAGTTTGGCTATTAAAACCACTTTAGAACTAAATGATTACCAATAATGTAGAAAAATCAAAACCATCCGTTTTTTTTTTTTGCAAAGGAGTGTATTATATTCTTTAAGATATATGCTAGATAGACAATGGTGCCGATTCCCTTGTTTATAAACTAAACTAAATTTAGGTTCAGTGCATCTTTTTCTTTCTATTTCATTAAGAAAAGAACAAGTTTATTCCTGTCAAATTAATCAGCGCCTGTCACTACTCCATACAAGTTTAGACGTGATTAAAAACTTGCCTACTAAAATTACGTCAATTTACGTCAAGCGCTGATTAATTTGACAGAAATAAACTAAAATTTATCTTCTGTCCTTTTTTTAATGAAATAATAAGAAAAAGATGCACTAAACTTAAATTTAGTTTGTGAACAAGGGAATTGGCACCTTTGTATTGAAAACTTAATTTGATACGATAGAAAAAAATAACGAAGATACCTCTATAATAAACACGAAATCGTTCTAATTTTTTGTCAGATTATTCTACAAGCAACTTATTAACGTTATAGTATTTTATTTTTTTATCCAACCAATAGATTTTATGTAAATAGATAATTGATTCATATTTTGCAAAAAAAAATAAGTCTGCACCACATTGCAAATATAATATCCTAGTTACTAGATATACATTGCTTTTATCATTTCACCTTCGTAGATTACTGGAAGTCAGAGCCCATTTTTATAATAAAGTGCCTGCTACATGATTGCCAACTGCGTCCCCGACAGAGGTGGCCCTGGTTGTCGACCAGCAGAGCTATTTGAAATTTAGTCGTAAACCACTATTTACACGGTTGTAAACCACCAAGTTCACCGCTGTCAGGACGCGATTGGCGACCGTGTAGCAATCGCTTAAGTTGCAACGCGGCTATATCTGTAATGAGATGCAATCATATCGCACTTCAAATATGTTGTGATGTGATACTGGAAATTATTGTCAAAAGTGTAAATTATTGTCAACCCCCACTACCCTACTCGCGAAGTTTCTTCATCGAAATACTTGTCGAAGTTGACCGAAGTTCGGGACTACACACCAGAGGTCGGAATTAGGTAGAGTTATTTACACTGATTTCATACATCGAAAGAATAAAGTGGATATGCCCCAAATCCCGGGATTCATTTTGAAGAGCAGAAAAATCCCGTGATCTATTAAATAAAAAGTTATTTACTTTTACACAATTTATAGCAAAATCTCACGAGTCTAGGCTAGAAGCAAAAGTATTTTCGTATTTACAAAAAAGGTGAAGTATAAGTATGAGAATTTGCTTAAGACTATTAATAATTTGTATTGTGAATTTAATACTAATAAAAATTGTATGTTAATTTTCTTTGTTTTATTTGGCTTATCTATCTCTGAGGTTTTTATTATTATTTATTTGTAATATTGTTGGTCATACGGGATTGTCTATTAGAAATCCCGGGAAGATCCATATTAATATCAACATTTCGATGCAAGTACATAAATAACTCTACCTAATTCCGACCTCTGCTACACACTCGTGCGACTACAGGACGCTTCGAATCCTACAACGATTGGAAGTCGCCCGAGGCGAGTGGAGGTTGCACGAAGCGAACCGAAGTGCCTTTCTACACTCTCGTATTCGCTTAACTTCGATCAACTTCGCAAGTAGTGTAGTGCAGGCTTTAGAGCATTTGCGAGGTCCACTATACAAATTGTTCTCAGTCCCACGTCAATCCCAAAAGGTCTCCAAATAAAATAAAACTAATGCCAGAGATCATCTAGCAAAATAAAAATAGAATGCCAGAATTTTTCTTGAAATTAAATATAATAAGTACCCCACTAAGCCAATCAAGCTTTAATTTTTTATTTATCAATTAAGATTTAACAGCCTTCTCCGTAAACAGTATTGAAATTAATTAATCTGTCAATACCATAAGAATTTCCATGTTTTCTACACTACCAATGAAAAATACGAATTAAACCTCGTGCAGACTAGCGCGACGCGACACTGGTCACTAGGGTTGCCAATCGTACTATAATATATAGTATTGTACTATATTTCGAGTCTGCGTACTATACTATTGAAGAAATATACAGGGTTACTGGTAACTCGACGTATTCCTTGCAGGACGTCATAGTAGGGTTAAAATGCAACAAATTAAGCCACCAAATGTTCTACCGAAATTCAGTAGTTTTTGAATTAGTTAAGAGTTTTAGTTTTTTTATGAAAAATCCCAGATTAAATCATTTGAAACCAATTTAAAAATGATTTACGGCGCGACTGTACTGAAATTTAAGTTATTATCATAGTTGACGCCGTAGCAGACCTTTGTTAATAATTAAAAGTTCAATAATGCCTAAAACTTTGGCAAATATCACTAACCAAACATTTAATTTTTTGTAATTTTTGCTATTACTTCATAAAAAATGTAGTCTAGTGCAAAAAAAAAATACTACACCTGGTGTACAAATTACTAGGAAAATATCCTTGTCTTATCAGTTATTCAGAAAGGTATGATTGTCAATACTTTTGCATGTGTGCCAGGGAAGAGAAGAGTTTTATGGGGGGCAGGTAAAATTGCGAGACGGTCAACCTATTGTTTCGTATTCGTATTATTCGTAGTTTTTACCTGCGCTTGAACTCCAAACACTCGAGGAGCTTTGTGATTGGTCGCTATTGTTCTCTCGGCAAGACAGGGGGTGCGATTTTGCAAAATTCGGTCGTCAGCGTTAGTTAGTTTCAACTCTACGTCGCGCAAGCTCGTGTTTTGTTACTGGCTATTTCCCTAACTGTTGCTGCGTATCTTGCTCTTGTGCTGTGCTGTGCCTTCATAAGCGCTGACTATAGCTGCATATTCTAATCCTGAATACACTGACATAATGTACTGTTACGGACTTTGTGACGGTAACGCTGCTGAGGCGCGGCGAGAATATCAACTTCGCTTTCCCAACCGCCGACTCCCCCACGTTAGTGTCTTCGGATCGACTTATCGGCGAATATCTGAAACTGGCAGCGTCCAAAGAAGCAGGCAAGTTGACACTGGTCGTTCCCGGAGATACACGGCTGAGGACGAGGAGCTTATTCTTCAACGTTTTATTGACGATCCTAACACATCGACAAACATCGTAGCGCGTGAGCTTGGTATGTCACAGTGGAAAGTCTGGTCTGTAGTTCACTTGTCAGGCCGACATCCATACCATTACCAACCAGTCCAGTCATTAGAAGAAGGAGATCCGCCGAGACGGCTTGAATTTTGTCGTTTTATGCTAAGTGCCGACGCCGACAGCGAAAACTTTTTAAAAAACATTCTGTGGACCGATGAGTCATGTTTTGATCGTGATGGTATCACAAATTACCACAACTTACATTACTGGGCACCGAAAGCAGAAGCAAACCCTAAAAAACTGAAACCAACCGCATCCCAGCGAAGGTTCTCGCTTAATGTTTGGATGGGTATTATTGACGACAAATTAATTGGCCCACATTTTTTACCCCGAACACTAAATGGGGAACTTTATGAAGATTTCCTCAGAAATCATTTATCAGCACTGCTCACGGATGTACCGGAAGAAAGAAGAGCAAACATGATTTACCAACATGATGGATGTCCAGCCCACTTCCGAATCACAATTCGACAATTGCTGGATGAAAACTATCCAAACCGATGGATAGGGCGCGGTGGGCCGATTCCGTGGCCTGCACGAAGCTCTGATCTGACGCCGCTAGACTTTTACGTCTGGGGTCATTTGAAAAATCTAGTTTATGTGACCCCAGTAAATTCAATTGAAGAACTAAGGGAGAGAATTACAAATGCGGCGGACCAGATGAGGGCAACAATCACATCAAGAATAACAAAAACCGAAGTAAGGAAGCGAATAAGAACATGTATTCGAAACCGAGGGCAGCACATCGAACAAGACGTGTGAAATGTGTGTAATTAAAGTTTTTAATATTGATTAAAAAGAATAATAATGTTCACGATTTTGTTTTTGATTTTTCGAATAATCACCTTTTTGTGAAACGCTCGCCTGTACTAAATCAAAAACGATTTTCATAATGTAGTCCATGATTTTGTATTAACTTTCATACCTTTTTGGATAGCTGATAAGACAAGGATATTTTCTTAGTAATTTGTACACCAGGTGTAGCATTTTTTTTTTGCACTAGACTACATTTTTTATGAAGTAATAGCAAAAATTACAAAAAAATTAAATGTTTGGTTAGTGATATTTGCCAAAGTTTTAGGCATTATTGAACTTTTAATTATTAACAAAGGTCTGCTACGGCGTCAACTATGATAATAACTTAAATTTCAGTACAGTCGCGCCGTAAATCATTTTTAAATTGGTTTCAAATGATTTAATCTGGGATTTTTCATAAAAAAACTAAAACTCTTAACTAATTCAAAAACTACTGAATTTCGGTAGAACATTTGGTGGCTTAATTTGTTGCATTTTAACCCTACTATGACGTCCTGCAAGGAATACGTCGAGTTACCAGTAACCCTGTATAGTACGCAAAAATACTATATATTCAACACTGAAATCTACTCTACTACTCTGAAATAACAATATTAAAGAAATCTTTGCAAAAGTAAAGGAATGTAGAGAATTTACTGACAAAACTACAGGCCAAACAAGGCAACATATTTGAAAAAATACTGAAAATAAGTTATTATGTTTATCCCGCCACTTTGGCATTCACAGAAAGGAAATTGTCGGTTATGAATGCGAAATGGCTAAAAGAAAGAAACAGAAGCGTATCTCATTATAAAAGTGTACTATATTTTTATAGCTTATTTTGAAAAATACTATATTTCGCCGAAGAAATTTTGGCAACCCTACTGGTCACACACACAATTGTTCTACCGTGAAGTTTTCTTAAAAATTGTTTTGTTAGAGTCGCGTTGCGTCGTCTCATCTAAGGTTGTAAAACGGTAAAATTACCCTGGTACAATACGGTAAACAATGTTATTTTACGTAATTTACGGTAAAATATGGTAATTTTCAGTAAAAATGTAGAATAGAATAGAATAGAATAATTATTTATTTGCATAGAAAGTAGGTACAGAAAATGCATATGTTTTATAATTAGAGATCCTTATACTTTCTACCTTAAATTAGGCATGCAAACATTTAGTACAAGTGCTTAATAGTCTAAAAATACTGTCAATATGAAAATTCTTATAATAATATGGTCAATAAAATAAAATAAAGATTTAAAGATATCAGGATTCATTAGGTAACTATAAAGTTTTATCATTTAGAAATTCACAAATGGAGTAATAACATTTATCAATTAATAAGACTGACAATTTCTTTTTAAACAGTGGAATTGATTCGTTTTTTATTCCATCGGGTATTTTGTTAAAGATAACCGGGCACATACATATAACACTTTTCCTTAATAATGCAGTGTTATGACCACTAACACATAGCATGTTTGTATACTGCTTTCTAACTGGACGTCACACAACTTATTAAAAAGATGCATATTTGATTTTACAAAAACAGCTATTTCGAAAATGTAAAGTGAATGTATTAAACGTACTCATACAGTCATACCCACTAAAACACTACAATGTCACTATTTCACTATTAACGGACAAATGGATTTGAATTAAATTTTCTAGAGATATAAGCAGTATTGGAACTTAAAAAAAACAGAAAACTGGGCTCGTGCGACTCATGTGTACTAAAAATCCCTAAAACTTAATTCTCAAGTCAAGAATTCAAGATATGAATCACACCATGACATGGATTATAATAATATCATCTATGTGCAGAGGCAGAGCAGAGAACAGCACAAATTAAAATTTAAAACTTCATAATTATGTCGCCGGTAATTTTGTCGTAATTTATATAAATGACCGTAAAATACCCGTATTTATTACGTAATTTTGCAACCGTCGCGTCACGCTAGTCTGCACAAGGCTTTATTCTGTGAAACTCTAAAATCTTTGAGTGTTTATTTACTTATTGAATACCCCAAGGTTACGAAAAATACGGGCTTATTAAATAACTAGCTTCTGCCCGCGACTTCGTTCACGTGGAAGTCGTAAGATACCACAATATACTACAATAACAGCCACATTTTTATAAAACATCCCTGTATACCTACTACATTTGTAGTTTTATTCTCAGCAGTCAAAATATGCAGAGTCAGGAATGGTGACTTGGGAGCAAGCGACGTACAGTTGTCCGTGTGAGAAGCAGCTTGTTCTGAGGTTGACACCCGCAGCTTTCAGCCTTCGGTGTCGGATCCTGTGACTTGTTGATCGCAAAGCATACGTTCGCAGAGAACTGCATGCGCTTGAACTGATAATTTTGGGGAATTAGTGGTATACGCGCTATAAACACTGTCTTACCATCGCTATAACCTGTTAGAATTTCCACCTCGATGACGTTTCTCTGCAAAGACGTGACTTTGAGCCGGGTTCCGTTACACAGATGTACAACCGGAAGTCCACTTGCCATTTGCGAATTGAGAAATTCTACGGGGTAATGTGCGGCATCATCTTCATCCACATCAGTATTAATGGAGGTGTATATCACTTCACTCAATTTGTGAAAGAATACTGTGGTTGATCGCTGCAGCTTGATCATTTTCGGAGTTAAAATGGAAACACGCCCAAGAATTCTCTTGGTACGGTATTTGACTGATGTCCCGTATACCAGACGAATAAGATCTTCTTAAGTGGGATCTACTTTACCAAGAGTCTCTGGTAGAGTGCCTCGAACAACTTTTAGAAGAACATCGGAGAATTCTTGAGCATTTGAATTCCCGCCAAGCCGAGCTCGTATGATGATGGTCAAGCGCAGTTTATGAACTCTCGACCGTAGAGTCGACCTTTTCAACGAAGTATTCACTTTGTCAGTCAGGACTGTAACACCACCCATCATGTCTTGGTTCCTGCGGATGTCCTGCAGGGTTCTATTTACAGCTTCCACTGCTTTCCTTTTTGCCATAATGCATTCATCCCATACGATGAAGCGCAATCCCTAAGCACACATCCCTTGTTACTGTTGCGTGACACCCCACAAACAGGCGTTTCGTTGCTCTTTAAATTGATGGGAATCTTAAACATGGCGTGCGCTGTTTTGTCACCAGAAAGCAGTGTGGCAACGATTCCAGAAGATCCACACACAGATTTTAAAATCGCTAGGACAAATCTGCTGTCAAAATCTGTAAAATTCCTTTTATTCCTATAGTCTTTAGCTCTAAAATGATCAGAACACAACCTTGAATGTTTTGTGACTGTAAAGTACTTGTAACGTAGCAGTTTCCCATAGCTTACGAAGTTTTTCTTTTTAACCAACTTCAAAAAAAGGAGGTTTCTCAATTCGACCGTATATATATATTTTTTTTATGTGTGTTCGCGGATAAATTTGTCGTTTATGAACCGATTTTGATGATTCTTTTTTTGTTGGAAAAGAAATATTTCAAAAGTGGTACCATGATAAGGAAACCAGGATCTGATGATGGCATCCCAGAGAAATAGAGGGAACTCTTCAAATATTATAGGCAAACCTATGGCAATTTGGGTATTTTTTATAGTAACTCGTGCAGTTGCTCTTGGAAAGCACTATTTGGTTAAGTGGAACTGATGATGATGACCACAAATAGCCACCGGAACTACTAAATAATAAGTGTTTCACGGGTTGCGATTTGATTACTTTAATAGGTTGCAATGCAATTTATGCTCGTCACAATGCATATGGAGAAGTGGAGTTGATGGTGAAGTACCAGGAGAACTTTCAATGATGAACGTCCCTGGATCGGGAAAAGCAATATTTTGTAAAAGGTGATGAGCAGTTGGCATTAAGCTAATATAACTTAGACAAATTACAAATTGACCCACTAAAAAGCGAGAAATAAAAACTTTTTACAAAAAAAAAAACAATCGACTCGTATTACAAAATGTAAAAAAAAGAAAAACAAAAATAAACCGTACTTGGGAATCGATCTTACAACTCCATGGTTACAAAGCAATCGTCCAACCGCTGAGTTAATTGCTTCGTTGAAATTTACCTAAAATAGCCGTTCCTATATATTTCATGATTGACTGCTTAGTTCCATAAAGGTATAGTGTGATGATAATCATTTAAAAAGTTAAATCAAAAACCATCTACAGTATCCTAATCTTTTGGCGCGTTTTTTTCCAAAAATACGAACATAATATAATATTGCTCGTCCCCTATAGTAAATAGCGTGATCGTTTATACCCTACAATTTGACCAGACTTATAGGGAATACCTATGCAAAATTTTAACATAATCTATCCGGTAGAATTTGCGTCACGTTAGAACATACAAATACGATATAATGTAATATTGCTCATCCCCATAGAAAATAGCGTGATAGTCTATACCCTACAGTTGAAATAGACAAACATTTTGAAAACTAAATTTTCTGCATAAGAATCGATCCCAGACCTCGTAGCAATAACTTTCTTTCAAAATATTCAATGTACAATTTTAACTTCGCTATGATTTTATTATATGTATGGATACATAATCAACAAAAAAAAATAGTAGTACAAAATGTGAAAAAAAAAGAAAAACAAAAAACCGTAGTTGGGAATCGAACTTACAACCCCATGTTTGCGAAGCAACCGTCCAACCGCTGAGTTAATTGCTTCGTTGAAGTTTCCCTAAAATAGCCATTCCTATATATTTCATGATTGACTGCTTAGTTCCATAAAGGTATAGCGTGATGATAATCATTTAAAAAGTTAAATCGATAATCATCTGCAATATCCTAATATTTCGGCGCGTTTTTTTCCAAAAATACGAACATAATATAATATTGCTCGTCCCCCATAGTAAATAGCGTGATAGTTTATACCCTATAGTTTGACCAGACTTATAGGGAATACCTATGTAAAATGTTAACAGAATCTATCCGGAAGAATTTGCGTCATGCTGGAACATACAAATACGACATAATGTAATATTGCTCGTCCCCCATAGTAAATAGCGTGATAGTTTATACCCTATAGTTTGACCAGACACACAGGGAATATCTATGTAAAATTTTATCAGAATCTGTCCGGTAGAATTTGCGCTATGCTGGAACATACATACAGACAAACAGACAAACAGACAAAAATTCTAAAAAAAATATTTTCGGCATTAGAATCGATCCCCGACCTCGTAGCAATTACTTTTTTTCAAAAATATTCAATGTACAGTTTTGACATCGCTACGATTTTATTATATGTATAGAAAATGGTTAAATGCATTTGTTCTTGTTATTGTTGTTTGCTTGTTACAATTTTTTTTATTATTCTAGTCAGCAATCGTCATTTTGTTTATGTTTTGATTGTTTGTTTGTTTTTATTTGTTAATGTTGCAACACACAAGCAAAATTGTAAATTGTCTTTGGCCTTGACATCAAGCAATAGACAAAGTCAAACTTTTATTAGTTTAGAATTATGAATACGAGGCTTTTGGCTAATTAGTAAATGTGTATTTTATCATTTTTTTTAGGGTTCCGTAGTAAACAAGGAACCCTTATAGTTTCGCCATGTCCTTCTGTCTGTCCGCGGCTTAGCTCATAGATTATCAGACGAGGCCCCGCGTGATGTAACGTAACTGTCAAGTCCCGCGGTTTGACATTGACGCGCGCTCCACGTTACATTCGACATTTAAAAAAGTCGGTTTTATCTGTCATGTTTTGAATTTTTTTTTTTCTAATTGACGAGACTATCCGTCAGGCCATAGAGTAAGACAGCCCACAGAACATATTAGCCCTTATTTTTAGAGCACAAAAGAGTTTAAATCCGCTTGAGTCGACTGGTATACACGGTTATACATCAAGCTATACATTTCCAGTTTATGCTGATCTCGCATTGTATAGGATTTCCGTACAATGCAAGGTCAGCTTAAACTGGAAATGTATAGCTTGATGTGTAGGTGTGTGTACATATGTGTACCACCGGGGCTTGACGGGGTACTGGCAACTGGCGCACTGGTACATATATGTACTAGACAGTCCCGTCTGGTACCTAAATAAATTATGTAACGGTATGCAATTTAAAGAACTCCTTGATGGGCGAGTCCTATTACTGGCTGGACGTACGACGCGTTGCGTGAGCTCAGTACAGAACACGCAAGCTAACCACTCAAGGTAAAGGTGCAAAGGAGTCACGCTAATGATAGCGTGACTGTCTGTCATGTCCTGGAAGGAATTTAATTTTACCACCCGTCTCTACCAAATCATGCCATGCCATGTCATCACCCCAAAAAGATCGGCTGGATTGACAGTAGTATTCAATTGAATAATAAAAACGGCCAAGTGCGAGTCGGACTCACACACGAAGGGCTCCGATATACTCATCTACGATATATTTAGCAAAAAACGCCGAAAAAAAACACATTTCTCATGTCCCTTTATTATTTATTGCGACTTATATAGAAACACACCATCTGTGAAAATTTCAACCGTCTACCTATTACGGTCCATGAGATATAAGCCCGCTGATAGACAGACGGATGGACAGAAGGACAGCGGAAGCTTAGTAATAGGGTTTCGATTCACACTCTTCGGGTACAGAACCCTAAAAACAAATTGTTTTTACGAAAAATCCAAATAATTTTGTTTAAAGGTCATCAGCACACATATCAACTCTGAAAGGGATCGTGACTGTATCGCCTTTCACCTCGCCGTCAAACAGGCGTCAACCTAACGTAAGCACGTAACCAAAGCGGATCAGCAGCTCCAATACGTCGCCGTCGACTCGGCTACGGCTAGGCGACGCCACGCTTACGGCTCGTCGTAAGCGCGCGTGGCAATAGTGTGCTGTAGGCAAGGCCGCGGGAGGGGTGAGAGGGGTAAGGGTGGACGAAAAGACGTAAGCTCAGGCACGGAGAGACGTAAGCGCGGGGACGAGGAGCCGTAAGCGCGGAAATTGCAAGTTGACCAGCACCGCACCGCGGTTCGTGAGCTTGTCCCGAGGTGAGGCGATTACGTTACGATTCCGATTAGTGTGCGTTGCAGTAGGGAGTTTCATACAAAGAATACTGAATGGCTCGAGTTGATACGGTGACGATCCCTTTCCGAGTTGGTATGTGTGCTATGGTCTTAATCCGGAATTCACGCTGACACCAATTAATATGTAACTACATAGAATGAACAAACACCGGTTTATAGTAGTGGATAAAAGACAATGTTCAGGACCAATAAGGTCACAAAATAAAAAGCGGCCAAGTGCGAGTCGTACTCGCCCATGAAGGGTTCCGTAGCAGCAAGTAACATTGAATGAAAGGTAAATTGCGGTTTACGATTTATGACGTATTAAAAAAAAAAAACTACTTGCTGGATCTCGTTCAAACTAATTTTCGGTAGAAGTTTATATAGTAATGTACATCATATATTATTTTTAGTTTTATCATTCTCTTATTTTAGAAGTTACAGGGGGGGGACATACATTTTACCACTTTGGAAGTGTCTCTCGCGCAAACTATTCAGTTTAGAAAAAAATGATATTAGAAACCTCAATATCATTTTTGAAGACCTATCCATAGATATCCCACACGTATGGGATTGATGAAAAAAAAATTTTTGAGTTTCAGTTCTAAGTATGGGAAACTCCAAAATTATTTGTTTTTTTTCTATTTTTGTGTGAAAATCTTAATGCGGTTTACAGAATACATCTACTTACCAAGTTTCAACAGCATAGCTCTTATAGTTTCGGAAAAAAGTGGCTGTGACATACGGACGGAGAGACAGACAGACAGACCTGACGAATCTATAAGGGTTCCGTTTTTTGCCATTTGGCAACGGAACCCTAAAAATCAACTTTACACAGGTGGTGATGGTGGTCTTTACTTAAAAATATATTTCAACCATGGGTCCTCTTACATTTATAATAAACTGCCGATACATTTAAAAGAATTACCCATCAAAGTTTTAAAAGAAAGTTTACAAAACTGCTACTGGGTAAGTGTTACTACGCAATTAAAGATTTTGTTGATGACAAAACTTTCTGTCAGTGGTGTTTAGGCTGTCTTCTTTGTGATTTAATTTACTGACATTTCTATCTTTCTAACTTCTTTTTTTGCCATTTTTTAAATTTATGGACATTTGTGATAGAATTTATGTCCATTTTAAATTTAATTTGTTGAAATTTGTAATCGAATTTTCTGTAATTTTTTAGTTTAAGTTGACATTTGTGCCTGATTCCGAATGTTTTTTTGAATAATATAAGTATTTTTAATAATGATAATAATGTTGCTTAGTGAATGGAATGCATTTTGTTTTCTTTGTATTTTTTTTCTTTTATGTTTTTTTTTTTTTGTCTAGTAAAATAATGTACTATAATTAAATAATTTTGCATGCCTTAAGGCAAAATGTATCGGGGCTCTCATCAAAATAACCATCATATATATGTCGGAGCGCCGAGCTCACAATCATCGTCAGAAGGGTAATTATATCAATTAAATTATTCATTATTTAACTGTCTCTCTACTTCGTGGGCAAAGGAAACGCGTGAAGTAATCAGTCTAACTAGAAAAGGCTACAAGTAACTTATAATCAACGCTTTTCTTAAATGAATTAGAAGGGCGTAACGAGTCCGCGGGTCGCGCACAGTCGATCTCGCGGTCTCAATGGAACTGACTGCCTGATCCAGGCTACTCTGATGCTAAACTCTTATCGTCTTAAAACGTTCTCACGAGAAAATGCAAGCCGACCCCCGGCCACGTTCGACGCAATCAGATTTACGTCGTCGCCTTTCATATCGGAAACAATTATTCATTATTTAATATCAATAAGCTCTAAGCGCTAACAAAGACCACCATGGTCTTGAGAGTTAGACGAGGTGTGAATGACATCTTCGTCTCACGCTGATAAGAACTGGACGAGGTGTGAGCTGACACCATCGTCTCGCGCCGACATATATATACCTACATTATTGGCAAATAAATGATTTCTGTTTCTATTTCATGCATATTGTGAAACATTTCGTGACTGGCAGTCTGACAGACTGACAGTATAGTGAAAAACGACCTTCGTTTCCTAACCCGAACGAAGTGTGGGTCGATGATCTGTGATACTCGGTATTCCCGACATTGCTGTCAATATTTCTCGGTATTTTATCCGAGAAATAGTTCCCCGAGAAATTGTTGTTGTTGGTTTGAGTTGAAAAATAGTTTAAATCCCTGGAACAAAAGTCAGGCTAACTTTATTTAATCCCTTCATTGGAAAAAATAAACTTTTCAGTTTATTAAAGCTTTAGCATAACACCACGTTTAGGTATTCCCCGAAGGGTTAGGCTATAGATATAAGGCCGGTTTAAAATCAATTAAACCAATCAGTTTAAAACGAAAAAACCGTTTAAAACCGAAATAAACCATTGTTTTCGATTTAAAACGGTTGGTGTTGATGACTATGTTTTTCTTAATTATAACTACATTTTCTTAATTTTACCGAGGTAGGGATATAACGGAGTACCTATAAACTGTGTAATTTTTTTTTAAATGTGTGATATACATAAACTACCCAAAAATAAAGTAGGTATACCTACTTACATATTTAAGTTTTCGTGTAGTAGGTAATGTAGGTAGGTACTTTCTATTGATTTTCTATAAACCAAAAATTGCCTGTAATGAAGTGAAAAACACAGTTCTTTTATTTTTGTTGGCGAGTTTTCAACCGTTTAAAACGATTTATTTGGGGTTTTAAACCGCAACATTTGATTTAAAACGTTTTAAATCGGTTGTTTTACATCTATAGGTTGGGCAGAGGTGTACCAGTTATGTTTAAAAGTCCCCTGCTGATTGCCATCAACACGTCGTGTCATAAATCGAACAAAATGTGTGACTCCAGGTTTTTATTAATTATTTGTCTGTCTGTGATGTCTTGTTTATACCTTTTTATTTGGCTTTTTGTAGTAGTTGGGTTTTAGTTTTTAACCGACTTCCAAAAGGAGGAGGTTCTCAATTCGATTATATGTTTTTGTGTGTTCGTTACGCGATTACTCCGCCAATTATGAATTGATTTTAATGATTATTTTTTGTTTGATAGGTCATACTTCAAACGTGGTTCCGTATAAATTTTATTAACTTGGCTTGGATAGTTTTTGAGTTAGCTTCAATAATACGTATCTTTCCCGTGGCTGATATGATAAATTCCTGTCACTGTTATTTTACAAAACAGGCAGTGTTATTGGAATTTGTGTGGGGTAGGTACCACAACTAAAAAGAGAAAAATAAAAACTTTTTACATAAAAAACAACCGACTTCCAATAAAAACACTACAAAGTGAAAAATAACTTTAATTTCCGAAGTCGGTGGCAAAAACGAAAATTCAAAACCAAAGACACCGACTTCCGAAATTTAAGTTATTTTTCATTTTTTTGTGTTTTTATTGCAAGTCGGTTGTTTTTTAAAAAGTTTTTTTATACCTTTTAATTTTTACCTCATGTCGTCAAATGATCTTTTACGAAAAAAAAAACAATTCTACTTACGTGTAAATGAAAATGACTTTAATAATGTGCCACACAAGGTCGCTATTTGAAGACCAGGTCGCGATGCACTGAACCAGGTACTCCAAATCGAAGCGAAGGGGCACCGACTTTTCAGTTGTCAGCACGATCAGCTCTGGGGCATCTGTTGACAACAAAATAATGATTAATCTCTAAGAGACACACCAAAAAACATTGTGAAGAAACCTCCACTTATAATTAGCTAGCTTTTGCCCGCGGGTCGCCCGTGTAGCTACCATGTACTACCTGGATAACCCAAGTTATGGTCTACCCGTGTACCAAAGGAAAATACCGTCCAATATAGGACAACCTGTATCAAACAAAAAGTCCGCTATCACAACCAAACCTAATACTAATTAACTGTTGAGGGTCGTTAGTGAGGATTGGAGCAGTCCGATCCACAGGTATTGGCTCGAAGTCCATCGGAGTGCCAACAGACGATAAAGATTGTGATATTTTGGTTTGTTTTTGTTAGATAGTGATACTGTAATGTAATTAAATTTTATTTTAATGACTACTCAGTTATAATGTAATTTATTTTATGATTGTATGGAATTTTGAATTTTAATTTTAATGTACACATAATATTATAATGATTTAATGAATTGTAATGTACTTATTTTGTTTTATTGATTAATGAATTTAATTAATTGTATGTATTTATGATTAGTAAGTATTTTGAGACTTGGTGCCTTATTAACTAAATAAATAAATAATTCATTTGGAAGATAATTCAATGCACTTCCTAGATTGCGAACAATTTTTTTTTTTCCGAGTTTTTTTTTAACTTGTCATTTACCTACATAATATTTTGAGGTTAAGTTCGAGAAGTAGGTATCGCGACGCTCCGCGACTTGTAGCGCGACTTTGTCCTCTCGTGATTACATGGCTGGTGTTTTAAAATGTTATATTGTTGTCTCAATTTTAATAAGGTTCAAAATACAAAAACTGACTGAATGGTTTAATAATAATAATAATTGTTAGGAGGTTCCTCTATTAGGAGCCATACCACCGGTAGCTTGGTTCCTGTTCCCAATACCGGTGGGCTACAATTTTTTATATTTCTTTTTTTAACACAATTATTTAAAAATGTAAATGATATATGTGTCGGATCCGGTCATTAGTACGGACACGATACGAATCGCAAGCGCGCCACTGGCGACATCAAGTGATGTACACACACCAGAAAGCGCGCTTCTACAGAGTCGTGATGTTTTAAGGCCACGGCGAGGAGGGGGCTTCAGCCTCTGATCGCATCAGAGTGAAGACGTCGTGGAACTGTTCTCGATTCGTTGTTAGTTATTGTGTTAATTGTAATTTGTGATCATTGTGTTAATTTGCGATTTTAATAAAACGCCGTCGCACCCAGTGTGTGTATAATTTAGCTAGTGTGATTAATTTGATAGTAAATTATTATGTGGTCTGAACTGCAAACTGTTTTTTATTGCGCATTAACCAACAATACCCACACTACGCCTACAGTAGTTAAAATATCGCTGATGATAACGAAAGAGTCACATACCAGTCTCCGACATAAGTATATAGATGAAATAATAATAACAAAATAATCCATTTAAGCTTGGATCAAAGTTGGAACTCATTTTGTAATCAGACGGAGAAAGTTCTATTTTCACCTTAATTCGCCACTTTGTTCACAAACAACCAATAAACTTCAGCACAGTACCTATACCTATATATTTTTGTAAACACGCCGAGAAATAAACTCAAATAAATTTCTGAGATTGAACTAAGCTCCTTCCTAATTAATTATCCTAAAACATTCTGTCAAATCAAATTGAAACAAATCAAAGTTAATTGGCATTTTCGTAAGCCGTTCAAGGAAATTTCCGAAAACAATTTAACATGTACTTACCAAGTTGAGGCAATTCGGGAAAGTTTCTATTGCTATCAAAAACTTGGATCCTGATCTACATGAGTATTAAAAAGTTTTAGTTATTGAGGATTACCAGAGGTATTAAAATGATTAATTTTAATAGCTTAATAATAATCTTCTTATAATATCCCCACTGCTGGAGTACGGGCCTCCTCGTGAGAGGTAGTGGGCCGTACGTAATCCACTACGCCGCGGCCCAGTGTAGGTTGGTGGATATCACATGTCTTCGAATTTTTGGTTTAGGAAATGCCGGTTTTCTCACGACATTTTCCTTTATCGGTTTGAGAGCAGTGTTAATTGAATAATCTACACATAGTGAAGTATCTGTATTGGTTCGAACTTACGACCTACAACACGTAAGTCGCGGCAGTTTCAACAGTGGTGGCACCGTTCATTAGCCCAAAATATCAGCAAAAAAAACGAAAACGGTGAAGGAAAACATCGTGAGGAAACCGGCATGTCCTAGAACCAAAAATTCGAAGACATGTGACATCTGCCAACCCGCACTGGGCCCGCGTGGTGGATTACGGCCCTCTCACAGAGAGGAGGCCTGTGTCCCAGCAGTGGGAAAATTTATAGGCTGATGATGATGATGATGATCAGCAAAAAGTAAAGAGCCAAACAATATTTCTCCATTATAATACTACTCAGTAGCATCATCATTATTACACCAGTCGTAATGCCGTCCAATGCTGAACATAGGTCCCACAAAGATCTTATCCGCCCGCCATCTTTGAAAACCTTAGACAAGTGGCAAGTTTTTTCAAAGCGTTTCGTATCACTGAACCTGACTTGGTTTCCGTTCGTCTTTTTCGGGTGACCACTGAAAATCAGCGCTGTGCTGTGGGTCCCCCATAGCACAGCATTATGCTGAGTGGAAGCCTTCTTGTCACAGTCATGACGTGCAGCTGCCGATTATTTCTATTTTATACTCATGATTACATTTACATGTAGATGAGAAAGAATAAGAACTTCCTGCCCGGACCATCTCTCAGTAAAATTACACTCCTGTGATAGTAATGAACCAACAAGATGTACCTGCCCAAGCCTTGGGCAAGTCAAACACATCAGGTACCTCGGCGTTCACATAGATCAACACCTTAGCTGGTCAAAACAAATAGAGCATGTAAGTGGTCGGGTAAGAAAGCTTATACACATTTTCAAAAAAATGGGCCGGATTGCTAACAACACTGTTTTGAAAATGCTTTATCACACACTCTGCCAATCTGTTCTCAACTACTGCATCATAACATGGGGTGTAGCACATAAGACGCATCTAATGAAAGTGGAGCGCGCTCAACGGGCTCTTCTTAAGGTAACTCACAAAAAACCAATGCGCTTCTCGACTGACACACTGTACCAAGAGACTGGTGTTCTGCGTGTGCGCCAATTGTACATTATGGCAGTCGCACTGAGGTACCACAAAAATGCCCATAGCGCCTTAACATACACCAACGTGCGCTCTCTTAGAAATGCAAATAATCCCAAATGGCATAAACCTAAATGTAGACTCTTTTTTGGCAATAGATGCTTTCTTTATATGGGACCATTTATTTACAGTAAGCTCAACAGTGAAATGGATATACTGACCATGACTAGAAATAAATGTAAAAATCACCTTCCAAAATTTCTGGCAGGAATGGACTACGAAAGCACAGAGAAGTTCCTTAACTCATGAGCACAACACACACATTCATCACACTAATACATAAAGGTCGACTTGGACCATACGAGCGTAAGCTTTTTCTGTACCCACTTTTCTGGTGTCCCTTTGTCTAAACGAAGTGGGAGTATTCTTTCGTTGGTCTATCCATACCTGCAGAAATGTTGGGGATGTCAGGAAAGGATTTGCTCTTACCTTGTCTTATCTTCGTTTGGTCCAAACCCACCTTAACTCACTCATTCATCACACATCCACACCACACACGTATACAATACACCAAACACGTTTAAATATAATGCATGTAACTTTATTACAATATTTTAAGGTGAATTTATTGTACTAGAATAACACTCGATTATTGTCACTTCATAAATCTTACCGACTGATGTTACTTAAGTGCCTACATATAGTACCTACTATGTATTAGAGTTGTAAGACGAAAGAGACTAGTCTCCACGACACAGGGAATCCTAGTGTGGAGGCTAGTGCTATTTGAATTTGTACTGTTTACTTGAACAATAAAGTTTTTATATTTTTTATATTTATATGTAATTTGTTTAATTTTGTGATTACTCTTATCTTTTTCTGATTACTTTTACGTGTTTCTGTGACAAATAAACCTAATTTTCTTTCTATTTCTGCAATGACTTTCAACCGGATTGACATAAGTTTTTTAGTTGCTTAAGGTACCATTCTGTACCTGACCGCAGGAGGCAACTGCAGGCGACGTGTCGCGGCGGCATGTCGCGGCAACACGTCACGACGTCAACCCAACTACAGGAGCGAGAGGAAATGGGAAGCCGTCACCTCCTTCTGCGAAGCAGTAATGCTCGCGAAGGAAGAGGCAGAACGCGTGAGGGAGAGGCAAATTTCGCATCCTCGCGCCCCTAACCGCCGCACGAGGAGACGCCCTGGGCTTCGGGAATCACAGGCAGATTTCCGGCCACACGAGGCGCGGGCTTGCGGACGGTGAGCAATAGGTAGCTCGCCGTCCCATAAGCCCGGGTCGATGGCGCGTTGTGTTCCACGCGCTCCTCAAAGAGATGTCAGCAAAATTGACGGGTTCCGCTAGGGCCAATGCCTGCCGGGGTTGCGAATAAGGCCGAAAGGGACATCGCGGCCCCCCGGCAACATGGCAACTGAAGGAACACGGGTGGGTTTTAGTCAATAAGAGTGACACGCCCTCCCGCTCCGCCCAAAGAGAGAGAAGTTATTTGATAATTTCCCACCCTAAAAAGTAGATAGAAGATAGAAAAACGTGACTATCGCTCGAGCGTTGGCGGCACTACTAGTCTGCGGTCGGGCTGCACGTGTCGTCTGTCACTCGCCCGTAGCTGCCGACGACGTGTTGCTAGCTACGAAAGGTATTTCATAGAAACCAGTCGTGTCGCGGTGACACGTCCCCTGGAGTTGCCTCCTGTGATCGGAAACGGAATGGTACCTTTAATGTCAGTCCCGTTACATTTTCGACTTTCCCATCTTCGCTATCGCTGAGAGTCACTTTGTGTAACCCCTCACGTCATCACAATGTTTCTGTGAAACTTATGAGCGATCCCAATCTACTCGTTTCATTATCATCTGCCTAGCCTTTTCCCAACTATGTTGTGGTCGGCTTCCAGTCTAACCAGCTGAATACCAGTATTTTACAAGGAGCGACTGCCTATCTGACCTCCACACCCCAATTACTGGATAACACGATATCCCTTGGTAAGACTGGATGTCAGACTTTTGGACTTCTGAAAACCCTTAACAACTGTCAATGATCTATAAATGACAGCCGGAACCAACGGCTTTACGAGCTTTCTGAGGCACGGAGGGGTCTTGGTATGTACAGATGGTCACCCATCCATAGACCAAGATATGTTGTCATAAAAAAAGCGTTTTTTGTATATGTCACGGCTAAAACCCGAAGTGCGGCTACACCTAGTGTTAGCAGGCTACAACTAGGTGCGGCCGGTAGCAGTTGGTTAAATTAAGCTGTAGCAAATGAAAATGGCTGAAAGGTAGGTTAGATTAGGTTAGAACTGTGACCACATAACACACCGCCAAGGTCCATTTAGGCAAGTTTAACCAACTGCTGCCGGCCACACCTAGTTGTAGCCAGCTAAAACAAGATGTAGCCGCACTTCGGGGTTTAGCCGTAACATACCGGATGATTTTTTTACCGTCTCGAAATTTTTACAAGGTGTTCTACCCACGAATATAAACAACTTTCACTATGGGAGCAACTCTGAAATCACGAAAAAAAAATCAGCTGTTTCATACATTTTGATCAGGTATTGAACTTTTGTATAAACAGCAGATATTTTTTTTTTCGTGATTTCAGAGTTGCTGTCACAGTGAATGTTGTTTATATTCATGGGTAGAACACCCTGTAAAAATTTCGAGACGGTAAAAAAATCACCCAGTATACATCGGAAAAGATCAGATACGCTATGGCGACTGGGTCAGTAGGCACGTTTATGTAGGTAATACTTTATCAGTATACGAATGTATTTTTACTTGGTAATGTAAAAACTGTGTAGTACTTATCAATTTTACACACTGGAATACTTAAAAACTGTTTGCGTCACCACTCATTCAGAGATAAGCATCCTTTTAATTTGCAGCTGTAGCAGAAGCCCTGAAAGTGGTACTTGTATCTTTCACGCTCATTCATTTAACATTCAAGTGGATTTCATTTAGCAACTTATGTACAGCCCAGCGAGTTTTAAAGTATAATCTGTACTAAAATTATCTAATTAAAATGTAAACAAATGGCTGAGAAAATGTACCTTTTTGCGAATTTGTAGACTCTCATAAAAATGTAGTAGGTACTTTGATTTGATTATTTTAATACATAATTTAAGAGTAAACAAAAAAAAACGAGCGAGCCTTACAGTACTCGCATATGATGTGTAACATCTGACATCTTACCTTGGTAATAAGCAACATTAAGGGGGCGGGATCTCGTCAAGGTCGTTTTTGACAGCCAACTCTAGCACCGCGTGCGCGTGTGTTGGATCATTAAGTTCCCTTCAAAATGATTGAGCTAAATGGTGCTGATCCATGCGTCATGTTCGTGAACGGGCGCAGTCAGTAGGGACTGGTCATCTCTTAGCTGCCACGGTTTATTTTAATTTATTTAAATTTTTAAATTGTTATTATATTTTTATTACGGACGCTTTTAACGTGCACGTCTTTCTACATTGTTCTCACATGTATAAGTTCAACACGAATGATGTAACCAATATTTTGTAACAATATTATGATTTAAAAGAGTGTCGTCCGTGGAGTTTCTTGCCCGTTCTTCTCCATAGGTACCTACTACGCTTTGGAATAGGCAACTAGCTTCATTTTTCTGACTTACCGACCCCTTGACAATTCAAAAGTACTTGTAATTGGTTTATTTAAAATAAATGCTTTTAGTTGAGTTGAGTTGAGCTTATTGGTCAAATCAAATAGCGCGCGGTTTCCTGTTTCCTGTTACACACTTCCGTTGCTATTTACGAAATCAATAACAAAGATTTGATTATTTTGATTTTGATTGCAGGAAACCGAGAGGAAGATAACACATAAAAAAAATACATGGCGCAGAAACCGACCCCTCCGGGCGAACGCGGTCCTTAACCGGTTAAACCCGAAATTCTAATTATAAATTACCTTCAAAAATATAAATTTAATTTAAATATTTAATCCTATCGTACTAAAATATTTTAATTTATAAAATTAACTATGTATGTTTTTCATTTGACAAATTGATGTTATGTTGATAATTTTTCAATTACAATTTTAATAATGTTATTCAAACTATATTCCTTGGAAAAAATAGTGAGATTATAAGGTAACAGCTTAGATAAATGTGTTACTAATTCTTTTTAGTGATTACTGATTACGTAAGAAATCAACCCGAACAGGGTTTGTTTACATTTTCATCAAATATTCTTGAACAGACTATAGGTACCCATGAGGAATTAATGATAACATGAATACGACAAAATGAACATTTGAATGAACATCACTGTAAACCGTAAATGTAAATCTCCAACTCCATCCTGAGGACCATAGCGTTGAGGTACGGTACGATTCTCCTTTGTTAGGAGATGTTGTTCGAAGATGCATATCGAACAACAGCCTTGTTTCGAAATAGATATAAGTTTACTAACATAGATATAAGTTTTCTTTTTGTTTCATTTCAATTCATCAACCTATAAATGTTCCCACTGCTGGGACACAGGCCACCTCTCTGTGAGAGGGAGTGGGCCGTAATCCACCACGCGGGCTCAGTGCGGGTTGGTAGATGTCACATGTCTTCGAATGTTTCGCTTCACCATTTTGAGAGCAGTGCAGAGCAGCTTTTTGTTTACTAACCCATTTTGAATGTCCGTTATCCGAAATAAAGATTGTTTTTTTTATTTTATAGTCTGTCTGTGTGTGTGAATGCGTTATTCTTCTAAACTGCGCAACAGATTTTGATAAATTTTTTGCAGATTTTCACCATCACTTAGAGCATTTTCCAAAAGCTGTTTATGTGTAACTCGATATTTTGTCATGTTACCACATTAGTAGAATGTACCCATGCGAAACAAGGGCGGGGTTCATTAAAGTATATTTTCATAGCCTAAAAGTATTACTTACCTATTTGTTAGATATAGCCTTTATGAAACTTACACACATTTTAGATCATACAAATCACAATACCACAGTATAAGACAGTATTATGTCTTCGTAGAAAACGGTCGAAACGACGCGCTTCGTAATCTCAGTACGCAACAGTATTGAGTACGCAGTAGTTACGCACAAACGCGGAACGTTTATCGACCGAGCGGCCGTAGGTAATTGTTTTAAAGTCACAGCCGAAACTTTTTTTTTTTTTAGGTAGGGCATCTCGTAGTTGACCTCTGAGATCATAACTACTTAACCGGGCTTTCCTGTGGGTGCCTTAAGCTACTACACTTAAAACCTCCAGGCAGGGGTTATTCAACTATGCTAATTAAACTAGGTGAACGCTCGCTAAGGGCACCCCCTGTGGGGTACGAACCTTGGCTTAGGGCGTTAACTGGAGGGAGGACATCAAGGATGGGACGGGCTGGATCAAAGTTTTAATCATGATTATTAGTCGGGGAATTTAAAGCTACGTGCTCAGCTGCAACAACTGCTGGTACTTCGTTATCGAGCAAGGGTCAGAGGGAGTATCATTTACTCGGGGACGCGGTCGCGATCTCAAAGGACCTCGGCGGCGAGATCGAAATGACAGGATGCGTCTGTTTTTGTACACTGTGCTGGTTTCTCTACTGCTCTCCTGGAGGAGGGTAATGGGGTCGCCAGGGTCGGTAAGGATTCGCTTAGGGCGGCGAGTTCGATTGATACTAGAGGGAGTGTAACTAGTGGCTTCGACAACCAGAGGGTTGCAATGTTTGGCGGCAGTATCGAAATAACGCTTGGAAGTGCGTTTGAGAAATTGGTGGATGGTAGGAATTTTTAGGTAGAGATGGAGAATCTCATTCCTAACAAACCAAGCTCCCGAGTCCTTCCGAAGGCAACGGTTCTGTAATGTCTGCATCTTATGGATGTGACTGGGTCTTGCTTGTGCCGAAACATAATACTGTTACTTTATTATACTGTGACCTTAAAGTGTTGGACAAACCTTTTGTTTGTATTCAACCCACGCACCGCATAGGTTCCAAAATTATATATTACATCACAAAAGAACTCAAGAACCTACGCAAGCGGTAGATATGTGCTATTACTTTCTCATTGCCCTATAGGCTATAGATAAGTACGGTTATTATATATGTGATAACATCTGTTTTGTGTATGCCGTCATAGGTTTAAATAAAAGTTAAAACACTAAAACCCGAATACAGGAAAACGAAATTAAAAGCATGAATAATGGAAAACAAAACGAACCCAAGGCACGCACCTCTGACTTTTCGGATTCATGTGCGTATTGTATAATTATCACTTGCTTCAAAAACGGTGAAGGAAAACATCGTGAGTAAACCGAGCCTGAGAGATATTTCTCGACGGCATGTGAAGACAAGTCAGAGGCCCATGGGCGGCTTTAAAACTCTGACACCAGGTTAGTCACTAACCACACGAAAAGAAAAAGAATGAAAAACATGATTGTCGCAAAACCATGCACATTGAACAATCCAGACTCCAGGCTTTCTCGACAGACAGATCGAACCAAAGATTCGAAGGATTTTGAAGGAAATTCCGAATCAGTTTCTTTATGTGTTTGAAAAATTCGTCTGCTCGATAACGTAAATAATGCAATGAATGTTATTGAATTGTCAAAATGAAAAGCTTTGTGTTGTTTGTGTGTAAATTATTTCATCACCACTGCTCTCAAAACGGTGAAGGAAAATATCGTGAGGAAACCGGCATGTCCTAGAACCGAAAATTCGAAGACATGTGACATCTACCAACCCACACTGGGCCCGCGTGGTGGATTACGGCCCACTCCCTCTCACAGAGAGGAGGCCTGTGTCCCAGCAGTGGGAACATTATAGGCCGATGATGATGAAAGCGCCTGTTAAGGTTCGAACCCACGATCTACTATCTCGTAAGTCCCGGTCGTTACCACTGGGCTACCACTATTCAGGCTTAGACCAGGAGTTAAAATACGGAATATACATATTTCCACCAAATGGAACCATGAAAGTTTCTCCTCGTTGATTCCCGTTATGTCTACTTTTGAGGCAGCCAAAAGGAAGCTCGAGTACTTATATATGTCACCATATAATTATGAACTTCGTTAGTTTATAATCTATCGGTATTATTTCTGTTAAATTATAAACTGTCGAAAATTTGTGAACTGCAACGAACCATTTACAATTTAACGCATTATTTTTTGCTAGTTTATAATCTTTCCATGGGAACCCGACAAATTGTGAACTGGTATCAAACTTGCTTGCGACGTAACGCACCTTGCGCTAATACTAAATAGCCAGCCTAGCTGCGAGCAACTTGGAAGTAGCGCTCGCCGGCCGCTGCCGCGGCATGCAACACCACTCGCTCGGCTCGCGCGCGTTTGGTTACAGTTCTAACCTAACCTAACCCATTTCACCCAGTTCACAATTTTTTGACAGTTTATAATCTAACGGAAATAATGCCGATAGATTATAAACTAACGGTTCTCACAATCTTACGGTGATATATATGTCGGAGCGCCGAGCTCACAATCATCGTCAGAAGGGTAATTATATCAATTAAATTATTCATTATTTAACTGTCTGTCTACTTCGTGGGCAAAGGAAACGCGTGAAGTAATCAGTCTAACTAGAAAAGGCTACAAGTAACTTATAATCAACGCTTTTCTTAAATTAATTAGAAGGGCATAACGAGTCCGCGGGTCGCGCACAGTCGATCTCGCGGTCTCAATGGAACTGACTGCCTGATCCAGGCTACTCTGATGCTAAACTCTTATCGTCTTAAAACGTTCTCACGAGAAAATGCAAGCCGACCCCCGGCCACATTCGACGCAATCAGATTTACGTCGTCGCCTTTCATATCGGAAACAATTATTTATTATTTATTATCAATAAGCTCTAAGGGCTAACAAAGACCACCATGGTCTTGAGAGTTAGACGAGGTGTGAATGACATCTTCGTCTCACGCTGATAAGAACTGGACGAGGTGTGAGCTGACACCATCGTCTCGCGCCGACATATACAAAACATATTAAGTAAAAATACTTACTGAAAATAAGTGCCAACGACCATATAATAAATATAGCGGTCTTGGCGCGGCCCGTTGTGGACTTGAACTTGAGCGGGAAGCAAATGGCGTACCAGCGATCCACCGAGATGAATGTCAGCGTGAGCACTGACACCGTAACTGACACTGACTGCAACAAGAGAGAAATAAATTTAATTACAATAAAATCCTACTAACATTATACAAGGTGTTAATAAAAAAAGTTTATTTCTGAACAATAACACAAGACTATACCCCATTTGAAATAAGATTAGACATTTAACTAAACCTTTTTTACAGTCCGTTCAACCGATTTTGACTTCTATTGCGTTGGTGGCATGACAAATGACAGCTGCAGTAAACAGTTGGTTTGTAACCACTTTTTTTGCTTTTAATGCCATCCTTATGCCTACGGTATAGAAGTCAAAATCGGTTGAACGGACTGTAAAAAGGTTTGTTTAAATGTCTAATCTTATTTCAAACGGAGTATAAGTACAAGTAAAACGATGATAGCTGCAAAAGTATAAACTGTAGCGCAGCTAACAACGCCCTTCTCCAGATACAGAATGGAATGATGTTCCATGCAAAAAGGCAATTTAGTTTATTTAGATTTAGATAATAAAAACAAAAAATTAGATAAAAATAAACAGTACAGGACATTTGATTTGGGATGTATTTTGACGTTGATTTAATGTGGTGAGTGTAGAGTGAATGGGTATGTGTGGGTGATTGTTAATAAGGTGTGCGAGGGGTGTTTGTGGTGTTTGTGGCATGTGTGTTGTGTGTGGTTTTGTTGGGGTGTGTGAGGGAGTGATTAGTATTTTACTCAATCTACTGTTTCATACATTTTAACCGCGTACGTATTGCACTTTTCTATGCAACAGCTGATAAAAAAAAAATTACCGACGAATAATTTCAACGCGAAGGGTTCAGAATCATGTACTGAATCTATGGTAACAGTTTTCACGTCGATGTCCTTGTACTTTGTATAACCAAACTAACCAATATCAGAAACACGCGATATTTCCACGTAAAATGTAATTAGTGTGATTGCCAATCATATGTAATAATCGTCATGTTTATGATGTTTGCTACCCAGGTAGGTGGTATACTGACAATCTTAATTACGTAGGTAATATTCCGGCAATACTGTAGCTTTCCACTATACAGGGAAATAGCGTTGCCATCTCTAAAAATAAGAAAACCGGACTTACCCGCAAAAAAGACTTTTGTGTCCCACGGCCGGACGGCCGCCACAAAAAAAAGATATTTGACTAAAAGTTCATATAAAACACATATTTACTACACAGATTAATTGTTCTTGTTATTGTTGTATGCTTGTTACAAAAAAAAAATACTATTCCACTCAACAATCGACATTTTGTTTGTTTTGATTGTTTGTTGTTTTCGTTTATAATGCAAACAAAATTATAAATTGTCTTTGGGATCTGGCCTTGACATAAACAATAGACAAAATTTGTCGAACTGCTTATTAGTTTTCGAATATTGAATATGAGGCTTTTGGTGAATGTGTATTTTATGATTTAAGTAATTTTTTTTTGTGTGATTTGCGTTTATTTTTTGCAGAATAAACAATTTTTCTTTCTTTAATTATTTTTTATAAGAAAGTTTTAATCGGTATTATCATATTCATATTTTTTAATGGTAGAAACCTGTTTTAGAAGCTCAATTGACCTCCTTAATAATTTTATCATAAAACATTTCGCTCGACTTGTTTGAACGGGCGAACCCAGGTAGAGTGGAGTGTGTGCGGTTTGCGTTAAAAGAAAGAACGATAGAAGTAAGAAAATAAAAGATAGGCCGGACAGGCCGGACACAGTCAAATTGGCCCGGACAAGAGGTCAAAAAGCATAACACTGTCCAGCTTTATCCGGACGGATGGCAACTCTACAGGGAAAGAATGGAATCTGTATTTTAATTGCGTAAACCACGATCAATCACAATCTGTTTCGATTTGAAACAGATTGCTTCATAAGTTGGAAAAAAAATCTGCTCGACAACGTAAATAACGCAATGAATGTTGTTGAAATGACAAAATGAAACAAATTAGGCAAAATCGTTTACGAAATTATGTTACGCAATTAGGGTACTGATCAGTAGTTCCGACGATATGAAATGAAAGATAAAAAAACACTACAAAGTGAAAAATAACTTTAATTTCGGAAGTCGGTGTCTTGGGTTTTGTATTTTCGTTTTTTGCCACCGACTTCCGAAATTAAAGTTATTTTTCACTTTGTAGTGTTTTTTTTTGGAGGTCGGTTGTTTTTTTTTTTTGTAAAAAGTTTTTATTTTTCACTTTTTAGTTGTGGTACCTACCCCACCAAACATTCGAATACCACTATCTGCAACCAATGACAGAAACTTAACATATCATCTACATAGCAAGTGGGAAAAAAATACGTATTTTGTAGCTAACTCAAAAACTATCCAAGCAAAGTTAATAAAATTAATATGGGACCAATTCCAGAGCACACCCTTTCAAACAAAAAAAGAATTTTCAAAATCGGTCCACAATTGACGGAGAAATCGGTGGACATACATAAAAAAAAAAAGAAAAAAAAAAACAAACATACGCGACGAACATATAACCTCCTCCTTTTTGGAAGTCGGTTAAAAAGGAAAAATTTGTGATTTTGTAAGTAACAAATATTTTTATCTATTTGTTTTCCTCAATCCGTTCTAAAAATGGATCTGAAAATTCCTTTGACATTATTAAAGGAATTTGGAAGATTGGAACAAACGTCAAATTAAGGATTATTTTCTTAGTAATTTTCAGGAAAATGTTCATAAAATATTTTATATTGATGCTTCGAACCTTTTTTGATTGACATAATGGATACAGATTTACGTACCATCTTGATTTTTTTTAAATTGTCAGCTTTTCCTATTACAACTTCCGCATTCTATAAAATGGTTAGACCGCTAAAAATTTGTAATGATCAACCTTTTTTAAGTTCCGAAAACGCAAAAGAATTTGTTTATAAATGGTACATACATTTTTAAATACGTGTTTTGGGTTAAAAAAAAACTAATTTCGACAGAATTCTGGAACAATTTTATTTTTTATTTTATTTATTCTGAAGAACAAACATTTACACATTAAATATCCTAATCCCAACTAATATTATAAATGCGAAAGTGAGTTTGTTTGTTACGCTTTCACGCTAAAACGGCTGAACAGATTTGGATGAAATTTGGCACATTGAGAAGGACATAGGCTACTTTTCAACGCAAATAAAGTGGCGGGCAATAACTAGTTACAAGGACATAGAACTTTACGAGTTATACCAAGCCTCTCTTAGTTATTAGGTACTGACATAGTTTTTAAGTTCATACTAATAATATAAATGTAAATGGATCAATGGTTGTCTGAATAAATAATTATTTATTTCGTGTTAAATATTTCATACTCTAAAAAGATATAAAAAACCATTGAAATATATAAAAAATAGAAGTCTGCCGGTGTCGGGAGCAGGGTCCAAGCTACCGGTGGTTAGGGCAGCAGAGACAGGAACCTCCTCACGAGTACTGCCTTCTGAATCAAGGCTCTTACAAACAGGCGCGACACGAGACGCGACACAAAGGCACCGCTCGTCGCGCGACGATCGGTGTCTTTGTGTCGCGTCACGTGTCGCGCTGGTCTGCACGAGCCTTCAGGCCCTTGATCCAACCACCTAACGAAAGCCTCGAGAGATGTTGGTCGAGGCTTTCGGCCATCAGGCCATTAGCCGTTACGGCAATCGGCACAATGATAGCCGAGCTATTATATTATTACTATACAAATATGCAACCAAGAACGTTCTCCACAGATACACAAAAATACTAAAACAATATTGATAAAGTATTTTATAATTAAGTAATTAACAATTATGTTACCTATTCTGAATAATATTAATGCTTTCAGATCATGTTTTTGGCAGAATGATCAAACGAAAACAGCTCCTAAATGTTTATTAAATAAATAATATATTATCTATGTGATGCGAAGTGTCGTTGGGTTTTTCCATCAGGAAATTCTCAGTAGCAGCCCGGAGTCTGGATTTGTGCCCAGTTGATGGCAATAGGCTCTCTTATTGCGTGGGACTTAAATATAACTGGCAGAATGTGAGTGTAATACAGATTTAATGATATTATGAACACCTGTCCCTTTATACCCTTCGGGGAAAACAGGAGTGATGATAAGTATGTATTTATTTATTACCTTTTTTGTTCTGACTCGTTTCGAAGTATTTCTTTATTTACATATTATCAAAGGTCTATCATGCGTCCGTCTCATTTATTTATCGGTATTTTTTGTTTTGTTTTGCAATTTTATTCAAAATCACACAATTTGTTAAATGTACACACCTATTCGTTGTTAATTTTTCTCAAACACGCTTTGAAATTTGAACATTATTTTGACAACCTTATTACGGTACTGGTCGAATACATGCGAGCGCCCGGCCGACAATGTTTGTATGAAAAAAATTTTCGGAAGTCGGTGTCTTGTGTTTTGTATTTTCGTTTTTTGCCACCGACTTCCGAAATTAAAAATATTTCTCACTTTGTAGTGTTTTTTTTTGGAGGTCGGTTGTTTTTTTTTTGTAAAAAGTTTTTATTTTTCACTTTTTAGTTGTGGTACCTACCCCACACACATTCGAATACCACAACCTGCTACCAGTGACAGAAACTTATCATATCATCTACATACTAAGTGGGAAAAAATAGGTACGTATTTTGTAGCTAACTCAAAACTATCAAAGCAAAGTTAATAAAATTAATATGGGACCAATTCGAGAGTACACCCTTTCAAACAAAAAAAATAATTTTCAAAATCGGTTCACAATTGACGGAGAAATCGATGGGCATACATAAAAAATAAAAAAACATACGCGACGAACATATAACCTCCTCCTTTTTGGAAGTCGGTTAAAAATCCATGTCTGTCGTGTTTATGTGAAGCAGAAGCACACGCTTCGGCTTCACCTCCATATTTTCACGATTGTCCATCAACGCCCCAGTTGCGGGCCGCGACAGTGATGTACTATATCTGATACTTTTATTATTAGTATTTAAGTAGGTATGCATACACACGTTGCAGTATACAACAGGTACATCCGTCACCTCACACTACTCTCCGATCCAGATGAATCCATAACACTCCTCCAGGAGACGAATAGGGCCACCAGTACAGTGCACAAACACAGACGACACCCGTCATTCCGACCTTGTCGCTGAGGTCTTTCGCAATCGCGACCGCGTCCCCGAGTAAATGATACTCCCCCCCGACCCTTGCTCGAAAACAAGGTGCCAGCAGTTGTTGCAGCTGAGCACGTAGCTTAAAATACCCCGAATAATAATCAAGATGAAAATCTAAGTTTGATCCAACCTGTCCCTTCTTGCTGTCCTCCCCCCCAGCGCCGCCCTAAGCCGAGGTTCGTACACGTAGAAGCTTAAAGCAGCCACAGGAAAGCCCGGTTAAGCAGCCATGACCTCATAGGTCAACTGCGAGATGCCCTAGTTAAAAACCTCACACTTCAGGTCCAGTTGAAAACCAGCGTCAGGGACTAGTTGTCTGACATTTTTGCTAATCTGGGCTTTTTTGACGCAGCCGTGAGGTATTGAGGCACTCTCTTGCAAATTTCTTGCATCGCTCTTTACACTTTTTTTTTTTATATTGCTACACAGTAAATTGTGCACCTTTTAGGCTGCCTATACACTGGAGTGGAGAAGACAAGAGAGGAGCGGAGATGTACCAATACAGTGTGAGTCTGCATAATGTGCACATATCGAAATGAGGGAATCTATGCTTAACTTTATCGACGGAAAAAATGGTCAGTTTTTTTTTTTTTTTTTGTATCAATTTTTTTATTTTTTTTATTCTCATGGGCATCTTATTTATAAATTTTACAATTATTGTAAAAAATTTATGAAAAAAATACAGATTTTTACTAAAAAAAACATGTTTATTTTCAATTGAGGGCAGTTCTTATTCTCAATTTTAATTTTATGTGGACGCCTACTTCCAATAATTATGAAGTTTGTTTCATCGCGATAGCTGATTTAGTTTAAAAGTTACACAGTTTTGTTACATTTTTTTTTTTATTCCATAAAAAGTACAAAAAAAATATATTTCGATTTTTACATAGATTTTTTTGGCATAGATTGCGATATGTGCACATTATGAAGACTCACACTGTATATTAACCAATAGAATCTAAACACCGCTCCAGAGTCTGACTTTTTCGTGACGTGTCGATTTCTCCCAATACACTCATATCGTAAGCTGCGGCAGCGTTGCAGAAGTTCGTTCCAATTAGATAACGTAGCATTCAGCAAATTCCTCTAATAATAATCCAAATAAATTAATCACATTTCACAGATCACATTATTTTAGGAATGCAAATATTTAATGATCATTAGGGACCTAAGAGCCTTCATTCCATCTAAGTAGAAACCCAGCTTCGCCGGAATTTACGCATTTTAATCAACTCGCTACTTTAAAATAGGGAAATATTTCTTCTAAAATATAAAATTACTAACCGCACCCCGCGGTTTCACCCGCATAAGTCTCGTTTCCGTAGCAATATCGGGATAAAAAGAATCCTATGTCTTAAACCAAATTATGGTCTGCCCATGTGCCAAATTTCATTCAAATCCGTTCAGCCGTTTTTGCATGAAAGCGTAACAAACAAACAAACTCACTTTCGCATTTATAACATTATTTAATTAGGATACATTTAATAAATGAAAAATAATAGGCCTATAAAATCTTACCACCCTTTTAAAACTTTTAGGGCTTCTAATGATGCACATTTTTAGGGTTCCGTACGTCCGAATGAAAAAACGGAACCCTTATAGGATCACCCGTGTGTCTGTCTGGCTGGCTGTCTGTACGTCTGTCACAGCCAATTTACTCCAAATCTAATGGACCAATTTAGTTGATTTCTGCGACCCAAATACGGACGTGTAACGTAAATAAATGAATTTTAAAAATGACGGTAACTTTTAGGGGGCAGTTAGAAAATATAAAAAATGGTTTTGTAAACTGTACCATGTGACATATCAAATGAAATGGCTTGTTTCAAGAATCTCATTTTTTATTTTAAAATGAATTATTTTAAAGATATTTAAGGAAATAGATGAAAATTGGCCATTCCTCCCTACTTATCTCCGAAAGTCATCATCATCTGCCTAGCCTTTTCCCAACTATGTTGGGGTCGGTTTCCAGTCTAACCGGATGCAGCTGAATACCAGTATTTTACATGGAGCGACTGTCTACCTGACCTCCACAACCCAGTAACTGGGTAATACGATACCCCTTGGTAAGACTGGTTGTCAGCCTTTCGGGCTTCTGACGACCCGTAACGACTGTCAAAGATCCACAAATGACAGCCAGGACCAACATCTTAACGTGCTTTCCGAGGCACGGAGGAGTGTCGGTATGTAAAGATGGTCACCCATCCATAGACCAACCCCGGCAAGCGTAGCTTAACCGGATGAATTGACTCGTACGGCTGTTATTACTTAGCTACGAGCTCCTCACAAATGAACTACACATATAAACCCATATAAAACTTAACCACTGGTCTCTGAGCGATAACTCGGCTAACTCAGACCTCAATAGACCTTTTTTTTTTTTTTTTTGGGTGGGAAATTATCAAATAACTTCTCCCGCTCTGGGCGGAGCGGGAGGGCGTGTCAGACTCTTACTGACTAAAACCCACCCATGTTCCTTCGGTTGCCCTGTTGCCGGGGGCCACGATTTCCCGATCGGTTTTCTTCGAACCCCCGGCAGGCATTGGCCCTAGTGGACCCCTTCAATTCTGCTGACATCTCTTTGAGGCGCGCGTGGAACACAACGCGCCGTCGACCCGGGCTTGGTCCTTATCGGACAGCGAGCTACCCATTGCTCACCGTCCGCAAGCCCGCGCCTACGGTGGCCGGAAATCGGCTCGCGATTCCCGCCCCGGGCGTCTCCTCCTGCGGCGGTTAGGGGCGTGAGGGCGCGAAATTTGCCTCTCCCTCACGCGTTCCGCCTCCTCCTTCGCGAGCATTACCGCTTCGCAGAAGGAGGTGACGGCCTGCCATTTCCTCTCGCTCCGTACCATGGCCTGAACCAGGGCCGGACGCGAGAGATCACCGCCGCCGATCGCCTCTACGAGAACACGGCGTTGCTCCGCCCAAGCCGGGCAGACCTCCACCGTATGCTCCACCGTGTCCTCAGGCCGATCCACACAATGGTGACACCCGGGTGTTTCCTCCCGCCTTATCCTGAACAGGAACCTCCCGAAGCAGCCGTGTCCGGTGAGGACCTGCGTCAGGCGGAAGGTGAGAACGCCGTGGCGTCTTTCCAGCCACTCCTCAAAGACGGGTCTTATCGCCGCGATTGTGGCGTGCCCAGCGCGGGGTTGCGACAATCGCACCCTCCATGACGCCATGAGATCCCGCCGGAGCTCTGTCCGCTGTGCCGCAATTTCTTGCGGCATCGGGGTTAAGCCCCGGCGTTTCGCCTCCTCGCGCCACTCCCAGACGTGCGCGAGGACCTTTGCCTCCAGATCCCATGGCGGTAATCCGGCAAGGAGGCTCGCCGCCTCGCAGGAGACCGTGCGGTATCCTCGGGCCAGCCGGATGGCCATGACCCTCTGGGACGCGTTCAACCGGCGGGCTGGCGGGTGGGCTGTTTTTTTTTTTTTTTTTTATACCTGTGTCCACGTAAAAAAAATATAGAACACGTATTTTTTCTTTTTCGACATAATCAAAAGATTACGGCAATACATTGAGTTAAAAGGCTAGCCTAGGTTCACAATGGGCCTTATCAGAAGGCTAAAAGTCACCCAAAGGGCAACGAAGAGGGCAATACTTGAAGTTTCCCTACGTGATCGAATCAGAAATGAAGAGATCCGCAAGAGATCCAAGGTAACCGACATAGCCCGAAGAATTGCCAAACTTAAGTGGCAATGGTCAGGGCAAATCGCTCGCAGAATGGATGGCCGATGGAGTTCTGGAGTGGCGACCACGTACCGGAAGACGTATCGTCGGAAGGCCTCTCACAAGGTGGACCGATGACCTTGTGAAGGCCGCAGGAATCCGCTGGATACGGAAAGCATAAAATCGGTCAAAATAGCGGTGCTTGGGGCAGGTCTATGTCTAGCAGTGGACGTCTTTCGGCTGAAATGATGTTGATGATTGAGTTAAAATGTGGCATGACGTCATGCCTTGCTAGATTTAATACTGCGTTGTGACGTAACGAGCCCCACTCCCCAATTTAATGCGTGTTTTCTAAGTTATTTTTGATTAATATGATAAAGCAAAAAATACGTGTACAATTTTTATTTTTTTTATCTAGGCAACTACCCTATTACCTGAAGCATGCTCAAGTTTCGCGTTTGCATTTGTGAGGAAGTCGATTTGACCATTTTGTTCTTAGTTGAAATACTGCTGTCTACTGTGTAATCAGTCTAACCATGGGTATTCTGTTACCCAGTCACTGGGTTGTGGAGGTTAGATAGGTAGTTGCGCCATGTCAGATACTGGGATTCAGCTGCATCTGGTAAGATGGAAGCCGACCCTAACATAATTGGTTTAAGATTTGGCAGATGATGATAATGAAGACTTGAAGTATAATGACCATTTAAAAAACCGGCCAAGTGAATGTTGGACCACGTACAATGAAAGATTCCGTAGGAGTTTGTCCCAAGAACAAACTTAACATTGTAGTTAAAAAACATGTTATTCGATACATTCCCAAGTTAAGTTTATACGCGCAATATTGAGAGATTTGTCATGTTATTATAAAACCATAGATTTCTTATAGTCTATTGTAGTCTTTCTTTAATCTATAAGTATATAGGTAACTATTTTCAGTAGTTTCGGAGCTAAGGGCCGCGAATGGTCAATTTTCTTAAATTTTCTCAAATAACTTTAAAACCATTTATTTTAAAATTCTAAATGTTCGAGTCCCTCACAGTAAACTTTTCATTTGGTATGTCACGCGGTACGGTTTTCAAAACTTTTATTTTATTTTTCTACCTTCCAGAAGTGACCAAAATTCATTTATTTACGTTACACGTACACAAATTCATATGTGTACCAAATTTCAACTTAATCGCTCCTTTTGATTCGGAGCAAATTAGCTGTGACAGACAGACAGATAGAAACACGAGTCATGTAAGTTCCGTTTTTTCATTCGGATGTACTGAACCCTAAAAATATTTTATTAACGAAATTTTTGTTTTTTTCACGGTGAATATCTTCTTTTGTCAGGTCTCAGAATAAATTAGTCCACGCGAACGGATCTATTGTAGTAAGTTGATTGCCTACTGCTTAAATTAGCCTGAATTATTCATGATTTCAACAAACTACAACAGGCCCCGTGGTTTGAAACTAGATTTACATATAGGATTCTAAAATAATCCCTGGAATAATCAGTCACGAGGGATAAGACTAAATGGAATATCCATTTTAAGCGTTGTTTTACGAATATAGAATTATTTTACCGAATTCAAATTTTTGGCTCATTTTTCCAGCAAAAACCGGCCAACTGCATGTCGGACCACTCACAATGAAGGGTTTCGTAGTTGGGATGAATTTATCCCAAAAACAAACTTAACATTGTAGTTGAAAAAACTTGTTCTCCCTTACATCGTATACATATATGTATATCTCCAACTGTAAACGTAACATTGAAATCGCCATTTATTTTTATTTTTTTGCGTCATTTATTTTTCTTTGACATGTGCTGTGAGACCTTCCTTGAAGAAGTCAACGAGAAATACCCTGAAAGGTTTGATTAATTTGCAAGTATCAAAATATGTCGCATAAATGGCCGTATTTTTTTATTGCGTTGACTTAGAAGCTTGATTTTTTTAGAGTTTTAAGGAACCATACCTACGTATTTGGTATTAGTTTCAACTTGATACCTCCACGCGTTCCGGAGAAAAAGGGACTTGACAGACTGACGGACGGACAACGAAATGATCCTATATGGGTTTCGTTTTTTTTCTTTTGAGTTACGGAACCCTAAAAACCGGAGTTACCGATTTAACTTGAAGAGTAAGTAAGGTGAAGTGGCGGTGGGCTGGCCATGTTTATCGAAGGAACGATGTCTGGTGGAGCAGACGAGTCCTGGAGTAGGTAAGAAGGAAGACATGGCGTTGGGGCGCAACCTGGGAGAGGCATAGGCCTCCGCCAAGCTGCGCCACGACATCCATACATAGGCATAGGTCCAGTAGTAAACTGCGATAGATTGAACTGATTTTTAAATATTTTTGGCTCTCACATAGAAATAAATGTCGTTGAAAAAGTGTATATTATATAATAAGAACCATCCTGACTCTAAAATAACTAATATAATTCCGAATATAATTATTTAACCTCAAAATAGATACTAATACCCAAATGAATCTAGTCTTTACCCCAATCATCCTATCATAATCTAAAACTGTTTAATAAAACTACATATTTACAATATTTCAGGGATAAGGAAAATAATATGAAACACCAAGATAATTTGTCAGTCATTTATACTTCTTTGCCAACATCAAATTCAATATTCTACACCATACCATCACATCTCCTATTCCCCACATAATATCACAATTCCATCAGTATTCTAATATTTACCATAAAACTAATAGGTTACCTTAATTTACAGTAGATCTCTAACCAATACTATGCCAATCTATCTTTTTACCGACACAGCCACTAAGCACGTCTTACCGTCACGAGCGCCCAACCCAGAAGGCTGTTCCCGCGCTACTTTTAAGACATCGAATCTTTCGGTGTTGCCAGTATAATGACCAACAATTATGTATTAATAAATTGAAACCTACCAATATTAATATGAGCAAAACAAATTACGCAGATTGTCTTTACGTAGCTAGCTGTGTTATATAAAACAAACTTTTACTTACAGTTATTTACAGTTATTTGGTGCTTTAGATGCAAGCAAAATGTTTGGTAACAATTTGTGAGCAGAAAAAGTTTCTGCAAATATTTTGGGAGCAGTAACGCTTAAATTGAAATAACTTTAAAAAGTGATTGAAACAAATATAAGCTTTTCTAAAGCACTTTTTGATCAAACCATTTTCTATACTAAACAGAAGGCCAATTCCCGTAAATAAAACCGTTTAAAATCTCGTCTTAATCTCATCTGTTTGGCCTCGCACAGGTCTTCTTTTTATTTAATTTTTTTTTTAAATTAATATGTTTTTCTGAAATTGTTTTTATTTTTATAATTTTCTTAGTTTTAATGTTGTATTTCCTGTGCGTGTCCCAAATAAAAATATTTTCTTTCTTCTTTCTTTCTTTCTTTCATCTCAGCGACAATCAACGTCAAAAACTTGTCAAAAATTTATGAAACAAGAAAAAAAAAAAAACTTTTTGGAAGTAGGATGTTTTTTTTTTTTTAAGAAATTTATCGTTTTCTTTTTTTAGTTGTGGTACCTACCCCTCACAAATTCGAATACCAACCACTACCTGCTATGTAAATAACAGTGACAGGAACTTACCATATCATCCACATACTAAGTGGGAAAAAGTACGTACTATTATTGAAACTAGCTCAAAAACTATCCAAGCAAAGTTAATAAAATTTATATGAGACCACCTCGAGAGCATACCCTTTCAAACTAAAAAGAATTTTCAAAATCGGTCCTCAATTGACGGAGAAATCGGTGGAAAGACATAAATACAAATTTTAAAAAAAAACATTCGCTACGAACATAGATCCTACTCCTTTTTGCAAGTCGGTTAAGAAGAGGCATTTTGAACTAATTGAGATTAGAATACAAACTTTTATAAAATTACGAGAATTACCCCTCAGAAAGCCAATGCCCGCAGGAAAAAACGTCGCAATTTCATATCAGCGACAATCAATGTCAAGACTTAGAACGCGAACGTTCTTATTACGGAAATTGTCTCTGGTCTTGTGACGTTCCTTATGAAGTTTACGTAGGATCCGTAAAAAAGAGGTCACTGAAATTGGAACTCAATCTCTATGAAACATATAAATCCGATTTATATACAAACAAAATCCAATCAGTGCCTTTTTTAGGTCAAGACCATAGAGCTCGGAATCGTTGGAATCAGAGGCGTCTCGAGACGACAGTATAAATAAAATTACTGAGTGCGTTGACCGCAAAACTTTTTTCATGGACCGCTATTTTAAGGCGGATCCGCAGATGTAGCCCGTGAAATTTTAATTTTCTTACGATCTTTGCAATTTGCTAAGTTGGATTTGTTCCATAAAAACAAATCTCGTATGGAAAAGTTCAAACGAAACAAATCTAACTTACAGAGATGTATTCATGATTCTCATGATTACAATTCTGTAAATACATACCTAGAAAGAAAGAAAGCAAGAAAAAAAGGTCTATTTGTCACAGAAACACTATCTATCTGCCTAGCCTTTTCTCAACTATGTTGGGGTCGGCTTCCAGTCTAACCGGATGCAGCTGAATACCAGTATTTTACATGAAGCGACTGCTTATCTGACCTCCACAACCCAGTTACTGGGTAATACGATACCCCTTGGAAGACTGGTTGTTAGACTTTCGGGCTTCTGACTACTCGTAACGACTGTCAAAGATCCATGAATGACAGCCGAGACCTACGGCTTAACGTGCTTTCCGAGGCACGGAGGAGTCTCGGTATGGAAAGATGGTCACCCATCCACGGACCAACCCCGGCAAGCGTAGTTTAACCTGTCGGAGCGACCCGTGCAGCTGTTATTATTTAGCCACGAGCTCCTCCTGTTACAGACACACGTGCATACATAAAAGACAAGAGTAATCAGAGAACAACACAAAGTACAGTACCGGTCATAAGTCCAGTACCAGTCTTACAAAGCTATCGCATCGTAACTCGTCGCACTTGAGACCTTCTTCTAATAAGGCATTTCATACACACACATAAACACCCGCGTATTGCACTCTTTCATCATGAACCAAACAGAAAGAGCGCGGTATATAACAGATAACAGTTTCCCTCAGTTCGTAGGCTTATCGCCCCCCGCTGTCTTTTTCTGATTATAGCAATCAGAAAAAGACAGCGAATGTCGAGGAATGAGTAAGTATCTTTAATTCAATATTTTAAACAAGTCAACATAAAAAACACAATAATTGAGGGTAGATTTGAAACAAAATTTATTTACTGGCTGTAATATAATCGTATGACGTTGTTGGTTGGTGAACTTAGTTACAAGCGTTTGTGGTATTACTATTTGTGGTTTTGAGTTAAAATGCTAAAAAACTTTTTACAAAAAAAAAAACAACCGACCTCCAAAAAAAACACTACAAAGTGAAAAATAACTTTAATTTCGGAAGTCGGTGTCTTGGGTTTTGTATTTTCGATTTTTGCCACCGACTTCCGAAATTAAAGTTATTTTTCACTTTGTAGTGTTTTTTTTGGAGGTCGGTTGTTTTTTTTTTTGTAAAAAGTTTTTATTTTTCACTTTTTAGTTGTGGTACCTACCCCACACACATTCAAATACCACTACCTGCTACCAGTGACAGAAACTTATATCATCTACATATTAAGTGGGAAAAAAATACGTATTTTGTAGCTAACTCAAAAAATATCCAAGCAAAGTTAATAAAATTTATATGGGACCAATTCCAGAGCACACCCTTTCAAACAAAAAAAGAATTTTCAAAATCGGTCCACAATTGACGGAGAAATCGGTGGACATACATAAAAAAAAAAAAAAAAACAAACATACGCGACGAACATATAACCTCCTCCTTTTTGGAAGTCGGTTAAAAATGAAAACTAATATAAATGTTGAAGCCAGGGCGAACATTGTAGACATGCATAACAATGGATTTAATATAATATCTGAAATATCCAATGAAACCGGTTTATGTGTAAGTTTTTTCTTGTGCTTGATTTTATTTGTTAATCTCATATATTGTGGTGGTTCAAAGTGAGTAATAAGGATTTCTTTATTTTTAGAGAAATACTGTGAGACGTTGGGTGAAAAGATTTGAGGAAGAGGGAAGTCTGAAGAGCCGTGGTAGGCCGCCACTTATTACCCAGCCTCAGCGACGTTTTATGGTTGGTGAATATGAAACGAATGGATATGTTCCTACGCAGGCCAACAGTTTCAACTACGTCGAGGTTTTGAGCAACATAATGCTACCTACTGTGCGCAATGTTTATCCAGTGGATGAAATTGGTGAACTTTATTTTGTTCAAGATAATTGTCCGATACATCGTGCCGGTATTGTTCGTGAGTGGTTTAGTCAGCATTCTGATGTTAAAGTTATTCCGTGGCCAGCGCGATCCCATGATCTAAACCCTATAGAAAATGTATGGGGTATAACGGTGCAAAGATAAAGTATTGAGTAAGATGGGAAGCACGAGACGCAAGATGTCTCAAACAGCTCAGGTTCCATTGCATGGAGTTGTGGGACAGTTTACGTGGTACAGATATTTGTAGCAATATTGTGGCCTCCATGCGTCAACGTCTTCTTGACTGCCTTAATAATAACGGAGGTCACACTAAATATTAATAAAAAAATATAAGTGAGTAATATTTAATGTTATCAGGGGAATTTAGGGGATACACTGGCCATCATAGTAATAAGTTAGCTAATAATTGTAAGATTGTAGGACTGAGGTTAAGTTTCAATCTTCTTTTCCTTGAGAAAATGAATAAATTAAGCTATAACCTCAATAAACAATAGGTAACATCCAATTTTATTAGCTACCAAAAATGGTTTATGAACAAATAAATAAATTTATTTTCAATGTTTGGTAATCGTTCTAATTATGTTTATGTTTTAAAGGTTAATAATAACAAAATAAACGTCCCTATGAAAAATTGTGTTTTTTATTATTATTAAATTACCTATAATCCCTACTTTATTTTTACCTTCCGTAACATAATTATAGTCATTGTAAATTAACGAGATTTAAATAATTGAACTCTGACACGAAAACAAAGAAAACAAAAAGAGGCGAAAGCTCGCACTTGAGGTTCGAACCTTCACCATTCTCATGCACACACAACTATACCGACATACTTGTGCGATCCTGCCATTGTTACATTCAACTATTACGTTGAATTTTAGCATTGCTTTTAAACAGGCGCTGTTGTCGATAATTAATTAGGAAAGAAACAAGTATAAGTAGGTATGACCACACATTCATCTGACCAACCAACATCGCCCTTTCGTATACTGTGTGCGCGTTAGGAACTGTCTGCATTAAAACATCACACACACATAGATATAGGCGCAGACTTGGCGTGCACGCAAATATGAACATTCCGGTGGCACTCCATTTATGACCGTTGACTGTACATAACAAATCACGAGCATAGAACAGAAATTACTTAGGCGGCAGCTGCACGACATGACTGCGACAAGAAGGCTATATCTGTTATAGTCGCAGATCATATTTTGATCAAGACAACCTGACACTGACCTGCAAATTTCAAAAAACGTAAGAAAAAATTAATTTTGCTGGCTACAACTGTGGTTCCACCTTAAGATAATAATATAATATAATCCTTCCAGAATAAATACTCTAAATGATGGGGCCAAATCCATTGTGCAGTCTAGAAGAAATAAGAAAGAAAGAAGAAAGAAAAATAAGTTTATTTGTCACAAAAACACGTGCATAAGAGAAGAAAACAATAAAATAAAACAATAGATTTAAATATAATCACGAGCACGAAACAGAAATATGCGGCAGCTGCTGGCACGTCATTACTGTGACAAGAAGGCTTCCACTCGTCATGATACTGTGCTATGGAGACCCACAGCACAGCGCTAATTTTCAGTAAAAATAGTTAAATAATCTTACCTGAAAGTAAAGTAGCATCTTACACAGCACATCTCCTAGGAACCATGTCTCAGTGACATCCCACAGCACTGTTGCAGGCAGGCAAAACAAGATCACCATAAAGTCCGCTGCAGCCAAGTTTACTATAAAATAGTTCGTCACCGTTCTCATTGAATGGTTCCTATACACTGCCACACACACTAATGCATTTCCAACTAAACCAGTGATGAATACTAATGTGTGTGTGCCAATCAAAATCCATTCATACGTATGCGGATAGATGTAGTCGTTCAACATTGAGACGTAATCCTCTCGAGATAAGTTACAGAATTCTTTCTGTCCTATACACTCTTCTGTCATATTGTCTTTTGTAGTTTCTTCAGCATCTGTTACATTTTCGCTTGTGTAGTTTCCAGCTGTTCTCTTTTGCCTCGAATTAATTAAGCTTGATTTGATTAAAAGCCGTCGTGTATCTATGTTACCTTCTTCGTCATATTTATCTGCATCGATGCTGGCAACAAGAATGATGCTTAAAATTATAATTGTGATTTGGTTGGTAATATACATTTTGTTTTTGTTTTCTTTGTTGCTGACTTTCAATGAGTCCGGATCTGGAACAAGAAAAAAGGAAATATTAGTTTGATTGATATTATGTGTCGTAGCCAGATCTTAAAATTGATTATTTCATTATTTCATGAAGTGAACATCGACCACTGGTCACATCATGAAATAGTCTGGCCAGATCATTGAATACTCGACGTTTGACGATATGAACAGTTAAACGCACTTGTACTTCATGATGTGGCCAAACATTAGTGATCATATCGTAAAACAGTTAGATTATCCACCAGTAGAGGCATTGATGTCGCTTTGTTTTTGTTGTACGTCTTGATGGCGGCATACAACAAATCAAACAACGTAGTGTTAGGTTTCAATATATAAATACGTAATTGTTGGATATTGCACTGGCAACACCCAAAGATTCGATGTGTCAGAATATAGCACGGGAACGGCCTTCTGGGTTGGGCGCTCGTGACGGTAAGATGTGCTTGGTGGCTGTGTCGGTAAAAAGATAGATTGGCATGGTATTGGTTGGAAATCTACTGTAAATTAAGGTAACCTATTAGTTTCATGGTAAATATTAGAATACGGATTGAATTGTGATATTATGTGGGGAATAGGAGATGTGATGGGATGGTGTAGAATATTGAATTTGATGTTGGCAAAGAAATATAAAGGACTGACAAAATATCTTGGTGTTTCATATTATTTTCCTTATCCCTGAAATATTGTAAATATGTAGTTTTATTAAACAGTTTTAGATTATGATATTGGGGTAACGACTTTAAGGTTCATTCGGGGATTGGTATCTATTTTAAGGTTAAATTATTATATTCGAAATTAAATTAGTTATTTTAGAATAAGAATGGATCTTATTTCAGTAGGGTGACCACGCAAAAAAGTCGATGGACTTTTATTGGGTTTCCAAATCTAATATTATGGAAAGCGATCAACTTGGAAGTAGCGCTCGCAGGCCGCAGACGCGGTGTGAAATACAACATAGCACTTAAAGTTAGGTTTTTTAAATTAAAAAATTTCGCCGCTTATGTGGCACCCCGACCAAAAGGGTTAGATTGGGTTAGAATTGTGACCAACCGTGCGTGAGCCGAGCGAGCGAAGCGAGCAGTGCTGTGGTAGCGGCCGGCGAGCGCCACTTCCAAGTTGGTAGCAGTTACTTGGCAATTTTTACTACACCTTATACCATGTATATACTGTGATGTGGCTAAACGTCGACTGACATTATCATTAAACGTTGACGTTTAAACAATATGGTCAATTTTAGCTGACTATTTCAAGAACTGGTCAATTCTAAGATCTAGGCACGACATTATGCACTACGTCCACTACCGTAGCATATTCTCATCTTAAAATACGGTTCAAATTAATATTTGTTTCGGCTTTTTGACAAGTTTTGTGTACAACTAGACTTTACAACTTGTTTTAGGTGTAGATAGCAAAAGAAATAAAAAAACACATAAAAGCAAAAATAAATGATAAACAAAAACATTAGACACAACATGTAGACTACGTGTTTTAAGCGCAGACCACACTGAGAAGATAAGATGTATCCTAATTAGATTATGTGTTAGGATTCTGCGTTCTTTTTTTGACGTACGTTGCGTCATTCAATACGTAGACGTATGAAAATAATCCCAGCATTAAATAATAACATTCAAGAGAATATCCTTCCTATCATAACATAACATGACATCACGCCTTATTTCCCCGAAGGGCTAAGCAAACGTATACCCATAGTACACTCACATTTCGCCAGTTATGTTTAAGTCCCATGTAATAGGGGGCAAGCCTACTGCCACCATCGGAAACAAATTCCAGACTCCGGCCTGCTACTGAGAAATGCAATGAATGATGCAAAAACCAAAAGCAGTTTGCTTGACCTGGGAATCGAACTCACGCCCTAACCGCCGCAGGAGACGCCCTGGAAGTTGGCAGTCGCAGGCCGATTCCCGGCCACCGTAGGCGCGGGCTTGCGAATGGTGAGCAATGGGTAGCTAGCTCGCTGTCCAATAAGGATCAGGCCCGGGTCAACGGCGAGTTGTGTTCCACGCGCGCCTCAAAGAGATGTCAGCAGAACTGACGGGGTTCACTAGGGCCAATGCCTGCCAGGGTCGCGGGAAAGTCCGAAAGGGATACCGTTGCCCCTGGCAACATACAGGCAACTGAAGGAACACGGGTGCCTCCCGCTCCGCTCAGAGCGGGAGAAGTTATTTGATAATTTCCAACCCAAAAAAAAAATTCCTCATTCTCAACAGTAGAGTTTACGTCCACAAGATCAACGAGGCAGTCTTACGCTTCCTATTCTATTAAAATAATTATCATTTACGAAAACAAACAAAGGCAGATCAAAAATAAGCCGCCAATCCCAAAATCACCTTAAAAAAATAGCATATTTTATCGATTCTCACATTACAGTCATAAAACACATGAAGATAAACCCATAAGCCAATTACAATTAAAAGCTCATACTTCAGTTTATCTGACAGATAAGGCAACCTAATTAAATGGGGCTTTTTTTCGGCTGAATTGATCCTTGCGATAAAAATAAAATCGCTGATAAAAAATATGGAATCGTGCGGGGGCTTTTTATCTAGGAATAATTTTACAAAGTCGCATTTTGTGTCTGTGTGTGTCATTTTAATGCGGTTTTGACCATCATCTACATTGCTAGAGAATTTATTATACGGACAAAATTGTCCGACAATAACATGTTTATAAATATCATCATCTACTTAGCCTTTTCCCAATTATGTTGGGGTCGGCTTCCAGTCTAACCGGATGCAGCTGAATACCAGTATTTTACATGGAGCGACTGCCTATCTGACCTCCACAACCTAGGAACTAGGTAACACGATACCCCTTGGTAAGACTGGTTGTCAGACTTTTTGGGCTTCTAACTACCCGTAACGACTGTCAAAGATCTACAAATGACAGCCGGGACCAACGGCTTAACGTGCTTTCCGAGGCGTGTTTAAATATAAACATGTATAATATATTCATATTAAACTAACTAACTAGAGGGCTTGGAGCTGAAACATAATAAAAACCGCACAGATCGATCAATCAGGTTAAGACACTTGCCGCGTTTAGACCGTGAATGGCTGACCATCTTTACATACCAAGACCCCCTCCATGCCTCGGAAAGCACGTTAAGCCGTTGGTCCCGGCTGTCATTCGTAGATCTTTGACAGTCGTTACGGATCATCAGAAACCCGAAAGTCTGACAACGGTCTCACCAAAGTATCGTAAGCAGTCGCTCCTTGTGAAATACTGGTATTCAACTGCATCCGGTTAGACTACAAGCTGACCCCAACATGGTTGGGAAAAGTCTAGGCAGATGATGATGACATTCATATTAAACTTAAACACAATTTTAAAAAAAACGTGTGGCACTCGGGGACTGCCGCGGTAAAGCTATTGCATAGCATTTGTAACCTCCATACTTCCTATTTGTCAACGCTACACTTGGGATGATGACGTGATGACATAAAACAAAAATAACGTTCCCATGACAACATCACGTTGTCATGGGAACCGTCATTACATGGTAGGCGGAGTGGGGGGGTGTTAGGTTTTATTTTCGTTACGTTACGGAATTTCTTGATTCGGTCGCCGCGCTCAAAGCCCGCGATACAAGCTATGCAATAGCTTAAAAACTCGATGTTTTATTTAATCGTAAAATCCGTGCGAAGCAGAGGCAGGTTGCTAGTTATTAATACCACAGAATAGTACAGAAGGCACACTCCGCATTTTAGGAATGAAGCTCTAAGTACGCGTCGGGCTCGTCTTGTCGGACCACTTCAGTGAGCGTAACGTAGTCAGAAGATATAAGAGTTACGCGATAGAAAGAGAGGCAACTTCTAAGCAAATTATAACTGTAGGTAATTAGCGCTGTGCGACCTGCACGCGTAGCATGACCACCGTAGAAACGAGTTTTGTCGACGGAAGAATAGACAAAATGACAGATAAACAATCACAATCTGTCATTTTGTCTATTCTTCCGTCGACAAAACTCATTTCTACAGTGGTCATGCTACGCGTGCTGAATTGTACTTTATTGTGTCAAAGCAAGAGTCGCTTTTTGTTTAAATGATTTTGCGGAGTGAGCTATCTGTAATAATCTGTGTTAATACTTTAATGTGTATGGAGATTATGTCGATTATTCCAATTTTGTTTTGTTTGTTTTATGATACTGGCCGTTGAGGTATATTGACATTTGATTTGGGTCATTGAACTCCGTTTTTTTAATACACAAATAACGGCGCCCACCTGTTAACGTCATTCGAGCACCAAAATATTCTTGTAGAGAATACAGATTGAGACAGCTCTTGAACCGATTTTGACTTCTATTGCGTTGGTGGTATGACAAATGACAGCTGCAGTAAACAGTTGGTTTGTAACCACTTTTTTTGCTTTTAATGCCATCCTTATGCCTACGGTATAGAAGTCAAAATCGGTTGAACGGACTGTAAAAAAGGTTTGTTTAAATGTCTAATCTTATTTCAAACGGAGTATAGGTCGACTGGCCACCTCTTCCTGGGCCGACCTCGGCGCCGCCGTCCATCCTCAGGCACCCACCGTGTGGAGACTGTAGCCCAACGGTCACGATGCATGCGGCTGACATGACCCGCCCAATCCCATTTTAGCTTGGCAGCCTTTTTGCCTACGTCTAAGATCCCCGTTTTGGAGCGTAGCGTGGTGTTGCGTATTCGGTCAGTTCGTTTTACACCTAGAATGCTGTGGTCCATTGCTCTTTGGCAAACCCCAAGGCGAAACTTTTGCGACTCGATGAACAACCAAGTCTGAGCACCGTAGGTTAGGACGGGTAGAATACACATATGGATGAGTTTTCGCTTCAGGGAGATCGGTAGATCGCCCTTCATTAGCGTCTTCATGGACTAGTAGCTTTTCCAGGCATTTTCGATGCGGCGATCGATGTCCTTTTCTTGCAACTTTATGGTGAAGAAATACAGAAAATACGTTTATTTGCGGTAAACATGACGCAAAGAAAGAACACAAAACAAAAAAGAACAAGTTAGGGGAAAATGAACGCACACTGGGCGAATTTCACCAATAAACTGAACGCAAGCAGCACATAAACTACGTTTAAGCGCTGTCGTTGTCATAATTTTATGTGGAATATTGACAATGACAGCTCTTGAACGTGGTTTGCATGTGCTGATCTCGTTCAGTTTCATTGGTGAAATTCGCACAGCACTGCATGGGATCGGCACGCCTCAACGGAGATAAATGCTCATACGTGTTAATTAAACTTTGAACGTATCTCTTCCGCTGAATTGTAGTTTCCTTGAGCGTGCTATTTATTGCCTTAATGTATCCCACACACACGACAGGTGGAATAGTTTTTTACTGTTGTCCTTCAACATGTTAATGTATTTATTACTTCTATGTTTGTAAAATGTTTCAAAGAATAATATTGATTGCGGTAACCCAATGATATTGTAAGTAAAAAGCGGTACGAAGATAGGTTACCTACGCAGCTTTCGATTTTCTAAAACGACACACTAAAGCATTTGGTTTCCTAGAAGATCGATTCCGTCATATTAAAACGGCCGTCATTAATATCTGTCATTTTCACCAATATTTGACATTAAGGTGTAAAAAACGCTCTGTATTTGGACAGCCGTCATTGTGTGGCCGTTCACCGCTTCGTTATAAAACCAAAGCTGAACGCACACATAAAGAACGTAATAATTTTCGTTTTGTTAATGTTAATATTTTGCTGAAATGTTAATATTTTGAGGAAAATAAACTACAAAGTACTAATTGGTTTCTTAATAGCTGTCAACTAGCCTATTACAAGTTATCCAGCTTTCTCAGAAAAAGGTGATGACGATAATTATCAAAATTACTTTTGGCTTCAAAAAAGTTAGTAATTCAAAAATGCCTTATGCTCATAGGTGTTTTTATAATAAAGTTCTAAATATTTTACCGTCACGTGGGCATGCAAAGATTTAAAATTCCAAATAAAAAAATTAGAAATATGCAGATCATTGGAATTACAAAAAATTTAATAAAAATGTCAGTGTGGTTACAGCAATAAAAAATATAAAATAAGACTAAGTAACCGAACCAGGTTCACAATAATTATGTCAATCAGGGTAATAGTATGACTAATCGCTAATCACTTATTTATCTGTTGTGTCCATTGTTCAAATTAAACAAGAATCAAATAAATGTGTCAAGTTACCTCCAGCGGTGGTGCAAAAATATTTTGTTCAGTGTTTTATTATAATATTCAATGTAGCGGACTTTGGGTGAATTTCACCAATGAAACTGAACGCAATGAGCACAACTTAACAACGTTCAAAAGCTGTCAGTATTAATATTCCACAAAATGATTACTCTAACTGCTGTTGAATATGGTTCAGATGTGCTGATCGCGTTCAATTTCATTGTTGAAATAGAACATAGATACACTATCCAGCATCAAAATCAAAAAGTTTTATTTACCATCAAAATCAGTATAAATTACATAAAGCAACTTCCGCTTTAATCAGTTTAAATCATCCTAAACGAATTAATTAATAAATCAACGCCACAATTTATTTATACTTGGCAACACCTTGTCCGTCACCTATTAGCGCGTTCAATAAAATAAACATGGCGGTTTTTACGTTCCATTTATAAATAAACACATCATAGATGATGGTTCATAAATCTACCTCGTTTTCACCAGAAATGTTCAGTTGTAAATATTATTTTAACGCGAGCTTCTAATGGGCTTATTTCGGTCCTATTTTTTTTTAACGTTAAGTAGATTAATGTTTCCTACTTAGTTAAAAAGTTGTAAAAAGAAATAAAGATGGAATTCACTATACAGGATTGATTTTTGAGACGGGGCATTAGGGGCATACAAATACATAATATAATAAAAGGATTTTTTTAATACATATAGTAATTAACCTCCTCCTTTTTTTAATTCGGTTAATCAGCCATGATTACTGCCATGAAGACGCAGATATATGACAGTGACCTTGAATGGTTAGCTTGCGTGTTCTGTACTGAGCTCACGCAACGCATCATACGTCCAGCCAGTAATAGGACTCGCCCATCAAGGAGCGCTGTCCCAAATTAGACGCATTATTAATTTATTACACGTAAAATAAAAGGTATTTTAATAAAACACGTATACTAAAAGATTAATAATTTAATTATCTTTAAAATGGTGAAGTTTTCAGTAAAATACGCTTGATAGATTTTGCGTCATTCTCAGTTTTTTATCCGCGTTAGACATAACTTTTCAAATTAATTTCACTATGTAATATAAACATAATCAAAAATATGCCAATATTAAAATATTAAAAAAATGCTCGTTAAAAATTATCGTCCCCTGAAAAGAGCCTTGGCGAGCGGTAAAATATGTAGTAGCATGTGCAGCTTATAACGATAAAAAGAAACAACTGGCTCCCGTCAATTGTTTTTTCAACATAACACAGACTATGGTGCCGATTCCCTTGTTCACAAACTAAACTAAATTTAAGTTCAGTGCATCTTTTTCTTTCTATTTCATTAAGAAAAGGACAGAAGACAAATTTTAGTTTAGTCCTGTCAAATTAATCAGTGCTTGACGTAAATTGACGTAATTTTAGTAGGCAAGTTTTTAATCACGTCTAAACTTGTATGGAGAGTGACAGGCGATGATTAATTTGACAGGACTAAACTAAAATTTATCTTCTATCCTTTTCTTAATTAAATAGAAAGAAAAAGATGTACTGAACTTAAATTTAGTTTAGTTTTGTGAACAAGGGAATCGGCACCAATATTTCTCTTATTTATATCGGTGTCAGTACACACGGCTACACATCAGGCATCAAGCATCTCGCATTGTATAAGATTTCCGTACAAAGCGAGGTCAGCTTATACTGGAAATGTATCGCTTGATGTGTAGCCGTGTACCTCCTCATCATACTAGCAGAAGAGGGTACAGTCCAGCTGTCGAGAGAATGCGTTCCTGGCACCTGTCAGTTGGACAATGTCTAGTAGTTATATGGATCAAATTCGCAAAACGCATTATTCGTTTAAATGAAACTGACAGGTGTCAAGAATGGATTCTCTCGGCGATGCGCGACGGCCGGACATACACGTGTAACCCTTCCTTTTTGCCGTAATCTGAATAATATTATTGGTTCCGGGTCTTTACATTTCCTGTTTATATGGACATACGGATTTATTTTGCCTAAAAATAGATCGTGTTTATCAATCATATCGTATGATAAAGCAAACCTTCCTTCACAAATACTGACATAGGTAATGTAATTTAATAGTAACCCGAAAAAATGTTTTTCAACATCCATTGTTGGAACAAAACATAAATATAATATTTAGAGATGAGGCGAATTTGATTTGAACCGAATCCGAACTTCGGCCGAACATTCGGCCGAAGTTTAATTTCACGCGCTTTCTCGAGAGCGACACGTCGTGACTTGTTTACGCATTTACTTCAATTATTGCTAGATGTACCCCGCCCGCACACCGCGCTTCCACCGCGTGGCCTAATAAGAAGAACTGATTTAATTTAAGGTTTACATTTAAAATGTTTCTGGCTAAAATAAATGACCATGAGTGAGTAAAAGACATAATTTTATTTTATAGTAATGCTTATTCTAATTCTATTAAATTTCAGTCAAAATAGTGCAAGTAGGTATTATTTTTCTTGTGCCGATCTGATGTTCGGCATCTGAACCGAATTTCGGCCGAATGCCGAAGTTCGGTTCAAGCTGCTGAAATTCGGTTGAACCGAATGTGAACCGAATTTTGGCCCATCCCTGATAATATTATAGTAATACTAGCTGACCCGACAAACGTTGTTTTGCCATATAAATGTTTGGGGTGGACCACCCTTATTACTTAGGGGTATGAAAAATAGATAGTAGCCGATTCTCAGACCTACTGAATATGCATATAAAATTTGGTAAAAATCAGTAAAGCCGTTTCGGAGGAGTAAGGTAACTAACATAGTGACACGAGAATTTTATATATAAGTTAAATAATTTACATTTACACAAAATTCATATAGGTACAAGTGTTTTAAAAAGAAGGTGAAGAGCTCATTGGGCATAAAAAATTCATCTGCATCGCTGTCAACGGGAAAAGTGCCCAAAAGGCCGGCAAGATTGCCGTTGAAACTTCACACACTTTGTTATTTAGGTTTAAGTTAAAGAGTAAAACAAGGTGAAGAATACACTTGACTAGACTATACGACTCAAACTGCGTTTTATTTAAATTTTATCCACTGATTTTAACTTAACCTCATGCTTGTAATCTACGAAGAGGGTTTAGGCAGAGGTGTACCTCTAAAGTATAGCCTTTTTAATTAATTTTTATTTTGCTGTGTGCTTTTGACATTAATTGATTTGATCTGATATTAATCTGTTACTCAAATTTTTACGTCATTTAATTAACTTTATTTATTTATTAATTGCTCAACTATTTATCATTTAATTAATTGCACAAATAGTGACATTTATAAAACTGGTGTTTTGTTTTTGTATTTAATATGAGTCAAGACCAGTTTATTTTTTAATTTCATTTATTTATTTATAGCCACATTGGCTAAGTAATAACAGCTGCACGGGTCGATCGATCAGGTTAAGCTACGTTTGCCGCGGTTGGTCTGTGGATGGGTGACCATCTTTACATACCAAGACCCCTCCGTGCCTCGGAAAGCACGTTAAGCCGTTGGTCCCGGCTGTCATTTGTAGATCTTTGACAGTCGTTACGGGTAGTTAGAAGCCTTAAAAGTCTGACAACCAGTCTTACCAAGGGGTATCGTGTTACACAGGTACTTGGTTGTGGAGGTCAGATAGGCAGTCGCTCCATGTAAAATACTGGTATTCAGCTGCGTCCGGTTAGACTGGAAGCCGACCCCAACATAGTTGGGAAAAGGCTAGGCAGATGATGATGATTTATAGCCATATTCCGCACAGTTATTTTTAAGACAACAGATTTTGTGTCTAGAATTTGAATTTGTGAACGTCAATTAGGCGCTCTAATACAAGTGCATTAAAAAAATAACGTGTATTATTATAAATAATTCAATAAACTTCTGCCAAACCCTTTGGGCAATATAGGCATGATGTTATGATGCTATAGTTTCTGTTTTGACCGCCTTTTTGACTTGTGTGCAAACCTTTTTGCGTTCAAGGTCAAAAGTGTTGGAAACACTGTTTATAACCCATTAGTAAAACGTCACACTTCGTCTGTTACCTCGAAACTGTTTCAAACGTAATTGTAGAAGAAGCCAATGTAGTGTGAATCACAAGGGCACAGTTTCACACAATATGTGGCCTAAAGCCTGCACTACACAAATCGCGAAGTTGATCGAAGTTAATCGAATACGAGAGTGTAGAAGGACACTTCGGTTCACTTCGTGTAATCTTCGCTCGCCTCGGGCGACTTCCAATCGTTGTCGGTTTTTGCGCCCGAGTCAAGTCAGCTAGTTCTTCGCACGAGTGTGTAGTCACGTAGGTACTTCGGAATTCGGTCAACTTCGACGAGTACTTTGTCGAAGCAATTTCGCGAGTAGTGTAGTGTTTTAAGGTTAAAGGTTTGTTGCGTATGAAATAGTTTTCTCACGTTGAGAGTGGGTAGTTTCTGCCGTCGAGTTGTTGTGATTTGTTCCAGTTTATTTTAAATTAAATTTTAAACTTTATTTTGAGCCAAAACTCATAGAGGGTTAGTAACAATGTCCTTAAAACTACGTGTTAGTAAACAACACAATACGGTGACACATGTAACTGACAGCAGTGTATTATTTAGGACAGTCCACTCTGTCAGCTATCAATTTCAGAACCCTGTTGGGGCTGCACGCGTAGCATGACGCTTTCTATCTCTACGAAGAATAGACACAGCTCTTTCTATATAAAGCGACATTTCGCTTCTCTATCTTTGACATTGCACCGTAGAAATCATTCTACAATCTGTCATTTTGCCTATCGTTTATAACGATCTTTAGACTATTTCAGAAGAAAGTTTTCTATCCCAAACTGTCAAAATCACTAAGGTAGTGAAGACAATTTGATTTTGTAATCGCCATGCTAAAGACAGTAGAAAACTTTTTACTCGACGGACACAAAGTATATACGTTTATCTACAAAATCATGAATTACATAATTTCAAAAAAAAAATCCTATGACAAAACAAAGAATTCTGTAAGTGCAAGTGCAGTTGAGTCTTTCTACTTTCCTGCCGTCCTGTCTACATGGAACGTCATTTTTGTCTATTCTTCCGTCGACAAAACTCGTTTCTACGGTGGTCATGCTACGCGTGCTGGACATGACTCGTGCCACCGTTGATGCAGCGCGCTTGCGCATTATAGTATAAAAACAACAAGCGCCGCCGCAAACATCCCTGACGCACTGCAACGCCATAGCAACCTCATCAGTTTACTGAATTGAAGGCACGTGAAGCAGTTAACCGACGTTCGCACGGACGTAATAAAATCGCGGCGGGATTTTATCGCGCACTGGATTTTCAACTCTCGGTGTTAAGCCGAGCATTGAGAATCCAACGCGCTGGGACGCACTGTTATCCCAGCGCGTTGAAAAAACACACTGTTATTTTTAACTCTCGGTGCTAAGGAGAGCGTTGAAACCAAGTGCACGAAAAAAAACGCCGTGATTTTATTACGTCCGTGCGAACGTGGGCTTAAGCTTTGTCTCTAAGGTTGGAAAATTACTTGCAGTATTTTAGGGGTCTCTTTGTAAGTCGGATTTTCTTTCTAACAATAGGGATTGCGTCTTTAAACCGCCATTGTTGTGTTTATGTTTACTTCTGTGTTGATCACAAATTATACGAAAACTAAATAAAAATATGTATGAGACTTGGAGTGTAGCACTAATAAAAAACAACCTAAGGACAGAGGAAGCGTCTACCACTGGTAAAAAAGCAGCTTTAGTGGAAAAGTCAATAAATTATGAACGTTTTATATTTTATAGGTTATTTTGCCTTTGTTGATTTTAAGTTCGGTTTTTGTTAAAGACTGGAGGCGTACAATAGAAATTACCTGATCAGAGTTGAAAACCAACTCGGGCATAATCTTCCTGACTGAAAAACTTAAGAGATAACACTTCTAGCACTAATCTAATATGATAATGTAAACACACACATACTTTACTATAATTTTCACAATATCACATTACAAGTGCCTGTATATAATGAAAATAGACTTAGTTCTCTTAGTGGCATCACCTATAAACCACTTTCTCCCATAAAAGGCTTAAAGGATAGCACATCGTCTCGACGAAATATCGGATTCCAGTTTTTTTTGGAGCGCTTTCTTCCACAGTTTTCTTCTTGTAAAATCTTTGGCAAATACATGGGTATTTTTGCAGTAAACAGCTGCGCAACTGGGCTCAATAATTAATTATGCGTAAAAGAAGTCGCTTGTTTACAAAAAATTATGGCTAGCTGTCAAATTATAAGACGCTGGAGATCAGCGCCATCTGAAGCGAGCAAGTGGCAGTTTTTATCCCCGTTGCACTGTATTGTGTCGTACCAAGAGTTGCTTTTTATTCAAACGAATTTGCAGAGTGAAATATAAATAAATATGTGAGAATTTACCATGTGGTTTAAAAAACGAGATAATTAACAATGGTTTGCACTCAACGGGTGTCGAAAGGCGATTAGAGGATTACAAATTATGAAAGGCTGGACTCGGTTAAATAAGGGTAACCCGCAAATAATCTCTGAAAGCTGGGATTTATCACGCTATGCTAAAAACATTACTGTTTTTTTTTCACTGTATCTTATACAGGGTGGCAGGGAAATCGACGCGAAAACTGTTACCATGGATTCAGTACATGATTCTGAAACCCGCAGCGTCGAAATTTTTGGTCGGAAATTTAAAAAAAAAATTGCTGTTTTATAGAAAAGTGCAATACCTACGCGGTCAAAATGTATGGAACAACTGATTTTTTACAAAATAACCGACGAAAAATTTCAACGCAGGAGGTTTCAAAATCATTTACTGAATCCATGGTAACAGTTTTCGCGTCGATGTCCCTGCCACACTGTATTATAAAGAGGTAACATCGTTGCTTTGCTTAGATGGTGTGGTCATGTTGAGAGGACGAATGAAAGGCGACTAACAAAAGGTAATTTACAAGGCAGATGTGAGTGGAAACGCCGGGAGGGGACGCCCTAGAAGGACATTAGTGACCTTATTGGTGATGTTCTTCAGAAAGGCCAGGTGCGTAGTACTCGTAACCCGCGTGCGTGTATGACCAGATGTATGAACGTAAACGATGCAAAAGGAGTAAAGTAGTAAAGGCGTTCTGTAGTCTGCCTACCCCCATGGGAAGAAGCCGTGAGTTTATGTATGTATGTGTAATAATGTAGTCTTGCTGATCATGGTTTTGTTATTGTTACTAGTAATTAACTGTTCATTTATTTTACCTCGATGGTCCTAGTTTATCATTTATAACTTCCAATTACAGCTTTATGTAAGCGGGCACGCCCTTTATGTCTGGAAGCGTTTATTTAGATAATTAGTTCTTTTTACGTTTAGTTTTTTTTTTTTTAATATTGCTTGAGTATAGTTCTCGATGTTTTTGGTTGGTATATTGGCGTGTGCTAGCTGGCATATGGCCTATAATTTATCATTTGAATTATGTTTTGTGTTGCATAATGTAAGTTATTTTGCATACTATTGTATAGAATCATTTTTCTAACTTGAACAGACAGCTGTGCTGCTGGGGAGTTTGTTGCGCCACTTCTTCCCAGCTAAAGGCACTAGGAAGTGGTGAAGGGTGGGCGTTTTTGGGGGACTGTCTTATGTAATTTTGACGTTCGAAAAGTGCTAATTCTCAGCCTAGTTTGAATAAATGACTTTTGAATTTTGAATTTTGTTTGTTCGTAAGTTCGTATCTCTGAAAGTACTGATGCGATTACAAAAAATACTTTCACTGATAGAAGATATTTGCCGAGTGAAAATAAAGATAAATACGTTTATTTGCGGTAATGACGCAAAGAAAAAACACAAACACTAAAAGAACTATATTCCATTTGAAATAAGATTAGACATTTAAACAAACCTTTTTTACAGTCCGTTCAACCGATTTTGACTTCTATACCGTAGGCATAAGAATGGCATTAAAAGCAAAAAAAGTAGTTACAATACCAATGTTTACTGCAGCTGCCATTTGTCATGCCATCAACGCAATAGAAGTCAAAATCGGTTGAACGAACTGTAAAAAAGGTTTAGTTAAATGTCTAATCTTATTTCAAACGGAGTATAGTTGGGGTAAAATAGGCGGCCATAGCTCAGAATAATGAATGCGTTTTGCACGGAAACGAAGTCGCGGGCAGAAGCTAGTACTAGTAGTGTCTCCAAAAAGGGAAATTAAATGAAATTGTTTATTTTATAAATAGGATATCAGAATCACTTTTACACGTCATATAAAAAAAATCGAAATAAGCTAGATGAGTTCGGCATTTCCTATCTGACTACTCTGAGAAGAAAGGCCGAAACAAACTCAGAGGTCGCAGTCTCTTTTAAAGTCCAGACATAATCTTGGTCAGGCCTTAAGAGGACCATGTAGATTAGTTTCTGAAATGGTCTTTTGAGGAAAGAACCACATAGATTTAAGTGGACCTGTCCAGTTAGTGCAAGCATTTGTCAGTAATCGTGGAGCTCAACTCGACGAACAATACCAAAAAAAGGACATTTGGGTAGGCCGCATAAACTACTCAAACTACCAGAACATCATTAAAACTAGCTGAGAAATTAAAATAAAATAATATCCACATAGTCCTCACATTCACAATAATTAAAATAATATAATATTTTACAAAGTAATCATGTCATTTTGAACATAAGATGATTTTACATAATAATTAAAATGTCAAGTTTTATGGTTTTATCATAATAATTAGCAGAGCGAGCAGCTCAATCCCAAGCTTTTTTATCATCAACTAAATAATTTGAAATTATATAGCACCCTTTTTAGAAAGTTTGGTTTTAATACAGCTTTTAAATCGTTTAATTGGTAAGTTTCGAATGTTAATGGGAAGTTTGTTGTAAAAGCGTATACATTGACCCATGAACGAGTTGCCTAATCTGTGGAGACGTGTGCGATATACCTAGAGCAAGGTTGTGTTTATACCTGGTTTAAAAAAATATGAATATCGGATAGATATATTTTTGTGTACATACAATAAATAGGTTTTCAAAAATATATTGTGAGGCTACAGTCAGAATATTAATTTCTTTGAATTTTTCTCTAAGGGACCTTAGACCTAGGTAGTAAAGGGCTCGAACAGCCCTTTTCTGTAGAACAAAGGTAGTATAAATGTCCGCACAGGGGGCCTACCACCAGCTCAAAAGCAGTATTATTTTAATATTACCTCAGTGGGAGAAAGAGATGGAGCTATACGTCCTGTAGAGCTTCATCTCTTTCCCACACTGAAGTAATATTAAAATAATACTGCTTTATGAGCTGGTGGTAGGCCCCCAGGTTCCCTAGAGAAGAATCCCATATGACATAAGACTATGAAAATAACTAAAATAAACAATTCTGGCTGTATCTACGTTATTTATCTGTCTAATATTTTTAAGAGCTTAAGCGGCTGAACTTAGCCTTCCTGACAATTTTTCTATGTGTGGGCCCCATTGTAATTTACCGTCAATAGTGATTCCAAGGAAAACTGTCGGCTCAACAGGGTCCAACTCTGTTCCATTAGCTTGAACATTGGTAGATAGCTGCCTGACATTTGACATTGAAAATTTAATGAGTTTAGTATTTTTTTGTTCAGGAGAAGATCATTTACGTTAAACCAATGCACAACTTTAGAGAGTGCATCGTTAACTTGTTCAAAGTTGACTAACTGACGTTTGATTTTTAAAATGAGGGAAGTGTCATCTGCGAATAATACGATCTTGTAATAATCCCTTATAGGTAAAGGAAGTCATTTGAGGGTGAACATCTACCCTTAATTATAATCCTATCAAAACCAGAATAGTATCATTATGAAGCGCTTTAAATTCTCCAGGATATTTTTTTTTTCCGATATCTTTTTAGGGTTCCGTAGTAAACAAGGAACCCTTATAGTTTCGTCATGTCCGTCTGTCTGTCTGTCTGTCTGTCCGCGGTCTAGCTCCGAGACCCTTAGTACTAGAAAGCTGTAATTTGACATAGGTATACATATTAATTACGTCAACAAAGTGGTAAAACAAAATTATGAAAAACATTTTTTTTTAGGGTACCTCTCATACACGTAAAGTGGTGATGTTTTTTTTTTATTTTTTTAACTCATTGTGAGGGGTATCATTAGAAAGGTCCTTCAAAAACATTGTGAGTTTGTGAAAACTATTTTTGGATTCAGGGATCCGTTTGCGAAATATTAAGCTTTAAAGTGCTAATTTTTGTTAGAGTCAAGTGTCCCCCCCCTGCCGGCTAAATGGTTGGTTTTGGGTGTGTGAAAAAAATCACAACAGTAGTTTATATAACGAAATTAAAAGGAAAACTATCACAGCTAAGTTCGCTTTACAAGTTAACGAGTAATAATCGACCAACTTAACTTTGCAGTTGCAAAAACATGTTTTCCCATACATTCCGTATGGGAGAACATATTTTTCAACTACAAAGTTAAGTTTGTTTTTGGGATAAATTCATCCTAACTACGGAACCCTTCATTGTGCGTGGTCCGACATGCACTTGGCCGGTTTTTTTCGTTTTTGAGAAGCTTAAGTTTTTTTTAAGGAACGGTAAAAAATTGGCGATAAAAAAAAACATTAAAAAATGAGTAGTTGTTAATTGGGGTTTCTAGATCAGATCTTTGCGATCTGATCTAGAAGCCCCCAATTAACAATGTTCATCTATTCAAACAATATTTTGTATTCTGAATAATTATTTTACAAATACCTTCAGAAGTATACTTCACTGAATCTTGCATTGTAGTCAATATAATGTATTTAATTTATTTTAAATTGTTTAATTCAGTTTATGATTCAACCTTTTAACTACAATTCTAGGAATCGTATCTCATAAAATGACTGTTAGTAATTTATAGTTACTTGTTGCTCCATTGCTAATAGCATTGAGTAGCTTATTCAGCAGACAATCAATCTATCCTCCTTCACTTTAGAATTTTATATTTTTGTTGGTTTATGAAATAGACGTTTTGATTTGTCAACATAATCTGTTCCTTTTACAGCATTTAAATAAAAGCAATCAGGAAAAAATGTAGCATGTTGCATCCAAGGTTCATCGTAATACTCCCAATCTTTGATACCACCCCCACACGAAAAACACATAACTTTATCGTTTAAACCACTTCCACAGTAAAAAAAACCTGCATCGGCCATTTCCATCACCAATCTTCGTTTTGAATCTACTGTAGCCCAATAATGTCTGAATGAACATAATCGAATTTTATATTCATTATATAATTCATAACGTGGGGTGGAATAATTTTGAATCATTTTATGAGTCTTTATACGGGTATGTATGAAAGCAGAATGAAGTCTTGTATCTGGTGTTGTCAATTTATCAAGATATGCTGCGAGTCATACCTATGGGGCAGAACTTACCTATTGACGTTTTTTTTGGTATCTTTAGAATATTACAGCACAGTTCGCTGTGGTATTCTGTTTCTAATGTATTTGTTATGAAATAAAACAAGAAACCTTTTACTCAAAAACCTTTATTCTGATTATATCGTTATGATATAAATAGCTATACAAATTACTTTCTAACTTATATTTTTTCAAGGCAGCCCTTATCTTCTAAATTACTGTTAAAAATACTTTTATTATCAGTCCACCTTTTTAAACAAGTAACATTTTTTAAAGCACATACATTCGAATGATACACACAGCTAAATATATTACTAGACATTCTATAATCATCAAACAATTTCTCTAAACTAGGACAGTTCTTATCTTCTAAATTATATATTTTATCATGTTTTACAATGTTTCTTAGCCACGACACTTTTTCACATCCTTTAACATAAATGATTTTATCTTTCAGATAAGGTACAATATATTGCTCTAAGTTTAAGTATGGTATAAAACCCTCTCTCCAGAAAATTTTTCTGTTTCTTTGTATCCAATATACTTGCAATCTTTCTTTTTTTGTGAGCTTGTAAAATGGGTATGGTGGTTTGATTAATAATACCATAATTTGATTGCCACATGCTATTGCTATTTCTTTCACGATGAACTCGTTACTTTCCGTCTTAAACCCTTGCACATCGACTATAGCATTCATAATAATTTCTTTACAATACCACTTAAGGGTTTATATTCGAATAGACGATCGTTGATAATTAGACAATAGGCAGATGTATTTTCTGGTATATCTTCAGAACTTTCTATTTCCAGTCTCACATCTACAGCCCCAGTTTTCAAGGCTTCGTTCTGTCTTGAGCAATCAATTACAAATAAAGGAGCCTTTTCTTTAAATTCGTCCAAACCAAGCAATGGTTCAGACCGGGTGTTATAATAAGACTGACGAAATTTGGTGAACATTTCATATAATATATAATACTTATCTTCAGAAAATTTCGCATTCACCGATTCGTATGGATAATATTGAGAATTTAAAAAAAGAGTAACGTTAGTTAATTTACAGTGGTCAAATATTGAGCAGTCTTTACTTTTCATATTTTTTCTATTTGTCTGCAAACCAAAGATCACATACCTTGGTTTTTCGAGTTGTGAAGCAGTTTTAACAACCCAGGAATGCTTTGTAGTTCTAGGTAATAAAGGGTATTCGTACAAGTCCCAATTTCTGAAAGCTATTTGAATAGGACGATCCTTTTCTAAATGTTTAAGTAAAGTTAATCTTTCCCGATCTGAAACTTTTATATGAGGCATACGCCATTGCAGTCTCTCTATACTTACTTCAATGGAATCATTATTATCAAGTATAACACTATTAAGATTTGAACTGCTTCTTTTAAGTATAAGTTCATGTTTACAGTTAATGATAATTTTATTATAATCTTCCGCAAATCCTAAAACTTTATTTAAAGGTATAAGGGCACTAAAAATACCATCATTATCTTTCATTCCGCTCAAATTCCAACCCCAAATAGCAGCAGCTTTACTTTCCCCCTGGTTCATTGACACATAAGATTTTAGAGTTGTAGAAATACCTGCATTTTTTATTCGGTCCATCTCTACACCGTTAATTTCATATCGAATGTCTTGAAATAGAAATGATATATGATTGTTGGTAAAATTAACAACCTTTCGTGTTAGTTTTCCTGCTCCATCTTTCGAAACCGTAGTGGCTCGACCTTCAATGTAAATGTAGCTAGCTGAAGGTAATACGTACAAATCTTGTTGATTTATGGGTATACGTATTTCATCATTTTCATTAAAACTGTTGCTATATGGATTATATGTATGAATTTCATAACTCACTACAGAGTTGTCGAATTGTGGTAAATCATTCACTTGAAGAATACTCATAATTTAAATCCTAAAGCTCGAAGAAACACTTTATTTTCTTTAGTAATTTTTTTTATAGTTCGTATAATATGTCTTCGTCTTTTGAAGATACGAGAACGAGTAAAACCATTAAGCTTGGCAGTTGATTTTATATTATAAACTATCATTTTTTTTATAAAATTTCTCAATTTAATTGACATTCATCTCTTGTGACAGATAAAGTCAAAGTGTTGTCTTATGTAGACGACACGTATCATTTAAACCTTTTAAGTGATGATTTGTTAAAACTTTGCTTTTTCCAAAACTCTTTAAGAAATTTAATGCATAAATGTCCGCAATTGAATAAGTTATTATTTTGCAAATTATTGTAATTATAATTAATATTGTTAGAACCTACATAGCAAACAAATTCTATTGGAGGTTTCAAGTTGCCGTAACTGTCAAAGTACTCAACATATTCATTTAAAATTACATAGGCTACCCAATGTGTACCAGAATTTTTAGAATTATCTAAATTAATGATTCCGCACTCTTTTAAAAACGGAGACTTCGGTAAGGTATCTCTCATAAACACTCCGCGAAAATATGGAACGTTTTTGGTAAAACGCATGATGTCTATATTAGTAAGAGCACGATTAGGTAGCCTATGATTTAGTTTTTTCCCTTTAAGTTTGTATATATTCGAAGTCCATTCTTGTAATGGTTTAGCCGCAGTCCGTTTCCAATACATACACCTTCCACATTATTACTATGTCTTTTCATTTCTTCTAACCGCTTTTTTGCAACTCTATATTCATTTATGGTTTTAACGATTCCAGCAATTCCGCTTGCAATACTGCCAGCAGCGGACAAACCAGCGAATATTGGTATTAAAGGTAGAACCCCTCCAGACTTAGGAATTGGTATTATACGTGGAATCCTGGCAGATGAATCATGATTCAATTCTCTAGCAGCAGCGTAGGCCAATTCTATTAGTTTTTTCCTACACTTCGGTTTTACTTTTTTAATGTATTTTTTAGTATTGGTTACTAAATTTTTAAAGGTTTTTTTGAGCCCAGCTCCAGAACTTACTTTTGTTAACATGATATTATTAACTAAATTGGCAGCAATTTTTTCTCCGGTGCTTGCATCGGAAGACAAAGCACGTTTTTTTGCCATTTTTAATAAAATTTTATCTGCTTTGTGCCGATCTTTCAAACTTTTCGAACTGTTGTATGCAATATCGTGATGTTTACAATATTCGTCTAACTTGTTTACACCTTTATCACCTCGAGCTAATCTTTCACGTAATTTAGTTCCTGGACCACAATAATTATATCCTGGCAAATGGAGCTCAAATGGTAAATTATTAATTAAATTATTTATAAGTCCTTCTCCTTTCATGTATACAAACAGAATGAGATCACTATCATAGACCGTGATGTTATATTGATAAACTACTCACGAAACATTGCTATCGTCAATCCAACTATTTTCGCATGATGATAACCCCAACCATTTCACGAAAACTTTTCTACCTTTTCGTTTTAAAACTTTTTCAACAAGGTAAATATCAGGATGTTTGGTTTTTTGTAATTCTTGATCGTAAAAGGCTCCTAAAATAGGTTGTTGTTTAACATCTTGTAATAAATATGTAACAGGATTTGTGTTTTGAACTTTACTGATCTTGAATATCTCTGTTGACCAATTAGGAGTGTAACCTTTTTCAAAACAACCTTTATGTTTACTAATTCGAACAAAATCGCCTGTTTTAAACTTAGGATATTTTGTTTTCGTTCGATTTTGATTGAAATATCTCTGTAGTACTTTAATTTTATTGCTATGATTTACTTGAGCAGGTGGTAAACCAATTGTTCTATGTATTGTATTATTATATCTAGTAATGGTTTTTGCAAGTGTCCCGTCAGTCCATTTATAATTCCCCTTGAAACTAAATTCCTTGAAAAGCTTACTCTTTATCGTCCTTATTAATCGTTCTACAATTGAGGCCTTTTTAGTCGAATAAGTGCAGTAGTGATTGATAGAATTGTTTATTAATATTTTTTTAAAACTTTTATTGTAAAACTCTGTTCCAAGATCTGTTTGCAAGTTTCTAGGTATGCGTTTTTCTTGACTCAATAATGTAATAAAAGCTTCAGATACAGCTTCTTTGTTTTTTTGTTTAAGTGGAATAGCCCAAGCGTACTTAGAGAATCCATCAATGATAACCAAAATAAATTTTTTGTTGTTGTTGAATTTTGAGAAACTTTGCATATCCATTAAATCAGCTTGCCAGAGATCATCTATATCTTTTAATATTACATGCCTTCGAGGAAAATTTTTTCTTGCACTTCTATGGATTTCGTTTATAATGTCTCTTTTCACTTTGCTCATTCTCTTAACTGTCACTTCTGAATTACAAAATTATACTGATATTAAGTTTGTATGATGTGTCTTTTTATTATTTTATAACACCCGCTTCTTTTAACTCTTCAATAATTGATAAGATTTCGTTGTCGAGATTAGTATTACCTGCAGTTTTAGATGCGATCAAAAGTTTAAGCCTGTCCACTAATTCATTAGGATCATCCCAATAAACAAGCTCGGTATTTTTTTTATATTTTTTTAGATACGGCAGACCAGCACCTCGTTTTTGTTTAGATTTAACTTCTGTAGGTTCTTGTAAGCGTTTACTAGACTCGGGAAATAAAGGTTTGATCACTTGAGAATATTTTAGACCCTTATCACCTTTAACTTGACCTGCAGGGTCAAAGTCTCTTTTATGAGCATTAGTCGTGATGAGTATTTCTTTATAAACTAATTTATCTTTTAAATCAACCAAACTTAAATCAGGCTTCTTGCGAAGCAATAATTCTTTTAGACCAGGTGTTAATTTATACTGTTTATTAGCTACGCGCATAAAATACACTTTATCAGAGTTCTCGCGAGTGGTAGAAAAATGTACTATTGTATTTCCAATCATATGCTTATCGTTCTCACTACGTATGCCAAATGGTATATTCATATCATCGTATATTTCAAAGATATCTTCTTTTTCCAGCGACACATTATTAACTTTTTCTGATTCAAATGTGTTACCTTCTTCGTCTTCTGAATAAAACTTTTCTGATTCTGGTGATTCATTTTTGTACATATCATGTGATTTTTCACGCAAAAACATTTTTGAACCTAAGATACTAGTGTTTTTAGGTTGGTCGTCATAAGTATCTTCATTTTTTATTATAGAAATTTGCTTGTTACCTGCTATAGCATTAAGAGGGTCAGCAAGGGGCTTAAAAAAATATTTCAGATGAGTGTCAGTACTAAATTCATAATCTTTCATTTGTTTCACCTTTTTCCTTATAGCGTCCGCAGAGTTTATTAATTGATTTGTTATGTTATGGTCCATTATGCGACTTGTATGCAGAAGTATTTATGTTCAAATGATTATTTTTTGTTTTCATTCATGTTTTATATAACTATTAATCAAAATAAATAAAGTTGTCAAATGACTGTCTATATCTGCCTTTATTTAATTCACAATCCTTATTAATTGTTAAAAAATCATAAGGATGGATCCAGATTTTAGAACACATATCTCTGAACTTAGACCACTCCATATCAGAACTAACATGTTCATCATATATATGTTTCATGTTAATTTCATCTTGCTTGAAAATTATCAAAAAGTTAACATTGTCACGTAATAACTGCTTTGGTATTTTTGAATACGTTTGAGATAAATAAAAACAATCTATACTTCTATGTCTGCCCATCGTGAAATAATTTCGTATGTTAATTTGCTTTTCACAGACCACATCATCAAAAATGATAATAGAATTTGGTAATGCATCATTAGGATGAATAACTTCGTCGTCAAAGTTAAATATAAAAAGTTTTACATCGGGCACTCTTTCTAAGATCTGTTTTAGAAAACTATATTTTGGTTGAAAGCTAGTTTTGGAATACAAGTAAACATTTTTAAACTTTAAACCGTTTTTGTGAACTAACAAACTAATCATGACGTTAGTTTTTCCGCAATTCGAAGGACCACATATTATACATCTTATATTATTCGGCAGAAGAACACTATGCTTTGCGTGTAGCTTATTTTCCTTCACCTCAATATTTTTAACTTCTAACGAAACGGGTTGCTTGACCCACTTCATGTTTGTATCTATCAGAAAAATAATATGTTCTAGTATTTATAATGCTTATCAGAAACGCTTAGTAATCATGATTCCATTAATTATTCAATGTAATTAACTAAATAAAGTAAGTTTAAATTGAAAAGTGGATTATAATGCACTTACAAAAAAGTAATACTCATTTTATAATATTGTATTTATTCAAAATATTGTGTCACAATGCCCCCATGGTAATGTATCTACTTGATTTGGTAGTATCTGTCTCTTGTCATCACTTTTATTAATAACTACTTTATCTACCTCTTGGGAAAACAATACGTGTTTTATTGATTTAATAGTATTCATTTTGCATTTAAATTTTTTGTTACTCATTAATGCTTTATTATAATTACATAAGCGTAATCGCTTTGTTACATACTTGGTTACACCCTTAGCTTTCTTAATTTCTCCGTTTAAACTGTTTATGCAGTAAAGCTTAGCTCTAAGCCCAGTGAATTCAGTAATAATATCACCCCCAAGCTCATCCTTAAATAGGCCTGGTATTTGTGCGTTGACTCTAGGCATATGATAGCTATTGTTAACATCAAAATTACTAGTATCAAATTTCAGTATTTCTTCTTTCATATCTTGATATATATCTGGAGTCTTAATAAAATAAAGCAAACTGTCTGTATCTGTATAACAAAGCCTTGCTTTATTTTTATATTTATTTTTGATATAGTCATAGTGAAATTTGTACAAATGCTGTTTTGCATATTCCAGAACCGTAAAGCCAATATATATCGGCCTGTCAAGAAATATTTTATCTGGACTTAAATGAACAGCAACAAAGCTTTCTGAAAAAATGGTAATATTTTTTAAGTTAGGTTTCGCAATTAATTTCGCGGCACCGAGGCTTTTGTTTGTTTTGTTGTCTGTATCATTCCATGTCATCACTAATTTAATGTTAACTTGTTTTCGTCTATTTTCAATAGTTTTTCCAAATACAGCATTGTTCAGTAGTTTAAATAAGTTTTTTTCAAAAGGCGAAGATGAAGCTTGACGTAATTGAGTATTTAAGTCAATATATTTCTGTAAAAACTTTTCTTGCCTAAATGTTAGTATACGGTGAATCTTTTTTAGAACAAGCCCGTTTTTTATACATGCTTTTAAATGAACGTAATGTATGACATATTTACATTTATCATATAAGTTTGCAATCAATTTTGGGTTTTTGCTCCCAGGAGGAGTAAATTTTTCTGCTGCAAAAGGTAAATCACGATGAGCCTTATGTAAGTAGTCTGGATAAATCAAATCAACTTCTAAGATGTACCCATAATCTGAATCATCTGGTATGCTAGTTATATTAATTGTACATATTTCTTCAGGTGACAAAAATCGGAAACCAGATATTGGTAATTTTTTTGTCATTGCGTAACCGTACAGATTATTGCAGTCAAGATATATCAAATAAGTCGATGCTTCAGAGACATCAAAATTAGGTAAATATTTATTATTGGCTTTTGCATTACGAAGAGAACACTGTGCTAAGCCTCCTCGTATACCTTTTTCTACAAGCTCATAAATCTCTATATCATTAATTAATTCTAGCTGAACCTTTGTAAACAACAACATCGCGTCCCAGCTCAAGCTGGGTGCGGAGATATAATAAGCTGGATCAAGGTTATAATGCCGTAAACAAGTATCCCTAAATTTTTCAAATATATCACAAAGTAACAACACATCTGTTTTTAAATACAAATCTGTATATTCACCAAGAGATTTAATTCTAAAACTTTGCCATATTTTTTGTGCATGTCTATATTCATCATCGGTTATATGTTCACATTTTAAACTATTGTAAAAACATTCTTTGGGAGGAAGATGTTTTTGATCGTATTTCGAAAAAGAATCCATATAATCATAAGGATAAATGCCTTTTTGATGCAATAATTTCTCCAAGTTTGTTTCATGGAATTCATTTGATAAATTAATAAAGTCATTATCACTTAAATTTTTAGATAAGACATCCAAACTAGTATTAAGGAATTGGAAAGAATCAATAAATTTTATTTGAACTGGGTGTGGAATATTACTGTTTTTAATAATTTTCGTAACAGACATGTACTTTTCTTTAGTTTTCGGTATTATTTTAAAATCACCTTCATATTTTGCTAACTCTTTGATAAATAGATGACAATCATAACCTGCCAAGTTATGGAAAAATACCGGTACGAATGGGCACACCCGGTACATTAAATTGCAATGAGAGTGTGCAGCACCTCGGTATTGTGATGTTACATGATCATGATCTCTCACCTTGTCATCGAATAATAACTGTTTACATATATGACATAAAGTGGCATTATTAAAGTTATTTTCTTGATCCATCGTTAAGGGCAACATTGGTTGTTTATTTGATAATATATGACAAATTTCTTCTACATCCCTTAGCAAATTTCGAACAAATATTTCAACACAATCTAGTCCTCTATATGTAACATATTTATTTAAATGACGATCATGTGAGCAACAAATATAATAACCAAAACTAGAAGGTTCGTGAACTTTGTACATACGAGTACTCTGTGTTATAAATTCGTTATGGTTTAATAGAATACTTTCAAAGTCTGCATATATAACGAAGTTAATTTTTTGCTGCCTTTCATAATTTTTGAATTTTAGAATAGTATTTTTCTCTGGTAGTGTAGTTAATATTTTGTTACACATGTGTGAGTTGTACTTTACTTCACTTGTGAAACATTGCAAACATAAATCACATAAATACATTTTACCTTTATGACGAGTGATTTGACGTTTAACCAGTCGTAAAAGACTTTTGATTAAGCAATAGTGACCTTTACCATTTTTCTCAAAATACAACAAGTTCACATGATTGCGCTTTCTGGAATTAGTCACATATAAAGGACCAGTTACAATGTTTTTGTCTAATCCATAAATATTAACACTTAAGTCAGAATTTTTCTTTTCAAAATGTCTAATATCAGTGTGTGATGGTGGAAACGTCATATTATCTATATTCAGTACTGTGGAGTAATGCGGATATGAATTCGTTCTGCAAATATTACTCTTTTGTGGAAATAATGCTGCCACAATACTCCACAGGAAACAGTAATCATCGTTGTTCTGTATATTAATACAACTTTTTGAATGTTTCACTTCACTCGGTAACTCTATATACGAGCCACCTCTCAAAGGATTGTATTTGTTAATATTAATCTCTAGATGACTCATGAATAGACAAGTCCAACCAGATTCACAGTGTTTAAATTCAGATAGTTTTCTTTGAAATGTATGTATCACATTTAAATATAATTCATTAATATCGGTACTGTGATGTATTGATACATACTTTGTATTAAATGATTTTAGCTCTTGCTCTCCTGACTTTGGTAGAACAAAGTAAGCAAAAAGTTCGAAGTTCACTTTAATACAAATATGTTTTACAATACAAACACTAATTAATTTCATGACATGTTCTTGATTATCCATTAGGAATGCCTCTGGTGTGAGATACTCTTCTGATGGATTAAGTCGGTATGTAATTATTCTTTTTTTAAACGCCGTGGCAATTATATCAACATTCTCAAATTCAGATTTTAACAGGCAATTCGATTTATGAAAATTCGTTCTCAAGTGATATTGAAATTCGTTTTTAGGTATTTCAATTTGACAGTACATACAATTCAATAAATTATTAGATCTTGCAATGGAAGGGCGTGTAACTGTAAACAAAGATACAACATAAACATTAATTATATGTATTTATTGTAAATAAAACTTATATTTCACAATACAAAATTATAATCATGTGAGTAAATATGCAAGTCAATAAATGATCTAGATAATGAATGAGTTAACATTAAATCAATACCTAGGTAACTAAAAGTACTATATGTAATTCGTAAGTAAGATACACAAAATAAAGGAATATCGTTAATGCACTATCCTGAATGCAGGCGTCCTTCCTGGTTAAGAAGGTTAATCTTTTCAAGCATTTTGAATGATCAGGGGCCTACCACCAACTCATAAAGCAGTATTATTTTAATATTACTTCAGTGTGGGAAAGAGATGAAGCTCTACAGGACGTATAGCTCTATCTCTTTTTCCCACTGAAGTAATATTAAAATAATACTGCTTTAGAGCTAGTGGTAGGCCTCCAGAACGTCATCGGTAACCAAACCTTTCTCGATGCGGGCAGTAAAAATCATAACTTGTTAAATGCCATAAAATTTCTCACAATTCAGAGAGTTAACCAGTACTGATTTACGGAAGCCTTAATTCAAGATAATGTAATAGCGGCATCATAAGTAAGATAATAATAATTAAAAAGGTATATTTTTACCAGTAATTACCTACGTCTAAATGGTCAGTAATAATTACTGATAAAGGTAGGAGGGCAATTGCGAAACTCTTTCCGGGTGGCAGTAATGAAGTTAGTTAGGTGCTGCCACGCGTCTGTGTTTTGATCGGTACGATTTTTCACGCAGACAATTGCATGGCGCCATCTATTTATGGGTTGCACCTTATTTATTTCGTCACAACTATAAACTTTCAACTCTACATAGTGTGTCCCCTGTTTATAATCGGATGTTTGACGCGAATGTCCATTGGCGAGTCTTCTACTAATGGAGGATAGTAGCTGCGGAATAGGTTTACCGGGGGCTGAAGACTGTTCCATAGCGTCGTCTTCACTGTCGCTCCCGAAGATATCATGAGCCGTTGCCTTCTTCGGAGCGATTGGCTTGATAACTGGTTTCTTCTTACCCCATGATGATGACTGCGTACACATAGGGGCAGGGCTCGCTCGTGATGTACTCGGTGCCGATGGTGAGCACGACGGGGAGGCCGCTAGCTTCCTTTTTTTTGATCTCTTCTCAGGTTCACGCAGCTGAACTTCTTCGTCGGATGGGAACAACGCTTCAGCATTTAGTTGATGGGACCTGAAAAATAAAATAGATATGATTAAAATTTCAATCAATAACGGGAGACTTGCATTTTGCAATCATTATGTTTACTTATTCTGTTCTGTAACATAATTTCATGAAAGAACTTCAATGTGAAAACTAACAACAATGGAAAACAAGAAAACTAAATTATATTAGGTAGTGGAGCATAATGTGACGAAAAAACAAACAGTCTTATTATAATGAGCCACATGTTTAAATTAGAGTTAATAGATAGAATATTTAACCGTTTCGTTTTCACTGAATTTATAATTATAATAATAACTAATCAGCTTGACATAAACCACTCCGATACAACGTCACTGAGATTCACATCCGAATGAATAGAAGATTATCTTATCAATACACTACATTATAATAAAGAAAAAATAATGTATTAATAATTATAACTTACATTTTTTTAACGGTGTAGTCCTCGATGTTGATATTGGCCGGCAGAGATATGTAATGATGCTCCAGGTGTCCACGTCCCGATTTAAATACCAACGAATCTACGTCATTTTTAATCCATAAAAGGAAAGTAAGACTTACTGAAAATCCTGAGTCAGATTTGTCGTTATTTGGAAAATGCTTAACTAGCGCTAACATAATTAAGTAGTTCAATTCTCAACCTTAAACATACGCAATAAAGATTTGCCGCTGTAAGAAAACGCACATACTAGTCTTATACCCTGACTTTACTTTTGCATTAATATCATGATAAATGTATGAGAACATTGTCAACGAACAAACATACATTTGGATCTCTGTTATTAGTATTGAATTATTGTAAACAAAGCAGCGGCGGCGCCGATCCGTCGGGAGAGTCTTGTTACATCAAACCATTTCTGTGAAGTTCGGGAATGCCACAAAAAAATATTTGATTTTCAACCTTAAAAACATGCTTAAAAATATATATAAGTTGTTAAAATAAAGAAAAAAAATCAAATCAAATCGAATTATCAGTCAGGTTAGCAGGGTGGATATAAGGAACTGTTATGTCGGTAAGAAAATATTTTTATTATTGTTCAGATATGATTTATTAGATGTTACTTTTGTATATCTTATAGGTAATGCTTAATATTATTTTATACCTTTTGTGACATTAAATAGTAAAGACATGAATGACATTATGGAGGACTGCATACTGGAAAATCAATGCATCATGCTATAATTATTAGAGTTTGTAATTAATATTCTTTTTTTTCCAGGATTCTCAAGATCTATTCATTTTCCCCCCAATGGAACCTCGGCTAGTGCAAAACGAGGTTGGCGAAGAATCGTCGAGGCGTTTGAATCTGAAGAGAAGGTCCAATGATGGAACGCATTACAGTTTTGTGAAACGGCCTTTAAAAGGATCAAAGATAATCCGCATCGAAATTTACGATGCAAAAGATTTTGTCGATCGCGAAGAAAGTTCATGCAAATGCAAAGCCGATTTGTGCGTGCAACATGTTGTTAAACATACCATGATGGATGGTATATACCAATCAACCAAGGACCTCATAGCTAGGATCCAGGAAAATTTGGAAAGTGTTTTTTAATGAATAGATAGGTCGTAAATATTTACTTACCTAATACATATAGGTACTATATAATTATAAAAGACGCCTTAGTAAGTACGTGTAAATAGTATGTAGTTACTTCATACTCATAGATAAAGTATTTACTACTTATACTAATTTGTCTAACAATACATTACAATAAACGCAAATTAAAAAAAAATGCATTTTTAATTATTTAGTGGATACTAGCTATTGATTCTTATTATATAACTAGCGACCCGCCCCGGCTTCGCACGGGTATAAACCGGGTTATTATACATATAAACCTTCCTGTTCAATCAGGAATCTATTAAAAAAAACCGCATCAAAATCCGTTGCGTAGTTTTAAAGATTTAAGCATACATAGGGATATAGGGGCAGAGAAAGCGACTTTGTTTTATACTATGTAGTGATATACCTATTACTGCGTCGGGATATAGCGGGTTCGATTCCCACTCAGGACAAACCTATCTAAACTTGTACTATCATAAATAGATATTGAAGAAAAAAATTGTTTAATACTAACACTAATCAGTAGGTGTGATGTAATAGAACATGATTTAATTACAAAGTTAAATGCATGCATACATATTCTGTTGGTAACGAAAGAATGCAGCCATCTTCCAGATCATGTTCACAATTTCACGTATAGCACAAAGCCAAGCGACACACACACACACTTACTAGTGTCCAGTCTATAGTATAAAACAAACACTGATCACTGCATGCATGATTCATTCATTCAATTCATATTCAGCATCGTACAACACATTTGTACCTTTGTTTGTATTTAAATAGATGTTACAAATTAAAAATATATTGTTTGAATAGATGAACAGTGTTAATTGGGGGCTTCTAGATCAGATCGCAAAGATCTGATCTAGAAACCCCAATTAACAACTACTAAAATGCTTTCTAGTAACGCACCTTTTGATACCATTTTCATTTCTCTAAATAATAATTGAAAACGCTAGCGGGGTCATACTTTTCTTGAAAACGGGTACCCTCCTGAAGCGATCGAAAAAGCATTTTCAATGCTAAAACCATTAATTATGATCCTAATAGCACAACTATGGGCACAACAGTATCCACTTAATTACAATAACAACAATACCTGTAGACTTTTTACGACTAGATTTTACGAGAATTTTACGATTCAATTATTTTATTAGGAAGTGCTATTACGGAGGCGAAAATGACATGACGTTTAACAAGGAGTGTCGATATTTATGCTTTTAACGGACGTCTGAAATTGAGGACGGTTCTCAATCCGATTATTGGACAGAACGTTCCTGTTCAAGGACGCTCTTGGACCCTTAATACGCGTGCCTAATGCATATACGTAGATATTGTCCACGTTTTTTTTTTTCCGGGACTACGTGGATTGTATCGGAATTTATACAAGGCTGGGGGAATCGTCAGCTGGTGCTGTTTTGTTTGTTCATGTTACCACAAATTAACAATGGTTTTATTGAAATTATTTTATTGTTTATTTTATTTTTTTATTTTTTAGGTTTCAATTTATTAATACGTAATTGTTGGATATTGTACTGGCAACACTCAAAGATTTGATATGTAAAAATGGGGGTAACAATGACCTTCTGGGTTGGGCGTTCGTGACGGTAAGACGTGCTTAGAGGCTGTGTCGGTAAAAAGATAGATTGGTATGGTATTGGTTGGAGATCTACTGTAAATTAAGGTAACCTATTAGTTTTATGGTAAATATTAGAATACTGATTAAATAGTGATATTATTTGGGGAATAGGAGATGTGATGGTATGGTGTAGAATATTGAATTTGATGTTGGCAAAGAAATATAAATGGCTGACAAAATGTCTTGGTGTTTCATATTATTTTCCTTATCCCTGAAATATTGTGAATCATAGTTTTACTAAACAGTTTTAGATTATGATATTGGGGTAACGACTTTATGATTCATTCGGGGATTAGTATCTATTTTGAGGTTAAATAATTGTATTCGGAATTAAATTAGTTATTTTAGAGTAAGGATGGTTCTTATATCATTCTCTAGTGGGATTTATTTTATGTCCGTAGATGTGTCCGTGGTATCGTATTACCCAGTTACTGGGTTGTCGAGGTCAAATAGACAGTCGCTCCAAGGAAAATACCGATATTCAGCTGCATCCGGTTAGAGTGGAAGCCGACCCCAACATAGCTGGGAAACAAGTCAATCGTCATCCTGAGGATGCCTCGTTGAGAAGTAAAACACGACCATATCTAATGACGTTCTTAGTCCGCATTTGAAAATTCAATCAAATACATCCAATATTTTAGTCACTATAGCTAGTCAAAGATTGGCAAAACCCATAGTCGGCACATCACTACTATTTAGTTTGTTTGAAAAATTCACTTTTTTTAATTTCGATGCTAGAATACAGGGTGTTTGGCAGAACGTTGAACATACGAAAATGGTGGATAGGTGGGGTCATCTGCTACTTACTCAGCCCTAATTTATTTGGCCCTAGCCCCCAGAATATTTTTTTTTAATGCAGGTTGAAATTAGGATTTAAGTATTTTTTACATCTTTCTGTTATAAGAATCTGCCAATATTAAAGATAAAAAAAGCCTGTTTTACCCATTTTTTAAATAAACATTACACTTTAAAGTTAAGAAAGTTGTGAAACTAGAAGAAAGCAAAAAAGAATGTTTTAATATCCAGGGCGCCAGGGCCAAATAAATTAGGGCTGAGTAAGTAGCAGATGACCCCACCTATCTACCATTTTCGTATGTTCAACGTTCTGCCAAACACCCTGTATATGGTTCCAAAATACTCTTATGCATTATTATTGCCAGTGTTTTCGTTTACTGTCGTATTGTTGTCTCCACATTGTATAACATGTATTACACATTCCCACGTTGTGGAAAATACATCAAAATAACCCATTACGGAGGAAACTGAAAGCACTTTACTTTTCAGTCCGTTAAACCAACATGACAATACTCATAAACGCTGAGATTGAGGCATAAAGTTTAACAGAGCGGTTTAAAGTGATAACAGCAAATTCAGCAACTTTTAGAGGCATTTCGTGCTCGTAAAATAGCATTTAATGTACGCAGAAATGGAGGCAGAAAGTTTACTCAATGTCGACAACGAGAACTTGCCCATCACATCAAAATCTTTACATGTGTAGCGGTTATATCGCCACATATCCTGCATCGCGCAGTTAGAGTTTACCGAGCGATCGACATACATACAAGATTTCAACTTCAAACCATCGGGCAGTTGCCCACCAGACACAACACCCGTCTGGTCGGAGGATCCTCTCTTTTCTATGGTAGATGAGTGAACTTTAAACCCTGTTCATCATGCCACTAAACATGTTATAAAACGTAAAGTCTGTATCCCATGAAAAACATAAATGTGAAAATGGGAGCCAAATTCCATAAATATGGTTGTCGACTTCGCCGACAAAAGAATTGAAATCTAAATGGGTGCCAAGTTCTGTAGATAATCCTGAAATTTATTTATAAGAACATGCAACTTTCTAAAATAAAATTAAAACACAAATTCTTGTTTTTTCTGCTATAACAATGTTTGCTATTTAAAAATATTACTTCTTAAATTTGAACAGTCGAATTATTTACACAAAGCACTTAGGATAAATTGAAGCTCAAGATTTGACTTGGCTAGTTTTTACATACAAGTTATCTTATATTTGGCTAATCAATTTATCATCTTTATATTTGTCTACAGTGTCGCGGTGCAAAAGAACTAAAACAAACAGGGTAACTTTTTTATGCTGGTGTGCATTACAGCTACGTCTTACACTCGCGCCACGTCATTGTGCTGTAATTTTACTTTTTTAGTGTGCGTGCATTAAGCGGCTAACAGTTGGACGCTATTTTTTTATCGAGTTTACAGCTTTGACTGTCTACCTAGGCATGTTTAATTATTATTATTTAATTTTAAGTAGGCACTCAACATCAAATAAGTAATTCATGATGTGCTTACCTGTAAGAAATTTGTACACTAGTCTATAAGTTTATTGCATGTATCTCATATCTTTGTATCGGTGTACTTAATTGTTGGTGAGCCAAATAAATAAAGTAAAATATTCATATCTTTGTTCTTTATGTTATGCGCAAGTTACTGTTTCTTATTGTAACTGTTTACAGCTTTGACTGTCTACCTAGGCGTATTTATATATTTGTTCTTTATGTTATGCGCAAGTTACTGTTTCTTATTGTAACTGTAAGGTCAAAATGTCTTCTTTCTCTAAAATTTCAGCTTGCTGGTAAAAACTAGCCAAGTCAAATCTTGAGCTTCAATTTATCCTAAGTGCTTTGTGTAAATAATTCGACTGTTCAAATTTAAGAAGTAATATTTTTAAATAGCAAACATTGTTATAGCAGAAAAAACAAGGATTTGTGTTTTAATTTTATTTTAGAAAGTTGCATGTTCTTATAAATAAATTTCAGGATTATCTACAGAACTTGGCACCCATTTAGATTTCAATTCTTTTGTCGGCGAAGTCGACAACCATATTTATGGAATTTGGCTCCCATTTTCACATTTATGTTTTTGATGGGATATCATTACTTTTTGTAAAGAAATTATTATTATTCGTCAATCAAACGTGATCTATTAAATTCTTTTTGTAAATATGCGTAGCAATATTGTGTAAGAATGTAGGTATTTCTTTCGTAACAATTGTTACAATTTTCCGCAATGATGTCAGATCGCTGAGCCGGCGCGGCAAGTATTATTATTAAAAAAAACGTGTACAGTCGGGGAGCCTTATGTCGTATGGTATTTTACTGTGGGGTCGGGCTGCTGACATTGAATCCATCTTAATTTTGCAAAAGAGAGCTATCAGAGCCATTTATAATCTACGTCGCCGCGAATCTCTCAGGAAACTTTTTAAAAGGATTAATATTATGACGGTACCCTTGCCAATTCATTTATGAAAATATTATGTATGTAAGGAAAAATCCACATCTCTTTAATAAAATAAGTGATAGACATAATTTTAATACTAGAAATAAAGATAAACTAGATCAACCATTTTTTAGATTATCTTAAGTACATACATCTTTTATGGGGTACTGCGTTAAATGTTACAACAAAATACCTTGTGACATTTTGCAATTAAATGAAAGAAAATTTAAAACTCATATTAAAAATACACTTTGTAAACAAGCATATTACAAATTAGAGGATTATATCCAAGATAAGAGTGCTTGGAAACATGCTGGTCCTGCTCCATAGGACAATTTAGAATCAAGACAAAATCAAACTGTTTGCTAATTTAATTGTAAAATTTATTACTTTGTGTTTTATGACATTGATTTTACATTCTGTGATTACTTCCTCACACACTGACTTATTAATTGTAAAATTTTAGGAAAATCGTCTACTTTTACAATGTTTGTAAATATGTGAGCACCATGTTTCTATCACATATTAAATTATCTGTCGTTGTTTCATTTTTAATTCTTTTTACCTATTGTGGTATAGTAATTTTATTCTAGGTGCACCGTCTTCACATATAATTATTATTTAACAAATGTACGTACATATACAAACAATTGTAAAACATTTTAAAAGAGTAACGGTGGAGTTTCTTGCCCATTCTTCTCCATACGAAAACTACCTTTTGGAAGGGGCGAATAGAATCAATTTTATTATTTTGTAATTTTTGACGTTCAAAAGTGCCATACATGAGCCTATTTGAAATTAATGATTTGACTTTGACTTTGACCCCGTCAGGAACAAAGTTCCTTCTCACATATGATTTAATTATTTAATTTTTACAGCCGCCCCTTTTTTTTTTAAGTATCTTCTCCCGCTCTGGGCGGAGCGGGAGGGCGTATCAGACTCTTACTGACCAAAACCCACCCGTGTTCCTTCGGTTGCCCTGTTGCCGGGGGCCACGATGTCCCTATCGGTTTTCTGCGAACCCCCGACAGGCATTGGCCCTAGCGGATCCCGTCATTTCTGCTGACATCTCTTTGAGGCGCGCGTGGAACACAACGCGCCGTCGACCCGGGCTTGGTCCTTATCGGACGGCGAGCTACCCATTGCTCACCGTTCGCAAGCCCGCGCCTACGGTGGCCGGAAATCGGCTCGCGATTCCCGCCCCGGGCGTCTCCTCCTGCAGCGGTTAGGGGCGTGAGGGCGCGAACTTTGCCTCTACCTCACGCGTTCCGCCTCCTCCTTCGCGAGCATTACCGCTTCGCAGAAGGAGGTGACGGCCTGCCATTTCCTCTCGCTCCGTACCATGGCCTGAACCAGGGCCGGACGCGAGAGATCACCGCCGCCGTTGCAGCCGCCCCTTGGATTTACATTTTGACCTCACTATGGTCTTAACTATTCGTAAGTTTATATAAAAAATTAAACGACAATAGTCCCTAAAACAATAGACATACGATCTATCAATTCAAAAACGTCTCAAGCATAGTACCAACCTACCAACTACCTTGAACATACCAACCTGACGTTTGTAACAACGTTTTTCGAGATCAGAGAATGAATGAAATGAATTCACTGCCGCCTAACATTAGGGACCAAAATTTTGACACGTGACACATCAGTTGACTCGACGGGGTGTTTTGAATTCAGTCATGAAATTCAGGAATTTACATCAACTTTTGGCATTCGAATCAAAAATGTATAGTTAGCTGTCAAATTATAAGACGCTGGAGATCAGCGCCATCTGAAGTGAGCAAGTGGCAGTTTTTAACCCCATTTGAAAATTTGTCGTCATGACTGTCATTTTCATGGTTTTCGGGAGATAGTGCTGATATCGAATTAGATGGACATTCTGGATTTTAAGATGGCGGCAATTCCAAATAATAATAATATTGTAGATCAATTGTTATAGACATCAATTTCATGCCAATACATGCCAAAACTTGATAATCAAAATCCGTAAAAAAACGGACCTCTTAATTTCGTCAAGTTCGTCTGTCTGTGCGTCCGGATGTCATACAGTCATTTAACATGGAGACTATTTACACTCTATCGATGAAAATTTTGAAAAAGGTGTATTTTTTGCACCGTTAAACAATGGTGTAGTGAAATTACGATAAACATAATAGTGGGGGTGGCATTCTCCATACTTACATATAACCGAGAGATGAAAAAAATCTATGCATATAAAGCGTGTATTGTTGGATCTCATAATTAAAATGTTAAGATGTTTCTAAGTGACTTTGCTTTTGAAGTCAATAATTTTTGAGATACAGTTTATTTTCGGTTACAACCGCAGAATTAACTTTGTTTGTTATAGTTTTTTCGAGAAATACAAACTTATTTTTGCAGTCGATAAAATTGATACTATGCAATGTTTATGCGTAAATATTCATCCCAATTACGGAACCCTTCACTGTGCGTAGTCCGACATACACTTGGGCAGTTTTTTTTAAATTTCGTTTTGAAACTACCTCAAAAATAAACAATTTCTATTACTCGAGTAAGATTATCCTATTAAAAACAAATACTATCAAACTCATACAACTAAAAAAAAATGATTGTTGGTTTTATGAAACCACGGTAAAAGTGAAACTTTACACGGTCAGCTGCTGCGAACTATAGGCGCCGCCATATTGGCCTTGGCTGCTCTGACGATCGCCTTTCACTTTATCCCTACTCCGCGGCCGACCGACACGTGACATGCAACACACAGACGAAAAAGTTTGAGACGATGTAATAAAAGTTTCAATTTAAAAATATAGACGTCATTTAAAAGTGTTTGCGGAATACCTACCTAATTTATAAATATAATTAATTTAACATCATTCCCAAACAAAATTTTCTTAAGCCTACCTAAAAAATGTATACTAGGCATTCTATATCAGAAAGTATCAAAAATAAAATCCACAGTAAATAATTGTCCAATAAATTAAAAATAATTTTGAACAACGTTCCGAATTTAAATTCAAATAAATAGAAACAATTCGGCGCGAAATTCAATAAATGAGGTAAGTATCTATCCTCGTTCTATGTGTTGACTCGTTTTATATTGAATGTCCTAAAAACGATTAAACACTAGAAAAGCATAAATAATTATTTTAAACAATGTTTATTGTATTTAATGCTTAAAACAATTTTATTTTAATTTTCAAGTATAGATTTCAGACATTCGACATAATTATAAATTAATCGAGACAATCAAAATTGAAAAAAAAAAAAACGTTTGGCATAATCGTTTTCGCACATCATTACAATAAAAAAAAAAAACAATGATCGACGATTTTTAACACAAATTGAGTAGTAGTAATGAATATTACGTGTTATTGAACATGTGTTCGTATAATAAGTAAAGATCTGGGCATTTTCTAGTTACTTATAATATTTTTAATCACATTTGTCACATTTAAAGTCGTATCAGATATGTGTATGTGTGTTAATTGTGAAAAGTTAAAATGTAAACACGCACGATTGGCGCGAATCTTCGACTTTTGATATCAAAAACTTCATTACTACTACTTATTTAACTTGAAAAATGGATGAATTCGTCAAATAATTAAATGTTGTAATAATCGCTGTCCTTATGGTGGAGTTTGGATGTTCGCAATCCCCAATTTTTATGTTTTTTAGCCTCGACCTCGACTGTCATCAAAATGGCGATTATCGCATTTACAGACTTGAATTTTATAAAGGTAAATTAATAATCTTGCGCGCTAAATATGAAAGATTTAATGGCATAAACATTATTTTAGCCAACTCTCTTAATTAAAGATGAATAATCTCATTGGCAGCAGCATTTTCAGTGCTTCTATAGGAAGGTTTACTTTAACAAATAACACAACAATACCTAAATACTAAAAACATTTTATTTCTCATAGAATTTAAAACGGCTTCAGCTTCATTCTCATAACGTAGTCATGGTATGAAAGCAGCGTAGCCAGATTATTGTTTTGATCTATTATGGGTAAATCTTTTACACTCTAGGGTGGCTCTGTTTTTATCATCACTTGCTTGCCTATAAACATCTCTGGTAGCAGCCTCTCTCAGTAAGCATGACAAACTTTATCCAAATGTATACCTAACCTAGAAAGTAAGAAAATACTCTTATTGTTGTTTATTTACTTTTGTATAATAAATATATCACTCATAGTAATTCTGCCATTTTAAAAACACTAACCTGATGACTTCTGTGACTTGCAGTTGACATGCCACATACATAACATAATATGCTTAGATTTTGCTGAGCAAGTAATACTTGGGATAGAGTTGTAGATAATATAATCAATAATGTCAAGTCTTGCAATAACACATGTCATCGTCATACCTGAAAAAGGTAAAAAAATTCAGTGTATTTACTTATCCTATATAATTACATCATACTATAGACATTTACAGCTGACGACGCGCGACGTACCCCTGACTGAACATAGGCCTTCTACTAATAGGCTGCTAAAATCAATGAGGTTATACAATACGACGGTGTTTATAAATATTTAGAGAACATAATAAACTTACCCAGGGCCATGAAAAGATAAGCAATAGTTCCTCTGGCTTCAATTTAAATTGACAGCATTAAATCGTAACGTAATATAAGTATAAAGTAAATACGGAAAAATAAATTCAAATCAACGTAAAACAAACAGCCAACAATGCCATTGATCTGACAGATTATTTTTGACAGTTTGACATTATGCATGGTGTCAGTGTTACCAGGTTTAATTATTTTGGTAATCGATTGACGAAATCGATTGGGTGATTATCAGTGATCGGAGTAGGTAGATTGATTTTACGTACTCGCATCATGAATAGTCATAGAAATCATAACATGGATAAGCCTTTTTTCCGGGATTTCATTTTGGTACTTACGGGATTGAATCAAATATTGTTAAAGTAAGGATTTTTAAACTACTACATTAGAAATTTATAGAATGCGATAGATAAATATTTAAAATATATTATATTGTTTTATAGTATATCTATCCTTTTCTTGGAGTCCGATCACCTATATACTATTAAACAGACAGCAAAAGGGTTGAACATTTCTTATTCATATTGATGTATTCTTTATTCTACACATTACAACATTTGAAATTCCTTAAAAAATCTTAATAATTTCAAAATCCCGGAATCCCGGAGGCGTATCCATACTAATATACGTGCCAGTTCATTGACCTCAAATCAATCTACTTACTCTGATCACTGGTAGTTTATAAAATAATATTACTGCCTCGAAACACTTTTAAGTTGTTGAGTATATTCAGACCATATAATATTTTATTTATTGTAAAATCATAATTTTACAGTATTTGAGTATAATAAATAGCATTTAAAACATACTCGTGTAGTGGATACTCCACCTACTCCATGTGGGTTAGTATCGATATTTTCAATCGATTACAAATTATTTTATTGGATTAGTCTGTCATCTGGCAACATTCAGGTTAGGATTGAATGGCGGATGTAGTTCTTTAAGTATCAACAAAATAAATATTTATTAGGTTCTCTAATGCTAGAAGAAATAAATTTTCATAAAACGACTTGAAAAAGATACGACATAATTTTTGATAAATAAGCTTTGACACAGTATCATACCATGGGCCTGCTTTCGAGAAATCTCTTTTCAACTTTCTAGGTCACCCGGAAATGGGTTAAATGTTTTTGATGTCTAGTGACGGGTCGTTGATAAAAATGCCGATTTTTATACGTTAATATCTCAATAACCGTTTGAGTTTTATTTATGAAATTTGGAGTTCTAGTTAATCTAAGGGGTTTTTATAAATAAACCAAATTTCATGAGTCTATGTTACATAGATTTTGAGTTATTAAGGGGTCAAAAGTGGCTCCAAATGGTTCGTGTAATATAACACACTGCAGCCGTGTCTTGCCTAGTACTTGGCTCGACACGCTGCCGCGTGTCTAGATTTCTGTGTATATTATTTTTAGAGCTCGACCGAATTTCGTTTTCGTTTTCGGCGGTTGAAATATTCATTATTCGGTCGAAAAAAAGAGTCATTTTCGGACGAAATCTAATTATCTTAGAAGAATATCCCTTCAACGAAAAGGCACTCGCTGTAAAACAAAGGTAAAGTCATGCACTCGGGCCGAGATTTTTTAGTCTCCATAAGAATATTTTCGCCACAATGCTTATCATTCTCTACAGCGGCTGTTTACACCGTCTTGTCTTGTCGTTTTATTGACAAATTCAAAGCCTGTATTGAACTGACCACGATCTTTGGAAACAAACTTAACGACAGCATGATTAATGACATTTACTAGCTTTATTGAAAACCGTGATATTGTATATGTCCCTAGGGCGAAGGAGCTCGTACACGGATACGTTAGGAATATCATATAGGCAATGCTTGTAAATATGTGAACACCATGTATCCATTACATAATTATTTTTTCTGTCATTGCTTCATTTTTAATTATTTTTACTACCTACTACGTATAGTAATTTTATTCCAGGTGCATCGTCTTCACATAATATAGGTATTTATATAATGGATGTATGCAAAATATTGTAAAACATTTTAAAATAGTAACGGTGGAGTTTCTTGTTTCTTTTCCATACGAAAACTACCTTTTAGAAGGGGCGACTAGAATCAATTCTATTTTTGTAAATTTTGACGTTCAAAAGTACCTTTTATGTGCCTAATTGAAATAAATTATTTGATTTTATTTGACTTTGACACGGAAGTACTAAAACTATACCTATTTCTACCGCCAAGCAGCGTTAGTGCGTTCAAGTGTGAAAGGTTAATTACAGGCGCATGAAACAGTAATTTGTTTTTTCTCTGGTGGCAACACTGGCAACGCACCGATACCTCTAGCATTGCAAATGTCTATAGTCGGCGGTTAGGTGGGCCACTTTAGGGCCTAGATAAGTGACAATCGCTTTCAAAGCAGTTCATATTTCTACAATGACTCAATAGAATTGACATACCACTTAAATATGCTTTTCGGTAACTAAGGTCAATCTAAAAAAAGTGTGCAGTCAGGCCCGTCCGGAACGAAGTTCTTTCTCACTTATAATTTAACACAAAAACAAAATTTTCACAGACGCCATCTTGGATTTACATTTTGACCACACGATCGGCTTTAGCACCCTCGAAAAGTATCTAAACGACAACCATGACGAAAAATGTGAAAATTTTCGCAGCCGCCATCTTAGATTTTCATTTAGACCAAATTCACATTTTCTTTCTTAGTCTCACTATCGAATTAGAAGAAGACTGTCTCGTTGGTCTGGTGGTAGCAAGCGCTACTGCTGAGCATGAGGTCCTGGGTTCGATTCCCGGGTCGGGCAAAGTGTTATTGGGTTTTTCTATCTGAAATTTCTCAGTAGCAGCTCGGAGTCTGGATTTGTGCCCGGTTGATGGCAATAGGCTCGCCCCCTATTACATGGAACTTAAACATAACTGGCGAAATGTGGGTGTACCTATAGGGTCACCTCTGCCCAACCCTTCGGGGAAACAAGGCGTGATGTTATGTTTATGATTTCCGCCAGTTTACTCTTATCGCAAACCGAATTAAAGAACTTTGTTCCAAAAAAATAAGAATTTTCCAGCATCGTTATAGATGATAAATGTCACTTTGTCTAAGTACGGTAAACCTTCTGCGTTTACCAACATAGGTAGGTAATTTGTATTCAACATCTCAGCCTCATCAACGCCATCAAAATTAGCATTCAAGTAATTTAAATATTGAAACGTTTTCTTAATGCAAAAGGTTAAAAGAAAGGTTAAGAGGTCAAGGGTTTACAGAGGTCAACAACTTCTGTTTCGCACAGTCGTAACATCACGCCAATATTGCCTGCAGTGGTAGGCAGGCGTGTAGTCATGAACGTGGGTAGGTACCCGCACATTTCCTCAGTTATTTTTAAGCCCTTGTACGACTTTTTCAAAGCCTATAATTGAGCATAAATGCATGATACGGGTTGCTACTGAGAATAATCACTACATAATATTTAAAAAATTAAATGTATTTTCATAAGTTTTGACTCAATTTATGATTACATAATGTTCACAAACTCAACAGCAAACCAACATTATGCTTTGCAGTGCCCTGACAGGGTTCATGTACAACAACTGACAGTAAAATATTGTAAAATGTGTGATGTGCATGAGAGCAAATAAATAAATAAATACAAAACTCCCCCCGCAGCGCCCGCGTCTTTCTGTCTGTCTGAACGCGATAAACTTAAATACTACCGAACGGATTTTCATACGGTTTTCACCGGTAAGGGGTTAGATATATTTAAAAAAAATACAGTGGCACTCCGGGAGTGCCGACAGAAATGAAAACTTGAACAAGATCACCTTCGTGAAAGAAAAATACTTGTATTGAACATTGGTCCGTAATCTTATCTAAATAAAGAGCACAATCGCGTTTACAAAAAAAAAAAACTTTTAAAACATTTAAAGTAAAAATGCTTGCATAGAACATTGATCCGTAACGTTATATAAATAAAGAGCACAACCGCGTTTACAAAAATGAGGTGTCGATAATGGTGCCGCGAGTTCAATTGTTTTTTCCCATCTCAAAAATAGAAGTTATAACTTCAAAAAATTTGACATTTGCTCTGCTACCCATGTGAAACCAGGGCAGGTTGATTATAATAGATAGAATAGTCAATAGTCATTGATATAAAGCAATAAAATAGTTGAAGATAACAGTTATTAAAGCGTAGATAAACATAATATAATTAATTATTAGTTGGTATACTGAAATTTCCTTAATTAACCACGTCAACCTATATTTGACAGCCTTTGATTAAAACCACAATATTATTTCACACAACATAGAATCAGTAGGTATGTATAGATTCATGTGTTGTAAGCACACAAAAAAGCATAACACCAGGAAATCATATTGAAATAAGAGCAATATAGTTATGTTGATATAGTACCGCTGCCGCTGCGACTGTGAAAACCTCAAGCGGCGAAAGTATTTATACCTTATAGTTGACTATATTTTCGAGCCGTTTGGGGTCGAAACCCTAGGACAGTGGAGTCCCAGTGCTCACGGTCTGTTCAATAAAATCTCCAAACGACTGGTTGACACTTCCCGTGACCCAAGGGCTGGCTTTTACCTTGGCCAGAGGCTAAGTATTGCCATACAACGTGGTAATGCCGCCAGTCTCTTGGGTACATTACCAGTCGACAGTGATGCGGAGGAATTTTTCGACGCGATATTTTAGTTTGCTAATAGTTTTAGTTAGGTTAGGATATTATATTTTTTACAATTATTGTTTGAATATTGTAAAAGTTATGATAATATAACAGATAAATTCTCGAAACCAATTTACAATATTACTCGCTACAAATAGGTAAAATAAAATTCCACTCTAACAAAACATTAATAACTAAGCTATGTCAGCTTTGAGAGTTTTCACTAAAATTTGCCCATAACTATTATTATACAGAAATTGTTTTTAATTGCATGTACTCATAATAAAGTTCATACAAAAAACGGGACGAATAAGGACCAAAAGTGGGGCGAAACGGAACTAAAATAAAAAATAACGAAGCCAAAAAGCAAAAAAAAAGTGGGGCGAACCTTGTGAGGCAAATGCGGAACAAATCTGTAAAATAGTGTTATTTTGTATCGTCTTACAACGGCGTTCCCTTTAAATGATTTAAGGTAGAAATCCTAAAGTATGTAAAATGTATTTAGTTACCACACCAAACTGTCTAGTTTGGATCTCACTTCATTGTGTAATGTTGAAGTTGACGTCCCGTTGACATGGCGCTGGACAAAAGACGCCTGACACTATAAAAATACTATAACAAACTAATACTAATACTATAAAATGTTACGGTATATAATAAATTGCCGTTATTTCATCAAGTCCCGAAAATAAAAGACAGATCACTACTATAACAGCCGCTGTTTATTTCAGTCAATAAAACCAGGTATTACGTGGGTTCAGTGCGTTTTATTGTAACTATAATGGATTTCGGATCATCCCTTAATGCCCTAAGGTACGCAGACGACAGATGAAGGCATCTCCAGTATAAGATGACTTCGTATTGTATACAATATGTAAAAAAACCCAGTCCGCCCCGAAAGGGGCACAAAGGTACTACAATAACATTACCTAAAAGTAATTTTTTTCGTTTTTGGAAATAAAAAAGTTATTCATCATCTGCCTAGCCTTTTCCCAACTATGTTGGGGTCGGCTTCCAGTCTAACCGGATGCAGCTGAATACCAGTATTTTACATGGAGCGACTGCTTATCTGACCTCCACAACCTAGTGACTAGGTAACACGATACCCCTTGGTAAAACTGGTTGTCAGACTTTTTGGGCTTCTAACTACCCGTAACGACTGTCAAAGATCTACAAATGACAGCCGGGGCCAACGGCTTAACGTGCTTTCCGAGGCACGGAGGGGACTTGGTATGTAAAGATGGTCACCCATCCACGGACCAACCGCGGCAAGCGTAGCTTAACCTGATCGATCGACCCGTGCAGCTGTTATTACTTAGCCACAAGGTGAGCAAAAATGTGATTTTTACATAGCAATAAAAAGTTATTGCTATGTAAAAATCACATTTTTTGATTAAAAATAAGCAAATTGACAACAAGGGTCATATGTTATGACTTGTAGATACCCGCTAAACGACAACCCATGAAAAATTCACCATTGAAAAAAAAATTGACGATTTTTTTTTTTTCGATGTTCCTGAAAATTACTACATAAATAGACTGAAAGCACGATACCTAACAACATCCTCATGGATCGGACAGGTTTTTTTTTACATTTTGTGCGCTTTCCGGAGAATGAGAGGTCTGCTTATACTGGAAATGTAGGTATATCTTGATCTCGTCGTCGTGTGTACATATGCGTGAAAGTGAGTACTAAAGCGAACCCAAAAGAGGATTTTAGTAAAGCCGATAGTAAAAACGTACGGGTTTCAGACAAGACTATGTACTTTTGTTTATTTGTCGTTAACTAGGTACTATTATGTGATCTTTTCGTTGAAAAATAAAGGCCACTAGCTTCTGCCCGCGGCTTCGTCCGCGTGAACTTAGACTTGCTGACGACTCGGAGACAATATATTTGGATACAGTGTCCAAATTGACACATTTTATTTTCAATTTTTTTTTCGCTGACAGTTCGCACACCATAAACTTTTTGAAGCTGTTTAATATAATCAGATAAAAGTTTTAAAATTTTATAAAAGTTTTAAAATTTTATAAAAGTTTTAAAATTTTATAAAAGTTTTAAAATTTTATAAAAGTTTTAAAATTTTATAAAAGTTTTAAAATTTTATAATTTTTTTCAAAAATAAATATATTAATGAATAAAAAAGTTTTCAAATATAAATATGTGGAAAAAAAGCGTTATCAAAACTATTTTAGAGTGGGTGGCTTTAAGGCGGCATATTTCGGTAAGTAATAAATTGCTTTTTGGACGTGTATCACTGGAAGTCACCACATTAAACTATTTGTTATATACATGTTGAATAAAAATCATTCAAAACGTAAATTTCGTATAAAAATCATTATATATTGGTTTATATCTACAATAAAATCACATAAAAAATCGCGTATCTGTGTATGTGGGTTCGTAACATTATTTATTAAAAACGGCTGCTTTCGTTAAAATCCGGTTAAAAACTGTTTTTTACAACTACAGACTGGTTGGAGGACGGATTTTTACAATTAAGGTAGCGTTGGAAGTTTTTTATCAGACTGTACAAAACGGCTTTTTTTATTTGTGTCCGAATAATTAGACAAGTTTGATTTTGTCTGATGATTCGGACACCAATAGTTGCTAATTTAATTGTAAAATTTATTACTTTTGTTACATGACATTGATTTTACATTCTGTGATTACTTCCTCACACACTGACTTATTAATTATAAAATTAAGGAAAATCGTCTACTTTTACAATGTTTGTAAATATATGAGCACCATGTATCTATCACATAATTAAATTGTCTGTCTTCATTTTTAATTATTTTTACCTATTGTGGTAAAATAATTTTATTCTAGATGTCTTCACATATAATTATTTAACTAATGTACCTACGTACCTATATAAACTATTATAAAACATTTTAAAAGAGTAACGGTGGAGTTTCTTGCCCATTCTTCTCCATACGAAAACTACCTTTTGGAAGAGGCGACTAGAATCAATTTTATTATTTTGTAATTTTTGACGTTCAAAAGTGCCATACATGGGCCTATTTGAAATAAATGATTTGACTTTGATCAGTGAAAAAAAATCAGATTTGGACACTGTCCGAATTTATTGTGTCCGAGTCGCGCCTCATTGCATCCCCTGCATACATTGTTACTTCGTTTTCACTTCTTTCTTTATTGGTCGGCTCCTAACCTTCCTCAAGAATCTATTGAAATAAGAACCATCCTTACTCTAAAATAACTAATTTAATTCCGAATATAATTATTTAACCTCAAAATAGATACTAATCCCCGAATGAATCTTAAAGTCGTTACCCCAATATCATAATCTAAAACTGTTTAATAAAACTACATATTTACAATATTTCACGGATAAGGAAAATAATATGAAACACCAAGATAATTTGTCAGTCGTTTATATGTATTTCTTTGCCAACATCAAATTCAATATTCTACACCATACCATCACATCTCCTATTCCCCACATAATATCACAATTCAATCAGTATTCTAATATTTACCATAAAACTAATAGGTTACCTTAATTTACAGTAGATCTCCAACCAATCCCAATCCATCTTTTTACCGACACAGCCACTAAGCACGTCTCACCGTCACGAGCGCCTAACCCAGAAGGTCGTTATTACCCCCATTTTCACATATCAAATCTTTGGGTGTTGCCAGTACAATATCCAACTATTACATATCAATAAATTGAAACCTAACACTATCTAATGCAAAAAGAATTTTCCACATCCGATTGGTAGTTCTAAATTACCGCGTTCAAACAAACAAACTTTTCAGCTTTATTATAATTACTATAGATTTGAGCTGAAGTAAAGATAACAGGCTGACCTTAATTGTAAAGTAGCGGCAAACTTGAGAAGTCTCAAGTGTCTGTAACTTTACCGACGTACTTAGGAACAATAAGCCTAGAAAATTAAATGAATTCTTGTCGAAGTTTAGGTACCTTCGACAAGAATTCATTTCATTTTATCACCTACAATATTTGTTCCAAGATATCGTATCGATATTCGATGTGTATCCACAAAACATATTACACATCGGGTACTTAACTGTAGTAACATTGATAAAGCTTTATAAAGTCTCAGAGCAAATAAAAGACTAAGACATAGCGCTACGAACAATACTGTGCATGCCAAAACTACACCTTTGCTCTATGCATACACGCTCACACGCACACATTTACAACCATTTACAATCAAACTATACCTCACTTAGTGCCCACATGTTTACGAAACCGGCCTCACGTCACTGTTGCGTCATGTTCGTGAACGGGCGCCACCGTCAGTAGGGACTGGTCATCTCTTAGCTGCCACGGCTTATTTTAAATGTTGAATTGTTTTTTATCTTTTTATTACGGACGCTTTTAACATCTTTCTACATTATCCTCACATGTATAATTTCAACACAAATGATGTAACCGATATTTTAAAAAAATGTTATGATTTAAAAGAGTGTCCGTGGTGTTTCTTGCCCGTTCTTCTCCATAGGAACCTACCTACTACGCTTTGGAATGGGCAACTAGCTTCATCTTTCTAACTGACCGACCTCTTGACAATTCAAAAGTGCCTGTAAATGGTTTAATTGAAATAAATGCTTATAGTTTTAGTTTGAGTGTGAAAGCGTAACAAACAAACAATTAAACAAACTAACTCACTTTCGCATTTATATTATTAGTTACAACATTATTAGTTTAGAAGTTTAGATTAAAGTAGTCATTCTACGCGTGATGTGTTGTCCGCATCCACTGGACCATTTTCAAAATGAAAGGAGACTGAGCGAAAGTGGTCTACGGACCAATTGCAATATGGTTGTGATATTTGTATAAGGATACCCTTTATCTTTTACCCCTGTGCAAAGTGGCATCAAAATCTGACACGGAATTTTTAAGAAAAATATTAAACTTTTTTAGAATTTACAAAATTGTCACAGTCAAATTTTGATGCCCCTTTGCACACGGGTATAGATGAAGTATTTCTACTTAAATATCAAATCTTTATCGCTATTGGTATTTATAACCCTTCCCGTACAAAATCTTCCAGTCTCCTTTGATTGAATGAAAAATAGCCGATATCCTCTTCTTTGACAAATTGACAAATTTCATAACGATTGGTTTAGTGGTTTTGGCGTGAGAAAGTAACAGAGTCACGTTCACATTTAGAATAATATTAATATAAATTTTCGCCTTCAAAAAGGAGAACTTCTTGGTTTTATCAAAACTTCATGATAATATCTTAGTATTTCCATAAAGATATGTTTAATTATTCATCATGTTTCAACGAACAAAGCTTACTTCAGCAAGAACACTTTGCTTGGCTCTTAGACTTAAAACAGCCTAAAAGGCCCTGTCAGAATCGTGAACGATTACTTTGTGAATAGACAGACAGAGTTTTAGGATAAATAACTTATTAAACAAAGCTGGCATGTTAATTTTATTTTGAAGCCCTTTTGTTGAGAAGTGATTTATAGCCTTTAGCGAGAAGGGCTGTTAAAAGCTTCCTATTTTTTGTGTTTATTATGGAAGTGAAAAAATTGGTTGCCTGTAAAGTCGGTATACGGGCGAAAGTTTTACGTGACAACGACTTTGAGTGGTAAAATAATTTTAATGTGACCGGAACCGGTGTGTATGCCTATCGCTCTCACTCTCTCTCTCTCGCTCTGTCTCTCTCGCTCTTAGGCGGGCTAACTGTGCTCGAGTGGAAGGGACGCGTGCCTTTCACTTTTTATGTCTGTCTCTCTCGCTCTTAGGCGGGCTAACCATGCCCGAGTGGAAGGGACGCGTGCCTCTCACTCGCTCTCATTGTGAGCGCATAACGTGAGCGGAGCGTAACGCAGTTTCTTGAAGTGTCACCCGGCAAACCAGTTTATAAGACGTTGTCACGTCAAAAGAATTTAGCATTCATTGCATAACTTTAGAATAATATTTATGATTTGGTACTGTTCGGGCTGATTTTTTAATCGTCAGTTAAGTTTTAACTCATGAATAAAAATGGCAGTCTGACAGCTTTTGTATAGCATATGTGTCAAACTGTCATATTTATTCCTTACAGACGTTGTGCTGGTTCAGTTATTCCCGAATTTGAAAATTTACCATTTTTTTTTTTTTCTTAAAAGCCTAAGTCGAACATCTTAAAACAAAAAAATGCCATACATGTGATGCGTGTGCATAGCAACGAACAGCATTTCATTTCGATTAGATTAATTTTTCTAGCTGACTCAATAGACGTTGTCCTGTTGACAATAATTCATACAAAAATTCCATAGAAAAAATAACGTTCAGTTTTTCCCGAATTAGAAAATTTTATGGGAGACTTTTCCAAATTTTCTTTCCATAAAAATCAAATTCGGACTAATCTTCAAGTTCTTACGGAAAGAAAAATTTTAAAAGTTGCCGGAAAACTCGGGAAAACTGAAAGTGCATTTTCTAAATATTTTTCTTCCTTTCTTTCTTTCTATGGGAATTTTGTATGAATTATCAAAATTTGGACAGAACAACGCAACGCAAAGTTATCTGACTATTGAAAAATCAGCCCTTAGCTGTTGGGGCCGATTGTTCCTAAAACAAATAACTTTTATCCGTGGAATAAAATTTACATCTGACAGTTTTTGTCAGAAGAACTGTCAGAAATTCAAAATTATTCTACGGTTAAAGATTCGTGGCGAGGGAAGAATCAGCCCTGCGTTGAATACTTAAAGTAACTGCAATGGTGTTGAATCTGGTAAAATAGACAATGATAATTATAGTTTTGTAATAAGCGCTGTTTTAAAACCAATTTCACCAAAGATTTAAATCGTTAGATTTTCCCTCACCTACCTATGGTACTTAGGTCACGCGAAAAAGTATCCATACTAAGAAGAGCGAGCTCACACATTCCACATGGAACGATAGACACGATTTGATTTACAGTATGAGTGAGCAAGATGATACTATTCAAACGTCATTGTCAACGAAACAGAAGTGTAACCATTTTTTGACGCGATCGGGCGAGCCTAAGGCTGTTTGTGCACCGCACCGTCAACAAGAACGAGATGACGGCGCCGAAGTAGCAACAGTACTTATACAAACGGCCAATTTAAATCTTTGATTTTCACAAGATCTGCAACAAGTTTTACCAATGTGAATTACTGACTTAATAATTATCTATGCTAACTCTATCATCCGAGTTGACTCCCCATTGAGATCGAAGTTAACCAAATTGTCAAACAAATTATGGACATTTACATGATGGAGGAGAGTATGTGTCTCTTTCGTCATTATCAGTCATATTTTAACTACTGTGAGCATACTATGGATAGTATTGGTTAATGAGCAATAGAAAAACCGTTTGCAGTTCACATTACTTACATTATAATTTATTATCAAATGAATCACACTAGCCAATACACACATTGTAGGTACACGACACGACTATTCAAATGCGCGACAGTTTCTAAACGTCTTCACTGCTTGACTACCGATGAACTCTCCTCAGCTCCGGTCCGGCCGGTCCGAGCGTTATGTTTTAGACTCTGTCGAATGCCGTGGCGCTGGCGTCGCGAATTGTCAACTCAGCAACATTTTTTCGACATACATATATTTGCCTTTTATAAGAAAGTTGCCTACAGACTGAGAGCATTTACAAATTCCGTCAAAATCATAAAAGATGTACCTAAATTTTCTAAATTTTTCTTCTTTTGTGTCGGGTTCGTAATAAAATATCGTTGCCAGTAGGGCTGTTTGAATGAGTTCCATTATAAGAATAAATTACTATGTAGATGAAGTAATAATGTTCCAGTTCCTGGTCGACCGAGCTCTGCTCGCGTGAAAATAGATAAACATATCGTCCAGCTATACCGACGTTGTATCACATTCCCGAGACTGTGATATAGATTTTTCGCCTATATATTGCAACTTTCATCGAAATCATTAGAGCGGTTATCGAGAACGTGATTACAAATATATATAATATAATACAAATATATCTCGTTTAGTATAGGATAATGGCTTCCGGCAGTAGACCGAATTACGTAACATTATTTGTGAAAATAATGATATCATTATAAACCATTTCAAATCGGGCAATGATGGCCTGGGGCAGTTATCTATCTTCTCCGATTTCCGGCTAATCCCCTTTTTGTTCTACAAGGTCAATTAAATTAGCTACCGAATCACCGCAGACGTCATCGGTATCAAATTTTATTTTGATGAAACGAAAAAAATATGCTTTTAATGTTTTTTTTTTGGGGGGTTGAGAATTTGGCAAAATAACCAGTAGGTATGAAACAAAGTAAAGCCATTGAATAATTTATTCCTTTTAAAATAATCTACATTTCATAGGGAATGTGTTGAATCTCTCCAGCAGATCCTGGTTTCACTTGCAAAATATTTATGCAATCGGCATACAAAATATTGTATGATAACATTTTCTTACTAAATAAACACGATATGACAGAGATTCTCCTGATATTTCAACTAAACAGAGCACTAGTCTTTGTAGTTTATTTCTGGCTGGTAACCCAGATTTCACAGCTATTGTTTACACTTTCTGCCTGTCAACACAATTAGGCAATGTTGTTTGGTATAAAGGCTAGTGCAGATTGGGACGAGCCGCAACGCAATCCCCTTCATCACTTTCGTACATTTTTTATAAACCGTCGCAAACTCCAGGTGGGCCACACCGGCCTCAGCACAACGCATTAGTGAATCGCTTGTCAGGTGTATTTTTCCGACCACTGTTGTGTGTTACGAGGCGGCCCCTGCAGCGTGTGATACCTACTTAGTTCATACAAAATGTACGAAACTGACATAGAGAATTTTTGCAATGCAATTTAATGCGGTGGGACTGGGCCGAACACGTTTGCCGCATGTCGAATGCATTGTGGGCACCACTACAACATGGCGCGATGAACTTGACGCTTATAGAAGGGATTCGTCCATATTGGCTCAGGATCGGGTTGGGTGGAAAAAGGAAAGGGAGGCATTTGCCCTGCAGTGGGACAATACGGGCTAATTATTATTATTAATTTAATATAGTGCGGCACACCAAAATGTGCGCAAGCATATGCGGATATAGGCATTTGACAGCCATTGCTCAGTCATTGTCCAATGGGACAGAGCATAGTATAATCAGCCGATAATGTTCTCACAGCTGGGACACAGGCCTGCTCTCTGTGAGAGGGAGTGGGCCATAATCCACCACGCGTACTCAGTGCGGGTTAGTAGATATCACATGTCTTCGAATTTTTGGTTCTAAGACATGCCGGTTTCCCCACGATGTTTTCCTTCACTGTTTCGAGAGCAGTGGTGATGAAATAATTTACAAAAAGTAAAGAGCCTGTTAGGATTCGTCGAACCCACGAACTACAACTTGTAAGTCGCGACCGTTACCACTGGGCCACCACTGCTCAATGTCAAGGGCGGACTGACACAATTATTGCGTTGCGGGCCCGACGCAACTCCTAATGTGCTGTGGCATAATTTAGCAATTATGCGGCACTTGTAAGGGCAGAAACAATAAGATTTTTTTAGCGCTGACTGTTAAGATTGGCGCAATGCAATGACGCCTAGGGCACGTGCTATTGTGGACCTAAAATACGAGGTATTATAGTGTTAGGTTTTAATTGATTAATACGTAATTGTTGGATATTGTACTGGCAACACCCAAAGATTCGATGTGTCAATGGAGTAGCGCGGGAACCCTTCTTCTGTTTTTGGCGCTCGTGACGGTTAGATGTGCTTAGTGGATGTGTCGGTAAAAAGATAGATTGGCATGGTATTGGTTGGAGATTTACTGTAAATTAAAGTAACCTATTAGTTTAATGGTAAATATTAGAATACGATTAAATAGTGATATTATGTGGGAAATAGGAGATGTGATGGTATGGTGTAGAATATTGAATTTGATGTTGGCAAAGAAATATAAATGACTGACAAAATATCTTGGTGTTGCATATTATTTTCCTTATCCCTGAAATATTATGAATATGTAGTTTTATTAAACAGTTTTAGATTATGATATTGGGGTAACGACTTAAATATTCATTTGGGTATTAGTACTTATCTATTTTGAGGTAAAATAATTATATTCGGAATTAAATTAGTTATTTTAGACTAAGGATGGTTCTTATTTCATTAGTAATTTATAATGGGCAGAATAAATTTAAATACCTATAAGAAGAGCTCAACTGTCATTAATGAGACACAATAGAATATTAATTATTATCGATCTCCAGGAGAGCTTGTGACAGTCAAGGGGTATCAAATTAATTGATTCAGGCGTGACCTTACGAAAATCCATTATAAAATACAATAGACGTGGACGTGAACGTGTTCGGGTTTGCGAAAAGTCAATCGTCATCCTGAGGATGCCTCGTTGAGAGGTGAAACACGTGTCGATTTCTATCAGGGTTTTTTATGGCTCTTGAGGAATAGCTAAGCGGAACATGTTACTATATAATATCCTCGTCTATTGTAACCTATAATCTAAACCAGTCTTTTCTTGGCGTGGCCCCCTTAGTATAGAAAAATAGTTTAATACCCCTACCTTGAAATTGTAATTGCTGTTTCTAACTATATTGAAATTCAAGTCTGTCACTTTGGGTACCTATGGTTAAACAGAAAAACAGGGAGCTTTAAAGTGTTTGATTCCATTTAGAACTTCCTACTTGTGCGAGTTTAGTTTTTGTCGATGCAGGCTCAAATAAAAGGCAAACAGAAATATCGCCTAAATTTAGAATAATATTATTATTCTAATTGGGGTGTTTGATGGGGTGCGTTAATTCCGGGATATGTTGTAGAAGTTTTGTATTACATATAAACCTTCCGGAATACATTCTTTCTATGATGGTGAAAACCGCATCAAAATCCGTTCAGCAGTTTAGAAAAACAACGCGGTCACACAGACAGACACAAAATGCGACTTTAATTTATAATTTGACTGTAAAAACTGAATATTTTTATGAATACTTTAATGTTTATTTTATAACAAAAATAATTTAAAAAAAAAAATATAAAAAAAATTATACCTACTAACAAGACATTGGCATAAAAAGAGGCACGTAAGCATCTTGTTGAGATTTAAAAAATATATAAATAAAAATTTAAAAAATACGCACAGAAGAACTTATAAACTTATCCTTTTTTGAAGTTGGTTAAAAAGTAGTTATGTTTATGGTTTTATTTTAACCTAATAATATTGTTAAGACAAGTTCTAGAAATCTAATAATTGCTTCATTATGGGCCACTAACCAAACCCTTGATGGCAACGTGCGAAAACACTGAAATGTCCAAATTAATGTTTACACAACCGACACACGTGACGTCACATCCCATCATATTAGTCTATGGTCATTATAGTTGTAGGCTTACGGAAGCCATTTTGGTAAAATTGGAAAGGTCAAGTATTAATCTTGTTGGTTTATTACCTAGTTTTACGAGCAATTAAGACCAATGTTAAAGGTGGGTCATCATTTTTATATAACATCGTTTCGTATAATTGCGCATCCACACATGCCGCCGGCTTATGCCGCCGGGTTTGACGCCGGCTTTCAGGCTGCCTTGCCGCTAAATAGAAAAAAAAAATGCATGTGAATAAACAAAATTTTGGTGATTTTTAGTCTAGTTTAGAGGCATTTGTGACAAGAGAATTGGCACCATTGTAGGATGAAAAGCTATTCAAAATGTTGCTGTCTTAGATAAGAGATTGTGGGTGGGGGTATAGCTAAGTATATTAATACAATAAAGTATCCTACTGTGTATTTAAAAAATAATGCAGGATTAGAAGTGCTAAACACTTTTGTTCGGGTCGGAGGCAAATTCGATTCGGCAGTATTTGTTGAACAACAAAGACGATCCGAAGCAATTACTACATACCTAATTTATATTTTGATTTCGTTAGGCTCGTCCTTATCGGCAAATTCCGTCCGGCATTTCGCTGAACTGGCATGTCGTAATTGATTTTCTACCTTAACAGATAGCTATGCTGCTGGGGAGTTTGTTGCGCCACTTCTTCTTCCCAGCTAAAGCACTAAGAAGTGGTGAAGGGTGGGCGTTTTGGGGGACTGTCTTATGTAATTTTGACGTTCAAATAGTGCTGATTCTCAACCTAGTTTGATTGGTTTTTAGGGTTCCGTACCCGAAGGGTGGCAAACGAAACCCTATTACTAAGCCTCCGCTGTCTGTCTGTCAGCGATAGGTAGACAGTTGAAAATTTCACAGATTTATGTATTTCTATTGCCGCTATAACAACAAATAATAAAAATTGAATAAAGTTAAAAATTAAAGGGTCTCTATACAATAAAATTTGGTTTTGAAAAAAAAAACTTACTCTAGCATGTGAGGTGTCATTGTCTCTGGAGCTCATCGAGTAGAGAACAAACATAATTATATTTTATATCTTCAAAAATTAAGAAATAGGAGACTGTAAAAGTTGTCAGTTTTAGACCATTTTACGAGGTATATCTCAACAACTAAAGAAGTTAGGAATTTGAAACTTGTATATATCATGTACCCTATACTATATATAATCGACAAATACAAAAAATGCCGTTTCATAAGGCATTTTTATTGAGGTAGGTATTTGTATTTTTATTTTAATAAGGATGATTTTCTGCAACTGCAAAAAATAGGTAACTTAGTTATTTATAATATATTTGCGATTTTTAAAATTTAAGATAAAAAAAATTGAGACAAAAAAAAAACAATTTGAGATGATTCTTCGTTTAGGATTTTCATTTATTTACTAAATATTTTACGGTGGTACGGAACCCTTCGTGAGCGAGCCCGACTCGCAATTGGCCGGTTTTTTTCTATTTTCACCGCCCGTCTCGAGTCGAGTGACTTTTTTCCGAACATACATATAATTTACTTTATTCGATTTTACCACCCGGCTGTGCAAACTCGAACAAATCGCCAAGAAAACACAATAATGGGTCTAAAAATAAAAGCTAACTCTTAAAGTTTCCGTATTATGTGTGGGCCCTATTGTTAAAAAGTTCTTTTACCAGAAATGTTGTTCGTAGGGTTGAAGAATCTTTTTCAGCCTGGCCCATATTAACCCAGTCCATTAATTTCCAACCACTTCCACTCTCTTTGATAGAACCCCTCGTTTTGATTGGCAGTTTGAGGTATTACAAAGGAGGCAAAGCCAAAGGAGGGTTATGGTTTTATGTCCCTCGGCAAACCTCGTGTTTCGTCAGTCGTCGGATTTCTATCAGTTGCCCTTTGCACTTGGTGCAGACCAGACGCTCTCAATCGACTTGGAAGTGTATAGAGTTGTTAATACTCTTTTAACTTCATGTAATTTATTTTAAAAATGGTAGGAAAGCTGCTAAAGTCGCAGGAACGAGAGATAGGAAAATAGTTTTACAGCTCTATAGCCCGGTTTCCACCGCGAGCGGAACGGACCCATTAATGACTTCGTTAAACTCGCAAACGCAAACTGCATACTTGTATTTCCACCAACAAATAGTCGGACGGAAAGAGCCGAGCGTGTAGAAAGAGTAGAAATGAGCTCGCTCAGTTCTAGGGAGCGGAGCGGAGTACTTACGGACTCCGCTCAACTCGCAATTACAATTTACATAGTAGCGTTTCCACACAGAAAGTGGTGAGCGGGGCGGATTGAGCGAGTAAAAAGAAATTGAAAAAAGTCCGCTGCGTAAGGCCTGCACCGACTAGTTCAGAACGGACTCGCTCGCTGTCTGTATTCGTTTTTCATTTCTCATTTTCCGTTCAGCTCAGTCCGCTCATTTCTCTATCTCAGTTTCATTTTGCAGTGGAAATCAAATGACCAACTCTTCGTTGGTGGAAACGCAAACCTATTTCATTAAAAAGGAGTCCGTTCCGCCTAACCATTTCCCGCACATTACCCTTTCGCAGTGGAAACCGGGCTTAATAGTTCACACGAAAATGAAAACAAAACAACAATAAAGTACTTAGTTCTGAATTCAAATTGTTATACACGATAAATCTAATAATTGATGGATATGGAAATTAGCATTCGTTTTTATTCGGAAATGCGATGATTCCCGAGGGACATTAAGAAAATAGAAAAACTTTATCTATGTTTGATTATTATTATGTATGTGTCGCAGTAAAATGGTTAAATCCGTGATATAGTTATATCCCTAGGGATATCTAGGGATATAGCTTTATACCCTAATATAGATATGTCGGATCCGGTCATTAGTAAGGACACGAAACGAATCGCAAGCGCGCCACTGGCGACATCAAGAGTGATCTAACTACACCAAAAAAGGCGCGCTTCTACTGTACAGAGTCGTGATGTTTTAAGGCCAAGGCGAGGAGGGCATTCAGCCTTTGGTCGCATTGGAGTCAAGACGTCGCGGAACTGTTCTCGATTCATGTTGCTCAGTTATTGTGTTAGTTATAATTTGTGATCATTTTGTTAATTGGTGATTTTAATAAACGCCGTCGCACCCAGTGTGTGTATAAATTAGCTAGTGTGATTTATTTAATCGTAAATTATAATGTGATCTGAACTGCAAACGGTTTTTCTATTGCGCATTAACCAACACTACCCACACTACGCCCACAGTAGTTAAAATATCGCTGATAATAACGAGAGTCACATACCCGTCTCCGACAGTTATATGATAGGGGTTCATAACTGTCTTACTAGTAACAATGTCGTGATGATAATTAGGTATTTAAAAGGTTAAATCTGTAGCTATCTGCAATATTCTAGCCTTTTGGCTTGTATTTTTACAATTGGCTGTAAACTATAGAAGAATACGAACATAATGCAATATTGCTCATCCCCCAAAGCAAAATGGCTTGATAATTTATAGCCTACAGACTGACCAGACTTATAGGGAATATCTTTGCATTCTTCTTTTTGTGTGGTTAGTGACCAACAGGTGTCAGAGTTTTAAAGCCGTTTTTTACCGTCGAGAAATATCTCTCAGGCATGCCGGTTTCCTCACGATGTTTTCTTTTAGAAATAATAAACAGAATCCAAATCCAGCCAATAACATCGGAAATAATGGCAAAAACAACTCAAAAAAAAAAAAAATGTAGCACTCAGGGACTACCACGGTAAAGCTATTGCATAGCATTCCATACTTCCTATTTGTCAACGCTGCACTTGGGATGATGACGTGATGACATAAAACAAAAATTACGTTCCCATGACAATATCACGTTGTCATGGGAACCGTCATTGCATGGTAGGCGGAGTGTTAGGTTTTACGGAATTTCTTGATTCGGTCGCCGCGCTCAAAGCCCGCGATAAAAGCTATGCAATAAATTAAAAAATTTAAAAACATGAAAAATATTAAAGATGGTCCCGCCCTATTAAAGTTAATTTTCGAAAAAAAATCATGAACAGAAAAACACGGGCGGTCACATGGCCAAGGGCGACATTGTATAGTATACATAAATATGATCACATGCCCTGAAATACCCTGAATACCCCAAAATACCCTGTTAATTTCTGTTAATACATCCGGGTTCCGGGTAATCTGCGGTTTTAACTGAAGTTAGTTAGGGTTTGCGGTCTGTGTGATCGATAATACCCGCTAACGCGTACAATTGTTACGCTCGAGTAATCTACCTACTAGTTTACTTGCCAATTAATTATAATCTCACACTACCTTGATAATAGTAATTTCTCAAAATTTTCATTAATAGTAATTGGGCACGTATCGCGTCTGGTTTCACGACCCAATGTTTTCCTTTAGGTTAAAGGCTCTCGCAGACAGGTGCGACGACAATTTACATCATCATTAGCTTATAATGTTCCCACTGCTGGGACACAGGCCTCCTCTCTGTGAGAGGGAGTGGGCCGTAATCCACCACGCGGTTGGTAGATGTCACATGTCTTTCGAATTTTTGGTTATAGGACATGCCGGTTTCCTCACGATGTTTGCCTTCACCGTTTTGAGAGCAGTGGTGATGAAATAATTTACACAAAGTAAAGCGCCTGTCTAGGTTCGAATCTACGACCTACAACTCGTAAGTCGCGGCCGTTACCAGTGGTGGACCACCACTGCTCTGCTGCAATTTACATATGAAGACGTATTCTGTTCATAGAATTAGAATTTCTTTATTAAGCATAAAATATGTATATAAAAGGTCTTAAATATAAGAAGTTCCACATATTTTGCTTACTTACATATTTCAGCATGCAAAAAATATATTTAAAAAAATTATAAACAAAAAAACGTGTGGCACTCGGCGACTGCCGCGGTAAAGCTATTGCATAGCATTTGTAACCTCCATACTTCCTATTTGTCAACGCTACACTTGGGATGATGACGGATGATGACGGATGATGACAGATGATGACGGATGATGAATTTTTGTTTTATGTCATCATCCGTCATTACATGGTAGGCGGAGTGGGGGGTGTTAGGTTTTTTCGTTACGGAATTTCTTGATTCGGTCGCCGCGCTCAAAGCCCGCGATAAAAGCTATGCAGTAGCTTAAAACACTTCAATTGTAAATATTTCATGAAGTAAAAAAATCCTTAAAATTACGTTATTTAATTATATTACTAGTGAGATCATATTTCGAACTTTGCTTATAATTTAAGAACTCACTTATTGTATAGAACGTATTACTATAGAGCCATTTCTTAAGTTTCTTGTTAGTGTGTAGTTTGTAGTAGTGGCAGCTCTCTGATCTGTTTGGGTATTTGGTTATAGATTTTGACAGAAACATTGTAACAATTGTTCTGAAATAGTGTGCTTCTACATCTTGTGACAGCCAGTCGGGTTGGATCTCTTGAAAGGATTTTTTAAATTTTCTATGGCTTTTTTCACGACATATTATGCACCAATTCTGAGCAGTAACTTATCAAAAAGTACTAGGCTTGCATGAACTAAAGATAGTATTTCTTTAGTATTATTAAGTACTTCTTCTTTACCTTCCCTTGTCTAAATAAAAGCTGCATCAGGTTAAGCGACGCTTGCCAAGGTTGGCCCGTGGATGAGTGATCATCTTTACATACCAAGACCCATCCGTGCTTCGGAAAGCACGTTAAGCCGTTGGTCCCGGCTATCATTCGTGGATCTTTGACAGCCGTTACGAGTCGTCAGAAACCCGAAAGTCTAACAACCAGTCTTACCAAGGGGTACCGTATTACCTAGTTACTGGGTTGTGGAGGTCAGATAGGCAGTCGCTCCATGTAAAATACTGGTATTCAGCTGCATTCGGCTAGACTGGAAGTCGACCCTAACATAGTTAGGAAAAGGCTAGGCAGACTGATTGTTTTTTCTCCTAAAAGTCCTGATATAACAGCATCTAAAATAGAATCAATTTGGAATTTGGTAATTGAAACCAAAAATAACAAAAACAATCCAAATAAACAAAACAACGGAGTTTATAATGGGCAGTCCTTTGAAACACGATCAAAGTAAACTTACTAGGTACTAATTAATCGTTTTGATAACCAATGTCAGTATTGAAATGACTGAACCGCCCAAGTGTTTTGACACAAAAATCAATCCAATGATTCATCAGGGCAACGTCGCAAATAGATGTCAAATATTTCGCTGTTTTGATAAATTTGGCAATATTACTGTTTGGAAATATGAAATAATTATGGCTAATTAGTGAACTAAAATATTAATTATAAAAGTGACTTTGTTGAATTATTTGTAAGAAAAATGAAAACGAGAAATAAAAGTGGTGGCACTCCGGGATTGCCGACAGAAAAACTTGAACAAAATCGCATTGGTGGAAAAAAATACTTGTATATATCACGGGTCCGTAACCTTTTACAAAAATTAATACTACCGAAACTTTTAAAATAAAAATACTTGCATAGAACATTGATCCATAACGTAATATAAATAAAGAGCATAATCGCGTTTACAAAACTTTTAAAGTAAAAATACTTGCTTAGAACATTGATGCGTAACGTAATATAAATAAAGAGCACAATCGCGTTTACAAAAATGAGGTGTCGTCATGGTGCCGCGAAATCAATGGTTTAGTTCCATCTCAAAAATGCCCAAAGCGGCTAAAGAAGTTTTCACTTCAAAAATATTGAAAAATAATTCTTAAGTTAGTTGATTCCTTGACATGCTCTCTTATACTGCATGATCTTTTTACAGTCTCCAAATTTTTACAGGGTGTTCTACCCATGAATATAAACAACTTTCACTATGGGACCAACTCTGAAATCACGAAAAAAAAATCTGCTGTTTATACGAAAGTAATACCTACTTGACTAAAATGTATGAAACAGCTGATTTTTTTTTCGTGATCTCAAAGTTGCTCCCACAGTGAAAGTTGTTTATATTCATGGGTAGAACACCTTGTGAAAATTTGGAGACTGTAAAAAAAATCATTCAGTATACTTTGGATATCTAAAGGATCACGTTGTATTTATTTTTTTATGCTATATATTATTTTATGTTTTTATATAAACTATATTTTTTTAAGAATTTTCACTTCTATCACGTGTACGGTACTACACGCGCATTTATTTTTATTTTTGTAGAGATCTCTTCCTTAGTTACTGACGTATATTTTTGCGCTGAATATGTAGTTACAGAGTTATTCATGAAAACATTTTTCAAGCATCTGTTTTCGACGATAAAATTCAGCCGAAGTCAAGTTCAACAAACTAACAGAGCTAAAAAAGCAAACAAACAAAGCAAAGCTATCGACAAAGTTAAAAAGTATCGTATGAAATAACGTAAAGATGAATGCGATAATATAATAATGTTTATAAAAAAAAAAACCTGTGGCACTCGGGGACTGCCGCGGTAAAGCTATTCCATAGCATTTGTGACCTCCATTCTTCCTATTTGTCAACGCTACACTTGGGATGATGACGTGATGACATAAAACAAAAATTACGTTCCCATGACAACATCACGTTGTCATGGGAACCGTCATTACATGATAGGCGGAGTGGGGGGTGTTAGGTTTTATTTTCGTTACGTTACGGAATTTCTTGATTCGGTCGCCGCGCTCAAAGCCCGCGATAAAAGCTATGCAATAGCTTAAAAAAAAACAGATAACATTCATTAGGTTCAAAACCGCTTCAGCTTTCTGGAAAAAAGTATGGCAGAGGAAAGATATTATTTCCAAACCATACTAGCACTTTTCTTACCACCAGTACTTTTGCGCCTTCTGGCTATTACAGATATTATTACTATTGGATTATTATTACTGATTTATTTTTCCCCACCGTCGTATCGTCGTAAATAAAAAAAAACAAACATACGCGACGAACGTATAACCTCCTCCTTTTTGGAAGTCGGTTAATAAATAGGGTTTATGTATCTCTCTTGGTCTGGCTCCTCACCGCACCTGTTTCGGCAAAGTAAACTCTACTGGCTCAGACCTAGAGTTCGGAGCGCGCAAGCCCCACCACGACGTCAACGAAGAGATACGGCGGTAGGGTTATTATCATTATTATTGGTAGATAATATACGGACCGGGCGAGTTGGAACTAAAGATGGGTATGAACGAAACCACAAAACTACCATTATATTTTATAAATTACCTATAGTTTCAGAGAAAACTGAAATAACATAAAAACAAACAATACGCTCTCCTGTCGAGTTACTTGTATTTAAGCCGGAGCAGCCGAATTTACCCTTTATTAGGAATCTCTCAGTTAATTAACAGCCCAGAGGCTGGATTTGTACCCGTGTTTGTTAATAGCAATAAACTTGACCCTATTAAGACCAGGCACTCTAAAGACAATTTCCACGCAAGCTCCGCCCCCATGCACCCCGCCACTCCGATACGTGCTAAACGCTAACGCATCAGTAATAAAGTTGAATATCGGGTGCGCTCTTTGATCGGTTCCAGCACGAAACTAAATGACGTAAGTCTCAATTCTTATTTCGTTTATAACTAAAGTAATAATTGAATCGAGAGAAAAATATCTTGTGGCTGAATAATAACATATATTTTCTTACTGTAAATACTTGTTTTGGATATAAAAGCCGAGCAATCTTGATTTTTTTTTTTAATAATCTTTAAAAAGACATGATTTTCAAATAAAAAATGAATCGAGCGAAAATGTTACAATTACGTTACTGTCTTGTACAAGGAAAGAAAAAGATCCAATATAACATAACATAACATAACATCACGCCTTGTTTCCCCGAAGGGTTGTTCCTGTAGCTGGTACAACCACATTTCATCCCGTTATGTTTAAGTCCCATGTAATAGGGGGCGAACAAGATCCAATATATCATATACTAAAGTTCTATTTTGATTGTAAGCGTGATTGTTTCAAAATATTAATGCAAATTAACATACAATTTAGAGAGCCTACTCTTAAATGAAACAAAAACTTTGGTGAAATCCTTAATATTATAAATGCGAAAGTAAGTTTGTTTGTTACGCCTTCACGCTAAAACGGCTGAACGGATTTGGATGAAATTTGGCACATATATAGATGATGCCCTGGAAAAGAACATAGGATACTTTTTTTCCCACGGGATCGAGACTTATGCGAGTGAAACCGCGGGGCGCAGCTAGTAATATTATAAAGGCGAAAGTTTGTGTGTGTGTATGTTTGTCTCTTCTTCACGCTCAAACGGCTGGACAGATTTGGATGAAATTTGGCACAAAGATAGTTTATAATCCGGATAAATACATAAAATACTTTTTATCCCGATATTCCCAAGGGATCAAGACTTATGCGGGTGAAACCGCGGGGCGCAGCTAGTGTGGATATAATTATACACACCTACCTACCTGTTCTGAGAGAAAATACAGGATGTTATGTTATTTTATTTTCAAACTGTCAAAATAACAAAATACAACGCTCATTCTTTTGTCTAAACCGACAAATTCCTGGTATCATTTCGTCGGTTCTATAAGCAAAAATACTAATATCTGTGGCGTAAACAAAAAAAGAGAAATATGCAATAAAACGTAGAAGTGAGACAGTAAATACCCGTAACAATAATAACTGTGCCGATAAATAATGCTTTTACAAACAGTTTCATTCCCAATTGGTTTTTGAACAATGGTTCAGTATGATTTAAAGAGGTGACTCACTGGCTGGCCAGAAATAGACCTGTATTGTTTACTCGCGATGTTTTTGAAGTTTTCCCAATATTTGATACCGTATTTCAGAGGTGGGATTGTAGATTTTTTAGGTTGATACAAAAAAGAAAATCAAATACGAAGCTCAAATCACATGCGAAGCTTTCCGTTCGTCGTGGTGCATAGAAAAATCTCTACACGATGGAAAATCTTTAAGGCTCTTGGAAATAAGCTATATAAACAAGAAGAAACAAGTATATAAATTTAATAAACTAAAAAAACCGACTGCAAAAATGAAAAGAGAAAAAAACGGCCTCTTACTCACTTCAAAAGTTTCAAATTACATATATTTTTAAAAAATTATATATTTTTGGAATCACCTTTTAACTCCTTTATTTTGATACCCCATTCGATAGGACTAAAGGTTTTTTAATTTTTTAAACATAGATACATTTTGGCGCCAAAAATCCGTCGTTTTGATTTTTTATAATTTTAATGTAGCCTGTGACACTCGCGCAAGACGAATCTAATGACATATCATTCATCAAAATCGGTTAAGCCGTTTTTAGTTACAAGGGAACATAGAAACGGACACATACATACAGGTCAAACACACAACCCTTCTTTTTTTGGCTTCGCTGCAGTCGGGTAAAAACAACAACAACTTTTGATAAGAAAAGTAATACTTTGAGAAATTTCTAGCTGCGTGTTTATAAAAAGTAGGACTGCTTACACGTAACACCACGATCTGTATTTTAATGCCACCCTGTTGATCAAATCATGAAAAAATCAGCTGTTCCCTACATTATACACAAGAAGATTTTTTTCGTGATTTCAATTTTGATTCTATAGTAATAGTTGTTCATAGTGACGAGTAGAATAACCCCTTAAGACCCTTACCCTTTAACCGTAATTTATGACGAATTTAATTTATTCTTATTTGTTTTTTAATTTTTAATTTGAGTTTTATTTTTCATTGTATTTATTGAATTTTACATTTGTGTATTTCAATTTTATTTTAATTTTATTTGTAAATGTGTATGCCTATTCTAATAATAATAATATAAGTCTATGTTACTCGAAATAAATTATTTGAATTTGAATTTAAGAGATTTTGTGTATGAATAGATAGACCTTATATACATGGTATTCACATAATTATTTACAATTGTTGCAATCATCGACCATTTTTCCTCACATTTTAAAACAAATAGTAAATTAGTGTGTGAATTAAGGCTCTCACAGGATGTAGAATTAATGGCATAAAAATTATAAATAGTTGGCAAAAGACTAGGCAGATGTTGATACTTTATTGGATACCATTTGTAATGTTCGGAATGGCGACAGACTTTATTCGTGTCAGTAATTAGTCATTTACGTGATAGGAACCCGTTATTAATGTGTTTTGCAAACATTAATAATCATCATCTGCCTAGCCTTTTCCCAACTATGTTGGGGTCGGCTTCCAGTCTAACCGGATGCAGCTGAATACCAGTATTTTACATGGAGCGACTGCCTATCTGACCTCCACAACCTAGTGACTAGGTAACACGATACCCCTTGGTAAGACTGGTTGTCAGACTTTTTGGGCTTCTAACTACCCGTAACGACTGTCAAAGATCTACAAATGACAGCCGGGACCAACGGCTTAACGTGCTTTCCGAGGCACGGAGGGGACTTGGTATGTAAAGATGGTCACCCATCCACGGACCAACCGCGGCAAGCGTAGCTTAACCTGATCGATCGACCCGTGCAGCTGTTATTACTTAGCCACAAGCCCCTTGCAAACATTAATAATGTAGGTCTGGAATTATAATTATTAATTTTATTTATTATAATCAGTGATCGGAGTATGTAGATTGATTTTACGTACTCGCATCATGAATAGTCATCGAAATCATAACATGGATAAGCCTTTTTTCCGGGATTTCATTTTGGTACTTACGGGTTTGAATCAAATATTGTTAAAGGAAAGATTTTTAAACTACTACATTATATATGTATAGAATGCGATAGATAAACATTTAAAATGTAATACATTATTATATTGTTTTATGGTATACCTATCCTTTACTTGGAGTCCGATCACCTATATACTATTAAAAAGACAGCAAAAGGGTTAAACATTTTTTATTCATATTGATGTATTCTTTATTCTACACATTACAACATTTGAAATTCCTTAAAAAAACTTAATAATTTCAAAATCCCGGAATACCAAAGGTGCCAGTTCATTGACCCCAAATCAATCTACCTACTCACTGATTATAATACAAGAAAAATCAATCTGCCTGGCCTTTTCCTAACTATGTTGGGGTCGACTTCCAATCTAACCAGTATTTTACATGGAGCGACTGCCTATCTGACCTCCACAACTTAGTAATTGGGTAATACGATACCCCTTGGTAAGACTGGTTGTCAGACTTTCGGGCTTCTGACGACCCGTAACGACTGTCAAAGATCCACGAATGACAGCCGGGACCAACGCCTTCGAAGGCACGGAGGAGTCTCGGTATGTAAGGATGGTCATCAATCCACGGACGAACCCCGGCAAGCGTAGCTTAACCATGAACTCCTCAATCCTAATCCTAATTTATTATAATACAAGAATGGAGTAGTCTCCAAGCTGCGTCCTAACAGCGATCGTCGCACGAATACGGTCCATATGTTCACTTTTTGTTCGGGGCATCTGAAAAACGCCCTCTGTCGGCCTCGGCACAATCACGCGATTGTGCCGAGACCGTCAGAGGGCGTTTTTCGGTTTTCTGAACAAAAAGTACCATAATGCCAGCTGCCGACTAATTTCTGTTTTATGCTCGTGATTTATTATGTACTTTTTGTTGTTCTCTGATTACTCTTGTTTTTTATGTATGCACGTGTTTCTGTGACAAATTATCCTATTTTTCTTTCTTTTTTCTAATGCACACGACGATCGCGTATTCGTGTATAGTCGACCTCGTAATTACTCTACCACGTTTGACAACAATTCTCAGTAAATTAAAACTTCACTGAGGTTTAAATTCTTTAACAGTCACATAGTAAATAGACCTTATTGTTTTATGACGTACACACGGCTACACATCAATCTATAATTCCAGTTTATGTTGATCTCGCATTACATAGGATTTCCGTACAATGCGAGGTCAGCTTATACTGGAAATTTATAGCTTGATGTGTAGCCGTGTGTACAAATGACGTTCAACCTTAAGGCACTGACAAAAGGCAACCGTTCTAAGGAAGATAGGCTTAAAAAAATAAATATTAATCTTGAAAATATTTCTCAGAACTTGGTTATTGCAAAAACAAGTTTTGGAAAAAAATAATCTCGATACAAATTAACGGTAAACTCACCTTTTTACTTTGAGTTCTAATCCAAAATATCTGTATTAAATATTCTTACGTTGGTATTTATTTAATAACAAGAACATCTTATTTGCATTTACATTTCCAGCTCATTATAAGTCGACATTTCGCAACGAAAGGGGTATCTTGTTAAGACCAGATAAATATTTCAAAGAAATACTTCAGAATAATAATAATAATATTAATAAGGTTCTTAGACGTCCTTACAAAATATAGCTCCAATCAGAATGTTCAGTTTTCCAATAATCTTGGGTGACAAGTTTATGAAGTAAAATCTAAAAATATAAGCGGAGTAAAGTTAATTTCCGCGTCCTAGACTAGGTCATAGTAAAAAAAAAAATTACCTTTAAAACCTCCTAGAACAAATTCCGGGAAAACTGTCTCAAAACGATGCTGAAAAGGTTTGTATTGCCAAAAATGATGTTTATGCTGAAAGCCATGAAGAACATAATTTTTGTGGTTTTGCTGATTGACAACTTATTTATTTATTACTAGCTTTTCCCCGCGGCTTCGTGGAGGTCGGAAATTATCCCACGGAAACGTACTTTTTTTTTTTAGGAATATCGTATAGGTACCTGCTTTTACAATGCTTGTAAATATGTGAACACCATGTATCCATTACATAATTATTATTTTTTCTGTCATTGCTTCATTTTTAATTATTTTTATTTATTTATTTAACAGTTTATGTACACACATATAAACAGACAAGAAGAAAGGAACAGAAAAATACGTACAAAGGTGATGCTTATTTCTATAGATAATTAATTATTTATTATTATTTTAATATTATTCCAGGTGCATCGCCTTCACATATAATTATATAATTAATGTATACAAAATATTGTAAAACATTTTAAAAGAGTAACGGTGGAGTTTCTTGCCCATTCTTCTCCATACGAAAACTACCTTTTGGAAGGGGCGACTAGAACCAATTCTATTTTTGTTTTTGACGTTCAAAAGTGCCTTTTTGTGCCTAATTGAAATAAATTATTTGACTTTGACTTTACTACCGGGATAAAAAGTACCCTATCCTAACGCAGGTCATGGTCTACCCATGCGCCAAATTTCATTCAAATCCGTTCAGCCGTTTTTAGGGTTCCGTTAAAAAACGGAACCCTTATAGATTCGTCATGTCTGTCTATCTGTCTGTCTGTCTGTCTGTCTGTCCGTCCGTATGTCACAGCCACTTTTTTCCGAAACTATAAGAGCTATGCTGTTGAAACTTGGTAAGTAGATGTATTCTGTGAACCGCATTAAGATTTTCACACAAAAATAGAAAAAAAACAAATAATTTTGGAGTTCCCCATACTTAGAACTGAAACTCAAAAATTTTTTTTTCATCAATCCCATACGTGTGGGGTATCTATGGATAGGTCTTTAAAAATGATATTGAGGTTTCTAATTTCATTTTTTTCTAAACTGAATAGTTTGTGCGAGAGACACTTCCAAAGTGGTAAAATGTGTGTGTCCCCCCCTGTAACTTCTAAAATAAGAGAATGATAAAACTAAAAAAAATATATGATGTACGTTACTATGTAAACTTCCACCGAAAATTGGTTTGAACGAGATCTAGCAAGTAGTTTTTTTTTAATACGTCATAAATCGTAAACTTATCGTTACTTGCTGCTACGGAACCCTTCATGGGCGAGTACAACTCGCACTTGGCCGCTTTTGTGTGATTGAGTATCAAACATCCATCCTTACTCACAAACTTTCGTATTTATAATATTAGTAGGATTGGATATTATAGTTAGGATTTAGGATTAAAACTTTATGCACAAGTAACAAAATACAAAGGCGGACTTTTAGCCCGAGGTATCTTCTACCAGTCAACCTTAGGCAACTTATCCATTCAGGCCTCCTCTCTCTGTGAGATGGAGTGGACCGTAATCCATCACGCGGGCCCAGTGCGGGTTGATAGATGTCGTATGTGTTCAAATTTATGGTTTTTGGACATGCCAGTTTCTTCACGATGTTTTCCTTCACCGTTTTGAGAGCAGTGGTGATGAAATAATTTAAACAAGCGTCTGTCTGGGTTCGAACATACGACCTACAACTCGTAAGTCGCGGCAGTTTCCACTGGGCGCCACTGCTCGCTGGGCTGGCACTCTTGCAATTGCTTGATCTCTTTTAATTAACAACAATTCCTACTATTTTAGTACTTAACTAAAGTACACAACACAACACACACACTGACACTCTGCGTTCAGCGCTCGGTGTAGCAACACGCCATATTCGGGTTCGTGACAAGTCAATCGTTATCCTGAGGATGCCTCGTTAAGAGGTGAAACACGTTTCGATTTCTTTCAGAGTTTTTTTATGGCTCTTTAGAAATAGCTAAGCGGAACAGGTTACTAAATATATATCCACGTCTATTGTATTTTATAATGGATTTCCGCAAGGTCACGCCTGAATCAATTAACTATCTTAACTAAGGTTGAAACTATTTAACTGTCACATAGAAAAAACTTTTTACAAAAAACACAACCGACTTCCAAACTACAAAGTGAAAAATAACTTTAATTTTGGAAGTCGGTGTCTTTGGATCAGATCAGTATTTTAGTTTTTTGACACCGACTTCCGAAATTAAAGTTATTTTTCACTTTGTAGTTTGGAAGTCGGTTGTGTTTTTTGTAAAAAAGTTTTTTATTTCACTTTTTAGTGGGTTGGTTTGTAATTTATCTAAGTTACAATAGCCTTATGTCAACTGCTCATCAAAAATACCCAAATCGCTATACTGCCCTCATAAGCCAAAAAGCGTCATCTCAAAAAAGTGACTCGAGAAAATTCATGTTTTAGTTTTTTTGATTTCGCGTCAACTTAGTAAAGTAGTTTTAAAATTATTCATTCGTAATATTAGATACTCATACCCATATTTCTTATTGATGTTTAAAAAAAAAGGAAAAAAATGTTTTTTTTTACCTCATTTTTGAGATACCGCTATTGGTCTTCGAATAATATGTTTATTAATATGAGTTACCGCTTTTAGTTATAGTGTGTTCATAGGAATTTTCATACAAATGTTTTTCTATACATTTTTGCTAAAAATCCATGTAAAAGAAAATAAAACACGAAAAAAGTGCATTTGGAAATAATTTTAATAAACTTAAGATTAACATAATTAGAAAATTTTAAATTTTGAAAATAGGCATCTATGTCATAAATCACTCAGAAGTAGGGAGCTCCCTCCAGAAAGACAGTCTATTGCCTGGTATTATATTTTGAAGGGATTTCAAAATATTGTTCTTCTTGGCTTGCGAAATTCCGTTAAGCATGGTTTTCTTCTTTGGAGGTTGAAGAACATTCGTTTTTAAAATCTTGTTTCCAATAATACTAGCAGTTATATACTCACTATCAAAGGAAGTCTTGTAATTAAAATCGAAACTACCTCTCGTAGCTTCCACTTGCACTATATCGCAGATATAAGGACGTGGATTAAGGCGAGACAGTTTGTATTGCGTTGTATAATCTTGCTATTCATAAAAGACATTTTTCCCAGCACTAGTCACAGCGGTATAAAAATCTTCAAAGTCATAAATCTTATTCTTCATCCGCTTCATAGACAATTCAACTCTGTGATGAAATGAGTCGGCAGACATAAAAGTGTGGCCGGCTTCAAAAAACTTTATAACAATTTTGTCAGCATTGATTTCACCCGAGTTAACTATATAAATTAGAAAAGAAAAGAATGCCCAGTTTTTATTTTGCGCTGATCAGTTATCAACCCATATAATTATATTTTTGGCATCTCGGTGAAACAGTAAAAAATGGTAATATGCACTGATAATTTCGTCCTTTGTACTCCCAAATAATGCCTCATGCCACAACACAGGTACAATGGAATTTTGTCGACCTTTACCAGTTGGTACAAAACTCTCATTATAAACGACTATCCTGTGAGTGAAAACAGCAGACTTAAACATGTCAATCCTAGGAAGCATTATTACTTTTTGTAAGTCCGCAGAATATTTTACAGTATAATTTTCTTTGTATTCTGAATCAGATTTATATTCATCTCTGGATCTATTTGCTTTTTCCATATGTCCAACCCAATTTTGACAACAAATACAGTCATTATGTATATTATTTTTATCGTGTGTATCATCGTGCAAAAGAAATCCTTCACAAATTTCACATTCTGCATGCCCTAATTTTACAAAAGAAATGTTTAGATCGCGAACCACATTTCGATACTTGTCGTAAGAAATAATATACGAAGGATTCTTTGTCTTAAAATCTTTATATAAATGTGTTATTGACAAGTCACTAGGCAAATACAACCGATTGGGGGCGCGTTCGCGTCTATAGTGAGAAATACTAGGCTCGAAACTCAGAATATGTTCTTTAAGAGGACCATCATCCATTTTATTATATGGAACATTTTGACACCTTTTATCTCCTGGAGCTATCACTGAGTTGCTTAAATCTGCTAATGCAGTTTGTAAGGGCTTATCATTTGAAGCTTTAAACCCTAAGGTAGTTAAAAAAAAATGTTTACATACTGTATGTAATGTACCATTTTCATCTTTAATAGAATATACGAAGGTTTTTTGTCTACGATAATCAGTTGCGAAAGGCTCAGTGACTGTTCTCTGCTTTACAGGTTTTTTGGACGTATGATGCAACATAAAATTTTTTCTATCTGTGTAACTCAAGGTCCAAAAATGATCATTTATATTCTTTCTTTGCCCCTCAGAAATATTTAATGAACAGGATTTTTTGCAGTTTGTATTGCAAGGTGGTTTAACACCATGTTTCTCTTTCAAAATATATCTTTTTATTTCTTTTCTGATTTTAAGTGATACATCATAGCGTTTTCTTTTCTTATTGTTCCTGCTTTTGTGTAACTGACTGAACTTTCTCTAAGCGTATCATCTTCTGTTTCATTTTCCACAGCATCGTTTGTGTCAGTATTATTGGCACATTCTGTATCTTCGTTTTCTATCGCATCTTGTAAATCGTTATTTGTTTCTTCACTTGTATTACTTGAATTCAAAACATTAAAAGGTTGTTCAGTGTTTTGTTCGGTCAATACATCAATTTTATTGGAATTTAGATGAACATTGTCTTCTTCACAATTCTCCAGCATAGATTTTGGGTCCAGGATATCAGAAAAGCTATCATTAACGGCAGACAAAAAATTTACCACAAATTACTTCATAGTAACTCACCTGAACACCAAGTATCACACTCATAACACCAAACACTGGCTATCACTTTATTATCAGCAATTTCTAATTATTCCCGATTTTATCAACTCCATGACCTGTTACTTCAAGCAAAACAAACAAGAAATGACAAGTAAAATTGTTGTTAGTAAACATTATTATGATGATTGATAGATTTGCATTTAAATGTCGCCCTTATTATTCATCAGGTAGCGTTTATTTTTGTGCAACAAACTCTGCGAGGGCAGCGGCATCTCACATTTTGCGAACTATTTTCGCCTAATTATGAATTACTAAGCGTATTACCTATTACTAAGCGCAAGAGCGGTATCAATAGTTCGCTACGCATTCAACAGATACCGCTAATGTTCTTAGAAATTTTGGCCAGCAATTATAAGAACTTTTCTAAGCGATTCCACCGTAAGTAAATATACGGCCATTGTGTTTAAAAATAATGATATACCTCTCAGCTCCTTAGTAATATCGTATAAATTTGAGATATGCAATATTTTCTTAGTAGGTTTTAGGTGGTTTCTGGTTGAGGTAGCGCCATGTAACTTAATTTAACCTGTAGGGAATTTGTTAAGCTATCAGATGCAACAAAAATCAGAAATTTGTATTTTTTTGAGATACCGCTTTTTGGCTTATGAGGGCAGTATAGATGTGCCTTTAATATTTGAAGAGTTCCCTCGATTTCTCCAAGATCCCATCATCAGATCGTGACCAAATGACAATGGGACTAACTTGAAAGTACACCCTTTCAAACAAAAAAATAATTTTTCAAATCGGTCCAGCCGTCTTCGAGTAATCGGGGAACATACATAAAAAAAAAAAAAATATCCCGACGAATTGAGAACCTCCTCCTTTTTTTTGAAGTCGGTTAAAAATATGGTCAGTGACAGCTCGGCCCGAGTCAACTTAACCCGAATAATAATAATTGGGTCTTGTCGTTTTATGACGTCCAAAAAACATTCAACTTTAGAATGACAAAGAAATTACAAGGTCGATTATACTCATTAGGTGTTAACCTAATATTCCTTTACCATTATTCATAGTGTTTCGTCTATGCTTTATATAATATTAAAACTTGTAATACCTAACCGTACTAATATGGAAATTGCCTGAATTAATTATAGGTACGTAATATTGTTGAAGACTAAAATGTAATTTAGCCCAATATGTCAAACAGACTATGTAATTAGGTAACCATTACCGAAATATGTATCTTCCCACTTAGATTAATTGAAAGAGAATTTAATATGCTACAGTCAGCCTTAATCTATACTGTATGTATTAAAATTGAAATTGTCTATTTGTAATGTCAATGTGATTGTAGCGGTTACACCGCCACATACGAACTACGCATCAAAAGACATGACGTCACACAAATCCTGCATCGCGCAGTTAGAGTTTACCGAGCGATCGACATATACAGGGTTACTGGTAACTCGACGTATTCCTTGCAGGACGTCATAGTAGGGTTAAAATGCAACAAATTAAGCCACCAAATGTTCTACCGAAATTCAGTAGTTTTTGAATTAGTTAAGAGTTTTAGTTTTTTTATGAAAAATCCCAGATTAAATCATTTGAAACCAATTTAAAAATGATTTACGGCGCGACTGTACTGAAATTTAAGTTATTATCATAGTTGACGCCGTAGCAGACCTTTGTTAATAATTAAAAGTTCAATAATGCCTAAAACTTTGGCAAATATCACTAACCAAATATTTATTTTTTTGTAATTTTTGCTATTACTTCATAAAAAATGAAGACTAGTGCAAAAAAAAAAAATACTACACCTGGTGTACAAATTACTAGGAAAATATCCTTGTCTTATCAGTTATTCAGAAAGGTATGATTGTCAATACTTTTGCATGTGTGCCAGGGAAGAGAAGAGTTTTATGGGGGGCAGGTAAAATTGCGAGACGGTCAACCTATTGTTTCGTATTCTTCGTAGTTTTTACCTGCGCTTGAACTCCAAACACTCGGGGAGCTTTGTGATTGGTCGCTATTGTTCTCTCGGCATGACAGGGGGTGCGATTTTGCAAAATTTGGTCGTCAGCGTTAGTTAGTTTCAACTCTACGTCGCGCAAGCTCGTGTTTTGTTACTGGCTATTTCCCTAACTGTTGCTGCGTATCTTGCTCTTGTGCTGTGCTGTGCCTTCATAAGCGCTGACTATGGCTGCATATTCTAATCCTGAATACGCTGACATAATGTACTGTTACGGACTTTGTGACGGTAACGCTGCTGAGGCGCGGCGAGAATATCAACTTCGCTTTCCCAACCGCCGACTCCCCCACGTTAGTGTCTCGGATCGACTTATCGGCGAATATCTGAAACTGGCAGCTTCCAAAAAAGCAGGCAAGTTGACACTGGTCGTTCCCGGAGATACACGGCTGAGGACGAGGAGCTTATTCTTCAACGTTTTATTGACGATCCTAACACATCGACAAACATCGTAGCGCGTGAGCTTGGTATGTCACAGTGGAAAGTCTGGTCTGTAGTTCACTTGTCAGGCCGACATCCATACCATTACCAACCAGTCCAGTCATTAGAAGAAGGAGATCCGCCGAGACGGCTTGAATTTTGTCGTTTTATGCTAAGTTCCGACGCCGACAGCGAAAACTTTTTAAAAAACATTCTGTGGACCGATGAGTCATGTTTTGATCGTGATAGTATCACAAATTACCACAACTTACATTACTGGGCACCGAAAGCAGAAGCAAACCCTAAAAAACTGAAACCAACCGCATCCCAGCGAAGGTTTTCGCTTAATGTTTGGATGGGTATTATTGACGACAAATTAATTGGCCCACATTTTTTACCCCGAACACTAAATGGGGAACTTTATGAAGATTTCCTCAGAAATCATTTATCAGCACTGCTCACGGATGTACCGGAAGAAAGAAGAGCAAACATGATTTACCAACATGACGGATGTCCAGCCCACTTCCGAATCACAATTCGACAATTGCTGGATGAAAACTATCCAAACCGATGGATAGGGCGCGGTGGGCCGATTCCGTGGCCTGCACGAAGCCCTGATCTGACGCCGCTAGACTTTTACGTCTGGGGTCATATGAAAGATCTAGTTTATGTGACCCCAGTAAATTCAATTGAAGAACTAAGGGAGAGAATTACAAATGCGGTGGACCAGATGAGGGCAACAATCACATCAAGAATAACAAAAACCGAAGTAAGGAAGCGAATAAGAACATGTATTCGAAACCGAGGGCAGCACATCGAACAAGACGTGTGAAATGTGTGTAATTAAAGTTTTTAATATTGATTAAAAAGAATAATAATGTTCACGATTTTGTTTTTGATTTTTCGAATAATCACCTTTTTGTAAAACGCACGCCTGTACTAAATCAAAAACGATTCTCATAATGTAGTCCATGATTTTGTATTAACTTTCATACCTTTTTGGATAGCTGATAAGACAAGGATATTTTCTTAGTAATTTGTACACCAGGTGTAGCATTTTTTTTTTTGCACTAGACTACATTTTTTATGAAGTAATAGCAAAAATTACAAAAAATCAAATGTTTGGTTAGTGATATTTGCCAAAGTTTTAGGCATTTTTTGAACTTTTAATTATTAACAAAGGTCTGCTACGGCGTCAACTATGATAATAACTTAAATTTCAGTACAGTCGCGCCGTAAATCATTTTTAAATTGGTTTCAAATGATTTAATCTGGGATTTTTCATAAAAAAACTAAAACTCTTAACTAATTCAAAACTACTGAATTTCGGTAGAACATTTGGTGGCTTAATTTGTTGCATTTTAACCCTACTATGACGTCCTGCAAGGAATACGTCGAGTTACCAGTAACCCTGTATACAAGATTTCAACATCAAACCGGTGGGCAGTTGCCCACCAGACATAACACCCATCTGGTTGGAGGATCCTCCCTTTTCTATGGTGGATGAGTGAACTTTACACCCTGTTCCTCATACCACTAAATTCCATCTGCCTAGCCTTTTCCCAACTATGTTGGGTTCAGCTTCCAGTCTAACCGGATGCAGCTGAATACCAGTACTTTACATGGAGTGACTGCCTATCTGACCTCCACAACCCAGTAACTGGGTAATACGATACTCCTTGGTAAGACTGGTTGTCACTTTCGGGCTTCTGACGACCCGTAACGACTGTCAAAGATTCACGAATGACAGCCGGGACCAACGGCTTAACGTGCTTTCCGAGGCACGGAGGAGTCTCGGTATGTAAATATGGTCACCCATCCACGGACCAACCCGGCAAGCGTAGCTTAACCTGATGGATCGTCATACCACTAAATTACTAAACTATATTTACATTTAACCTACGGTTGCCAAACGTAGCCCCTTACAAAAGTAAACATAAAAAGATTGGAAACATATCAACACAACACTATAAAGGAGCATGCTAAATAGAAAGAAAAAGGACAAAGTAAATGAGAAGAAAAACAAACGTAGCAGACGTGACTTACACAATAAAAACCGGCCAAGTGCGTGTCGGACCACGCACGACCAAGAAGGGTTCCGTAGTTGTGATGAATTTATCCCAAAAACAAACTTAACTTTGTAGTTGAAAAATATGTTCTCCGATACGGAATGTATGGGAAAACATGTTTTTGCAACTGCAAAGTTAAGTTGGTCAATTATTACTCGTTAACTTGTAGAGCTGACTTAGCTGTGATAGTTTTTCTTTTAATTTCGTTATATAAACTACTGCTGTGATTTTTTTTCACACATCCAAAACCAACCATTTAACTGGCAGGGAGGGAGACACTTGACTCTAACAAAAATTAGCACTTTAAAGCTTAATATTTCGCAAACGAATCCTTGAATCTAAAAATAGTTTTAGCAAACTCATAATGTTTTTAAAGGATCTTTTCAATGATACGCCACACCATGGTTTAAAAAAAGAAAAAAAAAACATCACTACTTTACGTGTAGGAGAGGTACCCTAAAAAAATATATTTTTCATAATTTTGTTATATCACTTTGTTGACGTAATTAATATGTATACCTATGCCAAATTACAGATTTCTAGTACTAAGGGTCTCGGAGCTAGACCGCGGACAGACAGACAGACATGACGAAACTATAAGGGTTCCTTGTTTACTATGGAACCCTAAAAACTAAAATGGGCCACGTCACATGGGGTCACGTCATCAGGGGTAAAAACGGCAGGTGGGCCAGAGAAGTAACAGAATGGTATCCCAGAGAAGGAAAGAGGAAAAGAGAAAGACCATTTCAAATATGAGACGATTTGAGAACTACTGCAGGAGGAACATGGAGGAGAAAAACTCACGATTGTGAGCTACGGAAAAGCCTCGGGGAGGCCTATGCTAAAGAGCAAAGCAGTCTGGAGAATTCTGATGTCTAAACCTTTAATTTATTTAAACTGTAAAACTAGTTTTATGATTGCTAATAAAGGCTATTTGAAATTGAAATTTGAAATACCAAAATAACAGCTTTTTTAACCGACTTCCAAAAGGAGGAGGTTCTCAATTAAAATGTACGTTTTTTTTATGTTTTTTACGCGATAACTCGGCCAATTATGAATTGATTTTAATTATTCTTTCTTTGTTTGGTAGGTAATACTTCAGAGGTGATCCCTATAAATTTTAATAACTTTGCTGGAGTAGTTTTTGAGTTAGCTTCAATAATACGTATTTTTTCCCACTTAGTATATGGATGATATGTTAAGTTCCTCTCACTGTTATTTACATAGCAGGTAGTGGTATTCGAATTTGTGTGGGGTAAATACCACAACAAAAAATTAAAAATAAAAACTTTTTACAAAACAAAAACAACCAACTTCCAAAAAAAAAACACTACAAAGTGAAAAATAACTTTAATTTCGGAAGTCTGTGGCAAAAACGAAAATTCAAAACCAAAGACACCGACTTTATATTATTAAAGTTATTTTTCACTTTGTAGTGTTTTTTTAAGAAGTCGGTTGGTTTCTTTTTTGTAAAAGTTTTTTACTAAATGCAAATGAAAGTATATGCGGTATTCAAACAGGACTTGCTGGCGATTTTATATCGTGAAATCTAAAGGTATAAACACACTCATAAACGCTTTGCGACGTCGCATCGCAAAAATCGGCGACGATAACCCTAACACGAAACCAGCGGCGAGGAGCAATAGCCGAGCGGGGCGATGGCGACGCGACGGTATAAAATTGTTCCGTCGCCTTCGCCCCCGCTCGGCCATCGCTCCTTGCAGCTAGTTTCGTGTCCGCAACCTAAAGCTTCTTGAGGAAATTCCTGAAGTTATTGCGTTGCGACGTAGTACTTCCTTTAAGCAGTGATAGCCTAGTGGTGTGACCGTCAGACAGATTCATGTGCGTATTGTATAATTATCACTTGCTTCAAAAACGATGCAGGAAAACATCGTGACGAAACCGGCATGCCTGAGAGATGTTTTTCGACGGCATGTGGAACCAAGTCAGAGGCCCATGGGTGGCTTTAAAACTCTGACACCAGGTTAGTCACTAACCACACGATAAGAAGAAGACCTCCTTTAATTGCATTAGCACAAAAACCTGTTCCTAGAACTATGCTTTGATATGAATCTTGAATAAAAACTGCCAGGGTTTCAAAGTATTCTCAACGGAAATCTACTTTCAAAACAGTAGGATGACTGAGTGACGTTTTAGAATAAATAAAACATTTAAAAGTCAAATAAAATAGTCGCACTTTTCAAACGTAATGTGCTTAACTTATCTGTCACCTTTTTAAACGGAATTTTCATTCAAATTATTTTAAAAACGTATTTAAAAAATAATAATCTTATTTTTTTTATTTCACTGCGCAAAAAGTCCCCTATTGATTAACCTGCATGATGTAGGTACATTGCACAGCTATTTAATCAATACAGGCTGCATGACACCCGCCTCGCTCAAACGTGCTCACTCGGCTCACTGAGTCAGCGAGCCGAGCGAGCACCTGCCAAACACATGAATACCAATAATAGGAACTACAGTGTTTTATTGAAGCACCCTCGCTTGTGAGACCTAAGAACCAGTCATTTCCGGGACAGTGCATGCCCGATTTTAGGCTCCCAATATTGTCAGTCAAACCTTTGTTCACGTAGACGAAGGTAAGGGTTAATGAAAACGATCTCACACATTCAATCGGCAACGTTACTTTTGTAGGAAGAGGGACACGCTTATTACCAATCACCAGACAGAATCCTAAATTCAGGGCTACTAGAGGAATTTACTGAGTAGCATCCTGAGTACTGTATGGAGACCTCACTATGCCGCTCACACACTAAGATTGGAAAGGGTTCAAAAACGATTTCTGTGGCATTTGGCATACTCTTCCGGGATAGCTAAAAAGAAACGATCATATAAAGATAGACTCTTGCATTTCAAAATGATATCCCTACAGAAAAGGAGAGATTTACTGGATTTGTTGTTTTTATTTAAAATTTTGAATAGTAAAATTGACTGTCCTCAATTGTTAAGCAGGATCAAAATCCGCGTACCCGCTAAAAGCCCACGAGCTCCTTTAACCCCCTTATGTCCTCCCTGTTCTTGGGGCTAATTCTCCAATCCCCCGTCTATGTAAATTATTAAATAGCTGCAGTGATCTTATTGATGTGCACTTTGACTAACTTGGTAAGTTTCGAAGCATTATATGTAAAAATTTGTAAAATCATTTCTGTGTTGTAATTTCGATTTTAATTATGATTTAAATTTTTGTTTTAAATTCAATTATAGATTTTATATTGGAATTTTGTTGAAATAATAATTATGTTCGGTGAGTGAAGTAGGCACTAAACAACAAATAAGTAATGCATGATGTGCTTACCTGTAAGAAATTGGTACACTAGTCTATAAGTTTATTGCATGTATCTCATATTTATCTTTGTATCGGTGTATTCAATTGTTGGTGAGCCAAATAAATAAAATAAAAATATAATTAAATAAATCATTGCATGATTGGTAAACAAATACGGTATCGTGCGAAAATCATAAATTATGTATGTAATAAATCAAAACCTGCTTGTAATAAGTACCTTTTTTTTTGGGAATTTTTCAAATAATTTCTCCCGCTTTGGGCGGAGCGGGAGGGTGTGTCAAACTCTTAAGCTGCCTAAAACCAACCCGTGTTCTTTCAGTTGCCATGTTACCGGGAGCCACGGTTTCCCTTTCGGACTTCCCCGCAACCCCGACAGGCATAGGCCCTAGCGGACCCTGTCAGTTCTGCTGACATCTCTTTGAGGCGTGTGTGGAACACAACGCCCCGTCAACCCGGGCCTGGTCCTTATCGGACGGTGAGCTACACATTGCTCACCGTCCACAAGCCCACGCCTACGATAGCCAGGAATCGACCTGCTGTTTCCGACGCCCAGGGCGTCTCCTGCAGCGGTTAGGCGCGTGAGGGCGCGAAATTTTCCTCTCCCTCACGCGTTCTGCCTCCTCCTTCACGAGCATTACCGTTTCGCAGAAGGAGGTGACGGCCTCCCATGCCCTCTCGCTCCGTACCAGTCGTTACGGATCGTCAGAAGCCCGAAAGTCTGACAATCAGTCTTATCAAAGGGTATCGTATTACCCAGTTACTGGGTTGTGGATGTTAGATAGGCAGTTGCTCCATGCAAAATACGGTGTTCAACTGCATCCAGTTAGTAAATTCGCAGTACTCCATAATTATTGTTACCAAATAAGCCTCGCTCGTAAGTGGCGCAGTGGTAGACCATGGTTTCGAACCCAGGCAGACATTTTACTTTGTATAATTTATTTTAACACTACTTCTCTCAAATCGGTGAAGGAAAACATCGTGAGGAATCCGGCATTTTCCTAGAACCAAAAATTCGAAGACATGTGACATCTCCCCATGAATAACCCCCACTGGGCCCGCGTGCTGGATTATGGCCCACTCCCTCTCACAGAGAGGAGGCTTAAGTCCCAGCAATGGGAACGCATCGGGCTGATTATACTAAGCCTCGTACATAAACACTTTATATCGTTATCACAATCATGAAAGTTTTTAATCTTTATAAACATGAAAACCACGATCAAAATACGAAATCAATAGTCATTTATTCAAACTAAGCTGAGAAACAGTACTTTTTGAACGTCAAAATTACATAAGACAGTCCCCGAAAACGCCCACCCTTCACTACTTCCTAGTTAGTGCCTTTAGCTGGGAAAAAGATGTGGGGCAACAAACTCCCCAGCAACACAGCTGTGCTATTGGGGAGTTTGTTGCGCCTCTTCTCCGTTCAGTTAGATTTGATTCTATACAATAGCATGCAGAATAACACACACAAAACATTAAATTATTTGCCATTTAACAAAACTAAAAATATAATATCTTAACCTAACTAAAACTATTGGTAAACTAAAATATCGCGTCGAAAAATTCCTCCGCATCACTGTCGACTGGTAATGCACCCAAGAGACTGGCAGCATTACCACGTTGTATGGCAATGCTTAGCCTCTGGCCAAGGTAAAAGCCAGCCCATGAGTCACGGGAAGTGTCAACCAGTCGTTTGGAGATTTCATTGAACAGACCGTGAGCACCCGGACCCCACGGCCCTAGGGTTTCGATATTTTAGTTTACTAATAGTTTTAGTTAGGTTAGGATATTATATTTTTAGTTTTGTTAAATGGAAAATACAATTATTGTTTGAAAATTGTAAAATAAACAAAGGGAAACGCCTATTTTTGGCCATAGTTTGCCCAGCAATGTGGTAAATACAAAAAAAATACTCATTTAGTTACTTAAATATTGCTGTTACTTATTTGTAACGAAACCTCCGGAATAAAAAGCCGATTTAATCAAGACACTCAATCGTTTATTTCCTTATCTAACACTTCCGATTGTTGGTCACTCCTGTCAAAGTAGGGATGGCAACTTTTACTGAAAAAAATCGATACACTTAAAACCGGTCACTAAAAATAGATTTTTGGAAATTCAATTTTTATTATGTAGTTGTTACAATCAACTCAGCCTATCGCACTCCTCTGCTGGACATAAGCCTATCCCAGGCTGCGCCACAACACCCTTTCCTCCGCCTTCCGCATCCAGTCCGTCCCAGCAAACTTTTTATGGCCGTTGTTCCATCTAGCTGAGGAGCGTCCCACACTACGCTTACCGATACGTAGTCTCCACTCTAGGACTCGTCTGCTTCACTGGCCATTAGTCCTTCGACGAATATGACCGGCCCACTGTCACTTCAGCTTGCTTACTCTGCAGGCTATGTCGATAACTCCGGTTCTTTTCCGGATAACTTCATTTCTGATCTTAACCTTCAAAGAAACTTCTAGCATAGCCCGCTCCATAGCGTGCTGAACAACCTTGAATTTGTGGACTAGCCCGACTGCCAGTGTCCACGTTTCGGAACCGTATGTCATAACGGGCAAGACGCACTGGTTGAAGACCCTAGTCTTGAAATACTACTGCGCGATTGGCGACGACAAGACTTGACGAATTTTTCCAAACGCTGCCCAATCTAGCTGGATCTTTTCTGTCGGCTTCTTTCTCAAAGTTGTGCCTACCGAGCTGGATGATTTGCCCTTAGTAGACGTTAGCGACCCTTTGATGTGGATTACATTTGGCAAGACATGCGAATTGAACATACATGACTTTCGTCTTGTCCAAATTCATGCCGAGGCCAGCCAGCCGAGAAGCTTAGGCTGTGCAGCATCTGGTCTATGTAACTGTCCCAGCGTCTCGTCAACGTCAGTTGTAACTTCTTTTGTTATTTTCTTTAGAGACAAAAAAAATATTATTTCATTTTAAGTACGATCCATTGAACCGATTCCGTATTTCCAGTTTGTTTTTTAATATAGATTTTTGAAAAATCGATGTCATATCGCATCCCTACGTCAAGTCAATAATAATCGTAATTGACAACTGATTGACATTAATATTTCACATTTGGTTTGGTGCTGTATTTTTTCGACTACGTATTTATATTTTATTTTCCGACGACTTTGATTACGATTATGGATCCTGTAACCGCTTCCGATGACGACCTTGGCTTTACATTGGATTCTGTACCCGCCTCCTACGACGACACCAGCTTGCCAATGGATACCGTACCTGTTTCTCGCCAAGGACCTGACACGAATATGGAACCTGAATTACACGAACTTACCAGCTTACCACGGAGCCATCTCTGTGTCAACTGTGGCAGGCATACACGAAGACTTAAGAGATTTACTTTAAGGAATGTGGAAGTTCGGTTTATATTTCAGCAATGGATTACTCCACAACAAGTAAGTTACTTTATGAACAACCAAGGTACATACTCAGCAACTTTTACTGCATAGCTACTTTACGTTAGGTTTAAATTGAATAATTCGGTTGATTAGTGTCACGGAAACCATAGGAATAAATATTTGAAGTTTGTTTTGTCTCAAACAAAAATAATTGTAATTTAAATTTATTAATACCTAAGTCATATTGTGACATAAATACGAACCAGGACATTATATGGGGCGAGAGGGATGAGGCGCAAGTAGTAGTCTACGTTAAAGAATGTCATTTGAGACTGATCTGTATTGACTTTCCTGTGGAGTTTTCTCAATGTGCAGACAGTTATTGCGGAGACCCCGGTCACAGGCGTATTCTTGACAGGTTGTACTCTGACATTATAGCCGCCCTTCGTGATGCAGCAGTGGTCAGTGATATGGGCACTCGTGCCGGGAGTGGTGGGAGGGGCTCACGCATAGCAGGATGGAGTGAACACGTCCGCGGGGCTCATATGGAGGCCCGGTCGAGGTTTCTGGAGTGGGTTATGTGCGGGAGGCCTAGAACTGGGTGTGTGTATGATGAAATGTGTAACAGTCGAAAGATATTTAAGTCCAGGCTTAAATGGTGTCAGGTTCATCAAGATCAGGTGAAAATGGATGCCATTGCTAAAAAACACAAGTCCGGAGACTTCCGAAGTTTCTGGCAATGCACCAACAGTGTCAATCCGAGACCTGGTCGTCCGGTGAGCCTCAGCGGGGTGAGTGACTCTAAAGGTATTGCTGACATATTTGGAAGCCATTTTCGTGTACAGTCTACATTAGGGCAGGGGGGTAGGGTGCCCGCTGCTGAGATACCGAGCGGTCTTGTGGGGACAAGATTTAATGCTAAACATGTAGCTGCAATCATAAAGACTATGATTAAAGGTAAATCCCCCGGCCACGATGGGCTCAGCATAGAGCACCTACAGCACGCGGGCCCGCATATATCGAGAGTGCTGGCAATGTTTTATTCTCTGTGTGTGAGCCATTCATATCTACCTGCCGATCTTATGAAGACTGTTGTAGTGCCTGTAGTTAAGAACAAGACCGGGGATGTTGCCGACGTAAATAACTACAGGCCTATTTCACTTGCAACAATAGTAGCAAAAGTGTTTGACGGCTTGCTTAATACTCAGTTAGATAGATATCTGTCACTGCATGACAATCAGTTTGGGTTTCGGCCCAAACTGTCCACTGAAGCTGCTATTCTGAGTCTTAAGCACGTCGTCAGATATTATACGGATCGCAAAACTCCTGTGTACGCGTGTTTCCTGGATCTGTCCAAGGCCTTCGATCTGGTGTCATATAACATCCTGTGGGAGAAACTGGAGAGTATCGGGTTACCCCCAGAACTCTCGAACATATTTAAATATTGGTACAAACACCAGATCAATAGCGTCAGATGGGCGGGTGTAATGTCTGAACCATATAGGTTGGAGTGCGGGGTGAGACAGGGGGGGTTGACCTCTCCTGCGCTCTTCAACCTCTATGTGAACGCCCTAATCGTTGGGCTTAGCAGCCAGCATGTTGGTTGCCATGTGGATGGAGTGTGCGTCAATAACTTAAGCTACGCTGACGACATGGTGCTGCTGAGCGCATCGGTCTGCGGTCTTAGGAAATTAATGGGGACCTGTGAAGAGTATGCCTCGAGCCATGGGTTGAAATATAATGCAGGGAAGAGTAAATTCATGGTATTTGGGGCTAGTCCAATAAGTCTGAATAGTGTGCCTCCTGTGTATATAAATAATGCGCCGCTTGAGAAAGTGGAACAAGTCAAATACTTGGGTCACATTGTTACAGCTGACCTAAAAGACGTTGCGGACATTGAGCGGGAGCGGAGGGCGTTGTCAGTTAGAGGTAATATGATAGCGCGTAGGTTTGTGCGTTGTTCGAGGGAGGTAAAAATAACGCTCTTTAGAGCTTATTGTACATCTCTCTACACGTGCAGCCTGTGGGCAAAGTATACTCGTGCGGCATACAGCGCCCTCCGCGTCCAGTTCAATAACGCGTTCAGGGCGGTGGTGGGGCTGCCCCGACACTGCAGCGCCTCAGGCATGTTCGCGGAGGCGCGCACCGACTGCTTTCACGCGACGATGCGCAAGCGGTGCGCGTCTCTGGTGCGCAGAGTGCGGGGCAGCCCCAACACCGTCCTGGCGATGATTGCCAACAGACTGGATTGCCCTTACATCCGGCAATGCTGCAGCAGACATATTGTTACTGTGTGAGTGTTCGTTTTTGTCTGTGCTTGTTATGTATGTAATATGTATTTATTGTTTTTGATATTATTTGATTTAATTTAATTTGATTTATTTTGTTTTCATTTATTTAATTGACTTCAATTCAACATAACTTATTTTCATTTTATTTTATTTTAATTGATCTTGGATTTTATTGTTTTTTAATTTATTGATGTAATTTATTAATTTGGCTATGGGTGTTATTTTTTACCTGAAATAAACGAATTTATTATTATTATTATTTTTATATATTTTAACAAATCTCGGGACCATGGATCCCGGTCCTTTGGAAGGCGTACGAGGGGCCGAAGCCAACTCGCAGAGGCCCCTTAGACATTAATAAGTGGTTAGGCACCAACCGACGATTATCCCTGTATGCACCATACAAGTGCACCCAAGGACAACCCCCGGTTGGTGTAGGACTATTGCAGAACATGGAAACAAAACATATTGGGCTATGGATTTGGATGGCTATAATGGATTGGTTAATTGGAACTATGGAAAGACTATGGCCCCTGCCTGATCAATTTTTTAAATGCACACGGATAAAATGGCAGGGGGTGACTTGCACACTCAATAATGGGCCCCCGAAAACGGTCGCTAGCACAAAGTGTCGTAGCGATAAGGGGACAACATGTCCTGAGGTGCTTGAGGAGTGGAGAGGTATTCCACGGCTTTCAGAACAATCCCAGAGCCCGGAAGATCGTCAAAATCCCTACGAGCACTTACTGGAATACTTCCTTCCTCCAAGCACGTTTGCTCTTGCGAATCTCCACTCAAGCCGGCCAATTAAGGCAAGAATGAGGCGGGAGCTCTGTTCCTCGTCAGTGTTCACTCCAGCCGGCCAATGAAGGCAAGCCAGAGGTGAAGAACAAGACTTCTCCCGGGAGATAGGGTCCGTGGGGTCGCTACTGCCCATCAGCTCGCCACATGCTGCCCTGCGGGTTTTTGTATCTCTCTTGGTCTGGCTCCTCATCCTAGACCTGTTCCGGCAAAGTAAACTCTACCGGCACAGACATTATTATTTATTATTGCCACATATTTTATGTGACATAAGTAATGAATTGTATGATCATCAAAAATGGTATCAAAGACCGATGTCATTCAATGTATTTATACATAAAAGACCTTTTGATGCTACAGCATGCTAATAGGTATAAATGATTTTTATGACAGTATGCAATTATGTTTCAGATAATAGTCTGATGTGTGACCAATGTTGGATGTTGGCAAGGAATGCACAACAGCCTTCTGCACTACAAGAACGAAATGTTGGGCATCGACAAATATGATTGTGTAAACTGTGGTCAATCTGTATTAAGAAAGCACTTTCATTATCTATACCAACGCAAAACAGGCACAAGAAACACAAATAAGAACTATAATTGCAGAATGGATTGCACCAAAACTATAAATATGGTTTTATTAAACTTTTATTTATAAAAGACCCACCGAGTTCTATGTAAAAAATAGTGGTTTTTTCTTTATCTATAATGTTAACCCTAATGCCTATAACTTGTTTCTTTCATTGGCGTCACTTGGCCAAAACCTCCTTATCAAATGGGCATTTCCCTTTATAGATAGAATGAATTAAACGTATATTTGCCATTACTTTTGACTGTTATTTCAATCAAAACTACTTTTGACCAACCAGTTCAATCAAAACTATTTTTGACCAACCAGTTCAGTCAAAACTCCTTTTGACTGATTTTGCTAGTTAAAAGTACTTTTGACTGCAACATGTATACTCGTATCATCGCCAATCTAAACAAAAATATTAGAACACACTTTATCAACATCGATAATGCTTATTCCGCAACAATGGTAATCCAATGTATTCTTAACAACTCAAATCGGGTCACAACACTAACCCAGCAACCCTGACATCGAATCCAACATGGCGGAAAACATAAATACATCGGATATTGCTTACATTACAATATATTCATTCGCGTAGGTTGTGATAAATTCTTAAAGCAAAATAAATGTTTTTAAATTCCTTTAGAATAGCTACGTTTCAATTGACGTGGGTATCAACTATGTTTTCACTGAGTCACGGGTATGGTAAACAACTTTCTGAGCTAGTTACGGGTGGTGTTAGAATTGTAGGCAGGTATAATTGAGTTGTTAAGGCGACGCTAACCGACGTTTAATGATTTTATACTGAAGATGACGTCTAAACGAGTAGTGTTAATGATTTGGAAAAAATATATGTTAAATTAGAGCATTTTTTTAATATTTTACTCAAAAATGCATGTAAAGTGGTCATTATTTTGACAACCGTGTTTGAGCAAAGTCAACCTTGCCGTTCTGTTTCAAGGAGCGGCCGGCAAAGTTTTGCTGGTCGCTCTAACAGGCCGGCAAAACATTGCCGGCCGCTATTTTGACGTTTCAACGTTTTAAAAAATCAAATGCAAAAAGATTTTATTTAAAATACAGCTGTTTGTATTTATAGAGATAGGTACAAAAAGATTTTATTCCATATTTGGCTGTATAGTTCCAAATACCATTGTTAAAAAAAAAAAACAAAGAAGTAACAAAAGCGCGGTTCAGCAATAATTTTATTTTTATTTATTGATTTTTTTGCTAAAAATGAGCTCTCAAAGCGAAAATTTTTCCGATTCAATATGTTTAACATCGCCAGACTTTAAAGATGAAGCTAAATTAGTGGTTGAAAATTTAATACCGCGAAACTCAAAGGAAAAAACTTTTCCAAAAAAAAAAACAACCGACCTCCAAAAAAACACTACAAAGTGAAAAATAACTTTAATTTCGGAAGTCGGTGTCTTGGGTTTTGTATTTTCGTTTTTTGCCACCGACTTCCGAAATTAAAGTTATTTTTCACTTTGTAGTGTTTTTTTGGAGGTCGGTTGTTTTTTTTTTTGTAAAAAGTTTTTATTTTTCACTTTTTAGTTGTGGTACCTACCCCACACACATTCGAATACCACTACCTGCTACCAGTGACAGAAACTTATCATATCATCTACATACTAAGAGGGGAAAAAATTACGTATTTTGTAGCTAACTCAAAAACTATCCAAGCAAAGTTAATAAAATTTAAATGGGACCAATTCGAGAGCACACCCTTTCAAACAAAAAAAGAATTTTCAAAATCGGTCCACAATTGACGGAGAAATCGGTGGACATACATAAAAAAAAAAAAACAAACATACGCGACGAACATATAACCTCCTCCTTTTTGGAAGTCGGTTAAAAATATAAGCTTGCATATGAAAAATTTGTGCAGTGGAAAATCAGTAGGAAATCTAAATCTTTACTTGCTGGTTTTATTTAGATTAGGTACTTGCATTTTTGAGTAAAGCACTATACAAGCCTTGGCCCACTATGACTGCTTCGCTGGTCACGCTATGATTGCCTCGAGCTAGCCTAGCTACGCTCTAGGCCTTCCAGCTTGGCCATCATTGCAGCCCTTGCTGTCCTCGCTGTAAAGGCCTCGACCTACGGCCTCGCCTTTATCTCAGCTCGTCCATCAAGTGTTGCACGCTGACCGCGCTGTGTCGGCCTGGAGCTGCGCTATGCTGCGCTATGCTGCGCTGTCGGCCATCATCAGCGCGACCAGCAAAGTAGTCATTATAGACCGCGGCAGTAATGTACTATTAATATAGCCATATTTTGAAATATGTTTATATTACATAGTGAAATTAATTTGAAAATTTATGTCTAACGCGGATAAAAAACTGAGAATCACGCAAAATCTATTAAGCGTATTTTTCTGAAACTTTCACCATTTTAAAGGTTATTTAATTTTTTTTTTTTTAGTATACGTGTTTTATTAATACAGCGCTCCTTGATGGGCGAGTCCTATGACTGGCTGGACGTACGACGCGTTGCGTGAGCTCAGTACAGAACGCACGCAAGCCAACCACTTAAGAATGCGGCGACGTATGAATTGTCGATACAAACGTAGTACATCAATCATTTGTAATTTGAGCATATTTCCAACATATTATGTTGATATTCGGATTGAGACAGTATTTATCTAGGCTCCTACGTCTTTTTATTTCCAAAAATTTACCTTTAAATGAAGTGTAAGCGAATTGCATTTCGTACATTTTTACAGCGTAAATGACATCTTTTCATATTGTTTTTTCTGTATTATAAACAACAATATTTGTAATATTGTTTCCGCAGAAGCATAGATATGTTATCAAGTTACAAATTATCGAAAAAAACATGGAAATACATTAAGTTTTCATTCATAACTTTTTGTATTACGGAACACATCCAAATTTATCATAAATTTTCGAAAGCTAGTAGTACTATCGCATCAAGCAATAATTGTCAATGTGTGCATGGTAGTATTGCTCATTGTAGCTGTATATCGCTCCGACAGGCACTCACAATAGCGCAACGTGCTTGGAATTGAATTTTGCAAACATCTCGATTTGTAGTTGCGAGCCGTGTCGCCGGCCTCTTAAGGGGACGATAGCTGACTTTTAACGATTTTGTACTGAAGATAACGTCTAAACGAGTCGTGTTAGTGATTTGGAAAAAATATATGTTAAATTAGAGCATTTTGTTAATATTTTAATATAGGCATATTTTTGATTATATTTATATTACATAGTGAAATTAATTTGTAAAGTTATGTCTAACGCGGATAAAAAACTGAGAAAGACGCAAAATCCATCAAGCGTATTTTTCTAAAAACTTCACCATTTTAAAGATAATTAAATTACTGATCTTTTAGTATACGTGTTTTATTAAAATATCTTTTGTTTTACGTGTAATAAATTAATAATGCGTCTTATTTGGGACAGCGCTCCTTGATGGGTGAGTCCTATTACTGGCTGGTCGCACGACGCGTTGCGTGAGCTCAGTACAGAACACGCAAGCTAACCATTCAAGGTCACTGTCATATATCTGCGTCTTAAGGGCACTGCAAAGCAAGGCTGTGTAAAGTATTTTTACGGCTTGCAACTCCGAGCATCACGGTATGTGTTTGATACGGGTGCACTCTAAGCCAGTGTTCGGCAAACTCATTAGTCAATAGAGCAAAATATCAATACTATAACGACTAATATTTCGTATAAGAGCCAATCCGTTCTGTGTGTCCAAACTGTCTCAATACACATTTCTTAATCCTTAAAACTCCCGTCCTCTTTCACTCCGCAACACTTCCTAAAATTCATTTGCTAAGAAGTAAGATGCCTTCATCATCATCATCATCATATCGGCTGATAATCGACTCAAAACATTTTATTTCACATAAACCTACAAGGGCACTTATGAAACGTCAGAAGCTAGGTGCACGATTCTAATTGGTCGCTTCCTGTGGAGAAGAGCCGGCAAGAAACTCCACGGCTACTCTTTTCAAAATAAATGTTTTCTACAATGTTTCCAAATTACAGTGTTAATAGGTACGGGAGGACAGTGTAGGCATATCAACAAGTACCAGGTACTTAGTAAAATAGAAAATGGTCCACAAGTCTACAGCCTACAACGTTCTCACATTCACAAAATCTAAAAAAGAAAAGAATCTATATAAAAGATAAACAAAATAGTAAAAATAAGGACCTATTTAAAGCAAATAACATGATTGCCACTACAGCTGTAACAAATCTAATTTTATAAAAAATATATGTAGAATATTGTAGGTATACAAATTTGTCAAATAATGAAAAGATTATGTCAATGAAGTATGTAAAAAAAAAGTAAAATAAAATAATCATGATGAAGGCATTTTACTTATTAAAAAGTTAACCTTATTCCTGTTAATTTTTGGTGAAAATACTTACTTTACTTGTTGCGGTGCCAAGTAACATTTTTTTTTATTTTACAGTCTGGTCACAGTTCGATTGTTGAAGTAGGTTATCCTGAGTAGTTCAAAACAAAAATTAATGGGTAACAGTTAAACTTGTGTCCGTGCGAGATTTTTGTTCATTCTTACCAACTGTGCACCGGCGAGGAAGCGACTAACTATCGGCTAGTTTCTCGCTCAAGAAACGTACAATAGATATACATTCCGTGTAAACAAAAGAGATGCATATATATAATAGTTCATCACTGACTGTTCTCACCGCCGGCGAGGACTCGCTCCACTAGTTTGTCGCTGGGCGACAAGAGCTATCAAAGATAATACTCGCTCAGAGATGCTCGCTTGGCGGTCAGGACTCACGCCGAGAGACCAAACAGCGGTAATATCGCCCCGAGCGAGTGGTGCGAGTAATCACCCGTCACACTCGGACACTGGCTGATAGCCCAGCGACAAAACTATCGGAACTACATACTCGCTGCTCGCCAACTCGTTTTTAGTCGCTAGCTAGGAAAGTTCCATTTAAAAAAAAAAAACCTGCAAATAAAATCAATATAATAATCTTAAATCCCCTTGACGGTCCAAACGACTCATTAAGTCGACGTCAAAAACTGCGTGTCGGTCAACAGACTCATTCTTAGTTTTCATACGCTTTCTAGGCAAAGCTCAGTAATTTCACAAACACATAAAAGAACACGAAGAGTGAAAGAACACTATCTTTCCACTTCGTCATAGTTGCGTGGGTATTTATTTTGTATTTTATATATATATTTTTTTTTGTTACATTATTATTAATAATATCTTAGTGTTATTTATTTTAGAAGTATGTATGTTTGTATGTATGTATGTAAGTATATTTTCATATTTTTAGTTTTATTTAATTAAGTGAATTGGCCCAGTGGTAACGGCCGCGACTTACGAGTTGTAGGTCGTAGGTTCGAACCCAGACAGGCGCTTTACTTTGTGTAAATTATTTCATCACCACTGCTCTGAAAACGGTGAAGGAAAACATCGTGAGGAAACCGGCATGTCCTAGAACCGAAAATTCGAAGACATGTGACATCTACCAATCCGCACTGGGCCCGCGTGGTGGATTACGGCCCACTCCCTCTCACAGAGAGGAGGCCTGTGTCCCAGCAGTGGGAACATTTATAGGCTGATGATGATGATGATGATGAAGTGAATTGTTTTGATTTTATGTATTTTACTTTCTCTTTACTCTTACATACGGTGTCTACATCTCTTTTTATCCTCTGTCCTATCGCAGGTATGCTGGAAGAGATTTCATTAGAAATAAGCATTTACGTATTTTTCTGTTCCTTTGAAATGGTTAGGTAAATAAATAAATAAAAGTTCAAATAAGTGCCACCTAACGAAAAAAACTCAAATCATACTCGTAATAACATAAGCCTTCTTATATATTTTTCTCTGGAATCATAAATAACTTTGATGAATATGAATATCTTTATTTTGCATAAAATATAGTACATAAAGTCTTAAACGTAACTTGTGGTTCCACTTTATTTTGCTTATTTGCATGCAAATAATACCTTTAAATTAAATTACAAAGCTTTGCCCCACAGTGGGGTATGGGCAGATATTATTAAAATACATTAAAATTAAATTCCATCATTTATAAACTCAGCATGATGAACATCTACTTTAGACAGCAATCTATCATTTCTGTAAGGATTCAGTTCAAATTATCTATACTTATTGTTATAAAGAAGTAAAATTTGGGCCATTTAGTCCAAACGGCCCAAAGTGAATGGACCGCGGGCCATTCGACCGTAAGCAAAAATCATCTACGTTCCAAAGTATTGGTTATAAAAAAAATATGCTCAAAAATACCAGTACTTATACAAATAATAAAAAAACTCTATAAAGTGAAATTAACTTTAATTCTGGAATACTAGTTCTGGTGTGGCGACCGCGTACCGGAAGACGTAGTGTTGGAAGGCCTCCTACAAGGTGAACCGATGACTTTGTGAAGGCCGCAGGAATACGTTGGATGCGGAAAGCACAGAACCAGTCGAAATGGAGGTGCTTGGGGGAGGCCTATGTCCAGCAGTGGACGTCTTTCGGCTGAAATGATGATGATGAACTTTAATTTCGGAAATCGAAGTATTTTCGTTTATTGCCACTGACTTCTAATAAAATTAAGTTGATGACAATGACAGGAAGTTTTATAACATCATCAACAAACACGTGGATTAAATAGATATTATTGAACAACTATCCAAGCAAAGTTAATAAAATTTATATCCGACCACCGAGCAAGTTTCCCCTCCCTACCAAATGAAAGAAATTATTAAAATCGGTTCACAAACGGAGAAGTTATGCCCGAACATTTAAATAAAAAAATAAATATGCAGGTACAAGTTAATTGAGAACTTTTACCTTTTTAAGCCGTTTATAAAACGAATCAGACGATTTTTTGAGAAATCGAGTAATTATTAAATTTCTGGAAAAATCGTCTATATAAGTTTATTTATCAGAATTTTTTCAAAAGGCTTCATAATAAAATATGTCCATTCGAAATAAAAAAACATTTGCCCCTTTTGAACACATAAAGAGTAATAAATATTAATATCACGTATTTTTAAAGTCAGTCGCTCAACAGAGTCAATTCAATATAGATACAGGTATCATTTACCACTTAACTTGATCTGTTGTATGGTAATAAAAGTCGTCCGAAACTTACTCTAATGTGGGTCCTTCGAAAACTGACGTGGGAATGAAATTCTCAAGAAATCGCACGCTTTTGTGAACGTTCGCGTGGCTACGTAATAGAAAAATAAAAGCGAATTATTTAAAAATAAGCAGGGTATTGAAGGATAAAGAAAGTAAATGGTAAGGGTCACTGTCCACGGAGGCGTAACTTCATAGACGTGTCATTATACGCTTGGTGTACGCCTGCTCACAGCTTACATACAAAACTATGAAACGCTGTCGACGGAGCGGCAACGTCGCGCTCGCGCTTCATGACGCCTGCCGTACCGCATGTCATACGCCGCCGCGCCGGGGCGTACAACGAACGAAAGCATTTTTTTTAAATTGAGGGAACGGCTGCGAAATTTGTTCAGATAATTAGAAAAATATCCGTGTTTGTACAACAATAATCTTGCTGAATATGCTAGAAAAAATATAATTGAAAAGGCTTGGAGTGGGTGGCGAATGAAATACAATGGATGGGTAAGCATCTACTTTATTAATTTTGTACTTTAAATAGGTATCTATCTACTTATTATCACATTTGATAACATAACGGTTATTCAATAATGCAACAAATGATTGAAAACGTACGCGTGTAATACGCCTCGTGGACAGGATTCAGTACGCTGGGCTGCTCAACCTGTTTGGCGTATTTTGAAGCGTCTATGAAGTTACGTCTCCGTGGACAGTGACACTTACGGTAAGTAATGGTATGGTAAGGTATAATCGGCTATGTATTTTTTGAGTTTATCCATTACAAACAAACATACAAAAAATCAAAAAAAATCTCTTTATTTATAAAAATATTAGTTTAGACAATATTCGTTTAGACTAGCTGATCCGATAGATGTTGGAATGTTCAAATTTTTACAAATCATACAAAAAATCCATACAAAAAAGAACGTTTGGTGTTTTCCGAATTTGAATTTTTTTTCGGAAAATCTTTCCATTTTTGATTTAACTAAAAACCTAATCCGAACTATTACGAATATTTTAAAACAAAAAATAGACTAATCGGTCTAGCCGTCCTCAAGTGATGTGCTTTCCAACGAACAGCATTTTAGTTTTATTTACATAGATTTAAAAAAAAAATGTAACTATGTAAATAAAAATTAAAACGAACTCCACGAGGGGAAATGTACTGTCACGGTTCGTGACAGAACATTTCCCCTCTCAGTGATGCTACTCAAATATCTGAACTGTAAACTGAAAATCAAAAATATTTTTCTAAAAAGCCCACGCTTCAAAAGCCACGTGTGTATTCAGCACGTGAATTTACCAGATTTATCGGAATAATATATTGTATGGAAATATTGTGACAGCTTTACTAGATTCAGATAATATTCTTTAGAATTTTATAGCTGAAGTGGGTAGATAATCAATGTGTATTCTATAAAATATAAACAGATATCAAGAAGTGTTGAAAAAAGAAATGTTATACAATTCGTTCCATTGGATTTATTTTTATAAGTGTGAATGAATTGGCAATCAAGAAGAATGGTTTAGAAGAGCACGAAATTCAGAAATGTGTTTGCGCTTCTTCGGTATGTATTCTCTATTCAAATGATTGTTTCCAAATTGACGTTATTTCTGCTTAAGGCGAAAGCGTCAGGGTAGCCCGCGAAATCCAAACTTTCTTATGTTTTTTTGCAATTTGCAGGTCAGTATCATGTTGTATGTTGATCTAAATATGATTCGCAGCCGTAACAAATAAAGACCTGCAAAATGCAAAAAACGTAAGAAAATTTGAATTTCGCGGGCTACCCTGACGCTTCCCCCTTAAACTAATATAAACTTTATTTTCTTGTCAATTGTATGGATAGCAAAGTAACATACATAAAATTACGCCTTCTTCTCGTGGGGGTAGGCAGAAACTAAAGAATGCCATCAACTTCTTTGGCTTGTTATTTCTCCAAAATCATCAATTTGTTAACATATTTGGAAAATAAATTGCGAATGCAGGATAGTTCCGTTATTCAAGAAACCAACTTAAGGCGCGACCAAATGCCAGTGACTTTGAGTGGTCAGCTTGCGTGTTCTGTGCTGAGCTCACGCAACGCGTCGTACGTCCAGCCAGTAATAGCACTCGCCCATCAAGGAGCGCTGTCCCAATATAAAACATGTATCATCATCAGCCTATAAATGTTCCCACTGCTGGGACACAGACCTCCTCTCTGTGAGAGGGAGTGGGCCGTAATCCACCACGCGGGCCCAGTGCGGGTTGGTAGATGTCACATGTCTTCGAATTTTTCGGTTCTAGGACATGCCGGTTACCTCACGATGTTTTCCTTCACCGTTATGTGACGCATACTTCCCCCAAACTTTTCTCATTTTTGTGTTTTAAGCTCTTTTTTGAGTCATGTTTACCGCAAATAAACGTTTTTTCTTTCTTTCTTTTCTAATTGACCATTGATTATTAAAGCCAACCTTTTTTAAGCTTTTGCATAGCTTTTATCGCGGGGTTTGAGCGCGGCGACCGAATCAATAAATTCCGTAACGTAACGAAAATAAAACCTAACGACCCCCACTCCGCCTACCATGTAATGACGGTTCCCATGACAACGTGATGTTGTCATGGGAACATATTTTTCAACTACAAAGTTAATTTTGATTTTGGGATTAATTCATCCCAACTACGGAACCCTTCATTGTGCGTGGTCCGACACGCACTTGGCCGGTTTTTTGTGTTTTAAGCTCTTTTTTGCGTCATGTTTACCGCAAATAAACGTTTTTTCTTTCTTTCTTTTCTAATTGACCATTGATTATAAAGCCAACCTTTTTTAAGCTATTGCATAGCTTTTATCGCGGACTTTGAGCGCGGCGACCGAATCAAGAAATTCCGTAACGTAACGAAAATAAAACCTAACACCCCCCACTCCGCCTACCATGTAATGACGGTTCCCATGACAACGTGATGTTATCATGGGAACGTAATTTTTATTTTATGTCATCACGTCATCATCCCAAGTGTAACGTTGACAAATAGGAAGTATGGAGGTTACAAATGCTATGCAATAGCTTTACCGCGGCAGTCCCCGAGTGCCACACGTTTTTTTTATTAAATTAGGTTTGTAACCATTCCGTCGAAGATGAATATTGACTTACTTAACAATACTACCATCTGACCTTTTTCCAAACTTAACTGAGAACAAATACAGGCAACTTAGCTTAAACTTTCAGACATCGGAGGTAATTGAGCAAGTATACCTACTTGCTAAATTGCGTCCTTTGTCTGAAAGTTATTTTTTTTTTCAACTTTCAAATTAGGTACTCCTGATTTTAAAGGTTTCGAAGAAGTTTCACAAATAAAACCGGCCAAGTGCGTCAGACCACGCACAATTAAAGGTTCGCACAATATTGAGAGATTTACCATGTTATTTTAAGACCATAGAATTCTTACAGTAATATATTAGTAAAGAATCATTCTCTATATTTTTTCAAAATTGTTGGCTCTGTCGTTTCGGAGATAAGGGGGAGAATGGTCAATTTTCAATTTTAATATCATTAAAAGTTTTAATTTGAAAAAACAAATATTGTTGAGATCCTCGCAACAAGTCACACGGTACGGACTGTATTTTTTCTGCGTATTTTACGGATTCCGACCCTGCCTACCTTTTACGACCCTAGCTTTCACACTGGACACCGAAGATCACTCACACGTTTGACATTTTTTTTGGGTGGGAAATTATCAAATATCCCGCCGGAGCTCTGTCCGCTGTGCCGCGACTTCTTGCGGCATCGGAGTTAAGCCCCGGCGTTTCGCCTCCTCGCGCCACTCCCAAATGTGCGCGAGGACCTTTGCCTCCAGATCCCATGGCGACACGTTTGACATGGAATTGGAATTGTTATTTTGGATTTTACCGCCGGCTTGTGGATTGGATATTGTTCAAACTATAGATCGCTGTGTGAATAGTCGGATAACAATTGGTTACTGTAATACACTGGACTGACGACCCTTACACCATGAAATAAATCTATCAGTGATTCGGCAATGGCTTGCACCTCAGTCAATAAGAAATATAACCTCATCTAACCAGCTACCATCCTGGCAGGTTTAAAATACATATAATTAGATATGGAGATTGTTTACATTTATAGCAAAAAATTATTTATTTATCAAACAATATTATAATAAGAAGACTAAGAAGACTCAACTACCTAATGATAGGGTCATCATCATCATCATCATTTCAGCCGGAAGACGTCCACTGCTGGACATAGGCCTCCCCCAAGCACCTCCACTTCGACCGATTCTGTGCTCTCCGCATCCAGCTGATTCTTGCGGCCTTCACAAGGTCATCGGTCCATCTTGTGGGAGGCCTTCCAACGTTACGTCTTCCGGTACGTGGTCGCCACTCCAAAACCTTTCGGCCCCATCAGCCATCCGTTCTGCGAGCAATGTGCCCTGCCCATTGCCACTTAAGTTTGGCAATTCTTCGGGCTATGTCGGTTACCTTAGTTCTCCTGCGGATCTCTTCATTTCTGATTCGATCACGTAGGGAAACTCCAAGCATAGCCCTCTCCATTGCCCTTTGAGTGACTTTTAGGCTTCTGATAAGGCCCATTGTGAGCGACCACGTTTCAGTACTATAGGTCATCACTGGCAACACGCACTGGTCAAAGACTTTCGTCTTGAGACAATGTGGTATGTGGGACGAAAAGATATTGCGTTGATTCCCGAACGCTGCCCAGCCGAGTCCGATTCGACGATTGATCTCTTTCTCGAAGTTGGACCTACCTAGCTTGACAGTTTGTTCTAGGTAAACGTACTCGTCCACAACTTCGAGCGTAGAGTCTCCGATCTTCATGAGAGTGGGTGTCACATGGGCATTTGACATGACCTTTGTCTTGTCCATGTTCATTTTAAGACCCACTCTTTCAGAGGCTCTACTGAGGAGATCGAGCATTGTACTGAGGTCCTCCATGGTCTCAGCCATGATAACTATGTCGTCGGCAAACCGAAGGTTAGTGATATACTCGCCATTGATGTTGATGCCTAGCCCTTTCCAATCCAGAACCTTGAAGACATCCTGTAGTGCAGCGGTGAATGATAGGGTAAATCTGATTTAAAATATTATATTTTTATGACACGTAAACGTAACTAAAAACTCAAATAAAAAGATAAATATTTAAAAACTTCTGATTATATACCTACGTTTTTTTACTATGTCCCGCTTTCGACGAAATAATCCCGCTTTTTTCACTCAAAAAGTTTCGAAAACCCCGACTTGGCAAAAAAAAAAAACTAGCAACGCTGAGCCTTGTAATTAAGGTTGACTTTTGCTTTTCGCAAAGAATTAGCATTGTCACTTTAACGTGTCAGACTATCTATCAACAGCGACGCGCAGAGACAGGCAATTATCTAATTGTCTGTCTATAATACAGGGTTAAATTAGCTAGCAGTATACCAAATATTTTAAAACATTTTAAAAGAGTAACGGTGGAGTTTCTTGCCCATACTTCTCCATACGAAAACTACCTTTTGGAAGGGGCGACTAGAATCAATTCTATTTTTTGTTTTTGAGTTCAAAAGTGCCTTTTTGTGCCTAATTGAAATAAATTTGACTTTAGCAAAATTTCGCAAACATGATATAACAAAAAAACAGTGCCACTCCGGGAGTACTGACAGAAGTGAAAACTTGAACAATTTTAAAAAATACTTACAAAACCTTTAAAGTAAAAATACTTGCAGAGAACATTGATCCCTAACATAATATAAATAAAGAGCACAATCGCGTTTACAAAAATGAGGTGTCGGTAACGGTGTCGCGAGTTCAATTGTTTTTTCCCATCTCAAAAATGCCCGCCTAAAGAAGTTTTCACTTCAAAAATTGATGATTTTTGTAGGGTCATCGACAGCAGTTAGTAGTCAATAATTCATTTTTAAAGTCAGAGTCAAAGATTGGATACAGATGAAACACTCCGCAGTTTAGATATGAAGCTACAAGTACGTACTTTTTGATCTCTCAGCTCAGCTCTACAGGTGGTCACGTATCATTCACGAAATTATCGACATGAACTTGATAGAAGAAAACTAAGATTTGCCCTACAGTCTAAAAGAGAGGTTGTTTATGAATAGCACAGATATCATAACTTCTGTGAAGACAATTTATTGCACGTCCACGCCCAAAGGTGTGTCCAAACATTGAGCGGCAATCGTGCGCGGCTGCCGCGCGCGGCCTGCCGCGTTTTGTGTGGACGACTGCCGTGCGCGAACGCTTCTGTCTACCTGTCGCGCACATACATTTTTTAAGAAACATTCGTCACTAATTGTGTCTGAACGTATCAAAAGCTAGGCAGATTGAAATTGAAACTGAAGTGCGCAGCGTGTCTCGGATGTGCCGCGCAATACTGCCGCACAAACATTCGTCGGTTTAATCCTAAATAGAGCGCGGCAGAAATGTGTCCTGCAAACGTCGTCCGTTGCTGCCGAGCTCTTGCCGCTCAATGTTAGGACACACCTTAACAATTTTTTTAAATCTTTTTTTTTACGCTAAAGAATCGTACGTTTCAATTTCATCCACGATTTTTCGAGTTGGCCTTGTTAATTGCGGAGTGATTTCGAAAAAGATTAATTTCCATAAAGTATTTAAATAATAATCATTTCAAATTTAATACATTCATACTAGATAGATAGATAGATAGAATATTCTTTATTATGTACACCATATAAATTACAGACATAAATATAGAAATTTTACATACTAAAATACTATATAATATAATATACTAATATTTTACTAGTTAATTGATTCAGGCGTGACCTTGCGGAAATCCATTATAAAATACAATTATAAAAAATATATCATAAAATTAAATTCGAAATAATTATTCGTAATTCGGATTAAATTAATTTTGATTCTTCTATTTTAATTGCTCGGTGTGGCAACACGCCATGTTCGGGTTCGCGACAAGTCAATCGTCATCCTTTGGATGCCTCATTGAGAGGTGAAACACGTGTCGATTTCTTTCAGGACTTTTTATGGCTCTTTAGAAATAACTAAGCGGAACAAGTTACTAAATAAATATATCCACATCTATTGTATTTTTTTCATTTTCATTCAAAAAGTCTGAATGTAAAGATAAAGATCATTTATTTGTCCAAAACATGAGTATACACACACATGGCATGCAAGATGTTACAATTAAATTATATCACAGTCATGTTTTGCCTTAACGGCGCACAAATATAAGTAGGTAAGTTATTTTACATATCTATTATTATTAACAGTCCAAATTAGAATTTAAAAATTAAAATGTACAACAGAATAATGTCAAAAACTCTTAATATTATTATAAAATTAGTCAATTTAATGTCAAAGTAATTAGAAATACACAATTACAAGAATTAGATTAATTTATCATTCCGAAATTCGTCAGTCCTGTTATAGGCTTTCTCTAACAGAAGGCTTTTCAACCTGCTTCTTAATTTTTCCGTGAGATATTCCCTCCAAGATTTTGGCAACGTATTATAAAGGATTGGTGCCATACATATTATACTTTAGCGACGCTGACTGACTAATATCCCTAAAATTAACTACATAGACAACATGTATAATATGTATCTCAATTTATGCCAACAACGTGCCTTCGTTTATTAATAGTCATAAACACATGTCATATCGTAACTACGTAACGAACTACCGACAGGCTTTATTGAATTATATGAATTAAGCCACATGTCGGAATTTGAATGTACTCTGTTAATAATTTATATACAAGGTGACGCTGACGAATCGTTGTTAAATGAAACCATGTATTCTATGACACGGTCTAGAAAATTATCTCGGTTAATATATTTATTTATTTATTTATTTCATTAACAATTTTTACATTAGTTAATTGATTCAGGCGTGACCTTGCGGAAATCCATTATAAAATACAATAGACATGGATATACACTGCACTCAACGCTCGGTGTGGCAACACGCCGTGTTCGAGTCCGCAACAAGTCCATCGTCATCCTGAGGATGCCTCGTTGAGACACGTGTCGATTTATTTCAGGAGTTTTTTATGGCTCTTTAGAAATAGCTAAGCGGAACAGGTTACTAAATATATCCACGTCTATTGTATTTTTAAATTTTTACATTGTATCGAAATATAATTATTATAAACTAACACAACTGAAGGTATACAATTAAAAAATATTAAAAAGTACATAATAAACTAAGAATTCAAAATTACTAATTACATTATTATTATATTGTCTGCTAGCAACGCCCCGCGGTTTCACCCGCATAAGTCTCAATCCCGTGGGAAAATCGGGATAAAAAGTATCTGTGTGCCAGACATCCAAATTCGTTCAGTAGTTTTTGCGTGAAAGAGTAACAAACGTTTTCATTATACTATTAAACGAGCAATATTTGTATATATAAAGGAGTAATAGATCAAAGTGTATTAACTCCACCCACCGTAATAAGAATAGTACAAACGGATTTTTAAGCTATTGCATAGCTTTTATCGCGGGCTTTGAGCGCGGCGACCGAATCAAGAAATTCTGTAACGTAACGAAAATAAAACCTAACACCCCCCACTCCGCCTACCATGTAATGACGGTTCAACGTGATGTTGTCATGGGAAACGTGATGTTGTCATGGGAACGTAATTTTTGTTTTATGTCATCACGTCATCATCCCAAGTGTAGCGTTGACAAATAGGAAGTATGGAGGTTACAAATGCTATGCAATAGCTTTACCGCGGCATTCCCCGAGTGCCACACGTTTTTTATCTATTTCAAACCTAGTTACTTATGTCAAATTATGACGCACCAAACTGTATTACTTTTTAGTATAAAAAGAACCAAAAGTGTACATCGTTTCAAACAATATTAAATCCAGGTTCGTTGCCTTTAAATTATTATGGATAGTATTATGGATTATGCCTTAATCTCAAAAGTTACATTGACGGAGTTAATACACTTTGATCTGTTACTCCTCTATGATCCCACCGCAGTATGAGGGACGAATGTGTTGACGAACACGTCCAACGGTACTCGTGGTGCGGGATTTTTATATTTATATATTATTCGTAGATATATATACATATATTTGTACTCACGTTCTCTAAATCGGCTCTAACGATTTCGATGAAGGTCTCATATCTGGAAAAAATTGTTTTCTCCGTATTTTCACTCGAGCAGAGCTCGGTCGCTCAAAGTTTAGAACAAGATAATGAATAATCATCATCATCATTTCAGCCGAAAGACGTCCACTGCTGGACGTGGGCCTCCCCAAGCACCGCCACTTCGACCGATTCTGTGCTTTCCGCATCCAGCGGATTCCTGCGGCCTTCACAAGGTCATCGGTCCATCTTGTGGGAGGCCTTCCAATGCTACGTCTTCCAGTACGTGGTCGCCACTCCAGAACCTTTCGACCCCATCGGCCATCCGTTCTGCGAGAAATGTGCCCTGCCCATTGCCACTTAAGTTTGGCAATTCTTCGGGCTTCTTATGGCATGAGAAAAATGACATTAGAATAATGTCATTAGAATAATGACATTAGAATAATGTCATTAGAATAATGACATTAGAACAATGACATGGCATCATGAAATAAGTAGGCACTATATAAACCTATACCTACTATTAAATGAGCATTCTCTATTTTCACCAGAGCAGAGCTCGGTCGCCCAGGTACTAATATTTGGTAGGAAGTAGAATTATTAAAATGATTAAATTATAAAAGTAGGATCCTGAACAGGCTGTTTAATAAAGTGTTTTTAAAGCGTGGAGATCAGTGCTCGTGCTTTCTCGAGAAGAGGCATTTGCCCTGCAATGGGGCAATAATAGGCTGCTTTTATTATTATGTCTTTGAAGCCTAAAAAAGCCACGCTGAACTTCAGTAGGTAATCGTTTCACTTTGTGGGTGGCCTGTAAGTAAACGTTTTTTGGCTGAAATTTTGATCATGAAGCAGGAAACCTAAGTCATCTCATTCAATGCTGATATAATTACTCTATAATAATATAAACAGTGCTACAAATAAAAATTGAAAACAATCTTTTACATAGGTAAATAAACAAATGGTTTGCTCATCATATTTGTTATGCCAGTAAAAAAACATGGTTCATTTTTGCCAGAAATTTATTCCAACTTTTAGAAATCAGATGCAAACATTTTAATAATTTTTCGCAGAATTATCGGAAAATTGGGTTGGTTATAGCTGACAAAATATGCATGAAACAGGATAATTTAGAATGTAAAATTACCGGAAAAATCATATGAATTATATTAATTTTGCATCGGAGATAAACTTCCCGTGTATCACCGTACAATTATTCTATTTTTAACTGAATTCCAAAAGGAGGAGGTTATATGTTTGTCGCGTATGTTTGTTTTTTTTTTTTAATGTATGTCCACCGATTTCTCCGTCAATTGTGGATCGATTTTGAAAATTCTTTTTTTGTTTGAAAGGGAGTGCTCTCGAATTGGTCCCATATAAATTGTATTAACATTGCTTGGATAGTTTTTGAGTTAGCTACAAAATACGTATTTTTTTCGCCCTTAGTATGTAGATGATATGATAAGTTTCTGTCACTGGTAGATGGTAGTGGTATTCGAATGTGTGTGGGGTAGCAACTAAAAAGTGAAAAATAAAAACTTTTTACAAAAAAAAAACAACCGACCTCCAAAAAAAAAAAACTACAAAGTGAAAAATAACTTTAAATTCGGAAGTCGGTGGCAAAAAACGAAAATACAAAACCCAAGACACCGACTTCCGAAATTAAAGTTATTTTTCACTTTGTAGTGTTTTTATTAATTGTTGTTATAGCGACCATTCTAGTAGGTACACACTCTGTGAATATTTCAAGTGTTTACCTATTACTATTACGGTTCAAAAGATACAGCCCTGTGACAGACAGATGAACAGACAGCGGAATTTATTTATTTATTTATTGGATCTCCAACAGAGACTACACAATTACATGCAAGATTACAAATACGAGGACAAATACGAGTGTGCGCTTCCAATTATGGGAGACCACATCATTCTCTTATAATCTAGGTAAAAACATTAATGCTTGACAAAGTGAAATAATAATAATGATAAAATAAATCAAAACATGAAACTCGAAAATAATTATAAAGGAAACAAAATTAAATACAAAACAAATTAACAATAAAAACATTTAAAAAAATTGATAATAATAATAACCATAAAAGACAACAGACAAAGATAACAGTAATTAAGTCTTGGATATTATGACTTTAATATTTTTTTGAATCTTACTAACAGGGAAAAAAAACTAAAATTGCGTCTGAGCCGTGAAAAATGCTCATATTTATGTGATCGTATATTCACGCCGTACAATGAGATTTCTCATCGGGAAAAATATAAATTCCATACAAACTTTCATCCTCTGTTTAACTCCTTTAGGGGGTGAAAAATCTTTTCTTAGTGCTCACCTTCGTTATACACGGTGATTTTTAATTCACTGGGTGAAAGTATTGTATGAAAAATGCAGATATTTTTTTTTGAAATTTCCGAGTTGATCTCATAGTGAAAGTTGCTCAAGAGTACGTTCAGGCCCTGAAAGGTTAACCCTTTAAGAGGATGAAAAATACTTTTTTAGTGCTCACCTCCGTTCTTTATGGAATTCTTGTACAAAATTTAATGTTTCTAGAGCCAACAGTTTAGGCCAGGGGTTCCTAACCTTTTCAATATTATTACCCCTGTGATCTATAAGGAAAACTGATTTTAACCCAACCTTAAAACGTTATCAATATAAACAAGACAAGCTTATAATTCTTACGTAATTTATATTAAACATAAACAATTAATTAAATAAAAATACATAGTTAGTGTGATGGTTGGTATTATTTTGCATTCACAAGTTTTTTTTATGTTAGATTTAGTTTCGTTTAAAGCGCATCTTAAGTCATATTCCACATTGAAAGAGTTTCTGGCCTTTGTTTTCAGTGTAACCGAAGTTGAAAAACCACAATCACATCTATAGGTGGTTGCAAATGGTACTTATAAGCATTTTTAAAGTTCTGTTAGCTATTAACAGTATATTCGGCACCAGCTTTGGTCCCACCAGATTAGGTTCTTTGTTACCCCCATAGAATAGCTGATTTACCCCTGCGGTAATTATCCTCTGGTTCGGAACCTAGGGTTTAGGCTGTGCGTTGTCTGATAGTGAATTAAAGATTTTTATTTAGTAGAAGATCAATGTAGGTTTGACTCAGAGTAACGCAACACCGGTGATTTTTCAACGATTTCCGATGCGCTGTTTTGAAATAATAAAATTGCAGAACAACTTAGCTTAAGCATAAATTTTGGAGCACAAGTGTATTTCCGAACTTTTGCCTATTCATCTTTTCGTAGTCTAGAGAAAAAGTTAGACATTGCAAAATAATATTGTTCATCAGAAATTTTGGTACACTCATTTTTTCACTTTAACGATCAATTATTTCATCGTCAGGTTGTCTTACTGAGTGGAAAACATCGCGATAAACATTATTATTGTGGGAATAGACTTGTAATTTAATGGTGGACGAGAAACTTTCGGCGGTATCGTTAATCTTAAAAAGAAAATGCGACGTTCACGAGAATAGTCTCGTTATTATTTTTATAACATTTTTTTTAATCAATCGACTTCTAAAAAAATCACTACAATGTGAAAAATAACTTTAATTTTCGGAAGTCTTTGGATCCGTATTTTAGTTTTTGTCACCGACTTCCGAAATTAAAATTGTTTTTCACTTTGAGAATTTTTTTTGTAAATCATTTTTTTTTTTTGTATGCGGAGTGGCAGGAACATCGACGCGAAAACTGAAACCATGGATTCAGTACATGATTCTGAACTCGTTGAAACTTTTTGTCGGTTATTAAAAAAAAATCAGCTGTTCCATACATTTTGACCGCGTAGGTTTTTACTTTTCTATGAAACAGCAGATTTTTTTTTCAATAACCGACGAAAAGTTTCAACGCAGGGGGTTCAGAATCATGTACTGAATCCATGGTTTCAGTTTTCGCATCGATGTCCCTGACACCCTGTATAAGTTTTTTTCTTTTTCACTTTACAATTAAGTTATCTATCTTAAATTTTCTACTACTTTAAGTTTTCTATATGAACTTATCCAAAACTCATAACAAGATTTCATATAGTCACCATCCCTATTATCCCACACGTCGACCTTCCTCAACCTTGTGCGCTAAGGAAAAGTTCTTTGATTTGTTTTTCTTTTGTAATTGTTATGTATGACTCAGCATGACAAATACCTTCATGCATGAAAATGCTATTAATCGATCTGCCACCAATATACTCCGAAATTTTATTTCTAAACAAAATGTCTCTTCGCAGTTCCAAGCTTGCTTGAGAAATAGAATATTATTAATAATTTTATTAAACAATGTGGATCTAACTATAGGCACACCTCTGCCTAACCCTTCGGGAAATTACAGGCGTGATGTTAAGATAAGTAATTTTAATGTTATCAAAAATTATGTAATGAGAAAAATAATTGGCAAAGCATTACATTACATTAATAATGAGCACTAATGAGCAGTTATTTTTAACCGACTTCCAAAAGGAGGAGGTTCTCAATTCAACTGTATGTTTTTTTTTTTGTATGTTTGTTACGCGATAACTCGGCCAATCATGAATTGATTTTAATGATTCTTTTTTTGTTTGGTAGGTAATACTTCAGAGGTGGTCCTATATAAATTTTAATAACTTGGCTTGGGCAGTTTTTGAGTTAGCTTCAATAATACGTATTTTTTCCCACTTAATATGTGGATGATATGTTTAGTTCCTCTCACTGTTATTAACATAGCAAGTAGTGGTATTCTAATTTGTGTGGGGTAAATACCACAACTAAAAAGAGAAAAATAAAACTTATTACAAAAAAAAACAACCGACTTCCAAAAAAACACTACAAAGTGAAAAATAACTTTAATTTCGGAAGTCGGTGGCAAAAAACTTAAATTCAAAACCAAAGGCACCGACTTCCAAAATTAAAGTTTTTTTCACTGTGTAGTGTTTTTTTTGAAGTCGGTTGTTTTTTTTTTTTTGTAAAAAGTTTTTTATAATATCAGTAACTCCATACATTTTTGCCTGTATTGTGGTTGAATAGCACTCGAAACACGTACGTGCAGAACAGATCCTCCACAGTATTGACTGAGCCAATGTTCGTCGGTAAATATTTCAAGTACTTAGACGTCATCATTATCTTGCTTTTATCTCAATTTATTTGGGCTCGGCGCAACATTCTGGCTTCTCCTACCATACTTCTCCTACCTACACCCATTTCTAGCATATAATCTTTCACACAGTCCATCCAAAAAACAGGGGCACTCCGGGATAGCCGACAGAAGTGAAAACTTGAAAAAAAATCGGCACCGCGGTAATCAATGCGTTGATGTCTTTTACTCCACGCACCGTAATAATCAACGCGTTGATGTCTTTTTAATGGTTAAAAGCTGGTGTCGTAACAGTGTCGCGAAATTAATGCTTTAGTCCCATCTCAAAAATACCCAACGCACCTAAAGAAGTTTTCACTTCAAAAATAAAAAATATTTTAAACATAGTAGTCCAAATAGCGACGTCAAAAAAAAATTAATTCCTCATGCCTAGAGGTATCCGAAAATACCCCATGTATGTTCTACGATTCTTGGTAGTTTTCGTGCTATATATTTTTTTAAATTTCTATAATAATATTATTTTCAGCGATTAAGTACTAACTTTTATGTGATATTGTGCAAGCCTACATACCGCCTAGATTTTTGAAATGATTTTAAGAACCAGGCAGTTCCTAAAAAAGTGATGTAGAAATTTCGACTCTGTATCACTCAAACGTTAATTCCTCCTGGATTTGTATCAACATTTTTGTATCTTGAATTAATGATAGGAAGATGATTATTTTATTTCTGAAAAAATATTCCATAACAATGAAAATTCAAAAAAAAAATGTGAAAAAAACCGTGTAAAAATAAAGATTTTTATTTTTTTAAGCGGTAAATCATTATAACTCGAAAACTAACAAAAATCGCGGAACGTACATGGGGTATTTTTGGATATAACTGGGCATGAGTATTCGCACAGATTTAAGTAATCGATTTTTTAATAACGTCACAATTTGACCACCCTTTATATATAAATCTGTACTTAATATTATAAAGCCGAAAGATTTGTGTTTTTGTATGTAACGAATAAACATAAAAACTACTGAACCGATTTGAAAAATTATTTCAGCAGTGGATAGCTACATTATCAGCAAGTAACATAGGCTATATTTTATCCCCGTACTCCCACGGGAACGGGAACTACACGGGTGAAACCGCGTGACGTCCGCTAGTATATCATATGGCGAAAAGAACAACGCCATATGGGCGAAAAGAAAAACGCAGGCGTAAAGATAAACTCAAAAGGCGAAAACAAAAAACTCCAACTCAACAAAAAGATCTAATATGACAAAGCTAACGATTATTTACTTTCAGGCGTTGCGAATAAGGACTGAAAGGGAAATCGTGGCCCCCCGGCAACATGGCAACTGAAGGAACACGGGTGGGTTTTAGTCAGAAAGAGTCTGACACGCCCTCCCGCTTCACCCAGAGCGGGAGAAGTTATTTGATAATTTCCCACCCAAAAAAAAAAAAAGAGTGGCACTCGGGGACTGCCGCGGTAAAGCTATTGCATAGCATTTGTAACCTCCATACCTATTTGTCAACGCTATACTTGGGATGATGACGTGATGACATAAAACAAAAATTACGTTCCCATGACAACATCACGTTGTCATGGAAACCGTCATTACATGGTAGGCGGAGTGGGGGGTGTTAGGTTTTTTCGTTACGGAATTTCTTGATTCGGTCGCCGCGCTCAAAGCCCGCGATAAAAGCTATGCAATAGCTTAAAAAAAAAGGCGTACGGCGAAGTCACGCCTTTTCATCGTGTGTATGTGGCACGCCCAAGGGGGAGAGATGCACACATAATTTGTAAAGGGTCAAAAAGCGCCGGCGGACCACATAAGATTGCCAAAAGTGCTATGTCCGCAGCCGCCCCACCACCTTTGTTATTGATACGGCAATTGCCGTATTATACAGCATTCCACGATTTTTTTTGGAAACTACAGCATACGGCAGGCCTCTCATTGCCGTATCACAAAATACGGCAACAGACTATACGATAAACGAAACGTTTTTTCAACAGCGTGATGAATGAATGAAACGAAAATGAAACAAATATCTGTCAACTGAAGAGGCTGTACGCCACACTTTGCTCTTTGAGTGTTGCCAGTACAATCTCCAACAATTACGTATTAATAGATTGAAACCTAACAAATGTTAATATCTAGCGAGAAACTCCTTACTTAGAGCCAAAATCCTGCGAGGAGTTAAAGTTTGAATACACGTGATATAGTAAAAGCCGTGGGCAGAGCTGTAAGGGCTTAGTGAACAAAATAATGATTACGTAGGTATTATGTGGATTGATTGAAGCCAAACAACCCTTGAGCCTGTTGTTAATTATTGTACTTGACAGAAAAACATATTCATTTCAACGATTTGGGATCATTTATCAAAATTGGGCCAAGCATTCACGGAAAAATATGATACTTAATCGTCTTGTTTTTCAATATAATGATAATATTAAGTTAAAGTGATAATAATTCTACTCTCTTCACCGGCACGTGTACTTATCTTCTTTTTTAGGGTTCCGTACCTCAATAGGTACAAAACGGAACCCTTCTAAGATCACTCTCTTGTCCGTCTGTCTGTCCGTGTGTTACCACTGATTTTCTTAAGAACGGGTGGACCTAGCAAATTGAAATTTATACCAGATACTGAGGTCTATAGTTGCTATTAGGTGTATAAAAATCAAGGTCCTGAGTCAACACAATAAAAAGATATGGGCACGCGAAAACTTGTAAGTACCAACTTTTTCCTTAATTTTCAATTTACCTTTATTTTTTTTGGAACGTTGTTACGGCGGTATTATGAGTGGGTACGGAGCCCTCAGTACGCGAGTCCGACTTGCTCTTGACAGGTTTTTATCTTTATTGCACAACTAGCTTCTGCCTGCGAATTCTTCCGCGTGAAATTCCTTGCTTTAATATAAAAGTATATCCTGAGACACTCGGCAATACCGCAGCTTCCAATTGGTGAAAGAATTCCCGGAATCGCATTAGTAGTTCCGAAGACCTTCTACCACAGTATAAATAAGTAACAGTATTATATCTTCATAGATAACGGCCGAAATAACGCGCTTCAAAATCTCAGTGTATCACGCAACAGTCTCGAAGTGCGCGGAAGTTACGCACGGACGCGGAAGATTTATCTACCGAGCGGCAATGGGTAATTATTTCAAAGTCACTGCCGAGATACAATACTGCTACTTTATTATACTGTGCCTCTACATACACCCTTAAAAAATGTTAATCTTTAATTTTTTTGTATAGAAACATTAAATAACTCAGGGACATAAGAAATAATGTAATAAACTGGCTCAAGAGTTACGAACGAAACGATTTGGCAACAGTTGTTTTTCTTAAACTTAATTATTGGAAACCAGAGCGAGGTAATTGCGTAACAATTGATCGCAATTTCTTTCATTTTGACAGTTCAGCCGCGTTCCTTACGTTAATTTTATTTGAATTTATTTATTCAAATCAGATACAGTGCCATATTTATATTAGTATACCTACTTAAAAATTACGTTAGTACTTAATCAAAAATACATGCCACAATAATAATAATTATTATAAGCAAATAAATAACTACATAGAAATTGAAATAGATACATAAAATCAAATTGTAAAATTAATTAATAAGTTTCATAAAATAAAATTGTAAAATAAATATTGATCTTTAAACTAATTAAAATCTTTACATTCTTTAAATTCATTAAAATTAATGTCAGTTAAAATCCAAAAATTCATTGAGTATAAAATTACAAATATTAAAAATAAAAATCAGAATCAGTCAAACTAAGCCTAGATGACTGATTTTACAAGTGACCTCCAAAGCGGGAATGAGATCCTATCGGCTATTGTCTTCAAGATTTTGTTGCGGCTGCCACGCATTCTGCAGATCAGGGATATTACCGTCCTCTTGCGAATGATAGCATGAAAACCATCAGTGCGAAACAGCGCGAACATCCCCGATGCACTACAGAAGCGTGGCAGCCCCAACATTAAGAGCTTGGCCACGACTTTTGGCGGCGCGGCAAATAGCGCGGCAAGCGGCGCGGTGTCGGAAATAAAAAATACTGATCGCATTGCCGCTGTGAGCGGCGCCTCGTGACATGCTTCATACATTTGTTTTTACCGCTCGCCGCCCCACGCTAAGCTACCGCTGATAGCGGCAAGGTCGTGGCCAAGCCGTACATTGCTGAGGAGACGAATTTATTAAACCTATGAAGCAATAGATTAGAAATATCCCTCAAAACTCTTTGATTGTGATTGAAAGTTTGTTTCGTAATTGGAGTACTAAGTTTTACGAATTATTTACCCAAAATTTTCCCCAACTTACCGAAATCAACGTCTAATAATAACGCGATTGAACAGCAATGTTCATTAGCCGATCTATTTTCTCGACTAAAAGGGAATTCTAGTAAAGTTCTAGTGTCCCTAGTAAAGCTTTGACCTCAGACTCAAACAAAGCTGCTGAAACTGGAATAATTAATTTAAATGCCTTTGTTACTTAACTTTGATTGGATATTGAACTTCATGGTTTATTTCAGTCCATACCTCAGCTAAGGGGTGAAAGAGCAGAAATGGGTCCTCCATTTCTGACCTTTTACCCCTATAGCTCAGCTTCTATGTTTTGGTAGTGATCTACACATATAATTAACAAAAAACGTATGCGATCGGGGGAACCCTGTCAGGAACAAAGTTCCTTCTCACGTATGATTTAAAAAAAAAACAAAATTTTCGCAGCCGCCATCTTGGATTTACATTTCGACCTCATTATCTGCTTTAGCACCCTCGAAAACCATGAAAACGATACCCTTTACGAAAAATTTAAAAATGATTACAGCCGCGATCCTACTTCTACGCGATTACTTTTCAACGTCAATATCGGCTTTAGCACCTTTTAAAACCATGAAAACGATAGATACCCATGAAGAAAAATTTGAAAATTTTCGCAGCCGCCATCGTGGATTTTCATTTTGACCAAATTCACACTTTCTCTCTATCTGTCTGTGTATTCTAATAATAATATAATAGTATAATAGAAAGAAACAGAGGGAGGGAGATAGTCGCATGGAGTATAACGATTTCTTCCAGTTTACCAGTTTTAAAGAACTTCGTTCCAAAAAGGTAGTAGACTGATGGACACTGTAGCCAGAGTGCTACTCATTCTTAGGCTAAAGAATTAGCACAGCCATTCAACGTGGCAATGCCGCCAGCTTTCTGGGCACGCGTCTGGATGACAGGAACGTGGAAGAATACAGTCAGCCTCAATAAGATATATACGCGGACAAGGATTAATTTTACTGTTGACAAGCTTTGTTCCATAATATTCAATCCACAGAAACCTTCCGGAATATATTATCTAAATGATGGTAGAAACCATAATAATCAAAATCCATGATGTAGTTTACAAGAACTAAGCAGTCGCACAAATTGACAAGAAAAGCGACTTTGTTATAACTATTTATAGTTAACTAAGGTAAATTATTATTTACACTTACTGGACACTGAAAGAAAAACAGCTAGATTCTTGATAAATATAATCTTATTTTACATGTTATTTAGTTTTAATAACTATTGTTTGTGAATATCTTTTAGTCACCGGATGCAGAAAGGAAGATCGCCACACTAAAAATACGTATATTTCTCTTCTCGATCCAATTAAACAGAAATATCGGTATCCTGTTATCATTGCTCAACAGGATGAAAAATTATTTCAGGCATCGGATAACTCAATACACCTACCATGTAGGTTTTATGTTTTGACGAATGGAAATAAAAAGACAAACGGCAGATTTTTTTGTTTCCTTTACTATTATTCGATATTTTTGTTTTTGGATTTTGAAAGATTTTCCAAACAAAATCTGTGATGATTTTTTTTTCCTAGGATAAAAGATTAGTACTTAGATTAGTACTTGTCTATGGAAACCAAAAGCATAAATTTTACATTCAATATTTCTCTTTCAAATATTTATTGTAAATCAAAACTGGTTGAATTTAAATACCATTTTGTTGGAAAGTGGTTCCGGAACATTCGGAACATTCATTGGAAAGCACTGAATCTTTCAGGAAACATCCTTTAGGAATCAGTCAGTTAGGACTTTGCCTAAATACCTTTACCTTAGCACATGCTTTAACTTAAATATGTTCCCGTCTCTATCTTGCACTTGTAGTTTGAGTTATGCGACGGTGACAGGAATACCGCTTTTTTTTTGTGTGGGTAATCCTTAATATTATAAATGCCAAAGTAAGTTTGTTTGTTACGCCTTCACGCTAAAATGGCTGAACGGATTTGGATGAAATTTGGCACATATATAGATGATGCCCTGGAAAAGAACATAGGATACTTTTTTTTTTTCCTACGGTATCGAGACTTATGCGGGTGAAACCGCGGGGCGCAGCTAGTCCTTAATATTATAAATGCGAAAGTAAGTTTGTTTGTTACGCCTTCACGCTGAAACGGCTGAACGGATTTGGATGAAATTTGGCACATACATAGATGATGCCTTGGAAAAGAACATAGGATACATTTTTTTCCCACGGGATTGAGACTTATGCGGGTGAAACCGCGGGGTGCAGCTAGTTATCAAATAAGTTCTCCCGCTCTGGGTGGAGCGGGAGGGCGTGTCAGACTCTTACTGACTAAAACCCACTCGTGTTCCTTCAGTTGCCTGTATGTTGCCAGGGGCCGCGGTATCCCTTTCGGACAAATCCGCAAGCCCGGCAGGCATCGGCCCTAGCAGATCCCTTCAGTTGTGCTAACATCTCTTTGAGGCGCGCGTGGAATACATCGCGCCGTCGACCCGGGCCTGGTCCTTATCGCCTGGTCTTCCGCAAGCCCGCGCCTACGGTGGCTGGGAATGAGAATCTGCGATTCCCGACGCCTAGGGCGTCTCCTGCGGTGGTTAGGGGCGTGAGGGCGCGAAATTTGCCTCTGCCTTACGCGTTCCACGAGCATTACTGCTTCGCAGAAATAGGTGATGGCCTCCCATGCCCTCCCGCTCCATACCATGGCCCGGATCAGGGCCGGACGCGAGAGATCACCGCCGCCAATCGCCTCCACGAGGACACGGCAATGCTCCGCCCAAGCCAGGCAGACCTCCACCGTATGCTCCACCGTGTTCTCCAGGCGATCCACATAATGGTGACACCCGGACAGGAATACCGCTTAAGCAACGGTTTTCAAGAAGAGCGGTGAACTCCACATAACGTCTGCAATGACGACTGTCAAGAACATGATGGCAGCGGGGTTTGACTTTATGGTATCAAAAAAGGGTCTCTAGGAAAACACACCAACTTACTTTCTTTCATAAATAACGTTCAGTGACGTCATTTGTCATCATCTGCCTAGCCTTTTCCCAACTATGTTGGGGTCGGCTTCCAGTCTAACCGGATGCAGCTGAATACCAGTATTTTACATGGAGCGACTGCCTATCTGACCTCCACAACCTAGTGACTAGGTAACACGATACCCCTTGGTAAGACTGGTTGTCAGACTTTTTGGGCTTCTAACTACCCGTAACGACTGTCAAAGATCTACAAATGACAGCCGGGACCAACGGCTTAACGTGCTTTCCGAGGCACGGAGGGGACTTGGTATGTAAAGATGGTCACCCATCCACGGACCAACCGCGGCAAGCGTAGCTTAACCTGATCGATCGACCCGTGCAGCTGTTATTACTTAGCCACAAGCCCCTCTCAGTGACGTCATTCGTAAGTACTTTTTATTTTATTTTGTTACCTAACTATTTAATAGATAAATCACTGAACCTGACTTGATTTCCGTACTTCTTTTTTGGGTAACCACTGAAAATCAGCGCTGTGCTGTGGGTCCCCCAGAGCACTGCATCATGCTGAGTGGAAGCCTTCTTGTCACAGTCATGTCGTGCAGCTGCCGACTAATTTCTGTTTTATGCTCGTGATTTATTATGTACTTTATTTTTTGTTTTCTAATTACTCTTATCTTTTTGTATGCACGTGTTTCTATAACAAATAAACTTATTTTTATTTCATTCTTTCTTTATTTCTAATTGCAGACGCTATGTGACGGCCATAATAATTATTTCATCACCACTGCTCTCAAAACGGTGAAGGAAAATATCGTGAGGAAACCGGCATGTCCTAGAACCAAAAATTTGAAGACATGTGAACCCGCACTGGGCCCGCGTGGTGGATTACGGCCCACTCCCTCTCACAGAGAGGAGGCCTGTGTCCCAGCAGTGGGAACATTTATAGGCTGATGATGATGATGATGATGCTATGGCGGCCACCGCTCTTCTAAGAAACCTATGTACACACGGCTACAATTATCAAGCTATACATTTCCAGTATAAGCTGATCTCGCATTGTATAAAATTTCCGTACAATGAGAGGTCAGCCTATACTGCAAATGTATAGCCTGATATATAGCCGTGTGTACAGTAGATCTTACGTTGGTTGTAACACTTTGACCTTGAGTTAGGGTTGCCCTCTCTAAAATTTTCCAGGGTTAAGAAAAAACTCCACTAACTTTACTGCATAAAATTCAAATGTGCCAATTGCGTAAACGAAATATGTATTTCTAGAGTTGTTGATTCGCCCACTTACTGCGAATTGCCTAAAGATTTTTTTTTTATTATTTGAAAGTGTCGATTCACCCGTTTCGGGCGAGTAAATTTGTGTGAATCAACGAATAAGTTTTTGATACTTATTGGTTGAAAGTAATACCTCAGTAACTTGCAATGAGCTTCCAAACAAAGATTATGTTTTAATCTGTACTTAGGTACACTTCGTAAAACAAAACTTTGAAATCAGAGCTCGAAATAATAGTTAAAGTTTCAAAATCAAATACTAAGTACGTATCTAAAATTGAGATCCAGTTTAGAAGAAGGCTTCTATTTACTTTTAGCTTAGTAGACAAGTTACCAGTTAGTTAATATTAGCCAGTTAATTAGGTAATATATCGGGTTCCGTACCCGAAGGGTGCCAAACGGAACTCTATTACTAAGGCCGCATTCCGAGTTACGCCAAAAGTGATAATATCGCGAATCCGACCAAAGTCCAAAGTCACAATTATTACTCAATAACACTTATATTTTGTGACTATTAAATTTGGTCGGTTTCGCGATATTATCACTTTTATCGTAACTCGGAATGCGGCCTAAGCCTCCGCTGTCCATCCGTCTGTCTGTCAGCGGGCTGTATCTCATGAACCGTAATAGATAGACAGTTGAAATTTTCACAGATTGTGTATTTCTATTGCCGCTATAACAAACAAATCATTAAAAATCGATAAATTTAATACTTTAAAGAGGAGTCCCTATATGTACACACGGCTACACTTCGAGCTATACTTTTCCAGTTTATGTTGATCTCGCATTGTATGGGATTTCCGTACAATGCGAGATCAGCTTATACTGGAAATGTATAGAAAGAAAGACAGAAAGACAAATACTCGGACTCGCACTTTGCCGATTTTAACTATTAAAACTTATGACTCACTCGTACAAACGTCAAAGCTTTCACTACACGCCTGAAGAGGATTTAGTCATTTCTGATTTTCTTACTGGTTGATAGTAGATATCTTAAGTCGCGTCCCCACTACGGCCGCGGGGCTCCGTGAGGCCAATCCGCGCGGCCGAACCTTGTGAGTTTTTAAACGTATACACCGAACACACTCACGAGGCTCGGCCACGCAGTATGGCCTCACGGAGCCGCGCGGCCCTAGTGGGGACGCGGTTTTTGGATCTACGCAAGTATCAATAGCTTCTCGGTACCTAGCTAAGACACCTGTCCCACCGCTGTCGATTAACGAGAAGCAAGTAGAGCTATCACCTAAAAAAAACCGGCCAAGTGCGTATCGGACTACGCACAATGAAGGGTTCCGTAGTTGGGATGAATTTATCCCAAAAACAAACTTAACTTTGTAGTTGAAAAATATGTTCTCCCATACGGAATGTATGAGAAAACATGTTTTTGCAACTGCAAAGTTAAGTTGGTCGATTATTACTCGTTAACTTGTAAAGCATATTTAGCTGTGATAGTTTTCCTTTTAATTTCGTTATATAAACTACTGCTGTGATTTTTTTTACACATCCAAAATCAACCAATTAGCTGGCAGGAGGGGGGACACTTGACTCTAACAAAAATTAGCACTTTAAAGCTTAATATTTCGCAAACGGATCTTTGAATCCAAAAATGGTTTTCACAAACTCACAATGTTTTTAAAGGACTTTTCCAATGATAAACACACAATGGGTTAAAAAAAAAACATCCCCACTTTACGTGTAGGAGAAACTAAAAAAAAATTTTTTTCATGATTTTGTTTTACCACTTTGTCGACGTAATTAATATGTATACCTACGCCAAATTACAGCTTTCTAGTACTAAAGGTCTCGGAGCTAGACCGCGGACAGACAGACAGACATGACGAAACTATAAGGGTTCCTTGTTTACTACGGAACCCTAAAAACACACAAATTCCTTGCACATAATAAATAGAGCTTAAATTTTTAATGCCAAGTCAAAAATATACAATGTTAGGCCCCCATCCCCTATATCTCCACCCCCGTCTATTTGGGATCCATTCGGACGGTACGGGGCGGATTCGGTATCACTTCAATACCCAGATTACCACTCGCCATCCGTTTGCCTCTCCGATTAAATTTTACGTGCCATTGCTTTAACTACAAGCTGGCCTTCCACAGTGAAGAGATATCTATTGAAAAGCACCGGTCCTATGCTACTCGAATGGCAAAAGAAAACAGTTGTGGAGAAAAGTGTTTTTTCCGAAGATGTCTAGACTACTGCAGGTTAGATTACCTAACGCAGACGCCTGGTTACTGTCATCTTTTGTTAACTGTATATAAAAAAGCAATTTGTTAAATTGGACCATTAACAACGCTATGAGACATTATGTACTTATGTCTACGTATGTTCTAAATGTCTTAAACTAATTGAGTCAATATTGTAGTAATTGGCCTTCTATACAGGGTGACTGGTAATTAGTGACCGATACTTAAGCACGTAAATTTACTCATCATTATGAACAACTTTTAGTATGGGACTTAACCCGAAATCGCAAAAAAAAACAGCTATTTCCTACATTTTGACAAGTTATGCGAACATAAATGTGGGGAACAGCTGTTTTTTTTTTTGGTCACGTATTTAAATATCGAGTTACTTCGTTAAAAGTTATCGAGGTAGTATCGTAGCTAAGTAATAACAGCCGCACGGGTCGATCCATCAAGTCTACGCTTGCCGGGGTGGGTCCGTGGATGGGTGATCATCTTTACATACCGAAACTCCTCCGTGCCTCGGAAAGCACGTTAGGCCATTGGTCCCGGTTGTCATTCGTGGATCTTTGACCAGTCTTCAGCCCCGGATCTAGAATTTTTTTGAGGCGGAGCAAAAACTGCCGTCTGCCGCCGCCCGCCAATCTTTTATGGGGAAGCGCTAAGTTAACCCCCGCGAAATTAAAATTTTCTCAAAATGAAAATATTGACAGCAATGTTATTAATCAAATTGTATCGATCGATAATGCGCCAATTCAACAAGGGCGCCAAGACTGTTGTAAAAAAGAAGAAAAAAGTAAAAATTAGAGATCCTTTATTGCAAAGTTGCTGTGTGCTGGGTGGTGCACTTGTCTGCTACGCTTGAATTTGTCGCCCCCTGATGTTGGCGCCCGGGGCATGGGCCCCAGCTTGCCCCTCCCTAGAACCGGGACTGCCAGTCTTACCAAGGGATATCGTATTACCCAGTCACTGGGTTGTGCAAGTCAGGTAGACAGTCGCTCCATGTAAAATACTGGCATTCAGCACAAGGCAAAGCCAACAAAAGGATAATTTCAAGGATTTCATCATTCCTTTTTTGCCGTCACAAACCTCCGTTGTGGATCACTTAGCTCTGTAATGGAAGCTTCCAATGATGAAGAAAATCACCGAAGTGGCAATTGAGTGCTACCATACAATAAGAAAATAGTATCAAATCAAATGTTTATTTGCCAGAAATACATTGTTTTGGTACAGGTGAGATCTTATAACCTAAATGTCATTGTATTCTGCCTGCAAGCAAGCGTGCAAATTTTTTATTAAGTTTACATTCATTCCTATTTTATTACTATTATTATTATATACTATTATCATGCATTTATTCACCATATTTAGTAGACACAGAGCACAAAATGTATAGCAAGGCTAGAAACCGGTTTTGAAATACTGGTTAATATTGTTCATAAAACCGTTAAAATAATTCCTTTTATATTTTTCAGGGTTGTATGGTACGAGTATTTCTTTTTGGTTTTGTTTAATACTGTTTTTAGTCATTTCAATTTTTTTTTTTGTAATCATTAAAATTCTAAAAATAAAAAATAATATCTCCATCATATCCACCCTTCTTGTTATTAAAAACAAATAAAAACTATATATTAAAATATCCAAGGGGGCACTCGCGCGATCAATCAGTCGCGGTCACAAGTAACGTGACCGCGACTGATTGATCGCGCGAGTACCCGATATTCACAACATAAACGAGTTCAACGATCAAAATAAATAGGCAGATAAAAGGCACTTTGGAACGTAAAAATTAACAAAAAAATAAAAATAATTCTAGTCGCCCCTTCCAAAAGGTAGTTTTCGTATGGAGAAGAATGGGCAAGAAACTCCACTTTAGATCTTTCTCATCGTTTAAATTAAATTTCCGTAGATAAGTAGCCAAGGTAACCAAGGTCACCGACATATCCCGAAGAATTGCCAAACTTAGGCAGGGGGCATATTGCTCTCAGAACAGATGGCCGATGGGGCCGAAAGGTTCTGGAGTGGCGACCGCGTACCGGAAGACGTAACTTTGGAAGGCCTCCCACAAGGTGCACCGATGACCTTGTGAAGGCCGCAGGAATCCGCTGGATGCGAGAAGCAGAGAACCGGTCAAAAGCGACGGTGCTTGCGGGAGGCCTATGTCCAGCAGTGGACGTCTTTCAGCTGAAATGATGATGATGTGATAAGTAGCTACTCAATAGAACAGATGTTTGTCTTTATTTTTATAGATAAACAAGTTTTCTGGTTTAAACCAGAGAACTTGTTTACCTCCTAATTCAGTTGGTTTCAATAAAACTTTTTCTGCCTGCAAAGAACTTGATAAAAAGTTTTCAGAAATTAATTAAGAGCAACAGCTTACTTAGAGGAATTCAGAAGAAAAGAAAGTAATTATCAAACTGTTATAAGATAAAAACGAAACAGAAGAATAACCCCTTTTTTTTGCGAGTTGCCCAAAAAAAAAACATCAGAATAGAGTAAATGCATGTAATATTTTTTTTCATGATTTCGTTAAGAGTATTAAAAGTTAAATTCTACTACTACTCGTTGCTCAAGAAAATTACGATACTCCAACAATTTTCTACTACAGTACAAACGTCCGTTTCTTCTATCGCGGTCATGATGTGACGTCATCTACGACAATACTGGTTTTTTAGGGTTCCGTAGTAAACAAGGAACCCTTATAGTTTCGTCATGTCAGTCTGTCTGTCTGTCTGTCTGTCTGTCTATCTGTCTGTCCGCGGTCTAGCTCCGAGACCCTTAGTACTAGAAAGCTGTAATTTGGCATATTAACTACGCCAATAAAGTGGTAAAACAAAATTATGAAAAACATTTTTTTTTAGGGTACCTCTCCTACACGTAAAGTGGTGATGTTTTTTTTTATCGCTTGGTGTGGGGTATCATTGAAAAGGTCCTTTAAAAACATTGTGAGTTTGCGAGAACCATTTTTGGATTCAGGGGTCCATTTGCGAAATATTAAGCTTTAAAGTGCTAATTTTTGTTAGAGTCAAGTGTCCCCCCCCCTGCCAGCTAAATGGTTGATTTTGGATATGTGAAAAAAATCACAGCAGTCGGTTATATAACGAAATTAAAAGGAAAACTATCACAGCTAAGTAGGCTCTACAAGTTAACGAGTAATAATCGACCAGCTTAATTTTGCAGTTGTAAAAACATGTTTTCCCATACATTCCGTATGGGAGAACATATTTTTCAACTATAAAGTTAAGTTTGTATTTGGGATAAATTTATCCCAACTACGGAACCCTTCATTGTGCGTGATCCGACACGCACTTGGCCAGTTTTTTGTGCTTAATTCAAGCAGAAATCCCACTTACTTGCTTACCTTAGTCAGATTTCAAGCATTTTGCAAAGAATAGATTTTTATACACATAATTTGTTTTGTCAATTCCAGCATTGTCGAGGACGACGCGCTTTGAGTTTACGTTCCGTTACACCAAAAAAACACAACGTAACATAATTAATTGTAAAATAACTAAAAAAAGCATTAAAAAATGTAAGAAAAATAGGAATTTGTTCCTTGACTCCTATTAAAGTACCTGATCGACCGAGTTCTGCTCTGGTGAAAATAGAGAATGCTCATTTAATAGTATAGGATAGTACCTACTAATTCCATACTGCCATGATCATTATTCTAATGTCAATTATGTCATATCATTATTCATTATCTTATTTCTAAACTTTGGGCGACCGAGCTCTACTGGGGTGGGGTGGGGCGAATTTTCTCAAATATGAGACCTAAGCTAGATCGATTTTTCGCCCCCCGAAAACCCCTATAAAACAACTTTCATCGAAATCGTTAGAGCCGTTTTCGAGAACATGATTCAAATACATATTGCTCATTTCATATTATAAGATTATGGATAAGTTTTGAATTACGTGCATATTCCCTATTATATGCAAAGTGTCTCTGATCAGTGATCGCTAATGAGTAATTAGTTTGAGGGGCTCATAGCTAAATAATGACAGGCGCACAGACGATTGAAGGTTAAGCAACGCTTGCCGAGACCGGTCCTTGGATGGGAGCTCATCCATAACATAACGAGACCCCCCAGTGCTCGTTGGTCCCCGGTGCCATTCGAAAATCTTTGACAGTCGTAATAGTCAGAAGCCCGAAAGTTTGACAGCCAGTCTTACCACGGGGTCTCCTCTGTATCAAACTCAAACCATTTATTTCAATTAAACCATTTATAGGCACTTTTGAACCGTCAAAGAATCGGTCAGTTAGTCAGAAAGTTGAAGCTAGTTGCCCATTCCAAAACGTAGATTTCTATGGAGAAGAACGGGCAAGAAACTCCAAGGCCACTCTTTTAAATATAGATATTATAAAATTCTGGGTACATTATTCTGGTTGCTTCTATATGTGAGAACAATGTACAAAAAATAATCAAAGCAATTGAAAATATAAGATTAAAAATAAGCCCTGGCAAATAAGAGATGACCAGTCTCAACTGACGGTGCCCGTCCACGAACATGACGCGTGGATCAGCACCATCCAGCTCAACCATTTTGTAGAGAACCGAATGATCCAACACACTCGCCACCATCAGCGAGACATTTTAGTGAGCTTGACATTCTCTCAACTGCCATGCTCTTTCAAGTCAACGTATTACCCAGTGACTGGGTTGTGGAGGTCAGATAGGCAGTCGCTCCATGTAAAATTCTGGTATTCAGCTACATCCGGTTAGACTGGAGGTCGACCCCAATATAATCCGACTACTCTCTGCATATAGGCAGAAGGTGGAAGCCTTTTATTGAGTGGTAGCCTTGTCATTAACAAACGTCCCTACCAACGTATTTTGAACTTATCTACTGTTATTTCTGTACTTATTCAAAGTCAAATCGTTAATTTCAATTACAACATTTAAAGGCACTTTTTAATATCAAAATTTACCCTGTTATTTTTAACCTGTTCCACTTTTTTTCCTTTTTTTTGGGTGGGAAATTATCAAATAACTTCTCCCGCTCTGTGTGGAACGAGAGGGCGTGTCAGACTCTTACTGACTAAAACCCACCCGTGTTCCTTCGGTTGCCCTGTTGCCGGGGGCCACGATGTCCCTTTCGGCCCTTATTCGCAGCCCCGGCAGGCATTGGCCCTAGCGGACCCCGTCAATTCTGCTGACATCTCTTTGAGGCGCGCGTGGAACACAACGCGCCGTTGACCCGGGCCTGGTCCTTATCGGACGGCGAGCTACCCATAACTCCTACAAACTAACACTACTAGTTAAGCGGAATAGATTACCAAATATATCTACGTCTATTGTTTTTTTATTGGATCCTTCCTAAAAATACTCTACGAATTAACTTTAATATTTATGAATGAGCAAGAAAATAAAAACTTTTTTTTAATGGTTATTTTTTTTTCATTTATTAGATAACTAGCTGTCAACCCAGACATTGTACTGTTCAAATTTCAATAATTTATACAAAATTCCCATAGAAAATGCACTTTCAGTTTTTCCGAATTTTCCATTTTTCCAGAAACTTTTAAAAGCTTTCTTTCCGTAAAAACCTGATTCGGACTATTACGAACATTTTAGAACAAAAATTTGCCAAATTGGGTCAGCCGTTCTCAAGTGATGCTCTTACCAACGAAGAGCATTTCATTTTATGCAGATGATGTAGTACTATACTTACTATTAAGGCATTAAAGGTACTATCTATTTATAGATGATAGATTTATTATTTTTATATAGGTAATACACAGATATTGGATCTTCATTTTATATTTATTTCAGTTTCTCACTAATTATAACACACTGTACACACACATGTACCTATGTCACAACATTTATTTGATTTAGTATGAGCTTTTTAGGGTTCCGTTAAAAAACGGAACCCTTATAGATTCGTCATGTCTGTCTGTCTGTCTGTCTGTCCGTCCGTATGTCACAGCCACTTTTTTCCGAAACTATAAGAGCTATGCTGTTGAAACTTGGTAAGTAGATGTATTCTGTGAACCGCATTAAGATTTTTACACAAAAATAGAAAAAAAACAAATAATTTTGGAGTTCCCCATACTTAGAACTGAAACTCAAAAAAATTTTTTTCATCAATCCCATACGTGTGGGGTATCTATGGATAGGTCTTCAAAAATGATATTGAGGTTTTTAATATCATTTTTTTCTAAACTGAATAGTTTGCGCGAGAGACACTTCCAAAGTGGTAAAATGTGTGTCCCCCCCCCTGTAACTTCTAAAATAAGAGAATAATAAAACTAAAAAAAATATATGATGTACATTACTATGTAAACTTCCACCGAAAATTGGTTTGAACGAGATCTAGCAAGTAGTTTTTTTTTAATACGTCATAAATCGTAAACTTATCGTTACTTGCTGCTACGGAACCCTTCATGGGCGAGTACGACTCGCACTTGGCCGCTTTTTTATATTATCCTATCTTATATTATCTTTAATTTATTTATTTATTACAACGGACTGACACTTCCATATTTGTGTTTATTATTATTCTAGCGTATGACACTCGTGGGTTGCAGCTGAAAATCAGCGTCAGGTGGTACACTTTGTGTTGTCATCTGACAATATGCTGAGCTGAGGCCCTTTTGGCATTATAATCATTGTTTTCTGTTTTTATAGTTTTAAGGTGTATTTTTCTGTGTTAATGCCAATAAACGCAGTTTTCTTTCTTTTCTTTCTTTCTATTAATTTATTTTACCCCTATCTCCGAGATCAAATAAACCATTTTTCCTTAGTTCTAAAACGAGTAGCAAATGTATAAATAAAATCAAATTACTGTCGAGAAAAAAATGAGACGAGACACCTTCGAGAATGGGAACACTTTGCTTGAGTATGTAATGTATTTCGCGAATCTATTATGCAAAAGGTTCGAAGACTTTGTTATTTCCGACATTTCGGTGGAGTTGCACTGGCCTTGGTCCCGATAAAACTTCCAACCCCAGCGAGGAGACAATTTTGACAATACAATACGTTGCCGTTGTTCGGTTCATCCGGAACGGTAATATCGTATTACTTACCTACATCCTATACTATTAAACGAGCAATATTTGTACAGTACAAATATGTTCTTAATGTCCCTCGGCAAACCTCGTATTTCGTCAGTGGTCGGATTTCTATCAGTTGCCCTTTGCACTTGGTGCAGACCGGACACTCTCAATCGACTTGGAAGTATATATAGTTGTTAACACTCTTTTAATTCATGTAATTTATTTAAAAAATGGTACGAAAGCTGCTAAAGTCGCAGGCACGACAGATAGGAAAATAACTTTATAGCTCTATACAGGGTAAGTTTTTATCCAGTGTGCAAACTTTAAAACTTATCCTGTATAGTTCACACGAAAATCAAAACAACAATAAAGTACTTATTAGTTCTGAATTCAAATTATTATACAAGATAATTCTAATAATTGATGGACATGGAAATTAGCATTCGTTTGTATTCGGAAATGCGATGATTCCCGAAGGACATTTTGAAAATAAAAATAGTGTATATTTTAGATTAGTATTCACGTTCTGGAAAACAGCTACGGGGGCGAAAAATCGATCTAGCTAGGTCTCATCTGGGAAAAATCGTTTTCTCCGTATTTTCACACGAGCTGAGCTCGGTCGCCCAAACTTTAGAACAAGATTAATGACATGGCAGCATGGAATTAGAAAGTACCTACTATCATGGTAGCATGTAATTAGTATGTACTTTTCCATACTATTAAATGAGCATTCGTTCGTTCTAAAAGCAAATCGTTCTAAACACCGAAAGAGTTGATTTTAGAACGATTATGACAGCTGTCAACTTGACGTAACCCCGAGTACTGAAAAGGCGGCCGAATGTCAAAAGGATAGATCGCGAATTATAGATCGAATCCGGCATTGATTAATGGCGACTGAGATATGGGTAATCATTGCTCTTGCAGGGCAGTGAGTTGATTGATGTGCGCTCGCGCTTCACGTACTGGGGGGAACGTCGTTCACGTTATTGTTAATTCCCTAATGTGATCAGAGATTTGTGATTATTTAGAATATTATTGTGTTTCATTTAATTGCGTTATGCTCGTGAACGGGTACTGCTTGTGGTGACTGGTCGTCTTGCTGATCATGGTTTTGTTATTGTTACTAGTAATTAACTGTTCATTTATCTTACCTCGATGGTCCTAGTTTATCATTTATAACTTCCAATTACAGCTTTATGTAAGCGGGCACGCCCTTTATGCCTGGAGACTTTTATTTAGATATTTAGTTCTTTTTACGTTTAGTTTTTTTTTTAAATTCTGCTTGAGTATAGTTCTCGATGTTTTTGGTTGGTATATTGGCGTGTGCTAGCTGACATATGGCCAATAATTTATACTTAATTAAAATAATGTTTTGTGTTGCATAATAATTTTGCATACTATTGTATAGAGTCATTTTTTTTTTCTAACTTGAACAGACAGCTGTGCTGCTGGGGAGTTTGTTGCGCCTCTTCTTCTTCCCAGCTAAAGGCACTAGGAAGTGGTGAAGGGTGGGCGTTTTTGGGGGACTGTCTTATGTAATTTTGACGTTCGAAAAGTGCTGATTCTCAGCCTAATTTGAATAAATGACTTTTGAATTTTGAATTACATCTTTACGCCTGCATATCCACGCATAGGAAACAATTAAACCTCTTCTGATAAAGACGACGTATTGCTTTTATATACATATATAAGCTTTATTATCTTCAATCGCTCAGTGGTAGATCGACAGTCTACTTTTATACATAAAGCACCACATTTTAAGCTGAATCACTGTCTCTCAAGATACAGGTTACCTAGTTTGAGAGGCAGGGTTTTCCGTATTGTGTATAGATTTCAGTTCTTAGATTTGTATTGCATTTTGTTACTATCAAAGCTCATTTAAATTGTCTTTATATAAAACATGTTAAATCTGTATTTATTTTTATCTTAAAAAGTTTATTTTTATTATTTACACACACGTATTTACATTATTTAAAAACTTTCAGACTTAAAATAATAATATGTACAAGTATATAGAAAGGGGGGGGGAAATAATCATAGGGTCAATACGAAAAGTGCCCAAAAGGCTGGCAGCATTGCCACGTTGTATGGCAATGCTGATTCTTTGACCAAAGAATAGACCAGCCCTCTGGTCACGTGAAGACCAGCCGCTTGGCGATGTCTTGAAAAACTAGGTGGTCACTCGGACCCCATAGCCCTAGTGTTTCAACCCCAAACAGCTCAAACATATTAGTCCCAATAAGATTGGAGTATTTGCGCCGTTTGTAATTTATTTTTATGAAATAAAGTTTTTTTTTTTTTTGTGAAAACTTTTTTAGACGCGTTGGGCATTTTTGAGGTGGGACTAAACCATTGATTTCGCGACACTGTGACGACACCAGCTTTTGCCCATTAAAAAGACATCAACGCGTTGATTACCACGGTGCGTGGAGTAAAAGAAATCGACGCGTTGGTTACCGCGGTGCCGATTCTTTTCAAGTTTTCACTTCTGTCGGCAATCCCGGAGTGCCACTGTTTTTTTTAATGTGTTATGTTATTTTTGTCCATATTTTGTTAGTTATGTTATGCTAATCATGCCTGTAATTCTCGAAAGGTTACGCAAAGGTGTACCTTAGTACACCTACATTTTGCCAGGTATGTTTAAAAGTCTCATGTAGGGCGAGCCTATTGCCAAAAACCGGGCACAAATCCAGACTCCGAGCTGCTACTGAGAAATTCCTGATGGAAAAAGCCCAACGACACTTTACCCGACCAGTGAATCGAACCCGGGGCCTCATGTTCAGCATAGCTTGTGACCAATAAACCAAAGAGGCAGTTGGACAAAAATAGTCTGAATTAAACGAATTTTGCCCTTCAAAGAAAATGCGCAGTTTCTGAGATATTTCAACCGAAGTATATTTTCTATGTGATTGGTTTTTGTAGGTGTACTTTTGGTACACCTCTACTTAATAACACTGCACACTGGGGAGAATACTGACGTGATGTTATTTTGTTGTTGTATCTGTTATAATTAAGTTATTTTATATGATAACTAGCTTTTTCCCGCGGCTTAGCTGGTGTGGAAGTCGAAAATGATCCCATAGAAACGTAACGTCTGCCTCATCTAAATCCAATTAGTCAGCCGAAAGACATCCACTGCTGGACATAGGCCTCCTAGTAATCCTATTAGTAGCATAACATTATGATTGAATACTATCGTGAATTCATGCAAGCCTAGTACTTTTTGTTAGATTACTGCTCAGAAATTGTGCACAACGTCTAATAATAATGAATAATACTTTATTTACACACACGTATTTACATTGTTTAAAAACTATAAAAATAACAATAATATGTACAAATATATAAAAGAGGGGAAAATGATTATAGGGCATCAAAAAATACGTCCGCATCACCCTCAATAGGAAAAGTACCCAAAAGGCTGGCAGCATTGCCACGTTGTATGGCAATGCTGATTCTTTGACCAAAGAATAGGCCAGCCCTCTGGTCACGTGAAGAGTCCGACCAGCCGCTTGGCGATGTCTTGAAAAACTAGGTGGGCACTCGGACCCCATGGCCCTGGTGTTTCAACCCCAAACGGCTCAAACATATAAGTCCCAATAAGATTGGAGTATTTACGCCGTTTGAGGTTTTGTGCACCTGCAGCAGCAGCCCCAGCACAGCCCACCGTGCTAGTAAGATGGGATGGCGCAAGGGTGTCGACACACGTTGCATCCCACACCAAAGGCCTACCTACCTTCCAAGGCATTATGGTCATTCCGTCTGGTGTCTTCCCATCGTCGCGTGCCGTCTAATGATTGAAATACTATCTTAAATTCATGCACACTTTTTGTGCCAAGAATAAGATTTTTCATGCAAACGAAATCCCCTCTTTTCGCCCCCTTAAATGTGGAATTTTCAAAAACCCCTTCTTAGTTCTCCCCCACATTATAAAAAGAAGCTGTGTGCAAAATTTCACGCTCTAGTCTCAGTAGTTTCGGCTCTGCGTTGATAAATGTCAGTCAGTTTCTTCTTTTATATGTGTATAGAAGACAGTTTGTTTATGTTATATCAATTCGATGGTGTTATTTCTTCTCATAACGAGGATGATGTGGGTGATGTGTGAGGGAGGATATTATGAATGCATGAATACCCCTACGACTACGCACTGGCGAGTCATAATGAAAGCAAAAATATCCAAGGGCCGAATTTGCTGGATTCGTTTGCTCTCTCAACTGAACGTTATTATTCTTCACAAAGATCATTAGTATTCAATCCAGTATTTTATAATTCGATATCGTTTATGTTGCTCCTGCCATGTTTTGTCTCTGCATCTGCCTAAGGTTGACGGGTAGAAAATGCCTCAGGCATGAAGTCCGCCTTTGTACAGTATTGTTTTACTTGAGCTTTTTAATAAATAAATAATGCTACTTACTTCTGTTCAAACTTTTCGTTACTGCAATGGATGGCATATGGAGGCAATGCGATGTCAATTATTAAGTACTAGCTGTTCGTGGCGTCACCCGGGTGTATTTTTTAACCGACTTCCAAAAAGGAGGAGGTTATAATATGTTCGTCGCGTATGTTTTTTTTTTTTTTTTTATGTATATCCACCGATTTCTCCGTCGATTGTGAACCGATTTTGAAAATTCTTTTTTTGTTTGAAAGGGTATGCTCTCGAGGTGGTTCCATATAAATTTTATTAACTTTGCCTTGATAGTTTTTGAGTTAGCTTCAATAATACGTACTTTTTCCCACTTAATATGTGGATGATATGATAAGTTCCTGTCACTGTTATTTACATAGCAGGTAGTGGTTTTCGAATTTATGTGGGGTAGGTACCACAACTAAAAAGTAAAAAATAAAAACTATTTACAAAAAAAAACAACCGACTTCCAAAAAACACTACAAAGTGAAAAATAATTTTCCGAAATTAAAGTTATTTTTCACTTTGTAGTGTTTTTTGGAAGTCGGTTGTTTTTTTTTTTTTTGTAAAATGTTTTTTTATTTATAGATAGTATTTTTTTTTATGTACACAAAATAAACTAAACGTGAATTCATGCAAGCCTAGAACTTTTTGTTTGTTATAAACTTTTGTGTGGCAAATTTCATCCAAATCCAGTGTGTACTTTTTGTTGGGTTACTCTTACAAATTATGCGCAACGTGTTGTGAACAGAATACCGTCTTGTATGACGATAACTTGTTTTGCAACATCCGATTTTAATGAAATAAAGCCTATATTTTATTCCAAATTAATCTCTGTCTACCTGTGAAAACTACATGAAAATCCGTTCAGTATTTCCGGAGATGTGCGCGAACAAACAGACAGACACCAGATTCTAACTGTTTTATTAAATTTATTAAGTGTCACCATTACCTTTAAATATCTGAAATAACCAGTGGTCGGATTCTGGCGTGCAATTACTGGGATTTAATGACGTAATCAGAACAAGGATAAGCCATATGATACCGGTGTCCCGAAAATTGCAAATTTACCGGTAAATTTTATACTAAATTGTAATTTAATTACGTAGTAGTCCAGCCATTTGGTAGTGTAGCGGTCACACCGCCACATACGAACTACGTATCAAAGACATGACGTCACACAAATCCTACATCGCGCAATTAGAGTTTATCGTGCGATCGACATATATACAAAATTCCGACTTCAACCGTAGGGCAGTTGCCCGCCAGACACAACACCCGTCTGCTCGGAGGATCCTCCCTTTTTTATGGTGGTGGACTTTACACCCTGTTCCTCATACCACTAAAGGTAGTTTTACCTGGAAATGTTTCCGAGAGTTTTGAAAATTGGTGATTTTATTGATTACAACAATTAGCGCATTCCCCTTTCCTTCGCTATCCTTGTTAAGATAAGATAATTTTATATTTGTATTTTTTGTGTTTTTATAGATCAGATTTTGCGTGTTCATCGTCTCCAGTACCGAGCGAAATGTCACAGATAGAAATTCTTCCACGTCATCCGCCAGGGGGACCTGAGAAGATTTTTAGGAGAAAAGAGGTTTATGATTTAGACCGGTATGTATGTATTAAACTTGTAGCTAAGTAATAACAGCCGCACGGGTCGATCGATCAGGTTAAGCTACGCTTGCCGCGGTTGGTCCGTGGATGGGTGACTATCTTTACATACCAAGACCCCTCCGTACCTTGGAAAACACGTTAAGCCATTGGTCCCGGCTATCATTTTTAGATCACAGACAGTCGTTACGGGTAGTTAGAAGCTCAAAAAGTCTGACAACCAGTCATATCAAGGGGTATCGTGTTACCTAGTAACTAGGTTGTGGAGATCAGATATACAGTCGCTCCATGTAAAATACTGGCACAGATAATATAATACTACGTACAGATACCCAATCCCATACAAGGAAATGACACCTCCCTAAAACTGGCTATTGAACTGGCTATTTTTTTTCCTCCATTTTTATTAACAGATGGTAGCATAAGCGACTTTTACAACGCCATCTAGGAGTCGACTTAGATATTTTAGATTCTCTGCATCGCACGGTACGTTCAAGGACAAGTGTAATAACAAAACAATAAAAAAATATCTCGAGTTGGCGGAATAGTTTCTAAAGACTAAAATGACATAACTTAACTATATTTTGAAGACGGAACTGAGATATTACTTTAGTGAAAATGGCAATTTTGCTATTCTGAATTTGACGTTTTTCGACTAAAAACATGTGGAATAAAATTGGTTGTCATGAACTTTAAATTCACACCAACACCTCGACTTCAAATACAAAAACAGTACTGAATCTTTTTTTTGAAGTGAAAACTTCTTTAGCATCGTTGTGATTTGAAACTCGATGGAATGAAAAAGAGACAGACACATAAATTCATAAGATTTAACGTGGGAGAAAATGAGATAGGAAGCATTATAGTGTGTGGGGGGGGGTGTGTCTGAGGGTGTGTGTGGGGGTGTGTCTGATGGTGTGTGTGGGGGTGTGTCTGTGTGTATGTGGGGGTGTGTCTGTGTGTTTGTGGGGGTGTATGTGTGTGTGGGGGTATGTCTGAGGGTGTGTGTGGGGGTGTATCTGAGGGTGTGTGGGGGTGTGTCTGAGGGTGTGTGGGGGTGTGTCTGAGGGTATGTGTGGGGTTGTGTCTGAGGTTGTGTGTGGGGGTGTGTCTGAGGGTGTGTGTGGGGGTGTGTCTGAGGGTGTGTGTGGGGGTGTGTCTGAGGGTGTGTGTGGGGGTGTGTCTGAGTGTGTGTGTGGGGGTGTGTGTGGGGGTGTGTATGTGGGGGTGTGTCTGTGTGATTGTGGGGGTGTCTGTGTGTATGGGGGTATGTCTGATGGTGTGTGGGGGTGTGTCTGAGGGTATGTGTGGGGTGTGTCTGAGGTTGTGTGTGGGGGTGTGTCTGAGGGTGTGTGTGGGGGTGTGTCTGAGAGTGTGTGTGGGGGTGTGTCTGTGTATGTATGCGGGGGTGTCTGTGTGTTTGTGGGGGTGTCTGTGTGTGTGGGGGTGTGTCTGTGTGTGTTCTTATGTTCGTGGTTCTCTTTATGCTCTGCTTCGTACCCCCTCCACTCGTGTTTGCCAAGGCATAGTGGGAGTTTGCTTGGGCCTCAGCGTTGTACACACGGCTACACATCAAGCTATACATTTCCAGTTTATGCTGATCTCGTATTGTATAGGATTTCCGTACAATGCGAGGTCCGCTAATACTGGAAATGTATAGCTTGATGTGTGGCCGTGTGGACGTGTGTTAATACGTGTTCGTGCGCGTACAAAAACATTTATTTTTTATTTTTGAAGGTTTCACTTCTACCACGTGTGAATTGCACACATGTTTTTTTTTCTTTTGCTTATATCTCGAAAACGGTGTGTCCAATCGCAAAAATAATGAAAATTTCGACCCCCTTTATAAAACCCTTAAACCCCTAACGCTCTACATGTAGGTATATATTTTTTTTCTACGCAAAGTGAAAAATTTCATATAAAACACATCGAGGTTGCCCCCCTGCGCGCCACTGGCTCTAAAAAGATTCACGTGGTTAGGTATCACGTGTGGAGTCGCGATTGTCAAATTCGATTTAGATATGTCAAAATTATTTTAAAAAGAGAATTTATTTTGCAGAATAGCTTTGAGATTCTCATAGTAAAGGAATTTTAGTGATAGTTTAGTTAGTTTCGTTCGGTGTACAAGAGAATCGGCACCATTAGCTACCTATCTACTTTTAAAATGTTTCGTGCAATCCTTTTTAGGGTTCCGTACCTAAAGGGTAAATCGGGACTCTATTACTAAGACTCCACTGTCCGTCTGTCTGTCACCAGGCTGTGTCTCTATTAAGACAGTTGTTTTCACAGATGATGTATTTCTGTTGCCGCTATAAACTCAAACTCAAAGCATTTATTTCAAATAAACCAATTACAGGTACTTTTGAATTGTCAAGGGGTCGGTCAGTCAGAAAGATGAAGCTAGTTGCCCATTTCTAATTGTAGTAGGTACCTATGAAGAAGAACGGGCAAGAAACTCCATGGTCACTCTTTTAAATAAAAATGTTGTTACAAAATATTGGTTACATCATTCATGTTGAAATTATACATGTGAGAACAATATGGAAAGACGTGCACGTTAAAAGCGTCCGTAATAAAAATATAAAACAAAAACAATTCAAAAATTAAAATAAACCGTGGCAGCTAAGAGATGACCAGTCCCTACTGACAGCGCCCGTTCACGAACATGACGCATGGATCAGCACCATTTAGCTCAACCATTTTGAAGGGAACTTAAGACGCAGATATATTACAGTGACCTTCAATGGTTAGCTTGCGTGTTCTGTACTGAGCTCACGCAACGCGTCGTACGACCAGCCAGTAATAGGACTCGCCCATCAAGGAGCGCTGACCCAAATTAGACGCATTATTAATTTATTACCCGTAAATCAAAAGGTATTTTAATAAAACACGTATACTAAACGATCAATAATTTAATTATCTTTAAAATAGTGAAGTTTTCAGAAAAATACGCTTGATAGATTTTGCGTCATTCTCGGTTTTTTATACGCGTTAGACATAACTTTACAAATTAATTTCACTATGTAATATAAACATAATCAAAAATATGCCTATATTAAAATATTAAGAAAATGCTCTAATTCAACATATATTTTTTCTAAATTACTAACACTACTCGTTTAGACGTCATCTTCAGTATAAAATCATGAAAAGTCAGTTATCGTCTCCTTAGTGATGCAACACACACGCCACCATCAGCGAGACATTTGAGTGAGCATGACATACTCTCAGCCGCCAGGGCATATTCAAGTCGATGAAAGACGTACCCAGTATTTGGTAGCGTTATAGAATGTACATGTTCACAGTGCACACGTGATATGCAATTACATACAATAAAAAGAGATTGAATTTAAACAAAGCAAAGATAGTTTTTACAATCTTTTCAACAAATACTAAAAAACAGAATAAAATAAATATCTAAGGGGGCTCCCCTACAACAAACTTGATTTTTTTGCCGTTTTTATAGATAATGGTGCGGAACCCTTCGTGCGCGAGTCCGACTCGCACTTGGCCGGTTTTTCAGTAAAATGATAAAAATATAAGTAGGTAGGTACTTGCCAAAAACATGTATAGATTTCTTTCAGATATTATATTTCTACGTAAAGTAGGTAATAGATTATTAAAAAAAACAGTGGCGCTCCGGGAGTGCCGACAGAAGCGAAAACTTGAACAAGATCTTGGTGGAAGAAAAATACTTGTATTGAACATTGGTCCGTAACTTTATCTAAATAAAGATCGCAATCGCGTTTACAAAAAAAAAATACTTTCAAAACCTTTGTACAAATACTTGCATAGAACATTGATCCGTAACTTGATATTAATAAAGAGCACAATCGCGGTTACTAAAATGAGATGTCGGTAACGGTGTCGCGAGTTCAATTGTTTTTCCCATCTCAAAAATGCCCAACGCGCCTAAAGATGTTTTAACTTCAAAAATTGTTTAATTTACTACTAAACGTAAAATAATAGCGACAGATGTGATGACAAATTGAATAATACGCCATCTATTTATTGCATAGAGCTCTGAACAAAATGTTTCATTCATCATTTTTGTTGAAAATAGATGATTTATGAGTTTATATAGATAAATCAGCATTAAACAAGAAGTTTTGATTTTTACTAATCATACTTACGCCAAAATCAGCCGTTTATCGCTTTTTAGTGATTGTTAATTTCATATTTGTTACCTATGCTGCCATCTATGATTTTTTTTTCAGAACTAATTATAATTTGTTCGAGTTGAGACCCCATGATACTGGTATTCAGCTGCATCCGGTTAGACTGGAAGCTGGCCCCAACATAGTTGGGAAAAGGCTAGGCAAATGATGTATGTATTATATTAATAATAATTTGACAAATTAATAAGGTATCGTTGGAAGTGTCTTGATCATCCGCTGGGGCTATGTGACGTCACATTATACATAATCTGTTTGATTTATGCCCCAACACGTGTGACTCCGGATTTTTAATTTGTCTGTCTGCGATATCTTTTTTATGCCGTTTTAGTTGACTTTTTGTATTAGTTGAATTTTATTTCAATAACTTTAATTTTTATTTTCACTTTGCCATACGCTCCGCCATGTTGGAAAAATGGCGCCCTAAAACGAAAAATTTCTTGACTATATATCTCTTTTCATTTAATATGGCGGCTCTAGCGGCAAAGATACGAGGTGGCAAAGTGAAAATTTAAAAAGATCACGTTGAAAACAATAAAATCACCAATTTTCAAAACTCCTGGAAAACTTTCCAGGTGAACACCTATTTGAGCAGTAAATGGCTGTAGTAACGTATGGGTCAGTTATCGTCTCCTTAGTGATGCAACACACACGCCACCATCAGCGAGACATTTGAGTGAGCATGACATACTCTCAGCCGCCAGGGCATATTCAAGTCGATGAAAGACGTACCCAGTATTTGGTAGCGTTATAGAATGTACATGTTCACAGTGCACACGTGATATGCAATTACATACAATAAAAAGAGATTGAATTTAAACAAAGCAAAGATAGTTTTTACAATCTTTTCAACAAATACTAAAAAACAGAATAAAATAAATATCTAAGGGGGCTCCCCTACAACAAACTTGATTTTTTTGCCGTTTTTATAGATAATGGTGCGGAACCCTTCGTGCGCGAGTCCGACTCGCACTTGGCCGGTTTTTCAGTAAAATGATAAAAATATAAGTAGGTAGGTACTTGCCAAAAACATGTATAGATTTCTTTCAGATATTATATTTCTACGTAAAGTAGGTAATAGATTATTAAAAAAAACAGTGGCGCTCCGGGAGTGCCGACAGAAGCGAAAACTTGAACAAGATCTTGGTGGAAGAAAAATACTTGTATTGAACATTGGTCCGTAACTTTATCTAAATAAAGATCGCAATCGCGTTTACAAAAAAAAAATACTTTCAAAACCTTTGTACAAATACTTGCATAGAACATTGATCCGTAACTTGATATTAATAAAGAGCACAATCGCGGTTACTAAAATGAGATGTCGGTAACGGTGTCGCGAGTTCAATTGTTTTTCCCATCTCAAAAATGCCCAACGCGCCTAAAGATGTTTTAACTTCAAAAATTGTTTAATTTACTACTAAACGTAAAATAATAGCGACAGATGTGATGACAAATTGAATAATACGCCATCTATTTATTGCATAGAGCTCTGAACAAAATGTTTCATTCATCATTTTTGTTGAAAATAGATGATTTATGAGTTTATATAGATAAATCAGCATTAAACAAGAAGTTTTGATTTTTACTAATCATACTTACGCCAAAATCAGCCGTTTATCGCTTTTTAGTGATTGTTAATTTCATATTTGTTACCTATGCTGCCATCTATGATTTTTTTTTCAGAACTAATTATAATTTGTTCGAGTTGAGACCCCATGATACTGGTATTCAGCTGCATCCGGTTAGACTGGAAGCTGGCCCCAACATAGTTGGGAAAAGGCTAGGCAAATGATGTATGTATTATATTAATAATAATTTGACAAATTAATAAGGTATCGTTGGAAGTGTCTTGATCATCCGCTGGGGCTATGTGACGTCACATTATACATAATCTGTTTGATTTATGCCCCAACACGTGTGACTCCGGATTTTTAATTTGTCTGTCTGCGATATCTTTTTTATGCCGTTTTAGTTGACTTTTTGTATTAGTTGAATTTTATTTCAATAACTTTAATTTTTATTTTCACTTTGCCATACGCTCCGCCATGTTGGAAAAATGGCGCCCTAAAACGAAAAATTTCTTGACTATATATCTCTTTTCATTTAATATGGCGGCTCTAGCGGCAAAGATACGAGGTGGCAAAGTGAAAATTTAAAAAGATCACGTTGAAAACAATAAAATCACCAATTTTCAAAACTCCTGGAAAACTTTCCAGGTGAACACCTATTTGAGCAGTAAATGGCTGTAGTAACGTATGGGTAAATTTTATCACATTGATTGATATGATCTGTGCTGTGCCCGACAGGGTCCACAATGATGTCTCTGTAAAACCTGCCATCTAAGTTCACATTGTGCAGTCCACTGCTGGACATAGGCCTCTTCAGGGCTGCGCCACAACACCTTGTCCTCCGCCTTCCGCATCCAGTCTGTCCTAGCCACCTTTATGAAGTCATTGGTACATCTAGCTGGGGGTAACCCACATTACGGTTCCCGACACGCAGTCACATATCGTCGCCCTCCCTGCTAACTGTCGTATCTCACAAACTGACGTATCTGCACTGACATTACCTACGTGTTCAGAACTTTGTTTCGAAAAAGTTCTCTCTAATCGTCGTGTCTGTGTCGTTTACCGTTTAGAAGATAATCACGAATTTTGTTTTGCGTAAGTGCAAAAGGAGGGAAAAAATATTCTCACCACCTGTCGTATATGCACACATCTACAGTTAGTGAGTTAAAGATTAAGTCGAGAGCTATTTATAAAACGTTATTAATTTATTAATAAAGCCACAGTTAACGCAACTATATTAACATGATTGTAGCGCCCGACCGAAAAACTGTTGCCCTGGAAAAATATAAATTGCTAGTTACGACAGTTAGCGGGGAGGGCGACGATATGTTCACATTGTGGAAAGCAATAAATATATTGAGTATTGAGTAATTGCACGCTAAAATCCGATCACTGGCAATTACAGAACCGTCACAGGTGCATGGCCATCCCAGAGACAAAGCTGAAATGATTCATGTGCCATGTATTTAACCATTAATTTAACCCACCCTTACCCTTCAAACTAAAAAGCAACGCTGTTCGGCGGCAGAAAGATTACGTGGGAGACTTCCCCGAAGAGGGGCTCGTGACTAGGGTCACCATTTCGAAATTTGAAAAGTCCTGACAAAAAGCCTGACATTTGCAAAAAAGTCCGGATATTTAACTTTTGAAGTGAAAACTTCTTTGTATGCGTTGGGCATTTTTGAGATAGGACTACCATTGATTTCGCGACACTGTAACGCAATTTACCGACACCGTGGAGTAAAAGACATCAACGCGTTGATTACCGCAGTGCGTGGAGTAAAAGACATCAACGCGTTGATTACCGCGGTGCCGATTTTTTTTCAAGTTTTCGCTTCTTTCGGCACTCCCGGAGTGCCACTGTTTTTAGTCTTACTTTTTTCAGTAATCGTTTATCTTTTTTAAAGGAAATCCCCTTAAATCGAAAAGACCGGACATGGTCCGGACGGGGGGCCAAAAAGCCGGACACGTCCGGACAAATCCGAACGGATGGTAACCCTACTCATGGCTAATTGCGGGTCTACGCTTGCCACGGTTGGCCATGGAAGGGACTATCAATTACATACCCCTTCGTTGTAGTAGCGGATCCGACCTTTGAACGACCTTCACCCATCTGTATAATGGATGAAAAGTATTTTAAATCTTTAGTATGTTAGAAAAATATTCGCGAGTGGGTTGGATAATCATTTCCTGGTAGAACTGTGATTAATAAAAAAATAAAAATGACTTTTTTTAAACATTGCAAGATTGAAAGAGCTTTTCAAGGAGAACATTTGAATCGTATAAAAGCAAAACCAGCAATATCCACATAATTTTGAAATTGACATTTCGATGGCGCGATAAATGAAGATATTGCTACATTTATCGCGCCATCGAAATGTCAATTTCAAAATTATGTGGATATTGCTGGTTTTGCTTTTATACGATTCATTTGTTAATATTTCGATTTTTGCTAATTGTTAGTCAATTCTGAGTTAATTACCTAAATAGGTGACTACTTGGCCACCAAAGTTTAATAGCTATAAGTGATATATCAATGGATAGTGCTTTTTAAGAGAAACATTTGTTACTAAAACGAATTAATCGTTAAGAGCGTTTATTCTGAAAGTGGTCAACGTCGCAAATAGATGTCAAATATTTTGATGTTTTGATTAATTTGGCAAATTACTGTATGGAAATATGAAATGTGGCTAACTAGCGAACTAGAATATTAATAATGAATTGCAGATATAACTGAATTTAATGTTGTAACCGTTTTAGGTGTAAAAAGGCACATGAAAAATTTCCAAATACTTTTTTTACATCTAAAACTAAATATTCGGTGTTACGATATTAATTATTGCATTTCATTACTTATACAATATTTTAGTTCCCTAGTTAGCCACATTTCTTATTTCCATACAGTAATATTGCTAAATTAATCAAAACAGGTAAATATTTGACAGCTATTTATGACGTTGCCAACTTTTATGATAAACCCTCTTAAACTAATGAGTACAATTTTTGAAAAAAGTCATTTTTTAATTTTTCATTAATCATAACCTAGCCAGGATTTTTTAGTTCCCACTCGCGATAATTTTTTTAAATATAAAATACTTTTCATTCATTAAACAGATGGGTGAAGGTCGTCTCTAGGATCTTAGACCATGGCTCGGAAAGCACATTAAGCCGTTGGTCTCGGCTGTCATTCGTAGATCTTTGACAGTCGTTACGGGTCGTCAGAAGCCCGAAAGTCTGACAACCAGTCTCACCAAGGGGTATCGTATTACCTAGTTGTTACTGGTTTGTGGAGGTCATATAGGCAGTCACTCCATGTTAACATACTGGTATTCCGCTGCATTCAGTTAGACTGGAAACCGACCCCAACATAGGAAAAAGCTAGGCAGACTGATTGATTGACTTCCCGAACGAGCCCGTTCACAAAGAGCTTTTCTACACTACCTAATATTTTCATGTATTCATTTCAGAACGGAAATAGGTTCCAACATTTCAAACAAACTTCAGCTCTTTCTTTTTTTGAAGACTTAATAATCGATGAAGAGATTTGATTGAAAGATTGACTGAAATGTTTTTCCAAGCGATGAAAGTGATTTCCGTTTCACTAGACAAAAGTTTACATAGCAGATATTAATAGCTTTTTTGTAGTCACTACTTATTAAAAAACAAAATCCCCCGTCTGTCTGTCTGAACACGATTAACTCAAAAACTGCCAAACGGATTTTCATTCGGTTTTCACCAATGAACGGTGTAATTTATGAGGAAGGTTTAAGTGTATAGTGGTGCTGATTCCCTTGTTCACAAACTAAACTAAATTTAAGTTCAGTGCATTTTTTTCTTTCTATTTCATAAAGAAAAGGACAGAAGATAAATTTCAGTTTAGTCCTGTCAAATAAATCAGCGCTTGACGTAAATTTACGTAATTTTATCACGTCTAAACTTATATGGAAACTGACAGGCGCTGATTAATTTGACAGGACTAAACTAAAATTTATCTTCTGTCCTTTTCTTAATGAAATAGAAAGAAAAAGATGCACTGAACTTAAATTTAGTTTAGTTTATGAACAAGGGAATCGGCACCACTGACTACCTCGTTGGTCTAGTGGTCGCAAGCGCTACTGCTGAGCATTAGGTCCTGGGTTCGATTCCCGGGTCGGGCAAAGTGTTACTGGGTTTTTCTATCTGGAATTTCTCAGTAGTAGCTCGAATCTGGATTTGTGCCCGGTTGATGGCAATAGGCTCGCCCTCTATTACATGGGACTTAAACATAACTGGCGAAATGTGGGTGTACCTACTACAGGTACACCTCTGCCCATTCCTTTGGGGAAACAAGGCGTGATGTTATGTTTTATGTTTATGTTATGTTTAAGTGTATAATTCATTAAGGTTTTGTGTAAATTGGCTGAAATATAATGATGTCGGAAAAAATCATGGCCGACTTAGCATATCTGCCGCGCGCCGCGTAAACCGATAATGTTATATGAAAACAATGTATTACGGAATGAATACACTATTTACCTGGATTGACACATAAGGTACTTTTAATCCAAGTATTACATTCCCGTGGGATATTTTCCGAATCCACGAGGGCGAAGCCGCGGGCAAAATGTAGTTATAAAAAAAACAGTGGCACTCCGGGAGTGCCGCAGAAGTGAAAACTTGAACAAAATCGCCTTGGTGGTAGAAAATACTAGTTTATGAAACTGTTGCATAATGAGGGGTATTAAAACATGAGTGTGTGTTTAAAAACCGAGCCGTAGGCGAGGTTTTTATTAGTATCACACGAATACTATAAACAATTTTTTTTCTGTTACGATACAGGGCTATTCCAAGAAGTTAATATCACCAAGGAGTTTCCATCAACTTTTGCATTGGAACGTTTAAACGGGGGACAGCAGCACCCGCTGTAGCGCATTTGCGGTGATGTGCTGGTGCAGACGACATTCATTTGTTTTGTTGTACTGAATTTCGTGAGATTTTTCAAATTTATTCTTGATCTTTAACTTTGATCTTTTATTTAGTATTAGGTTCAATCCCAATGTATGAGAGTAGATAAAGTAGTGTATGAAACTGCACATAACTAGGTATTCAAACATTCGTGAGATACTATTACACACTCATGTTTTATTACCCCTCATTATGCAACAGTTTCATAAACTACTATTATAGAACATTGGTCCGTAACCTTATCTAAATAAAGAGCACAATCGCGTTTACAAAAATGAGGTGTCGGTAAAGGTGTCACGAGTTTAGTTGTTTTTCACATCTCAAAAATGTCCAACGCGCCTAAAGAAATTTTCACTTTAACAAAACTGGCATTCACATTTCTTTAGAAACATTTGATTGATATGAAATCGTTATTAGCATTACAAGCCGCACATTTCGCCATTTTATAGGGTTCCGTACCTCAAAAGCAAAAAACGGAACCCTTATAGGATCACTCGTGTGTCTGTCTGTCCGTCTGTCACAGCCAATTTTCTCCGAATCTAATGGACCGATTTAGTTGAAATTTGGTACACAAATGTATTTCTGTGACCCAAACACGGATGTGTAACGTAAATAAAAGAAAAATTAATATGGGGGACACTTTTGGGTGAAAACAAGAAAATTTAAAAAAAAAACGTTTTGCAAACTGTACGATGTGACATAACAAACGAAAGGGCTTGTTGCGGATCTCAAATAGGTATATTTATTTTATCATTTTAAAATAAAAATATTTAATAAAATATTTGCCATTCCCCCTTATCTCCGAAACTACTGAGCCAATTTTTAAAAAAAATACAGATAAACAAATACCTGTAAGAGAAAAGAATTTGCAGTTGGAATGTATGGGAAAACATGTTTTTCAACTACGATGTAAATTTTGTTTTTGGAATAAATTCATCCCAACTACGGAACCCTTAATTATGCGTGGTCCGAGACACACCTGAACGGTTTTATTATGCAATCAAATGGGCAAAACTTCAGACTCCGGACTGTTAATTAAAATTTCCTCAGCAAAAATAACAATACTTAACACATTTTTTCCAAGAATTAGAACAATAACAGTCCTCCTCTCGGTGAGAGGGAGTGGGCCGTAATCCACCACGTGGGCCCAGTGCGGGTTGGTGGATGTCACATGTTTTCGAATTTTTCGTTCTAAGACATGCCGGTTTCCTCACGATATTTTTCTTCACCGTTTTGAGAGCAGTGGTGATGAAATAATTTACACACAAGTAAAGCGCCTGTCTGGGTTCGAACCTACGACCTACAAATTCGTAAGTCGTGTCCGTTACCACTGGACCACCAGTGCAGTTGTTCCAACAAATAATAAGTATCTACTTATTTTTAATTAGCTAGAGGTAAGGCAGCCTTTTCCAATCTTTTTCAGACGGAGTTTCAAAGACAAATTAAGATAGTCACGGACACAACTAAAATAAATTTTTCGTAGGTATTTTTGAAGTAAAAACTTCTTTAGTCGCGTTGGGCAGTTTTGAGATGGGAAAAAACAATTGAACTCGCGACACCGTTACCGACACCTCATTTTTGTAAACGCGATTGTACTCTTTATTACCCGACTGCCCCAGAAGGAGGGTAATGTTTTTCGAGAGCATGTATGTATGTCTATTTCTTTGGCACGCTCTGTAGCCTAAACGGCTTGATGGATTTTAACATGTTAGGTGTCGTTAGATTCGTCTTAATTGTGGAAGTGACATAGGCTATATAATATTTATATATTGCATCTGCAAATACAAAAAAAGGGAAGGGTAGGTTTAAAAAAAAAACTACATTATTGGTATCAAATAAAAGCTAGTAGTAATGAGTAGTATAAAACTAAAAATCTTGAAAAAAAATTATTTAAAAAACAAAATTTACACCATAATTTCAGGTACCTTGGTTTGTCCCCCGCCTGCAATACCAAAATTCTATAGATTATAATGCTTGTTTTTTCTCTTTTCAGTTATGTGTTTTTGCAGTCGGGTTTTTTGTTTTTTTAAATATTGTTTTTTTTAGATAAGGTTACGGATCAATGTTCTATGCAAGTATTTTTTTTCCACCAAGGCGATTTTGTTCAAGTTTTCACTTCTGTCGGCACTCCCGGAGTGCCATTGTTTTTTTCTTTATTATATTTACATACATATTAATTATATTATTAAACACCTAATTTTTTTGTTTTATTGTGGCCCATCGGCATTAGGAACAGGTTTCAAACTGCTGGTGGTCAGGGCTCTCTATTTAGATTTTTTATTTTGTTTTTTTTTTATTTATGTATGTACACACAATAAAATATATAGGAAATCGACGCGTAACTAATATTAATTCATTAATTTTAATCCTTGGGACCTTTTTAATATCAAACACAACTGCGACAAAAAATCCAAACAAATGCACTCAATATTTTAATGCTAAAATGTTTAATAAAAACCAACCAATTCTCAAACAAATTCAAACAAAGTGACAGATTGAGCATAAAATAGCAGATAATCTAAAACTTGGAATAAAATGCTAATTTAATTCATGTTTTTGAAAAAGTTTTCAGTCGACATGCCAACTCTTTTAGAGAAAAGATTTTAATGCAACCGCGCGTTGTACAGAATAAAAAAACAAAAGAAGAAAAGTCTTAAGAAATATTTATGGAAATAATTTCTATGTAACTGTTGCCATTTTTCCTCTCTGCATCACCCTAAAAAAATAATTAGTTGACTGGTAGAAAATGCCTCATGCATTAAGTCCGCCTTTGAAAGGTATTTTTTTTTTTTACTTATGCATAAAGTTTTAATAAATAAATAAATCTTTAGTTCTGCTTATGTACAGGCATAAGTGATAAAAAGTAAGGTACAAATACATAGAAAGTTTTCAACTGAATAAATTATTCGGTAAAGTTAGGAGACTAAATGTTTTACGTAAACAGCCATTTGTGTAGGAATTGAAAGATTTCTTTTAAAATAAATAATCTAGGAAAAAAAATTAGTAAGTAACACTTACCGAACTTAAAAATTCAGGAACAAATCACTTCACAACGAATAAATTCACTAATTTGCTAAACAAAATAATCAATCAATATTAACTTTTAAATTGTCACTTTCAAATCAACAGCTTATTCTTCTTTCGAATTTTCCCGCTCGATGATTTTTTTTATCGCGCGCAGGCAACCGTTTCATTCAGCCAGCGATAGCGGACTGCCGAGAGTGTAATATAAAGCTCTCAATACACGGGACCAAAAGGTGTTTTGAGAGTTGTCGATCGCTGTGTAAGTTTATGGTGTAGGTACATAGTCTAAACAATAAATGATTTTGTTTATGATGTCTTTCTTTTGAAAATAAAACTCCTACATATTTTGCACGTATTGTTTGTTCAAGTTCAGCATATAAACACGTGATAGAACAAGTAAATAAGCTTTGTTTTCATTCACAGCGTCATTGTCCATGTGTCCTTTGGTAGCACACTAACCTTTTTGTTGGCTAATTTAAAATACTGGCAATTTTCGGTTAGGCCCACATCCAGCAGTGGACGTCTTTTACCTGATAGATGAGTATGAATAATATGGCCATCATTTTAGATGAGATTATATTAAATAAATAATAGATTATCTATTTATTATCTTTATTTTGTTTATCTTGGAGGCTTGTGGCTAAGTAATAACAACCGCATAGGTCGATCGATCAGGTTAAGCTACGCTTGCCGCGGTTGGTCAGTGGATGGGTGACCATCTTTAGATACCAAGACCCCTCCGTGCCTCGGAAAGCACGTTAAGCCGTTTGTCTCAGCTGTCATTTGTAGATCTTTGACAGTCGTTACGGGTAGTTAGAAGCCAAAAAAGTCTGACAACCAGTCTTAACTAGGGGTATCGTGTTACCTAGTAACTACGTTGTGAAGGTCCGATAGGCAGTCGCTCCATGTAAAATAGGTACCTACTGGTATTCAGCTGCATCCGGTTAGACTGGAAGCCGACCCCAACATAGTTGGGAAAAGGCTAGGTAGATGATGATCTTTATTTTGTTTTATCTCTGGTTTTTTGGCTGGCTGGAATACAAAATGACCCATTTAGAAACGCCTAAGGATTAAATAAATCTCTTAGTTCTTAGATACGGTCTTCTTATATGGAGTAATTTTTCTCAGACTAAAAATGTGTTCATAACACAAAAAAAATGTATCAGAGCAATCTGTGGGGTTGGACCGTTTAAATCTTGTAGACCTTTGTTTAAGAAATTGAGATTACTAAACTCTACCTAGTCTATACATATTAGAAATATGGTTATTTGTTAAAAAGCATTCCGAGCTAATAAACTAAAGCCATTTAAAATTAAAAAAATCCTTTCAAGAGATCCAACCCGACTGGCTGTCATAAGATGTAGATGCACACTATTTCAGAAAAAAAAAAATATAATTAATAATAATAATAATTGCCCCACTGTCGTATCTCTACGTTGACGTCGTGGTGGGGCTTGCGCGCTCCGAACTCTAAGCCTGTGCCGGTAGTTTGCCGGAACAGGTCTGGGATTAGGAGCCAGACCAAGAGAGATACAAAAACCCGCAAGGCAGCATGTGGCGAGCTGTTGAGCAGTAGCAACCCCACGGACCCTATCTCCCGGGAGAAATCTTGTTCCTCACCTCTGGCTTGCCATTATTGGCCGGCTGGAGTGAACACTGACGAGGAACAGAGCTCCCGCCTCATTCTTGCCTTAATTGGCCGGCTTGAGTGGAGATTCGCAAGAGCAAACGTGCTCGGAGGAAGGAAGTACTTCCAGTAAGATGCTGGTAGGGATCTTGACCGTATTTCTGGGATTGTCCTGATAGCCGTGGAATACGTCTTCACTCCTCATAAGCACCTCAGGACGTGCTGCCCCCTTGCCGCTACGACACTATGTGCTAGCGACCGTTTTCGGGGGCCCATTATTGAGCATGCAAGTCACCCCCTGCCATTTTATCTGTGTATTTTATATAAAACATTGATCAGGCAGGAGCCATAGTCTTTCCACAGTCCTAGATAACCAGTTCACTTTAGCCATCCAAACCCATAACCCAATATCTTTGTTTCCATATCCTGCTATAGTCCTACAACAACCGGGGGTTGTCCTTGGATGCACTTACGTAGTGCGGACAAGGATAATCGTCGGTTGGTGCCTCATTTAATTAAAAATGTCTAACGGGCCTCTGCGAGTTGGCTTCGGCCCCTCGTACGCCTTCCAAAGGTCCCGAGACCCCAGGGTCCCGAGATGTGTCAAAGACATATGAAAATAATAATTGTAATAATCCATTTAATTCAGGCGACGCAGGCCCATAAATAAATACCTTAACCTAAACATACATATATATTTTTTTTAAATAATTATAACAAATAACTATTGTACACGAAGTGATGACTGTGTCGGCGTCGTCTTGCGCTGCGGGGTGTCGCGTAACCTTCCACGAAATCGTCGGTGAGCCAAACCTTTCGGCCAAAACTTTTCTTTCATGAAGGTTTCTAGGTACTGAGTTGGAACCCGCACCACAAACGACTTGAAGTTTATGTTATGGCGCGACTCCAACTTCTCCGCTCTCAAGGTCCACTTGGTCTTGGTTCTAATGTATTCCACGATGTCTTCAGTAATCGTGGAGTGATGCAGACGGGATACGTAAGTCTGTCAAAATCTATAACCAAGTACTACACACAGACCAGACACACTACAGATCAGAGAGCTGCCACAAAATTCCTTTAAAAATAAACTTACGAAAAGGCTCTTTAAAATGCGTTCTACACAAAATGTGAATTCTTAAAGTATAAGCAAAGTTCCAAATATGATCTCTTTAGTATAAATTAATTATATTATAAATAAAAAAAAAAAACATTTAATTCAGACAAAACCCATATTATATAAAATAAAATTTCACTATATGTAATTTTTTTCATATTGTGTAAAAAAAAAAATACTATGATAATCTGAATAGTAGATACCTATCTAATAATTGAAGAGTTTTTGTATATTTTTTTTTTTATAATTTTAACATCGTGGTATTTTTTGCATGCTGAAATAAGTTAGCAAAATAATTATAAGTAACTATTTATATTTAAAACCTTAGTAACATATTTTATGCAAAATAAAAAAATTATAATTTTATTATCCCCTTGACTGTCTGAGTGGGACTCATTGAGTTAGATAAAGATTCAAACGGTTTTTCGAACAAAATACAATATTTATATTTTTAACCTAAACTCAATTACTAAGTTACTTAGAATAAAACATACAAAGATATATAATTAAAGATACAAAATAAACCATTAGTATTCTAAAAGCTTTGTTAAGTAATAAATAATTGGTTTGAAAAAACCGAATAAAAAAAAAGTACTAAAGGTAAAAACGTTTCAATTCTAATAATGTCTATGCGGTTTTAAAATAATCGTTCTTTAATTAAAATCGCTTTCACAACAAAATCTCAAAAACCATTTCTTTTTAATTTCACAGAAAAGGTTTTGTTATTGCAATCACACTTTTTGGTTGGCAGATGCTATGCCAATTTAACGAGTGTCAAAGTTTCGACGGATTTAAACTTTATTGGAGAACTACCTCGATTATTCCCATTCGATTTTAAATTCTTTGAAAGACAGACTATTTGAACGGAATAAATTAATGTTATTAATAAGAAAAGAAGTTCTAAGATTTTGGACAACGCATTTGAATATATTTTAATTTAAAAAAAAACGTGTGGCACTCGGGGACTGCCGCATGCCGCAGTAAAGTTATTGCATAAGCATTTGTAACCTCCATACTTCTTATTTGTCAACGCTACACTTGGGATGACGACGTGATGCCATAAAACAAAAATCACGTTCCCATGACAACATCACGTTGTCATGGGAACCGTCATTACATGGTAGGCGGAATGGGGGGTGTTAGGTTTTATTTTCGTTACGGAATTTCTTGATTCGGTCGCCGCGCTCAAAGCCCGCGATAAAAGCTATGCAATAGCTTAAAAATTGCCACTATCACAGATTATTTGGAAAAATTGGATTTTCTCATAGTTTGAAGTTGCAATTAAATAAACAAATTCTAAGGGGAAGCTATTTTTGTCATGCTCAAAGAAGCACCTGAGTAGTGAGAGACGTATAAACACTAGACTCTAGTAGAGGAAGCCTTGTACTGCATAAAAACCTCAAATCAAATTACAGTTAACACGCAGCTTTGTTTTACTAAGAAAAAGAAGTTTCTTTATTTTTTCGAATTCGAATTTCAAATATCGACAAACGATCCAAATTGAATTGCTAATACGCAGCAGAAAAAAATAAAACTATTAAATCTGAACTTTCTGTCCTTTTCGAATTCGGTTTTCGAAAATTGACATCTTCTACGTACATTATTTGTGAATTAATTTGTCGTTAGGAAATAAAGGATCCAAATGGAATTATGTACTAATGACTACCCCTCAAGGTCATAGGGTAAATGATGTCAGAACTCAGCGGATCTAATCAATCATAATTTGACACACTGTGCGTCCATCAATGACGTGTTTGGGTTCATCTCGACTAGGGATGTTATTTATAGATATGAAATTTCGGATCTGGATGCGGATACGGATGTAGAAATAATTATAAACTGGTTTCGGATACTGTTACGGATACGAAATTATTTTGGATTATCCGTAAGTTTCGGTTAGTTTCAGGATATTAGATTTTTAAGAAATTTTAAAAGTAAAACAAATAACATAACAAATAAATTTTAAAAACATACAAGTGACGCGCGCGACTAATTTGTCGGCTCGGTCGGGCAGAAAATCCTGTCATAACGTGTTTCATTGAGACTCCGCCCCTATCCGATATTATCCGAAAATTGTATATCGGATTCGGTTACTGTTACCGATAGATTTTAATTTCGGATATCCAATAGTTACGGTTACGGAGCTCCTTAACATCCCTGATCTCAACTCACTGTGTGTAATAGACGGGGAGTTTCATGGTTTACTTGACTTTTTTATTTCGGAAGGTACACACGGCTACACATCAAGCTACACATTTCCAGTATAAGCTGACCTCGCATTGTACGGAAATCTTATACAATGAGAGATCAACATGAACTGGAAATGTATAGCTTGATGTGTAGGATTTCAATTTTCAGAGTGGCATTTTGTTATTGAGTTTTCCAGAGTGGTCATGTAGGTACCTAAAGGTTATGTGAATATAAATTTGATTGATTTAGGCTCAAATTATTAGGTTGGGTTATGTTAGGTTAAAATAAGAACAGCTGTTAAAATCGAGTCTTTTACTTACTTTTATTACCTACCCACGAATTCTTAACGTAATTAGGTTTTCTAAGGGCCTGTGCCCTCTGACGGCACGGCGCGGCATCCTTCGGCAGCACTACATGCATGCGTATTGTGACGACAACGATGCCGCGGTATACTTAGGCATGCCGCGACGTCCTTACGCATTATCATAGAAATTTTAAACACAATAAAATTATCAGATAAAAAATTAACAGTTAAATACAATTAAAATCAACGCAGTCAAAATGCAATTAATAAATACGTAATAGTCAAAATAAGATCAAAATGTCAAAATACAATTCATTTGTCAAAATACAATTCAAATGTCTAAATTCAATTCAAATGTCAAAATACAATTCCAATGTCAAAGTACTATTCAAATTTCAAAAAATACCATTAAAATGTCACAATACAATTACAATGTCAACCAAAATACAATAAAAAGTCATTTTGGTCGATATAATTAAAATGTTCAAAATTCAATTTATTTAATTCAGTCATTTAGAAAATATTAATGGAGTAATAACATTTTTCCACTAGAAAAGCTTCATACTAATTAAGTTATATTCCTATTCGTCGCGTAAAAATCCCTTGCCATGCCGTGCCGTTGGAGAGTGCCATTTTCCTGTGGCTACAATACACACAACATGAGACTTATGCCCATTTTAACTAACGTCAGGTTAATCAACGCGTGGTTAAGTAATGCCAAACGTAACCAAATCCCTAAGAGCCTGTGACTGAGAGAGCGAGACTGTTCAAGCTGTCGCTTAAAACCAGCGCTGGGGCTCTGTCTAGCATAGGGTCGCAGCATTATGCTGAGCGATGGCCGTTTTATTTAGATGTGACGCATATTTTCCCCTAAATTGTTATTTTCGTGTTTTGTTCTTTCTTTGTGTCATGTTTATTACCGCAAATAAACATATTTTCTTTCTTTCTTTGCACACGATGCTTATGTAATTTTGAATTTCAAAAAATGCTGATTCTCAGCCTAATTTGAATATTAACTTTAGATTTAATTTTCTGTTTAACTTTTTGACCATAATATACTTTATTTCTTGTACAAAAAGTTGGCAACCCTACCGCTAGGTGTAAGTGACCATAGATTAAGAAAGAGAGAGAGGACCAAAGACTCGCGAGGTAGGCATCAGGTGGATTATCGCCCACTTTCGTTGCTAACCTAAAAAAAACCGGCCAAGTGCGTGTCGGACCACGCACAATGAAGGGTTCCGTAGTTGGAATGAATTTATCCCAAAAACAAACTTAACTTTGTAGTTGATAAACATGTTCTCCCATACGGAATGTTTTTGTGATATGTATGCGAACGTAAGGACAAGTGAAACGACAGCTAGCTAGTAGTACACTGAGTTTATTTGGCAAGTAACATGAGTTATATAGAAGGGATTGCAGACACCTTCATATTCATTAATAACAACATAACATCTCCCCTAGCTTGACAATATAAACATAATTTCTTTTCTTTAATAAAAACGCTTATAATCTACCCTTGGTATAGGTCGCAGTTGTTTGCCTTCGTTTGTAAGTCTTTCTGGCTGCGGTATCTGACCTGAGCCAGGCACTACGTCATCTTCATGAGGAGCTTCTGTTTCCACTACTTCTTCCCTCTCTCTATTTCCCTCCCTTATCGTGTCTGATTTATCATCGTCTGTTTGGGGTGTTGGATTTGGTGGTGAAGTTCCTTGTGGCGTAATGTCTTCATATTCAATCGGGCAATCACCTGACCCGGGCGTAATTCTTGCTGTACCTTTATACGCTAATAGTTGGTTTTTATGTTTTTTTACATTACAAGAAGTTAAACTGTCCTTAACAATATATATTACTTTTCCGATTTTTTTGATTATTACACCTTTTTGCCATGTTCCTTTTTTACATATGGTATTTTTTTTATATAATACATAGTCTCCAGCCTTAAAATATTTAGTTTCCTTCTCATCTGGTCGCTTAGACTGCAAACACGTCATCGTCACTCTCGCCCGACCCGCCAGTTCCTACGAAATTTAACCTTTTGCACATTCGGCGTAGATGGCCTTTTACATTGCACTTTTTGCAAGTATAACTTGCAAACCGACACTGAGACGTTTTATGATTTTTGTACACGGAACACTTTTCTTTGTTAACACTGGATTCGGTTGTGGTAGTCGCGATCTTGAACAGCGGCTCGCTTGACGGTGAAACTTGCACCGATGCCCCTAATGATGCTGCTGCTCCCTTGCGTGCACTGCACACGCTCTCCGCCAACTCCACTGCTTTTGCCAGTGTTAACTCTTGAAGGTTACGTGCGAAAAGTTTGTCCTTCTCCGGTCCCGGCAGCATACCCATAACGAACCGGTCACGTAGCGCTTCTTCCACGTTTAGAAACTCGCAATGTGTGGTGAGCCCACGAAGCCTCGCAGCCCACTGCGAGAATGTTTCTTCCTGACCTTGACTTGCCGCATAGAATTGATAACGCTCGCCAAATCCGCATTTCTTTGGCGTAAAATGGCTATCGAGAAGTTTGAGAATGTCTTCGTATGGCACCTGCGTTAGTTCCTTCGGTAACGCTAAATCAGCCGTGAGTTTGTAAGTGCTGTCGGCGAGTGCACTCAGCAATATTGCCCGTCTTTTCACCCCCTTCGGATCCTTTACATTGTCAATGTCGTTCGCAATGAACCATTGTGAAATTCGCTGCTTATAGTTTTGCCACGTGTGAGTTACATGGTCAAAACTCGACAAAATTCCAAAGTGAGACATGTTTCTTGTATTTATTTTAAATCGTGGGTACTCGTCGCCACTGATATGTATGCGAACGTAAGGACAAGTGAAACGACAGCTAGCTAGTAGTACACTGAGTTTATTTGGCAAGTAACATGAGTTATATAGAAGGGATTGCAGACACCTTCATATTCATTAATAACAACATAACATTTTGCAACTGCAAAGTTAAGTTGGTCGATTATTACTCGATAACTAGTAAAGCCTACTTAGCTGTGATAGTTTTCCTTTTAATTTCGTTATATAAACTATTGATGTGATTTTTTTCACACATCCAAAATCGACCATTTAGCTGGCAGGCACTTGACTCTAACAAAAATTAGCACTTTAAAGCTTAATATTTTGCAAACGGATCCCTGAATCCAAAAATGGTTTTCACAAACTCGTAATGTTTTTGTAAGACCTTTCCAATGATACCCCACACTATGCGATAAAAAAATAAAACATCACCACTTTACGTGTATGAGAGGTACACTAAAAAAAAAATGTTTTTCATAATTTTGTTTTACCACTTTGTCGGCGTAATTAATATTTATACTTATGCTAAATTACAGCTTTCTAGTACTAAGGGTCTCGGAGCTAGACCGCGGACAGACAGACAGACAGACAGACAGACAGATAGACAGACAGACGGACATGATGAAACTATAAGGGTTCCTTGTTTACTACGGAACCCTAAAAAACCGGCCAAGTGCGTGTCGGACCACGCACAATTCATTGTGCGTGGTCCGACACGCACTTGGCCGGTTCCGTAGTATAACAAACTTAACATTGTAGTTGAAAAACATGTTCTCCCATACGGAATGTATGAGAGAACATGTTCTCCCATACGGAATGTATGAGAGAACATGTTTTTGCAACTGCAAATCTAAGTTGGTCGATTATTACTCGTTAACTTGTATAGCCTACTCAGCTGTGATAGTTTTTTTTTCATTTCGTTATATAAATTACTGCCGTGTTTTTTTTTTCACACATCCAAAACCAACCATTTAGCTTGCAGGGGGGACACTTAACTATAACAAAAATTAGCACTTCAAAGCTTAATATTTCGCAAACGGATCCTTGAATCCAAAAATGGCTTTCACACACTTACAATACTTTTGAACGACCTTTCCAACGACACCTCACACCAAGGGATAGACGAGAAAAAAAACATCCGCACTTTACGCGTAGGGAAGGCACCCTTTAAAAAAAATACAAGATTTTATTTTACCACTTTGTCGGCGTGATTAATATGTAAACCTATCCCAAATTACTGCTTTCTAGTACTAAGAGTCTCTGAGCTAAGCCGCGGACAGACAAACAGACGGACATGGTGAAACTATAAGGGTTCCTTGTTGAGTACAGAACCCTCTTCTTTTTGGTACTTCATTACTGACGGCCTTCGTGGCTTTGTGTATGATGTCCACTTCGTTCATTTCTCAGCTTCTCTCAGAGCGGTCGCAACAGAGAGTCCAGTGAGGACGGTTACTTGGTCTGACCACCGGCCGCGAGGTCTTTACCCATCTACCTTGCCCATCACCACTAGCCCTACGGAACCCTAAAAATATTTATTTATTTATAGTATAATCAATGACACAAGTAAGAGCTTTTCATTGTGATATCATTGCGAATGTACGAACGAATAATGTATTTATAAATTGTAGTACATTATTTCCGAAATGAGGGAAAGATCGTATCTTTATACGTACCTCTACATTTATGTAGGAACGTTATTAATAAAACTGAGAGATATTTCTCGACGGCATGTGAAGTTAAGTCAGAGGCCCATGGGCGGCTTTAAAACTCTGACACCAGATTCAGATTCAGATTTATTTTGCCAACAATGTAGGTACAGGTATAAGATGGTACATCACTAAGTTTTTCCGCTACATTCTACCTTACGGCATGCAAAGTCGTAAAAACAAAAAAAAATACAGTTTTTAAACAAATCATGCAGTCGTAAAAACTAACGATACAATTTTTATCTAAATTAACAATATTAATAATTAAGTCATTCTGATATAATATAAAATTATCGAATACGTCATTTATATTTTTTATAGTTATATATTTTTATCATTTAAAAAGTCAGATCAAGTTATCAGTCAAATTAAAATAGGCAAAAAAATAAATTAATCAATAATAATAAAGAAATACATAATGTCAATAATTAAATATAAAGATTAGGGTCATTTAAAAAATCATTAATTGAATAGTAACACTTATCAAGCAATAAGGCTGTCAGTTTCTTTTAAAACATTTGGATTGAGTAATTTAAAAAAATATTTGGTGCCCATGCCGAAAACACTTTTCGTTAGTAAAGCTGTATTGTAACTACCATTTTGTAATAGGTTCTTATATTGACTTCTAACAGGTTAGTCACTAACCACACGAAAATAAATTTTAATTTGTTTTTATTTTATTGTTATTTATTTTTTATTAATATTTTAATGAGTGTGTTTTAGTTTAATTTGTGATTTCCTGTGCGAGTCTCAATAAATACTTTTTCTTTCTTTCTTTCTTTTCTAAGAAGATTAATAAGACTGGTAAAATTCCATTATTATAACCGGCCAAGTGAGTCTGACTGCTCGCTCTTTGACTTTGCTAAATAAGCGTCGCTTACGAAAGTGAACATTATTTGTATAGTATTTGTTTGTATGTATTTATGTCCATGTTCGATTGAAACGCTTGCTCACATTCTCATAGACGAATATGAACATTACATTCACAATAATTAGATTCATATTCGTATGAGTTAAGTCAAAGTGCGTTCTGCGAATCTCACTAAACCACTAAAGTTTATGTTCCACCAAAAAGGAATAGCTTACCGTCTTATGATTATTTTCCACTAGCTTTTGCCCGCGGCTTCGCCCGCGTAGACGTCGTAAAATATCTCACGGGAACGTACTACCGGAATTACCTTTTTGTTACAGCTATAATATAGTTCACTCGCAAATCAAAACAACAATAAAGTACTTAGTTCTGAATTCAAATTATTATACACGACAAATCTAATAATTGATGGACGTGGAAATTAGCATTCGTTTGTATTCGGAAATGCGATGATACCCGAGGGACGTTAAGAAAATAGATCGAGTGTACATGGTTAATCACAGGCGGTTTAGACTATTTATTTTTTAGATTATACTTAAAGTAACTACATTAAAGGTTCTGCCCACAGGTGCAAACACAACCTCTAAGATCAATTCCCGCTGTTTTCAGTGACTGATTCTGAGACTTATTAATCTTCATTGCGAAACATACGTTAAGGCCTGAAACTGCGTTAAGCGGACGTCCGCGCGGTTCCATACAAAAGTGCTCCGTTGCGGAACAATCACGGGCGTCCATCGCGGGGAAGCGGGTCCCGCGCTCGCGCCACGTGTCCCGCCTCCGTGCGACGGACGCCCGCGCGGGGGCACGCGCGTTGCCCGCCAGCGGTGTGGCCAGCGGTTTTGCAATGTAATCCTATACTATTAAACGAGCAATATTTGTCTATATATATATTTGTAATCACGTTCTCGAAAACGGCTATAACGATTTCGATGAAAGTTGTAATATTTAAATAGGATAAACCCCTATTTAAATATTGCAACTTTCATCGAAATCGTTCTAACGGGGAGCGAAAAATCGAATTAGCTAGGTCTCAAATGTCTCATATCTGGGAAAATTCGTTTTCTCCGTATTTTCACCCGAGCAGAGCTCGGTCGCCCAAAGTTTAAGTACGCGACCAGGAAGAAGAGGGTTCTGTACTCAACAAGAAACCCTTATAGTTTCACCATGTCCGTCTGTTTGTCTGTCCGCCGCTTAGCTCAGAGACTCTTAGTACTAGAAAGCAGTAATTTGGGATGGGTATACATATTAATCACGCCGACAGTGGTAAAATAAAATCTTGTATTTTTTTTAAAGGGTGCCTTCCCTACGCGTAAAGTGGGGATGTTTTTTTCTCGTCTATCCCTTCGTGTGAGGTGTCGTTGGAAAGGTCGTTCAAAAATATTGTAAGTGTGTGAAAGCCATTTTTGGATTCAAGGATCCGTTTGCGAAATATTAAGCTTTAAAGTGCTAATCTACTAGTACTACTCCTTGTGCCAGTCACTACTGTCATACTGTGTGACTGCCTGGGGAGGAGCAACAAAAACATCACTTCTACCACTGGAGACGACACAAAGAGCTGTTTTGAAGGTGATGCTACGCAAACCGTTTAGGTACCCGACACAACAATTATATCAGGACTGCAAGTTGCTCACTGTCAGACAACTCTTTGTTTTCCGCTCGACTCTTCGCAAACATGCCTCCGTCCCACCAAGACAAGTACTCCTTACTCGACGTAGGTCTGTCCGAGTATGTCAAGTCGACCGTTACAGGACCACATTTGCTACCCACCAATATTTCATCCTAAGTTCTAGAATATCGAATAATTTTTTTTTTTTGAAGTTTATTGTAAACTTCAAAAAAAAAAAATTATAAATAATCTTAACCATTTTGAATTAAAAAGAAAATTGTTAAATTTGCTATTAAATATAAGCTATTGCGATACAGAGGAACTCATTTATTCTACGAATTAACGTTTAAAATAACAATTTTTTTAACTTAGTTTACCACACTTTCTCTCACTCACTCACACTCATACACACACACACACCCCCACACACACCCCCACCCATACACACATACACAACCATACACCAACAAATCAGTTTAACCCCATAGCAACACACTCACACACAATTAACCAGTAAATCCATTCAATTAATTTGTTAACATCAGAATTATTACGCAATTATAAATATTTTGTAAAACGTGTCAATCCCACTAAAGAACACTGTCCTTCAAGATACAGGATTTTCCTAGTTTGAAGGGCAAGGGTCTTACTCATTGTAATAGCCATACCCATCCCATAGTTTAAACTACACTGATGTTACCAAGGCTGTCTTTGGTAAATAAATTATTACTTATTACTTACTTACTAATTTTTTAACCGACTTCAAAAAAAAGGAGGAGGTTCTCAATTCGTCGGGATATTTTTTTTTTTTATTTATGTTCCCCGATTACTCAAAGATGGCTGGACCGATTTAAAAAATCATTTTTGTTTTAATTATTACTACCGAGTTCCAAGTCAATTCGACTGCTTGTTAAAATATTTTCGTACAAACTTTGACAGCCCTTAAACCCTTTTTGAGGGAAATCTAATAACTTTCTTATTCACCACCACTTCAATTCCTTTAAAGGGTAGTTTCCGAAAATTTACGATTACGTTGTTTATTATTATTATTTAGATAGGCATTCGAGCCAATTTTCAAGTTTTTAGATAAGGAATAAGATTTTTCATATAAACTATATCGCCATTTTCACCCCCAAAGAGGATATTTTTTTTTAAAGTCTGTGACTACTTTTCCTTTATTATTCGACTTATAGGTGATATACCATTTTTCAAGTTTAGGGGTAGATTTTTGAAAAACCCTGATAATAAACGTTATTCTTTATTTTCGGTTTGAGTATAAATACTGAGTCGGACAGCGCGGCGCACTATGGGACCAAACGGTGCGTTCCATCTCAAAAATCTATAACTTTTTTGTTACTTGACATTATGAGTTAAAATTTTGTATACGTATTCCTGAATACTTATGCTATTAGATTACACTGCTACTTTAAAAATTAAATTTATTTAATAAAAAAATTACAAAAATAAAATGTTCAAAATGTTCATACAAAAATTAAATTAAATTATTAAAATTAATTATTTGCTTACATTAGGTTAAATTAAAATTATGAATAAGTTAATAACTACGTAATTACATAATTTTAAACTAAAAAAAAACATCCATTCATGATAAAGAAACACATTATTCTATTCATCACTTGTCAATACTAAAAGCTACTAACTAACTACTTGACGAAACTAAAGAGAGTTTCGTCAAGTAGTTCTTTGGTATCACAATACTATTGTTAAGCTAGATATATAGGGACCAGAAGTATACAACAGGATGTGCAGAACGTCTTCCATTGTGGCTGACCTGGAACACTTTCGAGCGTGATTTAACCTATATTTCTTATTACGAGCTTCTTGAGCATCTTCAGATAATTGGCCTATTGGTAAAACTGCAAAATGCTCGATTATTTTGGCACCATGTTTAAGAATTTTGTGGACTGCAGATGGCATATAGTACCAGTTATATTTACTCACATATAACTGTGCAGTCCCCAGCGTATATTCACCAAACTTTACTACTGCGTTTACAGAAAATCACGATGACATGGTTTGCAGAATTATGTATAATCTCTTGATAAAATCTTTATCAATACCCGTGATTTCTGCAGAACATTGATAGTTTTGGAAGAATCTCCTTGCAGTATTTCCATCATTGCTGTTTCCGGAACCTTAACGAGGTTTATCAATGTGTAAACCAAGCAATTCCCGGAAACGAGTTTTGACTCCCGCCGAGTCTGTCTTTTTAATACGACAGGCAGTATGGGTCTTAGAGATCTTGAAGGTTCACTTTGGCACTTATATTCGTTACGGTTATGCTTGACGCAAGAGGATAGCAATCCTTCTTTGCTTCAGCCAGTTTGGTATCATGGAAATACAGAAACTAAGTTCTTCTCAACATGTCTCGGCATCAGGTAGGAATATTGAGCTTTGGATTGATCGGTTATATATCGCGTCGAAAATGAACGAATTCACTAATTTTTTCAGCAAATTCACAGTTACTGAAGGAAGGTATACGGACACTTTGACGAACACGCTAAAAACCCGAGTTTTGTAGGTCCCTAGTTTCAGTAACTTGTGCAAAACCAATGAGAAAATTGATAAAACATATCTCACAGGAATGCTGTAACCAATACTGATTATAATTACTACAACATATAAGAACTTAGCAATATCATTTTTATCAAACGTGTGGTTAAAATGATCACCGCAAAAAAAATCTTATTTGCAAATATTTTTGTTTTAACATACCCTTTGACACCCCGCAATCTCCCTTTAGAGGATAGTTTATAAAAACAAAAAATAACAAACTATATAATTTATTTAGATTCGTGCCAAGTTTCGGAATAAGATTTTTCATACAAACTTTCATCACTATTTGACTTCCATAGGGGTTGAATTTCGAAAAATCCTTCCTCATTTCTTGTCTATATTATTTATAATGGGAATCTATCTGCAAAATTTCAGTTTTCTAGGTCCAAGGGTTTGGGCTGGGCGTTAATGAGTCAGTGAAATGAAATAAAATGAAATTGTTTATTCTGTAAATAGGATATCGGAATCACTTTTACACGTAATATACAAAATAAGCTAGATGAGTTCGGCGTTTCCTAATATGACTACTCTGAGAAGAAAGGCCGAAACAAACTCAGAGGTCGCAGTCTCTTTTAAAGTCCAGACATAATCTTGGTCAGGCCATATGAGGACCATGTAGATTAGTGTCTGAAATGGTCTTTTGAGGAAAGAACCACACAGATTTAAGTGGACCTGTCCAGTCAGTGCAAGCATTTGTTAGTAATTGTGGAGCTCAACTCGACGAACAATACCAAAGAAAGAACATTTGGGTAGGCCGCATAAAGTACTCAAAACTGCCAGATTATCATTAGAAGTAACTGAGAAAAATAAATATATGTATATATATGACTTACATAGTCCTCACATTCACAATAATTAAAATAATAATTGCCTGTATCTCTACCTTGACGTCGTGGTGGGGCTTGCGCGCTCCGAACTCTAGGTCTGTGCCGGTAGAGTTTACTTTGCCGGCACAGGTCTGGGATGAGGAGCCAGACCAAGAGAGATACAAAAACCCGCAGGGCAGCATGTGGCGAGCTGATGGGCAGTAGCGACCCCACGGACCCTATCTCCCGGGAGAAGTCTTGTTCCTCACCTCTGGCTTGCCTTCATTGGCCGGCTGGAGTGAACACTGACGAGGAACAGAGCTCCCATCTCATTTTTGCCTTAATTGGCCGGCTTGAGTGGAGATTCGCAAGAGCAAACGTGCTCGGAGGAAGGAAGTATTCCAGTAAGATGCTGGTAGGGATCTTGACCGTACTTCCGGGATTGTCCTGATAGCCGTGGAATACCTCTCCACTCCTCATAAGCACCTCAGGACGTGTTGCCCCCTTGTCGCTACAACACTATGTGCTAGCGACCGTTTTCGGGGGCCCATTATTGAGCGTGCAAGTCACCCCCTGCCATTTTATCTTTGTATTTTACATAAAACATTGATCAGGCAGGGGCCATAGTCTTTCCATAGTTCTAGATAACCAGTTCACTTTAGCCATCCAAACCCATAAACCCAATATCTTTGTTTCCATATCCTACAATAGTCCTACACAAACCGGGGGTTGTCCTTGGATGCACTTACGTAGTGCGGACAGGAATAATCGTCGGTTGGTGCCTCATTTCATTAAAAATGTCTAACGGGCCTCTGCGAGTTGGCTTCGGCCCCTCGTACGCCTTCCAAAGGTCCAGGACCCCAGGGTCCCGAGATGTGTCAAAGACATGAAAATAATAATAAAGTTATACTTCACAAAGTAAATATTCATGTCATTGTGTATATAATTTTAAAGTTAGCAAAATAAACAAAGTTCCGTAAGTAAAAAATAAAAGTAATAATAATAATTGGAGCAGCTTAATCCCAAGCCTTTTTGTCCTCAATGTATTGTGAAGGACGGCACGAATATATTGTGAAGGACGGCACGGTTGACATCTGTCGGGCATGCCACCGTCCCGGAGAATCAATCCGACACATTATTTCTGGCTGTTCTCGTCTGGCTAACGGAGAGTACTTGCATAGGCACAACCTTGTAGCCAGGATTATCCACCAGCAACTTGCTCTGAAATACAGTCTTGTGGCCGTACTATAGATACGTGCCCGACCCAGTCCTCGAAAACGGCAATATCACGTTGTATTGGGATCGATCTATCATCACTGACAGGACTATTGTTGCCAATAAGCCAGACATAGTGGTGATAGATCGATTAGAGCGTCGCACAATGATTATTGATATAGCGGTCCCGCATGACGAGAACCTCGTGAAAGCTGAAAAAGATAAACAGATTAAGTATCTTGACCTGGCTCACGAGGTTGTCGACTTGTGGGATGTCGATACAGCAATCATTGTGCCGATAGTCGTGACGGCCAATGGCATAATAGCCAAGAGCCTCGACCAACAGCTGAGGTGGCTCTCGTTAGGCAGCTGGATCAAGTGCTTGATCCAGAAAGCGGTACTCCTGGACACGGCGCGTATTGTTAGGTTTCTCTCTCAGGAGCCCTGACCACCGGTAGCTTGGACCCTGTTCCCGATACCGGTGGGCTACTATTTTTTTATATTTTTAAATGTTTATTTTTTTGTTTTCAGATGAATATTTAAAAATGTAAATAATATGTTTAGAAACGAAATAAAGGAAAATAAATTGGAGCAGCTTAATCCCAAGCCTTTTTGTCTTCAATGTAATCTTTAACGGTGTTAACGCAAATTATCATGTTTTATATTTTTAATAATTGTTAGGTGTAAGTTCTGAACTCAATAACCTAATCATATATTATCTGTGTTGTGTCGAAACTTAACTCACTACTTGCAACACTAGTTTATAGATTTTGAGAAAACTCTATGGTTGCTCTCTGCCACCTTGTCTATCGCTCGGGAAGCAAGGAGCGAACGGTCATATAATTGGTCACTGTATTAAATTCATTTATTCAGTTTTCAAGAAGAAGTTCTCATTAACAGTGTTCAAGTCACTTTGTCTATCGCTCGGGAAGCAAGGGGCGAATGGTCATATAATTGGTCATTGTATTAATTCATTTATTCAGTTTTCAAGAAGAAGTTCTTATTAATAGTGTTCAAGTCACTTTGTCTATCGCTCGGGAAGCAAGGGGCGAATGGTCATATAATTGGTCATTATATTAATTCATTTATTCAGTTTTCAAGAAGAAGTTCTTATTAATAGTGTTCAAGTCACTTTGTCTATCGCTCGGGAAGCAAGGGGCGAATGGTCATATAATTGGTCATTGTATTAATTCATTTATTCAGTTTTCAAGAAGAAGTTCTTATTAATAGTGTTCAAGTCACTTTGTCTATCGCTCGGGAAGCAAGGGGCGAATGATCATATAATTGGTCATTGTATTAATTCATTTATTCAGTTTTCAAGAAGAAGTTCTTATTAATAGTGTTCAAGTCACTTTGTCTATCGCTCGGGAACCAAGGAGCGAACGGTCATATAATTGTAATTCATTTATTCAGTTTTCAAGAAGAAGTTCTTATTAACAGTGTTCAAGTTACTGTCGATTGTGTATTGTTCATAAATTATATCAAGATACCAAAGGAAGGTCATCAGTTTTTCATTTCGCCACCCATGTTCACATTCAACATTCCGGTTGCGATTCGAACCCGCCAGCCGGAGTGAACAAACGGTATAAAAAGCGTTGACCGGTACTGCGATCATAGTGCTCTACTGTGGTGTTTGATCAAGCTATGACAGATCAATCGGGACTTTTCTTTTTATTTGTAAAAAAAATGAATAGATAGATATTCTAATTCGTTTGGTGGTGTGCGTTAATTCCAGTACATTTTGTATAATCTGTTCATTATTTATTTATTTATTTAATACTTCAAGCACAGAAATGTACAGAGGCGGACTTAATGCCATCATGTTCATCATGTTCATCTATTTATCAGACAAGCTTCTATTTGACGTTCATTGTAAATCTAATCTTCATCCGTTTGACGGAATATTATTATCACTCGAGACAATAACTGTCTTTCGTCCTGATACTTAAAAGCTCAAAATTTAATTAAGATGGGGAGTCGTTCTAAAGATAATCTATTTTATCGTACCTATTCGAAGTATTCCTTTGCTGGGTTTTATGGTACGGTTTTTTTGTATTATAAATGTATTTATACATTTTATCTACACCCACGCTATAAAACCTCTATAAAAGTTTATGAAACAGTTAGCTTATTGCCAACATTAAAACAGCCAGTGTCATAGTATGTATATTAGAAATATCAGCATTTTTACAAAGACATACATGCGTTATTTTAAGCAACATACCGAGGTTATACCAAGACAGAAAAGGGCTAGGTTTCGCAACCTCTTATATCATCCACCTAGTCATAAAGATATTTATAAGAAAAATGTGTTCAATATGTGTATTTTAATTTATAATACCCTACCTGCACGCGTAGCATGAACACCGTAGAAACGAGTTTTGTCGACGGAAGAATCGACAAAATTACAGATAAACAATCACTATCTGTCATTTTGTCTATTCTTCCGTCGACAAAACTCGTTTCTACGGTGGTCATGCTACGCCTGCAGACGAGTTTAAAGTGCTGCAGGGTAGTGTTTTTAAATCAAAATTGTCAGATTGGTTACACAAAAAGTGTTTCTACAGCATAAAATAATTTTTAGATCATACAAATATTTGTTGAGTATTAGTTAGTGAATTTATTGTAGATTAAAGGACATTTGTATATAATAATAATGCGTGATAATAATGTAATGATAGTGTAATGTAATGATAATGTAATGATAATGTATATGTACTAATAATAGAATCTGCACAATAATTGTGACATTTTAACTTTTATAATTTGCACGCTTGCTCGCAGGCAGAATACAATGACTTTAAGGCTGTAAGATCTTCCCTTGTAAACCGTGTATTTTTTTGCAAATAAACAATTTGAATTTGAATTTAGTAACCATAATAACCTACCTAAAGCCGACCGCGCGCACCAATCTGCTTCAGCGCGCACCGCTGACGCGCGCACTGTGCACGCTCAACAGTACCCTAATTGCGTAACTCATTTCGTAAACAATTTCGCTAAATTTGTTTCATTTTGACATTTCAACAACATTCATTGCGTTATTTACGTTGTTGAACAGATTTTTTTTCCAACTTATGAAGCAATGGATTAGAAATCTGTTTCAAATCGAAACAAACTGTGATTGTGTTGTATTACGCAATTAGGGTGCTGGTTAGCTGACGAAATTGACTTGTTTTCTTGTTCTCTGAACGACTTTACTTTGGCGACCTCTAGGGTGTTATGTTATAATTAATAATTTTGGTGTAAAGTTTGTTTAGTTTATTATGAATTTATTTAAGAATATTAGTTTTTTCTTTATATTTAGTTTATATTTAGTGACTAGAAAGTATGGAAATTTATATGTAGACTTAACTATCGCATTAGGGCAACCTGTAATGATAGTTTTAAGTGTTGTTATATAATAAATAAATGAATAAAATAAATAATATCATCCAAATGAGTGTTTCAATGTTGTACTAAACATTATACAACTCGAATTTCAAAAAAAAAGCGGCCAATTGCGAGTCGTACTCGCCCATGAAGGGTTCCGTAGCAGCAAGTAACATTGAATGAAAGGTAAATTGCGGTTTACGATTTATGACGTATTAAAAAAAAACTACTTGCTAGATCTTGTTCAAACCAATTTTCGGTGGAAGTTTACATGGTAATGTACATCATACATTTTTTTTAGTTTTATCATTCTCTTATTTTAGAAGTTACAGGGGGGGGGGACACACATTTTACCACTTTGGAAGAGTCTCTCGCGCAAACTATTCAGTTTAGAAAAAAATGATATTAGAAACCTCAATATCATTTTTGAAGACCTATCCATAGATACCCCACACGTATGGGATTGATGAAAATAATAGTACCTATTGCAAAATTTTATTACTTTGTTGTCTACAAAGAAGAGTGATACAAGCTTTGATAACACACCACCAGATATTTCTAATGCAGCAAAGGACATTTCTAACCAATTATTAACAGAAAAGTCGAGAAAACAATATTGTACAACACCCTAAGTATGGTTTCAAAACCTTTTATAGAGGATTCATATCATGGGTGTAGATAAAGTCTTGTATGCAACTGTATATGATTAGGTATACAATAAGAAAACAGACTGGCGTGATAGATGCCTTGTCCTTCGCACGAGGTCTGAAATGGAGGTGGGCGGGTCACGTGGCACGCTACACTGACAACAGAAGATTATAAGTATTTATTTAAATATATAACTATATCAAGTGCACTAATAACAATATAAAATATTCAAACTAATAAGTTAATAATCAATAATAATAATATATAATTTAATACAAAAATAAATAAATAGGTAATACATAAATAAATATAATAACTACTACTGCTGCAAAAAAAATAAATAATAATAATAGACAAATAGGACATAATTTAAATATTTAGTAATAAGCTTCCTCGCTCCTACTTATTCATAATTTTGCTGTGCCCGACAGGGTCCATAATTGTTTCAATTTATTTTTCCCTACCACCTGTATGTGTACATTATGGATTGCAATAAAGATAAACATAAACAGGTGGACTAAGATCGTGACTATGTGGAGAGGGCACAGAACAAGAGGGAGGCAGGACGGCAAAGGCAAGGTGGAAGGACGAGATAGAGACCGTAGGAACAATTAATAGGTCCAACCTCGCAAGGAATCGCGACGAGTGGCACTCTCTGGGGGAGTGGAATAAAGATAAACTAGATCAACCATTTTTCAGGTTATCTAAAGTACATACATCTTTTATGGGGCACTGTGTTAAATGTTACAACAAAATACCTTGTGACATATTGCAATTAAATGAAAGAAAATTTAAAACTCATATTAAAAATACACTTTGTAAACAAGCATATTACAAATTAGAGGATTATATCCAAGATAAGAGTGCTTGGAAACATGCTGGTCCTGCTCCATAGGACAATTTAGAATCAAGACAAAATCAAACTGGTTGCTAATTTAATTGTAAAATTTATTATTTTCAGTTTTATGACATTGATTTTACATTCTGTGATTACTTCCTCACACACTGACTTATTAATTGTAAAATTTTAGAAAAATCGTCTACTTTTACAATGTTTGTAAATATGTGAGCACCATGTATCTATCACATATTAAATTATGTATCGTTGTTTCATTTTTAATTCTTTTTACCTATTCTGGTATAGTAATTTTATTCTAGGTGAATCGTCTTCACATATAATAATTATTTAACAAATGTACGTACATATACAAACAATTGTAAAACATTTTAAAAGAGTAACGGTGGAGTTTCTTGCCCATTCTTCTCCATACGAAAACTACCTTTTGGAAGGGGCGACTAGAATCAATTTTATTATTTTGTAATTTTTGACGTTCAAAAGTGCCATACATGGGCCTATTTGAAATAAATGATTTGACTTTGACTTTGAGGCCTTCACCCAAAGAGGAGTCCAGATGGCATGTTTAATGAACTAAAAATACCCATTACTATCCATTTAAATGTACATGCCAATGGAATAATAAAGGCTTTTTTATTTTTATTTATTTATTAATATACAACAGTTGCATAAATAACTACATATTATGCTAGATTTGCTACATAGCTGAAGGCTTCCTACTTCTGAAACCTAACTAATTTAGACAGTGGTGCCGATTCTCTTGTCACAAATGCCTCTAAACTAGACTAGACTAGAACGACATAGACTTTCAGTAGTATACCTAACAACAGCTTCACGGATCGGACAGATTTTTTTTTTTACATGTTGAGGCTCCTAACATGCGCGCCGTCGCACAGTGGGTAAAAAAGACTTTTTTTGTTCAAAAATCTGCCTACACCACAATTTTTGACGTATCGCTGCCATTTTTTATACACTCCTGAGATAACACACTTTGGTGTGTCACTGCCACTTTTTCAAAATCGAAATTTCTTTTTTAAACATTTTCTTTTAAAAATCGGGAAATGAATCAAAAATATTTTTTGGGCCGCCTTTTTGAATTTTTATAAACAAACAATAAATTCATAACCAGGGACCTAAAAAACGCCTGAAAATTGATTTTTGTTAAAATATATTTTTTGAAATTGTTTTTGCTTCAACTCCCGATTTTTTGAGGTTATAATATTGAATTTTAAGGAAAAGTGGTAGTGATAAACCAAAGTGTGTTATCCCAGGAGTGTATAAAAAAAAAATGGCAGCGATACGTCAAAAATTGTGGTGTAGACAGATTTTTGAACATAAAAGTCATTTTTTTCCCACTGTGCGCCGGCTCTAAAAAATAAAATCACGGGGTAGGGCAAACAAGTACTACGTGGAGTCGCGATTGCTAAATTCGATTTTAGTTGTGTCAAAATAATTTTTAAATTTAGAGAATTTATTTCGCAGAACATCTATAAGATTCTCATAGCCAAAAGTAAGGAATTTTAGTAATAGTTTAGTTAGTTAGTTAAAACAAAGTCATTTTTCGTATATTTATTTATTTATTCATTTAAACTTTTCACACACAAAAAATGGTACAAAGGCGGACTTAATGCCTTAGGCATTCTCTACCAGTCAACCAAGGGTGGTGAAGAGATTGGATGGCAGGTGCTCTGTTTGAGAGGAACAAAGAAAAAAAATTATTAAAAATATATCATTAGAAATATACAGGGCGTCCCAAAATTATGGGACATGAAGGGAAAGTACCTTAAATATCGTAGATAGGGTATTTTGCTGAAAGAAGACTTTATGTTATTTTTAAAAGTTAGTAATTCTGCATTCAAAGATTTTCTAAAAATTACTTGCCTCGTCTGGGAATCGAACCGACTTAAATGTAAAAAAAAAACACCCCTACTTTTATGATACCAATCGAAAGAATGGCCAAAAAATAATAACTCTTCTTAAGTAACATAGTATTTTAAAAGAAAGAAACAGCGTGAAATTAATCATTTTAATCAAATTAAAAACATACATGAAACTGCCGTAGTCAATTAAGTGGGTATTTTTTTGTAAATTAAATAATTAAATGCTCAAAATGTGATCCCTCTTGTCTTACGCAAATCGCCAATCTTTTAATGAGTCCGCTGCCTGTTGATTTTCTTACCATTTTATGGTGAATACTCGATATGATATGGCACAATTCTGTTTGTAACTCGCCCACGTTCTCGTATCGCTTTTTGTATAACATATCTTTCATGTATCCCCAAAAGAAGAAATCTAATGGTATAAGGTCCAGGGATCTGGCCGGCCATCTAATCGGTCCATTCGTGCCGTACTACTCGTACCAGACAAGAGGGATCACATTTTGAGCATTTAATTAATTAATTTACAAAAAAATACCCACTTAATTGACTACGGCAGTTTCATGTATGTTTTTAATTTGATTAAAATGATTAATTTCACGCTGATCCTTTCTTTTAAAATACTATGTTACTTAAGAAGAGTTATTATTTTTTGGCCATTCTTTCGATTGGTATCATAAAAGTAGGGGTGTTTTTTTTTACATTTAAGTCGGTTCGATTCCCAGACGAGGCAAGTAATTTTTAGAAAATCTTTGAATGCAGAATTACTAACTTTTAAAAATAATATAAAGTCTTCTTTCAGCAAAATACCCTATCTACGATATTTAAGGTACTTTCCCTTCATGTCCCATAATTTTGGGACGCCCTGTATATATCAATAAATTTATGTGTGATAACTGTGATAAGTTAAGAGGCGGCTCCCTAAATTGTATGTTAATTTGCATTTATATTCTGAAAAAGTCGCGCATACAATCAAAATAGAACTTTAGTGTATGATTTATTGGATCTTTTTCTTTCCATATATAAGACAGTTACGTAATTGGAATATTTTCGCTCGATTAATTTTTATTTGAAAATCATGTCTTTTTGAAAGATTATTTGAATCAAAAACAAGATTATTCTGCTTTTATGTCTAAAATAATTATTGACAATAAGAAAATATAGTTTATTATCCAGATACAAGATATTTTTTCCCTACATCGATTATTACTTTAGTTAGAAACGAAATAAGAATTGAGACTTACGACATTTAGTTCCGTGCTCGAACACGACTAAAGAGAGCACGCAATATTCAACTTTATTACTGATGTGTTAGCGTTTAGCACATAATGGAGTGGTGGTGTACATGGGGCGGAGTTTGCGTGGAAATTGTCTTTGGAATGCCTGGTCTTAACAGTAGTCAATGCTCGAACAGTTGCTACGTCTAGAAGCAGAGAATTTACCAATAAAAATACCAATAGGACATGTAAATAAATAAAAGTTAGAGAATAAAATACTGTATCCTTTCAATACCAACATTTCGCCCACAAAATATCTTAAAGCTAATATTGCCTAAAAGCTAAAATAGTGTTTACTATGAATAGTAAATTCTCTTGTTTTGCTATCAAATAACTTTAAGGCAATTCTCTCATTCTACTTGTCTTATAATAGTATAATGTTGAAATAAAAAGGTTTTTGTCGAAAAAAGGCTTTTGATTTGTTCGTATTTTTTTAAGAAAATGTTTCGCCATGAAGAAAAATAAAGAATGACGTTTATTTGGACACCGAACACGAAACACCTCTAATAAAAAAAAAACCGGCCAAGTGCGTGTCGGACCACGCACAATGAAGGGTTCCGTAGTTGGGATGAATTTATCCCAAAAACAAACTTTGTAGTTGATAAACATGTTCTCCCATACGGAATGTATGGGATAACATGTTTTTGCAACTGCAAAGTTACGTTGGTCGATTATTACTCGTTAACTTGTAAAGCCTACTTAGCTGTGATAGTTTTCTTTTTAATTTCGTTATATGAACTACTGCTGTGATTTTTTTCACACACCCAAAACCAACCATTTAGCTGGCAGGGGGGGGGATACTTGACTCTAACAAAAATTAGCACTTTAAAGCTTAATATTTCGCAAACGGATCCCTGAATCCAAAAATGGTTCTCACAAACTCGCAATATTTTTGAAGGACCTTTCCAATGATACCCCTCAACATGGGGTAAAAAAATAAAAAAATACCACTTTACGTGTATGAGAGGTACCCTAAAAAAAATGTTTTTCATAATTTTGTTTTACTACTTTGTCGCCGTAATTAATATGTATACCAATGCCAAATTACACCTTTCTAGTACTAAGGGTCTCAGAGCTAGACCGCGGACAGACAGACAGACGGACATAACGAAACTATAAGGGTTCCTTGTTTACTACGGAACCCTAAAAAACGAGCAAGCCTTATAGTAGTCGCGTATGTTAAGTAACATCTAGGCTAACAGTACCAATCTCTCGGAAAATGGGTTGGTACCATCTGACGGCCAACTCTAGCACCAAGCGCGTTCATTGGTCTAATCAAATAGCGTGCGCTTCCCCGGCTTCCTGTTACTCACTTCCGTCCCTTTTCACGAAATCACTCCCACAGATTGCAGGAAAACGAGAGAAAAGATGTAACACATCAAAAAGTGACAATAATGTTTTAACAACAATAGTATGTGCCTCACGGGGACTTATTAAAAACTTACCTACATATTAGTGGCGGATCCAGGATTGTCGTTTGGGGGGGCTTGACCCCGCTGAGGGTAGGTTTTAGCAAAGTAAACACTAAAAAAGCACACAATATTTTTATTTGCTTAAGAGGCCCGCAAACACGGCTCGCAACTACAAATCGAGACGTTTGCAAAATTCAATTCCAAGCACGTTGCGCTAGTGTGAGTGCCTGTCGGAGCGATATACACCTACAGTGAGCAATACTACCACGCATACATTGACAATTATTGCTTGACACGATAGCACTACTAGCTTTCGAAAATGTATGATAAATTTGGATGTGTTTCGTAATACCAAAAAAACCGGCCAAGTGCATGTCGGACCACTCACAATGTAGATTTCCATAGTTGGGATGAATTTACCCCAAGAACAAACTTAACTTTGTAGTTGAAAAACATTTCAAAATCCAAACTCGAATCGTTCGTAGTGAACAGACGTATCGAACAATATTAGTATAAACAAATAATTACTTGCGAAATCGTGACCTAGTTTTTATTAAATTTGCTGTTAATAAAGTGACTCATACATTAGATTTGATGTGTTTTCCTATAAAAATGATCAGTGATTAATACATAGGTAAATAATCTACTTTACGATGGAGGATAGTCCCTTCAGCCCTAGAAGTAGGTGTGCCCGTTCCCCGCCGCCTACACCTGGCGGTGTAACCGGCCCCGCTCGTCCCCCTCAAGCGCCGCAGCAAACGAATGAAGCTCTTGAAGCTATGACGACACCGGAAATTCAGAGCTGGATGACGACCATCGACCAGAACTTGCAGGAGGTGTGCACTATCGCAGCGGAAGGCAAGCTGAATATGGACCACAAAATGCGCATCAATGCCCTATGCCGGAAGATCGGCCATAGCACATCGCAAATGGCGGTACAGTACCAGTACATGAAAGCGAAAGGATTGGAATCCCACAATATTGCCAAAGCTCTTGAAACCCAACTCGACCTCTCACAGCAACTAAAGGAACTCAAGTTGAGTGTCGAAGAAAAAACGAAAACTGCCCTGGGCGCGTCATTTGCTGACATGGTCAAAAAAGGAGCCAACAATTACATCCAGCAGACAAACGTAAGTTCTGTGGCCATTTATCCAGTAGATAAATTAAAATCCAGCGACGAAACGAAATCCCTCGTCCAAAAAATCATTTGCCCCGGACATATGAAGCTGCATGTAAGAGGCCTGCGCAAGACCAAAAACGGGGGTGTTATCATCAGCACTGAGACGAAAGACGACATCGAAAAGGTGAGACAATTGGAGCAGCTAAAAAAATCGGGTCTAACAGTCGACGAGCCTTACAAAAGGAAGCCTAGGGTTGTAGTAATAGGAGTTCCGACGTCCATGTCAGAAAACGAGGTTTTCACATGTTTGTACTACCAAAATCTCGCCGAGAAGCTTCAGGACTGCAGCCTTGAGACGTTTTTGACCTCAATCAAGTTAAGTCATAAGTCGGGTAAGAGAGACTCTGAATATTGCAACTATGTTGTAGAAGTATCGCCAGTCATACGAAAAGCCCTAATATCAAAAGAACGAGTGTTTATAAATTGGTCATCATGCCCTGTAAGAGATTTTACTTTGGTCACACGATGCTATAAGTGTCAGCAATATGGCCACGCTGCCAAATCATGTCGACAGACGTCCTACACCTGTGGTCACTGTGGTGAGCAAGGCCATTCAATCAAAGAATGTCCAAAGAGGTCAGATGAACCAAAATGCGCTACTTGCTTGCATTTCAAAAAGCCAGACAAACACATCACAGGTGCAGCTGACTGCCCGGCGAAAATGTTGGCCGAAAAAAGGTACATAAACTCAATAGATTATGAAGGTGCCTAAGAGCGCCGTCAACAAGTTATTTATTTTAGATCTTCTTAGTTTAAATAGTAAAGTTTTATTTCTTTCTTATTATGATAAACAATTTAATTAATGATTTAGATAATTTTTCTGTATCTGAGTCTAGACTTTGTGAAGTTGAAAGCTGCAAACAATATCTTTCCGGCTACAAAACACCATTAACCATACTAACACAAAACATTCGCAGTATTTTTAAGAATTTTGACAGCTTCAGCGTTTTTCAACAACGGCTAAACATTAACTGTGACATTATTGTTTTAACGGAATACTGGCTTACCAAGAAATATAATATACCACTGATCACAGGGTATAAGATGTACAAAAGTGATAGGAATTACAATCAAAATGATGGGGTGATAGTTTATGTAAGAGATCACCTGAAAGTCTCTGTTGAGGAACCAAATATGCAAGACTGCAACAGTTTGGTAGTGAAAATTGGATCAGATTTTGCGATAGTAGCTTTATATCGGCCCCCCTCTTTCAAAAATACTAAAAATTTTACTGACACTCTGAATGATGTCTTGCAAAACCTATCACCTTTTAAAAACACGGTAGTAATTGGAGATATTAATATTAATATTCTTCCAGGAAGTACTGACGCATCTGCTCAGGACTACCTCAACTTATGCGCATATCATGGCTTGCTCCCAGCACATTGTTTTCCTACACATCATAGTGGCTCTTGCTTGGACCATATCATACTTAAAACCAATTTCCCTTCACTTGCACTTGTTATTAACTCTACAATAACAGATCATAATGCTGTCCTACTAACACTAAATTGTAATTTACCTAAACATAACACTCGTGTAGTTTCGAAATTGAATATAAATAAACTTGATGAAGATTTACGCGTCATCAACTTCGATCCAGTCTATAATTCTGCTGACCCACAGTATTGTATGATGTATGTTATAGAAAATGTACGTCATGCAATTCAGAAAAATACGGTCGTATCGCAGTTGAGCAACAAAAATTGCAACATAAAACCCTGGATCACACCAGGTCTTATTCGCTGTATGAAACACCGAGATAAACTGCACATGAAATGTAAATCTCATCCAGAGAATACAGTCCTACAACTGTCATACAAAAGATATCGTAATTTTTGTAATAGTCTTCTCAAAAAGGTTAAAATCAACTACGATAAAACTGCACTGGATAAGGCTGGAACAAATAGTAAAAAGATCTGGAAATATATTAAACATGTAACTTTTTCGTCAAAACAAAATGAGTCATCTTCAAGTTTATTACGAGCGCACTCGTCACAGCTGACGTCTGCTAACATAGCAAATAATTTCTTTGTTAATGTTGGTAAGTGTCTGGCGGAAAAAAATAACCGGGATCAATCTCCTTATTTAGGGAACTTTTCTACCACGGGTAACTCCACTCTATCATCTTTTGCCTTACTAGATACTGATGAGACAGAAGTAGAAAATATAATCATGTCATTGAGAGATGAATGCGCAGTTGGTTGGGATGAAATATCAAATAAAATTATTAAACATTTCAGAAATATTTTAGTACCTCCACTGACTTACATTTTTCGTATGTGTTTATCCTTGGGCATTTTCCCTGAGTGTCTCAAAAAAGCAGTTATCATCCCTGTTCATAAATCAGGCAGTAAAGAACAAGCAACAAATTATAGACCTATTTCTCTATTGCCTTGTATGTCCAAAATATTGGAAAAAATTATAAATAAACGGTTGTTCAAATACCTAGAGGACAAATCAATTTTATCGGATCGACAGTTTGGTTTTAGACCTAAAATTTCAACTGCCGATGCCGTACATCATCTAACTGATTTTCTAGCACAAAAACTTGACAAGGGTAACCATACAGTAGGTATTTTCCTGGACCTTGCCAAAGCTTTTGACACAGTATGTATCCCTACTCTATTGCGCAAGCTTGAGACAGTAGGTATAAGAGGTATCCAGCTCAAACTTTTCAAAAGTTACCTAGAAGACCGTACTCAATGCGTTAAGATTGGCAATGTCTTCAGCGCAGACCAAAAAAACACGTCTTTTGGTGTTCCCCAAGGAAGTGTATTGGGACCCACTATGTTTTTGATATACATAAACGACCTTTGTAATCTTAAACTACAGCACGGTACAGTAATATCTTACGCTGATGACACTGCTCTTCTTTTTGCGGCTGAATCGGAACATGAAGTTCACAAGCTTGCGCAAAACGGCTTCAATATTGTAAATAAATGGCTTCAACATAACACATTAACCCTAAATACGGATAAAACAAACTATATAAAGTTTTCCATGCGCAAACCAACTTCCGATTACTCCTCGACGCTATATGCTCATTGTTGCACAGTCCCCGCAGAATGCCCGTTAAAGTGTCCTAATATTAATAAGACTAACCAAATAAAATACCTAGGTGTTATATTAGACGAGACCCTTACTTTCAAACAACATATAGAAGTCTTAAATAATAGAGTTCGTAAGCTCATATTTGTATTTAAGCAGCTGCGACATATTGCGGATCCAAAAATAATTAAGCAAGTTTACTTTGCTCTATGTCAGTCAATTTTGACATACTGCATTACCTCATGGGGTGGAGCAGGTAAAACTTTATTAATACAAGTCGAAAGAGCTCAAAGAGCGATTCTCAAGGTGTCTACGTGCCGCCCTTTCCATTTTCCCACTAACCAGCTCTATAAAAATTGTGAAGTACTAACAGTCAGGCAGTTATTCATAATGAGCATTGTACTAAAACAACACGCAGCCCTCCGCTTCAGCACTGAACTTATTAAAAAGAGACGGAAAGATATAGTTTGTCCCACAAAAAGCACAAAACATGCTTTTACAGCCAAATTTTTTGTTTTTCTGGGACCACTACTCTATAACAGACTTAATGCAAAAGCAAAAATTTATTCCCAAAATTTTGTAAATTGCAAGAAAACTCTGAAGGAAACATTACAAAATTTGTCCTATGAAGATACAGAGAAGTTATTAGTTGTACTTAAATAAATATTAATTGCACTTTTTGTTATGATTAGTTAGCTTAAATTAATATACTAAGATTTTAGCAGGTAAGATTTTTATACTGTTTACACCTCTTTTACATACCTATTAGTTGACTAATTTACCTTTTGTATATGATGTGATTACTGTGATTATTTAGATATAATGTTTTACCTTTTCTCGCCTGAAACACAGGATGTCCTAGTTCAGGCATGTAACACTTGTGAACTATTACATAGAATTACGAAAAATGTTTTTACTGTACTACATTATTTTTTGAATAAACTTATAAACTTATTTTCTTTCATACGGAATGTATGGGAAAACATGTTTTTACAACCGCAAATCTTAGTTGGTGGACTTGTGAAGCCTAAGTAGGCTTCACAAGTTAAAATTAAAAAGTTATTAAAATTCAGAGATCCGTTTGCGAAATATTAGGCTTTAAAGTGCAAAAATTCACGGCAGTACCTAGTTTAAACATATAACAAATTTAAAAGGAAAACTCACAGCTACTAGTAGCTGTGAGTTTTCCTTTTAAATAAAATAGTTAGGTAATATTTCGCAAACGGATCTCTGAATTCAAAAATGGTTTAACACACTCACAATGTTTTTGAAAGACCTTTTCAATGATACCCCGCACCACGGGACGGAAAAAGAAAACATCCCTACTTTACGTGTAGGGGGAGACACTAAAAAAAATATTTTTCATAATTTTATTTTACCACTTTGTCGGCATGATTAATATGCCATACCAAATTACAACTTTCTAGTACTAACAGTCTCGGAGCTAGACCACGGACGGACAGACGGACATGGTGAAACTATAGAGGTTCCTTGTTGACTACAAAATCCTAAAAAAGCACAGAATATTTTAATTTGCATAACACAACAATTTGGATTAGATTTCGCAAATTCCTCAATGACTTCGTTAGGTTATAGACTACTAGAGATATCTCGGTGGTGAATATACATGGGGGCCAAACCGGGCAGCATGGGTAGCAGAATGAGAGGCTCGCAGATTCAAAATTCATCACGTAAACAAACATCATAAAGAAATAATTGATGACAATTTGTACCTTAGGTAGAGTAATGCTTGTTAAAAAGTTTAATTAGAATAATATCAAGTTCAATTTAAGATTTGTCACGTAAGAACTCGGATGCTTTTGGGGGGACTTGAGCCCTTTAACTCCCCCCTGGATCCGCTACTGTTACATATTGTGCCATTTTAAGCTTATGTAACAACATTATTTAGTTTGATATTCAAAAATTTATCTAAGTACACCCATGCTATAAAACCTCTATAAAAGTTTCTGAAACAGTTCGCTTATTGCCAACACTAAAACAGCTAGTGTCGTAGTAACTATAATATCATCCAAATGAGTGTTATAAAGTTGTACAAAATTTCATTATGCAACTCGAATTTCAAAAAAAGAACATTGTCATGCACGCGCGTTTCACTACCACAGCGCCGTAATTAAAACACTTATAAATGCGATAAACCCACATTCGTGTTTTAATACCCCTTATTATACAACAGTTGCATAAACAATTATTATAACACCGGCCTATTATTGTCCCACTGCAGGACAAAGGCCTCTTCTCATATACAGAAGGCATGAGTATTGATCACTACGCTTCCTCAAGACGGGTTGGCGATTTCAGATGTACCTATATTAAGGCGACGATAATCGACTTTTAATGATTTTACACTGAAGATAACGTACAAACGAGTAGTGTTAATGATTTGGAAAAAATATATGTTAAATTAGAGCATTTTCTTAATAACTTAGTATATGAATATTTTAGATTAATATGTCTATATTACATAGTGAAATTAATTTGTAAAGTTATGTCTAACGCGGATAAAAACTGAGAATCACGCAAAATCAATCAAGCGTATTTTTCTGAAACCTTCACCATTTTAAAGATAATTTAATTATTGATCTTTTAGTATACGTGTAATTTATTATAGATAAAAAAGGTATTTTAATAAACAAAATACCTTTTTTTATCTATAATAAATTAATAATGCGTCTTGTTTGGGACAGCGTTCCTTGATAGGCGAGTCCTATTACTGGCTGGACGTACGACGCGTTGCGTGAGCTCAGTACAGAACATGCAAGCTAACCAGTCAAGGTCACTGGCATATATCTGCGTCTTAATATTTACTAAGTCCAGGTCCACTAGGGCCGATGCCTGCCGGGGTTGGGAAGAAAACGGAAAGGAAAATCGTGGCCCCCGGCAACAGGGCAACCGAAGGAACACGGGTAGGTTTTAGTCAGTAAGAGTCTGACACGCCCTCCCGCTCCGCCCAGAGCGGGAGAAGTTATTTGATAATTTCCCACCCAAAAAAATTTAAAAATGTTTCCCTCACGATGTTTTCCCAAATTGATGTTTACCTGTGAGTCTGACGATGAATAAAGAAATCGAACTCATGGTCAGCAGTAGCGCTTGCAATCACTAGTGATATGTAGGACGTATATTAGTAGGTAAATAGTTATAGTTCTATTTATTCTTTTTAGCATTCTATATGTATATCGTTCGAGAGAAATAATGACATTTGCCTGTCGAAATTTTTGACAACGTAAATGAGTTTAAAACCGCCTCTCTGGTCCAATGGTTAGACCACCTGTCTCAGACCCAGAGGTACCGGGTTCGATTTCCAGTGGGGGCAACATTTTCTGCTCAGTTTGGTTGGTGGTAGGGCTTGTTCTAAGTCCGCCTGGCTAGCTACCACCATCTTATCTAAGTCTATCGCCATAACAACAATGTACTGTAGCACTGTTGTTTTTCCAGGTGAAGCTCGCTTTCACCTTCGGCCTGATCATTACTTACCATCAAGTGAGATGCAGGCCAAGAGCATACCGGTTGTGGTGAAAAAAATACTACTAGGTACTACTATTTTTACAAGAATCCTGCTCAAATAATATTGAAAAAGTTCCTAAAACCTTCTCCGATTCAATTTAAATTTATAGACCAGTACCCTAATAACGTAATACAAAACAATATGTTTCGATTTGAAACAGATTGCTAATCCATTGCTTCATAAGTTGGAAAACAAAATCTGCTCAACAACGTAAATAACGCAATGATGAATGTTGTTGAACTCACAAAACGAAACAAATAAGGCAAAATTGTTTACGTAAATAAGTTACGCAATTAGGGTACAGGATACTTTTGCTAAAAAGAATACAGTTTAGTTAGAAACTTTGACAAGCTGAACGCCTGGGAAAATAGTTATTGCAAAAATTTACGTAACAGCTACTTGGTATAAATATTTTCGTAGGCATTTGTTTTCGAGGAGGTAGTGAGGTTACAACTTACAAATAGGTACCGTACATCAATCAATCTGCCTAGCCTTTTCTCAAATATGTTAGAGTTGGCTTACAGTCTAACCGGATCTAGCTAAATACCAATTTTACATGGAGCGACTGCCTATCTGACCTCCACAACCCAGTAACTGGGTAATACGATACCACTTGGTAAGATCCGTTGTGACTTTCGGGCGTCTGACGACTAGTAAAGACTGTCATAAATCCATGAATGACAGCCGTGCTTTCCGAGGCACAGAGGAGTCTTGGTATGTTAAGATGGTCACCCACTCGCAGACCAACCCCGGCAAGCGTAGCTTAACCCGATGGATCGAATCGTGCGGCTGTTATTACTTAGCTCAAGCTCCAAAGCTTACAAGTAGGTACCGTACATAATGATTGATTAATTACTGCACACGGTTTCACTCACATCTCTACCGACACTACTTCAAATACTTGGATAAATACATGTTAATCCAGGTCATAAGGCTGTATACAGAAAGAAAGCTGGAAACTTATAAGCGCTTACCGGCGCTTGACAGCGCTGGTAACCCGCGCAGGAAAATATATGAACGCGCGCCGATAAGCACTGAACGGTGCCGACAAGTTCCGACAAGCTTCAACACGCGCTGGTCAGCGCTGGGCGCTGCCATTTAAAATTTTGCTTGGTCTGCATCAACCTGCTTCCTTTGTGTAGAACGGACCAGCGCTGTCAAGCGCTTATAAGTTTCCAGCTTTCTTTCTGTATACGGCCTAAGAGTCTATATGATATCCAAAGCCGTTCTAAAAATCATCTACACCCACAAACGCTCAAACATTTACATTTATAATACCTATTTTTTAATACAGTGTGAGTCTTCATAATGTGCACATATCGAAATGAGGGAATCTATGCTTAATTTTAACGACAGAAAAAATATTTTAAAAAATCTAAATATTTTTTTTAATACTTTTTATGGAATTAAAAAAAAATTGTAACATAACTGTGTAACTTTTAAACTGAAGCAGCTATCGCGATAAAACAAACTCCATAATGATTGGAAGTAACTAGGCGTCCACATAAAATTAAAATGGAGAAAAAATAATAATCCTCAATTGAAACTAAACATTTTAGCTTCAAAGCACACATTCAACTGCTGAGTAAAGCTTACCTACATTTTTAGGGTTTCGTAGTAAACAAGGAACCCTTATAGTTTCGTCATGTCCGTCTGTCTGTCTGTCAGTCTGTTCGTCTGTCTGTCTGTCTCTCCGTCTGTCTGTCTGTCTGTCCGCGGCTTAGCTCAGAGACGCTTAGTACTAGAAAGCTGTAATTTGGCATGGATATACATATTAATCACGCCGACAAAGTGGTAAAATAAAATCATGAAAAATATTTTATTTTCAGGTACCTCCCTAGACGTAAAGTGTGGATGATTTTTTTTTTCTCTCAATAATCCCATAGTGTGGGGTGTCGTTGGAAAGGTCGTTTAAAAATATTTTAAGTTTGTTAACGTCATTTTTGGATTTAGGTATTCGTTTTCGAAATATTAAGCTTTAAAGTGCTAATTTTTGTTAGAGTCAGGTGTCCCCCCCCCTGCAAGCGTAATGGTTGGTTTTGGGTGTGTGAAAAAATTCACAGCAGTAGCATAATATATAACGAAATTAAAAGCAAAACTATCACAGCTAAGTAGGCTTTCCAATTTAACGAGTAATAATCGACCAACTTACATTTGCGGTTGCAAAAACATGTTTTCCCATACAGAATGTTTGGGAGAACATGTTTTTCAACTACAAAGTTTAGTTTGTTCTTGGGATAAATTCACCCCAACTACGGAACCCTTCATTGTGCGTGGTCCGACACGCACTTGGCCAGTTTTTTTTAAAACATTGAGACATGTGGTCACCGCTATAATCCTTAAACAAATCTATTATGCGCTTTGTCAGTCACTAATTAGTAATTACATATTGCATACTGTCTTGGGGCGGTGCACCGAAGACTACGATAAAGCAACTTGAGGTTTCACTGAGAACCATACTGAAACTATGTACTATTAAGCTTTTCCGATACTCTACCACACTTCTTTATGAATACTGTGAGGTGCTGACTGTGCGACAACTGTTTGTATTAAGCATTGTTTCAAAACCGCATACTATCTTGGAGTACAATCCAACCCTAATAAGGCGGAAGAGTTTACCTGTATGCAAGAGATTAACACACTTAAAAATGGCTTTTATTCGTAGATTTTACCCCTTTTTCGGCCCCTGTTAATATGATAAAATTAATAAGATTCTTGAAATGTACTCTATGAATAAAGTAACGATGAAGAAATCGGTATCTCTGTGGCTTTGGAAGTTAGCGTACGATCAAACTGAAAATATACTTACCATCTTAAAGTAGTGATACAACTAAGTCTGTACCTTCAGTGAAAAGTGATGTAACTGGAAAATCATGATTTTGAGAAAATTAATGTTAATGTTTAAAAAAAATCTGACAGTGGTGCCGATTCTCTTGTTCACAAACTAAACTAAATTTAAGTTCAATGCATCTTTTTCTTTCTATTTCATTAAGAAAAGGACAGAAGATAAATTTTAGTTTAGTCCTGTCAAATTAATCAGCGCTTGACGTAAATTGACGTAATTTTAGTCGGCAAGTTTTTAATAAATAAATAAATAATAAATAAAAATGTTTATTTCATCAACTTATGTAATTACATTATTAAGTTTGGAGTCACCTTTTAAGCAAAGAGATTTTTTTTTTTTTTTGTCTAAACTTGTATGGAGAGTGACAGGCGCTGATTAATTTGACAGGACTAAACTAAAATTTATCTTCTGTCCTTTTCTTAATGAAATAGAAAGAAAAAGATGCACTGAACTTAAATTTAGTTTAATTTGTGAACAAGGGAATCGGCACCTCTGTCTACTTCACTAAAATGAATACTGATTACTGACATGGGTAAACAATTTCTTAGAGCACGATTTGGTGTAAGAAGAAACAGATTAATTTGTATTGTTTTTTTTATAATTTAAAAAGAAATCCAGTTGTATCACGTAACACAACAATATTAAAGTCGTTTTATGTGTAGATTAATATAAAATACCATTTTACACATAATTTATTGGTTGTGTTGGATGTGTTGGATGATTATGTGTACCTAAATATATCAGTTTGTACTAATTCACATAGATCGTGTAATAAGAGTCACATACATTTGTATTAATATACATTAAGGTACTTGAAATTTTTGTTCAGTTCACATTGATATTATTTAAAATTTATTTAATTACACATTAATAAATGTAAAACATGCTTAGTTAGAGCACTTTACACCAAAATAAGCTTGTTCAATTTTAATCTTAGAGGGGTACCAATTAGACCATAAAATTGCATTTTTTTACTGTTAAACTTAGTGTAAGAATATTAAAACTGATATAGGTCAAGTTATATCACTTTTCACTGAAGGTACAGAATTGTCGACGTTATGTACCTACTATGGACACTATAAAAGAATCTACTAGCTAAATCTATTTAATTCTCTACACACCCTCTCACACACATACACTCACCTCCTTCACCTTACACACCCAGAGGACAGCAACCCTTTCATTATTTTTGAAGTAAATTAATGTCATGTTTTAAAATAAACTGTTTCCTTTTGTTCGTAAGCTCATACCACTCTTTTTACTAAGCTCATACTCGCACACCCACTCCAAGGGCTTGAGGCGCTGCATTCTGAAACACAGGCTATAAACCTAGTTCGGCAGCAGATGCTAATAATTGGACACAATTGTTACTAAATTACTTTTAAGCGTAATAATTTTAAGTAGCTAAAACAAATTGTGTTACATGTTTACTATTTCCGATATAATAAAAAAAAAATATTGATAGCCTAGTGGTGTAACCGTCGGACTACGAAGTCATAGATTTCAAGTTTGAACCCAAAGCATAAATCGCACGGTTAGTCACTAACCACACGAAAAAGAAAGGAGTAGTAATTAATAATACTCACTGTAAACCCCCGTTCGCATGGACGATTCGTTATCGCGCACTATTTTTTCAACTTTCGGTACTGAGCCGAACGTTGAGAATCCAACATAGGGTATCCCAGCACGTCACGGCACACTGTTGGATTCATAACTCTCGGCGCTGAGCAGTGCATTGAAAATAATAATATAAATATACTAGCGAACGTCACGCGGTTTCACCCGCATAGTTCCCGTTCCCGTGGGAGTACGGGTATAAAATATAGCCTATGTTACTCGCTGATAATGTAGCTATCCATTGCTGAAAGAATTTTTCAAATCAGTCCAGCAGTTTTTAAGTTTATTCGGTACTACAAAAATTCAAAAATACAAATCTTTCCTCTTTATAATATTATATTATAATTATATAGTATACTAGTGACCCGCCCCGGCTTCGCACGGGTATAAACCGGGTTATTATACATATAAACCTTCCTCTTCAATCACTCTATCTATTAAAAAAACCTCATCAAAGTCCGTTGCGTAGTTTTAAAGATTTAAGCATACATAGGGATACGAGTATAGGGACAGAGAAAACGACTTTGTTTTATACTATGTAGTGATTAGTAATAGATTTATTCAGACAATATAGATCCATTACATTTATTTTGTTAGTATGAACTTAAAAACTATGTTAGTACCTAATAACTAAGAGAGACTTAGATATGTCCGTTTTCACCGACAACGAAGTGACACTTCAATAAATCCCTAAATACAAGTGCATTGTTAGATTTCAACTCTCAGCACTGACTTTAGCGTTGAAAATCCAACAGTGCACTTTTATTTAGGGATTTATTTAAGTGTCACTTAGTGAAGGTGAAACGGGCATTAGTGAGGCTCCACACTAGTGGGCTGTCTAACTTATTGCTTATTACATTCAGGATGCTGTTACTGCTCCCACGCAATCTGCTTAGCAGTGAGACTGTCTTACAAAATACATTGCACATTAAAAAAATCAGCCGTAGTAGGTACGAGGACCAGCTGTAACAGCAGGTAGGTAACTGAAAATGGTTGAAAAACAGCGAATTAGCGTAAATTATAATCAGCGTATAATGTTCCCACTGTCGGTACACAGGCCTCCTCTCTACGAGAGGGAGTGGGCCGTAATCTACCACGCGGGCCCAGTGCGGGCAGATGTCACATGTCTTCGAATATTTAGTTCTAGGACATGCCGGTTTCCTCACGATGTTTTCCTTCACCGTTTTGAGAGCAGTGATGAAATTATTTTCACAAAGTAAAGAGCCTATCTGGATTTGCTTGCCGGGGTTGGTCCAGGGATGGGTGACCATTTCTACATACCGACTCTCCTCCGTGCCTCGGAAAGCACGTTAAGCCGTTGGTGCCGGCTGTCATTCGTGGATCTTTTACAGTCGTTACGGGTCGATAAGTATTGCCTGAGAATTGAGATGTATGGTGTGCGATTGGAGAGGATGTCCAGCAGTGGATTGCTGTAGTCTGATGACGATGAGGCACAATCCGTTCCACCTTGGCTTACCACTGACTAATGCTTGGTTCCTGAAATCGTTTTGTTTACCAATGGCACCATTTTTATTGTCAAACTGAGCATATAAATACATTTGTAAGCTTTACCTGTGATAGTTACTTCCATATAGAAGAGTCTACTTTGCAAAGCTATGAGGTCTTTGCTTCATTATTGGACTTCTTCTTTTCGTGTGGTTAGTGACTAACCTGGTGTCAGAGTTTTAAATCCGCCCATGGGCCTTTGACTTGTCTTCACATGCCGTCGAGAAATATCTCTCAGGCAGGTTTGACATCACGATGTTTTCCTTCACAGTTTTTGAAGCAAGTGATAATTATACAATACGCACATGAATCCGAAAAGTCAGAGGTGCGTGCCTTGGGTTCAAACTAGAGACCTATGACTTGGCAGTCTGACGGTCACACCACTAGGCTATCAATGCCACGTCATTAAAAAAACAAAAGAGTAAAGATTTGGTAAAGATACAACAGTCTTAATTTTAACCTATAACGGTCCGTAAATCGGCCATAACTCTTCCACATAAGGGTCACAAATGTTTAGGGGGAGCGTGGTGGTCAAAAAAGTGTTACATCGTGTGACAAGGGGTTAGAAGTTATAAACTTCGTGACGAACGACGTGAACTTTAAACCTCAACCCTAACTCACTATACTATTATACAATGTCGCCCATCGACATGTGCCCGCCCGCATTATTCTGAATATTCATGAACATGATGATGATTTTCGTACATGATGAGAGCCAGTTGCATGTACAACGCAACCTGCCAGGAAGCTGATATCGACATTTTCAATACTAGTGTTGCTAAATTAAAGAAAATTTTATCTAATGGCTTCTTCGAGCGTAAATAGTCTTTTTCCTGTTTTTGTTGTGTATAGTCTTATTGTCAATTTTTTTTTTTGTCGTGTTCATATAATTTAGGTTTAAACTACATGTGGAAACTTGTAATTGGCCATATTTTGTTCACAACTATTACTTATTGTGTCTGTTTAGCTGTAAGTTTTCCAAAAAATAAAATAAATAAATAAATAAAATTATCGAAAAATAACTTTAAATGGGGGGTCTATCTTGACTTTTTTTTTTCGAATCCTTTGATTGTGATGATGTAATGATTTTACACTTGTGTTTTTTTGAATGAATACTGTTATTTTTTTATAAAAAAAATGTTTTCACCTCCGTTTTTTTTTGCATAGTAAAAATGTTAGAATCTGATAAAATAACTCATAACCTTTTAGAAATAATAAACAGAATCCAAATCGAGCCAATAACATCGGAGATTTAGCAAACGCTACTCAAAACATAAAAAAATTAATAACATGAAAAATATTAAAGGTAGACAGACGACCCCCTTTTAATGTTATTTTTCATTAATTTTCCATGAATATTTATAAAAATACATGCCGATGGGAGACATTGTATACTAACGAAAAACCATAAAATATTACCATCTCTACAAATATTATTATAAAAGGTTTAATTAAAAAAATACAAAATATGTGCCGTCACACTAGAGTCCGGTCACATAACAAGACAGACAAACAGAACACCTGTGACAAGGACGGCTTTCGAAAATCATGAAATTCGTGTGACGTAATTTATGGATAGACCTTAAAACTGGACCAATGCAATGGGGATAAAAACTGCCACTTGCTCACTTCAGATGGCGCTGATCTCCAGCGTCTTATAATTTGACAGCTAGACATTTTTTTTTAGTTTGTGTATTTCGTAGTTGACCTCTGAGATCATGACTACTTAACCGGACTTTCCTGTGGGTGCCTTAAGCCAATACACTTAAAACCTCCAGCCAGGGGTTATTCAACTATGCTAATTAAAACTAGGTGAACGCTCGCTAAGGGCAGCCCCTGTGGGGTACGAACCTCGGCTTAGGGCGTAACAGCTAGCCATACATTTTTTGTAAACAAGCGACTTCTTTTACGCTTAATTAACTATTGAGCCCAGTTGCGCAGCTGTTTACTGCAAAAATACGGGGACTCATGTATTTGTCAAAGATGTTATAAGAAGAAAACTGGGAGAGAAAGCTCTCCGAAAAAAATTGGAATCCGATATTTCGTCGAGACGATGTGCTATCCTTTAAGCCTTCTAAAGGAGAAAGTGGTTTATAGGCGATGCTCCCAAGAGAACTAAGTCTGTTTTCATTACATACATGCACTTGTGATGTGATATTGTGTAAATTATAGTAAAGAATGTATGTGTTTATATTATCATATTAGATCGTTGCTCGAAGTGTTATCTCTGAGGTTTTTCAGGAAGGAAGATCATTCCCGAGTTGGTTTTCAACTCTGATCAGATTAGTTCTATCGTACGCCTCCAGTCTTTAACAAAAAACGAACTTAAAGCCAACAAACACAAAATAACCTATAAATTATAAAACGTTCATAATTTATTGACTTTTCCACTAAAGCTGTTTTTTTACCAGCGGTAGACGCTTCTCCTGTCCTTACCTCGCCTATTAATAGCGCTACACTCCAAGTCTCATACATATTTATTTAGTTTTCGTATAATTTGTGAAAAACAAACACAACAATGGCGGTTTATAAAGACGTACAACAGTACTGCCATCTGCTATGAGCTTTCAATTTTTAACCCCATTGTAACACTTTTCTAGAATCATTCGTATATGTACAACTATACTTTTCCAATACTGCCATAAAATAAGTATGTAGTAGGTACATATTCAATCGAAGAAAAAGGACAAAAACAATATTTTCTGCTATGACGAGTTCCCTTTACCAACAATCGTATCTTAAACACAAAGAAACCTTTTACGAGCTCGGCAGAGATGTCAGCAAAACACTTCTGTATCAATAAGCACATTATTGTCAATCACAATAACATTCAGAGGAAAGGGCTTTTCCTGCCTTTTTTTTAGATAATGCCGTTTCTCTTGTAGGAAATAGGTATAGTTCATTTTGGTATGATTCCATCAATCTATCTATGGTCCGCGCGCTGCTGCCGTCTGCTAGTCACTGCCTTTTTTTTTTTGGTTGTGGAATTATCAAATAACTTCGCCCGCTCTGGGTGGAGCGGGAGGGCGTGTCAGACTCTTACTGACTAAAACCCACCCGTGTTCCTTCGGTTATCTGTATGTTGCCAGGGTTCACGGTATCCTAAATCGCCACCCTTTTTTTTTTTTTTTTTTTTTTTGGGTGGGAAATTATCAAATAACTTCTCCCGCTCTGGGCGGAGCGGGAGGGCGTGTCAGACTCTTACTGACTAAAACCCACCCGTGTTCCTTCGGTTGCCCTGTTGCCGGGGGCCACGATTTCCCGATCGGTTTTCTTCGAACCCCCGGCAGGCATTGGCCCTAGTGGGCCCCGTCAATTCTGCTGACATCTCTTTGAGGCGCGCGTGGAACACAACGCGCCGTCGACCCGGGCTTGGTCCTTATCGGACGGCGAGCTACCCATTGCTCACCGTCCGCAAGCCCGCGCCTACGGTGGCCGGAAATCGGCTCGCGATTCCCGCCCCGGGCGTCTCCTCCTGCGGCGGTTAGGGGCGTGAGGGCGCGAAATTTGCCTCTCCCTCACGCGTTCCGCCTCCTCCTTCGCGAGCATTACCGCTTCGCAGAAGGAGGTGACGGCCTGCCATTTCCTCTCGCTCCGTACCATGGCCTGAACCAGGGCCGGACGCGAGAGATCACCGCCGCCGATCGCCTCTACGAGAACACGGCGTTGCTCCGCCCAAGCCGGGCAGACCTCCACCGTATGCTCCACCGTGTCCTCAGGCCGATCCACACAATGGTGACACCCGGGTGTTTCCTCCCGCCTTATCCTGAACAGGAACCTCCCGAAGCAGCTGTATATGCATTAGTTAAGGTACCGAGTTTAGTTCAAGTAGGCTAGTCCAAACTAAGCGACAGTCCAAAAGTGTCAGTATTCCATTGGGACGTGAATTTAGAATCATTTGCCGACATTTAATATAGCTTTTGTCATTGTAATATTATAAACTGTTTGACATTACATTTGAAACTTTTTGACACTTTATTTGAATGTTAACTAATAATTAATAATATGTAGTTGTATTTTGTTTTTGTATTTGTATGTAAATTGCATGTATATTGTTAATGAATAAATGAAATGAAATGAAATGTCACGTATGGCAGGTTTATAAAATGTTATTAAGTGTTTGGTCCAAAATAAATGATTTATTTATTTTATTTATTTATCAAGGGACTACAACTCGCTACTTAACTAATGTAATGTAAATCAGCCTCAAAGAAAGCTCTTTTCTCCCAAGGGTTTACTTTGGATGTTTCAACAAAGATCTCCGAGACCTACTTAGTTTACACGACGCAAAGGAGGTTACTCCTTTGCGTCGCGCAGTCGGGTAAAAAAGAAGTGTAATGTGGGTATATAATATAATATGTATGTTTGTTTTTTTGTGGTGCTCTATGCGTTTCCATTTCCAATCGATTTTTAAGTGTCACTAAAGACATGACAATAATCAAAATTCAATATGGCGACAACCAGATGCCATAATTATTACGAAAAAGAAAAAAAATTCAAGTAGACGAACTGTTACTATAATAAGTGAAAATCATGTTTTTAGAGTTATCATCTAGTTAGGTTTTTATAATTATTTTTAATTTTTTATTATCATTTAGAATCTTTAGCAATTTAAAGCTGATTAGCAACATTCTCACCGTTTTAAAACGAATAATAAAACTGTGATAAAGTTCTTAAATAATCGTATATGTACTAAGTTAACTAATATGTCTTATTAATGTGATAATAATTATAAGATAATTCTTAAAATCGAGTGAAACCAGAATTTTACTGCTTTGAAAGATAATTTTAACGACCACTTAAACAGTAAGAGAAAAATAATCCTAACTAAAAAGTGTAAAATAAAAAAGTAAATTAAAAAAATCAAAAATCCCGAGGGCGTAAAAGTGAACTTTAAAAAAGATAAGAACAAGATGACCTATCCTGTTAAAAACCGAGCGTTGAGAATTCAACAGAGTGTATCCCAGCGTGTCGGAAAACACACTGTTGGATTTTCAACTCTCGGTGCTAAGCAAAGCGTTGAGAATCCAGTACGCCATAAAATCCCGCCGCGATTTTATTATATCCGTACGAACATCGGCTAATACAGGGTAGGTACTACAATTTCATGTCAAACAAACACATACATATCATCACGCCTGCATTCTCCGAAGGGTTAGGCAGAAGTGCACCTATAGTACACCCATATTTCGCCAGTTATGTTTAAGTCCCATGTAATAGGAGGCGAGCCTATTGCCATCAACCGGGCACGAATCCAAACTCCGAAAATCCAAATAACACTTTGCCTCACCCGTGAATTGAACCCAAGACCTCAAACAAGTAGCGCTTGCGACCACTAGGCCAATGACAACGACGATGTAAACAAAGTCACGTGAAATAGCTAATAGGGGGTTTACACGGGTCGATTCGATCGTCTAAATGACAATTCGACTGGGCCGCAAATGACTAAAATCGCAAACCTCAAAGTTGGGTGACATTCAACTTTTGCCGTGCAGCAACAAGCCGAATGCGGTCGGTGACTAAAATCGACCGTGTAAATGGTCAGTTACAGGCGATCGCCCGCCGCATGAGATGTGTTTTCAATTCAATTCCATTTTTATTTAATCAAGTAACCATAACTCATTTGTTAGTAAACTTATCCTATGTTAGTAATTAAGACAATTTTATCAACATCCTAAACAAATTCCTGTACAATATACATAGCAGCAGTTAGTACTGTCCGACGCTTCACCGCGGCTGCACTATTCCATGGGAAATGGCGCAGCAGCGATTCACATACGAACAGTCCAGCCTGTTCGAAATTAGAGTCGGGATACTGTTGTTGCCGCTCCACACCCCACGCACCAGGGACGCACAGCGCTTACTCATTGTGGCAAAGAAACTGTGCGTCCGCGAACATCCCTGATGCGCTGCAGTAGCGGGGCAGCCTCAACAGTACCCTGAACGCGTTGTTGTATTGCACGCGGAGGGCACTGTACGATTTTTGAGTACATCTAGCCCACAGGGTGCTCGTGTAAAACATAGTACAGTACGCTCTGAGAAGAGTCATTTTAACGATTACTGAACAACGAGCAGCAGCGGGTTTTGCGCTGTGTTGATCCGCTACGTTGTCGGTACAGATCGTTTTAAAATCATGAATAAAAATAATACGATACAGTTTTTGGAGTGTTCTTTCAAAAAGGTACAAATTTGGTACATGGTATCTAGGCTACAGGCAGATTCAGGCTATGAAAAGCATTCATCGTTTCTTCGGAAATTAAAAAGTCGCGATTTTTGTCGACCGGTGTAAATGGGGTCGAGATTCGATTTTTACAAGCGATGCGACTGGTGATTTGTCGCACGGCTATCGACCCGTGTAAACCCCCCATAAGTAAACGTGCAATCATTGCACTTATCAATTGACCCCTAAATTGAGTGCGGTGACGCAGTGTTGCATACAACTTATCAGTGGCCATGTGTCTACAATGATTTCCTTATAATTGACTGATAAACAAATCGTTCGGTGCATGAAGTCCACGAGAATAATCTGCGTCTCAAGAACATACAGCGTTATTTTTATGGGACTGCAGAAATCGGCTTACTGGTTGATTAACTCGCCCGAAATGGGCGAATCGAAGCTTGTAATTTTTTTTTTTTGACTTGAAAACTTCTTTAGGCGCGTTGGGCATTTCTGAGATAGGACTAAACCATTTATTTCGCGACACCATGACGACACCTCATTTTTGTAAACGCGATTGTGGTCTTTATTTGTATTACTTTGGGATCAATGTTCTATGCAAGTATTTTTACTTTAAAAGTTTTGTAAACGCAATTGTGCTCTTTATTTATATTTCGTTACGGATTAAAGTTCTATGCAAGTACTTTTACTTTAAAGATTTCGGAAGTATTATTTTTTGTAAACGCGATTGTACTCTTCATTTAGATAAGGCTATGATGTTTAAGTTTTCACTTCTTTCGGCACTCCCGGACACCACTTTTTTTTGGGTGTCACACCATTTTCTTTTTTTTTCTTGAGGCAAATCGCTAGAAGTTAATTTATTTACCTATGGGCGAATCAACAACTCCAGAAATACGTATTATTAGGCAATTGACACATTTTGAATTGTATGCAGTAAAGTTACTGTACTTTTTCCTTAACTTTAACTGCGCCTAAAAAGAAATTATACTATTTAAGGCGCGTCGCTCACTGGTAAGTCGTGGCGAGGTCGCGGGGGCGTTGCGACTCTAGTTTATGAGCGCATTGCCATTTATTCTTAAGAAAACATAGATGCGGCGCGCTGTTTGTACGCCCGCGGGCCGCGCCTCATCGACGCTGCGCCTCGACTCTATAGATCGCGACGCGCCTAAAAGTATCAATTCACCCGTTTCGGGCGAGTAAATTCGTGCGAATCAACCAATACGCCCAGAAATCTGAACTTATGAGAAATAGTCAGAAGTAGCACTAATCCTTGCGTTATTTTATTAGTTAATAATACAATGTCGAGGAATGACAACTTTGTGCTATTCATGCTTAATTAATATTAATATAAATAATTCAAAAGTTTGTCTGTCTGTACCCTTTTCACAGAATTGGATGAAACTTGCCTTATGGATAACCATGACCAATGGGATAATTCCAGCCGATCCCATCTTTGCTGTCCTCCTCCAGCGATGCCCTAAGCCGAGGTTCGTACCCCACAGGGGGTGCCTTTAGCGAGCGCTCGCCTAGTTTTAATTAGCATAGTTTACTTCCCCTGGCTGGAGGTTTTAAGTGTAGTAGCTTAAGGCACCCACAGGAAAGCCCGGTTAAGTAGTCATGATCTCAGAGGTCAACTACGAAATGCTCTACCTAAAAAAAAAGGGAAAATTGTTAGCACACATACAATAGCAATTGATCTCTATGCTTTTTATTTTGACAGTTCATCAAAATTCATTGCGTTATTTACGTAGACGCAGACGAATTTTTCAAAACCTATAAAGCAATGGATTAGGAATTTCCTTCAAAAACCGATTTAAATTTAAAGTGTGTTACGTAATTAGGGTGCTGAGTAGAACATAGGATACTTTTTATCCCATTAGTCCCGTGGGATAATTTCCGCCCTCCTTGCGGGCGAAGCAGCCGATAAAAGCTTGTTTGGCATAAAATGGTCACCCATCCATGGCGACAAACCACAGCAGACACGTTTAGGCTACCTGTCCACTGGAGCGGAGCGGAGAAATGTGCCAATATTAAGAGGAGGCTCCCTAAATTGTATGTGTAGAAGTATTGACAGTAAGCTTTGAAAATCGTTACTTTAACTGCCCTCGTTCATCGTGGAAACCTGCGGACCAGCAAGTTACAACGGACAGTCCGACCACCACTGGGTCCAGTCGGACCTACGCTCCCTTTCAATGTCACAGTTATCTTTAAGAGGAGGCTCCCTAAATTGTATGTTAATTTGCATTAATATTCTGAAAAAGTCACGCATACAATCTAAATGGAACTTTAGTATATGATTTATTGCATCTTTTTCTTTCCTTATTTAAAACAGTTACATAATTCCAACATTTTTGATCAATTCATTTTTGACGTGACAACGTCTTATAAATTGGTTTGCCGGGTGACACTTCAAGAAACTGCGTTACGCTCCGCTCACGTTATGCGCTCACAATGAGAGCGAGTGAGAGGCACGCGTCCCTTCCACTCGGGCATGGTTAGCCCGCCTAAGAGCGAGAGAGACAGACATAAAAAGTGAAAGGCACGCGTCCCTTCCACTCGAGCACAGTTAGCCCGCCTAAGAGCGAGAGAGACAGAGCGAGAGAGAGAGAGTGAGAGAGATAGGCATACACACCGGTTCATGTCTTGCGTCAAGTTATTGTATGTATATTTGTATATAAATACGTATGTATGTGTAAAGGTAAAAATAAAATTTTGTTAATATGAAATTCAGTGCGAGATTCTTTGTATAAATTAATGTTTTAAATATAATTCTTTGTATTAATAAATGTTTTAAATTGTTACTATTATTTCATCCTTCTTCCTACTATACGAATGAATATTCACATTAAAATTATTTTACCACTCAAAGTCGTTGTCACGTAAAACTTTCGCCCGTATACCGACTTTACAGGCAACCAATTTTTTTATTCGAAAATTATGTCTTTTTAAAGATTATTTGAAACAAAAACAAGATTACTCGGCTTTTATGTCTAAAATAATTATTGACAGTAAGAAAATATAGTTTATTATCCAAATATAAGATATTTTTTCTCTAGATCAATTATTACTTTAGTTATAAACGAAATAAGAATTGAGACTTACGACATTTAGTTCCGTACTCGAACACAACCAAAGAGTGCACGCGATATTCAACTTTATTACTGATGTGTTAGCGTTTAGCACATAGTGGAATGGTGGGGTGTATGGGGACGGTGTTTGCGTGGAAATTATCTTTGGAGTGACTGGTCTTAACCAATAGAATCTAAACTCCGCTCCTATTAGTAAATATTGGCACATTTTTCCGCTCCGCTGTCTCGCTCCGTTCCAGTGGACAGGCAGCCTTAACTTTACTACTGTTGATTTGTGAGACGTTATCATAGGTCGTATTCTCTGCAGGGGACCATACAGCACAATGTCTTCCATTCACTATTCTATGCAATAAAACTATATGGAAATTCACTATGAAAAGGATCTGTGATTCGTGGTTCTCAGGTCAAGCCTGAATATTAGGTTAACTGAGAACCATTAATAATGTAGATTGTCGTCATTGAATTAACCGATTCATTTTTTAGGGATCCGTGGTAAACAAGGAACCTTAATAATTTCGCTATGTCCGTCTGTCTGTCCGCGGTCTAGCTCCGAGACTCTTAGTACTAGAAAGCTGTAATTTGGCATGGGTGTACATATTAATCACGCCGATAAAGTGGTAAAATAATGGTAGTTTATGAAACTGTTGCATAATGAGGGGTATTAAAACATGAGTGTGTGTTTAGTTTCACACGAGTGTTTTAATACCTATACTCCGTTTGAAAAAAGATTAGACATTTAACTAAACCTTTTTTACAGTCCGTTCAACCGATTTTGACTTCTATTGCGATGGCGGCATGACAAATGACAGCTGCAGTAAACAGTTGGTTTGTAACCACTTTTTTTGCTTTTAATGCCATGCTTACGCCTACGGTATAGAAGTCAAAATCGGTTGAACGGACTGTAAAAAAGGTTTGTTTAAATGTCTAATCTTATTTCAAACGGAGTATAGTTATGTGCAGTTTCATACAGAAAAAGTGTTATTATAATATCATTCTATTTCTAAATTTCGGTATTATGTTTATAAAGTATGTCAATATAAACTCGTTTTGAAGTTTATAATTCGAAAATTACGCTATGAGAGTAGATAAAGTATTTTTAGGGTACCTCCCATACACGTAAAGTGGGGATGATTTTATTTCTCATCTATCCCATGATGTGGGGTGTTGTTGAAAAGGTCGTTCAAAAATATTGTGAGCTTGAGAAAATAATTTTGGATTCAGGGATCCGTTTGCGAAATCAATCAATCTGCCTAGCCTTTTCCCAAGTATGTTGGGGTCGGCTTCCAGTCTAACCGAATGCAGCTGAATACCAGTATTTTATTTACATGGAGTGACTGCCTATCTGACCTGCACAACCCAGTTACTGGGTAATACGATACTCCTTGGTAAAACTGGTTGTCAGCCTTTCGGGCTTCTGACGATGTTGCCGTTTGCCCGGAGCTGTTTGCGAAACATTAAGCTTTAAAGTACTAATTTTTGTTAGAGTCAAGTGTGTGTCCCCTGCCAGCTAAATGGTTGGTTTTGGATATGTCAAAAATTCACGGCAATAGTATATACTAGTGATGCAACGAATACGAATACGAATATTCGTATTCGCCGAATAGTAGACATTTACCGAATATTCGTATTCGGCGAATACTAATACGAATATTTAAAAATTAATATGTTTGTACGCAAATCTAATTACTGGCAGACTTGGAAAACGCGCGTCGTCGGCACGTAAAAATACGAAGTGTGCAAGGGCCTTAACCGCAACGACGACGCGACGGGGGACTCCCCAGCCATAGTTTATACAGTGCCGCGGCCCGGGAGTTTTCCTATCATTACGAACCATGGACTGATTGATTCATTCATTCCTTTCATTTCATTTGTCAGTCGAAAGCACAAGTCAAGCAAGAGAGTATTGTTTTATTTATTTTCTGAGGTTGCTGCGAAGTGAAAGGAGTTGAAGTTGAATAGAAAATGTCTTCTCGTAAACGAGATCAAAGTGACATATGGAAACACTTCGATAAATTACCAAATAAGTAATTATATGGTCTGTATTTCTTTTGTATGAACAAAAGGTAGGATAGTAAGTCCTAAGTAACTTAGACGAACGTTAGTAATAGCTGCGTCTATGTAGTACTAGACTATCAGTCTTTTATTACCATGGCGAGATATTCGTATTCGTATTCGTATTCGCCGAATAGTAGGTTTGATATTCGTATTCGTATTCGTAAAAGTAGTATTCGTTGCATCACTAGTATATACAAATTAAAAGGAAAACGATCACAGTTAAGTAGGCTTTACAAGTTAACGAGTAGTTATCGACCAACTTACATTTGGAATTGTAAAAACATGTTCTCCCATACATGGTTTGTTCTTGGATTAAATTCATCCCAACTAGGGAACCCTTCATTGTGCGTGGTCCGACACGCATTTGGCCGGTTTGTTTAAAGCAGTAACACGGTGCAGAGCAGTGGTGGCCCGGTGGTAATGACCGCGACTTACGAGTAGTAAGTAGGTCGTAGGTTCGAACCCTGACAGGTGTTTTACTTTTTAACCGACTTCCAAAAAGGAGGAGGTTATATGTTCGTCGCGTATGTTTGTTTTTTTTTTATGTATGTCCACCGATTTCTCCGTCAATTGTGGACCGATTTTGAAAATTCTTTTTTTGTTTGAAAGGGTGTGCTCTGGAATTGGTCCCATATAAATTTTATTAACTTTGCTTGGATAGTTTTTGAGTTAGCTACAAAATACGTTTTTTTTTTTTCCACTTAGTATGTAGATGATATGATAAGTTTCTGTCACTGGTAGCAGGTAGTGGTATTCGAATGTGTGTGGGGTAGGTACCACAATTAAAAAGTGAAAAATAAAAACTCTTTACAAAAAAAAAAAAAACAACCGACCTCCAAAATAAACACTACAAAGTGAAAAATAACTTTAATTTTGGAAGTCGGTGGCAAAAAACGAAAATACAAAACCCAAGACACCGACTTCCGAAATTAAAGTTATTTTTCACTTTGTAATGTTTATTTTGGAGGTCGGTTGTTTTTTTTTTGTAAAAAGTTATTTTGTAAATAATTTAATCACCACTGCTCTCAAAACGGTGAAGGAAAATATCGTGAGGAAACCGATATGTGCAACAACACTGCAATGATGCATGGGGGCATAAGTATTGTTTACCTAATCGATCTCACAGTTACTTTATTATATTCATGCCCGTTTTTACCTTCACTAATCACGTCTAAACTTGTATGGAGTAGTGACAGGCGCTAATTAATTTGACAGGACTAAACTAAAATTTATCTTCTGTCCTTTTCTTAATTAAGGCGCCTCCCTGACCAAAACGCCGCGCTAGCCGTTTTTTGTGCAGTTTTTAGGAGCTATCTACCTGTTATTCAAAAAGTAATATCAACTTAATAAAAATACATTAAATTTCTACATATTCTTGATTTCAAAACTGTACAATTTTTTTTTTTTTTTATTGCGTGTATATTTCATTAAATCTCCTTCCAACGAAACCATAAAAATGAGAAATAACGATTGATAACATGCGTCTCCTCGTAAAGTAAACATTATTTAATTTTGCTACTAACACTAATGGATAGACAATTTAATAACGAACATTTTGTAACAAATTTTTTTTTGAAAAGGCCAAATTCTGATTTTATTCAGATTTTATCCTAAAATATGGGCATATTTACCAGTGTAACTCATACATCCCGAACCGAGATTCAGTATGCCGCAAGGTCTCGAGGGGGAAACACGTATCGTTCGTTACCGCGTCGGTCACGTGATCGAACAAGTGCACACAGTCACATTATCAGATGTGAAACATCTATAGCGGCGGGTCAGACCAAATGTTGGCTGTTGGCGCCCCATATTTATTGCCTGTCGTAAACTATCCTTTTTTTTGTTAGTTTATTTACTGCGAAAGGAAATGTTTGTATTTAGAACTACAGAGTTTTGCGAAAAGATGCTACTGTTTTGTAAACACACAAATGCAAAAAAATTGAATAAATTTGGTCAAAATCAAAATCCAAGATGGCGGCTGCATTTTTTTTTATTTTTGACATTTTTTTTTTCATGTCATAGTCAAATGGTCGTCTACGCGAACTAGTGCGCTTTCGACTCTAGACATGGGTCGTACTTGCAAAATCGAACACCAAGGCTTCCAAGTACGTCCACCTTTAAACACCAGCGCCAAAACCCAGAGCTCGAAATACTTTTAAGTATTTTCTTTCTGAATCGAAAATAGATTCGTAAATTCATACAAATAAGGAGTAAAATCGCGTATGCAAAAAAGGATACTTCCAACTTCCAAGCCTTGGTAGAAGAAAAATACTTGCATAGAATATTGGTCTCTAATGTTATATAAATAAAGAGCACAATCGCGTTTACAAAAAAAACTTCCAAAACCTATAAAGTAAAAATACTTGCATAGAACATTGATCCGTAACGTAATATAAATAAGGAGCACAATCGCGTTTACAAAAAAATACGCATGTTCCCTTTCAAAATATATCCGATCGTGACAACATTTGTGAATGCCGTGTTGTGCAGTGGTTTCTTATCTCATTATCTGTTACGATGCCTCATTGAAGTGGATAACAATTAAAATTCTATTGTGTCTCGTTAATGACAGTTGAAAGGTAATAAAAATCGAAGCCAAACTAGAAATTTTATAAACAGAACCGCTTATCATGTATCAGCACAAGTAGTTACTATATTTGTGTTGAAAACCAAAAACAAAAAATCGTATAATATTTCTTGCCTTTACTACGTTATTTTTGTTTTCTATATCACAGCGACTATACTATTTTTGCAGAAAATAGGTACATTGCTTCTTAACCACTACCTATACTCCATTTGAAATAAGATTAGACATTTAACTAAACCTTTTTTACAGTTCGTTCAACCAATTTTGACTTCTATTGCGTTGGCAGCATGACAAATGGCAGCTGCAGTAAACATTGGTATTGTAACCACTTTTTTGCTTTTAATGACATCCTTATGCCTACGGTATAGAAGTCAAAATCGGTTGAACGGACTGTAAAAAAGGTTTGTTTATATGTCTAATCATCATCGCGTAGTACGGCCGCTGTATCTTGTGACGAGATAGTGATGTGGTTGTGCAGATCCACTAACGTAGGCTAGCGACAAGAATGTCGATTGTCGTATGAATATAAATTGCTGTTAAAGTTTATTGTTCAATTTGTCAACCGTAGCCCGGTTGGAAGACTAATGTGAAATCTTGTTTTAGTAATTTTGATTTCCTCATTTTGTTTAAATTTTTAACTTACTTATTATTATTTTTTTTGTTACGTATATTGTTTATTTATATCACGTTATTATAATGTTTATCGTTTTTATATATTGTATTTTCAGGAACTCCCAAAATTTTTAATACTATAATTATTGGGAGAATCGATAACTTTTCGATTTAGTCAATCACTAGCGTAGTAAAATAAATCGTTTCTGCAAAGCTAAACAATAGTGAATGATGTTTTAGTGTGAGTAAGTTGTGCGGTGCATGGTAAATGTACGCTGTGATTCATGGAATAAGGTTTATAATTGACTAAACTGAGTGAAGTGATTCGTAAGTTGTTCGCCAGATGGCGCTAGTAATATTTTACGAAGTATTGTAGAGGTGAGGTGCGGCAAAGAGGGACCGATTGCTCAAGGTCTCTTGGTCAGGGCCCAGCCTTAAATAGAAAGAAAAATATGCACCGAACTTAAATTTTATTTAGTTTGCGAACAAGGGAATCGGCACCATTAGCTATTTTAATTTGACCCGGTGTGTGACAGTTGAATAATTTAATCCTTACTATTTTTTTCAATTTAAGGAAAGTAAAAGTATTGTTGTCAAAATTGCTAGGAAAAGCAATAGGAATGACGAAAATTTTTTTTTTTGTCCGTCTGGTAGATTATTAAAAAAAATTATTATGTTTTTTTCTTTTTTTACGTAATCAAAAAATTACGGCGATACATTGAGTTAAAATGTGTTACTTGTGACGTAGCGATCCCCACTCCCTAACTTTAATGCGTATTATCTAAGTAATTTTTTGTTACTATGATAAAGCAAAAAATATGTGTCTAATATTTTTTTTTATTATCTGACTGACGGACTAAGCTGTTTTTTTAAAGTGAAAACTTTTTCATTTTTTAGATGGGAAAAACAATTGAACTCGCGACACCGTTACCGACACCTCAGTTTTGTAAACGCGATTCATCATCTGCCTAGCCTTTTCCCAACTATATTGGGGTCGGCTTTCAGTCTAACCGGATGCAGCTGAATACCAGTATTTTACATGGAGCGACTACCTATCTGACCTCCACAACCTAGTGACTAGGTAACACGATATCCCTTGGTAAGACTGGTTGTCAGACTTTTGGGCTTCTAACTACCCGTAACGACTGTCGAAGATCTACAAATGACAGCCGGGACCAACGGCTTAACGTGCTTTCCGAGGCACGGAGGGGACTGGGTATGTAAAGATGGTCACCCATCCACGGACCAACCGCGGCAAGCGTAGCTTAACCTGATCGATCGACCCGTGCAGCTTTTATTACTTAGCCACAAGCCCAAGTTTTGTAAACGCGATTGTGCTCTTTATTTAAATTACGTTACGGATCAACGTTCTATGGAAGTATTTTTACTTAAAGGTTTTGGAAGTATTATTTTTTGTAAACGCGATTGTGCTCTTTATTTAGATAAAGTTACGGACCAATGTTCTATACAAGTATTTTTCTTCCACCAAGGAGATCTTGTTCAAGTTTTCACTTCTGCGGCACTACCGGAGTGCCACCATTTTTTTTTACCCACGTATTGTTTTTAATTCCAGGTCGACTATCTATATCTATACCGGATAAACTAACAAGTTTTTTCTGTCTCTTTTATTTATGATTTACACAATAATCTTTCTCTATTTCCACAGGAAACGACAATACAATTAGTTCAAATAAGCGATAAATGTAAAAATATATATCCTTTGTCTGACAAGGATAATCTGAGCAACAATAACCCGTATTAATTGGTGTCCCTTGGAAACAGTCCGGATACTCACTCTCAATATTAGGAAACGGGAAAAAGAAATCACTACTTATTCGATTTTTGTTTTTCCATTGTTGACAACATTTTTGATCGTTATTGTCAGCGAATTTCTAAATCATTGACATAATTATAGATATCTAGTTCTAAATAATACATCTATCTATAGACATAATAATTAATATCTGGATGGTTTTTTTTTTGGTAGTTTAAAAAAATTAAACCTAGCTAGATCGATTTAATGCCCACGAAACCCCCTGCATACTAAATTTCATGAAAATCGATGGAGCCGTTTCCAAGATTCAGTATTTATATACATAAAACAACGTGTAACGTTAAAGGCGCAAAAACTCAGACAACCCAACTGATTTTTAATTCAATTGTCCTATTTAATAGAGAAAAAAAATCATTAAAAAAATTGTAAAGGTTTTTATGTGCTGTTTTAGTTCGTAAGATTCGTATTTGCATTGAAATAAAAGCTATTATTATCCCACGTATGAGAAAATTTAAATTGGTCGACAACAATTTGTGTTTGTTTTCTTATTTTGGCGGGTTTGCGCATGTGATGGCTTGACCTATTAATAAATAGACACTGCAACGTTTTTAATGAGGATTTTTTTTAAATGTGACCTATATTAAAAAGTGGTTCAATTGATTCTGCTCGTTAAGGCTCCTTCAAACAGGCGCGACACAAAGGCACCGCTCGTCGCGCGACGAGCGGTGCCTTTGTGTCGCGTCGCGTGTCGCGCTGGTCTGCACAAGCCTTTATTCTGATCAAACTATTTTCAGGTTTTGCGCATTTAACGTTACACGTTGTATACAAGAATTGATCGTTTAAAGTTATTATTAGATAAGCTTTTCGGTAGCTCATGTCAGTCCCACACATTTTTGGCTGTTCCATCATAGTTATCGCTGGTAAAATTTCCATCTGTCTAGGCTCTCCGGTGCAACATAATAGGAAGTAAGATAGGTAGCGTACAAACTATTGTTTAATTCCGATAAACGCCGACAAGTTCTTATCCGTCGGCGCCGCACAGTGGAAAAAAAAAGACTTTTTTTGTTCAAAAATCTGCCTACACCACAATTTTTGACGTATTGCTGCCATTTTTTTATACAATACTGAGATATCACACTTTGGTGTGTCACTGCCACTTTTCATTTCCCGATTTTTTAAGGTTATGGTATTGACTTTTGAGGAAAAGTGGCAGTGACACACAAAAGTGTGTTATCTCAGGAGTGTATAAAAAAAATGGCAGCGATACGTCAAAAATTGTGGTGTAGGCAGATTTTTTACAAAAAAAGTCATTTTTTCCCAATGTGCGCCGGTTTGCGCTTATTTGGCATAAAGTATGAAAACGGCCTGCGCCGGCCAGCATTAAAAACCATGGCATATCGCGTACCAGCATTCTACATGAATACACTCTATACAGAGCTGCCACTCTGTATAAGAGTGTATTCATGTAGAACGCTATCGTATAAACCGATATCGACGCGTAAACTGTAACCATGAATTCAGCACATGATTCTAGACTAGATTCTGAACACCCCTACGTTGAAATTTTTCGTCGGTTATCAATAAAAATAATCAGCTGTTTCATAGAAAAATCACGTCACGTCAAATTTTTGCTGTTCCAGCAAATTGTTGTCAGCAAATTTTTTGACGTAATAATTTCAATATTTCTGACATCATCATCATCAGCCTATAGATATTCCCACTGCTGGGACACATGCCTCCTTTCTGTGAGAGGGAGTGGGCTGTAATCCACCACGCGGACCCAGTGCGGGTTGGTAGATGTCACAAATGTTCTCGGAATTTTCAGTTTCGGTCATATATATAAAAATCTATTACCGTTAGTCTCGCAAAAACTTGAAAATGGCTCGACCGATTGTCATGTAACTTTGGTAAATGGTTGTATGTGCGCCGGAGAAGGACTCTAACAAAAATAAAATATTATTACAACGCATTAGCTAAACTAATGTTTTAAAGAAAAAAGATTAGATTTTTGGCATGTTAGTTTGTTTGTAATGAATAAACTCTAAACTGCTTGACCGATTTTAAAAATTCTTTTACCAGTAGAATGCTATGTTATCACTGAGTAACATAGGCTATTAAAACCAAACTTTGTAAAAAAGGGTACTATACAATTTCAGATTATTTAGAAGATAAAAAAGCTTGGGATTGAACTGCTCGCTCTGCTAAGCCTTTTGATAAAACTAGACATTTTAATTATTATGTAAAATCAAGATATACCAGTTTTATAAACACATTGACATTGTTGAAAATTATATTCAAAATGACATGATTACTTTGTAAAGTATTATATTATTTAACTATTGTGAATGTGAGGACTATGTGGATATTATTTTTATTTCCTTTCTAGTTTTAGTGATGGTCTGGCAGTTTGAGTAGTTTTTGCGGCCTACCCAAATGTCCTTTCTTTGGTATTGCTCGTCGAGTTGAGCTCCTTAAGTTCAGAGTTGAGCTCCACGATTACTGACAAATGCTTGCACTGACTGGACAGGTCCACTCAAATCTGTGTGGTTCTTTCCTCAAAAGACCTTTTCAGACACTAATCTACATGGTCCTCATATGGCCTGACCAAGATTATGTCTAGACTTTAAAAGAGACTGCGACCTCTGAGTTTGTTTCGGCCTTTCTTCTCAGAGAAGTCAGATAGGAAATGCCGAACTCATCTAGCTTATTTTTAATATTTTTTTATACGACGTGTAAAAGTGATTCCGATATCCTATTTACAGAATAAACAATTTTATTTCACAATTTCATTTCATTTCATATAATTTGTGAAGATATCACGCGGGAGAAGCTAGTATATAAATAAAAAGATATTCACATCAGTCATTAAATCTAGAACTAGGGTAATGGAAAAACTTTTGGAATCATTTCAAACAAATTAATACAACATCAGACTATGACTAAATCCCGTTTACTAAAGTTATCCAATTAAAAGCACCTAAACTATCAAGTTCAACACATTGTTTATTCATGATTAATCGAAAAATAAATAAACCTATTTTTATTTATCCCCCGACGCAAAAAGAGGGCTGTTATATGTTTGACCGCACATTGTGTTTCTGTCTGTGGCACCATTACATAGCTCTTAAACGGGCGAACCGATTTGAATGTGGTTTTTGTTATTTGTAAGCAGGTTTTCTAGCGATGGTTCTTGTTCATGTTTTATCAAAATCGGTTCAGCCGTTTGAAGATTATCAGCTCTTTTCTAATGAATGAAAGGATGGGAGGTATCTTTCACAGGTCTGATGGATTTGAAATTTGGTATTCTATTCACTTCAATGATATTAGAACATAGTAAGTAACCTTGAACTTTTCACAAAATCTAAAAGAAAAGAATCTACTTATATAAAAGATAAATAAAATTATAGACTTTTTCGAACCAAATGACATGATTTCCACTACAGCTGTAACAAATTTGATTTGATAAAAAATATAGAAAATTGTAGGTATAAAATGTCAAATAATGAAAAGATTATGTCAAGGAAGTACGTAAAAAAAAGTAATATAAAATAGTCATCGTAATTTGGAAGCTGTTAATAAACATTTACATTGTTATGCCATTAATGGGGTACTAGGGAAGCCACATGTGCAGAAGGAATTATTGCCAGACTTCCTTCTCTTCAACGTAGTCTTTAATCTTATAATATGTTTTTTTGATAAGGACACGTTTGATGTGGGTTTTGAACTTTCCATCGCTTAGTTCTGTAACAGACTTTGGCAACTTGTTATAAAAGCGGATACTGTTAAGAAATGACTAACCAGTTTTACTTAATTGGATATCACAATATCATGTTTACTACGTGTATTTATTTTATGGAAATCGCTTCTTATTTTGAAACTACTTTATAGCCTTTTCTCACAGCTGGTCGCAGTTACTTGCCTGTTTTGTATTTTTAGGATACCCAAAATAGGAATTATTTGAGTTTCACAAAAAGAGACGCGATAATTATATTAGAGTGTATAACTCATCACCTGTTACGACGCCTCATTGAGGTGGATAACAATTAAAATTCTATTGTGTCTCGTTAATGACAGTTGAAAGGTTAATAATATTTTAGGAGAGCAAAATGGGAATTATTTTAACTTTTGAACAAATTTATCTATCCCTGTAAGGTTTCTACTTTGCCATTTTCATAGTAATAGTACGGGTAGCGCCCGCAGTGCTCTGAAACGAGAGAGTTAGTACGGCACGGTTGCCAGCGTTGTACGGGCTCTACCCGGAGCAGGTCGCGTACGAACCAATCCGCGTCGCTGTGAAACAGTGGTCTAGCCCCTCACGTGTGTCTCCGTTCCGGGAGACCCGCACGGGTCTCCCGGACAGCTGTGAAATCAGCCCAACTTAGTATCATAGTCGATAGGTAATTCCCTGTTTACAGTACCTAAACAAACATTGATTTAAATCAAACTCAATTGCTCATTTGTCATTAATGACTACGAGATAAAAAATACTGTAGTTGAACTTAATAAGATAACTGGGCTTCCCGTTGTAAAAGAAGTAATAAGTTACGGTACATGACTAACACACGGCTTCTGAATTCTGAAACTGAACGAGATGATGACTAATAGATAAGTATGAAAGAAAAATAATGTTGCGCCGACCACAAATAAAATAAATAAATAATTGTAGGAGAAAGATGATGAAGTTATCAAACTCGACTTAAAAAGCGACGATATCTAACTTTTAATGATTTTATACTGAAGATCACATCTAAACGAGTAGTGTTAATTATTTGGAAAAACATATACCTATACAAAACACAGCGCACCCCTATTTATGTAAACACCTATGTTTCACAAATAAACGTATTGATTGATTGATTGATATATGTATGTCGGAACCGGTCATTAGTATACTACGGACACGAAACGAATCGCAAGCGCGCCACTGGCGACATCAAGTGATCTACCCACACCAAAAAGCGCGCTTCTACAAAGTCGTGATGTTTTAAGGCAACGGCGAGGAGGGATTCAGCCTCGGATCGCATCGGAGTCAAGTCGTCGTAGAACTGTTCTCGATTCGTTGTGCTCAGTTATTGTGTTAATTGTAATTTTTGATCATTGTGTTAATTTGTGATTTTAATAAACGCCGTCGCACCCAGTGTGTGTATAATTTAGCTAGTGTGGTTAATTTGATAATAAATTATAATGTGATCTGAACTGCAAACGGTTTTTCTATCGCGCATTAACCAACACTACCCACACTACGCCCACAGTAGTTAAAATATCGCTGATAATAACGAAAGAGTCACGTACCCGTCTCCGATATACCTATGTATATTATGTTAAATTAAAGCATTTTCTTAATAACTTAATGTAGGAATATTTTAGATTTTGTTCATAGTGAAATTAATTTGTAAAGTTATGTTTAACGCTGATATAAAACTGAGAATCACGCAAAATCTATCATGCTATACATTTCCAGTTTATGTTGATCTCGCATTGTAAAGGATTTCCGTACAATTCGAGGTCAGCTTATACTGGAAATGTATAGCTTGATGTGTAGCCGTGTGTACCTTCGCCAAAATTTCTTGAAATGTTGAAAGTGGTCATCGTAATTCAAAATTGCCAGAATTTCAAGATTCACGCAAATAAATTTTGAATTCTGTGGGCTTTCACCTTAAAGTTAACATCACTAAACTTGTGTAGCCAGCCATGGCTGGCTACAAGTGATGCGCCGGATATCCGTATCCATATCCGCGGATATCCAAGGAAGAAAAAAGATCTGTACCCGTATCCGTATCCGTTACTTTTTCGCGGATCTTGAACGGATCTTTTATATTAATACATTGCATTACGTGAGTATATGAAATTTTAAAGATATGTAGCAATGAAATACTGTTAACTACAATCCAAATTAGTAAAAAAAAAACAATCTTATTTATTATAATTCAAGTAGAGTATTAAAACTATGTTGTTTTCAAGAACTTACGAAATATACGTCATAATTAATATTGAGTAATGATAAATTGCATTTCAAAAGGGTGTCTCTATGTAGTATAAATTCAAAAAATATAAATTCAAATATTAACCTAATCTTATTTAAAATTATAACATAAAATCTAATCTAATCTAACTTATTCAATGTAATTTAATTTATTTGTTGTAATCAATTTAGCTTTTAATAATTTATTTTCATCTAAACTATGTATTACTTGTTTTAATTAATTAATTATGTTATTATCTGCGCATAATGTAGTGCATGCTGTGCTTTTCTATAAGTAATGAGGCGCTTAGACTTAAGTTTGCAATGTACTAATTATAAGTAATAGTGTACTCATTGTTGAAGAGCCTAATAATAAATAAACAAAGAGTAACTTGGCAGGTTTGTCCCCCAAAAGTCAGTTACGATGAAGATCATAAATAATTCCTGCTGAACCTGAAGAAAGTTGAGATCCGTATCCGTATCCGTATTCGCGGATCTAAACCCTTATGATCCGTATCCGTGGATCACATTTTTTAACGATCCGGCACATCACTACTGGCTACACAAGTTTTTACGTGCACGTAAAAAAGGTTTGCTTTAATTATACATAATACCATAAACGGTTTCACTGGAGGACAAAAACCACTTTTCATATAGGTATCAATGAGCCATTTGATCACCATGCTTGCCTACGTAACACGCTAGAGCGATTTCACGATTTTAAAGTGAGTGATATTCCGGACGCCAAGAGAATGCGCCTGAATCCTGACAGGTCAGTTAAGTACAAAATAATACGTGTTTTACGAATTTATACTTTATTTGTTTCTAATCGTGTCCAACTGAGAGGTGTCAGGAACGCATTCCCTCGGCGGCCAGAGATAACCTTATAAAACATGATATTTTCCTACTATTCCTGTCTTACAAAATTCGCCCACCTAAGGCAAAACCTAAAATTCTCCTGCAGCGCAACTTTAGTGACATGAATTCAAATGATCTCCGAAGAGATGCCAACAGCATTGACTGGTCTCCTTTAGTCTGTGTTGAGTCGATTGAGTCGAGCAGTGGTGGCCCAGTGGTAACGGCCGCGACTTACGAGTTGTAGGTCGTAGGTTCGAACCCCGACAGGCGCTTTACTTTGTGTAAATTATTTCATCACCACTGCTCTCAAAAACGGTGAAGGAAAACATCGTGAGGAAACCGGCATGTCCTAGAACCGAAAATTCGAAGACATGTGACATCTACCAACCCGCACTGGGCCCGCGTGGTGGATTACGGCCCACTCCCTTTCAGAGAGGAGGCCTGTGTCCCAGCAGTGGGAACAATTATAGGCTGATGATGATGATGATGATGATGAGTCGATTGACGATAAGGTCAACCTGCTGACGGACAACCTTGTGAAGCTGTACGATGTTCACGCTCCCATTCGTGCTATAAAAATTAAACATCTTCCGGCACCGTGGATTACAGAGGACATAAGAGGTATTATGCACAGGAAGGCTGTAACCAAAACCAAATTTAAGTGTCGGCCCTCGCCTTCAAATCTGGATATCCTTGTGGATGCTCGCAATCGCTGCAATAAGGTGTGTAGGGATGCCCAACGCCGCCATATCCACACCTCAGTTGAAAACGGAGATCCAGCTAAAGTCTGGAAATTTCTTAAATCCTTGGGAGTTGGAAAATCGCGCCAAGAATCGATTCCTAAAAACTTAAATATTGATTTACTGAATCAACACTTCTCATCTTCGACCCACTGTAATGGGACCATGAAGGCAGCTACAATAAACTATCTTTCGAACCTTCCAACTCCGGACCATTCCCCATTTATTTTTAGTCAATTCTCTGATTGTGATGTTAAGAAGAGCGTAGTTTCAATCACATCTAACGCAGTTGGTAGTGATTGCGTAAGTCGGAAAATGATACTCCCTGTCCTAGACGAAATCCTTCCTATCCGATGCTATATCCTAAATTACTCTATAACCTAAGGTGTTTTTCCGTCGATGTGGAAAGAGGCAAAAATCACTCCTTTACCCAAAAAAACTAATCCTACTTCCTTTTCCGAATACCGTCCTATCTCTATCTTGCCTTTTCTCTCCAAAGTCCTAGAACGCCTTGTCCATAATCAGCTTAGTGCTTTTCTGTGTAAAAATAGTCTGCTGAATCCTTTTCAATCCGGTTTTCGTCCTGGTCACAGCACCACTACAGCCCTAGTTAACGTCACTGATGACATACGGTTAGGCATGGAAGGAGGAAATCTGACGGTTCTTTGCTTACTGGATTTCAGTAATGCGTTTAATACTGTCGATTTCGATATCCTGCTTAGCATGCTTCGCTCGCTTAACATATCTCCAACGGCGATTGACTGGTTTCGTAGTTACCTGTATGGCCGCCGGCAACGTATATGCATAGAAGAGTCTTGTTCTTCTTGGTGTTATACTTCTGCCGGTGTACCTCAGGGTGGCGTTTTATCTCCTTTACTCTTCGCAATTTTTATAAACTTTATTTCCAAAAAACTTCTTTCTTCCTACCACCTTTATGCAGATGATTTGCAAATATATAGACAAGCTGCTCTTTCGGGTTTGGCTGATGCAATTAATATAATAAACAAGGATTTGGGTTCAATTTGCGAGTGGAGTGAGGCACATGGGTTGCAGGTTAATCCATCGAAGACTCAGGTCATTGTTGTTGGCAGCTCAAGGATGACCCCCAAGATAAACTGGTCGCAGCTTCCTCAAGTTCAATTTAACGGAACTGCTATTCCAGTAAGCGAAAAGGTTAAGAACCTTGGAGTTTGGATTGACAAACATCTTTCTTGGGGTCCCCAGCTACAGGACGTAAGTCGCAAAATTTTTGCATCTGGTAAGTCCTTGAGACGACTGCGGAACTTTCTTCCGACTGCCACTAAAACTGCGCTTGCACAATCCCTTTTACTTCCCATCCTTGACTACGCTGATGTCAGTTATCTTGATCTCACTGAGACACAGCTAGATAAGCTTGAGCGACTTCAAAACTTTTGCATAAGATTTATATTTGGCCTGCGCAAATATGATCACATTTCTGAATTTCGTACAAAGCTCAAGTGGCTTCCCATACGTCTTCGCCGGAATGCTCATATCTTATTTCAGCTCTACAGTATTCTGTTCAATCCTAAAACCCCCTCTTATCTTAAAGAACGTTTCAAGTTCCTTCATGACACACATAATAGATATCTGAGGTCATCGGAAAATTTGAGACTAGAGATGCCGATGCATTCCACCGGCTTTTATGACAAATCTTTTAAGGTTCAAGCAGTACGGTTATGGAATGCCTTGCCCGTGTCGATAAGGCGTGCTCAATCTTTGTCCACTTTTAAAATTCTGGTAAAAAAACACTTTCTCTCTCCTTAAACATCGTCATTACATATAGTTCCTTGCTCTTGTTTCATGTTTATAATTTTATGTATATCTGTCTAATATATATATATATAGGTAATTATATGCTTTATGTATCTGTGTATTCTGTTGTATATGTAAATGGTACACCACTGACTACCTGCAGTATTGTCTCTCCTTTTCCATTTAAATCCATCCAAAAGTTGTCTGTAAAAGATCGCTTTTAGCGATAAGACCGCCCATTGTGTCACCCAATGTAAAGTTCTATATTAATGTCTGTAATTTTTATGGTGTACATAATAAAGAATATTCTATCTTCTATCTATCTATCTATCTATTTTCCTTCTTTGTCAGTGGCATGTGAGATTAATTGATTGATTGTTTTGATTTTGTCTATGGGCCTTAGTTGCCTGAAAATAAAGCAATTATATTATATTATAACATAACATGATATCACGCCCCTATTACATTCTGGCGAAATGTCAGTGTAATAAAGGTACACCTCTGCCTTAACCCTTTGAGGATTACAGGCGTGAAGTTATGGAAATAAAAACTTACAAAGTAGAAAACCCAAAAAATAGTTATTTACGCTACAAGTGCGGAAAGTAGGTGATTTCCGACAAGCGAGCTAGTGTAAGTCGACATGTGTCGGAAATTATATTACGCACGTGTATTGTACAACGTTTTACTATGCATTGTGCGAGTTAATAAAAAAAACGTGTGGCACTCGGGGACTGCCGCGGTAAAGCTATTGCATAGCATTTGTAACCTCCATGACAACATCACGTTGTCATGGGAACCGTCATTACATGGTAGGCGGAGTGGGGGATGTTTTATTTTCGTTACGTTACGGAATTTCTTGATTCGGTCGCCGCGTTCAAAGCCCGCGATAAAAGCTATGCAATAGCTTAAAAACGAACGAAACTTACAGTAGTCGCATAATATGATGTAGCATCTGACATCTTGACGTGCATAAATAATATAAACAATATTCTTCATCATCATCATCGCCATCGTCATGACTTTGACTTCGACTTCGACGCCATCGTCATCATCATCATCATCTAATTTGTAAAACTTTTCTCAAATAATAAAAACTCTTTGCGTCGGGCTGACAACGGAGTTAAAAAATTTAAAATAATAGAAAAGCATAAAGCACTAGTTAAAAAAATTACATTTTCCACCCAGTTTGGCTGCTGGGAAAACGCTCTTTCCAAGCACATGCATTGTAAAGTAATTTTTGCCAGGTTTTGACCCCACAACAGCTTAAAATATTTAAAACGTTTACCAGTGCACCAATGATGATACAAATAAAAGTCCTACTACGTAATTTACCAGTATGACATGAATATTTACTTGTAGAATATTATATTGTTTTAACTATGGTAAGGGATATGAGGGCCATTTTTTTTCTTCTCATTTTAAAAATAGTCTAGCAGTTTGAGTAGTTTATGCGACCTACCCAATTGTCCTTTCTTTGGTATTGTTCGTCGAATCGTTGAGCTGCTTAAGTTCTGACCTGCACAATTACTGACAAATGCGTGCATTGACTGGACAGGTCCACTCAAATCTATGTATTTCTTTCCTCAAAAGACCGTTTCAGACACCAATCTACATAGTCTTATCACATGATTTGACCAAGATTATGTCTGGACTTTAAGAGACTGCGACCTCCGAGTTTAATTCGGCCTTTCTTCTAAGAGTAGTCAGATAGGAAAGGCTGACCTCATCTGGTTTATAAAATATGATTTACGTGTAAAAGTGTTCGTACTTACAGAAATAAAATCATTTATCTTTTACAAAAAAAAATATATTTTAAAAACAAAAAACCCGACTGCAAAAAAAACACATAACTGAAAAGAGAAAAACAAGCATCTATAGAATTTTGGTATTGCAGGCGGGACAAACCAATAACCTGAAATGATGGTGTAAACTTTGTTTTTGGGCGATTCCGCTATAGACGATTTTCAAAATAAATTTTTAAATCACATTATTTCTTACTTTTTTCATAACAGTGCAAAGAAGAAAGTCTAAATTTAATATTAGCATATATTTTTTCGATTTTACTTCATGTTCAAAATTTTTGGCGCGCTTGGAAATATTACCTTTCGAAGAAATGGTTTAAACTGTAAAATCACACCTCGCAAAACAACACAATCACAGCTGTTCTGACAGTTTGTGATTATGTTTTGCCAGTTAAACATGAAGTGACAATATTAATTTCTTTATAATTGCCAAAAACCGTAAAAGTATTTGTTTATATTTTTTAAGCATCATCGACTGCAAGAAAGTACTGCTAGCCTGTTGCACCCGCGATACAAAAGATATAAAAGTTTGTTTATTTCATGGAAATAAAGTGTTAACGTTTTGAAACTTTGTAAAAGTAAGAAGATATCAAAAGCAAACTTAAATCAATCGTTTTTAATCGTGTAATATTAGTTGAACTGAAATAAATGTTAACTTAAATTGGTTGCACCCGCGATCGTTATTACAATCGCGGGTGCAACACTTTTTTCAAGTAACCTTATTGTGTGATTTATTGTATATTTTATTGTTTTGACATGCCTTAAATAAAATATATGCTGTGTATGATTAATTATATATATTTAATAAGTGTGTTAATATTATATTTCTCTTTTTTACGATATGCGATATGGATGTAGATGGAGAAATTAGAGTAAAATTTCTGACGACGATTGATGGCAAACAATCAAAATGGCACTGAAATCGTGAATGACATAGCGGTCGTGCAATTTAAAGACATAATCACGAAGTTGGAAGCGCCAGACAAAAATACTGATGGATGAATATGTTCATAGAATTTTTGACGAATATTGACGTATTGGAGAAGAAACAATTAACAAAAGTGTCAGAGAAGGGTACTGATTTGTAGTTAAAATGGTTTGATCTGTTATTTTGTTCCTATATAAGTTTTTATTGATATTAATATTCACTTAGACTAGACGGGTTGCACCCGCGATAATTTGATGTTGCACCCGCGATTGCTTTAAAAGTGAATAATTCAGTATTTGTTTTTGTTTTCCATTATACTATTTTGTTTTTAAATTGATTAGTTTAACTCCTTAGGAAATAACAAGGCATAACATAATAAACATTTCACAATTAACAGACTTGTGTTTTTGTCTTATGATCCAGAAAGGTAGGGCCAATTTTGTTGCACCCGCGATAGCACTTTGAACCTTCCTCCTGAACATATAAATAACAAATTAAAATGTTTGTAAACTAATATAAAGGGAACATGTTAAAATATAACTCTTCCAAGATTAATTTAATTAAAAATGATTTTAATTTTATCGTTTAGGAACTTTATATGCGTCTAAATGTTGCACCCGCGATAATGGAATCGCCCTTTTGTAGTCGGGTTTTTTGTTTTTTAAATATATTTTTTATTTCAAGCTTTTTAGTTTTATTAAAATAATATATATTTATTATTAGCTTTTATTTGATACCAATAATGTAGTTTTTTTTTTAAACCTACCCTCCCTTTTTTGTATTTACAGATGCAATATATAAATATTATATAGCCTTATGACACTTCCACAATTAAGACGAATCTACGACACTTTTTTTTTTTTTGGTTGGAAATTATCAAATAACTTTTCCCGCTCTGGGCGGAGCGGGAGGGCGTGTCAGACTCTTACTGACTAAAACCCACCCGTGTTCCTTCGGTTGCCCTGTTGCCGGGGGCCACGATTTCCCTATCGGTATTCTTCGAACCCCCGGCAGGCATTGGCCCTAGCGGACCCCGTCAATTCTGCTGACATCTCTTTGAGGCGCGCGTGGAACACAACGCGCCGTCGACCCGGGCTTGGTCCTTATCGGACGGCGAGCTACCCATTGCTCACCGTCCGCAAGCACGCGCCTACGGTGGCCGGAAATCGGCTCGCAATTCCCGCCCCGAGCGTCTCCTCCTGCGGCGGTTAGGAGCGTGAGGGCGCGAAATTTGCCTCTCCCTCACGCGTTCCGCCTCCTCCTTCGCGAGCATTACCGCTTTGCAGAAGGAGGTGACGGCCTGCCATTTCCTCTCGCTCCGTACCATAGCCTTAACCAGGGCTGGGGTTTCCTCCCGCCTTATCCTGAACAGGAACCTCCCGAATCAGCCGTGTCCGGTGAGGACCTGCGTCAGGCGGAAGGTGAGGACGCCGTGGCGCCTCTCAAACCACTTCTCAAAGAGGGGTCTTATCGCCGCAATTGTGGCGTGCCCAGCGCTGGGTTGATCTAACGACACCTCACATGTTAAAATCCATCAAGCCGTTTAGGCTACAGAGCGTGCCAAAGAAAGAGACATACAAACATACATACTCTCAAAAAACATTACCCTCCTTTTGGGGCAGTAGGGTAAAAACTACGCATCAATATTTGTTAAGCAGTTTTCTAGATCAATTCGCACAGACAGACGCGTGCCTTGTTTATTTATAAAGGTAATAAAATCAATTGCTTATGCAATGAATATGTAATTAATTACTATCGAGATGTTATCTCAGTAACCTTTGCGTGTAAGTGAAACCCCTGTGCCAGGGAATAAGGAAAATAAACTTATTTGGTCAAATTAAATCAAGCAAATTAAAATCGTGGTAGGTACAAGATTTCACTACATATAAAACAAAGTCCCTCCGCCGCGTCTGTCTGTCTGAACAAAACTCAAAAACTGCCGAACGGATTTTCATACGTTTCATCAATGGACGGGATGATTCATGAGGAAGGATTTTGTGTAAATTCATATCGCTGTATATTATGTATAATTGCAAAAAACTCATAGGTGAAACACTAGATGGCTCTGTATTAAAAAACAAAAACTTTTCACACTTGAAACCTTTTTCGTAATGCCTTTTCGTATGATTTCTACCCCTCAACTCATAGTACCGCAAACCGCGTAAGAACGTCGCTCCAAAATAAAAAGGAATTTCATTTACTTCCTAATTAATGTCTTTGAAAACCAGACAACATCATTTTCTTACTTAATTTTTTTTGTGTAATTAGATAATGTCACTGCGTCTATGAGTAATATGCCTCAGCCGTTAGGAGCAAGGAATAGTAGATTTCTGAGAAGAAACTGAAAACGAGCTTAGTTAGTAGTTAAGTGCAAATCAGCTCGCACGAGTGAACTTGAGAACGCCTGAGGACTCGTTTGATGTTTGCTTCGACGATCATAAAACTTTTGCATTATTCTCAAATAGATTTTCTGTCATTTACGTCGTTTCAACTTCTTGAGTTATTTCACAAATTTCCTTTTTCAAAGTGAAAGCTAAATTGAAGAAATTCGTCACTTCAGTTTAACTTATTTGATATTCCTCGCGCGAAAATATGTCCATACTGAGAAGAGTGAGGTCGCACATTAATAATAACGTTTCCTTAGCTATCAAGTCAAGTCTTTGCGACACTATGTCAGGGGTGTCAAAACAAAACAGAAACGCAACCTAGTGGCGGATTAACCAGGTAGCAAGAGTAGCAAATGCTACGGGCCCCGCGCAAAAGGGGGCCCCGCATATTCAAACCCCAGCACGCATAGCATGCCTTCCAAAGAAACGGGTTTTGTCGATGGAAGAATAGATAAAATGACAAATTGTGATTATGAATCCGTGTGTGGCGAGATGCTGAAAAATTTTCTGCGCTCGCTCATGCGTCTTTTCTTACAAGTTTCTCTTAATTCCTAATGTTTTTTGAATAAGCTATTTTAATATAAATGGTGAATAGGTCACCCAACCAATCGGAGGTTAAAAATTTATTGACATCGCTTCCCTCGCTTTTTCATCTTGGTTTCTTTTCCTTCATAATATTTTCTACATTAGTTGACAAAGTAATTCATAATTCAGTATAAATGGTCAATAGGAAGCCGAGACAATCCGAGGTGCAAAAAAAATCCTAACTCGCTGCGCTCGCTCTTGCAATCAAGGCTCTCTTACAGCCAGCACCAGCTATTCTAAAAATGAACCATCAATACTAATATTATAAAGGCGAAAGTTTGTGAGTGTGTGTGTATGTTTGTCTCTTTTTCACGCTCAAACGGCAGAACCAATTTGGATGAAATTTGGCACACAGATAGTTTATAACCTGGATTAACACATAGGATACTTTTTATCCCGATATTCCCACAGGATCGAGACTTACGCGGGTGAAACCGCGGGGCGTAGCTAGTAAATCAAAAAGGTATTTAAAAAGAAGGTGCTTTTTTAACACGCGATACGTCTACAGCACAATAAATCAAAGCACTGTGAGAAAAGAAGCGGTTAAACAGTGACTTTAAAAACATACTACGTTCATAGCTTGCTTAATTATGAACTCTATCATAAAATTCTTAAGTTCTTTATTATTTTTCATCGTTCTTTTAACAGGCGGTACAATGTGTAATTGCCACGCCTACATGCAAGAGGTTAGAACCTTTACAGTTTATAGCATTGTTTGAAAAAAGTCATGTGGTTGAAGAAGAACACACGGCTACACATCAAGGATTTCCAGTTTATGCTGATCTCGCATTGTGTAGGATTTCCGTACAATGCGAGGTCAGCTTATACTGGAAATGTGAGCTTGATGTGTAGCAGTGTGTACTTGACTATTTAGGAACAGGAACAGCGTATTTGTCTAGAAACATTGATTTGACTAGTTTATCTTAAAGTTTAGAACTTAAAATAAACCAAATTCTACCATAGGGGGCCCCTAGGTAGAGTTTGCTACAGGCCCCGCGCTAGCTTAATCCGGCACTGACGTAACCATGTTTTGACGCAGCAGGGCAATCTACGATTGAAATCTTAGCATTACTGAATACTAAATTAATTGTTTACTTAATTTCCTAAGAAAACAATGTCCTTTTGTTTGATAAATAATTATAACAGACTTAATAATTATATAGCTGTCGCCCGCGACTCTCCATTAAATAATAGAAATATCCAGGATATAAAGTAACCTTTGTCCTTCTCAAGGTCCCAGGTTTATTATCTGTCAACGAGAGGTTTAGTGGTTTACACTTAAAAAGGTAACAGACAGATAGACAGAGTCACTTTCGCATTATAGGCTTAAGACGCAGATATATGCCAGTGACCTTGAATGGTTAGCTTGCGTGTTCTGTACTAAGCTCACGCAACGCGTCGTACGTCCAGCCAGTAATAGGACTCGCCCATCAAGGAGCGCTGTCCCAAATTAGATGCATTATTAATTTGTTATACTTAAAAAAAGGTACTATTAAAGTACCTTTAAGATAAATAATTAAATTATCTTTAAAATGGTGAAGGTTTCAGAAAAATAGGTTTGTTTTTGCGTGATTCTCAGTTTTTTATCCGCGTTATACATAACTTTACAAATTAATTACACTATGTAATATAAAACATAATCTAAAATATTCACTGATCAAGTTTTTTTTAATTCTCTAATTTAACATATATTTTTTCCAAATCATTAACACTACTCGTTTAGACGTGATCTTCAGTATAAAATCATTTCAATTCTCGCCTTAACAGACTGTCGATTTGTAGACCATTTTCTATTTTGTTAAGTACCTGGTACTTGTTGATAGTACCTGGCACTGTCCTCTCATACCTATTAACAATGTAAATATGAAAACATTGTAAAAAAAAAATATTTGTTAAAAGAGTAACCGTGGAGTTTCTTGCCAGCTCTTCTCCATAGGAAACCACCAATTGGAACCGTGCACCTAGCTTCTGATGTTTCATAAGTGCTTATGTAATAGGCACTTATGAATTAAAATATTCGTGAATAGGCTTGGACACGCCGTGTCTAAAAGTACTGCTTTCTGTATCAAGTCCTTAACCTAACTAACGAAACGAGAGCCTCTTAAAATGTATTAAAATTGATAACGAATTATTTGCCAATTATTTTAGTTCTCAGAAACATTATGAGTTCATTTGCTCTAGCCGGTTCCTCCCCGTGTGAATACATATTGTGAGAACTATGTAAAGTACTGAAACTGATAACAAGTTGTTAATGAGGTCAAGTTTTCAAAAACAGTGTTGCAAGTGGTGACTTAAGGTTATCAGCAGTGATCGGAGTAGGTAGAGTGATTTGGGGTCAATGCACTAGCACGTACATCATCATTTCAGCCGAAAGACGTCCACTGCTGGACATAGGCCTCCCCCAAGCACCGCCACTTCGACCGATTCTGTGCTTCCCGCATCCAGCGGATTCCTGCGGCCTTCACAAGGTCATCGGTCCATCTTCTGGGAGGCCTTCCAACGCTACGTCTTCCGGTACGTGGCACGTATATATTAATATGGATATGCCCCCGGGATTCCGGCATTTTGAAATTATTAAGACTTTTTTAAGGAACTTTAAATGTTGTAATGTGTATAATAAAGAATACATCAATATAAATAAGAAATATTTAACCCTTTTACTGTCTTTTTAATAATAGTATATAGGTGATCGGACTCCAAGAAAAGGATATGAAAGGTATACTACAAAAACAATATAATAATATAATATATTTTAAATGTTTATCTATCGCATTCTATAAATTTCTAATGTAGTAGTTTAATAATCCTTACTTTAACAATATTTAATTCAATCCCGTAAGTACCTAAATGAAATCCCGGAAAAAAGGCTTATCCATGTTATGATTTCTACGACTATTCATGATCCGATCACTGGTTATCAAACAAAGGCGACGCGACTCTAGTGAAAAATCAAAATCAATCTGCCTAGCCTTTTCCCAACTATGTTGGGGTCGGCTTCCAATCTAAACGAATGCACCTGAATAGCAGTATTTTACATGGAGCGACTTTCTATCTGACCTCCACAACCCAGTAACTGGGTAATACGATACCCCTTGGTAAGACTGGTTGTCAGACTTTCGGGCTTCTGATGACCCGCAACGACTGTCAAAGATCCACGAATGACAGCCGAGACCAACTGCTTAACGTGCTTTCCGAAGCACGGAGGAGTCTCGGTATGTAAAGATGGTCACCCATCCACGGACCAACCCTGGCAAGCGTAGCTTAACCTGATAGATCGACCCGTGCTGCTGTTATTATTTTACCACGAGCTCCGCGACGCGACTCTAGTAGATTTTTTTAAATGAAAAATTCATGGTAATTATTCTACCAGAATCGCGTCGCATATGTGCATCGCGCCAGTCTGCCTTTAAGCTCTGCTCAAACTGAGGAGAATTCCGTGCAGGATGCGGGACGAAATTCTCTCTCGCCGATTGTGTTAACTAACTTGTAAAGAGATGTTCAGTTACGTGATTTCCTAATAACTGAAACTTTCGACGCGCCCAGTCGCGCTCCGTACTGGATTCGCCTCATTTTGATCAGTCCTTTGACTTTGAGAGCGGTACTTCAGAATTCAGTATGAACGGGGTATACCTAAATAAAGTAGTACTTACATCGTATCACCACATTCACCATTTTCCAATTCAAACCAGTCATCATTTCAGCCAAAAGATGTCCACTGCTGGACATAGGCCTCCCCCAAGCACCGCCACTTCGACCGATTCTGTGCTTTCCGCATCCAGCGGATTCCTGCGGCCTTCACAAGGTCAAAGTCAAAGTCAAAGTCAAATAATTTATTTCAATTAGGCACAAAAAGGCACTTTTGAACGTCAAAAACAAAAAATAGAATTGATTCTAGTCGCCCCTTCCAAAAGGTAGTTTTCGTATGGAGAAGAATGGGCAAGAAACTCCACCGTTACTCTTTTAAAATGTTTTACAATATTTTGTAAACATTGATTATATAATTATATGTGAAGACGATGCACCTGGAATAATATTACTATACCACAATAGGTAAAAATAATTAAAAATGAAGCAATGACAGAAAAAATAATAATTATGTAATGGATACATGGTGTTCACATATTTACAAGCATTGTAAAAGTAGGTACCTATACGATATTCCTAAAAAAATTACAAGTGTAGTACTAATTAGTCAGTGTGTGAGTAATCACAGAATGTAAAAAATAATAATAATAATGTTATAATATTTAATTACACAATTAAATTAGCAACCAGTTTGATTTTGTCTAGACTCTAAATTGTCCTATGGAGCTAGACCAGCATGCTTCCAAGCATTCTTATCTAGAATATAATCCTCTAATTTGTAATATGCTTGTTTACAAAGAGTACTTTTAATGTGAGTTTTAAATTTTCTTTCAGTTAACTGTAATATGTAACGGTCATCGGTCCATCTTGTGGGAGACCTTCCAACGCTACGTCTTCCGGTACGTGGTCGCCCCTCCAGAACCTTTCGGCCCCATCGGCCATCCGTTCTGCGAGCAATGTCCCCTGCCCATTGCCACTTAAGTTTGGTAATTCTTCGGGCTAAAACCAGTATCGCCATCAATTTCAAGTAACTTGACTGTCGTAATAATTATATCGATTTTCATGAAGTTTGGAGAAATCGTTGCAATATACAGGGTCAAAATAAATTGATTCACGAAACTCCACAGATGTGGTGGGTATCGATGGGTATCTAAAACTGACAAAAAAAGAAGTGAAAAATAATTGGGGTCAACGAACGCTAGTAGTGTAGTTACTTGAAGTATGAATTAAGAGAATCATTTTTGAAGTGAAAACTTCTTTAGGCGCGTTGGTCATTTTTGAGATGGGAAAAACAATTGAACTCGCGACACCGTTACAGACACCACATTTTTGTATAAGCGATTGTGCTCTTTATTTAAATTACTTTACGGATCAATGTTATATGTAAGTTTTTTTTTTATTGTTTAAGTTTTCACTTCTGTTGGCACTCCCAGAGTGCCATTGTTTTTTTTTTTTTTAATCATTTTCAGATATTAATACTCATCACTTCTGTGAAGTTTCCACAAAAAATATTGTTTTTTTAAACTGATTTTTCATGTTAAACTGCATTATCTCGGTCAAAGACCCAAAAGAAATATCAAATATTTTTTAATTTTTGTTATCTATCGATATCTACCTCGTCTGCGGAGTTATAACCGAGCGATTACCGGCCTTATGCCCGAACCGGCTAAAACCGATAATGAGGTCAAATGTATAGATAGATCCATAATATAAGTATATACTCACGTTCACGCCACTTACTCCTCGAGGACCATCATCACGCTCAAATTACAGACGAACTCCGAATACGCAATCGTCGCGATCATTTATCACAGTCGTCACAATAATTTGAACAACTGTCGTGCCAGCGACATCAGGAACAAGAAAATTTGTCACTAATTTGTTCAGAAAACGTTCGGGATCGCCGAAAAAAATGAACACGACGAGCATATTTGCGTGACGATCACTTACTTGTATTGGCTGCCTTTTATCCACATTCTTTCATTTACATTTTAATTTCATCATCATTTCAGCCGAAAGATGTCCACTGTTGGACATAGGCCTCCTCTAAACACCGCCACTTCGACCGGTTCTGTGCTTTTCGCATCCAGCAGGTCCCATTTCTTCCCGTGGATGTCGTAAAAGGTATCACTACATAGTATAAAACAAAGTCGCTTTTTCTGTCCCTATGTATGCTTAAATCTTTAAAACTACGCAATTGATTTTGATGCGGTTTTTTTTAATAGATAGAGTGATTGAAGAGGAAGGTTTATATGTATAATAACCCGGTTTATATCCGTGCGAAGCCGGGGCGAGTCGCTAGTAATTAAAATAAGTATAAGTATAATTTATTTGTTCAAAAATATACAACAATTTAACTATTATGGTGATACACTATATGACACTTGTTTCTTAACAAATAACTTTGTTTGAAGGTGACTCACTAAAGAATGGGCAGCAGCGTTCTCTATCCATTTTTTAAACAGCTAACACTAAAATATATAAATTATGTACAAGTATACAGAGGAAAAATATAAAATATAGGAACAGCGCCCAAAAGTGGGAAAAGTGCCCAAAAGGCTGGCAGCATTGCCACGTTGTATGGCAATTATTGAAGTTGAATTCTCAAAAAATACGACTTTTCTTACCAGTCCAACGCCCTCGTCGTTGAGAGAAAGTTAATTTAAAAAGCAATAAGCAGTTGTCATTAACAACAAATAATTACAAAAACGAAAAAGCATTTAAAAGACATTTCTTCTACTCATTCAACAGATACAAAGTGTAATTTAACTACATAGCTTCTCATTTAAAGAAATTTAAAAATAATCTCGAAATACAATCCAATCCAAGTTGCTAAAATCTTCTTCAGTTTTTAAATTATTTTTTCCTTTGTAGAGTGTTATTTTTAGTTATTTCAATATTATACCTTGTAAAATATGACAGCAGTGGTGGTCCAGTGGTATTTGCCGCGACTTACGATTTGTAAGTCGTGGGTTCGAACCCAAGCAGGCGATTTACTTATGTGTAAATAATTTCATCACCACTGCTCTCAAAACATCGTGAGGAAACCGGCATGTCCTAGAACCAAAAATTCGAAGACATGTGACATCTGCCATCCCGCACTGGGCCCGCGTGGTGGATTACAGCCCACTCCCTCTCAAAGAGAGAAGGCTCGTGTACTAGCAGTGGGAACATTGTAGGCTGATTATGCGTATTCTTGTAAAATACACCTCTCTCTCTCTTCGGGCGTAGTTGTATTATATTATCTGGGCTTCGGGGAATACCGACCCGATGACGTTAAGTGACGTAGACATAGTACAGTGATTTTTTATGTGTAACATCTTTCCTCTCGCTTTCCAACAATCAAATTTAAAATCGAAATCTTAAAAATCGAAATAATCAAATCTATGGCAGTGATTTCGTGAAAAGGAACGGAAGTGTGTCACAGGAAGCCGGGGAAGCGCGCGGTATTTGATTTGACCAATGAGCGCGCGCGGTGCTAGAGTTGGCTGTCAGAAACGACCTTGACGAGGCCCCGCCCTTTTAATGTTGTTTATTACAAAGGTGAGATGTCAGATGTTACACATCATATGCGACTACTGTAAGACTCGCTCGTTTTAATTCATTGTTAACCTAATGCCCTGAAGGTGTGAAAGTACTCATAATTATGAGCAACTTTCACTGTGAGACCAATTCTAAAATATCGAAAAAAATTCAGGTGTTTCATACAAAAATGCAATATTTACCCGGTGAAAATGTGTGAAAAGGATGTATTTTTGAAGTGAAAACTTCTTTAGGTGCGTAGGGCATTTTTGAGATGGGACTAAACCATTGATTTCGCGACACAATGGTGCCGATTCTCTTGTTCACAAACTAAACTAAATTTAAGTTCAGTGCATCTTTTTCTTTCTATTTCATTAAGAAAAGGACAGAAGATAAATTTTAGTTCAGTTCTGTCAAATTAATCAGCGCTTGACGTAAATTGACGTAATTTTAGTCGGCAAGTTTTTAATCACGTCTAAACTTGTATGGAGAGTGACAGGCGCTGATTAATTTGACAGGACTAAACTAAAATTTATCTTCTGTCCTTTTCTTAATGAAATAGAAAGAAAAAGATGCACTGAACTTAAATTTAGTTTAGTTTGTGAACAAGGGAATCGGCACCAATGACGACACCCCATTTTTGTAAACGCGATTATGTTCTTTATTTATATTACATAACGGATCAATGTTCTGTGCAAGTATTTTTACTTTAAAGGTTTTGTAAACGCGATTGTGCTCTTTATTTATATTACGTTACGGATCAATGTTCAATGCTAGCATTTTTACTTTAAAGGTTTTATAATCACAAGTACTTTCACCTTCTGAAAGGTTAACAGTGGATTAAAAATCACCGTGTTTATGCAGACAAGAAGAAAGAACTAAAAAATACGTACAAAAACTATGCTTATTTTTACAGAAATATCTTGCATACCTGCAGCTCAGACCAGTTTAAAAATCAAGACATAGCGCTGCGAACAATACAGTGAAGCATGTCAAAACTACACCTCCGCTCTATGCATACACGCTTACACGCACACATTTACAACCATTTACAATTAAACTACACCTCACTAAGTGCACACATGTTTACGAAACCGACCTCACGTCACTGTTGATAGCGCTATGTCTTCGTTTTTTATTTGGTCTGAGACCTGCGATGGGAAAGTAGGTAAAAAGATGGAGACAATAAAAGTAGAAGGGAAAACAAACCACGACTTTAGTTATTCTTAGTTTCAAAAACAAATAAGTAGGTACCTACTGTTTGTATTCGTTTTAAACTCTTTAAAATCTTTCTTGCCCTTTTTTAGGGTTCCATAGTAAACAAGGAACCCTTATAGTTTCGTCATGTCCGTCTGTCTGTAATGTCTGTCTGTCTGTCCGCGATCTGGCTCCGAGACCCTTCGTACTAGAAAGCTGTAATTTGGCATAGGTATACATATTAATTACGCTGACAAAGTGGTAAAACAAAATTATGAAAAAAAAATTTTTTTAGGGTACCTCTCATACACGTAAAGTAGTGATGTTTTTTTTTTGTTTTTTTTACCTGTGGTAAGGGGTATCATTGGAAAGGTCCTTTAAAAACATTGTGAGTTTGTGAAAACCATTTTTGGATTCAGGGATCCGTTTGCAAAATATTAAGCTTTAAAGTGCTAATTTTTGTTAGAGTCAAGTGTCCCCCCCCCCCCCCCTGCCAGCTAAATGGTTGGTTTTGGATGTGTGAAAAAAATCACAGCAGTAGTTTATATAACGAAATTAAAAGGAAAACTATCACAGCTAAGTAGGCTGTACTAGTTAACGAGTAATAATCGACCAACTTAACTTTGCAGTTGCAAAAACATGTTTTCCCATACATTCCGTATGGGAGAACATGTTTATCAACTACAAAGTTAATTTTGTTTTTGGGATAAATTCATCCTAACTACGGAACCCTTCATTGTGCGTGGTCCGACACGCACTTGGCCGGTTTTGTTTATTCATCTCGTGACTCTATAATTGATCGCCCAAACATCTTCACCTGTTAGCCAATGTGACTCGTGCCGACCGAAGAAAACCAATTAAAATGAGTTCGATTGATTCACACATTTCACTGCACGTGATTTGAATTAGCACAGCTTTAGTTTACGCTCCGTTAGACGTTTTTAGTGTAGTTCCGGAAACTGCATAGCAGAGACTCGAACCAAATAAAAACCAAGACATATCGCTGCGAACAATACAGTAAAGCAAGCCTCACTGAGACTCAAGAGCAGTGGTGGCCCAGTGGTAACGGCCGCGACTTACGAGTAGGTTCGAACCCAGACAGGCGCTTTACTTTGTGTAAATTATTTCATCACCACTGCTCTCAAAACGGTGAAAGAAAACATCGTGAGGAAACCGGCATGTCCTAGAACCGAAAATTCGAATACATGTGACATCTACCAACCCGCACTGGGCCCGCGTGGTGGATTACGGCCCACTCCCTCTCACAGAGAGGAGGCCTGTCTCCCAGCAGTGGAAACATTTATAGGCTGATGATGATGATGATGATGCCTCACTGTATTGTTACAAGTCATCGGGCGATCATCAAAAACTACACCCACGCTCTGTGCATACACGCTCACACGCACACATTGAAAACATCAACTGTTTCATAGACATAGCAATAACTACACGGTCAAAATGTATAGAAAAGCTGTTTTTTAAGCTACTGCATAGCTTTTATCGCGGGCTTTGAGCGCGGCGACCGAATCAAGAAATTCCGTAACGAAAAAAACCTAACACCCCCCACTCCGCCTACCATGTAATGACGGTTCCCATGACAACGTGATGTTGTCATGGGAACGTAATTTTTGTTTTATGTCATCACGTCATCATCCCAAGTGTAGCGTTGACAAATAGGAAGTATGGAGGTTACAAATGCTATGCAATAGCTTTACCGCGGCAGTCCCCGAGTGCCACACGTTTTTTTTTTTTAAACCGTCTAAATATTTGAACGCAGGGTGTTCAGAATGGGCGCGCCACAATTGCGGCGATAAGTTCCCTCTTTGAGGAGTGGCTAGAGAGGCGTCACGACGGCCTCACCTACCGCCTGACGCAGGTCCTCACCGGACACGGTTATTTCGGGAGGTTCCTGTTCCGGATAAGGAGGAAACGCCCGGGTGTCACCATTGTCTGAATCGCCCGGAGGACACGGTGGAGCATACGGTGGAGGTCTGCCTAGCTTGGGTGGAGCATCGCCGTGTCCTCGTGGAGGCGATCGGTGGCGGTGATCTCTCGCGACCGGCCCTGGTCTAGGCCATGGTATGCCTCACGCCCCTAACCTCCGCAGGAGACGCCCTGAGCGTCGGGAATCGCAGGCGCCAATTCCCGGCCACCGTAGGTGCGGGCTTGCGGACGGTGAACAATGAGTAGCTCGCCGTTAGATAAGGACCAGGCCCGGGTTGACGGCGCGTTTTGTTCCACGCGCGCCTTAAAGAAATGTCAGCACAACGAACGGGGTCCGCTAGGACCGATGCCAACTGAAGGAACACCGGTGGGTTTTAGTCAGTAAGAGTCTGACACGCCCTCCCGCTCCGTCCAGAGCGGGAGAAGTTATTTGATAATTTCCTACCCAAAAAAAGGGGGGTTCAGAATCATGTACTGAACCCATGGTAAAAGTGTTCGCAATGTCCTTGACACCCTGTATTATACTCTCTAAATCTTTTTCTTCACATCGCGTTGTCGCGTCACGCTCGCTTAGGTCACACATCATTCGGTTCACTAAGTGCAATCGTGATCGGAATACGTCCATCGTACAGGAATCCCCGATCACAATCGTTTTCCTTACCATTTTTGACTCTGTTACGATACTACAGTTTTTTAACCGACTTCCATTTTTTTTTTTTATATATGTCCACCGATTTCTCCGTCAATTGTGGACCGATTTTGAAAATTCTTTTTTTGTTTGAAAGGCTGTGCTCTCGAATTGGTCCCATATAAATTTTATTAACTTTGCTTGGATAGTTTTTGAGTTAGCTACAATAATACGTATTTTTTTCCACTTAGTATGTGGATGATATGATAAGTTCCTGTCACTGGTAGCAGGTAGTGGTATTCGAATGTGTGTGGGGTAGGTACCACAACTAAAAAGTGAAAAATAAATACTTTTTACAAAAAAAGAACAACCAACCTCCAAAAAAAAAACACTACAAAGCGAAAAATAACTTTAATTTCGGAAGTCTGTGGCAAAAAACGAAAATACAAAACCCAAGACACCGACTTATAGCACGGAGTTTCAAAAGAACGAGGCCTGCTTATACTGGTTAGTATGGTGGTGGTGTAGATGCCAATTTGTAGAGTCACTTACAAATAAAGTGCTTTGATTATTTGAATCATCATCAGCCTATAATGTTCCCACTGCTGGGACACAGGCCTCCTCACTTTGAGAGGGAGTGGGCCGTAATCCACCACGCGGGCCCAGTGCGGGTTGGTAGATATCACATGTCTTCGAATTTTTGGTTCTATGACATGCCGGTTTCCTCACGATGTTTTCCTTCACCGTTTTGAGAGCAGTGGTGATGAAATAATTTACACAAAGTAAAGCGCCTGTCTGAAACCTTCTAAATACGGGTAAATATATTACTAATTTCCTTTACTGAGTGATTGCGTAAGAATTTAACCTGAACAGGGTTTGTTGACACTTTCGTTAGGTACTTTTAGATCTGACTATGCAAGGTGTTAAAAAAAAATCTGTTGTTCCATACTATAGTTGAATACCTACTGTTCTAAAATGTATGGGACAACTGGTTTTTTTTTCCGCGATTTCAAAGTTTTCCCATAAATGATAAATGATTTTATTTCTGTAAGTAGGTTTGTACAAACACTTACAGGTCAATCATATTTTAAAACTAGATGAGGTCGGCGTTTCCTATCTGACTACGCTGAGAAGAAAGGCCGAAACAAACTAATAAAAGTTATTCAGTTCGATGGTCACGTCGAGAGATGCACCTCTTAAAGTTTGTAAAGTTAATTTTTTAACACCTAACTGTGAGTTTGCACTGGTGAAACATTCACAAAATAACCTCCTCCTTTTTTGAAGTCGGTTACAAACATGTTGAAATCTCTATGTTCTGTCAATGTTCCATACAATGTTTGATAGGAACTAGAGATTTCAACATGTTTTGTTGCGAATGTTTCGCCGGTGCAAACGCACAGTTATAATAATCACTTTTTCGCAGTTAGCATTACTTGGAATAATACCCATTGCAAGAACCAAGAACATTGTAAGAAAACTAGGTAGATAACAGTAGAAAGGATTCCCCTGAACCGTGTTCCCCTATCACTTGTATACTGACCCCAAGAGCAAGTCTTTGTTTAATTACATACACTGATAACGATGGATATTTTGACGATTAAATTAGCAACTGTATTGACTACCTCGCTGGTCTAGTGGTCGCAAGCGCTACTGCTGAGCATGAGGTCCTGTGTTCGATTTCCGAGTCGAGCAAAGTGTTATTGAGTTTTTCTATCTGAAATTTCTCAGTAGCAGCTCGGAGTCTGGATTTGTGCCCGGTCGATGGCAATAGGCTCGCCCCCTATTACATGGGACTTAAACATAACTGGTGAAATATCGGTGTACCTGCTACAGGGACACCTCTGCCCAACCCTTCGGGGAAACAAGGCGTGATGTTATGTTATATGAATTAGCAACCATTTTGATTTTGTCTACACTCTAGATCAGGGGTGGTCAACCGGTCGATCGCGGCTATTAGTCCAGTGGATCGTGGCACGGCACCAAAGTTTAATATCTTTATAATAAATAGGTGACAACTGCACTAATGTTTCATATAAAATTTTAAAAAGTATGTAATTGGTAGATCGTACAGGGTATCGTCAGTAAATAGTAGATATTAAATACACATTTTCATTATGTAGAAATATATAATTTTTATAAGCTAGATATATTATTTTTTTTGAATAAAAACAAAAATATGGATCATTGTGTCTGAATTAAATAAATAAATAAAAAATTGTGAATCAATGTTGCAGGTCGTCAACCTGACAGAAGTGTCTTCTAGGTGGGCAGTACAGTAGATCTTGGGTCTAATCAAGTTGGCAACCCCTGCTCTAGATTGTCCTATGAAGCAGGACCAACATGTTTCCGTGTACTTTTAATGTGACTTTTAAATCTTTTATTTAATTGCAATTGTTGACTATGGTACTCTAAAAACAAAATGGCGGCGCGACGTTAGTTCTGATTTCGGCCACGCGCAAAAGAACTTTGTAGCGCTATAGATGTGCCTTTACGTTATATTTTTTTACATACCACAATTGCCTGACTACGATCGATTTCGATACAATTTGGAGGATATTTCAGGGAATAAATTGTATTAAAATAATGAGGAAAGAACATTTTAGATAGTCCTCATTTATGGATAACGTATCTTTATATTTTTGTACTACGTCATTCAAACATTGTCCACGGAAATATTACCTATCCTCGATGATTGATTTATTTGCGCGGAAAACATGTAGACAAGCCTCTAACAGGTCAAAATAATAACAATCAATTGAGACAATAATGGAAATAATCGGTCAAGTTCAAAAGCAAGGGCTCGTGGTAACTCATACATACTGTATTTTTTTACGTACCACAGTATCACGCCTGTAAACGTCAAAGAGTTGGGCAGAGGTGTACATAGTATGTACACCCACATTTCGCCAGTTATGTTTAAGTCCCATGTATAGGGGGCGAGCCTACTGCCATCAACCGGGCACAAATCCAGACTCCGGGCTGATACTGAGAAATTCCAGATGGAAAACCCCAATAAAAGAAACAAAAATTGTTTATTCTGCACAAGCTAAACGCACATTACAAAAAAAAAATTACTTTGAATACACATTTACAAATTAGCCAAAAGCCTCGTATTTAAGATTCATAACTATTATTGTCTATTGCTTGATGTCAGGGCCAGAAGCCAAAGACAATTTACAAATTGTTTGCGTAATGTGTTGAGACAATAACAAATAAAACAAACAACAGCAAAAATGCCGATTACAGAGTGGAAAAATATCAATTTTTGTAACAAGCATACAACAATAACAAGAACAAATTAAGCAGTGTATCGCATCTGTGCAAGAATAGGTCAACTTCGGACGAACCTAAGGTTATAGATAGTGCAATTCACGAAGACGCGCCCCACTCCGCTCCGCTCCGTACTAAGTACAGCTTACAGTACAGTAATCGCGGAGTGGGGCGCGTCTTCGTGGATTGCACAATCTATAACAGCGCTGATTTTCATCAAAAACCTCGCGAATGACGTCCCCCTGTGTGACAGACAACATAATAATAACACTTTGCCCGACCCGGGAATCGAACCCAAAAGACCCCATGCTTTCCAGTAGAGATTGCTATCACATGACCTGCAGGCTGTAACATTTTTTAGAATTATAAAATATACTACAACTATCCAGTAAAGCTGTCTGTGGAAGGACCGGAAGCCGTTGGAGCAGACAAATCCCCGAGTGGAAACCGCGTATCGGCAAGCGAAGCGGTGGTCACCACCCAGCTAAGTGGACAGCATAATCAGCCTATAATGTTCCCACTGCTGGGACACAGGCCTCCTCTCTGTGAGAGCGAGTGGGCCGTAATCCACCACGCGGGCCCAGTGCGGGTTAGATGTCAAATGTCATCGAATTTTTGGTTCTATGATCTAGTTTTCCGATTTCTTCACGATGTTTTTCTTCACCGTTTTGAGAACAGTCGTTATAAAATAGATTGAGGGAGAGGCAAATTTCGCGCCCTCACGCCCTAACCGCCGCAGGAGGACACGCCCAGGGCGTCGGGAATCGCGAGCCGATTTCCGGCCACCATAAGCGCGGGCTTGCGGACGGTGAGCAATGGGTAGCTCGCCGTCCGATAAGAACCAGGCCCGAGTCGACAGCGCGTTGTGTTCCACGCGCGCCTCAAAGAGATGTCAGCAGAATTGACGGGGTCCGCTAGGGCCAATGCCTGCCGGGGGTTCGAAGAAAACCGATAGGGAAATCGTGGCCCCCGGCAACAGGGCAACCGAAGAAACACGGGTGGGTTTTAGTCAGTAAGAGTCTGACACACCCTCCCGCTCCACCCAGAGCGGGAGAAGTTATTTGATAATTTCCCACCCAAAAAAAAAAAAATAGGTTGGCAGGGACGTCGACGCGAAAACTGTTACCATGGGTTCAGTACATGATTCAGAATCTCCTGCGTTGAAATTTTTCGTCGGTTATTTTAAAAAAAGTCTGCTGTTCCATACATTTTGACCGCGTAGGTATTGCACTTTTCTATGAAACAGCTGTTTTATTTTAATAACCGACGAAAAATTTCAACGCAGTGGCGTTCAGAATCATGTACTGAATCCATGGTAACAGTTTTCGCGTCGACGTCCCCGCCAGCCTGGATACAAACTTAAATGTTGTAGTTGTCTTAAATGTTGTTGTTGTATGTTAGCCTACGACCTTTTTTTTTTTTGTTAATTTTGTTTTTTTTGGGTGGGAAATTATCAAATAACTTCTCCTGCTCTGGGCGGAGCGGGCGGGCGTGTCAGACTCTTACTGACTAAAACCCACCCGTGTTCCTTCAGTTACCATGTTGCCGGGGGCCACGATGTCCCTTTCGGCCTTATTACAACTCGTAAGACGCGGCCGATGCCACTGGGCTATCACTGCTCACAGATGGACAGACGATCTTCAAATGGCGGCTGTGATAAACTGGATACGGAATATAAAGAACCGGGTGTTCTATCGGAACCTGTGCTAGGCAGCTGACTTAATAACTAGGAAATCATGCAAAAAATACGTACCTATGTTTAAAAAATCCATAGACCCTATAGATTTTTTTAAACACACGTACCTATGTCTTGTTTACAGAACAATCGAACATGCAGAAACACTCAGACCCGGAACTGTTCTGTACTTACCTAGGCTATGCAAATATTTGCTTTGAGCGGGAATCGGTACTGCGACCTGTTGCGCAAATGTCTAGCCGACATATTTTAGTCAGAACTAGCTTTTGCCCGCGTGGATGTCAACAAAAACTATCCTATGACCTAAACGAGGTCACGGTCTATCTGTGCGCCAAATTTTATCCAAATCCGTTCAGCCGTTTTTGCGTGATTAAGTAACAAACATACAAACACCCAACATACAAATTTTTAAAAAGTGTTTTTCCGAACCTGTCAAAGAAAATTAATGCTAAACAGCTAAAGTGTACTGAAATAAATCAGTAAGTTTTTGTTTTTATTAGTGAAACAACAAGAAAGTAAAACATTGTAATTTTACACAAGCAATAGGTACATTGTTCCTGCTATTTTTGTTCATACCGACTATTTCTAGACGTTTTTTCGTAATTGAAAAAAAAAAGAAAACATGTTCGAACTTCGAACTCACAACCGTTTTCTCGTCAATGCGCTTTAACTTATCATTGTATTTTTTTTATATCTACATTCTATCTGCATTATATGAGTACAACAGAGAAATAATTCTGAGAAAAGCGGGGATTTATTTTCTTCTTTTAAGTTGTCATGAAAATTAGGGACTTTTCAGAATATTGACTCCTTATCAAAATTATACCTATTATGAAATAAACTCTGAGAACTGAGTAGTAACTGCTGTTTACTCCGGATATGCACGATCTTCACCCTCATCTCATGACGCTAATATAAAAGCAAGGGATAATGATAGAACGGACAGTTCGCGAACGCATACATCGTGGTCACGCAACCACGCGAAACGCACGCCGCGGTTGAATAAAGAACGATTTAAATTTTGAAATTTGCAGCCGATAATATTCGAATTTATTTTTTTTTTATTTTTTATTATTGACTGTTGAATTTTTCTGTTTTTTTTTTGCTTGTTTTGAAAAGGATTTTTGGTGAGACTTTTTTATTGTGGTGTTTTTTTTTTTAAATAATTAAAATGGTGAACAAAGTGTATAAAGTTAGTTCTGCAAAAGAAAAAAAGCCTGGGAGCAAACACAATCAGGTTCTAATGTCTATTATTGGTAAGTAATTATTGCAATAATTTTCTTAACAATCTGATGACAGTTATTTTTCTTATTTGAATAATATAACGCAAGAAAATTGTGTTTTTATTTTTTATAAAGCTTTATTTGAAGGCTTCTAGATAGATTTGTGTTTATTTTCAAAACCGATCATCACGCCAGGTTTTCAATAATGGTGTAGACAGAATTGTAGGTCCCTAATTTTGTGTTTAGTAAACGGGCACAGAAATAGAAAAAAAAGTACTTATATTCTGAATAGGAGCATAACATAACATAGCATATTATTAAAAGCATCAAAACACGATTTTTTGTGATACTCAAATTGGGAGTCGAAACTGTCTCTCCTAAATACAGATTACTCAGTGATCTAGCTAGGAGAGCAGCGATTCACCCAGCAATTAATTGTACCTACACCATGTAATTAATAATGTATGCTTTATAAGTCCCTCGTGTACTACAAAACCTTTATGTTCCTAAATAAATTATTATATTATATTCAGCCTATAATGTTCCCACTGCTGGGACACAGACCTCCTCTTTCTGTTAGAGGGAGAAGGCCATAATCCACCACGCGGGCCCAGTGCGGGATCGTGAATGTCACATGACTTCGAATTTTTTGGATCTAGGACATGCCGGTTATGCTGAATTTTTATTTTATAAAAATACAGATAATTTAAAAACAAAAGATATTCTCTTTTTAAAAGTTAATTATTTTTTAATCATTTTAACGAAATGTGGTTGTTACGTACCTATTGCTTGATGAATACTTATAACTGTTTAATAACTTAGTGCTAATAAATAAATAAAAAGTAATGACATAAATAGCTGACCATTGACCATTATTTGTATACATACCTACATATTTATTTCATTTGTATTAATTAATTTTATTTTTTATTTAATTTATTCTTATTCATTACTAGCTGACCCCGGCAAACGATGTTTTACCAATTATTTGTTTGGGGTGGACAACCCTTATCACTTAGGGGTATGAAAAATAGATAGTAGCCGGTTCTCAGACCTACTGAATATGCATATAAAATTTGGTAAAAATCAGTAAAGCCGTTTCGGAGGAGTAAGGTAACTAACATTGTGACACGAGAATTTTATATAAGAAGAACATTACTCATAATAAATAATATAACATAATTCGATAGCTACGTAACAATTAACAATAATTATTCTATTCTATTGATTTGAACCATGTCTTTTTTTTTGTAGAAAAAATGTAATGTATTTATTGTAATGTAATTTATTAATATTATATATTAATTTAATTTTGTTTTGCAGTGCCCTTACAGGGTGCATGTTTGAAACTTATAATCTTATTCCAACCTCTGAACAACACGTTTGCAATAAACTGATTTGATTTCATTTGTAATTGCGGCTATTTTCGAGTCACAAACAGATTTTAAAATACGCGGGAAAGTGCCTACTTAGATATTTTTGAGCCAGGCAAGTTTCACTCAATGATATTTTTTTTTTAATTAACTGCCCCGTTCAATAGATTTCCATACAACTCGTTTGCATAATGCAGGTTTCGAATATGACATTTCAAAACATGTGTCTTTATGGTACTCTACCTTTTGCCCGTGACTTCGCCCGCGTGGATGTCGCATCGCAAATTGTCAATTTCACATGTTACGAGTTCTGTTTACTTCCTGGTTGTATTTTTAGAACCATTTGTTTGCACACGTGATTTCTCATACAGAATCATAAAAAAAATTGATGTGGCACTTCTTTAATCGCGTTGAGCAATTTTTGGTAGGGGAAAATCTTATAGGTTCGCGTCACCGACATGCAAATGTTAACAGTATATTTGTAGCTATGAGTATGACTTGTTGCGCTTGTCGAGCAGATACCTAGTTTTAAATTTTCACTTCTATCGGTAATCCTCAAAACAATGAAGGAAAACATTGTGAGGAAACCGGCATGTCCAAGAACCAAAAATTCGAAGACATGTGGCATCTACCAACCCGCACTGTGCCCGCGTGGTCGATTACGGCCCACTCCCTCTCTCAGAGAGGAGGCCTGTGTCCCAGCAATGGGAACATTATTGGCTGACTCTGTTTTTTTTCTTTTCCTTCGCTGCGTTTACATGGACTCCTGTGAATGCTTTCCCTAAATTACCTACTGATCTCATAGAAAACACGATAACAATTTTAATTTTAACCATATAATTCTAGGAGAAAAACTTGTATGAAATTTATTTACAACAATTGAAATACGTTACAGATGGTCCAGTTTTTTAACACTTTCTAAAACAATTAGCTAAAACTAGCATGCAAAATTACATAAATTTAATAAATGAATGAAGCTTATAAAATTTGAGCATAATTACTCTACATCATAGTTATTAAATTAGGAATAAAATGTCAATCATCTGTCAGATAATTATAATAGTAAAATGTCAGTGTGAATCTTTAAAGTTTAGGTACTTATTCACAGAATAGAATGATTTTTCTATAAGGCATTTGAGGCATTTTTCATTTTAAAACGATTGATTGACAATAATTTTGGTAATTTATTATACATTCTTATAACCGGAATGATTGATGACCTCTCGCCATCAAACGTAAAAGTTTGGCGAGTTTAGAATTAAGTAACACCTCTGTATTATAATTTCATTAAATAAATTAAAAAAAAAAAAAATAGTCTATCAGGATATCTAGTGTCAAGCACACACCAGCAGCTAGTGTGTAGCTCGCCCGCACTGGTCGATCCATCAGGTTAAGCTACGCTTGCCAGGGTTGGTCAGTGGATGGGTGACCATCTTTACATACCGAGACTCCTCCGTGCCTCGGAAAGCACGTTAAGCCGTTGGTCCCGGCTGTCATTCGTGGATCTTTGACAGTCGTTACGGGTCGTCAGAAGCCCGAAAGTCTGACAACCAGTCTTACCAAGAGGTATCGTATTACCCAGTTACTGGGTTGTGGAGGTCAGATAGGCTGTCGCTCCATGTAAAATACTGGTATTCAGCTGCATCCGGTTAGACTGGAAGCCGACCCCAACATAGTTGGGAAAAGGCTAGGCAGATGATGATGATATCTAGTGTCAATGAATATGCGAGAAATGACAGACATTTTAGGCTCCAAGGCCTTACCAGAAAACTCAAGAAAATAAAACAAAGTGGGTTAAACTCAAACTTGTTAATTTATTGTTTTCAACGACGTGAAATCAGTAACATAAGTGAGTAACGTGACATCAAAACCAAGCACAGGTGGGTGCACTTACACTTGAGAACAGCTGGACCGATTTGTCTATTTTTTGTTTTAAAATGTTTGTAATAGTCCAAGTTAGGTTTTTATGGAAAGAAAAATTTGAAAACTGGCTCGGAAAATAGAAAAATTCGGGAAAAACTGAATGTGCTTTTTTCTAAGGGTTTTTTTTATGAGCTCAAGTCAGAAGTTGTCGGGTTAGCTAATTTAAAATAAAAATATTACGAAATATTCTAAATTCCAAAACGGTAATCAACTACACCAATGCATGTCAAAAAATGCTGAAAAAAATTAACTAATTTGATCACTCACAGCATTTTTGAAGCCACTACAACTCTCCTTCCTGAACGTCATTCTTCACAACTGAAAAAAGTATTCAATAGCATAATCAACCTATAATGTTCCCACTGCTGGGACACAGGCCTCCTCTCTATGAGAGGAAGTGGGCCGTAATCCACCACACGGGCCCAGTGCGGGTTGGTAGATGTCACATGTCTTCGAATTTTTGGTTCTAGGACATGCCGGTTCCTACACGATGTTTTCCTTCACCGTTTTAAGAGCAGTGGTGATGAAATAATTTACACAAAGTAAAGCACCTACCTGTCACAAATTGTAAGTCGCGAACGTTACCACTGAGCCACCACTGCTATAAGTATTATAAAATAAAAGCTTGGTATTATTACATTGTTTCTTACATCATTGTTTTTTAAAACTCGTGCCAAATTATTTATCACCACGTGGACGCTCCTGACATTCTTATCTACGATGTTTTATAGGCGTCAAATATAAAATAATATATAATCATTGTAATAAACCTATAATGTTCCCACTGCTGGGACACAGGCCTCCTCTCTGTGAGAGGGAGTGGGCCGTAATCCACCACGCGGGCCCAGTGCGGGTTGGTAGAGTTCGAGCCTACGACCTACAGTTCGTAAGTCACTGCCGTTACCGCTGGGCCTCCACTGCTCTCGCTGGGCCACCACTGCTCTCGCTGGGCCACCACTGCTCTCGCTGGGCTACCACTGCTCTATGTTATAATTTAAAATATAATAATAATTGTTTGTTTGTATGTTGAAGGTTATTTCTGGAACCACCAGTCGGATTTGAGAAATTCTTTTTGCATTGGATAGCCCAATTCTTAAAAAAGGTTATAGGATAAGTAACATCACGTTACGATACCGAGCAAAAATTTGGAAACGTCGTGGATTGTACATTCTCCATAGGAAGTGACCAATTGGAACCGTGCACCTAGCTTCTGACGTTTCATAAGAGCCCTTGTAGGTTTATGTAAAATAAAATATTCTGAATTTGAATTTACATTGTAACCACTTCCAATTTTTTTGTAATCTTAGATGTAATATACATTGTACAATTGTTTGTTTTCCGTAACAAAATAAATTAATAAACGTACTTGTTGAATTGAGAATCTAATTTTCTTAAAACTGGGTGAAAATAAAGATGAATCAAGTTTATTTTCCAAACTCAACCCTTGAAATTGGTGGCGAGAAGAAATTAGTCGAGTTATTTTAATAGGTAACATTTGACAATTCATCAAAATTCAACAACGTAACCTTGTAACGGCGGGCATAAAATAATATATTTTTTCGTTTTGTTATAACTGCACAATTGCTTAACTTTTTTCAATTACGATTAGGTACATATTTATTTTTAAGAATGTTATATTTTCGACCATAATTGAAGAAAAAATTTGCTAATCATAATAATATTTATCAAATTGCTCTTTTAAAAAAATCGGCCATGATGGTTTTTTCAGCGTACATTTAAATAAAATGACAGTATGCATTAAAAAATTATTGCGACTCAATATTGTATTCCGACTTTTACGCGGGCGCACACAAGGTAGGTATTCACGATGTATCCGTAGTTTTTTCTTTAATCTACTGTATTATTATGGAAAACATATTATTATGTTATAAAATCCATGCTGTAAGTTCAAGCCTTGACTCTGTCATCGTAGAGAAAAATAGAACGTTTTTCCCATAGCAATTGTATTGTAAATTAAACAATTAGACCATCTGTTTCATGTTTTATTAGGTACGCCAGTAATTAATAATGAAGTGCCTTCACTCACACTAGTCACTAAATTGTGTTAAGTGCATTATAACTCTTTAATTTAATACAGGCAAATATTCTGTGCGTTGATTGTAAATAATAGTACATGTAAAACATTGATCAGGCAGGGGCCATAGTCCTTCCATAGTTCCAGGTCACCAGTCAACTTAAGCCACCCAAACCCATAGCCCATTAGCTTTGTTTCCATATCCTGCAATAGTCCTACACCAACCGGGGGTTGTCCTTGGGTACACTAGCATAGTGCGAACAGGGATAATCGTCGGTTGGTGCCTCATTTCATTTTAAAAAGACGTCTAAGGGGCATCTACGAGTTGGCTTTGGCCCCTCGTACGTCTTACAAAGGACCGGGACACCTTTTTTTTTTTTTTGGGTGGGAAATCATCAAATAACTTCTCCCGCTCTGGGCGGAGCGGGAGGGCGTGTCAGACTCTTACTGACTAAAACCCACCCGTGTTCCTTCAGTTGCCGTGTTGCCAGGGGGCCACGATGTCCCTATCGGTTTTCTTCGAACCCCCGGCAGGCATTGGCCCTAGCGGACCCCGTCAATTCTGCTGACATCTCTTTGAGGCGCGCGTGGAACACAACGCGCCGTCGACCCGGGCTTGGTCCTTATCGAACGGCGAGCTACCCATTGCTCACCGTCCGCAAGCCCGCGCCTACGGTGGCCGGAAATCTTCTCGTGATTCCCGACGCCCAGGGCGTCTCCTGCTGCGGCGGTTAGGGGCGCGAGGGCGCGAAATTTGCCTCTCCCTCACGCGCTCCGTCTCCTCCTTCGCGAGCATTACTGCTTCGCAGAACGAGGTGACGGCCTCCCATTTCCTCTCGCTCCGTAGCATGGCCCGAATCAGGGCCGGACGCGAGAGATCACCGCCGCCGATCGCTTCCACGAGGACACGGCGATGCTCTGCCCAAGCCGAGCAGACCTCCACCGTATGCTCCACCGTGTCCTCCGGGCGATCCACACAGTGATGACACCCGGGCGTTTCCTCCCGCTTTTTCCTGAACAGGTACCTCCCGAAACAGCCGTGTCCGGTGAGCACCTGTGTCAGGCGGAAGGTGAGGACGCCGTGGCGCCTCTCTAGCCACTCCTCAAAGAGGGGTCTTATCGCCGCAATTGTGGCGTGCCCAGCGCTGGGTTGCGACAATCGCACTCTCCATTCCGCCATGAGATCCCGCCGGAGCTCTGTCCGCTGTGCCGCGACTTCTTGCGGCATCGGAGTTAAGCCCCGGCGTTTCGCCTCCTCGCGCCACTCCCAAATGTACGCGAGGACCTTTTCCTCCAGATCCCATGGCGGTACTCAGGCAAGGAGGCTCGCCGCCTCGCAGGAGACCGTGCGGTATCCTCGGGCCAGCCGGATGGCCATGACCCTTTGGGACGCGTTAAGCCGGCGGGCTGGCTGCCGCCTCAATGAAGGCGCCCACACCGGCGCCCCGTAAAGGGCCATGGACCGCACGACCCCCGCGTAGAGCCTCCGGCAGGAGGCGTTTGGACCTCCCAGATTGGGCAGGAGCCGCTTCAAGGCAGCCCCGGCCCGGTCCAGTCTGGGAGCCAAACGTCGGAAATGCTCCACGAAGTTCCACCGGCTGTCGAGGACGAGTCCCAGATACTTCATCGTCGACTCGACGCCGATGTGAACCCCTCCCGCCATTACCTGGGAACCCGACGGTGGCGCACTACGAGGACCATAAAAACCCATGGCCTCGGACTTGTGCAGGGCCACCTCGAGTCCCAGCTGCCGGATTCTGTCGACGATTGTCGCAACCCCGCGTGTCGCTAAGTCGGCCGCCGCCTGGTACGACCTCCCCTGCGCCAGGACCAGCGTGTCGTCAGCGTAACAGACGACGCTGACACCAGTAGGGAGATCGGCGCGCAGCACCCAGTCGTATCCGATGTCCCACAGATGCGGCCCCAGGACCGATCCCTGTGGGACACCGCACGACATCTCTCGCCGGTTCCATTCTCCTTGGTGACCGGGGTAGATGACAGCCCTGTCTGCCAAATAGGCCTCGACCACACGACAGAGGTAGGTCGGCATCCGGTGATACCGAAGTGCCTCCCTGATGCAACTCCAGGGCAGGGTGTTAAAGGCATTGGCGATGTCTAGAGACACCGCCAAGACGACCCCACCCCGGGCCACAGCATCCCCCGTCGTGAGGGGCCCGCACGCGCATGATGGCGTCCACCGTAGAGCGCCCCCTGCGGAAACCGAACTGGCTCTCCGCCAGATCCGGCCCCACCCGCACCAGCTGCCCGACGAGGCGGTCTGCAATGACTCTTTCAAAGAGCTTGCCCACCTCGTCGAGCAGCACAATGGGCCGATAGGCGGACGGAGAGTCCGCTGGGCGCCCCGGCTTCTTGATGAGGACCAGTTTCCCAGTCTTCCAACAAAGTGGGAACTGGCCCCTCTCCATGCATGCGCATAGGAGCCCCCTTAGTCGAGGCCCGAGAGTCCCCATGGCCAGGACCCAGGCTTTTCCGGGAATGCCGTCGGGTCCTGGGGCGGTATTCTTCGCACTCATCTTGCGTACCGCCACTCTCATCTCTACCTCGGTCACCTCCGGAGCATCGTCGTCGTCGTCGGCGGTGTGGTCCGCATCGGGCACCGCAATAGGCGGAGCCATGGGCGGGGGCGTATGTTCCCCTCTTGAAGGGAACAGAGCGCTCACCACGTCCTCCACAAGCTGGGGCCGGAGACTCTGCGTCAGCGGGGGAGCCCATGGGCGGAGCTTCTCCCGCACAATCTTATATGGGCGTCCCCACGGGTCTCTGTTCAGAGTCTCCAGCAACTCCTCGCGGGCCAGTGTCCTGGCCCGCAGGATCTCCGCTTGGGACCGGGACACCTGGGTCCCGAGAAATGTCAAACACATTCCAATAATAAGAATATATCGGTCATTGTGCCCATAGTCGCATCAGCAAATGGCTTAATTGCCAAGAGCCTCGACCAACACCTAAGGAGGCTCTCGTTGGGCAGCTGGATTAAGGGCTTGATTCAGAAAGCGATACTCCTGGACACGGCGCGTATTGTTAGGAGGTTCCTCTCTCTGAAACTTGGACTCTGTTCCTGATACCGACGGGCTACCGTTTTTTATATATTTAAATGTTTTATAAAAATAAAAATAAACTAATATTTAAAATATTATTTATATGTAAATAATGAAATAAAGGGAATAATAATACCAGCTTATTATTGTCCCACTGCAGGACAAAAGTCACCACGCTAGCTCAAAATGGATTGACGACTTCTGACTCATACAGGTTAGCAGAGACATCGACGCAAAAACTGTTAGCATGAATTCAGTACATGATTCTGAACCCTTCTGCGTTAAAACTTTTCGTCGGTTATTAAAAAAAATATCTGCTGTTTTACAGAAAAGTGCACGCGGTCAAATTGTATGGAACAGCAGATTTTTTTAAAATAACCGATGAAAAAGTTCAACGCCCGGGGTTCAGAATCATGTACTGAATCCATGGTAGTAACATATTTCGCGTCGATATCCCTGCCACCCTGTATATTAACCATAAAGTCCAGTACCCTAATTGCGTGACTTATTTTTGTAATTAATTTTGCCTAATTTGTATCATTTTGACAGTTCAACAACATTCATTGCGTTATTTACGTTGTTGAGCAGATTTTTTTCCAACTTATGAAGCAGTGGATTAGCAATCTGTTTTAAATCGAAACAAATTTTATTGTGATTGTGTTGTATTACGCAATTAGGGTAGGTACAGGTCTCGATGTTTTTCCTTCACCGATATCAGTAATGTACAAGATAAACTCAGATAGTACCTAATATTATGAATTGAATAAGTCAAATTGGTACTTTCCCGAAATTGAAACCACAACCTCGTGCATGAGAGGCGAGGCCTTAACCACTACTTAGATAAAAACGTAGCATAGCACATCTCTGGTAGAAAGGCACACTTAGCCCACGTTCGCACTGACGTAAAAATATCGCGGCGGGATTTTTTCGCACACTGGATTTTCAACGCTCTGCTTAGCGCCGAGACTTGAAAATCCAACAGTGTATTTTTTCGACGCGCTGGGATGCAGAAAAAACATGTGTTTTATTTCAGGCAAAATTCCCATATAAAATGGCACTCGGGGACTGCCGCGGTAAAGCTATTGCATAGCATTTGTAACCTCCATGACAACATCACGTTGTCATGGGAACCGTCATTACATGGTAGGCGGAGTGGGGGGTGTTAGGTTTTATTTTCGTTACGTTACGGAATTTCCTGATTCGGTCGCCGCGCTCAAAGCCCGCGATAAAAGCTATGCAATAGCTTAAATTTTTTATAAATAGTAAAAACAGTAAAACCATAAAAAATTAAAACGTGGAGGTATGTATGGTACACATAGTCTTCAAAAACATAACTTATTTTTTTCTTTTTTGAAGTTTTCGTCATTAATGGTTAGCGAATGGTAAGGTGTAACTTATTGAACGAGACTGGCATAGTTTAGTGGGGAGCGCATACTGCTAAGGGGCAGATCCAATGTTTGGATGAAGTAGAAAGAAGTCTGGCAATAATTCCTTCTGCACATGTGGCTTCCCTGGTACCATATTAACGGCATAACAATGTAAATGTCTATTAACTGCTCCCAAATTACGATGATTATTTTATTTTACTTTTTTTACCTACTTCATTGACATAATCTTTTCAGTATTTGACATTATATACCTACAATTTTCTTTTTTTTTTTTATCAAATTAGATAATTGTTACAACCATAGAAATATAAAAAATAGGAGAAGTGGCATGGGGGCGTGTCTGTGTCCGCGAGCCATGATCAAAATGCTCATGGTATAGGCAAATGGCCGTCTCCGCGAACTAGTGCGCTTTCGACCGCGATCGTGACAACATTTAAGAAAACCGTGTTGTTCAGTGGTTTCTTGTAAAAATCGAAGCCAAACTAAAATCTTTATAAATCATGGAACCATTTATCATTTAACAGGACAAGTATTTTACTATATTTGTCTTGAAAATCATGAAAAACAACAAATCGTAAAATATTTCTTGCCTTTACTACGTTATTTTTGTTTTCACATATCACAGCGACTGTACTATTTTTGCAGCAAATACATTGCTTCTTAACCACTACCTAAGTATATCACTTACTGACTGGACAAGCAATGTAAAAATCACAAAACGATACTTTAGTTACGCAGTTGCATCGCGTAGTACGGCCGCTGTATCTTGCGACCAGCTAGTGATGTGCTTGTGCAGGTCCACTAACGTAGGATATCGACAACAATGTCGATTGTCGTACGAATTTATATTACTTTGAAAGTTTATTCTTCAATTTGTCACCAATTATAGCCTGGTTCGAAGACCGATGTGAAATCTTGTTTTATACTCATTTAGATTTTCTCATAATGTTGAAATTAATTGATATACTTAATTTTTTTGGAGTTTACTCCTTAAGAAACGATTTTGATATTTGGCCCGCGGTATGAAAATTTTATGAGGAGTAAAATCGAGCGTTAACTAAAAGTGAGGCGTTACGTTCCTTTGCGCACCTTTCACTTCGAAATTATGTAAGTATGTGTATAAATAAAGTATACTCAGCTTACTAAAATGCCTATAAAACACAAATATAAGGTATTTACTTAATCAATAACACCTTTTTAGAATAAACATTTACAAATCATTGAGTTAACAAAATTTCCACACATAAAATGACCGTATCTTTTTGTTTCGCGGGCCGATTTTCATGAACTAAACGTGACAAATGGTTTTAAGTTTAGACCTTTCATTTAAAACCAAAATTAAAGAAATATCTTTACAAACAAAAAAGTGAGTTTTCAAGTTACGTAATTATGACAATTTCAGTTTGCTAAAATTTCCTTCCAAATTAACTTTTAACACATTAATGGATCAAAATAAGTATTTTAACACGAACCTAATAAGAATCTAATATATATTTACCTAGATCACAACATAATAACAATTTCTTACTGAAATCCAGTCGTGCGTCGGAGCTGACACGCACACTTTTTTTTGTGCCGTTTCCTTTATTCAGTTTATTCATATCATCTTATTATATGTAAATCGTTTTTATTTATAATTTTTTCAGGAACTTCCAAAATGTTTAATACAATAATAATAATTAATGGGAGAATCGATAAGTTTCCGATTTAGTCAATCACTAGCGTATATGTAAAATAAATTGCTTGTGCATAGCACAACGATAACTTTCGTGTGAGTGAGTTCTACGGTGCATTGTAAATGCACGCTGTGCTTGAATTCATAAGGTTTATAATTGATTGTGTTGTACGTTATGATTTATGAATTGCAAGTGTGAGCGCGACTTCGTATCTATTAGGTTTACTGATTGCGTGTGTAGTTGTGACGACGTGGTGGGGACAAATTGGAGACATTGGGTTTCGATACATTTTCAACTACCGGGCATATCTCCTTCTTTCTTATATCTATGGTTACAACTGTGGTGGCAATCATGTCATTTGGTCCTTATTTTTATACTTAGGTCCTTATTCCAAGACGTCGCGGAACTGTTCTCGATTCGTGTTGCTCAGTTATTGTGTTAGTTATAATTTGTGATCATTTTGTTAATTGGTGATTTTAATAAACGCCGTCGCACCCAGTGTGTGTATAATTTAGCTAGTGTGTTTAATTTGATAGTAAATTATAATGTGATCTGAACTGCAAACTGTTTTTCTATTGCGCATTAACCAACACTACCCACACTACGCCCACAGTTGTTAAAATATCGCTGATGATAACGAAAGTCACATACCCGTAAAAATAAGGACCTATATAATTATAGGTCCTTATTTTTATTATTTTGTTTTGTTTTTAGGGTTCCGTACCTCAAAATGAAAAAACGGAACCCTTATATGATCACTCGTGTGTCTGTCTGTCTGTCCGTCTGTCTGTCTATCTGTCCGTCTGTCACAGCCAATTTACTCCGAATCTAATAGACCGATTAAGTTGAAATTTGGTACACATATGTATTTTTGTGACCCAAACACGAATGTGTAACGTAAATAAATGAATTTTGAATATAGGGGTCACTTTTGGGGGGCAAACAAGAAAAAAAAAAAAAAAGTTATGCTAACAGTACCATGTGACATATCAAATGAAAGGACTTATTGCGAGGATCTTAAATATATTTTTTTATATTATTTTAAAATAAACAATTTTAAAGATATTTAAGAAATTCAATGAAAATTTACCATTCCCCCTTATCTCCGAAACTACTGGACAAAAAAATACATAGTATGGCTCTTTACTCATAGATTACAGGAAAACCTATAAGAAGTCTATGGTCTTAAAATAACACAGTAAATCTCTCAATATTGTGCGTACAAACTTACATTTCGTCGCTCGGCATCCAATAGGATCTCTCTAGCTACTATAATATCAACAATATCAAAAGTGTTTGACAGTCTGCTTAAAATAAAAATAAAACTGCTTGAAATAAAACTGTAAATGTTCATGACAACCAATTCGGGTTTCGGCGTGGTTTGTCAACAGAAAGTGCAGTGTTGTGTCTTAAGCATACTGTCACATACTATATTTATACACAGCGTGGAACGCCGATTTATGCTACCTTCCTCGACTTATTCAAGACTTTTGATCTGGTTGCTTATGACGTATTGTGGAGAAAGATGGAGAAGGATAGGTTGCCAATGGAGCTTCAAAACATTTTAAATATTGGTTCCTATGGTAACCAGATACGATGTACGATGTGCCAGTGTACGATGGGCTGGAACTTTTTCCAGGCCATACAGGTTGGAATGCGGGGTGAGGCAGGATTGGGGAGCTCAGCAGCACCAGAGTGGGTTGCTATACATTGTGATTCTTCATAATGTGCACATATCGAAATGAGGGAATCTATGCTTAATTTTAACGAAAGAAAAGATATTTAAAAAAATCTAAATATTTTTTTAAAACGTTTATGGAATTAAAAAAATATTGTAACAAAACTGTGTAACTTTTAAACTGAATCAGCTATCGCGATGAAACAAACTCCATAATGATTGGAAGTAAGTAGGCGTCCACATAAAATTAAAATTGAGAAAAAAACTACCCTCAATTGAAAGTAAATATGTTTTTTAAGTAAAAATCTGTATTTTTTCATATTTTTTTACAATAATTGTAAAATTTATAAATAAGATGCCCATGAGAATAAAAAACTAAAATAAAAAAATTGATACAAAAAATTAAAAAGAAACAAAAAAAATTTTGACCACTTTTTCCGTCGATAAAATTAAGCATAGATTCCCTCATTTAGATATGTGCACATTATGAAGACTCACACTGTATTGATGGTATTTGTGTAAATATTAGCTTTGGAGACGATATGGTGCTTCTGAGCGCCAGCCAGTATCCCATAGACAAAAACTGTTAGTCGCAAAACTTTCTGTGTGACCTGGTAAAATAAGCTAAAGTTCATAAGTTTACTAACACAATGAGTCCTTGTTACTTGAATAAAGAAAAATATCTGGATGACAATTTTTTTTTTTTTTTTGAATGACGTTTTCTAAATATGAAACCTGGCTACATCGATTTATCGCTCCCGAAACCCCCTGCATACTAAATTTCATAAAAATTCTTGGAGCTGTTTTAGAGATTCATATTATATAATATATACAAGAATTGCTCGTTTAAAGGTGTTAGATTTTTATTATTATTATATTAATACCGCGAATGTGATTTTTTTACGAAAATCAGATTTTTCATTCTACACGTTCAAATAAGTGATCCTGCAAAATGTTAAGTTTGTTCTTGGGATAAATAAATTCATCTCAACTACGGAACCCTTCATTGTGCGTAGTCCGACACGCACTTGGCCGGTTTTTCTTTTAGATTTTGTGAATGTGAGAACGTTGTAGGCTGTAGACTTGTGGACCATTTTCTATTTTACTAAGTACCTGGTACTTGTTGATAGGCCTACACTGTCCTCCCATACCTATTAACACTGTAATTTGAAAACATTGTAGAAACAATTTATTTTGAAAAGAGGAACCGTGGAGTTTCTTGCCGGCTCTTCTCCATAGAAAGCGACCAATTGGAACCGTGCACCTAGCTTCTGACGTTTCATAAGTGCCCTTGTAGGTTTATGTGAAATAAAATATTTTGATTTTTGATTTTGATTCTTGGATTGGGGAAAATAATGGTAATTTAAAAAACCTACCACAATCCTATCACCAATACCTACACACTGTGTAGGTATTGGTGATGTGTATTTCGTCCCTATCCATTTTGAGCAAACAACAGTTTATTTTTATTTTTTACTCTGCGTAAATTGCCAATAATTGGCTCCGTTTTAGGAAAGCTTATCTTTAAAAGCACTAATTTCAAACTTTTATAAATCCTGTATAAATATAATAAAAAAATTAAATGATGTTCGCAGTGGCGGTACCTCCATAGAAGCCGAAAAGCCCGGCTTGCATTCAAAGATGAGCCCACAAAAAAAAAAAAAACTACACCCGTAAACTTGTAAAGCAACCAAGTAATTCATTCATGTCGCAAGAATTGATAAGAATAATAACATTAAACTCCGCGCTGCACTGTATCAGCCGCGCGCTTTAGAAGCTACGATGCCAGTATCCTAATTGCGTAACTCATTTTCGTAAACAATTTCGCGAAATTTGTTTCATTTTGACATTTCAACAACATTCATTGCGTTATTTACGTTGTTGAACAGATTTTTTTTCCAACTTATGAAGCAATGGATTAGAAATCTGTTTCAAATCGAAACAAATTGTGATTGTGTTGTATTACGCAATTAGGGTGCTGGTTTACGTACTCAAAGAATAATATTTAAATTCCGCGCCGTTTTCATCACGCACGTTGCCAAACTATGTCGGATGCCACAGTTGCGAACTCACTCTAACACTATAGCGTTAAGCAGGACGCGAGATCGCATCGATGAATGAAAACGTCAATTCTGTGGTACATTGCATTGCTTTCTCACTCACACAAGGGGGCTTCTTATGAGGCTTCATACCTCTCATCTTTCGCATGGAAAATTGTAACGTTGTTGGTACCATTAGTATGTACTCATTTCGCAAAATGTTCTAATTTTTAAGCCCGGCTTTTGATTTTTTATGAATGGAACGAATCGTGTATTTGATTATGAATAGTAGGAGTAAAGCAACTACCTATGTCGTTGCAAGACGCTGCGCAAGACGCTGCGCAAGACGCTGCGCAATGCGTGATTTTCTATAGAATGATACAATTTTCAAGTTAGTTCAAATTTGTTTTGAGCGGCTACTGGCGCTTTTTTTTTGCTTTGATATTTTTTTTCATTTTCTGTGAATTTAAGTGTTGTGAATTGTGATTAGTTTTTGCTGTGATTATTATCTTTGTTTTGAAGTGATTAAAAAGTTTCTTATCATTAAAATTAATTCGGAAACGCATACAATTGTTCCTTGTGAAGGACTAAAGTGTGTGAAATTGTTACTCGGAAAGGTAATTTTATCATCAAAATGGGAATTCGGAAACTGTGTTCGTAAAGGTATTTATATTGATTTTTCTGACAATAAGTAACTCTACTTCACCGTCACCAACCTCAAATTATTGTAGGTACCTATTTCTCGGAAAAAAAAAACATGTATTTTTGTTAGTCGAAGAATAGCTTGAAATAGGCATTCTAATGTCTATTACACAAACTTAAGTAGCTGGTGCCATGAAAGCATATGATTAGTGTTGTTTTTATGGCAATGTAGTTTTGGAAAACTACTGAAAAATAAACCATCCTATTATGTTTAAGTACAGACGCCAGCACATCAAGCTACCCGAAACTGTCAAATTTTCCCAATCAACTTTGAACCTTAAACTTCCGCGATAAAGTTGAAAATCTATTAAATAAATTTGACAGATTGTAGTAGCTTGATGTGCTGGCGTCTGTACATCTCATTGAGATCACAAAACAATAATGTTCGTACCATAGATATAAGAAAGAAGGAGATATGCCCGGTAGTTGAAAATGTATCGGAACCCAATGTCTCCAATTTGTCCCCACCACGTCGCCACAACTACACACGCAATCAGTAAACCTAATAGATACGAAGTCGCGCTCACACTTGCAATTCATAAATCATAACGTACTACACAGTCAATTATAAACCTTATGCTTTCAAGTACAGCGTGCATTTACAATGCACCGTACAACTCACTCACACGAAAGTTATCGTTGTGCTATGCACAAGCAATTTATTTTACATATACGCTAGTGATTGACTAAATCGGAAACTTATCGATTCTCCCATTAATTATTATTATTGTATTAAACATTTTGGAAGTTCCTGAAAAAATTATAAATAAAAACGATTTACATATAATAAGATGATATTAATAAACTGAATAAAGGAAATGGCACAAAAAAAAGGGTGTGTGTCAGCTCCGACGCACGACTGGATTTCAGTAAGAAATTGTTATTATGTTGTGATACTAGGTAGATACATATTAAATTATTATTAGGTTCGTGTTAAAATACTTATTTTGATTCATTAACAGTGTTAAAAGTTAATTTAGAAGGAAATTTTAGCAAATTGAAATTTTCATAATTACATAACTTGAAAACTCACTTTTTTGTTTGTAAAGATATTTCTTTAATTTTGGTCTTAAATGAAAGGACTAAACTTAAAACCATTTGTCACATTTAGTTCATGAAAATCGGCCCGCGGAACAAAAAGATACGGTCATTTTATTTGTTTAGTTAATAATTTGTAAATGTTTGTTCTAAAAAGGTGTAATTACTTAAGTAAATACCTTATATTTGTGTTTTATATGCATTTTAGTAAGCTGAATATACTTTATTTATACACACATACATAAATTTCGAAGTGAAAGGTGCGCAAAGGAACGTAACGCCTCACTTTTAGTTAACGCTCGATTTTACTCCTCATAAAATTTTCATACCGCGGGCTAAATAACAAAATCGTTTCTTAAGGAGTAAATAAATCAATTAATTTCAACATTATGAGAAAATCTAAATCAGTATAAAACAAGATTTCACATCAGTCTTCCAACCCGTCTATAACTGGTGACAAATTGAAGAATAAACTTTCAAAGTAATATAAATTCGTACGACAATCGACATTGTTGTCGATATCCTACGTTAGTGGATCTGCACAAGCACATCACTAACTCGTCGCAAGATACAGCGGCCGTACTACGCGATGCAACTGCGTAACTAAAGTATCGTTTTGTGATTTTTACATTGCTTGTCCAGTCAGTAAGTGACATACTTAGGTAGTGGTTAAGAAGCAATGTATTTGCTGCAAAAATAGTACAGTTGCTGTGATATATGAAAACAAAAATAACGTAGTAAAGGCAAGAAATATTTTACGATTTGTTATTTTTCATGATTTTCAAGACAAATATAGTAAAATACTTGTCCTGTTAAATGATAAATGATTCCATGATTTATAAAGATTTTAGTTAGGCTTCGATTTTTACAAGAAACCACTGAACAACACGGTATTCTTAAATGTTGTCACGATCGCGGTCGAAAGCGCACTAGTTCGCGGAAACGGCCATTTGCCTATACCATGAGCATTTTGATCATGGCTCGCGGACACAGACACGCCCCATGCCACTTCTCCTGTTTTTTATATTTCTATGGTTCGTATCGAAGAGATTCTTCATAGGTGTTTTGAAATAAAGATTAGAGTTGGCTATTGTCATAATGATTATGATAAATTATAAAATTTTGTTTAGGTAGGTAATATCTCATGTTAACATTTTAAATCGACATTAAATTTTAAACTCATAAAATTATGCGTTTGGCATTGGTTTGGCAATAGAACAACAAATCTATACAATGGGAGCCATCTAGTGGCTTTTGATTCAAAAATTTTGCATGAGACAAGCCAATATGAATTATGGTAAAAAGGTTCGACTAAGCGGTGTAATTACGCGCATTCGTGGCGATAGATGGCGCTTATGACAATTACGTGCCTGACATGTCATGACCTTTCGCATTTGAAAGGTTTTCTAACCAAAATTATAATAATGTTGTACCATGAACAACATAAATGAAAATAAGTCAATCCCTCACTTGGCAGATTTTTTTTTTCGTAAAGAATCTGGCGGCTTGCCCTAATTTTGACCCCTAGGCACGCCACTGGATGTTCGTTGGTATCGTTGGTATAGACTGTGCAATCCACGAAGCCGCGCCCCACTCCGCGATTACTGTACTGTAAGCTGAACTCTAGTACGGCGCGGAGCGGAGTGGGGCGCGTCTTCGTGGATTGCCCTATCTATATCCTACCCTTTTTGCTGTGCCCTACAGGGTCCATAGTGATCTAAATTATATAATTACCACCTAAGTACACATTATGGTAAAGCAATAAAGAAATTGAGTATTGAGTATCGGCGGCGGCGTATCACTTCAGAACGGCAGGACCGAAATGGCAAATTTTTGTTTTAAAACGTTCATAATACTCCGAATCAGGGTTTTACGAAAAGAAAATTCTGGAAAACTGAAAGAACATTTTCTATTGGAATAATGTACCTATAATACAGGACAACGTCTATCGAGTCAGCTGTTACATAATAAAATCAAACAACAAAAGGAAAGTAAAAAAAACAAATGAACATCGATTCCAAAATCAAATTGCCATCCTCATTCCATAGACACGTTACGAATCAAAGAAGTGAGTCATAGACAAGTTCTGTTACATCTAAAAATACCTCAATCGTGCCTCGAGGTACCAGGGACGCATACCTGCTAAGCTGTTTAGTCCCAAGTAAGGCTTACTATATTTACTCTATGTACCTATTTTCAGCTTGCCTCGATAGCCTTTTTATCGAGTTCAACGGACGGAAAGTTTACATTACCTACACATTTACGAACATTTTTTTCGTGTGTAACATTTTTTCTCCTCTCGCTCTCCTGCTAATCTTTCCTCTCGATTTCCTGCAATCTTTGGAGTGGGAAATCTGTGGGAGTGTTTTTGTGAAAACAGACGGAAGTGTCTAACAGGAAGCCGGGGAAGCGCGCGCTATTTGATTTGACCAATGAGCGCGCACGGTGCTAGAGTTGGCCGTCAGAAACGACCTTGACGAGGCCCCGCCCCTTTAATGTTGCTTATTACAAAGGTGAAATGTAGGATGTTACACATCATATGCTACTACTGTAAGGCTCGGTCGTTTTTTAATTTAATTTCTACCGTTTGATAATTAGTTTGCCTATAAAATAATAGATTTTCGTACATAAAATTTACTTGAATTAAAAAAAAACACCGCAAGTTGAATTTTTCATGAGAAAAATTGTTTTATCTACTCTCATAGCGTAATATTCGAATTATAAAATTCAAAACGAGTTTATATTGACACACTTTATAAACACAATACCGAAATTTAAAAATAGAATCATATTAAGTATAAAATTTTTTCTCTAACAAAATAATACTATAAAACAATTTTTTTTTCTATTACGATACAAGGCTATTCCAAGAATTTAATATCACCAAGGAGTTTCCATCAACTTTTGCATTGGAACGTTTAAACGGGGGACAGCAGCATCCGCTGCACGCATGTGCGGTGATGTGCTGGTGCAGACGACATTCATTTGTTTTATTGTACTGAATTTTGTGGGATTTTTCAAATTTATTCTTGATCTTTAACTTTGATATATAGAATATTTAGTATTAGGTTCAATCCCAATTAGTGATGGGCGACTCGGAAAGTTTCCATCATTCCACCCGGAATATTCCTGGGAATATTCCCAAAACGGGTATTTACCCGGGAAAGTTCCCAAATCGTGGGTAAATTAATTTCTATGACGATCGAATTAGTAAGTACTGAATAAAAACAAAAACACTAACTCCAAAATCCTTTAATCAACAACAGGATGGTTCAAATATGAAAATTATTGTTTAAATATCAGGTTATGGGTAACAAAAATCACTTCAAGTTTAATACTCTTATTAAGTAGGTAAAATGTTATTGAGATTAATTTAATCACTGTCTAAATCACTGTCATCGGAGAATGTTTTTGTTATATCGCAAAACTCTCTTGTATTTCTTCCAGAAGTTGATGGTTGAGGTTCAATATTGTTTATGGTCAATGGGCTAACCATAAAAGGACTTGAAGTGGGTTCCTCATCTTCTTCATCTACTTCTTCGTCTTTTGGATTGTGTAACAAATTCCAGTTATATGATATGTAGGCCAGCTTTGCAGCTCTTTCTGTTGTTAACCTATTCCGTTTAAGGCTGTGGATATTTCCATGAACGCTGAAGGTACGCTCTGTTGCAGCCGAGGTGCAGGGAGCAGTTAAAAGACAAGCTGCAACTTTGCTCAGAGGTTTGTTTTTGCAAATTCCTTTCCACCAAGTTAAGGGATTCATTTTCTGGAGGCTGGTCCAAACAAAAGATTTTCCCCACAAACCTTCTCTTGCTCTATAATTAGCTAAATCTGTCATTATTTCCAAGTGTAACTGCCTTCCTTTCTCATGAATGAAATCCATGGCAATGATTTCTTCATCTTCGTTGAGTTCGATGCCTTGAGATTTCGGATCCAGCATATAGGCTGCTAGATGAAGAGGCTTTATGCAGTTCCCTCTGCGTTTATCAACTGCATTTAAAATCCTCTCCCTGACATTATTGTCAACCAAAGAAGAAAGACCAGGAAGCAGAAAAACCAGACGTGATTTTATATCTTTGAATGACATGTACACGTCATTTATGTACGCTTCGTTTCCTTCTAGTTTAAATATGTAATCTGTTATTGGCTCTAAAATTGCAGTAGATTCGTCGATCATTTTCCAAAATTCTTCGTCTAGTAAATTTGCTTTAATATCAACTGGGATCATTATTGCATCTTCATGTACTGCCAAACATTGCAGAGCAGCCTTGCTATTTTGCAAACTACGCACAGCATGAAGGTAACTGCCCCAACGCGTCTTGCTGGGCAATTTTAGTTGCTCGCCAGAACCTTTTTCTACAATAATCTGCTTGAATAACGCGCTCAGAATTTGACTTTTTCTAATAGATTTGATTACGTCGACGGCAACTGAAATGAAGGCTTGTATAGCATCTTCTTTCAGTATGTCATGACACAGTAAATTCAATGTGTGCGCCACGCAATTAAGTGTGATTACGTTCGGATGTTGCAGTTTTACTAAATCAAAAGCTTTTTGTAGGTTTTTTGCGTTATCTCCTATTAAAGTCACAAATTTATACGTTCCGTAGATTCTCATTACTATTTGAATTTCTTCACTTAGGTATTCGGCAGTGTGACGATGGCTAGTTGTAGCTAAACTTTTCACAAAAACGGGCTCAGGTTTTGCAATAACAAAATTAATAATACCCTCGTTCCGTCGGTTACTCCATCCATCGCACTGAAGATGTAAATTGTCAGTCGACTTCAATTCTTCAGTTATTTCTCGTTCCATTTGATTGTAAATTGTTTCTAAATGTGTTGTGGAAACAGCTTTTCGTGTTGGTAGATCGTACAGAGGCTGTAGTTCTTTAAAAAACTCTCTCCACAGAGGATGTTCCACCATAGACAGAGGCGAGCCAGTAACATAAATTGCCTTTGAAAGCAATTTTGTAAGTCGTAGTTTTTTTTCCTCTGTAAATTCGAGCAAAGGAGTAGCGTCACTGAGTGTTGAGTTTTCAATTATTTCTCCTTCTGTAGTTGATGAGTTCGATGTATTTGATGCTATTAACGATGTTTCTTCACACCTTTCCGTTAACTCATTTCTTATAACCAGCGGACACTTAGGACACTTCATCAAGTGATCATCTTGGTGACATTAGGTACTCGGTACATTTTTGAACAAAATGTGCATTTGACTGATTTGTCAGGTAAGCTGTGGTAATGTCTCCAAACTTTTTGTTTTTTCTGTTTCGGCATGATGATATCTTTAACAATAAAGTTTATCAATATTAATATTTTAAATGTATTTAATATTTTTTTTAGGAAATATATAAAAATGTAATTGTATATATATATTTACAAAACAATTTATTAAAATTTATTTATATATATATTTTTTTAATTTATTTATAAATTAAATACTAATATGGCATGTTTTTCTATAAGAGGAAAAGAGAATCATACTTATGAGATAGAAATAAAATCAATAAAATATATTTAAAGAATAAATGTAAGTACTTACGTAAATTCGATTCGATCGCCTCACTAAACTTTACAGCAATACCACAATAATAATATGTACACCCAGAATCCGTTATTCGTTGCCAAAATTGTCAGGTTGAATTTAAAAAATTTCCAAATACACAGCAAACAAGTTTCAACACAAAACACCAGAATTAAGCACGTCCGCAAATTCCGATACTCAAGTGAATAGTAAACGTGGCCACGGTATTGGAGTCTATTGTTTTACCAGGTAAATGAAATGCACCAATCAAAAAACACCACGCACCGCCGCCGGCGTGTACCTGCTTGGTCATTTAAAGTTAACCGTTAAGGTTGATGCGCTAGGGTAGCCCGCGAAATACAAATTTTCTTACGTTTTTTGCAATTTGCGGGTCAGTATCACATTGTATGTTGGTATAAATATTATTAGCGCCCGTAACAAATATGGATTTACAGAATTATAAACATTAGAATCAGCAGTACAACTATCTAAGTTCATGTAAGTGCATTGACTGACGATTTCATGAAATTTTCATCGGGCTACCCTAGCGCATCCCCCTTAAGCGCATCAGTTATTTATTAATGCTTAGTTTAATTATTGTAGTACGTTTGTTATTTATATGAATAAATAACAACGTTTCTTGAATAAAACAGTGTAACACATTTATAGTTGTTATTTTTGTACAAGGAAATCGAAAGCCTTAAGTTTCATAAATCGATTTATGCGAAATATGTATATATTGATCATAAAAATATAAATACCCGAATAAATACCCATTGGGTGGATTCAATGGGAATATTCCCGGGAATATTCCCATTTTAGGAATTTACCCGGGTAGAATCACATCACTAATCCCAATGTATGAGAGTAGATAAAGTAGTGTATGAAACTGCACATAACTAGGTATTATAACATTCGTGTGATACTATTAAAAACCTCGCCTACGGCTCGGTTTTTAAACACCCTCTCATGTTTTAATACCCCTCATAATGCGACAGTTTCATAAACTACTATTACCTTTAAGTTGATAATGGTTTTCGGAAAAATCTGCTTGTTTGGTGATACAAAAGAAAAATAATATACCTACTTCAATATAAAATAACAATAATGTATACTGAAACGAGAGCAACCGAATGATTTGGAGTGAAAAGAAAGTCTCCCCAGGTCCATATACTACTACATTATGTATTTTGAAAGTTAACATACGCCTCAATAATAAAATAACGATAATGTATACTGAAACGAGAGCAACCGAATGATTTGGAGTGAAAAGAATCTTCCCAGGTCCATATACCACAATACATTTTATACCACGATACATTTTGTATCTGCGTTCGAATGTGGAACAAACGGGAACTAGAGAAATTACAAGCAATCAATCTGCCTAACCTTTTCCCAACTATGTTGGGGTCGGCTTCTAGTTTAACTAGATGCAGCTGAATACCAGTATTTTACATGGAGCGACTGTCTATCTGACCTCCAAAGAAATTACAAGCACGTGAGATAATTAAGATTGCACTAGTCGACGGCTCGAACTCGTTGTTGGGCGTGGCTAATATGCATGCCATTTAGTATAGTTATTTTTTAATTTTGTATTTATTGATCTAGTTTTGATTGACTTATTTTTATATTTATTTAGTGACATAGGTATGCGATGATTTATAACGAAAACGAGCATGTAAATTTCATGACCAGACCTTTGGGTTTTATAGGTTTTATGAATATGAAAAAACTACTCGATGCTACTCAAAATAAAATTATTTGAACTTTTGTGACAAATAATAGTAATTTATGAAACTGTTGCATAATGAAGGGTATTAAAACATGAGTGTGTTTTTAATAGTATCACACGAATGTTTTAATACCTAGTTATGTGCAGTTTCATACACTACTTTATCTACTCTACTCTTACTCTCTCTCTCTGTCTCTTAAGATACAGGTCACCCTAGTTTAAGAGGCAGGGTTCACCCAATTCATGTACAGACCCTGTGGTCACAGCATAATTATGTAATACCTGTCTTTACTCTTATACCAGCCAGTTGTAATCCATCTTTTACCTAATTTTTAACCATAACAACAATAATGTATTCTCGTCTGTAACCTATTTGAAAATAAATAAATTTTATTATTATTATTTATTTATTATTATTGGGATTGAAAAAAAAAAAAAACAAAGTTAATGATCAAGAATAAATTTAAAAATCCCACGAAATTCAGTAAGTACTACAAAACAAATGAATGTCGTCTGCACCAGTACATCACCGCACATGCGCTACAGCGGGTGCTGCTTTCCCCCGCCAAAAGTTGATGAAAACTCTTTGGTGAAACTTCTTGGATTAGCGCTGTATCGTAATAGAAAAAAATTTGTTTTATAGTATTATTTTGTTAGAGAAAAAGTTTTATAATGTGATTCTATTTTTAAATTTCGATATTCTGTTTATAAAGTATGTCAATATAAACTCGCTTTGAAGTTCATAATTTGAATATTACGCTATGAGAGTAGATAAACTTATTTTTCTTTCTCTGCTTTCTAAGGGCAATATCTTTTCGTCCCACATACCACAGTATCTCAAGACGAAAGTCTTTGACCAGTGCATGTTGCCAGTGATGACCTATGGTACTGAAACGTGGTCACAATGGGTCTTATCAGAAGGCTAAAAGTAACCCAAAGGGCAATGGACAGGGCTATGCTTGGAGTTTCCCTATGTGATCGAATCAGAAATGAAGAGATCCGCAGGAGAACCAAGGTAATCGACATAGCCCAAAGAATTGCCAAACTTAAGTGGCAATGGGCAGGGCACATTGCTCGCAGAACGGATGGCCGATGGGGCCGAAAGGTACCGGAAGACGTAGCGTTGGAAGGCCTCCCACAAGATGGACCGATGACCTTGTGAAGGCCGCAGGAATCCGCTGGATGCGGAAAGCACAGAATCGGTCGAAATGGGGGAGGCCTATATCCAGCAGTGGACGTCTTTTGGCTGAAATGATGATGATGAAGCTTTCTAAGGTCGCGTCCGCGACGGATTTTGATGTGGTATTTATCATAATTTAGAGAAATTATTCCGGAAGGTTTTTGTGTATAATACATTTATAGAGGCATGAGGAAAAGGGTATAAAGTTCACTCATCCTCTATAAAAAAGGGGATTCTCCGATCAGATGGATGCCGTGTCTGTTGGGCAACTGCCCGACGATTGATGTCGGAAAGTTTTATATATATTCTGATTGCGCGGTAAACTCTGATTGCGCGGTTAACCCTGCTTGCGCGATACAGTATTTGTGTGACGTCAGGTCTTTGATGCGTAGTTCGCATCTGACGTTGTAGATGTCACCACATATCATCATCATCATCATCATAAGCCTTTAATGTTCCCACTGCTGGGACACAAGCCTCCTCTTTGTGAGGAGTGGGCCGTAATCCACACGCGGGTCCAGTGCGGGTTGGTAGATATCACATGTCTTCAAATTTTCAGTTCTATGACATGCCGGTTTCCTCACGATGTTTTCCTTCACCGTTTTGAGAGCAGTGGTGATGAAATAATTTACACAAAGTAAAGCACCTGCCTGGGTTCGAACTGACCTACAACTCGTAAGTCGCGGCCGTTACCACTGGGCCACCACTGCTCCATGCTGTCGCCACACATTAATATGAAACTTACCTACATGCAATAAAGAAATTTACATCAGGTTTGTAACGGATGTCGTATAACGGATGAGGATGCGGATGAGGATATCGAGATAATCTGGTTTGAGGATGCGGATGAGGATACGGATATTGGAAAATTCCTTATTGAGGATGCGGATGAGGGTGCGGATGCAGATGTCGTATGAAAAATAGCCCTTGTTTTAACACCTAACACCACAATCATGCCACCACTGCCACGTGCGGCCGATCGTCTGTCATAGGACAGGGACACTGCGAATTCAGGCAATAGGAACGCGTCACTCACACTCCGGCCCGCACATTTAGCTCGAGGGAGTTTAAAAAAATATACTATTTGACCGAACAACGTAGGGTCACATCCTCATAGAAATTATGGGAATGCGGATGAGGATGCGGAGCTTTTAAAATCAAAACTTGAGGAAGCGGATGTTTTGCGGATGTCAAAATTTATGCGGATGCTACGGATATCCGTTACATCTCTGATTTACATGTTTTGTGAAGTCGTAAACACCGTGCAAAGCAGGAGTGGGTCGCAAATAATTTATAAAATCACCTTTATCTACACCCATGCTATAAAACCTCTATAAAAGTTTCAGAAATAGCTTATTGCCAACATTAAAACAGCCAGTGTCATAGTAACCATAATGTCATTCAAATGAGTGTTATAATGTTGTACTAAATTTCTGTAAGCAACTCTTTTCGACGTTTAAGCGGGGGACAGCAGCACCCGCTGCACGCATGTGCGGTGATGTGCTGCTGCAGGCGATATTCATACGTGCAGTTGTACTGAATTTCATGGTATTTTTTTTTAATTCTTGGTCTTGAATTACAAACACCCAAGGTTTCAGAACCTTTTATAGAGGATTCATATCGTGGGTGTAGATAAAGTCTTGTATGCAACTATATATAATTAGATATTAAAACACTCATGTGATACAATTTTAAACCCACATTCGTGTTTTAATACCCCTTATTATACAACAGTTGCATAAATAACTATTATTTAACGCACAATTTTCTCCTATTCCAGTATGTATGCCAATCTTGGCGTACGGAACAGCCATGGGATGGATATCCCCAAACAAGGCGCTGCTCATGGGGGACTATTCCCCCTCGAACTCCCCCCTGTCTGAAGAGGACGTGTCCTGGATGGCTTCCATCATGTTTATCTTCGCTCCTATTGCTGTGTTCGTGTTTGGGGTTGCCGCTGATAAGTTTGGGAGGAAGAATGCGTTGTTGTTCGCATCTATACCAATTTCTGTAAGTATATTTGGTTATTTTCGGTAAACATACGAAAAAACCGGCCAAGGCCGACCAACCGGCCGACCATGCACAATGAAGGGTTCCGTAGTTGGGATGAATTTATCCCAAGAACAAACTTAACATTGTAGTTGAAAAATATGTTCCCCATACAATACGTGCAATATTGTGTAATTTACCATGTTATTTTAAGACTCTGTATTTTTTTTTTTTAATTTATGCTCAGTCGTTTCGGAGATAAGGGGGAATGGTAAGTTTTCATCTATTTTCTTAAATAACTGTAAAACTATTTATTTAAAAATTATAAAAAATATGTTTGAGACCCTCACAGTAAACCCATTCGTTTGATATGTCACACGCAAAACTTTTTTTTTAAATTTTCTCAACTCTTATAATACCTAATACCTACTTAGGTACCTCCCAAAAGTGACCCCCTTAAGTATTCAAAATACATTAATTACGTTAAACGTCCATATTTAAGTCACAGAAATTTAGGTCACAGAAATACATATGTGTACCAAATTTCAACTTAATCGGTCCATTAGATTCGGAGCAAATTGGCTGTGACAGATGGCCAGACAGACACTCGAGTGATCCTATAAGGGTTCCGTATTTTTTCCTTTTGAGGTACGGTACCCTAAAAAGGGGTCAGGAAGGACCTACTCCTTATAAAGCAATGTTAAATAGACCACCATCTTTGCCCTTTTGGGTGTCGTAAAAGGTGGGCTGTGCAATTACAGAGGGTTGGAAAGTGACCCTTCGTCTACTATAACAACATACAGATATCATTAATCCATCAAAAAAATATGGTGATCTTTATCATGGATCCCCTTGCTATCGTCCATTGCAGCTCAAATTCAAAGTAAAATCATTTATTTAAAATAGGCACATAAAAATACTTTTGAACGTCAAAATTTACAGAAAAATACAATTGATTCTAGTCGCCCCTTCCAATGTGTAGTTTCGTGTGGAGAAGAATGGAAAATTAGAAACTCCACCGTTAGTCTTTTAAAAATGTTTTACAATTTGTATAGATTAATTTTATAAAAGCATCGTTCAGCATCGTCTTCACATGTAAAGACGATGCATCTAGAATAAAATTACTACATCACAGTAGATAAAGAATAATTTTAAATGGAGCAATAACAGATAAATTACCCAATTATGTCATAGATACATGGTGTTCACATATTTACAAACATTGTGAAGGTAAAGCTCAACGACTCAAGCTTCTAAAATTCTAAAAATAAAGTTGTGACCAAAGGCTTGGTTTTCTACGCCACCAAACGCTATTTAGTAATAGGTACGTGGAAACCGAAGGTACTAAATATACCTATCCATCCCGGAATGGGTTGGATACGTTTGCTCCGTCGGTATTGGACAATTCCATCTTTACAACTTTCCCATTTCTTGAACTAAACAGTTGAATCAGAAAATGCTGTTTTGTTGATATGGTTGATTGTTTTGCACTTAAAACCTATTTTTTTACCCATGTCGCAGGGATATTATCAAATCAGTGATATTATAATTTCACTAGTAAAATTATAATTGCACGAAACTTTGTCAGCAGCCTCCATTTCTCACATTTCAGTGAAATTATAATTCCACTGGACCCACGCAATGATATTTTGCCAATTTCACTGTATGTGCAAGCCCGTTAAATTGTGAGACGGTCAATGATTGGTCCGTTTCCAATGTCATGCCTTACTTATATCATAAAATGAATAAACTTCTACACGTTAATATGCAGATCTTTAAGGCGAATGAAGAAGACTTGACCAATTAAAACGCACGAAGACCCCACTACAAACTTGACTCATAATCAGTGATCGGATAATCGGATGCATATTTACCTAAAGTTCATTTTTGGTTAGGAAATTATGGAAGCGGCTTCTTAAAACATATATTTTTAAATATAAATCCCGAGATTCCAGAAAATTCGGGAATAAGAAACTAGTCTGTAACATGATGAGGAAACGTCGTCTTTAGCATGTGGAATTTAAAAAAAAAAACAGGTGATTACATAATTATTAATATGTATTTACTTGAAGTTAATTTTAAGCTCCCCATCAATTTATAACTATGTTGAGTGTAAGAAGAATAGTAGGTAGTAGGTACACACGATTTGACTCTATAATAAAAACAGTAAATTTGTTGATTCCGAATTTTTTCAATACAAAAGTGCATTCCATAATTTTAGCCAACACCTTAAACTAAGTAAATATTCCTACACCCGATTTGATTCTATAGTAAAAAAAACTAAATAAGCCGATTCCGAATTCCCGGGATTTTTTCTATACAAAAGTGCATTCCATAATAGCCAACATCTACACTTTAGGTAAATATGCATCCGATTATCCGATCACTGCTCATAATATACCTAGGGTTATTATAAAATCACTACAGCGTTTCCGTGAAATTCTTAGAGTATATATCTACTCTAAGGTGAAATTACAATAACACTAAAAAAAGTTCGTTAAATTTTGAGAAATGGAGGCGGTTGACAATGTTTCATGCAATTTAATATCACTGGTTTGACCATATCCTGCGACACCTACAACAACAAAGATATCCTACTACATCCACATATATACATACATAAACTCACGCCTTCTTCCCATGGGCCAGAAACTACAGAACGCCACCTGCTACGATCCTTACATAGTCCTTTTGCCTCGTTTACGTTCATACATCTGGTCATACACGCACGCTGGTTGCGAGTAGGTACTACGCACCTGGCCTTTCTGAAGAACATCACCAATAAGGTCAGTAAGTATATGTCCTCCTAGGGCGTCCCCGCCCGGCCTTTCCCTTTACATCAGCCTTGTAAATACATTTTGTTAGTCGCCTTTCATTCATCCTCTCAACATGCCCAAACCATCTCAGCATACCCTTTCAAATTTTTGCCACTACATCCCTTGAATATTAAAACAAGCTTCTTTCCGCAGCTCGGCTGGGCAGTAAAGCTGATGTGCGCGCACCCGATCGCGCTGATTGGCGCTCGCGCTCTTATTGGGTTCGGCTCGGGAGGAGGCTTCGTGGTCTGTCCGCTTTACGTCAAGGAGATCAGTGAGGACAGCATCCGAGGAATGACGGGGACCTTCGTTATATTTTCACAGGTTAGTAATTAGGTTCACGAGGTGTCGTTAATCGCCCTTTTCTCTGTTAGTCCCAGGAAACATGGAGCTAAAACTGGGCTATGATTTGAGCTCTATGATGAATTTATTTGTGATCGAATATGTATGTATTATAAAAACAAGCACGTTTGTCCAGCCCCGGATCTGGGGGGGGGGCAAACCGGGGCCCGTGAACTGGAAGCCAACTTCAGCGGGCGACAAATTCAAGCGTAGCAGACAAGTGCACCACCCAGCACACCGCAACTTAGCAATAAATGAGACGCGCAGCACAAATTTTTTTTTTCTTTTTTTTTTGTCGTCCCTGCTGGATTGTCGCATTATCGATCGATAAAAGTTGATTAATATGTCGCTGGCAAAATTTGAATTTTGAAAAACTTTGAATTTTTCAGGCTAAATTATCGCATCCCCATAAAAGATTGGCGGGGGGCGGCACACGGCAGTTTTTGCCCCGCTTCAAAAAAAGATCCGGGGCTGCGTTTGTCTCAGTTGTTTGAATATCATTAATTATTTTTATCTTACTCTGATCATTATTGGGAGTTAGAGCGTAATAAACCACGCTTATTCAAGATTTAACATCACCAAATTTATAGGTCTTTGCGGTAACCATCTAACCATTAGTTCCTCAACTCAAAGGTAACTCGGCAACAGCATAATCAGCCTTTAATGTTCCCACTGCTGGAACACAGGCTTCCTCTCTTCGAGAGGGAATGGGCTGTAATCTACCACGCGGGTCCAGTGCGGGTTGGTAGATGTCACATGTCTTTGAATGTTTAATTTTAGGACATGCCGGTTTCTTCACGATGTTTTCCTTAGATATGTAGATAGAATATTCTTTATTATGTACACCATAAAAATTACAGACATGTAAAATGTAATGTAAAATTTCTATATTAATATATAGAAATTTTACATTGGGTGACACAATGGACGGTCTTATCGCTAAAAGCGATCTTTTACAGACAAACTTTGGATGGATTTAAATGGAAAAGAAGAGACAATACTGCAGGTAGTCAGTGGTGTACCATTTACATATACAACAAATACACAGATACATAAAGCATATATTTATCTTACCTATAAATATATATATATATATAAGATAAATAACAGATATACAGTGAGCAGTTGGTGATTAAATTATTTACACTCAGTAACGTGCCTGCCTGGGTTCGAACCCATGAATGTAAGTCGGGGAAGTTACTACTGGGCCACTACTGCACGCAATTCCAACGCTACTTATAAAATAAAATAAGGGCTGACTCAGCCGCGCTTATTCATACAGACGCGCGTTTAAATTCCCGCCGTGAAGCTAGGCGCCAATATATTCTAAACGCGTGCTCGCGCCTTCAATTACAAGTCAAGTTCAATAGTACGATGCATGTGAACTGATTTAATTTAACGCGCGAGTTGAATCGTAGGACGCCCCTTCTAATTAAGCTGTTAATGAGTTATGCGCATCGAGATTAAGAATGAAATGTCACTCTACAATCATTGAGGTTCAATGTTAAATGAACAGTGATAGTAGAGGTGTGACCGTCAGACTGCCAAGTCATAAGTCTCGAGTTCGAACCCAAGGCACGCACCTCTGACTTCGAATTCATATGCGAATTGTATAGTTATCACTTGCTTCAAAAACGGTGAAGGAATACATCGTGAGGAAACCGGTCTGAGAGATATTTTCGACGGCATGTGAAGCCAAGTCAGAGGCCCATGGGCGGCTTTAAAACTCTGATTGGGTTGCTCGCCGTCCGATAAGGACCAAGCCCGGGTCGACGGCGCGTTGTGTTCCACGCGCGCCTCAAAGAGATGTCAGCAGAATTGACGGGGTCCGCTAGGGCCAATGCCTGCCGGGGGTTCGAAGAAAACCGATAGGGAAATCGTGGCCCCCGGCAACAGGACAACCGAAGGAACACGGGTGGGTTTTAGTCAGTAAGAGTCTGACACGCCCTCCCGCTCCACCCAGAGCGGGAGAAGTTATTTGATAATTTCCTACCCAAAAAAAGGTTAGTCACTAACCACACGAAAACAAAAAGAAGACGGAATTAATATTTTTTTACCTGGATTAACACGTAGGGTACTATTATTCCCTGGTAGTACGTCCCCGTGGGATATTTTCCGACATCCACGCGGGCGAAGCCCTAGACAAAATCTAGTTTATAATAATAATATAATAATTAATTACAAAAAATATAATTGAGAACGGAAATAGTCTGACTCACAACAGAAAACCAGTTTTCTAAAAATGAATTACTAGGTAAATACGCAATCTCGTATTATTTAGAATCCGAGTTCCGTAATTGGGATGAATTTATTTATCCTAAAAACAAACTTATCATTGTGGTTGAAAAACATGTTTTCCCATATATTCCAGCTGCAAATTTAAGTTTGTTCGCACAATATTGAGAGATTTGCCATGTTATTTTAAAACCATAGACTTCTCATAGATTTTCCTGTAATATAAAACTATATAACTATTTACAGTTTCTTTTTTTTTTCATTATTTTAGGCTCAGTAGTTTCGGAGGTACGGGGGAATGGTAAATTTTCATCTGTTTTCTTAAATAACTATAAAACTATTTATGTTAAAATTTTAAAAAAAATATATATATATTCGAGATCTCTTAAGTTAGTAGCCCTTTTACAGTTAGTTAGTAAGCCCTTTCGTTTGATGTGTCACACGCAAAACTTATTTTTAAAATTTTCTTATTTAGGTACCTACAATAATACTTACCTACCTCCCAAAAGGGACCCCTTAAGTATTCAAAATTCATTTATTTACGTTAAACATCCGTATTTGGGTCACAGAAATTCATATGTGTACAAAATTTTAACTTATTCGATCGGAGATTCGGAGCAAATTGGCTGTGACAGACGGACAGACACACGAGTGATCCTATCTATGGGTTCCGTTTTTTCACGACGTACGGAACTCTAAAAAATTAAAAAATGCATTGCAACGCATGCCAGGTATTAGCTAATCATACATAATTATGACTCGGCTGAGCAGCGTTCGGGAAGCTACGCAATATTCTTCTCGTCCCACATACCACAGTGTCTCAAGACGAAAGTCTTTGACCAGTGCGTGTTGCCAGTGATAAATTATGGCACTGAAACGTGGTCGCTCACAATTGGCCTTATCAGAAGGTTAAAAGTCACCCAAAGGGCAATGGAGAGGGCTATGCTTGGAGTTTCCCTACGTGATCGAATCAGAAATGAAGAGATCCGCAGGAGAACCAAGGTAACCGACATAGCCCGAAGAATTGCCAAACTTAAGTGGCAATGGGCAGGGCACATTACTCGCAGAACAGATAGCCGATGGGGCCGAAAGGAGAGTTGACCGGATACCGGAAGACGTAGCCATGGAAGGCCTTCCACAAGATGGACCAATGATCTTGTAAAGGCCGCAGGAATCCGCTGAATGAGGGAAGCACAGAACCGGTCGAAGTGGAGGTGCTTGGGGGAGGCCTATGTCCAGCAGTGGACGTTTTTCGGCTGAAATGATGATAATGATGACATATTATGATAGTGTAGTATTCCCCTAGACCACAATAGATTACACTAATTACAAAAAAATGCAAATCGTGACAGGAAAGGCACGATAATGGAAAATACGGCAAATTATCAGTTTTCTTAGGTATGCAGACATAACTCAGGTGTTCCCCCTTCAAACAAAGACGTACGTTTTTCCTGTTAAGTATTATTTCAGTTCGAGGAAGATTTTTTGTTAAGTACTTTTTAAGTATTTGGTAATCCCCGTAGAATTCTGTTTGATATATGCTAATGGGCAAATAGATTTTCGGGTTCGACAAAAAGTGCTGCTTTGATTTTAGTTATAAGGAAAATTGTTATGTAAATTCTAGGTACACTATGCCAATAGATTCTATTCGTCGTATGGGTTCTCAGAAAACTATTGTGATGTTTGGGAATTATTAATTTTTTTGGTACGTTTTAAGAATTTTATTAACTAATGCCTGTCTACTTTTATTTGATTAGATTTTAAAATGTAGAGATTCGTTTGGTTTACTATAGGTAAGTAATACTTAACAAGTTTTTTTTAATGACATGTAATCTCTTCCTAAGTTTTCAAACAGATGGCTCCGAACAATTAATGATGCCAAGGTGTCCTGAATTTTTTTTTTTTTTTAATCTTACGTGCGTGGGTAAGCCATAGTTGAAAGGTTATGGTGCCATTGAAGTAACGGACACATGAGACGTTTCTCATCTTTAATCATTGGAAAAGAATCACTTATTTCTCTGCAAATTAAATATCGCAGAAATATACTGAGATAAAGGGGCCTTTTGGCCATCAATTTTTTAAGTGAAAACTTCTTTGGTAGGGGCTAAACTTATGCATTCGCATTATCGACATGCTCGCGCCGTAGTGCTGACTATAGAAGCTAGATGGCGCTAATTACAGTTTTAAGTTTTCACTTCTGTCGGCTGTCCTCATAACTGTATATTTTTTTATGGCTTATTCCAGAAATCCCCACTAGTTAAAAGGTTAGGTTAGAACTGTGACCCCTACGCACGAGCCGAGCGAGCGTAGCGAGCGGTGCGGCGGCAGCGGCCAGCGAGGGCCAAAAACGACTAGAATATTAGAAAAAAAGGCTATTTATTTAACTAGTGGGGATTTCTAGAAAAAAAATAACAATGCCCATTGGTGGGGATTTGTCGGTAAAGATTTCTGGAATAAATCTTCTTTATTTTTGTAGGCTGTTGTTTTGATTATGTTATTTTCTGTTTGTGTCATAATATTAAGTTTTTCTTCCCGTGCGAGATCCAATAAATAGGTACTTTTTCTAAGTAAAGTAGACCACTTGGATCCCAGTTCCTGGATAACCGACAGTCAGTCTGTTTACCCATGCTAAAATTATTTCCTTTTGTCCCCAGACCGTTGGAAACCTGCTAGTCTTCGTCCTGGGAGACCTGCTGCCGTTCAACGTAGTGCTCTGGATCCTGCTCGCGATTCCTCTCATCCACTTCTGTATCCTGCTGCGGCTGCCGGAGACACCCTCGTACTTGGTCAAGTGCGGGAGGAATGAGGTAAGATTGTATGAAGAATTAATTACCTATAAGTTGGTAGGTATTAATGATAGGCAAGTAAGTGTGACCGTCAGACTGCCAAGTCATAGATCTCGAGTTTGAACCCAAGGCATGCACCTCTGACTTTTTGGATTCATGTGCGTATTTTTAATTTTAATTTTATTTATTTATTTATGTCAGACAACATGATCCATTATGGTTAGTAACAATAAAAGCTTATACACTATATTAGTAGGTAAGAATATAAATAACAATTAAAACATTTTATTTTACCGTCCCAACCACGATGCTTACCCAGAGCGAGTGCATCGGACACTGAAATTGACTCGAAACTATCTTCAGAATGTCGTTGCTGCTGCCGCGTACTCTGCTCAACAGTGACGCCACACGCTTGCGTCTTATTGCGTAAAAGTCGTCCGTACGCGCTTCGGCAAACATGGCGGACGCACTGCAGAACCGCGGCAACCGCAACAACATCCTGAAGACGTTATTATATTGTACCCGCAGAGCGCTGTAAGCCTTTTGAGTATAATTAACCCACAGGCTGCTCGTGTAGAAAGTTTGGCAATATGCTTTGAATAGCGCTAACTTGACTACAGCTGAGCAACGAGCAAACCTGCGAGCCAACATATTACCCCGAACTGCCAGCGCTCTGCGTTCACGTTCAATGTCCTCGTTGTCCCTAAGATCATCAGTGATAATGTGCCCTAGATATTTAATGTTTTTCACTCTAGTGAGAGCAGAACCGTTCAGAAAAAGAGGTGGAGGTTCATGAGGGGTTTTATCACCAAGACCAAAAAACATACACTCGCTCTTGGCAGCATTATACTTGAGACCATGACTCTTAGCATACCGCTCACAAACTCCAAGTAGATGACGAAGGGCTCTAATTGACGGGCCCAGCAGCACCATGTCGTCGGCATAATTATTGTATAGTTATCATTAGCTTCAAAAACGGTGAAGGAAAACGTCGTGAAGAAACCGGTACCTATGCCTGAGAGATATTTCTCGACGGCATTTGAAGCCAAGTCAGAGGCCCATGGGCGGCTTTAAAACTCTGATACCTCTGTACCGGCTGCTCTATTTAAATCCCGTCCTGGATACTGGATGCTGAACTGGATTGAAAAGAGTTTAAATCGATACAATGTCACTGGATCCCAACCCAACACTCTGGGCCTAGCGCGAACTCCAGAGTGAACGTATTTAACATAAATTCGACTTTAAAATCGAAAATACTCGTTTAGCACATTTAATTAGTTTTTCACTCCTCTTGCTCAAAAAGGCCGTCATTGTAGAGTACCAGAGCGGGGAAAAAATAGCATTTCTTGCTCCAGGGGCAAAAGTTTTTTTTTTTTTTAATTTTTTCTGTTCCAACGAGCCTTGAAAAACGAAAAAGTCTTTATTCTTATGTAGAATAATCATGATAATGGACTGAACTTATTACTGGTTCACAAAAAAAAGAAGAACATTTTATTTTTGAAAATGGAACTAATTGCGGCTACAATCTTCGGTAGAATGCGTTCATTGCGTTGCGGCTATAGAAGAAATAAAAAGGCATTGGCGCGAAATCTTTAGAATTTTTCTCTAATTACGAATTGAATTGGCGACCGTCATATATAATTTATAACAGTGAAAATGTCATTATCTAGTGTGAACATCTTCATAGAAGTCGACTGAAATTAAGTTGCCGGAAAAAAACCATCTCGTTAAATATTCAGAATTGTACTTACAAATTGCATCGATTGACAAATTGTACATTTAAATAAAATAAACTATTTAATATTGTATTGGATTATTTTATTTTCTCGCAATCGTAGTGAAAAGTAGAGTGTAACACACGGCGCTAAAACCCATTCTAACTCGGTTTCTATTTACTCCCTAGCTAAAGCTCGGGAGTAAAACTACCTCGTTACAATGGGTTATTTTAGCCCCTCGTATAACAATCTACTATTAATACTTTATTAAAGATGTAGTGACAAAAATTGAAAAGGGTACCTATGCTTAGAGGATTTGGTCATGTTGTGAGGACGAATGAAAGGCGACTAACAAAAGGTGTTTACAAGGCTGATGTGAGTAGAAACGCCGGGCGGGGACGCCTTAGGAGGACATAAACACTGACCTTATTGGTGATGTTCTTCAGAAAGGCCAGTGTGCGTAGTACTCGCAACCGGCGTGCGTGTATGACCAGATGTATGAACGTAAACGAGGCAAAAGGAGTATGTAAGGATCGTAGCAGGTGGCGTTCTGTATTTTCTGCCTACCCCCATGGGAAGAAGACGTGAGTTTGAGTTTATGTAATTTATACTTAATGGGTGTTTGTCACAGAAATTTAAACCATAATGCTATAGGATACCTAGTTGTATTTTCGATAAAAAAATTCTTCGATTTTACGTTACGTTTATATTACGCGTTTGTGAAGCATCGTGCATAATGGCTCGATGCAACGCGACAAGACTCTAACAAAACAATTTCTAAGAAAACTTCACGGTAGAACAATTTCTAGAGTTGTATGGCGCGAGTCTGCACGAGGCTTATATAAAGCCGATTATGACCATACGAGCGAATGCACATTCTAACCCTATTCTACGAAATTGTTTATGTCAGGGACAGACCATTCGTTCGCTGATCTCTCTCTACTAAAATGTCAAAAATATCAAGAAAAGAATGCTTTAGCTGGCGAAATGTGGGCCTACTATTAGTAGGTACACCTCTACTTAACCTTTCTGGGATTACTGGCATGATGTCATTATATGTGAATGCTCTAGCTCTTGTTCTATGGTCGTTTGTCTAAACTAGGGTTGCCATGCCCAAATTTTGAAAACCAGAATTAGGAGGTGAAATTCCAGGACATCTCGGATTAAAACAGTACCCTAATTGTACGCAATTAGGGTACTGTTTTTACAACACAATCACAATCTGTTTCGATTTGAAACAGATTGCTAATCCATTGCTTCTTATGTTAGAAATCTGCTCAACAACGTAAATAACGCAGTGAATGTTGTTGAACTGTCAAAATGAAACAAATTGAGCAAAATTGTTTACGAAAATAAGTTACGCAATTAGGGTACTGGACGTGCTATTATGCAACATGCAATGAAAATAGATTCAATGAAATTCAATTATGTTTTTACTATGAATATTTCATTAAAAAAAAAGTGTGTGTGTATTTCAGCTCCTACGCACGTCTGGGGCTTACTCCTTAATACGGTTGTCTTTGAATATGCAATAGGCTAAGAGGATCTCATCAAGTATCTCTGTTAAAAAAACGAATACCCTACTCCCCCACCCCCCCGCACTTCATTATATTATAGATGGTTTCGATTATTTGCGTGGATGTGACGCATGCTTCCCCCAACTTTTTCTCATTTTTGTAATATTTTTTGCTTCATGTTTACCGCAAATAAACGTTTTATCTTTCTTTTCTTTCTTTCTTTCTTTCTTATTATTGCAGCTACTGTTGTTGGTAGTAGCCGATTTCTCTCTTTCTATCACTGAGTTTATAAACGTAAGGTTGACGGCGCGAAATTATTGCACATCACTGTATACGAGCAGCCTGTGGATTGACTATACTGAAAGGGCACACAGTGCCCTCCGTGTCCCGTACAACAACGCGCTCCGGGCGGTGTTGGGGCTGCCCCGTTTCTGTAGCGCATCAGGGATGTTCACGATGGCATGCACTGACTGTTTCTACGCTTATATAGCCGCGTTTCCATTATGCAAATGACTTGCATGCAAGTTGCATGCTATTTGTGTAGTGGAAACCACAGCTTGCAAACAAGTTGCAACTTGTATGCAATTAGATTTAAACTTGTACACACAACACTCAAGTCAGCTCATTTGCATACAAGTTGCAAGTGCAGTTTCTAACCCACTGAATTGGTCGACGTCGAAGTTTTTTTTTTTGTTATTTACTATATGTATAATTATTTTGCGTACAACTCTGCACGCAGCGGCAACCACAGCACGTCTTCTACTCATGATGAACACTGTAGGCACAACTAGAAAAACTTGTATGCCACTAAAATCTTGTATGCAAACTGCAAGTTGAACAAATTCGTATTTTCAATTCAAATCACTTGCACACAAGTGTGACGTCATACTTGCATGCAAGACTTGCCTAATGGAAACGCGGCTTAAGCGCAAGCGGTGTGCGTCCCTGGTGCACCGGGTGCGGCCAGCCCCAATGCCATCCTGGCAGTGATCGCCGATAGGCTGGACTGCCCTTATGGCCGACATGGCTGTGGCAGGCATGTTGCTGTTCCAATGCCGATTAGGAAATTATAATTATTGTGTTTTATTTATTTTAGACTGTAATATGATTTTATATTATTTAATTTATTTACAATTTTATTGAAAGTTTGACATCATAGTGAATATTTTAATTAGGTAATTTATTGTTATATGTGAACAGTTTTTAAATTTATATTACGTGTACTACAATCACCTACTGTGGATCAATAAGTTGTATTTTCAAAATAAATGAATTTAAATGTTTAAATTTAAAATACAGGACTTTACCAGGAGGCTTTAAAAACCCAGGACGTTACCTACTTAAAAACTATTCAGGACATCCCAGGACATCCCAAAAAGTAGGACATGTCCTGGGAAAACAGGACGGCTGCCCCATTTCAAAACCTAGTAAGGGACACTTTTTACAAAAATCGTTTTATTGCATAATCTTGCTAATCTAATAAGTCCCCACCGAATACAAAAACACCAACGTTGAAAACTCAGTTATAAGCAGATATATTAAAACATCGAAACCTAGTAAGTGTCCCATTCACTGCCTCGTGACCACTTTAAAACCTAGTAAGTTACTGCTACCTCGTTGGTCTAGTGGTCGCAAGCGCTACTGCTGAGCATGAGGTCCTGGGTTCGATTCCCGGGTCGGGCAAAGTGTTATTGGGTTTTTCTATCTGAAATTTCTTAGTAGCAGCTCGGAGTCTGGATTTGTGTCCGGTTGATGGCAATAGGCTCGCCCCCTATTACATGGGACTTAAACATAACTGGCGAAATGTGGGTGTATCTGCTACAGGTACACCTCTGCCCAACCCTTCGGGGAAACAAGGCGTGATGTTATGTTAAGTTACTTGAACCATTGCAAAACCTGGTCATTTCAAAGGCTATTTCCATTTTTGCGCTCTCCTGTAAAATTTCGTTTTAAGTCCTTACTAGGTTTTGAAATGGGGCAGCCGAGGACGGTTGGCAACCCTAGCCTAAATCCACCTTGAGATGCTCTCTATTGAAATAATCAATGAAAATCATTCTTTATTTTGGACCTTTGACACTTTGATTTAAACGCATTCAGTGATTGATGAGGGTAACCATGTTCTTGCAAATGACAGGCACTCTAGTCGCTTTTTAGGGTTCCGTAGTCAACAAGTAATCCATATAGTTTCGCCATGTCCTGCTGTCTGTCCGCGGTTTAGCTCAGAGACTTAGTAATTTGGCATGGGTATACATATTAATCGCGCCGATAAAGTGGTAAAAAGCTATCAGAAAAAAAAATTTTTTTTAGGCACCTCCCCTAGACGTAAAGTGGGGATGTTTTTCTTTTTTCTCGTCTATCCCATGGTGTGGGGTGTTGTTGGAAAGGTCGTTCAAAAATATTGTGAGTATCGACAAACCATTTTTGGATTCAGGGATCCGTTTGCGAAATATTCAGCTTTAAAGTCCCAATTTTTGTTAGAGTCAAGTGTTCCCCCTCCCCCTTTTTTGGTTGGGAAATTGTCTAATAACTTCTCCCGCTCTGGGTGGAGCGGGAGAAGTCTAACACGCCTGTTAGACTCTTACTGACTAAAACCCACCCGTGTTCCTTCAGTTGCCATGTTGCCAGGGTATCCCTTTCGGACTTTCCCGGGCCAGTTAAGTGATTGGTTTTGGATATGTGAAAAAAATCACAGCAGTAGTGTATATAACGAAATTAAAATGAAAACTATCACAGCTAAGTACCTACGCTTTACAAGTTAACAAGTAATAATCGACCAACTTACATTTGCAGTTGTTTTTTTGAGATAAATTCATCCCAACTACAGAACCCTTCATTGTGCGTGGTCCGACACGTACTTAAATTAAACTATTGCTAAGCATGCTGGGTTCGATTCCCAGGTCGCTATACATAAATTAACTATTGAGTTACGAATAATTTCAATGTTACTGTACGATCCAGCTGAGTCTTAAAACGATTTTTCTTTGAGGAAAATGATTAAAATTATCTAATCATATTATGGTGAAGACATGATCTAACTTATAACAAATTATTTACATAACAATAATAGTCAGTTTTATGTAATACATACTTTGTGATTAGATAACACTACTTTACAGTGCGTAAGCCATCCGTTACCGGGAATTTATTGTTTTAGCTGACTTCATATGATATGCTAAGTTCAAATGTATAATTAGAATTTTTTGATCAGCTCTACTTTTTACCAGACTACGGCGAAGCAAAAAAGAGGGTTATGATTTTGACCGGTATGTATGTATGTTCATCTGATCCCTCGTAACTTCTAAACTGCTTATCATAATCCAGAGTCACGCGTAATCTGTTCGATTTATGTAACACGTGTGACTCCGGATTTTTTATTTGTCGTAAACAGCGTTTTTTTACACCTACAATAATCGTCATTTCCCAGCCATAATTATTAACAAGGGCTAGGCAGATTGATTGATATAAATACCTTACAATTTATACAATTGCGGGCTTTTCATGAACCATCATAACCAAAGGACTACCAGTTCTGCACCTTAATTGCGTAACACACGATCAATCACAATCTGAATCATTTTGAAGTATACACCGTGAAATTTGAATCACAGTTTTGCTAGAATAAACGTTGTTCAGACCATGGTCTACTACCATTCTACAGCATCCAATTAAAAAAAAACATAATTAGTTTTTGAAAAAACACAAAAAAGACAAAGTTTAAAATGTCAAGATTATCGTTACTCCCTACAACACAGACACCACGCACAGGACACAGCATTGTCTACAGGGAAATGTACCTCCATAAACGAAATTTAGTAAGCAGTAGATAATCTTGACATTTTAAACTTTTTCTTTTTTGTGTTTTTCAAAAACCAATAATGTTTTGTTTTTTTTTTTATTGGATGCTGTAGAATGGTAGTAGACCATGGTCGGAATAACGTTTTTTCTAGCAAAACTTTGATTCAAATTTCACGGTGTATTTATAATCCATTACTTCATATGTTCGTAAAATTTATCAGTTCAACAACGTCAATAACGCAATGAATGTTGTTGAACTGTCAAAATACTACTGCGAGAGTGTTACACAATTACCCCGCTGGACATAGACATTCTTCTTCTGTCTTGTTCTAAATTTATCTTTGTTTCAGGAAACAGCAAAGGTGCTAGCTTGGCTGCGTTCTCTGCCTGTAGATGACAAGTCTATCTCCGAAGAAGTTGACAGATTGATCATTGAGCAGACTACAAGTGAGCCTAAATTCTCGCCGAAACTATTGTGTAAGTATTTTTCATCGAATAGTGATACGATAACAGCTTACAAGTACACTTGTAAGGCCCCGACTTACAAGTACACTTGTAAGGCCCCGACTTACAAAGTACACTTGTAAGTCGGGACCGAATAAGTGTTTTACGAATTACTACGTGCTCTCGTAAATAGCGATTTTTTACACCGACAATAATCGTAATTTCCCGGCAATAATGATTGCTAAATGTTACTTAAGTTGATGTACAGAATGCGTAAATAACGGCTATGGTATGGGTCTTGTAGCATCTTTAAATTTTATCTTTGTGATATTCACCCATGTGCTCAGCCAGGCAGGCACTTTGTGAAAATAATTTCATCATCACTGCTCTCAAAACGGTGAAGGAAAATATCGTGAGGAAACTGGTATGTCCTAGAACGAAAAATTCGAAAACATGTAATATCTACCAACCCGCACTGGGCCCGCGTGGTAAATTACAGCCCACTCCCTCTCACAGAGAGAAGGCCTGTGTCCTAGCAGTGGGAACATTATAGGCTGATTATGCCAGTGGTACGGGACCGTATAAGGAAGCGACAAAGAATTTATTCCATTGCGAAAAAGTTGTGAAAGGTGAAATAAACACTTTTTCGGGTTGGCATGGTTTCGCACATGCGGGACAAAATCGAATGTAAATTCAAAATTAGATGTCATCTGTTGAGGTTCGCTAGCAAATTTTATTCAACCCTACATATTTAGTATATCAGCCGTATGCTAAAACGCTAATGAGGAACGCTGATGGGGAATTTAGTTTAAGGTATTTATTTATGGGCCTCTGTCGCCTGAATTAAATGGATTATTATTATTATTATTAATGAAATATTGGCCCTCAAAAATGCTTCAACTGGCTTTTTTTTTTCTGTAGGGCATCTAATAGCTGGCCTCTGAGGCCATGACTATTTAACCGAGCAAACCTGTGGGTGCCTTAAGCTGCTACACTTAAAGCCTCCAGCCAGGGACTTACAAACTAAACTTAAACTTATAAACTAGGTGAACGCTCGCTAAGGGCACCCCCTGTAGGGTACGAGCCTCGGCTTAGGGCGTCAACCGGAGGGAGGACATCAAAGATGGAACGGGCTGGATCAAAATTTTGATCATGATTATTAATCGGGGAATTTAAAGCTATGTGCTCAGCGGCAACAACTGCTGACACCTTGTTTTCAAGCAAGGGTCGGGGGGGAGTAACATTTACTCGGGGGCGCGGCGGCGGCGGTCGCGATCGCAAAGAACCTCGACGGCGAGGTCGGAATGACGGGAGGCGTCTGTACTTGTGTCCTAACGTACTCGTTTCCCTACTAGACTCCTGATGGATGGTAGTCGTGTCGTCTGGGTCGGTAAGATCAACTGGCTTTCGAAAATTCCGCTTTTAACCTATTTCTGCTTAGTACGGCCAACGACCCGTCTGCTAAGCGTTGAGAATTGGGATTCAAAGTCAATTGCCCGGTGACTGCTCTGAATGTTTGTCTAAACTAATCCAACATTATAAAGAGAAAGATTTGATTTTTTTTATTTTGTTTGTTATGCTTTCACGATATAACGGCTGAATGGATTTGGATGAAATTTGACACATGGGTAAACTATGGCTTGGTGGGTATATGTGATACTTTTCATCCCGATATTCCCACGGGATCGAGACTAATGCGGGTGAAACTGTAGGGCGCAGAAAGTTAGAAATAAACTGCCATGTGAACTATTAGATCTCCAACGTCGACAAACAATAACAAACAATTCACTTTAAACGCGGAAATTGGAAGAGGCTTGAGTGTCTCCCTTCTAACTCAATGTCATAATAATTAGCATTTCGTTCAGGAAGCGGTCCATATACGACATTTAAGGAGATGGTTGCGAAAATTACAAGTGACTCCCGAAATAGTAGATTTACTCCCGACATACAAGGGTCGTAAGGAATTGATGACTTTCACGCATGTTAAATACTTTTCATTTCAAATACAAGGAAAGTAAAAAATAAACTTAGTTTTTCTAAAATGTTTATTGATAATAATAACATGAGTAGTATAATTTTAAATATGGAACACACCACGTCTCCGCCGCGGACCGTCCCGCTTTATAGTTTTTTTTTTTAAATTTACACTGGCTTTTTATACACTCACAAGACCGCAGCATTTTTTTAAGTTTTTTTTTGCAAAATTTTTCGTAGCCGATTAACTAACCAAATTTAGTTCTATTTTTAAAATTCATTCCCGCGCTAGAGAGGGAAGCAATTACTATGAGTCTTTCCCGCCCAAAAATGGGGAGCAGCATCTTCCACCCGCCACTCGGATCAAACAAACACTAAGTACTTTCCGAGTATAAAAAAAGAAAAATATTTTGCCTCGTTCATGCTGTAAACACATTAGTTACTGTTGTCTAATACATACTAGTAGTGCTCCTACTTAGAGCTCCTTGTCTTGAACTGTCTATTCTGGAGAAGTTACATAACTTCACGGCTGTTTTCCGCGAAGGGTTTTGTAGAGGTGTACCTATTAAAGCAGCAAAATAAGGTCTAGTAATTGTCCTGGAACCACCATTTCATTAGGACTATAACGGAATAGTAAGCAATTATAACCACGGAAAAGGGCCCAATTTATAGACGTATTTTACCTAATTAAATTTCTAAAGTAGACTTGGTGAACACCACTTTGACCAATAACGACCTTATAGTTGGACCACGTAGAACTATTTGCTCCCGCGAAGCTAACTATCAGCGCTTAATGGAACCAAATACGACAATAACATACACAGTGAATCTCTTACAAGCTCATACAAAGTGTTGTGAATTGGTGAATGTTGCTGCGCATATTTGTAAAGATTAATATTGATAAAGATAAGTAAATTTTATTCATCCATTTCTTATAAATATTATCTAGAATATCAATTATGAGTAGAGTGTTAGTTAACAATAAGTCAAGATGCACGCGTGCATGGCGCACGTATATTTTAGGTGAAGTATAATAAGTTTTTTATCAAATTTTTTACACGCCCCTTGAAATTTGCGTTTTGATTAAGTTGAATTTTAAAATAATGTTAGTTTCAGTAAGACATACAACGAAAAGTCGCCATTTTATCAAAGTTGGTTTTCCCAAATACATTAACAAACCGTTATAGGCGTACTTTGTTTAATAATGGTAAATATCAGAACCATTGATTGGCCATATTGTTTGGAATTGGAGTTCCGCAAATATTTCTATAACCGGACGGTTATTTTATATTCCTATTAGGTACCTATGTCTTATTTTAATGTTTTTGTTTAGGTGTCAGCATTGAAAATGGTAATGTTTCTGGACGTCGATCGCTTTTTGACTAAAAGGGATTTCCGTGCTTTAAAAACCTTAAGGTGACCTTGGAACGAAATACACTTCTTGTTGTCTCACAAATGTCGTGGTTGTAACCATAAAGTTTCAAAAAATCTTGCAAGACGGCCACGACACTTCGTTCTGAATAAAGAACACATAAGATCATTGCTAAAATAAGATAGATTCTGGTGTGAAAATTGCTGCTTCTATTCAGTTTATGACCACTTCACCAGTGACGAATGTGAACTTGGTAACTTACTCAATAGTACCTAATTTCTGTCAGTTTAGGTTTAATTTCTTATATAAGTCATTGATTTATACGTCATATAAAAATGAAATAAAGATTTCCCATCCTCACGTATGGTTCTCAAACATGGTCTTTGACAATTCAGCAGAGGTCCACGCTCGAGGTTTGCCAGAGAGCTATGGAACGGAGTGTTCTTGGTGTTAAACTTGTGGACCGGGTTAGGAATACAACAATCCGTTCCATCACTAAAATAACTGATGTCACTCGGAAAGCTGCCACGCTTAAATGGAATTGAGCTGGACACATCTGCCGCATGTCAAACGATCAATGGGCCAAACTTACGACCCAGTTGTTCTCTGATTACTCTTGTCTTTTATGTATGCACGTATTTCTGTGACAAATAAACCTATTTTTCTTTCTTTCTTTCTTTTTTACTTAATGGCAAACGACATCGCGGCAGGCCCAGACGGAGATGGCGGGATGAGCTGGACTCCTTTAAGAAAGATTGGTCCTTGGAAGCTCTAGACAGAGAGAGGTGGAAAGAGAGTAGGGAGGCCTTTGCCCAGCAGTGGGACAATAACGGCTAAGTAATGTAATGTAATAAAAATATCTAATACTAAAAAAATTAAACTGCCTAAAATAAAATTCAAACCGTATCTATAAAATGATGTAAAAACCTTTAATCAAAGCTCTGGCAGGTGAATCGCAAATAAATGCTCGAATTTTCACATGCACCTTAATCTCTTTGTGACTTAGTAGCTACTGTAAATCCATCTTGAAGTTGAATCATTTCTGCCGCAAAAGCTCCCAAAAACGCGTCCAAATCGCCACCTATTTAAAAAAAAACAAAATTGCATAGGAATATCACTTAAAATTGAAACACTGCACTAGAAGCTGACTTCACAGGACTTTCACTTACCGACAACAAAAGGTGATAAAAATGGAACTTCAAATATAGAGCACAAAATTGGCCAAAACTGATATTTAGAGCATTTGAATAAAGGCAATCCATCAATGTTTATATTTAAAGAAATCTCTTCGGGTGGAATGGGAAGTTGTTGAAAAATATTTTTTAAACATTATATAACGCCATTATGCCAATATTCTCCTGGTGCTAAATGAGTAATATGCAGATTTTCTTTATTAGTATCAAGAAGTGTACGGGCATCCTTAGGCAAGACATCTTCAATCTTCTTATTCCAAATTTCTAATAAAGAATTTAATGCCGCATGTCTTATATTGTATTCTACAGCCCATTTTCTAAGATCACTATGTAGTTGAAAATTGGAATAGTCTTCAATATCGCTTTCATCTTCTTGCACAAGTTCCTCACTAATACAATCTTCTAAATTTAAATCGCTTTTTATCGATAATACGTCGTTTTGTGCAGAATTATTAATATAAACATTTTGTCTGAAATTTTCACAATAATTTTTTGTACGGACCCTTCTCCTATTTTTACGATTCGTTCTTCACCAGATACAAAACTAGAACCCAACACCTGAATTATTTGTTTATAGGTTTTCTGGACTTTTCGTTTGTAATAACCACTTCTTTTTAGCCGTTTCCATTTATATAGAAACATTTTTTAAAGAAAATTAAATAGAACGGCAACGAATACGATACAACAAAATCAAAATGTCCATACTGAGACTATAACAGCATTTGCAAGACCATTATAAACCAATGTATTACTGTACGGGACACCACGGATATAGTTTTGGATACTAAGTATATTATATTAAACCTTTATAATCGTGTTAAGATTATAACAATATTGGTTTATACCACTATAAAACCGCTTCATTTTACTTATAATTGTTCTGTAAAGTGAATTTATAAACCCTTATAAAACCAAGTAATAAATGCAAATAGTTTCCAGTATATTTAGTTCTGTTTATAACTCTCATTGGCGTACTTTACTTATTATAGTTCTATAATGCTTCTTGATAGCAGTTATAAGTAAAGCTTACCAGTTTATCTACTCTTGAGTGCATTTACACCCTCGCGATACTTTTATAGGTCACCCAAGCTTATATTGCACCCTTAATTTCTGCCTATAAGTCATTATAAGTTAACGTATAAGATCAGATATACTATAAGGCTCAACTAACTCCATGCTTGCTATTATAAGTGTGGCAGCAAATACTAGAACCATTAAGAGAATATTATAAGTGCTGGAGGCCTATATCATCTACACTATAGGATAATTTTGTTGCTTGGGTAGCTACCTAGTGAACCCACATTTCGCCAGTTATTTTTATGTCCCATGTAATTAGGGATCAGGCCTATTGCCATCAACCAGGAAAAAAACCAAATTCCGCAGAAGTACTACGAGTACTACGACCATTATCTATGTATTTAGACAATTTTAAAATGAAAAAAAAACGTTACCGTTCAAATTACTTACACAATTTTCGCTTTTAGGTCGAGTGCGATAGGTCGAAGGTGTAACGGTTGACAGGGCAAAATAGAGTCAAAGAGCCGGTGCGCAGTGATCCATACGCGCCCTTATGATAGGAGGTGCGGTCGTGGGATCGACCGCACTTAATAAAGAAAGAAAAAACATTTATGCAAAAAAGAGCTTAAAACACAAAAATGAGAAAATGTTGGGGGAAGCATGCGTCACATCCACGCAAATCGGCCATCGCTCAGCAGTATGCTGCGACCCTATGCAAGACAGAGCCCCAGCGCTGGTTTTCAGCAACAGCCGGCGCCGACATAATGACGTCGACCGGTGCAGCAAACAAATATTAAGATGCTGTACCAGTACTCTTGGTGTTGGGTCCCGCTGGACATGGCAGGTTGATACCAGTACGTCGAATGTACAAGTGTCTCCCGGGCCCCCGACTCATGGAAGTGCATGGAACCGTGGGGTTTCAGTCGGTATGAGTTCGGCATAACCCTCTATTCTCCCCAGACAGAGAAATCCATGAGGATTTACCCACAGAAAAAAAAGGCCAGAATGGTGGAAGAAAACGTGTTTGCCAAGTAACATGGGAAAATGGCGGAAAAATTATAAGATCTAATGATGACAACACATGTAATAAACGTGCAATGGCAAACCAAAACAGAATCTAAACAATAAACAAACAACAAAATATTCGCATTATTATGAATGCGACACCAATAATTGATGACGTACTGATTGACCCGACCTCTTTATAAAACGTGGCTACCAAAATGTCCTTGATTCTTGACCAGCCACCATCACTCTCAATTCCGGCGGCCATTTAATTCGCTTCTGTCATTTTGCATGTGTCAAATGTCAATTGGTAACGTTTTGTTTGGGGTTAAACATAGCGACGGTGTCAATCGCCTTACATTTATGGGTTCCTGGTACTCGTAATTGTTTTTTTTTTTCATTTGTGGGCGTGTTTTGTTGTTTTTTAACAATGTTGTTGACTGTCGCAAGAGCAGATGTCATGAACTTAAAGACACGCATAATTTTTCGGGATTTTCTATGAGAAAGTTTTTAATTTCGGTGTCCGAATAATGATTCATATTTAATATTTATCCTTCATTATGTTCAAGGAAATGTCATATGCCTAGTCTCAAATAAACTTGGCTAGTTTTTTGTTAAAATGTAAAAAAAAAGTGTAAAGGCTCGTACAGACCAGCGCGATATCGCGGGCGCGGCACGGGTCGCACTGCCTGTCGCGCCCGCGATTTCGCGCTGGTCTGCACGAGCCTTAACTGTGGAGTTTCTTGCCCATTCTTCTCCATACGAAAACTACCTTTTAGAAGGGGCGACAAGATTTATTCTATTTTCTTGTTTTTGACGTTCAAAAGTGCGTTTAAGTGACTATTTGAAATAAGTTATTTGACTTTGACATAGGTACTAAATACATTTAGTGATAAACAAATTTAAAACAAAGTACCTGGTCGACCGAGCTAGGGTCTACTCGGGTGAAAATAGATAAACATATCGTCCATACCAACGTTGTATCACATTCCCGAGGCTGTGACAATAGAGAAAACGAATTTTCCCAGATATGAGACCTAGCTAGATCGATTTTTCGCCCCCGTAAACCCTTATATTGCAACTTTCATCGAAATCGTTAGAGCCGTTTTCGAGAACGTAATTACAAATAGATATATAATTAATTATATACAGGGCGTCCCAAAATTATGGGACATGAAGGGAAAGTACCTTAAATATCGTAGATAGGGTATTTTGCTGAAAGAAGACTTTATGTTATTTTTAAAAGTTAGTAATTCTGCATTCAAAGATTTTCTAAAAATTACTTGCCTCGTCTGGGAATCGAACCGACTTAAATGTAAAAAAAAACACCCCTACTTTTATGATACCAATCGAAAGAATGGCCAAAAAATAATAACTCTTCTTAAGTAACATAGTATTTTAAAAGAAAGGAACAGCGTGAAATTAATCATTTTAATCAAATTAAAAACATACATGAAACTGCCGTAGTCAATTAAGTGTGTATTTTTTTGTAAATTAAATAATTAAATGCTCAAAATGTGATCCCTCTTGTCTTACGCAGATCGCCAATCTTTTAATGAGTCCGCTGCCTGTTGATTTTCTTATCATTTTATGGTGAATACTCGATATGATATGGCACAATTCTGTAACTCGCCCACGTTCTCGTATCGTTTTTTGTATAACATATCTTTCATGTATCCCCAAAAGAAGAAATCTAATGGTATAAGGTCCGGGGATCTGGCCGGCCATCTAATCGGTCCATTCGTACCGTACTACTCGTACCAGACAAGAGGGATCACATTTTGAGCATTTAATTAATTAATTTACAAAAAAAATACCCACTTAATTGACTACGGCAGTTTCATGTATGTTTTTAATTTGATTAAAATTATTAATTTCACGCTGATCCTTTCTTTTAAAATACTATGTTACTTAAGAAGAGTTATTATTTTTTGGCCATTCTTTCGATTGGTATCATAAAAGTAGGGGTGTTTTTTTTTTACATTTAAGTCGGTTCGATTCCCAGACGAGGCAAGTAATTTTTAGAAAATCTTTGAATGCAGAATTACTAACTTTTAAAAATAACATAAAGTCTTCTTTCAGCAAAATACCCTATCTACGATATTTAAGGTACTTTCCCTTCATGTCCCATAATTTTGGGACGCCCTGTATACACATATTGCTCATTTAATAGTATTCTAAACTAATATCAGTTAGGATACAATGTTAGTTTCTTTGTTTGTTTGTTACGATTTCACGCTAAAACGGCTGAACGGATTTGGATGAAATTTGGCACATGGGTAGACCATGACCTGGAGAAGGAAATAGGATATTACCTTTTATTCCGATATTTCCAGGGGTTCGAGACTTATGCGGGTGAAACTGCGGGATGCAGCTAGTATCCTTATCCTTAATATTATAAACTAGCTGCGCCCCGCGGTTTCACCCGCATAAGTCTCGATCCCGTGGGAAAAAAAAAAGTATCTTATGTTCTTTTCCAGGGCATCATCTATATATGTGCCAAATTTCATCCAAATCCGTTCAGCCGTTTTAGCGTGAAGGCGTAACAAACAAACTTACTTTCGCATTTATAATATTAAGGATGCGAAAGTAAGTTTGTTTGTTACGCCTTCTCTTCTACGGATTTGGATGAAATTTGCACATATTTAGATGATGCCCTGGAAAAGAACATAGGATACTTTTTTTTTCCCACGGGATCAAGACTTATGCGGGTGGAACCGCGGGGCGCAGCTAGTAGGATATATTTCTGTGTCAACTAAAAATAAATGAGGAAAATAGAACGATGTTTTCAATTCATTTATATTAAAGGCTGTGCTAAATAAACAATGAATAACTTATACCTTAATATGGCTTTACTCAATTATAATCATTACCATTCGCGTACAATCATTCATTTGGCGGGCTACCCTTTTTTTTTTTTTTACATCTCTTTGAGGCGCGCGTGGAACACAACGCGCCGTCGACCCGGGCTTGGTCCTTATCGGACGGCGAGCTACCCATTGCTCACCATCCGCAAGCCCGCGCCTACGGTGGCCGGAAATCGGCTCGCGATTCCCGCCCCGGGCGTCTCCTCCTGCGGCGGTTAGGGGCGTGAGGGCGCGAAATTTACATTATCTACACCCGGGTGTTTCCTCCCGCCTTATCCTGAACAGGAACCTCCCGAAGCAGCCGTGTCCGGTGAGGACCTGCGTCAGGCGGAAGGTGAGAACGCCGTGGCGTCTCTCCAGCCACTCCTCAAAGAGGGGTTTTATCGCCGCGATTGTGGCGTGTCGCGGGCTACCCTGACGCTTCCCCCTTAATTCTCGAGTTTAACTTTTATGGCACGTTTTATTTGTAAGGCTGCAAATGTATTATTTTACCTATGCTGCAAGATATCCACAGTAGATATCAATTTCTCAGTTATGTTGATTTCGGAAATTTTAATTAATTAAATTCGTTACCTTGAATTTGGAATTTGAGCGTGGGTGAAGAACTTCAAGTCGGGTACCTACCTAAAATTAAAATTAAAAACGTTGACCCGCAATTTTCAACCCCTTGAATAAAATTTACATTGTTAAAACGAAACGTTACGTGATATCAACTGCCCTTTAGTGATGACCTTCATAAAGGTCAGGTTGTGTAACATTTGTAATTGGAGATAGGACAAACAATACCGACCGAAAGTAAAGTACCTTTCGCGTCGCTCTCATAACATCATTAAAAAAACGAAATGTGTCGTGAGACACCAGTTGGTACGACGCGACGTTCCTTTCACTGTATATCCTATACTAGTAAACGAGCAATATTTGTAAATCCTACTAAAAAGGCGAAAGTTTGTGACTGTGTGTGTATGTTTGTCTCTTCTTCACGCTCAAACGGCTGGACAGATTTGGATGAAATTTGGCACACAGATAGTTTATAACCTGGATTAACACATAGGAATACTTTTATCCCGATATTCCCACGAGATCGAGACTTATGCGGGTGAAACCGCGGGGCGCAGCTAGTTACCTATATATATATTCCTATATTATTAAACGAGCAATCTCAAGTTCTCGAAAACGGCTCAATCGATTTCGATGAAAGTTGCAATGTAGGGGTTTACTGGGGTGAAAAATCGATCTAGCTAGGTCTTATATCTGGGAAAATTAGTTTTCTCTATTTTCACAGCCTCGGGAATGTGATACAACGTCGGTATACCTGGATGATATGTTTATTTCTATTTTCACCCGAGCAGAGCTCGGTCGACCAGGTACTTATGTATTAAAAGTACATGGGCGACCGAGCTCTCCTCTGGTCAAAATAGTGAATGTTTATTTAATAGTTTATGAAAGTTATACTAATTCCATGCATAGTAACATACTAATTCTATGTTGCCATGATAGTACATACTAATTCCATGCTGCCATGATAGTAGGTACTTACTAATTCCATGCTGCCATTCGCAGGTAGCCATCTTGTTTTATTTATTTATTATTCATTTATTTCGGGCAGAAAAATCTATAATAATGTGTTAGTAACAATTTTCTTAAGATCTATGTTAGTAGGTACATAAATTATATTTTTTACAATTTCCCTGTAACTATTCCCACCCAGTGTGCCTGTATGGGACAGTCATGTCGGGACGCAATCATTTGCAAAATGGTGTTGGTGCTACCGCGCAGTCTGTGGAATAATGACGTCACTTTCTTACGCACTATAGCGTGGAAACCGTCAACGCGCGCATTTGCGAAACTTTGTTCTAAACTTTGGGCGAAACTTTTCGTGAAAATACGGAGAAAACGAATTTTCTCAGATATGAGACCTAGTTAGATCGATTTTTCTTTTGTTGAGTACAAAAGAATAAGTGTTTTACGAATTACTACGTGCTCTCGTAAACACCGATTGCTTACACTGACAATGGTGCCGATTCCCTTGTTCACAAACTAAACTAAATTTAAGTTCAGTGCATCTTTTTCTTTCTATTTCATTAAGAAAAGGACAGAAGATAAATTTTAGTTTAGTCCTGTCAAATTAATCAGCGCCTGTCACTACTCCATACAAGTTTAGACGTGATTAAAAACTTGCCTACTAAAATTACGTCAATTTACGTCAAGCGCTGATTAATTTGACAGGACTAAACTAAAATTTATCTTCTGTCCTTTTCCTAATGAAATAGAAAGAAAAAGATGCACTGAACTTAAATTTAGTTTAGTTTGTGAACCAGGGAATCAGCAACAATAATCGTCATTTCCCGGCAATAATTATTGCTGAATGTTACTTAGGTTGATATACGGAATGCTTAAATAACGGCTATGTGATAAGTCTTGTACCATAAATAAGTTTTATCTTTGTGATGTTCACCCATTTGCTCAAGATACAGTGGTGGCCCAGTGGTAACGGTTCTGACTTACGAGTCGTGGGTTCGAACCCAGGCAGGCGCTTTACTTTGTGTAAATAATTTCATCACCACTGCTCTCAAAACGTTGAAGAAATACATCGTGAAGAAACCTGCATGTTCTAGAACCAAAATTTTTAAGACATGTGACATCTACCAACCAGCACTGGGTTCGCGTGGTGGATTACAGCCCACTCCCTCTCGAAGAGTGGAGGCCTGTGTCCCAGCAGTGGGAGCATTATTGGATGATTATAGTATTACATACTCAGAATAACATCCGCACGGGTCGATCAGGTTAAGCTACGCTTGCCGCGATTGGTCCGTAGATGGGTGACCATCTTTACATACCAAGACCCCTCCGTGCCTCGAAAAGCACGTTAAGCCGTTGGTCCCGGCTGTCATTTGTAGATCTTTGACAGTCGTTACGGGTAGTTAGAAGCCCAAAAAGTCTGACAACCAGTCTTACCAAGGGGTATCGTGTTACCTAGTAACTAGGTTATTATCCTAGATAAGAATGCTTGGAAACATGCTGGTATAACTCCATAGGACAATTTAGAATCTAGACAAAATCAAACTGGTTGCTGATTTAATTGTGTAATTAAATATTATAACAATTTTTTTACATTCTGTGATTACTTGAACTCACACACTAACTAATTAGTATCACTTGTAAGTTTTTTAAGAATATCGTATAGGTACCTACTTTTACAATGCTTGTAAATATGTGAACACCATGTATCCATTACATAATTATTTTTCTGTCATTGCTTCATTTTTAATTATTTTTACCTATTGTGGTACCTATAGTAATATTATTCCAGGTGCATCGTCTTCACATATAATATAATTAATGTATACAAAATATTGTAAAACATTTTAAAAGAGTAACGGTGGAGTTTCTTGCCCATTCTTCTCCATACGAAAACTACTGCCCTGCTAAGCCCAAAGGCGGTATCTCAACCGGAGTAAGTTTTGAGAAAATTGACTTTTTGTAAATTGTAATGTATGGAAAAATGGAGATATAAAGACTTCTTAGTGGTTTTTTTTAATGTTTTAAGTTAGATAGCGCTATTTCGCTTATACCATTAGATGGGAAATTGTTAAAGCTATTGAAAGGTACAAAAAAAACGAAAAGGGCGTATCTCAGAGATACCGCCTTTGGGCTTAGCAGGGCAGACTACCTTTTGGAAGGGGCGACTAGAATCAATTCTATTTTTTGTTTTTGACGTTCAAAAGTGCCTTTTTGTGCCTAATTGAAATAAATTATTTGACTTTGGCTTTGGTTGTGGAGGTCAGATAGGCAGTCGCTCCATGGTATTCAGCTGCATCCGGTTAGACTGGAAGCCGACCCCAACATAGTTGGGAAAAGGCTAGGTAGATGATGATACTCAGAATACTAAAGACTATTTTCCTCCAACAGTTTCGGACAAGACAACCGTCAAAGCGTTCTGGGTGGCCCTCATAGTGAACCTCACCCGTGAGTTCTGCGGCTGTATCGCCGTGTTGGTCTATGCCAGCCACATCTTCACTGAAGCGAGCAGGGATCCTGACACACGCATCGCCTTGTCGCCGAACAAACAGTCGATATTGCTCGCTGTTGTGCAGATCTTTGGATCGTTTTTGGCGTGCCAGCTTGTTGACAGGGCTGGGAGGAAGGTAAGAATTTGCTATTCATTTGTTTCTTTCCTCTGTAGATATACGAAGGTACCCATATTTTGCCATCACTGATTTCAACAACATTCATTGCGTTATTTACGTTGTTGAGCTGATTTTTTTTCCAACTTATGAAGCAATGGATTAGAAATCTGTTTCAATTCGAAACAAATCTCATTAACGGCATACATAAGTAAGAGTCTATTAACTGCTCCCAAATTACCATGTTTATTTTATTCTTTAATTATTATTTTTTTACATTAGTCCTTGACATATTTATTCTATTATTTGACATTATATACCTACGATTTAATTTCAACTCTTTATTTGTGACTTTTGTGGACATGATAATTACCTATTCAGATTGATTACAGTTGTAATAGCAATCATATAATTGCGTTTTATTAAAATAGGTTTTTACTTTTATTAACCGTTAAGGGACCGTTGTTTATCTTTTTTATTTTGTGAATGTGAGAACGCTGTAGGTTTAGTGAATTGTAGACCTGTAGACCATTTTCTATTTTGTTAAGTACTTAGTACTTACTGAAAGACCTACACTGTCCTCCCATACCTAGTAACACTGTTATTTGAAAGTATTGTAAAAGCCAATTATTTTTAAAAGAGTAACCGTGGAGTTTCTTGCCGGCTCTTCTCCATAGGAAATGACCAATTGGAACCGTGCACCTAGCTTCTGACGTTTCATAAGTGCCCATGTAGGTTTATGTGAAATAAAATATTTAGATATTTTTTTAATTGTAATTGATCGTGCATTATGCAATTAGGGTACGGATTCGTATAAACCTGCTCCACTAATATGACACGAGGCGAAACAGTAAAAACAGTAAAGTTATGTCAATTAGCAAATTATGAGAACGTTTGTTTTATACCTGCAATTTTCTTTATTGGCCCCACTAAGTTTGGTACTATCTGTCACATAGACAAAAAAAATAGACCTAATTGCGTAACATACCGTCAACTGCCCTAACTTCGCCTGGCGTACTATGTTTGCCTATAATAAAAAAGAAGTACCTAATACCTAATTATCTTTATCTACACCTATGCTATAAAACCTCTATAAGTTTTTGAAACAGTTAGCTTATTGCCAACATTAAAACAGCCAGTGCCATAGTAACCATAATATCATCCAAATGAGTGTTATAATGTTGTACAAAATTTCATTATGCAACTCGAATTTTAAAAAAAGAACATTGGTGCCGATTCCCTTGTTCACAAACTAAACTAAATTTAAGTTCAGTGCATCTTTTTCTTTCTATTTCATTAAGAAAAGGACAGAAGATAAATTTTAGTTTAGTCCTGTCAAATTAATCAGCGCTTGACGTAAATTGATGTAATTTTAGTTGGCAAGTTTTTAATCACGTCTAAACTTGTATAGAGACTGACAGGCGCTGATTAATTTGACAGGACTAAACTAAAATTTATCTTCTGTCCTTTTCTTAATGAAATAGAAAGAAAAAGATGCACTGTACTAAAATTTAGTTTAGTTTGTGAACAAGGGAATCGGCACCATTGTCATGCACGCGCGTTTCACTACCACAGCGCCGTAATTTAAAAAATAGTAAGTAGGTTTTTCAAATTCACGTCGTATTCCGCCATGTTTCTTCGATAATAGTATTGCAAAATTTTATTACTTTGTTGTTTACAAAATTGAGTGATACAAGCTTTAATAACACACCACCAGACATTTCTAATGCAGCAAAGGACATTTCTAACCAATTATTAACAGAAAAGTCGAGAAAACAATATTGTACAACACCCTAAGTATGGTTTCAGAACCTTTTATAGAGGATTCATATCATGGGTCTAATACTAGTCTTGTATGCAACTGTACATAATTAGGTATTAAAACACTCATGTGACACTAAACCCAAATTCGTATTTGAATACTCAACAGTTGCATAAATAACTATTTTCATTTTACTTGTATGGCAATCGAAACTTAAAGCTCTCTATGAAAACTCAAAGTTTCGATTGCCATACAAGTAAAATGAAAAAGATATTACAGCTTTTTCATTATATTGCATATTGCTAATCCATTTCTTCATACGTTTGAAAAATTCGTCTGCTCAACAACGTAAATAACGCAATGAACTTGTGTGAACTGTCAAAATGAAACCCATTGCGATCAACTGTCATTTTATGTCGACGGTTGAAAGGCTAATTGATCTAAGCGACATTTTGTAAAACTTGCTCCTGCAATTTTATGATTCGTCCTCCTGGACGGATCATAGTTATTTTTTTATTTTTTTTAAATTCATAAAAAAACAACTATTTGATAGACTTTTATTTACTTAAATCGATCAATCATAATAAGATCTTCTTATGATTAAAAAAAACAACCAATCCATCCTCCTGCAAGTTTTACAAAATGTCGCTTAGATCAATTAGCCTTTCAACCGTCGCTCGATGTGATAAGAACGCACGTACTTTCCGTGCCTCGGAAAGCACGTTACGCCGTTGGTCCCGGCAGTCATTCGTAGATCTTTGACAGTCGTTACGAATTGTCAGAAGCCCGATAGTCTGACAGTCAGTCTTACCAAGGGGTATCGTATTACCTAGTTAAAGGGTTCTTCTTCTTTTCGTGTGGTTAGTGACTAACCTGGTATCAGTGTTTTAAAGCCGCTTATCGAGAAATATCTCTCAGGCATGTCGATTTCCTCACGATGTTTTCCTTCACGGTTTTTGAAGCAAACAGGGTCAAGTAACAGGATTGTGGAGGTCAGATAGGCAGTCGCTCCATGTAAAATACTGGTATTCAGCTGCATTCGGTTAAACTGGAAGCTGACCCCAACATAGTTGGGAAAAGGCTAGGCAGATTGATTGTGTATTACATACGCTATTACCCCGCTGGTTTTTCTTAGTTATTCTAAACGCTTGCGACATTTGAGTTGTCTAAAGATGTCTATTGGCTTATGGATGAGTGATAAACGTTTTATTTTTAGTTATAATGCATTTGTCTCATTGAATGGGCTAATTTTAGACGTTACTAGAGCTACTGCACACTGTGATCTTTTTTAACAACACAGCGATTCGATGGCAAAGAAGGTACCTACTTTCCTATGTCTTAGCTAGGTAAGGTCTTAAGGGCACGGCCTAGGTACCTGCGGGGTAATGCGACGTAATAAAATCGCGGCGGGATTTTATCGCGCACTGGATTTTCAACTCTCGGTGTTAAACCGAGTGTTGAAAATCCAGTGCACAAAAAAAATCGCCGCGATTTTATTACGTCCGTGCGAATGTCGGCTTATCATCATCATCATTATCAGCCTATAAATGTTCCCACTGCTGGGACACAGGCCTCCTCTCTGTGAGAAGGAGTGGGCCGTAATCTACCACGCGGTCCCAGTGTGGGTTGGTAGATGTCACATGTCTTGCAAACAAAACGGTGAAGGAAAACATCGTGAGGAAACCGGCATTTCCTCACGATGTTTTCCTTCACCGTTTTGTTTTAAGAGCAGTGGTAATGAAATAATTTACACAAAGTCCTTTTTTTGTTGGTCTGAGACACAAAGTAAAGCGCCTGTCTAGGTTCGAACCTACGACCTATGTCGGCTTATACATAGTAGCTATGGCTTTCATTTTGACGCTTAACAACATTAATTGCGTTATTTACGTTGTGGAGCAGACACATTTTTCGACATGAAGCATTAGACAACTTTCAAAATCATTCATACTGCCCTGCTAAGCCCAAAGGGGGTATCTCTGAGATACGCCCTTTTCGTTTTTTTTGTACCATTCAATAGCTTTAACAATTTCCCATCTAATGGTATAAGCGAAATAGCGCTATATAACTTAAAACATTTAAAAAAACCACTAAGAAGTTTTTTATATCTCCATTTTTCCATACATTACAATTTACAAAAAGTCAATTTTCTCAAAACTTACTCCGGTTGAGATACCGCCTTTGTGCTTAGCAGGGCAGCATATTGTGATTGAAAATGTGTCACATTTTAGAGTGCAGCAGGTTATAGGTAAAATCCAGGAAATGGGCAAGCTTTCAGTTTTATTTTCATTTAGAGTTAGAACTTAATAGCTACGTGGGTACCTACCTCTCTGGTTTCGTGACTGTAACCTTACTTTCGGGCGAAATTGTGGAAGTGATAGCGCATCTACCGATTACGGTTCGTGAAACAAGCGAGTCGGAACATTTTTCTGACCAAATCAGAAACGCTAATTGTATTGTGCAGAAGCCCTTACATAACGGAACAGTCACTTGGAATTTTATTCATTTGGCAACAAACTGAGCCACGTGGCAATCACTGCCCCGCGTACTATTTAAATGCGATCATCGCAAATACACGATCGTTCGAACTTTTTGTTCAGTGAACGCTTTCCGGGTTTCCGGATAAAAAGTGACTTACCTATGCAAGCACGCGATCGATGGCGTATTGGCGCCACAATCGTTTTGAATAGGACGCGGCCTTATTCTAATGAGTTGATTCTCATGTAAAGACATTTATTGCTTTCGATTTTGTAGCATCTAAAAATACACAGGTCACTCAGAAAGTTTTGCGACTAACAGTTTTTGTCTATGAGACACTGGCTGGTTTTGATGTCAATTAAAACTATGACCGTTTATTACAAAAAAACATAACATTCCGAATTCAAAATTCCCTCCACATTTTTTTACGAACAAAATCAAAATACTCTGTCTTACTGAAAAGTGGATTTACAACGAGAACATTTTCGCGAGATGATTTTGTACGATTTCAAATGTCGACTCAGGGCCGGCCCGTTCATATAGGCGAACTAGGCGACGGCCTAGGGCGCTCGTATTAGGGGGGCGGCAATCGGCGGCATCGAAATTAAAAAATAATATAGTACATACATTTTTTATTTACCTTCAACTTGAAAATACTTCCAATTTTTTTACCCATTTTTCTACCAAAATGCGCTCATAGACATTTACGAAACCATCGGTACGGTTCATCTGGAAATCAAAAGCGAGTATAGTTGATAGCCTCAACTCGCTCCATTGCTAAAAAAATCGCGATTTCAAATTTATTGCTTCTCTTGTTGTATGTTATAATGTTTTATTCAAAATTAATTTGACTATATTATAGTTTGTCCGCGATCAGATTGCATTAAAAATAGTTCCAAAATTTTCCGCAAGCTGTCTTTCGTGGCGCGCACGGTATTTAAGGAACAGGATAACCGCATTTTATCCCCGAAGGGTTAAGCAGAGGTATACCTTAGTACACAAAAACAAGTACCTAATACAAGTAAAAAAATAAAACGCGAGACGAGTGAGAGGCTACAAGATTTAATTGCTGAATCAGAACCAAGCTTGTCGTTATCAAGATTACAGCTTGTGTAGGTCATGAGATCATTCAGACGCCTATAAAAGTAGACAATCACAGGAACAATAAAACACAACTAGTACTTAGGTAACCTACACTTGTAGGTACTTATCCCCAAGGAAACTAGTGGAAAACGCCAAGAAAACCTAAAATAGTACCATATTACTTATGATGTCAGTCTCGAGAAGATGTATGCATACATCGACAAGAATTCATTTCAATTGTCTACAATCTTTGTTCCAAACGTGTTGTCAGAGCCTGGTACGCGATTATTAACTAATCATTTTGCTAATCACTCTATTATTTAGATACAACTGGGTTTTATAATAGCGTGGCTTACTCTAGCTTGTTATATTGTCAAGAATAGGTACCTTCAGGATTAAGTAGATAACCTAGTAATTATATGAATTTGTACAGTTATGTCTTAACGCACCTATTTCAAATGGAATGAGGTGACGCTTTGGACAGAGCTAACTGGGAAATGGAGCCTCTTTTGAGGAAACCCTACCCCATAGAGGAAAGTAATATAGTACGGATAGTAGGCCCTACCCTGAGAATGAAACCATTTCTTATCGGAACCAATCGAATATTGGTCTGCCATATAATATCAGGAGCAGTGGTGGCCCAGTGGTAACGGCCGCGACTTACGAGTTGTAGGTCGTAGGTTCGAACCCAGACAGGCGCTTTACTTTGTGTAAATTATTTCATCACCACTGCTCTCAAAACGGTGAAGGAAAACATCGTGAGGAAACCGGCATGTTCTAGAACCAAAAATTCGAAGACATGTGACATCTACCAACCCGCACTGGGCCCGCGTGGTGGATTACGGCCCACTCCCCCTCACAGAGAGGAGGCCTGTGTCCCAGCAGTGGGAACGTTATAGGCTGATGATGATGATGATGATATAATATCATTGTCTGCCACTAACTTGTCGAGAACTACGTTAGGTAAGTACTAAAGGGGAAACTGCATTACGTAGTGACGCTTTTTCCAAACTTTGGTAAAACGAACGGTTGGTGGCTGACTTACTTATTGGCGCTTAATTTTGGGCTTTGCCGCAGTCGGATAGAAAACTCTTTGTCTAGGTAGGTATATCTTAGAGATTATAGGTAATTACCCAGGTGATCGACAACGATAACACGTAGGTAGTTTAAACAATCTATTTTAGAAATGTGATATTTTACGACCTCTCATTCTGATCGGAAGCACTATTAGGTTGAACCAGGTCTTGAATTCATCTGGTAACTACCTATTGCCTATCCGAACAGTGACACAGGGCCTTTTTTTTTTGGGTGGCAAATTATCAAATAACTTTAGTGACACAGGGCCTCAGGATTATTAATCAGTAGTAAATTGTTCATAGGTACAGTTACGTAGGTAACCTCCTTGCTACAAAAGTTATGTTAACGTTTTTTTCTTTTCTTTCCAGCCTCTCCTAGCAGTAACAAGCGTGGTAGCAGGCTTCAGCATGTGTCTCCTAGGAGTCTGGTTCTACCTACAAAGTATAGGTGTCCTCATGCCTGGCTGGGTGCCGATCGTCGCGCTATGCGTGTGCATATTCGCTGACGCATCCGGTTTGCAACCCCTGCCGTTCGTTATCATGACTGAGATGTTCAACTTCCAGGTATGTTTGGAGTTTAGCTTCATTGGTTTTATGTGTGCCTGGTACTTTTTTTTGGAGTAGATACCTATAAACAGTCGCTGATTAGGCTTCAAGGTCAGCATAGAGACTGCAATAGGATGAGAAAATTATCTCCAGTGAGAGTAACTCAAGAATGTCACTGTGGTCACCCGAAAGTATAAATCAGTTTTCCAAGATTTTCAAAGCGAGTCATTTGGCATTTACCTATCGAAGAGTGGATAAGACGCTACAACTCGAAGCCTCGTATCCACTAGGCAACATTTAGCACGCGACATGTTGCTCAACGTGTTGAAAATTAGCGCGGAACTTTTGTTTAGCAACGTTGTCTAGACTTATGATCAGTCGTCGACAACATGTCGCCAAAGGAACAGTCTAGTGTTGATTTCAGCGGCGATGGTTAGAATTTTGTCGAAAAATGCATCAGAAAGAAAAAAACCACGTCGGTGGGTTAAAAATTACTTACAAATAAAGAAAATGTATTCAGTAATCTCCGTGTGGATGATGGCTTTGATGCTTAACCCTTTCACGCATAAGGGACACATTTGTCCCCACTAAAATTTTACGATTTACAATAATACTAGCGAAGTAAAACATATTTCAGATTTATATTTTTAATTGTTTTAGTATTTTTTTAAGTTTGCGCGCTGGCAGCATTAGAAAAACCATTATCCGTCAAAAAGTTACCGGCGCGAAAAGTGAAAAATATTTTCGCTAGATCGTCAACATTAAAAAATATTTTATTGTTATACAGCGACTTTCCACGACCGTTTTTGTTCTGAGTTATATTAGTTGCTAAGTATAATTATCGTTTTACTACATTATTTTCGATTTTCCTAGTAAAAATAATGCTTACTTTGTAAAAAAATGTAAAGGGACACGGGTGTCCCTATATGCATCAAAGGAGACTTTTGCTTCAAAGTAATGACATCGTTTACCTTGCTATTATTTTCAGTTTCACATTCTTATTTTCATATATTTTCTACTGGCTATCTATTTCAGTTTGATTTATACACCAAGAAAAAAGGTGGCACTGAAACTGATTGATTGGGTGAATTGGTTGTGTCGCAATTGTCTGAAGATTTACAGGGTATTATAGGTTGTGAAGTATACTTTGATATTTTTTTAATTCCCCTAATCTTCAGTATACATTGGCGAATATGAATATAAAGGCTTGTGGAACAGTACGCTCAAATAAGAAAAATATACCAAAAAATATGCCAACTGATGAAAATATGACTCGTGAAGACATTTTCGCGAATTTCTTTCATAAAATGGATGGATAACAGAGCTGTTTTTTTATTGACAATTTTTTTGTCATTCATACCGACAACGACAATCAAGAGACATGTACAAGGTAGTGGTGACAAGATGAATGTAACTTAGCCTGAAGTGTAAAGTACAATAAAAATATGGGAGGGGTCGATTTCATGAACCAAAAAAAAGTTTGTTACGAAGTAGATCTTTAGGCAAAAATAAAATACAATCTGAATAATTTTTCAACTTCGTGATGAATAATTGTAATGTCATTTATTGCTAGCTGCACGAAGCAAAACGTGCTGAAGTAACTTTGCTTTCAAGCCTAGAATTTCGCCAGGTAGTAGCTCGTTCACTCATTGGTAGTTTTTCGTCTCGACAAAGAATTTTGTCGTCAGTTGTTATTACGAAAAAGCGAATCTATCTCACACAAAAACGCGGAACACCTTCACATACAATGGTAATAGAAAAAGATGGGTAGAGTGTTCAAAAAGTCGTGTTGAGAATCGCACAAATAATACATACTCTACCTACATGTAAAATTCATTTCTGTTATACTTCAGAACGTAATTGTTTTGTTGAATATCATTAAATATTATATTTTGTATTGAATAAGTTTCTACATTAAATAATTTCTACTTTATACAAAAAGTTTGTGTTTATTTTGCAATAAAAACGTTTTAGTATTTTCTTTGCGACACATAAAAAAAATGTACCTTATCGCATATTGGGACATATATGTCCCGTACTCAAAAACACTAAAATATATACAAGTTCTGTCTTATACATTACTTTTATGTTAAATTAGACCAAAATAAATAGATTTAAATAAACAAAATCATTTTTACTGTCTTGGAATAGTTAGAAACGTGTAAGGGTTAACTGCATGTTGCACGGAAACACACAAAAAGCCGCGCGTCATATTGCGCGCCAGCTGGCTACGTCGCGTGCTGGCTGTTGCCTAAAGTCCCCGTCACGAGAAGCTATAATTTTTGTAAATAAAGAACTTCTACCAAGTTACGTAGCGACAATTTAATCAACAACGAATAATCCCAAATTCAATGAAGTCAAAGTAACGTACGTGTTATACGAAACTAATGAGCAATTTCACTTGATCGGGTTATATTTTAGCGATATAAAGCGCTGTCGTCTAAGGTTTTGTGGTATTGGAACGCATCTGATTCATGGAACGTAAACATTTGAGCCACGATTTTGAAGTAAGTTCACGCTGACGTTGTCTCTGCTGTCTTTCGAGTTTCGAATGCGTCTGTTTGTTTGTGGTGTTTTCGCGGATTAGGTTATATTGTTTATTTGTAATTAGATGTGTGTGTTAATATAATTATATCCCTGTAAAAAAATAGTACATAACTGTTTTTATTTTATTTTAAGTACCCAAAGATTGCAAACCCCTGAATGTGTGTTTACAAAATTTATAGCTTCTCGTGACGGGGACTTTAGTGGCTACGAGGCATAAGAACCACTCCTATATATAAAATTTCGAACACTTTTTTATTTTATTTGGTTACAATGGTGCCGATTCCCTTGTTCACAAACTAAACTAAATTTAAGTTCAGTGCATCTTTTTCTTTCTATTTCATTAAGAAAAGGACAGAAGATAAATTTTAGTTTAGTCCTGTTAAATTAATCAGCGCTTGACGTAAATTGACGTAGTTTTAGTCGGCAAGTTTTTAATCACGTCTAAACTTGTATAGAGTAGTGACAGGCGCTGATTAATTTGACAGGACTTAACTAAAATTTATCTTCTGTCCTTTTCTTAATGAAATAGAAAGAAAAAGATGCACTGAACTTAAATTTAGTTAAGTTTGTGAACAAGAGAATCGGCACCAATATAAGTGTTTCTCTATTCTGCTTTCTAATGAAACTATTTTTTACTTTCAGCTCCGAGGCACAGTAGCGACCCTCATCATGGCAATATCCTTGGGCACTGACTTCGCACTCCTCAAACTCTTCGCCCCCCTCAACGTCTGGATAGGCTACCACTCTACCTTCTGGGTGTTCAGTTTCATTTGCCTGTCAAACGTTTTCTACCTAATCTTCTGCGTTCCTGAGACCAAAATGAGGAGTCTAGAAGACATTTACGCGGATTTAGAAGGAAAGAAGAGGAAAAAGAAGGATGTAGAGGATGTAGTGGAGACGAATCATGTTTAAGTTGTTCCTAGATATGACTTAGCTAGATATGAAGCCGTGTACAGCTATATTCGTAAGAATCATGATTTGAATCTGTCAACATCAGCCATTTTGTGTAAAAAACGCCAGTGAAATGTAAAGGAAAAGTAGGCAGCTATTTTATTTCAATAGGTAAAGGTATATGGACTTTATTTATAAGATTTTGATATGTAATTATTTGAAATACTTAATTTCACATTTTTAAATAAAAGTGAAAGACAAAAAGTGCAAAGCATGTTAAAAATAGATACTTATCTTTAAGTAATTTCATAATTCATTTCATTGCAAGTTTGTAAAAAATCGACAAAATTCAGTATTACTCATTGTATATTATTTTAATTGAAGAATTTTTTTTTTTTTAATAGCCATTTTCATGTCATTCCATGTTGCCATATTACAATATAGGTTTATTTAAGATTACTGGTCACATTGTCTATTTCTAGTCACCGGTACAAATATCTGCTCAATTCATTAGCGAGATATTTTTCTTTTTTGCAATAAAATTGTTTTTTTTCATGAATCAACAAAATAGACAATGTTGCCTTCAAGAAATAATAGTTAGGACTTTTATTTAGCGTAAAATTACATACAATAATTAGAAGCCATATTGCAATATGTTGATAATCCCATTACTTCAACTTTTTGCTCTGTTTAAATTAATTTTTAATATACTTAATTTTATATCTAGGTATTTCTATATTAGGACAATTTTTATGAAGTAGGTAGTTTGTATAAAGGTAGTAAAATGTAGTATTAGTGATTAGAAATGTAATTATTGTAATGTGCAGAATGACAAAATAATATTTCTAGCAACACAATTTACCAATTAACGGAATTGTAATAATCATTTATGTTTAAGCGATGAGATACAGATTTATATTTTTATGACAGAATGATTTGTAATTAATAGGTGTATTTTGAAAAAGCAACAGACCTGTATGTGATAATTAGATAATAAAATAATTTGCAAAATACTTTGTTCTTTCTAATTCCCAGTGTACTAGTAAACGGTAGTAAATAGTAATATGAATTAAGGTTTAGTCAAATAAAACAAAAATACCAGTTTTAGAAGATTTACTTATTATAATAAATAACCAGCTTAGTTTACAAAAGCATTATTTTTTTACATTTTTTTCCCTTCGTTTTATTAAAAAATATCGTTTATAACTCAAGTTTAATTATTGCCAGTTTTACGTGTTATCTGTCTTGATTTTAATTTTTATTAAAAAATATTTCTTAGACCATGCTCCGACTTATCACCAAATGGCCTTAAAGTTAACATTGACGATGTTTTTCAAGATATCGTCAATATATGTTTTTTGTCCCAATTTCTCGTACAGTGGGAACATGGTCATAGCTTAAACGCTCGATACTTATAAAAAAAGACTAGTTGCGTACAACGTTGTTTATAACTATATTTTATACATAATATGTGGTGGACTCCGATCATTACGGCGTAACATGTTGATATATTTTCCGAATTTGGCATAAAACAAAAAAGTTGATTAAAACTTGTAAAAAATAGCACTGTCGTTAAACATCAATGTTTACAGTAACTAATTAGTTTTAGAATTTAGATACATAAATTTTATTTTATTTATTTCTTCACTGCCAAATTAGGTAGGTATATTGACAATTTCAATCGTTTAACCATACTGGTACCATTTTTAAAACGTACTTGTCACGAAAGGCGCCAGTCTATTTCCACATGTTCCGTCATAATGCAGGGAGACCCTAAAATAAGATTGGAGTACTAAAAGGCCTCTAAGATCACCCATAACTTAAGTGAGTAGTCAGAAATCTGAAGAGATTTGTATGAAGTAACATTGAACGAGTAACATTCATACATGCAATTTTAGGAACATACAAAACTCATTTTTTATCATTCACATTTTAGCTGTCAAATTTACTACTTTAAAGGCAAAAGGTACCCGGAGCAATTTAATTGCTCGTAAATACAATAAATTGGAGCAATAGGCCTGTGTCCCAAATTTTTTTTTATTAAAAAATATTGAGCACGTATTTTTTCTTTTTTGACGTAATCAAGAGATTACGGCGATACATTGAGTTAAAATGTGGCATGACGTCACGTCTTGCTAGATTTAATACGACGTTGTGACGGAGCGCGCCCCACTTCCCAACTCTAATGCGTGTTTTCGAAGTTATTTTTGATTAATATGATAAAGCAAAAAATACGTGTCTAATATTTTTGTATTATCTGAAAGACGGACTAAATAGATTTTCTTTTTTTTTTTACCTAAGCAACTACCGTATTACTTTGTGGCAACTTTCATTTTGCTCACAATTATTATTATTGTATTTTAAGAGCAAAAAAATTGCTCCATATAAATGAGCCTCAATTCTAAAACTATTAGCCTATTTGGTGGCAGATTTAAAAAAAAGTATTAAGGCATCTGAAGTATCTTTACAATACATTGTTTTTATTTGTATAAACTCATTTATTTCTTCAACAAGATGCGATAAACGTTTCAAGTCCACAACCAACAGATGTTCAAAGATAAGATTCCTTTTTTGAATGCTGCTGTCGAGAACAGGCCTAAGGAGTAACTGGCTTGTTTGGTTGGAACTTGGAATGTCTCTAAGCTTTTTAAATCGCCATACACCAACGTGGATACGAAAAAAAAATTCTGAAGTTTTCGGTAAAATCTCGAAAATATACCCTTTATTTCCCGACACGATAATCACACACTACACTAAGTTAAAACTTTTATATTTTAATATGATTTATTACTTTAGTATTTCGATATCCGATATGCGTTTATTTCATACAAAATGTGAACCTTTAACATTACAATACGATGGCGATTTTATTGGAGCGAACACGGAAAAGAAAAAACAGTGGAAGTGCAATGCAACAAAATTACTATGAGAACCGTTGTCGCCAAACCCTCACAAATAAACTGATAATCATATAATGCACTACAAATAAGCCGATCGTTTGATTTGTCGTTAAAATTTTAGTCAAAACTAGCATAAGTCACAGATTCTACATTTGGAAAGAAACCTTCATGCTCTTATAATAGGATTTATTTTGCGTTCGTGCAGAAAGTATCAACGACGTTTTGTAATCTAAAGTCAAACTAGATTCGATCGCCAAGTAAATTCTGCTACCCAACCATAGATGGCGGTATTCTCAGTTGTCGCAATTATAAACTTAATTGCGTTAGTCGTAAGGTTGACATTCACGTCATAGGTCGTGTCTTCTGCTACTCGATCAAGGCAGCAACACAATGAATTTTCAATAACATTATCGATATCGATAGATACCCGATTTCATAATTCGAGAAAATAAGACTTGTTTGGAGTTGAGTAAAACTGTAAGATGAATGACGTAGTATTATTTAAAAATAGAATCTTACATAATATATAAGATTTTAGTTTTCAGTAATCAATTGCTATTCGTTGTTTTCGCTAAAACGGCTTGAACGATTTGAATAATTCTTTTTTTTTGTGTTCGCCCGAACACAGGAAAAGTTTAAAAAAATGTCGGGTAGGTAGGGTACGTTGGATGGGAAGGGTAGGGTAGGGTAGGTGGGTAGGGTAGGTAGGTACGAAAGTAGGGTAGGGTGGGTAGGTAGGTAGGTAAGAAAGTAGGGTAAGGGTGGGTAGGTAGGTACGAAAGTAGTGTAGGGTGGGTAGGTAGGTACGAAAGTAGTGTAGGGTGGGTAGGTAGGTACGAAACTAGGGTAGGCTGGGTAGGTAGGTAGGTACGAAAGTAGGGTAAGGTGGGTAGGTAGGTACGAAAGTAGTGTAAGGTAGGTAGGTAGGTAGGTACGTAAAATAGGGTAGGTAGGTATATTATTTTTATATGTATGTAGCTATATTTTATTAGGTAGGTATATTGGGAGAAGTACTAATACAACGCAGGCGGAGCCGCGGGCGGCAGGTACCACAGGTAGTACTGAATAAATTGTGAAAATCATCTTACTTGGGTGTAGTATTATATTATCTGTGCTTGGGTTAAAATTAAAAATGCGTTGTTCTGTCTTTTTATTTATTGTCCTTGAAATAGAACGTATTTGTTAAAAAACTGGCGTTTCGAAAGTCTTATTTTTAATTTTAACAAATGGTGTACGCGAACATTTATATATTTTTCGACTATTGCCTTCATCAAATCAGTGACGTGATTGGACGCAGGAAATTCGCATATTTGATGGGAGGTAATATCATTAAATAAAACAGTTCCAATAAACTTTCGCATAATTAGAGTTATCGCCACTTCCTTTCGAAAAACCCCTATGTCAACGTTTTTTAAAAATGTTTCCGCCGTCTGACATATTTTGACAACATCTGGCGAAGGATACAACAATCCACCTTGATCTCTCGCAATTATTTACTATTACTATAACTTTTTATAAATAAAAAATTTGAAATTATGTACTAATTTAATTATGTATTATCCTTGAGGCGGGCGCTGGCAACCCGGTGTGGAAGCTTTTATCACTGATCTTACACACCGAAATGACTTGAAATTACCGGCTGAACAATGCAACGCGTCTCAAACATTATGTAAAAGTTTGATTACAATTTCGCTATATAGCATCTATGCAACCTTATATTTCGTGTATGAATGTTAGGCGACATTATATCTGTATTGTAATGTTATACAACAAATATTAAATTAGGTACTTATTTTTTTTTATCGATAACTATCTATAACATCAATACCCGACCTGACTACATCCCTAATTGAGTAGCGAAGAACTTTCGAGAACGAAATAGTGAATACATTCAATCCAATATAAACTTTATTTTAATCGCGTAAAGTTGATTTTAACTAAACGTTCTATTAAATTATTAGTAAATTGACAAAAACTAAGATTTTATTAGAAAATAAATAAAATCATATTTACTGAAGGTACGAAACACCTCCATTTTTAAGATTATTTCTCCTACTATCATTTTTGCACTCCAAAACAGAACAATACGGCATATTTACGGAAAAATAAATTTGTCGCGAGACTAGCAACTCGACGCGTTGTTAGAACACGACTGAAGTAAAGTTGCGTAACAGCGCTTAATTGTGACACGCGTGCCACGCCTACTTTGCACTTCCACTGTTTTTTCTGTTCCGTGGGAGCGAAGTTCCTTAACGCGGCTTGGGGTAGGAGTTGGCTGGTAGAAATCGTCACGTAAGGAAAAAGCGTTATGCTCCATGCGACTTTCTCTCTCTCTCTGTCTCTTTCTATTATATACGAATGTGTGTGCGAGCGAGTATCGCGAAAGGAACTTCGTTCCTGACGGGGGTCCCCCGACCGCACACGTTTTTTTTGACAACACAACAACTAACTTCTAAACGACATCCGATTTACGTACGACAAAAAAATACATAGTTGAATTTGGTAAAAATATGATTTAACTTTTATTTTTATTTTTAACACCGTAACAACATAGTGTAGAACATTTATATCAACGACATACAGCTAATTGGTGTTTTGGTGTTTTTACATATTTATTGTGATAATTACATTATGAATTTGTCAAAAAAAAAACTTAAAACTCGGTGATTAAAAACATGATTGGAAGCGTTTAACGCAAAAATAAAATGTGTCGTCATCAATTTTATAATATAAAAAAATAACAAGATGCGAATACAACAAACAAAGCACTGAGATCGCAATTGAAAAAAAAAACTATTTTTTTTAACTCTCTGTTTGATAACCCGTCGAATGCAACGTGATTCCGCTTTCGTTAATTGAGGCCATGGTTTAGACGTGTACAAATAATGGCCTGAGCTGCTTGGCCCTCATTTTGTTAAAAAAAAAACGGTGTGACCACAGAGTAACTATTATCTTATAATACAGTTGTTCAACAATTTCCAAATTTTCAGTTTCGGAAAATATTTACTTCTGCTTATCTCACTGCAATCCCTGCATTAGAAGACTGTTTGGAGTACACTGTGGCACCTTTACAACTGTACATTTGGTATTTTATAATTATGGTTATACTTAAAGAAGTAAGAAGCGAAGTTCTTTATTTAAAAACTTTAGTACTCTTTCACTATACTAACACCATTTCTTTTGAATAAAATTACAAGGCCATTCGACGACCATATTGTCCATACCATGGCCTGATTCGAATGAAGTTTATATATTTTCATATCTACCTACAATTTCAGAGATAAAAAATAATTTATTCCACTTAACGACATACCTTTAATTTAATTGGCAGCTGTACCAAGCACGTTCCCATCCACAAGACACACGACAAACAAACTAGCTGAGACATGTACATCTACTTTTCCTTTTACGATAAATGTTCTAAACTAACCCACGAAATTCAAATTGCTTAACGTTTTTTTTTTTTGCAAACTGCAGCTCTGAGTTACGTCGTATATTTAATCAATGACTCATTTAAGGTTGCGCAAGTCGACGGCTCGAACTCACTGGTGGGCGTGGCAAATATGCATTCTATTTTACCTAACGTCGTATGAGAAAGTGAAATAGACGATGATTTATAACGAAATATTTCAAAAACTTTGAACGGATTATATGTATAGATATTATGAAAAAACTACTGGATACATCTATTCAAAATAAAGTTACTTTAATTCTTGAATAAATTATCTATACCTGTATGATAACAATTTTTCCATTTTCATACTCAAGGAGTTATTTATTTACGCCCTGAGGATGTGTTAAATTTAGTGTTGAAATATGGATGTATCGACGTTCATAACTTTCAAAGCAATTTTTTTTTAAATTATATTTCCTTACCTAGCTAGATAATGACGAGCAAAGTAGATATAATTTTCAATGTACAGACGCCAGCACATCAGGCTACTACAATCTGTCAAATTTATTTAATAGATTTTCAACTTTATTGCTGAAGTATAAGGTTCAAAGTTGATTGGGAAAATTTGACAGTTTCGGGTAGCTTGATGTGCTGGCGTCTGTACACTGTCAAACAGTGGAGTAAATTCTATACGACGTTAGTATCGAAGAATGGATGACTAGCATAACCTTAATGATTATTATTGTGATATGATATCAAGTTGCATTTAAAAGGAAGCGTCATTTTATCATGAAAAATTTAAACGAAAAACAAATGAGTTTCGCGGGCTACGAGAGCATCCACCTTAATAATTGAACTATAAGTCAACAAAGATATGATAGTATTACAAATATTACTTCCAGGGATTTAGATTTCATTCTTTTAGTCTTCTGTTTGGTTGTAAAAAATAATAGACATTTAAAGATTTTTTTCTATGGTATAAACTCAAAGTTAACATACATTTCTTAGGCATACTGTGATGTATATTCTTTGCAGAATGGTCTACGGTATAGCAATTAAATATATCGCTAGTCCACTTAAAGCTAGTACAATTTTAAACTTTCATAAGATTTCGAAGTTTTTTATTAACAAAGTACAACATACAATTTCCAATCGTTGACCTTATCTAACTTGCAAAGAATGCAAGAGCTATATATATGTATATTACGCTAGTTTACAGATTTAAAGAGAAATATCAGGGTTGAGAGAATTCATGATTATTTAAAAAAAAAAAATCTATATCTTGATTTAGATTACAGTATTTTTCAAAATTATTCATTGGCCAGGTCGATCATTGAAATTGTTTACATTAAATAAAAACTCTTTGTTTATTGTGATTTTTACTTTATTGGAAGAATTACAAGTAAAGCCGTGAACCTAGTGGTATGACGGTTAGACTACCTAAGTTCGAACCCAAGGCACGCATTTCTAACTTTTCAGATTCATGTGCGTATTGTATAATTATCACTTGCTTCTAAAACGGTGAAGGGAAACATCGTGAGGAAACCGGCATGCTTGAGATTCTCGACGGCATGTGAAGACGAGTCAGAGGCCCATGGGCGGCTTTAAAACTCTGACACCAGGTTAGTGACTAATCACATGAAAAACAATTTGAAGAAGTTACATATATAGCTGTTGTTATAGTTCTATACATTTATTCTAATGTAATGCAATGACGTGATAGTTATTTTTTTTATTTTTTTTCTGGCAATTTTGATTTAAATCTTGCAACCCTGATTAATATCCAATTAAGTCAACATTTTTTTAACTACAGATTTATTATTTTTACAACCACACAGACCTTAACACAGCCAAAATAGTACATAATTTGAAAACTACGTATAATTTAGAATATCTGACGACCACGCTTTGAATGATTCCATACACATCTTCACCCAACATTTTAGGCCAAGATTCGATCATGGAATCGTAAAACCTTTTTAAAACATATAAAAACTATGAATTGGTCTGGAGTTCTTAAAATGAAGAGATATTTAAGTTTATGAAAATAACATAATGATTTTTTTATTTTATATTTCGGTTATTTAAGTCCTTATTTAATATCCATAGATTTCTTTACGTATAATAATATTATAGTAGATTATTTATATAAATTACGACTACAATTTACAAGACTTAATTTTATTCTTATAGCGAGTGATTGAAAGTTTATGATACCAATTCGTTGACGGTTTGATTCGACAGAGCCCAAATTTCGTCTTAGAATCGACGCTAGGCATAATTGTTGCCATTCTAACATTTCATACCTACATGACTTTAATCTCTTTAACAATTATTTTCATTTAATATTGTCCTAAATGAGGATTATATCACTTTTGTTCCGAGATTTTCCGATTTAGGCTAAGAACTCACGGAGCAATTTTCACCCGTGCCCGCCGCGGTTGCGGGACCGCAAACACTCGTACGAACACGTAGTACATGGAAATTCAGAATTTCACGACGCGGTTTATGCCCGCGGTTTGCGCAATTGTTTGCGGGTCCCGCTGCACCCGGCACCGCGACGGGCGCGGCTGAAAACCGCTCCGTGAGTTCTTAGCCTAACAGTTCAACGGCGTATATATGACACATCGAGTAATAGAAAGACACATTTTCTAAAAATCACTACACACACTACTACAGTGCGTTCATTATAAGTTGACCCGTGAAGCGTAGCACTGTCAGTCGCCATTTTGAACTCTATTGGTATTGAAACTAAGCTTGACAAGCAAGATGCCAACATGACGGCAAAGGACAAGTTATAGTGAACGGTCTGTAATCATGCTGAGGGGAAGCCTTCTTGTCACAGTCATGATGTGCAGCTGCCGATTATTTCTGTTTTAGATCTATTTTGTTTTATTTTTCTGATTACTCTTATCTTTTTGTATGTGTCACCGTAAGATTGTGAAAACCGTAAGTTTATAATCTATCAGTATTATTTTCGTTTGATTATAAACTGTCAAAAAATTGTGAACTGGGTGAAATGGGTTAGGTTAGATTAGAACTGTGCCAACCGCGCGCGTGCCGAGCGAGCGAAGCGAGCGATGCCGCGGCAGCGGCCGACGAGCGCTACTTCCAAGTTGCTCGCAGCCAGGCAGGCTATTTAATACTAGCGCAAGGTGCATGACGTCGCAAACAAGTTGGTTACCAATTCACAATTTGTCAGTTTTTCATGGATATATTATAAACTATCGAAAAATTATGCGTTAAATTGTAAATGATTTGTCACAGTTCACAATTTTTCGACAGTTTATAATCTAACGAAAATAATACCGATCGATTATAAACTAAGAAAGTTCATAATTATACGGTGACATATACACGTGTTTCTGTGACAAATAAAGACATTTATTTTTATTTTTTTCTAAAACTTGATGTTCCATATTTACCGCCGGGTATAGTTCAACCAATTTAAAATTCCGCTTCTCTCAACAAAAACTTCAATATAACAATTTTTTTTTGTGTACTTAACAAGCATAGGAGAGGAGCGCAATTTTAAACTAGTTTTACTATAACGATTTTCGGGTTTACCCCAGACCAATTCTTAAAAGCGTGACCGTCAGAATAAAAAAAAAAGTATTTTATCTCCGGCTGAAGTATTTTGCTTGGTAGCATTCATACAACCTGATTCTTACCAGTCAGGCATCTGTTGCTATACTGTCCTGCGTGACAGCTGACTCTACTGTCTCGTTCTTTTCTTCTTTCTCTTCTTTGACTTCTTCTGTCTTCTCTTCTCTACTCTCTGAGGGTTTGGAGTCGGTGGAGATAGAGCTGGACGTTAGGCTGTTCGGTTGGGAAGACTCTTTGCTTGGTGGCTCTTGTGAACTACGGTTTTCAGGCTGTTTATCCTTTGAATCTGTGGATTGTTAAAAATAATTCTGAAACCACGAGGTATAGATGTGAAGGTATTTATGTTTACACTTTTAGATAATTTTCTAGTAAAATTATATTAGTATGAAACTTCAAAAATACAAGAAAATGGCAAATGAAAATGAATATAAAACGAGTTACACATAAAAACTACCAATAAAATTAACTTAAAATATACATTTCTATATTAAAAGTATGATTTGTATTATATGAGTCTACAAAAGACCTATCTTTTCTATCAATTTCTGACAACAGTCTACTAAAAGCTCATTTACACCGAACAATAGAATTGCCTGTCGAATGCAATACAAAAAAAGCAATAATAAAAATTCAATATCGCTTTTTATTATTGCATTTAACAAGCAATAAATTGCCTGATGTAAATAGGCATAAAAGTAATAAATACTAACAGTAAAATAAAAATCGTTTCAACTTAAAATGGGATCTTCTATCCCTCGTGTAAAACTCTTCCGTTTTTCGTGACGGAAAGACTTCTATTGCATTCGAGAACGCAGCCACGCTTGCAACGATAACTTCGCCCAGAGCAAATCTTTGAGTGAAAAAGGTTTGTTAGCTATTTGGAGTATTTTAAAAACTTTTCTACTAAAATTTTTACTGAAGAAATAGACAATTTTTAACAGGCAATTCATAGTGCATTTTTAACATTGATTTATGAAAGGGATGAAATATAAATTGCCCATAGAAAAAACACATCAAACTAAACTGATTTTTTTCACACACATCTAACTTCTGAATTTGCTAGACAAAAATGACAGCTGCGACCGATATCGAAAAAAATAACACAATTAATATAACAGAGACAACACGACAATAGCCAAGGTCGTCCTGCAGAGAATGATTCAGTGGTTCTTGGTGAGAGTCACTCGGTAACTATATTATTTACTAAGTTATTTTTATGTCGACACCAAATGTCATTTTAGTGTAGCAAATTAAAAATCAGAGTATGGGCATTTTAGCCTGCCCATTGGAGGAGCCATATTAGCATCAAAGAAAAAACAAATCGTGTTTTATTTTTTAGGTAGGGCATCTCGTAGTTGACCTCTGAGATCATGACTACTTAACCGGGCTTTCCTGTGGGTGCCTTAAGCTACTACACTTAAAACCTCCAGCCAGGGGTTATTTAACTATGCTAATTAAAACTAGGTGAACGCTCGCTAAGGGCACCCCCTGTGGGGTACGAACCTCGGCTTAGGGCGTCAACCGGAGGGAGGACATCAAGGATGGGACGGGCTGGATCAAAGTTTTGATCATGATTATTAGTCGCGGAATTTAAAGCTACGTGCTCAGCAGCAACAACTGCTGGCACCTCATTATCGAGCAAGGGTCGGAGGGGAGTATCATTTACTCGGGGACGCGGTCGCGATCGCAAAGGACCTGGCGGCGAGATCGGAATTACGTTAAAAATCAGCGTATAGCATTTTGGCCTACCCATTGGAAGAGCCGTATTAGCGTCAAAGAAAAACATTTCGTGGGCAAAAAAGTATCAAAATTTTTGCCTTGTGTTAAAAACGCAGCCGATTTAAGGCTTTAGACCACAAAACACGGTGACGCCTCGAAAGCCGCTGCTAGAGATGACATTGGTGCCGATTCCCTTGTACACAAACTAAACTAAATTTAAGTTCAGTGCATCTTTTTCTTTCTATTTCATTAATAAAAGGACAGAAGATAAATTTTAGTTTAGTACTGTCAAATTAATCATCGCCTGTCACTCTCCATACAAGTTTAGACGCGATTAAAAACTGGCCGACTAAAATTACGTCAATTTACGTCAAGCGCTGATTAATTTGACAGGACTAAACTAAAATTTATCTTCTGTCCTTTTCTTTATGAAAGAAAAAGATGCACTGAACTTAAAATTAGTTTAGTTTGTGAACAAGGGAATCGGCACCATTGTCACACTCTCAATACAAACCAAGCGTATCAGCTTTTACTCGCACTACGATACAAATGACATTAATAGAAGACGGCTTCGAAGGCGGTCCGTGACAGAAGTCGTGGTCTCATCGCACTTTCGTCGCCACGAATTTTATTATAGTTTGACCGAGACTGCTGTACTGTGTCTTAGGAATACAAGGCGAGGCGGGGGTAGCGTTGACGAATGAGCGGCGGGACGCCGTGAGCGTTGACGAATAAGCAGCAGGGCGCAATGAGCGTTGACAAATGAGTAGCGGAACGCCGTGAGCGTTGACGAATGAGCGACGGGACGCTGCAATTTTTGACGTATCGCTGCCATTTTTTTTTGTACACTCCTGAGATAACACACTTTGGTGTGTCACTGCCACTTTTCCTTAAAAGTCAATACCATAACCTCAAAAAATCGAGAAATGAAGCAAAATCAATTTAATTATTTTTTTTTAACAAAAATCAGTTTCCAAGGGTTTTTTAGGTCCCTGGTCATGAATTTATAAAAATTCAAAATGGCAGACCAAAAAATGATTTCTTTTTTTTGAGGTTATGGTATTGACTTTAAAGGAAAAGTGGCAGTGACACACCAAAGTGTGTTATCTCAGGAGTGTATACAAAAATGGCAGCGATACGTCAAAAATTGTTGTGTAGGCAGATTTTTAAACAAAAAATGTCGTTTTTTTCCACTATGCGCCGTGAGCGTAGACAAATGAGCGGCCTAATACCTCGCCGTCTCGCCGCGCACATACCTAAGGCGCGGTACAGCGGTTTCAGTCAAACTATAGTACTGCCGTCTCTAGGTGCTGCCGGCGCGGTGATTCCATGCTTTATGCTTTATTAGACACTGGAATATTATTCAAATAGGATGTAAATAGATATCTTACCAGCTCCATGTGTCGCTGGCCAGGGTTTCCTAACGAACATGTTCTCCACAATCCTGTCTATGTTGTCCTTTTCAGAGGAATTCGCTGGCCTGCTGACATCAAACAAAAACACAAAATTAACGTAAGTTCTCAACATAGTTTCATCAGAATTAATACTTATCAGACAATTTTATGCAAAGACGGAAAAAAAAACACTAAGTCCCTTTCCGAACTTAAAAAGCAAATCTAAAACGTAATTAATACAAATAATTGAAATGATCGTGATCATCAAATCTATGAAGATTCGACAACAAATTTTAAAAGACCTTGTATTGTGCTTATAATACGATATTTATATTAAATTAGAGTTTCTGAGATTTAGTAACTATTCGTTTATTTCTTAGTATGTCGACTGTAGCAATTAACATTGTCGGAGCTACATTTTTGCGATTTTTCCTTAGAATAAATTATAAAAATATTCCTGAAAAGATTTGAAGCAATAAAAAAATCCGCGAAAATGTAGATTCGACAATGTTAATTGCTACGGTCGATGTGAGTACTTAGGAAATCGTAGCTTCAGAGTACGTACCTATCGGCGTGGTGCGGGCTGACGATGGGTATGGCGGCGGTGGGGCGGCGCTGTGCGCGGACGGGCACGGGCGGCTCTTGTTCCGCGCAGTTGTAGTACGTCACGCCACCCGTCTACAATTTACAGACATCATTACACGTTTATAATGTAGACAATACTATTTTTGAAGTGAAAACTTCTTTAGGCACGTTGGGCATTTTTGAGATGGTACTAAACCATTGATTTCGCGACACTGTAACGCAATTTACCGACACCGTGGAGTAAAAGACATCAACGCGTTGATTACTGCGATACCGATTACTTTTTTTTCATGTTTTCACTTCTGTCGGCACTCCGAGAGTACCAGTTTTTTTTTTAGTAATTTACGGGATTCCCACGTTCATCGAAAAATACAACACATCAAATTATACTAAAATTATGACTGGTGGCTGGTATTTGGCCGAAATATCCGAAACCAAATCGCATTGCAAAAATATCCAACGGCGCGTCAATACGTTCTATTGTAGTCCGCGCGATTGCTAGTCACCGCCTGAGGTATGTGAGCGGTGAGGCGGGGGAGGGCGCCATTGACAAAATTTGTCAGACTGAGTTAGCAGCCGACGTCTACCTCCCCCATCTCACCGTGAGCATACCGAGGGTGGTGACTAGCAGTCGCGCGGGGACTATATCTACTTGAATCAGTATGTTAAAGATAGCAGCGACAAAAGGTTCTCGTGTGTAGCATAATTGTGATTTTAATGAGATTTCGTTGTCTGATCGAAGTAAACAGAGCCGTCTTTACCCGGAGGTGCAAGGGGTGCGGAACACCTTGGCGCAAGGTCTTATGGGGCGCAAGGCGATCGAGTCGATCGATTTGTTTTGAAATCGAACGTAGATTTCAAAACAGACAGTCAGTCATTTTGTCAAAGCCAGAAAAATTGAATTTGGTGTTTGAAAATGTACCTTAATTTTTAGGTAGTACTTATAATTACCAACTTTAAAAAAAAAACACAAATATTTAGTTTTTTTTTTGCAAGGACCGGAGGAGGGAGTAGCGACCAATATAGTTAAGACGGCCCTGAAAGTAAAGATACAAACGATAACAAAATTGGGTTTTTAAAAACCAAAGAGAATACGTACGTAATTATGATGCGCTGCGTATATCTGTTGCGGATACGTCGGATGCTGCGGCGCGTGAAGTGGGGCGTTTGGAAGTGCGTGCGGCGGGGCGTGTGGGGCGTGGGGCGGGGCGTGTGGGGCGTGAGGCGGGGCGTGTGGCGCGTGCGGGGCGAGCGGGGCGTGCGGCGGGGCGTGCGGGGCAGCCGGGTACATCGGACCGGGGAATACTGCACCGCTGTTGGCTTGCTGCTTGGAAATCAAAGGGTTTAATATTAGTATTAATGCATTTAGAGCACATTGGCGATACAAAACCTATGATGCAAGTAGCTATACTCCATAGGTTTAGGTAGTTAAAAAAAGGTAAACAAATCGTAAAAAGGGTTTTTATAGATGACACTTTCTTGTTAAAAAAACAATAAAACCAAATTAAATTTATTTTAGTTTTTTACTATAGTTTCCTCTTTTATTAATGTATGTTAAACTTTATCGTTTATTCTTCACTACTTTTCGTAGATGTAACTGCTTGAGCACAATTTTTTTTGGTCTGATTTATAAGATTTTGTAATCTGTCTATTGTAAAGAGCCCAATTTCTAAACGCCAACGAAATATAACGTTGCTAAATTGAAGAGTTCAACTGTGACGTAGCATAACAACTGAATTGACTGGTATTACGTTTAGTCGATTACTTGACAGCTGTCTCGTCACGTGGTTTTTTTTTGTTTACGTTTTTTTAACTACCTAAACCTATGGAGTATAGTTCATAGTAAGTATATGTCAAGGGCTGGTAAACAATTTTAAATTACAGACTTTTTTTTATCTGTGGCGATTATTTACCTGCATATATTGAGCGGGCATCATGGCTGGCGGTGCATATCCTTGTGCTGGCTGTATTTGACCTGCAGAAAACATGTTTTTTATGTATTTTTTTTTTTTTTTGCGGTAATACGCTACTTTACGTGATCTCAACGCTTGACGTTGTACCATTGAGAGTCGATCATAAGTGTCCGTTTCGATAAAATTTCCGAATTTTAACCACCTCAAACCCAGAGGTGACCCGATTCGGGCAACATTTTCTGGTCGGTTTGGTTGGTGGTAGGGCTTGTTCTAAGTCCGCCTGGCTAGCTACCACCATCTTATCTAAGTCTGTCGTCATAACAACAATGTTAACAGCATTGTGTTTCGGCAGTTAGAGGTAAGATAGCCAGTTCCTCTGTGGTTGAAGATTTCGGGTGAAGCTCGCTTCGACCTTCAGCCTGATCATCTCTTACCATCAGGTGAGATGAAGACCAAGAGCTTCACCGTTGAGGATAAAAAAAAGTTGGAGAGAAATAAATCTTATTTTAAATTTCACAACTTTTGATGATTTTTATAATAGGGTAGTTGCCTAAGTAAAAAAAAAGAAATTATATTTAGTCAGTCTTTCAGATAATAAAAAAATATTAGACACGTATTTTTTGCTTTATCATATTAATCAAAAATAGCTTAGAAAACACGTATTAAAGTTGGGGAGTGGGGTTCACTACGTCACAACGCAGTATTAAATCTTGCAAGGCGTGACGTCATGCCACATTTTAACTCAATGTATCGCCGTAATCTTTTGATTACGTCTGAAAAGAAAAAATACGGTTCAACATTTTTTAATAATCTATAAGACGGACAAAAAAAATTTTTGGACACAGGCCTATAAAAATAGTATAGTAAGTTTAAAATTTTAATAGCGAAAGACGAACGTCGAGTCTTTTAAAAAATTTAATAAATATTTGACTCACCCATTGTATGTGGTGCAGGTATATTATGTAGATTATGATGCGGATGCGGAACCTGCGTCATCTGCGACTGTTCCAACATGCCCAGGCGTACCTGCAGGTAACTGTGGCTGAGATACCGACACCAGAAATATGGGCAAGCTTTATACGTGCCCATATTTCTGGTGTCGATAATAATGATATACGTAATTATATATATAGGTGTGTCAGTGGGTAGACGGGATTACCCTCTTTCTTTGAAGGATGTGAGCGCAGGAATATTTTTTTCTACTCTAATGGGTCAATTCGATTGAAATTTATTATTGAAATAATTATTAAATTACTAACTGATTATAAAAATATTAATCAAAATAAATGATTATTAAATTTATGATAATTTCATGTCTGGAATAATATTTAATGTCTGTCTGTTTTATTTAATGTCTGTAATTTTTATGGTGTACATAATAAAGAATATTCTATCTATCTTCTATCTAATATTTTTTCTGTACTTTTTGACATCACGACCGACTTTATATTGCTTTATTAGTCGTGTTTTAAAGACTAGTTTTTCAATATATTTTGCTACAAACATGTTTAAGTCCCATTGTGTCATAAAAAAAGGATTGCAGCTTATGCCAGTCGTGGGAAGCCCGTCATGTAGTACGGCAGTGTAAAGTTACCTGCGGGCCCAGCTGTGCTTGCTGCTGCGTGGCGGGCAGCGCGTGCGGCGGGGACGACGCGTGCGCGCCCGCCGCGCTGTTCGCCAGCACCTGCGGGGAGACGTGCGTTACTTATTTATTTACTAACTCCCGGCCTGGGAATTAAACCCAGGGGCCCACGCTCATCAGTCGCGCGAGACCAACGGCCAGCCAGCCGGCGACTGCGCGCTCGGGAGCCGCCGGACGCACTACTCGCGCCGCACAGGGCCGCGTATGTGCGCCGTACAGGGACAGTAAGACGTTGCGCAGACGGCGGACATTTTGACCGCGAATGACCGCGAGAAACATCATCCGGCAAGCATCGGCTACGCGGTCGTTTTGTCCTCCGTGTGCGTTGGTAGTACAGGATTCCTTTTGCACTATCGTTCGCGGTCAAATTGACCGGCCCGGCACGCCCCGCCGTATGTTTCGCGCCTAAAGCTTCGGCCAAACCTGAGCAACCAAGACGCGGGAAGCGCAGCGGGAGCGTCTACCGCGCGGCGGACGCTGCTCGTGTTATTATATGGCGACTTGCACACGCGACCGTAACGTGGGAACACCGCGTCAGCAAAGCGGGACTGAGTTCGCGGTTCGCACTGTAGTCGCGTTGTGGTCGTTGACGGTCCCGCGTCCCGCATTGTGGTCGTGCAGGTTTGGCCGTACTTAAGGGACGACGGAGTGCATCTGTTTTTCCTCCTTGCGGTTGACGCCCTAAGCCGAGGTTCGTACCCCACAGGGGGTGCCCTTAGCGAGCGTTCACCTAGTTTTAATTAGCATAGTTGAATGACCCCTAGCTGGAGGTTTTAAGTGTAGTAGCTTAAGGCACCTACAGGAAAGCCCGGTTAAGTAGTCATGATCTCAGAGGATCAACTACGAGATGCCTCGAGATAACTAAAAAAAAAGTGCACCTGTGTCTGCGCACGCACGCCTGCACTATCATTTCTCTTGCTCAAATTGGCGTTCATGGGCGAAACTCGGTCATAAAGATATTTCTTTTTTGCGCATATTTTTTTCCAAAAACGTTAATCCAACTTCTTTTTTCCAATTTGAAACCGAATATTCCATCAATCCCTATTACCAGTACCATAATCATGATACCGCGATGTGTGCATAGTTACCTGGTGTATAATGTGTTGTGGATGCGCGTGCGGCTGTGAGGAGGGAACGTGCACGCTGTCCGATACGAACCCGGCCGGACCTGAGCGAACAGAATGAGAGATAAATACAATATTACGTGCATAAGCAGTGGATATTAAGAACGCGGCGTCGCATGAATTGTCCATACAAACGTAATACCTAAATCATTTGCAATTTGGGCACATTTCCACCATAATATGATGTTGTTATTCGGATTTAGACAGTGTTCATCTAGGCTCCTGCATCTTTTTTTCCCAAAAAACTTTTTTAAAATTAAGTTTAAACGAATTTAATTTCGTACATTTTTACAGCGTAAATGACATGTTTTCATATTGTTATTTCTGTATTATAAACAACAATATTTATAATATTGTTTCTGCAGAAGCATAGCTTATATTATAAAGTTACAATTATTGAAAAAAGAAAAAATGGAAAAATATTAAGTTTTCATGCATCGTTTTTGGTATTACGGAACACATCCAAATTGATCATAAATTTTCGAAAGCTAGTAGTGCTATCGCGTCAAGCAATAATTGTCAATGTGTGCGTGGTAATATTGCTCACTGTAGGTGTATGTCGCTCCGACAGGCACTCACACTAGCGCAACGTGCTTGGAATTGAATTTTGAAAACATCTCGATTTGTAGTTGCGAGCCGTGTTCGCAGACCTCTTAAGGTATCTCGCGCACTAGACGGCCACGACCACGACCAGTGGTCGCAGCGACCAGGTAAACTGTAAAAACTGAAACGAATCGCGCACATGGTCGCAACGGCCAACTAGCCTCACACCGTACAATACCACTAGACGGCCACAACTGGCCGGAGTCGTGGCCGTATAGTCCGCGAAATCCCATGTGGTGCAATTTAAGTTCAACCTTATACGGAAATCCTGGGATATTGTAATTTTTGAAGTGAAAGCTTCTTTAGGCGCGTTGGGCATTTTTGAGATGGGAAAAACAATTGAACTCGCGACACCGTTACCGACACCAGCTTTTAACCATTGAAAAGACATCAACGCGCGATACATTTTCTTTAGGATTAATGACATTCCAAACATTGAGACATGACAACGACATGATTGACATTTCCCTTTTTTTTACCGACTTCAAAAAAGAAAAGTATTTACTGCACAGTGATTTTTTTTTCTCACATGTATTTTACCCAATTAAAAATTCTAAAAATAAAATTCTAAAATTCTAAATAATGTTTTTACAAGCTATTATTGATGTACATTTACCAATTTCGGTATTATCGCTTCCTGCCGCTCTACGAAAGAACCATAGTCTGGCACTTGCTATCTCTTTCTCACAGTTACTTCTCTAATGCTCTCATCAGCTTGTGAAAAAACATTGCGATATGCGCGTGCAACAAAGCGCATGGCGCGCGATGTATCGACTGCCTCAGTGGTGCCATACTAACGCAACGATAACCTTGCAGCAACGCGTCAACGCAGTTAGTTTTGTTACAATTGTAGCGGTTACACCGCCACATACGAACTACGCATCAAAAGACATGACGTCACACAAATCCTGCATCGCGCAGTTAGAGTTTACCGATCGATCGACATACATACAAGATTTCAACTTCAAACCGATGGGCAGTTGCCCGCCAGACACAACACCCGTCTGGTCGGAGGATCCTCCCTTTTCAATGGTGGATGAGTGAACTATACACCCTGTTCCTCATACCACTAAACAATCATGCCTACAGCGTCAACGCGAAGACAATTAACGCTAAATGCAAAAAGTTTTTATTTTTGTAGAAAGTTTTTAAATTGTATTCTTTCTGTAGTGGTACCTACCCCACACAAATTCGAATACAACTACCTACTATGTAAATAACAGTGACAGGAACTTAAACTTACCATATCATCCTCATACAAAGTGGGAATTAATACGTATTATTGAAGCTAACTCATAAACTATTCAAGCAAAGTTAATCAAATTTATATGGGAACACCTCGAGACTTGACGGAGAAATCGGTGAACATACATACGTACATACGCAACAAACATTATAACCTCCTCTTTTTTGGAAATCGGTTAAAAATCACACCTTATGCCCAAATATTAATTCGCGAATTTAATAAATACATACCAGCATGATATCTATGTGGCGGTTGTTGTTGTTGTTGTTGTTGCTGCTGCTGCTGTTGTTGTTGAGCTGGGGGCTGTTGTTGTGGTTGCTGTTGCTGTTGTGGTTGCTGAGGTTGTTGAGGCGAGTACGAATCGGCGAGTGGGCGCTGACGTAAGCTGCTGTAGCGTTTACTGCCGCCACCTGTGAAAAAAATAATATAAATATGTTTTATAGCCGGGGAACGGGTGTAAGAGAAACGCAGGTGCTTAAGAATGACACTATAATTACACGAATCACGTAAGTTTAAATCTAACAGATCTTTTGAGTTAAAGCGCGCGCACATTCGCTCGCTGATGGGTAGCTTACTTGACTAACTCACGATTACAATTCGAACTTACTGGAGCTTGCGCGGGCGCTCTCAGACGGGCGGCCGGGTAACCACTCTGGGTTGCTATTGTAGCATTTAAATACTGCCGCACGCTATAGTTTTAGGTAACTTATTTAATTCAAATATTTTGTCAATTTATTTCCGATATATTCATTTATTTACTAAGCAAGGCACATCAACGACATATTTACAAGGATAGTTACATTATGTAATCACGAGTCTTGAGTACTGTGTGAATACATCACTTATAGGCATGCACAACATTCTTATTAAAAGGTGAACAATTATTCTAATTTCTTTTAATTAAAATAATAAAATTACGAAATAAGTTTAGATTATAAAATTAAAAAAACCGGCCAAGTGCATGTCGGACCACGCACAATGTAGGGTTCCGTAGTTGGGATGAATTTATCCGAAGAACAAAATTAACTTTGTAGTTGAAAAAAAAAATTCATACAGAATGTATGGGAGAATATGTTTTTACAACCGCAAATCTAAGTTGGTCGACTATTACTCGTTAACTTGTAAAGCCTACTCAGCTGTGATAGTTTTCCTTTTAATTTCGTTATATAAACTACTGTTGTGATTTTTTTCACACACCCAAAACCAACCATTTAGCCGGCAGGGGGGGGGGACACTTGACTCTAACAAAAATTAGCACTTTAAAGCTTAATATTTCGCAAACGGATCCCTGAATCTAAAAATGGTTTCCACAAACTCACAATGTTTTTAAAGGGCTTTTCCAATGATACCCCTCACTATGGGTTGAAAAAAGAAAAAAATGAACATCACCACTTTACGTGTATGAGAGGTACCCTAAAAAAAATGTTTTTCATAATTTTATTTTACCACTTTGTCGGCGTAATTAAAATATATACCTATACCAAATTACAGCTTTCTAGTACTAAGCGTCTCTGAGCTAAGCCGCGGACAGACAGACAGACGGACACGACGAAACTATAAGGGTTCCTTGTTTACTACGGAACCCTAAAAATTGGAGAATTAATGATCAACAACATAAATGGTAAAATATCAGAATCATGTCGATACCGGAAATTTCAATCATCGTAAAGGACATTGTATTCCCTGTCGTTTACGACATTTGAAATTTCCGGTGTCGATGTACTGAATCTGGTAACAGTTTTCGTGTCGATGTCCCTGCCACCACTGAAGTCCGGCAGAAAATTGTGGAAATAATTTTTTTAAATACAATTTGATGCGATGAAATAAACACTAGCGCCGCCGCGTCTATAGGACTTGAGTGATGGCGCGGACTCTAAAATATATGATGACATTTATCATTCGTTCATCATTTGGTTACAACTAAAAGAAATATACGCGTTTTGATACTTTTGACAAGTACCCGGACCTGCCGTCACAGTGCTGCCATCTAGTGAACGTTATTTCAGAAAACACTAATTGATTTCTTCTTGAGCAACATAATCGATCGCCAAAATCGATAAAAAATTGATTTTCTGTAAAGTCGGTTTACGGACGATAACTTTACATGATAACGTCACAAGCCGAACGCTTAGGCCGATCGTGCCTCTCTATCGCTTGTTCCGCGCTCTCGCTTGCACGCTCGGCTCAGGCGGAACGTGACACTTTTTGTGCGTGCAGTCGGCGTTCATCGATTTATAAGACGTTATCACGTCAAAAACATTCTGCACAAAAATATGCTCAAAACTCACCAGTAGCCGGTTGTTGCTGTTGGTTCTGTTGCGGCTTCTGTTGCTGTTGTTGTTGCGGGGCGAGTTGTTGCTGCGGTGGGGACTTGTTCGGCGCAGGATTCGATTGTGGTTGAGGCTGCTGTACAAGTAATTTTGGATTATTGTAGTATTATTATCATCATCAGCAGCGTAAAAAGCTAAGAGGAATGTGTGGTATAGTGCGAATGGATAGAATAAGTATATAAGAGGAAGTCTTAAAGTGACACAGGTGACTGAAAAGTTGTGTGGAAATCGGTTGTCATTGTGTAGGCATTACTCGCAGAACAGATGGCCGTTGGAGCCGAAAGGTTCTGGAGTGGCGACCGCATACCGGAAGACGTAGCGTTGGAAGGCCTCCCATAAGGTGGACCGATGACCTTGTGAAGGCCGCAGGAATCTGCTGGATGCGGGAAGCACAGAACCGGTCGAAGTAGCGGTGCTTGGGGGAGGCCTACGTCCAGCAGTGGACGTCTTTTGGCTGTAATTATGGGCATGTGATGCGGAGGAAAATTTTCCCCCTTCCCCAAAAACATCTTCTTAGTGTTCCCCCTACATTATAAAAGGAAGCTGTGTGCAAAATTTCACGTTCCTAGTCCCAGTAGTTTCGGCAGTCAGTCAGTTTCTCCTTTTATATATATGATGACTCGACGCGAGAACGTACGAGAGCAGTCCGATGCTCATCCGTCGGCAGTACGGCAACATCGTAAATGCCACGTAATCTCACGTAGTCATTTTGCATGAAAAATATAACCGCCCGAGTGCAGTACGACATCCGTCCTGGTGCCATACTTCCACATCTTATAGCAGTATTATTATTTCAATCTAACTTCAGTGTGGGAAAGGGATGAAGCTATACGACTATAGGACGTATACACACACACGTGTCTCACACTCTCGTGCTGCAACAACCGCCTATATTTAAGCCCTTAATCCCCATTAACACAGTGTCCATACCCATATTACATAACCACATTACCATTTGGAAATAATCTCAGTAAAGCTCATTGCTTGCTATAGGCCGACCGCTTAAACCCACGTAATAAAATCGCGGCGATTTTTTTCCGTGCCCTTGATTTTCAACGCTCTGCTTACCACCGAGAGTTGAAAATAACAGTGTGTTTTTTTAACGCGCTGGGATAACAGTTCGTCCCAGCGTGTTGGATTCTCAACGCTCGGCTTAACACCGAGAGTTGAAAATCCAGTGCGCGATAAAATCCCGCCGTGATTTTATTACGTCCGTGCGAATGTCGGCTTGCTGAGTCCGTTCCTGAAGTAGCTGCGTGGGGTGGGAGGGGTATGGTATCGTGATGCGAGAGCTCAGTGATTCGTCAACTTATGACAACTGTCACCCCTCCCGCACCGCGCACGGATTCAGTCAAGCGGTCGACCTATAGCTACATGTCTATAGTACTTACACACCAAATTTGATTCGATTTCGATTTTTTTTGTGTCGATTTAGTAGAGATTTTAAGAAAATTAATTTAAAAAAACAGTGGCACTCCGAGAGTGCCGACAGAAGTGAAAACTTGAACAAGATCGCCTTGATGGCAGAAAAATACTTGTATAGAACATTGGTCCGTAACCTTATCTAAATAAAGAGCACAATCGCGTTTACAAAAAAAAATAAAAAAAATACTTCCAAAACCTTTAAAGTAAAAATACTTGCATAAAACATTGATCCGTAACGTTATATAAATAAAGAGCACAATCGCGTTTACAAAAATAAGGTGTCGGTAACGGTGTCGCGAATTAAATTGTTTTTTCCCCATCTCAAAAATGCCCAACGCGCCTAAAGAATGTTTCACTTCAAAAATCACAACTTCCAAACTACTGATTTTCGCTGAAAATATGTTGCGTTTAACTGACTCTTTGGCAAGTCAAAAAATTTGGAACGCTGTAAATGGGCCAACCTGTATAAAGACGTGCTCACCTGTGCATTAGCGTTGGGTTTCTTCCTGGCCTGGTCAGTGGGCACCGGTCGTTGCTGCGCGACCGTCGCGTTCACCTTGCGCGGGGCCTGACCTTGACTGGAAATTATAACTTGATTTTATATCTGTAATGTGATTCAACTAGAATACCCTCGAAATTGTAGGTTTTTTTTTTTCATATTTTTATGGCACCTCTTTAGGTCATGAGCTATCCGATTATGTAAAAAATAGTTAGCCTAGTTCTTAAGAGCGTTTATTCTGAAAGTGGGCAACATCGCAAATAGATATCAAATATTTCACTGTTTTGATTAATTTGGCAATATTACTGTATGGAAATAAGAAATGTGGCTAACTAGCGAACTAGAATATCAATCTTTAATTGCAATTATAACACTGAATTTAATGTTGTAACCGTTTGAGGTGTAAAAAGGGCATTTGGAAAGTTTCCAAATGCTTTTTTTTACATCTAAAACTAAAAATTCGGTGTTACAATATTAATTATTGCATTTCATAATCAATATTTTAGTTCCCTAGTTAGCCACAATTCTTAATTCCATACAGTAATATTGCCAAATTAATCAAAACAGGTAAATATTTGATCGCTATTTACGACGTTCCCAACTTTTAGGATAAACCCTCTTAAGGGGAAGGCGTGAAAACGGATTCGCTGTTACAATTTATAATAGATACTAGAAGGACTTAGTTATAAAACGCATGTTTGAAAAAAGAGCGTATAATTCACTAAGTGACGAAAGTTCTTCCAGTCACTAAATTTAATCTGCTGTCAAAACACATGACAACTTTATGACTATGTGACCAAAGACTTGATTAAGAAAGAATCATCATAATCAATGTACCCACTGCTGGGTCACAAGCCTCCTCTCTTCGAGAGGGAGTGGAGCGTAATCCACCACGCGGGCCCAGTGCGGGTTGATAGATGTCACATGTCTTCGAATTTTTGGTTCTAGGACATGCCGGTTTCCTCGCGATGTTTTCCATCACAGTTTTAAGAGCAGTAGTGATGAAATAATTTACACAAAGTAAAGCGCCTGCCTGGGTTCGAGCCCACGACCCACAACTCGTAAGTCGGGGCCGTTACCACTGGGCCTCCACTGCTCTCAATGAGGAAAGAATCGGAATGTTTGAATTGCCAAGTTCTTGCCTGTCCATACCTGATGCTACACGTAAATAGATACAGTACAAATATGTTCTTAATGACCCTCGGCAAACTTCGTGTTTCGTCAGTCGTCGGATTTCTATCAGTTGCTCTTTGCACTTGGTGCAGACCGGACGCTCTCAATCAACTTGGAAGTAAATAGAGTTGTTAATACTCTTTTAATTAGTGTAATTTATTTTAAAAAACTGGTAGGAAAGCTGCTTAAGTTGCAGGCACGATAGATAGGAAAACAGTTTTACAGCTCTATTGAGTTCACACGAAAATCAAAACAAAACAACAATAAAGTACCACCTTTGTACGTATTTTTCTGTTCCTTTTGTCTTGTCTGTGTATTATTTGTGTGTATGTAGCGGTTACACCGCCACATCCGAACTACGCATCAAAGACATGATGTCACACAAATCCTGCATCGCGCAGTTAGAGTTTACCGAGCGATCGACATAGATACAAGATTTCAACTTCAAACCGATGGGCAGTTGCCCGCCAGACACAACACCCGTCTGATCGGAGGATCCTCCCTTTTCTATGGTGGATGAGTGAACTTTACACCCTGTTCCTCATACCACTAAATGTACATAAATGGTTAAATAAATAAATAAAGTACTTAGTTCTGAATTCAAATTAATAGACAAGATAAATCTAATATTTGATGGACATGGAAATTAGCATTCGTTTGTATTCGGAAATGCGATGATTCCCGACGGACATTAAGAAAATAGAAATACTGTAGTTTATTGTACTAATTGCCAAATAGGTAAATTACTAGCAATTTTTTTTTTGTGTTTTTGTCTACAAAATGACCCAAATAGTGACAATTAGCTGTCATAATTACATTTGATAGCTGGAGCAGCTATCTATTTTGCTGTGTGTACCTAACACTATAATACTTCTACATCAAACTGGGTGTCAAAACCGCAAATCATGCAGTTCTAGCACCGTTTTCAAGTATCAAAATGAAATTTTAACGAAATTCTCACTTGTTGGTAACATTGGCGGTAATGGTGAGGTTCTCCAAGACAGGCAGCTTGTCCTTGACCGGCTGTTTGTTTGGCACCTTCACTGCGACGCGGCCGGTGCCTTGCTTCACGATCGGCTTCTTAGCAGTATAGTAAACGGATGGTAGGCAGAATACCACAAGTGTTTTAGACCCGATGCCATACTAATTACGGTAGTGACGACCATATAGGTAAGTAATAAGAGTTTTTGTCGGATCAGCATGTTTAAGTACCTACATTTTTGGCACAGCATGTCTTGTTAAGAGCGTTTATTCTGAAAGTGGGCAACGTCGCAAATTGATGTCAAACATTTCGCTGTTTTGATTAATTTGGCAATAAAACTGTATGGAAATAAGAAATGTGGCTAACTAACGAACTAAATTATTAATAATGAATTGCAATTATAACACTCAATTTGATGTTGTAACCGTTTTAGGTTTAAAAAAGGCAATTGGAAACTTTCCAAATACTTTTTTTTTACATTTAAAACTAAATATTCGGTGTTACAATATTAATTATTGCATTTCATAATCCATATTCTAGTTCCCTAGTTAGCCACATTTCTTAATTTCATACAATAATATTGCCAAATTAATCAAAACAGGCAAATATTTGACAGCTATTTATGAAATCGCCAACTTTTAAGATAAACCCTCCTAAGACAATGTTAGTTGTTAGTCACTTTAACATTGGTTATCTGCACACTAATCCATTTTGCCATGTGTACCTAAACCTATGTTACTCCTAACTTCAAAATTAATTAAAAAAATGGCCGACAAAAATTAAATTTTCAGCTTTTTGACCACTATAAAGGTCACAATAAAATTCCTCTTCTTTGTCTTTGGCTAGAATTTGGTTGTAAAAGTGAATAATCCACAAAAGCCTCACTTGTTGGTAACATTCCCAGTAATGATGAGGTTCTCCAAGACAGGCAGCTTGACGGCACGCTTCAGCGTCGCTTTCTTAGAAGTATAGTGAACGGACGGTGGGTGAAATACAATGTAAAGTATGTATTTTTGACCCGATGTCATACATAACAGTATTTACTACCCAAATTTGACATCTTGAGTAGAAACCTATTTGCCTAGTTGTATCTAACCCTGACACATCTATTAGGTGTGTGAATATGACTCCGCCCTTTCTCAACAGATGTCGTTTTTAGTATTGTTTACGTGTACTAATAAATGACCATACTTGTATTCGATAGTACTGAATGTCAGCTATCTAACGCATTTTATGATATTTGGTTGAAGTGTAAGCAACAATTGTTTTCACCTTTTCGAAAATGTCGGTTTTTATTCCAAATAAACGTCATTTGCGGGAAGTGTTATTACATTATTTATTGCGAAGAAAACTGCAGCGGAAACTTATCGTTTGCTTGTGGAGATTTATGGTGAGCATGCTCCGTCTAATACAACTTGCAAGGAATGGTTTCGACGATTTCAAAATAACGATTTTAGTACTGAGGATAAAGAACATGGAAAACCACCAAAAAAATTTGAAAATGCTCAAACCCTCTGAAACTATTAATGGAGAAGTTTACCGACGACAACTAATGCGTTTGAAGCGATTTTTAATTTTGTAAGCGAACAAATGTGTTTTATTTTGACAAAAAGGGGCGGAGTCATATTCACACACCTAATACATTAAAATGGGTGCCAATACCCAGTGGCGGACTAATAGGGGGCGGAAGGGGCGGCCCGCCCCGGGCCTCCAAATGGCTCCGCGTTCCCCTGATCAAATCCTAAACAAGACTTTAAAAATGTGCTTAGTACCTACATCATTTCATCAAGATCAAAACACTACAGCCATCTTGACTTTTTACGCGGTACTAATATTCTTTTAACTTTGCTGAACGCGTCCAATACGCTGGGGGAATTCCTGTCTTTGTAGCGGGTACTTCCCCAGGAATCCCTGAATGAATGAAGTGCAAATAATTCACTCTTGTATGCCTACATTTACATTCACTAAATTCTATTTACGTCGAAAAATAAACTTTGGCCTCATACCGCTAAAGCCCCGGTGACACCGGAATTTATACATTATATACAAATGTGATCTGAATGAAAAGCTTATAAAACTAATTTTTTTTTAAGCTTGGGGGCCTCATTCAGCTTTGCCGCCCCGGGCCTCTGACGGGCTTAGTCCGCCACTGCCAATACCTCAAAATATACAGTATTAGGACCGTTTTCAAGTATCAAGATTAAATGTTAACGAAATTCTCACTTGTTGGTAACATTGGCAGTTATGGTGAGGTTCTCCAAGGCAGGCAGCTTGTCCTTGACCGGCTGTTTGTTTGGCACCTTCACCGCGACGCGGCCGGTGCCTTGCTTCACGATCGGCTTCTTAGCAGTCTTGATAGAGGCGTTGCGACGAAGCTGTGAGCCATTCTCTATGGGCGCCTCGTTGACTGAGGGCTGGGATTTCGAGCGCGGGCGCGGGGTGCGGGGTTTGCTATTGAGAAAAGAAAGAGATTAATAAGTGAAAACTTTTTTACATAAAAAAAATCAACTGACTTCCAAAAAAAACACTACACTACTAAATAACTTTAATTTCGGAAGTCGGTGTCTTTGGTTTTGAATTTTCGTTTTTTGCCACCGACTTCCAAAATTAAAGTTATTTTTCGCTTTGTAGTGTTCTTTTTTGGAAGTCGGTTGTTTTTTTTTCCTAAATTCTTTTATTTTTCATTTTATTGTTGTGGTACCTACCCCACACAAATTCGAATACCATTACCATACCCTATCAAAAAAACGAATTTTCAAAATCGGTCCATAATTAGCGGAAAAATTGGTGGACATACATTGAAAAACAAAAAAAAACATACGCTACGAACATATAACCTCCTCCTTTTTGGAGGTCGGTTAGTAAAATAACAATAAAAATACCTTTTGACTTTTCGGATTCATATGCGTATTGAATAATTATAACTTGCTTCAAAAACGGTGAAGGAAAACATCGTGAGGAAACCGGCATGCCTGAGAGATATTTCTCGACGGCATGTGAAGCCAAGTCAAAAGCCCATGGGTGGCTTTAAAACTCTGACACCAGGTTAGTCACTCAAAAATCAATCTGCCTAGCCTTTTCCCAACTATGTTGAGGTCGGCTTCCAGTCTAACCGGATACAGCTGAATCCCAGTATTTTACATGGAGCGACTGCCTAGCTGACCTCCACAACCCAGTTACTGGATAATACGATAACCCCTTGGTAAGACTGGTGTCAAACTTTCGGGCTTCTGACGACTCGTATTGACTGTCATAGATCCACGAATGACAGCCGGGACCAATGGTTTAACGTGCTTTCCGAGGCACAGAGGAGTCTCGGTATGTATAGATGGTCACCCATCCACGGACCAACCCCGGCAAGCGTAGCTTAACCTGGTGGATCGACCCGTGCGGCTGTTAGCCACGAGCTTCTCACCAGGTTAATCACTAACCACACGAAAAGAAGAAGATAAAAATTCCAGCCTATTATGGTCCCTCTGCAGGGCAAAGGCTGCTTCTCATACAGAGAAGGCACGAGCATTGATCACCACGCGCGCTCAAGACGGATTGGCGATTTGAGACTTATGTTTACTATAAGTCCAGATTTCCCCACGATGTTTTCCTTCCCCGATGTCAGTAATGTCCAAGATAAACACATGAGAGGCGAGGCCTTGAACACTGAGCCCTCACATTTTTTATCAGTGAATGCAGATTGTCATTTTGTCACTCACTTGTTTTTTTTATTTTTTACACATCTATTCTAAAAGTGCTAGTTTATTCTTCGTAAACAGGGACCAAAATAGCTTTTTAATCCCTAGTGACTAAAAGTGATTTGAATTTGGAAAGTGGATATTTTTAGTAAAAGTTCTAATCACCAAAGAGATCAATCACAAACATTGTTTATACAAGTAACAGGCTGAATGATAAAGTAAATCGCGCGCGAAACATATTAAAAAAGTGTGTAAAAATAAAAAACGCGCGAAATGCATTCCGCCTTCGTTCGTAATTGTTTATTCAAATTCGGATTGCACGTTTTATAAAAAAATTGTGTGTCTTCCTCATGTAGTGAGAATGAAATATATAAACGTGGGAACTATTCTTATTTATAAGTTGCACTTATTTTCTCATAGAGGGTGATAAAAAGTAGAGTGTCCACCTCGGGAGCAACACTATTTTAAGCTCGAGTGACGTACTGTGAATCCCTCGCTGCACTCAGGATTCTACTTTAGATTCTACAAAGAAACACTCTCGCCTTTAAAATAGTTGTTTGCTCCCTAGGCAAACAATGTACTATTTTTTTCCATGGTTGTAACGTCTCTATTTTAGATCTCATAATCGCGCGTCCGTATTTCCGAATATGGACGATGATTCCCGAAGCGCATCCTTTTCTATGGAATGCCGTACCGAGTGCAGATATCAGTCTATTTGCAATGTTTTGCGAGTTCTGCTGTAATAATCGTTATTAAAGCTACATACCCATGTCTCCTGCTAGCATCGAGTTCAGGGAAGTCCTCAGCAGTGGGTACTTTCCTTGGTAACTGCTGCTGCTGGGCGGCTGACTGTCTTCTATAAGCTTCCTCGTCTTCCCAAGTACGAGTGTACTTATTGGGGCCGCGGCTGTTGGCAGAAGGTGATGTTTAGATGGGTGATCTAGTTACGTTGGATCCTGATAAGGGAATCTACAAGTAATCACAAGCCAGTCCCGTTGGGACGAAATGGGCAATGCTAGGAATTCGTCATCAAAAGAACGTCCGTCTCAAAAGAACAAATTCGCATATTTCCTAAAGAAAAAGAGTGTAAGCACAATCGTTAACAATCTACATATCTAAAAGCGGCCATGCAGAGAGCTCCGCCTTCAATAAACTCCTATATGATGGCTTTAAAAAAGTATACATGTAAGCATTAGCAAATCAGTCAAAATGTTGGCACATTAAAAAAATATGGCTGAAAAAGAAAGCAATATAATATACGCAAATAGGGATGAGGGACAATTTTTTTTTTGTCTATCAGGTAGTCTATTAAACAAATATTCGACTCGTATTTTTTTTTCTTTTTTTACGTAAATTCAAATTATTTCACATAAATCTACAAGGGCACTTATGAAACGTCAGAAGCTAGGTTCACGGTTCCAATTGGTCGCTTCCTATGGAGAAGAGTCGGCAAAAAATACCACGGTTACTCTTTTCAAAATAAATGGTTTCTACAATGTTTTCAAATTACAGTGTTAATAGGTATGAGAGGACAGTGTAGGCCTATCAACAAATACCAGGTACTTAGTAAAATAGAAAATGGTCCACAAGTCAAAAGATTACGGCGATACATTGAGTTAAAATGTGGCATGACGTCACGCCTTGGTGAATTTTATACTGAGTTGTGACGTAGCGAGCCCCCACTCCCAACTTTAATGCGTTTTATTTAAGTATTTTTTTGTTATTAAAATACAGCAAAAAATACGTGTCTAATATTTTTTTATTATCTGATTGACGGACTAAATAGAATTTCTTTTTCTTTTTTAAACAGGCATCATCCCTATTATAAAATCATCCGTAATAATTATTTTAGATTTATCCTAAGAAATATACCGCCTATAAAAAAACACAGCATGCTGATACATTAGTTTCACTAACCGCCACGACTGTCGGAACCTCCATATTGATGCATGATAGAAAATTTTACACAATATAATATCTTGACATTATTTAAAGACCATTTTCCAAGTACAGTAATCTTCTGAGAGAATACTCAACACTTAAAGAGCGTTCATACAAAAAGTTGGCAACGTCGTTTGATTAATTTGGCAATATTACTGTATGGAAATAAGAAATATGACTAACTAGTGAACTAGAATATTAATAATGAATGGAGGTATAAAAAAGGCATTTGGAAAGTTTCTAAATACTTTTTACATCTAAAACTAAATATTCGTTATTACAATATTAATTATTGCATTTCATAATCAATATTTTAGTTCACCAGGTAGCCATATTTCTTATTTCCATACAGTAATATTGCTAATTTAATCAAAACAGAGAAATATTTGACAGCTATTTGCGACGTTGCCAACTTTCTGATAAGCTATAGATTTTATTTTTCTATTTAACAAATCACTTTGCCAGAAACTACATAATTTCTGTCTTCCTAACAATTTTTAAGTTTTTGATTTCGTTTCGTTTTTCCTATGTGCAATTATTATTAAAACATATTCACCCATATCGTCTGTTACGCCTCGCGTGTGGAGGCGCGTCCTCGTTCCTGATATCATACCCGTAGATCGCTACCAACTCGTCACGGGATTTCGGCATCTGAAACAAAATTATAGATTTGAGAGATCATAACAGAAAAAGAAATCTCTGGTACACAATGAGTTGTATACAACGTGTAACGTTAAATGCGCAAAACCTGAAAATAGTTTGATCAGAATAACGAGCAGAATCAATTGAAGCACTTTTTTATATACGTCACATTTTTCAAAAAACGTTGCCGTGTCTATTTATTAATAGGTAAAGCCATCGCATGCGCAAACCCGCCAAAATAGGTAAACAAACACAAATTGTTGTCGACCAATTTAAATTTTATCATACGCGGGATAATAATAGCTTTTATTTCAATGCAAATACGAATCTTACGAACTAACACAACACATAAAACCTTTACAATATTTTTTTTATGATTTTTTCTCTCTGAAGTCAATTGAATTAAAAATCAATTCGGAAAGCACGTTAAGCCGTTACGGGTTATTCAGAAGCCAATTCTTACGACCAGTCTTACCAAGAGGTATCGTACTAGCCAGTCGCTGGGTTATGGAGGTCAGATAGGTAATCGCTCCATGTAAAATATTGGTATTCAGCTGCATCCGGTTAGACTGTACAACATAGTTGGGAAAAGGCTAGGCAGATGGATAGGATGTTACAGCCGATTTTCTTGACGCCCTTTTTCGAAACCGAGTAGTAAGTCTCGAGGAGACTTATTTTTGCTGGATACACAGATCATGCTTATGAAAGAATGAAGGTTGTATTTGAGGCTGTCTTAAAAAGCACATCTTTAGATGTGCGAGGTAGCTGAGCGGTGCGAGGATGCGTAACAGCCCGTTCGCGACCTTGCCGCCGTGAGCGGCAGCTAAGCGCGGGGCGGCGAGCGGTAAGATCAAAAGTATAAAAATGTTTGAAGCACGCCACGAGACGCCGCTCATAGCGAAAACGCACGCGGTGCGGGGAGCGGCAGGAATAAAAGTACAAGTGAATGAGTGCGACGCCACGAAACAGAGCGGCGCGAACAGCGGTGTAGGAGCGGCGTAGCTAAAAACAAAAAAGTTTTGACGATTTTGTGGCGGTAATGGATACCGAGGCATTTATCACCGAAATTTTAAATCGACCGCCTATATGGATGTCAAAACATCCCCAACATAAATATCTTATCTGGATATTTTCTGTAATCTTCGTATAGGTCACGAAATTTGCCATTTAAATACCGATTTTTATTCAGTTCGTGCACTCCTTGTCTCATATTAAGAATATCTTGTTTTAAAAATGTACTGCTTTCTAAACAGAGAAGGGATAATTTTGATATGATTTTGAGCACGTTTTGACTACCTAAAATACGTCCACCGCGACCGCTGCAACGCACTGCTTACCGACGCCGCCCCGCTCGCCGCACCGCGCCCCGCTAAGACCGAAGTCGTGACCAGGCCGTAACGATGTGAGTGTTTCCACCAGAGATGTGCTAAGCCGCTGAGCGGTGCGAGGGTGCGTAGCGGGCTCTTTTCAGATACGATTTCTCACTTGCGTCCATCCCTAATACACATCCCTCGCACCCATCTCTCGCTAGTTTTGTACGTACAAAAACCTCGCACCGCTAAGTCGTTTCCACCGGAGCTGCGCTGAGCGAGGCTAGATAAATGAAGCGATTCTATTGGTTCTTAACAAACACATCCCTCGCTACGCATCCTCGCACATGTCTGGTGGAAACGCAGCCTTAGTGTACCGAATGCTTTGAATAAATAAGTTTATTTTTCCTTCAGGAAATGAGTATATTTCTGACCTGTTCGTTTTCATTATACTTGTCGTGCGACCACTTGTTGACGATCTCAGACTTGCGCGGCGGTCGGCGACGCTCGGTGGGCGGCTCGGTACCTTCCTTCTTCTCCGAGGCAGCCTCCGAGGTTGCGTTGCTAGATTCTTCGCCACTGTAAAAGAGAAGTTTGTTCTGTAACAATATTTGGATTTAAAAGTGTCCATAGAGTTTTGAAGTGAAAACTTCTTTAGGCGCGTTGGGCATTTTTGAGATGGGAAAAAACAATTGAACTCGCAAGACCGTTACCGACAGCGCATTTTTGTAAACGCGATTGTGCTCTTTATTTATATTACGTTACGGATCAATGTTCTATGCAAGTATTTTTACTTTAAAGGTGACGGAAGTATTTTTTTTTTTTTTTTGTAAAAGCGATTGTGCTCTTTATTTAGATAAGGTTACGGACCAATGTTCTATACAAGTATTTTTCTTCCACCAAAACGATCTTGTCAAGTTTTCACTTCTGTCGGCACTGCGTGCCACTGTTTTTTTTTTGCCCGTTCTTCTCCAACCTACGCTTTGGAATAGACAACCAGCTTTATCTTTGTGACTTCCCAAAAGTAACTGTAATTGGTTTAATTGAAATAAATGCTTTGAGTTTGAGTGTCTATAGTTCGTGCGCGACTGCTAGTCACCGCCCGAGGTATGTGAGCGGTGAGACGGGGGAGGTAGACAAAGGCCAAGCTAACGCAGTCTGACAATTTTGTCAATGGCGCCCTCCCCCGTCTCACCGATCATTTACCTCCGGCGGTGACTAGGAGTCGCGCGCGGACTATACCTCATTCTGTTGACAGATAATGCAAGCAAAGTCGACTAGTACCCTAATTGCATAATACACGATCAATCACAATCTGTTTCGATTTGAAATAGATCACTAATCCATTGCTTCAGAAGTTGGAAAAAAAATCTGCTCAACAACGTAAATAACGCAATGAATGTTGTTGAACTGTCAAAGTGAAACAAGTTAGGCATAATCGTTTACGAAAATAAGTTACGCAATTAGGGTACTGTCTTATGAATTTATGATAGACTAGCTAACCCAGCAAACTTCGTTCCGCCTAATAGTCAATGAATGTGCATGTTTAGGATTTTAAAATTTCTACCCTACCTACCTATCGAGATATCAAAAAAGCCTATCCACACAAAATGTATGAGAACGTAAATTTTCTTCATATTTTTATTTCGTGAGTTTTTCCATATTTTCTCACCGTTTAAACCTTCCCTGGACTACGACAAACATTTCAAAACCAAAATCAGCTAAATCGGCCCAGCCGTTCTCGAGTTTTAGCGAGACTAACGAACAGCAATAATTGATTTTTTATAATTACCAACCTCTCTAGCAGTTTTAGTAGCTAATGTTGTATCTATTATTATCATCATAAGGCAATGTGATACATTTTAAAATCGACTTATAGAGACTGCAGAGAGGGTATCTATAAGGGTTTTTTTAAATGTTTCAATAGATTAGACACCGCTACTGGCAGTAGCCCAGCATAAAAATTTGTAAAACTTGCGCAAGCGCAGCAGAAACTGTAATTTGTAAATATTATAAAACAAATCGCTTTTCGTGTAATTCTGTTTGTCTGCTTATTTCTTCTAAACTTCAAAATGGTTTTTCATACGTTTGTCACCATCATTTAGAGAATTTATTCCGGAAAGTATGTGTTTATATTACGTTAATATATAATTGAGACTAGCTGACCCGGCAGACGTAGTCCTATCAAAGATTTTCCTTAACCACCCCAGTAATAAGGCGAAAAATAAAAAACAGTGGCACTCCGGGAGTGCCGACAGAAGTGAAAACTTGAAAAAAAAATCGGCACCGCGGTAATCAACGCGTTAATGTCTTTTACTCCACGGTGTCGGTAAATTGCGTTAGTGTCGCGAAATCAATGGTTTACTCCCATCTCAAAAATGCAAAGAAGTTTTCACTTCAAAAAAATCAAATCCTTCGAGCCATTTTAGAATTTTTGCGAGACTAAGGCACAGCAATATAGCACAGAAATCTCGCTGTTTTGACAAGTCACCAAATCAATAGATTACACCTGTGCAAAGAAGGGGCCCCCTGGGTCTCTAATTAATTTTAAAACAACCTGGAGAACCTAAACCGGACACACACTTCCCTGTTTATTATTCTAGCGTATGGCACTTGTAGGTTGCAGCTAAAAATCAGCGTCAGGTGGTACACTTTGTGTTGTCATCTGACATAATGCTGAGCTGAGGCCCTTTTAGCATTAGAATAATTGGTTTCTGTTTTTTTTTATAGTTTGTGACGTGTATTTTTCTGCTGTAATGCCAATAAACGCATTTTTCTTTCTAAACAAAAGGAACATTTGACGATTCATTTAACAAAGAAACCTATCAATAATACATTTAAAAGTATTTAGGCAAACGCCTCACACATAGCATTAAATAACTGCAAACAATGCGTGTGCATTTATAAGTTACAAGCAGTGGAGCGGTAATGACCGAACTGTGCAGTGATGCGGCAATAGAAAGCTGCGAATATATTCAATTTATACTGAAACTCTACAAACTAATATTGGTAATATTGGCTCATCTGATCCTAAGACTTTATCAACCAGTATTACAAATGGTTTTTATGTCACCCAGTATGGCCAGGACTCCACCAAAGCGGAGATGTGCGGAGATGTCCGAAGCGGAGACGAGAAGAAATGTTTTTCAGCTAGGGTGTATCCACCGAAGCTATGCGAGGAAGCCTACTGGCTAGACAATAGCGGAGATGTATGAAATTACAGCGCAGCTCACATCTCTTCTCGTTACCGCTGCGCGCCGTCGCCAGCTTGCGAGGCACAGCTCACATCTCCGCTTCGATCGCGCCATACAAATATGACACATCTCCACTCAATGGTCTCCACTGAAGCTCAGTAGAGACGTGTGAATAACGAAATTCTATTGATTGTTTAAAACACATCTCTCCGCTTTGGTGGAGCCGGGCCTAACTAGGATGTAGAGATCAAAGGAACAATTCCCGTTTTTTTAAGAACGTTCACATTTTAATCCCAGTCTCAATATGTCAAAACATACGAGATTTTTTGATTCATCTACATTTAAAAAAAAAAAATTACATTTAATGGTGCCGATTCTCTTGTACACCGAACTAAACTAACTAAACTATCACTAAAATTCCTTATTTTTGACTATGAGAATCACAAAGCTATTCTGCAAAATAAATTCTCTAAATTTAAAAATAATTTTGACACATCTAAATCGAATTTGACAACCGCGACTCCACACGTGATACCTAACCACGTGAATCTTTTTAGAGACGGAGGCGCGCAGCCTCGACGTGTTTTATATGGATTTTTCAGTTTTTGAGTGGAAAATAAGAAAAAATATTAGCTACATGTAGAGTGTTAGGGGTTTAAGGGTTTCATAAAGGGTGTCGAAATTTTCATTATTTTTGCGATTGGACACACCGTTTTCGAGATAAAAGCAAAAGAAAAAAAATAATTCAGTACTGTTTTTTCATCTGAAGTCGAGGTGTTGGTGTGAATTTTAGTTCATGACAACCAATTTTATTCCACATGTTTTTAGTCGCGATTAAAAATAGTCATATTTAGTTAGAAAATCTAAATTTTAGGTTAAAAACGTCAAATTCAGAATAGCAAAATTGCCATTTTCACTAAACTAATATCTCAGTGCCATCTTAGTGCTGTCAAACTAAAATATAGTTAAGTTGTGTCACTTTAGTCTATTTCAGAATGGGAAATCGTCGTTTGACAGGAATAAACTAAATTTTGGTGATTTTTAGTTTAATTTAGAGGCATTTGTGACAAGAGAATCGGCACCATTGTCACTTTAATTAAATTGTTACTTAAATTTAAACGTTTTTTTAAGTACAAGAACTGACCTTCAGAGAGGCAGTCGCTCCATGTAATATACCGGTATTCAGCTGCATCCGGTTAGACTGGAAGCCAACCCTGACATGGTTGGGAAAAGGCTAGGCAGATCATGAGCTGCTAAGACTTCATTGCTGAATACAATAGGAATGCTGTGGTCAGCTAGTTTCTTTAGAAAATCAAGTTTAGGCCCTTATTTCGAAAACCGCAAGGTTTCAGTGGATCTACTGTTGAATATCATGATAGATGTTATGATTGACAAGCTGCTACCCGCGGTTACCCCCGCGTGGACCGTAATTCTTTTTCTAAAATAAAAGTACTATCTTCCAGTGAAAGTCCCGTCAAAATCGGTCCGCCCGTTTTGGAGATTAGCCGGAACAAACCGACAGACAAAAAATGTATAAATTGATTTTTACCCACGACGGAACGGAAACGGTATATGCGTTTGGGGTGAGAAGATGTTTGTGCAAATCCATGTTGCCATTTTTCTCCAAAACTACTAATCCGATTTTGTTATAAGTACCGTATGTATTTTCATAAAGCATTTAGTAAAAAGCTGTTATTTTGACATTACAAAAAGACACTTCAATTTTATTTATTTGTATAGAGTAATAAGATGTTTAGATTAACCAAAATGACAGCTGGATTATGACAGCCTTTTTTTTTTTTTTTTTTGGGTGGGAAATCATCAAATAACTTCTCCCGCTCTGGGCGGAGCGGGACGTCAGACTCTTACTGACTAAAACCCACCCGTGTTCCTTCAGTTGCCGTGTTGCCAGGGGGCCACGATTTCCCTATCGGTTTTCTTCGAACCCCCGGCAGGCATTGGCCCTAGCGGACCCCGTCAATTCTGCTGACATCTCTTTGAGGCGCGCGTGGGACACAACGCGCCATCGACCCGGGCTTGGTCCTTATCGGACGGCGAGCTACCCATTGCTCACCGTCCGCAAGCCCGCGCCTACGGTGGCCGGAAATCCTCTCGTGACTCCCGACGCCCAGGGCGTCTCCTGCTGCGGCGGTTAGGGGCGCGAGGGCGCGAGATTTGCCTTTCCCTCACGCGCTCCGTCTCCTCCTTCGCGAGCATTACTGCTTCGCAGAACGAGGTGACGGCCTGCCATTTCCTCTCGCTCCGTAGCATGGCCCGAATCAGGGCCGGACGCGAGAGATCACCGCCGCCGATCGCTTCCACGAGGACACGGCGATGCTCTGCCCAAGCCGGGCAAACCTCCACCGTATGCTCCACCGTGTCCTCCGGGCGATCCACACAGTGATGACACCCGGGCGTTTCCTCCCGCTTTATCCTGAACAGGTACCTCCCGAAACGGATTATGACAGCTGGACTACTAATGCTCTAAGACTTAGAGCTGTCATGAGCTGTCATGTAATGGATTGTTACAGCCGCGCTCCAAGTCCCAAAGTATGGTTTCCCAGGGCCACTCTTCCAGAATTTTAATTAATATTCATATACATACAAATTTAATCAAACGCAGCACATTGTTTTCAATATTCTCTGTATATTACGAAACAAAATTTACGAGTACAGGTCTTCACGTTAAGAATCTGCAAAATTATTAGCAAGCTAATTTCGGCATGATTTTCACCGTTTACTGCGATTTTCACGCATGCGAAGCCGCGTATTTCCAATCTATACAAGGTTAGAACGCAGCCATAGGAAACTGCTAGCGTATAAATTATAAAGCTATTTTTCAAATTTTGCGTATTGCTCGTGTATAGTTTGTGACGTGGGTGCGCGCGTCCTGGTTGCAAACTATACTACATCACTTACGCCTGACAAGAGTTTAAAAGATATAGTCTATAAAAAAAAAAGAACAAAAGTGTGAACTGGGTGAAATGGCTTAGGTTAGGTTAGAACTATGACAAACCGCGCGCGAGCCGAGCGAGCGCTACTTCCAAGTTGCTCGCAGCTAGGCAGGCTATTTAATATTAGCGCAAGGTGCATTACGTCGCAAACAAGTTGGTTACCAGTTCACAATTTCTCGCAATCTAAACTCGATTGGTCCGTATGCGTACTGGCACTGTATACTATGGAATGAGGTAGTTAATTTGGACACTACGAAGTATACGCGAGTATTTGCGTACTACTCTAGTATAGATTGGAAAGCCTTAGAAAAAAAAAAAAACAACCGACTTCAAAAAAACACTACAAAGTGAAAAATAACTTTAATTTCGGAAGTCGGTGTCTTTGGTTTTGAATTTTCGTTCTATGTCACCGACTTCCGAAATTAAAGTTATTTTTCACTTTGTAGTGTTTTTTTGAAGTCGGTTGTTTTTTTTTGTAAAAAGTTTTTATTTTTGACTTTTTAGTTGTGATACACCTACCCCACACAAATTCGAATACCAATACCTGCTATGTAAATAACAGTGACAGGAAGTTATTATATCATTCACATACTAAGTGACGAAAAAATGCGTATTATTGAGGCTAACTCAAAAACTACCCAAACAAAGTTAATAAAATTTATATGGGACCACCTCTGAAAAAAATAATCATCAAAATCAATTTATAATTGATGGAGTAATCGCGTAACAAACATACAAAAAAAAAAAAAAAACAACATACAATCGAATTGAGAACCTCCTCCTTATGGAAGTCGGTTAAAAAGTGATTTCCAATCTATACGCGATTAGTTTCACATCCTTGCGTTCTGGCCTTGTATAGAATGGAAAGACGCCGCGAAGCCTGTGCTGTTATTAATCTATCAATATTGTTTTTCGATGTGATTTAGTGTGATGATAAAAAATACTAGCTGCTTCTTCTCATTACGCTGCTTCTTCTCATTACGCTGCTTCTTCTCATTACTTATACTATCTTCAAGATGATGATGCTGTTTATTTTTCAAAATTTTATCATTTTATCGAAAATCTTGTCGGACCCGGACGCGCAACTTATGTAACTCCCTAAAATCGTTGGAATCCTTATACTAAACAGCGAGAAATCCAGAAATCCATCTTTCTGTCTTGAGCTGCTGCAGCAGTCAAAGCCTACTGTTTTTTTTTTTTTTTTTCTAGGGCGTCTTATCTTAGTTCCTGAAACCGTGGCTATTTAACCGGTGAATCCTGTGGTTGCCTTAAGCTACTACACTCAAAGCCTCCAGCCAGGGCACACATAAACTAAGCTAAAAATAGATAATACTAAAAAAGCACACATCCCTCCCATATGATCCCTCTAAGCCTAGAAAGAGAAGGAACTACTTAGTCGCTCCAACTGTCAAGGTTAGATCTACTTTCGCTAAAAGACAATACTCAAGGCAATCTTCTTACCTATACAACTTGCTGAATAAAGAACTACGTATATACTCCTTGAAGCTCCGCGACTGTAAAAGAGTTGTAACCGAATGGCTCAAGACTAAAACCTACGACGATGTTGAGTCTTTTGTATCTACGCTTCAATAACCAAATTACTTGCATTTGGGTTGTTGTGTACAAGGTTAGTGGAAGAAGTTGTATTTGGCTTCTTCCGATCCCAAGACATTGTCGCAGGGCTATCCTACAACCTACAACCTACATTCTGCAGTTGAGCTTGCACTTACACCTAAACTGTGTCCTTACCCAGAGAACCCAGATATTATCTACCTAATTGCCAAATCTCATCCGGATCTGTTCAGCCATTTCGGCGTGAAGTCGTAACAAGCAAACAAACAATGCAAACACACAAATTCCTAATAAACAAATACATTCTCGTATCTATTTTTATGTTGAGCAGGATATTAAACGACAGTATAACTCTAAATATTCTAACTATAATTCACGCACTACACACCCTCACACTTCACACTCTCACCCATACTCACACATAATCACTCACCCATACTCACACATAATCACACGTAACACGCGACTTGGCTCTTTTCTATGCATAACTCTCACTCATTTACCCTTTCAATTGTTTAATTTTAAGTTACCCATTTAATTTATTTTATTTTACTGCATGTTTACATTGTCTACACTGCTCAATTACATAAGATGATGATAAGTGGAAGCGCGGAGTCTCCTAACACAAGCAATTCCTTGCTTAAAAGGTGATCTCCGATCATATGTATGTAAATGCCTTTTTGTAATTGAAATAAATATTTTGTATTTTGTATTTTTTTGTATTTTTTGTAAAAAGCTTAGGATAAACGCTCGCTAAGGGCACCCCCTGTGGTCAGGGTCAGGATGACTGGACCAAGAGCGATTTTTAAAGTTTGAGCAATACCAAGTTTTAGTACCTATTTGGTACTATTTGGTACCAGACATCAAATAATTGGTACCTCGCTAAAGAGGGAAAACTATTACGAGGAAAGTGGCCAGCCATTCTGACTTCAGAATGGCTGGACCAAGTCGACTTCACCTAGTTGTAGGTGCTATAACTAGTTCATCTTTTCGTTAAAATTTAGTACCTCATTGGTACCTCAACATATGTTTTTCTTAAATTTTTTCGATAAGCCAAAAATAAGTTACACCTACAAGAAGTTTTGCATGTAATCTGGAGCACGTTGATTTCACCTAGTTGTAGGCGTTATAATTAGTTCATCTTTTCATTAAAATTTAGTTCCTCATTGGAACCTCCACATATGTTTTTCTTAGATTTTTTCGATAAGCCAAAAATAAGTTACACCTACAAGAAGTTTTGCAAATATAATAATGTTTATTTTTGTACTAAGAAAATTACCGAAAATAAATCATAACACATAAAAATTACGTATAACATATTTATTCATTGATTGACACATTAATATTTTTTTGCATATAAATAACAGTGTGCATACATTTTGTTTTTACTAATTGTGATTCTACTTGACATGTCGTCGTAACATTGCCATTTGGACCCTCTGCGGCAATGTGATTTGTAATGTCCCACGCCTTTCGGAGTCGGAGGTGGTACAAATTCTATAACAGACAAAAGGTGGTACCTACTCTATTCCTTTTAATGTTATATTTTTAGGTTAATCATTAATGCAAATTTCGACGTCAGACATGGGCTCAAAAGTAGCAATATCTTTCAAATTATAATCTAAGCACCTTATGCCTTGACAACCAGAAATTCTACAACTCGACATATTTCTGTCACTGTTTAGCATTGAATTTGCAGACTCACTTAAGCACATTTGTATAGGATTCTTTTATCTCTGCACTGTATATTTTTTCTAACAATATTTTTTCAAATATATATGCAACATTGCATTCACAGTTCACGTAAACTTTATCACTATCTTTCGACATTTGACGAAGTAGGGACTGATATTTCCGAATCAAAAGTTCTTTTCACTATATTTGACCATAGAGAGATGTCCCACAAGCTGTTCTCTTCACATCACAATTAGTAAAAACAAAATGTATACACACTGTTACTTATATGTAAAAAATATGAATGTGTCAATCAATGAATAAATATATACGTAATATTTATGTGTTTCGGTAATTTTCTTACTACAAAAATAAACATTATTATATATGCAAAACTTCTTGTAGGTGTAATTTAATTTTGGCTTATCGAAAAAATTTAAGAAAAACATATGTTGAGGTACCAATGAGGTACTAAATTTTAACGAAAAGATGAACTAGTTATAGCACCTACAACTAGGTGAAGTCGACTTGGTCCAGCCATTCTGAAGTCAGAATGGCTGGCCACTTTCCTCGTAATAGTTTTCCCTCTTTAACGAGGTACCAATTATTTGATGTCTGGTACCAAATAGTACCAAATAGGTACTAAAACTTGGTATTGCTCAAACTTCAAAAATCGCTCTTGGTCCAGTCATCCTGACCCTGACCCCCCTGTGGGGTACGAGCCTCGGCTTAGGGCGTTATCCGGAGGGAGGACATCAAAGGTTTTCCCGGCAGTGAGACAAAACGGGCTTATAAAAAATCCCATGTGAATAAGTTTCTTATCCATGTAAGTAAGGTCTTGGGTAGGTAAATCCTTGTTTCCAATTGATATTATTTCCACTTAAACAAACATCAACTTTACGTGAGTGTAAATAAAGTTGATTTTAGACTAATTCTTTGAAAATGTCATAAAAATATGAAGTTGTAGCGCAAACTGAACCTTATGTGTAGGCATTACAGTTGTTTTTGCTAAAACTCGTGTTATTAAAAAAAATTGTACTGTTACCTGGCCGCAGTTCGGTCGTCATGCTCATAGAAGGTTCCCCTCTTGGGGATGTACTGCGGGTTGCTTCTGTCTTCATCGTCGTCTACCCTGCGTTCGGTCTCCTGTAACGATAAACAGACTTAATTTACTAAATGCACTATTTTATCACTCAAAAAACCTAGGAGTTTATTTATAAACGTTGCTTAAAGTTATGTGACGTTCAAATGTCAAAAAAATATGGTTAAACAGTGGTTATCATTACTTATCTACAAGCAACGTTTATGAATACCCTCCATTCCTTTTTTTTTTTGTGGGTGGGAAATTATCAAATAACCAGAGCGGGAGGGCGTGTCAGACTCTTACTGACTAAAACCCACCCGTGTTTCTTCGGTTGCCATGTTGCCGGGGGCCACGATGTCCCTATCGGTTTTCATCGAACCCCCGGCAGGCATTGGCCCTAGCAGACCCCGTCAATTCTGCTGACATCTCTTTGAGGCGCGCGTGGAACACAATGCGCCGTCGACCCGGGCTTGGTCCTTATGGGACGGCGAGCTACCCATTGCTCACCGTCCGCAAGCCCGCGCCTGCAGTGGCCGGAAATCGGCTCGCGATTCCCGCCCCGGGCGTCTCCTCCATACCCTTCCATTGCTTGGCACTCTTTGGATCACAATCCGAAGAATACGAAAAAATAAGTTTGAAAACGAGTGTTGGGACTCTAGTGAAGTTGGGCAGGGCACCAGTACTATTCTGTAACCGCCGCAGGAGACGGCCAAGGCGTCGGGAGTCGCAGGACAATTCCCGGCCGCCATAGACGCGGGCTTACGGACGGTGAGCAATGGGTAGCTCGCCGCAGATTAGTACAGAAGGCGCACTTCGCAATTTAGGTATGAAACTACAAGTAGGTACGCGGCGAGCTCGTTTTGTCGAATTCAGTGAGCGTAACGTAGTCAGAAGATTTAGAGTAACGCGATAGAAAGAGAGGCAATTTCTAGATGAATATAAGTGTAGGTAATTAGCGCTGTGCGACCTGAATTGCACTTTATTATGTCGTAGCAAGTCGCTTTTTATTTAAATGATTTTGCGGAGTAAACCGTCTGTATTTACTGTGCTACCACATCAAACATACGAAACTGACAACTCACAAAGTGACGCTACAAAACCGAATGAACAAAAATACAAAATAAACATCACAATTGAAAAAATAAATAAAAAATACAGCACATACCAAGCAGCTGTGTTCGCATAAAAACTACAATTTGCATTCATCTCTATACCTATCAAAAGAAACTTATTTATGAAGCACATTTATACATTAGCATATAGACTGTTTTCTTTAGCCTTGGTCTAGTGACCGTAAAGCAAACCTGATTTCTTGTATGTATTTATAATATGGATATTGGGCTTTACATGTTAAGGCTAGCTGTGCACCGGTTCTATACGGAATCGGATGACGGACGATGTTTGTATGTATACAGTTCAGCTTTTGTTTTAGGTAGGGCATCTCGTAGTGGATCTCTGAGATCATGACTACTTAACCGGGCTTTCCTGTGGATGCCTTAAGCTACTACACTTAAAACCTCCAGCCAGGGGTTATTCAACTATGCTAATTAAAACTAGGTGAACGCTCGCTAAGGGCACCCCCTGTGGGGTACGAACCTCGGCTTAGGGCGTCAAACGGAGGGAGGACGGGCTGGATGAAAGTTTTGATCATGATTATTAGTCGGGGAATTTAAAGCTACGTGCTCAGCTGCAATAAGCTGGCACCTCGTTATCGAGCAAGGGTCGGGAGGGAGTATCATTTACTCGGGGACGCGGTCGCGATCGCAAAAGACCGCGGCGGCGAGATCGGAATGACGGGAGGCGTCTGTTTTTGTACACTGTGCTGGTTTCCCTACTGCTCTCCTGGAGGGTAATGGGTTCGTCAGGGTCGGTAAGGATACAGTTCAGCCAAAAGCTAAATTAGGCTGGACTTATAAGAAGGTTGTTACAGATAGGTAACGACAGTGTAATTATTGCATATTCATATCACAACTCTGTACCTTCAGTGAAAAGTGATATATCTTGACATATAAGTCAAGATATATCACTTTTCACTGAAGGTACAGAGTTTTAATATTCTTACACTAAGTTTAACAGCAAAAAAATTGCAATTTTTTGGTCTATTTGGTATCCCTCTAAGATTAAAATTGAGCAAGCTTATTTTGGTGTAAAGTGCTGTAACTAAGCATTTTTTACATTTATTAATGTGTAATAAAATACATTTTAAATAATATCAATGTGAACTGAACAAATATTTCAAGTACCTTAGTGTATATTAATACAAATGTATGTGACTCTTATTACACGATCTATGTGAATTAGTACAAACTGATACATTTACATATAATCATCCAATACCAACCAATAAATAAATAATGTGTCAAATGGTTCAAGTAATTTTAAATTAATTTACACACATTACGACTTTAATATTGTTGTGTTATGTGATACAACTGGCTTTCTTTTTAAATTATAAAAAAACTATACAAATTAATCTGTTTCTTCTTACACTAAATCGTGCTCTAAGATATTGTTTACCAATGTCAGTAATCAGTACTCATTTTAGTGAATTAGACAAAGAGTCAGATTTTTTTAAAACTTAAACATTAATTTTCTCAAAATCATGATTTTCCAGTTACATCACTTTTCACTGAAGGTACAGAACTGTCACTATTCAATTTTGACAGCTGTATAAAATAGCCACAACACGGCAAATCGTTGTAACTGCGTTAATGTACTTAACAATTAATATCCCTGATCGTATGTAAAATCTAAAACAAAGCGATTTTGGTCTCGAAATTGTAAGGAAACCATAGCCGTAACCGCTAGCGGGGTTGCATAGAACGGAACTGGGTTTATTTCAATGCAGCAGAGATCATTTGCAAACAGTGTTGCTTGTAAATTATGTTTGTGCAACTACCCACATACTACAGGCTTGTCACTCCATCCGATATATAAAATGCAAAGTGCTCAAATGAGCATTGACTTTGCCCATCAACCACAATCCGACAAAATGACATTGAAGGGTCCGGCAAGAAGAGTTGGACGATTATTGCCAGATACCGGATCTGAGCTGTGCAAAAACACCCTTATAATAGACAATTATTAAAAACCGGTTGATATTATAATGGACCTTTAGAGAGATAAATACATAATTATATGGGCACGGGTCGGTAATGTATTATGTCCTTTCAATAAGGTTTTTTATAAGGGTAGCTCTGAAGGCCAACGGTGTATTTTAGTTCTGGTGTAATGTAACGAGACTGCCTCATTGTTCTAGGTCGTCGTTGATCGCCTCGTTGATCTAGGATTCCCAGTACCCTAATTGCGTGATACACGATCAATCATAATTTGTTTCGATTTGAAACAGATTGCTAACCCATTGCTTCATAAGTTGGAAAAAAAAAACGCAATGAATGTTGTTGAACTGTCAAAATTAAACAAATTAGTTATAAAATCGTTTACGAAAATAAGTTACGCAATTAGGGTACAGGTCAGACAAATATTTATTGGGTTTTTCCATCAGAAATTTCTCATTTTCTGTAGTTGTGCCCGTTTGATGGCAATAGGCTCGCCCCCTATTACATAGGACTATTGACTTGTTGCGAACCTGAACACGGCGTGATGCCACGCCGAGCGCCGGACGCAGAGTGTAGTGTGGGATGTGTGTGTGTGGTTCGCGACAAGTCAATCGCCATCCTGAGGATGCCTCGTTGAGAGATGAAACACGTGTCGATTTCTTTCAGGGTTTTTATGACTCTTCAGGAGTAGTTAAGCGAAACAGGTTACTAAATATATCTAAGTCTATTGTATTTTATAATGGATTTCCGCAAGGTCACGCCTGAATCAATTAACTATATTAAATGACCACTTCTCAAAATGCTTCAAAATACTCCTATGCTTTAGTATTGCCAGTGTTTTCATGTATAGTCGTAGGGAAAATCATTATATGTGGCGTAGTTATCACTTCTTTTTAAATGAGTCATTGGGTTAAATAATAATTGCAACAAATCAACCTTTAAACCGCTGAAGTGATAACATATGAACTTAGAAATAGTGTCAAGTTTACTAACAATCTAAAGGGAAATGATTATTTACATATTAGCTAATTAATTAGCGTTTATAAACTACGATAAGAAACCCCGAGGGAGACGTATAACCAGACGAATAGATGGATAAGGAGTCTGTGACGTGCAAGTCGTGCAACCATATTTGAAAAAATAAGTTGGAAAACGGGTGATCGGACTCGAGTGAAGTTGGGGAGCACACATGGCAAGGCTTAGTAATGACAGAAGGAGTAAGATGGTGACCGAATGGTAACCAAGAAATGTATGTAGGCGTGTCGGTAGTCCGGCGATGAAATGGGCAGACGACATTGCGGGTAAAACCCGAGTGGGTAAACTCCATGATTGCTTAATATGATCGAAAAAATTTCAACTCAACAACGTAAATAACGCAATGAATGTTGTTGATCTCTCTGTATCTGACTAATAGAGTCTGACCACGTCAAGACTGCATAAGTTAAAAAAACGGTGGAATTTGAAAATCAATAGACGGCAACACCATCCTGTCCTACGAAAAAAGAATTTGATACTTTGTTTTTGTTAGGTTATTTTGTTTATATTCTGATTTATTCCTGGTAAAGAATAGTCACTTTAGCACGATGCAGTTTGGATTTGATACAGTTTTGTCATCGTATGGAGGTAGAGTATGGGTACGACATAGTCTTATTACACATACCTAATCTATTATGTGAAACTGACATAACTGACTGATGTAAAAGTAAACCATATATTAAAAAAATTGGGGTTGCCCAGTTATTCCATTGCAGACTAAGCGTGGCCAGACTCTAGAAGAAAATGAAATGAAATTGTTTATTCTGTAAATAGGATATCGGAATCACTTTCGGAAATCTTTTCGTTCGGCGTTTCCTATCTGACTACTCTGAGAAGAAAGGCCGAAACAAACTCAGAGGTCGCTGTCTCTTTTAAAGTCCAGACATAATCTTGGTCAGGCCATATGAGGATCATGTAGATTAGTGTCTGAAATGGTCTTTTGAGGAAAGAACCACATAAATAGAAATAAAGAAATACCGAAAGTAACTTAACGAGTTCATTGTCTCTATTAAAAGTTCAAACATTGTCATGGTCAGATCATGTGTGGACCATGCAGCCTTTTCAACTAAAATATCGTGTATAACGCGCAATGAACGAGATAAATAGATCAAACTGAAATTGTATCCAATAAATAATAGCCGTCGGAATAGAATGGCAGATATTAAATGGCCACCATTGTACTGAAGTTAGAAACCGTTAGTGCCGGTCAAAGCAGTTTTGTTTGTTTTGATCTCAGATGTAGGACAAAATAAAGATAATATCTAGACTTCAGAGCACCTTCAGAGTAAGTATAGGTTTCATTTGGCAGTCAAATCATGACTCGACATTTTCTTATCGTAAGTAAATATACTTACAGTTATATTAATTGGGAATAGAAAAAGTCTGTTCGATATGTCGTTTATTTGTCTACACTAAAGATTTGTATTTTTGAATGTTTTTGAAGTTTACTCCTTAAGAAACGATTTTCATATTAAGCCCGCGCTATGAAAATTTTATGAGGAGTAAAATCGAGCGTTAACTAAAAGTGAGGCGTTACGTTCCTTTGAATAACCGTATAAAAAAAAGTGAGTTTTCAAGTTACGTAATTATGACAATTTCATTTTGGTAAAAATTCCTACTAAATTAACTTTTAACGCTGTTAATGGATTAAAATAAGTATTTTAAGACGAACCTCATATGAATCCACCTGAGATCACAACATAAAAATGCTTGTAAATATGTGAACACCATGTATCCATTACATAATTATTTTTTCTGTCATTGCTTCATTTTTAATTATTTTTACCTATTGTGGTATAGTAATCTTATTCCAGGTGCATCGTCTTCACATATAATTAATGTATACATAATATTGTAAAACATTTTAAAAGAGTAACGGTGGAGTTTCTTGCCCATTCTTCTCCATACGAAAACTACCTTTTGGAAGGGGCGACTAGAATCAATCAATCAATTTTTTGTTTTTGACGTTCAAAAGTGCCTTTTTGTGCCAATTGAAATAAATTATTTGACTTTGAATAACAATTTCTTACTGAAATCTAATTAGACGTAAAAATTCTTAGGAGTAACCTCCAGTAGTGCGTCGGAGCTGACACCATTTTTTTTGTTTGTAATGAATAAACTCAAAAACTACTGGACCGATTTTAAAAATTCTTTCACCTGTAGAATTTTATGCAGGGACATCGACGCGAAATCTTTCGTAGGTTATTTAAAAAAACAGCTGTTCCATACATTTTGACCGCGTAGGTATTGTACTTTTCTATGAAACATCAGATTATTTCGATGAAAAACTTCAACGCAGGGGGGTTCAGAATCATGTCCTGAATCAATGGATTCAGTTTTCGCGTCGATGTCCCTGCCACCCTGTATTATCAGTGAGTAACATAGGCTATAATTTACAAAGATATCAGGCGGGCGAAGTCGCTGGCGGAAGCTCTTGTTGAATATTAAGATTGTTATCATTGTTTATTTACAGCAATATCACCTAATTCTATTGAGGTGTCTTCTTACTATTCATAAGAATTGGCAATATGAAGAGCGACATCGAGATAAGTGGAAGGAGTGGGTCAGTACAACCTCGTAAAAAAAAAAAAACAAAAGAAAAATACAATGGACTTACCAACATTTTGCAACTGAAAAAATGCGAGTGACCACCTCCAGGGGTGATGTTATTGTAAGAAGCATTAATACATTTATAGCCGACGTTCGCACGGACGATAATAAAATCGTGGCGATTTTTTTTCGTGTACTTCATTTTCAACACTCTTAGGTATTAGCGCCGAGGGTTGAAAATCTAGTGCGCTATAAAATCCCGCCGCGATTTTATTACGTCCGTGCGACCGACGGCTAAGAGTTTGACCGTTCTGATGGTCAAACAAGATCACGTGTATGTCCTAAAGTGTTCCCCTCCTGTTATTTTCACAAAAGGGTTAACAGAACGGACATTTAACGTTCCGAGATCTCTTGTGTTCATCTGTTCAAGTCCATCCTCTCTGTGTAGTCAAACTGGATTGCTATTTATGTAATTATTTTATTTAATAACAGATTCAACATTATGTTGTGGTAATTGCAAGATCATGGACACGTTATTTTAGTGAGAGACCATGAGAGTGGCTGAGCGGTTGGATAACCGTGCATCCGGTCCTAGTGTCGATTCTTCCATTCGGACGGAACAAATTTATGTAAATGGCAGACTTTGCAATAATTATAATATCTTTCTTTGTCGCACGCGAGTTTACATACAAGCGTAATGCAACTCAAGAAGTAATCGTGAATTATAAAATTTTGGATTGCGGTTTTGGATGAAATTTGGCACATGGGTAGACCCTGACCTGGGTTAGGACATAGGATAATTTTGCCGTTCTCCACGCGGACAAAGCCGCGGGTAAAAGCTTATATATTTGATTTGTGCCTCGGAGAGCACGTTAAGTTGTTGGTCCTGCGCCTGCTCTCCCCGGTCGTGTCGGATTGCCGTCCCATCGGATTATAAAAGTCAAGGAACAGAGAGTGCACCTGTGTCTGCGCACACACGCCTGCACTATAATGTCTCCTGGTTCCAGGCTAATCTCCGTTGAGATTGGCCACTGTGACCGAAATTGGTCGAGAGGATAATTATTATTTTTCAAACATCTTTGACACATCTCGGGACCCTGGGGTCCCGGACCTTTGGAAGGCGTACGAGGGGCCGAAGCTAACTCGCAGAGGCCCGTTAGACATTTTGAATTAAATGAGGCACCAACCGACGATTATCCCTGTTCGCGCTATGCAAGTGCACCAAAGGACAACCCTCGGTTGGTGCAGGACTATTGTAGGATATGGAAACAAAGATATTGGACTACTGGTTTGAGTGGCTAAGTGAACTGGTTATATAGAACTATGGAAAGACTATGCCTGACCAATATTCTATATAAAATACACAGGTAAAATGGCAGAGGGTATCTTGCACACTCAATAATGGGCCCCCGAAAACGGTCGCTAGCACTAAGTGTCGTAGCGACAAGGGGACAACATGTCCTGAGGTGCTTATGAGGAGTGGAGAGGTATTCCACGGCTATCAGGACAATCCCGGAAGTACGGTCAAGACCCCTACCAACATCTTACTGGAATACTTCCTTCCTCCGCACACGTTTGCTCTTACGAATCTCCACTCAAGCCAGCCAATTAAGGCAAGAATGAGGTGGGAGCTCCGTTCTTCGTCAGTGTTCACTCCAACCGGCCAATAAAGGCAAGCCAGAGGTGAGGAACAAAACTTCTCCCGGGAGATAGGGTCCGTGGGGTCCCTACTGCCCAACAGCTCGCCACATGCTGCCCTGCGGTTATTATTATTATTATATTTGGACGTCATATTCGTTTCAACTTATGTTACATTTCATGTACTGAACGTTTCAGGTATACGTACAAATCCGTAGCCGACCGCAGGCGGCAGCAGTAGGCGACGTATCGCCGCGACACGACTGGTTTCTATGTACTTCTATGAATACGACGTATCACCTAGAAGAAGGTATTTCATAGAAATACATAGAAACCAGTCGTGTGGCGACGACACGTCGCCTGCTGCGGCCGCCTGCCGTCGGCTACGGATTTGTACCTTAAGATTTGGAGAAATCGTTGTGCAGTTCAGAATGCAAAGATCATAAAAATTGCTGACTAATGTCTTTTGGCATACTGTAGTCACACAAATTGTTTATTATTTTAAGTCAATATACGTTCATGGCTAATTTAACACCACATTGTAACACTTTCTGATTAATTAAAATAATTATGATATGAAAGTGTACACAATTTGTATACGTTGTCATAGACAACAAGATATAGAGATTCTCTTTGGGAGAAGACAGACCTACACATTTGAAAATGGTCATCTTTCATCATCATCATTTCAGCTGAAAGACGTCCACTGCTGGACCTCCCCCAAGCACCGCCACTTTGACCGATTCTGTGCTTTCTACATGTAGCGGAATCCTGCGACCTTCACAAGATCATCGGTCCACCTTGTGGGAGGCCTTCCAACGCTACGTCTTCCGGCACGCAGTCGCCACTCCAGAACCTTTCGGCCCCATCGGCCATCCGTTCTGCGAGCAATGTGCCCTGCCCAATTGCCACTTAAGTTTGGCAATTCTTCGGACTATGTCGATTACCTTGGTTCATTTCTGATTCGATCACGTAGGGAAACTCCAAGCATAGCCCTCTCCATTGCCATTTGGGTGACTTTTAGCCTTCTAATAAGGCCCACTGTGAGCGACCACGTTTCAGAGCCATATGTCATCACTGGCAACACGCACTGGTCAAAGTCTTTCGTCTTGAGATACTACGGTATGTGGGACGAGAAGATATTGTGTAGCTTCCCGAACGCGCTACCCAGCCGAGTCGGATTTGACGATTGACCTTTCTCGAAGTTGGACCTATCGTTTGTCATAGGCAACAAGACATAGAGATTCTCTTTGGGAGAAGACATATGTTTTGTCTCTTTGTGACGGCATAAAAAAAACACAGCATGTTCATTTTTAACTTGATAAAATTGCAGTACGTCTTGAATGAATCAATCAATATTATTCTGATTCACCAATAAGATTATATAAATCATTATGACTATGTAAAAAGGTAATTCCCCCTAGATAAATTCACTATTTGTTTATGATACTTTATAATTCTCTACGGAGGAATGATATCATACTGTTGCAACATGAATGAGTTCAGAGATAACAATCATATGCATGAATATATAAATTACTAGTGTCTGCCGCGACTTCGTCCGCGTGAAATTTCTTGTTTTCATAAAATATCTGGACGACCTTTTTTTTGAACGACGTTTTCTAAAAACGAAACCTAGCTAGATCGATTTATCGCCCCGAAACCACCTGCATACTAAATTTCATGAAAATCGTTGGAGCCGTTTCCGTGATTCAGATTGACCCCATACATACATACGAGAATTGCTCGTTCAAAGGTATTAGATGAGGAGTAACAGATCAAAGTGTATTAACTCCACCCACCGTAATAAGAATAGTACAAACGGATTTTTTATCTATTTCAAACCTTGTTACTAATGTCAAATTATGACGCACCAAACTGTATTACTTTTTATTATATAAAAGAACCAAAAGTGTACATCGTTTCAAACAATATTAAATCCAGGTTCGTTGCCTTTAAATTATTATGGATAGTATTATGGATTATGCCTTTATCTCAAAAGTTACATTGACGGAGTTAATACACTTTGATCTGTTACTCCTCAGATATATCCTATTACACTCGGCAATAGGAGGGGATCGTGGCTAAGTAATAACAGCCGCACGGTTCGATCCATCAGGTTAAGCTACGCTTTCCAGGGTTGGGCTGTGGATGGGTGACCATCTTAACATACCGAGACTCCTCCTCCGTGCCTCGGAAAGCACGTTAAGCCGTTGGTCCCGGCTGTCATTCGTGGATCTTTGACAGTCGTTACGGGTCGCCAGAAGCCCGAAAGTCTGACATCCAGTCTTACCGAGGGTTATCGTATTACCCAGTTACTGGGTTGTGGAGGTCAGATAGGCAGTTGCTCCATGTATAAGACGGTATTTAACTGCATCCGTTTAGACTGCAAGCCGACCCCAACATAGTTGGGAAAAGGCTTAGCAGACACCCGGCAATACTGTAGCTTCTTTAAAACTATACAAATATTTTTCATACTAATAATATTATAAAGAGGTATTTGTGAGTTTTTATGTATGTACGGGCTAATCTTCGGAACTACTGATTCGATTCCGAAAAATCTTTCACTAATGGCACTAAACATGGTCTTTGACAATTCAGCAGAGATCCACGCTCGGGGTTTGCCAGAGCTATGGAACGGAGTATTCTTGGTATTAAACTTGTGGACCGGGTTAAGAATACAATTGTTGTATTCTTAAGGTTCCATCACTAAAATAACTGATGTCACTCGGAAAGCTGCCACGCTTAAATGGAATTGGGCTGGACACATCTGCCGCATGTCAAACGATCAATGGGCCAAACTTACGACCCAGTGGGTCCCGCTTAATGGCCAACGACATCGCGGCAGGCCCAGACGGAGATGGCGGGATGAGCTGGACTCCTTTAAGAAAGATTGGTCCTTGGAAGCTCTGGACAGAGAGAGGTGGAAAGAGGGTAGGGAGGCCTTTGCCCAGCAGAGGAACAATAATGGCTAAGAAAAAAAAAATGGCAGGTACAGTATTGCCAAGTGTCTAACTTCCTAACTAAAATTATAAATGCGAAAGTAAATTTGTTTGTTATACTTTCACGCTAAAACGGCTGAACGGATTTGGATGAAATTTGGTACATGGGTAGACCATGACCCGGAGGAGGCCATAGGCTACTTTTCATCCTGGATCACAGACGAAGTTCCGGGCAACTGCTAGTAGGATATATTTTATGTTTAAGGGGGGTGCGCTAAGATAGCCTGCGAAAATCAAATTTTCTTTTGTTTTTTGCAATTTGCAGATCAGTGTCAGGTTGTATGTAGATTAAAATATGATTCGCGACCGTAACAAATATGGCTTTACAGAATTATAATCCTGATAATCAGCAATACAACTTCATTAGTTAGCATCATCCTCAAATGTCTTGATTTCTTGAAATAGTCATTCAATAGGATTACATGAACTTGGAGAGTCGTATTGATGATTTTTATGATTATGATTCTATAAATAAACATTTGACTGCCTCGTTGGGTTAGTGGTCGCAAGCGCTACTGCTGAGCATGAGGTCCTGGGTTCGATTCCCGGGTCGGGCAAAGTGTTATTGGGTTTTTCGATGTGAAATTTCTCAGTAGCAGCTCAGAGTCTGAATTTGTGCCCGGTTGATGGCAATAGGCTCGCCCCCTATTACATGGGACTTAAACATAACTGGCGAAATGTGGGTGTACCTGCTACAGGGACACTTCTGCCCAACCCTTCGGGGAAACAAGGCGTGATGTTATGTTATGTAAATAAACATTTGATACGGCCGCGAATCATATTTAGATCAACATACAGCCTGATACTGACCTGCAAATTGCAAAAAAACGTAAGATAATTTTAATTTCGCGAGATGCACTGGTGCTTTCGCCTTAAACGAGTCAAGTCGCAGGCATAAGCTAATGTAAGTCCACAACGAAAACTAGGTCATAAAGTACATTTTATAAATAGAGTAAGTTTATTTATATCTTCTGTCTTTTCAAGGGCAGCAGAGTTTTGAGATGACTTATAAGTGTCGAGATGACCTGGTTTGTTTTGTTTTATGAAAACGACATAATAGATAGTTAATTGCAGTGGTATTTTAAGAATATTAAGTAGTAAGGTATTGTTTACAACTGATTTTGTTTAGAAGAGTTCGAATACCTCACTTAATTCTAGTATCAACATGATTTGGCAAATTTTTGTATGAGATTTCTGAAGTAAATGACCAGATGTATGAACGTAAACGAAGCAAAAGGAGTATGTAAGAATCGTAGCAGGTGGCTTTCTGTAGTTTTTGCCTGACCCTTTGGAAAGGAAGTGTGAGTTTATGTTTAAGGTAACTCACCTTCAGAAATACATACAAGTTTAAAAAATCTGTATTATTTTACTTGAATTTTATTCTTCTACTTCTTTTCGTGTGATTTGTGACTAACCTCGTGTCAGAGTAATTTTATTAGAGAAATATACTTTTAATAAAGTGCGTGTGTTTTGTGTTTATGTATGATAATCCAAATTTTAATAATTGAACTTCATAAACAAGATAAATAAAAATTTCTCAATTTTTTTATCGTGATTTGAATGCGCTTTTTGGCAAAAAAAATTAAGCCACATTTCAAGCCAAAATAGCTATTTATGCATCTTAACTCATACTAATAAAAAACCCAAGTTAATTTTGGTACTATTTACTACCATGGAAAATATTGCAATGAGTAAGTACTTGCACATCTGAAGCGAATAAAATCTTAATATATATAAATTACGTGTCACGTTGTTTGTCCGCGATGGGCTCCTAAACTACTTAACCGATTTTAATCAAATTTGCACACCGTGTGCAGTTTGATCCAACTTGAAAGATAGAATAGCTTACATCTTAATTTAGGAAAAAAAAAGATATGAAGAAAAATTATGTTTTTATAAATTATGGTAGGGTAGGTAGGGTAGGTAGGGTAGGTGGGGTAGGTGGGGTAGGTGGGGTAGGTAGGGTAGTAAGATGGTCCACCCAAAACAATATACACATAAACATTTATATGGCAAAACAACGTTTGCAGGGTCAGCTAGTAATATTATAATTATTAGCGCACACATGTTTTAAGGTCCTACCTACTTCAAGAAGAAAGTTTGATATTCCTTTTATTTCTAAAATCTAATGCCAACATACAATATTTGCAGCAGGTACTAACTAATAGATATTAGTTCCCAACTAATTAGTGTCAATGACCCAGTCAGAGGGCACTACATAAAGTTTATAAATTAACCAATCATAGACTCTTTCACTATTCATGTTTACTTATTAAATATTTACAAACATCAAAAGAGGTTTTCAATTATTTTGATTAGAATAATTGGATATACAGGTAGTCTTAAAAAGTACAAATTTTACTTATGAAAAGTTCGATATTAGTATAGTAGTAAAAGTGACTGTACCTTGTTCTCAGAATCCTGGTCAGAATGCTCAGAGTCACTCCCCTGGGAGTCATAATCCGACTCGTGCTGGCCACCATCCTGTAAACACCCTTCCACCTTTAGCAACTGCATTTTACACACAAAACTCTTTTTGTTTACAACCTACGTGGCGGCTACGTTTCTAAAATTAAAGTCTAAACACATCGGCGGCGTTTCAGTGAGTGGTGCCCAATTCGTGACCTCAATAGTACTAAAAGAAATGGACATTCCGTCACGCGAACGACCGAGAGAAAGTAACCCGTAATACTTTTTAGCGCCAAAACGAAAGTTTACGCTGTTGTGACTAGACCCAGTACTTACGTTCCCTGAGTTATTAAGCCCGATATCCTGCGATGCGTCCGAATATTCTCCGGAATCTTCGTGATCTCGTCTCCTAGCCACGGACGTCATATCGGCGTCCTCTCTCGTAACCTGCAGAACTTCCAGTTTGACGGCTTTCTTGTATTATTAACGGATAAAATGCAGCGTAATCGTGCTCGATATACCGTCTCTAATAAGAAATCCCCTCTCGTTTTACGAAAAATGAAATGAAAGAACGTCAAAACAAGGGGAATCTAGCGGCCATAAAAAAGCCGCGTTTCGTTTATCGCTGAGTTGATTACTGAATAGTGAATACCGATTATCTGAAGTCAAGAAATAACGAGAATTAAAAAAGTGGAAACTTATAAAATACTATAAAGATTAACTATTTATTTTCAAGTCTTATAACGTCACTTTTTATTACTGTTCCAAATATTTCGAAAAAAAAATATTGTTAATTTTATTGGATGTGCAACGAAACGCATCGTATGAACTAGGCAACATTATTTTAAACGTCATATTGGAAGAAATTCGCGACAGGAGTGTTTACTGCTAGTCTGTTCTGGGATTTTCGGGGTGCCGAGGTTGGCGCGGTTACTAGCCACAAGATTTTTGCAACATGAAAACATGAATAAATAAAAATACAAGCGCATGAACTGTGGTTTTCTGCTGTGTCTGATTTTTGAGTACCCTATCGGTTTTGCGATAACCGCACATGGCAAGAACCTTAGGTGGCCTCGGGGGCTCGGGCTAACACTATGCTAATGAGAATTAAACAAATTGGAGTTAGGAACTCTGTTTCCAATATAATTATCATCATCAATGTACAGACGCCAGCACATCAAGCTACCCGAAACTGTCAAATTTTCCCAATCAACTTTGAACTTTAAACGTCAGCGATAAAGTTGAAAATCTTTTAAATAAATTTGACAGATTGTAGTAGCTTGATGTGCTGGCGTCTGTACTCTGTGATTATCACATGTTCAATTACCAAAAACAGAGTTGAAATGCGCAGGACATGTCCCACTTCAGAGTTCTTCAACCTCTAACGAGAATACCATCAAAATTTTTGTGTGATTTGTTGTCTGTCATCTCATCTGTCAAACGGCTGTCATTCATTAAATGTCATCAGGTCATCAGTATCAGGAAGGAAATAAACATTGAAACTTTCATTTTTACTGCAAAACTAATTTGAAATCCTCATCGAAACATTTGTTTAAAAGCAGAAATCGCATCTATTCAACGATGGAAAGGTATGCACCGATTTCAATCACCAAACTCTTCTACGATCTCTAGTTTGTGTTGATATTTTGGTTTATTTTGGTACATTATCAAAACCATTTTCAGTTCAACCGAAGAAGAAGCAAAGACTGTGCAACTGCTAGCCAAAGGTATCATGGAGATGTATGAACCACCGCTAACAACCATTAATACCCATTTAAAGGAATTAACGTAAGTTATAATACTACTAATTGATAATTCTCTATCATCAGCTCTTCCATAATGTTTTAAATCCCTCATAACTGTATAAATAAAGCTAACAGTTAGTTAAGAATTAATTTATATTAATTCTATTTTAACTTATATTAACTATTAGCTTTAAAGCCAATTTTTTTCGCTGTCTTCCTTGGTTTATGAATCTTGTTGTTACCGAGTTCATTATTAATCCTGTAGAATATGTATCTATTATTTCAGAGAAAAACAAGATGCTGTCCAGGGTATGCTCACTTCAGAGAGGCGAAAGCTTGAAGACCTACAGAACGATGTCATGCTTGATGCACTGGTAATTTACTTACTTTGCACATATACTTCTGTCATCAAAATAATGTATATGGTATACCTGTCAACATTCATAGTTGAATTTGTTTCCCATTGTCCTTGTGTATAACTGGATTTATAAATGAATATGAAAAAAAAAGAAAATTTTCAGTCATATCATGAAACTCAGGACTGACAAATAAATAACATGATGTATGATGAATTCATAATATCCAAAGGTTCTGCTTTTCATTAATTTGTAACGAGTTTTCCAAGCCCCTTTTGAGGAGTTGAGGTTTAAAGTTTAGAAATGTTCCTCCTCAATATAGGGTAGGGGAGGGGGAGAGGGTTAGTAAACACATTTTCAAGGTCAATGTCAAACATCTCGAAGGTCAAGGTCAAATAATAAAAAATACGTCAATATAAAAAAAATATGTTGTGGAGAGTTCAAATGACCTTCTAGAACCCCCAAATAACCTCACATTATTTCTAGCGAGGCAGCACGTTTCTAAAGCCAACCCGAGTTGAGGTCTAAGAAAAAATCTAGTAATTTCTAAAGCCGCATTTGGTTTCAAGGGGAGAGAATAAAATCAATTTTGAGTAAATTTTATTTCTATTTCAGTTGGCAGACATAGCAACTAATAGAGAAAAACTGGTCACCATATCAAATTCAATGATGTCATTGCACAAGAGAGTTCAGTCATTACAGGTAATTTTTACATTTACACTCTTGAAATTATCATTTTCTCCATACTTATGGCCAGTCAGTAGATGGGTGACCATCGATTTCATAGCGAGACCTGTCTGTGCCTCGAAAAGCACGTGAAACCCTTAGTCCCGGCTGTCATTTGCAAATCTTTGACAGTTGTTACGGTTAGTCAGAAGCCCGAAAGTCTGAATACCAGTCGGACCAAGGGTTATCGTATTAATTATCCACTAACTGGGTTGTGGAAGTCAGATAGGCAGTCGCTTCATGTGAAATACTGGTATTCAGCTGCATCCGGTTAGATTGGAAGCCGACCCAACATAGCTGGGAAAAGGCTAGGCAGATGATGATGATACTGTGGCATTTACATCGCCACATGCGAACTACGCAGCACACTGACGTCACGCGAAATCGAGCATTGCGCAAGCCAAAACACCCCATAAAAACCAAAGACACCGACTTCCGAAATTAAAGTTATTTTTCACTTTGTAGTGTTTTTTTGAAGTCGTTTGTTTATTTTTTTTTGTAAAAAGTTTTTTTATAAATAACATTTCAACGCAGGGGTGTTCAGAATCATGTACTGAATCCATGGTAATAGTTTTCGCGTCGATGTCCCTGCCACCCTGTATATAACTTCCCGACATTAATCGTTGGGCAGTAAGGCACCAGATACGACACCTGTCTGGTCGGAAAAAGCGAATGCAGATGAAGTATTTTGCTATCACAATCTTAATACAATATTTTTTATTCTAGACGAGAGCAGCGAATGTGGAAAAAGCAGCTAAAATAAAGGCAGCCAGCAAACCAGCAGCATCTAACAGCTAGTCCTATTTTTTTATATATTTAAGATTAATTGTTTCTAATCGGTAACTATTTGTCACGGTCTTGAGCCGGTTTAAGCAAGCACGCACTACTATTTTCTTAATGTCCTTCGGCAAACTTCGTGTTTCGTCAGTCGTCGGATTTCTATCAGTTGCCCTTTGTATTTGGTGCAGACCGGACGCTCTCAATCGATTTGGAAGTATATAGAGTTGTTAATACTCTTTTAACTTAATATAATTAATTTAAAAAATGGGAGGAAAGCTGCTAAAGTCTCAGGCACGACAGATAGGAAAATAATTTCTCAGCTCTTTATAGTTCACACGGAAATCAAAACAAAACAACAATAAAGTACTTGGGTCTGAATTCAAATTATTATACACGATAAATCTAATAATTGATGGACATGGAAATTAACATTCGTTTGTATTCGGAAATGCGATGATTCCCGAGGGTCATTAAGAAAATAGAAATAACAGCCACATTTTTATAAAACTCCCCACCCATCGCATTGCATCGCATCGCCCGCCCGCGCTTTTACTTAATTTTCGCTTAGCGTTTTTTCTGACTTGCTGGGCTCCTAAGAGTCGTAGCGTGATGATAAATAGCCTACCACCTTCCTCTAGAATTGAACTATCAAATGCAATAAGAATTGCAACTTCCCGACATCAATCGTCGATCAGTTGCCCTCCAGACACGACACCCGTCTGCACGCGTAGCATGACCACCGTAGAAACGAATTTTGTCGACGGAAGAATAGACAAAATGACATATTGTGATTGTTTATCTGTCATTTTCTCTATTCTTCCGTCGACAAAACTCGTTTCTACGGTGTTCATGCTACGCGTGCTGGTCGGAGGATCCTGCCTTTTCTATAGAGGATGAGTAGACTTTACACCCTGTTCCTCATACCTCTAAATATTCAAATTTAGTTTGATTGAAAGACGCAGAATAAAGAGATGGCCCTTATTGAATATTCCCGTGTCGTAACTGCAAGCGCCTGTCGCGCGAGTATGTCATCTACAGGAAAAAAAATTAAACAGTGCGCAAACTTAAACACGTGACTATTACTCATCATTATGAACAACTTTTACTATGGGACCAAACCTAAAAGCGCAAAAAAAAAAATCAGCTTTTCCCTAATGACGAGTTATTTTCGCATTGTTCATAATGCTGAGTAAAGTCACGTGTTTTAGTTTGCGCACTGGTTAAAAAAATTCCCTGTATTCCTCTAACAAAGAGGTAAAATTTGTGAGTTTGTATGTCCCTAGTAATCTTCGGAACTACTGATTCGATTCCGAAAATTCTTGCACGAATGGGAAGCTACAGTATTGCCGAGTGTCATAGGACATATTTTATTTAACAAGAAATTTCATGCCGACGAAATCGCGGGCAGAAGCTTGTATTCATATAAGCGAGCGCGATGACAGCGTTCCCTTGCTCGATAACGAGGTGCCAGCAGTTGTTGCAGCTGAGCACGTAGCTTTAAATTCCCCGACTAATAATCATTATCAAAACTTTGATCCAGCCCGTCCCATCCTTGATGTCTTCCCTCCGGTTGACGCCCTAAGCCGAGGTTCATACCCCACAGGGGGTACCCTTAGCGAGCGTTCACTTAGTTTTAATTAGCATAGTTGAATAACCCCTGGCTGGAGGTTTTAAGTGTAGTAGCTTAAGACACCCACAGGAAAGCCCGGTTAAGTAGTCATGATCTCAGAGGTCAACTACGAGATGCCCTACCAAAAAACATAAATTTTTTAAAAAGATGACGGCGTACTCGCGTGACAGTAGCTTTCAGTTAGAACACGGCCTGACGCGTTTTTTCTTTTTTACAAATCAATTTGTTTGCTCCAACTAAATTATAAGGTATAGTGAACTGTGTGTATTTAGCATTAGGTTCAGATCTACTATACTGCAGCTTAGGATAGGAACGGAATAAGGAAGGAGTATATAGTTCTAAGTTGAATAAAATCTACTAATATGTGCTTAATATAGTCACAGTTTGTTAAGTCCGAAGATTTAAATCGTTAGAATTGCGCTCAAAAAATGTCTCACACTTTCCGGATATGGCGTTTCCATGGCGTTTGCAACGTTGTGTGTGTAAGAGGTGTCAAAACGAAACAGAAACGCGAACATTTTTCGACCCGGGTGAATCTAACGATTTAAATCTTTGGTTAAGTCTGATTTATACGGTGCGATTTTATTGCCTGTGAATACCATACGTTGAAGCAACACAAAAAAGTTGCGCACCGTTAAACGTGTATAGATGATGCAATTCATTTGTTGCTTCAGTTTTATTGTATGCATAGGCATGAAACTTGCATCATGTAAATGGGGCTTTATACTCTGTTCATTATTCGATGATTATACATTTATGACTCAACTCGCTTAGCGCTCGGTGTGACAACACGCCGTGTTCGGGTTCGCGACAAGTCCATCGTCATCCTGAGGATGCCTCGTTGAGAGGTGAAACACGTGTCGATTTCTTACAGGGTTTTTTTATGACTCTTTAGGAATAGTTAAACGGAATAGGTTACTAAATATATCTACGTCTATTGTATTTTGTATCAAGTATAATAATCATAATAATGAACTGAGTATGAATAGAAAAAACTTCTATAGTAAGTAGTGACCTATTTGTTGTTTCCTCTGTAATGTTAGAGCTTGTTGACTTTATTCGTAAAATTTAATTGTATTTTAAATATTTATGTAACGTATTAAAATCAATTCCAATGTACCTTTATTCCATATCTTATGTAGTTCATTATAATAAATTAAATATTTACTATCAAAGAAACTCATATCTGTACACCGTAAGGACTATTCTGGCTTGCAGCGCTCAGCCGCTATAGTATCGCTAACCTACGAAAAAAGAGGGTCGTGTGCACGGGATTTTATTTTCAAAATGCTTAGATATGCGTTACCCCGGTGGTACATATTATATGAGCCATATTTATTTATGAATTGTAGACGACGTTTTCGTTTTATACGTGGTCAAATAAAATTAGCAAGTTTAAGCCGATGGTCGCACGGACTTAATAAAAATCGCGGCGATTTTTTTTCATGCACTTGATTTTCAACGCTCTGCTTAGCGCCGAGAATTGAAAATCCAACAGCGTGTTTTTTCAACGCGGTGGGACGAGAGTGCGTACCAGCGCATTGGATTCTCAACGCTCGGCTTAACACCGAGAGTTGAAAATCCAGTGCGCGATAATATCCCGCCGCGATTTTCAGACGTGATGGGTGGCGATATCATTCTTAAGATGATGAAAAAAAGACAAGTAACTACAGCTGACTAAAGGGTCAACGGCAGATGGTAGTGCAGTTACTTGAAACTATTAGTTTAGAATAGTAGATTGTTTTCCTAGGGAGCAAACAACTATTTTAAAGGCTAGAGTGTTTCTTTGAATCCAGAGCAGAGCGCTCAGGATCAAAGTACGTCACTTGACCTTAAAATAGTGTTGCTCCCGAGGTGGACACTATACTTTTTATCACCCTCTATGAGAAAATAAATAAGTGCAACTTATGAATAAGAATAGTACCTACGTTTATTTATTTCATTCTCACTACTTGAGGAAGACACTCATTTTTTTAAAAACGTTCAATCCGAATTGTAGTAAACAATTACGAACGAAGGCGGCATGCCTTTCGCGCGTTTATTTTTTCGCAAACTTTTTTTTATTTGGCCCGCTCGCTGTTTCCTTTATCATTCAGCCTGTTGCTTGCTCATACAATATTCGTAATTGATCTCTTTGGTGATTGGAACTTTTACTAACAATATCCACATTCCAAATTCAAATTACTTTTGGTCCCTAGGGATTTAAAAGCTATTTTGGTACCTGTTTACGAAGAATAAACTAGTTCTTTTTTAATAGATGTGATAAAAAAATGTTTTTTTAACTTAATAAAATAATTCGATACCCATCACATCTGCAGAGGTTCACTGGCTAATTTTATTTGAACCTGTACTTATTGCATAATATGTACTCGCCTTTCATAATGACACGTCATTTGAGTTTTATGACAATGGCATAAGTTACAAATAATTCAAGAGTTGTCCTATGTGAATGTACTATTAATAGGTACACCTCTGACTAACCCTTCGGGGAAATACAGGCGTGATGTTATCCTATAATTCAAAATATAAAATTATTTATTTTATTAAATAAAACACAAAATAATTTTGAAACTTTATTTATTTTAAACTTAAATTACATAAATTGTAAGTACTATTTAAAAATAAATATTATATTTTACTTAATTATAATAATAACAACGCTATTTACTAAGATATAGTAAGGCTAAAGCCAAACGGCAACTGGTATATTACTAAAGAACAAAAAAATATAGAGGGCGCTACTTTCGCTTGCCCCATTTAAAAATGTATGCATAAGATTAATATACTATTTACATAAAAATCTTATAAAAAGAGAACTTTATATTTATTGAACTGTTAATATTTGTGTTTTGCATAATTTCAAGCGATACGTAATTATTACGTATTTTATTTATAAATGTCTCACGTGGCATGGGGCCGTATCATGAAGTGTCCATCATTGATTCAGTGCCAGAAAGAGATGCAGCTATAACACCATCATAATGATATGATGCTGAATAACACCTTTCCTCTCTCTCCCTCCTTTTAATGGAAAAATAATAGCTTCAACACTTCTCTATAGGGCTCCAGGCAGTTACTATGATCTCTAACTGGTTTAAGCAAACTCTTTTCTAAATTTTAAATACAGTTGCTTAAAAAGTAAGTTGCTATTGGCATTGCATTCCTTAAAACTAACATTCCTAGAGCATTGATACAGAAGCAAAAAGTATGTCCACTGAAACCAAATGAATTTGATACTGATGTATCACTAAAATGTAGCCGATGAGCACATAGACTAAGCCGCGTCGATTGTTACAAGTCTGTTATACCCTTAAAGGTGTAGCATTTTTTTTTGTGTGCATCCATGAAGGCCTGAATGGTTCTATAGAACCATTTGTCTCCTGTATCCATGTTCTAAAACTAAATCGTTATCGTTATCGGTAAATATAAAACCGTTATTAAAAATAACGTTATCGCTACACTAACAGTTATTGTCTATAAGCATATTTTGAGATGATCATTACTTAATCTAAAGTTTAAATGTGCCTAAGACTAGTTAGATTTCTTTAAGTAACTTAATTAAGTGTCCACATCTAACATGGCAGTAAAGATTCACAAAAATGATCTACTGTACAATAATTATGAATATAATAACATAATATGAAAATAAAAGCATAATTTTTTTGGAATTTTATTTTTTTATTTTTTGTGTTGGTATTTTTGGTGAAAGTCACTTTTTTACGTGACAACACTGGGCTGTCAGGAATTTGTCGGTAATTTTTGTAACTTAAAATTGCCAGAGCAAAAAATTATATACTTTCTCTTTTTTTGCCAGTCACTACGGACTCCTCGTCCTATAAATTTTAAAATGTCGATATGTGTATTTTATTGAATAGTGACTACGCCAATTTTAGTCGTAAGATTTAAAATTAATTATATCCAAATATAATTTTAATCTCTTAATACCTAATCGGTCGGAGATCGTACTCTAAATAATTTAATCGCCGGTTTTAAACAATATTGTGATACTGGATTTTGATTAGCGAAGATAATCCCTACTTAATTGATCATACAAAAGTGCTTTATATAATTTTAGAGGCACTTATAATTTCGAAAATACCCTTAGTAAAAAATATCTACATTTTATTTCATCACTTGTTTTCCTACTTTTAAACGTTTTAAACATTAAACTACTAATCATAATGGTTCAAAAATAAGTGCCCGAATTAATTGCTCCAACGACCCCAAAAAATATATTTACTACCCAAAAAATTTCTTCAGAAAATAACTACGGAATTTGAAAGAAAATCGATTTTTGTGTCCCCAAAATGTTCAACCTTTCTACTATCTCCGCTAAAATACAATAGACGTGGATATATTTAGTAACCAGTTCCTGCAAACTAGTCTGCATTCAGCGCTCGGTGTGGCAACACGCCGTTTTCGAGTTCGCGACAAGACAATCGTCATCCTGAGGATGCCTCGTTGAGGTGAAACACGAGTCGATTTCTTTCAGGGTTTTTTATAGCTCTTTAGAAGAGTTCCGCTTAGCTATTTCTAAAGAGCTATACTCTTTAGAAATAGCTAAGCGAACAGGTTACTAAATATATTATATCCACGTCTATTGTATTTTATAATGGATTTCCGCAAGGAATCAATGAACTATCTCCGCTAACCAAATTCTCTGGTACTATTCAGGAGTAAGATCCCCCTGTTGGTATGTACCAATCTGGTGGTGATACAAAGTGGGGTGACCAGGTGAGTCGGATGTTATTTACGCCGGAAAGCCTCCGTGACGTCACTCAGGACGCTCACCACGAACGACTCGATGCCTGATTCGTTTTCGCCACGAGCGATGCGGAAGTAGCCGTCTTCACCCCATGCTGTGCCCCAACTGTTGGCTACGATCTGCGAAGAGAAATTGAAAATTAAATAATGATACGTTATGCAAAATATTTAAAACTTCGGTCTGTTAGAGAACCTAGAAGAAATAGTTGGAAAGATTCATCATAATTCTTTTACCCATACCCAAATTTATTTGCGATTGGCGCAACATGTATTTTTAACCGACTTCCAAAAAGGTTCTCAATACGACTGTTTTTTTTTTTTGTATGTAGCTCGATTACTCCGCCAATTATAAATTGATTTTGATGATACTTTTTTTGTTTAGTAGGTCATACTTCAGAGGTGGTCCCATATAAATTTTATTAACTTTGCTTGGGTAATTTTTATTTAGCTTCAATAATACGTATTTTTACCCACTTAGTATGTGGATGATATTATCATGTCACTGTTATTTAAATAGCAGGTAGTGGAATTCGAATTTGTGTGGGGTAGGTACCACAACTAAAAAGTGAACATTTTTTTTTTACTATTACAAAAAAAAAGCAACCGGCTTCCCGAAAAACACTACAAAGTGAAAAAAAAAAGGATTGTGTGGTTTTATGAAACCACGGTAAAAGTGAAACTTTTAAGCGAACTATAGGCGCCGCCATATTGGCCTTGGCTGCTCTGACGAGCGCCTTTCACTTTATCCCTACTCCGCGGCCGACCGTCACGCTACATGCAACACACAGACGAAAAAGTTTGAGACGATGTAATAAAAGTTTCACTTTAATAACTTGTAATGTTTTTATGGAAGTCTGGAGACAGCTGGAAAGAACCAATGCAAGGATCTTCAGTGCACATTTGGAAAATCATACCTACTTATGTTTTGACTTGTTCTGCCGTCCCTTGTATCATCTCCAAATCGCGACTTCGAAGTCACCTCTTTGACTAACACTCAGTTTCTTTAAGAGCTGATTGGCTCTTGCTTATCCCAAAATATTGTGATTGGTTTTTTACTTGCACTTTTTCAAGACCACAGGATATTGAAGCCTCAGACCACATAAAAAATCAAGACATAACCCTGTGAACAATACAGTGAAGAATGCCAAAACTACACCTTCGCTCTGTGCAAACACGCTCACACGCACACAATTACAACCATTTACAATTAAACTACACCTCCCTCACCTCATGTTTACGAAACCGGCTTCACGTCACTGTTGACAGCGTTGTCTTGGTTTTTTATTTGGTCTGAGATTGAGGCTAACAGTTTTGTCATCATCATCATCAGCCTATATCAGTCCACTGCTGGACAAAGACCTCTCCAATTGCACGCCATTCAGCTCGATTCTCGGCAACTCTCATCCAGCTGCTACCAGCCACCCTGCGAAGATCGTCACTCCTCCTAGCCTGAGGTCTTACCTTACGTTTGCCAATTCGCGGTCTCCACTCAAGGACACGTGTACCCCAACAGTCATCGGTTCTACGACTGATACAGCCGGCCCACTGCCATTTCAGCCTGCTAATTCTGTGAGCTATGTCGACTTTGGTTCTCTGCCGGATCACCTCGTTCCGGATTCGATCCGATCGTTTTGTCACCTTAAGTCCAAATTTACTAGTCAACGCTTACCCAGTATTTGTCTCCATTCTCCTCTCCCCAGCCGACAACCCTGACGCTGTGTAGACCTTTCAACTCGTTGTTACCGAACCGCGAACGACGGTAGATACCGTCCTGGTAGTGGAAGAAGTCTTGATGGACCGTCATTATAGCTGGAAGCAGAAAATTGGATTTAAAAAACGGTGAAGGAAAACATCGTGAGGAAACTGGCATGTCTTAGAACTGAAAATACAAAGACATTTACATGTGTCATCCATCAACCCGCACTGGGCCCAGAAGGTGGATCACAGAGAGCAGGCTTAGGTATGTCCCAACAGTGGGAACGCCTTTAGAAGTAGGAATGAAGTGTTGATATCAGACTTATAAACCCAATAATTTTTCGCTGAGGTGTGTCTCCTACTTACCTACATAATATGTATCTTTAAAGTTGTATACCTACATTAGAATGAGCTCGTGAAAAACAAAGGGGATCGCCACTCGCCACCGTAGGGGGGTATACCTACCTGGCCGGGGTTGCGGTTTTGTCCGAAAAGGTTACCGTGGCCCCTGGCAATACAGGCAACTGAAGGAACACGGGTGGGTTTTAGTCAGTAAGAGTCTAACATGCCGTCCCGCTCCGCCTAGAGCGGCAGAAGTTATTTGATAATTTCCCACCCAAAAAAAAGAAAAAAGGGGTGTACCTACTGGGTGGGGATGAATCGGAATAGGTAGGAACCTATTCCGATTCATCAGACGTTTGAGAAAATAATTATCGCGGCTAAAATATAATAACAGCCACACGGGTCGACCGAAGGCTACACTACGTATGCCGCGGTCGGCTCGTAGATGGGTGATCATCCATTACATATCGAAATCCCTCCTTGCCTCCGAAAGCACGTTAAGCCGTTGGTCCCAGCTGTCATTCGTAGGTCTTTGACAGAGGGCGGACGAGGGGTATCGTATTACTCAGTAACTGGGTTGTGGAGGTCAAATAGTAACGCTCGATTTCAAATACTGGTATTCAGCTGCATCCGGTTAGACTGGAAGCCGACCCCAACATAGTTGGGAAAAGGTTAGGCAGAAATTGTTTAAGAAAATAAAGCGAAAATGCCTTAAAAACATATCTAGTTTACAGGTTGTGTGTCTGAATATGGTGTAAAATTTGATAAATCTCGCTATCATAACTTTTACAAAGTTATGTATATTATGTACGATTCAAACTTAATGGCGGCTCGGAAGTTTGCTACTCGCTGCGCAGTACCCCACCCCTCACCCCCTCTGACACATGAATTCATTACTGCGCAGCCACTCGCCTCATGTTCCGTTCTTAGTCGCCATTAGGTTTGAATCGGAGTGTACCTAAATGTGCAATTGTATTGTTTTCAAAACAAATTTTCACATTTCTGGTATGTCAAAATGATCTTATCAATCTTCAAAATAGTTATCAAAACACATTCTGATCTAAGAATTTCGTCGCATACCAAGATAATGATTCAACAAGGAAAAATTGTGTGAGAACTGAATGATAGAGGCAAATGACATCAATCTGATAACAGTTAGGTATTAAACTTGGGTAGTAACAAGCCATTTTATTTTTACCCGCTGACCGATGTACAGACGCTAGCACATCAAGCTACTACAATCTGTCAAATTTATTTAATAGATTTTCAACTTTATCGCTGATGTGGAAGGTTCAAAGTTGATAGGGAAAATTTGACAGTTTCGGGTAGCTTGATGTGCTGGCGTCTGTACCTACCTACCGTAGTCATTCTACCCAATTGACTAGACATTTAATTTAGAAGATTTATGCCCGTTTTCTCCTTCACTAAGTGACACAAATGAATCCCTAAATAAAAGTGCAATGTTGGATTTACAAAATAATAAAATTGATTCTAGTCGCCCCTTCCAAAAGGTAGTTTTCGTTTGGAGAAGAATGGGCAAGAAACTCCACCGTTACTCTTTTAATTTTTTTTACAATAGTTTGTTTATGTACGTACGATTATTACTTCCTGTAATAATCACAAACAATCCTTAACAATAAACAGCTTTTGGCGAAGCCAGGGAAAACCATTGTTTCCAAAAAACCGCGAAATATTTAGATGGGTAAGTAAGTAGGATAGGACGCGCCAAGGTGACCCCAAATTTTCAGTTCTAGCGACACCAATATGGCGGCCTCATTCATAAAGATAACTATCCTAATTCAAATAATAAAAAATACTACGTAAACAGTCCTCATTCCGCAATAAGGCTACCGTAAAATTTAATCTCTTAAAACCAGTAAAGCGCCGTGATTTTCTTATCTTAATATACAAGGATACCCATTTATTATATTTTGTACGATAGCACTACCAAGGTTGATAAGTTGATAAAAATAGTTCGATAATCTCTAATGACTGAAATCATTGTTCAAATTATCTGTAGGTAGGTAGGTACTGGCCATAAGGTAGCATATTTTTGCACTATCATAAAGTAAACAATATTAGATTATTCACAAAGGGTATGAAACCGTGTCTTGTGTCACGGGCGTTATATTGAATCCCGAGAGTAACCGTATTGTGCCGGTTTGAACGGTGTGGATGCCGGTGACATTACAAGGACATGAGAAAGGAGAATGGCCACGGCCCATACAAAAAAAAAACCCAGGCCCGGCGTAAAAATTTTATATCTCAGATTTTAGATTAAAATTAATGTAGCTAGTTATTCTCAGTTGTCATCATTGTCGAATTCAGTGGCTAACATGTTTTTTTGCCCACTAAAGTTGCGTAGGCGCTCAAGGCAAATAATGGTGCCGATTCCCTTGTTCAAAAACTAAACTAAATTTAAGTTCAGTGCATCTTTTTCTTTCTATTTTATTACGAAAAGGACAGAAGATAAATTTTAGTTTAGTCCTGTCAAATTAATCAACGCTTGACGTAAATTGACGTAATTTTAGTCGGCAAGTTTTTAATCACGTCTAAACTTGTATGGAGAGTGACAGGCGCTGATTAATTTGACAGGACTAAACTAAAATTTATCTGCTGTCCTTTTCTTAATGAAATAGAAAGAAAAAGATGCACTGAACTTAAATTTAGTTTAGTTTGTGAACAAGGGAATCGGCACCAATGTTTTTTTTTAAAGCTAGCAATAATTGACATTATTTGTTACGATTATTAAATAGAAAGACTAGAAAGTAAAAATACTGGTATTAGTACTAAAACATATTCATATAAAAAAACAAAAGTAATGTAGTTGATTATAATTAATAAAACATTATTTTAAAAAGTTTTACAATGGTATTACAATAGCCATCGTTATCATTAAAAGCATAGTAACCGATAATAATGATATCCTAATTATAATATTACTTTTTTACATTTAAGTACCAGTACTTTTAACTTTCTGCAGGCTTAACTAATTCGATAATCATAAGAAATAATTAGGTATTGATAGCTTTAAAAAAAAGAAGCATTATTTGCCTTGAGCGCCGGCTAAGCAACTACAATGGGCAAATAAAATATGTTAGCCACTGAGTTCAGCAATGATGACAACTGAGAATAACTATATTTTTTTTTTTTTTTTTTGAATTTGAATTTGAATTTAAAATCTGAGATACTTATAAAACTTTTGCGCAGGACCTGGGTCTTTTTTTGGCCATTCTCCTTTCAGTTTTGTCTCTGGATGGCAACACATCTATGCTGCCTCTATTATGTAATGTAGTTGTTGCCATCCAAAACCCTACAAAAGAGATTCTTATTTACCTTAAAGGTAGGGACACTAGAGCATTTTGTAGAGCATTTCACTGTAATGTAACGTTGTACGAATGGTACAATACAAGCAAAAGCTCAATTAAAAAAAGCATTTCTATGTACAGTACGACACAACTTAGATGTAGTATCGGCAAAATTCGTTAAACCGATCACCATCCGAACTGAATGCGGCTTCAAAATCATCAATCTTTATTACTACTTTACGTGAAAATCATCTTTACGCAAATGCAAATTACTTGTAAAGTCATAATACATTCGTACAATTGAAATTAATGTACTTATGCAAATTTTCAAATTCATGCTACAACTAAGTTGTGTCGTATTGTAATGTAATCTTCCTGAGAATGCTCGACGCTGCGTTCGGATTCGGACGCGGTTCCGCCTTTGCTCGATAATATGTTACACAAATGCGCTCGTTGATTTTAAAAATCTGTACCCTAATTACGTAACTTATTTTCGTAAACAATTTGGCCAAATTTGTTTCATTTTGACATTTCAACAACATTCATTGCGTTATTTACGTTGTCGAGCAGATTTTTTTCCAACTTATGAAGCAATAGATTAGCAATCTGTTTCAAATCGAAACAAATTGTGATTGTGTTGTATTACGCAATTAGGGTACTGGTTGTAACAAAACATCGAGCATCGAAGTGCGGTTCGATAAAATTTAAAAACAGCGAATGCTCGATTTTCTGTTACAAATAAAAGCTCTAATCTATAGATACTTTAGAAAAACAAAACAAACCTTGCACAGGCCCAGACTGCATAATATCGAACATGATATCCTGTTCCTTGATCAGTCTGCTGGGAGGTCCAACCTTGTACCTCGAAGTGCGTTGGGGTAGCACGGGAATACAGTGGTCTGTCAGGAGGTTTCCTCGCCTCTTGAAGGGACAGTGGGTGACATTGGCCGTGTAAGGGAAGCAGTCTTCGTCGATTAGCCTGGTGGTTAGAAATTTATTGGATAAGCTAGGCGAAAATAAACGAGTGAGCCTTACAGTAATCGCTTATAATGTGTAACATCTGACATCTCATCTTGGTAGCCTCGTCAAGGTCGTTTCTGACGACAAACTAGTACCGCGCGCGCTCATTGGTCAATTCAAGCGCGCGCTTCCCCGGCTTCCTGTGACACACTTCCCTTTTCACGAAATCACTCCACAGATTTTATTATTTAGATTTTGATTGCAGGAAAGCAAGAGGAAATATGTTACACATATAAATTTGTAAGAAAATCTCTGATTACGTCAATGCTAGACAAAAACAAGTGAACAATTTTTTTGTATCATATGTCGTGCCTTCTCAAGAGGCCTTTGCCCAACAATGAGACAGTTATAAGCTGGTATTATTATTAAATGTAGTGAACATTCCTACATCAAAGAGAGACGATACATCAGGGAGAATTCTGAGCGGAAAAACGAGACAGAATTCGTGGGAACGTGCCACGATCAGCGACATAACGCGCGTTTTTCGCCCAATCTGACATAAATTCAAACCATTTATTTCAATTAAACCATTTACAGGCACTTTTGAATTGTCAAAGAGTCGGTGAGTTAGTCAGAAAGTTGAAGCCAGTTGCCCATTTCAAAACGTAGATCTCTATCGAGAAGAATGGGCAAGAAACTCCAAGGACACCTAGGTACATATAGATATCACAAAATCCTGTGTACATTATTCTTGTTGCTTCTATATGTGAGAACAATGTACAAAAAATTATCAAAAGCAATTCAAAATATAAGACTAAAAATAAGCCCTGGCAGATAAGAGATGACCAGTCTCAACTGACGGCGCCCGTTCACGAACATGACTCGTGGATCAGTACCATCCAGCTCAACCATTTTGAAGGAAACAAAATATTGAAAAACTAGAAAATCTTGTGACTATCACGTGAGCCATACTCTTATAGCTCATGCTGAGATGAAAGAATAACCGTAATTTCCACTTACCCACGATTTTTGGCGAACATCCAGGCAGCATCGATGTGTCCACCGCGGCATCCTTGCTGCGGCTTCCCCATACAAGACAATAACCATTGAGGACTCAGGATCACCTTCTCAGCACCGTTGGACTGAATTGCGAATCTGTTGGCAAAGATATTTATTTAATTGGTAAGTAAGTATATTAAAATGCCGCTTATTTCAAAGTCACAGCTCCGCTATCAATGATGTAAGGTATATAAGACGTCATTGTCCGTTATCGTGTACCTTAATAAGTTTGAAATTTTTCAAGATTCGGTCGAAAGACCCTGAACCTGAAAAAATTCTTGCAGAATTTCGGTTTAAACCCAGTTGGACTGGTTGATTCAATTTCGCATCAATTTATTTGCAAAAGTAAACAATACGAAAAATAAAACAAACAACGAGCGACCTTACGCTTCTATATAAATCAACTTTTTGCACGTTTGCCGCTACCTGCGGACGGAGGCACCCTCAAGTGAAGGTGAGGGCTCTCAAGCCTTTATTTTTAGCCTCATCTCGTCTCAGTTTGCATACGGAGAAGAATCGCGTATCATTCTTAAATTACTGGCCGAGTTGCATTCTTGTGGTGTCGTTTATTTTTTTTATTTCTTGAACATGAGTCCAAGGAATTCGATGCTTAATTTAATCTGACTTTGTTCGTCGTAAAATATTGAAGGTTTGAGATAAACTAGTTCATAATGTCGATGTTTAGTAAAACAAAGGGATATAGCAGTCATTATTTTTATTTATTTTAATCAAGAAGCCGCTTGGGGCTGTTGAGTGTTGACGTCATAATTAACTGCAGAGCACTCTGTACGAATAACCGTTTTAATCGATCCACGTGAGCCACGTGTCCTGCAGTTACTACGTACTGCCGGCTGTTGGAATCGGTTTACACAAACCGTTTCTGGTACATTCCTCAAAGGCATGTCCGGTTGCTACCCTGCTATTTCAATCTGCCTAGCCTTTTCCCAACTATTTTGGGGTCGGCTTCCAGTCTAACCGGATGTAGCTGAATACCAGTACCTGAATACATGGAGCGACTGCCTATCTGACCTCCACAAACCAGTAACTGGGTAATTCGATGCCCTTGGTAAGACTGGTTGTCAGACTTTCGGGCTTCTGACGGGGTGTAAGCCGTAACGACTGTCAAAGATCCACGAATGACACGATACCCTTGAGTAAAACTTCCGGGCTTCTGACTGCCCGTGACGACGATGAATCAAGTTCTTCTAACTTAACAGACAGCTGTGCTGCTGGAGAGTTTGTTACGCCACTTCTTCTTCCCAGCTAAAGTACTAGGAAGTGGTGAAGTGTGGGCGTTTCGGAGGACAGTCTTATATGAAATTATGACGATCAAAAAGTGCGGTTTTTCACCCTAGTTTGATTAAATGTTTTTCTTGACTGTCAAATACGTTCGAAAACTAAAAAAAAACTTACCTGTCAGAAACAATAGTAGCTAAGGACACAGCCCAGTCAGATCCACACCAGCCCTGATCAACAACGGGCGAGATGTAGTTCCTCCAGTGGGTCCTGGCGTCGAACTCGCGCGGGTAGGGGATATCTTTGTCAATATTAATGGGCCCGAGGCGGGAAGTCTCGCGGCTCAGTGGTAGAGTACCTGAAATTAAAAAAAGGAATATAAATCTGGAAGCTTTTTGAAATGAAAACTTCTTTAGGCGCGTTGGGCATTTTTGAGATGGGAAAAACAATTGAACTCGCGACACCGTTACCGACACCTCATTTTTAGGGTTCCGTAGTAAACAAGGAACCCTTATAGTTTCGTCATGTCCGTCTGTCTGCCTGTCTGTCTGTCTGTCCGCGGTCTAGCTCCGAGACCCTTAGTACTAGAAAACTGTAATTTAGCATAGGTATATATTTTAATTACACCGACAAAGTGGTAAAATAAAATTATGAAAAACATTTTTTTTTAGGGTACCTCTCATACACGTAAAGTGGTGATGTTATTTTTTTTCTTTTTTTAACCCATAGTGAAGGGTATCATTGGAAAAGTCCTTTAAAAACATTGTGAGTTTGTTACAACCATTTTTTGATTCAGGTATCTGTTTGCGAAATATTAAGCTTTAAAGTGCTAATTTTTGTTAGAGTCAAGTGTCCCCCCCCCTCTGCCGGCTAAATGGTTGGTTTTGGGTATGTAAAAAAAATCACAACAGTAGTTTATATAACGAAATTAAAAGGAAAATTATCACAGCTAAGTAGGCTTTACAAGTTAACGAGTAATAATCGACCAACTTAACTTTGCAATTGCAAAAACATGTTTTCCCATACATTCCGTATGGGAGAACATATTTTTCAACTACAAAGTTGTTTGTTTTTGGGATTAATTCATCCCAACTACGGAACCCTTCATTGTGCGTGGTCCGACACGCACTTGGCCGGTTTTGTAAACGCGATTGTACTCTTTATTTATATTAGGTACGTTACGGATTTATTGGATTACGGTCCACTGCCTCTCACAGAGAGAAGGCCTGTTTCCCAGTAGTGGGAACATTATAGACTGATTATAAGATGTATTTCAACTGCTTAACATCAATTGTTATGGTACTAGTTGTTACTGCGTCTTAGTTTAACCTATTCAGGAGTAGTGCTTCAAAAAATCCTTTCTCAGTACACATCTAAGGAACATTATCTTTTTTCTACCTTCAGCGGTTCAGTCTGTGCCTTGCCTAAGGATGGCCACTACACTTGTATGTGAAGTAAAGACCTCATAGTCTTTACTTCATTATTGGTAAAGATATTTTGATCAATATCGGTCCGTAAATTATAGTCTATAGCAGCGGTCGGCAACCTTTTGGCAGGCAAGGGCCACAAGGTGGCAAAATAAACTAAAGGCGGGCCGCACTTGTGATATTAACCCTGGAAGCCTAATAACCTAACCTAACCTACCTACGTATCATATCCCATAGAAAAAATAAGTAATAATGCTATTAAAAATTGTTAAATCATACGGAGTTTAATTCGTACACGTTATACTTACACTGTGTTTATATGTTTGGGATTTATAGCTAGAAAAATAACCACCGTAAATCATTCTGAAATGAAAACTACAAAATACCTAAATAGGTAACCGATTTTATACAAACAGTGTGATGTATTTATTGTATGTTAGCTGTCAAATTTGTAGTTGTAATTCATAGAATGGCTCTCAAATGCTCATCTGTGAGACGAGAAGCATATTTATTTTTTATATAATTTACAATTGAAAAAGTTTGCGCGTTATTTATAACTTATTTACAAAACAGTCACGGGCCGCGTGTTGCCTACCGCTGGTAGTATTTGTGGAGGTCAGATAGGCAGTCGCTCCATGTAAAATACTGGTATTCAGCTGCATCCGGTTAGACTGGAAGCCGACCCCAATATAGTTGGGAAAAGGCTAGGCAGATGATGATCGGTCCGTAAATTATAGGAATCGGTCATAAATGGGCGAAAATATGACAGTCATTTATTTATCGGTTGGTATGGTGTTCAGAATCGATCTAAGCCATCGTCCTTTCTCATAATAATTGTATCTATATCTAAGTACTTATTCTTTCTATTCACTCAATTCAAACCAGTTAACTTGCATCCGACTACAATGAAAGCCGCGGGCGGTAACACTTATGCCGGTCATCCACGACGCTTTACAAAAGTAACCAGTTACTTATTGGCTTATATTACTTATTGAGTTTTTTTTAAAGTCTATATTGTGTCCCACTGCTGGGCAAAGGCCTCCCCTTTTTCTTTCCAAATCTCTCTGCCTTGTGCGATTTCAGACCATGTTGGCCCCGCAAACATAACTAGATCGTCACACCACCTTCGTCAAAGGCGTTGTCCTCCTTCAGGCGTCCAGTGAGTGACGATCTTTGCCTATTTAGTAGAGATGGGCCGAATGTGGTTTGAACCGAATCCGAACTTCGGCGGAACATTCGGTTAAAATGAAAAGTTCGGCCGAAGTTCGGCCGTTATTTCGGTTCAATTCCACGCGCTTTCTCGAGAGCGACACGTCATGACTTTTTTACGTATTTACTTCAATTATTGCTAGATGTACCCCGCCCGCACACCGCCCTTCCACCGCGTGGCCTAATAAGAAGAACAGATTTTCAAGACTAATAAGAAGAACTGATTTAATTTAAGGTTTACATTTACAATGTTCCTAACTAAAATAAATGACCATGAGTGAGTAAAAGACATAATTTTATTTTACAGTAATGCTTTTCTAATTTTGTTAAATTTCAGTCAAAATAGTGAAAAAGGTATTATTTTTCTTGTGCCGAATGTTCGGCATCTGAACCGAATTTCGGCCGAATGCCGAAGTTCGGTTCAAGCTGCCGAAATTCGGTAGAACCGAATGTGAACCGAATTTCGGCCCATCCCTGCTATTTAGGATTAAGTATTGTATTTATTTATTTTTGATTCCTTCTTTTGTTATTTTACTATCGATATGCCGTACTAGTTGACGTCATCACGTCAACGCCGGCTGTCTCGCATAGGGTCGCAGCATTATGCTGAGCGATTGCAGTTTTGCGTGGATGTGACGCAAATTTCAATTTTTTTTTTTAATCCAGTCAATAGTTCTTAAGTTTATTCATTACAAACAAAAATACAAAACTTTTCTCTGTATAATATTAGTGTAGACCTCAGATCAAATAAAAACCAAGAGATAGCGTTCGTTGCGAACAGTGACGTGAAGGCGGTTTCGTAAATATGTGTGCACTTAATGAGGTGTAGTTTGATTGTAAATGTGTGCGTGTATGCACAGAGCGGAGGTGTAGTTTTGGCACGCTTCACTGTATTGTTCGCAGCGCTCTGTCTTGGTTTTTTATTTGGTATGAGGTGTAGACTAGGGCTGTGACATTCTGGCTACTCATTGACGTTTCTTTTGAGTATCGTCGTGGAGGATGGGCCTTACAATACCTAGATCTGATTTCATTGTGCTTCGCGACAGACTACACTTTCACCTTTTGTTCCTACTTCAATGGCTGTCTAGATCGGTCTACTTTCGAGTACTAATGTCCATGTTTCAATGGGTCTTTAGATTTAAATGGGTTTGCGACCATTGGCGATAAAGGTGTTGTATTGTTTTTCGTTGAAAAGTAGGTAATTATTCCCTTGTGCCTGGTGCATTCTCTACTCACAACTTTTAGGAATTATTTACAGTGTCGAGAGAATGCGTTCTTGACAGCTGTCACTCCTGTCAGTTTCATACTAACAAATTTTGCGAATTTGATCTTTATTACTACTAGAAATTGTCCAACTGACAGGTGTCATGAACACGTTATCTCGATGGCTGGACTGTAATCATACAAAAGAAGTTATGTCAATAATAAAAAAAAACAGTGGCACTCCAGGAGTGCCGACAGAAGTGAAAACTTGAACAAGATCGCCTGGGTGGAAGAAAAATACTTGTATAGAACATTGGTCCGTAATCTTATCTAAATAAAGAGGACAATCGCGTTTACAAAAAAAACTTCCAAAACCTTTAAGTAAAAATACTTGCACAGAACATTGATCCGTAACATAATATAAATAAAGAGCACAATCGCGTTAGCAAAAAAGAGGTGTCGGTAACGGTGTCGCGAGTTCAATTGTTTTATCCCATCTCAAAAATGCACTACGCGCCTAAAGAAGTTTTCATTTCAAAAATACCTATATATGCATATATGTCATCATTATTATTTTTAGGGTTCCGAAGGAAAACGGAACGTTCTTAAGATAATTTCTGAAAGTCATTTTTACCATTGACATACAAGTGTGGTAGCCATCTTTAGACAAGGCACAGACTGAACCGTTGATGGTAGAAAGAAGATAATGTTCGTCTGAGAAAGGATTTTTTGAAACACTACTCCTGAATAGGTCAAACTAAGACGCAGTAACAGCTGGTACCATAATAATTGATGGCATGCAGTTGAAAGATCTCCTATAATCACCCAATAATGTTCCCACTGCTGGAACACAGGCCTCCCCTCTGTGAGAGGCAGTGGACCGTAATCCACCACGCGGGCCCAGTGCAGGTTGGTAGATGTCACATAGGTTCTAGGACATGCCGGTTTCCTCACGATGTTTTCCTTCACCGTTTTGAGAGCAGTGGTGATGAAATAATTTAAACAAAGAAAAAACTTTTTACAAAAAAAAAACAACCGACTTCAAAAAAAACACTACAAAGTGAAAAATAACTTTAATTTCGGAAGTCGGTGTCTTTGGTTTTTAATTTTCGTTCTTTGTTACCGACTTCCGAAATTAAAGTTATTTTTCACTTTGTAGTGTTTTTTTTTAAGTCGGTTGTTTTTTTTTTGTAAAAAGTTTTTATTTTTCACTTTTTATTTGTGATACCTACCCCACACAAATTCGAATAGCACTACCTGCTATGTAAATAACAGTGACAGGAAGTTATCATAATATCATCCACATACTAAGTGAGGAAAAAATACGTATTATTGAAGCTAACTCAAAAACTACCCAAGCAAAGTTAATAAAATTTATATGGGACCACCTCTGAAGTATGATCTACCAAACAAAAAAAAAACCATCAAAATCAATTCATAATTGACGGAGTAATCGCGTAACAAACATACAAAAAAAAAACAACAAACAGTCGAATTGAGAACCTCCTCCTTTTGGAAGTCGGTTAAAAAGCGCCTGTCAGGGTTCGAACCTACGACCTTACAACTCGTAAGTCACGGCCGATACCAGTGGGACACCACTGCTCTCTCTACAATAAACGTTAACATAATTGGACACTTTATAGACCACTAAATTAATAAATAAGGCTCTGATTCATTCACTATGTAAATTCACATATTGCAAGAATGATTTATTAAGTTTGCCATACGATTTTAAATCTTATTCCGCAAGTAATAAAAGGAAAGTAAGTTTACGATGGTACTATTTGACAATTTAAAGCTGTCATTTATTTTAATGAAAGTGCATTGTCTGATCGGATCGTATGTCACATACAATGTGGAGACAACAACACGACAGTAAATGAAAACACTGGCAATACTAAAACATAAGAGTATTTTGGAACATCAAATAAATCTTAGAATCGAAATTAAAAAAAACCGGCCAATTGCGTGTCGGACCACGCACAATGAAGGGTTTCGTAGCTGGGATGAACTTATCCCAAAAACAAACTTAACTTTGCAGTTGATAAACATGTTCTCCCATACGAAATGTATGGGAAAACATGCTTTTGCAACTGCAAAGTTAAGTTGGTCGATCATTACTCGTTAACTTGTAAAGCTTACTTAGCTGTGATAGTTTTCCTTTTAATTTCGTTATATAAACTACTACTATGATTTTTTTCACACATCCAAAACCATCCATTTAGCTGGCAGGAGGCATACCATAAAATTTTTTTTTTTCATCATTTTGTTTTACCACTTTGTCGGCGTAATTAATATGTATACCTATGCCAAATTACAGCTTTCTAGTACTAAGGGTCTCGGAGCTAGACCGCGGACAGACAGACAGACAGACAGACGGACATGACGAAACTATAAGGGTTCCTTGTTTACTACGGAACCCTAAAAAGTGATGTTTTCAAACAAACTAAATAGTAGTGATGCGTCGACTATGGGTTTTGCCAATCTTTGTCAGTAACTAAACTATTGGATATATTTGATTGAATTTTCGTATGCGGACTAAGAATGTCATTAGATATAGGTATGTAGTTAAATTTATGGTCGTAATGTCGTCTCCACCTTGTATATGTTGGAGCGCCGAGCTCACAATCATCGTCAGAAAGGTAATTATCAATTAAATTATTCATTATTTAACCGTCTGTCTACTTCGTGGACAAACGAAACGCGTGAAGTAATCAGTCTAACTGGAAAAGTCTACAAGTAACTTATAATCAACGCTTTTCTTAAATGAATTAGAAGGGCGTAACGAGTCCGCGGGTCGCGCTCAGTCGATCTCGCGGTCTGAATGGAACTGACTGCCTGATCCAGGCTTCTCTGATGCTAAACTCTTATCGTCTTAAAACGTTCCCACGAGAAAATGCCAGCCGACCCCCCGGCCACGTTTGACGCAATCAGATTTACGTCGTCGCCTTTCATATCGGAAACAATTACTCATATCAATAAGCTCTAAGCGCTAACAAACACCACCATGATCTGGAGAGTTAGACGAGGTGTGAATGACACCATCGTCTCGTGTATTTAAACAAGTCCTGATCTCCGGACTTGTTTAAACTGAGTTGAAAATAATTTGTACCCACTGGAGATCGTGTTGCTATTCCTCCCAGACGTCAACTGGCGTTATTCGAACTTTAATTTATGTGGGTCATAATCAGCCTATAATGGCCCCACTGCTGGGACACAGGCCTCTTCTCTGTGAGTGAGCTGTAATCCACCACGCGAGCCCAGTTCGGGTTGGTAGATGTTACATTCTTCGAATTTTTTGTTACCTATAGGACATGCCGGTTTCCTCACGATGTTTTCCTTCACTGTTTTGAGACCCTTTCCTCTCTCTGAAGCCCTGTTCCCGATACCAATGGGATTTCTACTATTAATATTTTTTTTAAAATGTGATGTACTTACCAAGTTTATAAATAAGCCCATCTTTGAGTTTCTTCCCTTGGAACTGGGTGTAGTTTGTGGCTCTCCATCCAAGGCGCGCTTGTCGGACGTTCCTGATGACGTCGTCACTCACCAGGCATGGGTCTTCGTCACACTGCCAGTCGTGTTTTTCGCCTTCCGGGTGCACACATACACTGTTGGAGAAATAACGAGGTCAGTTGTGCGGCGTTTCAAATTGTCAGTAGTAGAACGAATTAGTGTTTTTATTTTAATAAGGGCTGGAGCTTTTAATTCGAATTGAATATCTACTCTTTATTATGTACACTATATAAATAACGGATATAAATGCAGAAATTTTACATAGGGTGACACAATGGGCGGTCGAAATATCGAAAAGAACCTGGCTTAAACCTGGAGATCTACAAGACGCGAGTAAGGACCCTTTCGAATATCGGAAAGAACTTGGCATTAGCTGGGAAATCTTCCTGTCATTTGTGAAAATGTTACTTCTTGGCCAGTGAGCACCAACGTCTACCGGATCATCGCTTACTTTCAACTAAGATAGCCATCAAAATTGACTCTATCCAACCTTCTTCAAACGAAGAAAAGAAAAATAAACCTTTTGGAAACGGCAGACACATTGGATTTCTTTATTAGATTGTTGGGTTACAGGTCGGGACACGAGTCGTGAGCACAGTTCGCGATTGTTACAATTTCGGCTAATGACAGTAGCCAAATGACACGCGAGAGGTCCAATAAACAACGAGCATTGACTGACAAACCAATCGCGGCGCCCCCTTCTTTTTTTTTTGGGTGAGAAATTATCAAATAACTTCTCCCGCTCTGGACGGAGCGGGAGGGCGTGTCAGACTCTTACTGACTAAAACCCACCCGTGTTCCTTCAGTTGTCATGTTGCCGGGGGCCACGATCTCCCTTTCGGACTTCTTCGCAGCCCCGGCAGGCATTGGCCCTATCGGACCCTGTCAATTCTGCTGACATCTCTTTGAGGCGCGCGTGGAACACAGCGCGAACTCGGCGCCTCCTGGCTTGTTCATTCCGCCAGACAGACCGAAAAATTAACTACTGCGCAATGTCAGGTTGTGCTCACCACTAATACCTTGTACTGTACTCAAATGTGGCGAGGGGGTAAATGGCTGATCTTTGAGTTATGCTCGTGAACGGGTGCTGCTTGTGGTGACTGGTTGTCTTGCTGATCATGGTTTTGTTATTGTTACTAGTAATTAACTGTTCATTTATTTTACCCCGATGGTCCTAGTTTATCATTTATAACTGCCAATTACAGCTTTATGTAAGCGGGCACGCCCTTTATGTCTGGAGGCTTTTATATAGATATTTAGTTCTTTTTACGTTTAGTTTTTATTTTTTAGGGTTCCGTTAAAAAACGGAACCCTTATAGATTCGTCATGTCTGTCTGTCTGTCTGTCTGTCTGTCTGTCTGTCCGTCCGTATGTCACAGCCACTTTTTTCCGAAACTATAAGAGCTATGCTGTTGAAACTTGGTAAGTAGATGTATTCTGTGAACCGCATTAAGATTTTCACACAAAAATAGAAAAAAAACAAATAATTTTGGAGTTCCCCATACTTAGAACTGAAACTCAAAAAATTTTTTTTCATCAATCCCATACGTGTGGGGTATCTATGGATAGGTCTTCAAAAATGATATTGAGGTTTCTAATATCATTTTTTTCTAAACTGAATAGTTTGTGCGAGAGACACTTCCAAAGTGGTAAAATGTGTGTCCCCCCCCCTGTAACTTCTAAAATAAGAGAATGATAAAACTAAAAAAAATATATGATGTACGTTACTATGTAAACTTCCACCGAAAATTGGTTTGAACGAGATCTAGCAAGTAGTTTTTTTTAATACGTCATAAATCGTAAACTTATCGTTACTTGATGCTACGGAACCCTTCATGGGCGAGTACGACTCGCACTTGGCCGCTTTTTTTTAAATATTGCTTGAGTTTTTGGTTGGTATATTGGCTGATCGATGTTTTTGGTTGGTATATAGGCGTGTGCTAGCTGGCATATGGACTATAATTTATCATTTGAATTATGTTTTGTGTTGCATAATGTAAGTTATTTTGCATACTATTGTATAGAATCATTTTTCTAACTTGAACAGACAGCTGTGCTGCTGGGGAGTTTGTTGCACCACTTCTTCTTCCCAGCTAAAGGCACTAGGAAGTGGTGAAGGGTTTTTGGGGGACTGTCTTATGTAATTTTTTTTTTTAATAATAATAATTTATTGAATCAAATAATAGTGTTAACATATAGTATCATCTGTAGGTACACTTGACTTATGCTAGTTAACAAAACAGGTAGGTGTTGCAACCAGCACCCTTACTAAGTTATAAAATAACTTGTATTAAGGGCAGTGGTACAAGCCCATACATAATTTATTGTTTCACAAAAGAAATTGCAGGCAGAACAAGTGTTTTTTTTTTTTTTAAATAGTTCACATAAAAACATAATTGCAGAAATCAGAAATTACAATCTATTGACATTTGGATTATTTGTGTTTGTGTATGTGTGTGTGGGTGTGTGTGTGCGTGCGTGTGTGTAATGATAATGGTGTGTGTTGTGTCGGTGCAGAATGTGCGTTATGTTCTCGGTTGAAAGTTCAAATTTTGACGTTCGAAAAGTGCTGATTGTCAGCCTAGTTTGAATAAATGACTTTTGAATTTTATTAGACTGAGAGCTTCGATGAGCCACAGTGGTACAGCGGTGGAGCCACATCGCAAACGATGTCTCACCTCTTGTCGTGCTCTCTGTGCACTGACACCTGAACTATGGAAGACCTTTGCGAGGCCAACGATAACGCTGTCGAAGTGGCTGGATTCTGGTCGAACCTTATTTAAAACAAAGTACCTGAGCGATTGAGCTCTGCTCTGGTGAAAATAGAGAATGCTCATTTAATAGTTCATACTATATTCCCATGTATAAGTACGTAAGTACTAATTCCATGCTGCCATGTCATTATTCTAAGGTAGCCTTGTTCTAAACTTTGGGCGACCGAGCTCTGCTCGGGTGAAAATACGGAGAAAACAAATTTTCCCAGATAATTATGAGACCTAGCTAAATCGATTTTTCGCCCCGTAAACCCCTATATTGCAACTTTCATCGAAACCGTAAGACGCGTTTTTGAGACCGTGCTTACAAATAAATATACAAATATTGCTCATTTAAAAGTCAGAGCTGGGCAAAATACATGCTTTGCTTTAATTAAAATACAAATTACAAAATACTATCTCGCATGTATTTAAAATACGAAATACAAAGTATTTTTAAGTCTGTATTTGAAATATAAAATACAGTCAGGTGTTAGGTTAAGTAAATAGAACAGACCTAATACAGCCCAGTGTTGACACCTTTAAAGATTGACATATTTAGCAATCGCCATTTTGCTTACGAAAGCTATCGAGAGCAATTTTTTGCAGAATGCACCCATTTTCAAGATCGCTAAATGTACCTATTTATATTCAAATGTATTTTGAAGCCATAAGTATTTGAAATACTAACTACAAAATACCTCAGCGTCAGGTATTTGAAATACCAATTACAAATTACATTTTTAAGAAGCAATTGAATTACAAATACTAAATACGTATTTGTATTTCAATTACGTATTTAATTACAAGTAATTCAAATACTGCCCAACCCTGTTAATAGTATAGGATAGGATAAATGGAATCATCGATACGAGAAAGAACATTAGAATTGAGGAAAGTGCTGCATACTCTTTCGAAGAAATCTATGAGTTGACTTACAACTTACAAGGGAAAAACTATTAACCTTGTTGGTAATAACCATTACAAATATCCATCTATCATGATAGTATAAAACGCTATGTTTCCTGCATCGAACGATTCTGCGCTAGCTACAAAATGATAAATGAATCAAGTGTGCGTTGGCACAATTCTGGGTCACGTAACAATAAACGCTATATTTATCCTAATGTCATTCAATACCTTATGACATCATAAGATCGATACTCAGGGCCTAGACAAGAGCAAAGTTTTGTAGAAGGCTAAATAATTGAATAATAATTATAATATAGGTCGTCCGCGTAAACCTTAATGCTTTTTACAAAAAAAAAGTACCTAAGTTACTCCTTATAACATTAGCTATTTGCCAGTGAAAGTCCCGTCAAAATCGGTCCAGCGGTTTCGGAGATTAGCCGGAACAAATAGAGACAAAAAGTCTTGTTGGACATAATTTTGCTCTTATTAAATACCTGACGTTTCCTATCCGTCAATAATTTATTGTCGATGCAACACGATAATGGTAACTATGCTATTTGCATAGCTTAGGAGAGATCACAGAACAATGCGCAAGCGCAGCTTAACATGAGCCCTTCAGCTATCAATAAACCTTCTAAACCCATCTGTTTTGCATCAACTAGGGACGCGACATTTCGAGGTCGATACTCGATAATGACATTGTTTATCGATCGTAGGCGTCTGTTTATCGATACATCGCTCGAGCCTCAATATGGCGATAATTGAAGCAATGACGAATGATGTTCAATGATACTCGCTGATATTATTGTTTTACTTTATTGATGATATTCTGAATTAAGCGTGAAACGTCGGTGTTTGATTTTATCGGCTTGTCATCCCTTGTTTGTGGTGAAGAATGGATGGTTGGGGACATCTCGGTTTACATATTAGGCGCGGATCTCTTGTGAAGATGGCGATGACGTCACTAACTGGCTGACGTCAGCAACGCATTGTTGGGTCTATTTTGGAGGTGTCAGTATTGTAGTGAGCTTTGCTAATTGTTTATGATGATATCTCCATAACTTTGGCAATATTTGCGATGCCTTTCAACCGACATCGACTCTTACGTAAAGAGACCGAGTTGTATATTAAGCACGCCCGCCATTAATCTTTCCACTTCATCATAGTAGTTATGGGATGGGAATGCGCTAAGGTAGCCCGCGAAATTCAAATTTTCTTTAGTTTTTTTTTGCATTTTGTAGGTCAGTGTCACGTTTTACTATAGGATAGTACTTACTAATTCCATACTGCCATGATAGTAGGTACTTACTAATTCCATGCTTCCATGATCATTATTCTAATATCAATAATGTCATAATCTTGTTCTAAACTTTGGGCGACCGAGCTCTGCTCTGGTGAAAATACGGAGAAAACTAATTTTCCCAGATATGCGACCTAGCTAGTTCGATTTTTCGCCCCCGTAAACCCCTGTATTGCAACTTTACTTTGAGTAGAAATCTATATACAAACAAATATATATACAAATATTGCTCGTTTAATAGTCATCATCTGCCTAGCCTTTTCCCAACTATGTTGGGGTCGGCTTCCAGTCTAACCGGATGCAGCTGGATACCAGTATTTTACATGGAGCGACTGCCTATCTGACCTCCACAACCTAGTTAGTACTAGGTAACACGATACCCCTTGGTAAGACTGGTTGTCAGACTTTTTTGGGCTTCTAACTACTCGTAACGACTGTCAAAGATCTACAAATGACAGCCGGGACCAACGCCTTAACGTGCTTTCCGAGGCACGGAGGGGTCTTGGTATGTAAAGATGGTCACCCATCCACAGACCAACCGCGGCAAGCGTAGCTTAACCTGATCGATCGACCCGTGCAGCTGTTGTCACTTAGCCACAAGCCCTCAAGCTCGTTTAATAGTATGGGATAATATCTTTTTACCCTTGCGTACGTCTCACGTAATATTTAGTTAAGCTGGATAATGTATACTTATGCCTCCGGGTATTGTAATTTTACTGGGTGGGGTGGTCGGCTCAGGAGATGTAACAGTTTTTATACGGTGTTGGATGACGTTTATCTTCACGTAGACATGATTGCGTCGCGTCAGCGCAGCGTTTACGTTTGATAGACGCCTACGCTAGATTCGCAGGAAACCTTACTTGTTATTTACGATATCTTCCCTGCGAGCGTATGCTTTGCGATCAACAAGTCACAGGGGCCGACACCGAAGGCTGAAGACTGTGGGTGTCGACCTCAGGACAAGCTGCTTCTCACACGGACAACTGTACGTCGCTTGCTTCCGAGTCACCGTTCCTGACTCTCTGTATATTTCGGCTGCTGAGAATAAAACTACAAACGTAGTATACAGGGAAGTTTTTATAAAAATGTGGCTGTTATTGTAGTATATTGTGGACTTGTGGTGTCTTACGACTTTCACGCGAACGAAGTCGCGGGCAGAAGCTAGTTTACGATATATTCCATGATGCATGGATGCATTAATGCAAAAATCGTAATATCTCACCGAATTTTGATATGTAAACTACAAGGGCATCCATTATACCCTGACCTGTCATTTTGGCGCCACTAGCAATGGCAAACGTCACTTAAACGTCACTCAGTTCCCTTTTCTGCCGCATACTAAGTAAAACTAGGTCCATTAACATGGTTTGAAATAATTTATGGTGTTTAAATGTCAAAGTAATTAATGTTATTACCATAATAACACATTGTTTTCTAAAAGGAGATGCTAAATTGCAGTATTATTTATGTTTTGTCGTAAAATTGTGTAATTTAAAGTTATTTGGTTATTCACGGTATAGACGAACTCGTAATTGCTATGTCACTTTTGACAAAATCTCCCAGTAAACTGTCTGTCACATTAGTCTTTAATTAGAGCATAAGGCGACACTTTACCGACTTTTAATGATTTTTTACTGAAGATCACATCTAAAGGAGTAGTGTTAATGATTTACAAAATATATATGTTAAATAAGAACATTTTCTTAATAACTTAATCTGTGAATATTTTACATTATGTTTATATTACTTAAGAAAGAAAGAAAGTAAGAAATCATTTATTTGCTGATAATGTAGGTATACATATAAGTTGGAATATTTATTAAGTGTCCCGATACATTTTACCTTACGGCATGCAAAATAGGTTTGAATTAAATAGTAATATAGATACAGCTATTACGATCATTATTAGCCATAATCGAATTTAATAGATTGTTACAGATCAGACAACAATAAAAAAAACAAAATAATTGATGAATTACATATAAATCTCTCACAAATTATACAATGTAGAATATAAATGTAGAAATGTGTAATGTCAAAAAGCTTAATGTCAAAATATTCCAAAACGTTAACAACAATCACAATTATTAGATAAAGAATTTAGATAATCTAGTAATGTCAAGATCTGTTATGTCAAATTACAATAATAACAACAACAATAAAAAATAAAAACATAAAAATAAAATCGCTATGTCATTATGTCAATGTCATCTAAAACATTCGAAATTGCAAAGGCAACGTACATTTATCAAAAGCATTTGAATTTGTAAAGTTATGTCTAACGCGGATAAAACATTAAAAATCACGCAAAAACTATCAAGTGTATTTTTCTGTAACCTTCACCATTTTAATTATAATTTAATTATGTATCTTTTAGTATACGTTTTTTATTAGAATACCTTTTGTTTTACATACCTTTTATATTTCCAGTATAAGCTGACCTTGCATTGTACGAAAATCCTATACAATACGAGATCAGCATAAACTAGAAATGTTTAGCTTGATATAGCCGATTTGCGTGGATGTGACGCATGCTTCCCCCAACCTTTTCTCATTTTTATATTTTAAACTTTTTTTTTCTGCGTCATGTGTACCGCAAATAAACGTTTTTTTCTTTCTTTCTTTCTTTATATGTAGCCGTGTGTACGACGCGTTTCGTGAGCTCAAGACAGAACACGCAAGCTCAAGACCACTGGCATATATCTGCGTCTTAATAGACCTTCACGTTTTCTGACGTGCAAGTGACATTCAATCTCAGGGTGGTAAATCAGTTAAGAGCATTTTGCAGACGATCAATTTGCGCATCAATGTGTATCAATCACGTAAAAATTTACAATTGCAATTGATCGTTTCAGGTACCCTTTAAGAATGCGGCGACGCATGAATTGTCCATACAAACGTAATACATAAATCATTTGCAATTTGAGCATATTTCCACCATATTATGTTGTTATTCGGATTGAGACAGTATTTATCTAGGCTCCTACGTCTTTTTATTTCCAAATACTTACCTTTAAATGAAGTACCTAAGCGAATTGCATTTCGTACATTTTAACAGCGTAAATGAAATGTTTTCATATTATTTTTTCTGTATTTGTAATATTGTTTCTGCAGAAGCATAGTTTATGTTATCAAGTTACAAATTTTCGAAAAAAAATATGGAAATAGGTACATTAAGTTTTCATTCATAATTTTTTGTATTACGGAACACATCCAGAATTATCATAAATTTTCGAAAGCTAGTAGTGCTATCGCGTCAAGCAATAATTGTCAATGTGTGCGTGGTAGTATTGCTCACTGTAGGTGTATATCGCTCCGACAGGCACTCACACTAGTGCAACGTGCTTGGAATTGAATTTTGCAAACATCTCGATTGGTAGTTGCTTAAGCAGTTGGTCCCGGCTGTCATTTGTAGATCTTTGATAGTCGTTACGGGTCGTCAGAAGCCCAAAAGTCTGACAACCAGTCTTACCAAAGGGGTATCGTGTTACCCAGTAACTGAGTTGTGGAGGCAAAATAGGCACACACTTAAAATACTGGTAGATGTAAAGCTGCATCCAGTAAGCCTGGAAGCCGACCTCAAAATAGTTAAGACGGGCAGATTGATTGATCTCTCTCCTTGACCGTAGCTAAATTAGGCTTATCGTGCATCAAAATAAACTCATTAATTTGACTTTTTGTAGGCTATTTCCATTATCTAAAAGATACTTTAAAACTTCTAATGTGTTATTAAGATAACATATCCATTAACTATAACATTATAGCAACCATTTAGTTACCTGTTAGTAATAAATCATTAATTAATCAGTACTCAAACAGTAATAAGTGTCACTTTAATATATCAAAACTCTCAATAGCGGTAAGTACTTAAGTTCTTAGTAAATACTTAAAATTCAATAGAAAACACAGTATTCTTCGCATTCAGGAAGTAATTTGTAATCTTGAGAATGTTACTCATATGCTTTTAATTGGTATACTGATGTAATATTTTTATTCTGTGATTATGATAACATCATAATATTATGCAGTACTAGCTTTTGCCCGCGGCTTCGCCCGCATAGATGTCGGAAAATATCTCACGGGAACGTACTACTGGGCAGTACCGGGATTATATACCTAATAGTCCAGGAAAAGGTTACTGACTCCTACCGCTGCGCTCAAATCATAATTATTTTGTTACGCGTAATTTTGAGTCTGTGATATCTTTTAAACCATTCATTTAAATTATGTGATGTCAAGGCATGTTTTAATCTCAATTAAATGCCCAATTTGAATAACATATTTTATTAGATAAGGATTAATATGATACCGGTCAATATAGCTTCGGAAATAACAATGGAATTTTTATCAAATTCTGAAAGATAAAAATGGTTACTGTGGGTCATCCTTAGAAGATAGACATATGCCATCGCGGACTTTTTTGTTGAACTTTTTAAGATCTTCAATCCTGTGGAACGTAAATTTAACGGTTTACGCGGCGCACGCTAGTAAAGCTCCCAGTCGGCATGATTTTTTCCGACATCTTCGACAATAATCGTCATATTTCAGCCAATTTACACAAAACCTTAATGAATTATGCACTAAAACTTTCTGCAAGAATCACTCCGTCCGGTGAGAACCGTTTGAAAATCCGTTCGGGAGTTTTTGAGTTTATCGCGTTCAGACAGACAGACAGGCGCGGCGGGGGACTTTGTTTTATAAATGTAAGGATATAAGGATACTTTATTACAAAAGTAGTTGATGAAAATGTAACCAAACAAACTCAGCGTTGTGTTTACGGCCGCATACTGTTTTAATTTAACGGCAAATTACTGCCCAATTATGTTTGTAGGATCGAAAAATGTATGCAATATTGATAAAGGCATGTGATGCGGAGGGAAGGGCTCAAAATATTTTCCAATAGCACATAAAGGAAATCAGTAATTACACGTTTAAATTGCACATAACTACATATGTAGTATGACATTTAATAATTAAAACGACTGCCTGCATTGTACACTGGACTATGACACGGCTATATTGCTTCCTTATTGGTCGATTGTTAGAGATCTATACTCCATTTGAAATAAGATTAGACATTTAAACAAACCTTTTTACAGTCCGTTCAACCGATTTTGACTTCTATACCGTAGGTGTAAGGATGGCATTAAAAGCAAAAAAGTGATTACAATACCAATTGTTTACTGCAGCTGCCATTTGTCATGCCATCAACACAATAGAAGTCAAAATCGGTTGAACGGACTGTAAAAAAGGTTTATTTAAATGTCGAATCTTATTTCAAATGGAGTATAGTTAGTTTGGATATTATTTAAGTAATTAAAACAGCAGCATTTTAGAGCAATGGTGGCCCTGCTGTGGTAGCGGCCTCGACTTACGAATTATCGTGAGGAAACCGGCATGTCCTAGAACCAAACATTCTAAGACATGTGACATCTACTAGCCTGCACAATCATCATCATCATCATTTCAGCCGAAAGACGTCCACTGCTGGACATAGGCCTCCCCCAAGCACCTCCACTTCGACTGATTCTGTGCTCTCCGCATCCAGCGGATTCCTGCGGCCTTCACAAGGTCATCGGTCCATCTTGTGGGAGGCCTTCCAACGCTACGTCTTCCGGTACGCGGTCGCCACTCCAGAACCTTTCGGCCCCATCGGCCATCCGTTCTGCGAGCAATGTGCCCTGCCCATTGCCACTTAAGTTTGGCAATTCTTCGGGCTATGTCGGTTACCTTGGTTCTCCTGCGGATCTCTTCATTTCTGATTCGATCACGCAAGGAAACTCCAAGCATAGCCCTCTCCATTGCCCTTTGGGTGACTTCAGAGCCTTCAGATAAGGCCCATTGTGAGCGACCACGTTTCAGTACCATAGGTCATCACTGGCAACACGCACTGGTCAAAGACTTTCGTCTTGAGACACTGTGGTATGTGGGACGAAAAGATATTGCGTAGCTTTCCGAACGCTGCCCAGCCGAGTCGGATTCGACGATTGACCTCTTTCTCGAAGTTAGACCTACCTATAATACCCGGTTGGTATTTAATGTATAATTAAAAATTAAAAATAATTAATTGAATTAAATACGATGTATCATCATAACGGTAAACATGCAAAAAGCGATGACTAAATGTTTATTTAAAGGCATCTAATTAACTCTTCAGCACATTTCAAGCGCATTGTATCATCATGCAATGATAGCATTCAATGCGCACACTAATTGTTAATTCAGTATTTTACAGAACTATTAGCAGTTCTGACATCATTCTGAATAATGTTCTGTCTTCAGAACCTTGAGCCTTGTTAGACGAAGTGGAAACTTCAGACAACAATTATCCGGAGATGTAGATGATATCAAGTTTGTCTTAAATTTAATAAAATTGTATCCACTTCCATTTCCTTCTTTCGGTCTTTTTTGTTATTTAGGTAAATATTTCATCGTATTTGTGAACATAATTTCTATTTTTATTTTGTAACTAATTCAACTAACGATAAATAAAACTTCCTGCATTCATTAAATTCTCTGCTAGTGCTGTGCACTTCTGCAAGTGACGAGTTCACAATACTTATATAACTGTATGTGATTTTTGTATGTGTATGTTTAAGCGACTAAGACCGCATTCCGAGTTACGCCAAAAGTGATTATATCGCGAATCCGACCAAAGTCCAAAGTCACAATAATTACTCAATAACCCTTATATTTTGTGACTATTAAATTTGGTTGGATTCGCGATATTATCACTTTTAACGTAAGTCGGAATGCCGCCTCTTTCGTTGAGGTGCCAAATAAATAAATAAATTATTGAATGTCATTGTTGTCAGAGTTTATTTTTTAGCAAATCGACTTACAATTTTAAATTGTCCGTATATTCAAATCACAACTGCCATTCTGTGACTGTTTTGTGAAATGGCTGTGACACGGCAAACTGACGTAGAGTGTCAATTTTCTTAACGATTAATTGCCCTGACTTTATAATAACTGCCAGCAGCCTGGAACTGTCACTTTGGATGGCATACATGACGAGTTAATATACATTAAATATATTTTCTCAAACATTTAGTTTTATGGTAGCTTTTAGAAAGAAAGCAAGAAAGAAAAATAGGTTTATTTGTCACAGAAAAAGACAAAAATAATTAGAAAACAACAAAATAAAGTCATCATCATCATTCATCATCATTTCAGCCGAAAGACGTCCACTGCTGGACATAGGCCTCCCCCAAGCACCGCCACTTCGACCGATTCTGTGCTTTCCGCATCCAGCGGATTCCTGCGGCCTTCACAAGATCATCGGTCCATCTTGTGGGAGGCCTTCCAACGCTACGTCTTCCGGTACGTAGTCGCCACTCCAGAACCTTTCGACCCCATCGGCCATCCGTTCTGCGAGCAATGTGCCCTGCCCATTGCCACTTAAGTTTGGCAATTCTTCGGGCTATGTCGATTACCTTGGTTCTTCTGCGGATCTCTTCATTTCTGATTCGATCACGTAGGGAAACTCCAAGCATAGCCCTCTCCATTGCCCTTTGGGTGACTCACAATGGGTCTTATCAGAAGGCTAAAAGTCACCCAAAATAAAGTAGTACATAAGAAATCACGAGCATAAAACAGAATTATTCGGCACCTGCACGTCACGTCTGTGACAAGAAGGCTTCCACTCAGCATGATGCAGTGCTAAAGACCCACAGCACAGCGCTGATTTTCAGTGGCCTCCCGATTTTTTTTTTCAACTTTTTTTATTAACAACTCATCTGTCCGAAACAAAAACATAATGTACAGAGTTTTGAGTATTTTAAAGATAGAGTTAAAGACGATATCTGTGCCAGTATTAAAACTTTGTGACGGAAAAAAAAGTAGGAAATCAAGTCAGGTTCAGTGATTTGAATAATGTGTGTGTGTGTATTTCTGTTTATACTAAGTTAAACAATCCGTGTAAGATGCTAGAACAAAAAGAGTTCATAAAAAAAAAAAAAACAGTGGCACTCCGGGAGTGCCGACAGAAGTGAAAACTTGAACAAGATCGCCTTGGAAGAAAAATACTTGTATAGAAGAACATTGATCCGTAACTTTATCTAAATAAAAAGCACAATTGCGTTTACAAAAAAAAAATCTTCCAAAACCTTTAAAGCAAAAATACTTGCATAGAACATTGATCCGTAACGCAATATAAATAAAGCACACAATCGCGTTTACAAAAGAGTTCAATTGTTTTTTCCATCTCAAAAATGCCCAACGTGCCTAAGGAGCTTTCACTTCAAAAAAAAAAATACTAGCTTTGCCCATGGCTTCGCCCACATGGAGGTCGAAAATTGTCCCACGAGAAGGTACTTCTAGGATAAAAATCTATTTTTAAACCCAAGTCACGGCGTACCTGTGTGCCGAATTTCATCGAAATCTATTCAGCCGTTATGGTGTTAAAAGTAGCAGTTTGACCGTTACTTTCGTACTTATATTAAGTATGGAGATTGGATGTACAAATAGGTATCTACAGATTTAACCACTTTTTTTGGTTGGAAAATATTCAAATAACTTCTCCCGCTCTGGGCGGAGCGGGAGGGCATGTCAGACTCTTACTAACTAAAACCCACCCGTGTTACTTCAGTTGCTATGTTGCCGGGGGCCACGATCTCCTTTTCGGCCTAATTCGCAACTCCGGCAGGCATCGGCCCTAGCGGATCCCGTCAATTCTGCTGACATCTCTGTGAGGCGCGGGTGGAACACACCGCGCCGTTGACCCGGGCCTGGGGGCCCACCAGCTTATCGGGCGGCGAGCTACCCATTGCTCACCGTCCGCAAGCCCGCGAGACTTAACCACTTGACAATGTAAAAAATAAAAATAAAGCCAGGAAACAATTTATCTTAAACTATAAAACTAGTTTGTTTCAATGAGAATTTCCGCAAAAATACCTAAGTATCAAAAACCATTAGGTATTACTTTAAAACAGGTAATTTTTTTTCACTTCCTTTGTATGTATAAAAATAAAAAACCTGCCAAGTGCGTGTTGGACCACGCACAATGAAGGGTTCCGTAATTGGAGTGAATTTATCCCAAGAACAAACTTAACATTGTAGTTGAAAAACATGTTCTCCCATATGGAATGTACCTATCGGAGAACATGTTTTTGCAACAGAAAATGTAATTTGGTCGATTATTACTCATTAACCAATAAATTATTCTTATAACTTGTAGAGCCTACTTAGCTGAGATAGTTTTCCTTTTAATTTCGTTATTCTTATGTATTTTTTATTTATTTAATACTTCATGCACACAAATGTACAGAGGCGGACTTAATGCCAAAGGCATTTTCTACCAGTCAACCTTACATACTACCTTATATACTACTGCTGTGAATTTTTTCACATATCAAAAACCAACCATTTAGCTGGCAGGGGAGGGAGACACTTGATTCTAACAAAAAATTGTACTTTAAAGCTTAATATTTTGCAAACGAATCCTTCAATCAATTTTTTTTTTTAACTTACAATATTTTTGAACGACCTTTTTTTAAAAAATAATAATTCATGAATGCTTTTACTGTCGGCGTGATTAATATGTATACCCATACAAAATTACAGTTTTATAGTACTAAGATTCTCTGAGCTAAGCCGCGGACAGACAGATGGACATGGCGAAACCATAACGGTTCCTTGTTGACTACGGAACCCTAAAAACGGAAATAAAAATGACGAAATTCTTAAACAGTTTGTGCACAAAAACTTAGGTTATTGACCGACGTGCTAAGCAGAAAGTCCAGTCTAGACTTTAGTGCTTAATGTTTGTGTCACGGTGTCAAGCTTTTGTTATAAAATAAACGAATAAAACGAATAAAAAATAATAAACGATTTGAGGTTTTTTGCGTTGTATTTTACTGTTTGGTTGAACGAAATAAGAATTCTTGCGACCATTTACAAATTGTTTTTGGAACTGCTACTATACTCCGTTTGAAATAAGATTAGACATTTAACTAAACCTTTTTTACAGTCCGTTCAACCGATTTTGACTTCTATTGCGTTGGTGGCATGACTAATGGCAGCTGCAGTAAACAGTTGGTTTGTAACCACTTTTTTTGCTTTTAATGCCATCCTTATACCTACGGTAAAGAAGTCAAAATCGGTTGAACGGACTGTAAAAAGGTTTATTTAAATGTCTAATCTTATTTCAAACGGAGTATAGATAAAGTTTTAATGTGGATGGCTATACAATGTCGCCCATGGGTATGTGACCGCCCGTATTTTTCTGGATATTCGTGAAAAATTATCGAAAAATAACTTTAAAACTTATTTCATGTTTTTAATTTTTTTATGTTTTGACTAGCGTTTGCCATATCTCCGATGTTATTGGCTCGATTTGAATTCTGTTTATTATTTCTAAAAGCTTACGAGTTATTTTATCGTATTAATTAACATTTTTATTTAAATTTATCGACTATGCAAAAAAAAAACGGAGGTGAAAACATTTTTTCTTAAAAAAACACAAGTGTAAGTTCATAAAATCATAGAGGGTAGGAAATTATCAAATAACTTCTCCCGCTCTGGGCGAAACGGGGGGGCGTGTCAGACTCTTACTGACTAAAACCCACCCGTGTTCCTTCGGTTGCCCTGTTGCCGGGGCCACGATCTCCCTTTCGGTTTTCTTCGCAACCCCGGCAGGCATCGGCCCTAGCGGACCCCGTCAAAGGTCAACACAGCCTGTCTTTTTCTTCCAAACTTCCCTTATCAAGTCTTATCAGCCATCTTCTCAGCATTCAACCCCTTTCTAGACATACAGTATCATCTTTCTCGCAGCCGTCCATGACACCTATATAAACTCTCGCCCTCTCCTTCTCTCTACGCCTTCTCCTACTCTCTTCGCTCACTTTCTCTTCTTTCGCTTCATTTCATTGACGTATCATCGATAAAGAGAGTGCCAGTTTGAAGCATTTTACTAAATATTTTAATCATCAATGGGTTTTACAATGGTATCTCAGCTCTTAAGTGTTTATTGATACAATTCGTTTAAAATTAGGAATAAAATAACGATCTTATTATAATAAAGAACACATTACATAAATTAAAGTGTTCATAATTAGAATTACATTATTTATGACATCTAGACAGAAGTATTTGATGACATCAATAAAAATTAAAATCGTCTCCATTTCAGTGAAAGGCAGAAACGCGTTTTAAGCTATTGCATAGCTTTTATCGCGGGCTTTGAGCGCGGCGACCGAATCAAGAAATTCCGTAACGTAACGAAAATAAAACCTAACACTCCCCACTCCGCCTACCATGTAATGACGGATCCCATGACAACGTGATGTTGTCACGGGAACGTAATTTTTGTTTTATGTCATCACGTCATCATCAGTGTAGCGTTGACAAATAGGAAGTTGGAGGTTACAAATGCTATGCAATAGCTTTACCGCGGCAGTCCACGTTTGTTTTTTTTTTTGTGACTAGGTTTAACAATTTCGAAATGATATATTGGTTTCTCGCCTAGTGTCACTTGTCACCTTTTCGAATAGGGATGATGCCTGGGTAAAATAAAACAAAAATTCTATTTAGTCCATCAGTCAGATAATAAAAAAATATTAGACACGTATTTTATGCTTTATCGTATTACCTAAAACGCATTAAAGTTGGGGGGTGGCACAATCAAGCATAAAATCTACATACTCGTGACGTTATGACACATTTTGACTCAGTGTATCGCCGTAATCATTTGAATACGTAAAAAAATAAAAAATACGTGTCTAATATTTTTTAATAATCTTCCTAAAGGACAAAAAAAATATTTTTTGTCATCATCCTTATTGTCATTTCCTGCATAATGTTTTGCACATAATTATCTAGCATAATAGTATAGTTTAATATTTCAGCTTCTTTGGCTAAAAATGCTTCCTTACCAAACCCCCATTTAGTTATTATTAGTGTCCCACTGCTGGGCAAAGGCCTCCCTACTCTCTTTACACCTCTCTCTGTCCAGAGCTGCCAAGAATCAATCTTTATTTTTAAGACGCAGATATATGCCAGTGACCTTGAGTGGTTAGCTTGCGTGTTCTGTACTGAGCTCATGCAACACGTCGTACGTCCAGCCAGTAATAGGACTCGCCCATCAAGGAGCACTGTCCTAAATTAGACGCATTATTAATTTATTTTACATAAAAAAAAGATATTTTAATAAAACACGTACAGTAAAAGATTAATAATTAAATTATCTTTAAAATGGTAAAGGTTTCAGAAAATTACGCTTGATAGATTTTGCGTGATTCTCAGTTTTTTATCCGCGTCAGACATAAATTTACAAAATCTAAAATATCATATAATAAAAAGAGTAGGGAGACCCAATAGTGGGACACTAATAATAACTAAATGGGGGTTTGGTAACGAAGTATTTTTAGCCAAAGAAGCTGCAATATTAAGTTATTAAGAAAATGCTCTAATTTAACACATTTTTTCCAAATTATTAACACTACTCGTTTGGACGTGATCTTCCGAATAAAATAATTAAAAGTCGGTTATCGTCAAGGTGACGATAACCGACTTTACAAATCAAACATTTAAACAAACATACGCGTTGGCTAACCAATAGTTAGGTGGTTGGACGACCAAAAGACCTACAGAAGATCGCGGGGAAGACCTGGATGAGACTCGCACAGACCAGGGAAGCATGGTACAGAAGGTAGGACACCTAAACTCAGCAGTGAGTGGAACAACGCTGCCAATGATGATGATCATGATAAAAGCTAACATAATCTAACCGAAGAACTGGAACCCTCAAACCTAAATAAAAGTCTATGTCAAAGAGGAAAATAGTACAAAAGCAACTAATAGTCCCGCGTAATAGACTAAAAGTATGCAACAAAAATTGTTATACCATGGCAGTGAAAATATATAACCACTTAGCCGAAGAATTTAGAAGTGCTTCGAATTTAGAATTTAATAGAAAACTGTATAACTGGTTGTGTGAGCGATGTTTTTATTCCATCAATGAATATTTTGAGTGTAAAATGTAAAACTTATTTATTATAATTATCGTGACATGTACACATTGACATTACTTATATAATATTGAAACATTTTCATTATTCTTGGTATTTTTTATTGACTTGACATCATTGTTATCGTTATTTTCAATATAAATTATTATTTTAAATGAATAGAATCGTACTAATTTTATTAATTGCATTGTAATCTTAATTTAAATTATGAAATTATTATTAGTATTTTTATTTTATTGCTAATTATTAAATGTGTACCTACTGCATGCTATAAGTATAACCAAGATGTAAATCTAAATATTTGCACGGCTGAAATGCCGAATATAGTGAAACCCATAGAACTTAAGAACATATGTACCTATATTCTTGCAAATAAATATATCATTCATTCATTCATTCAAAAACCGATTTGGTGTCTAACATACCTGCCTACCTAAATTGCAATTCAATCGTCTTTTTCTATCACGAAAATATAAGCAAAAACTGTAAAACTGTTTTGTTACCGAGGGAAATAATTTATTATTGTTTCGTCTGACTCAAACAAACGTAATTTGCATAAATAAAACGCAGGTGTGAATCGTCTTCTAGATTAGCAGATATGTAAACTAGCTCGCCAGCTGGATGACTAAAATAATTTTTTGAATTCTTTTATTATTAGAATATGAATTTATAACCCAGAAAGCTGCGAAGGGGCTTGTGTCTTAGTAATAACAGCTGCACTGATCGATCGATCAAGTTTAGCTACGCTTGCCGCGGTTGGTTCGTAGATGGGTGACCATCTTTACATACCGAGACCGCTCCGTGCTTCGGAAAGCACGTTAAGTCGTTGGTCCCGGCTGTCATCCGTGGATCTTTGACAGTCGTTACGGGTCGTTAGAAGCCCGAAAGTCTGACAACCAGTCTTACCAAGGGGAATCGTATTACTTAGTAACTGGTTGTGCAGGTCAGATAGGCAGTCGCTCCATGTGAAATACTGGTATTCAGCTGCATCCCATTAGATTGGAAGCCGACCCCAACATAGTCAATTGTTAGAAATAATTTGACTGTTTTTTTGACATATTTGTCACTTTTATTTAACAGCGTAAGCGCAACAATTCTACAATTTTGAAATTTTTTGACATAATAAATTATATATATGTCGAATTGTCAGCTTTTTTAAACAGGGCCCTGATGCTAGGGATTGATAAGTAGCTCACTTCAAGCTCATTTTGCTTATATACGTTTTCACGGTGAGATTTTGTGCATAATAGATCGAGAGATTAAGCTGAATAGGCCGTCAGAATCAGGAATTGTTGTTTTACAACGTAATCTGTCAGATGACAAGCACTACCACTGTAATTTAGTTTCCTATTTACCTTGATAAAAAAAAGATGCACTTAAATATGCAATCACGGTTCGCCACATAATTTCCGGTATCTAATAGAGTCATCTCGTTCTATAGTAAATGAACTACATAGGTACATGAGTTGTTCATTATGACATACAATACCGTATTATTTACTTTGTAAGTAGGTATACAATAGGTTTTATACAGTTAGCACATGTAGGAAATCACTATGCCCAATGTCAGGAGTCCGACGACCTGAAATTTTGAACACTCTGTGTGTGTTGAATACTTTTTTTTTAAGCTATTGCATAGCTTTTATCGCGGGCTTTGAGCGCGGCCACCGAATCAAGAAATTCCGTAACGTAACGAAAATAAACCTAACACCCCCCACTCCGCCTACCATGTAATGACGTAATTTTTGTTTTATGTCATCACGTCATCATCCCAAGTGTAGCGTTGACAAATAGGAAGTATGGAGGTTACAAATGCTATGCAATAGCTTTAACACGGCAGTCCCCGAGTGCCACACGTTTTTTTTTTTCGGTTGGAAATTATCAAATAACTTCTCCCGCTCTGGGTGGAGCGAGAGAGCGTGTGTCACTCTTACTGACTTAAACCCATCCGTGTCCCTTCAGTTGCCTATATTGCCGGGGGCCATACCTACAATAATGTTTGATGTCATCTTATCTAAATCGTGTCACTATGTTCGTACACGCTAATCTCCAAAACTATACAACCGATTTAGATGAAATTTTGTGAACATATAATGTGTCTGGTTGGTTGGTACCAGCTTGAAAGATAGGATAGTTTTGGATCCAATAGGTGGCACTGTTGTCGAGATTTGCGCGGACAAAGTCACGAGCGAAGTGCCATTGCCCATTAGCTCTAGAAATCAATTGATGGAGAAAGTTAGTAGTGCAAAACTTCCATGAATTAAAAAAGATTTAATTTCTTTTAAATATTGAGTCTTCTTTAGACTTTTTCTCCAAGATCGTCAAAGTAACGCCAACATTTGCCAAACAAGTGCGCCATAAAAATATGGCCAAGATTGACGCTGTCATTTTACATGATTGATGGCTTAACAAGTGACGTCACCGGCTGTCAATCACACCTGACATTGACATTGATCGTAACCGGTAGACGGTTATATAAATAAACATTGTAATAAAAGCAGTTTCAATACAATAGTAAGCTATGTTCGTGACTTATATATCGTCGCCCTCCCCGCTAACTGTCGTAAATAGCAATTGATATTTTTCCAGGACAACAGTTTTTCGGTCGGGCGCTACAATCGTGTTAATATAGTTGCATTAGCGGCTTTATTAATGAATTAATAACTTTTTATAAATAGCTCTTGACTTAATCTTTAACTCACTAACTGTAGATGTGTGCATATACGACAGGTGGTGAGAATATGTTTTCCCTCAAACAAAACTCACGCAAAACAAACACGTGATTATCTTCCAAACGGTAAACGACACAGATACGACGATTAGAGAGAACTTTTTCGAAACAAAGTTCTGAACACGTAGGTAATGTCAGTGCAGATACGTCAGTTTGTGAGATACGACAGTTAGCGGGGAGGGCGACGACATAAGTCATCGATATTTTTACCCTCTTGTTACGATAGTCCATGGTTGGATAGGTAATAAAAAAAATGATGTCACACCTGTTACCTATTGAACGAAATAAAATTTATAGCATAACATGTTTTGATATAACCGGTATTCATCTAATTTGGGAAATAACAAAGCTTTTTCCAAGTCTGAGTCTATTTTCCAGTCTCTGATGGAAAACCTAAACTACGAATTTAAATACCTACTTGTTTGTGATCGGTCATGCAATTGGGTTTTTCCATAGAAAATCACAGTTTCAGCCCGATTAGTAGAAATCTGCCCATAAACAAGTTGTATCAGAAAGGTGTCGTCAAAAAGGGTGTGATACAGACTATCAAACTGAACAACTTTCTCCGACGATTTCTGTGTGTGTGTGGGGGTGTGTCGGGGTGTGTGTGTGTGTGTTGGTCTCGTGGTCGCAAGCCCGACTGCTGAGAGTGAGGTCCTGGGTTTGATTCCCAGATCAGACAAAGTGTATACTTATTGGGTTTTTCCATTAGGAATTTCTTAGTAACAGTCCGAACCGAAGCTTGAAAGTTGACGGTGTGATACCCCCGTGCCTCGGATAGCACGTTAAGCCGTTGGTCCTGCACCGATCTCTCTCCGGTCGTGTCGGATTGCCGTCCCATCGGACTATGAGAGTGAGGGAAGAGAGAGTGCACCTGTGTCTGCGCCACACACGCCTGCACTATAATATCTCCCACACCAAAGGCTAGTCTCCGTTGAGATTGGCCGCCATGGCCGAAATACGGTCTGCAGGACTAAACAGTGGTCAATGGGACTGGATCTGGACCCGTCATAGCAAATTCGCATATTGAGGAGGTCATTTACTAATTATTGAACCATACTTTCCCTAACTAAAGTTTTATAGTTTAAGAGATATGTAAATTTTTATACTTTATTGAGATTTTTCCAAAATTTGACCTTCAAACATCTTTTTTTTTTTGCTTTATTTTAGTATTTGTTGATAGTCATAAACATTGGTGATTAAAATACCTCGGAACTTTCCTCAAACGAGGGTTAAAAAATAAGAAAGTAAGCTTTTTAAAAAAAATCTTTACGATCAAATTGACATCTCCTCACCTCCTCTATATGCGAATTTGCTATGGCGGGTCCAGATCCAGTCACCCTGTATATGGTCCCATGGAAAAAGTTGTTCAGTTTGATGGTTTCCATTACACCCTTTTTGACCACACCTGTCAGATACATTGAACGGCGAAATTTGGCTGTACACTTCTGCCCTACCCCTTTGAGTACACGCGTGACGTTACGTTTGTGTGACGCAATACATTTTTGATTAATTTACGTAGCCTAAGGTTATAACGCCTGATGTTTATGCAATATTCGACCTTAAGAACTGCTAATGTGTTTAGTGTTTACTTTATAACTAGTCAGACTGTTTAAAACCCAGCAGGAGATCTTGGAAACAACTAAGACGCTTTGAAATACGATATGAAGACGTAGGAAAAGGTCAAGTAAACTGGGGTAGAATTATTTCTGTAGGTCAACGACTCAGACTAAAGAGCAGTGGTGGCCCAGTGGTAACGGCCGCGACTTACGAGATGTAGGTCGTAGGTTCGAACCCAAACAGGCGCTTTACTTTGTGTATATTATTTCATCACCACTGCTCTCAAAACGGTGAAGGAAAACATCGTGAGGAAACCGGCATGTCCTAGAACCGAAAATTCGAAGACATGTGACATCTACCAACCCGCACTGGGCCCGCGTGGTGGATTACGGCCCACTCTCTCTCACAGAGAGGAGGCCTGTGTCCCAGCATTGGGAACATTTATAGGCTGTTGATGATGATGAAAGACTCAGACCACATAAAAAACCAAGACATAGCGCTGTCAACTGTCACGTGAGGCCGGTTTCGTAAACATGTGTGCACTTAGTGAGGTGTAGTTTGATTGTTGCGTCTTTGTAATGGTTGTAATTGTGTGCGTGTGAGCGTATATGCAGATGCACAGAGCGGAGGTGTAGTTTTGGCATGTTTCACTGTATTGTTCGCAGCGCTCTGTCTTGATTTTTTATTTGGTCTGAGGTCAAAGAATGTCCTGCTGTAAATGCTAAGTGACAATGTCAGTTTTCAAGGTAGGACAGTGGTGCCGATTCCCTTGTTCACAAAATAAACTAAATATAAGTTCAGTGCATGTTTTTCTTTCTATTTCATTAAGAAAAGGACAGAAGATAAATTTTAGTTTAGTCCTGTCAAATTAATCATCGCCTGTCACTCTGCATACAAGTTTAGATGTGATTTAAAACTTGCCTACTAAAATTACGTCAATTTACGTCAAGCGCTGATTAATTTGACAGGACTAAACTAAAATTTATCTTCTGTCTTTTTCTTAATGAAATAGAAAGAAAAAGATGTACTGAACTTAAATTTAGTTTAGTTTGTGAACAAGGGAATCGGCACCAATGTGGACTTGTGGAGGCAACAATACGACCATACATGAAAATACTGGAAAAACTAATGCATATGAGTGTTTTGGAACCATAAAAAATTTCCTAGAAATTAAATTAGTGTTTTTTTAAAACTAGGTATAGTTCGATTCAAACTTAATGTCGGCTCGGAAGTGCGCTGCTTGCTGCGCAGTACCCCACCCCTCACCCCCGCTGACATATAAATTCGTTACTGCGCAGCGACTCGCCTCATGTTCCGAGCTGCCATTAAGTTTGAATCGGGGTGTTAATAGTAGTGATGGGTGACTATTTTATGGGTATTGCCAATCTTTGAATAGCTATAGTGACTAAACTATTGGATATATTTGATTGAATTTTCGTATGCAGACTGGGAACGGCATTAGATATACGCAGTTTAATTTATAGTCAGTAACTATCATCTCCACAGTATGAGTCTGAACAACAAAACTCCGTAATTTGTTTAGATCTAGATTCTAGTTCCTCTAAAATTTATTACTTAAATAAAAATTAAAATAAAACTTTTGAAGCAGGTTTAATCTTTATTTTGATTTTGTGAATAGCGAAATTCTTGTGACTATTTTATTGCTTCGCTAAAATATTGTTGAACTAGAGCGTTGAAAAAAATCTCCAAATGACTCAACTCAAGTGATTTCATAGAAAGAAAAAAATCTGTTTGAAGATCTTCAGCGGAAAATGTATAAAAACTGTCACGCTTTTCAATAAAAAGAATGAGCAAAAACTTACACATAAAGAGCGATTAAATTGCCCATTTATTTCCAAAGAAAAGACAACTGTATTGTTTTTTTTATTATTCGATAAAAACTCACTGCCTTCTAGGCACTAGACCTAGAAGGCAGTGAGTTTTACCGGGCAGTGTTACCGGGTTGATCCATCAGGAATTTCTCAATAGCAGCTCGGAGTATGAATTTGTACCCGATTGATGGCAATAGGCTCGCCCCCTATTACATGGGACTTAAACATAACTGGCGAAATGTGGGTGTACTATGGGTTCACCTTCCCTTTGCATCCTTTACTTGCCCAGCAGTGGGACAAAACAGGTTAGCAAAAAAAAAATACCTATATAAAGAGGTAAAATTTGTTTGTTTGTTTATTTGTTTGTTTGTTTATTTGTTTGTTTGTTTATTTGTTTGTTTGTTTATTTGTTTGTTTGTTTATTTGTTTGTTTGTAAGGTAATCTTCGGAACTACCAGTCAGATTTGAAAAAATATTTTTGGAGTGGATAGCCCATTTCTCGAGAAAGGTTATAGGCTATGTAATATCACGCTACAAGTTTTAGGAGCCGAGGAAAATGAAATAAAGTCAGAAAGAACTCTAAGAGAAAACGAAGTAATGGCGAGGGCTGGCGATGGGATGAGACGCGGTGGGTCGTGGGTTGGGTTGCCATCTGTCTGGATTTGCCCGGATATGTCCGGATATGTCCGGCTTTTTGGCCCACCATCCGAAAATGTCCGGCCTTCTCATTTGTCCGGACATTTCAATTTAAGGGGATTTTCTGTACCTAAAAAAAATGTTACTACAAAGATGAAAAAAAATAAGATTAAAAAGTTAAATATCCGGACTTTTTTGCAAATGTCAGGCTTTTTATCAGGACTTTTCAAATTTCGAAATGGTAACCTTAGTCGCGGGCCGAAATTTCACGCGAACGAAGTCGCGGGCAGAAGCTAGTGTTATGATAAAAACCTCAATGAGGTTCTTAGTCATAGGGTTGTACCTGTACGATCTACCTAAAATGTCGATGTTTTTTTCCAAAGATTTTTAATGTCTATTGATTGAACGTTTATTAATGACAGATATCTTCCCATCATAAATATCTTGATTCGTGATCTATTAAGATTTTTTGCCCTCTCTGAACAAAAACGTAGAGCTACTGTTCATTTACATATCTAATTAATTATAACTACTAAACGCATAAAAAGGCCCAATTAACAGATGGGTGATACAAAACGTGACCTTTAACCTTAGCTAAACATTAAAACTAATTTTAAAATCTTATTAAAATTGTAGAATATTAGTATGTCTTCTCTTTCTGAGTCTATTTTGGACATTACTGACATCGGCAGAGACATGACATGACATGGGCTGAGAGTAGAGATAGCAATGGTGTGACCGTGGGACTGCCAAGTCATAGGTCTCGAGTTCGAACCCAAGGCACGCACCTCTCCTCACCGGACACGGCTGCTTCGGGAGGTTCCTGTTCAGGATAAGGCGGGAGGAAACACCCGGGTGTCACCATTGTGTGGATCGGCCTGAGGACACGGTGGAGCATACGGTGGAGGTCTGCCCGGCTTGGGCAGAGCAACGCCGTGTCCTCGTAGAGGCGATCGGCGGCGGAGATCTCTCGCGTCCGGCCCTGGTTCAGGCCATGGTACGGAGCGAGAGGAAATGGCAAGCCGTCACCTCCTTCTGCAAAGCGGTAATGCTGGCGAAAGAGGAGGCGGAACGCGTGAGGGAGAGGCAAAGTTCGCGCCCTCACGCCCCTAACCGCCGCAGGAGGAGACGCACCTCTGACTTTTCGGATTCATGTGCGTATTGTATGATTATCACTTGCTTCAAAAACGGTGAAGGAAAACATCGTGAGGAAACCGGCATGCCTGAGAGATATTTCTCGACGGTATGTGAAGCCAGAGGCTCATGCTCGTCTTTAAAACTCTGGCACCAGGTTAGTCACCACACGAAAAGAAGAAGAAGATTAAATATTGTTAATTATTACATGGAATTAATATAAAAACATAAATCCAAGCACTTTTCTTATTTTAGAAAAAAATATAAACAGCAATGTTTTAGAGAACATTGTCCTATTTATTTTGCTCGCCAGTGTTATATGTAATAAAAAGTGCGTTGACACTTCGTTGGATGACAACGACAGCGTCCAAAAATAACGTTTCAATGGGCAGGTGTGTAAGTATTTATTTTATTGGCTTACTCTACATTTGAGTGTAATAAATGTAATAATATTTAGTGAGTACATTAACATATTTCTGAAAGCATTTTATTAGTTTATTTTTAAAATTTTGTCATGATTTTGTACAAAAAACAAAATTTTGGTTAGCAATTAATACCTACCTAATTTCACAGTCACTTGCAAACAATGTACAGAAAAAAGAAGCAGGCTGCGTAATTATTTCTGTCTCCTAATAAAATCCAATAAATATGAATTTTAAACTTTTATTTCTAATAAAATTTAATTAATTTAAGTCAAAAAAAAAAAACGTGTGACACTCGGGGACTGCCGCGGTAAAGCTATTGCATAGCATTTGTAACCTCCATACTTCCTATTTGTCAACGCTACACTTGGGATGGGGGGAACGTAATTTTTGTTTTATGTCATCATCCGTCATTACATGAATTTACATGGTAGGCGGAGTGGGGTGTTAGGTTTTATTTTCGTTACGGAATTTCTTGATTCGGTCGCCGCGCTCAAAACCCGCGATAAAAGCTATGCAATAGCTTAAAAATACCTAAAACCTACCTAACTAAAATGTGTCAGTAGGTATCTACTATTAAAAAAAAACAATTTTATTCAGATAAGATGGATTTGGGATGGATGGAACATTATAATTTATAAGCAATTAAGTGATTTCTATTTCTAATAGGTACCTACAAATTATTTTTTATGTAGGTAAAATATTTTCTTCATCACCTACGTTCATCAAAAATTCAAGTAGGTAGTATTTTGGTATCATTCAACAAATTAGCATTCTAGTATTCGAAGGCAAAGCTTGTTAACGATGCGGTATGCACAAACTCAAATAAGTGATAATTGTCCACAAATAGGCGGCTGTTTATTTAGTATATTTTGCATAATAAGCTTACATACAACGTCTAGATACGCGTTTTGGGTGAATACATTAGTAAGTTTAACTAGAAAAAAAAAAGATTAGTACCTAGAGATCATCGCCATCGAGGTGGACCGCAACGAAGGTGGCGTGACGATCTCTGGTCATATTTGCGGTGCCACATGGCCAGAGATCGCACAAAATAGAGAGGCATGGAAGGAAAATGAGGAGGACTTTACACAGATTTGGGACACGATAGTAAAAAAAAGAAATAGTGGCACTCCGGGAGTGCCGACAAGAGTGAAAACTTGAAAAAAACGGCACCGCGGTAATCAACGCGTTGAAGTCTTTTTAATGGTCAAAAGCTGGTGTCGTAACAGTGTCGCGAAATCAATGGTTTAGTCCCATCTCAAAATTGCCCAACGCACCTAAAGAAGGTTTCACTTAAAAAAAAGGATTGTGTGGTTTTATGAAACCAGGGTAAAAGTGAAACTTTTAAGCGAACTATAGGCGCCGCCATATTGGCCTTGGCTGCTCTGACGAGCGCCTTTCACTTTATCCCTATTCCGCAGCCGACCGTCACGCGACATGCAACACACAGACGAAAAAGTTTGAGACGATGTAATAAAAGTTTCACTTTAAAAATTGGGTTTTTTATTTGCTCCTTCGTAAAGAGGCCTTTTTTCCTCGTTTGGAAAAAAGCAACTACCACACCTTTTTCGGCGATGCTGAGTTACGGTTTTAAATGTATGGATGCAGGTTTAAGGCATAATATGAGACACTTCAGCTTGGTCTTTGAGATTGCACGCAGTTGCGATGACTCCATTGCCGACATCTAGAGGCGGCGTTAACCGCTTACCATAAGGTCAGACCGTGGTCAAACGCGTGTCTATTAATTATAACAATAATGACTCAGTTTAATAAAAATACCATTTAAATTCTAAATAACCTCTGACGTCACTAAGTCATAGCCGTGACGGATGACGTGTCCTTCACGTAACAACAATCTGCAGTGTTGCGCAATACATCGACAATTCCGTCGAGTGACGAACTCGAAATGTCACTGTCACTTTCAATAAGTGATGTGACGCTCAAGGTTAAAATTTTATCGATACTTGGTTTTTTTGTTGGGTTTTTTTTTGTCGACAAATCATATTGCTTTAATAAAATCTGATTAAATGTCAGTGTTAATTAAATGGCAGAAAAAAACCCTGATTTCTGGGATATGATGATATTTATTATGGTTGAGACGATGGTGCCTCACTTACTACATTTTACATACCTACTCGTTTTTGCAGTAATTAATTTAAAGACCAAGGACCCAATAAATTCCTCCAGTTTTTTACATTATTTTATGTTGACCTATACCCTAGTTGCGTAACTTATTTTCGAAAACAATTTTGCCTAATTTGTTTCATTTTGACAGTTCAACAACATTCATTGCGTTATTAACGTTGTTGAGAAGATTTTTTTTTCCAACTTATGAAGCAATGGATTAGCAATCTGTTTCAAATCGAAACAAATTGTGATTGTGTTGTATTACGCAATTAGGGTACTAGTCTACTCAGCCACTAAATCTTAAGAAAATTATTTTCCACTAGCAAAATATTTTGTGATTTATGCATCAATTCACCAGTAACTCCCCTTTAACAGTGAGCAGTGGGTAACTTGCCAACAGCTGTCTCATTTGTTTTGAATTACTGACGATGCTCTCAGTTCAAGAGTGACATAGTTTGAGTGCCTCTGCTACAGCTGTCTCATTTGTTTTGAATTACTGACGATGCTCTCAGTTCAAGAGTGACATAGTTTGAGTGCCTCTAGTCAAGAGACACGTGCTGTGATCGTTATCATTCTGGCTAGTCTAACCCCAGGGCCACGAGATGCACGCTCAAGCGACACGTATCTAGCGGCAGCGACTGCAGTGGAACCAAATGAAAGAAGTTGTTTATTAGAGCATGCCACGACTTGCGGAGTGACGGACAAACACCGAACGCCTGTCGCTTGACGCAAGTCGCATCGCTCGATGCCGTGAACGCTAAAATAGTCATCATCTGCCTAGCCTTTTCCCAATTATGTTGGGGTCGGCTTCCAGTCTAACCGGATGCAGCTGAATACCAGTATTTTACATGGAGCGACTGCCTATCTGACATCCACAACCTAGTTACTAGGTAACACGATACCCCTTGGTAAGACTGGTTGTCAGACTTTTGGGCTTCTAACTACCCGTAACGACTGTCAAAGAACTACAAATGCCAGCCGAGACTAACGGCTTAACGTGCTTTCCGAGGCACGGAGGGGTCTCGGTATGTAAAGATGGTCACCCATCCACGGACCAATCGCGGCAAGCGTAGCTTAACCTGATCGATCGTTATTACTTTTCGAACGCTAAAATAGTGCAAGGAATTAATTCGAAAAAATCTGCAGTACAGCTTGAAATCATTGTTTTCCAGCTGTAGAAAAGGTTTTAACAGAATAATATGAAATTAGGAATGGAACAAAGCCTAAGTAATTTTCAGTTTCTAATTTCAGCGTCAACAAATGTGAAAACTTGGATCCTCCGAACTTCCAGCACAATAGTTCGATCCATAATTTTATTATAATACAGCTTCTGCCCGCGACTTTTTCCGCGTAGAAGGAAAAAAAGCCCAAAATCAGTATTTCATTAGTGTCTACCAAAGCTATCCAACCCGTCTTGAGTAAGCGTGGTGATCAATGCTCGTGCCTTCTCTGTATGAGAAGAGGCTTTTGCACTGCAGTAGGACAATAATAAGCTGGTATTATTATAAAGTTATGCCAATCGGATGTTGTGGAGCTCGTGGCTAAGTAGTAACAGCACGGGTCGATCCATCAGGTTAAGCTACGCTTGCCGGGTTTGGTCTATATGGGTGACCATCTTTACATACCGAGACTCCTCCGTGCCTCAGAAAGCACGTTAAGCCGTTGGTCCCGGCTGTCATTCGTGGATCTTTGACAGTCGTTACGGGTCGTCAGAAGCCCGAAAGTCTAACAACCTGTCTTACCAAGGGGTCGTATTACCCAGTTACTGGGTTGTGGAGGTCAGATAGGCAGTCGCTCTATGTAAAATACTGGTATTCAGCTGGGAAAAGGCAAGGCAGATTGATATGTCAATCGGATGTTACTAGCTAGTCTATCGGAAAATCTCATTTAATTTTATCTTGTGTAACCAAGGCGACATTTTCTTCATGAAATATTACGTGCAAAGATGACATGATCCATCATCACTTTCCAAAAGATTGATACATTGCAAATGCAGTTTACAAAGTAGACAGATTGATTAATAAATAGGTCTTAAGTGATATTAATAGCTCACATGATTGATTCGAGCGAAAATGTTTGCACACTTATTTAGGTCAGGGACGGTTTGATTGATTCGACGAAAACGTCTTTCGGCAAAAACGAATGAGCTTTATTTACTAATTTAGTGAAATGTAAACGGTGTTTTAGTGTTATCATTTTTTATTGTGTAAATATTAGTTTTAGCGGCCCACAAACCATCTTTGAAGGTTGCCCCATTTCTTTCACGGTGTTTTTTTTTTCTTCGTAATTTCAGGTCGCTGTTGTAGTTTTTGCGAATGCATATATAAATATACATTCTATATTTTAAGGTAGATTTTTCCCTGAGGGTATTCGCACAGAGGTTTGATTGTATGGTTCACATATAATACTGAGTAAGTAAGAGAAGAACAGTGACTGTGTGAACTAAGTAGGAAAGAGCAGTGGTAACGGCCGCGACTTATGAGTTGTAGGTCGTAGGTTCGACCCCAGACAGGCGCTTTACTTTGTGTAAATTATTTCATCACCACTGCTCTCAAAAACGGTGAAGGAAAACATCGCGAGGAAACCTACATGACGGCATGTCCTAGAACCGAAAATTCGAAGACATGTGACATCTACCAACCCGCACTGGGCTCGCGTGGTGGATTACGGCCCAATCCCTCTCACAGAGAGGAGGCCTGTGTCCCAGTAGTGGGAACATTTATAGGCTGATGATGATGATGATGACTGAGTAAGTAATCGAAGTCTGTAGTAGGTATGTATGTTTGTTTGTAGTGTGAAGTCTTTTTAATTGTATTTTTCTTTAATGTTGTGTCTAATATGATTCTTTATTGGTTGAAATAAACGTTTTATCATCATTATTTATTAATTAACGAATTTGCAGAAATAACGTTATTTCTATAACAGTCTGGAATTTTTCCCGAATAATGGCCTTACACTGTTTGTCCACCGCACCGTGAACGGAACGTCACCGAGAAACGAAATTACGCGGCAATAGTAAATGTACTGTCGCTACTTCTTCGGCGTCGTCGTCTCGTCTCGTCCTCGTTGACGTTCCATTCGCGGTACAGTGGACAAACGGCCTGAGGCTTTCCATTACCTGGAAATAAATATCATTGGCAAAAGTTGGGTGTTCTGTTTACCCTTCGAGGCAGAGGCTCGTGGAGTTGTGGCTAAATGATAACAGACACACGGGTCTATCCGAGATTCGGAGGTTAAGATACTCTTGCCGCGGATGGTTCGTGGATGCACATCCACCACATTACATATACATACCCCTCTGTGCCCCCCTGTCATTCGTGGATCTTTGACAGTAGTTACGGGTAGTCAGAAGCCCAAAAGTCTGACAACCAGTCTTCCAAGAGTTATCATGTTATCCAGTTACAGGGTTGTGGAGGTCGGATAGGCAGTCGCTCCATGTAAAATACTGGTATTCAGCTGCATCCGGTTAGACTGGAAGCCGACCCTGACATAGTTGGGAAAAGGCTAGGCAGATTGATTGAACGTTTACTTGCGTCTGGATTTGTGCCCGATTAAGAGGCCTGAGAACACGGCTCGCAACTACAAATCGAGATGTTTGCAAAATTCAATTCCAAGCACGTTGCGCTAGTGTGAGTGCCTGTCGGAACAATATACACCTACAGTGAGCAATACTACCACGCACACATTGACAATTATTGTTTGACGCGATATTCGAAAATTTATGATCGAATGTGTTCCGTAATACCAAAAATGATCAATGAAAACGTAATATTTTTCCATTTTTTTTTTTTCGGTAATTTGTAACTTGATAATATAAGCTATGCTTCTGCAAAAACAATTTTATAAATATTGTTTTTTATAATACAGAAAAAACAATATGAAGATATGTCATTTACACTGTAAAAATGTGCGAAATTAAATTCGTTTAAACTTCACTTTAGAAAAGTTTTTTGAAAAAAAAAATATGTAGGAGCCTAGATAAACACTGTCTAAATCCGAATAAAAACATAATAAAGTGGAAATATGCCCTAATTGCTTAGGATTAAAATGATTTAGGTATTACGTTTGTATAGACAATTCATGCGTCGCCACGTTCTTAATGGCAATAACTTTGCCATTACATGGGACTACACATAATTGGCGAAATGTGGCTGTGGAGGAATCCAAGGGTAGACAGCGCAAAACCTTTAAAAGCGTTATTATGTTATGTTACTTAAAAAGTATGTTTACCAAGGGCTATTGAGGAGTTATTTATAGACTCTGATAGAAGTACCTACTCTACCATCAATTCTTATTAACCCTGACATGTTTGGTTATGTCATTTTTATTCGAAACTGTTTGTTTATTCGGCAATCGTACAATCGTAACTATTGTTGCCTTCCAAAAGGGCTTCCGTGTCTCGTTAAAATTTTGTTGACATAATATTTTAAGTTGTTCACGGTCACTGATTTGAATATAACATAACATCACGCCTTTAACATTCCCCGAAGGGTTAAGCAGAGGTGTACCTATAGTACACCCACATTTCGTCAGTTATGTTTAAGGGGGAAACGTCAGGGTAGCCCGCGAAATTCTAATTTTCTTGCGTTTTTTGCATTTTGCAGGTCAGTGTCAGGTTTTATGTTGATTAAAATATGATTCGCGGCCGTAACAAATATAACTTTACTCAATTATAATCATTACAATCAGCAATAGTGATTAAGAAGAAGATAAAGGTGTCAAATGTCATGATTTCATGAAATCACGACATTTGACACCTTTGCTAACTTATGGAGTTGTATTGCTGATTGTAATGATTATAATTGAGTAAAGCCATATTTGTTACGACCGCGAATCATATTTTAATCAACATAAAACCTGACACTGACCTGCAAAATGAATTTGAGAAAAAAACAAAGAAAATTTGAATTTCGCTGGCTACCCTGACGCTTCCCCTTTAAGTCCCATATAATAGGGGGCGAGCCTATTGCCATCAACCGGGGACAAATACAGACTGACTGACAAACGGGCTGTTACTGAGAAATTCCTAAAGAAAGAACGCAATAATACTTTGCAAGGGAATCGTATTATTACCCAGTAATTGGGTTGTGAAGGTCATATAGGCAGTTGCTCCGTGTAAAATTCTGGTATTCAGCTGCATCCGGTTAGACTGACCTGACCCCAACATAGTTGGGAAATGGCTAGTCAGATTGGAAGAGAATCGAACCCCGGAACTCATGCTCAGCAATAGCGTTTGTGACTACTAAACCAACGAAGTAGGCAGAGATGATTAGAATTTTTTACAATTTATTTATGTCAATGAGAATATGATATGGGCATAAATAAATAAACAAACTTGTTTTGACTGCTTGATCGGCGCCATGTTGACGGAATGACGTGCTTTTTTGTGCGGTAAAGGTCGCAGGTTCAGTTCCAACTGTCAGACAATTTGACAACATTTGCCTTATTGGTGTAGTGACTGAAAGGTACGCGTCCTGACAGAGGTGGTTTACGACCAAATTTCAAACAGCTCTGCCGATCGACAACCAGGATCACCTCTGTCGAGAACGCGGTTGGCAACCGTTTAGCAGGCACTTTAGGCAAGTAGATACATGCCCTTTAAACCTGGTTTCTAAATTGACAATTTGAAGTTGAGGACTTGTAAAACTGATACTTGCAATGTAGCCCGCGAAATTTAATTTTTTGCAAAGAAATTTTGAGTTTTGCGGGCGTCAACTTCAGTAATACCAATGTAGAGTTTGACAAGATCTCAAATTAAAATTTTCTGGGTTAGACAAGAAGCAAAATCTATTGTTTCTATAAACCTATAATTTTGTAGTTATGTAAGTAAGTATTTTTGGCCACATTGGTGCCGATTCTCTTGTACACCGAACTAAACTAACTAAACTATCACTAAAATTCCTTACTTTTGACTATGAGAATCTCAAAGCTATTCTGCAAAATAAATTCTCTAAATTTAAAAATAATTTTGACACATCTAAATCGAATTTGACAACCGCGACTCCACACGTGATACCTAACCACGTAAATCTTTTTAGAGCCTGAGGCGCGCAGGGGGGGCAGCCTCGACGTGTTTTATATGGATTTTTCACGTTTTGTGTGGAAAATAAGAAAAAATATTACCTACTTGTAGAGTGTTAGGGGTTTAAGGGTTTTATGAAGGGTGTCGAAATTTTCATTATTTTTGCGATTGGACACACCGTTTTCGAGATATAAGAAAAAGAAAAAAAAATCAGTACTGTTTTTTCATCTGAAGTCGAGGTGTTGGTGTGAATTTTAGTTCATGACAACCAATTTTATTCCACATGTTTTTAGTCGCGATTAAAAATAGTCATATTTAGTAAGAAAATCTAAATTTTAGGTTAAAAACGTCAAATTCAGAACAGCAAAATTGCCATTTTCACTAAACTAATATCTCAGTGCTGTCAAACTAAAATATAGTTAAGTTGTGTCACTTTAGTCTATTTCAGAATGGGAAATCGTCGTTTGACAGGAATAAACTAAATTTTGGTGATTTTTAGTTTAGTTTAGAGGCATTTGTGACAAGAGAATCGGCACCATTACCTACCTCATTTCCTTGGGACGTGTTGCCTAAATGATAAGAAGATAGCTTTTTCATACAAAGTTTTTGGCAATTTCCTGCCAAAAAAAGTCTTATCATAACCTGTATTTGTAACTGAACTAAAAAGTTTATTTTTATGAGGTATAATAATCGTTTTAAATGCAGATTATAATAACGTGCTTGAAAAATAATATCTCGAGTAGAAGATTTATATTTTGCTGACATTTACGAGTTAGAAATAAATAAATCATAATAAGTATAGATGTTATCTTTTATTAATTATCTTTTTAGTATCAAACAGCTGAGAAAAATAATTAAATGTCTGCTTTATTTAAAAAAAAATGTGATATGGTTTTTTCGTATATAAACGAATGTCAAAACTGGATTAGTAATTAAAACGTTTGTCGTAAATTAAGAATGATATTTCAAATAGCATATCAAATGTCATCTTCTCATTAAATTTGTTATTATAATTATGTTTAACTGGAGCTCTATGATAGCAAAAATCATCATGTAGGTTTATAAAAATTTGAAAATCCTTACTTATATTTTATTTATTTGCAGGGTGTAAAACTCTCGAGAAACTCCAACTCCAAATAGAGAATGCCTATTTTTTATCTATACTTCTATACTTATAATAAAATTTAAAGGCATTACGTGGGCTTTATCAGAAGAGGTCTTATTGTCTCTAATGCGTGGGTATGCGGGCTAGGAGATCAGGAGATGTAAGTTAATGAAAGTCAATAATATTCTGAACAATCACAAATCTCTGATCACACTAAGGAATGAACAATAATGTAAACGACATTCCCCCCAATACGTGAGGCGCGAGCGCACATCAATCAACTCACTGCCCTGCAGGGGTAGTCACAAGGATTACCCATATCTCAGTCGCCATTAATCCATCTTTTGCGATCTATCGTTTTTGACTCCGGAACTACCAGACGGATTTGAAAATTTATTTTTGCATTGGATAGTCCTATTCTTGAGGAGAGGTTATAGGCTTATTCTTGGGGAAGAAAAAAAGAAACATTATTTATTCATTATATACAAGCTAGTCAAATTATAAATTACCAAGTTTGATCGGTAACTTAGTTGTGTCTTTTTATTTCGGCAACACAGTCTAAAACTGGTGTTGCAGTAACCAAAGAATCCCATGATTTGTTGTGCATTTTGTTATATCTTAATTAATAGTTCTATTATTATTAATTGATTTTATTTATTTATCTATTGTTCCAAAAATAGTTAAGATCTATCTTCCTTGGTACCTACCTACTTACTTACCGTAGTTATAGACCGTAACACTTCAACCCATTAATAAAAAGTCAGCTGTACAGTCACGAGCAGTCTAACCGTATGCAGCTAAATATCAGTATTTCACAATGAGCAACTGCCTATCTAACCTCCACAACCCTTTACTGGGTAACACGATACACCTTGGTAAGACTGGTTGTTAGACTTTCGGACTTCGGACTACCGGACTACGGTGGGGTCTCGGTATGTAATGAATGGTCACCCATCTACGGGCCGACATCGGCAACCGTTGCTTAACCTGGTAGATCGACATGTGCGGCTGTTAATAATTAGCCACGAGCCCCTCTAGCCCCTGATTGTACGAACAATAAATACTTACATATAAAGTGTAACAGAACATGTTACAAAACATTTGTATTCAGAACACGTCGAGTGTTACATAATGTAAGATTGTTGAAACACTGGGTTTTGCCCGTGACGTCGCTCATGGGGATTTCTTTCAATAATAATCAATAAACGAACGTGGTATATTATGTATGTGCTTTCTGTCTCATGGTCAATGGAACCTGGGTTTTTTGAAGGCTAAAGGAGACGTTTCATTTTTGTATGAGACTCCGGCCATAACATGCACACTTTAGAAAAACTGGGAAACGAACCCCTAAATACAATAAAGACTGTTTTTTTCCATAATATCTAATACTTTTTGGGCACAAAATAAAAACCGAAAATGTTTGACGTTTGTCAGGAGAAATACGACCATCGACAGCTAGCCATTTTCGTCCAGAAGTACCTACAAATCTACAATCCACAAAAGCAGTTTTTTTATTTTTATGATGAATCACACATTCTAATTAATCAAAAAAGTTGTATAAGATAGCTATCTTATTATAGTACAGAAATACATGCCTTTCATATTTATTTAAATAACGTCTACGTGATATTATTATGTTAAAATGTAACATGATTTCTGGACGAAAGCAGTATGCAAGTAAAACGACGCCATGATGAATAGAATATGGCAATAATTTGTTAAACTATTATTTTTTGTGCCGAAGTAGTCAGGGGAATAAACAGGAAAGAATATTTTTCCTCAATTCGTGGAATTTTTTCCTTTTTTTACATTAACGTACACTTTATGGCCGAAAATGAAACATCTCCTTTGAGTTATTGGGCGGAGTTGTGCAAATCAAATCAAAAATGTTTATTTGCTAGAATATGGTACATAAGGTGTTACAGTAAATTTGTTTCAGTATATCCTGCCATAACGTGGCGTGCAAATGTATTCACAATCAGCAATGCCAATTAATCTAACTTACAAATTACAGATTCTATTGATTTGTCGTCTAAATAGTCCTCAATGGTATAATATCTTTTAAATAGTAGTAGTTTGAAAAGTATTTTTTTAAACATTGTCAGCGGTAAGCCTTGAAAACTATTTGGTAAATGATTGTAAATAATAATCGACATGCAGTACACATTTTTCTTAAATAATTTTAGTTTTATTGGAGGCAGCCGAAGTCTATCTTTATGCTATGTTCGGCTATTTGGCCTGTCAGTGCTTGCAACATACCTACCTAATAAGTAGAGTCTCACCGAAAATCGTTTTTTTTTTCAGCTGAAAGCGATATTCGGCCTGATTTGCATTTTCATCCGAAAACCGAAGACCTGCCTAAGGCCTAAAAACTATGTATTATAGTTTTTAAACTCAACACACCCCAATTACTCAACATTTTAGAAGACAGAAGTCATGAAAAAGATTCCATAAAAAAAAACGTATGGCACTCGGGGACTGCCGCGGCAAAGCTATTGCATAGCATTTGTAACCTCCAAACTTCCTATTTGTCAACGCAATACTTGGGATGATGACGTGATGACATAAAACAAAAATTACGTTCCCATGACAACATCACGTTGTCATGGGAACCGTCATTACATGGTAGGCGGAGTGGGGGGTGTTAGGTTTTATTTTCGTTACGTTACGGAATTTCTTGATTCGGTCGCCGCGCTCAAAGCCCGCGATAAAAGCTACAAAAATCGATTAAACCACACACAGCACAGTATTAAAAAGAAAGCCTTCAGCGGTCTCAAGGCTCATTCATAATTTAAAAAATACCAGCGAATCGGGATCTACATTACTACAAAACGCTGAGATTCAATTAAACCTCAAGCTATTGAAATACATCTAATTTCGTTAGTAATTCACAACAAAATAATTGAATACATTCAACTTCATCAAAGAATAAATTAACTAATCATTTGAATGAATTTATTTGTAGTAATTATTCATTCATTCGTTGAGATCATTAAGAATCATTATTGATCAATTCAATTTGATTGGACTACTATGAAATAAATTAAGAGCTTAGTCGAGCTAAAGTAGGCTATATCCTATTTCTATGACGTAACACTTTAGTAAGAATAGGTACCTAACCATGATCATATTTAAGAGACTCGTAAAGGAACATTACTTGTCGTTGTGATCTTGTTCTCGTAACTGTAATTATCTATAGTCTTCATTTATTTTTATTGCTTATATATTTAGTAAGTATTTATGTATCTGTTATTTAGGATATGTATATATCTGTGTATCTATTCTAGTACATTGTATACATATTATTTGCACCAACGACAGCCCCATTTTATGTCCAGGCAAATCACTGTCCATTCTAAGGTTGCCTGGAAGAGATCGCGGAAAGCGATATGGCCGCCCATTGTATATTTTGTAGTGTTTGATTTATTTTTGTTATGTATTTTTGTGGTGTACAATAAAGTATGTAAATAAATAAATATATTTGTTAAGAAATCTGTACTATTATTGTAAAGAGAAGGAGCGAATTTTGTTAGTTTGAGGGTAATCTCCGGAACCACAGCTTTTATTTGAAAAATTCCTTCACCATTTGAAAGGTGCATTTATCCAGATGAATATACAGTGTGATTCTTCATAATGTGCACATATCGAAATGAGAGAATCTATGCTTAATTTTAACGACAGAAAATATATTTAAAAAAATCGTTTTTTTTTTACTTTTTACGGAATCAAAAAAAAATATTATAACAAAACTGTGTAACTTTTAAACTAAATCATCTATCGCGATGAAACAAACTCCATAATGATTGGAAGTAATTAGGCGTCCCAAATAAAATTGAAAAAAAAACTACCCTCAATTGAAAATAAACATGTTTTTTTAGCAAAAATCTGTATTTTTTCATCAATTTTTACAATAATTGTAAAATTTATAAATAAGATGCCAAAGAGAATAAAAAAAAAAATTATATAAAAAAAATTTAAAAACAAAAATATATTTTTTATGTTTTTTCCGTCGATAAAATTAAGCATAGATTCCCATATCATTTCGATATGTGCACATTATGAAGAATCACACTGTATTATGTAAATATACAAAAAGAAGTATTTCATTATACTAATGAAACACCTTCAATTCATGCGAGCCTAGTAGGTACTTTTTAATTTACCTATGTACCTAGTACATTTGTTCCCGATTTGTTGTAAACCAAGTAAACCTCATCATACGTCTCAGATGCGAACCTAATTAGCAAGTGTAATTTTGAAGGTAAGACAAGCAAAGCTGTCTTCATATTTACCAAACAGAAAGAGACAGAGATAGAACCATTATAATGCATATCCAGCTCATGCATGTTACATTTATGTCTGAAGGACAACACAAGGATAATATAGTTCAAACTTGACTTTGTAATCGTTTCTCTTTAAAAACAAAAACACGTCTTATACCTGTCTCGAAAATGTAGCTTGTTTAAGAATTGTCGAACACTATTACGTACCCTTCATCATCAGCCTATAATGTTCCCACTGCTGGGACACAGGCCTCCTCTCAGTGAGAGGGAGTGGGCCGTAATCCACCACGCGGGCCCAGTGCGGGTTGGTAGATGTCACATGTCTTCGAATTTTCGGTTCTAGGACATTTTCATCGTTTCCTCACGATGTTTTCCTTCACCGTTTTGAGAGCAGTGGTGATGAAATAATTTACATAAAGTAAAGCGCCTGTCTGGGTTCGAATCTACGACCTACAACTTGTAAGTCGCGGCCGTTACCACTGGGCCACCATGACTGCTTTACGTACCCTTAATTTTATTTATTTTTAAAATTCGGAAATTTCAATCAATTGTATATTGTTATGTCATGTCACTATGTCAAATGAAGCGTTTGAAACTTATCAATTTTATACAATAAGTAATAAACTATGTTCCATAATCATAATGCATGAAATTTAGCATTAGTTTTCGTAATTTTAAATTATTTGCACTGTATTCAAAGATTGCATGAAATAAAGAGGCTTTTTATTTTTGAAGTGAAAACTTCTTTAGGCGCGTTGGACATTTTTGAGATGGGAAAAAACAATTGAACTCACGACACCGTTACCGACACCTCATTTTTGTAAACGTTTGTGCTCTTTATTTAGATAAGTTTATAGACCAATGTTCTATAAAAGTATTTTTCTTCCACCAAGGCGATCTTGTTCAAGTTTTCACTTCTGTCGGCACTCCCGGAGTGATATTGTTTATTATTTAAAAAGAACTCTTAAAAAATAAGCTAATTTTAAAATCAGTACTAATTTAATGTCGATCAATGTCTTTCAACCTCATATTTAATTAATCTATGAAGATCTTGTAACATATCGATTTAGCGTTGACAGATCTCATATACATTTTGCCTGTTGATATAGTTTATGTCATTTAATTTTAACGAAAATTTTATTCTGTTACACATCTTCAGCGCTAGCCATTTTTTTTTTTTTTTGGGTGGGAAGTTATCGAATAATTTCTCCCGCTCTGGGCGGACCGGGAGAGCGTTTCAGACTTCTACTGGCTAAAACCCACCCGTGTTCCTTCAGTTGCCATGTTGCCACGGTATCCCTTTCGGACTTTCCCTAAATGCACGCTTTAAATTTTTGGGACCGGCCTGGGCTTTCATTTCTACGTAACAAATGTTTAGAGAACTTGTGCATAAAGGATACACAGCGCTTTTACCAAGCAGAAAGATGTACTTAATACTTGTGGATACACAATGTTCAAAACACTGTGTGACGAAAAGATATACGCTGAAGCTGTTTAATAGTACTTACTTCAATTACATTTGTACGTCGTTAATGATAAAACACAGTGATCTCCGTATATATTTAATTTACAACACCTTTTACATTTATGTTTAACAAATAACATTTTGAATTTGACTTTGAAGTTTGACGTCGATAGAGAGAGTGTGGTATAGCACCCTAACATTATTTATACAATGTCGGCCATCGGCATGTGCGCGCCCGCATTTTTCTGTAAAATTATCCAAAAATAACTTTAAAAGGGTCTCATCATCTGCCTAGCCTTTTCCCAACTATGTTGGGGTCGGCTTCCAGTCTAACCGGATGCAGCTGAATACCAGTATTTTACATGGAGCGACTGCCTATCTGACCTCCTTAACCTAGTGACTAGGTAACACGATACCCCTTAGTAAGACTGGTTGTCAGACTTTTTGGGCTTCTAACTACCCGTAACGACTGTCAAAGATCTACAAATGACAGCCGGGACCAACGGCTTAACGTGCTTTCCGAGGCACGGAGGGGACTTGGTATGTAAAGATGGTCACCCATCCACGGACCAACCGCGGCAAGCGTAGCTTAACCTGATCGATCGACCCGTGCAGCTGTTATTACTTAGCCACAAGCCCCTCCAACTTTAAAAGGGTCTATCTTTATTTATTTTTTTCTTCATCCCGCTATGATTTTATGAACTTACACTAGTGTTTTTTTATGTTTTTTTTCCGTTTTTTTTTTTTCCACAATCGACAAATTTTTGTAAAAATGTTAGTTAATCCGATAAAATAACTCAGGATGTAATAAACAGAATCCATATCGAGCCAATAAAATCGGAGATTTGGCAAACGCTACTCAAAACATAAAAAAAAATTAATAACATGAAAAATATTCAAGAGCCATCTTTAATATTTTTAATTTTTTTTAACGTTAATTTTCGATCATTTTTCATGAATATTCAGAAAAATACGGGCGGGCACATGCCGATGGGCGACATTGTATATTATCCGTCTTACCGTGTCCATTCCGTATGCCTTTGACCATAATCGGTCAAGACGTTTAGACACAAAAGCAGGACAAACTAACTCACTTTCACAGCTCACATGTTAATAAGATGTTAGGTTCATTCACCTTGGATTAAAACCGAATAAACGAGCATATATTTGCGGTTTTTATGTCAGTTTGTAAAGATAAAACATTTGAAGCAAACAGAGATGCGAAGCGTGTATGGAATATCTTATTAGAGTCGATAGCCTTTTATTTCGACATCTGTATTCTGTAAAACAATTTGTACAGTAAATCTACATTTTCTTGTCAGATCTTTGACCGAGAGGATATAAAAAACATCAATCATTAAAAGTCGGTTATCGTCGCCTTAACTTCCAAGCCAAATTCCAAATTGTAAATTGTTTTTGGTATCTGCCCTTGACATAAGCAATAGACAAAATTTGTCAAACTTTTTATTAGTTTTCGAATATTGAATACGAGGCTTTTGGCTTTTGGTGAATGTGTATTTTATGATTTATGTAATTTTTTTTTGTGTAATGTGCGTTTATTTTGTGCAGAATAAACAATTTTTCTTTCTTTCTTTTTTTCTTCAAGCACCTCCCAAAGAAACAGGTTTATTTTAAATGAAATTTTAACTAGTCATTCAATCTATACTCTATACTAATATATAAAGCTGAAGAGTTTGTTTGTTTGTTTGCTTGAACGCGCTAATCTCAGAAATCACAGATCCGATTTGAAAAATTCTTTCAGTGTTAGATAGCCCATTTATCGAGGAAGGCTATAGGCTATATATCATCACGCTACGACCAATAGGAGCGGAGCACCAATGAAGAATGTTTCAAAATCGGGATTAATTTTTTCCTTTTGAGAGCTTCCGCTGCGTGCGCTGCGTAAACAGTTAAAGTTTCGCAAAAATCATGTATGACAGAATTGTTCCCCTTTAAAAGTTCTAAAAAAAAATCCGCAACAGCATATGTCTATCTTTTAAGGTTGGCTCACTCTAACCTTTTTTATGCTAACCAAATTTGTTCAAAAGTAATGCGTTATTTACGAAGGTGTTTTTATAAACATGACATTAATCCTTATCCAAATAAATACGTTATTCATCACAAGTATTTAATTTAAAACAAAATTGCCGCTTACATCATTCGATTTCAATAAATATCTTAGGAGATATTGCAGTTTTAAAATAACATCGCAGCAAAATAATGATCAAGTACTGCGCGCGATTTCCGGTGAAGGTATCGTTTGGGGTAACAATTAATAAGGCCCAGGGGCAAACATTTAAGCACGTAGGAATAGATTTACGCCTAGAGTGTTTTTCGCACGGGCAGCTATATGTTGCCCTATCGAGATCTGGTTCTTTTTTTTGTGCTCTTGATTTTCAACGCTCTGTTTAGCGCCGAGAGTTGAAAATCCAATAGTGTGTTTTTTCAACGAGCTGGGACGAGAGTGCGTTCCAGCGCGTTGGATTCTCAACGCTCCGCTTAACACCGAGAGTTGAAAATACAGTGCGCGATAAAATCCCGCTGCGATTTTATTACGTCCGTGCGAACGTCGGCTTACTGATTAAAGCGTGATGTAGGTACCTAAAATAGCTCCTTAACATAGGTACGCATTATTAAAAAAAAAAACACCTTTATTTAAACGAAGTCGCGGATTAAAGATAGCGTTAGCCCAAAGTAGCTACTCCACGCGGACGAAGTCGCGGGCAGAAGCTAGTTATAAATAAACACGACTATAAACTAATAGGTGCACGTGGCTTTGACCGGTGCCAATGCAATAATTACTGTATTGGCACTCAGTTCAATGTCACTGCCTACATTTAATTGTTAGCTCGCGGGACTGCAGTTTAATTATTTCAAACTCAAAGCATTTATTTCAATTAAACCAATTACAGGCACTTTTGAATTGTCAAGGAGTCGGTCAGTCTGAAAGATGAAGCTAGTTGCCCATTCCAAAGCGTAGTAGTTTCCTATGGAGAGGAACCTCCAAACTAAAAGCCCACCAGGCTATCACATGCAATTCGGCAAAAAGTTTTCGTCGGTATGACGCAACTCATCATGCCTCTATTATTCGTCAGAAAAGGCAGAATTGTGGAGTTAAATCTCCATGTGACAAAAGCCAAGTAGCAGGCCTATTGCGTCTTGATCGGGCAAAAATCCAGAAACCGGGTTACCACTGAGAAATTTCTGATGGGAAAACCCAAAACACTTTACCTGACCTGGAAATAATTGAAACCGAGAGACCCACGCTGAAAAGCACGACAGGACAGCGAAACCCTCCAAATCTTCCACAATAGGAGCAACAATAAACGAACATAAGGAAAAACCTGACTGAACAGAGCTCCACACATACTAACAGTGCCCAAATATTTAAAGAAAATATGTTCTAATGCGCTGGCAAAAGTAAATAACATTTATTTGCCAAGACCACTTTGAAAAATGACAAATTTCAAAAACAAATATCTTTTTATAATGATGCAATCAGTGTGTTTGTTAAGGTGTAGTTGGCACTGTGACACATGTCCAAATGACGTGTTCCAACTGCGACTTCAAGTATCCAAGAATTTCACAATGATACATTCTTCGCTAGATTACCAATAAAGGAAATGGAGATAATATCATATTTGTCATCCTTATCAATTCAACTCTCGCTCTATCTTCTAGATAAAATAATGTAATTAAAACCGTGTGCTTTTGTATTTTTTTAATGGACAGCTATATGGCAGACAGAGTATCATACCCAGAGCATCATCACGGCGCTACAGTTGTCACTCTAAGGCCTAATAGCCTAGCGGTTAAGGCACGGTTATGTGGGAACAACGGTATAAGGATCTATTGGTGTGTGGCTGGAACTAAAGCCATTATCTTGTTTTTCAATACAATTTCTATAACATTTTCTCAAATGTTTACCAACAACGCCCAAATTGTCAATGTCATTCAGGTGCCAAAAGGTCCTTGTCCTTGTGTTCTCTCAGAGGTAGTGAGCAAATAGTGACGTGCGAATCCATTATTAGTACAGACAATAAGCAGCTTAATACATGTTGCCAGCAACACACAAACATGTTGCTGCAATAAAGCGCAGATAAAAAATAAACCGGCCAAGTGCGTATCAGACCACGCACAATGAAAGATTTCGTAGTTGGGACGAATTTAACCCAAATACAAACTTAAAAAAAACATGTTCTAATACATTCCAACTGAAATGTAAGTTTGTACGCACAATATTGAGAGACTTATCATGTTATTTGGAGACCATAGACTTCTTATAGGTTTTCCTGTAATCTATGTATTTCTGATTTTTTTTCAAATTTTTTGGCTCAATTGTTTCGGATATCAGGGGTGGTCTGAAATGGTCAATTTTTTATCTATTTTCTTAAATATCTTTAAATGTATTAATTAAAAAAATATATATTTGAGATTCTCGCAACAAGCCCTTTCATTTCATATGTCACACGGTACAGTTTGAAAAACTTTTTTTTTTTCATTTTCTTATTTGCTCCCAAAAGTACATATATGTACCAAATTTCAACTTAATCGGTCCATTAGATTCGGAGCAAATTGGCTGTGACAGACGGACAGACAGACAGACAGACAGACACACGAGTGATCCTAAAAACACAATTGGCATAATATTATATCATGAGTGTTTTGTAATTTCGCAAGTATTTATGTTGATTTAGCCTCTTTATTTATGCATGAATGCCTAATGGTTACCCGCACTGACTCAGGATTACCCGAGGCTGCCAACACAAACACAAGTGAATTGGAAATAAGTTTCGTTTCGAAACAAGTATTTCTAGCTTTATCTGATCGGATCAAATAAAGCTGTGAAGTAGCCATCCTTCCGCTTATTCATTATTAAGGTCTATTCCAGGGCATATATCTATATATCCTTATTTTTCACTGTAGCTAAAGGCCTCCATCTTCCTTTTCCACACACTTCTGCTATTTGCTTATGCGGGCCAGTCCTTTCGATAGGAGTCAAGTTGGTCCCGCCATCTTCGCTTTTTCAGCTTCGATGTCGTCTAGCATTAAATGTGACTCAATTTACTAAAGGAAATCATTCAACTCTATCCACGTTTAAGGGCATAGTTCAGAGGAGGCCTCCAACCAGCAGTAGGATATTTATAGAACGGTAAAGGAGCATAGGGAAGATTACGAATCGTCAGAAGAGTAAAAGCTGGAAACCTGTCAAATTGGAATCAGTTGTCAGTCGTAAAACAATTTCAGTCCCCCGCCGCGACTGTCTGTCTGAACGCGATAAACTCAAAAACTTCCAAACGGATTTCCATACGGTTTTCACCAATGGACGGAGTGATTCATGAGGAAGATAGGCATGCATAATAATATCATTAAAAATTTGTGTAAATTGGCTGAAATATGACGATGTAAAATACTCCAAGTTGAACAAACATTAATTACATTTTAATCTATCCCACATGGTCGACGCAAGAGGCCGAAACAAAACTACGACAGAAAAAGATATTTTAGATATATATGCTCTACTACCCGTGCGAAGCCGGAATCGGTTGCTAGTTAATAATATTTTAGACAGCAAAACGTAGGAAGTGAAATCATTTTCTATTTCTACCACAAGCTATTTTACCGTGTTCTGGTTTGGAATTTCAGATGCATATGAGACTGCTCAAGTGCTTATGTTTGCGTGTGACTGACGGACGTAATCCAATCAGGCATCAGACATCTCCTGGACAGACATAACCTGAGGTTCTGCAGTTGTATTTGGCAGAGATTTAACAGGTGGACAAGATAGATAAATAGATAGAATATTCTTTATTATGTCATCATCTGCCTAGCCTTTTCCCAACTATGTTGGGGTCGGCTTCCAGTCTAACCGGATGCAGCTGAATACCAGTATTTTACATGGAGCGACTGCCTATCTGACCTCCACAACCTAGTGACTAGGTAACACGATACCCCTTAGTAAGACTGGTTGTCAGACTTTTTGGGCTTCTAACTACCCGTAACGACTGTCAAAGATCTACAAATGACAGCCGGGACCAACGGCTTAACGTGCTTTCCGAGGCACGGAGGGGACTTGGTATGTAAAGATGGTCACCCATCCACGGACCAACCGCGGCAAGCGTAGCTTAACCTGATCGATCGACCCGTGCAGCTGTTATTACTTAGCCACAAGCCCCTCCATATTCTTATTCCTCTTATTCTCTCAATATTCTTTATTATGTACACCATAAAAATTACAGACATTAATTTAGAAATTAAGATAATTATTATAGTGCCTGCCATATTTCTTTTTAAATCCCTAACTCTCTCAGGTCTGGGCAAAGATTTAGGTAGATAAGGGATGACTTCAGAGATAATGGCTGATAGAGTTGAAAGGAAGATAAAGAAGCCATACCACGCCGACCCGAAATAAATTGGGATAAGAGGAAGATGGTGCCTTGGTAAAGGTATATCCTTCAACAACTCTCCGTGTTTTGCTTGCTCCATTAGACAGTTATACTGTACGTAGCTACCATATTTTACATAACAATTAGTCTAAATGTAAAAAAATATGAAATTCAAAACTTCGATAATTCATTCGACCTATTTCTTCTATCGTCTCATATCCATTACAGTCCGAATCTGATGAATTGAAACAACATTGACACAATTTTTAACAATCTGGTTCGATTTTATTATTGGCATTGCATGTAGGTATGGTATGACCAGACGTTCATTGACGTCACAATTTGGTAAATTATTTTCTTTTGTTATTGCATTGATACGTATGATTTATTTCTTTGATTCTTGAGTATGCATTATCTTGTCTTCATCGCGTTTGAGAAAATTAGTTACTTAGTCGTAATTCTCGATTACCGACCCACGGATAAAAAAAAGGTCCAAATTGTTGGTGCTTATTTTTTATTTCACAAACTTGATCATTATGATGATGGTACCCAACTAAAAAGAAAATTAAGTACTATGGACATAGAAAGGTATAACTGGATAGTTGACGAAAAAAGACCTAAAAGAACCGAACCTCGAAGACCGAACCGACCTAAAAGACGAAAGGAGAAAATTCTTTAGTTGGCGGGACTTAGAACAGAACTGACCATTTAAACTCATGTTAGGTCAGGAGTTAGGACTGATTGTACACTCATGTAGGTAAAGTACACAATGACGTGGTAAATAATGTTATCGTGAAAGAGAAAGTATTTAATCTTGTTTATTGATTACTCAACAGAGCGTATATAGAGATATAAAGATACGGGGTATCATACGTCAGTCAGTAGATAAAGTGATATTTCTCGGTGATTCCCTCAAAAACTTGACATAGGTCAATGTCACCTTCGAGCATCTTCAGTATCGAAGAGATAAATGAAAGACTCTTCTTTATCGATAGTTTAATTATGATGTGGACGAATTATATCATTAGATACACATATCTTTGTCAGCCTATAATGTTCCCATTGCTGGGGCCCACGCTTATTCTCACAGGTAGGAAGCCGTGGGCTATAATCCACTACGCCAGCCCAGTGGGGGTTCTTAGATCTCGGATGTCTTTGATTTTCAGTTCTAGTAGGTAAATGCCAGTTTCCTTACGATAAATTCCTTCACCAGCCTATCCTATCCTATACTATTAAACGAGAAATCTCTTATATATAAAATTCTCATGTCACAATGTTAGTTACCTTACTCCTCCGAAACGGCTTTACTGATTTTTACCAAATTTTATATGCATATTCAGTAGGTCTGAGAATCGGCTACTATCTATTTTTCATACCCCTAAGTGATAAGGGTTGTCCACCCCAAACAAATAATTGGCAAAACAACGTTTGCCGGGGTTAGCTAGTATTTGTATATATTTGTTTGTATATAGATTTGTAGTCACGTTCTCGAAATCGGCTCTAACGATTTTGATGAAAGTTGCAATATAGGGGTTTTTACAGGGGCGAAAAATCGATCTAGCTAGGTCTTATATTTGTGAAAATTAGTTTTCTCCGTATTTTCACCCAAGCAGAGCTCGATCGCCCAAAGTTAAGAACAAGATATGACATTATTGACATTAGAATAATGATCATGGCAGCATGGAATTAGTAAGTACCTACTATCATGGCAGTATGGAATTAGTAGGTACTATCCTATGCTATTAAATGAGCATTCTCTATTTTCACCAGAGCAGAGCTCGGTCGCCCAGGTACTAGAGAAGAAACTAGCATTGACCGTAACACTTGTAAATTGCGTGTTGGGAATTTCAGACTGTTTTAAGTGTCTTGGTTTCCTCACCGTATAGATCTTCATTGTCCTCACTAGAAGGTCAATCATTAGATTGGAAAGTTGCATTAGTGTTTGTTTGTTTTTCGTGTGGTTAGTGACTAACCTGGTGTCAGAGTTTTTATACCTCCCATGGGCCTCTGACTTGACTTCACATACCGTCGAAAAATATCTCAGGCAGTTGCATTAGTAAAAATGCAATAGGCTCCGTACCAGCTCGATACTTCTCAAGTCAATCAATCAATCTGCCTAGCCTTTTCCCAACTATGTTGGGGTCGGTTTCCAGTCTAACAGGATGCAGCTGAATAGACTGAATACTAGTATTTTACATGGAGCGACTGCCTATCTAACCTCCACAACCCAGTAACTGGATAATACGATATCCCTTGGTAAAACTGATTGTCAGACTTTCGGCCTTCTGACGACCCGTAACAACTGTCAAAGATTCACGAATCACAGCCGGGACCAAAGGCTTAACGTGCTTTTCGAGGCGCGGAGGAGTCTCGGTATGTAAAGATGGTCACCCACCCACGGACCAACCCCGGCAAGCGTAGCTTAACCTGATGGATTGATCCATGCGGCTGTTATTACTCAGCCACAAGCTCGATACTTCTCAAGTATCGATACTTTTTCAGATCCCCACTCACACCTATGCATATGGCGGCTTGCCAGCGATGTACCACCTGGGTCATGTCTAAATATAAATAGTCATTAGCTCGAATGCAGTTACACGGTTTGTAAACTGTCATAATTGCATTGTGGCTTATGAAAATAACTTGCGGTTTCACGCGATATAATCCAGTTCGCTACGACTTCAAAGCGGTTTGGATTTAGATGTTTTCAAAGTGTTTGGAAGATTGTTCAGGTTTAAGAGCAGGTTTTTATGGGACTTGAAACATTCCTGTTTTTTTAGGATTCTGTGAAAACGGAACCTGGCCACCCTCGTCTGTCTGTCCGTCTTTTCATCTGTTTGTCATAGAGCTGTATCTTATTAACAGTGATTGATAGCACGTTCCAATTTTCATAGAATATGTGTTATTTATGGCTTCTAATTATGTCAAAAAAAGACGGAAAACCATCTTATTACAAAACAAGGTTTCTCTTCAGGCCTAGAACTAAACCATCAAAACATTTTGAATTTCGAACTTTATTCTCACTTCAGTAAGTTCTCTTTTGTATTTCAATCATAGTTACGATCTTATTACAAAAAAACCGGCCAAGTGCGTGTCGGACTACGCACAATGAAGGGTTCCGTAGTTGAGATGAATTTATGTATCCCAAGAACAAACTTAACATTTTGCAGGATCACTTATTTGAACGTGTAGAATGAAAAATCTGATTTTCGTAAAAAAAATCACATTCGCGGTATTAATATAATAATAATAAAAATCTAACACCTTTAAACGAGCAATTCTTGTGTATATTATATAATCTAAATCTCTGAAACGGCTCCAAGAATTTTTATGAAATTTAGTATGCAGGGGGTTTCGGGAGCGATAAATCGATCTAGCCAGGTTTCATTTTTAGAAAACGTCGTTCAAAAAAAAAATTGTCATCCAGATATTTTTCTTTATTCAAGTAACAAGGACTCATTGTGTTAGTAAACTTATGAACTTTAGCTTATTTTACCAGGTCACACAGAAAGTTTTGCGACTAACAGTTTTTGTCTATGGGATACTGGCTGGTGCTCGAAGCAACATATCGTCTCCAAAGCTAATATTTACACAAATACCATCAATACAGTGAGTCTTCATAATGTGCACATATCTAAATGAGGGAATCTATGCTTAATTTATCGACGGAAAAAGTGATCAAAATTTTTTTTGTTTCTTTTTATTTTTTTGTATCAGTTTTTTTATTTTAGTTTTTATTCTCATGGGCAACTTATTTATAAATTTTACAATTATTGTAAAAAAATATGAGAAAATACAGATTTTTACTAAAAAAACACATTTATTTTCAATTGAGGGTAGTTTTTTTCTCAATTTTAATTTTATGTGGACGCCTACTTACTTCCAATCATTATGGAGTTTGTTTCGTCGCGATAGCTGATTCAGTTTAAAAGTTACACAGTTTTGTTACAATTTTTTTTTATTCCATAACAAGTTTTAAAAAAATATTTACATTTTTTTTAATATTTTTTCTTTCGTTAAAATCAAGCATCAGATTCCCTCATTTCGATATGTGCACATTATGAAGAATCACACTGTATAGCAACCCACTCTGGTGCTGCTGAGCTCGCCAATCCTGCCTCACCCCGCATTCCAACCTGTATGGCCTGGAAAAAGTTCCAGCCCATCGTACACTATTGATCTGGTTACCATAGGTACCAATATTTAAAATGTTTTTAAGCTCCATTGGCAACCTATCCTTCTCCATCTTTCTCCACAATACGTTATAAGCAACCAGATCAAAAGTCTTGAATAAGTCGAGGAAGGTAGCATAAATCGGCGTTCCACGCTGTGTATAAGTATAGTATGTGACAGTATACTTAAGACACAACACTGCACTTTCTAATGACAAACCACGCCGAAACCCGAATTGGTTGTCATGAACATTTACAGTTTTATTTCAAGCAGATTTATTTTTATTTTAAGCAGACTGTCAAACACTTTTGATATTGTTGATATTATAGTAGCTAGAGAGATGGGCCTATTGGATGCCGAGCGACGAAATGTAAGTTTGTACGCACAATATTGAGAGATTTACTGTGTTATATTAAGACCATAGACTTCTTATAGGTTTTCCTGTAATCTATGAGTAAAGAGCCATACTATGTATTTTTTTGAAAATTTTTGGTCCAGTAGTTTCGGAGATAAGGGGGGGGGAATGGTCAATTTTCATTGAATTTCTTAAATATCTTTAAAAGTTATTATTTTAAAATTATATAAAAAATATATTTAAGATCCTCGCAATAAGTCCTTTCATTTGATATGTCACATGGTACTGTTAGCATAACTTTTTTTTTTAATTTTCTTGTTTGCCCCCCAAAAGTGACCCCTATATTCAAAATTCATTTATTTACGTTACACATTCGTGTTTGGGTCACAAAAATACATATGTGTATCAAATTTCTACTTAATCGGTCCATTAGATTCGGAGTAAATTGGCTGTGACAGACGGACAGACAGACAGACAGACAGACAGACAGACAGACAGACAGACGGACAGACAGACAGACACACGAGTGATCCTATAAGGGTTCCGTTTTTTCCTTTTGAGGTACGGAACCCTAAAAACTGACTCGATAGTATAAACCATGTCAAAAAAAACTTTGATTTGTAATAAGACCAAAGAGTTGGTGGAAGGAATCCTTACTGCCGGAGTTCTACTTCCACTGGGCCGGTTTTTTCACAAATCTGGGATAATAGTTCTTTTAAAAAAAACAGTGGCACTCCGGGAGTGCCACCAGTGACAGAAGAGAAAACTTGGAAAAAAAATCGGCAACGCGTTGATGTCTTTTTAATAGTCAAAAGCTGGTGTCATAACAGTGTCGCGAAATCAATGGTTTAGTCCCATCTCAAAAATGCCCAACGTGCCTAAAGAAGTTTTCACTTCAAAAACCTGTGGAGTATATCTTATGGACCGTTACAGAAAGGGATTTTATCTACGCAGGTGCAAATGCAGATCATGACCTAACCTAATCTACTAAACGGGCAACATCTGCAGAGGTCGTTGGCGTACTGCACACGTATTCGGCCGGCAAATTCAATTTGGCATCTTGAAGCAATTACTAAACATATTCGGCTTTCATTCGGCTCGTGCCGATCGGTAAACTTCGTCCGGCATCTATCCTCGCTTAGTTGTTTTCGTGTCGACTTGGCACAATTAGAGCTAAGAACGGCTTTTTCCCGAAAATATATCTACATACTGTGGTACAGATTATCAAAATGAACAACTTTCTCCATGGGACTAACAAAGTCATGAAAATAATCAGCAGACCCATACATATGGAATAGATTGAGTAGGTATCAATATTTTGTATGTAATAGCTCGCTCAGAGGAAAGCTTGCCAAGTGTCAAAAAGCAATGGAGAGAAGCATGGTAGGCTCAAAGAGATAGGATAGAATAAGAAACACAGATCTCCGGTCCAGAACAAAACCGACCGACATTCTAGCAAGAATAGACCAACAGAAGTGGAGGTGGACAGGCCATATAATGCAAGACACTAAAGGAAAGTGGAGCAAGGCAGTGACAGAGTGGTATCCAAGGGATGGCAAAAGAAATCAGGGAAGACAGCTTTCCCGATGGGAGGATGAAATAAAGCTGACAGTAGGTTCAAACTGGAGGAGGTTAGCTCGTGACAGACAACAATGGAAATTGTTAGAGGAGGCCTATGCCATGAGGCACACTGAAATTCGAGACATTTTGTTATTTTTTGTTCTAACCGTTATTGTAAATTTTGTTGTCTGGTGTCGGAATAAAAGGCTTTATTAGTATTATTATGTAACAACTGATTTTGCCGATCGGCTGTGCCGAAAACACCCGAACATGTGTGTAGTACCCTAAGATCTTACGAAAGATGAATTTTAACTAAACGGGAAGCACATTCACTTACAAAACTACTGTTAGCTTTTACTGTGTCTAGACGAAAACTACTGCTTTTAAATCTTATTGCACCTACAACTATAATATGATACTTTCCTCCCGCCACTTGACTTTCTTTACCAGATTGTCTGCACATATTAATAAACTTTATCTGTGTTATTTATAAATGTGTTTCTAGTCTTAAAGTAGACCTTGATGTCTTATGAATATAGAGATGGAATTCATTTGAGAGAGAAGTTATCAATTCTTGTTTTTATTTCCGATCTATTGGGCTTTCCATTAGGACTTTCCCAGAAGCAGTTTGGAGTATTGATTTATGTCCAGTTACTGACTTCAAACTCAGTACCTGGGCGACCGAGCTCTGCTCTAGTGAAACCAGAGAATGCTCATTTAATAGTATACGATAGTACCTACTAATTCCATACTGCCATGATAGTAGGTACTTACTAATTCCATGCTGATCATTATTCTAATGTCAACAATGTAATGTCATTATTCTTTAACTTGTTCTAAACTTTGAGCGACCGAGCTCTGCTCGGATTAAAATATGGAGAAAACGAATTTTCCCAGATTATGAGATCTAGCTAGATTGATTTTTCGCCCACCCATAGGGGTGGGCGAAAAATTGCAACTTTCATCGAAAACGTTAGAGCCGATTTCGAGAATGTGAGTACAAATATACAATGTCGCCCATGGGCATGTGATTGCCCGTATTTTTCTGAATATTCATGAAAAGTTATCGAAAATTAACTTCAAAAGATAGACATCTTTAATATTTTTCATGTTATTCAATTTTTAATTTTTGAGTAGCGTTCGTGACCATGCTTTACATTTTTTGCCATATCTCCGATGTTATTGGCTCGATTTGGATTCTGTTTATTATATCTAAAAGTTTATGAGTTATTTTATAGATTAATTTAAAAAAATATATGTATATTAAAATTTATCGACTATGAAAAAAAAAGTTAATTTTCGATAACTTTTCATGAATATTAAGAAAAATACGGGCGGTCACATGCCCATGGGCAACATTGTATATACAAATGTTGCTCGTTTAATAGTATAGGATAAATGCCATTTTTTTTGGGTGGGAAATTATCAAATAACTTCTCCCGCTCTGGGTGGAGCGGGAGGGCGTGTCAGACTCTTACTGACTAAAACCCACCCGTGTTCCTTCGGTTGCCCTGTTGCCGGGGGCAACGATTTCCCTATCGGTTTTCTTCGAACCCCCGGTAGGCATTGGCCCTAGCGGACCCTATCCATTCTGCTGAGATCTCTTTGAGGCGCGCGTGGAACACAACGCGCCGTCGACCCGGGCTTGGTTCTTATCGGACGGCGAGCTACCCATTGCTCACCGTCCGCAAGCCCGCGCCTACGGTGGCCGGAAATCGGCTCGCGATTCCCGCCCCGGGCGTCTCCTTCTATTGCGGCGGTTAGGGGCGTGAGGGCGCGAAATTTGCCTCTCCCTCACGCGTTCCGCTTCCTCCTTCACGAGCATTACCGCTTCGTAGAAGGAGGTGACGGCCTGCCATTTCCTCTCGCATAGGATAAATGCCTTGAGTTTTGCTGGGAGTCACCTTTGAAAATAGGAATATTTGTCGAAATAGGTTCCTACATAGATAATTCTTGATAGATTACTTTATGCAAATCCTCTGGACCTTGAATCAGTTGTACTCTACTAAAGCATTGACCTTGACCCTGAACCCTGAATTTGTTTGTATTACCAATCAATTGTTGCCAATTCACTGTTTGATCTTGACGTCTGATTGAGACGTCATTTTTATTGAAGTCAACATACGAAGTATCAATCTATACTAATATTATAAAAGAGGTATAATTTGTGAGTTTGTATGTAGGGGGTAATCTTCGGAACAGCAGTTCCGAAGATTACCCCTACATACAAAAAAAAAAAAAAAAAATTTCGGAATCGGATCAGCAGATCCGATTCCGAAATTTTTTTCTTTAATGGGATGCTAGAGTATTACCGAGTGTATATTTTATGTTAAAACAAGAAATTTTACGCGGACGAAGTCAAGGGCAGAAGCTAGTGAAAAATGTACGTCGAATATCCGTCCGGATTTTGTCTGTCTTCGACTAACGAATTTTTTATTAGAAAATAAATCACTAAAACGACCACTGAAAAAGAAAGATTTAAAAGTAAAATCTCCGGCCTTTTAAACTATTGCATAGCTTTTATCGCGGGCTTTGAGCGCGGCGACCGAATCAAGAAATTCCGTAACGTAACGAAAATAAAACCTAACACCCCCCACTCCGCCTACCATGTAATGATGGTTCCCATGACAACGTGATGTTGTCATGGGAACGTAATTTTTGTTTTATGTCATCACGTCATCATCCCAAGTGTAGCGTTGACAAATAGGATGTATGGAGGTTACAAATGCTATGCAATAGCTTTACCGCGGCAGTCCCCGAGTGCCACACGTTTTTTTTACTAAAGTCCGGCTTTTTGTCAAGTCTTATCAAATTTCGAAACGGTAGACGTATTGGGCCTGTGTTGCATCACGGATCACTCCCTCTCACAGAGAGGAGGCATGTGTCCCGGCGGAACAGTTGGTAGGTACCTAAACGCTGATTTTAGAGTGCGACGATTTTATTATTGTAGACGTCCATTAAAAAAATATAAACAGGTATAAAGCTGCTAGTTCCGGACCAACCTAATTCCATTTTCCAAACAATAAATAACCTCTTTTAAATAAATATACTGGCAACACCTGCTTTTCAACGTTAAATTGCCTGTTGACAAAATAAAAGTGTCAAAAATTACCAGGGCGCCATAAAATAAAAGCAGGTTTAAATTTAGATTATGATTAATCCATGAACAGTGATTCACGAGGGAACTGGGTTGAAAACCTCATTATTTTGCGAAGAATTCTTATGTGGCACTGTTTCGTAAACAAAAGATATTTTTGTTTATATTGTGCGATAGTTTTATTGGTAGGAATGAAAGTGTAGTCAGAGATTTGTGAACGTAATGTAGCGACAAATTAATGTATTTATGTATCTTTCAGGTTTAATGTTTTTGTTTTTTTATTATATTTTTAAATGTCTTTTTTGAGAGATATTCTTTATTCTTTGGTTTAAAAATATTGATCTAAATATTTGTTTTATTATGTTCATAATAAAAACCTTTAAAAAAAATCAGAGGATAAAAATGACCCCGAAAACCCCATCAAAGTAAGTTCTTTCCGATTTTACATCCTAGCATTTGCATAGAAGAATTTATTCACAAATTTTTTAGGCATAAACAGGCTTGAAGACTCTCTACTGAGATTTAAAAAACAAACGCACATCTCTGACTAGTAATAGTGATCTGTGGCGTACTTTCCTGCACTAATGCGGAAATGCAAAGTAAAAAGCACGCGTTTTCAATACACTGCGTCCACCTAAAAGCGGTACAATAAGAGCGACTTTTCAAAAGAGTGTGTTGAAAAAAAAATTTGCAATCTGCTTTTCAAGAGATAAAAATTACTTACCAATTATGACAATCTTGAGTAACGTTTTCACCAGGGCCGTAGAACTTCCCCCTATATTTGCAGACTGCGACGTTAGGTAGAGGATCAATCTTGACCCCCAGACAAACCTGAGGGTAGTCTGGACAGCAGTCGTCATGTCCGTCTGGCCTGTTGCAGAACTCGTCACAATAACATTTGCTATCTGAAAAATGGAAGAAAGTAAAAAATTATACTCCATAGGTTAGGCTAAATAAAGGTAAACAAATCGTAAAAAGGGTTTTTATAGACGACTCTTTCTTGTTTAAAAATACGATAAAAAAAGAATTGATTTTAGATTTTTACAATAGTTTTCTCTTTTATTAATGTATGTTAAATTTTATCATTTATTCATATTCTACTCTTCATAGATGCAACTGCTTGAGCACAAAGTTTTAGTTAGAATTATATTAATAATATATTATTTTGTAATCTGTCTATTGTAAAGAGCCCAAACTCTAAACGTCAACGAAACGTCAATTAAATTGCAGAGTATATTGTGACGTGGTATTACGTTTAGTCGGTTACTTGACAGCTGTCTCGTCACGTGTTTTAGAGATGCGCCGAATATTCGTTTTATATTCGGTATTCGGCGTATTCGGCAAATTTTGAAGTATTCGTATTCGGCTGAATCATTCGGTTGAAATGCTAAATGTATTCGGTTTAATTGGTCATTGTAAATCAGCCTTTAGGACAAAGTAAATTAAAGGAATCCCATAATCTAACAATTGTATTATGGCAATATGAGGCCTTGACTCATAGGTCCTCGCGCACATCTGTGAGTGGCGCGAGGAGGCGAAACGCCGGGGCTTAACTCCGATACCGCAAGAAATCGCGGCACAGCGAACAGAGCTCCGGCGGGATCTCATGGCGTCATGGAGAGTGCGATTGTCGCAACCCCGCGCTGGGCACGCCACAATTGCGGCGATAAGACCCCTCTTTGAGGAGTGGCTGGAGAGACGCCACGGCGTCCTCACCTTCCGCCTGACGCAGGTCCTCACCGGACACGGCTGCTTCGGGAGGTTTCTGTACAGGATAAGGCGGGAGGAAACACCCGGGTGTCACCATTGTGTGGATCGGCCTGAGGACACGGTGGAGCATACGGTGGAGGTCTGCCCGGCTTGGGCGTGGCAACGCCGTGTCTTCGTAGAGGCGATCGGCGGCGGTGATCTCTCGCGTCCGGCCCTGGTTCAGGCCATAGTACGGAGCGAGAGGAAATGGCAGGCCGCCACCTCCTTCTGCGAAGCGGTAATGCTCGCGAAGGAGGAGGCGGAACGCGTGAGGGAGAAGCAAATTTCGCGCCCTCACGCCCCTAACCGCTGCAATAGAAGGAGACGCCCGGGGCGGGAATCGCGAGCCGATTTCCGGCCACCGTAGGCGCAGGCTTGCGGACGGTGAGCAATGGGTAGCTCGCCGTCCGATAAGGACCAAGCCCGGGTCGACGGCGCGTTGTGTTCCACGCGCGCCTCAAAGAGATGTCAGCAGAATTGACGGGGTCCGCTAGGGTCAATGCCTGCCGGGGGTTCGAAAAAAACCGATAGGAAAATCGTGGCCCCCAGCAACAGGGCAACCGAAGGAACACGGGTGGGTTTTAGTCAGTAAGAGTCTGACACGCCCTCCCGCTCCGCCCAGAGCGGGAGAATTTATTTGATAATTTCCCACCCAAAAAAAAAAAAGGCTTTGACTCATATCGATGACAATCATTTCAGCGATGTTTCCATGATTTTTTTTTGCTCTCGGGTCTATAATATCCCACTTCATAAGAAATGAATCCTGCAATGTTTGTTGCACAGTCGAAAGCGATGATGACCCGGCAATCGATGATGGCCCAGCCACTGGTGCCGGAACCATATCCACTGCGCTATTGCTACTAGACGATGTCTAAGCAACTTGTTGAAAATTAGTTTTATGCTTTAGCATTATATTATGATTATTCATAGCACTTGTAGAAGTATTCTGCCCAGTGCCCCCGCGAGAAAACACTGCGTTGCTCAACGTACATCGCACTTTTTTATTATCATCTTCGATTTCTTTGAAGATCTCCCACACACGCGACTTTTCATCGACTTATCATCTTTCAAAACACCAAATTTTTTATCAAATAGTCAAGAACTGGACTAAAATCTGGCACCCGTATTGAGTTTTCATACGCAATGACAGTGGCGGGGTGCAGCGGGTAGCGGGAGGCGAAGTACCACTCACTCCGTACGCGTGTGGCATTTTGGAAATCTAGCGTGTATAAACTTGTTTGCGCGGCAAAACTATTGGGAACCAAATTATCCGGCAGTATATTCGATTCGGTAAGAACTTAACCGAATATTATTCGGTATTCAGTTATTCGGTGAAACCACTATTCGGCGCATCTCGAATATTTAACTATCTAAACCTATGTAGTAGATGACTATCTCTAATTAGTCTAGTAGTCGCAAGCGCTGTTGCTAACTAAGCATGACGGTTCGATGTTGATGGCAATCGTCTCACCCCTATTATATGGGACTTGTCAAAACATAACTGGAGAAATGTGGGTGTACTAATAGATCACCTCTGCTTAAACTTTCGGAGAAAACAGTCGTTGGTCTGCGCCGACCCTAAACAGTCTGTACCAAAATGTTTGCTGCACTACTGGGGCGGCTGGGATATGACCCTCGTGCCTTTGTGAGGGAGGTGTGCGGTTTGGTAAATGACACAATAAGTTTTCGAATTTTTGATTCTTGGACACTGTTTTCTCACGATAGCCTTTCCCAAGCCATCTGCTGCCTCTTTTTAATAGTAACATTAAATAAATGCAACTTAAAAACCTACCTAGAATTCTATGTGCGCAGCCATCCTGCCTATGCTTGCAGCATTCTCCTGTGATGCCACAGTATGGACCGGGCGGTAGGTCAGGTCCGGAATACGCTAGACCTAAGCCCACTGTCCCGCAGAACAGCAGCACAATTGGTAATCTGGAACAAAAGATAAGGAAAATTAATTTGACTGATTAATTACTAGTAGGTCTTACTACTAAGTTATTCATGTCTTCAAATACTATGTACTAGTAGTACTAGACAGCATGATAACTTTGTTTGTAAGAAAAAAATGTGAAGAATTAATTGGTGTCCCATCATTAGAAACTTCTTTAACGTAGGTGCCGTTCGTGGAATGAAAATAATATTTCTAAATTGCTCCTCAAAAAACCACTTAAAAAAATGTTTCGGTGTTGCAAGTAGAATAGCTTTGGTGTCGCTTGGTCAAGTGGCGCTGAAATCGGTGCGCTAAGAGGAATATCTCGCTTCGTTGGTTTAACTTGACCAGTGAAGGTAAACACGATTAACGGGCGTGAGGTCCTGAGGTCAGTTAGCAGCCAGTCAATCATCCTAACATCCCGGAGTCCGATTTGTGCCAGATAAATTGCAATTAGCTAGCCCATCACAATGACATGGGGTACTAGTTACGACTGATACAAGAAACATATTTCACGCTCCCCGAAGTCCCGAGAGGTCAATGTCCTGATACAGCCAATGTTTTTTCAAGATAAACCTCAATAATCATAAAATATAAAACTAAAAAGATCTAGAACCATAAAATAGGTATGGAGCACCTAACCCATTGGCAACGTTATCTGAAACATTTGTTAGAAATGGGTCGTCGCACGCAGAGAGTTCAATGATTATTTGCAGAAGCGACACGTCTTGCAGGAAAATTCTACTATCCTAATTCCTATTCCTATTAATAATAATTCTACTATATTATATTATAAAATTATATCCTACTAATATTATAAATGTGAAAGTTTGTGAGGATGGATGGATGTTTGTTACTCTTTCACGCAAAAACTACACAACGGATTTGGATGACATTTGGCACACAGATAGTTTATAACCTGAATTAACACATAACATACTTTTTATCCTAATATTCCCACGGGATCAAGACTTATGCGGGTGAAACCGCGGGGCACTGCTAGTAAAACTATAAAATAAACTCAAATGACATTGTTGGTAGGTAATAGAGAATTAAGAATAGTTGATGCCTAGATAGAGCACTCTATCAGGTCTAGTGGGCGCAATCGTTGGCGACGTCCGCACGGACGTAATAAATCGCGGCGGGATTTTATCGTGCACTGGATTTTCAACCCTTTGTGTTGAGAATCCAACGCGCTCTCGTCACAGCGCGTTGAAAAAACACACTGTTGGATTTTCAACTCTCGGCGCTAAGCAGAGCGTTGAAAATCAAGTGCACGAAAAAAAATCGCCGCGATTTTATTACGTCCGTGCGAACGTGGGCTTACTGCTGAGGAGGGTTATGGAGGTCGGATAGCTGCATCCGGTTAGACTGGAAGCCGACCCCAACAGTTGGGAAAAGGCTAGGCAGATTGATTGACTTTCGCTTCTGCACGATTTTACAACAACTTATTCTTTGACTTTCCGTCTTTACGATTTATAAATTGCTTCCATCGTCGAGTTAATGTTTTCATTTTGTTTTTGTTAGTAAAACCATTAAACCGCCTTCGGTGGTTTATGGCTGCGCTAGAGTTACAACCGGCTTCATCTGTTTATGTTAGTTGAGTGAGTGTAATAATTTATTATCCCCAACAGATGGGGGATTATTAAACAAGATAATTTTTACATAACATAAGCCCACAGTCTTACAACAATTATTATGTATACAGGTTGGCAGATACATCGACGCGAAAACTGTTACCATGGATTCAGTACATGATTCTGAATACCAATGCGTTGAAACTTTTCGTCGGTTATTAAAAAAAAATCAGCTGTTTCATACAAAAGTGCAATACCTAAGCGGTCAAAATGTATGAAACAGCAGATTTATTCGACTGCAGCGACATGACGCCGCGACATGACGCCGCGACAAGTCGCCTGCAGTTGCCTCCTGCGGTCGGGTACGGAATGATACCTTTAGTGCTCATATACACAAGCGGCACGTTATCAACAGCTGCAGTTGCCTACGTGCCGCTCATGTATAAGAGCATTTATAAGCTAGGATTCAATTAACAACAGGTAAGTGCCACTTGTTGGAGTGTTCTCAAAGTGTCCAACTTAGGTACGATTGGCCATACCTTTGCAAATACATAAACCTGTGTTAAAGTTACAGGTACTTAAAACTTGACTTTTGATGCCAGGGCCGAGATAACGGGTCCTTATTGACATTATTGTACATCAACTATACTCTATAAAAGATAGCTTGATCTCTGCGACAGCTGTCAGTAAAAACACGCCTATGAAGTCCTGAATTTCTTAATAGTACAGACTAGTACCTGTCAATGTCATACTTTATAGGCATGCCGACCTAATTAGTGATGGGCGATGAATCATCGTAACCACATACTATAAACTATCGATATTTTAAATAAAACTTAATTTAAAATTAATTTATCTTTTAACTTTATTGTATATTTTAATATCATAACATTATTTACATTTGTACATACTGGATCTAAAATAATAGCGAGTATATACAATTCAATTTCTCACCTACCCATGTAATATTCCATCCGTCAACGTCCCATCCTTGAGTTTCGGGAGAAGACACGCCGCGTTTGGCTCACAGGCCGTGTTACCAGACCAAATTAAACCCAATTATATGTTACATTAGCATCGATAATAGTAAGAAACGTCGATAATTTCTATCGACAATTTTTTATATCCTAACAACCCCAGGAATAACAGTTTGATATATGTCGCAGAGATCAAGCTATCTTTTATGTAGTATAGATGCTGCTCCTCCTTTTTTACCAACGAAATATTTCAACGCAGAGGGTCCAGAATCATGTATTGAATCCATGGTAACACAACCTATAAAGACCTAACCTATATAAGAAAGTATAAATACTTTCATCATTTAGTAAAAAGCTGTTATTTTGACATTTTCTTTTCGTGTGGTTAGTGACTAACCTGGTTTCAGAGTTATAAAGCCGCCCATGGGCCTCTAACTTGGCTTCAGATGCCGTCGAGAAATATCTCTCAGGCATGCCGGTTTCCTCACGATGTTTTCCTTCACCGTTTTTGAAGCAAGTGATAATTATACAATACGCACATGAATCCGAAAAGTCAGAGGTGCGTGCCTTGGGTGCATAGACTTGGCTGTCTGACGATTAGGTACACCACTAGGCTATATCACTGCCGTTACTAACAGACACTTCAATTTTATTGATCGATTTTTAGTATCGATAAAGGTAAAATAATAACATAACAATTGTATTCGTCTAAGTGGTGGACATGTTACCAGATACACTTGTATGTGTAGATTATGTAATTGTGGGCGAATTTATTGCCATCAACCGGGCTGCTACTAAGAAATTCCGAGCAGAAAAAAAAACACCACAAAGTGAAAAATAACTTTAATTTCGGAAGTCGGTGTCTTTTATTTTGAATTTTCGTTCTTTGTCACCGACTTCCGAAATTAAAGTTATTTTTCACTTTGTAGTGTTTTTTTTTGGACGTCGGTTATTTTTTTTTTGTAAATAGTTTTTATTTTTCACTTTTTAGTTGTGGTAGCTACCCCACACAAATTCGAATACCACTACCTGCTATGTAAATAATAGTGACAGGAAGTTATCATAATATCATCCACATACTAAGTGGGAAAAAATGCGTATTATTGAAGCTAACTCAAAAACTGCCCAAGCAAAGTTAATAAAATTTATATGGGACCACCTCTGATGATGTATCTATCAAACAAAAAAAGAATCATCAAAATCAATTCATAATTGGCGGAGTAATCGCGTAACAAACATACAAAAAAAAAAAAAACATACAGTCGAATTGAGAACCTCCTCCTTTTGGAAGTCGGTTAAAAAACCAAACATTTGTATGACCTGAGGATCGAACCCAGTACCGGGCTTACCTCGCAGTCATACTTGCGCCTGTTTTGACCACTAGCCTATCAAGGCAGTCAATTAAAAATGATCTGGGTTATCATGGATTCAGTTCCAGCTGAAGCACGTTCAAGCAGTTGATCCCGGCTGTCATTCGTAGATCTTTGACAGTCGTTACGGGTCGTCCGAAGCCCGAAAGTCTAACAACCAGTCTTTTCAAGGGGTATCGCGTTACCCAGGGTAACAATTGGGTTGTGGAGGTCCATGTAAAATACTGGTATTCAGCTGCATTCGGTTAGACGGGAAGCCGACCCCAACATAGTTGCTAAAAGGCTAGGCAGATGAACCCAATTACGTTTATAGCCACAAATTAAATAAACCTGTCCCATTTTTATAACTGGCAACAATAAAAATTACGTCAGTTCATAAATTGATGAAAAAAAAAAACAATAAAAAACAAGATGGCCGTGTGAATTGGTTCAATTTTGATACAATTGGTGGGCAGAAGTCACACAAATGTCATAGTAATAATATGACCTTTTATTACTTTGGCATTGGGTTCAAATTTATTTTAAACGTGTGTACGAGTAAAATTATTATTTTTATCTGCTTTACTTTATTTATTGTGAATGTCTGAGAAAGATAAATAAAAAAATCGTTGTTAAAAGAAAATACAGATGCTGAAATTTCTTTGTTTGAGAATTCACAATATGACTAATTTCAAACATCTTAAAAAAATGAACGTGAGACAATTTTATTTCAACGTTAGAAACTTGAACAGTTCAAACCACAATACAACATCTCGTGCCAAAATTCATCAATAACTGTCAAGCGGTTTCGTAGTGATTGAGCAACAAACAAACAAACAAACACTGATTTATGATGCTAGTGGGAGTTATCTCTTGAAGCTTACATAATATACAGCGTGTTTCAGAAATGTGTGGTTTAAAGAACATCAAAGTGAACAAGTTTCTCCATGGGACCAATACCGTATTCCAAAAAAAAATATCAGCTGTTCCATAGATTTGGATCGAGTAGGTATTGAAGTTTTGTATGGGACAGTTGATAATTTTTTCGCGATTGTGATTTTGGTTCTATGAAGGGAATTATTAAGTTTCATGGTCTGTACCACAGCTTTAATTATGACGACACTGTTCTGATACATACTGTATACGTCGATATGGATATATATGTATATTGCCCTTGTCCAAAGTCCCTAACAAAACCTTAACAAACAGAATATAAATCATTTAGCCACTTACTGTCGATTTCCATACAAAATTTACGATACGGAACTTCGACAAATTTATTTTTGCGGCTACAGAAGGACGTTACCCAAACAAATTGTAGTGAAGGTGTTAAAATTGAGTGGTTTTTATAAGTTTGTATTTTGGTTATCTCGAGTTTCTATTTGCATAATGTGAAGGGATAAAGGTCTTTTGTTTCAAATGTCGGTCGACTGTTTTAGAATACGTGATGTGTGTCAAACGGGAGTTGTACCATAGGTTATTAAGAAACCTGTCCTAATGGACTAAAAAAATCGTGCTTGTCGGATGAATTTATCCCAAGAACAAACTTTACATTGTAGTTGAAAAACATGTTCTACTATACATTTAAACTGCAAGTGTAAGTTTGTACGCACAATATTGAGAGATTTATCATGTTATTTTTAACCGACTTCCAAAAAGGAGGAGGTTATATGTTCGTCGCGTATGTTTGTTTTTTTTTTTATGTATGTCCACCGATTTCTCCGTCAATTGTGGACCGATTTTGAAAATTCTTTTTTTGTTTGAAAAGGTATGCTCTCGAGGTGGTCCCATATAAATTTTATTAACTTTGCTTCTATAGTTTTTGAGTTAGCTTCAATAATACGTACTTTTTCCCACTTAGTATGTGGATGATATGATAATTTCCTGTCACAGCTGTTATTTACATAACAGGTAGTGGTTTTCGAATTTGTGTGGGGTAGGTACCACAGCTAAAAAGTGAAAAATAAAAACTTTTTACAAAAAAAAACAACCGGCTTCCAAAAAACACTACAAAGAGAAAAATAACTTTAATTTCGGAAGTCAGAAACCAAAGACACCGACTTCCGAAATTAAAGTTATTTTTCTCTTTGTAGTGTTTTTTGGAAGCCGGTTGTTTTTTTTTTTGTAAAAAGTTTTTTAAGACCATACACTTCGTATAAGTTTTTCTGTAAACTATGAGTAAAGAGCCTAAAGAACCATTCACTGTACTTTTTTTTTCAAAATTTTCGACTGTATGTAGTTTCGCAGATAAAGGGAATAGTAAATCATCAAATATCTTTAAAAGTAATTTATTTTAAAATAATTTAAAAAACTGTTATATCCTTACAATAAGCCCTTTCATTTCATATAACGCACGGTACGGTTAGAAAAAACTTTTTTTTTAATTTTTCCCATTTTTCCCCGAAAAGTGACCCCCATATTCAAAATTCATTTATTTACGTTACACGTTGGCTGTGACAAACGGGCAGCCAGCCAGACAGACACGAGTAATCCTATAAGGGTCCCGTTTTTCCTTTTGTGATATGGAACTCTAAAAATACAAAAAATGGAAAGGACCAGATGGAAAGAGGTAAGTTGGTAGACCTTAAAAACAATGGATCGACGATACACGATGCCCAAATACAGGCAAATGATGGATGGGAATAGGAAAAGGCCGAACTGAGTGGAAAATGCTAGAGTAGGCCTTCATCAAACCCAGATATTGATACTTGAGGAGAATGCAGTGGAATCCCGTGAAATTCAAAATTTTCTTACGTTTTTTTTTCTTGCAATTTTCAGGCTGTATCTTTTTGATCAAAATATGATTTGCGACCATAACAAATAATTATGTATTTACAGAATTATAATCATTAGAATCATTAATACGTGTCTTTAATTCCAATTTCTAATTGAGAAAGAATTTTTAATATATAGTGTTTATATAATTTTTTGTACTTAGTTCATTGTGTAATTTTAAAATTGTATTTAATTATTTAGTATAAGTAGAATGTCTTAAATCTTTAGCATGCCTACGTGGTAAAATATGGCTGAACTTTTATATTTTTTGTCATCATTTGCCATATTTGCAACATACATTATCTTTATCTATACTCCGTTTGAAATAAGATTAGACATTTAAACAAACCTTTTTTACAGTCCGTTCAACCGATTTTGACTTCTATACCGTAGGCATAAGGATGGCATTAAAAGCAAAAAAAGTGGTTACAAACCAACTGTTTACTGCAGCTGTCATTTGTCGTGCTACCAACGCAATAGAAGTCATAATCGGTTGAACGGACTGTAAAAAAGGTTTAGTTAAATGTCTAATCTTATTTCAAACGGAGTATAAGTTATTTAAGTTCTCAAATGTCATGATTTCATGAAAAAGTCATTAAATGGAACAACTCAAACTGTCATTTGGTGTTTCCAGGGCAAAATTCTCAGTAACATTTTTTTTGGGTGGGAAATTATCAAATAACTTCTTCCGCTCTGGGCGGAGCGGGAGGGCGTAGCAGCCTGGAATGTGGATTTGTGCCGCGTTAATAGCAATAGGCTCGCCCCTATTACACGGAATTTATAAGCTTATTGTTTGATTCACACGAAGTTAATGTAATTGTTGTGCCCGACAGAGTCCATGTGAACTTTATTATTATTAAGACCTTGCAAACACATGTGATATGAAATAAAGATTTTTTTTTTTTAATTCTTTATTAATAAGGGGTTTTTATCCACACGGATACGTCAACCCCATTGTACCTTATACTTTATTACACACAACTATACACTATTATACTACATTACTATCCACCACCACTATATATAAATACTATAAGAAAATAAAATATAAAAAGAATCACTGCCCAGACTTCTGCATTAAACCACAAATTATGCGTTTAGTTTTTTCTGATTTAGGGTATGCCAAAATATTTTGAATAAGTCCAACATCCCACATGTTCAGTTTAAACTCCCTAGCCAAAGATTCCCTTTCATTCCTGTTCTTAACACATTCCATCAGCAAATGTTGCACATCTTCAATTTTACCACATGTCTCACAATTAGGCGATGTAGCCTTTCGCATTAAGAAAGCAAACTTTGCTGATGGAAAGTGGCCAGAACGAAGTCTTATCGCTAACTTAACATACCTCCTAGTTATAAGTAGGCGCATCGACAACTCCAGAAATACGTAGGCAATTGGTACCTTTTGAATTTTATGCAGTTTTAGTGTACTTTTGATTACCACAAATAAATTAAATTCGTGCGAATCGGCTCAAGAAAAAATAATATTATTTAAAAGCGTCGACTCGTCCGTTTTGGGCGATTAAATTCGTGCAAATCATCCAGTAAGCCAATTTACAACTGGACAAATGTAGGTGAAATATCTATAGACCTCTGCCTATCCCATTGGGGAATACCGACTTGAATATGTATTCTCTATGTTATGTTAGACCTAAAGCCTTTTTGGTCATGGCCTATGACGCAAGCATGCTTGCATATCATTTATCATAGAGCTGTTAATTTCTTGCCTTAACGCCATATTCGTACCAAAACTATCCGGTTTTCGAACAGTTTAAAAATAGAACTAGGTATGTTGTTTTTTTCTTCTTCTATTTTTAAATGACGTAGACTAGATACGGAACGTGACGTAAACTGAGATTATGGAATTACATTGATGTGAACCACCCTTTAAGTGTACGTCTGGGGTTCCTGGGGATATATATACGTCACAGTCAATTCTCTAACTGCAAATGTAAGTTTGTAATAGTAAAATAGTAGATTGTTATACGAGGGGCTAAAATAACCCATTGTAACGAGGTAGTTTTACTCCCGAGCTTTAGCGAGGGAGTAAATAGAAACCGAGTTATAATGGGTTTTAGCGCCGTGTGTTACACTCTACTTTTCACTACGATTGCGAGAAAATAAAATAATCCAATACAATATTAAATTGTTTATTTTATTTAAATGTACAATTCTGGATATTTAAAGAGATGTTTTTTACGACTTAATTTCAGTCCTCTGTGAAGATGTTCTCACTAGATGATGACATTTTCACTGTTGTAAATTATATTACGGTCACCAATTCAATTCATAATTAGAGAAAAATTCTAAAGATTTCGCGCCAATGCCTTTTTTATTTCTTCTGTAGCCGCAACGCAATGCACGCATTCTACCGAAGAGATAGCCGCATTTAGTTCCATTTTCAAAAATAAAATGTTCTTTTTTTGTGAACCAGTAATAAGTCAAGTCCATAATCATGATTATTCTACATAAAGACTTTTTCGTTTTTCAAGGCTCGTTGGAACAGACAAAAATTAAAAAGAAATTACTTTTTCCCCTAGAGCAAGAAATGCTATTTTTTCCTCGCTCAGGTACTCTACAATGACGGCCTTTTTGAGCAAGAGGAGTGAAAAAAAATATGTGATAGAACTACAAATTAACGATTATTAAACTTTTTCCTTTACTTCTGCTATGAGACCTTGCAGTCAACATCAACGGGAAGTACCCTATAGGTTTCGATTTATTTGCAAGTATCAAAATATGTCGCATAAATGGCCGTATTTTTTATTGCGTTGACATAAAGCTTGATTTTAAGACCTACGTATTTGATATTAATTTCTACTGAATTCTTGAGAAAAAGGGTCTTGACAGACTGACAGACAGACAGACGAACAACGAAGTGATCATATAAGGGTTCCGTTTTTCTTTTTTAGGTACGGAAACCTATAAGGAGGAAAAGAGGGAAATAGAGTGACGGCTAAGAGAGAAGGAGACAAAAAAAATGTGTAAGCGTAAGTAACATGGGACAAGAGCAGGAAGGTAATGACACTATGGTACAAAATCCCATGACACTTCATTTGGGCACAAGTTCTATAGATATAAGATAATTATAGTCTATTCAAGCAAAGGCCACACTAGGAAAACTTGTCAACAAAACATTTGGTAACACTGATAAAACTAATGCACGTCAGAACTCGCAAACTAATGATAAAGATCTACGGATGATACCATCGGTCAAAAAACGTCAATGTGATTAAAATAATGAATAAATTATGACGGTACAGCTAATGCAGTTTTTATCGAAAGTAAAACAAGTGTACTGATAAAATGCCACCATACCATTTGTAAATAGATTAGTCAATGGATTGTATACCTCAATTGAATGGAAATATTAAAATAATAGGGACACTTCCAACGCGAGAACGGATGAACACGGGAATCTGGTGATTAAGAAACCGACGGGACCGATAGATGTGGTGATGCTTGGGGGAGAGCATGAACACGGGGGAATCTGCTTATTGACAGACATACGGAACGGATCGATGTGGTGATGCTTAGGGGAGAATATGAACACGGGGAATCTGCTGATTGAGAGATAGATAGACGGGACCAATCTATATGGTGACGCTTGGGAGAGAGCATGAACACGGGGGAATCTGCTGATTGAGAGACAAACAGGACTAATCGATGTGGTGACGCTTGGGAAAGAGCATAAAGATGAATCTGCTGATTGAGAGACAGACGGGACCGATAAATGTGGTGATGCTTAGGGGAGAGCATGAACACGGGGAATCTGCTGATTAAGAAACAGACGGGACCAATATGGTGATCCTTGGGGGTAGCATGAACACGGGAAATCTGCTGATTGCGAGACAGACGGGACCGATCGATGTGGTGACGCTTGGGAGAGCATGAACACGGGGAATCTGCTGATTTAGAGCTCAGACCAAATAAAACACCAAGACAGAGCGCTGTCAACAGTGAAGTGAGACCGGTTTCGTAAACATTTGTGTGCACGTAGTGAGGTGTAGTTTGATTGTAAATGGTAGTAAATATTTTATGTGCGTGTGAGCACGTATGAACAGAGCGGGGGTGTAGTAATGGCATGCTTCACTGTATTGTTCACAGCGCTATGTCTTGATTTTTTATTTAGTCTGAGATTGAGAGATAGACGGGACCGATCGATGTGATGATTGGGGGAGGCCTATGTCCAACAGCGGATGTCTTTCAACTGCAATGATGATGATGATGGTAATGAGCTATTCCTGAAGATCATGCTGACATGAGAGAATGTATATAAAGTAACTGCACTTGTGACCTAAATAGGCTCTCAATCTAACGCAAAAACGGCTCGAATTCGATAACGTTAGGAATGGCGGAGTATCTCTCTGATAAGGTGACTCATCCGCACACATGTTTGGGTCGATGTTAGAACCCTGACTAGAAATGGCGTTGATAACACTATCTCCCTAATGCCTAAAGCCGATATCAGATGCTTCACTAGATTGAATGTTCATTTCTGTTTCATTATCATTATCAACACTTTCAAACGACACCGAAAAAGTTATATTAAAACTAACAGCGGGTCTGAAACGGCCTCATTAGCTATTCCTCTAAAAGAAATTAATTTTCTGAATTCCCAGCAATTCCTCTATAGTGACACATATTTTAGCTGAATCATATTCAATTCAATTCATATCAGAATCATATTTGGTGTAAATATTGCCGCATGAAAAAATGAAGACCGTAATTTTACCGGATAATTTTTCTTTACAGTTTTTATTAATCAAATGAGATTTTATTTTTTATTTCTACAGTTTAAATGTTATTTCATTATATTACAAAACTGTCAAACAGATGAATTGCATAAGAATTGAACGCAGATAATATTATGAATTGTCATTTTGTGACAGTTTGTGTGATTCATAATATTATCATATTAAGATTCTGCCAAAGCGGCCGTTTTAGGCCCCCTGTTGCCCGCGACTTCGTCTGCGATCCAAGTGCCAAATTTCATCCAAATCCGTTCAGCCGTTTTTACGTGAAAGCGTAAAAAATAAACAATTAAACAAATAAATAAACAAAGAAACTCACTTTAGCATTTGTAATATTAGTTAGGATTCATTTCATTTTTCATTTCTTTTTTCATTTCATTTTTCAATCATTCGTTAGGCGAATGAAAGATGCAGAGGGCAACAGCGTTGGATCGGTTCACTCATTAATTCATTGTAACAAAATTAATTGGCTTTTACCTACTACCCATAGGAATTTGGAACGAACATAATTATAAGGACCGTTTCAAATAAGAAGACCAGAAGTTTCCAGGAATTGAACCGACGGAAATAACAGATTGTTTCTAGGAATCATTAATTAACTCCCGTGGTAATTACATCGGCTGTTTCCTTTGTATTGTATTCACATTCCTCATCTAAGATTGTATGTATAATGTAGAAGCCATTTACATTGAAAGGATGGTATTCGGTTTACGTTCAATATCGTAGTTATTTAATATCTTGTAACTATTTAAGATGGGTTTGCGATTAGGAGGAAGGGTCAATTTCACCGATGAACCTGAAAACGTTCACGAGCTGTCAGTATCAAAATTGGAAATGATTGAAATATGGAAAATTGAACGCGTTCAGTATCATTTTTTGTAAAATTCACCCTTAGGCTGCCTTGGACAGGAAGCTTAAGGGTGAATTTCACCAATGATACTTTATCACAAGTTACAAGTTCGAGCAGTGGTGGTCCAGCAATCAGTGGTAACGGCCCCGACTAAAGGCTGCCTGTCCACTGGACTGGAGCGAGTTAGTGAAGCGGAGAAATGTGCCAATATTTATCAATAGAATCTAACTCCGCTTCAGAGCTCCGCTCCTATTGGTTAAATATTGGCACATTTCTCCGCTCCGCTCCAGTGGACAGGCAGCCTAAGAGAGTGACGATCATCAGTCAATGTGTGGGGGAGAGGAGCCCACAAAAGGGAAGTATTGACTGTGTGAGGGACGCCGGACGATGAAAAGGGAGTGAATGATAACGTGACTGCTGACAAGGGAGAACGAAAGAGGAAAACTTTTTGCAAAGACCTCCATGCAGTAACATCGGACAAGGGCAGGTAGAAGATTTAAAATAAGAATACAGATACGGAATTTAAAAAAAATCGCGGGCTCTTAGCTGGACCAGCCAGTCTATTCTGTAAAAAATCTCACCGTAGAAACTTAGGTGAAGTAACTTCTCAAAGTGTCAATCCCTGGAATGACAGCTCACATTACTTACGTTTTCACGGCGAGATTTCTACAGAACAGCAGTGCTATTCTGTAACCATCTCACCGTGTTATCTTAGGTGAAGTGAGCGTAGAGTGAGCTGTCAGTTGCTAAGGATTGACACTATTGGCAGCTCACTTCACCTAAATTATCACGGTGAGATTTTTACAGAATTGCACTACTGACCAGCTAGACCATTCCAATAGTGGTATGTAATACGTCGTGTGTAGGGTTGTCAAACGTACTCTAATTTAGAGAATTATACTCTATATCGCGTAGGCGTACTTTATAATCTACAAAAGCAATACAAAAATACTCTATTTATGTTGACTCTCAATTTGAATTTAATTGATTCAGCATTCACTGAGAGACTCTTTTCGGTGAAGGCCGTCTTTTTCTTTGGCCACTCTGGGCAAGGGCCCCAGGACACCGCGATCCATGGGGCCCCTTGTTCCTGCCAGCGTCGTAGTTAGAGGCTGCAGAAGGCAATAGGTTTAGACGGTCTAGTTTTCGGTCAAGATTGCAAAGTGACGGGAAACAAGGCTTCGTTGAAATTGATAATAACTAAGTACTTACCGCATCAATTTGGACTGAGAATTAGTAGTAGTCTAGACTTCTAAGTCGTAGAATTATCACTCAAAAAGTTGTTATTTATTCTAAATAAAGTTGGTAACCCTAGTCGTATGGCTAGAGCTGGACTATTTAGTAAATCATGTGCTATAGCATTTCCTGAGGTAGCGGCGGGGTGCGGGCGGGAGGGTAGTTTCCTAGGTAAAAAAAAAGAAATTCTATTTAGTCCGTCTTTCAGATAATAAAAATATATTATACACGTATTTTTTGCTTTATCATATTAATCAAAAATAACTTAGAAAACACGCATTAAAGTTGGGGAGTGGGGGCTCGCTACGTCACAACGCAGTATAAAATCTAGCAAGGCATGACGTCATGCCACATTTTAACTCAATGTATCGCCGTTATCTTTTGATTACGTCAAAAAAGAAAAAATACGTATCCAATTTTTTTTATTTTCTGAAAGACGGACTAAAAAAAAATTTGGACACAGGCCTATTTGTGACAACTGTCACCCCTCCCGCACCGCGCATCTACCTCAGGGAACGTCTCAGTTAAGCGGTAGGCCTATAGTTCATAGTGCAACAGCTGAGTTCAAACACACCATCTTGATCAGTATTTCGACGCCATAACCATTGAGCTAAAACCGCTACAGTACTTACATCCTACCCACAAACAATTCAATAAATCATAACTAAAAGCATTTCAAATAATAATGCATCATTATTAAGGGCCCCATAACGAACACTCAGACAGTCTAAATTAAACTTTATTGCAGTTAGTTACAGTTTGAATTGCATTGTAATTGATTTGCATTGGTCACCATGATCGATGTAGCAGATTAAAATTGATACGAATTGTGATTGAAGACGCAATATGCTGGTGTTTATGAACCCGATCGGGGCTTGAGAGGAGAAATCTGTTGCGGTACTAAAAGGAGAGCTTTGCATTGCATTAATATTCATTAAAGTTATAAATCCGTCGTCGGACGAAAGTCTACAACGGCGATGACAGTGCTATAAGCCTCAAGTGATGTTGGGCAGGACACCTGTACCCTAATTGCATAATACAACACAATCACAATCTGTTTCGATTTGAAACAGATTGCTAATCCATTGCTTCATAAGTTGGAAAAAAAAAACTGCTCAACAACGTAAATAATGCAATGAATGTTATTGAACTATCAAAATGAAACAAATTAGGCAAAATTGTTTACGCAAAATAAGTTACGCAATTAGGGTACTGGCTAGACACGGTGATGGCTGCTGGAGTAAGGTAGGCTGAATACGGTGACCAAGATTAAGACACAGATATATGACAGTGACCTTGAATGGTTAGCTTGCGTGTCTGTACTGAACTCACGCAACGCGTCGTACGTCCAGCCAGTAATAGGACTCGCCCATCAAGGAGCGCTGTCCCAAATTAGACGCATTATTAATTTATTACACGTAAAACAAAAGGTATTAAAACACGTATACTAAAAGATCAATAATTTAATTATCATTAAAAAGGTGAAGTTTTCAGAAAAATACGCTTGATAGATTTTGCGTCATTCTCAGTTTTTTATCCATGTTAGACATAACTTTACAAATTAATTTCACTATGTATTATAAACATAATCAAAAATATACCTATATTAAAATATTAGGGAAATGCTCTAATTTAACATATAGGTATTTTTTTCCAAATCACTAACACTACTCGTTTAGACGTCATCTTCAGTATAAAATCATTAAAAGTCGGTTATCGTCCCCTTAAGTCAAACTTTGTGCTAACGATATCGTCAAAGTCGTGGAAGACACCTGGATGAGGAACTTACGGAATCGGGCAGTATGGCAGAAAGGGAGGATGATTTTGACATTTCTAAACGTACTCTCTGTATTCTTAGCAGAAACTCGACAATAATCCATTTTATTTCCTTCATAATATTATACTAAATATTCTCTTTATTCTTCTTTAAGAATAGGTAATTCAATAATGGATGTATTATGTGTCATGTATGTCTCAAACTTATTGTTGACACAGTTGTGAACTACTTACTGCATTATCTACTTTAAATGTTAGTGTGGTACATTTGTAAGCAAAAGTAGCACATTATAGCCTACATTAACCTTTCGTATAAAACATTTTATTGTTTTTAATTTCTTACGTGCCAAAATCTGCTCAGTAGTTTATGAGATTAGCCCGAGGCAAACATGGTTTTTTTACTGTATCATAAATATATTCTTCTAGTCTAAGTATATGATACAATCTGTAATGCAAAAGTCAGGGTCAAGTTATAAAATTCATCACTTTATTTAGATTCTGATTCTTGCAGGGTAATTTTGCACAATTTATTCTTGGTTCATCAAGTTGGAATTGTATAACCTGTAGGTACCTTAATTGCGTGAGAGGCAAATTTCGCGCCCTCGCGCCCCTAACTACCGCAGGAGGAGACGCCCTGGGCGTCGGGAATCACAGGCAGATTTCCGGCCACCGTAGGCGCGGGCTTGCGGACGGTGAGCAATGGGTAGCTCGCCGTCCGATAAGGACCAAGCCCGGGTCGACGGCGCGTTGTGTTCCACGCGCGCCTCAAAGAGATGTCAGCAGAACTGACGGGGTCCGCTAGGGCCGATGCCTGCCGGGGCTGCGAATAAGGGCCCAAAAGGGAAATCGTGGCCCCCGGCAACATGGCAACTGAAGGAACACGGATGGGTTTTAGTCAGTAAGAGTCCAGAGCGGAAGAAGTTATTTGTTAATTTCCCACCCAAAAAAAAGTTATTAATTGCGTAACTTATTTTCGTAAGCGATTATGACTAATTTGTTTCATTTTGACAGTTCAACAACATTCATTGCGTTATTTACGTTGTTGAGCAGATTTTTTTTTCTAACTTATGCTACTATGATTTTCCAAATTGTGATTGATCATGTATTACGCAATTAGGGTACTGTTTCGTTCCGATAACAATTCATTTATTAGGAAGCGATGAACTGATGTAACCGGTACCCTAATTGCGTAATACAACACAATCACAATCTGTTTCGATTTGAAACAGATTGCTAATCATAAGTTGGGAAAAAAATCTGTTCAACAACGTAAATAACGCAATGAATGTTGTTGAACTGTCAAAATGAAACAAATTAGGCATAATTGTTTACGAAAATAAGTTACGCAATTAGGGTAAAGGATCATATAATTACGCTGTAGCTTTTAATAAAAGCGCTTTTATTAAAGCTTTAATTTCATTCGTTTTAGACTCTAGTGGCAACTGATAGAGGATATGACAACCTGTTGAAATATGTCCAAGTTAAACATGTCCCACGCAAAATTTGCCAATCAGCGGAATGCAGGCGGAACTGACATTAGCAAATTTGAGTGGGACGAGCAGTAGTAAATTTTGGAATAAATCTATATTATGAGTTTGTATGTACCGGGTAATCTCCGAAACTCCTGATTCGATTCCGAAAATTCTTCCACTAATAGGAAGCTACAGTATATCCGAGTGTTATCCTAATGCTAATATTATAAATGCGAAAGTGAGTTTGTTTGTTACGCTTTCACGCTAAAACGGCTGAACAGATTTGGATGAAATTTGGCACACGGGTAGACCATGACCTGGGTTAGGACATTTAATACTTTTTATCTCGATATTCCCACGGGATCGAGACTTATGCGGGTGAAACCGCGGGGCCGGGGGAAACTAGCTTCTGCCCGCAATTTTGTCCGCGAGCATATAACCTTCCTCAAAAATTGGGCTATCTAATGCAAAAAGAATTTTTGAAATCCGACTAGTAATTCCGGAGATTACCCCCTACATACAAACTTACAAACAAACAACCAACCTCTTTATAATGTTAGTATATAAACAAGAAATTTTACGCGGACGAAGTCGCGGGCAGAAGCTCGTATTGTTATATCCTACCAAAATGTATCTAATAAGGACGAGATTTTCCACTATTTACAATTTTTAACCGACTTCCAAAAGGAGGAGGTTCTCAATTCGACTGTATGTTTTTTTTTTTGTATGTTTGTTACGCGATTACTCCGCCATTTATGAATTGATTTTGATGATTCATTTTTTGTTTGGTAGATTCTTCAGAGATTCTTGATTCTTCAGAGGTGATCCCATATAAATTTTATTAACTTTGCTTGGGTAGTTTTTGAGTTAGCTTCAATAATACGTATTTTTTCCCACATAGTATGTGGATGATATTATGATAACTTCCTGTCACTGTTATTTACATAGCAGGTAGTGGTATTTGAATTTGTGTGGGGTAGGTACCACAAAAACTTTTTACAAAAAAAACAACCGACTACAAAAAAAAAACACTACAAAGTGAAAAATAACTTTAATTTCGGAAGTCGGTGACAAAGAACGAAAATTGAAAACCAAAGACACCGACTTCCGAAATTAAAGTTATTTTTCACTTTGTAGTGTTTTTTTTTTTGAAGTCGGTTGTTTTATTTGTAAAAAGTTTTTTTTTTTTTTTCTTTTCTATCTAACTGGGATACAGTTTAACTTCAGGGTTTTCTGATAATGATTGGCTGAATATACTTTTTCAGAAAATAACGGCAGATTCTTACAGGTTTAAACAGCATCGCATTCAACTTCGTCCTTATCTTAATTATAGCTCCCAAAATCTTTATTACATCCTGTTTAAAGTATCAAGATTAAAACAAAATATCTCGGTCTACTGTACTATAGGTACAGTACATACTAATTCCTTGCGTTCTACTTCTTCAAATTGAGGGGTGTCATTCACGAGAACTCTGCAATAAATCTTTGTTGTCAGCGACTGTACAGTAGACTAAACAAACCAAATGACAAGCGGACGAAAACATTACAACGTCACATTTGACACGCACGTTCTCTTATGTTGCAACACTGTAGGTACCGTGAAACCTGGCAACTTTGCCAAAGGTTGTTTAATTTGCCATATACCGGCTTACGAGGCAAAATAATTTGTTACGTCAAAACTGTATTTTTTTAAACGTTTGTAATACCCTTAAATCAAATTAGAATATTTGATTGGCAACATTTTAATGTGCAATACAACCCAGCTCTCATAGAACTGTCATTTTTTGGCGGTTACTTTTTTCCCGCGCTAACTGTGAGTGACTTTGAGCTTCAAAACTTTAATGAAAATAAGTGGGATATACTTTGTGTAGATAAGTCAAACTTTAATACCACGTTCTTAATGATATTCTTTAATTAAAACCATGATAATTTACGTCTCTTTAACCAATTTAACCTAAGAAATCACTGTTGGCAAATATACCAACACAATGCAAAGTTTTAGTAATGTCGACTTTGCCATATTTTTTTAGAAGCTAGAGCTGTCACAAAAAAGAAACTAAAATATTGTTATTTAGTTTTTTTCCTACTTACCTACCCCTAATTTTTCTGATGCAATCCTGACAGCTATTTCTATTTAATTTGAAAAAATCGAAACAAGGCGGGTGAAGTTTGCCACATTTTGGAAAATCAATTACCAGTGTAAAATATTATACAACTGTAGTATATTTTTACTGTGACCAAGCATGCGGTAGTGATGACTGTGATTTTATATGGTAACTCTTTAAAAAAAATCCTAAATTTTGAGATGGCAATTTTACCACAAGTAATAGTTGACTTTGCCATAAAAGGTTTTGGACTAAAATATCACTATAGAATGAGAAAACAATAGATATAAGATTGTGTTTCAATAATGCATGAAATTTACTACATATCTCATTGGTTGCTTTTTATAACATCATAGAGTTTTTTAAGAAAAACTTTTTCAAACTTTTTTACCCACCGTAAAGTGGCAAAGTTGCCAGGTTTCACGGTAACGTACTTCTGAAAGGACTTTGTAGTTTCGGAAAGGGCTCTTAATAGTTTCAGGAACTATTGTGTTAAATACAGTTTTGTGAACTAAGCTTGGTTTTAAGGCTTAATATTTGTAGGTATTTGAAACTTTTTAAATATTTTTTTGTCAAATAAGTTAAAAAATATTTAAAAAAATATATTTTATAAAAAAAAGCTTAATTATCATCTGCTTAGCCTTTTCCCAACTATGTTGGGGTTGGCTTCCAGTCTAATCGGATGCAGCTGAATACCAGTATTTTACATGTAGCGACTGCCTATCTGACCTCCACAACCTAGTTACTAGGTAACACAATACCCCTTGGTAAGACTGGTTGTCAGACTTTTTTGGGCTTCTAACTACCCGTTACGACTGTCAAAGATCTACAAATGACTGCCGGGACCAACGGCTTAACGTGCTTTCCGAGGCACGGAGGGGTCTTGGAATGTAAAGATGGTCACCCATCCACAGACCAACCGCGGCAAGCGTAGCTTAACCTGATCGATCGACCCGTGCAGCTGTTGTTACTTAGCCACAAGCCCCTAAATAATTTGTGGTAGAATTTTAAACAAACTTTTTTGGTCCTTAGAAAGTTATGGCAGAATTTTTAAATGCTAACTGATTTAGGTACTTATTAGGTTTTATTTTTGGCTGATTGTTTTTCAGATGCAGTAATTTTAGCTGTTGATTTACACTTTACAGCATTAAATTGTATGGTACATACGATTCAATATTTAAATTAACCATTACAAAACATACATTCAGCGTAAAAAAAAACATTAAATTAGTAAAAACAACATGTCGTGATTGTTGACATTTCGTCTGCCTGATCCTCGGTATCTTTATGTTCTTAGATAACGGACTCTGTAAGGCGAGAAGCGCTAATTGCTGCAATCAACCTTGGCATTCCTTCATCATGGACTAGTTACAGACAATTTGTGTACTCAAATCTTGGTATGTTTGTTTCCATGGTGATCTAGAAAGAACCGGTTTTTTTTTTTCAGGTTTTAAGATTATTTGTACTTGCTGAAGGACATTCTTTTAACAATATAGTGCTTTCGCAAGTGTCCGTTAAGATATTCACACATTTAAAAAAGGATACAGACTTCTACGCATTCAAACAAATCTATCTAGTCTATGTTTATCACAGACTAGATAGGTTTGTAGGATTTCTTAAAAAAGGAAGTTTAAAAAAATTGGTTACACAAAAAAGAGAAATGGTCGTTAACAAATGAACTGAAAAGCATTTTAAATTATCACTTTAAGTCAAGTACGTTTAATTCGCTGTCAACACTTAAAATGGCCGACACCGTACTTTTGGCGCCGGGTCAACCCGTTAATCCGACGGCGCCAGATCATTTAAGTCCGATTTTTTGACGTTAAATATAGCAAAAAAAAACATTTTGCGGTTAAGTAAAAGTGAACGCGAACGTTTAAAAGTATGTCAGAGGGATTTAAATAAATAATTCGCGAACGTGTTTAATGTTACAGTTTTTTTAACTCTGCCAGTAAGTTATTATAACATTCAAAGTTAGCCTTTTTTTATTCTATGCGTAAGTAGGAACCGCCAATGCGGGCAATAAGTCTGCTAGACTGAACTGGGATTCGGTGGGCCATGTATGCAGGACACACCGGGACAGCTGAGACCCAGCTGGATAGATCGAGACTTATGCTGGTGAAACCGCGGGTTGCAGCTAGTGTATAATACACATAAACTTTCCGGACCAAACACTTTAAATTATGGTGGAAACCGCGCAACAAAATCCGTTGCGTAATTTGAAAGAACAACGCGATCACACGACAGACACGAAAAGCGAATTTAATTTATAATATTTATAAATTCTCAATTCTCAATTCTTTATTGCATTCTATAATGTTGGTAAAACAGTTGGTAGGCTTAAAATAATAGAAACAATTATAGACCCTGTTGGGCACAGCACAGTAGGAGAGAGGAGGAAGAGCGCTTATTTGAAGAGTGTTTATATTATTTAAGTATGCCTTCTGGTAATACTACTTCTTAAATATTTTCACTTTATTTCTATACGTTATAAATAATACGTCTGCTTGAGTAAGTAGGTCTTTGTTATGTTATACCGATATAGTTTTAATTAGGTATTCCTGTTGTTCAGTAGGTATTTGTTTAAATTACATATGATATTTGGTTATTATACTGAATTTATTTGCACGATTATTTATTTATTAATGACTAGAAATTATTATTAATTGAAAATAAGTTATTGCATTGTATTTACTATAGTTATTATGAGTTGATATTTAAATAATGATTGTTTTATTTGTTTAATTATGTATTTTATATGTCTATTTTATTATATGTATCTACATTTTTAGTTAAATATGTCATTCTTGTAAATTATAATTTATCGTCTAAATATTATTTTATACTATAATAGTTTTTGCCCAATAGATTGAATTTTAATTTATTAATAAAACTGTTATCTTTATTTATTTTTTTAATGGGTTCTGGTAACTTGTATATTTTTATAGACATGACAAAAATACTGGAGGAATGCATTTTTAGTCGTGAAGTTGGTATGTTTAGTCTGTTTTTATATCTGTATGTATATTTTCACGTTTACTATAAAATTCCGGGTATTTGCAAACAAATTTGCATATTTCAAAGATGTATAGACAGGGTAAGGTTAATAATTTTAGTTCCTGAAAGTGGGGTTTACAGCTGACTGTTTCTTCAATATTTACTAAAATTCTAATCAATTTCTTCTGTAAAGTAAATAATGTTGGTGCGTCTGTACTATTACCCCGTAGGATGACTCCATATTTGAGCCAGGCATAGGCATACGCATAATATGTATATATTAATTATACGCAATAGAAGTCAAAATCGGTTGAACGGACTGTGAAAAGGTTTAGTTAAATGTCTAATCTTATTTCTAATCTCGGTAGTCACCCCGTTTCTATCCATATCTCCTTCCACACAGTCCATCCATCGTTTCTTTGGTCTTCCCCTACTCTTACAGCCATCCACATCCGTAAGATTCATCAAGATCACCCAAAAAGTTAATGTACGTTTACGAAAAAAATATTGAGGTGATTCAGCACAATTTAAACGCGTTCTAGAGCTGAACAGCTCTATTTTCTTAATGTCCCTCGGGTATCATCGGATTTCCGAATTCAAACGAATGCTAATTTCCATGTCCATCAATTATTAGATTTATCGTGTATAATAATTTGAATTCAGAACTAAGTACTTTATTGTTGTTTTGTTTTGATTTCCGTGTGAACTATACAGAGCTGTAAAACTATTTTCCTATCTGTCGTGCCTGCGACTTTAGCGGCTTTCCTCCCATTTTTTAAATAAATTACATTAAGTTAAAAGAATATTAACAACTCTATATACTTCCAAGTCGATTGAGAGCGTCCAGTCTGCACCAAGTGCAAAGGGTAACTGATAGAAATCCGACGACTGACGAAACACGAGGTTTGCCGAGGGGCATTAAGAACATATTTGTACTGTCAGTATTGTTGACAGCTCTTGAACGCGGCAATTCGACCTGTTTAATACAACACTAACCTTATAAACGAAAGGGTAAATCGGAATGTTTAAGTATTTCCCTGAACATGACGCGTCTGCTTCTATAATGATAATGTAAATGTTGTTTATCAAGTCATCATATAGGAATGTGTTAACTAATCTGTACACGTAATTGAGACTAGCCCCAATTACGTATTCATGTTTTGATTTACAACCTTTGCATTTTTATTGCAGATATATATAATTATATTCATCACTTATGGATTAAAGATGTATTCAATGTTGAAAATCTACTTTATCCCGGTATTTCGGGATCCTGGTATCCCGGTATTGCATTACATCATCGCTACACTCAGGATTCTAGTCTTAATTGCTCCAGTGCTCGCTCGCTGCGCTCGGGAGCCCTAGAATCCTTCGTAAAGTTCGGGATTCAAAACACCGCTTTATCCCCTTAGTGAATAATCTACTAATTATTATCGGCCTAGGAACTTCAGAAATGCGTGCGTAACAAATTACAGCGATATTAATACACCACATAACACATACTATTATACATTTACATGGCACAAAGATAATCTGACCATAAACAATAATCATACTTTTTGTCCTTTGGTTTACAACAACAAAGCTTAGTTTTAAAAATAAAATCAAAAAGTATTTTTATTACAATTTCACGGTTCTCGATTCCTACCGTGGTTAAATCGGTTATTGTTGGGTTTATGTAGATATTGTTTTTATTTTAAATTTTTGTATTATGGACGATGTGATGTCATTTTTGAACACAATGTTCATGTGGTTTTGTTGTTACAATAGTTACCTGCTTGAGGTTCACAATTTATATTTTCAGACTGTTTTGTTATATTATTTACATAAATTCCATTGTTCACAATTCATTACATTTTCAATCAGAATTAAATTTTCCTCGATTGTATTTAATGTAAATCATAATTTTACTTTATATTTGAATAAATTTTATTAATTATTTTAATTTATTTTATTGCATACTAGCGATACGTCCCTTTTTTCACGTACAAAAGTGCCTTATAGGGCCTATTTGAAATAAATCGAGAGAAATAAAAAGAGTGTCCTTGGAGTTTCTTGCCCGTTCTTCTCCATAGAGATCTACGTTTAGGAATAGGCAACTAACTTCAACTTTCTGACCGACTCTTAACTGACCGACTCTTTGACAATTCAAAAGTGCCTGTAAATGGTTTAATTGAAATAAATGCTTGGAGTTTGAGTTTGATTTGACTTTGACACGTCCCTGCTCCGCACGTTTATTACGACTTGATAAAACATCGAGATTTCTTTATATATCGGGTGGATTTTCGAGACGGGGCAGCAATGGTAGGTACCTCAACCATTGTAGTTACAGGAAAACGCTATTTGGAGACTGTCTTTTTTTTAATGAAATTTTACTCCGCATTCATAGATTTTGAAAAAACTGTACATTCAGTAAGAAAACTGGTCATTTTCTTGATGTCTGTAATTTTTTTTTTTTTTTCAAAATCTGTTAATGCAGATCAGCATGTCTGAAAAAGTTAAGGACAGTCTCCTAAGAGCGTTTTCCTACAGCTACAACGGTTAAGATAACGGCCCTTACTGCCTCGTCTCAAAAGTCCATCCTGTATACAGGGTGTTTGGCAGAACGTTGAACATACGAAAATGGTGAATAGGTGGGGTCATCTGCTACTTACTCAGCCTTAATTTATTTGGCTCTGGCCCCCTAGATTTTTTTTTTTTGAATGCATGTTGAAATTAAGTTTTAAGTATTTTTTACATCTTTCTGTAAGTTTGAGGACTCATAACTTTTTTTCTAGCTAACATCTGAATAAAGCAATAATTTTGTAAGAATCTGACAACATTAAAGATTAAAAAACAAAACAAAAATATTGTCTGTTTTACCCATTTTTAATAAAAAATACACTTTAAAGTTAAGAAAGTGGTGAAACTAGAAGAAAGCAAAAAAATATTTTTTTTAATATCCAGGGGGCCAAGGCCAAATAAATTAGGGCTGAGTAAGTAGCAGATATTATGACCCCACCTATCCACCATTTTTGTATGTTCAACGTTCTGCCAAACATCCTGTAAATTGGTTAATAATAATGCTGGTATTATGAACATAAATAAACCTTCCGGAATAAATTATCTAATGCTCGGTCCCTATAAACAAAAACGAATCTTTTTCCTTACCAATGGTAACATTTCTTATTGCCAAACTGGGGGCCACTAGCTCAAAAGCAGTATTATTTTAATATTATTTCAGTGGGAGAGAGAAATGGCGCTATACGTCCAGCACGCGTGCTGTAGAGCTTCATCTCTTTCCCACACTGAAGTAATATTAAAATAATACTGCTTTATGAGCTTGTGGTAGGCCCTCAGAGCATATAAATAGATTCGTAAGATAATGTTACCAGTGATAACCACTTCCATATGGCAAGGTCTACAGTCTACTATGCAAAGCTATGAGGTCTTTGCTTCATTATTAGTAAAGATACAAGAGTCTTAATATTAACCAATAACGGTCCGTATTTTATAGGAATCGACCATAATACGTTGATGCCTGTGACCATTCCTGGGACACAATTAGCTTGGTCGACTTACGATACTTACCGGAATAGATTGTTGGCCTATTCTTAGGCACATACTGGTAAAAATAGCTACGTAGAAATACCACAATTAATATGAAGCTCTAGAAATGAAGATGGATATGTGTGACACATGTCTGTCTTTATTTCTAAAGTGTGTAAGGTTGGTTATTGGATAAATTGAGAATGTTTCTGATAGGTGGTAGCAATCGCAGTACAGGGGGCCTACCACCGGTTCATAAAGCAGTATTATTTTAATATTACTTCAGTGGGAGAAAGAGATGGACCTATACGTCCTGTACAGCTTCATCTCTTTCCTACACTGAAGTAATATTAAAATAATACTGCTTTATGAGCTGGTAGTAGGCCCCTGTAGTTGCAGTCCGTGTCAAAAATATGTATATGTGCAGTATTTTTATCTCACGAAGCGACGCGCGCTTTACTTGTGGTTACCAAGTGTACAAACACGCTATGAATGTGTGTGTAAACGCAGGAGCACTCAGTACCGTCCGAGATTGCTTTTTAAACGAACGAATAACTTCGATATCGAAATACGATTGAGAATCTCAATTCCCTTTGCCATGACCTCATTTAAAAAAAAACAGGTCATCCATAACCTCAAAAGATATCTCTCATCTCCGTGTCTAATATAATGGAGATCAATAAATAATTCGTTTAAAAAAAACAAACTTAACACACTAAGAATCTTCAAACGTGAATATTATTTTATCATCATAACATCGATTTTGACGTGAAAAATGTAAACAAAAGTTAGTAGTTCAAAGTATTCATATTAAAATATAAACACAAGTAAAAATAGTTTTTTTTATATGTTTACTATGGTTCTACACGAGGCCTTATAACCGTAATAGCTGCTTATAACCGATGTAAACAACTTGTAAGTTATGGCATTTTAACAGAGATTTAAGTCTACGAAGTCCGTGTCTATGGTCTAAAAAAATAAGGAAATTAACAGCTACTTGTCAGAATTCCCGCGTAAAATAGGGCTAACGAAAACAAAAGTGTTCTATATTTTAAATCCAGTACCTATAAATGTCACGCGTTCAAAATGTTAGTAGTACAAAACGTTATAAAAAGTTCCGTTCAGTGTGTCTTAGGGAAACCAAAATAAATGTTTGTTTACTACAATTATTTGCAAATAGAGTTCATTATTATTGGCCTACTGTATAATCGCGCATGGATAAAGTGTTTCACAAAAGAAATGACAATCGGGATTGCCTATTTGTAACTACAATGACATAATTTATAACCACAATGTCAGAATGGATAGGTACCTAAATACTTAATCAACGTAACACGAATAGAATAAAGAACTGTTTTTATAATGTTCGTGAATGTCAAAGCAAATACAATAAAGGCTCTCAACATTCAAATCAGGCCATTTGTCAGTTTAATCTAAGCTATTTAGCTGTCAGAATCGATTTAGCTGAACATAGTTACGTAGTTTATTCGTCTAGACCAATTTACGTTATCTCTTTGGACTGAATGCTGGCTGATTAGAAAAAAATTGAGTACAATTTTCGATACCTCCTGGCGCCTAATACATTTATTTTTAATCTATATTTAAATAGTAAATCTGTCAAAAAGATCGTTAGCTGTCAAGAATAAAACATTATGATACGATGAAGTATCTTTTTAAGACCATATATTTTCAAGGTTTATTTGTATTTTTGGATACAATTTACAATATTCGTCTTTCATAATTTGTTTCATTCTAAAGTTTATGAAAAATTTCGCTGGGATGTCCATCTACTTAATATAAATCTTGAATTAACTGACAGACAACTCACAGCCTCGACCGCTGGGTCTAGAATCATAAAATTTTACACAAAAGTTCCTTTTTTAAGTAAGGTGAGCACTACGAAAGGATTTTTTGAAAATTCATCACCAAAAGAGGTTAAATAGGGGATGATTTGTAAGGAAGTTCATCATTTCGTCCCATCTGCATCGGTCACACAACTTGTAAATAACTAAGTAAATAAAAAAAATGGTAGTGGCACTCCGGGAGTGCCGACAGAAGTAAAAACTTGAACAAGATCGCCTTTGTGGAAGAAAAATACTTGTATAGAACATTGGTCCGTAACTTTATTTAAATAAAGAGCACAATCGCGTTTACAAAAAATTATACTTCCGAAACCTTTAAAGTAAAAGTACTTGCATAGAACATTGATCCGTAACGTAGTATAAATAAAGAGCACAATCGCGTTTACAAAACCTTTAAAGTAAAAATACTTGTATAGAACATTGATCATTTAAATATTTAGTAATAAGCTTCCTCCCTCTACTTATTTAAAACTTTGCTGTGCCCGACAGGGTCCATAATTGTTTCAATTTATTTTTCCCTACCACCTGTATGTGTACATTATGGATTGCAATAAAGATAAAGATCAGTAACGTAATATAAATAAAGAGCACAATCGCGTTTACAAAAATGAGGTGTCGTCATAGTGTCGCGAAATCAATGGTTCAGACCCATCACAAAAATACCAAACGCGCCTAAAGAAGTTTTCACTTCAAAAACAAGAGCCGGAATTACAAAATACAGGTGGTTCATTAAACCATCCTGTTTATGGTATCCATATCTGTTCATTAATTCTGGATATTTAAAATTACAAATTCATTTTCATGAGCATGAACTTATAAAATGTATCGCACTATCGCAGTGACCAACAGTAACTGTAGTAACACAATAGATGGATTCAATCGGGTCCTAAATAGGTCACAATTTCCAACCAGTGAGGTCTACAAGAAAACACAGATTATCAGGTTCTTATCATTCTGGGCTAGCTGTTAAGCGCATTGAAGGGAAACGGTTAGTAACCTTTCTAGTTGGTTAGTTTTGCGAAAAGCTGGCTAATGCTGGGGAGTTTGTTGCGCCACTTTTTCTTCCCAGCTAAAGCACTAGGAACTCGTGAAGGGCGGGCACTTAAGAGCGTTTATTCTGAAAGTGGGCAACGTCGCAAATAGATGTCAAATATTTCGGTGTTTTGATTAATTTGGCAATATTACTGTATGGAAATAAGAAATGTGGCTAACTAGCGAACTAGAATATTAATAATGAATTGCAATTATAACACTGAACTTGATGTTGTAACAATTTTATGTGCTTTTTTTTACATCTAAAACTAAATAAATATTACGATACTAATTATTGCATTTCATTATTAATATTTTAGTTCTCTAGTTAGCCACATTTCCTATTTCCATACAGTAATATTGCTAAATTAATCAAAACATATTTGACAGCTATTTACGACGTTGCCAACTTTTAGGATAAACCCTTTTTAGAGGACTGTCTTATGTAATTTTGACGTTCAAAAACTGCTGATTCTCAGCCTAATTTTAATAAATGACTTGATTTTTATTTTATAGTCGACTGTGATGGAAGGTCCAGCATTGGACTGCAATAGGCTGAGTTGATTCCTTTTAAGGTGAAGATTTAACGACGTTTTTTTTTTGTTCTAGGTACTTAACATAAAGTCAAGGCAGGTTATTTCATAATAATATAATGTGCGTTGTTAACACTCTTTGTCATGATAATTTAGTTAACGACTGAAAATATAATAATACCTAGTTATTATCTTTTTATGACGGCGCTTATTCTTATTCTGTTTTAAGTTATTTTGACCTGGTGGCTATTAATATTTACGAATTAATTTTCGTACGTATTCTTTGTTATGCTAATTTCATAATACCTACGTAAATATGCAAAACGAGGTTATTTCGACCTGCCATGAGAGAGAAAATAGACACTCGAATTCTTCGTGCCTGGGTCTTACTTACACAATTTGCCAGGTTTTCGCAAAATATCTATGCTGTCGCGATCTTTGTCTGAAATTCCGGCCTCATATTATACTTACTTAATACACTTGATACTTAATATACTTATACTTAATATATTTAATACACTTGATACTTAATATACTTTTACTTAATATATTTAATACACTTGATACTTAATATACTCTAGTTAATATATTTAATACTTACTTAATACACTTGATACTTAATATACTTTTACTTAATATATTTAATACACTTGATACTTAATATATTTAATAATTACTTAATATACTTTATAATATTATAAATGTGAAAGTTTGTGAGGATAGATGGATGTTTGTTACTCTTTCACGCAAAAAATGCTAAACGGATTTGGATGTAATTTGGCACACAGATAGTTTATAACCTGATTAATAAATAGAATACTTTTATCCCGATATTCCCACAGGATCGAGACGTATGCGGGTGAAACCGCGGGGCGCAGCTAGTATTATATATTTTCTTTGAAACGTTTTTATCTCATACCATTACCATCACGCCTGTATTCCCCGAAGGGTAAGGCAGAGGTGCACCTATAGTACACCCACATTTCGCCAGTTATGTTTAAGTCCCATGTAATAGGTGGCGAACCTATTGACATCAACCGGGCACAAATCCACACTTTGGGATGCTTCTGAGAATTTCCAGATACAATAACCCAATAATTTTTTGTCCGACCCGGGAACCGAACCCAAGACCTCAGGTTCAGCAGTAGCACTTGCGACCACTAGACCAACGAGACAGCCCATTTTTTTTAAATTCAATAAGTTATCAAGAATGGAATTGAAAAACAAAATTGAAAAAAAGAACGAAAACAAAATTGAAAAAAAAAACGAAAACAAAATTGAAAAAGTCAGAAAATCTGTAATTTCAGAGGCATCCTATAAACTCAAATACCTCTACTTAGCGGTAGAAATTGGTAGATTTTCATGTTTTATGTAATTGTGGAGCCCTTGTCAATTATACAGAAAAAAAATAATTGAAAAAGTCAGAAAATCGGTAATTTCAGGGGCATCCTATAAACTCAAGTACCTCTACTTAGCGGTAGAAATTGGTAGTTTTTTATGTAATTGTGGAGCCCTTGTCAGTTATACAGATCGTAAGGGACATCGACGAGCAATCTGTTACCATTTAAGTAGGTACCTATCTACATGATTTTACACACGCGGCGACGAAAAAAATTGTCGACGGAAGAATAGACAAAATGACAGATTGTGATTGTTTATCTTTTATCTGTCATTTTGTCTATTCTTCCGTCGACAAAACCCGTTTCTTTTGAGGTCATGCTAACCGTGCAGCATTGATATTTTTCTTCAAATATTAAAAAAGAAAAAATTATATGATTACAGTATGCGCGTCGATGTCCCCAACACGGTGTATTTTATTATAGTACATTATAGTCAATTTCAATACAAGTCGCCGAAATGACTACAAATGTTAATGGAAGAAAACGACATGTTGGGCCGACCGCAAATATATTGGGAAAAGGGCAGGAGAATATTGATAGTCAATGTCAGTTATATAAATAAAGTATGTGTGTATAAGTATTGAACCTACTTGGCGATAATATTACAATAATATGCTTATCAGTAGATAAGGCTCCATCAGATTATACACAGGCGCCGTTGATTGTATGCGGTTTCTACTTCCGCTGAGACTACCAAATAAAATATAAAAATAAAAAAATTATGCCTGTGAATCTTTCCCTGCCTTTTTAACCTACTTCAAAAAAAGGAGGAGGTTCTCAATTCGACTATATTTTTTTTTAATTTGTTACCTCTGTACTTTCGACTGGATGAAAAGATTTTGATGATTATTTTTTTTTATTTGAAAGCTGGTGCTTCCCGTGTGGTCCCATATAAATTTTATTAACTTTGCTTGGATAGTTTTTGAGTTAGGTTTAATAATACGTATTTTTTTCCTACTTAGTATATGGATGATATCTTAAGTTCCTGTCACTGGTAGCAGGTAGTGGTATTCGAATGTGTGTGGGGTAGGTACTACAACTAAAAACTTTTTACAAAAAAAAACAACCGACTTTCAAAAAAAACACTACAAAGTAAAAAATAACTTTAATTTCGGAAGTCGGTGGCAAAAAACGAAAATACAAAATCCAAGACACCGACTTCCGAAATTAGTTATTTTTTACTTTGTAGTGTTTTTTTTTTTTGGAAGTCTGTTGTTTTTTTTTTTTTGTAAAAAGTTTTTTTTATATCAATATATTATACAGGGTAAGTTTTTAATCAGTGCGCAAACTTAAACACGTGACTTTACTCATCATTATAAACAACTTTTACTAATTGGGTCCATACCTGAAATCGCGAAAAAAAAAACCTGCTGTTTCCCTACACTTTACATGAACATATTATTATTATTTATTGTATTTTATAAATATTATGTAAATATTACCTTGTGTAAAATTAAATAAATTGTGTTACTAAAGCGGTTTACCTTATAAGTAATTACTGTTAAATATTACTATCAATTGCTGTTCTTTCCATACATAACCAGTGGATAAGGACAGCCCACTACTGACCAATATTTAAAGTTACAATTTGTTACTAACACACTAACTTTTTATTTGTAATATTTATTTTTTATAATTATATACTTTGTGATTTAATCTTATTGTGATGTCATTATGTAAACTGTATGGAGATTTACTTTGAAATAAATAAAATAATAATAAACAGTTTGTATCAAGGAAAGGACTAAAATGTTTTTTTTTTAAATTTATCTTTTGTCTTGGGATCCAAAATTTAAAATATATATTTTTTTAATTACTTACTGATTTTCGTCAATTGTTTTTTTTTTTACTTTTAACGATTTGGGTTTTGCCACACCCTGGATCTATTTATTTTAATATTCATTTAAGATCCAAATAAAGTAGTATTTTTGGACCAAAGTTGAAAAAGAGATTTCCCGATTGAGAATAATCTGATACAATTTGATTCGCATTTTTAACATTTTATCGGCATGAGTAAGTTTTGATAACCTAGATATTTATGGAATGTGCTACGAGATAAATATTTTTATTGTTATTTAAATAAAATTTTGATGCTATAAAATATTTAATTTCGTATTGATTTATAAATGCAACATTTCTCCGAACAAATAAACAAAAAGGTTTGTACTTATTTTTTTTTTCTATTTTTTCAATTCAGTTTTATTATTAATTCTCTTTTAATTTTTTTTTTCTCATCGATATTTTTTTTTTGGTTGAGGAAATATATGAATAAGGCGCACTGCGGTCATTAAAATTCATTGCACGTCTAACACCAATTACATGGTTTATGAACGTTGTTGAACACAAAGTGGCGTTTGAATATAATTAAAAATACGAAATATAATACTTACGTGTAAGCCATGCCAACTTATCACTAACACAGCCTTGGAGACAAAAACAAATGCAATATCCTCTCTCCTTTAGTCCTCAAAACACAAGTCCGACAAAAAAAAACTAAATTCAAAAAATATATTAACTGCCCATTTTATTTCTAATTCAAAGAAACACAGGCTAGAAATTTATTTCTTAAAAAAAAAAAAAAACAAATAAACGTCACTTTTGAATTTCGTATTCGCGCGGGAAAAGCGAACGTTGTTTGCGTTCGGTCCGTACCGTACGGATGTCGCAACAACACTACGATCCGGCGCCAACCAACACCTTTTTATGTACTACCATTTGTATGTAGGTATAATACATAATTATTAAGTATCACATTCGCGTGTCTTTTTGGACGATGATTATTTTAAAAAGGTGACTACGTTCCACTTTTTCTCATCCTTCATTCATTCTTATCCACGTCCTCAGAGTTGTGGGGTGCGCGCAGGATGCATTGACAGCTATTTGACAGTTAACACCGATTTGCAGATAATGTCAGGCCTATCAAGAACTCCTTTCTTCATTCAGGGTGGAAGTCAATCCCTAATAGGTACTTAAATATTTAAGAGTATAGCGATATTAAATGTTTTCATTTTAGAAATTTTCATTTAATTATTGACAAATATTAATCAATACGCGAAATATTTGATAGAGATTTGCGACGTTGTCACCTAACTGATGCACTCTCTTTTAAGGCTTGGTAAGTACTTATCCCTTAGTTTTACTCTTAGGGGTATCCCTAATGACTGTGAGTAATGGGTAGCTCACCGTCCGATAAGGACCATGCCAAAGAGATTTCAGCACAACTGACGGGGTCCACTAGGGCTGATGCCTGCCGGGGTCGCGGGAAAGTACGAAAGGAATACCGTGGCCCCTGGCACCATACAGGCAACTGAAGGAACACGGGTGGGTTTTGGTCAGTAAGAGTCTGACACTCCCGCTCCGCGCAGAGCGGGAGAAGTTATTTGATAATGTCGCACCCAAAAAAAAAGGTTATCCCCAATCGCCATAACTCCCGTGTGAGGAGCTAGGATATAAGTAATCTGTGGTGAGGAGAAACCAATGGTTATGTTAAATATACTAGCTTCTGTTTGACCATTAAGCGTAAGGTCCGATCCATCATCATCATCATCATTTCAGCCGAAAGACGTCCACTGCTGAACATAGGCCTCCCCCAAGCACCTCCACTTCGACCGATTCTATGCAATCCAGCGGATTCCTGCGGCCTTCACAAGGTCATCGGTCCATCTTGTGGGAGGCCTTCCAACGCTACGTCTTCCGGTAGGTATGCTGTCGCCACTCCAGAACCTTTCGGGCCCATCGGCCATCCGTTCTGCGAGCAATGTGCCCTGCCCATCGCCACTTTAGTTTGGCAATTCTTCGGGCCGGTCCTATTTTAAAATATAAAGTGTGGTAGGTTCAGAGGGATATAATTTAAGGGAAAATGAAGAACTTTTACTTTTGGAGCAACTCATCATCTGCCTAGCCCACCCTAACTGTATTGGGGTCGGCTTCTAGTCTAACCGATGTCAAGTCAAGTCATTTATTTCAAATAAACCCATGTATGGCACTTTTGAACGTCAAAATTTACAAAATAATAAAATTGATTCTAGTCGCCCGTTCCAAAATGTAGTTTTCGTATAGAGAAGAATGGGCAAGAAACTCTACCGTTACTCTTTTAAAATATTTTACAATTGTTTGTATAGTTACGTACATTAGTTAAATCATTATATGTGAAGACGATGCACCTAGAATAAAATTACTATACCACAATAGGTAAAAAGAATTAAAAATGAAGCAACGATAGATAATTTAATATGTGATAGATACATGGTGCTCACATATTTACAAACATAGTAAAAGTAGACGATTTTCCAAAAATTTTGTAATTAATAAGTCAGTGTGTGAGGAAGTAATCACAGAATGTAAAATCAATGTCATAAAACACAAAGTAATAAATTTTACAATTAAATTAGCAACCAGTTTAATTTTGTCTTGATTCTAAATTGTACTATGGAGCAGGACCAGCATGTTTCCAAGCACAAATGCTTGTTTACAAAGTGTACTTTTAATATGAGTTTTAAATTTTCTTTCATTTAATTGCAATATATCACAAGGTATTTTGTTGTAACATTTAACACAGTACCCCATAAAAGATGTATGTACTTTAGATAATCTGAAAAATGTTTGATGCAGCTGAATACCAGTATTTTACATGGAGCGACTGCCTATCTGACCTCCACAACCCACTTACTGTGTAACACGATACCCCTTGGTAAGACTGGTTGTCAGACTTTCGAATAACAGCCGGGACCAACGGCTTAACGTTCTTTTCGAGGCACGGAGGGGTTTCGGTATGTTAAGATGGTCACCCATCCACTGACAGAGAGCGGCAAGTATAACTTAACCCGATGGATCGACCCGTGCGGCTATTATTACTTAGTCGTGAGCCTCTCCACTTTCTCACTAACCCCTACTTTTGGAGCAACTCAGAAATATTTATATAAATAATCTGCTCTACCTATCGCGTAGGCATTGCACTATGTAGGGTTGTACGGCTGGCTTTTTTTCCTATTTCAGGGTTGATCTCATAGTGAAATTTTTAATCGTTTCGTTTAACCTACCACATTGTAAACCATTCATTTGATATTTGGATAGAAAGCAACTTACTGCCTTTTTTGTATCTCAAACTCAAAGTATTTATTTTAATTAAACCATTTACAGTCACTTTTAAATTGTCAAGGAGTCGATCAGTCAGAAAGATGAAGCTAGTTACCCATTCCAAAGCGTAGTAGTAGGTACCAATGGAGAAGAACGGGCAAGAAACTCCATGGATATAATAATTAACAGGAAATCAATTAATACAAAACATATGGAATTTTCCGCTGACCAACTTTAAAAGTAGGTACAGATAAGTATGTTTAAAAGACCAAAAATTAAAAAGACGCGTATTAATTAAAAAAGGTACTCATCATTTGAAGTCCAATAGTTCCCTTTTTTGTCGCGCAGTTAAATGTTTCATAAAACTTGTAAGCTCCTTAAATTCATTTGAAAAAATCCATAGATATAATATTTTTATCACTCCTCTTGCTTAAAAAGGCCGTCATTGTAGAGTACCAGAGCGGGGAAAAAATTGCATTTCTTGCTCGAGGGCAGCGGTCGGCAACACGCGGCCCGTGAATGTTTTGTAAATAAGTTATAAATAACGCGCAAACTTTTTCAATTGTAAATTATAGAAAAAATCAATATGCTCCTCGTCTCACAGATGAGCATTTGAGAGCCATTCTACGAATTGTAACTACAAATTTGACAGCTAACATACAAGAAATAGCCTCTCAAATGCAACTTCAGATATCACACTGAAATTTGTATAAAATCGGTTACCTATTTAGGTACTTTGTGGTTTTCATTTCTGAATGTGGTTGCTGAAATTTACGGTGGTTATTTTTCTAGCTATAAAGCCCAAACATATAAACATAATGTAAGAATAACGTGTACGAATTTAATTCCGTATGGTTTAACAATTTTTAATAGCATTTTTATTTTTTCTATGGAATATGACCAATTATACGTATATTAAGCTTCGAGGGTTAATATCACAAGTGCGGCCCGCCTTTATTTTATTTTGCCACCTTGTGGCCCTTGCCTGCCAAAAGGTTGCCGACCGCTGCTCTAGGGGAAAAAGTGATTTCTTTTTATTTTTGTCTTTTCCAACGAGCCTTGAAAAACGAAAAAGTTCTTATGTAGAATAATCATGATTATGGATTCGACTTATTACTGGTTCACAAAAAAAGAAGAACATTTTATTTATGAAAATGGAACTAAATGTAGCTATCTCTTCGGTAGAATGCGTTGCGGCTACAGATGAAATAAAAAAGGCATTGGCGCGAAATCTTTAGATTTTTTTTCTAATTACGAATTGAAATGGTGACCGTAATATAATTTACAACAGTGAAAATGCCACCATCTCGTGAGAACATCTTCACAGAGGACTGAAATTAAGTTGTCGGAAAAAAACTTCTTATATCCAAAATTGTACAAATTGTACATTTAAATTAAATAAACTATTTAATATTGTATTGGATTATTTTATTTTCTCGCAATCGTAGTGAAAAGTAGAGTGTAACACACGGCACTAAAACCCATTATAACTCAGTTTCTATTTACTCCCTCGCTAAAGCTCGGGAGTAAAACTACCTCGTTACAATGGGTTATTTTAGCCCCTCGTATAACAATCTACTATTAAACATTTTGCTTATGATTTTATGCCTGACTTCATTGCGTTAAGTCATCAATAGGATTGCAATTTTAGATTTATGACTAAATACCATTTATTTTTTAGTCACACATTAAAAGGAATTAATTAATAAACAAATAGTTTTCCAGAATTAAAGAGAATAACAAATAATGACTAAACTATTTATTTATGTCTTATAAATATGTAGTTACATTCAGCAAATTTAATTAATTATTGTTTAGTTATGAATAAAATACTTAATTAATACACTGTTGACTCAAGTGATGCGTCGCCCATATTAGTAATTGTTTTAAAATAGAACGATGTAAGTTGGTATGATCAATCAACCTACGGTGTTGCTAAGTGCCAACTCGTTTGACCTGAGTGCCGAGACAAAGTGACAAAGTGACATTTTATCAGCGTTAACGATGATGGAAAAGTCAAAAATGACAAATATATTATGATGACTGACAAGCTTATGTCAATCCAGTTGAAAAATGTAGTAGAAATATGAAACGCTATGAAAGCGATTAAATTGCCACTTGTGCCCTCTGGTGGTCAATGTTGGAACTGACCACAGATGACATAGATAATGTTTTTTTTTTTTACCTTTAATCTTTTAATGAATTACTTTCTACCTCAAATCATAATAAAAAACCGGCCAAGTGCGTGTCGGACCACGCACAATGAAGGGTTCCGTAGTTGGGATGAATTTATCCCAAAAACAAACTTAACTTTGTAGTTGAAAAACATGTTCTCCCATACGGAATGTATGGGAAAACACACTTGAGTCTAACAAAAAATAGCACTTTAAAGCTTAATATTTCGCAAACGGATCCCTGAATCCAAAAATGGTTTATACATACTCACAATGATTTTGAAGGACCTTTCCAATGATACCCCACACCATGGGATAGAAAAAAAAAGAAAAACCATCACCACCCTAAAAATTATTAACTATTTTTTTTTTCATAATTTTATTTCACCACTTTGTCGGCGTAATTAATATGTATACCCATGCCAAATTACAGCAGTTTTCTAGTACTAAGAGTCTCGGAGCTAAACCGCGGACAGACAGACAGACACGGACATGACGAAACTATAAGGGTTCCTTGTTTACTACGGAACCCTGTGGAACTCTGTGAACCCTACGGAACTGTGTCTGAAAAATGCTAATAACTTTCGTAGACCCTTCATTCTACGCCGTAGCGCAGCGTAGCGTTGAAATGCAATTTGATTATGCGATGCGCTGGCAAAAATGATACATATTTCGTAGACCCTACATTCTCATGCGCACCGCTCCGCGCCCAAGAAAACTTTTTTCTGTTTTGTTGTACTAAATGAAACTGAATCCATAGGGAAGAGAAGCGAGAATTTTTCAAAAGTGTCCATACGAGGAAAGTGTATCTAATTTTCTTTTAAAATATTATAAAATTCTTGAAACAAACTTATTTTAGAAAACGAAGCACCACTTTAGAAAAATATTAAAAACAAAAAAAACTTAAATAAGAAGACTCTCTCAAGCCTTATTGTATTCAAATTATTTTCCAAGGATTATACGAGCAGGGACATCGACGCGAAAACTGTTCCCATGGATTCAGTACATGATTCTGAAAACCCCTGCGTTGAAATTTTTCGCCGGTTATAAAAAAAAAATCTGCTGTTTCCAGCTGTTTCATAGAAAAGTGAAATACCTACGCGGTTTAAATCTATGGAATAGCAGATTTTTTTAAAATAACCGACGAAAAATTGCAACGCAGGATTCAGAATCATATACTGAATCCATGGGAACAGTATTCGGAGTATGGAGGGCATGGGAGGCCGTCACCTCCTTCTGCGAAGCAGTAATGCTCGCGAAGGAGGAGGCGGCACGCGTGAGAGAGAGGCAAAATTCGCGCCCTCACGCCCCTAACCGCCACAGGAGGAGACGCCCTGAGCGTCGGGAATCGCGAACCGATTTCCGGCCACCGTAGGCGCGAGCTTGCGGACGGTGAACAATGGGTAGCTCGCCGTCCGATAAGGACCAAGCCCGGGTCGACGGCGCGTTGTGTCCCACGCGCGCCTCAAAGAGATGTCAGCAGAATTGACGAGGTCTGCTAGGGCCGATGCCTGCCGGGGTTGCGAATAAAACCGAAAGGGAAATCGTGACCCGCGGAACCATGGCAACTGAAGGAACACGGGTGGGTTTTAGTCAGTAAAAGTCTGACACGCCCTCCGCGGGCTCCGCCCAGAGCGGGAGAATTAATTTGATAATTTCTCACTAAAAAATATTTACTGAATTTTTCATTAGGGATACATTGGTGCCGATTCTCTTGTCACAATTGCCTCTAAACTAAACTAAAAATCACCAAAATTTAGTTTATTCCCGTCAAACGACGATTTTCCATTCTGAAATAGACTAAAGTGACACAACTTAACTATATTTTAGTTTGACAGCACTAAGATGGCACTGAGATATTAGTTTAGTGAAAATGGCAATTTTGCTATTCTGAATTTGACGTTTTTAACCTAAAATTTATATTTTCTAACTAAATATGACTATTTTTAATCGCGACTAAAAACATGTGGAATAAAATTGGTTGTCATGAACTAAAATTCACCCTAACACCTCGACTTCAGATGAAAAAACAGTACTGAATATTTTTTTTTTTCTTTTTCTTATATCTCGAAAACGGTGTGTCCAATCGCAAAAATAATGAAAATTTCGACACCCTTTATAACACCCTTAAACCCCTAACACTCTACATGTAGGTAATATTTTTTCTTATTTTCCATACAAAAAGTGAAAAATCCATATAAAACACGTCGAGGCTGCCCCCCCTGCGCGCCTCCGGCTCTAAAAAGATTCACGTGGTTATGTATCACGTGTGGAGTCACGATTGTCAAATTCGATTTAGATGTATCAAAATTATTTTTAAATTTAGAGAATTTATTTTGCAGAATAGCTTTGAGATTCTCATAGTCAAAAGTAAGGAACTTTAGTGATAGTTTAGTTAGTTTAGTTCGGTGTACAAGAGAATCGGCACCATTGTTTCAGTAGCAGCCCGGAGTGTGAATGGTCTTCCCTCGTCTTCGGGGAATACAGTTAAGATATTATAAGTATTAAATTCAAAGAAAAATGGATGACATATTATCCATAAAGCCCACTTAACACTTCAACATGCCTGATGATGAGTGATGGCTGATAACACAACAATTAACAAAGTTTATTCTCCGAATTAATTAAAATGCACTTCGTAATAAAATCCGGCCAAGTGCGTGTCGGACCAGGCACAATGAAGGTACCTAGTTGGGATGAATTTATTCCTAGAACAAACTCAACTTAGTAGTTGAGAAACATGTTCTCCTATACATAGATATACGTCACGGTGAATTCTCCAACTGCAAATCTAAGTTTGTAATCGTTTTTTTTTTTTATGTTATAAAACTACAAATGATAAATTTTTGGACTTTTCTTTTACTTGTGCTGTAAGACCTTGCTTCTTGCCAAATTTCATCATTCTAGGTCAACGGGAAGAACCCTGTAGGTTTCGATTTATTTGCGAGTATTAAAATATGTCACATAAATGGCCGTATTTACGCAATTAGGGTACAGTACCCTAATTGCGTAACTTATTTTCGTAAACAATTTTGCCTAATTTGTTTCATTTTGGGTCTGCACGAGCCTTAAACCGAAGCAGATATTCAGCAACGTCATAAAATATGTAAAAAAAATCCTGTCCGATCCGACAGGGGCACATAGGTACTGCAATAACATTAGATACCAAAAAGTTATGAAAATATTTTTTACTATTAAAAATTAAAAAGTTATTGCTATTTGGCATACTGGTTTTTGCTGGGACTGTTTTTGTTGTGTTCGTATGTTTTTGTTTTATATTTGATTACGTGCTTATTTATTTATTTAGTTTTTTAAGTATACAAAACTGTTTGTACTCCCCGTCACTTGTCCATAAAGGATCATTAGAAAACCAGCGTCAGACAGTATCTGTCTGGCATTAATGCTAAAATGAACCTTTTTGGCGCAGCCGTGAGGCACACACTATTGTTTTTAAAAACATTATTTTTTATTTTCACTGTGTTATTTGTTTCACGAACTGTGTCCAAATAAATGTTTTTCTTTCTTTCTATTTAAAATTCATATTTTTAGTAAGTACCAAAATTACCCAAAATCCATAAAAATAGAAAATTTTCAACAGGGGTCAAAACTTCATAAGTTATGACTTTTAGGCACCCGCTAAGCGACGGCCGCCCGCGCCCAATGTAAAATACTCCATTGAAAAAAAAAATTGGAGCGATTTTTTTTTTTTTTTTCCTGAATATTTCCCCTAACTTATATTAAGGGGGAAGCGCCAGGGTAGCCGGCGAAATTCAAATTTTCTTATGTTTTTTGCATTTTGCAGGTCAATTTTAGGTTTTATGTTGATTAAAATATGATTCGCGGTCGTAACAAATATGGGTTTACTCAATTATAATCATTACAATCAGCAATAGTGATTAAGAAGAAGATAAAGGTGTCAAATGTCATGATTTCTTGAAATCATAACATTTGACACCTTTGCTAACTTATGGAGTTGTATTGCTGATTGTAATGATTATAATTGAGTAAAACCATATTTGTTACGACCGCGAATCATATTTTAATCAACATAAAACCTGATACTGACCTGTAAAATGCAAAAAACGTAAGAAAATTTGAATTTCGCGGACTACCCTGGCGCTTCCCCCTTAACTCTCAGTGTACTATACCTAACAACACTCTCACGTATCGAACAGGGTTTTTTATATATGGCCTATGGGCTATTATGGCCGTAGTACCTACCTACTTCCTGGAAAAACTCCTTCCTTCAGCTCAAATACTAGTCAAATAAATCATAAGTGGTATAATTACAAAACTCCTTGAAAACTATGACGTCATATCAAGACCGCACTGCACTTGAATGTGAACACATAGATATTAATAACACCTTATAAACGTTGTTTAGAAAATAGCCCACATTCCTGTGCTGTACCTAATCATGGTTATTAGATCACTCAGTATTTAAAGCCGTTACATTCGTACTTAGTTCGTGGTTTCGAACTTTTAATGTATGATTGCAGTGTACAAAATTGTTCCAGTAATTGTTGTCGCTGCAACAAAGTTACGGCGTGCAGACACTTATAAAAACGTCGCTTCAAAGATAGTGTATAAGTTAACGCGGCTTTCGAAGGACCATACGCGGGAAAATAATTTACGTGGGGTGGAATATTAGCCGACACAGAATTGAGCTACACACAGGTATGGATGGATGGACTTACTTGGGAATCTTCTGGACGAAACACGTTGACTCAAGGACAGCTCTGGCTATCCTGGTGTTCACTGATTCAACTCACTGTGGTGCACTTTTATTGGGTATTTAAATGTCACAATTGTATCGGCCTTACAAATAGAGAGCTTTTGAATTTTGATATAGGCGCGGGCGGTGTGGATAATTATTACTCAATAGCCCCTTATATTTTGTGACTTAAATTTGGTCGGATTCGCGATATTATCACTTTTAGCGTAACTTTTGTATGGAGAAGAATGAAGAAAGAAACTCCACCGTTACTCTTTTAAAATGTTTTACAATATTTGATAAAATATATAATTAGGCCGCATGCACTTTAGATACGATATGTATCGTACGTAAACGTACATATGGCTACACATCAAGCTATAATTTCCAGTATAAGCTGATCTCGCCTTGTACGGAAATCCTATACAATGCGAGATCAGCATAAACTGGAAGTGTATAGCTTGATGTGTAGCCGTGTGTACGATCGTGGTCGTACGAATTGAGTGCGCACACTGAATACGTTTTTGTCCGTCAAATAGGTAGTGCTCCGGTGATATCGCAATCAACGCACGAAAAATCCCAACAAGTTCGATTTTTTTTCAAAAGTCGGAACTATACGTACGACTAACTCGCACGCAGTCTGCGCGCTCCCTTTATACTTGAAAAGTCGGGATCGTTCGTACGTCTTAGTATGTGTTCGTACGAGTAAAATTCGTACGAAAACGCGTCCAAAGTGCGCACGGCTTTAGTCTCCAAAAAAAGTGCTAAATGTATTATTCAAACGGCGGCGGCTAGACTGTTGCGTAAGTTTTTAGAATGACAGTCTATCCTTTTCTAGTCCTCTTTGTAAAAAAGCATATTATCCATGGAAGTTCTACCACCGTATCTTTTCTGTCGCACACACACAGAACAGTTGGAACCGTAAATAAAAACTATGCACAAATATGACTATATCTCAAGAATTACCGACCCAATTTTAATAAAATAAAAACTGAAAAGTAGCCAGATAAATTATCTATCGATCATTAAATGCCATATTAAAATCGGTCGAGAAATTTGGGAGATATGATCAACTAAAAATAGACATTGTCAAAACAAAGATTTCACAGTATGTTATATGGGTGAAGCTGTAAATCGTCGGTGTCTTGAGCTAAAAATGATTTAGTGCATTTACAATAGCTCTTAAATATGTCGTTTCACCTGTTAGTCGGTTAACGAGCAGAGTTTTGTTGCCAAACCGACGCCACTATAAATGAACGCAAGCCAATGGAATGCGCTGCGCTAACTTTTGTTTGATATTCCAAATACATGACGCACATCAGGTGTTTGCACACACAGTTATTCTGGAGATCTCCACGTGTCACTTGTGGGTTGAACAGAAGTCAAGGACGAAGAAAAGACCGAACCGAGAGGATCTTTAAGACGCAGATATATGCCAGTGGCCTTGAATGCTTGCGTGTTCTGTACTGAGCTCACGCAACGCGTCGTACGTCCAGCCAGTAATAGGACTCGCCCATCAAGGAGCGCTGTCCCAAATTAGACGCATTATTAATTTATTACACGTAAAACAAAAGGTATTTTAATAAAACACGTTTACTAAAAAATCAATAATTTAATTATCTTTAATATGGTGAAGTTTTCAGAAAATACGCTTGATAGATTTTGCGTCATTCTCAGTTTTTATCCGCGTTAGACATAACTTTATAAATTAATTTCAGTATGTAATATAAACATAATCAAAAATATGCCTATATTAAAATATTAAGAAAATGCTCTAATTTAACATATATTTTTCCAAATCACTACTCGTTTAGAATTCATCTTCAGTATAAAATCATTAAAAGTCGGTTATCGTCCCCTTAATTGTGATCCGGCAGGAGAACCAAAGTTGTCGACATAGCTCACAGAATAAGCAAGCTGAAGTGGCAGTGGGCCAGCCATATCAGCCGTAGAACCGATGACCGTTGAGGTAGACGTGTTCTTGAGTGGAGACCGCGAATCAGTAAACGTAAGGTAGGACGCCTTCAGACTAGGTAGAGCGACGATCTTCGCAGGGTGGCAGGTAGCAGCTGGATGAGAGTTGCCGAGAATCGAGCTGAATGGCATGCAATTGGAGAGGTCTATGTCCAGCAGTGGACTGCTATAGGCTGATGATGATGATCATGATATACTTTGAGCCACAGCCGCACGTAGTCCAAATGTAAAACTGATGTAAGATTCAAATCAAGCACGATGTAGCAAAGCAAGAAACAATGGCGTTCAAAGACTTCTAGGAAAGACTGCAGGCGGACTTTAAGGGCTTGTAAAGATGTTTTTTTAGCGAACAGGACGCTACGACATATTATACCTACCTAGGATTTAATTTCAACTCTTTATTAGTGGCTTTTGTGTACATGATAATTATTCAGATTTATTACAGTTGTAATAGGAATCTTGTAATTGCATTTAATTAAAATAGGTTTTTATTTTTATTAATTTATTAATAAAATAGGTTTTTATTTTTACTATTCTTTTCTATTTTTTGTTAAGTACCTAGTACTTATTGAAAGCCCCACACTTTCTTCCCATACCTATTAACACTGTTATTTGAAAATATTATAAAAGCTAATTATTTTTAAAAGAGTAACCGTGGAGTTTCTTGCCGGCTCTTCTCCATAGGAAACGACCAATTGGAACCGTGCACCTAGCTTCTGACGTTTCATAAGTGCCCTTGTAGGTTTATGTGAAATAAAATATTTTTAATTTGAATATTTTTTATTTCCCAATTATCATGCACTAGGAACAAAGATGTAAAATATAAGTAAGAAATAATAGTTGACTATAACAAACGATATAGACTAGCTCCATTACCTACATGGAAAATCGATTCCAACTTGAATAGTCGATACAAAGGAATCGATATAACCTTCGCCTACTCACTTCGTTACCCTGTTTTTCAAATTCTCAGGGTCGTGAACTCAAAACAAAAATAAATCACCTCCAGGAACCACGGACTTGACCGCGTCTCGAAGGCATTTTTACGACTACTCAAATTGAGTTTGGCGCCGAAAGAAAAAGAGTCGTTAAATTTTTTAAAGAGCCGTAAACACTTCCAGACTTCATTGTTAATCGGGAAGAAACGATTTGACTACACAAGTAAAAGAATGGATTAAAAATTTATGGAATTGAGTGGCCATATCTGATAAAGACAAACTATTTATCAACAAACAAAACGATGATCAAAGCAATTATTAGGTACCGTTCTTGAAGTTAAAGCCTGGGATACACTAGGGGGCAAATGAAGAAACATGTTGCGGAACATATCCCTCAACAATTGTCGCGGAACATTTTGCCGGCCACACTAGACAGTGCTCATAGAAATGTCGCCCGAGGAGGTTGTGGCTATTATTGCTGCATACATAGTAATTGTATCGAGTGTGTTGAAACGTAAGAGAAAGAGAAGGTGGTGGATGCAGAATTTCTTACTACAACGAGAAAGAAGAGTTAGTATTCTAAGTGATCTCCGACTACACTCGGTGACAAATGGCGCGACACTGACGCGGGACAGGTGCGCTCGCTCTCGAGGCGGGAGCAAGCAACATGCCCCGCGTCACGTACAATGTTGCGGGGCATGTTGCGGGACACTATGCAACGTTGCAGCGTCACGTAGATTGGGCGTTGCGCATCATGTTGGGGGACATTTTGTTCCCTAGTGTATTCGGGGCTTAATCCATACTGCTGAAATAAATGGATACGTTGTGTTGTTGTTATTTTTTTAATTAAAAACTTCTTTAAGACTCGTTGGGCATTTTTGAGATGGGACTAAACCAATGATTTCGCGACACCATGACCACACCTCATTTTTGTAAACGTTCGTGCTCTTTATTTATTTTGCGTTACGGATCAATGTTCTATGCAAGCATTTTTACTTTAAAGGTTTTGTAAACGCGATTGTGCTCTTTATTTATATTACGTTACGGATCAATGTTCTATGAAAGCATTTTTAGTTTAAAGGTTCCGGAAGTTTTTTTTTTTTTTTTGTAAATGCGTTTGTGCTCTTTATTTAGATAAGATTACAGACCAATGTTCTGTACAAGTATTTTTCTTACACCAAGGTGATCTTGTTCAAGTTTTCACTTCTGTCGGCACTCCCGGAGTGCCACTGTTTTGTTTTATTTTTTATTTACTCCAACTTTACAAATATCCTTATCCTTACAGGCTAGACCAAATGCGATATTGTAGTACCTACTCTTAAAAATTTAATAGTTCCACTGCTTGTATCCTTATTTGTTCGGTGTATGGTTTTACTGAAAGACCATGTTGATAGCCCCGTAATAAGGGAAAATCCCATAAGCAATAGACAAAATTTGTCGAATTTTTATTAGTTTTCGAATATTGGATACAAGGCATTTGGCTTTTGGTGAATGTGTATTTTATGTAATAATTTTTTGGTTTTTTTGTAATGTGCGTTTATTTTGTGCAGAGTAAACAATTTTTCTTTCTTTTTTATTTTTCCATCTAGAGAATGTCGATTTTTAAGAAATCACAATCTCATGCAGTCGGAGGCTTCAGATCTTCTTAAATTGAATAATAAAGGCCTATTGCCTCCGACTTACACTTTTATTTTTAAAATTATTTCTCATTCGAAATTACACTACACATCATAATTTGTATATATTTTTGTAATCACCTTTTAAAATCCGCCATATTGAAAAAAAAAATTAAACATTTATTTTGGCCAAAAATCCTCCATTTTGTTTTTATTTTTTATTTTAATATACCTAGTGACACTCGCGCAATAAAGACGAATCTAACGACATAATTGTCAGTCATCGAAATCGGCTCGTCCGTTTAGACGTTAACGATGGGAACATAGGGACGGACATACTATACAGACATACATACATAACAGGTCAAGCACAAAACCCACTTTTTTTGGCTTCACCGCAGTCGAGTAAAAAATATAACTAACCACTTAAAATGCCATGTTATCTACTCTAAAACGAACCTTTTTGGCGCAGCCGTGAGGCAAACACATTATTGTTAAACGATTTTTTCTCTTTTTTATTTTGTCTGTATTTTGTGTTTCGCGAACTGTGTCCAAATAAACGTTTTCTTTATTTATTTATTTCTTTCTTTCTCAGGCCTCAATACTCTCCTGGAAAGACTCTCCGAATAGAAGGTGAGTCTTAAGCAAAAAATAACTTTCTCTGAAAAACGGTCTTTATATCCTCCTGCTCCAGAAACCTTATTTACATATTGGGTTCCTTGTTATAAATAAATCAACTTCAAGGTTCATACTTACACTCATTTTTTAAATCTTAAGGGAAATCGTGGCCCCCGGCAACACGGCAACTGAAGGAACACGGGTGGGTTTTAGTCAGTAAAAGTCTGACACGACCTCCCGCTCCGCCCAGAGCAGGAGAAGTTATTTGATAATTTCCCACCCAAAAAAAGGGCTTCTTCATGCCTGTAACTTAATTCTTGGTACACAATTTTTTTTTTTTTTCTTTTGTGGGAAATTATCAAATAACTTCTCCCGCTCTGGATGGAGCGGGAGGGCGTGTCAGACTCTTACTGACTAAAATCCACCCGTGTTCCTTCAGTTGCCATGTTGCCGGGGGCCACGATTTCCCTTTCGGCCCGTATTCCCAGCCCCGGCAGGCATCGGCCCTAGCGGACCCCATCAATTCTGCTGACATATCTTTGTGGCGCGCGTGGAACACAACGCGCCGTCGACCCGGGCTTGGTCCTTATCGGACGACGAGCTACCCATTGCTCACCGTCCGCAAGCCCGTGTCTACGGTGGCCGGAAATCTGCCTGAGATTCCCGACGCCCAGGGCGTTCTTGGTACACACTTGACACATTATATTCGTCATAACATTATGATGACTTTGTTTCTACATCTGAACTTATATTGCATCAGTTGTGACTGGGTATTTAAAACTAAATTCCGTCTGACGAGTCATATTAGGAAATAATAATTTCTAAAGGTCGAAAACTACAAGGAGTACTAAGTATACATATTATATAATATCGAATTTGATAAGGAGGACTATATGTTTGTACAGAGTGGAAAAAATCAATGGGTCCTGAAGGGAAACCACTTTAAATCTTCACTCTTCATCTCAGCCGAAAGACGTCCACTGCTGGACATAGGCCTCCCCCAAGCACCGCCACTTCGACCGATTCTGTGCTTTCCGCATCCATTGGATTCCTACGGCCTTCACAAAGTCATCGGTCCATCTTGTGGGAGGCCTTCCAACGCTACGTCTTTCGGTACGTGGTCGCCACTCCAGAACCTTTCGACCCCATCGGCCATCCGTTCTGCGAGCAATGTGCCCTGCCCATTGCCACTTAAGTTTGGCAATTCTTCGGGCTATGCCGGTTACCTTGGTTCTCCTGCGGATCTCTTCATTTCTGATTCGATCACGCAAGGAAACTCCAAGCATAGCCCTCTCCATTGCCCTTTGGGTGACTTTTAGCCTTCTGATAAGGCCCATTGTGAGCGACCACGTTTCAGTACCATAGGTCATCACTGGCAACACGCACTGGTCAAAGACTTTCGTCTTGAGACACTGTGGTATGTGGGACGAAAAGATATTGCGTAGCTTCCCGAACGCTGCCCAGCCGAGTCGGATTCAACGATTGACCTATACCTATTATTATACCAACTTAGGAAATAATAATTTCAACGGGTCGAAATCGAAGAAAGAACAAGGAAGATAGGACGAAGGGAGATTTTGAGGGGAGATTGTTTGTAGTGGTTGATTAATTTTTGTTATGTATTTTTGTGGTGTACAGTACACATATTATTTATTTACATATATTGTATATAGTCTGTTTCGTTGGTCTTGTGGTCGAAAGCGCTACTGTTGACCATGAGATTCTGTTACGTGTACTCAGAGCTGGGCAAAATACATGCTTTGCTTTATTTAAAATACAAATAACAAAATACTATCTCGTACAGATTTAAAATACGAAATACAAAGTATGTTTAAGTCGTGTATATAAAATACAAAATACAAATCACAAAATACAGTCAGGTGTTAGGTTATGTAAATAGAATAGAACTAATACAGCCCAGTGTTGCCAACTTTAAAGATTGACATATTTAGCGGTCGCTATTTTACTTACGAAAGCTATCGAGGGCAATTTTTTGCAGAACGCACCCATTAATAAGATCGCTAAATGTATTTATATTCAAATGTATTTTGAAGCCGTAAGTATTTGAAATACAAATTACAAAATACCTCAGCGTCAGGTATTTGAAATACCAATTACAAATTACATTTTTAAGAAGTAATTGAATTACAAATACTAAATACGTATTTGTATTTCAATTATGTATTTTAATTACAAGTAATTCAAATACTGCCCAACCCTGCGTGTACTGTTGTGTGATACTGTTGAGCGTTCGATTCCCGAGTTGGGCAACGTAGGAAGAATTTATAAAAGTACTGGCAGCACCCCGTGGTTTCACCCGCATAAGTTTCGATCCCGTCGGAATATCGGGATAAAAAGTATCCTATGTGTTATAAACTATCTGTGTACTGTACCAAATTTCATCGAAATCCGGTCAGTAGTTTTTCCGTGAAAGAGTAACGAACATCCATCCATTCTCACAAACTTTCGCATTTATAATATTAGTAGGATATAACATAAGAACCACTTATTTTTGCGTCTACACACCATTTCCCTATACTCCATAGGTTTAGGTAGTTAAATAAAGGTAAACAAATCGTAAAAAGGGTTTTTATAGATGACACTTTCATGTTCAAAAATACGATAAAACCAAATTAAATTTATTTTAGATTTTTACAATAATTTCCTCTTTTATTAATGTATGTTAAACTTAATTAAATGTAACTGCTTGAACACCATTTTTTTTGTTAGATTTATAATATTAATATAATATTTTGTAATCTGTCTATTGTAAAGAGCCCAAACTCTAAACATCAACGAATTATAACGTTGCTAAATTGAAGAGTTCAACTGTGACGTAGCATAACAACTGAAGTGACAGGTATTACGTTTAGTCGGTTACTTGACAGCTGTCTCGTCACGTGGTATTTTTTGTTTACCTTTATTTACCTAAACCTATGGAGTATATATTATATTTGTACACCTGCAGAAGATTATTCTTCAGGTGCACAAATATTAATTTAAGAAAATGAGGACATATAAAAATGAAACTCTTCCATTTACCTCCAATAAAACAAGGCCGAAAACAAGATTTATATAAACCTGCACAAAGAAATAAATAAAGACCTGAAACATTCAAACTCAGCCCTGAAAAACATGACGCATTTCTGAAATAAGGTCAATATTCAAAATAAACACACTAATAAAATGGATGCCATATGTTTACGAGCAATATTTACCTTCAATAACATTATACGTTCCAAGTATTTAAACGGGTTGATTTTCCTGTATTCTTTGAATTATATTTATAAAACCGGCCAAGTGCATATCGGACCACGTACAATCTACATTGTGCGTAGTCCGATATGCACTATCCCAACTACGGAACCCTACGATTCCGTAGTTGGGATGAATTTATGCGAAGAACAAACTTAACTTTGTAGTTGTTTTTTTTTTTTTTTTCATACAGAATGTCATCATCTGCCTAGCCTTTTCCCAACCATGTTGGGATCGGCATCTAATCTAACCAGATGCAGCTGAATATCAGTATTTTACATGGAGCGACTGCCTATCTGACCTCCACAACCTAGTAACTAGGTAACACGATACCCCTTGGTAAGACTGGTTGTCAGACTTTTTGGGCTTCTAACTACCCGTAACGACTCATACAGAATGTATGGGAGAATATGTTTTTACAACCGCAAATCTAAGTTGGTCGACTATTACTCGTTAACTTGTAAAGCCTGCTCTGCTGTGATAGTTTTCCTTTTAAATTCGTTATATAAGCTACTGCCGTGAATTTTTTCACATATCTAAAACCAACCATTTAGCTGGCAGGGGGGACACTTGACTCTAACAAAAATGTTCACTTTAAAGCTTAATATTTCGCAAACGGATCTTTAAATTCAAAAATGGTATGAGCATACTCTCAATTATTTTGAAAGACCTTTCCAACGATACTCCACACCAAGGGATAGAAAAAAAAAAAACATTTTCACTTTACGTGTAGGGGAGGTACCCAAAAAAAAAAATTTCATGATTTTATTTTACCACTTTGTCGGCGTGATTAATATGTATACCCATGCCAAATTACAGCTTTCTAGTACCAAGCGTCTCTGAGCTAAGCCGTGGACAGACAGATAGACAGACGGACATGACGAAACTATAAGGGTTCCTTGTTTACTACGGAACCCTAAAAAAGTGGCCGGCTAAATAAGTATTTCGTAGAAATACAATGGACCGTTTTAGCTTATCATCACTTATGGCCGAAACCCAATAACCTATTTTCAGTAAGAGCAGTGATGGCCTAGTGGTGTGACCGTCAGACTGCCAAGTACTGCCAAGTCATGTTCGAACCCAAGGCACGCACCTCTGACTTTTCGGATTCATGTGCGTATTGTATAATTATCACTTGCTTCAAAAACGGCGAAGGAAAACATCGTGAGGAAACCGGCGTGCCTGAGAGATATTTCACACGACATCTATAAGTGTCGAGAGCAAAGGCGTCCCCCCAAATCCTTCCATGCATCCTTTTCTAGGGCCACCTCCATCCAACCCTTGCGGTCAACTTACGTAACATAAATACCAAAAATAAATGCATAAATGCCCTTGCCATGGGGGTAGGCAGAATGTCATAACCAGTGATCGAGGTAGGTAGATTGATTTTACGTACTCGCATCATGAATAGTCATAGAAATCTTAACATGGATAAGCCTTTTTTCCGGGATCTCATTTTGGTACTTACGGGATTGAATCAAATATTGTTAAAGTAAGGATTATTTTTAAACTACTACATTAGAAATTTCGACAACCGTGCGTCGGTAGGTTTGCTACTTTTTACTCAAGTTTAGCCATACCATAGTTTTTTTACTATAGAAAGCCGATCACCTTATATACTATTAAAAATACAACATTTGAAATTCCTTAAAAAATCTTAATAATTTCAAAATCCCGGAATCCCGGAGGCATATCCATACTAATATATACGTGCCAGTTCATTGACCCCAAATCACTCTACCTACTCCGATCACTGGTCATAACGCACGCCGGTTGCAAGTAGGTACTACGCACCTGACCTTTCTGAAAAACATCACCAATAACTATATGTCCCCATAAGAAGTTCCCTCTCGGCGGCTAAGTCAACTTGTAATATCTAGAACCAACGGATCAGCAATCAATTGGTCAGTTAATCGATGATTCGCCAAATTCAATAGATATGTCCTCTACAGGGTTAGACTCACAAATAGTGTTAATTACTTCCAATTTTCTTATAAAACTTTAGACCATTGTAAGTTTTGGGACAGTCTGATTCCCACGTAGATCTTAGAAACAGTTAAATGTGTCTAGACTCAATTTCCGCAACTGTTCTAGTGTTTTCAAGAATTCCTTTGATGCTTCTCTTTTATAACTGTCTGTTATTTTTTTGATAGAATGCAAATTTCTTATTTATTTAAGTTTTCATGCACAACATAACAGAATATATTTCCAAGGCGTTGTACAGAACAATATACAAACTAAAAATTACACACATAGCTACGTAAGTAGGTTATGTAAATTACATAAAAAAACAAAATAAAACATGAAACACGAGAAATAACAAAATTAACAAACAAAATAGACACTCGCATTATATAAACAAACAAACTGCAATCAAGAGGAAGAAAAAATTATATAAAAAAAAAATCTTTTATCCATCCTCTCACAAAAACTTAAACATTCACAACACACATCGATCCATCTCCCAGCAAACAAGTCACATTCCGGTGTTGATGTCGGAAGAGCATTGAGCATAGTAAGGGCCCGAGGGGCGAGTTAGCTCGCGACACCGTGCGTGCTTATGCAATGTTCTTTAGTTGGTGAGACCTGAAAGTATTAATTTCAGTTACAAATATTCAGGGTTTATTTATTTAAACTTCTCGCACACAATGAAGTACAAAGGCGGACTTAATGCCTAACGCGCACCTCAAAGAGATGTCAGCAGAATTGACGGGGTCCGCTAGGGCCAATGCCTGCCGGGGCTGCGAATATGGGCCGAAAGGGAAATCGTGGCCCCCGGCAACAGGGCAACCGAAGGAACACGGGTGGGTTTTAGTCAGTAAGAGTCTGACACGCCCTCCCGCTCCGCCCAGAGCGGGAGAAGTTATTTGGTAATTTCCCACCAAAAAAAAAAAAGAAAGGCATTCTCTACCAGTCAAACAAGAGTGGTGAAGTGATTAGATGGGGAGGGTTATTGCCGGCAATCCGTTAAAGAGATGTAGGAGAGATCATTTGCAACCAAATGACCCTTGATGACCCCTATGCCAATGTCAACCGCTTACGAATAATTTGACATTTTATATTTTATACTATATGAAATAAAAATATGTGTGGTTGTGGAGGTCAGATAGGCAGTCGCTCCATGTAAAATACTGGTATTCAGCTGCATCCGGTTAGACTGGAAGCCGACCCCAACATTGTTGGGAAAAGGCTAGGCAGATGATGATGATGAAATAAAAATATAAAATGTCAAATGACTCAAAAATTGTTGACATTTGCATTGAAGTCAAAAGGGGTCATTTGGTTGCAAATGACCTCTCCTACATCCCCTTAACGGATTGCTGACGTATAACCAATAACTCTGTAAAGTTTTCTAGAGTGCTCGAGAGCTCTCACTTTGTTTATAGAGGTTATATAGAATCACTATCACTAGTCTCCCCGCCGCGCCGCAGCTGTCTATCTGAACGAGATAATGGCTATAGAATGTAATCTCCTAACAATTTGACTAAACCCTGATTTCACAAAAACCCTGCAACATATACCCACAATGCAGTCATAAAAACATGTCTACCAATACCGCAGTGCACACAATCTTAGGATCTAAGTAGCCGTGCTAATATCTAAGTCAAGGTGGCGCCGAGGTTCCGCAGATTATGACATCAACTAACAAAAATGTGGGCGTGAATTAGTAAGACGTAGGAGTTCCTGGTGTTATCACTTTGTGATACTTCGGATTCTTTCAAATTCAAAATATTTTTCAGTCCTCTTGCTCAAAAAGGCCGTCATTGTAGAGTACCAGAGCGGGGAAAAAATTTCATTTCTTGCTCTAGGGGAAAAAGTTATTTCTTTTTAATTTTTGTCTGTTCCAACGAGCCTTGAAAAACGAAAAAGTCTTTATTCTTATGTAGAATAATCATGATTATGGACTCGACTTATTACTGGTCCACAAAAAATAGAAGAACATTTTATTTTTGAAAATGGAACTAAATGCGGCTATCTCTTTGGTGGAATGCGTGCATTTCGTTGCGCCTACGGAAGAAATAAAAAAAGCATTGGCGCGAAATATTTAGAATTTTTCTCATAATACGAATTGAATTGGTGACCGTAATATAATTTACAACAGTGAAAATCATCATCTAGTGAGGACTGAAATTAAGTTGCCAGAAAAAAACATCTCGTTAAATATCCAGAATTGTACAAATTGTACATTTAAATAAAATAAACTATTTAATATTGTATTGGATTATTTTATTTTCTCGCAATCGTAGTGAAAACTAGACTGTAACACACGGCGCTAAAACCCATTATAACTCGGTTTCTATTTACTCCCTCGCTGAAGCTCAGGAGTAAAACTACCTCGTTACAATGGGTTATTTTAGCCCCTCGTATAACAATCTACTATTATTTCATATAAACCTACATGAAACGTCAGAAGCTAGGTGCAATTCCAGTCAGGGTGGTCGTTGTCAGCAGAATTGACGGGGTCCGCTAGGGCCAATGCCTGCCGGGGCTGCGAATAAGGGCCGAAAGGGACATCGTGGCCCCCGGCAACAGGGCAACCGAAGGAACACGGGTGGGTTTTAGTCAGTAAGAGTCTGACACGCCCTCCCGCTCCGCCCAGAGCGGGAGAAGTTATTTGAAAATTTCCCAACCAAAAAAAAAAAAGTCAAGGTGGTCGTTTCCTATGGAGAAAAGCCGGCAAGAAACGCACGAATACTCATTAAAAAATGGTTTTTACAATGTTCTCAAATTACCGTGTTAATAATAGGTATGGCACAATCGGGTCGCAAATCATCTTGCAAAGGACAATCAGAAGTTAGGTGTCAATGGACAAAAAAACAAAACTCGGAAAGAATGTGCGCAATATAGAGAAACTAATCCACGGCGTGATCCACCGCCGCCCGTTCGATATCCACCGCGCACAGGATGAATGGAAAGTAGCACATGAAGTAATTTTTTGCTCCATTGGTGAAATTGCAGTAGAGCGTTTCAGTGGGAGCATTAATAAATAAATAAATTAGGACATACATTAGGGACCAGGGACAGTGTAGGCCTGCCAAAAAGTGCCAGGAAGCAAAAAGTACTTTCGTTAAAAATGCATGGGGTAAATTTTTTGAGAAAACTGTAAGTGCACTATACTCCATAGGTTTAGGTGGTTAAAAAAAGTAAACAACAAAACGTGACGAGACAGCTGTCAAGTAACCGACTAAACGTAATACCTATCACTTCAGTTGTAATGCTACGTTACAGTTGTACTCTTCAATTTAGCAACGATATTATTCGTTGACGTTTAGAGTTTGGGCTCTTTACAATAGACAGATTACAAAATATTACATAAATACGTATACCTATTATAAATCTAACTTAAAAATTAACTACTGTAAAAATCTAAAGTAAATTTAATTTGGTTTTATGGTATTTTTAAAAACAAGAAAGTGTCATCTATAAAAACCCTTTTTAAGATTTGTTTACCTTTATTTAACTACCTAAACCTATGGACTATAGTTTCTTCAAGAATGGTCTACGATTAGCCAAAAAGTAAACTATATGTTTTTGTTGGTACATTTATTTCTAGATTGCGATAAGTAGTCTCCATACCGTACCTATGTGTTTCATACAAAAATCAAGTGTGTGATTCATAGAAAATTTATATGATTTTCGTCCCAAATAATACAAGGAAAAACACACTGCAGAATAATCGGATTTGGTTACAAATCATTATTACCCAAGTAGTTCTTTAACCTTAGTGACTAACTGACTATTATTTCTGCAATGCAATCAAAATTTATAGGATACTATGTAGTTTATTATGACCTAATATGACTATAAATCCGTAACAAATGCTCACGGATGCACACGTAAGCTGTTAATAGTTTCAGAAAGTTAAGTAAACACAATGTTTGCACAGTAAATATGTCGTCAAAATGCTTTAAATTCCAAGATTAGCACAGAACAGTTAATACATTGTAAACAGATCATGAAAGCTCCAAATCCTGATGCATCACACCTAAAGCCCACTGATCAAAATAAACACAATGACAACACTCCCTGCTCTTTGATATAGAGTTCAAAATGGTTCAGCAAAATGTGTGGAGTTACGATGGTTTTACCATGAAACCATAATGCACTTCGGATCAAAAATATCTTGGACGCGGCCAATGAATTTCAGTTGTGATTGATAACATTTTTGCACCTCGTTCTGTACTATTCAGAGCGTTATCTTTCGTAGGTAACCAGTAGGTAACATTGTTGGGGCGTAACATAGCCTTCAGGAGTGGCAAATCTTGACACAATTTAATAAATGTAGAGTCCGCGCCACCACTGAAGCCCCTCTGACACGGCGCTAGAGTCTACGTCATTGCATCGGGTTCCCTCTATTTGGCAGAATCTTGATACTCCGAAACTTATTTGACATAACACATTTGGCATAATCTTCATATGGCATAAAAATAATTTAGTATAATTATTGTTTGGCCGAATGTTTATACATATTATTATGTCCGAATTTACAAAGGCATACTTTTCAGATGGCAGAATTTTATTTCGAATAATTTTATTAGGCATATTGCCATTTCCGAATCGCTGCAAAACCCACTCCAGGTAGTCTTGTCTGCCCTACCTCTAGAGTGTAAATTAAGCCCGCGTAGGCGCGGAGGGGTGAGGCGACCCGCGAGCTGAGGACCAGCTCAGCGCGCCAGGTCTCAATGCTCAACGCCGCGGCTGAGGCTGGCCGGTGAAGATTGTATGATTCGTCATTTGAAACTGGGTGAAATAGGTTAGGTTAGAACTGAACCAACCGCGAGCGAGCGAAGCGAGAGGTGCCGCAGCAGCGGCCGGCGGGCGCTACTTCCAAATTGCTCACACAAATGTTTTCACCATTGTCTAATTATCTAGTCTCGCTTGCATGCTGCATGCTTGCTGCATGCGTGGTGTATGCTTGTTTGCATATTTGTATGAACTTTCTGCAATATGATGATTCTACTTTTTAATTATTATGGATATGCAATTTATGCGAAAAGATGATTCTGACTTACAAAATTATGAGTTTTGAATGTATGCTAAATGAGTGTATGCCAATTTTCTGCGAAATGAAGATTATGCTATACGTTGTTATGCAAAATAATATTATGACATAAAAAGTTCGATCGCTCGGTAAACTCTAATTGCGCGATGCAGGATTTGTGTGACGTCATGTCTATGATGCGTAGTTCAGTCTCGAAAAGTCCTATTTCATAATAGTATGGTTACGTAAATAAATATTAAGTTCGTAACATTATTACTGAATCTAAGTAATTTATGCTCGTGACTGTACCTTCCCAGTACTACGTGTTATTGCACTTGTCTGTACAAAGTTCTTCATTCAACATAGCAATCTATCCTAATAAATTCTTGAAATAAATACTTAAAGCAATAGAAAATACAGGATATTATTTATTAATTTTAATTAATTCTGAGAGTTCCGAGTCATACTGAGTTTAGAATAATAACAGCTAGACTGCGTGACAACATTTTGATGTAATTAGGCCTAATAATAGACGGTTGACGTGTGTCGGGTATGCTATCGTACGGATGAATCCATCATTCATGTTATCTCTGGTTGTTCTCGGTGTTGCCAACTTCAAAAGTTCAAATTATCGAGACAAGACGTCAAAATTATCGTTTTGGGGAAAAATTATCGTACAAAAAAAATACCTGAAACGTTAACATTGCTAGATATCAAAAGACAATGAATAATTATATACTAGATTCAAAGAGGAAGTATATGCCAAGTTTCACCACTAATGGCGCTAGCAGCACAAACCGCAAACATGTTTTTCGTTGATATTTTGTGTTTTCACTCTAAAATTAAATTAAAAAACTAGGGTAAGAAAGAGAGAGACATACTTACTTGTTGATGTTGACATATGACATAATATGTCATATGTCAACATCAACAAGTAAGTATGTATAACGTATTTGTCAGAAAACAGCAACAAAAATATTATTTTTGTTGCTGTTTTCTGACAAATACGTTTTGTTAATGGAACTTGCTTTTTCAGCAAATCGCAATATTATCGTACATTAGACATTCATTATCGTACTTCGTACCATTGGCCAAATTATCTAACACCCCCATAATTATCGTACGGGTAAGAACGGGAGAACAGTGTTGCCAACTGTTCTCTTCTGGCTAACGGCTCGCCGCAGCACTCGTACTTGCTCAGGCAAACAAGTGGCCAGGATTTATTCACCAGCAACTTGCTTTGAAATATAAACTTGTGGACTCTGAGGTACCGTATCACAAGTATGTGCCCGACCCAGTTCTCGAAAATTACCCTGTCACGTTTTACTGGATCGATCTATCATTACTGACAGGACTATTGTCGCCAATAAGCGTGGACGTGGTATAGTGATGATAGATCGATTAGCGCGCCGCGCAATGATTGTCGATAGTACCATTACACGTGACGAGAACCACGTGAAAGCTGAGAAAGAGAAGCAAATTAAATATATCGAGTCTAACACACGAGGTTGTTGACATGTGGTAAGTGAGATCGGCTATCCTGCCGTCCTTACGAAAAGCGCAATAACTAAATTAAACCTGATTTCGAGAAAAACGCGGGTAAAGATTTAATTTTTGTCTTTTTTTATCTCCAACACTATACATGGTATACAAGATAAACCGGCTTCGTCATAGATACGTAAAAAGTGTCTAAAAAGAATATATAGATCTCGTTCTGCAAATTCCGAATATGTACTTATCTCAATTCGGCGCAAAACTCGAGTTATTGCACTTTTCGTAAGGCAGTATCATTGTGCCGATTGTCGTTTATAACAGCCAATGACTTGATGGCCAAAAGCCTCGATCAACATCTCTTGAGTCTTTCGTTCTCCCGACATCGATACCGGCGGAACCAGATTTTTTTGTATATTTTTAAATATTTTGAATTATTTAATTTTTATTGTTTGATACCTTAGAGTATATATCACTCTAAGTTTGATACCTTGGGTTACATTATTGCAATTTTCGCAGGAATTTATATTTTTTTAAATAAAATACGCCCATGTTACTCGCTGATTATGTAGCTTTTAGCTCGCTGATATGTGGAAGAATTTTTCAAATCGGTTAAGTATTTTTTGAGTTTATCCATTATAAATAAACATACAAAAAATCAAATCTTTTCTCATAATAATGAATAGCAAATATAACACTGAATTTGATGTTGTAACCGTTTTAGGTTTAAAACTAAATATTCGACGTTACGATATTAATTATTGTTTTTCATACTTAATCAATATTTTAGTTCACTAGTTAGCCAAATTTCTTATTTCCATACAGTAAAATTGCTAAATTAATCAAAACAGCAAAATATTTGACAGCTATTTGCGACGTTGCCCATTTTCTGAAAATTAGATTACGAAATTAGTGACGTGACATAAAAATATAGGGTGAATTTTTCGTTGGTGACAATATAAATATGTATTAGTCTATGGGTGACAGTCCCATGGTTCACGCGGGCGAGCGACTGAAGCTCCCGCCAGGCGGCCCTACACACGCCCGGGTGTCACCATTGTGTGAATCGCCCGGAGGACACGGTGGAGCATACGGTGGAGGTCTGCCCGGCTTGGGCGGAGCATCGCCGTGTCCTCGTGGAGGCGATCGGCGGCGGTGATCTCTCGCGTCCGGCCCTGGTTCAGGCCATAGTATGAAGCGAGAGGAAATGGCAGGCCGTCACCTCCTTCTGTGAAGCGGTAATGCTTGCAAAGGAGGAGGCGGAACGCGTAAAGGAAAGGCAAATTTCGCGCCCTCACGCCCCTAACCGCCGCAGGAGGAGACGCCCGGGGCGGGAATCGCGAGCCGATTTCTGGCCACCGTAGGCGCGGGCTTGCGGACGATGAGCAATGGGTAGCTCACCGTCCAATAAGGACCAGGCCCGGGTCGACGGCGCGTTGTGTTCCACGCGCACCTCAAAGAGATGTCAGCAGAATTGACGGGATCCACTAGGGCCAATGCCTGCCGGGGCTGCGAATACGGGCCGAAAGGGACATCGTGGCCCCCGGCAACAGGGCAACCGAAGGAACACGGGTGGGTTTTAGTCAGTAAGGGTCTGACACGCCCTCCCGGTCCACCCAGAGCGGGAGAAGTAATTTGATAATTTCCCAAACAAAAAAAAAAAGGCCGCCCTACACACTTGTACGAAAAAGTCTAATAAAGCCAACAAGCAGGAATTTCAGAATTAAAATCTCAATTCAAAGATATACCGTTTATATTTTATGTTTAGCACAAGATAAGTAATAATATTATTTTCAGAACGTTTGTCAGGATCATAAAAGCGTCAGATAAATCTGATATTAATAGCATAAATAGAAAGGAACAGTTATGCCTGGTTGAATTGAAAACATACGCGCTTTTTTCTTGTCCATTCTTCTCCATACGAAAACTAACTACCTTTTGGAAGCGAGCGACTAGAATTAATTTCAATTAGTATAAAATCTTGACGTTTAAAATTGCCTTTTTAGGGTTCCGTAGCCAAATGGCAAAAAACGAAACCCTTATGGATTCGTCATATTTGTCTGTCCGTCCGTATGTCACAGCCACTTTTTTCCGAAACTATAAGAACTATGCTGTTGAAACTTGGTAAGTAGATGTATTCTGTGAACCGCATTAAGATTTTCACACAAAAATAGAAAAAAAAAAACAATAAATTTTGGGGGTTCACCATACTTAGAACTGAAACTCAATTTTTTTTTTTCATCAAACCCATGTGTGTGGTAGAAGAGTAACCGTGGAGTTTCTTGCCGGTACTTCTCCATAAGAAGCGACCAATTGGAACCGTGCACCTAGCTTCTGACGTTTCATAAGTGCCCACGAAGGTTTATTAGAAAAAAAAAAAATTTGTTTACTCTTTCGATGCAGAAAACATGGTTTTTAGAATTTTGGCCGTTTGTCTGTCTATCTGGATGTATGTTCCGGACTAGCGCAAAAACGGCTGTACAGATTTAGATGAAATTTGACACATATATAGTTTGCCTAGCCTTTTCCCAACTATGTTGGGGTCGGCTTCCAGTCTAACCGGATGTAGCTGAATACCACCTGGATTAACACATAAGGTACTTTAGATCCCGATAGTACGTTCCCGTTCCGTTCCGGGATTTTTTCCGCCATCCACGCGAACGAAGCAGCGGGCAAAAGCTAGTACTCAATGTGCTAGTAACAAATGTGCAATTCTAATGTAGTTAAAGTGGACCTGCTGACTCCCAGCAGCGCTCTATCATCATTGCATAGGAAATCCAATCTTGGCACTCTCCAACCTTAGGCAACGGAGGACCCGTACCAGTCAGGTAGTGCTCAGATCTCTATTCCGCATAAAGATTTACCAGATGTTAAACAAGATCCATTGCAAGTAGTTCAGACAGAAATTAGTTCTCCCCCTTGTAATGGTAAAGTTTGTTACCGCTCCATTATGTTTTCTGATAGTTTTGGAAAAGGGTTAGGAAAATTACTTAGTGACAACCTTAGTCATTCTTCTGAAAACTATTGTAGGCCTCAGAATTCCTACAAACAAATAATGTCTTCAATAACTAGGAAGGAATATGATCCTAATGCCATTATTACTGTATTAATAGGTAATAGTTTTAATGTTAATAAAGATGATATTACTGATAGTGTCACCGAACTATTGAAGTTAAATTGTAAGAAAATAATTTTGTGTGCTTTTCCATATTTTGAGCACTTGTCAAACAGACAAAACAACTACATTCACATGTTAAATAATTACATGCATTTCTTAGTTAGTCACCATAGTGACAAGTTTATATTTTTTGACACCAACATTTTTGTTGATAAGCTCAGGTCGACTAGGGATACTGTGTATCTGCCCATTAGTTTTAGACGTCAAATAGCTAGGCTATTAGCTTTTAATATTAACCCAGACATAATTAGTATGTCGAAGTCTTATAGAATTAGTACCACAATTAGTAATAGTACTAATGTTAAGGTGGTTAGCACAATTAGTTTAAACTAGTTTGTAAGACAACAGAAGGTACCAATAACAGTATAATTAAACTTAATAACAAAAAGGTATTTTCTAGCACTAACATAGTTAACTGTACAAAAGGGGCTAAGCAGAAATCCTTGAAATTATTACATCAAAATATTCAAGGTTTTTCTTCCAAACAATTGGAAATTGAATTGTTTTTAGAAAAAACAATGTTTGACATTATATGTTTAACTGAGCATTGGTTAAAAGATTATGAAATGTTAATTAACTATGAGAATTATAGTGTGGCCAGTTGTTTTAACCGAAAATCAATGCTGCGTGGAGGTTCATTAATCTTAATTAAAAGTTGTATTAAATCAAAAACCCGTAATGACATAGTTGAACTGTCGGTTGAACATAGCATTGAACTGTCTTGTGTTGAGCTAGATAAGCATGTTATAGTGTGCGTTTACAGACCCCCAAATTATCAAAACTACTCTATATTTGAGTCAGTAATGGAAGATGTTTTGGCAAAACTTGCAACTTGTAATAAATCGGTAATTATTTGTGGTGACTTTAACATTAATATTTTAGAAAATAATTCAAATACCGGTAGATTTTTAAATTTGTTCAAATCATTCAATTTGTCACATGTGTTTGTGGAACCGACCCGAATAACTACATCTACTGCTACATGTATTGATAATGTGTTTTGTTGCTGCGACTATTTAGATAAAGCCATAATTAATTATCTCCCTTCGGATCACAGTGGTCAATCCGTAACTTTTGAGTCTAACATACCATTACAAAAAGTGCAGATCAAATTCAGACCAATAACAGCTGTTAATTTAAATAAATATAATAGCACTTTAGTTTGTAAGTTAAGTAATCAGGTCCTTACAATGAACAATGTTAATATTTTGTATAAAGATTTCTTTTCGTTAGTCCAATCCGAGTTCAATAAGTGTTTTAAGAAGAACACTAAAACTATCAGCCCTAAGTTTTTATTTAGTGACTGGGCAACTACAGGACTCAGGAAAAGTAGGGATAGACTTTTCGAGCTGTATGGCCTTAAGCCTTATATTAACACGGAAACTTTTAATAAGTATGTTGGTACTTACTCTAGAACTTTTAAGAACACTTGTAAGGCAGCTAAAGCCTTATACATTAGCAACAAGGTTAAATCAGCAGACAATAAAATACAGACGGTTTGGAAAATTATCAATAATGAAACGAACAGAAACAAAAAGCATAATTCTGATTATACACTGAAGACGTCATGTGGTGGTCTCATTTGCAATAGCAAAGAAGTTGCTCAAGAATTTGTAAATTTCTTTACCAGTATCCCACTTAAAACTACTGAAACCTTAAACTCCTCGCCCTCACTCTCTTTTGATTTATTAAGGGCCAACGTTTCAGCATGCCCGATTGAATTTAACTTTAAGCATATTAACCCCATAACGGTAATAAAAGCTTTTAAACAAATCAAGATCAAATTGACCGAAGATCTTTGGGGGATGTCCATTAAAGTCTGTACCTCCATAATTGAGACCATAGCACCTTACTTAGCCTTAATATTTTATTTGTGTGTGGATCAAGGAGTCTTCCCGGATTTAATGAAATACAGTAAGGTAATACCACTTTTCAAATCCGGGGACAGTAAAGACACCAATAATTATAGACCCGTATCCGTGTTGCCGGTATTCAGCAAGGTGTTTGAAAAAGTAATGCTTAATCAAATGCTCAATCATTTTAACACAAATAAAATCCTTCACGATCAACAGTATGGTTTCAGCAAAGGACGTTGTACAACCGACGCTGGTGTAACACTATTAAGACACATTTTTAACGCGTGGGAAGAGGCCCAAGATGCCATAGGGATCTTTTGTGACCTCTCCAAAGCATTTGATTGCGTCGATCACGAAACCTTACTCTTGAAACTAGAGCATTACGGACTCGGAAAACTTGCACTCAATTTAGTAAAATCTTATTTAAATGATAGACAACAGCAAGTTCAAATAAACGGTATCAATTCACTAGGTTTAAAAGTAAAATTAGGTGTGCCACAAGGCTCGATATTGGGTCCATTCCTCTTTTTAGTATACATTAATGATCTACTCCATTTATTAAAAAATCAACCACAAATGGTGTTATTTGCTGACGATACTTCTTTAATTTTTAAGGTAGATAGACGTGCTACAAATTTTAACGACGTAAATAACGCCCTACTGCAGGTCCAAAATTGGTTCACTGCTAATAATTTAGTATTAAATGGAAAAAAAACTAAGTGCATAAAATTTTCTTTACCAAATGTCAAAAGTAGTGATTGTGAGATAGTATTGAATCAAGAGAAACTAGAATTCGTTGATAAAACTATTTTCCTAGGGATCACGCTCGACTCAAGGCTGCAATGGGGTCCTCATTTAACATCTCTTGCAGGACGGCTAAGTTCAGCAGCATATGCTGTCAGAAAAATCCGTCAGTTTACTGATGTAGATACCGCGAGGCTAGTATATTTCAGCTACTTTCATAGTATCATGTCCTACGGTATTTTACTGTGGGGACGGGCTGCAGACATCGAGTCTATTTTTATTCTCCAGAAAAGAGCGATCAGAGCCATATATTGTCTCCGCAGGCGCGATTCTCTAAGGAAACTGTTTAAGGACATGACGGTACCTTGTCAATATATCTATGAAAACATCATGTACGTAAGAAAGAATTTACATCTTTTTAGCAAAAGAGGTGATAGACATAATTATAGTACTAGAAATAGGGACCTATTAGTTCAACCAGGTTTCAGACTAGCTAAAGTAGATTCATCTTTCATGGGATACTGTTTAAAATGTTACAATAAAATTCCTCCCCACATACTTCAACTGAATGAGACGAAATTCAAATCTTGTATAAAACGCACACTATGCAGGCAGGCATATTATACGTTGGGGGATTACATCACTGATAAAAATGCTTGGCTCAATGCTGGTCCTGCTCCACAACCACAACTAATTGATTAACATTTGCAAATACTGTTGGAGCTGCTGAAGATTGTAAGACCATCTTTGCATTGTATAAACTCAATCTCTTTTGTATTATATAATTGCATAGCACACTATGTGAGTACTATGTACTAAAGAGTTACCATTTACCGGGTAATTTGTCTTGCATTGACTTGAATGTGCCCTGGCGGCTGTGAGTATGTCATGCTCACTCAAATGTTTCGCTGATGGTGGCGCGTGTGTTGGATCATTTAGCTCCCTTCAAAATGGTTGAGCTGAATGGTGCTAATCCATGCGTCATGTTCGTGAACGGGCGCCGTCAGTTGGGACTGGTCATCTCTTAGCTGCCAGGGCTTATTTTTTTTTTTTTGAATTGTTCTTTTTTATCTTTTTATTACGGACGCTTCTCATGTGCACATCTTTCTACATTGTTCTCACATGTATAATTTCAACATGAATGATGTAACCAATATTTTGTAACAATTTTTTATTTAAAAGAGTGTCCGTGGAGTTTCTTGCCCGTTCTTCTCCATAGGTACCTACTACGCTTTGGAATGGGCAACTAGCTTCATACCTATTTCTGACTGACCGATTCCTTGACAATTCAAAAGTGCCTGTAAATGGTTTAATTGAAATAAATGATTTGAGTTTGAGTTTGAGTTGAGTTTTCAAAATATTATTGCTTCCACAATGTGAACTTAGGTGGTAGGTTTTTTTTTAATTTTTTCTCAGTTAGTTCTAATCATGGTCTGACAGTTTGAGTAATTTATGTGGCCTACACAAATGTCCTTTTTTGGTATTGTTCGTCGAATCGTTGAGCTCCTTAAATTCTGAGTTGAGCTGTACGATAACTGTCAAATGTGTGCACTGACTAGACAGGCCCTCTTAATCTATGTGGTGCTTTCCTCTAAAGACCATTTCAGACACCAATCCACATGGCCTTCACATGATCTGACCAAGATTATGTCTGGACTTTAAAAGAGACTGTGACCTCTGAGTTTGTTTCGGCCTTTCTTCTCAGAGTAGTCAGATAGGAAAAGCCGACCTCATCTAGTTTTTAAAATATGATTGACGTGTAAAAGTATTTGTACAAACCTACTTACAGAAATAAAATCATTTATCATTAATTTGGTTTGGTGTTTGATTTAGTTTGGTGGTTGGTTTTTGTTTGGTGGTTGGTGTGGTGGTTTGTTTAAACTCAAGAATGAAGCAGCGTTTCGGCACATAACTTAGTCCCGTGTATTCACAATATTCAGTGAAAGTAGATCGTTTGAGTAGTGTAGCAAACCCTAGCTTGACCTTCAGGTCATCAGCGATTTATAATTAGCTCCGGTGTCATAGCCTGACAGTTAGTTTCCAACAAAAGGTCAACCGAGGTCAACTTGCTGTTAGGTATCCTATCACGATTATTATGAAAGGAAATTAGTTGTTCTCATAGACATTGGTGCCGATTCCCTTGTTCACAAACTAAACTAAATTTAAGTTCAGTGCATCTTTTTCTTTCAATTTCATTAAGAAAAGGACAGAAGATACATTTTAGTTTAGTCCTGTCAAATTAATCTTAAATTACGCGGCAGTGCAAATAAATACCACGTGCAGTCACGATTGTCAAATTCGATTTTAGTTGTGTCAAAATAATTTAAATGAGAGATTTTTTTGCAGAATCGCTTTTAGATTCTCATAGCCAAAAGTAAGGAATTTTAGTGATAGTTTAGTTCGGTGTACAAGAGAATCGGCACCAATTGTCATCTTGTGATTCACATTTATGGTGTACATTATAAACATGAAATCACTGACAGGCCTCACACAAGAGTTCCCTAAATACCAACCAACTGCCTCGTTGGTCTAGTGATCGCAAGCGCTACTGCTGAGCATGAAATCCTGGGTTCGATTCCCGGGTCGGGCAAAAATGAAAGGAAGTATAAGAAAATAATTTGACTAGATTCGTCGACTCCGTTGTGACTCTGCCCTTACTCTTCAGTTGTGGTTATTCTATATCACGATAACACAAACAGAACACAAAAAAAAAGAAGAACATTCACTGTCCATACATTTTTGGGCTAAATGTAACAAAAAAAAATATTATATTCCGTTAGAACATGTTATTCTCTTCACTTTTCACTATGGGACCAAATCTGTAGGGCCATTCCCTACGCTGTTATACGAGTTTGATAAATCTAAAACCAGTTAATACTAGTGATACCTACGATTGATACCTATTTCAACAAACTAATACTAGAAAAAAAAACTTTATTTCGCATACTGTTGTTATGTGGAGCCTAGTTTCACAGTAAAATATGATAACTGTAATGTTTACCAGCATAAAAAGCTATTACTATATCAGATTACTGTTATTCTCTCTAAAACATACTGAAAACAGTATTTTTCAAACTCGTATAACAGTGCAGGGAATGGCCCTACAGATTTGGTCCCATAGTGAAAAGTAATTACATGTTCTAACGGAATATAACTTTTTATTGTTTAGCCCAAAATGAATTTTCTCCTTTACGTCAATTTTGAAAACGATCCATATTTGAAATGGCGCCGTAAAGTCTGATTGCGTCAACCAAAAAAAAAACACGTTAACTCACACTTGACCGGTTTCAAAACGAGCCGATTAAAATTCCGATGCTGCAAACGTTTATTTTCAGTTTCTAAATATAATCCTTAGCTCAGAGATGAGGTATCCGTTTAAAGGTGAAATGACGAATGGTATCATGCGAATGGCGATTATTAATTTTCTATTTTTAGAAAGTTGTTGTTCATTGTCCTAACCATAGGAAAATAAAAAGTTTATCATCACAAATGCGAGCACTCACAATAATTTGGTTCATGGATACAGTATTTATTTATTAAAGTGAAAATTTTATTACATCGTCTCAAACTTTTTCGTCTGTGTGTTGCATGTCGCGTGACGGTCGGCCGTGGAGTAGGGATAAAGTGAAAGGCGCTCGTCAGAGCAGCCAAGGCTGCAAATATGGCGGCGCCTATAGTTCGCTTAAAAGTTTAACTTTTACCGTGGTTTCATAAAACCACACAATCCTTTTTTTTTACTTAAGGTACTAAAACTGATACCCAAACTAAGCCAGCACCCTATGCCTTAATTGCGATCAATCACAGTCTGTTTCATTTTGACAGTTCAACAACATTCGTTGAGTTATTTACGTTGTTCAGCAGACAAATTCGAACATATAAAGAAAAAAGAAAGAAAATTCGTTTATTTGCGGTAAACATGACGCAAAGAAAGATAACAAAAAAACACGTAAATAGCAAATTAGGGGAAAATATTCGTCACATCCACGTAAAACGGCCATCGCTCAGCATAAAGCTGCGACCCCATGCGAGACAGAGCCCCAGCGCTGGTTTTCAGCGATAGCCGGCGTTGACGTGATGACGTCAACCAGTGCAGCATAATATAGTGAAATAAAAAATAAAATAAATACAATACTACCTGAACAATGAATTAGCAATATCCTTCAAAACGATTCAGAATGTGATTGATAGTGTGTTACGCAATTAGGGTGCTGGGCTTGTACTTTGGGAGTAAGCCAACATACGCACCGACGTAATAAAATCGCGGTAGGATTTTATCTCGCACTGGATTTTCAACTCTCGGTGTTAAGCCGAGCGTTGAGAATCCAACGCGCTGCCGCTGGGATGCACTCTCGTCTCAGCGCGTTGATAAGACACACTGTTGGATTTTCAACTTTCGGCGCTAAGCAGAGCGTTGAAATTCCAGTGCACGAAAAAAAATCGCCGCGATTTTATTACGTCCGTGCGAACGTCGGCTAAGTCCTCAAACGTTTACATTACAAGGAAATCGTGTCAGTGAGCGATGCGACGGTAGCGTTGCCAGACGTCCCGTATTTCCCGGGACGTCCCGTATTTTAGGCGTTATTATGAACGTCCCGCCGGGATAGACTCTGTCCCGTATTTAAACCTTATTTGATTTATTATTAAGAAATCTATCTACTACCACAGTGTATTATAGACTGTGGCACTACTAACGGTTAATTGACATTGAGAAGTGGAAGAAAATCATGGAAGGGTTTTCCAAGAATGAAATCCCTAAAAAAAATCTAATTATATCGTTTATCTTCAGTAAGTATCTCTAGTTGCAACTGTTTTGTGGAAAGGACTTTTTCGCAGATGGTCTTGAAATAGACTGATGTGCGCAACAAATGTACGACCGATTTGTTATAGAGTGAATTAATGACCAATAATAGCATTGAATTTTACAAATATGTTAAATCAAACAAAGATATATTGAAACTTACACGATCTTCTTTAAACTATGAATAGCAATAAATAAATAATAAGAACGTAAAATACATGTTTTTTATTTGTCCCGGGAAAAAATTTAAATCCCGTTTTTCTGAACAAAATTGAGCATTTGTCCCTTAAAGAATTAAATGAAATGAAATTGTTTATTCTGTAAATAGGATATCGGAATCACTTTTACACGTCATATAATTTTTTTTATTAAAAATAAGCTAGATGAGTTCGGCGTTTCCTATCTGACTACTCTGAGAAGAAAGGCCAAAACAAACTCAGAGGTAGCAGTCTCTTTTAAAGTCCAGACATAATCTTGGTCAGGCCATATGAGGACCATGTAGATTAGTGTCTGAAAAGGTCTTTTGAGGAAAGAACCACACAGATTTGAGTGGACCTGTCCAGTCAGTGCAAGCATTTGTCAGTAATCGTGGAGCTCAACTTAGAACTTAAGGAGCTCAACTCGACGAGCAATACCAAAGAAAGGACATTTGGGTAGGCCGCAAAAACTACTCAAACTGCCAGACCATCACTAAAACTAGAAGAGAAATAAAAATAATATCTACATAGTCCTCACATTCACAATAGTTAATATAATACTTTACAAAGTAATCATGTCATTTTGAATATAATTTTCAACAATGTCAAAGTGTTTATAAAACTGGTATATGTTGATTTTACATAATAATTAAAATGTCTAGTTTTATGGTTTTATCACAGGGCTTAGCAGAGCGAGCAGTTCAATCCCAAGCTTTTTTATCTTCTAAATAATCTGAAATTGTATAGTACCCTTTTTTACAAAGTTTGGTTTTAATACAGATTTTAAATCGTTTAATGGGTAAGTTTCGAATGTCAATGGGGAGTTAGTTGTAAAAGCGTATACATTGACCCATGAATGAGTTGCCTACTTTGTGGAGACGTGTGCGATGTACAGCAAGGTTGTGTTTATTCCTGGTATTTAAACTATGAATATCGGACATTTTCTTAAAATTTGATATATTTTTGTGTACATACAATAGGTTTTCAAAAATATATAGCGAGGCTACAGTCAGAATATTTATTTCTTTGAATTTTTCTCTAAGGGAATCTCTTGGACCTAGGTTGTAAATGGTTTGTAAAAACTCTGGTAACCCTACGCGACGGCGACGTGCAAGTGTTTTTCCAAGGATCTTCAGTAGAAGCCTATAAGTGGACTTTCGACTCTCTGTCCTAAATAAGGACTACCTTATTTAGGACAGAGAGTCGAAAGTCCACTGGGATATTTATGGCTACAATAGACTTAAAATTATGAACATGATGATGATTTTCGAACAAGGATGTAACGGATATCCGTATCTGCATCCGCAACTGCGGAGCATCCGCAACTGCGGAGCATCCGCATAAATTTTGATATCAATAAAACATCCGCTTCCTCAAGTTTTGATTTTAAAAGCTCCGCTTCCTCATAATTTCTATGGGGATGTGACCCCACCTACGTTGCTCGCTCAAATAGTGTTTTTTTTTAAACTCACTCCGAGCTAAATGTGCGGGCCGGAGTGTGAGTGACGCGTTCCTATTGCCTGAATTCGCAGTGTCCCTGTCCTATGACAGACGATCAGCCGCACGTGGCAGTGGTGGCATGATTGTGGTGACAGGTGTCAAAACAAGGGCAATTTTTCATATGACATCTGCATCCGCATCCTCAATAAGGAATTTTCCAATATCCGTATCCGATTTCCGTACCTCAAAAGGAAAAAACGGAACCCTTATAGGATCACTCGTGTGTCTGTCTGCACACGAAATACAGAGGAAATGGCAGGCTGTCACCTCCTTCTGCGAAGCGGTAATGCTCGCGAAGGAGGAGGCGGAACGCGTGAGGGAGAGGCAAAGTTCGCGCCCTCACGCCCCTAACCGCCGCAGGAGGAGACGCCCGGGGCGGGAATCGCGAGCCGATTTCCGGCCACCGTAGGCGCGGGCTTGCGGACGGTGAGCAATGGGTAGCTCGCCGTCCGATAAGGACCAAGCCCGGGTCGACGGCGCTTTGTGTTCCACGCGCGCCTCAAAGAGATGTCAGCAGAATTGACGGGGTCCGCTAGGGCTAGTGCCTGCCGGGGGTTCGAAGAAAACCGATAGGGAAATCGTGGCCCCCGGCAACAGGGCAACCGAAGGAACACGGGTGGATTTTAGTCAGTAAGAGTCAGACACGCCCTCCCGCTCCACCCAGAGCGGGAGAAGTTATTTGATAATTTCCCACCCAAAAAAAAAAAGGTGTCAAAACAAGGGCTATTTTTCATACGACATCTGCATCCGCACCCTCATCCGCATCCTCAATAAGGAATTTTCCAATATCCGTATCCTCATCCGCATCCTCAAACCTGATTATCTCGATATCCTCATCCGCATCCTCATCCGTTATACGACATCCGTTACAACCCTGTTTTCGAACTGAGTACCTAACTATAATTATTTGAAAAGATATTGGTGCCGATTCCCTTGTTCACAAACTAAACTAAATTTAAGTTCAGTGCATCTTTTTCTTTCTATTTCATTAAAAAAAGGACAGAGGATAAATTTTAGTTTAGTTCTGTCAAATTAATCAGCGCCTGTCACTCTCCATACAAGTTTAGACGTGATTAAAAACTTGCCGACTAAAATTACGTCAATTTACGTCAAGCGCTGATTAATTTGACAGGACTAAACTAAAATTTATCTTCTGTCCTTTTCTTAATGAAATAGAAAGAAAAAGATGCACTGAACTTAAATTTAGTTTAGTTTGTGAACAAGGGAATTGGTACCAATAGCTAGTGATGCTAACTTATTATCCAAACTAATATTAAAAATGTGAAAGTGAGTTTATTTGTTTATTTGTTACGTTTTGACGTTAAAACGGCTAAACAGATTTGGATGAAATTTGACACATGGGTAGACCATAACCTGGCTTAGGACATAAGATACTTTTTATCCCGATATTCCCACGGGATCGAGACTTATGCGGGTGAAACCGCACGGCGCAGTCAGTAGGTAATAAAGATAGTTTTTAAATTAGGTATGTAAATATTATCTTGGAAATTAAAATAGCTAGTTCATTACATAAACATAACAACAACTACATAACATCACGCCTTGTTTCCCCGAAGGGTTGGGCAGAGGTGTCCCTGTAGCAGGTACACCCACATTTCGCCAGTTATATTTAAGTTCCATGTAATAGGGGGCGAGCCTATTGCCATTCAACCGGGCACAAATCCAGACTCCGAGTTGCTACTGAGAAATTTCAAATAGAAAAACCCAATAACACTTTGCCCGACCCGAGAATCAAACCCAGGACCTCATGCTCAGCAGTAGCGCTTGCGACGACTAGACCAACGAGGCAGTCAGTCGAGGTAGTTAATTATTTATTAAATAATTAGTTAATTGTGTAATAATTTACTATTGTGTAAGTATAAGAATTGCCTGTGCTTGGGGGAGGCCTATGTCCAGCAGTGGACGTCTTTCGACTGAAATGATAATGATGATATTATGATGTTAATAAAAGATAAACTTGATATTGATTGAAAAAAAATCTTGTAGGTCACCTTGTTGGTCGTATTAGGACATAGAGAATCAACCTGGCGCCATCTTTTTATATGCGTGGGCGTCCCGGCAGTTGAAGTAATCTTTAGCAACGCCAGATCAAAGAAGATTTATTCTAATGCACGTATTGTAATAAATAGCAGGCGATTTACAGCTCATAAATTGTTTTTCCATCTGTAACAATAGCGTAATAACCAGACACTGCAATGCCAAAGGAATGATGTTTGAAATCAATAGCTATTTTCAGTAGGATGCGTAGGTGGACGCCTTAGCATATCATATTTAAAAAAATTCTAATAATTTCAAGTGTGGTCTGTGGTGCGTTTTATGATCTCATCATTTTATCTGTGTTGCCGTTTTGTTACCTGTTGTTTAGTGTTTGTGGTTTTTTCTGGGAAATCAGTGGGGAAATCTATTGTATACTGATTTATATTTTTGCTCGCGAATTGATTATATTCATATAAACCATTTTAGTACAAGGAAAATAACAACTATAATGACGCTTTTATTACAGAATAGTAAATTAATACAGACGCCAGCACATCAGACTACTACAATCTATCAAATTTATTTAATAGATTTTCAACTTTATCGCTGAAGTGTAAGGTTCAAAGTTGACTGGGAAAATTTGACAGTTTCGGGTAGCTTGATGTGCTGTCTGTCAAATTTATTTCATAGATTTTCAACTTTATCGCTGAAGTGTAAGGTTCAAAGTTGATAGGGAAAATTTGACAGTTTCGGGTAGCTTGATGTGCTGGCGTCTGTACATTATTAGATCATTGCTAATTACGTTATGAAATGTAAGAAATATAAATAGATACGTATTAAATAACATATGCCATAAAATTAATAAAACGATAACATAATTTTTAAACCAGGCTTTATTCCACAAATTATGCGATGCAGTATAACAATTTTCATTCATAAAGGCCTTATGTGGTACTGGCATAGCAGATCAATGGAAGACGTTTATAGTCTGTACCTAGAGCACAGAAATGAGGGAGATATGCCAATTGATATAGAGAAGTATTGATGTAGGGGTATGCACTTAAACGTCTTCATGTACTCAGTCAGAATAGGACTACACAGGACAGGACACACGTAGTCTACAGTTCCGCACCGTATGCATCGAACGGATGACATCCACTGTAGCTGCAGCAATCGGATTACTGACGCAACTGCCAGCAATCGGATTCCTGAGCATAGAATCGGTATTAACCACGGGATCATGCGTACGGTCTGTCTGATTTATGGACGCGAGTCTTTACTGGCCTCAGTATCCAAATGACGTTGCCTTCTTGTCTTCTCATCGATGTACATATTTGTGGTGGCTCGGCATTTCTTCTTCTTCCATTCTTGTCTATCAGCTGTTATCTCAGTATTCACCCCATTTCTAACCGAATCACTTCTTACACAACCCATTCATATTATAATTTATTTGGTCTTTCGCTACTCTTCGTACCAAATTCGGTAGCAACGTCCGCAAAAGTAGCGGCCACAGAGTCTGGACTTATGTCCGTCTTATGGCAATCATCATTTCAGCCAAAATACCTCCACTGCTGGACATAGGCCTCTCCCAAGCACCGCCACTTCGACCGGTTCTGTGCTTCCCGCATCCAGCGGATTCCGGCGGCCTTTACAAGATCATCGGTCCACCTTGTGGGATGTCTTCCATCGCTACGTCTTCCGGTACGCGGTCGCCACTCCAGAACCTTTCTACCCCATCAGTCAGCTTCTGCGAGCAATGTGCCCTGCCCATTGCCACTTAAGTTTGGCAATTCTTCGGGCTATGTCGTTTACCCTGTTTCTCCTGCGGATCTCTTCATTTCTGATGCGATCACGTAGGGAAACTCCAAGCATAGCCCTCGCCATTGTCCTTTGGGTGACTTTGAGCTTTCTTTTAAAGCTCACTGTAATGGCAATAGGCTCACCGCAATATTGTGGCGAAATGTGGATATAGGTATTACACAGTGTACATTACGCCTTGTTTCCCCGAAGGGTTGGGCAGAGGTGTTCCTGTAGCAGGTACACCCACATTTCGCCAGTTATGTTTAAGTCCCATGTAATAGGGGGCGAGCCTATTGCCATCAACCGGGCACAAATCCAGACTCCGAGCTGCTACTGAGAAATTTCAGATAGTAAAACCCAATAACACTTTGCCCGACCCGGGAATCGAACCCAGGACCTCATGCTCAGCAGTATTGCTTGCGATGACTAGACCAATGAGGCAGTCTTTTAGGCATTATTACACAGTGTAATAATACCTAAAATGCTGTGTAATTTACACCGCTCTGCATACACTATCGAAAACTACAGGCATTATGATATGGAATGTGCTAACCGTTCGGTTTGAATAAGGAAATGCAACGGCCATTCATCTATTAATACGGAATCGAATGCAAAGTTCAGAAACGTGCCTTAGTTTTGTATGTCAGACACTTCAGAACGACAGAACATGTCCCGATCTAATAAATACTGTTGACGGAACAGAGTATGAACCCTATACATAATTTGCATGACTTGTCGCTTAACTCCAAATATTGAAAGTTTGAAAACCTATTTGATTTAAACTGAGCGCAAGCAGTAAATTCGCGTATTGAATTTACTGCTTCATTTCGAATGTCATATGCCCGATGGCCAATTCCCCGAAGTAATTAGATCGAACGTCCGAATTGCCGAAATTCCAGAGCATCGAAATACCACAATTGCTAATAGCCATTAGATCGAGCGTCTGTTTTACCGAAAAGCCATTGCAACGAAAAGGACTATCATTGCAATGGCTTTTCGGTGAAACGGACGCTCGATCTAATGGATAAGACATCCATCGAATGTTTATTAGATCGAAATGCCAGTAAGTATATATGAAGTACCGTGCCGTGAATAAAAGTCACCGAGACACCGACCAAGCAGCTCAGTTGTTGTCGCGAGTAGCTAGAACCTAGGCCTTCACCAGGAAATCCATATGTAAAATACTGGTATTCAGCTGCAACCAGTTAGGATTGGAAGCCGACCCCAACGTAGGCTAGGCAGATTGATTGGACGTGTAACTGCCAGTAGCCACCCAATAACATAAAACTTGACAAATCTTCGATAGCATATCCTCCTTGCTTCATAGTTGTGAGGGTATGAGGAAGACCAGCTATAGTATGCCAAGGATGTTGACATTACCATAACTCAAGTAAAACAAACAACGTGATGGGTATATTTTTGTTCACTTTATTTTTAATGTCTTTGAAAAAGCAATTTTTACCTTGTGTATGTCCGAATTCCTCAAACTCTTCGACTTAAATTCGACTTGTATCTCTCGCTCTTTTCGTATCTAAGTGAAAGTGACAGAACAAAGTGAAGTTCATATCTTTTGAATATTGTGAGTAGACCCAGCACAGTTCTCGGCATTAAAAAATTATATTAAAAAGTTACTTTGTCTCACACTCGCAGCAAAATCGAATTTTGCTCACTGTCTGTATTCAGCAAAACCTGCTTGTTTGAGGTGCTGAGGTGAAAAGAGAATTTTATTATAATGGTTTGATTTTAATGGTACTTTTATTTTCACCATCCACGCCTATTACGCCGATGACGCCGCCGCCGCCGACAAATTAAACGTCAGACGCCGCCGCCGGTAAAAGACACATCGGGGCACACTTCTAGTACCTACCTAATTAAACTTATTATCATTCAACCAAAAGATGTCCATTGATGGATATCCTGTCGAACAGGACAGCCCCATGTCCAGCTCTTCTTACATCCAGCGGATTTCTCAACCTGTAAATTCTCCTCATTAAAACTCTTAAAAATTTTAGTTCCACATTATCCTCTGCGACATAATCGTATATATTGTGTATGCCTATAAACTTATAATCCAAAAAAATACAAATATTTATGAAACGTGTCTGCGAATTAATTTCTTCCATATAATAATATGAGGCATCACGGTTTACTCTACCTTTTGAAGTTGTGTACCTTATATATGTCATTGGTTGGCAAACAGTCGAAAACACCGTCAGCCGTTCGTCCCGGCTATCATTCGTAGATTTTCTGAAAACAGTAATTACCTACAGGTAGTCAGAAGCCCGAAAGTCTGACAACCAGTCTATGGGTTTTGATCGTGCATTACGCAATTAGGGTATAGATTCTAATTCAGATTTTCTGGTCTGAATTTGCAATGCCAATGCAAAAAATAATCGTATGAACCGTTAATTGCAAGCTAAATTAAGTCTAATTATACTTTGCAATGTAGGTATGATGAATCTCTTTGCATAATAAACTAAGATCTCACCAGACGGATGATTAACGTTTTAGTGCTAATGGCGTTAATTCCACAGTTCTGATTGAAATTCCTATTGTATATCTTCATTGCCGCATGCAAGGGCTTTTTGAGTTTTACTGCAGGTAAGGAAATTCTCAGGTTATTAACAATATTGAAAACCAGAATGTGACATGTTGTGGTGCCCCAAATGCATTTAATAAAGGATCCCGCAGATCCCGGAGACTTATGGAGGTGTACTGTACCTACACCATACACCACAACCTAACACTTTGTAAAATACAGGAGTGAAGTAAGGTATCTTTGTCCTTCTGGTTAAAACCACCTAACTTCACATTGTAATAAAGTCATTGCTTAAATTGGCAAAAGAACTTTTCTAATACAAGAAATCTTTTCCGTAGAGCACCAACTTAAGGATCGTTTTCAAAATTTATATACATTTTGTTGTAATTATGTGCACCAACTTGTTGGTAAAATAAAATAAAATACAGTTCGAAATGTAAACATATAAATCAACATTCAGACTAAGTAATTAGTAATAAAAAAGCAAGTATAGTCTTTTTTTAACATGGAAATTGGTTCTATTGCTTTAAAAAACTAAATTTATTTCCTGACATAATTTGTTTCCCACTCAAAATTGCTATGTAAACAGGCGCGCGTATTTCAAAAATGCAGCAAATAATAAATAATGCAGGCACTGTTTTGTCAGGTGAAGGGGTAAGTTACTATGAAATATACTTTATCTAGGTACTCAATATTCGAATTATGAACTTCAAAACGAGTTTATATTGACATACTTTATAAACACAATACCGAAATTTAAAAATAGAATCAGATTATAACACTTTTTCTCTAACAAAATAATGCTATAATTTTTTTTATACCATTCCCCCTCTAAAAAGCTTATTTTATTCACTGTAAACAGTGAATAAAAAGCACTTTTAATCACTATTTTGGTATTTGAATTTAGATCACCAATGGTGCCGATTCTCTTGTGCACAAACTAAACTAAATTTAAGTTCAGTGCATCTTTTTCTTTCTATTTCATTAAGAAAAGGACAGAAGATAAATTTTAGTTTAGTCCTGTCAAATTAATCAGCGCTTGACGTAAATTGACGTAATTTTACTCGGCAAGTTTTTAATCACGTCTAAACTTGTATGGCGCTGATTAGGCGCTGATTAATTTGACAGGACTAAACTAAAATTTATCTTCTGTCCTTTTCTTAATGAAATAGAAAGAAAAAGATGCACTGAACTTAAATTTAGTTTAGTTTGTGCACAAGAGAATCGGTACCAATATATTCGACCTCGATCTCAATGCTATACAACCTCCGTGCGATTAATTTAACCTTCCTTTTTTGGAACGAAGTTCTTCAACGCGGCTTCAACTTTCAGAAATCGTCACGCTAAAAAGTGTTAATATTTGTGACTGTCTTCTTCTAATTCAAAGAGAAAGAGAGAGAGAACGCTGGCAGAAAAAACAAAAGAAAAGAGTAAAGTGATTACTGTGTTGTGGAATAAAATTATACACATCGGCCCGAGTACACTGTATGCCGTACGAGTCTCGAGAGAGAGAGAAAGTGTAAATTAGGTCAAAATGAAAATCCAAGATGGCTGTTCAGATTTTTTTTTAATTTTTCGTCATGGGTATCGTTTTCATGGTTTTCGAGGGTGTTAAAGCCGATAGAGGGGTCGAAATGTAAATCCAAGATTGCGGTTCTGAATTTTTTTTGAATTTTTCATCATGGGTATCGTTTTCATGGTTTTCGAGGGTGTTAAAGCCGATAGTGGGGTCGAAATGTAAATTCAAGATGGTGGCTCGAATTTTTTTTGAATTTTTCATCATAGGTATCGTTTTCATGGTTTTCGAGGGTGTTAAAGCCGATAGAGGGGTCGAAATGTAAATCCAAGATTGCGGTTCTGAATTTTTTTGAATTTTTCATCATGGGTATCGTTTTTATGGTTTTCGAGGGTGTTAAAGCAGATAGTGGGGTCGAAATGTAAATTCAAGATGGTGGCTTCGAATTTTTTTTGAATTTTTCATCATAGGTATCGTTTTCATGGTTTTCGAGGGTGATAAAGCCGATAGTGGGGTCGAAATGTAAATTCAAGATGGTGGCTCTGAATTTTTTTAAATGTTTCGTCGTAGGTATCGTTTTCATGGTTTTCGAGGGTGTTAAAGCCGATAGTGGGGTTGAAATGTAAATACAAGATGGCCGCCCAATTTTTTTTAAAATTTTTCGTCGTGGGTGTCGTTTTTATAGTTTTCGAGGGCGCTACGCCGATATGAGGTCAAAATGTAAATGCAAGATGGCGACTGCAAAAACTTTATTTTTGTTTTAAATCATACGTAAGAAAGAACTCGTTTCTGACGGGGGTCCCACGACCGCACACGTTTTTCTTAATTAAATGTTTATTTTCGCTTAAATCTTTCTTTTTCTCGTAGTCATGGTATAAAGTATAGTATGCAACTCTTGAATAAAACGGATTTATATCGAGGGCCATGAATCACTCGCGTCGCTTAGGATTCTAACACTTGAATCACTCGCTATGCTCGTGATTCAATCATCATGAATCACTCCCTACGGTTGTGATTCAATCGTTAGAATCCTTCACTTGCTCGTAATTCATCTATGGCCCTCGCTTTAAATCCGTCCTTTATTCACTAATTGCATAATATACTATTTTCTATTACGATACAGGGCTAATCCAAGAAGTTAATATCACCAAGGAGATTCCATCAACTTTTGTAGTGGAACGTTTAAGCGGGGGAGCAGCACCCGCTGTAGCGCATGTGCGGTGATGTGCTGCTGCAGGCGACATTCATTTGTTTTGTAGTACTGAGTTTCGTGGGATTTTTTCATTTATTCTTGATCTTAAAATTTGATATTTTATTTAGTATTAGGTTCAATCCCAATGTATGAGAGTAGATAAAGTAGTGTATGAAACTGCACATAACTAGGTATTAAAACATTTGTGTGATACTATTAAAAACCTCGCCTACGGCTCGGTTTTTAAACACACATTTATGCAACAGTTTCATAAACTACTAATATAACACTATAATTTTAATAAACCATTTATTTATTTGCTCATAAACACGTGTCTCATATTCCATTCCATTGTGTGTCTTGTAACTTGGATTTTTTATATTACATACACACATACATACATAAAATCACGCCTTCTTCCCATGGGGGTAGGCAGAAACTACAGAACGCCACCTACTACGATCCTTACATAATCATTAATAGAAATAAATTCCAAATTTAGTATGGCAAATCGAGTATTTTTATTGATGGATAATGAATGACAACCACCAGTTATAAGACCACCGGACATCATTCTTTTAGATGCATTTTTAACGGGGGTACCATGTCACCCCAATTAAGTTTTTTATACTTTGTTTGTTCTATAAGATGGTTGATTATGTTCCTTTAAATAACTAATTACTGACGATCTCGTTTGACCACAGATATCGCCTCTTAAAGGCTCCCGCAGACAAGTGCGACGCAACGGCGCAATGCGTGATGCGTATTAAATCCACATCACTCTTCTCTGGAGACCAGAGGTCGATAGAGGGCCGAGTCGTGTACCTTGCGACATGGGCGTACCCAGGATTTTTTTAGGGGTGTGGCAGGAGTAAAAAAACTCTACAATAAGTAATAGGAATTTGTCTCGATAAAACTATAACTGCGAAAACACGCTCGATTCTTCGATACTTACTGCATTGTTAGGTGCGGTAATTTTGAATTTTTTCAAATGAATTATTATTTTTGTTACTTATTAAACCAAAACTTTTAACTTCGGGTCAGGGACCAGGGTGGGGCAGACCCATGTCTTGTGATGCTTGCCAGGGCCAGTTGAGGTTTCAGTGAGTCGGAACCGGGTGCCGCATAGTTCACGGTGAGTCAGAACTGTCTGTGGTGGTGCCCCAGTAAGTCAGATATGGTACAGCGCCGGGTTAAGGCTGACTGCTGACGCCGACCAGGAGAGGGCTGAAGGGCTCTACTTGTGAACCGGCCGAACGTGTAGTGTGCTATGCCAAGGGTGCTGATGAAACTGAGTGATGACCAAGTATGCGCGTCCGCTGCATGCGCTGGTAGTCAGGATACCCGTTGACTGACGCCGTGGGTGCTGGCTGGCTGTGTGACTCGCCGCTTGAAAGCTTAAGGAAGTGATGACCTCTATAACTGCATCAATGTAAATCAGTCAAAATATAAGCATCCACATTTACTACCTACACAAAACTTTCCTCACGACCGTACCTCATGCCTACAAAGCATATTAAAAACAAAAGAAATGCTAACTAGCAACACATCCTGGTCAAGCTGATTTACTTTAGAAAAGGTAGCAGGAGTTGAATATAAAATTAACGTTTATGTTTCAATAAGGTGGGGTTCAAACTGATGCATGTTCATGTTAGTTGGCAGTACAGGACATGCTCCATATCCATCCAACTGTGCTTCTTCTTTCTTTTTTGTGTGGTTAGTGACTAACCTGGTGTCAGTTTTTATGCTACTGTTCGGTATAGGGCGGGTAAAACACAAAACGGAAACACAAAGTTACTGGTAATAGAGCACTTATATTACTTTTCAGTTATTGTACATAAACTCGCACAACAGTTCACAAAACCGACACAATAGAAACTAACGTAAAGACTTTAAAATAGGACTAAACCGAATTTGGCGGGAACGCCCGAGCGATTTGGCATACGTCCGCGCTCACTGGTGTTTCGAGGGCACTCATTCGACTGGCGCGGCGACCCCACGCGTCGGCAGGCGAGCGCGCGAATAAAAGGCGGCCCCGCGCATGCGTACAAGGCAAGCATGATGAACATTGCTTCTGTGGCGCGGGGTTGCCTTTTCGTTTCGCGCGAAATTCAAACTTAAACTAACATTCTTTATTACATAAAACGAGTGAGTTGCCTACAGCTACCTTGGCTTCATATGCTGACGAGAAATATCTCTCAGGCATGCCGGTTTCTTGACGATAAAACTGTACTATAGTTTGACCAATACCGCTGTACCGCGCCTTAGCAATACGCGGCGAGGCGGGGGGCAGTGTTGACCAATGAGCGGCGGGCGGGACGCCGTGCGCCGAGAGCTTTGACGATTTAGCGGCCTGCACTGCTCCCCCGTCCCGCCGCGCGCCTTCCTAAGGCGCGGTACAGCGGTATTGGTCAAACTATAATTCCTAACGGGGTGTCCTACATGAGCGACGAATACGACACGACGCGATGCAACGCGATGCTGCGAACGCGACGAAAGCGATCAACTCAACGGCATACCTTGCTTGCGGTCTATATCGTCGCCCTTCCCGCTAACTGTCATAAATAGCAATTGATATTTTTCCAGGGCAACAGTTTTTCGGTCGGGCGCTACAATCATGTTAATATAGTTGCGATAACTGTGGCTTTATTAATGAATTAATAACTTTTTATAAATAGCTCTTGACTTAATCTTTAACTCACTAACTGTAGATGTGTGCACATACGACAGGTGGTGAGAATAGTATTTCCCTCAAACAAAACTCACGCAAAACAAAATACGTGATTATCTTCTAAACGGTAAACGACACAGACACGACGATTAGAGAGAACTTTTTCGAACGTAGGTAATTTCAGTGCAGGTACGTCAGTTTGTGAGATACGATAGTTAGCGGGGAGGACGACGATATGGCAGTCTGCAGCGAGACGCGACGTAACGCGTACTTGTTTTGAGAGCAACCAGACGCGACACCACAAAATTGTACTATACTTCTCCGTGAATCGAGAAGTCATGACAAAAATCACGTAGGACATTTGTCGCATATAGTATCGCGTCGCATTGCATCGTGTCGTGTGGCGTCGCGTCGCGTCATATTCGTCGCTCACGTAGGACACCCCGTAATAAGGGACCTCGTGCGCGACACTGTCGCAGCCACCACCCTTGCTGCAGCGTCCTAGTAAACTACATACGTTGGAGTCGGCTTCCAGTTTAACCGTATGATACTGAAAACCGAAATTTGTGCCGATTTTGAACCGATTTTGTATGACTGCTTATTTGACCTCACAACCCAGGTATAGTATGTCGCGTTGAAAATGACGCGCCCCACTACCATATTTTACGTACCTACACGGCGCCGCGGCTTGTACATCAAATGCGGTAATGGGGCGCGTCATTTCAGAGTGGACAAGCTATATACTGTGAAACACGATACCTCTTGGAAAGGCTCATGGGTTTTTTTTAGGTATGGCATATCGCAGTTGACCTGAGATCATGACTATTTAACCGGGCTTTCCTACGCTACTACACTTAAAACCTCCAGCCAGGGGTTATTCAACTATGGTAATTAAAAGTAGGTGAACGCTCACTAAGGGCACCCCCTGTGGGGTACAAACCTCGGCTTAGGGCGTCAACCGGAGGGAGGACATCAAGGATGGGACGGACTCGGGGAATTTAACTGTGAGCTTTTTCTTAATATTTTAATATAGGCATATTTTTGATTATGTTTATATTACATAGTGAAATTAATTTGTAAAGTTATGTCTAACTTTAAATAACAAATCTTTTAGTATACGTGCTTTATTAAAATACCTTTTGTTTTACGTGTAATAAATTAATAATGCGTCTAATTTGGGACAGCGCTCCTTGATGGGTGAGTCCTATTACTGGCTGGACGTACGACGCGTTGCGTGAGCTCAGTACAGAACACGCAAGCTAACCATTCAAGGTCACTGTCATATATCTGCGTCTTAACTTTAGCAACTCAGCGTTCAAGTAACGTATTGTAATCCAAAATACGCACCGCGCACTTCGACACACGCACGACCTGCCGTCTGCCTAGTTGCGGGTAAAATGTGCTTTATAATATTATATAAACGTCCGCATCTCGGATGGAACTTCAGCCACCAAGGTTGCGTCCCCGACCAGTACCCTAATTGCGTAACTTATTTTCGTAAACGATTTATTTCATTTTGACAGTTCAACAACATTCATTGTGTTATTTACGTTGTTGAGCAATTTTTTTTTTTCAATTTATGGTACAATGGATTAGCAATGTTTCAAATCGAAACAAATTGTGATTGATCGCAGTTGGGTACAGTTGTGGTCGTGGCCACGTAGTGCGCATTAAATATCATGTAACCAATTAAATATGCTCTTGTTTGAACTCGGCTTAATTTTACATGAAAATTAAACATGCTTACTAACTTAACTAGTAATAAAGTACGCATTGTTAAGAAGAACTGTGCTGTCGGCAGTAGCAGAACATCGCTATATTTACATGAAGACAATATGTCTGTCTTCGTGCGTATTGCAGAGGAGCATTTTAACTGACTTTCTAAAAACTTTTTGTACCTACTTCTAATGATAATCGCCTTTTTTACCGACTTCAAAAAAGGAGGAAGTCCTGTGTTCATCTGTATGATTTTTTTTATGCATGTTCATTGATACTTTCGTTAATTGTGGACCGATTTCGAAAATTATTTTTTCATTTGGTAGTTTTTTCCACTTAGTCTACGTGGATCATGTTATAGTAACTTCCTCTCTTTTTTTTTGCTTTTTCTTTACATAGCAGGTAGTGGTGTTGGAATTTATGTGCAGTGCCACAGCTAAAAAGTGAATAATAGAAACTTTTTACAAAAAAAAAACAACTGACTTCCAAAAAAATACTTTAAAATTCAAAAGTCATTTATTCAAACTAGGCTGAGAATCAGCACTTTTCGAACGTCAAAATTACATAAGACAGTCCCCCAAAAACGCCCACCCTTCACCACTTCCTAATGCCTTTAGCTGGGAAGAAGAAGTGGCGCAACAAACTCGGAACTCTCTTAATTTCAAAAGTCGGTGGCAAAAAACGAAAATTTATACAAAACCAAAGACACCGACTTAAAACAAATTATTTTTCTCTTTGTATTGTTTTTTTTTTGGAAGTCCGTTGTTTTTTTTTTACTTCCTTGTGTTATCGTGATGCCGTGACGTGGACGTCCATGGTAATATTATATTCACGTTAAAAATTATAAAAGCGCACATTCGCTTATCTCACAAATCGCCAATATTAAATACTTCTATAACAACTGATACAATATTAACCATATAACGTAATAGATGAAACGGTTTGAACTCTGAAAGGGCCGCCATCTTGTTTCCATCTGTCAACGGGCGGTAAACGGTTATTATTCGAACTCGATTTGAAACAATAAAGAATTTAATAAATAGGTTAGCCATATTATAGTTATTTGATGGGGAACCTTGGCATTATTATCGATGTTCCTTTCGTGAAACAGCCTTTTAATATCTGTAGATTTTATGTTTCTGTTTATCGATGCTACGAATGGTATACTTTATATCTTCTAGTTTCCCATTGCTGAAGAGACGGCAGATAGCAATAACAGCTGTTTTCTATCTTATACGTATTTATGACCACTTATTACAATGTGTAATTCAGTATATTTGACTTTCGCTCAATCTCATTACTTATCGTTTTTTTCGTATATTAAATTGTTTAATAATGTTCTGATTTACTTGAAAAAAAAAACGAGTTAATAAAATAAAAAAAATCTGATCGTTTTGCTTAAGTACAATTAAGAGGGCCCTTCCCGGGCCGTCTATCATCAACGCGAGCATGGTCGAAAAGCTCGTTGTTTCATCCAGCGCAAGTGAGAACTGCTAACAAGCAAGTGAGAACGCGATAATGTTGTACGACTAATAGTGTGCGAAAATTTCATAAAACTTGTTTCAGGAGATACGTGTTTTTGAGTAAGCCTTACAAGTTTGTGAAATAAATGTCTGTCATTTAGAATCTCCATTACATGTGCGAGGTTTCTGTGATTTTTTTTTTCTTTACGGCCAAAGTTCAGGTAAAATTTGTGCAAAAAAGAAGATTTTTGGAGACATTCTGAATTTGTTTCTCCAAATTTTTTATTTTTTGCTTTGAACCTAGATATAGTGCACAAGATACCTAAAAGTTTAAAATTTTCAAAAAAAGATGTGTTACGAGGCAATAATAACGTACGAGTGTTTGTATGAAAAGTATGACGGGTTGGCCGCTCTTAAGAAACCATATTATTATTCCTTTTATTTCATTTTTAAACATATTATTTACATTTTTAAATATTCATATAAAAACAAAAAAAAATAAACATTTAAAAATATTTTATTATTATTTGTTTTTATGTGTTTACATATCTCGGGGCCATGGGGTCCCGGTCCTTTGGAAGGCGTACGAGGGGCCGAAGCCAACTCGCAGAGGCCCCTTAGACGTTTTTAATGAAATGAGGTACCAACCGACGATTATCCCTGTTCGCACTATGCCAGTGCAGCCAAGGACAACCCCCGATTAGTGTAGGACTATTGTAAGATATGGAAACAAAGATATCGGACTATGGGTTTGGGTTGCTAAAGTGGACTGGTCACCTGGAACTATGGAAGGACTATGGCCCCTGCCTGATCTATGTTTTATATGCACACGGATAAAATGGCAGGAGGTGACTTGCACACTCAATAATGGGCCCCCGAAAACGGTCGCTAGCACATAGTGTCGTAGCGACAAGGGGGCAACACGTCCTGAGGTGCTTATGAGGAGTGGAGAGGTATTTCACGGCTATCAAGACAATCCCGGAAGAACGGTCAAGATCCCTACCAGCATCTTACTGGAATACTTCCTTCCTCCGAGCACGTTTGCTCTCAAGAAAATATAATACGTGATGATTAATTAATTATACACGAGAAAAAGTGAACATTGTAGGCTGCTATATCTATCTCCCTTTATCTCGTGTGAATGACTTTAATGGACGGAATAATAAGGCCTGAAACTGCGTTAAGCGAACGTCCGCGCGGTTCCATACAAAAGTGCCCCGTTACGGGGACACGCGCGGGCGTCCGTCGCGGGGAAACGAGTCCCGCGCTCGCGCCACGTGACCCGCCTAATATATTAAGTTCTTCATCAACACGACTGTGCATGCACACCGTTAAAATGGAACTAGCGACACTGCGTAAATAAAATAATCCGTTCTCCGGAACGGCGGCCGTCGCGTTCCCACGGAGTCCATAAGCGTGTCCATGCGTGTAGACACGCGACGGGTGTCCGTCGCGGGCGCCCGCTTAACGCAGTTTCAGGCCTAAAGGCGCTGCTCCACAACAGCCCACGGCTAAGCACTAAGGCTGTGCGCACTTTGGACGCGTTTTCGTACGAATTTTACTCATGCGAACACGCACGAACGATCCCGACCTTCCAAGTACAAAGGGAGCGCGCAGACTGCGTGCGAGTTAGTCGTACGTATAATTCCAACGTCCGAAAACAATCCGAAATATTGGGAATTTTCGTGCGTTCAATGGGATACCACCGGAAAACTACATATTCGACGGAGAAAAACATATTCAGTGTGCGCACTGAATTCTTACGACCATCACGAACATACTTTTACGTACGATTCAAATTCGTGTCAAAAGTCGCGCGGCCTAATACGTGGCTGTCAAACAAATGAACCGCGCAACTGACATAATGATTTCAGTATTTGACATTATATACCTACAATTTTCTATATTTTTTTTAAATCAAATTAGATTTGTTACAGCTGACTACAGCTGTAACATGCCACTAGGCAATCATGTCATTTGGTTTAAATAGGTCCTTATTTTTATTTTTTTGTTTATCTTTTATATAGATTCTTTTCTTTTAGATTTCGTGAATGTGAGAACGTTGTAGGCTGTAGACTTGTGGACCATTTTCTATTTTACTAAGTACCTGGTACTTGTTGATAGGCCTACACTGTCCCCCCATACCTATTAACACTGTAATTTGAAAACATTGTAGAATCAATTTATTTTGAAAAGAGTAACCGTGGAGTTTCTTGCCGGCTCTTCTCCATAGGAAGCGACCAATTGGAACCGTGCACCTAGCTTCTGACGTTTCATAAGTGCCCTTGTAGGTTTATGTGAAATAAAATATTTTGATTTTGCTAACGTGTAACCTTTCCGTGTACTACATTAAAACGGTCGACTAAAAACAGTGAGTAAATAGTGTGGGGTAGGCATAGATATAACGATAGTTCTAAATAATACATCTTTCTGTAAATCGTTAGGCAGGGCCGTTGTCTCTGGCCACCAATGCTCTCCCAACATTACCTTCCTTCTTGGTTCACGGGTTCACCCCAGTCGGGCAAAAAAACAAAAATATTAATTAATTTACCTAATTTTTATTCCCAAAAGTCTGTTGCGATTGCGTTTGTGAGTTATAGAAATACAGATATTTGTAAAACTGGCTATATCGAGCTTTGTCCAATAAGTGTTTGCTAATAGCTTTGCACATTTTGTCTTTAGAAGTATTGAATTCGACGCTATCTTCGAAAGTGTTGGCGATGTCCAAGATGTCCTGCGCTGTTTCATCGTTAGGGTTTTCTTCAACGAAGTACCTGGAACGTTTACAATAATAACTTATTAAACTCACGAAGGTGTTATGAAGAGGGGTAAAGAACAGGCCGACTTTACATTCCTGTAAAGTATCATTGAAACCTTCGTCTTTAGCCTCTTGCTTGGGCACAATCAGATTACATAACATCCCAATTGTTAAGCAGAGGTATAATGTAGACCCACATTTTGTCAGTTACGTCAAAATTTTATGTAAGGGGGCAGCCTATTGCTATTAACCGGGCACAAATTTGGACTTCAAGATGCTAGTGACTGAGAAATCCCTGGTGGAATAACTCAATAACAGACTGCCCGGCCTTAGAATCGAACCTAGGACCTCATTTGCAGCAGTCAAACAGACAATAGAGAAATTTAGAAGTATGAGGAACAGGGTATAAAGTTCACTCATCCTCTATAGAAAACAGGATCCTCCGACCAGACGGGTCTGGCCAACGGTTGAAGTCGGAAAGTTATATATGTCGGATCCGGTCTAATGATCGACGACGATCGATGGTACTAATGTACGGACACGAAACGAATCGCAACCGCGCCACTAGCGACATCAAGAATGATTTACCGACACCAAAAAAGGCGCGCTTCTACAGAGTCGTGATGTTTTAAGGCCAAGGCGAGGAGGGCAAGGAGCCTCTGGTCGCATTGGAGTCAAGACGTCGCGGAACTGTTCTCGATTCGTGGTGCTCAATTATTGTGTTAGTTGTTATTTGTGATCATTTTGTTAATTGGTGATTTTAATAAACGCCGTCGCAAGCAGTGTGTGTATAATTTAGCTAGTGTGATTAATTTGATAGTAAATTAAATGTGATCTGAACTGCAAACTGTTTTTCTATTGCGCATTAACCAACACTACCCACACTACGCCCACAGTAGTTAAAATATCGCTGATAATAACGAAAGTCACATACCCGTCTCCGACATATATATGTTGCTCGCGCGGTAAACTTTAATTGCGCGATGCAGGATTTTGTGTTACGTCAGGTCTTTGATGCGTAGTTCGCATGTGGCGATGTAGATGTCGCTACAAGTACAATCTAGAAAGGCCACGAAAACTCACCTTAAACAGTTCCTCATGTAAGTGAAATGTTCCAGAAAGCAGGAACAAGGTCCAAACTGGACAAGCAGAGGCGTCATAGACGTAGGCGAACCGACGGCGTCCAAGACTTCATGCCTCGACTCACTACGCCGCCTCGACTTGTCCACATAAGTCTCTTCCAAGGCTCGCTCCCCAAACTTCTTCAAATACAGCTTCCTAATCAAAGTTGACGTCATGACTGGCATTTGTTTGTTGACGTTCATCTCAAAGGTTCTCTTGTTGTACTCCTCGTGTTGCTTGTCTATTGCCACGTCTCTTTTCACCTCTGTGATGATGGACTCAAGGTCTTGAGTCAAGGATAGGGTGTCGATTTTCTTACATAGTGTTTGGATGAACCAAGAGCCGTACAGTTCGTTTCTGGAAGAATTCAAGGATTGATTTAGAATGCTGAACTTCACTGTTAGTTGAGTTAAAAATAATTAACTGTTGAACAAATTAGAACATGTACAGGGTGTCCCTGGAAGTATGGATCAAATAGGGTTGTGGACAAGGTAATTTCCAAACTTTTTAGGCCTGAGAATACCAATGTAATTTTTTACGGTTTAAAAGTTATAACCAATTTTTGTTTTTATCACTCACTCCGCATAGTTCTCATAGAAAAAAAATCCTTAATATTATAAATACGAAAGTAAGTTTGTTTGTTACGCCTTCACGCTAAAACGGCTGAACGGATTTGGATGAAATTTGGCACATATATAGATGATGCCCTGGAAAAGAACATAGGACACTTTTTTTTATGAGGATGAAACCGCGGGGCGCAGCTTGTCATTAATAAAAGTCTGGCAGTACTATATATATTTCTTTTTTCAGGACATTGTAGAAGAGTAGGCCTATCCTGTGGTAATACTTTTACGTGGCTAGAAAACATGTCTTCAATAATAAAAAAAAACATTTACTGCAAAAGTTTCGGTCTGGCAAAAATTTTACTAAATTTTCGAGCGGTTTTCATAGGAAAAAGTTGCACTAGCGAAAGTTTACCACTTGCTAGAAAAACTTGTCCAAGTCATAGTGATTCTTTGGAGGTATCACTTTTCTATGAAACAGCAAATTTTTTTTTAAATAACCGACGAATGGGGAACGAACCGAACGAACGAACGAAGGGGTGTTCAGAATCATGTACTGAATCCATGGTAACAGTTTTCGCGTCAATGCCTGCCACCCTGTATAATTTTTTCATTATTTTGCTTATACTGTTACAGAATATCCTGATACTCAAAACCTATGGAATCCTAGTGAGTACCAGTGTAGTATGTAACATGGTGCAATTCTTGAACAATTTCATTTTATTTATTTTAATCTCATTAGGTACCTGTGCGAAGCGCGGCCTGGGTAAGAACTATGTAGGATCAGCAAGTCAGATTCCACTGGCAGGATGTATGGCTCCAAGTCTTCTTCATCCAGGTCCTTGCGAATCTTGCCTGAGTGGAAGACTGGGATACCTGTCATAATTTTAGTACCTCGGCACGCCTGAAAATGGAAACGTTGATGTTTATACGGGATAGAAGATCATAGCTTTCTCATATCGTTGTAATTTGAGTTTTTAGACGTGGCGTTGGAAGGTCTCTCACAAGGTGGATCGATGACCTTGTGAAGGCCGCAGGAATCCGCTGGATGCGGGAAGCACAGAATCGGTCGAAGTGGCGGTGCTTGGGGGAGGCCCATAAAAATACAAAAAAACAGAAGTGGCATCGTCTTGCAATCTTGCAAATAAAATTTCATTTCATTTAATTTCATTTCGTTTCATTTCATTTCATCGGGTGTCTGTGTCCGCGCGCCATGATCAAAATGCTCATGGTATAAGCAAATGGCCGTCTCCGGGAACTAGTGCGCTTTCGACCGCGATCGTGACAACATTTAAGAATACCGTGTTGTTCAGTGGTTTCTTGTAAAAATCGAAGCCAAACTAAAATCTTTATAAATCATGGAACCATAACAGGAGAAGTAAGTATTTTACTATATTTGTCTTGAAATTCATGAAAAACAACAAATCGTAAAATATTTCATGCCTGTACTTTCTTATATCTATGGGGAGGCCTATGTCCAGCAGTGGACGTCTTTCGGCTAAAATGATAATGATGATAACGAGTTTTTGGAATTATCTGGAGTATCAGTAGCAACATGCATCCTTACATTTAAACGTTATCCTGAACAACAGTTACCAGCTGATTATTCTTGAGTGCGTCAGACTTAGGCCATTTTTATAAAAACGACAATAAATTACACAATACAGATGCAAAATTGCGTTTTATCGTTTTATTTATTATCAAAATAATATCATTTATAGAATACAGAGTTCCGCTTTAATTTAGGTAAATCAAAAATAAACAAACATCAATGATTCATTCGATGAAAGTGTCTTTGTCTTTTCAAACTTTGATAAAAAACAAAATATAATGACGAATCGTTCAAGTATTCTTATCGATATCAGATGTTTTGCGATCGAGGCCATTATTGGAGATGATTAACAATCGTCACAAGGCCGGAAGCAAATCTCACGAGGTTGATACTTTATTCATGGTTCTGAGAAGTTTTAACGGATCTTTATATAATATACTTATGCGATAAACTAGACAAATTCGTATACGCAATAAAACGTCTACGATCAACAGTGTCCGTAGACGCAGCAGTCACTGCATATCACGGATACGTATCGTCTGTGCTATCATATGGTCTGATATTATGGGGCAACTCCGTTGAAGTATTAATGGCATTTCGGGTACAAAAGAAGTGTGTTAGGGCAATATCTGGCGTCTGGTTTTTGGACAGCTGTAAACCGTTATTTAAAAAACTACACATATTACCTTTACCCTGCATGTACATCAAAGAACTATGTATGCTAGTGAAACAATATCCGCAATATTTTCGTATGCAATCAGAAGTCAGTCACAAAAAGGCTACTGCTAGGAAAAAGTACAAACACGAACTAAATATACCTCAATGTAGATTACAAATGTTTAGGAGGAATGTATATGTTAATGCTATTCAGGTGTATAACAAGTTACCTAATTCATTTAAGGAACTTCCCATCCCCATGTTCAAGAAAAAGCTGTCAAGTTGGCTATTAGATCATTGCTTTTATGACATTGGTGAATACATGGATTATTGTAAAAATCCAAGATGACTGTACTTAATTTTGACATTTTAAAGTAATAATTACCTGATTATAATAATACAAATTCTAAATAGACCTATTGTAAATCACAAATCTTAAAATTAATATTGTACCTGCTTAGTTTAAGATTGACAATTGAATATTTGTACACCATATACTTTGTGGTAGAATGTATAGAACTAACAAAAATACTAACACCATACTATGTAAAACTACATTCTTACAAATAAATAAATTCTAATTCTAATTCTATTATACTTTAGGCTTCGTTCTCGATATAAAATTTACATTGCAGCTTCCTCGCGTCAGTCGACAACCAATCGCATATTTAGAGCTGAAAGCAAAAACTAAACGCACAAGTGTAGCTATTCACGCTCTATACGTCATCTGTCATTCTTTACGTTTGCGCGGCAACCAGTACGCTATAATTCTCAAAGAATATTTATTAAAGTGTTTAAAACTAGTTCAAAGTGTGTTAAAAGTGGGCGTAAGTTATAATGCAGAAACGAAAACATGAAAAGGAATATTATCTTCCAAATATCCGAAGATTACAATCGATACCGGTACAACACTGATTCATCAGAGTCGTTCATTTTTTCTTCACCGAATAAAACAATTGTTTTTAAAACGTTTTGTAAAGTAAAACGTGTTCCACATGGCTTAAATACGATATTTATTGTAACACGCGGGTAATGTACGAGATGCATTGACGCGAATATATAATTCGGGGCGTTTACGAGATAAACGCACGAGTTTTATCATTGTTTTATACAGAAAAACGTGTTCCACATGGCTTAAATACGATATATAATGTACCACGCGGGTAATGTACGAGATGCATTGACGCGAACAAATAATTCGGGGCGTTTACGAGATAAACGCACGAGTTTTATCATTCAACTATTTTATCGTTTTATACAGAAAAACGTGTTTCACATGGCTTATATACGATATTTATTGTACCACGCGGGTAATGTACGAGATGCATTGACGCGAACAAATAATTCGGGGCGTTTACGAGATAAACGCACGAGTTTCATCATTCAACTATTTTAATGGTGTAGTCCGCGAGACTACGCTTAGGTATGTATAATAAGGTACATTATCGGGGTCAATTCTATCTTTTTGCTGACTGCAAAACTGATGAACCAAAAGAAGTAGTTATTGATTGTGGCGAACCACTGGTTCCATTTGACAAAACCCGGATAACACTAATACAGCCATGGCTGTAACTGATGCTCTACCTGGGCCTGACCCAGCACCTGTGCTAGACACGGAGCCTACTAATATTCTATTCCAGGAAGGGCTGCAAGCATTAGGATTTGATGCATTAATATGCCTATAAAACATTACACTCCTTCTTGGGGCAGTTGTGTAAAATGAGCAATAAACAAGCCCATATTTGGAATACCATTTTGAAGAAGGGACGCACCATTTTAGGTGATGCATGCTAATCAACAATAATGATAGAGATCTCCCAGCTCAGTGACGCTGGAAGGATGTTAACAGACTTACACTTCACACAAACAAAATCTCGAAAAAACAAAAACCTTATTTTCTCTGTCCTGGACAAAAAATCCTTAGACATTGTTAAAGAAGTAGGAAGAGATGATCACCTTTATGGTAACAACACTAACATCTTATCTTACCTTCATGGTAACAACCTATCTGAAAAGATAAAGAGTCTCACAAGCTTGCCAAAGAACAGACCAATTTATAAAAAAGCCAAATACTTTTACCACAACCCGTCAGGGAAACTTGAGTGGTTCACTTTGTTACAACCAACAGAGGACAAATCTGAGGCCAGGACACAAGAAACCACAGTCCTCATATCATGCAAGGAAATATCAACTAGCACAACAATACAACCAGTACTAGCTACAGCATGCCGTGAGAGAGCCCAAAGCCCCACCACCACAGGATAAGACCCGTGCTCGATACTAGAGGTTAGTCACACTGGAAGATTAAATCATTTCTTACCTTATTGGCAAAGCATCTCATCTGTGACAATGATTCAATATTGAATCATGTCATTGGATACTCAATACCTTTTACTGAGTGACAATCTGAACAGTCATTATAAAATGATATTTTAAATGAGCCTGATATGCATACAACTATTAATAATTTGCTGGCATTAGGTGCAATTTCTCCATGCACACAATGTAAAGGCCAATCAATTCACATCTTTTAAGTGTTATTGTTTTGCAAAACTGAATGGTAGCAAAAGATTAATCCTAAACCTTAAGCCTTTTAACAAATTTGTTAACACAAGTGCCATTTTAAAAGAAAAAATCACAGAACTGCAGTAGTTCTAATTTCTCCAGAATTCATTGATTTCAAAAGACTTCTATTTATTGGCAAATATTAATCCAGCTCATAGGAAATATTGATGGTTTCAGTATGAAAAATTATACGAATTTAATACATTCCCACGTCTGGTGTTATGCACCTTATGTGTTCTCTAAGATTATGAGAGCGGTGGTTACACAATTTAAAAACCTAAAGGTCACAAACACTGGTCACAAATCAGTTCAATTGATGACCTCTTGTGCATTAGTTCTGATTTTAAAACAGGTTTGAAAAATGAGGTTAATGAAAACAGTTGCTATTTTCAAATGTCTTGGATTTGTTAAAGAAAAAAAAAAAAAAAAAAAAAAAAAAAAAAAAAAAAAAATAGTATAATTAGTCCATCTCAGTCATGCCAATTCTTAGGTTTTTTAAAACAAAAACCCATTGAGAAATATATCCAAAAAACAGAGTTGTAGTATTAAGGATCTTGCTCAGTTAATAGGAACATTGACTGCCACATGCCTGGCAAGTACATATGTTTGACTACTACCAAACTATTAGAACATAAAATATAACATCTAACCATAAATATCATGGTCTACTGTATAATAAAGGCAATTATGATAAAAAGATTATCATTCACCCAGATATCAAACTAGATCTACAGCGGTGGGCTGATAATATCAACATGTAGTTTACAGAAAAGTATAGCATACATACTCTAAATATGAGTTGGAAATATTTACAGATGTATCAAGAAGTGGGGGGGGGCTGTTTGTAATGAAAGTGATATAGGGTTCATGTGTTCTGGAAAATGACTGAAAAATCACATAAATTATCTAGAACCACTCACTATATTTTTAGCCTTAAAATATTTTTGTTAAAAATAAACAACATTTACAAATAATGTTACATGTTTGATAATAAGATTTCCATATAATATTAACCAAATGGGGAAGGATTCAGCACCCACATTTAAATAACTTTGCCAGAAGCATATTGGCAATGGTATGAAGATAGACAAATTTAGCCATTTGTAAGAGAAGCAGATGAAGAATCACATAGGTACAGCCAATCCTGACATAAATTGGGAAATGAATACCTCCACATTTCAGTACATTAATGTGACTCAGTTTGCTCAACCTGATAGGTATTGACTTTTTGCTTCAATTATTAATGCAAAATATGAATCTTACATTTCCTAGAAACCAGCCAGGTTTACCTGGTCGTGGACGAACCACTTTTTTATGCCCATTCAGTCTATTACTAAGATATTTACAAAAAATTTAGAATAATAAAGTGACATAAATTATAGTTATGCCATACTGGCCATCATAAGCCTGAGAGAATAACCCTCGTTTATCTCCACCGGGATGTTATCAGGAAGACATGGCTAAGACGAGCCATCTCCCCATCAGCTGTTAAGTTCACTTTCAAATAATGCCTTGCAACAATACACTGTCACCTATGAATTTTATTATGGTGGGCCTTTTGTAAAAAACAAAGTTGGTACTTATAGATCCATTTACACCATCTATGCCAATTATTATGTATTGTTTTAACCAAGTAATTCAACTTAAGGGCCTTGTATGGGATCTTTAAATTTACATAAGTCAGCCCTTACTGTAATAATAGACTCAAAAAATGGGGGTGATGACTGCATCAAGAGGCTACCTAAAGGCTTCTATAAAAAATCAAACCACCTGGAGCCAAGTATAAAACTACTTGGAACCCCAAGTAAAGTCTTAAGTTTGTCTCTTATTAAAATACCTAATAACACAGTAAATCAAGCAGGTGTACACATTTCTATTAAGTACAGATGCTATTAAAACAACTGGACCCGGTCGCAGCCAACTGATCCTCTTTTACCTTTCTTTGAAAAGTCCGATATTTTTTCCAAATAGTACATTACGTAGTTAAATCAACTATATTCAGAGCATTAGGGGAAATAATACTCACTCAGTACTTTCATTGAACAAGCCCCATAAACAAGTTTCTGCCTCTACCACCTCTATCATCTAGTTTCTCTCAATGGATAAAAAATACCTACTCTCTGTCAGCATAGATATTAGTATTTTTTCAGGACATAGTACGTACCTCGATACCCACTACACTACTAACGCTAAGGGAGTGTCAATAGATATAATAAGGCAAACAGCAGGCTGGATAAATAGCTCTTTTCTACCTTTCGCTAGATTTTATTATAGGACAAAAGCGAATTTGGTCATGCTATGCTTATGCTGAACAAAATACTTGATTAAATAATATGAATGTTAGGTACTTATAACTATTACATGCTATAAATAAGTATAAAACTAAATTAGAAAAGAAGTTCAATATTCAATTAGAAGTTCAATTAGATTTGATGGTATTATGGTAATTTGATTAAAACTTTTTTATAAGTTGGACAATAACTCCAATGATGATGATGTTCATGTTCATGATGTTTATTTAATATTGCCATTTTATTATGTCATTTGTGTCTAAAAACTAAAAGAATTTAATCTGTTATTTTATTTATAATTTCATTTATGGAATCTCAATTTTCCTCATAAACTCTCAACATCTGCAATGTAAATTTTATATCGAGAACGAAGCCTAAAGTATAATAAGTGATCAAACGAACTTACCTGTTGTGAAGTTCGATCATTATTATACGAAGGGCTTCGTTCGAAGATATAAGGAACCCTCCCTACCCTACCCCAGAAAAATTGAGATTCTCTTCTTACTCTAAAATAATGACAGATGACGTATAGAGCGTGAATAGCTACACTTGTGCGTTTAGTTTTTGCTTTCAGCTCTAAATATGCGATTGGTTGTCGACTGACGCGAGGAAGCTGCAATGTAAATTTTATATCTTCGAACGAAGCCCTTCGTATAATAATGATCGAACTTCACAACAGGTAAGTTCGTTTGATCACTTATAATAACTTAAGAGCGTTTATCTTAAAAGTTGGCAACGTCGCAAATAGCTATCAAATATTTACCTCTTTTGATTAATTTGGCAATATTACTGTATGAAAATATGAAATTCGGCTAGCTAACGAACTAAAATATTGATTCTGAAATCCAATAATTAATATCGTAACACCGAATATTTCGTTTTAGATGTAAAATAAGGATTTGGAAACTTTCCCAATGACTTTTTTAGACCTAAAACGATTACAACATTAAATTCAGTGCTATAATTGCAATTCATTATTAATATTCTAGTTCGCTAGTTAGCCACATTTCATATTTCCATACAGTAATATTGCCAAATTAATCAAAACAGCGAAATATTTGATATCTATTTGCGATGTTGCCAACATTCAGAATAAGTCAATTCGGTCTATGACAAAAGACGGTGTGGACGATCCAGAATGAAGTGGCGTGGCGTGTAGATGATACAATGGTTGGTATTGTTGCTACCAGTTATCACTGGAATAACCTTAGAATTGGACATAAGTGGAAAGAGAATACAGAGGCATTAGCCTGCAGTGACAGACTGATCTAGATAAAAAAAATGCAGTCTTAGATTAATTGCTTGCCGTTATCCTCAACATTATGATACCTCAGTCCCCAGTAAACGTCACGGTTAAAGAAGTAATTTAAATCCTAACATTTTTAAGCTATTGCATAGCTTTTATCGCAGGCTTTGAGCGCGGCGACCGAATCAAGAAATTCCATAACGTAACGAAAATAAAACCTAACACCCCCCACTCCGCCTACAATATAATGACGGTTCCCATGACAACGTGATATTATCATGGGAAACGTGATGTTGTCATGGGGACGTAATTTTTGTCAACGCTACACTTGGGATGATGTCATCACGTCATCATCCCAAGTGTAGCGTTGACAAATAGGAAGTATAGAGGTTACAAATGCTATGCAATAGCTTTACCGGGGCAGTCCCCGACTGCCACAGGTTTTTTTTTTTTTGGAAAATCATTGTTTGGTCTTGAAATTGGTGTTGAATGGCTGGTCAATTCTATTGCCAGAAGAAAATGATGTCTACCGTTCAAATAAACGTTCACACAAGAGGACGGCACTAGGCCACCACCCATCCTTTTGACATCTGGCTTAATGAAGCACACTATATGACTATACCATTTTACTGCTTGATAAGAGCTTCCAATATCAGGTCATAGCTCGACCCTCGGCTACTCTAATGCAAATCAGTCACCCTGCGAAGATCGTCGCGCGACCAACCATGCAGCGATCTACCTCACGTTTGCCGATTCGCTGTCCCTACTCTAGAACACGTCGACCCTAATGGTAATCAGAAAACTCACCTGAATAATAAAAATCTTGGGTTTGGTCACAAGAGTAGGCTTAGAGTAGTCCTTGAATTGGTTGATGACCTCAATCTCGCTGTAAAGCTGGTCTTTGGCCCGCAGCATGCCGTTGTTAGACCCATGTGTTAAGATAGCCACGGCCACACATCCGTAGTCGGTGAAGTCCCTTTCGCTGACTGAAATGACATGAACAGTTATGTTACTATCTTAATATACTTGTCAGATCCGGTCATTAGTACGGACATGAAACGAATCGCAAGCGCGCCGCTGGAGACAGGACGTGATCTACCCACACCTAAGGCGCACGCTTCTACAGAGTTGTGATGTTTTAAGGCCACGGCGATGGGGGATTCAGCCTCGGATGGCATCGGAGTCAAGACGTCTCGGAACTGTTCTCGATTCGTGGTGCTCAGTTATTGTGTTAGTTGTAATTTGTGATCATTGTGTTAATTGGTGATTTTAATAAACGCCGTCGCACCCTGTGTGTGTATAATTTAGCTAGTGTGATTAATTTGATAGTAAATTATACTGTGATCTGAAATGAAAACTGTTTTTCTATTGCGCATTAACCAACACTACCCACACTACGCCCACAGTAGTTAAAGTATCGCTGTTAATAACGAAACAATCACATACCCGTCTCCTACATACTACTAATATAAATATACTAATACAAACATTATTTTCTACCAGCCAGTTGATACAATGACCTGGGACAGCCTAAAACTTAAGAAACAAACGCTTGGTTAATGTTGATACCACTATTTTAATTATCTAATTAAGTAGTTGTTAATGTAGTAGCAGTGGTGGCCCAGTGGTAGGTTCGAACCCAGGCAGGCGCTTTACTTTGTGTAAATTATTTCATCACCACTGCTCTCAAAACGGTGAAGGAAAACATCGTGAGGAAACCGGCATGTCCTAAAACCGAAAATTCGAAGACATGTGACATCTACCAACCCGCACTGGGCCCGCGTGGTGGATTACGGCCCACTCCCCCTCACAGAAAGGAGGCCTGTGTCCCAGTAGTGGGAACATTTATAGGCTGATGATGTGATGTAATGATAATGTAATAAAAGAATTAAAAAGTCTTATCTAAACTAATATTATAAAGACAAAATATTTGATTTTTTGTATGTTTGTAGTGAATAAACTCAAAAACTACTGAACCGATTAAAAAAAATCCTTCACCAGTAGAATGCTATATTGTTACTACTTAAGTAACATAGGCTATAGTTTATTAAGATATCAAGCGGGTGAAACCGCTAGCGGAAGCTAGTTTAAGATAAAGTTACCAACAATGAACTAATTTTATTTTAACACCTATCTACGAAAGCTTACTTTTATTTTACGACGAGTTGTTTTTTTCAAAACATCACTCAAACTAGGGCCAGATTGCAGCTCTAGTCCCATATATCGTAGGCAGTTTCCTAGATCCTATACTTCATCATCACTAGGTACTGTAATGGAATTGCTTAAATTACTTACACTTTTTAAGCTCATCAAAAAGAGCATCTTTTGTCAAATTGTTGTGCGGTGTAACTTCAAAACCGAAATTCTTGAAGGTCCTCGTCAAGGCATCTACGTCTTTTTCTGTGCCAAGCCTGGGCTGGTGACCATCAATTTCTTTCTGATTAAAAATAACCAGCGCATGTTTCTCAAAGTTCTCAAGTTCATATGTCGTCGCTTCCTTGGGTAAAGCCCTAGTGTTGAGCAAAGAATATTGTTTCTTTGAATCAATATTATCAATTATATCTAATGCTTCGTCTTCAATGTTTAATTTGTCCATAGAACTCTCTAGTAGCTCGGCGTTTTCTTCGATTTGTTCTTTATTACCTTCTTCGTATTCTGGTGCTACTGACATCATAGCGTCTAAAGACACACGATTTTCGTTCTGAAAAACTGCATCATCTTCATTAGCTCGTAAAACAACAGCTTCTTTACCATAACCTTCTTCTGTTTCATCAGCTGCACTAGTATCATCCGTTAAAGTGGCATCATCTACTAATTCTAAAGTCCCCGCGTCGCTTTTGGTATCTCCAGTACTGTTTTGAGCTTTTGTTTTTCTACCCCTTTTTTTCTTTTTGCCTCGGCTTTTTTTTAACAAAAATTCGAATCCTGAGTAATTTTGGTAGTACTCATTGTTGTCGTTCTCCATTTTTTTGGTTAGTTAATCAATATTGCAGTCCTGTGCTAGGCTTTTTCGATGTCACAACCTGTAGTTTTTCTTTCACAATTATATACAATATACACCTTCGATATTTTTCACCTGCTTCACATACACAACCTATCAATTCAATGTATTAGACTATTTGTGCTGCATTATCGGCGTTGCTATCTTTTCTGTTCTGTTATAATTTTTATCTTATCAAGCTGATAGTCAGCCATCGACACGGGGACTTATGTGGTGACATCATACACCATATTTTCTTATATTACATTTTGCCTTGCGTAATAAATCAGAATCACAGTGTATTAAAGAAAAAGACCATACCATGGCCCTGTGTTTTTTAGGGAAAAGGATCACTTATAGGATCACTTCGTTGTCCGTCCGTCAGTCTGTCAAGACCCATTTTCTCAGGAATGCCTGAAGTTATCAAGTTGAAATTAATGTAAAATAAGTAGATCTATGTTCTTTTGGAGTTCCAAAAAAATTCAAGCTTCTAAGTCAACGCAATAGAAAAAATACAGCCATTTATGTGACATATTTTGACACTCGCAAATAAATCAAAACCTACAGGGTCCTTCCCGTTGTCCTAGAATCATGAAATTTGGCAGGAAGCAAGATCTCACAGCACAAGTAAAGGAAAAAGTCCGAAAATTGATAATTTGTAGTTTTATCTTACATGTTGGAGAATTGACCGTGACGTATATCGACGGATAGGAGAACATTTTTTCAACTAAGTACAAACTTGTATCTATGTATATATATCTGTGTATCGATTCTAGTATATAACATACTTATTATTTGGACCAACGACAGCCTCATTTTATGTCCAGGCAAATCACTGTCCATTCCAAGGTTGCCTGGAAGAGATCGCGAAAAGCGATAAGGCCGCCCATTGTACATTTTGTAGTGTTTGATTTATTTTTTTGTTATGTATTTTTGTGGTGCACAATAAAGTATATATAAATAAATAAACTTTAGTTTGTTCTTGGGATAAATAAATTCATCCCAACTACGGAACCCTTCATTGTGCGTGGTCCGACACGCACTTGGCCGGGCTTTTTTAAGTACATACCTATTCATTTTTGGTTAGTAACGCCTGAAAGTAAATTGTAGGCAAAATCTTAAGTGCGATATGATAATATTTTGCGTCAAACAATAGAGATTGGTACTAAATAACTTCCTTTTGTTAAATAAGATTAAATATGTAAATTATATCAATTGAAACGTCACGCCAACATTTTGCTGTTGCGCAAAAATTGCTTTAAGTAACTATATTTCTTTGAAATGTCCTCGTAAAAATATTAGTACACACAGCTACACATCAAGCTATACATTTCCAGTTTATGCTGATCTCGCATTGTGTAGGATTTCCGTACCATGCGAGGTCAGCTTATACTGGAATTTTATGGCTTGATGTGTAGCGGTGTGTACCTAGGCGACCGAGCTCTGCTCGGGTGAAAATAGAGAAAACGAATTTTCCCAGATATGAGACTTATACTCCGTTTGAAATAAGATTAGACATTTAACTAAACCTTTTTTACAGTCCGTTCAACCGATTTTGACTTCTATTGCGATGGCGGCATGACAAATGACAGCTGCAGTAAACAGTTGGTTTGTAACCACTTTTTTTGCTTTTAATGCCATCCTTATGCCTACGGAATAGAAGTCAAAATCGGTTGAACGGACTGTAAAAAAGGTTTGTTTAAATGTCTAATCTTATTTCAAACGGAGTATAGGTAGATTGATTTTTCGCCCCCGTAAACCCCTATATTGCAACTTTCATTGAAATCGTTAGAGCCGTTTTCGAGAACGTGATTACAAATGTAAATACAAATATTGCTCATTTAATAGTATAGGATAATAAAAATTACAATTACTTTAAACAGTCACGTCATAATTAAACACGAACAATAGGTACCTACTTCAGTATCTTTAGAAGTTTCATACATATTACATACCTAGTAACATATAGAGCTACAGATATATATTATGTAGTGTAGCTTTTTTGAATGAGCTCCAGTGCGATCATTTAGGTAGTAGTTTCCTCTTATTTTAGTCTCTGACATGTTTGGTTAACATTTTATAAAATTTGCGTAAATAAAAAAAAGTAAATTTCAAATTTCCGTAACGCGGCATCTCAAAATGTCTAAAATGGCAACCCTAAAAATAGACTGTAATGGAATTCCCCTGTACTCCTCGTGATAAGTTTGTATCTTATTCAACTAAGAACATTGATTAATATGATTAATTATAAAGTTGATAATCGTAAAACGAGTATTCTCAGTACCGTCTCTAGGTGAGTTTATGGGCAGCGTTGCCACTTTAGTGATTTTGTAGTGGTTATAACTTTTCAGTGATTTTTTTTTTCAGGATATCACTGTCAAACAGTTACAGTGATATTCTGAAAAAAAATCACTGAAAAATTATTTGATGACTTTTACTGTTTTGTTTTTATATTTATCGAATGTTGTGTTTTGGATCCGGGAAAATACATGTTGCCGAGTAAAAATTACCTGTTTTGGAACGTAGCTTTAGACGTCTATGTTTGGTTATGCTTGGGGATTTCCCGACTAGTAAATCAAACCTAACACGTATGTAAACAGTGTTGCCGTTTTAGTGACTTTGTCACTAGATCTAGTGAGTTTTTGCTGTTCATGGTGACATTTTTTATGATTTAGTGACAAAAAAATCTTTGGTGACTTTTCAAAAACTAGTGAAAAAGTTTTCTGCAAGGTGGCAACACTGTTTATGGGTAATATTTCAATCAGTCATAGACGTAGATACTTTGGTTTCGGTTCTGTTTCTCGTGGATCGGTAGTTATTGAGGTGATATTGTTATTGGCATCTGGAAGATGAAACGCAGATATGAAAGAAAGTACAGTGGGAGCAAGATCCATTACTTCGTCGTGGATTTTCAAGGCCGGAGACGTTTTTTTTTTTCTGTAGGTCATGTCATCGGTGAACTCTGAGGTCATGACTATTTAACCGGGCTTTCTTGTGGCTGCCTTAATCTTTTACACTCAAAGCCTCCAGCCAGGGGCATACAAACTAAGCATTAGGCGAACGCTCGCTAAGGGCACCCCCTGTGGGGTACGAACTTCGGCTTAGAGCGTCATTGGGGGGAGGACATCAAAGATGGGACGGGCTGGGGCTAGAGATGATCCGGACGTAGCCTTTTGTATTACTATACTCAGGCCCGCCGCTGGGCGCTTCACCGCGCGCGTGCATAACTGACAATGCCGCCCTCTCTTTACCCTACTAGGCTTTTAGAGAGACGAATAAGTTTGTCATTTTGGCAGTTTTTGTTTGGACTAAAAAAACTGTCAAAATGACAAACTTATTCGTCGGATAAACTGGCGATTGAAAAACCGGCCCTAGGTTATTTGAACCTGCAAACGTTTGCGTTAATTTTCTAAATAGAACAATGTGTTAAATAAGGAGATTTCGCCCTTGTGCGGTGCACGCCCTGCACGCCCGTACCACGCGGGCCTGACTATACTTTTTAGGGTTCCGTACCCAAAGGGTGCCAACGGGACCCTATTTTGCTGTCCGTCCGACCGTCCGTCCGCGCGTAAATTTGACTTAATTATTAATTAAAATAAAAGTGTATTTTTTTACCACTACTACGGTAAATAAGGTCGGCAATACTACAATTACAACGCTAAAAAAAGATGGCAATATTTTGGCATTTGTTTATTGAGTCTGGCATGATTTGGCAGGTTTAAAACCAAACTATGGCAGAATTGGTAATTTTAAGATAGTCACTCTGATGAGCTCATTCGGGGAAGTATTACCACCAGCGTTGAGCGTTGCCTTATTTTGATTTGAAGGGTATATTGTGTCGGTGTTATTATTGGCGTGGCACATAAGACATTTTTCTCACCCTTGACCCTCTTTTACCTACCCCATTTTGAATTTTCTCACTCACAGAGAGGAGGCCTGTGTCCTAGTTAACTAGGAAGCAGGGCCGGCCCGTTCATATAGGTGAACTAGACGACGGCCTAGGGCGCTCGTATTAGGGGGCGGCAATCGGCGACAACTTGAAAATACTCCCAATTTTTTACCCATTTTTCTACCAAAATATTCTTCTCTAAGTTACTAATTAGCTGACGTGCATGATGCGCTCATGGACATTTACGAAGCCATCGGTACGGTTCATCTGGAAATCAAAAGCGAGTTGAAGCTCAGTTCATTGCAAAAAAATCGCGTTTTCAAATTTAGTGCTTCTCCTGTTGTATGGTATAATATATTGTTAAAAATTTATTTGACTATAGTTTGACCGCGATTGCTGTACCGCGCGACAGGTACCTATGTGCCCGGCGAGCCTGGGGCAGTGCAGGCCTCTCATTCGTCAACGCTCACAGCGTCCCGCCGCTCATTCGTTTATGCTGCCCTCCGCCTCGCCGCGCATTACTAAGGCGCGGTACAGCGGTCTCGGTCAAACTACAGCAAACTTAATTAGATCTTACCGCTTCTACAAAATACTGAACAAACACGGTGAAGGAAAACATCGTGAGGAAACGGGCATGCCTGAGAGATATTTCTCGACGGCATGTGAAGCCAAGTCAGAGGTCCACGGGCGGCTTTAAAACTGTAATACAAGGTTAGTTATTCACTAACCTGGTGTCAGAGTTTTCCACACGAAAAAGAAAGAACATAGTTTAATATTGTTGCCGATTCCCTTGTTCACAAACTAAACTAAATTTAAGTTCAGTGCATCTTTTTCTTTCTATTTCATTAAGAAAAGGACAGAAGATAAATTTTAGTTTAGTCCTGTCAAATTAATCAGCGCTTGACGTAAATTGACGTAATTTTAGTTGGCAAGTTTTTAATCACGTCTAAACTTGTATGGAGACTGACAGGCGCTGATTAATTTGACAGGACTAAACTAAAATTACTCTTCTGTCCTTTTCTTAATGAAATATAAAGAAAAAGATGCACTGAACTTAAATTTAGTTTAGTTTGTGAACAAGGGAATCGGCACCATTGTCAGGAATTTTCTTAAAAGGGCGCTGTTCCAGTTTTTCGCCTAGGGCGCCAGGAATTCTCGGGCCGGCGCTGCTAGGAGGCCTGTGTCCTAGCTAACTAGGAGGCCTGTGTTTGGACTATAAACTTAGGCTGATTATGTTGAGACGGTTTAGAACTTTACCTTTGGGAATTGGAATGCATGTGCGTATGATACCTATTGCTAATTTCCATGACCACATGCCCATGTCCATTTCATGGCGAAATAACAAATTAAGCATTAAGAATAAGATAGTTTTATAATTGAAGTACTTGACTGATTAAGTACCGTAGTCAAAGGCACATCAGTGGTAACAATTTGGCATTGACAGCGCCTTTGTGTCGTAGCATTAAGGCCGATTTTCATAGAGCAAGTGTACCTTCTTAGGAGTTATAAATAGGCAGCAGAAACGACGTTCAATTCAGCCGATCCTAAAGACAATTTGAAGCAACAGCCCGCAGCTAAAGGCGTTTTCAATCATTGCTCGGAACTTGGTTTAAGGCGCTGTGGAAAACACCGTAGGACGCATCATACAATACTATACCCTTACTAACAGTTATTCCAGCCCGTCCCATCCTTGATGTCTTCCCTCCGGTTGACGCCCTAAGCCGAGGTTCGTACCCCACAGGGGGTGCCGTTAGCGAGCGTTCACCTTATGGTTCACCTAGTTTTAATTACCATAGTTGAATAATCCCTGGCTGGAGGTTTTAAGAGTAGCAGCTGACAGGAAAGCCAGGTTAAGTAGTCATGATCTCAGAGGTCAACCACGAAAGGCACTAACAAAAAAAAAAAAAAACATGTGTGCAATTCACACGTGGTAGAAGTGAAACCTACAGAAATGTTGGCTTCAAGATAATGAGACGAATATAAAATTCCACGCGGACGAAGTCGCGGGCAGAAGCTAAGTAATCTTATATCACGCCCTTCCCCCTCATGCACATGTTATTTTAAAACTGCGATATGTCCTAAGATATTCATTGAAATCGAATGATGTAAAGGGCAATTTTGTTTTAAATTAAATACTTGTGATGAATAATGTATTTATTTGGATAAGGATTAATATCAAGTTTATAAAAACACCTTCGCAAATAATGCATTATTTCAGAACAAATTTGGTTAGCATAAAAAAGGTTATAGTGAGCCAACCTTAAAAGATAGACTATCTCTTAGTCGCGGACTTTTTTTTAGAACTTTTAAAGGGGAACAATTCTGTCGTACATGATTTTTGCAAAACTAACCGTTTACGCAGCGCACGCAGCGGAAGCTCTCAAAAGGAAAAATAAAACCCCCCGATTTTGAAACATTCTTCATTGATGCTCCGCTCCTATTGGTCTTAGCGTGATGATTTATAGCCTATAGCTCAATAAATGGGCTATCTAACACTGAAATAATTTTTCAAATCGGAGCAGTGGTTCCTGAGATTAGCGCGTTCAAGCAAACAAACTCTTCTACTTCAGAGAACCACGAACATAAGAAACAATCCCCTCCGCTGTCAAGCCTTCCTATCTCATTTTCTCCCACGTTATTTATGTGTCTGTCTCTTTTTACTGTCGCTTTTTCGTTTCATCAATTTTCAAATCATAACGATGCAAAAGAAGTTTTCACTTCAAAAAACTTACGGTTACAATTCCTACTTACAATTTTCGTATTATCTAACTATGCGCGCCTCATACAACCTATACCTCATTCAATTATAGAATGTCGCCCATCGACATGTGCCCACCCGCATTTTTCTGAATATTCATGAAAAATTATCGAAAAATAACTTAAAAGGGTCTATCTTGATTTCCCCTATGATTTTACGAACTTACACTTGTGTCTTTTTTAAACACTTTTTTTTTTTAAACTTGTTTACACCTCCGTTAGAAATAATTAACAAATCCAAATTGAGCCAATAACATCGGGGATACTTATTGCAAACGCTACTCAAAACATAAAAAATTTAAAAACATGAAAAATAGGTACCGTAAAATGGGGTTTTTTGGATATAGTGAGGTTATTTGGAATTTCTAAAATAAAAGTTTTGATCACATGTATTTTTTTATCTGTCAAGGGCAGGAATATTTGAATGCCACCTGGCAACACAACAACTAACTGTCTATGTCACATTCAAATTTTGGAGGTTAGTTTAGCATTTCACGTGGAGCAGTAAATGTTTTTGTAAATTTCGAATTTCTGGTTTTTATCGTGGGGTTACAACTTTCATCTGATACACAAAATCTAGAAAGGTATGTACTACGCTAATCAAACTATGTATACGTGTGTTTTTCGCAGATTTCAGTGGTTTTAGTTGCTGTTTTCTATCTCTAACGAGCTATGTACTGTACCTATTTTTTGTGATTGGGGCTTTTTGAGGTTGATTTTGGGGTTATTTGGAACAATATTTCAAATAGCCCCTTCTACGGTTTTCTATGCATTAGTATGGATTAAAGTAGACGCTTCAAATAGCCCCAAGAGTGCAACAAAATTCACTTAAGGCTAAGTTATCACGCTTCAATTGAATAAGTTAAAATTACATAGGTACCTACCTATTATTTTGTCCACAGATAATATGAAACTAGGGATGATATCATGGTGCGAACATATCAAAGGAAGTATACCAACTCACGCAATGGCAAAACTCATCCACCATATCTGCGGTATTCTGAAGAAGATTTACAAAAAGCAATAGAACTGAATGGTAATTTGAAAGTGAAAGATGCTGCGCAACATTACAATATTCCGATTAGCACTTTAAGCAGAAAATATAGATATAACGTATTTCTTTTTTTTCTAGAATTTTATGTTGGGAATATTTAACATTTGTTTTGACTTTTTATTTTTCTTACGTTTTTCTTTATTCATCATGAATATTAAATAAATATGTCAATTGAAATGAGATAGTTGGGTTTTATTTATTTATAAATTCATCATAATCAGCCCACATTCATGACACACGTAAAAAATAGCTTACCCTTAAGAATTCCAAATATCGCTTTACTTATAATAGGTACAACTTTGTTATACTTACGTAATATTCCAAATAACCCCATTTTGGCAACAAATATAATTTCGATATGTAACTACCTTCATATAATTCGGTATTTTCTTGACCAAAAACAGTCAAATTGCCATTTAAACAAAACCAGGTTACCCTAAAATATTTCCAAATATCGCTTCGACGGTTTTATTTAGCACAATGTTTGATAAATTAAGAAAAACAGGTCCAATAAATTGTGGTACCAAATAACCCCATAGTAGCGATATTTGGAACAGCGTATTTCAAAATATATATCTTCAAAACTTACTACGATAGACGTATAGTAGTAGAAGTGATGCCACCATATTTTTATTTTTCCAAAAAAGTGTAGCGTGGGTCCCTCGTGATGTGAATATCCCATACATCTAAATCTGTTCAGGCATTTAAAAGTTATGGTGGAACAAAGAAACTGAAAACATTACACTCCTTTTTGGGCAGTCGTTTAAAAAGGTTAAAAGGTGTTATGCAAAAAGGAAAGGATTTTACTTCAACGCAGTTTTTTATGCTAGCAATTATTTTGACAAGGGTCACCGGTCACGCCTGCTTAGGCCGCATTCCGAGTTAGGCCTTAATCGCTCACAGCGCTCACATCGATACTTCGCGTTCCTAGTTACATATCACGATTATGACAGCTCAGAGCTGTCAACAACTCGGAACGCTCGTGAACGTGCTCACACTGCTCACAGTGGTCGCTCATTGTCAAAACTTATAACATAACCCCAAAATTTGCACAAGATGGTTGGATTACAGTATTTCTTTGAGTATACACCACAAATTTCTTCTTCTTCTTTGGTTAGGTGGCAACTGTAGCCAGAAGCACAATTTCGAAATTGCCGCGTTAGTTTATAAATAAGATTCAACTCAAAACAAAAAAGCACAACTGTCATTTTTGACAGCGCCCACGGTGATATTAATTTAGGGCATGGTCAGTGTTATCGCAAGATGGCGCATGTCATGACGTCATCAATGACGATTCACGGGACATCGTTATCGCGATAACGCTAACACGGTACGGGTGTTAGCACGCTCAAATCGATTACGGCGTAAGTCGGAACGCACTCTTAGTCCTGTCACGTCACTGTCAAAAATTAAACGTCAGCCTCAGGCCTCAGCCAGCCGTACCGCGACAGTGTCGTGAAACGCGTTTATTTTTTTATAGCTCTAAGATTATAAATAGTCCGAAAATGTATTACATGAAGTGCAAATATTTGATATATAATAATTAGTTAGTGTTTATTTAATATTTCATAAGTGTAGAGTAAGTGTAAACAGTGAAAATGTTCAGTTACAAGTATCTCGCCCGCGAACACCTTGAAGGGTTCGATAATTACAAGGTATAGGTTTTTCTCTTTATTAAATTAGTGTTTTCCGCTATAAATAGTGTTTACGCATGTTACAGACTTGTAATACAAGGCACAGTTTATGTTTTTAGTGCAGTATCATCGTGATATAACCTTAAAAGATATCGATTTTTTACGCATCGCATTACCAGGAAGTAGTCGATATAATTGCCGCATTATGTTGACTCGTTTAACTTGTCGTAGTTATTTGTGTCTCATTAATTTATTCGTTTCGTATGACTCATTAGTATGCTATGTAATTAACGAAACTATTCAATCGCAACACCTGTCTAAAAAATTAGAACGAAACTTGTTCCAGTTATGTGTGTGTATATTTGTACAGAATCTACTTGATAGATTACGATTCAGTCATTAAAAAAACAGTGTTATTACTACACAATAACATTGATTTAAATGCAGTAGAAAATTAACAGACATAATAATTCAGGACTCTGGTAATTCATTAATGTTCAACACTACCTATTTAAAAAGAAAAAAAATATTATCAATTAAATTATAGATTTTGGTCAGTGGGTCGTTTTAGGGGCAGATTTATTTTGCTTTAAGTCAATACTGATTCCAGAGTTTTGTTTTCTGAGATTTTGTATTAACTAGCAAAATGTTTACCACAAATAGATATAAATACATTTAAAAAATACAATAGACGTGAATATGTTTAGTAACCTGTTCCGCTTAGACTAAGCGGAACAAGTTACTAAACATATCCACATCTATTGTATTTTATAATGGATTTCCGCAAGGCACGCCTGAATCAATTAACTATTATAAATACATTTTATAATTGTCATAGGATACTACATCCTAACGAACTTACACACATAGGAGCTTTTATTTAAAAACTACTAGCTGCGCCCCGCGGTTTCACCCGCAGAAGTCTCGATCCTGTGGGAGTATAGGGATAAAAAGTATCCTATATGTTAATCCAGGTTATAAACTGTGTGCCAAATTTCATCCAAATTGGTCCAGCCGTTTGAGCGTGAAAACATACACACACACACTCACAAACTTTCACTTTTATAATATTAGTGTTGTCATAGCTAGGATTAACGAACTTACACACAAAGGAGTTTTTATTTATAAACTATAGCTTTTGTCTGTGGCTTCGCCTGCGTGAAGGTCGTATCTTATCTCCTAACCCAGGTCATGGTTTACACATGTATGTGCCGTTTTAGCATGAAAATGTAACAAGCAAAGAAACAAACACCCTTTCTCATTTATTATATTAGTAACTAGCTGCTGCCCGCGGGTGGACCATTAAAATAAAAGTAGCCTTAGTTACTCCTTATAACATCAGCTATCTTCCAGTGAAAGTCCCGTCAAAATCGGACCAGCCATTTCGGAGATTAGCTGGAACAAACAGACAGACAAAAATTTTAAAAATTTTTTTTTTTTTTTTTTAGGTACCGTAGCTATATACTTTCACATGCATTATAAAAAGCTGTTATTTTGACATTACAAACAGCCACTTCAATTTTATTTTTTTATATAGATGTATAGATAGTAAGGATGTTGCTTACAGCTAAGAGATTTTTTAAATCAAAAATTTATTTTTAAACATTCGCTTATCATTACTTAACTAGAAGCAATGTTTATAAATAAAGGGACATAAAACCAAAATAAGGACTTCTAATACTTACGTTATGAATAAATTTTCATATTGGGAAAGTGTAAGATAGAGAATAGGGAGGTTTAAAGGGGAGGGGGATGAAAACACAGATTTAAATTACTAGCTGCACCCCACGGTCCTACCCGCATAAGTCTCGATCCCGTGGGAATATCAAGATAAAAATTATCCTATGTCCTAATCCAGGTCATGGTCTACCCATGTGCCAAATTTCATCCAAGTTCATTCAGCCGTTTTAACGTGAAAGCGTAACAAACAGACAAACTGTTATGTTCAATAAAACACGAATTAGATAATTCACTGTTTTATTTCGTGGATAGCATAAGCACTAGGTAGCCTTACATGTGATATTATTACACATGTGGGGTACTCGTACAAATATTATTAGTCAAGAAGATTTCCAACTACCTGCTTTAAAGATACACAACATACCTTTCTCCCAAGTATGCATGAACAACGTAAAAACATAATTGAAATATAAACAAAACATAAACATAAAGCATCATTCATAATCTTCTCAATTCAACTAATATAACAATAATATAAACAGGAACAAAAGCAATCTTTAACAAATAACAATCAATCTGCCAAGCCTTTTCCCAACTACAATACTGGGGTCAGCTTCCAGTCTAACCAGATGCAGCTGAATACCAGTATTTTACATGGAGCGGCTGCCTATCTGACCTCCACAATCCAGCAACTGGGTAATACAATACCTCTTGGTAAGACTGGCTTCTGATGACCTGTAACAACTGTCAAAGATCCACGAATGACAGCCGGGACCAACGCCTTAACGTGCTTTCCGAGGCACGGAAGAGTCTCGGTATATAGAAATGGTCACCCATCCACGGACCAACCCCAGCAAGCGTAGCTTAACCTGATGGATCGACCCGTACGGCTGTTAGTACTTAGCCACGAACTCCTTAACACATAACATTACACCAAATAGTTATCTCGGCCCATTCCTCCGAGCTAGAAATTTGGATTATTTGTTTATCAAGTTAACTCTTCCACCTGCTCCTGTATACTTTCTTCCTTTTCCTCTTCCGGTTCCATATCGTTCTCCTCCTCTCCTGTTGTTAAGCTTGATGGCTGTTGGTCAATATGTCTGCTTACAACATTTTCATTGTCTGATGTCACCTGTTATCTAGACGGGCCATACTTGTTATCATCATCATCAGCCTATAATGTTCCCACTGTTGGGACACAGGCCTCCTCTCTTTGAGAGGGAGTGGGCCGTAATCCACCACGCGGGCCCAGTGCGGGTTGGTAGATGTCACATGTCTTCGAATTTTCGGTTCTAGGACATGCCGGTTTCCTCACGATGTTTTCCTTCACCGTTTTGAGAGCAGTGGTGATGAAATAATTTACACAAAGTAAAGCGCCTGTCTGGGTTCGAACCTACGACCTACAACTCGTAAGTCGCGGCCGTTACCACTGGGCCACCACTGCTTTCTGATACTTGTTATAGTGCCTGGTAACCAACTTGACCCACTTCCAAATTTCTGTACATCACGCATTGACCAATGTCTGTTTCTCTGTGTTTCCTTTGTGCGTTTTTGGTAATTTGTTGTTCAACTCTCATATGCTGTTTATTCACTGGATGAATACTGTCCAATAAAGTCCTTAACCGTCTGTACATTACCAGTTCTGAAGGGCCCTTACCTGGTCCTAAACATGGCGTTACCCGCAGTCCCAGTAACATGTTAGTTACCTTCACGTCCCATGACATCACATCATCCATTTTGCGTAACTTGTTCTTAACCGTCTGCACCATTCGTTAAGCCAATCCATTTGTAGCAGGATGATATGGTGCTGTCGTGATATGCTTAATTTTATTAGACTCCTTAAATTGTTTCATTTCAGCTGAAACAAATGCTGTTCCATTGTCTGAAAGCAATGTCTCACACAATCCGTGTGTAGCAAATAGCATTCTTAGATGCCGTACCACAGTTTCTGTAGTCATGCTACTTACTACAAATACTTCAGGCCATCGTGAATAATGAGTCCACAATTATCAAAAAGACTTTATTTTGGTATGGACCAGCAAAATCAATATTTATGCGAGACCAAGGTCTTGTAGGTACTACCCACTCGCAACTTATCTTGGGAGGCATGTGCCTATTTTCGAGACACTTGGTGCAATTGTTCACCAATACCTCAATGTCGTTGTTTAATTCCGGCTACCACACATAGCTTAGCTTTTGTTTGAACTATACCACTGTGTGCCCTATGTAAAGCACGTAAAATATCCTTCCGTAGCGGTGGTGGTACCACCACGCGACAACCCAGCAAGATACAACCATCATGTAAAGAAAGTTCGGTACGATGTAACCAATAACTGTGCAAAGCTTCCTCTGTGACTTTAGCTGGCCAACCAGATAACACGTACTTAATGCATAACTCGTGATAAAGTCTTATCTGTTTTTGTAAGCAGTTCGGTCTTATTAACATCAACTGGAAAGTTTTCGGGAGCCTCGGCCATCAATAAAATATCACAAAGCTGCTGTTCAGGTTCCTCTGGCACCGGTTGTGGCCAGCGACTGAGACCATCTGCATTTCCTATTTGTTTACCAGGCTTATACGTTTATCATAACTGTGTGAAGTCAAAACAATTGCGATTCGGCTTCTTAGGATCAAAAATACCTTGAAGTATCGATACTTTTGTTTCGATACTTTTATGAGTACGATATTCTTTTTTCGATACTACTCATGAGTACAGTATCGATACTTTCTATTCGATACCGTGTCCCTACATAAATGACACTAATATTTCGTTAGGTTCAGGGCTATAATGTTTCGTTAAAACGTTCACGATTTCCGTAAATGAGATATCACTAGCTTTTTTAGGTGTAATTAAAGCAAGAAACGTATCAAACACTTTCGATCCACACACTGTGTAAAAGTTTGCTCTTTTACTTACGTCCAACACAACACCATTTGCTTCAAAGCAAAATGTTAGCCTGTCTATGTAATTGTTCCAATTGTCTGTTTGGGAATCAAATTCCGAAAACTTCACTGCTACATTCTTAAAACTTTATTCCTCGTCGTCACTATTATGTTCAATAAAACACGAATTAGATAATTCACTGTTTTTCACTAGCCTACCACTTATGTGATATTATTACACATGTGGGGTACTTATACAAATCTTAATAGTCAAGTAGATTTCCAAGTACCTACATTAAAGATACACAACACAAACAAACTCACTTTCGCATTCATAATTTTTTCCCTATATCACAGTCGGTGATACTTTATTCACATTACAATCTAGCCCATTAGCCAATAAGTAATTTAAATATGACATAAACAGCTACGTAATTATAAAATTAAAAGATCCTCCAATAATGTACACATCTTATTCACTTTAAGGGGAAAACACATGATTAAAAAATGTTCTTTATTAGTTACTAGCTGACCCAGCAAACTTCGTTCCGCCTAAACAGTCAATGAATGTCCATGTACCCTACCTACCCTACCTACCTACCCTACCTACCTACCCTACCTACCTACCCTACCTACCTACCCTACCTACCTACCTACCCTACCTACCTACCCTACCTACCTACCTACCTACCCTACCTACCTACCTACCTACCCACCCTACCTACCTACCCTACCTACCTACCCTACCTACCTACCTACCTACCTACCCTACCTACCTTACCTACCTACCTACCCTACTTACCCTACCCACCCTACCTACCTACCGAGATATAAAAAAGCTGATCCACACAAAATGTATGACAACGTGAATTTTCTTCATATTTTATTTTTTGGTGTGTTTTTCTATATTTTCTCACCGTTTAAACCTTCCCTAGACTACGACAAACATTTCAAAACCAAAATCAGCTAAATCGGCCCAGCCGTTCTCGAGTTTTAGTGAAACTAATGAACAGCAATTGATTTTTATGTACAGGCTGTTTGGCAGAACGTTGAACATACGAAAATGGTGGATAGGTGGGGTCATCTGCTACTTACTCAGTCCTAATTTATTTGGCCCTGGCCCCCTGGATATTTATAAAAAAATATTTTTTTGCTTTCTTCTAGTTTCACCACTTTAACTTTAAAGTGTAATTTTTATTAAAAATGGGTAAAATAGGCAATATTTTAGTTTTTTTTAATCTTTATTGTTGGCAGATTCTTATGAAATTATTGCTTTATTCAGATGTTAGCTAGAAAAAAGTTATGAGTCCTCAAACTTACAGAAAGATGTAAAAAATACTTAAATGATAATTGCAACTTGCATTAAAAAAAAAACAAAGGCCAAATAAATTAGGGCTGAGTAAGTAGCAGATGACTCCACCTAACCACCATTTTCGTATGTTCAACGTTCTGCCAAACACACTGTATATTAATTATAGTAAAGAATTCTTTTAATAAACTTGTTTTTTTTTTTCAGTATATGGCCATAGACACCAGCCCACTGAGTGTTTATGTTATGCATCCTTTTTGGAACAAAGTTGTAGAGGTGAGTAACACTTGCTGTCTCTTAAATATACGGGGTCTAAGGACATCATCAACATGGTATATAGGTTTTGGGTCGAAAACCTATATGGTAGTTCCCGTTGATCTAGAATCACGACATTTAGCAAAAAGAGGTCTAACAGCACAAATAAAGAGAAAATTCCGATTTTAATTAGAAGCTTATATTCTACTCCAAATTAATCTCTGTCTACCTGTGAAAACTATATTACCACCCATTCAGTAGTTCCGGAGATGTGCGGGAACAAACAAACAGACAGACAGAAAGGAATTTAATAAAACCGGCCAAGTGTGTGTCGGACTACGCGCAATGAAGGGTTCCGTAGTTGGGATGAATTTATCCCAAATACAAACTTAACAACTACAAAAAATATCCCGACGAATTGAGAACCTCCTCCTTTTTTTTGAAGTCGGTTAAAAATTGACTTCAGCAAAGCGCACCGCATCGACTGCAGCGCATTGTATCGCATACAAAAATGCGCCGTACAGCCCGCCTGCAGTGTGCGATGGGTCATACAAAACATGATAACAATTTGCATTATAGTGTGAACAAAGCATTAAATACCTACGGCACTTTTATTTTTACAAGTAGGTAGTATAATTGAAACACCTATACATATTTTATGGCAATAAAAATATGTACTTTCTAATCATAAAACAAGGAAGTACATTGATAACGTTTATTTGCAATACTGAACAATGACGAATATCGTACGAGTTCTTATCATCATCTGAGGTTATCAAAAAACAGCATTGTTTACTTAATTTCAACCTTGTTCTGTTGAATTAAGGTACAAAATTGTTTATTTTGCAGTGTATGATGTAAAATATCGTTATCAAGCCGCCTTGTTGTTTATTTTATCGTGGGTTATTGTTGTTATAATAACTATCCATTGTCACAATAATTGTGTCATGACTCATGACACAATTATTGTGACATGTGCTAGGCTGGCCTTGAAGGCACCACCGGCAGACGCAGATATATGACAGTGACCTTGAGTAGTTAGTTAGCTTGCGTGTTCTGTACAGCTCACGCAACGCGTCGTACGTCCAGCCAGTAATAGGACTCGCCCATCAAGGAGCGCTGTCCCAAATTAGACGCATTTTTACCCGACTACGGCAAAGCCAAAAGGAAGGGTTATGATTTTAGCAGTCTATGTATGTATGTTTGTATGTATGTATGTTTGTATGTATGTATGTTTGTTTTTACGTGTGTTCCACCGTAGCGCCTAAACTACTAAACTGATTTTGATGAATGAGGTATCAATAGATTCGTAATAATGGTCCGGGTGACATAGGCTATATAATTTTTCCCTAAATTTAATTTGGTGGACTTTACACGTAAATTTCTAACCTCGAAAAAAATTAAAATGGGATGATCATGACATGTTTGGTATCAAAAGAAAGGTCTTGACGAGCTCGTTACAAATATGTATATAATATTATATTTTCAAAGTAAACAAATATGTTTAAATCGTTACAAACAAGCAAAAGTGAGACTGCGCTACGTAGTATCGCAAGATGTTACCAACGTGCAGTTAATCAAATCTTAATAAGTAGTACCGATTTGTAATTCCACTCTTATGAAGAAAAACAAGTACAACGAAATATTTATATTTTGGATTTCTTCGAAGCTCGATATCGTTATATGGTGTTGGCGTCGAAATAAATCGCTCTATGGTTTCATTCAAAGCACTATACACTGCTATCGGAATTTAAAATAGGTTAATTACTGAACTATTGTATTACTTTACTCTTATTTACGTTTATCAAGTGTAAAAACGGAAAAGTATAAAATAAAAAAATAAAGTTTAAAAAACTGTAACCCGACTACGGGAAAATAAAAATGATCTAAAAAGTACGAAACAAGCAAATATTTCAGACAGAAATCAAGACATAGGTACAAAAATGGTCAAGGTAAAGCCGTCGTCGCATGCCATTATAATTTTGTAGATGTTCTTGACACCAACATGGTATACAGGCATGCGACGACGGCTTTACCTTGACCATTTTTGTACCTATGTCTTGATTTCTGTCTGAAATATGTGCTTGTTTCGTACTTTTTAGATCATTTTTATTTTCCCGTAGTCGGGTTACAGTTTTTTAAACTTTATTTTTTTATTAATTTATTATACGTAAAACAAAAGGTATTTTAATAAAACATGTATACTAAAAGATCAATAATTGAATTATCTTTAAAATGGTGAAGGTTTCAGCAAAATATGCTTGATAGATTTTGCGTCATTCTCAATTTTTTATCCGCGTTAGACATAACTTTACAAATTTATTTCACTATGTAATATAAACATAGTCCAAAAAATGGCTATATTAAAATATTAAGAAAATGCTCTAATTTAACATATATTTTTTCCAAATCATTAACACTACTCGTTTAGACGACATCTTCAGTATAAAATCATTAAAAGTCAGTTATCGTCCCCTTAACGAGATGTGAGATGCGCAACAGCCGCATGCGTCGATCGATCTAAGCTAAGCTATACTTGCCGCGATTGGTCCGTAGATTGGTGAGCACTAATTACCTACAGTTATATTCACCTAGAAGTTTCCTCTCTATCGCGTAACTCTTATATCGCCTGACTACGTTACACTCACTGAATTGGCCCGACAAGTCGGGCCCACCGCGTACTTGTAGCTTCATACCCAAAATGCGAAGTGCGTCTTCTGTACTATTCTATGACAGAACTCAATACTTAAATAAAAGCCTCCAAGCATAAAGGTGTGCCCGCTTACAATTAACCTCGATCGATCTATCAACCTTGAACTTCTGGCTCTATAGTTGTCGTTTTAGCATAGCAATAGCGGTCATTGCCCTTTCCCCAATATCTCTCCGTAGGAACTCAAACAATAAACTGTGTATGGTTTTTCGTTATTGGAACATGTTGAAGATGCCGATAGTAGAAAACAGGACAGGAGAAGTTGTCTTTTTTAGGGTTCCTTAGTAAACAAGGAACCCTTATAGTTTCGGCATGTCCGTCTGTCTGTCTGTCCGTGGTCTAGCTCCGAGGAGACCCTTAGTACAAGAAAGCTGTAATTTGGTATGGGTATATATATTAATTACGCCGACAAAGTGGTAAAATAAAATAAAGAAAAAAAACTTTTTTAAGTTACCGTCCCCTACACATAAAGTGATGTTTTTTTTCTGTCCCATTGTGTGGGGTATCATTAAAAAGGTCCTTTAAAAACATTTGAGTGTGTGAAAACCATTTTTGGATTCAGGGATCCGTTTGCGAAATATTAAGCTTTTAAGTGCTAATTTTTGTTAGAGTCAAGTGTTCCCCCCCCTGCCAGCTAAATGGTTGATTTTGGATGTGTGAAAAAAATCACAGCAGTAGTTTATACCTATAACGAAATTAAAAGGAAAACTATCACATCTAATTAGACTATAAGTTAACTAATAATAATCGACCAACTTAACTTTGCAGTTGCAAAAACTTTTTACATGTTTTCAACTGCAAAGTTAAGTTTGTTTTTGGGATAAATTCATCCCAACTACGGAACCCTTCATTGTGCGTGATCCGACACGCATTTGGTTGGTTTTTGTTTAATAAAAAATGTAGGTGGGTCAATGACCTCTATGGCCATGCATAAAACGCGATAATTATAGAATCAATCAACCACAGCCGAATGCTTGCATCGCATCGGTCAATCAACAATTACAACGTGCACTTACACGGGGAATTTTTGGTTAAGGTGGATCCGCAGTTGTAGCCCTCGAAATTCAAATTTTCTTACGGTTTTTTGCAATTTGCAAGTCAGTGTCAGGTTGTATGTTCAAAATATGATTCGCGACTATAAAAGAAATGTATTTACAGAATTATAATCATTAGAATCAAAAATACATCTCTCCAAGATAGATTTGTTCCATGGTTAAGGGCGATGCGCCAAGGTAGACCGCGGAATTAAATTTTTCTTACGTTTTTTGCAATTCGCAAGTCAGTGTCAGGTTGTATGTTGATCAAAATATGATTCGCGACTATAAAAGATAATGTATTTACAGAATTATAATCATTAGAATCATAAATACATCTCTCTAAGATAGATTTGTTCCATAAGAACTTTTCCATAAGAGATTTTGTTCCTGTGGAACAAATCTATTTTGCTACAACTGCGGATTCACCTAAAATGTGACGTCAAATGCAAAAATTGTAACAGTTGTCAAATAGTGTGTAATATTCTTTGCCCCCTATCCACAAATCCAGACAAGCTCCTTCACAAACACCTCAACTACTAACGTCTGTCAACTAATCTCCTTTAAACTTTTCCAGTTTGTACCAAAATGGGTAGCTCCCAACGTTTTAACCTTCGGCGGTTTTCTGCTTGTCGTACTCAACTTCTTGTTGCTGTCGTACTACGACTACGATTACTACGCGGCCAGTACGCCGCTGTATAATGAGACCGTCGGCGAGGTTCCTTTGAACGGACATTTGGAAGTGATACCGCAGTCCTTGTGGTACTTCATCGGCGTGTTCTTGTTCCTGGCTTATACTTTAGGTAAGTCTATACTTTTTGATATTTACCACATATTATAAACTTAAAGCATTTATTTCAATTAAACAGGCACTTTGGAATAGGGATCATCATCATCATCATCAGCCTATAATGTTCCCACTGCTGGGACACATGCCTCCTCTCTGTGAGAGGGAGTGGACCGTAATCCACCACGCGGACCCAGTGCGGGTTGGTAGATGTCACATGTCTTCGAATTTTCGGTTCTAGGACATCCCGGTTTCCTCACGATGTTTTCCTTCACCGTTTTGAGAGCAGTGGTGATGAAATAATTTACACAAAGTAAAGCGCCTATCTGGGTTCGAACCTACGACCTACAACTCGCCGTTACCACTGGGCCACCACTGCTCCCATAGGGATAATGAAAAAAAAAAAATGTTGGCCTTCATGTAGTTTATAAAAAAATATTGCACACGTGTTTTTTCTTTTTACCTTATTATCAGATTACGGGGATACGTTGAGTTTAAAATGTGCCATGACGTCACGAGTATGTAGATTTCATACTTTTGACGTAGCGATCCCCGCTCCCCCATCTTTAATACGTTTTATCCAAGTCATTTTTTATTAATATGATAAAGCAAAAAATACGTGTCCTCTCGCAGAGAGGAGGTCTGTGTCCCAGCAGTGGAAACGTTATAGTCTGATTTATTTTTATTTAACAGTTTATGTACAAAAAATACGCACAAAGGTGATGCTTATTTCTTTTTTCTAATTAAGAAATATCTTCTCCCGCTCTCTGCGGAGCGGGAGGGCGTGTCAGACTCTTACTGACTAAAACTTTCCAGCATACCTGCGATAGAAAACACTGGATTTGATGTTGTAACAGTCTTAGGTGTAAAAAAGGCATTTGGAAAGTTTCCAAATACTTTTTTACATCTAAAACTAAATATTCGGTGTTAATAATTGCATTTCATAATAAATGTTTTAGTTCGCTAGTTAGCCATATTTCACATTTCCATACAGTAATATAGCCAAATTAATCAAAACAGCGAAATAATTTGACATCTATTTGTGACGTTGCCCACTTTCAGAATGCACTCTCTTTACATGTCTGCGTAATATAGGTAATAATTTAGGTATTTTATTTTATTTCAGATGGCATTGACGGCAAGCAAGCTCGCCGCACGCAGACCTCAGGCCCGTTAGGAGAACTCTTCGACCACGGGCTGGATTCCTACACAGTATTCTATATTCCCGCCTGCCTCTACTCTATTTTCGGACGGCTGGATTACTCAATACCGCCTATAAGGTAATCTCTCAAGCCAAGCGCTCATTACAACCGTAACGGGCGGCAGAGCAACGCATTTTCATACAAAAATAGTGCGGTTCGTCCCGCCTGTAGTGTGCTTGGTTCATGACGAAGGGGGATTGTTGCGTTGCGGCGCAGCCCACTCCAATAAGCTTTACGCCGCGCGCACTTTAAATGCGTTTTCGTACGAATTTCACTCGTGCGTACACGTACGAACACGCACGTATAGTTCCGACGTTCGAAAATAATCCAAACTTGTTGGGATTTGTTCTTTGACGGAGAAAAACGTAACCAGTGTGCGCACTCCATTCGTACGACCATGGTCGTACGTGTACGCACGAACGAAATTCGTACGAAAACGCATTCAAAGTGCGCGTGGCCTTAGCCTTTAAAGGATATTGGGCAGAAATGTACGAGGATCCACATTGAGTGGATAACAATAATTTTAATTTGGCTAAAATTTACAAGTGACAGATTTAAAAAAAAAACTCCTTATAGACTATTCAGATACGTCTCGTTAGAGATGGATATTTGGACCACTTTTGTCGACTGCCTTTCGTTATATCTAGAACTCGAATTAATAAAATTTTAACTATACATTTTTTTTGTACTGTAGATCCTTAAAATTATCAACAACTTTTAGTAAGGAAGCAACAAAGCCGTCGCAAAAAAAAACTGCTGTTCCATACATTCTGTAGAATTATGTAAACAATGTATAGATCATCATTCATCACATTTCATTTTCGTGATTTCGAGGATGGTTCCTTTTTAAAAGTTGTTCAAAAAGAAGAGTACAATGACCCCTCAAGATGTTTAGTAGTTTAAAGAAAAACTAAACTTGTATAATCTGGTCAGTTTGCGTTTAAAGCAGTAGATTCACGATCAAAGAATGACTTAAAACCATTAGAAATTCATTGCAGTGTAACTCTTATCTCATTCTAATTTATACCTTACCTTACTGTGATAAGAGTTAAATTGCAATGACTTTCTACCTGAGATACTGTGTTTTTATCAGTAACTTCATGTACAAAACCTCTTTTCAAGTACCACTTGTCACGATTTAAAATTGGAACTGCGTGCTTGCTAGTAGTTTCATAATATTGTACTGCACTTACAACAATATTTTTATGCAAAATAAGTACCTAGTACAGGGATGGCGATCCTTTCTACATCTGCGCGCCATTTTTTCCAAATACATATTGAATGTTGTCATGACGTGCCCACAAACCATCTTGACTTTTAAATACTTTCACAATTCACAATAATACCTTTATTATTATACAGTAATGTTAATATTTATTTGGATTAAAGAACAAAAATAGTCCGACTTCTGCTGTTGCAAACTAGATGACTCGAGTACCTAAATGCCTAAAATGATGTCGTGCCCTAATTATTTGGGTTCGCCACCCCTGACCTAGTAGTACCTATCCTACGTTGTTTTTGGAAAAATTACTTTAATAAAAAATATAATCCGCAAAATCATTGAAACAAAAAGCGACTCTTGCCACGAAACAATAAAGTGCAATTCAGGTCGCACAACGCTAAGAAGTCCGAAAGGGAGATCGTAGCCCCCGGCAACAGGGCAGCGGAAGGAACACGGGTGGGTTTTAGTCAGTAAGATTCTGAGACGCCCTCCCGCTCCGCCCTGAGCGGGAGAAGTTATTTGACAATTTCCCACCCAAAAAAAAGGTTGTGCTAATTACCTACAGTTATATTCACCTAGAAGTTGCCTCTCTTTCTATCACGTAGCTCTTAGATAGAAACTTCATAAGCCCATTTCACTACGCTTATTGTGCTTAGTGTAAAATTAATCTACAGGTTTGGGACGTAAGCAGGGATGGGCCGAAATTCGGTTCACATTCGGTTCAACCGAATTACGGCAGCTTGAACCGAACTTCGGCATTCGGCCGAAATTCGGTTCAGATGCCGAACATTCGGCACAAGAAAAATAATACCTTTTTCACTCATCATCATCAGCCTATAATGTTCCCACTGTTGGGACACAGGCCTCCTCTCTGTGAGAGGGAGTGGGCCGTAATCTACCACGCGGGCCCAGTGCGGGTTGGTAGATGTCACATGTCTTCGAATTTTCGGTTCTAGGACATGCCGGTTTCCTCACGATGTTTTCCTTCACCGTTTTGAGAGCAGTGGTGATGAAATAATTTACACAAAGTAAAGCGCCTGTCTGGGTTCGAACCCACGACCTACAACTCGTAAGTCGCGGCCGTTACCATTGGGCCACCACTGCCTTTTTCACTATTTTGACTGAAATTTAAAAAAATTAGAAAAGCATTACTGTAAAATAAAATTATGTCTTTTACTCACTCATGGTCATTTATTTTAGTTAGGAACATTGTAAATGTAAACCTTAAATTAAATCAGTTCTTCTTATTAGTCTTGAAAATCTGTTCTTCTTATTAGGCCACGCGGTGGAAGCGCGGTGTGCGGGTGGGGTACATCTAGCAATAATTGAAGTAAATACGTAAAAAAGTCATGACGTGTCGCTCTCGAGAAAGCGCGCGGAATTAAACCGAAATTCGGCCGAACTTTTCATTTTAACCAAATGTTCAGCCGAAGTTCGGATTCGGTTCAAATCACATTCGGCCCATCTGTAGACGTAAGCGTACCTTACGCTCGCGTAGTTTATTATTGTTTTTTAAAAGTTTAAGTGTAGTCAAGTCTAAGCTAGTTTAATCTCCGATGTTCCTAAGGTCTATAATTGTTCGACAGTGGACAAATCGCTAAACATTGTGCATTTTTTTTTCCAGAATATATTATGTGATGTGGAATCTCCTTCTCAATTTTTATATAAGCCATTGGGAGAAGTACAACACCGGTGTGTTGTTCTTACCATGGGGTTATGACTTCAGTATGTGGGTAAGTTATCCTCTTTCCAAATAGACCTGAGCCCCGCGCAGACTAAATATCGATTGATAATTTATTTTGACATTGAATAATATACCTTATTATAAAGTAGTAAAGTTGTACAAACCTGGCGGCTTTACCACCAGCTCTTTTATCAGTACTATTTCTCTTATACTGATCGTATAGCACCATCTCCTCTGTTTTCCCCGCACTGAAGTAAGATTAAAATAATAAAGCTATAAGAGGTGGTAGGCCCCCAGAGCAGCTAATTAAAGTGCGTACAACTGTACTACTTTATAATAAGGTGTATTATTCAATGTCAACAGAAATTATCAAGCGAAATAGATGTTTATACAAGTATAGATGATTTAGAGAGCGTATTCACTGAAGCGGAGACGTGCAGGAATCACCAATCATAGACGAGACGTGAGATGCGAGGTGGATTTCAACCAATAGAATTGATCGATTCCTGCACGTCTCCGCACCGCTCCGCGCATTAGAAATGCAACCTTATGTCAGGGCAACAAGGTCCAAGCTAGGCTGGTATAATTTTAATCATATAATTTTTATATTTCAGGCCTCCACAGGATTCTTCATTTGGACGGGTGTTAAGGGCACAAGTTTCTACAAAAAGTACATATTCGCCGGGTATACTTTAGCGAATTTGTTCGAAGTTTTGATCTATGCAACGGGCGTCGTCACAAATCTACCGGTCGCCCTTTATAATATATATCAGTGAGTATGTGTTTATATGCGTACTAATACTCAAACGGTGAAGGAAAACATCGTGAGGAAACCTGTTTTTTTTTTCTCCGTCTTTGGAGAACGGAGGGTTATGTCAGACTCCCACCGACTAAAACCCCACTGGGACTACTACTACCATGTGTCGGGGGCCGGGAGATACTTGTACATTCGCTGCACCCCCGACTGGTATCCGCCCGCCATGCCTAGCGGGCCCCATCACCCAGTGCGGCCGATCGTCGATCGCCGACCGCACGTCCTATAAAGGCGCGCATGGAACACTGCGTGCCATCTCTTCAGGTGACGACACAGCCCCAACTTTGCCACCTGCAGGCCCCTCCTTATAGTGGCCGGAGATCGTAAACCGCCCTTCGACGCCCGGCAGCTTTTCTGGTGCGGGTGGAGTGAGAGGTATGCTCTCTCCCTCTCCGCCGCCTCCTTTGCATGCATTACCTCACTCTCACAGAGAGGAGGCTTGTGTCCCAGCAGTGGGAAGTAGAAAGTGTCACCTATCTTGGAATGAAACTTGATGAAAATTTTTCATGGTCTTCACATATTGATTATATTTGTAGTAAGCTTAGAATATTGCTAAGTAAATTCTATCACTTAAGCTTTAAAGTTCCCACCAGCACCTTAAAATGTTTATATGTGTCCTTAGTTGACGCAATACTGAGTTATTCTCTTGATTGCTATGGTTTGACTTTTAAAAGTAATATACAGAAACTAGAATCAATTCAAATTAGATTCTTAAAATTATTAGTAAATAAGAAAACTAAAAACATTTGTAAAGGGGACTATAGTAGGTTATTCAAAATATGTAAAATCCTACCAGTTAGCCTTAAACACAAATACCTATTATTAGTTAATAGCCATGGCAAGCGGGATAGTGACTCATTGGTTTCTAACAGGTATACTACCAGGTCGATGACAGCAGGTAAATATGATGTACCCAGAGTTAGTAGTTACTATGGCGACAGAACTTTAAAAAAACGCGTTCCCTACTTATTGAACACTTTGCCTGCTGACATCAGGCAAGAAGCTAATAAAGTAAAATTCGCTCGAAATCTTAAAAAATATTTGTTAGATTCTATGTGAGTGTAGGTATTGAATATTATATAGATTATAGATGTACCTGATAAATATATGTTTACTGTTTGAGAGACTCAATGATCTCACAGTTAAACTGCGTGAGCAGTTTTGTGGGGCAATGTAACCTAGCTTTAGGATTTTTTAAAAGTTAATAAATAAATAAACGTTATAGGCTGATTATGCGATGTTTTTATATAATCAAAAGATATTAAGAGGAGGCTCCCTAAATTGTTAATTTGCATTAATATTCTGAAAAAGTCACGCATACAATCTAAATGGAACTTTAGCGTATGATATATTGGAACTTTTTGTTTCCAAATATAAGACAGTTACGTAATTGGAACATTTTCGCTCGATCCATTTTTGATTCGAAAATCATGTCTTTTTTAAGATTATTTGAAACAAAATTACTAGGCTTTTATGTCTAAAATAATTATTGACAGTAAGGAAAGATACACAGTAAGGAAATATAGTTTATTATCCAAATATAAGATATTTTTTCTCTAGATCAATTATTACCTTAGTTAGACTTACGACATTTAGTTCCGTGCTCGAACACGACCAAAGAGCGCACGCGATATTCAACTTTATTACTGATGTGTTAGCGTTTGGCACATAGTGGAGTGGATAGGAAAAGGCGATAGTTCATTAATTTAAAATTAGTGTGTGTGTTGTGATCTTATGTTAAACGCCAAGCCTAAGAGACTAAAACAACGTGCGAGTAGAACGGTGAATATAAAGTAATACGTCACTGATTTGACTAATCAGAGCGCCACACAATGTTGGAACATGGAAACAATTCAACCCTCGCGGCTGTATCAATCGTACTTTCATGATTTTTTTAAATTTTTTTAAGAATGAATTTAAGTGCGAAAAACTGAAAAACACACCCTTAAAAATGCAAAATACACCCTTAAAAATGCAAAATACACCCCTTTTAGGGGGTTTTGTTTTTTGCATTTTTAAGGTTGTTCTTTCCAGTTTAGGGTTGCGGGACCTCAATTTTCATAATCAGTGACTTAAAACTGTATATTGAAAGTAGTCTCTATTTAAAACATAACTTGCAACGTTTCACCTCACGTTTTGAATGAGCTATAATGCCTCAATTATTAGGTTTTTTCTGGTTTATAAATATGCCTTACTAAATTTCAAATTTTTCGCACTTCACAAAGAAATAATAATACGATTGATACAGCCGCGAGGGTTGAATTGTTTCCATTTTCCATCACTGTGCGCCAGCGCCGCCTAATTTTGAAACGTTCGCGAGTTGCGAATAGATGTGTTGAATACCTACAGTGTGTGAATTGCTAGTAATTAATATGATCGTAAATTATAATTTAATCTGAACTACAAACGGTTTTTCTATTGCGCAATAACCAACACTTGCCATAGTACGCCCAAAATAGTTAAAATTATGGGTGATGATAACGAGAGAGACGTACCTTCTCTGGCATATACAACGTGTAATGTTGAATGCGCAAAACCTCTGACATCCCAACTGATTTTTAATTCAATTGACCTTTAGTGGCATGAGGAACAGGGTGTAAAGTTCACTCATCCACCATAGAAAAGGGAGGATCCTCCGACTAGACGGGTGTTGTGTCTGGCGGGCAACTGCCCATCGGTTTGAAGTTGAAATCTTGTATGTATGTCGATCGCTCGGTAAACTCTAATTGCGTAATGCAGGAATTATGTGACGTCATGTCTTTGATGCGTAGTTCGTATGTGGCGGTGCAACCGCTACAGACCTATTTCAGAGAGAAAAAAAATATTAAAAAAATTGTAAAAGTTTTTTGTGCTGTTTTAGTTCGTAAGATTCGTATTTGCATTGTAATAAAAGCTATTATTATCCCGCGTATGAGAAAATTTAAATTGGTCGACAACAATTTGTGTTTTTTTACCTATTTTGGCGGGTTTGCGCATGCGATGGCTTGACCTATTAATAAATAGACACAGCAACGTTTTTAATGAAGATTTTTTGGAAAATGTGACCTATATTAAAAAGGGGTTCAATTGATTCTGCTCTTTATTCTGATCAAACTATTTTCAGGTTTTGCGCATTTAACGTTACACGTTGTATATTGGGAAATTTCTAATAACTAAAATGTCTCGTATAATCTCACTCCCACTTTCTATGACCGCTCCTGCCAAAACTTGGGCGTTTACAGCATTTTAAATCTGACTATGGTCCTGTCTCATATTTTTTATAAACTATATTATCTACTACTAGGCAAAGCTCACTCCCATAGTCTTTTTTATTAATATTCATGTTTTTTTTTTCTAGGTCCTATAAACTCCGCACAGGCAAAATGCGTTCCCCCACGGAAGCGTTACGACCTCTATGGTCATTCCTGACCGTGTTCCTAGTCTGTTCTGTATGGGTCCACAAATCTAGCCGGCTCCCCGACTATGATCTCCGAATGCTGTTCCTGCTTATCGGAACATTGTTTAGTAATGTAGCTGTGAGTATTACTTCTTTAATACTATGAAATTTCTTGCTTTAACATAAAATAAAAAGACAAACAGCCAAAAATGTTCAAAATTGTTTTTTTGCCGTATCTTATTTCATACGGAAGACGTAGCGTTGGAAGGCCTCCCATAAGATGGACCGATGACCTTGTGAAGGCCGCAGGAATCCGCTGGATGCAGGAAGCACAGAACAGGTCGAAGTGGCGGTGCTTGGGGGAGGCCTATGTCCAGCAGTAGACGTCTTTCGGCTGAAATGATGATGATGATGTACTTTCTTATGCATTACGTAAAAAACTGTTATTTTGACATTCAATTGTATTTATTTGTATAGATAAGCCATGCGCCCGATGTGATTTTCCAATCAGAAAAAAAATACGAACTTCCATACAAATCATACAATTTTATCCCGTATCTAACCCCTATAGGCAGGCCCTTTTTTTGGGTGGGAAATTATCAAATAACTTCTCCCGCTCTGGGTGGAGCGGGAGGGCGTGTCATACTCTTACTAACTAAAACCAACCCGTGTTCCTTCAGTTGCCATGTTGCCGGGGGGCCACGATTTCCCTTTCGGCCCTTATTCGCAACCCCGGCAGGCATTGGCCCTAGCGGACCCCGTCAATTCTGCTGACATCTCTTTGAGGCGCGCGTGAAACACAACGCGCCGTCAACCCGGGCCTAGTCCTTATCGGACGGCGAGCTACCCATTGCTCACCGTCCGCAAGCCCACGCCTACGGTGGCCGGAAATCTGCCTGTGATTCCCGACGCCCAGGGCGTCTCCTCCTGCGGCCTATAGGTAGGCCTGCCAGATGGCCGGGAAATCAGGGAATGTCCCGGAATTTTGCGTCGTGTCCCGTGTCGAGTAATAAGACTCAACAGTCCCGGATTACGAACACCTATTACTTTTTCTCTTTCTGCGAAATAATATTTTAGCCTGCTGAATAGTTTATGGACTACAGAACGAAACAGAATATCCATGGATTTGATTGAACAAGTCTGAACTGCAGACTTGTATGAAAATTGACGTGTCTTGTTTTGAAATTTTATCAGTTTTGCAAAGCCCATCAAATCTATTGATAAATATTTCAAGTTTAATAAGTCTGTCAAGAGTTTCATAAGGTGATATATTATAAATGTACATAATGAAATATATTTGTCTCTGTCTCCCCCAGTGTCGTCTAATCGTCAGTCAAATGAGCAACCAGCGCTGTGACGCGATCAACTGGTTGCTGTGGCCGCTGACTGCTGCTGCATCAGTGTCACTGCTACTACCGCACTACGAAGTGACTGCCTTCTACGCCGTTACACTGCTAACCGTGTTGGCTCATATACATTATGGTGGTTGTGTTGTAAGTATATTTTATTTTTGTAAACGCGATTGTGCTCTTTATTCATATTATGTTACGGATCAATGTTCTATGTAAGTATTTTACTGTAAAGGTTTTGTAAACGCGATTGTGCTCTTTATTTATATTACGTTACGGATCAATGTTCAATGCAAGTATTTTTTACTTTAAAGGTTTTGGAAGTATTATTTTTTGTAAACGCGATTGTGCTCTTTATTTAGATAAGGTTACGGACCAATGTTCTATACAAGTATTTTTCTTCCACCAAGGCGATCTTGTTTAAGTTTTCACTTCTGTCGGCACTCCCGGAGTGCCACCACTTTAAATCTAAATACCGTTCGGATAAGTCATAACAGTCACACGAATCGATCGAAGATTAAGCTACGCTTGCCGAGGTTGGACCGAGGATGGGTGACCATCCATTACATACCGAGACCCTTCCTTGCCTCGGAAAGCACGGAACCGAAACGGAACCCTATTGCTAAGCCTGCGCTGTCCATCCGTCCGTCAGTCTGTCAGCCGGCTGTATCTCATGAACCGTAATAGGTAGATTGTTGAAATTTTCACAGATTGTGTATTTCTATTGCCGCTATATTCACCTAGAAGTTGCCTCTCTTTCTATCGCGTAACTCATATCTTCTGACTACGTTACGCTCACTGAATTGGCCCGACAAAACGGGCCCGCCGCGTACTTGTAGCTTCGTACCTAAAATGCGGAGTGCGCCTTCTGTACTATTCTGTGGTACCGCAGGCCGTGTGAACGGCCGCTATAGGTATAACCCTACAAGGTATTTTGGCGCGTGGCCGAAATTGGAACTAACGCCGCCATTTTGTTTTGTCCATACAATTTCTGTGACAATTTCAAAAATGTTTACCAGCAACGCCCCCCTGTCAATGTCATGCAGGCGCCAAAAGATCCTTGTAGCACTATAGTTGTCAAACATATCCCATCTCATATAATACAACATCTCAGGCCAAATAAAAAACAGTGGCGGGAGTGCTGACACAAGTGAAAACTTGAACAAGATCGCCTTGGTGGAAGAAAAATACTCGTATAGAACATCGGTTCGTAACCTTATCTAAATAAAGAGCACAATCGCGTTTACAAAAAAGATACTTCCAAAACCTTTAAAGTAAAAATACTTGCATAGAACATTGATCCGTAACGTAATATAAATAAAGAGCACAATCGTGTTTACATAAATGAGGAGTCGGTAACGGTGTCGTGAGTTCAATTGTTTTTTCCCATCTCAAAAATGCCCAACGCGCGTAAAGAAGTTTTTACTTCAAAAAACCAAGCCGGTTTCGTATACACATAGCGGAGGTGTAGTTTTGGCATGCTTCACTGTATTGGTTGCAACGCTATATCTTGGTTTTTTATTTAGTGACTGGCGCTTTAGTATATGTAAATAATTTCATCACCACTGCTCTCAAAACGGTGAAGAAAAACATCGTGAGGAAACCAGCATGTCCTAGAATCAAAAATTCGAAGACGTGTGACATCTACCAAACCGCACTGAGCTCGCGTGATGGATTACAGCCCACTCCCTCTCACAGAAAGGAGGTCTTTGTCCCAGCAGTGGGAACATTATAGGCTGATTATGATATTACTAACTTTTGCCCGCGGCTTCGCCCGCATGGATGTCGGAAAATATCCCACGGGAACGTACTACCGAGATTTCATACCTAATAACAGAGGAAAACGTCATTGACTCCTACCGCTGCGCCCGCGTTGCTCCGCGTAATTTTGAAACTGTGATATCTTTTAAACTATTCATTTAAATTATATGATTTGAAGGCATATTTTAATCTAAATTAGATGCCCAATTTAAATAACATTTTTTTTGTTTAAGGATTAATACTATACCGATCAAAAAAGCTTCAGAAATAACAATTAAATTTTTATCAAATTCTGAAAGATAAAAATGGTTATTGTGGGTCATCCTTAGAAGATAGACATATGCCATTGCGGACTTTTTTGTTGAACTTTTTAAGATGAACAATACCGTAGAACATAAATTTGATGTATCTTTCCCGGTTACCGCAACGCACGCCAGTAAAGCTCCCAGTCTGCATGATTTTTTCCGACTTCTTCAACAATAATCATCATATTTCAGCCAATTTACACAAAAGAAGTTCAGAAGTTTTTGAGTTTATCGCGTTCAGATAGACAGACAGACAGACGCCGCGGGGGACTTTGTTTTATAATATGTAAGGATAATACTTACAAGATATTTTCTCGTTACAGGTACGTCAAATGTGCGACCACTTCCGAATAAGCTGCTTTTACATAAAGCAGAGGTCAGATTGACTCTTAGACGACAATGCGTGTTAGTAACATAACATTTTACTGTAAAATACAGGTTTATTATACAACTAACAACATCATGTACACGCGGTTTTACATAAATACATATCTATGTTAATATGATGCTAGATTATTTTAAATAAAATTGGTGATGTTCTTCAGAAAGGTCAGGTGCGTAGTACTCGCAACCGGCGTGCGTGTATGACCAGATGTATGAACGTAAACGAGGCAAAAGGAGTATGTAAGGATCGTAGCAGGTGACGTTCTATAGTTTCTGCCTATGATGTATTTTACAAGAAGATGTAGTGACAAACATTGAAAAGAGTACGCTTAGATGGTGTGGTCATGTTGAGAGGATGAATGAAAGGCGACTAACAAAAGGTGTTTACAAGGCTGATGTGAGTGGAAACGCCGGCAGGGGTCGCCCTAGGAATACATATCGCTGTCCCCGGCGAATAAAATCGTAATCGTAAAAACTAAATTTTACAGAAAAAATAAAAAACAGTTTTTTGTGAATATCTTAATAACTAATATACCTAAATGGCGAAATTGTTCAAATACCAAAAGAAAAGTGATTTTTTACATTCATTACAATACACCTTAAAATCTCGTAACTTCTGAAATAACCGTAGGAAATGAATGAAAAAAAATGACAGAGTGTAATCGGACCTCTCAATATCGAATATGCAATAAAGTTAAAACTATCGTAATAGCACATTACCACTTTATTCGCCGGGGACAGCGATATAGTCTTCAGAAAGGTCACGTATAATAGGCGGTGATATTTGAGCTTTGTCTATGGATTATGGTCCGTCTTAAAAAAAAATATACGAGTCAGTGAACCATAGCAAGATGTTCGATATTTAAAATAATCTAGTTTGGTAATGTATCACTTTAATGGCTGTTTATTTTATTTTTAATCCAGTATATAATTACATTGTACCTTTTCAAAAACAGACTTGGGGAATATTGTTTGCATGACCAAATAATAAACATGGCTACTTCTTTCATAATTCTCTATTAGGCCTGCTCCACACGTTGGCCCCAATGCCGCTCGTCCAACGTATCGATATAGAAAATTGCATTGGCCCCAACGTTGGTGCGAGCGTTGGCAGTTGGCCGTGTTGGTTTTATCAAAGGAATCTGCGCCAACGCTCGCGATTGTTCGAACCAACGTTGGTACCGGCGTTGGGACCAACGTTCATACGTTGGTCCCAACGCCGGTACCAACGCTGGTTTGTCGTTTTGTGAAAAAAATAAACAGCCCAATAACACTGCTTAATAGAAAAAGAACACTGTTCCTTACATAGAGTAAAACATAAATTTAAATACAGAAGTACATTTTGTTGTTATTATTTCGAAATGTTATGTTATTTTTATAAGGATTGTACACACAGCAGAAGCTATATTTTATTATATACGCGATTGTAAATTTAAAAATAGTTAAGGTTTTTGTGATGTCATCATTTTGTTCTTTCTTTTAATTCGTCTCATATGTTACAAAACTTCTTTTTTTTTCGTCCTCACTGTGTACGTCTTTATTTTAAGGGTTCATAACGCGCATTGTCTATTGTTTTCAATCTACATATTTGGTACCAACCTATATGGTACTTTTGCTTTAATTTTAAGTGTACGCATTATGGTCAAAGTTTTTTTGAATATTGTCAAGATTATTAGATGCAAATACTGGTTCTGCCCGGTCATTTTTGACAATACTAAATATCTTTGCCCAGTTGAATCATTGTACAAATTGAGGAATGCGACATTTTTATTCTAACAAGCAGTATTGACATGCAGATTATTTTTTCTAGTAATAAGTGTTTTCGTAGATTTCTTTAGTTTACAAAAATCTCTTTAAGATCTGTAATTTTTAAACTGTAACTTATTTTAGAGTGTAAAGAAAAAAAAAATCTTACCCTTAGTATATCGTCGAACGATGAAAAATTATCTATTTTATTATATAAGTTACTGCGACGTCGAACCCAAGGCTCGCATCTTTGACTTTTCGGATTCATGTGCGTATTGTATTTATAACTTGCTTCAAGAACGGTGAAGGAAAACATCGTGAGGAAACCGGCATGCCTGAGAGATATTTCTCGACGGCATGTGAAGCTAAGGCAGAGGCCCACGGGTGGCATAAAAATTGACACCAGGTTAGTCACTAACCACACGAAAATGAAGAATGAGCAGGTTAGTTAAATCTGTTAGCACTTTTTAAATTGTGTTGTAATGAGATTTTTTAAATGGATCATTCCTCAATTTGTACTTTCTTTTTATAAGTATCTTTCTTGGTGTTATGTTAGTGAAGTTTTTATTTTAATTATAATATTTAAGTAAAAAATAGCAAAATATGGCTATTGATAAAAAATGGTCGCAAAAATAAATAAATTAAAACAAACATTTTAAATATCTTAATTTTAATAAAAAATAGATATTAATAAAAATATCGCGAACTATACCTAAATATCTGTACATTACTGCCTTATTTAACAATGTATTTACTTATATTATTCTGTATTTATACTAACTTAATTTTTAAAAACATTTAACGTATTTACTATTGTTTATAAAACGTCATGTAATCTTACGAAAGGCTTACCTGCCTGCATTTGAATAAGTAATATAAAAATATGCATTATATTATAATATCCAAAGAAAAAAAATGCCGGTTTTATATTAATCGTGAAGTTTACCCTTGTATTCGGTTTTATTTAGATTTATTTAATGAGATAAAAGAAGTCGAGAGGTGGCGCGGGACACCCGTACCCTAATTGCGTAACTTATTTTCGAAAACAATTTTGCCTAATTTGTTTCATTTTGACAGTTCAACAACTTACATTGCGTTATTTACATTGTTGAGCAGATTTTTTTTTCCAACTTATGAAGCAATGGATTAGCAGTCTGTTTCAAATCGAAACTGATTGTGTTGTATAACGCAATTTGGGTACTGGTTGGAACGAAGTTTCTTTCACTGCATATTATGTATTAAATAACAGCCACAATGGAATAAATTAACAAAGTTTGAGAGTAAGGCTGCATTTCCACTAGATATGTGTGAGGTAGCTGAGCGGTGCGAGGATGCGTAACGAAGCTGGGAAATTATGTGAGCGTTGCCACCAGAGATGTGCTAAGCCGCTGAGCGGTGCGAGGATGCGTAGCGACGCTGTGAAACGGTGCGCAGATGAGCGGTGCGAGGATGTGTAGCGGGCTCTTTTCAGAAGCGATTTCTCGTTCGCGTCCATCCCTCGCACACATCTCTCGCACATATCCTTCGCACCTATCCCTCGCTTGTTTTGTACGTACAAAAACCTCACACCGCTAAGCCGTTTCCACCGGAGCTGCGCTGAGCGAGGCTAGGTAAATGAAGCGATTCTATTGGTTCTTAACAAAAATCCCTCGTTACGCATCCTCTCACATCAAATGAAAAATAAAAAGGTGTCGGGGCGGTCAAAATGTTATACTTTTTCGGTGTAGCTCTCATTCGCCAATTATGTAGAGTAATGTGCAATAAGGAACTTCGTTCCATAATTGTTTGGGAGATGTTATAAAAAAAAAACTTGTGGTACTCGGGGACTGCCGCGGTAAAGCTATTGCATAGCATTTGTAATCTCCATACTTCCTATTTGTCAGCGCTACACTTGGGATGATGACGGATGATGACAAAACAAAAATTACGTTCCCATGACAACATCACATTGTCATGGGAACGTAATTTTTGTTTTATGTCATCATCCGTCATTACATGGTAGGCGGAGATTCCGTAACGAAAAAAACCTAACACCCCCAGGTGTTAGGTTTTTTTCGTTACGGAATTTCTTGATTCGGTCGCCGCTCTCAAAGCCCGCGGCAAAAGCTATGCAATAGCTTAAAAACCAAGTTAAATTATGTTTAAATAACTTGTCAACAACTAACATTTTAATTTTACGGACCATACTAACAAAGAAAATAATAATGCCGATAAAATGCTGGTATAACGCTTCAGTATTATTTGTTTGAACCCACCATTACCTTCCTAACCTTATGTATAATGCCTTTAAAGATATTTTATTTTTGGACAGAGATTGGCCGATGAATTATGGTCCCAAATGAGGAACCAAATGGTGATATGAGGCGAGTGTGTGTGAGTGAGAGGCAGCCCCGGCTCTAGATTTATTTTGAGGCGGGGCAAAGACTGCCGTCTGCCGCCCTCCGCCAATCTTTTATGGGGATGCGCTAAGTTAGACCCCGCGAAATTAAAATTTTCTCACAATGAAAATTTTGGCAGCAACATATTAATCAAATTGTGTCGATTGATAATGCGCCAATTCAACAGGGGCGCCAAGACTGTTGTAAAAAAGAAAAAAAAAAAGAAAGATTATAAATGATTTATTGCAAAGTTGCTGTGTGCTGGGTGGTGCACTTGTCTGCTACGCTTAAATTTGTCGCCACCTGAAGTTGGCGCCTGGGGCACGGGCCCCGGCTTGCCCCCCCCCCCCCCCCCCCCCTAGATCCGGGACTGGTGAGAGGACACGCGCAAAAGTCAGAGAGCGAATGCTCAGACCGGCCATGATTCAACGACCGTATTGTACAATGCATGATATGTGCTTACACTATGTTGCAAACAAATAGAAAGAAAAATTGGTTTATTTGCCACTGAAACACGTGCATTTATAGACAAGAGTAATAAGAAAACAAAATAAAGTACATAAGAAATCACGAGCATAAACAGAATTAGTCGGCAGCTGCACGACATGACTGTGACAAGGCTTCCACTCAGCATGATGCAGTGCTATGGGGGACCCACAGCACAGCGCAGATTTCAAATGAATAGGCCTTTACAGGAAAACATGAAGCTGTTTTTTTTTTGCAACATAGTGTATTTTGTGGGTATAATGTATTTGTTGGTTATAATGTATTTGTTGGTTAATAGCAATTATATTGAGTTACAGCTGATTACTACTCGCTATTTAGGTACAATAATTTTGCCAGTCAATCGGGACTTTCCTATTCCTTTTTAGAAACTATGCCCGGTATATGGCAAGGCTTGCGTACATGGGACTTGTTGATAGGCCTACACTGTCCTCCCATACCTATTAACAGTGTAATTTTAAAACATTGTAAAACGCAATTTGTTTTTAAAAGAGTAACCGTGTAGTTTCTTGCCGGCTCTTCTCTATAGGAAACTACCAATTGGAACCGTGCACCTAGCTTCTGGAAGCATCATAAGAGCCCATGTAGGTTTATGTGAAATAAAATATTTTGAATTTGAATACCTAACTGGTGAAATGTGGGTATAAACCTATACTGATCCAAACTGACTAACCAGAAGGCGGACCAATATCGCTCCCGAGCGCGACAGCGATACTCAATTCTTTATTGCATTCCTTAAGTATTACATAGATGGTATAACAAAGTAAAAGATCAATTTGGACCCTGTCGGGCAACAGCAAAATTAGGACCGCATCATCGCGTACCGATTCGGCATCGCTACCGAGCGCGACAGCAATATCGCGTACCGATTCGGTATCACTACCGAGCGCTACAGCAATATCGTGTAACGGTTCGGTATCGCTACCGAGCGCGACAGCAATATCGCGTAACGGTTCGGTATCGCAACCGAGCGCTACAGCGATATCGCGTATCGGTTCGGTATCGCTACCAAGGGCGACAGCAATATCGCGTAACGGTTCGGTATCGCTACCGAGCGCGACAGCAATATCGCGTAACGGTTCGGTATCGCTACCGAGCGCGACAGCAATATCACGTACCGGTTCGGTATCGCCTTATCGACATCGTAATTGCTTTTACACCCGTCACCTATCCCATAAAACGTCAAGGTCTATTTTTGCTCTAATACCAATGTGGTAGATAGTTTACCTTAGTGAGGTTTAGTTAATTAACTGGGAGTTTTTGTCATAAATGGTAACATAATTACGGTTGACCATACTTTTGGAATAGTTTACATAAGTTGTGTTCTGAGTGTGAGTAGTAACAGATCAAATTGATCGAGATTATAATACTAATATACATTACAAAATAAAAGTGCCTCGTGTTATTAAAAAAATTGTTGTCCATAGATCGCTTTTCGCTAGTTCTAGACGTACGTGTAAGATAATAATAATTATGAGCTTCAATGATGGCCTGCAGGGTAATTGCGTATGCACAACACACTTTCAGTCGCAATCCAAAAGAAATTTCTAATCCATTGCTTCGTAGGTTTGAAAAATTCGTCTGCGCAACAACTTTAATAACGCAATGAATGTTGTTGAACTGTCAAAATGAAAAGCATTGACATTGTTACGCAATTACCCCTCTGGTCTTGTAAATGTTAATAAACCGTGTCTTCCTTGAGTTTGTACTATATTCTATTTGTGGATGAGCAACCTCGAAGTTTAGCGCTCAACCACTTTCCACTCTTATACCCTTAGTAATAAGGTTCAAAGTGGTTTATCGCTAACTTTCGCCTCCGAACATTCAATTGATTAAGAAGGTAAATGGGAGCTTTGGAAATGAGTATTCTGTAGTTTTGCACACTATGCTTACGTCTGAGACCAGCTTATACATTGTATTTCTAAGAAATATTCAGGCAGCAGTGTCACTTCCATCATATTCTGGGTGATAACTGCAAAATAATATTACACAGAGTAATAAATAAATGGAGTGTTCTCTGACAGAATTTGTGCAAAATATTAGGAAAGGAACTTTCACTAGACCCCGGAAATCCCCGTATTTAAAGAAAGTTCGCTAGAATGCGAACTTTCTTTAAATACGGGAATTTCAGTCTCAATCTGTCAAAAAAACCTTTAATTTACCTATTTTTTTGACAAATTTTTGTCATTGATTGTCGCTGTCTGAGATGAGATTACGATGTGAATTAGCATTTAATGAGTACGAAAATTGGTCTTCTGATTACAGACAGATATCTACAAAGAAAATACTCTTTTTTTCCTGAGATTTTAATAGATATTAGTAACAAATAATGTACCCATTTCTGCCTAATTTCACTACTGACATTGCCTGATACCGAACATTTAACGCTCCCGTAGACAGGCGCGACGCGACAGCGCCACACGACTAGTAGAACAGTTTGAAATGAAAGAGAAATAGGTCTATAGTTTGACCGACACCACTGTACCGCGTGTTATGTGTGCGGCGAGATGGGGAGCAGTGCAGGCCATTCGTCAACGCTACCGCCCGCCTCGCCACGCAATCCTAAGGCAGTGGAGAGGTGGTGGTGTCAGTCAAACTATACCAAAACCTCGCACCGTCTCGTCTCGCCTGTAGCAGAGTTTATGCGCGTGAAATAGACCTTTTCAATCGCTATACTTTATAATAAATGTACCTATCTACTTGTATGTTTTTCTATAAAATAAGTAGGTTACTCCGATTCAATAAATGCTTGTTTCATAAAATTTAAATAGCATCAAAATTTTGTTAAAGCGAAATGAGTTTAAATTATTGAGCAGCAGACTTCGACATCTTCCATTTTTGTCAAAAAAAAAATCTGCAAATAATCTATAAATAAAAACTAGTTTAATTTTAAGTGTTAATTTAGATCGTTATGGTAATTAACCGACAATGATGTCACAGCTTTACGAATTTAGAACCGCTTCCCGCGGTATATGTAATAGCGGACAATAGCAGTGGAACACTTCTCAACCTTATTACTAAGGGCATAAGAGTGAAAATTGGTCAACCGCCATTGTCCGTGGTTTTACCTCTGATAAGTCGGACTGATGTGAGACTCAGGGTAACCCAAAGAGTGATGGAAACAAAACTGCGTACATTTGAGCAAAGTATCAAGAAATTGAGCGTTAAAAATATTGTACCTATAGTATTTAGGAAAAAATAGACTTTAAGAATTCTGAGAGAGATTGTAAGGTAATGCTGTTTTGAGGAAGCATATCGTCGATCTGTAAGTTATTTCGCGTAAAGGAACATAATTATTTTACACTGTAAACATTACTGTTAGGAATGACAGTATTGCCAAGTTTTTTGACAAGGGTCGGAGTTTTCGTCTATATACTATGTTCCTTTTATGATACTTCTAATGACACATTATACTGAATGTTTATTTTGGAGCTGACAAAGCATAACAGAAAATTGGTAATTGTAATCATATGTATATCTCAATCGTAATAAACAAAAACTATTTTGAAGTACTATTATTGTCGATCTTGCGTTTGCATTATTATGTCTCTATGCAAAAAAGTGTTAACAAGTGGTTATTTTTGTAAGCGTCATCTCAACAGTCGTTAAATGAACAGACTATAGTGTCCGGTTTAACTGTATAAAATGATAATTAGGAATTTAAGAATGGTTGTGTATTGTATATTACTTTTGCACAGATGCACGCAGTTAGGCAGATTATATTCTGAACAATATCTACGTCTTATTGGCTAGAGTCTAGCCAATAGTTTGACTGCCTCGATCTGTGGCTTAATTCAGATGATCATGCCATGTTACAATATTGTTAGTATTTAGAATTCATAATCTTAGGAAACATTCCATCGCCACTCACTCAACTATCTACCTTAACGTTATGTATTCTAAGTTGATTTTTGAGTGAGTGAACATTTTCAAAAAAAGGTCCTAAAATTATTTTAGACTGCAATGGAATTTGAACTTTGTCTTGTACGACATTGAGTTTGTGTTCATCTGAGGTTCTGAATTCAAATATAGTAAGTACAGACGCCAGCACATCAAGCTACTTGAAACTGTCAAATTTTCCCAATCAACTTTCAGCGATAAAGTTGAAAATCTATTAAATAAATTTGACAGATTGTAGTAGCTTGCTGTGCTGGCGTCTCGCGTCTGTACCATTTTTAATTGTTACTACATCGTGACGCGTAACCATGTGGTTACGAGCTACCCGCTCAAGCGACACGCATCTTGTGACAGCGGCTGCGCTGAAAACAGAGGAAAGAGGTTGTTTAGAGCGTGCCACAAGTGACACGACACGTGCGCGTGTCGCTTGTCTCAAGTCGCATCGCTCGACGCCGTGACGGCCGGCCTTAGGATCATCTGAATTCAGCCTTAAGCTAAGAACTTACGGACCGGTTTTCGCAAGCCGCGGGCATAAACCGCGTCGTGAAATTTAATATCTGAATTTCCATATACTACGTGTTCGTACGAGTGTTTGTGGTCCCGCAACCACGGCAGGCGCGGGTGAAAATCGCTCCGTGAGTTCTTAGCCTTAACGTTAAGACATATAATTGAGAAACATGTTCTTCCCATATTGCCTTGTAACGGTGATGCTCTATATATTTGTAGCTAGCTAGTGGTTTTTTACACTAAGACACACAGTCATCGCTTCTCCACTTGTGTATGTGTCACAATAAAATATTTAGATGATAATTTTTGTGGTTTTATTTTATTTTGCGAGTAATTATTCGTAAAGATGCGCTTACACATGCAAATGATTGCGTAATTCCAATTGTGACGTCTAGTCTCAATAACGACGATACCAATATTGTTAGAATTTGCAGAAAACACTTAGTCACCCTCAGTATAGTTATTGCATTTGCAATAGTTATTGTAATTTAGACCTTATTTCAATTGGTATAAAAGTCATATGACGCGCACTCGCGATTTTTAACGCACTAGCGGACTAATTGCGGGGGCAGGTGCGGTGTGCCCCTAGCGCCCGGTCCTGGGGGCCCCCAAACTCGGAAATACTTTTTAATCAAATCCCAAACAAGACCATAATATGTTCGGTAAGTAAAAGGCAGTTTGTAGTTGTGGTAAAAGTACTTTTCTCCTATTTCTGTATCAATATTTAAAAGAAAACCTAACCATTGCACCGAGACAGCGTGCTAAATATTTCGACGTTTATTCCTGTGCAGGGGGGCCCCCCATTTAGTTTTGCCACTCCGGGGGCCCCAGACAGGCTTAGACCGCCACTGTTCCAACAACTGAAATCAGGTAACTAATCAAAGATTGAGTGTTCTGTGTATGTCCAGTTAATCAACCGTACATCAGTGGTAACAATTAGGCTAGGCGTAAACGAGGCACCCACCGGCCATAGACAGGTGGCCCAGCTACAAGCAGTTCACGTGCTTTTTCATACGTTTCGTATGGATTAGTCGCACACGTGGCCACCCGCTACAGCATTGCTCACCACCGCAGCAGGTCGCGACAGCCACCAATTGTTGTGGCCGGTGGCTCGTGTGCGCTTGCCCTTAGACATTCTGCGCATCTGTGGCCCAGCAGTAAGGACGATTTTCCTAGTGTAAGTATTCAACCACTGATGTGCGATTGACTACACAATAAGTATCGAAAGTCCATATAAATATACCATATTCAGCATATTAAATATACCATATTCAGCAATCAATTGTAAAAAATATTCTAACACTTGTTTCAAATTGTAATTTTTTTCAAATATCAACTTAACGTGAGTCCAAATTAGGTTGATTTCAAAATGACTAATATTACTGAAAATATTAGAGGAAATTAAACTTTATGGTACAGTGGATAAAGTTATTTTTCCGAAAACTATTGTGTCTCCTTCAGTGTCCTAGAATGCATTATAGGCCTCTTACAAATGACAAGGAGGCTATGTACGGATTATCTCTGGCTGCTACATCGTTACATAGGTTTAAAGTTAATAATACAAACATGCAGTATAAGTAAAATATATTAAATTTATGGTCGAAAAAGTCTATTTCTTAGATAGAATATACACATCATTCAGGTTTAGCAACATATAAAGGCAGAATTCTTAAAGGTACCCCACAAAGACACAAAAGCTATTTCGATTATTATCATTGAGTGATAGCCATATTACACATGATGATGTAACTATATTCATAAAAGAGTAATCACATTTGAGAGTTGCTACCATAGAGCTGACTCAAATTTCTTCTTCATAAAAAATAGGTAAAATAGAGGTGGTATGTGGTACTTCAATAATATTGTGTGATAATAATATTCAACTCAATTAATGTGTGCAGTAGATATTTTATAACAAACAACAACAAATAAATGCCTGGAATGAACAAATGTTGGGTACAATGCCATTTAGTCAAGACAAAACCTGTGTATTTCATGGAAGAGTTTATGCATTGCCATAAATACAATTAATTGATCAAAGTGGGACCAATCAATGCTGCAAGTTACATAATTATCTTATCACTAAACAGTATGTAATAGAATTCTTAACCTTTGTAGACTAGTGTAATAATTTAATACATTTAAAAACTATCTTTAACAGATTTGAAATATTGTTCTTTTATTCTTGCTCTATCCTCTACTTCAGGCATGTATGGATACTGTCCTTTAGCTTTTCTGTCCTTGTACACTTTACCCTGAAAGATAAAAACAGTGCTGTTAGTAATCCCCTAAAGTTTTTGGAAAATTCATCAAAGAAAAAGCCTTTGAAGCAATTCTTGTCTAACCGAGTTGTAACAGCATGGAAAAAGCTCCCAGAATATATTGTGAAGGCTCGGATCACTAAACTGCTTCAAGAAACGACTGGATATATTAAATATCTCCAAGCTATTTGATACATGCGTATCAGATAATTAACTGCTGGTGTGTCTTACCAAATAATAATAATAATCCTACTTATTTTTTATATTCATTTTTTTTAATTTAAGGTTTTTTATAAAAATATTGTAAAATGTATTTAATATGTATAAAAATGAATATACAAAATCCTACTTAACACTTTGAAGGATAGTACACGAGACACAATAGAAGTTTTATTGTTATGATGCCTATGGCCATATAGTGTCCTTCAAAGTGTTAATATTAAAAATATGTAAAAGTTTAGATGTATAATACTCAAGCACGCTTAAAGGCTGAACAGATTAAGATGATATTTTGCACAAAGGTAGACTATGATATGATTGATATATAAGATAGCTGTTTTGATCCAGGTCTGTGTAGTAGTTACTATAGATTGCGTTATAAACTGCAGACAACAGCTAACATTATAATAAGAAAATGTCAAAGAGGCTTAAGGGGGAAGCGTCAGGGTAGCCCGCGAAATTCAAATTTTCTTACGTTTTTTGCTTTTTGAAGGTCAATGTCAGATTTTATGTTGATTAAAATATGATTTGCGGTCGTAACAAATATGGCTTTACTCAATTATAATCATTACAATCAGCAATACAACTCCATTAGTTAGCAAAGGTGTCAAATGTCATGATTATAATCAGCAATAGTGATTGTTACCAGTGACACTGACCTGCAAAATGCAAAAAACATAAGAAAATTTGAATTTCGGGCTACCCTAACGCTTCCCCCTTAATAAAAATATATTTTACAGCTGTGCTTCTTATTCATGTAGTATACATTGTAACAGCGAATCAATTTTCACGCCTCCCCCTTAAGACCTAGGCCAAATATTTTTGATATTCGGATAGCTCATGACCTAGAGGTGCCATATATAATAACAATAAAAAATAAAAAAAAGCGGCCAAGTGCAAGTCGTACTCGCCCATGAAGGGTTCCGTAGCAGCAACTAACATTGAATGAAAGGTAAATTGCGGTTTACGATTTATGACGTATTAAAAAAAAAACCACTTGCTAGATCTCGTTCAAACCAATTTTCGGTGGAAGTTTACATGGTAATGTACATTATACATTTTTTTTGGTTTTATCATTCTCTTATTTTAGAAGTTACAGGGGGGGGGGACACATTTTACCACTTTGGAAGTGTCTCTTGCGCAAACTATTCAGTTTAGAAAAAAATGATATTACAAACCTCAATATGATTTTTGAAGACCTATCCATACGTATGGCAATGATGAAAAAGTTTTTTTGAGTTTCAGTTCTAAGTATGGGGAACTCCAAAATTATTTGTCTTTTTTTCTATTTTTATATAAAAATCTTAATGCGGTTCATAGAATACATCTACTTACCAAGTTTCAACAGCGTAGCTCTTATAGTTTCGGAAAAAAAGTGGCTGTGACATACGGACGGACAGACAGACAGACATGCTGAATCTATAAGGGTTCCGTTTTTTGCCATTTGGCAACGGAACCCTAAAAAGGATATATATAAATCGGCAAAACTTCGCGGGTATTCTGGTGTTACACTGACACAACCTTTTTAGTTGCTCTGAGGCGTAGACAGAGAATTTCTGTCTACGGTCTAAGGACACAACATACAAATCGAAAGAATTGTAACCTCAAACATAAAATTGTTTTTATCTTACCCAAAACTTTTTACATGTGTTATAGTTATCAAAATATTCCTCGCATTTAGAATTATCATATCCATTCTTGCTCAAACATTTGTAGGACATTTCTTGCTCCTAAAAAGATAAATTATATTAGTTACATAATGTAAAACATTTTTGAGGGAATAATATAACAAAAATATATTTATGTAATACCTTCAAACACGGATTTAACCGTTCTGCTTCTTTGTTTATTAGTTTGGTCATCTTGTTTATTTATCTAATTTATTTTTCTCGGTTTTCGTATGATTATCAGTTGTTTTTGTTGTTTAAATGTTAATGACTTTGACAACTCTATCTATACATTTGTCTGGACTGACAGTTTTTCAGTGACATCAGTGTTGCCAACTCCAAAAGTTCAAATTATCGAGTTCCCATGTCAAAATTATCGTATTTTGGACAAAATTATCGTATGTACAAAAGAAAAATCAAAAATAAAAACCCTCAATTCAAATTAAATTACAAATTGCTATCAAAAGATGGATAATTCAAAAGAGACAAAGGGGAAGCAAGTTTCACCAGTAGTGGTGCTAGCTCAGCACAAACCTTAAACATTCTTAATCATAGTTTTTAGTTGAAATTTTTGTGTTTTCACTGTAAAATAAAATAAAAACTAAAGAGGGAAAACGAGAGAGATACTTATTTGTTGTTATTGACACACTTGACAATAGACATTGACATTTTTGCGTATTTAACAAATACGTTTTGATAATGGAACTGTAATTTTTTTCAGCAAATCACAAAATTATCGTACGTTAGACATTCATTATCGTACATCGTACCATAGGCCAAATTATCATACGCCCCCATAATTATCGTACGGGTTGGTAACACAGTGACATACTTGCCCTGCATTCCGAGTTACGCTAAAAGTGATAAAATCGCGAATCCGACCAAATTTTATGGTCACAATTATTACTCAATAGCCCTTATATTTTGTGACTATTAAATTTGGTCGGATTCGCGATTTTATCACTTTTAGCGTAACTCGGAATGCGGCCAAAATCTCATCAGTGTTGTTATCGTAAAAAATGGTCGTATTTAAGGGAAAAAATACTAAATTGCCGTATTTATTAAAAAAATGTCTATTTCTCATTTTTTGAAGGCCATTTTCAGTTTTGACCATTCGTGGTAGTTTTTGGGTTAGTGGCTACATTGCTGAAAAAAAATTATAATATTATGGGCGTGGCGCATAGCCTCTTCAAGTGACAGATATTTGAGTTTCATTTTCGTTTCATATGCTAGTGAAAAACGTTTCGTATAACCTTTAGTCAATTGCCGTATTTTGTAATACAATTATGAGAGGCTTGCCGTATGCCGTATTTTCCGAAACAAAAAATCGTGGATTGTCGTATAATACGGCAATTGCCGTATCAATAACAACACTGTAATCTCATAGATGCTCTGTAGTGACATTTGACAACCAGACAATTCAAAAGGTAGCGGCTTGCGATCGATCTCAAGGGCCGTTTTTTATATACGAATCAACGGATGCTTGCAACGGTAACCTTTTGCGATGTAACCACACGTTTTTGAGTTTGTAGAGATTTGTAGTTTACTGCAAGTGCCAAGCTCCATTCTGAGATTTCCAAGATTTCGATGAGTTTCATAAAATAAGCAACCTTTACTGAATGTTTTTAAATGGTTTAGGCACCTGTCCCACCCCTGACGATTAACGAGAAGCGAGTAGAGCTAGCAACTAGAAACGAGCTAACGAACAGCGAGTGTGTAGTTCTGATAGTTTTATCGCTGGGCTATGAGCGAGTACGCGGAATAGAATGACTGCCAAGTCACTTGCTGGTATGCGTACCATGTATGTACTAAGCGAGAGGCTTTCAGCGAGTGTTCTGCCTGCCAAACGAGCATCGTTGAGCGAGTAGTATCTTTAATAGCTCTTGTCGCTGTGACAAACTAGGAGAGAAAGAGTTCTCGCTGGTGACGGCATGCGGCAGAGTAAACAGTCAGCGATCAACTATAAATATATGTATTTCTTTTACTGACACAGAACCTGTATCTATTGTTCGTTTCTTGAGCGATAAATTAGAAGTCGATAGCTAGATTCTAGTCGCTTTCTCGTTGGGGTGGGACGGGTGCCTAAAATCATAAAATACTCCGATTTTTTCGTATATTTTCATTATGGTAACATTTACTTTAGGTATGTCATTACATGAACGTTTCAACTAACGTAAAAGTCACAGACCTAGGCCTATAATACAAAATCTCACTCTAAACTCAAGCAATACTTACATATAACACGTTTAGATCCTTTTGATTGGTTGAAACTAGTTTTAAACAATGCTTGAGTCTTGAGTGAGGTTCTACGGGCCTTAAAAATGTCCAATTCTCACGTTTCAATATCAAACCACAAAAATATTTACTATAAGAAATTAAAAATAAACAAATGACAGTGATGGTTAAAATAACCGCTCTTTCAGTAAAAGATAATAATCTTAAAACTTTTAGAAATATTGCGTGAAAGGATTCAAAGAAACAACTGTCGTTATTTGTTCTATTTGTCGTCTGAAAATGTAGCCTATCACTATTGTACTGTCACATAAAATATTTTAAAGCTTTACTGTCATTGGTGAATCCTATGTCATATATTACTAATGCATGAAAAATGTCGTAACTGAGAACAAACTCACTGAAATTACGACGCGAGTTGAATGGACACCGTCATATCAATAATTTAATAAAACTTTTGATATTTTACAATGTTGTGTTTGAAATTAAGTGCCTAAATGTTTTGAGAATAGTTTTATAGTGTTAGTGCTTTATATTAAATGCTTTAGAGATGTCGAAGAACAAAATAGCGGCTCGTGTTGACAGTCAAACTGTGGAAGTCAAAACTAAGGTAAGTGGGAAGGAATTTCTAATTTCTTGACCAAACTTGGAGAGTCACGCGAACTTTCGGACCTATTAAGAGATGGCAGGATAATGTAGACTATTTAGGTAAAAATTGGCAATATTTAGGTAAAGAATTTTCATAGGGACGAGTATTCATTGACATGTTGAGTACTATGTGAAAAAAAAAATACTCGACCGAGAATTACTATCTAAAAGGAAGCATAGACTCGGAAATTGTTTGAATTCCTTATAAAACAATGTTTTCCTTCTGTAATTAAGCTATCAAAATAGCATATGAGTGTGTTTACAAGCATTAAATGTTAAATGATAGTAACAAAATCTTTCCATTGAAAACTTGATTCATTGCCTCGTTGAAAAATATGTTTTGAGTAATTTAACTCATTGTATTGTCTTGGGAATTAGGTCTGTTAGAGATAACTGAAATTAACAACCACTTTACTTGTAAGTGTTTATGAAATAGACATTTCAATATGAATAATAATTATTGGTTAGGCATGAAATTCAGGATAGTTTTCTTCTGTACCTACTCTAAAAGTTTTAAATAATTCTGTTAATTCTAAAGATGTCTGGCAGAGATCACTAGTTGCAATCAAATTCAATGCTTTCATGTATGTTGAACTAATCTTTGAATGAAAACTAATGATGTTGTCTATAAAATGAAAAAGCTGCAATATATCATTGGTTGAGATGGAAACTAATAAACTACATGGCATGAGTTGGGTTATTTATCACCTATTGCAATGTTGATGTGAACTCATTCCCTCCATACAGCAAAATTTTCAGTATTTATTCTATTTATAAGAATTCCAACAATGTTTTTACCACTTCCATAATTTAAAGTAATGAACGAATTATTTCTCTCTTCACAGTTTGATGCAGAATTCCGTAGATTTTCGCTCAGTCGTACCGAAAAGCTCAAGTATGAAGATTTTAAGGCATTGATAGAGAAATTACACAGGCTTCACGATGTGGCCTTCCTTATATCCTATACGGACCCGAGAGATGGAGACTTGTTGCCAATCAACAACGATGATAACCTCGCTAGAGCGCTGCTCACTGCCCGACCACTGCTCAGGGTTATTATACAGAGGAAAGGTAAGTGTAGAAATAACAATTGAAATTCATATTTTTATAGTAACACTCAGTTTTGGGGTCACTACCAAGATGACGACTAACAGACGAGTATGGATGAAAAAGATATGTTGCATCGACCCTAAGTAAATTGGGATAGGGGCGCAGGAGCGCAGGGGCATGATAATGACTTTAGATTGAACCGTACACCGAATTTGTCAAAAGGATGGTTTTATTAATCAATCACTGGTGACATTAGCTTCATTTTTATTGGAAAAAAAATAATTAAAAGTTACGCATATAATATTTATAAGACATAACATAAACTCAATTATTGCTACTTGGTTCTAGTTAAGCTTATGGCTAAGTAATAAATAACAGTTGCACGGATCAATCCATCGGGTTAAGCTACGTTTGCCATGGTTTGTCTGTGAATGGATTACCATCTTTACATACCGAGACTCCTCCGTGTCTCGGAAAGCACATTAAGCTGTTGGTCCTGGCTGTCATTCGTGAATCTTTGACAGTTGTTATGGGTCATCTGACAACCAGTCTTACCAAGGGGTATCGTATTACCCAGTTACTGGATTGTGGAGGTCATATAGGCAGTTGCTCCTTGTAAAATACTGGTATTCAGCTGCATCCGGTTATACTGGAAGCTGACCCCAACATAGTTGAGAAAAGGCTAGGCAGATAGATTGGTAACCTAAATAAATTAATGGCCGTTACCTATGAAGACATAATACTGTTACTTATTTATACTGTGATGTTACCTAAGGGAGCGTTAAAGAATTACGTTACGCAATTTGGGGGGAGGGGGGTTCTTCTGAAATGTTACGATGCGTTACAGGGGTGGGTTTGAACTACGCTTTACGTAACATTGTTTTAACCCTTCAAAACGGTCGCGTAGTAATTTTTTTTCTCACGCATTTTTAAAAACGTTTTTTTTCTCAAAATTTCAACCAGTTGAAATTTTTTTTACATTCACAAAATTTCTTGCCCGCATTACAGAGTTTACAGGATAGGTAATATTTTTTTTTTTAAAGTCCAAATATTAAGCAAAAAAAATATTTATCAACATTACGCCACTTTCAGGTAAAAATGGTCACTTGGTGGTGGTTACGTCACGCTTTACTAGGGGGAGGGGGGGGGTACAGAAAATGGTTACGGCTCGTTACATGGGGGGGGGGGTCAAAAAACTCCAAAAATTGCGTTAGGTAATACTTGAACGCTCCCTAATCCATAAAGCCAAATGTGTTTCTGTTGTGGCGTAGCAATATAAAAAAATAATTGGTACTATGTACCTACATTGCAGCCTAAAAAACACAGGCACCATAGTGACTCATCCTCAATCAAAACATAAATCATTAAAAAACCATGACCTCTATAGAAAGACACACAAGTACCACCACCTATTGTGCTGATAAAGACTCTTAATTAGCATAGAATGTGACACTATGGCCATATTGGCCATGCACTCCCACCGTCATCACAATACAGCATTTATTCCAAGGTCATAAGGTTCATAATGGCCTGTTGATAATAGAACATTGTGTGGTAGATATAACTTTTAGGGCTTGGTAATGTCACTGTGTACTTATTTACTTTTGTTAAGTGCTGTGGACATACCCGAATTAGTTAGATGAGTATGTTTGATTATACTCAAGCCAAATTCGATGTGACGTTTATGTAAACATATCGTCCATACATTAAGTTGATATCAGTTTATCAAATATACAGGGTGTTTGCAGAACGTTGAACATACGAAAATGGTGGATAGGTGGTCATCTGCTACTTACTCAGCCCTAATTTATTCTACAGGATATTTAAAAAAAAAAATTTTTTGCTTTCTTCTAGTTTCACCACTTTCTTAACTTTAAAGTGTAATTTTTATTAAAAATGGGTAAAATAGGCAATATTTTTTTTTAAATCTTGTTGGAGTTTAGTTTTCACTTCTGTCGGCACTCCGGGAGTGCCGACAGAAGTGAAAACTAAAAAAAAATACTTCCAAAAACTTTAAAGTAAAAATACTTGCATAGAACATTGATCCGTAACCTAATATAAATAAAGAACACAATCGCGTTTACAAAAATGAGGTGTCGGTAACGGTGTCGTGAGTTCAATTGTTTTTCCCATCTCTTAAATGGCCAACGCGCCTAAAGATGTTCTCAAAAATGAACTTTAAACACCCTGTATAGAGTTCATTTTTGGGATTATTTCATAAGCAAAAACGGAGAATTATAATATTGTTGAAGTCTGATAAATGCAGCTACGAATTTCATCTGATAACTGTAAAATATTCTCGAAATTGGTACAAACTCAAGTCACGGCGCGCGGCGCAACGCACACTGTATAACATAAGATGGCCACCGTCGCGTGACGCTCCACTGATTAAACGCTAATTGTGAACCACATTATCTCGTTATATTTCACACTTTGTAGAGATCATCTTGTATGGAAGTTGCTGCTTGCATGGAATTAATAGTCTTTAGAGTTCCGTACGTCTTAATGAAAGAACGGAACCCTTATAGGATCACTCGTGTGTGTCTGTCTGTCCGTCCGTCTGTCACGGTCAATTTGCTCCGAATCTAATGTACCGAATAAGTTGATATTTGGTACACATATATGAATTTCTGTGACCCAAACACGGACGTGTAACGTAAATAAATGAATTTTGAATATGGGGGTCACTTTTGGGCGACAAATTAAAAAAAAAGTTTTGCGCTGTACCGTGTCACATATCAAATGAAAGGGCTCACACTGTGAGGGTCTCAAGTATTTTTAAGCTATTGCATAGCTTTTATCGCGGGCTTTGAGCGCGGCGACCGAATCAAGAAATTCTGTAACGTAACAAAAATAAAACCTAACACCCCCCACTCCGCCTACCATGTAATGAAGGTTCCCAACGTAATTTTTGTTTTATGTCATCACGTCGTCTCAAGCATATCCGGTAGGCTCGTAATTCCCTCCTTATCTTAAGGGCACGTCTTCCCTACCATTACCCGCGCGTTCCTGTCTACTCCTTGATATGCAATGGCCTCTGTAACCCCATGAAGCATGAGGCTCCAGCGGCTAGTGCAAATCTCGGGGTTCATTCGATTTATCGAGTCTGGTTAAACCACGCTGGGATCGGTGCATTTAATTCATTCATTCATATGTCGTCACGTCGTCCCAAGTGTAGCGTTGACAAATAGGAAGTATGGAGGTTACAAATGCTACGCAATAGCTTTACCGCGGCAGTCCCCGAGTGCCACACGTTTTTTTTTTATAAAACATCTCTAACTAACCGCTCACACGCCCCACACAGTATTTTCCCTGAAATGTCTTATTTTTTTTATTAACACCATACGATGCCATTATTGTATCAATCACGCACTTTATAAAAATCAAGATTTTATAGTGCCATCATTGTTGTGGAATATTGACATTGATAAGAAAGCTCTTGAATGCAGTTTTAAATGTGTTGATCGCATTCAGTTTCATTGGCGAAATTCGCCCTTAGCACAGAAGAATACAGATGGTGCACTCCGCAAAATCATATACAAGCTTAGTTTTTGTTTATACTAAACCTCTTAAGGGGTCATTGTACTCATCATTATGAACAACTTTCACTAAGGGACCAACGCTGAAATCGTGAAAAAAAATCAGCTGTACCATATATTTATGTTCGCATAACTCGTCAAAATGTAGGGAACAGCTGATTTTTTTTTCTCTATCGCGTAACTCATATATCTCCTGACTGCTACGCTCACTGAATTGGCCCGACAAGACGGGCCCGCCGCGTACTTGTGGTTTCATATCGAAAATTCGGAATGGGCCATCTGTATGCATCTGTGCCCTTAGTGGGGTATGAACATCTTGATTTTTGTAAGATAGCAATTATCAGTAGGTCAACATATTTGTTCGGTGAAGAATTCAAACCAGGGCTTGAAATACCGTTAAAAATGTGGTATCGTTATAGCCTTTTGATGCAGATATCGTTAACTAATAAATAACGTTATAATATTTAACGTTATATCTGGCATATTTTATCGTTAAACATACGTAACGTTAAAATCTACGCTATCGAAAATTTTATCGTTATGAGTTAGTTTTGTTACCGTCGCTCTCGTCCAATCGCAAAAGAATTTCAGACTGCATCGACACTAAGACTGCCATACTATTTGCGCGTTTAATATTCTCTTTGCTATTTCTGTGTTGTGCTTGTTCTTGTGAATATACTTGGTTGCTTTTATCCACACGTAACGAGCAGAAAAAAAAAACTAGCCTACATCTACGCTATCGACATCACTGTACACAGAAATATCTTAAATGTCAGAAACTTCAAAAATAAAACTAAAAAACTCGTAACTCGAAAACTACGAAAAATCGTAGAACATACATAGGGGTTATTCGGATTCGTCTAGGGATAATCTATCTATGGGCTCCAGCTATACTATACTGTTAATATAATAAACAGTAACATCGCATAAAATAACCAAAATAATACGGGTAATTTTTACCGCTATTTTTACAATAACATTAAAAATACCATTAATTTTTAACGCAATTTTTAACGTTATTATTATGTTATGCTACTAAGTAACACTACCAAATCGTACCGATATCCAGGTATCTCTACGGAAATACCGTTACTTAACGTTATTTTTAATGTGAATTGGTAACGTTTTCAAGCCCTGATTCAAACCCTCGAGACAGCGCAACAGCTAATCGCCAACTGTACCGTCTTATCGATCCATCTTATGGAATTAGTTCCTTGCATATAATTATTTATTTACGGAAGCTTCGATCAATAATAGTACTAGATTCCCGATGAGCGCTTCAAAAACGGCCCGAAAAATAAGACCACAAATACTTTTGTGGTCTTATTTCAAATTAGTATGATCCAATCATAGCCAACATTAAGACGTCAAAATGCTGCAGTGCGCGTTTAAAAACTCTGTAAATAACTACCGTAACACCAAGGTTTTGGAAGAAATATCTTTTTTTCGATAAGTTTAAATCATTAAGTGTTTTCATAAAATAAAAACAGAATTAAATTGTATATACAATTGAATTAGCTAATATTATAATTGTTTGGCCAATGTTTGCTACAACGCACCAACTATTGTATCAAACATCGACTGTTCTCGAACAGGGAATGCATGGAGTAGTGTTGTTATTTTATAATGTTATTTTTGTTTGTAGATTTTCTAGTGACCCATTTCGCTGTGCAGAATGGGTATCTATTGTCGCGAAATAAAGAGGAGAAGAAATATACAACCCTTGTAAAAATTCGAGACTATGTTCGATTCATTTTGACAGATTCGACATAACTGGAAACACTCAAAGGCGTAGATTACTAAAAACAGCGGTTCCCAAATTGCTGGTAATACTAAAATAGTATCTACTGCTTTTTGAATCGGTCAAAAATATTTACCACCATAAAAAACGAACTTATAAAATATATATTCTGCAACTCTACGTCTTTCAATACTTACTGTGTTCTGAGCATTGAAATGTAATACCAAGAACTACGTCTAGTTCCACAATAGAATAAGCACGAAATTATAAACAAAATGTTTTTAACCTTATTACATTATAAACTTAAGTTTCATTTTAGAATAAATATTTTTGTACTGATGACTTTTTATATTCAAGCGAAAATTGCTTATAAACCTTTCTCCGATGAAAGGACTTCAATAAATATATTTTGCAATGGTAATTAGACTTTATGTTTAAGCATTAAGGTTTATAATAAACTGAGGTTTTTTTTTTTTTCTAAGAAATGTAGATGTTTACGTGTAAAATACTGGTATTCAGCTGCATCCGGTTAGACTGGAAGCCGACCCCAATATAGTTGGGAAACGGCTAGGCAGAACGTAGATGTTTACGTGTGTGCAAACGTGGCCACTTGAGCGACGTATTTTTGTTCCTGATCCTTAATCTAGTACTATTATTGATCGAAGTACGGAAGGAAGCCATTGCGATTCCGCATTGCACATGTACCTTGCCGCAACTGAGGAATGATTAGAGTATTGAGTTCACATTGCAACCATTTCTATTTTATTTTATTATGCTGTAGTGTCTTCTGCCTTTCTTACTCCCTCTCAAATTTAATTTGAAGCCTTTAGGCAAAAGCCTAGCTTGTCTTTTTAGAAAGTGAGCGAGAAATTTGCACTTTTAGGCAGGGACTGAATTACCCAAAAAATATAATACCGAAATAAGGGTTACCGAAATATTTTGATACCGTTATTTTTTTCGATAACGGAATTTTGAGGTTGAAAATGCATACCGGTATATTACGGTAGAAGTACCTACTATAACCTTTATAAATGTTTCGGTAGCAGTACCTAACCCTTAAAAAATAGGGGTTTTCTTTGACGCACCACCTCTGCCACTGTCTGTCGTTCACTTGCTGATTGTAACTCAGTATTGGTTTTTATTTCCGATCAGAAGAACACGGCTGTGGTGTAAGCACCCGCGCCGCGTGTCTCGCATGTTTTTCGGTACCGAAATCATGTAAGGTTAAATAACGGTTTAGCCTAACCTTTATTTATAAAGGTATCGGTATAGCTCAACCTTTATTTTAAACCGGTACCGTTATATTTTTGAAGTATCTTTACATTTAACCGTAATCGCTTTCAGTCCGTGCTTTAAGAGGGCCCTTCCCGGTCCGTCTATCGTCAACGCGAGCATGGTCGAAAAGCTTGTTGTTTCATCCAGCGCAAGTGAGAATTGCTAACAAGCAAGTGAGAACGCGATAACATTGTGCGAAAAATAACTTGTTTCAGGAAATACGTGTTTTTGAATACGCCTTACAAGTTTGTGAAATAAATGTTTGTCATTTAGAATCTCCATTACATGTGCAAGGTTTCTATGAAGATGTTTTCTTTAATTTTACAATTTATGAGTACATTATGAACGGTCAAAATTCAGATAAAATTTGTGCAAAAAAGCAGATTTTTGGAGGCTTATATTGAATTTGTTTCGCCAAATTTTTATTTTTTGCTTTCATAGAAACCTAGACATAGTGCACAAGATACCCATTAGTTTAAAAGAATTAAAGAAAGATGTGTTACAACGCCATAATCACGTACGAGCGTTTTATGAAAAGTATGACGGGTTGGCCGCCCTTAAGGAGATCCTTTCAGTGCCAATTTTCCAATCACTTAAAACTATAACATACTTAAATGTACTTACTTTTGTAACAGTAATGATACCATGCATCTCTGCTCATCTTGCAGAGTCGTACAAATTTATCTAACCCTAAAAGTGACTAATAACAACATCCACGCATAATTACTAAAATCTTCTTTTCGTGTGGTTAATGACTAACCTGGGTCAGAGTTTTAAAGCCGCCCATGGGCCTCTGACTTGACTTCACATGCCGTCGAAAAATATCTCTCTAGGACGGTGAGCAATGGGTAGCTCAGCTCGCCGTCCGATAAGAACCAGGCCCGGGGCGACGGCGCGTTGTATTCCACGCGCGCCTCAAAGAGATGTCAGCACAACTGACGGGGTCCGCTAGGGCCGATGCCTGTCGGGGTCGCGAGAAAGTCCGAAAGGGATGCCGTGGCCCCTGGCAACATACAGGCAACTAAAGGAACACAACACGGGTGGGTTTTATTCAGTAAGAGTCTGACACGCCCTTCCGCTCCGCCCAGAGCGGGAGAAGTTATTTGCTAATTTCCCACCCAAAAAAAAGGCATGCCGGTTTCCTCACGATGTTTTCCTTTACCGTTTTTGAAGCAAATGATAATTTACAATACGCACAACATCAATCATATTACTTTATTACTAAAATTAAATGAATCATTTTACAACTTTTTTCGCATAATACTGACTCATCTAACGCCACGAAATATTTCACGCAGTTCCGTCCAACCTTACCTGTCGTGTTCCGACGTTTCCGGTGTCATACAAAAGAGGTAACCGGCAACATTGTAGCCATGCATTGTGTACATATACGACCCATGACCGTGACACGAAACGACATAAATAGATGGAGAAGAACCGGTTTAATTCTCAATAGGAAAGCGGTTTATTTGGATAAGTGGGGCTTCTTTCATTGTTTGAAAAGACTGGGCTTTGACTGGGCTAATTCGATCCAACCCTCCAAAGCCCAGTCTAATTGTCAATCCGATTTGGATTGACGTTTTTCGCGCAGAATGTGAGAGCATTTGTCAAGTTTGGGTTAATCTTTTTTCTTGTAGTTATGCGGAAGACATGATATTTTGAGGATTGGATTACTGTTCGTTTGCACTGGCAAAACATCACAACAAAACATGTTTACATCTCTAGTTCCTATCAAACATTGTATGGAACATTGACAGAACATAGAGATTTCAACATGTTTTGTTGTAGTCGGTTATCGTCGCCTGACAGACGTTAGCGAAGGTATTTCTAATACTTGCGAGAGAATTTGTATCCCTCGGGGAAGTCAACACTGAGATGATAGCTGATACATATGTATTGAAGAAACCGGCCAAGTGCGAATTGGACTCACATGCGAAGGGGAAAAAAACACGTTTTTTGTATGGTTTCTTTATTTAATTTTTATTTTTTGTTATAACGGCAATAGAAATACAAGTTCTGTGAAAATTTCAACTGTCTGCCTATTACGGTTCATGAGATACAGCCCGCTGACAGACAGACGGCGAACAGACGGACGGACAGCGGAGGCTTAATTGGCCATAGGGTTCCGTTTGGCACCCTTCGGGTTCGGAACCCTTAAGAGGAGGCTCCCTAAATTGTATGTTAATTTGCATTAATATTCTGAAAAAGTTACGCATAAAATCAAAATGGAACTTTAGTTTACGATTTATTGGACCTTTTTCTTTCCATGTATAAGACAGTTACGTAATTGGAACATTTTCTCGATTCATTTTTATTCGAAATTCATGTCTTTTTTAAAGATTATTTGAAACAAAAACAAAATTACTCAACTTTTATGTCTAAAATAATTATTGACAGTAAGAAAATATAGTTTATTATCTAGATATAAGATATTTTTTCTCTAGATCAATGTCCTATAAACAAAATAAGAATTGAGACTTACATTTAGTTCCGTGCGCGAACACGACCAAAGAGCGCACGCGATATTCAACTTTATAACTGACGTGTTAGCGTTTAGCACATAGTGGAGTGGCATACGTCGCATACGTCGCGTGCTCGCTACGCACACGCAGCGAGCTCGTTGAAAAATTGCCTCGCTGTGAGCACGTTCGCAAATTGCTAGTATCAGTCGCGGATCAAGGGGGCCCTGCCCCCCAAAAGCATCTGAGTTTTTCCGTGACGAATCATGCTTTACGCTACTTACGGTATCGTCATCAATTTATCCATAACCTAATCAGTAGGTGTTATATTTTCTAGAGATTGTTTTCCATTATTTTTTTCGGGTGGGTAATTGTCTAATAACTTCTTCCGCTCTGGGTGGAGCGGGAGGGCGTGTCAGACTCTTACTGACTAAAACCCACCCGTGTTCCTTCAGTTGCCATATTGCCGGGGGCCACGATCTCCCTTTCGGACTTCTTTGCAACAACCCCGGCAGGACGACAACCCTGGATCCGCCACTAGCCAGTGTGATAACGCCCTTTTAGCGGTTTTTAAGACACGTCTCGTCACTTGCCTGCTACGATAAAACCCCGCTCCTCTCTTGAAACTTGACGTAAACAACGTCACGTGCGCATTGATGCATTGCAGTGCGGATTTGTGGCAATGATCTTGTTAGCACATGTAGCGTACTTCATTGCAAAGGCGTCGGCGATTGGCTGTGTGCTGATGCGGATTTAAACTTTGATGTTTCTGTAACTCATTTTTGTACTTTCGGCTGCCCGCGGCTTCGCCTCCTGTACCTTAATTATTTTTCTTAAATAAAAGTAACCGATACTCCGTTTGAAATTAGATTAGACATTTAAACAAACCTTTTTTACAGTCCGTTCAACCGATTTTGACTTCTATACCGTAGGCATAAGGATGGCATTAAAAGCAAAAAAAGTGGTTACAAACCAGCTGTTTACTGTAGCTGCTATTTGTCATGCCACCAACGCAATAGAAGTCAAAATCGGTTGAACGGACTGTAAAAAAGGTTTAGTTAAATGTCTAATCTTATTTCAAACGGAGTATAAGTTACTCTGTATACATACAGGGTGGCTTGGCAGAGGGGCTTGTGGCTAAGTTACAACAGCTGCACGGGTCGATCGCTCAGGTTAAGCTACGCTTGCCGCGGTTGGTCTGTGGATGGGTGACCATCTTTACATACCAAGACCCCTCCGTGCCTCGGAAAGCACGTTAAGCCTGTAACGGCTAGGGCTGCACAGGGTAGGCTGCGCAGGCCGTTAACGGTTTAGGTAGTAGTTATTAAAACAGCTTGACAAGTTAATACATATATTTTTAACACTAGAATGTACACGGCTAGGTCGCGGTAAGGTCACACTGATTTGTTCTGAGCACCAACACAGTAAAAGGGGAAGGGTACCGTCCTTGTTAGCACGTGGTAGATTCGGGCGCCTGGTAAGCACAGGCTCCGTAGCAGGCCGGACGGCCCTGGCACGTGGTAGCACGTAGTCAGTAGCCGTGGAGGTCGCCTGACAGCTCAGGCTCCCAGCGGTAGGCTGCAGGCAGGCAGGCCGGACGTCGGACCTCAGTAGCGTGCAGTTAGCCACACATGCGAGCAACGTGCAGAATTGGGTAGGCAGTGTCTTCAACCCGTACAAAGAGCCCTGGAAGCGCCATAGGGAGCGCATGTTAGATGCGGTGCAAATATCAGCAAGCCGCATGCGATGTGCTAGCTTCTTCCCCTTTCTAAGCCAAGGAACGGTGTGGGAAGCATGGTAGGTGAAGCTCAATACATCGCAGCGGCTTACAGGCATGAGTTTGCAAACATAGCATAGCACATGTACAGATGTGAAATGAGGTTAAGTATGGCGAACACGCGAGCATAAAACACAATGCAATAATGATATTAGCAGATGGCTCGCTGATCGCTTGTAACACACAGTGAGGCCCTACACAGCCTTGACATAGTATAAAGAGAGGAAGTAAGTTATCTTCATAGAAACGCACCGCGCGCGGCTTGTATGTGTGCGTGGCTTGTATCTATGCGTCGCCGCACGCACACTTAACAAAATCTCGGCTGTTTTAGAGTGCGCCAGTCGGGGCTAACGCCGCACAAGGTTTGCACGTCGCGGCTTTTTGGCACTGCTAAATGTATGAAAAATGAATGATAATCGCAGGAGAAATTATTGCTGTGCGTTTGGGTGTCTAAATAATTCATCGATTCCAAAGTTGTCTCTGTTCAGATTACCTACTGAACAGAAAAGGTAACCAAGTCGCATATAATTTTTACTTGATGATGAGATACCTTCTTATTTTTTGTTGTGTTAGTTATCTATCAGACAGACGAAGTAGGCAGGCCTACTTTCCCACTAAAATGTATTAGGTACCTACTTTTTATCTGTCAATTGATATGCCGCTAATGCTCTCTCTTGATATGCCCGATTTCTCAGTATTGTAGGTATAGTAAAGTAACTAAGTACTTACAGTTATAAAATCATAATTTCAAATATTTGACGAATTGTGAATCAATCAGCCATTTTCTAGGCACTGAATTAAAATTTAAGTAGTTAAAAGTGACAACCCTGAGACAGGCAAGTATGGTAGGCAATTATATCGCGGATTGGGCCTGAGATAGCCTACTTGAACTCTTTATACTATGGCCTTGATGCAGTAGCAATACATACATATTACCATCTCCTGTGCACCGGATAACCCCAGCTGCGTGTCTGACATTGACACACGAGAAATCAGAAACTACATAGGTGATGAAATCAATATACGTTATCCGGTGCAGAGGGTCTAGTATAAATACCAAAGTAATGTGGAACTCACCCTAGGTCGGGGCACAAGTAATCCTAATAATCAAGGAATACCTTCCTTTACGTAAGACAGCGGAAGTCGAAATGGCAGAGCGTCCTTAGGAAATTAGTGTTGTGCCACGTTTCTAGTGATGTGTGGTTAGTAACTTACTAATTGTGATTAATTACGGTTGAGACCTCACACAACGCTACAGTACCCCGGCTGCAGAGAGAGGATTTTACCTATACAAAATCCGCTAGAACTACCACTTCCCACTTGCTGTCTAATCCTTAGCACAAGTCTGTATCCAGTCCAGTAATAGCAGACGAACCATACTCAGCAGCCATGAGTGAACTATTTAGTCATAGGTCACTCAAGATTTACGGACAGCAAGCAAAGAAATACACAAGTGTAAGAGCAAGTGTATCTCAGTCAGTAGTGTTCTATTAGCAGGTAGTACCAGTGTGTAATAGTATTCCTACATGTGAGTAGACATGAGGTGTAGTAGATATTTAACTGGCTATAGGTAAGTATAGGTAGGTGAGTTCAGTGTGTACTTGTAGGTGTAGTTGAGTAGAAATGTATACACATGTAGTTAGAATGCCAAAGTCATTATAGAATTATTTTAGTATGTACTTTGGGCATTTAGGTAACAGATAGACAACACAAAAGCTAAGGGTAGTTATAATAGTGACCTGCTATGCAATAAAAATAGACATCCCTTGGGATCAACAGCATTCCCTAAAATAGCGCCAGCGCAGCATATGTTAAAGATAGTTAGTTATAATTTATTTTAAGTTTTAGATAATTGTTATAGTTATATTTTTATATTTTATTATTAGGTAGAATTAATAGTCATTAGAATTCCCATAATATCATTAGTTAATATCACAGATAATAGTTTAGTAGTTATGCCAGCAAGCAACAGATCAGATTTCAGTAATAAGTAGATTACTGTTGTAGTTTTAACCCAAGTCCTAATAGTATAATGCACCCACAAGACTAGAAATTAGGGTCTAGTCCATAGTATATAGGTATATACAGTAGTGGTAGTATATAGGTGGTTTTTTTTTAGTACATAATTCCCTAAACTGCATAGAAATACCAACAATTACATAAATAGACAGTTTACATAAATAGATAGTGTTGGTTTAGACTTATTTAGGGAGTAACCATTCGCTCCGTAGAATATACATAAGTAAATAGGTAGATAGTTTACATAAATAGATAGTGTTGGTTTAGACTTATTTAAGGAGTAACCATTCGCTCCATAGAATATACATAAGTAAATAGGTAGATAGTTTAGTTTAGGCTTATTTAGGCAGTAACCGTCCGCTGCTTAGAATATACATTATGTTAATAGATAGATATTTTTGGTTTAGGCTTATTTAGGCAGTAACCATCCGCTGCTGCAAAGGCTTCTTTATAGAGTTGCACCGCTCTTTAGAGGAGAATAGATAGATGGTATATTATAAATAGAGGTGGTTGCTTAGGTTACCAATGGTGTAGGGCCAATTGATAAAGCAAAACCACTGATCAATGGGGTAGACCATCAGATCACTATAGAAGGTAGGTGATGAATGGGGTAGGGCCATCATCTATTTGAACTATAGCTGTAGGGGCCGATAGTTATAGAAGGTAGGTGATGAATGGGGTAGGGCCATCATCAGTTGTAACTATGGCTGTAGGACCAAGTTATAGGAGGTAGGAGTATAAGATGCATGGGGTAGGGCCATCATCCTATAAAACTGTTTGGATTTACCAAATAGTAGAAGTGTAGATATTATGATAATTGTTGGTTATAATTATGTAGACACAGTAGGCAGTTGTAGTATTGTAGGTAGTTATAGTACAGTAGGTAAGTGAGTGCAATTAATTGTAGTTTATAGGGTAGGACTGGTTTGGTTAGTGTGGGTAGGGTAGGTTAGGTTAGTTTAGTGGTAGTCAGCTGTTTTTCTAATAACACAGGTTTAGCTGATAGAATTTGAATGTAGATTATAAGTATTAGATATTGTTTGTTTTGATTTGTATGTAGGTACATCAAGTTTGAGTTGAGTTTTAAGTTTGGTTGGATTATTATGTTTGTAGTAGTTAAACTTGATATTATCACAATGTAGTTGTTGTTAACAGTTTTAGGATAGTAAATTATGATTTGACAGCTATCCATTGTTAGTGTAGAAGACACAAGTTATTGTTTAGAAAATTTGCATTTCACCGCTGGCAGCACGGAAATAAAGTTTTAAAATTTCGATTTAGTTATACTAGTAGTGAGTTCCCATTATGTACACAGATAGTATTAGATTCAGTAATAGATGACACATATAGTTGTCACATTAGGTTCACACAATAGTTTGGAAAATCTTAAAACTATGCCACTACGATGTGTAGCAAGAAGGGTGTGCTAGGGCTCAGTCAGATCAGTGTTAGGTTTAGTAGGTAGTAAGAGTTGGGCGCCACTGTAACGGCTAGGGCTGCACAGGGTAGGCTGCGCAGGCCGTTAACGGTTTAGGTAGTAGTTATTAAAACAGCTTGACAAGTTAATACATATATTTTTAACACTAGAATGTACACGGCTAGGTCGCGGTAAGGTCACACTGATTTGTTCTGAGCACCAACACAGTAAAAGGGGAAGGGTACCGTCCTTGTTAGCACGTGGTAGATTCGGGCGCCTGGTAAGCACAGGCTCCGTAGCAGGCCGGACGGCCCTGGCACGTGGTAGCACGTAGTCAGTAGCCGTGGAGGTCGCCTGACAGCTCAGGCTCCCAGCGGTAGGCTGCAGGCAGGCAGGCCGGACGTCGGACCTCAGTAGCGTGCAGTTAGCCACACATGCGAGCAACGTGCAGAATTGGGTAGGCAGTGTCTTCAACCCGTACAAAGAGCCCTGGAAGCGCCATAGGGAGCGCATGTTAGATGCGGTGCAAATATCAGCAAGCCGCATGCGATGTGCTAGCTTCTTCCCCTTTCTAAGCCAAGGAACGGTGTGGGAAGCATGGTAGGTGAAGCTCAATACATCGCAGCGGCTTACAGGCATGAGTTTGCAAACATAGCATAGCACATGTACAGATGTGAAATGAGGTTAAGTATGGCGAACACGCGAGCATAAAACACAATGCAATAATGATATTAGCAGATGGCTCGCTGATCGCTTGTAACACACAGTGAGGCCCTACACAGCCTTGATGCAGTAGCAATACATACATATTACCATCTCCTGTGCACCGGATAACCCCAGCTGCGTGTCTGACATTGACACACGAGAAATCAGAAACTACATAGGTGATGAAATCAATATACGTTATCCGGTGCAGAGGGTCTAGTATAAATACCAAAGTAATGTGGAACTCACCCTAGGTCGGGGCACAAGTAATCCTAATAATCAAGGAATACCTTCCTTTACGTAAGACAGCGGAAGTCGAAATGGCAGAGCGTCCTTAGGAAATTAGTGTTGTGCCACGTTTCTAGTGATGTGTGGTTAGTAACTTACTAATTGTGATTAATTACGGTTGAGACCTCACACAACGCTACAAGCCGTTGGTCCCGGCTGTCATTTGTAGATCTTTGACAGTCGTTACGGGTAGTTAGAAGTCCAAAAGTCTGACAACCAGTCTTACCAAGGGGTATCGTGTTACCTAGTTACTAGGTTGTGGAGGTCAGATAGGCAGTCGCTCCATGTAAAATACTGATATTCAGCTGCATCCGGTTAGACTGGAAGCCGACCCTAACATGGTTGGGAAAAGGCTAGGCAGATGATACATACAGGGTGGCATCGACGCGAAAACTGTTTCCCATGGATTTCAGTACATGAATCTCAAACCCTCTGCGTTGAAATTTTTCGTCGGTTATTTAAAAAAAACAGCTTTTCCATACATTTTGACCGCGTAGGTATTGCACTTTTCTTTGAAACAGCTGTTTTTTTGTTTAAATAACCGACAAAAAATTTCAACGCAGGCGCAGGGGGGTTCAGAATCATGTACTGAATCCATGGTAACCGTTTTCGCGTCGATTTCCCTGCCACCCTGTATATGAGGAGCTCGTGGCTAAGTAATAACAGCCGCACGGATCAATCCATGAGGTTAAGCTACGCTTGCCGGGGTTGGTCCGTGGATGGCTGACCATCTTTACATACCAAAACCCCTCCGTTCCTCGGAAAGCACGTTAAGCCGTTGGTCCCGGCTGTCATTCGTGAATCTTTGACAGTCGTTACGGGTCCTCAGAAGCCCGAAAGTCTGACAACCAGTCTTACCAAGGGGTATCGTATTATCCAGTTACTGGGTTGTGGAGGTCAGATAGGCAGTAGCGACGAGTATTTTACATGGAGCGCCATGTAAAATACTGGTATTCAGCTGCATCCGGTTACACTGGAAGCCGACCCCAACATAGTTGGGAAAAGGCTAAGCAGAGTGAAGTACCGAATACATATACTTTCACATGCATTTAGTAAAACCAGCCAAGTGCGTGTCGGACCACGCACAATGAAGGGTTCCGTAGTTGGGACGAATTTATCCCAAAAACAAACTTAATTTTGTAGTTGAAAAATATATTCTCCCATACGGAATGTATGGGAAAACATGTTTTTACAACTGCAAAGTTAAGTTGGTAGATTATTGCTCGTTAATTTGTAGAGCCTACTTAGCTGTGATAGTTTTCCTTTTAATTTCGTTAAATAAACTACTGCTGTGATTTTTTTTCACATATCCAAAATCAACCATTTAGCTGGCAGGGGGGGGGGGGACATTTGACTCTAACAAAAATTATCACTTTAAAGCTTAATATTTCGCAAACTGATCCCTGAATCCAAAAGTTATTTTACCAAACTCACAATATTTTTAAAGGACCTTTCCAATGATACCCCACACCATGCGATAAAAAATAAAACATCACCACTTTACGTGTAGGAGAGGTACCCTAAAAAAATGATTTTCATAATTTTGTTTTACCACTTTGTCGGCGTAATTAATGTGTATACCTATGCCAAATTACAACTTTCTAGTACTAAGGGTCTCGGAGCTAGACCGCTGACAGACAGACAGACGGACATGACGAAACTATAAGGGTTCCTTGTTTACTACGGAACCCTAAAAAGCTGTTATTTTGACATTACAAACAGCCACTTCAATTTTGTTTATTTGTGTAGATAAATCCATCAACAGGAAATTCTGCATAAATCTCACCATTGCAAAATTTATTCATAAATAAAATCGTAATATGAGTAATGTTGTATGTAGTAATAGCGAATTGTTTCATTGTTTGTTAACCTAGTACGCTTATTAGGAAACTTAACTTAGTCGCATACCAGTCGCCACGGGTCGACCGTGAGAGATAAATGACATTTAATTCTGTGATGGAGTTAGTAATGGTCATGTTTTCTTTTAGTTATTTGAAAATTATTTATTTATTTAACCATTTATACACACACATATAAACAGACAAGAAGAAAGGAACAGAAAAATACGTACAAAGGCAATGCTTATTTCTAAAGAAATCTCTTCCAGCATACCTGCGATAGGAAAGTATATAAAAAGAGATGTAGACAACGTGTGTAACCGTAGAAGAGAAAATAAAAACATAAATCAGAGATGAAAAAAAAACAATTCACTAATTTCAATATAAACAACATACAATATGAGAATATACTTACTTACATACATACTTCTAAAATAAATATCACTTCAATATACAGGGTGGCAGGGACATCGACGCGAAAACTGAAACCATGGATTCAGTACATGATTCTGAACCCCCCTGCGTTGAAATTTTTCGTCGGTTATTAAAAAAAAATCAGCTGTTCCATACATTTTGATCGCGTAGGTATTGCACTTTTCTATGAAACAGCTGATTTTTTTTAAATATAATTACAATGTGATTTAAAATAACTATGCAACTATGACGAGTTGGAAAGATAATGTATGTAGTGTATTATGTGTATATGATATTCCTGGTTAGGGTTGGCTAACATTAGATTGTAGGCTAAGATGGGTTAGCCTCTTTACTGGACCAAATACCATCCATGCAAAAGGTTTAGAGCAAAATTTAAAATGCTTTCGATTATTCTTTGATCTTGTGGGAGGCCTCCCAACGGTACGTCTTCCGGTACGCGGTCGCCACTTCAGAACCTTTCGGCCCCATCGGCCACATCCGTTCTGCGAGCAATGTGCCCTGCCCATTGCCACTTAAGTTTGGCAATTCTTCGGGCTATGTCGGTTACCGATGACCTTGTGAAGGCCGCAGGAATCCGCTGGATGCGGAAAGCACAGAATCGGTCGAAGTGGTGGAGGCCTATGTCCAGCAGTGGACGTCTTTCGGCTGAAATGATGATGATGACTCTTTGGTCATCAGAATCAGCTTCCTGGCGCTGCATCTGACCTCCACTGGTTTCTAGATATTTCTATGAAACTGACGGGTTGCTAGCTAAGAAAGGTATTTGATAGAAATACATAGAAACCAGTCGTGTCGCGGCGACACGTCGCCTGCTGCTGCCGTCTGTGGTCGGCTTCGGAATTGTACCTTAGCATCACGCCTGTATATCCCGAAGGGTTAGACAGAGGTGTACCTATAGTACACCCACATTTCGCCAGTTATGTTTAAGTCCCATGTAATAGGGGGCGAGCCTATTGCCATCAACCGGGCACAAATCTAGACTCCGGGCTGCTACTGAGAAATTCACTAGACCAAGGAGACGTCTTAAAAATCTATTATTTTATTTTCAGGGGACAGCTTGGAAGAACTAAACGGCTATGGAACGATGCGACCAAGGAACATAATCTCCTCAATACTCAGTGGAACGCCAGCCAAGAACAAAGGGCTCGCTATATCGAATCCTCATGATTTTAGAATGGTTAGTTGTTTTCATTTCATTCAATATCTTGGAAAGCCTCCCACAAGATGGACCGATGACCTTGTGAAGGCCTCAGGAATCCGCTGGATGCGGAAAGCACAGAATCGGTCGAAGTGGCGGTGCTTGGGGGAGGCCTATGTCCAGCAGTGGACGTCTTTCGGCTAAAATGATGATGATGATTCAATATCGTCTACTTCAGTGGTTCACAAAGTTGACTGGACTGCAACCCACCTAATAAAAACGTCAAAATTCGGGACTCATCTCTTGGCTGTCATGGAGAAAAAAAGAGGCATAACTATGAAGGACTGTTCAAATAAAATAAAAAAAAACAGTGGCACTCCGGGAGTGCCTACAAAAGTGAAAAATTGAACAAGATCGCCCTGTTGGAAGAAGATTACTTGTATAGAACATTGGTCCGTAACCTTATCTAAATGAAGAGCACAATCGCGTTTACAAAAAAAAACTTCCAAAACCTTTAAAGTTAAAATACTTGTATAGAACATTGATCCGTAACGTAATATAAATAAAGAGCACAATCGCGTTTACAAAAATGAGGTGTCGGTAACGGTGTCGCAAGTTCAATTGTTTTTTCCCATCTCAAAAATGCCCTACGCGTAAGTTTTCACTTCAAAAACATTCAGTTAGAATCTGAAATTTTAATTTCAATGAGAAGGATGTATTTGTTTCCTGTTCTTTGTCATTGGTGCCGATTCCCTTGTTCACAAACTAAACTAAATTTAAGTTCAGTGCCTCTTTTTCTTTCTATTCCATTAAGAAAAGGACAGAAGATAAATTTTAGTTTAGTCCTGTCAAATTAATCAGCGCTTGACGTAAATTGACGTAATTTTAGTCGGTAAGTTTTTAATCACGTCTAAACTTGTATGGAGAGTGACAGGCGCTGATTAATTTGACAGGACTAAACTAAAATTTATCCTCTGTCCTTTTCTTAATGAAATAGAAAGAAAAAGATGCACTGAACTTAAATTTAGTTTAGTTTGTGAACACGGGAATCGGCACCATTATAGCTTTAGCATTAACTACAATTTTAGTTATTTTTAATCGCAATGAGTTTGATACGTCCAATTTATTTCGGTATGTAGTTTTAATAATCATAGCTAAAAATTAAATTTTCAAAGCCCACTCAATATTCGGGCGCGATCCATTCATTCATTAAACGCACAACCTAAATTGCTGAGTCTGGAATCATGAAATTTTACTCAAGAGTTCCTTTTATAACGAAAGTAAGCACTAAGGAAGGGTCTTTGAAGATTCATCCCCTAAAGGGTTAAATAGGGGAATGGTAGTTAGTCATTTTTGCCGACGGAGAATCCCATTGGGCACACGCCTTGTCAGTCTATAATGTTCCAACTGTTTGGACAAAGGTTTTCTATTTGCGAGAGGGAGTTGGCCATAATAGAATCCAAAACTTCACGATCAGTTCAATCAATTTATTAATATTTTGTCATTAAATAATTTCAGGTATCGGCGATCATAGACGTAGATATAGTTCCTGAAACGTGCCGGCGAGTCAAACTACTGAAGCACGGGTCAGATCGACCGCTAGGATTCTTTATTAGGTAAGGAACATCAACTTATTTACTACCCTGGTTACCTCTAAAGCGAGGCCCGATTAAAGGTAAAGTTACTTCAAAGGCAAAGCAAAAAAGTAGCTGCAAAAGCAAAAGAAAATGACTGCAAAGGAGACGTTTCATTTTTGTATGGGACTCCGGCCATAACATGTACACTTTAGAAAACCTGGGAAACATGAACGAACATGAATAAAGACTGTTTTTTTTCATAATATCTAATATTTTTTGGGCACAAAATAAAAAGCGAAAATGTTTGACGTTTGTCAGGAGAAATACGAACATCGACAGCCAGCCGTGACAGGTTGGTCAAATAACAATACAAACAATATATTTGAATTTTTCGTCCAGAAGTACCTACAAATCTACAATCCACAATTTTTTTAATGATGAATCACACTTTCTAATTAATCTAAAAGTTGTTTAAGGCTCCTGGCTGTGAATTCACTCGACAGAGTTTAGGTAAATTCTTGCGATGCTATGTTTGTGTGCACCGTTCACGCACACACGCCTAAACATCGAGCGTAGTGATCGCTTAAACAGTTTTGATCCTATAGACGGTATTTTGTGAAGTTACGTAGGTACGCTTATGAAATAAGTCTGGAATGTTTGTGTATATTCGTTTAGTATATTTATTACAATTCTGTTTTATATGGAATTTTATAGTTTTTGTATGGAAAACATGAAAAATTATTACCTACATGTTGAGTTTTATGGGTTTATGGGTTTCATAAAGGGGGTCGAAATTTTCATTATTTTTGCGATAAGACACAATTTTCGAGATATAAGCAAAAGAACAGAAAAAAGATAAAGTACAGTTTTTGCAACTGAATGAGTTATTAATTTAGTGAAAATGAAAAATTCGCTATTCTGAATTTGACTTTTTTCACTTAAAATTTTGATTGGTGCCGATTCTCTTATACACCGAACTAAACTATCACTAAAATTTCTTACTTTTTACTATGAGAATCTCAAAGCTATTGGTGCCGATTCCCTTGATCACAAACTAAACTAAATTTAAGTTCAGTGCATCTTTTTCTTACAATTTCATTAAGAAAAGGACAGAAGATAAATTTTAGTTTAGTCCTGTCAAATTAATCACCGCCTATCACTCTCCATACAAGTTTAGACATGATTAAAAACTTGCCGACTAAAATTACGTCAATTAACGTCAAGCGCTGATTAATTTGACAGGACTAAACTAAAATTTATCTTCTGTCCTTTTCTTAATGAAATAGAAAGAAAAAGATGCACTTAAATTTAGTTTAGTTTGTGAACAAGGGAATCGGCACAATTATGCAAAATAAATTCTGTAAGTTTAAGAAAATTTTTGACACATCTAAATCAAATTTGACAATCGCGATTCCACACGTGATACCTAACCACGTGAATCTTTTTAGAGCCGGAGGCGGGCACGCTCGACGTGTTTTTTAAGGAACTTTTCACTTTTTGTATGGAAAAAAAGAAAAAATATTACCTACATGTAGAGTATAAGGGGTTTAAGGGTTTTATAAAGGGAGTCGAAATTTTCATTATTTTTGCGATTGGACACACCGTTTTCGAAATATAAGCAAAAGAAAAAAAAAAGATTCAGTACTGTTTTTGCATGTGAAATCGAGGTGTTGGTGTGAATTTAAAGTTCATGACAATCAATTTTATTCCACACGTTTTTAATCGCGAAAAATAGTCAGATTCGGTTAGAAAATCTAAATTTTAAGTGAAAAACGTCAAATTCAGAATAGTAAAATTGCTATTTTCACTAAATGAAAATCTCAGTTCCATCTTAGTGCTGTCAAACTAAAATCTAGTTAAGTTGTGTCACTTTAGTCTATTTCAGAATGGGAAATCGTCGTTTGACAGGAATAAAACAAAATTTTGGTGATTTTTAGTCTAGTTTAGAGGCATTTGTGACAAGAGAATCGGCATCATGTCTAACTAAATCTGACTATTTTTAATCGCGATTAAAAAGGTGCGGAATAAAATTAGTTATCTTGAACTAAAATTCACACCAACACCTCGCTTCAGGTGCAAAAAACAGTACTGTATCTTTTTTTTTCTTTTGCATATTATCTCAAAAATGGTGCGTCCAATCGCAAAAATAATGAGAATTTAGATCCCCTTTATAAAACCCTTAAACCCCTGACACTCTACATGTAGGTAATATTTTTTCTTATTTTCCTTACAAAAAGTAAAAATTCTATATAAAACGTCAAGGCTGCCCCCTGCGCGCCTCCAGCTCTAAAAAAAATTCACGGGGTAGGGCAAACAAGTACCACGTGGACTCGCGATTGTCAAATATAATTTTAGTGTGTCAAAATATATTTAAATTTAGAAAATTTTTGTTGCAGAATAGCTTCAAGATTTTCATAGCCAAAAGTAAGGAATTTCAGTGATAGTTTAGTAAGTTTAGTTCGGTATACAAGAGAATCAGCACCATATTGCCATCTTAGTGCTGTCAAAATAAAATATATTCTATAATTATTTCACGATGGGAAATCATCGTTTGACAGGAATGAACGAAACTTTGGTGATTTTTAGTCTAGTTTTGAGGCATTAATTTGTGACAAGAGAATTGGCACCAGTATCCATAAAGGGATCTGAGACACTTGCGCGAAAGACATTTTCGCGAAAGACACTTGCGCGAACCCACTTCGCGAAAAAGTTGCGAAAATGAGATTTCTTCATAACATCACGCCATCAATTTCAAAGGGCCCAACACTTTGAAATTGATGGCGTGATGTTATGAAGAAATGTGAAAATTTTCGCAGCCGCCATCTTATATTTACGTTTTGACATCAAAATCTGCTTTAGAATCCTCAAAAACTATGAAAAAGACACCCATGACGAAAAATCTGAATATTGTCACAGCCACCATCTTGGATTTATATTTTGACCTCACTATCAGCTTTAGCATCCTCGAAAACTATGAAAACGATACCCATGACGAAATATTTTTAAATGTTCGCAGCCGCCATCTTGGATCTTTATTTTGACTTAAAGTAGTCTTCAGTAGCGTTAAAGAAACTTCGTTCCAAAAATACTTCACTTATTGCTACAACAGCATATAGGCGCGGGCATATCGGTGACGCGAACCCATAACTTTTTCCCCTACCAAAAATCACTCAAAACTATGAAATCTAAAGTCAAAATATAACTAGTGAACCCAGCAGGCAGATGTTGTCCTGCGACAACAGCGCCACGCGAGTCCAACTATAGTTATGAACCATCCCAGTTACACAAAAAGAATTTAAAAAAAAAAACATCTAAATCAGTCAAGCCGTTTAGGATACGAAGAATTACGAACACACGTACACCGGTATTTTATTTATTGCCAGGCATGCAAAATTTTAATGTTCTTCAAAAACAAGCAAAGTACTTTAAAATAAATAGCGGATCAAAATGTGGTAGTCGACGTACAATTTCTGGAATATGTTAACATCGGACACGTACGTGCGTGTGTGCGTGCTGCGACGCAAAGTGATACGTCCTCACGCTGGGAAGGCCCGTTCGCTACTGACGGAATAGATTTTCCGCGATCGTTTATATAGTTCACTTTGCCATTTATTTACGTAATGAAGTAATTGTTTATTTATAAAATAAAATTTAGATTCTATTAAACAATTAACTTAAAATTAATATATAATTTTTAAAATTTCTTAAAAGTGTTTCTAAGTATTAGAAAAAAATATTTATTTGGCTTGAAGTTTTGAGAAAGTTACGTTATTTCAACATTTTTTTTCTGCTATATTTTGTATGAAAGTTGAAAAAAGTGGTTCCCCTATGTACAAGTAGACCATATAATGATGTTGATGATATTTTTTAATTTTCAACATCAAAAGCAGTTTCTTCTAACGAAACGATCAAACGTCAGTCTCACGTCATTTTTTGGAAAACTTGTTGCGAATTTTAGTGATTTCGCACGAATCCTTAATTTATTTCAAAAATCCCTTTCCCCTATGTACAAGACGAAGAATTGGACTTTTCAAATCACAAATAATTTTGTTTAAATTCTCGCCCCCTTTCTCACAACGAATAAACAAAATTGATCAAAATCAGTGATTTCGTGCGGTGCGGCGGCACGGAGCCTTAAGTTCGCTATCTTATTATAGTACAGAAATACATGCCTTTCGTATTTATTTAAATAACGTCTACCTGATGTTATTATGTTAAAATATAACAAGATTTCTGGACGAAAGCAGTATGCGAGTAAGACGACGCCATGATGAATAGAATGTGGCAATAATTTGTTAAACTATTATTTTTTGTGCTGAAGTAATCAGGGGAATATACCGGAAAGAATATTTTTCCTTAATTCCTTTTTTTGAAATTGGAATAGAATTTTTTCCTTTTTTTCATTGACGTACACTTTATGGCCGAAAATGAAACATCTCCTTTGAGTTGTTGAATCTGAGTTCAATCTCAGATTAATACAGATGGTTCACTCCGCAAAATGATTGAAATAAAAAGCGATTCTTGCTACGACACAATAAAGTGCAATTCAGGTCGCACAGCTCTAATTACCTACAGTTATATTCACCTAGAAGTTGCTTCTCTTTCTATCGCGTAACTCTTAGATCTTCTGACTACGTTACTCTCACTGAATTGGCCATGACTGAACCATCTGTGTTCGTCTGTGGTTCAATATTGCAACTTGAATGGGTTTTGCTGTTGAAAAATATTTTTTAGTTTAGGGCTTCAAACATATTATAATCTTCTTCGTCGTGATGTATCAATCGTGGTCGGATGTATTTCTCGAAATTATTATTGTAACAGCACGATTATAAATTACTAGCTGCGCTCCGCGGTTTCACCCGCGTATCTCTCGATCCTGTGTGAATATCGAGATAAAAAGTATCCTATGTGTTAATCCAGGTTATAAACTATCTGTGTGCCAAATTTCATCCAAATTGGTCTAGCCGTTTGACCGTGAAGAAGAGACAAACATACACACACACACACTCACTCTCTCACTCACTCACTCACAAACTTTCGCCTTTATAATATTACTAGCGACCCGCCCCGGCTTCGCACGGGTATAAACCGGGTTATTATACATATAAACCTTCCTCTTCAATCACTCTATGTATTAAAAAAAACCGCATCAAAATCCGTTGCGTAGTTTTAAAGATTTAAGCATACATAGGGATATAGGGACAGAGAAAGCGACTTTGTTTTATACTATGTAGTAATAGTGTGATTATTTCTAAGTCTTATTTATTTTTGTGTTGTGTGAGTGTTTTTAATTAGTTGTACAGCCCCCGATGTGACACAAATTAAAAACAGTTCTGTTCGTATCTTATTATATCATTATTAAATTATAGTATACTAAAAAATAACCTAATTATTTCCAGAGACGGCACCTCAGTCCGGGTAACTCCCAACGGCGTAGAACGTTCCCCCGGCATTTTCATATCGCGACTAGTGCCCGGAGGCCTGGCGGAGTCTACCGGACTGCTGGGCGTCAACGACGAGGTGCTGGAGGTCAACGGCATCGATGTGTCTAACAAGACCTTAGATCAGGTACGTCAATCCACTCAGCCTTTCACAGTCCACTATTGGGCAGAGGCCTCGCTTGCCGATAGAAATAGAAATCATTTATTTGCCAATAATGTAGGTATACATACAGTGTGAGTCTTCATAATGTGCACATATCGAAATGAGGGAATCTATGCTTAATTTTAACGACAGAAAAAATATTTAAAAAAATCTAATATATTTTTTTAATACTTTTTATGGAATTAAAAAAAAATTGTAACAAAACTGTGTAACTTTTAAACTGAATCAGCTATCGCGATGAAACAAACTCCATAATGATTGGAAGTAAGTAGGCGTCCACATAAAATTAAAATTGAGAAAAAAAGCTACCCTCAATTGAAAATAAACATGTTTTTTTAGCAAAAATCTGTATTTTTTTCATAAATTTTTACAATAATAGTAATATTTATAAATAAGATGCCCAAGAGAATAAAAAAAAAAATTGATACAAAAAAAAAAAATTTTTACACAAAAAAAAATTACCTTTTTTCCGTCGATAAAATTAAGCATAGATTACCTCATTTCGATATGTGCACATTATGAAGACTCACACTGTATAATTATGATGGTTATTTTGATGAGAATCCCGATACATTTTGCCTTACGGCATGCAAAATTATTTAATGTAATACATTAAATACGCGGTCTACACTCTAGGACTCGTCTGCTCCACCGGCCATCAGTCCTTCGACAAACATATCCAGCCCACTGCCACTTCAGTGAGCTTACTCTGGAGCAGCTATGTCGGTAACTCCGGTACCTTTCCGGCTAACTTCATTCCTGGTTTTGTCCTTCAAAGAAACTCTACGTATCATAATCAGCTTATAATGTTCCCACTGTTGGGACACATGCCTCCTCTCGGTGAGAGGAAGTGGGCTGTAATCTATCACGCGGGCCCAGTGCGGGTTGGTAGATATCACATGTCTTTGAATTTTTGTTTCTAGGACATGCCGGTGTCCTCACGATGTTTTCCTTTACTGTTTTTGAGAGCAATGGTGATTAAATTTAATACACAAAGTAAAGCGCCTGCCTGGGTTCGAATCCACGACCTATAACTCGTAAGTCGGGACCGTTACCATTGGGCCACCGTTGCTCTCCGCGTAAAACCCGCTCCAAAGAGCGATCTTGAATTTGTGGACCAGCCCGACTGCAAATGTCCACGTTTCGGCACTGTATGTCAAAACGGGCAGTACGCACTGGTTGTAGACCTTTTTGTGTGTTTTTTTTTTACAAATTTCTTCGTCCTCATTCCCAGGTGACAGACATGATGGTAGCGAACTCTTCGAACCTGATCATCACAGTGCGGCCCGCCAACCAGCGCGCCGGCCCGCCCGCGCCCGCCGAGCCCGCGCCGCGCCACGCGCAGCCCGCCAGCGAGCCGGACGACGACAGGTGACACCTCTCCTAATATGTACTACATAGCAACCAGCGCGCCGGCCCGCCCGCGCCGCGCCACGCGCAGCCCGCCAGCGAGCCGGACGACGACAGGTGACACCTCTCCTAATATGTACTACATAGCAACCAGCGCGCCGGCCCGCCCGCGCCGCGCCACGCGCAGCCCGCCAGCGAGCCGGACGACGACAGGTGACACCTCTCCTAATATGTACTACATAGCAACCAGCGCGCCGGCCCGCCCGCGCCGCGCCACGCGCAGCCCGCCAGCGAGCCGGACGACGACAGGTGACACCTCTCCTAATATGTACTACATAGCAACCAGCGCGCCGGCCCGCCCGCGCCGCGCCACGCGCAGCCCGCCAGCGAGCCGGACGACGACAGGTGACACCTCTCCTAATATGTACTACATAGCAACCAGCGCGCCGGCCCGCCCGCGCCGCGCCACGCGCAGCCCGCCAGCGAGCCGGACGACGACAGGTGACACCTCTCCTAATATGTACTACATAGCAACCAGCGCGCCGGCCCGCCCGCGCCGCGCCACGCGCAGCCCGCCAGCGAGCCGGACGACGACAGGTGACACCTCTCCTAATATGTACTACATAGCAACCAGCGCGCCGGCCCGCCCGCGCCGCGCCACGCGCAGCCCGCCAGCGAGCCGGACGACGACAGGTGACACCTCTCCTAATATGTACTACATAGCAACCAGCGCGCCGGCCCGCCCGCGCCGCGCCACGCGCAGCCCGCCAGCGAGCCGGACGACGACAGGTGACACCTCCTAATATGTACTACGTAGCAAGCCGCCTCAACTTCACATTCGGGTGAAACATATGGTCACCTTACCGAAAACTTTGTACAATACAAATATGTTCTTAACGTCCCTCGGCAAACCTCGTATTTCGTCAGTCGTCGGATTTCTATCAGTTGCCCTGTGCGCACACACGCAGTGCGCTTTTAGTCGGGTAAAAATGAAAAGAAAACACGTTAATAATTTTAAGATGTCTGAGACCCCGCGGCGAATAATGACATGCGCACGACGCGATCGCATGAAGCGGACTGGCCAGACAACGCGGCGGCGGCGGCGCCGGTCGTGGCGGGGCACGAGCAAACTCGCGGGCGAGCTGCACTCTGCCAAGCGAATCAGATCCTTACGACTTAAAAATGACACATGTGAGATCGCAGGGGCGGGGCCTCAGCAATTTTATTAATATTAATACAAATAAATGTCGAACAATGTTTTACGTACGCAACATGCCCTTTGCACTTGGTGCAGACCGGACGCTCTCAATCGACTTGGAAATATATAGAGTTCTTAATACTCTTTATTAATATAATTTATTTGAAAAAATGGTAGGAAAGCTGCTAAAGGCGCAGGCACGACAGATAGGAAAATAGTTTTACAGCTCTATAATGTAGTTCACACGAAAATCAAAACAAAACAACTATAAAGTACTTAGTTCTGAATTCAAATGATTATACAAGATCAGTCTAATAACTGATGGACATGGAAAATAGCATTCGTTTGTATTCGGAAATGCGATGATTCCCAACGGACATTAAGAAAATAGAAATACTGTACTTTGTCACCATGTCAAATTTTTGACGTCGCCATTTGCATCGTGAAATATGACAAGGACTTAACCTAAGTATGGTTAAGTATTTCGTAAGTCGACCTTACATTATTCCAAAACCTTCTTAAAGAAAATGCTTCTATAAATCTAAATCTAGTCCTTAATATTATAAATGCGAAAGTAAGTTTGTTTGTTACGCCTTCACGCTAAAACGGCTGAACGGATTTGCATGAAATTTGGCACATATATAGATGATGCCTTGGAAAAGAACATAGGATACTTTTTTTTCCCACGGGATCGAGACTTATGCGGGTGAAACCGCGGGGCGCAGCTAGTAATATTATAAATATGAAAGTTTGTGAGGATGGATGGATGTTTGTTACTCTTTCACGCAAAACCTACTGAACGGATTTAGATGAAATTTGGCACACAGATAGTTTATAACCTGGACTAACACATAGGATATTTTTATCCCGATATTCCCACGGGGTCGAGACTTATGAGGGTGAAACCGCGGGGCGCTGCTTGTTAATTATAATGGTGAAGAAAGCATATCGTCGTTGCGCGTGCAAAAGTCGCTATGTGTTATTTCGTGATTTTCGGTTTTTTATGCAGTTTGAATCGTTATCTCAATACACACATACTGTAAAAACAGCTAAAAATTCAAATTTGCCTGTCATGTTTAATTTTGGCATTATTAATAATGTTAATGCTACAGGGATACCTCTGCCCAACCCTTCGGGGAAACAAGGCGTGAAGTTATGTTAATAAAGTTATCTATTCAAAAGTAATCTAAAACTACGTCAATTTGTTATATGTATTAAAGTAAAAGTAAATTAATTAAATACTCTGGGTATTTTTTGAGAAAATCAGTTTTTTGCGTCTCCTGTAAAGTGTGTAAAAAATACATAGCGATTACGGAAAGCGCAGCGACATTAAGCATAATACATAATCAGCCTATAATGTTCCCACTGCTGGGACTCAGGCCTCCTCTCTGTGAGAGGGAGTGGTACGGCCCACTCCCTCTCACAGATCCGCCACACGTGCCCAGTGCGGGTTGGTAGATGTCACATGTCCTCGAAATTTTTGTTCTAGAAGAACATGCCGGTTTCCTCACGATGTTTTCCTTTGAGAGCAGTCATACTGAAGCACACAAAGTAAGGCCCAAATAAATATACTAACAGTTTTATTGTTCTTTCTTCCCAGATTCGACCAGGACGACCACGACGAGATAGTAGACCTCACAGCAGTAACGCTTGAAGAAGTGGAGCCCACGCCCTTCCCTATCACATCGAAGGACGATGGGCAAGTGCTACACCTCTAGTACATACTGCGACGGTACCGCGCCGCTAAGGAACGATACGGCTAATTGATAGTGTTGAATTTGGTGCGAAATTGTTATTAAGTGAGTGGTTAATACAGTGGTTGGGGTGAGATGGTGGTGAGAGAAGTAAATAATATTTCGTGTAGAAGCATTGATGAGCGTATCATACGCCCTAAAGATATTAGCGTGGTTTTAACCGCTGTAGCGACGGTCAAGTATCGATATACAGGGTAAAATTTTAACCAGTGCGCAAATTTAAACACGTGACTTTGTAGCGGTTACACCGCCACATACGAACTACGCATCAAAGACATGACGTCACACAAATCCTGCATCGCGCAGTTAGAGTTTACCGAGCGATCGACATACATACAAGATTTCAACTTCAAACCGATGGGCAGTTGCCCGCCAGACACAACACCCGTCTGGTCGGAGGATCCTCCCTTTTCTATGGTGGATGAGTGAACTTTACACCCTGTTCCTCATACCATTAAACTTTACTCATCATTATGAACAACTTTTATTATGGGACCAAACCTGAAATCGCGAAAAACTAATATTCGCATAACTCGTCAAAATGTTCCCTACATTTTGACGAGTTATGCGAACATAAATGTAGGGAACCACTGATTTTTTTGTCGCGATTTCAGGTTTGGTCCCATAGTAAAAGTTGTTCATAATGATGAGTAAAGTAACGTGTTTAAGTTTGCGCTTTGTCTAAAAAAAATCGTGTGTAATAACTATAAAAACAAATCGATTCATTTCTAGTTTTTGACCATTTGAATCAAAAATTTGTTTTATATTATATTATGTAGTAGGTAACGCTTGTGATGGTAATAGTGATTTTAATCAAACATTTCAGGTTAGGGATATTACTGTAGATAGAAGTTATTGTTTCAAATTTAACTGAAAACCAGCTATTTATCGCGTAGATAAAATGTATTGCATTGATAAATAAAAACAGTTTGACTTCACACAGTCAACATTTGCATGTTGCTGGCAATACCAAATATCTACATTATTAAAAACGTTTAGATATTCAGTATTGCCAGCAGAAATCACAAGATGACATAAGGTATTTCTACAAGCAATTGGTGCTGATTCTCTTGTCACAAATGCCTCTAAACTAGACTAAAATTCACCAAAATTTAGTTTATTCCTGTCAAACGACGATTTCCCATTCTGAACTGTACTAAAGTGACACAACTTAACTATATTTTAGTTTGACAGCGCTAAGATGGCACTGAGATGTTAATTTATTGAAAATGGCAATTTTGCTATTCTGAATTTGACGTTTTTCACCTAAAATTTAGATTTTCTAACTAAATCTGACTATTTCTAATCGCGATTAAAAACGTGTGGAATAAAATTGGTTGTCATGAACTTTAAATTCACACCAACCCCCGACTTCAAGTGCAAAAACAGTACCAAAATTATTTTTTTCTTTTGCTTATATCTCTAAAATGGTGTGTCCAATCGCAAAAATAATGAAAATTTCGAACCCCCTTTATAAAACCCCTAACACTCAACATGTAGGTGATAATTTTTCTAATTTTCCATACAAAAAGTGAAAAATTCCATATAAAAAACGTCGAGGCTGCACCCCTGCGCGTCACCCCGGCTCAAAAAATCACGTGGTGGGTATCATGTGTGGAGTCGCGATTGTCAAATTCGATTTAAATGTGTCAAAATTATTTTTAAATTTAGAGAATTTATTTTGCAGAATAGCTTTGAGATTCTCATAGTTAAAAGTAAGGAATTTTAGTGATAGTTTAGTTAGGTGTACAAGATAATCGGCACCATTATCTAATAAAATTTAAGACCTTATGTCTTTGCAAATACGAGCTCTTTCATATTTTACTCAAAAATGCATGTAATGTGGTCATTATTTTGACAACCTTGTTTGAGCAAAGTCGACCTTGCCGTTCTGTTTCAAGGAGTGGCCGGCAAAGTTTTGCTGGTCGCTCTAACAGGCTGGCAATACATTGCCGGCCGCTATTTTGACGTTACAACGTTTTAAAAAATCAAATGCAAAAAGTATTTATTTAAAACACAGCTGTTTGTATTTATAGAGATAGGTACAAAAAGATTTTATTCCATATTTGGCTGTATAGTTCCAACTACAATTGTCAAAAAAAAAAACAAAGAAGTAACAAAAGCGCGGTTCAGCGAAAATTTTTGTTTATTTAGTGACTTTTTTGCTAAAAATGAGCTCTCAAAGCGAAAATTCTTCCGATTTAATGTGTTTAACACCGCCAGACATTAAAGATGAAGCTAAATTAGTGGTTGAAAATTTAATACCTACCGCGAAACTCAAAGGAAAAATATAAGCTTGCATATGAAAAAGTTGTGCAGTGGAAAATCAGTAGGAAATCTAAATCTTTACTTGCTGGTTTTATTTAGATAAGGTACTTGCATTTTTGAGTAAAGCACTATACAAGCCTTGGCCCACAATGACTGCTTCGCTGGTCACGCTATGATTGCCTCGAGCTAGCCTAGCTACGCTCTAGGCCTTCCAGCTTGGCCATCATTGCAGCCCTTGCTGTCCTCGCTGTAAAGGCCTCGACCTACGGCATCGGCCTTTATCTCAGCTCGTCCATCAAGTGCTGCACGCTGACCGCGCTGTGTCGGCCTGGAGCTGCGCTGTCGGCCATCATCAGCGCGACCAGCAAAGTAGTCATTATAGACCGCGGCAGTAATGTACTATTACCTACGAGTAAGCAATAAAGTGAAAACCGCCAAAATGTTAGTTGTTAGATATTGATACTTTGCCGTCGATATGTCCAACCAATTTCGAATAGAAGTGTATCATATGCCTGGTAGGATAATAGCACGATTTTGAACACGTACGGAGGGAGTATCAGGTTCAACCTGTTTCACAATTATAGAAGTTGTAATGGCGTCTTATACGCCTTTTTTTTTTGTTGGAAAATTATCATATAACTTCTCCCGCTCTGGGCGGAGCGGGAGGGCGTGTCAGACTCTTACTGACTAAAACCCACCCGTGTTCCTTCGGTTGCCCTGTTGCCGGGGGCCACGATTTCCCTATCGGTTTTCTTCGAACCCCCGGCAGGCATTGGCCCTAGCGGACCCCGTCAATTCTGCTGACATCTCTTTGAGGCGCGCGTGGAACACAACGCGCCGTCAACCCGGGATTGGTCCTTGCGTTTTATACGCCTTGTAAGTTAATCTACCTAGCCTTTTCCCAACTATGTTGGGGTCGGCTTCCAGTCTAACCGGATGCAGCCGAATACCAGTATTCTACATGAAGCGACAGCCTATCTGACCTCCACCCAGTAACTGAGTAATACGATACCCCTTGATAAGACTGGTTGTCAGACTTTCGGGCTTCTAACTACCCGTAACGACTGTCAAAGATCTACAAATGACAGCCGGGACCAACGGCTTAACGTGTTTTCCGATGCACGGAGGAGTTTTGGTATGTAAAGATGGTCACCCATTCACGGACCAACCGCGGCAAGCGTAGCTTAACCTGATGGATCGACTCGTGCGGCCTCGAGCTCCTCCTCGTCCGCCTTGTAGGTTAATAGCATAGTATAAAGAGAGATAGTAAGCTATCTTCATAGAAGCCGACTGGTTTCTCACGAAAACCGGTCGAGATTTTGTTAAGTGTGCGTGCGGCGACGCATAGATACTATAGCCCCACACATACAAGCCGCGCGCGGTGCGTTTGTATGAAGATAGCTTACTACCTCTGTTTATACTATGGTAAAGCTTACTACCTCTGTTTATACTATGGTAATAGCACTATATTGAATGCTTCAGACATGGTTGCACTCGACGCTATAATGACAGTTGTAAGTTTCATACACACTGAAATTTTAAGTGCGTGAAGCAAGAATTTCGCTTCTATACGAAGTATTGTATCTTTCTATGGTTGTAGTAAAGGAGCGTTCAAGTATTACCTAACGCAATTTTTGGTGATTTTTGACCCCCCCTCCCCCCATGTACCGCGCCGTAACGTTTTTCTTTTACCCCCCCCCTCCCCCTCTCCCCCTAGTAAACGTTACGTAACCAACACCAAATTACCATTTTTACCTGATAGTCACAATTATGTGGCGTAAAGTACACACGGCTACACATCAAGCTCAATTCCAGTTTATGCTGATCTCGCATCGTATAGGATTTCCATACAGTGCGAGGTCAGCTTGTACTGGAAATTAACAGCTTGATTTGTAGCCGTGTGTACCAGCTGTTGATAAATATATTTTTTTGCTTTACATCTGAAGTTTAAAAAAATATATTTTAAAATTACTTACTATCCTGTAAAGCAAGCAAGAAATTTTGTGAAGTTAAAAAAAAAATTAAAGTGGCCATTCCATTTAAAATTTTGAAAAAAAAAACGTTTTAAAAAATGCGTGAGAAAAAATATCTCTACGCGACCGTTCTGAAGGGTTAAAACAATGTTACGTAACGCGTAGTTCAAACCACCCCTCCCACCCCTGTAACGCATCGTAACATTTCAGAAGACCCCCCTCCCCCCAAATTGCGTTACGCAATACTTGAACGCTCCCTAAGGAAATATAGACGAATTCATGAATTGCGCAGTGCCGTTGTTTTAAAAATATCGATTAATCGTGAAACAGGATACTATTATCAAGTTGTAAAGTCTTAGGATGTATTTAAATTTCTTATAAATGAATCAAGGGGTAAATGTATGGTTTAAAACAAAATACACAAAATTATGTCATGGTCAGGTTTCTATAAAAGTAGATTTAGAAGATCTTGTTTACAGCATCTTAACTGCGTTCATAAATAAGTCACTGATTATTCCGATCCATAGTTTCATCGAATTGGCATAGACCAAGTAAAGTAATAGAGTTGCCAATAGAAAAAAAAATACTAATAAAAAAATAGAAACGAATAAAAAGTACTGTCTCACTACACCACCTCAGCCACACAACTAAGCAAGACTCGAACATTAGTACTTACGTAAAATCATTCCATTATATGCCTTATCCTATCTTCCTATCTTCTGCCACTACACAGCGAACACATTCTTTTTCAAATTGATTAATCCATTGGCTGGCATTGGTGGTTTTTTCATCAAATTTTTCAATCATGAAATCTTTAGCAATTTTATTTAAGTTCTTAACTTCAGAAGTTTGTTCTTTGGATTCTAGAACTTTTTCAAGCAGCTTCTTTATTGTGTCTTCTGAGGTGACTGTGGTAGATGTTTCAGTTGTTTCTTCTGGGATCTCTTCTAAATAAAAATTTTCAAATAATAAGTTACCTTCTTCATCTAAATAAGCCTTTTTCATATTTTCTGTTAAGGTTATCCAAACTTTCCTGAATTGGTTTCTTTTTCCCAATGTGTTTTTCACTCTGCCGTACACTTGTGATGTTATCAATTCTTTGTGTAAACTTGTTGGTTGGTATTCATCAGGTATTGCAAAAGAACGACCATCTTGTGTGCCGATTGAGGTTAGGCACAATATTGTTGTTTTTCCATCTGACGCTCCTCGCATTTTAAAATCAAACCTTAGTTTTTCCATTTTTCTCGAGGTATTCACAATAATGTTGTTTTATAATAATCTTTGTTAATACTCCTTTTTGAAATAAAAACTCAGTTGGGTTTCTGCAATAAAAACAGTTTTATTTATTTCTTTCTGTTTACAAGATAAACTGAAGATTACACAAATCAATTAGAAATAGCCTTACCTGCAATAAAAACAGAAAACAACATTAAAAGTTTTTACTTCAGGTGGTTTACAACTTATTGTTTATTTCTAGCACAAATTATAATCTTCAATGCTGAATATTCAGACAGACCACAGAGCAAAATTACCACAGAGTATGTTTCTATAATGGAGTCTATAACGCTGTCGGGAACGCGGCAGATTCAAAAAGGAAGTGACGTCTCGAGTAAATGAGAATCGTCGTTTTCTTTATATATACTGCAATAAGTGTCAAAATAGCTAAATTAGGCGTCACAATAGATTAGGAAGCAATATTAGGTACAGACGACATAGTGAAGTATTAACATATCGCGAATATATTATTCTCAAGTATTGAAATGATTATCATATGCAAAAAATATGCTATATAATTTAGATATGCACTCGACAGCGTGTGCTGAAATGTGGGGGTCTAGGGTTTGATTCAGGCGTGACCTTGCGGAAATTCATTATAAAATAGAATAGACGTAGATATATTTAGTAACCTGTACAAAAAAAAAAACAAAATATTTTATTTCACTTAAACCTACATGGGCACTTATGAAACGTCAGAAGCTAGGTGCACGGTTCCAATTGGTCATTTTCCATGGAGAAGAGCCGGCAAGAAACTCCACGGTTCCGCTTAATTATTCCTAAAGAGTCATAAAAAACCCTGTAAGAAATCGACATGTGTTTTACATCTCAACGAGGCATTCTCAGGATGACGATTGACTTGTCGCGAACCCAAACACGGCGTGTTGCCACGCCGAGCACCGGACGCAGATGATAGCCTCGTTGAGAGATGAAACACGTGTCGATCTCTTACAAGGAAAAATTACTCTTTAGGATTAGTTAAGCGGAACAGGTTACTAAATATATCCACGTCTATTCTATTTTAACATGCCTGAAGTCTGGCTTTGTAAATTGTAATAAGCCCTACTACATAGGACTTAAACATTGGTGCACTGAATACTTTTGCCAACCCTTTGAGAAATACAAGCATAATGTTATACTCGTATGTATATTTTTTGCATATGAACATAGTAACTAGTAGTAAATACTTAATTATTGTGCCTAAATATATGTGTATAGTATTTTTTACGTATTAAAAGAATGTCAATCATTCCATTTAGGATTTATTATGTACTTTGAAAAGGAACATTATAATCTTCAAATTCCTATCAACTTCAATTTTAGCTCAATTTTTCATAACATATCAAATTATGATGTTAACTCATCCAATCAGGCTTCGAATAGAAATCATTCGTTCGATTTATTTCATTCAATCATTCAGTCTTTGTTTTCGTTCATTCATCATTCTCAATCAAGTATTTTGTAGTTAAATTATAATCATCACATTGTTTTGAGTTCAGAGGGAATAGTTTTATTTCTTTAAAATTATAAACAGTTAAATCTTTCAAAGATAAAAAATAGGCATTATTAATCAGTTGTAAAATTGTTACGTTGTTGACAATAATATTAGTTGTAAAATACTGCGTAAGTGTCAAATTCCATCCATTTTTGTTTTAATTTGTTAAAGACGACATACAAAAGCTCTCAAAACGGTGAAGGAAAACATCGTGAGGAAACCGGCATGTCCTAAAACCAGAAACTCTCACACATCTACCAACCCGCACTGGGCCCGCGTGGTGGATTACGGCCCACTCCCTCTCACAGAGAGGAGGCCTGTGTCCTAGCAATAGGAATTTTATATGTTGATTATGCTTATGCTTACATCATAAGGCCAATTTCCGTAATTAAAAACCGTTCAAAATCTAATCTCAATCAGCGACAGTCAATATCAAACACTTGACAGAAATGTAGGGAAAGTAAATGTAGTTTTGAGACTGAGATTAGAATGCAAAATTCTTCGATCATCAATAGAACTGGATTTCCGATGAGCGCATAAAAACGATTTGAAAAAAAAGACCACAAATAATGTTGTGTTCTTTATTTGCAACATAGTTTTATCAACCTTATGGCTCAGAAATTATGTTTTATTTTTCCATAAATATTTTTGTTATTTTAAAATTACGTTTACTTTTCAATTGAAGTAGTAAATATATTGCAAAGTATAATAAACTTTATGCTTGAGTTTTAAGGTTTATAATCAAGTTATATGCAATCGCAGCCACTTGAGCGATGTGTTTTTGTTCGTAATCCTTAATCTAGTGCTATTGTTGAGAGAAGGCGAAAGTTCTTAGAAATACGGAAATTGGCTAAGTTTTCTTACAACATTTTGTGGTCTAACCGCAGATCGCCTTAAAATATCAAATTTTGCAGAAATTAAGAAAACTTTACTCGTCCCATGGTTCTTGTTGTGTTTTTAGGTCAAGCTTAATTTTGAAACTTATTGAAAGAACGTCTATTTAATAAAAATCTTAAAATCACTGACAGACAACGCACACCCAAAACCGCTGGTTCTAGAAGCATGCAATTATGCGCAAGAGTTCTATAAATAACGAAAATGAGCACTCAGAACAGATTTTTTTAAATTAATTCATAGAGGGGTTAAATAAGGGATCAATGTTCGTAATTACTGCTGATGGGAAATTATCGGACACATGGCTTGTAATTTAATAAAAACCATTGACGCAGATGTATGTCGTCTTCAACAAATCCGTAGGTCTTTAAACACTTAGATAGTTTTATTCTCACTTCCTGTGGAAGGTGCTATATGAAATCAAAATTCATGTTTTACATAGTTAATCAAAAACTTAGAGTTAAATAATTATGAATTTGTCAATTTTCTATTAATTATTTTAGAATAGTAGGGGTGGAGCCGGAAATAGCAATTTATTTAATTGAATCGCGTAGTTTCTAAATCCGCCACTGATTTGACAATGGCGGTAGTGGACTGTTGAGTCCAAAGAGGTTATTAACAAAAAGTTTCCTAACAATAGTGAAAATTAATATTTTAAAGAAATAATCATAATCTTGGCGTACGCTTATGGAATATTTGAAGCATTTTAGAATATTTATAGTAAAAAAAAAACTAGTAAACTTTTACAATAGGCTTAACAATCAAGACCAATCGCTATACGAAAATTATAATATGTACTTAATCTTAAAATCGTGTTATTTAAACATTATACTTATTACTTACACGCTAAATGTATGCATGCATTCCACAATTTTCAACTTTTACAATGATTATTAAAAAAACGCATTCCATTTTGTAAAAGACATCGTGCCTTGAATCTCTTGTAGCTTACTTTGATTAAAAATAATTGGTCTAGCCCAATTTTGAATATCGAATGGACCACATCAAAGATTTTATAACAGTTAACGGTAATGGGGACAAAACTGCGCGAAAACGGTCAATCCGCGCAATGTAAGGGCAAATGTATTGGCGATCCGCCGCGGAACATCGGTTGCGGATCATCCGCTCAGTGTGACGCCAGCATTTGAGCAGTTGGCTACTCTTAAAATGAGTATTTCATAAATAAATAATAATTATCGGCTTACAAACGCATATATATATATAATAAGTTGTCGCTTAGAAAATCAGTGAGCTCCGTTCGTATGTGGCCTAAAATAAATTTCTTTGGAGTAAGAGACCAGTTCGAATAGCATTCCATAGTCCGCTTTGCAGAAAAACGTCGCGTTTTTGAACATTATTAAGAAAATCTATTATTCTCTAAATGAAAACTTTTTGGACTGTAACATTGCTTCATTTTGTGGCAGATTTGCACTATGTTATCGTGATCACTTTTTGTGTCACATTTTTGTAGGCCTACAACCGTGCCTTGTGTGCGTAGCAGTGCACCCGCCAATCTCATTCGACTTACAGTAAATAATTATTAAAATCTGTTGATTGTTAACTTGATTTATTTTTATCTAATCATTTTGTTATAACTAAAAAAAATAGATGACATATGAAAAAATGGTTTGTGTTGATGCAAACAAAATGAGCTTATTAAGTTTACTTAAAAAATGTTTTAGATACAATTTGAAATATTCAAAATTTAATTAATAGTTTTTTATATGAGAAATGCGTTGAATGATGTTTATATGAAATTATGTCGAGCAAAGATATTGGTCCGTCAGTGTATGACATAATGATCAAAAATTATATTAAACTGCGAAGACTACTGTAATTTATATATTAATAATTATGTGAACGCTGTATCTAATTTAAAATACAGTTTAAATAAAATAATTTTAGGTTATAACCAATATTTAATGTATTATTTAGATATAGATTTTTTTATTATTAAGTTTTTTTCATAATTTGTAAAGCCTTTTTTATGTTTATCTATGTTTTGTCAATATCATTTCATTATCGATTTTATAAAAGAAAATAAGTGCTATTGTTTTATATATTTTTACTTTGAAATTATTTGCCTACAATGTACTTAAACATTCCTTATGAAATACTTTATATTCGAAATTATTTTTAAAATTATATTCCGTTCCACAACGATTTTTAATCTGTGAAGGCTGAAAAGTATCCCTTTAAAATTAAGTTTTTTTTTTAAAGTTAAAGCATTCCATAAAAGTATTTTGAAAAAATGTATTCATGAACAGTATTCTTTTACTTATTGACATTTCAGTGCATTCTGTGATCACCGAATCAAAAAAAAAGTACTTAAATAAGCCTGTATTTGTGAAATATCAAGCCCAAATTTTTATAAAAATGATATATAAAAACAAATAAAACTTTTTTTTTTTCAATAATTTTGCTGATTGGCTCAAAACTATGTCCAAAATGTTGTTATAGTCAAACGATTATACATAGTTGATATTTACACATGTAAGCTAGTATACTTGTGTTATTATAAAATATATTATATTTAATTTAAACGTTGTTTTTTTACATAAAACCTTGCTTTGCTCGTTACATAAAAAAAAATTAGTCTTCGCGGGACACCTGGCAAACGTGAAACATCGAAATTATTATGTACAGACGCCAGCACATCAAGCTACCCGAAACTGTCAAATTTTCCCAATCAATTTTGAACCTTAACCTTCAGCGATAAAGTTCAAAATCTATTAAATAAATTTGACAGATTGTAGTAGCTTGATGTGCGTCTGTACAAGTAAAATGCATAAAAGGATAGTTTACCGACGCCAACATTGGCGTTGGTGTTGGTTTGGCATTGGCACTGTTGGCGTCGCCGCGCTAACAGTCGGTCTGACCTGCCGCTATAGATGTTTTACATCAAAAAGTAGTGTAATTAACACGAAAATTAAAAGTTACGACTGGAGTTGAGTATACTCGATTCAGCGTCACCGACCGATTGGCAGCCTGGCAGCCCCGGATCTAGTTTTTTTTTGAGGCGGGGCAAAGACTGCCGTCTGCCGGCCCCCGCCAATCCTTTATGGGGGATGCGCTACGGGGACGCATCTTGTTGAAGCCTTTCGCCATTCATACGCGCAAAGGTACGCCTGTACTGGAACGTTGGTTTAGATTTAGGGGGTTTAAGGACATAGGATAAGAAAATAAGGTCGTGATGGGAAAAGCCTGGAGCATCGTGTTGACCATGTGAGGAAACTAGGGAAGGGTTAGAGGTCAGGATCAGGTCAAGCCAAGTATTATCACCGACTATATTGTGATGAGTGGGTTGAAGAGGCAAAACATGCAGACTTGCTGACTCGACTAAATGCAGGTGTTTAAGGGACCGAGGGGAGTTGAGGGCAAGGAGGTTGGTATTAAAATCCCCCATAACAATGTGATGTGCATACTCTGAACCCAAAGATTCAAGTACCGATTCGAATTCAGTGAAGTAATCAATAGAAGGGGGCAATAGACGACGCGCCAAGGACGGCTTTAACTCCTTTGACACAAACCTCGAGGTAAAGAAACTCTGCGGATTCATTGGAAGAAGAAGAAGCTAGAATTTTAAATGGGAAATCATCACGAAGGTAGATGGCTACACCACCCCCTCCTATCGATCCGATCATTCCGAAGAAGAACTATCATTCCGAATGTAGGTACAGGTATAAGATGGCCCCAAGAACTTTGAATTTAAAAAAAAAAAGGAAAAAACTAAGTCAGCAGAAAAATACAAATTTATATCCGCGGGATATGTTTTATTTAAAATAATACAGTTTACTGTTTGACAAGATGAATATAAAAATAGAATTAGTTCGTTCGACATGCAAGTGACAAAAAAACAAAATTTATTCAGTTTTGTACTCTTTTTTGTATTGAACGATAATACGACAACTTATTCCTAATCCAGCCTTCCCTTCTTACCGGTCCACAGACTGCCGAGCAAGGCCGCATTCCGAGTTACGCTAAAAGTGATAATATCGCGAATCCAATCAAAGTCCAAAGTCACAATTATTGCTCAATAACTCTTATAGTTTGTGACTATTAAATTTGGTCGGATTCGTGAAATTATCACTTAGCGTAACTCGGAATGCGGCCCAAGATTCTGTAATTAATTTTATGCATCTTTCGGTTGCTTGAATGTGACATGGAATCCCACGAAAATCTGATAAAATTTCGGAATCCACTTTATGGTAATCTGTCAAGGCTACTAAAATCACTTCGGTAGAAATCATTTTGGTAAGAGGTGGTTCCGTAGGGTTTTCCCAATGTATGAGATCCGTAAAATCTTAAGCACCAAAATTAAATTGTGGTAATTTAAACACACGCAAAGGAGAAAAGCCCTTACAACGATCACGTATCTTTAAAATTCGTCGAAGGGCAATTTCTCTAATGTGTTTTAGATCATCCGCTAACATGGCAATTAATATATTTTCACTGTGGCCAAAATATCCATTTCACTGTATCACGGGATCTATCGCCTTTTTGAGACTATCTGGCAGGTATCGTGATAGTTTAATTGTATCAAACAAATGTTTGTCTCCATAAATGCAATGCGACTAAGTTTTAATACGGAACCACATAGGAGCGTAGACTTTTACCACGAACTCTGACAATAATTTCAGATTATCAGATGGGTTTTCGGTTGAAACGTAGAGCCGTAGAATACTGATTGCCGTAGTAAGCCACCTTGAGTGACTGAGTGACATATTTTGCCAGGTTTACGTTTGGTCAAACTTTCGTGACATTGGTGTCGATTCGCTTGTTCACAAACTAAACTAAATTTAAGTTCAGTGCATCTTTTTCTTTGTATTTCATTAAGAAAAGGATAGAAGATAAATTTTAGTTTAGTCCTGTCAAATTAATCAGCGTCTGTCGTCTCCATACAAGTTTAGACGTGATTAAAAACTTGCCAACTAAAATTACGTCAATTTACGTCAAGCGCTGATTAATTTGACAGGATTAAACTAAAATTTATCTTCTGTCCTTTTCTTAATGAAATAGAAAGAAAAAGATGCACTGAACTTAAAAGTTTAGTTTGTGAACAAGGGAATCGGCACCACTGGCCTTTATTGATTGCTTGACACATTTCTAAAAGATATATTTGGACCTCGGGTCTTTTAAAAATGTGCTCTTCAATTATGACTCCCCTATTATCTTCTTGAACTAATGCCTTTTCCTTTCTGCCATCAAACGATATCCCAATATTATCTCGAAAGTCGGTAGAATTTTTCTTTATCAAAGATTTTCTTATCTTCGATTAGACTCTGCGAATTTTGAACCGATCAACAATATTATCCGTGTTTTCATTTGTCACTAAACTATGTAATATATTGGAGCGTGGCAGAGATTATGGCAGCACCAGCGCTATCAGAAACTCCGAAACAATCCAATGTTCTAGCAACTGCCATATACGACGTTCCTGGTAGCACGGTGATACTTGGCGTGGATACAATAGAAAATGTCGACGGCATGTCGGTTATAGTTTCACAGCTTCTTTCAATAATTATCTCCGTAGAAGAGGTTGATCGTTCAATAGTAGGTGTTTCTTTGTTGATTGTCGCAGCCAGTAAATGTTGCTTTTCGCAAGATTTGCGTTTTAAAAAGTGAAGCTTTTTCGTAAACATTGCCATTTAGAACAATCTCTGCTTGAAGGTAGCTCTTCGCAATTGATTGTGCGAGTTGTTTGGGCCATTGTTACAGATTCAGTACATTCTGCTTTCTTGAAAGAAGAATTCGAAAAAAAAAACATAATTGATAAAGCTTTTAGAGCTTCCAGAGTCAATTAAGGCGTTTGCTATTTTGCCGTTAACTTCAATAGTGACGACAGATTTCTTTATACTGGCCGGAGCAGCAACAGCCGTAACTTCGTTGAATATTTTTTCAGGAAATCCATCAGTAGCAGTTTAGCAGTGTTAAGAACGTGGCGACGCATAAATTGTCCATACAAACGTATTACCTAAATCATTTGCAATTTGGGCATATTTCCACCATACTATGCTGTTATTCGGATTTAGACAGTGTTTATCTAGGCTCCTACATCTTGTTTTTTTCTAAAATGAAGTTTAAACGAATTTAATTTCGTACATTTTTACAGCGTAAATGACGTCTTCATATTTTTTTTTCTGTATTATAAACAACAATATTTATAATATTGTTTCTGCAGAAGCATAGCTTATATTATTAAGTTACAAATTATCGAAAAAATATGGAAATATATTAAGTTTTCATTCATCATTTTTGGTATTACGGAACACATCCAAATTTCTCATAAATTTTCGAAAGCTAGTAGTGCTATCGCGTCAAGCAATAATTGTCAATGTGTGTGTAGTAGTATTGCTCCCTATAGGTGTATATCGCTCCGACAGGCACTCACACTAGCGCAACGTGCTTGGAATTGAATTTTGCAAACATCTCAATTTGCTTTTCTTTCAATTTTAGCAATTGGCTTTAAAAGCTGGGCAGTTCTGACGCCGGTGAATTTTATCTCCGCAGAAAAAGCATTGTCTCGAATGGTATTCTGGTGTTAGTAGTTTCTTTTTGTCTTCCGTTGTCGTCTTTGGCAATGCAATGCCATGACAAGAGATTCGTCAATGGTCGTATTGTTGAATGTTTGCGCATTACTTTCAGCAGTTTCAATTGCTTGTGCCTGGCTAGCAGCTTCATCCAACGTCAGCTTAAAATTTTATAGCAAGCGCTCACGAATTTTATGCGAAATAATGCCAGAAACAAAATATGCGTCTCTTATACAATTATTCCTATTACTTTCTGCATCAACATTTTTAAATTGACAGCCCTTGCTTAATGTTCTCAGTTGCTGCAGATATTGTTGATTGTTTTCATGGCTCTGCTGTTTTCTTGTGGCCAGAATAAGTCACGCAAAAATTTAATTTTTGGTTTTTAACAAATATGGTGTTGTGTACTTACTGCAGTTTTGTATGAAGTGCACTCACACTTATTATGTGTTCGTATACTTAGGGTCGAAAGGTTCTGGAGTGGCGACCACGTACCGGAAGACGTAGACAAGATACGGCCTTCACAAGATGGACCGATGACCTTGTGAAGGCCGCAGGAATCCGCTGGATGCGGAAAGCACAAAATCGGTCGAAGTGGCGGTGTTTGGAGGCCTATGTCCAGCAGTGGACGTCTTTCGGCTGAAATGATGATGATGGTGATACCTACTTTAGGTGATACATGATCTGGAGGTCTGCCCGGCTTGGGCAGGGCATCGCCGTGTCCTCGTGGAGGCGATCGGCGGCGGTGATCTCTCACGTCCGGCCCTGATTCGGGCCATGCTACGGAGCGAGAGGAAATGGGAGGCCGTCACCTCCTTTTGCGAAGCAGTAATGCTCGCGAAGGAGGAGGCGGAGCGCGTGAGGGAGAGGCAAATTTCGCGCCCTCGCGCCCCTAACCGCCGCAGGAGGAGACGCCCTGGGCATCGGGAATCAAAAAAAGGTGATACATGATTAATAAAAAGTTGCATCTTCATCGCATCATTAAATTTTTTTCTCTGCGTCATCCGCATTCAGTTTTTTTTTTATGAAGATACCCAATGGGTCCATTCTTGAGCCGCGGTAGGCGATGACGGATCAAGGTCGAGAATATTTGGTTTAAGGTATGTCTCCATCGTTACAGCGTGTTTTGCTTAATCAAAAAGTTGAATAAATTGTTATATTGTAAGAATAGTAATTACAACCAAATATTGGCTTTATTCAACAAGAATAGACTCTTCTAACGAGTCTGTATGTAGCGACTAAGAAGTTCACCACATATATAATTATATAAAGTTAGGATCACCTCGGTGCGCTCTTAAATTATAATTCGCAATCTTATGTGCCACTTAAATCGTTGAAATGGGATGAAGATTGTTCACTCTTATAGTGGTATTGTACAAATCATATGAAAATAAAGAGTGAGGCTCGAGTGAGTGAGTAGTCACTATGTTGAGTTGTTGACTTTTAAAGAATGAGAATAATAATAAGAATATTATTTACTAATTTGTTTTTATTAGAATTCGAGCACAATAAATTAGGAAATACAGATAGGTTTCCGTCATATTCTACCTTACCGTGGTGGTGTGACGGACCACGGTGAAGGACAAAAGACAAACAATTACAAGGACAGGAGTAAAAAAATTTTAACCAACAATATCAACACTTTGTTAGAAATTCGGAAACTACTGATTTTAAAAACACTATATTATTATCGTTTTAGACTACAGGCTAGGTATGTATTCGTCACCAACACCGCAAAGGGGCGAACCTCAAATAAGAAAAATTTACAGGAGAGCCAAAAACGTTTTTTTTCTCCCGTTGACGCGCTTATTTTGATGATATTTAAAAAAAAAGTAATAAAAAAAATCAAATGCGTAGGTGTACTATGGAAACAGGACTACAAAATTAATACAAATATAACCATTTACAATGCCAGGTTTTCCGAGGAAAAATATACGCCTTTTCGTCGCGCCTCTTTATCACCAAGGCATACCGTCTATCTAATATTCTCTTAGAGTTACGTCTCGATGCATTATGATAATATGCGTTGTTTTAAATAAAAAACTATACTCAATACAATCAAAAATATTTATTCTAAGTTATTATAATGAGATCACAAACTTGTTGCGTTATTCATATTTTTAAAACACACCAAATTACTTAATAAGTTCGAATTCTTCGTCACTAAACCTGTGTATTATGGTTAACATCAAATAAAAACAATTTGGTATTTAAAACACTGTTTCATATAAATCGTTAATCTAGACAAAGGTGATAAAACAAATACAATCAATAAACAATATTTCTCTCTCTATCTATCTATAATCAGAAATCAAAACAAAAATAAAACAATGATCAAACAGTCCGGAGTTATTTTGATCAGAAAGACAGTAAGTCATATAACTTTGATCAGAAGGACAGTTGGTAAAATGACTATTGTTGTTCGTCTGAATTTCCATTTCAACTTCAGGTGCTTTTTTTTATTGTCACTTCTAATATTGAGCATAGAAATAGGAACATTATCCTCAGAGCATTCTGACCCATGTCGCCGCTATAAGGCGAACTTCAAGTTTCGTCTTTTCGTTAAATTTCCCTACAACTGATTTTGAGATACGCCGTCAATCTTTTTTCGTTTCTATTAGTCTTAGAGCTTCGCCCTTTTGTGACGACATAGAACTCGACAAATGGAGCATTTTTGTATACTAAACAAATTTTTGACCGTTTGTATGAGGTTCGCCCTTTTGCTGTGTTGGCGACGTATTGATAATTCAAGAAAAACTGTAAGAAATAAGCCGTTTTAAATATAAATCGAATCTTTTTCCGACACGCAGTTGGCCGGTTTTTTTATATATTTTGGGAATTTTTAGATATAGCGACTTTTCCTTGATCTTGAACTTTGTTCATTAAGAGTTTGCTCACAACTTTGTAAGTATTGGCGACGTTCAAGATCTGCTGCATCATCATTGGGATCTCCGCCTGGAAGGTTTACAGTAATAACTTATTAATCTCACCAAGGTATTATGAAGAGGGGTAAAGAACAGGCCGGCTCAATATTTCCATTTTAATGTACTGAAGTAACATTGCACTGTTTGTCTTTGACCTCCTGGGTGGGCACAGCTGTTGGGCAGAGGTATCAAAGTCAACCCATTTCATATGTAGCAATGTAGCGGTCGCGCAACCGTACGTAAGCGTTGATTCGGCGACTGTACCATTCAAGATTTCGGTCAAGACAGTCGTGCAAATTTCAGTTAATAATAAAAGCTTTGGGGAACTTGGAACTTGGGGAGATCGGACATCACCCAGGCAAGGCAATCAGTACAAATTCAAATTTTATTCGTGACACATAGGTATACATCAGTGGCGGTTGGTGGGTCTTAGTACTGGGGGTTCACTCCCTGTTCCTGACCGTGATTACATACCTACCTATTTATTAATATCACTTCGTTACTGTTTATAGTTATGGACAATAGTTTTTAGAAGACTTACATTTTTTTTGCGGAGATGTTTACGTTCCAATACTGCACTTTATTGCCTACACTTTAGAGTTAGTTTTTTCACACCTCACACAACCACGACATATTTTTGTACTGCTCTGTATTAATCGTACGCTTAAACTTTAATTCTTTCGAAGAACAGTCCCGTGTCAACCGAATGTCTGGACAAGAGCGACCTTTACTTTGATATCTAAACGTTGTTCAAATATCGCTCTTTTATTTTTAATAAACCGATCACTATACGCCATGTTAGTACAAGAAAGCTCCTTGCATACAAACAGTTATTTATTTCGCGCACCAATAACTCCTTACGCACACTGCAGTTCAAGTAACACGCTACACTGATGACTAATTTGTTAAAAACTTTGCGGTCAAGGACACACTCGTTCGTAGATCTCCGACCCAGTTCGGCTAAATTCTCGAAGAGCGCCGCTCCATTTTTGCTATAACTTTCATAGAAAATGCTCCATCTCACGCGTACGGAGTTAGGTGCCTCTGTCTTTCTTTCGTACCTACAAATTTTGTATGAGACATTTTGTTCATAGGTGCGCTTAGCCGAGCGCTCAACATTCAGGGCTTATTAGGGTCTGACCCTAATAAATATCGGTTTGTTTACATAGTCACTATTGTGCTCTGTGTTATGCGTATCAACTTATACTTACAGATTGCGGGGCCTTGCTAATATTTTAAAATACTGTAAAATGGAATTTCATTATAACATAACTTTATGTGGGGATTCAACGATTCAGCGCTCTTTAATACAAACCGCCACTGGTATACCTACATATTGTGCTACATGGTGTTGTAAATTGTAAACTAAAAATATTGTATCACTGTGTGCTGGCTTGCTGCGTGCAAATATTACTTTCACAGTAATAGGTGTGTAAGTTATATCTAATATATTATAAAACAATCTGGAAAGATAACGAGAACTCACTTCAAATGATTCGTGAAATTTATGGCTGCTTCCGTGACTTTTTTCCTCAACTCCCTCTTCTGCATCGACTTGTCCACATAAGTCTCTTCCAAGACTTTATCCCTCGACCCCCTGGGCCCTTCCAAGGCTCGCTCCTCAAACTTCTTCAAGTATAGTTTCCTAATCAAAGTTGACGTCAAGACCGGCCGATTTGTTTTCTGACATGCGTCTCGAGTGTGCTCGGGTTGTACTCCCCAAATTCCACGTCTATTGCCACGGCTCTTTTCACCTCTATCATGATAGACTCAAGGTCCTGAGTTAAGGATAGGGTGTCGATTTTCTTGCAAAGTGTCTGGATAAACCAAGAGCCTTCCTGTCTGTGTCTGGAAGAATTCAAGGATTGATTAAGAGTGTTTATTCTGAAAATGGGCAACGTCGCAAATAGATGTCAAACATTTCGTTGTTTTGATTAATTGGACAATATTACTGTATTATGAAATGTGGCTAACTAGCGAACTAGAATATTAATAATGAATTATAACACTGAATTTGATTTTGTAACCGTTTTAGGTGTAAAAATAGTAGATTATACAACAAGTGAATTTAAAACAGGGAATTTAATTCGAGGGACTAAGTTGGATCCCGAGCTTCTAGATTAGAATCCTGAGCGGAACGAGGGATACAAGGACCGAGACCAATTGTTTTTTTCATGAGTTGTTTTCTCTACTTTTTACCATTGACTGCAAGAAAATAAATAGTAGTTTACTACTTTATTTGCTGCTCTTTAGAACGAAATGATTCCGGAGTCAGTGTTTCATTTTCGTCTCTGGAAGAACTCATTTTATTATAATTATGGTACCTAATAGATTTTCTAGTGAAATAAAACAACCACGATAACAAATAGAAAAGTACCTAACTAAAATTGACAGAATATTTTTTTTAAATTAAATTTTGTTGCTCCATGGAATAGCTCCATTTAGCCAGCCAGTAGAAACTTTCAGCACGTTTTATTTATTTTTAGGGTTCCGTACCTCAAAAGGAAAAAAACGGTCCCTTATAGGATCACTTCGTTGTCCGTCCGTCTGTCTGTCAGTCTGTCAAGTCCCTTTTTCTAAGGAAAGCGTAGAGGTATGAAGTTGAAATTAATATCAAATACGTAGGTCTATGGTCCCTTAGAGCTCTAAAAAAAATAAAACTTTTAAGTCAACGCAATAAAAAATAAAGCCATTTATGCGTCATATTTTGATACTCGCAAATAAATCAAAAAGCTAGGTCTCACAGCACTTAGAAAGGAAAAAGTCCGAAAATCGTTCATTTGTAGATTTATAATAACACAATTTTTTTTTGCGTTTACAAACTTTTATTTGCCGTTGGAGAATTAACCGTGACGTACATCGATGTATGGGAGAACATGTTTTTCAACTACAATGTGAAGTTTGTTTTGGGATAAATTCATCCCAACTACTGAAACCTTCATTGGGCGTGGTTTTAGCACGCACTTGGCCGGTTTTTATTTTTAATTCGTATAATTCGTGCTTGTTCCAAATTCAAAATGTTTTTATTCACAAAGAGAGTTTGATTCACTGTTATCGGTGAATAAAATGCCCCTTTTCGAGTGGCAATGATGGGTTCTTTTAGAAACTCGTTTGATTGACGACATCGATTTACTTTTTAACCGACTTCAAAAAAAGGAGGAGGTTCTCAATTCGACTGTATTTTTTTTTAATGTTTGTTACCTCAGAACTTCCTACTGGGTGAACCGATTTTGATGATTCTTTTTTAATTTGAAAGCTGGTGCTTCCCGTGTGGTCCCATATAAATTTTATTAATTTTGCTTGGGTTTTCTTTGAGTTAGCTTCAATAATACGAATTTTTTCCCACTTAGTATGTGGATGATATGTTAAGTTCCTCTTACTGTTATTTACATAGCAGGTAGTGGTATTCGAATTTGTGTGGGGTAAATACCACAACTAAAAAGTGAAAAATAAAACCTTTTTACAGAAAAAAAAAATTACAAAAATAAAAAAATATCAGCCAATATGTCGTATAATACAGGAGATATGGTACGAGGCGAAGATGAATCACTATTATCATTATGGAATTACTCGCGTCGCTCAAGGTTGACTTCTAAATCGTCATCAGACTCAATGTCTGACTCTTCAGAATCCGCCGGAGGTATGAGTGACAAGATTTTCTTTGATCGCCAAGCCATGTTACTGTAAAATAAAATTAAAATATAAAAAAAATATCATTTAGTAACGACTACGTTGCAAGTGACAACTTATTGGCAACGTTTGTTTTATATGACAGTCATAATGTCCGTTACGTGGGATAGTCAAAGAATACCCTAGCTAGTTGACAGTTAAAGTTGGCAAGGTTCGTTTTGTGGGACACTAAAATTAAACCAACTTTTTACTCTAATTACTCTAATATTTATAAAAATTATATCACAATACTATACCTATATTCATATTCAAACCAATAATATAACATCATAAACAAAACAACTCATATACTCACAGTTATTATCAAATTCATCAGGAGCACAAACCAATTTGACCCTTGCACTTTTTCAATTTATTACTGCTCGCGACTATTCCTCTCTACGTTAATGAAACATACATGCGCGCGAAAGAGATAGCATGTGCGAGACCGTTTCGCGAACACACAGCGTTTAGGAGTATTAAAACAGTATCTGTGCGCTTGTAAACACTATGTCCTTTACAGTCTATGTATGTATGTTTGATTTTATGTGTGTTCCACCGTAGCGCCTAAACTACAGAACCGATTTTGATGAATGAGGTATCAATAGATTCGTAATAATGGTCCGGGTAACATAGGCTATATACATTTTCCCTAAATTTAATATAGTGTACTTTACACATAAATTTAAACCTCGAAAAATAATAAAATGAGAAAATTATGACATGTTTGATATCAAAAGAAAGGTCTTGACGACCACATTACAAAATGTATATTTAAATATACAAAAGCGAAAGGTCACTCACTCACTCATTCATCACGAAATATCGAAAACCGCTTGACGTATAAAAATGAAATTTGGCAGGGAGGTAGAGTTTATAGTTAGTAGACGTCCGCTACGAAAGGGTTTCTGGCTCGGGGGAGGCTGTTCCTGCTTCCTATGTTACCCATCACCAAATCAAGCCATCCCTCCCCGTCGATCCAAAATCTCTAGGCCAACTCCCAGGCCTAGGGTGACCCCCAAGGAACCTACACCCTCCATCCACCAAATACCTTCCCCCCTATCCCTTTATACCGTCGGTCCCAGAAGAAGGATAACCTCGATTCCAAAAAAGCCCACCCCCCACTGATAATGTATCTACCCAGGTGGTCCCGGCCAAGCCGGGGAATCCCACACCGCTGCGGCGGTTAGCCCCCATCATATGGGGGGAGCATCAACCTGCAATATAATATGGACCACTTAATGCTGCGCTTTTCAGCGCGGCCGGCTGTTGATCTAGCGCCCACTACACAGGCTGCGATTACCGCGCCCATGAACCCGACCTCGGCTGCGACTAACGCGCTTCCAAACAAGACTCCGGCTGCGACCCACGTGTCGATACTGACTACACGGAATGTGCTTCCCACGAGCATCTGGCAACAGAGTATCGTGCGGAGTAGCACCACTTACCAGACAATGCCCAAGAGCAGCACAAACAGACTGACGCAGGGAAGGATGACAGACCTGGCATCTCTACCATTCTCCCGGTTGAAGTTGATGGAGTACGCCCGCTGAGAAAGTGCGGAAAAATCTTGGCCGGGGAGAGAAAAAAGTAGGCGACCGAAAGCGCAATACCCGCGAAGGCACTAGCCAGCGCGAAGCGCGATCGGACGCTGAAGAGTTGGTACGCGGCCAGCCACGAGTACGCGCAGGGGAAACCCAGCGCGCAAAGTGGCCGGACGCGGAGCCACACGACCAGCCACAAGTACGTGAAGGGGTAACCCAGCGCATATTTTTTTTTTTCAATTTATTGTAACTAAATAAGCTAATATTCTGATAATAAATTAAGATTGTTCTCATAATAGTTTGCTTTGAATAAGTTGGTTTATTATATTTACGTAAATAATTAATGTGTCCATACATGAATAGGACATAACTACTTAAAATAATAACAGAACATGACAAAAACATAAAACAAAGATGTCTGGTTTGTCTGCGTGTATGACCAGCACCCTTATGCCGTAATAAACGATCAATCACAATCTGGAACCATTTTGAAACAGATTGCTAGCCTAATCCATTGCATCATAAGTTCGAAAAAAATCTGTTCAACAACGTAAATAACGCAATTAATGTTGTTGAACTGCAAAATGAGACAGATTAGTCTAATTGCGTAACACCTTTTCGTAAATGATTAAATTGAAAATTGATAATTGATCGAAAAGGTGTTACGCAATTAGATAGCAAATAATATGAACGTAAACAAAGTAAATAGAATAGGTATGTAAAGATCGTAGCAGTTGGTGTCCATGGGAAACGAATGGAGTATGGAATGGAGAATGGATTTGATTATCTATCTATTTACTTCCTTTTTAGGCCGTAATGGCTGAACAGATGATTTAGATGAAAGGCATAGGATACTCTGAATCCCGGTAGCACGTTCCTGTGGGACATTTTCCGACATCCACGCGGGCGAAGCCGCGGGCAAAAGCTAGTCTAAAATAAAAGTCAAAAAAATACAAGTACAAGAGTAAAAACATTTATAAAATCAAAACCATCTATCAACAATCGTTAAGAAAAAAAATGCAACGAACTTCATAACTAGTGTAACTAAATAAAACAATCCGAATTTAAAAATACTATAATAAAAATAATCAATAAAATGTAACTAAGAAATTTATATCTAAGTATATATATCTAATACTAACTACTCATGCTAGAAATTCGATACTACTAATTTTAAAAACTCACTACCTCTCACTGCTCTCATTTTAGGGATTTTTGGACTACATAGAGGCGTAGGTACGCATTGATATAATTCAAGATAAGTACCTAAAAGGTAAAATTTAGGCCATTATAAATCCAAATCGAAATCGAATCCAAATCGATAAATGTATAATAATGAACTAAATCCGAAATTTATTTCATTAGCTGTGGTGTCAAAAAAGGTAGACTACATTTTGTTAAACAAAACGAAAATAAAAATGCCGATAAAGATACAGATTACTAGAGAAGCAAATGATGATTTTAGAGAGATTGATAACAAAAACTCATTTTTGGTATATGTAGACTTAGTGACTTTTCGCTCTACGGAGACGAAATGCAGATATTTGTAAATTGGGCTATTTTGAACTTTTTCCATTAAGAGGTTGCTCATAACTATGCACATTTTGTATTTCGACTTATTGAATTCATCTTTATCTTCGTAAGTATTGACGACGTCTAAGATGTCCTGCGCTGTTTCATCGTCAGGGTTTTCTGCAACGAAGTACCTGGAAAGTTAAAATTATTCATCATAAAGGGGACGATAACCGACTTTTTATGATTTTATACTGAAGATGACGTCTAAACGAGTAGTGTTAGTGATTTGGAAAAAATATATGTTAAATTAGAGCATTTTTCTAATACTTTAATTTAGGCATATTTTTGATTATGTTTATATTACATAGTGAAATTAATTTGTAAAGTTATGTCTAACGCGGATAAAAAACTGAGAATGACGCAAAATCTATCGAGCGTATTTTTCTGAAAACTTCACCATTTTAAAGATAATTAAATTATTGATCTTTTAGTATACTTGTTTTATTAAAATACTTTTTGTTTTACGTGTAATAAATTAATAATGCGTCTAATTTGGGACAGCGCTCCTTGATGGGCGAGTCCTATTACTGACTGGACGTACGACGCGTTGCGTGAGCTCAGTACAGAACACGCAAGCTAACCATTCAAGGTCACTGTCATATATCTGCGTCTTAACATGGTATTATGAGGTAACATTGCACTGTTCGTCTTTGACCTCCTGGGTGGGCACAGTCAGTACCTACTTATAACAATGTCACAGCTGTTGGGCTGAAGTACAAAGTCAAGAAACATTTCGCCAGCTGTTTTTTCTTGCCATTAACCGGTCACGAGTAGATTCCGGGGCTGCTGTTGAAAAATCCCTGATGGAACAACCCAGTATCAGATTGCCCGTCCCAGGAATCGAACCCAGGATTTCATGTGCAGCAGTCGAACAGGCAATCAGTACAAATTCAAATTATTTTTTTGACACATAGGTAAATAGTTTTGCTACATGGTGTTGTAACTAAAATATATTGAACCACTGTGTGCTGCCTTGCTATGCATGCAAAATATTACTTACTTTCACAGTAATAGGTGTTTAGGTTATACCTTAGGCCTGCAACTGCGTTAAGCGGACGTCCGCGCGGTTCCATACAAAAGTGCCCCGTTACGGGGACACGCGCGGGCCGTCCGTCGCGGGGAAGCGAGTCCCGCGCTCGCGCCACGTGACCCGCCTAATATATTAAGTTCTTCATCAACACGGCTGTGCATGCACACCGTTAAAATGGAACTAGCGACACTGCGTAAATAAAATAATCCGTTCTCCCCCAACAAACATTGATAGGTCGCCACAACGTGCTGATTTTAACTTTTGGTTCTATACGCTGGTCGTAAATACGTCGCTACCACGTTGATACGACCGAGAATAGGCCCATTTTATACGAATCAGTGTCGTAATAGAGTTACGTAGCAGTCGTATTAATCACTATCTGGTTGAGTAGTGGTCGTATAGACGTCTTTTCGTCGAGTTATGATGGTTATTAGCGATGCTTTGCGACATTTCATCGAGTAACTAGTATTCATCACGACTTTTATAAGGGATTTTGATGTAAAGTGATCGATTACGATTAATGTAGTGAATTGAAACTTTACAACCGGACAACTTTTATACTGTGTTAGAATATAATAATATTTTTTATCATTGAAAGAGGAGTACAGCCATTTTATTTTTATTTATTTTATCTTCGAAACTCATGTTTGAGTGCATTAATCTTTTGGGAAATTAATTTTATCGAGTAATATTAGTGAGTTTTTTCAATATAATGGACGCGCTTTATAAATTATTTAATTAAGGCAATATTTTTACCCTATATTTTGACGAAAGTGTTAACAGTTACCTTAATACGACTTAGGATTAACGGCACAACCGTAACAGAACATCTAAACGACTTTTCATTCCGTGCACTTGTTTTTATCTGTATAATATCAGCCATATTATCGAAATCAGGGTTCATTTGGCGATTCAGTCTGTGAAAAAACCATTTTAAATACATACATAAACAAGTGATTTATTTATTGGTGGTCTCGGTTATAATAAAAAATGATATGTAACATAATGGACATCGATAAGTTTTTAACCAAAACAGATTTTATCTTATTGATACGTATGTGTTTGAGATGGCCGTGGATATCCACACACTTTTACGCGCGAATCGTTGTTTTGGTTGCGGATTTCCAATAACTGGCAATGAAACCAAACCTACACATTTTATAGTGACTGAGGAAAATATTAAATACATGTTAAATTTTGATTTTTTCTGGTGTCCACGCTGTTCTTTTGCTATTTACGATCATTACCCAGAAGAAGAATGTGAATATTGTAAATAGAAATAATATTGTTTTACAAAAAATAACACAATCAGTGCGAACAAAATACCTAACTTATTGAAGTGAAGTACCTACATAACTATTAAAGTTCAATAAACCCACTTAGGTATTTGATCTTAGATACCTATGGCGTAAAATATGTTTTACTATTTATTATTATTGATAAAATACTCCTACATAATATTATATTTTATGCTTCGATCAATACGATAAGTAATAATAAATGAATTCTAGAAGAATCCCTTTACATCAATCTGCAGAAAGCAGCCATCCTAAACACATGCAGAATCGTTAGGAAATTTATGCAGTTAGACGAAAATACACCCTCATCTTAATTACACACCACACGCTGCATTTACTTGGCATTAGCCCGTAATTGTAGCTAAAACCAGCCTAAGAGCTGAGAAAAAAAAACACTCCCGATAATAATAATACTGCGAGTTGGCTTCGGCCCCTCGTACGCCTTCCAAAGGTCCAGGACCCCTGGGTTCCGAGAAACGTCAAAGACATTCCGCGCGCTAGTCGCTCCCTCTTTGCTCCCCTGCACCCCGCCGAGCGGTGACATACGGCCGACGCGGCTCAGCTCTCGTTCACTTAGTTCAGAATAACCGAAGTGAGCGTTAGTATCGCGCCGCCGCGCTATCAGTTTGCGAGTGTAAGTAAATATCACTAAGATATAATTTATCAAATATTTCATCTACTTCGTCTTCTTCTGACTCTACTGTTATAGAGCCACTGGGATTACTTTCTGCGCTTCAAACAACATCATATGGTTTAATCCCCCTCTGCACCGAACTCGATTCACTTGAGTTTAAAATTAAATTTTATGCGGAACCAACTCCAGTTTGATTACAGTTGACTTGTCGTGTAGAAGTATTCGAAATAATAGAATTGGACGTAAGAAGCGCAATGTAGTTATTTTTTACTTTTCTTTTAAAAGCACCACTTTTTCACATTTCCCCAGCTTTTTCTATTCATTTTAATACCGTACAATTTATTTTTACAAAGAGAGAAAAAAATGGCGGTGGTTCTAATATTGCTAAATTATTATATACTTATAGGTCATCCAGTCATTAAATAGTAGTTTAAAAGTGTTCTAACTGACTGAAAAGTGTATAAGAGTGCAGTTTATCACTCTAACATGATTATCACGTAAAAGTAGTTCTCGCGACTTTAATACGATTAATGCCGATGTAAAAGTTGTTTAGACATAACTAAGACGACATCACTGGTTATACTACTGAAAATTGTTTTAAAGTCGTGTAACATAGTCGTATAGAAGTTTATACGACGTCTATCATATGACTACAAGTTGTATAACGATAAGAGGCACTAAGTCGTATGACATGCTGAAATTACTTTAATACGATTTTTATAGCATTTAGAGTCGCGTAATTTTTACTTATACGACTAAAATGTTTGTTGGGCCGGAACGGCGGTCGTCGCGTTCCCACGGAGTCCATAAGCGTGTCCATGCGCGTAGACACGCGACGGGAGCCCGTCGCGGGCGCCCGCTTAACGCAGTTTCAGGGCTTAAAGTGTGATTCTTCATAATGTACACTTAACGAAATGAGGGAATCTATGCTTAATTTGAACGACAGAAAAAATATTAAAAAAAAACTATTTTTTTTTACAAATCTTTGTAACTTTTAAACTAAATCATCTATCGCGATGAAACATCGACTTTTACAATAATTGTAAAATTTATAAATAAGATGCCAAAGAGGAAAAATTTTTTTTTACAAAAATTTTTTTAAAAATTTTTTTCCCTTCGATAAAATTAAGCATAGATTCCCTCATTTCGATATGTGCACATTATGAAAAATCATACTGTATTATTATAAAACAATCTAGAAAGATAACGAGAACTCACCTCAAACAATTGCTCATATAAGTGAAGAGTTCCAAGAAACAGGAGCACGGTCTAGACTGGACCGTGCTCGACTTGTCCACATAAGTCTCTTCGAAGCCTCGGTCCGCAAACTTCAAGTACAGTTTCCTAATCAAAGTTGACGTCACGACCGGCATTTGTTTGTTGACGAAAGTCTCGAAGGTGCTCGGGTTGTACTCCCCATATTCCATGTCTATTGCCACGGCTCTTTTCACCTCTGTCATGATAGACTCAAGGTCATGAGTCAAGGATAGGGTGTCGATTTTCTTGCAAAGTGTCTGGATGAACCAAGAGCCGTAATGATCGCCTCTGGAAGAATTCAAGGATTAATTAAGAATCCTAAACTTCACTGTTGGTTTGAGTAAAAAAAAAAACCCGCTAAGTGCGTGTCGGACTACGGACAATGAAGGGTTCCTGTAGTTGAGATGAATTTATTTATCCCAAGAACGAACTTAACATTGTAGTTGAAAAAAATTTTCCCCATACATTCCAACAGCAAATGTAAGTTTGAACGCACAATATTGAGAGATTTACCATGTTATTTTAAGACCATAGACTTATTAAAGGTTTTCCTGTAATCTATGAGTAAAGAGCCATATTATGTTTTTTTTTTTCATTTTAAGTCCAGTAGTTTCAGAGATAAGGCCCCTCCCCCTTATTTCCGAAATGATGGTAAATTTTCATCGAATTTCTTAAATATATTTATAAGCATTTATTTTAAAATTATATAAAAATATGTTTAAGATCCTCGCAACAAGCCCTTTCATTTGATATGTCACACGGTACTGTTAGCAAAACTTTTTTTTTAATTTTCTTGTTTGCCCCACAAAAGTGACTCCAGTTTCAAAATTCATTTATTTACGTTACATATTCGTGTTTGGATCACAGAAATACATATGTGTACCAAATTTCAATTTAATCGGTCCATTAGATTCGGAACAAATTGGCTGTGACATACGGACAGACAGACACGAGCAATCCTATAAGGGTTCCGTTTTTTCCTTTTGAGGTACGATACCCTAATTATTGAACTGTTGCAGATATTTGATTATAATTTATTGGTTTGTAGAGACAGCTAGTGGGGGAGAATGGAGGAAAAAAAATATTTGCGAACCCCAAATAACTTGTGACAAGGGCTAGCAGAAGTTTGTAGAGATCACAAAAAGTTTATATCCTCTTTCCAAAATGTTTTATAGTTTACTTATTCCATGCCAAAATTAACAAAGTGTTTTCAATTCAAACATGGCAGTTACGACATAGTACCTATTATAAAGTACAGTGTGATTCTTCATAATGTGCAGATACCTATCGAAATGAGGGAATCTATGCTTAATTTTATCAACGGCTTTTTTAAAAAAAAATTTTTTCTTTGGCATCTTATTTAAAAAAATTACAATTATTGTAAAAAAAATATGAAAAAATATACAGATTTTTGCTAAAAAAAACATGTTTATTTTCAATTGGGGGTAGTTTTTTTCTCAATTTTAATTTTATGTGGACGCCTAATTACTTCCACTCATTATGGAGTTTGTTTCATCGCGATAGATAATTTAGTTTAAAAGTTACACAGTTTTGTTAAAAAAAAAAAAAAAACATAAAAAGTATACAAATATTTAGATTTTTGAAAATATTTTTTCTGTCGTTAAAATTAAGCATTTCGATATGTGCACATTATGAAGAATCACACTGTATGTTAAATTATTCGCGAATGTGTAAATTACATCTCTTGCTATTTGGCAAGTTACATACCCGGGCAGTATACAATTCGAAGTGTCGGTGCTTGGGGGAGGCCTATGTCCAGTAGTGGACGTCTTTCGTCTGTAATGATGATGATATCCGGCCAGCGTAAATATGACACGTCGAGAATTTTAGAAAAAGACTCCCACAGAGTCTACACGGGTATTCGAGTGACAGAGATGACGTTCTACAAAGCAGAACTTTTGCTAAAACTTGATGTGCCATACTAAGACCCGTATTACAGAACGTCACTCAATAAGCATTACTTAAAACTAGTTTCAACCAATCAAATGGCTTGAATCTAGTTTTAAGTAATGCTTGAGTATTGAGTAACGTTCTGTAATACGGGCCTAACTGTAGAGGGCCAGTGCTGGCCCAGTGGCAACGGCCGCGACTTAAGAGTCGGTTGTGGGTTCGAACCTAAGCAGGCACTTTACTTTGTGTAAATTATTTCATTACCACTGCTTTCAAAACGGTGAAGGAAAACAGCATTTCCTAGAATTATACAAAATTACTAGCTGATCCCGGCAAACGTTGTTTTGCCAATTATTTGTTTGGGGTGGACAACCCTTAACACTTAGGGGTATGAAAAATAGATAGTAGCCGATTCTCAGACCTACTAAATATGCATATAAAATTTGGTAAAAATCAGTAAAGCCGTTTCGGAGGAGTAAGGTAACTAACATTGTGACACGAGAATTTTATATATGTCACCGTATAATTATGAACTTCGTTAGTTTATAATCGATCGGTATTATTTTCGTTAGATTATAAACTGTCGAAAAATTGTGAACTGTGACAAATCATGTACAATTTAACGCATAATTTTTCGATAGTTTATAATGTATCCATGAAAAACTGACAAATTGTGAACTGGTATCAAATTTGCTTGCGACGTAACGCACCTTGCGCTAATATTAAATGGCCTGCCTGTCGGCCAGCAACTTGGAAGTAGCGCTCGCCGGCCGCTGCCGCGGCACCGCTCGCTTCGCTCGCTCGGCTTGCGGCGCGGTTTGTCACAGTTCTAACCTAACCTAACCCATTTCACCCAGTTCACAATTTTTCGACAGTTTATAATCTAACGGAAATAATTCCGACAAATTATAAACTAACGGTTTTTACAATCTTACAGTGACATATATAAGATAAGACATGTGACACCACGGATATCTATATTTGACATCCACCAACCAGCACTGGGCTCGCGTTTGGATTACGCCCCACTCCCTACCACAGAAAAAGGAGGCCTGTGTCCCAGCAGTGGGAACATTATAGGCTGATTATACTTATGCAGTAGTTCAGTTAGTGGAATTGTTTAAAAACTAGTTAGGATAAAAAATAGGTACCTGTGCGAAGCGCAGCCTGGATGAGAACTATGAAGGATCAGCAAGTCAGCTTCCAGGGGCAGGAAGTAATTTAGCTTCGAGTTTTCTTCATCGAAGTCCTTACGAATTGGGTATGACGGCAAGACTTGAACACCTGAACTAGCTTCACGACCCCGGCACGCCTGAAATCGTGAGAATACGAGTCTTTGGAATCATCCGGAGTATATATAGATAGCAGGGTGCTTTCTTACATTAATAACGTTATCCTTAACCACAATTATCAGCTAGTTATTCGATTCCCGGTTCGGGCAAAGTGTTATTGGGTTTTTCCATCTGGAATTTCTCAGTAGCAGCCCGGAGTCTGGATCCGTGCCCGGTTGATGTCAACAGGCTCGCCCCCTATAACATGGAACTTAAAACATAACTGGCAAAAAGTGGATGTACTATTGGTACACCTCTACCTAACCCTTCAAGAAATACAGGCGTTATGTTATGTTATTCTTGAGTAGTACCGCAGGTAGTACCAAGGGCGGATCCAGGGGGGGTCATGGGGGTCATGACCCCCCCCTGGGCTGCGTTTAGGTCGACCACTGGTATTTTTTCTAATCTCATTGATTTTAATCAAATAAATACTTTGAATGATGTTACCACGTAGGATGTTTGCCATAGCCACACATGCGAACGACATGCAAAATAAGACTATGTAGTATGTAATGTTATTATAATTATGATGATTGACCGTGGAGTTTTCTGCCGGCTCTTTTCTATAGAAAACGACCAGGTGAAACGATTCCTAGCTTCTGACGTTTCAAAAGTATCCATGTAGGTTTATCTGAAGCTAGCAACTAGACGCAGAAATTAAATACCCCAGAATAGTGTCAAGACAAACCGCCCCGGCCCCGGTCCTGGCGGCCCCCTAAATCTTAAGAAGTACTTTTTAATGATATCCCAAACACGGTCAACATAAATATTCAGTAAGAAGCAGTTTAGAGTTGGAGGCTGAGGATGAAAATTTTCGAGCTTCGACGGGTTTTTTTTTTAGGTAGTGCGTCTCATAGTTGACCTCTGAGATCATGACTACTTAACCGGGCTTTCCTGTGGATGCCTTAAGCTACTACATTTAAAACCTGCAGCCAGAGAGTTATACAACAAAATACCACAGTCATATAGAATTATGACAACAAATCAATTTAAAAACAAGTTTCGAAATCTATTAACAGACAAGTGCTATTATAATAAATATACTTAGATATCTTTTTGACAGATACCTTCTGATTTTGACATGCTTGAACTTTATGTTATTATTTCTATAGTATTATTATTCTCATAAAATTTAATCATGAATGTTAGTGAACCAGTCTTTGGTTTATTGAATTAATTATTTGTTTGTTATATAAAAAAATTGTAAGCCTCGTCAGGCCAAACATGTACGGACTTTTTACCTATATTTAAGATCTTGCATGTTCGATTTGTATGTAAGTAAACGCACGTTTGACAAATAAATTATCTTTTATCTTTAGCTTATCTTAACTGGTTAGAAGAAACAATTAATAATACCACCAATCAACACACTAATAACAAAGGCAGACCAACTAATGGATGACAACCAACACCATAAGCCTTGTAAAACAAAGAGCCGTCGTAATGAATGAAAGAAATACCTGCAAAAAGGGGAAACAACTTACGAACATATGCAAAGAAATTAAAGAAAGTATAAGAATTGACAGAAAACAAAGTAGAATGGAAACAATCGAGAAACACAAATAAATTATGTGGAAGAATACATACATCTGGGACAGCTGATGGCACCAAGAGACACCATCAATAAAGAAATTGAGAGAAGAATAGCAAACAGCTGGAAGAGATACTGGGGCCTAAAAGAGGTAATGAAAGACAAAAACCATCATATGTCAACAAAAAGTAAACTGTTTAACACCTGCATACTACCGGTATTAATGTGTGGAAGTCAAACATAGGCTCTAACAAGAAACTCAACAAATAAACTTGCTACATCCCAACGCGCGATGGAGAGAAGCATGCTCGGAGCCAAAAAAGCTGACAAGATAAATAAAAAAACCATCAGACACAAGACCAAGGTTCAGGACATAATCTTAAAAGTGAGGACAAATGGAGCAAAACAGTTCCCAAAACGGCCAAAGAAAGAAAGGTAGACCACAGAAAAGGTGGAATGGTGACATCAGAGAGGTCGCTGGAACGACATGGGGCAGAGTGGCCAGAGAGAGACAGGAATGGGAAAGGTTGGGGGAGGCCTTTGCCAACTGGAAAACGGACATGCAAAATGTAAGCAAACGCCAAATACGAGACTGAAGACTACATTTTGTTTGTCCGACCAATAAATAATAGGTTAAAACTAAAACTTTCATTGTTTGATCTTGAAACTGGTGTTTAATACCAGGCCAGTATCTATCGTTGGAAGGAAACGGTGTCTGCCACTGAGTTTTATATTTATTAAACAAGAGAACACTGCTAGGTTTAGTAACCCTTGCTCTTGACATCTGACATTTCTCATAGTGAAAGGGTATACTTATTCATAAAGTGTGCTTCATATACTTAAATTTATGAAGCACACTATACCATTTCACTGCTGGACAAGGGCCCACAATATCAGACCATTTAGCTCGATTCCCAGCTACTCTCATGAAAAAACTACTACCAGTTACCCTGAGACGATCGTGTCCCCACCGAGTGTGCCTCACATTTGCTGATTCATGCTCACTACTCTAGAACACGTCAACCCCAACGATAATCGGAAACCTCACCTGTATAATAAAAATCTTAGGTTTGGACACGAGTGTAGACTTTTTGACGTCGTCGACCATTAATTTGTTGATGAGATCAATCTCATAGTAACTCTTGTCTGCAGCCATCAGCCTGCCGTTATCCTCACCGTGTGTTAATACAGCAACAGCCACACAACCGTAGTCCGTGAAGTCACGTTTGCTGACTGGAAAGACATGAATAGTTACGTTACTATCTATTAAAAATATTTTTTGTAAACGATTATGACTAATTTGTTTCATTTTGACAGTTCAACAAAATTCATTGCGTTATTTACGTTGTTGAGCAGATTTTTTTTTCCAACTTATGAAGCAATGGATTAGCAATCTGTTTCAACTCGAAACAAATTGTGATTGATCGTGTATTACGCAATTAGGGTACTGGACAGCATCTTAAGCGTTTGCATTAAAGACCAGTAAATAAGATACAGACGCTTGGTTAATTTTGGTACCACTGTAATCTATTTAGCTATTAATGTAATATGAATGAATGAATGAAATGCACCGATCCCAGCGTGGTTTAACCAGACTCGATAAATCGAATGAACCCCAAGATTTGCACTAGCCCCTGGAGCCTCATGTTTTATGGGGCTATAGAGGTCATTGCATATCATGGAGTAGACCGGGTGGCGCGGTAATGGTAAGGAAGACGTGCCCTTAGGATATGGAAGGATTTGCGAGCCGCACTGGATATGCATCCTTGAGTAGGCAATGGACTAATGGAGAGACGGGTGAGTGACAGATTTAAAACGTAATAAAGTTTCTAACAATGGACTAATTTTAACAACTCGTCCACAAAAAGTTTATTTTTATTTAACATAGAGTTGCTTTTGCAGAACATCACTCTAGCTAGAGCCAGATTGTAGCTTCCTAGGTCCTTTGCTTTATCATCAGTAGATAGCATAAGCATAATCAGCCTTTAACGTTCCCACTGCTGGGACCTGTTTATATATAGCTGTTTGCGCATTCTGCGCACCAAACTATAAGTAACAAAGAGCAAAAATTATTGCTGGGAAACAACTTTTTGGAACGAAGTTCTTTAACGTGGCTTGTAAACTTTCAGAAATCATCACGCTAAAAGTGTTAATACTTCCGACTGTCCTCTTCTAATTCAAAGAGAAAGAAAGAGCGAGAGAGAGAGAGAGAACGCCGGCAGAAAAAAGAAAAGAAAAGAGTAAAGTGATTACAGTGTCGCGTGGGATAAAATTGTACACATCGACCCGAGTACACTGCATGCAGAGAGAGAGAAAGTGTGAATTTATTCAAGATGAAAATCCAAGATGGCGATTCAGAAAATTTTCAACATTTTCGTCATGGGTATCATTCACATGGTTTTCGAGGGTGGGGTCGAAATGTAAATCCAAGATGGCGCAATGGCGGCTTCGAAAATTTTCAAGTTTTTCGTCATGGGTGTCGTTTTCATAGTTTTTGAGTGTGCTAAGGCTTTACTATCGGCTGATGGTGAGGTCAAAATGTAAATCTAATATGGCGGCTACGAAAATTTTGTTTTTGTTTTAAATCACTCAAGAAAAAATTCTTCGTACGTGACGGGGGTCCCCCAACCGCACATGGTTTTTTTTGGTATGAAAAATAGCTGTTTTCGGCAGCGCTAAATGTAACGCACGCAAAATCTTGTGCTTATGGGAGTATGCATCGGTACAGGAGTTGTGGGGGTATTCAAAGTTATATTACAAAATTGAAACATTGTTTTCGTGCCAAAAGTTTAAAAAAATTAGAACTTCGACCTTCAATTTCTCAGTAACCAGAAAGTTCCCATATATCACAATTACAGGGACTATGTATAAGTGGATCTCGGCTTCGTCACAGATTAATGCAGATGGGACACTCCGTAAAATCATTGAAATAAAAAGCGACTCTTAATACGTTACAATTAAGTGCAATTCAGGTCGCACAGCGCTAAAGATCTACAGTTATATTCACTTCTTCTGACTACGTTACACTCACTGAATTGGCCCAGCAAGTCGAGCCCGCCGCGTACTTGTAGCTTCATACTTAAATTACGGAGTATCTCCTCTTTATTAATCTGTGGCTTCGAGAAGTTTCTTTTTACACCCGTTATTAACTTGACTATATTAAATCGTATTTGGTAATAGAATTACTTACACATTTCAAACTCCTCAAAGATCTCTTCTTTCGTCAAATCGTTGTGTAATGTCACTTCAAAATGGAAATTCTCGAAGGTCGTTGTCAAAGAGTCCACGTCTTTCTCTGTGCCATTTCTAATTGATTTGTAATCAAAGTATTTCTGATTAAAAATAATCAGAGCATGTTTGTCAAAAGACTCTAGTTCATATGTCGTCGCCTCCTTGAGTAAAGCTCTGGTGTTGACCAAAGAACTCTCTGGTAGCTCTGTGTTTTTTAAGATTTGTTCTTTATCACGTTCACCGTGCCAACCCCGCCACCACGTATCAACCACATTAGCTCGTAAAATAACAGCATCTTTACTAGAACTTTCTTCTGTATCGTCAACTCCACTATTAACATCCGTTAAGATGGGGTCATCTAGTGATTCTAAAGACCCCGTGTCGCTTTTGGAATCTCCAGAGATTCCTAGTTTTAGTTTGGGTCTTATTTGAAACTTATTTTGGTACTCTTCGGAGTCACCCGATTCCATTTTTTCTGTGCTATCCGTTTCCGATCCCACAGCGTTATGCTCTTCACGCCTCACGTACACAACCTATAAATACGATATATTTGTCAATTTGTGCTGCAATATCGGTGATATTATCTTTTCGGTCCTAGAAATATAACTCAAGCTCAAAAATGGCACCACTCAGTATGGACCGCGGTGGGCGGGGCTAAAATATGTGCGCTGACAAATCGCCGGTGTCATTGGGTCGATGCGGTCTCGTCGCGAAGTATTTACGATTTTTATTTATTAGTGTTTTGCGTTGTTTACATACTGCAAATATCGGTAATGTGCTATAAAATGGTGTAGAAGCCTATGAAGAATGCTGGAATCAATTTTCATATTATGAGAGTAAATACAATTTTTTAAATCCTATATTGCGACTCTGGAAAGTGTTATGCAACACGAACGAACATGAAAGTTTATTTCACACGTTTAGAAATTTCACTTGAACTTGGAGATTTTTGTTTATTTAATGTCACAGATTCTCGAAAAATATAATACAGCGAAAAAAATGGGTAACTGCGGTTCGTTTGGAACGAAACCAATTTGATTGGATGCCTAGCGTAAACACTAAGCAGCATACACTTTAGAAATGAAGATATTTACATTTATAACCGACTTCAAAAAAAGGAGGAGGTTCTCAATGCGACTGTATTTTTTTTATTATTACCTCAGAACTTTCGACTGGTTGAACCGATTTGGATGATTCTTTTTTTATTTGAAAGCTGGTGCTTCTCGTATGGTCCCAAATAATTTTTTATAACTTTGCTTGGATGGTTTTTGAGTTGGGTTCAATAATACGTATTTTTTTCCCACTTAGTTCCTGTCACTGTTATTTACAAAGCAGGTATTGGTATTTGAATTTGTGTGGGATAGGTACCACAACTAAAAACTGAAAAATAAAAACTTTAATTTAATAAAATCAACCAGCTTCCAAAAAAACACTACAAAGCGAAAAATAACTTTAATTTCAGAAGTGGGTGGCAAAAAACGAAAATTCAAAACCAAAGACACCGACTACCGAAATTAAAGTTATTTTTCGCTTTCTAGTGTTTTTTTGGAAGTTGGTTGATTTATTTTGTAAAAAAAAATTGTAATAACGGAAAGCTAAATCTAATAAAGAAAAGACGAATCTAACGACACCTTATTATGCTAAAATCCATCAAGCCGTTTGAGCTAAAGACCATCATCAATCAATCAGCGAATGTCTCTTTATTTTTTGTATTTCAATGCTTAAATCTAGATTTTCTTCTCCTCGTTACCAAATCTACTATTGCTAAAACCCTAAAACTGAAATCACGCCTTCTTCGTCCGAATCATTTTAACAGTAAATGTTTTTAAAACCATCAAATAAAAACCGACCAAATGGGTGTCGGACCAGATACGATGAAGGGTTCCGTAGTTGGGATGAATTTATCCTAAGAACAAACTTAATATGTTTGTGCAACTGCAAATTTAAGTTGGTCGATTATTACTCGTTAACTTATAGAGTCTACTTACCTGTGATAGTTTTCCTTTTAATTTCGTTATTTAAACTACTGCTGTGATTTTTTTCACATAAACCAACCATTTAGCTGGCATGGGGAGGAGGACACTTGACTCCAATAAAAATTAGCACTTTAAACCTTAATGGTGCCGATTCTCTTGTACACTGAACTAAACTATCACTAAAATTCCTATCTAATCGAATCTTAAATAAAATAATCTTGAATTCGGATAAGCAACATCCATAAGGGTTGGTAAACAAAAAGATTAACTATATCTATGTTAGTAAACTTATTATCTATTTGGAAACCAGGCTGTTGTTCGCAATGCATCTTTGAACAACATCACCTAACAAAGGAGAATCGTACCTCCCCTTCAGAATAGAGTTGGAGCTATGTATTTGACAATCGAGACTTCACGTGGTACTTGTTTGCCCTACCTCGTGAATTTTTTTAGAGCCGGGGGCGCGCAGCCTCAACGTGTTTTATATGGAATTTTTCACTTTTTGTATGGAAAATTAATGTTGAGTTTTAGGGGTTTATGGGTTCCATAAAGGGGGTCCAAATTTTCTTTATTTTTGCAATAGGACACACCATTTCCGAGATATAAGCAAAAAAAAAAAATACAGTACTGTTTTTGCACATGAAGTCGAGGTGTTGGTGTTGGTGTGAATTTTAGTTCATGACAACAAATTTTATACCACTCCCTTTTAATCGCAATAAAAAATAGTCAAATTTAGTTGGACAATCAAAATTTTAGATGATCAACGTCAAATTCAGAATTGAGTCTGCCTATTAAAGTTGAGAGTGAAAAAGAGAGGCAAATTTAAAAAAATTACGTCGGGTATCCCCGGATTAACTATGGAAAAACGTATTTGATAGGTACTTGAATATTTTTAAGCAGAATATTTATTTTTGTTTTTATAAATTAATAGGAGTGTACGCGAGTTGTTTGTTGCCAGGTCCAGTTTCCGGTGATTGTGGTAGCCGGATCTCTTCCGAGGATTCTTCGCACCCCTTGCCTCACCGTGGCCTTGACCGTTACCGTAGCCAAGGGTAGGTGGGCCGTCGGGCACTAGGGGCCATTTCTTTTTGGTGCTTGTCATTTTTGGGGGATATGTCATAATCGCCATGCTTGGCAGGCGGGTTGGCGATCGCAGTATGGTGTTAAAAATGCATGGAGAACGTTGCTGCCTATTCTCTAGTAAGTCCTTTAGTCGCCTTTTACGACACCCATGGGAAGGTCATATTTAAAAATATATTTGATATGTTATCCTGATTCTGTGTACTGTAAGCGTTCAAAAGTGCATAGGCACGCTAAGAGTCGCATTGCTGTGAACACGCGGTATAATCTGTACATGTGTATGTGTAAGCAGTCAGACGTCTGTAGTGTGTGTACCGTACACACACCACAGAGAACGCAATTTTGCACTACACACTGTCGTATCGTCACGGTTCGCGGACGCCGCACTATATGAAACAAAAATATATTTCCATCACTTTTGTTAGACACGGTAATACATACACGTGACCTTAGCCAGTTTATGGCATTGCTAAAATTCGAAAATAAATTATATGTGCAGATAGCAGAAGGCCTTAAGCGTTGGTCTTGTATTCAAGATGGCTAAGGTTCTAATCTCGTAAATCACAGCGCTGTTTTCGCAATTTTTTTTTTTTTTGCAATAATAATATTTTTTAAATATTGCTGCCTTTTTATTAATATTGTTATTGCAATTAAGAGTTTAGAATGAAAAATGCGTGATATTAAAAAATATTTATACGTGTAATAAGAAGCAAAACAAAGGTTATAGACATAACTTGCAAAATTAGAGGGCTTAAATGGCGATGGGCAGGGCATATGATAAGAAAAAAAGACAAGTGGAGCAAAATTATGACACGATGGTATCCTAGAGAAGGTAAACGGAAAAGAGGTAGACCACAAAAAAGATGGGAGGACGACTTAAGACAAGTGGCAGGCGTCACATGGAACAGAGTGGCTCAAGAAAGGCATGAGTGGAAAAGGTTGGAGGAGGCCTTTGTCGACTGGCAAACAGATCTACAGAAAATAAGTAAAACTCAAATAAGAGACTAGATTAAGGTTTACATTAAACTTAAGTTTTCTATGTATATTTTGTCATTTAATTGTAATATGGATCTGAATAAAAGGCTATATTATTATTATTCTTTAGGCAAGATGTTAGGGGCTGAGTGATTTTAGCGAAGTCTTTAATGAATTTTCTAAAGTATTCGACCAAGCCAAGGAAACTTTTTATTTCTGTTGTCGTTCTAGAGGGAGGATAATTTATAACAGCTTCAATTTTATCATTGTTTAATTTTAGACCGTCTCTTGTTATCGTATGGCCTAGGTATAAAACTTCCTTTCGTAAAAATTCAGATTTATCTATTGTATTTTAAGTTAGTCTGTCGTAGTCTCTCAAAGACGGCTCTTAAGTTTCTGTAGGTGGTCCTGTAGACTAGAAGAGTAGACAATGACGTCATCTAAATAAATGAGGCAATGTATTCCTTGGAGACCTCTCATAATGTTATCCATGGCTCGTTGAAAAGTTGCCGGAGCTGTTTTAAGTCCAAACGGCATTCTCAAGAACTCAATGTCCGTTTTGTGTGCTAAATGCAGTTTTTGGTATATCGTCGTTATTTAATTCAATTTGGTGGTAACCACTCGCTAAATCGAGGGTTGTAAAATAGATGCTTTTGCCCAGTTTGTCAAAAAGGTCAGTGATGTTAGGAAGGGGATACTTGTCGTCAACTGTAATGTCGTTAATTCTCCTATAGTCAATTACCATTCTATATTTGACTTCACCAGAAGCATCTCGGTATCCAAACTGTGGCGGCACTAAATTTTGTTTATTCATATGTCTATTAGGTGGAATTCCAAAATTAAATTTAGGTGTTGCACCAACATAATTTTTAAATGGCTTTGTTGCATCATTGGCATCGATCTGAAACCTGATTGTGGGGGTAAACCAAATTTAAATGATGGTTGTGCTGCAATTGTCCCGCTAAACTGCGGTTTAGTATTATGGTTTGAGTTTAACATTTTGCCACCCATGTGATACTGATAATAAAAGTTAACTTCTTCTAAAACTACGGATAAAGGCCTCTTCCAATGTACGTGGATTTTTCAGACGCACAATGCGTACCATGTTTTCTGCTAAGTTATATAAAAATACCTGCAGGGCTAAGTTGTTATAAATAGTAGTCATACTAACTCGCAAATTTTGATCACTAATTTGGTTAACCTTCGTCAACAAAACTGATTTTATTGTTTGAATTCGTGCACAAAAATCATTGTGACTCTCATTATTTTTAATCTTTAAAGTTTCTAATTCTATAGCCAAATATTCTTCACTTCGTGGATCGCCAAAGTGTAAATCTAGCAATTCCTTGAATTCTGCCCACGATATTATGTCAGCGCGCTCGCTGATAAGCGCGGCTGCGTCACCCGTTAAGCGGCTAGTCACAACAGGAATACTTATCCTGTTGTAATTCCGATGACTTAATTAAACTTATCAATAATATACTCACATTTGCGCAAGAATAAATTCAAATGACGTTTATTACCATCAAAACTGGGTAGAATTTTGTACAATTCATTTGGAATAAGTTTTATTTTCCACATTCTGGTAGTTAAATAATAATTAACTCTATAAACTCTATGAACTCTACCAATATAACTTATTACAATAATTATTATTAGTTATTAAGTGTTTCTGAACTCAATATGTTAACTTATTTAATGTTTAAAGTGAGTTATAACTTATAAACTAATACAAAACAGTTGTATGTTAATTATTCTTACATTAGACTTATAATACTTAACTATTTAGTAGAAAACCATAAACAGTCAAAATGGAAAACTTCCAATTCCAAGTTTAACGAAAGGATATAAGGAGGTGAAGAGTCGTACTCACCAGCTTGCTTCCTGAGCTCTCCTCGTCATCGACGATATTTATTTGGTTCGTTGGATCACCTTGCCGTACACCACGCGTATCGTTGTGAAAATCGGGAAAAGTCTTATCGCGAAAAATCACTTAACGCGGAACAGCTTCCTCAGTGATCCTACCGGCTGCGCCAGTCAGGATTGGGAGCGCCTTAAAGGTCTTTAAAAAAAATAAAAGAATTAATTAATTCTATAATAATGAGACGTATAACAGATAGGGATGTAAGTCACGCACTGGCTAACCTAAACTTAGACTAAACAATAATTAAATATGCAAGCTCAGCAACCACACAGATCGTGCTGGGCGAAAGCGCTTACACCCGCAAAATCTGTAAGGGCTGTGGTTCCATAACTAGATTCATTCTATAAAGCTACTTAACAGCTGGCTTACGTTCTACACGGAGCGGCGACGCCGCGCGCGCTGGCAACCGCGCAACGCGCTTTGTACGAGTGGGCCGATCTTTTGACGGCATAATTTCTAAGAAATCGTGCAGCACAAGTACTTACATCGGCACCGCGAAACCGCGGTGCAAGTGCAGCGCGAAGATGCGTAGGGGCCGTTCAAGTATTATGTAAGCAGATTTATTACAATTATTTACCCCCCCTCCCATGCTTACGTAAACATTGGTATGTGAATTTTTCTTTTAATGTAAGTATTCTGTTTTTTATTGATTCATGAGCAGCAGTTTTAATTCTAACAAGTGTAAAAGACAAGTGAATAGCACGCGGTAATTCCCTTACTCGGTTCTAAGTGAGTACCTAAACATATTAATTATTTGTGGGAATCCCCGAATATGCGTTTCGTTTTCAAGCATAGACAATGTGTGGGTTGCCATATGTGTAAAAAAGTAAATAATTACTGCTGACGTAATCACCATCTAGACCCCCACCCCCACCTCATCAGAAATAAGCAAAGCATAGACCCCCCGCCCCCTATAGTGCTTACGTATAACGTAATACTTGAACGGTCCCTAATCAATCACTTATCATTCTCTGTTATTACTTTATTAATTATTACCACTATCATCACTATTCATCACTAATCATCACTTTTTTAAATTGTCTGTATTTTAAATTTTTCAATATGACCACCGTGTTGGCGAGGGCTAAACGGCGTTTAATGTTATCCCGCACTTTTCATGAAGAGATGAAGAGCTCCTACAATCGTTCGGGGATTAGTAGGACATCGTCTGGAATCGCCATATCTCTCGCGATCCGCGTCCTTATCGCTTATGGTGGCATTTTTTCTTCGTAAATTAGGATCATGTCCGCATATTTGGCTGCCGTGTAGTTCAGATGTGAATTTGACATCACGATCAATGGTTTACAAACACTAATAACACAATTAAAAGCGTCCTTATCGCAGATGTAAGTACCTACCTACTACGTAGAAAACTAACGAAAACAAATAAAAGCGTCTTTGGCGCACTAACTTAATTTAATTACACTAAAATAAATAAATATAACAATAGGTACGCGTCTTTTTCGCGGAGACATTCACAAAAACATTACACGGCGATATTTTATGCGTACGATTGTGAAGAAAAAATGTATCAAGGCCATGGGCCCGGCTAGCACTAGAAGTAGAAAAGAGAACTTAGAGTTTGAAGAAGTGCGGGGCGGGTGGCGGGGAGAGCGCGCGCGCCGCCTGTGCCACTCGCCCACATAGGGCTCTCTCTTTCCTTCCATTCGCCTACTTTTTGCAAGTTATTCGTATTAATTTCATTGATGCGATGTTATGATCCGTGATCCCGGCAAATGACTTCTGCTCTACAGTTCTTTACCTACAGGTTACTCCAAGATGCTTTTTTGAAAATAGTAAATAAATCAATAAATAATATTTAATAAAATTAAAAATATTTTCATAAAACGAATAGGTACGCGAAACCATATAATTATGTGTCTTAAATTAATGTCGCCATTAAAGCGGCACGCTGTGTGTAAATAATGAAATAAAGGAAAAAATAAGAATATTATATATTTGCAAAAATACGAGTAGGTACAATAAGTTGACAAATACACATAGTTTTCCGTCATATTCTACCAGGTATCAGTACCCTAATTCGATCACAATCTGTTTCGATTTGAAACAGATTGCTAATCCATTGCTTCATAAGTTGGAAAAAAAAATATGCTACGAAAATAAGTTTCGTAATTAGGGTACTGGTGTGCAAATCTAAAATAAAAGACAAAAAAAAATACAAGACGAGTAAAAAATTTTTTATTAAAATCAAACACATCTGTAATAAATAAGTAATAAAAAAACAATTAAGTTCATTACCTACATCACTCTTAAAGCCTGTAACAAGAGTAACTAAAAAAAACCGGTCAAGAGCGAGTCGGATTGGCGAACCGAGGGTTCCGTATCATTTTAAATTTTCACTGTTGCAAAAAATATAAAACACATTTTTATTTCTTTCTTGTTTGCAAAATAATTGGGCAAACGTCATCTAAAACTATTCCAAACTTCAAGTTGATAGCATTAGCAATTCTTGAGATATTCAGCTGTCACAGACAGACGGACAGACAGACTGAGTCGCACCATAGGGGTTCCTTTTTACCATTTTGGTACGAAACCTTAAAAATCTGAATAAAAAATTAAATGTAAATAAGAAATTATATCAATATTTTATACTTACTACTCTTGTTAGAAATTAGATACTACTGATTTTAAAACCTCACTACCTATAATATTTTATGGATTTTTGGACTACCTAAATGCGTAGGATGCAAACATAATTCAAGATAAGTACTTAAAAGTTACAATTTAGGTCATTTTCGACCTAAATCGAAATCGAATCAAAATTTTCGATAAATGTATAATAATAAACTAAATTCGTCATTTCTTTCATTAGCTGTGATGTCAAAAAGGGTAGACTACATTTTGTAAAACAAAACAACAATAATAATGCCGATAAAGATACAGATTGCCAGAGAAGAAAATGATGGTTTTAGTGATATTGGTAACTTGTTTTGGGCATTTTTAGATTCAGTGATTTTTCGCTCTTTTGGGAGGGTATGTATATATTTGTAGCAGATAGCTAGAGAAGCATTTTGGGCATTAATGACTTTTCGCTCTTCGGTGACGAAATGTATATATTTGTAAATCTGGCTATTTTGAATTTTGTTCATTAAGTGTTTGCTCATAACTTTATACATTTTGATTTTAGAGTTATTGAATTCGACGCCATCTTCGTAAGTATTGACGCGGTCCAAGATGTCCTGTGCTATTTCATCGTTAGGGTTTTCTGCAACGAAGTGCCTGGAAGGTTTACAGTTACAGCTTATTAATCTTAACAAGGTATTAAGAGAAGAATAATAATATTTCCATTTTAGCCTAATCATTTTAAGAAGCCATCAACATCTGTCAAGTCCCACGGCGCGACATTGACGCGCGCCCTACGTCATATTCAGCTTTTTGTTTTTTTTTTTAATGTTGCCAATATTTTTGGTTTTATATGATTTCGTTGACGAGAATATCCGTCAGGCCATTGAGTGAAACTGCCCACAGACGATAATAGCCCTTATTTAACAGTAGAAATAGATATTTAAGCCGCATGAGTCGGATAACTCACATGAGAGTCAACGGGACTTTATCTGAAGTAACATAAATTCGCCTTTTCGTATAACCAGGGCTCGGAAACGTTTTTTTTAAATAACGTTTTTAAAACGTTTCTAACAGTTCTTTGTACAACATTTTGTTTGTCGAAATGAGAACGTTTATTCCGCAAAACAAAAACTGGTTTATTCCGCAGGACGCAGCCGCGCACGGGGCGTGCGCCGACAAGCATGCAGTTGTTTAGTTAAATTGTACCTTATCTTCACTTCATTACATGATGCGCTTGATTCCAATGCGCTTGTCGTAAGGGTTGTGGTTGCGAGTTTCCTATCGATCAACCCAAAAATGAGAAAAAATTGTTAAAATCGTTTTATTAACCGAGAACGATTTAAATTTTGTTCTTCTTCAAAAACGTTTTATATCGTTCCGTTCGAACGTAACCGAAACAAATCATTTCTTAGGGTTTTAAGACGAAACCGTTTCGAAAAATATACCATTATCCGAGCCCTGCCTATAACATTGTCGGATGTGAAAATCGGCAACTTTACAAGAGAGCGTGTCAGTTTGAAATTGTTGATATTTTTTTTTAATGTACCAAAGTAACTAGGTTAACAAAAAACGGGCCAAGTGCGTGTCAGACCACGCACTATGAAGGGATTAGTTCGGATTGGGTTTGAAAAATTATTTTTGTATTGGATAACTCAATTCCTGAGGAAGGAATAGGCTATATAACATCATGCTCGACCCTTAGGAGTCGAGTAAAAAGAAAAAAAGTAGAAACACGCTAAGCGAAAACGAAAAAGCTCGGGCGGGCGATGCGATGCGACGCGGTCGGTCCGGAGCCGAAATTACACGCGGACGAAGTCGCGGACACATGTTTAATACCTTATATTATTATAAAACAATCTAGAAAGATAAAGAGAACTCACTTCAAACAATTCCTCAAGTACGTAAAGTGTTCCAAGAAACAGGAGTACGATTCAAACTGGACGGGCAGAGGCGTCAGAGGCGAACTACTGACTGCGTCCAAGATTTGCCTCGACTCACTACACAGCCTCGAATTGTCCACAGAAGTCTCTTCCAAGGGTCGTTCCCCAAACTTCTTCAAATACAGCTTCCTAATCAAAGTTGACGTCAAGACCGGCATTTGTTTTCTGACGTGCGTCTCGAGTGCGCTCGGGTTGTACTCCGCAAATTCCACGTCTATTGCCACGGCTCTTTTCACCTCTGTCATGATAGACTCAAGGTCCTGAGTTGAGGATAGGGTGTTGATTTTCTTACAAAGTGTTTGGATGAACCAAGAGCCGAGCAGTCTGTTTCTGGAAGAATTCAAGGATTGATTAAGAATGCTAAACTTCACTGTTGGTTTGAGTTAAAAATTATTGAACCGTTGCAGAAATTAGAATATAATTTATTGGTTTGTAGAGACCAGAGTGGCAGTTAAGTGGAGGAGAATGGAGAACAAAATTGTGGACCCCAAATAACTTGCGACAAGGGCTAGCAGAAGAAGTTTGTAGAAATCAAAAAAGTTTACATTCACTCTTTCCATTAATGTGTTTTATAGTATACTTATTCCATGCCAAAATTGACAAATAAGAACAACTTTTTTCAATTCAAACATGGCAGTTCCAACATAGTATTAATATATATGTCGGATCCGGTCATTAGTACGGACATGAAACAAATCGCATGCGCGCAATGACATTATGTCATTGCATGCGCGCCGCTGGCGACATCAAGTGATCTACCCACACCTAAAGCGCGCGCTTTTACAGAGTCGTGATGTTTTAAGGCCACGGCGAGGGGAGATTCAGCATCGGATCGCATCGAAGTTAAGACGTCACGGAACTGTTCTCGATTCGTGGTGCTCAGTTATTGTGTTAATTGTAATTTGTGATCATTGTGTTAGTTTGTGATTTTAATAAACGCCGTCGCACCCAGTGTGTGTATAATTTAGCTGGTGTGATTAATTTGATAGTAAATTATAATGTGATCTAAACTGCAAACGGTTTTTTTATTGCGCATTAACCAACACTACCCACAGTACGCCCACAGTAGTTAAAATATTGCTGATAATAACGAGTCACATACCCCCCCCCGACATATTTGTAAAATTATTCGCGTATATGTATATTTCATCTCTTGCTATTTGGCAAGTTACATACCCGGGCAGTATGCAAATCGAAGTGGCGGTGGTTGGGGGAGGCCTTTGTCCAGCAGTGGACGTCTTTCTTTCGTCTGTAATGATGATGATATCCGGCCAGCGTAAATATGACACGTCGAGAATTTTAGAAAAAGACTCCCACAGAGTCTACACGGGTATTCGAGTGACTGACAGAGATGACGTTCTACAAAACAGGACTTTTGCTAAAATTTATGTGCCATATTTACTGTAGTGTAGGGTAGCAGTGGCCCAGTGGCAACGGCCGCGTATTACGAGTGGTAGTAGTAGTAATCATGGGTTCGAACCTAAGCAGGCACTTTACTTTGTGTAAATTATTTCATTACCACTGCTCTCAAAACGGTGAAGGAAAACATTATGAGTAAACCGGCATGTCCTAGAACTAAAAAATTCGAAGACATGTGACATCCACTAACCAGCACTGGGCCCGCGTGGTGGATTACGCCCCACTCCCTCTCACAGAAAAAGGAGGTCTGTGTCCCAGCAGTGGGAACATTATAGGCTGATTATACTTATGCAGTAGTTCAGTTAGTGAAATTGAACTAATTATTATATAAAATAGGTACCTGTACGAAACGCAGCCTGGATGAGCACTATGAAGGATCAGCAAGTCAGATTCCAGGGGCAGGAAGTAATATGGCATCGACGAGTGTTTTTGAATGAACTCCTTGCGAATCGGGTTTGATGATAAAACTGGAACGCCTGAACTAATTTTTTGACCTCGGCACGACTGAAATCGTGAGAATACGAGTCTTAGGAGTCATCTGGAGTGTAGGTAGCAGCATGCTTTCTTACATTAACGTTATCCGTAACAACAATTATCAGCTAGTTATTCGATTCCCGGTTCGAAAAAAGTGTTATTGGGATAGCAGCCCGAAGCCTGGATCCGTGCTCGGTTGATGTCAATATGCTCGCCCCCTTTTACATGGAACTTAAAACGTAACTGGCGAAAAAATTGATGTAGGGGCAATTGTGCTTAAGATGACATACTTTTTTTTTTTAGGACAAATATTCAAAATAAATGAAGCCATGTGAGATCAGCAACTTACGTATATTTATAAATGTTTCTTAATCAACAACATTATTAGAGTTTTAGAACAATCAACGTAATGGAAAATTTAAAAAAATTACATTAATTGCACTTAAGTCTACGTGTGTAAGATGACATATCCATAGTGTAAGATGACACACTATGTAATCTTAAACTTTATTGGTATGTCGTCTTATACAAGTAACAAAAACCACACCGTAGGTTGTAGTTGGAACGTTATAGAAATGACGACGAAGAGTTGCTTGTGGCACATTAAAAAGTTTGGATGCCAATAGCCAACCCATCCTATTTTCTTTTGCAGCTTCGATGGCTTTATTCATATCTTCTTGTGACCAACTCTTCCGAGTCGATGTTCTTTTATAATTGCCAGGCATTCTGTATAGAAATAAGAAAAAAATGAAATAAATACCTATCTACTAATCCTACTATAAGGGTAAGATGGCATAGTATGCCATCTTACACCGACGTCTAGTATGTCATCTTACCAAATAGATAATAAAAATTTCATTTAAATGTCATGGCAAAACTTTTTAGGTTAGAATACGTTTTTATCAATATTTGTGCCGTAGAATAATCCCTATTAACAAATAAAAATAGTTCAAATAGAAAATTCTTACCTTACGTGTATTTTTACCACCAAACAAAAGCGTTAGCAAATTTTTTTTCACATTAAAAACACGAAAACATTCACTACTTTGCGATGTGCATTCACTGTCCGCCAAACTGCACTTCGGTACTAGTGACATCTATGACGCTCTCCAAAAACGTCACGTCACCTCCAATAATTTAAAGAATACTGCTGGTGTGCCTTTTGGCCTCGTACAGGACCTTCTGCTTTTATTTTAATTTTACTTTGTTTTTTTTTTATTGTTTTTTTTATTATTTTTATTAATGTTCTTATTGAAGATGTTTAGTTTAATTTGTGATTTCCTGTGCGAGTCTCAATAAATACTTTTTCTTTCTTTCTTTATCTTATCTGAGTATGTCATCTTAAGCACAATACCCCTACTATGGGTACACCTCTACCTAACCCTTTGGGGAATACAGGCGTGATGTTATGTTATGATATTCTTGAGTAGTACCGCAGCTAGGTAGTACTTGGGTACGCCATTTTCGCAAAAAGACACGATATCAATAAATTACACTATACCGATGCATAAATTTCGCTTTATCGTTTTAACTGTTAATAAAAACCGATTTTGCTATAATTTAGGTAAATCAATAATAAATAATCACCAATGACTCATTCGATGAAAGTTATTTTCACCTAGAAGTTGCCTCTCTTTCTATCGCGTAACTCATAAGGGGTCCAAACTATAGATGTAAAACAACCGATTTAAAACGTTTTAAATCAAATGTTGCAGTTTTAAACCCCAAATAAATCGTTTTAAACGGTTGAAAACTCGCCTATAAAAATAAAAAGGATTGTGTGGATTTATGAAACCACGGTAAAAGTGAAACTTCTATAGGCGCCGCCATATTGGCTTTGGCTGCTCTGACGAGCGCCTTTCACTTTATCCCTACTCCGCGGCCGACCGTCACGCGACATGCAACACACAGACCAAAAAGTTTGAGACGATGTAATAAAAGTTTCACTTTAAAAGAACTGTGTTTTACACTTCATTACGGGCAATTTTTGGTTTATAGAAAATCAATAGAAAGTACCTACCTACATTACCTATTATACGAAAACTTAAATATGTAAGTAGGTATACCTACCTTATTTTTGGGTAGTTTATGTACATCACACACAAAAAATCTTTACACAGTTTATAGGTACTCCGTTATATCCCTACCTTGGTAAAATTAACAAAATGTAGTTATAATTAAGAAAAACATAGTCATCAACACCAACCGTTTTAAATCGAAAAAAATGGTTTATTTCGATTTTAAACGTTTTTTAGGGTTCCGTACCTCAAAAGGAAAAAAAGGAACCCTTATAGGATCACTCGTGTGTCTGTCTGTCTGTCTGTCTGGCTGTCTGTCTGTCTGTCTGTCTGTCTGTCTGTCCGTCTGTCACAGCCAATTTACTACGAATCTAATGGACCGATTAAGTTGAAATTTGGTACACATATGTATTTCTGTAACCCAAACACGAACGTGTAACGTAAATAAATGAATTTTGAATATAGGGGTCACTTTTATGGGGAAAACAAGAAAATTAAAAAAAAAGTTTTACTAACAGTACCGTGTGACATATCAAATGAAAGAACTTGTTATGAGGATCTTAAACATATTTTTTATATCATTTTAAAATAAACACTTTTAAAGATATTTAAGAAATTCAATGAAAATTGACCATTCCCCCCCCCTTATCTCCGAAACTACTGGACCAAAAATTTTGAAAAAAATACATAGTATGGCTCTTTACTCATAGATAACAGGAAAACCTATAAGAAGTCCATGGTCTTAAAATAACATGGTAAATCTCTCAATATTGTGCGCGCAAACTTACATTTCGTCGCTCGGCATCCAATAGGCCCATCTCTCTAGCTATTATAATATCAACAACAAAATATGAAAAATGTTTGACAGTCTGCTTAATACACAAATAAAAAATAAAACTGTAAATGTTCATGACAACCAATTCGGGTTTCGGCGTGGTTTGTCAGTGCAGTGTTGTATCTTAAGCATACTGTCACATACTATACACAGCGTGGCACGCAGATTTAAGTTAGCTTCCTCGACTTATTAAAGGCTTTCGATCTGGTTGCTTATGACGTATTGCGGAAAAAGATGGAGAAGGATAGATTGCCAACGGAGCTTATAAACATCTTTAAATATTTGTATGGTAACAAGATCAATAGTGTATGATGGGCTGGAACTTTTTCCAGGCCATACAGGTTGGAATGCGGGGTGAGGCAGGGAGGGTTGAGCTCACCCTCGCTTTTCGAGCGAGCTGATTGGCGAGCTCAACAGCACCAGAGTATAATATTAGCTATGCAGATGATATGGTGCTTCTGAGCGCGTCAATCTGTGGTCTCAGAAAGTTGGTCGCCAAATGTGAGCAGTATGCCAAAATACATGGTTTGATGTATAACTCCAATAAGTCGGAGATCATGGTCTTTGAGGCTTGGGGTAGACCAGGTTATGTACCACCTGTATTACTCAATGAGACTCCACTACAAATAGTATTTACGTTTAAATATCTTGGTCATATATTGACCCCTGACCTCAATGACGGACTCGATATTGGCGGGAACGAAGGGTGTTGTCGGTAAGGGCGAACATGCTGGCTCGCAGGTTTGCACGCTGCTCACTTAAAAAGTCAAAATTACTCTGTTTTGAGCTTATTTTACAACGTTTTACACGTGCAGCCTATGGGCTAGATATACCCAAAGGTCGTGCAACACCCTTCGTGTCCAATACAACAACGTTTTCAGGGTACCTATTGGTGGGGCTGCCCCGTTTTTGTTGCGCATCGGGAATGTTCGCAGACGCACATATTAATTGCTTTTACGCAACGGTGCGAATGAGGTGTGCATCCCTGTTGCGCAGAGTGCGGGCCAGCTCCAACAATATCCTAAAAATGATCACTAGCAGTCTGGATTGCATGTACATCAATCACTGCAGTGCCATCTCCCATGGGGTGAAATAAATTGAAACTAGATTACGTGGGGCACTCGGAAAGTTTTGCGATACTAAAAAAAAATAAACTACAGGTTATATATTTTTTTATTATGTCTTTAATACACACTTTCATACGTCTAAACCAATTTTCATAACACATTTTCCAGTCCACATCAAACACCTCTTCAATCTCCTTCTCAAATGCAGCCAGTGCAGTTTCCGGTGATGAAAACTGTTTTCCTTTGAGTTGGTTTTTTATTTTGGGGAACAAGAAATAGTCGCACGGAGCCAAATCGGGACTGTAAGGAGGATGGCCTATAAAATTGACCGGTGTGCTGTCCAAAAATTCCCTTGTTTTGAGCGCCGAGTGAGTCAGCGCGTTGTCATGGTGAAGCAGTAGCCCCCGAACACTGGCCGTGTTCGGTCGCTTGCTGCTTGCAGCAGTAAAAACTTCTGGCAAACATTTGGTAACATACCATTTAGTATTGATGCTCCTTTGATCTCGAAAGGGTACTTACACCAGATAAACCGTCAAAGAAAAAAAACTTGCGATCAAAATTTTGCCTGCACTTGGTTGCACACTGGCTCGCTTCACTTAGGTAGGCGTTGGTTCATTTTGAAACAGCCACATGGTCGACTGACGCTTCATTTCTGGATCATTCTGATAAAACCAAGATTCGTCAGCCGTAATGATATCTTAAACGTGCCGAGACGAGCCTACTTCAAATTTTTTACCATGTCTCGGCACCATTCTATCCGAACCTCCTTCTGAGCCTGCGTTGGATTTTGCGTTACCAGCGTGAAACTATCTTCCTTACCCGAAGATGTCAATGTAGAATTTCATGCACACTTCCCGGTCAAATCTGCAGTATATGGTGAACCATTTCATATGTAATTCGCATATTCTCTTGAATTAAATGTTCACAGCCAGCACGTTTTGTTATGTAACAGCCGTCATAGGGCGGCCACTTCTTTCTTCGTCCGCCAAAATTACTCGACCACGCATAAATTCGTTGAACCAGCGGAAAACAGTCGCTTTCGAAGGGCTTTTTTCTATGAACACCATTTGAAGTCTTTCAAACAATTCTTCTGGTTTAAGTCGACATTTGAAATTGTACAAAATAATCGCGCGAAAATGTTCTCGTTGTAAATCCACTTTTCAGTAAGACAGAGTATTTTGATTTTGCTCGTAAAAAAATGTGGAGGGAATTTAGAATGTTATGTTTTTTTTTGTAATAAATAGTCATATTTTTTATCGATATCAAAACTAGCCAGTATCCCATAGACATAAACTGTTAGTCGCAAAACTTTCTGAGTGACCTGGTAAAATAAGCTAACAAAGTTCATAAGTTTACTAACACAATGAGTCCTTGTTACTTGAATAAAGAAAAATATCGTGACCATTTTTCTTTTTCAACGACGTTTTCTAAAAATTAAACCTAGCTAGATCGATTTATCGCTCCCGAAACGCCCTGCGTACTAAAGTTCATAAAAATTCTTTGAGCCGTTTCCGAGATTCAGATTATATTTCTACATATATACAAGAATTGCTCGTTTAAAGGTGTTAGATTTATATTATTTTTATATTAATACCGCGAATGTGAAATTTTTAACGAACATCAGATTTTTGTTTTATTTCATTCTACACAATCAAATAAGTGATCTTGCAATTTAAAAAAAAACGTAAAAAAATGTCACATTCGCGGTATTGGATGCAGAGCGACGATTTGTAGTTGGAATGTATGGGAGAACATATTTTTCAACTACAATGTTAAGTTTGTTCTTGGGATAAATAAATTCATCTCAACTACGGAACCCTTCATTGTGCGTAGTCCGACACGCACTTGGCCGGTTTTTTTTTTTCGTTTTAAACTGATTGGTTTAATTGGTTTTAAACCGGCTTTACATCTATAGTCCAGACACTATTATATCAGTAATAATGACATTACATTCAAGTATTGTCATTACTATACTGACAGTGTGGTGGTTGAAAATGATGATGTGATCTAAATATTTTATTAGTTTTACGTCAATATTGGAAGGAATTACAGTAATATTAGAACAATTTTACCTAAAAATAAAATTGATATTAAGGCTCGTGCAGACCAGCGCGACACACGACGCGACACAAAGGCACCGCTCGTCGCGCGATGAGCGTTGCCATTGTGTCGCGCCTGTTTGTAAGAGCCATTATGCATACCTACCTTTCTCTAAGCCACAAATTGAGAAAGGCGTATCCGATGAACCGCTATAAGCCCCGCAGTGTCATATCCGCCCCAATCCCTTGGCTGGAGGCTTAAAGTGTACCTAGCAGCTTAAAGCACCCACAGGAAACTTCGGTTACGCAGCCAAGACCTTAGTGGTAAAAACTGAGAGATGACATAGTTAAAAAAAAAACCGCCCCAATCCGGCAAGTAGTGGGGGTACGTTTGCGCAGCGCGTGACGATATCCATGGACCTCATTGCGGCTAATTTACCGTGATTGATAAGGATGTTAATCACATACATTTGTAATTAAAAATAACTTTGTGGATCACATTGGCGTTCTAATTTAGTCCCAATCCAGCAGTCGATAACAAACACTTCTCAATTTGTGGCTTAGAGAAAGGTACAGTCAAGCTTAATAGAACAAATTTACCTAAACATAAAATTGATATTAAGTATTACTTTTCTCTAAGCCAATTTATATTTCTGTCTGCTGATAGATATATGACAGTGACCTTGAATGGTTAGCTTGCGTGTTCTGTACTGAGCTCATGCAACGCGTCGTACGTCCAGCCAGTAATAGGACTCGCCCATCAAGGAGCGCTGTCCCAAATTAGACGCATTATTAATTTATTACACGTAAAACAAAAGGTATTTTAATAAAACACGTATACTAAATGATTAGTAATTTAAATATCTTTAATATGGTGAAGTTTTCAGAAAAATACGCTTGATGGATTTTGTGTCATTCTCAGTTTTTTATCCGCGTTAGACATAACTTTATAAATTAATTTCACTGTGTAATATAAACATAATCAAAAATATGCGTATATTAAAATATTAAGAAAATGCTCTAATTTAACATATATTTTTTCCAAATCATTAAAAGTCAGCTATCGTCCCCTTAAACAAATGTATGTGATTGACATCCTTATCAATCACGGTAAATTAGCCGCAATGAGTTTCATGGATATCGTCACGCGTTGCGCAAACGTATCCCCACTACCTGCCGGATTGGGGCGGATATGACGCTGCGGGGCTTATAGCGCTTCACCGTACCGGAACCGGATACGCCTATCTCAATTTGTGGCTTAGAGAAAGGGACAGTCAAGTATAATAATGTCATTATTATTGATACTGTCTGGACCCTTTTAGCTCAAGTTCACACAGCGATTTTTTTCCGAATACCGTACACGAGATTTTACCGAATAGAGCGGCGGCAGTAGAAAATGTATAACATTGTTCACACGGAGTTTATGCGGGAAAATATCGTGTTCGAGGAATATTACATAATATCACGCCTTGTTTCCCCGAAGGGTTGGGCAGAGATCTCCCTGTAGCAGGTAGGTACACCCACATTTCGCACCCGCATTTAATATTGTTCGTGATAAAAACCGTATACGTAAAAAAGAGAATCGTATAGTGGTCGTGTGTACGTAGCCTAAATATCCGTCTACAATTATAACATAACCAGCGTTGCCAGAAGGTTACTTTTGTAACCTTTTAGGTGATTTTTAACTCCTTTAGGTTACTTCTAGGTTACACGACTCGAAAGGTTATTTTTAGGTTATTTTGAGGAATTTGTAGAACATAATTTTAAGAACACAGCGACGCATGAACTGTCCATACAAACGTAATACCTAAATCATTTGCAATTTGGGCATATTTCCACCATATTATGTTGTTATTCGGATTTAGACACTGTTTATCTAGGCTCCTACATCTTTTTTTTACAAAAACTTTTCTAAAATGAAGTTTACACCAACAACTGTCTTTGGAAACTGGAAAAAAATATAAAAGGTTATTTTTCACGCCAAAAGGTTACTTTTTTATTCATTTCAGGTAACTTTTGACAATAACCAGCTGGCAACACTGAACATAACACGTTATAAAACATAGTTTAGTAAAATGTTTCTATAGAGATATTAGCAATTTTAAATAATGTGGACGTGTTATATGTATAACAAAACTTTATGTATTATATAACAATCTAGACGCACCCTTATATCTTCTGACTACGTCACGCCCACTGAATTGGCCCGACAAGTCGGGCCCGCCGCGTACTTGTAGCTTCATACCTATAATGCGGAGTGCGCCTGGCCTGACAGCACAGACTCTTGAGATGAAAGTCAACTTTTGACTTAGGGAAACGTATAAACGTATTTTTTTTTTATTTTTAAAGAAAAAAACAAATTGTAACAAAACTGTGTAACTTTTAAACTGAATCATCTATCGCGATAAAACAAACTCCATAATGATTGGAAGTAATTAGGCGTTCACTTAAAATAAAAATTGAGAAAAAAAACTACCCTCAATAGAAAATAAACATGTTTTTTAGCAAAAATCTGTATTTTACTCATAAATTTTTTCAATAATTGTAAAATTTATAAATAAGATGTAAAAGAGAAAAAAAAAATTGTACAAAAAAATATTTTCTCCGTCGATAAAATTAAGCATAGATTCCCTCATTTCGATAATTATGTGCACATTATGAAGAATCACACTGTATGTATGAAGCACACTATACCATTTCACTGCTGGACAAGAGCCCTCAATTTCAGACCATTTAGCTCGATCCCTCTACTCTCATGAAAAAACTACTACCAATCACCCTGCGAAGATCGTATCTCCACCGAGCATGCAGCGTTCCACATTTGCTCATTCATGCTCACTATATTCCGTTTGAAATAAGATTAGACATTTAAACAAACCTTTTTTACAGTCCGTTCAACCGATTTTGACTTCTACACCGTAGGCATAAGGATGGCATTAAAAGCAAAAAAAGTGGTTACAAACCAACTCTTTACTGCAGCTGTCATTTGTCATGCCACCAACGCAATAGAAGTCAAAATCGGTTGAACGGACTGTAAAAAAGGTTTAGTTAAATGTCTAATCTTATTTCAAATGGAGTATAGGTACTCTAGAACGCGTCAACCTCAACGGTAATCGGAAAACTCACCTGTATAATAAAAACCTTAGGTTTGGACACGAGCGTAGAATTTTTAGCGCCATTGACATTTAATTTGTTGATGAGATTAATCTCACGGTAACTCTTGTCTGCAGCCATCAGCCTGCCGTTATCGTCACCGTGTGTTAATACAGCAACAGCCACACATCCGTAGTCCGTGAAATCACGTTTGCTGACTGGAAAGGCATGAATAGTTACGTTACTATCTATTAAAATAGTAGAATACACAATAAGTGAAAAAAAAAAAAATTTAATTCGAGGGACTAAGTTGGATTCCGAGAGCAGGGGATTCTAGATTAGAATCCTGAGCGGAGCGAGAGATAAAAGAACTGAGAAGATTTTTTTTTACGAGTTGTGTACTCAATTTTGTGCCATTGACTGCGAGAAAATAAATTATGGCGTCTACAAATTATCTACTATAATTGCTGCTTTAGAACGAAATGATTCCGTAGTCAGTGTCACATTTTCGTCACTAGAAGAACTCATTTTATTATAATTATGTTAAAGATTTTCCAATGACATAAAAAACCATAATAAATAAAATAAATAAATAAATAAAATATTTATTTCAATTACAAAAAGGCATTTACATACATATGATCGGAGATCACCTTTTAAGCAAGGAATTGCTTGTGTTAGGAGACTCCGCGCTTCCACTTATCATCATCTTATGTAATTGAGCAGTGTAGACAATGTAAACATGCAGTAAAATAAAATAAATTAAATGGGTAACTTAAAATTAAACAATTGAAAGGGTAAATGAGTGAGAGTTATGCATAGAAAAGAGCCAAGTCGCGTGTTACGTGTGATTATGTGTGAGTATGGGTGAGTGATTATGTGTGAGTATGGGTGAGAGTGTGAAGTGTGAGGGTGTGTAGTGCGTGAATTATAGTTAGAATATTTAGAGTTATACTGTCGTTTAATATCCTGCTCAACATAAAAATAGATACGAGAATGTATTTGTTTATTAGGAATTTGTGTGTTTGCATTGTTTGTTAATAACAGATAGAAAAGAACCTAACTAAAATTGGCGGGATATTTTAATTTAATTATATAGCAGCTCTATGGCATAGCTCCATTTAGCCAGTCAGTAGGTACATTCAGCACGTTTTATTTATTTTTAGGGTTTCGTACCTCAAAAGGAAAAAACGGAACCCTTATATGATCACTTCGTTGTCCGTTCGTTTGTCTGTCAGTTTGTCAAGACCCTTTTTCACAGGAACGCGCGGAGGCATAAAGTTGACTTTACGTAGGACTACAGACCCTTGGAGCTCAAAAAAATCAAGCTTTTAAGTCAACGCAATAAAAAATACGGCCATTTATGCGTTATATTTTGATTCTCGCAAATAAATCAAAACCTACAAGGTACTTCCCGTTGACCTAGAATCTTAAAATTTGGCAGGAACCAAGGTCCCACAGCACATATAAAGGAAAAAGTCCGAAAATCGTTAAGTTTTAGCTTTATAACACATTTTTTTTTATTGCAAACTTACATTTGCATTTTGTTGGAGAAATGACCACTCGAATCTTAGTCCCGCGAATTAAATTCCCTTTTTTTCACTTGTTGTATAATCTACTATTACTATCAGCCAGGTGTTACAATGACCTGGACAGCATCCTAACTGTTTGTATCAAAGACTACTAAAATAAGATACAGACACTTGGTTAATTTTGGTCCCACTGTAATCTAATTAGCTGTTAATGTAATATGAATTAATTAATTAGGTAAATGCACCGATCCCAGCGTGGTTTAACCAGACGACTCGATAAATCGAATGAACCCAAGGTTTGCACTAGCCCAGCTGAAGCCGCATGTTTTTGGGGCTATAGAGGTCATTAATACTGTAATGGTAACGAAGACGTGCCCTTAGGATATAGAAGGATTTGCTAGCCGCACCGGATATGCATCCTTGAGTAGGCAATGGACTAGTGGAGAGACGAGTGAATAACAGATTTTCAGAAAGTTTCTAACAATGGACAAATTTTAACAACTCCTCCACATAAAGTTTATTTTTGTTTCACATAGAGTTGCTTTTGCAGAACATCACTCTAGCTAGGGCCAGATTGTAGCTTCCTTGGTCCTTTGCTTTATCATCACAACTAGATAGCATAAGCATAATCAGCCTTTAAGTTCCCATTACTGGGACTCAGGCCTCCTCTTTGTGAGACTTTGTGAGTGTAAAAATACCCATCATAAAGATGTTATACGCATTCTATACATCAAACAAAAAAAATTGCAAAAATTATTGCTAGGAAACATTTTTTTTTACTATGTCGCATTTGGTAAAGGAATTACTTAAATTACTTACACACTTCAAGCTCCTCAAAGATCTTTTCTTTCGTCAAATCGTTGTGTAGTGTCACTTCAAAATGTAAATTCTTGAAGGTCGTTGTCAAAGACTCCACGTCTTTCTCTGTGCCAAATCTGATGTCGTATTTACCAAAGTATGTGTGATTAAAAATAACCAGTGTATGTTTGTCAAAAGACTCTAGTTCATATGTTGTCGCCTCCTTGAGTAAAGCTCTGGTGTTGACCAAAGAACTCTTTGGTAGCTTTGTGTTTTCTACAATTTGTTCTTTATCACGTTTGTTTTGGGAGTACGCTTTGGCTGCGAATTCCATTTTTGCGGCTAATTTTTAATATTGCAGTCCTGTGCTATCGGTTTCCGATCCCACAGCCATATGCTTTTAATATCGGCGATCTTATATTTCTGTTCTCCTGCAATTTCAATTGTATCAAGCCGATAGTCAGGTATCGACATCGAAGACATAATTATGTGGTAACATCATACCATATTTTCTTATATTTATACACATTTTACCTTGCGTAATACATCAAAATCAAAGTAAGTTAAATAAAAAGACAATAGGTACCCTAAATTCACCATTAGATTTTTACAGTTTTAATGCGGTTTTTTTTAAATCTCGTTTTATGAAATAATTCAAAAATTATAAATAAATAGTTATATAACCGTGTGCAAGGATATTATGGTTATCCTCTCGGTTCAGGAGATATAAGCATTAGTTCAATACCTACATTTTTTTCAACACACTTGCTCATAAAAAAACCAACCTAGGCGTCCTTATACTCCATAGGTTTAGGTAGTTAAAAAAAGGTAAACACATCGTAAAAAGGGTTTTTATAGATGACACTTTCTTGTTAAAAAAACAATAAAACCAAATTAAATTTATTTTAGTGTTTATCTATAGTTTCCTCTTTTATTAATGTATGTTAAACTTTATCGTTTATTCTTCACTACTTTTCGTAGATGTAACTGCTTGAGCACAATTTTTTTTGTCTGATTTATAATATTTTGTAATCTGTCTATTGTAAAGAGCCCAATTTCTAAACGTCAACGAAATATAACGTTGCTAAATTGAAGAGTACAACTGTGACGTAGCATAACAACTGAAGTGACAGGTATTACGTTTAGTCGGTTACTTGACAGCTGTCTCGTCACGTGGTATTTTTTGTTTACCTTTTTTTAACTACCTAAACCTATGGAGTATAGGTATGCTTACGACTGCCGAGGCAGCTCTGAGGCGCCCGAAGCCGCCCTAAGCAGCCCTCAGGCGCCCGAAGCCGCCGTAAAGCGCCGGACTCAACCCACAAAAAAATATTTTTGAGTTATCGAGGTTCTAAGTTTGGATGTGAATTGTTGCAATAATGGTGTATCTATTCTACACACAAATAAATAAAATTGAAGTGTCTGTTTGTAATGTCAAAACAACAGCTTTTTACTAAATGCTTATGAAAGTATATACGGTACATACAAGGAAAACACAAATTTTAATTTTTTGTCTTTCTATCTATTTGTTCCGTCTAATCTCCGAAACGGCTGGTCCAATTTTGACAGGACTTTCACTGGAAGATAGCTGATGTTATAAGGAGTACCTTAGTCTACTTTTTAGAAAAAGAATTAGGGCTATAACCAGGTTAATTCAGGTTATAAACTATCTGTCTGCCTCATCTAAATCCTATTAGTAGCTTAACATAATGATTGAATACTATCGAGAATTCATGCAAGCCTAGTACTTTTTGGTAGGCTCAGAAATTTTCCATAAAAACGTGAAAAATTCCATAAAAGTTTTACATGGAATTTTTCACAATTCGCGCCTCCGGCTCTAAAAAAATTCACGAGGTAGGGTAAACAAGTACCACGTGGAGTCGCGATTGTCAAATCTTCTTAATATATATAAATTACGTGTCACGTTGTTTGTTCGCGATGGACTCCTAAACTACTCAACCGATTTTAATCAAATTTGCACACCGTATGCAGTTTGATCCAACTTGAAAGATAGGATAGGTAGGGTAGGTAGGGTAGGTGGGGTAGGTAGGGTAGGTGGGGTAGGTAGGGTAGGTGGGGTAGGTAGGGTAGGTGGGGTAGGTAGGGTAGGTGGGGTAGGTAGGGTAGGTGGGGTAGGTAGGGTAGGTGGGGTAGGTAGGGTAGGTGGGGTAGGTAGGGTAGGTGGGGTAGGTAGGGTAGGTGGGGTAGGTAGGGTAGGTGGGGTAGGTAGGGTAGGTGGGGTAGGTAGGGTAGGTGGGGTAGGTAGGGTAGGTGGGGTAGGTAGGGTAGGTGGGGTAGGTCGGGTAGGTGGGGTAGGTGGGGTAGGTAGGGTAGGTGGGGTAGGTGGGGTAGGTGGGGTAGGTGGGGTAGGTGGGGTAGGTGGGGTAGGTGGGGTAGGTGGGGTAGGTAGGGTAGGTGGGGTAGGTAGGGTAGGTGGGGTAGGTAGGGTAGGTGGGGTAGGTAGGGTAGGTGGGGTAGGTAGGGTAGGTGGGGTAGGTAGGGTAGGTGGGGTAGGTAGGGTAGGTGGGGTAGGTAGGGTAGGTGGGGTAGGTAGGGTAGGTGGGGTAGGTAGGGTAGGTGGGGTAGGTAGGGTAGGTGGGGTAGGTAGGGTAGGTGGGGTAGGTAGGGTAGGTGGGGTAGGTAGGGTAGGTGGGGTAGGTAGGGTAGGTGGGGTAGGTAGGGTAGGTGGGGTAGGTAGGGTAGGTGGGGTAGGTAGGGTAGGTGGGGTAGGTAGGGTAGGTGGGGTAGGTAGGGTAGGTGGGGTAGGTAGGGTAGGTGGGGTAGGTAGGGTAGGTGGGGTAGGTAGGGTAGGTGGGGTAGGTAGGGTAGGTGGGGTAGGTAGGGTAGGTGGGGTAGGTAGGGTAGGTGGGGTAGGTAGGGTAGGTGGGGTAGGTAGGGTAGGTGGGGTAGGTAGGGTAGGTGGGGTAGGTAGGGTAGGTGGGGTAGGTAGGGTAGGTGGGGTAGGTAGGGTAGGTGGGGTAGGTAGGGTAGGTGGGGTAGGTAGGGTAGGTAGGGTAGTCAGTGATAAAGATGGTCCACCCCAAACATTTATATGGTAAAACAACGTTTGCAGGGTCAGCTAGTACGATTATATAGTTGTGTCAAATTATTTTTAAATTCAGAGATGTTTTTTGTAGAATAGCTTTAACACTCAGCGGGCTATCAGCGCCCTACGGGTCCAATATAATAACGGGGTTCAGGATGCTGATGGGGCTGCCCCGTTTCTGCAGTGCATCAGGTATGTTCGTACAAGCACTTCCACGCCTTTTTGCTCTACAGAGTGCGGGAAAGCTCCAACTCCATCCTGAAGACTATAGCGGGGAGGTAAGATTCTCCTTTGTTAGGTGATGTTGTTCAAAGATGCATTGCGAACAACAGCCTGTACCCTAATTGCGTAACTCATTTTCGTAAACAATTTCGCGAAATTTGTTTCATTTTGACATTTCAACAACATTCATTGCGTTATTTACGTTGTTGAACAGATTTTTAATCCAACTTATGAAGCAATGGATTAGAAATCTGTTTCAAATCCAAACAAATTGTGATTGTGTTGTATTACGCAATTAGGGTGCTGGTTTCCAAATAGATAATAAGTTTACTAACATAGATTTAAGTTGATCTTTTTGTTTACTAACCCTTATGGATGTTGCTTATCCGAATTCAAGATTATTTTAATTAATTTTTTATTAGAGTCAAGTGTCCTCAGCCTTTGGGCAGGGCATCGCCGTGTCCTCGTGGAGGCGATCGGCGTCGGTGATCTCTCGCGTCCGGCCCTGACGCGAGAGAGAGACGCGCGTTAATCATAAATTATATAAATACATACCGTAATGTGTTTGTTTTCCTGGTTTTGGAAAGCGAAACAATGTAAGTACCTAGTCAGCCTGTCCTCAGCCGATGAACGTCCACACTTATGTATTTAATAACATCGTCGTTGACTTTCCGCGTTTATTGCCGACGACATAGTCACGTTTTAAGAGTCACTTTCTCACAGATCAGATTACTTTCTCTAATAGGTATCTCAAAACACATTCAGGCACTATCTCAAAACGTATAAACTGAGACAATATCTCGGAACACACATTCAGAGTCACTATCACAAATTATTTGGGTCGCACTCAGTCGAAACAAATAATAACACAAAGGACGACACGGTTAATTTTAGCACAACTCCGCAATTTTGCTTGGTCATGACCGGTCATAGAGGAAAGTAATATAGTGGCCGGTCCTGACTCATGAGTGTTACGGAATGCAATTATTATTATCTGTGGTTTTTTATTTCTTTTTTCTTTGAAGTTACTCTGTGGATTGGTACTGTAACAGACACACGCACAGAAACGAAGAGTACGTATCTTAAAATTACATTAAGTCCCAGTGCTGCTAATAAATTGAAGTAAACAACGACGAACCGTCTTTCATTCTACAACAAAGTGGCGACCGTGACTTGCGAAACTTTACGGCGGTACGGGTAAATCACTAACTCGGTGCTGTGAATGCGAAGGCCTGTTTGCGCCCACGCTGACTCTGAAGCCATTTGCAATTTGCTATAATCCATATTCATCGTAGCCAGAATGGATGCTTTGGATAAGCTGAAGAGGGAAAGGGCTCAAATACGACGCATATTTACCAGACACGCATCGATTATTGAAGATACGATCAGAAAAGAGAATCTTCCCGACGAGACAGATATGGCGTATCTTCAAGAAAAATTTAACTCACTAACGACGCTGGACAAATCGATTCAAGATATGTTACTCGGAGCGACCGATTATTCGGAAGAAAAGTGTGATGAGGAATTTGATGAGGCGGAGACATACCGACGAAGATGGTTAGCTATAAAGGGACAAATAGACAAGAAACAACCGAAACCACTGTCATACACTAACCAGCCTTCGAAGCCGCATAATCTAAAGTTACCACAATTGGAATTGAGAAAATTTGATGACGATCCCAGGAGCTGGGTACCGTTTTGGAGCCAGTTTAGGAAAATCCATGAAGATGAGTCCATTGATGATGACGACAAGTACCAGTACTTGATTCAAGCAATGACATCGGGCTCTAAAGCAAGGATTCTAGTTGAAGGCTACGCGCCTACTAAAGGGAATTACACTAATGTAGTACAGATGCTAAAGGAACGATTTGCGAAGGACGAGATCCTTATTGAAACTTATGTTAGAGAAATACTTAAACTTGTAATGTCAAGAAACAAAGTGACGGTAGACGTTCTTTATGATCAAATTGTAGCAAACTTACAGACATTAGAAACTCTTGGAATTGTGAAGGAGAAGTATGAGTGTATATTGTACCCACTTGTTGAATCGTCCTTACCAGAAGATGTTTTGCTTAATTGGAGTCGACTCCCCCATACTGACAAGTCTAGACTAACTCAACTGTTAAATTTTTTGAAAACAGAGGTAGAAGCACTGGAACGGTTGGGCCTAGCTAAAATAGATTTTTTCCAGAGAGTTGAATCAGCAGGCAGGGAGGCATCGGTTCCTACGGCTACTTGTCTATTAACCAAAGAGACAAAGGGTAAGAAAACAGGACAAACAACAAATGAAGGTAAGATCAATGCATGCTATTTTTGTGACAATCCTCATAATACCATTGAGTGCAATAAGGGAAATAAATTAAGCCTAGATGATAAGAAACGGTTGATAAAAACCAAAGGAGGGTGTTATATTTGCTTAAAGAAAGGACACCTAGCCAAACAGTGTAAAGCCTTTGTAAGCTGTTTAAACTGCAAGAAACGCCATATGGTAATATTGTGCCCATCGCTACATAACCAGGCCACTGTTCCTATTCCAAAGAGCTCTGATCCTGAAACAGAAAAGGTTCTTGTTAACAATTTCTCTAGTATTAACTCAACCACTCTTTTGCAGACGTTGATAGTTAAAATATCCAACAATAAAGGAGAAAAGAAGGTTCGGGCACTTTTGGACTCTGGATCACAGCGCACCTACATCAAAGCTGGCATGGCAGAAGAAATGCAATTGGAGGTAACAGGTAGCGAGAGACTGGGGCACATAGTATTTGGAGGCATCAAGAAAGGAGTGCAGGTACACAGGCATATTGAATTCATGGTAAGTAGCTTGGATGATACCTATAAAACTAAAATGAGAGCCCTAGAACAGCCCACACTATGCGGCAACTTACCTAAAGTGCATGATGCAGACATCATAAGAAAGTTGCAAAACCAAGGCATAAGACTGACTGATACAAAAGAAAGCATATCAGAAATAAGTTTGCTCATAGGTTCTGATTACTTAGGATCTATCCTCGAGTCAGATTTGGTGCAAGTGGAGGATAATCTGGTGGCAATAAAGACAAAACTGGGGTGGACATTACAAGGACCTATACAGGGTATATACAACACCATAGTGATGTCCCATTTTGCAGCAATTATTCAAGAAGATTCTTTAGAATTCATGTGGAACATTGAGACATTAGGAATAAAAGATCCATATGAAAAAGAATCAGAAAACACAGAATCAGAAATGTTAGCGTTATTTAATGAAAATGTTTCAGTTAATGGAGAGGGCCGTTATGAAGTGAGCCTGATGTGGAAGTTGGGTTATCCAGAGCTGGAATCAAACTACAACCAAGCATACAATCGACTACTCTCCACAACAAAGAAACTGGAACGTACACAGAAGATTCAGGCCTATGATGATGTTTTTCAAGATTGGATTAATGAAGGCATCATAGAAGAAGTAAAGAATGACAAAAAGGATAAAGGACATTACCTACCACATCACGCAGTAGTCAAGCTGGAGAGTGCTACTACAAAAATTCGCCCCGTATTTGACGCTTCAGCCAAAGACAGAAACAACAATTCACTGAATGCATGTATAGAGAAAGGTCCTAATTTGATTGAGCTCATACCAAAATTATTAATATTATTTAGAGAAGGAGCTTATGGAGTGATATCTGACATAAAGAAGGCATTTTTACAAATAGCAGTCTGTCCACAAGATCGCGAGAAGTTGAAATTGCTATGGTGGAAAGATCCCAATAATAAAAACGAGGTAGCAACATACTGCCATACTAGAGTTCCTTTTGGAGTTGCTTGTAGTCCATTTCTGCTAGCAGCTACTCTAAACCACCACCTACAAAAGCATGAAGAAAACTATCCTGCCACATCAAAAAGATTAAGAGAGTCATTCTATGTTGACAACTGTGTGACCAGCTTTAACTCAATAGAAGAAAAGCTGTCATTTGTCAATGAGGCCACAACACTAATGAAGATGGGTCAATTTGAGCTGAGAGGCTGGATGACAAATAGGAATAATACAGAAGAAGTGCCAGTATCAGTCCTAGGGATGTTGTGGAATAAAAGAAGAGATACTATTGAGTGTCAACTTAACCTAAAGAAGTTAACTACAAAGATAACAAAGAGAGAATTGCTGTCAGTTGTCCAACAGATTTTTGACCCATTGGGATTAGTATGCCCAGTTGCATTGGTGCCAAAATTGATAATACAGAAAGCCTGGCTACTAAAATCTGGATGGGATGAGAAAATACCCGATGACTTAGAGAAAGAATATATTGATTGGTTGAGTACTCTTCACTATCTTAAGGAATGCCGAGTACCGCGGCGTCTCACGGAGGCACCGCTCCATGAATGTGAGACAAGTGTCCACATATTTAGCGATGCCAGCAAAGATGCTTATGCGGGCTGTATTTTCTTACGAACAAAGCATGGTGATAAAATAACCGTGCAGCTTATAATAGCCAAGAGTAGAGTAGCTCCCATAAAGAGATGCATATCATTGCCGCGCTTAGAACTAATGGGAGCTCTCATTGCGTCGAGGCTCTACATTGAAGTGTTGAGAGCTGGCTTATTTCGTCAATGCAAGGAATATGATGTCTACTGCTGGACAGACTCGTTGGTGACCCTGGCGTGGCTGAAAAGACAAAACACGTGGAAACCTTTCATTAGTAACAGAGTAAAAGAGATTTGTAAAAATACAAACAAGAATGATTGGAACCACATACCTGGTAAAAGTAATCCAGCAGACTTACCCTCACGTGGCTGCTCCGCAAAGACACTGAAAGAGAATAGTTGGTGGCTTGGCCCGCAATGGCTGTATCTAGAAAAAGAATACTGGCCCAAGTCAAACTTGTTGAATCTGAAAATTGATGAAGAGACAGTAAGCAGTGAACAAGTGAAGAACTCAGCAATCCATGTAGAAGTAATTTCAGAGAGTTTTTGTAGTAAACTGCTTCATTTTAATCAATACAATAATATAGTTCGTCTGATAGCAAGAATGCTAAGAATGAGCCCGAGAGTTAGAGGTAAATATAACATTAGCTCAGATCATATAGAAATTGATGAATACAAGAATGCAGAAGAAGCTTTGATTAAGTTAATACAAAGAGAACATTTTAAAAAACGCGAAAACTCAGGACATAAATTACTAACAATAAAAGAAAAAGGGATTATAAGAGTTAAGACAAGATTAGAATATTCAAATGAACCAAAATACTTCATCTTCCCAATATTACTTCCTGGAAATGAAGAAATAGTCAAAAGAATTGTACAACAACAACACAGAATAATGAAGCATGCTGGAACGCAGCTGATGATGTCTACATTGAGAAATTCATTTTGGATTTTAGGAATTAGAAGGTTGACCAAGAAGGTTGTGTCAGAATGCATTATTTGCAAAAGATATAAGGCAAGGCATTATGAAGTCCCACAGCCACCATTACCTACAGATCGGATAATGAATAATGCAGCATTTGAAGTAACTGGAATAGATCTAGCAGGCCCTTTGTACCTTAAAGATAACAAGAAATGTTGGATTGTACTGTACACCTGTGCCGTTTACAGAGCTATTCACCTGGAACTGACTGATTCATTGTCAACACCTAGCTTCATGATGACATTGAGAAGATTCATAGCCAGGCGAGGCATAGTAAGAGTTATTTACACAGACAATGGAACAAACTTTATAGGCACATCAAATTTACTGAAAGAGGTGAATTGGCAAGAGGTAGAAACCGCTAATAACTCCTACAATATAAAATGGAAGCTGTCAGTACCAGCAGCTCCCTGGTGGGGAGGATGGTGGGAAAGGTTAGTGAGAGTTGTCAAAGAGATGCTGCGTCGAATTCTTGGAAAATCGGTGGTAGACTGGATTGAACTCACAACCATACTCTGTGACTGTGAAACTATAATAAACAGCAGACCACTTACCTATGTGGAGATGGGAGAATACAAGCCGCTGACACCAATGATGTTTTTACACAGCTTACCAAATAGTGACACTCCAGATTTGGACCAGATTGATCATAAAAGTCTGAACATCCGACACAAATATTTACAACAGCTGCGAGAAGATTTTAGAAGAAGATTCAGAAATGAATATTTGTCACTTCTGATAAATAAAGGAAGAGAACAGAGAAGAGAACCCAAAGTGGGAGAAGTGGTGTTAATTGAGACTGAATCTAGTAGGCTAAATTGGCCATTAGGCATAATAAAAGATATTTTTACAGGAAAGGATGGTTGTACGAGAGTGGCAAAAGTCATGACTTCTACAGGAGAAAAGGTAAGAGCTTATCAAAGATTATATCCTTTAGAATTGAGCGCCTCAGATGATTGGATTGAGCAAGTCTCTAATAGAAATGGTCCAGTGAATCCGGCGCCATCGTCCGCAACCATCTCCGTGCCTGCTGATGACACAGAACCTCAACTGATAACCATGCCACCAGCCAGTACTAGATCGGGACGTTCTATTAAAGTACCATCTAGATTTTTAGAATAAAGTATTCAACTTAGTTTGATGTTTCCTCTGGACTTGTCAGTATGGTAGAGTACCTACTATTCTAAAGGATAAATGATATTATTCTTTATTCTATGATATCATATCATATTCTATGATATTATTCTTTAGTCCTTTTAAACTATGGAATTACCTTGCATAAACTTGGCAGGTAAATGTTATAAGTCTGTAGTAATAAAAATTATATGTAGATTTTATTCTATTTTTGTTAGAGCACTGGAATTACTAGCCTATTTAAATTTGAATGTTATGGTCATGTACCCAAATGATACTGTGAATATTTAGTTGCATTACAGTCTTGTAATTTACATTTTGGTGTTAAAGTGTATCTAGTGGTAAAACACCTCTGAAATTCTAAGCAGATGTAATGCCATAGTATAATTAAATATTAAGTCTTGGTTGGCAGTATGTAAACTCAGTCTTCCGCCCCTCGGGAGGATGTTACGGAATGCAATTATTATTATCTGTGGTTTTTTATTTCTTTTTTCTTTGAAGTTACTCTGTGGATTGGTACTGTAACAGACACACGCACAGAAACGAAGAGTACGTATCTTAAAATTACATTAAGTCCCAGTGCTGCTAATAAATTGAAGTAAACAACGACGAACCGTCTTTCATTCTACAACACATGAGTGACCACAGACTAATTAGTACAACATTTAGACATTAGTGCTATGTTATGCTGGCACCACACTTCGTCCAACAGTCCAACACTCCAACATGACTCCAGTCTGTCCCACCCCCTACCAGGGCTGCGAAGAAGTCCGAAAGGGACATCGTGGCCCTCGGCAACATAGCAACCGAAGGAACACGGGTGGGTTTTAGTCAGTAAAAGTCTGACACGCCCTCCCGCTCCCCCCAGAGCGGGAGAAGTTATTTGATAATTTCCCATCCAAAAAAAAAGTCTGTCCCATCCAACTCATGATCGATAAAAACAGACTGTTCAACATCTTCAAACATGCACGAACTATTTCTCTGCACGTGGAAGTTACAGAGGAAGTTAAAGTTCAAAAAAAAAGTCCGCGACAGTATAGTCTATCTATTAAGGTTGGCTCACTATGACCTTTTTTATGCTAACCAAATATGTTCTAAAATAATGCATTATTTGCGAAGGTGTTTTTATAAACATGATATTAATCCTTATCCAAATAAATATGTTATTCATCACAAGTATTTAATTTATAAAACAAAATTGCCCTTGACATCATTCGATTTCAATTAATATCTTAGAAGATACCTATCGCAGTTTTAAAATAACATCGCAGCAAAAAAATTATCAAACACTGCGCGCGATTTCCGGTGAAGGTATCGTTTGCGGTAACAATAATTAATAAGACCCAGAGACAAAGATTTAAGCACGTAAGAATAGATTTAAGGCTCCTTCAAACAGGCGCGTCACGCGACGCGACACAAAGACACCGCTCGTCGCGCGACGAGCGGTGTCTTTGTGTCGCGTCGCGTGTCGCGCTGGTCTGCACGAGCCTTTACGCCAAGAGTGTTTTTCGCACGGGCAACTATATGTTGCCCTATCAAGATCTGGTTCTGGTGAAAATCAATAAATGAAATGAAATGAAATTGTTTACATGAAATAAAATGAAATTGTTTACATGAAATGAAATGAATTTTTTATTCTGTAAATAGGATATCGGAATCACTTTTACACGTCATATAAAAAAATAAAAATAAGCTAGATGAGTTCGGCGTTTCCAACGTACTCTGAGAAGAAAGGCCGAAACAAACTCAGAGGTCGCAGTCTCTTTTAACTCAAACTCAAAACTCAAACTCAAATCATTTATTTCAATTAAACCATTTACAGGCACTTTTGAATTGTCAAAGAATCGGTCAGTCAGAAATAGGTATGAAGCTAGTTGCCCATTCCAAAGCGTAGTAGGTACCTATGGAGAAGAACGGGCAAGAAACTCCACGGACACTCTTTTAAATAAAAAATTGTTACAAAATATTGGTTACATCATTCATGTTGAAATTATACATGTGAGAACAATGTAGAAAGACGCGCACGTTAGAAGCGTCCGTAATAAAAAGATAAAAAAAGAACAATTCAAAAATTAAAAATAAGCCCTGGCAGCTAAGAGATGACCAGTCCCAACTGACGGCGCCCGTTCACGAACATGACGCATGGATTAGCACCATTCAGCTCAACCATTTTGAAGGGAGCTAAATGATCCAACACACGCGCCACCATCAGCGAAACATTTGAGTGAGCATGACATACTCACAGCCGCCAGGGCACATTCAAGTCAATGCAAGACATATTACCCGGTAAATGGTAACTCTTTAGTACATAGTGCTCACATAGTGTGCTATGCAATTATATAATACAAAAGAGATTGAGTTTATACAATGCAAAGATGGTCTTACAATCTTCAGCAGCTCCAACAGTATTTGCAAATGTTAATCAATTAGTTGTGGTTGTGGAGCAGGACCAGCATTGAGCCAAGCATTTTTATCAGTGATGTAATCCCCCAACGTATAATATGCCTGCCTGCATAGTGTGCGTTTTATACAAGATTTGAATTTCGTCTCATTTAGTTGAAGTATGTGGGGAGGAATTTTATTGTAACATTTTAAACAGTATCCCATGAAAGATGAATCTACTTTAGCCAGTCTGAAACCTGGTTGAACTAATAGGTCCCTATTTCTAGTATTATAATTATGTCTATCACCTCTTTTGCTAAAATGATGCAAATTCTTTCTTACGTACATGATGTTTTCATAGATATATTGACAAGGTACCGTCATGATGTTAATATCCTTAAACAGTTTCCTTAGAGAATCGCGCCTGCGGAGACAATATATGGCTCTGATCGCTCTTTTCTGGAGAATAAAAATAGACTCGATGTCTGCAGCTCGTCCCCACAGTAAAATACCGTAGGACATGATACTATGAAAGTAGCTGAAATAGACTAGCCTCGCGGTATCTACATCAGTAAACTGTCGGATTTTTCTGACAGCATATGCTGCTGATCTTAGCCGTCCTGCAAGAGATGTTAAATGAGGACCCCATTGCAGCCTTGAGTCGAGCGTGATCCCTAGGAAAATAGTTTTATCAACGAATTCTGGTTTCTCTTGATTCAATACTATCTCACAATCACTACTTTTGACATTTGGTAAAGAAAATTTTATGCACTTAGTTTTTTTTCCATTTAATACTAAATTATTAGCAGTGAACCAATTTTGGACCTGCAGTAGGGCGTTATTTACGTCGTTAAAATGTGTAGCACGTCTATCTACTTTAAAAATTAAAGAAGTATCGTCAGCAAATAACACCATTTGTGGTTGATTTTTTAATAAATGGAGTAGATCATTAATATATACTAAGAAGAGGAATGGACCCAATATCGAGCCTTGTGGCACACCTATTTTTACTTTTAAACCTAGTGAATTGATACCGTTTATTTGCACTTGCTGTTGTCTATCATTTAAATAAGATTTTACTAAATTAAGTGCAAGTTTTCCAAGTCCGTAATGCTCTAGTTTCAAGAGTAAGGTTTCGTGATCGACGCAATCAAATGCTTTGGAGAGGTCACAAAAGATCCCTATGGCATCTTGGGCCTCTTCCCACGCGCTAAAAATGTGTCTTAATAGGGTTACACCGGCGTCGGTCGTACAACGTCCTTTGGTGAAAACATACTGTTGATCGTGAAGGATTTTATTTGTGTTAAAATGATTGAGCATTTGATTAAGCATTACCTTTTCAAACACCTTGCTAAATACCGGCAACACGGATACGGGTCTATAATTATTGGTGTCTTTACTGTCCCCGGATTTGAAAAGGGGTATTACCTTACTGTATTTCATTAAATCCGGGAAGACTCCTTGATACACACACAAATTAAATATTAAGGCTAAGTAAGGCGCTATGGTCTCAATTATGGAGGTACAGACTTTAATGGACATCCCCCAAAGATCTTCGGTCAATTTGATCTTGATTTGTTTAAAAGCTTTTATCACCGTTATGGGGTTAATATGCTTAAAGTTAAATTCAATCGGGCATGCTGAAACATTGGCCCTTACTAAATCAAAGGAGAGTGAGGGCGAGGAGTTTAAGGTTTCAGTAGTTTTAAGTGGGATACTGGTAAAGAAATTTACAAATTCTTGAGCAACTTCTTTGCTATCGCAAATGAGACCACCACATGGCGTCTTCAGTGTATAATCAGAATTATGCTTTTTGTTTCTGTTCGTTTCATTATTGATAATTTTCCAAACCGTCTGTATTTTATTGACTGCTGATTTAACCTTGTTGCTAATGTATAAGGCTTTAGCTGCCTTACAAGTGTTCTTAAAAGTTCTAGAGTAAGTAGCAACATACTTATTAAAAGTTTCCGTGTTAATATAAGGCTTAAGGCCATACAGCTCGAAAAGTCTAGCCCTACTTTTCCTGAGTCCTATAGTTGCCCAGTCACTAAATATAAACTTAGGGCTGATAGTTTTAGTGTTCTTCTTAAAACAATTATTGAACTCGGATTGGACTAACGAAAAGAATTCTTTATACAAAATATTAACATTGTTCATTGTAAGGACCTGATTACTTAACTTACAAACTAAAGTGCTATTATATTTATTTAAATTAACAGCTGTTATTGGTCTGAATTTGATCTGCACTTTTTGTAATGGTATGTTAGACTCAAAAGTTACGGATTGACCACTGTGATCCGAAGGGAGATAATTAACTATGGCTTTATCTAAATAGTCGCAGCAACAAAACACATTATCAATACATGTAGCAGTAGATGTAGTTATTCGGGTCGGTTTCACAAATACATGTGACAAATTGAATGATTTGAACAAATTTAAAAATCTACCGGTATTTGAATTATTTTCTAAAATATTAATGTTAAAGTCACCACAAATAATTACTGATTTATTACAAGTTGCAAGTTTTGCCAAAACATCTTCCATTACTGACTCAAATATAGAGTAGTTTTGATAATTTGGGGGTCTGTAAAGGCACACTATAACATGCTTATCTAGCAGAAAGTCTAGTTAAAGTCCAGGCATAGGTAATCTTGGTCAGGCCATATGAGGACCATGTAGATTAGTGTCTGAAAAGGTCTTTTGAGGAAAGAACCACACAGATTTGAGTGGACCTGTCCAGTCAGTGCAAGCATTTTGTCGGTAATCGTGGAGCTCAACTCAGAACATAAGGAGCTCAAAACGACGAACAATACCAAAGAAAGGACATTTGGGTAGGCCGCAGAAACTACTCAAACTGCCAGACCATCACTAAAACTAGCAGAGAAATAAAAATAATATCCATATAGTCCTCACATTCACAATTATTAAAATAATATAATACTTTACAAAGTAATCATGTCATTTTGAATATAATTTTTAACAATGTCAATGTGTATATAAAACTGGTATATGTTGATTTTACATGATAATTAAAATGTCTAGTTTTATGGTTTTATTACAAGGCTTAGCAGAGCGAGCAGTTCAATCCCAAGCTTTTCTATCTTCTAAATAATCTGAAATTGTATAGTACCCTTTTTTACAAAGTTTGGTTTTGATAGAGATTTTAAATCGTTTAATGGGTAAGTTTCGAATGTCAATGGGAAGTTTGTTGTAAAAGCGTATACATTGACCAATGAATGAGTTGCCTACTTTGTGGAGACGTGTGCGATGTACAGCAAGGTTGTGTTTATTCCTGGTATTTAAACAATGAATATCGGACATTTTCTTAAAATTTGATATATTTGTGTGTACATACAATAGGTTTTCAAAAATATATTGTGAGGCTACAGTCAGAATATTTATTTCTTTGAATTTTTCTCTAAGGGAATCTCTTGGACCTAGGTTGTAAATGGCTCGAACAGCCCTTTTCTGTAGAATAAAGATAGTATTAATGTCCGCACAGGTTCCCCAGAGAAGAATCCCATATGACATAAGACTATGAAAATACCTAAAATAAACAATTCTGCCTGTATCTACGTCAGTTATCTGTCTAATTATTTTAACAGCATAGGCGGCCGAACTTAACCTTCCTGACAATTTTTCTATGTGTGGGCCCCATTGTAATTTACCGTCAATAGTGATTCCAAGAAAAACTGTCGACTCAACAAGGTCCAACTCTGTTCCATTAACTTGAACATTGGTAGATAGCTGCCTGACATTTGGCATTGAAAATTTAATGAGTTTAGTCTTTTTTTCGTTCAGGAGAAGATTATTTACATTAAACCAATGCACAACTTTAGAGAGTGGATCATTAACTTGTTCAAAGTTGACTAACTGACGTTTAATTTTAAAAACTGGCTAAGTGCGTGTCGGATCACGCACAATGAAGGGTTCCGTAGTTGGGATGAATTTATCCCAAAAACAAACTTAACTTTGTAGTTGAAAAATATGTTCTCCCATACGGAATGTATGGGAAAACATGTTTTTGCAACTGCTAAGTTAAGTTGGTCGATTATTACTCGTTAACTTGTAGAGCCTACTTAGCTGTGATAGTTTTTCTTTTAATTTCGTTATATAAACCACTGCTGTGATTTTTTCACATACCCAAAACCAACCATTTAGCTGGCAGGGGCGGGACACTTGACTCTAACAAAAATTAGCACTTTAAAGCTTAATATTTCGCAAACGGATCCCTGAATCCAAAAATGGTTTTACAAACTCACAATGTTTTTAAAGGACCTTTCCAATGATACCCCACACCATGGGATAAAAAAATAAAAAAAACAAACATCACCACTTTACGTGTAGGGGAGCCTGTACTCTAAATAAAATGTTTTTCATAATTTTGTTTGACCACTTTGTCGGCGTAATTAATATGTATACCTATGCCAAATTACAGTTTTCTAGTACTAAGGGTCTCGGAGCTAGACCGCGGACAGACAGACAGACAGACAGACGGACATGACGAAACTATAAGGGTTCCTTGTTTACTACGGAACCCTAAAACTGAGTGATGTGACATCTGCGAATAACACGGTCTTGTGATTATCTCTTATGTGGTAAGGTAAGTCATTTACATAAATTAGAAATAAGAAAGGACCAAGAATTGAACCCTGCGGAACGCCCATGGTGACCGCAGATCCTGCAGATCTCTTGCCATTAACATCGACCCTCTGAATTCTGTTGTTCAGATAAGAATTCAGAATAATATCTACTTCTGCCGGAAGAAAACAAAACTAAAAATATAGTGTACGCAAAAGTACTTTAAAATTACATTAGTTTTGAGTTTTTTTGAGAATAACCTACAATCTTTATGATATAAGATTATAAGAACCAGTACTTTTACCTAACGTTTTAAAGTTCCACTCTTATTGGTAAAAGCGTGATGTAGGTACCAAAAATAGCTCCTTAACGTACGTATCATTTAAAAAGATATTTTCACCTTTTACGTAAACGAAGTCGCGGGTTAAAGTTAGCGTTAGCCCAAAGTAACTATTCCACGCGGACGAAGTCGCAGGCAGAAGTAAAATCATAAGATTAAACGTGGGAGAAAATGAGATAGGAGCATTATGCAGTGTTTCTTATGTTCGTGGTTCTCTTTGTGCTCTGCTTCGTACCCCCTCCACTCGTGTTTACCAAGGCAGAGTGGGAGTTTGCTTGGGCCTCAGCGTTGTACGTGTGTTAATACGTTTGTGCGCGTACAAATATGCCGAAAACGAATAGTGAATTTCGTGCACGCCGAAAAGCGTTATTGAATATGGAAAATGATAGTTCTATTACGCATAATGTTAAATAATTATCAATCTTTGTATCACTATGATCATTACTAAAACCTACAATTATCCTCTTTCCGAAATTTTACATACATAACATAACATAACATCACGCCTTGTTTCCCCGAAGGGTTGGGCAGAGGTGTCCTTGTAGCAGGTACACCCACATTTCGCCAGTTATGTTTAAGTCCCATGTAATAGGGGGCGAGCCTATTGCCATCAACCGGGCACAAATCCAGACTCCGAGCTGCTACTGAGAAATTTCAGATAGAAAAACCCAATAACACTTTGCCCGACCCGGGAATCGAACCCAGGACCTCATGCTCAGCAGTAGCGCTTGCGACCACTAGACCAACGAGGCAGTCAAAAAAAAAGAGAGAGAAATTTTACATTCGTCTCATGACCTATCTTGAAGCCAAAATTTTTGAAGGTTTCACTTCTACCTACCACGTGTGAATTGCCACACGTTTTTTTTTTATCTTCGTCAAAAAATAGTTTGTTTACAGGTTCAAAATTGACCATTGTAATGTTAATTGGATTAAATTCGGGGTGAGAGCCTGGTAATCCATCACACAGGGTATCTTAGTATGGACGCCAGTCTCTCGCAAAGGATCATATTTTACGCATTCTTGTCTCTATGTTTATAACTGTGTGAACCTTAGTGAACAGAGAAATAAAGATTATTGCTATTAATTGAAGAAAAAAAATATAATATGAATGTTGAAGTATAATTATAGCAAGCGCACAGCGCACGTGATTGGGTATAGTCCATTTTTTAAATGAAGTGTGCCACACTGATCTAAACTGCGGCACGGCCGCCGCGCTGCTGTCGCGCGGCTGTTTTTATCCCCTCCGGTGTCCGGCCTCGTCGTGTGTCAAGGGTTAAAAGGGCAAGACCACTTGAGATTAAAATGACGATATCTCAAAAGTTTTGTATGCGAGCTGTTTATAATGTCGTTGGAATCGTAATGAAAGAAGCTAACACATTAAAAATGGATATGTACAGTTTTTTTTCGTAATATTTGTTAATTTTAATGTAAAGACAGGGAAAGGGGAGATTTTCCCAATTTTCCGACATAAAGAAAATTATGAAAAAGAAAAAAAATATATGTCGGAGCGCCGAGCTCACAATCATCGTCAGAAGGGTAATTATCAATTAAATTATTCATTATTTAACTGTCTGTCTACTTCGTGGGCAAAGGAAACGCGTGAAGTAATCAGTCTAACTAGAAAAGGCTACAAGTAACTCATAATCAACGCTTTTCTTAAATGAATTAGAAGGGCGTAACGAGTCCGCGGGTCGCGCACAGTCGATCTCGCGGTCTCAATGGAACTGACTGCCTGATCCAGGCTACTCTGATGCTAAACTCTTATCGTCTTAATAATAATAATAATAATAACCCCACCGCCGTATCTCTACGTTGACGTCGTGGTGGGGCTTGCGCGCTCCAAACTCTAGGCCTGTGCCGGTAGAGTTTACTTTGCCGGAACAGGTCTGGGATGAGGAGCCAGACCAAGAGAGATACAAAACCCGCAGGGCAGCATGTGGCGAGCTGTTGGGCAGTAGCGACCCCACGGACCCTATCTCCCGGGAGAAGTCTTGTTCCTCACCTCTGGCTTGCCTTTATTGGCCGGTTGGAGTGAACACTGACGAGGAACAGAGCTCCTGCCTCATTCTTGCCTTAATTGGCCGGCTTGAGTGGAGATTCGCAAGAGCAAACGTGCCCGGAGGAAGGAAGTATTCCAGTAAGATGCTGGTAGGGATCTTGACCGTACTTCCGGGATTGTCCTGATAGCCGTGGAATACCTCTCCACTCCTCACAAGCACCTCAGGACATGTTGCCACCTTGTCGCTACGACACTTTGTGCTAGCGACCGTTTTTGGGGGCCCATTATTGAGTGTGCAAGTCACCCCCTGCCATTTTATCCGTGTATACCACAACATTGATCAGGCAGGGGACGTAGGCTTTCCATAGTTTTAAGTAACCAATCCACTATAGCCACCCAAACCCATAGCCCAATATGTTTTGTTTCCATGTTCTGCAATAGCCCTGCACCAACCGGGGGTTGTCCTTAGGTGTACTTGCATAGTGCATACGGGGATAATCGTCGGTTGGTGTCTCATTCCATTTAAAATTGTCCAAGGGGCCTCTGCGAGTTGGCTTCGGCCCCTCGTACGCCTTCCAAAGGACCGGGACCCCATGGTCCCGAGATATGCAAACACATAAAAATAATAACAATAATACCATTTATTGCAGGCGACACAGGCCCATAGAAAAATACCTTAACCTAAACATACATATTCTAATATAAACAAAACTTGTGTTAATTAATAAGGCTTAGACTATGTTAGTAGCACTTCACTATGCACTAGCTTAACTTAGTGCCGTCTTGTGGAACTTGTCCGCGGAAGCGACGGAACACCACGTCCTGTGGCCAAAAGTCTTCTTGCATGACGAGGGGCAGATAAAAGTTCGGTACACGCAAGACGAACGCCTTGAAATTGACGTTCCGGTGCGACTCTAATAACTGTACCCTCGGCGCGTACCTCGTCTTTTGGCGCACGTACTCCACGATGTCTTCCGCCTTAGTGGTGTAGTGCAGGCGGGAGATATACACCGGTGTGTTCGGCTTTGCGGCACGCAGGCTCACTTCGGGGCCCGTAGAAGCTTTGCCGCAGCGGTTCTTGTTTGTTCGCGATCGGCGCTTCCTCCTTTGCACCGTCACGAAACCATCATCAGCTAAATTCGGTGCCTTCTCAGGCAAGGGCTTGATACTAGGAATGCCAGGGGCACTCGCGGTGACGCTAGCGAAATCCCTTTGTAGGGGTTTCGCCAGGGCTGCAGACACTGGCAGCGGGATAGGGCGAGGGGCTCGGGCGGCGATACACAGAGGAGCCGCGGTGACGAGCACGGGGCTGCGGGGCGCGCCGGCGGGGCGCTCTGCAAGCTCAGCAATCGACGGATGCGCTGGCGACGAAACTGCTGACGCGAAATTCGACAACGATAATACATCGAGGCCGGCTCCGCGACATGTGTTTACGTTTGACGCATCGACAGGTGACCTAATTACCGCCACACTGTTGCGCAAATCGCTAACTTCATTACGCAAATCAGTGACGGTGTTTTGGGATGCGTCTAATTTCGTTAGTACATCCGCGAGGCGCGCCTTCAGAAAGACAATGTCCTTCAGAAGGCTGGTTACATCGACGTGGTCGAAGGTGACGGGAGGAAGCTTGTGTAGCTCCTTCGCCACAAACGTCGGCACATCATCAGGGTCGGTCTCCTTGAATAGCGCGATTATATCCTGCAGGCTCCTCTTGGTCCCGTCACGCCGGCGGGACACCATCTGGTCGCGCTTGTTCAGCACACTGTACAACAACAGCTTGGCAGCAGCTATGTCATCCTCGCTGAAGTTCGTTGCGCAGATCTGGACAGCGGACACCTCGTCCATCACATCCAGCTTCTGCTGCAGGAACGCCAGCAGCTCATTCGCCACTAGTTCACTACTCATGGCGAGTAAATTACGAGCGACAGCTTGCGCTGCGCTAATCGAAATAAAGAAAACTCAAACGCGTCCGCATCGGAACGCGGCACAAACGTTCCCACGAGAAAATGCAAGCCGACCCCCGGCCACGTTCGACGCAATCAGATTTACGTCGTCGCCTTTCATATCGGAAACAATTATTCATTATTTAATATCAATAAGCTCTAAGCGCTAACAAAGACCACCATGGTCTTGAGAGTTAGACGAGGTGTGAATGACATCTTCGTCTCACGCTGATAAGAACTGGACGAGGTGTGAGTTGACACCATCGTCTCGCGCCGACACGGCGATCCTGACTCTCACACGTCCTCGTGTGCTGCAGAATTTTTCAACTTTTCATGTAGGGACCGTTCGGCTATCCTACCAACTATCTCACACACAGAAAGTCACGTCTCTACAGTTCAGAGCATAACTTATGATGAACCAAACTCAACAAAGAACAGTCACTGTTACACACATAACAAAGAACAGTAATTTTATAAATTCCAAATTAAAGTTCAAACAGTAGTAATGTGATGAATTTTTCAACAGACACCAGCATGACTTTCATAAGCGTTCAACGCCACCATAAGTCACGACAACACCACAGTGACAATGACTAGGAACACAATCCATAAATCATAGCACCAACAGAATACATCTGCACAAAGCCAAGCTCACTACGGAGCACACCATCACATTCACGCACCCTCAACCCATTACCGCCGCCCAGTCTCCGACCAGCTAAACTGGGTTAGGAATATGACCTACGATCGGAAAATAGGAATAGGTCGTGAACAAAATAAATCACGTTACTCATAATCATTATTTATTCCACTTGCGCCAACAATGGCTAAATCTGACTGTTCGTCGTTATCATACTCGTTATCTGAACTAAACTCAAATTCTGTGGGGACGTAACATTCCGGGATCGCTCGTAAACATTCGTGAGCGTACATGTAAGTTCTATTACTGTCCAAAGACTTTAAAAGGTATTGATCACCGTCCAGTAGGTCGATAACTTTAAATGGACCACGAAACTTTGGATCTAGTTTATTTGATTTCTTTCATGATTTTCTAATAGGACAAAATCACCAACAACAAATCTTTTAAGAGTTTGTTTTAGTTTTATCAAATCTATGTTTGTCTTGTACCTACAGCGTTTTTATTGATCAAGGTTACTTCACGTTCTCTGATTTCGATAATGTTTACTTCAATTTGGTCTTGGTCACCTAGAACTATAATGTAAGAGGTCTGGCTACTTTTTCCAATTAATAATTCCAGCGGACTTGCTTTGGTTACACGATTAACTGTCGAATCCAGGTACATAGGATCGTTATCAGACATACTCTTAAAGACATACATAGTGTCAGATTAACAGTCGTAGGCGCAGAATTGGGATACGGGTAAACGAGAGAAATAACTCCTTTAACACAGTTTATTGTTTCAGAATAAATGACTAACTACTGTAATAATTAATAGTCTGAACTTAAAGGAAACATTAGTTCCTAGATCAGTATGTGTCGCGACCACGTCTCAACGACCACTCTTTGCCAAAACTTGTAAGTCACGGCAATCGTGAATTTAGTATTCAAATAGGCGTATTACTACAGTAATAAATGAGTAATTCTTACAGTAAAGAGATTCTAATGTCCAAGTACGTTTATGTTTACATTTACCGGCTCCGTATTATCCATTTTTTCAATTTGGATAATTCAACTATATTGAACCGCGAAAACATAAAAGTGAATTATTCCATGTGAATACCTATCGTTTCTGCCTCCCTCAAACGACATCAATTAATTCGATAAAACCGAACAACAGTCACATCGCAATAAAATATCACATAAACAACAAAGTCAAGTACTTAGCATGATTTTAAAATGCAATACGACACTTCTCGAAACCATGAAATAAATGTTTCACTAGAGAAACTCATTCATGGGTAGGTTATAAAATGGTTAACGACTCACCGGATGTAACACCTTTACTCGTACTCACTCACTCACTCTGTTTCGCGACCTTTTCAGAAATAATTGCGCATCGTACAAGTCTATCTGATGGGAATCGAACCCAAGTAAAATAAGCCAGTGGCTCGGGCCAGTTGTTTGACGCGCGAATAGGGATCAACGCAACCACATGTTACGGCTCTGTTTTTCAAACAGTTCTCGCCATTGTCTATTCGCACTTATAACTTATCACTATTAGGAGATTTCTCAACCCGATCGTATCGTATCATTTCGTATCCCACTTCTGATGTCGGAGCGCCGAGCTCACAATCATCGTCAGAAGGGTAATTATCAATTAAATTATTCATTATTTAACTGTCTGTCTACTTCGTGGGCAAAGGAAACGCGTGAAGTAATCAGTCTAACTAGAAAAGGCTACAAGTAACTCATAATCAACGCTTTTCTTAAATGAATTAGAAAGGCGTAACGAGTCCGCGGGTCGCGCACAGTCGATCTCGCGGTCTCAATGGAACTGACTGCCTGATCCAGGCTACTCTGATGCTAAACTCTTATCGTCTTAAAACGTTCCCACGAGAAAATGCAAGCCGACCCCCGGCCACGTTCGACGCAATCAGATTTACGTCGTCGCCTTTCATATCGGAAACAATTATTCATTATTTAATATCAATAAGCTCTAAGCGCTAACAAAGACCACCATGGTCTTGAGAGTTAGACGAGGTGTGAATGACATCTTCGTCTCACGCTGATAAGAACTGGACGAGGTGTGAGTTGACACCATCGTCTCGCGCCGACAAATATGTTGTTAGTATAAAGATACACTATTTTACATTGGTGCCGATTCCCTTGTTCACAAACTAAACTAAATTTAAGTTCAGTGCATCTTTTTCTTTCTATTTCATTAAGAAAAGGACAGAAGATCAATTTTAGTTTAGTCCTGTCAAATTAATCAGATTAATAGACGTCGCGCCGACGCCTTTGACGCGAGCGGTCATGTAATTGAGTTCTCCGGACATTTTATTCGAAAATTTTGGTAAAAAGTGCAGATATCATTATAAAAGTCATATAGTTAAGTGATCAACATCAATACCTGCAAAACAGTGCATAAACGACACTAGTGCTCAATCTATTAGTCGAGTTAATAGCAAAAAACATTTTAAAACTTTCCATAAACAGTGTGATCGTGCGAAGTGAGTGACCTTCATAAACAAAGAACAGAGTCATTAACGGTCATTTGCAAATAAACTTACTGGACTCCTAGCAACGAAATACCATTTTTGGTCAACTTCACTAGTGTTCAGCTGGTGTTGCGGCTTAGCGACTGGTCATAAAGTGATTGAATCGTGAAAACGTGAGTTCAAACCCGGAGACCGATTCGCCTTTTTGCTTTTTTTAGAAATTCGTACTAATATTTTTTTTTTTCCAATATGAATTTTCTGGAAAATATTACGTTTCGCCGGACTCGGACCAAGTCAGACTCAATCCTTAACGTCAGCGATTCTACACAAACACCTAATGTAACGTGCAATAGTGCACCGGAATTATCGGATGACGAAGATGATGAACATTGGAAAATTGCGTGAACAAATTATGAATCTTCAAATAGAATTACAGAGTGCACATTCAGAAATTGAAGCCCTTTCTATAGAAAACCGTAACTTGAAGAGTGCAAATGAAACTCCAATGGAAAAAAATGATATTTACAAAAAAGTTACCAGTACTCCAGTTAAACGTAAATCAATATCTACTCCGAATAAAAATTTACACAGTAGTAAAAACCACAACAAACAGACTCAAACCGAAAAGCAAGATAGCAAAAATACTGCAAAAACACCAAAGACAAATGGGAAATCACCAACAACTCAAGTACCAAGCTACAAGAAAATTATGATGAGGAACGCAATAAAATTTGTATTTTAAGTACTGACAATAAGAATAACATCCTACAAATTGCAGAAAACACATTGGCTAAGTCCGATATTTGCCATTATATCACACCGCACGGAAATATGCATTGCCAATTAGATGCAATCAAATTTAAACTCTTAAACGTCACATCAAAAGATTGCTGTATAATACTGCTGGGAGAGGAGGACTTCAAATTTACGAACAAATACTTAGACTACGTATTGCAAATAAGACAAGTTTTACAAGACATAACCAACACAAACGTTATTATCTGCACTCCAACGTACAAGTTCTTTAACATTAACTACCTCTTCAATTCAAGAGTGGAAACCTTCAACAATCTACTATATCTAGACATACTCACTCACGAACACGCATACTTCTTGGATAGCAATAGAAATTTAAGATATGACGACTCGATGTTCGAAAGACGTACCGGAATGGTAAATAACTTTGGACTCCAATATATATTCCAGGACATATACAAATTGATTAAGTTCATAGGAGCAAACTCAATACAGTGTTCTGGAGCGAGTGAGATCAATTCCGTACCAGACATAAATAACGGTATCGAAAAGGATCCAGCAAACTTTATTAGTAATGACTCAGAGTTTTTTCTTCTATAATTATATGCATATTATGCACCAAAACATTGCTGGCTTTCTAAATAAATCGGATAAACTAGCAGTACATGTTCAAGAATTATCGCAAAGGCAAATCAACATTGAAATAATATGCTTAACAGAGCATTTTGTCATTTCTAGTTAAGAAGAATTTATTAAGATACCAAATTTTAAACTGGCATCATGTTACTCTAGACGGGAGCAACGGAGAGGAGGTTCGTGTATTTTGGTTAAGACTGATATCGAGTTCAAGGAACTGACGTGTTTTTCAATCACAGTAGTTTTCGAATGCTGTGCAATAGAATTAACCAAACATAAATTGATAATAGTATGTATTTATAGGCCACCCTACATGTCTACATCAACCTTTTTTACGATACCTTAGATGTTTTATTAAAAAAGTTGTGCAATAAAACAAATGTTAAGGTGGTACTGTGCGGAGACTTTAACATAGACATATTGAAACGTAATAGATGCACTTTGGACTTTGAATTTCTGCTCCTAAATTACAACCTTAAGTTAAAATTAAGGCAGCCGACGAGACCAAGAAGCCATACTTGTTTGGATAATTTTGCTCTTAACCCAAACCTAAAATGCACGAGTGATGTTATGGATTTTGCAATATCTGATCACTCAGCTCAAATTCTCAAAATTCAAGTTAGTCGAACTTGCAAATTAAAGTATTGGCGGGTACGGAAAAGAGACTATTCAAAGGAAAATCTGATTAAATTTAATAATCTTTTGAGAAGTTTATTTTTCTTAAACGTATACAGTGAGAGTAACCCCAATTATGCATATGACATGTTTATGGAAATTTTTAAACTCCTTTATGATCAATGTTTTCCGACTAAATGGATTAAAATTCGATCAGAAGATAAAATTAAATGGATTTCTAAAGGCATTAAACTCTGTAGTAGGAAGCAAAGAAGCTTACTGTGGAAATACAGGTTCAATCCCTCAGGCGAAAATAAAAAAACATTCAAGACATACTCCCAAAGGTTCAAAAAAGTCATCAGACTCACACAAAGGGCTCAAAATAATAACTTTATTAATAAAGCCCAAAATAAATCTAAGGCTGCGTGGCCAATAATCAATAATAATAATAAAAATAAGAAAGAACCTATTTTAAAAATTATCAACCAAAATATGACAATTGAGAATCCTAAAGAAATAGCAATATCATTTAATGACTTTTTTATTGACCAAGTACAAAGTGTAACTAATAAAACAAATGGTAGGAATATTGACATAGACAACAACTCGAATTCAATATTTATGTCACCGAGCGTCCCAGATGACATAGTTAGAGTAATCAAAAGCCTTAAAAATACACAAAGTCATGGTTACGACGGTATAACGACCAGTGTAGTTAAATTTGTCAGCGATGTTATAGCTGGGCCTTTGAGTCACATTGTGAACGTTATTATTGCCTCTGGTATATTCCCTAATAGCCTGAAAACAGTGGTAATAAAACCCCTACATAAAAAGAATAACAAAGAAGATATATCCAACTATAGGCCAGTGGCATTGATTCCAATATTGTCCAAGGTATTTGAAAAATTATATGCGAAGCACTGGATAAATATCTGACTAAATATAATATACTGAGTAATGAACAAATGGGATTTAGAAAAAACAGAAATATTAATATGGCAATATACAATCTCGTAACTAATATTATGACGAATGTTGACAAGAAAGTTCCTGTATGTGCTATATTTACGGATATGACTAAGGCGTTCGACTACGTTAGTCATGACGTTCTTTTAAAAAAACTTTACTCCTACGGCATAAGGGGAAATGTCCTGGAGCTGATAACCTCTTACCTTAGTGGCCGAAAGCAGTACACAGAAATATCTAGAATATGTTCTAAGACCAAACACGAGATTAAATATACATCAGATAGTAGAGAAGTCAAATGTGGTGTACCACAGGGTAGCGTTCTGGGGCCACCATTGTTTCTGCTATATATTAACGATTTACCACGGCATACACAACATCCTATGGTGTTATTTGCGGATGATAGTACGGTCATAATAAAATGTAATGATAAAATAGATTATGAAGAAGAGATTAATATAACATTGAAAGGTATTATTAACTGGCTTGACATTAATAACTTAGTTATTAATCTTAAAAAAACAAAAGTAATGCACTTTTACCAACGGACATCCACGCCCAACGTAGTAGTTAGTTATAATGGACAAAATGTGGACTCAACAGATGTTGCAAAATTCCTTGGTATCTTAGTTGACAGCAAGCTCACTTGGAAACCTCATGCTGAAGACGTTTGTAACAAACTAAGCAAGTCAGCGTATGTGCTGTATAACCTATCGCATAAAGTAAGCAATGATGTACTCCTGACAGCTTACCATGGTCTTGTTGCGCCAATATTAAGGTTCGGAGTAATATTTTGGGGCAATTGTAGTGATAGGGAACAGATTTTGAAGGCCCAAAAACGTTGCATAAGATCTATGTCGAATCTAAAAACTACAGACACCTGTGTGCCTATGTTTAAGTCACTGAAAATACTGACCTTCCCGTCGTTATATATTTTAGAAGTAGCAATTTTTGTTAAGATGAATTTAAATTTATTTCCGTCACTAGTCGATATTAGGAAACGTTCGGGTCCTATTAGAACACAATATAAAAATTTATTACATACAGGCAACTACAAAACAGCACTACTTAGGAAAAATATTATGGTAATGGGGCCTATAATTTACAATAAAATTCCGCACAGTTTTAAAGAACATCCTATACGAAGATTTAAATCTAAGCTGACTGCATTATTATTAGAAAAATGCTATTATTGTAAAAAGACTTTTTAAACGATAAAAATATATAACTATAAAAAAATATAAATGACATATACGAGAATTTATATTATATCAGAATGACTTAATTATTAATATTGTTAATTTAGATAAAAATTGTATTGTTAGTTTTTACGACTGCATGATTTATGTGAAAAATGTATTTTTATTTAGTTTTTACGACTTTGCATGCCGTAAGGTAGAATGTAGCGGAAAAACTTAGTGATGTACCATCTTATACCTGTACCTACATTGTTGGCAAAATAAATCTGAATCTGAATCTGAATCGGCTACTATCTATTTTTCATACCCCTAAGTGATAAGGGTTGTCCACCCCAAACAAATAATATTGGCAAAACAACGTTTGCCGGGGTCAGCTAGTTTACCTATAATAACGTTGTTTTTTACGTAAAACCTTGCTTTGCTCTTTACAAAAAACACCAGTTCACATTATTTCGCAAATAAATCAAAGAAACGTTTTGACATCAAAATAAATCGTGCAAGAACGTATATCTATGTCGTACGCTGTCAACACAAAATTATGCGCTTCGAAAATAATGTTGTTCCAATGATTTTACAAGGTAACCCTTTAAATAATTACGTGCACGTAAACGTACGTAGATGAAAATAAAATACATAGCTTAAATAAATTGTTCATTGATCAAGAAGGTACAGATGGCGAGAAAAACAAAACTTACACTAGTTACAAGCAAGTTGTGCAAAGTTATGTAAGTACTTTTATGGTAGAACATGTTGATGTAAGTACATGGAACATCTGTTGACAATTTACGTTACCCTGTCTCTTAAACTAGGGTATACCTGTATCTTAAGAGACAGTGGACGGCCATAAAGTTATGTTTTAATATCCTTATCCTTACATTACATAGTATTATAAAACAAAGTCCCCCGCCGCGTCTGTCTGTCTGTCTAAACGCGATAAAATCAAAAACTGCCGAACGGATTTTCAAACGGTTTTCACCAATGGACGGAGTGATTCATGCTGATGGTTTTACTGTAATAGGTAATAGGTAATACGGGCTGGTATCCGCAACTCCACGTCAAAGCGCGTATTTTGCGTACGGGTGGGAAAATCTGTTATTCGATCCACCCCAGCTCCTCAAAGAAGGCCAGCAACGCCTTGGTGTCACTGACAATCTCACGTAGGGTACCTGGGTTACCGAAGTACTTGGCCCTGTATGTGGCGACCACGGGGCAGTTTAACAGCACATGGGCTGCTGTCTCGTCGTCCTCCATGCAAGCTCTGCACAGCGGACTGTCTGTGACTCCTATGACAAAGAGGTGTTTATTAAATGACCCATGGCCAGTTAGGGCAGCTGTAACTGTGCGCAGCTGCTGTTTTGTTAATCGGAGAACCTGTTTCGTGAGGCGGCCGTCGATTGTAGGGAGAGCCTCCTTAGCCTGCCTGCACTCACCGTGGTCCATGGTTTTAGTGTATAATTCATTAAAGTTTTGTGTAAATTGGCTGAAATTTGACGATTATTGTTCAAGAAGTCGGAAAAAATCATGCCGACTGGGAGTTTTACTGGCGTGCGCTGCCTAAACCGAAAAAGATACATCAAATTTATGTTCTACGGAATACCGTAGAACATTAAACATAACAATATCAAACAACAACAACAACATTACAACATTAAACAACAACAACAACAACATTAAACAACAACAACAACAACATTACAACATTAAACAACAACATTACATTATTTTTTGAACATTTGATCAAAAGTTGCTTTGAATTAAATTAATCAAATCGGGGGCGTCGGCCACAGGTGCGTCGACCACTGGGGGCCTAAGCCACGGACCCATAAATTTAAGTAAAATTGTTTACTTGTGGGTAGATCGACAGGATCTAACCACAAGTAAACAATTTTAAGATAATGGTAAGTAAAATTAAATATTAAATTAAATTAAATATTAAATAAAGAACTTAATTCTTGTGAGTGTGTATGTGTGTGAGTGAATGCGTGTGGGGGTGTGTGCATGTATGTGCGTGTGTGCATGAATGAGCATAAGCTAGGTTATGTAGGTTCATAGTGATTCAGTGTGATCATAGTCTTGTTGAAGTAGCCACTCTGTAAGTTTCCCTTTAATTTCCCATTTTATCAGATCAAGTATGTTTAGGAGTTTGTGAATTTTTCTGTAAATGAGACAGCTCAGAATATGAAATTGATGTTTAGCAAAGGCTGTTCTAGGAGGGATAACACTACACCACTAAGGCGGAAGACATCGTGGAGTACGTGCGCCAAAAGACGAGGTACGCGCCGAGGGTGCAGTTATTAGAGTCGCACCGGAACGTCAATTTCAAGGCGTTCGTCGTGCGTGTACCGAACTTTTATCTGCCCCTCGTCATGCAAGAAGACTTTTGGCCGCAGGACGTGGTGTTCCGTCGCTTCCGCGGACAAGTTCCACAAGACGGCACTAAGTCAAGCTAGTGCATAGTGAAGTGCTACTAACATAGTCTAAGCCTTATTTACTAACACAAGATTTGTGTATAATTTTAAAAAATATGTATGTTTAGGTTAAGGTATTTATTTATGGGCCTCTGTCGCCTGAATTAAATGGATTATTATTATTATTATAAAGGTGCGTTTTTTTCGGTTGGAAGGAGGTAGGGATGAATGTTCTTATTTAAAGAGTGCTGTTATTAATCCCAGACCAAGACGGTTGGATATGACCTTCCCAAGCATCGTTACAACTTGGCCTAGGGTTGCCATTACGACATAATGTTCAAGCCTAACCCTTGCGATGCCTTCTTTGTCCCGACTTCGATCTCCGAGTCCTTCACAGTCACACTTGCGACCGCTAGACCTACAAGGCAATCATTTTGTCCCGGGGATCTGACCCGGGACCAAGTCATGTGAGCTACCTCTTTAAACTTACGAGGCAGTCATTTGTCCCGGGGATCGAACCCGGGACCAAGTCATGTGAGCAACCTCTCTAGACCAACGAGGCAGTCATTTGTCCCGGGGATCGAACCCGGGACCAAGTCATGTGAGCTACCTCTCTAGCCAACGAGGCAGTCATTTGTCCCGGGGATCTAACCCGGGACCAAGTCATGTGTGCTACCTCTCTAGACCAACGAGGCAGTCATTTGTCCCGGGGATCTAACCCGGGACCAATGGGGATAAAAACTGCCATTTGCTCACTTCAGATGTCGCTATCATTGTCCGTCCGTAAATTTGACAGCTAGCTGTCAATATCCATACATTTTTTGTAAACAATCAACTTCATTTACGCCTAATTAATTAATATGCCCCTTTGCGCAGCTGTTGACTGCAAAAATCCGGGGACCCATGTATTCCCCAAAGATCTTAAAAGAAGAAAAGTGTGGGAGAGAGCTCTCCGAAGAAAAAATTGGAAACCAAATAATTCGTCGAGGTTATGTGCTATACATTTTAATCCTGAAGACTTCTATCAGACAAATGCGTATACAGCAGCCTAATTGCGTAACATATTTTATTTTTGATTGCAATTCTGAATCGAAAGCAAGTCCAATCTTAATCGCATGCCATAATTGGAATTGCGATGTACATTTTTTACCATACGACTGAAATTGTATAGGGATGTTCAATACAATTGTCTATAATTGTTAAATTGATATGTTTAGTTACAGCATCTATGAATGGTTAATATTCAAATTATTGTGCTATAATGTAATTTTGTTTTAATTACAACTGATGATCTACTAGTGCTTATAAATAAAAATGTACAATGATTGCCGAAAAATGAAAAACCAATTTTTAAAATACTTTCTACCACAATTGAACTACGTAATAAAACGTTTTTCTTTTCACGTCTTTGCTATCTGTGGGCTATGACAAAATCGTAGAAAAGCAGTGTTGTCAACTTAGAGGGATTTCCACTAAACCTGGGAGTTTTTATCCCAAAAACAAACAACTTTGTAGTTGAAAAACATCTCCCCTATATTGATATATGTCACGGTCAATTCTCCAACTGCAAATGTAAGTTTGTAATGGTTTTTTCTTTTTGTATGTGATAAAACTGAAAATTTACAATTTTCTGTCATTTTCCTTTACTTGTGCAATGAGACGGGCTTTGTGCCAAATTTTATGAGTCTAGGTCAACGGGAAGTACCCTGTAGTTTTTGATTTATTTGCGAGTACCAAAATATGTCGCTTAAATAGCCGTAATTTTTTATTGTGTTGACTTAGAAGCTTGATTTTTTAGAGCTCTAAGGGACCACAGACGTATTTGATATTAATTTTAACTTGATACCTCCGTACGTTCCTGAGAAAAAGGGTCTTGACAGACTGATAACGAAGTGATCCTGTAAGGGTTCCGTTTTTCCTTTTGAGGTACGGAACCCTAAAAATACTATGATTACATAAGTTATGTTTTATTTTCATACTCAAATCTTCAAATGGACTCCCAAAACAGCGACCGAATGTCGGTAACAGAAAACCGATTTCAGGAGAGGCTCCGGCTCGCAGTTTCGATCGTCTCTAGTAATATTATTCGGTTGTAAGTGCATCGATCAAAACTATTCAAATATAAACAAAAACTTGCTTAGGCAAAACCACACTTCCGTGGTTTTGTGAAATCGGTTTGTCTAGTTCGGATTATCGATACGATTCCGTTTCTGATTGAAATCGGATTTTTGATTCGTTTCGATGTATCTAGACGCAAGTCTATAGTGGACTTAGGGGAAAAAAATTGCAACACAGAGTAAAAGTTGAATGATCTGCCCTCATTGCGTTATGCGTTGACGATTTAATGCAAACTACTGCCTGTCTAAAGTATAACTTTGCTGCTCTAACTTTATCAGAGTGTGGGGAAAAGAAAAGGAAAGGCATATGACATCACATGTTAAACCTTTGACAATAATTTGGGCTGGAATGAATATTCTTTGAAGTCTGTGGAGAATACGATATCAATCATGGCGACGTATCTGTTTACATTTTATTTTTGTTGATTTCGGTAAAGTTTTTGTTTTAAATTAATAGTTGTTTTATATTTTTCAACATACAAAATTATATTTACTATTCACGTACAGAAACATGGGCCTGTAATAAGCAGTTTTGGAACATTATTCTTGTGGCTTGTGGAAGTCGGAAGAACTTTGGAAAATTCTCTCGTTCGAGACACCGCCTTCGTTTAGTACTAGCTTCACCAAGATCACAGACTACAATTAAGTACATGGACTAAGACTTAGGCTGTTTTGCTCCATAGCGAAAAGTATCTAAGTCGATATTATCACTACAAGTAAGTAAACCAATATAAATAGGAATAACGTGTGTGAGAGTACCTTCGTATCTCATTAGATTATTGTAGCTGTAGGTACATTATTGGTGAGTCTACGTATACGGACAATCATTCTTTTGTTGCGTAGACACGGGCATCTTACGCGAGGTTAACTATTTATTGTGGTTAAAATAATAGTTACGTACTATGTCTCACATTCTAACTAAAATTGTTCATTGATATTTTTGTACATAAGTAGATGCTGAAATAAACTATAATATCCACTACCTAACCAAATAACAGATAACTACAAAACATATTCATAATATTTTCACAGACGTGCTGAAAACACAAGAATGGAACACTACCAAATATCAATATTGTTGACTTCCTAACAAAGAAGTTGGTGGCAAGGTGGCAAACATGGATTGGATTAAGAATCTTATGTATTAATCGTTGAAGGTAAGCTTTTTGACACATCATTAAGAATTAAGCATAGCAACTCAATTATGAATATATTTCCTTGGCTGTACTTTGACAGACACATCATAATATATATTTTATGTTTATCCAATTACCATTATAATTTAGTATTATAAAATATCTGGAGACTGAAAAGTCAGCCCTAAATAAAGAAGAAATTATACAACCAGCATGACGATGATGATGACAGATGGCTTTCATCTAGCCATGGGCCTAGTTGATATGCCTACTTTGCCACATGAGTACTTTATTTGAGCAGAAAATAATATGACTTTGTTTTAAAATGTAGAGTTCCTGGGGAATTTCACCTACGAAGACATGAAGGCAGCATGAATGATACTGCCCCTGCTGTGCTGCACTGCTGCTCTGCTACTTCAGATTTCAAGCTTCTTAAGTACAAAAGTAGAAACTGAAGATCCTTCATGAAATATTTTTTTTAGAAAACTTGATTATAGTCTTGTACGACAGTGATATAAACTATTGTGTTAATTGATAACAGTGTAAACTTTAATAAAGTGTTTTAATTATGAACTATAGAGGGACAAATAAAAATAACTTTAAATGAAATAATTAAGAATGGCATACTATTTGTTTTATACAAACACAGACATTTTTATAATTATAATGATACTATTTAAAGGTGTTTACCTAAATTAACTGTCATTCATTCGATTTAAAGGAAATAGAGAGAAATAAATTATGGTAAACAAATAAAACTGTTTTATTAAATTGTTACAACCTTAACTCAACACTGGACAAGAGAATCGGCACCATTACCATCTATTCACATTAATATGAAATATTTGGACATAGAGCAAAAAGGAATTGGAACAAACATACTGTAAGGATTAGTGGAATTTGGAATCTAATGTCTTCCTGTGGAAATCATCATGGATTATGTATGTACTGCTTGTTGTAAGTGAATGAGAGACAGTTAAAAAAATCTTGAATAATGTAGTTGAGCCTGACACCTGAAAAAAAAAGAATAGTAAATCTTCAATATATTCCACCATCCATTACATCCATCCACAGTCACTTTATAGAATAGCAATATTCTGCTATAAACAACAATTGGGTCAATTATAAGCAACAATTGACTTAAATATTCTTACCTACTAATAATATTAATAGGCTAAGTACTAACAGCCGCACGGGGCAATCCATCAGGTTAAGCTACGCTTGCCGGGGTTGGTCCGTGGATGGGTGACCATTTCTACATACCGAAACTCCTTCATGCCTCGGAAAGCATGTTAAACCGTTGGTCCCAGATGTCATTTGTGGATCTTTGACAGTCGTTATGGGTCATCAGAAGCCCGAAAGTGACAATTAGTCTTACCAAGGGGTATTGTATTACCTAGTTATTGGGTTGTGGAGGTTAGATAGGCAGTCACTCCATGTAAAATACTTGTATTCAGCTGCATCCGGTTAGACTGAAAGCCGACCTCAACATAGTTGGGTAAAGGCTGGGCAGATCGATTTTTTTAATAATATTAACAATAAGTGAAAAACATTTAAGATAGGTACTTAGATATATTTTCAGTTGCCTACCTACTTTCTTTACTTTGTTGTTATAATTGCTAAGTAAATATTCATATAAGTAGTAGGTTAGGCAACTGAAAATATATGTATGGTATTTAAATGTATGGTAAGTTTACGTTTGATGGTGCATTTCGTATTCACCAATAAACAATATGGGGTTTATTTATAAACGTTGCATAAAGTTATGTAATGATTAGCAACTGTTTAATCATACATTTTTGAGGTTTTAACGTCACTTAACTATAAGCAATGTTTATAAATACATCCCTATGTGTGTAACATTGTTGCTGTACTTAACACACATTCAATGTTCAACACTTAGAAAGAAAATAATAAGTAAGTACATACCTTAAACAGACAATGATGTGGCAATAGTGGTATGTTCATCAATGTCCTTACATAATCCATTAATATAAAATGATTCAAACTGCTTTTTTTTGTTCTTCCTCAATTATAAGTTTTTGCTTTTCCAATGTATTACAAGCTCGACTGGGTTGCTAAGCTTGTGGCTCAAGTTTGGTACGGTATGAGGTACGAATTTGTCTTTCGTTAAAATGCCACCAAAATACCTCGTTTCTGGAATATCATAATATTTGTTTTTAGTTTAGGTTGTAGGCACTAAACTCACAAGAAAACTTTCACAATTATTATTAAAAATCGACCTCGCTGCTTTGATATTTAACATACCAATAAAATTGATTTATCATTGAGGTTTTACATAAAAACACATTCACAATTTATCAGGAAGACTATTACTTAATTGTTTTCTTAATAATTATGGAGATTTCATGAGTTAATCCCAAAAAGATTGCTAAGTATTTAAAATCTATTGCGACCACTACAGTGGCTTCTGTTTAATTTGACAGACAAAACAAATTACTATAAAGTTTGAAACAAAATTACAACTGTCAAAATGGTTACGCAATTCGATTAATAGCCTTTTTAGACGCATTTCGTTCACTCAATGGAGTATCAAACAGACCGCAGTTTGTTTAAAAAATATTGGAGTTTTGCAATTCCAAAGTCGTAAAATAAAAGCAATTCGATTCAAATTGAAATAAATTCTACTTGAATGGTAATCAAAATACGTTGCGCAATTAGGTAGCAGGTGATGCTCTTTTTCATAATACAGAGAACTTAAGTGTGTTTTCATTATAGGCATTTGTGGATATTTATTTATATACATTATACTAACGTTGTGTTGTTAAGATTATCTTTTAATCGACCAAAGTAAATACTCGTATGTCTAAGTAGCAAGCATCTATGCAGCATTCGCTTTATTGCATTGAATGAAAGGACTGGCCCGCAGTGGCAGTGGACAAACGTGTGTGGAAAAGGGAATGGGAGGCCTTTGCCTAGGTGTGGGACATTACGGGCTAAATAGATAAATATATCTTCCACTCATCATATTTGTATTTTATGTTTCGCACATAGATAAGTAAATCATAGATCCTTTTTATCTGTTCTGGGTGATGAAAATATTTACAAAAGGCACAGGAAGACTGCTGTACCCTCTATTTTTTCTTTTACTAAAGTCAAACCAGTCAACCCCTTAGCTGAAGACAGAGCAAATAGACTTACAGAGAAATGAGAAAAAACAATGTTTTGATACATATAGTAATCAAATTGCTGGACCTAGCCATGTTCAAACCCGTGATAGTTATGAAGAGCAATATAAAGACGAGGAACTTACAATGTTTAACTAAATATAAATTTTTCCTAGCACACCATTGGAGCCAGATGATGTGAGATGATCAAGACATACTCAAGTGAATTTTGTGTACATTTATGGATCTATAAAGAACTATAAAAACAATGACAGTATCATTGCTTTCTACACAAGTTTTGAAACCTATCAAAAGTTCTATTTTGTGTGTTCGACATTAAGTGTAATGGCTCACAAAATAAAGTATTATGGAACTCATGTGAAGAATGTTACTATTGAAAATGTTATTTATTTCAGTGTAATTTAATTTTTAATTTATTATTTAATGTAAACCAAATATTTGATCCTAGTTTATTGCATTATTGCTTTGTTTTTACATAATTCTAATATACAGTGCATGTTGTGTTAGCTTTTAAGTAATTGTTGCACTTATAAATGTATATTGTGTAGTTTTAAAGAAATGTAATGTGTAAACAATTGTAGGCTAACCTATTAATAAATAAATAAATAAGTCAACGCGTTCATGTTGAACGTTTGTTAGATTTGACAAAAACATCACAGTTTTGTGCCCCTTGCATCAAAGATATTTTTTATTTGTCTTATGTGCTGTAACTTTAGAGAATGTATTATGTAATATGCATTGTGTATAAGGAGATGAATAAAACATTGTATATAATATTAATTTGGTTTTATTACAGTATCATAGTATTTATACAAGTATTTATCGTAAATTGCTGGTTGGAGATACTCAGTATAGAATGATGTTGTTTTTGGTTGTTTGAACATCATTAATTTTTCTGTGCATATTTTATGCATAGGTAATTATAATCTTTGTACATACTATATCCTCTATACCGTGGAGGACTGTGAAGATCTGTTTACAGTGTGCTTCCAAGCCACTTCCAGCGGCACATTCACAATGACTTTCACATATCATACCAGTTTTATTCATCTTGAGTATAACATTATACATTAATCTTTTCATTTGTGCCTTGCATTGTGCATGAAAATACGCATAGTTACGATCATTAGCTTGACCAAGCTCCTATTTTCATAGAGGATTTTCCCTTTAGGAGGTATTTGAAACCTGGAATAATATTAACATTAAATTAAGTATATTACACGCTTTTTTTATAGTTGAACTGACAAAGGAAGATGAATGCATCAGCAGTTGATCACTGTATGAAAACTTACCTTCAGCAAACTCTTGAATGTAGGTTTTAGATAGCGCTGGAAGATCAGTGCTAAAATTGACATCCCTGAACTTTTCCAGGGCAGGAATGTTAGGGTTATCATCCTCAAGCTCTTCTTCAACTCCGATCAAGTTATTCTTGTCGTATGCCCCCAGTCTTCAACAAAAAAAGGACTTTTAAATAATGTAAACAAAACAATCTATCAAATATAAAATGGTCATTATTTATTTAACTTTCCACTAAAACTGCTTTTTTATCCGTGGTAGACGCATCTCTTTTCCTTAACTCCGCTTTTAATTGTACTACACTCCAAATCGCATACATTTTTGTCTAGTTTTCGTATAAACGATATCGACACAACAGTGAAAACATAAACAACAATGGCGGACTAAAGACGCACAACTGTGCTGCCATCTGCTATGAGCTTTCAGTTTTTAACCCCATTCATGTGAGCTACCTTTCTAGACCAACGAGGCAGTCATTTGTCCCGGGGATCGAACCCGGGACCAAGTCATGTGAGCTACCTCTCTAGATCAACGAGGCAGTCATTTGTCCCGGGGATCGAACCCCCGGGACCAAGTCATGTGAACAACCTCTCTAGACCAACGAGGCAGTCATTTGTCCCGGGGATCGAACCCGGGACCAAGTCATGTGAGCTACCTCTCTAGACTAAGGAGGCAGTCATTTGTCCCGGGGATCGAACCCGGGACCAAGTCATGTGAGCTACCTCTCTAGACCAACGAGGCAGTCATTTGTCCCGGGGGTCGAACCCGGGACCAAATCATGTGAGCTAGGTAGCAAATAGGCAAATGACTGCCTCGTTGGTCTAGAGACCTCTCTAGACCAACGAGGCAGTCATTTCCCCCGAATTCCCGGGAATCGAACTGGACCTCACACTTAGACCTACATCTCCTACAAAGCAATCATTTTGTCCCGGGAATCGAACTCCAACAGTCACGTGAGCAACCTCTTGAGGGTCTTGACCAAGCGCGGATTCACCGTTGTTGCCCACCGGGGGGCACGATGGGCATGTTCACAACCCTAATTGAGGTCGAGAGGCTGATGTACACAGGACACACACATTATGTGTGAGCATATAACCCTATCAAAGAAGAGTGGGCTAAAATGGTCTATGAAGTTATAGCAATATGGTTTTGATAATCTAATGTATTGATCGTGAGTGACTCCTAATCCATAATCTTTTTAGAGGGTTGGATCCGCTCCTGCTCAAGACCAACGGGTCATCTTCAGTCCCGCGATTCATTCAGTGATACAGCTGCTATCAGCCACTCTTCGAAGATTGTTGCCCCACCTCGCCTGAGGGCGTCCTACCTATATTTGCCAACACATAGTCTCCGGCCAAGAAGAACACGTCTACCACAGCGGTCATCGACAGTAAAAGTGTTGAAAATTATATACCTACTTATTTCCAATTTTAAGAATGTTTATGTACAAACTGTTATTGTCACTTTCGTCTGTTTCACGTGTTCTTCGACGCCCACAATATGTAATAAGTACGTTGACACCAACCCAAAGTTATGTAAGTACAACACAATCTATACATATAAAAAAATCGTAGCGAAGTCAAAACTGTACAGTACCGACCAAAAGTCCATAGGCAATCTCACAAAGCAATAGACTGACGCTTCGGTTTGACTTACGACCTTCTTCTATAAGTTGTTACAATACTGTAGGCACGCACATTACACACACACACTCACTTTGTCTGCAACCAATGACTAGTTCGATAACCATTCGCTTTTTGGCCGCATTCCGTGTTACGTTAAAAGTGATAATATCGCGAACCCGACCAAAGTCCAAAGTCACAATTATTACTCAATAACCCTTATATTTTGTGACTATTAAATTTAGTCGGATACGCGATATAATCACTTTTAACGTAACTCGGAATGCGGCCTCTGTTTCATTCGTCTTATTCACATAAATATTAAAATTTAGCAGGTAGACCACAGAAAATTAACTAAATTATTTCGATTTCTGTGGGGTAGACAGATGCAGTTCGTTACGAGTATTCACATAATAGATCTTTGTTGGTTCATAGAAAATGTTGGTGACGAGTATTTAGCGCAGTGTTGTGGTTATTATTTTTAAAAAGCAAATATTGAAGGGATATCAATAGCGCTGCGTAAAAGTGCGTTCTAATGAAACCGGACTAAGTGTGAGGGTTATCATTTAAATATTTCATATTTTACTAAACATAAATCTTAATCAAGGGTATTGTTGATAGAACAGAGGAATTGTTGAGACAGAAGATGCCTTTAAAGTTTTAAATTTATTATGAGTTTTAATTCGATTAGTGAATAATAAATAATTAGGTATTATGTGTAATAAATACAATGTTATTCTTTGTTCTAGAGAAATACTGTGAGGGTTAAGAGATATGAGGAAGGGGCTTATTATCGAGTAGCAGCGACGTCAAATGGTGAATGAATATGAAACCAATGGTTTCATACCAACGAGATATTTTGCTGAATTATTAAACACGTCATTATGAACCGTTTGCCGTGCACTCTAAAGGCTTGCATCACTGAAGATCAGCTAGAAAACTGTTTTTGACTTTAAAATATTGATCATACCAACTTAATAAACAACAGATTCGTTATTGCATGAATTTATGGTAACGAATTTTTTAAGCACGTTTCAATATGGTGCTTGTCGTATTTCTTGCAGATAGAACGAAAAACTTTAAGACTATTTTAGTAATATTATTATTTTAGGATTAAAATTTGAGGTTTAGTTTCAATCTTCTTTTCGTAAAGAAAATGAATACTTAAGCTATAACCTCAATACCATCCAATATAATAAAACCAAATAAAATGAAAAATAATGACTTAATGTAAACTGCCTATACTTAACCTTAAAATCACTTATTTTGTCAGTAGTTTTTTTTTACATTTTGAGTAGTCTAATATTCTTATTTATTGCTTAATTATTTCGACCATGATCAAAGCTTTATATTTATGGTGAAAAAAATCCATTTAAAATTGAAAACATTTCAAAATTTAAATCTATGTCAAAACAATACCAATTGCTTCTAAGTTTCTAGACATCTATTTCACATCTTATTCAGCTGAAGTAATGATAAATAATTGTAACAGTTTGTTAATTATATAAGTAAAATAAATATAACGAATAAATATTTTTTATTTTTTTTATCACATATCATGCATTTTTATTCTAAACCCTTTATTGTAATAACAACATTAATAAAAAGACAGCAATATTTAAAAAATATTATAATTACAAACAAAAATAACAATTTTTGCAAAAACAGCATTGTGATTTACGAGATTCGAACCTTAGCCATCTTGAACACAAGACCAACGCTTAACGACTTCTGCTATCTACACATTTAACTTTCGTACGAATTTTAGCAATGCCATTAAACTGGCCAAGGTCACGCGCATAATGCGTGTGTATCTAATAAAAGTAACAGAAATATATTTTTGTTTCGTATGCGGCGCGAACCGTGACGATACGACAGTGTGTAAGTGCAAAACTGCGTTCTCTGTGGTGTGTTGTACCGTGTTGCTTACACATACATGACGGACTACACCGCGTGTTCACCTTCACAGCAATAAGACTCTTAGCGTGTCTATCCACTGTTGACGCTTACTGTACATTGAATATTTTGGAAAAAAAAGTAATTGCTAAGAGGTCTGGGATCGATTCTAATGCCAAAAATGTGGTTTTTAGAATTTTTGTTTCAAATTCAAAAGTCATTTATTCAAACTAGGCTGAGAATCAGCACTTTTCGAAAGTCAAAATTACATAAGACAGTCCCCCAAAAACACCCACCCTTCACCACTTCCTAGTGCCTTTAGCTGGGAAGAAGTGGCGCAACAAACTCCCCAGCAGCACAGCTGTCTGTTCAAGTTAGAAAAAAAATATTCTATACAATAGTATGCAAAATAATTTACATTATGCAACACAAAACATAACATAAATGATAAATTATTGGCCATATGTCAGCTAGCACACGCCAATATACCAACCAAAAACATTGAGAACTATACTCAAGCAGAATTTAAAAAAATAAAAACTAAATGTAAACAGAACTAAATATCTAAATAAAAGCCTCCAGGCATAAAGGGCGTGCCCGCTTACATAAAGCTATATAAAGCTGTAATTGGAAGTTATAAATGATAAACTAGTACCATCGAGGTAAAATAAATGAACAGTTAATTACTAGTAACTATAACAAAACCATGATCAGCAAGACGACCAGTCACCACAAGCAGCACCCGTTCACGAGCATAACGCAAAGATCAGCCATTAACGGCAAGTGGACTTCCGACACACATCATCCAGCTAATGGTCGGTGTCCCGATTATGCTCCTTCGGAACTTAACTCCGCCGAAGCTGTGTAATGGAACCTGACTCATAGTGTCTTTACAGAGAAACGACATCGAGGCGGAAATTGTAACAGGTTGTGGCGTTGGCGAGACAGTGTTTATACCGCGTGTACCACTAATGCCCCATAGTTACCCCTTCCAGTTTAAGCACGTACTACAGTTCCCTGTGAGCGTATGCTTTGCGATGATTATCAAAAAGTCACAGGGGCCGACACTGAAGGCTGAAGGCTGAGGGTGTCGACCTCAGGACAAGTTGCTTCTCACACGGACAACTGAACGTCGCTTGCTCCCGCATCACCAGTCCTGACTCCCTGTATATTTTGGCTGTTGAGAACAAAACTATAAACGTACGTAGGTAGTACCTAACAGGAAAGTTTTATAAAATATGGCTGTTATTGTAGTATACTATGGTGTCTTACGACTTCAACGTGAACGAAGTCGCGGGTAGAAGCTAGTTCATAACTATACAGACGCCCATACATAACACGTGCGGGCGTGACGCGGGCTGCGACGCTCGTTGACACTGAGCGGTGTCACACTACAACACTAGCCGCTCACACTTACGCGACTGCCTACCCCTCAATCCGTGAACAGCTCGATCTGTAAGCGGGGCGAGGAGGAGACTACATATCTTTATCCTTTTCTATGATGTTCTTTTTTCCCCTTCCACCCCTCTCTATCTCAAGAAACGTTTCCAGTTTCTTTGCGACTCCCACACGAAACTTTTAACGTCATCAGATAACTTAAAGCTTAAAATGCCTATGCATTCCACAACTTTCCTCGCCAAGTCCTTTACTGTCCAGGCCGCTCGTTTGTGGAATGCATTGCCAGTTCAAATAAAACGTGCGCAATCGTTACTTGTATTCAAGAGACTCGTGAAGGAACATTACTTGTCGTTGTGATCTTGTTCTCGTAACTGTAATTATCTATAGTCTTCGTTTATTTTTGTTGCTTATATATTTAGTAAGTATGTATATATTTATGTATATATTATTTAGGATATGTATATATCTGTGTATCTATTCTAGCATATAATATACTTATTATTTGCACCAACGACAGCCCCATTTTATGTCCAGGCAAATCACTGTCCATTCCAAGGTTGCCTGGAAGAGATCGCGGAAAGCGATAAGGCCGCCCATTGTATATTTTGTAGTGTTTAGGGGTATGAGGAACAGGGTGTAAAGTTCACTCATCCACCATAGAAAAGGGAGGATCCTCCGACCAGACGGGTGTTGTGTCTGGCGGGCAACTGCCCACAGTTTGAAGTTGAAATCTTGTATGTATGTCGATCGCTCGGTAAACTCTAACTGCGCGATGCAGGATTTGTGTGACGTCATGTCTTTGATGTATAGTTCGTATGTGGCGGTGTAACCGCTACATCACTCCCCTCCGGAGGCCGGAGGTCGATAGCGGGCTGAATCTTGCGATGCTTCACGGTGCCAGCTGTGGTTCCAGTGAGTCGGAACCGGGTACCACATAGTTCGCGGTGAGTCGGAACTGTCTGTGGTGATTGTGGTGATTGCGGTGATTCCCCAGTGAGTCGGGGTGATGAGGCTGATTGCGTTGATACCCCAGTGAGTCGGGGTGATGAGGCTGCGGGTGATGACCAGGAATGCGCGTTCGCTGCATGCTGGTGGTCAAGATACCCGTTGAAGCCGTGGGTGCTGGCCGGCTGTGTGAGTCGCCTCACGAAAGCTTGCGGGAGTGATGATGATGATGACGTCACGCCGAAGTAATTGCTCGAAGGCTGCGCTGACGTTCATACTCGGGGTCACCAATTTAGGGGTATGAGGAACAGGGTGTAAAGTTCACTCATCCACCATAGAAAAGGGAGGATCCTCCGACCAGACGGCTGTTGTGTCTGGCGGGCAACTGCCCACAGTTTGAAGTTGAAATCTTGTATGTATGTCGATCGCTCGGTAAACTCTAACTGCGCGATGCAGGATTTGTGTGACGTCATGTCTTTGAAGTATAGTTCGTATGTGGCGGTGTAACCGCTACAAGTGTTTGATTTATTTTTTGTTATGTATTTTTGTAGTGTACAATAAAGTATATATAAATAAATAAATATCCACCTGTAGGTAAGGAGCGACGGAGATGCCGCCTGGCGGGGACAGACCGCCCCGAGATGTCGTGAAGAAAGCGGACAGTAGTTAGCGTCGTGGCGCGCCTACAGAAATATTCATAGCAACCAATCACACCGACGCATTTTGCTTAACAAAATGTGGTCGTTTTCATTACGCCGTCCGAGGCGAACCAAATCGAGGGGCCCATATTAAATTCCATATTAGATTCTACAACAAATTGGATAACTCAACACAACCTAGAAATTAACTTAACCACGCTTGCCAAAAAATACCAATAAATATAAACTTTAGCTTTAAAAATCTGTCAAATGTGATGATTTCATGAAATCATGACATTTGACACCTTTGCTAACTTATGGAGTTGTATTGCTGATTGTAATGATTATAATTATGAAAAGCCATATTTGTTCCTGTCGCGAATCATATTTTAATCAACATAAAACCTGTCACTGGTGCCGATTCCCTTGTTCACAAACTAAACTAAATTTATGTTTAGTGCATCTTTTTCTTTCTATTCCATTAAGAAAAGGACAGAAGATAAATTTTAGTTTAGTCCTGTCAAATTAATCAGCGCCTGTCACTACTCCATACAAGTGTAGACGTGATTAAAAACTTGCCTACTAAAATTATGTCAATTTACGTCAAGCGCTGATTTATTTGACAGGACTAAACTAAAATTTATCTTCTGTCCTTTTCTTAATGGAATAGAAAGAAAAAGATGCACTAAACATAAATTTAGTTTAGTTTGTGAACAAGGGAATCGGCACCAATGTAAAATAGTGTATCTTTATACTAACAACATATTTGTCGGCGCGAGACGATGGTGTCAACTCACACCTCGTCCAGTTCTTATCAGCGTGAGACGAAGATGTCATTCACACCTCGTCTAACTCTCAAGACCATGGTGGTCTTTGTTAGCGCTTTAAAAAAATTAAAATATGTGCATACTCAAAGTATGAAATTTACTGCTATAAATACTAATTTTCCGACAACTTATATGCGAATACAAATAAAGAAACGACCGAATAAAATACTGAAACGACCTTTTTTTTTTGGAAGCTTTATTATTATCCAATCATTATATTAATCACAATTATGGACCCTGTCGGGAACAGCATAGATAAAGTAGGAGAGAGAAGGAACAGCAGGGGGATGCGCTTAGGTAGCCCGCGAAATTCAAATTTTCTTAAGTTTTTGCATTTTGCAGGTCATTGGTGCCGATTCCCTTGTTCACAAACTAAACTAAATTTAAGTTCAGTGCATCTTTTTCTTTCTATTTCATTAAGAAAAGGACAGAGGATAAATTTTAGTTTAGTCCTGTCAAATTAATCAGCGCCTGTCACTCTCCATACAAGTTTAGACGTGATTAAAAATATGCCGACTAAAATTACGTCAATTTACGTCAAGCGCTGATATATTTGACAGGACTAAACTAAAATTTATCTTCTGTCCTTTTCTTAATGAAATAGAAAGAAAAAGATGCACTGAACTTAAATTTAGTTTAGTTTGTGAACAAGGGAATCGGCACCATTATGGTACTTACGCAATAAAGAATTTGAGATTTGATTTAGATTGATCGTAAATGGTTGTAAATTTGTGTGTCAGTGTGTATGCACAGAGCGCCAGCGGAGGTGTAGTTCTGGTATGCTTCACTTTATTGTTCGCAGCACTATGTCTTGGTTTTTAGGGTTCCGTAGTAAACAAGGAACCCTTATAGTTTCGTCATGTCCGTCTGTCTGTCTGTCTGTCCGTGGGTCTAGCTCCAAGACCCTTACTAGAAAGCTGTAATTTGGCATAGGTATACATATTAATTACGCCGACAAGGTGGTAAAACAAAATAATGAAAAACATTTTTGTTTAGGATACCTCTCCTACACGTAAAGTGGTGATGTTTTATTTTTTTATTCTTTATTGCATGGTGTGGGGTATCATTGGAAAGGTCCTTCAAAAACATTGTGAGTTTGGCAACACAATTTTTGGATTCAGGGATCCGTTTGCGAAATATTAAGCTTTGAATTGCTAATTTTTGTTAAAGTCAAGTGTCCCCCCCCCCTGCCAGCTAAATGGTTGATTTTGGATATGTGAAAAAATCACAGCAGTAGTTTATATACTTAATGAAATTAAAAGGAAAACTATCACAGCTAAGTAGGCTCTACAAGTTAACGAGTAATAATCGACCAACTTAACTTTGCAGTTGTAAAAACATGTTTTCCTATACATTCCGTACGACACGCACTTGGCCGGTTTTTTATTTATTTAGTCTGAGGCGTATTTCGCGCAAACCTACATACTACGCTGTTATCCCATATTTTATCAAATGTGTTTCAAGTTCGACGCGATCTAAAACTGTAATCTAATTTCGTCTGCGATTGCGTCAGGTAAAGAGCATTAGGCCATTCTCGTGTCAATCGAAAATACACCTTATACTTAGGCAATAAGGTTGAAAGTCGTAAATATGAAAGATACATAATGAATTTGGTCCCTCCGCTTCCTGTGTCATGTCATTTAACGAAAGAACATGTTATTTTCACTGATAACCTTGAATAATATATAGAAAGTACCCATGAGGAAGTAGAATCATAATCATAGTGAATTTATAACCGGTAGAATAAATTTAGAATTAAAATCTTTGAAAATGGAACAAGTTCGTTAAAAAAAAAGAAAATCGTTGGAGAAATGAGACTGAGGAACTTTATAATCTTCTTATATATAAAATTCTCATGTCACAATGTTAGTTACCTTACTCCTCCGAAACGGCTTTACTGATTTTTACCAAATTTTATATGCATATTCAGTAGGTCTGAGAATCGGCTACTATCTATTTTTCATACCCCTAAGTGATAAGGGTTGTCCACCCCAAACAAATAATTGGCAAAACAACGTTTGCCGGGGTCAGCTGGTAATAAATAAAGATGGCCCGACTTACTTGTCATAGGTCGAGGGTTCGAACCCAGGCAGGCACATTACTTTGCGTAATTTAATTATTTCATCAACACTACTCTCAAAGCGGTGAAGGAAAACATCGTGAGGAAACCGGCATGTCGTAGAACCAAAAATTTGAAGACGTGTGACGTGACATCCACCAACCCGCATTGGGCCCGCGTGGTGGATTACGGTCCAAACCCCACAGAGAGGCATGTGTCCCAGCAGTGGGAACGTTATAGGCTAATTACGGCCTCAAGATGAATGTACATAAAGCCGATTTAGCCACTTCCTCCGATTAAAATATCTGTCAGATAACTTAATATATACCTATTCCATTGTTAATTTATCTGGAAGATAATGCTTATCCAGATACTGACTGTGAGTGAAACAAACTCTTTCAATACACACAGCTACACATCAAGCTATACAAATCCAGTATAAGCTGGCCTCGCATTGTACGGAAATCCTTACACAATGCGAGATCAGCATTAACTGGAATTGTTTAGCTTGATGTGTAGCCGTGTGTACATTTACTTGCCAAGTCATCCTAAACTATTATAATTATCATCACGAACACCTAAAATAAGATGTTTATTTTCGTTCTTCATTAATTTCATCTCACATTAGCGTAGCAATAAATAAAAAGTAATTAGTTTAATTTAATAACACTTTTGGCAGAAGCAGCCAAACGTCAACATGTCTGGCTGGTCTTAAAGACACTCCTTGAACTATCTATGAGTTCAACGATCATCAGGCCTATTACTTCTTTAGTTCAAGCCATTATCACCCTTAACGGCTAAAATTTTGAGACTGTAGTCCCCTGAAAAGCAAGATCATAATTTTTCAGGAAAACTTTAGGTGATTTTCAACCTTTGAAGTTTGAGTTTAGAGTTGATTTTACTTTGTGTTTTGTTTTTTATTCCTATGCTTGACTGACAGTTGCATTGCTGTCTCCTTATTCGGGTTTCATTGTATTTGGCGTGCGTCAGTCTTAGTTTTGATAGCGTGATAATAACTAGAGCTCTCATAATGTAAGTAATATTTTTTTATTAATTACCTACTTACATAAAGTGTTACCTATCTATACCTACGCCTGCAAAAAATTCGGGAGCACCGCGTGAAGTTGACGTTTTATAATGACAGTCTTTTTTTTTTCGTGAGAAAATCCCACGAGTTTAGGCCGTGTGGAAGGGGTCCATCAGATAAAAAAATATTGTAGTGACGCTAATGCCAAAATAATTGTAATTTCTGGAGAAATAGGTATTATCTATTTACAGTTTTTTTTATCACAAAAAGTTACAGCAATGGAAAATGTCGTTCATTTAAAAATATTGACACTTAGGTAATTTATCTAAAAACATGAAAAAGGCAATTAATATCTAACATCATCAATACATAGAATCTGGTATCCATAGTATATTCGTAGCCAACTTTTCGAACAATTCAAGCGCATCAAACGATTTTCTGCCCCATAATTTTCTTATTACACATTTACAAAGCTCATCCAGCCGGAATACGCAGATCCGTGTTTACAGAATCTTGAATCACATCATCGACAACAATATCTCATACACGTCATGGATAAATAAAACATCCGTAATTTGAAAGCACGCGACCATACACGCGAGTCGCGACCAATTTTCCGAACGATCTCTCAACGCGGGAAAACTTAACCTCAAAAAATAACAATCGTCTATTCTTACTTTCCATTGTGTCGAAACAAGGCTGAGATTCGTGAAAAATAAATCTTTTATTCTAGAAATATTGATCGTTGTAAACATATGAACTCCAGAAATAAATGTTACATCTCCAGCGAAGCCAGTGCCAACTTTTCCCGCCCTTTCTAGTCAGTTAACACGCAAAAACCGCGCTAGATGGTCAACCGGAAAAATAACCTGTGCTGAAAATACTTGTGCCTGATAAATTAAAATTTAAAAAATAATTTGACACACATTTGCGCGGTAAATCATAATAATTGTTTTCTTCGTGCAGTGACAACAAATTATACAGCCATGGGTGACTATGAATACCAACCGAGAGAAATAATATCAAGGATAGAAAATATCACGGAGCAAGATGACAAAAACTTAGCGGGAGCCACGAAGGAAATAAGGAACGACTTAACAGTTTTTATACCAGAAAACCCTTTCCCGGACATCGAAGTCGATGCGTATCCACCTTTAAAATTCTCCTGGGTGATTCCGAAAAAAATTGCAGCCATGGCCTTTCCTAGGAATAAAGAGAATTTGAAATTTTTAATTGATCAGGGTATTTCGGTTCTGGTAACACTGACAGCTGGTAAAAAACCTCCAGTGGACGATATGCCCAGGCTGAGGTGGACAGAAATACCGGTAGAAGAATTTGAAGCACCCAGCATAGATCAAGTAAAGCAATTCATCGACGTATGTAAGAAAGCCGACAAAAATGGTGAGGTGAGTGTTAAAATAAACTATTTTATACGTTTATATTTGAATCATCACTTCATCACGCTAGCTGCCTAAAGAGAGGCACTAAACAGATAGAATTGTCACCAAAATCTAGTTTCAAAAGACGATTTTAGCCTTCATTAGACTGGGGTAGTCCTATACAAAAGGCTCTGACGCTGTTTTAAAAAAAAAGATCGGACAGTGACCTCATCTATCATACGCTGGCCTGACATTCTAATTTTAAATGTAGAAATGTCAACACACTGGGTCAGAGTCTTTATAGTCAGCCTCAAAAAGATGAAAAGAATTAATTTAATCTTTGTTCCATATTATTGGAGGTATCAATCAATGTGTAGCCAGTAGCCACAAAACAAATTACACATTGAGGACTTCATTGTAGCGATAAATTGATTGAAGTATTATGGAACACAAATTGTAGGCAATCAAATGATTTTTTTTTGTCTTGTTTTCGGGACTGAATATGTATCTACAGGCAAATCATGCTAGACTTGTAAAAGCCTAGGGTTTTATTATCAATGGGTGCCCACACTTTCTTATTCGTGCGGTTTTTGACTAACCTGGAGTCAGTATTTTTATACTGCCCTTGGCTTCATCAGCCGTCGAGATGTATCTCTCGGTTCGAAGAAAACCGATAGGGAAATCGTGGCCCCCCTGGCAAAACGGCAACTGAAGGAACACGGGTGGGTTTTAGTCAGTAAGAGTCTAACACGCCCTCCCGCTCCGCCCAGAGCGGGAGAAGTTATTTGATGATTTCCCTCTCAAAAAAAAAAAGGCATACTGGTTTCCTCACAATATTTTCCTTCACCGTTTTTGAAGCAAGTGATAAATATACAATACGCATATGAATCCGAAAAGTCAGAGATGCATGCCTTGGGTTCGATATCGAGATCTATGACCTGGCAGTCAGACCACTAGGCTGAAAACACATTGTTACTAATATAAGATTATTTGGTATAAAAGGCAACCAAGTCTGCTATTGACAACAAATTTTTCTTAAATCTGTTTTTACGAAGTCTGGCGATTTTAAAGTTGCGAATGTTTATCTTGTTCCGGCCACCCAGTATATGTACCTAACATATACTGGGTGGCCGGAACATTGAGGCCAAAAAAGAAAAAAAATTTTTTGAGAATTTTCGACCTGACCAGCTTAAAAAAAAAAACCGGCCAAGTGTATGTTGGACCACGCACAATGTAGGGTTCCGTAGTTGGGATGAATTTATCCGAAGAACAAACTTAACTTTGTAGTTGAAAAAAAAAAGAAAATCTTACAGAATGTATGGGAGAATATGTTTTTACAACCGCAAATCTAAGTTGATCGACTATTACTCGTTAACTTGTAAAGCCTACTCAGCTGTGATAGTTTTCCTTTTAAATTTGTTACCTATATAAGCTACTGCCGTGAATTTTTTCACATATCTAAAACCAAACATTTAGCTGGCAGGGGGGGGGGACACTTGACTTTAACAAAAAAAATCACTTTAAAGCTTAATATTTCGCAAATGGATCTCTAAATTCAAAAATGGTTTTAGCATACTCATAATGTTTTGAAAGACCTTTCCAACGATACCCCACACCAAGGGATAGAAAAAAAAACATTTCCACTTTACGTGTAGGGGAGGTACACTAAAAAAATTTTTTTTTTATGATTTTATTTTACCACTTTGTCGGCGTGATTAATATATATACCCATGCCAAATTACAGCTTTCTAGTACTAAGCGTCTCTGAGCTAAGCCGCGGACAGACAGACAGACAGACAGACGAACATGACGAAACTATAAGGGTTCCTTGTTTACTACGGAACCCTAAAAACAAAAATAAGTAGAAATCTGACGAGTTTTTTTTTGCAACTCTATCTTCATGAGAAACATTTTTATGCATAAAATAATCAGCTTCGTAACTGTGATAAAAGTTATGAAAATGTTGGTCTAAAGTTAAAAATTTACGTTCGATGAATTAGGACGTCATTTTTTAAATTAAAATTCAATGAAATTATTTAATTATTATTTTTTTATTTTCATTTTTAATTGAGCTCTTTCTTGAGCCCTACTTGAAAGTAGGGCTCAAGAATGCGCCATGCAGACTCTCAGCTTTCATCATCATTAAAAAAAGTTTTACTTAATGTGGCCACTTCGGCCAATCGGCCTTCAAAAACAGCGAGGTGGAAAATTCATAAAATTAGACATAGTTAGAAATAATTAAGATGCATAATATTCAGAAACGTTAACGTAGAATGACATTGGTGCCGATTCCCTTGTTCACAAACTAAACTAAATTTAAGTTCAGTGCATCTTTTTCTTTCTATTTCATTAAGAAAAGGACAGAAGATAAATTTTAGTTTAGTCCTGTCAAATTAATCAGCGCCTGTCACTCTCCATACAAGTTTAGACGTGATTAAAAACTTGCCGACTAAAATTACGTCAATTTACGTCAAGCGCTGATTAATTTGACAGGACTAAACTAAAATTTATCTTCTGTCCTTTTCTTATTGAAATAGAAAGAAAAAGATGCACTGAACTTAAATTTAGTTTAGTTTGTGCACAAGAGAATCGGCACCAATATCCAATTAGCGACTAAAATGTTTTTCACCCGACATAAATAAACAACATCTATTTCAGTTATAGGTATTTACCTGAGCAAGTACGAATTGCGTCTCGCATGTGCCAAATAAATAACGAGGATCATTAAAATTGTGGCTAAATGCCATAATTATTTTACTGGATTAGCCATAAGTGCTTCTCCATTTTAGTAAATGCGTGATGCCCGTCATCTGTTTTTAAAGGCGGCACGGTACGCTAAAATTATTAAAATAACATTAAGTAGGTACGAAATTAGTGACATGAAATGGCATAAAATTAAAGGGCGACTTTTTTACGTTCGTGACTGGTCCCACGGTTCATGCGGGCGGGAAACTGACCGTCCCGCCAAGCGGGTCCCACGAAAAAGTCATCCTATATAATTTTATGTAACTAATTTCGTAATGTAATTTTGGCTTTATTTTCATACCCTTAGCACTCACATTTCGTAGATATCGTCACGAGGTGACTTGAACATACCGCGGAATGCTGTTCAAATGGTCCAAACAAATGCAAGAGTAAGGTATGAAACTGCTGCCCTTTACGGGGCACCGGTGCGGGCACGTTCATTGAGGCTGCGGCCAGCCCGCCGGTTGAACGTGTCCCAGAGGGTCATGGCTATCCGGTTGACCCGAGGATACCGCACGGTCTCCTGCGAGGCGGCGAGCCTCCTTGCCGGATTACCGCCATGGGATCTGGAGTCAAAGGTCCTCGCGCACATCTGGGAGTGGCGCGAGGAGGCGAAACGCCGGGGCTTAACTCCAATGCCGCAAGAAATCGCGGCACAGCGGACAGAGCTCCGGCGGGATCTCATGGCGTCATGGAGAGTGCGATTGTCGCAACCCAGCGCTGGGCACGCCATAATTGCGGCGATAAGACCCCTCTTTGAAAAGTGGCTTGAGAGGCGCCACGCCTGACGCAGGTCCTTACCGGACACGGCTGCTTCGGGAGGTTCCTGTTCAGGATAAGGCGGAAACACCCGGGTGTCACCATTGTGTAGATCGGCCTGAGGACACGGTGGAGGTTTGCCCGACTTGGGCGGAGCAACGCCGTGTCCTCGTAGAGGCGATCGGCCATTGGTTCAGGCCATGGTACGGAGCGAGAGGAAATGGCAGGCCGTCACCTCCTTCTGCGAAACAGTAATGCTCGCGAAGGAGGAGGCGGAACGCGTGAGGGAGAGGCAAATTTCGCGCCCTCACGCCCCTAACCGCCGCAGGAGGAGACGCCCGGGGCGGGAATCGCGAGCCGATTTCCGGCCACCGTAGGCGCGGGCTTGCGGACGGTGAGCAATGGGTAGCTCGCCGTCCGATATGGACCAAGCCCGGGTCGACGACGCGTTGTGTTCCACGCGCGCCTCAAAGAGATGTCAGCAGAATTGACGGGGTCCGCTAGGACCAATGCCTGCCGGGGGGTTCGAAGAAAACCGATAGGGAAATCGTGGCCCGCGGCAACAGGGCAACCGAAGGAACACGGGTAGGTTTTAGTCAGTAAGAGTCTGACACGCCCTCCCACTCCGCCCAGAGCGGGAGAAGTTATTTGATAATTTCCCACCCAAAAAAAAAGGTATGAGAACTGCTATGTGAGCCCAAAATTAGCAGTAAAATATCACATTAATGGAATTCTGATTATTAAGGTTCTCCAACTATTTCAATTCAAATTGTGAATTTATCTTGGTTAATGACATGCGTGAAGGAAAATATCGTGAGGAAAGGAAACCTAGACTTAAAGCTATTATTATACCTAAGTCTGCCTGCCTGTCTATTGTAAATATATCATTCATTAATTCAATCATTCATTCTGAAATCGCCAACCTGTCTTGAGCAACCGTGGTGATCAATACTCTTGCCTTCTCTGTAAGAGAAGATGCCTTTGCCCTGCAGTGGTATTATCTAATTATCTGTCACGATGCCTCATTGAGGTGGATAACAATTAAAATTCTATTGTGTTTCGTTAATGACAGTTGAAATGTTATAATAGGCTTGGTATTATTATTGTCTCATAACCATGGTAATGTAACTCCGCAGGTGATGGGCGTCCACTGTCGTCAGGGCAGGGGTAGATCGGGCGTGATGCTGGCCTGCTACCTCATACACTTCCACCGATTCCTACCAGACCAAGCCATGAACTCCATCAGGATGATCAGGCACGGTGAGACGAGATATTATTTATTTTACTTGGGTAAAAACGGACTTGCTAACCGATTTAAACAACAAGAAGGTTATCTGTGCAACAAGTTTGAGAAGAGGATTGAAGTCTAAGGCCGTAATCCCGGCGGCAGCAGGCAGTGGGGCGGCGACAGAGTGGCGACAGAGCGGCGCGATCAAATGCATAAGTTTTATATGGAACTGTTCTCGATGGCAGTGGCGCAGTGAGCGAGAACAGTTCCATATAAAACTATGCATTTGAACGCGCCGCAGTCTCATTCCGACCTCGCCGCCAAGGTCCTCTGCGATCGCGACCGCGACCCCGAGTAAATGAGACTCCCCCCGACCCTTGCTCGAAAACGAGGTGCCAGCAGTTGTTGCAGCTGAGCACGTAGCTTTAAATACCCCGTATAATAATCAAGATGAAAATCTATGTTTTATCCAGCCTGTCCCTTCTTGCTGTCCTCCCCTCAGCGACGCCCTAAGCCGAGATTCTTACCACACAGGGGGTGCCCTTAACAAGCGTTGGCCTAGTTTTAATTTAGAATTTTGTGTTTGCCCCTGACTGAAGGCTTATAAGTGTAGAAGCTTAAGCCAACCACAGAAAAGTCCGGTTAAGCAGCCATGACTTCATAGGTCAACTGCGAGATACACTAGTTAAAAAAAAAAAAATAAGCAAGGTTGTCGCTGCTACCCCGCTGCCCGCTCCACATTCTCGTTGGGACGTCTCGATGAGAAAATTTGCCGAGAAGAACAAGAAGAGAGAACAACAAGAATATAGTCAAATATTCCCTCTACGCTCTTGTATTTGGCAAGTCGCGTGTAATTTTGCAGAGAATGTGGAGCGGGCTTTAAGCTTTGACACTCCCCAATACAAAACACCCAAATTCTTATCCTAAAACATGATTTATGACTCCAACTCCAAGTGATCGTAATAAAAGGCAATAAATTATACCATTGTCAGTTTGCTTGGCACACCGTGAGAATCGAGACTGGATATGTCCATCAATCTATCAGAGTTGGATACATGGTAAAAGTGGTTTTTGCTATCTACGTGGTCAAATTAAATTAGCTAGCAAAATCCAGTAGCCGTGGTGGGTATATCGATATCTAAACACGATAAAACAAAAAAACCGGCCAAGTGCGAGTCGGACTCGCGCACGAAGGATTCCGTACCATTATCTATAAAAACGGCAAAAAAATCATGTCTGTTGTATGGGAGCCCCCTTAAATATTTATTTTATTACTTATTATTAAAGTAAAAATACAACTGAGTATTTTGTGAATATTTCAAGTGCCTACCTGTTGCCATTATTGATATCGAGCAAAAAAGGGCAAAAAAATCGCGTTTGTTGTATGGGAGCAACCCTTAAATATTTATTTTATTTTGTTTTTAGTATTTGTTGTTATAGCGGCAACAGAAATACATAATTTGTGAAAATTTCAACTGTCTAGCTATCGCGGTTCTTGAGATACAGCCTGGTGACAGACAGATGGACGGACAGACGGACGTACAGACAGCGATGTCTTAGTAATAGGGTCCCGTTTTTTCCCTTTTTGTACGGAACCCCAAAAAAGATAATAATTTGAGGAATTTTATTTTTTGGGGTTACCTGTAGTTTAGTCACTTGAAATACCAGTTTAAAAAAACCGGTCAAGAGTGAGTCGGACTCGCGCACCGAGGGTTCCGTACCATTTTAAATCATCGGCGAGGCCTTTATTCGTCAGAGAATTTTATTAACACTGCGGTGTAGAATATTGCAGTTTTAGGTCAGCGCCATCTCTTGACCGAAAGTAGAACTAATGTAATTTAGGTTGATGATTTCCGAAAAAGTGTGCTATTTAGAGACATCGTTTTATTTTTCCTGTAATTTTAACATAAACTTCTATCACAGTTTTTTTTTAGTAATTTAAAATTTTTACGTGATGGGTTTCAATATTTAACACGTAAAAACAAAAACTAAACCACTATACATTGTGGGCTTCTGACAAGCCCTAAATACGATAAGTATTCGTATCTACCGGTGGTTTTTGATGCTTTCCGAAAAATTTTGTAGTAAATTTCACACCCTCGATGGATGGCGTGATTGTTGTTATAGGAGAAGCTTTTTACTCAAATAGCGTCCCGAATAGGGTTACCATTTCGAAATTTGAAAAGTCCTGACAAAAAGCCTGACATTTGCAAAAAAGTCCGTATTTTTAACTTTTGAATCTTATTTTTTCAGTATTTTTTTTCTTTCGTTAGTAAAATCTACTTTAATCGAAAAGTCCGGACAAATGAGAAGGCCGGACATTGTCTGTCTGGACAAATCCGGACGGATGGTCCCAAAACAAAACGAAACCGGTAACCTAACCTTGTCCTATTTTCTTTAAACCTTGACCAAAAATCAAAACACCTATATACAGGGTGTCCGGTAAATAATGGATAACCTTGAAATAGCATATAATAGACCATACAAAAATAAAATACATCCCAAGTAGTACCTAAGATTTTTAACTAACTTTTTTTACCTTATTTTCCACTTTTCTTCACCAAGACCACAAATGAATTAATTCCATCAGTTAGTTGTTGTTGTAATATTGTACATTGACTATGCCGACAGAGAAACAGTAAATAATGTGACGAGAAATTGAGCAGTATTAAAAAAAAAAATCGTATCTTATGTACTACTTGGGATGTATATTTTTATTGTATTTTTTTTAGAACGGCCATAATGTCTATTAGATGCTATTTCTAGGTTATCCATTATTTACCGGACACCCTGCATATATACCGGGTGTTTTTTTTACCATCTCGAAATTTTTACAGGCTGTTCTACCCATGAATATAAACAACTTTCACTATGGGAGCAACTCTGAAATCATGAAAAAAAAATCAGCTGTTTATACAAAAGTTCAATACCTACTTGACCAAAATGTATGAAACAGTTGATTTTTTTTTTTCGTGATTTCAGAGTTGCTCCCATAGTGAAAGTTGTTTATATTCATGGGTAGAACAGCCTGTAAAACATTTCGAGATGATAAAAAAAATCATTCGGTATACTGAATTTTATGTCAACTACCAAAATATTGACTATAGCAATTAACATTGTCGGATCTACATTTTTGCGATTTTTAAATTTATAATTTATTTTAAGACCTTTAAAGCAATAATTTAAAAATCGCAAAAACGTAGATCCGACAATGTTAATTGCTACAGTCGACATGTTCGCCACCTTTTGGAAGGCGGAAGACCGGACACCATACAACAACCATACACCGGACACCATAAAAAAGATGTTGTAATCAATTGCGAGAGCACAAAGTCGTTTACTGCGTAAATCATCGTAAATTATATCGCAAGACTTTGATCATAAAACATTCTGTATTTTACATTGAAAACTATTTCGATTCATGAATATAATAGGATTGACTTCCGGTTGGCCGTATTGACGTCACTGTAGTATTTACGGACCACTCACTATTATGTATGCGCTGGAATAAACGATCTTGAGGGAAACTGCAATTATTACTGTGCTTTATAATTCAACTAGCTTTTTCCCGCGGCTTAGCTCGCGTGGAAATCGGAAATTATCCCATGGAAACCGAGCGCTGAGTGCAGACTCTATGTCCAGCGCTCGGTGTGGCAACACGCCGTGTTCGAGTTCGCAACAAGTCCATCGTCATCCTGAGGATGCCTCGTTGAGAAGTGAAACACGTGTCGATTTATTTCAGGAGTTTTTTATAACTCTTTAGAAATAGCTAAGCGGAACAGGTTACTAAACATGCCACGTCTTTTGTATTTTAAAATGGATTTCCGCAAGGTCACGCCTGAATCAATGAACTAAATCAACACGTGTTTCACATCTCAACGAGGCATCCTCAGGATGACGATTGACTTGTCGTGAACGCGAACACGGCGTGTTGCCACACCGAGCGCTGGACACAGAGTGAGCCATACCGCCCGACAAACCCACTTATATTGTATTTTATAATGGATTTCTGCAAGGTCACGCATGAATCAATTAATTATTCGTAGTACTATTAGTAGGTACTTATGGGGAAGTTACTACAGTACAATGTAACCTTTTTTATTGGTGTTACAGGATCCTTAGACGCCGAGGAACACGAAGAAGCAGTGGGCAGATACTTCGAGTACCTTTCGGAAGATAACCCTGTGAAGTTCGGTGTAAGCGGTGACGTCATGGAGGAGTTTGTACAAGCGGCCAAGGAGCTCACTAAGAGTGCACTCGGTTAGACTACTGTGATCTGTTAAACTGTGTACCTGACATTAAATATTATTTGTTTGTTTTATGATTGATTTTTTATTTCTGCTTGTTTCCCAAGATAACATAACAGCCTGTGCACACGATGCGTTGCGGCGCCGTACCGCAACGATTTCGCCGCATTGGCGGTCACACGGGTGCTGCGGCGCCGCGACGCATAGCGTAAAAATTGTCATCTGTCAAACGTCTATGTTTTTGACAACGCACAAACAACTGAGCGGTGCCGCTCCGATGTCGCAACGCGTACACCCCTCCCCGCCTCGTTTCGCGGACTGCAAGTCCGGTGTACTGCAGTGCGACGCCGGAACGCACCGTGTAGCATACCATTGATATTTGTATGTAGAACGCCGCAGCGACACCGCTCTGGCGCCGCGCCGCCGCCGCCGCTACGCATCGTGTGCGCAGGCTCTTACATAACATCACGCCTGTAATCCCCGAAGGGCTGGGCAGAGGTGTACCTATAGTACACCCACATTTCGCCAGATATGTTTTAAGTCCCCAGTGGCGGAGCAAGATCAAAATTTGATGTGGGCGAGGTACATTTCGCGAGGCCCTCTGGTGCCGCAAGAAGACGAAAACAAAAATACAGTTGAACAGTTCGCACCTTTAAAGTAAAACCGTTACTAAATGAAAATTTTCATGAATTGAGTTATCAATGCCATCTATCTAAAGCACGTATTTTAAATAGAATGGCATGATAACTCAATTTATAAAAAAAAATCGTTTAGTTACGGTTTTACTTTAAAGGTGCGAGTTGTCAAAATTTTAGGTAGGTATAGGTCGAGTTATAGGATAGAACGTTCAGAAATATTGCGGGTCTATGAATACCATTTTTCTATTCAGGGATCCGTTTGCGTAATATTAAGCTTTAGCACGTTTAGTGCTGGACCTGGAGGGCTCATGTCATTATAGTTGTCGTTTTAGGACGAATAAATTTTTTTCGACGCGTTCACGTCTTTTATGTAATGAATAAACCTTCGAGGTGCGAGGCCCCTCGGACCACGAGGCCGTAGGCGGTGGCCCACGTCGCCCACGCCTTACGCCGCCTCTGAGTCCCATGTAAGAGGGGGCAAGTTATATGCAGAGGCTGCTGCTGAGAAATTCTTGATGGAAAAACCCAATAACAAATTTGCTCGACCTGGGATTCGAACCCAGGACCTCAAGCTCAGCAGTAGCGCTTGCGACCACTAAACCAACGAGGCAGTCCCTTAAGATAAGACCCCTACAATTATTGTACCTATTTTTAACTAGATCTGCTTCAACGCTGTAGTTAGCGCAGAGAGTTGAAATCTAACAGTGTGTTTTTTCAACGCGCTGGGACGAGAGTGCGTCCCACCGCGTTGGATTCTCAACGCTCGGTTGGAAAAGTTGAAAATCCAGTGCTCTGTAAAATCCTACCGCGATTTTATTACGTCCGTGCGAACGTCGGCTTGTAGCTGCTTCCCGCTGTTTCATCCAGTATCAAATTCTAGATACCTATTACTATTTCTCGCTGTTTCACTTGCATCTCAGGTGTTCGGTACCCTAATTGCGTAACTTATTTTCGAAAACAATTTTGCGAAATTTGTTTCATTTTGACATTTCAACAACATTCATTGCGTTATTTACGTTGTTGAACAGAGTTTTTTTCCAACTTATGAAGCAATGGATTAGAAATCTGTTTCAAATCGAAACAAATTGTGATTGTGTTGTATTACGCAATTAGAGCACGGGTCGGCACTTTCGAATAGGCAATATTCGGCGTAACAGCAAAGCCGACCCGAAGCAATTCCTATAACAAATTCGCCTTCCATTCGGTTCGTGCCGATTGACAAGCTTCGTACGTCATCTAATACCCTCGGTGAATCATGTTCGGGTCGGTTCGGCACAATTCGAATTAAGCTGAGCGACTTTTCCCGAACATAATTATACCTGCCCACATTATTCGATTTAGCCGCCCAGCTGTGCCGAAAAATGCCCACCCGAACGATGTAGCACACCTAAGATGCAAGTGAAACAGCGGGCAATAGTAATAGGTATCTAGAATTTGGATACGAACACAGTCTATGAATTACTTTTTATTCGGGTAGGTACTGAGTATTCATAGACCATGTGATAAATCCATAAGTACCTATGTAAAGCCAAAGAAATTAAATTTTAAGCAAATTGCTTACCCACTGAAATTGTCCGTCTTGTAGATTATTAGAAAACATTGGACACATATTTTTTTCTTTTTTGACGTAATCAAAAGATTACGGCGATACATTTAGTTAAAATGTGTGACGTCACGTCTTGCTAGATTTAATACTGCGTTGTGACGTAGCGAGTCCCCACTCTCCAACTTTAATGCGTGTTTTCTAAGTTATTTTTGATTAATATGATAAAGCAAAAAATACGTGTCTAATATATTTTTATTATCTGAAAGACGGACTAAATAGAGTATCTTTTTTTACCTAGAACACAGGCCTATTGTCCGTATATTCAAATCACAACTGTCATTCTTTGGCAGTTGTATGAAATGACTAAAACACGGCCAATTGACGTAGGCGTACCAATTTGCTGACTTAATAATTAATTTGCCTGACTGTACCTGGCAGTGGCGTAGCGAGGGGGGGGGGGCGGAGGGGCGGACCGCCCCGGGCGCCACCATTAGAAGGGCGGCAAAAAAATATATTTTGTGTGGTCACTGGCTAGACAATTAATTTTTCAACACACTTGCACATATTAAATATCCCTCCCGCCCAAAACAGTTGTTGCAAATCACGAGTGGCGGTTGGCCCTTGTTTGTGTTTAGACGTGTACAAGCACGGTGTTAAGGTGTGCGCTCGAGGCGTATGCGGGCACGCACACTGTTACACCATGCATGTACACGTCTAAACACAACCAAGGGCCGACGGTCGTGCGGTGGCCCTTTACGGGGCGCCGGTGTGGGCGCGTTCATTGAGGCTGTGGCCAGCCCGCCGGTTGAACGCGTCCCAGAGGGTCATGGCCATCCGGCTGGCTCGAGGATACCGCACGGTCTCCTGCGAGGCGGCGAGCCTCTTTGCCAGATTACCGCCATGGGATCTGGAGGCAAAGGTCCTCGTGCACATCTGGGAGTGGTGCGAGGAGGCGAAACGCCGGGGCTTAACTCCGCTGCCGCGAGAAATCACGGCACAGCGGACAGAGCTCCGGCGCGATCTCATGGCGTCATGGAAAGTGCAAATTGTCGCAACCTAGCGCTGGGCACGCCACAATTGCGGCGATAAGACCCTTCTTTGAGAAGTGGCTAGAGAAGCGCCACGGCGTCCTCACTTTCCGCCTGACGCAGGTCCTTACCGGACACGGCTGTTTCGGGAGGTTCTTGTTCAGGATGAGGCGGGAGGAAACGCCCGGGTGTCACCATTGTGTGGATCGCCCGGAAGACACGGTGGAGGTCTGCCCGACTTGGGCGGAGCATCGCCGTGTCCTCGTAGAGGTGATCGGCAGCGGTGACCTCTCGCGTCTGGCCCTTATTTGGGTTAGGTACGGAGCGAGAGGAAATGAGAGGCCGTCACCACCTTCTGCGAAGCAGTAATGCTCGCGAAGAAGGAGGCGGAACGCGTGAGGGAGAGGCAAAATTCCCACCCTCACGCCCCTAACCGCCGCAGTCGGAGAAAATTGGGCCGACCGCGCTCGTGATTTCCAAGAACTTGTACCAGTAACTTCTTCGTCTGCTGCGATGCCGTTTTAATGGTAAGTTTTAGTTTGTTTTTTTATTACAAGTAATTTAATTGTTTAATTTTTTTATTTACGACGTCAAAAGGGCGGCAAATTATGACTCCGCCCCGGGCGACGGTGACTCACGCTACGCCACTGGTACCTGGGTATATCCAAGCAATAAAATTATACAGGGTGTCAGGGACATCGACGCGAAAACTGAAACCACAAGAATAAAAATTTAGTCTTGTGCTGAAACCATGGATTCAGTACCTACATGATTCTGTACCCTAATTGCGTAACTTATTTTCGTAAACAATTATGCCTAATTTGTTTCATTTTGACAGTTCAACAACATTCATTGCGTTATTTACGTTGTTGAGCAGATTATTTTTTCCAACTTATGAAGCAATGGATTAGCAATCTGTTTCAAATCGAAACAGATTGTGTTGTATTACGCAATTAGGATACTGATCCCTTTTTTTTTAAAGTGAAAACTTCTTTAGCATCGCCGTGATTTGAAAGTCGATGAAACGATAAAGCGACAGTAAAAAGAGACAGACGCAAACTCATAAGATTTAACGTGGGAGAAAATGAGATAGGAAGCATTATACAGTGTTTCTTATGTTCGTGGTTCTCTGAAGCTGAAGAGTTTGTTTGTTTGCTAATCTCAGGAACCACTGGTCCGATTTGAAAAATTTCAGTTTTCTATATAGTTTTCTTTCAGTGTTAGATAGCCCATTAATTGAGGAAGGCTATAAGCTATATATCATCACTCTAAGACCAATAGGAGCGGAGCACCAATGAAGAATGTTTCAAAATCGGGGGGTTTTATTTTTCCTTTTGAGAGCTTCCGCTGCGTGCGCTGCGTAAACGGTTAAAGTTTCGCAAAAATCATGTACGACAGAATTGTTCCCCTTTAAAAGTTCTAAAAAAAAAGTCCGCGACAGCATATGTCTATATCTTTTAAGGTTGGCTCACTATATCCTTTTTTATGCTAACCAAATTTGTTCTAAAATAATGCATTATTTGCGAAGGGGTTTTTATAAACATGATATTAATCCTTATCCAAATAAATACATTACTCATCAGAAGTATTTAATTTAAAACAAATTCGCCCTCATTCGATTTTAATGAATATCTTAGGAGATATCGCAGTTTTAAAATAACATCGCAGTAAAATAATGATCAAGTCATCATAAATGCGCGCGCAGTAGATGTGTATCGAAAATGTAAGCTCTGAGTCTGAATAAATCTATGTAATATACACGAATAAAATATAAATTAATTATCAAACTGTATCACTATGATCATTACTAAAACCTACAATTATCCTCTTCCCGAAATTTTGATTATCTGAAAGCCAAAATTTTTGAAGGTTTCACTTCTACCACGTGTGAATTGCCACCTCGTCACGTTGTCGCCAGAGAGAATCCCGCCAATTTTGGAGTGCGAGAAAAAGTTGAAATGGTCAGAGATAAGGATTAAGGAGTTCGGTGTTCCAACTTTGAAACAGATTCTGAAGTTTATTGAGATTTGTGAACGCGCCGATATAAGAGGAGAGGTCAGTTTTTAAACTATTATTTTCTGAAAAAACGCAATTATTTCTCATTGAAGCAATTTTCCCTTTAGTGGTTTCTAGTGTTCACATTATTTATTTACCTACTAAAAGGTAAGCGAATTGTTGCCTTTAACTCATTTTAGTAACAGCCACTAGATGGCGTTAGTTGCGACACGAACTTCACTGTGTACTCAATGTTTGTCAATAAACCATATTGTTTTTTTTTTTGGGACTAGATTATTGCGAAGTACATGGCATGGAGTTTCATGCAAAATATTGACCACGCTACCCATCATTATTTACACAAAATGATTTGATATACTAATTTTCAGCATTTCATATATGAGTTAATATTCATGATTAAATTATACTTCCGTGCTTCCGTTCCAATTTTAATAAATTGTTTGCTTAATAATTAAGATTTAAAAAAGCGACGAGTTTATCGACTGTTGCTGACCGTACCGATTCGAAACCATTTAACCTTAACAATTTATTCTCAATATTACAGGTGGTAGGTGTCCACTGCAGGCAAGGTCGAGGTCGCACGGGCACCTTGCTGGCATGCTATCTGGTGCACTTCCAGGGAATGGCGCCGGAGCGAGCTGTCCTCACTGTCCGGGTGAAACGACCAGGTAAATTATTTCGTACCTACCTACATTTCCAAATATATATTATTTTTGCTTAGTATATATCGTTGGCGTAGGTGGAGAACTAAATGACAAAAAAAAATCTTGTTTGGAGAAAATTGCGATTTATTTATGCGGCATGATTTGGGTGTTACGAAAATGGTGAAAAGTTAATTTGACCAAAATCGCAATTATTTAGTTCTCCACCTACGCCGACGATATACCTACTCTTGTTGGAGGCAGATTAAATAAACAAAAAAAAAATTGATACTTTAAGAATAACATACTATTAATAATTAAATGCTACTACTTAACTCTTATTATGGACCAAAATTGTCTAAAAGATAACAATAATTAATTAGTCCAAAAAAAAAAAACGATGAAAAACATTGGATATATTTTTTACTATACGGGCCTGTTTTACAAGTGAGGATATCGACAATATATAACGATTATGATCAATAATAAATTTAAATTAAATGTAACTTATTTTATATTTGCACGCCGAAATGAAAGGCAGAATAAGAGAACAATTTTGTACATTTTACCAACCTTCTGTACCTTATTTAGGCAATAAATGATTTTGACTTGATTTGACTAAATTGACCTTCATTTATAGCCAAGTTCAATCAAAAACGAAGAAATAATAACAACAACCAACACCTTTTTTCAGGTTCCTGCGAAACCTACGAGCAAGAAAAGGCCGTATGCCACTACCACGACTGCCTGCGAGGAACTGTCGAGAAACCAGACTACCGCCTAGCCGACGACAAACTTTATTTCGACTTCTCCATGAAATACATGTACAACGACGATGACGAAATATCAATTCGTAAAAAAGAAAAAAATGAAAAAGCGACGGACATAACGGAAATTCAAGATGGCGAGGATTGGGACCATAAAATTATAAATCTCGGCGATCCCAAAGAGAAACATGTAAAAATAAAACTTCCAAGGAAAAAAACTAATGCAATGGTGATCAATCATAAGATTTATTTTTAAATTCAAATAATTGCAATATTTTGCTGGTTTTGTTTATATTATTTTTTCTTTAAATAAAAATATATACATAGTTTATTAATTTTCTTTTAATTATCAACACTTTTAAGCGAATATAATATTATCACAGATGAATACGGATGGTTCGCTCGGGCCAATTCAGTGAGTGTAACGGAGTCAGAAGATCGCGATAGAAAGAGAGGCAACTTCTAGGTGAATATAACTGTAGGTAATTAGCGCTGTGCGACCTGAATTGCACTTTATTGTGTAGTCGCAAGAGTCGCTTTTTATTTAAATGATTTATGGAGTAAACCATGTGTATTCATCTGTGATATTATGAAGCAGTATTATGCCTGAGCGAGCATGTCAGTATATTAAAACAAGGAATTATCAATGCTATCTATCTGCACTGCCAAAAATACTTCAATAAGTACAAAAGTCCATCAGAATTATTTTTACATTGTTTTAATGTAGTTGCACCTTTGTTAATATAATAAAGGTTTAGAAAAAAATATCATATTCGCTACGACATAACAAAATATCTTCCTCTATTTTCAAAAGCATACATGTATATGAAAATTCAACTGAAACTTATTTTAAAATATAAAAAAGCAACAATTTACGCTTTTCTCTGTATATGGCAACCCAGTAGCCCAGGTTGTTGCCAAGGTCTAGGAACAACTGTCAAACTGACAGTATTGTCTTCTCTCTTAACTTTGACGTTAATTCTTTGACCCACAGAGTGCGCCACTATGTTGTTAATCTGGGACATGTCTTGAAAGTTCTGGTGGTTGACCGAACCAAATTGGAGGATTTCATCATGTTCTTGTAGGCCCTGGAAATTGACGGAAAACGTTATTAGTATCTTTGCAAATTTTTGCTAGTATGACTAAAACCGGCGCTTTTTAACGAGTATTAAAAAAGCGCTTGAATAAAACAAATGGGAAACGGGTCATTTGCTAGCACGACATTTTTGAAGTGAAAACTTCTTTAGGCGCGTTGGGCATTTTTGAGATGGGAAAAAACAATTGAACTCGCGACACTGTTACCGACACCTCATTTTTGTAGACGCGATTGTGCTCTTTATTTATATTACTTTACGGATCAATGTTCTATGCAAGTATTTTTCTTCCACTAAGGCGATCTTGTTTAAGTTTTCACTTCTGTCTGTTTTTTTTTTTTATCGTGTGTTGAAAAACCAACCGTGTCAATCAGCCTTTTTTTTTTTTTTCTGGGTGGGAAATTATCAAATAACTTCTCCCGCTCTGGGTGGAGCGGGAGGGCGTGTCAGACTCCTACTGACTAAAACCCACCCGTGTTCCTTCGGTTGCCCTGTTGCCGGGGGCCACGATTTCCCTATCGGTTTTCTTCGAACCCCCGGCAGGCACTGGCCCTAGCGGACCCCGTCAATTCTGCTGACATCTCTTTGAGGCGCGCGTGGAACACGACGCGCCGTCGACTCGGGCTTGGTCCTTATCGGACGGCGAGCTACCCATTGCTCACCGTCCGCAAGCCCGCGCCTACGGTGGCCGGAAATCGGCTCGCGATTCCCGCCCCGGGCGTCTCCTCCTATTGCGGCGGTTTGGGGCGTGAGGGCGCGAAGTTTGCCTCTCCCTCACGCGTTCCGCCTCCTCCTTCGCGAGCATTACCGCTTCGCAGAAGGAGGTGACGGCCTGCCATTTCCTCTCGCTCCGTACCATGGCCTGAACCAGGGCCGGACGCGAGAGATCACCGCCGCCGATCGCCTCTACGAGGACACGGCGTTGCTCTGCCCAAACTGGGCAGACCTCCACCGTATGCTCCACCGTGTCCTCAGGCCGATCCACACAATGGTGACACCCGGGTGTTTCCTCCCGCCTTATCCTGAACAGGAACCTCCCGAAGCAGCCGTGTCCGGTGAGGACCTGCGTTAGGCGGAAGGTGAGAACGCCGTGGCGTCTCTCCAGCCACTCCTCAAAGAGGGGTCTTATCGCCGCGATTGTGGCGTGCCCAGCGCGGGGTTTATTTATTTATTTATTTAAAATAGGTACGCCAACAGCATATATATTGTACATTAAATATTAAAGTTAACAGGTATGAGCTCTTATATATATACCAATTACAGGTGTACACGACATTCACATAAAACAAAGCAACCTTCTCAAATTACATTACATAAAATTAAAATATTCATTAAAATTAAAATGGAAAACAAAATAAAATCATTAAAAAAAAACAGCTTTGACTTAAATCTAAAACAGAACAAAAAACTACACAAATATCATTTAATATAAAATAACTAACGAAAATAAAATAAGCTTAACTAAGTATTGTTTAAATGACTGCGCAAGAGGGTTTTGAATCGCGGCAGGGAACCAAAGAATACATCTAAATCAGGTAGTTCAATCAGGTAGGACAATCGCATCCTCCATGACGCCATGAGATCCCGCCGGAGCTCTGTCCGCTGTGCCGCAATTTCTTGCGGCATCGGAGTTAAGCCCCGGCGTTTCGCCTCCTCGCGACACTCCCAGACGTGCGCGAGGACCTTTGCCTCCAGATCCCATGGCGGTAATCCGGCAAGGAGGCTCGCCGCCTCGCAGGAGACCGTGCGGTATCCTCGGGCCAGCCGGATGGCCATGACCCTTTGGGACGCGTTCAACCGGCGGGCTGGCCGCAGCCACAATGAAGTGTCAATCAGCCCTAAGCCCAGGTTCGTAAGCACGATTTTTTCACGCGATGAATTTGTATGGTGCACTGGATCTTCAACTCTCGGTGTTGAGCAGACCGTTGAGAATACAACAACGTTTATTCCAGAGCGTCAAAAAGGACACTGTTGGATTTTCAACTCTCGGCACTAAGCAGAGCGATGAAAATTAGAGCTAGTGCGTGATAAAATATCTGCTTAGGGTTATGGTGAAATGTCTGCTTCTGAAAATGTTCAGGACACACATTTTTTGCATTAACCATTGGTATATTTTCCATTGTTTGAGTTGCCTTTTTAACCGACTTCCAAAAAGGAGGAGGTTATATGTTCGTAGCGTATGTTTGTTTTTTTTTAATGTATGTCCACCGATATCTCCGTCATTTGTGGACCGATTTAAAAAAATATATTTTTGTTTGAAAGGGTATGCTCTAAAGTTGGTCCCATATAAATTTTATTAACTTTGCTTGGATAGTTTTTGAGTTAGCTGTAATAATATGTATTTTTTTCCCACTTAGTATGTAGATGATATGTTAAGTTCCTGTCACTGGTAGCAGGTAGTGGTATTCGAATGTGTGTGGGGCAGGTACCACAACTAAAAAGTGAAAAATAAAAACTTTTTACAAAAAAAAAAACAACCGACTTTAAGTGTCAGTGTCTTTGGTTTTGTATTTTCGTTTTTTGCCACCGACTTCCGAAATTAAAGTTATTTCTCACTTTGTAGTGTTTTTTTGAAGTCGGTTGTTTTTTTTTTGTAAAAAGTTTTTTTACAAAATACATCTATGGTTGATTCACTTTTACAAGTATTTTAATTCAATGCTGGCAAGATAGAAGAACTATTTAAAATTATTATGAAATGACATTGGTGATGTTCTTCAGAAAGGCCAGGTGCGTAGTACTCACAACCAATGATGAACGTAATGATGACCAGATGTATGAACGTAAACGAGGCAAAAGGAGTATGTAAGGATCGTAGCAGGTGGCGTTCTGTAGTTTCTGCCTACCCCTATGGGAAGAAGGCGTGATTTTATGTATATATGTTCTTCACAGTTCACTTATTACTCTGTCTCTTACAGCTGATTTTTCAAGTGTCAGTTAACTATTATCTGAGGAATAAATGAGTTGGGTAGCTTTTGAATGAAGAACTTTTGAAAGAACAAGATGATGTAGAGAGAAGATACATACATTTACTATGGCTGCATTCTGTTTGAATAATCTTGTTTTACGTTGACGTCCAATTGACGTTGTGTGGTGGACAAACAGTGTCACTGCCGTACGTATTCTTCAGATAATAGTTATCTAACTATTGAAAAATCGGCTTGTCGAAGAAAGTCGGTGGTACATTTACAATTTATTTTGCAAAAACTTCCGTTTTCCTAAACATTAAACTAAATCTAACGAACAAATACTTACAGCAACGTCCGCAGGTGACCCATCGCTGACAAAACCAACTATGGCAAAGACTTGCTCATCCTCAACTACATGAGGAATGGTGTCACCACTACTGGTCCCATTCCCGTGACCGTTGCTTGACGCAGCAACATTCGCCGATGGCCCTTCACCGTAGGAACCAAGTAAGTCTTTGTGCACCTCTGCAAGACCCCTTTCAATTGATTTCATGAGGGTTTTGTGATCATTTTGGAGATCTGTAATTAAACAAGTTAAATGTGAAACATTTATAAAATAGTTTTGGGCTTTATTATTGTCAGTATTACATGGCTTTTAGATATGGGAATACATTCTGAATTAGCATAAGAGTGACTCTTCTAAAGCAATTGTATTTTTGTAGTCTTTTTTTAGTTTGATTTACATACTGAAAGTTTTAAAAGATTTCCAAATCCTAGCAGCATTTTCAGGCTTACATCAAGTGACTTATGCAAGCTTAGTAACTGCTCTAGGTTCATTATTTTCGAAATATTCGAGTGGTTATGGTACAAAACACAATTCAAAACTGCTTGGTCATGTTGTGTTTTTCTACTAGAGATCATGAAAACAAAGATTGAAGTACTTACAAATTATACGGTGCCTTGCATGTCGGACCTTATAAACATCGATATCGTTCCGAGGGAAACCTTCAGCGTCGACCAGAGGGTCATTCATGCCAACATTGTTAGTATTCAATACAGCTGTATGTTCTCGAATTTCACTCTCTATTCTATCTTTTTCTTGAATTAATTGCATCACACGATCCCTAGCGGCTCCATCCATGTTAATTCCTACCATTTCACAACTTTTATAATGACAGTTTTAACTATTTTAAATGTTTTTTTTCTGAATCACAAAATTGATCAAAAACAAAACAGAAAATAATGGTACTTTGACACTGACACTGACAGAAATGTGTAATGTTGCCATACTATTAATGCGTTATGCTATGGTTACAAATAACGAATAGCCGTTACAAAGATAACGGCTATTCGTTATTTGAGGGCGTTGTTTAAAGTGAACCATTTTATTTAGTTTTTATATTCAAATTGATATTTTGCTTTTATTTTCAAAACTGATATTTTGTCGGTGAGTCTGGCTGACTCGCAAGCCGGAGCAGATAGGTTTCATAACCTGTGCTTCATAACAGAGATAACAAATATCACATAAGATGTGAGAGCACAAACATGTTGTAGAGAGGTAGAAGTTTGACTACAGAACACTATTAGTTAAAGAAATGGCACGTACAATTTAAGCGGAGAGGCAACCGGAAGGCGAGTGGTAATCTAGGTATTGAAGTGATACCGAACCCCCCGTACCATCCGAATGGACCTCAAATGGACGGCGGCGGAGATATGGGGGATGGGGCCCTAACATTTATTTTTTAAATGCCATTCAAAATTTAAGCTCTATTATGTGCAAGGAATTTGTGTATCAATGTCATCCAACATCGTTATAATTGAAATAATGTGTTTATTTGAAACTCCTTACCCATGATTTACCACCGAAAATGAGGGTTAATGTTAACAAAACCAGGTATTTTTTTTTTAATTATCTCTTTGTAATATTTCTAGTTTCTACCCGCGACTTCGTCCGCGAGCCTATAACGTTTCTCAAGAATTGGGCTATCCAATACAAAAAGAATTTTACAAAACAGACTGTTAGTTCCGAAGATTACCCCCTCCATACAAACTTACAAACAAAAAAAAAATTACCTCTTTATGAATAGTAGTCATACCTAATATTAATATAGACAAAATCTATCATATACACATTGTACGTACATAAATACATAACTTTAGGTGAAAACGCAAACATAATCCGGCGGATCCGGCATCATTAAACGTTTACCGGATCCGTACCCTAATTGCGTAACTTATTTTCACAAACAATTTTGCCCAATTTGTTTCATTTTGACAGTTCAACAACATTCATTGCGTTATTTATGTTGTTGAGCAGATTTTTTTTCCAATTTTTGAAGCAGTGGATTATTAATTTGTTTCAAATCGAAAGAAATTGTGATTGTGTTGTATTACGCAATTAGGGTACCGGTGATAGCAATTTTTGACTAAATAATTGCGCTGTTGCATGAGTTGGTACTTTGAATACGTGATGCGAGTGCGTGCGAGTCGATCGATGCTAAGCCGCCCCGCGGTGTGACCCCGCTCCACCACACGCGATTATTCCACTTCTCGCTCGGGTCAGAAATGTGTGTTATGTTTTGTTTATCGCTGCATGATAATTTGCAGCCAGTGTAGAAGCTGAAATGGCCTTTTAGACCGCAGGCTACATTTTTAGCTCTATTCGAAGGCGCAGGGCCGTCTTAACCATATTGGGCGCCGGGGTGCGAAAATCAGCCTGCGCCCCCCTAGCCAACGAAAAAAAAACATATTTTGAATAATGAAATAGTTATAACAATTTAATTTATTATATTATTATTAATAATTATGATGAACTATTTTATGTTTCATTTTATTATTTAGTAAAATTAGGTAAGTACATTTTTAAACATCAAATTCAATTTTTCTGGCTTTTAAGTTGGCAAACTTTTTATGATTTCATTTGTTTTGAAATCTACTTTCGATTCGATACTTATTATGGCCAAATTTGACAATCTATCTTGGGTCATGGTTGATCGTAAGTAGTTTTTTATTAATTTTAATTTCGAAAAAAACTTTTTACAAAATATACAACCGACTTCCAAACTACAAAGTGAAAAATTACTTTAATTTCGGAAGTCGGTGTCTTTGGATCAGTATTTTAGTTTTTTGCCACCGACTTACCTTGACAACGTTATATTAATTTCCACAAAACAATTTTACACACTCCTTGCAACTACACGAATTAAATAACTTTTTTTCAATACAAATAAATAGGTACAAAATAAGTAGAAACTTATGCCAAACGTTAAGTACGGTCACTTACTATGGCCATCGGAAATTTATTGGTAATTCTAACACAATACAAATAAAATCACTACTACATTATATTTTTGCTGACACAATTTGTGTTGGTGACTAGATACTAGATAAGCGGGCGGCATTAGATCAAAAAGCGGGCGTCGCGTGTCAAAGGGCGTGCGCCCGCACTTGTAGCCATAAGCTCTCTTTGAATTCACCGTGTGTGTTTGTTGGAATATAAATTTAATTGTTGTAGTTATAAGATCTAAATTGGCTTGCATAACGCAAGTCGCAAGGCGAGTGTGCCGAAAGCTTCAGAGGCGTTTTTTTTGTAAACAATATAGGTGCCTATTATTTTAGTATAGTGATTATTAGTTCTATGTTATGAAAGATGTTATTTAAAAAAATTGTGATTACTGATTACGTATGGTATATGTAGGTATAAGGCGATCGGCTTGCGCCTCCTAAGACCCTGCGCCCGGGTGCCACGCACCCCTTGCACCCCCGGGTAAAGACGGCCCTGCGAAGGCGATTGGCAGATGACACAATTAATACCATTTGTTATCTACGATCCTTTTTTCAAAAACAAAACTTATGTTTTGATACTGTATAAGTATTTATAATAATTATTTATCGTAAGTATATTATCGTAACCAAAGAATTGTATAACTAATTATTGTAATAATTGTAAGCATTCTCAAATTATTGTGATCTCAGTAAATAGTAATGACACAAGGTTAAATTATGTTAGATTTTATAAAGCTGTATGTATCCATGTATCTATCACATATTAAATTATCTGTCATTGCTTCATTTTTAATTATTTTTACCTATTGTGGTATAGTAATTTTATTCTAGGTGCATCGTCTTCAGACATAATAATTATATAAACTAATGTACGTACCTATACAAACAATTGTAAAATATTGTAAAAGTAACGGTGGAGTTTCTTGCCCATTCTCCATACGAAAACGACCTTTTGATGTTCAAAAGTGCCATACATGGCCCATGTTTGGCACTTTTGAACGTGGCACTTTTTGAAATTTATGAAATTTGAAATAAATGATTTGACTTTGAGCTAAGTATAATTTTAAATTCCAAAATGAAAAGTAAAAGTTAAATAAACAACCTATTTATTACACTTACTCGATTAACTCATTAACAGTCGATTTGGGAAAAAAAAGGCAAAATTATTCTGATTTGATCAATCCGGCCGGATCGATAAAAATCCAGCCAAATCCGGCTGGATTGGAAATGACGCCGGATTTCAATCCCTACTGGATAGAGGATCGCTTTTAATTCATTACGACTTAAATAATTTTATGTCTATATTTAAACACTATTCGGAAGTCATGGTCATGATAACTCATCATTTGCAGTTAGAAATTTATTTTCTTGTTGCATCCTATTTTTACCCAACTGCCCCAAAAGAAGGATTAATGTCTTGAGAAATGATTGAGCATCAATAGATTTTACTACTATCATTTATAATTATGCTTTGGGAATTCATTTCTGGAATTAGACTTGGTGAAGTAATTATTTCCATAGACATTAAAAATCGCGTAACGCGTTTGATCACGCTGAGATAATGGAAACTGCCGAATTCTCTCCTTTGTAAGTCAAGCTTTTACAAAATAATGTTTGTTGTGCACAGGTAATTAAAAAAAAACGACAATATAATTGTTACTTTTCATTTATTTGATAGGTATTTTGTTATGAGATTTTAAACGGATGTAATGCAAAGATATCCTTTTATACAAAAAATATCATAAGCCTTTTAGTAGATTTGCCACGATTTTACATAACAAATATAACAATGATTTAAATAAAAATGACCAGATTAATAATTTTCGTAATAATAATAATTAAGCTTAATAACAAGGACAGATTTATATTAAAAAACTTACAAATAAATGGTGAGCGATGGTTAACATTTTGAAAGAGGTTACATTTTAAAGCAATTATTTCAATAAATATCAAAATATTCTTAGCGCTTTATTAAACCATGTCTTTTACGACAGTGTACTTGATGTACTTATAAATATATCGGTCATCATGATCAGATTTTTGATTTTTGTAAAAAAACGAAAAGCACCCTCGACTCTGGCGATAGTCGTGAGTGATTTTTCATTTTCTGTCAAACAAAATGTCTGTTTCTTTTTCTCGACAAGAGATTGTGCAGTTGTGATAAATACATAATTTATATACAGAAGTGTATAAACAGAAGAATTATCAAATCAAAAATCATGTCTAATGACAAATAAGACTTAAAAATATGAAGGGAAACACATAATTGTGCATTACAAAAGAAAAAGTACTCTATTATCACCTTAACAGATTGAGGACGACGACTTTGAAACAATCTATCTAAACGTATATCTGGCGAATATACACGCAAGAGTGCGATAGCCTGAAAGCCTTCACCAACAATCAACTATCTTCATTAATCCGTTAAACCAAATGGTCCCTAAAGAAAACAATATTCAAATCGTCATCACACTTTACCAGTCTCTGTATAGAGACAATAATACGCATTTTACATACAAAAACATAGGTACACTAACAATTATGGCAACGTTGACAATAAATAAGAGAAAGTATTTTATTCACATCGACTAATGAACAAATATGTCCTGTAAATCTTGACAGCACAAATAAATAAAACAAGTAATTACGAAGTGCAAAAACTGGCGCGGATTTTAGAAAAAAATACAAGGCAACAAGTGCAGACTTTAAGTTTTACTAATACCATTATCTATAAATTGTTCTCACTTAAATTAAAAGCCATATTGGCGTATTTTTTTTATTAAGCTTGGCTTAATTCGCGCATTGGTTAATTTTATGTTAGTTATTAAATGTTATGTCGGCACTTGCCTAGGCATGCGAGCCGCTCTGTCGTGGTATTTTTTTTTAAAGGTGGGGTACATAATAATTTTGGCAATTGATTAAACATGATTTTAAATTGTATAGCATAACGTCAGAGCGACTTGCATAGCATAGGTGTTGTTCCCAACTTCATAATTTTGAAGTTTTCAGAACTATGAAGTGTGGGGTTGGCGTTAAATTAATCGTCTAAAGTCGGAATGGTTCGCGTTTCTCCGTAGTTCGAGAGGATGCCGGAGTGCCGCGTCGTGATGCGGGCGTGGTCGGCGTGCCCGCGTCGGACGCGTCTGAGGGCTTCCTTAACAGCCTCGTCACTGCGGTCTGTTGACCTGAGCGCACTGGCGTTGTGCTCCCCGACGGTGTCCTTTGCCTGTTGTAAAATAAGATTCATTAGTAACATTCCTCCTAATACCTAAAACATGCAAAGCACTAGTCAACACTAAATAAAAGAAATAAAAACAAAACAAACACCCATTTTTAACGCCAATTTTTCTACATTCAAGAAATACCTATAAACAATTTTGACAACAAAGAAAAAGCACACTACATAAGTTTAGTAGTTACCTATTGGTATTACTGTTAGTATGGTGATCCTTTAGTACTGGGATGCGACTTCTGCCGGGCGTTTGTCCTTCAGTAGAGGCAAACGACCCACTCCTATGTTGATGTTAGCGAGCACACAGACAGACATACAGAAAATTAGTCAGGACAACAGAAAAGGAAATATGTTAGATTGTCACTGCACATGTTTTTAGACCATAGCCTTATAATTATAAAACACCGTTCCACGAATATTTTGAAGCGGAAATTCATGAGCAGAAACAAAAATAGAAATAGAACATAAGATTTAACATAAATAAACCATAATTACATACCAATAAAGTAAGGTGTTTAAAATATTGCAATAAGTACCTACATTTCATTAAAATAAATCAAACATCAGGTTGTTTTTCTTTGCGAGGTTGATTGGCAAAAAAAAAAATTACTGAGCATAATTTCATTTCATTTTTTATAATCATTGTTTTTTAAAATATGTACAACAATTATTGCAATACTTATGTTATTCAAACAAGAAAATAAATAGGCCAATTGCACATAGTGCAGGTTTATGTACAGAGAAGCATGTCATATGAATGCTAGGATGGTGTGCGATAAAGATTCCAAAAAAGTCGATTGCAAAACGACATATTCGGTCACTTCAATGTTTTATTGTGCAAAGCTATCATTAGCCGTTAGTGCTTCAGGCGATGTTAGTATTATTGTATGCAGTGATAAAATCAACAGATGACGTGTTCATAGTGCGATAAACAATCTGAGATGAGCGGATCCATGGTTTGACAAGCAGATGATCTGACAGATGTGAACATGAAATTTTGTGGCGATGACATGTAGATACGTATGAAAACATAAATTCCAAAATTCAAAGAGCATCAATCAAAAATAATCGGGCAAAAACCGAAGCTAGCATTCTACAAGCTTGTACCCTTTGACGTCGCGCTGGGTCGGCTTTGACGCTTCTCCGCTCGACTCGCTTATATTACTCTCATATTCATTGTCGCTCGTCATTCCCGATATGCTGAACAGTGAGGAGTCATCTTCGGGACTTCTCTGCTCTGACTTCCTCGAGGGGCCTTGGGAAGTGGGACTAGGTTCTTGGGAAGTTTCTCTCGAGTGCGATTTTCTGGATATTTTCAATCGCCTCTCAACGGACGGGGATCGGTGAGAGCGGTTCCCAACGTAAACTGGAATTTTAGTGGAACCTTGTGTTTGGAATGCTGGATGAGTATGGGATAAGGACTTGGGATGTTCGGACGCCATTGACGATGGCTGGGAATGTGTCGAGCTGTATTATTTTGTTTTCCATTTTGCATGCGGGAAGGAAAAAAAATATAATCATTTAGTTTAACGCTCTTGATAATTCTGTCGTTTTGTTAGTAAAACCACACTGTGTAAAGCTGCTTAGCTGGCTATTTGTAACATGCCTTTGGATCTCTTCGATACCAAACCTTGAATGAAGTTTATCCACCACCCTTTTTACATACATAATACGATATCATGGGACATAACAAAGGACATTATCGTGATCTGGCCCAATACAGGTGCACCCAAACATGACTAGACGTACCCCTGACGTCACTACACCTAAAAACCCTCAAGAAGCTTAACGTGCTGAAAACTCGTGTATCTGTGACAACCTTTTTTCGGGCGCAACCTCATCTGTGAAAACTGTTAACGGTTCTAAACCCTTTAAATTACCATTATGCTGAATTTAATTATAGCGAAAAACATGATTATGTAGAGTTGTCGATCAAATTGCGTCCGTAAAACCAGATACACGTTGGACAAACAAGTCAATGGCGAACTCTGAGTGTGTACCTCACTAACGCCGGGACCGGTGACAATGTCGGAATACTGGATGTGCGGTACATCCCGCCGGTGGTATACCTGTCCGTGCGTATCAGTACACCGGTTATTTTACAGTATTTTTGCTACATATAAGAAATTAATGATTTATACTAATAATAATATCCTCCTGACCGTCTTTCGGTCACGTCTGCCAAGCTCAACGAAGGCTAACCCACACAAGCAAACAAGAGTGCTCTCTCTCTTCCTTCACGCTCGTATTCCAAGGGAACGGTAATCCGATACGATCGGGGAGAGATCAGGGGATTTTACTCAGCAGCTTGAGACGTTTGTAATTGTATTCAGTGTCAAGTCTGAAGAGAGATTATTTATCCGAATAAAACAACAAGAGGGACTAAAGAGAACCATTCATTACTCTTATTAAAAAAAATGTAGATAGATCGTCATGTTTATGATTCTCAAACCATTCCATGTACCGTTTGTAGTAAAAAGTGGCTTTTGAACGACACACTTCAACCATATCTACATTCTCCAAAAATATATATTTATAAAAAACAGTTATTTGAAGTAACGTACCTTCCGCTGGCCGGGGTTAAGAAGCCGGTTGGCGTACGCGGTCGCGATCCTCCGTTAGGTGTGGTAACACCGAGCTTGCTGGCGTTAGCAGCCGCGCGCGCTATCGATGTCTTTGTGTTCGTTACCCTTCGCATCGGGATGCGAGATGGTGTCGATACTTCATCTAAAGAATGGGGAAAAAATGATTAAAAAAATTATAACTGAAAGATAATTAATCAGTTTATTAGAGGTGTTTTTAGCTCGAGGTTGGTAACGTTTCTCCAGTACCAAGGCCTCTAATTCAATATTGATGCTCCTTTAAGAACCTCGAATTTTACAGTCAGACTTGCTAAACCTTTCAACAACTTCATCCTGCCGTTATCCACCTAAAAACCTCTCAACATTTTTGTTATAATCAAGATCCAATTTGTAGTAAAACTAACCTGTACTATCTAGAGAGAGATTTGATCCGTGCCTCGATGGTGGTTTGGATCCGGTCCGTGAGCCTGGCCTTGAGCCTGGTCGAGATCCTCCAGGTGTTAACGTTGACCTGTTAAAACACATTGAACTTTTTATAACCTTATAGAATAGAATATTCTTCTCTCTTATATATCTTAGAGATTAAATGTTTATTCTCCTACGTTAAGCAAAAATGTAAAATTGTGTTTCTTTTTTATTAACTCACCTAGGCGCGCTGGGTTTCCTATACCTCGCTCCAAGTCCACTTGCCGCTTCGTTGTCACTTAAGGAGTCAGGTGTACCAGCACTCAGCGAAGATCTTGATGCCCTGCCTGCCACTCCTCCCGCAGACATCGGCACAGAACGAGCTGTGCGTTCCCTTACCTATCATAAAAAAATTATTTTTAATCTGTACTATACATAGTCGTATCCAATTAAGCATCAAACGCTGTATAAACTACTTCAAAATATTTCGTGTCTATTTTCATGGAAAAGTGACTATTCAAATCAAAGCGAATATGATAATCAAATTAATACACAATTTACTATAATCATGCTACTCTAGCGGACTTGACGGTGTCTACATTACGTACAAACACGATGAGACTAACACAAATGAACAAATAATAACATAAAACCTCAAAAATGATTCGAGAGTGCAATCAACCGCGCCACTTTCACACTGCCTACATAGTATTACCCAATGATATCCTGGAGAGGGCTGGTAGCCGTGGTGGTGGCTATAATGATGTGCGCCTGGCGTCGTGGAACCTTGAGATCTTGAGTGGCTGTATATGAACGCCTGCTTAGTGCCATGTGTTGAACCGACGTGCAGGGGATACGAACACGGAAGCTCCTCCCGTTGCCGTAGAGCCTCAAATATAGGCCTCAGCTGCTCCATAAATTCTTCAGCTAAACGTACCAATACAAAACCGGGAGGCTTATTAAGGAAGGAACCGTAGAAAACGAAAAACTCGTTTTTATCTTCATAGTGCCAATCGTTTTATTTTTTTCCGGAACGCGTTTGTTTATGACGAATTTTCACGTTGTTACTATTAGTCCACACGTTTAGTCGATCGCGAGTGAATTTTGCTGATGCGGGTATGATTGGGGACGAGCGGGATGGGTGAACGAAAATACATTACCAAAAAATCCATAGGCGTAGACGTGCCACCTCTCCAATGCAGTGGATCCAATGAAATACACTAACAAACAACACCAAACACTACACGAGCCTGTGCGTCAATGCATAGCTTGAACACTAATGCAATACGACCAATCTCTACGAGCTCAACACATGCTGCACTCACGACAATGCACCTTGCAAATGGATGTACACAATCCATGTGCAAAGTTCAATCAGAAAAACAAAGCGAAAAAAGTTGATTCCCAAACCGATTGCTCCCTCCAACAACTACTGTGCGCTTTTTTACTTGTGCGAAATTAAAACTAAGTTCTATCCTGTAGGAGAGAAGACATTAAAGTATAGCGGTTTGAGTACTTACCTTTGTAATAGGTCCAGTGGACGGTGGTGTGTTTGTGTTAGAGCGGGGCGTACGCGGCCTAAACGCTGCCATGCTCTGTGACACTCCATCGGCCAGAATGAATTGCTCTCGCAGTTCGATGTTGGTGCGTCCCTTGGCTGCATGCGGGCGGCGTCCGGTGCGCGGGATTACAAACGGAACAGGATAGGACAGGGCCAAAGAAAACCGTACGGTAAAAGGATAGGCAGAAAAATAACACCGAAAAGTGTTTAAAAAAACGGGACAGCGTGCATAGGTAGTGAGGAAAAGAAAAAAAAACAACAAACAAATCAGAACATGTCAACATAAACAAACATAACGGTTGTAAAAAAAATGGGGGAGGATTTTTTATTTTGTGCAGTTAGGAATAGGAATAGTAAAATACGATTAGTATATTCTCTCACCAAATATTATGCAATTGTATAAGTCAAGAGCAAGATTGAATTTAAAGATTCAGTAAAATATTTACAAGTTTAAAAAAAAAAAAAACAAAGTCATTATATTGTTTAAAAAATGCATAAAATGTCATTAAATATTTAAATCGCAAACAAAATTGATCTTTAGTGAACATAAATATCTTGCGCTTGAATTATAGACAATTAGTATCTACCAAATAAAATAAATACCATAATAAAAATACTTAATGCAAATAAAGAACCATTTTCATGCCATTACGTATATAAAGCAATCTTTATTATTTTATCACCACATAATAACCACTACAATATATTTTATTAATAATAAATTAATAAACACCCAAACTACAGTAGCATTCTACACATTTGATGAAATAAAAGCTGTATACAATAAAAGCACCAAACGTGTAAAATGTATTTATAGAGCAAAATAATTCTACAACGTTGCAAAAGTAAAATCTAAGCCACACCAACTAGGCGGACTTGCGATGGAACCATAATATTTTAAAAATATTGTGTAAATAAAAAGCCAAAAAGTGATCAAAAGAATTTAAAAAGGTTCCAAGGCATGTCATATCTCTTACCGAGCGGGCAACAAGCTTCATGCTGCTCCGGCTTGCTCGGATCAGGCAGCGGTAGCACTAATGATACTACTTATGTAAAGGGATTCCATAGGGATTTAAAAAAAAAATAAAAAAAGTAAAAAAAAAATAACGAATTTTTATATGGGACCACGGGAGGTGGATTGGGCAAAGCGAATACGAATTAGTAAATTAGTAGCAACATCAAAATTGTATGTGGACATATTTAATGCTTACTTTAGCAATAACAACATGTTTGCTGTGACTAGCTATTTGTTGATAAATGCTTCACAATGGGAGTGAAGTGAATAATGCTGGCAGTATAAGAATTCATATTTTTTTAATTATTGTTTTCCGCATTGATTAAAATTAATTATAAACAGTTTTATGGTTTTTATATATTTAAAGTCAAATGATATACGATAATATCGTTGTCGTTATTTTATAGAAGTTATTAGTAAGTTATATTTACTGTTCGATTTTACTGATATCGTTATTAAGCGTTACGTTTTTCGCTGGCAACATCGATACTGCGCATGTCAAATACATCGCGTCGAAAAAGAAAACAAGAACAATGGAATTCACCACCGGTCGATTTTAACTCGTGTTGACTCAGTTTTTAAATGTGATCCGTGTGATAAACGTCTGAAACATGACGGGAACTATAATTGAAAACCTAAGTGGGCGCAAACTCGCCATTTTAATAAGTTTCCTTTTGTTATGTCAGCTAACATGTTTCTTGATCGGTGGGTTGGTCGCACCCATGCCTGCAAACGCTCAAAATATACTCGGAACCGTGTGCCGAGATACTTCTATTGTGAAAAATGACACAACGAAGTGGTATTACAACCGTGGGAAGGGTTCTTGCAAGACCGTCAACCTTGGAGAAATGCATCATGATTTGTCGGAGACCGACATAGTTTTCGCTTTTCAAATGCCGGTTCCCCGAGAGAGCAAGGTTCTAGACTATTCGCGATGGCAACAAAACTTGATCGGAGTACTTCAGGTGGATATTAAATACCACTCACAGTTCGAGGTGCAGCCACGCAGTACAATAACAATCGACGCCCGGTTGTCGTATCGGAATAAAGGCGATCCTGAAGATAAATGGACGCTATACACACAATCCGTGGAAAAACGTTATCTAGACTGTGATATTGATGTGAAAAGTGAAGAATATCTGTACAACTGTTCAGCAATTCCATTATTTGAACTTGGTTCCTTGTTCCATGACTACTATTTACTCAATGTAAGACTCCCAGTTGACACACCTAAAATGAACTCACATATAGGGCACATACAAGACATGTGGTTGACAGTAATCAACCAGAATGGAGGATTTATCAAAGTTTGGTTGTCTCTCAAAACTGTATTTTTCCCCTGCATTATTGGTATACTTGTTTGGTTTTGGCGACGTATACACATGCTTCAACGGAAGCCTGTACTACTTGAGAAGATGCTATTGAGTTTAGGATTAGCTCTGTGCCTTTTGAATATGCCGATTGAGTACTTGACCTTACATTTTGACTTGCCGTTTATGTTATTACTGGGAGATATTCGTCAAGGGTTATTCTATGCTACATTGTTTTCATTCTGGCTCGTTTTTGCTGGTGAACACATGTTGATTCAAGATACGTCAACTCTAAGCTCTGTGAAGCAGTATTGGAGGCATTTGAGTGCAGTTGTTATGGGGTGTGTCTCTCTCTTCATATTTGACATGTGCGAGAGAGGTGTGCAACTTCGCAACCCCTTCTATTCTATCTGGGTGACTGATATTGGCACTAATTTGGCTTTGACTTTCATTATACTGGCTGGGATATCAACTGGGGTCTATTTCCTATTCTTGTGCTACATGATCTGGCAAGTTTTCATCAATATCTCTCACAAAAGGCAGTCCCTACCTACTATGTGTTCTGTCCGTCGTCTGCACTATGAAGGAATCATCTATCGCTTCAAGTTCCTTATGTTAGCTACCCTGCTCTGTGCTGCATTGACTGTGATTGGTTTCATTCTTGGACAAGTTGCTGAAGGCCAATGGAAGTGGGATGAGAACATTGAGCTTGAATACACTTCAGCATTTTTCACTGGAGTGTATGGAATGTGGAATATCTATATCTTTGCTTTGTTGGTCTTGTATGCGCCAAGTCACAAACGTTGGCCAGTTGTTGAGAACACTTCTGACACACAGCATTTGAGTGAAGAGATGGAATTCAGCCCTTTACCTAGCAGTAGTGAGATTTCATCTCTTACATCCTTCATTAGGAAGACTACTATCGACTAATCATGCCAATTTCATACTTCAATTAATGTGTCGTAGTTTTAAGTAATGTTTGCTTTTTAATCTTTTTGATGAATTTTTGATTGGTATTGGAAATAAAACTTGGGCCAATATTGGCCATAAACTGTTCTAAAAGTCTTGCCTTTATATGGATTCCTTGGCCCAAATGTTTGCCCCAATATGAGATTAGATCAGTCGCAAGACGCGATTACGTAAGCGGCCGTTGAAATTCGCTTCTAAAATACAACTTTACGATAATTATGGTCATAAATCGTCATATTAGTCTGTCTGGCGGTCGTAAATTGGCGTTCAGGCTTACCGTAGGCGTTAATTAGGAATAGGATGAGAGAATCTCTCGATATAGGCAATAAGCGTTACTTATCGATAGAGGTCTTTGTGTCGCCGAACAAATTTTGTACTCGTATTATTTAACCGGAAATGTAATCCATATTTATTTAGTCTTATCGCAAGTATGTAGGCTTGACTTCGCTAAGCAGTAACCATTAGATTTAAGAAATATTTCAAGACTTAATACTTTTTTTGTAACAGATTTTTAGTTTTAAGATGATTTTGTCAATTTTTTCTTGCATAAAATTTATTCGAACTGAATAATGATTAATTTTCTTACACGTTCTTCGAATTATTTGTGAAATCAATGTTCTATTTTGTCTTCTAAGTTTATTTTCTCGGAATCAACTTAAGGCAGCTAAGATTGTATCGAGTCATTCTTAAAATATGTTTTTAAATCATAAAACAGGTAGTGACCTTGATATTTCCAGTTTTATACTGAGCTTCCAAAAAGTATTTTTTAGTATGTAACTTGTATTCTGTGATGTTTATTTGCATTTCTAAACAGTATTGCTAGTTTAAATTAGTTTTTTAACGATATTGCCAGCTACTTAATAATTTATGAAAATAATGTAAGTTTGAATGTGAAATTAATTTTGTAATCTGTAGTTAATGTTTGTACCCGTATAATAAAATTGTATTAAAAATATGTGTTATTTTGTTATTTTAAAACACTATTGAACAAATATTTCCTTGAAAATCTAAATGTATAGAACAAAAATCTTTTTTAGAGTGCCTTTTAACTTAAAAGGTTTATTTCACGATATTAAAAGCGTCTTTTCCCTTATAAATGTAAAGAAAATAGACATCTAGTATTTGATAAAACGTATGTGTTTTTCTAATCAATAAAGTTCAATGGCACTAGTAAAAGATTTTTCAGCCAATACAAAAAGACTTAAAAAAAAAAAATACTTGCCCATAAAGTTAGGACGTTCACATATTAGTCAATATTATATCCCTTATTAGGGGGTTAACACACTATACGAAGTACCGAGACGTTTGATTGACACTTTGAATATCACCATACATACCTAATACATAATATAAAAAATATTCCGATTAGAAGGCACTAATTACACCATAATAGATGAAAACGCCGTTTTCATTTCAATGACGTCAGAGACAGTGAATTAAAAAAGTCCGCCATTTTGTTTTTCTTAGTGAAAAGTCAGTGCCTAGTAACCGGAACAACTTTTACAGTGCTTTCGTTCCAAAAGCATTGTAGAAGTTGCAAATCATTAGTTGTTTATGAAGCCAGAAATTATTGTTGGTCATAATATAAAATAAGATACGATTTTCAAATATACGGAGGTCTGTGAAATGTTTAAGAAAATCCTAATTGGCTTCACAATTTAAAAATGGAAGGTGGCCTTGCCTAATTGAATAAAAAAATGTTCCTTTTTATTTTCTGTAGTTTTACATTGTAATAATGAGTAGGTATGCCAAACCACATTACATTTTTGATACAAATCCATAAGTAAGTACTTAAAACATCATTTTTGTAGACAAGGACAAACAAATAGGTAAGTAATATTTTAAGAGTAAAATGATGTTTTATCCAGAGGAGTATTTTCTTTGAGATTTTTCTTATAAGAGACTAAATTAAGCTTTTACTTTAAAAATATTAAAAGGAGGAATTTGAGGAATTCAAATTCCACTTATAGAAGTAAGAAATTGGACCTTCATTGTACAAAATTATCAAAGAAAAAAGCTCCTCCGAGTATTTCTTCGTTCTTACTGCAGTTGAATTTAAAATCATAAATAAACCGAAGAGTGGATAAAAAGTTCCTATCCTAATTAATGTGTTTGTACACCAGACTAAAAAATGTTATTTTTCTTTTTGGATTTACGTTATAACTGGTAGTTTTGCAGTAAGATCGAATACTAATAAAGAAATTGATACTTAAGTACATTTAGATTACCGCGGGAAATAAGTAAAAATAAAAAATGGAGTTAATCTTAGTATCTAAATACATTTTGTGTATTTTCAGTTTTCTAATTATCAGAAATGATTAAGAAAATAGGAAGAAATATAAAAGTTAAAACAATGACACACCAGTTATTTCCAAAATGAATTTGATGATGATACTTTAAACTTTCATCTGTTAGAATTTATTCGAATCCGCTTACTTAATGTCGCCCAAGAAAATGACTTAAGTATTATGTAGGTAACCAAACATGACATTTCCCACGGTAATCCAACAAAAAAATTTAAGCCCCTGAACACAATATTCCACTCTCGTCACACTTTCATTCCCATGAAAGGATGTTGTTGAAAGTGCCCAAAAGTGTTATATTGTGTACAACAGGCCTGACATGCATTACTTTGACAAGACAAGTGTTATGGATTCCTTTGAAACTTGAATGTAAGATCGTTCAAGAGTCACGCCACTTGCACTACGACTGACTAGAGTGCTAAAAGGATCCTTTGGCGTTTGAATGACGTTAACAGGGGGGCGTTGTTGGTAAACATTTGTGAAATTGTCACAGAAGTTGTATGGACAAAACAAGGTTGCGGCGTTAGTTCAAATTTTGGCCATGCGCCAAAAGAACCCTGTAGCGTTGTAAATACAATTTTCACGTCTTTACCAGGTCTATCTGAACAGCATTCTCTTTGTTATCTTCAAAGGATAGACAGATGGAGATATAATGATTATTTTATTATATCAAGCGATGATTGCATTAGCTCGCTCATCGGTGCAAATAAACTTCAACTACCCACATTATTCCAGACACTTATCTTGTCAAATAACTCATGAATGGCCTGTAGGAGTGACCTATCAACTCACACCCCTTAGAACAAGGTTGTACATACCTCTGCAAGGGTCATTCTTGACCAGGAACTCGTCGAGGGCGACCCAGCCGCCTCCGACTCTGACCATGACGGTGGAACGGAGGATACGGACCAGGCGTAGCTTTTGTGAGTCGCCGAACTGTGTGGGAAGAAATTGCTGGGCTAATGGATGTTCTAATACCGCTAGTAGAATATAAAGGGGGATAGAAGCCTTTAATATATTGAAGATTGAGTTGCCCTAATTTCTGAACTAAAACTCTAATTTTAGTTCAGAAATTTAAATTATTATTATTAAATCAGCCCATACAGTTCACTGCTGGGCAAATATCTCTATCAACTCTTTCCATTTCTCACGGCTGAAATCTATATAGTCTAGCTATTATGGTTAAACTTAGATTTAAGAAGATCTACTCTATCTATAATATTCGACTTTACCTCAAGGCTTCCCCCCTTCCCTAGTTCAACTTTAAATCATGAAAACTTTAAAACTTGCTAATAACTATTTTTTTTTTACAAATCTTGACATAAGCTTTTTCAACCATTTAGTGGAAGTTCATAATACCTAAATCTACTTAAAATCTTCTATTAATATAATATATAAAGTACTCACCCTGTACTTGCCCTCTCCAACTTGGAACACTCTGAACTTCTGTCGACAAGTACACAGCATGACGAGACGCTTCACTTCATCGTGGATCTTATCCGCGTCGGATGGAGGACCGCGACGTTCAACCTGATGACAATGAGATGGTTAGATGGTGAGCAAGATAGGTAGGTTTAATATGAGCTTTCGCTATTCAATGCTGAATAAATAGGCTTTAATGGTACATCGTTAAGAGGGTTTATCCTAAAAGTTGGCAACGTTACAAATAGCTGTCAAATATTTATCTGTTTTGGGTAATTTAGCAATATTACTGTATGGAAATAAGAAATGTGGCTAACTAGTTCCCTAGAATATTAATAATGAAATGCAATAATTAATAATACCGAATATTTAGTTTTAGATGTAAAAAAAGTATTTCGAAACTTTCCAAATGCCTTTTTTACACCTACAATTGTTACAATATCAAATTCAGTGTTATAATTGCAATTGTTACTATTCTAGGGAACTAGTTAGCCACATTTCTTATTTCCATACAGTAATATTGCCAAATTAATCAAAACAGCGAAATATTTGACATCTGTTTGCGACGTTGCCCACTTTCAGAATAAACGCTCTTAAATTGTGATTAAGGATGCCTGTATCATGGCTGTAGATACTAGCAACTGTACGCGTAGCAACTAAAGAAACGGGTTTTGTCGACAGAAGAATAGACAAAATGACAGATTGTGATCGTTTATCTGTCATTTTGTCTATTCTTCCGTCGACAAAACCCGTTTCTATTGTGGTCATGCTAAGCGTGGCTGGAGATTTGGGCACAATTTAAAGGAGTTAAGTATGAAGTCTGGTAGCGAGGCAGTGAACCGATGCCTACTACAGTATCAGGTGAATAAATAATTATGTCGGTATGAGCCCGACTGAGATTCAGATCAGTGTGCTTGTCATTTTATATGCAGGTTACTGCCTGGCTGTTACAGCTCACTAAATATAGATATTCCAATATCTTAGAGTAGCATAATCGGTCTATAATGTTCCCACTGCTGGGACATAGGCCTCCTCTCTGTGAGAGAGCCGTAATCCACCACGCGGGCCCAGTGCGGGTTGGTAGATGTCACGTGTCTTCGAATTTTTGGTTTAGGACATGCCGGTTTCCTCACGATGTTTTCCTTCACCGTTTTGAGAGCAGTGGTGATGAAATAATTTACACAAAGTAAAACGCCTGTCAGGGTTCAAAGCTACGACCTACAACTCGTAAGTGGGGGCCGTTACCACTGAGCCACCACTGCTCTCTGCATCGAGTAATGTGCTAAAAATTAAAATAATAAATAAAAATAATCGAAAAATTGCCTACCTACATAAATATTATCAACACAAAACTGTATCTTGGTTGCAACAAAAAATACTGTGAAAGCAATCGGCCCTTTCTCCCGTTGCGAAAATATAAGTTATCAGTAGGTATGTGATAAGATAATCTGTGCATTGTTGATAAGTGACACAGTTTATTAAATGCAAATAAAGCGTTACATGGCATTGATGGTGATAACATTTTGTTTAGGCTGTTTTCAGTGTCCCCAATAAAGCTCGTCCTTATTTTTTTAAGTGAAAACTTCTTTAGGCGCGTTGGGAATTTTTGAGATGGGTAAAAACAATTGAACTCGCGACACCGTTACTGACACCTCATTTTTGCTAACGCGATTGTGCTCTTTATTTATATTACATTACAGATCAATGTTCTATGCAAGTATTTTTACTTTAAAGGTTTCGGAAGTATTTTTTTTGTAAACGCGATTGTACTCTTTATTTAGATAAGGTTACGGACCAATGTTCTATACAAGTATTTTTTTCCCACCAAGGCAATCTTGTTCACGTTTTAACTTTTTGACAAAACTTTTGAGATTTGCCTTGACTTGGTGAAGTGAGCTGTCATTAAAGACTAACCCTATTAACAGGTCACTTCACCTAAGTTTCCACGGTAAGATTTTTACAGAATATGAATAGATTGGCTGTTCTCAAGGTCAATGTTAAGATTGGTTTATTATGGGTCTGACTCCTCTTATACTTGCACTAGGAAAGTAGGCGTGTTTTCCTGCCAAAACCTTCTTAAAAAAGTATGTTAATAGGTATTTCTTACTTCACCAAGCTTTGGTGAACAACGATGGTTTTCAGTGAAGTTGTTATTTATGTATATTGGGACCTATGGCTAGGCCTCTAGTGAACTAAAGCCTTAAGAACTAAGTAGTTATATTACCTATATGTGAGTATAACTTACCCAGTCGGGTCTGAGTGCAGCGATGAACTCCTCCCAGTCGATGAGACCGCCGCCGTTCCTGTCAAACAGATCGGCGACAGCGCCCATCTCCAGGCGAGATGTGTCGAATTCTATAGGAAAGAGAAAGGTTTTTAGTATAGATTTATAGAAAGCTTTTTTTTTTGTTGTTAGTATAAGAAAGCTGGTGACAGACTTAGGTCATCTATGTAATCTGACCATCTCCAACAGGGCATCCCTATTCAAAAACTTATCTTGTGTACAACCGCGGACAATGACGGATGATCACTTTTCAACCTTATGCTCTTAGTAATAAGGTTCAAAAGTGGTTGTCCACGATGGTACCTACGGAACTTACGAGGCGTGCATATTTAAAATAGTCCTTTCCAAGTATCGTTGTTCTATTTAGCTAGACCACAAATGTTTTTTATTCAATTTTCACTGCATGTAGGGGCCAGTCTTTTATGTACCCTATAGTTTGACCAATACCGCTGTACCGCGCCTTAGGAATACGCGGCGAGGCGGGGGGCAGTGTTGACCAATGAGCGGCGGGCGAGACGCCGTGCGCCGAGAGCTTTGACGAATTAGCGGCCTGCGCTGCTCCCCCGTCTCGCTAAGGCGCGGTACAGCGGTATTGGTCAAACTATAGGACCATCTTTGTGGACTGGTCCTAAGTGAAAAATCCACCTTCGGCCCTTACCTATAAGTTACGGCTCAGTAATTTATTCATATTTTTTTTCCTCTTTATATTGTTTATATACTTACTGGTGTTGATAATTCCGTCGATGAATTCGTGTCGTGCGATGAGTCCGTTGTTGTCCTTGTCCATCTTTCTGAATAGGTCCGTCAGACGGGACTTCTTGTGGTTCATGAACTTCAGGAACTAAGGACAAAATAGAAAGAAGTATAATTTATATCGAGGCGAAACTAATTGGGAAAGTGAGGGTTTTCACGAAAATTTACGGCACCAGGTGGCGCCACTTTGACAAGAGGTCTTCTATTTCGACAATGAATATAAAATATATGATACTAGCTACGCCCCGCGGTTTCACCCGCATAAGTCTCGATCCTGTGGGAATATCGAGATAAAAAGTATCATATGTGTTAATCCAGGTTATACAGTGTGCCAAACTTCATCCAAATTGGTTCAGCCGTTTGAGCGTGAAGAAGAGACAAACAAACATACACACATTCACAAACTTTCGCCTTTATAATATTAGTGTGATGAAACAAAAGAAGAAGAAGTTCGGATTGTTTTCGGACGTCGGAACTATACGTACGACTAAGTCGCACCCAGTCTGCGCGCTCCCTCTGTACTTGAAAGGTCGGGATCGTTCGTGCGTGTTTGTACGTGTACACACGAGTTAAATTTGTACGAAAACGCAACTAAAGTGCGCGCGGCCTTGGTCGTTAGTGTCGTTGTGCGAGTATACGGTGACACACTTGGTTTGTATGGATCATATTGGCAATGCCGCTTCTAGCAGCGGCCACCAAGGCTTCTCCGTGCTATGTGAGTCTTCTCCTAGTTTGGGAATCTTTTACTTCATTGATCTCAAACTCACCCTCTTTCTCCAGTCGTCCCAACTGAAGTTGGACACCCTCTGCAGCTCCTTGAGATGTACCAGACGTTCGTGCAGCCTCCTCTGTCTCTCCCACGCGAGTAGCCACACGGTACGCCACTTATCCCACAGTTGTTTGACGCGGGGCGACCTGAATTCTGGTTCTGCACCCTTGCTGCTAGGTAATAAATGATAGTGTGAGTTTTTGAGGTCGTAAAAAGGAGGTAGAAATTTCATATTAATTCAATTTGTAAAAGTATTTAATAATTTTTTTTACATTTTACTGGGGATAAAAAAGGGGCAGCTATTTAAAATTAAACTGGGTAAAAATTGTGACTGTGAATGCAAATAAAACTGACTTGAATTAATGTAATTTGTACAGTGAGTAAATATGATTATAAATCTGTGATAGCTAAAAAATATTGAGTTATAATAATCAAAAGGTATCTAAATATACAGTTGCCAGCATGCTAGATACTAGACATGCTAATTCTTAATCCTAAGCAAAAAATACAATAAGTATAGCAAGGGTTGCCACACACAAAAACCCAGCAAAAATAAAAATAAAAACTTGGCAAAAACCAAAGCGTAATTTAAAAAACTCCCTCTACCAATGATGGACATGATATTGACGAGATGAATAAAATTGGTTTTGATTAAATCCAATAAGCAATTGTATTTTGTATCAATCTATATATATATATATAAGGAGAAACTGACTGACTGACTGACATATCAACGCAGAGCCGAAACTACTGGGACTAGGAACGTGCAATTTTGCACTTAGTTTCCTTTTAGGGGAAAGAAGGGGTTTTTGAGAATTCCTCCTTTAAGGGGGCGAAAAGGGGGGATTTCGTTTGTATGAAAAATCTTATTTCTTGAGTAATAATTTATAAAGATATCACGCGGGCGAAGCCGCTGGTGGAAACTTGTATAATAATAAGCAATTGTATTGATATCTACAAATGTTGGCAGCAACAACGGTTTCAGGAATTTAATTCTAACTACTTTTCAGAAATGATCTATCTCTTGAAGTCTGAATGACAACATAACATCACGCCTCTAATCCCCGAAGGGTTAGGCAGAGATTTACCTATAGTCTGCATAAGTAGGTATTTAATGACAAATAATAACATTGTTTTCATAAGATTTGATAACATATTTAATTGATTTTTGAATACCGGAAGTCGAATAAAAAAAAAAAATTATTTCCGTTAATTTCAAGTTTAATTTGTAACGACATCGACACTACTTGATGGAAAATTCCGACTGAATTGCGTTTTCGGTTCTCGGCAATTTTTGGTTGAAACAGGTATCTGTTTTCGGCAACTACCGAATTCGACTAAAAAAATTTTTTTTTTAACTTGACGTAATGTAGTATAATCCCGTTCTCATTTTTATCAATGCCCCGTTTAATTGTTTTAGAAAAACTTTTGCGGTTTACGTATTCCTGTAAAATCGTAGCCTTACCTTCCCTTAGCGAGGAACCTCGGGCCGTAGTGCGGTAGGTTGCGGTCAGGCGTCTCTCGACCGGGACTCACGCGACTAAAGCACACGCAACATTATAATCACAGGAAAACAACCAAGCCAAACCGTTAGTAGATGAGATACCACTGCGCGTAGTTAAACCTCCATGGCTCGCGTGAGGTTAGTTACCTTTTGATAACCCTGTTAGTTAGTGCGGACTACGTAAAGTGATTCGTGTGTTTTAAGCAGGAAAGTGCGTTTTTATTTGACTAGTTTTGAGAAGTGCATAGATTTTCTGGTTTTGGAAAATTGTGCCGTATTTGTGAAAACTTTAAGTTTGCTTTTGATTGATAGTTTTGTTTACCTATTTGAAGTCTGGATAGCGTTTACGTTTAGTCAGGTTAGTGTTGTGTGATTGACAATAGGATTGTCAATCACACAACACTAACCTGACTCAGGTCATGCATTATTTGAAATAAATCTTTACTCAATCAAAACGATATTTTTATTTCAAGGGAAATATTTATCTCTTCTATATTTCCAATTGCTGGTAAAGACTCAAACTATTCATGCACCTACAATTTTAAGGAATATCAAATGGTAAACTTATTTTTTTATGACGTGTAAAAGTACTTACTATAACCTATTTGCAGAATAAATAATTTAATTTCACTTGAAACCTAATCAATGAATTTAAACATAATTACCTAGTAACTAGAATTCAAAATTGCATGGGTACAAACTTACAGTCCGGCCGTCGAGAAAATGCGTTCCTGACAGCTGTCAGTTGGACAATTTCTAGTAGTAATAAGGATCAAATTCGTAAAACACATATTCTTTAGTATGAAACTGACAGGTGTCACGAACGCATTTTTTCGACAGCAGGACTAATAGGTTTACCATTTGATATGCTTCTTTAATACCTACCGTTTACAATTATTTAACTACATAAAAATATCATAATTTACCTAAAGCAAAATCCGCAACGACTGCATTCCAAGGATGCAAGTAAGATAAAATAAGATTATGAAACATTCATTTGAGATTTGACATTCCAAGCGTGAAAATTTTACAATTAAAAAACTGGGACGGAAGGACCAAAAAAAAAAAGAATTGGTCTTTTTAGTCTGTCTATTCTGGGACCAAAAATATGCTTAAAATAATAACAATGACTATTAGACTATATTCTAATTACATAAGGATTTCTAATATTTTCTAGCCGATTATTGCCGTTATTTGACTTAATTAATAAAATAGTGGTGTAGTAAAACGAACTATCAATATCATGGAAACGCCAGAAAATTTGGTTTTTTTTTTTGTATTTATCTTTTCAGGCGTCTATATCTGGCCATCTACGAAATTCAACCCCAATAAAAACATACATGCTAAAAACATAAAACTACAGATTTTCTTCCAAGGGCTGATTTTGCAATGGTCATATAGGTAACTTTTATTTAAAGATTTGTTCAATTTAAATTTGTTAGTAAAACTCCGCAGACGTGATTGCTATTCGAAATATAAACACGACAAAAAAAAAAATTGTTGATAATTTTTTTGGGGTCAACGACCGCAGGTTTAATGTAGTTACTTAAGATTAAAAAAAAACGTTTTTTTGTGTAGGTACACTTCACAGGTTACGTCAGGTCACGTCTGTGAAGCTTATACACAAAAAAAAATTGAACTGATACTACACTACCTACGGTCGTTGACTCCAAAGAAATATCATAAAAATATTTTATTTGTTTTTATCATTATTTACATATCGATACCTATTGAGTCTGCGGAGTTTCGCTAAGTAATTTAATTTGATCTTGTAATTAAATAAAAGTTATTTGACGATAAAAATACGGCCCTAAAAAGCTACAGGCACTAATCTACACACACTTAAAAAAAGAATAAACGTTCAAACCTTCCTCTTCTACTTCGAGTGTGAATCCTGGACCTGCCCGTGTCGAAGCGTGCCAGAGCGGGACGGAAAGCAACGTTTACATGTGTTAGAGCGGGACGAAGCAATTGTAGGGTGTATTGTCAGGATATAAAAACTTTTTGATATAAAATTTTCAATGTGGCTTACACCACAGATCACTAAATACTTTTAGCGGTAAACGCATTTAAAATATCGTACTGTTTATGTCAATCGTATGAAGAATTGAAGGTCGTTGCTTCGAATTACTTTGTGTAATTTCATCACCACTGCTCTCAAAACGGTGAAAGGAAACATCGTGAGGAAACCGACATGTCCTAGAACTAAACAATTCTAAAATATGTGACATCTACCAACCCGCACTGGGCCTGTGTGGTAGATTACAGCCCGCTCGCTCCCTCTCGAAGAGAGGAGGCCTGTGTCCCAGCAGTGGGAACATTATAGGCTGATTATGCATGTATGAAGATGACAGTGACTGAATTATGTTTACAGCTAAACGTATTTAGTAATTTTGTGGTGCAAGCAGGCATTGCTCTATTATTTTGACTTTTAATAGATGGAAATCTGACAACGCACCTACATTTGCACAAATGACAAACATGTAAAGCACATGAAAGTAAGTAACCACCGTTGAACTTACTTTGTATAAACGTTACTATTTTTTTGTTCTTTTTTACTCGAAATGTTTTTTTTTTTTTTTAAATTTAATAAATATTTCAACTAGATCTACTGATTTCGAACAATATATTCTAGAATCAATTAGTTTCTAGCCACGTTTATATTAAGTAGGTTTACTTATGAGATAATTATAGAAATAATTAAATCTTTGTAGTATTTTACCATGTTTGAAAGTATGAGTTTTAATAACTGACATCTTGTTGACAGTTTTCTTTTTGCTGTTTACAGTATTTTTCCGTTATCTTTTACTCATAAGGAATGTTTTATCACTTAATTTTAAATCGATAAATGCATATCAGAACATTGTCAGTATTCTCTTTTGATCATTCATCACAAACATGGTAAAATCACTCCAATAAAAAAAACAACAGTTTAAAACCTTCGAATTATGAATGAAAATAAAACACACCTGAAACGCCTAGATCCATAATAATCAGGCGAAACTGATCTCTCCCTATTGAGGTCGTGCTGGGAACCGCGGCTATATTTTTGTGATGGCAACATACATTGCAAGCAGGCAACACCATGCAATGACGTCACAAGATGGCGGCGAGGTGTCGACGTGCATGATTCGTGAAAGGTGGGGAGACAAAACGAAAAAACATAAAATAAAGGTATGGAAATGAACAAACAACATAAAAAAAGTAAAAAGAATAAAAATTGGAACTGAAAATTAAAAATTGACAACACTGAAGCTTTTAACAACACAATTTTTTTTTAGTTTAAAGAAAAGAATGAATTACAAATGTGGACAACACATAAGAGGGAACAATAAAACAAATAATAATAAAATGTATATTTTCATGACATACCCAGGTGCTCCCTTAGTTGCACTCTTTGCTGAAACCTTCCTTGGTGTGCTCTCACGGCCTTGGCTTTGACTCGACTTGACCTGTATACCAAAAGTAGTATTAGAATTCTACATAAAATATAATCAAAGCAAGTAGTTGGGGTTTAAGATAGTTAATTGATTCAGGCGTGACCATGCGGAAATCCATTATAAAATACAATAGACGTGGATATATTTAGTAACCTATTCCGCTTAACTATTCCTAAAGTCAAAAAAAAACTCTGTAAGAAATCGACACTGTTTCACCTCTCAACGAGGCATCCTCAGGATGACGATTGACTTGTCGCGAACCCGAACACGGTGTATTGCCACACCGAGCACCGAACACAGCGTGTTCGGGTTCGCGACAAGGCAATCGTCATATACTTTTATTAAATATATCTACGTCTTTTTTTTTTTTTTTTCGTTGGCGTTTATTATTGTCATTGTTGTTAATCCTATGATACGATACACATGCTTTTATTACATGAAGAAGTTTTCCGTACCTGAAATATTTATCTGTAGGTTTTATTATACATTTTTTTACTATCCGAGCCCGCCATTACCACTTGACTGAAATGTTTACTGTTTCATAGTAACTGTACTGTTATTTTAGCCCTGTATTTACACGTCTCACGTAATATTAGTTAAACACACCTTCCAATAAATAAAGAAAATGATAATAAAAATACTTAGAATGGCCTTTCCTTTGGTGTCCCTTTATCCCTAACAATACATGTTGAGGGGATCGAACCCTACGCACAGAATAAACCTCAAAATCGTTTCTTAAGTCATTTTCCACAAGAAGCGTATTCGCCTTGTTTAGTTAAAAAAAACAGCGGCACTCCGGGAGTGCCGACAGAACTGAAAACTCGGAACAATTTAAAAAAAATACTTCCAAAACCTTTAAAGTAAAAATACTTGCATAGAACATTGATCCGTAACGTAATATAAATAAAGAGCACAATCGCGTTTACAAAAATGAGGTGTCGGTAACGGTGTCGCGAGTTCAATTGTTTTTACCCATCTCAAAAATGCCCAACGCGGCTAAAGATTTCACTTAAAAAAAAATCTTATTTAAACAAGTTAAGTATATATTTTAGTTTAAGTACAAGTTCAAAGAATTGTCCAGAATGAATTACGAATCTGTTTCATCTTTCATTTTGACTTTGGACTTTCCTAAAGAGCGGCTGCTTTTTATCTATATATATAAAATTCTCGTGTCACAATGTTGCTTGTTAGTTGCTATACTCCTCCGAAACGGCTTGATCGTTTTTTACGAAATTTTATATGTATATTTGGTAGGTCTGAGAATCGGTCGTAATCTATTTTTCATACCCCTAAGTGATAAGGGTAGTCCACCCCAAACATAAATAATTTATATGGCAAAACTACGTTTGCCAGGTCAGCTAGTTGTATATAAAATTGGTCCTTTTGCTCGTACCTGGTACGCCTTACAGACGCGGTCGACCTCGTTCTGTCTCTTCTGCGTATGTTCCATCAGCTCCTTGTGGTCCTCAATGAGACCTTCCAGTAGCTCGATAGATTCTGGCAGCGGTTCCGATTCAAGCGCTAAAGGAGAGTAAAATATTTAAGTAATGTTCTACATTTGGTAAATATGTCATTCTAAAAATGGTTGATGTAGTTCCTTATAAAGTTAGATTAGAGGTGGATAAGTACATCCACATTTTTCCAGCTAAGATATTGCCCCATATAATACAGGGTATGGAGGCATGAGGAACAGGGTGTAAAGTTCACTCATCCTCTATAGAAAAGAGAGGATCCTCCGACCAGACGGGTGTTGTGTCTGGTGGGCAACTGCTCGACGATTGATGTCGGGACGTTTTATATACAGGGTGTAAGGGACAGCTCTCCGCAGACTGATGGGGGGAATTCAGTATATAAGATGACCGGTACATGAAATTATTTCAGGAACGTTATGGGAATTTAATAAACCTGATTTGTTTTATGACTTTACACGCAATGACAGCTGATTTCACGCGTCGTTCGTTAGAGAATTTCAACATCCATTGCTGTTTTTTTTATTTTAGCTGTTTTATTTACATTAATGGAGTACTGCGTACAGAGAATGTAATTTTACATTGAAATAAAGAAATAGTAACTGAAAAAAACGATTTAAAAAAAAATTAAATTTTCCTTCAAAATAAGGAGCTGAAATCAGCTGAATGCACCCTGTTAGTTTGCGGAGGGCTGTCCCTTACACCCTGTATATTAGTCGAATTAGGGTTTTGCGTGACGTCAGTCTGATACGTTGTTCGCATGTGGAGATATGGATACTGCCACAGAGGCAAGTCTAGGAGAGAAACCCAGACTGCCAGTTGCTATTGAGAATTTCCTAGTTGAAAAACTAAATAATACTTTATTCAACCTAGTATCTATGGGAAAATTATGAATAATCAAGAATTTCAATATATCTGTGACTTACAAAGCAATGTGTTCTCCAATCCGATGAGCCATTGTAGCAACTCTTCGAGTACTAAGTCGAGATCCTTCAGACTCTGCATATGCGTCTCCAGTTTTGTGCCACGCTGCATCGCCCATTGCCATACCTGCATCAAGAGATTTAAGGGTTAATTTTGAAGGAATAAGTTTGAGCCATAGAATTAATGTTTTATAACTAGGATATTTAAGATTAGAAAGTATGATCAAGGCTAACTTGATAAATATTAGAAATAATCAGTAAATCTACCACCAATAAGATGATACCTATTTTTGCATATGATGTCATCAAATATTTTTTTACATAAAAGTATTTAATTATGGCCTTAGGTGTTCAGTGGTCCTGCCGGGGTTGCGAAGAAATCCGAAAGGGAAATCGCGGCCCCGGCAACATGGCAACTGAAGGAACACGGGTGGATTTTAGTCAGTAAGGGTCTGACACGCCCTCCCGCTCCGCCCAGAGCGGGAGAAGTTATTTGATAATATCACAACCAAAAAAAAAATTTTAAAAAGGTTTTCAGTGATATCTAAGATATAAAGTATGACCAAGGCTAACTTGATCAATATTAGAAATAATCAGTAAATGTACCACCAATAAGATAATACCAATTTTTGCATATGATGTCATCAAATATTTTTCTACGTAAAAGTATTTAATTATGGCCTTCAATTCATTACATGGGTGGATTAAGCAAGCATATCGCATCGTAGTAAACATGTTTTAAAAACACTTATTGTTGCATGTGTACTGAAAACTTCATGACATGCCTTGGCAAAAAAAGGAAGGCTATTTTGCGTTCTCTAATGGCATAAAAACGCTTACATAAGTTTCATGAAATGCAACACTCATAACCAAAAACATTTGAGAAAACTGAATCTTTACCTGCCCCGCAGTAACTTTCCTAAATATCTGTATCACAGGCAACATAGTTGCCACCAACTGTCTTTTATCTCTACTCATTTAAACACAAAACATTCAACTATAACCGAACCATAATTCTTGTAACAAAATCATAAAATTGTTGTTAATTTCCGAAATATTTACACTAAAACACTGCAACGGCATTATGTAACTAATTATTAAAATAATATGTCATGTGTTTTATTTAAAAATGAAATCGATAATCGCATTTATCGATAGTACTATCTTTAAATATCGATCATTTATTGGCTAACACTGGTTTTGTTTTGAAGGTGCAAACATAAGTATTGTCACGTGGGAAAAAGATAGTATATCTGTATTTTGTTTTTTTAATCTTGGCTTATCTTTTGCAGGAAATTGGTATTTGTTATACCTAAAGCTGTTGCTATCATTTATTTTTCTACTTACATTACTGCCTTTTGCATTTAAAAAAACAGTGGCACTCCGGGAGTGCCGACAGAAGTGAATACTTGAAAAAAAATCGGCACTGCGGTAATCAATGCGTCGAGGTCTTTTACTCCACGCACCGCGGTAATCAACGCGTTGATGTCTTGTACTCCACGGTGTCGGTAAATTGCGTTACAGTGTCGCGAAATCAATGGTTTAGTCCCATCTCAAAAATGCCCAACGCGCCTAAAGAAGTTTTCAGTATTGTCAGATGAGAGTATGACTGAGTTGTATTCTTTTGTTATTGTACTTAAATAATGTGTTTTTAACTAATGTAATTGGCTTGGGCTGTTTTATGTTAAAATAAATAAATCTTCATTTTTTTATCAAGATTTAATTCGTTTCAGAATGTAGTGGAAAGTCAGAAAAAAAAAATACCTTAAACTTTTAAACAAAACGGGACATAGGGCCGAATTTCTTTTCAAGTCTAACACCATCCCTGTCAATCTGAGGCGTTATTTTATGAAAGAATTTTTTTTTTGCAACATTTTAAACCGTAGTTTCGTTTCGTTTTAGAATTAATTAAGTTTCGTATCATAAAACTGCAATACAATAAAAATCTTACCTCATCCCACCGACTCTGTATAATAGTAATCCAGTGTTTAATCACGGTTACAGCATCAGGATGCGCCTTGCTCAAGATAGAGTGAGCAAGCGTTATAGTGTCGTCCTTGTCTTTCTGCTTCTCATTCAGTTCTCGAACGAATCGTTCGTGGTCTCGGATCTGTGTTTGTGTTTCCTGGTCGCCTTCGGGCAGTTGTCCTGAGAAGCGGAGCTTGGTTTCGGCGTCTGATAGCCATTCGAGAAGCATGTTCACGGAGCGGTGGAGTTTTTCAGCCTGAGGACGGAAAAAAAGATTAAGTGATTTAAAGAAGAAAGGACGAGTAATTTTAGGTGCTGCGTTTATTTCGGATCATTCTAGACATTTTTGATGTGTAACATTTTTCCTCTCGCTTCTGTGGGAGTGATTTAGCGAAAAGGGACGGAAGTGTGTAACAGGAAGCCGGGGAAGCACGCGCTATTTGATTAGACCAATGTGCGCGCGCGGTGCTAGAGTTGGTCGTCAGATGGTACCAACCCATTTTCCGAGAGGTTGGTACTGTCAGAACCAAGATGTCTACAGTAAGGCTCGCTCGTGTTTTGTCTAGCTTAACGGGAATAAGACGTCAGGAGGAGCTCGTGGCTAAGTAATAACAGCCGCACGGATCGATCCATCAGGTTAAGCTACGTTTGCCGGGTCCGTAGATGGGTGACCATCTTTACATAGCGAGACTCCTCCGTGCCTGGGAAAGCACGTTAAACCGTTGGTCCCGGCTGTCGTTCGTGGATCTATGACAGTCGATGCGAGTCGTCAGAAGCCCAAAAAGTCTGACACCAGTCTTACCAAGGGGTATCGTATTACCCAGTTACTGGGTTGTGGAGGTCAGATAGGCAGTCGCTCCATGTAAAATACTGGTATTCAGCTGCATCCGGTTAGACTGGAAGCCGACCCCAACATAGTTGGGAAAAGGCTAGGCAGATTGATTGGGAATAAGACGTCAGAGCCTGATATACCAATCTTATGACGCTTTTATTTTATATTAATTTTACTAAACAAGTTTTTTTTTTTTAAACTAGGTTTCTGAAGAATTTAATAAACCTTAAAAAAAAATCGATCGTCGAATTGTTTTATCACCCTCAAGTTGAATGTCACATAAACGTCATTAACCGACGAGGTCTATTTGTCAATGTGACAGTTGGATAGTTTAAACTTTAAAGAAGTTTCAATTTACTTTACTATCTTTTATATAGATTCTTTTGGGAACGTTGTAGGCTTTCTAGACTGTAGATTTGTTGACAATTTTTTATTTTGTTAAGTACCTGATACTTGTTGTAAGACCTACACTGTCCTCCCATACCTATTAATACTGTTATCCGAAAATATTGTAAAAGTCAATTATTTTTAAAAGAGTAACCGTGGAGTTTCTAGCCGGCTCTTCTCCATAGGAAGTGACCAATTGGAACTGTGCACCTAGCTTCTGACGTTTCATAAGTGCCCATGTAGGTTTATATGAAATAAAGTATTTTGTTTATGATTTTGATTGACTGGGTATTGTTTTCAAAGGTGGTAAAGCAATGATGAGGTCGACTATACTACCTATATGTAATTCTCAGTAAAGAAACATACCTCTTTAAGTGCGGTCTCAAGCTTAGTAGCCTTCTTTTCGCTGAGAGTCTGAACAGCCTCCCAAGCGGTCTTCAGCTCACTACATTGTTGGCGAATGCTAGCCGCGTCTTCACGAGGTACCTGCAAGGAAACTTGAACCTTAATTCATGGACCGTAAGAGGTAAAACTGCATAGACTGCTATAATTCATTACTACCGCTGATAATTTTGCTGGAGTTTTTAACGCTTGGCAAATTTGATCCTTAAGTTTTGGAAGTCTGAATTTAATATCGTACATCCAATTCAATCAAAAGGAGCCCGGCTTTTACAGGAATTCAGTCGATTAAAAATTAGACTTTATCTCTGTAAATTTGGAGTATATAATAGTTTGATACGTACCGTCGCTTCGAGTTCTTTGCCAGTCTTCATGACAGAATTCATTTGTTGTTCCCGCGAGTGTAGATCCTCCTCGAATTGCTAAAACAAATGATAGGTAGGTATTAAAATATTACCTGACGATTGAAAAATCGGCCCTAGGATGATGTGCAGCAAATAATCTAGCCTAGCCACATACGCTTGAAAACGTAGTGATTGAATGAATGAAATGCACCGATCCCAGCGTGGTTTAACCAGACTCGATAAATCGAATGAACCCTAAGATTTGCACTAGCCGCTGGAGTCTCATGCTTCATGGTGCTGCAGAGACCATTGCATATCAAGGAGTAGACCGGGAGGCGCGGTAATGGTAGGGAAGACGTGTCCTTAGGATATGGAAAAATTTGCGAGATGATGTTGTCATGGGAACGTAATTTTTGGTTTATGTCATCACGTCATCATCCCAAGTGCAGCGTTGACAAATAGGAAGTATGGAGGTTACAAATGCTATGCGATAGCTTTACCGCGGCGGTCCCCGAGTGCCACGTTTTTTTTTTTTTCCTTTTCAATCGAGAACAATTTTCACCTAATTGTTTAAAAAAAAACTATCAATCAGCCAGCGTTGATATTATAATATTTGAATCCTCACCTTGTGTTGTTCAATGAGCGCCATCACAGTATCCAGGTCACCATGTACTGGCGCGTCTCCTCCTAATTCCTTCTGTTGCTTCTTCAACCAGTCGAGGAGAGCTGACATGGCGTCCTTGAACTGTCCTGAGTACAGCAGGGCTTCTTCTAGCTTGCGTTGTCTGGAATGAAGGTGGGTGTCAGTATGGTTTTTAGAAGTAATTGCAAATTATTTGTAACAAAATACACAGAGTCTTCAAGAGTTAACGATATGCACGGTATGTTAATATCGATACTTTCACAAATGGATAAGCGAGTGAGTTTTAAGATTTAAAATAAAATATGGAAAGTACACATAACCCAAAAGTATCGACCTATTAGGCCTTGATATGCTTTACTAGATGCTAGTCCAGTATCGATACTTTTAACTATAGTTTGACCGATACCGCTGTACTGCGTCTTAGGTATGTGCGTGCCGAGACGAGGAGGCAGTGCAGGTCGCTCATTCGTCAACGCTCACGGCATCCCGCTGCTCATTCATCAACGCTCACGCATTCCACCGCTCATTCGTCAACGCTCATGGCTTCCAGCCGCTCACTTCTCAACGCTCATAGCATCCCGCCGCTTATTCGTCAACGCTGCTCCCACCTCGCCGCGCATTCCTAAAGCGCGGTACAGCTGTCTTGGTTAATTTGTTAATTACCTATCAACGGCCTTCGAACAGACAGTGGTCCACTTCGTCTTCATATCCGCCATCATAGTCTTCAGGGTGTTCTCGTCTCCCTTAGGCGCCTTGTCCTTGAGCTGTTTGCCGGTCTTCATAGTCTGGTCGTACATCGGCTGTTTAGCCGCTAGCGCCTTTTGGAACTCGCGGTGTTTTGTTAATCTGTAGGGAAAACAATAATAATGTATTGATTACAAAACATAAGCCTACAATCAGGGTTGGGCAGTATTTGAATTACTTGTAATTAAAATACAAATACGTATTTAGTATTTGTAATTAATATTTCAAATACCTGACGCAGAGGTATTTTGTAGTTAGTATTTCAAATACTTATGGCTTCAAAATACATTTGATTATAAATACATTTAGCGATCTTATTAATGGGTGCGTTCTGCAAAAAATTGCCCTCGATAGCTTTCGTAAGCAAAATGGCTACCGCTAAATATGTCAATCTTTAAAGTTGGCAACACTGGGCTGTATTAGTTCTATTCTATTTACATAACCTAACACCTGACTGTATTTTGTATATTAAATAAAAATAGTTAAAATACTGTATTTTGTATTTTATATTTCAAATACACGACTTAAAAGTACTTTGTATTTCGTATTTTAAATACGTGCGAGATAGTAATTTGTATTTTAATTAAAGCAAAGCATGTATTTTGCCCAGCTCTGCTTACAATGGAAGGCTTGATGATTTTTTTTTTTAACGTTTCTTTCATATGAAGTTTAGATCAAGATAAAAGCTCACGTCTGTAAAAGAATTTAGCTATTTATACCCGATTTAAAAAAGGAGGTTGCAGATTAATGTATTTTATTTCTTAAATATCTATTCCCCTTATTTTACCATACAATGGTATGCTTTTACAATTATATTTCCCATAAAAAAAACTTACCTCTGTTTGATCTTCTCTGGGTCGTTGACAGTAGCCTCAGAGTTGAGCACGTCCAGTTGTCCTTCAGTGTCATTCAGCCAGTTCATCAGGTTGTTCCTGCGAAGACAAACATACAAAGATTGAGTATACACGAAGAACGACTCAGTCACTTTGTTCTCCTTTGTCTTTTATTGCAAGGCATCACTGTGATCCCTTTCAAACATGGTTCTGATGGCGATTATTGAAACGTTAAATCCGTAGTAAATGTTTTGTAGTGAAAAAGGGTTGGTGCTAGTTGTCTGATAAACAGTGATCGGAGTAGGTAGAGTGATTTGGGGTCAATGCACTGGCACGTATATATTAGTATGGATATGCCTCCGGGATTCCGGGATTTTGAAATTATTAAGACTTTTTTAAAGAATTATAAATGTTGTAATGTGTAGAATAAAGAATACATCAATTTTATTATGAATTAGAAATATTTAACCCTTTTGCTGTCTTTTAAATAGTATATAGTTGATCGGACTCCAAGAAAAGGATAGGTATACTATAAAAACAATATAATAATATAATATATTTTAAATGTTTATCTATCGCATTCTGTAAATTTCTAATGTAGTAGTTTAAAAATCCTTAGTTTAACAATATTTGATTCAATCCCGTGAGTACCAAAATTAAATCCCGGAAAAAAGGCTTATCCATGTTATGATTTCTATGACTATTCATGATGCGAGTACGTAAAATCACTCTACCTACTCCGATCACTGCTGATAAAGCACCATCTTTTAATCGCATTGAAACTGTGCTGGCTTTTAAATGTTATGAAACAGACCTTGCAAGTAGGATAGAATACTGCAGGTAGTACATTCATGTATTGTGTATTTAAAGCAAATCTTTGCATTTTGGCAAGACCACACTTTGACACTTGCTGTCCCATGAACCACACATAAGGTTCAGGGCAATAGGGTAGTTTCCTAGGTAAAAAAATTAAAATTCTATTTAGTCCGTCTTTCAGATAATAAAAAAATATTAGACACGTATTTTTTGCTTTATCATATTAATCAAAAATAACTTAGAAAACACGCATTAAAGTTGGGGAGTGGGGGCTCGCTACGTCACAACGTCGTATAAAATCTAGCAAGGCGTGACGTCATGCCACATTTTAACTCAATGTATCGCCGTAATCTTTTGATTACGTTAGAAAATAAAAAATACGTGTCCAATATTTTTTTATTTTCTAAAAAACTGACTAAAAAAAAAAATTGGACACAGGCCTATTGTTTAACTATTGTGTCTGCTTTACGGACTGCGAAACTGTTAAGTTGACCGTTGTGAAAGTTGAGAGGCAATAATCCTTCCATGTAAGTATCTTAGGTTACAACACAGCATCCTAAAATTCGTTAATTTTTATAGCCAGATATATTCTACTTACCACATATCATTATACTCTTTGGCTTCTTTGAAGCCATGGTCCAACGCCCTGGTTCTCTCAGCAGCCTTGGACACGACTCTCTCCCAGCGATGCTGTACGGAAACCAGCAGGTTCTTGATAAGGATCACGTCTTGCTTCTGACTGAAGTACTTCAGGTGAGTGCCCTTCTTGTCTAGGTGAAGCATTGTTTCGCGGTGGGTTGCAACTTCCTTTTGGAAGGATTTGTGCTCTTCGATTTGGGCTGAGGAGAGAGAAAAGTGGTTAGTTGTAATGAAGCTAGTTTTGGTAGGGTAGTGTGGAGAATTTTAGGATTATTAAATCATTGTCTTTTTGAGAGAGGACTAACTAAGGATAATGCATAAGGCTACTTAGAGGTTTGGAAAACCCAAATAAATAATTTAATGTTTTGGGAAAACCTGTACCCTAATTGCGTAATACAACACAATCACAATTTGTTTCGAGTTGAAACAGATTGCTAATCCATTGCTTCATAAGTTGGAAAAAAAATCTGCTCAACAACGTAAGTAAAGCAATGAATGTTGTTGAACTGTCAAAATGAAACAAATTAGGCAAAATTGTTTTCGAAAATAAGTTACGCAATTAGGGTACGGATATGTATTGCTCAAATTGAAATCATGTTAGCTGCCGCGATTGGTTGATCAAATGGACATCAACTAATCAAATAACATGATTTAACAACCTATTTAAAACCACGGTTCGTGAAACCATGGATAACCCAGTTTATTTCTTTGAATTTCAAAAGTTTTAAGTCATTCCGAAAACTTTTTAGTTTTTTAAACTTCGTAAAAGATTGAATCTTACGGGTTGCCTGACTAATGATTGTATGTTATTATCTTTAAAAATCTTTTTACACTGCGAAAAAGAGTTTAATTGTTAGGGGTGTCCCTACTAGTTTCGAACCCAACCAGAGATTTTTTTTATTATTATTGAGATTACGTAAAGTTTCCTTTAAATCAAGAGATACTTACTAAGCAATGTCTCCATGACCCTGGATACTGGTTTGGCAGAAGTAAGCGTCTTCTCTGCACTGGTCAGCCAGTCGACGAATGCTTGGAGTGCGTCGTGGAACTCTGTGGCTTCCTTTAGAGCGATTTCTAGTTTGATCTTCTTGTCTGATGCCCTGTTGCAGAGGAAAATAGTTTTTAGTAGCGTATTTTTTTTTTTTCGACAAATTAGCTTAGAGTGTGGTACACTCCCACTGTGTTCCATACGAGGAGTGTTGGCGAATTTAACAAATCTAGTCAAAAAAATAAATTTGTTTTTTTTAACTGGCTTTCAAATTATTTGAAGGCGCAAGTCCTTCCTTCTGCCTTTTTTCGCGTCTGCGAAGTTGGACCATTTGTAAAATATCTTTTTAATTTTGACTCCAGAATTCATGATGTAAGTGATTGTAATATTGAAATAATAAATAATATCAAATAATAATATCTTAATTTCAAATATCGTAGCATTATGCTGAGGAGCCTTTTTGGCCTCGCACAGATCATTTTTGTTTACACAATTTTTTTTAAAGTTTTAATGTTTTTCTGAAATTGCTATTGTTTTCATAATTTTATAAGTTTTAATGTTTCCTGTGCGTATCTCAAATAAAAATATTTTCTTTCTTTCTTTATTGATAGTATTTTTTTTTTTTAAGCGTTTAATTATTGAAAATGTCACCATACTTTAAACATAATACTTTTTTTACATTTTAAATGCATATACGGTCTGTTTTACTTATCTGGCAGAACAAGACAGGCATTGAATATAAACTGTTCCACTTCTGAATTTAAAAGCAATGAGAAAATTAATTCAAACCGTCCTTACCTAGCAGTAACGTTATCCCATCTGGATTTCAAGTTCTTCAGATTATGATGGAGTTGTGACGTGGGGTTGGGTCGGTCTTGCTTCTTGAGGTATTCCTGTCCTTGCTGCAGAACAGCTTCCACCTTCGGACGGTTGGCTTCGATCTCGTTGTATACCTCCTGCGATGAAACATATTAAGTTAAATGAGTTTTCTGGAGTGGATTTTAATTATATTAAGGTAAAAATATGCTGTTGCATATAATTATGATAATCGGCTGTCGTAGAAAACCAGCGCTGCCGCTCTGTCTCGCATGGGGTCGCAGCGTTATGCTGAGCGATGGTCGTTTCGCATGGATGTGACGCATATTTTCCCCCAAATTTTTATTTTCATGTTTTTGTTCCTTCTTTGCGTCACGTTTCCCGCAAATAAATGTATTTTTCTTTCTTTTATATTATCCTTCAGTTGCTCCTTCCTTATCACCGTCAGCAAAGAAAGACGGATATTATTCTTACTTCAGATTTCATCAAGAATATTCTACAATGGCCCAAAATTATCTGATCCGTTAATTTTCAGCAATTCATGTAATAATCAAGACCTTGGGTTTTAAACTTATAATACTGTTACATTGTATTTTTATTTTTAGTAATGATTTAAATAACGGAAGTGTTAACCGAATTTCATTGCTGACTGTACCCCAAAAATTCGTGGTGTAAAAGTTTGGCTTTTCCTCTTGCCGAGGTTGTTCCGGGATTTTAGAGGAGGTAGTATCCACTCTATGGTTACTTACTCCCCTGAAGTTTAGATAAATATACTCTACATATTCCGATCTCTGGTAATTACACAAGAGAGTGAGTTTTGTACAAGAAAGATTATAGCGAAGGTGAGCACAAAAGAGAGATTTTTGAAAATTAATTCCTCGGGGAAAAATAAATATATAGAAAAAAATTATGGAAGATTGCCATTAACTTGGCTTGGCTTGTCATTACATATTTTCTCATGAACCTTTGAAAGAGAACCCAAAAACAACAACATAAAACATATGTCCTTACCATGAACCTCTCGAGTTGTTCCGTGGCGGTCTCGGGCAGGCCTCCGACGGGTTTAGAGGCGGCGATCACGCTGTCCACTTCCGATAACCAGCTCAGCAGGTCACCGATCTCAGCGTTGAAGCTAGTGGGGAATAATATTATGTTACAGAGGTATACAGGCTGTTTCTAAATGAATCTATACTAAAAAGGTAAAATTTGTTTGTTTGTGTGTTTGTTTGTATGTAATCTCCGGAACTACCAATCATATTTGAAAAATTCTTTTTGCATTGGATAGCCCAATTCTTTAGGAAGGTTATAGGCTCGCGGACGAAGTCGCGGGTAGAAGCTAGTCGCCAATAAAAGTATGTGATTCCCAGAACTGGCTAAAGTATTGTCTACTTTCTTGTCTTATTCAAATTGACTAAGATTTGTCAGTCAATTTAAATAGAGTTGGTCTTTCAGTATATTTTGCTCGATAAGTAGAATGATTTTAATTTATTTTAAGTGGTTATATTCCCCAGGGATCGGTATTTAAAAAAAATCCTGAAGCTAAATTGTATTGAAATTAACGATAAGATAAATTTCTAGGTTAATTTTTGGACTGACGTAGGATTTTTTTAAGCTATTGCGTAGCTTTTATCGCGGGCTTTGAGCGCGGCGACCGAATCAAGAAATTCCGCAACGAAAAAACCTAACACCCCCCACTCCGTCTACCATGTAATGACGGTTCCCATGACAATGTGATGTTGTTATGGGAACGTAATTTTTGTTTTATGTCATCACGTCATCATCCCAAGTGTAGCGTTGACAAATAGGAAGTATGGAGGTTACAAATGCTATGCAATAGCTTTACCGCGGCAGTCCCCGAGTGCCACACGTTTTTATTATAAATATATTGTAGAAGATAATTTTTAAATAACTATCTTATGTAATTATAATTTTTTATTTATTTAACAGTTTATGTAAACACATATAAACAAACAAGAAGAAAGGAACAAAAAAATACGTACAAAGGTGATTTAAATAATATCTCGTATAAATCTTACCTCTGCGCCTCTCTAAGCGCATCTTCAAGTTCGGTCTGCCTGTCCCTTGCCTTCTGTTGCAGTTCGCGCCACTTCCTGTTCAGTGTTGCCAACTTTTCAGCAGTCTCACCAGCCTCGTCAGTACCTATAGTTTATGGTTAAGGAGGTTAGATCATGCAGTTGGTGGTCAGGTCTTGGAGGGGTAAGACCTGTGGTTATTTTATAGAAGACGATTTGTCTTGCAAGAGTTGGGTTCTACGGTTTTAGATCGAGTAACTTCATTCTCAATTTCATCGTACACCTCATCCATCGCTTTCCATCAGGCGTCATCGTGGACAAGAGCACGGCCATTTTGGCAATAAATTTTTAATTTTGATGAGTATAGAAAATAAGATAATAATCTGGTAATTAGCAGCACAATCCATTTTATTTGATGCGCTCGAAAATCGCCAGTGTGATAAAGCTCTTAAAGTGCATTTTAACTTAATCTTTAAGTAAAGTTTGAAGGGATTTAACTATTAACTTCATGGGAATATTAATTCTATAATCCGGCCAACGAGAGATGCGTTTCTGACACCTGTCAGTTGGACAAGATTAGGAACTAATAAAGTTTAAATTCGTAAAACACGTATTCTTTTGTACTCAGCTGACAGATGTCAGGAATACATTCTCTCATCGGCCGGAGTTTAGTATTAATAATTACACATACAGGACGATCACAAACATTTAAAGCTGAAAGCATTAGTGCTCATTGCACACGGGAAGGTTTAGAAATGAAATGTATGTAGTATTAGAATAATTAGAACAATTAATTAGTTTAGGAAGATAGATTTGAACTAATCTAAAATATGCTATTAGAAAACTGCATATTTACTATTTACTGTTATTTTAAGATGCGATTATTACGAAACTATTATAATAACTAAAAATACTAGTCAACTGTTATTTTCAATTAAAAGGATGCAATTATTTGTAAACTGTCAATCTAGCATGTTTTTAAAAACGGTATACTAGAACCTAGATAACCTAAATAATTATTGTAACATGGAACTCCTTTCGTTAGTATACGGAATGTAAAACATGCGGGCATGGACGATAGTCAGGATACAACATTCACAAAACCTTGGTTTTTGATGTTACAAATCGTTGTATTCATATTTTTATGACCAGAAAGTAAATGAAAATATTCTTGTCGTCTGTAATGCTTATTTTCAAAGATCAGTCACTTCAAAATGTGAATAAAAGAGAAATCTTTCCCATGGCTTTCCATTCTAAAATCAATCCCAAACGACATGCCTTTAAAGTTGAAATTCGTATGTCAAGGCATTCAGATTTGATCCTGACTACGTTCACCAAAAAATGACAACAAAATCGAATTTGACAAAAGCGTAAGCGCGGCCACATACCCGTACCCTGCTGCACGATCTGTGCGCCGGCGTCGTTGAGCGTGTCCACGGACGATTGATGCGCCGCGATGTCGTTGACGAGCACCTTCAGCTTGGCGAGTTCGACCTCTAGGATTTGTGGGTCACCGGCAACCTGTGGGAGAGTCAATTATTAGATTGTCTATGGGCAGTGTGGATTTCTCAGAAATGTTGCCCGTTTTAAGTGTGGATGAGAAAGAACGGGCAAGAAACTCCATGGTAATTGTATTACAAATGTAAAAAGGACACGTAAATTTTAGTTAAGAATATTTCTTGGCCGTACTTTGTCGAAAAAGTTTCCTATAAAAAGGTAACTTCAGTAAATACAAAATTAACGTGTGTCACGTCTTAAGAGTTAACATTGGTTTTGTAACCAATGTTAACTGAGAATCTACAGATTTAAAGTCAAAGTCAATGCATTTATTTCAATTAATTCAGAATCAAAATCCTTTACTCAAATTAGGCTGAGAATCGGCAGTTTTTTAAAGTAAAAAATTACAAAAGTCAGCCCTCAAAACTCCCACCCTTCACCACTTCCTAGTGTTTTTTTAGATGGAAAGAAGTGGCGCAACAAAAAAATGTCAATTAGTCAGATAGTTGTGGCTACTTGAAATAAAATCCACTACTCACAGGTCTCAACGAATCCAGCGTCTCAGTAGTATTCTGTATCCAAGTCAACAGCTCCTTTAGAGCATGCTGCAGCTGTCCGAGCCTCAACAGCGCCCTTTCCAGCTGCTGTTGTCTCTCCACCATCCCTCTAAGTAAGGCTGACCAACGAGAGTTGACCTCTGTGAGCGGTGCCTTTATGGCCGCCGCTTGTTCGGACGATGTACGCTCAGTTAGCTCTTGAGCTTGCCTGTAATTTGGTGAAAGGTTAGGTTGGTTGTAACTGGAAAGTTGTGAATCGATGGTGGCTTGATTTGAAAATAGAACATAAGTCCGCTTGCTCCACAAGTCACTTACTTTTTTTTCACTGACTTTTTATACTGTCTCTGTCAATCATTTGAAGATGAAAGAGACAGAACGATGTTTTAAATATGTTTAGCGTTAAGCGCATACAGTGTGCCAGTGTGCAAGCGGGCCTTGGTTGTTTTATTTTCGGTTGATGCTTTAGTTTTGTAAATGTAACTACGATTTGCTTTTTATTTACCTCTATTGAAAAAGTGATAAATGAAAGTGAAGTAGTAATATATTTGTATTTAGTTTATGAACTAAAAAAATAGATACAGGATTGAAACCCCTTCATACAAAGTTTTCAATCTGAGAAAGTATCATCCCCTCAAAAAAGTTTCAATGTAGTGCCAATCATAATCAGGTGCTTATATTTGTTGGGAATAATCAAGCCACCATTGTTTCACCATTTACGCATAACAGCACATATTGCAAACAAGACAGAGACAGACATATGGAAATGTGTTAGTAACAGAAAGAGACAGAACAGAGCACACTCTTCTAGAAAACATATTGAAGGACAAAAAAGAAGTAGAAGAAGTAAAGTAGTAGAAGAAGTTATATTTGTCCCTGATTCAAGACAAATTATCCACTAAGCCAAGTCTTCACGTTCTCGTGATCTTGTGTTTCTCAAGTCAAGGTTAGTTTCCCCCTTTATACGTGGAAGTCGATAAAAGCGACTAAAGTCGTCCTATTTCATCATCATCTAGGAAGATGATGATGAAATAGGACGACTTTAGCCGCGCACACGTTTTCTTTTTCCACTCTCCCCTGTCAACCGTCACGCTATCATTCACTCCCTTCTCTTTCATATCATTCCTCACACAATCCATCCATCTTTTCTTTGGTCTTCCTCTCCCGCTCCATCCATCAACATTTATATTCTTCACTCTTTTAGTCACATGCGTTTCCAGGCCAAACGTCTAATTTGCTAGTAACAAAATACTTGGATCACCAGTTGAACTGAGAGAGGTAATGTTGTCAATTTCCTCTTTGAGTGTTTAATATCGCGGTCGTTATGAGGACGAGGTCGAGGATCAAAGTCAGTGAGATCTTGTGTAGACTTGGCTTTCTTAAATGCATTCAAATGAACAAAATTATCATTTAGTTCATCCAAATTCACTCATTCGAGGCTTTCTCATAAGCTCTTAGATATTTCAAACTTTTACAAATTAAAGAAAACAGTATAGACACACAACAAACAAGGTACTAATATCACTACGATGCAAGATACAAACAGAAGCGCACACAAGATTAAGTGTTATTCCTTGCCTCATAAGACTCCTTTTTCAATGTCGGGTCAATCCGGGGAATGCATAGAAAAATACACAATTAGTATGTGGTACAAAGTGCTGTTTGATAAAAGGGAGAGAGGGGTAAAAACTGATTATCTATTGGAACATTTTTCTAGAACAAGTAAGATTGGAATTTCTTGAGTTTATTTAGAATCAAGAAAATATTATGTATTAAGAAGAGATAACAAATCTGTGTAATGACATTTTGTACTTATCGTTATATTGAAACTGACCAAAGTCTATTTTTCATAAAAGATGAGTGCTACTTGTTTAATTGATAAAAGGATTAAACGAATTTCTTTAAGTATCCTGAAGTGGAAGGGACAAATAGTGCGGAAAAATAGCATAAAAATAATTAAAAAACATGAAAACTAGAGGGCTTTATAGGAGGGTTGTTTATTTAAGGATTAGGACCATCACCAAATTAATAATCAAAACAAAACGAAAACTTAATTTTATTCAATTTTTTTTTTATCAGCAGATTTTTATCCAGCGGGGATTTTTTTTTTGCGTTTCCTTTGCTTTCATATAATTTTATATTCATGCAAACCCCAAAATAAAAGCCCACCTAACCTTGAAAATATTCCCACGCATATGTCACTAAAATTATAAAATTCAAACAAAAAACTATTGTCGAGTATTGGAATATTTATCAAACAGGTATAATAAGAACATCAAAGGTACGAATGGATAAGGAACAGGTTTAAAGGATACAGTTACAAAAAGATACGGGTATCTAGAAGTACAGGTGTAAAAGTTTCAAAAAGATACGGGTATCAAGAGGTACAGGTGTAAAAGTTACAAAAAGATACGGGTATCTAGAGGTACAGGTGTAAAAGTTACAAAAAGATACGGGTATCAAGAGGTACAGGTGTAAAAGTTACAAAAAGATACGAGTATCAAGAGGTACAGGTGTAAAAGTTACAAAAAGATACGGGTATCAAGAGGTACAGGTGTAAAAGTTCCAGGTGCAAAAAGGTACTGGTGTCAAAAGTACTGGTGTCAAAAGTACTGGTATCAAAGGTACTGGTGTCAAAGGTACTGGTGTCAAAGGTACTGGTGTCAAAGGTACTGGTGTCAAAGGTACTGGTGTCAAAGGTACTGGTGTCAAAGGTACTGGTGTCAAAGGTACTGGTGTCAATGGTACGGGTATCAAGAGGTACTGGTGTCAAAGGTACAAGTATAAAAAAGGTACTGCGGTGTCAAAGGTTCAGGTGTCAACGGTACAGGGATTAAAAGGTACCTACGGGTATAAAAAGTTCCTACAAGTACAGCTATAAAAAGGTACGTACCTATTAAGCGCTTCAACTTTAACCATGTGCGGGTCAACTTCCTGCTTGAAGGACGCTAGTTGTGCGATCTGTCGTTTGACGGCGTCGATGTCCGAGCCTAGTGCACCCATACGGGAGAACTTGTCTTCGGCTGAGTCCAGGAATTCTTGTAGGTTCTAGAAATTAAAAGGATGTATTAATATTATTATCTGAGAGACTTTTTTGGCGCCTTGTTTTACGTTTTTTTTAAATTAGTGGACAGACTTTCTTCTCCACACACACGACGCCGCAGTGCACTTCACAGACATTACGGGTATCGATGTCAAATTATGATAAAACGAAATAACCTGTCTTTGTAATGTTTCAGTAGTTAGTCTGTGCGCGATTGCTAGTCACGGACTATAATTAAATGTTACCTTGTCGATAAGCGTAGGTACGTTTTACATGAAATCCTTGAGCCACACTAGTGGTGTTGAAATTATTAGCAGTGTCACGAATATCATTTTAATGATGAAAGTCTCTTTTACAAAATAAAAAACAGTGGCACTCCGGGAGTGCCGACAGAAGTGAAAACTTGAATAATTTAAAAAAAATACTTCCAAAACCTTTAAAGTAAAAATACTTGCATAGAACATTGATCCGTAACGTAATATAAATAAAGAGCACAATCGAGTTTACAAAAATGAGGTGTCGGTAACGGTGTCGCGAGTTCAATTGTTTTTTCCCATCTCAAAAAATGCCCAACGCGCCTTAAGAAGTTTTCACTTCAAAATACTTCCAAAACCTTTAAAGTAAAAATAATTGCATAGAACATTGATCCGTAACGTAATATAAATAAAGAGCACAATCGGGTTTACAAAAATGAGGTGTCGGTAACGGTGTCGCGAGTTCAATTGTTTTTCCCATCTCAAAAATGCCCAACGCGCCTAAAGAAGTTTTCACTTCAAAATACTTCCAAAACCTTTAAAGTAAAAATAATTGCATTGAACATTGATCCGTAACGTAATATAAATAAAGAGCACAATCGCGTTTACAAAAATGAAGCGTCGGCAACGGTGCCGAGAGTTCAATTGTTTTTTCCCCATCTCAAAAATGCCCAACGCGCCTAAAGAAAACAACGGACGAAAACCCTCTCTTTTTAGGAACTCGATTACAAAACATCAATAACTGAAACCACAGTTAAATCTTGAGTTCTTGGACTAACCTGTAACGTGTCATGGAACTCCATGGCCTTCTCCATGGCATCGATGAGGTTCTCCTCTCTCCTGGCGTACAGCGCGGTGATGTTGTCCCAGGCTGAGTCCAGGTCTTCCATATGTTTCTTGACTTCAGGCTTGTCTGGCTCTCCGCAGAGCGACATGAGGGTTGAGCCGGTTTTACGGACTTTTTCCACCTGAAGGAAAAATTATATTTAGTTGATGTAATATAATGAATGTCACCAACAGTTACAAATAGAATTATTGTGAACTAATTTTAAGGTAACAATTGTAACAATGTCAAAAATAAATTTTATTATTATTTATTTATTGTTTTAGGAAAAAATTCTCATTTATTTAATCATTAATTGATTCCTTCTTTTTAGTAATTTTTATAACATATTGCTTTTGATTTAATTCTTTTCAAGAAAACTTTTATTGATTTTTTACTAGTATCTCTCAAATTCGGCCGTATAACAGCAAGTTCATGTTCACTGTTTCCAAAGCGTTGTTAAACTGAAAATTGGTTTTTATTCATGGGAACTTAAAATATAGTTTGAATCTTTTGTATCAACACGGGTGGGTTTTAGTCAGTAAACGTATGACACGCCCACCCGCTCCACCCAGAGCGGGAGAAGTTATTTGATAATTTCCTACCCCCAAAAAAAAAGGGCCTAGTTTTCCATTACACCTGACAGCAAAATACTCCTTATCATTTATACACCCTATTAACAAAACTAAAAAAGTCCCAACCTCCGGCTTAGTATGGTCGATCTCATGGCGGATCTCCTGCAGCGCGACCTGCTGCGCCTGGATGGCGCGCGGCTGCGCGGCGGGCGGCGCCTGCGCACTGAGCGTGTCCTCCAGCTCCGACAGCTGCGACATCACCGCGTTCAGCTGCTGCCAGAACTTGCGGGCCACTTCCAGCGTCGAGTCCAAGGAGTTGGCACGGTCCGACGATGACTTTTGTACGTCGTCCCATAGTCTGTCGAAGGAAGGTTGGTTAGTAAAATAGGAGAAAAGTACAAAAGACCATCACATGAAAAAATAACCCGGTACGTCCATTTTCCCTAATAACGTTGAAGACGGTATGTGTTGTCTTACATGTAATCTTCTCCAAAGTCAATTTAAACGGGGCGTATAATAGACCAGTGTCCAATTTTTTTTGTCCGTCTTGTAGATTATTTATTAAAAAATATTGAACACGTATTTTTTCTTTTTTGACGTAATCAAAAGATTACGGCGATACATTGAGTTAAAAATGTGGCACGACGTCACGCCGTGCTAGATTTAATACTGCGTTATGACGTAGCGAGCCCCCACTCCCCAACTTTAATGCGTGTTTTCTAAGTTATTTTTGATTAATATGATAAAGCAAAAAATACGTGTCTAATATTTTTTTATTAGCTGAAAGACGGACTAAATAGAATTTATTTTTTTACCTAGGCAACTACCGTATTAAAAGCATAGATTATGGGCACTTTAACTCATTTTACATTTCACTAATTAAAAACATAAAATAAAATGATAAGTAAAAAGTGTTGGTATGCTAAAATGTTATCAGATAGGATCAAACTTGTTTTCAGAAGTTTATTTTTTAGAAAGACAGTCTTGCATTTTAATATACATTTTACTTATCATGTCATGTCAGTCTACTGTAAGACGTAGTTTCAAAGGCCCAATGTCCAAATTCTTAAGGCCTGACCATTGCGTGCTGCTTCTGTATAAAAAGAGGTCTGCCCAGCAGTGGGACGATAACAGACTGATCTTTTATGTTTATCACTTGGCATACTTGTGCAAAAATTCACGATATTTCGTTAATACAAAATTAACTTTATTTCAATAACAATAGGGTATATTTTGTATTACCCAGTGAAGTGTACTTATTACATTGCACTCACTTGTTAAGTTTGTCGAGCTTGTTCCTAATGTCCCGCACGGCGGGGTCGCTCTTGTTGGCCTTGCCGATGACGTCAGAGGCCGCGCGTTGTACCGCGTTGTAAGCTTCCTGGCGTTTCTCTAAGTCTTCTACCAAAGTGTTGTTCTCTTCGATTTGGTCTCTGAGGAGGAAAATGAGGATTTAAAATGTGTGTTAGTTACACTGTGACTGTTATTAGAAAAACTGGTTAAGTATAACTATTTACTAAATGTCCCTCGGCAAACTTCGTGTTTCGTCAGTCGTCAGATTTCTATCAGTTGCCCTTTGCACTTGGTGCAGACCGGACACTCTCAATCGACTTGGAAGTATATAGAGTTGTTAATACTCTTTTAACTTCATGTAATTTATTTTAAAACTGGGAGGAAAGCTACTAAAGTCGCAGGCACGAAAATTGACAGACATGGAAATTAGCATTCGTTTGTATTCGGAAATGCGATGATTCCCGAAGAAAATTGAGAAAATAGTCAGACTGTACTGTTTTACGTCGATCATTTTTGTTACAGAATACATAAGTGAAATAGACTTTTCTACAGTTTATTGTTAAATCACTTCAGTTTAACTTTTAAAATTGATTTTAAACAACCTGCGTTTTGATATTTGTGATGGTAAAGGACACATTATTATTCAAAGCTGTTTTTGTCCACTAATATCCATTACATAACGAGTGAATTTTTAGTGCAGAAAAATACAAAATCTTATCGCAAGGTATTTCAATAATTAATGGAAATTTTCGTGTATCAGATAGGTACACAAAATTTTTATTTAAAAATTTCAGCTTTTCATTTAAAAAATTCTTCTTTTCATTTCAGAATTTTCATCTTTTCATTTCAGAATTTTCATTTCAAAATTATTTTCTTTCAAATTTTCATCGGCTATTGACTTCTTTGTTACAATTCAAATATTAACCTAATCTTATTTAAAATTATAACATAAAATCTAATCTAATCCAATTTATTCAATGCAATTTAATTTATTTGTTGTAATCAATTTAGCTTTTAATAATTTATTTTCATCTAAACTATGTATTACTTGTTTTAATTAATTATGTTATTATCTGCGCATAATGTAGTGCATGCTGTGCTTTTCTATAAGTAATGAGGCGCTTAGACTTAAGTTTGCAATGTACTAATTATAAGTAATAGTGTACTCATTGTGGAAGAGCCTAATAAATAAATAAATAAATTATCAGTCCCGGTGTCAGTGTCATTTTCCGATTTTTCACAAAATATTTTGGCTAATAATCAAATAGTTAATAATATACTCACTCAATCTTAGGCGGGTGCGCGGACACAGGTTCGGCGCGATGCAGTTGATCGGCCGTGCCCGACAGTGCGCGCAACATACCCTCCAACTTGTCTGAGAACTGGGATGATTCTTGTAGAGCCTGTTGAAGGAAAACATACTTTAATATGTGTACAGTGTGGTTGATTGTTGTTTGTATTAACCTCAAATTGCTGATGTAAAGGGTGCGAGATAAAATCTGCGAACAGTGTGTCTTCTAACAGCAACTATGTTGGGGTCGGCTTCCAGTCTAACCGGATGCAGCTGAATACCAGTATTTTGCATGGAGCGACTGCCTATCTGACCTCCACAACCAAGTCACTGGGTAATACGATACCCCTTGGTAAGCCTGGTTGTCAGACTTTCGGGCTTCTGACGACCCATAACGACTGTCAAAGATCCACGAATGACAGCCGGGACCAACGGCTTAACGTGCTTTCCGAGGCACGGAGGAGTCTTGGTATGTAAAGATGGTCACTCATCCACGGACTAACCGCGGCAAGCGTAGCTTAATCTGATCGGATCGACCCGAGCGGCTGTTATTATTTAGTCACGAGCTCTTCTGTGTCTTTTAACAGCATGGTTCGATAAACAAATCCATGTCGTCAAAAACGAAGTTCAGAAAGTGACATAAAGGACAGGGGTACGTCTGAAATCTGGCCTAGGGGTCAAGACTGGCGAACGAGAGGATGTGAGTTCAAACTGTTAACCGTTGTGTAGTCATCTTCAAAGCGTTCTAATCCTTGCAGTCAGCATAAACGGTATCCGTCCCGTATTACCTAGGAAAGACCTAATTTAGACAACGCGCAGCCTGTATCTACTATATATAATACTATTATTATTTATTATATAATATATAATACTATATATAATCCTCCAGACCGTATTTCGGCCATGGCGGCCAATCTCAACGGAGACCAGCCTTCGGCGCGGGAGATATTATAGTGCAGGCGTGTGTGCGCAGACACAGGTGCACTCTCTCTTCCCTCACTCTCATAGTCCGATGGGACGGCAATCCGACACGACCGGAGAGATCGGTGCAGGATCGGGGGCGACACGTGCGCACCGAGGCACGAAGGTATCACACCGGCAACTTCCAAACTCCGGGCTGTGACTAAGAAATTCCTAATGGAATAACTCAATAACACTGCCCGACCCGGGAATTGAACCCAGGACCCCATGCTCAGCAGTCGCGCTTGCGACCACGACACCAACGGGGTAGTCAAATACAATTTGTCAACGTAAGCACTAAATATTATGAAATTTTGTATGGAAGTGAGCCATTTTTTGAATGAAAAATCCCATCGAGCAGACGGCCTGTCTTCCATAAAACAGTTGGTACTCTTACCTGCTCCAGCTCCTGCTGCCTCTGCCTAAGCTCGGCCCGCAGCGCGTTGTACCGCTCGCAGTCGCTGTCCACGATGTCCTGCACCTTGGCCGCGTCGTCGTCTCCGCACAGCTTGGCGAGCGCCTCGCCCGTCTTGACCAGCTTGTCCACTAGCGGTTTGTGGCCGCCGATGGATTGTTGCAGCATCTAAGTAGAGAAGAAAATGGCTTAACAAAATATTCAGTATATTTTCGAGTCGCATGGATTACAAAGTTAAGCTTTTATCACTATTTCTACTTACATTTTCAGAAGGTTCTTAGAATTCAACAGTATTTTATATATTTAGAATAACTCATACGCACAAATCTTCACAAAAATATTCTTCAACGCAATAATGAAGTAATTCCAAAGCAAAGATTATTTTAAAAACAACAACTGAATACTTGTCCTTTTTGTAATACTTCTAATGTAGACTAAAACCATTCAGATATTCCTAAAATTGTATATAAGCAATGCAATGTGTACAAAATGTACAATCAAAGTAAATATTTTTACATAACACGATTCCTTTCGGCTTTCCTGTCAAATAATTTTTTAAACCAGTTTGCTTTCGGAAAAGTTCTCCATTCGGCACTGAAAAGTAATACGAAAGTTGGTATATATATATCTATGCAATGATACTAACTTCATTCTTGTCTTGCTGCTGAACGATTTGTTCCGGTCTGAGAGCGGGCATCGCTAGCATTTGAATCTGCTTCTCCATGTCGTCCAACCAAGATGATAAACTGTGGACAAACGATATTATAAAATAAAATCTAATTTTTGTGTTTAAAATTAATCACGATTAGAAATAATAATCTGTCTAGTAAATAAGGAGTATCAATGATAGTCTTACTAGTACAGTCTCGAATACTAAAGTTTTTTGGTCATGTCTCTAGGCGGAATAATGACTCCATAGAGCGTCTAGTGGTGCAGGGCAGAGGGGAAGGTAATAGGCCACGCAGGAGGTCGCCGATGAGGTGAACCGATCAAATAAAATCCGCGGTTGGAGGCCCTGTTAATGAATGCGCCAGACTGTCATGTAACAGAACCAGATGGAGGGAGACCGTGAGGCGGGCAACGACTACACCTGCGATTGGACACAGTTCATTGTGACCACGACCGCTCTGTCAAGAGCGAAACGAAGAAGATGATGATAGTCTTAAGTTTTGGAAACAGTTTTGTTGAGTTCATAATATTTATACTGCGATTTTCACAAAACATGCTTTTCAACCGACTGAACTATGGCTATTATTTTTAAGAAAACTACAGAACATGAAAAGAGCAGACTAATGTAGGAGAGTTCTGCGCTATTTTGGATCCCCGAAATTTCCTCTCAATCATGATCTTAGTCCATAAGGACCAAAATAATAATATCTATCTGTTACTTTGACGACATGAGGACTAAAAAAAATTATTTCTAAACTTACCCATGGTGCGTGTCAGCGAAGTGCTCGGCAAGGGGTAACGCCTGCTCCAAGGCTGCTAAACGTTCAGCGCTGAGATGACCAACTTCCTCCATCATCTCCTTCAACTCCTCGCTGCGGTCGCGGATGACAGCTGTCTCTTCGGAAGACTGGCATTCACGGAGGACCTGGGCGAAGAAATGTTAATTTAAACATCGAATATTGATTTTGGATAGCAGGAATCGTAATTTATCTGGACAATAAGTTAGCAATTAAAAGTGAGAGCAAGACACCGTATATTCTTATTTTAAGTTGTTCTTCATATCGTATCTAAATCTAGAATATTAAGAGCTTAGTATCTTCTTCAGCAAAATATTTTTTTTTAAATTGCATAGCTTTTATTTTTGGTTGTAGATCGCAGACAGAAATACCAGAGACATCGTAGACAAGAAATAAACGTCTTGTGTTTTAATTTTATTAAACTGGTCACCATACTCTTCAACCCACAACACTGCTAGGCGGCAAAAATAAGTAAGATGAAATAAAATAAAATTGTTTATTCTGTAAATAGGATATCGGAATCACTTTTGCAAATGATACACGTCATATAAAAAAAATATTAAAAATAAGCTAAATGAGTTCGGCGTTTCCTATCTGACTACTCTGAGAAGAAACGCCGAAATAAACTCAGAGGTCGCAGTCTCTTTTAAAGTCCAGACATAATCTTGGTCAGGCCATATGAGGACCATGTAGATTAGTGTCTGAAATGGTCTTTTGAGGAAAGAATCACACAGATTTGAGTGGACCTGTCCAGTCAGTGCAAGCATTTGTCAGCAATTGTGGAGGTCAACTCAGAACTGAAAGGACATTTGGGTAGAGGGATGGAAGTACTTCCCCGGACGAACTCCTTCACTAAGACCTCTATACCTCGGATAGTTTCTTACCTTCTTAGCCTGACTGAGAAGATCCCTGACTCGAACTCTCTGTGCAGCGACGTCATCGCTCAAAGGTCTTTGTTCTTTGAGTTGAGCTCGAACTACGCTCGCCTCACAAGATGGCGGCTCGGCGGCCCGCAGTGCGGAGTCCACGCCCCGCAGCCATTCTAGTACTTCTTCCATGTCGCCGACTACTTCGAGGGAACGCTGGAAAGAGATGGTGGGTTAGATTTTATTTGAAAATACACAAAACTATGGAAATTCCCAAGTTACATCACCAAGAAAATCGTTTGTGCATCAGTATTTTTTTTACTGAATACAAGAAATTTTTCCCGTTTAATTTTACTAAAAAACCATTTTTTAGACAACGGCATTTTTTTGTTAAAATTTAATGTGTATTAATCAGTTGAAAGAACAGCAATGCCATCATTTTCTCTAATATCTTTGAGATAAGCAGCTGCCCAACGTCAAGACAAAACAAAAAAAGATGATTCCACAGGTGATTTTCATTATCATAATTTAACGCTGGAGATTGCTTCAACAACGATTTGGGTGAGGCTTTTGCAAACACTGGGTCCTTATACATAACACATAACATCACGCCTTGTTTCTCCGAAGAGTTGGGCAGAGGTGTCCCTGTAGCAGGTACACCCACATTTCGCTAGTTATGTTTAAGTCCCATGTAATAGGGCGAGCCTAATGCCATCAACCGGGCCCAAATCCAGACTCTGAGCTGCTACTGAGAAATTTCAGATAGATAAACCCAATAACACTTTGCCCAACCCGGGAATCGAACCCAGGACCTCATGCTCAGCAGTAGCACTTGCAACCACTAGACCAACGATGCAGTTCTTCACCAAAGATCTGTTTTATTAATATTGAATATTCTAAAACCACTATATTACAGTAAGATAAAACGACAAAGCTTTGTTAATTACCTTCTTGCTAAGCAGGAGTCTCTCCGCCTTCCGCTGCACCTGCTCCGCGATGGCGTCGAATCGTCTGTTGTCGCGCGTCACTATGCTTTCGATGTGCGTCGCGCCTTCCCCAGGGGAGATCTGAGGAGGAAACCATATTCATTGTAAAAAAATGAAGACCCATACCAAACATTTTCACATCATCCTCTAGGATCATTGTCAAGCTGATAATCCATTATTTCTAAAAACAATTTGTTGTTAAATCTTAATTAAGCTTGACTGTACCTTTCTCTAAGCCACAAATTGAGATAGCGTATCCGGTTCCGGTACGGTGAAGCGCTATAAGCCCCGCAGCGTCATATCCGCCCCAATCCGGCAGGTAGTGGGGATACGTTTGCGCAGCGCGCGACGATATCCATGAACCTCATTGGCGTTCGGAATCCGAACGGTGTAGTCGCGTTTAAAAGTAACTCGTTACTTTTAAAAAGGGTGTCCTACTTTTTAGTGTTAAATAAAATTAATTTGTGTTAAAAATGAACTCTTTGTTCGAAAATATTAATAATGTTAGTATGGACAATGCCCCACGTGCTCGGTCGCAATCTAGTGGTTCGAGCAGTAGCAGCAATTCTTCCACGACGCGGAAAAGGAGACATCGTAGGCGAAAGGAGCGGCGCCGCCGTACAAAGCTAAGTACATTAGAGGATGCTTTTGAAAAACTTACTGAAAAAGTATCCTCTTTGCAAGATCTTATTATTAATAATAGTACTCAGTCTTGCATGTCTGACAATGAGTCTATTCTGTATACTCGGAGCTCTACTGAACTGGATAATGAATTAAATAAAGAAAAAGAGATTGATTTTAAAATACAAACTACCCTCAAGTCGCAGACATTACAGACAAATAATACGCATCTCTGATTGCTTCACAAATTGCAACATTTTAACTCGCCCGACTGGGCTCAAGTACGTTATTGTGAAGTACAAAACTTTATAATTCTACCCCAGGTTTTGTAGAGCTCGAATGTAATGATGTTTTGAAAAAAAATTTGAATGTAATCGTTCGTTAGCGGTCGTTGAAAATTCTTTAGCTGCTGTCACATGCTGTTATTTTGCAAAACGAAGCATTTTTAAAAGGTTTAAGTCAATTCATTTCATGGGTATCCGAATTAAAAAACTCAACGACCACTGAAGAGATTATTTCGAAAATCAATGAAATTTTTGCCGCCGGGGAATACCAAAAAACACAATCGGATTTATTACAAATGATATGTGGCAAACGGGCTGATATCATGCGACAATGTCGTGACAGTATTTTAATTTCAGTAAAGGAAAGTTGTTTTAAGGAATCGTTAAGGAAAATACCCCCGTCCGAGCATCATTTATTTGACGATTCAAAGTTTACAGTTTTGTAGGAAAACAAGGGGGCGTCTTAAATATTTTTTTTTTTTTTAAGCCGCGCCCTTTACATTATCCTCGCAGGGTAGATCGTATAAACCTTCTGTCGAAAGAAGGGACACACACCGAGGTAGCAAATATATATTGCCTGTGCGCAACAGTGCAAATTATTGCCCCTCCACTAATAGTGGCTTTAATCCTGCGCAAGGACGAAAGAGAAGGGCAGAAGAGTTTTTTCGTCACACCGAAGATACACGATACAGTAAGAAACGTAGTACCCTGGGACGGCGTGATAAACGAGTTGATTGACTATCATCAACGTTTTCAAGCCGGGGGAATCAAACATTGGGTAAGTGTCTGGAGGAAGTTGGGGGCACCTTTATGAATACTAAGGATAATATCAGGTTATCGGATCCCCTTTTATGCAAACCACCGCTTGTTCATCCCTTGAGGATTTCCAAAAGATTTTACACAATAAATTCAAAATATATCTTAATGCAATTAAAGAAGTGATCAAGAGGTGTTAGAAAAAGCTTCATTGACTCCGAGCTTTGTCTCAATAATTTTTCTTGTACCAAAAAAAGGAAGCGGCGTCTTCGTTTCGCCCGGTCTTCAATTTAAAATGGCTAAACAACATGTCAAAATAGACAAATTTCGATTGGTGAACATGTACAAAGTCCCCGACTTCCTCCAACCACAGGATTGGTTTGTGAAAGTATGCCTGAAAAATGCATATTTTCACCTGCCAATCGCGCCAGGACACAGACGTTTCCTCAGATTTATAGTATCGGACCAACTTTGGCAAATTACATGCCTCCCCTTCGGTTTGGCAACAGCTCCGAAGGTTTTTGCCAGCCTGACGAATTGGATCGCGCAGATCCTAAGAGACCAAGGAGAACAGCTCCGAAGGTTTTTGCCAGCCTGACGAATTGGATCGCGCAGATCCTAAGAGACCAAGGAGAACAGCTCCGAAGGTTTTTGCTAGCCTTACGAATTGGATCGCGCAGATCCTAAGAGACCAAGGAGAACAGCTCCGAAGGTTTTTGCCAGCCTACGAATTGGATCGCGCAGATCCTAAGAGACCAAGGAGAACAGCTCCGAAGGTTTTTGCTAGCCTCACGAATTGGATCGCGCAGATCCTAAGAGACCAAGGAGTTCGATTGCTGGTATATCTCGATTTTCTCCTGGCGAATCAGAATCGAGAAACTGCTAAGTCACGCGAACTTAACGGTAAGACTATTGCAGTCCCTTGCAGGCTTTGTAATAAAATTTTAGAAATCTGTATTGACTGCTCAGTAGTCAATCAAGTATCTGGGGATATTGTGGGATCCTTGGCAAAATGTCAAAATACTATCACCAGCAAAGGTTCGCTTATTGCAATCGAGAACATCGAAAATGGCAAAAGCCACCAAGGTAAGTAAGTCCAGAGTATATTAGGACTTTGTAATTTTGCCTGCTTCGTAGTCTTGCGAGGGCGCTTAATTCTCATGCAATGCTGACCTTCAGCAATTTCCTATTGCGAAAAAAAAAAAGGGTCGAACACAGCTTTTCGTAAAGGTTATTCTGAACCTGCAGTGGTGGATACAGAATCATACATGTGTCAGTATATCTCTTTCCCGGTCGATACAGTCACGAGCACTAATATGTATGCGGTTATCAACTTTTTTGAGTTATTTTCTCTTACTGTATTGATTGTTATTGTATGTTCTAGGAATATAGTATTTTGGAACCCACAGTCCCACACTACATAGGACTTATGTCAAATTGCAATCGTTATTCTCACGAGAGAATCATTTTGGATTTTGATGAGTGTATGCATGTTTTTGCTCGTGACTGTACAACTACGTAGCAGAGGCTTTCAAGGAAATCTGCCTCGACAGAACGGCATTTACTTCCCTGTCCTACCGGAATTTTATTTTTTCAGCACATCTGAGTTCCCGAAATAGATCTTTTTACATCACGAACTGCTCATGTAGTACCCAGGTATGTGAGTCTGGATTTAGATCAGGCGGCTGTTTTTCACAATGCCTGCGGTCGCCCTTGGCACTACAGGTTAGCATGGGTATTCCCACCACCGTGTCTAATACCCAGAGTATTATCGCACCTGAACCAGGCAACCGGCATGCACCTGGTGATAGCACCCGATTGGGAGAAGGTCTTTTGCAGAGCAGATCTGGTGGTTCGCTCCATGCGCCTTCCCTACCAGGTGAGGAATTTGGACCAAGTTTTGATACACAACAACCAATCGACCGCCTCCACAAGTTCGTCAATTGAATTTAAAGGTGTGGTTAATATAGGGTGGTCATCGCTATTAGATTCTTGGCAGAAAAATCAGATAGAAATTTTAGAAGGTAGCTGGAGGAAATCGACCTTAAATACTAATAAGACGGCATGGTCACGATGGTGTAAATGGTCACGTGGCAATAATGTGTAATCCATCCCCTGAAGATGTGTCTCGATTTTTAACTGATTTGCATCTTTGACTATAATACAATTGCAGTCCATAACTCTGTGGTATGTACCTTTTGTCGTCCACCTAGTGGCTTCTCACTAAGTTCTCACATCATTATAAAGCAAGTATTAAAGGGTATAGTATTAAAACAGCCACCCAAAGCTAAAACTCGGCCAGACTCTCCTATTTGGGATATTAATGTTTTAATTAGATTTTAAGTTGACAAAATTCCCTCCAAAATGTAATTGTTCAAAATTTCTAAAAGAACTGCAATTCTCCTTTTATTGTGTTCCGGGCGCAGAGTCCATGACCTTACATTATTGAGTATAAATAAAGAAAACTTTGTAAGGAGTGATAATTCTATAGTATTTTGGCCGATTTTTGGGCCCAAAACTGATAAAGATAATATAACTTATATATAAGCAATCCGGTTGCTGTATACTTAAAAGCGAGTCGAACTCTAACATTGACTCAATTTATTGTATCGACAAATTGCTAGAGTACTCTAATGATCGAAGGGGTAATATTGAGAGCTTATTTATTGGCACACGTGGTGAACCCAAACCAGCTACCTGCACCATCATAGGGGGCTAGATTAAGTCATTGTTAAAACAAGCTGGAATAAACATTAGTCCAGGTAGTGTGCGATCGGCAGTAACCTCGGCTAGTTGGTCAGATAATATTCCCATTGATCATATTTTGGAGAAAAATATTGGCGCTCTGCTTTGACATTTCACAAATTTTGTGAAAAGAAATCAAGGACAGGTCTATAAATAAATCAAGTCCTTCAAATCAGATCAGTAATCTGTTTCAAACGAGAAGATGATTTACCTAATCGTAATATCGATGTAGTGTTACAGGAACGAATTCTGTTGATTTAAAATGTCAACTTTGTTGATCACATTGGCGTTCTAATTTAGTCCCAATCCAGCAGTCGATAACAAACACTTCTCAATTTGTGGCTTAGAGAAAGGTACAGTCAAGCTTAATAGAACAATTTTACCTTAAAATAAAATTGATATTAAGCATACTTACCTTTCTCTAAGCCAATTTATATTTCTGTCTGCTGATTCTTAATTATAAATGTATGTGATTGACATCCTTATCAATCACGGTAAATTGAGCCGCAATGAGGTTCATGGATATCGTCGCGCGCTGCGCAAACGTATCCCCACTACCTGCCGGATTGGGGCGGATATGACGCTGCGGGGCTTATAGCGCTTCACCGTACCGGAACCGGATACGCTATCTCAATTTGTGGCTTAGAGAAAGGTAAGTATGCTTAATATCAATTTTATTTTAAGGTAAAATTGTTCTATTACAATGATCTATCATGGAATCTAAAATTATTTAACCACTACGGGGAATCCCTTGACCACTTGTATCTCGCCTGATGGTAAATGACGATCAGGCCGATGGTGGAAGCGAGCTTTACCCGGAATCCTCAACCACAGAGGAACTGGCTATCTTACCTCTAACTGCCGAAACACAACAATGCTGTTAACATTGTTGTTATGGCGATAGACTTAGATAAGATGGTGGTAGCTAGCCAGGCGGACTTAGAACAAGCCCTACCACCAACCAAACCGAGAAGAAAATTTGGGACTTGGGACTTCTGGGTCTGAGACAAGTTAACTACTACTGGTTACTTTCGGAAACCAGGGATAAAGATCGTGAAAATGATCGTTTGTTATCAAGCAGTATTATCGATAATCAAAATCGTACATCATCAGAATAAAATCGATCAAATGTGTCAAACAGACTTCATACCAATAGTAGTAAGTGTACTGTGGAAGTCTCATTAAATACTTTTTGAAGTGAAAACTTCTTTAGGCGCGTTGGGAATTTTTGAGTTGGAGCTAAACCATTGATTTCGCGACCTGTTACCGACACCGTGGAGTAAAAAACATCAACGCGTTGATAACCGCGGTGCGTGGAGTAAAAGACATCAACGCGTTGATTACCGCGGTGGTTTTTTCAAGTTTTCACTTCTGTCGGCAGTCCCGGAGTGCCACTGTTTTTTATATTTCTTTATTTTTATGTTCCCATAACAGTTACGTATAGACAAATCCAACTTCTTCAACACATTTTGAAGTTATCTTTTGATTCTTGAATATTATGCATACCTGGCACAGCTGCGGTCCGATCTGGTTGAGGTTCTCGACCACAGGTCTGTACTCATGCAGCTCAGCCTCCAGTCTTAGGATATCTTCCTCGCGAGGCTCCACTGATTGTAGGCAGGATTCAGCGCCGGCCATCCAGTCGGTTAGCCTGTGGAAGAAATTGAGATTTTAATTTCATAGTAAGGATTACGCAAAATACAATATGTGAAAAAACCCTGTCCTGATCCGAAAGGTGCACATAGGTACTGCAAAAAATTACCAAAATGTAATAAAAAATATTATTCATCATCTGCCTAGCCTTTTCCCAACCATGTTGGGGTCGGCTTCCAGTCTAACCGGATGCAGCTGAATACCAGTGTTTTACATGGAGCGACTGCCTATCTGACCTCCACAACCTAGTTACTAGGTAACACGATACCCCTTGCTAAGACTGGTTGTCAGACTTTTTGGGCTTCTAACTAAAAAAAATATTATTATTATTGAAAATAAAAAGTCATTACTATTTAAAATCTACATTTTTAGTAACAAAGTTACACAAAATCCATTAAAAAATTTCAACAAGGGTTATGACTTGTGAACACCTGCTAAACGACGGCCATCCCGCGCCCCATGTAATAACCCGGTAAAATACCCCATTGAAAAAAAATCTTTTCTGAAAATTACTACATAAATAGACTCTCAGTACGATACTTACGGATCGGATAGGGTATTTTTACATGTTATAGGTTGCTAGCAATTTTGTTAATAAGACTTGGTATGCAAAATCCAGCCGTATGTGACCAAAAAAAATTTTGTTTCTGACGCTCTGACGTGAGCTACAGTTTAGTTAAGACTGTTTGCCCAGCTTTTATATATTTCTTCTTCTTTTCGTGTGGTAAGTGACTGGTGTCAGAGTTTTAATGCCGCCCATGGGCTTGACTTGGCTTCACATGCCGTCGAGAAATATTTGTCAGGCATGCGGTTTCCTCACGATGTTTTCCTTCACTATTTTTGAAGCAAGTGATAATTATGCAATACCAAAAAATCTGAGGATACTGACCTAGCATGACTATTATACAGCTGTTGTACGAGCGGCAACGTTTCCGAAGCCACTCGCAACAGCTCGGCTCCTCTACTCGTCAAATCGTTGTATCTTCGCTGTAAGGCATCCAGCTTGTCTTTAAGCTGTAAGGCTTCGTCTCCTGAGATGTGCTTCATCAGTTCGAGACCGGATTCCACTGTGCTGTCCACTGCTTCTTGTTTTGAGGCGATTTCTTCGGTTTTTTCCTGTGCGAAAGAAAGGGAAATATTTAGTTAAGTTTTTGGTGTGGCGACGTACGCACGGACTTAATAAAATCGCGGCAGGTTTTTGCCGTAGTTTGGATTTTCAACGCTCCGCCTAGCATCGAGAGTTGAAAATCCAACAGTGTGTTTTTTCGACGCGCAGGGTTGCAGTCTGTTGAATTCTCAACGCTCGGCTTAACACCGAGAGTTGAAAATCCTGTGCGCGATAAAATCCCGCCGCGATTTTATTACGTCTGTGCGCACGTCAGCTAACAATTAAGTTCTTTTTGGTGTAGTAAGCGAAGTACCTAGTAGTAATAATAACATGAAATAATAACATGAAATCACCCCTATTTTTAGACATTTCATCAGTTATGACATGGGACCATGTCATAGGGGGCGAGTATATTGCCTATACTCATAGATTTAGGTAGTTAAATAAATGTAAACAAAAAAAAACACGTGACGAGACAGCTGTCAAGTAACCGACTAAATGTAATACCTGTCACTTCAGTTGTCATGCTACGTCACAGTTGTACTCTTCAATTTAGCAACGTTATTTTTCGTCGACGTTTAGAAATTGGGCTCTTTACAATAGACGGATTACAAAATATTATAAATCAAACAAAAAAAATGTGCTCAAGCAGTTACATCTACGAAAAGTCGTTTAAGAATGAACGATAAAGTTTAACATACATTAATAAAAGAGGAAACTATAGTAAAACACTAACATTTTGATTTGGTTTTATCGTTTTTTTTAAACAAGAAAGTGTCATCCATAAAAACCCTTTTTATGATTTGTTTACCTTTTTTTAACTACCTAAACCTATGGAGTATAGTATATTATTATTGCATAATAATACTCACAGCTAACTCGTCCATCTGCCTCAACAGTTTCTCCATGTGAACCGGCAGGATCTTCCTCTTGGCGAGGTACTGCTCCATGCTGTCCATCCACGCTGACAGGTCCTGGTAGGTCAGTACTAAGTGACGTAGACCCTTGCGGGACGCTTCCAGTAGGTCACCGATGTTAAGACTGTGGTCTACCAGGGCTTGGTATCTGAGGAGAGACGGCATTGATTAGTGACACTGGTTATGAAATTATTAAGCGTTCAGTGCCGGGAGCCCTCCTGGAGGGTTCACCTAGTCGCATGTGGGATGCTGGGAGCCCTCGCGGAGGGCTCATTTTAAATATAGGTTTTTCTTAGCGGATACAGCATTATAAACCAAGAAAATAAAATCTGATGTATATTTTAACAAGATTTATTAGTACATGTGATGCGTTGGTTTTAAATACAAGCATTTTTATTTTCATTTTTTTTTTTACAAATGTTCACGAAAAATTTAAAAGCATGGGAACTACATATAGCGACAAGACCCACTTAAAACACTATTTTACTTTATTTTACAGTGTTTTATAACACGGTTTTAAACCTACTGCCGTTGACCGTCCGCGATGGTTGATTTTAGCGCAAACGTAATGCCGGTGACCCTCCCGGAGGGTTCACTTCCATTATGTATGGCGGCATAAGTGGGTGTAGTCGGAAGGGTTAAAGGCTAACTTTGACATTAATGGCAATCTTTAAAGGGATTAAAGTATCCCTAATGAACAATTCTTATTCCAAAAGAATGACTACGGTTTCATACAAAAATGCAATAAGGCTAGTATTCAGTAAAAAATATGAAGCAGATACTTTTTTCATTACTTCGATGTTTGCGCGGTAAGCTTTCACCGAATAATACGGTAAAGAAAATTAAAACTTCGTTTTGTTTTTAGGTTTCCGTACCCAAAGGGTAACACGGGATCCTATTACTAAGACTCCGCTGTCCGTCCGTCTGTCTGTCTGTCCGTTTGTCACCAGGCTTTATCTCATGAACCGTGATAGTTAGACAGTTGAAATTTTCACAGATGATATATTTCTGTTGCCGCTATAACAATAAATACTAAAAAACAGAATGTAATAAATATTTTAGGGGGCTCCCATATAACAGACATGATTTATTTGCCGTTTTTATAGATAATGGTACGAAACCCTTCGTGCGCGAGTCTGACTCGCACTTGGCCAGTTTTTTTTTCTATCGTTCGACGGTGCCACAGCCAGAGCTAAATTTATTTCATTGTGCTAGCCTAAGTGACCTCCTAGTGCTCATTATCATATTTAATTCCTTACCTATCCGTAGCGGCTTGCAGTCTGTCAGCCAGCGCGCTGGCCTCATCATCACCCACCAGTCCCATGAGAGTGGAGGCTGTCTCAGTCAGCTGCTTGAATGGAGGCTGCTTCGATATTATGTCCTCGTGGAGGTTCTGTAAGAGAAGTTATAGGTTAGTGTCAGTGGAACATATAGTTCAAAAACAGTATAGTGGACTGTACATTTGTCGACCATTTTCTATTTTGTAAAGTACCTGGTACTTGTTGAAAGACCTACACTGTCCTTCCATACCTATTAAAACTGTAAGGAGCTCAAATACAGATATCAATCCTATAGTTCGACCGAGACCATTGTACCACGCCTTACGTATGTGCGCGGCAAGTCGGGGGACAGTGCAGACCGCTCAACAACGCAGCAACGCAGGTCAACGCTGCCCCCCGCCTCGCCGCGAATTCCTAAGGCGCGGTACAGTGGTCTCGGTCAAACTATGGTCAATCCTATTATTACCATATTGGTTACCAACCTCCTACATAGGCAAACTATTTGTATGCTACTATATTCTATTATAGAACCACAAAGGTGGGGCCAGATCGTGACAAACTGGATCCCCAAAAACAAGAAAAGAAAGAGAGGCAGACCTTTCAAAAGGTGGGTGGACGGTATTGAAAGATTATCTGGCAAATTTTGGGCAAGAACAGCCAGACTACGGGACGAATGGAAACATTTGGAGGAGGCTTTTACCGCCTCAGGCGGTCCTTACATAGAGGAAACAAACATTGGAGATACTAACACACAATACTAACAAATATATAGTTAAGATTTTTTTTTCTCTACTAACACACTAACATACTTATAATAGTGTCTTATACTCTAAGTGTAAAAACCTGATTGATGTAGTTGTAAGGAATTAATAAAAGCGTTTATATTTTTTCATATTATATTCTATACAGTCAAACTATTTCCAACATTGAATATCATTATCCCACCTGATTTACCTATGACGTCATTATGTTTACATACCTTGTGCTCCCTGATCTTGTGTTGTATCTTCTCCTCATCCGTGGGCACTAACTGCAGAGACTTCACTCTACGTTCAGATGTTCCGAGCCATTCTACCAGCGGTTGCAACTCCTCTTGGAATTGTTTCGCCACCTGAGAAAATAAAGATGAATAAATAAAGGTAATAATGTTGTTGTTTCAAAAACGTCGATGAAAAAGTTTCAAAAACATCGATGAACAAATTTCAAAAACATAGATAAACAAGTTTAAAAAACATCAATAAAGAAGTTTTAAAAACATCGATGCAGAAGTTTCAAAAACATCGATGAACAAGTTTCAACAACATCGATGAACAAGTTTCAAAAACAATGCTGAACAAGTTTCAAAAACATCGATAAACAAGTTTCAAAAACATCGATGAAGAAATTCAAGTTTTACCGCATGAAAAGAACTTTGTGCTATTGTCAACAAGTCAACTTAATAAAATCTGAGTTTTGTTACTGACTGTTTCTTTCGGTCGACAAAATTTACAAAAAAAATTGCAACTGGGAATGATAATTATGACCACGAAGTCCAGTGCAAATACAAAGTGAAATAAAAGCCACTCACCATCATAGCCTGTTCCAAATCCAGCATTCTCTGCTGAGCGCCATTCGTGAGGGCATCGAACCTCTGCATCAGCCCCTTGAGTTGCTTCTCAATAGCCTTGCGTTCGGCCGGTTCACAGCCGCCCGCGACCTCGTTACCCATCGCGAAGAGAGAGGACATCGAGTTCTGACGGTCCATTAGCATTTTCTTGAGGAACTGTAGGGGGGAAAAGAGGTTTTAGAATTAATAGTGGTAGTAAGTAATTAATAGTAAGGTAGGGTATTTTTGGTTATAGATTGTGGTGAACAGAATACATGGCAATAATAAACAACACACGCCGTGTTCGGGTTCGCGACAAGTCAATCGTCATCCTGAGGATGCCTCGTTGAGAGGTGACACACGTGTCGATTTCTTACAGGGTTTTTTATGGCTCTTTAGGAATAGTTAAACGGAATAGTTTACTAGATATATCAACGTCTATTGTATTTTATAATGGCTTCTAACGTAAACAAGCCGAAAGTTACATTTTCATAGTATGTTTTTTTACTTTTGATCTCTCAAATGAATTTAATTTTATTGACAACAAGACTGGTTAGAAAATAAGATGTAATTTTGTTTTCTAACCAGTTGTGTCGATACTAAAATTCTACCTACTAACACTAATATTGTAGGTAAGGGCGGTACAAAATTGCTGACCTTGATCCTATAAATCTAAACAACTAGATTGACAAATTAACATATTTACTAGAATTTAAGTCGAGAAAACTAGGTACCAATGTCATTTGAAGGGCAGTAATTTTTTTTAATGATGACAGTTAGGCTAGCCATTTCCCAACTATGTAGGGGTAGCTTCCAGTCAACCGGATGCAGCTGAATACCAGTATTTTACATGGAGCGACTGCCTATCTGACCTCCACAACCCAGTAACTGGGTAATACGATACCCCTTGGTAAAACTGTTTGTCAGAATTTCGGGCTTCTGGTTCCGACGACCCGTAACGACTGTCAAAAATTCAGCAATGACAGCCGGGACCAACGGCTTAACGTGCTTTCCGAGGCACGGAGGAGTCTCGGTATGTAAAGATGGTCACCCATCCACAGACCAACCCCGGCAAGCGTAGCTTAACCTGATGGACCGACCCGTGTGGCTCTTATTATTTAGCCACGAGCTCCTCTTTTTTAATAATTACAGTATTCATATATTGGTCACCAGGATTAATATTGAAGAAACACGTACCTTCTGCTCCTGCAACTGCGCCTTGACCACCTTATAATCAGCGGAAGGTGGTTTCTGGTTGTTGACCATATCCTCAGTGTCGGCCAGCCACTTCTCCAGCCCGGCGAGAGCTTCCGCGAATTTGCCTGACTGCAGGAGACCTACGTCGAGACGACGTTCACGTTCGTTCGTCTGTAAGGGAAATAAGTTTTTAATACGTGATTAATCATATCTTTTTATTCATCATCATCATCATCAGCCTATAAATGTTCCCACTGCTGGGACACAGGCCTCCTCTCTTTGAGAGAGAGTGGGCCATAATCCACCACGCGGGCCCAGTGCGGGTTGGTAATGTCACATGTCTTCGAATTTTTGGTTCTAGGACATGGCGGTTTCCTCACGATGTTTTCCTTCACCGTTTTGAGAGCAGTGGTGATGAAATAATTTACACAAAGTAAAGCGCCTGTCTGGGTTCGAACCTACGACCTACAATCGTAAGTCGCGGCTGTTACCACTGGGCCACCACTGCTCTTTTTATTATATTTTATTATTTTACAATATTTTGAATGTGTATCTATAGATTAAGTTCATTTTACTGTCATTAATTTTGAAGAATAATGTTGTAATGAGACGACTGTCATTTTGACGTGATAACGTCTTATAAATCGATGAACGCCGGCTGCACGCACGAAAAAGTGTCACGTTCCGCCTGAGCCGAGCGTGCAAGCGAGAGCGCGGAACAAGCGATATGAGAGGCACGATCGGCCTAAGCGTTCGGCTTGTGACGTTATCACGTAAAATTATCGTCCGTAAACCGACTTTACAGACAACCAGTTTTTTGTTTAAAAGATTGTGCAAAATGTCATTCAATTTTGACTGCTAATATTCAACTCAATTTCAAAGACGTGAATCGTCAGGTTTGTCAACCGCAAGCTCACGAGTTAAAAACAAAATGTTGGACTGAAGAGAATTAACAGAAAAGAGTATTCTGCTGATATTTAATTCCAAGACAAGTAATATTATTATCAACACTACGCTTCATTTTAAATCCTGCAATTTCAGCAAAATATTTCATACTAAGTTCCTTGCTAGAAAGACAGAAAGAAAAACTATCTCAATCTGCCTAGCATTTTTCCCACTATGTTGGGGTTGGCTTCCATTCTAACCAGTTGCAGCTGAATTATTTTACCCCCATAACCCAGTAACTGGGTAATACGATACCCCTTGGTAAGACTGGTTATCAGACTTTCGGGCTTCTGACGACACGTAACGACTGTCAAAGATCCATGAATGACAGCCGGGACCAACGGCTTAACGTGCTTTCCGAGGCACGGAGGGGTCTCGGTATGTAAAGATGGTCACCCATCCACGGACCAACCCCGGCAAGCGTGGCTTAACCTGTAGGATCGACCCGTGCGGCTGTTATTACTTAGCCACGAGCTCCTCAAGAGAAAACTACCTAAAAATACAAAAAAGAGTATAATATCTTTTACAAACTCACCTTCTCCTTCAGCGCATTCCACTTATCATTCATCTTCTCCAGATCCTTTTCGAGCACCTGCGTATTAACCCCCTGGAGGGCTGACCGCACGAGCCCCTGTCCGATCTTGTTGCAATGAGCCACGTTCTGGCCGAGGGGCTCAAGTGTACGACGCTTGAGCTCAGCGAAGTCTTTCTGTTGAGATCTGATCTGTTCCACTTCAGAGGAAACCGGTTTTAGGCTTCGGACTTGTTCGGAGGCCTGTGGGGAGAGAGGAAACGTTATTATAACGATGCGCGATGGTTTTAAAATAACATTGTTTCTACAAGGTTGCTTTAACGACAAAAATTGTTCTATTATCTCACTAGATATACGTTCTTATTGTCGTCCATCAAATAAAACTGGCATATAAAGCTCGGCTTTAAGATACCATTTTCTTTCATAATATTTCTTTATTAATTTCGTACTACTGACTCTAAGAATAAAGTCCAATATTGTTTGTTTTCCTTACCTCAGTGACGTCAGCCATGACAGAGTCGTAGGCTTTGTAGAACGCCTCCAGCTTGCTGAGCGTGTCGTCCAGATCTTGTTCTTTGGAGCGAGCGCGCTCGTCCAGTTTGCCTAGTTGTTTACGGAGGCCTTCCACCTAGGAGATGAAGTAAGGGTTATAAGACATTCTAGTGTTTGATTGAGGTTGATTTTTGTATAATTCAACGAAGTTTTTTAATTATTTGAAAGTAACGAGATAAAAGTCCAAAGCATTATTTCTTGCTAACAAGGTGTTTTCTTCTGAGCGAAAATAAAACAAAGTCGGCGCAATAACTTGCAGATTCAAAAACAATAATGCCGTCACTTTTGTTAAAATTATTTTACGATATAATATGAGTTACCATAAAAATTTACTTAAGATTTATTATAAGGATAACACTTATTTAAATAAATTCTTTAAAAACAAAAACTTTAAAATTGAATTTAAAAAAACAGTGTCCACATACCTGATCCCTGGTCTTAGCACTATCCACAGTGTACCCACTCTCGACCAACATCTCGGCAGCTCGCTCAGTATCTCCGACCAAGTCATCCGCGTTCTCCAACCGCTTGTAGAACCGACCGATGTCATCAAGTTGTTGTTTCACAGTCTTGATGTCACGGCCGGGCGGCTTCATGCTGTCCAACTCCTTCTCTAGGTCGGTGAGGTCATGGGATAGGTTCTTTACTTTGTCCTGGGGAGAAAAATGGTTTGGTTAAATTTTGCTGTGGTAGTTACTATTGGGCACACTTGTACCACAATTACATTTAGCGATAAACGTATTTAAAACATCGTTCCGTATATAAATTCATATTAACTTAACATTTCGCCTTGTTTCGCCGAAGGGTTGGACAGAGGTGTACATATAGTACACCCACATTTCGCCGGTTATGTTTAAGGCTCCTGGCCGTGACTTCACTCGACAGAGTTTAGGTAAATTCTTGCGATGCTATGTTTGTGTGCACCGTTCACGCACACACGCCTAAACATCGAGCGTAGTGATCGCTTAAACAGTTTTGATCCTATAGACGGTATTTTGTTAAGTTACGTAGGTACGCTTATGAAATAAGTCTGGAATGTTTGTGTATATTCGTTTAGTATATTTATAACAATTCTGTTTTATATGGAATTTTATACTTTTTGTATGGAAAACATGAAAAATTATTACCTACATGTTGAGTTTTATGGGTTTATGAGTTTCATAAAGGGGGTCGAAATTTTCATTATTTTTGCGATAAGACACAATTTTCGAGATATAAGCAAAAGAACAGAAAAAAGATAAAGTACAGTTTTTGCAACTGAATGAGTTATTAATTTAGTGAAAATGAAAAATTCTCTATTGGTGCCGATTCTCTTGTATACCGAACTAAACTTACTAAACTATCACTAAAATTCCTTAATTTTGACTATGAGAATCTCAAAGCTATTCTGCAAAATAAATTCTCTAAATTTAAAAATAATTTTGACACATCTAAATCGAATTTGACAACCGCGACTCCACACGTGATACCTAACCACGTGAATCTTTTTAGAGCCGGAGGCGCGCAGGGGGGGCAGCCTCGACGTGTTTTATATGGATTTTTCACTTTTTGTGTGGAAAATAAGAAAAAATATTACCTACATGTAGAGTGTTAGAGGTTTAAGGGTTTTATAAAGGGTGTCGAAATTTTCATTATTTTTGCCATTGGACACACCGTTTTCGAGATATAAGCAAAAGAAAAAAAAAATATTCGGTACTGTTTTTTCATCTGAAGTCGAGGTGTTGGTGTGAATCACTGTCACTTTAGTCAAGTCTAAGAGATTCTCTTGTCACAAATGCCTCTAAACTAAACTAAAAATCACCAAAATTTAGTTTATTCCTGTGAAACGACGATTGCCCATTCTGAAATAGATTAAAGTGACACAACTTAACTATATTTTAGTTTGACAGCACTAAGATGGCACTGAGATATTAGTTTAGTGAAAATGGCAATTTTGCTATTCTGAATTTGACGTTTTTAACCTAAAATTTAGATTTTCTAACTAAATATGACTATTTTTAATCGCGACTAAAAACATGTGGTATAAAATTGGTTGTCATGAACTAAAATTCACACCAACACCTCGACTTCAGATGAAAAAACAGTACTGAATTTTTTTTTTTCTTTTGCTTATATCTCGAAAACGCTGTGTCCAATCGCAAAAATAATTAAAATTTTGACACCCTTTATAAAACCCTTAAACCCCTAACACTCTACATGTAGGTAATATTTTTTCTTATTTTCCACACAAAAAGTGAAAAATCCATATAAAACACGTCGAGGCTGCCCCCCCTGCGCGCCTCCGTCTCTAAAAAGATTCACGTGGTTAGGTATCACGTGTGGAGTCGCGGTTGTCAAATTCGATTTAGATGTGTCAAAATTATTTTTAAATTTAGAGAATTTATTTTGCAGAATAGCTTTGAGATTCTCATAGTCAAAAATAAAGAATTTTAGTGATAGTTTAGTTAGTTTAGTTCGGTGTACAAGAGAATCGGCACCCATGTCTAACTAAATCTGACTATTTTTAATCGCGATTAAAAAGGTGCGGAATAAAATTAGTTATCTTGAACTAAAATTCACACCAACCTGCAATTTTGCACCTGAAGCGAGGTCGCTTCAGGTGCAAAAAACAGTACTGTACCTTTTTTTTTTCTTTTGCATATATCTCGAAAATGGTGCGTCCAATCGCAAAAATAATGAGAATTTCGATCCCCTTTATAAAACCCTTAAACCCCTGACACTCTACATGTAGGTAATATTTTTTCTTATTTTCCTTACAAAAAGTAAAAATTCTATATAAAACGTCAAGGCTGCCCCCTGTGCGCCTCCAGCTCTAAAAAAAATTCACGGGGTAGGGCAAACAAGTACCACGTGGACTCGCGATTGTCAAATATAATTTTAGTGTGTCAAAATATATTTAAATTTAATTTAGAAAATTTTTGTTGCAGAATAGCTTCAAGATTTTCATAGCCAAAAGTAAGGAATTTTAGTGATAGTTTAGTAAGTTTAGTTCGGTATACAAGAGAATCGGCACCATATTGCCATCTTAGTGCTGTCAAAATAAAATATATTCTATAATTATTTCACGATGGGAAATCATCGTTTGACAGGAATGAACGAAACTTTGGTGATTTTTAGTCTAGTTTTGAGGCATTAATTTGTGACAAGAGAATTGGCACCAGTATCCATAAAGGGATCTGAGACACTTGCGCGAAAGACATTTTCGCGAAAGACACTTGCGCGAACCCACTTGCGCGAAAAAGTTGCGGAAATGAGATTTCTTCATAACATCACGCCATCAATTTCAAAGGGCCCAACACTTTGAAATTGATGGCGTGATGTTATGAAGAAATGTGAAAATTTTCGCAGCCGCCATCTTAGATTTACGTTTTGACATCAAAATCTGCTTTAGAATCCTCAAAAACTATGAAAAAGACACCTATGACGAAAAATCTGAAAATTGTCACAGCCGCCATCTTGGATTTATATTTTGACCTCACTATCAGCTTTAGCATCCTTGAAAACTATGAAAACGATACCCATGACGAAATATTTTTAAATGTTCGCAGCCGTCATCTTGGATCTTTATTTTGACTTAAAGTAGTCTTCAGTAGCGTTAAAGAACTTCGTTCCAAAAATACTTCACTTATTGCTACAACAGCATATCGGCGCGGGCATATCGGTGACGCGAACCCATAACTTTTCCCCTACCAAAAATCATTCAAAACTATGAAATCTAAAGTCAAAATATTACTAGTGAACCCAGCAGGCAGATGTTGTCCTGCGACAAGAGCGCCACGCGAATCCAACTATAGTTATGAACCATCCAAGTTACACAAAAAGAATTTAAAAAAAAAAACATCTAAATCAGTCAAGCCGTTTAGGATAAGAAGAATTACGAACACACGTACACCGGTATTTTATTTATTGCCAGGCATGCAAAATTTTAATGTTCTTCAAAAACAAGCAAAGTACTTTAAAATAAAATGCGGATCAAAATGTGGTAGTCGACGTACAATTTCTGGAATATGTTAACATCGGACACGTACGTGCGTGTGTGCGTGCTGCGACGCAAAGTGATACGTCCTCACGCTGGGAAGGCCCGTTCGCTACTGACGGAATAGATTTTCCGCGATCGTTTATATAGTTCACTTTGCCATTTATTTACGTAATGAAGTAATTGTTTATTTATAAAATAAAATTTAGATTCTATTAAACAATTAACTTAAAATTAATATATAATTTTTAAAATTTCTTAAAAGTGTTTCTAAGTATTAGAAAAAAATATTTATTTGGCTTGAAGTTTTGAGAAAGTTACGTTATTTCAACATTTTTTTTCTGCTATATTTTGTATGAAAGTTGAAAAAAGTGGTTCCCCTATGTACAAGTAGACCATATAATGATGTTGATGTTATTTTTTAATTTTCAACATCAAAAGCAGTTTCTTCTAACGGAACGATCAAACGTCAGTCTCGCGTCATTTTTTGGAAAACTTGTTGCGAATTTTAGTGATTTCTCACGAATCCTTAATTTATTTCAAAAATCCCTGTCCCCTATGTACAAGACGAAGAATTGGACTTTTCAAATCACAAATAATTTTGTTTAAATTCTCGTCCCCTTTCTCACAACGAATAAACAAAATTGATCAAAATCAGTGATTTCGTGCGGTGCGGCGGCACGGAGCCTTAAGTCCCATGTAATAAGGGGCGAGCATATTGCCATCAACCGGGCACGTATATTATCCAGACTCCGGGCTGCTACTGAGAAATTCCAGATAGAATAATCCAATAGCACTTTGCCCGACCTGGGAATCGAGCCCAGGACCTCATGCTCCGCAGTAGCGCTTGCGACCACTAGACCAACGAGGCAGTCAATACAAAAATTTGCTATGCCAACTGCTGTGATTGGTTGACTGAAGTAACCAACTGCCAATCAGATCACTTGAAAATTTTGACACTCCATAAAAAAACTACGTCAAAAAATAGACGTTGTTATATTTAGTAACCTGTTCCACTTAATTATTCCTAAAGAGCCATAAAAACACTGTTAGAAATCGACACGTGTTTCATCTCTTAACGAGGCATCCTCAGGATGACGATTGACTTGTCGCGAACCCGAACACAACGTGTTGCCACATCGAGCGCTGAACGCAGAGACTCTCTGTCAGCCTCTGCCTCATGCCACCGATGGCTCTTTAGGAATAATATATATAATAACTTTATTTCAGAATTATCCATATTTGTATTAGTAAGTACTTAGGAACTATGTTAGTAAACCAAAAAATAAAACACACGACATCAAGTTGACACATGGAGTGCGATCCAGTGTCTAAGAAAAGGACCGTCTAAACGGTCCGCTATTACTTTCAGAATGCTGTTGGAGCTTGCTCGGATACGGTGCAATATGGAGGCCGCTCTCTTTCTCATGATGGCATGAAAGCCATCAATCTGAGCCTCCATAAACATGCCGGACGCACTACAATATCTCGGCAGCCCCAACAACATCCTAAAAGCGTTATTATATTGTACACGAAGGGCATTGAGTGTCCGCTGAGTACAGCTGACCCACAGGGTGCACGAATAAAACGATTGGCAGTAAGCCCTGAACATTGTGTACTTTACCTCATTCGGACAGGTTACTAAATATATCAACGTCTATTGTATTTTATAATGGATTTCCGCAAGGTCACGCCTGAATCAATTAACAATCTTAATACTTCGTCAGTTAAATATTGAAATATTTACATTTATGACACCCCTTAAGCGTTTACACGGGCAATGACAGCGCAAACACAAGACTCCGAAAAAAGGCATGGCGACTGTCCCGTATTCGAGGCTCACACGGACATTCTAGAACTCGTTTAAAACTCTCTTAAAAAAACCACGCGACTAAACGCACTTTCCCGTAGATACTATAAAATAAAACTAAATAAAGAATGCTGAGAGCAAGATGATTTTATCTGCAGATAATCATGTATTATGATAATAAGATTATATCATATCTATCATTCTTATCATTTCTTGTAAGTACTACTGTGCTTCAATAACATTAAATTGTGTAATGCATTATTTTTTCCTAGTTCTTTTTTATCGATAAAATCATTATAACACTCGTATCAACCCGAGTTCAATAAAAAAACATAATGAGAGTCAGAATCATTTTTCTGCAAAGTATGTACCGTTCGTTCGCAATTTATTTGCCAAACATGTAAACAAACAGGAGTTTTAGGAAAAATAACTGTAATGCCTACACATAAGGTTCACTTTGCGCAAAAGCTTCGTATTTTTTTATGACTTTTTCAACAGTACAGTCAGAAAAATCAACTTTATTTACACTCTTATAAAGTTGATGTTTGTTTAAGTGGAAATAACATCAATTAGAAATAAGGTTATAAATAGACCTTATAGTCCATAGGTTTAGGTAGTTAAATAAAGGTAAACAAAAAAAAACCACGTGACGGAACAGCTGTCAACCCGACTAAACGTAATACCAGTCATTTCAGTTGTCATCCTACGTCATAGTTGTACTCTTCAATTTAGCAACGTTATAATTCGTTGACGTTTAGAATTTGGGCTCTTTACAGGAGACAGATTACAAAATATTAAATTGTTATTATAAATCTAACAAAAAATTGTGTTCAAGCAGTTACAGTTTCGATGAATAGTTTAAGAACAAGTGATAAAGTTTAACAAAAGAGGAAACTATTGTAAAAATCTAAAATAAATTTAATTTGTTTTTATCGTAATTTTAAACAAAAAAGTGTCATCTATAAAAACCCTTTATACGATTTGTTTACCTTTATTTAACTACCTAAACCTTTGGAGTATAGGTGGTCATAGAAAATTGGAACTTAACACCGCGGGGAAGAAAAGTGTGTTGTTAAAGTTGCCCCTTTTTTCCCTGACTGCCACAGAAGGAAGGTAATGTTTTTCGAGAGTGTGTATTTATGTTTATTTCTTTGGCACGCTCTTTAATCTAAACGGCTTGATGCATTTTACCATGTGAGTTGTCGTGTCTTAGTTCTGGGAGTGTCATAAGCTATATAATATTTATTCCACTGTAATTCCTGAGGCTAAGGTTCACCTTTAAACAATTCAGCCATAGCCTAGCCCTTCCTACCTTACCGGACCTTTCCTCTAAATCCTCATCAAATCTATCAGCCAGCGCGCGAACCTGTTCTTCTGCAACGTTCCTACAAGTTGTCCTGGCAATAAAGATTGATTCTCACCTGGAAGTGCGTCATAGCCGCGGCTGCGCCGGCCATCCGTCCCTTAGCCTCGCCGGCCCTCGCCTCCAGATCATCCAGTCTATCAGCCAGCGCGTGCGCCTGTTCTTCTAGAACATTCTTAGCGCGTGCTGCGGTGTCGCGACCCGAACATTCGAGGGCTAGCGTCACTATGTCGTCTGCAGCTGCGTTGATGCTCTATTGGGAAGAAAAAGGGAGTTAAATTAAGGTTGGTATATCAGAGCAGTCTGTGGACCCGAGCCTATCGTGCCAATTCCCTTCAACCAAATACGCAGGTGGCTACAGGAGTTCACCCACACAAGCGGAGAACTAGTAGACCTCGACACCAGGCTTGCAGGCAGTCCAAGGAAGCTGTGCCATCCTTGGATAGCAGGCTAACCAGGCGTTTATTAAGCCTTGACAGGAACGGCCTGCGCCTGATGGCGGGGACCATCACGGGACACTGCTCGCTAAACAAACACTTCCACACAATAGGCATAACGGACAGTCTTTTGTGCAGGGCGTGCATGGAGGCTGAGGAAACCGTCACGCACGTGCTCTTCGAATGCACAGGCGTTACCTAGATTAGAACAGAAACCCTCAGGTCACCCAGATCTTTCACAGATGTTCTGAACAGACCAGGAGTTTTAATTAACTTCTAGAGGGAGGTGGGCTGGTTGTGGAATAACCACCAAACGGCCGCTATGGCCCACGCACTATGGTCCACCTGACTAAGTGCGGAAACCAAACCCCGTAACATAGAACATAAGGTTGGTATTGAGTTTCTTAAGAGTAGACTTGTGCATAAAAGTTTACGACCTGGAGCGCTCAGTTTACTCCGCAGCTCATTAGCGAACTAGGTCGTTCTTTTAATTCATCAGTTCCCGTCTCAAACATGGAAAGGCAGTTTTGCGCATATTAGTTGACAATCTGGAGCACTCAGTTTAGTTCACAATTCCAGATTAGATCATTCGTTCGCTTAGCTAAGCTCCTACATGTGTTCTTTTACATATTTTTTTACTGTACATTGTACTCGTAGTATTTAAATTTTTGAATGAATGTTTTTATTTTTATATTTATTCGTCCATAGTTCAATATAGAAATCTATTACAAGTCGGTCTTATCGAACGAACTAATTAGTGAACTAAGAAACGAGGGATCTGGGTACTAATTTACGTAGTTCGTCTGTGGGAGCGCTCTTACGACCTAGTTCGTTCGCGAACTACACTAAAGAATGTTCGCAATAGGAATGAAGAAATATTGTAAGTGTAATTAATGTCAACAAGTGCTTAGATAAGTTTTTTTTTTGTAGGAATTTGTTGTTTCTCTGATGAAATTATATTTGGTTTACTTATAGTTTTTTTTTTTCATGTTATTTCTTCATTTCCTCGGAAGCCTAATATTACTGATTCGTACCTGTAAAGGCGCTCTAAGCGCGTGTATCTGGTCAGTGAGCCGCGCGACGGCCTCAGCGGCGTGCGCGGGCGTGGCGGCGAGCGCCTCCTGCAGGCGCTCCTCACAGCGCTGCAGCGGCGTGTCGACGGCGCGCACGCGCTCGGCGAACTCGCCCAGCTTGCGCGCTGTTGTTTCTAGGAATTCTACTTGTTGGAGGACCTCTGTGGGAGAAAACAAAATAAGTAACCATTGGGAATTGGAAAATCTGGGTTTTTAAATTAGTATGGTAGCGAATGAGCGAGAGAGAAAATATTTATAAGGAACGTTACACCATGTTCATTATGCCCAGCTGTGATATTGGATTGCTAGTAGAAAATTCGACAGCATAAGGTGAACCCCATTAAATGAATAATAATGTTACTCTAATGTCATGCACGAATTAAATAATTTAAATTTTAAAAGTCGAATAACCCGACTACACCGCGAAAACTAATTTTTTTAATAAAAATCGTATACATATATTTTGTTGAATAATATAGTCATACATAGCATAAGTTATTTGCGCAGCGCAGAAAATCCGAAATACTCAATATATTTATTGACTCCACATGTGAACTTAAGTAGTAAGTTTCACAAAATTTGTATTATAAAGTTACCCAGAAATTTTCAGATTCGGGAAAAACTGAACTTCGTTTCCACGGGTTTTTTTTATGATGCACAGGACAACGTCGGTCGGATCAGCTAGTAAAATAAAACCAAAAACATTTAAAATAACAATTAAAAGATAACATACCGTTGTTAATCCTATCCCAACGCTCCTTGATGTTGTCGAGCAGTTTCCTGACGACTTCCTGGTCGATGTCGCAAGACGAGATGAATGTCTCGCCCAGAGTCTTGTTGTTTTCATACTCGCCAGATCTAGAGACGAAAAAAATATTATATTAGTAGTTTTTTTTTTTTTTTTGTAGGTTTAAATTGTGACTACAAACATTTTGCTACAAGTCTGCCTAGCTTTTCAACTGATAAAAATAACAAAGACGGATGTGGACTTAAGAGCGTTAATTCTAAAAATTTGTAACGTCGCAAATAGCTGTCAAGTATTTACCTGTTTTGATTAATTTGGCAATATGGAAATATGAAATATCGCTAACTAGTGAACTAGAATATTAATAACGAATTGCAATTTTAACACTGAATTTGATGTTGTAACCATTTCAGGTGTAAAAGGGCATTTGGAAAGTTTCCAAATACCTTTTTTACATCTCAAACTAAATATTCGGTACTACTTAGCGATATTTCATATTTCCATACAGTAATATTGCCAAATTAATCAAAACAGGTGAATATTTGACAGCTATTTGCGACGTTGCCAACTTTTAGAGTGAACGCTCTTAATAGTAAATACTTGAGTGTTAATTTCTAAGTCAATGGCAAGTTTTAATTTTAATGGCGACTACAAAATGTGTCACAATCAGATCTTTCAATATTAAAAATGCTATTAGGGAAATCGATCACGTAGGGAAACTCCAAGCATAGAAAATAAACGTACCTCTTCCAAATATCATTCCTGATCTGTTGCAGTTCTCTCAGCTGCTTCTCTACTTCCTTCTTAGTGAAGGCAGTAGCCGGTAGCTTGGCGAGCCTGTCTTCTAGGTCTGACAACCAGGGCACGAAGGATTCTTGGGCCTTGTGGAATTTGCGGCAGTGCTCCTGTTGGACAAAAATAATCGACCTTGTTAGTATGTTTATAAAGATGATTTTACTTCTTCTTCTTTTCGTATGGCTAGTGAACCGGGTATCAGAAAAGCCGCCCATGGGCCTCTGACGTAGCTTCACATGCCGTCGAGAAATATCTCTCAGGCATGACCGGTTTCCTCACGATGTTTTCCTTCACTGTTTTTGAAGAAAGTGATAATCATACAATACGCACATGAATCTGAAAAGTCAGGTGCGTGCCTTGGGTTTGAACTCGAGACCTATGACTTGGCAATCTGACGATCACACCACTAGGCTATCACTGCTTATAAAAATGCTCCTTAGAATACTATTTATAATTTTTATTTTCTTACAATCAGAAGATACGACAATATTAGCCATACAAAAGAAAATCATAGAGATTACTTTTCCAGCCTATCCCATCCTTGATGTCCTCCCTCCGGTTGACGCCCTAAGCCGAGGTTCGTACCCCACAGGGAGTGCCCTTAGCGAGCGTTCGCCTAGTTTTAATTAGCATAGTTGAATAACCCCTGGCTGGAGGTTTTAAGTGTAGTAGCTTAAGGCACCCACAGGAAAGCCCGGTTAAGTAGTTATGATCTCAGAAGTCAACTACGAGATGCCCTACATAAAAAAAAAGAAAGAGGTTACTTACCATAGCGGTCTGCAGTCTAGTGTGTCTGTCGACTGTCTCTCGCTTGAGTTTGTCCCATTGAGTCTGAATCCTGTCCAGATCCTTACGCAAGCCTTGGTGAGCTGGCTTTTTCTCCATCTCACGACCTGGTGGAGAAGAATATACAAGGTAAATTACACATGAAAAAATGAAGGGCCACGATCACCGTGTGTTAAAGTGAGGAAACAATGGGCTTCTGGATGTTTTAAACATAAAAATAAATTATTTCAAGAATATGAACCATCACGAATACTACTTTTAATGATTTTATACTGAAGATCACGTCTAAACGAGTAGTCTATATGATTTGGAAAAAATATATGTTTGAATATTTTAGATCATGTTCATATTACATAGTAAAATTTATTTGTAAAGTTATGTCTAACGCGGATAAAAAACTGAGAATCACGCAAAATCTGTCAAGCGTATTTTTCTGAAATCTTCACCTTTTTAAAGATAATTTAACCATCGATATTTGAGTATACATGTTTTATTAAAAACTTTTTTTATGTATAATAAATTAATAATGCGTCTAATTTGGGATAGTGCTCCTTGATGGGCGAGTCCTATTACTGGCTGGACGTACGATGCGTTGCGTGAGCTCAGTACAGAACACGCAAGCTAACTACTTAAGCTCACTGGCATATATCTGCGTCTTAATGTAATTTCAGTCTTACTTTCGTTGTCATTAGTATATAAACAGGCGTAGCAGTGGCACTAAAATATCGGCAACGCATCAAAACTTTATTTTATAACCACAGAATAGTACAAAAGGCGCACTCCGCATTTTGGGTATGAAGCTACAAGTACGCGGCAAACTCGTCTTGTCGGGACAATTGAGTGAGCGTAACGTAGTCAGAATAAACTGTAGGTAATTGGTGCTGTGCGACCTAAATTACACAAATCTACTAAAATCAATAGTACTTCAATAGTACTAAAATCAACTTTATTTACACTCTCATAAAGCTGATGTTTGTTAAAGTGGAAATAACATCAATTGGAAACAAGGATTTAATCAGACCTTAGCTACTAGCTAGTGAAATAGCTTACCTTTGTCCAACAGCATGATAAGCTCATGTTCCCTCTGCGTAAGCTCTCTGTACAGTGGCTCATGTCGCTCAAGCTGTTGTTGCAGCTTGGTAGCTTCGGCGGACACCTGTAGGCGAGCTGGTAAAGAGTTCAGCTCGGATTGTAGCCAGCCTAATGTGCGGGCTACGTTCTCTTCGAGGTTGCGACCGTCCCTGTGAAGCAAAATGTGGTTAGAAGTGGTCGTTTTGGTGCAATTGCGTGACACACACAATCTGAATGATTTTGAAGGATATTCAAAATCCATTGCTTCGTATGTTCAAAATATTTGTCTCTCAACAACGTATATAACGCAATGAATGTTGTTGAACTGTCAAAATTAAAGCCATTGCTACTGTAAGTGTGTTACGCGATTACCCCGCTGGTTTTTGTATGGATGTGTCTGCGGTTCTGTCTGCGTGGAAGTCTAATGCACGCAAACTGCACTGTTGAATTTTCAACGCTAGGCTCAGCGCCGAGAGTTGAAAATCCAACATTACACTTCCATTTAGGGATTAATTTAGGTGTCACTTAGTCGTCAGTGAAAACGGGCATAAATGTAACATAGTGTCTTAATTTGGCATGTAACGAACGGTTCACCTAAAAAATCAGATAAAAGAAAGAAAATAAGTTGGCCCAGGAATGGGTCACCGCGTAATGGCATGGGACAGTGTTTTTCTACTTTGACACTGAATCTTTAGTTTTATGCAATAAGCCAAATCTAAGTAGTGAAAACTGCAACGTCCTTCATCAAAAGGCAAATCAGTAGCCTTATTCAAACTAGGCTAAGAATCAGCGGTTTTCGAACGTCAAAATTACATAACCCCTAAAAACGCCCACCCTTCACAACTTCCTAGTGCTTTAGCTGGGAAAAAGAAGTGGCGCAACAAACTTCCCAACAGCACAGCTCTATTAATTAATTCCTCTTCATTCTAATTATTTTGGATATCGGAAAATAAGCTTGAATACCATGAAGAGTTCTACTATCTAAGTTAGAATAATAGCTGGCTACTTCGTCTTATGGATCTCACACCCTAGTCAATTATAGCGTAGAGTAAAATATGATCGTGTATGTACTCACTTCAAAGCCGCCTCAATCTCCGCCTTCCTATGGTCCAGTTTCCTCTGCAGGTTATCGTACTGCCTAGCAACAGCCGCCAACTTGCTCTGTATGTCCTGGCGTGAGGCGGGGTCTGATAACACTTGTGATAAGGCCGCGCCCGCGCCTTCTAAGTCGGCCAGTAGGGGGCGCTGGCCTTCCAGTTGACGTTCTAAGTTCTGTGGGAAAAATTATCACGTTAAATGCTGACTTAATTTTTAATTTCGAGTTGTTTTTAGAAAACGTCATCGAAATAACCTCAGCGTCACCTCACTTGGACAAAATCTTTTGTTGGAATGTGTATTACGTCTAGTCAAAAACTTTTACAAAAACAACTAAAAATATTGTTATTGTTAACTTTTATGCTAAATAACAGCAGCGCACGGGTCGATCGATCAGGTAAAGCTACGCATACCGCGGTTGGTCCGTGGATGGGTGAGCTTCTTTATATACCAGGACCCCTCCGTGCCTCGGAAAGCACGTTAAGTCGTTGGTCCCGGCTGTCTTTCGAGGAAATTTGACAGTCGTTTCGGTTCGTCAGAAGCGCGGAAGTCTGATAACCAGTAACTGGGTTGTGGAGGTCAGATAGGCATGCAGTCGCTCCATGTAAAATACTGGTATTCAGCTGCATCCGGTTAGACTGAAAGTCGACCCCAACATAGTTGGGAAAAGGCTAGGCAGATGATGATGAACTTTGCGTCACTGTCTCGACCGCTAAAATAGCGCAGTCATAGTGCTACTAATATTGCACTTTTACTGCGCTGCTGTTGTAACTATGGTGCGATGAGATCCATTTCTTAAGTTCTGCGCAATGCTGTATCTACAAAATCGCGCAACTTTGTCTTATGCCTGGTTTGTACGATGACAGTGACTGGACCCAGTATGTCAAAATTTCGGACCCAGTCCGTGGTAAACCCACGGACGAGATTGGCAGTAAGTCAGGCGGGGGAAGCTACTGGGCCCGACAATAGACGGGTAGGATAGTTAACTGGACTGACTCGAGGGCGCGAAGTTACATTACTGGGCTCATATAATCATCATCATTTCAGCCACTGCTGGACATAGGCCTCCACCAAGCACCGCCACTTCGACCGATTCTGTGCTTCTCGCCTCCAGCTTCCTGCGGCCTTCACAAGATCATCGGTCCATCTTGTGGGAGGCCTTCCAACGCTACGTCTTCCGGTACGCGGTCGCCACTCCAGAACGAAATGTTTTGCGAGCAATGTGCCCTGCCCATTACCACTTAAGTTTGGCAATTGGGCTCGTAAAAACCTGTCTTTAAATCTTAGCTAAATAGCTGATGCTGATCAGTGGTTCTTTTTTCTATGAGAGAACAACCACGAAAACTGGCCAAAAGGGCGCGAGTAACAACATTATTCTTACCTCAATCTTCCTCAGCTGTTCTTCGGGCTCCTTCTCCATGGCGATCTCATCGAGTTTATCGCTGATGGTCTGTAGAGCGTCGCGCAGGCGCGTCAGGCCCGCGTCGAACTCGCGCGACGTGTCCGCGGCCGCGCCTAGGCTGTCAGCGCGTTTCTCTAGTCTGGGGGAAGACCATATAGTTATTGAAGTGAAAACTTCTTTAGGCGCGTTGGGCATTTTTGAGATAGGACTAAACCATTGATTTCGCGACGCTGTAACGCAATTTACCGACACCGTGGAGTAAAAGACATCAACGCGTTGATTACCGCGGTGCGTGGAGTAAAATACATCAACGCATTGATTGCTGCGGTGCCGATTTTTTTCAAGATTTCACTTCTGTCGGTACTCCCGAAGTGCATCTGTCTTTTATTTTGATGGTAATGATAGGTTACTTATAAGAAACCTTGATATACAGGTGGCAATTTAGTGACCTACATCCGCCAAGGGGGTGATACTACTTGTCATACCAAACAACTTTCGCTATGAAACACATATGACACGATTTGTAAAAAAATTGGTTGTCTGTAAAGTCGGTTTATGGACGATAATTTTACGTGATAACGTCACAAGCCGAACGCTTAGGCCGATCGTGCCTCTCTATCGCTTGTTCCGCGCTCTCGCTTGCACGCTCGGCTCAGGCGGAACGTGACACTTTTTCGTGCGTGCAGCCGGCGTTCATCGATTTATAAGACGTTAACACGTCGAAAAGTTTGTCATACATGAATCGAAATGGTCCGTCTACTGTTGTATAAGAATTCGTTTTTTTTTACGAATCGGATATGAGTTTTCTCGGTTTTTGTCAATGTACACAGAAACATAACATAACTATAACAAATCTGGACTGTTTTCGTACTTTCTTACAAGAATTCAATATTTCGCTGTCCCCGGCGAATAAAATGGTAATGTGTTATTACGATAGTTTTAACTTTATTGCATATTCGATATTTAGAGGTCTAATTACACTTTTTTCATTCATTTCCTACGGTTATTTCAGAAGTTACGAAGTTTTAAGGTGTATTGTAATTAATGTAAAAAAATCACTTTTATTTTGGTATTTGAAAAATTCCGCAATGTAATGATATTATGTTAATAAAGTTTACACAAAAAACTGTTTTTTTTTTTATTTTTCCTGTAAATTTTAGTTTTTACGATTACGATTTTATACGATTTATTTTTACTTGAAAATGTCCATTATGAAGAACTTTCTACTCACTTGTCCAACAACTCGTTCCACCTGTCCTGCAACTCCACCACCTTCTGCCTCATCTTGCCGGCGTCGGGCGAGGCGGGCTCCAGCCGCTCTAGAACAGCGGCGCCCACCTCCTGCAGGTGAGCCAGTTGCGGCTGCTGGCCGCGGAACTCTTCGCGGAGCACTTGCACCTGGCGGGGAATGGAGGGTTAGAAGATGACCACTAGGACTTTCTGGAGATCTGTTCATTGCAAGACTATTAATAGCACTCCGAATAATATTATGCCAGTTAATAGGTATCATGGATCTTTGACAGTCGTTACAGGTCATCGGAAGCCCGAAAGTCTGACCACCAGTCTTACCAAGGGATATCGTATTACCCAGTTACTAGGTTATGGAGGTCAGATAGACAGTCGCTCCATGTAAAATACTGGTATTCAGCTGTAGCTGGTTAAGCCAATCCCAACATAGTTCGGAAAAGGCTAGGTAATTACGTAATAGTATACTGAGATTCGCCTGGATAAGTGGGGAGGGGGTTCATAAAGACTTTGAATAGTGTTTACAACTTTTATAACTTTAATAATCATCGTTAATTGACTTTCTTTGGGTACGAATGCAGACTTTAGCATCAACATTCGAGACAGATTCTACAATCATAAAAATACTGCTTATGCTGGTGGAGTTTTAGAGCCATCTCATCATACGGTCCTTAGCGCTCAGTCATTCAGACAAGTTGCTGCCGTTAGGTTCTGGAGGAGCCTATGTCCCGCACGACAACTATAGAAATGTTGTGTGAAAGTGAAAACTTCTTTAGGCGCGTTGGGCATTTTTGAGATGGGACTAAACAATTGAACTTTTAACACTATTACCGACACCAGCTTTTGACCATTAAAAAGACATCAACGCGCGATACATTGTTTTCTGCACAGTAAAATTGTTCAAACAATTTTGCAACAATTTTTTTTTCTACGGGTTTTGTCGATGGAAGAATAGACAAAATGACAGATTGTAATTGTTTATCTGTCATTTTGTCTATTCTTCCGTTGTCGTTGTCGTTCTTCTATTGGGGTTATGCTAACTGTACTGCAGTGTGTACATACCTGCTGCACTTGCGTCTGCACCATCCTGGAGTCGGAGGAGATGGGCCCGAGCGCGGCCATCATGCGGTCCTTAGCGCTCAGCCACTGAGACAAGTTGCTGTGTGTGTCCGTGAAATCTTTCATCTCTTCCATTAGACGGATCCTGAGGAGAGAAAAGATTGTTTAATAACCTGAACTTATGAGGAAATTGCATTTGCATTTTTTATCTACATCATGTAATCTGTAAGACAGCTTTTGCTACGTAAAGTTGATGTCAATTGTTTTTATGCGCAATATAACTATTTCCTTAAGAGCGGCCAACCCGTCATACTTTTCATACAAACGCTCGTAAGTGATTACGACGTTGTAACACATCTTTATTTTTTTAACTAATAGGTATCTTGTGCACTGTATTTAGGTTTCTATGAAAGCAAAGAATAAAAATTTGGAGAAACAAATTCAATATAAGACTACAAAAATCTGCTTTTTTGCACAAATTTTACCTGAACTTTGACCGTTCATAATGTACTCATAAATTGTAAAATTAAAGAAAACATCTACATAGAAACCTCGCACATATTATGGAGATTCTAAATGACAAACATTTATTTCGCAAACTCGTAAGGCGTATTCAAAAACACGTATTTCCTGAAACAAGTAATTTTTCGTACAATGTTATCGCGTTCTCGCTTGCTTGTTAGCAATTCTCACTTGCGCTGGATGAAACAACAAGCTTTTCAACCCTGCTCACGTTGACGATAGATGGACCGGGAAGGGCCGTCTTAATATCCCTATTTCATTTTGTTTACTTATTTATCTAAGAAATTACAGTATCGTTTTGGAAAATTAAAAGCCAGTGTTGCACTTCAGATTGATTTGTTAACCACATCATTATAATCGTGTTCACTAACAACAATATTGTTTCTTTTTTTTTGTCATTAATTGTAAAATCTTTCCAAATTACTCAAATTGTATAAATGGCTTTGTTGCTACGGAGAATCACTGACTCCTAAGTCACAGGAACCTACACCTAGTTTAGGAGTCAGAGTATGTAAATATTGACCTTTTTATTGAGCCTTTTTTATGTTTTAGTCATAAAGGTATTGTTAAGAGCTTTTGGTTAAATTTATTTATAATTATTTATTTATTAATTATTAGTAAGTAGGTATCTTATCTCTAGAAAATATTTATTACCTAAGGACCGAAAGACCATTTTAACATAGCAAAAGGCTATACACACTCTTGAATTAATAAGCTGCTCTATCGATATTTTTTTACGTTTATGTAAAAAATACATAAAAGATGACAAGAATATAAATTCATTCTATAGCAAACTTAGATAACTTTTATTAGGGAAATGTTTTTATACAGTAAACGAATTTATGACGGATAAAACTTTTTAGATGTAGGTACTTAATAATTTTTTTATTTTTGTTAGATCCAGCCTGATCAAGGACATAAATATTGTATAATTATTCCAGTGACATTGAATCTGATCTATTTCACTTTGTATTGTATTGTAAAATGACTTTGTATTTGGCCTATTCCTTATTATTATTTTATTCGTGTGTTATTGTGTTTGACTTTATGTTGTTTATTGCTGTTGATATTGATTGAAATCATGTCGACGCCTTGACATGTGTTTTTATTTTACTTTTATTTCAGAGTTGATTGTATTTTTATAAGTTTTGACTAAGATTGAGACAGTTGTTTACAAACTCAACAGAAAACCATCATTGTTCTTTGCGGTGCCCTGACAGGGTTCACGTACAGAGACCGACAGTGGATATTGTAAATGTGTTATGTGCATGAGAGCAAATAAATAAATAATATTGGAAGTAGAAGAATTATACTAACTTGTCCTTAAAGGCATCGTGTAGTGCCTTCCACCTTGAAGATACATCTTCCATCTCATCGTGCAGTCTGTCGGCTCCCAAGACGCTTTGCTTGCGCTTCAGAAGTTCACGAACCTGATATAAAACAAGTTATTGTTAGAATGAACGAAGATTCTCACTAACTGTAAAAACGTTTAGTTAATAGTGATGATGATTAAATTTTTTGTCCGTTTTGTAGATTTACGTTATCAAAAGATACAGCGATACATTGAGTTAAAATGTGCCATGACGTCACGAGTATGTAGATTTTATACTTACTTGTGACGTAGCGACCCCCACTCCCCAACTTTAATGCGTTTTATTTAAGTCATTTTTTATTAATATGCTGAGGCAAAAAATACGTGTCTAATATTTTTTAGAATTTATTTATTTTGATCCAAGCATCATCCCTATTATAGAAATATTCAACCCCCCTGTAAGATTTTATCGTAGTGGAGCTTAAATTTATAGATTTAATCAATAAAAAATCTGATAAGAGGAAAATTTGTTCTGATATGCTAATGGAAGTAGAAGCCACTTTTTTAACAAATCCGGGCAACATATTTTGACTATCAGCTGCGTTCGTATTTCAAAAAGACTGTCTCAATATAAACCGGTAGAAAAAAAAAGTTAGCGAGATAATGTACTTTGAACCGTACCTGTGTCTTAGTAGAGTCCAAGATGCTTTGTTTCTCGTACATCTCTTCTAGGACGGCGCGCGCTTGTTTGATGGTCTTGTCGGCTTCTTCCTTCGTGTTGGGCACCGACTCCTTGGGCAGCAGTCTTTGAACCTGATGGTAAAAACATGGTTGGATTAAATATTAGTATGATAGTTGTTCGGCGTACTAAGCAAACATTAACGTCAATGTAAATGCGAAATGCAAAGATGCAGAAAATGTCAATGAAATGCAACGAATGTCAATGAATGCTAAATGGGAATGAATCTAAATAAAATTCAAGTTGTTCGACTCAAATCACGTCTAATTGAACACTAATCAAATTATGTACAAAAATGTATCATCTAGGCTCCCAATACACTTCCAAATGTAGGTCGCGATCAAAGTGCAAATATGCGAGCCTTCTAACTAACTTATTTCATTTCAAAACCATGTACGTACACCGTACAATAGTGTAGGGAGTCAACAAGACAGAAGGTTTGCATCGTAATTTTATTTATTTACTTATTTATTAATAGGAGAACCACCACCTATACAAATGGATAACAGTTATTTAAGAAACATAGAGCCAATTACAGGTTCTCACGGGTAAAAACAGAAAAAGTAGTAGAAATCTTAGGATCACTAACAAGCACGATAAAAAAGATTAAGTATACATATTACATATATATAAGGTACAATAAGCACTATGCACTTTTAAAAAAGTCGGCGTTCAGCCGAGCGCGTGCAGAATAGGTTTTGGTGGTAAATGGGTCAACTTTTGTCAATTTTTGCAGCTTTTTCGCTGCCGTTGCACGAAAAGCAGTTTTAAGTTTTTTTTGTGGACTTCTGGAACTAACAAGACAACTAGTGCAAAATCACTTTAAAATTAATTGTGGGGCATTTTAAATTCTGTTTCATGAAAAAATTTAGGAATTAAAAATCCCGGAACGATTAGTGATGTGCTTTTTATCGGGATATTCAGGATGATTGAATTTTTCATTTATAAACTTGTGTTTGTCAACAATAGTTTACTAAATATTATTGTAGCCAAAACGTATACGTCAGGATGACATTGACGTTTGTGACAATAGATTTGTTACCGCGCTTTATACGGGGAGCGTTGTAGAAAAATGTCTCCTGTGATATTCATCATGCTTGCTATACTATCCAAGAAACGCATAACAGTACACTGTAAGGACTATTCTTGCTTGCAGAGCTCGGCCGCTATTGTATCGCTTTCCTACGATAAAAAAGGGTCATGTGCACGGGATTTTGTTTTCAAAATGTGTTACCCCGATAGTACCTCAAGATAATAAACATTCTTCTTCTTCTTTTCGTGTAGTTAGTGACTAAACTGGTGTCGAAAAGCCGCCCATGGGCCTCTGACTTGACTTCACATGCCGTCGAGAAATATCTCTCAGGCATGCCGGTTTCCTCACGATGTTTTCTTTCACCGTTTTTGAAGCAAGTGATAATTATACAATACGCACATGAATCCGAAAAGTCAGAGGTGCGTGCCTTGGGTTCGAACTCGAGACCTATGACTAGATAATTATTGAGTTTTACCTTGTCTAAGAATGTGTTGAGCTGTCTCAAGCTGTCAAGATGTTTACGCAGCTCTTCCCTAACGGCGTCGAGTTCTGCGGTGCGGTCTGACAGCTTAGTTCCTAGGAGACTGTAGCGGTTGTTGATCTCAGACAGTTGCTGCTGGACTGGGGACAGTTCTGAGGAAAGAAAAGAAGTTTTAGAATGGATCAACATGATGTCGTCTGAAATCGAAATGAGGGAATCTATGCTTAATTTTATAGACGGAAAAAATATTTAAAAAATTCCAAAAATGGGAAATTAGCCTACAGCGGCGTTCGTTTTCCTAACTTTTAGAATACTGTAGATTCATATAAAACATGCGAACATAGCTTATGTGTATTGTATGTATGGTCAGCGACATCAAGGACAGCCAAATATCAGTAATGCTAAGTCTTAGATGGCTCCAGTCTTTTGCCGTCGACAGTCACAAAATACATTGAAGGTGTAGAATGCAGCAAATAGATCGAGTGCTGGATGGAACGAATTTCAAGTAATTTTCCTAAGAACTCACTACATTTTTGACCGACTTCGTTATGTCTTTTTCACAATGGTGCCGATTCCCTTGTTTACAAACTAAACTAAGTTTAAGTTCAGTGCATCTTTTTCTTTCTATTTCATTAAGAAAAGGACAGAAGATAAATTTTAGTTTAGTCCTGTCAAATTAATCAGCGCTTGTCGTAAATTGACGTAATTTTAGTGGGCGTGTTTTTAATCACGTCTAAACTTGTATGGAGTAGTGACAGGTTAGTTTGTGAACAAGGGAATCGGCACAATACTTTATTTTACAAGCATTATATTTTTTCCCTAGTTTACATCTTGATATCATCATTTCCGCCGAAGGACGTCCACTGCTGGACATAGGCCTCCTCCAAGCACCGCCACTTCGACCGATTTTGTGCTTCCCGCATCCAGCGGATTCCTGCGGCCTTCACAAGGTCATCGGTCCATCTTGTGGGAGGCCTTCCAACGCTACGTCTTCCGGTACGTGGTATCTTGATTTATCATAAAGCAAATGGAAGTGTGTGTTTGTCTTACCTTCAAGATGGAATCCATCTTGGCTGGATCGTCGTGATGAGAATCCGCTGGATGTCGAGTGTGTGGAGCCGGGACTGACCAGACCGTGGCCCTTGCTCGGAGATGGTGAACGACCATCTAATGTGCGGCCTGAAACAAATTGACCATAAGTTTTTGCTTAGGGCAGAAAGATACAAGAGAGAAGAAGAGACATTTAAAAGGTCAGTTATGGACAGAAGCACTTACTTAAGGTTGTATTTATTTAAGTTACAAATCTGTTATGATTTTCAATAGTTTATTTTTAAAATGGAAAAGAACTCGTATAAGAAATAAAGTGTAAGATTGCACAGTTACGTGCGCAGCTTCGATCAAAAATACTCGAGCACATACTAAAATATGGGTATCTTTTAAGTTTTTAATACAAAACAATAAATATTTACTGACATAAGGATTAATTCTTTATTTTGAATTAAAAACCGTATTATTAAGTAAATTATTCCAATTATTTAGTAACTATACTCCATTTGAAAGTTAGATTAGACATTTAAATAAACATTTTTTACAGTCCGTTCAACCGATTTTGACTTCTATTGCGTTGGTGGCATGACAAATGGCAGCTGCAGTAAACAGTTGGTAGTGTAACCAGTTTTTTGCTTTAATGTCATCCTTATGTCTGCGGTATAGAAGTCAAAATCGATTGAACGGACTGTAAAAAAAGGTTTGTTTAAATAAACAAAATTCAACGAATACTCACTTGGCGTCTGTCGTTTAGTAGGGCTGTAGATCTGCCTCTTCCTGTGCGGACTGTCGGCACGATCACCGCGAGTCAACGCTTCGTACACCGCGCCAGCCTCGTTCACCTGGTAATAAAGTTAATACAATTACCATAGTATAAGGAGAGGTAGTAAGCTATATTCATACAAATGCACCGCGCGCGGCTTGTATGTGTGGGGCCATAGTATCCATGCGTCGCCGCACGCACAATTAACAAAATCTCGACCCGTTTCGAGAAACGGGTCGAGATTTACCTCTTTATACTATGCAATTACATTTATATAATTATAATTACTCTAGGCAAAAGTAATAATTAATATTTATTTACTCAAAAACAAAGCATTGTAGTACACGTTAAAAAAAATACAGTTTTACAAAATAAGTACTATTTCTACAACGTGTGGGTGAGCACTGCTCTCCTAGCTAGGTTATGAAAACCTGTGTTAAGGAGAAGCAGTCCGGTCCCCTAAGGTATAATGACGTAAAGGTTACACAGTGCTTCTGATGTTGCTGTTATTATTTTGGAGTATTGTGATAGACAATTAAAATTGAATATACGTTTTATTAAACGTGAAAATGAAATAATTTTAATTTTAAGGTAAGTAAATGCGTGTGTGTATGGGTGTGTGGGGGGGTGTGTGTATGTGTGTCTATAGCCCGACGACTCAATTCATAACGCGAGTACTATAGTGGTCATTAGAGAAGGATTTTGCCTAGTAGAGGGATAGTGTTGCAGGCTAATAGTGATAGGTAAGTAGGGACTTCCAACATTCCGCTTATGAACATTTGCATTAGGTACCAAATTCATCGCAGATTCTATTCCAGGAATAAAATATGAAATGCCTGCCAGTAATTAACCCATAATATTTTTTCCGACAAGTTTTTTCAGTAGGACTTGTTTCTACCAGGAATGTTACAGACCTTCGGTTCCGGTTCCGAAAGGTCGGAACTACCGATTAATTTTACGCCTCCGATTTTGATAATTTTGAATCGAAGTTACACCGAAGTTCCAAACGCAGCGATGCACGTGACTAGAGCGCGTACAAACAAATTTTAACGCGTCGCCAGTGTAATTTTAGTTTATTTTATACACTCTCGCGCTCGAAATCTCAGTTTATGTTTTGTTTGTGGATCTTATCGCTAATATTTGACTGATTAAAGAGACTGAATTATATTTCAATTGTTTCATTAAGCATTCCCATAACACATCCTTCTTCTACTTCCACCTTCAACTCCGGTTCCGGTTTCAAATCCATTTCCGGTTCCAATTCCGACCAATCAAATTTAAAAACTCCGGTTCCGATAAAACGACTTCCGTAACATCTCTGATTTCTGCCAGCAGGCTTACCTTATCAATAGTGATAGAGAAGTCCCTGTACTCCTTAGCCAGGGGTCTGAGCTCATCCTGCTGTTGTTTGATCACGTCCAGGTCTACGGCGACCGGCTGTAGGCGCGTGACGCGGCTCTCCATAGCTTGGAGCCAGTCCAGTACCTAGAAAGAAAATGGCAATTAGATGTTGGTCGAAGAAATAAAATAGGTGTATAAAACGTTTTTTTTTTTAACTTATCGTGTTTACTTTTATACTTTTTTTTAGATAGAAGAAGATAGAATATTCTTTATTACACATAAAAATTACAGACATTAACCGATACATGAATGGCATAATTATGTAGAAAGTTTTTGTAACATAACATAAACATCACGCCTTGTTTCCCCGAAGGGTTGGGCAGAGGTGTCCCTGTAGCAGGTACACCCACACTTCGCCAGTTATGTTTAAGTCCCATGTAATAGGGGGCGAGCCTATTGAAAAAATCAGTAGTATGGCATGCTTGGCATGCTTCTAATGGTCTATTACGTTCCTGTTAGCTTACCTAACAAAAACTTAATAGGTACAAGTTCTAGGCCAATTAAAAAAAAGTGGCACTCCGGGAGTGTCGACAGAAGTGAAAACTTGAACAATTTCATTGTGCAGGAAATACTTATCTTTTTTTAAGTCGGTAAAAAAAGGGAAACGTCAATCATGTCTGTGTTCATGTCTTAATGTTGGGAATGTCATGAATCCCAAATAAAATGTATCGCGCGTTGATGTCTTTTTAATGGCTGGTGTCGGTAACAGTGTCGCGAGTTCAATTGTTTTTTCCCATCTCGAAAATGCCCAACGCGTCTAAACAAGTTTTCACTTAAAAAAATTGAGATTAGAATGCAACCGTTTTTATAAATACAAGAATTTCCCATATGATCAATTTTAAAATTATTTCTTGAATAGTGACATTCAAAAAGGCTGTTAATACCATTCAAAGTAAATATACTCACTTGTATCTTGAGCGACTCATACTGGTTCAGTTGGTCGGCTCTCTGCTTGGACAGCTTCTGTTTCTCTTCTAGCGTCGCGTTGAAGTCGCGCCATTGGTTCTCCAGAGCCTAAACACGCGACATACATATCATTTTAGTATTTTTGCAGGCAACTAAAAAAGTCTTGTAATTTTACATACTTGTAAAAAAAAAAAACTATTTAGTCCGTCTTTCAGATAATAAAAAAATATTAGACACGTAATTTTTGCTTTATCATATTAATCAAAAATAACTTAGAAAAAAGTTGGGGAGTGGGGCTCACGTCACAACGCAGTATTAAATCTAGCAAGGCGTGACGTCATGCCACATTTTAACTCAATATATCGCCGTAATCTTTTGATTACGTTAAAAAAGAAAAAATACGTGTTCAATATTTTTTAATAATCTACAAGACGGACAAAACAAATTTTGGACACAGGCCTATTATGTCTAGTTCATAAAAAGTTAAATATTTACAATTATTTTGACAGTTATCTACATTTTTCTTAATAATTTTCAAAATTACTGTATTTTCATAACATCAATTTTATTATACTCTTAGGTAGGTTCTTACCTTCATCCTGTCACGAATAACGTGTGTGTCGGTGACATCCTTCTTGGAGATCAGCTGCTTGCCATTGCGCAGACATTCCTCTAACAACGGCATTTGTTTGTCCCTGCCATCAAAAAGGATTGGTTAAATATGTGAAGATCGGTGTAAAGCCGACATTTGAATGAAATACGTTTTTTAACGTTATTTTTGTCGTGATGTTTTAACTGTAAGTTCTCCATGGTTCGCAAATTAATGGGTATACTATTAGTTAATTGATTCTGGCGTGACCTTGCGGAAATCCACTATAAAAAATACAATAGACGTGGATATATTTAGTAACCTGTTCCGCTTAGCTATTTCTAAAGAGCCATCAAAACCTCCTGAAAGAAATCGACACGAGTTTCACCTCTCAATGAAGCATACTCAGGATGACGATTGACTTGTCGCGAACCCGAATACGGCGTGTTGCCACACCGAGCGCTGAACGCAGAGTCAGAGTAGTGAGTGTACTATTGTATTAGCTTATTTCAAGTCAAACTGAGGACTAAAAAAACAATTTGTTATAAGGTGAAATATCACCTTATAACAAACTCAAACTCGAATCAACGAAACTGTAATGACTTCAATCTAAAGGAGTATGGTTTTTTTATTCGTGCTACAATATTATATGCTTATTTTGATGGTTTTACATAATGTACACCCAATTTTTCAGTGAGGCAAAAGTCTTTCGATCCCAAAGAACCATCATCAGCTCATCACAAAACCTTACAGTATAACAAATCATCACCTATAATTGGCCAGCTGCGCCAATCTCCCGCCCAGCTCCTCGGCGGGCAGGCGCGCCAGCTCGCGCGTGTCGGCCTGCTCCAGCAGCTGCGCCTGCGCCGCGTCCAGCGAGGCGGCCTGGCCCGTGAACTGCGCCAGCGCCGACGACACCTCGTCTAAGAATTCGCTGCGCTTTGATGACCGTTCGACGAGCTTTTCGTATCTGTGGAAGGAATGTCGTTGTGAGCTTATGGGAGATAAACTATGTAGGTATATAACATGGACTTGCGAAATGGAGAAAAAGAGATGGAATGAAACAGCACGATTGAAACCAATCCCATTCAATTCTTTTTTACTTTTGACAAAATCAAAATTAGCAATAGAAACTTCACTAAGGTTAAAATTATCTAACTGTCACATTGGTCTTCAAACATAATTACACCTCGAATGAATGAATGAATGAAATGCACCGATCCCAGCGTGGTTTAACGGGACTCGATAAATCGAATGAACCCCAAGATTTGCACTAGCCGCTGGAGCCTCATGCTTCATGGGGTTACAGAGGCCATTGCATATCAGGGAGTAAGTAGACCGGGTGGCGCGGTAATGGTAGGGAAGACATTTAGGATATGGAAGGATTCGCAAGCCGAACCAGATATCCATCCTAGAGTAAGCAATTTTCAAACATAACTGGACCTCGACGTTTAATAAAGTGCAAATGACATTTAACCGTAGGTAGTAAAAAAATATACTTTATATAATAAATCTGCTGAAAACATCAAATATCCCATTTGAAAAGTTTATATCGGTTCAACAAAATATGAAGTCCTTAAAACCATACCTGGCATAAATATCATCAGCTCTCTGCTCCAACTTCTTCGCGATCCTAGCGTTAGATGGCGTAAGCGCGGCTTGGCGGGCGCTGGCCAATAGTTTGGCCAACGTTGGCCGCCTCGCCTCCAACTCGCCAATAGCGATACGTTGTTCTCGCACTTGCTCGTCCAAACGCTCGCGGATCAGTGACGCTGGTTTTTGTTGGTTCCTGAAAGATAAGAGTCGGTTATCATATGGTTATCATAAGGGTTTTGAATGGTTTTTGAAGTGAAAACTTCTTTAGGCGCGTTGGGCATTTTTGAGATGGAACTAAACCATTAATTTCGCGACACTGTGACGACACCAGTTTTTGACCATAAAAAGACATCAACGCGTTGATTACCGCGGTTCCGATTTTTTTTCAAGTTTTCATTTCTGTCGGCACTCCCGGAGTGCCACTGTTTTTTTTTATAGTTACTGGTTTAGCTGAAGCAGTGTTTGTTTTAACCGACTTCGTTGTTTTAAAAAGGAGGAGGTTATGTATTCGATACATTTACTTTGATACAAAGTTTCAAACATGCAGCCGGACCAAGTGCGACCGACATAGATTAGCTATGTCAAATGCAGTGAAAATTTGACCGCATTGCAGTAAAGCCGCTTCTAGTTCCGAACACAGAGCCCCCACGTGGTCAGTGATATCTAAACTATCATTGTACTTACTTGAACAAGCTCTCTGCCTGCCCCACCCAGTGCGCCTGCGTCTCCGCCGCGTCCTGCAGGCCCTGGCACTGCAACAGGGCCGCCTCTAGTTCGGAACAGCGGGTCCCCACGGCGTCTGTGATGTCCTTGTAGCGTGACGTCAGGTCTATGACTGGTACTTCCAGGTGGCGGATCTCCGAAGGTGTTAGGTTGCCTTCTAGGGATTTGACTAGTTGTTCGCAGGCCTGGTAATGGGTAAAAAGTTAAATTTTTGGAAATTGTCAAAAAAATAAATGGTAGAACAGTATGTATGCAATTAATGCTGCATAAATTGCAACTAATTAAGCTATCATCATTTTTCCGAAAAAATTGTAGCAAATGAATAAAAGGTGATTTGGATTGCGCGCGCGCATCTTTAAATCGCAATGTATCATTTGATTTTTCACATATACTTTTTTCTATATACCAAAACATGGTTTTAATTTATAATTATGGAAAATTAATGAATACCAATCCTGCATCCCCGAACGGGGCAGGCAGGAGTTTAGAGTGCAAACTAAAACAATTGTAATGTTTTTGAAGTGAAAACTTCTTTAGGCGTGTTGGGCATTTTTGAGATGGGAAAAAACAATTGAACTCGTGACACCGTTACCGACACCTCATTTCTTGATATTTGAATACAATCTAGCCTAATAGACAAGCCATTCAACTCCTAAGTTATTATTTTACGCTTCACGATAGATGATGTGTGTGTAATAATTAATTTAAATTAATTATTTACTGCAATGCAAATCATACTTACATCTCGAGCATTATCAATAAGCCTTCCTTGTGAGACAATCTCGTTGTGTAGCGTCTTAGCCTTGGACAGCTGCGACTCGACGGCGCGCGGCTCTCCGCCCACTGGCTCCGATAGGACTGAACGCACTTGTGGCTCGATCTAGAGGAAGAAACTTACAGGTTATTATCAAGAAACACAGATGTTGATTATGAAGGAAGTAATTTGCATTTATTTGCAAAAGGCATCAGGAATAGTTTAATCTGCTGTGAAATCTCAATTATATGATTACGTGTCATCAATTTGGCTGGGTCAAATAATGCCAACAGATAATTAACTTAACATATTGATTCGATCGAGCATTAGTGGCCCAGTGGTAACGGCCGCGACTTACGAGTTTTAGGTCGTAGGTTCGAACCCAGACAGACACTTTACTTTGTGTAAATTATTTCATCACCACTGCTCTCAAAACGGTGAAGGAAAACACGTGAGGAAACCGGCATGTCCTAGAACCGAAAATTCGAAGACATGTTACATCTACCAACCCGCACTGGGCCCGCGTGGTGGATTACGGCCCACTCCCTCTCACAGAGAGGAGGCCTGTGTCCCAGCAGTGGGAACATTATAGGCTGATTATGGGTGTGTGTATGATTCGATTGAGCTTATTACAACCATGCCTAATTGCCCGGTACATACCTCACTGATCCACCTGCCAGCCCTCTGCAACGCATCATGGTAATGTCTAGTAACATCAGCGGCGCCTCTCAGCCTGTCTTGTAGCCTCTGTGCGCGTGCGCACAGGTCCGCGTGACGTCTTCGTGCGGAACCCGCGCCTTCACGCACTCCGCTTTCACTGCGAGGTGCGATGTGTGACAGACGGGATGGTAAGGAGGTTCGGTACTCGTTGAGGATTGAGAGGAATTCCTGAGGAGAGAAATGGTTTGTATTAGTACAGGTAGTAAGTGATAAGAGTAGAAAATGTAGCGAATTTTAAGTGGTTATAAATCAGACATTATCCGGTTTAAAAGTGTTTGATTCGGTTTCCTAAAACAAATTGGTTGTCTGTAAAGTCGGTTTACGGACGATAATTTTATGTGATAACGTCACAAGTCGAACGCTTAGGCCGATCGTGCCTCTCTATCGCTTGTTCCGCGCTCTCGCTTGCACGCTCGGCTCAGGCGGAACGTAATACTTTTTCGTGCGTGCAGCCGGCGTTTATCGATTTATAAGACGTTATCACGTAAAAAAATAAAAATAAATTGAGGATATCTCGATACGTGATACTGATTTTTAAGTGTTACAATGGAGTTTTCAAATAAGTAACTAATATAGAATAAAAGTTTCCTATAAAAAGTTTATATCAAAATTAAACGTAGTCAAAGGTATGCCTTACAAGTTACAGTAGGCCCAAACACCGAGATTCAGCATCACCACTAAACCAAAAACAAATGAAAATCATTTGTTCTACAAACCTTGCTCTCGTCCACAAACTTCTGTGCGGACATAGTAATGAACCTGAGGTCGGCCTGGTGCGCGATGACGTCAGACACGAACTCTCTCACGTCCTCGCTCTGGTCGGGTAAGGAGTTCAGTTTGGAGAGAGCTGCTTCCTTGTCTTCTAGTGTACGGTACGCGCCTTCCATCCAGGTGTTGAAGGCGTTTAGTTCGTTGCTGAGGGAAAAGAGGGTATGTCATATTAAGAAAAATACTTGCTATTTACAGTGGAGAAATATGTAGTAATCGAATTCCATGCCAAACATAACAATGCACTAATTTAATCAAAGTAGTAAAAATAAACATCTTCAAATTTTCCAGTCGATGGTACTTTTTACTCGAAAAAAAATATTTTATAACAGTGCTCAAATACTGGACAGTACTCTATAACAATTCACATGAAACACTCCTATGCTTCTGACTGTGTAATGAAAAAGGAATTCTATTTAGTCCGTCAGAAAAAAAAAAACTTAGACACGTATTTTTTGCTTTATCATACTAATAAAAAAACACTTAGATAAAATGCATTAAAGTTGGGGGTCGCTACGTCACAAGTATATATAAAATCTACATACTCGTGGTGACGTCATGGCACATTTTAACTCAATGTATCGCCGTAATATTTTGGTAACGTAAAAAAAGAAAAAATAAGTGTCCAATATTTTTAAAACCACCTGACAGACAAAACTAAAATTTATGTCATCATTTTTATTGGCTCTAACAGTTCCCTATGACGAGTACGTCATCGTGATAGAATGATGTAGACAAATCTTGCCCGATCTTCTACACTAAAATTTTTCATATCAATGTGGCATAAATTGATTACTGCTTGTTTAGGTATTTACATTAAAAATGTATCGTATACAATGTCACCCATCGACATGTGCCCGCCATGAAAAATTATCGAAAATTATAAAAAATAACTTTAAAAGGTCTATCTTGACTTTTTTTAAAAAAAAAAATCTTATTTTTTTTTAAATTTCTACTTTTTTTCCAATTCCAAATAAATATTCAATATGATTTTATGAACTTACACTTGTGTTTTTAAAATAAAACACGTTTTTTTTTTCTCCTTCGTTTTGTTTGCATAGTTGACAAAATTTCATAAAATATTAGTTAAGCCGATAAAATAACTCATAAGCTTTTAGAAATAATAAACAGAATCCAAATCGAGCCAATAACATCGGAGATATGGCAAACGCTAATCAAAACATAAAAAATTTATTAACATGAAAAATATTCCCTTATAAAATGATTTTCCGATAATTTTTCATGAATATTCAAAAAAAAAATCGGGCGGTCACATGCCGATGGGCGACATTGTATAATACCTGAAAAAACTAACTAATTCCAATACTAACCCGAACTTTCCAAGCTCATCTCTGGCGGCTGCCAATCGTCGCAGCATCTTGTCACACTTGTCCGTGCACTTGTCACAGCGTTGTTTGAGTTGACGCACGCCACGCTCCAGTGCTGCCACCTGGTGGGGTACAGGTGGGTTAGTGAGATAGACAATGGTTGAACGTCAGGTGAATTAGTGAGATAGACAATGGAGGTACATGTTCAATGGGAAGGAACGATGCGGTTGAGATAATGAGTCTAGGTTACTATGAATGAGGCGGTCGAATACTCTAAAGATGTTGTGTGTGTGAGATAATAGAGTCAGCTGGTGGGACACAGGTGAATTAGTTTCTTGAACTAATAACTTTCAATCTGCCTAGCCTTTTCCCAACTGTGTTGTAGTCAGCTTCCAGTCTAACCGGATGCAGCTGAATACCAGTATTTTACATGAAGCGACTGCCTATCTAACCTCCACAACCCAGTTACTGGGTAATACGATACCCCTTGGTAAGACTGGCTGTCAGACTTTCGGGCTTCTGACGACCCGTAACGACTGTCAAAGATTCACGAATGACAGCCGGGACCAAAACGTGCTTTCCAAGGCACGGAGGAATCTCGGTATGTAAAGATGGTCACCCATCCACGGACGAACCCCGGCAAGCGTAGCTTAACCGGATGGATTGATCCGTGCGGGTGTTATTACTTAGCCACAAGCTCCTCAAGTTTCTTGAACAATAGATAGACAACAGGGGAACATGGCGGAGTTTGTTCAATCAAGCCGAACCTTGCTAAACTGGTTTGTTTGAGATCTTGCGATGCAATTATAAATGTGACTTAGGTTGACACCGGTCGAAATGTTTATCAATTAGTGTTATTATCTCATTCATTATTATTGCATTTCGGGGAATTCTGGAACTAAAATGGCGGTAACGATAATCGTCCTTTCTCGTTTCTGTAGTGCCTCCGAGATGTTCGCGCAGGCTCGTACTGATGATTTTTATGCCGTCATTTGGAAAAAAGTCGTGTCAGTTATCAGAAGGGTGCGGGGGAGTCACTACAGCATCCTGAAAACTATAGCTGAAGATGTACGTGCACCTGTGTTGAGGCATTTCGTTCGTCTGGTGATCTCTTAGGGAGGTACAATATCTCCCTATTGGTTATCTGGACGGGGCGGAATGTCTCAGCACAGGGGCATTTTTGTATAGAATGTATGTAATGAGTGTTGTCCTTTGTAGTTGTATTTAAGTACTAATAATAGTTTCTAAGTTTTTTGTATACTAACCTTTGGATCTAGTTGTCCCAAAATAAATAATTTTGAATTTGATAATTTCAAACTTCAATTGAACAGAGTCCCAGTCCACCAGACGGATTCCAATTCTTTCCAAAAATTTTCGGGTATTCCCCATAAAATGACCGTAACATTTGGCTTTACAATTTTTTTTAAAAGCACACATATTTACCTCATGAGGAGCCAGCACATCTCCACCGGAGACAAGCAGCTGTTTGGCCTGGTCTGCGCACGCAGACACCTGGCGTTGGTGACTCTCCAGGTCGTCCTTGATTAGCTGCAAATTATATCACATTTTGATAAAATTAAGTCATTAGATATCCATTTCTGGCCCCTGCAACTAAGGTGTATTTACCTAGCGCAGGATTCAGGGCTTCATTTTGTCTGTACACATTTTTTATGCCAATAAAGAATTTATTTATTTATTATTTCAATATAGTGCCGACGATAAGGGCAGTCTTAGATCAAGAACTAAAGATCAATAGTAGGTAATTTTAAGTTGTTTTGAATTATACAGAAAATATGCATTCAGGTCTCAAATCGCAAGTAATTTGATGTTATGTTGTTATTTACAAACTAGCTTTAACCCGCGAAATTTCGAGGATTTTTGAAGTGAAAATTTCTTTAAGCATGTTGGGCATTTTTGAGATGGGAAAAAATCACTAAACTCGCGACCTGTTACCGACACCATGGAGTAAAAGACATCAACGTGTTGATTACCGCAGTGCCGATTTATTTATATCAAATAAGTAACTGTATATTTTCAGACAATCTACCGAATAGCAATCTTAAATTTGCATGAAATTTTGCACAAGAGTTCCTACATAACAAAAATAAGCACAAAGTGTGTGTGTTTTCAAGTTTTCACTTCTGTCGGCACTCCCAGAGTGCCAATGTTTTTATTTGTTTTTTGAATTTTTTAATTCATATTCTTGGCACATCTTTAGGACATGACTTCATAAGCTATCCGAATATCTAAAAATATTTGGCCTAGGTCTTAAGGGGGAGGCGTGAAAATTAATTCGCTGTTACAATGTATAATAGATTTCAACAATCATATGTCAATCGCATGACAACAGCTAATATTATTAGAATTGACAGCAGATATACTGATCTGGCTGTCAATCGCCAATAAAGGGGTTCTAACGAAATAGAAAAGCTACTATACCTTTAGAATATTAATCTGGTTACGCAGCTCATCCATATCTTCCTTAACGGCTTCCTGGTTCGCAAGCCTCTCTTCAACCACCGCGATCCATTCCAGCAACTTAGATAATGTCTCATCGCAAAGCCTGTATTTCTCTTCTACTGCTTGCTACACACAAAATAAACACATCAGTATATATACAACACAGTACATATATTTACATCGCTCTTAGAGCTCAATAGTGCATCTATACTACGGCAATTGTACAATGCATGTCTATCTACTCTGTGCTTCACTTGAAAACAAGTGAATGTAACATTTAAATGCGTCTTAGAAACTGTACATGACATTTTTCAGACGAAAATAATCAAGGCTTTTTATACAGACGATTTGCAACTTTTGAACCAATGTAGAAAAATATGTACATAGTTAAAAATTACGGCATTAAAAACACGAACAATCAAATTGTTAATAATTGTCGTACGTTTAATGCATTGGAATCTAAATAGTTTCAATGAAATGGGTAAGGTAAGTACGTCTTCATTGCAAAACGTAAACACATGCCCCATGAGATAACTTGCTCATGCAGACCAGTAGATAACCTGAAAGAAAAGCTAAGATTGAACAAAATCTACGCAGACAGGAAGCGAAGTCGAGAAACATCTTCAAACGAGAGGCGACGACAGACAGCCAATAACACAGAGCATGAGAATGACAATAAATTCACAACAGGACCGAAGGTTGCCAACAATTAACAGAAAGAAACATGCGAAGCGTAGCATGCAAGCAGTGAAAATATATAGTTGCAAATGTCAGAAATATTATGAAGAGTGATTTAAATATTTTTCTGGTAGTGCGAATCGAGATTTCGTATTATCATCCCATGCATAGTGAAAAAAGATGATAGGTTATAACCTCAAAATACACTACCGCCATTGTTGCGGCCAGATTAAAACCTAAATCATTGCCAGTTCTAATATTTCTGATGTTTGCGTAAAACATTTGCGCTTATGGTATCAACATCTTCCGATATTATCTTATAATTAATGTTTGTATTAGAGTTATTTGTTAAAATAGGAATAAAAATAAGTTAAAGAATACCTTGTTGAAAATCTGAAACTTTGAAAGAGTATTTTTGAACAGTAAAAGTAAGAAAATAAATAAAAGTATTCTTGAAAAGTAAACGAAGTATTAAAGTCAAGAATTTACACGCATAAACGTCGAACGTATTTTACATTTAAATTAAATAAAAAACGTGAATTCATTTCTTTTAACCCTTTAATTATCAATGAATTCACTGTGAGTACAACTTTATAAAGGTTTGTTATCAAAATATTTACAGAAAAACACTTTTATAAAAGTGTACTACGAAAACACAGACTATTAGAGGGTTAAACATTAATTGTTTCAAAAATAATTGAAATGAAGTCACATTGACCGCTAACACGTTTAGCTTACGTTACACAAAGTATATGACATACCAGACAAATGACTGTCAGGTGTCATACGTTTCATAATTAAGAAACACTTTGAAAGCACTACATTCACATAACAAGAATGTATCGCTAAAGTTTAGTAATATCACAAATTAATACAGATGGTTCACTCCGAATTTTAGGTATGAAGCTAGAAGTAAGAGCCGCGAGTTACGCGATAGAAAGAGAGGCAACTTCTAGGTAAATATAACTGTAGGTAATTAGGACTGTGCGACTTGAATTGCACTTTATTGTGTCGTAGCAAAAGTAGCTTTTTATTTATATGATTTTACGGAGTGAACCATCTATTCATCTGTGGTAATATTTAAAAACATGTGACAACCAACGACATGAGTCTTCTATGTCACATAAATCAGGCAACGTAAGCTAAAAATATTACCAGCTTCGAATCCTTTAAATAAAGACGAAAATGAATAAATACTACCTTCCGTGTTTGTGTGTTGAAAATGTTTTACCATTTCGATATTGTGAATGTTTGCGAATTTCCGCCTTATATCAACGTCACAAGAGCATAGCTTTGTTCATGCATTCCAAAACATGTGAGCACGGGTTCCAAGGAATGAGTATGTCGTTCGAGTTCGAACTCTAGGAAAATCTAAAACGGAACGGGACCAGCAGTCATAGTACACTGGTTTTTAATGGAAGCGAACATAATAAAGCTGATAGGTCGGCAGGCCCTCGGACCCACCATCGCGACCTCAAATTCTTAGCACAATGTTTATGGGAGGTTAGGTATTTGGCGAAACGGTGATGGTTCTTTATATCGTCGTTAATATGATCCCTCACAGGCAAGCATTCACGATTTAGCTCAAAAGGGTTCTTTAGCATCGCAGGCAACGGCTGGAAATAAAAAACAACATACATCGAGCCTTAGTACAATGTGGTAAGCACACTTCACAATCGCCAGTTCTTCAGCGAAAAACTAGCGATTGGGAGCGCTCTAACCTAAAATAAGCATTTAAGGACAACACAAGGCACTGAAGTTTTACACTACGTTTTAAGCTCAAATTCTCGTCTAAAGAAGTAGAAAGCTAACCTTACTGAAATCAAAAATGTAAGTGAATAATATAGTATGTATAAGTGCTGTCACTACTTTGAAAGGAAATATCTATTTATTTAAAAGTCTAATAATGTTGTATGTTATATCGATTAATGTAGGCCACAATGTACAAAACTGTGACATCACCAGATTTGCTCAACAACCCCGAAAGTCGACACTAAGGTCCGGTGGGTCGTGCCATGCCAATGTTTAAGCCAAACGCTTTAGATAGAGATCACCTTCTAAGAATGAAAATAGGAAGATGTAAAGCAACACCTTTGCTCGATAGAAGCACAAAGACAAAAGCAAAAATGAAAGAACTTACCCTTGTTTCTGCTGGCAGCAAGTAGCCCTTCTTCAGAGCTTTGACTAAGTCCAAACTGATCGATTTGACTGGATCTATGGTGAGCCTGCCTTCGACGGGATCAACTAGTTTCTGTTCTATCGCTTGTACCAATGGCCATATTTTTCCTGTCTCTGGGTCTTTAACGACAGTACTCGACGGGTCTACGATTCCTTGTGCAATAGCTTCACCTAAGTTCAACCTCTTTCTGTCCATCACACTTGTGGTAATGAATGGATCGTTAAGCGCTCCGGTTGTAGGATTGTAAATACCGAAGTTCAAGGTTTCTATCAAGCTGAAGCTCTTCTTAGGAGTCATGAGGAGCCCGCTTTCAATGGCAGCCGTTAAGGTGTTAAGTTTTGAGGTCTCTGTGTCTAGGATATTACCCTTTTCGGCGTCCATAAGGCCTTTACGGAATGCCTCAGGGAGTTTGACGAGCCTCTTCTTGAGATTATCTTTAATGAGCGCTGTGTCTGGGTCTATATAGCCTAATGCGGCAGCGTCTCTAATTGACAGCACTTCGTTGGAATGTGGATCGGTAAATCGAGCGGTAGCAACGTGCAAGTGACCGTCTTCTATCGCTTGCTCAAACGTTAGTGGCTCGCGAACGTACACAATCAAACCATTTTCAAAGACGAAGCAAAGCGTTTTAGCCCTATTCTGAGTGTCGAACGAACCTTTCGCGTTTTTATCGATAATGCCCTCAGTGATGCCTAATTTTAATGGAATGTATTTATTCTTATGAGGATCTTTGATAACAGCCGTTTCGGGATCGATGAATTCGTATTTGATGGCTTCGTCTAATGTGAACTCTCTAAGAGTTGGTTCTTTAGAAGCTGAAGAGTCTGATACGTATCTCCTAGTTACAGTTTGGGAGGTGATAGATTGGATAACAGTAACAAGAAGACCTTTGTCGAAGGCGATATCTAAACTGTAAGATTTCTTGGCCTTTGTGTCAATGACCCTACCCTTGGTGACGTCTACATCACCCTGTTGAATAGCGACAGGTAGAGGTTTGAATTTGTTTGTGAAGTTGTCCTTGACAACAGTGAGATCGGGATTTAGAAGGTTAATTTCTATAGCTTTGTTGATATCAATAAATTCATTGGTACTAGGATCAACAATTTTACCGTTATCAGCTCTGAAAAGACCGTTTCTAATGATCTCTTCGAGACTCAAATTTTTCTTGGCTGTTACTACAAGACCGCGGTGTTTAGCATCTAACAGGTTAATTTGATTTCCGTTTGGTAAGATGTAAATGCTGTTTTCATCATCGACCACACCATTTTCTATAGCTTCGCTTAATTTAATGTATTTACTGCTTGGAATATGTTTTACTAATGACGTTTCTGGGTGAATCAGTTCCTCAGCAATAGCCGTTTTTAGAGAGATTGGCCTATCCGAAACTGGATGTATAAATGCTAGCTCATTTATGCTATACATATTCATGGCTAAGGTTTCATAGAGAGTGAATCCAGCGCTTTCAATATCAACAATGAGACCTAAACTCATTGCTTCAGACAGAGAGATCTGGACGTCAGAACCTGGCTCGTGGAATTTGCCACTTCTCCTGTCAATAATCTCACTGCGACAACAATCTCCTAACGATAAAGGTTTCTCCGATTTCTTATCGAAATAACAAAGATATTTTGGACTAATAATGGATCTTCTGATGGCTTCATGCAAGGTGATCTTACGGTTTGTAGCCGGGTCGATAATTTTACCGGTGCTGTCATCGTACAGACCTTGGTGTAATGCACGTTGAAGGCTGATAGGCGCCTTACTATCTACTAACAAACCTATTTCGAATGCTTTACGGAGACTGATCTCTTCGTTGTCGCTGTTAATGTTCCTAATCTTGCCAGTCTGGTCATCAATGACTCCAGTTTCTAACGATTCTGGTAAAGTAATCTTATCCCATTTGCCTAGCCTGTTATCTAAGATGTGAACTGAGTGAGCATCAACCAAGCTCATCCTAATTGCTTCCACCAGAGTGTATTTCTTACCACTCTGTGGGTCCATGAAAAGTCCCGTGATTTCATTGTAAACGCCTTTTTCAAGTGCTTCAATGAGAGACATTGGTTTACGAACTTCAACAAGGATTCCTCTTTCGAAAGCTTCGCGGAAATCAATGTTTTCGTCGCCTAACCTAATTGTGCCCGTCCTACTATCAATGATGCCCCTGTCTACTGCAAATTCGAACGGTATTACTTTACCAGCGGCGTGTACTAACGTAGACTGTGGATCAATTAAACGTTTCTTAATAGCCCTATCAGTAGGTATCTTTTCCTTGCTTAGAGGGTTAGAGAACTTGCCAGTTTTAGGATCGTAAAAACCTTTGAATACGGCTTCCGGTAAGCTTAGTTTCCGTTTAGCTGGTACAATTAAGCCACGCTCCGAAGCGTCTGTAAGTGAGATCTTGTCACCAAAAATAGGATCTCTAACTTTGCCTTCTTTTGAATCAATAATACCGATTTTGATGGCATCCGCTAGTGAAATTATTTCTCCAGTAACAGAGTTCCTAACAGTCAGAGCTTCAGGGTTGATGTTACCGATTTCGATCGCGTCCTGAAGGGTCATAGTCACGTCATTTATGGTCAGAAGACCTGTTTCTGGGTCGTAAAAACCTTGTACCAGACCTTCTTGTAACGTCCAAGGTTTCTTGTCGCTAAGCAGATAACCTTTGTCACACGCGTCTTTAAGATTACATTGTGGAGAAGTAATAACACCCTTTTCTAGATCTATTAGACCCGATTTAACAGCTTTATCGAAAGGTATGACTGCTTCAGATTTGTCATCTTTGATCTTGACATCAGATGGATCTACTAGTTTATCTTTGATAGCTTCTTTCAATGTAATTAATTGCCCCGTTTTAGGGTTCATCACTTTTCCGGACTCGGGAGAATAATATCCTAATTCTATAATATCAAATAGAGAGAATGTGACGTCCTTGGTTGCAACCAATCCCTTCTTTAATGCATCGTCTAATGGAATGTCTTTACCAGTCTTTTTGTCCCTAATTTTACCAGTTTCTGGATCAATAAGTTTTGTTTCAAGGGCTTCAGAAAGAGGGATGAACTTTTCTGTTGCAGTATCCTTAATTTCAGAGATGGTGGGATGTACAATATTCCTATCAACCGCATCCCCTACAGTAACTAATTGCTCAGTTACTTTGTCCTTTATTTTTCCCGTTTTAGGTTCATACATATCATTGTCAATGACCGCTGCGATGGAAATAGGTGTACGAATAACAGTGATGAATCCACGTTGGATAGCTACAGATGTTTCAATAATTTCGTGCGTTTCCACAATGGTTATAACTCCCTCGTGAATTTCTATAATATTACGTTCAATAGCGTCTGATAGTGTGATGACTTCGTTAGTACGGGGAACCTTGATAAGTAGGGATTCCTGATCAACCAGTCCCTTTTCGATGGCTTGTCCTATAGGTACTAACGCTCCGGTATTTACGTCTTTAATTTCTCCCGTCTTCGGGTTATACAACCCTTGCTCTAACGCTGATTCTATTGTAACTTGTTCTGGGATAGAGACATCCTCAGGTTTTTCAACTACCCAACCTAACTGTACACATTCTAAGAAAGGTACGCGTTTACCAGTCTTAGGATTTACCATGTGGCCTGTTGTTTTGTCTATTATCGGCCTAGCAATCGCTTCATCGAAGGAAATGTAATCATCTGATTTAGATCCTAAATCTTTTACTAATATAGATTCTGGATCGAAAATCTGTAGACCATAAACGAGTTCTTCGAAGGAAATCTTCGCTCCAGTTTCTGGATTTAAGAATATTTGTTTTTCGATATCATATACGCCCATTTCAGATAACTCTTCTGGCGTAATTCTTTGAGAAATAGCAACGGTATAACTAGGTTTTACTTCTCGGACGACAACGCAGTTCTTAGATAGTACATCAACTGGAGCGAACCTACTTATTTGTTCCTGTTCTAACGAGTCTTGCACGGTCAGCGGAGACTCGACACCATTTAAAATTATCCTACAAACCTTAGGTTCGATTTTACCCTGAGCAATCGCGTCAATTAATTGAATGTTTTCATAAAGAGGTTTAACAGGTTCGGTCTTCTCTTTAGTTACATTTTGTTCCGTTATCTCTTCAATCACTCTCAAAGGCTGTCTTTCAGCATCAATAAGCATAGCAGAAACAGATTTACCGTCATGAACAGTTATCGGAGTTGTTTTGCCTAATTCTATCAATTTCTGTTCAACGGTGGTAGTAGTAATTTCAGAAACAACAGGTTTGGTGAACTCAGTTGTTTGTGTAATTACGACTTCACCTGGACGTGTGGTTGTTTGTGTAGTAGTGTAATGTTCAACTACTTGCTCAGAGTAGGTCACGCCTGTAGTTACGTCAAACACTTCAGTTGTTATTCCTTCAGGACTCTGTGTCTTGATCATTTCCTCATACTTATTATAAGTATCAGCGTCGACAAGACCTCTCTCGCGTGCTTGTTCTAATGGAAGCTTCTCGCCTGTCTTAGGGTCGACAATGACAGCGCTCTTTACAACCTGAACTACTTTAGCTGCGGCTAAGATTGGCGCACCAACTACAGCTATCAAGCCCAACTTCGCAGCATCTGCGATACTCATCTTCTTACCAGATTTATCTTTAACCTCTCCAGTTTTACTATCGACAACTCCCTTGTTGATAGCTTCATTCAAAGTTATTTCTTTGCCTGTCCTTGGTTCAATTACTTTAACGGTTTCCGCGGGTACAATACCTCTGTTGACAGCTTCCAATAGATTATCAGCAACGCCTTCCTTAGTAGAAATAACAACTGAAGTGTTGGGATCGTATATAACACCGGGAGCTACTTCTAAGGGTTTCTCAAGTTCAAGTTCTTTCTTTTCACCAAATTCTAGTGATGTGTCTTTTGGAATTTGTTGATCCTTTATCTTTTCAGGTTTTGCTTTCGGTTCTTTGACTGCTCTCTCTGGGTCAGTTGGAGACAAACCTTTGGGAAGTCCGCTATCTTTGCCTGGTTTTATACCCTTCTCGCTGTCTGGAGACAATTGGTATTCTCTTGGTATTTGGATATCATCAGTTTCATCTGGAGCTTCAGTGACCTGATATTCTTGTGTAACAGTCTCAGTGAAGTCTATGGGTCCACTGGTTTCTTCTGTAACTACTTGGTATGAAGTTGATTGATTCTGAGTTACTTCTACAGTAGTAAATGTAGACGATGATGAAGTAATAACTGTGCTACTTTGTTCAGTAAAGTATTCTGATGTAGTAGTAGGTTCGGATCTGGAAACAGTTGTTTTAACCGTTGTAGTAACCTCCTGACCATCTGGAGTAATTTCATGTATTTCTTGAATGGTTGGCCCATCGTCGAATTTCGTGAAAAGTTCGTAATCGGCTTTTGGACTTTGCTCTACTAGTTTCTGTGATGTTGATGCTGGTTTATCGCCGGGCTTAACTTTGTGATCCTCGGGACCTAAAGAAGTAACTACAGTTGTCTTTTCTTGGACAACTGTTTTGCTTTCACCTGTTGGCGTCTTCTCCTTTTCTTTTAACTCTGGTTTAGATTGATCTTTAGACAAACGATCTTGCGGTTCTTTTTGTGAAAGCTCCTCCGCAGTATCAAACACAGTTTTAGTTACACTAGTCTTGGTCACGGTTATAATTTGTTCACCACCAGCAGTAGTTTCTATGTACTCATGTAAAACTGGTTTCTCCTCAAATACGACGTGTTCCATATCCCTAATTGGACTTGGTTTTTCTATTACAGGTTTAACTTGATTGTCCAGATCTTTAAGAGCTGATTCGGTTGGTTTCTTCGGTAACTCTGTAATAACAGTAGTCTTTTGACTGACAACTGTTTTACTGGTCTTTGGATCAGGTTTGTGTTCTTCAACCGGTTTAGGCTTTTGGGTTTCTTTTTGTGTCTTAGAAGGAACTTCGACAGGTTTTGAATCTTTACCAAATACAATAGTTTTCTTTTCTATAGTAATTTCAGTGGCAGTGGCTTCAGTTGCGTCCTGCTTTGAAACTACTTCTTCTTGTAATTCGTATTTCTCCGGAAGTTTGCTTGAGGGCTCCTTACCGTGGACTACAGTTTTCTTTTCAATTGTGACTATTTTGTCTGCAGCTGTCGGTGATGGTTCTTTTTCCCATGGTAATTGTGGAGATGCCTTTTGTGGTTTATCGTCTTGTTTGCCTGGTTGAGGAACACCAGTATCTTTTGGTTCTGGTTTCTTATCCTTGCCTAATGGTTTTTTATTTTTGTCTAGTTCTTCCGGTTCATACCTTGTTGTTTTTTCCGAGGTGGCGATACGACTGGGTGATTCTACGGCTTTTTCCTGTTTTGGCTGCATAATCTTGCTTGTTACTGCCTTAGCTCCTTGCACAACAGCCATGCCGGCTAGCACTGGAGCAGCAACTACAGCGATCAAGCCCATCTTGGCAGCATTCTTAATATCAACAGACTTGCCAGTCTTAGGTTCTTTCAATTTTCCAGTCTTCTTATCAAGTAATCCTGTATTTAATGCTTCCCTAAGAGTAACTGGTTTACCAGCCTCAACATTGTAAATAACAGAGTCAGGATTAATTATCTTCTTATCAAGAGCTTCCTTGAATGTAAGAACTTTATTAGGTGATTTTGGATTTCTGAACTTTTGGGTCTTTTCGTCAAACAGAAGTTCAAACGCCTCATTAAGGTCTAACATTTCCAAAACTTGTTTTTGAGGACTTGATTTAGTCGAATCTGTTGGAACTTCTGTATTTAATAACCCGCTAGTAACGGCTTCAGAAATAGTAACAGTTTCACCAGTTTTAGGATGCGTGAATGTGCCTGTCTCAATATTAATGTATCCCAGGTTCAGTGCATCTTCAAAACTAATGTTCGTGTCGTTGGTGATAAACTGTTCTTTGCTTGTCTGTTCATCTCTGACAATACCTTGGCGCCGAGCTTCGTCAATAGATATTATTTCACCTGTCTTTGTATTTTGCACTTCGTTTGAATTCACAAGTACGTAGTCAGCAAGAAGTTCGATCATCTTAGTTGTAACAGTATGCTGAGATGTGAACGTTTCAGTGATTGTGGTAACAACACCAGTTGCTTGCATATCTGTCATTGGTTTGATAGCCAGCAGACCTTGCTCCAAAGCCTTATCTAAAGGAATTACTTCTTTAGTCTTAGGATCGGTGAACGTTGCATATTTCAAGTTAACAGCTCCTTTATCTAAAGCTTCTACGAGTGTTATAGTTTCTGATGTCTGAGGGTAAGGAATACCCATAATCAAATCATTTTGAATAGCATGACCCACTGGTGTCATTTCACCTGTTAGGGGATGTTTCATTTCTCCAGTATGTGGGTTTATAAGATTCTTTTGAATAGCTATGTTAAGTGTCATGGCTGCTGGTGGAATATCAATGACCGGCTTGATTTCAGAATCAGGGAACACCTGAGCGTTTACCGCTGATATGAAATCAAGAGGACCGTCAGTAGTTTTAACTACATTTTTGTCATTATCGATAATATTTCTTTCAATAGCTTCAGCCAATGTGATCTTCTTACCAGGCGCGATGGTAATGCTAGATAAAGGATCAACAATATCGCAAATGATTGCTTCTCTTAATGACAAGAGGCTTCCGGTTTCAGGGTGAACTATTTTTCCAGTGACTGGGTCCAAGAGTCCTTGTTCTAAAACTTCTGGAATAGAAAGACTCTTAGCTAACGGGATTAATACTTCATCCTGACCTTCAACATCTAGTATTCCTCTCTTTATAGCTTCTTTTATTGTAAGAACATCACCGCGTACGGGATCAACAATATGGCCCTTGTTTTCATCAACTAAGCCTTTCTCAATTGCTATTTCAAGATTAATTGGTGAACCATTCTCATCTTTGTAAACTTTGACGGCTTCTAAAATGGTAGCTGTTTCTTTGTCTATCAAACCTTGCTCGACAGCTTCGAGAGGAGTGACGACATGTTTCCTAAGTTTTTGTAATACTACAGGTTTTGCTTCTAGAACTTGTCCTTCGGGGGTTTGCTCCCTTCCAATATTGACTTTATATCTAGGCTTACTACTAGGTGAGGTCTTAGTAATTTGTATTACATCGGTCGGCCGTGTTTTTGTTTTATCAGTGGTTATAGTAGTTTCAATAACTCTTCTGTTGTCAGCTGAAAGACTATTTTGTATTGCTTCTACAGTTATGAAACCCTCAGAAACTGCCGCGCCTACTGATACAGGCTTAGATACCTGAGAAACTGTAACTGTGCTTGTCCCTGGGACTGTTTTACCGGCTCCAGGTTGCATCAAGATTTCTTGTTGTTTAATAGCTAGAGCATCCTGATATATTTTGTAAGTAATAGGATCTACTATGCCCCTTTCATACGCGACTTCAATAGGCAGCTGTTCGCCTGTTTTTGGATCGACTACCATAGTAACCATTTTGTTAGGTGTAGTTACGCTGGATACTTGAGTAAATGTAACGCCGCTAGAGCTTGGTGAACTTATGACACTTTGAGCATATTCAGGAGATTTCTCCTTGGTCGACATTTCGTACTTCTTGTACGATATTGGGTCAATAAGACCTCTTTCATATGCTACTTCTATAGGCAGTTTTTCCCCAGTTTTTGGGTCAACTACAACGGTGACAGTAGTTTCTGTAGGTAATGTTTTTGTTGTTGTTACTTGTGAATAGGTTACACTACTTGTACTTGACGTCTTAATTTCCTGAGTAACCTCCATTTCTGGAGTCCTATCCCTTAGAGATTCTTCGTATTTTTTGTAAGTTACTGGATCTACTAATCCCCTTTCATAAGCTACCTCCATGGGTATATTTTCACCTGTTTGTGGGTCTACAACCATAGTGCTTTTAACAACTTGAATGATCTTAGACGCTGCAACTAACGGCGCTCCTACTACCGCAACTAGGCCTATTTTAGCCGCATCTACCAGACTTATTTTCTTTCCTGTCTTATCCGTGTATTCGCCCGTTCTTGTGTCAACTATACCGTGCTGTACTGCCTGTTTCAACGATACAGCCCTACCTGTTTGAGGCTCAATAACTTTGACGCTATTCGCAGGTAACATTCCGCGTTCTACTGCTTCTAAAACGTTCTCAGAAACACCTGTCGAGGTGGAAATAACTAAAGCTGTAGCAGGATCAAAAATGACTCCAGGTGTTACCTGTACTGGTTCTAAAGCTGACTGATCTTCCGAAATAATTTCGTGTGACGGAGCATCGTACATTTCAGATATTTCCATCTTGTCGGGCATTCCAGCTATAGACGTGATGGTTATAACTTTCTGTGAATGTGTTGTTGACGTTAATGAGACGAAAACAATGAATCTACGTTCAATTGCCTCTTTCATTGTGATTATTTCCGTGGTATGTTTATAATGACCCGTACTATTGATAATACGTGATTCTAAAGCTCGATCTAAAGGTACTTGTTTCTTAGATTTAGGATCTACTACATTTGCTGAGTCACCATTGATAATGTTAAGTTTTATAGCCTCCTCTAGATCTAAAACTCTGTCTGTGCCAGGGATTACAAACATACCAGTAGCTGGATCGAAAAGATTTTGTTGTATAGCTTCTTTTAACGTCCACCCGCCGCGTGGAAATTCAATCGTATTCTTTTTGATGGTCATAGAAGTTACCGAGGGTTCAGTAACAACAGATTTTGAAGTTACTGTTCTAATTTCTTGAACTAGCCCCTCACGAGGTTGCATTGTTTCATGCATGGTAAAATCTGGGCTTTTGAGAGTTTCAGGCCTACTACTATCTCTTTGGACTTTACCTTCAGGACTGGGAACATCTTTAATGTACGATTTTTTCGTGATTTTAAGTTCAACAACTTGACCTGGTATCAAGTCCTTCTTACTTACTCGGTCAGATATATGAACGACGCGTGGTTCATTCTTTTCTACGCCTAATAAGCCTTCGTCTAAGGCTTGTTGTATGGGGAACACTGTTCCAGTGGTCGGGTCAGTGAATGTTTGTGTATTTTCATCGATGAGACCACGCCTAATTGCCTCCGCGAATGTGATTATTGTTTCAGATCTTTGAGTAGCACTAGTATTTGTTACTGTTACGTACCGTTTTACTGTTTTAGTAACAGTCTGTAATGTTAGCGTAATATTTAAAAGCGAATTTAGTAAAGCGGCGCCTTCGGGTGTAATCATATTAATTTCTACAGCTTTGTTAAACGGAATAGGCCTTTTCGTCGTAGAATCTAACAAATGTCCTGTTTTAGGATCAAGAATATTTTTGAATACTGCATCTAAAACTGACAATTCCTTACCATTATCATACACTCCTATCTTACGATTAAACATTTCTAATACCTCAGCCCTAACTAAAGACACTTTAGTGCAGTCTTCTAGGTACACCCAGTCTCCACTTTCTGACTTTACGAAAGTCTCACCATTTACGTATTTAAGATTGCCCTTACTGAGAGCAACGTTGAAGGAGACGAATTCTCCTGTTTTTGGGTCTTTGAAACCGTCTATATCAAAAATAGATCTTTGAGAAACAGAAGTAATTAGTCCACGGTCTACTGCCTCAGGAATGGTACATATTTCTCCTGTTAGGTTATCGCGGAATTTATTGTCATGTAATATTATTTTTGCGCCTAACGCCTCTGAAAGTGTTAGCAGACCACCGGTTGTTGTGTTGGTGATGCATTTAACGTTGTCGCTATCAAGAACACCCGCGGAAATAGCTTCTAGGATGTTCAAAGGAGCCCGGTTTGCCGGGGATAGAATCTTACCATCGTTAGTCATGAGATTGTTGTCGCAGACGTCTTTTAGTGTCATGGGTTTGCAAATATACCGCTTGATTGCTGCTTCTTTGAAAGTTAGTTTTTCTTTAGTTATAGAATGTACGTATTTCGAATGTTTAGTATTAATAATATTCTTCTCTATCGCTTCAGCAAGCGTTATTTTTGTGTCGTTTTTAGGATCAACTACTTCCCTAATGTTAGGATTTATTAGTTCGTTTTTAATAGCAACATCAATCTGGTATCTATCGCCCGAGTTTCTATCCAAAATCCAACCGCTGTTATCAACTAAATCTTGACTAATTGCGTCAGACAGACACAACGCGCTTGATTTTATTTTGATAATCTCGTTATAAATAAGATAGCCTCTTTGGTAGGCTTCGGCTATGCTTATGTACGTTCCATTGGGGAGTCTGTATAGACCTCTCTGTAGATCAACTTGTCCGCGATTTAGTGCATCCGAGATACTCATTCCTTGTGTAGAATTTTCGCCTTCGACAGTTACCTTGATTCTTTTTTCTGCTGGGTCTGAGAGTCCTTGTTCGGCATCGTATAATTCTCTTTGTATAGCTTCTAATAATGTGACTTCGTTTCCGTCTTCGGTCATGCCGCACGGTCCTGTTAATCTGGCAGCGAGTTTTGGGTCTATAAGACCTTCTTGCGCTGCTTGTTCGATGCTCATCGTCTGTCTCGTGTCGGGTGCAGATAATAATCTCCCCGTTCTTACGTCAAGTATCCTCATGCTGATTGCTTGACCTACAGTGAGTATTTCTCTTGTCTCGGGATGCAATATACCTTTAGATTCAATAATGTTTGGTCCTTCATACATTCTGTGGACTCTTTTAAGTTTTCGTACGTCAGGTCTGTCATCTTCTGTGATGATTGTTTTCGTTGTATAATTAGGTGAGTTTAGTTTGCCATTGGTCATTGATTTTACAACTTGTTGACCGTCTAGCTCTGTAGATTGTGACGTTCTGACGTATCTGGTTTTAGGAGGAAAGCTTGATTAGTTTTTATTACCACTAATTACTAAACGCCGTTATTTCTATGACTTCTAAATACCTAATTAAGCTGTAGAATGAACAGATGAGAAACGGTCGAAACAGGGAGTAGGTATTAATAAAAAGTATTATTCAGTACGATATCTAGTTCGATAGTGCTGACATTTTTATTAGCATGAATGACAGGTGTCTGTCAATTTACGAGAATTTCTACTTGCAAAAAACCAATCACAATTTCGTATTTACCGTTAGTTGTCAATTGCATCACATGTTTTCACAAACTAATTACTTACTTTTCTGTGGTATAGTGCGACGTCGTGTAGGTATGTTCTGTGGTCAAATCTTGCATATTGAACTCTTGGCGGAAGGACCGCGCCGACCGAGGCGCCATCGCCTCAACGAGACGCTGAAATTAAAAAAGCAGAACATCATTTAACTGTCAAACGTCATTTGACTTTAATTTGCGATCGAAGATCTTGAGCCAATGGCTATAAATTCAAAATTGTGAGATATAAAATGAACGTTGTGATCATAAAGTTTATTTGGATAACTCAGGTGTATAAATATTACCAATTACTTTGTGAAATATAAAAACCAATTTGCTTATTATTCAAGAAATCATTCTGGCTTATGTCCAGTAGGACAGGTTGATTAAATCGATTCAATAGTCTCAGACATTACACAGTTTTGATATTTTAATGCTCATGCTTTTTCTGCTCATAATTTACAACAAATAAACAGTTATGGTCATAAATAAAATAAAAACATGAATATTTATGAGATAATTTGTCCGTATAATATATCAATCACTTAGCAATATTCGATGAGAGATAAACCAATTGAACGTCTAACATGACAACCGATGATATCTGTTAGTTTTTTTTCTCGATCTATATCTTGCCAGTAAAAAAACGGTAATGGAGATGTTAAATTGCTTATAATTTGATTTTCTTGATCTTATTCCATCAATCATGAATTTATCAGTCGCTACCGATCTTACCGGTCAAATTAACTCTAATGGAAATGGTCCTTTAGCGGACCTAAGGACCAATTTATTCAATATAAAAAAAAAAAAGTTAATTTTCAACAGGGGTCTTTAGACACTTGCTAAACGACAGCCGCCCGCGCCCCATGTAATAGGCCCGGCAAAATACCCCATTGAAAAACATGTGGCTGTTTTTTTTTCTGAGAATTGCTTTATAAATGGACTCTCAGTACGATACTTAACAACAGCCTGTTGTATTGAACTCTGTGAAAGGGGCTTAAGAAAATTTGAAATGTAGTGGTTTTTTAACTGAAAATCATCGATAATCGCAAACTCGCCTTAAGAAAGAAAATACGTTTATTTGCGGTAAACACGACGCAAAGAAGGAACAAAAACACGAAAATAACAATTTGGGGGAAAATATGCGTCACATCCACGCAAAAAGGTCATCGCTCAGCATAATGCTGCAACCCTTTGCGAGACAGAGCCACAGCGCTGGCTTTCAGTGATAGCCGAAAAAGCAAGCGTGGTGATCAATGCTCGTGCCTTCTCTGTACGAGAAGAGGCCCTAACAGATAACACTGCACTGGGACAATAACAGGCCGTCATCATTATCGTTATGTACGTAAAAGAGGCATTGAAGTTAACAAAAAATTTAACGTTATCATTGACTCAAAAATAAGACATTGCAATGTAAATGATAAAAGGAAGTGATGCATTTGAAATGCCTTCATTATACAGTTAGGCATTGATAGAGCCGACAATAAAGGATTTTGTCACAAAAACTGGCTTCGAAACATGATGGTTCGACCGAGGTAATTGACCGCACGAAAGTAAGTTAGTATTGCAAAACTTCGCCTTTTTCATTTATGGACACGATTTCTGAACTGGTCGACATGAAGTCGTTAATGTTTAAAATTGGACGAAAAAACCAAAAATGTTGGAGGAATAATTAAATCTGTCGACCCACTTTTTTCACCTGTTTGACACTTTTATTGACTGCGAAGTGCTTTTATCGTTTCGCAAACATAATGGCGACTTGTTTTCTGGTAAATAATAATGAATCCAATATTTTTGAGCGAGACAAGAGCAAAGACAATAAAAATAAATGTGTATTTGAAAGTATCAAGAAGTATTATTATTTATAAAATCACTTGTTTGTTATAATCAAAAATGCGCAGTCACGTGCGTTTAATGCATTGTCCGCATATTGGGTCAAACATTGGAAGGTTATAAATATTTGGACAAAAGGACCAATATGTAGTGGAATACCAACCCGGCACTCGTAGGCGAAGTCATACTCGTACTCGTCCTCCATTTTAACACAATTTATAACAACACTATAGTATATTATGGTTCACTTAACACATACATGTCTCACAATGTACACTGCACTTTATGTTATAACATTCACATAAACTATTATCATGACTAACAAAATTAACCAACAATATAGCTAAAGAAAATAAAGAAAATTTTATAAACAATATGTCTATAACAATAACAAAAGAGTTTTATAACACAATAGTAGTAAGGGAATTTAAAAAGAATACAGCTATTCGCGAACCCGGCTGGCTGGAAACTGAATGAAAGCCAAGAAAACCGTAAATCGAAAAAAAATATCGCCGGATTCTAAATTTAAACAATTTCGTAATGGCATCCGATGCGTCTAGACGTCCCGTGTGATTGTTCGTGCGGTAATTTTCATTAATTACGTGTTTGTTTCATCACGAATTACGAAACAGCTGTTTGGGGTTCGATTTTAAGGTTAGGAAAAGTGACTGGCCGATTCAATACTACGGAGGAAAATTTGAGGTCGCTGCGCGCGCATCCCGCCGCGCCGGTGCGACGCCCGGGTAATCTTGACACTATAACACGTATTTTGGAAACAATGTGGTGTTATTTAGTAACGTTTACGGATATTTTTAACCGACTTCCAAAAGGAGGAGGTTCTCAATTCGACTGTATGTTTTTTTTTTTGTATGTTTGTTACGCGATTACTCCGCCAATTATGAATTGATTTTGATGATTCTTTTTTTGTTTGGTAGATCATACTTAGAGGTGGTCCCATATAAATTTTATTTACTTTGCTTGAGTAGTTTTTGAGTTAGCTTCAATAATACGTATTTTTTCCCACTTAGTATGTGGATGATATGATAACTTCCTGTCACTGTTATTTACATAGCAGGTAGTGGTATTCGAATTTATGTGGGGTAGCTACCACAACTAAAAAGTGAAAAATAAAAACTTTTTACAAAAAAAAAAACAACCGACTTCAAAAAAAACACTACAAAGTGAAAAATAACTTTAATTTCGGAAGTCGGTGACAAAGAACGAAAATTCAAAACCAAAGACACCGACTTCCGAAATTAAAGTTATTTTTCACTTTGTAGTGTTTTTTTTGAAGTCGGTTGTTTTTATTTTTTGTAAAAAGTTTTTTTACTATTTATTTTATATTTACATCCAGTAGCATCATTTTCGAAGGATATACTGCCCATTGTAGTGCATGTTTTACCGTGTATTCAGCTAAATTAATAAGTTGTTATAAAAATATATTTCGTCGATTTTATAGGTCACGTTGCCCTACAAGGGGTGAAGAGATGTCATCCTTCACTTGCAGAACACACCTTTATGCTATGCATTTCTGCTTTATACGTCGTAATAGCGTAAGAATATGTCAATAACAAACTAGTTAAAAAAAGGCAATGAGTATTATAATAGTAATAATTACTGCAGTTTTGTTTAATAGCGCATGACGTATACCAACAATTTCTGATTAGCGTTATATCGTGTTAATGTTCGAGTTCCGATGTGTTTTCTAGGAATAGACAAGATACTTGGGAGATTACGATGGTCATTTAAATATTCTTACATCAGACTGACTTGGGAAATTCTGAAAACAAGTTGAATAGAAGACTTGTGTTTAATTTATCAAAGTACCTATACCTACGTTCATTGCATTGAACAATATGAAAAATAAATATAACATAACATCACGCCTTGTTTCCCCGAAGGGTTGGGCAGAGGTGTACCTGTAGTAGGTATACCCACATTTCGCCAGTTATATTTAAGTCCCATGTAATAGGGGGCGAGCCTATTGCCATCAACCGGGCACAAATCCAGACTCCGGGTTGCTACTGAGAAATTCCAGATAGAAAAACCCAATAACACTTTGCCCGACCCGGGAATCGAACCCAGGACCTCATGCTCAGCAGTAGCGCTTGCGACCACTAGACCAACGAGGCAGAAAAATAAATATCTATGGTATAAAAGACCTTTGAATATTTTGTCTGTACGTTCATTGCAATAATGAATATCTGTAATAGGCCAAAAATTTAAACAATCTCGATCAATGGTATTTAATGGATATGTGACAGCGTAATTCGATTAATTTCATTTTATAAGTCTTCATTTAATATCTTCAGGAGAGGCGATAAGGAGATCAGGAGAGATAGAAAAGACAAAGTAACCATCGATTTTTGCAGAACATGAACACTAAGGTCTACTTCATCATCAGCCTATAAATGTTCCCACTGCTGGGACACAGGCCTCCTCTCTATGAGAGGGAGTGGGCCGTAATCCACCACGCGGGCCCAGTGCGGGTTACTTAACGTAGGCGATCCAATTCGCGGTAAGGAAAATGATCAGGACAAGACTATAGAGACCCGTTACACCAAAGAGGTTTTACAGTGTAGGCGGAACTTAGCAGATAATAAAGCCCTTCGTCCACGACGCTACTCAAAAGTAACGAGTTATAAACTCAAATCACCAAAGAGAAGCCAGAATGTCACTAGTATATCAATGGCGATCCGTCCATGACGCAACCGATCACCAACTAGTTAATAACGCGTGAGTAAGTTCGCTTCATAGAACCTGGATGAGATTGATACCGGAGCGTGGGGATTGGCACAAGAAAAGAAAAGCCTATGTCCAGAAGTGGGTGAAGTCGGGCTACGGATGATGATAATGATGAAGTCACGTTCTGTACGGACTGCCATTGACCACTGTGACATGCCACTCATTGGTGATTTCCATAACACGTTACCTTTAGCAGGCCAGGTGCACCCCCCATTATAGGAACGAAGCTACAAGTACGCGGCGGACTCGACATGTTGGGCCAATTTAGTGGGCGTAAAGCTGGTAAACATTACACAAAGACATCGCAGCAAAGAGGCGGGGCCATACACATTTGTGCATGCAAACACGATGTTTCGTATGAAAACAAATTTTTATGTGTAATGTTTCGAAAAAACACGCGCAGGAGACCCGGCTTAACGTAGTCAGGCGATATAAGAGTTACGCGATAGACAGGCAACTTCTAGGTGAATATAATTGAAGGTAATTAGCGCTGTGCGACCTGAATTGCACTTTATTGTATCGTAGCAAGAGTCGCTATTTATTTAAATGGTTTTGTGAAGTAAATCTTCTGTACTTGTACTATTATGTATTCTGTGCCTTTGGGTAGCGTCGTCGTGGACGATGGACCTTAGAATAAGGTTGTGTTGTAGTTTTCTCACCCACACAGACAGAAATATTACCAGTACAACGTAATATTTATTGATAGTCAGTTGGGAGATTGAACTCTAGTTCTGAGCTATGATGATGATTTGAGCCGTTATACATTGTGTGTATATGAGCAACAGCTGTTTGTCGTTCTAAATGTCAAGTTCGGAATTATTGTCTATCATGTCGCTGTCTGTCATCCGTACTATGAAAAAGGTTATTGTCCTAGAGTTGTCTTGTTTGTTCCTAAAATTAGACAACTGTCAATAATGAAAAAACTGATTGTTGTTCAAGACTGACAGACTGCGTTGTCTAGTTTTATGGGAAGAGTAGTATTCAAATACATACAGTTCATTGGGAAGACAACACAATCTCTGTCTTCTTAGTTTTAGTAAGAAGATAAAATGTGATGTTGCAGTTTCCTACAATTCATGTACAAGAATGGAATGGGTTCGTTTATAGAGGAAGCCTTTGAAGTTACTCCCTTCCTGAAATTCATTGCAGTCAGAATCGTATTAGGGCCATACCGTTTCAAGTTACGGATGTTGCGGTTACAAGCGATTGCGCTATGAATATAGGTATTATGTGCAAAATTGATTCAATGGATGGGTTTTTACTATATCCATACTTAGGTAAATTAAAGTTGATGATTGATGTATAGAGCTTTATAATGGCTTCATTCGTACTCTTCCCTAATTCGAACTCGCCCGGTTCGTATATAATCAAAGTCTGATTTTATAATGCAATGTCTTTCAAACCATATTTCTAAACATGACGTACACCCAAATTATCCAAATTCGAAGATGAATGACGAACAGAAAAATATATCTAGAAAAATATAAAATCAATATTGGCCAAGCTTTGGCAGCCATCCATAAGAAGAGGTCATTAATCAAAACTTACCAAAACGTAGTAAAAAACTGATTACTACCAACAAATCATTATTTTATCGATTACAAATAAAAATCTCTCATCTTATTTACATTAACTCATACATTAGTACTTACGTAAATATTTATTTGGTACGAGCTCTAACCGTTTTAGTAAGTGCTATATTTAGTTGTATGAGTAAGGTGTATCGTAAAGAACGAAAATAAACTCATGTTAAGTAATAGTACATTACCTACAATACGTACCACTCAGGCGCCTGTTATATAGGATGAGGTAATCAGGGGCTAAAACGTTGCCAAAATACTTTTTAAAATTGAAAGTGTATTGTAGGACAAATAAAACGTTGAAAGAAAAAGTATCAAAACTATTCAACACCATAGTCAAAATATACGATGACAGTAATTCAATATTTTGACAAGTAATTGACACCTTTACAAACGGTTCAATATAATACGACGGCTGTCATATTCGAGGTTCAAATAGGCGAATAAAAAAAAGCAACAAGAGTATTGCATAACGAAAGCAGTAGTAAAGTTCAATAGAACACAACAGGAGAACGATGAGTTAGGAGCGGAAGCATCTATCTTAATGGCTGTATCTATTTTGGGACCTACAGTTCTGTTGTAGTGCATAACAAAACATGGTAGATAAAACGTGGGCAGTCACGATTAAGGGAAGCAGTGAATCGTTCTGAGTTAACCTAAATTCAGCGCAGTAGACCTAATTCAGATACGTTAAGGGACTTGCTAGTGGTTTATAATTCTGAAGTTTAAAAAACTAACTCATTCCAGTGGGGTCGTAACAAATAATGCAGGGCTGTTGACCAAGAAGACTAGAGATTAAAGTTTAATCTGCTGGTGCATTTTGATAGCAAAATATATATATCAAATAGAGATCCTAGTTTTGAAGTCGGCTGATATTATGATGATGATTAAATTGTGCACTAAATTGGCCCCTAAATTAAAAACAATATGGAACTAAGCTTCAGTATTAACATACCCAGGGACTGTTTCCCAAATAAAGTCTAAATTAGTACTAGTAGCTGAATTAAGCGTCATGAAAAGGCCGCTTTATTAGAAAGTACTAGGAACATCGCGATTTCACATTTCTATAAATATTTTGCGTATCGATCGGGATACACTTCAGTTTATATATATTTTCCGCTCTGTTTGAATGAATGAAGAGCGTTGTACTGTTCCTACGTTTGTGTTAGACATAATCAATGGGTATGGAAGATCAGTGTTCCGTAAGTGATGTGAAAACTAGCGCATCGATATTTTTAGATACCTTGGTTTAGACATTTAAATCTGTAGTGTAGATTTGCTGTATTTTATGCGTGTTAGATAATATGGTATTTCTTTTGTTTTCTTCTTTAGCTAGTATTCAACAATTGCTGGAAAAGTCTTCCTACGACCGTGTCATTGACTACTGCCTCATATAATTCTTCTTCTTTTTAAGCTGTTTTGACAACATCATCGTTCTCCCTTGAATTAAGTAACATGTAATGCGAGTAATAATTACTGTCTTATTCTGTGATTACCGACTAATCCTTTATCGTGGTAATCAAGCCCTCAAGCTACAATAACAACATAATCACTAACTGTACAACCAAGAATTACAATAATTATTTGTCTTGCCTCCTGACAGCTCCCTATTAAGCCCTTCCTTCCTACTCCACCTTTATTAATATTAATGAGATTTCGTGTTCAAGTATCGAAAACGATGCTTACTTTCCCAAGTTAATCGCTATTGATCCAGAAATCAATTGATGTATAAAATTAGTATAAAAATAAACATTTTCTACGTAAACAGAGCGTAAACGAGAAAGCGCTGTTTATGAGATTCTTACACGTAAACATTGTAAAGGTAGGACTAAGCATAATGAATTGTTTCTTTATGCTATTAATGTACCTACCTTATTAGGAGATGCTTGAAAAAAAGTAAACAGAAAATGAATCTGTGTAATTTGAAAGATGAATGGTAATGCATCTCTGACTGGATAAAATACTGCTATTTTACGAACTGTGGGCGGGATTAAATAGTATTTTTAACAAAGGCCCTAAAACAGTACCTTGCGGAACTACTTTTCAGCTATTTGCAAAATCTATAAGCATGAACTAAAATATTCGAAATGTTTGTGAGCAATAAATCACATAATACCTCGCGCGTAATATAATTAGTGTTTCTCAGCGAAAAAATCATGTTTACCTTGTCAGAAGATTAGCAACACAATCAAACGCCTACCACGGTTCGACATTTCAATTTGAAATTTTAACACATTGCAATAAGTGTGAATTTGGAACAGAAAATTAAATTTTAACGTTTGCTTGAGACAAATTGTTACATCAGTCACACTGATTTGTGGACCATTCATACTGTTGAGGATTTTAGAGCATACTACTGTCAATATCAATATATTAGTTCCTAAGATTTCTCGTATTTTATCACAGTTGACTGCAAAAAAAAAAACAGCGTTTAAAAAAGTTTATTTTTAGTTTGACTCCACTTATTAAATCGTCATGTTCCTTGAGACTGCTTCTTTGAGAAGTAATCATTTTCCACTGTTTTCTTTCATCATATTTAAGGTTTGTTTGTTAAATATGTTCGCATTTTCTCCACAATAAAGACTAGGTATCGAGTTTGTACCTAATAACTACTTTGATGATTAAACTAGCTTCTGACGTTTAATAAGTGAGTACGTAGGTTTTATGTGAAATAAAATTATTTGAATTTTATTCAACACTGACTTTACTCATGTAGACTTGACGTGCTTACAGATTGTATCATAAAACTCCAGCATTATGATCGATAGACTCGAAACGCGAACTCCTAAATCAAGCCAACGCTAATTAAAAGAAAGTAAACTAAATACTCGAACAGTTTCAACTCACTGGATCAGTGTAACTCATTTCAATTCTTGTTTAGACGTTGCGTGTACAAAACGTAATATAATTTCAGTCGTTGTTATAGTCCGCTTCATAAGTTCATTGACCTACATAAGTTTAAACAGTAGCTATAAATTCAATGGTTTTACAAACAATAAATATAAATCTTCTGCCATTTTGTTACTTTACGCAATAACAGTGGATGTGTCAGAAATTCGTGTGGGAGTGGAAAAATTGAAGTAAAGCTATAGAGCCGAACGATAAATTGTAGTGAAATGTTTACATATTTTTACACGTAAGACAACAGAAGTACAAAATACGATATTAGGTATCGAAAACCACTAGTTTATGGAAACGGTTCACCTACTGTTTGGTATTGATCGAATGTAAATAAGGTTTTCAGACGTTCTTAAACATTTTTCGTTTTGCTTCACTAATGTCTACAGGTGAATCGATATATTTCAAGTCTGTTACTCGATTATTAATGAAAATGGTCTAACTATTGCAACACAGGTGATCGTTAAAATCGAATCAATATATTACATGTGCGACAACCTTGCGGGCGCTAGAAAAACAATTTCAGTAGGCTAGCATTAGAAATGCCCAAACCGACCTTGGTTTTGATACGGTCCGTTAACGCTTATACATTTCATATGCAGTTCTATGGAAGGTGATGATGGAAGGTAGATTAGCGATTACTATCATGCTGACCGTGCGGTTTATAGAAATATGGTGGACTATTTGGAGTTTTTGGACTTTGAATCCGATAATGGTGTGAGTTTGAATGTATAAGTCATATCTCGATTATTATGCAAGTATTAACATTTATCTAATAGTCACAATAAACAACTAAGATAATGTGAATGTAAATTATTAAACAATCTTTAGAATCATTCGTATCGTATCATTAGAAGTAACTGCTGACGATACATAAAACAATCATTAATAAAAACAAACAAAATCACAAACCACTGATAACGCTTCAGCAAATCGATGTCAAAATTCAAAGCACGCATAAAATCCATTAAGAAAACGAAAAAGCGTCAACAAAATACAACAAGACACGAACTTCAACAACATCTGAACATCCAGCACATAGATATACATAATAAATAAACAAACATAGAAACTCACGAATAAGAAGCAAAAATAATCCATATGTCACAAGCAGAAACGACGATAGTCGCTCGAATACTATTTCAACAACCCACTGGATTTACAGATAAGAAAGTAATTATCATTTTATCGAAGAGCAAATATCATTTAATAAAGTTTTGGAGCGACAAATGTCGTATGAGTAAAAATAGTGGTTTTGGCACGTGTTCTGAACCAAATCTGTTTGGAGCTGGTTGCCAAATGGCATCTTGAATGGTTCACACGATGGGTGGACGAGTAGCTAGAGCACTGTCATTGCAACAAAAGATTAGTACGGGAATATTTTTGGGGTAACTTTAAAAAGGGGTCACGGCTTCCGTGATATTTACGGAAAGGGACGTTCTATATTAGTAACAGTATTATGTAATGAGTAGTCCGGATGGTTGAACTTGAAAATCTTTGCTAGAGAATATATTAATTGCGTTTGCGACATCGTTACTCATAGTAATTAATCATATTCTGACCTCACTTGCATCTTATTTAAAGGTGACCTATTGTTCTTAGCTAGAATATGAATTATTTTTGCAGCATTACTCACTTAATATTCAGAATTATTATCCTTTATTGCACGAGCTATAGAGATTTATTCACCGCATAGTGTTTGGTCCCCTACAGTACTTATTGTGTCACCTTCATTAATTCAATGACCCACCTCTTGATCACTATGGCTGCTTCGTTTGGCATACAAATAAACATTGACTATCTAAGTATCTTTATAGTCCTTTTGCCTTAAACGTGTTTCAAGATAAACAAGTTTAATATTTTTTTTATAGTTATATACGAACGAATTCAAGGAAAAAATAATTTCCAAGAATTATCTAGAAGTCATCTGTGAATCTGTCAACTCTGTTTCATTTCTTTGAATCCGGATCAGTTCATAGGACATTAAATCGACCACTGATGATGTCACTTAAAAGTCAACACTCATCGAAATACATAAAATCGATTTCCCACATAAAGAAACATTGATGGTCGAAGCAATCAGAAAGCACATTTCAAATGGAACTTTATAAACATCTGAATATGAGGATTGAGGAAATAACTCGGTAATTGACATAGCACGTTCGGCAGACGGAAAAACGGAAAACAACAATGGCATACATAGCGTTATAAATAAGGACAGGCAATGACGTAATGATGCAATGACTATTTTAATATATAAAGGTACAAGGTGAACCGATTGCAATTTGTTTTGAATTTAAATGAAGATTAAGGCTATGTGATAATAATGTAATAACAGGTTAAGTGTAGTGAATTGTGAAAACACAAAGATAGGACAGAAAACGTACAAGATGATAGCCAAGGTAAGGTTCAAGAATCTCGGGATGTCCAAAAACGCGATAGGCACGGGGTATTGTCAAAGTGACTAAAAAAATCTGGACGAGGGACTCACAAAGTAATGGAAACTGGCAGAAAAGAACAGAGACCTATACGAGTATTGTATATCTTCATTCATGAATGCAGATATTTCCAGAATATACCTAGGTCGTTTTAATTTGGGGGGGAAATCCCAAAACACAAGGTTGCTTATATTGAAAAGTGCTACTAAGTAGTAGTCTTATAATCTTGAAAATTAATGACATCAACAGAAATGATTAATCACAACCAACAGAGACCCTTGTTTAGACTCATACGCATGTAGAAATAAATGTCAAGGTATAGGCTTATTATGAGTAAGACTTCCCTTGACATTGAAAATGAATAGCTGAATTAAGTCAAGACGCGTTTAAGCATTAGAGAACATAGCACAATTTTCGAAATAATCTACGTGAGAGAAAATGTAACAACTTTTGCATAGGCAAACTGTTTCGCCTGGGCATAATTTTGTTCGTTATGTCTTTGATACGATTTAAGATTTCATCATGAAACCTTAAATTCAAGTTCAACACGAAACGATCAATATTGAAATAGTTAGTCAACTGAAACAATTTAAGTATTAGAAAAAGAAGTAAGTATTAATACTAAAGGCATGGCATGTCCAAACCAATTTTCAGAAAAATTCAAATGAATAGCTATTAAGTTGAATGGTTATAAATTATTTAAACGATGTCTGTACAACATTTCTTTTTAGGTTAAGCCGAATTTGAACAAAAATGGTCCTTTAGACCTATTGGAAATAAGAACCATTTTTCATGAATTGTTTCAGTTATTTAGTGATTTCTAGTTATTTATTGGCTTTATTATTGGGCTATAGTTATCTAATCAAAGTTGACGTAATTTTGAGAAATATATACCTACTATCAGTTAAACCTGATTACATACAAGTGCATTATCTTAATTTTAATACTCCTTCTGATATGAATGATAAAACAAGGTATCTTGTATGTCCGGCCCTATTATGCGATTTTATGCACTATTTAGTGAATACATTTACAGTTCATTCATATTTTAATTTGATGTAAATAAGTGCACAACATACCATTTATATAGCAAGTACTGTCTAAAAATAATTAAAATTCTTTGATTCGATACCAAGTAATTCGAATATCGAATTCATTCAACTTATCGATTGCATAGAGCAGCTGTGTTTCATAATGTATGATAAAAAAATCGGTCAGCCGGTTTTCCACCTCATATCGCACGAACTATGGCTATTGAAACCTCTTCGGCGACTAAACACAGTGAAACAACCTATTCGCTTCATGTTTCTTTTCAAAATGATATCCAAACATCGCAAAAACTACTCGTTTCAGACAACCTTGAGCATGTAAACAAAACAAAAATACTGTATGACTTATACGAGCAATTTATGTGCATATGAATTAATATTTTATTTTCATTCATTTTGTTTTACAAAACCAATTCGTCAACGCGCCTAGAAATAATGCAATGCTTTCGAACTGGTTTCAATTATATTTTTCTCGTTAACATTAGTCATAAAATGTCGGTTAAGGTCGCCAGTTAACTTCTTAACTTGTGTTCTTAGTGCGAATATCTCGACTTGTAATCGCAGTTGTAAATTTTTAATAATCTGTAAACAAAATACAGATAAGCCTAAACCAGCATTGTAAAACACAGATAAAACGGAAAACAGTTTTTTAAAAGAAGAACACTAAAATATGTTTGGCACATTCGAACAAAAACTTTTCAACACAAACTTTTCACTGTTCAAATACAGGCACACAATAACTTGCACTTCAAAATTTAAATTCGAAACTGAAAATTCGTATTCCAAAATTCGTTCGCTTTAGTCGAGCGCGGCGTGCGTCGATCGCCGGTCGTCGTTCGCGCGCTACTAAAAAACGGACGTACAGTCATCGTATCAAATTATTGCTATCACGAAACGAATAGGTATTTGTTGCAACGTTCCGACTGACGGCACATCTGTACGATCGCTCTGTAATTTTGCTAAGGCTTCATCCGATCACGGAATTTGTAGACAGTTCTAATCCTATCACATTGTTTAAGTTCTTAGTCCTATTTACATGTTAACTGATCCATTTTCTTGCACTTAAAGACAACATTGAAGTTGTGTTAAGTTATACACGGCACAGAGGCATAGGCCTTTCATTGCTTGTGCAAATCCCCAGTTTCTTGTGCTGGTATTCTCATCCTCATCTCATCAAGAGCGAGATTACTTTTGTCTTACTGGAATATAGTTACACGAAACAGAACCTTTACTAGAGAGGGCTAAAAACGACATTATTTTTAATGTGTTCCTATTTACATCCAGTCCCAATATTATCCAAAATCCTCAATGCCATCGAAGGCATGTCCATCGCCAATTTTCCTAAATTTCTTATCGTTAATATTGCAGCCAAGCAGTTTGTTTTCAGACGTTATCGCCCTAACTAATACGACCTTGGATTTTACTGAGTCGACCTCCGTCTAACCCAACCCATCCCTGGTTAAAATATTAATACCAAGCCCGAATCAATAGGCTTTGAAAGAGTTGAGGCTTTGTTTCGTAATACTTCATGTAATAAATGTTTATGGATCAACATAGTAGCTCAAGCACGATTTAAGAATGAGGCAAATATTGATTTTGCGTAAAAAGTTTGTAACGCAGTAAATTATTTTATTGGTAGCACAGACTGTGATGACTAGGTTTGGTCCTTTCTCCATTAGATACGTATTTTGGTCCTCATGTCCGAGAATGGCGAGATTTTGATTAGCGGCTAGATTCGCGACTAGATCAGATGTAAATTGTATTCCATAAATGTCACACTTTCAGAAACCATCCTTTCAGAATTTTACAAAACTGTTACATATTCATTCCTGGTCTAGTTTAGTATTAAAAGCATTCCCTACGTTTACTATTTTTACGTGTGAATTATCTGTAACAATAACTACATGAATAAAAAGCAAAATGATAATTAAACGGCTTTGGACCTTGACACTGCGACCACGCTGAGCATAATATTACGTCACCTAGATGTAAAAATTATGAATTCCTCACGCGAACATACTTTGATAACGTTAAATATATTCTCATAGTTTACATTATGGTCAACATATGGGCTTACACACGACAGTAAAGCACTAAGGTGCCGTGAAGCGGATTTAGTAAAAATTTACAACGGTAGGATATAAAATGTGCCGATAGAACTGGTTTGGTCCTTCGAGTCCTAATTGTAGTTTCTGAATTCAATTTTTATTTAGTCTAGCACTCATAAAGCACTGTATTCGAAAACTAAGTCGTGGTAAGTATTCTTAGATGTTAAATTGGATGTACAAATTTCTTAGGACCAAAGGACCAATTTTCAGACAAGACTGTTTTCAACAATAAAAAGATTTTCGGTCGTTTTTGAAAGAGCATCATCAGTTTAACTGAATCAATTAGGCCAAATAGCCGTTGCATTTGGCCAGTAAACCACGTGGGTGGTGTTACAGGCAACAAATGGCTTATAACGGTCCTGGTACACATCATGTAGGTACCGCTAAGAGCCTTACCCCGTAAGAAAAGCGTGGGCGCATCTCGTTAACTAGAGGAGAAAACATTAAGAACAATTTATCAAAGATTGTGGAGCATTAATTAGATATTTTGTACAGGTAAATAACATTAGAAGTTTAGTTTTATTTATTTTCTTGACTTACATATTTGAAGAACTGAGAATATTTTATCAGGATGGGAGTAAAAGGCAGTATGCCGCTGGTTTCTTTAAAAAAAATTGGTTGCCTGTAAAGTCGGTATACGGGCGAAAGTTTTACGTGACAACGACTTTGAGTGGTAAAATAATTTTAATGTGAATATTCATTCGTATAGTAGGAAGAAGGATGAAATAATAGTAACAATTTAAAACATTTATTTATACAAAGAATTATATATTAACTGTGCTCGAGTGGAAGGGACGCGTGCCTTTCACTTTTTATGTCTGTCTCTCTCGCTCTTAGGCGGGCTAACCATGCCCGAGTGGAAGGGACGCGTGCCTCTCACTCGCTCTCATTGTGAGCGCATAACGTGAGCGGAGCGTAACGCAGTTTCTTGAAGTGTCACCCGGCAAACCAATTTATAAGACGTTGTCACGTCAAAATCTTTTCAAGTATTAATGAAGAGGAGATCGAATCTAGTATTTCATAATAAACCAGGATTTGTCTCGTTCTATACCTATCTGCAATAGGTATTTGTTTTGAACTCAAGTGCTTTACCAAAGATTATTTACTATGGTAATTTAGTCAGGAGGCAATTAGCAGAGCTGCAATTAAAATATTTAGACGTACCTAACTACGTGGGTTTAGAGCTAAACTTAAAAAAACCGGCCAAGTGCGTGTCGGACCATGCACAATGAGGGTTTCCGTAGTTGGAATGAATTTATCCCAAAAACAAACTTAACTTTGTAGTTGAAAAACATGTTCTCCCATACGGAATGTATGGAAAAACATGTTTTTACAACTGCAAAGTTAAGTTGGCCGATTATTACTCGTTAACTTGTAGAGCCTACTTAGCTGTGATAGTTTTCCTTTTAATTTCGTTATATAAACTACTGCTGTGATTTTTTTCACACATCCAAAACCAACCATTTAGCTGGCAGGGGACACACACTTGACTCTAACAAAAATTAGCACTTTAAAGCTTAATATTTCGCAAACGGATCCTTGTATCTAAAAATGGTTTTCACAACCTCCCAATGTTTTTAAAGGACCTTTCCAATCATAACCCACAAAATGGGTTAAAAAAAAACATCACCTCTTTACGTGTATGAGAGGTACCCTAAAAAAAAATTTTTTTCATAATTTTGTTTTACCACTTTGTCGGCGTAATTAATATGTATACCTATGTCAGCTTTCTAGTACTAAGGGTCTCGGAGCTAGACCGCGGACAGACAGACAGACGGACATGACGAAACTATAAGGGTTCCTTGTTTACTACGGAACCCTAAAAAAGGCACTTATGTTAGAAAACTATAAAAATTTACCAAAATGGCTTGTTTTTAGTAAACATGATTAATTTAATTGCTTGCCATTACATCATCGCACTAAGATTTATCAGAACATTTTTAAATAAACTGGTTTACGTTCATCCAATATTTTAAGTAAAGAGAGGTTACCAAGAGTTGAGACTAATCTTCTTCAATATTAAGTTTTTTAATGTTACATTTTGTTTACAAACTTTTTGCATTTGAGATGCGTGACTGACAGATTAACTCAACTTAAACATATAATTGTAATAAAAAGTTCTCAGGATTAGTCAGCGCTACAGCGCTTACGTGAGCGTTTCAGCGGATCTTCGCTTTTTTTGTATATTCCTTTGAGTAACTACTGACGTCATTTGCAAATTGGACGTGCTTTTCTTTTTATGTTCCTTGATTATTTTGCGATAAGCTATGAGATGTTGAAGTAATTGTGAACTCACTTTTTCATGCTTTGGCAAGCCGTAAATTATCTAAACTAAGTTATAGGAAAAACATGCGTAATAGGGGATACCCAACAAGCTTAACGTTTGCTAAGGTCTACATAAAGTAATCGTTAAAGGAAAAAGACCCTTCGGATGTTTGGAACACTATGTGATGCAAAAGTTAGAGTTAAAATGGCCTGTCGTTTCGTTTAAATAGGTTTTTATTTTTATTATTTATTTAATTTATCTTTTATATAGTTACTAGCTGACCCCGGCAAACGTTGTTTTGCCAATTATTTGTTTGGGGTGGACAACCCTTATCACTTAGGGGTATGAAAAATACTGAATATGCATATAAAATTTGGTAAAAATCAGTAAAGCCGTTTCGGAGGAGTAACTAACATTGTGACACGAGAATTTTATATATAAGATTTTCTATTTTGTGAATGTGAGAACTTTGTAGGCCTAGTAGACTGTAGATTTGTTGACCATTTTCTATTTTGTTAAGTACCTGGTACTTGTTGTAAGACCTACACTGTCCTCCCATACCTATTAACACAGTTATTTGAAAATATTATAAAAGCCAATTATTTTTAAAATAGTAACCGTGGAGTTTCTTGCAGCTCTTCTCCATAAGAAACGACCATTTGGAACCGTGCACCTAGCTTCTGACGTTTCATAAGTGCCCATGAAGGTTTATGTGGAATAAAATATTTCGATTTTGAAAAACAACGCTAATGAAGGACAGATGTGACAAAAATATACCATTTAAAATGTTGCTAAATTTTTGCTATGGTTATACCTACCTCCGCCAAAGTGCTTAAGGAAAAAATTAGCATGAACTATAAATACAGTACCTATACCACAGAAACACCTTTAAAGCGATTACGTAGGCAGCTATGCTTGTAAGAGGCTTAATAAATACCGTAATACTTATAAATAGCACTTATCGCCTCGAAGCGTGCGCGAGAGTTTATTGTAATGTCAACTTGCTCTGATTGCATTGATAGCCTAAAGAGGATATCTACTAATGAATGTCGAAAACTGGTTGTTGTGAGCTTGTGGGGAAGTCAATAAAAACTTTTTACAAAAAAAAACAACCGACTTCAAAAAAACACTACAAAGTGAAAAATAACTTTAATTTCGGAAGTCGGTGTCTTTGGTTTTGAATTTTCGTTCTTTGTCACCGACTTTCAAAATTAAAGTTATTTTTCACTTTGTAGTGTTTTTTTGAAGTCGGTTGTTTTTTTTTGTGAAAAGTTTTTATTTTTCACTTTTTAGTTGTGATACACCTACCCCACACAAATTCGAATACCAATACCTGCTATGTAAATAACAGTGACAGGAAGTTATCATATCATCCACATACTAAGTGACGAAAAAATACGTATTATTGAAGCTAACTCAAAAACTACCCAAGCAAAGTTAATAAAATTTATATGGGACCACCTCTGAAGTATGATCTACCAAACAAAAAAAGAATCATCAAAATCAATTCATAATTGACAGAGTAATCGCGTAACAAACATACAAAAAAAAACACAATCGAATTGAGAACCTCCTCCTTTTGGAAGTCGGTTAAAAAGATGTTTTATAGACAGTAATTGTTATACTCTTGCATTGATAAAAGGATTCACTCATGCAGAGAAGGAATAAGTATATGTTTCCACGTTCGATGTCACCATCCAAATAAAAATGCTCATAATATTTTTCTTTAACCTAAAAAGATGCAGCATACAAATTAAAAAACTTTTTACAAAAAAAAAAACAACCGACTTAAAAAAAAAACACTCCAAATTGAAAAATAACTTTAATTTCGGAAGTCGCTGTCTTAGGTTAAATTTTTTCGTTTTTGCGTTATTTTTCACTTTGTAGTGTTTTTTTTAAGTCGGTTGTTTAATTTTTTACCTACCCCACACACACATTCGAATATCACTACCTGCTACCAGTGACAGGAACTTATCATATCATCTACATACTAAGTGGGAAAAAAATACGTATTTTGTAGCTAACTCAAAAACTACCCAAGTTAAAAATGGAGTTTGTTAAACCCAACTATTTTTCCTTCTACTTTTTACAAATAGGCATTGAATCGTCACATCAGTTCTATAACAAATTGGCCAATTTTACAATGATTCATTCTCAAACGAATTCATGTAGATGGCAGCGGTAAATAAAAAAATGCTGCATCATAGCCTGAACTGAGGTAGACGAATAAAGTTTGTAAACATCCTCAAAAATGTATAAAAAGCTTTCTTGAATAGCGTTACGTCACGCAAGGCGATGGGGTGAGTACAGTTCTCGATGGAATTAAATAAAATCTATGAAGTTTAAAGGGTCTGCTAAAGACTCATATTTATGAAATTTCAGAAGGTAAACTTATAATAAGTTTAGTCTACACGCATGGCTTCCTCACATAAATATCTGTCATGTGATGTTGTACAGACGAAGGTTTTGATTCTACCAAATTATTTTGTAGTTACAGAAAAAGTTGAATCTAATGTAACCGTCAATTATTCCTCTAAAGACATGGGCAAGGCTGGTCCTCGACCTCATTGTTAAACAGTCACGGATAGACATGTATGCATTAGTTTTTTGTCAGCACCTAAACAGGCGAGTCAACGAACCATGTACAACTACCAGGTTTTATTGCAAATGGTGGCTCTTTTTTACGATTTTGTACCAAACTTTGTTTTCAGACTTCGTGTAACGGCTGCGTTACTTCTGTAAGGTAATTTTGGAGGTTTATTTGGCGGGACTGAATTTATTTGTACGGCATGTGTCTTAACTTTTTTAAGAATTGAAAACGCGCGGATGGAAGGACCAAAAATGTATTCAAGAAGAAGTGTACCAACTGAAATCTTGAAGTTACGGTGAATACTATCATCATGATCTGTGAATGTTTATTATATACATTTATTGTAAGTTGGATGTTTCTGGACAATAAACGATTGCATTTCATTACTCGTTTCTTCGTCGTATGGCTTGGACTATTACAGGCTATTCAAATGTTGCGGTGTGCTTTCATCCTCCCACAGTTTTCCTCCAGCATAAGATACTTGTTTGATAGTGGGCGAGACTTGTAAGTAAACTTATCTTCCTAGCTCCAACCCTGGGCTATAATATAACTTTCTAACTGAAAACACCAATTACACTTTGCCCGACCTGAGGATCGAACTCAAGACCTCAAAAGCGATACCGTCTGGGTTTAATAGCTTTAGGTTAATGAGAAAATTTCTATTTCCCACGAAATCAATTTGATCGTACTAAACCTCTTAACATATAGAAACTTCGCAATGAAACCTGGATTTAATCGCCTACTTTCAACGAGTAAAAGTAGCTATCAACGCTCGTTTTACATATTATATGAGAGAAGGAATTGTGGTAGGACATCCTTACATTAAAAAAAAACCTTAAAGTAACAAACAGTGAGTCTGCCAAAACCCAGTGCCTAGCCTTTTCCCAACTATGTTGAGGTCGGCTTCCAGTCAAACCGGATGCAGCTGAATACCAGTATTTTAAATCTGACCTCCACAACCCAGCTACTGAGTAACACGATACTCCTTGGTAAGACTGGTTGTCAGACTTTTCGAGCTTCTGACGACCCGTAACAACTTTCAAAGATCTACAAATAACAGCCGGAACCAACGGCTTTACATGCTTTCCGAGGCACGGAGGGGTCTTGGTATGTAAAGATGGTCACCCATTGACGGACCAACCACGGCAAGCGTAGCTTAACCTGATCGATTGACTCGTACGACTGTTATTGTTTAGCCACAAGTTGTTCCCTTGTGAGTCTGCCGAAACAGTTCACTTAAATTCAATTTACTATTGAATTTAAGTGAACTGTTTCGGCAGACTGGTCCTACCTACAGTGAAATCATCATAATAAAGTTTAGGATCAATCAAGCCACCACCATATAAGACTGGTCCTAATACCCACGCTTTGTCCATATAAGAAGAAATCGTAGGATGATAATAAATGGTACTTCTCTAATTTATTAAATGCAATTTGAAGATATCTCTGTGATAGACGCAATTGTTTTGGCAATATTTGGGAATGTGGGTGTTGGCGGAAGTTGAAATACAAAATTATTTTTGAATGCCTATTTGTCGAGGTAACTTTTTGAGGTCATGTTGTGTATGAATTTTGGAACGATTAGTCATTGAGGTCGTGTAGGATGAATATAATTTAAAACAAAGACCAAATATTTTATTCATTTAAGTAGATATCCTTTTTGCCCTAACCCAAAAGAGGTATTTAGATATGCAAATTCGTAGTTTCTTTGCGGTTTCAAAAAGCTCTAGGCATATTGGTAGCCTGTCCTTACTCGGTTCTCAATTATATCAATTCTTTTATTTTGTTATTCAAAACGAAAATCGATTTCAAACATCGAATTTACCATCAACAACAAAATCGTTATTTCAATTCGAATTCGAAAATCCTTAACGTCAAAATTTAAATAGTGAATGGCCTTGAGAGAGGTCCGACTGGTGACCTAATGGTGACATCACTACGCGTAAGTGAATTAGGTAAACGTTCGTGCGACGTGTGCGTGAGGTTTTCCATCTACGTGACACGGTTACACTATGTTGAATGTATGGATGATAGAAAGCGCCGGCGCCTGATAGAATAAATAAATACGCTAATGCGTTTGTGCGTTATTCTTGGAATGAGAGAATGGGAAGCTGGATATTCTGAACACTGAGACTAACATAAAATAGTTTTAAGTACGTCTAAATAGTTACTGGTCCTTTGAGTCGCGTTGCACTATTGCCTGCTCCTCCTGCTTTTCCAATTAGAAATAGCCAGGACCAGAAAATTATTTAGCGTAAAATGCAGAGTTTTATATAATGCTCTAGGTTCTAACAACATTTGCGAGATACTACATAGAGATAGCAATAAAAATAAAAACCACAAAATTATAGCCATATTTCAAGTGTGAAGCAATTTAGTTTTTTACATCTAATGGCTTGTTTATGAGGTCGGTTCTACGCGTGACATTGCTTTGAACACATTGGAAGAACATTTGTATCAAACTAGTTTTTCGCGGTTTTATTAAAACGGGGTTCTACGCTAGACATACCTACAAATAGTATTTTTTGGAACCGATTTCCTTATCACACCATATATTCTGCACACTTGGCGAATGAGAGATAGACCGAAAAAATATTACATTTTGACCGTCACGACACTTTTATTACATACAGACCGTCGTGTAACAAAAGAGTGGTTCTGCTAGCACTCATTCAGCAAGTGTGCAAAAGCAAAAGGATCTTCGTTCCAGCCGGGTGTCCCACAACTAGGGTTGCCAACTTTTTGTACCAAAAATAAAGTATATTATGGTCAAAGTGGGAAAATAAACAGTATCTCGGAAAAACAAACAGTATTTAAAGTAAAAAAATAAATAATTAATAGTGCTACTCGCGCAAGTCATCAATTTAGCACCAAGTTTGAAGGCTTCTTAAGCCTCGGCAAATAGATAAGGAGCATTTTCTTGTTACTTAACTGTATTGAAGCTATATTTCTATGGTCCCACAACTTAGCATTCATCATGCACTGATGACACTCATTCTGTGAATACTGAGGTGGCAGAACTAAATATAATACTAGCTAATCTATAAGGTATTTTTGTAATAATTATCTATTTAATATGTCCCGACACTGAACCACCGCGCCCATGCCCAGGTGCATGCATGAACGTAGTACATGAAACTTTTTATTTAGGTATTGCTCTGGCTATCAGTGAAAATAGTATATTCATATACTTTATTTTTGTTGAACAGTAAACAGTATTTTCGAGTGAAAAACAGTATAATACTGTTTTTAACAGTATGGTTGGCAACCCTACCCACAACACCTATCGATATTGGTGGTTAGTGGTATTTCTTTAACTAGGTAGATAAGTAAAGTTAGAATAAAAATGTAATTAAATATAATTTAAATAACGCACTGGATACCATAACAACAGACCAAATACACAGGGGTTTGCATAGAGTTTAACAGGATAGCAATAATGGTGCAAAATAAACCAGCTAGGTACACACGGCTACATATCAAGCAATACACTTCCAGTATAAACTGATCTCGCATTCAGCTTGTACTGGAAATGTTTAGCTTTGATATGTAGCCGTGTGTACTATCCTCGTTTTAAACAAGTAAATAAAATTCTATCTCAGTTGGATTTGCCCAAAAAATACAAGATTATCTAGATTTTATTTAAAACTTCATTGTTATTTTATCTATTACTTTTCATCAATAAATTACCTACATATACGCCTGGTGGCACCGCTTGTAATTTTAAAATGCATTATAAATACACGTTTCTTATTAATGAAGCCGTTCACAGAGGTTGTATTAATTCCGCTAATAAACCTCTTTGGGACGTTCAATTGGTTTATTTTTCATATGTGATTACTAGTGCAATTAATGTACTAGAGTCCGCGCCACCACTGAAGTCCGACGGAAAATTGTGGAACTACATTCGTTTTAAATGCAATTTGATGTGCACTCGACTGTTGGCGCGAACTCTTCTATGTACTACGAATGTAAAATACGATTTTTGTAAGATAATACTAATTCCTAAAATTTATTCAATTTGCATGCAAATTATAAATGATAATTAAATTCATCAATATTTTTTGCACAAATGCAAATCTTTAATTGCAATAATTATTTAGATTGTTTTTATCTCATAAATCATTCAAATGATTTTAATATAAGTAGATTCCTAAATTTTAAGGCAATACAACTTAAAACTTTAAATAATAATGCTAGAACCACACTTATAAGATTACAGAAACTAGTATTACTTGACTTTCAATCTCGGCTTCCACCAATAAGTGTGACCCTAGCACAAAAAAAAACAAAAGCCACTCACCAAAGTAACGATGTCTCCTGGATTAGCGGCGGCGATCCTCCTGAGCCTCTCATATAACATATCCATCAATCGTTGGTAGTTCGCATTCAAGTCATCCAGCTCCCTTGCAACTGCTTCGGATCCTGCCGGGATGCGTTCGGGATCGCTTCGGCCCCGCGCTCGGAAGCGTTCGGCTAGCTCGACGTCTGCTTGACGGCGTAGCTGACGCATGTCCAGCGAAGGATGCACCTCGTCGCAAAGCCATTCGGCGTATCGCTGACATCTCGAGGAGTATATCTATGTCGGGTTAGGGTCAAGCGGGTTATTAGGGCTGTTAGTTAGAGAGCAGACTGTTCTTTTTTTGAATATTTGATTCTAAATTGGAACTACAGCCAAGACTTCTTTATTTGAAACATTTCTGTTTCGTGGAAAAGAACAATCTGCTTGCTAAAATAAAGCTTTCATTAGAATAATTTTAAAACCTTTCATAATAACTTGCATACTTTTATAGGACATAATGAAACTTATAAATTAAGTGAGAGTCACAATCACACCATCTCATTCATAGATCATCGACTCAAAAGACCAGTAGCCTTTAAAAGATAAACTATGTTTTTCCTTACAGTTAACTTACGAAGAAATAAAGAAAAAACATAGATAATTATTCATATTACAATTTAATTACTGGTCCTAACATCCATTCAATCTTTCAAACATTTTTTTCACTGACAACACTTGTCCAGCTCACAGCGGGAATGAACATGCTGGATGGAAAAGATTGGCCTGAACAGTACACAGGTATTTTTAAAGCGTGCAACACCAAAAGTGAGGCCACACTAGACTAGCACCCATTTCGTGCATATTTAAGCAAAAGAACTGTGTATATTGAAACAGAAAACCCACAGATAGTGCTGATTTTTACATAAAATGGTAGATTTTTTTATAGTCTGGCAACATTGCGACACCAAAACAATGCATGCAAAGCCACATTTGTAAAGAACAATGAACTCATTTGTAGACATTTTAGAAGCTATTTACAAGAAATTAATTTGAATTTCAAATTCGCGTTCTGAATATGGTCTTGTAGTTTTTTGAATTCCACCGAAACGGAAACTTTTTTTTATGGCAGGTCTATTTAATATGTATTTAAGCATATTTGCTATTATAAAAAAATATCATGGTAACGTTGGTTCAAATTTTTCAACGGTATTTTTATGGGCTGAATTATTTTTTATAAAAATTGCCGAATAACATTGACAAAGCACGCACAATAATATGAACTCTTCTTACAGAATCCACAAAACTTTTAGTCACAACAATGCAAACTGTAGCAGTAATAAATTGCTTTTCATAGTTAAAAATGTCGATCACACAAACATCTCGCATTCAGATGATTACGATTAGTTGAAAGCAATCGATTCAAATCGATTAAAAAGTTAAATGGCGAAGCATCGTTTAGTATAAAAACGCAAGCGTTATTTTTTAAGAGCAGAAGCTTTCGTGCATTGTGACGAGTTTGAGCCTAAATCACCTCTGATATACGAAGAGACTTGGAAAGACCCGAAAGACAGAGACCGAAGCAGACAATAGCAGGAACGAAACGCTGGACCGAACTCACTTCACTCAGAACCTCTCATCATCAAAATCTTGATTATGACATGATTTTATGGCGTTTTGTGGAAAATAATTTTGTTTGACAGCCAATAATTTTGTTTCCCTCTGATAAAGTACTTAGATATGTTCATAATCAACTTGCAACCTAAAAATAACTTGAACAAGTCTAAGGCCAAAAGACCAAACCGTGAGTGTTTGGTCTTTTGGGTCAGTGAAACATTTGTAACCAGGTATGAAAATTAAAATAAAAAAAACTTCGAATATTCCACAAAACGCCACAGGCTAATCGAATGTCTAAGACATCAATTAGTATACTGATATTTACCTTCGCCTCTCGTATGTATCTGCCACCGTCAACGTTAACCTTCTCAATCTTAGGCGTCCTCTCCACGACGCTTGTGAGTAGATTCTGTGAAGGACCACATAACACCCGGTAACATTAGAATTAGTTAGGTGCAATAATGGATATACATTGTTTCGTGAAGTTAAAAAAATATTATCCCGGACCGGACCAGATCCTTTTAAAATCATAGATGAGTTACATGGTGCCAAAATCTGTTATCCCTTTGTTTATTAAATTGCCGTGGGATTCACACCTGTATAATAACGAGGATTTAAAAACAACCCTCCCCTTCTCGTTGTCCAAATAATCATAACATGCGTACTTATACCTAATCTTAATCCGGCTCGAAGGACCAAAACCAACTTAGTTAATAATTTACATGCATTCATGTAATATATTCAGTGAGGACCAGATTAACAACTCTCTTTCTCTTACTGTTGTATGTTAAAATTAAAACAACCCTTAAAATAAAGGACTTAAACTGACCAAAACCAGTGACATGCTGAAATCAATCTAATCTAGATATTAGATTGATTTCAACTTTTCACTGGCTAATTTGACGAGCCCTATGTTCTATTTAAGACTGGTGCAAAAATCCTGGTAGAAAGTATCCTTCTAAATGTCCTATCTTTTCAACTCGATGTCCTAAAGACTGAGGATACTAAAGGACCAAAAAAAATATCCTGGTGTTGTTATTCTCACCCTTGTCGGTTCGAAGTGTTCCTTAGGCCTGACTTCGATAGGCGGCTGCGCCTGCAGCTTGCTGTACGCATCTTCGATCCATTCGGCTTCTTTCTCTAATCCAGCGTTGTAGTTGCGCAGGAGTTGGTACGCTGCTTCACAGCTTCGGAGTCTGTGGGATATTTTTAATAAGTCATTCATCTTCTGTCTAGCCTTTTCCCAACTATGTTGGGGTTGGTTTCCAGTCTAACCGGATGCAGTTGAATACCAGTATTTTTTTTTAGTAAGTAATTGTAAATCAAGCTTGCCTTTCAATTCTAGCGCCCGAAAATAAGAATAAGCAAAATCAAAATAATACAAAAAAATCTGCATTTATGTTTGCTTAGCTCGTCAAAATGTAGGGAAATGCTGTTTTTTTTTTGCGATTTCAGGTTTGGTCCCATAGTAAAAGTTGTTCATAATGATAAATAAAGTTAAGTGTTTAATTATCGGTCACTAATTACCAGTTACCCTATATAAATATACTTTTGAGTGAGTAAAAAACAAAAATCCGTTCTCTTTGTTACACAAAAGCAGGAATAATAATAAATAATTAAATAGAGTTATTTCACTCACCTCTCAGCCAACTGAGTGCACACATTACTCCACCTATTATTCAGCTGAGAAACCTCCTTATCTAATCTCTCCAGGTCGATATGCTTCCCTGCTCTCGGGAGCGAGGAGTGTGGCAGACCAGCCCTGGACGTCTCCACTAGACGGCGGCAGTTCTCTGCGTCGTCATTCATCTGGTCTACTTGGATCTGTTGCTTGCTCACTGCCACTTGCATGCGGAGGAGGTCTTCGTGCATCTGGTGGAAAAAATCACAGTTTGATTGTAAAACAGGAGCTTAAGAATTGAAGACTAAATGTATAGGTAGTTTGTTATTGGCCACTGTGTAAGTCCAAGGCTAATTGCTATTTAATAAATAAAAAATATATTTTTTTATAAAAAAAAAAAAAAATATAAGTGAAAGGCGACCTAACCTAACGATACGTTATTTTTCCTAACTGAAGTAAGGTTTTGGTCCTGTTTAGACATAAGGACCAAAATTATAAGCGGATCTAAAACAAAAACTAACGCAATACGTGGGAATTTTATTTATTTGTATTAGGTATTTAAACAAATAAATAAAATGTCTGATTGTAATGTCAAAATAACAGCTTTTTACTAAATGCATATGAAAGTATATACGGTACGTAAAACAAAAACAAAAAAAAATGTCTTTCTGTTGGTTACGGCTAATCTCCGAAACAGCTGGACCGATTTTGATGAGAATTTCTATTTCTAATAAAAAAAGAGTTTGGGCCCACGCGGGTGAAGCCGCGGGCATCACCTAATCAATAATAATTTAAAAAAAATAAAGAACAATACTTTCTTAAAATGACTCTTTTTGTTTTTTCATTTGTCTAGAAAATATACTTACTAGTAATAAAATAACATAAATACTTACATCCTTCAGCAGCTCAACATCGTTTGGCAAGTCGTTGAACTGCGCGAGTTTGATCTCGAACTCAGATATCGTCTGGTGGTTCTCCTCCATGCTGTTCACTACAATCTCCACGAACTTCAGCCTGCACACAAATTACACTCATTAGATTGATAATCTAAAAATAATAATTAAACTTAGCGTATGGTCCTAAAGGTATATGTCCGACTAGGGTTGCCAGATTCAAAAATAGAAAAGCCGGACAAAGATTCATATTGAGCCGGACATTTCGCCCTGAAAATCTGACACACGGGTTTAAAAAAGGTACTTTTATTTGTGTATTTAATACTTTTATTCATTTGAGACTTAGGTAGTTAGGTACTCTACTCTCAATTATGAATCACATTTTGTTCGTACTAAAGTAATTTGTAACTTCTTTACATTAAAAACTAATGCGAGTAACTAAAACAATCAATAATCAGCCTTCTTCATTACATTGAAAGTAATTAAAACAATCTATAATCAGGCATCTTTTGGCGAGGCGGGGTGGGCCAAAAGCCTAACAAAAGCCGGACAGCCCGGACTTTGTATATTTGGCCGGACACCACTGTAAAAAGCCGGACACCTGGCAACCCTATGTCCGACAGTGGACTGCTATAGGTTGCTGATTATGAATATAATGATGGACCTTAAGAGCGCGTATACAGAAAGTGAGCAACGTCGCAAATAGCTATCAAATATTTCGCTGTTTTGATTATTTTGGCAATATTACTGTATGGAAATAAGAAATATGGCTAACTAGTGAACTAAAATATTGATTATGAAATGCAATTTAATATCGTAACACCGAATATTTAGTTTTAGATATAAAAAAAAGTATTTGTAAACTTTCCAAATGTCTTTATTACATCTAAAACGGTTACAATATCAAATTCAGTGTTATAATTTGCAATTCATTATTAACTAGCGACCCACCCCGGCTTCGCACGGGTATAAACCGGGTTATTATACATATAAACCTTCCTCTTCAATCACTCTATCTATTAAAAAAAACCGCATCAAAATCCGTTGCGTAGTTTTAAAGATTTAAGCATACATAGGGATATAGGGACAGAGAAAGCGACTTTGTTTTATACTATGTAGTGATATTCTAGTTCACCAGTTAGCCATATTTCCATACATTACTATTGCTAAATTAATCAAAACAGATAAATTTTTTGATAGCTATTTGCGAAGTTGCCACCTTTTTGAGTGAACGCTCTTAAGGACCAAAATTTCAATTTAATTGAACTGTCCCAAAATACCAAAATCTTATATTACAATTTGGACTTTTTTTAAATTCTTTTATATTGCATTGTTTTATTTACTGACCAATGTTCCATACAAGTATTTTTCTGTATACAACTAACTACTATATTTATATTATGTACAAGTATGTAAAGGAAAAAGTTGAAAATAAAGAGAAGAGCTCATTGGGCATCAAAAAATTCGTCCGCATCGCTGTCAACGGAAATAGTACCCTGGCTGGCAGCGTTGCCACGTTGGATGGCAATTTGGACTTGGTTCTCACAAATAAAGTTTTTTTGTTTTCGGAAGGCTTACATATTAATAACATTATAATGACAACATTACATAACTAAATTGCTAATTACAAGCTCTCACAGATAAATACAAAATAATTACTTCCTCATAGTCTAAGTTACATAATAAGATGTTATTTTTTACTCCAAATGGACCAATACATTGTAACAACGTGCTTATTCCAAAAAATCATAATTATCTAGACAACAAGAATATCTATTTACCTTTCGACAAAGAGTTGGCTCTTGGACTGCATGTCGTTCCACTTGCCCATCACTTTGTCGAGGCTCTTCTTCATGGCGGGAGTCTTGAGGGCGATGCCTATAAAAAATAAAATTTACTTTCAATATTTGTTTTATACAATCGGATCGGACAGTCGGAAGTACTTCGTTGTAGCCATAACGTTTATTACAATAGGGACTCGGAAGCTAAAACGTTTATTAGAATAGGGACTCGTGAGCTAAAACGTTAATTAGAATAGGGACTCGGGGGCTAAAACTTTTATTAGAATAGGGACTCGGGAGCTAAAACTTTTAGTAGAATAGGGACTAATCGTAGCACGTGGCGTCCTATGGTTTCTGTATAGAAATATATGTTGTATAGAATATAATTATCTTTATTCAAGTATCATATGACTCACAAATGATTAATAAGACTTACAACTTTATTAGTAAGAACTTACATAGTAGTGGATCACAGTTGTGGCAACCCATGTGAGATGGCACAACAGTGACCCACGAAAATACAGTCTAGGCGACTTGAAATCATGCTTAGGATACTAACCAGTAAAGATTTGGATTAATTAGTACTACTGAATTTGCAACAGCATTAATTTCTTACTGACCACGGATTACATTTTTTTTTTCAGAATCACTACAAAACAGCATGAAAAATTTGCTTAATATTCAAGAACCAAGTCTTACCTCTGAACGTAGTCTGCACTTCCTCCACATCGCTGGTCAGGGTGTGTACGCTGGTCTCCCAGTCCTTATGCTGCAGAACTAGGTGCTCCAACGTGTCCAGGTCACGAGGGATGTGGCTCGCTATCCTCTCATGAAGCTGTCGCTCCAGAATTTCCAGACGTTCTAGAAGGTTCGATGACTGTTCTGTGAAAATGCGGGCGGCGTTCTTCGATTCCTCTGTGGAAGAAGATTAAGGATAAAATTAGTAAAGCATAAGTTACGTACACGACATATTTGACCGTACGTGTTACGTATGGGCAATTATCAATACAATGTGTAAAAAAAAACAGTCCGATCCGTAAAGGGGTTGATAAGTATCGTGCTGACTCAGAGTCTACTTTTGTACTTGTCTTTTCAGGAAAAAAAAAAATACCCCGCGTTTTCTTTCAAAGGGTGATTTTACCTGGATAATACATGGAGCGCAGGCGAGCGTTGTTTAGCGGGTGTAGTCTACAAGTCATAACTTATGACCCCTGTTAAAAATTTGCTAATTTTTAATGGATTTGGGATAATTTTGGTACTAAAAACGTGAATTTTAAATAGCAATAACTTTTTTATTTTCAATATTAATAAGATTTTTGATTACTTTTTGGTAATGTTATTGCAGTACCTATGTGCCTTCGGCGGATCGAACAGGGTTTTTTTACACATTGTATACGTTTTTCGGATGCATAATAGGTAATTGTGACTTCGAAGAGATATGATTATCATATGAACATACATACACATCATCAGCCTATAATTAATGTTCCCACTGCTGAGACACAGGCCTCCTCTCTGTGAGAGGGAATGGGCTGTAATCCACCACGCGGGCCCAGTGCGGGTTGGTAGATGTCACATGTCTTCGAATTTTCGGTTCTAGGACATGCCGGTTTCCTCACGATGTTTTCCTTCACCGTTTTGAAAGCAGTGGTGATGAAATAATTTACACAAAGTAAAGCGCCTGTAAGTTGTAGGTCGTAGGTTCGAACCCAGACAGGCGCTTTACTTTGTGTAAATTATTTCATACATACACATTGTCATGGAATTGCCAAATCAGGGTTTATTAACAGAAGTAAGAAGTTCCCGGCTTAGTCTAAACATTTAAGCGGTCACACACACGAGCGGCATGCGTCAACGGCAGAGGCAACTGTAGTGTCGACGCGTAGTCGTCTGCCGTCGGCAACGAACCGCTCGTGAATTTGAGCACTATACCATAGATGAATAGAGATAGTTCACTCCGCATTTCAGGTATGAAGCTACAAGTAAGCGGCGGGCCCGTCTTGTCGGGCCAATTCAGTGAGTGTAGCGTAGTCAGAAGATCTAAGAGTTACGCGATAGAGAGGCAAGTTCTAGGTGAATATAACTGTAGGTAATTAGCGCTGTGCGACCTGAATTGCACTTTATTGTGTCGTAGCAAGAGTCGCTTTTTATTTAAATGATTTTGCGGTGTTAACCATCTGTATTCATCTGTGACCGGACTCTTAGCCGACGTTCGCACGAACGTAATAAAATCGCGGCGGGATTGTTTCGCACACTGGATTTTCAACGCTCTGCTTAGCGCCGAAAGTTAAAAATCCAACAGTGTGTTTTTACGACGTGCTGTAATGCACTCTGTTAAATTCTCAACGCTCAGCTTAACAGCGAGAGCTGAAAATCCAGTGCGAGATGAAATCTCGCCGCAATATTTATACGTCTTTGCGTACGTGAGCTTATACACGAGCGGCACGTTGTCGACGGCTGCAGTTGCTTCTGTCGCGTGTGTGTTTGAGCACTAAGCTAAATCCAATTTTGTTCTGTTTCCGTTAAAACATTTAGGGAACCAAGGACCAATTTTTATCACCAAACGAAAATCGTGACTCTTAAAGAATCACAAGGCATTACATCACTACATAAGTGTCTTCAATAACCGTACTTTGAATCGCTAATTCACTATGCAAACTTTTATATTACAGTAATTCTTTGACTAATTGAAAGTAAACAAGTTCATGTAGGTACTGAATACAGGATGACTCCAAGATCAGATCGTTATTTGCAGAATATCATCATAGTAATGAACTGACATTGTTTCTTGACCTATCATGATATGCAATTAAAGAATGGAAGTTTATCGTTGAAGATATCATTAAAGCGGAAGATGTCTGTTGTATAAGTTGCATTTTCCGGCTGAGTTGTATAAGCCACTCATGCAATTGTTTTTTGTAGTTACCACTAATGACAATAAAAGAGATAATTATAAACTACTCATAGTCGTTACCTCAGTTTTAGGCTCATTTTTGTAACAATACTGATTGCACCAATTATTTTTACGAAGCAATTTGTCAACAACGAAACAGCGAGCGTAGCAAAATTATAAAAAAAATCGTGAGGCTTCATTTCACAAGAATTGCTGCAAGAAGACAGCAATAAAAAAATATCGGTGATTATAACCTCACTTCACTCACAAACAGAAACCATAAACACAACTCTATATTCCAAACATAAATAATACAAACTTCACGCTTAACCTCTCAAAGAGTAAGTTAAAAGCATGTCACACTCAAAACCACAAACACTGATTCACGTCATTCCAATTCGTATCAAAAGACCAATTAAACGCTTCACCAAGCACCTGGTTCCCGACGCCGCCGCTCAACTCGTTCCACGGTCCTCTCAACATACACAATATAGATCCTCAAATACATTTAATATTTTATTAAAAGTACTGAAAAATGTTGAACAATTGACTGCGTTCGTGTTACTGGAACTAAGAGATCTAGACCGGCGGTATGACACAACACAGACTGTCCGAAACAGTCCGACGACAGCGAATTTTAGTCAAAATTACGCAGTGAACTAAGATCGAAGAATCAACGCTTAGTCTATTCTTATGCATCATTTTTACACATATGGAACTAGAAGTTTTATAGTTAGGTCTGTAATAATATTATAATCTCGTAATCTAATTATATTTTCCTCGGGAGGGAAAAGTATTACATAGACTTTTTTGCACCGCGAGCGTCGGCGATGAATCACTAGTTTGTTCGGAATAACGGCTTAATGAAATCAATAGGTTTCCATCGACACGTATAAAATGTAAAACAGCTTGTCTAGTACATAGTTTAGCACGAACAAAAAACTGTTACGAACTACTTTGGTGGACGAGAACAAAAATATCATACTGTTTTTGTGTTTACTGTTGTTTCTGTATTTCTGGTGCATAACCATATATTTCTACTGAAATGAGCGTTCATGGTCAAACTAAAATTTATCATAAGAAGAAATAAATTCTACCATAACTATACCCAACAAACCAAAACATTCAGAACTTGACCTACTGCTCTCTTCTACGCTATACACCTCCCACTCCAGGTCTATGAGAATTGCAGTGATAACTGTCACAACCTGTATTTCAGCACGCAAGGTCAATCGAATTGAACGTCGACTGTTCAAAAATACTATGACATCATTAGACACTAAAATTAATTGACGGTACTTTTGGGATTCATAGCGATTCTAGTTAGTGACCATTTAGAGGTCAGGGGGTCAAAGCATGTGACTTCAATCAAAATCTTTCTTTGAAATACTTTTAAGTGAATCCGCAAACCGTCTTGCGAAGCTTTGAACGTCTTTCGAAGCTTTTAAAAGCATTTGTGTGAATCATTTAGTTAGAAAAGAGATTTCTCGGAACACTGTTTGGATTACTCAACCGTTTGTGCTAATTATTTAAGCTGCTTTGTTTGACTATTTTAAAATCTGACTAAGTTATTGATGAGAGTTGAAATATTTTTGGTCACAGCCTATCATACCGTAGGTCAATCAAATCAATCAGCCTGTCGCAGTCCAGCACGCGTACCATGACAACCATAGAAACGGGTTTTCTACGGGTTTTGTCGACGGAAGAATAGACAAAATGACAGATTGTGATTGTTTATCTGTCATTTTATCTATTCTTCCGTCGAAAAAACCCGTTTCTATTGTGGTCATGCTAAACATGCTGGATAGACATAGGCCTCTCCCAGGCTGCGCTACAAATCCTACCGTACCGTATTAAATACCGTAGGTAGTAGGAATTATTCACTCTTAGCAAGAAAGTGGACACTTTTAACAACTTTATATGGATAGATAGAATATGATTTATTATACATCAAAATTTGCAGCTTATTAACGTTATTAGCAAAAGGCAACAATTTATCACTAATTCTCATTAATAATCTGCTAAGGAACTAGTTTCTTCTATCTACATGTTCTTTTGTCAATGAAGGAACTCAGCCCATCGCCCACTTACATAGGCCTCAACTCAACAACAACGAGCGGTCATAAAACCAATCTTACCTCCAAGTACATCAATTTAAAACAAATGACATCACACACGTTGGGCCTTTGCAAACCAAAAACATGCTTATTACGCCTTGATTCATCAAAAAAGTGGGAGCTCTTTGATTCATTTGAGAAATATCTTATACGCAAGGTCGACACCTCGAGCTGTTGTTACAATTGGACGGTAAGTAGTAATCGTGAGTGATATCATCGTAAATTGGGAGTAGGCGAGTGTCAAGATGTTGCTGTGCATGTGTTTTTGACAGGATGAACGAAGGGACTGGTCCTTTGAGGCGAATAGTTCATTTAGGGCATTTTAAGCTTGACATTTTTCTGTCATATACGTTTTGTATGTGAACAGAGTCTATTGAATATTAATTGGCATACTGGCCCCATAGGTAATCACTTCGCTCGGGTACTTTAAGAAAAATCTGACCAAAGAAGGGCAGCTACTGATTAAAAAAAAAAACACATAAATATAACATAATATCACGCCCGTAATCCCCGAAGTGTTAGGCAGAGGTGTACCTATAGTACACCCACATTTCGCCAGTTAAGTCCCATGTAACAGGGGGCGAGTCTATTGCCATCAACCGGGTACAAATCCAGACTCCGAGCTGGTACTGTGAAATTCCAGATAGAAAACCCCAATAATACTTTGCCCGACCTCCTGGGTCACTCAGCAGTAGCGCTTACGACCACTAGATCAACAAGGCAGTCAGATAAATAATTTCTTAGTAAATCTTAAGTCTGTGTTAAGATCAAATAAAAGATATAAATAAGCTTAATTGTACACAATTTACAAACATGAGGTTTCTAGACCATCATTTAAGAGCAGATTTAGAAGCTTTTTTTCTAGAAAACAATTTATTCAGAGTACGTGCGTGCGAGTTTATGGAGCTACGAATGTAGCATCGAAAATGAGGAAGAACAGGGTCTTTAGTAAGGCTTTATAAAAAGAGAGTTAATTACACTAGTACATTACCTCCTTTCCCGAAGGAGAACATTCGTTTAATTTTCTTCATTGTAGTTTCCACTTAACACTTTTAGTTTAATGTCACTCAAATCACCTCAAAAAGTCACAGGGTATAACTTTTTCACTTGTTTATATTGAGTCTATAAACAATGAAGTATTTATATTAACTAAACAAGGAACTATAGAGAAACAATAGTTTTAATTGGTTATAAACTTACAATTCATACACTACTTAATGACATTTAATTCCTACTAAGTAAGATCTATTATTCTGACGAAAATAATTGGTCCTTCTTCAGAGATAAAGGACCAATCTTTTCCTAAAGCTTCACCAACTAAACAAACTCCAAAAAATACAAGAAAAGTAGTAGAACAATATTGTGAATGAAATAACGAATTAACTGGAAAATATTATTCAATATACGGACATCTCTCTCAAAACTGAACGTTACGCGCCAAGGATGATTCGCATATGATTTGCGTATGTAAAAAAACGAACTAATTATAGAATTCAGTCTCATATTATATGGACAATTACTGGAGCACGGTGCCATTATTATTAGTGTAATTAAAATATTAAGGACGGTTTTAATAGGAATTGTAATGTGTTAGTAGTTTTTAAGTACTTAAAAACAATGTATTTAAGCTTTCATAGGAAGTTCACAAATTTAGTTACGCGGTCTATATCAATAGTAGGCACCTTTCTAAACACTTCTTAACATAGAACACCAAAGGAAAGGCTATTATACTGTTTACTTTTCAAATGGATCTTCAATTCTCCATTAATCTATAAAAGTCAATGTCAAAAAGAGAAGACGGAATAGCCTGTGGATAGGTAACTATTTAAGAATCTATGAAAACGAAATCTACGCCAAAACCAATATAATTCGCGCCAAGCGTCTTTGTGAAAACTAGTCAGCAGACTTAGCATCAACAGTAGGTATAAACATTGCAAAACTGAACTACATAGTAGCAGGGCATGCTAACAGAAACATTGCACAACGTGAGCAGATAAGGGGCGATGCACCAATTTCTATAAGATTAGGGTCAAAAGACCAAAAAAAACATTCGAGTTGTGTGGAAAATGATTTTGTCTAGGAAGGAATTGGATATTGAGATGGCCATGATCAAATTATGAGGGCCGAAGAATAGTAAAAACTTAAAAAGATAATACTTGTTTCATGAAATACGAAACGTTTTTTTGCGAAATCGATTGCTAAACTTATGTGGCATGCGGGTCCTATGATGTAACTTGGAAATAAACCAAAATTCGTTTAAAAGAACAAACTGGTACCTAATACCTAACCTAATAGGTAAACATAAAAAGAGCGAAAAAATTTGTTTTTAATTTGCTCTTGTTTGACACTAAATACATGAGTACTGTTACTGTATGTTGCCTATGTTTTAATGACTACAATGAGTAATAAAAATGATAAATGCCTACAGATCATTTAGAGTACAGATGTAAACAAATAAATTATAACCCAACTATAACTGTGTTTAAAATTATAATAGGGAAACTTGATTATACAAAAATGAATTAAAACAAAAATAAAGTGAAACCAATCTCTCGAAAAATATTTCAAAATTCCAAATAACACTATTTATATTTATCGATAAAAACGCACAAAAATCGCCAAGCATCCAGTGTCCACAACACTACGAACTTAATATTATTTGCGATCTATTTTCTACAAACAATACTACACACTAGTACAGTTCATTCGATTCACTAATTGCGACTGACGGCCAGTGCGTGTAGTGCCCGTAAGGACCGAGATGATTCGTCCTTTGTCGTAAGACGTCGATTTTACTGAGGTGTGTGGTGAGATCAACGGTTTTGATACTTCACCCTGACTATCTTATAAGGAAGAGTATAAACATGTTTGATTCTTCACGTGAGATGTGTGGAATAATTAGTTTTCAATAGGTATTTAATTTATTTCATAGTTCAGCTTAACACCGGTTTCTGGAACGAACATTTTCGACGTAGCGAAATTAGACCCGCGCTTAACAATGGTGCCGATTCCCTTGTTCACAAACTAAACTAAATTTAAGTTCAGTGCATCTTTTTCTTTCTATTTCATTAAGAAAAGGACAGAAGATAAATTTTAGTTTAGTCCTGTCAAATTAATCAGCGCCTGTCACTCTCCATACAAGTTTAGACGTGATTAAAAACTAGCCGACTAAAATTACGTCAATTTACGTCAAGCGCTGATTAATTTGACAGGACTAAACTAAAATTTATCTTCTATCCTTTTCTTAATGAAATAGAAAGAAAAAGATGCACTGAACTTAAATTTAGTTTAGTTTGTGCACAAGAGAATCGGCACCATTGTGTTGGAAAATTTTTATGCTGATTTTCTTCCCAGAAAATAGGCGTAAGTTTGCCCTGGTCCCAAGTTACTTGGCAAAAATAAAGTCCCACCCATGGACCCTTTTACTAATGCGTTTTCCTTCGTAATAGCATCTAAAGAAAAGACCATATAAATTGATGCTAATATTTTAATATAAGTACTAAAATACCCGAATAAATTATTATTCAGCCAAAGTATCAAAACCCTTTGCATAGTATAATGTCAAGGTGCAAATAAATTACATTATCTTACTGTCAACGGGACAATATAAATCTAGTAAACGATCTTTTAATTATAAAGCACCATTTATAAGCACTTATGTAATTTAGCGATATTATCCTAAAGGACCATTTTAACGTTCTTGTGGATTTATCGACTTTACATATAAATATATTTTTCTTTATATATAGGTATAAAGTGATAGTGTGGATGGGTAGCACTCGTGTAGTCTCCGCTTGCCGCAGCTCGTACAAGGGCCTCCACGAGGCGCACTCGCGAGAATGTGGACCTGAGCTAATAGAATAAATCGACTGGGGAGTGAGTGGTGGTCAACTCCCATTTATTGCCTATTTACATAATTCCTAGCCAAAACGTATTTATTTTTATTCGAAGAGAAACCAGGAGTCCTAGTAAAGATCCGGGAAAATAGCCAATATCCAAGGTTTAGAAAAAAAAAAAATTATAGCCAAGTAGGCAAGTATCAAAACGTCTTCATAATCAAAGTGTCAAGGTGCAAGCACTAGATAAATTACGTTATCTAGCAGTTGGCGGGACATCGCGCGACTGGTTAGTGGCCACGCAACGTGTAGTAAACAATGTGGATATCAAACTATTTATAGCTGTTATGTCATGTTGAAGAAAGTAAGAGCACATTGTGATCGGACCTTAGCACCATTTTCGGTAGATACGTTACAGCTTTATAAAAAGTAAAAAAAATGCCGCCTAAAAGGGTATAAACAAGACAATGTGCCAAAATAATATCGGTTTTCGTATAACCGGAGTCACACGTAATTACTAACACAGATCCTACAGATTACGTGTTACTCCGGTTATACGAAAACCGCTGCGACCGGGGAATAACATAACACTTTCAATGAGACCTCGTTTGTCAAAATACGACGAGTAGTTTTGTAGTTATGAACTTATGAGAGAATAAATGAACATATATAGCCTGGTAAATATCATAACCCTCCAAAAACTGTGTTGGTTTTTATTAGGTAGTTTTCTTTGCTGTAGAAACTGTTTATGCAGTTTACTTTCCACAAAACGAAGCCGACTTAAAAAAATCCGTACGAAAAGTCCAAGAACTCCTACTCCTACTATACCTTCTAGTATAACCAATTTCGAATCAAAGTACCTACACTAAAGCCACCTATTCAATATGAAAAAGGCAGTACATCTCATAGCTTTGACGTTCCCTATCAATTCATGGTGTCACCCGGTGGTATAGATAGTGTCATTCACGAAGACGCGCCCCACCCCGCTCCGCTCCGTACTGATGTACAGCTTGCAGTATAGTTATAGGCCAGTGTCCAAAAATACTTTTTTTTTTTCGTCTTGTAGATTATTAAAAAATATTGAACACGTATTTTTTCTTTTTTGACGTTGTCAAAAGATTACGGGGATACATTGAGTTAAAATGTGGCATGACGTCACGCCTTGCTAGATTTAATACTGCGTTGTGACGTAGCGAGCAGTAAGTTGGGCAGTGGGGTACCCAACTTAAATGCGTGTTTTCTAAGTTTTTTTGATTAATATGATAAAGCAAAAAAAAACTTTTTTACAAAAAACACAACCGACTTCCAAACTACAAAGTGAAAAATAACTTTAATTTCGAAAGTCGGTGTCTTTGGATCAGATCAGTATTTTAGTTTTTTGACACCGACTTCCGAAATTAAAGTTATTTTTCACTTTGTAGTTTGGAAGTCGGTTGTGTTTTTTGTAAATAAGTTTTTTTTTTCACTTTTTAGTGGGTTGGTTTGTAATTTATATAAGTTACAATAGCCTTATGTCAACTGCTCATCAAAAATACCCAAATCGCTATAGATGTTCCTTTAATATTTGAAGAGTTCCCTCGATTTCTCCAAGATCCCATCATCAGATCGTGACCAAATGACAATGGGACCAACTTGAAAGTATACCCTTTCAAACAAAAAAAGAATTTTTCAAATCGGTCCAGCCGTCTTCGAGTAATCGGGGAACATACATAAAAAAAAATATCCCGACGAATTGAGAACCTCCTCCTTTTTTTTGAAGTCGGTTAAAAATACGTGTCTAATATTTTTTCATTATCTGAAAGACGGACTAAATAATTTTTATTTTTTTTTACCTAGGAACTACCCTATTGCGGAGTGGGGCGCGTCTTCGTGAATGGCACTATTTGTATGGGTCCTTCAGAATATCTATTACTCGTATATTTACAGGTAGATTACAAGTTGGCACTAATGTTCTATTGTATTCTATCTCAATACTTTATTGTTGTACGTTAAAGGTAAGATTCAAGTGCCAAGTGTATTCATTATACATACTTTGTTTCCAAGATCTTTGTAATTCAATTTCAACTGATGTACTTTGGAGTGCATTCATTGTCTGTACACATCAGGCTACTACAATCTGTCAAATTTATTTAATAGATTTTCAACTTTATCGCTGAAGTATAAGGTTCAAAGTTGATTGGGAAAATTTGACAGTTTCGGGTAGCTTGATGTGCTGGCGTCTGTACTTTAATTGTATTAGTAGGTACAATTAAGAGATCATTTTTAATAGGAGTACTTCTACTTCGTGAAACGTTGTCTACATCTCTTTTCATATACTTTCCTATCGCAGGTATGCTGGAAGAGATTTCTTTAGAAATAAGCATCACCTTTGTATGTATTTTTCTGTTCCTTTCTTCTTGTCTGTTTATGTGTGTGCGTAAATGGTTAAATAAATAAAAGTTTATCTACACCCATGCTATAAAACCTCTACAAAAGTTTCTGAAACAGCTTATTGGCAACATTATAACAGCCAGTGTCATAGTAGCCATTACCTCATCCCAATGAGTGTTACAATGTTGTACTAAATTTCATTACGCAACTCGTTTCATCGTTCAAGCGGGGGACAGCAGCATCCGCTGCACGCATGTGTGTGTGATGTGCTGCTGCAGAGTTACATACGTGTAGTTGTACTGAATTTCGTAGGAATGTCTTTATTCTTGATCTTGAATTACAAACACCCAATGATTTCAGAAACTTTTATAGAGGATTCATGTCATGGGTGTAGATAAATAACTATTACAATATTCGAGTAGGTACACAGATTATTCAAAAATGGAATAAAATAATTTGTTTGAAATTATTTGCCAGCTATATTAACCAGAACCTTATCGTAAGGAGAAAACAGGAACTGGCAAAATGGGTCGTAAAAATGTTCATTGGAAATCCTACTTTGAGCTATTTTCATTCAAATACACACACACATATATTTAGGACTAAGTATTGTATTTATTTTATTTTTTATTTGTAATTTCACTAGAACATGCTGAACCGGTTGACGTCATCACGACAGCGCCGGCTGTCGCTGAAAACCAGCGCTGGGGCTCTGTCTCGCATGGGGTCGCAGCATTACGCTAAGCGATGGCCGTTTTGCGTGGATGTGACGAATATTTTCCCCCAATTTGCTATTTACGTGTTTTTTTTTATCTTTCTTTGCGTCATGTTTACCGCAAATAAACGAATTTTCTTTCTTTCTTTCTAAATACCTTACCAAAATTATCTCAATGTCGTATCTTCTATTTTAAGGTGACCCTAACCCATCACGGAATAAAAATATCGTTACGATATAAATCTTAATTCTCACCGCCCGAGTTTCAAACTGCTATTATTCAATTAGACCAATAAAAAGTTTATTTTTCTAACTGATTAATTACGTAGTACGAATCATTCGTTTACGGTTCCTAGGCGTAAGAATTGCAAAACGAATTTGATCAAAAAAAATAATTGTAGAGCGACATCTCTGTCAGCTCTTGTACACTGGTGATTTTTTAGCGCGTACAGGATTTTCAACGCACTGCTCAGCACCGAGAGTTGAAAATCCAACAGTGTATTTTTTGACGCGCCGGAAATGCTGGGGTATACTTTGTTGGATTCTAAACGGGCAGTTCAACACCGAGGGTTGAAAGTCTACTGCGCGATAAAAAATCGTCCGTGCGGGCGGGTTCACTCATAACTATGTGACTGTCTCTTTCTAAGGCCGTGTCATGTTCAAAAGCGATCGACACGCGAGCACGCGATCGGTCGCGTGCATATTATGTCACTTGTTGTTCGCAAAACCGGAAAGCGCCCTCTGTCGGCGCGACCACGCGTTCTGGTTCACCGAACAAAAAACAAAAACAGTGGCACTCCGGGAGTGCCGACAGAAGTGAAAACTTGAACAAGATCGCCTTGGTGGAAGAAAAATACTTGCATAGAACATTGATCCGTAACGTAATATAAATAAAGAGCACAATCGCGTTTACAAAAATGAGGTAACGTTAACGGTGTCGCGAGTTCAATTGTTTTGTTCCATTTCAAAAATGCCCAACGCGCCTAAAGAAGTTTTCACTTCAAAAAGTTCGAACGATCGTGTATTCGCGCGCCTAAAGAAGATCGAACGCTTTTAAAGAGGACGCGGGGTAAAGCTCCATGTGTCATATTTCCGCACGAGTACCGTAATTTGTTGTGTACGATACGTATGTATTAAACAATAAAGAATAATTGAAGTGTTCTGAAGGACATAGTTTGTCCGCAAGAATTGCTTCGATAATAATCTATGTCTATAATAATATGTTTTTGCGGCCTACTTCCTTCCATGCTTAACATGATGATTGGTGACAACTGTTATTATAACTAACGATTATACCGACAATAAATAGAAAATGTTTTCGGTATTAGACTGTTGCTGGATCCTAAATAAAAAGCAAATAGCAGAAGCTTTCAAACTCGGAAAAAAAAAAGAACTTTTTGAAGTGAATACTTCTTTAGGCGCGTTGGGCATTTTTGAGATGGGACTAAACAATTGATTTCGCGACACTGTTACGACACCAGCTTTTGACCATTAAAAAGACATCAACGCGCGATACATTATTTCTTGCAGAATAAAATTGTTCAAGTTTTCACTTCTGTCGGCACTCCCGAAGTGCCACTGTTTTTTTCCTAATTGTCGATAAGCAGATGTCTCATACACGGATATCACCATGTCGTGACGACAGAGTTGTTCAAATCAAAATTTTACAAATAGTTTTTCTGTCGTAAAGACTAAAATGCTAGAAACAATAGTCGTCTGATAAAAAGATCTTCACTACAAAATGGAACAGAGGGAACCATTGCAGGGTATGGAGTCTTATTCTACTGCATACCTTCGTCCTGTGCCAATAATGTGTCGGCACAAAATGTATTCCTCTTCTTCTGTCTGGAAACGGTATCTATACTCCATTTGAAATAATATTAGACATTTAAACAAACCTTTTTTTTCAGTCCGTTCAACCGATTTTGACCTCTATACCGTAGACATAAGGATGGCATTAAAACAAAAGTGGTTACAATACCAACTGTTTACTGCAGCTGCCATTTGTCATGCTACCAACGCAATAGAAGTCAAAATCGGTTGAACGGACTGTAAAAAAGGTTTATTAAAGTGAAACTTTTATTACATCGTCTCAAACTTTTTCGTCTGTGTGTTGCATGTCGCGTGACGGTCGGCCGCGGAGTAGGGATAAAGTGAAAGGCTCTCGTCAGAGCAGCCAACGCCAATATGGCGGCGCCTATAGAAGTTTCACTTTTACCGTGGTTTCATAAAACCACACAATCCTTTTTTTAAATGTCTAATCTTATTTCAAATGGATGGTTTTATTTTAACAAAAAGGTATTATTCACGTACCTTCAGCCCTCGCCCTCCTCTCGAACTCGTCGAACAGTCGGTTGACGTCGTCGATCTCTCGCCGCAGCCTCCTCAGCTGAGGATCGGCGGGGTCTCCTTCTGCTAGCAGCTTCTCTGCGTCTTCGTTAAGCGCGCGACGGATCGCTTGACGCTGTTCTGCGCCCATGGCTACAAACTGGTAGGAAAAAGGAAATTTGTAGATAATGTAGACTTGTTTAAGCTGCTGAGTAAATGCCTAGCTAGATGGTTATATATCTCAAATGATAAGGTAGTAGGTATGAAGTGCTGTTTCTAAGCTTAGCGTCGAAAAAAACACATTGTAAGCGGTTGACCACAATAAATCAATCTGCCTAGCCTTTTCCCAACTATGTTGGGGTCGGCTTTCAGTCTAACCGGATTGAATACCAGTATTTTACATGGAGCGACTGCCTATCTGACCTCTACAACCTAGTAACTGTGTAATAAAATACCCCTTGGTAAGACTGGAAGTGAGAAGTGGTTGACCACCAATATGTGTAAGTAAACAATAAGATTATTTTACAGATTATATTAATTTGGAATTCAGAAACTGGAAGCTTTAGTGTAAGATTAGTCATAGAAATCAATCAGAACTAGTAACATCAGTTTTCTAAAAGTTTAAAAAAGTTTTAAGAGCGTTTATACATAAAGTGGGCAACGTCGCAAATAGCTGTGAAATATTTCGTTGTTTCGATTAATTTGGCGATATTACTGAGTAGAAATAATAAATATGGCTAACTAGTGTACTAAAATATTGATTATGAAATGCAAAAATTAATGTCGTGACACCGAATATTTAGTTTAAGATGTAAAGAAGTATTTGAAAACTTTCCAAATGCCTTTTTTACACCTAAAACGGTTACAACATCAAATTCAGTGTTATAATTGCAATTAGTTCACTAGTTAGCCACATTTTTTATTTCCATACAGTAATATTGCCAAATTAATCAAAACAGGTAGATATTTGACAGCTATTTGCGACGTTGCCAACTTTTTGGATGAACGCTCATAACTTTCAATACTTTTGGATAAAATTACAAAGGCATCATTATGGACCAAAATGTACAAAATTTGGAAAACAATTCGACCCGTCTAGTACTCACGGCTACACATCGAGCTATACATTTCCAGTATAGACTGATCTCGCATTGCATAGGATTTACGTTCAATGCGAGGACAGCTTATACTGGTATTCTTGATGTGTAGCCGTGTGTACAACACCAAAAAAGTTGTTTAAAAAAAAAAAAATAGCAAATGATACTCACTTGCGGGAAATCCCACCCCTTCACCACCTTGATAGTAGCGAAGATCATATTCTGGCGCATCCTCAGCTGCTTCCTCTGCCATAGTTGTATCACCTTCACAAAAATATACCATATTGACACACAGCACACAAACAGTTGGAAATAGTCTTGGAGACACATCGCGCTGACATCACAGTAATACTGGGCAATGGACAATGTTTATGTTTTGTTAATCAGTTGTTGATTATTCATTAACTTAACGGTGATAATATTGTAATATGTTGGGATTGGTTAATCTATACTAACTAATATATAAAGATGAAGAGTTTGTTTGTTTGCTTGTACGCGCTAATCTCAGGAACTACTGGTCCGATTTCAAAAGTTACATAGCCCATTTATCGAGGAAGGCAATAATAGGCTATATATAATTACGCTAAGACCAATAGGAGCGGAGCACCAATGAAGAATGTTTCAAAATCGGGGTTTTCTTTTTCCTTTTGAGAGCTTCCGCTGCGTGCGCTGCGTAAACGGTTAAAGTTTCGCAAAAATCATGTATGACAGAATTGTTCCCCTTTCAAAGTTCTAAAAAAAAGTCAGCGACAGCATATGTCTATCTTTTAAGGTTGGCTCACTATAATCTTTTTTATGCTAACCAAATTTGTTCTAAAATAATGCATTATTTGCGAAGGTGTTTTTATAAACATTATATTAATCCTTATCCAAATAAATACGCCCAAAGTAATTATTCCACGCGGACGAAGTCTCGGGCAGAAGCTAGTAGTGTAGATAAAGTAAGTATCACTTTGGTGATTGGTTAATAGTGTAGATAAAGTGTCACTTTAGTGATTGTTTTTATGCTATGGATTGAGTGAGATTGTCCGAAATACCGCTGCAATGACGATTCTACTTATTTTTGATGATCGTCGCCGCATCGAATAATAGTAAAAACCGGCCAAATGCGAGTCAGACTCGCACACGAAGGGTTTCGTACCGTATTAAGATCAAGCAAAAAAACGTAAAAAAAAACACGTTTCTTGTAGGGCCCTTTAATTTTTATCTTAATTTTTATTTTACCTACAATATTCTATATTTTTTTATCAAATTATATTTCTTTCAGCTGTAGTGGCAATCATGTCATTTGGTTTAAATAGGTATTTATTTTTATTTACTGCCTCGTTGGTCTAGTGGTAGCAAGCGCTACTGCTGAGCAGGAAGTCCTGGGTTCGATTCTCGGATCGGGCAAAGTGTTATTGGGTTTTTCTATCAGAAATTTCTCAGTAGCAGCTCGGAGTCTGAATTTGTGCCCGGTTGATAGCAATAGGCTCGCCCCCTATTACATGGGACTTAAACATAACTGGCGAAATGTGGGAGTACGATTGGTACACTTCTGCCCAACCCTTCGGGGAAACAAGGCGTGATGTTATGTTATTTTTATTATTTTATTTGTCTTTTATATAGATTATTTTCTTTTAGATTTTGTAAATGTGAGAACGTTGTAGGCTGTAGACTTGTGGACCATTTTCTATTTTACTAAGTACCTGGTACTTGTTGATAGGCCTACACTGTCCTCTCATACCTATTACACTGTAATTTGAAAACATTGTAGAAATAATTTATTTAAAAAGAGTAACCGTTGAGTTTCTTGCTGGCTCTTCTCCATAGGAAGCGACCAATTGGAACCGTGCACCTAGTTCTGACGTTTCATAAGTGCCCTTGTAGGTTTTATGTGAAATAAAATATTTAGAATTTGTTTTTTTTTATTATTTTGTTATTATAGCGGCAATACAAATACATAATCTATGAAAATTACAACTCTCTACGATTCATGATACAGCCCGCTGACAGACGGACAGCGGAGGTTTAGTTATAGGGTAACAACCCTGATCATTAATGAATTAAATTGATAAAACCTTGAGTTATCAAGTACATTCACTGCTTACGTATTGATTAGGAGGCAAGTCTTAACCAATGGACTATTAAAGAACAATGAGGTTCTGATTTGATGTACTTGAGCGCCATTTTTGCGCTTGCGCAGCATGATTTTTACTAATCGTTTTTTAGAGAAATGTATTGCATTTTTCTTTGCGACACCTTAAATATTATGATATGCTGGCATTATTACGAGCCATTATCATAGACATATCTCGAGACTGCGGTCCAGGGCCTTTGGAAGGCGTACGAGGGGCCGAAATCAACTTGCAGAGGCCCGTTCGATGTTTTAAATTAAATGAGGCACTACATTTTTTTTTTTTGTTTTGTATTTCTTATTTTTTGTATGCACCTCTTTGAAGTGAAAACTTCTTTAGGTGCGTTGGGCATTTTTGAGATGGAAAAAGCAATTGAACTCGCGACACCGTTACCGACACCTCATTTTTGTAAACGTGATTGTGCTGTTTATTTATATTACGTTGCGGATCAATGTTTTATGCAAGTATTTTTACTTTAAAGGTGTTGGAAGTTTTTTTGTAAACGCGATTGTACTCTTTATTTAGTACGGTTTACTCTTTGTTTAGTACGGTTACGGACCAATGTTCTATACAAGTATTTTTCTTCCACCAAGGCGATTTTGTTCAAGTTTTCACTTCTGTCGGTACTCCCGGAGTGCCACTGTTTTTTTTTTCTATATAAGAAGAGCAGGAAGATGATGACCATACGGTACTCACCCTATCATAAGAGCTTCGCAGCCTGCCCGCCGAGTCGATGGCCTCCTGGCAAGGAGCAGGCAGCGCCACCACGGCGCCCGGCAGCTGCACGTCGGTCCCCGCGCCGCCCAGGCGCACGCGCCAGCGACTGCGGCCCGAGTTGTCTACCACTGTCACTGCTGAGCCCTTCTCGATGGCCACCTGTGGGACAAATTATTATGTTTCATTACATATGGGAGGAATAAAGATAGTAGATTGATGGACGTTTTAACCGAAAACTAAGTGACACTTTAATGAATCCCTAAATAAAAGTGCACTGTTGGATTTCCAAGTCTCAGCGCTGAGCCTAGCGTTGAAAATCCAACAGGGCATGATGTTATGTTGTCACTTAAGTGTCACTTACTGTTGGTGAAAACGCGCATAAGACTTCTTGTGCTTCAAAAGTGAGTTACAATAAAGTGAGAAATAAATAAAATAAAAACAGGCTGACTGATCATCTCAGGAAGCCAATTCTCGTTCTTAATAAACGTTCACATTCAAGTCACAATCTGTCAAAAATGTTGATAAATTGATTGTATTTTTGACAGATTGCGAATGAGATTAGAATGCGAACGTTCTTAAAAATAACGGGAATCAGAGTTACGCTAAAAATGATAATATCGCAAATTCGACCAAATTTACTAGTCACAAAATATAAGGGTTATTGAGTAATAATTGTGACTTTGGACTTTGGTCGGATTCGCGATATTATCACTTTTAGCGTAATTCGGAATGCGACCACAGGTTATTCAATGTTGGAATTGTCAGTCAGATGTCTAACTACGCTTTGACAACTTAATCTAACCATAGAATTATAGCATCTTTTGGTGAATCATTGTAGAAATCTGTAGGTGGACTACATGTTTTAATCTCTCGTTGGACACCTACAGGTACAATAGCATCTTGTTTTACCAAAAACAACAACGTTATTATTGTAAAGTTGAAATTATCTCCATGACATAAAGTCTATTTTTAAATAGATGCTTCTCCGTAACCACAATATGCCTAAACCATCAACAAAAAGCTGAAACGACATGACTCTTATCACACTGTCATAAAGTCCAACCTACAACAAATCATACTTACATTAGCATGTTTATAAGCACAAACAGTTTCCGCCCTTAGCGGCCTTGTAATAGGGGCTCTCCGTTGCTTCACGGGACGAATCTCCTGCGAGTCTTCAACTAGGCGAGATACCAGGCCTCCATGAGAGTTGAGTTCTTCGCGCAGTTCTTGCATGCCCTTCAGTAAGCGCTCGCCCTGGTCGAGAGTGAACTCGGATTGGGAGAAGGTGGTGTTTAGAGCTTCTTCGCGTCTGGAAAAGAGGTTGTGATTAGTAATTGATATTATGCCCATACAAACAAATAAATAAAACTCAAGTGTCTGTCTGTATGTCTGTCTGTTTGTTCCAGATAATCTCTGAAACAGCTGGACCGATTTTGACGGGACTTTCACTGGCAGATAGCTGATATTATAAGGAGTAACTTAGGCTACTTTTATTTTATTAAATACTTTTATTAAACCTGGCATGAATTTTGATTTGTGAAGAATAATAAGTCAATTAGAATCGATTTAATTAATCAACTAATAATATAATCTAAGAAATCGATTATGTCAATTAAATTGACGTACATATGCTGATGCCTTGATTACACGCAAGAACGGGCATTAAACATATATTCAAGCCACGATGAGATTTGTGACAGACTGCATTTAGAACCCTATTTCGTCCTGTATAAAGCACATTTTCATTTACATGACTCAATAAGACTTAAATCCAAACTTTGACAACAATTCCTAGTCATTACACTGCAATTGGGACACTGTTCCCCACAAATTAAGGAACATTTTCATTTACAGCACCATTATAACAGTACTACTTACTTCTGTATCCATTTTTCAGCTTCCTTGACCTCTTCGAAGAAGTTGTGGTACTGTGTGGTGTGTTTGAGATGTGTTTCGAGACACAGAGTCAACTGAAGAACCCACGCCCATTGAGACTGCATTACCTAAGAAGCAATATGTATAAGATTAAGGAATATTTAGGCAGGGATTATTTGGCCAGCCAAGTTACTGAGATGAGGTTCTGCGTTAGTAACCAACAATCAATCTGCCTAGCCTTTTCCCAACTATGTTGGGGTCGGCTTCCAGTCTCACCGGATGCAGCTGAATACCAGTATTTTAAATCTGACCTCCACAACCCAGCTACTGGCTAATACGATACCCCTTGATAAGACTGGTTGTCAGACTTTCGGGCTTCTGACGACCCGTAACGACTGTCAAAGATCCACGAATGACAGCCGGGACCAACGGCTTAACGTGCTTTCCGAGGCACGGAGGAGTCTCGGTATGTAAGGATGGTCACCCATCCACGGACCAACCCCGGCAAGCGTAGCTTAACCTGATGGATCGACCCTCGCGGCTGTTATTATTTAGCCACGAGCTCCTCCTGCGTTAGTAACCAACAAGCTTAAAAAAAAAATACTGCTATTTCATGACTAGACATAGGATTACAAACAAGGGATTCATAAGATACTCATAAGTCTTTTTAACAAATTCTGTACAAGGAAATATAAACCTTAAAGCTAAACCATTAAGATATAATTTCAACTAACCTGCAGATGTGACTCAATAGTCTTTGTAGCGGGATGATGTTGAGCGATGAGTGCTTCTCCGCGATCGATGACGTTGCTGAACTGGAGTTCTCGCTTCTCTAGGGATGACATCAGTTGCTATGGAGAAATGAGTCTTATTAGTTAGTGGTAAGAATGATTTTACATTAGCTAGAGGGTTGAATGCATTTTGTGATGTAAAATAATGTGTATTTATTTAGATGCTCTCTCTTTCACATATTTTTTTGGTTATAAATCAATTTTCTGTTTTTAAGTTATGATTGATGCGACATCAAAAATATCTGTTGTCTAAAGTTATTTGTGTTTTACGTAGTACTTAGCGCAAAACTTTATATTTGTCTGCTAGCCTACATCCAAAATCTACACAATAATATAATAAAGAGAAAACATTTGTATTATTTTTTTGTAACTAAACTCAAAAACTACTGCACCGATTTTTTTAAAACTAATGTTATAAATTCTAAAGTGAGTTTTATTGTTTGTTACGCTTTCACGCTAAGACGGCTGAACGGATTTGGACGAAATTTGGCATATGGGTAAACCATGACCTGGGTTAGGACATAGGATACTTTTTATCCCGGTATTCCCACGGGATCGAGACTTATGCAGGTGAAACCGCGGGGCGCAGCTAGTAGGCTATCCTTAATATTATAAATGCGAAAGTAAGTTTGTTTGTTACGCTTTCACGCTAAAACGGCTAAACAGATTTGGATTAAATTTGGCAAATGAGTAGATCATGACCTGGATTAGAACATAGGATACTTTTTATCCCGATATTCTCACGGGATCGAGACTTATGCGGGTGAATCCGCGGGGCGCAGCTAGTATTTTATAAAGATACTAGCTGCGCCCCGCGGTTTCACCCGCATAAGTCTCGATTCCGTGGAGAAAAAAAAAAGTATCCTATGTTCTTTTCCAGGGCATCATCTATATATGTGCCAAATTTTATCCAAATCCGTTCAGCCGTTTTAGCGTGAAGGCGTAACAAACAAACATACTTTCGCATTTATAATATTAAGGATCACGCGTCCGAAGCCGCTGGCGGAAACTATACTAGATAATATTCTTCTGAAAGACGATTTTCAAACCAAAAACATAGACATTTATTCAAATATTCTTCATCTAAAGTCTAACTAAACATCAACATGCACGTATCTTATCAAAAAAGCACATCGAGAAATAAAAACGCCAACATAAATGAATTTAACAATGTATAACATAAACGTGTAAAACCAACCTCTCTATCATCTCCATACGAATGCTTGTAAACAAACGAATTGTTTGAACTTATTGGAAAACAACATCTTAAAGTACATGACAATGGCTTCTAATGAAATGGGAAATTGATTATTTTTTATATTTGCTCTCTTATTGATTCGTTGCAAGACTAGAACCCTAATTGCGTAACACACGGTCAATCACAACCTGTACCCTAATTGCGTAACTTATTTTCGTAAACAATTTTGCCTAATTTGTTTCATTTTGACAGTTCAACAACATTCATTGCGTTATTTACGTTGTTGAGCAGATTTTTTTTCCAACTTATGAAGCAATGGATTAGCAATCTGTTTCAAATCGAAACAGATTGTGTTGTATTACGCAATTAGGGTACTGGTTCATTTTGACAGTTCAACAACATTCATTGCGTTATTTACGTTGTCGAGCAGACAAGTTTTTCGAACATAATAAGCAATGGATTAATAATAAACCTTCAAAATTATTCAGATATGATTGATCCTGTGTTACGCAATTGGGGTGCAGGTAACTGGTTCAATACCTCTCCGAGTGACCATTTTATGACTTACAGCTCTGGTGGAGTTCAAAACTTGGGCTATCCCTATAAATTGCACGAATAGCCGTAAGATTGATTTATCTTCTATTCGATTTCTCTTTCGAGAGTTTAAATGGCCGTTTTTTTCTTTTGTTTTGGGTGAAAAATTATCACATAACTTCTCCCGCTCTGGGTGGAGCGGGAGGGCGTGTCAGACTCTTACTGACTAAAACCCACCCGTGTTCCTTCAGTTGCCTGTATGTTGCCGGGGGCCACGGTATCCTTTTCGGACAAACCCGCAACCCCGGCAGGCATCGGCCCTAGCGAACCCCGTCAAGTTTAAATGGCCTCAAATTATATTCGTATTATTTCAAGACATTACCTGCAACTATTAGCAAACAGGGTGAAAACCCATTTGTTGGAAAGGTGATCCACCAAACTAAAGAAAATTTTAAAGCAGAGTTTTAATCTTCTCAACATCGAGTACATCTACATTCCTACAAGCGACTACCATACCTCATAATAATGCTGTACAGCCGGCAGGTTGATGTGAGGATCTGCCCAGTCCCTGGACAGTTCAACCTGTTCCTTCTCGTTCAGCCAGTTCAGCTCGGCTGTCGCTGATTGCAGGAAGTCTTGGAGGGCGTCTAAGTCTGACATGCTGTGGGAGAAATGAAAATGATGTAAGAACAAAGCATGACAGTTTTAAATTGAACTTTATTTCGTTTGTAATCAAGTGACGTGTTAGTCAGAGAAAATATTTTGTAAGGTAATTAAGAATTATTTAATAATAGCAAAAAAATATCGTTACAAAATTAATGTCGTAAGGAAAGTCAAAATTTTGTTTAAATTTAACTTTATTTCTTGTAGTTTTAATGTTCATATTCAATTGACGCGTTTCAAGGAGTCGTCAAGGTTCTACTGTTGCAACTCAACTCGAACTAAGTATTGTCAAGACTTTTTAATTCATCCGAATCTCGACTTTGCAAACATACAAATACGAGCACTTTTCTGTTTTTAAGTTATTTTTATAACAAATTGGACTCTATTTCTATACATATAAAGTTAATTATTGATTAAGTCTTGATATATTACCGTTTAGTGCTGGTAGAAAGCAGTTCAGCATACAACTTCTGCAGCTGACTGAGATGTTGGTTGTATAAGTTCAGTTCTTCTCCGCTAAAGTTTGAGCGGTTATGCACGCATTGTTCGACCTGAGAAAAAGAATAAAATGGTAAATATTAGTACAACTAGATATTTCGATAAACATTAACGTCCGCTCTAAGTCTCAAAAAAATATGAACCTTGGCAATATTGATTTAAAGTCGACAATAAATCAATAATACGTTTCACCTCTTATCTGTTTTGATGCTTTTACGCACTACCGTTATATTAATTTACTCATCATCATCTGCCTAGCCTTTTCCAAACTATGTTGGGGTCGGCTTCCAGTCTAACCGGATGCAGCTGAATACCAGTAATTTACATGGAGCGACTACCTATCTGACCTCCACAACCTAATTATTGGGTAATACGATACCCCGGTTGTCAGACAACCCGTAACGACTGTCAAAGATCCACTAATGACAGCCGGGATCAATGGCTTAACGTGCTTTCCGAGGGACGTAACTAAACAAAGGCAGTTAACTTAATTTACTTTCAACTTTATTTAAATTACAATAAAGTTGATATTTTTAGGTAACTGCGGAATTTTTCTCTTCGTTGTAAGTGACTTCAAACTCAAACTCAAAGCATTTATTTCAAGTAAACCAATTACAGGCACTTTTGAATTGTAAGGGGTCGGTCAGTCAGAAAGATGAAGCTAGCTGCCCATTCCAAAGCGTAGTAGGTACCTATGGAGAAGAACTGGCAAGAAAATTTACATCGAAACTTCTATGTTCACTGTATAATATACAGGGTGGCAGGGACATCGATGCGACAACTATTCGTAGTATATATAGAAATTTTTCGACGATTATTTAAAAAAAAAAATCAGCTGTTCCATACATTTTGACCGCGTAGGTATTGCACTTTTCTATGAAACAACTGTTTTTTTTAAATAACCGTCGAAAAATTTCAACGCAGGGGGGTTTAGAATTATGTACTGAATCCATGGTAACAGTTTTCGCGTCGATGTCATCCTGTATATGAGGATAAATATTTGTAACGCACCTTGGCGTGGAACTGATCGATCTGTTTGTGTTCTCTCTGGTGCCTGTCCAGTTCATGTTGCACTGACGGCAGGTCCGAACCATAGTCCGATTCGTGGAGTTTTTTCTGGAAACAAATTAGTAAAATTACTACATGACATTAATATGCAAAGCAGTGACAGCCTAGTGATGTGACCGTCAGACTGCCAAGTCATAGGTCTCGAGTTCGAATCCAAAGCACGCACATCTGACTTTTCGGATTCATATGCGTGTTGTATAATTATCACTTGCTTCAAAAACGGTGAAGGAAAACATCGTGAGGAAACCGGCATGCCTGAGAGATATTTCTCGACGGCATGTGAAGCCAAGTCAGAGGCCCATGGGCGGCATAAAAACTCTGACACCAGGATAGTCACTAACCACACGAAAAAGTAATATTAACATTTTGAGGTTGGTAGACAATTTATTTATTCATATACATATACTTTATTGTACACCACAAAAATACATAAAAAAAAAAAAAACAAACTACAAAATATAGCCTTATCGCTTATACGTGTTTTACAATTAGACATGTTTTAAAGACTCAAAGCTTTCTATTCTACATACATTGAATCCGAAAATAATTTGATTTAATACTGCCAATTAGGTAGAATCATAATTTTAAAAATAACGACGTAAGAGAACTACTAAAGATTAGCAGTACTATTGTTCGACCCGTGAAGGCCAGCACCCTAATTGCGTAACACATTTTCAATCACAATCCGAGGATTTTGAAGGAAATTCCTAATCCATTGCCTCATAGGTTTGAAAAATTTATCTGCTCAACAACGTGGATAACGCAATGAACGTGGCCGAACTGTCAAAATGAAGAAAATTGCGATCAATTGTCACTTTATGTGTTATGCAACTACTCTGCTGGTTAGAAACTGCGGGGAAGAAGTCGATGCGACCCACGGTCATGCTATGGTAATCCCTAAGTAGCATAATCAGCCTATAATGTTCCCCCTGCTGGGACACAGGCCTCCTCTCTGTGAGAGGGAGTGGGCCGTAATCCACCACGCGGGCCCAGTGCGGGTGGGTAGATGTCACATGTCTTCGAATTTTTGGTTCTAGGACATGCCGGTTTCCTCACGATGTTTTGCTTCACCGTGTTGAGAGCTGTGGTGATGAAGTTATTTATAAACCTACAACCCATTATCACTGGGTCACCACTGCTCTGCCCAAAGTAGACAGATGAAGAATTACAAATGATCATCATCATCTGCCTAGCCTTTTTCCCAACTATGTTGGGGTCGGCTTCCAGTCTAACCGGATGCAGCTGAATACCAGTATTTTACATGGAGCGACTGCCTATCTGACCTCCACAACCTAGAGACTAGGTAACACGGTACCCCTTGGTAAGACTGGTTGTCAGACTTTTTGGGCTTCTAACTACCCGTAACAATGTAATTACAAATGATATTGCTGATATTGTAGCTGTTGTAACATGTACTCACCAGCTTCTCCTTACACCACTTCGTAGCTTCACTAAGCTGCTGGAACTTGGGGTCCGCATCATGTACCCGTGTCTCCAGCACCGTGCGCGTCTCCCTCCGGACCGTGGTCTGTTGCACCGGCATGCGGACTGAAGACAGGCGCGGGACCAAGCGACCCGTGAAGGATTGGCGGGCATTTAGCCAGCGGTCGTGAACTTGTTGGACTCTGGAAGAAGAATTTTTATGTTAGTTTCCAGTAACCAGTCTTGGAAAATTCTGTTGTATTTTTGTTAGGAATTAACTTTATTAATTAGTGCTATAAATCTGGTATTTTTGTTCATTTTTAATAGTAATTTCATCCTTTGGAAGCGTTGACAGATTAAGTTGTTACGGTAGCGTACTTATCAAAAAAAAAAAATTGTAGCACTCCGGGAGTGCCGACAGAAGTGAAAACTTGAACAATTTTAACTTGCAGGAAGTACTTTTAATGAGGTGTTGAACTAACCGTCGATGTAAATCAGCGGCCTGAGGATATCTCCCTTCCCTCAGCACGTGGCAGTCCTGGAACATCTCCTGGATGGTATGCTCCATGGCCCTCAGCTCCTGTTCGATCTGTTCGACCGCTAGCTTGGCGTCTGCCGGGTGCACGCCGCGCTCAACGCGACGGATCTCACTCTCGATGTGGCGTTCTACGCTGTCGAGGCCGGCTTCCGTTTGTTTTATATCCCTGGTGAAAAAATTGTGATTAATACGTTACTGTGGGGCATAGTTTTTGCTGGATAAATACGTAAATAGAAAAAAGAAAGAAAAATTGTTTATTCTGCATATTATTTTTTTTTTACATAAAATACACATCCACCAAAAGCCAAGCTTCGTATTCATTATTCTAAAACGAATAAAAGTTTGATAAATTTTGTCTATTGCTTATGTCAAGGCCAGAGACCAAAGACAATTTACAATTTTGTTTGCTAGTAATAGTACTCTGACTATACGGATATCCGTAACAGATTCAAAATCAAAATCATCAAAATCAAAATATTTTATTTCACATAAACCTACAAGGGCACTTATGAAACGTCAGAAGCTAGGTGCACGATTAAATAGTAATGGAGTACAGGAACCATGCTGTTATATTTTGACGTCGAAATCTTGCATCAGCAAGATTAAATTCCTGAGTCATGTGTCAGCAGTATCTTCCCCTGTAAGTACTTATAATAGTTTACTGTGTTACGCAATTTCAAGTGTCTATAACTTTGACCATTGGCAGGTTTATTTTCAGGAGGGTGTAACTACAGCTCCACGAAGCGAACTCGATCATTTTTGCAGTTCACCTTGTATATGTTAAGTTATCGTTTGTCCAATCGTACAAGGAGTAACATTGTCGACTTATGCAGTAAAACTTAAAAAATAAGAGATTTATACATCTCGCCTCGAACGGGATAGGTTTTATTTTGTCCATTCATACAGAAAGAGGACTATCCGTGTCGACTTATACAAAGAAGTAATGTTAGCACCCCGACTAGAGCCGATTCGATTTTCGGAAATAGGAGTTCGGTACTTTGTCGACTCATAATGCACAGAAGCTTTAGAATTCAGAGATTGCAGAATTTTAGGGTCTCGGCTCGAATAGGTTAAGTTTTCTATTATTATGTTAGGCGTTTTCAGATATTTCTTTAGTTCTATATTTTTACATCTATATTTTATTTTGAAGCCAGGAAGGTGCAAGTGCGGGTTGCGAAGAATTCCGAAAGGGAGATCGTGGCCCCGGCAACATGGCAACTAAAGGAACACGGGTGGGTTTTAATTAGTAAGAGTCTGACACGCCCTCCCGCTCCACCCAGAACGGGGGAAGTTATTTGATAATTTCCCACCCAACCAAAAAAAAAATTGGGATGTGCAAGTCCGGGCTTGCATCCCCTCCCGGCGCCCATGACTTTGATTGTAGAATATTCCAATCGTTTTTTTTCGTTCCAAGAAATATTCGCTATCGACCAGCTTAAGAAGAAATGTCAGGTTTTCCATTTCGATTTTACCTAATAAACCACAAGTGTACATACCTGTGTAACTTCTCAGCGAGTCGCTGCAGTCGCTCCAGTCGCCGTATCTCGTCGGTCAGGTCCCGCTCTCGCTCCTGCTGCGCCATCAGCAGTCGAGACCACGCCTGTTCTAACGCGTCTGGTCGTAGGGTCGGCTCGATGTCGCATTCGCCCACTGTTTCGAAGTATTTCTGGGGAAAGATTACGTTTTTGATTAGTATGGAAGCCTAGGAAATATTAAAAAGACGTCAGTCGAAGTCACGTGAAATCCTGCATCGCGCAAGCAGGGTTTACCGCGCGATCAGCATATATATAACTTCCCGACATCAATCGTCAGGCAGTAACCCATCAGACACGACACCCGTCTGATCGGAGGATCCTCCCTTTTCTATGGAAGATGAGTGAACTTTACACCCTGTTCCTCTTACCTCTACAAAAACATCTTTTTATTTATGGTTCCATCGTCTTGTGATATCAATATCATCACGTCTTTGTAGTTCCCCTTACTAATTTAATTCGACCTTGTTATTGATGGAAGAAAGATGATCCACAGACATTGGTGGTTATACAATATACACGCACATCACAAAACCACAAGTTTCATCCACTTCTATTATTGACAAAAACCGACAAAAATATTATGTATCTGTGAACATTTTATTCACATGAAGCAAGTGTACTATCGAACAAACGCATATTTGAGCAGTTATAAAACAAAATCCCGTGCACACGACCCTTTTTTTTCGTAGGTAAGCGTTACTATATCGCCCGAGCGCTGCAAGCAGAAATAGTCCTTACAGTGTATAGATATGCGTTTCTTCGATGCTCTTCCCTACCATTACCGCGCCACCCGGTCTACTCCCTGATATGCAATGACCTCTGTAGCCCCATGAAGCATGAGGCTCCAGGGGCTAGTGCAAATCTTGGGGTTCATTCGATTTATTGAGTCTAGTTAAACCACGCTGGGGTTCGATACATTTCAATCATTCATTCCTGAAGCAAGGAGGAGCTCGTGGCTAAGTAATAACAGCCGCACAGGTCGATCCACCAGGTTAAGCTACGCTTGCCGGGGTTGGTCCGTGGATGGGTGACCAACTTTACATATCGAAACTCCTCCGTGTCTCAGAAAGCACGTTTAACCGTTGGTCCCGGCTGTCATTCGTGGATCTTTGACAGTCGTTACGGGTCGTCAGAAGCCCGAAAGCCTGACAACCAGTCTTACCAAGGGGTATCGTATTACCCAGTTACTGGGTTGTAGAGGTCAGTTAGGCAGTCGCTCCATGTAAAATACTGGTATTCAGCTGCATCCGGTTAGACTGGAAGACGACCCCAATATAGTTGGGAAAAGGTTAGGCAGATTGATTCATGAAGCAAGTATACATTGTTAGGATCATAGCTCGTGGCGTCTTGTAATTTTTGCCTACCAAAGGTCATGAATTTATTTGTTTGTTTTTACAGTAAGAAGCAGGCTTTTTATTACATACCTCTAATTCCCTGTAATGATGGAAGAGTTTCTGTTTCTCCCTCTGTCGGAGCGGCACCTCTTCTTGGCGGAACCGCGTGCTCTCACTGAGCAGCTTCTTCATTTCGATCAAAGTTGACGGGAAAGCACGGTCCTGTAAAACAGAAGATGAGTTAATAAGGTATTCTTAGGCCTGGAGCATGCTGGTTAATTGAAATTATAAGAATAAGGGCGAGAAATAAAATGGAACCCCAATATACCTATTAAGTATTTATGTCCATTTAAAATAAACATGACAGGAGTATCTAAAACCCTTGCGATTTGTTAGAAAATTAGGAAGTGTACGTTACTTAAAGTTAACTGGTTTTTTTTCCGCTTCTGCCCGCGACTTCGTCCGCAAGACTATAACTTTCCTCAAGAATTGGGCTATCCAATGCAAAAATAATTTTTCAAATCCGACTGGTAGTTCCGGATATTACCCCTTACATACAAACTTACAAACAAACATACAAACATTCCTTTCATTTTTTTCCTATTTATAATATTAGTATAGACTAAAATAACGAGGAAATGTGAAAAAAATATTATATTTATTTATAAACTGGCTAATAGGCAGAAGGTCGCATGTCACCATTGAAAATAAGATACTCATTTATAAAGCTATAATCAAGCCGGTTTGGACATATGGCATAGAGTTATGGGGATCAGCAAAAAACTCTAATGTGGAGAATTTACAACGGTTCCAGAATAAGGCACTCAAAATAATAACCAATGCACCCCTATTTATCAGAACCAGTGAACTGCATGACTATACAGAAATGAAAACAGTTAAGGAGGAAGTCGAACACAGAGCAAAAGCATACAAAGACCGTATAAAAGCTCATACTAACACCCTAGCAACAGCGTTATGTGAACCAATAAACCACAGAAGGCTCAAAAGACAACACATATGGGACCTTGTTCACTAACAATTCCTAATTTAATAAGAGACAGCTTCCTCACTGGAGGAACAGTTCTCTTCTGTCAATAAACTCCCACAACAAATCTGCTAAGGGCTTCTCAAGCCGATCGCAAGATGATATTGGAGAAAAAAAAAATATATATTTATTTATAATATTATTATAAAAATATTGAGATGATGAAAATGGCAATACGATAACAACAACATTTGTACATGAAACTGTTATTTCCGTAAGTATTCTGAACAGTAAGTAGTTAGTGCTCAGAAGTTGCAAATTGGAAATATTGCTCTTGCAAGAATTTACAAACAGTAACACAACTTATGTTACTCTTGAACAAGTTCATGCTGCCCTAATAGCATTAAATGATTTTGTGGTCACGGCAAATGTTCTTTAGTTAATTTCATTTTTTTTTAATACTGATAACTGCACATACTACTGATATTTCATCAAATTAGCAATATTCATTAATAATATTAATATTGTATCACGCTTTTATTAAGCAAGAGGTGCCATCGTCGATTTTTATCAGTAAAAAATGATGATGTAGTTGCTTGAAATTTTATGTAGCCAACATGGCCGCCTGCAGCTCTGATGACATCTCGTAGATCATTCATTGTTAGAAATTGTCGCTAGTAGCCTGCCTACCTGCATGAGGGCGCACTTCTCGTGCAGCCAGGCGCGGTGCAGCGCGGCTTGCTCTGTATAAGCGGCGGCGCGGCGCTGCGACTCGGCGTCGAACAGCGGATGCACGGTCGGCGGCTCGGGGAACGTCTCGTAGAGGGACGAGATGTACGTGATGAGGGACTTCTCATCGGGCTCGTGGGTGTCCACATCTGAGGAGAGAAAGAAAAGAATTAAAATCTGTTGAAGGACCAAGTCTTGCACTTAAACAGCAACAAGTCCTCAACGTGTTTAATAGACACTGAAGAACCCTGTTGCCAATTTTGCTGACTGGTTTATCATTAGACAACAAAACTACAGTCGTTCTTGAGATCATTCAAGCTCTCTTTCGAGCGTTACATCGAGGTATACCAATGAAATCCATCCAGATATGCCATGCCATCAAGGTATACTAACAAGTATGCCGCCAGCAAATCGGTTTAGTCTTATAGAAAGTTCACAAGAAGGTGGATCAAAATACGTAACGACCAATCGAAAACTTCACAATGAAAAAAATAATCCTACTAAAACCCACGCCCTAAATAAAACTAGACGCACGGACAACTCGCAAACTTACAAAATTATAGCAATTAGTCGCACAATGACACGACAATCGCACAATAAAATCGCACACTCGAGGCTGCACCGATTATCCACGCCAAGTTGCATCGGCTTTGAAATGTAGATAATTATTCTTTTGTTTGTCACTATTTTACTTCGAAGGTGGCTCAAGTATTATTATTAAAATGTTATGTCTAAACAATCAATTGCGACAATATGCGGAACGGCCTAGGCCTCTTAGGACTTGCGATTCAGTATACCTTTTATTGGTGCTTCTAAAACTCAAACCATTTATTTCAATAGGGTAGTTTCCTAGGTAAAAAAATTAAAATTCTTTTTAGTCCGTCTTTCAGATAATAAAAAAATATTAGACACGTATTTTTTGCTTTATCATATTAATCAAAAATAACTTAGAAAACACGCATTAAAGTTGGGGAGTGGGGGCTCGCTACGTCACAACGTCGTATAAAATCTAGCACGGCGTGACGTCATGCCACATTTTAACTCAATGTATCGCCGTAATCTTTTGATTACGTTAAAAATAAAAAAAATACGTGTCCAATATTTTTTTATTTTCTGAAAGACGGACTAAAAAATAAAAAAAATTGGACACAGGCCTATTAAACCATTTACTAAGACTTGTCAAGGAATCGGTCAGTCAGAAAGATGAAGGTAGCTGTACATTCCGAAGCCTAAAAGTTGCTCTGAAGAACGGGCAAGAAACTTCATGGACACTTTTATGACCCAAGACAATTTCCACGAAAGCTCCGCTCCTATGCAGGTTATAAGCATAATATTGACATAGGCAGAAGTGCATCTACATTACACCCACATTTCGCCCCATTTTGTATTTTTAATGATCCTAAATTCCTAATAAATCAATAAACTTTTATCGATAACTACACAATCAGGGGCGAATACAAAAATTCTGCGCAAGAATTAAATTTTTATCCGATAATTATGTTAATGGCTAAGGTCATTGACTTGTGCCAAATATGCTATTCATAATGTTCCTATTAGAATTGGTATTCGCAAAACGTCGGTAATACATTTACTAGCATGAACGAGGATGAACCACAAGAATAGGATGCAGCACGTAAGAACCTTTAGTTTCTCCCTTCCCCATGGAAAAAAGGGGTGAGTTTAAGGGCCTATACTACCTCAAATGGCTTAACATGATCCTCCGTTATATCGAAAGCACTGCAACATTAATTTTGAAATAAATATATGTTAAAGTTAAGGATTAATGTTAAGTACTATGTTAGATGAAAACACGATTCCATAAAATTTTCTCGATAGAAAAAAATTCCAAAGTTACCTCCAAACCGAACAATAAACCGCTGGTATTCAAAAAATACTACAAATTAGATCATGAAATTTTGCATAATAACTGAACTAACTATAAAGCAGCGACTATGTTTTTTATTTTTTTTAAATTACCTTTATTTTCGCCGTAAAAAGCCATTACCTAAATTATTGGCGCCTCGGAGCCGCTAGCACCCCAATCCGTCTCGCTCTCACTCAGTCCGCGAGCAGTATGGTGCGAGCGAGATAAAAAGTGAATTTGAGCTGAGGTTGTATAGGCTCTTAAATGTACAAATGGGTATGTTATATCGACATATAAACATAATAAAATCAGAATCCAAATTTTTAAGCTATTGCATAGCTTTTATCGCGGGCTTTGAGCGCGGCGACCGAATCAAGAAATTCCGTAACGTAACGAAAATAAAACCTAACACCCCCCACTCCGCCTACCATGTAATGACGGTTCCCATGACAACGTGATGTTGTCATGGGAACGTAATTTTTGTTTTATGTCATCACGTCATCATCCCAAGTGTAGCGTTGACAAATAGGAAGTATGGAGGTTACAAATGCTATGCAATAGCTTTACCGCGGCAGTCCCCGAGTGCCACACGTTTTTTTTTAAAATGTTTTATCATGTTACGAGCGTTCATCCAAAAAGTTGGCAACGTCGCAAATAGCTGTCAATATTTACCTGTTTTGATTAATTTGGCAATATTACTGTATGGAAATAAGAAATATGGCTAACTAGTGAACTAGAATAATTAAATGCAATTTTATTATAACACTGAATTTGATGTTGTAACCGTTTTAGGTGTAAAAGAGGCATTTGGGAAGTTTCCAAATACTTTTTTTACATCTAAAACTAAATATTCGGTGTTACGATATTAATTATTGCATTTAATAATTCATATTTTTAGTTCACTAGTTAGCCATATTTCTTATTTCCATACAGTAATATTGCCAAATTAATCAAAACAGCGAAATATTTGACAGCTATCTGCGACATTACCCACTTTCTGTATAAACGCTCTTAAGAGATCGATAAACATCGCGTCGGTGGAATTTTGCTAGATAATTTTATTTGACCATGTATGGTTTTAAGAAAACTTGGCTCATTTTTCCACGTCAGTATCAAATCAACAGCAGCAGAGGTAGCCTAGTGGTGTGACCGTCGGACTGCCAAGTCATAGGTCTCGAGTTCGAACCCAAGGCACGCACCTCTGACTTTTCGGATTCATGTGCGTATTGTATAATTATCACTTGCTTCAAAAACGGTGAAGGAAAACATCGTAAGGAAACCGACATGCCTGAGAGATATTTCTCGACGGCATGTGAAGCCTAGTCAGAGGCCCATGGGCAGCTTTAAAACTTTGACACCAGGTTAGTCACTAACCACATGAAAAAAATATCAAATCAACATCAAACCATAAAAGTCCAACCACACTTGACTGCTGACGTCACAGATCACCTACTCTTGTCCAGCCGAATCGTGAACAATAGCTCGTAAACTACTCCAATTGAATGTGAACTGCGACCTGCCAATTGTATCGGCTAATAATTTAATATTGTCTGCTAGACTGATTCAATTCGTGATCATAATCTAATGGTGTAATTGGGTTTGTTACTATGCGGCTGACCTGTGAAAAGAATGGCCAGGAAGATATACTATATGCAATTCGCGCAACTTTGTTAACCGCCTCCATTTCTCACAATTTAACGGGCTCATTTCAGTGACATTATAATTCCACTGGACCCAGGCAGTGATATTGCAAGGCAGTAATATTTTGACAATTTCACTGTTTATGCAAGCCCGTTAAATTGTGAGAGGGTCAATGATTGGTCCGTTTCCAATGTCATGCCTTACTTCACTACATAGTATAAAACAAAGTCGCTTTCTCTGTCCCTATATCCCTATGTATGCTTAAATCTTTAAAACTACGCAACGGATTTTGATACGATTTTTTTTAATAGATAGAGTGATTGAAGAGGAAGGTTTATATGTATAATAACCCGGTTTATACCTGTGCGAAGCCGGGGCGGGTCGCTAGTATATCATAAAATGAATAAACTTCTACACGTTATTATGCAAATCTTAAGGCGATTGAAGAAGAGTTGACCAATCAAAACGCACGAAGACCCCACTACAAACTTGACTCATAATATACCTAGGATTATTATAAAATCACTACAGCGTTCCCGTGAAATTACAATAACAAGAAAAAAGTCCGTTAAATTGTAACAAATGGAGGCAGTTGACAAAGTTTCGTGCAAATATAATTTTACTAGTGAAATTATAATATCACTGGTTTGACAATATACCTGTGACGTATATAATGCGTCGGATTGAGAACTTCCTTATTTTGTTAAGTTGGTTTAAAAGATATTCGAACAAACGGACAGACAAACGGCGAAGGCTTCCTAACAGGGTTCCGTTTTCACCCTTTAGATACAGAACCGCTAGGCTATTGTTGCTTGCACTTGCACACGCGAATCTAAATTAGAGATGAGTCTAGAACTGTAGAACCTTGTTTAGTAAACTATCTTACTAGTAGTTCTGCAAACAGTAGACCTCGCGAGCACAAACTTTTGAAGTGAAAACTTCTTTAGACGCGTTGGACATTTTTTGAATGGGACTAAACCATTGATTTCGCGACACTGTAACGACACCAGCTTTTGACCATTAAAAAGACATCAACGCGTTGATTACCGCGGTACCGATTTTTTTCAAGTTTTCACTTCTGTCGGCACTCCCGGAGTGCCACTTTTTTTTTGCAACAATTAATATACCACTAAAGTTATTTAAAACGGGATATTTAACATGTTTTTTGTTTTTAAAAACTTTGTAAATATCCCGTTTTAAATAAGTTACGTAAACAATTAATCTGTCTAGCCTTGTCCCAACTATATTGGGGTCAGCTTCCAGTCTCACCGAATGCGGCTTACATGAAACGACTGCCTATAAAATCACCACAACCCAGTAACTGGGAAATACGATAACCCTTGATATAACTAGTATACTGACTGTCCTTAAAGTATCTACTGGCCATAAAGTAAACATTTTGTTAAAACTTCAAATTTAGGAAGTCTCAAAATAAAAGTTTCGCAAGAAAAGGCAACCGACCCACATTTTCCTGGTTGACATAATCAAGCATGTTGCTAAAACATTTCTAAAGAAACGTTGCAGTACAATTATGGTCAGTAATTACTTACTAATTACGATGCTCTAAAAATACCTTTACATATGTACTTTTACCAAGCTTTAAGTGGCTGAGAGTAGTGGTGGCTCAGTGGTAACGGCCGCGACTTACGAGTTGTAGGTCGTAGGTTCGAACCTTGACAGGCGCTTTACTTTGTGTAAATTATTTCATCACCACTGCTCTCAAAACAGTGAAGGAAAACATCGTGAGGAAACCGGCATGTTCTAGAACCAAAAATTCGAAGACATGTGACATCTACCAACCCGCACTGGGCCCGCGTGGTGGATTACGGCCCACTCCTTCTCACAGAGAGGCCTGTGTCCCAGCAGTGGAAACATTACAGGCTGATTATGCTAAATGCCCATCAACCGGGCACAAATCCAGACTCCCGAGATGCTTGCTACTGAGAAATTTCAGATAGAAAAATCAAATAACACTTTGCCCGACCCGGGATTCGAACCCAGGACCTCATGTTCAGCTGTAGTGCTTACGACCACTAGACCAACGAGGCAGTCAAAAGAAAAAACAAGAAAGAAAAAATAAATGAAAGAATAATCTCTTTAAAAAAAATTCGACTTCTATAAATCAAGGGTTCCGTATATCATATACCCTTCGGGTACGGAACCCTAAAAATGACAGCCAAGTTCGATGCGCAGTCTGATTTTATTCTCTCTTTTTTCTTTTATTGTTTCCGAAAGTTTTAATGAAAGAAAATGAATTCTAATTAAACCAGTATTTTTGTAAATAATTTACAAATTTTTATTGATGACGGATCGTCACGAAAATTTAACTCCAAATCAACGCTATAACATTTTTCCGGTAATCTTTTTCCTGCTGTTCGAAAACTCGTGCTCAAATAGATAAACAACAAAACTTTATGGCATTACAATCACGTCGTTCTTAAGAAAAAAAAAACATTTAAACTAAAGTCACCGACAACATAACGTACCTGAGATATTGAATTACCAAACTGACCTATTGTGAACAATGACAAAAGGACATTAAATTATCTCTTACAGAGGATCGAGTAACACACTTCTTCAAAATCATAATTCCGTATAATGAATGACTGAAATCGCCATCAGGCAGTGACCTAGCGTAGTGAAAAGCGACTCTTGCTACGACACAATAAAGTGCAATTCAGGTCGCACAGCGCTGATTACCTACAGTTATATTCACCTAAAAGTTGCCTCTCTTTGTATCGCGTAACTCTTAGATCTTTTGACTACGTAACTCTCACTGAATTGGCCCAAAACTCGAGCCCGCCGCGTACTTGTAGCTTCATACCTAAAATGTGGAGTGAACCATCTGTATGGTTCTATGGTAGTGATCAATACTCGTTCCTTATCATCACTATGAGAAAAGGCATTTGCTTTACAGAGACGGTTACAGGCAAACATTGTAATTTAAACCTTTAGTTGATGAAATAAACATTTTTTTTTTTTTTATGGCAATGTGCAGTAGAGCAGTAATTGGCTTGCAGGTATTATATAGGTGGAAGGTGTATATAACTCACCTTCGGGGTCCAGTAGTCTGGTAACTCCATACTCCTTCTCGACTACGTGGAAGGCTGTCTCCAAACGCTCACGGACTTGTCTTGACCTATGAAATACAAAGTCAATAAATCAAATTCAGGTAGTGACAAAATCTTCATGTCATTAGTTTGACGTCGATTAGTAAATAGCAAATTACCTAGCTCTTAAACTAAATTTATTTTATTTATTTCTTTTCTTTCTTAAATTGCTTAGGTATTAAACAGGTGCGAAATAATAGTTTCGCCCAAAGTCAATTGATACTGCAGTCATAAACCGTAAAAACCGCTGTTTTGTTTAATGAATGAACCTTTAAAACTCCTATGAGAGCATTCTGGAAATGGTTTCTAATTCTTTTTTTTTTGTTGCCCATTTCATAGTTGACCTCTGAGATCGTAACTACTTAACCGGGCTTTCCTGTGGGTGCCTTAAACTGCTATACTTAAAGCTTCCAGCCAAGGCGTAATACTACTTATACTAGGCCACGCTCGCTAAGGGCACCCCTTGTGGGGTACGAACCTCGGCTTAGGGCATCGCTGGGGGGACGACAGCAAGATGGGACATGCTGGATCAAATCTGGATGATTATTATTATTTGGGGAATTTAAAGCTACAGGCTCAGCTTTGACGCGGGCTGGCGCTATCGTTGTCGAACAAGGCTCGGGGGGTTCTAATTCAATCTTTCCCATTCATTTTATAGGAATTGTAGCCGCTGCCATTTAAATCAAGGGCTTCAAGGATATTCAAGATCTCGTAGGGCTAGAAATATAACTGACAATTACCTGATATTACGCCAGTCTATCAGATCAGGACGGTTCCTATGTATGAGTGCATTGAAGGCCAGACCGTCGCGCCAAGATGACGTGAAGTCTGCAACCCTAACGCCAGGGTATTTAGCAGTGGAGCGTCGAGCCCAGCTCAGTAGGGCTTCACGGGCTGTCACGTTAGCTTCCTGACCGATCACGATGTCGGATATCTGGGGGAGAAGAAGAATGATTGGTTAGATTTTGAAAAACAAAAGAAAAACGATAATTCTGTTCTAAAAATAAAATTGCTTAAAAAGAAAATAAGCGACGAACTTGGCTTGAACTTTTTGTGCGTGATTTTCTGAAGATCGCTTTTTGTTTTATTGTAACTAAGACACGTTTTTAATTGATCATGTCTGCTTTAATTTCTTTTAAATTAATTAACGTAACATTTCAGAAAAGTAACCGTTGATTTTTAGATGTCGTTAAACAAAAATGCGACAGTTTCGTAAAATTAAAGTAAGATTTTCAAATTAAAAGCTTATTTAAGCCATATACGCAGAAAATTGTACCTTAACACAAAGTAATAGAGTACATTATTCTTTGATAATTGACTTATATTTCCTCTGTACCGAGTAAAATATGAAAGACCGTAAAATAGAACAGTATCTAAGTCGATTGTATCGCGAAAATTTTACAACACGTGAGAATACATCCAATTAAGCCATTACCAACAAAGCCTAGTTAAAATATTTGCACTCTCATTGCAATTTCAGTCTTAAACGAAAGTGATAGAGTTGATAATAGATGGATAAGTTAGGAAACTATGATTGAGCAGTTTGTGTTGTGAGATTATTATCTTGATTACGATTTAAATATTATGTTGTAGTCAATCTTGTAGATTGAAGATATGCCAACTTTCCTATGAAGGTTGAATAGAGAAATGATATTCTTATTTAATTTAAAATTACGTAATGATGAAGCAGCTTCTGACAAGATGAAAATCTGCAATTACCAAGACATAGATACAAAATCTTTAGAAATATAATTTTATGATAGTTTCTAACATCGACGCACCGATTTCTTGGGGATCTCGTCTTAAATTTTGTTGTGAGTAGTTCAGGAACCATATTGGACTCAAAGACGGTGACATTATTAGAGTAACTTTATCTAATGAAGCTTAAGAGTCTTTAATAGGTACATCAAATAGCTTAGCATGATCCTCCGTTAAATCTAAAATACTGCAGCATTAATTTTGAAATAAATATATGGTATAGTTGAGGAATAATGTTAAGTGCTATGTTTGACGAAAACACGATTGCATAAAATTTTCTCGACATAAAAAAATTACAAAGTTACATTCAAACCGAAGAATAAATCGCTAGTACTTACCAAATAAATACTTAAAATTACTGCATAATAACTATAAAGCAGATAACATGTTTTTTTATTTTTACGGTAAAAAGAAATTACCTAAACTATTGGCGCCTTGGAGCCTTCTCCGTGCCGCTTATTCTCGCTCTAACTCAGTCCGCGAGCAGTAGTGTGCGAGCGAGATAAAGAGTGAGTTTGAGCTGAGGTATTATGGACTCTTAGTGAAATTTAGGATTGTTCTCGAGTAGAGGAGTCAGAAACCACAAAGTTCATAAGCTACATCATCATTATCAGCCTAAACTAAAAACTTCCACTGCTGGACAATGGACAATTCCCAAACATGATCACTAGTATACAAAGTTCGATCTTATGCTTCCCATATCCTCACATCAATAAAAAAAATCCTTTGTAAATTATAATCAATGTGCTGCAAAACACATTCTATCTCTCTCTCTCTCGCCTCTATATCCCATACAATTAAATGAGCAATTCATAATCACGTTCTCGAAAACGGCTTTAACGATTTCGATGAAAGTTGTAATATAGGAGTTTACGGGGGCGAAAATTCGATCTAACTAGGTCTTATCTCGGGAATGTGATACAATGTTGGTATACCTAGACGATATGTTTATCTATTTTCACCCGAGCAGAGTTCGGTCGACCAGATACTGAGCCTAATAGTCCGTGTCAATGAACAACCTAAACATGACACTAAATACTCAACAAATATCATCATTACAAATATAAAGTTTCAGTGAAAGTGAGTCCAGTTCAACGCACAGTCTGGCTGACATCCAGCCCCAATAATAGACTGGAAGTATGAGGAAATGCGTCTAGCGATGTATTAGTGGGCCAGTGTGTTTATTGGTGGCTGGACCACGTCATGTTTGAGTTTGGAGAAGAGTCAATACTGAGTGATACCAAATAGCTTTTATAATTTTATCTAACTAGCCTGTATGGTCCTATTGAAGAGAAAAGGCCTCCCTCTCCTGTTTCCACAGAATTCTGTCCTTTATAAAAAATAGTGGCACTCCGGGAGTACCGACAGAAGTAAAAACTTGACCAATTTTATTGTGCAGGAAATACTTATCTTTTTTTAAGTCGGTAAAAAAAGGGAAATGTCAATCATGTCGTTGTCATGTCTCAATGTTTGGAATGTCATTAATCCCAAAAAAAATGTATCGCGCGTTGATGTCTTTTTAATGGTCAAAAGCTGGTGTCGGTAACAGTGTCGCGAGTTCAATTGTTTTTTCCCATTTCAAAAATGCCGAACGCGCTTAAAGAAGTTTTCACTTCAATAAACTAGAGCTTTTCCAGAAGACACTTAAAAAAAGCAAATTTGAGAAGACTAAGTAATGAAAAAGAAGACTAAGCTAAGAAACAGACCTTTAATTGGTAATTTAACCTTTAATTACCATTAGTAGGTAGTCATTTCAATCAACTGTAATGAAACGCTATTCCTAAGCTAATATGCTATGCAGGTGATCACCATCCTCCAAACTTATGACATCAAAACAGTTTGCTCGACTTTCAGATCCGCTTACTATGGTTACGAGAACTTCAATCTTGTTCAACATTAATTTATTTCAGGCAAAAAATCACAATTGTACTAGAATTGAGCACTGAACCGATTCATAAATCCGCGTAAGAAACTTCGACATTTTCATTTTGACCAAAAATCACCGTTATTGACAAAACTCATTGAAACCACGAAAGCAGAAGTTCCTCTTTAAACAAAGTTAGATGAAAACTATTGTTTACGAATTTACGACGCATATACAAGCTTATTTCTGATAGCAGTGTACCCACTTAGTTCCAATTTTATCCATAACGATGATTTTCAGTTTCTAAAAGCCTAACCAAGGCACTTCATACCACATGTTTTCTTTTGTGAACAAATCACACAGTGATTGATATGATTTCAACCAATCATAAAGATTAATGCAAAATCATGGAAACCTAGAAGAGAAGGTTACGGCTAATTCTGTCAAAGGAGCTAGTGAACCTTCTGACTAACCATTCAGTATAGGTACTAGTCAATATCAAAACTATAGCGGGTTCAACGAACTGTTTGGCGTTGAAACGATTCGATGAGCAACTGAATGCAACTGTGACGGAATTGGTCCAAACGACCTTATTCCGAACAATTACGTATTAAAGGAAACTAATCGGTAATGCGGAGCCGCTATACAATAGAACTGCTATAGTGTTGATTAGGAGGAAGCGAAAGAAGTTGCTGAAGATAATTTTATTAATCTGAATGTGCTCAAAATGGAACATAATCAAAAGCAGGTGGCAAACCATTGATAATAGAAAATAAATAGACATAGGCAAGTAAATAATAAAAAAGACTGAAGTTACAACCAAGCAAGCCAAGTCACTACTGCACTTAGGAATCAAGTCATATTGAAATAATCAGAATTCAAGGTCAAACAAACAAAAACCTATTCTATTAAAACCATATCCAATAAGTAATCATCACTGACCGTCACTTTTATAATAAAACACTTGTGTACAGCAAACATGAGAATAAAAAAATGTCTTTATATATACAGAGCTATGTACAAAAGAAAACTTTTTGTTTACGTGACAAATTCGCGACGGCACGCTATTGTGTGAGCTGTGAATGAGATTCTTCTATGAGCATTTTTTTAATACATGAACTGTCATAACAACAATATCTTGTCTCTTCATATTGTGAAGACTGATGGATGATCTAGCAAGATAGGGGTCAACTGGAAGATACATCGGATCTGGTTCCAAGTAGCTGATTTAACGTTGGTATATCCCTTGCAGTTACGACACGGAAACCCCTTTTCATCAAGCGGATGGTGGCTCTATTTCATAAGTTATTACTTAAGAAAATGGCAACCATGTGTCACCGACTTGACTTGGAAGGTGACAAATTGGATGTGGTGGCGCAATATGAAAACTACGTCCTATTAGCAGACTAATGCCAGTTGCAGCATTGGATTACAAAACACGCCTGTCTCAAAACGTAGCTCCCATAGCAATTTGTCTAAAACTACGATTTGGCAAAGGCATTTGAGACGGCGTTACGAAAAAGGGAATTGACAGTTTCCTAAAAATCCTAATAAGGATTAATTACAGATTGGCGTCTGTCTGGGTAAATAACTTAGATTGGTAATTTCCTAGAAGTAAGGAATTAGTACGAAAGAGTTAAAAGACATTAAATCACCATACATGCCGAATGTTAACGTGTGCATTCTCTGAACCAATGAGTGAAAATAAGATGTTAATTTATTTCTTCCGAATAAAATAGCAAATAGCTGATCTCACATTGGGAATTATTTACGTGTTATGTTCTGATTAAATTAAACGATATAAAGAAACAAAGCAGTAACATTGCAGACACTAGAACAATCATAATCGACAATTACATTATCTAGCTCAAACATATTTACAGCAGAATCGAATAGGCCTCAGAGTTCAGAATCGAAATGAATTTAAATCAAATTAAGTCTTAAATTTATTGTACTCTCCAAATATATACAAGTGTATGATATATATACAAGCATTTAAATTGAGCTCCTTGCGATTTGATAATTTAAAATTTATTCTGTTGGAAATATTTCAATAACCATCTACTTCTTCCCATATAAAGATGCCCATACTTAAAGTATCCATGCTGGGTCAAGTTCCCATGGGCATTGGATCTGGTCCGCCTCCTGACCTTATACATCATTTGAGACGTGTTAGTGAACAAGTTTCACATGTTTGACCTTGCGTGACATGGTACATATTTCGTACTGACATTTTGAAGAGTATAATTATAGTGATTTAAGGCGAAGAATTTGTAACAAGAAATGTTTGAAATAGATTTTTTGTGAGATCGGAAGATTGGTAATCTGAGCTACTCGTCTATGTGTGTATACTATACTGCTAAATTATAATGTATCCTAAGATTCACAGGTTCACTTGGTTTAAACTTAGTGGTCGTGCGAAGTGTGTTAGTAACTACTGCTGTATGAACTCCGCAACCTTTAGGGAAACTATTAATTTATAGAACGGTGTTATCAATGGAATAATCTGTATTTATATTATGATCAGCTTGATAATTTATTAAGTGTCGATGACACTTTATCGTGGGAATATACAAATTTATATACAGATTTTTGAAAATTGTTAGTAAACTTCTTCCTTTTACTTTTACCTGTTTGTTGTTTTAGAAAATTTGGTTTCATCGAAAGGTTTATTAAAGTATTAGGTATTCCATGGGAAAACAATGAAGGCCATTCAATCTGAGAGTTTAGAGAAAAGTGGTATTTAGTGACAAATTCTGGAAATTTCTCAAAATAACATGAAAATTGGGTTTTCTCGATTCCCATGAATTTTCGCCTAGACTTTATGGGGTGCTTAATTGTTGCAAATGGGTCACACTATCACGTCCTGGAAGGAATACGTCAAATTACCAGTCACCCTATAGACAGAAACTTTGTCGAAATTGCGAAGAATGCAAAATAAACACATGCAAACAAAATGCAACAATGTAAAACCAGTAGCGAAGTAAAATTAGTAAAATCAAGAAAGTACAATCATCGTGTTCATTGGCTTGGCCCACGGGAATCAGTCCATGAAAGCATAGCTATGCATGTTTGTACAACTTTCGCTCATGCTAATCGTACGTGTAAATATTGTAGTAGCTGGATTGATTGGAAAATAATCCAAGGTAAATTCAAACTAAAAAGTCCTCTATGTAGATTTCCCATAGTACCTAGTAACCCTTCAATGTAACTTAACAAAATAAATTAGAAATTGCAAAAATATATGTGCGTAGACACTACCACAGAAAATCTTAAATCAGTAAAAGAAACAAAATTCGTAACTCTTTGCACTCACAAGATCAATGTAATGCTTAAGTTACATAAACATGATAACCAAAATTATTCTAAACCCTACTTGTCTTAATTATCATTCGATTTTCGTCCATATCACTGTCAAAATAAGGAAAGATATGTTTTTATTGGTGTGTAAAGTTAAGTTGGCAAGGCGTGGGCGGTTGGCCGAGGCTGTGGAATCCATGATGTCATACAGACGGTGTCAGGGTCTTTACTTAGTCTACACTTATTTTATTAACAATTTGTATCTTTAATGGATTTAACGGAAGCCTTTGAGTGCAAATTGAATTCAGTGTTTAGAAATATTAGAATTGATTTTGGCTTTTCTTTGAGAAGAATTGTTTGGTAACAAAGAAGCAATTTTACCAAAGTCAAAAACATCTTCGAGCGTGTTAGCGATACAATTCCTGGATTAGCGGTAGGTAATAATAGCAGAACTCAGGCGAATCTACGAAGCGTAACAGGATTTTTGGAAAACCAGGTACATCATTAGTCAACATCTGATGAAATTGAGTATATACGACTCACGACTTAGTGTTAAGTAAGAAAGCTTTTGTAAGAGATTCTTACTAACAGGATGCTATTCAAATTTTAATAAGGACGTAAGGCATAAAGAATCAATGTAAGCTGTAGTAATGCTATCTACAACAGACTATAATTCTCGCAATCATGTGTAAAACAAATCTAGTAAATGTTCTTACTCTCCCAAATCAAAATGTAAATCAATTCTTCCGTCCCACTTTCCAGGTTAACATCATCATAAATTGATTCTACAGCTTATACTATGTAAACTCAATAAGACTGTGTAATATGTTTAAGTTATGTAAATACCTTGAAGTTATTGCGGGGTTATGTACACAAATGATTACTTGTTATAAGTGAGAGTATATTTATCGTCTGTTTTCATTTTATGTTAAGTATTGAAAATTCTCCCATTACTTAAATAGAAAACTGCAATAAGGGATTTATGTCTTGAATAAATACCTTATTACTTGATTTAAAGAGTTTAACGAGCTTTCTCTTGCCACTTTTTTGTGTATTGCCAGTATTATGTATCTTTAAGAATATGTTGCCATTTATTTTTTTAAGAGACTCAACTTCAAGGTTTTTAAATACCAAGGAGGTTATTTACACCAAACAATATGGTCCAAGTTAAAACCAAGATATAGATTATAATAAATCACCGCGATGAGTAACCTTTTCAACTTAGAAGGAATAATATCCTTTGTTCTGCATACAACGGCCATATTATAAATTCTGATGGTATCAGTATTCAAAATGCTCAGTGTTGGAGAAACGATGATTTCATGGTCGAAAAAAGTGGCGAAGATGACCTAAGCGAAGCGAGAATTGGATGAAACAAAGTGGAAAAAAATTATAATGATTACATCTGCAGAGTTTAATTTTAAATTGGAACTTTAAGCTTTACTCCGGAAAACGCAGGATTTCTTACGAAAGAGGTAAAATTACTTAGCTTCTGCTAGCTTTATTTATTGGATTTCTGTTGGTATATTTAAACATTAATAATAAACTGCATTACTAGGTACTTCGTAACTATTACCGACTGTTATTGGTAGTTTATTATAGATTCGTCGCACCTATATAATTATGGTTTGCTATAAATATCTTCAAAGTATCATCGTTTCTTACGTATAGTTCTTGGAATTGGCCAATGACTATATTTATTGCCTGTAAGTCAGTAGGATTCGAACCTTGTTTGAAAACTAGTAATAAATCAATTTATATGTCAATGTTACGACAAGTCGATTTCCTGTCTACACTTTAAATGGCAGGATTTAATAGAAGGTAAATTGCTCTATAGGATACATCTAGAGATCAATCTTTGATTTTTAAATACACAGTTATATCCTCAATGACATTGCTAAACGTCAAAATATGATATTTTCTATGTTACACCCATTAAGAAAGAAAGATATCACTAAAACATTTAAAAAATAATTGGGTATTATAATATCATTACTGTCGGTACAATATCGATAAACTATATCGATAAAATTATATCCCGACATGATACCATACAATTAATTCGTGTAAAACAAGCTCCGTGAGTACCAGTAACAATATTAATATCAGCCGTAATTAGAACCGTATCTTAATCCATATCAATGACTTAAAGTATATCAAAAGTGGCCGCTATTGGCCGTCGAATCTTAATGAAACCGTACGGTCATGGTCTAAGAAACAACCAAATTATATCTGCGATCTTAAAAATGCCATCTTTATATCCACCCGAAGAAAGAAGGTGGAAGTTCGTAGATGCGACGGTAAAATTAAGTTTGTCAACGGTTTGCGGTTTGCCCACAAAAATGAATAGTACAAATAGTGTTTCTGTGAATTATGGGAAACAGTTTTTGTTGTTTGAATCACAGGTATTATTAGAATTGAGATTAGTGTAATACAACATAATAGTTACATTTTGATTGTTTTCTGGTTTTATTGCTTCAATTTTTTTTCATACTAACCAAAGTATTGTGGTAAACAAATTCACACGTTGTCTTTTGTTTTCGCTTTGCCATGTTTGGTTGCTTTTATTTGTGGCGCCTTACCAAATCTTATCAACTTCAAACAGAACATTATTTGCCAAAACACAAAGATTTTAAAAGTCAATATCTACATCCTATATAACTTCCGCTAGAACACCTAAAATACTAAAATATCCGAATCTGAGTTTTAGTCTGAGCCACAAATATAATTTGCAAGAAATGAAAGATCAAAATCTCGGTGGTTTATTTTCTTTAACATTCATAAAATTTATGAAACAAAAAACTTTGCCCAAATTTCTGAGAACAGAATTATCGTAATACAACCTACTGTATGAGCACAGAATAGTACAGAAGGTCGACGCCACATATTACTAGCGAAAACCTTCGCACGCACACATACGCGTACGTACGGCGATCTCAAAAGAATGTAAGTCGCGCTCGCAATTGCACTTGTACTCGCTGTACATGAAGCGTGTCATGTATGCATGTCTTTTCGCTCGTTGTACAGAGCCGACCTTCTGTACCTACCTATTCTGTGGTATAAGGTTGGGCGCTCCAAGATCCTATCACGATATTTAGAACGGTATTTGGGGCTCCATTTCGCTCAATCTTGTCTGCGTAAAATATCATCAGGTCTTTCAATTTGTTCGGCTGATTTTCTACGAAGATTACGTTAGATTGGTGTGAATATTGGGGTTGATAGTTTAGACCAGTTATAAATGAATTGTTATGAAAGTCGACTGGCATAGTGATGGTTTTATCTTATTCTTGAACAAATGGGTTCTCCTATTGTACTGAATACCTAATCAGAATTCGTGAATGGGACCTCTTTACTTGAGTGTTATTCTTTTCTCTATTCTGAGGACACAATATAGTCAAAAATAATTCATTCATTATATGTTAAGATTTTTGTCATTGTCAAGCATTTCATTTTCATTTCCCACGTCCGATAAAATCTAAAACCAACCTCAAAGAGGCTACCGAAATAATACAGACAAAGGAAAGTGAATGCTGTACATACAAAAAGATATTCAGACGCGTTAAATTTATCTCCGGGTATGATTGATCCAATCGATGTATTTCTGTTCAGCATTGAACTTCAAGACTCAAGTATTGAGGGCAACGAACCTATTGAATTGTTTTTATCCATCAATTACAGTATAGATACTATTGTGCAAATGCTTGAATAGACACGAAACTAATCGGAGTGAGAGTTTGTTTTTTATACTTATTCTATTCTGTGTACGGAAAGGGCTATCAGGATTGGACACAGCATGACTGATAACTAAAGTACAGCTTGAATTAAGAAGCCATACCTTAGAGAATGTAGAGGTGCCAAAGAAAGGAGCTTACGCAACTCCCTGGTATAATATCAAACGGAGGTTTGAAGTTTATACACGAGTAAAATCACGGTCAAAAGCTACTTGGTAGCTTCTTCAATACCCTTGAGACAGATAAGGTAAGTAAGATCAGTATTCTACAAGAGTAAAACTAACCAACACCTCGTAGCGAAGAATTGACAGACAGGTTGTAACAGTCTGTCAACTAACTCGTATGCACTTTTGCAATATGTTGTAACTCTTGCCTCCTACGCTGCACTGAATTGACTCCGTTAGTACCAGGAGTGCATAATCAACTAGGCGTCAGCTGCAACCAGTATTGGAGACTTCGTGACAAGCTAAGAGCATGTCTAGACGGAGCGGTTGAGTTAATCAACTTATCGGGAGTGCTTGTTGCCGAGCTTGATAAGGGGCGTGAACATTTAGATTGGAAATTACTGCAGTGTGAAATACAGTTAGTAAGTACTAGACTTGGAAAAAGCTACTCAGACACTCGTGTGGATTAAGAGAGAAATTTCAATTTGTTTCTCCGAAAATAATAAAGCGCACTTAAACACCACCACCTCTGCAAAATGTTATCAATAATGTATTTGGTTCCGGGAGATTTAGGACATGAGTTAAGGAAATATCGGAGAATCTGCTAGAATAGGGGTTTTAATACGTCAACGCCTGTTTATGGAGGAAGACAAACAAACAGAACTTTCTTTACATGACTGCAATTCCGTTAGTACCAGGGCACCATAATCAACTAGGCTGCTCTAAATAAATATCAGTGGCGTGGATTTGGTTCGTGAGGCGCGCTCGTGATCGACCGATAAGTATCTGCCCACGAATGGTACGTCACTACTACACAGGAAATACTTAGTAGCAAGAGTGACATGCGAACTAAAAGTTAATAGAAAATTATAGAATCCAGTAACACGACAGTAATCAATAAAGAAAATTACTTTTACGAACCTGTACTTACACGAGCGCCGACTTGCAAGGGACGACTATAATAAAAAGCATACCCTTCTAGCTATGCTATGAAGTCCTGGTACCACTTATTAGCGTTAGTAATGCCAAGCGACAACTACCAACGCTTCAAATGTAGCAAGGTCGAAATTGACCCAACAAACATCACATAGATGACCTTACATTTAAAATTCGCGACGCATATGGTATAAGATAACATAAAACTTTTACTAGAACCTACGTCGTGCTACTGGAATTGACATGTACACGGACAATGTAGCAACATCCTTTGGGGCCAAGGTTTGCCTAGACAGGCTCAAAAACTGCAAGGAGTGCCAAACGTGACCGTTTTAGATAAGTTCAGACTGACCTCTGTACAAACTAGACGTACCGACAAACGGGTTAAAAGGTAATAAAATGGATTTTGTAAATCTCCTTTTAAGGTAGTCTTCAATGAGTGTTTTTTTTTAAAATGTTATGTTTTCATCATTACCATTTAGAAGTGAGGGTGACATCAGATAGAACGTCATCATTTGTCATTAGACTTATGATGATAGTGTTGAAGATATAAATTTTGCAGCCACTGCACATAAACTTCAAGCTAAACATCCAAGTCTAAATTCCTGACATCTTTCACACAATTCAATAAACTTCCATAAAATGAAGGTCATCTTCTTTCCCATCAAGATGTAATTAAGAATCCTCACAACACAACGGCCTGTCGGTATTGTATCGAAGATTTAATACTATCTCATTCTTCACACACCACTTATGCTAATGCGTTTACAGGCCATAAACCGTCCGTGTATACAGCCTAACGATGCGAAAACAGTCGAATACGGATCAGTTACCACGGATTGTCTAATTGGTAATAAAAAATGGTAGAAGTAACTAAGCAATAAAAGTAAATCAAAAAGATGACGATGATAAATACAGCTATTACTGCATAGAAACAATACACAAAGCGAACTTAGAACAATAAAGATACTTTTTCTTCACGATCAAAATATTATGAAACAACTAACCAACTTACACTTATAATTATGAGTCAGAAAATTACTGATCCTATCGCTGAAAACAGATTTATTTTTTAAATAAAACCAAAAGTAGAAAACACAAAATATAACGCAGATCAACACATCATTAAAGACAAAACATTCGAAGCTGCTACCAAAACAATTGACCAATTACATGACACGTATGCAAGTGAAAGACCGGCACATTCAGAAAGACAGCTGATCGTCGGTAGATAGACTGGGAACCCTCCGTTCCCTCCATTGTTGGAACCTGAAGAATCGCCCGATTGTTAGCCTTATCTACTGCGTGTATTAAATGATGTTCTTGTGCTTTGAGCTGTACTTTAAGTTTTAAGTGATGGTTTGGTTACATCTTGATGTAACGTTGACAGGGTTTTCTTGGTAGGTAAATGCAGTTTTGATGAAAGAAGGGTATTGAATATCTAATTTGCAATCATTTATTCTTTCAGAAAGTGCAAGACTTTAGTGCCAGCCTTGAGAATGAGTTAGTAAATGATGAACGGCTAAACAATGAAGAGATTGTATTAAAAGAAAAATATATTGCCTTTAAAAAGCATCTACGTGAATCGAAACATTTAAGTTACAAACTAAACAACTCATCTAAAAGTGCTTCACTGACTAGTGCATTAGCAACTAATGCAAATAAATACAAACACTTAACATCCAGATAAACCCATAAAATAAAGCATAAAACACAAACGATCATACATTATCGACAGTCCTGACCAATGAGATCATGTCTCCGTTGACATCATGCCCATATAAGGACAGCAGTACAGTGCGAACAAAAAGTTAAAAGAAATACATGTAGGAGTTAACATATTTATAGCTATGATATACGGATATGAAGATTTAGTAGTAAAAACAATGGAGGTTTTAATTGTAAGGTTTGAAGATTCAATCTGGGAAATGAATGTGTCTGGTTCCGTGCACATTGAAGGTGTGGGGAAAGATTTAGTGGCCAATTTAAAGGTTGGAACTTGAGAATAATTTACACTAGCGGCAGCATACACGCATATATGAATTCTTTCATCGAAAAAATACTTATATTTTTCAATATACATATTTCGAATCCATATATAAAGACCAAATCGGAGACTAAAAATAAGCAAAATAATAATATTCGTACTAGAATCCAGAATAACTGTATTTCGCAGCTGTTTGCAATCATCACTTATTTACCAAGAAACGTCTCAGTTCCAGTAACTTGAATTTAGCAGTTTTCGCATTATCGCTATTATTATACACTTTATTAAGCTTAACTGGAAGCCTTTACTTATTTGGAAATTTAATACGCAGAACGCGAATTTATGTCGTGCCGATATTGGTTGGTAGCTTGAGGTTTTTGTATTATTTTGCGTCTAGCCAATATGTGCTGCTAGGAAATGAATAAAAAGGAACATTTATGACGTTTTCAATGCATGCAATTTGGGCCATCCAAATATGGTAGTACCAAATTTTAACATGACCATTGACCAGCAATAACTTGGAAAGCTTAACGCTGTATTTAACCCGGCACAAAAGACATTCTCCAATACAGTTAGAATGACATCATGTGTGAAACCAGCAGGATCTCACCAGAGCATACCATATACAGAATTCTAGTTCCTCAGCATTAACGGTACCTACACATGTGAGAAGATTTAGTATTCTAAGATAAACTGACACTTTAGTGGGACTGTAAAATGAGGATTAAGATTAATGTAAGGATGAGCAAAAACAAGAGCGGAAGTCGCAACGGATATCGTCTGTTAAGTGCCGAGAAGTCAATCAAAGTCAAATTAAAGACGTAAAGAGGACAACGCTAATAGAGATACAGATTTTTTTGTATGTCTCATGTATGGATTATTGATGAATAGACTTAAGGATGGAATATGCTTGAGACTGATAAAAGGCAATCCGTAAAGCTTGCAAAGATGACGGACTTAGCAATGTTTGAACAACTTATTCAACAACATAGATTATTGGCAAAGGATAAATACAAAATCTATTTTTTATTAGATCAGTGCAAATCAGACTTGAAAATACCGTTCTTCAAACTTTCAAACAAAGCACTGACAAAATACTCTTGAACTCGGATAAAATAATTAAAATATCTATAGACAAAAATTTATATGACAACATAAATGTTCTGAGATCATTAAACTAGATTAAAACGGAAAACTAAATTAACGGTGAACCAATAAATATAGCCAGTGATGTCATGGGCAACGGAAACTGTTCTAGGTGGGCTAAAATTTGCATGTTTTACGGATATTTCAACCAGTTTCGAGTTGAGGACAACATAAGGAGTTATAGAAGAGCAACTCCGAGCAACAGTTTGTAATTAACTGTCCAACAAGACTGAACCAAAAAACCTCAAGGCAGGATGTGATATAGTGCATTAAGATTGAGTCTATAAACTGTTGCCTAGACTACAGATAACTTTTAATGAAGATTTGGAAGTAGCTTTGGGTATAACAATGACAACAGTCGAACTGATAAAACTATACACAATATGGCGCTACTGACGTCTCTTCTAACACAAGCGTATTTAGTATATTCAAAGAATAATAACTTTTACTACGTAGTATAGTAAAAAATAATACCGTACAATATAACCAGCAAGCTTTCAATCTGCTTAGCCTTTTTACAACTATGTTGGAGTCGGCTTTAACCAGTAAGCTTTATTTAATAAAAATGCTTAGGAGTCACGGCATCTTTAAAATACTGGTCCTATTTATTTTAATTTGATCGCTATAAATGGACCATAACATGCTGTTTAATTCAGTGCCGGCGTTAATATCCTTAATCTCCATATCCTTATCAAATTAAGTGGCACTTCTGTTACTCCTACATTTGCAACTCAAGTGACTGACATGTCTACTGCAGTTTCTCAGAATTTGCAGCTTGATAGCTTGGTTAATCGGTACTTCAGAATATAATGTTTCTTGTCTTATGTCGCCGCAAAAAATGTTGGTTTGTGAACGTGCAGAATGTGTGATCAAAGATTAGGTTTGTTATGTACAGTTTTTAAGGCTTCCGTGTGAATGGTGGTCGCATTTTTAAATAGCTGAAGCAGTCGTCAAAGGAATGGAGACACGTACCTCTAAACCGTTTAGCATTGCAGAAAGATAAAGCTGGATGAAGATAATTTTAGCAAAATAAATTACGTTACGTTTGATGAATTCGGTCTTGCAAACATATTAAATATACGTCGCTTGGGGGATGGCTATGACCAGCATGGACATAGGTTTGGCCGACCGTATGCGGACGTTTTTCGGCGGATATAGTGAAAATAACTCTGATACAAAGTTAATAAGTATGAACAAATTTAACCACTAGCCTGAACTCAAATGACTAAATTCGACACATGCAAATCTACATATTATCGAATTCAACATGCAACGATACATTACTTTGATTTAATTTTAAAAATATATCAATTTTGTTATAATTCATTTTACAGTTTTTAACACAGCTAACTGTTTACATTAGGTACTAAATTAAAAGACTAACTAACTATCTGTATAAATAAAAATATTAAAAACAAAACGACACTTAGGCGTCAAAGTATTCGTCCGCATCGGTGTCATCCGGAAACTTACCCAGTAGACTGGCAGCATTGCCACGTTGAATGGCAATGCTAATTCTTAGGCCAAAGAACGAGCCAGCCCTCTGGTCACGTGAAGTGTCGACCAGTAGACAAGAAATTTTCTTAAAAAGGAGACGCGCACTCGGGCTCGATCCGAGCGTTTCGACCCCAAACGGCTCAAAACTGTAGTTACCCATAAGGTTACAGTATTTGCGCCGCTTGGGGATCTCAGCATTACTTAAATTTTCATCATATAACATTATCACTCAATAATTTAGTAACTAAACTTCAATTCAGGATGTCAGATAACATCGAGTTTTGGAACAATAATTTCAATGTCATACATGACAAAGTTAAAATTCCATTGCAACCAGAACATTTTCATCACTTAATACAGTTGATAGTTGAGTAAGTAACAATGGATATAAAGATTCTGAATTCAAGTATAGACTCGCATAAAATAAATGACAAATTCATCCAAATGTCCGATTATAAATACGGATTCACACGGGTGTAGTGTCGCATATTTATCGCGTTCTCACTTTCCCGTCGGAGTGTGAGCCAGCCCTTTGCTTTCTAAGCGGCGCCGGCGCAGTTATTAGCGCGGAACCACCACTTTCGATGTTACGTGTCACTCTGTCCTAGGATTAGGTTTAGCATTGCCTATGTTATATCCGTTATATGACACGTTGGACTTAGAGATGGGTAAGGAAATGAACCACATGTAATTGATGACAAAAACAATAAATAATTTTACTTTGAAAAGAGCATCTAAAAACTACCTAGTCCAGTTAATATTTTCACATAAAAGGTTAGGTACACAACTTTATGAAACCAGAAATTCCAGCGATGGGTTAGCAAAACTTTATAATCTTTTCAGCTGATGAGCCTCTAACTAAAGTCTATATTCGATGACGAAGAGGATACATTTAGGACTCGAATGACCAAAACAAACTGCAACAGGTCTTCACTCAAATTGATCTCAAAACAACAAACATAAACTGCCACATTTAAAGTATACTGCCTTCAATTTTCAAACCAAACCCCTTTAAACTTGACACGCACCCATCCTTAAAATCCGTCCACACTGGCATACGGCACCGCGTCAAGTTCACGTTAACGCATCGCCGCGCATGCGCGTGTCATGTGCGCGGGCGCAGCGCACCTGTACGTGCTTCCTGTCCGCCATCTTGCGCTGGTTATGTGCTGCGAACCCTCATACTGTGCAGTCAGCGGGCGATATATTGGATGGAAATATTGCAAAAGCTTTGAATAACCGGTTTAGGGATAAGTATATGTTGCTTAGGGTAGACATTTTATAATTTTCGAACTGTTTAAAAATTCAACGGAATTTTATATGATATTCAAAAAACATTAAGTAAGGTAGGTATACTTCTTAAGTATAAGGGGTATAAGTTTTATAACAATGTTGTGAATATCAAACGACTTCTTAGAGCAACAGGTAAAAGGCGAAATTCGGAACAATATTATATTCTCCCCGAAAATAAGTTACCAGACACTTGTTGCTTTGTGAAAACAGACCTTTGTTGAAGAATGCTTTAGTAGTGATGATTTAAATTAATTGGTTTTGACAGCTAGAGGCGGTTCTTTTGAGGTTTCTTTTATTACTAGAATTCAGTTTTTTGGTCCATCGATTCACGAGGAAAGGAGAATACTGAGATTACAATAAGCGGAGAAATAAGGAGGAGCGAAAAAGCCATATTGCACCGACATCAAATTAGTGACAAGGCCAGTATGACAATATATTTATTCTTACAAAGATATAAAGACAAGTGTCTATTTAAGCTCCCTCAAAAACCCTCACCAATACTCTGCGTCTGGCGCTCGGTGTGGCAACATGCCATGTTTAGGTTCGCGACAAGTTAATCGTCATCCTCAGGATGCCTCGTTGAGAGGTGAAACACGGCGATTTCTTACAGGGTTTTTTATGACTCTTTAGGAATAGTTAAGTGAAATGGGTTACTAAATATATCTACGTCTATTCTTTTTTTTCCTCAGACCTACAAAATTAAACTCACTTAAACTAAACCTACCACAAACTTCCAAGACCCTAACAAAACGTCACTTCACGTCCGTAATAATAAATTACACGTACATTATGGGGCCACGATACGCCGAGCAAGCACGGCTCACCGTTAACCCCCGAGCTACCGTGCAGACTGCGGGTTAGTATACAGTTTAGAGATAGCACATTTTATATGTTCTTAGAAGTGGCAGCCATCTTGGAATACAGTGTGAGTCTTTATAATCTGCACATACTGAATCGAGGGAATCTTTGCTTAATTATATCGACGGAAAAAATGATAAAAAAATTCTAAATATTTTATTGAAATTTTTAATGGATTTTTTATTTATTTTTTCGCTTCTGTGACTCCAGTGTATACAAAACGGTGTAACTTTTTAACTCGATGTTTTATCACGATGAAACAAACTCCATAATGATTGGAAGTAATTAGGTGTCCGCATTAAATGAAAATTGTGTAAAAAACTGCCACCAATTAAAAATTAACACGTTTTTTCCGCAAAAATCTGATTTTTTTTCATCAATTTTTGCAATAATCGTAAAATTTCTCAATAAGATGCCCCGATTACCTTCATCTTTTATTACTTTAAATTATTCTTCATCGTATTAGCTATCCAATAGTAAAAATTGCAAGGGTTTAACTCAATCCCATCATTTCTTATCAACAGCCAAAGAAAGGCCTAGAGCACGGCTACGCACTAATTGTTTAGCAGGTAGACGTCCTTTTTTGTTGAGAATGTGCGCGGGTCGGGGTGCGGGGAGGTAGGGCCAGCTGAAGGGACCAGAAGGGATGACAGACAGGCAGTCGCTCCGAATTATTCGCCGCTGCTACATGTGTTTCGTTACTTTCATTCACTGCTACCTGAGTTTCGTGACTTTCGTTCGCTGCTACGTGATGCCGCGCTTAAGTGAATTCTCCCCGGCACACATTGCCGACATTCATTTTTACTATGGGATGGGACGAGGAAGTGCCAGAGCTGCGCGCGCAGCTTACATAGCTGCGTTTCCTAACAGGCAACCAGTGCCATCTGCCCGCAACTTCCAGGAAGTTCACAGAAGATTGTCGATCACTGGACTTGAATCAAGTAGAGATCGTCGCGAGCCGCCTCAAATAATTATTGATGTGGTTCTGGAACAAGCAGTACTGAGCGATTTGTTTGCTGATCCATCCATAAGTACTAGACGACTGGCTCTTCGTCACGGAATATCACAAAAATCAGCGTGGCGTATTTTAAAGAAAGAAGGATTGCACCCTTACCACTACCAAAGAGTGCAACATCTACATGAAGACGTAGATTGGCGTCCAAGGTGTGTGATGTCCACCTGGATTCAAAGAAATACCAGAGCAAACCCAAACTTTCCGAAAACCATACTATGGATGGACGAATCAACATTTACCAGAGATGGTATTACTAACTGTAGAAATTTACACAGATGGTGCCCTGGAGGTCAAAACCCGAAATTGAAACGTTCATCGACTTTTCAAGTAAGATTTTCAATAAATGTTTGGGCTGGTCTTATCGATAACATGTTGATTGGACCAGTCATACTGCCGAGAACTTTGAACAGTGAAAGATTTTTAAGTTTGTTGACTGACGATCTACCTGAGTTATTGGAAGATGTACCACTGTCTTTGCGTCGAAGGATGTTTCTGCAGATGGACGGATGCCCTGCCCATTATGCCACAAATGTGAGATCATTTTTAAACGAAAATTATCGTGATAAATGGATTGGACGACTAGGACCTGTAGGGTGGCCTGCGCGTTCACCCGATTTAACGCCCCTTGATTACTTCCTGTGGGGGACCATGAAGCAACGCGTCTACAGTACTCCCATCAACAGTGAGGTCGATTTGCGTGATCGCATAATTAACTGTGCAAATGATATTCGCAATGATCCCGAAATGATAAGGAGAGCGACACAACAAATTTTATCATAGTTCGCGCGGCTTTGTGCCAACAACAACGAGGTGGACATTTTGAGAACCTAATGCATTAAATTTTCTTTAAAATAATAAATGTTTTAATTGAACTCTTTTTCATTCATTGAACCCAAATAAATCATCCTTAAGAGAACAAAAATAGCGCGTTCGAAGTGCCATCTTTAACACTTGATAGAAAGTGTTTTGTCTGAGCTAAAAGCATACAATTTTTATTATTAGGTAGCTAATACGATGAGGAATAATTTAAAGTAATAAAAAATGAAGGTAATCGGGGCATCTTATTGAGAAATTTTACGATTATTGCAAAAATTGATGAAAAAAAATCAGATTTTTGAGGGAAAAACGTGTTTATTTTTAATTGGTGGCAGTTCTTTTACACAATTTTCATTTAATGCGGACACCTAATTACTTCCAATCATTATGGAGTTTGTTTCATCGTGATAAAACATCGAGTTAAAAAGTTACACCGCTTTGTATACACTGGAGTCACAGAAACGAAAAAATAAATAAAAAATCCATTAAAAATGTCAATAAAATATTTAGAATTTTTTTATCATTTTTTCCGTCGATAAAATTAAGCAAAGATTCCCTCGATTCAGTATGTGCAGATTATAAAGACTCACACTGTATTAAAAAAAAGCGCTAATGTCTGTGGCGTTCTGAATTTAATTCGCAAGACCTTTTGTGGGAAATCCAAGTCTTCGGTAAAAAAAAAATAACCTTATAAATGTGAAAGAAATAGACCTGTGTTTAGATGGTCAGAATAGTGGGGCCCCAACTAGAAAATCGCCGAAAAAATGAAGCTTAACGAGTCCCAGAAAAACTCTCAACGAAATAAGTAACTTAAAATTCAAAGTATTTTATTTAATTACAGGCACTTTTGAATTGTCAAGGAGTCGGTTAGTCAGAAAGTTGAAGCTACTGGCTTGTTTCAAAAAGAACAGGCAAGAGAATTCATGGACACAGTTTAAATCAAAATAAATAAAATTAGAAGATCAGCGGAGGAGAAAGAATAGTCATAGTTTCCATTTCCAACTCCTATCAAACAAAGGACAGAAAAAAGCTAGCAACAAGAATAATAAAACAGCAATTTAAAACCTGCAAGTCTTACTAAAACCCTACATCATTGCGTCTGTTTCAACAGCAACTCAGCGAGGCGGAACCCCGCATGCGCCCACGTCGGTGTTCGCTCGCTCGTCGCGAAACTATAACAAATCTTAGAAATCTCGCCGATGTCGCTATATCAGACGTCTCACGCTTCTGTGATTGATTATTCATTCGTCATGTTATTATTGGATGGACGGGAATATCTTGGGGCTGTATTTTCCATACAGACTACGTACGTACAAGATATTACTGGCTGACGGTAGACTTTCATGTTATCTATACTAATATCATAAAGAGGAAAGATTTGTATTTTTGTATGTAACAAATAAACTTAAAAACTACTGGACCGATTTGAAAAATTATTTCAGCAATGGATAGCTACATTATCAGCGAGTGACATAGGCTATATTTTATCCCTGTATTCCCACGGGAACGGGAACTATGCGGGTGAAATCGCGTGACGTCCGCTAGTCCATTATAGAATACTAGCGACCCGCCCCGGTTTCGCATGGGTATAAACCGGGTTATTATACATATAAACCTTCCTCTTCAATCACTCTATCTATTAAAAAAAACCGCATCAAAATCCGTTGCGTAGTTTTAAAGATTTAAGCATACATAGGGATATAGGGACAGAGAAAGCGACTTTGTTTTTAACCGACTTCAAAAAAAGGAGGAGGTTCTCAATTCGTCGGATTTTTTTTTTTTTTTTTATGTATGTTCCCCGATTACTCGAAGACGGTTGGACCGATTTGAAAAATTATTTTTTTGTTTGACAGGGTATACTTTCAAGTTGGTCCCATTGTCATTTGGTCATGATCTGATGATGGGATCTTGGAGAAATCGAGGGAACTCTTCAAATATTAAAGGCACATCTATAGCGACGTGGGTATTTTTGATAAGCAGTTGACATAAGGCTATTGTAACTTAGATAAATTACAAACCAACCCACTAAAAAGTGAAAAATAAAACTTTTTTACAAAAAACACAACCGACTTCCAAACTAAAAAGTGAAAAATAACTTTAATTTCGGAAGTCGGTGTCAAAAAACTAAAATATTGATCTGATCCAAAGACACCGACTTCCGAAATTAAAGTTATTTTTCACTTTGTAGTTTGGAAGTCGGTTGTGTTTTTTGTAAAAAAGTTTTTTTTTTTTCACTTTTTATACTATGTAGTGATTTAAAAATTGCACAGTGCACAAAAATTTGAGTCAGACTTTGTCGTGTGTTAACTTCATGCAAATAATTAACTTCGACGCAAGCTCTAACCTAGTCAATAACTTCAAATGGATTCAAATTCGATTGGAACCAATTTATTTAACCAATCGATTTATTATGAGATGACCTATATCTTGCAGTGCATGCATGCATAATTAGCCTATCGAGAGGGACTGGGCCGTAATCCACCACGCCCAGTGCGGGTTGGTAGATGTCACATGTCTTCGAATTTTTGGTTCTAGGACATGCCGGTTTCCTAACGATGTTTTCGTTCACCGTTTTGAGAGCAGAGCTGATGAAATTATTTACACAAAGTAAAGCGCCTGCTTGGGTTCGAACCCACAACATACAACTCGTAAGTCGGAGCCGTTACCAAAGTGGTACCACTGCTCCTATCTTGCAGTGCACTATCATCAATTGAGCTATCAATGTGGCATATCAAAAAACTGTTTCACACTCTTTAAGTAAAAAACAAAATGAGGAAAATTATTCAATATCTTTACACATAGATACACGTCTGAACTATTAATAATAATGCCTGAACATGTGATTAATGTGCCTGAGGTAATCTCGAGTCGCGAACACTAACTACACTACGAACTACGAACACTATTGTCTTGAATCGAGTAAGTGCAGACTGAACATAGCTTTTAAAGGAAAGGTTTGATAAATAGATTAATTAGAGGATTCGTTAGCATAACTAGTGTAAGCATGCTAGATCGCCCAAAGTAGTGAACAATGAAAATTGTTTAAACAATATCTTTTTTACCCGACTACGGCGAAGCAAAAAGAAGGGTTATTATGATTTTGACCGGTATGTATGTTTATCTGTTATCTCATAACTTCTAAACTACTCATCATTATTTGACAAATGAGCGTTAGAAACGTCTTGATCGTCCACTAGTTAAAGACTATGTGACGTCACATTAAATTGAATATGGCGCCTCTTGAGGACATAAGGTCAAGAACTAAAATAACAAAAATATTTTATCCAAAACTAATTTAAATAAAAATAAAAGTTATAAAACGAAAACCCAACTACGACAAAAAAATCATCTAAAAAGGTATAAACAAGACATTACAAACATACAATTTAAAAAGCCGGAGTTACACGTATTAGGGCAAAAATAGAAAACTGACTTGTTTTTTAGGGTTCCGTTAAAAAACGGAACCCTTATAGATTCGTCATGTCTGTCTGTCTGTCTGTCTGTCTGTCTGTCTGTCTGTCTATCTGTCTGTCTGTCTGTCTGTCTGTCTGTCTGTCTGTCCGTCCGTATGTCACAGCCACTTTTTTCCGAAACTATAAGAGCTATGCTGTTGAAATTTGGTAAGTAGATGTATTCTGTGAACCGCATTAAGATTTTCACACAAAAATAGAAAAAAAACAAATAATTTTGGAGTTCCCCATACTTAGAACTGAAACTCAAAATTTTTTTTTTCATCAATCCCATACGTGTGGGGTATCTATGGATAGGTCTTCAAAAATGATATTGAGGTTTCTAATATCATTTTTTTCTAAACTGAATAGTTTGTGCGAGAGACACTTCCAAAGTGGTAAAATGTGTGTCCCCCCCCCTGTAACTTCTAAAATAAGAGAATGATAAAACTAAAAAAAAAATATAATGTACATTACTATGTAAACTTCCACCGAAAATTGGTTTGAACGAGATCTAGCAAGTAGTTTTTTTTTAATACGTCATAAATCGTAAACTTATCGTTACTTGCTGCTACGGAACCCTTCATGGGCGAGTACGACTCGCACTTGGCCGCTTTTTTATTTGTGTCTTTTTGGTCGTAGTAGGGTTTTAGTTTTTTATATATTTTTTCTGTTTTCATGTTCCCGTTTCGAGATAGCTTAAATGATTCTGGTAAAAACGGAGTTCATTTTCATTAGCTGGTTGCGTAAACAGTCTAATAAATGAAATATTATAATTTATTTTCCTATATATGAGACTTCATGTCCATTTAAAAAATATAAGGCTCCAAAGCTTACTTATGCAAAATCCGCTTCAAATTTTTTTTTTTTTACGTCAACTTCAATTAGGCCCACCAGCCCACCCACTCAATGAACAATTTAGTCAATGATTCGTAATTCCACAATGATTAGTTAACCTTTAATTACAAGGTAACTTAATCATCTTAAAGCTTATTGCTCTACTATTAAGATTTAAATTACATTAATTTATCAACTTAGCAGCTTTAAAAGTAATACACACCTAACAGCAAATGACACTGACGGCGCAAAAAATAGGACATCACAACGCTCCGCTTAACTTTCTTCGATGAAGATATGACAAAAACTCCTGCCTGATTATCATGGTAATCATGTGTGCAAGTGTACAGTGGAGCGCAAAAAATAAAGCGAATTATTTTCATTTGAACACGGCGTCAAAACGGAAATAACGTATGTTAAGGCAAGGCAGAGCGTGGTCATTTAATTAGAAGGCCAAGTAACTTATAAAGGCTTATGATAAAAATAGATCATTGGAATAACTCTCTTCAATCAATCTGCTTAACCTTTTCCTAACTGTGTTAACCTCGGCTTCTAGTCTAACCAGATGCAGCTGAATACCAGTATTTCACATAAAGCGACTGCCTATCTGACCTCCACAATCCAGTTACTGGTATTACTTGGTGTTGTCAAACTTTCGTAACGACAGTCAAAGATCTACGAATGACAGCCGGGACAACGGATAATCTTGCTTCCCGAGGCACGAAGGGGTCTATGTTATGGTTGGGTCTGATCAAAGCCATCATTAAAGACCTAAATCGTAGCAATCCTAATGCTCATAGCTTCGAAGTCTTCGAACAATAACGCGCCTAGCAACAACGCATTAACAATCGCGTGAGAACACTTCCTTAACATCCGAGACATTCACGAGACAGTTTTCACACGCATCATTGTTCACTATTATCAGTTCTGTATTCAAATGTACAAGTACATCGGTTTAGTCAACAAAACGGTTAGGTACGTGGAAAAAATCTCTTTGTAAATACTCAGATATGATCTACAAACATAAGACATTCCCAGACGGACGAAATCAAAGATTTGACTACTTAGCACTAGAAAATTAAGAGGCATAGGTAAGTAAAGAAAGAAAGAAAGAAAGAAATCAGAATTTTTTTTTCTAGTGTTCTTCTATCCTATACTATTAAACGAGCAATATTTGTATATATATTTATTTGTTTGTATATAGACTTCTACTCACGTTCTCGAAATCGGCTCTAATGATTTCGATGAGAGTTGGAAAATAGTGGTTTACGGGGGCGAAAAATCGATCAAGCTAGGTATCATATCTGGGAAAATTTGTTTTCTCTATTTTCACAGCCTCGGGAATGTAATGCAACATTGAAATCCCTAGATGATATGTTTACCTATTTTCACCCGAGCAGAGCTCGGTCGAACAGGTACTATTGTTAATGGCATGTACCGACGACGCAAAAGTTAATTTATAACAGCAATTTCGATTGGATAGTTGGATGCTCCCTCGGCCCAAAGTCCATTGGTTCACTGGTCAACTGTTTATGCAAGGATGTGTATAGCGGAAGTTCGTAATTTCCCTTGAATATAATTTGCTGTTCGAATGCTTTCACGGGGGTAACGTTAAGTACCGCGAAGAACTATATTTTAAACACATTGTTGTACCTCGTTTAATTCTTATGCTGAAGTTCTCGGGATAAGTCACATAAATCAGAGAAACCATTATGATTGTGTTGGAAAACCTCTTCAGCGTTGAAAAGGATGCAAAAATACTGAAGCATATTTGAATAAGGATTAGGAAAATGACATGATGATTATCCATATAAAATTAATTAAGAAAGAGTTTCTTCATAGCCAAGAAGGCAACCTTAATGTAATGACATAATCCACGAGAACGAGCCCAAGAATTAAACAACAAAAGGAAATCCTCAATAAATAAGACACAATAATTATTTAACTATACATGGCATTTTTTCTTGGTGCGTAATTGCAAAGGCATCGGTCCGTGAGATCAGACACGCTACTGAAAGTGTACAATTTGCATGCCAGACTAATCAACAGGAGGACATGAATTTACCAAGTATTAGTAATACTGATAGAGATGATAGATAGGTTTAGAATGGAGAAGTTTCTTACCCCACTGATGATGTTAATGCTAAAGTAAGTCTCTGTGATAGTTTGTCCGCTTTCGTGGTTAAACTATTTAGTAATTTTCGTCTAGAAAATCATGGTTCTGTTTTCAATAAGACGGAAGAGAAGAAGATAGAAGTTCAAATGTTTGTTATGACATTCTATGAACAAATAAAATCATTCCACTTAATCCGTTTAAGGCGAGGCTTTCCGTAGATTTATTTCCTTAAATTCTCCATCATCCAGATTTATAAGGACACCTCTAGATCCATCCTTCTGATCAGCCTTGCCATCTATGCCAACAGATGTACCTTTATAACTTTTTCCCCAGCTGATCTTATTCCATGGGCCAAATACCCGTTAAAGACTAGATAAGAGGCAAGATAAGTTATATAATCGATGCTAAAATTAACTATACAAATAATGATCAAGTTTTCTTAAACAATTACAATGTTAATGACTTCTTATTTAGCAGTCTTGAACTAAAAGACCTTTGACCGACTATAGAATATAAATAGGTACTGTTTACATCATAATTGCTTACTATTAACGTAAGTAAGATCTTTCCGGATATGTTTGTAAAACCAAACCATTCAAGTTAATATAAGAAACTTTGTTTGAAGACAGTTGAGGATAAAGAATTTTTGGAAGAACCTAAAAACTTGGAAGATTTTAAGTAGAAAAGTTGTTATGACCACGACCAAAACTTTACGGTCCTATATAATAAGTGATGATAAAAATATAAGAGGTAGGTCCAGAAATAACAATCAAAAATGAAAAAATATTAACCAAATATCAGCTGTCCCAAAAAATACTACCGACCCTTGCGGACTTAAGCCAAGCAGTTTCAATTTAACCAAAGATGATTGATAAAAGAAACTAGATTAAAATTACAGAGTAGGTCACAAAAATTTCAGAACCACTGAGAGAATCCCGTTCAAACAAAGTGTTAGTACATCTATTGTTACTGACTGTCACAATTCTGGGATACGTTCGTGTGATTGTAAAAACTATTTGCATGCTGTGCTCATATCTCATGGTCAATTAAATCTACAAATTGGTTAGGTGCCACATTATTGTGGTTGCATAGCGTTTCTGCGTTTAGTTCTGCTGAAATGAAGACTTCACCTTTTTCAAGTCCTTTGCCAGGTTATGTTTCGTCCAGTGGATGCATTGGGTCAACCAATTGGGTATCTGAATATTTTAGATTAGGTAGGTAGTAGTATAAGAAAATAATGTCCCGTGTTATTTCTATTTAAAAGTTAATCATTAAAAAAATATTTGAATAATGTTACGACTATTATGACCAAGGCGTTAATTGAATTCAATGTTAATAGGGTACAATTGAAATAAATGATTTGACTTTGACCTTGCACTGGTGCACTAATTCGACGGTCTTTACAACACAGAACTATAACAAAAAAATACAGCTGATGTTGGTGTTTTATTTTTGGTCTAGCAACAAATGCAACATGACCAAATCAATATTTGTATGATCCTTGATCCTTCAATCTAACAAAACATTTAGCCCACCGCTTTTCAATACATCCTTACCTCCTTCTATAATACATCTCAGTATCCTTCAACATCATTCCTCATTCACAATACATTAGCTCTTCAGGCAAAACGTTCACATAAATACTTCCGAACCCGAACAATGAACGCAAAAGGCTCTTAATCTTCAACCCGACATCGCATTCTGCATGCATGCAATCATATACTGTCAAAAGTAGGTTACTGAAATACCAGAAACACCCATCGGAATATCATCTTTATTCTAATAGATGTAAGAGTGGTATTTCCATGATGTGTTCGCTCCATCGTGACATTACTGAGTTTATTTCAAGAGTTGAACTTTACAGTACAATTGACTTATCTGATACTTTCTATCAGCTGCAAAAAGGGCTCTGGCACAGGTCGGTGGCATCTAAGCACAACGCTATTGTTTGTTTCTCTCATTTGTTCTCAGATAGTAAAGCTAAATTAGAGGTAGTAACATTTTTAGCACAAATTGATAGGTCCTTTCAAAATATAGCAGGTGTTATAACAGTCTTTGGCTGCAAGACAATACAACAGCTCAGTGTTGAAGTGAATATAATCGCAGATCATAAAACAGAGATAGTTGAGATAGAAGGAATAAAGCCGCTAAAGCTAGCAGTCGGTACAAATAAGATAATAATGACGGTATAATATATTTTTGTAAAAATATTTTAGTTTAAATTGCTGTCAATCAAAGCCAATGCATAGAAGGATTGGAAATAAAAAGGTTGCAGATAGAATACCTTTATGTTGAACTGTAGCCATGAACCCACTCTTCTACCATATTTAGCTTATTTGGTAATACTAATAAACCAGTCATCGCTATAAATATTTTTTGTGCAATTTAAAATTGAATCAAGAGTAAACTATTGCATAAACAACTTACTATGCAATTAATAACATTAAACACTGACCTTAGTCAGAAGCTTTTAACTAAAATAAATATTCATAAGAATTTGATGATGATCAATCACTATTAGAAGGGCAAGGATACTCGCTTCACTAAACGAAAACAAGGCTTGCAGAGGTAACTTACTCATTTCTACGAATGATTGAATCGAGTTCTTTAGTTAAACATTTCGTAAATTTTTATCAACAAACACCTACTGCTGAATATGAACCTTCTCATGAAAGTAATACATCGAAAACTGATCAAAGATACTACCATAACGACGAAAGACGAAAATTTTGTCGAAGGAGTAATGCATGTGATTTTCTACCGCAAATAACAACGATATCAATTTCTAAAATAGATTACAGTCTATAACCTATTCTACGTATCTAAAGATAATAAACAATAACCTTTACCACAATAATTATAATGCAAAATGTATATAGTTGCTAAGCGCCACGATGCTCTAGGCGCCTTGTGCTCGGTAGATCGCCAACCATTGTTATTCATTACTCGTTTAATATAAAGGTTAATAGTTGCTGCTCCTTTAGTAAAAAATCGAAATTATCTACAGTAAGAAAAGTCGTGCTTATGGTGACAATAACGGCTATGATTTTAAAAGCAGCCGAAAAACGCTTGATTTCGATCAATCTTTTTCGTCTTACAGCTTATGCATAAGCTTCTGAAAAATGCTTTGATAATCTACCACTTTAAAATACCATCTCTCATCAACAAATGAATGGAGAATTAGAAGTGCAATAACATATTCAAATAGTTTCATAATATTTACAACTAAATCCAAAGCGGGCCTAAATTCTACGTAGTAAGGTTATCGATAAAATCGTGGGTGACGTCATCAAGGCTGTATGGGTCATACTCGTGCGCACTTAGTTATTGTCATTTGCATAGCAATATGGACGACGATTAGCCTGCGCCAGCACAGGTTATGTTCTGATTTAGAATTGTTTGACTGCAAAATTCAACATATATTCTCCATTTCAATCATATGCCATTTTGATTCGAGGTAAGCTTTTGACAAAATGCATCAACAGATTTATGAACAGTTCATACTAAAGTTGATATAAATGTGAGAAAGAAACTACGTTTCAAACCGTCAAAATAAAGATGGAATCAGCGAAACTGGGTTATCTTGGAACGCAAATTAATAAAATAGACATAAATATACCACTTATAAATGCTACTGTACAACTCAAAGCTTACAATGCAACATTCAATATAGCAATATGTTCGAAATTGTTGGATGCTGTTTTGTTTTAAATACAGCCTTAAATCATCATTTCATCAGCCGAAAGACGTCGACTGCTGGAGATGGGCCTCCTCCAACTTGGTTCTGGAGTGGCGACCGCGTACCGAAAGACGTAGCGTTGGAAGGCCTCCCACAAGGTGGACTGATGGATGACCTTATGAAGGCCAAACAAATCCACTGGATGCAGGAAGCACAGAACCGGTCGAAGTGGCGGTGCTTGAGGCAGGTCTACATACCATCTTTAAAATTGGAAGTCCATACGCTGTGACATATGACATACATAGACACAGATATGATCAGTGTAACCTACTCGCCAACAAAGGTTAGCCATATGGCGAAACAGTCCTTACAAAATCACGATCGAAGCGAAGCTCTCTCCATTCAATTGAGAAGATTAATGTAACAAACGAATTCTTTGGATTGCATTCAAGTGATTCTAAAGAGCATAATTAAACATTTGATGGTTTTATTTTTGGATTTGAATTTGGGAATCAAAGTGGTGTATTTAAAGGCAGAGTAGGCTCTCGAGTTTCCTCTTAAAGCAATAGTTGTTAAGACTCTTGTTTAAGAGTTTAAAGAAGCTCTTCAAGATTCTTATCATAAAGCGTTTTTAATTTTGAAACGAGAGATAAGTACGGTTAATGGATTCTTAAAGAAGTATCAACCTCCCATCCTTTCCAGTTGCTAAAAACAATCTCTCCAATAGATACCTTTAAAAACCAGATAAATCTTTTTCTACAAATATCTAGGCTAGCCAAATGTGTATCTATGTAATAACAGTCTTCAAAAACATCAGCCATTTGTATACTGTCTTCACTAATTACACTAACGGATATCTTTCTTACTTTGTAATTTAGTACTAAATTGACACTATCAATTTGACAGGCGGTATTAGTTGTGGCTGTGATAGGATATTATTATCGCTTGTAACTAATTGTATGGTTTTAGTTCTCATCGTTGTGTTAAGAAAGAAATGTCTATCATTAAAGTTTAGAGTATTGCTATCTCTATTAGGATCGCTTGTTAATATTTCTTACGCCAAGTGGTCTCATTTTGCTTGTTACATTGTTTACTGCAATAATGGTATGAAGTACAGTACAATTGTTTTTATTAGCATTTAAACTATTGTCTTACACGCCCCGTAAAAATTCATTTGTATTTAGCGTTAATGGAGCTTGTTTCTTTATCATAATTACTTAAGACTTAATGACATCACAAATTATATACATATTTAGTTAGAATTGTTCTTGTACGACGAGTCATTAACTATTAAAAATCGTCTGTAAGTAGAATCATCATTACCTTGACTTGACTTGACTTGACTTTTCTCGGAAGCGATGATTCCATTTCTACGTGTCTGTAATGCTCAGCGGATCTGTGCAGTGATCCTCCTCTAACATCTTCTGCTGAAGCCTTTTCTTCACCTCTCGTCAAGGTGGTCACCTTCCTAACAATCCTTGTTGTAATCCTTCGTTGACCACTTACATCGTCTTTCTTCGAGATTTTAGTCGACTCTAAAGAAGAGCCTAGAACCTCGGTCGACATTCTCTTGTTCGTGTGAATCTCCTGCAACTCTGACAAACCTAGGCCACCGGCTGACGTCGGCACAGCTAATGCGCTCTCTCCATCATACTCGAAATGAGTCTGATTCCCATCGTGTACGATTCTACCGTTGTAGCTCTCCTCTCGATAGGACCCAGACCGATAGCTGGATGATCGCTCCATTCCTGGGTAGTTTCCATCGTACACTGTCTCATGTCTCGTCAACCCTTCTCTCAAACTTCTGGGCACAGAAGCCAAGTTTAAACTTGTGGTTATGGGTGACCCAACGGGCGATGGAGAGGATTTCTTCAAGCTTGATTTCAGGGGTTTCGAGTCATCGCTTTCTAGCGTTCCCTGAACAAACAGCCGCTTGCTGCTTCCGCCTTCTTTCACGAATCGGTACATCGACATCTTCGCTCCGCTTAGGCCTTAAGGCCGTCGTAACACATAATACTGTTCTCTGCAATGGAGTTCCCTCTTATTACGGATTCGATACGCGTCGCGTTTACTTATTCATGTACCGGTGACAACTTATGGTGTGAATTCATAAGACATTAAGGAAAGGTATGCTAAGCTATTCTTTTGTAATCTTGTGTAATGTTATTTCGTTTCGTAAGTAGCTAAAATGTCGTTAAAACGGTTACTGCTACTTTACTGCTTTCTACGTTCTATTTTATTTGAAATAAAATATAAGCATAAATAGGTATAGGAAAATTTAACATAGACGTCATTTTTGAAAATCAGTTTGGTCTATAGTCAAAACATTACAATCATTCCTACTAAAAACCAATACAAAAACATTAATGAAGGCAAAAACTATGAAAGTAAACCGATAGGTGTTGAAACTAAGAGTGGTCGTATGTTAAGCGAGCGACTGATTAGGCTTGGTACTGGCCCATACATGGCCCGCACGAGCCACAAGTATGGCGGGGCCCTTCCGGCGGACGCAAGCAGGAAACATAAGGACAAGATTTTAAATTTTAACGAGAATTAGCCGTGACCGTGGAGAAACCGTTTCTTTACTAAACAGAGGCTGACTATCAATAATGCTAGTTCAATAAACTTTAGGGTAGAAAATAACCTAGCAAATCTAATTTATGGTTTTGACAATACGGTCGATCAAACACCACTTAAATAAATACAAAAAAGTATTGATCACAAAAGGTTTTGAATGAATAATGAAAGAGAAAATTTAATTACTAGTGTTGATCAACAAATAATTACAACGCTTTGAAGGTCACAAAGAATGAGATACAAGTATGCAAGTGAAAGTACAATAACAATTTAAGTAAGAGAAACATTGCTTGAACAATAAAGGTCAATATTACCATAGAAAATAAAGATGATTAAGATGAAATACCACACGAATTAAATAAATAAACAAAAGAGCATAACCAGTCTTTTAATTACTTTAAATAAATAAAGAAGCTGCGACTTTGACACTGACTGTCAAAGTCGCAGCTAAACTTGACCCAAATGATACAGCAAACATTTTACATAACAGCAACTGGTTACACTTGGATGAAATAACTTTTGTTCGTGAGGAAAAGTTATATTTTAGACTATTAAAGAAAAAAGAATATTGTATCTGCTATTATTTCTATTTTCTATTTGGATAATGTTTTTTCTGCTTCATTTTGATGTTTTATAACTTCGAATGCATCTATGCCATATTATTTTTTCCAATGTTTTTTTTTTATTACGATTAAGTACGTCTGTATTATCATTGACTATTGCTAACAGGTTTGTAATGACAGCACTAAATTAATTGCCTAAACCACTTTTAGTTAAACATTTGACTAATCGAGAATAAAAATTAAATCGTGCAAAGTGATTTAAGATTTAAAACACGTCATTGAAAAATACTTCCAGGTTTATATTTATGAGAGAGCGGATATGCAGCTTTGAGGCCATAACTTTTAAATCGCATATAGGAAATAGTTAAACGTATTCTCAGTCATGTCTTCATGTTTTGCAATAGCATGTGAAGATAATATTATTTTATTTCCTAACTAATAAAATTCAAAACATAAAAATTGGCATAAAGTTTTCCACATAGGTCGTGAAAATAGTCTCATTCCATTATCGACCTCAACCGCATCCATCGCTTTCTATGAGGCAAGACCAAGGTCACGATCGCATTAAGAAAAAAAATCGATCTTAATAGGATGGAAAACATGAATAAGAAGATTGCGCACGTTAGAAATCAAAGGCTTATGGTGGTTAAGTATTAAAATGATCATCTGTAAACAAAATATTTGCGCGATGACCACACATTGTTCATAGCTAACGAGCCAGCCCAGGTAAATGTGCTAATTACTATTGTTTATGTCGAGGCCCCTTCAAATATGCCACTTGCTATTGTGCAATACGTGTTTTGAATATCGGTGGCAGAGCTTCGCAAGCGCATCGATGAGTATACTGATACTGTGGTTTTTATGGCAAATAAAATGGAACGTATTGCTGGTTTTATAAAGTGTAATCTACTGAGGAAGAACCTAAAGAGATAGATGAAGTTGATTGACAGGGAGAAAAGAGACGGATAATAATACTCGATTAAGGCGTATTGGTGCTTTTGTGAAAACTATTGGGGATGTTACTGATGAAAGAGATGGAGAAGGCGAATGAAGATTTTCAGTAGCAGAGAGTGAAAAGATGGACGTAATACAATAATCGAATCAGGAACAAATAATCTAATAAAAAATTTGCATGTTCGACATAAATAAGCCTTTATCAATTGCATGTTGACATTGCAATTGATATCAATGAATCAATCAATATTTATCGTAATACTTATATCATTTCTGGGGTCCTATCTCAAATACTTTCGATATGACATAAGATCTGCTGTCAAGTGATAATCTTCACTGGTACGATTAGTTGTTATTACTTCAGGTAGCGCAAATAAATATTAACATTAACTTTTATGTTTCTTTTTTTTTTTCAGGACAAGTTTTGCTTAGTCTACGATTTGTATTTCTGTGATCTTGTTTTTTACAGTTATTGTTTCTAAATTTTCTTCCATCTTAACATAATCATCAATAGCCTAATCTTCTAGTGCTTATTTTTCATCAAAATCTATTACAGTATCCTCATTAATAATTTTCAATAACCTAGCAACAATATTCATGTCTAATTTTTTCTAACACTTGTTTGTTTCAATATAAATCATGTTCAGTCTATATTCAATGATATCCTGTGTGGGTGACAAGTAAAATAGTTTTTTACGAAGGTGTTGTTCAATGGTGACTCCCACATCGCTGGACCTTGGCTAACTTTATATGGGGACGACATTTTATAGCATAATTGTCGGTTACAATTTAACTGGGCGTTGGAATTATTGCATAATGCATTTTTTATTGAAGGATTGTAGTTTCTTTGTAATATGACGATTTTTAGTCTGGAAACTGAAGGCATTAAGGTTTTTGAAGTAGAAGAAATTGTGTGACTGACATTACTCTTAAAGTTGTCGTTTTCACTAAAAGCTTTCAAATCGATGATGGCATTATGTTTATAGCAAGTGATGAAATGAATTCCATAGGTAACTATTGAGCAAAAAACACTTATGAACCAGTTATGCCGTGGAAATAAAATTTAATGGAAATTAAACGGCCTAATGACTTTAAACCAATTTTTAACTCATGCAACATCTACTTGTACTATCACCGAACATACATCGACCATAATGAAGATGCATTCTCTAAGCATATCGTATACAAAACAATAGACAGCACGTCATTAGGATTCTTTTGGTTTTGTTTACATAAATATATTTAAATCTGCGTCAGGTTTTTATTGTCCTTCATTTGCATAGGTGTCACCTTTAAATATTATGGGGTTATTTATAAAGCCACTGTTTGTTATTAAATTTGTCGTCTCATAACTTTAAGCAACGTTTTTATATAAAGGGCTAAATTTAGTTTTTAGTTCTGTGTCAGAGGTTTTATGATTATGAAGGGACGTAAGATCATTTTCTAGGTCAATATGAGTAATATTCATTTATGAATCAAAAATTAGGTGATGGTATAATTTATTAGCATTGCAAAGTTAGGGGAATTAATTTAAAAGGTTGATTTCAACACTGTCCCTTTTAGGATTGATTGCATAACTACGTGGGATTTGCCCTTAGGCTCTATATTCAAATTCGATGCAATGACGTCACTGCCCAACAAACAATCAATTGTACAGAACCAGTTAAAACAATGCTGAATTAAGAGTTGTAGAATTAACATAGCAGAGCTGGAGTCCTTGTAACTAATAGGCCACCAATTAACAGATATTTCAAAATCCGAGCATCTTCATTGAACTCATTGATAAAACTACAATGCCGCAATAAACCGTTAGTTGTCACCGGTATCAGTAAAAATCGAAAAATCGTATCGAATCCCTAATCCACATCACTACACTAAAAACTCACTACACACCACTAGTTCGATTTTCAAAACACTATTAGTCGGTTAGTCGTGTTAATTTTCGAATTCGTGTTCGGAGTCGATTTTTGAATGTTTGTTTTTCGAACGCGTCGCGCGCGCGTCTTCGCCGGTAGCTTGCAGGTGACTGGCTGCGCCGGCGCAAATGTACGGTAAGTTACCCATGACGGGTTGTGTCGGTAAAAAAATAAAGTATTTCGTACGTGGGATTATGAGTTTTAATAAGGTTGCATTTAATTATATTGTACAAGTTGTTATCGACGATTTTTATGATATAATTTTTTAGATAATTTAAGTATCTAACAGAGTTTTTTTAATTCTTATTTCAGCTCTGCTAGTGGTAGTAAACTGAAAATTACTGAAAGCAAATGTGTGAAAAAGGGAAAGCTGAAATGTTTGCACCTATGTCCTACGTCATACACACTTTCATATCATTGATAACATTGAGTAGCAGATCATATTACTCTAGAGTATTTATTACAAGACTCTACTCGACTACTATGGAAAACTTCACTTATAATGATTAAGTACAACGATCATTTGTAATCTTCGTAATTATAAATCTTTTGAGAAAATCCTTCATCGGTACCTACTTTAGCATAGTAACTATAATTTAAAAATAATGCATCACATTTTTAAACCTACACATTATTTTTACTTGTGTTTCGTGACATAATGAGATGACCAACCTTTTGCATTTGCCTTAGCGCTGATTTTTAAATAGACAGACAGCTTTCGGAAGAATAAATATTGCGTTTTGACAGCTTTAGTTTCGAAAATAGGTCAAACTGTCATATTTATTCTAAAACAAGTACAATTTTAACAGTAAAAAATTTAAAAACCCGCGTCACAAACATTTCCTCATTTCTCTTTCCTACTTCATCACCAGACCCTGTTCACCATCTATCTATAACCTATTCATTGGGATCATTCCAATGAGCCCAAACACGATACCTGTGCTGTAAGTTGGTAAGGGAGTTGGTAAGGGAGTTGGGTATCCTGCAAATTCCAGGTGATGCTGCAGCATCAGTTCAAGGTGCCTATGTACTTCTAATATCATTGAAGTAAAATAATACCAAATTTCAAATCGATCAGACCTGAGGAAGATACTCACATCGATTCATCAACTAGAAAAGAGTTGATAATCTTCAAACGGCTGAACCGATTTTGATAAAACATGTCTAAGAACTATCGCTAGAAAACCTGCTTTCAAATAAAAAACCATATTCGAATCGGTTCACCCGTTTAAGAGCTACGGTGCCATAGACAGACACACACATAGCGGTCAAACTTATAACACCCCTCTTTTTGCGTCGGGGTTAAAAAATCAAGCCTTATTAGGATAAAATATTCCAAAATACTTGTTATTATTTTCATTAATCATCAACTGATTTGATGAGGACTTTTATACTCCACTACCTTCTGCCCGCGATTTCGTCCGCGTGAAATGGCTTGTTTTAACATAAAATATATCGGTAATACTGTAGCTTCAGTGTCATTAGTGAAATAGTTTTCGGGGTCGAATCAGTAGTTCCGAAGATTACCCCCTACATACAAACTCACAAGTATTACCACTTTATAATATTAGTATAGAAGTATAGATATCATAATTATTATACTCCAGCCAAAAATAAAACTAACCAAATGTCAAAACAAATGAACGTGGCATCATGAATTCCAGGCACGTCCCGATACCCTGCTATGCCTGATCGCGTAGCAGTTGGTAGTCTCGTAGACACCGTAGAGGCCTCTACGCCTGTTTCTACTACCCGCCATTTATAAAACGGTGTTCGATAATCTACCTGTCGCCTTGCCAATCAAGTTGTGATTGATCCGAGATGCAAGCATTGCCAATATTATGCTGTCATAATTAATAGTATGATATCTAACGGTGACTGTAAAGTTTTTGACATAAAATAGGTGGTGGACACACTGATCGAATTCGATCGGAGGGGCTTGTGGCTAAGTAATGACAGCCGCACGGGTCAATCTATCAGGTTAAGCTACGCTTGCCGCGGTTGATCCGTGGATGGGTGACCATCTTTACATATCAAGACCCCTCCGTGCCTCGGAAAGCACGTTAAGCCGTTGATCCCGGCTGTCATTTGTAGAATTTTGACAGTTGTTACGGGTCGTCAGAAGCCCGAAAGTCTGACAACCAGTCTTACCAAGGGGTATCGGGTTGTGGAGGTCCGATAGGCAGTCGCTCCATGTAAAATACTGGTATTCAGCTGCATCCGGTTAGACTGGAAGCCGATCCCAACATAGTTGGGAAAAAGGCTAGGCAGATGATGACATTGATCGAATTAGACATTTTCGCGAAATATTACTTAATAGTGTGTTTACTCAGAATGAAAAGCGAACACGTATTTTACTAAGTATTTCATTGATCTATTTTCAGTAAAATTCAAAAATACAACATAATTTGCATTTGTTTGTTTTGCGTAGGAGTTTTTGCTAAATAAATTCAGTCAAGTAGCTATGTTAAAATAAATGTGATTTAAAAAAATACTAAACTCAAATAAAAATACAAGTAATAATATTCAAACAAAGTAATATACGTATAAATAAAGCAGTATGTCTGCCTACCCTCCGCGTGGGAGCGTGAATCAAGCCACCTGTCAGTTTGATTGTGGCACCAGTTTTTGTCTTCAATGCTAATGCACACGGCTCATACAATTATGCAAAGAGATCTGTGCTGCATTAGAATTGTAAATCTTATTTATATGGAGAAGCAAAACAAGTAAATAAATAACGTGTACATAAAAAGCTTTGAGCATAAAATACATAATAATAACACAAGGGTACATAGTATCTAAGACATCAATAAATAGTATAGTGATTATAATACTTACATAGTAAAATCTACATTAAATAAATACCGTATATCCATAAAAACAGTAACTACATATGCCCTAAAAAGCTCGATTATAGTTTTGAATAAACAATATAACATTACATAGATCGCGACTACTAACGCCATCTGTTGAGGCGATAGTAAAGCGAAGAGAAGCGACTTGGGTACGAACCTTCATAGCGACACACGCCATTCTGCGCCATCTATCGGTATATAACATCAACAAGCGAGCAAGCTTTTTTTATTTCGGCGCGTTTTTTTTTTCTCTCTGACAACTTACCATAATGGTCTGGCCAGAGGTTCGCATGTACAAATAAAGTGTGTGAGTATAAAATAATACGTGCATAGTAAAATAGCTCTTATTATAGTAAATAGGCTAGGTTTTTTCCAGCTTAGCCTGTCGTCACACACATAGGACTTTTTGCTTAGTGTAGGAATTACAGCTCCTCTGATTATACCTACTGCTACGAATAATACCTACTGTTTAAAATGGTTTATTATTCCAGATTCCTATGCAATTCATGACGTTCTTAGGATCACTGAAATTTAAAAGTCTGCCTCAATTTACTGTAACGCGAGGGAATTAAAGTCAACTTTAGATTCTATTAATAGTTGATTCTTAAAAAGCTCATCGGCAAACATTTTATCCCATAACATTTTGATAGATTTGACATCAATAATAATAGTCGATTAACTGATGATCGATCACGATCTATAAATTGATCAATCAGTCGATACTCAGCCTACAATACCTATAGATATTAATGCTTTACACAACGAAGTTGATAGATTAGAAGAACAAATACCGGAATGAATAACTCAAGAATTACATATGTAAATGGTACCCACACCTTAATACTTATTTGCCTCGGAAGTTATTTTAATGACATCAGCTGCTTGTTATCCTATCCAAATTAATGATACAGTATAACCATCAAATGATAATGTTTCGTAAATGTTAGAAATATTGAGTACGTTTATAAAGTTGATAAAGAAAGTAGTTATTACAAAATTTTGATAATAGAAGGAAGCTAACACTTAGAGTTAGAATTTAGATGATGGACAGAATGATGCTAGTCAGCCCTTAGTCATGTCTGTCAAAGCTATTTGGAATGAAGTGAACTTTAGTCAAGGTTCAGGAACGTGAAGCCTACATTTAGTAGTAAATTAAATTACACAAAATAATAAATCATCTTCATATTATTAGTACCGTTTGTTTACGCAGCTAACAAGAAAAACATGTCAGTACACTCACTTGGCATGTCATAATTATTGTAACAAAAAACGTAAACATAAGTTAACATCGTAAATAACTTGACGTAACTGGTAAATCAGGCGTTGGACGTCAATGTCAGAGTTCTATTAAATAACATGTAGCTAGTAATAAGATTCATAGAAATAATAATACTTAAAGAGCGGTTTAAATTGAATAGAATCTCAATTGGCTTGTCAAACACAACAATGTGAACAACTAAACATTTTAATCAAGTAGTACAGACTATCTTCTTCAAATCGAATTCTAGAGAATTAGATTTGTTTCTAAATTAATAAGTAGTGACTAAGGATATACACCAGAATTGTTTTTAATGAAATGCAGCAAATCTAGGAATCGGAAAGGTCAATCAAGAAAGAGCCCCTGAAAAACGGAACTTGTCTGTAATTGAGTCCGAATTTTACCATATGAGTGAACAGATAGGTCATCTACATATGCTTGTTTAGCTATGAAATTTGCACAAAACGAGTTAAAAAACCATACAATTCCATTATGTGACGAAACGCGACTAAATCATAAAAAGACAGGACACAAGAAAAATATTCAGAAACTGTTGCACAAGAGGGTGCGAGGGCGTACCGTAGGTGTTGCCATCTGGTGTACGGCCTTCGTACCGACCTACATAGACCCTATGGACTATAGGTCACCCTGAACATCGTGACGTCACTGAAGTTGATACTGAACCGGAATGTGGTGCTGATAAGTATGCAAATTTTCTGCCTACTGGTGGAGGAAGAATGTTGTTAATGTTCATGAAGTTAACTTGAGATATGTGAAGGATTTAGAAGTTTGTTTGCTTCCGGAGGAGCAATGTTAGTGAAATAGCTGGCGTGCACTGCATCATATGTTTTAGAAATGCAACCAGGCAACCTTTCGCGCCCTCAATCATGGAATCATAATATATTCCATGACCTATTTAGTGAAATAACTGTGATAACTAATGGGGCCAACCTTCATTGGAAAATGGACACTAAAATACAGGTTATGGTCAAATCACGGCTTTCCCAAAAGAAACAAAGCATGACGAATATAACGATACATTGCATAACAATGAAAATAATCGTCTAAAAAAATAAACACAATGGCGTGTTGTTAAATTAATAGCCTCGGGCAACGTAAAACCACAGCAAATGAAATAGACCGGATATCAATAATCAAAATCGTAATAACTGACGCAAACCGCAGCAAAAAAGAAATTAGTTCTCACTTTTTATCATAGATGGCGTTGTCAGCCAAAATTGAATGCAACTAAAATTAAGTTGTCTATCTATTGTGTTCTATTCTCAAATTGAACCGAAAAGAATGTCACGATTTTGTACTTAGGAATGACAAAAATAGATAAAGCACTGTCTGTCTGCGACAGTGCAAGGTCAGTACGTGAACTTCCATAGAAATCAATATTCCTTTTTATGTGTCACTTATTTTTTTATTCATTCCTTAATTTTTTTTTTGCTAGTTTGAAAATGCAGTTCACCTTTGCAACATTATTAAAAGAGCGAAACCTTTTCTCAAATACGAATACTCTCCGCAAAAAGTTCTCTGTTTACGGGGATCGAAACTAGATGGCGCTAGGGGCACAGAATGGCAAAGACCTTGTACACAAACAAGGACAATGTCAAATCAGAGTGACGTCATCACAATACAGCCATGTTTACTTATCAGGCTTTTGTTACCTAGTGTTCAGGATATTTATAGGTATCTGGAAACTTAAGTTGAGGATAAATGTTTCAATTTCCTTGTTTTTGATAAGTTCATAAATGTCATTACTGACTTAAGCCTACCATTGCGACTATAATAAATGCACATAAGTGGGTTCTCGAATCCGCGAGAATTAGCCGTTCTAGACACTAGACAGATTTCTTTGAAAACATAAGGAACTAGTTTCAGTTTTTATGTAGCAACAGTCGCAAAATTTGAGTCACCTTTGAGACTAGAACTAAAAAAAGGTTTAACTACTACACGCGTGGCTACTAGCCGGTCGTTGACCCCCGACCCGCGTAACTGTACGTGCTCTTGAGCATACGACGGCAACTTCGGAATACTTCGGATTTAGCAGTTCCGGCTTTCTGGCTATTGGCGAAGAGTTATAGCGAAATGCTTATAGTTATTGAACGTTTATTGGTAACTGGTATTGGAATAGTGCTGGCTGAAATCATTATTGGAACTCTAGATGGCGTTGTTTTGTTTTGAATGTAGAGTTTAGGATTCTTGGTTTTGAAATTAGAATGGTTGGTGATTGTTTACATATGTTCCTTCTTTTATTAAATTTTTAGCCTCAAGAAACTTGAATCTACAATTCTACAGACACAAACATACAGATATTTTTTTCCTGCAGATTTTTTGTTACTTATGCTAACAAAAATCATGTTTGTATTCTAATCACCGTAACGGATTTTCTTAAATAAACAATCTACTAAAATGACGTTGGCGATGATATCATTAAACAAAACTTGAACAAGAAGTTGCTTTATGTAAAATGAATAAATTAAGATTTATCAGGCATTGCTTCATTTGTAAAGAAGATTCAAGCCTTTGACCTCAATAAAAATACATCAATTCAATATTTGGCAGCAAACCGAAATAAAACGAAGCTTACAATGCTGTAAATAATGACCTCTCAAGAGGAGCAATTTAATAAAAAGTTCAGCAGAAATTGACTCATCACAGGCCAATGAAAGTCGACTTGAAGCTGAATGTTACATAAGATATCCAACATGTAAAATTTTAAGTGCAGAAGGAGATCGCGAGGTGAACTACTGAACTCCTAGGTCTGTAAAGGATGGACAAAAGGTGACAGTAGATACAGAAAAGTAGAAAGAGAAAACAACGCTTTTCCCTATAGAGGGTCATGTATATAGTTGGTCATGGATAAATAATTACATCAAGCTAATCATTGAATCTGCGTAGTCAAACTGCGTGTCCGGGGGTCAATAATTGAGTTGGTTGCAGCCATTTCCATATCAAAGCTCCAATCCGAGACTGTCCACGAGAAGTCAAAATCTCAAAAGACTCACAACTCTTAGATATAAACTTTAGGGGTTTATTATTCCCTGGTAATAGGTTGTGGAGATCTTAATCCTGTGTGGAGATCAGATGGCATTTGGCCCGTGTCAATTATTAATACTCAATCCCATGAAATTGACATAAGATTTGCACATGAAATAACGTTGTCTGACGTTTATTAGAAGCATGAGGAGTTTAACCTTTAAAGCCAATACTGACGAAAACAGTAAACATAGCTAATTGATTGGACAAGTAGCACATACACGTGTTATTTCAACTAAGTCTATAATGTCGTAAATTCTACTATCATGATGTAATCGAAGAAATAGAAAACGAATAACAATGTAACATTAGAATCTTGGGAACAGTAGCCATATTCTTTATTTGAAAAGACATGTGTTGTAAGCAGCATCTTGCTGCCCTAATCTCAATTTATTTGGTGCGGCCCAGTAAGTCTTTTTCTTCCATTTATGTCTCCATCAGCCGTCATCTTAGTGTTCACTTCCTGCCTACCCATATTCTCTTTCACACAATATATATTATCATCTTTAATAGTCTGCCTTTTTTCATATAGTCATCCACATTCATACTTAACTCTGCGAGGTAATTGCGTAACACGATAACAGTAGCAATGGCTTTTATTTTGATAGTTCAACAACATTCATTGCGTTTTACGTTGTTGAACAGACAAATTTATCGAACATATGGAAGCAATGGATTAGCAATATCCTTCAAATCACTCAGATTGTGTGTTAAGTAATTAGGGTGCAGGTCTTGTCCAATACTCCTCATTTCTTTGCGTCAAGTGCTCCAACATCGCGACGTTTTTCCATTATAGCAACACTATTCACATTTACCATTCATTGCCACATTAGTATGGTAATAATACTAATATATTCAATATACGAAACACAATGTAAAGTAAACGGTTTGTATGAATAAACAGATCTGTTATTATTTAAAATGACATCACCCTATAAGGAGCGAGAGGCTGCATGTACACTGTAAAGGTTGATTCATTTTCGTGTATTTGGAAAAAATAATGTATTATTGAGTAAGGATGATGCAGAATGCGTTGGTAGTGCTATACAGGATGTGCAAAATGTGAATCATAATAATAAATGCTGGTTAGATAAATGTTTCTATCCGTAAGTAGGTACATTATAAACTATATAATATATGAATAGACAAAATTATAATATGAGAAATCATCTGCCTTCCATAGTGGGGAATTTATGGGAACACAATAAATATACAGGATACATTTTGGAATATTATTCAAATAGTAAGATCTGGGATAGTCTCGAATACTACATTCGAAAGGTGAATCAGACACATGGCTCACGCACATAAAACTAACTAAATTAATCATACCGCGTTAAAACCGAGCACAGCTGCATCACCATTAATCATACATCCATTCAAAAAAAGAACGAACAAAAAAATTTAAAAGAAGTTTCGTACTTGGAACACCCGGTACACAAGCGCCGCTCCATAAAAGGGGAATCGGTAAGTGTGCCAGCTACTACCCACATGTCTTGTACATAAGATGTCCCTTATTACCGAATTATTTATTAATATTGGACAACAAATCACTTTCGCTTTTGACTGTACCAAGGAAGAATTGGGTTAGGATCTTTCTCAATGATGCGTGACATTTGGAATAAAGTAACAACAGCTATATCGGAAAGCGGAATTATAGAAGTTGTAGCGGAACTTGTGAGAATCCGCAAGCTGAGCAATGGAACTAATAAATTAATTGTAGAATCCGAAACTATTGGGGGGACTATGCAACCAGATTCAAATGTATATGTGCCTACATATACTATTATTAAAAGAGCCTCCAGGATTAATGATGTTCAAGGACCTCTGACGCTCAGAGTCAGTCCCGTTTCCAAGCATGTTGATCTTTTATACGGTAATCTTCTGACCAGGTGACAGAAGATCATCACAATATCTGGAGAGGAAACTGCTGTAGTCAAAACAAGACTAAACATCTCAAAATAACATAATATATTCCAGTTGTTAATGACTATCATCGAACGAACTCGATGCTCCTGCGCACTTAACGCCTTGTAAGGCAAAAACTCCGACCGGTGAAGTACGAGTGATCTCATAACTTATAATTTTACTACAAACACATCGACTAATGTCTATGTTGACCTAGTAATAATAGGTAATGCAAAAAATTATAGAGGTGAGATCAGAAGACTGAATACGAGGTCTAATTTGAACGTGATTTGCAAGTCACAAGCTGTCATTTTGTATGCAAAATTACTTATTATTAAAGCAAATATTGGTCACCTTGATTTTAAATACTGTTTTCTGAAAGTCTATTCAAAGTCAGATGTATTTAAATCACACGCAAAGTGACTTTATGCATTGTTGTTATTTCCGCCAGCTAATCACAATTAACTGTTGTGAGAGAGATGCCTATTAATTGATAGCAGACTCTATTCTGCTTTTAGAAACCTGACTTCGCTGATGATCAGCTAATGTTCGGTTCCTATAAACAAAAACGAATCATTTTGCTTACCAATGGTAGCTTTTTTTATTGTCAAACTGGCATATAAATAGATTCGTAAGCTAATTTTACCAGTGATAGCTACTTCCATATGGGAGGGTCTACTATGCAAAGCTATGAGGTCTTTGCTTCATTATTGGTAAAGATACAAGAGACGTAATTTTAACCAATAACGGTCCGTAAATTATAGGAATTGGCCATAAAACTACATTTGTAACGTATACTTAGGCTCGACCGCTTGTACGACAAATCACTAAAAGCGTTTTGCGCTAAACATAATATATTTAAAATATCGTTCTGTTTCGGAGAACAGAGACAGAAATTTTAAATATGTTTAACGTTTTATTTGTGCGCCTTACTATCCCTTCAATAGTAACCAAGAGAAAAGTAATAATTCACGTCAACCTAAGAAATGATTATTTGAGTCTTAAATCTATGGGTGTGTGTGGGAAAGGCGGAGGAGCAATAATATTCGTCCCACTTAAAAAATTCATTGTACAGATCATAAAGGACAATAATTCAGTTGTAGATTCATATCCAACATCGCAAAGCGGCTTACAAACAATAATAATATACATAGCGAAAGTGAAGCTGAAGCAGTGATTATTCGGACGGTCTTGAACAATGCGCTTGCATCACCGTTGAGTCACAGTTACACTATAGTGATCAGTACCGGGTTTACTTGACAACAATAACAATTGAAAGTAGAAATTCCAAGGATTGTAACAAAGGAGGATGGGACCTACTTGAGGTGTGTCACATAGTTGATGGAATGAAGACAATGATAGACATGTATGAAGATTTTGGAGGTAAGAAGGTCGTAAGCTTGGGCTTGCAAATAAATGAATAATGAAGAACTTGAATGTTGGAACGAAATGAATAAGGTCATTCTGGACATAATCTTTGGGCATGGTGAATCTATTTATGCAGGTGTTGCAGTAGAAACCCAAGATAGAAGTCGCGGAGTCGCGAAAGATGGAAAGAGTGGATTGGAAACGTACAAGAAAGTAAAACAATATTGTTTAAAGTAATGATTTCTAATTAGAATTGAAGCAAATCATTCGGTAGATGGCTTATTGTTTAATGTGGAGGTCAAAGTTACACCAAAAACCTTAGAGTGCAATTCTTAAGAGATTTCCAGACTATGTTAATGGTACTTATAACACACGGTATCTCAGTGTGTGGTCAAAATATAATCAGTCTAATAATCATAAAGCTGCATCGATGCATTTCCGATTTCCTTCCCAAATCGTGACATCCTGATAGTGTAACAAAGACAGCAACACAGGATGTGCATTACATAACACGAGTGAAAGAGAAAGCGATCAATCAGCTATTGATGCAACACGACATGAAGACGTTTTATGTAACGTGACATTTTAGGAGTTCAAAAGCTTTCTGATATAAGGAGAGATTGGATGGAGCTTTTGAGTCTAAAATAATACTACTTTTATGACATAATTGGGATTATTTAGTTCATACAAAGAAGTTTTTTGTATGCCTTTTATAAATGAAAAGAAATAAGCGTAGTTATCGTTTGTCGATTACGTGGAGACCTTTCAATTTCTTTCAACGTATTTGAAATTAATTTGTTACGAGTAGCTTTGATGATTTTAGCTAATCAAGACTGTCATTACGAAAACATTTAAGAAGTAGGTATTTAGTGATATATAGTAGTAGTAGATAGTTTAGAGTGACCATAATTTTACCCTATTATCATCTAGCTCCATATTCAGCCCTTTGGTACGCGACAATAAGGTGACATGCTCCACATAGTCGAAGATGTGCAACATGTTTTGACAGAGTGTGTGCGGAATGAAGCTTTGCGGTTTAATTTACTTGGTCCAACAAACAAGTATGACATTGGAGACTAACGCTATCCTGGCTTCTCCTTTATCGGAACAAGCTAGGATAATGCACAAATTGGCATTTTTTGTTTTAAAGTTAGTAGTAACAGTAACGTTAGAATTAAAAAGTGTTTTTAGGTTTAGTTATTTTACTAATACAGTAACGTTATCGACGTTAGCGATAAAGACCTTAAAATAAAGAATTTTAAAAAAAACACGCTCTACATAATACGCACATTTCGTAATTAAACAGGCAAAGATGATGGTTCCCGAAATGCAGATTCTGATAATCTTTAACATACAACTGAGGATTAATAACCCGTAGATCAAAAATCAGGCAGTCCCTATGGACTATAGGACTTTACTACATGTACGTAGACAAAGTTCATTGATATTGGAGGCCTAATGAGCTAAGGATTAATCCGTAAGTAGAGAAGCCTTGTGTCGGCATGGCAGTGTTCTTGGCACAACGCCTGAAACCTTTCTACGAGCGATTTCTATTCAAATTTATACTTTAAAGGAAGGACACTGGGTTTATATTTTATTGGCTACGTGATTTGTTTGGAAATTGATGTAATGGTGTTTGAGTAAGTCGTTAGTCGTGGTTACGAACTGTTATGAATATTACTACAAGCCGCGCATTCCTGGTTTTTCCAAATAGGACAAAGGTCAAAATGCAGGCGCACTGAGTTCGACTACATCATCCAAACCGCTACTAGTAACCACAAATAAAGAGTAGAATGCAGTTAGTATGGGTCAAAAAGAGTACATACAGCATAACAGACGGCCACGACTACGACCAGTGGTCGCACCGACCAGGTAAACTGTAGAAACCAATACGAATCGCGCATTTAATCGGCTAGTTGGCCATTGCGAGCAAGAGATTTCTATGGTCGTAGCTGTCTCATCCATGTTAAGCATACGCGACATCCTTCTCATAACTCAAAATCGCCAATCAAGCTATCACGCGTAATAGCTATCCATTTGTCGTTTCGTCAAGGGAACGCAGTCAGTCATTAATTATAATGATCATTGGAAAGTCCATATTCTTAGCAGTACATTAAGTGAGCTGAATGAGTTGTTTTTAATTTACCATCACCGTTTTGACCCAGTGTTGGGTATAGCAACCAGGTTTTTTCGGCTATCATTTCTACTTATTCCATCTGGCCTATATTAAGAATTTAGTTTGCAAAATTACAAGCAACATTACCAATGAGTTCTAACTGCCTATAAACTTAAGTGTCCTAAATGTCTGAACGATGACATCACTTACATGGACCATTACTTGGACACAAACGTGCTAAAATCGAGTCATTTGAATTTGAAAGACGCCGATATCGATATTCGTAGCTGTGACATCATCGGATCTGGTTTGTGTGAGTGATAAGAGGGACATCCTCTTTAATCCTTTGGGCAAAGAGTTGTTTCGATGCATGGATATGAACTTGTTTTGTTTTTTGATAAGGTAAAGAAATATCAAAATGTAAAAAAGATGGTCAACTCAAGCTTTTTCTAAAATAGAATTTAAAAAAGAAAACAGTTCATGATGCAAATGAAAGAGGAATATTTCCAGGTATCTCTGATACTAATACACAAATGATAGAAACGGAAGAAGAAGGAAGGAAAAAAAAGGAGGAGAAAGAAGGACTGAATAAATGTCTTTGAAATTCTCATTCTAAGTCTCGAACTTGACCACCACAAAATTTAGTTTTAGTATATAACATCACGCATTGTTTCCCCGAAGGGTTGGGCAAAGGTGTACTTACAGTACACCCACATTTCGCCAGTTATGTTTAAGTCCCATGTAATAGGGGGTGAGCCTATTGCCATCAGCCGGGCACAAATACAGACTCTGGGGTGCTACTGAGAAATAAGAATAAAGAGTTTGAAAAGATTTGATTTTTTGTATGTTTGTTTTTTTGTTTGTTACGCTTTGACGCTAAAACGGCTAAACGTATTTAGATGAAATTTGGCACATGGGTAGACCATGATCTAGGTTAGGACATAGGATACTTTTTATCCCGATATTCCCACGGGATCGAGACTTATACGGGTAAAACCGCGGGGCGCAGCTTATATATTATATAGTTTTTAAGTTGTCGGACCTTAGTAGTAGTACCTATAGTAGTAATGTCCTGATTTCTGACCTACGGTTGACGATGATGCTCATTTACCCTAACTAACAGCAAACTATTGATTTCTAAGATCGATTCATTTGAATAATCATTACTTTCCTTTCCTTCTACTAGTATGGCCTCTCGTCCCCTTTTATGACTAACCAATCATATCAATTAAGCATTCAGATCAGTTCTAGTACACGTACGTGTGATATCATCTATTTCGAGGGATTTTATCCTTGTTTGTTGCCATAGCGGACACTACTGGGTTTTTTTGTATCGGGATTTTTATGATTACTTGTCATCCTCATCATGTTTATCTTTTGTTTATTTAATTAAACTTGATTCAGTAGCATCATCTATATCGAATGCTCACATGGTTCTTCCAGAGACAGCTTTAATAGTCAAATGGGAAATTCTCCTACGAACAAGGTTTGGTCTACGGATTGTCGATTACAGTTCTTTGTTCATATTAGATAGGAGGACTGTGCTGTCCAACGTATACTCTTAGTAGCCAAAGCTAAAGCGCTCTAGAATTTGATCTATACCTGTAATACTCAAGAGCCCAATGCATGGATGACTACAGAGACAAAGCTTTAATATTTTATTCCTGTTATTAATTTACTGAGATTCACATGGATTCTGAAATAGCTATGGTCTTTGTGCTTCCCAGTATGAAGTTTATTACTAACAGCTCTATTACCAATATGAGATAAAATAATGTTATAAACAGATCGACAGTTTGACTTCCTTTGTTCATAAATAGAGATTATAGCACTTCTAAAAATAGCAACTAATTTCATAATTCGTGAATGCGTTCTCTTTAGAAGTTCAGATAATTACAATGTGCATAAAAATAAGAACTAAACGTTAATTGCCTGAAATATGAGACTTCCGCAATGTCTCTTTATTAAAGTTATTTAACGTTAAAGTTACATTAGAATGTCGTTTACGAGCGTCTTGATCCAGTTTAATAAAACGGAAAAATTACGGAATGCTCCAAATTGTGAATTTGTATTCAGTAAAAACACAGCTTCTAAGGAAGTCTGTAGATGGACCGATGGCCACTGGAGCAGACGAATTTTCAAGTGGAGTGCCAGACCCCTGACACTTCCCAGATTGACCAAAAGGCGGCTAGGGGGTTAGATTGGATGCAGAAGGCAGAGAACCAGGTATTGTGGCGCTACTTGTGAGAACCCATTATCTAGTGGACTGAAATAGGCTGAGTTGATTGATCGATTGAAATAACAAGAACTAAGACTTCCGTATAGAGAATCATAATAAACATAATTCGCAACACAATCTTATAGAAACTAGTCATGACAATTGAATCTAATTTTATTCATAACTTAATCCTTTTTAGATTCAAATGCTAAGCAATGTTCTGCAAGGATTTGTGTAACCCCGCCATTGTGTTATTAAATATTATCCGTCGTATGATTGTAGTCACGAATTTATTTGTAAAGGACATTGCTTTACTGGTAGGTGAGCTAATAAATCTCAATAATGTGACCATAATCCATAGTGTTGCACAACTCTTCGCAACCAGTCTTACTAAGGGTTATCGTCAAGGGGGAGGTCAGAGGCAGTTGCTCTATGTTAAATACTAATGTTCAACTTTATCTGTTAAGACTGGGAGGTTACCAACTGAAGATAGTTGAGAAAAGGCTAGATAGATGATGATGAATCCTTAATGTTGCAGTGACAGGGCAGATCGTCGTCTGTCAAAAAGGCGGCTCTCCACTTCCAAATATTTGCACAGTTGATGACTTTAAAAGTAATCAGTCATTTTTTTCCTGTCTGGGCGCTTGTGCTTGTGAGGACACAAGAATATCGAATTATCCAAGTGTGTGGAATGATCGAAAGACTGGGAAAACTAATCTATCACGATGCATATGACAGTAGTTTTGGAAAGTTGAATGCTAAATAGTCATAACTAAAACGCGTAGGTAAGTTACCAATAAAATTACTAGAATTATTAGCTGAACAAGCAAGACATAGAGCTTCAAAGCTATTTCAATGGAAAACCGATGAATCCGATCAAACGGCATGCTAACTAACTATCTCAACTTATTCATTCAACCGCTCGATAGAAATGTCGATCAATTAATACTCGATTAGTCCCACAGATCTATTTGTAAAGATACGCTGATACGTGACGACTTACGATGTTGTGGCAATCCTTGGCTTGAGCATAGATACGGTCAAACACATGTAATTGGTAACTACGAAAAACACACCTTTCTGCTACGTAATAAAGTCGCGTCTCGCGCAGACAAAGTAATTTTTTTCCTAAAGATATGCGGTTGGCTGTACTAAGCTGTTTGCTGCCAAGTCCGGTTCAGCAAGTGTGTCAAAAATGCTGACTTCTGGTCGGAAGCCAGTTTCAAGAGCGCGATTTGCTATCTAAGCTATGCTAAAGAAGATTTTATTACATGCTTTTCAAGATAATTTACAGAGGAGAACATGATTTGAAACTATTAAAGACTTCCTGAAAATCGATAAATTTTTCTTTAAAGAAACAGTCTTAACAAAACACTCTTATAAGCGTAAAACGGTAATGAATATTCAATAAAAATAATTTGTACCTAATAATGGTTCTTCGTCATTTTCTACAATGTAACTTTAAAGACTCCTAAACACGTGTGTATTAAAACTATTCATAAAGTAACTAATTCCAATAAATCATCTTATGTGCCATCATCACCGATGACGCACATATGCGTCATAGGATCTTCTGTCATCATAACGCTAGATCGCGTCAAAATCTATGCATAAAAGCGTGCCTCACACTAACCGCTTGAATATTGATAATATCAATATTCAAGCGGTTAGTGTGAGGCACGCTTTCACGGCTCCACATTATTTCATAACTTTTTTCTATATTATAGAAAAAAAGTTATGAAATAATGTGGAGCCGTTAACGTGACGCTTAAAGACGTCAATACACGTCGTTTGTCGCTAAGATTTCCAATAATTCTCAAATGTAACACGTAAAATAATAAATTGTGAAGAGCTAACAAAATTACTGTTTAAAGCTAATGCAACTGAGTTAAATAAAATATCTCGCTAAGTAATAAGTTCTAGAAAGCTATCACTGCAGCAATAAAACTAACAGAAATGATAAAATAAAATCTCTTTCGAGTATAAAGTTCATATATCTAGACGTTCGAAATTTGAACCAGCCTAAACAAGCACCTAAAACCATAGCGCATAACATTGACAACTCCAAAAACAAAATTGCCACTGACCTGGAAGTGCAAGATGATGGTCCATATCAATCCGAGGGTCAGCTTGGGGTTCCCGTCGACGATGTCCTCAGCCCGGATGTTGACGAGCTTGATCTTCTTGTACCGGAGGAAGTCGAGGGCCATTTGGACGTTCTGCAGCATGTGGAACCGCATACGGCCTCGCTCGCGCGGCTGGAAAATTGGAAATGGTAATGAGAGATTTGTTGAAAGAAGTAGTGTTTAATATCAAAATAGGTACTTAAAAGGTAGTTGGTATGTTTGATTCTTAGATTTGAGCTCTCTTTCTTTGAGGGAGTGGGTGGGTTTAGGCCACTGGGGATCTGAGTTTCCCAAGTTGTAACGATAGTAAATCAGTCAACTTCTTCTTTTTCGTGAGGTTAGTGACTAACCTAGCATTTGAGTTCTTATGCCGCCCATGGGCCTCTGACTTGGTTTTTCATGCCGTCGAGAAATATCTCTCAGGCACACAACAACATATTTTTAGAAGTGGAAATCAGGCTTCTACATAAATATCAGGTATAGGGCATGGCAATATATAAGCAGTAACTAGGAATAAGAATAAAAAGGGCCTCAGCAATAAGGCCATATATCTTAAGGAACAGTTGCCATATTTAGTACGCCAAAAAATGAACACAGACACTGACTGCGGAGTGGAAAAAGTTTTTGCTCTAGGCGTACATCAAACATGATAATAACAGTCTAAAATAAATCGAGTAACGATGACCAAGTTAAAAACTACAGACTACCCCTTCCTATCTCATTAATTACCCACATAATTTCAAATACCCCGGTGAACCCAGGGCGGGGTAGTATCGTTTACCTAGCCACACCTGCGATCGGCCTGATTAATTTCCATAGATCTAGATAACCCCTTTAGGTAACTGCTTCCCCTTTCTGGGTTAATGTTGAATCGATGAGAAGTTGTAATGGGTTACCAGGTGATAAGGGAACGAATTGATGGGATATCGTGTAGGTAATTTCCAATAGTCGATAATTAAATGAAAAACTATAGGAAAACAAATAGGTAGTTGGTATGGAAGCAGCTGCGAAGTCACAAGTACCAGGGAAGTAGAAAGTACTAGATACGGTTAATAAAGGGAAACTTATTTCAATCGTTTCTACACAAGCAGTTTGATTCGGATCAGTACAATTAAAAAGATTTTTGTAAGTAATAGCTGCATCTTCATGATAATTAAACATTTCCTTCAATTAGAATATGGCCAAAAAAAAAATCTACATACATCCACAAAAAAGGCCCATAAAATTCAATGTTTACGGAAACCTAACTTTAATAATTACTCTTAATAACTTTATTTGGTACCGTAGCACACGAATCAGCGCTTAAGCACGCGAGAACATCGTTACTCCAAATTAATTTCGTTGCAGACTATCATAAAGGTATCATATGGTTCACACCCTTGTTTTTGTAAAAGTTAAAAATAATAAAGAATAACTGGGACAAACGGAGTATAAAATTATATACAGATTGTCCCACTGTAAGGCAAAAGCATCTCCTCATACAGAGATTGATTGATTGATTGGTAATAGCCTTTTTACGATACTGACAAAAGCTAGGAGCTTAATATAGCTACAATTAAGTAGTCACAAGAGCTTAATAAAGCTACTAAGCAGTCACAAGAGATAGAAATCAACACTGCTCAAATTAACATTAACGAATTCCTTTAATGAATTCTTGCGCAGGTAATTAGTTAAGTAATCAGGCAGTAAGACCACCTGCATTGAGCTTTCATTATGAATTCCATGCTCGGAATTGCTGCCGATGACGACGACATATTGCAAAATCACATGTACAGAAAATGTATGGAGAATTGTCTGGATTAATGGTAGCCTTTTGATACCATTGTCAACAAAAACATTGTTGAGGCTAGATTTTCAATACCTTTATGTTTCTTTTCTCAATATATTTATTTCCCTATGGACTTTTGGGGAGGCTTTTGACCAGTATTGACACAGGTGCTGGTCAAATTATTTCAGTACTCTAATTGCGTAACTTATTATCGAAAACGATTACGACAAATTTGTTTCATTTTGACGGTTCAACAACATTCATTGCATTATTTACGTTGTTGAGCAGATTTTTTTTCCAACTTATGAAGCAATGGATTAGTAATCTGTTTCAAATGGAAACAAATTGTGATTGATCGTGCATTACGCAATTACTGATCCATAATTAAATAAAGACTTGTATACTTACGAGGTGTTCGCCAGAAAGCACCTCCAGCAGCGAGATGAGGTTGAGTCCATCGCGCAGATCTTCGAATAGGTCGTTCACGTGACGGTTCACCTGGACAAAAAATATTATTAGAATTTTGTACTATCTATTGATATTTTCGTCCATTTATCTTCTGCGATCTGTGGAAATGTAACAGGAGTAGTAAAACCAGCTTTAATACTGCCTTCAAATCTTGACATTTTTTTGGAATTTGGAGTCAGTCTAAGAGTGTTGTGTAATTAAAAATTCAGAATATTCTTGCCCTCAAAGCTTTGACGAAATGTTTTGAGGGTTTTTTTTCATATATGCGCTACAAAAGCTATATTTTGTAGATCATATGTGAGAAAACCTTTTGTAATCTTTATTTAACCTTATATTCCAACTCTCTCTTTTGTCACTGTAAGAATACCTTGCAAGCATACAAATAATGCACTACAGTGAACTAAGTAAAACCTAGTAGAATCAACGATGATGTTAATGTTAATAAAACAACAATAGCAGCCAAACATTAATAAGAGAAGCCTAAAACCAACAACAAACAAAAAATAACCTCATAAAAGAGATTCGTCAAAAAATCAAAAGTAACTAGAATGACATATAGCAAAAAAAATAACGAAAGCAAAAAATACGTGAAGTAACTACAAAAATACTGAAAAAAAAAACAGTGACTTCAAATAAGCTGCATGCCTGTAAAAGAAAGACGTTACAAACTGTGCTATAAGTAAACTAAATCAATAAGAGGAAGGCAAAGTCAAAATATTAATTTTTTACCGTAGCGTAGGTAGATAATATAACATTTGACGAAGACGGTCATGTATGTACTATTTCATTATTTAAGAAATCAATATTGCCCTAGTCTAGCTGGCCTCTGTAGAATACTGACCTAGATAAGATCACATCAAATATGAGGATTATATAAGAAATGTGATTTAAAAACAGAAAGGTAGATCGGATTACCTTTCAATTTCAGCATTGCTGGGAACTTCCATTTTCTAACAACGCTTGACCTAACTAGATAAAGTCTCATCAAATATAAGGATTATATCAAATCTAAGAAATATGATTGAAAGAAGATTGGGTTAAGTTTCAATTTCAGCTTTGGTCAGTTTTGTTACGTTTGACCTAAATTGAGTCTCAACGAACAAGAGGAATACATGAAATCTAGGAAATATGTTAGAAAACAGTATTAAGTTTCGCTTTTAAAGTTGCTGGGAACTCCCAATTTGGTACACAGTTATCAGTTTATCACATATGTCCATCCATAGTTTATTTCTATGCAAGCGTGCAGCATTGTCGACCGCATCATCGCTTACTATCAAATACAACAGAGAAATTGTGCCCTACCAATTAAGATAAGGTTAAACCCCATTTGAATTTTAATAAATATTTCGATTTCCATTGCCTTCCCATCAAACTCAAAGAAAAACAACAACAACTAACAACAGAACAACAACAAGCCACAAAGAACTTACTTGCTGTGGCGGACAACATGGTTGGTTGTTGATCACCTCGCAGACATGGAGACGTGTGTAGGTCTGTCCGAGCAGCGTTGGACAAAGTAATGTTAATACCTGGATGAGAATATGGGTGAACACAGGCCTAACTAACACAAGAAGGAGACAATGTGACAAAATACATATGATAATGTTCTATGTTCTGATAAAGAATCAGGTCCGATGAACGAAATCCAGTTTTAACGATATATTCAAAAAGTGGAATCAAGTTTTAGTTAAAGATGTTCTCAATTTTAAATCGTAAAAGATTTCATTGAAATCAAAACAAAGTTAAGCATCCGATACGGTTCATTACTTACTTTATGAATTGATTTTTTCTATAGAATCTATATAATTTAATAACGTAAAAGAAATTATACTTTTAAGTCTTCTCGCGTGATAGCTTGGTCAACACAGGAAATTAGGGTATTACATTGCAATCATCCTATAGTAGGGTCAGTTAATGATAAAGTTAAAAACGAATTACCAACTTTTCTTTTTATTACATTAGTTTCTCTTTCAACAATCATGAATTACAATGTTTGGTTCATTCAAGAAATCCAATTACAGCTTTATGTTTTCATTAAAGACACGATTGTATTTATTACCAATGAAACTGGAACAGGATGTGGAGTTAAATACATTTTGTCACATTGTAACGCTCAGTTCATTTACTTCAACATGTTTAGAAACATTAGAATTGTAGCCAATTTTAGCTTACCTGTTTACGAACGAACACAAAAAACAAATACTACGTAAAATACAGAAATTGTTATAAACAAAAATTGCAAAAAAGATAGCTCCATAACACGTGTGTCAATATGTGGAAACTAAAATCAAAATAAAATAAGAAATAACTGAAAAAACTGGCGAACAGCATGCAAACCAAAAATATAAAGATGATCAATCTATCAACATGATGATTCTGTCTGTACTAGTCTATCAACTCTTGAATAGGTATAGTAAATATACAAGTTGAGGTTGTTTGCGTTGAGGTCTTTGAGTAAACATATAATGGCATACAAATGACAGAAAAACTATTTAATTTGAACTTATTTTAGGTGATGATGCCTCTGCAAATATTATCTTTATCGCCTCTGCCCATGATTATAGTATATTCTGAATGTTTATTTTACCTACGAACGAAATGTTTTGGACAAAAATAAACATTAAAAAACTAGCCACTGCATATTTGGATGAATTTATCACCAGCAAATACTGCTAAGCTAATTTATCTCAAGTTTTTATGGTTCTACAGAAGTAAATGAGTTCTTTGACACGACAATGTAAACATAACTGTTCAGAGTTGATAGAAGAGACGACACAGTGTAAAGCTGTGTAAAATACTGAAATAGATATACTGCCAAATTCCAATACATGATTACTTCCAAAAATGTTGCTATAATTCAGTTTATAGGAGCAATTTAAGATGAAACATGGCAATTTATCTAAAAGAGCCTAAGCAAAAACAGACGAACTAACGAATGCTGTGTATACTACAGACCTTGAGATATTTCCAGTGCTGCTCCATTCCCAAATGACAAGCGATGAAAAAATCAAACATATACTTTTATATTAGTGAAAATTGGTTTTGGGTTTGGCTAAATAACTTTGCGAAAAATTATTTTGCCAAGTGTAAAAAAGCTGTCACAATTTGCTTAGATACCGAATACAAGTACAGAATGGTTGTAAAAAATAACACGGTCAATACACCCGATAGATTACATCAATTGTATGAGGTTACACAATAAGAAAATGTTAAGGCATATTGAATGGGCGTTTCATTGTTTCTATTTATATTCGTATCTAAATTGATATCGTTATAAATGAGTATTAGTAGTGGTAGTGGTGTAGACGGGTAATTTATATTACTAGTTTACGCAATTATAGTAGCTGATGAATTGGTAGTCTTTCTGGTGGTAATTCTTAGACCTTTAGAAACATTTTTAGTTAGGGACAACACCATAGTGTTTTTCATAGATTACATTATGTCGTCAATTTCAGTTTCATTAATCTCCTTTTTCCTTAGTTTAGCACTCCAAGCTACTTCTTTAGCTCTAATTATGACTAAACAAAGACCTACTTAGCCGTTGTTCATTATGACTCGCCAATCTAATTAATAAATTACCATCGATCAAATTAAGTACCACTTCTTTTAAGCTAACAACCATGATTAAATCTTAGACAGATGTATTAATACTCGTTGCATCTTTGTAATAGCACTTAACAGGCATAAATTGAGTGCCTAGATCTCTATCTACCGCAGGATCGAATTACTAGATAGACAATCTGTGCAAGATTGAATTTGTAACACTCATTAAGTCTGTGACTGTGTTTGCTTGTTGTCTTAACAGCTTCTTTAGATTAAGAATTTTTATAATAACAAACCGGAAAATACTACTGAAATTAGACCCTGATAACAAGTCTGAATAACGCTATGAAAAATATTGATAGTTGATCAAAAAACAATTGCCGCTCGATATCTTTTATTATTATACTAACTGATGATTAGATCGATTTGCATTTGATAGAGGTAGATTAGATCTTAATAGGCTAACTATTGACTATCAATTTTGTCTACAACTTAAATAGGTACTTTTCCATTTCAAAACGCTATTCCCTATTCTTTGGCTCTCTCTTGGATCTTTAACCAGGACTTCATTCAGATTTTGTAAAGCTTTCTGCCTTAGTACTGTGGTTTCGGGTTTCCTTAGTTTGGTTTCTTTATTCTATAATTTACTCGCTTTTCATGCATATCATCCTTCACATAAACGATCATTTAGTCCTAAATTAAATCCTCTCTCCACATTAGGCTAGAGTGGACCCATACTGTTTATTGACTGGACATAAAACAAATGTTCCTAAAAGGAATGCACTGCTGTGAGTCATTATCCATGATTAATACTTCCATTAGTTTGTTACCATTTATGTTATGTATGACGTTTAAGATTGGAAGCTCAGCTTGATGATTAATAGCCTTCAATTAATCGTTGAGATTAAGTGAATATGGATGGATAACTGGAGAAAGATGAGTACCATTTGATGTTGAGGTAGGTGGAATGTGATTGTTTGGTCGAGTTGCTTATAGCTGCAAATTGTTTGCAAATGCAACATTCCCGACATCAAATGTGTGATTAATGATTGTTTGTAGCACATCGGGCTTTTTATTGCCTCGGTAGAATATGTGAGCATGTTAAATTAAGTTTGCCTGATATTCGTTACAAGCAGTCGTGTCGCGTTTGCCAATCACTCCAATTTGACTACAAAATGGAATTACATATTTCGATATCCTCAATAAGGAAATAATGGAAGTCGGATTGTAGTCAATCAAAATATTATGAGTTCAACCACATCCTATTTTGTTGGACCAGAAAGTCAACCCCATCACACTTAAGATAAAAATTCAAGATGAAGATAACATGCCTGCCAAGCATCTTAATTATCACAACTGAGATGTAATTATAACGAGCAAACGCATTTCCTATGTAGATAATTGTTTGTTTCCTGCAGATATGTCTAATTACTACGCAGTAAAAAGTAAGCGGTAACGCTAAACGGTTTTTTTTTCTGGCCGGAACATTTCACTGATTCAGTATCTGATTTTTCTTCCTTAGATAAGTAATCAGTTGCTGATAATCTATTGGCGACAGATAACTTTATTTCACAAGATGACTTTCAAGATTACAGTCTGCAAAGTTTATTGAACTCCAGTTTTTGTGTTTCGCCGTGTAAGGATTTTTAATGCTCGGGTCGTATGCATCATCATATCCTTTTTAATAAAAAAGTGCTAAAACTGCAAGTAGGTATGCATTATGAATACGAAGATAAAGATATTAAAATTGCGTGTTTTCTAGGTAAGATGATATCTTGATCATTTTCGAAATTGGAAATACGTCGAACTGTGACCGAAAAATCAGGCATAAGACATTCAGAACCTTTCAAAAAATCTTTGAAGACAGTCAGCTCATCAGATATCAGATATTTAAGTGGGTAGGTAGGCATTGGCACACTTCGTAGGCGTTCTCACAGGGATCTTACCCGATATGGTTTTAGGTCAAATATGACTGGTCAGCGATCATAAATTTAAATTTCAACACCCACAAAACGAAAGATTATGTCACCGCCTGCCATTTCTGTGATTTCACGATTTTTCACGTGGGCCGCTGACCGGCCTTAGAAGGCTGAACTTTAAACATAGAAGGAATTCAATTTATTGCTTTTTTGTGAATGTTGCAAGTAGTAGATGATGCTAAAGCCTTTATTAGTTGAAAAGAAGTTTCAATTTAAGCACTTTCTGTGACAAAGTTTTTAAAGTGAAAACTTCTTTAGGCGCGTTGGGCATTTTTGAGATGGGAAAAAACAATTGAACTCGCGATATCGTTACCGACACCTCATTTTTGTAAACACGATTGTGCTCTTTATTTATAGTTACGGATCAATGTTCTACGCAAGTATTTTTACTTTAAAGGTTTTGGAAGTTTTTTTTTTTGTAATCGCGATTGTGCTCTTTATTTGGATAAGGTTACGGACCAATGTTCTATAAAAGTATTTTTCTTCCACCAAGGCGATCTTGTTCAAGTTTTCACTTCTGTCAGCACTCCCGGAGTGCCACTGTTTATTTTTGTATACATAGTTATGTTACACGGGAACATTTTGCTGGTCCTAGGCTTATTATTATTTATTTGTAGTCATCGCAGCATGTCTTCATCTTCCATAGATCTCTATCACTCATCATCTCAGTAATCACCCCTTTCTAGCCATATTATCTTTCACACAATCCATCCATCGTTTCGTCATCCCATACTCTTATAGCTATCCACATTCATACTCAAAAGTTTATTGCCCACCCGATGTGAGAAACAACAGCCTCATTCACACCTTACCGATAAAAATTTAAACAAAGTTCGTCTCATCTAAATTCATTGTACCTAAAGATCTTCTCCTTATCTCCCACTATCAGTGACTTAAGTCTTATTCACCAGGTCAGGCGGTCAGTTGCAACATAGCAGCTTGGTGAGTCATAGATAATGTGCTTTGTTATGGGGAACTCAACGGACTCAACGCTCTATGGTATGTAAACATCTTAGTTATATAAAGTGACAAAGGACTATTATTCTGATTTGTTGATGGAAAGAGCTTGGTTGTATAATTGCTGTAATTTGAGATTGATTTAGATTTGACTAGCAACCCGACGTGCTTCGCGCGCGTGGAATATCATAACATCGAGATTTCTGTGCTATATCTAAGGGAAATATACATAAACCTTTCGGAATAAATTTATCTAAATGAATGTGAAAACTGCATCATCAGAAAAACACGAAAAATCACTTTGTTTTATACTATATATAGATCGATTGATGGAGATTGCGGTACAATTTGATTGATATTCAATCGAATTTATTTAATCTATGACTAAAGTCTTTAACCTAGTGATCGAAGAAAGAGCACTTTTATTTACCAGTGCACCGTCCGTGCACGTGTATTTTGTTGGAGTTTAGCAAAAACAAATCGATCCTACTTCAACACTATAGTCTTTCTCTTTCTAACTCATAAATATTACTTTTTACTATCGGAGCCCGCCCTTAACCACTTGATGAAATCCTTAGTTTCTCATAGTGACTGTACTATACTTGTAGCCCTGTGCAGGATCACACGTCTCACATAATACTAGTAAAACACACCTTCCAGTATATAAAGAAAAGGATAATAAACATATTATTAAAATCCTTAGAACGGTCTTTCTTTTAGTGTCCAACCTTAAATCCTAACAGGTTATGGGACCCAGAGCGCTAAGCCAAAGTGAGAATAAATAATATAAAGTGAAATTAAAGGACACTAAATAATACAAAACTTTCTGTGCATTTACCAATATAAATAAAAAGTTATTTTAGTGCGAGTGCTTAAAAATGGATTTAAGATCTAAAAGGAACATTAGACAATTTGATGGAGATAAGTATAGTGTGTGGAAATTCAGAATTCCCAATCTATTAAGTGAGCTGGAAGTAATCGGTATCGACGATGAAGCTCCTTGTCACCGAACTTATGGCTGCATGTGTACCGAACAGCTGTAGCAGCATCGTCACCGCAATCGAGACATTGACTGAAGACAATATAACATTAGCTTTTGTGAAAAACGGCAAAAGGGTCATTTGAAAAAGCATTGTTTTTCTTACAAAAGAGCTACTGAAAACTAAAAAAAAACAACAATAAAACGGTTCACTTGGTGAGCTCAAAACCACATAATGGAAATACATCTGGATATGCTTTTATGATGGGCAGCGATACAATTGACAGTAATGACGGGCAAGATGATATTACTTTTGTTTTGGATTCTGGAGCATCAGATCATTTAATAAATCGAGAAGATTTGGCTCTAAACTTTACTGAACTAGAAAAGCCAATAAACATACCTGTAGCGAAAAATGGCAAGTTTATATAAGCGACAAAGGAAGGTAATCTCCAGGTTACTAGTGAGATGGGCGTACCAGGCATACTACAGGATGTACTTTCTGTTTCTATGTCCTAGAAGATATAGGAGTAGGTTGTAGGACCTACTATAGGTAAGGAAAATGCAGCAGACGAGAATAACGGAATGTTGTTGTGTACAATGATGGTAAGCCGGTAATAAAGGGTGAGTTTTTGAACAATCTTATTGGCTTAAGTTTCTGCTTTAAATAGCGAGTGCTCATTAAATAGAGTCGTAAATAATAATTGTGAATTGTGGCATTAAAGGTGGGGCCATATTGGCAAATCAAAATTTATGGAAATAAAAAGAAAGAAACAATTTTCTGAAATTGACAAAATTGATAATATTATGTCAAGCGATAAATTGTGTGAAGCTTGTATTTTGGAAAACAAGCTTGTTTGCCATTTCAAACCGAAAACAAAAAAAAAAAAAATTGAAACGATCTCTATTTAAAGTGCACACAGATGTCATGGTCCTAAGTCCCACTCATCATTGTGCGACCTACTTGTTAGCTCGTAAATCAGATGTTTTTATTACGTTTCGGGATTATGTCGCAAAAAGCGAACTTCGTTTTGTCTGAGAATTGTTAACCTATGTTGTGATAATGGAGGGGAATTTCTATCCAATGAAATTAAAGAGTTCTGTGCGCGGATAGGTATTAGCTACCACATAACAGTGCAACATACTCCGGCTTTGAATGTTATTGCCGAAGGTATGATATGAACAATAACAGAACGGAGTCGTATAATGGTTAAAGGATCTAAACCATGTAGATCAATCGTTCTGGGATGAGGCTGTGTAAACAGCTACTTATTTAAAAACAGAACGAAGTCGTACAATGGTATAAGAATCTAAACCATGTAGATCAATCGTTCTGGGATGAGGCTGTGTACTCATTTAATAAATATTAGTCCCACGAAAGCACTGTGATTGGACAACACATCTTATGAGTTATGGCATAATACTAGGCCACAACTGAAGTATTTAAAAGTTTTTGGTTCTACTGTTTACTTTGTTAATAAAAGTAGTAAAACGAAATTTGACAAAAATCGTCAAAGGGAATTTTCGTTGGTAATGAACCAAATGGTTATAAGGTGTGGGTTGTGGTAGATGGAAGTCAGAGATGTGGTAATGGATGAGATTTATTTCTTATCGTATTGGCCAGTGAATGTGAAACCTGAGCCTGAACGGATTATGGCTAGACGTAGCATAACTCTATTGACAACTCTGGACGTTGTACACCCTTTTGTAAAGAGGTGTGGATCTAATAAAATTAAATCAGATTGTATAAGTAAACAAACGGAAACAGTTAGTTGGAGTCAGTGATGTGGTACCGAACGGATTATAAATGGCTAGAAATAGTAATAATTCTGTTGATAATTCTGACTATGTACACCCTTTTTGAAAAGAGGTGGGAATCTGATAAGAATAAATCAGATTGTATAAGTAAAAAAATAAACTAACGGAAATAATACCTGTTAATAAATCTGTATATGATACAGGGAAGCGCTTGAACTGGTATTCATATCACAATGGCAATGAATTAACTTTATCTCAAGACAATGAAACATCACACATTTTGAGACGAAATAGTAGGATTAAAACATGCTTACAGTTTCTTATAATGAGAATTATGAAGATAGTATTAATGATAACTACTTGATGTGTGCTGAATCTATAATATTTCAAATTCCTCAATCATATACAGAAATTAAATATTAAGTTGAGAGAGGAGAACCGTCTATCGCGGTGGAGTCCGTGGAAGCGCGTGGTCATCGGGACGAGCCGTGTCGTCGCTGCGCCGCGCCTCAGCATGTCGATGACGCGTTGAGCACGCAGCCTGCTCATGCAGACCGCGCACAAGGTGTTGGGTTCGATTCCCAACAAATTTCCGTATTGAAAATGATAGGTACTTGGTGTCTAGTACAAAAACCAGATAATAGAAATATTATCGATTGTAACTTTGTAAGTAGATATTTACAGTTTAGATTTGGAAAACCCTTGAAGTACATAATTAAATAAAGCGAGATTAGTAACTCTTGGTTTTAGTCCGAAATATCTGATTGATTATAATGAAAGGTTTGCAAATTAAATAAGTCATTATTTATGGATTAAAATAGTCTGCACGCTGTTGGTTCCAAATGTTTGAGCAAGCTTTGATAAAAGGGGGTTTTTAATATTCATCGCTGAACCGGTGCATCTACATTTTGAACGCTGGTCATATTTTAAAGAATATTTATGTTTTACTTTATGTGGACGATCTTGTGATTTCAACCGCAGATATAAATGCTATGAATAGTTTTAAAACTTATATAATGAACACTTTTAAGATCAATGAAAAGAGATCAAATGTTTTCTGGAAATAAAAATAATCAATTCAGAAAACATAGTTAGTTACTTTGGATCTTGAGAAGTTTAACATGAGTGACTGTAAATCTGTCACTACACCGCTTAAAAGTAAACTAGATTACAAAGTATTAAATTTGGGTGAAATAACAAGAGGCCCTTGTAGAAATCATATTGGGTCACTAGACCTGACCTAAGTTTTTCTGTTAACGTCTTAAGTTGAAATGCAAGCAAAAACAACCATTCATTATGGTCACACTTAAAAGGGTCTTGCATTATTTTAAGGGAACCATAAATCTGAAGTCAACTTTTACACGAAATGTTTACAAAAATATTCTAAGTGGCTTTGTTGATTCCGACTGGGGTAGTAATTAATATATTAGGTAGAAAAAGTACTACGGGTTATTTGTTTAAATTATTTGATCAATGCACAATATGCTGGCAAATAAAGAGGCAATTTCATCCACTGACGCAGACAGCTCTATATGAAGCAGTAAAAGAAAGTCTGTGATTAAAAGTTATTAGTAACAAGTATTAGCATTGCGATTCCAGATTCTATTTGTATTTATGAGGATAATAATGGATGCATAAGCATCGCGAACAATCCTACTAGTCACAAAAGATCTAAACACATTGATATTTTGTATCATTTTTCTGGAGAACAGGTTGAGAAAAATGTGATTAAAATGGTTTTTGTTTCTACAGATAACCAGCTGGCTGATATCCTGACAAAATCATTACCCGCAGTGCGTTCCACCGAGATGAGAACGAAACTCGTGGTGACGTTGTAATTGTATACAACGTGGATAAATAAATGATAAGGATATGATAATTATAAGAACTTGGTTATAATAAGTAGATGAGTAACATTAATAGTATCCAGATATATTGGATGAATGATGATGGTCTGATTAGGTTTTTCTGGGTTTCCCTAATCCTGCGCAACGAATGTTGGACCTTGATGATTGTATCCCCAGAGAAAGGAAGGTGTGTGTGATTTTGTAATTGTATACAAATGTTTGATATTATTATATCGTAATTAAAAGGAAAGGGATTTATTTTTGAGGGGGCGTGTTGGAGTTTAGCAAAAACAAATCGATCCTACTTCAACACTATAGTCTTTCTCTTTCTAACTCATAAATATTACTTTTTACTATCGGAGCCCGCCCTTAACCACTTGATGAAATCCTTAGTTTCTCATAGTGACTGTACTATACTTGTAGCCCTGTGCAGGATCACACGTCTCACATAATACTAGTAAAACACACCTTCCAGTATATAAAGAAAAGGATAATAAACATATTATTAAAATCCTTAGAACGGTCTTTCTTTTAGTGTCCAACCTTAAATCCTAACATATTTATTGCAAACCAATTGAAGAAGCAAATATTTGAGTTAAGCTTGGTTATGTTGACGTTACTTGAAAATGTCGTGTTCAGGCACAGATGAATTCCTGGTATCATCATTTGTAACCTATAAACCTTTAAATATTTTACTTTCTTTAAAAATAACCTTATCGCCTTTCAGAAATTTCATGACCCAAACGTCCTATACTCTTCGAACAAGGAGTACGTTCACATCAAAAATAATGATTACATCAATGTATAAAGTTTTTTGTACCACTTTCACACAAGGTTCGACTGTGAGTCACTCCTCACTTGGTACAGTACAATCTCTTTGTTCCGAATGCTATCATCGGCTAAAATTGCTGATGATATCTCGAAGGCAGATAAATAAACAAGACCAAGTTGGGTAGTATTAATTATTTATGTATAATAAACGCGAATTTCAACGGATGTGTTGAAATGAGGATGACGAAACTGGTCTGGGGTGGGAAAGTGGAAGGATAACTTTATTTAATACTGAAGATGTATGTTCTGCGATGAAAATTGTAATAAATAACAAATAAATTGTGACTTTTCTTAAGTGTTGCAAAAATCCCTTTCATGGAAAGTACCAGGAGTTTAGATGTTAGCGGGATAGTGTCGAAACTGATGCAGTATGGGAAAGTGAAAGGATAACGCAATTTGATAGAATATGAAAGCGGTAGTTGCATGAAATATATTGTACCAGGATTGCAACCTAATCAGGAGATATAGACGATAGCATTACTTTATTGATAACGTCTTATAGAAATCTCAACCTTATTTATAGAATTTTGTATGGTAGGGAAGAAAGACTACCTTTTATTTCAAAACTAAACACAAAGTAGCAAGAATCGTCCTTAGCTACATATTTCCAACATGTACTTAATAATCTACTTCTATACACACACGTTTCCAACACGTAATGGTCTTGTTCTATGGGTCAGGTCTGGCATTTGCGCATTGCCATATTTGGTATGTGCAAATGTCCACCGTGCCCCTTCACTTCAGCAAAGTCACCGGATTAGACACCGAACACACTTGAGATTGTGAAATGTGCTGTTCTTGGTGGATGGAATGTCGTGAGAAAGATGGACATCTATTTTGGATACCTACGCTATTTAATTTTTCAGTTTTTGTAAATGAAAGAGGATTCTCATAAGGAACAGAAGCATTAAAAACCAGGTGTAGCTTCTTACTACGTTTCGGTAGGTACTGTGAGGTTTTATCATGAGATACCTCATGCTGTACAGGCTGGCAAGAATGCTGTACGTCATCCGAACAATCTGACAAGATATGTTTGAACTAGGATTTTGATATGGTTTTCACTTGTTGATGAAAAAAAAGGATTGTCTAGCCCCAGGCGCGTCGGTCGCGCTGGTATTGTCATTGTGTTCTACTATTAGATTAAATATAGTTACGGTCTTCTAAAGTTCTTTGATTTACACACTGTCCCGGGTACCGCAGCCAAGCCGGTGCTCACAGTACCTACTTTTCTAAACTATTAAAAGATTTGTTTTTTTGTATGTTTGTTTGTTACGCTTTCACGCTAAAAGGGCTGAACGGATTTGGATAAACATGGGTAGACCTTGACTTGTGTTAAGACATAGGATACTTTTTCTCCCGATATTCCCGCGGGATCGAGATTTATGCGGGTGAAACCGCGGAGCGCAGTTAGCATTAAATATAAAAAAACAGTAAGTATTGTAAGCAAAATGAGAACATACATAACAAGGAATTTAGGTTGCAGAAGATATCTATATAACAAGAGGCAAGAATTGGTCATTGGCCACAACATAAGCTTTATGTTCACATCTCATAAATCTCATACCGACAGATGTGAAGTTAAGGCTGTTTCCTGACTCATCCCCAACCCACAAAATCATTTCCCTGAACCAGCCCTTTAAAGTAATCGCGAAAAGCAATACAGATATGTTTGTTCAATAAATAATGGAGGTCTGCTAATAACATCCTGTTCGTTTACATACGGACAAACGGTCAGACATACAAAGGAATGCATTATTTGATCTGTTGGTCCTTTGTTCTGGCGCAGGTTAACGACTAGTAGGATTATTTTTGAGGAACATAATATTATTGCACATTAAGTTTGTTGCATCAATTGGACTTTTTGCTTTCAGAGAGATTTTGAAGGTTTTGTATTTGTTACTGATTTACGGCAAAAGCAAAGATGAAAAGGTAATGATCAATGCTTGTTTTTTCTTTAGACAGGGTTATTTAAAATTGGCTAGCTTAACTCCACAGATGCAATGGGTTATCTAAACATGATAAAACAAAAATGTACTAATTTAAAATACAATGGACGTGGAAATATTTAGTAACCTGTTCCGCTTAGCAATTCTTAAAGAGCCATAAAAAAACCCTGAAAGAAATCGACACGTGTTTCAGATCTCAACGAGGTTCCTCAGGATGCCTCGATCAGAGGTGAAACACTAAATATATCCACGTCTATTGTATTTTATAATGGATTTCCGCAAGGTCACGCCTGAATCAATTTACTACAAACTAATTCGAAGATATTTTTGTGGGGTCATCGGTTCTCAACAGGCTGTATAGTACTACGAGTATATCGCAGAAATAGAACAACACCCAGTTGTTTAATTGTTGCCCGTATTTCTCGAAAAGTAAGGTGTATAAATACTCCATTTCAAGTAATATGTAATAGGAGTCTAAATCCATTGACCGGCTACAGTTACTAACTCTCTTTGAAAATTTCCCCTCAAAAGCCCAGGAACTCACTTTCGCCAGACACGACCATAGGACCAAAGAAGCAGTTGATATCACTGCATTATTGAAAGTGCAAGCTGCACATGATTGACATCTGACGCGTGGACAGGATGCAGAAGGCGGAGAAATCTAGCTATGATGCAGTATGGAAGAGTCCATGTCTAGCTAAGGACTGCGATATCCTGTGTTGATTGATGATGATCCAAATGAGCATGCTCCACACGTAACTAATAATGCATTCAATTATACTAAACAGATGATCTGATCACGGATATGAGTTTAATGAAAATTTATAAAACGCAAATGATATGTTTGTCACGGGGATTACATGTCTGAAGTACACGTGGTAGTGAATCCTATTAGTCCTACTAAAATATTATAAACGCGAAATTTTGTGAGGATCCATGGATGGGTGGATGTTTGTTACTCTTTCACGCAAAAACTACTGAACGAATTTGGATAAAATTTGGCACACAGATAGTGTATAACCTGGATTAACACATAGGATACTTTTTAACCCAATATTCCCACGGAATCGAGACTTATGCGGGTGAAACCGCGGAGCGCGGCTAGGTTAGTAATCTTTTAACAGTGCATGGATATTTCGTTCACTGAGTGCTAAATGTGTTTTAGCAGATTTAGTTACTTCTTTCAATTTTCTCTTTTAAGTTGTCATTTCTGAATGTGCATCAAGTCGGTTACCTACCCGAAAGAGAACCTTATATTTCTCTCTCTCTTGCCTTTTTTTAACCGGTTTCCAAAAAGAGGGATGTTCTTTGTTCGTCTGATATTTTCGTTGATGGTGAACCGATTTCCAAAATTATTTTTTCTTTTGGTAGAGGAAGCTTGCGCGGTGGAACCATATAAATTTTATTAAGTTTGCTTGCTACAGTGCAGAGGGATGACGAACAGGGTGTCCTCTATGGAAAAGGGAGGATCTTCCGACCAGATTGGTGTCGTGTCTGGTGGTCTACTGTCCGACGATTGTTGTCAGGACGACGTTGTCTATATGCCAGTCGTGCGGTAAACTTTGATTGCGCGATGCAGGATTTTGCATGACGTCACTGTGATGCGCAGTTCGCATGTGGCGATGTAGATCCCACAGGCCTATAGGGTTGCGCCATAGTTATTTTTATTTTTAAAACAGTCTCTGTACAGTGAGCCAGTAACCAACAGGTCTACATTTATTTCAATTAAACCATTTACAGGCACTTTTCAACTGTCAAGAAGTCGATCAGTCAGAAAGTTGAGGCTAAAGGCTCTGTGTGCTTTTGAGTTATCCTCCCATCACTACGTACTTTGTATGACCGTACATACATACAAGTACCTTAACACGTCAACAGAAGTAAGTCAAGTGCGTGCACAAGTATGGCACAGATCATTATACAGACGAGAACGTTTATACGCGGCTCACGACTGTCCAATGAATATTGACGTCTGTCCTCCGCCAAAGTGACAATTTATAGCACACGATGGATTTACTAAGTGATTATGGCGCTATAGCAGTTTACCAAAGAATAACAGTAGGTAATAATAATATATAAGGTCCCATTAAAATAGATGGACAAACTTTTAGAAATCATTCAGACCACCAGAATAAGGACAAGGGTAAAAAAATTATAAGAAAAATGCATTACTTAGATTAGATTACAAGAAAAAAAAAGCTGACAAAAATACACTAAAAATGTTGGTTAATTATTTTAGGTCAAAATAAAATCACTTTAATCAGTGTTTTTTTTTTACCCGGATATCTTTGGTTAGACGTACTGAACGCTGTGTTAAAATTTGTCCATCTATTTTAATGGGACCTTTTAGACAAGGTAGATTTTTGAGATGGAGCAGTAAGGGCAGCTACCTTAACCGTTGTAGCTACAAGAAAACGATCTTAGACTGTCCTTAACTTTTTGAAACATTTTGAACTGAATTCACAGATTTTGAAAAAAATGTCTAGTCAGTGAGAAAAAGGACAGTTTTCACAAAAACATTTTTTGATGCCAATCGATCCTGTTTCTTATAAGGATCAAAAAACTTTATGGGACCAACTGAGGTTTGAGTACTAGATAAGTTAGAAATCGCAAAAAATCTTTTCTCTTACATTTCGTAGGAAATGAGACTCCAACCTACTTTTAACGGTGGATAGACTGGCCGAAAATAAACAAAAAAAAACCGGCCAAGTGCGAGTCGTACTCGCCCATGAAGGGTTCCGTAGCAGCAAGTAACATTGAATGAAAGGTAAATTGCGGTTTACGATTTATGACGTATTAAAAAAAAAACTACTTGTTAGATCTCGTTCAAACCAATTTTCGGTGGAAGTTTACATGGTAATGTACATCATATATTTTTTTTAGTTTTATCATTCTCTTATTTTAGAAGTTACAGGGGGAGTTATTTTAGAAGTTACACACACATTTTACCACTTTGGAAGTGTCTCTCGCGCAAACTATTCAGTTTAGAAAAAAATGATATTAGAAACCTCAATATTATTTTTGAAGACCTATCCATAGATACCCCACACGTATGGGATTGATAAAAATAAATTTTTTGAGTTTCAGTTCTAAGTATGGGGAACTCCAAAATTATTTGTTTTTTTTCTATTTTTATGTGAAAATCTTAATGCGGTTCACAGAATACATCTACTTACCAAGTTTCAACAGCGTAGCTCTTATAGTTTCGGAAAAAAGTGGCTGTGACATACGGACGGACAGACAGACAGACAGACATGACGAATCTATAAGGGTTCCGTTTTTTGCCATTTGGCAACGGAAACCTAAAAAACGGCATTTAAATTTCGAACAAATACGCGTTTTAAGTGTATTTGATTTGAGAACAAAATAATTTAGATAGTCCGTTGCTCTTGAAAAAAGTTTATCCATAAAGGTTTTATGCGATTTCTGACTTTTTTAACCATCTTACTGCGACATATACATTGATTCAGCTAAGTATTCAATTACCTGTGTGACTTTATCAATTTCACATTTACTTCATTTAATCTGAGGTTTCAAACTGACTTTAGAGAAGTTGCATGACATGGCACGTCACGCACGGGATTCACCTCAATGTGATTCCTAAGTCATCCATTACTAACTGAAGGACAAGGGTTCTGAAATCGCTTAGTGCGCATTTCTACTCTGTATGAAAAGGGAGACGCCTTAGTAGCAGCGTTGCAAAACTTTTATATTCGGAAATATTCAAAAATATACTTCGATTGGAAGGAATATGGAACAAGCGTAGATATGTACGTTAGAGGACCACCAATAGAAGTCTTTCGCCTGATCAATCAATCTGTCTAGCCTTTTTACAACTATGTTGGGGTCGGCTTCCAGTCTAACCAGATACAGCTGTCCTGGCAAAGACTGGTTGTCAGACTTCGGAAGAAAAGTCTTTCGCCTAATAGGATGATGATTATGAAATATTGATAATATAATAAAAAAAAAAATTATGATCGTATTGAACTAATGCTGCGGCCGCATCTGCGTCTATCGTGACGATGCAATGCGTACCAAAGTTTCGCATGTTTTGCTCGCATAAAAGTTATCGCGCTAATGCTGATTACATTAGTGGCTTCATAATTTTAACATTTTTTTTTAAATCTTTATTTATTTAAGGGGTTTTTGTACGCATATGCGACGATGTCAATCCCATCGTGCTTTTACAAATAACGACTAACTCCTCAACTAAATTAACTAATCTTAGTCACACAAAACTTAACTTAATCTAATTTCTAATCTAAAAAATTTAATAAATTATCGTACAATATACATAAATGGTTCTCCATTATTTCCACAGAGCGTCTACGCAGTCCGGAGACAACAGTCGAAATGAACAACAGTAGTCCGACCACGCGCCACGCTAATTAGCGCAATAAAACTCTTTGATGTACCCGGGCGATAAATGCTACGCAGCCCGAACTATCGCGACGATAGCCGATAATGGTTGGTCACGTCTGCATATAACGTATCACTGTGCGAAGCTTCGTCACGATAGACGCAGATGCGGCCGCAGCATAACGTTGAATGCATAAGTGATGGAGGCACCAAATCGAATACTTATATTACGTGTAAGTGCTTTAGAGCGTGTTATAAAAGATTGGCGCACGTGACTTTTGTACGTAAGAGATTCGTCTTTCTACATGCGTGCGCAGATTTGATTATAGCTTGTCTAGACTCTAGACCGAAAAATACCGTGATACCACAGTATAATAAAGTAACAGTACCTACTATATCTCGGGATTAACCTTGGAAAATTTACTGCAGTCGCTAGATAAACCTCCCGCGTCCATGCATAATTGCCACGCACTCTATACCGTTGCGTGCTGATATACGACATTTCGGCAGTTTTCTATGAAGACATAATACTGTTACGCATTTATACTGTGGTAATACTTAGAAAAGACTATAGAATTCAAGGAACTAAATAAAGGTGAATAGATTCTGAATTCAGATTCGGAATCCCCTGGATGCCAGAAGCACAGAACCGGTCGAAGTGGCGATGCTTGGGGGAGGCCTATGTCCAGCAGTAGACGTCTTTCGGCTGAGATGATGAACGGATTCTAAGGTTCATAGAAAAGTCTTCTTAACTGAAGTCAAACCTAACTTCTGGTCTTATTTCTAAAGTGACGTAAAATTATTGTCTGGTTCGTTCAAATACAAATTCATTGCCGAATTCTAAATTAACTCAATTGATTTTTAAAACGCGTATCGCGCAGCATTACAACCACAATATCTAAATTAATTCGGTTAGCCTAATTATTATAATCAATTAATCGATTTTTTCAACCACGTAATTAAGTTTTTGTAATCAATAAGCAAATTGTGACAGTTGGTAGTAATAAAAAGATATAAAAAGAAAACAAAAGAAACGTTGTGTTTACCTTTTTGAGATGTTTGTTGACCCATTTTGTGAACGTTTTCTTTTGTATTGCGTCACGTTCATCTGGAAAAATTAAAAAACATAAATTAATTTACTGTTAAAAAAATATTATAAACAACATAAAATCATAAATTGTTTATGTTTAACATTTTATTTAAAAATCACTGCAACAAAAAATATTTTACAGCAATACAATAGAATAGAAAACATTTATTTCATTTACAATAGGTACCGGTTTGTCAATTTTATGAGATTTTCACATTGACAGCTTACTAAAGAATTTGTTTATAACATTTGTAATTCCATACAAATCCAGTCATTTTTATGAGGAAAGTTGAAAACAATCGAGATCAATGACTCCCCTACATTATAAAAATAAACATTCCAACAAAAATATTTTTAAACATTGGCTGTATAAAAATTCCAATCATCACCATTTAAAAAATTGCACACTTTATTACTCTATCAATACAACACGGCCGAATTAAATAGGTGTCAGTCAGGTCAACGAACTTGGGCTTGATAGATAACATTCTTATTTGGTCTATTAATACGTGAACTATTTTAGCGCGCAAGGCTGGTTGCCAAATTATTTCTAGATCGGAAGTACTCATTGATGTATGGGAACTGTCTACACTTTTTATAATGATTGGATATTGGTTACGCGTTTTTTGTTAGAGGTTTTTTTAGCCATTGTTATAAAAATGGTATTAGATTCAATCTTTTATGAGGAAAAATGTATGGGAACTGGTAGGTAAGTTATCGAAAGATTTTTTGGGAGAAGATGAACTAAGGTCATTGACCTAAGTATTCACAGAAACGATATGGGCAAACAACGGTAAAAAAAACTCAAAGACAAAAAAGTTTCGATCTTAGAATTAGAAAATTAATATTGGAGGACCAATTTCAAAGCCGCAAACAAGAATGAAAAAACAAGAAACAGAAACATTTTAAAAATACATAAACACAAGAAAAACAAAAAGTATGAAACTAGTTCAATGCAATTTAATAACTACTAAAAACAAGCTAAGTCGCAGAATCTAGACCAACATTGAACCTAGATACAAAACAGGAAATTATCCAAACATACCAGGAGCGAATGAGACGGAAGAGCTTCGCGATATCTTAATTAAGCGTGGAGATGGTTCATTAAAATGTTTAGCGTACCAGGCTGTCAGGTCGACCAAGTATGGTCGCAGACTTAGAACCATGACTATGTTGAATGTAGATTAGAAAGATTGATTGCAGATATTTGTCCGTATATGTTGTGATGAAGCAAATATTATGGTGCAATGAGTCGTTGAAGAAAATAATAAAGTGATTGTGATTGATTCGGATTACAATGAGGATACTAAAATGGTTAGATTTGTAGCAAATATGGGTAAAAACAATCAATGACGAGAACATCAGATACAGCATGCACAATAAGTAGACAAGATCTAGAACAGTTTAGGAACAATGGAAGAAGAAGAAACAAACGTTTTTAACAAACTTTTGAAAGTTAATCCTACTAATCCGGACTATGTCACTCTTTTAGCAGATTAAAGTTAGAAACAGCACAAAATAGACATTATACAATTTGGGTAAGACGTGAAGGGAGTAGTCATTTTCTCATTCAAACGCGGCAAAGCTCCTGCTACAAAGTGCGTAACAAGCTTAGTGTACTCTCAGATAACCATTAATATTTTGTACTCTGGCGCTAACCATGCTTATTGGTTGACATGGAAGCAAATCAATTACTGTACCTATGTTACTTCCAATTCAATACGCACGTAATGATGTAGTACAAACCCGTGACAAATAACTGGTATGTTTTTATTGAAGTGTTAAGTGGAGATGGTGTTACTTTGATGACCTGCTACAAGTTTTTGATGTTTTCGGTGATTTGTTCAAAATATTTGGCTCATTAATCAATTTGTACTATGCGATATATTAAGCAAAACTTGGAGGTTCAACGGAAATGTCTGATAAGCAAAGTATTTTGGATAGCGCTAAATTATAGTACAGATGCCAGCACATCAAGCTACCCGAAACTGTCAAATTTTCCCAATCAACTTTGAACCTTAGACTTCAGCGATAAAGTTGAAAATCTATTAAATAAATTTGACAGATAAATCGCAAAGTGGGGCGCGTCTTCGTGGATTGCACAACCTGTAGATGATGCTGTACTAGGCGATTATAAAATAAAAGGAGGTTCAGTAGCATACACACTCCACTTAAATACAAATAAATAGGTCAAAGTAGTACTCGTATTTGAATTGAATATAATCAAGAATGAGTAAAGAAGATGTGTAAGAAGCTCTTTATCTTTACAAAAATTGACCAGGGGAACAGTTTTCGAAAGAGTTCTCACACTTATACTCAAGAGCTCATGTGTCGGCATCGAGTGCTGCCTCTGTTAGCAGTTTCGCGAACGTAATTGACAGAGTTATCAAATGAGAGCGCGATTATGTTATGATGAGTGATGCCAAACGTTCCGGCGCCGGTGCCTGTAACCAGTCTTTGGAATTATGTTTTAGCCTGTTTTTATTTTATTTACTTTAACTGTCTGACTGCTAATTTGAAGGTACTAATGTAGCAGCAGTAACTGAAATCCTTAGACCTTTCTTTGGCAATTTATTGCTGAAGACCGACGCCATCTCGAGCCCATCAAAAGAGTGCCACAAACCTTCTTCGCATAATATTATTAAAGTGAAACAAAATGCAAAGCTTTCAATTCTGGCTTTAATGACAACTGGTATCTAACATTCGCCAAGAAGCCGTGACCAACAAAACTAAGAAAACAGGATCAAACAGAATTACTCTACCAATTCGTCACTGCGTCCGCCACAGTCTTGACAGTCCAGTCAAGAGAATAATCCCAGATAAACTAAACGTAACGTACAGCAACCGATATCCACTGTCAATCACTAAAAACCTAGATTATATGCGGCAGACATCTTCAAATTCCTTTGAAAGTGACGCACACAAGGGAATGGTCAAACTCGATTTCGGGAAAGAAAAAAAACAAAAGACTATCGTACCTAACCTATCACAAGGAGCTAAACAATTATAAGAAGAATTTTCGAACGTATTCACCCCCGAATGCAAAATACCGATCATGATTTCAAAGATAAGAAAACCACTATAGATCTTCTAAAGGTTTCTAACAAAGATTTTTATGAGAATAAAGACGAGGATACTGCCTTAAAGATGACACTAGAAGCCTTGAACACCAATGTATTGGGGTTCAAATTACAATAGAATACAAGAGCGTAGCTGGCTTATTGCCTGCAGTCAGTAATGACCCATTTCCCTCATTCCCGCCTACACTATGCATTAGATAAGCTACTGATGCACTCACACTTATTATTGTTACATCTGCTCTTGCATATGCTTAGGAATTTATCAGCAACTAGCTTCTGCCCACGACTTGTGACATGTGGTATTCAGAAAGGGTTTTTTCGAGACACACTAACACACTCTTACTGTTTTTTGAATAAATATGGAGTACAGTAATTAGAGCCAGAAAATGTCTAGTTAATCTGAAGGTTGAAACCTTTAGATTAACTAGACATTTTCGAGGTTAAAGTTTGGCGTACCTTTACTCCGCTTATTAAGCGCTGAGCAGACGATGGACAATTTGTCCGCGGACAATCATGCAGAATCGTATAGAAATCTAACGCAAACGTAGGACAAATTGCCGGGATTCCTATACGATTCCAAATTGTCTGCGGACCAATTGTTAAATTGTCTGCTCAGCGCCTTAATAAACGTATGGAGTAAACGTACGCAAAACTAAACGAAACACAAAGAAAATCCAACTTAAGGGTGGATTTTCTTAATCCATTCTTGCATATTACTTTTCTTTTTTCGTTGATGCTTATTTCTTTCGTACAAGATTTTCCAATTTCAGGCAGTGCGTGGTCTGTTTGTTAGTCACGGAATTACTACCTATTTATGCAAAGTAAGAAACAACGATAAATGCTAGAATAATAAACTATAGCATTTTATTTCTGCAAGAACCGCCGATGAGATACATCTCTTTATGTAAGAACAGAAAAGGGACATTGAAGTTACTGCTTTGGGACACCAGCCAGTGACAAACCCAGTTGTGTGGTCGCAAACAATTTACACCCTAACAAAACCTGAAAACATTCAATTACTTCCAACGTTTGCTCTGATTTACGGCCAATAAAAGCCAACGTCCATTCACGAGCAAATACACCATTGTCCAGCATTGCACAAGTATACGCAAGTGCATCGCTCTCTCACCAATCGTGTTGATTGAATTGAACATGCTTCACGACTTCGCATTAGTTGCGGGCATTCACACGGTATACTGGACAAGTTACGTCATTACGTCATCGGAATATTGCAGCAGACTGAACTGAAAAATAATCTTATTCTACAGTGTTATTTTGTGAAAATTACGGAGTGAAAACTTAGGTGATGCATTTGTAAGTGCTACTGTCATCGTGTCTTTAACATTTATCATCACTAGTAAAGTTGAGAATTGCTGGTTTAAAGCTGAGTCTATAGCAGAATGGTAGAGAAAAGGTGATTGGGATTTTAATTTCCCTCTGACATAAAGATGAAGATAGGCACTAATTTAACGTGAGGATTTTTGCTATTGTGTTTGATATATGGTTTTTTGAACGGGAGTTTCCATGAGATCTCATGGTCGTGACAGGAAACTACCAACATACCGGAAATCTTTATTCTTGTCTAAGAAACAAATGCGAGAGATGTTGCTAGGAGTTGGAAAGAGTCGGTAAGAAATTGGAAATGGAAGCAAAGCAAGTGCAATTGATTCGAGGAAAATATACAACATGAAGTATGTATTGTACGCTTCGATTACATCATAGGCACATCGAACATTGTGTGATCTAGGTCGGAATTCAGTAGAGTATTATTATGTTGATCTGTACCTTTATATGTCTGTAGACATTTAGGCGCTATATTGGAGCACCTGTTCTAGTACAAGTGAGCTCAATGTAACAATCAGTAATTGCATCCACGGTTATCATTCAACCTGATATGTTGATAAACATTACCGCGTCATTCGTTTTGTTTAAAAAAGATAAAAGTATGAAACACTTTCTTTTCAGAATAGATGTTATCTTTAAAAAATTAAGGATTGAATTGAATTTTCATGATCTAAGTACGGAGAAGGTTGTTAGAAGGATGAATTGCGTGAAAGATGATGTGGCTAGAAAGGAGGTAAATACTGAAATAACGTCTAATGGAGATGCATGGAAGAAAATAAAAGTATTGCGCCGACCTCAAATATGTTTCAATAAAGATAAAAATCTTAAAGACTAAAAAAGAAATATGAATAAACAGACTACTACAAATTTGTACCTACATATAACAGACCGTAGGTCTTTACGAAATATTAAGAACAAGCTGCGTCCCAGTTTCACCCGCATAAGTCTCGATTCCGCAGGAATATCGGGATAAAAAGTATACTTTGTCCTAGCCCAAGTTATGGTCTACCCGTTTGCCAAATTTCATCCAAATTTGTTTAACCGTTTTTGCGTGAAAGCGTAACAAACAAATTCACTTTGGCATTTATAATATTATATAGTTGGGATTTGTAGCTTAAAGAGTCTATATGCTACAAATTCTTAATATTTCGTCGAGAAGCACAAAAACCTAGATTAATATCTTTTGAACTTACGCAAGTTACGGTAGTGGGCAGTTCTCACAAAAAAGATAATTATCAAGCGCTTATCAGCGACCAGATTAACAAAACAAGTACCAGGGTAACATGAAAACTAGGACGTCAAGTTGCGCAAACTGACAGGTGCTGGTGGGTAGTCCTTATACAAAGCCTTATCAGTGGGCGGATAATTACTTACGTCGAAAACTCTCTATCGCCTTGAGAAATGCAAATTGTATACTGCATTGACCTAGTTGCTAATCTCGACAGTCGTAGCTCAAGTTATAATAATGTTGTTATTTGTTGGATTGGGTCTTGTGAAGAAAAATAAACAATAATTTAATGCGGTCGCTCATTAATGAACGCAAGCGCACGAAGTACTTATCAGTTTCTTGAATGAAGATGCGACAATATGGCAGAGGGATACATACGAAGCTGCATTGAATTTTAATTTAATTTATGCTTCAATTAATTTAACACGTATATCTTACTTAACATACACCACACTTGTTTTCCCTGAAGGGTCAAAGTTATATTGTACTTAACTGAGTAAATAACGATTTTCTCAGATGATAGTTCCTAACTTCTGAATGCAGCCCTTTTTACTCAATTGCACAGAAAGGAAAACCGCACAAACATATCCCATATAAAAGAAAACAATACATCGAAGTAAGTAAACATACACAAAAGGTTGACTTTTAGAAAAACAAAATAAGTAATGAATAGAATGTATTCTATTTTCCTTTCCATTTCAACAGATTAAACTATCCAGGTAGGTACGTTCATAACTTACAATTTTATAAAACATCTACGAGTAAACAACTTTCATACAAGTTCCAACATTGTTGTAACTATAAATAAAAGCATAATAAATTGTGTCTACGAAGCCTAGCTCCCCGACTTGAGTAATAGTCTACCTTAAGTTTATCAGATCAAGCACACTTTGTATGCTTCTGAACTAAAATGTATTTAAGGTGGATCCGAAGTTGTAGCCGCGAAATCCACATTTTCTTAGGTTTTTTGCAATTTGCAGGTCTAACAGATATGTGCCTATATACAGAATTATAATCATTGGAATCATCAATACATCTATGTATTCATGATTCAGCTGCGGATTCACCTTATTTAGATATGTTACATTGTGTTATGTATGGTTGTATAATGTATATTCTTTATATAGTACGAATAAGTAGTAAGAAGTGACAAGAAAAGTGTTAATATGCCTCAGAATAGACAGGGCAGAGAAAATATGGACGTAATGTAGAAAATATTATAATGATCAGGACGTCAGTAAACTCTAAGATCATCATCTCTATTAGTCATTACTAATAGAGATGGAACATGATAATATAGTAGCTAGAAAAGGGATGACTACCAAAATGACGACTAAAATATTAATCAAGAAATATGAGACAATAATAAAGTACAGTACGCAACCATAATGTCGTGAGGAAAGTTTTGAATATGAATGTGGATGGCTATAGGAGAAGACCAAAAATAACATAAATGGACTGTGTGAATGATGATATGGCTAGAAAGGGAATTACTACCGAGATGACGACTAATAGAGAAGTATGGAAGAAGGACAGGAGAATATTGATGATAGTAGAGATGGAAGACAGTGGCGGTGTAAATAGGGGACGGTGGGGGCGGTCCGCCGGGTGCCAAGAAATAAGGGATGACAAAGTGGCGTGGTGACAACACGCTGGACTAACATTGCTAGGCAGAGAGCTATGTTAGAATGCCTTGATAGATTTTACGGCGAACTGCATTACAGGGCAATGGATGACGTTCTCATAACATTTCGTGTTGTTCAGCCTAAAACTCTGCTTAAAATCTTCTTAAAAGCTTCTTGTGGAAGAAGTTTCTCAAAATTAAAGTGAGTCAAGCGCGACTTACCAATCTTTCCATGTTTTCCATTGAAAAGTACAGGAAAGTAAATTTTGATAATGTCATCGAATATTTTTGCAAAATCAAGTCAAGTAAGCACGTTTAGTATTTGTTGTTTTATATTTGGGGGTGCTCAATAGAAAACCGTCCCGGGTGCCCACCCAAGCTACGCCGCCACTGATGGAAGACATGTCGCGCTTAACCTAAACAAATTGGAGTACCTCAAGGCAGGGAGATGATGACGACTAACTATATTGTTAAGCAAGAGCAATTCAGTTTTAAACAAGGAATGTTTCAAAAGAATTAAGATCAGTTGTTTTCTAGATAAATGGTGAAGCCTTTCTATATGGAAACTATTTGTATTCAAGCTATTAATGTAGGTGTAAAATGTGTCTACGCTTCCATAGTTTCGGTAATAAACCTCATTACCATTTATTATATCCACTGGAATTTGAAATAAAAGGAAATATACTAAAAACCTCCTTTAATAGCAGCGTCCTACACAAGTCATAAAAACCGACGAACGAATGGTATTTGGTATTTACATGAAATAGACACACAAAATGTTTTAGCGAAGCATCTTAAAGAAATGCTCACAGTATTTGGTAATATCTCGAATTCTGTAGTAGAAGAATTCCAGAGAGGACAGAATACAAAATAAATAAGGATAAGATGGATAATGATATACTTAAAAACAAGCTATGCCACTAGTAGCAAGAATAAATACGATCAAACGGAGAAGGCGGGCGCAAGGGACAGGAAAAAAATGGGAATTCCTCTCTATAACAAATTATCACAGAAAGGAATTCTCTAATATTCTTACAAAGAACGTATTTAGAACGAATACTATCCATTTGAATTTTGGAAGGTTATTTTAAATGTGAACACAAAATCTTCAACATGCAGAAGGAAATCTAGTAAAAGAGTTTTCACGACTTTTGTTATGTCCGGCACATCTTAGGCAATTAGCCCCGCTAATAATTTTACTGATATACTTAAATCTTTGACACGAGAGAAGTGTATAGAAGCAATATTTAGCAAAAATTTAAAAACAACAAATAAATAATTAAATTGATTAAAATTTCCAACACCGTTAGCACAATTTCTTCCTCCACCAACCGCCATAGAAACAGATTCAGGGGAACATACGCCATTTTATAAGTGTTATATCAATTGGCACTTGATTGTTACTAATTAACCGATTCGTTTCAATGTCTTGGGGTCAATACAATCAGTTTTGAGGCCGGTGTGAGGCCTTTAGAAGCTAGATGGTTTGATTGCATCAATCATAATTGTTGCATTTATATGCATGATGATGATTTTATTTTTAATGGTGAGGCGAATGGGAGCTGTTAAACAGAGTAGGAGTAGGCAATAGGCCGGCCATATTAGCCGTTGAATCGATGACCGTTGCGGTAGACGTGTTCTTGAGTGGAGACCGCGAATCGGTAAACGGTAAGGTAGGACGCCCTCAGCAAAGATCTACGCAGGGTGGCTGGTAGCAGCTCGATGAGAGTTACCGAGAATCGAGACAAATGAAGTGCAATTGGAGAGGCCTATGTCCAGCAGTGTACTGCTGAAGGCTGATGATTATAATGAAACGGAAAATGTAGGGGCGAAACACAGCAAGAGAGGACACTATTTTAAGAACGCACCGGAAAAATAAGGGACCATGATGGTGCCAATATTTAGCAGATTTCAGAGGATTGTAATATTCTGAGATGATTATTTGATAAAAGTAGCAGAGTGAACAAATAGATCTTTGCAGAATATAATGAATGCAGGGTGTAAGAACATCGTTTGTGTTGTGACGAGCGACGTGATGAAAAAAAATGATTTTAATTTTGACAGAAAATTTCTTCCACCTGTTTGACGAAGAGTAGGTATCATTAGGAACAATCAGTTACAGTCGTTCGGTTAACGAAAAGTAAAGTAGAGTCAACATCAAAATTTTTCACTATTCAATTTTGAAATTGAATTGCTACCAAGACATATGAAAAAACAAATCCAAAAAGATTCGTCGACTTATGAATGACTATGCTGCTATTTTCCGATGTAAATACAATCATTGGTTAATCCATTGAAGGGAAGCCATCGTTTGTAGGCGAGGGTCAGGCAAACATTACCTAAGCCAGGTTATCATGTACATAAAGACAACTTGTATTAGGTAAGGTTATCACATTCCTTTACTAATGTATGTGTTGTGTTACCATACATGTAGATATGTGTGAAGTATGTATATATAACTTAAGTACCGCCGCTACCAAGAACGAATACATATTACTAATACATTAGTAATTTTCTTCAATGGAAACCGACTAATTAATATTGATGACCAATTTAATTATATTTTTATAATTAACGGATTTTTTTATGTTGTTTCTGTCATCAGATCACAAATCTTCAAGGAGTTTTGTTCTTAGTTAAGATTTTGTTTTTGTATTTAAGTAATACATCTGACTGACTTATTAAATCCCTTGTTGTCCTCTCCCAGCGACGCCCTAAGCCGAGGTCCGTACCCCACAGGGGGTACCCCTAGCGTGTAGTCGCTTAGTTTATAAATTTTATGCACTAACTGCACCCACAGGAGAGTCCGGATAAGCAGACGACAAACTCCTAGGTTGACTTGCGAGATGCCATAAAAAAAGACTTTAAATATTAAGATAATCTATGAAAAAGCTATGAATGCTGCCCTTCGATAGCATATAGAAATACTCTTTAGTATATACACCATATGAACTACACATATCGTAGAAATTTTACATAGAGTGACACAATGGGGGGTCATTATCTAATCCGAGATATCATCATCATAACCCATGACAATCGCCACAACGACTAGTCTGTGCTGTGCAGTGATACTCAAGATATACAAAAAAAAAAAAAAACTTGAGAGGTGTCAAGGGACACCCGGATGGAACGAAGTTCCTTTCGATTAATTAGTGAAGGAATTGTAATAAAATTTTATTTTTTTAAGTTATAATAATATTTTTTTTTATTATTAACAAATATAATGTAATATAAACTTAATCAGTAGGCTAACTAGGGAAAATAACTGGCTTGCTTTCTTATGAGAGAGAGAGAGAGAGAGAGACAGACAGAGAAACACGCGCACGCCGCACGGCTTACAACTATAGCAAAAAGTGTCTTTACAACTTTTGGTCTTAATTTTTTCCGTCTAGCCCCCTTTCGTAACGCGCGATAAGGAACTTCGTTCCAAAAACAGTGGTTCTCTGGAAGTGCCGACAGAAGTGAAAACTTGAAAAAAAATCGGCACCGCGGTAATCAACGCATTGATGTCTTTTACTCCATGGTGTTGGTAAATTGCGTTACAGTGTCGCGAAATCAATGGTTTAGTCCAATCTCAAAAATGCCCAATGCGCCTGTTTTCACATCAAAAATCAATAAGTACCAACAAACAATACTTCATAGAATCCTCGACACATTAAGAAAACATAATTTTCCGTAACCACACTCAATGAACCGGTAAATAACGTTGCGTTATATCTTTGTTTAGTACACATGGCGATAAGATAACGATATCTACTGATAACGGTTATCTCGTACCTGATGTCGGTGCTGATATTTTTTTGTCAATAAATGTTTTTATTTATTGTTGCAACATTTGTATTACTTACTAAATAATTACAGTAGAGGTTTATTAACGGTTTTCAGAGGCACAACAAATGCAAACGGTCATAAGATTTAGACATGTTTGTTGCTTGAAAACCCAGCTTATCAACACGTATATTTTTTTGTTTGGTTCGGATATTATCAAATAACTTCTCGCGCTCTGGGCGGAGCGGGACTGTCAGACTCTTACTGACTAAAACCCACCCGTGTTCCTTCGTTTGCCCTGTTGCCGGGGCCAGGATAGCCCTTTTATTAAAATAAATAATATCTAACGTCTAAAACTTTTTTTTAACGTTGCCCCCACACTAGGAATTTCTCCTGTATTGTGGGTGCGTTTACATACATTTAAACTCACATACACATAAAGCCAGACCCGGAACAACTATTTATAGGTCATACAAATATTTGGTCCATGCGGGAATCGAACCCGCAACACGCAGCGCAGCAGTCAATCGCTTAAGCACTGCGCCAACCGTGCCGTCGTCGCCCTTTCGAACTTCCCCGCAACCCCGGCAGGATCAACACATGTCTTAAGCTTAGATCTATGACGTACGTAAGGCATACTTTAGCTAAGCGTTTAATTCCTGTCACAGTCTCACAGCTGGCAATCAACAAAGGCAAGGTTGAGACGGGAACATGTATAAGTCAAAGCACGAGCTATGTAACGTATACAGATCTCAGCCTAAGATTTACTTACAATAAGAATACGGTAGTTGCCTAGGTAAAAAAAAGAAATTCTATTTAGTCCGTCTTTCAGATAATAAAAAAATATTAGACACGTATTTTTTGCTTTATCATATTAATCAAAAATAACTTAGGAAACACGCATTAAAGTTCGGGAGTGGGGGCTCGCTACGTCACAACGCAGTATTAAATCTAGAAAGGCGTGACGTCATGCTACATTTTAACTCAATGTATCGCCGTAATATTTTAATTACGTCAAAAAAGAAAAAATACGTGTTCAATATTTTTTAATAATCTATAAGACGAACAAAACAATTTTGGACACAGGCCTATTAAGTGGAAACATTAACAGTTAATTGGCTTTAGTATTTTTACATTGTAGCAACACCAATATTAATTGATTAGCTAACCGCCTAAGCTTCTTAAAATAAACTTCTTTAAAAGGCTCAAGAATTGGAAAACCTTAACAATTTAATAGTTTAATCCTAAAACTCAATTAACTAATTGAGTCTGTCGATAATTGGGTAAGACTTCTGGACTTACGCTTCTCTAAAATGAAGATGAAAAATATCTTGTGGCTGGATAATAAACTATATTTTTTTACTGTGAATACTTATTTTAGACATAAAAGCCAAGTAATCTTGATTTTATTTAAATAATCTTTTAAAAAACACATGATTTTCGAATAAAAAATGAACCGAGCGAAAATGTTACAATTACGTAACTGTCTTGTACAGACGCCAGCACATCAAGCTACCCGAAACTGTCAAATTTTCCCAATCAACTTTGAACCTTAGACATCAACGATAAAGTTGAAAATCTATTAAATAAATTTGACAGATTGTAGTAGCTTGATGTGCTGGCGTCTGTACATGGAAAGAAAAAAATTAAATAAATAATTTATTAAAGTTCTATTTTGATTGTATACGTGACTGTTTAAGAATATTAATGCAAATTAACATACAATTTAGGGAGCCTCCTCTTGATACATTTCGACTGCAAGACTTTCAAATGTTAAGTCCCAATGAGTCAGTGGTCTACGAAATAATCGTGGGTGGGAATGCTACAGTCGCCGACAATTATTTATGTTAAATATTATGTCTATGTTTTCTTGAGTTACATTATATTGTTGAAGAGGTGAGAGTTTTGTTAGAAAGTGAATGTGGAGTTGGCGTTATAAATATATATTTTTATAAAAGTTAATAATTCTTCTAACTTGGTGTTAAACTACGCACAGACAAAACTACTGAAGAAACAAGTAATATCACACTAATATTATAAAGGCGAAAGTTTGTGAGTGTGTGTGTATGTTTGTCTCTTCTTCACGCAAAAACTACTGAACAGACTTGGATGAAATTTGGCACACAGATTATAACCTGGAGTAACATAGGATACTTTTTATCCCGATATTCCCACGGGATCGAGACTTCTGCGGGTGAAACCGCGGGGCGCAGCTAGTAGAAGATAATATCGAGATGAGGGAGTAAAGTTGCACTTTGGGATGATATGGCAAATAATTGTAATGTTAATTATTTTGCATAGGTACTATTGTATAGAATCAATTTCTTCTAACTTAATAGACAGCTGTGCTGCTGGGAAGTTTGTTGGGCCACTTCTTCCTAGCTAAAGCACTAATTGGGGACTGTCTGACGTAAAATTGAATTTAAAAAGTGCTGATTCTCAGCCAAATTTTAATAAATGACTTTTGATTTTGATTTTTCGAAACTTAAATCCAGCACGCGTAGCTAGACAACCATATAAACGGTTTTTGTCGACGGAAGAATAGACAAAATGACAGATTATGATTGTTTATCTGTCATTTTGTCTATTCTTCCGACGACAAAACCCGTTTCTATTGTGCTAAGGGAAGGAGAATGGGTAAAACGTGGAATTGAAGTTGTAATACAGCAAAAGTCGCACCATCTGGTAACATAACACTTGAAAGAAAGTATTTCTTGAAAGTGAATGTGAATTTTGAGATGCATAATAACTATATAATAATATTCATGAAGTAAACGTCTGCTGAAAATGGACCTCCTTCAAAGATTCTTCAAGAGCACCGATGCGTAAAATGTTGCTGTAATCTACATATTTGATGCTGAAGCGGTTTGCTAATAATCTCTGTTATTATAATCCTATTTTTGAAGGACTTTCTTGCTGAACAAAGAACAAACACAATGTAAATTATTAAAAATGTGGTAGACGTCACAAAAATATGATTTATACGAAACTTCATAATTAAGGAAACACAAATCGATCTATTAGTAAATACCCAAATCAAAATCAGATCATTATTTCTCGACATTAATCCGGATTTACGAACAGACATGCCAAAACAACACAAATATGATTAGTAAAAAAACGTTACAATTTAAACTATAAATCTAAAAAGTCGTTAACTCATTTGAATTTAAATTAAGAAGGCAACACAACAACAAATACGAATTATAAATAAAAAACTTCAAATAAATAAAAAACTTCAAACTAGTTATAACGAACTTGAATTTGTTTTAAAACCGGCTTTTTATACGAACTTAGTAAAGCAACAGCTGACTTTCAAAGGTTAAAGATGGAAAAAGATTCCAGAAAAATAAGTTTAACTAACACAACATAATATCAAGCCTGTAATCCACGAAGGGGCAGGTAGAAGTGTACCTATAGTAAAACCCACATTTCGCCAGTTATGTTCAAGTCCCATGTAATAGGGGGCGAGCCTATTGCCATCAACCGGGCACAAATCCAGAATCCGGGCTGCTATTGAGAAATTCCTGATAGAAAAATCCAATAACACTTTGCCCGACTTGAGAATTGAACCTAGGACTAGGAATAGTTTTAACTAATAATCTTTAATTTAGGGTAAATTGAATTCGAGAATACTTCTGAATTTTCATTACAAAAGTTGCCAGTTGTAAAATAAATCAGAAAACGCTATTTTAGATTCAACTATTTTAAGATAGTTTGCATAAGTCGACTCTCATTCATAGGATACAACTTCCACAGCTTGATAAACTACAGAGTGACTTAAAAACAATCGACAAAACTTAAGGGCCTATACTACCTCAAATGGCTTAACATGATCCTCCGTTATATCGAAAATACTGCAGCATTAATTTTGAAATAAATATATGTTAAAGTTAAGGATTAATGTTAAGTACTATGTTAGACGAAAACACGATTCCATAAAATTTTCTCGATAGAAAAAAATTCCAAAGTTACCTCCAAACCGAACAATAAACCGCTGGTATTCAAAAAATACTTCAAATTAGATCATGAAACTTTGCATAATAACTGAACTAACTATAAAGCAGCGACTATGTTTTTTATTTTTTTTAAATTACCTTTATTTTCGCCGTAAAAAGCAATTACCTAAATTATTGGCGCCTCGGAGCCGCTAGCACTCCACTCCGTCTCGTTCTCACTCAGTCCGCGAGCAGTATGGTGCGAGCGAGACAAAAAGTGAATTTGAGCTGAGGTTGTATAGGCTCTTAAGGGGGTGTTCTACCCTTAAAATATTTAAACAAGTTTTACTATGGGACCAATATCGACCTTCCCATATAAAGGTAAAGCTTTCCACTCTGAAATAACGAGCCCCACTACCGCATTTTACGCACACGGTAATGTGGTAGTGGGGCGCGACATTTCAGAGTAGACAAGCTATACTTACCCGATTGGACCATTTTGTACAAGAAGGTCGTTTTTTTTTTTGCGAATTCGAATGGTCCCATAGTAAAAGTTGTTTATATTTGATCGGTAGAACACCCCCTTACATTTTGTCGATTGTTTTCAAATTCAAAAAACATTCTACTTCCATTTTTAAATTCGCTATTTTACCACTATGCGTATTTGCGGAAGGATGGTAACCTGGCTGTGTACACATCTAAACAGAATGCGCGAAGAATGTTAAAACATGGCCGTTGCATCTAAACAAACCAGTGTTTTTAAACAACAACATTCCAAACCAACACTAGTAGTCACGAATTTTTAGAAGGGCTTATATAATATCTGAACAAATCTTTAACAACATCCCCTATATTCTGTAGGGACAATTTTGGGTGGATTTCATCAATGAAACTTAAGAGAGTTTATCCTAAAAGATGGCAACGTCGTAAATAACTGTCAAATATTTACTTGTTTTGATTAATTTGGCAATATTACTGTATGGAATTAAGAAATGTGATTAACTATGGAACTAAAATATTGATTATGAAATGCAATAATTAATATTGTAACACCGAATATTTAGTTTTAGATGTAAAAAGCATTCGAAAACTTTCCAAATGCCTTTTTTACACCTAAAACGGTTACAACATCAAATTCAGTGTTATAATTGCAATTCATTATTAATATTCTAGTTCGCTAATTAGCCACATTTCTTATTTCCATACAGTTATATTGCCAAATTAATCAAAACAGCGAAATATTTGACATCTATTTGCGACGTTGCCTACTTTCCGAATAAATGCTCTTATCGCGATCAGCAAATCTAAACCGCGCTTAAAAGCTGTCAGTGTCATTATTGTTGTAGAATATTGACAAAGACAGTTGACAGTTCTTGAATGCAGTTTAGGCCGCATTCCGAGTTACGCTAAAAGTGATAATATCGCAAATCCGACCAAATTTAATAGTCACAAAATATAAGAGTTATTGAGTAATAATTGTGACTTTGGACTTTGGTCGGATTTGCGATATTATGGCTTTTAGCGCTCGGAATGCGGCCTTACAGATAGTGGTGTCGATTCCCTTGTTCACAAACTAAACTAAATTTAAGTTCAGTGTATCTTTTTCTTTCTATTTCATTAAGAAAAGGACAGAAGATAAATTTTAGTTTAGTCCTGTCAAATTAATCAGCGCCCGTCAGTTTCCATACAAGTTTAGACGTGATTAAAAACTTGCCAACTAAAATTACGTCAATTTACGTCAAGCGCTGATTAATTTGACAGGATTAAACTAAAATGTATCTTCTGTCCTTTTCTTAATGAAAAAGAAAGAAAAAGATGCACTGAACTTAAATTTAGTTTAGTTTGTGAACAAGGGAATCGGCACCAATATCATCCACGAAGACGCGCCCCACTCTTCTTCCTAATCGCTTACGGTACAAGTCTGCAACATGCCGCTAGTGTTTTTGTTTTGTCATGTTTACTAATTACTCACTCATAGGTAATTACTGTGTATCGACAATAGTAAAACACTAGCGGAATGTTGCACTCTTGTACTGTAAGCGTTTAGGAAAAAGAGTTTGGCGCGTCTTCGTGGATGGCACTATCTCTAGATGTGCTAATAGATGAAGTTTCATAGGTTAAATTGGCACTTGCTTCAGATATTATAATTAAGGAGCTTCTCATTCAATTATTTTTCATTATTTCACACGTGACACGCGCATTCTCTATAACCCACCACCACGAACCTGACTGTTGAATAAAGAACCCCCAGCATGTTGTACCTTTGAATTTGGTCAAGTTTTCCTCGTAAACTTGATCATGGGCCTCCGAGTGTTCACCCCTGTGCCGTTTCGATGGATGAGGGCCTTCGTAATAGGCCGCGCCGCCGTTGACTCCATCTTGGATCGCTTCTTGAGGGTCGAAACCCAGTCGCTCCTTGTAATACGCTTGTGTTGACATTTTCACGCACTCACACTTATCATAATTCGAATTTTGAACTTCACTTGTTTTTATTTAAGGTTAGGTTTCACTGTTTTGTTTTTTTTTTTTGAGATTATTATTTTAGTGAGCACTTTTTTCCGTGTTTAGGGTCCGAGCACTGCTGCTTCGCGAGTTATTATGAAAGGATTCGCCAAAATCCAGCCACAATAAGCCCGTGTAAGGTAACAGAGGTCGTATTTAAACGATTCACCACTATTTTATTACGATCGATGTCATCCAGTCCGCTTGTTCTACAAAAGGAAAGTTGCAGAAACCCCTTGACACACACTTATTGATCTTGACACGATTTTTTTTCTGTTATTTTATTACTCACTTAAATGTCTGCCTTCTTATCGAGTACTAAAAAAAGCTTGTTAAATGTTAATATGGCAACACTAAATTAAACGTTAGTTTTTATTTTCAATTTGGAATGCTTGGTTACGTTTTAAATATTAAAATCCGTTCGTATACGCTGTCGGTAAAGTATGATTCACTTGTATTCGATTTTTCACAAAAAGCTTCTTACACATTTGTGTAAATAAAACTGGAAACGGCCTGTGGAAACAAAAGGAACGGATGATTTACATTCGTTGCACGAGGTCTGTGTTACCACACACAAATAATGACTCACACGTTCTTTAGGAGGTGCTTTAATGATACTATTTACCATGAGAACGAGGATTTTGGTAATTTGGGCGACCTTGAACAAAAAACTAATGTGACTGTACAACGAAATAAGTATTAAAAACTTTGGTGAACAACCTCATTTGATGAAGTCGAGTGTGTCTATGCTCCGACCACAAACAGGGGAAAGCGTCAGGGTAGCCCGCGAAATTCAAATTTTGTTACGTTTTTGCATTTTACAAAATGATTGTAATGATTATATTATAATTGAGTAAAGCCATATTTGTTACGACCGCGAATCATATTTTAATCAACATAAAACCTGACACTTACCTGCAAAACGTAAGAAAATTTGAATTTCGCGGGCTACCCTTACGCTTCCCCCTTAAAGACTTTTTGGCATGCACTTAATTATTTGTCTGTGTCCTCACATTAAAAACCTAATAACTTAAATTTATGACCTATTAAGAAAGTAGACGGCAACATTTTTCATGTTAAATGGTTTTAGGTAAATATATGACTAAGAATTAATTAACAAATTATAAGATATTTAAAAAGATTAGAGATAACTAGAAACATTAAGTTATAGTAATTGTGTTACATAAATATCTGTCGGGTATTGATTATACGAAAAACTTGAATAATAAAACCATGCATATTTTATTTGGTGAAGATTTATTATTTTATTTCTGAAGCGATCAGTGTCACGGCCGTAAAATAATAAAACAATATTATGTAAAACTAAACACGTTAACGAATATTATAACTATTTATTAAAAAGGCTTAAATAATCTTAGCGAATATTGGTAATAAAACTCGCGTTTGGAAAAAAAATCACTTACGATAAGTTTTTTTTTATTTATCAACTGTTATTATTTATGATTTTTTGTGCTATGAAAATTGAACATTTTTAATTATTATTTAAATAGAAAGAAAGAAAATACGTTTATTTGCGGTAAACATGACGCAAGGAAAGATTTAAAAAAAAAAAACACGTAAATAACAAATTGGGGGAAAATATGCGTCACATCCACGCAAAACGGCCATCGCTCAGCATAATCCTGCGACCCCATGCGAGACAGAGCCCCAGCGCTGACGCAGTGCAACCCCATTAAAATATTACCAAAGGTTCTCGAGATAACCGCAAACATACATACATGCATGTCAAACTGAGACTCCGTTATTTTAAAGTCGGTTAAAAAGTAAAATCCCACCTCCATATAAAACGTTATCAAGATAAACGAAACGAGTCTATAATAAATCAAGAACTCAGCCTCAATCGAATTAATCTCGAATCGCAACCGACCTTCATGAGGACGAGAAGCGTCAATTTGTCATCTCATAACCGCAAAACGTTTACATACAGCTTATAAAGGTGCCTACTATTAAATTTATGCATTTATAAAGGTACTGCGCAGTTTATTGGCGAAAAATCTATGCATACATACATATTCATAAATTAATGTCGCTCTTTGAGTCTGTCTGTATGACTGCATTGTTCTACTAAACTACGCAACGGATTTTGATGCGATTTTCGCTATCATTTAAAGAATTGATTCCGGAAGTTTTATGTGTTTATTACATTAATAATTAACTTAGATAATAAAGAGATCTCTATGTTTTGTCACATTGTGAAAACCGTGCCAAACAGGGGCGAGTAGCTTGTAATTATGATATAAATGTAAACTTGTTTTGGATCGGGCCATATTGGTAAGACTTAACGGGCCCGCTTAATTTCTTTCGATTTATTTCAACATTGCATGACACCGAAGTACTGTATCGATTGCAATTACGAATAATTCGTATCCAATTTTAATCGTTCAAGTTGACTCGAATCATCGGAAGGTTTTATACCTTAAAGGTAGAAGTCGAAACGATTTGTAATCGAAATTCGATAGGGTAAGTAAGCGAATGCATCGATTCGGCTAAAAACCGATGATTTTGTTGCCACATAAATCAGAAAAGGGATATTGTAAACTACGACAAAAATTCTAATGCCCTTATTGGTTGCAGACGACATTTTATTTTCTAAGTTGCGGCTAAGATTGTAAGGTTATCGACCGACTGCAAGCCGACCTTGTAATACAACTCAATACCTAGAAATACTATTTAATCTGCCACAATTTCACAGTCTACATCACTATCAATAAATTGGAAAGAAAAAAATCGGCACGAGTAAATCTCTAAACCTGTATTATTTTTAACAATGTAGTTAAATAGATAAATCGTTTATTTGGTACACACAAAAGCACGATTAATTTAACTAATAACATGAATATTATGAAATAGCTGCAAGGTGCCAACACAAAAAAAAAGAAAACAAGACATTGTGATGACACTTTTGTCTATGACACACTTTAAAATTGTGAATAAAAAACATAATAAAAAGTGCGGTATGCGTCTCAAGGATGCACCAAATGAGAGTCCAGCTCAGCATCTGCCAGGCAAATATACCTGACGCTGATATTCTGCAGGATCCCTGCAGTGACCTAAGGATGTCGAGTAGATGAGATAAATATGAGAGTTATTGGTGTTGTGAAAAGTGAAATTAACATTGTGTGAATGTGACATTTTGTTTTTTTTTATAATCTGCAACGCGCGTCTTATTTGTGCAGAATGAACAATTTATCTTTCTTTCGTTTTTCTAAATACTCTATTGATTGATTGAACATGAGTAACGAACGTTTTATTACTATTTTCCTAATCACTTCCGAAAACATGCCGTAACTTTTTAATCCAAAGAAATCATTAGCATCTTACAGTATAACCACAAAAGAAAGGCTAATTACATTACATAAGTTATTTACCTAACCCGCAATCATAATATTTTGCAATTCACAATAAAATCCGGCGCGTCAGAGCAATTTCACGGACAAACTCGCGCGCAATCTCTAGCGTAATACAATGGCGACTTTAATCTAGATTTTTTGCGAACCTCGCTCTATTAGCTAGCAGAGCTAGTTGTGCGGAATAAGAATGGCTTATTATAGTGAAATATTTCGTTCTAAGTATGTTTTCCTCGTATAACTATGGCTGTCGGCTGACTTGGCTCTTGCGCACGCATGAAGAATAGAGAAGAGGATTGCTAAAGAACTGTTAGTTTGCTTATGATTTTTTTTTATCATCTATTTCAATGAGAAAAATGACAGATCCTGTCTCGACTTAACTTTACATTTTGATTTTAGGTAAGGCTTAGGGTAAGATACGTAAACAAAACTTGGCTCCAACCTACGCTTCGATCTGTCAAAATCAGCGAAAAATTTTAGCGTCATTTTGACAGATGGAAGCGTAAATTGACACTAAGTTTTGTCTATGTATCTTACCCTAAGCCTAATCGAAATAAAGTTGAGTTAGGATGCTCATTTCGGCACATAGTGGTAAAATTGCACAATATTCTACTTCAAACTTACAAATTATTTTTCACTTATTGTACCCAGCTTGTCAAGGACCCATGTTACGTTTTGTGTGTAAATGTTAAACATAATAAACACAAAACGAACTTCCTTGCAATCAAGTTTCACACGCTAGCTAGACTACAAAACAGGTTTTCCAACAATACGAGTAAGTACCCCAAATCGCACAGTGAGCTACATCCCGACTGCAGACAAAAATCCAAGGTCGGACGACCTTCGTCCATACTGACCAACTCGGCCGTGGGAAACGGCGAACAATCGTAAGGTTGGGGTGCCAGTTGCAGCGGAAAGAATGGCAAGGTTTTGTAAACACTGGATATGTTGCTCAAATGCATGAGCCAACGACTTGAAAGATTGATCGCCTAAAAAGATGATTCGTTTAATCAAATTCATTTTTTTGTAATGTTAATAGTGTAATGATCTTTTCAGAGGTGATTGATCTACTGGTGTTCTATGTAGACGTCATAAAGAAATTATGTTGACGCGAAATCGTAACGCATCACGTATTTTTTCTGGGCCTTTTGCCAATTATCTGAAATCATCGGTAAGCACGTGAACGATTCATTCATTCATCTAGAATGTGGCGTAATCCGGTTAAAACTAGTAATAATCCGATTATAGTTACATGATACGCAATGACAAAGTAATTTACTCTTCCTGGCTAATTACCAATATTTACTCTTTCTACTATCAAGTTGTGATTGTTTAATTATATTGAATGGGTAGAAATATTTTATATAGTATAAATACTATCAGATATAATTTAACTATCATTCATCTTATTAAATAACTCTAGCATTTATCTGCGAAACAGAGAAGATTAAATTGTTGTATGTGTTTATAGCCGATTCAGTAAATAATTTGTAACCCACATTTTGTGTGTAAAATGCATTAAATTTTAAATTCCTATAGATTTTAAAAGTTTGGAATAAGTACCTACCACATTTTTGTTCTGACTTTACGTACATACAAAACAATTTGTATTTTATCGCAGCACATAAAACAAAATGCAATTTCATCGTAACAGTAAAAGCCAAAATTATTATTTCGCTGTCAGTGGAACCCTACTCTAAACTAAGGTCACAGACAATGACATGATAGGGTCCGGATTTTCGATGCATTGTTCGTTTTTCAAATCCCAAAATTAAGTGATGCTGATTTTTATTATGTGCCAAGAATAAATTAAGAAGTAAAAATTTTATGAAAGTCTTGAAACCTAAAGATATAATTGAAATAGAAAATCGTTGTCGGTCTCATCGGTATGTTAAAAGTAAAGTTCTTCAATCTAAGGGAGTTTTGCAGATGAAAACAATAACTATAAGTAGGTACAGGACAGGAACATGTTTCTTTAGAAAGGTTAGATGTGAAGGTCATGTACAGCCTCTAAAAGGCCTCGAATTACGAAGTAGCTCTCGTATTGTTCTCTCAAATTCCCACTAACCAGTCTTATTTTATTTACCACAATATTTCGTAAATGTATAAACACTCATAATTTATAAAAGATTGAGCATTTTGTAACCAGTGTAATTATTGTCGCGTTATGACGTTATTTGGCACAGAAATGTGTGTTATACCATGTAGGTAAATATTTGTGAAATTTAAAAGTACAGAAGCGGTCAAAAGGTTGTTGATTTCATTTTAATATCGATTACATGGCATATGGATCACCTGCACTTAAATCATTAAATTAATTAATCGATAACTAAGTTCGTACTTAATTAATGTTTATAGAAAGAAAAAAGTCTTTAAAATTCAGTAACTAGGTACATATTTCTGAAAATTGTACCTAAGATAAAAATCAGTTTAAATTAATTTGATTTCGATTTGATTCGTTCGTTTTTTTGTGACCGTTTATTATTACAACGACTAAATTGGACAATTTAAAAGTGGACATTTATTTAATTTAAACTGCAGTTTTTTACTAATTTTTTCAGTAATAAAGCTTCAGTTTGGACGGTTACTAAATTAATTTTATCATAATTTTCAGCCGAAAGACGTCCACAGCTGGACATAGGCCTCCCCCAAGCACCTCCACTTCGACCGATTCTGTGCAATTCAATTCATATCAAACTAGCGGACGTCACGCGGTTTCTCCCGCATAGTTCCCGTTCCCGTGGGAGTACGGGAATAAAATATAGCCTTCCATTCCATTGCTGAAAAAATTTTACAAATCGGTCCAGTAGTTTTTAAGTTTATTCGTTACATACAAAAGTACAAATCTTTCCTCTTTCTAATCTTCTTCTTATATATAAAATTCTCGTGTCACAATGTTAGTTACCTTACTCCTCCGAAACAGCTTTACTGATTTTTACCAAATTTTATATGCATATTCAGTAGGTCTGAGAATCGGCTACTATCTATTTTTCATACCCCTAAGTGATAAGGGTTGTCCACCCCAAACAAATAATTGGCAAAACAACGTTTGCCGGGGTCAGCTAGTATTAGTATAGATTACTAATGTAACAATTTACAATTCGGTTCGTCAAAAAGGCAGATTAATTTTGAATATGGAAGGAATCCTTCAACCCACATATAATTCGAAAATTACTGCGCCATCCCAATCGTCCTTTACAAGCGTTTACCAACATATGTTATGGTAGACAAAACACCGCCTCCACTCCATCCGAAACTAATCATCCCAAATAATTCAATTCTCTCCACTTCAAAACACGTCACCTCATACGATCAATATTCAGCCTCTGATATCATTAACCATTTGTATAAATAAGAGTCGGAACAAGTGGCAATATGAATGAGTCTAATTTAAGACAACGAGGTTGGCTCGCAATAATTTCTGATTTGAGCTACACGATTATTGACAAAACGCGGTTCTGGAGAGCAATTTCCAAGAAGGTCTCATAGAAACTGCAGTGGTGACCCATTGGTAACGGGACTTACGAGTTGTGGTAAATAGTTGGCTTTGAGTAAATATTTTCATCACTACTGCTCTCGAAACGGTGAAGGAAAACATCGTGAGGAAACCGGCATGTTCTAGCCCACTCCCTCTCAAAGAGAGGAGGCCTGTGTCTCAATAGTAGGAACATTATAAGTTGATTATGCTCTCAAATAAATTGTTCATAGATTCGCGCTTGTCTGCAGGAGCCTAAATGCGTGCACTGACTGGACAAGTGCACTCAAATCTCTTGTTGGTGCTTTCCTCAAAAGACGTTTTCGCACACTGATCTATATGTTCCTCACATAATCTGATCAAGATATTGTCTAGACTTTAAAAGAGACTGTGATCTCCGAATTTGTTTCGAAATTTCTTCTCAGAGTAGTCAGATAGGAAAGATCGAACTCAGCAATTTTTTTAAATATTTTTGGAACGAAGTTCTTTAACGCGGCTTGTAAACTTCAAAGAGAAAGAAATAAAGAGAGAGACAGAGAGAAAGACCGCCGGCTGAAAAAAACAAAAGAAAAGAGTAGATTGACTACAGTGTCGTGGGATAAAATTTTACCCACTGGCCCGAGTACACTGCATAGGTACCGGAGAAAGTGTGAATTTGGTCAAAATGAAAATCCAAGATGGCGGCTCTGAAAAACAAATTTTTCATCATGGGTATCGTTTTCATGGTTTTCAAGGGTGCAAAAGCCGATAGTGGGGTCAAAATGTAAATCCAAGATGGCGGCTTGGAAAATTTGTTTTTGTTTTAAATTAAACGTGAGAAAGAACTTCGTTCCTGACGGAGATCCCCTGATCGCACAAGTTTTTTTACGTGTAAGTAAAAGAAGGAAAGCAATCTTCGAAGGTCAAACGGACACTCACATTTACCCTCTTGGCAAGAAGTCTGTTTTATATTGGAGTGTAGACAACCTATATAATCTGGTTTATCCAGCAGAAATAAGAGATTGGTTACACCACCTAGGCTGCAGAATTGCCTTTGTCAAGTGTCCTGTCTCATTAAAATACCTACTGTATATAATGAGGTGGAGAATCGCCGTATTGTGCCACGGACGACGAGCAACTATTCAATTTAAATTCAGCAATTGTTAATTATTTATTTGCAGTTTTTATTTAAATGGTAATGTTCTTAAGACGTTATTGGTGCATCCTTGAAAAGTTATTACACGGTTTGTTTGAGCAGGTTTTAGTGGAAAAGTACATTAAGTAGGTATATTAGCTTTGGCTCGGGATTCAACATGTTATTCATTTTGATCTGCTGCGAGTTGTTGCAACCTTTGTAACACCCGTACTTTCCTACTTTCCGAAATTATGACTAAAATGGAGAAGACCCATTTATATAAGACTAAACCTACAGTAGTAAAAGTAGGTAAGTTTAAAAACTACACAAAAACATTTGTTCCAATTCTCGTGCTACCCACACCACGCCATTCATGCCAGTGTCTTTACATGAAAAGTAGCACTATACTCGAACATAACCAATACGGCAGTTTTGACAGCAAACATTTAAAAAATATCGCTTACTCAAACAAAGATGGCGCATGTCAGTTAAAAAATAATAGCACCTAATAGTTAGACGAGTCTTAAAACAAATAAAGTAATTTTTACGACTTCTGGTCAAAGTCGTTAAGTTTTGTTAATGGATCTGTATTTGGCGACTATTGGACGTGCTTCTTGTCTCAATGTCTTATACTATATGGGACAATTAAAGTTTTTAAAGCACTATTTTGACACTTCCTCGAAATCTCTGAAGGTTTTTATAGAATAGTATATTGTCAATGCTTTAAGACATTTATTTAGGTAAGATAACCGCAAAAAACCGGTTCAGTCAATAATCTAGAAGTTATTTCACAATGAAATATCTGCTGAAGACATAAATTACTCAACTCCGCCTACCATTGAAGAGACAATTCCTTAAAAGAAACTACACAAGCAATTCACTTAAAACACTACAGAATCATTTAAAAATCATTGCCTCAATACCCAGTGGTCAATTAATTAGGTTACGCCGACAACTGTCGGCCAAAGTCGGTGCTAATTGAAAAATTGTGTTCGATTTAGTAAACTGGTCGGCGAAATTAGTCGCCGACATTCTGCCGCCCACTGATGTCCTAGTACACTCTGGAGAATAGAGTGGTTCGTTTTATTAAAAACTGCAGATAGTTAAACTTTTGAAGGTTGGTAAGGAGTATTATTTTCGGTTTAAGGTCAAGCATCAGTGGACTGAAGGCATGCAAACGCCACTAAAGGATTAGTGAAGAACTTGGTAGGAGCATTTTGTGTTGTGTAGCAACAGAAATTGTAGGGAACTATTGAACGGTCTAGGGGCCTTTAGGTAAAGGTTTCAACTGAAAATGATGAAGATAAACTACGCTACGTGACAAACTAGTCGTGTCAACGGCGCGTTGTGTTCCACGCGCGCCTCAAAGAGATGTCAGCAGAATTGACGGGGTCCGCTAGGGCCGATGCCTACCGGGGTTGCGAATAAAACCGAAAGGGAGATCGTGGCCCCCGGCAACAGAGCAACCAAAGGAACACAGGTGGGTTTTAGTCAGTAAGAGTCTGACACGCCCTCCCGCTCCGCCCAGAGCGAGAGAAGTTATTTGAAAGGCCCTTCACTCTTGTGATGACGTTCACCAATACGATAGACAAAATTTTTATTAATTGTCGCGATCACTAAGGTCCCCATTTACGCGCTATACCAATAAACGTTGTTACCAAAAATACCACAATCATTGTTACGTCTAGCAGTTCTAACATATTTTTATCTACAAGATCTTCAAAAGGAAGTACAGATTAAAAGCATATCCTAGGATGTTATTTCCCTCACAGATTCAAGGAAACTGGTATAACCTTCGTCTAAAGAGCGTTACATTTTACATTGAGGTCTAGTGCCTTTTCCTTAGTCTTACATTCACTAACCTCGGTACTATCCGCTTTGAGTTAAATGATCGTTTGTATAGATACTTCGTTATTTATTGTATTCGATTTGAGGATATTTAGCACCATTTTGGGAAAATATTAACTTAGGTTGCAAATTATTCAATAGGAAACCATTATATACATATAATCTCACCAATATCACTATCAAATCATAAAACTGTCTTTGAAATGCTCAGCATGTCTTTCACAATGTCCAGAAAGGCACTATGCCTTCTACCAAAGACATTTTAATATGGAAGACGATTTGTATGAAATTATCACCTGGATACTTATAAGAGTAAGGGTTGACAGGTCGGAAGGACCAGAAATATATTTTCTGTATACCTTGGAGTAATAAGATCCTTCTTAGGTAACCATACATGACATAAACTCATGCCTTCTCTCAATGGGGGTAGGTAGAAACTACAGAACGCCACCTGCTATGGTCCTTAAAGTTCAAATTCAAATAAATAGTCCTTGGTCAGGCTTGCCCGAGTTTTTAAGAGCGTTTATTCTGAAAGTGGGTAACGTCGTAAATAGATGTTAAATATTTCGCTGTTTTGATTAATTTGGCAATATTACTGTATGGAAATAAGAAATATGGCTAACTAGCGAACTAGAATATTAATAATGAATTGCAATTATAACACTGAATTTGATGTTGTAACCGTTTTAGACGTAAAAAAGGCATTTTGAAAGTTTCCGAAGTCTAAAACTAAATATTCGGTGTCACGATACCGTTCGGGGACCATTGTATCCAATACGCTACAAAGTCACCACACGACTTACAACTCCATTTGTATTCGCTGTAATCAATATTTTTGTTTGAAATTTTTTGCAGTCTATGGTCAGATAGATATTCTTGTCAAATAAATCGACTAAAAGCAAAAATATAAATGGGCAACACTATAAAAAAATGTTGAAAATGACATTCCCGCGCGGTCAAAATGACAGTAAAAAGTCACTCCCGGGATGCGCGCGTTCGCAGTAATAATTCGTTTTTTAATGGTTTTAGTGTGTAAATCGTCGGAAAGTGGTGATATTTTCATTTTGAAGTAAATATTACATCGTTTTAGATAATATTCGCACTAAATAACATTAGATTATACCTATTTTGACCCAACCAAAAAAAGTGTAAACAAACGTGAAGGAGAAAGTTCTCGTGAAAGTGAAAGTTGATATATTTTTTGAGTTTTCTGTATGGATCTGATCGGTAAGTATTTTATTTATTTTGTATACTAAATTTTTCAGAGTTTTAAAAAAAAAATTCAAAAAAATACAAATAAAAAATATTTTTTTGGTACGGAGAAAGTTATGAAAGCACTAGAAATTCTAGATCAGCAAAAACCTAGATTTTTTGAATTTTTTTGAAAAATATTTTGTCTCTGAAAACGCTTTTATTAGATAACTTATCTATCCATAATGTACCCTGAAAAATTTCGTGTGAATTGGTACGGTAGTTTTATTAGAAATCGTAAAAACATTAGAACATAGAAAACACAAAAAAAACGGGTAATAAAGATTAGTAAACGTTGATAACAAAGACTGTAACCATTTACAATGTATCTCTAATCTATTCGAGTAGCAAAAAACATAAACAAAACACTTTAGACGTTATTATGAAACCCGATGCTTTTGTTTATTCAAGTGCGGTCGTAAATCTGTCACGGCGCAGACCACCCACCGCGCCTGAGCGGTTAATTATTGTATTTCATAATCAATATTTTAGTTCCCTAGTTAGCCACATTTCTTAATTCCATACAGTAATATTGCCAAATTAATCAAAACAGGTAAATATTTGACAGCTATTTGCGACGTTTTCAACTTTTGGGATAAGCCCTCTTAATAATCTTAGTACTTCAGGTTATTCCAAGAAAAATAAATATACAGTTCGCATTCCATAGCGACCTAGTTCAAAGCATTTTAACCCGCAAATTGTAACAATTATAGTAAAACGAGTAGTTACATTACTTGTTACAATTATAATGACAGCAGCTGTCAGCACTTAAGTATTATTAAATCGAGCTATCTCCAAGCCTTGCTTCTCTTATGGAACGAGCAGAGTTCACTGTCAACAGTTACTATGGTGATTTGTGGATAGATTAATTTCACCAGACGGATGCGATTAGCAGACCAATCAAGGTCTTACCAAGGGGTATCGTATTACCCAGTTACTGGGTTGTGGAGCTCAGATAGGCAGTCGCTCCATGTAAAATACTGGTATTCAGCTGCATCCGGTTAGACTGGAAGCCGACCCCAATATAGTTGGGAAAAGGCTAGGCAGATTGATTGGATGCGATTAGCAGACACGAAGACACAGTTGTTGAAGTGAAAACTTCTTTAGGTGCGTTGGGCATTTTTGAGATGGAACTAAACCATTCATTTCGCGACACTGTGACGACACCAGCTTTTGACCTAATGGTCAAAAGCTGATTAATAAAAGACATCAAAGCGTTTATTACCGCGGTGCGTGGAGTTAAGGACATCAACGCGTAGATTGCCGCGGTGCCAATTTTTTTTCAAGTTTTCACGTCTGTCGGCGCTCCGCTCCCGGAGTGCCACTGTTTTTTTTACTCATTCTCTTGAAATAACTCCCTAGTTGTCCCAGGTTTAAAAAGGGAAGCCTCTTAGGCCCGTATTACAGAACGTCACTCAATACTCAAGCATTACTTAAAACTAGATTCAAGCCATTTGATTGGTTGAAACTAGTTTTAAGTAATGCTTGAGTATTGAGTGACGTTCTGTAATACGGGCCTTAGACCCAATGGATTCCTTTGTGACAATAACCCATTAATGATTTTTTTTTTGATGAGCTGAGGTCTTTCACAGTAGAGTCCATCACCTCAAGATGTATGATTCTGTAATTAATTCAATCGATCCTTTGATAGTACTAAATGTACTTGTATTCAAAAACATTTTCTCTATTTGTAAATATTATCTGATACTTCCACTACATACCACAAATGACATAATTGTTTACGAGTAAGGCCGAGTTATCTTGATATCCTCGATTAATAAATAAATACTAGAATTAAACGTATCATAAGTCATTCTCATTGATAACTTGAAAACGTTTCGATAATTGCTGAAATGTAATTGTTTTTAGCCATAATGAGCGACCATGTTTCCGAAATAAGCTCGATATTGTGCATTCAACATTCAGCTTTATTGATATTAATTACCAATGGGTTTACTTAAATGGACTTACAAGTCTTATTTCCCGATTCTTAAAACAGATATGGTAAATTCCACAACTCGATTCCGTTTTTGATCTTGTAAGGCTGCGGTAATATTCCAATCTTGGAAAAACTGACCCTTAATGACTGTTAATTAACCGTTTCTGTTTTAATATTGACACTACACTTGGTTGTTGAAGTATTGACAATTGAACTTCAACTGTCAAAATGTAAGCTTTTACTATTGTGTTACATAATAACGCTGCAGATCTACCAAAACGTTCTTCAATAGTAACACATGAAATCTATAGAAACATATTGATTAACAAAATAACATAAATTCACCCACCATATCTTTAAACACAATTCAAGTCCATGTCAGTAAGCGATTTTGGCGTAAGTATATTTGTCCAAGATATTTACTCAATATTTATAAACATAGATGCTACGTAAACACATCAAACGCATGTTTTTGAGGTAGGTCATACAAAAGTTGTACGTGACAGCACATACATTACAGCTGATTATGCATTTCGAAGCAAGTATAATTTGTTTAATCGTGCAATAACAAATGGAGTTAAAAGTGTTGTAATAAGTGCAAAAGCTGTTAAGTTTGTTTATTTGGGATCTCCAACAATGGATACACAAAAAGAATAGAAATCACAATTATACAAAAGTTTCTTGTACGTATACTCCTTCAATTACAGGAGACCACACCATGCACATAAACAGAGATCTTGGCAATCATAGCAAGTTGGACAGACTGAGATGAATACTCAAGAAATAAAGCTATTTTTAAGACAGAAACTAGTCGGGCAATCCCAATACACCATTTTGTGAGATCATTTATCAATAATAGCCACATAACATAAGCCAACAAGGTAGCGGCAGGCTATATAGTTTGTACCGAAACAAGAGAAGAAGTATATGTAGAGGTATATAATATGAAGAATGCACTAAGTAAAGGCACCTTGCCAAACCATGTACCCTGATTCTATGACAATAGTGCATATCCTTTACAATTAGAAGTACTTGTAACAGACACACATTACAATGCTATACTTATGAATAACAAATTACTAGCCGCCTACAAGCATTTAGTTGCTTTCCTTGGCTTACTAACACTATAAACTGTTACAGTATTGAATGATTTATTAATTTAAATCAAATCTACGACACAAAAGGACTCGAACAGAGGAAACATAACAATTGATATAAACATGTGAGATGGTGTGAAAGTAGTAGAAGAAGATATGAATGCATTTAAACTTATAAAACTTCAGAAGTCAGACTAAGAAAAAAACGATAAGAATGAAGAAAGTGACGATCCTAGTATTTACAATAAAATACAGACATGCCTAAGACGCTTTTAGCAGACACTTCCTAATAAATCGAATGTTATTTTTTGCGAGTCGTTAATACACTCTAATAATCGCGATACCAAAATATTATGTTTACCAATTTCCACAAGATATCTGTTATAGATAACCGTTTCTATAGTAGCAGATAAAACAAAATTTTAATAATGCAGCTAAGCAAACAGCCTCTTAAGTCCCTAATGTTTCTCTGAAAGGGTCTTCTGTAAGTAAAAAAGGATAAAAACAGTGATCAATATTCATACCTAATAAATGACACCAAGACCAATATCCTCTTAATAATGTAACCAGTTTCCGAGGATAATAATCCCAAAGACACCGTCAAATGTATCAGATTACTTTGTAAAAATTAAGCAATAACAAACTTTATTTGAAGGGAGGTAAGACTTAAAATTATTATTGGTGTTTTTTTTTTATATGTAACAGAATATGTGGGATCCTTTAGTAATGAGTAACATTAAGATGTTCGTGATCCAGATGAAGGTAAAGAAACGTCCCATAACATGGTAAATATAAGTAATAATAATATTGGTTTTAAAAAGTTTATTGGCTCCAATATTTTGACAGAATGTAAAGTTTTAGTACTGTCGAGATCAAGCATCCAATAAATTAAGAGCAATATGATTATAAATTTGAATTTAAACAAGGAAAAAATTGTGGAAGTTTCAGTAATAAACAGAAGTCGGAATTACATGCGACAATACCAGCGGCAAATTTTAAGTCAATGGTAGTAAATCTTTACGAAGGTAACACAGTCGTCAATGATGATAAAAAGGAACTCATGGACTAAGCCATTCCATGCCTAAGACAAATTCACGAAAACCAAATCTAAATCCCCTTAATCATACCAAAAACTATAACAAAAACCTGTCAGTCTCGTGCGAACTAATTAAAATTTCTCAAGACAAATCACCTATTGTGCGTGACAGCGCAGCGTTTGCTCCAACGAGATCCATTCCATGACCATTGACCGCGCCACACCGTTACATGACATAGCCGTGAAATCACTTATATGCAGAACTAAACTTTTGACGTCAAGTAAGCCGTCTGCTTTGTTGAAAATGAATAATTTAGAAGCTTATCTTTTCTTAAATAAATTATTTTTAGTATGTCGTTTATTTTCAGCAAGACAGCTTACCGATTTGAATAGATTTTGTCTTAAGATGTCTGCATCTTATCCTTGTGTAGCTTAAGTGTAGCGGGAGACGACTTCTGGATTATAACTAGATGCATCGCTGCATTCATAACACCCTATTGAGATTCTATACAGATTGTTAAGGTACGAATTATCATTAAGGTATATGAGGTCGTTGGTCCTTCTGGACACAATAAATCTCAAGCTTAAACAAAGGAGACATAGCTCCCTAAATTGCAGTCAGTACATTAAAATTAACCGTTCTCAGTTCGAATCAATTGTCTGCATTCAAATTCGGACCTTCTCATTGAGTCAACAACCTAACCGCAATCCTAATGAGACCCCATTATATTTCAGCGCGCGAACAGTCTCTTTATCTCCTTTGCAAATGCAGTTTCTAAAACTACTTAGGCATGCAACTAGGATTACATCTTCAGATTATCAAGATTCTAAGCACACAGGCTGAGAACTTCGGTTACCGGTTTTGAACTGGCTTTTTCTTAGAGAAATTGCATAAGATGTGAGTAATACAATCGTCACCGTAACTGTGAATCATATTTTGTTGGGATAAAAAGTTTTTTGGTTGCAAGATGAATCAGCGATCATGTTTTCTGATTTTACAAAGTAGGACGGAAGGACCAAAATTTAGAGATTAAGGACCAGTCTTTTTAACAAAGCGGAAATCGTTAAAAGTATGGGAATGACTAAGGAAGTGCTAAAACATTTCGGAATGTATCTTTCAGTTTACATAGTATTTAACGAGCGAACTAAGTCGTTTTTCCTATATTTAGAGGCAAAATAGGAGAAATGTGTTACTCCATCTCAACCTATCACGATTACAAACACGAAACCGCATGTGGTGCACCATAGAACATTATGGCTTACAATACCATACTATGAATAGTGTGTGTGAATGTTGATCATACAACTTTTGATTTTGATATAGAAGACGACCTTAAAGATACACAGATCTAACAGAAAAAGGCTGGAGTTGATTAAAGAGTTTAGTTTGTGATCGTTAATGGTGTATCTAGTCGTTAATGCTAGTGATGTTGGTAATTGTTGGAGCGTGTCGAAATCGTTTAAAAGTTTGACCCATCCTAGTCAATCATATTCAATCCTAACAATTGTTTTAGAATTAACTTGAACTCTGTTCATACTGTCACGAATCATAGCGCAAATTGCACATGAAAGTACCAGGAGAACAAAGACGTATTGGAGAACTAAAATCAGTCTCGTATTCGTCAAAACAATGTGGGGAACGCACGGCATTCCGAGACCGGTTCACTAACGGGATTGCTGAGAGCCGGGATGCACGAAACGAGTGTTTGATACGGTAGTTATAGATGTTGTGATCACGTATTGCTGGAGGGTAGGTACTTTTGTAGGTTAGAGTATGTTCAAGACTATGGTCATTAAGGTCTGATCGACTATAAAGTTCTTCTACCTCATCGTTTCCAGTATCATTGATCTTAATAAGAACAGAATCTAGACTTACAATTGCAGAATTATAGTAATTAACTTTAGTATTTTAACCTTCCCATCATTAAAAAAGCGCGATTCATCATCGTTATTAACTAGAACATGGTAAAGACTATTATTACGAACATTAAATTCAATCGACGAACCAATTTGGATCAGTCACCCACCACTAGGCTAACCGTTTCTTACTTCATAATTCCAAGTGCAGTGCAATTAGAGACTTTTACATGCACCTTTCACCTTTTTGTAAGTATCGCTCATTATGATCACCATTGCGGAGCATATAGCTGGGGGGCATGAAAGCATCAAAACAAAATGCGACCTGGACGGCTTACATGTCCATATAATCGTATGCTGGCCTCGTTTCTGAATACTCTGGCACTTCGTTATCTTAGCTGACTGGTAGTAGTTTGTTCAAATGGACTGAATTGTAAGAAATAGTTTGAGTAACTATAATTACTTTAATGGATTCCCAGTCTGAAAATTTTATATTATTTTTTATTAGAACTAATGAATTTTAGAGGTTAGACGTAAAAAAATTCAACGAGAATAAAACTGAAGCGTTGATCAAAAAAGTTAGAAGAAAACAATATAATTGCATTTTTATAAAATGCATCTGATAATAAAAGTAAATTATTACATAATATAGTATTCATTTGACATTGAAGGAGACATCTCGAGGGAAGCCGGTCTTGCCAAGCCGGGGTCTGTTGGCGGTCATTCGGATGGGCTCAGAAGTGTTAAGGCACTGTAATATATCTGTCTGTATGAACCCCATTTAAAGATACACTACTTAAAAATACCAGCCAGCTTTAGAGTGTAAAAGGAAGAGAAAAAAAATAAAAAATCGACTAACATAAAGATTAATAGAAAACCACACGAGGAAAGCATGGCTTTTATTTAGCAGTGGGTGGTACAAGGTTGCCAATGACGATGTTGAAGATCGTGATGAAGATAGATCCATAAAAAGTAACAAATGAACTAGTGTTGGAAAAAGTTAAAACAAAAGTTGCACTGGCATAAATGAGGGTAATTTCAGCTAAAGACAAAAATATCGTGCAATTTTATCAAAGATTACACTCATCAGTTTGAATTTACGAGTTCCCATTATGCGTTACTAAGCCTAGTCTAACAGTTTATGCCTAACTGCATTCTTTAGCAATAACTGCAACATCAACAAACCTCAAATTAGTACAATTTCAAGCTCTATTTCTTCCGCAAAAAGAGAAAACATTTGCATTATTTAACATTGCATCCATCTTAAATAATACATAGAATAAACAGAATTTCTGATTGGTTCGATAAAGAAATCGATCTGGAACACAAATTAAACGATGACTTTGTTTCTATAATAGCCACTACTGTAATTAAATTAATGAGCAGTGCTAATGATAAAGAAGTAATCGAGAGATTTATTGATTCAATCTATATTAGTCGATGACGTTTTTTCGGTCTCGATAAAAGCAATGTTTTAATCAATGCATCGAATTGCAGGAATTTGTTAAAATAATATAGGATTGTAAAGATAATTATGTTAAGCTTGTTAAAGGAGATAAGTGATTTTGCGCCCAAAATTACAATAAAATACTTTCCATAAAATTAGTATCATTTAATCCACTGCAGTACAATATTATAGAACTGTGACTATCCACAAAAAGTTTTGTCCATAGCAACCATGCTAGAGAAATTGGATTGGTGAATTGGCAATAAAAACGTATATAAGCTGAATTGTCCTTTAGTTCTAACCTAAGTACTCCCAATAAAAGACCTCCATCGCTAATCTACCTTACGTGTTTAAGTATTAAGAAGCCATCTAAGTCTGAGCTAGAATACAGTTTATTACCTAACTTTCTTTTTTATGCCACGAGTAAGGCACGTGGGAAGTTTTCCATAGTTCTGCCATACTTTCCTATGTCGAGATGGGAGACTGACATGCGAAAACTGATTATCGTGTCATTATAGTGTTTAAAAGGGTCACACTTGGTTGCTTTTATATCTGCAACCTGATTTTTACTAGTCACATTTTTACCACAACGGCTGGTTCGAGGTGGCACGGGAAAAGAGTCCCTGGAATGTCTTGGGGGACGAATTTGCCAAGCAAGGATACAGTTTATGCAAAAAAAATATGGAAATTCTTGCTTAACGGGTGTGTAGTTACTCAGACACTTTTAGTCAATGACGTCCATTCATTATGAGTAACTTAGGATATGGTTTTAATTCTCAAGAGGAAACTGATTGCGTGCTTTCTACCAAACACAAATTTATCTACATCCTGTCATACGCCTGTTGAAATATTAAAGCTACATCAACTAGAGAAACTAAAACTTCAGCAAATACGATAATGCTGGTGAAATCTAAAACGTATTGTAGAACTGACATTAGAACAGCTGGTCAAAGCCCTCCAGTAATTTATTCAGAGTGAGAGGATGTAGCAGATATGGTTGCCACTGTACCTCATAAGCAAATAACTCTAAAATTAAAAACTGATTTAGATAAAATATATGAGTTGGAACATCTTATTCAGAATTTATGATGGTAAATGTCATCAATTTTATTGAGTTAGATGAAGTATAATTTAAATGCATTTTAAATTATGAATGTCATTTGTGAATGTCGTTCACAATCATTTAGACTGTATATAAATAATAATATTAAGGTTTACAAGACAGATTCAATTTTGAGCAAAAATTCAATGTATTCATAATAACGTAACACAGATACGCGAATGCGGTGTTCCTGACCAAACCATGTCCCATATGCTGGAGTGTCCAAAGTGTTCACACACCTACACTTCTGAGGACCTAAAGAGTGCCACTGATGCCGCGATTGGCCTGGCCACCTATTGGGCCCAACTCGTTTTACATGTTTTACCAACGACTCGAAAAGTAGAAGAAGACTGGCAGAAAATCAATAGTTTTACTAGTTTTTTGAGTAATACTCTTTCCTCAACTGGTCCCTTAATTTCAACCAACTCGGCTTCAGTTTACTGCTCATCATTTCCTATAATGCTAACATTCGTTGTTTCATTACCATCATCATCGTCCTCATTTCCAATTTATTCGGGCTCATGTCTTCTTCATTCGTTCATACATCTCTATTAGTCGACATCTCAGTAATTCTGTTTCTCGCATATTTTCCAAAATACATTACAGTTTGCCAATTTCATTATTCATGTTTAGTTTCTACCAGCCCTAGTGAGTGACAAGCGTCAACATATTCCATTGTAACACCTCTACAGCCGTCGCGTTTGAAATTAACTGAGGCTAATTGTATTTCAATATTTTAACCGATACATGCTTCGTCATAGTCTGAACTTTCTTATTTGCTTCTTCTTTTATTTATTTACCGTTGGTTTCAGATCATCGACTTCATCTATTTATTCAACGAATTTATATATCAAACAAAACGTTTGTTCTTTTTTATTCGCACCAAAATCAAATCAGTCGGTTTCAAGATGGCGCCACATAATTCGAGCAGACAGACGGAATTAATCTAGAACTCGTATAATATTATGCATTGATTACAAATACTTAAGAAAACATCAAATACTGCCTCGTCCTTGAACGACCACAAACTTGACATCATTAAATAAACTTTAGTAGTCGTGTTTGTTAAATATATCACTCGTATCGTCCGTATTACGTCAAATCAGTTCCGCCTTAATATATCTGAGTTATATCTAATCTAATGATAGCATTTTATGTTCTGCATGTTTTGTGAATTCACTGACGTTTTTATTTATTTCTTTTTCAAGTGAATTTGTATGCACTTGATACCATTTTAGTTGTGAGTTAAATTCAAGATGGTTTTACAGTACATGTTTTGGGCAACCTAAGTATTTTTTTATTTTTTTTTCGATATGGCATCTCACAGCTGGTTCCTGAAACCGTGGCTGTTTAACCGGTCAATTCTGTGGTTGCCTTAAGCTACTACACTCAAAGCCTCCAGCCAGGGCACACATAAACTAAGCTAAAAAGCTTAGGATGAACGCTCGCTAAGGGCACCCCTTGTGGGGTACGAGCCTCGGCTTAGGGTGTTATCCGGAGGGAGGACATCAAAAGATAGGACGGGCTGGATCAAAAGGTTTTGATCATTATTATTAATCGGGGAATTTAAAGCTACGTGCACAGCTGCAACAACTGCTGCCACCTCGTTTTCGAGCAAGGGTCGGGGGGAAGTATTATTTACTCGGGGGCGCGGCGGTCTAGATCGCAAAGGACCTCGGCGGCGAGGTCGGAATGACGGGAGGCATCTGTATTTGTACAGTGTACTTGTTTCCCTATTGATCTCCTGGAGGAGGGTTATGGGGTCATCGGGGTCTACGAGGATATGCCTTGGACGGCGAACATGACTGATTCTACTCGGGACATAACTGGCGGCCTCGACAACCAGAGGGTTGCGATGTTTGGCTGCGGACTCAAAGAAACGCTTGGAAAGGCGTTTTAGAAATTGGTGGATTGTGGGAATCTTTAGGTCGAGGTGGAGTGCCTCGTTCCTAACGAACCAGGGGGAACCTGTAGCCCTACGGAGGAATCTATTTTGGACTGTTTGCATCCTATGGATATGACGGGGTTTTGCATGAGCAAAGACGGCACCCGCATAGGTCATGAACCTAAGTAAAAGTACCAGGCTTGCATAAATTCAAGATGGTCTTACAGTTCCCAAGGACCATCTTGCACCTTCTTTTGCTTTTAGATCCACAGTACAATTGGGCCGAATTACTAGCCACGTTATATAAGGCATAAATAATATTGAAAATGGTACTGGTAATTTGCCAACCCTTCGATCCTTCACTGAAACTACAGTAGCCCTTTCTAGTTTTAAGGATATGCGTAGGACGAGAACTAGATTCATTCTACACTTTATCGGTGTGAAAGGCGAAGCAAAGTAGACAGAAATAAACGTTATTTCAAACTAGTGGAACAGGTCTCGCCAAATTGAACTGGATTAGCCAATCGGAAATTATCTCGATAGCAATCTAAGGGAGTGTTCTGACTGAACCACTTTTGAATGTAATAGCTGTTAATAGAATACACTTTTTATGGGAATACAGTAGTGGTTAAAAATGTAGTAAGTGTGTAACTACTTCACTCTCTCTCTAGCTTTTAAATTATGTAAATATTATCTTAGAAATTGGAATTAAAACTTTCGGTTCTAGGACATGCCGGTTTCCTCACGATGTTTTCCTTCACCGTTTTGAGAGCAGTGGTGATGAAATAATTTACACAAAGTAAAGCGCCTGTCTAGGTTCGAACCTACGACCTACAACTCATAAGTCGCGGCCGTTACCACTGGGCCACCACAGCTCTCCGTTTGCTCTCTCTGTGTTAAAATTTACAACTTTTAATTCATTAAATTAGTATCTACAGAGTAGTATGACGGGGGAAGTCCCTTACACTAAAAAACATTCTGAGATAATAAAATTTATAAACCGCATTTTTTTTTGTGCCTACATAAGTAGGTACAGTTTTTTTATCATTCTACTCGTATGTCATCCGCAGTAGGTGACCTAAATTTATTTGCGTATTTTAACCAGTTTTCCTTGATATTGTTTCCGTAATATTTTCCTTGCTATTATTTAAGCACAGACCGCTGCACATCAGCGTCATCAGCTGGGCTCGTGTAGTACGGAGTTACAATAATGCGAGGCTAACCTATACTGGTTTTGTTACTGTTGACATGCGGCTTACTGTACAAGCAGCACTATTGTCAACTGTACAGCAACTATTACAAATGCATTAGTTGCATATCCTGCCCTCTGTGTCCCAAATAATGCAGCCATACCGACCTTTGCCACTGACGATGCAATGGAAGTGACGAAGTTTTGGTCCAACAAAATCTAATTCAATGTCGTGCCATCGACACGACGAAGAATAAGTTGCTTCTATGTTTTCCGTCTGCACAAAACTTATCTTATTTTTACGTTCACACGCTAAATGATCTATCACTGTATCAAAACTGTGTATCACATTACAGTATTGACTTACCTTTTCAACATATAGAAACATTGTACATACATAAACGGTACATAGATCATTATTACCTAAGACATAAGGTTGGGTTTCCTATGAAAGTATGATAGTCAAATTTTTTTTTCATCTTCATGCATGACAAATATTATGACGTTGTCTGTGAGTCAGGTGTATTAAAAAGATGTTTGAATCCTAACCGCTCTAAAAAGAGGAAAAGAATGCGGCTTAGGATTTTTGAGATATGTGACGTCATTAAAATCCCTAGCGTAACCTTGCGCAAGAGTGGATTTTTGACGGACAAAGCTTAATTTAAGCGCATTATTATAGCATAGCTATGAGTATGTTTTTTTTATGATTACTTTAATTTGATCAACCTTAACCGTGACAACCTTAACAATATAACCAAGATTTTTTTTATAAATATCAATTTATTTACGTTTTTTTTATATATCGTTGAAGCATATTAAATCGAATAATTAAAAATTGTAAATGCCTATTCAAAAAGTTTTTTTTATCGTTCGTTAGCTTGTAACAACATCTGATTCATCTAAGCCGAAAATAATTGACTCAGTATTGGCAAAAAAAGTTCGACATCGTTCATAGACAAGATTTTTTTTTGTGAATCATTTGTTAACTTGCTCACAGGAATGTTATTGAAAACATCACTTTTATGAATGAAAATGAAGGTAGTCTTATGCTCAAAATATTATAACAATGTTTTTTAGTCGACCTTACAAAGTTAGATTTTTATGAAAACAACATCTGTACCTTATTAAGTTTGTTTACATACTTTCTTCAGGTGCGACAAATTGTTAAAAAAATACGATTTAATAATTCTGTGCAAAATAAGGTAGAAATACTTAACAGTGAATCAGTAACATTTTTTTATTAGTTTTTTGCCTTTTTTTTTCAATAAACAAGAATGACATAATTCTGACAAAAGCAAAGACGTGATTCTAATTATATATAGTATAGAGGATTAAACGACGTAATATTTATATTTACTTTAGTACAAATGACATATGTGTAACGTGACATTTATTAATTTTATTTTCATAAATGTTGTTTTTCCTTTTAATATCACTTAATAATAAGTACAACAATGCCAATGACATCATTTGTAGCATTGTTAGCATAATTATTATTGAAAATTTAGAAAATGCATAGCTGGTAACACCTTCGGGTGTAACTAGGAATGTTTAGAACCTACCTACCTATTAATAATAAATAATAAGTGATAATAATAACTTCAAGAAAAAATAGTGATCAACAGATGAAAAATAACGTCTTGAACTAATCTATAACGAGAAACAGGTGGTTGCTATATTCATGTATTTTCTTAGAATTTTAATAAATCCATTTGAGAACAAATTAAACAGTGAACAAGATCAGCGTCTTTTAACCGTAACCTACATTTTGGCGGGTCGTCACCCACAAACATTTAAAAAGTGACGGAGCACAGACAAACCTGGACAAATCCACCATAAACACCTCAATACTTACAAAACTATACATATATACATCGATTTCCCGATAATTATTTTGCAATTTACATAACACCGGTCCATGCCACGTTAAAAAAAAACTTTATGGTGAATACCGAAATCCTCGTTGTTTCTAGTCGTATCCGAAACTAATTCGAAATTCAAAACCTCCACAAGAACGTTAGCATTAGCACACACTTACACAGTTGACACGTTTAGTTTATTTTTATTAAAAATATAGCCCGCGTTTCGTAAATTCAAGATGGCGGCGGTGAACGATCGTACCGCGACGCCGAGCATCGGCCAACTGATGCGGCTGCCGCAAACTGTCAAACTCGCTTGGTTTATCTGTGTGTGTGCGTGTATTTCCGTGCTTGTGTGCGAAAAAGGCTTGAATGGAAGGCTCAATACAAACTTGGTAGCGGCCGACCGGGCGACCATTGCTTGCAGTGTGTTGCTACAACAATTTCCACCGAATCCGACTATTTTTAGTTTCCAAATTTATTTTGAAGTTTCGGTCATAATTTGGGCTGGATTCCGAAAACGTTGAGCCGTTTGAAGTCTATAAATTATGTTTTACGGTATAAATTGGGAGTAACTGGGAAGGATTGATGATGGGCACAAAAATAAAAATAGATGAAAGCTGTGGAAACCGTTTTTCGAGTTATGGGGTTACACTTAACCGGAACTGTGGAACATTTAACTTAAGAGAATCAGAAATAAATAACTTCAATAAATTATTTAATAATGATCCAATGTCAAAGTGGCGCATAATGCGGAATTCTAATTCATTAACATATTATAAGAATATTTTATGCAAAGGTTTATTAGAACGGAATCCGGAACTCACAAATTCAAGGAAGTGTAGAATAAACTCAAACAAATGAATGTCAAACTAGATAAAAATGACATAATCAAAATGTGAAAACCGGCAGTATTTGGGAGACACGTTCCACATAAACATCTTGATGTCAATAATAATTAGTTACCATTGGTTCCTTTTGTTCCGAATAGACCATTCCATACAGTGAAGATATACATCGTGAGGAAACCAGTTTGCCTGAAAGATATTTCTCGATGGTATGTGAAGTCAAGTCAGAGGCCCATGGGCGGCGTAAAAACTCTGAGACCAGGTTCGTCACTAACACGAGAAAGAAGAAGTGAAGGATTCCCGAAATATATCTCGATTTTTTTTTTACAGTTTTTGCTTTTGTGATGCTAATGATGTTTTCCACAATTTGGAGTTAGTGCTGACAAAGACAAAACCTAATTGTGTCCCGTTCTTTTTTCACAGAGGATCTCAGTCCTTTTCTTTGACCAAATCTATCATATCATCACCCAAATCTAACATTTCATCAAAATCAAAACTGATCTCCAATTTTGCACGTATTATTTTAAAATCCGCTTATAGCAACCCAGTCCTCAATGAGTCAGTAGCGTGGGTTGATAAAAACTCGTAATTATTCTTCATAGGTTGTTTTACATTGACAGTTTTAACTGCACTGAAGTCAAGGTTGATTCTTTCTCTGTCACGTTTAGCCCCATTCTTGGCAATTCTGCCCACACTGCAATTACTTTGGCTTCATTTGTAAGATTATGTAATGTTGTAGTATATTTAATGATGATTTTTGCGCTGTCAGATTGATGATTGTGATCTGTTTCTGGGTTATTTGTTGCTGCAACAGGTATTTGAATATTCTTAATATATATAAATTACGTGTCACGTTGTTTGCCCGCGATGGACTCCTAAACTACTCAACCGATTTTAATCAAATTTGCACACCGTGTGCAGTTTGATCCAACTTGAAAGATATATAGGGTAGGTAGGGTAGGTAGGGTAGGTAGGGTAGGTAGGGTAGGTAGGGTAGGTAGGGTAGGTAGGGTAGGTAGGGTAGGTAGGGTAGGTAGGGTAGGTAGGGTAGGTAGGGTAGGTAGGGTAGGTAGGGTAGGTAGGGTAGGTAGGGTAGGTAGGGTAGGTAGGGTAGGTAGGGTAGGTAGGGTAGGTAGGGTAGGTAGTGTAGGTAGGGTAGGTAGGGTAGGTAGGGTAGGTAGGGTAGGTAGGGTAGGTAGGGTAGGTAGGGTAGGTAGGGTAGGTAGGGTAGGTAGGGTAGGTAGGGTAGGTAGGGTAGGTAGGGTAGGTAGGGTAGGTAGGGTAGGTAGGGTAGGTAGGGTAGGTAGGGTAGGTAGGGTAGGTAGGGTAGGTAGGGTAGGTAGGGTAGGTAGGGTAGGTAGGGTAGGTAGGGTAGGTAGGGTAGGTAGGGTAGGTAGGGTAGGTAGGGTAGGTAGGGTAGGTAGGGTAGGTAGGGTAGATAGGGTAGTAAGTGATAAAGATGGTCCACCCCAAACATTTATATGGCTAAACAACGTTTGCAGGGTCAGCTAGTAATTTATAAAACATGGTTTATTAACAGTATGCGATTACTACATGAAAAGTTCAGAATCAGGATGTGCGTCTTGAGGACATGGTAATCCACAAGGAAATATAGGTTATACGTCCAATAGAAACAGGTAAACTCCAAATGATTATTAAGAGATGCACTGTTCCAAAAAACTTTACCAATAACGGGATTTAGTTCAATAGGATAGAAGCTGAACAATTATTAGGCAAGAGTCCAATAAAATAAAGCGGAACGCAACCAAGTTCACAAGACGAAGTTTTGTCTGGCAAGACAGATTAGGGAGCTTGCCAAGAAATAAGACAAAAGATTACCCTATTGTAAAATTCGACCGGGAAAACTTTACAGCATCCTACATATCAAGGAAAAATAAACCGAATTCGGACGGAAGTACATAATAAAATCCCATAACACATGAAAATGAAAATTTTAAATTCTTGCAACTTTCTCCCGTGCCCGTTGAGAAAGCACCAGGATGTGTTGTAATTAATAACATAGATGATTCAAACCGGAAATATGTTGATACTGACTCACAAAGCCATGATATTTAAAACATTAGCACAAGTGTTTATAAATTGTGGCAGCCAGGATAAAGCTAGTAGAAACAAGAACATTACGTGCGTAGCGTTTAGAAAGATAAAAACAATGAACTCTAGAAGGAGGGTGTGTGGAAGCTGAAGAGGTAAATAATGATATATTTTACCATAGTAAATCAAAGATAATGGTAGTAAGTTTTGCTTCTTTCAAATCCCGCTTGAAAACATGATGAATTGCTAATCATAAAACCAAATAGTGCAAATATTCTAAAGTTTAGAAGATCAAAACACAAATTAGACTAGACCTACAGCATTACTGATGAAATACCGAAAATCGCAAAAAACTTTTAAGGTGGATCCGCAGTTGTAGCCCGCAAAACAAAAAAAAAACAATGGTAGTCCGGGAGTGCCGACAGAAGTGAAAACGATCAATTTTATTCTGCAGAAAATGTATCGCGCGTTGATGTCTTTTTAATAGTCAAAAGCTGGTGTCGGTAACAGTGTCGCGAGTTCAATTGTCTTTTCCCATCTCAAAATGCCCAACGCGCTTAAAGAAGTTTTCACTTCAAACATTTCTGACGTTAATTCGCGTATTAATGATTATAATTCATATTATTCGTTATTATAATTCTGTAAATACAAATCTGTTATTGTCGCAAATCATAGTTTGATCAAGATACAACCTGACACTGACCTGCAAATTGAAAAAAAAAACGTAAGAAAATTTGAATATCGCGGGCTACAACTGCGGCTTCAACTTAAGAAGTCAGATTTTCTCTAACAAGCTAAAGAGCTTGTTTTAATATTTTATGTTCCCCCATGAATACCAGACACTATAATCCTGAGAACTAACTCCAAACATCGAATAAATATCAAAACACCTAAGCCGTCGAAATAAAGAGATGGACCGAAAAAAGAACTAAAAGATCGCGTGCCTCGGCTAAAAATATACAAAATGGATACCAGGTAATCCTTTGATTACCTTTTAAGATATTACCTTGATGTAACGGTTTCACCGAAATCGAATTAGAATGAAAATATTGTTGCATTCGAATGCAGATTCCAAAGTCTAAAGGAAGTTCTTTTGGTTTGGCATTTTCGTGTCGGACTGAAAACGATTGCTGTTGATAAAACTAGGTGAAGATGGTCAGTACCTTTTTTGTAGAAATAAAAGCTCTGCCAGTTCGGAAAGCAATCCTTATACCAAGTTTGGTGATTCTTGCATATACTCGTATATCTAAATTATATCCTTCACAATATTCACGTTTAACGGTAGCCTTTAAAGACTAGTTCTATTAACAGCCCTTAGTATGATTCCAAGTCGTATCTGGAACACTCAGTAATTACCTGTAACAAGAAAAGAAAACAAAGGTTAATATCGATTGAATCAATTACAATATTAATAAGAATTAAATACAGGGTGGCAGGGAGATTGACGCGAAAACTGTTACCATGGATTCGGTACGTGATTCTGAACCTGCGTTAAATTTTACGTCGGTATTTTTTTTTTAAATCTGCTGTTCCATATATTTTGACCGCGTAGGTATTGCACTTTTCTATGAAACAACAGGTTTTTTTTTTAAATAACCGACACTTTAAGAATCATGTTCTGAACCCATGATAACAGTTTTCCCGTCGATGTCCCTGCCACCCTGTACAACTAAAATGTGGTCATGGAGGTCGATATAATAAAAAAAACCTATGTCTTAAAACTCATGAGGGTTACAATTCAATCTAGTTACATTCATCATTTCATAGATAAAGAGGATGCACCCCATCATCATTCTCTTCCCCTTATCCCAATTTATTTAGGCTCGGCGTAACACGTCTTTTTCTTCCATATTTCTCGATTAGTCGTAATCTTTGTAGTCACTCTCTTTCTCGCCATATCATCTTTCACACAGTCTATCTATCGTCTCTTTGGTCTTCTGCTACTCTACTATCCATCCATATTCATATTTACTCAAAACTGCTTTCCTTACGACATTAAGAGCGGTTATCCTAAAAGTTGGCAACGTCGCAAATAGCCGTTAAATTTTGATTAATTTAGCAATATTACTGTATGGAAATACGAAATGTGGCTAACTAGCGAATTAGAATATTAATAATAAATTTTATTGCAATTATAACATTAAATTTGACGTTGTACCTGTTTTAGGTGTAAAAAAGGCATTTGGAAAGTTTCCAAATACTTTTTTTTACATCTAAAACTAAATATCCGGTGTTACAATATTATTTATTGCATTTCATAATCATTATTTTAATTCGCTAGTTAGCCACATTACTTATTTCCATACAGTACTATTGCCAAATTGACCAAAAGAGCTAAATATTTGACATCTATTTGCGACGTTGCCCACTTTCAGAATAACCGCTCATAAGGGGATAAATCTACAATTGAAAAAGAAACAGCACGCGAAGCGGTAGATGACATTCATCCGGAAAAAATCAACGAAAAAAAAAAACATAGTTTCGTACTGACCAATGTTGACAGTTTCTATAATCATGCTCAACTAAGACAACATGCAAGACCTTCCAATAGAGATATTTATAACGAACTAATCAAGCTATTACTTATAATCAGAAGGCTTATTACCCATACACAGCGATGAGCAGTAATAACGCATAATGTTCTAGAAAAACTAATGACATCTGACAGCTTAATAACACATTTTGCTTGGTTACTGCTAATATATGTAGGAGATTGAATATCAAGCGCATGTAGGTATTTTTGTTGCCTATATTGTAAATCAAAACATGTTGTTTAACCTAATTATTACTTTATAAATGGCTAGTGTTTTCCTGGCTCTTTATAGGCCACCTTGCTCTTGTTGAAGACGCCTTCCAAGCCTTGGTCAATTTCAGACTTTCATATCTTAGAACATCATCTTACAGAAGGTCGTCTTGTGTATGGACGTAATACAGAAGATACATGACCAGAATCTTTGAACATTATTCAGATTTTTTTATAATTCAAAATTGTGAACTCACTCAACCTCAAACTCAAAGCATTTATTTCAAATATACCAATTACAAGCATTTTTAATTGTCAAGGGGTCGGTCAGTCAGAAAGATAAAGCTAGTTGTCCATTCTAAAGCGTAGTAGGTACCATGGAGAAGAACTGGCAAGAAATTCCACGGATACTCTTTTAAATCAAAATATGGTTACAAAATATTGGTAACATCATTCATGTTGAAATTATACATTTGAGAACGATGCAGAACATTAAATGCATCTGTAATAAAAAGATAGAAAAAAAAGTGGTGGCACTCCGGGAATGCCGACAGAAGTGAAAACTTGTACAAGATCGCCTTGGTGGAAGAAAAACACTCGTATAGAACATCGGTCCGTAACCTTATCTAAATAAAGAGCACAATCGCGTTTACAAAAAATAATACTTCCGAAACCTTTAAAGTAAAAATACTTGCATAGAACATTGATCCGTAACGTAATATAAATAAAGAGCACAATCACGTTTACAAAAATGAGGAGTCGTCATGGTGTCGCGAAATCAATGGTTTAGTCCCATCTCAAAAATGCCCAACGCGCCTAAAGAAGTTTTCACTTCAAGAAAGAAAATTAAATAAGCCGTGGCGTGGCAGCTAAGAGATGACCAGTCTCTACGTAAGTACGTAGTGACGCCCGTTCACGAACCTGATGCATGGATCAGCAGTTGAATGTCTCTTTCCTAATTCCCTTCTGTAAATACTATGAAATTAGATGAGCCTATTTTAGCTTCAGAACAATTATATCTTAACCCAATTAAATACTACGAATTCCACACATTTTCCTCAAACAATATCATCTGCAATATAACCTAAATAAAATCTAGCACAAGTTTATTTTCCTTTACTATATTTCCAATTCAAGTCACTCTCGAAACGTGATTCGCAAGTGATGTCACAATTCTATGGAAGGCCAGATGTCAGTCTCTGAGTCAGACACAAATAAGTTTATTAATGTTACCAATAAGTGAGCAGCTTTGACACCAACACTTACGGCGCCTGGTTGTTAATGGCTAGATTATTTTGTGGGTGCTTTGTTAAGAGTGATTCAATAACATGAAATGGTCTTTACGTCCAATATTTTGTATAACGGAATTATTTTGGTTTATTGCAAGTTTTTAAACACAAAACGCCTATCGAGCCTTTTTTATTAAACCTTGGGGAAAAATGGGTTTCAACGATCGACGGATACTAATTTGACGGATACTACTGATAAACATACTATTATATTTTATGAGCCTCATTCACGGTCAATTAAAAAGAAACGAGAACAAGACCGACTGAATGAAATATATCCTTAACAGAACTACTTACCTCAAGTAACATTACTGATAACTCTTCCCACTTCAATATATGGGTAAAACTATTAAAAGCCATGTAGATTTATATCCATAAGATACTAATTATTTTGAAAACAAGGCCGGATACAACACATAACAGGCTGAATGAGCCAGAAAAAATAAATAAAAAAGCTACAGATACAAAAATGGAAGGAGTTAATGAAGTGATTAATGATTATTACCGCGTACTATGTGTGCATGGTTGATTTCTTAGATGTTAGAAACAAGGCGAATATATGTTTTTCATAGCAAATTGAGATGGATGGACTGGTTTAATATGTGTTTTTATTGATGGACGTCGATTATTAGGGGAAAACAACAGTAAGGCGACCATTACGATTGATCTGATAAAGATATGGTTTTTTTACACCAAAAGGTTGGAAAATAGGAATTAATCGAAATGGAAACTTCTGCGAAATAGTATACGCAGAAATAAATATTTGCACAGATGAAGCCAAATGTCACGATGGAGGACAAACTCATAATACAAATTTTTGAACCTGCAAAAAATAAAGGTAAAAAAGGTTTACCACTAAATAACAAAACACGTCATTTTCGTTTATTTTTGTGACATTAACAAGACGAAGGGCGAATTTAACCTATGAAACTGAATACGATCAGCACATCTGAGGTGTAGTGCGTCAGGCATGTTTCTGGAGGCTCAGTTGCTATCATGAGAAAGAGAGCGACCTCCATATTGTACTGTATCTGAGCAAGGTATTCTAAAAGCAATAGCAGACCATTGAGTCATTCCTTTTCTTAGATACTGAATCGCACTCCATGTGTCTATTTGATTTCGTTGTGCAGTTGTGCCGTATCCATATCTCCTTTTTCTAAACTCAAAGCTCTCTTCCCTTGCCTATTCAAATATGGTACAAGTATGCAGCCCAGAATGTTCTGCAATGTTATCAAGAGTAACTATGGTAATGCTTACCAACTGATTTGTGTAGGCTGTGGCATAGCAAGGCTGATAGATGACCTATAAGTAGGACTTAAGGGGAAAGCGTCAGGGTAACCCGCGAAATGCAAATTTTCTTACGTTTTTTGCAATTTGCAGGTCCAGTATCAGGTTGCATGTTTGATCTAAATATGATTCGCAGTCGTATCAAATACTTATTTATAGAATTATAATCATAAAAATCATCAACACAACTCTTCTCCTTTCTTTCCGTGTGGTTAATGACTAACCAGTACCCTAATTGCCTAATACAACACAATCACAATCTGTTTCGATTTGAAACAGATTGCGAATCCATTGCTTCATAAGTTGGAAAAAAAGTCTGCTCAACAACGTAAATAACGCAATGAATGTTGTTGAACTGTCAAAATGAAACAAATTAGGCATAATTGTTTACGAAAATAAGTTACGCAATTAGGGTAATGGTGTTAGAGTTAGAATATAACTCTCTAAGTTCATTATTACCCTATTGAAAGACTATTTCATGAAATTATGACATTTGAGGTCAATTCTAACTAAAGTATTTCTATTGCTGATTCTAATGATTATAATTCTGTAAGTCATATTTATTACGGTCTGGAATCATATTTTAATGAACATACAACCTGACACTGACCTACAAATTGCTAAAAACGGAAGATTTTAATTTTGCAGGCCACCTTATCGCATCCCCCTTAAAGGTAGGAAGGGATAGTTGTTTTGAAGATATTTTAACTGCAAATTGTGGTGAAGACCGTTCATTTTAAATTGATTTGCTTTCTCTTTTTCGATTAGAAGGTAAATCTATATTAAAAGGGTTTATCCTAAAAGTTGGCAACGTCGTAAATAGCTGTCAAATATTTACCTGTTTTAATTAATTTAGCAATATTACTGTATGGAAATAAGAAATGTAGTTTACTAGTTCCCTAGAATATTAATAATGAATTGCAATAATTAATATCGTAATACCAAATATTTAGTTTAAGATGTAAAAAAAGTATTTGGAAACTTTCCAAATGCTTTTTTTACTTACACCCAAAATTGTTACAACATCAAATTCAGTGTTATAATTGCAATTCAGTGTTATAATTGCAATTCATTGTTAATATTCTAAACTAGTTAGCCACATTTCTTATTTCCATACAGTAATATTGCCAAATTAATCAAAACAGCGAAATATTTGTTTGCGACGTTGCCCACTTTCAGAATAAACGCTCTTATAAGGTAAAGGAGGTGTTTTTTTCTCCATACAACTGTGGCCAAACTATGTACCTTAAGAAAAAACGTACGAAAATACAGGAAAAAAATCGCAGATTCTAAAAAAATACATATCGGATTTATTTATACATTTGTACCACCTGAAACTGTCGTTCAAAGATGTTAATAACTTGCAACACAAGAATTTTAATCTGGCAATCTCGTAATTCACTTCTTCCGATGCTGCGTTTTGTTACTTCATTTTATAAACGTAACAAAAATAAATTAACCTAAAATATACTGATTATTATCTTATTTTTATATTAAAAACAGTTTTTTGCCTACCACATTCTTTTTGTGAAACATTTAGCAAATAAGAATGAAAAATTACATTTAAATCACGTTTCAAATTATTTTATGCGTTAGGTTAACTTACTGAGAAGCCAAAAGACTGTGTTCCAAGACCGACAATTATCTATTTGTTGTTGTTTACCTACTAATGTCAATCCTGTTCGTTGGTTTCCCGTCTATAGTGTTATTTCGTGTGTGTGATTTCTTAATTATTGTTTTGGCTATTCTTCCCTGGATTTTCGATTGATTTCTTTCATCCTGACGATCTGGCTAACCTATTTTGATTTGACACTGATTTCGACTCTGCGATTGTTCTTTCGTTGGAACTCGACAACTGTGCTATTATATTACAACAAAACAATCCGTGACAAAAACAAAACGCCTCCTTTATATTGTTTGGGTCTAGTAGGTGGCCACATTTATTACGGCTATTAACCACACGAAAAAGAAGAATTACAACGGACTCCTTCTAAATCTTTAGGAGTCATGCTCGGTTATCCATCTTTTAGTAATCCTGCAATTTTTTTATTAATCATTGATTGATATCAAACACATCTTGGCCTTCGCTTCTTTGGGTTTTACCGATATCATTACATGCATCATAAACCACTTAATAGCTGCTTTAACATCCCCCACATAAGGGCATTACAAATCGTAACTAAACTTACATATAGCACGTATCATAAAAGTTGCCAATATGGCTTGGTCCTTCGAGGCGGCTTGATCGTAAATCGCAAAAACTCTTAAAAATTATTATTAATTAAAATGGACTGACTTATTCCGAAGAAGCGGCGGCTAATAAAATTCAACTTCATCATCTGCCTAGCCTTTTCCCAACTATGTTGGAGTCGGCTTCCAGTCTAACCGGATGCAGCTGAATACCAGTATTTTGCATGGAACCAATAACTGGGTAATACGATACCCCAAGGTAAGACTGGTTGTCAGTTTTTCGAGCTTCTGACGACCCGTTATGACTGTCAAAGATCCACGAATGTCATTCGGGACCAACGACTTAAATGATGAATAATGATCTCTAATGAACGGAATATCTTCTAATAGCTTCTCCGGACCTTCGATAGACATGCGAGGGGTCTTCCATAAGCCTTAGTATTTAGACTGTGTTCACGAGTCTATCTCGTAGAAACCCTGTTGATATGCAATTAAGAACATCATCCACAACTGGGATTAGGCCTTTCTTTACTTGTACCCGCGATCCAGTGCCAATCTCTTCCAGGTTTTACCATAATGGGGAACACGATTTGAAAAAAAAGAAAATTGTGAAACTCCGGGAGTGCCGACAGAAATGAAAAATTGAAAAAAAAGTCGGGACCGCTGTTATCAACGCGTTGATGTCTTTTGAATGGTCAAAAGCTGGTGTCGTAACAGTGTCGCGAAATCAATGGTTTAGTCCCATCTCAAAAATGCCCAACACGCCTAAAGAAGTTTTCACTTAAAAATAAAAAAACTTTTGATATAAATAAAAAAAAAAGTGTGGCTCTCGGGGACTGCCGCGGTAAAGCTATTGCATAGCATTTGTAACCACCATACTTCCTATTTGTCAACGATACACTTGGGATGATGACGTGATGACATAAAACAAAAATTACGTTCCCATGACAACATCACGTTGTTAGGTTTTTTTCGTTACGGAATTTCTTGATTCGGTCGCCGCGCTCAAAGCCTGCGATAAAAGCTATGCAATAGCTTAATATCTCAATAGTTCCCCTATGGTGTACATACCCGAAGATATACTGGGCGCTGTACTCTAAGTACTTACGCCCTCAGTGTTACACCACAGGGCTGACTAGCTAAGCAAATCTATGAGCAAGCACTTGTAAGTACTTGTTGAAGTAATAATTAGCACATGCGTAGGAGTCGTTAGTCAGATTCTGACGCAGCGTAAGATTGGTAATTTAGTCGGTTGAGCCTTGGAGATTGAGCCTCTTTCTCTTTGAATTAGAAACTGTGACAGGGCTGGTAAAAAGAAATGAGTTTTTATGGCGGGTTAATTAAAAAAAGAATATGAACATATTTTCGCTTTGGAACGAAGTTCTTTAATGCGGATTGTAAACTTTCAGAAATCGCCACGCTAAAAAGTGTTAATACTTGCGACTGTCTTCTTCTAATTCAAAGAGAAAGAAAGAGAAAGAGAGAGAGAACGCCGGCAGAAAAAAAAAAGAGTAAAGTGATTACAGTGACGTGGAATAAAATTGTACACATCGGCCCGAGTACACTGACAGAAAGTGTGAATTTAGTCAAAATGAAAATCCAAGATGGCGGCTCTGATTAAAATTTTTCATCATGGGTATCGTTTTCATGGTTTTCGAGGGTATTAAAGCCGATAGTGGGGTCAAAATGTAAATCCAAGATAGCGGCTGCGAAAATTTTCGAGGGCGCTAAAGTTGATATAAGGTCAAAATGTAAATGCAAGATGGCGGCTGCAAAAAATTGTTTTTGTTTTATATCATACGTGAGAAAAAACTTTGTTTCTAAAGGGGGTCGACCGCACACTTTTTTACTGTTTAAAATAATTTAAATGGCACCTTACAAAGTGTAAATGAGGAAAACCACGGAACCAGTGGTTTTCCTCATTTCATTTTCAATCCGACAATAAGCGAAGGAGGAGAAAGCTGTGGAAAACTTTTTAGGTTCAAGTGGTTTATTGAAGAGTTATACAATAGGATGATTGAAAAAGTGACAGCTTCATGACTGTTTGATACCCCGAGCAATCAGCATGACTCTCAAACTCATCATCATCTGCCTAGCCTTTTCCCAACTATGTTGGGGTCAGCTTTCAGTCTAACCGGATGCAGCTGAATACCAGTATTTTACATGGAGCGACCGCCTATCGGATCTTCACAACCCAGTTACTGGGTAATACGATACCCCTTGGTAAGACTGGTTGTCAGACTTTCGGGCTTCTGACGACCCGTAACAACTGTCAAAGATCTACAAATGACAGCCAGGACCAGCGGCTTAACGTGCTTTCCGAGGCACGGAGGGGTCTTGGTATGTAAAGATGGTCACCCATCCACGGACCAACCGCGGCAAGCGTAGCTTAACCTGATAGATCGACCCGTGCTGCTGTCAAAGATCACTCGCAAACTAGATGATCTTTTTATTACCAGTTCTAATAATGCTTGTCTTGAAGTAGACGAGAGAAACATACCTTTCAAAGCATCGAACCAAAACGCATTTATTAAAACTATGACACGGATGACACCTCCACAAGAACACAAGATTCATCTGTGTAAACAATTCGTCACTTGAGAGATGTTTTTCAGTAACGTTAATTACAAATGAATGAATAATCAATATTAATAAGAACTCCATGACAATTGTTTTTAGTTTCGCTTCAATAAAACAAGTCTTAAAATAAAAATTATTATTAACTTTGCGGTTAGTTTTACAAAAATACTCCACGAAGAGACAAAATTCTAAGAATTTATAGCATCACTTTTGCAAAATAATCACAATATTGTTCTTGATCATTCATTCATTCATTCAAAAGACGGGTTACGTCATAATCAGAATCGCAAGGGTTTCAAAACGACCAATGAATCACAACACATTCTGACAGCCCTATTTAGCACAGTGTAGGCGGTTCGAAAAGCAGCCTACCTCGACAAGAGTATACTGGAGTGATATTATGCGGAATAAACTAGACAAATATTATAATATACATACCATTTAGTCTAGAATTTAGTCTGAATCATGTCTGAAACGCTTCATCTGTCGCAAGCGGACAGCCTCGTCGGAAATACTAAGGTTTCGTCCAGGGTGAGGAGCTTACGCGGATGCTAAGGCGGGCGCGAAATATCAAATGTAGGACATACACGATCTACGTGAAACAATAGTTACATTGCAATGACTTTACTATGTTCGGTAGGATAAGGTATAAATTAGAATGAAAGGTTTTTAACAAACTCACGGCAATCATTCTGATTTATACTTTATAACAATGAGATAACAGTTACATTGCAATGCAGTTCAGGTTTTATGTCATTCAAATATCGAGAATGCGCTGCTACACATTATGAAACCGCCTTTTGCGTCCATAGTGCGCTTGGCGGTCCCTAGCAGAGCAACTTAACCGTTTTTTGTTTTAACCTGTAGAAGCACGTCTAGCCTCTACTGCCCGCTACAACTCGCGATGCACTCTGGCCACATAATCGCGTCCGCGCCCGCTATCGCGTCGCGCGTTCACCCTGGACGAGGGCTTACAATATGCAAAATCAAACTAAACAATATTTAAATGTATTATCTAGTCGGGGATGCAGATAATGCAGTGTCGAATATAGCTTGGAACCTTGATATGTCTGATAAAAAATGTCAAGGATTGTTATACATTTCGAATACTAGGAATAGGTCCAACTTCGCAGTAGAGGTTCATTATCAAACGAAATTTAATAAGCCTGCAGCGCGTGAGTGGCTGACGGAACGAAATGTTCCCATTTTTAAACGAGTTCAAAAAAAGGAGGAGGTACTCAGTTCGTCGGTTTTTTTTTTTCTTATGTATTTTCCCCGATTACTCGAAGACGGCTGGACCGATTTGAAAAATTCTTTTTTTGTTTGAAAGAGTATACTTTCAAGTTGATCCCATTGTCATTTGGTCACGATCTGATGATGGGATCTTGGAGAAATCGAGGGAACTCTTCAAATATTATAGGCATATCTATAGCGATTTGGGTATTTTTGATGAGCAGTTGACATTAGGCTATTGTATTGTAACTTAGATAAATTACAAACCAACCCACTACAAAGTGAAAAATAACTTCAATTTCGGATGTCGATGTCAAAAAACTAAAATACTGATCCAAAGACACCGACTTCCGAAATTAAAGTTATTTTCACTTTGTAGTTTGGAAGTCGGTTGTATTTTTTGTAAAAAGTTTTTAAATATCATTTTTAAATAAACATGTTTTATTTTTAATTTCTTATTTTGTTATTTCACTATATGCTGTAACGGTTGACGTCATCACGTCAGCGCCGGCTGCCGCTGAAAACCAGCGCTGGGGCTCTGTCTCGCATAAGGTCGCAGCATTATGCTGAGCGATGGCCGTTTTACGACGCATATTTTCCCCCAAATTGTTATTTTTGTGTTTTGTTCAAACTCAAAGAATTTATTTCAATTAAACCATTTACAGGCACTTTTGAATTGTCAAGGGGTCGGTCAGTCAGAAAGATGAAGCTAGTTGCCCATTCCAAAGCGCAGTAGGTAGGTTCCTATGGAGAAGTACACAGTTATCTGTGGAACGGGCAAGAAACTCCACGGACACTCTTTTAAATCATAATATTGTTACAAAATGTTCTTTCTTTGCGTCACGTTTACCGCAAATAAACGTATTTTCTTTCTTACTTTCAAGTCTATGTTATGTAGGTTAATCCTCATACACGAGTTCTAAGATACTGGAAATAAACACTGAAAAAAATACATCGCGTCATGATCGTTTTGCAGACCACTACGAACCGAACACTTCCATAAACTTAAATGCAAAAGCTATTGTTTTATCAGCTTTATGTCAACGCATGATTATTGTTTTTCCAATAGTATTTACTTTTTGGGGTTCCGTACCCGAAGGGAACCAAACGGAACCCATACAAGAAACGTGTTTTTTCGGCGTTTTTTGATAAATATTGTACGGTGGTACGGAACCCTTCATGTGCGATTCGGACTCGCACTTAACTGGTTTTATTTTTTAATAAATATAATTTTAATAATAATAGAAAATTTGTTTTTGCTTGGTTAAAACAGTGGTGGCTCAGTGGTAACGGCCGCGACTTACGAGTTGTAAGTCGTAGGTTCGAACCCAAGCTGGCATTTAATTTTATGTGAATTATTTCATTGCCACTGCTCTCAAAACGGTGAAGCAAAACATCGTGAGGAAACCGGCATGTCCTAGAACCAAAAAATCAATGACATGACATCTACCAACCCGCTCTGGGCCCGCGTGGTGGATTACAGCCCACTTCCTCTCAAAGAGAGGAGGCCTGTGTCGCAGCAGTGAGAACATTATTGGCTGATTATGCTATGCAATGGTTTTTGCTGGCTCAGCGAAAATTTATTGACGATCTTGAGATATTATTATCTCTAATTATGCAAGATATTGTCTAACTATTATCTATCTATTATTTATTTTGGCTTGTGGCTAAGAACAACAGCTGCACGGGTCGATCGATCAGGTTAAGCTACGCTTGCCGCGGTTGGTCTGTGGATGGGTGACCATCTTTACATACCAAGACCCCTCCGTGCCTCGGAAAGCACGTTAAGCCGTTGGTCCCGGCTGTCATTTGTAGATCTTTGACGGTCGTTACGGGTAGTTAGAAGCCCAAAAAGTCTGACAACCATTCTTACCAAGGGGTATCGTGTTACCTAGTCACTAGGTTATGGAGGTCCGATAGGCAGTCGCTCCATGTAAAATACTGGTATTCAGCTGCATCCGGTTAGACTGGAAGCCGACCCCAACATATTTGGGAAAGGGCTAGGCAGATGATGATGATGCAAGATATTATCTAAATTGCAAGGGTGTTAGATGAGTCAGCAGTCCTATGTCCTCGTTACTGCAAATGTAGGCGAGTAGGCGTCTAGTTTGCGTGAAACTGTCTATCTGAGCGGTAGCACGCGGTTAGCTGACTATGTTGAAACTACGGGGAGGCTAGTGCATGTGGGTGCAGTAGGTAGACTTCCCCAAAGTCAGATAGATGAGTGGGTTGAAGAAGGCAGGAGATTGGATAAGGAAGGTCGAGAACCGGGTGATATGGTACGGTAAACAGCAGATCGCTTGAACTACGATAGCTGTCAAGCTCATTGTTAACTTGAACTTTAGACACGACTAGAGGTGCCATCCATCCGGAGAAAGCCGGACAGTGTTAGGCTTTTGGACCTCTTGTCCGGGCCAATTTGGTTGCGTCCGGCCCGTCCGGCTTTTGTTAGGTTTTTTTAGTCTAGGTATTCAATAGGCCAGCAATGGACGAAACAAAGAAACAGGTTAAAAACGGAAACTATTGAAGACATGTAACTTGCAAAATGTTTTATAATAAAATTGGTTATAGGTTGCGCTTTTAAAGCACGTTTCTACCAAAGAAAATTATGCAAATAAAAATGATAAAACCGATTAAAGCTTTCTTGTAAAAATATGTATTTTATTTGAACTTTTAGTCAAAAATCCTTTTTTTTTTTTGGCGTCCGTCCGGCCGTGGGACCCAAAAGTTCGGCTTTTTTAGCGGGTAAGGTAAGTCCGATTTTCTGATTTTTTGAGATGGCAACGCTAGACACGACTATCCAAAAAAGAAGTGATGTTGATTCCGAGCACCAGCTGTTCATGGCGTCTCGCTGTTTTGTCGCCAATTGACTTGTCAACAACGTCCACATGGTATCGCTGTGATGAACGCCACACTACTGATCTGACGAGGCAGCAGGGCGACACTGCCGCGACAATGCTGCCATGCTGCATGCAAATATAAACCTATAGAAAATGTATGAGAAAATGTACTGCCGCGTGCAGCGGGATTCGGAATCATACCTTTAGCAACATAGATGGACCGTCGAAACGAGGAAGAAGAAAAAAAAAATACACGTGCAGCACCGTACAAGAGAGAGAGTTATATCTTGCTTCTCTCTCATGTAACGAAATGTGCCTAAACAAGACGCGTAGAGGGTCTAAAAAAAAAAATTGCTGAATTTTGACCGCGTAGGTATTGCCTCAAGAGAGGCCTTTGCCCTGCAGTGAAACAAAACAGGCTTATAATAATAACTAGCTGACCCTGCAAACGTTGTTTTGCCATATAAATGTTTGGGGTGGACCATCTTTATCACTTACTACCCTACCTACCCTACCTACCCTACCTACCCACCCTACCTACCCTACCTACCCTACCTATCCTATCTTTTAAGTTGGATCAAACTGCATACGGTGTGCAAATTTGATTAAAATCGGTTGAGTAGTTTAGGAGTCCATCGCGAACAAACAACGTGACACGTAATTTATATATATTAAGAATATTAAGATAAGAAGATAAGGTATTGCACTTTTCTATAAAACAGGAGATTTTTTTTAAAATAACCGACAGAAATTTCATCGCAGCTGCAGTTTAGAATCATGTACTGAATCCATGGTAACAGTTTTCGCGTCGATGTCCCTGCCACCCTGTATGTATACGAACCTGTATAGACGTTATCAATATTATTAATCAAATACAATTCTAAGTATAGCGCGGGTCCAGATCATAAATCTAACATTAGCATAGCAGGCATCGAACCTGCAACAAACCGGTGCACTTTCGCTGGCGACGCCTTTCGCAACTGAGCTGCTGGTTATAAATTAATAAGTTGTTATCTTTGTTTTTGTTGTACGCACTTTCCTTGGTAGAATGAAATCTCAGACTGAATTGAAGTACGCAGTTTAAAAAAATATAAGTGATCGCGATAAAGTCTCTTTTTGTTCGGAAAAGGGAGTCAAATTGTTGATGGGATTCTATGCCAAATTTTCAATTAAATCTATATAAAATGTAAAAAACTTTTTACAAAAATAAAAACAACCGACTTCCAAAAAAAACACTACAAAGTGTTAAATAACTTTAATTTCGGAAGTCGGTGGCAAAAAACGTTAATTCAAAACCAAAGACACCGACTTCCGAAATTAAAGTTATTTTTCACTTTGTAGTGTTTTTTTGGAAGTCTTTTTTTGTGCACAGTAATAACAACCGGGTTATACAAATATTGCTCTTTAAGTCGAGATAAATATTGAAATTGGAAGCCTACCAAACGCTGAACAAAATTTAAGATTGTACTGCCAGTAAAAGTTTGGCTGACAAGTTCTGTCAATAATTAAAAATAATAGTCCGTTGACACTACACTGCTACAAGTATCATTTGGCGGTCAAATGACGTTACGTTTACAAGCGGCGCTGTAGGTAAACATCTCAGGTAAACATTTGTAAAAACACACACACACACGCATTTGAAATTTATTGAAAAACAAAATGGCGGTGTTAATTCAGATTTTGACCACGCGACAGATGGTTCACTCCGCATTTTAGGTATGAAGCTACAAGTACGCGGCGGGCCCGACTTGTCGGGCCAATTCAGTGGGTGTAACGTAGTCAGAAGATGAGTTACGCGATACAAAAGAGAGGCAACTTTTCGGTGAATATAACTGTAGGTAATAAGGCGACCTGAATTGCACTTTATTGTGTCGTAGCAAGTTACTTTTTAATTAAATGATTTTTCAGAGTGAACCATCTGTGGCCACGACCCATAAAATCCTTGTAGCGCTTTAGGTAGGTCTGATGGAAAGCAAAAAAGTTTGTAATGATGTAGGTGAAGATATTTTGAAGGTGATTTATACAACATTTTAATCTAACAGATGTGCCATTTACGCAGATTTCCATTATGGACTACATACAGTGTTTCTATCCCAGAAACAGACACCAGCCATAGAAATAACGTAAACATTTACAAACACAATGAAAGCCCATCTAAAATATTGCTCATAAAGGTAGGAAGCAGAATTCAAATTCAATCAACATTAAAGTTCATTCACACGATTTCTATTTGCGAATGTTAGCACTTCTAGTGTTTTACGATTCCCGTAAACTGCACTAAAGGGTAAACCATTCATTTGTAGAGAAAATTCAATCAATTTTGAACTATAATCCCTTATAATAAGAGTTGTTTTGTTATTTAATTAATCGTTTAACTTAACGTGGAGGTAAATAATTAATTTCCATGAAAATTCAATCAGTTTCCAACCATAATCCGTTGGAATAAGAGTGTTTTTATGTCTCGATTATTATGTATTGTAATATTAGCACTTTATTACCTAGGAAGGTTAGTTTAATACAGGGTCTGATTCTGTTTCCTGCGTGTATAAGAAACGTGAGCGGTCAAGTTTATTACGGATTTCAGTTAAAAGTAAGCTAGAGGTCAATCCATCTGCCTAGCCTTTACCCAACTATGTTGGGGTCGGCTTCCAGTCTAACCGGATGCAGCTGAATACCAGTATTTTACATGGAGCGACTACCTATCTGACCTCCACAACCCAGTAACTGGATAATACGGCTTCTGCCGACCCTTAACGACTATCAAAGATCCACGAATGACAGCCGGGACCAACGGCTTAAGCTACTTTCCGGGACACGCAGGAGTCTCGGTATGTAAAGATAGTCACCCATCCACGGACCAACCCCGGCAAGCGTAGCTTAACCTGATGGATCGACCCGTGCGACTGTTATTACTTAGCAACGAGCTCCTCGTGAAAGTAAAAGTAAACTAAAGGTAATAATGGTTAAAGCATTCAATAAAGAGCTTATAATCTAGTAAAATAAAGGTAATGAAAACTAAAAAAAAAAATTTTGCAGAACGGTGGCCCGAATAAGATCTCTCTTGAAGAGTTCTAGATTAAGAAGGTTCGAAAAGGATTGGGAATCAAAAAGGAATTATAGACCTTGAAGGAAAAGCGTTTTATTAATCCTTTCGAGCTCTCCAATATATATGGACTTCTCTTACTCCATAAGTTAAATAAATAAATTCTTTATTGCCATACAAATATTACAGAAAAAATTGAGACCCTGGCTCCAGAGCTAAGTTAGAGTACCTGTATTTCAGGAGCCAGTGACATCTTCCATTTGTGTTACTGTTAGCAAGTATATGCAGCAAAAGATCTCTGATCTTAAAGACCTTACTTAAAATTAAGGTTAAAAAAATAATAATTAGAAAAATTAATTAGAATTAATAAAGCAAATAAAATACTTTCATTAAATTAAAATTAAATTAGAATAAATTTGGATTAATACAAAAATCGGGAACAAATATTAATGGAATAAAATTAAAACAAATTACAAATTATTTAAGTTAGGATTAAACAAAATTAAATAAACATGGGGAACTGGTAAGCCTGTGTGAGTGCGTGTATGTATGCATGTGTGTTGGGGTGTGTGTATGTGTGTGCGAATACCAATGATTTGTGTTCTAATATATTTAGATTGATTGCAGTAAGTTTTCAATTGCGTTGTAGTGCTGTGTCAGTAGCCAGATCTTTATCTTCTTTTTTGTTTCACGGGTCGTTAGGGGATATATGTTCAGGATTTTGTTCAGCTTATTATAAAGAAAAGTGGCAAGATATACCCGCTGTCGCCTGGCGGACGCCGTGTGACAGTGCAAAGGTGAGCAAACGTTTGTTATGGTGCGCATCTTATTAATTTGTGAAAATCGAGTTCGAGCATCAAAGGATATATCTTTGATGGAGACAAAGGGTTAAGATACAGAGATAAAACTTAGCGTAACCCCACGCTTCGATCTGTCAAAATCAGTGAATTTTGGCGTAATTTTGACAGATCGACCCCGTACCTTTGGAACCTTCCAGTCAACGGTGCTATTTTGTAAAAATATCACTGTGAAAACTTAGGTGAAGAGAGCTTGAAGTGAGCTGTCATTTCACCAGATGCTAGGGATTGACACTATTAAAAAGTCACCTAAAGCTCGCTTCACCTAAGACTTCACGGTGAGCTCTGTACTGAATAGATTGGCTGAACCTAAAGAAACGTAGGAAGCCTTTACTAAGACCATAAATTATAAATTCACAGCACATATGACAAAGTTTTCCCAATTAGTAACAAACAATCGCTTATGGAAACTCCAACTCCAAAGTTAAAAAGATGAAACAATAAATCATCCATTTATTACGATCTACCCACAACACAGTAAAAGCCTATCTTTGTCAATTACAAGCCATACCATTCATTTAGGAACGAACTGAAATGAAAAACAGATCATCTTCCTACGTTTATCATAAAATACTTTGTTTATGGAAGACAGATTTATGATTAAGGGTAATCAGAGTATTGTTAAAATGATTTCAGGAAAGGAAGTTTTAGATGTTGAAAGGACGTCAAAACAGTTGGCAGTCAGACTCCTTCTTCCTGGCTAACTAATCTTGGGGACATCGAAAAAAAGAAGCATTGGTTTCACTATGTGAGACAATGGCAAGGATTGATGTTATGACATCTTAAGCACAGGTTTTACTCATGAGGTCCAAAATATTATGTCTTCGCACAACAAAAAAGAAGTAGAAGTATGTATTTAAGTAAATTCTCATAATGTATGTTTATGTTTAAATTAGAGAATAGTTCACTTTTTTTATTTTTTATGTATTCTGTTTTCTCTTCTACTCTTACACAAGTTATCTACATCTCTTTAACTACTTTCCTATCGCAGGTATGCTGGAAGAGATTTCTTTAAAAATAAACATCACCTCTGTACGTATTTTTTTTTTCTGTTCCTTTCTTCTTGTTTGTTTGTGAGTGTAGGTACATAAACTGTTAAATAAAATAATAAATAAATGATAAAAATGGCTTTTATTTCAATCCATTCGCGCCTAGTTGGTTCCTGTATCAAAAACTGATTGCTTTGATCAGAACAATCTTAGCATTTGGGCCTAGGTAGGGGTCACCAAAATCACTTTTCCCCTTCTAAAGGATGTTGAGACCTCCTTGTTAAGCCCGAAGCTAAAGCCTTTGACGCTTCGATAATACCATTCAACGTGCTAACCTCGACCTGGACACAAGTAACAACACAACCCACCCTCACTTCCCATTTCCTAATGACGCCTCACTCAAACGGCATAAAAACCGACCAAGGTCTGACAGAAATGCTAATGCGGGCCATTAGGCCTATCTGTCACTAAGCAGCTCAGAGGAATGCTGTCGACAATACGTTTAAGGACTGCGTAGGCTACCCGTAGGCGCGATCGACAATGATCCGCCGACACCGAATATGGTGCAGTTTTCTTTAATGAGGTGATTGTCGTGTCAAAGTTAGGATCAGAAGTTTCATTGCTCACGGTGTGTAAGGGCCTTAGCCATAATCCAGACATCATAAGTATCCGCTCATAAACATACTATAGGTATTTAATTGATTCAGGCGTGACCTTGCGGAAATCCATTATAAAATACAATAGACGTGGATATATTTAGTAATCTGTTCCGCTTAGCTATTTCTAAAGAGCTTTAAAAACCCTGAAAGAAATCGACTCGTGTTTCACCTCTCAACGAGGCATCCTCGAGATGACGCAGAGACTGAGTCTCTTCGTCAAATGGTCCTTCTGAACATTCCTATGCAGTGCTGTTATCAAGTATTGAATATTTTCCACATCTCCTTTTAAAGGTGATGTGTTTTATTGTTAGTTTGCATGTAATTTGGCATATATATTAGCTCATTAAAATGAAGATATAGTAATAAATATCGTGGTTTCTAGATCATTGAAAAGGATATGAGGTTTCTGATGGAGCTTGTTTTCAAAGACATCGAGATAGAGAAGAATTTATTGGACGACAGATTTCTAGCGAATGATAAGAAACCGCTACTAACAGAATAGATTTCTATTGAAAAGCTTCATAAAAGACATTGTGGAAACTGCAGTGACTAATTAATTATCGAAAGGAAAATTCTACGATGAGTTTTATCAATCAATCTGCCTGCCTTTTAGAAGTAGATGAAGCGGACATCGAATCCATAATTCTACAGCTGCGCCCGGATTGTGCAACTGGATGGGATGGAATTCCATCTTCCCTCCTGAGAGAGTGCCGACGTGCCCTGATTCCATCTATAACGCACATCTGTAATCGTGCTATCGTTACTGGGGTGTTCCCTGATGCTTTGAAACAAGCTATTGTACATCCAATTCACAAGGGTGGGGAGAGAGACTGTGTCAATAATTATAGGCCCATATCGGTCTTGACAGCCTTGTCAAAGATCTTAGAAAAAATACTCTACAAATCGCTCAAAAACTTTCTAAATCGCTTTAACATTATAGCCAATAACCAGTACGGATTTAGGTCAGGTGTTTCTACTGAGGACGCAGTGTTGAATTTGACAGAGCAAATAGTGAAAAACTTGGACACAAGAAATAGATGCCTATGCATATATCTAGATCTTTCCAAAGCGTTTGACACCGTTTCTATCCCCATCCTCTTAAAAAAGTTGGAAAGAGTAGGAGTACGAGGCATTGCTCTAAAGATATTTAAAGACTACCTTTCCCGGCGTAAGCAACGTGTCAAAATAGGCAATTATCTTAGTGAAGAATGCACAATCCTCTTTGGAGTTCCAAAAGGGAGTATTTTGGGCCCCCTGTTGTTTCTGGTTTACATAAATGACCTCTGCACAATGTCACTTCGGCACACCAAGGTTTTCACATTTGCAGATGACACAGCAGTATTGGTATGGGGACAGAGTTGGCAGGCGGTCAAGGATAGAGCCGAATATTCCCTCTCCAAAATAATGGCCTGGCTTAGACTAAACCTTCTCACACTGAACCTGAGCAAAACACAGTTACTACCCTTTTTCTTGAGACCGAACACTAAACCCCTACCTGACTATTCTATAATAGCGCATACTTGCAATAATCAACACAAATGTACCTGCCAGGTAATCTCTCGGGTAGATTCCGTAAAATACTTGGGAGTGCTGATGGATAGTGGACTGAGGTGGGACAGGCAGGTTGATTCGATTATTCGCAGAACTAGGCGGCTAATAGTTGTGTTTAAGGCCCTAAGAGATTCGGCAACTCTGGAAAAACTAAAATTAGTCTACTTAGCCCTATGTCAGTCCATTATCCAATACTGCATAACCGTGTGGGGTACAACCAAGACCTGTCTACTCGGGTTGGAGCGGGCACAGAGAGCTGTGCTCAAGGTCATGACCAAGAAACCATATAGATTCCCCACCTCACAACTATTCTCTGATTGTAAGGTCCTCACAGTACGTCAGCTTTATGTGCTCAAATCCATCCTGAGGAAACAACGGTATGTTCCCTTACCCGACCCAAATAAACGCAGCAAATCCTCTATATGCCCTACTACACCCTGCCGGACCTCCTTTGCCAAACACCAGTTTAATAGCCTAAGCAGCAAACTTTACAATCACGCTAACAAAAAGCTTAACATAGCTAAAATGTGCCGGCAGGAAATGAAAAAGAAAGTAGCAGACTGGCTCCAAAAGATGGATTATCAGGAGACTGAAACTTTACTCACATTCATATCTTGATCCAAAATTATTACATGCTGTGATCCATACTTAAGTGTTCTTCTAACACAAATTCAAAGGTGCGAACATAAACAGACACTCATACACACCCTTACCCCCTCTCTCTCTCTATCTCACACACACAAACACACACACCCCCACACACACAGAGAGAGACACACATTCACACGCACAGCAATACACATAACTCTGTTGTATTTTTACCGTTTTTTTGTAGTTAATAAGTTTTATCTATGTTTTAACTGATAAATTTAACCAAATATGTTTTATCACATGACACTTGACTGTCAACTATGTAGCGACACTTCTCCACAATGTTGTAAAAGCAATAATAGAGCCCATGGCTGAACGCTGGCCCCCAAAATACAGGTCCAGGCCTAGTTTGGGGGTTAGGATCAGATTCTTGGCTATACATTTGTATGCTATATTATTACGACCTACTTGTTTCTAACTTGTATTTTAAGTGTCAAATAAATGTTTTTATTTTTTATTATTATTTATTAGCCTTTTCCCAACTAAGTTGGGATCGGCTTCCAGTTTAACCGAATGCAGCTGAATACCAGTATTTTACATGGAACCAGTAACTGGATAATACGATACCCCTTGGTAAGACTGGTTGTCAGACTTTCGAGCTTCTGACGACCCGTAACGACTGTTAAAGATCCACATATGACAGCCGGGACCAACGGCTTAACGTGCTTTCCGAGGCACGGAGGAGTCTCGGTATGTAAAGATGGTCACTCATCTACGAACCAACCCCAGCAAGAGTAGCTTAATCTGATGGATCGACCCGTGCAGCTGTTATTAGTTAGCCACGAGCTCATCCAAGTATTGCTTTATTCGTTGATGATATTGAAGCAAGCATGATAATCAATACTCGTTCTTCCTTTGCCTTTTTTTTTTGAGTGGGAAATTATCAAATAATTTCTCCTGCTCTGGGTGGAGCGGGAAGGCGTGTCAGACTCTTACTGACTAAAACCCACCCGTGTTCCTTCAGTTGCTATGTTGCCAGGGGCCACGGTATCCCTTTCGGACTTTCCCACGACCCCGGCAGGCATCGGCTCTAGCGGACCCTGTCAGTTCTGCTGACATCTCTTTGAGGCGCACGTGGAACACGACTCGCCGTCGACCCGGGCCTGGTCCTTATCGGACGGCGAGCTACCCATTGCTCACCGGCCGCAAGACCGCACCTACAGCTGCCGGAAATCGGCCTGCGACTCCCAAAGCGTCTCCAGCGGCGATTAGGGACGTGAGGGTACCGCGAAATTTGGCTCTCTCTCACGCATTCCGCCTCCTCCTTCACGAGCATTACTGCAACGCAGAAGGAAGTGACGGCCTACCATGCCCTCTCGCTCCGTATCATGGCCTGAAACAGGGCCGATCGCGAGCGATCACCGCCGCCGAATATCCCTTTACCTTAGACTGCTGTGACTCATTTCGCAGTACCATTAATTCAATAAAGTCCCAGCTGTCAAAGATTAATGCTGATCATCAGTCAAGTATTAGACAGACGATCAGCCTACACAGTCGCCTAGATTCTGCTAACTTGAATATAACAAAGGGTGTCGCAACTGTTGGCCGTCTACCATGATTTAATGAGAGGGGTACATGTGACGACAAAATGTCATACGTAGATTCGGGAGCTTAATTAAATTGCTTGTGCAAATATGCAGCTGGTTATTAGAATTAAATGAGAAGGGATTTAGACCTATCTCTTAAGACGTCGATATATGCCAGTGGCGTGGAGAGCTTGCGTGTTCTGTACTGAGCTCACGCAACGCGTCGTACGTCCAGCCAGTAATAGGACTCGCCCATCAAGGAGCCGAACGCTGTCCCAAATTAAACGCATTATTAATTTATTAAATATAAATCGAAAAGGATTTTAATAAAACACGTATACTAAAAGATATATAATTAAATTATCTTTAAAATAGTGAAGGTTTCAGAAAAATCCGCTTGATAGTTTTTGCGTGATTCTCAGTTTTTTTATCCGCGTTTGACATAACTTTACAAATTAATTACACTATGTAATATAAACATTATCTAAAATATTCACAGATTAAGTTATTTAAAAAATGCTATTATTTAACATATATTTTTTCCAAATCATCGCTTAGACGTGATCTTCAGTATAAAATCATTAAAAGTCGCTTAGTGTCGCCTTAAGGGTTTTAACGTCTGTAGCTTGCAGGTGGTGTACAGCTGATGTTCTGTAAAAATCTCCGTGAAAATTTACGTGAAGTGGAGCTGTTTTTCCACTTGATACTATGGAGTGACAGATCACTTTACCTAAGTATTCACGGTGAGATTCTTCAAGAATAGACCGACTTTGCCCTTGCACTTCATTCAACAATAAGAACAAGGAATTATTAAGTGTTTATAAAAATAAAGCAAGTTTCGATATACTTTATTCAATCCCAAAATTCATTGCCAACTTCTAAGAATAAAAACTGGGTTACACTACCCTTCCGAAAGGTAAAGAATGTTAACACTACATAAAGATGTAAAAATATCGTACATTTTAATGTTGATATTATCACATTCAGCTGTCCACTACCACATGCTACTAGGGAAGCATAAAGCGCAGGTGTGTAACCTGCCCTTTATAAATAAAAATAATAAAATAAAAATAATTTAATTCAGACTATTTTTGTCCATATTTTGTTACTACCAATTTCGTTTTTATAAAACTACTAGCTGACCCTACAAACGTTGTTTTGCCATATAAATGTTTGGGGTGGACCATCTTTATCACTTACTCAAAATCAAAATATTTTATTTCACATAAACCTACAAGGGCACTTATGAAACGTCAGAAGCTAGGTGCACGGTTCCAATTGGTCGCTTCCTATGGAGAAGAGCCGGCAAGAAACTTCACGGTTACTCTTTTCAAAATAAATTGTTTCTACAATGTTTTCAAATTACAGTGTTAATAGGTATGGGAGGACAGTGTAGGCCTATCAACAAGTACCAGGTACTTAGTAAAATAGAAAATGGTCCACAAGTCTACAGCCTATAACGTTCTCACTACCTACCCTACCCCTACCCACCCTGTCTTTCAAGTTGAGTCAAACTGCACACGGTGTTCAAATTTGATGAAAATCGGTTAAGTAGTTTAGGAGTCAATCGCGGACAAACAACGTGACACGTAATTTATATATATTAAGAAGATTTTAGTAATGACGAGATCAATTAATACATTTAGATAACACAAACTCGAAATAAATAATTAAAAACGAATTAAAATATAATTGAAATAAATAATTGAAAATGAATTAGAATAAAATAAAAATAAATAATTAAAATAAAATTGAAATAAATAAATTAAAATTAAATTTATCTAAAATATTTATAAGAATATTTTCGTGATACATCCCAAAGAATTTAGTATTGGATATGGTTTGGGACAGGTGGCTTTTAATTTCTCTATATCTTACCCTATATAGAGAAACCAAAAGCCACCTGTCCCAAACCATATCCAGATAAGTGCTACTGTTCTGAGCGTGGTATTCAAAAGATTGATAGTGGTATTTGGTCAGTAAGTAGTTATGCCAAAATCTTAATTTATTAGCAAATTCCATTCTGAACTGATTAACCACTACAAAACTTACAGGAAAGAGATTAACTATGACTAAAATGCAATTTATACTTTTATGGTTTTCAGAACTATTTAAGTGCAAGAAAGTAGAATGTTTTTAGGATTGCAAGTCTGCATCATAGATCGCAAAACGCTTGAATCCTGTGCGCGCGACTTTTTCGCAAATTCTTGTAGCTTGGTAAGTATTTATATTTTCTTATCTTTTTATATTAAAAAAATATTAACACTTACCCTCACAAAAAATTAAAAAGCCCTTGCCGTCAGTAGTCAAAAAATATTAGCTGATCAGCTAGGAGTAGAGGGAAGAATTCTATAGGGAGAGCCGGAAAAATGTAAATATCGCGAATTCGCGACTGGTGGAAGCTTATTTTAATTCAAGTTTTAATACCTCTAAATCCGGACATATCTAAGCTATGGATCATTAAGTTCCCTTCAAAATGGTTGAGCTAAATGGTGCTGATCCATGCGTCATGTTCGTGGACGGGCGCCGTCAGTAGGGACTGGTCATCTCTTAGCTGCCACGGTTTATTTTAATTTATTTAAATGTTTGAATTGTTATTATATTTTTATTACGGACGCTTTTAACGTGCACATCTTTCTACATTGTTCTCACATGTATAAGTTCAACACGAATGATGTAACCAATATTTTGATTTAAAAGAGTGTCCGTGGAGTTTCTTGCCAGTTCTTCTCCATAGGTACCTACTACGCTTTGGAATGGGCAACTAGCTTCATTTTTCTGACTGACCGACCCCTTGACAATTCAAAAGTACCTGTAATTGGTTTATTTGAAATAAATGGTTTGAGTTTGAGCTATTTCAAAGTGTAATATTGTTCTGCACACGACAGTACAAGTTTAATTATTCAAAGTGCATGTGCATAAAGTGTTATTGTGCAAATATTTTACGACGCGATCAGAATATCTTGTTTGATTGTATCCAGATTAGTTTATAAACTGTACATAAACGGTAGGTAAACGTGTTTTAGTTGTTTCATAAACTTTATTGTGAGTGAATTGGATCTGGAATTAAATCTGTACCATACCTACTTAGTTGATGACCAGGATATAGATAAGGAGCGCAGGGCGACGGCAGCACGATGCAATATGCTTGCACGGTGCACTGATGAGGTAAAACTAACGCTCTTCAGAGCCTTCTGCCAGTCGTTTTAATCTTGTAGCTTGTGGGTTGGGTATACGCAGAAGGCTTACAACGCGCTGCGCGTACAATATAATAATGCGCTGAGGATATTGTTGGGGCTGCCTCGGTTCTGTCTGCAGTGCATCGGGTGTGTTTACGAAGCGCGAATAGATGACTTTCATGCCATCATGCGCAAGCGGTGTGCATCGATGTTGCGGCGATTCAGGGGTAGCCCTAACAGTATTTTAGCTACACTGGCGGACAAGGTTGATGGACCATTTATCAGGCTCTGGGCTGGCAGACATGTACGTGCACATGTTCATGTAGCCAATGAATGAATACTTAATTATTGTATTTTTAAGTTATTGAGTTTAGTAACTTAAGCTAAATTCATACTAACACTATATGGATCCCTTGGTCTGAAATAAAATTATTGAATTTGAATTAGTTGGCAGAAAATCTTGTTCTATAAAGTTCGGTGGCATTTTCATTCCAGTATCGTATTATTTAAGGATTCAATGAACTGGTTATAACTTTGTTATGCTATTATTTCAATTAGATTACACACGTATTTTTTGCTTTATCGTATTAATAAAAATGACTTAGATAAAACGCATTAAAGTTGGGGAGTGGGGGTCGCTACGTCACAAGTAAGTATAAAATCTACATACAAGTGACGTCATGGCACCCCTGGCTGGAGGCTTTGAGTTTAGCAGCTTAAGGCAACCACAGGATTTGACCGGTTAAATAGTCATGACCTCAGAAGTCAGCTATGAGATGCCGCACAGAAAAAAAAAAAAACATACTGGAGTGGTGGGGTGCATGCGGGTGGAGTTTGCGTGGAAATTGTGTTTGGAGTGCTTGGTCTTAATAACTAAATAGTAGATTGTTTACCAAGGGAGCAAACAACTATTTTTAAGGCGAGAGTGTTTCTTTGAATCTAGAGCGGAGCGAAGGATTCTAAAGTAAAATCCTGAACGCAGCGAGGGGTTCAAAATACTTCACTTGAGTTTAAAATAGTGTTGCTCCTGAGATGAACATTCTACTTTTTATCACCCTCTATGAGAAAAAAAACGTGCGGTCCAACCCCAGTCAGGAACGAAGTTCCTTTTCACGTATAATTTAAAACAAAAATCGCTACCGTCTTGGACTTACATTTTGACCTCACTTTAGTACCCTCAAAAACTATGAAAATGACACCCATGACGAAAAAATTTAAAATTTTCACAGCCTCCATCTTGGATTTTGACCTCACTATCGGCTTTAGCACCATTGAAACGTTCCAAATTCAAATCACTTTTAATCCTTAGGAATGAAAAAGCTATTTTAGTTCTTGTTTACGAGGACTAAACTAGCTATTTTTGAATAGATGTGATAAAATATTATTTCAAATTGGAAATAATTACCACAACATCTTTGTTTCGCCAGCCCTAACATTTCTACAATCAGGTTGCCTACGTAGGCAGTAGGTACATCGATACAAAAACATGACGGTCCCGTCTATATATAATTTTTTCGTCACCAATCGGTCACTCGACTGACCTTAAATGGAGACGAGATTAGCCACTGAGGCAAAAAGTTTACAACTTGAATGAGAGTAACGGTGCCTTGTACTAGCGGTAGGTAACAGTTTATTGAATGGATGCTGTTATAGATTTAAGAGGCATACAGTGTGTAACTGTGAAGAGCTAAGGACGGCTCAGATAATTTTCATAAGCCTATTTTTCGTAACCCACACGATACAATTCGATTATCAATTTTCTCGAATCATCATCATCATCATTTCAGCCGAAAGACGTCCATTACTGGACACAGGCCTCCCCCAAGCACCTCCACTTCGACAGATTCTGTGCTTTCCGCATCCAGCGGATTCCTGCGGCCTTCACAAGGTCATCGGTCCATCTTGTGGGAGCCCTTCCAACGCTACGTTTTCCGGTACGCGGTCGCCACTCCAGAACCTTTCGGCCCCATCGGTCATCATTTCTACGAGCAATGTACCCTGCCCATTGCCACTTAAGTTTGGCAATTCTTCGGGCTATGTCGGTTACCTTGGTTCTCCTGCGGATCTCTTCATTTCTGATTCGATCACATAGGGAAACTCCAAGCATAGCCCTCTCCATTGCCATTTTCTCGAATAGCGAAACAAAATATCAAAACTTCGAAACAGTTTCACATCCACAGACTAGCACTGGACCCACGTGGTGGATTACGGCCCATTCCCTCGCACAGAAAGGAGGCCTGTGTCTCAGCAGTGGGAACATTATAGAGCCCGATTAAGTAGTGCATTGTTCCTGATCAGATTTTGAAGTGACAACTTCTTCAAGCGCGTTGGGCATTTTTGAGATGGGACTAAACCATTGATTTCGCGACACTGTAACGCAATTTACCGACACCGTGGAGTAAAAGACATCAACGCGTTGATTACCGCGATGCCGACTTTTTTTCAAGTTTTCACTTCTGTCGGCACTTCCGCAGTGCTACAGTTTTAAGCTTAAAAATCCCTTGTTCTGCTCCTAGCATTACATTTAGATTTGAAGAAATCTAATAATTAAGTAAAGTTACTTCGATAGGCACCTGTTTTTTCACCGAAATGTAACAAAAAAAATATTTACGACCGCTCTAGCTAACCACAGTAAACGACACAATTATGAGCTCATTTGAATCGATACCTCCGATGACATCAGCCGGGCATCAAACCTGCATATTTGGCAATACGCTCGCCCCCACTGCGCCCACGGTCGGTAAATACCTTCACGGTTAGTCGCAAAGGGCATAAGTAGATAGGAAGGACAGATTATAGGTAAACAAGTTACATCATCTGGTACTTTAAGTTATTGTGAATCAAATGACATATTATTTTAATGAATGAACTTGAATGAAGGTAGCGTAGTGTTATTTCCTGATATAGTTGTAAGAAACAACAGCTTAAACAGTATTGTAGGTAAAACAAGAGATATGTATACTTTAAGAGGGAACAGGGCCTGCGATTCTCCATACAATTTCAGCTGTCCGTATTCCCCTTTTTTCTTCCTGAATATTGCCTCTAGAACAATTTTTTTTTTATTCATATGATCAAAGTCTGCTGTAGGCACGTCCCTGTTATTTCTTTTTTTCAGCAACTAATTGGTAAAGAAAATATGACCCTCCAAAAATTACAAAAATCCCCCATTTTTACCGCCATGATTAGAGGACTACCAGACAAATTCGAAAAGTACTTAACATAAAAGAAAATGATAGGAACATAGCCCAGCCTTAGTCTTTCTTAAAATTTTAATGTAAAAATGATTGAATCGGCTCAGTTTTCGAGGAGAAAAAAGGGGAATACGAAACGTTGATCTCGTCAAAAATTTTGTGATTTAATCGGTCTGAGCTGCAGCTGTCCCTATCGCACTTTATAGGGGCAGACTTGAGGTAAGACGACGGCAATAGTTTCTTCAAAAAACAATTTTTCAAATTCCTCGCAGGCCCTGTTCCCTCTTAAGGCAGGGTTGTCATGAATGTCGTATAACGGATTCGGATTCGGATGAGGTTATCGAGATAATCGGGTTTGAGGATGAGGATACGGATATTGGAAAATTCCTTATTGAGGATGCGGATGAGGGTGCGGATGCAAATGTCGTATGAAAAATAGCCCTTGTTTATGACATCACAATTATACCACCACTGCCACGTGCGGCCGATCGTCTGTCATAGGACAGGGACACTGCGAATTCAAGCAATAAGAACGCGTCACTCACACTCCGACCCGCACATTTGGCTCGGAGCGAGTTTAACAAAATTCACTATTTGAGCGAACAACGTGGGTCACATTCCCATATAAATTATCAGGATGCGGATGAGGACGCGGAGCTTTTAAAATCAAAAGTCGAGGAAGCGGATGTTTTGCGGATATCAAAATTTATGCGGATGCGGATGCGGATACGGATATCAGTTACATCCCTGCTTTAAGGTTCTCAGCAGCAGCCCAGAGTCCGGATTTGTGCCCGATTGATGGCAATAAGGTCACCCCCTATTACATGGGACTTAAGGCGACGATAACCGACTTTTAATGATTTTATACTGAAGATCACGTCTAAACGAGTAGTGTTAACGATTTGGAAAAAATGTATGTTAAATTAGAGCATTTTCTTAATAACTTGATATATGAATATTTTAGATTATGTTTATATTACATAGTGAAATTAATTTGTAAAGTTATGTCTAACGCGGATAAAAAACTGAAAATAACGCAAAAACTATCAAGCGTATTTTTCTGAAACCTTCACCATTTTAAAGATAATTTAATTAAGTATCTTTTAGTATACGTGTTTTATTAGAATTTCTTTTGTTTTACGTATAATGAATTAATAATGCGTCTAATTTGGAACAGCGCTCCTTGATGGGCGAGTCCTATTACTGGCTGGACGCACGCCGCGTTGCGTGAGCTCAGTACAGAACACGCAAGCTAAGCACTCAAGGTCACTGGCATATATCTGCATCTTAAGGTATGTCCCTTCTTTTAGAAAATAATATTTAGTTTACTTATTTACCTGACTAATCAGTACAATAATTATTTTAATGGAAACGATAATAAATTAATAATGAGAAGACCAGTTTTGGTTATTAAAAAAACAAATAAATATCATTTTTAATTCCCGATTTCCGAATCTGATTAACTCGTTGGTAACATCAAATAAAACTTGTCAGTACTATAATAAAAGAAATTTATTAAAACCGGTCTAGTATATTTTAAACAAGCGCTTAGGGTTCCGTAGTTTAATCTCCAAAAACAAACTGCAAACTATGTACAATTGCTTACTTATTGCATTTTTAATATTAAATTATCGGCAGGACACGATCTATAGTGGCTAATCTAGTTGCTGGAGAATTTATTGAATCAAAAATTAAAAATTATAAAAAAACTAAAACCCAACTACGACAGACAAAATTATAAATTCGGAGTCACACGTCATGTTTTCGATTTTTTTTTAACACGTGACTCCGGGTTTTTAATTTGTCTGTCCGTGATGTCTTTTTGTACCTTTTATTTGACTTTTTTGTCGTAGTTGGGTTTTAGTTTTATTTAAATTATATTGAGGTATAGCCTAAAGACGAAGGTCTTCAATCAGTGCGTCCTGCCTGTTATGACCTACGGAGCTGAAACGTGGACACTCACGGTACGGCTGGTCCATAAATTTAAGGTTGCTCAGCGAGCCATGGAGCGGGCTATGCTTGGAGTCTCTCTGAGGGATCGAATCCGGAACGAAGTGATCCGGCAGAGAACCAAAGTTATCGACATAGCTCACAGAATTAGCAAGCTGAAGTGGCAGTGGGCCGGCCATATCAGCCGTAGAACCGATGACCGTTGGGGTACACGTGTTCTAGAGTGGAGACCGCAAATTGGCAAACGTAAGGTAGGACGCCCTCAGGCTAGGTGGAGTGACGATCTTCGAAGGGTGGCTGGTAGCAGCTGGATGAGAGTTGCCGAGAATCGAGCTGAATGGCGTGCAATTGGAGAGGCCTATGTCCAGCAGTGGACTGCTATAGGCTGATGATGATGATTGAGGTATTATTTATAATTTTGAAATGTGCTAATTAAGCCCTTTCAGTTTGATTTCCAACATGGAATCATATATTTATATTTTTTGTTCTTTACATGACTTTTTGTCCTCTAGAAGGCGCCATATTCAATTTAATGTAATGTCACATAGCCGCGGACGATCAAGACGCTTCCAACGGATATCATTTGTCAAATTATGATGAGTAGTTTAGAAGTTATGAGTTTATGACAGAACAGAAACGTACATACATACCGGTCAAAATCATAACCCTCCTTTTTGCCTCGCCGTAGTCGGTTAAAAATAATGAATACACTGTGTAAAAAGACAAAAATATAAAATGTTTTCTCCAGCCTGCTGCAGATTCGTTCTTTGACGCCTTACATCGAGAAAAGTGTAGACACTAGAGAGGCCTTTTCCCTGTTGTGGGACATTATGGGTAAATAATAAATTCATCCCCATCTAACAGGTATTAATTTACCTACGGAACACATGACAAGGGACCATTAAAACTTGGCAGCCATTAGTAATTTGTATGTAAACTAGTTTGAAAGTAATTTTGCGAATGGCGGGCGCTACGAATATGGTCTCCTGTGATGGCATTAACCTTGATACAGAAGTTGGTTCAATAGCTCTTGTTAATGTTCTGAATGTTTTATTAGGAATATCGGAAAACTTGTTGGTTGCTATGTCATATTAACATGGTAGTCCTTTCTTCTGCCTCGTTGGTTCAGTGCCGTGGTCGGCAAACTCATCAGTCAATAGACCCAAATATCAATCAACGAATAAGCTGAAATGTGCTTGAGCTGAATGGTGCTAATCCATGCGTCATGTTCGTGAACGGGCGCCGTCAGTAGGGACTGGTCATCTCTTAGCTGCCACGGGTTATATTATTTTAATTTTTTAATTGATTTTAAGCTATTGCATAGCTTTTATCGCGGGCTTTGAGTGAGGCGACCGAATCAAGAAATTCCGTAATGAAAAAAACCTAACACCCCCCACTCCGCCTACCATGTAATGTCGGTTCCCATGACAACGTGTGATGTTGTCATGGGAACGTAATTTTTGTTTTATGTCATCATACCAAGTGTAGCGTTGACAAATAGGAAGTATGGAGGTTACAAATGCTATGCAATAGCTTTACCGCGGCAGTCCCCGAGTGCCACACGTTTTTTTTTTAAAGTGAAACTTTTATTACATCGTCTCAAACTTTTTCGTCTGTGTGTTGCATGTCGCGTGACGGTCGGCCGCGGAGTAGGGATACGTGACGGTCGGCCGCGGAGTAGGGATAAAGTGAAAGGCGCTCGTCGGAGCAGCCAAGGCCAATATGGCGGCGCCTATATTTCGCTTAAAAGTTTCACTTTTACCGTGGTTTCATAAAACCACACAATCCTTTTTTTATTACGGACGCTTTTAACGGTCGGCATCGTTCTCACATGTATAACTTCAACATGAATGACGTAACCAATATTTTGTAACTATATTTTGATTAAAAAGAGTGTCCAATCAATCAATCAATATTCTTTATTTGTAAACATAGGTGACAACAGTGTGCAAGATGTTACAATTATTAAATTATAGGTTCTCTATGTTTTGCCATTTGGCGTACAAATATACATGTATGGGAGGCTTTTGCCAAGTAAATTAAATTATTGGATTATTATTCCGTGGAGTTTCTTGCCCGTTCTTCTCCATAGGTACCTACTACGCTTTGGAATGGGCAGCTAGCTTCATGTTTCTGACTGACCGACCCCTTGACAATTCAAAAATGACTGTAATTGGTTTATTTGAAATAAATGCTTTGAGTTTGAGTTTAAGATATCTTATGAGAGCCAATCCTTTCTGTGTGTCCAAACTGTCTCATTAAACTTTTCTTAATCCTTAAAACTCCCATCCTCTTTCACTCCACAACACTTACTAAAATAAACTTGTTTAGAAGTAGGATGGCTTCATCATCATCATCATATCGGCTGATAATAATATGATGAAGGCATCTTACTTATTTACAAGTTATCTTTGGAAAATTTTGAAAGGTGATCAATTTTCGATGTCCTGTAAACTCTCGGTGAAAATACTTCGGAAGTAAATCTTTGAAATATAGTTTGAATTTTGAATAAAACTTGGTATGACCGAAACACCGACCCCCGCGCGTAGCGTAACTTATTTTCGTAAACAATTTTGCCTAATTTGTTTCATTTTGACAGTTCAACAACATTCATTGCGTTATTTACGTTGTTGAGCAGACTTTTCTTCCAACTTATGAAGCAAGAATGGATTAGCAATCTGTTTCAAATCGAAACAGATTGCGATTGTGTTGTATTACGCAATTAGGGTACAGATCTACGCTCGCATTAGTAGGGTAGAATTGGGGGTTCTGTATCAATTCTTCCTCGCTCCGCTCGGAATATGATCCAGAACCCCCAATTCTCCACACATGGAAATGTGATCCAGAACCCAGGGTGACTTTGAACTGGTACAGTGGAACAAAATTATTGAATGCGCTTAGTGATAATATAAACAGCAATATCAAGTACGACCGCTGCGTTACATCGAAATGATGCGGTGCACATCTTGTGTTCCTATATCCATTGATGAATTAATTATATTTGACGAAGTGTACCGACTGTTCACAGGTAGAACTAAGTATGCGATTTGCAGTATTTCAATTTGCTTGTACATGTATGTCTAAAGATGATAGCTGGTTATAGAATCTTAAGATAGGATTTATCTACATCGATTACATTGACTACCTAATATGAAAATTATGCTTGCTGAATATAGGATAAAAGAGTAATTGGAATTTAGAGATGCTCTTCTGCAAATGAAATAGACTGGAATGCTGACTTTTCAATCTAATAAACCCCTTATATGAATTTATCTATTCAATCTCAGATATCACTTTTCATCTGAAGGGACAATATAATAGAAAACTGCGAATATGCTCTAGTCACGGCACAACCTGATGGTGCTAGTCCATGAGCTCAGCACCGCAGAAGTAACAAGCTGCTAAATCATTTATAGTGGACCCATCTATCCTACCTACTAATAAAAGTACCTATTAATAAATCTGTCATACCTATTAATAAATGTCATCGGTGCCTTGGATACGGATACATTTTATTTATTTCATTAATAGCGATGGCATGAGTATACAACTTCCTTTTTAGAATTTCATCGCAGGTATCTGCGACGGTGTGGCGCCGTTTACTAAATTGGGAAAGTATGGAATTTGATTATATGTGTAAACCACCCAAGGATCATCGTAAATCTCCCAATCTTAAAAGCGATCCAGTATTTTGTCACATTTTCGACGACACGTATGGCGCATTGATTAAGAGGTCATCTCGCTGCATCACAATGTAAATATTAGTTTATAAACGTGCTGTTAGTAAATACGCCAACTGTCGCGGGTTCGATTCCCGCACGGGACAAATAAGTATTTGTTTCGGTCTGGATTTTGTTTTCATGTTTTATTTTTTGCCATTATTTAATTTAATATAAATAATATATACAGTTCTATCATTCATTCCATTTCCGTAATAAACCCGCGTCAGCAATCTGCAACTTATTGTTCTGAGAGAGTACATACCACTTCCTTTTTAGAAAATCGTCTCAGGTATACGCGACAGAGCGGCGCCGTCGACAAATAAGGAAAGTAAGGATGCGATCATATTGAGTAAGCAACAATCAATTAATTTTAGACTCTATTTGCTGATGACATAGAACTAATTTTTACCACACATATCAAAATCGCTTTCTTACTTTGTGAGCGATTTATTACTGTAACCACCGCTTTAATAATGTAATCTATAAATATGACTGCATTTAATAATTTCATTTTAATTAGTGCGCATCCCGGGTACTTGCAGCTGTTTCTTTTTTCAATATAATTGTGAACAATAAATAGTACAACAAGTATGTGCGTATAACTCTACAATTATTATTTATATCGAATAATATAATTAATTGAACTTGTGAGTGAAATTTATTGGTGTTCTTCATTTTAGGTCGACCAATCCCTTCGATTCTGACTGTGAAATACCAACATCTCAGCCAGCACCATCGGCACAGAAAAAGAAGGCAGGGAAAAAGGCTGCCGGCAAAAGAAATAAACCTGCAATAAAGAAAATTACCAGCGCTCCGGTGGTGGTAAAATCTAACTTTTTTGGGTCCGACACGGAGTCGGACGTTGATTTGCCGACGCCATCAACATCGGTCAAAAAAAGGAAGCAGTCGGATTCAGAGGTACTTATGCTGAACTTTTTTATTTGCAAATACCTTTTTAATTTTTATTTTACATTATTGTTTATTCATGCCTCCTCCCCCCACGGGTAGAAGGCGTGAGTTTACGTATGTATGTCATTGTTTATTTGTAATGTGGGTCCTTTTAATTTTTATTTTCCATTATTTTTAGGGTTCCATACCTCAAAAGGAAAAACGGAACCCTTATAGGATCACTCGCGTGTTTGTCTGTCTGTCCATCTGTCCATCTGTCACATCCAAAGACTGACTAAGATATTCTAAATACGATTCCCTGATCAGTTAAAATCTATGGGTCAGTACATTTTTGAAGGTTGTATTCATGCTTTTTTTAAATTGTTCTAATGATAATCATTTCTAATTTCAGAACGAGCAAGAACTTGGCGGTGAACCCATCCGAGCGGCTGCACTGCGGAGCTTCTTGTCAAGACGTAGCGGTTCCGGTTATACACTCCAGCGGGATCCCACCCGGCAGGGCAACTACTACGTGGAACTGCGTGTTTACAACGCTCGGGACGCGGAGGCGCTTAGCAACGACCGCTGGAAACGGGCACTAGTTACCTTCAAATCGGCTGTTGATGACAGCAGTACGGTATGGAAAGCAGTCACAAAACTTGTGACCGCTGCTAAAGAAGATTATCAGAAGATACAGCCCATACTCTATCAGTCTAACGTATTTTAAAATTAGATAAGCGTCTTACCCCCAATTTAAAGGACTCCTTAATATTTTTGCTCTTTTAATAATTATGCTTATTATATTTTATTATAAACTTGTTTAAGAACATTTTTTTACATTTAAAGGGTCTTTAATATAATGGCATACCTATATTTTTTCTTTTCATAATTATAATTGCCAGTATTTTCATTTATTGTTGAATTGTTGTTTCCACATTGTATAAATTGTTTGTAACGATTAATTTATAAGTGTAATCTATATTTTATATTGTTTGAATTTAAGTAAGTACCTGCGCCATGAAGTCTATAATTGTCTTTTCTTTTTAATGTTTGCTTCCTCAGATAATTGTAATTAAATATAATCTTACATAGGTACTTACTTAAATTTATTTTTATTTTTTATTAATCATTATTTGTATGATTTCTTTCAGTAAGCCAAAAAACTAAAAACTAAAAACCAAAAAACTAAAAACCAAAAACCAATAAACTCGAATTAATGAATCTCAAAGCTTAAAATTCTGGACCAGTAATTATGACCTTGAATCATATGCTTTAAGTATATAAAAACATTCAGATCAGTAATTCAGACCTTTAACCTTAATCTTGAAGTAGTTAAAAATTCTAGACCAGTAATTTTGACCTTGAAGTACCTAAATCAAAACTCTTAAAACAATTTTAGGTCAAAATAAATATAAGTATAATACATATATTTTGATGAATATAATTAACGTTAAATTAATAGATTATTGCTTTACTTTTTGTACTCAATTAAAAAAAACATGAAATTTTGTCCATATTGTAAGGTTTAATTGCCAGTATTTTCATTTAACGTTATTTGTTGTCTCCACATTGTATAAATTGTATAAACAGATGTTAGTAACGATCACAAGTCTAATCCATATTTTATATTGTTTGAATTTAAGTAAGTACCTGCGCCATGAAGTCTATAATTGATCTTTCTTTTTAATGTTTGTTTCCTCAGATAATTGTAATGAAATATAATCTTACATAGGTACTTACTTCTATATTTTTTTTAAATCATTATTTGTATGATTTCTTTCAGTAAACCAAAAAACCAAAAACTAAAAACCAAAAACCAATAAACTCGAATTAATTAATCTTAAAGCTTAAAATTCTAGACCACTACCTAATTTTGGCCTTGAAGTACCTAAATCAAAAAACTTAAAACAATTTTAGGTCAAAATAAATATAAGTATAAAACATATATTTTGGTGAATATAATTAAGGTTAATTTAATAGATTATTGCGTTACTTTTTTGTATTCAATATAAACAAACATGAAATTTTGTCCACATTGTAAGGTTTATGTCCAAAAATATTCATCACATAAGAAAAGTAATATACATAAATCAAACTGTTTGTTGAGTACTGAATTTGATAATGTGCAAATAATAGCTACTGCTTTCAAAAATCGAATTGCTAGTTACAGATTTAATCCAACAAGTTTAGATAACATTTCACCAGAGATGTTTTTATCAGATATTTCTAGCATGATTTACAAGATTATTGAGACATTGCGATTGAAACATCGAGCGATTAAGATACAATTTGAGCTTTTTGTATTGTACAAGTTGCCTAAAAATGAAGAATTGTCTTTGAAATCTTTCAATACAAAGTATTATGTGATAATTCAGAATACTAATATAAAACTATTTTTTGAAGAATGCGTGCAAAAAATGTTGTATAAGTGCACAGAATTTGAATTATCAGAATCTGGTTGGGCTATAGAGTCGATTAATCATTTGGAAATGAATATAGTTAAGTATAATCCCTTAAAAGCTGGCAGTTACATTTCTTTACCGATAAAAATTCTTAAAACAAAGTCATGTCTTAACATTTGCAATAAAGATAGACATTGTTTTCTCTGGTGTATTGTAGCACATATGTATCCAGTACGGTATAACAGTAATAGAGTTTCATCATATCCACATTACTCTAAATTATTAAATTTAAATGGTATATCTTTCCCACCAACATTTGATGACATAAAACAATTCGAAAAAAATAATCCACATATAAGTGTAAATGTTTATGGTTTAGAAAAAAATAATACTGTAACTGGACCATTATACAAAACTTTACAACGGAAACTGACCCATGTAAATTTATTATTAATTCAAAAAGGAGACAAAAATCATTTCTGTTTAATAAAAAATTTTGCGCGATTAGTTCATGATCAACTAACAAAACACAAATCTAAAATTCACTTATGTGATGAATGTTTTATATACTTTGATTCAGAGGCGAAATTAGATAATCATAATTGTGCACGAATGCAAACAGTGCTCCCAGAAGAGAATAGCAAGCTTCGGTTTTCCAATTATATAAGGACTCAAAGAATTCCTATTGTTATTTATGGAGACTTTGAAAGCTTACTTCGAGAATATTCAGATAAAAATAAAAGTCAGTATGTCGAAAACATACAAATTCATGAAGCAACTTGTTTTGCCTATTATATATGCTGTGAGACTAATCCAGAACTTAATAATTTAGTATCTTATCGAGGCCCAAATTGTTCAAAAAAGTTTGTAGAATCTATTACTAAGGATTTAGAAAGTTTATATGACATTTTGTCTTTGCCTAGAGACATGTCCCCGTTGAATGATGAAGAGCTTCTTTCATTTAAGACTGCTACAGTATGTCATATTTGCAAAGATTTTTTTTCTAATAATGACCATATTGTTCATGACCACGATCATTTCACAGGTAAATATCGCGGTCCAGCTCATAATTCATGCAACTTAAATAATAAGTCTGTAAAATTTATTCCCATAATATTTCATAATCTTTCGGGATATGACTGTCATTTATTTATAAAAGAACTTTCAAGTGTTTGCGGTCGAATCAATTTAATTCCAAGAACCAAGGAAAAATATATTTCTTTTACTAAATTTTTCCCATTTAATTCTCAGAAAGTAGCCCAATTAAAATTCATAGATTCTTTTAATTTCTTAAGTTCGAGTTTAGACAACTTAGTAAAGACACTGGACTCCAATGATTTAAAGCATTTACAATCATTTTTCACTGATGAAAATTTATTTAGATTGTGCCTTAGGAAAGGCGTGTATTGCTATGATTATATAGACTCCTGGGAACGATATGCGGAAACTCGGTTACCAGAACGCTCAAATTTTTATAATAAACTCACATCCGATACAGTGTCTACTGACGATTACAATCACGCTTTAAATGTGTGGGCTAAATTTGGTATTACGAATTTAGGCGAATATACTGATTTATATTTGAAATGTGATGTCTTACTATTGTGTGACATATTTGAGAAATTCCGATCTATGAGTTTATGTCATTATGAGCTTGACCCTTGTCATTATGTTTCATCACCGTCATTAAGCTGGGACGCTATGCTCTTGCTAACTAAAGTAGAATTAGATTTAATATCTGATATAGAAATATATCAAATGCTAGAAAAAGGTATCAGAGGAGGTCTTGCTCAATGTTCGCTGCGACATGCAAAGGCTAATAATAAATATTTGCCAGACTATAATGAAAAAGAACCCAACGCATTTTTAGTTTACTTAGATTGTGTCAATTTATATGGTCATGCTATGACACAAAGACTTCCCAGTGGAAATTTTAGATTTTTAACAAAATTTGAAATAGCTTTATTGGAAATTGCATCCGTTTCTGCTGATAGTGACGAAGGGTACATACTTGAAGTTGATATTCATTATCCTCCTAATATACATGACGGGCATTCTGATTTACCATTTGCGCCAGAAAAATTATCCGTTCCTATTCCATGTGATAGCAAAAACACAAAACTAATTGCTAATCTGTATGATAAATATAGATATGTCATCCACTATGTTCACTTACAAGAATGTTTAAAGAATGGTCTTATATTATTAAATATCCACAAAATTCTAGCATTTACTCAAAAAAAATTCTTAGAGCCATACATAAATCTTAATACAGCACTCAGACAAAAAGCTAACTCAGATTTCGAAAGAGATTTTTTCAAGAAGCAAAATAATTCAATATTTGGTAAAACGATTGAAAATAAAAGAAAACAAGTGAATGTTAAATTAGTTAATGTGTGGAAAGATGACTTTAATAAGACAAATAAAATAAAGGGGGCAGAAAAATATGTGAGCGCCCCTAATTTTAAAAATATGGCTATTATTTCAGAGAACCTTGTTGCTATTCAATTAGAGCCCGCTAAAGTTGTTTTAGATCGACCAATATACATTGGTTTTACAATACTGGAATTAGCAAAACGTCATTTGTATCAATTTCACTATTCTGTTATGAAGAAAATATATAAAGATGACATAAAACTTTGTTATACTGATACTGATAGTCTCTTGTATATAATACGTACTGTTGATTTTTATAAAGACATGAAACAAAATATAAAATATTTTGATACTAGTAACTTTGAAGAAAATAATATTTATGGTATTCCGAAAGCGAATAAACAAATACCTGGCTATTTTAAGGATGAAATGGGTGGAGATGTCATTACTGAGTTTATTGGTTTGAGGGCTAAATTATACTGTATAAATAGTTTAAACAATACAATTAAAAAAGCTAAAGGAGTTAAAAAACCTGTTTCTAATAAACTCACAATTGAAAAATATAAAAATACTTTGATTAATGACATAAATCTTAGAGATACTATGTATGTCATTCGATCTAAAAATCATAAGTTGTATACACAGAAAATTAATAAATTAGTACTTAATGGAAATGATGACAAACGTCAGATAAAAAATAAAATTTATACTATGCCTTGGGGTCATCATCGTACTATGTTTTAAGCTATTATTTTTGTTATCTACTATTTACTTTCTTTTATGTTTGTAAAGTTACTTTATTATATTATTGCATAAACAATATAATCTCATGAATTATAATATTTCTTGTTTAATTTTTCATAAGATAATATTTTTGTAAAATCTAGAAATTAAGTAAATATTGTATTTTTTGTGATGAAATAAATAGGTATCTTGTATTCAAATAAATGTGTTTTATTATGTTATTTTACCACCTATGTAGTCTGACACAAAATGAAACTAGTCAAGTTGAAAATTATAATATTTATTAAACTTTCACATTCATTATTATATTCTTACATGAAAAAGACTTAAATATTATAAAAACATAATTAAAACAAAAAAATCTAAAATATTCTAATTAAATAGTAAAATTCATTAAACATTTGTTACAGCTAATAAACACACACTTGCATGTTCACAATCACAAAATAAACTTTTTCGTATTACACACATTTAATACTGCTTATTACTAATTTTCTTCACTATTTTGCCAACTAGATGCTCAGTTTCATCCAAAATATCATCATAATCATCTTTTACAAGGTACTGGATGCTTACGTCGGCGCTATCATCAACATCATTGTCAATGTCACAATTTTGTTTATTGTCTTTATCACATCTGGTAAGATCATATATATGTATTTTAATCAAATGATGGGGTTTTCCTGTCTCCTTCCGAATAATGTAAGATGAAGACTGTGTAGGAGACTTTTTTATGACCTTCTTATTAATATTAGATTTCTTTCTTTTAGGGTCTTTAGTTTCCTCAGATTTCTCTTCCGTTTTTTCATTTAAATACTCCTGATGCGCTAGTTCTGCTTCTGCGGAATAAAAAGTTTCCCTGTCTTGCGCAAAAAGAAATGGATTTCCAAGAGCGTAGGTGTTGTCTGGACAAAGATTATTCGTCTCCTGTAATAAAATAAAATCATTATAACATAATTAAACATAATAATTAAACTGTTTGTCTCTGCATCACTCAAAGGTTGACTGGTAGAAAATGCCTATAGCATTCAATCCGCCTCTGTACATTTGTGTGCTTGAAGTATTTACGTTTATTCATTTATAAACAAATAATTCAATTTAAAATGCTTCAAATAAGAATAAATTAAATACGCACCGCAAAAAAAGCACTCTCCACAGGACTATACGATGGGGAGACGGACATAATTCTGTAAAACAAAGAAAAAAAAAATTAAACATAAATTCTAATATAAAATCTAGGTATTGATGAATCTTAATTATAGAAATACTTGCCTAGAAGATTGAATTCAATTGTAATTCAGTTGTATAGGTCCTACTTATTGCAGCAATAGTAGTCAAATGAACTATGCTCCTGCTTCACTATATTGAAACTGTCTTTGGTTTGCTATGATGTGTGATAATATTATTATGTTCATAATAAAGGAATTAAGTTACTTACCATATAAGTCTTGTATATATATATGAAGGTCACTAAAGAAATTAAATAATAAACAAGATGAAGTTGATCAAACAACTCATATCTCTGAACGTTAATAATATAAATTTTAGTGACTCTGCTCACCAAATCAAACACAGCATTTTACTGCCTAACACAATTCGTTGTGTAATTTGCGGCCCTTCGAACTGTGGTAAAACAAACGTGATGATCAGTTTGCTTCTGCATGAAAATGGACTGAAATTTCAGAATCTTTATCTTTACTCAAAAACAAGTTTTCAGCCAAAATATCGTTTCCTAAGCGAAGTATTAAGAAGAGTACCTCAAATAAAGTTCTACGAGTTTAATGATGATAAAGATGTAATATCTCCGAGTGAAGCTTTTACTAATTCTGTATTTATTTTTGATGATGTGGCATGTGAAAATCAAATAAATATCCGCAATTATTTTTCTATGGGTAGACATAAGCAAATCGATTGCTTCTATTTATCACAAACTTATTCAAAAATTCCGAAACAATTGTTACGTGATAATGTTAATTTTCTTATAATATTTAAACAAGACGATGTGAACTTAAAGCACATTTATGAAGAACACGTCAGCTCTGATTTATTATGGAATCAGTTTAAAGATATTTGTAAAACGGTTTGGAAAACCCCTCATAATTTTTTAATTATTAACAAAGAGTCTCCTATAAATAAGGGAAGATACAGACAGAATTTCGATACCTTTTTTTATTTCGAATGAAGTTTTATATTTATAAACGAATTTTATAGAAATAAAAGTTTAGTGCTATTCTATCCTTAGCTGAATTCAGTTGTTATAAAGGAAGATGGAGAAAACAATTAAAATGGAGTTAATGAAGTCTGTTGACACCATAAAAAATAAAATGAAACAAATGAAAAATCAAGAACATGAAATGAACATGTCACTTGATAAAATGCTAAAACCTGTAACAGATCCTCTTAAAGCCTTAGTTGGCTCAAATAGGTTTGTAAAAAATGTAAAAAATATAGAAAATACTACTCTTACTAATACTGAAGAAATTGAAACGGAGGAAAATAATACTAGTTCATCTACCAAGATCAGTGACTATTACGATCCAAAACGAAACTCTACACAACTCGTTGAACGAAATACTACAACGGAATTAGCAGATAATTTAGAAATGTCATTAGAGGGTGATGATATCTATGGTATTTATGATGGTATTTCCATACCATTTGGAATTAGAAGCGAAAACAAAACTTTATTGATGGGTAATTCAGAAATATCATTTTCTAAAATCGATAGTTTGAATAATGATACTTTAATTATGATTAAAATCGGCAACAAACCTTACAATTTAACATCTGGCCTGAAAGAGCTTTTACTTCGAAGAAAACCTGATTTAAAGTTAGTTTCGAATGAAGATAAACTTGTCTATAAGGATATGTTACATCATACAAATGCCCATAAGAGAGATTTTAATCCCAAAGGTCAAATAAAGGGTGATAAAGGTCTCAAATATCGTGAAATAATCAAACCATTATTTACCGAAACGTCAGATGATAAAATTGATTCTAAATTTGGAGGAAACTTACCAAAACTAAAAAAATATAAAAACAACACTGACTTGGTGTATTGGGATGATCCAAATGAATTGGTGGAGAGATTAAAATTATTAGTCGCTTCAAGAGATGCTGGCAATACAAATCATGATAATGAAATTCTATCTATAATTGAAGAATTAAAAGAATCTAACATAATTAAGGCATAAATACTAGCAATGATTAATATTTGTTTTAGTATTACAGACTCATTCATCATGAGCATTGGCAAAATTAGTCACTGAACAAGTTCAGAAAAAAAACAAAAATACACACCAAAAAAATATCTGCGAAATGAGTAAAGCAGATGTGGTAAATGAGATCCATAAAAATGCAAGGCTAAACTTTCCACGAAGAAATGTTGTTATGAAGGATATAGATGATTTATGGCAAGCGGACTTAATTGATATGCAATCAATTTCTAAGGAAAATAAAAACTTTAGATTTATTCTTGCTGTTATTGACACATTTTCGAAATATGCATGGATCTTTCCTTTGAAAAGTAAAAACAAAGAAATTGTATGTAACAATTTTGAGCGTTTATTGGGAAAAGGGCGTATCCCCAAAAATCTGCAAACTGATAATGGGACTGAGTTTTATAATAATAATTTCAAAAAACTTATGACGTCTTATCACATTAATCATTATTCAACTTTCTCAACAAAAAAAGCTTCAATAGTTGAGCGATTCATCAGAACACTGAAATCTAAACTGTATAAAGAATTTAGTTTAAAAGGTAGCTATAACTGGATAGATAATACCATCAACAGCGTTATAGATAAATACAATCACGCCTACCATCGGACAATTGATGAAATTCCGGCAAATGTGGATAATAAAAAGCTTAAAATTCTAGACCAGTAATTATGACCTTGAATCTTATGCTATAGGTACTTTAAAAAAAAAATCAAATCAGTAATTCGGACCTTTAACCTAAATCTTGAAGTAGTTAAAAATTCTAGACCAGTACCTAATTTTGGCCTTGAAGTACCTAAATCAAAAAACTTAAAACAATTTTAGGTCAAAATATAAGTATAAAACATATATTTTGGTGAATATAATTAAGGTAAAATTAATAGATTATAATCTACATTTTATATTGTTTGAATTTAAGTAAGTACCTACCTGCGCCATGAAGTCTATAATTGATCTTTCTTTTTAATGTTTGTTTCCTCAGATAATTGTAATGAAATATAATCTTACATAGGTACTTACTTATTTATATTCATATCTTTTTATTAATCATTATTTGTATGATTTCTTTCAGTAAACCAAAAAACTAAAAACCAAAAACCAATAAATTCGAATTAATTAATCTTAAAGCTTAAAATTCTAGACCACTACCTAATTTTGGCCTTGAAGTACCTAAATCAAAAAACTTAAAACAATTTTAGGTCAAAATAAATATAAGTATAAAACATATATTTTGGTGAATATAATTAAGGTTAATTTAATAGATTATTGCGTTACTTTTTTGTATTCAATATAAACAAACATGAAATTTTGTCCACATTGTAAGGTTTATGTCCAAAAATATTCATCACATAAGAAAAGTAATATACATAAATCAAACTGTTTGTTGAGTACTGAATTTGATAATGTGCAAATAATAGCTACTGCTTTCAAAAATCGAATTGCTAGTTACAGATTTAATCCAACAAGTTTAGATAACATTTCACCAGAGATGTTTTTATCAGATATTTCTAGCATGATTTACAAGATTATTGAGACATTGCGATTGAAACATCGAGCGATTAAGATACAATTTGAGCTTTTTGTATTGTACAAGTTGCCTAAAAATGAAGAATTGTCTTTGAAATCTTTCAATACAAAGTATTATGTGATAATTCAGAATACTAATATAAAACTATTTTTTGAAGAATGCGTGCAAAAAATGTTGTATAAGTGCACAGAATTTGAATTATCAGAATCTGGTTGGGCTATAGAGTCGATTAATCATTTGGAAATGAATATAGTTAAGTATAATCCCTTAAAAGCTGGCAGTTACATTTCTTTACCGATAAAAATTCTTAAAACAAAGTCATGTCTTAACATTTGCAATAAAGATAGACATTGTTTTCTCTGGTGTATTGTAGCACATATGTATCCAGTACGGTATAACAGTAATAGAGTTTCATCATATCCACATTACTCTAAATTATTAAATTTAAATGGTATATCTTTCCCACCAACATTTGATGACATAAAACAATTCGAAAAAAATAATCCACATATAAGTGTAAATGTTTATGGTTTAGAAAAAAATAATACTGTAACTGGACCATTATACAAAACTTTACAACGGAAACTGACCCATGTAAATTTATTATTAATTCAAAAAGGAGACAAAAATCATTTCTGTTTAATAAAAAATTTTGCGCGATTAGTTCATGATCAACTAACAAAACACAAATCTAAAATTCACTTATGTGATGAATGTTTTATATACTTTGATTCAGAGGCGAAATTAGATAATCATAATTGTGCACGAATGCAAACAGTGCTCCCAGAAGAGAATAGCAAGCTTCGGTTTTCCAATTATATAAGGACTCAAAGAATTCCTATTGTTATTTATGGAGACTTTGAAAGCTTACTTCGAGAATATTCAGATAAAAATAAAAGTCAGTATGTCGAAAACATACAAATTCATGAAGCAACTTGTTTTGCCTATTATATATGCTGTGAGACTAATCCAGAACTTAATAATTTAGTATCTTATCGAGGCCCAAATTGTTCAAAAAAGTTTGTAGAATCTATTACTAAGGATTTAGAAAGTTTATATGACATTTTGTCTTTGCCTAGAGACATGTCCCCGTTGAATGATGAAGAGCTTCTTTCATTTAAGACTGCTACAGTATGTCATATTTGCAAAGATTTTTTTTCTAATAATGACCATATTGTTCATGACCACGATCATTTCACAGGTAAATATCGCGGTCCAGCTCATAATTCATGCAACTTAAATAATAAGTCTGTAAAATTTATTCCCATAATATTTCATAATCTTTCGGGATATGACTGTCATTTATTTATAAAAGAACTTTCAAGTGTTTGCGGTCGAATCAATTTAATTCCAAGAACCAAGGAAAAATATATTTCTTTTACTAAATTTTTCCCATTTAATTCTCAGAAAGTAGCCCAATTAAAATTCATAGATTCTTTTAATTTCTTAAGTTCGAGTTTAGACAACTTAGTAAAGACACTGGACTCCAATGATTTAAAGCATTTACAATCATTTTTCACTGATGAAAATTTATTTAGATTGTGCCTTAGGAAAGGCGTGTATTGCTATGATTATATAGACTCCTGGGAACGATATGCGGAAACTCGGTTACCAGAACGCTCAAATTTTTATAATAAACTCACATCCGATACAGTGTCTACTGACGATTACAATCACGCTTTAAATGTGTGGGCTAAATTTGGTATTACGAATTTAGGCGAATATACTGATTTATATTTGAAATGTGATGTCTTACTATTGTGTGACATATTTGAGAAATTCCGATCTATGAGTTTATGTCATTATGAGCTTGACCCTTGTCATTATGTTTCATCACCGTCATTAAGCTGGGACGCTATGCTCTTGCTAACTAAAGTAGAATTAGATTTAATATCTGATATAGAAATATATCAAATGCTAGAAAAAGGTATCAGAGGAGGTCTTGCTCAATGTTCGCTGCGACATGCAAAGGCTAATAATAAATATTTGCCAGACTATAATGAAAAAGAACCCAACGCATTTTTAGTTTACTTAGATTGTGTCAATTTATATGGTCATGCTATGACACAAAGACTTCCCAGTGGAAATTTTAGATTTTTAACAAAATTTGAAATAGCTTTATTGGAAATTGCATCCGTTTCTGCTGATAGTGACGAAGGGTACATACTTGAAGTTGATATTCATTATCCTCCTAATATACATGACGGGCATTCTGATTTACCATTTGCGCCAGAAAAATTATCCGTTCCTATTCCATGTGATAGCAAAAACACAAAACTAATTGCTAATCTGTATGATAAATATAGATATGTCATCCACTATGTTCACTTACAAGAATGTTTAAAGAATGGTCTTATATTATTAAATATCCACAAAATTCTAGCATTTACTCAAAAAAAATTCTTAGAGCCATACATAAATCTTAATACAGCACTCAGACAAAAAGCTAACTCAGATTTCGAAAGAGATTTTTTCAAGAAGCAAAATAATTCAATATTTGGTAAAACGATTGAAAATAAAAGAAAACAAGTGAATGTTAAATTAGTTAATGTGTGGAAAGATGACTTTAATAAGACAAATAAAATAAAGGGGGCAGAAAAATATGTGAGCGCCCCTAATTTTAAAAATATGGCTATTATTTCAGAGAACCTTGTTGCTATTCAATTAGAGCCCGCTAAAGTTGTTTTAGATCGACCAATATACATTGGTTTTACAATACTGGAATTAGCAAAACGTCATTTGTATCAATTTCACTATTCTGTTATGAAGAAAATATATAAAGATGACATAAAACTTTGTTATACTGATACTGATAGTCTCTTGTATATAATACGTACTGTTGATTTTTATAAAGACATGAAACAAAATATAAAATATTTTGATACTAGTAACTTTGAAGAAAATAATATTTATGGTATTCCGAAAGCGAATAAACAAATACCTGGCTATTTTAAGGATGAAATGGGTGGAGATGTCATTACTGAGTTTATTGGTTTGAGGGCTAAATTATACTGTATAAATAGTTTAAACAATACAATTAAAAAAGCTAAAGGAGTTAAAAAACCTGTTTCTAATAAACTCACAATTGAAAAATATAAAAATACTTTGATTAATGACATAAATCTTAGAGATACTATGTATGTCATTCGATCTAAAAATCATAAGTTGTATACACAGAAAATTAATAAATTAGTACTTAATGGAAATGATGACAAACGTCAGATAAAAAATAAAATTTATACTATGCCTTGGGGTCATCATCGTACTATGTTTTAAGCTATTATTTTTGTTATCTACTATTTACTTTCTTTTATGTTTGTAAAGTTACTTTATTATATTATTGCATAAACAATATAATCTCATGAATTATAATATTTCTTGTTTAATTTTTCATAAGATAATATTTTTGTAAAATCTAGAAATTAAGTAAATATTGTATTTTTTGTGATGAAATAAATAGGTATCTTGTATTCAAATAAATGTGTTTTATTATGTTATTTTACCACCTATGTAGTCTGACACAAAATGAAACTAGTCAAGTTGAAAATTATAATATTTATTAAACTTTCACATTCATTATTATATTCTTACATGAAAAAGACTTAAATATTATAAAAACATAATTAAAACAAAAAAATCTAAAATATTCTAATTAAATAGTAAAATTCATTAAACATTTGTTACAGCTAATAAACACACACTTGCATGTTCACAATCACAAAATAAACTTTTTCGTATTACACACATTTAATACTGCTTATTACTAATTTTCTTCACTATTTTGCCAACTAGATGCTCAGTTTCATCCAAAATATCATCATAATCATCTTTTACAAGGTACTGGATGCTTACGTCGGCGCTATCATCAACATCATTGTCAATGTCACAATTTTGTTTATTGTCTTTATCACATCTGGTAAGATCATATATATGTATTTTAATCAAATGATGGGGTTTTCCTGTCTCCTTCCGAATAATGTAAGATGAAGACTGTGTAGGAGACTTTTTTATGACCTTCTTATTAATATTAGATTTCTTTCTTTTAGGGTCTTTAGTTTCCTCAGATTTCTCTTCCGTTTTTTCATTTAAATACTCCTGATGCGCTAGTTCTGCTTCTGCGGAATAAAAAGTTTCCCTGTCTTGCGCAAAAAGAAATGGATTTCCAAGAGCGTAGGTGTTGTCTGGACAAAGATTATTCGTCTCCTGTAATAAAATAAAATCATTATAACATAATTAAACATAATAATTAAACTGTTTGTCTCTGCATCACTCAAAGGTTGACTGGTAGAAAATGCCTATAGCATTCAATCCGCCTCTGTACATTTGTGTGCTTGAAGTATTTACGTTTATTCATTTATAAACAAATAATTCAATTTAAAATGCTTCAAATAAGAATAAATTAAATACGCACCGCAAAAAAAGCACTCTCCACAGGACTATACGATGGGGAGACGGACATAATTCTGTAAAACAAAGAAAAAAAAAATTAAACATAAATTCTAATATAAAATCTAGGTATTGATGAATCTTAATTATAGAAATACTTGCCTAGAAGATTGAATTCAATTGTAATTCAGTTGTATAGGTCCTACTTATTGCAGCAATAGTAGTCAAATGAACTATGCTCCTGCTTCACTATATTGAAACTGTCTTTGGTTTGCTATGATGTGTGATAATATTATTATGTTCATAATAAAGGAATTAAGTTACTTACCATATAAGTCTTGTATATATATATGAAGGTCACTAAAGAAATTAAATAATAAACAAGATGAAGTTGATCAAACAACTCATATCTCTGAACGTTAATAATATAAATTTTAGTGACTCTGCTCACCAAATCAAACACAGCATTTTACTGCCTAACACAATTCGTTGTGTAATTTGCGGCCCTTCGAACTGTGGTAAAACAAACGTGATGATCAGTTTGCTTCTGCATGAAAATGGACTGAAATTTCAGAATCTTTATCTTTACTCAAAAACAAGTTTTCAGCCAAAATATCGTTTCCTAAGCGAAGTATTAAGAAGAGTACCTCAAATAAAGTTCTACGAGTTTAATGATGATAAAGATGTAATATCTCCGAGTGAAGCTTTTACTAATTCTGTATTTATTTTTGATGATGTGGCATGTGAAAATCAAATAAATATCCGCAATTATTTTTCTATGGGTAGACATAAGCAAATCGATTGCTTCTATTTATCACAAACTTATTCAAAAATTCCGAAACAATTGTTACGTGATAATGTTAATTTTCTTATAATATTTAAACAAGACGATGTGAACTTAAAGCACATTTATGAAGAACACGTCAGCTCTGATTTATTATGGAATCAGTTTAAAGATATTTGTAAAACGGTTTGGAAAACCCCTCATAATTTTTTAATTATTAACAAAGAGTCTCCTATAAATAAGGGAAGATACAGACAGAATTTCGATACCTTTTTTTATTTCGAATGAAGTTTTATATTTATAAACGAATTTTATAGAAATAAAAGTTTAGTGCTATTCTATCCTTAGCTGAATTCAGTTGTTATAAAGGAAGATGGAGAAAACAATTAAAATGGAGTTAATGAAGTCTGTTGACACCATAAAAAATAAAATGAAACAAATGAAAAATCAAGAACATGAAATGAACATGTCACTTGATAAAATGCTAAAACCTGTAACAGATCCTCTTAAAGCCTTAGTTGGCTCAAATAGGTTTGTAAAAAATGTAAAAAATATAGAAAATACTACTCTTACTAATACTGAAGAAATTGAAACGGAGGAAAATAATACTAGTTCATCTACCAAGATCAGTGACTATTACGATCCAAAACGAAACTCTACACAACTCGTTGAACGAAATACTACAACGGAATTAGCAGATAATTTAGAAATGTCATTAGAGGGTGATGATATCTATGGTATTTATGATGGTATTTCCATACCATTTGGAATTAGAAGCGAAAACAAAACTTTATTGATGGGTAATTCAGAAATATCATTTTCTAAAATCGATAGTTTGAATAATGATACTTTAATTATGATTAAAATCGGCAACAAACCTTACAATTTAACATCTGGCCTGAAAGAGCTTTTACTTCGAAGAAAACCTGATTTAAAGTTAGTTTCGAATGAAGATAAACTTGTCTATAAGGATATGTTACATCATACAAATGCCCATAAGAGAGATTTTAATCCCAAAGGTCAAATAAAGGGTGATAAAGGTCTCAAATATCGTGAAATAATCAAACCATTATTTACCGAAACGTCAGATGATAAAATTGATTCTAAATTTGGAGGAAACTTACCAAAACTAAAAAAATATAAAAACAACACTGACTTGGTGTATTGGGATGATCCAAATGAATTGGTGGAGAGATTAAAATTATTAGTCGCTTCAAGAGATGCTGGCAATACAAATCATGATAATGAAATTCTATCTATAATTGAAGAATTAAAAGAATCTAACATAATTAAGGCATAAATACTAGCAATGATTAATATTTGTTTTAGTATTACAGACTCATTCATCATGAGCATTGGCAAAATTAGTCACTGAACAAGTTCAGAAAAAAAACAAAAATACACACCAAAAAAATATCTGCGAAATGAGTAAAGCAGATGTGGTAAATGAGATCCATAAAAATGCAAGGCTAAACTTTCCACGAAGAAATGTTGTTATGAAGGATATAGATGATTTATGGCAAGCGGACTTAATTGATATGCAATCAATTTCTAAGGAAAATAAAAACTTTAGATTTATTCTTGCTGTTATTGACACATTTTCGAAATATGCATGGATCTTTCCTTTGAAAAGTAAAAACAAAGAAATTGTATGTAACAATTTTGAGCGTTTATTGGGAAAAGGGCGTATCCCCAAAAATCTGCAAACTGATAATGGGACTGAGTTTTATAATAATAATTTCAAAAAACTTATGACGTCTTATCACATTAATCATTATTCAACTTTCTCAACAAAAAAAGCTTCAATAGTTGAGCGATTCATCAGAACACTGAAATCTAAACTGTATAAAGAATTTAGTTTAAAAGGTAGCTATAACTGGATAGATAATACCATCAACAGCGTTATAGATAAATACAATCACGCCTACCATCGGACAATTGATGAAATTCCGGCAAATGTGGATAATATTAATAAGAAACGTATATTAGAAAGATATGAAATGCTGGTAAGAAACAATAGTATCTATAAAAGTAAGTTTAAAATTGATGATTATGTGCGTATCAGTAAGTATAAAGGAACATTTGAAAAAGGATATACTCCTAACTGGTCGACAGAAATATTTAAAATTCGAAAAATACAAAACACAACTCCTATCACATACTTACTTGAAGATTCAATCAGAGGTCGACCTATTTTAGGAGCATTTTATGTACAAGAGCTACAAAAGGCAAAACATTCTAATGTATATCTGGTTGAAAAAGTTCTTAGAAGAAAAGGAAACAGGGTTTTGGTAAAATGGTTAGGTTTGCCGTCTGCTGAAAACAGCTGGATTGATAAGTCAAATATATTATAAAAATTATATATTTATAAAGTATTCAATCCATAATTGATCAGTCTTATGATGTGTATTGGAGAGCGTAGTCTTCTCAATTGGCTTATAAATCATTTACCATTTGAATTACACTTACCAGGATACAATTATTGTGGTCCTGGTACTAAATTGATTAAGAGAATTACACATGGAGATAAGGGTATAAATAAATTAGACGAATATTGTAAAGAGCACGATATTGCTTATCATAAATCGTCAACTTTAAAGGATCGACATATAGCAGATTTAGTTTTGTTAAAAATGTCAAAAAAGCGGGCAGTTGCGTCTGATGCAAGTGTCGGTGAAAAATTCGCAGCACATTTAGTAAGCAAAGCTATGTTAACAAAAATTAAAACGGGTGCTGGCCTAAAAAATCGTGGTCATAATAAAAAGTCTTCAAAGAAAATTACGTCTGGCAATGGTATTAAAAATAAATTAAAACATGTAATTACTAAAACGAAAAGACATATACAGAAATTAAGACCAAAAGGCAAGAAAATGGCAATAGAATTGGCTATGGCTGCTGCAAGAGAATTAGTTGATGATTCATCAATAAAACTTCCTCGCATTATTCCAATACCAAAAACTGGAGGATTTTTGCCTTTGATTCCTATTTTTGCGGGATTGTCGGCTGCTGGAGCCTTGGCAGGTGGTGCAGCTGGTATTGCTAAAACTATTAATGAATTCAAGATGGCTAAAAAACGTTTTACAGAAATGAAGAGACACAATGAAAAAATAGAAGCTCTTCGTATCGGAAATGGATTACATCTTAAACCCCATAAAAATGGACTTGGAATTTTTGTATCGAAAGAAAAAAACTAAAATATCGGCTACCCAAACGAGCTTTATCTAACTTTGACATTTTGAAGTATGGGAATAATATTCCCTATTTTCGAGGTGTCTTTATGAGAGATGAGCTGCCTAAAGAACCTTTAAAAAAAGAATGTGGAGTTATTAATTTAGATAGTTCTAAAAATCCTGGTTCTCATTGGGTAGCCTATGCAAAATATGATGATTATATCGAATACTTTGACAGTTACGGAAATCTTAAACCCCCAAAGGAGTTTATAAAATACATAGGTTCCAAAGTTCACTATAATTATGATAATATACAACGCGATCATCCTTTCAATTGCGGACATCTCTGTTTAACCTTCTTAAAGAAGTTTTGGTGTAGTCAAAGAATAAAATAAGCAGGATCTTTCAGGAGCGTTCAGTATACAAGCATGTCTATTACGGTTACCATCTCTGGAAATAAATCAGAATTGGTTTCATACTTTCAACCGCCTCTGCATTTATCTGATCAATATGAGTGTGGTTTATTATACTTTACAGTATTAAATTCAATACCAAATCTTTGCGTTAACGATAGCGTCCCGCCTGTGATCAGAATCGAATGTGATCTAGTGCACGGTTCATATTCCAACGGATTACCAACTCATATTATTCATGAATTTGTGTCAAATACTGATACAGGTCATCGGTACATAGAAATACCACAAAACATTATTTATTTTCCTGTGAACAAAAATACAATTTCATCTATATTTGTTAAGATTGTTGATCAATTTGGTAACTGTATTAACTTTGGAGAAGAACATATTCAACTACGACTTCATTTAAGAAAAACACAATGATATTGTTTTATAAAAACCCTACCGTCAACATAAAGCATCCTATTTCTTATACAACCACCAAGGTGCAAAGACGTAAGAATAAGCTTAAAAAATTGATCAAAACTAATAAAGATTTTCTTAAAGCTCTTGGTTTTAAACTATGAATATGCTACAAATTACTGAATCACCACACTTCGATACCTCGATTGAAAGCTATGAAGTACATTCTTACAATCCTTATAATAACAGTTTTAGAGAAAACGATGAAATCAGAATTCCCATACACCAGCAAGATACATACGTGTTACCGTCAGCCAGTTCAATTTATGTCGAAGGCCAGGCAAAGTTCTTCGACAAAGATGGAAAAGCAATTAAGAAAAATATTACGTTCAGTAACAACCCTATTATGTTTTTGTTTCAAGATATCAGATACGAAATGAATGGTATTGAAATAGATCGTATTAAAAATTCTGGAATAACATCAACAATAAAGTCATACGTTTCAATGAATGATGGAGAAAATAAGGTTGCTGCTTTGTGGGGTTGGAATATAGGCGGAATTAAAAACGATGGATATTTTAGTGCTATTGTACCTCTTAATAAGATTTTAGGATTTGCTGAGGATTACAGCAAAATTGTGATAAATTGTAAACATGAACTTATACTGAATAGGAGTAACTCTAACTTAAACAGTATCTTAGTAACTGATGATGTTGCACATTTTCAAATAGATATACAAAAAGTACAATGGCGTGTACCGCATATAAAAGTATCAGATCGTGAACGGTTGACTCTCCTTAAACATTTAGAAAGAGATAAACCTATTCAAATGGCGTTTAGAAATTGGGATTTATATGAGTATCCTTTACTCCCTAAAACCACAAAACATTCTTGGTCAGTTAAGACTGCATCACAATTAGAGAAACCGCGATATTTAATATTTTGTTTACAAACTAATAGAAAAAATAATAAAACCAAAGATAGTTCACTGTTCGATCACTGTGGAGTTACAAACATAACACTATTTTTGAATTCACAGTATTATCCGTATGAGCCTCTTTGTTTAAATTTTACCGAGAACAAATACAATATATTATACGAAATGTATGTGAAATTTCGTCAGTCGTATTACAACTGCCCTGCGGACCCCTTGCTTAATTTAGCTGATTTTAAGGAGAAGGCACCTCTCTTTATTATAGACTGTTCAAGACAAAACGATAGTTTAAAGACAGGTCCCGTAGATGTGCGTCTTGAGATTGAATGCTTAGCACCAATACCAGATAACACAACTGGATATTGCTTAATTATTAACGATCGACTTGTGGAATATAAACCTTTGAGCAACATAGTGCGCAGGTTATCATGACTGCTATTGTAGATGTTCAGGGTTTTAAAACAGAAGCAAATGAATTTATTGTAAAAGAAATTGCTGTATTTTATAGTAAAAAAATTCAGGTGTTGTTAATTAGACCGCCATTTCCATTTTACAATTTGACGAGATCAGAAAGACGTCAAGTTAGTTGGATTGAACGTAATAGAAAGATATACTGGGGTGAAGGAGTTGTGCCTTATTCAAGTTATCAGACGTTGATTGTAGATATTTTAAGAAATAAATATGTTTACACTAAAGGAATTGAAAAAATGTTATGGTTAAAAGACATTCTAAATAATGATAATGTAAATAATTTAGAAGATAAAGGTTGTCCTAGTTTATTAAGTTTGCACAAAAAATATGAACATTCTCATGAACTGTATAGTTGTATTTATCATGACTCAATATGTGCTTTAAAAAATGTTTTATGTTTAAATAAATGGTGCTTTGATAATAAAATTTTGTAAAAAATATTTTACTATTTTATTTATTAAATTTAGCATCCCATCTCCCAGCCATCCCTCCGACTCATCCAGGTTTACTTGTTTGTTTATAAGTTGCTAGCAACGTCTATGTGACTTCATTATACTTTCATAAACATCAGTATCAAGAACTCCAGCGTACAAAATATGTCTCAAAATAAATACAATCCTCGATATGACACATATCATAGATATAAAGTGCGCTTATTTTCATTCAACCATTATTGGGCGACGGCTGATTCAAAGAAAGCCGTGGTAACGGAAATGGCTGATGCTGGATTCTTTTATTGCGGAAATAGTATAAATGATAAATCAGCATGTTTTTCATGTGGAGGTGTTATCGAAGATTGGGAGTATTACGATGATCCTTGGATGCAACATGCTATATTTTTTCCTGATTGCTTTTATTTAAATGCTGTAAAAGGAACAGAATATGTTGACAAATCAAAACGCCTATTTTTAAAAGAAACAAAGGTATAAAGTTATATATCTGATTCAGAAGACATTATTATGCTACCAAATTCTACTGGAAGATGAAAAATCTTTTTATTTAAATCAGATTGAAAGAAATTTCAATTCTAATCAGTGAAAAGTGATATCTGACGTTGAATAGATAAAATGTGTGGAGAATCTGGGTTCTAGATCACATTCTGATGTTTGGAGAATTGGGGGTTCTGGATCACATTCTGATGTGTGGAAAATTGGGGTTTCTGGATCACATTCTGATGTGTGGAGAATTGGGGGTTCTGAATCACATTCTGATGTGTGGAAAATTGGGGTTTCTGGATCATATTCTGATGTGTGGAAAATTGGGGGTTCTGGATCACATTCCGAGCGGAGCGAGGAAGAAGTGATACAGAACCCCCAATTCTACCCTACTCGCATTCATCGACATTTTGTACAGAGCCGCAGTTTGCTGACCACTGTGTTAGTCCATTCTTTTCCTTGAGGCACACTAGGGAAAGTTCAAGTTCATTGAGCTTCTTGGACAGTCGGCCTCACTACAAACCTTGCTCACTGGCTTTTCTTTACATCAGCTCGTGGCGATAAAGTGAAGTATATAAATGTAGTAATTTTTTTTTTTTAAATTCATTAAGTCAGTAATCTTTCGGCTTACACAGTGAATGATAAGGTTTCATGAGTTAGGTTTCGTAATTTTCAATTCAGGTCGGAATTAATAAAAATAAAAAAAAGTGTAAAGTGATGGTCGGAAACAGGTTTGAATTAACCTATACTTCATTTGAAATAAGATTAGACATTTAAACAAACCTTTTTTACAGTCTGTTCAACCAATTTTGACTTCTATTGCATTGGTGGCATGACAAATGGCAGCTGCAGTAAACAGTTGGTATTGTAACCACTTTTTTGCTTTTAATGCCATCTTTATGCCTACGGTTTAGAAGCCTAAATCGGTTGAACGGACTGTAAAAAAGGTTTGTTTAAATGTCTAATCTTATTTCAAATGGAGTATAAATCGGGCGGGTCGCTACCGAACATTGTAATTCCGAACCATCATTACTTGCACCTGTTAAAAAATTATTTAGGCACTACAATTGTTTGGGAATTGTTACTGTTGACTAAATGTACACTTTTTGTACTTAAACGTTTTATTCAATAAATAAAAATTTATATTTAGATAGATTAATATATAATAAATAATAATATTAACAAATGTTTTTATGAGTGCAGGAAAAGTGAACATTATCATCGTCTACCAGGAAGCATATAATTATATGTGTGTCCTTTTCACAAAACATAATGATAAGGCAAATGGATATAATTAAATATTAATTCAATTAGCCTTGTTTTCTTTCCTAGCTGCACGCAATATCCAATTTTTTTACGATTGTTATGGACTTATGGTAATGCTGTTCCTCGTTAGACAACTAAAGAGCCTTGGCATTGACACAGATCGTTTCAAATCCCAAACGACTATCCATTACGAGTCGTAAGCATGATATAACACAAAGAATTTACATTTTTGGCAAGCAAGTCGCAAAAATAAAGGCACAAATCCCTAATGTCCCGAAAATAAAGGAAATATATTAGATGAAATTCTCAGTAGCACCTCAGAGTCTGGATCAGCAGCTCAACTCAACTCAACTCAAACTCAAATCATTTATTTCAATTAAACCATTTACAGGCACTTTTGAATTGTCAAGGCATCGGTCAGTCAGAAATATGAAGCTAGTTGTCCATTCCAAAGCGTAGTAGGTACCTATGGAGAAGAACGGGCAAGAAACTCCACGGACACTCTTTTAAATAGAAAATTGTTACAAAATATTGGTTACATCATTCATGTTGAAATTATACATGTGAGAACAATGTAGAAAGACGTGCACATGAGAAGCGTCCGTAATTAAAAGAAAAGATAAAAAAGAACAATTCAAAAAATTAAAAATAAGCCCTGGCAGCTAAGAGATGACCAGTCCCAACTGACGGCGCCCGTTCATGAACATGACGCATGGATTAGCACCATTCAGCTCAACCATTTTGAAGGGAGCTAAACACCTAATTTATGGTGACTCGACCACTATTAGGTACTTTTAATTTCATCACCACTGGCCTGAAAACGGTAATGGAAAACATCGTGAGGAAACCGGCATGTCCTAGAACGAAATATTCGAAGACATGTGACATCTACCAACCCGCCATTTTTTTTTTTGTTGGGAATTTATCAAATAAGTTCTCTCGCTCTGGGCGGAGCGGGGAGGGCATGTCAGACTCTTACTGACTAAAACCCACCCGTGTTCCTTCAGTTGCCATGTTGCCGGGGCCACGATCTCCCTTTCGGATTTCTTCGCCACCCCGGCAGGCATCGGCCTTAGCGGACCCCGTCAGTTCTGCTGACATCTCTTTGAGGCGCGCGTGGAACACAACGCGCCGTCGACCCGGGCCTGGTCCTTATCGGACGGCGAGCTACCCATTGCTCACCGTCCGCAAGCCCGCGCCTACGGTGGCGGGAAATCGGCCTGTGATTCCCGACGCCCAGAGCGTTTCCTCCTGCTACCAACCCACCCTGGGCCCGCTGGGTGGATTTTGGCCTACTCTCTTTCACAGAGAGGAGGCCTGTATCCCAGCAGTGGGAACGTTATAGGCTAATTATGAGTATTAAGTACTATAACTTAGGTACATAACTAGCGAAATGTGAGTGTACCATACTTCTCTGCTTATCCCTTTGGGGCATAAAGCAGGCGTGATAGTAGGTAATGCACCATGCATGAATTTAGATTCAATTCTTATAGACTCAAAGCTAATCTAGTTTAAAGCATGGTTCTTAAATACAGGCCTAAAATCTCTTCCTCAAAACTCGGAAGCTCGGCAGAGCGAGCCAAGCTCGCATACCAAACAGAACCTTGCCCCAACTGCAGTATGTTTAAACTTCAAAGCGCGCGAAAGTCAATAAAATCAATCAGCTGGCAACATTAGCGTCGTCATATTTCGTTGGGACAGCGAATAAAACGCACTCGACGAGTGTGCGAGACATTATGGCACTGGCAACACTGATTTATTGAAGAATTTCAACTGCGATTGGAAGTAGTCATTAGTGGTAAGGTTTAATTTGAATTCGTTACTAATTTAGATATGTTTTGTTCGTGGTTGAGATGTTTAAGTCTGAAATGTATTAAACTGGACAACAAAAAAAAAATTTTTTTTCCTTGTTTCACAACTGGTTTTCTTTCATACCTTGGTAAGAGATAAGTTAAAATATGTGTGTGAAAAAAAAATAAAACATCCATTTCCGTTGGAAAATATGCTTATTTAAAAAAAATATAACGAGATAAGAGAATCATGTTTTTAAAAATTATTTTGAAGTTTTTTTTAGTTCGTTTTACTTGTCTCTTATAACTAACTATACGATGGATAATCACGTTTTAAAGTCCAACAAAAAACTGCAAACATTCTTGACGACTATTTTCCTTGGTACCTTTTTTCCATCAGCATGATACCTTGATGAAATCTTTCCCCGTGTTCGTCGCTTACCGCATGAAAATGAACTAAAAAAACTCTTCACAATCAACCATAACCCGTTGAAAATAAGGTGTTTGCAAGCGATCAGACTGGCAGGCGATCAGACACTTGATATTTGCGGAAATTTGTAGTTTAATGTTTAGTTTGTCAATAAAATTTTAATACCGCGATGCAGAATCAAGTGACAATAACCACTAATGGCAAATTTATAAACTAGTAAATTATAATACTCGAATATCGAAATAACTTTGTTGTTATGGTCAACTATGATATTTTTTTTCGATACACTGTCAAAAATTTTGTCTTTATAGTTTGTCATTTATTCAGATATTTCGATGTAAAAGATTTTTTTTATTATATTTCTGTTAATACTTATACATGAGATATCGAAAATATATAATTCGATTAACGGCAAAAAGTCGTGTTGACCAGTGTTATTTAACATTTCTTCGTTCATTAAATATGCATGGATTTATCCATTGTTTCAGATAAAACCTTCATAATAAAACGTAGAATGACTTTATTTTTTTGTGTTGACAACATTGAACTTGCAAATCTGTCAACAACAAACGTCAAAAATCAGGTCGAAGTTTTTTATTGATTTTAATTTTTATATTATTGTTAATTTCTTATCTGAGTTTAGTCTTATTTTATTCAAGAACTTGAAAGACTACATAGATCCCAAAACTATTTTAAACATAATTAAAGATGGCACGATACGATAGAGCAATAACAGTATTCTCCCCAGATGGGCAGCTTCTCCAAGTTCAGTACGCCCAAGAGGCAGTAAGGAGGGGTTCTCCAGTAGTGGGTATCCGAGGGCCTGACGTCATAGTTCTTGCAGTAGAGAGGAAGTCGGTAGAACTGCTTCAGGACGCGAGAACGGAGAAGAAGATCGTGTTGTTAGATGACCATGTTGTGCTGGCTTTTGCTGGGTTGAGGGCTGATGCAAGGGTGCTAATATCAAGGTAGGACGAAAGCGAGAAGATGAGAGAAGAGAGATGGAAGAGTTATCTTTAGAAAATTTGACTGCCTCGTTGGTTATCTAAATACCTTTGAACAAGCAATTCTTGTATATTATAATCTGAATCTCGGAAACGGCTCCAATGATTTTCATTTCATGAAATTTAGTATGCAGGTAGTTTCGGGGGCGATAAATCGATCTAGCTAGGTTTCATTTTTAGAAAACGTCGTTCAAAACTCATCCAGATATTGTAGTATAAGGCGCAATCTCCACGGGCGAGAAAATCGCAGCGATACTATACTATCGCCGTGTCATAAAATTCCACAGAAACTCTATGAATCAATCTCCACACGGCGATATCATAGCGGTGATAATTTGAAGGCACAGCGTGACTGTCGCCGCGATTCTTTCGTCCGTAGACATGGCGCCTGACTGTTAGTTCCGTGGGTTCTATCCCTATTCTCTAATAGGCCTGTGTCCAAATTTTTTTTTTGTCCGTCTTTCAGAAAATAAAAAATATTGGACACGTATTTTTTATTTTTTGACGTAATCAAAAGATTACGGCGATACATTGAGTTAAAATGTGGCATGACGTCACGCCGTGCTAGATTTTATACGACGTTGTGACGTAGCGAGCCCCCACTCCCCAACTTTAATGCGTGTTTTCTAAGTTATTTTTTATTAATAAGATAAAGCAAAAAATACGTGTATAATATTTTTTTATTATCTGAAAGACGAACTAAATAGAATTTTAATTTTTTATCTAGGAAACTACCCTATTGGGCCAAGCGTTTATGGGTTTTTCCATAAGGAATTTTTCTGTAGCTGTCCGGAGTTTGGGTTTTTGGCCGGTTCTTGGCAATTGGCTTAACCCTGGCTATTACATCGGACGAGTAATTTGTTATTTGTTTGTTTGGGAACACACAACAGTTAGAACATAAGGTATTGTGGCGACATATACATCGCCACATAACTACGCGTGACACTGACGTCACGCAAAATCCATGCATCGCGTAACGAGTATAAATATACAACGCCCCGACATCAATCGACGGGCAGTTGCTCACCAGACACAACACCCGCCTGGTCGCAGGATCCTCCCTTTTCTACGGTGGATGAGTGAACTTTACACCCCGTTCCTCCTCTATAACTCATTATCTGTTACGATACTTCATTGAGGTGGATAACAATTAAAATTGTATTGTGTCTCGTTAATGACAGTTGAAAGGATAATATCACAAGCGATCGAAATCATTAATTTAATTTAAATTCTAGGGCTCAAATAGAATGTCAATCTCATCGTCTAACAGTAGAAGATCCTGTTACCCTAGAGTACATAACACGGTACATAGCTGAGCTGAAGCAGAACTACACGCAGAGCAATGGAAGGAGACCGTTCGGGATCTCCTGTCTGATAGGAGGATTTGACTACGATGGGAACCCGCACCTGTTCCAGACTGAACCTTCGGGGATTTATTACGAGTGGAAGGTTTGTTGGAGATGCTGAACTTAGAAACAGATAGAGAAAGTCGTTTTGAACTGGTATGAAGAACAGATAAATGTTTTTACCCAGATTGAAATAGATTTTATTTTAAATGCATCTTAAGGCAGTGGATATCTCTGAATACAATTAATTGGATAAACCCCCAGATTTCGTTTGGCTCATTGCGTTGTTATGACTTTTATATTGCATAATAATCAACCGCAAATAGGAATAAAAGTATCAAAGCCACTATCCTTAATATTATAAATGCGAAAGTAAATTTGTTTGTTACGCCTTCACGCTAAAACGGCTGAACGGATTTGGATGAAATTTGGCACATATATAAATGATGCCCTGGAAAAGAACATAGGATACCCTTTTATTTTTCCCCACGGGATCGAGACTTATGCGGGTGAAACCGCGGGGCGCAGCTAGTAGTTAATAATTACAGAGCAGTGGTGGCCAAGCGGTAACAGCCGCGACTTGTACGTCGTAGCTTCGAATCCAGCGCATTACTTTGTGTGAATAATTTCATCACCACTGCCCTCATAACGGTGAAGGAAAATATCGTGAGGAAACCGACATGTCCTAGAACCAAAAATTCGAAGACATGTGACATAATATATATCAAACCGCACTAGGTTCGCGTGGTAGATTACGGCACACTCCCTCTCACAGAGAGGATGCCTATGTCTTAGCAGTGGGAACATTATAGGCTGATTATATTTATTATAGAGGAGGACTCATTAAGAAGTGTACAGAAAGTTTTTAAATAGTAGTAACACATCCATAACGAAGTAGGTACCTTTTACTGTACATATTATTAAAATAACGGTATTTTTGTCATTCCTCAGGCGACTACAACAGGCAAATACGACAAGACAGCGCGAGAGTTCCTAGAGAAACACTATGACGAAGCAGTCGTGAAATCTGATCACGGAGCCACCAAGTTAGCCATCAGGACTATACTGGAGGTCGTGCAATATGGTCAGAGGAATTTGGACGTAAGATATCAATTTACTAAGGGGTTTATTAGCATAATCAGCCTATATTGTTCCCATTGCTGGGACACAGGCCTCCTCTCTGTGCGAGGGAGTGGACCGTAACCATCACGCGGGCCCAGTGCGGATTGGTTTCTTACAAGGGTTCAATCAATCCACCAAATTATGCACTAAAAATACTACAACACTACCACTACTACCTACATATTAAAGATAGACCTCCTTAATGAATATTCTGAAAAATACGGGCACATGGGCCACATTGTGTATATCATAATCAGCCTATAATGGTCCCACCAGGGTTGTAACGGATGTCGTATAACGGATGAGGATGCGGATAAGGATATCGAGATAATCGGGTTTGAGGATGCGGATGAGGATACGGATATTGGAAAATTCCTTATTGAGGATGCGGATGAGGATGCGAATGCAGATGTCGTATGAAAAATAGCCCTTGTTTTGACACCTGACCCACAATCATGCCGCCACTGTCACGTGCGGCCGATCTTCTGTCATAGGACAGGGACACTGCGAATTCAGGCAATAGAAACGCGTCACTCACACTCCGGCCCGCACATTTAGCTCGAGGAAGTTTAAAAAAATTCACTATTTGAGCGAACAACGTAGGTAGGGTCACATCCCCATAAAAATTATGAGGATGCGGAGCTTTTGAAATTAAAACTTGAGGAACCGGATGTTTTGCGGATTCCAAAATTTATGCGGATGCTCCGCAGTTGCGGATGCGGATATGGATATCCGTTACATCCCTGGTTCCCACTGCTGAGACATACGCCTCCTCTCTGTGCGAGGGAGTGGGCTGTAATTCACCACGTTGGCCCAGTGCGGGTTAATTAATAGATGTCACATGTCTTTGAATTTTTGGTTCTAGGATATGCCGGTTTCCTCACGATGTTTTCAGTCACCAACTCACCACATACATACTTTTGTATCCTATACTATTAAATGAGCAATATTTGTCATATCACGTTCTCGAAATCTGCTCTAACGATTTCGATGAAAGTTGCAATATAGGGGTTTACGGGGGCGAAAAATCGATCTAGCTAGGTCTCATATCTCGGAAAATTCGTTTTCTCTATTGTCACAGCCTCAGAATTGTGATACAACGTTGGTATAACATATTAATCAAAAATAACTTAGAAAACACGCATTAAAGTTGGGGAGTGGGGGCTCGCTACGTCACAATGTCGTATTAAATCCAGCAAGGCGTGGTGACGTCATGCCACATTTTAACTCAATGTATCGCCGTAATCTTTTGATTACGTCAAAAAGAAAAAATACGTGTTGAATATTTTTTAATAATCTACAAGAAGGACAAAAGAAAATTGGACACAGGCCTATTGTGTAATGAAAATTGTGGAGATACATAATAGGCCTATTATGTATCTCCACAATTTTCACTACACAGTTATTTCTCCGCGTATTTTCAATTTACCATAGTACTTAATAGGTAACTTCTTGACCTCTAACCAATAAATAGAATTTCTTGTTCATTATAAATCTGCAAACTTGTTAGTATCCTCATTAATTCTAACTACATGAATACAGATAGTGATTAGTGAAACTGCAATAAAATAACCTTTTAAATTATTCAATGGGACATGATTTTCTCTTAAATTTCATTTCGCAAATGTGGTTTCCATTTATGGGGAAATGTGGTACCCTTGGTCGCAGATTAAGGGTTCTTAAGGTCATTTCTGTCTGAGGTAGTAGTAAAAGATAGCAGTTATTTAGCCTTGTTATAAATCTAAAGTCCAGTTAAGCACGTTAAGCCGTTGGTCCCGGTTGTCATTTGTAGATCTCTGACAGTCGTTACGGGTCGTCAGAAGCCCGAAAGTCTGACAACCAGTCTTACCAAGGGGTATCGTGTTACCCAGTAACTGGGTTTTGGACGTCGAACAAAACAAAACAAAAAAAATGTTTGTCAAACAACAAAATTCGATCTAAAGAAAAAGCATTTTACAAAAAAAAAAAACTGACTTCCAAAAAAAAACACTACAAAGAGAAAAATAACTTTAATTTCGGAAGTCGGTATTTCTGCTACCGACTTCCGAAATTAAAGTTATTTTTCACTTTGTAGTGTTTTTTTTGGAAGTCGGTTGATTTTTTCTTGTAAAATGTTTTTATTTTTCACTTTTCAGTTGTGGTATTTACCCCACACAAATTCGAATACCACTACCTGCTATGTAAATAACAGTGACAGGAACTTAACATATCATCCACATACTAAGTGGGAAAAAATACGTATTATTGAAGCTAACTCAAAAACTACCCAAGCAAAGTTAATAAAACTTATATGGGACCACCTTTGAAGTATGACCTACCAAACAAAAAAAGAATCATTAAAATCAATTCATAATTGGCGGAGTAATCGCGTAACAAACATACAAAAATAAAAAAAGCGGCCACATTCTTCTAAAATTCTAAATCGTATTTTGTTGCTTCGTGTCTCAAGTTGAAACTTTATAAAAGATGTAAAAAAATCTAGACACACTTACCGAGGGTCCGTATTAGCCGTTATTCATAATTCCTTCTCAGTCACGCGATAATATTTTTTTATGGAGAGGCGACTTGAAAGGAAACTCATCAAGATTTGTCCAATGTCTATATTTTTTCAGGTGGCAGTAATAAAAAGGGGCAAGCCTGTAAACATGCTCGGAAACTCAGCCATCATGAGTATAATGAAAGAGATTGAGAAGGAGAAAGAAGAAGCTGAGAAGAAATAATAGAATTTATCAAGAAGGCGCCACTTCGTGACGTCATAAAAAGATGCGTATAGTGGTGCCGATTCCCTTGTTCACAAACCAAACTAAATTTAAGTTCAGTGCATCTTTTTCTTTCTATTTCATTAAGAAAAGGACAGAAGATAAATTTTAGTTTAGTCCTGTCAAATTAATCAGCGCCTGTCACTCTCCATACAAGTTTAGACGTGATTAAAAACATGCCGACTAAAATTACGTCAATTTACGTCAAGCGCTGATTAATTTGACAGGACTAAACTAAAATTTATCTTCTGTCCTTTTCTTAATGAAATAGAAAGAAAAAGATGCACTGAACTTAAATTTAGTTTAGTTTGTGAACAAGGGAATCGGCACCACTGTCCATTTTGCACCAACTGTTGGTGGTTGTTATTGATAAGAGTTTTTTTAAGTTTGGAAATATATTTTACGTTTTGTTTTTATACTTCTTTAATTTTTTGGGTTTCGTAGTCAACAAGGAACCTTTACAGTTTCGCCATGTCCATCTGTCCGCAGCTTAGCTCAGAGACTCTTAGTACTAGAAAGCTGTAATTTGGCATGGGTATACGTATTAATCACGCCGACAAAGTGATAAAATAAAATCTTGAAAAAAATGTCGTCGTCCCGCCAGCTAAATAGGTGGTTTTGGATATATAAAAATAAAAAAACGTGTGGCACTCGGGGACTGCCGCGGTAAAGCTATTGCATAGTATTTGTAACCTCCATACTTCCTATTTGTCAACGCTACACTTGGGATGATGACGTGATGACATAAAACAAAAATTACGTTCCCATGACAACATCACGTTTCCCATGACAACATCACTTTGTCATGGGAACCGTCATTACATGGTAGGCGAAGTGGGTGTGTTAGGTTTTTTTCGTTACGGAATTTCTTGATTCGGTCGCCGCGCTCAAAGCCCGCGATAAAAGCTATGCAATAAATAGCTTAAAATTCAATTCATGTTTAGCCGCGGGCGAAGCCGCGGGCAAAAGAAAGAAAGGAAGAAAAAGTATTTATTGAGACTCGCACAGGAAATCACAAATTAAACTAAAACACACTCATAAAATAAATAAAATACAAAGTAAAATTAAAATAAAAGAAAGTCTTGTACTAGACCAAAAGGCTACTACTCCTCGCATTTGCTGCGACATTAAAAAAAGCTAGTTTGTAATAAAATCGGTTCGGGCAAATGGTCATAATATGGCCGGAGTACCTATGGTGGATGGCCTACGTGACTCTGAGCAAAAAGATGATACCGCTATAAATAATCTTTTACTATATTAGATACTTTACCGAGAAATTGATAATGCCTGTAAAATCCTTAATCGATTCGGCTGGTTCACGATATCGATTCAATCCTTTATGGAATACTTAAATTAATTTCGAGAAATCGTAAAGCTGTGATAAGATATTTTTAAACCTGCATTGTTCATTTACATAATAATTAGGCAATAATAATAAAAATACAACGTTAAAAAATAATAAGCAAGAACTTTGATAAAGCATTGAGAAGGCTTATCGCTTCATACTTACTTTAAAGTTTTCTTTCATGATTTTGATTTTCCAATAGTGTTTTATGTTAACGATCTGTTTATCGCGTCCTTACCTGAAAATTAAAGAAAATAAGAATTAGAATTTGCATTAAAATTATTTAAATACAACGCCATCTGTTTTCCATACGGCGAACTACGGGAGAGCTGAGTTATGTTCATTGTTTCACTTCACGCTCTCTGGTGCGTTCACTGCTTGTTTATTGCAACGCCCGGTAGATAGCGACACTAGTCTTACAAGCATGATTGTTTTTAAAAGGAGCATTGTTGTTGGCGGGTTCTTTGTATTATTATAATAAATACAAAGAAAATAATTTTATCTTATGACCATAGCCAATATTCTTAACATTTAACTTTCACTGTAAATACCGATTGAAGAAGGAACATGCCCTTGCACAGAATGATCAGTCAGCGTAACATTATCACGAATGACCTTGAACTCATACATAATGGTAAGATGATCATTCAAAGGTACAGAATGAATCACAAAGAATCTCAGGAACCACAGGCCTACAACTGAAATCTTTTAATCTTATCAATTTCTCTTATCACGCATCTTGATTGAAAAATTTTAATTTTTTTTAAAAAGTATTTGAGTTAAGTTTTTTTATTTATTAATATTTGGGATACGAGTTATTTATCTTTCTGATGTAGGCGGTAAACTCCCGGACATACATAGATAATACGCTTCCCGGACTCCTAAATCGAGCCACTTAGCAATTTATTTGTAAAGGGTTCATTTCATAACTTTTTAAATGGTCGTGAATTTAAATTGGGAACAATGATTTTATACACCAAAATGACGGCCAGTATGGCTTCAAAACTACATAAAAACTTTTTCTTTGACACAATAATTATTTTGATGTTTGAGGCATTTTTCTTTTTTTTTGGGTGGTAAATTATCAAATAACTTCTCCCGCTCTGGGTGGAGCTGAGGGCGTGTCAGACTCTTAAAAACCCAACCGTGATCCTTCAGTTGCCATGTTGCCGGGCGCCACGTATAAATCGAAAGTGGAAATGCACGGTGGCTCGATTTAGGAGTCCGGTACCCTAATTGCGTAACTTATTTTCGTAAACAATTTTGCCTAATTTGTTTCAATTGACAGTTCAACAACATTCATTGCGTTATTTACGTTGTTGGGAAGTTTTTTTTCCATCTTATGAAGCAATGGATAAGCAATCTGTTTCAAATCGAAACAGATTGTGTTGTATTACGCAATTAGGATACGGGATTGTATCAACATATTTATTTAATTTTCCGTAAGTAACCTTTAGTTAGTCTCATCCGTACACCGAAATCTGATACAGTTATTCTACATTCTTTTTTTTTGCCCACCTCACATACCTGCACAAACATACCTACTATACTACATTTAAAAAAAAAACCAGAAAAAGCACGTAAATTAAATAAATCGCCCCAAAACCAGCATTGCAGGTTAAAGTTATAAAAAAGCCACATCTTGACGTATAAACCCTGACCTACAAAACAAAATGGCGTTTAGTATTCCACCTGTGTGTACTGTGTAGTATGAGCATCGTGTGAAATGCACAGGTTAGTCAAAACATGCCGAGCGGAACATGAGAATCGCCCGCCGTCATTATGTGAGGCTATGAAGCGAGCGGTGTGTGCGCTTGCTCGGCGAGATGATGGTCAAGGTACTGGCTTAATGCAGTCATTTGGAATTATGACATGAGGAAAATTGCCTGTGAAGTACTAGGTACCTACCTATGATTTGTAGGTTGAAATGGAAATGGAATCCTAAGAACGGTAAGTATTTGATTGTCTTTGTGAAATAGTATAACGCCTTGATTGTAGGTTTGGTAAATGATTTTTTTATTATTCATGTCACTTTCATGTTAAAATAATAAAAAAATGTGTCTTTTGTAAAAATACTTGAGTAGGTATTTTTTTGAATTTTCGAAAAAAACTTTCGACTCCCGCATCTAAGCTTACGTAATCGCCTAATCACACTGAAAAAATTGCTGACTGGCTCATCTTCTCACCACAAATAGCGTTGACGAGAGACCGATGAAAGTAAATTTTTGTCTCTGAAGAAAAATGCAGGTTTACTATGTCCATTTTCTTATTATCTATAGAAAAAAAAAAACGATCAGGACCTACCTCTAATTACTATAAATACTTACTTCATTTTAACAGGGTGATCAATGTTCATGCCTTCTCTGTATGAGAAGAGGCCCTGCAGTGGGATAGCAAGCCCACGTACGCACGGACGTAAAAATGTCGCGGCGAGATTTTATCGCGCACTGGATTTTCAACTCTCGATGAAATGAAATGAAATTGTTTATTCTGGAAATAGGATATCGGAATCACTTTTACACGTCATATAAAAAAATTAATAAAAATAAGCTAGATGAGTTCGGCGTTTCCTATCTGACTACTCTGAGAAGAAAGGCCGAAACAAACTCAGAGGTCGCAGTCTCTTTTAAAGTCCAGACATAATCTTGGTCAGGCCATATGAGGACCATGTAGATTAGTGTCTGAAAAGGTCTTTTGAGGAAAGAATCACACAGATTTGAGTGGACCTGTCCAGTCAGTGCAAGCGATGTTAAACCGAGCGTTGAGAATTCCACATAGAGCACCTAGCTCGTCGAAAAAACACACTGTTGAATTTTCAACTCTCGGCGCTAAGCAGAGCGTTGAAAATTTAGTGTGCGAAAAAATCCCGCCGCGATATTTTTACGTCTCTGCGAAAGTGTGCTAAACCGCCGCTCTTCTAGCCACACCAAACAAACTCACTGTTTATATCATGCACATATTTGGTTCATTGTTCACGTGCAATAATAATAACACATTAGTTACTGTTATATTTTAAGTTAATGTGCTTGTACTTAGCGAAACACCTTGGAGGTTTGGACACTTGACCTTGTAATAAATAGGTACGGTATACGGATACCGAATATACAAAATGTGCAGTTTTTTACCGTATACTGCATCGCAATGCAGGTTTTTCTTATTATTTTTTGTGTGGTTAGTGACTAACCTGGTGACAGAGTTTTTATGCCACCCAACTTGGCTTCACATGTCGTCGAGAAATATCTCTCAGGCATGGTTTCCTGGCGGCTGTGATCTCTCGCGTCCGGCCCTGATTCGGGCCATGCTACGGAGCGAGAGGAAATGGGAGGCCGTCACCTCCTTCTGCGAAGCAGTAATGCTCGCAAAGGAGGAGACGGAGCGCGTGAGGGAGAGGCAAATTTCACGCCCTCGCGCCCCTAACCGCCGCAGGAGGAGACGCCCTCGGCGTCGGGAATCACAGGCAGATTTCCGGCCACCGTAGGCGCGGGCTTGCGGACGGTGAGCAATGGGTAGCTCGCCGTCCGATAAGGACCAAGCCCGGGTCGACGGCGCGTTGTGTTCCACGCGCGCCTCAAAGAGATGTCAGCAGAATTGACGGGGTCCGCTAGGGCCAATGCCTGCCGGGGCTGCGAATATGGGCCGATATAAATCGTGGCCTCCCGGCAACATGGCAACTGAAGGAATACGGGTGGGTTTTAGACAGTAAGAGTCTGACACGCCCTCCCGCTCCACCCAGAGCGGGAGAAGTAATTTATAATTTCCCAAACAAAAAAAAGCGGCCAAGTGCGAGTCGTACTCGCCCATGAAGGGTTCCGTAGCAGCAAGTAACGATAAGTTTACGATTTATGACGTATTAAAAAAAACTACTTGCTAGATCTCGTTCAAACCAATTTTCGGTGGAAGTTTACATAGTAATGTACATTATATATTTTTTTTAGTTTTATCATTCTCTTATTTTAGAAGTTACAGGGGGGGGGGGACACACATTTTACCACTTTGGAAGTGTCTCTCGCACAAACTGTTCAGTTTAGAAAAAAATGATTTTAGAAACCTCAATATCATTTTTGAAGACCTATCCATAGATACCCCATACGTATGGGATTGATGAAAAAAAAAATTTTGAGTTTCAGTTCTAAGTATGGGGAACTCCAAAATTATTTGTTTTTTTTCTATTTTTGTGTGAAAATCTTAATGCGGTTCACAGAATACATCTACTTACCAAATTTCAACAGCATAGCTCTTATAGTTTCGGAAAAAAGTGGCTGTGACATACGGACGGACAGACAGACAGACAGACAGACAGACAGACAGACAGACAGATAGACAGACAGACAGACAGACAGACAGACAGACATGACGAATCTATAAGGGTTCCGTTTTTTAACGGAACCCTAAAAAGGCATGGTTTCCTCACGATGTTTTCCTTCACCGTTTTTGAAGCAAGTGATAATTATACAATACGCACATGAATTCGAAAAGTCAGAGGTGCGTGCCTTGGGTTCTAATTCGAGACCTATGACTTAGCAGTCCGACGGTCACACCACTAGGCAGAAGATACCTTAGCCACAGTGTGACTACCTTAAGCGCCATCTCCACGGACGAAAGAATCACGGCAATAGTTACGCTGTGCTTTCAAATTATCGCCACGATGATAATTATCGCCGTGTGGAGATTGATTCATAGTGATTCTATTGATTTTAATTTTTTGAAGTGAAAACTTATTTATGCGCGTTGGGCGTTTTTGAGATGGGACTAAACCATTGATTTTGCGACACTGTGGCGACACCAGCTTTTGACCCTTAAAAAGACATCAACGCATTGATTACCGCGGTGCCGATTTTTTTTCAAGTTTTCACTTCTGTCGGCACCCCCGGAGTGCCACTGTTAAAGTAAAACTTTTATTACATCGTCTCAAACTTTTTCGTCTGTGTGTTGCATGTCGCGTGACGGTCGGCCGCGGAGTAGGGATAAAGTGAAAGGCGCTAGTCAGAGCAGCCAACGCCAATATGGCGGCGCCTATAAAAGTTTCACTTTTACCGTAGTTTCATAAAACCACACAATCCTTTTTTTTTTTTTAATTTTTTTTTTTTTTTTTGAGGAACTCGTGGCTAAGTAATAACAGCCGCACGGGTCGATCCATCAGGTTAAGGTACGCTTGCCGGGGTTAGTCCGTGGATGGGTGACCATCTTTACATAGGTACCGAGACTCCTCCGTCCTCGGTGGATCTTTGATAGTCGTTACGGGTCGCCAGAAGCCCGAAAGTCTGACAACCAGTCTTACTGGGTTGTGGAAGTCAGATACGCAGTCGCTCCATGTAAAATACTGGTATTCAGCTGCATCCGGTTAGATTGGAAGTGGAACCCAACAAAGTTGGGAAAAGGCTAGGTAGATTGAGATTCTATTGAATTTGGTGGCACGGCGACCCTATCGCCGCGATTTTCTCGCCCGTGGAGAAGGCACCTTACAGTCGGGTAATGTCAGCGTAGTCGCAGAGCCATCATGCAGAGGCAGTCCCAAGTAGCAAAATTCTCCTATAATAATCTACTAGACACAATCTATAGGAATCTAATAGACCCTTTGACTAAGATCACTGATCTTACAACAGCATTTTATAAGACGATTATGTAAAAAAAAAACCGGCCAAGTGCGTGCCGGACCACTCACAATGAAGGGTTCCGTAGTTGGGATGAATTTATCCCAAAAACAAACTTAACTTTGTAGTTGAAAAATATGTTCTCCCATACGGAATGTATGGGAAAACATGTTTTTGCAACTGCAAAGTTAAGTTGGTCGATTATTACTCGTTAACCTGTAGAGCCTACTTAGCTGTGATAGTTTTCCTTTTAATTTTGTTATATAAACTACTGTTGTGATTTTTTTCACACACCCAAAACCAACCATTTAGCCGGCAGGGGGGGGGACACTTGACTCTAACAAAAATTAGCACTTTAAAGCTTAATATTTCGCAAACGAATCCCTGAATCCAAAAATGGTTTTCACAAACTCACAATATTTTTGAAGGACCTTTCCAATGATACCCCTCACCATGGGGTAAAAAAATAAAAAAATAAACATCACCACTTTACGTGTATGAGAGGTACCCTAAAAAAAATGTTTTTCCTAATTTTGTTTTACCACTTTGTCGGCGTAATTAATATGTATACCTATGACAAATTACAGCTTTCTAGTACTAAGGGTCTCGGAGCTAGACCGCAGACAGACAAACAGACAGACAGAGGGACATGACGAAACTATAAGGGTTCCTTGTTTACTACGGAACCCTAAAAATGAGGTGTCGGTAACAGTGTCGCAAGTTCAATTGTTTTTTCCCATCTCGATCTCGACGATCTCGTTTGGATGTTGAACCATTGGAAAGTAGTTACACTGTGCATTAGCTAGCTCAAACAAATCGTTGCCTACTAGGAATACAGGCGGATGTTATGTTACATTGTTTTGCAACATAACCCTAGAAGGAATATTATCAACTATTACTCCACTATCGCCCGATAACCCAGTTTACTACCAACTTCATGAATCAACGTCTGTCGTGAACACAATAGCTATCATTTGATTGCACCATTGCATTGTGCTAAGTGATTGTTGACGTATTATGCAGGCTGTGACAATTAAGTTTCTTTCGTAGTACTACAATTACTGCTGTAGTACTTTTTACTGCTGTGTTGTGATAATCGACCAAAGATTTATATCGTTAGATTGGTCTTCATTTAGTTCGAGCGAAAAAGTGGTCAAATTGAGACGAGTGAGCTCACACATCCTGCATGGAACGATGATACGATTTTCAATATGAGTGTTAATGAAATAGAAACCATCTTTAGACTATCCATCTGCCTAGCCTTTTCCCAACTACGTTGAGGTCGGTTTCCAGTCTAACCGGATGCAGCTGAATACCAGTATTTTACATGGAGCGACTGCCTATCTGACCTCCACAACCCAGTAACTGGGTAATACGATACCCCTTGGAAGACTGGTTGTCAGACTTTCGGGCTTCTGACGACCCGTAACGACTGTCAAAGATCCACGAATGACAGCCGGGACCAACGGCTTAGCGTGCTTTCCGAGGCACGGAGGACCACCAACCATCTTTAGACGCGGTCGGGTAAATCTAACGATTTAAATCTTTGAAATGATTGATGTTGAATTTAGCATGAGATCACCAAGCATGCAAGCGTGTTGGTAATAGCAACAGGCCATAGTGCAGTTCGCAGTCTTAAGGGGACGATAGCTGACTTTTAATGATTTTATACTGAAGATGACGTCTGAACGAGTAATGTTAGTGATTTGAAAAAAATATATGTTAAATTAGAGCATTTTTTTAATATTTTAATATAGGCATATTTTTGATTATATTTATATTACATAGTGAAATTAATTTGTAAAGTTATGTCTAACGCGGATAAAAAACTGAGAATGACGCAAAGTCCATCAGGCGTATTTTTCTAAAAACTTCACCATATTAAAGATAATTAAATTACTGATCTTTCAGTATACGTGTTTTATTAAAATACCTTTTGTTTTACGTGTAATAAATTAATAATGCGTCTAATTTGGGACAGCGCTCCTTGATGGACGAGTCCTATTACTAGCTGAACGTACGACGTGTTGCGTGAGCTCAGTACAGAACACGCAAGCTAACCATTCAAGGTCACTGTCATATATCTGCGTCTTAATAGAATAGAATACTCTTTATTATGTACACAATATGATCGACAGCACAAGAGATAAACAGCACACAAAGCGATCTTTAAAGACAACCTTTTGGATGGATTAAAGGAAGAAGGAGAGACAACACTGCAGGTAATCTGTAGTGTATCATTTACATACAATCTGATTTCGTTTAAGCTTTTCTTAGCAAATGTCATGTCAAGTGATTTAATTAGCTGTTGTTATTCGGTCAGCCGACAGTTTACATAAGTATGACATCGTGTTAGTAAGTTTGTGTTAAGCAGGATTACAAAAACCAGCGGGGTCACATGTCTTTGAATTTTTGGTTCTAGGATATGCCGGTTTCCTCATGATGTTTTCAGTCACCACATACATACTTTTGTATCCTATACTATTAAATAAGCAATATTTGTCATATCACGTTCTCGAAATCTGCTCTAAAGATTTCGATGAAAGTTGCAATATAGGGGTTTACGGGGGTAACAAATCGATCTAGCTAGGTCTTATATCTGGGAAAACTAGTTTTCTCTATTTTCACAGCCTCAGAATTGTGATACAACGTTGGTGTAGCTGGACGATATGTTTATCTATTTTCACCCGAGCAGAGCTCGGTCGACCAAGTACTGTATGTATTAAACTACGGTAGTTGCCAAGGTAAAAAAAAAGAAATTATATTTAGTCCATCTTTCAGATAATAAAAAAATATTAGACACGTATTTTTTGCTTTATCATATTAATCAAAAGTAACTTAGAAAACACGCATTAAAGTTTCAGAGTGTGGGCTCGCTACGTCACAACTCAGTATTAAATCTAGCAAGGCGTGACGTCATGCCACATTTTAACTCAATGTATCGCCGTAATCTTTTGATTACGTCAAAAAAGAAAAATACGTGTTCAATATGTTTTTTTAATCTACAAGACGGACAAAAAAAAAAATTAAAACAGGCCTATTGTTTCATTTTGTCACTTCAAAAACATTCTTTGCGTCATTTAATTTGCTCCCTAACCGGGAGCATTCGCCTGTAATGTAACGTTCAGAGTCAAGCATTACATCAGTGTAGGAGGCACCAGCCGAGCGTTACATCAGTGAGGGAGGAGAACCGAGCATTACAGTGCGCAACCTGTAATGATACAATTCCAGCATTACATCAGTGAGGGAGGCAAACCGAGCATTACAGTGCGCAACCTGTAATGGTACAATTCGAGCATTACATCAGTGAGGGAGGAGAACCGAGCATTACAGTGCGCAACCTGTAATGATACAATTCCAGCATTACATCAGTGAGGGAGGAGAACCGAGCATTACAGTGCGCAACCTGTAATGATACAATTCGAGCATTACATCAGTGAGGAAGAAGAACCGAGCATTACAGTGCGCAACCTGTAATGATTCAATTCGAGCATTACATCAGTGAGGAAGAAGAACCGAGCATTACAGTGCGCAACTTGTAATGATACAATTTGAGCGTTACATCAGTGAGGGAGGAGAACCGAGCATTACAGTGCGCAACCTGTAATGATACAATTCGAGCATTACATCAGTGAGGGAGGAGAACCGAGCATTACAGTGCGCAACCTGAATGATATAATTCGAGCATTACATCAATACGGGGGAGAAGAATCGAGCATTACATCAATACGGGGGAGGAGAACCGAGCATTACCTACAGTGCGCAACCTGAATGATATAATTCGAGCATTACATCAATACGGGGGAGAAGAATCGAGCATTACATCAATACGGGGGAGGAGAACCGAGCATTACCTACAGTGCGCAACCTGAATGATATAATTCGAGAATTACATCAATACGGGGGAGAAGAATCGAGCATTACATCAATACGGGGGAGGAGAACCGAGCATTACCTACAGTGCGCAACCTGAATGATATAATTCGAGAATTACATCAATACGGGGGAGAAGAATCGAGCATTACATCAATACGGGGGAGGAGAACCGAGCATTACCTACAGTGCGCAACCAGAATGATATAATTCGAGAATTACATCAATACGGGGGAGAAGAATCGAGCATTACATCAATACGGGGGAGGAGAACCGAGCATTACCTACAGTGCGCAACCAGAATGATATAATTCGAGAATTACATCAATACGGGGGAGAAGAATCGAGCATTACATCAATACGGGGGAGGAGAACCGAGCATTACCTACAGTGCGCAACCTGAATGATACAATTCGAGCATTACATCAGTGAGGGAGGTGAACCGAGGATTACAGTGCGCAGTGTCAGTAATAATATTGAATCTGTATCGTTACATTACAGGCGAATGCTTCTGGTGAGGGAGCAACTTTACGTTGTCGAGGCAACAAATTTTTCAAACATTATGAAGCATTGGATTAGGAGTTTCCTTCAAAATCCATCGGATAGTGAAAGAGTGTGGTGGATACGCAATTGGAGTGCTGGTGTGAATCTCATTCGTTGCTAACCACTGTGGTTGCTAGATGCATCTTTACTTTATTCACAAGAATATTATGAAGAAGCCATCAGCGTACTTACATCAAAATAAGTACCAAATATTCTTCTCTTCGTGTGGTTAGGTACTAACCAGTACCCTAATTGCGTAACTTATTTTCGTAAACGATTTATGGGACCGTTCAAGTATTACTTAAGCACTATAAGGGGGCGGGGGGTCTATGCTTTGCTTACTTTTGATGACATGGGGGGTGGAGGGGTCTAGATGGTGATTATGTCAGCAGTAATTATTTACTTTTTTACACATATGGCAACCCACACAGTGTCTATGTTTGAAAACGAAACGCATATTCGGGGATTCCCACAAATAATGAATACGTTTAAGTACTCGTTTAGAACCGAGTAGGGGAATTACCGCGTGCTATTTACTTGTCTAAATTTCTTCCGTCAACCTATTGCTCATAAATCAATAAAAAAATAGAATACTTACATTAAAAGAAAAATGCATATACCAATGTTTACGTAAGCATGGGAGGGGGGGTAAGAGCTTTGCTTACTTTTGCTGACAAGGGGGAGGGGGGGGTAAATAATTGTAATAAATCTGCTTACGTAATACTTGAACGGCCCCTTATAACTAATTTGTTTCATTTGGACAGTTCAACAACATTCATTGCGTTATTTACGTTGTTGAGCAGATTTTTTTTTCTAACGTATGTAGCAATGGATTAGCAATCTGTTTAAAATCGAAACAGATTGTTATTGATCGTGTATTACGCAATTAGGGTACTGGTGTCAGAGTTTTAAAGCCGCCCATGGGCCTCAGACTTATTGTGGGCCTAGTACCTAATAAGAAAGAAGTTTAAACTCCCTTAATAATGATTTAATAATTAATATTTTAGCCACTCTGGTAGCTAAATACATCTTTACTTTATTCACAAGGATATATGAAGAAGCCATCAGCGTACTTACATCAAAATAAATATCTAATAAGGAAGGAGTTCAAACTTCCATTATAACGATTTATAATTAATATTTCGTAACAAGCCTATTCAAAATCCAATCAGAACCGTATAAAAATTAGCTCAGCCGTTCGCGAGATAAACACATTTAAACGAGCTGACAGAAACTATGATTTATAATGTCAGTGAGCACATTAATCATTAGTACATGCCTATTTAATGTTAAGGTTAATTAATGAACGTTTAACAGCTTCAGTAATCGAAATAATATAACCGAAGATGTTATTAGCAAATGGTGCCGATTCCCTTGTCTACAAACTAAACTAAATTTAAGTTTAGTGCATCTTTTTCTTTCTATTTTATTAAGAAAAAGACAGAAGATAAATTTTAGTTTTTTCCTGTCAAATTAATCAGCGCTTGACGTAAATTGACGTAATTTTAGTAGGCAAGTTTTTAATCACGTCTAAACTTGTATGGAGTAGTGACAGGCGCTGATTAATTTGACAGGACTAAACTAAAATTTATCTTCTGTCCTTTTCTTAATGAAATAGAAAGAAAAAGATGCACTGAACTTAAATTTAGTTTGTGAACAAGGGAATCGGCACCAATGTCTTCATAGTTTATGGTTTTCCGGGTAAGTAATTGTTTTCAAGGTTTTCAATTTTTTATGTGAAAACTTCTTTAGGCGCGTTGGGCAATTTTGAGATGGGAAAAAACAATTGAACTCGCGACACTGTTACCTACCATTCCGCAGCAGGAGACGCCCTGGGCGTCGGGAATCACGCGAAGATTTCCGGCCACCGTAGGCGCGGGCTTGCGGACGGTGAGCAATGGGTAGCTCGCCGTCCGATAAGGACCAAGCCCGGGTCGACGGCGCGTTGTGTTCCACGCGCGCCTCAAAGAGATGTCAGCAGAATTGACGGGGTCCGCTAGGGCCAATGCCTGCCGGGGGTTCGAAGAGAACCGATAGGGACATCGTGGCCCCCTGGCAACACGGCAACTGAAGGAACACGGGTGGGTTTTAGTCAGTAAGAGTCTGACACGCCCTCCCGCTCCGCCCAGAGCGGGAGAAGTTATTTGATGATTTCCCACCCAAAAAAAAAAAAAAAAAACCGTTACCATTACCGACACCTCATTAAAAGTATTTTTTGCACAATTTGTTCAAGTTTTCACTTCTGTCGGCACTACCAGAGTGTCACTGTTATTTTTTTTTTAAGTGAAAACTTCTTTAGGCGCGTCGGGCATTTTTGAGATGGGACTAAACCATTGATTTCGCGACACTGTAACGGAATTTACCGACACCGTGGAGTAAAAGACATCAACGCTTTGATTACCGCGGTGCCGATTTTTTTCCAGTTTTCCCTTCTGTCGGCACTCGCGGAGTACCACTGTATTTTTTTTGCGGATCTGTTGTGGCTCAGTGGTAACTCGACTTACAAGTTGTAAGTCGTAGGTTCGCAACCTGACAGGCGCTTTACTTCGTGTAATTTATTTCATTACTCATGCAATCTAGAATCTGCATAGCAGACTAGTATTTAACCTAGATTCAGCAATATGACGAGAATGTACTCTGTGGCAGTATTGATTTATATACTGGAGCTCTCCAATGGCCGCCAGCCGCCTGGCATTCCCGCTGGGAATACCAGGGTCACAGGGATCGGTAGGAATTCTTTACGGAAATATTTCCTTTATTCCGTTTTGCGAGGTGCTTATTATATGGTAGCTATGGCTAAGGAGCGTTGCTGGTAATTCAATGGATTCCATAATATTATATGAGAGCAGTGATAGCCTATTTGTAACAGTTAACTTGAGAGTTGGGTCGTAGGTTCGCGCTTTACTTTGTGTAAATTATATCATCACCACTGCTCTCAAAAGCTAAGGGCTGAGGGGCTTGTGGCTAAGTAATAACAGCTGCACAGGTCGATCGATCAGGTTAAGCTACGCTTGTCGCGGTTGGTCCGTGGATGGGTGACCATCTTTACATACCAAGTCCCCTCCGTGCCTCGGAAAGCACGTTAAGCCGTTGGTCCCGGCTGTCATTTGTAGATCTTTGACAGTCGTTACGGGTAGTTAGAAGCCCAAAAAGTCTGACAACCAGTCTTACCAAGGGGTATCGTGTTACCTAGTCACTAGGTTGTGGAGGTCAGATAGGCAGTCGCTCCATGTAAAATACTGGTATTCAGCTGCATCCGGTTAGACTGGAAGCCGACCCTAACATAGTTGGGAAAAGGCTAGGCAGATGATGACCACTGCTCTCAAAACGGTGAAGGAAAACATCGTGAGGAAACCGACATGTCTTAGAACAAAAAATTCGAAGACGTGACATTTACCAACCCGCACTGGACCTGCGTGGTGGATTATGGCCAACTGCCTCTAACAGACAGGAGGACCGTATCCCAGCAGTGGGAACATTTTAGGCTGATTATGATATGTAGCAAGAAAGCTTCCAAAAAGTTTTCAGCACAGAATGCATCAGTGCAGGGGTTGTAAATTTCGACCAGCGACTTCCAACCGGTGACAGCATCCTTTTACTTTGAGAACATATTTATAGTAACGTGTTGAACTGGTGATTGAGACAAGCTCCTTGACCGTTCATTGTAGCGTTAAAATTATAATAAGGAGGTCGTCTTTTACCAACGGCAGTGGGGCCAGACCTGATGGTGTAAGTGTAACACATCGTTGAATGGTGACAAAACAAATAAGCCGTGGCAGCTAAGAGATGACCAGTCCCAAATAAAAAAAAAAAAGTGGTGGCACTCCGGGAGTGCCGACAGAAGTGAAAACTTGAACAAGATCGCCTTGGTGGAAGAAAAATACTTGCATAGAACATTGATCCGTAACGTAATATAAATAAAGAGCACAATTGCCTTTACAAAACCTTTAAAGTAAAAATACTTGCATAGAACATTGATCCGTAACATAATAGAAATATAGAGCACAATCGCGTTTACAAAAATAAGGTGTCGTCATGGTGTCGTGAAATCAATGGTTTAGTCTACTGACGGCGCCCGTTCACGAATTTAACGCATAGATCAGCACCATTCAACTCAACCATTTTGAAGGGAACTTAATGATCCAAAACACACGCCACCACTAGCGAGACATTTGAGTGAGCATTGACATTAAGAGCTGAACAATAAATCAGAAAAAGTGAAATACTGCAAAAAACCCACTTTTAACATAACATAACATCATGCCTAGTTTCCCCGAAGGGTTGGGCAGAGGTGGCCCCGTAGCAAGTACACCCACATTTCGCCAGTTATGTTTAAGTCCCATGTAATAGGGGGCGAGCCTATTGCCATCAACCGGGCACAAATCCAGACTCCGAGCTGCTACTGCGAAATTTCTGATAGAAAAACCCAAAATCACTTTGCCCGACCCGGGAATCGAACCCAGGACGTCGTGCCACCCACTTTTAAATCTCAATAAAAGCCCAAAAAGATCATTTGCATAGACATTAGCAGAGCAGGAAGCGAAACAAACAGTTAAAACTGGCGCTAACTAGAAGGTAAACATTCGCACGGGCGGATTGGTTAGCGGTGCGCTGTCAAATAATCTTGCGCAATGTTTAGGAGCTTATTGATGTTTTGTTAAGAGGAATTTTTGATGATCACATACATCCTTGAAATACCACATAACAAACATTCAATCTGCCTAGCCTTTTCCTAACTATGTTGGGGTCGGCTTCCAGTCTAACCGAATACAGCTGAATACCAGATGGAGCGACTGCCTATCTGACGTCCACAACCCAGTAACTCGATAATACGATACCCCTTGGTAAGACTAGTTGTCAGACTTTCGGGCATCTGACGACCCGTAACGACTGTCAATGATCCAGGAATGACAAGGGCAGACCCTGAGAATTTTCTCATGAAAAAATCACTTTGCACGACCCGCAAATCGAACCCAACATTCCCGCGCTCATCAGTGCCAGATGAGGTTGGGATTACTAACTCTTATCAGCCAACAACAAGTCGAGAAAGTTGTTATTTAAATCGTCAATAATTTGAATCTCAATACCGTACTTAACTATAAAGAAGTATTTTCTCATAGAACGTATTCTATTCAAGCGAAGATATGGTTATCTATGTAACAAACTTAACACATTATCAAACAAAACCATGGACACACCATTGCATCTTCCTCAGAGGATGACAGCAATTTTCTACCAACGGCCAGGTACAAACGGAATAACCAAATTACTTCCAACGATGAACAGTTACCTACACAACAACTTGTATATTGTAAGTATGTACGTCCTCAGTACTGTCTTCCTATGTCCTATAAATACGTACGGTCAAATCTGACATCAGTTCAGTCAAGCGTCAGTTGAACGTTGACAAGATACCGAGAATTTTCCTTTTTAGGGTTCCGTAGTAAACAAGGAACCCTTATAGTTTCGTCATGTCCGTCTGTCTGTCTGTCTGTCCGCGGTCTAGCTCCAAGACCCTTAGTACTAGAAAGTTGTAATTTGGCATAGGTATACATATTAATTACGTCGACAAAGTGGTAAAACAAAATTATGAAAAACATTTTTTTTCAGGGTACCTCTCATACACGTAAAGTGGTAATGTTTATTTTTTTATTCTTTTACCCCATGGTGAGGGGTATCATTGGAAAGGTCCTTCAAAAATATTGTGAGTTTGTGAAAACCATTTTTGGATTCAGGGATTCGTTTGCGAAATATTAAGCTTTAAAGTGCAAATTTTTGTTAGAGTCAAGTGTCCCCCGTAAGTTTCCCCCTGCCGGCTAAATGGTTGGTTTTGGGTGTGTGAAAAAAATCACAACAGTAGCTTATATAACGAAATTAAAAGGAAAACTATCACAACTAAGTAGGCTCTACAGGTTAACGAGTAATAATCGACCAACTTAACTTTGCAGTTGCAAAAACATGTTTTCCCATACATTCCGTATGGGAGAACATATTTTTCAACTACAAAGTTAAGTTTGTTTTTGGGATAAATTCATCCCAACTACGGAACCCTTCATTGTGCGTGGTCCGACACGCACTTGGCCGGTTTTTTGCCTCTAGTACCATTAACAGTTCCATAATGGAACTACTTATGTTCTTTTTAAAATCACTAGTTCCATTTTAAGACGCAAATATATGACAGTGACCTTGAATGGTTAGCTTGCGTGTTCTGTACTGAGCTCACACAACGCGTCGTACGTCCAGCCAGTAATAGGACTCGCCCATCAAGGAGCGCTGTCCCAAATTAGACGCATTACTAATTTATTACACGTAAAACAAAAGGTATTTTAATAAAACACGTATACTAAAAGATTGATAATTTAATTATCTTTAAAATGGTGAAGTTTTCAGAAAAATACGCTTCATAGATTTTGCGTCATTCTCAGTTTTTTATCCGCATTAGACATAACTTTACAAATTAATTTCACTATGTAATATAAACAAAATCAAAAATATGCCTATATTAAAATATTAAGAAAATGCTCTAATTTAACATATATTTTTTCCAAATCACTAACACTACTCGTTTAGACGTCATCTTCAGTATAAAATCATTAAAATTCAGTTATCGTCCCCTTAAAAGAATCTGAAAATGGAACTAATGTTGAATTTTGTATCACTAGTTTCACATTATTATTTTAGGCACTTGTGAATTTTTTTAAGGGTGTAAAAACACTAGAGGTAAAAACACTTGAGATTTTATAGTTATATTCAATTTTTTTTTTTTAATGGAACTAGATTTTAAAAAAACATCAGTAGTTCCATCATGTGGTGTTAGTGGCAACGAAGGAGAATTTTGCCTGTATTAGTTTCGCTTAGTTATGCTGTGACGGCACGTATATCGCCACATACGAACTACACATCACACTGACGTCACGCGAGCGATCACGTCGGGGTCACCAGTATAGAGGTATGAGGAACAGGGTGTAAAGTTCACTCATCCTCTATCCTCTATATATAAATAAACCAAAGAAACGATGGATGGACTGTGTGAAAGAAGTATGGAAGAAAGAGCCATGTTGCGATGATCACAAATAAATTTGGATATGGACAGGAGAATGATAATGAAGACTTTAGATGGAATATCCACGATTAACAACATGAACACACACTACAAAACACATACACACACACACACCCCAATACACATACACACACCCCCACACTACAATACACACACATACTCCTTTTGTGTATATATTTTTTTGTATAAGTTAATTGTATTTTTGTTTAGAATTTATTCAAAATTTAATTGTAAGTAAAAAGAACTATCCTAGTTGGTCCGGAGGAAGGTGATGACATTCGTGATACAGGGTAATCCTAGTACGAGTGCCAAAGCACTCCTTTGACACCTACGTGCTCATTACATAAGACCAAATTTGTATTTAAGGAGATTTACTGTACCCATTATTATAGTAATAAAGATTTTTTACATTTATAAACTCATTTCAATACCTACAAAGTGTAACGTTAAATGCGTAAAACCTGAAAATTGTTTGATTAGAATAACGAGCAGAATCAACTGAATCACTTTTTAATATAGGTCACATTTTTCAAAAAAATCTTCATTCAAAACTTTGCCGTGTCTATTTATTAATAGGTCAAGCCATCACATGCTCAAACCCGCCAGAATAGGTAAACAAACACAAATTGTTATCGACCAATTTAAATTTTCTCATACATCATCTGCCTAGCCTTTTCCCAACTATGTTGGGGTCGGCTTCCAGTCTAACCGGATGCAGCTGAATACCAGTATTTTACATGGAGCGACTGCCTATCTGACCTCCACAACCTAGTGACTAGGTAACACGATACACCCCTTGGTAAGACTGATTGTCAGACTTTTTGGGCTTCTAACTACCCGTAACGACTGTCAAAGATCTACAAATGACAGCCGGGACCAACGGCTTAACGTGCTTTCCGAGGCACGGAGGGGACTTGGTATGTAAAGATGGTCACCCATCCACGGACCAACCGCGGCAAGCGTGATCGATCGACCCGTGCAGCTGTTATTACTTAGCCACAAGCCCCTTCTCATACGTGGGATAATAATAGCTTTTATTTCAATGCAAATACGAATCTTACGAACTAAAACAGCATATAAAACCTTTACAATTTTTAAGCTATTGCATAGCTTTTATCGCGGGCTTTGAGCGCGGCGACCGAATCCAGAAATTCCGTAACGTAACGAAAATAAAACCTAACACCCCCCACTCCGCCTACCATGTAATGCCGGTTCCCATGACAACGTGATGTTGTCATGGGAACGTAATTTTTATTTTATGTCATCACGTCATCATCCCAAGTGTAGCGTTGACAAATAGGAAGTATGGAGGTTACAAATGCTATGCAATAGCTTTACCGCGGCAGTCCCCGAGTGCCACACGTTTTTATTTTTTAATGATTTTTTTTCTCTCTGAAATAGGTCAATTGAATTAAAAATCAGTTGTGGTCTGATTTTTTGCGCATTTAACGTTACACGTTGTATATAATTCATACAATATTATTTAGGTACAGTCCTTCGTGACATTGAACTACATACAAAAACATTATCTAAATATTATATTTCCTGTTAGTACGATAAGCTTGTTACTGTGAAGTCATCGGTAATTGCATTAGGTACTATAGCATGAATAAAGTGACGTCAGGTTCGAATTAAAAAGAGAGATAAAAAGCTAAATCATAAGAGTCAGTTCACACCGACACGTGACGCGAAGCGACGCTGCCTTTGCTGTGACTTGAAGATAGTGATACAAAATATAACTTTATTTACTACACAAAAAGATACACATTTAATTAATATAATTCGAAAATGTCGCAAAGCAAAGCTACCAAACAAAAAAACAGTGGCACTCCGGGAGTGCCGACAGATGTGAAAACTTGAATAAGATCGCCTTGGTGGAAGAAAAATACTTGAATAGAACATTGGTCCGTAACCTCATCTAAATAAAGAGCACAATTGTGTTTACAAAAATGAGGTGTCGGTAACGGTGTCGCGAGTTCAATTGTTTTTTCCCATCTCAAAAATGCCCAACGCACCTCAAGAAGTTTTCACTTCAAAAATCAATTCATAATTGGCGGAGTAATCGCATAACAAACAGAAAAAAAAACTAACAGTTGAGAACCTCCTCCTTTTTGAAGTCGGTTAAAAATAAAGTTTATCACTAGTTCATGAACTATCTGTAGCACTAAATTTGGTCCGCCGAGATCCAACTAGTTCATCTATGATCTAACATTAGGTATTCTAGAATCAGTCGGAACTAAATCAAGAAAAAAAGAAAGAAAAATAAGTTTATTTGTCACAGAAACACGTGCATAAAAGAAGAGAAAAATATTATAAAACAATAGATTTAAATATAATCACGAGCACAAAACAGAAATATGCGGCAGCTGCTGGCACGTCATGACTGTGACAAGAAGGCTTCCACTCAGCATGATTTTCAGTGGTCACCCGAAAAAGTCGTACGGAAACTAAGTTAGGTTTAATGAATTAAATATAAATAGATAACAAAATAAAGTGTAAGTACTTATAGTATTTTCCCAACTCATAAACTCACTCATAATATACGATGGTGTGTTGATGTCAAGTTCATTAAACCGGGAAGAGCTATTTTAATCCTCATACACTCGGCGTGGTTTTATTATAGCAGCTGTTGTGGCCACGTGTTTGCCAACAAATGGAATAGTGAGAATTTTTATGAGAATCGTGACGAAGCGATTGCTAGTGACAGTATTTTGAATAGGGATGTAACGATTCCAATTCCTATGCCGATATATCGGCATCGCTGATTGTATACAAATAATACAACCGATATATTGGCATCGCCGATTGTATACAACCGATATATCGGCATCGCCGATTGTATACAACCGATATATCGCCATCGCCAGTTGTATACAACCGATATATCGGCATCGCCGATTGTATACAACCGATATATCGGCATCGACGATTGTATACAACCGATATATCGGCATCGCCGATTATATACATCCGATATCAAACAATTCGAAAAGCGTTTGAAACGAAGACGCGCGCGCAACATTGTGGCTCCGTCGTCCTAGGCGGGACTGCCGGTAGAGCCGCGCAGCGCCTGCTTAGTGACATGGCAACACGGCAAACGAGTGTTTTTATCAGTGGAGCGGAACGAAACGCATACGTTGTTCTGAGATCGCATTACCGAAAAGAGAAAGTTTTGAAAAAGGGCACTTTTTCAAAACGAAACAAACATTTTCCCAAATATCGCGGCGAAAATAAATCTTCGGAGTAGACAGACTTAATACTTCAAAGTGCATACCTACAATCCGTTCACATATCCTGAATTCAATTGTCACATTCTGGCGCTCCTACCTCCACTGCAGTGTTTGAAGTTCAGCCAAGTAATGCTTTACATTTAACACCTCATGCTGCGATAAATTTTATGTTTTCACTCATTATAAGTTACGTTACATAAATTCACATATCAGCCGGTAGATCTTTACCGTAAAATATGGGGCTGAGGAAACTGCTTAAGGCCGTTTTTCTACCACACCGTGAACGGGGACGTCAATCAACGAGAAAGAGATTACTACGCCGAAGTAGCAACAGTAGTGTGTGTGTGTGTGTTTGTTTGTGTGAAGGGGTGTGTGGGTGTGTATGTTTGTTTGTAGGTAGGGGTGTGTAGGTGTGTGTGGGGTGTGTGTAGAGGTCTGTGGGTGTGTCTCATTATGTTGTGTTGTATGCCTTTTTGTCTGTGCTAAATAAATGTATTTTCGTTCTTTCTTTTCTTTCTTAACATAATATTACAATACTACTTTGGCTAAGTAATAACAGCCGCACAGGTCGATCTAACAGGTTAAGCTACGCTTGACGGGGTTGGTCCGTGGATGGGTGACCATCTTTACATACCGAGACTCCTCCGTGCCTCGGAAAGCACGTCAAGCCGTTGGTCCCGGCTGTCATTTGTAGATCTTTGACAGTTGTTACGGGTCGTCAGAAGCCCGAAATTCTGACAACCAGTTTTATCAAGGGATATCGTGTTACCATAGTACCTAACTGGGTTGTGGAGGTCAGATAGGCAGTCGCTCCATGTAAAATACTGGTATTCAGCTGCTTCCGGTTAGACTGGAAGCCGACCCCAACATAGTTGGGAAAAGGCTAGGCAGATGATATGACTTTACCACTGCTGGGGCAAATGGCTCATTTTTTTTTTCTTCACAGACATTATGGTATCGATATCTAAACATGATAAAACAAAAGAAAACAGATTTTCTCAACTGATACTTCCAATAATAACACTACTAGCGGTCGTTGACCCAAAAACAAAAAGCTTGCTAATTTTATTATTTTATTTTTTTGTTTTTAGAACGCATGTCTGCGGAATTTCGCTAGCTAATTTTATTTGACACCAAACAACGCAACAAATAGGCAACAAATTACAAGCATTTAATTTACATGTGCAAGTTATAGTTTGTCATGATTTCCAAATATTAATAAGATTTTTAGTGATTTTAAATACTAAATATAAAATTAGAAGTATGTGAATTGCCACAAATGATTTTTGTATCAGTGTAATCATGAAGTTTAAAAGTATCTCATTTGACAGTTACCGTAAAAGTACTGGTTTTATAACGGAACGGAATGGAAACATGATGTTCGGAGCGTCGCTTAGCTTCTAAGTTAGTTCGGTTCGAGCCTCGAAATCTAAAGGTTGTCTTCAAGAAGTCTAAAGTCTAACGTTATTATAATATTGAGTACCTAATTGAATAGTTTGTTAAATATTGCTAAAAGTACCTATACCAACTTTGTATATGCGCAAGAATATAAATATAGAAATATTAGTATTGAAATGGTGTAGTATTATAAGTTCGACACATCGCAAACATCAACTGCTAAACATAGATCTTCAATGCCCTGATTCGCTCAGTACAAAACCTGACAAAATACACTTGATTGACTATGAAGAATCGGGAAATATTATTCTCCATTTGAAATAAGATTAGACATTTAAACAAACCTTTTTTACAGTCCGTTCAACTGATTTTGACTTCTATACCGTAGGTATAAGGATGGCATTAAAAGCAAAAAAGTGGTTACAATACCAATTGTTTACTGCAGCTGCCATTTGTCATGCCACCAACGCAACAGAAGTCAAAATCGGTTGAACGGACTGTTAAAAATGTTTGTTTAAATGTTTAATCTTATTTCAAATTGAGTATAGGTGATTATTCTATTGTCCTAAAAAAGGCTCCCAGATGTTGGCTCCCCTACCATTCTATAAATAATAGGGGAGTCAGTGATGTAGAAGTCGGAGCATCGTAATTCTTTTAAAGTACCTACCTTACCTACTTACAATCAAGTATCGGCCAATATCGAACACCTTGTTACGATAAGTTTAATAGGTGCACTCTCCGATATGTTCTGTCAATATTAAACATGGGCTTGTTCTTCAATATGCGGCATTCATTGATATTTTATTGTTGCTGATTTGTGATCGTTTATTTATTTATTTCACGATATCGGTGGATGCTATTGGAAGAGCAGTGATAGCCTAGTGGTGTGACCGTCAGACAGCCAAGTCATAGGTCTTCAGTCCGAACCCAAGGAACGCATCTCAGACTTTTGGATTCATGTGCGTATTGTATAATTATCACTTGCTTCAAAAACGGTGAAGGAAAACATCGTGAGGAAACCGGCATGCCTGAGAGATATTTCTCGACGGCATGTGAAGTCAAGTCAGAGGCCCATGGGCGGCTTTAAAACTCTCGACACCAGGATAGTCACTGACCACACGAAAAGAAGACTGGTCATAAAAATATTTTAGTCCTATGTCCCAAAACAATCTCCTTTTTATGGCTTTGTTCATCATCATCATCGGCCGGCAGTCAACTACTGGACATAGGCCTCTCCAATTGCACGCCATTCAGCTCGATTCAGCCACCGTGCGAAGATCGTCGCTCCACCTAGCCCGAGGGCGTCCTACCTTACGTTTGCCGATTCGCGGTCTCCACTAAAGAATACGTCTACCCCAACGGTCATCGGTTCTACGGCTAATATCACCGACCCATTGCCATTTCAGCTTGCTTATTCTGTGAGCTATGTCGACAGCTTTGCCGGAACATCGCGTTCCGGATTCGATCCCTCAGGGAGATTCCAAGCTAGCCCGTTCCAAAGCTCGCTGAGCGACCTTGAATATATGGACTAGCCGTACCGTGACTGCCTCGTTTCGACTGTGGTAGAAGTATCCAACACTATTTATCTTAGGTTTGGTCGGATATAATGAACTGAGGGTCAGGAGGCAACTCACACTTGTTACATAAATCTTTAAGATAATTAGAGGGAAGATACACAATGTGGATATATTGCGAAGGGTGGAACTGTTCGTGCCAGACGGGTATGTGGGTCGTCGTCGTCAGCCGCGGTTGCTGGCGGTACCGCGCGCGCGAACTAATTTGCTGCATGAGGCGCCGCTGACAACCGCGCTCCGCACTCTCAACCTCATTGCTGATGACGTCGACATATTCTGTAGTGCTTTGGGTGAATTTGAAAGTATAGCTACCTATAGAATTTGTTATGGTACAAGTAGTGGAACTATTTAATTATTAAGTGTACTGCTATATCGCATTGGGTCTAGCCTGTAAGGACATTTGTGTTTGGAGTGAATAAATAAATAAAAAATCTGGGCAGTAGTTTGATTGACGTCCTTATCAGTCAACACGTAAGTAATATCAATTGGTTTTATGATCAAACACTCATCGTCAATTTCATCATCACTTATGTTACTCAATCACGCACACCTACTTTTATCTGCTGAACGGATTTAGATGAAATTTTGCTAACTGATGGACAATGTGCTGGATTAACACATCGAACACCTTTTATCCGAGTTAATTACCTCATATTCCTGCCACACATTCGTCGAGTAGCATGGGAAGTAGCGAGGAAAGGAGGAAGAGATGTAGTGTGGCAACTGGCAACATTACTCGTCATGCCGCACGTAATGTTCCTCGTCATGGCTACTGCTCCTTGTTTTGTCGGTTTTTGGGAGCGAGTCAAAGGACCTAGTGCGAAGCGTCGCGATTAATTGCGCGAGTAGAACAGTGTGTGGGCAGAGAGTGCAACATCGCGGCAGCGCGAGGAGCAGAGCGATGAGCAGCGCGAGGAGCATGGTGTGGCAGGGGCATTAGGATGCGATTGAATTCACGGGCAACAGCTGATAATATGTAGTAAGTCCACAGTTTTGATACATAAACTACGCATCAAAGACCTGATTTCACACAAATCCTTCATCGCGCAATTAAAGTTTACCGCGCTTCCCCTACATCAATTGTTGGGCAGTTGACACAGAAACAATACCTGTCTGGTCGGAGGATCCTCCCTTTTCTATAGAGGATAAGTGAACTTTACATCCTGTTCCTTATACCTCTAAATATCAATGATGTGTCCTTTTCCCTTTTCCCAACTATGTTGGGGTTGGCTTTCAGTCCAACCGAATACCAGTATTTTACATGGAGCGACTGACCCAGATGAGTAAAGTCCTTTACTCTTAGCCTGAACTTCAACCATAATTTAATAAATTATATGGTAAGATGAGTTTCATACAATAGTATGACTGTACTATCGCAGTAATAACAATTTGTCGTAGCACATAACACTTCAACGTTATCTGGGTATAAATCTCATTCAACGGCGCTTGGCACTTTACCACAGATCTTCATACGTTTATTTATGATTGTAAGTATATGGTCAGAGGACTAACATATGGGAGCCTACTCTCCGAGTCCGTCAATGAAGATACAGGCCCGTCCGAAAGTAGTTCGAAATTTCCGAGTGAAAGAAAGAAAGAAAACAAAGAAAAAGTATTTATTGAGACTCGCACAGGAAATCACAAATTTAACTAAAACACACTCATTAAAACATTATTAAAAATATATAAAAAAAACGTGTGGCACTCGGGGACTGCCGCGGTAAAGCTATTGCATAGCATTTGTAACCTCCATACTTCCTATTTGTCAACGCTACACTTGGGATGATGACGGATGATGACATAAAACAAAAATTACGTTCCCATGACAACATCACGTTGTCATGGGAACCGTCATTACATGGTAGGCGGAGTGAGGGTGTTAGGTTTTTTTCGTTACGGAATTTCTTGATTCGGTCGCCGCGCTCAAAGCCCGCGATAAAAGCTATGCAATAGCTTAAAAACAAAGTAAAATTAAAATATAAAAGCAGAAAGTCCTGTACGAGGCCAAAAGGCTCTTATCTCAGCAACCCTACACCCGATTAATTATCTTTTTCGGACGGGCAAAAACACATCGGGAGTAGGGACAACTGTCAAATCGTGGTGTCATTCATTCTTACATCGGGCCCCAAATTAATCTTATATCCGTAGATGATACAGATTAGGAATCGCCCGTAATTCGGCCAAAACTACGGATTTCATGCTTAGGAAGAACTCCTTTTTATTTTATTTTTGGGTGGGAAATTATCAAATAACTTCTGCCGCTCTGGGTGGAGCGGGAGGGCGTGTCAGACTCTTACTGACTAAAACCCACCTGTGGCCACGATTTCCCTTTCGGCTTTATTCGCAACTCCGGCAGGCATTGGCCCTAGCGGACCCCGTCAATTCTGCTGACATCTCTTTGAGGCGCGCATGGAACACAACGCGCCGTCGACCCGGGCTTGGTCCTTATCGGACGGCGAGCTACCCATTGCTCACCGTCCGCAAACCCTAGGGAGACATCCTGGATCGGGATATTGCATCTGCATGGCTAACCGCGAATTATTTTCCATCTTGCGAACAGCTAACCAAATGTACCGCTTTCGAGTGATGTTCATTGGTCATTCCAAGACCATTCTAGCTTCGTGATTAGTGGTTTCACAAATAAATTGCCTATTGTCAGTATACGGAATAGTCCAAAAACAAATTCATCTAGGACGAAAATTTCCGTTTTAACACAGTCTTTTTTTTTTTTGGGTGGGAAATCATCAAATAACTTCTCCCGCTCTGGGCGGAGCGGGAGGGCGTGTCAGACTCTTACTGACTAAAACCCACCCGTGTTCCTTCAGTTGCCGTGTTGCCAGGGGGCCACGATGTCCCTATCGGTTTTCTTCGAACCCCCGGCAGGCATTGGCCTTAGCGGACCCCGTCAATTCTGCTGACATCTCTTTGAGGCGCGCGTGGAACACAACGCGCCGTCGACCCGGGCTTGGTCCTTATCGGACGGCGAGCTAACAGTCTGAAGTGACAACCCATGTTATAAACATCGAAATAAAAAACCAACAAACAAAAAAAAGAGAAAAAAAAACGTGTGGCACTCGGGGACTGCCGCGGTAAAGCTATTGCATAGCATTTGTAACCTCCATGACAACATTACGTTGTCATGGAAACCGTCATAACATGGTAGGAAGAGTGGGGGGTGTTAGGTTTTATTTTCGTTACGTTACGGAATTTCTATTCAGTCGCCGCGCTCAAATCCCGCGATAAAAGCTATGCAATAGCTTAAAAACCAACACCTCTCGTAGGTGTCGCAAAATGACCCTTCTTTATAGGACTCCAGATTACTGTAATTCCTTCCAATATTGACGTAAAACTATTAAATATTTAGCTAACGTCATCATTACTGATAGTTTCTGATCCTCTATGGAGTCTTCGTTGCGACAAGGCACATAAATCCATGTGGTATATTCAATACTTGATATCTTTATAAATTGTAACCTATGTTACTCAGTGATTGATAACATAGCATTATGTTTCCTTCAAAACATAACATTTGATTGAAGAAGCAGTCTTAAATTCTACCTTTAATAATAAGAATAACGTACCTTCATTTCCTCTTTTTCATTACCTGTGTAGACTTTCACCATGGCAAGACTCGCGGTGATTTCAATCTGTCACTTGTCAAGTGTCAATCATAGCGTCTAAAAATTTTGCCGCCAACGTACGGAAAAATTTTCTCTCGTTAATTTTCTATAAAAAATTGTAAAGTTTCAGGTAAAACTTTATAGAAAGTGAATAATAGTGCTTGTGGTAAGTCATATATAGTGTTACGCTGATCGTTAAGTCAGTGAAATGCCGAAATGGAGATCGAAAGATCATATTACTTGAAAGTGTCGCCGGTACCTGCGGCAACCGTTCGCGTTTGTAGCGAACGACAGCAGCGATCAGCGATTCTCGTAAGTGCGATAGTGGTGAAGAACGCTCTTTATCCCCGGAGGAAGAAGGCACCCATTCTCACCGCCGAACTACGGCTAAGAGATCGAAACGATTTCCTGCAAGTCGGACTTATTGAATGAATAGCCAAGTAAGTGTTAAATCTGATAAAATAGACACAATTTCGACATTATATCACTAACCTTACTCAGAAACAGGTCAGTGGGTCGTCTTAGGGGCGGATATAAACTTCTAAACTGCTTCTTGCTAATATCTATTTCAGAAGCGCATGGTTGTTTTCTAAACAATCCGGTCGTGTCTAAAGAGACAGAAATAATACAACTTAAAAGATTTCAGTGTAAACTATGATGATTAGGTAGTAATTCCCAAAGCAACAATAGAAGACGAGCTAGAACTACTCAAGCAGTTTTTGACATTCCACCATAAAAGCAATCCGTTATACTATAGGAAGGGCCGTATGCTCCCAGCCCATGTGTTTCATACACTGAATTAGAATACTTATGCCACTAAACACAACTATGGACTATTTGGCCCTGCGGAGGGAGTTTTGTCTGGGATCTCCAATGGAGGTCTAGCGCAAATGGAGCTAGCTGCTAAAGCAAGGTTCACAGGGACTTGTTAATTGGGCAGCAACCTACCCACTGATATTGTATCCGACTTTCCCTTTTTGAAGTAGTTCAAACACCCATCCAGAAGTGTATTAAAATTGTTAGAGTGCAACACTATCATGTGGTATGCAGTTGTTACATTAAAAAGGTTCAGACACCTCTTATGAACTCTAATCTGCAATTATTAAGATATTAAAATTACTAATTAGACAGGACATTAAGTTTTATAACTATCATGAAATGCTAAATATTCAAACATCATAATTTATAATGTTAATACATAATAGGTAGTGTATTATTCTTTACTACATTTAGTAACAATTAAAAAAAAAAAAAAAAAACATGGTAAATGAAGATCATACCAAGAATAACTAGGCCAAGATTTATACTGTTGATAAGATTCAGGCCGCCTAAAGAACCATGTTAAAGCTTGGGAATGATAAGATCATTACAGGAAGTCTATTACTTAAGTCTAATACTGAAAATAATAATATTCAGAACAATTCTATTTTGAAAAATTTCTACAAATTTCTGTTTCAATGTCAAATACTGAAAATACTAATATTCGGAACAATTCTATTTTGAGCAAATTCTGTAAATTTCTATTAAACCTCAAAATATTAATCTATGCAGATTTCTAAGATTATGATAATTATTATAATTAAAGAGCCTATTTTTACACTCAAGTAAGATGATGAAGAGTAAGATGGAAGCAATGTCTTATTAATTAATAAATGGTAGCTGTTCATGACATAGTTCACACCAACGAGCTACGAGTTGTTTAAAAACTAAAATAAAAAGAATATATATTGTTGGTAGTTAACAGCGTGACCTTTTCGCATTTGTTCAATTCCCTGGACATATTTTGCAGTGGCAGCCAACTGAGTGGTAGAGAATTTGCGAGACTGTAAATTTTTTTATTTCTATGTCTCAGAGACTAAGTCCTAACAAAACTTGGGTGACAAGTGAATTCCCTAAGAGAGTTCTAAATCTCAATCAGGATTTAGAATATGTACACCCTCTGCAGGCAAGGCAAGGTAGCAAGGAAGATTATAATATCATCCTCAGAAAAATTGTTGAGAGGGGCAGACCGAGAGAAATTGAAAAAGGTTGCTCCACTGGTTTGCCAAGAGTTAATGTGGTGCCAGAGGCTATTAATAGACCACAGCTCAGTTCCTCTACACATGGTAAGGTAACCCACTTCGTGTCCACACATGCCGTGGAGGAGGGGTAAGGAGCCCACATAAACGGGCTACTCTATACATTTCCAAAAGATGTCTTTAAAAGATTGCCTTTAGTGATAATACCGCCCATTGTGTCACCATAAATATGTAAAATTTCTACATTTATATCTGTAATTCGTATGGTGTAAATATTAAAGAGTACCTACTCTGCTCTTGTCAGGAACCTGACCAAACCAGAAAAAATGGCACTTGAACTTGAGAGAGATGTTTGCCATATACGCAGTAATAAGCAGCCAAAAAGCCAGACTTCAGAGTGCAAATATTCTAATTCCGACAACAGACCATTTGTCGCACATTAAGGATAAGCGATGGATACGTTTCCCTAGCGCTCCTGAACCTAACTTGAAAAAGGATGAAGTTAGCAGTTTAGCTGAACATCACTCTGTCAGCGGTTTAACTCCCGGAGAGGTTAAAAGTGTTATAGCGACTTAGCCGACCGCTTTTAGAAACAGACCGGCCTGATTGGCTCCTGTTGCTCCTGGCCCCAGGCCTCGGAGGCCATGTTTCAAAGTGGGGTGTCCCCGACGTCAACTTTTTCGCGTCAGATAAGTCGGCCGTTGTGCGACAGTACGTCATATGGGACTCAAATGATGGCTTGGCAAGCTTCTGCAATGCTTTTAGTCACAGGTGACAGCATCGATTAGCATGGATTTTCTCTGCGCCTGATTTATGACCGAGTGCTCAGTCATCTGAACTCGAAAATGGGATGTGGACGTACTGTGTATAAATTGCCCCATACTAGACCCAGTACGCCCGGCTCCCGTACTTGGAGACGAGAGGTCTCGGAGACCCAGTACCAATACAGGATCCACGTAAGAACCTCTTAGACTTGACAAGCTGCAACTCCTAGCTTGGAAAGTTGGGGGGGGAGGGCAGTCAGATTGCAAGGGGCAGTGGTCGATAGAAGACCAAGGGACTTGCTAAAATATATTTGGAGATAATCCACACTAATTACTTATAAAGCTCCTATTCAGAGGTGAATGTCATAGTGTAAGGTCTATTTATAACCTTGTTTCCAATTGATGTTATTTCCACTTAAACAAAATTCAACTTTAAAAGTTGATTTCAGACTGACTAGTACTGTTGAAAAAGTCATAAAAAGTTGTAGCGCAAACTGAACCTTATGTATAGGTTTTACAGTTGTTTTTCCCAAAACTCTGTTTACATGTTTGGCAAATAAATTGCGAATGCAGTTTAGATTGCATGACATTAGTCCTAAATAACCTGATCCCACCATATTGTACTAACAGATGTTAGATGATAGATCTAAACAGTTTTTGTCCATTAAGTAAGTTTCAAAAGCATTATGCAGTCATCCATATGGAAAGAAAAAAAAAAAAAAAAAAAAAAACTACCCCTTGATTGGTAGAGATTTACAACTATAAGATATCTCACAACTTCTGGATGTTGAATAACAGTGCGGCCAAAGTGTGGTTCAAAGACATTGAAAATCTAGTTGTTTACTTAGAATCTACCATAATCCTTGTCGATTTTGGTTTACAATAACAGGTGTGGCTAAGCTTGCTTAAAAGACAATGTTGTCTCTCCTCAAAATGGACTAAATTCATTTTTAAACAGACTAAGATAGAGAAAGCTCCTGGAAGTATAAGGTTTGTGGTAGCCTTCGGGAGGCTGACTGGAAAATAGATCATCAGATGATATGAAACTGGAAGAGCCGCTAGGCTCACAGAAAGATTACTTGTGTAAATTAGTAAAAGAGAGAGCTACATCTCAAGAGAATTTAAAATGCTCAACCTATAATGTACCACTGATGACTATTGATGAGACAAGAGTGTCCTCTCTGTGAAAGAGGAAGAGAACTTATTATAATTATGTTAATATTTAATTCACTAATACAATGTATGTTTGTGTAAGTACATGATTCACGTTTAGTTGACAAATGATGAGATTTAATGTGTCACTACTTGATTAAACTATTGACTATTTTAATAAAAAGATCTTAATAAAATTTCAGTTACAATGGAATTTTAACTTTGTCATGTATGACATTGAGTTCATATTTCCAAATCTTTATAAAATTACTTATCTATGAGATTCAAAATTATTTGTACATTTTGATTGATCTCATAACTTCCAAGTAAGTAATCTAACTTGTATTAATTAAGGATATAAGTCAAAATTCAATATTGATTAAGGATATGAGTGATCCAACTATCCTTTGTTGATGAGATTATTATTCAGTTTAGATCTCATTGATTTTGAATTCATTTTCACCTTATCCGCTAAAGTGTGTAAGGCAAATAAGTTTGCTATTAATCTATAACATTTTATGGAAGATGTGTTCATGTTAGCATTTTGTAAGATAAATAGATTGAAAACTCTTATTTTTATTTTATTTGAAAATTTAATGTATACAGACGGAAATATTTTTTCATTGTGTATAATTTTTTAATTCACATAGCGTCTACATCCTTCAGGTATTCTTTCACCAGCAGATTACAAACAGGTCTTCAATCAAATGTTATGTTTTGAAGGAAACATAATAGAACTGTTTTGCATTAAAACAAAACAGTTATTATGTTATGAAAAACATAACATTTGAGCAATGTGCTTGCTGTTGATTTTTGAAGACTTCTATGATTGACACTTGACAAGTGACAGATTGAAATCACCGCGAGTCTTGCCATGGTGAAAGTCTACACAGGTAATGAAAAAGAGGAAATGAAGGTACGTTATTCTTATTATTAAAGGTAGAATTTAAGACTGCTTCTTCAATCAAATGTTATGTTTTTCATAACATAATAACTGTTTTGTTTTAATGCAAAACAGTTCTATTGTGAAAGAATTTTTTAAATCGGTCCAGAAGTTTTTGAGTTTATTCATTACAAACAAACAAACATACAAAAAATCAAGTCTTTTATAACATCATAACATCACGCCTTGTTTCCCCGAAGGGTTGGGCAGAGGTGTGCCTGTAGCAGGTACACCCACATTTCGCCAGTTATGTTTAAGTCTTATATAAAAGGGGGCGAGCCTATTGCCATCAACCGGGCACAAATCCAGACTCCGGGCTTAGAAATTCCTGATAGAAAAACCCAATAACACTGCCCGACCCGGGAATCGAACACAGGACCTCATGCTCAGCAGTAGCGCTTGCGACCACTAGACCAACGAGGCAGTCAAATCTCATCAAACCATCAAATCTTTTTATTATATTAGGTAGATTGGCACAATGCCCTAATATCAAGCGCATTGATGACCTGAATATCCTTTCCCCTCTCCGGCGCCAGTACGATAAAACCCCAACACTAACTATAGATACTAAAACTGTCAGATAGGTATAGATGCTACAATCATGCAGATCACAAGTACTATACATGATTCCAATGAGAGAACTGATTGCAATGACATCATTGACATCATCGGATTGACGCGGCGAGGTCGGGGGTCAAACCACTGCGTCTATTGTCAGCTTGTGATTATTCTTAGTTTTTAGGGTTCCGTAGTGTTCCGTAGTAAACAAGGAACCCTTATAGTTTCGTCAAAGTCAAAGTCAAATCATTTATTTCAAATAGGCCCATGTATGGCACTTTTGAACGTCAAAAACGTCACGTCGTCACGCCGAACGTCATGTCCGTCTGTCTGTCCGTCCGTCTGTCTGTCTGTCTGTCTGTCTGTCCGCGGTCTAGCTCCGAGACCCTTCGTACTAGAAAGCTGTAATTTGGTATAGGTATACATATTAATTACGCCGACAAACTGGTAAAACAAAATTATGAAAAAAAAATTTTTTTAGGGTACCTCTCATACACGTAAAGTGGTGATGTTTTTTTTACCCATGGTGAGGGGTATCATTTGAAAGGTCCTTCAAAAACATTGCGAGTTTGTAAATACCATTTTTGGATTCAGGGATCCGTTTGCGAAACATTAAGCTTTAAAGGGCTAATTTTTGTTAGAGTCAAGTGTCCCCCCCCCCCGCCGGTAGCCGGTAGGCTTAATAGTTGGTTTTGGGTGTGTGAAAAAAATCACAACAGTAGTTTATATAACGAAATTAAAAGGAAAACTATCACAGCTAAGTAGGCTCTACAAGTTAACAAGTAATAATCGACCAACTTAACTTTGCAGTTGCAAAAACATATTTTACCATACATTCCGTATGGGGGAATATATTTGTCAACTACAAAGTTAAGTTTTTTTTTGGGATAAATTCATCCCAACTACGGAACCCTTCATTGTGCGTGGTCCGACACGCAATTGGCCGGTTTTTTTATCTGTTTGTCAGATTTTTGGTGACCTTGGAAGTCAGTAACTGATATTTTCAAAGCGAATTTGAAAGCGGTTTTCGAGTTTTTGGTGTTTTTTTTTGGGACTTAACCGGGGATTTATTGTTGCTATGTCTCCTGGACGGAAGATTTAACGCAGTTCAAAGAAAATTATTAGGGATACGATGGGGTTTACATATCCATGTGGCGAAAAACAGTCATGTTGATAGAGGATAATGGTATCAAAGGCCCTTATGAGATGGGCACGCCACAATCGCGGCGATAAGACCCGTCTTTGAGGAGTGGCTGGAGAGACGCCACGGCGTTCTCACCTTCCGCCTGACGCAGGTCCTCACCGGACACGGCTGCTTCGGGAGGTTCCTGTTCAGGATAAGGCGGGAGGAAACACCCGGGTGTCACCATTGTGTGGATCGGCCTGAGGACACGGTGGAGCATACGGTGGAGGTCTGCCCGGCTTGGGCGGAGCAACGCCGTGTTCTCGTAGAGGCGATCGGCGGCGGTGATCTCTCGCGTCCGGCCCTGGTCCAGGCCATGGTACGGAGCGAGAGGAAATGGCAGGCCGTCACCTCCTTCTGCGAAGCGGTAATGCTTGCGAAGGAGGAGGCGGAACGCGTGAGGGAGAGGCAAATTTCGCGCCCTCACGCCCCTAACCGCCGCAGGAGGAGACGCCCGGGGCGGGAATCGCGAGCCGATTTCCGGCCACCGTAGGCGCGGGCTTGCGGACGGTGAGCAATGGGTAGCTCGCCGTCCGATAAGGACCAAGCCCGGGTCGACGGCGCGTTGTGTTCCACGCGCGCCTCAAAGAGATGTCAGCAGAATTGACGGGGCCCACTAGGGCCAATGCCTGCCGGGGGTTCGAAGAAAACCGATCGGGAAATCGTGGCCCCCGGCAACAGGGCAACCGAAGGAACACGGGTGGGTTTTAGTCAGTAAGAGTCTGACACGCCCTCCCGCTCCGCCCAGAGCGGGAGAAGTTATTTGATAATTTCCCACCCAAAAAAAAAAAAAAAAAAAAAAAAAGGCCCTTATGAGAGAAGAAACGTATAAATAGTCTTCGTAACACAGCGACTCACGATTTCTACCACATTTATAGGCAATCTGCCAAGCCTTTTCGCCACTAAGTTGAGGTCGGCTTTAGACTTTCGGGCTTCTGTCGACCCGTAACGACTGTCAAAGATCCACGAATGACAGCCGGGACCAACGGCTTACCGTTCTTTCCGAGGCACGGAGGAGTCTCGATATGTTAGTCCGTAGATGGTCACCCATCTACGGACTAACCCCGGCAAGCATAGCTTAACCTGATGGATCGACTCGTACGGCTGTTATTATTTAGCCACGAGCTCCTCACACCACCTGCCACATTTATAGTGCCAATTTTAATAGGTAAGTCGAAAGCTCGGGAAAAGTAATCACACAAATAGATACCAATATTTCAGATAAACATGAAAACTTTCATGAAATTGGGTTAATTAAGTGCAGAGACTTTAAAATTCGTCCCAGACTTTGACCTATTTACTGCCAGATAGCTGCTGGGTCAACCTTCTACAACATTGAAAACAGTCTCTCACTCACTCCGGGAGTGCTGACAGAAGTAAAAACTTAAAAAAAATCGGCACCGCGGTAATCAACGCGTTGATATCTTTTACTCCACGCACTGCGGTAATCAACGCGTTGATGTCTTTTACTCCACGGTGTCGGTAAACTCGGTAACAGTGTCGCTAAATCAATGGTTTAGTCCCATCTCAAAAATGCCCAACGCGCCTAAAGAAGTTTTCACTTCAAAAACCTTGTATAGTAATAATATAGAACATAGATAATTTTCTATTGCTACTAATCGCATTTTCGATCGTGTTCTAGGAACGTCGTATGTTCTAATCATAATACTAATAACAAGTTATTCTTAGAAATATTGTATCATAGATTATTCTACCAGTTTAATATTTTATTATCTTTTGATTACCTGTACATTACCTACTTATACATAAGCAAATAGCTAGGTTTATATAGAGTCACTAGTTTTAATAATTAAACAGACAGAAACGTATCAATTGGGGAGTTTGTTGCGGGGGTTATTCCATTTATCCACCCTAGGGTGGATCCGCAGAAATATATGTCCGAGAATTCACTCTAGTTAGATAAATGGAATTAAGCGTTGAGCTCCTTAAATTCTGAGTTGAGCTGCACGATAACTGACAAATGCGTACACTTAATGGACAGGCCCTCTCAATCTGTGTGGTGCTTTCTTCAAAAGACCACTTCAGACACAATCCACATGGCCTTCACATGATCTGACCAAGATTATGTCTGGACTTTAAAAGAGACTGAGACCTCTGAGTTTGTTTCGGCCTTTCTTCTCAAGGAAACGCCGACCTCATCTAGCTTTAAAATATGATTGACGTGTAAAAGTGTTTGTACAAACCTACTTACAGAAATAAATTCATTTATCATTTATGGGCTTAGGGTGGATTCTAGAACATGCGTTTCCGCGGTGGTAGTGTGGTGGTATTTGATGGGGTGTGTAATAAATCATATCGATGAAAATAAACAGTTTTATGCAGAATGTTTGAAGCGTGGGAGTTGTTTTGTAAAAAAATCAAACTCACCGATACCTTCAACAAATTTAGTTCACGTGGTCGCGGGTTACAACGGCCCGTCACTAGAAGCTACCCCACTGTAGGTGCTCAAAGGGGAATAAAGTCGAATTTTATTTTTTGTTCCGCTTTGAGCACCACGTTAAAATATTGATTGGTGCTCAAATGGGAATACGTTTGGTGTTCAATGCATAAGTGCTCCAAAATTGGTGCACAAAAGGGGAATACTTCTTTTTTGGATCTTCAACGGGCTGATTTTCAGCACTTATTTGAATCAATACTTTTGTCTTTTTAACCTTGCATTTAGTGAGTATAATTTTAGAGGCATTGTATCCTTGCCAACGTGATTCGAAGTATTGGATTGGCACTAATTGTGGCTACTTGACCGGTCAGAGATCAAGGTGTGATTTTATAATTCACTCGACTGATACACATACTATGTAGAGTAAGTATATGGATAATGACATTATGGACTAAAGATGAAGATAACAATATTGGACGATATTAATGCAATCGTGTCAATGATGAACATCAACGGAACGACCGGAAATATAATTTTCACTCCTCTTGCTCAAAAAGTCCGTCATTGTAGCGTACCAGAGCGGGGAAAAAATAGCATATCTTGCTCTAGGGGAAAAAGTGATTTTTATCTGTAAACAACGAGCCTACAAAAACAAAAAAGTCTTTATTCTTACGTAAAATTAGCTTTTACTACCGCACACCGGGAATTTGCATACTTTTTTAAATAAAATAAACTATTTAATATTGTATTGGATTATTTTATTTTCTCGCAACCGTAGTGAAAAGTAAAGTGTAACACACGGTGCTTACACCCATTATAACTCAGTTTCTACCTACCTCGATAGAATGGGTTATTTTAGCCCCTCGTATAACAATCTACTATTGTCAAGTAGAAAATGCAATCTGTTATTTGTTCAGACTAGAAACTACTATTTCAGTAATTTCATGGCAGCAGGGTGTGGATGTGAAGGTGTCGCAAACTCTGTTCCACCTTCCATATTGCCTTCTGTACCCCAAAACATGCAGTCAAAGTGACCTCTGCGCTGCTGCCGACAACAATGAGGAACTGACAAAATTTTGGGCCAACAAGATCTGATCTGAGATCTCGCGCGGCCATGACCTGTACCCTAATTGTGTTATACACGATCAATCACAATTTGTTTCGTTTTAAAACAGATTGCTAATTCATTGTTTCATAAGTTAAAAAAAATAATCTGCTTGACAACGTAAATAACGCAATGAATGTTGTTGAACTGTCAAAATGAAACAAATTAGTCTTGATCGTTTACGAAAATAAGTTACGCAATTAATACAGGACTGCGACCAGCACCCTAATTGCGTAACACATTTTAAATCCGAGCGTTTTGAAGGATATTACTAATCCATTGCTTCATAGGTTTGTAAAATTCGTCTGCTCAACAACGTAAATAACGCAATGAACGTGGGTGAACTGTCAAAATGAAACCAATTGCGATCAATCGTAATTTTATGTGTGTTTAGCAATTACCCCTCAGTTTATGTATCATTCATTAAAATTTTCAAATATCTTTATTAACATCGGTGCAATAAAAAAAATGCACATAACCTAAGCTACATTAATTCGTTATAATTAAGACACTATGAGGTTAGCGATTCACCTTTCATAATTTATAACATATTTTGGAAGTGACAATTTCTTTAGGCGCGTTGGGCATTTTTGAGATGGAACAAAACCATAGATTTCGCGACCTGTTACCGACACCATGGAGTAAAAGACATTAACGCGTAGATTACCGCGGTGCCGATATTTTTTTCAAGTTTTCACTTCTGTCGGCATTCCCGGAGTGCCACTGTTTTTGTTTTTTTAACTGGTAACAACATTAACATAACACAAAATTATCATGTGTTTATGTATCAGAACTTGTAGACTTCCTGCATCTTAAGGTAGTTCGATGATGCAGTAGTTTGACGATGATGGTAGTAATTCCACGAATGGACAAACCATATCATTCAAACTATGTTATGGGGTTTGGTTTCCGCACTTAGTCCTTCAGGTGGACCTTCCAAATCTGTGGGTGGACCATTGTGCGTGGGCCATGGCGGGCGTCGGTGGTTATTCCAACCAGCCCACCTCCCTCCAGAAGTTGAGTAAGCGTCCTGTTCAGAATATCTGTGAAAGATCTGGGTGACCCGAGGGTTTCTGTTCTAATCTGGTTCTAATTTTTTTTTTTGGTGGGAAATTATCAAAAAATTTCGGAGGGCGTGTCAGACTCTTACTGACTAAAACCCACCCGTGTTCCTTCAGTTGCCTGTATGTTGCCAGGGGCCACGGTAACCCTTTCGGAAAAACCCGCAACTCGGGTTGTCTGTTATGACTATTGTGTGGAAATGCTTGTTTAGCGAACGAAATGTCTGACACTATCTACTTCCATAATCTTTGCAATACGTCACTCCATAATCCATATTTACATTGACATGTCAAAGCAATGATATATACCAACAGATTTTCGCACATGTGAATGTGAACTTGGGATTCGTGACCAGATAACACGGATTTACAAAGAAAACCGTACTTAAATGTACTAATAACTGTCGATACGTCCGCGTCATTTCGAAAGAATTTAGTACGTTATAGATAAGATTAGCACACTATTCAAGTTTATATGCTGTCCAATGTTAACGAAATAATTTATGGTGTAGTGGTCTTTAGTTTTCTTTGATTTTAAATTATATTTGTTTTTTTCTTGGTCATAATCATTTATTAGTTTGAGGGGCTTGTGGCTAAGTAATAACAGCTGCACGGGTCGATCGATCAGGTTAAGCTACGGTTGCCGCGGTTGGTCGGTGGATGGGTGACCATCTTTACATACCAAGTCCCCTCCGTGCCTCGGAAAGCACGTTAAGCCGTTGGTCCCGGCTGTCATTTGTAGATCTTTGACAGTCGTTACGGGTAGTTAGAAGCCCAAAAAGTCTGACAACCAGTCTACCAAAGGGTATCGTGTTACCTAGTCACTAGGTTGTGGAGGTCAGATAGGCAGTCGCTCCATGTAAAATACTGGTATTCAGCTGCATCCGGTTAGACTGGAAGCCGACCCCAACATAGTTGGGAAAAAGCTAGGCAAATGAATGAATCATTTATCAGTTTATCACAATGCCTGGCAGACGGATTCGTGTAAATTATCCTCTTGAAGTAAGTAATATCTTATAGATCGTGGGAACCAAAGGTATTTAATTTGTTGCCAGGATTGATGCGAATTGGTCGGGGCACCGCCGTGTCCTCGTGGAGGTTATCGGCGGCGGTTATCTCTCGCGACCGGTCCTGCTCCAGGCCATGGTACGGAGCGAGAGGGCATGGGAAGCCGTCACCTTCTGCGAAGCAGTAATGCTCACGAAGGAGGAGGCAGAACGCGTGAATGAGAGGCAAATTTAGCCTAACCTAGCTGCCACAAGAGACGTCCTGGGCGTCGGGAATCCCAGACCGATTTCCGGCCAGCGTAGGCGCGGGTTTACGAACAGTGAGCAATGGGTAGGTCGCCGTCCGATAAGGACCAGGCCCGGGTCGACGGCGTTTGTGCTCCACGCGCGCCTCAAAGAGATGTCCGTACAACTGACGGGGTCCGCTAGGGCCGATGGTTGCGGGAAAGTTCGAAAGGGATACCGTGACCCCTGGCAACATACAGGCAACTGAAGGAACACAGGTGGGTTTTTGTCAGTATGAGTCTGACACGTCCTTCCGCTCCGCCCGGAGCGGGAGAAGTTATTTGATAATTTCCCACCCAAAAAAAAAAGGATAAATATGCGACTGGCGAAAATAATTATCATAAATATAGAAATTATTCTTGGAGTGTTCGGGTTTAGGTTACCGATTAATAAGCGATGGTCAGGTAATATCTTACCTCCTTTGCATGGATAATCTGAAACCCCTGACAGTTTGTGACTCATAGAGCTACTAAAGGTAACTGAAACTTTCATTAGCGCCTTCAAGATGGAATTTAGTGTGGCCAAACATACAGTTATGCACGCAAAGCGAATAATTAAAAAAAAAACCGAGCTTTTTAAAAAGTTCGCTAAACACACGTTTTATGTAAATATAATGTTTCTTTTCAGGTCAGTTAGTATTTGAATTAACTATAAAACACTATTTCCAACTATTTGCCTAAGGAGGTGTTCTCCCAGGAGCATTCTGTTTGACGTCATAAAATAACGATGTCAGAGAATACATGGAAATTCAAGTGGTGGTGGAAAACAACCTGTATTAGTCATAGCGGATATTATGTAGAATTCAATATTTTCAGAATGCTTATTTAATTCATTTAACCAGGGTAGGTATTGTAGGTAAATACAAAATCACACCTGCATTGTCCGAGAAGTAAGGATAAGGTTTAGTGCACTCGCCCACGTTTGTACGGACGTAATTAAATCGCCGCGATTTTTTTTCCTGCACTTGATTTTCAACGCTCGGTTTAACACCGAGAGTTTAAAATCCAGTGCGATTTCATTACGTCCGAGCGAACGTCGGCTTATAGTTTGACCGAGACCGCTGTTCCGCGTCTTAGGCATGTGCGCGGCGAGACGGGGCAGTGCAGGCCACTCATTCGTCAACGCTCACGCTGACCCGCCGCTCATTCGTCAACGCTGCCCCCCGCCTCACCGCGCATTCCTAAGGTGCGAAACAGAGGTCTCGGTCAAACTTTATCCCATCAAAAACATAACTTGTAAAAAAAATAAGACTCGCAACGCAGTTCTCCTACCGCAAAAAGATGTGATATCTATGTAAAACCAAGTCTTTTAATTTATTTAGTACCTATTTATTTGTCTTCTTTATTTGTCACCTCTATTTCTTGAGTAAATAGAATGACTTGGCAGAGGTGTACCAATAGTAACACCCACATTTCGCCAGTTATGTTTAAGTCCCATGTAATAGGGGGCGAACGTATACCCATCATTAACTTATAACGGAACTGTCGAGGTGCCCTACACTTTCTCTAAAAACAACTATTAGGAGAAAAATTTCACTCCTTTTACAAATTCGATCTGACAGTTTTTCTTTGTCTATTAACACCGGAAGAGTTCTAAAGAGCCGAGCCAAGCGAGCCACATCTAGCTCGGCGTGGCTCAGTGCTCACTAGTGATGTGCCGGATATCCGTATCCGTATCTGCGGATATCCGAGGGAGAAAAATGATCTGTATCCGTATCCGTTACTTTTTGGCGGATCTTGAAGGGATCTTTTATATTAATATATTTCATTACGGAGATTTCGCACCCTTAGAAATATAAGGGCACAACTCGAAATATTGAGGTTTTGAGTTTTTGTGTTAGATGGGCTCAATATCAACTGTTCCACCACGGAAAGGGTGGTGTGAAAGAGACACAGTTACAGTATTCGCTTTAATACTGTCTTTTTCTCTTTCTGTGAAAGCCAAGAACGATAGAACAGTTGATATTGACCCCATCTAACACAAAAACTCAAAACCTCAATATTTCGATTTGTGCCCTTATATTTCTAAGGGTGCGATTTATGAAATTTTAAAGATATGTAGCAATGAAATACTGTTAACTTCAATCCAAATTAGTAAAAAAATATCTTATTTATTATAATTCAAGTAGAGTAAGTACCAGTAAATAAACTATCTTTGTAGTGAGATCAAACCTCTAATATTTGTGCTATGCTAATTGAAATAATTATGTGAGTTAACACATCAATTGAAACTATGTTGTTTTCAAGAACTTAAAAAAATATACGTCATAATTAATATTGAGTAATGGTAAATTGTATTTCAAAAAGAGTAACTTGGCAGCTTTGTCCCCCAAAAGTCAGTTACGATGAGGATCATAAATAATTCCTGCTGAACCTGAAGAAAGTTGAGATCCGTATCCGTATCCGTATTCGCGGATCTAGACCCTTATGACCCGTATCCATATCCGTATCCGCGGATAACATTTTTTAACGATCCGGCACATCACTAGTGCTCACCCATCTAAAAGGCCTACATTTAGGTCAAGGGTACCCACCCGCCAGGGGAACGGAACGTGAAATATAACCTCATTCGTCAAAGGACAAAGCAGGTTTTCATGTTAGAGGAGGAATTAATAGAGTTCGCGTTTGATAAGATCGTCACGTTCGCTTGAGGCACCTGTTGCCAAAATAGGGGAGAGTTCCTGTAGGGATTCCCCAGGGGTGACTGGCCTTTTGTGTAAACAACGGTTATTAATTATTTATATCCTTAGCGGATCTTTAAAGGAAATTGAGAGCCCTATTACATTTTTTACGCAAATTCATGATTTTAGGCGCTGTAATTTTCAACAGCAGTAAAATATTTTAATTATTTGATTTTATCCAGTGCGCAAACTTAAACACTCAGATGTTCAAAAAAAAAAACAGCTGTTTTCTACATTTGGACGAGTTATGCGAACATAAATGTTATGGTTATGGGAACAGCTGATTTTTTTTCGCGATTTCAGGTTTTGTCCCATAGTAAAAGTTGTTCATAATTATGACTATCCACACGTTCCGAACACGTTTACGACAGTATCTCATAGATTCGCAACAGAAACTGGATATGGTCGCCCTTAATGTCTCACTTATATGAAATGCCTACAGAGTTATCATCATGATTCCTGTTGTATCTATCAAACAAAATAAATATTTATAATATACTCAGTGATTTTCCGTCCTTTGCTGGGACAGTTCTTGTTGTTTTCGTATGTTTTTAGGGTTCCGTTAAAAAACGGAACCCTTATAGATTCATCATGTCTGTCTGTCTGTCTGTCTGTCTGTCTGTCTGTCTGTCTGTCTGTCTGTCCGTCCGTATGTCACAGCCATTTTTTTCCGAAACTATAAGAGCTATGCTGTTGAAACTTGGTAAGTAGATGTATTCTGTGAACCGCATTAAGATTTTCACACAAAAATAGAAAAAAAACAAATAATTTTGGAGTTCCCCATACTTAGAACTGAAACTCAAAAAATTTTTTTTCCTCAATCCCATACGTGTGGGGTATCTATGGATAGGTCTTCAAAAATGATATTGAGGTTTCTAATATCATTTTTTTCTAAACTGAATAGTTTGTGCGAGAGACACTTCCAAAGTGGTAAAATGTGTGTAACTTCTAAAATAAGAGAATGATAAAACTAAAAAAAATATATGATGTACATTACTATGTAAACTTCCACCGAAAATTGGTTTGAACGAGATCTAGCAAGTAGTTTTTATTTAATACGTCATAAATCGTAAACCGCAATTTACCTTTCATTCAATGTTACTTGCTGCTACGGAACCCTTCATGGGCGAGTACGACTCGCACTTGGCCGCTTTTTTGTTTTTGTATTATATTATAAAAATTATGTATTAGGTATGTTGAAACCGTTTGTACTCCTCGTCACTTGTTCTTTTAAGGGTTCATTAGAAAACCAGCGTCAGATAGCATCTGTCTGGCATTAATGCTGAAATGAACCTTTTTGGCGCAGCCGTGAGGCCACACACTATTGCAAATTTTTTTTTTTTTTTTTTCATTTTATTTGTATTTTGTGTTTCACGAACTGTCAAAATAAATGTTTTTCTTTCTTTCTTTCTTTATGACTAAAGTCACGTGTTAAAGTTTGCGCACTGGATAAAACTTACCCTGTATATCTTTTTAGTAATTTTAGCTTTTATTAGAATTTAATGAAACAATGTGAATTTGAGCGTCAAAGTTCCATCGCCGACGGTTTTTCCTGTAAACTGATATTGAAATGTGTAACTCCAACTTACAAGAAAGAGAATGGCACTATCGTTATTCATAATCAAATAATTAAATATCTTACTCCTGCTGCTGAAAATTACAGCGTCAAAAACCATGAATTTGCGTAAAATTTTTTACGGTCCGCAAAGCAACACTTTTAGAAATTTACATACAAAAAACACAACCACATGCAGGTTGAGCTACGTAACTTGACAAAATATGTAGGTTAATTAATTCGTAAGTCACACGAAGTTTTTAAACCGACTACAAAAAAAGAGTTAATTGAAAGAATCTGCTACATAAATACATTCGTTTTTCGTTAAACTTTACCTATAGATCCTTCTGTTGCTTAGTCTCAAACTCGAGTGTGTCCGGAATGAAAATACTAGAATCAATTTTGGACGATATAATTCAAATATATTTTTTTACGAACTTAGCCTATGTTAGTGAACTCAATAACTTAAAAAACTTTTTACAAAAAAAAAAAAAAACAACCGACCTCCAAAAAAAATACACTACAAAGTGAAAAATAACTTTAATTTCCGAAGTCGGTGTCTTGGGTTTTGTATTTTCGTTTTTTGCCACCGACTTCCGAAATTAAAGTTTTTTTTCACTTTGTAGTGTTTTTTTTTGGAGGTCGGTTGTTTTTTTTTGTAAAAAGTTTTTATTTTTCACTTTTTAGTTGTCAAGTGGTACCTACCCCAAACACATTCGAATACCACTACCTGCTACCAGTGACAGAAACTTATCATATCATCTACATACTAAGTGGGAAAAAATACGTATTTTGTAGCTAACTCAAAAACTATCTAAGCAAAGTTAATAAAATTTATATGGGACCAATTCGAGAGCACACCCTTTCAAACAAAAACAGAATTTTAAAAATCGGTTCACAATTACGGAGAAATCGGTGGACATACATAAAAAAAAACAAACATACGCGACGAACATATAACCTCCTCCTTTTTGGAAGTCGGTTAAAAATACAATAATTAGCCAGCCCAGAGCCTGACAAATGATCTATCAACCTTGTCCGCCAGTGTAGCTAAAATACTGTTAGGGCAACCACTTTTTTTGGGTGGGAAATTATCAAATAACTTCTGCCGCTCTGGACGGAGCGGGAGGGCGTGTCAAATTCTTACTGACTGAAACCCACCCGTGTTCCTTCGGTTGCCTTGTTGCCGGGGGCCACGATCTCCCTATCGGTTTTCTTCGCACCCCGGCAGGCATTGGCCCTAGCAGACCCCGTCAATTCTGCTGACATCTCTTTGAGGCGCGCGTGGAACACAACGCGCTGTCGACCCGGGCTTGGTCCTTATCTGACGGCGAGCTACCCATTGCTCACCGTCCGTAGTTAGAGCTACCCCTGAATCGCCGCAACATCGATGCACACCGCTTGCGCATGAGGGCATGAAAGTCATCTATTCGCGCTTCCGTAAACATACCCGATGCACTGCAGAACCGAGGCAGCCCCAACAGCCCCGCTGAGGATATCAGCGCATTAAAATAATATAAAATGTATAATATTGGCTTGCTTTTCCAGTGTCCAATAAGTCTAATTAATTGTAAAATTTTAGGAAAATCGTCTACTTTTACAATGTTTGTAAGTATGTGAGCACCATGTATCTATCACATATTAAATTATCTATCGTTGCTTCATTTTTAATTCTTTTTACCTATTGTGGTATAGTAATTTTATTCTAGGTGCATCGTCTTCACATATAATAATTATTTAACAAATGTATGTACATATACAAACAATTGTAAAACATTTTTAAAAGAGTAACGGTGGAGTTTCTTGCCCATTCTTCTCCATACGAAAACTACCTTTTGGAAGGGGCGACTAGAATCAATTTTATTATTTTGTAATTTTTGACGTTCAAAAGTGCCATACATGGGCCTATTTGAAATAAATGATTTGACTTTGACTTTGTACAAGCTAGTTTTAAGGTAGATCGTAATCAACAATTTTGAATTTTCCTGCACTGGGCGATGCGGTCGCTACAAAGTGACAACGACAAAGAAAATCAAATAAAAACGTGTGGCACTCGGGGACTGCCGCGGTAAAGCTATTGCATAGCATTTGTAACCTCCATACTTCCTATTTGTCAACGCTACACTTGGGATGATGACGTGATGACATAAAACAAAAATTACGTTCCCATGACAACATCATGTTGTCATGGGAATCGTCATTACATGGTAGGCGGAGTGGGGGTGTTGGGTTTTTTTCGTTACGGAATTTCTTGATTCGGTCGCCGCGCTCAAAGCCCGCGATAAAAGCTATGCAATAGCTTAAAAAAGATTATTCCGTTATTGCAGGTACTACACACGGCTACACGTCAAGCTATACATTTCCAGTATAAGCTGGCCTCGCATTGTACGTAAGTCCTAAACCATACGAGATCACCATAAACTGGAAATGTATAGCTTCATGTGTAGCCGTGTGTACCTTTCAAAAGGTTTATCATTCCATCTTACATCATCTCACTTCATTCTTGAAAACAATCTAACAAACCATAAAATTAAACCAATCACATAATTAAATTGGCAACCTAATAACCTATTTACATTACAACAATTGAATTGACATCAGCAAATCCAATAATTACAAACTGTAATGTTGTAGTTTATAAGTACCGGTTTTTCCGTCGATGACGTCAGAGTTGCATGCAATGCAGTATCGATCGATAAATGAGTGGGCAGTAAAAGTTGTTCATAGTTAGCCGTTGAAAGTAATAGTTTAAAACAACTTTTACAGACGAATACCTCGGGCTTATTATGAATATTGTATCAAGGAAGTAGTTAGTAGGCTTTATTGAAAATGTTACGCGGCTTTTTAATGCAATATTTATTCAATTTGAAATAAGATTCGACATTCAAATAAACCTTTTTTACAGTTCGTTCTAACCGATTTTGACTTCTATTGCGTTGGTGGCATGACAAATGGCAGCTGCAGTAAACAGTTAGTATTGTAACCACTTTTTTGCTTTTAATTCCATCCTTATGCCTACGGTATAGAAGTCGGAATCGGTTGAACGGACTGTAAAAAAAGCGGCCAAGTGCGAGACGTACTCGCCCATGAAGGGTTCCGTAACAGCAAGTACCGATAAGTTTATGATTTATGACGTATTAAAAAAAAACTACTTGCTAGATCTCGTTCAAACCAATTTTCGGTGGAAGTTTACATAGTAATGTACATCATATATTTTTTTTAGTTTTATCATTCTCTTATTTTAGAAGTTACAGGGGGGGGGACACACATTTTACCACTTTGGAAGTGTCTCTCGCACAAACTATTCAGTTTAGAAAAAAATGATATTAGAAACCTCAATATCATTTTTGAAGACCTATCCATAGATACCCCACACGTATGGGATTGATGAAAAAAAAATTTTTGAGTTTCAGTTCTAAGTATGGGGAACTCCAAAATTATTTGATTTTTTTCTATTTTTGTGTGAAAATCTTAATGCGGTTCACAGAATACATCTACTTACCAAGTTTCAATAGCATAGCTCTTATAGTTTCGGAAAAAAGTGGCTGTGACATACGGACGGACAGACAGACAGACAGACATGACGAATCTATAAGGGTTCCGTTTTTTAACGGAACCCTAAAAAAAAGGTTTGCTAAATGTCTAATCTTATTTCAAATGGAGTATAGAGCTTTGGAGATGACAGCTTATTAGAAGATAAGTCGCCGTTTAGGCTCTGTGTTGCAACTTGCAATTTGAACGGCCCCACGTGGTAATTGCGTAACACACTTACAGTAAAAATCAAAATCAAAATATTTTATTTCACATAAACCTACAAGGGTACTTATGAAACGTCAGAAGCTAGGTGCACGGTTCCCAATTGGTCGTTTCCTATGGAGAAGAGCCGGCAAGAAACTCCGCGGTTACTCTTTTAAAAATAATTGGCTTTTACAATACTTTCATATAACAGTGTTTCTAGGTATGGGAGGACAGTGTAGGTCTTTCAATAAGTACCAAGTACTTAACAAAATAGAAAATGGTCAACAGGTCTACAATCCACTAAGCCTACAGCGTTCTCACATTCACAAAATATGTAGAAAAGAATCTATACAAAAAAGTAGGAATTGCAATCATTTTGACAGATCAATAACATTCATTGCGTTATTTACGTTGTTGAGCAGACAAAATTTTCGAACATTATGAAGCAATGGACTAGCAATAAGTATCCTTCAAAATCATTCAGATTGTGATTGAAAGTGTATTATTATGCATTTAGGGTACAGACTAGTATTTAACCTAGATTCAGCAATATGGCGAGAATGTACTCTGTGGCAGTATTCATTTCTATACTGGAGCTCTCAATGGCCGCCAGCCGCCTGGCATTCCCGCTGGGAATACCAGGGACACAGGGATCGGTAGGAATTCTTTACGGAAATATTTCTTATATTCCGTTTTGCGAGGTGCCGTTATACGTTAGCTATGGGAGCGTTGCTGGTAATCCAATGGATTCCATAATATTATATGAGAGCAGTGGTGGGCCATTGGTAACGGCGGCGACAAGCGAGTTTGTAGGTCGTAGATTCGCGCTTTATTCACCACTGCTCTCAAAACGGTGAAGGAAAATATCGTGAAGAAACCGGCATGTCCTAGAACCAAAAAATCGAAGACATGTCACGTCTATCAACCCGGACTAGACCCGCGTGGTGGATTGCGGCCCACTCCCTCTCACAGAGAGGAATGTATCCCAACAGTGGGAAGTTGGAAACATTATAGGCTGATTATGATTATGTCAGTTCTTTCTACAGTTCGGATTGTACAAGACCAGGAATACATGCTCCTGCGTAATGATATGGCATTATGCAGGGATTATTAAATTAAATAGCCTTCAGGACCAGTACATATCCCAAGAGGAGGGTAATGCAACAAAATGTCTATTATGCGTGCCACACAAAAAATGGCTCAATCATTGGCAGCACACCGACACCCCAAGCACAGTATAAATATGGACAGTACAGAAACTAAGTAGTAAACGTTCGAAACGGCAAACTCACACAGACGCGCTCATTGACGAGACCCTAAGCGATTGTCGCGGTGCTGTCGGTTAGGGTGCCCATGTCGAGACGAGTGGTCGTCGCGATTTTTGAAAATTTCTTTAGGCGCGTTGGGCATGTTTGAGGTGGGACTAAAACCATTGATTTCGGGACACTGTGACGACACCTCATTTTTGTAAACGCGATTGTGCTCTTTATTAATATTGCTTTACGGCTCAATGTTCTATGCAAGTATTTTTACTTTAAAGGTTTTGTAAACGCGATTGTGCTCTTTATTTATATTACGTTACGGATCAATGTTCTATACAAGTATTTTTCTTTCACCAAGGCGATCTTGTTCAAGTTTTCATTTCTGTCGGCACTCCCGCAGTGCCACTGTTTTTTTACATGGAGGTTAGGTTATTATTTCAACAAATAGGCCTAGTTTCCATACTGTCCATATTTATACTGTGCCCCAACCCAATCACACATCAAAATTGAATACCACAATACAACCGCCTGGCTGGATGCTGTACACAAAAGTTCTAAAAAACATACGATTCAATATACTGAGCTCATCCGAATGTAAATTGACACAGGGATCAATTGACATTGTCCGATTTTCGATTGAGAGGTCACAGAATAAAAGAAAAGTCCAAGTTATGAGCGAAAGCGGTTAAGGTAATATGAACATCGAAAAAACCAATACAAAAAGGTTAATGATCCTAGAATTCAATAGCCGGTGCAAAATCGATTGGAAGTTGGGAGCTGCGACCTGAGTTACAAGCGGAAGCGGGTACTATGAGTCAAAAATTGTTCACTCTCTTATCTTTCAAGCGTTTTAAGAGCGTTTACGTCTAGCGCGAGAAGTCAAGTTTAGGTAAATTCTTCGCAAAATTCACTCACACAGAAGCGCGCGTACATGTGTGCGTAGAGTTGGCGCGTTCGCTATCTTTATAGTCAGACTAACACACGTTGATCCGTTCGATTTAGAGCAATAATTGTTTTAGTAAATATTTAATTGGAATTTAAATCCAACTTCAATTTATTGTTACACCTATGATTAATATTATTAAAAAAACGAATTAAATAAATAATTTTACAATATTTTATTGGAACAGTTTACATCTTTATACGCTTCTTTTCGTGTTTATTTTATATTAGGCATAACAATTTGATGAATCATATTTATTTCTTTTAAACATCTTATCTTATTATCACTCCGAGTAACAACAAACGCAACATGTCATACTCATAGTTACATTATGGGTACTGTTAATATTAGCATGTCGGTGTCGCAAACCCATAAGATTTTCCTTTACCAATAATCGCTCATCGCGCCTAAAGAAGCTTTCACCTGAAAAAAAACGTGTGCGTTTGTGAGAACCCACTCAGGAATAAAGTTCCTTCTCACGTATCATTTAAAACAAAAACAAAATTTTCGCAGCCGCCATCTTGGATTTACATTTTGACCTCACTATCGACTTTAGTACCCTCAAAAACTAATGCCTCATTTACATTCTGCCCCTGCCGCTACTGTTCGCGCTGCCAGCCATAATTCTCTAAATACTGCCGTAGTAGGATCGAAAGAACTGCCCTACCACTCATATCGCTTTCGACTTTCAACAATGGTAGACGTCGAAATAATTACAGCGTCGCTGTGTAGAAAACACAATACATAATTATGTTCTTTATTAAAAAAAAAAAACAAATTTAAAAAAAGAAAATTATCTTCGTAGAAGATGGTGGATCCTCTCCATAACATCGAATACAAACCATATCGGATGAAATATATCGTCTGCATCTGCTCCAGTAGGTACCCTAATTGCATAACTTATTTTCATAAACGATTATAACAAATTTATTTCATTTTGACAGTTCAACAACATTCATTGCATTATTTACGTTATTGAGCAGATTTTTACTCCAACTTATGAAGCAATGGATTAGCAATCTGTTTCAAATCGAAACAATTGTGATTGATCGTGCATTACGCTATTTTTTTTTTCTTAGCCTTTATTGTCCCACTGCTGGGCAAAGGCCTCCCTACCCTCTTTCCACCTCTCTCTGTCTAGAGCTTCCAAGAACCAATCTTTCTTAAAGGAGTCCAGCTCATCCCGCCATCTCCGTCTGAGCCTGCCGCGATGTCGTTTGCCATTAAGCGGGACCCACTGGGTCGTAAGTTTGGCCCATTGATCGTTTAACATGCGGCAGATGTGTCCAGCCCAATTCCATTTAAGCGTGGCAGCTTTCCGAGTGACATCAGATATTTTAGTGATGGAACGGATTGTTGTATTCTTAACCCGGTCCACAAGTTTAATACCAAGAATACTCCGTTCCATAGCTCTCTGGCAAACCTCGAGCGTGGTCCTCTTTTCTATTACGCAATTATTGGGGTACAGATCGGCTAGATGAATTTTTATTTTCAAAAGAGGCCTAAACATGACCATCAGTGACTTCTTTGATTTCAATTCGTCAATAGGAAGGAGTATCTTCTAAAGCTTCACTAATTCTCTTCCAGCACGCGTAGCATGACCACCATAGATAATAGAACAATAGACAAAATGACAGATAAACAATCACAATCTGTCATTTTGTCTATTCTTCCGTCGACAAAACCCGTTTCTATTGTGGTCATGCTACGTGTCCAGACGTCGTGAACTTAGTTTTAATTTGTGGTTTTTGTCATTTAAATCCTAAATACTTTTTTTGGATTCCAATAGTTCCAAAAATGTTATAGTGTTTTTATTATTCCACTCGAAGGGCATTTTCACAGATCGTATAAATAGGCGGTACGCACGTCCGATTCGTCCAGGCGCTCGGTAAGAAGTGAGCTGCAGAGCTGAACGTAAACACGCCCTGCCACTCGTGCTGCTCGTTCTTTGACTTCCGCATAAAAAAACCGCTCATTTGGGGAGCGTAGGGCAACGCGAGTAGCAGTGGCAGCAGTATAAGAAGTATCGTGTTTACATACTCATCCTGCCCACTTTCCTGCTCATTGCTGTGGAAGTAAGCTGAATGTAAACGGGGTATATGAAAACGACACCCATGATGAATTCTCCCGCTCTGGGCGGAGCGGGAGGGCGTGTTAGACTCTTACTGAGTAAAACCCACCCGTGTTCTTTCGGTTGCCCTGTTGCCGGGGGCCACGATTTCCCTATCGGTTTTCTTCGAACTCCCGGCAGGCATTGGCCCAAGCGGACCCCGTCAATTCTGCTGACATCTCGTTGAGGCGCGCGTGGAACACAACGCGCCGTCGACCCGGGCTTGGTCCTTATCGGACGGCGAGCTACCCATTGCTGGAATTGGCTCGCGATTCCCGCCCCGGGTGTCTCCTCCTGCGGCGGTTAGGGGCGTGAAGGCGCGAAATTTGCCTCTCCCTCACGCGTTCCGCCTCCTCCTTCGCGAGCATTACCGCTTCGCAGAAGGAGGTGACGGCCTGCCATTTCTTCTCGCTCCGTACCATGGCCTGAACCAGGGCCGGACGCGAGAGATCACCGCCGCCGATCACCTCAACGAAGACACGGTGTTGCTCCGCCCAAGCCGGGCAGACCTCCACCGTATGCTCTGCCGTGTCCTCAGGCCGATCCACACAATGGTGACACCCGGATGTTTCCTCCCGCCTTATCCTGAACAGGAACCTCACGAAGCAGCCGTGTTTTATATAGAATTTTTCACTTTTTGTATGGAGACCATGAAAAATTATTACCTATATGTTGAGTTTTATGGGTTTATGGGCTTTATAAAGGAGGTCGAAATTTTCATTACTTTTGCGATAGATCACACCATTTTCGAAATATAAGCAAAAGAAAAGAAAAAAAGATACAGTACTATTTTTGCAGCTGAAGTCGAGGTGTGGGTATGAATTTTAGTTCATGACAACTAATTTAATTCCACACTTTTTTAATGGCGATTAAAAGTAGTCAGATTTAGTTAGGCAAACAAAATTTTTCAAGAAAAACGTCAAATTCAGAATAGCAAAATTGCCATTTTCACTAAAGTATTAACTCAGTGTCATCTTTCACTAAGGCCCGTATTACAGAACGTCACTCAATACTCAAGCATTACTTAAAACTAGATTCAAGCCATTTGATTGGTTGAAACTAGTTTTAAGTAATGCTTGAGTATTGAGTGTCGTTCTGTAATACGGGCCTAAGATGGCACTGAGTTAATACTTTGGTGTATGCTTGTTTGTTTGTTTGAAAAATATTACGTCAGCAAATGCTGTATTGATTTTTCGGAATTTTCAGTATTTTATTCGGTCCTTTCTTTATTTGTATTCGCATATAAGTTGTCGGAAAATTAGCATTTATAGCAGTAAATTTCAAATTTTAAGTATGCTCATATTTTAACTTTTTTTGGAACTTTTATTACTACCCAAACTAAATGGTGATTTTTTGTCTAGTCATTTGTGACAACAGAAGGCATTTGTGACATGAGAATCGGCACCGATATCAACTTTAGCACCCTAAATTAGTTTTCACTTCAATAAAATATTTTACTTACCAAAGTACTAAGATGTGGCGATCATGCTATATTCGTGCATTATCGTTGTACGCACGACAAAGGTCAACAGCGGTCAGGCAGAGCGCCGAGCGACGCGTCCACTCTCTGACAGGCCTCACGGCGGACTAATTTGAAACGGTTTGCGCGTGGAGTTTTATAGTAATTTTAGAGTAGTTTTAAAAAAATTCTAGAAAAATAACCAAACACATATAGTTAAAAATTTTGATTGCAAATTTTTAAGAAAATGTTTTTCTATTACAGTAACCCTTTATTATATTAAATTAAGGAAGATATATTGGTAAAAAAAAACATTTTATTCACCAAAATTTCATTATAATTTCGCATTGTTTGGATTTTTATTTCTCATGTAGGGAACCTAAACTGAAAATTTCTTTTAACTAACTTTTTTCCTAAGAATCTTTGCAGTTAGATAAAAAATATTGTTTGTTAGGGTGATCAGTGATTTAAGATATTTTAAGCGTCAAAGTTGACGCTCGAAGTAAAATTAACAAAACCTCTGTTCAGTAATCTTGATATAATTCACAAATACTCTAATAATCTAAAAATTTTCCTAACTAAGTGTTTAGACAACAATATTTCCTAAAATGATTAGTAATTAATATGTTTTTAAAATAATGTTTGATGGATATTAACTGGATCGAAAAGTACTGTTTTTTAGCTAAACAGCGCGCGGATGGCGTAAACGCTCTTAAGTAAATAAGGCGTTTCATTTTGTTAATTTTTCTTTTGCGTTCTGCTGCCGATTCAATACTGACGGAATGTCATAGTGCCGTGACGAGTATGACATAACACTACTGTTTTGAGAATAATTTGAGTTGATGATATTAAAAATAAACTCTGCAACCGATCTTTCTGAATTTTTACCCGACTGCCCCAGAAGGAGGGTAATGTTTTTAACAAATTTTTTTTTTGGTGATGATGTAGTGGATCAGAAAATTTTCCTGTGGTTGCTAATTTACAGTGTCACAAATTGAGTGCTCTGATCTGATTATTTGAATACCCTAAATTCTAATTTTAAATCACCTATACTCCATTTGAAATAAGATTAGACATTTAAACAAACCTTTTTTACAGCCCGTTCAACCGACTCTGACTTCTATATCGTAGGCGTAAAGATGGCATTAAAAGCAAAAAGTGGTTACAGTACCAACTGTTTACTGCAGCTGCCATTTGTCATGCCACCAACGCAATAGAAGTCAAAATCGATTGAACGGACTGTAAAAAAGGTTTAGTTAAATATCTAATCTTATTTCAAATGGAGTATAGATGTATTTCATTTGACAGTTGAGGATAATTCTATAATCTCAATGTTTCGTTGATGATTTTCAATTACAATTTAAAATAATATTAACATCAAACAATAAGTAATTATTGGAAAAAAATATGAGATGTAAGTTGAAACCTCTTTAAGATGAGTGAGTCATTGCGCAAGATTTTAACCGGAAGAGTGTTTGTTTACTCTTTCATCAGATATGAACATACTAACAATACTATTTTATTTTTGATTAGTAAATTAATACAAGCGTCTGAAGTCGTCTTTTTTTATGCCTTGCGCCTCTCAGATCAGTGCCCTGATAACGTGTCGTAGGCGGCGCCGGCGACGGTTACGGACAATATGTAACGGCGTTTTTTGTAATGTCTACTGTCGTATTGTTGGATTTACTACTCCTAGTTATAAAGGTTGGCGAATTCAATCTACGTGTTGATGTCTCGATAACGTGTGGGTTTGGTATCCAGTTGAAATGAAAATGAATCTAAAAAAGTCTAAGTAACATAATTATTTATTAAAAACCAACTTATATTTACCCACGCATACCAGTTATCGGTCAATATCTATTATTAATTGTTGGAATATAACAAAATATATCGGTCCCACTTAAGTAGTTTGAGAATGTTTCTCTTTCATACGTATTTACATTGTGCATAACTTTATTATAGTATGGACGCTAGTGTTCCGTCTGGACTAAGCGAGAGCGCACACACACCTCTCCTGCCAAATATAGAAAATAAATAATTCATAGAAATTATAACTGTCTTTCATTGGTTCTCAAAACCCAATATTAATTACACATAATAATCAAAAAAGCGGCCAAGTGCGAGTCGTACTCGCCCATGAAGGGTTCCGTAGCAGCAAGTAACATTGAATGAAAGGTAAATTGCGGTTTACGATTTATGACGTATTAAAAAAAAACTACTTACTAGATCTCATTCAAACCAATTTTCGGTGGAAGTTTATATGGTAATGTACATCATATATATTTTTTTAGTTTTATCATTCTCTTATTTTAGAAGTTACAGGGGGGACACACACATTTTACCACTTTGGAAGTGTTTCACGCGCAAACTATTCAGTTTAGAAAAAAATGATATTAGAAACCTCAATATCATTTTTGAAGACCTATCCATAGATATCCCACACGTATGGGATTGATGAAAAAAAATTTGTTGAGTTTCAGTTCTAAGTATGGGGAACTCCAAAATTATGTGTGAAAATCTTAATGCGGTTCACAGAATACATCTACTTACCAAGTTTCAACAGCATAGCTCTTATAGTTTCGGAAAAAAGTGGCTGTGACATACGGACGGACAGACAGACAGACATGACGAATCTATAAGGGTTCCGTTTTTTGCCATTTGGCAACGGAACCCTAAAAATGAGATTAAATTACATAAAACATTATAAAAAATAAGATTAAATTTAAATTACATAAGACTTAGAAGTCAGAAGGTGAAGATACGGTTCGTCCCAGGGTGTTAGCACATCCACTCGACCAACGTCGATCGCTGTCACCAATCGTGAGAAAATGCGATCAGTCTACAATTCTACATCTACAAACGCTCTAAGTCATAATTTTCAGATATTTCACATAAATTTTCTCGCCCTACCACTTCCTTTCTGGTTTTCTTTTTATCTTTCAGGTTCTCTTTCGAACTATACCATTCCTTTTTGAAGTGGAAACTTCTTTAGGCGCGTTGGGCATTTTTGAGATGGGAAAAAACAATTGAACTCACGACATCGTTACCGACACCTCATTTTTGTAAACGCGATTGTGCTCTTATTTAGATAAGGTTACGGACCAATGTTCTATACAAGTATTTTTCTTCCGCCAAGGCGATTTTGTTCAAGTTTTCACTTCTGTCGGCACTCCCGGAGTGCCACTGTCTTATTTTATTGGCATTTAGTCTAAGATCTGTTAGTGTTACTTTTTAACCTGTTCATTTGCCATTTTAATTTTAAGGCACGCAAATTCCATTGCGTTATATAACATTTTAAACATACGACAGAGTGACAACTACGATAAATAATAACACTATCATTCGTTCAATCTAATAACATTTAACTCGTATGACGTCACATGTTTGCCTCATGCCCTTTGATGACTATCGTATCTTATCACAAGGTCTCTAATGCTTACAAAAATTATATAAAACCAAGGATTATTTTGATTATGTCACTTGTACAAAATGCCGTCTCACCTTGGCAGTATCGGAAGAATATTTTAATGTCAATTTATAATGCATCAGGTATACAATTTAGAGTAAAATGTGGTAACAATTTTGTTGCTTCATCTTCAGTTATCATCGGGGATTTTAAACTTCTTTAGCAAGTTAAATCTTATTTATTTATTTTTAACCGACTTCAAAAAAAAAAGGAGGAGTCTCAATTCGTCGGGATATTTTTTTTTTATGTATGTTCCCCGATTACTCGAAGACGGCTGGACCGAATAGAAAAATTCTTTTTTTGTTTGCAAGGGTATACTTTCAAGTTAGTCCCATTGTCATTTGGTCACGATCTGATGATGGAATCTTGGAGAAATCGAGGGAACTCTTCAAATATTAAAGGCACATCTATAGCGATTTGGGTATTTTTGATGAGCAGTTGACCTATTGTAACTTAGATAAATTACAAATCAACCAACTAAAAAGTGAAAAAAAAAACTTTTTTACAAAAAATACAACCGACTTCCAAACTACAAAGTGAAAAATAACTTTAATTTCGGAAGTCGGTGTCTTTGGATCAGTATTTAAGTTTTTTGACACCGACTTCCGAAATTAAAGTTATTTTTCACTTTGTAGTATTTTTTGTAAAAAAGTTTTTTATATTAGGTTATCCTTAATCTGTTTTAGCGATGATCTATTAAACACGGATCTTCTGATTCATCAATCAAAGGGAAGATATGGTTTTTTTAGGAAAAAACCCATTTACCTAAGTGTACGTATCTTATGAAACATTAAGAAAACAGGAAAAACTATTTCATAGCATTTTTCTTCTGTAATATTACAAATTCAGTGACCCTGAAGAAAAATGTGCTCTTACAGTAATAGAAAAAGTACCAGGGCAGTATAAATAACACGGCAGTCTGTCGTATATCATTGTGCGGTACTGAGGCCCTTTGTTGTTCAGAATCTAAACCCTGGCTCGTATTGTTTATTGTTCGAAGGTTGTTGAGCCCAATTGTGGTTGTAGACGCCGATTCTGAACAAAAACATTCTAAAAGTTTAGGGGAATTAATCAGATTGTGTTACAAGATCCAGTCACAACCAGAAATTAAAGCCTTTTCACAAAATTAATGTCAAATGAAGGATGTTTACTCAATCTTTTTCTTGGGGTTTGAGATGGTAAAAAGTTCTTGTAACATGTTGGGCCCAAAATTCAGTTACGTGAACTGCATCCACTGACGCAGTCATAAGGTCATCAAGTGCACAAGTACACCATGCGGTGCAAGATGGAAGGTCGGTCATTGTCTACAGCGAGTTTACTGACTGAAATAAAGACTTGCTGACGACTTGGACACAATTTATTTGGACACAGTGTCCGAATCTGAATTTTGTTCACTGACGATTCGAACGCCAATAAAAAAAGCTGTATTATACAGACAGATAAAAAACTTCCAACGATACCTTTATTTTATTGTAGATATCCGTCCTCCACCCAACCTGTAGTTGTAAAAAACTGTTTTTAACCGGATTTTAACGAAAGCAGCCGTTATACATACGCATACCACATACATAGATACGCGATTATTTATGAGATTATATTGTAGATAAATATAAACCAATATTTATAAGATGTTGATTTTTATACTAAATATACGTTTTGAATATTTTGTTTTTTCGACATTTATCTAATATAGTCTAATGTGGTGACTTACAATGATACACGTCCACAAAGCAATTTATTACCGAAAGATGCCGCCCTGAAGCCACCCTAAAATAGTTTTGGTAACGCTTTTTTTCCACATATTATATTTTAAAACTTTTTTATCTGACTGTACTAAACAACTTCAATAATTTGAGTGTCCGAATTGTCAGTGAAAAAAATATTGAAATTAAAATATGTGTCAATTCGGACACTGTCCGAATATTCCGAGTGATCAGCAAGTCGAAATAAATGGTTACGCTATGATATTATCAGGAGTAAGGCAAAAGATTTGAGGCAATAATAATACATTTTTCTACTTTCTGTATCCATGAGCGTTTTATATCCTTTGCGTGGAACCCACGACCACAACGTAGACGGAAACTTTTTCAAAGAAATTGACATACTCACATGATAATAAAAACAAAATCACTAGCCAACCCTACTCGAGAAGCATACAGAAACATTTCGCAAGAAAAATTCGCTGTCCACCGTCTGAGTTGTTTCTCAGAAGCAATTGAATGAGACCAGTGTGGACTGTTACTTGGCGCTACAAAAACCATAGTAGTGGGCCAACCGATGTACATTGAGATGAATTATGTAATGTCTGTATATTTTTTATGTATATCGAGGTACTGATTTGTATTACTGGGCGGTGAAAGATGGGTTGCAGGCTGTTTTTGCAATTCTGCCGTTCCTTTCCTTCCTTTCCGTTTTTTTAATTATCTGGTTATTTTCGAATGAGTATGCTACTGTTGAGTACGCATTGCAGTAAATTATGATAATTTATTTTAAAAAATCGCATTCACAATCATCTATACTCCGTTTGAAATAAGATTAGACATTTAACTAAACCTTTTTTACAGTCCGTTCAACCGGTTTTGACTTCTATTGCGTTGGTGGCATGACTAATGGCAGCTGCAGTAAACAGTTGGTTTGTAACCACTTTTTTTGCTTTTAATGCCATCCTTATGCCTACGGTATAGAAGTCAAAATCGGTTGAACAGACTGTAAAAAAGGTTTGTTTAAATGTCTAATCTTATTTCAAACGGATTATAGGTTGACACAATTCTATGATATTAAGGCCCGCATGTATTCCCACAGAACGTGCATGAAAATTATACATAATATAATCTAAAATATAGCATGTTTAGCAGGTACTTAACAAATAATTGAAATCAACCAATAAATGGATTTCCCACATTTTTGAAGTGAAAACTTCTTTAGGCGCGTTAGACATTTTTGAGATGGGACTAAACCATTGATTTCGCTACACCATGATGACACCTCATTTTTGTAAACGCGATTCAGCTTTCAATCAATGTTCTATGAAAGTATTTTTACTTTAAAGGTTTTGTAAACGCGATTGTGCTCTTTATTTGTATGACTTTACGGATCAATGTTCTATGCAAGTATTTTGCTTCCACCAAGGCGATTTTGTCCAATTTTTCACTTCTGTCGGCACTCCCGGAGCGCCACCACTTTTTTATCAAACTTTATGATAAAAATCTAATACACCGTACTTTTATTATTATAAAACCCTACTCTAAAACGATTACCATATTCTAATGGAGATAAGTCCAGTGTTCAACGCTTTAATTAATGATATTACATTACAAATCACGGCAAAAACGTTTAATCTAATTTGCTGCGCGAAATACGCCATAAAAACTTTTGCTTGTATTTATCTATTCATGATCATAAATTATTGATTTTAATGGAGTTTCTCAATCTATGCTTGAACGGGGGTGTTAGTAATGAGTGGAAGGCGATTGAAGGAATTTATTTTTATACTTTATTTTTAAACTAATTTGACTGATCTCATTCTTTATATTTTATTGTTTCATTTTTTTTATGTATTCGTAAAGAACGTACTTTGCAAGCCAAAAGGTAAAATATGGTGATACTAAGACTTATATATAATTATTACATGAATATAAAACATATGCACATTGTTTACCCATATTTGCAAATACTTATATAAATTTGAAGTGTTTCACTAAACTGCGTTTTTCTTCATTCAATCTGCCTAGCCTATTCCCAACTATGTTGGGTAATTGGTTATACGTCGGCAATCCGTACATTTTAAAATATAAAATGTCAAATTACTCGAAAATGGTTGGCATTGGCATAGGGGTCATCAGGGGTCATTTGGTTGCAAATGATCTCTCCCACATCCCGTTAACGGATTGCAGTCGTATAACTAATAATCCTGTATATACTGTCGTGATTTCTTTGATTTAATTTTAAAAATGTATTATTCTAATATCGATTTATAATATCCACTGTGGCAACACTGTCAAAATACAATTTTTAAAATTATAAGAAACTTCTAAATGTATTTTCATTATGGCATCTGAATGTATTGTTTTACTTTGGCAACACTTAGAAATGACGCTTATGATATTATCGTTATTTCTGGGTGGGGCAAAAGTCGTTTTAAATGGTAAAATGTAATGCATAGTTAATCGTCGTATGATTGTGAAATAGCACAGTGGTGCGGATTAAAAATATTAGCAAGAAGAGTGTTTTCTAGTGATGCAACGAATACTACTTTTACGAATACGAATACGAATATCAAACTTACTATTCGGCGAATACGAATACGAATATCTCGCCATGGAAATAAAAGACTAATAGTCTAGTACTACATAGACGCAGCCATTACTAACGTTCGTCTAAGTTACTTAGGACTTACTATCCTACCTTTTGTTCATACAAAAGAAATACAGACCATATAACTACTTACTTGGTAATTTATCGAAATGTTTCCATATGTCACTTTGATCTCGTTTACGAGAGAGACAGACATTTCCTATTCAGTTTCAACTTCAACTTCTTGCACTTCGCAGCAACCTCAGAAAATAAATAAAACAATACTCTCTTGCTGGACTTGTGCTTTCGACTGACAAATTAAATGAAAGGAATGAATGAATCAATCAATCCATGGTTCGTACTGACAGGAAAACTCCCGGGCCGCGGCACTGTATAAACTATGGCCGGGGAGTCCCCCGTCGCGTCGTTGTTGCGGTTAAGGCCCTTGCACACGTCGTATTTTTACGTGCTGACGACGCGCGTTTTCCAAGTCTGCCAGTAATTAGATTTGCGTACAAACATATTAATTTTTAAATATTCGTATTAGTATTCGCCGAATACGAATATTCGGTAAATGTCTACTATTCGGCGAATACGAATATTCGTATTCGTTGCATCACTAGTGTTTTCTTTATAATACCATTCATTGGCAATTTTACTATTATATTTCAATAAGTGATTAACATATTATATCTGAAACAATCACAAATTCTCTTCGACAAACAACTTCCCATCCGCTACCGCGTATGACGTAGGCCACACTACAATATTGCATAAAAACGTCGTCGTACCGTAACCGGCACTTTCTCAGCCGTACCGCCTCTTTTATGGAGCAAATGTAGCTTATTTACTATGTACTATGTTATTTACTACATAACAGTGTTATTTACTTATTGCTTAATAACTTGGAACGTAGAATTGTATAGAATTTGACATAAAAGTCTTATTTTGCAAGTGTTTCTTGTCTGCAATGTCTAGTTCGAGAAAGACTGTATACTTTTCCAAGGCCTATGGTCTTCTTAATAGAAGAGTTATGCCCGTTTTCACCTTCACTAAGTGACAAGAGTCGCTATTTATTTAAATGATTTTGCGGAGTGAATCTTCTGTATTTGTGTACTATTATGTATTCTGTGGTAGTGTGCTTAATATTCGTAAGTTCGTAATAAAAGCACGAGATAGAAGCACAGAATAAATAATAGTACTAACGTACAGAAGATGCACTTCTTTAATCTTGAAGAAAGCCGCTTTCATAATAGAGCTAATCTCTGATATTCAGCTGCTTCCGGTTAGACTGGAAGCCGACCCCAACATAGTTGGGAAAAGGCTAGGCAGATTGATTTTTGATTGATTCTACGACTACTACCTCGCGTACTAGCTTATATTTCTACCTCAACATGAACTATACTTTTGATTTTGACTTTGAGAACCAAAGTTGTCGACATAGCTCACAGAATTAGCAAGCTGAAGTGGCAATGAACCAGCCATATGAGCCGTAGAACCGATGACCGTTGGGGTAGACGTGTTCTTGAGTGGAGACAGCGAAACGACAAACGTAAGGTAGGACGCCCTCAGGCTAGGTGGAGCGACGATCTTCGCAGGGTGGCTGGTAGCAGCTGGATGAGAGTTGCCGAGAATCGAGCTGAATTGCTTGCAATTGGAGAGTACCTATGTCCAGCAGTGCACTGGTGAAGACTGATGATGAAGAACTATTCTTTTTATAATTGACCACGTTACTAATAAGACGCTTCTTCTTTTCGAGTGGTTAGTGATTAATCTAGTGTCAGAGTTTTAAAGCCTCCCATCGGCCTCTGACTTGACTTCACATGAGAAATATTTCTCAGGCATGCCGTTTCCTCACGATGTTTTCCTTCATTTTGAAGCAAGTGATAAAGTCAAAGTCAAATCATTTATTTCAAATAGGCCCATGTGTGGCACTTTTGAACGTCAAAAATTACAAAATAATAAAATTGATTCTAGTCGCCCCTTCCAAAAGGTAGTTTTCGTATGGAGAAGAATGGGCAAGAAACTCCACCGTCACTCTTTTAAAATGTTTTACAATTGTTTGTATATGTACGTACTTTTTGTTAAATAATTATTATATGTGAAGACGATGCATCTAAAATAAAATTACAATACCATAATACGTAAAAAGAATTAAAAATGAAGCAACGACAGATAATTTAATATGTGATAGATACATGGTGCTCACATATTTACAAACATTGTAAAAGTAGACGATTTTCCCAAAATTTTGTAATTAATAAGTCAGTGTGTGAGGAAGTAATCACAGAATGTAAAATCAATGTCATAAAACACAAAATAATAAATTTTACAATTAAATTAGCAACCACTTTGATTTTGTCTTGATAATTACACGCATGAATCCGAAAAGTCAGAGGTGCGTGCCTTGGGTTCGAACTCAAGACCTATGACTTGGCAGTTCGACTGTCACACCACTAGGCTATCACTGCTCTAATAAGTCGCTGTCAAGATTAAAATCAAAACCAACATAATTACCATAATCTCCAATTAAACCTGCCGCTACCTCTCAACACAATCATGTTCGTGACTAGTATTCACAAATCTGTTTACCGTACACTATTGTATAACTTAGAGTGTTATCATTGGATCGTAATCGGCACAACAATGCTCTAAAGTGAATGTATCAATCATATGTGTTAGTAGTACGGACCTACGACCATTGTAGGTGTGGCAGGCATAGAGTAGGCACGGAAATAGATGAGACAGAGAGACACTGGATGTGTGCAAAAATATGACAGCACGGATTTGAATTGAGAAGCCGTCAAAATTGATTCAAAGACAAGTAGATCAAGGGACAGAGTATTAATATGGCTTCTCTAAAGTATGGATGCTGCAGGAACACAAGCCTTGTTTGAAAGATGACAGAAATGCTTTTAAATTAAGATGCTGAATCGCCGTTACCGAAATTGGATCGAAGAAATCAGACCAAGGAACGATTACTTGACTTATTCTAGGGGGAAGTCCAAGTTAGGATATGTTTTTAATATATAACAAAGCAAGCAATATGTCTTACTTAGCTCACTTGTTATCTTTTTAACAAGCTTTAAGGTAACATTCCTCAAGTCTGGGTCTTCACTATCTAAGCGCAGCCTTTCTCACGTCTAAATAAGGAAAATCAATACAAAGCTATTTTACTGTGTGACCTGGCAGCTGGCTAATTCCGAAGTCAGTGAGCTAGTTTCGGAGACGGCAGAACTAGGCCATTACCGAAATAAGCCTACAGAATTCTACCTATATTGAGAGTCGAGATACAAGTTCTAAATAAGAAATAGAATGAGAGTATTGATCTACTCTCCTATGTTATTGACTGCCTAGTCTACATGCGTAGCATGACCACCATAGAAACGGGTTTTTTCGACGGAAGAATGAATGAAATGCACCGAGCCCAGCGTGGTTTAACCTGACTCGATAAATCGAATGAACCCCGAAATTTGCATTAGACCCTGGAGCCTCATGTTTCATAGAGCTACAGAAGCCATTGCATATCAAGGAGTAGACCGGGAAGCGCGGTAATGGTAGGGAAGACGTGCCCTTAGGATAAGGAGGGATCTGCAAACCGTACCAAATGTGTATCCTTGAGTAAGCAATGGAATAGTGGAGAGACGGGTGATATTTATCTATGGATGGGCATCTTTTTACGACGGCGTCGTTAGGTTGGTTCAGGTTTAGGTCCAACTTCACTGGTGAAAGACAAAATGACAGATTGTGATTGTGGACCCCAGGTTTAGTCCATTAGACGTCATCTTGGTAGTTACCCTCCTTCTAGCCACATCATCATCACACGGTAAATATTCTCGTCACATAGGTATAAAGCCCCACCAAGGGCTGTCCCATCTGTCATTTGTTTAATCACATTGAGGTAGGTCAGGCACACCTTAGCATAATTGTGGGCGTAGATTATACGTTTTTTGTCTTATTGCTATCAGTAAACTATTTAGACATTACGATCGACTTATTATTAATACGGTGAATGACCTGTCTGTTAGTTATCGATCATTAATTATTTATTGAGTTTGCTATGAAGAATTTATCAATGCAATGTTGCATTGTAAACAGATAGATTATTATGAATGAAAAATGTGGATTTTAAATTCATTATCTTAGGTGCGGTTTCTTGTGAATGAACGTTCAATATCTTTATGTACTCTAGTAGGTTACTGAAAATTTAAACTTAAAAGAACTCTACTTAGATTCAATTCTCAATAAAACTGTCACCTTGACCTGCCCTGCGCTTATACCGCCCTGCAAACAGTTTTAGTATACGGGCTGTGATACGGGCCCAAGGACCACGGAAGTGGGGGGCAGAGGGGGTCAAACGCCTCCCCTAAAATCAAACAGAGAGAGCCACGCCCCCTCCAATTTTACTACTTGGTAAAGAAGGTTTGGAAAGAAAAGGTGTAGAAATATATTCCTGTCGCCTTGTTTGTTTACTTGTCGCCCCGTTGCGCTTTTCTACGAGTAACCTACGATGGCACAACGGGGCGGTACCTTCTATTTTGGACCGTGATTTGCTTTTTGATTTGATGGAATTTAAAGTAAATGTACAATAAACCGTTTTTGGAAGGGGGTGACCAAAAAATGTTGCCCCCCCCTATCATGAAATACTTCGTTATAGGAAGGAGGGTGACCAAAGAAGTTTCTCCCCCCCCTCTCCCTCATGGAGTATTTCGTATTTGGAAGGGGATGACCAAAGAATTTTGCCCCTTCCCCGTCATGGAGTACTTCCGCGGTCCCTGTACGGGCCCAGATCTGCGCACAGCTTAAGTTCTCAGACACCACCGGCATTCTAACTTCTTGGAAACTCCGAACCAGTGCAGCATCATACCTGTGAACAAAAAGAGGTAGATTAAGAACGAGTTTGTCTTCAAATGGGAATGCAATCCACGTGCGTTGTCCGTTAGCCGCTAAACCGCTGGGTGTGGTTTAGAATAGTAATTGTCTTGGTTTAGTTTAGTACTGAGGTCCGTTTTGTATTAGTATGTATTTATGGAATTGTTTCTCACGTCTTTGGATCACGCAGAATAATCAACACTACAGGAAAAAAAACTGTTAGCTTGTTAGTACAGTTTCTTGTGTGTGTAGCGGTTACATCGCCACATACGAACTACGCATCAAAGATATGACGTCAAACAAATCCTGCATCGCGCAGTTAGAGTTTACCGAACGATCGACATAGATACAAGATTTCAACTTCAAACCGATGGGCAGTTGCCCGCCAGACACAACACCCGTCTGGTCGGAGGATCCTCCCTTTTCTATGGTGGATGAGTGAACTTTACACCCTGTTCCTCATACCCCTAAATGTGTAAGAAAAAAAGTCGTTTTTTTTCGGAAAGCAGAAAGAATTTGGCCAGCGTTTGGTGGCCTTGTACTGAGGTCCTCCATGGTCTCAGCCATGATAACTATGTCGTCGGCAAACCGAAGGTTAGTGACAACTCGCCATTGATGTTGATGCCTAGCCCTTTCCAATCCAGAACCTTGAAGACATCCTCCAGTGCAGCGGTGAACAGTTTCGGAGAGATAACGTCTCCTTGTCTCACACCTCGCTACAGAAGGATAGGTTTCGAGGTCTGGTCCTGGAGTCGGACTGACATAGTGGCGTTGACCTTGTGAAGGCCGCTGGAATCCGCTGGATGCGGAAAGCACAGAATCGGTCGAAGTGGTGGTGCTTGGGGGAGGCCTATGTCCAGCAGTGGACGTCTTTCGGCTGAAATTATGATGTTGATGGGTGGCCTTTGCTCAGCTGGATAAAAATATACTAAGATAAGATTATCATGATTTGTCATAAATAACATAATTATCATATTATTATTAGCTTATTTTGCTAATTTGATAGCTACATTATAAGCATGTGTATTGTGTAAGCTTATTTATTGCACTCAACTGGACATACCTACCTACGCATAATTAATTTTTTTACAACGTGTCGCAAAATTAGAAAATTCTCAAAACTAATTAAGGCTACCGCAGTAGTACTTTTCCCGTGAAGTTTTGATAGAAATTGATCCATCAGAGTCGCGTCGCGGCTGTCTACAGGGGAGACTTCAGATACATAGATAGATAGGGTACTCTTTAGTCTTCATTACTCCATCAAATAGGTCCGGGAAAGGTGCAACCCATTACTGAGAAGTAAGAAGTAACCTCAACTCAACACCTAAGGTCAGTCATTTCTAAAGATCGCATACTCAGATCAAATCTGCGAACAAAACACTAAAGCATGCCAAAACTATACCTCCGCTTTGTGCATACACGCTCACACGCATGCATTTACAACCATTTACAATCAAACTACACCTCACTAAGTGCACACACGAAACCGGCCTCACGTCACTGTTGACAGCGCTCTGTCTTTGGTCTGAGATCGCATAGTACACTATACTACACTCGTTAGTACAACTTGTTACAAAAATAACCCAGCAAGGTGTAAACAGCAATGACAATGGTATTGCTTTACGGCTCATCGCTAACAAAGCCCTGACGTCAAGAACTAAGAACAAGTCACCTGTTTCTACCCAGTCATGCATGTCAAATGTGTCTCTACATAGGACCATAGATTATGGATGTGCAGAAGCAAAACTTATCACGGTATAGAAGCGAAACTCAAGGCAACTCAGGATTCAGGATCGTTTTGCGGACGGTGAGCAATGGGTAGCTCGTCGTCCGATAAGGACCAAGCCCGGGTCGACGGCGCGTTGTTTCACGCGCGCCTCAAAGAGATATCAGCAGAATTGACGGGGTCCGCTAGGGCCAATGTCTGCCGAGGCTGCGAATAAGGGCCGAAAGGGACATCGTGGCCCCCGGCAACAGGGCAACCGAAGGAACACGGGTGGGTTTTAGTCAGTAAGAGTCTGACACGCCCTCCCGCTCCACCCAGAGCGGGAGAAGTTATTTGATAATTTCGTATCATCTATTCAATTCTACTTCTGCCTGCCTTTGTTACTTGAGGTCGGAGCCAAGAGTTTTTCTTCGATCTTTTGATGAGGAAACGCATGTAACTAGGTAAAAGAGTGATGAATATTTATGTTGATGAATGGAGAGGGAAAGGAAAGCCAAAGAAAAGATGGATGGATTGTGTGAGGTATTGAGTGAATGATAGCGTGACGGTTGACAGGGGAGAGTGGAAAAAAAAAGTGGTGCGCCAACCCCACGTAACTTGGAACAAGGGCATAAAGACGATGATTATTTCTCCTGTTAGGATTATCATTCACTCCCTTTTCATTCATATCATCCCTTACACACTCCATGTGGACTCCCATTTCGCCTCCATCCATCAACATGTATACTCATCACTTTCTTGCTCACATACTGTTCATTCCTCCTCATCACATGCCCATACCAACCCTCAGCTAGGTGCTCGATCATCGACTATACCTAGAGTTTACCAACCCTATTTGACTTGGGCGAGTGCGGGTTCTAGTAAGATGGTGAAGACTGGTAGGTAATTATTTCGGCAGCATCGCTGCACCCACAAACAAAAGTACAAAATATTCGCTCCTCTACAGTTTTCTTATTCTATGACCCTGCGCACACGACTCTTCTAATTAAGTGTCGTTGATCTGGTTGTGAATGAAGTTTTTCTTCGCTTTGTATTGTATTATCTGTTGTTTTTCTCCCTCGCGTTGCTGATGGATGATTAGCAGTATAAATTGATTATTAGTTGCAAGACGTGATTGGCGTATTGATTGTTAAATTCATGATGGGAGGGTAATGGACCGAGACGCCACATGCAGTATTTTCTGAAGCTGCGAAAAAGATGTAATTTTTATTGGAGTTGTGAGTTTTAGCTTGGAGGCTAGGCTAGGTTTATGTTAGTAGTGGAGGAGGTGGGGTTTCTACTTTTATTTTTAACCGACTTCCAAAAGGAGGAGGTTCTCAATTCGACTGTATGTTGTTTTTTTTTTGTTTTTATTTTGTATGTTTGTTACGCGATTACTCCGTCAATTATGAATTGATTTTGATGATTCTTTTTTTGTTTGGTAGATCATACTTCAGAGGTGGTCCCATATAAATTTTATTAACTTTACTTGGGTAGTTTTTGAGTTAGCTTCAATAATACGTATTTTTACCTCACTTAGTATGTGGATGATATTGTGATAACTTCCTGTCACTGTTATTTACATAGCAGGTAGTGGTATTCGAATTTGTGTGGGGTAGGTATCACAACTAAAAAGTGAAAAATAAAAACTTTTTACAAAAAAAATAACAACCGACTTCAAAGAAAACACTATAAAGTGAAAAATAACTTTAATTTCGGAAGTCAGTGTCTTTGGTTTTGAATTTTCGTTCTTTGTCACCGACTTCCGAAATTAAAGTTATTTTTCACTTTGTAGTGTTTTCTTTGAAGTCGGTTGTTTTTTTTTGTAAAAAGTTTTTTTTTTATTGTTTGTCAGTCGAACGTTTTAGTTGTTGGGCTATTGTCATAAAAGTAGCTAGTAAGCATTCGATATCCATTTTCCATCTTCTTTTTCTCGTATTCAATGACTTATATTTTGTTCGACCAGTACATGTACGTGGCGACATGGAAAGCTCGGATACTACAGCCATGATACTTTTGATTCGAATGAGAAAAGACTCACATTTCCAAGACAACTTAAATACAAAGCTGTTCTATTAACTCGGCCCAGTAAGTTAATAAGTACCTATTTGGTCCCAATCATTGGACCAAAAAGACGGAAAGTTGATACATTCCATTCACTTATAAACAAGTCTTATGACATGTTTATTCAGACATGTATCTTATTACAGAAACAATCGTAAAATGACACAAATGTAGGAATTTAAATTGAACGAAATGATGCTTTGATGAAGTAACCAATTTGATTTAAACAGGCCTAAGTGTGATGTCAGCTTATTAAGTGAGGTTAGATGGGATGACCACTTGTTGAATGCGGTTAGCATTGTGGTATGCTGGTATGCTAATATTTATTTATTAAAACTTTATGCACAAGTAAAAATACCGTACAAAAGAGGACTTAATGCCTGAGGCATTTTCTACCAGTCTACCTTAGGGTGATGAATCTGCCGGGGTTGCGAATAAGGCCGAAAGGGACATCGTGGCTCCCCGGCAACATGGCAACTGAAGGAACACGGGTGGGTTTTAGTCAGTAAAGGTCTCTGCACACAGCGGGCGCGGCGCGGCGGGACGGGACGGCGACGCGACGCTGAGCAGTTGTAATGTACTAGATATTACGGAGGACGCCACACAAAGCCGTCCCGCTCGACGCGACGGTAACCGTCGCGCCACGCCGCCGCCGCGTCGAGCGGGAATACAAGTCAGAAGCGGCGGGGCCAGGCGCGGCGGGACGCGAGCGCAGCGCCGTCAGGACGCCGACGCTTTGTGTTGTTTGGTTTACGTATGTAGTAGTCACACTGCCGGCGAGGCGTGAGCACGTCGCGTCGGACGGTACGGAGCGTGAATGTGACTTTGTATCGTTTTACAAAAATGGATGTCGAAAAATTAATCGAATGTGTTCGTGCTCACGTATATTTGTACGATTTGGGCCATAGGCAGTATAAAAATACTGTTTATAAAAATGCGGGACGGGACGTGATCGCGCCCGCAGTGTGACCGATGCCGCCGCGCCAGCGCAACGTCGCCGCCCCGCCACGCCGCGCCCCGCCACGCCACGCCGGCTGTGTGCAGAGACCTTTAGAGTCTGACACGCTCTCCCGCTCCACCCAGAGCGGGAGAAGTTATTTGATAATTTACCACCCAAAAAAAAAAGATGATGCAGAGACAAAACATGGCAGGTGCAACATAAGGGATAGATAACACGAAAATAACTATAAAATACAAGAATAAATACACAGATACATACATATAAAACAGAATAAACTTTGTCAAGATAAATAACGATCGGCAGAGGAGAAAACAAATCCAGCAAATCAGCGTTGTGATGTTTCTGCCAACTTCTTACGTATATGCTCACGTGCCTTCACATTAAAAGACAACCGAGAGATAGAGCATTCCAAAGAAAGATCGCCTGGACAAAGAAAGAAGAGTGAATGAAACCAGAGCGGTGAGAAGGACATCGTAGAAGATGATTGTTGGTGGAACGAAGATTTTTACAATGGGCAGAGCATAAGTATTAAATATGGGAAGTCAGGTAAGAAGGAGAAGTGGGTTTGTCAAGAATAGATAACAACATAAGAGCCCTCACCTCTCTGCGCTGACGAATGGGTAACCACTTTAAAAGCAATCGGTGCGCGGATACATGGTCATACTCACGAAGATTGAAAATGAATCGAATGCAATTATTGAGAAGGCGGTCTAGTTTATTGAGGACATCTGCATTCAGGTCATAGTGACACACATCACCATAGTCTATTATGGGAAAGAGTAGGGACTGTACAAGCATTGCCTTTATGTGTGATGGGAGAAGATTTTTCAATCGATAGAGTGACCGCAACGTTCCGGTGACTTTTTTACTGACAGTTGTGACTTACTTTCGCCAACCAAGACAAGCGTTGACATGCAGACCAAGATCCTTAACATCGGAGGTAAACGGGATGATTGAGTTGTTAAACATTACAGGTGGCACAGTTAAGCCATTCAGCTTCCTTATACTGTGAGGGCATACTATGATAGCCTGGCACTTGGTAGCGTTAACCGCCATCCCACATCAATGAGACCAGTTTTTGACTACACTTAACTCCCGGTTTAGCTCCTCAATCGCATCAGAAATATCAGTGCAGCCAAGAGCAGTGGTGGCCCAATAGTAACGGCCGCCACTTACGAATAGTAGGTCGTGGGTGCGAACCCAAGCAGGCATCGTCACTGCTCTCAAAACGATGAAGGAAAACATCGTGAGGAAACCGGCATATCCTAAAACCAAAAATTCGAAGACGTGACATCTACCAACCCGCACTGGGCCCGCGTGGTGGATTACGGGCCCACTCCCTCTCGAAGAGAGAAGGCCTGTGTCCCTGCAGTGGGAATTTCTTGATTCGGTCGCCGCGCTCAAAGCCCGCGATAAAAGCTATGCAATAGCTTAAAAAAGACAAAGGACTGCCATTCGCGTTGCAATCCGGATGTAGTTTATTTCTTTTGGAAATAGATATAAGATTTATATTTCTATGGTTTTGGCCCTAACGTCTACTTTAAGAAGCAGAGAATTAACTCAAGTACAAATTAAATTACTGCATAGGTAAGAAAAGTAATTAGGTACCTAAGGTTATGCATTTAGAGATGAATAATACCTAAAGCTTACTTAAAAGTTTTACTTGTTTATTTGTCTTGTAAAGCACAATAACAAAACCGCTAAAAGGTTTTTTATTACAAACAAAGAATCGAAATGACATTCAAAATATCTCAGGGTTATGAAGACAAAACGAGGTCATTTGGAAAGAACATTCATAAATTGAGAGGTTTCTTACTGCGACAAAGGAATGACATTGCACATGCAGAAAAACAACATACCTACCTACTGATAAAAACTCAGGCGGACATTAGTGCAGTATTTACCAAATGCCACATTATAAACTCGATTTGTGTTTTGAAGTGAAAACTTCTTTAGGCGCGTTGGGCATTTTTGAGATGGGACTAAACCATTGACTTCGCGACACTGGTGCCGATTCCCTTGTTCACAAACTAAACTAAATTTAAGTTCAGTGCATCTTTTTCTTACTATGTCATTAAGAAAAGGACAGAAGATAAATTTTAGTTTAGTCCTGTCAAATTAATCAGCACCTGTCACTACTCCATACAAGTTTAGATGTGATTAAAAACTTGCCAACTAAAATTACAACAATTTACGTCAAGGGCTGATTAATTTGACAGGACTATTAAACTAAAATTTATCTTCTGTCCTTTTCTTAATGAAATAGAAAGAAAAAGATGCACTAAACTTAAATTTAGTTAAGTTTGTGAAAAAGGGAATCGGCACCACTGTAATGCAATTTACCGACACCGTGGAGTAAAAGACATCAACGTGTTGATTACCGCGGTGCCGATTTTTTTTCAAGTTTTCACTTCTATTGGCACTCCCGGAGTGCCACTGTTTTTTTTTTTGTGGACTAGCGGTGAAGGAAACTATCGTGAGGAAACCGGCATGCCTGAGAGATATTTCTCGACGGCAGGTGAAGTAAAGTCAGAGGCCCATGGGCGGCTTTAAAACTCTGACACCAGGTTAGTCACTAACCACACTAAAAGAAGAAGAAGTAGACTAGCTTTTACCAGCAGCTTCGCCAACTGGGATGTCGGAAATTATCACACAAGAACGTAGTACCTGTGAGCTAAATTTCATCGAAATGCTTTCAGCCGTTCAATCAATCTGCCTAGCCTTTTCCCAACTATATTGGGGTCGGCTTCCAGTCTAACCGGATGCAGCTGAATACCAGTATTTTACATGGAGCGACTGCCTATCTGACCTCCACAACCCAGTAACTGGGTAATACGATACCCCTTGGTAAGACTGGTTGTCAGACTTTCGAGCTTCTGACGACCCGTAACGACTGTCAAAGATCCACGAATGACAGCCGGGACCAACGGCTTAACGTGCTTTCCGAGGCATGGAGGAGTCTCGGTATGTAGAAATGGTCACCCATCTACGGACCAGCCCCGGCAAGCGTAGCTTAACCTGACAGATCGACCCGAGCGGCTGTCAGTATTTAGCCACGAGCTCCTCCAAATGCTTTCAGCCGTTAAGGGGTGAAAAAATTATAGACTGACAGAGTTATGTTCGCATATAAAGTTGCCATTCGTCCGGATAAAGCCGGACAGTGTTAGGCTTTTTGACCTCTTGTCCGGGCCAATTTGACTGCGTCCGGCCCGTCCGGCTTTTGTTAAGCTTTTTATTCTCTTTAATAGACCAGCAATGGACGAAACAAAGAAACATGTTAAAATCGAAAACTGTTGCAAAAATGTTAATTGTATATAACGACATGTAACTTTGAAAAATGTTTTATGATAAAATTATTAATGTGGTTGAGCTTTTAAAGCACGTTTATACCAAAGAAAAATATGCAAATGAAAATGGAAAATACCGATTAAAACTTCCTTAAAAAAATGTGTTTTATTTGAACTTTTAGTCAAAAATATATTTTTTTTGCGTCCGTCCGGCCGTGGGACAAAAAAGTCCGGCTTTTTTAGCGGGTAAGTCCGGTTTTCTGATTTTTTTGAAATGGCAACGCTATTCGCATATATAATATTAATATGGAAGTACCGATTAAGTAATCAGTTACAGCTGGAAATAGTCAGTTTTACTGAATTATCGTCACTATAGCGGTTCTTATAAAGACAGCTTTCCACGGTGTGTTGTATTGCGGACGGACGCAGACACGCCCGCACCTACGCGCCATGGGAAGAGTATCGTCCGTGGTAGCGCAGAGACGTCCGTCCCGGTGCGTCCGATCCGCGGTGAGTCGGTAACTTCAAAGATGCGACCTTCTCTTTCACTTTATGGGAGATTCTACAATTTTAGATTTTGGAGATTTTACAAATCGGAGAGTTTTATCAACCACACGCACGGTGTTCCGTGCACGAACCGGCCTGCGCAGGCAAAACTGTGGTGAAGCTTGTGCGTGTGGTAGGCCCAATACATTTCGGAATTATAAAATGTATACAATCGCAACAGGCTGGTCTGCATCCGTCCACAATATCTCGGACCGTGGGAAGAGCTTTGGTGTGAGATGTGTGGCTGTCCGTGGTCGTCGGCCATGCAGCCTGGTCCGTGTCCTTCCGCAATTTTACGCACCGAGCCGCCTTAATGCTTATCTCATTTACATAAAAGTAATCACATAAATTAATCCCGGCTAGAACAAAGTCCAACATTATTTGTAAAACATTATCCAATTTAGGACTCAAGAATACGAACGATATTTGACACTACGCCAATTAAGTAAGTTCCTGGAGACCGTACAGCTGGCCGTTAGACGTGTTCCTATTATAAACAAGGGACTTCTAATTTTGGAAATTGTTGTTATGGCTTAGGACAGCCAGTCATTCAGCCATCAGCTAGTACCGAATGTTTCTAAGAATTCTTGGATGATTCTTTAAGCGCGTTGGGCATTTTTGAGATGAGAAAAAACAATTGAACTCGCGACACTGTTACCGACACCTCATTAAAAGTATTTCCTGCACAATTAAATTGTTCAAGTTTTCACTTCTATCGGCACTCCCGGAGTGCCAGTTTTTTTTTTTCGTTGAGGCCTATGTCTAGCTGTGGACGTCTTTCGGCTGAAATTATGATGATGATAATTCTTTTTTGAGTAAATCTTTTTAGGTGGCGATTCGATAATTGCACGAGAATTGAGAGTGAAATTTCAAAGACGCGTCACGTTCAGGAACATTTCGTTACATGAGAGAGAAGAAAGATATAACTCTCTCTGTCTCATCTTTCATTATTTTTAAGGCATTTTCTCGTGTACTGTGTTGCTGGCGCAATTATTTTTCGAAGAAATCTTGATTGGTTCTTTGAAGTAATGGAGTCTTTTCAAAGTTAGGCATTGGAATTAAGCGAGTTTTTGTATTTCCTGGTGCAGTAAAAGTAGTATTTAGCAAACGGATATTGAATAAGTTTAATTATCACAGAAAACTTTTTATTGGCCATGTCAATTATGGCTTCTACAGGATAAGTCTACTTTATCCTTGTGATATTTTAGTGCGATTAGACTGCCACGAAAAGTAAAACTAAAAAAGGGAAATATTTATGTATTCAAACTAGCAGCTCCCCGCGGTTTTACCCGCGTAAGTTTCGATCCCATGGGAATATCGGGATAAAAAGTATCCTGTCTATTCATGAGCTAAATTACATCCAAATCCGTTCAGGCGTTTTAGCGTGAAAGCATTACAAACAAACTCACTTTCGCATTTACAATATTATATAGTTAGGATTAGGTTAGGATAGTTAGGAAATTAGGATCCTACCTTTCTATACTCCGTGGGATTACCTTATATTTTTATGTAGGTATTCCAAGAATTGATTCATCATTGACGCTTTAGTTAAGAAGTTCTGTTAATTTGCCTATGAAAGAGATTTTCTCCGAAATTCGAGTGTTGTGTAAGCTTCCATAGCTCGGTTTTATGGTTTTCCCGATTTCTGGAATCGACAAATATCATCGGGATTGACTGCCTGTTAAATTATGTTGCGGCATCACAAGTAGGTATTATTTTAAGCACGTTATAGAGTAGCAGAAACTGCAATTATATGTGTCACATACCAAGAATATTCGTCAATCGGTGCACTAATGACGATTAGAGAAACACAATAGTGCCGATTCCCTTGTTCACAAACTAAACTAAATTTAAATTCAGTGCATTTTTTTCGGTCTATTTCGTTAAGAAAAGGACAGAAGATAAATTTTAGTCTAGTCTAGGGATGGGTAAGTGAAAAAAATATATCGATCGATATAATATCGTATCGATGTTTTAAACAGTATCGATAATTATCGAGTAAAAATATCGATATATCGTCAGTTTTTGCATGATTATTCATACATAAATTCTCAAAGCATTCAAACTTCGTAAAACAGAATAGACGAAAATAGAAGAAAATTGTATTTTTTATTAATGCTCGAGCCTAAACAATTATACACAATTTAATCAAACCAGTAGTTATCAGATATGGACATTAAAAAAATCGAAATTGATACGAATTGGATACTCTAAAATAAATATCGATATATCGCGATTAAAAATATCGATAATTGTATGGAAAAATATCGATATTTTTTGCCCATGCCTAGTTTAGTCCTGTCAAATTAATCAGCGCTTGACGTAAATTAACGTAATTTTAGTAAGCAAGTTTTTAATCACGTCTAAACTTGTATGGAGTAGTGACAGGCGCTGATTAATTTGACAGGACTAAACTAAAATTTATCTTCTGTCCTCTTCTTTATGAAATACAAAGAAAAAGATGCACTGAACTTAAATTTAGTTTGTGAACAAGGGAATCGGTACCAATGTCGAAATAAGTTCCTTTTGTAGTACAGACCTGGTGTTTATTGGAGTTAGTAACGTTTTTAGCTAGCTATTCAGAATTTCGAAGCACCATACTTTAAAATTTCTATCGTTTTCTCATTTATTTATTTTTATTAAGTAACTTTTTTTCGCATACAATAATAAATAAAATGTCCTGAAATAGCTTATAAAAGTTAACCTATCTATCCAAAAATAATAAAAAACATGAGTCTTCACTATAGTCTTTACCATTTGTACTAGGCGCTCATAAATCATAGGAGATAAACGGAGCACCATACCAAGCCCTTGCAATTACGCCATATGCTTGTTAATACTTTATTGGGTAACTAGGTTGTCTAAACAGTTCACTTGCATGATTCCGAAAATAGGTTTTTAATAATCTGAATAAAGTGGATAGATTTATGCCTGATAGATTGACAGTGAGAAATTAGTTAACTGGAAGGGACACTCACTTTGAATCAATCAAGAAAATTGATATTGCAGACTCAATTAATCAGACATAATCTATGGTACCCATCGCCATTTTTTCTCTATAATTATTAGTTAATACACTTGCCATCGCTAGTCATTTGTCTAGAAAAAGAAAGAAAAACTAGAAAGAGGACAAGGATCTTTTGGCGTTTGAATGACATTGGCAGGGGGGCGCTGTTGGTAAACATTAGTAAAATTTTCACAGATATTTTGTTGACAAAACAAGATGGCAGCGTTAGTTCCAATTTTGGTCACGCGCCAGAAGAACTTTGAAGCATTGTAAATAATTTTTAACATACCTACCTTTAGGATACTTACTTAATTGATTTTAAGTAGTTACGTAAAAGCTTTGTATCGATTGAGATTCTTAGCAATTGCTCTCGTTTCTAATTTACAAAAGCAATCTGCAAAGTAGTCTCCGTTACTAAATAATTGGAGGTTTACTTAAAATTGTTGAATGAAATTGAATTTGTTGGTAAATAAAATTGATTGTCGGGACTCCAGACTACAATAGTGTGATTGCACCAAGAGGCTACGAACAAAAGCAATGGTGCCGAACAAAATATGACAATAAAGAGGTAATTATTACAGCCTGTTGCTTAAGACCAAGCACTCCAAACATAATTTCCACGCAAACTCTGGCCCCATGCACCCCACCCCTCCACTATTTGGTAAACGCTAACTCATCAGTTATAAAGTTGAATATCGCGTGCGCTCTTTGGTCGTATTCGAGCACGGAACTAAATGTCGTAAGTCTCAATTCTTATTTCGTTCATAACTAAAGTAATAATTGATCTAGAGAAAAAACATCTTATAGTTGGATAATAAACGGTCTTTTCTTACTGTCAATAATTATTTTAGACAGAAAAGCCGAGTAATCTTGTTTTTGTTTCAAATAATCTTTAAAAAAGACTTGATTATCGAGTAAAAAATTAATCGAGCAAAACTGTTCCAATTACGTAACTGTCTTTTATTCGGAAAGAAAAAGATTCAATAAATCATATACCAGTTCCATTTTGATTGTATGCGTAACTTTTTTAGAATATTAATGCAAATTAACATACAATTTAGGGAGTCTCCTCTTAAAAAATCTTTTCAGGGTGCCCGAAAGTCTGACAACCAGTACCCTAATTTCGTAGCACATTTTCGTAAACGATTAAGACTAATCCGTTTCATTTTGACAGTTCAACAACATTCATTGCGTTATTTACGTTTTTGAGCAGATTTTTTTTCCAACTTATGAAGCAATGGAATAGCAATTTGTTTCAAAACGATTCTGATTGATCGTGTATTACGTAATTAGGGTACAGTCATACCAAAGGGTATCGTATTTCCTAGTATAACTAGGTTATGGAGGTCAGATGGGCAGTTGCTCCATGTAGAATATTCAGCTAAATCTGGTTAGACTGGAAGCCGACCCCAACATAGTTGAGAAAACGCTAGGCAGATGATTATATTTTGAAAGAAAAAAAAAAAAAACAGTGGTTCCCGGAGTGCCGGGAATGTCGACAGAAGTGAAAACTTGAAAAAAAATCGGCACCACGGTAATCAACGCGTTGATGTCTTTTACTCCACGGTGTTGGTAAATACCGTCACAGTGTCGCGTAATCAATGGTTTAGTCCCATCTCAAAAATGCCCAACGCGCCTAAAGAAGTTTTCACTTCAATAAGTACCTATGCCTTTACTCAGAGACCTTTCCCAGCAGTGGGAATAGCATAGGCTGATGCCTGTTATTTACTTATGCAAGCATTCATTTTGTTATGTATGTCTTACACTCTCCCGTTTCTTGAAATCCTGATAGCTTCTATTACAAAAAAAAAATAACATCGAAATTATTATGTACAGGTAATATGCATAAAAATTATTTAAAAACAAAAAACCCGACTGCAAAAACACATAACTGAAAAGAGAAAAACAAGCATTATAATTTATAGAATTTTGGTACCTATTGCAGGCGGGACAAACCAATAACCTGAAATGATGGTGTAAATTTTGTTTGTCCCGCCTGCAATACCAAAATTCTATAGATTATAATGCTTTTTTTTCTCTTTTCAGTTATGTGTTTTTGCAGTCGGGTTTTTTGTTTTTTAAATATTTTTTTTATTTCAATCTTTTTAGTTTTCTTAAAATAATATATATTGACTAATTACTAGCTTTTAATTGATACCATTAATGTAGTTTTTTTTTTAAACCTACCCCTCCCTTCTTTTTTGAATTTGCAGATGCAATATAAAATATTATATAGCCTATGACACTCCCACAATTAAAATGAATCTAACGACACCTCACATGTTAAAATCCATCAAGCCGTTTACGCTAAAGAGCGTGCCAAAAAAATTGACATACATACATACTCTCGAAAAACATTACCCTCCTTTTGGGGCAGTCGGGTAAAAAGGATAATTTACGACATGAAAGAAATATGGCGACTGTTGGCGTGGCGACGCGTCGCCACGCCAGCAGTCGGTCTGACCCGCCGTTATAGATGTTTCACATCAAAAAGATTATCATAACGAAATGTCATGAATTCACGACGACCTATTTAATTCATTCCCAGTGCTATACACAATTTAATTTAAAGACCAAAAAGGTGCGTCCACACATTACCACCTTCCATAATATATGATGTACCTAAATACTTACCTAGCATTTACTAGTCACACGACGAAGCGACATTAGTAAGCTCATTTGTATATTTACCATCAATTACCCGAATTAGACTGTTGTGAGCAACAGACGGGCAACTTTTTGTTGCTACATTAAATGACTTCCATAATGAGCCTATAATGTTCCCACTGCTGGCACACAGGCCTCGTCTTGGGAGTGAGCCCAGTGCGGGTGTGTCACATATCTTTTAATTTATGGTTCTGGGACCGGTTTCCTCTGGATGTTTTCCTTCACCGTTTTGAGAGCAGTGGCGGCCGTTACCACTGATGAGCCTCTATGTTAAATTTATGACGTCTTAAATTGGTTGGAATGAGAATGTCCTATTTGAGGATGCTTAATTTATCTTTATAGCGTTAGTTGGAACGAACAAAGGGAACAAGAAAGTATAAATTTTATCTTTGACAATTCTCTAACTCTAAATCAACTTGTATGCTCACAATAATCGCTCGACCTTATTGTATCTACGCGAAGACACTGCCGCCCAAGATACAGGATTTTCCTAGTTTGGGGGCAGGGTACATATTCTTCTTGGACTTTCGACCTCACTTTTGTATTTAATTTTACTTAAGTTTGCTTACCTTTCTGTATATCTATCTATTGTCAAAGTTTATGTTTTAAGAAAATTTTAAGTTTATGTTTTAAGTGTAAAGAATTAATTTAAAAAAAAAATATATTAAGAATGTACGACTACAACTACCACCCTACCCGTGAGTTTAGATTTTGGTCTCAGAATCTAGAAGAGCCACCTTGCAATGGGAACAAATTACGGTCTGAGACTTGATAACAAGCACACTCGAAAAAAAATAGCTCTAATTTCGGAAGTCGGTGGTTTTGAACTTTCGTTTTTTGTCACCGACTTCCGAAATTAAAGTAATTTTTCACTCCATAGTGTATTTTGGAAGTCGGTTGTGTTTTTTTGTATATAACTATGTAAAGAACAGTGACAGGAACTTATTATAATATCATCCAAAGTTAATAAAATTTATATGGGACCATCGCGCAAGCTTCCTCTACCAAATTTGGTAGAGGAACACAGAAATATAGAACCTCCTACTTTTTGGAAGTCGGTTAAAAATACTTATTTAAGTTCAAATATAGGTACCATCACAATTATTTAAAGTCAGAAAGAACGCATTATAGTGATTTAACGACCATAATTAAACAAACACGTGTTCGGAGTGCATTAACAAAAGACACAAATCTCTGTCAGAGAATAACACCTTACAAAGCGCCGCCCATCAACGCCTGTAGGGCTGTCTAATCGAGAATCAGATAAGCTGAAGAGCTGATTATTAGTTAATTAGTTCTTAATGGGCTTAACGATAACTTTGATACTTTCCGTCTGCAGCTTTTAAGGTCTAAACAGACGGACTACATTTGAATTGCACGCCAGCTGCAAAATTGCAGTTTGAATGCTTGTGAGTTGACATAACTGCATCGAAACTGCTAATCGACTACGCAATTCGCTTGCAGTCTGGCTGTTTAGACACATAGACGCAGGATTGTAATAGGTCAATGCTGGAGGAGGTAGCCCAGTGTCCTTTAGTACCTAAGTTACATTTTTTTTTTAAATGGGAATAAATTCATAAATGCCCGGTTGATGGCAATAAGCTCGCTCCCTAAACCATAACTGGCGCAATGTGGGTGAACCTGCTACAGGGACACGTCTGCCCAACCCTTTGGGGAAACAAGGCGTGATGTTATGTTTATGTAAATCCATATTCTTGATCATTTTTTGTGCGATGCTTTCCGTCATCTTCAATAACAGAAGCAGGATATAATAGTAATAGGCAAATGTTGAAAGCGCTTATTATGGCGAAAGAAAGTATAATAAACGTTAACAAGTTTTGCTAAAGGCTTTTATACTTATGAATGAAATCTTTAGTTAGCTTGATCACTACAGAAAACAATGGACAAAATGGTAAAAGCTAAACATATTGATGATACTCGTAACCCTAACACAAGCGACTTTGACTAATATGATTGGATGCACTCATCATACATTATGCACGGTGATCAACTCATTTGGGAGTTTGTTCACGAAACGATACCAGATTGAACATCGTCTGTGCCTACAGTATAATTAGTGTGGGAATCTGGTACACAGATTTCGTTTCTTTTTCGGGTCTTTGTTTCAATATTTGACTGTTTCATAAACACTACTTGGTGGAGGAAGCGGGAATCCGCTGGATACGAGAAGCGCAGGACCGTTCGTTGTGTTTATGGTTAGGCGAAGCTTGTGTCCAGCACTGGAGGTGGAGGTAACAGCAGTGATAGTCTAGTGGTGTGACCGTCGGACTGCCACTTCCGAATCTTTCATCCACCCATTCATCATCATCATCGTCATTCTTTCATATACTTATCATAGGTCGTGTCGACGTATCGTACTTATTCATAGGTCTCGAGTTCGAACCCAAGACACGCACCTCTGACTACGACTAGAATCAATTCTATTTTTGTAAATTTTTACGTTCAAAAGTAAGTGCCTTTTATGTGCCTAATTGAAATACATTATTTGACTTTGACTGACTTTTCGGATTCATGTGCGTATTGTTGTATACACTTGCTTCAAAAACGGTGAAGGAAAATATCGTGAAGAAACCGGCATGCCTGGGAGATATTTCTCGACGGCATGTGAAGTCAAGTCAGACTCCCATGGGCGACATAAAAACTGACACCAGTACCCTAATTGCGTAACTTATTTTCGTAAAAAATTATGCCTAATTTATTTCATTTGGACAGTTCAACAACATTCATTGCGTTATTTACGTTGTTGAGCAGATTTTTTTTCCAACTTAGGAAGCAATAGAATAGCAATCTGTTTCAAATCAAAACAGATTGTGGTTGTGTTGCATTACGCAATTAGGGTACAGGTTAGTCACTAACCACACGAAAAAGAAGAAAGTAGTGGAAGTCGTCCACTCCACTGATAAATACTATTTCACCATCAAAATACCAACAAAAGCTCGGTGGGAGTTTAGAAAGGAAAATTCAATTAGTTGATAACATCCATTACGAAACAAGTCCCGGAAGTTACAATCTGGCTACAGCACAGTCGTCTAATTGACCTTTATTAACGCAATGCCATGGAAACAACTCTTAAAGATGAGCCTAGCCGTAGCACGACTGGGTAAATTACTTTCACGAGTAACAAAAACTTAATGCCATATTTTATAATGTCGCAGATAAACCCGTAAATCTAGGGTTGATCCCTAAAGGCACTTACAAATAATAAGCATCAAGGCAAAAAGCCCTCGCCAACAATACTTCAATGGCCAAGTCATTAAATAGATTACGTTTTACCCTAATGTACCCTTCGCATAAATATTGCTTTAGCGAGCCTATTGCCAATAAGCTATAAATCCTTTATTTCCGGCACCCTTTTGAAACAATCTCTAATTAACACGAGTGTTTTAGTAGATCAATAAGTCCAGTTAAATTCATTAAAGTAATTAGAAAAAAACAGATGCCCAAATTAATGAAGCTGGTGTGATAATTACATCAATTTAGTTGAATATTAGTAATGGACGACATTGATATATGAAGGTAGTTCACCTTCAAAATAGTCTCTTAAATTGGAGTCAATTAAAAAGAAGACAAAAGGTTTTAATAAGTTTTGTATTCAGCCAAGTATTCTTAAAAATGTTAGGTCAAGTGGGCGAGGTTTCGCAGATAATTAAAACAAGTTACATTGTATTTAGAGAGTCGTCGACTTCTCGCCGCGTCGTCGTTTAATTAAGCGGGCACTTTACCCAAAAAAACCTTACCCGAATTATTATGATATTCAAAAATACGAAAAATATTGCCTAAAAGTGTCTCGTCTGCACCAAACCTCACCTACCTGTTTAATATATATTATGACAGGTGGCACACAAGTGGGCCGCACCCGGTGACATCATTATAGAGTCACTGGAGCTCATAGATCCATCGGCCATTGTGCTGGATCGTCTCGAATAGACGGGCGAAGGTCGGCCGACCAATAGACTGGGTCGCAGATAACTGGTGTAATTTTTACACAGGTGCAAATCGATTGTTTGTCTTTTGACATGATATGGGCAATAGACATGTGATGCAAAAGTTTCGGCTAAAATAGTTCTGAGTTTGAATTTGCATGGCTATAAGAATAGAAGAAGACTAGGGAACGCAATACCAGGATACCGGGATCCCACGTGCATTATGTGGGACTAAACCCTGATAACTTTACAAGAGCATAGATTACTAACTATGACCTAAAACGACTTTATATTATAATACTACAATTTATTTAATGTATTTTACAAATGAAAACGACTCACTGCCTCTAACAAAGGTCTTAGAACAAGTCCACTCATATAATCTTAATATAACAATGGTCACAACGCTGCTCTTGTTAATATTCCCATGCTGAATTTTGACCCTGTCTTATCGATGTTTACGTCCGGCTCGGGATACAGCAGCGCACGCACCTCGTCTCACCGTGGGCCACCATGGCCACTCCGGTGATGCCCCTCTTAACTTTGTAAAGAGAGCGCGGTAATCGCCAACAACCCTATTGAAAATTTAGCGGGATAAACGAAGTTATAGTATGAAAAGTTCCGAATCTGGAACAACACCCCAAACTAGATCTGCCAAAAGCAATCTTGAGGTTTTGATAAAGAAGATGAATTATTTCGAGTCGGAAGGAATAAATTGGGACAAGGGCTGATGAAGAATGATGATGATGAAATGTGGATGACTATTTGAAAAGAGGAAGGCCAGAAAATTATGAGTGGATTGTGTGAAAGATGAGGTATATGGCAAGAAAGGGGATAAAAAAACAGTGGCGCTCCGGGAGTGCCGACAGAAGTGAAAACTTGAAAAAAATTGGCACCGCGGTAATCAACGCGTTGATGTCTTTTACTCCACACACCGCGGTAATCAACGCGTTGATGTCTTTTTATTAGTCAAAAGCTGGGGTCGTAACAGTGTCGCGCCTAAAGAAGTTTTCACTTCAAAAACTGAAATAACGGCTGATAGTACCCTATGCAGGAAAAAACTTAGTTATGCTGCAACGATACCTAATATAGTTAGATCTGTTTATTTACAGTCTAGAATCAGCTGCTTGTCGGCACAGCAAAGTACTAGCTAGGGAAATTTTAATGGTGGTCATAAAAGATGGCTTTAGCACCTGCAACTTCATTTTAATAAACTTCTACGTTAAGCGAATTTATTCCCATAAAATAATTATTTAACTGTCTTTCAATTCTTGCAGGTTATGGTCCCTTTTACGGCCTCGAGCGATGCGACTTGCGTCAAACGACTCGCGGGGGCGTCTTTTGTTTCCGTGTGTCGCTCTGCAAGTCGCGGTGACTCGTGGCGTACTCTAAACAACTTCTTTCGTTGTTTTCTCCGCAGTCGCTGTCGCGAGCGTGTACCTCGTGGCTACGGGGTTAAAAGAGCTTTCAAAGGGATGCATTATAATAACTTTCACAACATTACGTGGCGATACTGTAATGTACCATCGAAGAAACGCATATCTATACATCATAAGGACTATTTCTGTTTGCAGTGCTCAGCCGATATAGTAACGATTACCTACGAAAAAAAAGGTCGTGTGCACGGGATTTTGTTTTCAAACTGCTTAGATATACGTTTCTTCGATGGTACAACGCTACAAGGTTCTTTTGACACGTGGTCAAAATCGGAACTAACGGCGCCATCTTGTTTTTTCAATTCAATTTATGTGACGGTTTCACACATGTTTACCAACAACGCTCGCCTGTCAATGGTGCCGACTGCCGATTCCCTTGTTCACAAACTTAACTAAATTTAAGTTCAGTGCATCTTTTTCTTTCTATTTCATTAAGAAAAGGACAGAAGATAAATTTTAGTTTAGTCCTGTCAAATTAATCGGCGCTGACGTAAATTGACGTAATTTTAGTTGGTAAGTTTTTAATCACGTCTAAACTTGTATGGAGACTGACAGGCGCTGATTAATTTGACAGGACTAAACTAAAATTTATCTTCTGTCCTTTTCTTAATGAAATAGAAAGAAAAAGATGCACTGAACTTAAATTTAGTTTAGTTTGTGAACAAGGGAATCGGCACCATTGTCATTCAGGAACCAAAAGATCCGCGTAGCACTCTAAGTAGAGGTACTATCGAAGAAACACATATCTGTATACTGTAAAGACTATTCTTGCTTACAGCGCTCGACCGCTATAGAACGCTTACCTAGAATAAAAAAGGGTCGTGTGCACGGGATTTTGTTTTCAAATTGGTTAGATATACGTTAGGTACCCCGATGGTAACTACGTGTTGAGCACCCTGGGTAAACAGCCCAAGTACCACGGTTTGCTAACCGGCAAATATTGTTACCACGGTATGAGTTACTGTTTAATGAGGATTTTCTGAAATGACCATCACTAGGTGGCAGCACTGAGACGTCAGGTCCGGTACCTGTCAAAAGTGTCAAAGCGCCAATTTTTTTCTTAATGAACGTATGAATGAAACGTCATCACAAATTTTATATTCATAGTCAAAATGGAAGACTTCTTGTCAAAGTGGCGCCTCTACTGGTGGCGTAAATTCCATGAAAACCTTCAAGAATACAAGTCTATGAGGCCTTCGGAACTAAATTAAATATACACGACTCGATACGCTACTAAGAATTAAAGCTTATTACGATATCGAATCAACGGATAAGCTGTTTTCTTAGTATCCACGATACTTTTACAAACAGCTAGTATACCTCGTTAGTGTAATACGATTACTAAAGGATTATTTAAAGCTTTTTAGTACCTATTATAACATCATTATTTACATTGACATACCACTGAGCTTGCCTGACTGCATTTTAAATCTAATGTCAGGGCCAAATTATAAATTATGTATCAAAATCATTTTATATTACCATTTAGAGCAATATTTTAACATAATCGTGGTTTTATGGTAATTTTGTATTGGAAGGCTACTGTGCCGCAAAGTAAGAAAGACTAGAAGGCCCGATAGCTAAATGATCAGGGTTGGCACGATTAAATCATTTTGATTTAAATCACGATTTAAATCAAATGAGTTTATCAATTAAAATCAATGATTTAATCAACATATTACTTTCTTTCACAGAAAACAAGATAAAAACAAATTTAAAAATTATATGTTAAGACTAGGGTCTTTTATATCTGAAAAATCAATAGCATTAACATTTTTATAATGCTTGAACAAAAAAACTAGTTTTCCAGCCCTTTCAATTCCCAGTCGGTTTCTTAATTTACTATGGTAATTGCATGAAAAGTTTCTAAAACACTGCGCAGGGATTCCCCTTTTCTCTGACATCCAAGGGCGCGTTCCGTTTACGCAGAAATATAGTTAAACTGTATGATAAAAAAGTGCTTTATTCGATTTTTTCCAACCCTGTAAATGACTGTATAAAAAACGTAACTTTTAGTCGAAGACGCCTCTCAGATAGACTTATGATGTCTTGAAGTTAGCTGGAGGAGGCTAAATGTGGAAGGTACAGCTTGTTGCACTAGTAGCCTTGATCCAGTTACCAAAATTGATTGAATGTCAATACAAAAACACGCGAACATCGCATGCTATATTATAAAACTGCGGTTGCATGCAAGTTATTTGCGTACAATACGGCTGATATAACTTGGCATTTCCAAACTTCGCGCAGAAGGCTGCGCGCGCATATTTTAGGAACCAAATAGTGACATTAGGCGAGTGTGAGAGAGAGGACATGCTCGGAAGTTCTTAGTGCCTATGTTCAGACCTGCCAAGTTATATCGGCCGTAAGTTCTGGGCGATGTAGTCGCTAAGCGACAAAGCCCTTTAAATAAAAAAAATATCGGCCGTATTGTGATCTCCTCTCATATCAGCACAAACTATTACGGAATAGCTTTACTTCTTCTGATGCCTCTCCAATTACTGAAGGATGACCATCAACTCCGAATATTTCTCCTTGTCCTTTCGAGGTCGAACAGCTCATGCAGCAATATTATCTGTATACATTAATATCGGGGCTAACTGCTCGCTAGTTGCCACTTGTCGAGGCTTTTCAATGCTTCAAAATCAAAATCAAAATATTTTATTTCACATAAACCTACATGGGCACTTATGAAACGTCAGAAGCTAGGTGCACGGTTCCAACTGGTCGTTTCCTATGGAGAAGAGCCGGCAAGAAACTCCACGGTTACTCTTTTAAAAATAATTGTCTTTTACAATACTTTCATATAACAGTGTTTCTAGGTATGGGAGGACAGTGTAGGTCATTCAATAAGTACCAAGTACTTAACAAAATAGAAAATGGTCAACAGGTCTACAATCCACTAAGCCTACAGCGTTCTCACATTCACAAAATATGTAGAAAAGAATCTATCCAAAAAATAAATAAATCAATAAAAATAAAAAACCTATTTTAATAAAACGCAATTATATGATTGCTATTACAACTGTAATCAATCTGAATAATTATCATGTCCAAAAATGTCACTAAAAAAAAGTTGAAATGAAATCGTAGGTGTATAATGTCAAATAATAGAATAGTAAATATGTCAAGGACGAATGTATGCTTAACTGTTATAGTTACTTGGTTATTGGAGGAATGTGCAACAAGAACTGTAAACTAGAATCAATTTAATTTTTTGTCAATTGTGCCTTTTATGTGCCTATAAATAAATGATTTGACTTTGAATGGATCTACTGTCGGTTTCAACTGCACTGTGATCTTCTGCACCTACTACAGATGTCTTTACATCAACTACAGTATTATGATTATGACGCCATAATAGTGATGGATGACGTAGATAGCTTACATAGTACAATAATAAAGAGTTTATCAAGATTATCGTGTTTCCTCTTCTTAAAATGACAAGAATATTTTTCAAGGATATGTTCATGGAATTTTTATGAATGGCTTTGTTGTTATGAATAGGAGGACCGTTGAAAATATGAGATGCAAAATTTTAATACAATTCGTTTTCCGCAGGTACACACGGCTACACATCAAGCTATACACTTCCAGTATAAACTGACCTCGCATGGTAAGGAAATCATACACAATGCGAGATCAGCATAAACTGGAAACGTATAGCTTGATGTGTAGCCGTGTGTACAGACGCCAGCACATCAAGCTACCCGAAACTGTAAAATTTTCCCAATCAACTTTGAACCTTATTCTTCAGCGATAAAGTTGAAATTCTATTAAATAAATTTGACAAATTGTAGTAGCTTGATGTGCTGGCGTCTGTACCTACTACTACGGACTTCTTTGCTTGAAGTCATACTGTCAAAACGAAGGTACCTACAGAGTCATATGAAGCAGCAAGCTATAGCTTACCCAAGCCTAGTATCCGTATTGTAAGTGGCTTCCTCTAAAAAATGCTTAAATCCACTCAACGTCAATCAAAGTATTCTTGAAGGTCGATATCCGTGCTTGAAGGAGGATAAATTGACAACAAACCTAAGCACTCTTTGACACCTTCACAAGATTTTAATAACTCTTCATGACTAGGTACTATCGCGGACACGTATAACTGAACACCGTAAGGACTACTCCTGCTTGCAGCGCTTGGTCGCTATAGTAACGCTCACCTACAAAAAAAAAGGGGGGCGATAAACAGATGTGGTCATCGTGTGCATGGGATTTTGTTTTCAAAGTGGTTAGATATGCGTGACCACGATGGCACACACGGCTACATAATATATATTACTAGCGACCCGCCCCGGCTTCGCACAGGTATAAACCGGGTTATTATACTCGTACATATATGAACCTTCCTCTTCAATCACTCTATCTATTAAGAAAAACCGCATCAAAATCCGTTGCGTAGTTTTAAAGATTTAAGCATACATAGGGACAGAGAAAGCGACTTTGTTTTATACTAAAGTCCCCGTCACGAGAAGCTATAAATTTTGTAAACACACATTCAGGTGTTTGCAATCTTTGGGTACTTAAAATAAAATAAAAACAGTTTTGTACTATTTTTTTACAGGGATTTAATTATATTAACACACACATCTAATTACAAACAAACAATATAACCTAATCCGCGAAAACACCACAAACAAACAGACGCATTCGAAACTCGAAAGACAGCAGAGACAACGTCAGCGTGAACTTAATTCAAAATCGTGGCTCAATTGTTTACGTTCCATGAATCAGATGCGTTCCAGTACCACAAAACCTTAGACGACAGCGCTTTATATCGCTAAAATATAACCCGATCAAGTGAAATTGCTCATTAGTTTCGTATAACACATACGTTACTTTGACTTCATTGAATTTGGGATTATTCGTTGTTGATTAAATTGTCGCTACGTAACTTGGTAGAAGTTCTTTATTTACAAAAATTATAGCTTCTCGTGACGGGGACTTTATGTAGTGTAGTAGATAGTGATGAACATATCAAGCTATACATTTCCAGTATAAGCTGACCTCTCATTGTACGGAAATCCTGCACAATGCGAGATCAGTTTATACTGGAAATGTATAGCTTGATATGTAGCCGTGTGTACCTGATTTGTTATTTCATTGATCTTGTCTTGACATTCGCCGAGATTAATTTTCCATTATTGCAACATTTTTGAGTGACGCAATTGAGAATTTTTTTGAGCAGTTTTGCTTCTTAATTTTCAATGTCTCATAATTATATGATAACCAAAAGGAGTATTAAGGATCGTAGCAGGGGAGTAGTTTCTGCCTACACCCATGGGAAGATGGCGTGAGTTTATGTATTTACGATCGCGGACATATCTGGACACCGTAAGGACTATTTCAGCTTGCAGCGCTCGGCCGCCATAGTAGCGCTTACCTACTAATAAAAACCGGCCAAGTGCGAGTCGTACTCGCCCATAAAGGGTTCCGTAGCAGCAAGTAACATTGAATGAAAGGTAAATTGCGGTTTACGATTTATGACGTATTAAAAAAAAACTAGTTGTTCGATCTCGTTCAAACCAATTTTCGGTGGAAGTTTACATGGTAATGTACATCATATATTTTTTTTAGTTTTATCATTCTCTTATTTTAGAAGTTACAGAGGGGGGGACACACATTTTATCACTTTGGAAGTGTCTCTCGCGCAAACTATTCAGTTTAGAAAAAAATGATATTAGAAACCTCAATATCATTTTTGAAGACCTATCCATAGATACCCCACACGTATGGGAATGATGAAAAAAAATTTTTTGAGTTTCAGTTCTAAGTATGGCGAACTCCAAAATTATTTGTTTTTTTCTATTTTTATGTGAAAATCTTAATGCGGTTCACAGAATACATCTACTTACCAAGTTTCAACAGCGTAGCTCTTATAGTTTCGGAAAAAAGTGGCTGTGACATACGGACGGACAGACAGACAGACAGACAGACAGACAGACAGACAGACAGACAGACAGACAGACAGACAGACAGATAGACAGACAGACAGACAGACAGACAGACATGACGAATCTATAAGGGTTCCGTTTTTTGCCATTTGGCAACGGAACCCTAAAAAGGGTCGTGTGCACGGGATTTTGTTGTCAAAGTGGTTAAATATGCGTGACCACGATAGTACGTATGTGATAAGGTTTGTCCCTTATGTGTAATATTCCGTCATACTTGTCTCCGACGCGACGTCTTTAAACCTTGAATTAATTCCTCACATGTGTATTTTAATACCGTAAACATCCATTTGGTTTCTGACATTGAAATAGTTCCCGTATTAGGGTTTATAACTACTAATAAAAGGTTATTTAAATTTCTGTTTAGTCGAAGTTCTTAATGACTTAATTTGATTTTTTTTCGATATTTGACGTTTTTTTTTAGTTTTCATAGTTTTCTTTAAAACCCCCGCAGACAGTCGCGACGCAACTGGTTTCTATGAAAACTTCACGGAAATAATAGTTCTACCGGTGTCGCGTCGCGCCTGTCTGTTGGAGCATTTATTTGTAAGTCTTCTTCGTGAATACTGAATAGTATGTGTCCCATTGTATGTTTTGTAGCGTTTTTTTTTGCTTTGTATTTTCTGGTGTAATAAAGTACATTCATCATTCTCCTACTCTTATCCAAATTTATTTGGGGTCGCGCAACATGTCCCTTGTCCCAAAATATATATAAACTAGCTTTTTCCAGCGGCTTAGATCACGTGGAAGTGGGAAATTATACCATGGAAATGTACACACGGCTACACATCAAGCTATAAATTACCAGTTTATGCTGATTTCGCATTGTATAGGATTTTGGTACAATGCGAGGTCAGCTTATACTGGAAATGTATAGCTTGATGTGTAGCCGTGTGTACTACCGCGATAAAAAGTATCCTGTGTTAATCCAGGTTATAAACTATCTGTCTGCCACATCTAAATCCTATTAGTAGCATAACGTAATGATTGAATACTATCGTGAATTCATGCGAGCCTAGTACTTTTTGTTAGATTACTGCTCAGAAATTGTGCACAATGTCTAATGATTGAAATACTATCTTGAATTCATGCAAGCCTAGTACTTTTTGTGCTAAGTTTCAAGTTTCTTACTCAAGGAATCAGATTTTTCATACAAACGAAATCTCCCCCTTTTCGCCCCCTTAAAGATGGAATTTTTTAAAACCCCTTCTTAGTCCTCCCTTGCTTTATAAAAGGAAGCTGTGTGCAAAATTTCACGTTCCTAGTCCCAGCAGTTTCGGCTTTGCGTTGATATATCAGTCAGTCAGTTTCTCCTTTTAAATAGATAAATAAATAGTACCCACACCAAGATTTTACTAGTTAGGTACGTTGAAGTTCCATGTAATAAATAGGAAACGAGCCTATTGGCAGGAACTAGGCACAAACCCAAACCCCGGGCTGTTGCTGAGAAACTGAGGGAAACTCCCAATAACAACTTTCCTGACCTGGGGTTACACATTGAGCTCTGTAATACTTCACGTGCCACTTAATTATTGGAGCACTCCTGTATTACACACTCGTTACATAATAAATTGTTCCATGTGGGATTCCCGAAGGGCGAGGGGAAGACGGTCGTTGACCATCGAAAAGGTTTGTTGACTAAATAGCCCCAAGAGACTAGGGTGTTATATTGCTATTTGTCAGCCGCTATTTCAACCCCATATTGTTAACTGAGAGTGCTTGTAACAAGACCAATAAATGTAGGACATTTTGTTTCACAAGAAAATCTTAAAAAACGTGATGTAATTACTATTAGGAATGCTAACGTGCATCGTTGTGTACAAATCTTGGCAAACTCATTCAAAGACGACCAGCAACAAAAATAAAGTACTTAGCCTAAACGTACTAGGACAGCAAAGTCAACAGAGGGTAAGTCATAGAAAAAGGCCACACACATATAGCCAAATGAAGCCGATAACCAACAAAAAAAAAAAACAACGGCCTAAAAATACCAGGCGACCATAGAAAACAGAAGCCCTCGTTACAAAATACATTCTGAACAGTTCAAAGTCGTCTACTAGCTAGTGGCTGCTAACAATAAACACAATGAAAAGAAAGCCTCACGGTCATTAGCTCCAATTACTTAAGAACGTGTCCACACTTGAGCTTTGGACAATTAATTAGCCCTGTTAGAGGTACTACGTTTATAATTTGTCAAAAGATTACGACACTGTAGGCTTTTTACCCGACTACGGCAAAGCCAAAAGGAAGGGTTATGATTTTAGCAGTCTATGTATGTATGTTTGTATGTTTATATGTTTGTATGTATGTATGTATGTATGTTTGCTTTTACGTGTGTTCCACCGTAGCGCCTAAACTACTGAACCGATTTTGATGAATGAGGTATCAATAGATTCGTAATAATATTCCGGGTGACATAGGCTATATAAATTTTCCCTAATTTAATATGGTGGATTTTAGACGTAAATTTCTAACCTCGAAAAAAATTAAAATGAGATTATCATGACATGTTTGGTACCAAAAGAAAGGTCTTGACGAGCACATTACAAATATGTAAATAATGTTATACTTTCAAAGTAAATAAATATGTTTAAATTGTTAAAAACAAGCAAAAGTGAGACTCTGCTACGTTGTATCGCAAGATGATACCAACGTGCAGTTAATCAAATCTTAATAAAAAGTAACAGTTTGTAATTCCATCCTCAATTCCTCTATGAAGAAAAATAAGTACACACGGCTACACATCAAGCTATACTTACATTTCCAGTTTAAGCTGATCTGGCATTGTAAAGGATTTCCGTACAATGCGAGGTCAGCTAATACTGGAAATTTATAGCTTGATGTGTAGCCCTGTGTACAACGAAATATTAATATTTATACATGGGGCACTCAGAAAATTTTGCGATAGGTAATAAAAAAATAAAATACTACAGGTTACATTTTTTTTATTAAATCTTTTCAAATAACTCTCCATTGGCGTCTATACACAGTTTCATGCATCTTAACTAATTTTCATTACACATTTTCCAGACTGCATAGGTTGTGGAGGTCAGATAGGCAGTCGCTCCATGTAAAATACTGGTATTCAGCTGCATCCGGTTAGACTGGAAGCCGACCCCAACATAGTTGGGAAAAGGCTAGGCAGATGATGATTTTCCAGTCCGCATCAGACACCTCTTTAATCCCTGTTTTCCCTTGAGTTGATTTTTTATTTTGGGAAACAAAAATGACAAATTCATGATTCATCACCCGTAATGAAATCGTAAACGCGCCGAGACGAGCCTGCTTCAAATTTTGTTATCATGTCTCGGCACCATTCTACCCGAACCTCCTGAGCCTGCGTTAGATTGTGCGGTAACCAGCGTGAAACTATGTATCTTCCTTACCTGAAGATGCCCGTGTAGAATTTCATGTACACTTCCCGATCCAATCTGCAGTATATGCTGAATCTCTTCATATGTAATTCGCCTATTCTCTTAAATTTAATTTTTCACAGCCAGCACGTTTTCTTATGTAACAGCCGTCATAGCCCTATGACGGCCACTTCTTTCTTCGTCCGCCAAAGTTACTTGACCACGCTTAAATTCGTTGAACCATCGGAAAACAGTCGCTTTAGAAGGGCTTTTGTCTATGAACATCAGTCGTCAAGTCTTTCAAATGATTCTTCTGGTTTTAGTCGACATTTGAAATCGTACAAAATCATCGCGTGAAAATGTTCTCGTTGTAAAATAAATTTTCAGTGAGATAGAGTATTTTGATTTTGCTTGTAAAAAAATGTGGCGGGAATTTCGAATTTGGAATATTGTGTTTTTTTTTAAATAAATAGTCATAGTTTTAATCGACATCAAAACTAGCCAGTGTCCCATAGACAAAAACTGTTAGTCGCAAAACTTTCTGAGTATGGTGTTGGCGTCTAAATAAATCGCGCTATGGTTTCGTCTAAAGCACTATGCACTGCTATTGGAATTTAAAATAGGTTAATTACTGACCTATTGAATTACTCTTATTTACGTTGTTGTAACGTTTAGCAAGTGTAAAAACGGAAAAGTATAAAATAAAAAATAAAGTTTAATAAAAAACTGTAACCCGACCACGGGAAAATAAAAATGATCTAAAAAGTACGAAACAAGCAAATATTTCAGACAGAAATCAAGACATGGGTACAAAAATGGTCAAGGTAAAGCCGTCGTCGCATGCCATTATAATTTTGTAGGTGTTCCTAGCACCCACATGGCATAGGTACAGGCATGCGACGGCTTTACCTTGACCATTTTTGTACCCATGTCTTGATTTCTGTCTGAAATATTTGCTTGTTTCGTACTTTTTAGATCATTTTTATTTTCCCGTGGTCGGGTTACAGTTTTTTATTAAACTTTATTTTTTATTGTTAAAATAAATTAAGGGAAATTACAGTCAAACAATGCGTTTTTCCGGTGTTTTTAGGCGATGCGCCTACGGTTCGTACAATAACGTATTTCAAGTTTCCAACGAGAAACAAAAAATTATGGGATATAATTTTTCTTTAGGTAATAATGCCGTGATGAAAAGAAAAGCCAGTCATCAAGGTAGAACTGACTGCTTCGAGTACCTTGGATTCATAAGTGTCATTCTTTCGTTTGATATGTTTTTCCAATATTTTGTAATTTTCTCCCAAGCCTCATACTTACGCTTCACAGCCATAAATCGAGAGAGCACAATACATACTGGTTCCCAAAAAACCAAAATGTTATTTGAAAAGATTTATAATCGTTAGGTGGAACATTTTATATCATTACAACAATTCCCAAGGCCGTCTGAGGTCAAACCACAGCATGTGGTGGACTGGTTTAAAATACCAGGATTTAAAAATTATGACCAGTTGTTTAAAAAGAATGTCGCTACTTATAACAAATCGCAAAAGTTCAAAGCTTTATTTCTTTGAAACTATAATAGTTTCTCTGAAAAGATTTTAACAAAATTACTTTAAATAAAAGACTGGGTTGTAAAACCTAGTTTATGATGTTATTTGGTGGCATTCTTATCTTTTAATAGGTAATTTACGAGATAAGAGAACCGCCAGCCATTTTCGTTTTGATTTTGTCGTAGACAAATAACGCCAGGATTAAATGACCCTCAAAACTTGGGTAAATCGGAAACAACCCAAAGGCTCTTCGAAAAGTTTCTCTTCATTGACAGTTCCCCACCGTTCCTGCCTTGAAATCAAAAGCAAAGACCAATTACTATTCAATAAATTCCCCAGTCACTTGTTATTATTGCACCATTTATTCTAATCAAACTACATATAACATAACCAACTGTTCTGTCCCTTACCCACAGTCATAAATTCATAGCCACAAACAGGACAGTCACAATTTTACTATAACAATCGACGGACCGGTCATTTCTCATCGTACCTACGTGAGTCATGTGAACAAGCCCTAACCGCTGTGAACTAGAAGACAGTTGCTCTAGATGTCGCGGTGAATGACAAACAGGAGGAGAAACGGACTGAAATTATTACTGAGAAAAGGGAGCTAAGGAATTTAAATAGCCCAAGGGTAGTACAACTTGAACGAGAGAGATTTAAAAGGTTTCAAGCTGGAGAGATTTATGCCGAATACGATTATATGAATGACTACACAACATAGTTATATTCAAAATCAAATCAAGTCAGGAATCACGAATTAGCACTTATCCAAAACATACATCATTAAGCTGGGAAGATGTAGCAAAGCGTATTCTCCAGCAGCATACAATGTAGTCATGAAAGTAACAAGGATACTAAATAACGAGGAAAGATTATGAAAGTAAAAAATAAGTCCTTGGATAGTTTGTTAGCAGTTGTTTTCCCATAAGACGATAAAAGACACGATTACAGGGTAAATAACGATGGAAAAGAAAAATAACTGGCGCGAGATGAGAAGCGCTGATACATATAATTTCTTCTTTTTAATTCACCATAAAATCAGTACTCAGTGATAGATCACCTACTTTATCAAAACCTATTTATCATTTAATGCAAGGAAAGGTGACTAGCATTAATGGCAAAAAGCTCACAGCTTCAGCAGTCTTTAAGTTATTGCAAGCTTATAATTCATCTATTAAACAGGACGTTGGCGTATGTTCTATTTCTGTCTCCATATTTCCTTCAGTCGATTAAATGGTGAGTTGGTGACACAAAGTAATAGCCTGTATTTCAAAATTATTCTACATTGTCGATGTAATTCATCGTTTTTGTATATGGCCGTATTCTCAAGAGCTGACCTAGATTCACGACAGTCCACTTTCTTTCGGATAAAACTTATGTTCTCCGCATTTTTATGCGACCAAGATCGTGAGATAAGGAAATTGAAGCATTATTTTTAAGGGATGATATTAAAAAAAAAAAAAATTACAGAAACTTTTGGTCACCAAATATGGAGAAAACTCGAGTCAAAATAGAAATCGAATGTCAAACAATTGCGCCATATTAAATCAAAAGTAATAGACATCATGTTCCGTTGACGGCTTTATTTAAAAATTCGAACCACGATTTCCCGGGCTATTCGGCGCAAGCGCGTAATCCACCAATCTTGCCCTGCGATCGCGGGTCGACGGCCGCTACGGAACAACTGACCAATGTCCGGTCACGGTCCCGTCTTGACATTGCATGTTCCTTTTATGAAATGTCAGTTTGCTGGTGTTTTAATCGATATAATTGGAATCGATTGTATTATGACTATTATGAGTGAGTTTTATTTTATAACAAATTTTTGCGCATAATTGATTACTTTTCTTATTGTAAACGGAAGAAATATTGGCGTGATGCTGAAACAAAACGAAATTTATACAAAACTTAAACACTTAGGAAGTCCATAATTTTGTCTATTACATATGAAATTATATTCCCATAAATATCCCATAGATGTCCTGGCAATATGTCGTAAAAATAAAGAGCCCAAATACGTGACCATTACACTAATTACCACCCATTACAAATACTTATAAATAACAAGCACGCAATGCACTATTAACTTCACATATGAATTGATTTATTATCATTGCATTATCAATGCGACTTAATAATCAGTGTTCGTTCTATTAAAAGATACTTAATCATAATTATTTCCATTGACCTAATTTAAAAAAAACATGTTTTTAAGATTATTTATTTATAGATGCATCGAACTGTTATGAAAAGTAAAACAATACAATGGGATATTCTTCCTCTTTACTATTTATCTGGAAATGTTTTTCCTTTACAATTAATGACTATAATCGTGGAAGAAAAGTGCAAGAATAAAACAAGTGATCGATTATAACATCATCTATGTATACAGATCTACACTATGACTTCTGTGATCTTTCAGCGAACCATGTTGGGATAAGTCATTTTATTACTAGAAGAGCAATGTGTTTTTCTTAGACTAACATATGGATGGTAATGATCTTTTGTCAGTGTGCAAGATAACACAATAATAACAGATAAATGGGTCTCTGATTGAATCCCTTAGGCGTCCCTAGTCGAGGCACCCTCGGGAATAGCAATAGCAACTCATAGCTTACACCTTTAGGTCATGATCTAATTGTTACTGGAGACTAAAAGGGATGCGCTCAACTTCATGAAGTTGTGCATCCCTTTGTCACCAATAATAGTGCACTTATGCAGTTAGTAGCAATAAATCAGACAGTTATCGAAGTGGTTTTAATTGATACGTACTTATGTTTAGGATTGGGCATTAATAACTTGATATGATAATAATGAAGTGTGTCAACTGAAACTCATTTAAAATGGACTGTATCGGTCGTCACACATGAACTATTGACAGTTCCCAAAAACGCTAAACCAGAGGAAGCAAAAGTAGCGCAACAAAATGCTCAGTTCTTCTTATGAAATTCAGAAGTAATTTATTCTTATAGCACAAGATCCCAATACCTAATTATCTCAAACAAGCGCACGACACGTTACACACGCTGACTTCAAGTAAAGTTAGAAAGTGTTACGCTTCACATACTTTTATATTCGTGATATACAGCCATTATGTACGGCATGTAAATAGCGTTTATGTATTGACAGTGCGATTATTTATTAAGTATTAGTTTTCGCGCGAGATTGAAAGCGAAAATGGTTTGATGATATCGATTTGTATGGAGATTATTTTAATTGAGTAATTATTTTCTGTTTTTCTTTAGCTACAGCAGTAATCAGTTTACCAGGCGTTGTGATAGTCTGGCCACGCTAAGTCTGCATAAGTAAAAAAACGGTGGAATTTGAAAATCTATAGTCGGCAACAACATTTGTCCTACGAAAAAAGAGTTTGATACTTTGTTTGTCTTTTTGATAGGTTATTTTGTTTATATTCTGATTTATTCCTGGTAAAAAATTTAGCACGATGCAGTGTGGATTTGATACAGTTTTGTCATCGTATGGAGGTAGAGCATAGGTACGACATAGTCTATTTACACATAATCTATTAGGCAAAAATCAAAATATCACAATATCACAACTTTTCGGTAGCTCGTAAACATTGCCGTCGAGCTGTTCCGTCACATCTTGGAATTTACATATCATAAATTATATAATAACTCCCGCAATCTACTTTTAATAGGTTTAACCATTTTTCTACTTTATTGTGTGAAAACAACTTACAGCGACATCAAATTGACATTTCAAGTACCCCGAAACTGTCATAACTGACTGATGTAAAAGTTTACCATTAAAACTTTTTGGGGTGCCCATTTATTCCATAGCGTGGCTAAACTATAGTGGCTACTGGTAATCTCACACTATTTTGGAAACATGTAATTCAAAGCTAAGTCATCATCATCATAGATATGAAAGAAATAGTTTCTTTTAATTTTATTAGCGACTGTCTATTGTTTTTGTTCTTTACAAGGCCAGTACCCTAATTGCGCAATACACGATCAATCACAATCTGTTTCGATTTGAAACAGATAGCTAATCCATTGCTTCATAAGTTGGAAAAAAAATCTACTCAACAACGTAAATAACGCAATGAATATTGTTGAACTGTCAAAATGAAACAAATTAGGCATAATCGTTTAAGAAGTTACGCAATTAGGGTACAGTTTTATGTTTATTGAATAACTAGTATAGAAGGTAATGTAATTATAAATAGACTGTAACTACTGCTGTATTTGGCACTTCTTAGAACCACATTTGGCAGGAGACAAGAGTAAGGAATTGACTACCGTACGTAGCGGAGATTCTATTGAAATAATAAAAGCTATTAATGCATAAGTGGTATGGAAGTCATGGAACACCGGTCGACTTTAAACACTTGAATATTTATTGACTGTGTTAAAAAGCCATAAAATTTTAATCACGGGATACGTAATTACGGAAGCGTTGGACAATCATAAATTAAAACTGCTCATTTACTGCGAGCATAAAAGGTTTGCCGATAGTGCTAAAGAAAATAGGAACCTATTCATTAGGCTTACTCACTTATCCTTGGACTTTACCGACCTTTTTCCTTAATAAACCAACAATGATTGATTAAGAGTTCGAGACGAAAGTGTTATGTAATGTTTCTATTGCTATCCGACCTTGACGACTTCATAACCCTTCTCCAGGAGAGCAATAGAGAAACCAGCACAGTGTACAAAAACAGACGCCTCCCGTCATTTCGACCTCGCCGCCGAGGTCCTTTGCGACCGCGATAACGAGGTGCCAGCAGTTGTTGCAGCTGAGCACGTAGCTTTAAATACCCCGATTAATAATCGTGATCTAAACTTTGATCCAGCCCGTCCCATCTTTGATGTCCTCCCCCAGCAACGCCCTAAGCCGAGGTTCGTACCCCACAGGGGGTGCCCTTAGCGAGTGCTCGCCTAGTTAGCGTAGTTTACTGCCCCTGGCTGGAGGCTTTTAGTGTAGTAGCTTAAGGCAGCCACAGGAAACTCCGGTTAAGTAGTCATGATCTCAGAGGTCAAATACCTAAAAAAAAAATGTTTCTATTTCATTCACACAATACATCGTTCTTTGTGAGGAGATTCACGTATTTCTCGTTCATGAGTCACTCCAATGTGTTAATTTGCTAGGTATTTATTCAGTTCTTCATGGAAGAATACAGTATTAGTTTATACAAAGTCTTTCAGTCGGCAACCTCTTTATGTGGATCTTTGACGTCATAGTTTTACGTCATCTTCAGGGCGTCTAAGCGACTGGCTGTTGTTAGGTTAGTTATTGACGTACCACTTGTGTGCTGATATGAAATGCTTGTAAGGAGCAATCTGTTTTGATAGCAAATTGTTTTAAATCATGGCTTTACTGATGTTGGATTTTGAATAGCTGCTCAGAAACGACTGAGGCATTCGCTCTAATAATAATGCTTTGGTGTGTATTGTCAACGTTTTGAAGGCAACATGTGACTTAAGTTAATATTCGATCTATAACTTAACTTTTGAAAATAATCATAGGTACTGCTTTTCTGACGGTGAGCAATGGTTAGCTCGCCGTCCGATAAGGACCAGGGCCTGGGTCCACGGTGCGTTGTGTTCCACGCACGCCTCAGAGATGTCAGCAAAACTGACGGGGTCCGCTAGGGCCGATGCCCGCCGGGGTAGCGGAAAAGTCCGAAAGGGATAACTTAGCCCCTGGCAACTTGGCAACTGAAGGAACACGGGTGGGATTTAGTCAGTAAGAGTGACATGCCCTCCCGCTCCACCCAGAGCGGGAGAACTTATTTGATAATTTCACACCCAAAATAAAGTACACGAGAAAAAACGAGTCTGGCCAGTATTTTCGAACAATACTAGGTCATTATATCGTTTTCTAACTATATTTCAGTTAACATTGGTATAAAATCTGCCCATTTGCACACTATCGATTGTTTATCAAGTATTTAAACACAACCAATGTAACACTTTCAGAGCTGCTGTCACTCGCGCTTGTTTCGAATTCGGTAATATTTTGAAAATTAACTTTCAACTGTTTTCCACATCACCAAATTTTTACCCATAAAATGTTCAAGAATGCATAATCATTATTCATGTCACTTACTTGTTAGGGGCTTATGCGATATGAATGGTAAATCATTTCTCTCGCTTGTTTTAAGTAATGCTTTTTGCACTACAAAATCATGCATCAGTATCTATTTCTTTGCATGAAATTGGAATGATATTCATAAGCAAATGTATGCAATGTTTTTCTCTCGAGGTGAACAAAAAGAAAGTGCGTCGTGGTCTGCGTTGTGGTCACGCTTCAGTGTTTCCACGTGATAAACGTAATGTGCCGTTTTCTATGCGTCTTCGCTGTTATTGTAAGATGGCTGACATGATTCTATTATTGAGTTGCTCTGCAAGGTAGTCCTTCTATTAACCCTTAGCAAGTAGCGCGTCCCCCCGCGGAACTTAAGAAAAAATGCTACTATCTATTTTTACAAGTAAAACAGCTCCCAAGGAACCCGGGAAGGTATAATACATGCCGTGTTAATGGCTCTTTATTGACGAATTCTCCGTTTTTCCGAAGGCCTACCCAAAAATCAAAAGCACTTGAGATTAGATTGACATAATAAGTGTTTTAGGTAAACTTTGGCTGGCGTTCAAAAGGTTAATTGTATATTGAAACAGAATGCGGAGCGGCTGGCTCTGTCCTACAGACGGCCAAAGTCATCGTTTGTAGGAGTTCACAAAGGCTCTTTTTACCCTTTCAAAGAATTGTACAAGGTGTGGCTTGTATATTACTACAACAAAGCAGCTTTCATACTCGTTTATTGCCAAAGTTCAAAGAGGAAATGGAAACTTGATCCTGTGCGGTAAGCTGTATCCGATAAGGATCTTATGCTATGTTTCGCCGTTGGAAGTGCAGGAATTACATTAAGGACTGTCGCGGCTTATAATGTTCTTACATGTAAATTCCTGGTCATCTAACTCTACTGAAGAGGATATTAGTGAAGTTGTAGCATCATAATAGGCCTGTGTCCAATTTCTTTTGTCCGTCTTGTGTAGATTATTAAAAAATATTGAACACGTATTTTTTCTTTTTTGACGTAATAAAAAGATTACGGCGATACATTGCTAGATTCAATAGTGCATTGTGTCGTAGCGAGCCCCCACTCCCCAACTTTAATGTGTGTTTTCTAAGTTATTTTTGATTAATATTTATAAAGCAAAAAATACGTGTCTAATATTTTTTTATTATCTGAAAGGCGGACTAAATAGAATTTTTTTTTTTTAAGCTATTGCATAGCTTTTATCGCGGGCTTTGAGCGCGGCGACCGAATCAAGAAATTCCGTAACGAAAAACCTAACACCCCCCACTCCGCCTACCATGTAATGACGGTTCCCATGACAACGTCATGTTGTCATGGGAACGTAATTTTTATTTTATGTCATCACGTCATCATCCCAAGTGTAGCGTTGACAAATAGGAAGTATGGAGGTTACAAATGCTATGCAATAGCTTTACCGCGGCAGTCCCCGAGTGCCACACGTTTTTTTCCACCTAGGCAACTACCCTTATTCACAGAAGCGTATGTAGTTAGTGAGTAATCGTATCCCAAGACCTCAGAATTATTACTGGTCTTTCAGCATGCTTGTCATCGGCCAATCGAACCACTTTTTGCGTCCATCAGAGTATCCGGTTAAACACACAAAACTCGTCTGTATTTAACACAGTAAAAGTGAGCGTGTTAAAAATAATATAAAAACGCACAGCGTGTTACTCGAGCGTGTCTAACCGACGTATAATAAAAAGCGAAATTACTTATTTCATCATATTATTATTGTCTATTTTCTCATTTCGGTGATCCGGGCTGCTTATTGGGGCGTACGTTGTGCAAACAAACTGGAAGAATCTAGCGTCTTATGAAATTATATTACGTCTACCAGAATATTGAGAAAACAGATCTTACTCTTCATTTCCAAAGGAGTTACTTTTAAGAAAAGAATGCATCAGAATTTTAGGGACAGGTTAGGCAAACGTATTGTCGCTAAGATCAGGATGAAACCAATCACCCCTTTCAACGTTTATCGCTGGATGGAGATCACTTACAACCGCTTTCATCATTACGCTTGGCAAACGGATTAGTAACCGCAGTATCTTGGTATATTTTAATGCTAGGTACTGCGCGTCTTTCATCTATAACTCTCTTTGTAGTTTGTACGACACCCGTGAGATACCCTTCTTCATTTTTGAAAACCTACTCTCTTCGTGTGGGTGTATCGGCCCTAATTGTTACTTTTCTTCAATGTTCTTCATCGCTTCCTTGTGAAACGGTTTAACGAACTTCCCAGCTTCCCCACCCCATACTGTTCCAATCTCTTTGACTTGAAACATATAAGCGTTATGTATTCCGCTGTGTAGCCTGATTTAATCAGCCTCGCTCTATTTATCGTTCAGGCTCTCTTTGCCGGTTCACCGGCCCCGTACCATTTACGTACTTTCTCCATTAATGACTTTAATAAGGTATTGTGTTTATACTTTCCGATGCCGCGGGTTGTGGTTAATTTATTTCGGTTTTTATTAAGAGTTTGCTTTTCATGTTAATGTTCGGTATTTCTAGGGAGCTTTTTAGAAGCACTGCATTACTTCGCTTATATAAATCATATCAATTGCATTCCCCGCAATAATTTCATCTTAAAATATCGAGTATTTACACCTAATGCTTGTACGTCTGTCTATGTCATAACAAACCCAACAAAATGTCAAACATTACGAATTTACGATACATTTCACAATAACCTAAAGCTTATTCAATACAGCTTTAACTTTAATGTAGTAGTTATTAAATCCGCATTGCATAAGCACTAAGCAATCGAAGGCTTGGTACTGGGCCAGGAGAGATAAAATACTGGCTAGCACGCTAGATAGTAGAAGAGTACAAACACATACAGTCCGTCCTACATTGGATGGAGACGACGAGTCTCGACAAATGGCGCCCGTGACGTCATAGTACATGGATGATATATAAATACTGAAGGCTGTGCTGAGGACAAACTTGAATAATTGATAAACTCTGAACGAACATCGTGGGAGGGTAGACTAGAGATTATTTCTATCATTTTCACTATTATCCTTTACGTGGGAATCGCAAGATGTGTCTAACGGTGGGTGGGCACTTGGGCAGCATCAGTGCATGTAACTGTTTTCTGATATCATCAATTCTGCGAAAATCTAATTTCTCGCCGCCATCGCCAGCTCATGCAAAACTAGTAGCTGTTAAAATTATGGATAAGATTAAGACATTTGCTTTGTAATAGATTAGCGCAGTAACTAAGTAATTAGCAATGTTTGTTTATTAAGTTCATGCTTCATGTCCACATGCAGTTAGTTTTGGTATTCAGAGTTGGGATTTGTGCATAGCGTCTTGATATAAACTGACCCACATCTCGATACAGATGTATGGATGTATGAAATCCTTTTTATAGCGGAATTCCTTGTCACAATATTCTTTCGGAGGACAGAAAATCAACTCCCAATCAATTACTCAAGATATTATCTTTAACATTGACGCGAAACATCCTCATCACTTGAAAGGACATTTAAAAAGCAATTTATTGAAATAAAATGCTTTGAGTTTTGAATGCGAAACATTGCCAATTACTCCGGCAGACAGACGGTATCGTAAACGGATCGTGGTCGTAAAGAAATAACGACGGAAATCAAATTAAGGTTCACTTTGATGTACTTTTCGATACCAGGATCGCTTAAGAGTGAGGATATTGGTTCTTTAAATAATGTAGGAAATATTATGAATAAGCAGTTTGTGGTAAATAAAATAATTCGGTAAGAGGATACATCTAGATAAAGGAATATAATGCAGAATTCTGTGCAATATGGTGTTGGTCGTAAATGGGGTGTTTGTCAATAGAACGAAGCTTTTTAAAAAAGAAAGAAAAATAGATTTATTTGTCACAAAAACATACAAAGACAAGAGTGGGTAAGCAGAAAACAAAATAGGTATAATTTAGTACATATGCAAACATGAGTATAAAGCCGGATTTATATTACTGTGTTGTGTCGTGTCGTGACGCCTTCTGATGCAGTGTTAGCCAATCAAAACTCGTTGTGATTTAACGTAGTCAAATTCAAATTCAAATTCATTTATTAATTTTGTGAACATAGGGTAAAAGATTATACAGCTGTTACAAATAAATATCGGTCCGTACTACGTCCCGCCAGAAGGCATACAAAATTGTTTAGGTAAATAGATAGGTAATCAAATTCACATTCATTTCATTCGGTAACAGATTCATTTCATTGGTGTATCCCGCGTCACGACACAACACGACACAGTAATATGTCGGCAGTTGCACGTCATGACTGTGACAAGAAGGCTTCCACTCAGCATGATGCAGTGCTATGGAGGACCTACAGCACAAGTCACTTACACATTACGGAACCTTACTGAGTAACAGTAAAGTTCCGTAATTTGTAAATAATAAATAGGTAACATAAAATAACCAGTACTTAGAATTACAAAACAACTGATGACTGACTGTTTTGGATTGCCAAAACTGATTAGAGTAAAGAGTGATGTTCAGTCAACCGATAAGTTCAGCAGCATTAAAGTAGATTCTGAGATACATATAAGCAATTCACTGATCCATAATCGTGGGTGGGGTTAGCCTTTGAATTACATGGCAAAAAGGGATCATTTTCAAATTCATATTTAAACATTTTCCGTAAATAAAAATGAGTCAAGCAAGCAGGGTACTAACATGTTAAACACACATTTAGGAGTTCATTATGTAAATGGGTTAGCTGAGTATTGTCAGTTAAATTATTGTCGAATACTTTTGTAGGTACTACCTACAACCTTGGGGAAAATTTATCTTCAGTTTCCACGTGTACAAACTCAATAGAATCGGTTAAATGTTAGTGGGTTTTTGACAATAATATTACGTCGAGCGTGAAGGTAGTCTTGAGTAGTTTGGTCAGCAATGTATGGCAGACAAGACCAATCAATCTGCCTAGCCTTTGCCCAACTATGTTGGCGTCGGCTTCCAGTCTAACCGGATGCAACTGAATACCAGTATTTTACATGAAGTGACTGCCTATCTGACCTCCACAACTCATTAACTGGGTAATACCCCTTGGTAAAACTGGTTGTCACTTTTGGGTTTCTGACGACCCGACGACACGACTGTCAAAGATCCACGAATGACAGCCTAGACCAACGGCTAACGTGCTTTCCGAGGCACGGAGGAGATTCGGTATTTTAAGATGGTCACCCATCCACAGACCAACCCCGGCAAGCATAGCTTAACCGGATGTATCCACCCGTGCGGCTGTTATTACTTAGCCACGAGCTCCTGTGGCAGACCATGACCACAATATAGACATGGACATTATGGAAACTAGGTCTATTTGCTGAAATAATTACCTATGCTCCATTTTTAAAAAGATCGCCGCGACCACTCGTCTCGACACGGCAACCGCAACTGACAGTGACAGCACCGCGACAATCGCTTAGGGTCTCGTCAATGAGCGCGTCTGTGTGTGTGCCGTTTCGAACGTTTACTACGTAGTTTCTATACTGTCCATATGTATACCTACTGTGCTAAGACTGGATCAATAAGTACTGTTAAAGAAATTTTCTCTGTTAGAAACATAATGATACCAGACATGAAGGCGTTACCTACCCCAAGTTTGATGTTTTTAAATGTTCTTTCCGCCCTTTGATTCCCAAAAGTAATAAATTAAAAGTTTTTGCTTGACTTTTATGCCAAAAAAACCCCGATCATTTTTATTAAGTATACATGCAAGTGCTAAGTACAGACGCCAGCACATCAAGCTACTACAATCTGTCAAATTTATTTAATAGATTTTCAACTTTATCGCTGACGTCAAAGGTTCAAAGTTGTTTGGGAAAATTTGACAGTTTCGGGTAGCTTGATATGCTGGCGTCTGTACATCTGAACTAGGTACGTAATAGAGGTGTGCGCCGATCGGCGTAGCGCACGCCGCCGCCGCCGGCGTTTTTATCAGCGTCATAGGCGTCAATGTCACAATATGTTATATTCTAGATTTAGGTATAATACAAATATACTAGTAAACAAAACGCTAGAAATGTGTAAATACAACCGTAACCTTTCAACTGTCATTAATGAGACACAATAAAATTTTAATCGTTATCCACCTCAGTGAGGCGTCGTAACAGATGATGAGATATGAACATAATTTAAATAGCACGCACGACGCACTGGTTGAATACCTACCTTAGTTTTCAAACATTGCGGTATGAGCGCAAAGAAGACTTGAAATAGTCGTTTGATTTTTTCACCATCCACGCCGATTACGTCGATGACGCCGCCGCTGGTAAAAATATCAGCGCACACCTCTATGTCGTTCTCCAATTTTTTGAACTACTCTATTACTGTTTTCCGATATCTGGCCAGCCTTTTCCTTATTGGGCAATGTTCCAATTTATTCTGGGCTAAAGTCTTTTGAACAGGAAACGGCAAAGTTTTCCGCATCACAAATATTATATTTAGGTACTTAGTATGTAGTGCCAACAAAGATCATAAAAGATAACAAAGGTAGAGTTTATGATTCACCCATAATGAGTAAGTTATGAGTAACTATAATAAAACTATCTTTATATAACAATAAATTAAGTACATACTAGCTAGGCTATTGTCACGACATACACCATGACAATACCACAGTATAAATAAGTAACAGTATTATATCTTCATAGAAAACAGCCGAAACGACGCATTTCGAAATATCAGTACGCAACCGACTCGAGTGCGCGGCAGTTACGCATGGACGCGGAAGGTTTATCTACCGAGCGGCCGGGCAGTAAGTAATTATTTCAAGGTCACTGCTGAGACATAATACTGTTACTTTATAATACTGTGATACTAGATAGGATATTGTCACGACACCATGACTATACGATGCTGAACTCATGCCGTTTTGAAATAGAGTATTTTTATCCACACTTCAAAGCTATGCTATTTTACAACTAACAAATTTAGCCGTACATCCATACTAAAAAATAAAGCATTTATTTCAATTAAACCATTTACAGGCAGTTTTAAATTGTCAAGAGGTCGGTCAGTCAAAAATATGAAGTTACCCATTCCAAAGCGTGGTAGGAACCTATGGAGAAGAACGGACAAGAAACTCCACGGACACTCTTTTAAATTATATTGTTACTAAATATTAGTTAAGTACGACATCAATACACTTGAATGACTAAGATACCACTGCCATGAAGAGTTAAAAACCTAAACTGCAACGAGAAGAAAATCACAAGTGCAAGACCATACAAAATCCAATTACCAACTTAACCAATTTTCTCCAGATTAAATTTCGCCATACCCGCAACACTGGTGCATTGCAGACGAAACCGGGAGCAAGTTAGCAAGAAAGCAAACACAATAAAATATCGCGCACAGGCCTTGAACCTACAACCTCTAGACTGTTTACCTCACTGACTCATAAACGCCTCCTACGCATGCCGTTAAGATTTTAAAACATGCATTTATAATTAGACTAGTTTTTTCCCGCGGCTTAGCTCGCGTGGAATTCGGAAATTATCCCATGGAAACGTACTACCGGGACAAAAAGTATCCTATGTGTTAATTCAGGTTATAAACTATCTGTCTGCCTCATCTAAATCCTATTAGTAGCATACAAAATGATTGAATACTATCGTGAATTCATGCAAGCCTAGTACTTTTTGTTAGGTTACTGCTCAGAAATTGTGCACAACGTCTAATGATTGAATCTTGAATTCATGCAAGCCTAGTACTTTTTGTGCCAAGTTTCAAGTTCACTCAAGGAATAATAAGATTTTTCATACAAACGAAATCCCCCCGTTTCACCCCCTTAAAGGTGGAATTTTCAAAAACCCCTTCTTAGTGCTCCCCTACATTATAAAAGGAAGCTGTGCGCAAAATTTCACGTTCCTAGTCTCAGTAGTTTTGGCTTTGCGTTGATATGTCAGTCAGTTTCTCCTTTTAAGATTCTTGACAGACGAGTTGAGAAGTCAATAAGATCGGAAACTCGGGTAATGAACGAGGGTCTTCTAAAACTCAATATAAAAAGCTTGAAAAAATTCTGCACTAATACTATTATATTTTCCATCCCTCAGAGTAAAAAAAATGTTTTTACATTCGACATACATTAATAAACAACCCATATAAAGTGGCTTTAATAAATAAAGTTAAACAAATGTACTTTTCAAAATATTTGCCGTCGTAATTCACGTTTGTAATATAAACTAATAAGGAAAGTTATTGCTTTGAAATACTTTACTTTTGCTATAAAAACAACAATTTAAATCACTCTTGTTTTGCTTTCTTTTCGATAAAAACCAGATTTAATTTGCTATTTAAGAATCTTTCTTCCAAATGTTTTTACTCCTGGGAAATCATCTGGGCCAAAATTTTCCGAGCAATAGAATTTACAATCTTCCATTATCCATTTAAATAAATGGCTTAAATAAATTCAATGTATTGAGATATCTTTACAGTTACTGTAACTTTACACTCAAAACAAGATATGTAGGGGAAAGGCACCGTATATCGGATAGTTGCGCAAATTCGGATAGTCGACTATCTCGAAATTTGAATAAAGCGACATCTATTTTTAATTTCATAAACTTATTGGTAATTGTAAAACAGCGCCACTGCAGAAAGTGTGACAGTCTAGAAACAAAAATGGCGGAACAGTGAGCCGACGCAACTTTTCTCGTACGTGAAAAAAACAATATTGTGTATAAAAGTGTTGTTTTCATTGAAGTAAGTACAATTTATTTTTGTCATTGCTATGTTTTATCAAGGGTAGCTATTATTATGTTGTTTAAACGTATTTTATTTCAGAAAATAGCAATGTTTTAAAAATTGTTGTTGTTCTTATTCAGTCATATTTAAATCCCAATATCAGATACCTACGCGTGCCCAATATCGGATATCCGATATAACGAGACTCATTTTTACATATTGTAAAATTTTGGTTATCCATGTCATTACAATGTTTTATGTTTTTCTTTCAGTTTCACCATGTCTTCAAGATTAAATAGAAAAAAATGGGATGATAAATCCATGAAAATTGCCTACCTTGCTGTGAAAAACAAAGAAATGGGGTATCTTAAGGCTTCGAAATTATATGGTGTTCCCAAAAGCACGTTAGAAGACTATGTTAAGAGTCCCAAGGATATAGCTGAGCTCCTGGCAACTAAATTAGGCAGAAAACCTACATTTGATAAAGAAATAGAAGAAGAATTAGTTGAAAACTGCCTTGTGATGGTAAAAAAAATACTATGGGCTTCGGGGAAATGATATAAAACACATTGCATTTGAACTTGCTGTAAAAAATAACATTCCGCATCAGTTCTCCCACAAAGTTCAGGCTGGAAAAAAGTGGCTTGCTAGTTTTTTGAAGAGGCACCCACAACTTGCTTTTAGAACACCTGAAGCTACCACACCTTTAAGAACATATTTTCTTATTTTAAGTGAGATTTTTGAAGATATGATGTAAATATTCGCCTACCTAATCGAAATAAACATGATTAAGACTGATTTTAATAATTAATAAGACTGATGATTGTTAATAAATTGATACAATGTAAAACATTGAGCACCTCGTTTTATTTAAAAAAGTAGTCGCCTTATACCAGACATGGTAATTGGGCCCTATTATCGGATATCCAATTAAGGGCAACCTTTTTGAAAACCACAATATCTACCGATTTTTGTAAAAATTAATATAATTTAAATAAATTTAATGTAATGCGTTAAACAGTTACTGGTTTCTTATAGAATATAAAATGCAGATGGTGAAAATGTCAAGTTTTAAGGTCTGAGCCATTGTTTACTAATTTTTTTTAAATTTTAAACAAAAGTATCCGATAATCGGTTCCTCTCCCCTATAAGGTTACACAATTTTAGAACTTCAAAACGAAGCCAGAAAAGTTATTCTAATCCGGTTGCTCTATTGATTTTAACATCAGATAGTCTAGTTGTTTGTGACTGGGCCAACAAAGCTTGCTCTGTATTGATTGTAGACCGAAAATACTGCAGCTATTACTGAGCCGTCTGGGCTTAAGTAAAGGTAAAGTTTGTAGACGTGGGATGGTCGAATCTTGCGTCTAATAGTCTCTAAGGGATTGTGTAATATCATCGTCACCTTTTTCGTAAGTTTTGTACTTCATGGCTTTTGCCCGCGGCTTCGCCCTTGTGGATGTCGGAAAATATCCCACTGGAGGAATAATTCCATAATACATTCTTTTCATAGAACTCTCATTGGTTTACGCGTCACACTCCAGTAAAGTTCCCAGTCGGCTTGATTTTTTCCGACATCTTCAACAATCATCGATATATTTCGGCCAATTTACACAAATTTCATCACCACTGCTCTCAAAACGGTGAAGGAAAACATCGTGAGGAAACCGGCATGTCCTAGAACCGAAAATTCGAAGACATGTGACATCTACCAACCCGCACTGGGCCCGCGTGGTGGATTACGGCCCACTCCCTCTCACAGAGAGGAGGCCTGTGTCCCAGCAGTGGGAACATTATAGGCTGATGATGATGATCATGACACAAAATCTTAATGAGTTATACAACTAAACCTTCATCATGAATCACTCCGTCCATTAGTGAAAACCGTATGAAAATTCGTTCGGCAGTTTTAGAGTTTATCGCGTTCAGACAGACACGCGGCAGGGGACTTTGTTTTATAATATGTAGTGATATAATGATCTCTTTACAACTTTGAAGTAGCATTAGCCCAATCATAGACGGCATCCTTTAAAGTTCTTAATTTAATAACGTCTTTCAAAAGTTAGAAATAGCAATTTCTCGATCCGTACAAAGTTCTAGTTGCACTTTGGCAAAGTCACATTTCACCGTCGAAGTTGTCAGTTGCAAAGTTCTTAAGTAACTGTCTTCCTGAATTGGAGCTTCAGCTAAAAATATTTCAAGTAAGAAAGTGTAGTGCCTTAGTTTTTAACTAACTACTTTTTAAACGACTTCAAAAAAAGGAGGAGGTTCTCAGTTCGTCGGAATCTTTTTATTTTTTTATGTATGTTCCCCGATTACTCGAAGACGGCTGGACCGATTTGAAAAATTCTTTTTTGTTTGAAAGGGTATACTCTCAAGTTGGTCCCATTGTCATTTGGTCACGATCTGATGATGGGATCTTGGAGAAATCGAGGGAACTCTATCTTGTAGGCAAATCTATAGCGAATTGGGTATTTTTGATGAGCAGTTGACATTATGCGATTGTAAATTATTGTAACTTAGATAAATTACAAACCAACCCACTACAAAGTGATAAATAACCTTAATATCGGAAGTCGGTGTCAAAAAATTAAAATACTGATCCAGACACCGACTTCCGAAATTAAAGTTATTTTTCACTTTGTAGTTTGGAAGTCGGATGTATTTTATGTAAAAAAGTTTTTTTTTTAACCCGGAAACAAGCTTGGGTCAGTAAAGAACCCAAGTACGTAGGTATGCTAAAAGTGTTTTTCGCAAACACTTTAGCACGACAACAATAGAAACGGGTTTTGTCGACGGAAGAATAGACAAACTGACAGATAAACAATCACAATCTGCCATTTTGTCTATTCTTCCGTCGACAAACCCCGTAGAAAACCCGTTTCTATGGTTGTCATACCACGCGTGCAGGAAGCCTGGGAACTAAATCGCTTAGGAACAAGTATTATCAAAACATTTTCATATTTATTGTGAGTGAAACAAACCGTCTCGATCGTTATGTAAAAAGCCAGAAATGTAGATACTGTATAAGATATTTGAATTTTAAACTGACAATTCATGTGGCTATTAACTTACTAAATTATGTATTCGTCGCGACAGCTCATGTGGTACCTAAACTTTGTTTTATGGTTCGAATATTTTCTAGACTTTGGTTGGGAAATACATTTATTGTATATTTTTATGTTACACCACAGACTACACCCTGATTCAAATTTAATGGCGGCTCGGAACATGAGGCGCCTCGCTGCGCAGTAACGAATTTATGGGTCAGCGGGGGTGAGGGGTGGGGTACTGCGCAGCGAGTAGCGCACTTCCGAGCCGCATTTAACTGTACCTGCAGTTTTGTCTCTCCTTCTCCCTTTAAATCCATCCAAACTCTAAAGGTTGTCTTTATGAGATCGCTTTTCAAAATTCAAAATTCAAAAGTCATTTATTCAAACTAGGCTGAGCGATAAAGCCGCCCATTATGTCACCTTATGTAAAATTTCTACATTCATATCTTCAGTAATTTGTATGGCGTACAGTATAAAGAGTATTCTATTTTATTTTTTGAAGATCATCGGATTTTTTGGCGTTGACATAGATGAATACAGATGGTTCACTCCGTAAAATCAAAAGCGACTCTTGCTACGACAGGATAAAGTGCAAATCAGATCGCACAACGCTGATTACCTACAGTTATATTCACCTAGAAGTTGCCTCTCTAACTCTTTGATCTACTGACTACGTTACACCCACTGAATTGGCCCGACAAGTCGGGCCCGCCACGTACTTGTAGCTTCATACCTAAAATGCGGAGTGTTCACCTGTGGCGTTGAATTAACACCCACTGCTGAACTTGGACCTCCTAAAAATTGCGGTGGGGAGGAAAAATACACCATAATCAATACTCTTTCCAGACATATTGCTGATAGAAACTTATCAACCGAAAGGAGTAGTAACTATCCTTTACTTTTTCGACTGATGTATGTAATACTAATGATAATATTCCTCGGAACCACACACGTTTTATAAGAAGATTAAATGCTTAAAATGTTACCACTAGCTTGAAGCTTAAAGTCAATTATCAATACCACAGCTTAAAGAAGTAACAGTAATCTATTTTCATAGAAAACGGCCGAAACGACGAGCTTTAAAACCTCAGTGTATATCAGTACGCAACAGCGTCGAGTGCGCGGCAGTTACGCACTGACGCAGAAAGTTTGTCTACCGAGCGGACGTGGGTAATTATTTCAAGGTCACTGCCGAGATATAATACTGCTACTTATTTATACTGTGCCAATACCTTCTACATGAAACATGACTGTTTCGTACCTGCCAATGCAATGTCAGCTACTATCGATCTCCATTAGCGCGACACTGCAATTTTAATGTAACTCTAACAACTGTACAGTCGACCTCTACTCAAAGGGCAAGTTAACGTCTGAGTCCCCCCATTTCTCCTTTAAACTCAAATAACAAGTATTGAGGTATACGAATCTCCATACGCTTTTGTCCTCCGAATAGGGTTGCCTAATTTAAAATATATGGACTCAGCTGTTTTAGCATTGTTTTCTCTCAACAGGACGGTTTATTTCGGTAGTGATTTTATTGTGTCAATAGGTAAGGGTGGATGAGACCAACCACCAACCAACCAACCACCACCAACCAACCAATCACTCAACCATCCATCCAAACAACTTGGACCAACTTCACTTGTTCTTTTTTGTTTTGTGTTCTTTCTTTGCGCATGTTTACCGCAAATAAACGTATTTTTCTTTCTTTTCTTTTACCATCTTCATCATCATCATCTTCCTGCCCTTGTCCCATGTTACTTGGGGTCGGCGCAACACGTTTTCTTTCTTTTCTTTTATCAAACTTGTAAAATACCTTCAGGATAACTTTTCCGACCTCTCTAGACTTTCTGATCACCCGATCAGAAAGTCTAGACAGGTCGGAAAAGTTCATTTTTCACTGCACGAAGACGCTAGAGAAGACGCGAAAGCTTTTCTCGGTAGAAAATTCTTTGAAAGTATATTTTTCGTCCTTGTCTGACATTGTAATTTAAAACTACACTAAGGTTTCGGTATCTACTTCCAAATAAATAGAGATGATAATAATAGTTATAAAACTAGTGGCCACAGATGTCGGCTTCTTGAAATGTCATCATCTGCCTAGCCTTTTCCCAACTATGTTGAGGTCGGCTTCCAGTCTAACCGGATGCAGCTGAATACCAGTATTTTACATGGAGCGACTACCTATCTGACTTCCACAACCCAGTTACTGGATAACACGATACCCCTTGGTAAGACTAGTTGTTAGACTTTCAGGCTTCTGACGACCCATAACAACTGTCAAAGATATGCAAATGACAGCCGGGACCAACGGGTTAATGTGCTTTCCGAGGCACGGAGGGGTCTTGGTATGTGAAGATGGTCACCCATCCACAGACCAATCGCGGCAAGCGTACCTTTACCTGATCGATCTAACCGTACGGCTGGTATTACTTAGCCAAAAGCCCCTCATCGGATTCAAATCGGCTTCTTAAAATGTATGGAAGAAAAACCAAAGGTCTTCATAATCATATCCACTGCTACACAAAGAGATGATAAATGATATGTCTATGAAAGTGAATACACTGAGGACGGCTAATTAAGATAGGTATGGAAGAAAAACTAGTACGGTGCAGAACCTAAATACATTGACAATTTGAGATAAAGGCATGACCATGGGTGAAACACAAATCAATTGTGCTGAGGGAAAGAGGATGATGGATGATCTACTTCTACGCAAATAAAATCTAATTAATCTCTATTTAACCGCCTCTGTGGTCTATTGGACCACCTATCTCAGACCCAGAGGTTCGATAGACAGTGGGGGCAAAATTTACTGCTCGGTTTGGTTGGTGGTAGGGCTTGTTCTAAGTCCGGCTGGCTAGCTACCATCGTCTTATCTAAGTCTGTCGCCATAACAACAATGTTAAAAGTATTGTTGTTTCGGCAGTTAGAGGTAAGATAGCCAGTTCCTCTGTGGTTGAGGATTCCGGGTGAATCACTTACCATCAGGTGAGATACAGGCAAAGAGCTTGAAGAAGAGCACAAGCCGTTGTGGTTAAAAAAAACAGTGGCACTCTGGGATTGCCGACAGAAGTGAAAACTTGAAAAAAAATCGGTACCGCAGTAATCAACGCGTTAATGTCTTTTACTCCACGGTGTCGGTAAACTGCGTTACAGTGTCGCGAAATAAATGGTTTAATCCCATCTCAAAAATGTCCAACGCGCCTAAAGAAGTTTTCACTTCAAAAATGTTCAATTCGGCAGCCCTGCTTCCACATTTCAGGTTCAAAACCAGGACGTCTTTTCAAACACGTTTGCAGGAAATTCTCAGCGTGTGAGTCAGTGTGAAACACCTGAACAATGGCAGTTGAGTTTACATATTTACTTAACACTCTACAGTCTACAATCTACATGATGAATAAGGTAAACTTTGTAAAGAAATGTAGGATCATGTAGGGAGGGATAGATGTGTTGACTTTCTTGTTAGATCTTCGGGATTGCATGCAGGTTGTCTGGAAACAAAGGAGGGTTAGTTAGGGAGTTAGTAATGGATATTAGTTACAAGCTGCGCCCCGCAGTTTCACCCGCATAAGCCTCGATCCCGTGGGAATATCGCGATAAAAAGTATCTTAAGTGTTAATCCAGGTTATAAACTATCTGTGTGCCAAATTTCACCCAAATCCGTTCGGTAGTTTTTGCGTGGAAGAGTAACAAACACCCAGCTATCCATACTCACAAACTTTCGCAAAGTTTTCTTAAGTGTGTTTATATGGCCACCGTAGGCGCGGGCTTGCGGACGGTGAGCAATGGGTAGCTCGCCGTCCGATAAGGACCAAGCCCGGGTCGACGGCGCGTTGTGTTCCACGCGCGCCTCAAAGAGATGTCAGCAGAATTGACGGGGTCCGCTAGGGCCGATGCCTGCCGGGGGTTCGAAGAAAACCGATAGGGAAATCGTGGCCCCCGGGAATAGGGCAACCGAAGGAACACGGGTGGGTTTTAGTCAGTAAAAGTCTGACACGCCCGCTCCACCCAGAGCGGGAGAAGTTATTTGATAATTCACAATCCAAAAAAAAAATGTGTTTATATTGGTTGTAATCGAAAAACGGTTTCTACAATAAGGTGTGAAGCCCATTTTAAACTGTTCCGATTAGTTACTGAAGTGTTAAGTACTCAAAGATAAGGACTTAGGACATCAAATACGCACAATGCAATTTGGAAGAACATAATAAAATTAGTAATCGCCGAATAGAACTTTCTAGTGCTCCTGACTAACTAAGGGCCAAAGACGACTTGCTCAGTTTTTCATAAGCTCCAATACTTAAACAGTATCGACTCAATTACTTAAGAGTGGTTTTGCGTCATTGCTTTTATAAACAATTTACTTAATTGTCTACACGTGCTTCAATTGTAACGATATTAATTATATTACTACTGATACTTTGATCATTAAAAGAGCCTCCATGATAGAGTGTAGCTACTTGTAAGAGGTAATACCTCAGCTCAATTTCACTCCTTATCTCGCTCGCACAATACTGCTCGCGAACTGAGTGAGAGCGAGACGGAGCGGCGAGAAGAAGGCTCCAAAGGCGCCAATAGTATAGGTATTTTTTTTTTCGGCAAAAATAATGGCAATTATTAAAATTAAAAACAGTATCTGCTCTATAGTTAGTTCAGTTATTATGCAAAGTTTAATGATCTAAGAAGTATTTTTTGAAAACCAGCGATTTATTGTTCGGCTTGGAGGTAACTTGGGAATTTTTTTCTATAGAGAAAATTTTAGGGAATTGTGTTTTCGTCAAACTTAACATTAATCCTCAACTTCAACATATATTTATTTCAAAATTAATGCTGCAGTATTTTCAATATAACGGAGGATCATGCTAAGCAATTTGAGGTATTATAGACTCTAGGTTCGCCCCACTTGATAACTGGCTAATCTTTTTATAGACTCTAGGTTCGCTCCACTTGATAACTGGCTAATCTTTTTATAGACTCTAGGTTCGCCCCACTTGATGACTGGCTAATCTTTTTATAGACCCTAGGTTCGCCCCACTTAATGACTGGCTATCTTTTTCAGACCCTAGGTTCGCCCCACTTGATGACTGGCTAATCTTTTTACAGACTCTAGGTTCGCCCCACTTGATGGCTGGCTAATCTTTTGATACTCTAGGTTCGCCCCACTTGATGACTGGCTAATCTTTTTATAGACTCTAGATTCGCCCTGCTTGATGACTGGCTAATCTTAGACTCTAGGTTCGCCCCACTTGATGACTGGCTAATGTTTTTACTATGGCTTGAGGTACGGTCGTCCAACACGGGAATAATAGTACCTACTCCGTAGACTTAGGACTGCTACCTTATTGAAATAACAAAACCATTGAGACGAGCAAACCGTTATAGTATAATAAATACACGCGCCCTACATAAAAAAAACAATGCCAAAAACTCTTAGAGGAAAGTACAAACCCATGTTCACGCAAAATGAACAGTCCTAAAACTCCTAAAGTAAATGTATTCCATCTGCATAGGCCTGACGGAATGTTGGAAGTTCGTTGTCCTCCGAAATTAAGACCATTAGGGGCATCCTCTTTATTCTGGTTGTAAAACCTGAGTGAATTCGAGACTTTGTCACCTTTGTTAACGGACAGCATCTTTTAATTTATTGGGTCAGGGGCAGAAGTAGCGGGTGGAGTTAACTCAGTACGAACGGCAAGTCGTGTGAATGGTTGTTTCCGAAAAAGTATTGAATTTTTCATTCGGAGTTGCGACTTCTATGTAAATGTTCGTCATGAAAGATGTGTTTGTACAGCTTGTGAATTGTGTACTGGGGACAAAGGATATGTGCTTTGTTTTCAAGAGATCTGAATAAATCATTTGTACCTACGATTTGCAATCGTTTCACATTCCAAGCCCAACTCATACTGTATAGAAAATAAAATATCCTACGGCTCCTTTTCTGTCAAGTCTTGGCTATATTAAAGATTTTACTTTTAAACTTAACATTTTCCAATCACTATTCGCCAAGACGTTTGCAAGCAGTAATGCTTGCGAAAGAGGAGGCGGAACGCGTGAGGGAGAGGCAAATTTCGCGCCCTCACGCCCCTAACCGCCGCAGGAGACGCCCAGGGCGTCGGAAGTCGCAGGCCGATTCCCGGCCACCGTACAAGCCCGGGTCGACGGCGCATTGTGTTCCACGCGCGCCTCAAAGAGATGTCAGCAGAACTGACGGGGTCCGCTAGGGCCGATGCCTGTCGGGGTCGCGGGAAAGTCCGAAAGGCATACCGTGGCCCCTGGCAACACGGCAACTGAAGGAAATTGGGTGGGTTTTAGTCAGTAAGAGTGACACGCCCTCCCGCTCCGCCCAGAGCGGGAGAAGTTATTTGATAATTTCACAAACAAAAAAAAAAGCCATAAAAACACCCTTGGTCATTAACAACTTACACGAATGATACATGAACAGTTGATGAGTTTGATACAATCCCATAATACCCTTCAATCGTCAAAAATAACAGAGATAACCCGCGCTTTACATCAAAAGAGGCTATAATCTATTGTAACCTATTTCATTAATTATGAAATGACCTTAGATGAACTGGCCGGATAGCGTCGTAATGATTGATCGGCCATGTATTGATAAAAAATAATTAGTTGGTTACGCTTTTATAGAAAACTTGTCTAATTTTCTGAAGGTTGGCAATGCAATGAATAGGCAGTTTTTGAGTGAGCAGAATTTATAACTGGCCACTTGGAAGATGACGATTAAAATAAACATGCTCATTGAGTACCAAGTGCTTTAAGCGCTTTAATTGTATCAGATGGTAGTATTAAGAGCAAGTACTCAAGCGATTGACGCTTTATTACTTAGTGGCTGTTGTTAACAATAGGGCTGCTGCCCCAAAACCAAAAGTTGAAGTCCAGATCAATCGATAACGTTTATCGATATCGATCACTTTATCGATGGATCAATAAGGTTGAGGGAATCGAAATGTTGAATCGATTGATGGTATCAAACGTCGCTGTCGACTGATGGGATTGGGAATCGATTTATTTGAGTTACTGAATGGGTATACTTAGTTAAGATTTGCTCTCGTGCGGTCTGACTACCCAATACGATATCAGCTTTTAAAGTATCTCTGATGACTGGATGAATCGGGTTAAAATTTATTACTAGCAACTAAGCGTATGAATTTGGCGTATGTGAATGGTTTAGTAAAGTAAAAAGTACAACGACAATATTTTTTTTTTTCACTTTTCGTGTTTTTGTACAGACATTAGTAGACCAGTATCAGATATTTGAGAATTTAAATTAATAATGAAAATAATTTCGATCACGACTAACTCGTTCAACAAGAACTACGGAAGCCATCTACATCCATCATCTAAAGGCGGATCCACACCTGCGCACGCGCACGAACAATGCGCTGCGTGTGCGCAGGTGTGGACCCACCTTTATGCCTAATATACTTAATTTTCATAAGTATTCCAATAAGTACCTACATAAATTCATTACAATCATAATGACGCAGCAAAAACTACATTGTCAAATAGTTCCTTCATACTATCACTATTAATCATTTCAGAATGCCGTATGTTTCAAGCATATTTGCACTCTCACGGCCGCAGGGTCACAAGGGAAATCGGTAGCGTTCTCAGGTTGATTAATTTGCTCTGCACTGTACTGCATTGCATTTCACTGACGCATACTGCAATGTTGTTGTTACACTGTAATGGAAATAATTTGACCCAATTTGGGTGTCGTGTCTTTTCGCAGTCAGTCTTCCGAGTTCAACGTGGTTTAGAACTTTTTTGAGGGAGGAATAAAATTCTATTGCTTTTGCTGGCTTCTACATGGTTTATAACGAAATCCGTCCGCGCCACCACTAAAGTCCTTTTAATTTGGGACCGTTCAAGTATTACGTAAGCACTATAGGGGGGCGGGGGGGTCTATGCTTTGCTTATTTTTGATGATATGGAGGGTGGAGGGGTCCAGATGGTGATTACGTCAGCAATTATTTATTTTTTACACAAATGGCAACCCACATATTGTCTATGTCTATGCTTGAAAACGAAACGCATATTCGGGGATTCCCACAAATAATGATTACGTTTAGGTACTCGCTCAGAACCGAGTAGCGGAATTACCGCGTGCTATTCACTTATCTAAATTTACACTTGTTAGAATTATAACTGCTGCTCATGAATCAATAAAAAAACCAGAATACTTACATTAAAGAAAAATGCATATACCAATGTTTACGTAAACATGGGAGGGGGGGTAAGAGCTTTGCTTACTTTTGCTGACAAGGGGGAGGCGGGGGTAAATAATTGTAATAAATCTACTTACGTAATACTTGAACGGCCCCTTTGACGTGGCGCTAGTGTCTATATAATTGCATAGAATAGGGTAGTTACCTAGATAAAAAAAAACTATTTAGTCCGTCTTTCAGATAATAAAAAAATATTAGACACGTATTTTTTGCTTTATCATATTTATCAAAAATAACTTAGAAAACACGCATTAAAGTTGGATAGTGGGGGCTCGCTACGGCACAACGCAGTAGCAACGCAGAGTTGGCCGTCAGATGGTACTAACCGATTTTTCGAGAGGTTGGTACTGTCCGCTAAGATGTCAAGATGTTACACATCATTTGCGACTACTGTAAAGATCGCTCGTTGGTTTATTTTTATCTTTCTTTGGTTCTATAGAAGGTTGTCTTCCATTCTTGGGATATTATGAAAGATCATTCGTATCTGAGAACCGAACTGAAGAAAAAAAACTGACAAATAAATTGACTGCCGAATAGGGTAGTTGCCCAGGTCCGTCTTTCAGATAGTAAAAAAATATTAGACACGTATTTTTTGCTTTATATTATCATATTAATCAAAAATAACTTATGGGGGCTCGCTACGTTAAAAAGCAGTATTAAATCTAGGAAGGCGTGACATCATGCTACATTTTAACTCAATGTGTCGCGGTAATCTTTTGATAACGTCAAAAAAGAAAAAATACGTGTTCAATATTTTTTAATAATCTACAAGACGGACAAAAAAAATTTTTGGACACAGGCCTATTCACTGAATTGACTGACTGACTAATAAACTAAACTGTTTTTTTATTAAAGCAATGAAGAAAATATAGTGGGGGCATGAAAATATTTTGTACTAGCTGACCCGTGCCCACTTCGTTGGGCGGTAAACATTTTAACTTGTGATGAAATTATGAGTGTAGTTCGTAACCGAACTGAGTGCTGTGATTTATTTCCTGACTGCCAAAAGGAGGGTTTTGTTTTTATTGCATATAAATCAGAAAGACGCTGCGCACGTTCAGCGCTAGATTCCCGAGCACGGGCCTGCGATGTTTTCGCGCTTTGGCTAGCGAGCTTCTGCGAGCGCTCAGCGCTAGACTCCCTATCCCTTGTTGCAGAGACATGCTACCTTATATCATTGAGACGCTGCGCACGTTCAGCGCTAGATTCCCGCGCACGGACCTGCGATGTTCTCCAGCTTTGGTTAGTAAGCCGCTGTGAACGCTCGGAGCTAGATTCCCCAGCGCGTGCTTGCGAAGTATTTTCTCTATTCCTCGAGAGGCGCTGATGATTTTCAAGAGCAGACTCTTCCGTACGGCGTATTCGAGCTGCGCTTGTCTCACCGCGATTCAGAAAAATGACGTAATTGTAGAACGCCATCTATGGGTAAATGGATAAAACGTCCGTACAAAGCATGTTCTAATGCGGTTCGAGAATGGACGGCGGCATTTTGCGATTTAGTAATTTTATATTATCTTCGAAACTATTTAACCAACTGACATACTGTTTTGGGCAAATCGTATTTCTATGATGTTCTTGTGATCATAATAATATTTTTTTTTAAGGTTTAATAGTTTGTTGTTTAAAAAATCGTCCAAAGGTAAGTACGTCGAAAAATACTTTTTTTAACACATAAAAGCTACTATATCTGCTAAAATATAAAAGATAGAAATATGGTGTCGCGGACTTTTTTGTAGAACTATTCAAAGCGGACCAGGTTGCCATACATTGTTTTCAATTATATACAACTGTTAAGGCAGCGCATGCAAATAACTCTGTTGTAAGAGCTATTTTTTTCCGCCTGGCTAGACAAAAATTGAGATAGTTCGGCTAATATGCATGATATCTTTATAATTTATAGCCTATAGCACTCACGAATAATGTAGCTTTCTACCAGTGAAACAATTTTTAAAATTGGTTCATTACTTCCGGAGATTACCCCCTACATACAAACTTACAAACTTACAAACCTACAAACTTACAAACAAATGTTACCTCTTTATAATATTAGTATAGATAGATAATCCGGGGGGCACCATGCAAATAAGGTTGGGAAACTCTGCAATAGCACTTCACAAACAAATAAAAAATAACTGCAAATAATAATTATAATTTTCAGTTTGCTAAAAGGCGACTTTAATCAACGCACGCTCCAAAAACCGGCTAATTGCTGGGCCAATTTAAATATTCAAAAGCTGACATCGGCACATAATTGATAGACAAATATTGACATCACGCAGTGACATATAAAATTAAACATTACACAATCTCAGATCAAACGTTTTTTGCCCTTGATTCTGGTCATTAGATAAATAACAGTAAGTACAAAGTTTAAAAGGTATAAAAAGTGATTGATTACTTCGGTTTAAGTGTTTTAGAGGTATGAGGAACAGGGTGTAAAGTTCACTCATCCTCTATAGAAAAGGGAGGATCCTCCGACCAGACGGGAGTTGTGTCTGGTGGACAACTGTCCCAACGATTGATCTCGGATATAGGGTTGCTAGGACCAAAAGAAAAGCCGAAACCAGATTAATATTAAGCCGAACATTTTTGCCCTGAAAACCTGACAATCTAAAACAATCAATAATAGGCTTTCTTCATTACATTGGAAGTAATTAAAGCAATCAATAATCAGGCATCTTTTGGCGGGGCGGTGTTGAAAAAAAATTGAACAGGCTGGAATTGAGTATATTTGGCCGGACACCATTGTAAAAAACAGGACACCTGGCAACCCTAGTCGGATAGTCTTAAATGTCGTTCGCGAGGTAAACTCTAATTGCGCGATGCAGGATCTGTATGACGTCAGGTCTTTGATGCGTAGTTCGCATGTGGCGATTTAGATGTCGCCAGTGTCATCAAGATTGAGCACGTTATTAGGGAAACAATTATCAAAAAAAAAAAATTGACACAATATGAACTTCCGATCTCATCTGGAAACATCTCACCGTAAAAACTTAGGTGAAGTAAGTTTGAAGTGAGCTGTCAATCACTAGCATCAGATGGAATGACAACTCACTTCACTTAAGTTTTCACCTAAGTCAGTTGCTGCATGACTTTAATGCAATTTTTTTTAAGTGAAAACTTCTTTAGGCGCTTTGGGCATTTTTGAGATGAGAAAAAATATTTGAACTCGTGACACCGTTACCGACACCTCATTTTTATAAACGCGATTGTGCTCTTTATTTATATTGCGTTACGCACCAATGTTCTATAAGATTTCCTGCACAATAAACTTGTTCAAGTTTTCATTTCTGTCGGCACTCCCGGAGTGCCACTGTTTTTTTTTATTACTAAACATTTGAAGGTTTAAAATTTGGAGGCAAAGTTTGTTCCGGACCTTTGAGTATTTAACTAATCGCAACCCGCGCAAGCAGATAAAAAGAAAACCGGCCAAGTGCGTGTCGTAAAACGCACAATGAAGGGTTCCGTAGTTGGGATGAATTTATCCCAAAAACAAACTTAACTTTGTAGTTGAAAAATATGTTCTCCCATACGGAATGTATCGGAAAACATGTTTTTGCAACTGCAAAGTTAAGTTGGTCGATTATTACTCGTTAACCTGTAGAGCCTACTTAGCTGTGATAGTTTTCCTTTTAATTTCGTTATATTAACTACTGTTGTGATTTTTTTCACATACCCAAAACCAACCATTTAGCCGGCAGGGGGGGGGACACTTGACTCTAACAAAAATTAGCACTTTAAAGCTTAATATTTCGCAAACGAATCCCTGAATCTAAAAATGGTTTTCACAAACACACAATATTTTTGAAGGACCTTTCCAATGATACCCCTCACCATGGGGTAAAAAAATAAAAAAATAAACATCACCACTTTACGTGTATGAGAGGTACCCTAAAAAAAAATGTTTTTCATAATTTTGTTTTACCACTTTGTCGGCGTAATTAATATGTATATCTATGCCAAATTACAGCTTTCTAGTACTAAGGGTCTCGGAGCTAGACCGCGGACAGACAGACAGACAGACGGACATGACGAAACTATAAGGGTTCCTTGTTTACTACGGAACCCTAAAAAGGTCCTTTGAGCCGTCAACCGCGCACAATCAAGACTCATTTAAAAAAAAAACAATTTAGTTCCATATTTAAACTAACTTGTGCAAAAACAACCAGTTTTATTAATTAGTTTCCTAAATTGCGACAGTTGTACGACCGGTCTGAAACCTGTATGTGCGCTATTATTTAAATTAAAGAAATTAAACGACTTTCTCACGTTTTCGTTGTGGTAGGAATTGTCGTGTATAGGTAATGTTTAATTTTCTGATGAACTAAATAGATAATTTCGAGCGTTTCGTAGGATTTTGATTAGTTGCACGACTGGTGTTCACTTAGCGGTAATTACAAAATTGGTCCTTTTCTGGCAACATTTATATTTTGATCATAAAAACATTATTGCACCACATTTACATAAATAATTAACGAATTGCGCCATGTATGATGATAATTGATAAGACAATAAATTAGTAGGTAATTTATTTAGTTTTATTAATCCAGAATAAACCTAGCAAGTATTGTGTTGGAATCTTTTTCAACACAATACTTGTGTACCTACGGGGAACCTACCTTGGGTACTATTTATCTACTATGTAGTCAAATGATAACCTACCTAGTTATTTTGATTGAGAAAGAATTTAAGAGCGTGCATTTTGAAATTTGGCAACGTCGCGTCGCAAATAACTGTCAAATATTTCGCTGATTTGATTAATTTGGCAATGGTGCCGATTCCCTTGTTCACAAACTAAACTAAATTTAAGTTCAGTGCATCTTTTTCTTTCTATTTCATTAAGAAAAGGACAGAAGATAAATTTTAGTTTAGTCCTGTCAAATTAATAAGCGCTTGACGTAAATTGACGTAATTTTAGTTAGCAAGTTTTTAATCGTGTCTAAACTTGTATGGAGTACTGACAGGCGCTGATTGATCTGACAGGACTAAACTAAAATTTATCTTCTGTCCTTTTCTTAATGTAATAGAAAGAAAAAGATGCACTGAACTTAAATTTAGTTTAGTTTGTGAACAAGGGAATCGGTACCATTATTACTGTTTGGAAATATGAAATATCGCTAACTAGTGAACGAAAATATTAAGAGCGTTTACGTCTAGCGCGGGAAGTCAAGTTTAGGTAAATTCTTCGCAAAATTCACTCACACAGAAGCGCGCGTACATGTGTGCGTAGAGTTGGCGCGTTCGCTATCTTTATAGTCAGACTAACACACGTTGATCCGTTCGATTTAGAGCAATAATTGTTCTAGTAAATATTTAATTGGAATTTAAATCCAACTTCAATTTATTGTTACACCTATGATTAATATTATTAAAAAAACGAATTAAATAAATAATTTTACAATATTTTATTGGAACAGTTTACATATTTATGCGCTTCTTCTCGTGTTTATTTTATATTAGGCATAACAATTTGATGAATCATATTTATTTATTTTAAACATCTTATCTTATTATCACTCCGAGTAACAACAAGCGCAACATGTCATACTCATAGTTACATTATGGGTACTGTTAATATTAGCATGTCGGTGTCGCGAACCCATAAGATTTTCCTATACCAATAATCGCTCATCGCGCCTAAAGAAGCTTTCACCTGAAAAAAAACGTGTGCGTTTGTGAGAACCCGCTCAGGAATAAAGTTCCTTCTCACGTATCATTTAAAACAAAAACAAAATTTTCGCAGCCGCCATCTTGGATTTACATTTTGACCTCACTATCGACTTTAGTACCCTCAAAAACTAATGCCTCATTTACATTCTGCCCCTGCCGCTACTGTTCGCGCTGCCAGCCATTATTCTCTAAATACTGCCGTAACAGAATCGAAAGAACTGCCCTACCACTCATATCGCTTTCGACTTTCAACAATGGTAGACGTTGAAATAATTACAGCATCGCTGTGTACAAAACACAATACATAATTATGTTCTTTATTTTAAAAAAAAATCAAATTAAAAAAAAGAAAATTTATCTTCGTAGAAGATGGTGGATCCTCTCCATAACATCGAATACAAACCATATCGGATGAAATATATCGTATGCATCTGCTCCAGTAGGTACCCTAATTGCGTAACTTATTTTTATAAACGATTTTAGCAAATTTATTTCATTTTGACAGTTCAACAACATTCATTGCATTATTTACGTTATTGAGCAGATTTTTTTTCCAACTTATGAAGCAATGGATTAGCAATCTGTTTCAAATCGAAACAATTGTGATTGATCGTGCATTACGCAATTTTTTTTTTTTCTTAGCCGTTATTGTCCCACTGCTGGGCAAAGGCCTCCCTACCCTCTTTCCACCTCTCTCTGTCTAGAGATTCCAAGAACCAATCTTTCTTAAAGGAGTCCAGCTCATCCCGCCATCTCCGTCTGGGCCTGCCGCGATGTCGTTTGCCATTAAGCGGGACCCACTGGGTCGTAAGTTTGGCCCATTGATCGTTTGACATGCGGCAGATGTGTCCAGCCCAATTCCATTTAAGCGAGGCAGCTTTCCGAGTGACATCAGATATTTTAGTGATGGAACGGATTGTTGTATTCTTAACCCGGTCCACAAGTTTAATACCAAGAGTACTCCGTTCCATAGCTCTCTGGCAAACCTCGAGCGTGGACCTCTTTTCTATTACGCAATTATTGGGGTACAGATCGGCTAGATGAATTTATATTTTCAAAAGAGGCCTAAACGTGACCATCAGTGAGTTCTTTGATTTCAATTCGTCAATAGGAAGGAGTATCTTCTAAAACTTCACTAATTCTCTTCCAGCACGCGTAGCATGATCACCATAGATAATAGAACAATAGACAAAATGACAGATAAACAATCACAATCTGACATTTTGTCTATTCTTCCGTCGACAAAACCCGTTTCTATTGTGGTCATGCTACGTATCCAGACGTCGTGAACTTAGTTTTAATTTGTGGTTTTTGTCATTTAAATCCTACATACTTTTTTTGGATTCCAATAGTTCCAAAAATGTTATAGTGTTTTTATTATTCCACTCGAAGGGCATTTTCACAGATCGTATAAATAGGCGGCACGCACGTCCGATTCGTCCAGGCGCTCGGTAAGAAGTGAGCTGCGGAGCTAAACGTAAACACGTGCTGCCCTGCCACTCGTGCTGCTCGTTCTTTGACTTCCGCATAAAAAAACCGCTCATTTGGGGAGCGTAGGGCAACGCGAGTAGCAGTGGCAGCAGTATGAGAAGTATCGTGTTTACATACTCATCCTGCCCACTTTCCTGCTCATTGCTGTGGAAGTGAGCTGAATGTAAACGGGGTATATGAAAACGACACCCATGATGAATTCTCCCGCTCTGGGCGGAGTGGGAGGGCGTGTCAGACTCTTACTGAGTAAAACCCACCCGTGTTCCTTCGGTTGCCCTGTTGCCGGGGGCCACGATTTCCCTATCGGTTTTCTTCGAACCCCCGGCAGGCATTGGCCCAAGCGGACCCCGTCAATTCTGCTGACATCTCTATAAGGCGCGCGTGGAACACAACGCGCCATCGACCCGGGCTTGGTCCTTATCGGACGGCGAGCTACCCATTGCTGGAATTGGTTCGCAATTCCCGCCGCGGGTGTCTCCTCCGGCGGCGGTTAGGGGCGTGAAGGCGCGAAATTTGCCTCTCCCTCACGCGTTCCGCCTCCTCCTTCGCGAGCATTACCGCTTCGCAAAAGGAGGTGACGGCCTGCCATTTCCTCTCGCTCCGTACCATGGCCTGAACCAGGGCCGGACGCGAAAGATCACCGCCACCGATCACCTCAACGAAGACACGGTGTTGCTCCGCCCAAGCCGGGTAGACCTCCACCGTATGCTCTGCCGTGTCCTCAGGCCGATCCACACAATGGTGACACCCGGGTGTTTCCTCCCGCCTTATCCTAAACAGGAACCTCCTTAAGCAGCCGTGTTTTATATAGAATTTTTCACTTTTTGTATGGAGACCATGAAAAATTATTACCTATACAGTGTGAGTCTTCATAATGTGCACATATCGAAATGAGGGAGTCTATGCTTAATTTTATCGACGGAAAAAATGGTAATTTTTTTTTTTTAGTTTAAAAAAAAAAAAAAATTTTACAAAAAATTTTTTTTAAAAAAAATTTTTTTTTGCTCTCTTTTTATTATTATCTTATTTATAAATTTTACAATTAAAAATTGAAGAAAAAAATACAGATTTTTACTAAAAAAACATGTTTATTTTCAATTGAGGGTAGTTTTTTTCTCAATTTTAATTTTATGTGGACGGCTACTTACTATCAATCATTATGGAGTTTGTTTCATCGCGATAGCTGATTCAGTTTAAAAGTTACACAGTTTTGTTACAATTTTTTTTTTAATTTCATAAAAAGTATAAAAAACAATATTTAGATTTTTTAAATATTTTTTCTGTCGTTAAAATTAAGCATAGATTTCCTCATTTCGATATGTGCACATTATGAAGACTCACACTGTATGTTGAGTTTTATGGGTTTTATGGGCATTACAAAGGGGGTCGAAATTTTCATTACTTTTGCGATAGATCACACCATTTTCGAAATATAAGCAAAAGAAAAGAAAAAAAGATACAGTACTATTTTTGCAGCTGAAGTCGAGGTGTGGGTATGAATTTTAGTTCATGACAACTAATTTAATTCCACACTTTTTTAATGGCGATTAAAAGTAGTCAGATTTAGTTAGGCAAACAAAATTTTTCGTGAAAAACGTCAAATTCAGAATAGCAAAATTGCCATTCACTAAAGTATTAACTCAGTGTCATCTTGCACTAGGATGGCACTGAGTTAATACTTTGGTGTATGCTTGTTTGTTTGTTTGAAAAATATTACGTCAGCAAATGCTGTATTGATTTGTCGGAATTTTCAGTATTTTATTCGGTCCTTTCTTTATTTGTATTCGCATATAAGTTGTCGGAAAATTAGCATTTATAGCAGTAAATTTCAAATTTTAAGTATGCTCATATTTTAACTTTTTTCGGAGCTTTTATTACTACCCAAACTAAATGGTGATTTTTTTGTCTAGTCATTTGTGACAACAGAAGGCATTTGTAACAAGAGAATCGGCACCGATATCGACTTTAGCACCCTAAATTAGTTTTCACTTCAATAAAATATTTTACTTACTAAAGTACTAAGACGTGGCGATCATGCTATATTCGTGCATTATCGTTGTACGCACGACAAAGGTCAACAAGCGGTCAGGCAGAGCGCCGAGCGACACGTCCACTCTCTGAAAGGCCTCACGGCGGACTAATTTGAAACGGTTTGCGCGTGTAGTTTTATAGTAATTTTAGAGTAGTTTTAAAAAAATTCTAGAAAAATAACCAAACTCATATAGTTAAAAATTTTCATTGCAAATTGTTAAAAAGATGTTTTTCTATTACAGTAACCCTTTATTATATTAAATTAAGGAAGATATATTGGTAAAAAAAAACATTTTATTCACCAAAATTTCATTATAATTTCGCATTGTTTGGATTTTTATTTCTCATGTAGGGAACCTAAACTGAAAATTTCTTTTAACTAACTTTTTTCCTAAGAATCTTTGCAGTTAGATAAAAAATATTGTTTGTTAGGGTGATCAGTGATTTAAGATATTTTAAGCGTCAAAGTTGATGCTCGAAGTAAAATTAACAAAACCTCTGTTCAGTTATCTTGATATAATTCACAAATACTCTAATAATCTAAAAATTTTCCTAACTAAGTGTTTAGACAACAATATTTCCTAAAATGATTAGTAATTAATATGTTTTTAAAATAATGTTTGATGGATATTAACTGGATCGAAAAGTACTGTTTTTGAGCTAAACAGCGCACGGATGGCGTAAACGCTCTTAATTATGTTACGCAATGATTAACATCGTTACACCGAATATGGAGAATATTTAGTTTTAGATGTAAAAAAAAGTATTTGGAAACTTTCCAAATTCCCTTTTTACACCTAAAACTGTTCACATCAAATTCAGTGTTATAATTGCAATTCATTATTAATATTTTAGGTAACTAGTTAGCAATATTTCACATTTCCATACAGTAATATTGCCAAATTAATCAAAACAGGTAATTTGACAGTTATTTGCGACATTGCCAACTTTTAGAATGAACGCTCTTAATTGTGATCTGTTAAGGACTAATAATTACAAGAACACATAAATCTAAATTTAGTTTTCTGTGGTCTAAGTATCCCCAGCGTTCCATCAAATATTAAGTACCACAATGAGCTCCTTAAAAATCACCACGATCCACAGACTCGGTACCATTTCCTCGGATCTTATTTCGTCTTCCTCCCAAAGAACCTATGATTTACACAGCTGAATACATCTACCTATTTTCCAGAACCAGTGCAATCCCAGAGATACAAAATTCATTTCATCCCTAGAGAGCACCGAAGTACGCTTATTACGTAGCACGGATTCATTCAGCTCGATTTTAATTGGATCCTCTATCCGTAGCAAAAATTGGTTTGAATTGGATTTAGCTGTCGGAGACTCTACACTCGAAGTTATGGACGATTATATTTACCTAGGACAAACTGTCCAGTTAGGTAGGTCCAACTTTGAGGAGGTCAATCGTCGAATCCGACTCGGCTGGGCGGCGTTCGGGAATCTTCGTACTATCTTCTCGTCTCATTTACCACAGTGTCTCAAGACGAAAATTCCACTGAAACGTGGTCGCTCACAATGGGCCTCATTAGAAGACTAAAAGTCACCCAAAGGGAGAGGGGCTATGCTTAGAGTTTACCTACGCGATCGAATTTACACCTATACCCTCAGTGGCTCAGCCAGTAGGTAGCTGTATGGATGTCAATAAAATGAATAATTTTACTAACACAACTTATGTATTTTCTGACAAATTTGGTCAAGGTTTTGGTAGTCTATTTAATCAGTGTTCGCAACAATATGTAATTAATAATTGTTTACCCGGTGCCAGTATTAGCCAATTAATTAATTATATTAAATTGACAAAAATAAACCCCAGTTCTACTGTTATATTATTATATGGGGATAGTTTAACTGTAAGGAAAAAGGACATAATGGAATGTGTCCATTTGATGTTGCATCTCAATGAGACCAATAGTTGTAAATTTATTTTCTGTGCCTTGCCTTATTCAAAATATTTGTCTGATGAGCAAAATAGGCACATTTATAATTTAAATATGTTAATTTATAATAGGACATGTCGTCACAGTGACGCTATTTTATATTTTGATTGTAATCAATTTATTACTGATTACAAACTGACAAATAATACAATGTATTTGCCACCTAGTTGTAGGAGACATATTGCTAATCTTTTAGCATACAATATACACAGCGACACTGGTACTTGTAGTGTACCTTTGATTACTGTTAGTAGTGGTACTAATACTACTTTTGATACCCCTTGTAGTTTAAACTATTAGGAGCGACAACAGATAAGCCGCATATGTTGAATGTTGTACATCAAAATATGCAGGGTCTGTCTGGCAAAGAGCTAGAGTTAAGTTTATTTATGGAGAACTATGATGTTCAGGTGTTATGTTTGACTGAACACTGGTTGAAAGAACATGAAGTAGTTTTTATCAATGATGATTTTTTTACTGTACAAAGCGCATTTGTAAGAAAAAGTGCTATCCGCGGTGGGTCTTTAGTTCTTGTTTCAAACAAGTTGAAATGTAAACAACGTTTAGATTTAGTTAATCTTTCCATTGAGCGCACTATTGAGTTGTCTTGTGTTGAACTAGAGCGATATGTTATAATTTGTGTTTATCGACCCCCCTCTGGGGATTTTATTCGTTTCGAATCGGTAATGGAGGATTCACTCAATAGGTTAAAATCTAGTAATAAAAGTATAATTTTATGTGGAGATTTCAATATTAATATTTTAGATGATACTCCATTAAGTATTAGACTTCTCAATTTGTTCAAATCTTATAATTTAATTAACTTGTTTTTTGAACCTACTAGGATCACGGCATCTACGTCGACTTGTCTCGATAATATATTTAGTGATTGTGATGCCAAAAATAAATTAGTTTTAAGTGACTTAACATCTGACCACTGTGGTTTACTAGCTAGCTTCCCTATGCAATTACAAAAAAAACCACATAAAATAGAATGCAGGCCTTATACAGCTAGTCGTTGCAGCAAGTTTAAAAATAATATAGCTCATAGAATTACACCATCTATAGTAGAACACGAAAATCCCAATGAAATCTATGGAGCCCTTTTTGATGTTGTGCAAAAAGAGTACCAATCTACTTTCAAGACCAAAACTATTAACATTAATAGCACCTCTGTTGGCTTTAACCAATGGGCTACTCCAGGTATTTATAAAAGTAGAGCGACACTATACGAGTTATATGGTTTGAAAAAATATAGGTTTGATACTCCTTTCTTAGAGTATGTCAAAAATTATTCAAAATTATTTAAAAATATTTGTGTTTTTGCAAAATCAAAATTTTTAGGCGATACAATTAAAAATTCAAATAATAAAGTAAAAACCACTTGGAAAATTATTAACAATGAAACGGGTAAGTCGGTTAAACAAGAAAAACAACTCGAGATTATGGTCGACAATAAATTAGTTAATATAGCAGCCGACGTAGCTGAGGCATTTAATGAATTTTTTGCCAACATACCTATAACTACGACTCGCTCCTTAAATTCGTCCCCGTCTAAAGCTGAAAACCTTTTGCATAGCAGTGTGCCTAAATGTAGTAGCTTATTTAGCTTCGAGCATGTAACACCTCGTGATGTAGTTAATGTTTTTAACACACTTAAGTCTAAAAACACTGGTGATTACTGGGGTATCTCCATTAAACTATTAAGTAATATAATAGACATAGTAGCTCCATATTTAGCTGTAACTTTTAATAAATGTGTTGATTTAGGAACTTTTCCTGACCTCATGAAGAGTAGTAAAGTCATACCATTATTTAAATCGGGTAACAAAAATGACGTTGGCAATTTCAGGCCTATTTCTATCTTACCTGCATTCAGTAAAATATTTGAAAAGTTAATACTCAAGCAGTTGCTAAGACATTTTAATTTAAACAGACTTCTTCATGATGAACAATATGGTTTCACAAAAGGTCGTTCGACTACAGATGCAGGTGTTGCTCTGATGAAACACATATTTAACGCATGGGAGAACTCGCAAAATGCTATTGGAGTTTTCTGTGATCTCTCCAAAGCCTTTGATTGCGTGCACCATGACACACTTTTGCGTAAACTACGTCATTACGGTGTCCAAAACGAAGCTCTTAAAGTAATAAATTCTTATTTGCATAATAGGGTCCAATGTGTAGATGTTAATGGTGTGAAATCTTCCGGGCTACCAGTTCAGTTAGGTGTACCTCAAGGCTCAATACTGGGTCCATTCTTATTCTTAGTGTATATAAATGACTTACCTTTTTATTTAAAGGATATCTGTAACGTTGTACTGTTTGCAGATGATACCTCTCTTATTTTTAAAGTAGACAGGAATAGACAAGATTTTGACGACGTAAACAGTGCACTCTCAATGGTTACGGATTGTTTTACGACAAATAACCTAGTTCTCAATGCCAAGAAAACGAAATGTGTAAAGTTCGCTCTACCAAATGTTAGAAATCTAGGACCCAACATCGTCTTAGATAAAGAGGTGCTTGAAACTGTGAAATCGGCAGTTTTTCTGGGCATAACAGTAGATGCCAAACTTCAGTGGGGCCCACATATATCAAGCCTAGCGGGGAGGCTCAGTTCGGCCGCCTACGCTGTCAGGAAAGTAAGACAATACACTGACATTGATACAGCTCGGTTAGTCTATTTTAGTTATTTCCATAGCGTTATGTCCTATGGTATTCTGCTGTGGGGCAAAGCCGCTGACATTCAAAATATATTTGTTCTTCAAAAACGAGCTGTTCGAGCAATTTACCAGCTACGTGCCAGAGTTTCTCTAAGAGATTTTTTTAAAGATGTTGGTATTCTCACGGTGGCATCACAATTCATTTTCGCCAATATCTTATATATTAGGCAAAATATACACTTATACACTAAAAACAGTGATATTCACAATGTTAACACTAGAAATAAGGACAAACTACGAGCTCCCTTTCACCGGCTTCATAAGGTTCATAACTCATTTGTTGGGCTTGGTATAACCTTTTATAACAAGCTACCCTCTTCTATGCTAGATTTGCCTTTTAATGCGTTTAAAAATAAAGTAAAATCCAACCTTTGTTCAAAGGCATACTATTGTATCAACGACTACTTAAATGATAAGAATAGTTGGTCGCTGTGATTAACTCAAGACAATGTTCTTTCTCCAGATTTAACTTACCTACTGACAGTTTATATAAGTTTATATAATTTTTTTTTATTTTATTTGACTTTATGAGTCAATTTTTTTAATTATTTTTTTACGAGTCTATTTATTTTTATTTTATTGTTGACATAATCTACTCATTACAATGTTTTTGTTATGAGTTTGTATTGCAATTTGTGGTTGGCTAGTGACCTCGACAATTGATTATATTATTTTTTACCTGAGCAACCGGCAGCAAGTTCGTCATGCTCCCTTAGATGTCAATGCTTGCGGTAGCGTCGGGAGTCGGGTTGCCTCCTTCCCTCAAATATGGCGAGGGGGGTAATGGCTGATCTTTGCGTTATGCTCGTGAACGGGTGCTGCTTGTGGTGACTGGTCGTCTTGCTGGATCATGGTTTTGTTATTGTTACTAGTAATTAACTGTACATTTATTTTACCTCGATGGTCCTAGTTTATCATTTATAACTTCCAATTTACAGCTTTATGTAAGCGGGCACGCCCTTTATGCCTGGAAGCTTTTATTTAGATATTTAGTTCTTTTTACGTTTAGTTTTTATTTTTTAATTCTGCTTGAGTATAGTTCTCGATGTTTTTGGTTGGTATATCGGCGTGTGCTAGCTAACATATGGCCAATAATTTATACTTAATTAAAATAATGTTTTGTGTTGCATAATAATTTTGCATACTATTGCATAGAGTCATTTGTATTTTTTTCTAACTTGAACAGACAGCTGTGCTGCTGGGGAGTTTGTTGCGCCACTTCTTCTTCCCAGCTAAAGGCACTAGGAAGTGGTGAAGGGTGGGCGTTTTTGGGGGACTGTCTTATGTAATTTTGACGTTCGAAAAGTGCTGGTTCTCAGCCTAATTTGAATAAATGACTTTTGAATTTTGAATTTTGAATCAGAAATGAAGAGATCTGTAGGAGAACCAAGGTAATCGACATAGCCCGAAGAATTGGCAAAATAAGTGGCAGTGGACATTGCTCGTAGAACGGATGGCCGATGGGCCATGAAAGGTTCTGGAGTAGCGATCGCGTATCGGAAGACGTAGCGTTGGAAGGCCCCCCACAAGGTGGACCGATGACCCGGTGAAGGCCGCAGGAATCCGATGGATGCGGGAAGCATAGAACCGGTCGAAGTGGCGGTGCTTGGGGGAGGCCTATGTCCAGCAGTGGACGTCTTTCGGCTGAAATGATAATGATGATATTCAATTCTATCACGCACGAGGGCCCTTCCCGTTCGTGAAAGCATTAATTTATACTCTTTAGCGGTAGGGATTCCCCACCGTGCCTGCGTCCTTATAAAGGGGGAGATAACTAAAACACTTAAACACTAATAAGCCATTTATCTTATTAGCCCCGTAATCTGTAATCGTTGACACTTTAATCGAGTAACTTCAATGGCAATCGATATCTATTACAGCGAGATAATTCTAATGGAACCGATTAAGTACTAGCACATTATAAAGGCAGAACAACAGTTATAACGCTGAGAATTTGTTAAACGTAATGTAGTATCGATTTGATAAATCGGAATCGATTAAGCGAATCTAATCGAGTCACGATTAGGCCAAACTTTAAGATGAAACTTGGCTTACAAAGGCAATAAAATTTAACGAAGAGAATCTAAACAGTGGCAAGGAAATCGAAAGTATTTCGGCGTGGACCGTATCAAAAATAGTAGCGGCTTCTGTGCTGTGTTGCACACAGAAAAAAAAAACATCGAGTTTCATGAAATCATGAGTAATGTCCGTAATAAAAGTTACTGTAAGTAATCCGCTTAAGTAATATCCGATGAAAGTCTCATTTTGTAGTTCCGAAAGTAATATTTTTGAGCAGTTTACTGTGAGAACCGACCTCTCTCTTTCAGTATTAATTTTATTATTAAGCTATTGCATAGCTTTTATCGCGGGCTTTGAGCGCGGCGACCGAATCAAGAAATTCCGTAACGAAAATAAAACCTAACACCCCCCACTCCGCCTACCATGTAACGTTCCCATGACAACGTGATGTTGTCATGGGAACGTAATTGAATAGTCAAACGAACTTACCTGTAAGTGAAGTTCGACGGTAATTATGCTCGTTGCTGTCTCGTTCGAAGATGATGAAAGAATATAATGGTAGTAGGCGTTTAGTCCAGCCACTCGTCACATAATTTTGAAGAAATAACAAAAAATGAACGCATCCTTAACGTATGCTGTCATTCTGTCTGCAATCTATCTTCATTAAGTTCACAGCGATTTATTGGCTTTACAACACTGGGTCCATGCTCATATACCTAGGCATATAGCATGGAATGTTTGGGTCGGGTGGGACTCATCATCTTCGAACGAGACAGCAACGAGCATAATTACCGTCGAACTTCACTTACAGGTAAGTTCGTTTGACTATTCAATTATACTCGTTGCTGTCTCGTTCTCAATGATGAAAGAATATAATGGTAGATGTTCAAAGACTAGTTGTAAAAACAATAAATCTTGATAAAATAAAAAATAACAAGGCTTTGTTATTTTTAACATAATAGGTATTAGATTAGCATTCAAGGTATGTACTTGTACCGGTAGTAATCCTTTATCATTAATATAAGGATAAAAAATATATACTTAATTCAAGTTGCATTAAATCATTTTAATTAGCAATAAAAAATTGCTTCAGAAATAGTTTATATATTGTTGATTATGATCAACAACTATAGGAGCTTTATAATTTTATTAGACAACAATTATTAGTTGATAATTATCACTATTAAATCTCTTTAGGTGTTTTATCAAATCAAACTAAAGTTATTAGCTCGGTCCGACCGGCGACCCCTCTTTTTATAAGAGAATGTACTAATTCAATAATATTCCACACTCCCACAGCTAATTAAACTTTAGCTCTAGCAATAAGTAAGTTAGCACAGTCTCGCATACATTTAGGACTTCTAAAGAATTCACTACAGCCTGCTATAACTGCGTGCGTGCTCTTATCCTATTACCTTTAGCAAAATAATTAAGTAGTAAAAATATAAGGTTGTTATTTTTCCTTAAAGTTTTCTTTAAGTACTTAACCAGATTAACCTTAGTGTTATCTATGTGTGTATTTGTTTAAACTTGTATGTGGATTTGATATCTGGCAATAATTATTTTTAATAGTATTTAATTTAAATAAGAGATCGTTAGCACCCTTTTTGCCTGTAACATTTATAATTCACAGTTTTCGGGTGGCAAACAAAAAAATTTAGGTGAAAATTAATATTTTCAAATTTATATAATGTAAACAAATATAATTATCCAAGAAGATTTTGAAGATCTATAGTTATAGAATACCTCTGAATAGTCTTTTGACTTCATCAGCTGTAGTTAAGTACCTAAATATATAATTATAGCCTGATTCGATTTACTTAATTTAATTTAAACTTCTATAGAAAATTCCCTCTTGAAATCTCTGGGTGAAAAGTATTGTCTAATCTTGGTAATAGTGAGTTTTGTTATAGGTACTTATATTTTGTAACTTACAGCATTTAGTTTCAATTTCAGGTGAGTCCTAAATGAATGTACTTAGGTACCTTTAGATGTTAATTTTATCATAATTTCTACTGCTACATTATTGATTCCTTCTAACAATTTCAATTTCTGGTAAAAATAATAAGTACCTAGGTATACTTAACAAACTGTTGCTCTGTCTATAATGTTAGTTTTACCAATTAAAGAAGTATTTAATCTTTTGATAATGTGTATCATTCAGTTCTTATTATTCTGCATGGCTTAGTTTTTAGACTCACAAAAAAACCATCACCATACCTTATTATTTTTAGTATTTATGTAGGTACTTATACCTACATCATCATGATCTTGCCCTTATCCCAATTTATTTGGGGTTGGTGCTATTTGCTTTCATACTTCTCTATTAGTCATGTTTATTACATATATTATGTAGGTAGGATAGGTACGAGACTATAACAAATTTCATGACTCACACCATTGCTGTATGATACTGCAGTAATGGATCTTATTGAAAATTCTTAATAAAATTCCACAATCATAAAAATCTGTCAGAACACATTTATCACAAAAAAAAAAAAAAAGCAATTAATTAAGTATAGGGAATTCATGTGAAGCTGAGCTTCATTCTCAGTCCATTTCAGATACGCAGTCTGAGAGCTACATGATATTCCCCACCCTGTGAGGATCTGTAGATATTTCTAACTTGAAAAAATAATAATAATTGATTTAATTTCCCCGATGTGTTTATTATAGAAAAACCCCATTGGAGATCATGTGTGTGCAGGATCTAATATACCTGGTTGTCATGATTGTCATCATTCATTTATTTAGTTGTACTAATTAATAAAAGATATTAAAATTCCAATAACCTGAACATGAAATCTAAACTTAATTTGATTTTAACCAATTGTTTATATCAATCATGCAAAAAATATGCTTATTAACTTCAAGCTGTTATTCGTTTGTCTCATTTCAATGTCAGAGTTATGTTGTGTTATTAGAAACAATGAGACCTAGAAATGCTATTTTGATATAAAATCTAACTTTTCCAGTATATCTAGAGTTGACTGTACTTTCCAAACACTGTAGGTATGTGAATGTTTCTATTCAAAGGAGATCATCTTAAATATTATACATATATCTGATAATAAGGCCTCTTTCTTAAGCTGAGGTATAAATAAGTACTTAAGTAACTTATTTCATCATTATGTAAATGTTACCGGAGCCAAACAAAAGGCAAACATTAATTTAGCTAGTATTTTCTCTGGGAAAATAAAAAATACATAGAGTATTTCCCAATATGTATGTAAAGGTTGGATAAGTAACCGCATCTTTTACGTCTGAGGTTACAAGAAGTAGATTTCTGTAGTTTTCTACTGTTTGGTAGTTTTTCCAACTTTAAATGTATTATTTTAACAATAATAACATCTTCCAATTCAAAGTAAGGAGCTAATGTCCCATTGGGCTTTTATACAAGAAATAATTAAAAAGCAAAGCTTGTTATGTATAGTTAGAAAAAATAACTAATTAGTACCTATTAAAGAAAAGGTTGTCCATTAACATCAGATGTTACCTATAAGGGCTCTAAGGAATTTGTCATTCAGCTGATTTAATCTTATTCTGGTGTGACTTATTATGTGAAGTGGTTTGATACGCTACTTAGTGATCAAGAATACAATATCTGTGATGATAAGTTCCAAATCACAAGACTATGAGAATTAAATGTGCTCCCACCTGTGGGTTCACTTGTGATATTCATGGTTCCTCTTGTCTTCCAATTCCCATCCACAGCTGGTGCTCCAGAAGATGCCTCCTCCCTCTTTTTCGCTTCTGCGCGAGGAGATCCCCGCCAGTTTAAAGCTTTATTTAAAAAATGACCTTGTAGTGCTTATTTTAGCAGAGATTTTCACTGAAGGGGTAAGTTTCTGCCTCAGACTGCACCAGCAAAAAATTCTTTTTCCTTTATACACGACCGATAGTAGGAGATAAATATCTTCTTGTGCCAGGAGTAACAAACAGTATAACTGTGAATAATTGTTCAGTTTTTTATATTAGGAAAAACATCTTCTGGCTATGAATGTCTTTCAGACACCGCTGGAGACCCGAGCCTGGGCATGATAATGTTGTAGCAATTTTGCTGCTTTTTTATTTGTCTAGTCTCACTTTTTAGACATTTCCTGAACTGTCATGTTAAGTTTTGTTTGATTCATATTATAATATTTGGTAGATGAAGAGTTTTCTTCTCTTTTGCTAAGCTTTTTTGAAGTTTAATATCCCACCTTTAGACTATCTGTTAAGCAGATCTTCTCAGACTATCTGTGGTTTCAATCTGGTTGAAAATTTTCTACCACTCCGGAGAGACATTTTTGTGACAAACTTGTAGGTAGATGAGTCGCTTACTGGGGGATATTAAAATATCTGGATCTGGAAAAAATATACCTACTTCATGCATGCTGTAAAGGGCAACACATTGCACCAAATAACCCTGTAAGTCCCCACAGAACTTCCCTTTAAGGTTATAATGAAAAAAGTCAGCCACAGGTTGCTTAGCTCACAAGCACAAAATAGCCATTGTAAACCTCGTGCATCCCCACAGAATGCCCCTAGGTCTGGCAAATTGCTCATATTATAGCCATTTCAGACCACGTGCGTCCCCTCCGAACGCCCCACAAGTCAGGCAGAGCTTCAGTTTAAGTTATAAAAAATCAACCACGTGTGTCCCTTAAAGAACACCCCACAGGTTGTTTAGGTAACTCACAACATAGCCATATTAATCAGGCATAGCCATTTCAGACTACGTGCGTCCCCTCCGAACGCCCCACAAGTCAGGCAGAGCTTCAGTTATAAAAAATCAACCACGTGTGTCCCTTAAAGAACACCCCACAGGTTGTTTAGGTAACTCACAACATAGCCATATTAATCAGGCAAGTCGTATTAAAGCCATTTGAGGCTCAGAATTTTCACTCTTAATTGCAGCATTTGTAACCATGTGCAAAGTCCCCAGAGTCCCATGACATAAAACACAGTATAACACTCGATGTTTTTTATCGATCAGGTAGCGATATCTTACACTCTTGAAGGTCCTTAGGCCTTTGATGTATTTATAAACACTAATGCCATAAACACTTAAGCAGGGACTATAAGAAAATATCACACTCGCACGCACACCATGCGGTAAATTTTTTACTTCGCCATTGAGAATTGAAAACTAAGTTTTTCGAGTTTTTTAAGCTTTCTCAATAAGGGTGATCCTTTTGTTTTCCTTTCTGTCTTCTTCTTTTCCATTTTAATGTGAATATAAACACTTTTTACATAAAATTATAAAAACATGCGGAAATATGTGACGCCGTTACTTGACATAAAAACCGAATGAAGATAGATTGCAGACAGAATGACAGCATACGTTAAGGATGCGTTCATTTTTTGTTATTTCTTCAAAATTATGTGACGAGTGGCTGGACTAAACGCCTACTACCATTATATTCTTTCATCATTGAGAACGAGACAGCAACGAGTATAATTTTTGTTTTATGTCATCATCCGTCATCATCCCAAGTGTAGCGTTGACAAATAGGAAGTATGGAGGTTACAAATGCAATAGCTTTACCGCGGCAGTCCCCGAGTGCCACACGTTTTTTTTGTTTTTAATGTGTAACACCTTTTCTCTCGCTTTCGTGAAAATGGACGGAAGTGTGTAACAGGAAGCCGGGGAAGCCCGCGCTATTTGATTTGACCAATGAGTGCGCGCGGTGCTAGAGTTGGCCGTCAGATGATGCCAACCCATTTTCCGAAAGGTTGTAAATAGAATGATTATGATACGATGATGATGATGATGAATATTGTTTATATCATGATACGTCAGCCAAGATGTCAGATGTTACACAAAACTTCTTTAGGCGCGTTGGGCATTTTTGAGATGGGAAAAAACAATTGAACTTGCGACACCGTTACCGACACCTCATTTTTGTAAACGCGATTGTGCTCTTTATTTATATTAAGTTACGGATCAATGTTCTATGCAAGTATTTTTACTTTAAAGGTTTTGGAAGTATTTTTTTTTTTGTAAACGCGATTTATTTATATAAGGTAAACGGACCAATGTTCTATACAAGTATTTTTCTACCACCAAGGCGATCCTGTTCAAGTTTTCACTTCTGTCGGCACTCCCAGAGTGCCACTGTTTTTTAAAAATCTAATTTACAGATAATTGCGAAAATATTGTTCCTCTTAATAGAACCTCGTTTGAAAGAATCGATACAACAGTAAGTTCGAAAAACTAAAGAAAGTTACTCAATAGAGAATGGCTTGACTATCTTCACAATTAAGTGTATCACAATAAAAGAAATGCTTATTAGAAACTAAAAATAAACCGATGCAAATGAGATCTTCAGTATCAGATGAGCAAATACCGAGCTATTCTTATTGGACCTCGATAGAATCGATTGTCACCTTTCGAATGAAACATCGACTACAATGGTGAAAGCTACCCGATTGCTTGATACTAATAAAAAAAATAGTTCAATTTGTTCGAAAACCAAAAAGTAAGCTCTGTGAATAATAAAATAAAAGTCGATTGTTCTGGATTCAAATGACTTAATATCGCTAATCGATTCTAAGTTCGATTTCGCGTTTTAGTAAACAAAAGCCGGTAACAGTTTTAGCGCCTTTTCTTTCTTTTTAGTTTTCGAACTATAGACAAAAGGAGCATGAAGTTTTGTTATCTGACAGTTCGTTAAGATAACTTTGTGTTAAAAAAAACCGCACGTAATTAACGTTATCAGTAAAGGTGTTAAGCGTGATTTGCTTTAATTACTAAAGGCTTTCTTCTAGTATCTGTTGTTTTTTTCGCCTGCTTTACTTTTATTAGTGACTGGTAGAAGTTCAAAACCTAATACTATACAACGTGGTGTTATATTTTTTTTGGTTAAAAATTTATTTTGCTTAGAATCTTAGATAAACGATAAGGTTAGAGGGTAGATAGTAGATGAAGAATTTGACTTCAGTGGCGTTTCATGTAGATAATAGTGTAACCTGCCAGGCATCAGTAATGCCAACTGCCTCACAGAACAAACTCAAACTTCTTTGTCTATGACCTTTACAGTAAGTTTTTGAGAATTTAAATTTAGAACACTCCGCGCAATGCGTCCGGTAACAAAGGTAACAATAGTCAGGCGATCGCGAGAAAGGGAAAGAAAGAGGTAATTTTAATGAGCGAAATGAAACAGCACTATCTGGTATGCGGAAAAGGGAACTTAAGGGTTCAGTTATTATTCTTAGATGGTGAACAAACACCTGCCAGTACATGCAATGCTATTAAGTAACGGTTAAGTGGGTTCGCCGTTCATATTGATAACGTGTATGCAATAAATTTTGTGCTGGTATTAAACTTGGATCGAGCTGACAGGTACACGCCGGATGCCTTCGTTCAATTAAGCCGTGTATGAGATGGCATACGTGTTCTGTGGGCAAATACAGGGTCCCATAATAGATCCGTAATTAGCGTTAGCAGCTGTTTTATAATGAGAATTTAAGGTGCTATTAACTAAGCGATCAAAATAAGAATGGGACTGGCCTTGAATTGGGTCGTGCTAGCTCCATATTGTTGTCAGCGCATTCTTCATATTATAGGTACTGTAAGGTTTTATCATGAGATGCAACCTCATGCTGTACAGGCTGGCAAGAATGCGGTACGTCATCCGAACAATCTGACAGGACATATTCAAATTAGGATTTGTAATCGTTTTCACTTGTCAATAAAAAAAAGATAATTGAGTTTTAGCTCCAGGCGCCGCTCGCGCTTGTGTCATTATAATGTTGTACTAATTTATTAAATATAAATACGCTTTTCAACGAAGACTACTTTTTTAATTTCAACATCGTCCCGGGTACCGCAGTCACGCGAGTGTCTACAGTACCTACATCTTGAAATCCTCAAGTGATACAGCTGAAGTTTGACAGCTGTCATGTGATGTCACAATAAATAGTCGGCCCAATTTTTTTATTTTATGTATAACTATTAGGTAAGTACTGTAGTTAGTTAGATTGTTTGTTTTGAATATCAATATGATGTTCTAGAAATGGTTTCTTTCGGAAGGAAAACAACAATTTAGAAGTTCTTATGCACTACTACAGCTCTCGTCTCAAGAACTAAGTAGGATACGAAAATATCTAGTTTATTCCGTGGTAAGAAGATAATCCAGTCAGCAAGGTCCGCTCGTGACGGGGCTAACTGCCATGATGTGTTGAAGGTATTATTTACCATCGACACTCGTAAAGGCTTATTTGGGTGCATGCAGCATGGTGCATCACTAATGGAAAAACACCACGTTGCTCAAGCTCAGGCTAACGTAAAGTTTTTCGAGGACTAGGGGCTCCCACAAAAAACTGCGAATTCGCATCGCATTGCAAAAATCTGCGAGCACACGCAGTGCACACGGCCTAGGCCGAGCTCGCAGATTTTTGCAATGCGATGCGAATTCGCAGTTTGTGTGGGAGCCCTAGCTGGCCATTCTATCTGGCGAAAAGTACCAGTACTCTCGGCATTATAAAGAGAATACCAAGATAACAACCAAGTAGGTATTCATTTAATCAGTCAAGTGGTTCTAAAAATATCGTTGACAATGTTTTTATGCTACCTTCTAGTCTTTTCTCTTTTTTTCTTAGTAAATAACCTACCGACGTCGTGTGATACGAGGTAACGAGGATTGTTTTTAACCGACTTCCAAAAAGGAGGAGGTTATAGGTTCGTCGCGTATGTTTGTTTTTTTTTAATGTCCATCGATTTCTCCGTCAATTGTGGACCGATTTTGAAAATTATTTTATTTTTTTTGAAAGGGCTTATGCTCTCGAGGTGGTCCCATGTAAATTTTATAAACTTTGCTTCGACAGTTTTTGAGTTAGCTTCAATAATACGTAGGTACTTTTCCCACTTACTATGTGGATGATATGATAAGTTCCTGTCACTGTTATTTACATAGCAGGTAGTGGTTTTCGAATTTGTGTAGGGTAGGTACCACAACTAAAAAGTGAAAAATAAAAACTTTTTACAAAAAAAAACAACTACAAAGTGAAAAATAACTTTAATTTCGGAAGTCGGTGACAAAAAACGAAAATTTTAAACCAGACACCGACTTCCGAAATTAAAGTTATTTTTCACTTAGTAGTGTTTTTTGGAAGTCGGTTTTTTTTTTTTGTAAAAAGTTTTTTGTTAGATACCGAAGTAGTAGGTAGGTACCTACTTACTAGGAGGTAGCATAGATTATACACTTATTTGGAGGGAGCATTGTAAAAGTTAAGCAGGGTATAGCGTAGCTTATTCATGACAATGAGTGAGAAGTGAAACAAATAGTATTCTGGTGTAGACTAGGCTTTAGCAGAACCAGCATAACATCCCGCGCGAGTCCGTACCTATCGGTTAGTGTCCCCTTTCTATTTCCGGGTGTGACACACAGATGTAATGGACGACTTACCTACGTAAATATATGATAAAGTAGATAACTAACAAGTACCTACTAAAAGATAGTCACAATCCAAATATAAACTCGCATAATACCTGGCTAAGTAGGTAGGTACCCACGACAACAAAATATGACAAAAGAAAAAATAAAATCATGGGAACTCATTGGAATCTCTGCAGTTGGCAGCGCCGTTGGCATAATAAAATAATACCATAACTTTATTACTCTCTGCCATGGGAAAGTCACACGAACGGGGATTCTCCACCGTAGTTGTAGATAGCTATATATTTTTAACGTTAGGTAAAAACCGGCATGCGATAACGTTGTTTGTATTATGAAAAATATAAAACAAACACGAAAAACAAACTACAATCGGACGAAAGTGAAAACCTAGGTATGCGAGGCCGTTGAGAACCGTACTCACGAGAAAAAAAACTAAGTTGAGCTAGGCGCTCTGAAACGTTGACGCGAAAGTAAACAGATAGTGTAATAAGAGGTAACACATTTTTATCGAGTTCATACTGCAAACATTAATCTTAGCTGTCGTCATTATCGCTGTGGACGATAACGTGACCCGATTATACGGAAAAACAATAATTAAAAAGAATTAATTAACAACACTATGAACCCTCGCATGTTAGCTTATCTAGGGGGAGGAGACCAACCTGCTATCCGCAGAACTGCACGGTCGGCCGGGTCCAACTGCAGAATGGACAAAGGTTTGTCCTTCGCCCATTCTTTCAAGCTGAAATCGTTCTCAAATTCCATTTTTCTGTCATCCAAAACACAAAGTCTCGCGCGAACTCTCGCACATACTTGAATCGATCACAATTCACAACACTATCGTTGAATTATGCACAAAACGAACATGATATACACAATATTACAAGCAAATAACAAGTAAACAAAACGTTACGTTCATTGTAAAATGAAAATCGATAAACGCTAGCAAGGATACGACAGCAAGTGCGTATCCGACGACCGAAAGAAACACTTGTATAATTCACTATTACGCAACACTTAAACAATAATAACTAAGCAGTTACTAAAACAAATGCAAAATCGATTATAAAGAAACTCCGGTTCACAGGACGGAGTAACAACAAACTGTTTAGAGGTTATCAAAGCCGCCAAAGCATCATACACCGAACCGGCAGGCAGACATGATGCGACTGCTTAGTTCTTTTAACAGCCGCTTCGTCGCGCTGGTATCGCTCAGCTGTTTTCACGCATGCTCACTCTATGTATTACCCGACCAAATAAATGTTCCTCTTTCTTAACACAGTTTTCTCATTTCATTTAACACTTTTGTATTTCGTAGCATATCCATTGTTTACGATGCTATCACTGCCATCTAACTATTTCAATAAAAATTGCTGTTTGGAAAAGTGTTCAATAGATGGCACAGAACAGAATTCCATTTTCTACATTCAACCTTTTTCAGACTTGTTTCTTCAGCAGTAAACGAATGTTGCCAACAAGGGTATAATTTATTACTACTTAATTTATTTATTTTGAACTTGGGCAAATGTTACGAAAAAAAAAACACAGTGGGACTTAATGTAAGGAAAACTTTTACCATGGATTCAGTACCTGATTCTACACCCTCCAGAGATGTTAATATTACCTTCTACTTTGTAGGTATTCTTTTGAATGTGAATGTTTTTTCTGAAAAGTTATGCTGTAGCTGTGATTTGAATTCTGTCTTTGAATTTTTATTTCAAATTCGTTTATTTGCATAATATGACTACAACTACTATAAAAATAACAATAAGTAGGGACACATATTATTTTGAGAGTTAGAATGTTAACACCAATATTTATCGTATAATCCTATAGGTCTTCCTATTTCTGTATGAAGAACTCCGACAGAGCATAGCACACTAAAGAGAGAATGAAGACAAAATTGTTTACTTCCCCTTGTTTTATTACTACTGTTTGAACAGGCAGACAAAAATAAGAGATTCTTTCTTCTTAGCGTGTCGATGGCAAAAATATTGTTAGAAAAGGTTTGGCCATATATTAGAATGTACAGACGCCAGCACATCAAGCTACCCGAAACTGTCAAATTTTACCAATCAACTTTGAACTTTAGATATCAGCGATAAAGTTGAAAATCTATTAAATAAATTTGACAGATTGTAGTAGCTTGATGTGCTGGCGTCTGTACTCTGTGGGTTTGGCCCACCCAGTACTCACACTACTCATTACTCAGCAACGCTAACACTATTCGCTGACGCAGACATTACATTCTCACGTGTACAGGCATTTGAAACTTCTAAAATACACCAAGACAGTATATTTTTGTTTATATGACTACAACTTCAACAATTCCAAACATTTTTATACCCATCTTTTCAATTCAATTCTAAGACATTGAATGCCGAAAACCGCAACAGAATCATCAAAAAAATACCAACCCAAGTGGTTCTAATTTTGGGCTTGTCACACCCTGGTCACCATGACAACAAATCTGTCAAACTCGCGCAATGTTTACATTTTGAAATCAAAACTTCTATCTTGCCAATAAAGATTTATCAGTAATAAAACTGTAAAAATAATCGAATAATGTGTAAATATGTGCTGAAAGTGTATTTCAGTGGTTAAATATTCGTAGTTGGATGGTAACAAGTGGGAGAGACTGAAAATGGTCGTCAAAACTTTAATCGAAGTTTTATCAATAAATGGGAGAAAATTACTTTATTTTGTTCTGAATTTTATTGAGCCGCTCTAGTGACCTACTTTATTGCATTGTCTTTGTGTCATACTCATCTTCTTATACACAAAGGTATAACGTAGGCTGAAGACCCTTTCCTTTGTCTTTTTATATTCAGGTACTTAAAAAAGTAAATAAAATGGCTAAGATTGAGGATTGTGAACTGGAAAGTTGACGATGGATGTGCATATTCCAAAGGTATCATTTGTTTTTAATAGTATTCCCAATTTACAATAAACTTTAATATTTTATCATTGTCATTAAATTAAAGATCTATGTTTTAACTTGTAGTAATTGCATAGTATAACTTGAAGTCGTTTCATACTTATCACTTGTGAAGAAAACTAAACGGTTTAAACCCATTTATTTCCAGCAAACAAATTACGGAAGAGTATCAAAGAAATGCCCCTCACCAGAGAAACTAACATTCACTGGTCAGTTTACGCAGAAACACAAAGTGTTTGATATATCAGCACCGTTGCGGAGAGCAAGCATGCGTCAGGATATATTGGATATTGTTGCGAGGAAGACCGAATCAAGGATTGAAGAGAAAAGAGGATTTGTTGATGATAATCTGATGTATGAGGATCCTAGAGATGTCATTGGTAGGATTTTTATGTTTTTGATCAAGTTATGTGTAATTTCTATGTGTGTAATGTGGGGGCTTGTGGCTAAGTGTGGGAGTTTGTGGCTAAGTACTGCTGCACGGGTTGATCGATCAGGTTAAGCTACGCTTGCCGCGGTTGGTCTGTGGATGGGTGACCATCTTTACATACCAAGACCCCTCCGTGCCTCGGAAAGCACATTAAGCCGTTGGTCCCGGCTGTCATCTGTAGATCTTTGACAGTTGTTACGGGTAGTTAGAAGCCTTAAAAAAAAGTCTGACAACCAGTCTTACCAAGGGGTATCATGTTACCCAGGTACTGGGTTGTGGAGGTCAGATAGGCAGTTGCTCCATGTAAAATACTGGTATTCAGCTGCATCCGGTTAGACTGGAAGCCGACCCTAACATAGTTGGGAAAAGGCTAGGCAGATGATGATGTGTAATTTCTAGTTTTATCTTCACAAATTGATAAGCGCAGTGATTAATTCTTATTATTATGTTGCTGAATTTTGGGCTAAACAAAATAATGAACTAAGTAATTTAATTTAAAAAAAAAACATGAGAATGCTTTCTTCTTCTCTCGAATGCTATGATGAAGAATGATTATTTTTTTATCTATGTGAGACATAACTTTATCCTTGCTTTACCACATCTGTTGGGCTGCTTGTCCACTGGAGTGGAGCATAGAAATGTGCCAATATTAACCAATAGAATCTAAACTCCGCTTCAGAGCTCCGCTCCTATTGGTTAATATTGGCAGATTTCTCCGCTCAGCTACCTCACTCCGCTCCGGTGGACAGAGCTTTATAGGCTCATATTATGAGTTCTGGTGTCTGTTAAATGCAAAAACAGACAAAATCTAGACACTATAATGAACCTCCCATTATTATTTATCCTTCCAGGGGAGAAACCCGCAAAGCCTCCTAGAAAGCGGACCATCCAAGCTGTAGCGGTTTCATCTCCGAGATCTACAAAGGAAGGCAAGTCACTACTCAAGGAACAAAAGAGGAAACTTACCAAGAAGTATGAACAACTCATAACTTCATTGATGGAAAGATGTGAGGACAATGTTTTGCAGGTAATGGTTTAATATGTAGTTACGTCATTATATTCTTCGATCAACAATAACAACGTTGATATTGTTGATCGAAGTTGATATTATCTAAACTCCAAAGCAATTCACAAGATGCAAGAGAAAAGTATTTTAGAATATGGGTTGAAAAAAATTGTAACGTAAATGTGGAAACAATATGCTTGGTGTCATTAAAAAAACACAAAATCTGAAGTCATTTATTCAAATTAAGCTGAGAATCAGTACCTTTTGAATGTTAAAATTACATGATGAATGACAGTTCCCCAAAACGCCCACCCTTCACCACTTCCTAGTGCTTTAGCTGGGAAGAAGAAGTGGTGCAACAAACTCTCCAGCAGCACAGCTGTCTGTTCGAAGAACTTCAGTTTTCACCCTCTCTCATACCAGTGTTCCTTAGACCCTTATCTTTTGCATGGCATCCTCTTCGGTTCTGATTGTAACGTGGTTAATAATGCTAGGCCATTGTGCCACAGGTATTTTCCCTGCTATTGCTGTCACCATTTTGTCAAGATTTTGACTTAGCTACCATGGGCATTTATTAATTTAACAAATTTTTGCTTGCGGCTTCGCCCGTGTTGTAGTTGGAAATTATTGCATAGGAACGTACTACGGGAATAAAAAGTATCCTATGTGTAAATCCAGGTTATAAACTGTTTCGAGTGCCTAATTTCATCCTAATGCATTCAGCCGTTTTTGCGTGCTTGAGTAACAGACATCCAAACTTTCACATTTATAATATTAATATATACACCGTGACATTTTAGTCGTCTACAAAAGCAGCCCACTAAGCCGACGTTCGCACGGACGTAACCTTACCGACCCTGACGACCCCATTACCCTCCTCCAGGAGAGCAGTAGGGAAACCAGCACAGTGTACAAAAACAGACGCCTCCCGTCATTCCGACCTCGCCGCCGAGGTCCTTTGCGACCGCGACCGTGTCCCCGAGTAAATGATACTACCCCCCGACCTTTGCTCGATAACGAGGTGCCAGCAGTTGTTGCAGCTGAGCACGTAGCTTCAAATTCCCCGACTAATAATCACGATCAAAACTTTGATCCAGCCCGTCCCATCCTTGATGTCTTCCCTCCGGTTGACGCCTTAAGCCGAGGTTCGTACCCCACAGGGTGTGCCCTTAGCGAGCATTCACCTAGTTTTAATTAGCATAGTTGAATAACCCCTGGCTGGAGGTTTTAAGTGTAGTAGCTTAAGGCACCCACAAGAAAGCCCGGTTAAGTAGTCATGATCTCAGAGGTCAACTACGAGAAGCCCGAAAAAAATTTATCACGGACGTAATAAAATCGCGGCGATTTATTTTTCGTGCACTTGCTTTTCAACGCTCTGCTTGGCGCCGAGAGTTGAAGATCCAACAGTGTGTTTTTTCAACGCGCTGGGACGAGTGCGTTCCAGCACGTTAGATTCTCAACGCTCGGCTTAAGACCGAGAGTTGAAAATCCAGTGCGCGATAAAATCCCGCCGCGATTTTATTACAAAACATTGTTTTTTAGGGTTCCGTACCAAAAAAAGGAAAAAACGGAACCCTTATAGGATCACTCGTGTGTCTGTCTGTCCGTCTGTCACAGCCAATTTACTCTAATGGACCGATTAAGTTGAAATTTGGTACACATATGTATTTTTGTGACCCAAATACGAATGTGTAACGAAATAAAAAAAAATTGTATATAAGGGTCATTTTTGGGGGGCAAACAAGAAAATTTAAAAAAAAAGTTATGCTAACAGTACCGTGTGACATATCAAATGAAAGGACTTATTGCGAGGATTTTAAATATATTTTTTATATAATTTTAAAATAAACATTTTTAAAGATATTTAAGGAATTCAATGAAAATTGACCATTCCCCCCCCTTATCTCCGAAACTACTGGACCAAACATTTTCAAAAAAATACATAGTATGGCTCTTTACTCATAGATTACAGGAAAACTTATATGAAGTTTATGGTCTTAAAATAACACGGTAAATCTCTCAATATTGTGCGTACAAAACTTACATTTCGTCGCTCGGCATCCAGCTCATCTCTCTAGCTACTATAATATCAATATCAAAAGTGTTTGACAGTCTGCTTAATACACAAATAAATAAAACTGTAAATGTTCATGACAACTAATTCGGGTTTCGGCGTGGTTTCTCAACAGAAAGTGCAGTGTTGTGTCTTAAGCATACTGTCACATACACTTAAACACAGCGTGGGACGCCGATTTATGCTAGCTTCCTCGACTTATTCGAGACTTGATCTGGTTGCTTATGACGTATTGTGGAGAAAGATGGAGAAGGATAGGTTGTCAATGGAGCTTAAAAACATTTTTAAATATTGGTACCTATGGTAACCAGATCAATAGTGTACGATGGGCTGGAACTTTTTCCAGGCCATACAGGTTGGAATGCGGGGTGTGGCAGGATTGGCGAGCTCAGCAGCACCAGAGTGGGTTGCTATACAGTGTGATTCTTCATAATGTGCACATATCGAAATGAGGGAATCTATGCTTAATTTTAACGACAGAAAAAATATTTTAAAAAGTTAAATATTTTTTTTATACTTTTATGGAATTAAAAAAAAATTGTAACAAAACTGTGTAACTTTTAAACTGAATCAGCTATCGTGATGAAACAAACTCCATAATGATTGGAAGTAAGTAGGCGTCCACATAAAATGAAAATTGAGAAAAAAAAACTACCCTCAATTGAAAATAAACATGTTTTTTTTCGTAAAAATCTGTATTTTTTCATAATTTTTTACAATAATTGTAAAATTTATGAATAACATGCCCAAGAGAATAAAAAAAAACAAAAAAAAATTTTTGACCATTTTTCCGTCGGTAAAATTAAGCATAGATTCCCTCATTTCGATATGTGCACATTATGGAGACTCGCACTGTATAGATGGTATTTGTGTAAATAATATTAGCTTTGCAGACGATATGGTGCTTCTGAGCGCCAGCCAGTATCCCATAGACAAAAACTGTTAGTCGCAAAACTTTTTACCTTGTTACTTGAATAAAGAAAAATATATGGATGACTATTTTTATTTGAACGACGTTTTCTAAAAATGAAACCTAGCTAGATCGATTTATCGCTCCCGAAACCCCCTACATACTAAATTTCATAAAAATTCTTGGAGCCGTTTCAGAGATTCAGGTTATATAATATATACATATATACAAGAATTGCTCGTTTAAAGGTGTTAGATTTTTATTTTTCCTACACGTTCAAATAAGTGATCCTGCAATTAAAAAAAAACCGTAAAAAATTACACATTCGCGGTATTGGATGCCGAGCGACGATTTGCAGTTGGAATAAATGTTAAGTTTGTTCTTGGGATAAATAAATTCATCTCAACTACGGAACCCTTCATTGTGCGTAGTCCGACACGCACATGGCCGGTTTTTTATTTTTGTAAACCGTGATATTTTAGTCGTCTTGCAAAGGGCCACTCAATGTAACCGACATAAAATACCTCTAGGAACAATTAAAAAATTACAATATATAAATATTTTTTTAATGAATGTTTAGCAGTCATTGGATGACATGAAGTGGGCTGCTTTTGAAAGACGCCTTAAATGTCACGGTGTATATATTTAGTAGGATATATTTATCCAATTAACATTTATAAATGATTATATTTCACATCCACAGCTATCAGAAAAAGACTCCCAAATTGCCAAATTAAAAGAGAAACTGAAATCAGTGCTAGAATACAACAAACTTTTTGCTGAAGAGAATGACCATCTCAGAAGTCAGCACGAAACTCTTGTGAAATACGCTGAAGAGTGTAAGAAAGTCATTAAAGAAGAGAGGGAGAAGAATAAAGTGTTGCAGGAGAAGGTTAAGCAGTTTGAGCTGCCTGATAGAGGTAAGAAACTTGAATTCTTTGCCTTTATCATCAGCCCTGGTCAAAACCCTTAGCACTTGAAAAGATAAACTAGTTTCTAACTGGAGAGATAATAACTATAATTATAAATAGTTGTTTTTATAACAACCAATGTGTATTAAGTAAAGCTTGTCGAGTCGGAAATGACTCGCCCCACTACTGCATTTTACAAGCTATACTTAAGACATAGATATATTCCAGTGACCTTGAATGATTAGCTTGCGTGTTCTGTACTGAGCTCACACAACGTGTCGTACGTCCAGCCAGTAATAGCACTCGCCCATCAAGGAGCGCTGTCCCAAATTAGACGCATCATTAATTTATTATACATAAAACAAAAGGTATTTTAATAAAACACTATTAACAATTAAATTATCTTTTAATTGGCGAAGGTTTCAGAAAAATACGCTTGATAGATTTTGCGTGATTATCAGTTTTTTAGCCGCGTTAGACATAACTTTACAAATTAATTTCACTATGTTATATAAAGATAATCTAAAATATTCATATATTAAGTTATTAAGAAAATGCTCTAATTTAACATATATTTTTTCCAAATCATTAACACTACTCGTTTAGACGTGATCTTCAGTATAAAATCATTAAAAGTCGGTTATCGTCGCCTTAACTTTTGACGCAGAAGTGTGAAGTTTGCCATAAGAAAACAATCTTATGCCTACTTGTGGGCAAAGTTGGGCTGTATAAAATGATTATTACTTCAATTATCTCAATCAATGCCAAGTCATAGGTCTCGAGTTCAAACCCAAGGCACGCACCTCAGACTTTTCGGATTCATGTGCGTATTGTATATTTATCACTTGCTTCAAAAACGGTGAAGGAAAACATCGTGAGGAAACCGGCATGCTTGAGAGATATTTCTCGACGGCATATGAAGCTAAGTAAGAGGCCCATGGGCGGCTTTAAAACTCTGACACCAGGTTAATCACTAACCACACGAAAAGAAGAAGAAGCCTACTTAAAAAACAAATTCCTAAGTGGAGAAAATCAGCCTATAAGTATCAGACTATAGACATCTCAATTCACTCCGCAAAATCATTTAAATAAAAAGCGACTCTTGCGTCAACACAATAAAGTGCAATTCAGGTCGCACAGCGCTAATTACCTACAGTTATATTCACTTAGAAGTTGCCTCTCTTTCTATCGCGTAACTCTTATATCTTCTGACTACGTTATACTCACTGAATTGGCCCGACAAGTCGGGCCCGCCGCGTACTTGTAGCTTCATACCTAAAATGCGGAGTGAACCCTCTATATTCATTTGTGACTGGACCAAAATCTTCACTCATTTTGTAAATCTCTTGTATGATTCGATAGATCACGAGTCGTCCGCGATCCCCTTAGTAGAAGTATGCATGAGTTGCAGCAGTCGTCAGATTATCCTCAACCAGGCGAGGGAGCACAACTCGCGGCTCCAGAAGGACATGCAGGCGCTCAAAGATGTTTTGTACAGGTAATTATTTTAGTCATAAGTACAAAATAAAAAAATTGGCACACTTTTAAACGTCAAAATTACAAAAAAAAAACAGTTGCACTCCGGAAGTGCCAACAGAAGTGAAAACTTAAAAAAAAAAATCGGCATCGCGGTAATCAATGCGTTGATGTCTTTTACTCCACGGTGTCGGTAACAGGTCGCGGAATCAATGGTTTAGTCCCATCACAAAAATACCCAACGCGCCTAAAGATACTACACACACGCACTTAAAAAAAATTGTTCATCGGTTATTTTTTTTAAATTTGGTGTTTCATAGAAAAGTGAAAAACCTACGCGGTCAAAATGTATGGAAAAACAGTTTTATTTTTTTTATAACTGACGAAAAATTTCAACGCAGGGGGTTCAGAATCATGTACTGAATCCATGGTATAAGTTTTCGCGTCGATGTCCCTGCCACCCTGTATACAGCGTAACATTGCGAGGAAACTGAACTGCGAAAAACTACGAATTTTAGTAATTTTAGTAGTTGTTAGATTTTCTCACTGTGATTCTAGACTACGTTCTTAGTAGTCTTAAATTAAAATAATTAATCAAATTATGTTTTTTAAATAAATCCAACGCAATCAAGCAATGATTAATGTATTTACACAAAAAATACGCATTTTGAAAAATCTCACGTGAGATTAGGGCCCCTACCCTGGAGGGTGTCGAGCCAAATCTCACGACATCTCATCAAGGGGCGAGGGGGTTTGAAAATGAGGGGGCGTTCATTAATTACGTAAGGCGATTTTGGCTATTTTAGGCATATTCCAATAAAAACATATCTAGAAATCATCATGCTGCTAATGTTTTAATCAACATTTGCTCATTTGAAACAAACTAGGACTCATTCAGAAATGAAATATGAAATACAGGGTGTCAGGGACCAGGAGGAGACGCCCGGGGCGGGACTCGTGATCCGATTTTCGGCCACCGTAGGCGCGGGCTTGCGGACGGTGAGCAATGGGTAGCTCGCCGTCCGATAAGGACCAAGCCCGGGTCGACGGCGCGTTGTGTTCCACGCGCGCCTTAAAGAGATGTCAGCAGAATTGACGGGGTTCGCTAGGGCCAATGCCTGCCGGGGGTTCGAAGAAAACCGATAGGGACATCGTGGCCCCCGGCAACAGGATAATCGAAGTAACACGGGTGGGTTTTAGTCAGTAAGAGTCTGACACGCCCTCCCGCTCCGCCCAGAGCGGGAAAAGTTATTTGATAATTTCCCACCCAAGAAAAAAAAAAAGAAACAAAAGTGGTGTCAGGGACATCGACGCGAAAACTGAAACCATGGATTCAGTACATGATTCTGAAACCCCCTGCGTTGAAATTTTTCGTCGGTTATTAAAAAAATCAGCTGTTTTATAGAAAAGTGCAATACCTACGCGGCCAAAATATATGGAACAGTTGTTTTTTTTTTTATTAACGATGAAAAATTTCAACGCAGGGTGGTTCAGAATCATGTACTGAATCCATGGTTTCAGTTTTCGCGTCGATGTCCCTGCCACCCCGTATAATAAAAAGTAACAATTCTATTCCAGACTGAACGTCCAACTATCTCGCTACCAGGAGCGCCTCCGCACCAACATACAGACGATGGCGGGAGATAAACCCGAGCCTGTGTTCAAACCGGGGGACGCTCTAGACTCTCTCCTCACAGCCAGCTTGGGGTATAAAGGTAAGATATATCATTATTTAGCGGAAAGACGTTCATTGCTGGACATAGACAAATGAGTGTTAACGTACAAACCAGGAATGTTACGGAGCTTCGGTTCCGGTTCCGAAACGTCGGAACTTCCGATTCATTTTACACCTCTGATTCCGATTTCGGTTCCGATCATTTTGAATCGGAGTTATACCGAAGTTCGAAACGCAGCGATGCACGTGACTAGAGCGCGTACAAACAAGTTTTAACTTCCCAGTGTAATTTTAGTATATTTTATACACGCTCGCGCTCGAAGTCTCAGTTTATTGTTTTGTTTGTGGATGTTATTGCTAATATTTGACTGATTAAAGAGACTGAATTATATTTCAATTGTTTCATTAAACCTTCCTATAACACATCTTTCTTCTAATTCCACTTTCGACTCCGGTTCTGGTTCCGGTTCCGGAAAAACTAATTTACACCCTTCGATTCCGGTTCCGGTTCCGGTTCCGGCAAAACGACTTCTGTAACATCCCTAGCTACAAACATACAAAACAATGGCAGGAGACAAAACCCTGTGATCAAGCCGGGCGACGCACTCTGAATCTACCGAACGGATTTTCATAGTTTTCACCAATGGATGGAGTGATTCATGAGGAAGGTTGAGGTGTATAATTCAATATGACTCGCCCCCTATTACATGGGACTTAAAAATAACTGGCGAAATGTGGGTGTACCTGCTACAGGTACACCTGCCCAACCCTTCGGGGAAACAAGGCGTGATGTTAAGACCTTTGCCTTTCTTGAATACGAGGTTTTTGGCTACTTTGTATGTGTGTATTTTATGTGTGTATGTGTGTATCTGGCAGAATCTTGATGCTCCGAAATTTATTTGGCATAACACACTTGGCATATTCTTCTTTAAACGAATATTTTAAAGACATAAAAATTATTCAATATAATTATTGTTTGGCCGAATGTTTATATGTCCGAATTTACAATGGCATACTTTTAAGATGGCAGTATTTTATTTGGCATAATTACCGGGTCGTCAGAAGCCCTCAAGTCTGGCAACCAGTCTTACCAAGGGGACGGCCAGTTACTGGTTTGTGGAGGTCGGGGAAACAAGGCGTGATGTTTATGACCTTTGCCTTTCTTGAATACGAGACTTTTGGCTACTTTGTATTGTCTGTATTTTATGTAATTTTGCTGTAATGTGCGTTTTGTTTCTGCAGAATAAACAATTTTTCTCTCTTTCTTATTCTTCTTTCCTTTCTTTGTATGTTTTCAGAAACATTGAACACAGACGACGGTCAGACTAAAGGTGGTCCTGAAGAAACGCCTTACACCGGCAGGACAGTCGATCTTTCTGGATTGCTAAGCGCACAAGCATTGGGTAGGTTTTTTTTTTAAATTTAATATTTTTGAAATTGGAACAAGAAAAAGACATAGCGAATGAGGGACTAAATCGGTTTTATATCGATTTAATACATTAAATAAGCGAGCAGATCATAGTATTTCTAAACTAATTATAAAGATAAAAGATTAGATTTTTGTATGTTTGTTTGTTACATTTTCACGCTAAAACGGCTGAACGGATTTTTATGAAACTGGCACATGGGTAGACCATGACCTGGGTTAGGACATAGGATACTTTTTATCTCGATATTCCCACGGGATCGAGACTTATGCGGGAAAAACCGCGGGGCGCAGCTAATTATTGATAAATAGATACAATAATTATATCTGTCCTTGTAGGCAGTTGTAGGTCTACTATTGTAACTTCAGTTTTATTTATCTTTCAAAAACGCGTATTTTAAAATAATATTTTCGTTCTTAGCTGTAATTATTAACTTTTAATAAAATTAAAAAGATAAAGAAAGACCGCTGGTCATCTCGGGAGGAGGCCTTCACCTTCTACTAAGAGGGGTTCTTGCTACAAAAACTAAAAACGTTAAATTACTTTAATAATAAAATTATAATAAATGATTATTTATTTTCTTTGTTAGAAAATAAATAATCATAATAATTTAAGAATAGAAAAGTATTATAATATATTATATTTGATTGTTTAAATGTACCCATAATACAAATTAATTAAAAAAAAAAAAAAATTGTTATTATTATGAATTATGATTGCATGCAGTTTTTATATTATTTGTCGTAATACAAATAGCAAAGAAACAAAAGGCAATTTTATTTATTTAATACAATTCTACCAAGCCTATTGAGAAAAAGACGCTAGGTATCAAAACTTAATAATCTTTAATTAAATCCACAGCCCCTCTCTTCGACGCTTACCAAGAAAATCTTCAAGAAAAAGAATCCCTAATACTCGACTACGAAAAACAATTCGAAGTCATTAACAAAAAGTCCAAGCAAATAGTAAGCGAAAACAAAACACTAACAGATAAACTGAAGAGTATAGAAGAAGAGTTGATGGGAGTGAGACAGAGCTATAAAAAGATGGTGGTCGAGAAAGAGACGGCTGATATTGAGAAAGCTACGCTTATGGAGAGAGCGGAAAGGGCGGAGTCTAAGTTGAAGGAGGTTTATGAGTTGTATGAGGATAAAAGTAAGTGAATTTGTTTTTTTTTTGTTGGAATATTCTCCTTTCCGACCCAGATGATCCCATAACACTCCTCCAGGAGAAGAATAGGGCCACCAGTACAGTGCACAAACACAGACGCCTCCCGTCATTCCGACCTCGCCGCCGAGGTCCTTTGCGATCGCGACCGCGTCCCCGAGTAAATGATACTCCCCCCCGACCCTTGCTCGAAAACGAGGTGCCAGCAGTTGTTGCAGCTGAGCACGTAGCTTTAAATACCCCCCATAATAATTATGATGAAAATCTAAGTTTGATCCAGCCTGTCCCTTCTTGCTGTCCTCCCCCCAGCGACGCCCTAAGCCGAGGTTCGTACCCCACAGGGGGTACGAACAGGGGGTACCCCTTAGCAAGCGCTCGCCTAATTTTAATTTAGAATAGTTTTTTTGCTCCTTGCTTCTAAGTTTAGAAGCTTAAGGCACTCACAGGAAAGTTCGGTTAAGCAGCCAAGACCTTAGTGGTCAAAACTGCGAGACCTAGTTAAAAAAAATAAAAAAATGTTGGAATATTCATTAAAGTATATTGTAAATATATGGTCTAATAGGTTTGTATACAGGTGGATTTTTGAGACGGGGCAGTAAGGATGTTCTACCATAACCGTTGTAGCTACAGGAAAACGGTCTTAGAAGACTGTCATTAATTTTTTTTTTTTTAAGAAATTGTAATCTGCATCAACAGATTTTGAGAGTACAGTCAGCAAGAAAATGGGCAAAAAAACTTTTTTGTTACCAATCGATCCTGTTATTATAAGGCTAGTTTATCTGTCATAAAAAAGTAAGTTGGAGTCCCATTTGTATGAAATGTATGGGAAAAGTTTTTGCTATTTCTGACTAGAGCTTTTTGATCCTTATAAGAAACAGAATCTATTGGCACTAAAAAAAGTTTTAGTGAAAATTGCCCATTTTCTTGCGTACCTAATTTTTTTTCTAAATCTTTGAATGCAGGTCAAAATGTCTTAAAAAGTTAAGGACAGTCTCCTAAGGCCGTTTTCCTGTACCTAAAACGGTGAGGGTATTTGCCCTTATTGCCCTATCTCAAAAATCCACCCTGTATAGATTCGCTGATTCATGATTGCAGTTAATGTCTTCAATTTGAGTTTTTTTTCCAGTGTAGCTTATTTATAGATATTGCCACTTAATCAATTATCTACTTTATCGTTATGTAGTCTAAGTTGATTTTTGATTGACTGTTTGTAATAAAAGATCCTTAAAAAATTCGATTGCAATGGAATTTGAACTTTGTCAAGTATGAAATTGAGTTTACCTTCCCAAAACTTGATAATCATCTGAGATTCTGAATTTAAATATAAATATTTAAAAAAACTAATTGCAGTATCATCAATGTTGCGAGACTACGAAACAGTGCACCGCGAGTACTTCACAGTGAAGAACACTCTAGAGATAGCGGAGAACAAATTAGCTCAACTAGATGCGATGCGTGCGCGCACTGTGCCCGCAGACATGCATGAACGACGGCTGGACCATTGTAAAAGGTGAGATTATTTACAGATTCAGTGTAAAAGAACTATTGAAATTAGGTATTCATTTCATGCCAAAAAACAAAAAATATTATTATTCGCGTTGGGTATTTTTGAGATGGGAAAAAACAATTGAACTCGCGACACCGTTACCGACACCTCATTTTTGTAATAGCGGTTGTGTTCTTTATTTATATTAAGTTACGGATCAATGTTCCATGCAAGTATTTTTACTTTAAAGGTTTTGGAAGTTTTTTTTTGTAAACGCAATTGTGCTCTTTATTTAGATAAGGTTACGGATTAATGTTCTATACAAAATTCCTGTACAGTAAAATTGTTCAAGTTTTCACTTCTGTCGGCACTCCTTTTTTTAAATTCTTCATTTTGGATTTTGATTTTGACCTCATTTTCGGCATCAGCACCTTCTAAATCCATAAACTCAAAGAACCGTATTTCGAACAGTAAGCATGTTTTCATAGTCGCCATCTTGGATTATTTTTCTGGTACTTATCAGAAAATTATTTTAATTCCCAAAAATAATTACCACACTTAAAATTCCCATTATGTATTTTGATTTGTAAACCGATACCTTTATCATTAAAAATTGCGGGTTCCGTACCTCAAGAGGAAAAAACGGAACCCTTATAAGATCACTTCGTTGTCCGTCTGTCCGTCCGTCTGTCTGTCAGTCTGTCAAGACCCTTTTTCTCAGCAACGTGTGAGGTATCAAGTGGAAATTAATATCAAATATGTAGTCCATAAATCGATAGTTTGTAGTTTTATAATACATTTTTTTTCGGTAACAAGCTTAGCGTTGAGAATTGATCGTGACGTATATCGATGCATGGGAGAACATGTTGATGTAGCGGTTACACCGCCACATACGAACTACGCATCAAAGACATGACGTCACACAAATCCTGCATCGCGCAGTTAGAGTTTACCGAGCGATCAACATATATACAAGATTTCAACTTCAAACCGATGGGCAGTTGCCCGCCAGACACAACACCCGTCTGGTCGGAGGATCCTCCCTTTTCTATGGTGGATGAGTGAACTTTACACCCTGTTCCTCATACCCCTAAATTTTCAACTACAAAGTTAGTTTGTTTTTTGGGATAAATTCATCCCAACTACGTGGTCCGAAACGCACTAGGCTCCTATTTTTACTATTTTGCACGATTACTCTGCGAAAACACCCTTGTTAACTTACTGTAGGTTCGCTGGACTGTCGTAATCTGAATAATTTCCACAATCTACCTAGCCTTTTCCCAACTATGTTGGGGTCGGCTTCCAGTGTAACCAGATGCAGCTGAATACCAGTATTTTACATGGAGCGAGTGCACTGACCTCCACAACCCAGTAATTGGGTAATACGATACCCTTGGTAAGACTGGTTGTCAGACTTTCGGGCTTCTGATGACCCGTAACGACTGTCAAAGATCCACGAATGATAGCCGGGACCAACGGCTTAACGTGCTTTCCGATGCATGGAGGAGTCTCGGTATGTAAAGATGGTCACCCACGGACCAACCCCGGCAAGCGTAGCTTAACCTGATGGATCGAGCCACGAGCTCGAGCACGAGATCTGAATAATTTCCACGCTATTTAATAAAATAAAAAAAATGTATAAAAAGTACCTGTCAAAACTCTGCCTCTCTCTTGTCCAGATTACTAGAAGAACTAAAACACCAGTACGGCATGGAATCAGAACGCAAAGGTGAACAAGTGATCAAGATGACAGAGCAACTGAAGGCGGTGGAAGATAAGTGCACCAAGGTGATGCAGGAGAACCAGGCTATGAAGGAAGAACTGGAGAAGGCTTTGAAGAATGTCAGGTATTGTGCTACAGTCTTCTTCTTCGTTTCGCTCTTGACAGAGCGGTCGTGGTCACAATGAACTGTGTCCAATCGCAGGTGTAGTCGTTGCCCGCCTCACGGTCTCCCTCCATTTGGTTCTGTTACATGACAGTCTGGCGCATTCATTAACAGGGCCTCCAACCGCGGATTTTATTTGACCGGTCCACCTCATGCCGCGTGGCCTATATTACTTTCCACTCTGCCCTGCACCACTAGACGCTCTATGGAGTCATTATTCCGCCTAGAGACATGACCAAAAAACTTAAGTATTCGAGACTGTACTAGTGCTGATAGACGCTGTTTGATGTCGAGTTCTTGGAGTATGGAGACGTTTGTGAGGAATTCTGTCCATGATACCCCAAACATTCTTCTCCAGCACCACATTTCTAGAGCATCTACTTTTTCTTTTCCAGTTCTCGTAATGTCCACGTCTCAGCTGCGTACAGAAATATGGGGAATACAAGTGTACGGATCAGCCTGATCTTAGTGGCCTTAGTTATGTTGCGATTCCTCCATATTTTTTTAGTTTGTCCATTGCCCCTCTAACCATACGCCGTTTCACCTCATCCACGCAGCTGTCATTGTTCGTGATCATAGCACCAAGATATATGTAGTATTGTACTACGTCGCAGTTCGCAATCTGTGTCATGTCTGGCGAGTTGTTGTTGCTGTATTAAAGCTCTTTCTGTTTTATTTTGTTTATTCGGGACAAGCACTAATAAACTCTGCAGAAATGACTCAAAACTATGTAACTCATCTAGGCACTAGAGAGGTCTCATGGGGTCCTAAATATTTTGATAAATTGTATACAATTTTTTGCAATCAATTTGGGTCAATGTATTAAAGCAAGTTTACCAAACATGTGAACAAACATGAGTTTTAGGAAAAACAACTATAATGCTTGCCTACACATAAGGTTCAGTTTGCGCTACAACTTCATACTTTTAGACTTTTCCAAGAGTACTAATTAGTCTAAAATCAACTTTATCTACACTTGCATAAAGTTGATGTTTGTTACTTGGAAATAACATCAATTGGAAACAAGAGACTTTTCGCCCCTTTTTCTACAGTTGGCAACGCAGTCGCAATCCTAGTGTTGTAAATGCCTTTTTGCTATACGAAAACGTTGGGATTCTGGAGAATTGCACTTGCAACTTAAGTGGCAATGGGCAGGGCACGCTCGCAGAACGGATGGCCGATGGGGCCGAAAGGTTCTGGAGTGGCGACCGCGTACCGGAAGACGTAGCGTTGGAAGGCCTCCCACAAGATGGACCGATGACCTTGTGAAGGCCGCAGGAATTCGCTGGATGCGGAGAGCACAGAATCGGTTGAAGTGGCGGTGCTTGGGGGAGGTCTATGTCCAGCAGTGGACGTCTTTCGGCTGAAATGATGACTATTGCACTGGTTTAAACAGGTCTTTATTTTTATTATTTTATTTATCTTTTATATAAATTCTTTTCTTTTAGATTTTGTGAATGTGAGAAAGTTGGTGGCTGTAGACTTGTGGACCATTTTCTATTTTCTATAGGCCTACACTGTCCTCTCATACCTATTAACACTGTAATTTGAAAACATTGTAAAAACCATTTATTTTTAAAAGAGTATCCGTGGAGTTTCTTGCCGGTTCTTCTCCATAGGAAACGACCAATTGGAACCGTGCACCTAGCTTCTGACGTTTCATAAGTGCCCTTGTAGGTTTATGTGAAATAATTTTGAATTTTGACTGATCAACGATGAACGTTTGATACTAAAAGTGTTCATATTCCTTCTTGTTTTTTTTTAGATCCTACGTACTTACGTTTTATTTCACACTTTTTACAATAATGATTATGCTTTTTACTCATAGATTATACCGCAAAGCAGCTGTAATATTCCGCCAGCGCTTAAAGACCGCGACAGCTAGAATGACGCGCGTGCGGACTAGCGCTCGACGAGCTAAGAACAACAGCGAGCCGCTGAGACAAGCGATCACAGCGCTGGATAAGATCAAACATGAGATTAAGGTACGTTCAGGGACTTACGATAGAAATAATCCCAATAGAAGCGAAACTGGGCATATCTTACGGTACTCTCGTCGAGGCACACCGAGACAGGCCGAGTGCTAGAATAAAGAGAGCGCTCGGCCTGCCCCGGTGTGACTCGGTGTTCCTCGCTCGCTCTTCGTCCCGTGTCGGTTTTTGAAGTGAAAACTTCTTTAGCCTTAAACCACTGCTGGGACTCAGGCCTCCTCTCTGTGAGAGGGAGTGGGCTGTAATCTACCACGCGGGCCCAGTGCGGGTTGGTAGATGTCACATGTCTTCGAATTTTTGGTTCTAGGACATGTCGGTTTCCTCACGATGTTTTCTTTCACCGTTTTGAGAGAAGTGGTGATGAAATAATTTGCACAAAGTAAAGTGCTTGTCAGGGTTCGAACCTAGTTTTCATGGTCCTCGGAATGCGCCACCATCGGGCTCCCAGGTAATGGCGGGAGGGGTTCACATTGGTGTCGAGTCGACGATGAAGTATCTGGGACTCGTCCTCGACAGCCGGTGGAACTTCGTAGAACATTTCCGACGTTTGGCTCCCAGACTGGAGCGGGCCGGGGCTGCATTGAAGTGGCTCCTGCCCAATCTAGGGGATCCAAACGTCTCCTGCCGGAGGCTCTATGCGGGGATCGTGCGGTCCATGGCCCTTTACGGGGCACCGGTGTGGGCGCGTTCATTGAGGCTACGGCCAGCCCGCCGGTTGCCGCGTCCTAGAGGGTCATGGCCATACGGCTGGCCCGAGGATACCGCACGGTCTCCTGCGAGGCAGCGAGCCTCCTTGCCGGATTACCGCCATGGGATCTGGAGGCAAAGGTCCTCGCGCACATCTGGGAGTGGCGCGAGGAGGCCAAACGCCGGGGCTTAGCTCCGATGCCGCAAGAAATTGCGGCACAGCGGACAGAGCTCCGGCGGGATCTCATGGCGTCATGGAGAGTGCGATTGTCGCAACCCCGCGCTGGGCACGCCACAATTGCGGCGATAAGACCCCTCTTCGAGGAGTGGCTTGAGAGACGCCAAGGCGTCCTCACCTTCCGCCTGACTTAGGTCCTCACCGGACACGGCTGCTTCGGGAGGTTCCTGTTCAGGATAAGGCGGGAGGAAACACCCGGGTGTCACCATTGTGTGGATCGGCCTGAGGACACGGTGGAGCATACGGTGGAGGTCTGCCCAACTTGGGCAGAGCAACGCCGTGTCCTCGTAGAGGCGATCGGCGGCGGTGATCTCTCGCGTCCGGCCCTGGTTCAGGCCATGGTACGGAGCGAAAGGAAATGGCAGGCCGTCACCTCCTTCTGCGAAGCGGTAATGCTCGCGAGCCGATTTCCGGCCACCGTAGGCGCGGGCTTGCGGACGGTGAGCAATGGGTAGCTCGCTGTCCGATAAGGACCAAGCCCGGGTCGACGGCGCGTTGTGTTCCACGCGCGCCTCAAAGAGATGTCAGCAGAATTGACGGGGTCCGCTAGGGCCAGTGCCTACCGGGGGTTCGAAGAAAACCGATAGGGAAATCGTGGCCCCCGGCAACAGGGCAACCGAAGGAACACGGGTGGGTTTTAGTCAGTAAGAGTCTGACACGCCCTCCCGCTCCACCCAGAGCGGGAGAAGTTATTTGATAATTTCCAACACAGGAAAAAAAAAAAAGTTTCGAACCTACAACTCGTAAGTTACCACTGGGCCACGGTTTACTAATTCGATAAGCATAAAGAATATTTTCATAATTTACATTGACATAACGTAATTCAGCATAATGATCATTACGCATAATATTATTAGGTACGTTTTGCCATAATGTTTTTTGTCATAAACACTGTTGGCATAATAATAATGAAGCATAATTTTATGAAGCATAATGTTATAAACGCATAATGATATTTACACATAATGTTCTTTGAAATAAAAATAATAAACCCTAATATAAAATATAACTTATATAAAAACAAACATGTTCGCGGCTCAGGGGAGGCCCAAGGGCCACCCCCGCCACACCTTAACCTAATCCAATAGAGTAATTCCCTAATTATAATAAATTACGTTTATATTTATGGCTTACTAGCTTTTGCCCAAGGCTTCGTCCGCGTGGATGTCGGACAATATCCTACGGGAACGTACTACCAAGATTTCATACCTTATAACCGAGGAAATTGTCATTGACTCCTACCGCTGCGCCCGCGTTGCTACGCGTAATTTTGAAACTGTGATATCTTTTAAACTATTCATTTAAATGATATGATGTCAAGGCATATTTTAATCTAAATTAAATGCCCAATTTAAATAACATATTTTATTGGATAAGTATTAATACTATACCGGTCAAAAAAGCTTCGGAAATAACAATTAAATTTTTATCAAATTCTGAAAGATAAAAATGGTTCATCATCAGCCTATAGCAGTCCACTGCTGGACATAGGCCTCTCCAATTGCACGCCATTCAGCTCGATTCTCGGCAACTCTCATCCAGCTGCTACCAGCCACCCTTCGAAGATCGTAGATAAAAATGGTTATTGTGCGTCATCCTTAGAAGATAGACATATGCCATCGCTGACTTTTTTGTTGAACTTTTAAGATGAACAATACCGTAGAACATAAATTTGATGTGTGTTTTTCGGTTTAGGCAGCGCACGCCAGTTAAGCTCCCAGTTGGCATGATTTTTTCCGCTTTCAACAGTAATCGTCAAATTTCAGCCAATTAACACAAAACCGTAATGAATTATACACTAAAACCTTCCGCATGAATCACTCCGTCTATGAGTGAAAACCGTTTGAAAATCCGTTCGGTAGTTTTTGAGTTTATCGCGTTCAGACAGACAGACGCGACGCGGGACTTTGTTTTATAATATGACAGTAATGCTAACCTTTACATTATGCCAAAGTATTATTATGCCACAGTACTATTATGCTAATAAAAGTTATGCGAAAACGTTATGCCAAACAATAATATGCCAAGAGGGGGATTCCCCTGGGCCACCACTGTTCTATTATTGCAGTAGTCGATTCTTACTAATCCTATATTTTTATCTAGTTTTTAATTCGGTCAAATGTGTTCCCTGCATACGGTAATGTTTCAATTTTTTTTCTTTCTTTCCAATGACATGAATAACTGAATACTAACAAAGCCACTGTTACCACAGCTTCAACATCTCATTTACTAGGAAATCCTATCCTTCTCTCTCTTACCAAAATTTTTAACGTTCTCTCTCCCTCTAGGCAGTAAAATCCCGCGCCTACACTTCCCTAGAAGAGTTAGAACGTCGCATCGTAGAACAAGAGCGCAGGGCCGCGCTCGCGCACGCAGAGTATCGCCGAGAGCTCGAGAGAGCCTCACTAGCGCTGGAGCACAAGGAGGCCATCATACGCAGCCTTATCGATAAAGTAGCTGATGTTGAGGAAGTCAGGTGAGTGTGAAATCGATGGTGATAATTACGATGAACAGAATACGGCCGAGTAAAAACAAAAATTACATTGTAGGGTTGTCTTAATCTGCGTGGCAGTCTCGTCTCGTCGTTCAGGAGCTCGTGGCTAAGTACAACAGTGTAACAGCCGCACGGGTCGATTCTTCCGGTTAAGCTACGCTTGCCGGGGTTCGTCTGTGGATGGGTGACCATCTTTACATACCGAGACTCCTCCGTGCCTCGGAAAGTACGTTAAGCCGTTGGTCCCGGCTGTCATTCGTGGATCTTTGACAGTCGTTACGGGTCGTCAGAAGCCCGAGAGTCTGACAACCAGTCTTACCAATGGGTATCGTATTACCCAGTTACTGGGTTGTGGAGGAGGAGACTGGAAGCCGACCCCAATATATCTCGTCTAGTTTGGACCGCGGGCGTCAGGTAGACGTTCTTTACTTCGACTTCCGGAAGGCGTTTGATAAGGTCAACAATGACCTGCTGCTAATGAAGCTTAGCAAAATAGGGTTCTCACCATCTCTCCTCTGTTTCTTTGCAGACTACCTACGTGATCGAAAGCAATTTGTTAGGCTTGGTATGTACGTATCGAGTACTTATCACACGCGTTCCGGCGTGAGTCAAGGCTCAATTTTGGGGCCTTTGTTGTTTCTTATCATGGTCAACGATCTTCCTCAAGTTATGCTTCATGCAAGATGTCTCTTGTATGCTGACGACTTGAAACTGTACCTGGAAATAAACTCCGAGCGTGACAGTTTCGCACTGCAGCAAGACATTGATGCAATATACAAGTGGAGCGTTGACAACAAGATGGAGTTTCATTCGTCCAAATGCTTCGCTATGACATTCGGTCGAATGCGGCACCCAGTTAATTTTAATTATAACTTAAATATTAATACCATCACAAAGTCAACAGCCATAAAAGACCTGGGAGTCACATTCGACCGAAAACTCACCTTCCACGACCATATGGCTATGGTAGCTAAACAATCCTACCAAAGGTTGGGTTTTGTTCTGCGTAACTGCCGCGATTTTCGCACCGCTCATGACATCAAAATATTATTTAATGCGCTTGTACGTAGCAAGCTGGAAAACCAGCTCTTGCGTGTGGAATCCACATGAAAGTACCTACGCACTTTTATTAGAAAAGGTACAAAAAGCGTTCCTTAGGTACCTATATAAGCAGAAGCACGGCTACTATCCTTACCTCTATCCGACTAAATTTTTACTGGGTTGCCTCGGATACAACTCGCTATAGGTAAGGCGAGCTCGAGTTCAGCTCACAATAGCCTGTAAGACGCTGCGTGGCGCTATTGACGCTCCTGATCTGCTTGATGTGCTGGCGCGCTTCTTTGTCCCAGACAATTACTGCCGGGGCAGAAGGCACAGGCTGTTTGCCGTGCCTCCATGTCGTACTGTTGCACGTGCTAAGTCGCCAATTCCTCGCACTCTGGCTGCGCTTAATGATCTCTTGGATTTTAATCCTACAACCGACCTGTTTGCGGATGGATGGATGAAGTTTTTATTGATATGTCAGGAGTACTGTGAGAGGAATTTGTGAATGTGTTGTTACCTGCTTTTATTTTATTTAAGTTTTCATGTTTTTATTTTGTACATTTTAATGTGTGTTAGGTATAATTTTAGTTACTGTAATTGGTTTTAACACAACCGTTGTTGCTAAATAAATAAGTGTAGTTGGGAAAAGGCTAGGCAGATTGATTGAGTCTCGTTCTAAAAAACACCACCCTACCACAGAATAGTACAGAAGGCGCACTCCGCATTTTAGGTATGTTTATTGAGACCCTCGTTACAACATTGCTGCGCGCTGGCGGCAGTGAACGAGGGGTGCGGGGACAGCGGAGAGTCAGCTGTCGCCTTCACGCACGGCTGCGCTTGCGCATTTTATTAACGTCTTAATCTCATATTTGCTTTTTTAACCAACACCGTTATAATTTTCTTATTTGCATAAACCTACATGTTACAAAGTCCACTCATCTTTTATTTTACTCCACCACGATCTATCGTTGCGATCAGGTATGAAACTACAAGTACGCGGCGGGCCCGACTTGTCGGGCCAATTCAGTGAGCGTAACGTAGCCAGAAGTTATAAGAGTTACGCGATAGAAAGAGAGGCAACTTCTAGGTGAATATAACTGTATTAGCAGTGCGATCTGAATTTCACTTTATTGTGTCGTAGTAAAAGTCGCTTTTTATTTAAATGATTTTGCGGATTGAATCTTTCTGTACTATTCTGTGACCCTACCTAGGCCAGCGAGGTTTTCTCCAGACTGATATCTTACTTACTGATAAATAAAGACTTTTATAGAAAGTTAAACATCCATTGCATCCAAGCAATGGTTGCCTTTAAGATTCATGGTGTTTTTTTTTTTGTTTTTTCTTACATACTGTGCAGTCCTTCATATTCTCGCAAATAATAATGATTTTTGTTCTTAGTCATGTTATTGATACTTAATAAAAGAATTCATCAATTAAGAATCAATTAAGGCGCAACTAGCCTATACTTTTTCCATACAAATTTCGGGGGGGTTTTACTCCACTGTTACACATTGTACATCCAAAGTAAAACATGAAATCGTTTTGTCTTATTATTAATTTTGTCTGTACAGAAGCAGAACAGTAAAGAAAAAGCAATTAAAAAGTTATGAGCCAACAAAGATTCGTTTTTCCTGCTAATTTTAACGCAACTTTGGGAGTAAAGAAGTATAAAATCTCCAAAACAAAACTCGTTCCGAGAAAGCTCAATTGTCGAAGATTATAATAAACTTTATTCGTAATTAATTTATGCAGTAGTTTTTTCATAAAACTCTACCTTCTAAAGGACTTTTCGTAATTTTTACGCGCTCGTTTTACTAAAATCGTTCTGAACGGTGTTTGTGTGCGTGCGAACTAGAGTTTGTGCATGTAGACCAGCGTCTAACTGCTCATCACTGATACTATCTCTGTCGGACACGATGCCAGGTGAGATAGCGTACTTTTTGACCAAGCCCACCAATGAGTTCGAGCCCGCGACTAGTTCAACCTTAAGGTCATTGTTCATTGCAACCGCACCGCTCCGACACGGCAAATAACTTGTCATTCGAGTTAGGATTTTAAATCAAATGCATTAAAGTTTATTTTACGTGTGACGGCTCGCGGGCAGTGAGCGGCCGGCGAGCCGTCTACTATATTCTGTATAGCCATCGAAAAATAAACTTTAATCTATTTGATTTAAAATCCTAACTTGAATGACAATGCTGACAATGAATGGTGCTGTTGTAATGAGCGATGTCCTTTAGTCTGTTGGTATTCTGGAATAAGTACTTACTTATGTTAGTTTCTAAGACCTTCAATTAATACACATACTATCAAAGAATTTCATATCTATACGCCGTAAGGACTATTTCTGCTTGCAGCGCTTGGCCGCTATAGAACCGGGGCGGTAACAGATGTGGTCATCGTGTGCACGGGATTTTGTTTTCAAACTGATTACACATATACACACACGCCTTCTTCCCATGGGGGTAGGCAGAAACTACAGAACGCCACCTGCTACGATCCTTACATACTACTTTTGCCTCGTCTACGTTCATACATCTGGTCATACACGCGCGCCGGTTGCGAGTTGCACCTTTTTTTTTGGGTTGGATATTATCAAATAACTTCTCCCGCTCTGGGCTGAGCGGGAGGGCGTATTAGACTCTTACTGACTAAAATCCACCCGTGTTCCTTCGGTTGCCCTGTTGCCGGGGGCTACGATCTCCCTTTCGGTTCCAAATAAATTCAATAATGTCAAAATTAATCAAGCCACGTTTGTCCACAGACTCAGCCAGACGAACACGCACCGTCTTCAAGGCATCATATCAGACTCCTCACCAGAGAGGTCTGCACCTCCTCAACCAGAGCCTTCCACCCAGAGAAAAGACGCCAAGACTTCAGTCAAGCTGGTGCCGGGACCCGGCGGGTACTTCCAAGAGAAAGAGGGCAAGAGGAAAGGGAAATAGTGGAACTACATTTAGGGGATGCATCAATGTAGCCCACGTAAATATATTTCATGGAACCAAGACCTATTTCCAATCTATTACCTAAGATCTATTACCTAGAACCTTATTTCATATACTAATAAAGTTGATATTCATATCAAATGCCTACTAAAGTAAAGTCGAAGAGCGGTCTGTGAATTTTGAAATCCATGGCTATGGATCCTATTGCCATCAACTAAGCAAAAATTCAGAAAACGGGCTACCAATGAGAATTTCCTGAGATTTGGAATTCAGTTTTAAAATGGTTTTGCAATGCCAAAGAGAAGTTTTCGTAGTAAATTTTCTAGAATTAAAAATGTTATAATTAAACCTTGAGATATTTTCCAAAAATGGCTTAATACACACGGCTACACAACAAGTTATTAATTTCCAGTATAAGCTGATCTCGCATTGTACAGAAATCCTATACAATGCGAGATCAGCATAAACTGGAAATGTATAGCATGATGTGTAGCCGTGTGTACCTTATGGCAAATTATTCTAGTCATAACAGCTAGTCTGTAGTTAGCGTTTAAATGCGTAGAAAAATTGTTTAGAGAAAGTTTCGCTGATGGTATTAGTACCTTTATTTGAAGTAACTTAAAGCACATTTTAGAGAAGAGAAGGTAGAAAATTTTATTGAAAAGCTTTAAGCCATTAATGTGTACTGCCTTAGAAGAAATAATTATTCTTATGTTATGTAATTATGTATAATATAAAGCCCTATTTACACGATGCAAGTTCCTAGCATACAATCAATCTGCCTAGCCTTTTCCCAACTATGTTGTGGTCAGCTTCCAGTCTAACCAGATGCAGCTGAATACCAGTATTTTACATGGAGCGACTGCCTATCTGACCTCCACAACCCAGTAACTGGGTAATACGATATCTCTTGGTGAGGCTGGTTGTCAGATTTTTGGGCTTTGACTATCCGTAACGACTGTCAAAGATCTACTAATGACAGTTCTCCAATGAGAACAAAAATACAATCGGTGCAATGTTCTCTTGATCGAAGGTTTTGGCTTTTTATGGATTGATGGATTGACTGTATCTTCCAAGAAATTTATATATTATTAATATTGTGACACAGATTAATACAAATGGTTCACTCCGTATTTTAGGTATGAAGCTACAAGTACGCGGCGGGCCCGACTTGTCGGGCCAATTCAGTGAGTGTAACGTAGTCAGAAGATATAAGAGTTACGCGATAGAAAAAGAGGCAACTTCTAGGTAAATATAACTGTAGGTAATAAGCGCTGTGCGACCTGAATTGCACTTTTTATTTAAATGATATTGCGGAGTGAACCATCTGTGATTGTGACAACATTATTAAGGTGTCTGTCCCACCGTCGACGAGTACCTAAGCGACTAGCTATCAAGGATTTTATCGCTCAAGAAACGTACAAAAGAGGAGAGTTTGCGAGCAACGAGCAGCCCCCCGACCCTTATTCGAAAACGAGGTGCCAGCAGTTGTTGCAGCTGAGCACATAGCTTTAAATACCCCGCATAATAATCAAGATGAATATCTATGTTCGATCCAGCCTGTGCCTTCTTGCTGTCCTCCCCCCAGCGACGCCCTAAGCCGAGGTTCGTACCCCACAGGGGGTGCCCTTAGCGAGCGTTCGCCTAGTTTTAATTTAGAATAGTTTATGCCCCTGGCTGGAGGCTTTGAGTGTAGAAGCTTAAGGCAGCCACAGGAAAGCCCGGTTAAGCAGCTATGACCTCATAGGTCAACTGCGAGATGCCCTAGTAAAAAAAAAAAGCAACGAGCAGTGAGTGCTCGACGGCGACGAGTGATTACTCGCTGGTATTCGTATGTAATGTACTAAGTGTGATAGTTAATTGATTCAGGCGTGACCTTGCGGAAATCCATTATAAAATACAATGGACGTGGATATATTTAGTAACCTGTTACGCTTAGATATTTCACAAGAAGTCAATCGTCATCCTGAGGATGCTTCGTTGAGAGGTGTCGATGTCGATTTCTTTCAGGGTTTTTTATGGCTCTTTAGAAATAGCTAAGCGGAACAGGTTACTAGATACAGTGCGAGTCTTCATAATGTGCACATATCGAAATGAGGGAATCTATGCTTAATTTTAACGACAGAAAAAATATTTTAAAAAATCTAAATATTTTTTTATGCTTTTTATGGAATTAAAAAAAATTGTAACAAAACTGTGTAACTTTTAAACTGAATCAGCTATCGCGATGAAACAAACTCCATAATGATTGGAAGTAAGTAGGCGTCCACATAAAATTAAAATTGAGAAAAAAAAAACTACTCTCAATTGAAAATAATCATGTTTTTTTTAGCAAAAATCTGTATTTTTTTCATAAATTTTTACAATAATTGTAAAATTTATAAATAAGATGCCCAAGAAAATAAAAAATAAAATAAATAAAAGTTTTTTGACACAAAAAAAAAAAAACAAAAATAAATTGACCATTTTTTCCGTCGATAAAATTAAGCATAGATTCCCTCATTTCCATATGTGCACATTATGAAGACTCACACTGTATATTCACGTCTATTGTATTTTACTAAGTGTGACTCTCTCAGCGAGTGTTCTGCCTGCCATGCGAGCGTCGCTGACCGAGTACTCTCTCTTTGATAACTCTTGTCGCTGCGACAAACGAGTACTCGGCAGCGGTATGAACGTGCGACTGACACTGGCATGGCCACCATCAGCGATTTTAATTTTAATAACACAAGAAAATTGTCGCCAATTAGCCGAAATTTCTCGCCAAATATCAGAGTTTAGGTGTCCGATCTGGGGAGCATCTCCTCAGCTTGGCCCAATTGAATCTCAAAAGCTGGGGCACTTAGCGAAGATCTGTTTTCTCCCAAATTTTGTCGCTAATTAGTCGCAATTTCTCGCCAAGTCACAGATTTAGTCAGGTCTTAGTTTAGAAGATATAATGAGTTCAATTTTTAAGTATAGTCCACACGGCTACACATCAAGCTATACATTTCCAGTATAAGCTGATCTTGCATTGTACGGAAATCCTATACAATGCGAGATCAGCATAAACTGGAAACTAATAGCTTGATGTGTAGCCGTGTGTCCAAGAGCTAGATCGAAGATTTTTCGTATTTTTTTTTGTGTTATCAAAATTAAAATCCCTGATGGTGGCCATGCCAGTGTCAGTCACACGGTGAAAACAGCCAGCGATCAACTATTAATAAATGTATCTCTTTTACTTACACGGGTCCTACAATCTGCTGTACGTTTCTTGAGTGAGAAAATCGATGATAGCTAATCGGTTCTTCAACCGCGGGACAGGTACCTTAGATAGGATTTTTTCAACAGTGCACAGTACAGAGGAGGTCTAACAACAAATCTTTTTATGTATCTCTCAAGGCGATCTTTTATTAATCCTTACATATTATAAAACAAAGTCCCCCACAGCGTCTGTCTGTCTGAACGCGAAAAATTTAAAAACTACCGAACGGATTTTCAAACGGTTTTCACCCATAGACGGAGTGATTTATGAGGAAAGTTTTGGTGTATATTTCATTAAGGTTTTGTGTAAATTGGCTTAAATATGACGATTATTGTTGAAGAAGTCGGAAAAAATCATGCCGACTGGGAGCTTTAGTGGCGTGCGCCGCGTAAACCGCAAAAGATGCATAACATTTATATTCTACACTGTACAGTATTGTTCATCTTAAAAAGTTCAACAAAAAAGTCCGCGATGACATATTTCTATCTTCTAAGAATAATCCACAGTAACCATTATTATCTTTCAGAATTTGATAAAAATTTCATAATTATTTCCGAAGCTATTTTGACCGGTATTAAATTAATCCTTATCCAATAAAATACTTTATTTAAACTGGGCATTTAATTTAGATTAAAATATGCCTTGACATCATATCATTTAAATGAATAGTTTAAAAGATATCACAGATTCAAAATTACGCGTAACTACATAATTATGCTTGACGGTAGGGTTGACGGCAACGCGGGCGCAGCGGTATTAGTCAATGACTCGGCTATTAGGTATGTAATCCCGGTAGTACGTTTCCGTGGGATATTTTTCGACAACCACGCGTGCCGTGGGCAAAAGCTAGTTAATAATAAAATAACTCACCATGTACTGTGCACTATTGAGTGCTATTATTGAGTGATATAACATTTTATTAGTTCGGTCGTGAGACCCATTTCATGTTTATGATTTTTTACGTTTTTTTTCACGTGTACGATTCGACCGTACAGTCACGCGCAATACTATACATTTACGCAAGAGTCAAAAGCGATTTTTTTCCTAAAGTACCTATTGATAGAAATTTCATGACGTTACGAGCATAGTATTTTTCAAACCATACTATTATGAAATACATTCTGACAATGAAATCCAATATCTTCATCATTATTACTTTATGCATGGTCCATGACACGTACCAAAATACTCTTTACTCGCGTATCCTTGAACAGCTTTTTTTTTTTTGGGTGGGAATTTATCAGATAACTTCTCCCGCTCTGGGCGGAGCGGGAAGGCGTGTCAGACTCTTACTGACTAAAACCCACCCGTGTTCCTTCGGTTGCCCTGTTGCCGGGGGCCACGATGTCCCTATCGGTTTTCTTCGAACCCCCGGCAGGTATTGGCCCTAGCGGACCCCGTCAATTCTGCTGGCATCTCTTTGGTGGAACACAACGCGCCGTCGACCCGGGCTTGGTCCTTATCGGACGGCGAGCTACCCACCGTTACCGACGCCTCATTTTTGTAAACGCGATTGTGTTCTTTATTTATATTACGTTACAGATCAATATTCTATGCAAATATTTTTACTTTAAAGGTTTCGGAAGTATTTTTTTTGTAACTTCTAGTTCATTCGCCTCGATTGCTCTATTCGGGTATTACGAAACGTAATTTCACCAAGAAACCGCTTCTGAATTTTGCGTAAGGTAAGTACGCTCTTGACTGTACAAATGATTGGAGTCCATAGTGTTATAGTTACCTCATGAGTAAGGGCTTCGTTTGTTTCCGAAACAACTCGGGAACCCGAAACAAAAGTTTATCAAAATGATAATTATTATTATATTATTAGCTGTAATTTCATGTAAGTAATGTAGAAATAATGTTCCTAATCGAATGTATAATGTAATTGAGAAATAAAGGTGTTGAATACAATTTTCTAAATACATTTTCATGTGTACCTCAATTAGAAGCCTACCTTTTTTTTGGGTTGCAAATTATCAAATAACTTCTACCGCTCTGGGGGGAGCGGGAGGGCGTGTCAGACTCTTACTGACTAAAACCCACCCGTGTTCCTTCGGTTGCCCTGTTGCCGGGGGCCACGATTTCCCTATCGGTTTTTTTCGCACCCCCGGCAGGTCGCACCCCCGGCAGGAATTAGAAGCCTACCTATTAGGAGCCTACTTTGACACTTCACAAAAAACGCAACTACGATACACTATACAGCATGGATTTTTAAGACGGGGCAGTAAGGGTAGGTACCTTAACAGTGGTACAGTAGAAATATGTTCTTAATGTCCCTCTGCAAACCTCTTGTTTCGTCAGTCGTCGGATTTCTATCAGTTGCCCTTTGCACTTGGTGCAGACCGGACGCTCTCAATCGATTTGGAAATATATAGAATTGTTAATACTCTTTTAATTTAATAAAAATTAATTTAAAAATAGAAGGAAAGCTGCTAAAGTCGCAGGCACGATAGATAGAAAAATAGTTTTACAGCTCTATATAGTTCACACGAAAATCAAAACAAAACAAAAATAAAGTATTTATTTCTGAATTCAAATTATTATACAAGATAAATGTAATAATTGATGGACATGGAAAATAGCATTCGTTTTTATTCGGAAATGCGATGATTCCCGAGGGACATTAAGAAAATAGAAATGCTGTACACAAAACACTTTTCGTTACGACTTAAACAAGCTGTATGGGATTTCTCAACGAGAAATATTACGAACTTTCATACAAAATTTTAACCCCTTTATGTGTGTGTACCTTTAGGGGATGAATTAAAAAAATAAAGTTTATTAGGTACTCACCTTCGTAGAAAAGGAATATTTGTGCAAAACTTGCTTCAAGACCCAGCCGTTTAGCCTGTGCGTTGTCTGTCAGTGAGTTCTGAGTTTTTAAAATGAATGCTCCCATACCTTAAGGTTTGTTATGTAATTTTCTTGTTCAGACGCCAGCACATCAAGCTACCCGAAACTGTCAAATTTTCCCAATCAACTTTGAACCTTATACTTCAGCGATAAAGTTGAAAATCTATTAAATAAATTTGACAGATTATAGTAGCCTGATGTGCTGGCGTCTGTACCTAATAGCTGGTAGAGCCTATTGCATTAGCTGGATACGAATGTGGGTTTCATAATGAAAGACCCAATAACACTACTTAGCCAACCCAATATGCAATACCTTTGCTTTTATAAAATTATTGTATACAAAATATTGTAAAACATTTTAAAAGAGTAACGGTGGAGTATTACTCTTTTTTTTTTTTTTTTTTTTTTTTGGGTGGGAAATTATCAAATAACTTCTCCCGCTCTGGGCGGAGCGGGAGGGCGTGTCAGACTCTTACTGACTAAAACCCACCCGTGTTCCTTCGGTTGCCCTGTTGCCGGGGGCCACGATTTCCCGATCGGTTTTCTTCGAACCCCCGGCAGGCATTGGCCCTAGTGGACCCCTTCAATTCTGCTGACATCTCTTTGAGGCGCGCGTGGAACACAACGCGCCGTCGACCCGGGCTTGGTCCTTATCGGACAGCGAGCTACCCATTGCTCACCGTCCGCAAGCCCGCGCCTACGGTGGCCGGAAATCGGCTCGCGATTCCCGCCCCGGGCGTCTCCTCCTGCGGCGGTTAGGGGCGTGAGGGCGCGAAATTTGCCTCTCCCTCACGCGTTCCGCCTCCTCCTTCGCGAGCATTACCGCTTCGCAGAAGGAGGTGACGGCCTGCCATTTCCTCTCGCTCCGTACCATGGCCTGAACCAGGGCCGGACGCGAGAGATCACCGCCGCCGATCGCCTCTACGAGAACACGGCGTTGCTCCGCCCAAGCCGGGCAGACCTCCACCGTATGCTCCACCGTGTCCTCAGGCCGATCCACACAATGGTGACACCCGGGTGTTTCCTCCCGCCTTATCCTGAACAGGAACCTCCCGAAGCAGCCGTGTCCGGTGAGGACCTGCGTCAGGCGGAAGGTGAGAACGCCGTGGCGTCTCTCCAGCCACTCCTCAAAGACGGGTCTTATCGCCGCGATTGTGGCGTGCCCAGCGCGGGGGAGTATTACTCTTGGAAACTACTTTTGGAAGGGGCGACTAGAATCAATTCTATTTTTCTGTTAACTTTGACGTTCAAAAGTGCCTTCATCATCATCATAATTTCAGCCGAAAGACGTCCACTGCTGGACATAGGCCTCCCCACCGCCACTTCGACCGATTCTGTGCTTTCCGCATCCAGCGGATTCCTGCGGCTTTCACAAGTGCCTTTTATGTGCCTATTTGAAATAAATGATATGACTTTGAATAACTCAGAACCTTTTTTTATTTGTTTGAGTGGGAAATTATCAAATAACTTCTCCCTCTCTGGGCGGAGCGGGAGGGCTTCTCCGAGCGTGTCAGACTCTTACTGACTAAAACCCACCCGTGTTCCTTCAGTTGCCACGTTTCCAGGGGCCACGGTTTCCCTTTCGGACTTTCCCGCGGCCTCTGCAGATAACTCAGGACCTTACGCTGTTCCGCTCTGAAGTCGCATGAACCACCAACGAGGTATTTTGGGAAGCCGCATCGTGGCAAATAAATTTCTAAGAGTAGGAAATAATAGGCAAAGAGCCTTCAATCCTAAACCACCAGGAAATGTTGCTAACCAAAATAAGTTACCTACTCTATGTATCTGAACATTTCCTAAGGTCTCATGAATTTGGGTCAAGAGTAACCCAAATCTTGGAAAATACACAGCGTGCATTGCGCATTTATTTGTTTGTGGGCTTATCTGCAAGGTTCCTGATAACGAGCCTACTGAATAATTAATTGTGGTGCGAGATGAATAAGTATTGTTACTATGGGTATACAGGTGTATGAATTAAGCCGGCTTTATGTTTAGGTACACTTTGGACAGATGGAGTTCCTTCTACAGAAAAGAAAAGAAATAGAAATAGTTTATTGTCCAGGTAATACAGTAAGCAGGTTAACAGTTTAACACCAAGTTGAGACGACATGAGTAGCTTAAAATATTACTTTTAGCTAGGTTACAAAATATTATTTACCAGTGAGCCTCAAACTAGACAGTTAGTCTGTAGCTTGGGGCTTGGGGTACGAATTCCAGAGTGGAGACTAGAGAGGTGATTTCAGGTGTTTTAGACCAGATATTGGTATATCTGGTGTGTTTGTGTACGTGTGACGTGAGTGTGGTGTGTGGTGTGTGTGAGTGTGGTGCGTGGTGTGTGTGTGTGTGAAAAGTGTGGTTATATTATATTTAATGGTGTAGTACAGACTACTGAACAATTTTCTCCATGGGACCAACATGTCATCGTAATTACGAAAAATTAATCAGCCGTCCCATACATTTGGGTCGAGTACCTAGGTACTGAAGTTTTGTATGGGTCAGTTGTTAATATTTTCGCGACGGTTTGAATGGCGGTTCGTAACTGAAGTTGTGCACTTAAGGTGATGATAATTGACTTTTAATGATTTTATAGTGAAGATCACGTCTAAACGAGTAGCGTTAATGATTTGGAAAAGCATTTTCTTAATAATTTAATACTTATCGGAATATTTTAGATTATGTTTATATTACACTAGCTGCACCCCGCGGTTTCACCCACAGAAATCTCGATCCGGTGGGAATATCGGGATAAAAAGTATCCTGTGTTAGTCCAGGTTATAAACTATCTGTGTACCAAATTTCATCCAAATCCGTTCAGCCGTTTGAGCTTGAAGAAGAGACAAACATACACACACACATATACTCACAAACTTTCGCCTTTATAATTAATATTATAAAGGCGAAAGTTAGTAAGTCCATCACACTAATCACACTATTGTGTGATTAGTGTGATATCACTATCACACTAATTTCACTATTACACTATCACACTAATCTCACAATAGTGTGATTAGTGTGATAGTGAAATTAACTTGTAAAGTTATGTCTAACGCAGATAAAAACTGAGAATCAAGCAAAATCTATCAAGCGTATTTTTCTGAAACCTTCACAATTTTAAAGATAATTTAATTATTGATCTTTTAATATGCGTGTTTTATTAAAATACCTACTCATGTCAGTCATCTATGTAAAAAGGTGTAAATAGTACAATAAATCCTACTTGCTCAAAATCTTAGTACTTAGGTACCTATCCTTACTTAGCTAAATTTAATTAGTACAAATATAATATTTATTTAAGTACAACTAATAGTTTAATATCTTCATAGGACATACTTTGAAGAGCTTCCTTGAGAGTTCTTTTGCAATTATTATAACTTAGAGAATAAATTTTGGCTCTCGCATTTAGTCTGTTATAAAGTAATAGTCCTTGGAAGACAAAAAATGTGACTGCTAAAGCATGTTTTGTACTTTTATTAAATACTCTTCGTGCGTAGGACGATATAAGGAAGAGACTGCGGGAGTTTCATCTCCAGTTAAACGCGCCTTTTGCTCTGTGTGCCTTATATATTGTTTTATGCTTTTTAATTAAACGTTTCCCGCACTATATGGAAAATCTCTTTTGTCGTGAATGCTGGTATTTAGTCAGCTATCATTCAGAGGCTGTAAGCGCTATGGAGCGCGCCATGTTTATTTATTTATTTACTATTACCACTTACATTTGTTTTTTACATGTGGGAAGCCAATACAACAATGTGGTCACAATTTCCACACTCGGAGACGTCACCCAAAAACCAATTAAACACCACCCCCAACAAAAAGGAAATCTTTTTAAACTGTCCTATTTTATATGACAGGGTCCAAATTTATATCTGTCGGTTAGCGTGGATAATCAATTAACAAGTCCCAAGTAGCCCCGGACCTAGAATTTATTGAGGCGGGGCAAAAACTGCTGTCTGCCGCCTGCATCGGCGGCAGACAGCAGTTTTTGCCCCGCCTAAGTTAGCCCACGCTAAGTTAGCCCACGCGAAATTAAAATTTTCTCAAAATGAAAATTTTGCCAGCATTATCGATCGATATAATTTGATTAATATAATCAAATTATATCGATCGATAATGTGCTAATTCAACAGGGGCGTCAAAACTGTTGTACAAAAGAAGAAAAATAGAAAGATTATAAATGTGCTGCGCGTCTCATATATTGCAAAGGTGCTGTGTGCTAAGTGGTGCACTTGTCTGCTACGCTTGAGTTTGTCGCCCCCTGAAGTTGGCGCCCGGGGCACTAGTCCCGGCTTGCCCCCCCTAGATCCGGGGCTGGTCCCAAGTAACGACTCTGAGTACCGGCACAAGTCATACAGAGGACAATATCGTCGCTCGGCATCCAATACCGCGAATGTGACATTATTTGCCAGCAGTCAATATGTTGTGCTACAAAAGTTGTGAAAGAAACGAATCGCTGCAAAACCGACTCCACGTAGTCTTGTCTGCCCTACCCCTAGAGTGTAATTTAAGCCCGCATAGGCGCGGAGGGGTGAGGAGTCCCGCGAGCTGAGGAGCAGGTGGTTTTATACTGCCGCAAGTCGAAGCTGCGGTGGTGAGCGTTAAAACCATCTGCGATGATAAGCTTGCGTGGGACCGCCGGTGCCTCGCAGAGCCTGATCCGTGACAGAAACCATGCCTGCTGCATATTGCATGCTCGCTTGCATGCTGCATGCATGGTGTATGCTTGTTTGCATGTTTGAAAAATATTACGTCAGCAAATTCTGTACCTATTGACTTTTCGGTCATTTCAGTATTTTATTCGGTCGTTTCTTTATTTGTATTCGCATATAAGTTGTCGGAAAATTTGTATTTATAGCAGTAAATTTCATATTTTGAGTATGCACATATTTTAATTTTTTTCCGGGGCGTTTATTACTACCCAATTTTATTTTATGTTCAGTCAGTGACCTTGTTGGGATAGAGAATGGTAATCTTCAATAGTTTCAAATCACCAGACATTGTTGTAATCGTGGGTTTATGTATTGGTTAGACCATAGTTAATTGATTCAGGCGTGACCTTGCGGAAATCTAATATAAAATACAATATACGTGGATATATTTAGTAAGCTGTTCCGCTTAGCTATTTCTAAAGAGCCATAAAACACTCCTGAAAGAAATCGACATGTGTTTTACCTCTCAACGAGGCATCCTCAGGATGACTCTTTCAGGAGTTTTTTTATGGCTCTTTAGAAATAGCTAAGCGGAACAGTTACTAAATATATCAACGTCTATTGAAGTTTTTGGTTAGACCAAGTTAAGGCGCTCCCTTACCGGAGCATTCGCCTGTAATGTAACAATTCAAGATTCGATTTCGAGCATTACGTTACAATACTGCCTCATTGCCTGAGCATTCGCACAAATTTCAAACAATATAAGATTCGTATTCGTTTGGCTAGACGAGGTGATGGCAAGTGGAGCAGCATGGTTTCCGAGAGAAGGTAGATGTAGCAGTGGCAGACCAACGACCAGGGCCTCAAGTCTGCTATTACAATAGTGTCAGAATGGTCTATCATTGATTTCATAATTGTTGATTTTGACAAGTTTGGTAATCTACTAATATAATGGCGTCATTATGGCTTTCCAATGGTCAACCACTGACACTCCATTGAAAGAAATGGCACTTTATTGGTAATCTCGTACATAATAACAAATGAATTACTGACTTAGGCGGTATCATTGGTCATATTGTACGACAATGCCAATATAACACAATTCTATTACGAGACCATTGACTGACCAGTGATCGACCATTATGAATTTAGCAGATTACGAACTTTTAGCAAAATGACAATGGGATCGTGTTGGAATGACGAATTTATAAAAATAGCAGACTTGGGCCCCAGGTGGGTGGAAGAACTACAGAAGATCGCGGGGAAGACCTGGATGAGACTCGCACAAACCAGGGAAGCATGGCACAGAAGGGAGGAGACAAATACTCAATAATATTTTTTTATTTTTATTAATAAACAAAAACGCAATGTACATAGTTTTGAGTATTTTAAAGATAGAGTTAACGACACTGTCTGTGCTAGTATTAACTATGTGACAGACATCGGCGCCTTCCTCCTACAATTATGATTTAATGATACAAATAGTTCTCGTACAAATTAAGTTATGTTCATTTTAAGTATTAAAATAATAAAAAATTGAATTGAATATAACATAACATAACATAACATCACCCCTTGTTTCCCCGAAGGGTTGGGTAGAGGTGTCCCTGTAGCAGGTACACCCACATTTCGCCAGTTATAAGTTCCACGTAATAGGGGGCGAGCCTATTGCCATCAACCGGGTACAAATCCAGACTCCGAGCTGCTACTGAGAGATTTTAGATCGAAAAACCCAATAACACTTTGCCCGACCCGGGAATTGAACCCAGGCCCTCATGCTCAGCGGTAGCGCTTGCGACCACTAGACCAACGAGGCTGTCAATTGAATATAATTAGATTGAAAATAATTTACTTATTTACTTTTATTTTAAGGCGTGCAAGGAAATACAGTGGCATAGCATATTTTCCGTGTTGGAATTAAAATCTCTGCTAGAGAATTCGTCTATCACTCACCTACTACACAAACCGTGCAAGAAATGGGGCAAAATGGGGCCTTTGTGGTTTAGGAAACAATCATCATCAGTCTAAATCTAAAGAAATGTCGATTTTTACTTCTACAATATCATTTCGTTAAGTTAAACAGGCACCGAGGTTGTGGGTTCAAATCCGGGAAAGTACCAATGTAACTTTTCCATTTATATACGTACTTTCTAAGACATTTCACTGACGTCGGTGAAGGAAAACATCCTAAGGAAACCAGGACTTATAGTTAACATAAGTCTGAAACCGCCAACCCGTCTTGAGAAAGCGTGGTGATCAATGCTCGTGCCTTTTCTGTATGAAACAATAAAGACTGCAATAAAATCCATCTGCCTAGCCTTTTCCCAAGAAGTTGGGGTCGGCTTCCAAAGGTCACTTGCCTTTGCCCTGCAGTCGGACAATAATAGGCTGGTATAAGCAGTGCCGGTTTTAGCAATACTGGCGCCCGGGCGAGATTTCTTTGGCGCCCCTCACTACTTGGAGAGTAGAGAGGCGAAAATTTTATCTATTATTCTAGTTTGAGGAATAGAAAAATGCAGGATGCTAAAGCGAGCGAAGCCAGCTCAAAAATTTCAGCACACCGCCACGGAAAACTTAGGATTTCTTTAATGCATAAAAGTTTGAGAATTCAGACTTCAGAGAACGCAGGGTGCAAGAGCGAGCTCAATATTTTTTAGCACTTCGTTGCGTCTTTTCTTTGGCCCCTTCATATAAAAATAGTATCTAAACTTTGTCGACTTATACAGAAAAGTTAGAGAAAAACATAACCCTGTCTTTGCTGCCCCGCAATCGCGTAAAAAAAGAGTTAAACAACAGAAAAGATAGAGAAATAAAAGGCCGGTGGTTCGCGTTGGGCGCCCCTTCATATTTGGCGCCAAGGGCGCCCATGCGCGCCTTACCCTAACACCGTCACTTAGTGAGGGGGATATGAAGAGGTGCCCGCGGAGCCCCTTTATATCCGGCTCCCTGGGTGGTCGCCCAACCGAGCCCTACCCTAACGCCGCTATTGGGTATAAGCAGGCACAGTCGCGGCCCAAGGTTCTTTTCTCGAAACATAACGGAAAAAATTATATCTAGTCCTATTCATAACATAACATCACGCCTGCATTTCTCCAAAGGGTTAGGCAGAGGTGTATCTACCAATAGTAGACCCACATTTCGCCAGTTATGTTTAAGTCCATCCATGTAATAGGGGGCGAGCCTATTGCCATCAATCGGGCACACATCCAGACTCCCATTCAATATTGTTTTATTTTTCTCAATGAATAACAAAAACGCACACACAGGTACTTAATATCACAATTTCTACATGAACACGAAGACCTGCATTATTTAAATAGCTGAAAAAATTATCGTTATCAGTAGCAAAACCTTCAAGCGAGGTATTAGCTTGTGCGATCGTGTCTCCTTATCACTCGGTTTTATTTAATTGTCTCATAAACAATTGACGACACCCACAGATTTATTATTAACTTTGTCTTCATTTGAAAGTATGTCGACGATTACTTTGAACTGAAAAATAGATAAGAAATGTTTGTTCATAAAAAAGATTTAGAAAATAGTGCAGTGCTTCGAGTGGTATTTGGCGTAATTATCACTTAAAAATTATTTATTTATTTATTTAATTTAAAATTCCTATAATAATTTGGAGAGGACCCTAGAAGTTGAAAGACTAACCTGACTACCTGGTTTTTATAAACCTACAACAGCAACTCAGCATATAAACACGGCAGGTATGTACAATTTGATTTTTATTATTTTCATGTACTCTTTACTATATTCCCGCCTTTTACCAGTGCCGGTTCACGTTATTTGCACACCTAGATACATCCAATAGAATAGTACTTTCCTACTGAATTAAAATGTGAAATAAAACAACACCAATATCCTATGAGAGCCTAGTGCAGTGGTCGGTAAACTCATTAGTCAACAGAGCCAATTATCAATACATAATGACAAAGATTTCTTATGAGAGCCAATCCTTTCTGTGTGTCCAAAGTAACTATAGAAGTAGGATGCCTTCATGTCGGCTGATAAATACATAATATGTATGTATGTAAATGTATATTTTATAGTGGTTGATTTATTTTTTGTTATGTATTATTGTGGTATACAATAAAGTATATATAAATAAATAATAACAAATAAAATGATGAAGGCATCTTACTTATTAACTAGTTAAGACGCAGATATATGACAGTGACCTTGAATGGTTAGCTTGCGTGTTCTGTATTGAGCTCACGTAACGCGTCGTACGTCCAACCAGTAATAGGACTCGCCCATCAAGGCGCGCTGTCCCAAATTAGACGCATTATTAATTTATTACACGTAAAACAAAAGGTATTTTAATAAAACACGTATACTAAAAGATTAGTAATATAATTATCTTTAAAGTGGTGAAGTTTTCAGAAAAATACGCTTGATGGATTTTGCGTCATTCTCAGTTTTTTATCCGCGTTAGACATAACTTTGCAAATTAATTTCACTATGTAATATAAACATAATCAAAAATATGCCTATATTAAAATATTTAAAAAATGCTTTAATTTAACATATTTTTTTTTTAAATCACTAACACTACCCGTTTAGACGTCATCTTCAGTATAAAATCTGTACGAGCATCGCCACATGATATTTATTGTTTTAGTTTTTACCTGATCAAGCAGTTGCTAATTCACCGATTTATGTACATTCGCTGACTAAGCTATTACGCCCGCCACAAGCCACCTACTTTTGGCATTATATAATTTGTTGTTTTATTAAATAAATGGTCAATCATTATCGGACACAACACAGTGATTTTATTTCCTGTACACATCCCGAGTGATTCATCCACCTACATTCTACATCTCAGTGTGCGGAGCTGCTGCCCGTACATTTATGGTCCTTCGAGCCGGATCGCCACTACTGGAGCAAACAGTCCTGCAAGTCGCACAGGTACGAAGTGTTTCTACTTACGATAGCGAATCGGTTTGACTGGTCTTCCACAAGCGGATCGCCCCAGTCAGATTGAGAAGGCGCACAATATCGTACGGAGAGATTCCTTCGGACCCTGCGATCGCCGTGGGAAACATCAACATTTGGTGGTTCGGGAACTACATACAACAATACAACAGTGAAGTCAACAGAGCTAACGTCCATCCACTCCACGCATACACACTCGTGCAACAATTATGGACGCCAGGCAACAAGAACTTCTCAAGCGGCAGGAAATCATCGCAGAGGGCATCCGAAAAATTGGTGTCAACTTCGGAAAAGATGGCTCTGACCGCAAAACCGCCACATACATCCGGGGCAGACTGGATACCCTCCAGGCGCACTGGAACGAATTCGAAATGAATCATGGCGTGCTACAGGGCGCCATAGACCAGACCGACATATACTACACCACAAAAGTATACGACAGGGTCAAGTCGAACTACTCAAACATACAACATAAGCTGCAAACATGGTCAACAAGCCCTGCGGAACTCGCGAGTCGCCCAGAAGAAGAGAACAAGAACACTGGAGTCCTATCGAGATCGGACGAGCTAAAAAATCAACAAGCAACCAACTTTAGAGCCTTCTCACGTTTCGTCAGCAACTTGCGTACTACTGACATTATTGAGAAATGGGAGATGGAAGACAAGCTTAGGGTCCTCGAATCGCGATGGAGGGCGATTGACGAAGTGCACTGGCAGCTCGACAACGTTCTCGTCGGTAGCGACGTAAACTACGAGCTCGAGTTCTCGCAGTACGAAGAAACATACGAGTGCACAAAGCGAGGTCTCAACCGCAAACTCAACCACGCTGTCCAACAACGGGATAGCGCGCCAAGGATCGAAATACCGATATTCTCTGGAAACTACACACAATGGCCGACATTCCTCGATCTATACATCGCGGCTATCCATAATAACCCTTCCCTCTCGAAGGGGCAGAAGATGCAACACCTGAAAGGGAAGCTAAAAGGAGAAGCTGAGCGCCTTGTGCAACATCTGTCTGTTTCCGAGAGCAACTACGACTCCTGCTGGGAAATCCTCCACCATAGGTACAATAACTTGCAGATGCTCTTCACCAAGCAAATGCAAGTTTTGATGAGTCAACCTACGATTCAAAATCAAAACGCGTACGAGCTGAAGCGCCTACACGACACCAGTCTCGAAACCGTGCACGCGTTGCGTAACTTGAGCATCGACACGGCAACATGGGACCCGATTTTGGTGCACATTCTGGCAACAAAACTAGACACTCAGACCTACGCTGACTACATGGAGGCGAGGAAAAATCCAAGAGGGCTTCCCGACTTCAAGGAATTCATCCAGTTCATCGAAGGGAAGTTCACAGCGCTGGAGTCAGTAGTGAAGAAAACAAGTAAACCCAACAAACAAACAGATGCCGACGTCACCCCAAATAAAGGGGCCTCGATGACAACAGTACCAAGGGATGCGTACAACAGATACAGACGCTACCCCAAAGCAAACCATACAAGTTCCGACAGAAATTGTCCAGTTTGCAAAACAAGCCACATCTTGCTCTACTGTAAAGAGTTTCAAGAAATGACGCCAGCCATAAAAATTAGGACAATTGAGCAATTGAACATTTGCAAAAACTGCATGTATCCGCACAACGGAAAGAAATGCAACTCGCAGAAAAGATGCAAAGTGTGTAACGGCGCACATCACACCACGCTACATGACCTAGTCCGCGATACTACGTCAGCGACACTGTCGTCAAGCCAAATGGCCGAAGGCGTGACAAACAACAACATGCAGCGAAAAACCAATCACGTGTCAGGAAATTTTAACGAAGTTTTACTGGCTACAGTACAACTTAAAGTAAAGGCTGCAGATGGAACTTACACCGTACTTAGATGCCTTCTAGACCAAGGCTCCCAACTGAACCTTATAACAGAATCGGCTGTGCAACGACTTGGGCTTCCGCGACGCAACCACAACTCAACTGTGTCAGGGATCGGAGCATTTGCCAGCCAGAGCAACGGGACCGTTCAGTTGGACTGTAAGTCCCTTTACGGAGATTACGAGTTTTCAACGCCGGCATTAGTAATGGCTAAACTACTCAACAACCTGCCTAACTACTCCTTCGAAAAACAAGATTGGCCTCACATAGAAAACATTAACCTGGCCGACCCACAATTCAACTTATCAAGGCCGATTGACATTCTACTTGATGCTGGGGTATATGGCGACATAGTCATGAGCAACATTACTCGAGGAAACATATACGCACCAATAGCACAACAAACAAAGCTCGGCTGGGTATTAGTTGGAAATACGAATACTTTCAACTGTCATGTCGTGGTGGACACTAGCGATATCTCTCGCTTCTGGGAAATTGAAGAGATAATATCAGACGACCAGTCTACGACTGTCGATGAGGAATACTGCGAGAGGCTGTACGCTGATACAACAAAAAGACAAGAAGATGGGCGGTATGAAGTGAGAATCCCCATGAAGACCAATTTCGAGCAATACTTAGGACGATCAAAGCCACAAGCAGTCGCGCAATTCAAGCAATTGGAAAAACGTTTGACAAGAGACGAAACCCTCGCTTCAAGCTACAAGGCTTTCATCGGCGAATACAAAGCTCTAGGACATATGAAAAGGTGCACAGAGCCGGACACGCCAAGCTGTTTCCTACCCCATCATGGAGTAATGAGACCCGATTCAACGACAACCAAACTCCGAGTGGTTTTCAATGCATCAGCAACCACTAGCTCGGGACACAGTTTAAACCAACTGATGGAATGCGGGCCTAACTTACAACAAGACTTACAAGCTATTATTCTACGATGGAGGGCATTTGAATACGTGTACACAGCGGATATTGAGAAATTCTACCGACAAATACGTATTCAGGAAAAAGACCAACACTTACAAAAAATAGTGTGGAGGGATTCAGTCACAGAGCCGTTACAAGAGTTACAACTGACTACAGTAACATATGGTACCAAGTCCGCTCCCTTCCTGGCAATGCGCACCATAAGGCAACTGGTAAAGGATGACGGCGCACAGTACCCCTTGGCGGCGGCTATTCTGTCCAATCAGCTATACATGGACGACTTAATAGGCGGGAGTCACGACTTCATAACAGCACAGAAAGCTCGAAGTCAACTTATAACAATGCTGAAGGGCGGTGGATTCAACATACGAAAATGGGCTAGCAACGAAACGCGCCTACTTGAAGGCTTATCCGATGAATTGATAAACCAAAAAAAATGTTCGACTTCAAGGATGCAGACACCAACAAAACGCTAGGCATCACTTGGAACCCGCGCACGGATCAGTTTACCTACAAACAAATACCACTCTGCAACAAACGTGATGTCGACAAAAAACGCACACTACTGTCGGATATATCAAAACTGTATGACCCACTTGGTTGGCTATCACCGGTAACAGTGAAAGCCAAGCTAATCTTTCAACATGCTTGGTCAACTACAACGAGCTGGGATGAGAAACTCCCACTAAAGATACAGCAAGAATGGGAGCAATTCCGCAATCAGCTCGCACACATACACGACATAACCATACCACGCTGGATCGGCGACACCCAACAACCCTTCGAACTTCATGGCTACTGTGATTCATCAGAACGAGCCTATGCATGTGTCATATATTGCAAGACCACTGATAAAGAAGGTAAACAGATGATAAGGCTAGTAGCAGCTAAAACAAAATTAGCCCCACAGAAAAAGCCTATTTCTCTGCCACGACTGGAGTTATGTGGTGCAGTACTACTAGCCCGACTGATCGAAAAAGTAAAAAACTCCATCAACTCACAGATCAACACCATACATTGCTGGACGGACTCCATGGTGGTGCTTGGCTGGCTACATGGTGATGTGAGCCGTTGGAAGAGTTTCGTAGCCAACAGAGTCACAAAAATTATCCAAACAACACCACCCAACTCCTGGGCCCATGTCAAGTCCGAAGACAATCCTGCGGACTGCGCCAGCAGAGGAATCTCACCATCAGCCTTGATAGCTCACGAACTGTGGTGGAAAGGCCCAACCTGGCTTCAAAACAACAACATACCCAAACAAGGTAATTTTACAACGAACGAAGAGAAAAATAAACGAGGTCAAACCTGCGCAATACAAACAATAGACGCGCCACTCATCGAGCAACTACTGCAAAAATACAGCACGATGACTTATGCAACCCGAGTCATCAGCTGGATCAGACGATTCATAAACAACTCGCGTGACGCAACAAGAGCCATACACAGGTCACACTTAACTACGGAAGACATTGTGCAGACTCAGCACCTGCTTGTGAAAACTACACAGAACAATACATTTGGCGATGAAATAGCATACCTACACAAACATAACAAGGTACGGGCTACAAGCAAACTGTTGAGTTTAAGCCCAATGCTAGACGCACAAGGTATTCTTCGAGTGGGAGGAAGACTTGAACATGCTAAGTTAAACGACTCCCAAAAACATCCAATAATTTTACCAAACAAACACAAGTTATCAGACCTCCTGATTGACCAAGCCCACAAGAATACTCTCCACGGCGGTGCCAGGCTTACTTTGGGAAACCTTCGTAACAAATATTGGATACTTGGCGGCATGAAACCAATCAAGAAGCAACTCAACAAATGTGTCACCTGCCACCGCTACAAAACGCAACGCAGCAATCAACAAATGGCACACTTACCAACGCCTCGAGTTACACCTTCAAGGCCATTCACACACACGGGCGTGGATTTCACGGGACACGTTGAAATAAAGGCTAACAAAGGTCGCGGCATTAAAACAGTTAAAGCCTACATCGCGATTTTCATTTGTTTATGCACAAAAGCCATCCACCTGGAGCTGGTGTCAGATCTCAGCACGATAACATTCCTCGCAGCATTGAAGCGGCTATGCGCACGACGAGGAACACCAAAACATATCTACAGTGACAACGGAACGAACTTTGTCGGAGCAGCAAGAGCTCTAGCCAAAGAACGCCAGGAGGCACTGCAGCTTCTAGTTAACGACGACCTCATCAACAACACTTCCGAAAAAGGTATGGAATGGCACTTTAACGCACCATCTTGGCCCACAGCGGGAGGACTATGGGAAGCTGCAGTCAAGAGTATGAAACACCACCTAAAACGCGTCCTTGGGGAACAAAGGCTTACGTACGAAGAGTTTACTACTTTGCTAGTACAAATTGAAGCCTGCCTCAACTCAAGGCCACTTGTCGCCCTAACAAACGACCTCGACGACATCGATTATTTGACACCAGGCCACTTTTTAGTCGGTGGACCGGTTCTGGCACCTCCGATGACGTCAGAGAGTGACAACAGCCAGTTAACTTTACGATGGCGCCTGACAGAAAACATGTACAAGGAATTTTGGAAGAAATGGTCCAAAGATTACCTACAAACATTACAATTACGAGGGAAATGGCAAACTCCAACACGCAACATTGCCGTGAATGACGTCGTCCTTGTAAAGGAAGAACAAATAGCCCCAGCCCGATGGTTATTAGGGCGAGTTATAGAGACGCATCCTGGACCGGATAACTTAGTACGAGTCGTCACGCTCAAAACTAAATCCAACATAATGAAGAGACCCGTAACGAAACTGTCCCGATTACCAATTGAAACCGGGAACAACAAAGAAAACAAACCAACACAACCAGAGGCGACGTCATCAACATCTCAACGTCGGGTGAGCCCTAGACGGGCACAGAAGGGTGTTTCCAGCTGTAACGTCCTCCAGTACCTAAGCACGTTACTAGTACTGATGGTTACGTGTGTGACACCGTCCATGCAACAACTCGTCAATGTAACAACTCTAGACCCGACCCGCCTTGTATACTTTGACAAAGCCGCAGACTTACAGATAATACAAGACGAATGGAGACTGGTAGTCTACTACAACATGTCAACTTACTGGAAAAGTACTTCTGCCGTTGAACAATACGTCCAGCAATTACACGGACTTTGTCAACGAAATATAGCGTACTTGACTATATCCACACAACTCGAGCACGAACTAAACGAGCTCAAACACTACAACGAAGTACTACAATCCGACCACGGAATACGTAGCAAGCGAGGTCTCATAAACGGAATTGGGAACATTGCCAACTCTCTATTTGGAGTACTTGATGACAAATTCGCCGAAAAATACAACAACGACATCAAACTACTGCACAGCAATGAAGACCACTTGTACAAGCTGAACAAACAACAGACTTCAATAATCGAAGGGGAATATAACCTTCTGAAGAGGAACGAGCAAGTAATGAACCGGCAGTTCATTGTCATCAACAAAAGTCTCAGAGACTCGCTCCAACAACTGAAAACCGAACAAGACCAAGCAACGTTCCTTACTGCTACTGCACTTGCCGCAAACATGATGGTAACAAACTTGCGGAGAATACAAGACATGTTGATCAGCCTAGTTACAGATCTTCGTCACGGCAAGGTCGACACCCACCTGTTGAAACCCGATGCATTCGAAAAACAGTTGAACATCATATCAGGACAAGTCCCAAAAGGATTATCTCTCCCTTGCTCAAACAAGCTCAAGTGTACCCGGGAAATGTATAAACTAGCAAGTGTGCAAGGAAAACTAATCGAAGACTTCATCATATTCGAAGTAAAAATCCCGTTAGTAGCAGACGAACAGTACGAACTAACCGAAGTCATCCCAATCCGCAACATAAAGGGAACCTCCATGATTAACATAATACCAACAACCAAATACATAGCCGTTAACTTGAAGCTAGACATGATGATACCACTGGATCAACAACATCTTTCATCGTGCGAACAAGTAAACACAAATCAGCTGTTGATATGCAACCTTGACCTACCTATATACAGTATAAAAACAGCCACAACAATGTGCGAAGCAGGCATAATAAACAATCGAGGAGTAACAACCTGCCGCACTAAGGTATCGAATTGCAGCAATGACTGGAAAAAACTGCACAGTAAGGGAGCTTGGTTGTTCACGTGTTGCGAGGAATGCACTATGCGCATTTTCTGTCCTGCGGGAATTACGTCACAGACACTACAAAATACAGGCATCATCACCTTAGCTACCGGTTGCATGATGCGCGGCGATAAACATCTGATTCATGCACATTACAAAATGCAAAGCACCATGGAATTAGGAAATGAGCAAGAGATCTACGTACCAGAGATAAATCTAAACGAACTACTAACAAACAATAGTCAAATTACAAATATAACAAATATGGAACTTGAAACACATGAAGAACAACTAAAGAGTCTTAAGAGAAAAATTGAGCTGGTTAAAGAACAACAGGACATACAAATGGTTAATTCGGTGGAGGCGGAGCAACATCACTACGTCCTGTACGGCGGTATGATAACCTGTGCAACAATATTCAGCATATGGGTATGCGTCCAAATTAAAGCACGCTGTCTCCGTACACCTCAAGGAAACAGAACAGGAACGCAGGCGCACAAGGAAGAGATTGAGATGGCCCCAAGTCCTACTGAACGGTATCTCCCTACGGAGGGACAAGCAAAGGCAGACACCCCGGATCTAGAAGAGGTCACCAGACATCTTCCTAACAGCAGCAAGGTGGATCGCGAAACGTCGCCAATGACAGTTAGCGACGGACATAGAACCTTCCAATAACTTTCTTTACATATTTTACTTACCCTTGGATAATGCATTTTACTGAACATTTGTACTTTTATAGTCGGCAGGATGTACGAGCATCGCCACATGATATTTATTGTTTTAGTTTTTACCTGATCAAGCAGTTGCTAATTCACCGATTTATGTACATTCGCTGACTAAGCTATTACGCCCGCCACAAGCCACCTACTTTTGGCATTATATAATTTGTTGTTTTATTAAATAAATGGTCAATCATTATCGGACACAACACAGTGATTTTATTTCCTGTACACATCCCGAGTGATTCATCCACCTACATTCTACATCTCAGTGTGCGGAGCTGCTGCCCGTACAAAATCATTAAAAGTCAGCTATCGTCCCCTTAACGTTGGAAAACTTTGAAAGTTAAATGATTAATTTTCGATGTCCTGTTAATTATTGGTGAAAATACTTTGGAAATAAATCTTTGAAATATAGTTTGAATCTCGAATAAAACTTGATACATATCTTCCGACCCCCGCGCGTATTTACGCTTGCACTCATCGACATTTGTACAGAGCTACACTCTATAGGCCGAGTCACGGTTTGCCCACCACTGGCCTAGTGGTGTGACCGTCAGACTGCCAAGTCATACGTCTCTAGTTCGAACCCAAGGCACGCACCTCTGACTTTTCGGATTCATGTGCGTATTGTATAATTATCACTTGCTTCAAAAACGGTGAAGGAAAACATCGTGAGGAAACCGGCATGCCTGAGAGATATTTCTCGACGGCATGTGAAGCCTAGTCAGAGGCCCATGGGCGGCGTAAAAACTCTGACACCAGGTTAGTCACTAACCATCTGAAAAAGAAATAAGAAGTAAGAATAATACGTGGTGAACCTCCATTACATACCGAGACTCCTCCGTACCTCGGAAAGCACGTTAAGCTGTTGGTCCTGGTTGTCATTCGTGGATCTTTGACAGTCGTTACGGGTCGGCAGAAGCCCAAAAGGCAGTCTTACCAAGGGGTATCATGTTACCTAGTAACTGGGTGGTGGAGGTCAGATAAGCAGTAGCTCCATGTAAAATACAGATGTTCAGCTGCATCCGTTTAAACTGAAAGCCGATCCCAAAATAAAGAAAAATTAAAAATATTAAAATTGTATTCTGCACAAACTAAACGCACAGTACAAAAAAAAAATACAAAAATACACATATTTACAAATTAGCCAAAAGCCTCGTATTCAGCATTTAAAACTACATACATAACATCACGCCTTGTTTCCCCGAAGGGTTGGGCAGAGGTGTCCCTGTTGCAGGTACACCCACATTTCGCCTGTTATGTTTAAGTCCCATGTAATAGGGGGCGAGCCATCAACCGGGCACAAATCCAGACTCCGAACTGCTGTTCAAAACTAATAAAAGTTTAACAAATTTTGTCTATTGCTTGATGTCAGTGCTAGAGACCAAAGACAATTTACAATTGCTTGCGTAATATTATATTTATCAAATGGAAACAAATAAACGATCAAAACATAAACAAGATGCCGATTGTTGAGTGGAAAAGTATGTAAAAAAAAAACGTGTGGCACTCGGGGACTGCCGCGGTAAAGCTATTGCATAGCATTTGTAACCTCCATACTGCCTATTTGTCAACGCTACACTTGGGATGACGACGTGATGACATAAAACAAAAATTACGTTCCCATGACAACATCACGTTGTCATGGGAACCGTCATTACATGGTAGGCGGAGTGGGGGGTGTTAGGTTTTATTTTCGTTACGGAATTTCTTGATTCGGTCGCCGCGCTCAAAGCCCGCGATAAAAGCTATGCAATAGCTTAAAAAAAATGTAGATTTATAATAGTTGTGAAAAGGCTAAGTAGATTAATATGCACTAAAGCTACGGCACTGCAATATTACGTGCTACGAAAATAGATTCATTCGCTTTTATTGTAGACCTCTGCTACGAAAGAGTTGCTACGAACTACGACTTCGGCTACGCGAAAACTCGTAGCCTTTATCTTTTTGCTCCCAATTATTAATATCTTTCAAGTAAAAACACCGTGTCAATGACCGTTGAGTTTGTTGAATGAAACAAAAACAATAATTGGACTTGTATACAGCGTGTATTAGAAATGTGTGTTCATATTTAAGGTATTATTGTGAATGTGAAGACTATATGGGTCATTCCTTTTTGTTTTGTTTTTTTCTCAGTTAGTTCTAATCATGGTCTGACAGTTTGAGTAATTTATGTAGCCTACACAAATGTCCTTTTTAGGGTTCCGTAGTAAACAAGGAACCCTTTAAATTGCTAATTTTCGTTAGAGTCAAGTGTCCCCCAACCTGTACCGGCTTAATGGTTGGTTTTGGGTATGTGAAAAAAATCACAACAGTAGTTTATATAACGAAATTAAAAGGAAAACTATCACAGCTAAGTAGGCTCTACAAGTTAACGAGTAATAATTGACCAACTTAACTTTGCAGTTGCAAAAACATGTTTTATCATACATTCCGTATGGGGGAACATATTTTTCAACTAGAAAGTTAAGTTTGTTTTTGGGATAAATTCATCCCAACTACGGAACCCTTCATTGTGCGTGGTCCGACACGCACTTGGTCGGTTTTTTGGTATTGTTCGTCGAATCGTTGAGCTCCTTAAATTCTGAGTTGAGCTGCACGATAACTGTCAAATGTGTGCACTGACTGGACAGGCCCTCTCAATCTGTGTGGCGCTTTCCTCAAAAAACCACGTCAGACACCAATCCACATGGCCTTCACATGATCTGATCAAGATTATGTCTCGACTTTAAAAGAGACTGTGACCTCTGAGTTTGTTTCGGCCTTTCTTCTCAGAGTAGTCAGATAGGAAACGCCGACCTCATCTAGTTTTTAAAATATTATTGACGTGTAAAAGTGTTTGTATAAACTTACAGAAATAAAATCATTTATCATTTAAGGGTGTGGTGGGTACACCATCAAACTGAACAACTTTTTCCATAGGACCAATATCGTAATGGCGAAAAAATATTCATCTGTCCCATACATTTGGGTCGAGTACCGATATACGCGATAGCGGTAATTGTTCTACCGTGAAGTTTTCTTAGATTTTTTAAGTGAAAACTTCTTTGGGCGCGTTGGGCATTTCTGAGATGGGAAAAAACAATTGAACTCGCAACACCGTTATCGACACCTCATTTTTGTAAACGCAATTGTGCTCTTTATTTGTATTTTGTTACGGATCAATGTTCTATGCAAGTATTTTTAGTTTAAAGGTATTGGAAGTTTTTTTTTTTGTAAACCAGATTGTGCTCTTTATTTAGATAAGGTTACGGACCAATGTTCTATACCAGTATTTTTCTTCCACCAAGGCGATCTTGTTCAAGTTTTCACTTCTGTCGGCACTCCCGAAGTGCCACTGTTTTTTTTTTTGTTAGAGTCTCACCCCTCTGCACGAGGCTTCAATCTGACCACACATTTCTGATACGGGCTGTATAGGTAGGTACCTAATTCCTAATTAGTAATTGCTTTCCGCTAAAACACCTACGACAATATCAAATAGCGTCAACCATTATCGAAAATATTAAACAAATATGTACATAAATGATATTAAATCAGTTGTTAGATACCCATTTTGATACCTAATAATAATTAAAGGTTGAACGAACTAACCAAATTGAAGTTTGACGTTTTTATTAGTTACTGAACATAACATAATATCACGCCTTTTTTCCCTGATTGGCTAGGCAGAGATGTACCTACAGTGGTGCCGATTCTCGTGTGCATAAACTTAACTAAAGGAGACGTTTCATTTTTGTATGGGACTCCGGCCATAACATGTACACTTCAGAAAACCTGGGAAACGAACTCCTAAATACAATGAAGACTGTTTTTTTCCATAATATCTAATACTTTTTGGGCACAAAATAAAAACCGAAAATGTTTGACGTTTGTCAGGAGAAATACGATTATCGACAGCTAGCCATTTTCGTCCAGAAGTATCTACAACTCTACAATCCACAAAAGCAGTTTTTTATTTTTATGATTAATCATACTTTTTAATTAATCAAAAAAGTTGTATAAGATAGCTATCTTATTGTAGTACTGAAATACACGCCTTTCTTATTTATTTGAATAACGCCTACATTATATTATTTTGTTAAAATGTAACATGATTTCTGGACGAAAGCAGTATGCAAGTAAAACGACGCCATGATGAATAAAATATGGTAATAATTTGCTAAACTATTATTTTCTGTGCCGAAGTAATCAGAGGAATAAACAGGAAAGAATATTTTTCCTCAATTCGTGGAATTTTTTCCTTTTTTTTCATTAACGTACACTTTATGGCCGAAAATGAAACATCTCCTTTAAGTTCAGTGCATTTTTTTCTTTCTATTTCATTAAGAAAAGAACAGAAGATAAATTTTAGTTTAGTCCTGTCAAATTAATCAGCGCTTGACGTAAATTGACGTAATTTTAGTTGGCTAGTTTTTAATCACGTCTAAACTTGTATGGAGTAGTGACAGGCCCTGATTATTTTGACAGGACTAAACTAAAATTTATCTTCTGTCCTTTTCTTAATGAAATAGAAATAAAACGATGCACTGAACTTAAATTTAGTTTAGTTTGTGAACAAGGGAATCGGCACCACTACACCCACATTTCGCCAGCTATGTTTAAGTCCCATGTAATAGGGGGCGAGCCTATTGCCATCAACCAAACACAAATCTAGACTCCGAGCTGCTACTGATAAATTCCAGATGCATAACGCTTTACCCGACTTATGAATCGAACCCAGGATCTCACGTTCAGCAGTAGCGCCTTCGATCACTAGAATAGAAAATTTAATGAATGATACGTTAGCGAAAAACTTAAAATAATTGCGTATTTTTTTTTAATTTTTTTTTTTTTTTAATGCACTCGCGTTTATGCCTGCGGATAATTTTCTGTGTTATTTAATCATATTTATTCATATAATTGGTTGTATAGTAGCATTATATTCTAAGTACTATTTGTTTTATATTATTATTTATTTATATTTAATTCATTAAACCTATCTTGGTTTCCGTACGATTTTTTCGGGTGACCACTGAAAATCAGCGCTGTGCTGTGGGTCCCCCATAGCACTGCATCATGCTGAGTGGAAGCCTTCTTGTCACAGCCATGACGTGCCAGCAGTTGCCGCATATTTCTATTTGTGCTCGTTATTATATTTAAATGTATTGTTTTATTTTATTGTATTGTTCTCTTTTTTTATGCACGTGTGTCTGTGACAATTAAACTTATTTTTCTTTCTTTTTTATTAAATTGTTGTTTTCTCAGTTATTTTACAAACTGACTGATAACGCTTAGTGATAAATTGTTTTATACTTAAATAATTATATTACACCATCAGCAGGTGTTAAGATCTAAACTAGTAATTAATAATAGTGATTTGCTTTGTAAAATATATCTAGTTCTAGTTTTAACATAAATACATCTTATGACACTTGGCAATACTGTACCTTCCCATTAGTGAAACAATTTTCGGAACTGAATCAGTAGTTCCGAAGATCACATACGGCACATACAAACTCACAATACCCTTTATACACAACTCTTTATAATATGGTAGAAAGATTATCTTATATATAAAATTCTCGTGTCACAATGTTAGTTACCTTACTTCTCCGAAACGGCTTTACTGATTTTTACCAAATTTTATATGCATATTCAGTAGGTCTGAGAATCGGCTACTATCTATTTTTCATACCCCTAAGTGATAAGGGTTGTCCACCCCAAACAAATAATTGGCAAAACAACGTTTGCCGGGGTCAGCTAGTAGATTATAGAAAGATCGATTTGTTGACGTCACAAATCACGAAATTTGATATTATTAGAATATTGTTTGACTGTTTCTTCGATGTCAGATATTTGTGCTGCTACTTATTGTATATACCTTTCACAAATGATTACATAGATTTGCTGTCATCTTGACGAAATGAAAAGTTTACTTCTATAAGTGAATCTTTTAAGAATGCGGCGACGCATGAATTGTCCATACAAACGTAGTACTTACATAAATCATTTGCAATTTGAGCATATTTCCACCATATTATGTTGATATTCGGATTGAGACAGTATTTATCTAGGCTCCTACGTCTTTTTATTTTCAAAAACTTACCTTTAAATGAAGTGTAAGGGAAATTGCATTTCGTACATTTTTACAGCGTAAATGACATGTTTTCATATTGTTTAATCTCTATTATAAACAACAATATTTGTAATATTGTTTCCGCAGAAGCATAGTTTATGTTATCAAGTTACAAATTATCGAAAAAAAAAATGGAAATACATTAAGTTTTCATTCATAATTTTTTGTATTACGGAACACATCTAAATTTATCATAAATTTTCGAAAGCTAGTAGTACTATCGCGTCAAGCAATAATTGTCAATGTGTACGTGGTAGTATTGCTCACTGTAGGTGTATATCGCTCCGACAGGCACTCATACTAACGCAACGTGCTTGGAATTGAATTTTGCAAACATCTCGATTTGTAATTGCGAGCCGTGTCGCCGGCCTCTTAAGACACTTTTACAAGACAATTTTTTGGTCAATATTTTAAAACTAATTGGCGCCGGCATTTCGTAGCTGACTGATCCCTGAGAAGAAATGTCGAAACAAACTCAGAGTAATTGTCTCTTTTAAAGTCCAAACATGTACAAGATTTTATGTGAGTCTAACAATGCATTTCTGGAAGGGCCTTTTTAAGAAAGAGCCATTGCAGTTTTGAGTTGGCCTGTCCCGACAGACGGCATGCATGTATCAGTTATTCAGTTATCGTGTAGCTCAACACTGTATAGAGACACGACGCTACCAGATCTGCAGGACATTTTCATAGACCACATAAAAAATACTCAAAACCTCCAGATAGTTATAAAGTCATGTATTTATACTATCTAACCTGACGACAGATAATAATGGATGAATCATGAAATCAGATATTTTTGCCAAGCTGTCCTTGGTAACATATTTACGCTCATAATTATATGTAGGTACACGTGTTTTTCAAAACTAAATAATATTTTTCATTAATTTGAGAACTTAGGGAGATATGGATTTATTTATAATTTGTTTTAACAAGTTTGAAAGTTAAGATTTAGCTATGATAGAGAAATAAGGAAAATGATTAAGGTTTAGGTATAGATCGACTATTTAGATTTGACTCATACGTACATATTATACAGGTTGTTCCAAAGGTGTGTCACAGTGTCGTCTTCAGTAACAAACTGACTTTTCCGTTTTAAATTCCGTTTGAAGGTAGACAGTGGTTGACTTGGTGGTAAGTCTGACAACTGGACTTACCAAGGGACTAGACTTTATATCCCCTCGCTCGGTACCGCCGGCGTTAGGGTAGGGCGCGCATGGGCACCCGCCCAAGGCGCCAGACATAAAGGGGTGCCCAACGCGAATCACAGGTCTTTTATTTCTCTATCTTTTCTGTTATTTAGCTCTTTTTACCCGACTGCGGGATAGCAAAGACAGGGTTGTTTTTCTCTAACTTCTCTGTACAAGTCGACAACGTTTAGGTACCATTTCTATATGAATAGGCCAAAGAAAAGACGCAGCGGGATGCTAAAAAATGTTGAGCTCGCTCTCTGAAGTCTGAATTCTCAAACTTTTCTGCATAAAAGAGAAAAAGATTGTGTGGTTTTATGAAACCACGGTAAAAGTGAAACTTCTATAGGCGCCGCCATATTGGCCTTGGCTGCTCTGACGAGCGCCTTTCACTTTATCCCTACTCCGCGGCCGACCGTCACGCGACATACAACACAGACGAAAAAGTTTGAGACGATGTAACAAAAGTTTCACTTTAAAAATCCTAAGTTTTCCGTGGCTGAAATTTTTGAGCTTTTCGGCATCCTGCATTTTCCTATTCTTCAAACTGGAACAAAAGCAAAAAAAATCGCCCCTCTACTCTCCAAGAATGGTAAGGGGCGCCACAGAAATCTCGCCCGGGGCGCCGGATTTGCTAAAACCGGCACTGTCTGACAACTAGACTTACCAAGGGGTATCGTGTTGCCCAGTAACTGAGTCGTGGAAGTCAAATAGGCAGTAGGCAGTAGCTCCATATAAAATACCGGTATACAGCTGCATCCGGTTAGACTGGAAGTCGACCCCAACATAGTTGAGAAAAGGAAGTAGTTTGATTTTGGTAGAAAATTTATTACAATAACAAAAAGACTAACTTTGTACGCCTGACGAATGTTTTCACAGATGGTCACATGTCACGGAAAATTGATCATAATTAATTGGATTCATTTTATTATGTGTTTCGGCAAATTCTAAAATATTTTCCATGAATTTTGAATAATTAAGAAACCGGCGCGTGTATAGGTGGCCGAAGCAAATGATTAGGTATGTGAGGATCGTAGCAGGTGGCGTTTGTAGTTTCTGTTTACCCCAATGGGAAAATGGCGTGAGGCTTATAGGTATCAAGGTAGGTGGAAATTAGGCGTTATCTATATTTATATTAAAATTAAATGCTGTTCGTTGTTAAGCGCATTACTTGAGAACGAATGGATCGAGTTGGCTATTTTTTGTTTAAGGTTTTTATGCAAAAAAAAGGAAAATTTTCGAATTCGGGAAAACTGAACGTCCTTTTTTCTGTGGGTTTTTAAATGAATTATTTTTTGCACAGGACATCGTCTGTCGCGTCAGATAGTACCTAATAAAATAAATTTTATTTGTCGAAACAGTAAAAATATACCGATTTTGTAATATAGTATTAATACCTAATGTAAAAAAAAAAACAACCGACCTCCAAAAAAAAACACTACAAAGTGAAAAATAACTTTAATTTCGGAAGTCGGTGTCTTGGGTTTTGTATTTTCGTTTTTTGCCACCGACTTCCGAAATTAAAGTTATTTTTCACTTTGTAGTGTTTTTTTTTGGAGGTCGGTTGTTTTTTTTTTGTAAAAAGTTTTTATTTTTCACTTTTTAGTTGTGGTACCTACCCCACACACATTCGAATACCACTACCTGCTACCAGTGACAGAAACTTATCATATCATCTACATAAAAAGTGGAAAAAAAAACGTATTTTGTAGCTAACTCAAAAACTATCCAAGCAAAGTTAATAAAATTTATATGGGACCAATTCCAGAGCACACCCTTTCAAACAAAAAAAGAAATTTTAAAATCGGTCCACAATTGACGGAGAAATCGGTGGACATACATAAAAAAAAAAAAAAAAAACATACGCGACGAACATATAACCTCCTCCTTTTTGGAAGTCGGTTAAAAAGAGGATTAAAAAAAAAATTGTAGCGATGTAGTTGCTGTTTCTGCCCGTTCATCTCCATAGCCAAAAGGAAACAAAAAAAATGTTGTCTTTTTCTTTGTGAGTTTTAGCTTTTATGTGCCTCTTGAAATTATATTTTATTAATAAGGCAAAGGTACAAATAGACAGAAGCGGACTTATAACTGCCATGGCCTATGCAGTTTCGCCAGTTATGTTTTAAGTCCCATGTAATAGGGGGCGAGCCTATTGCTATCACCCGGGCACAAATCTAGACTCCGAGCTGCCACTGGGAAATCTCTGATAGAAAGTTCCAATGACACTTTTCCCGACCGAATCAAATCCAGGACCTCATGCTCAGCGGTAGCGCTTGGGACCACTAGACTAACGAATCAGTGCATGGACATTTTCTACCAGTCAAACTGGGTAATACAGAAACAAAAAATCAATCTGCCTAGCCTTTTCCCACCTATGTTGGAGTCGGCTTCCAATCTAACCGGATGCAGCTGAATACCGAATTTTACATGGAGCGACTGCCTATCTGACCTCAAGGGCGGATCCAGGGGGGGTCCATGGGGTCATGACCCCCCCCTGGGCTGTGTCTAGGTCGACCTCTGATTTTTTTTCTAATTTCACTGATAAATTTAAACTTAAATATTTCGTATGATGTTGCTACGTGTGTTTGCCACACATGCGCGAACAACACGCATAATAAGACTATGTGCTGTTATAATAATTATATGATGATGAACCGTGGAATTTTCTGCCGGCTCTTCTCCATAGGAAACGACCAAATGGAACCCTTTTAGGTTTATCTGAAGCTAGCAACTACAAGTAGGTAGTAATTAAATACCCCAGAATAGTGTCAAGACCAACCACCTAGGGTGGGTCCTGGCGGCCCCCAAATCTTAAGAAGTACTTTATTAACGATATCCCGAACACGGTCAAAATATATTCAGTTAGAATCAGTTTAGAGTTGGAAGCTGAGGATGAAAATTTTCCTTTTTATATCCTCATACTTCCTGCATAAGTCGACAAAGGAACTCTTATTTATAAAATGACTTTAAAAAAAATACCTTATATAAACAAGGCGGTGTAAAAATTTTCGAGCTCGCTGCGCTCGCTCTCGAGTTCTACATTCTTCTAACTCTCAAACTTGTCAGCATAAGTCTACAAAGCAACTCTTATTTCCGTAAGGATGTTCAATAGAAACCTAACCGGGAATTCCGAGACGAGTCGCAAAAAAATTCGAGCTCGCCTTGCTCGTTCCCCTACATTCTTGCTGTTCATAAATAGCCTATTGAGGCGAAAATGCAACTTCCTGAAAAAATATCATGCTGGTTGCGAGATCCATGGTGTAAGTAGATTATAATTACGTACGTTAAAAATACTTGCTTGTTTTGCTGTCATTATATTTTTTTTTTGCAAAATGTTACTAGTTAACCTATAAATTTCAAAGACATTCATTCCTCATTTTGTTTTGCCGCCCCGGGCTCCCGACAGGCTTAGTCCGCCACTGATTGGTGACTGGACCACGACTATGTGACCCCCCCTGTCTCGAAGGCTGGATCCGCCCTTGTCTGACCTCCACAACCCAGTAACTGGGCAATACGATACCCCTTGGTAAGACTGGTTAAAATACGATTTACTTCGACTTTTCCCACGTGTTTAGACCACCCTGTGCATTTTCGGGTGTTTACCAAAAGGTTATAATCAGTGTTATCATAATAACAATAAGATAATCCACATTAATTATCTTCTTATCGAACTACAAGTATAGTGCCGACTCTGATTTGCAGTGTAGTTACCTGGCGAGTCCTTGTTGAAAAAGGCGTAGCTCTTCCCAGCAGTGAAGGGTTACAGGCAGACGAAGAAGTTATATCAGGTAAATAGGTAGGGGTATTATTTCTCCATTTTACTTTTTTCATAGTTATGATAAAAAAAAAATCTCCTGTTTCATAGAAAAGTGCAATACCTACGCCGTCAAAATGTCAAAACGTCTGATTTTTTTTAAACATTTTATTTTTTTACGAAATTTACTGACGAAAAAACATAAAAATATACAGGGTTGCAGGGACATCGACGCGAAAACAGTTACCATGGGATTCAGTACATGATTATGAACCCCCCTTTTTTTTTTTTTGGGTGGGAAATCATCAAATAACTTCTCCCGCTCTGGGCGGAGCGGGAGGGCGTGTCAGACTCTTACTGACTAAAACCCACCCGTGTTCCTTCAGTTGCCGTGTTGCCAGGGGGCCACGATTTCCCTATCGGTTTTCTTCGAACCCCCGGATTATGAACCCCCCTGCGTTGAAATTTTTCGTCGGTTATTAAAAAAAAATTACTGTATCGTAGAAAAGTGTAGGTACCTACAAGGTCAAAATGTATGGAACAGCTGATTTAAGACTGGTTGTCAGACTTTCTGGCTTGTAACGACCCGTAATAACTGTCACAGATCCATGAATGACAGCCGGGACCAACGACTTAACGTGCTTTCCGAGGCACGGGCGGAGGAGTCTCGCTATGTAAAGATGATGGTTAGCCATCCAAGGACCAACCCTGGCAAGCATAGCTTAACCGGAAGAATCGACCCGTGCGGCTGTTATTAGTTAGGTACGAGCTCCTCGACTGAGCGTGACTTGAAATTATGAGTTTATAAAACACGGCTTGGGCGGGGCATCGCCGTGTCCTCGTGGAGGCGATCGGCGGCGGTGATCTCTCGCGTCCGGCCCTGGTTCAGGCTATGGTACGGAGCGAGAGAAAATGGGAAGCCGCGAAGGAGGAGGCGGAACGCGTGAGGGAGAGGCAAATTTCTCGCCCTCGTGCCCCTAACCGCCGCAGGAGGAGACGCCCTGGGCGTCGGGAATCGCAGGCAGATTTCCGGCCACCGTAGGCGCGAGCTTGCGGACGGTGAGCAATGGGTAGCTCGCCGGCCGATAAGGACTAGGCCCGAGTCGTCGGTGCGTTGTGTTCCACACGCGCCTCAAAGAGATGTCAGCAGAAGTGATGAGGTCCGCTAGGGTCGATGCCTGCCGGTTGCGACGAAGTCCGAAAGGGAGGTCATGGAACCGGCAACATGGCAACTGAAGGAACACGGGTGGGTTTTAGTCAGTAAGAGTCTGACACGCCCTCCCGCTCCGCCAAAAAAATGGTGGCAGAGACATCGACGCGAAAACTGTTACCATGGATTCAGTACATGATTCTGAACCCCCCTGCGTTGAAATTTTTCGTCGGTTATTTTATTATTTCAGCTGTTCCATACATTTTAATCGCGTAGGTACACTTTTCTACGAAACAGTAGATTTTTTAAAATTACCGACGAAAAATTTCAACGCAAGGGGTTCATAGCCATGTACTGAATCCATGGTAACCGTTTTCGCGTCGATGTACCTGCAAACCTGTATATTTTTTGTTTTTTCGTCATTAAATATCGTTACTCATCATATCTTCGTAGTACCCTGTATGTTGTGGTCGGCTTTAAGTTTAACAGATTTCAAGCAAAATAATAATGGACGGATGGCGACAAAGATTTTGTATCCATCTGAGCTTGAATTCTCTTTACAAATGAATAGAAATAATTCAATCAACTTAGCCTATTGCAGACACTGCTGGACATTAAATAGGCCTCTCCCAGGCTGCGCCACAACATCCTGTTCACCGTCCGTACCCAGTCTACCCTAGCCACCTTCTTAAGGTCGTCGGTCCATCTAGCTGGGGGGCGTCCCACACTACGCTTGCCGATACGCGGTCTTCACTCCAGGACTCGTCTGCTCCACCGGCCATCGGTCTTTTGACAAACATGGCTAGACCACTGCCACTTAGTTTGCTTACTACGCTGCAAGAATTAATTGACCAGCGAAAAACATGTTCAAGCCAAAGCCAAGGCTATTTTTCAATTTCCCAGTTCAGAAGTTATTATTTTCCCACATGAGGAAAAAGCATGTAAAACCAACAAAGCCCCATCTACGTAAACAAGTATTTGAACAATATAATAATGATGTGTTCAGGTGTCGAAAGAGACAATTGTTATGCTAATTTTTGAACACAAATACTTGTATTGATATTATTAAATGCCATGTACGAGGTAGTTCGTGTGGAAGTTAGTCTCATCGCCGGGGTTAGCATAGGCAGTGCAGTGAACATAGGTCTGTATCTAATCTAAACCTATATAAATTATAAATTAAAAAGTCACTTTTCGTGCCAGTCTGGTGGTGCGTTGTACATCTAAACTACGCAACTGAATTTGATGCTGTTTTTACCATCATTTAGAGAATTTATTCCAGAAGGTTTATGTATAATTACATTGATATTAAAATGTGTGTGTCATAAATAAATGTCGATGTTTTGTCAAGTTGTAGAAACCGTGCGAAGCAGGAGCAGGTTGCTAAATTATTGGAACTTTTGTAGTTATACTGGTACGTGTGTTTCCCACTTGCGCCTGCTGTTCTTAAATCAACTTCAACCCTTCCCTTACTTAAAAAATGTACGTCGTAGAACGTCACTTCAGCCCTGGGCCTCAAGTCTGCTATTAGAATAGTGTCAGAATGGTCTATCATTGATTTCATATTTGTTGATTTTGACATGTTTGGTAATCTACTAATATAATGGCGTCATTATGACTTTCCAATGGTCAGCCACTGACACTCCATTGAAAGAAATGGCACTTGTTGGTAATCTCGTACATAATGACAAATGAATGACTGACTTAGGCGGTATCATGGGTCGTATTCTACGACAATGCCATTATAACACAATTCTATTACGAGACCATTGACCGACCAATGATTGACCATTATGAATTTAGCAGATTACGAATTTTTAGCAAAATGACAATGGGATCGTGTTTTAATGATGAATTTTTAAAAATAGCAGACTTGGGCCCCTGGACGCAAACGGGTTGAAAAGTTCCCAGTCCAACTGGGAAAGTGGGAAACCTTTATTATAAAGCAGTGTATCTATTAGATACGCCATTTTTTTTGAAACGACCTATTGCAACCACGCACCTAGCTTCTGACGTTTCTTAAGTCACGTATGCAGGTTTATGTCAAAATAATTACTTAAATTCGACAACTAACTGCAACTAGGATGGATCTTAGAAATGAAATTCAAATGTCTTAAATTCGATTTCGTTGGTATATACAGGGTGTTTGGCAGAACGTTGAACATACGAAAATGGTAGATAGGTGGGGTCATCTGCTACTTACTCAGCCCTAATTTATTTGGCCCTGGCGCCCTGGATATTAAATTTTTTTTTGACTTTCTTCTAGTTTCACAACTTTCTTAACTTTAAAGTGTAATTTTTATTAAAAAAATGGGTGAAACAGGCATTTTTTTTTAAATCTTTAATATTGGCAGATTCTTATAACAGAAAGATGTAAAAATACTTAAATCCTAATTTCAACCTGCATTAAAAAAAATATCCAGGGGGCCAGGGCCAAATAAATTAGGGCTGAGTAAGTAGCAGATGACCCCACCTATCCACCATTTTCGTATGTTCAACGTTCTGCCAAACACCCTGTATAGTCGAGATGGTGGGTGATCCTTCAACTTTTAAATAGAATAAAGGATATGAATTACAGATTGTGGTATAATTGTTAGTTTGTTTGTAAAGTGGTGATCTAAAGAAAAGAAAGAAAGATAATAACGTTTACTTATTTGCGGTAAACATGACGCAAAGAAAGAACACAACACAAAAAAGAACAAGTTGAGGGGAAATATGCACAATCTCAAAAAAATCTGTGTTGGAACTGATCAGCTATCTAATTGTGTAACTAACACATTTTCGTAGATAATTAAGACTAATCTGTTTCTTTTTGACAGTTCAACAACATTCATTGCGTTGTTTACGTTGTAGAGCAGATTTTTTTTCGAACTTATGAAGCAATGGATTAGCAATCTGTTTCAAAATGATTCAGATTGTGATTGATCGATCGTGTATCGATTTCACTAATAGAAAGCTATACCATTGTCAAGTACGATAAGAATTGATTATTATTATTTTTCTTTCAGAAATGAATTTCATCTTCGTTTTATTATTTTGGTTGATGAACTACTCAACAGCTCAAGATGCCGACTGCGATTTCTATGACAGTGTAAGTATTTCCTTAATTATTTTTATCGCTTTGATTTTTTTTTAGTGAAGCGAAACAAGTTATCTCCAGCTCCAACTGTATTAGGTTCAGCTTCCAGTCTAACCGGGTGCAGCTAAATACCAGTATTTTACAAGGAGCGACTGTCTATCTGACCTCCACAACCCAGTTACCAGGGATGTAACGGATATCCGTATCCGCCATACATTTTGATATCCGCAAAATATCCGCTTCCTCAACTTTTGATTTTAAAAGCTCCGCATCCTCATAATTTCTATGGGGATGTGACCCCACGTTGTTCGCTCTAATAGTGAATTTTGTTAAACTCGCTTCGAGCTAATGTGCGGGCCGGAGTGTGAGTGACGCGTTCCTATTGCCTGAATTCGCAGTGTCCCTGTCCTATGACAGACGATCGGCCGCACGTGGCAGTGGTGGCATAATTGTGGGTCAGGTGTCAAAACAAGGGCTATTTTTCATACGACATCTGCATCCGCACCCTCATCCGCATCCTCAATAAGGAATTTTCCAATATCCGTATCCTCATCCGCATCCTCAAACCCGATTATCTCGATATCCTCATCCGCATCCTCATCCGCTATACGACATCCGTTACAACCCTGCCAGTTACTGGTCCAACTGTATATTAAAATCAGGTAAAAGATTGTCGTGGTTTGATTGGTTACCTACTCTTATTTCAGTCAGCAATCACAGCAGATAACGTGGGTTTGACAATGTTTTATCTTGTCAACATATTGTAGATCAATTTTTTTTATTGTATGAACTTTTTATCTGAACTACTATTACAAAGATAAACGATTTGTATTTTTGGAGTGAAAACTTCTTTAGGCGCGTTGGGCATTTTTGAGATGGGACTAAACCATTGATTTCGCGACACTAGTGCCGATTTCCTTGTTAACAAACTAAACTAAATTTAAGTTCAATGTATCTTTTTCTTTCTATTTCATTAAGAAAAGGACAGAAGATAAATTTTAGTTTAGTCCTGTCAAATTTATCAGCGCTTGACGTAAATTGACGTAATTTTAGTTGGAAAGTTTTAATCACGTCTAAACTTGTATGGAGAGTGACAGGCGATGATTAATTTGACAGGACTAAACTAAAATTTATCTTCTGTCCTTTTCTTAATGATATAGAAAGAAAAAGATGCACTGAACTTAATTTTAGTTTAGTTTGTGAACAAGGGAATCGGCACCACTGTAACGCAATTTACCGACATCGTGGAGTAAAAGACATCAAAGCGTTGATTACCGCGGTGCCGATTTTTTTCAAGTGTGCGTAGTGCCTATAATACCTTGGGTTACAATTTTCCATTTTAGGTAGAGATCTCTAATTTAAAAAGAAATATAATATAGCCTATGTCACTCGGTAAAGATGTAGCTTTATAATGGTGAAAGAATTTTTTAAATCGGTCGAGGAGTTTTTGATTTAAATTGTAACAAACAAACAAAAAATCTAATCTTTCCTCTTTATTTATAACTAGCGGACGTCACGCGGTTACACCCGCGTAGTTCCCGTTCCCGTGGGAGTACAGGGATAAAATATAGCCTATGAAATGAAATGAAATTGTTTATTCTGTAAATAGGATATCGGAATCACTTTTACACGTCATATATAAAAAAAAAAACTAGATGAGTTCGGCGTTTCCTATCTGACTACTCTGAGAAGAAAGGCCGAAACAAACTCAGAGGTCGCAGTCTGGTTCTTTTTCTTACTCGCTGATAATGTAGTTATCAATTGCTGAAAGAATTTTTCAAATCGGTGCTGTAGTTTTTAAGTTTATTCGTTACATACAAAAATACAAATCTTTCCTCTTTATAATATTATTAGTATGATTAGTATTAGTATAGATATTAGTATAGATATTAGTATAGATATTAGTATAGATATTAGTATAGATATTAGTATAGATATTAGTATAGATATTAGTATAGATATTAGTATAGATATTAGTATAGATATTAGTTTGGATAGTTATGTCGATATTAATTAAAGTTTATTTTTCAGGTTCCGTTGGGTGGTACCCGCTACGTATACAGCCCCAACTATCCTAACTACTACACCCCAGGCAGGACGTGCCGCTGGATCCTAGACTGTCCAGCTGGGTACAACTGTCGCCTGAACTGTCCGGAGATTAGAATACCAAAGGTGAGTTATAGAGAGTTATTATTATGGGAGATAGTGAGAGAGTAAAATGGGGCTTAGGTCGATGGATAAATAATTCAAAGTAACCCTGCTTAGAAACGGTATATACTGCATTGAAACTCTTTCACCGCGCCAATCAAAAGTTTACCTTCTGCTTCCCTAGATGGCGTTGTTAGTTGAGCGCCGATTCCTGAATCGCGCTATGGTTTCGTTACTAGCGAAACATGACTTCCCCGCGTTGATTTTGTTTTATTTGACAGACGGACGGACTTGGGTTCCGTAGTAGGGATGTAGGTTTATCCTATTGTATTTTTGAACAAGGTCGTTATTGCGAAATAACCACCTGTAGATTAGAGATGGGCTAAGTGATGATTTTTCTGTATCAATGACTGCATGACAATGACAAAATCATCAATGATTTTTATTTGAGAATATGATTACGTCACTTGAAATGATTGCGGAACGGCTTTGTGAAATAAACATTAGTGCCTTGGTGCCGATTCTCATGTACACCGCACTAAATTATCACTAAAACTCCTTACGATAGGATCTCGTAAGGAGTTTATCTAACTCTATAGCTTTGAGATTCTTATGAGAATCTCAAAGCTATTCTGCACAATAAATTCTGAAAATTTAAAAATAATTTTGACACATCTAAATCGAATTTGACAATCGCGACTCCACACGTGATACCTATCACGTGAATTCTTTTAGAGCCGGAGGCGCGCAGGGGGCAGCCTCGACGTGTTTTATATGGAATTTTTCACTTTTTGTATGGAAAATAAAAAAAATATCACTTACATGTTGAGTATTACGGGTTTAAGGATTTTATAAATGGGGGTCGAAATTTTCATTATTTTTGTGATTGGACATACCATTTTCGAGATATAAGCAAAATAAACTTTTTTTCCATCTAAAACTAAATATTTGGTGTTACGATATTAATTCTTAATCACTATTTTAGTTCACTAGTTAGCCATATTTCTTATTTCCAAACAGTAATATTGCCAAATTAATCAAAGCAGCTAAATATTTTACAACTATTTGCGAAGTTGCTAACTTTCTGAAAACGCTCTTATTACTTAATAAATATTATAAATAATTAAAAAAAAAAAAAAACAATTTCAGACCAACTAAAATCCATGGAATGTTAGTACTTACAGTAAACTTATAAATCTAGTGTAAGTAGTTAAAAAAACACTATATTCATTATTTCCAATTCTGGGCAAAACGTGAGGAAACTGGCATGTCCTAGAACCAAAAATTCGAAGACATTTGACATCCACAAACCCGCACTGGGCCCGCGTGGTGGAATATAGCCCACTCCCTCTTACAGAGAGGATGCCTGTATCCCAGCAGTGGGAACATTATAGGCTGATTATGCTATGGGTATTAACCCAGTGCTGGACGTAACGCGAATCAGCCTTCCACTACAACCAGGATGCTGTTAATAAAAAGCGCCGCGGCACATCGCTTATAACAATCGCCAAACTGTGAACAATACCAATATACTAGAGTCCGCGCACTACGAAAAAAAATCGTTTTGCGATTACGCGTAGGAATTATGATCATTTGCGATTTTATTTCGCAGTTTGAAAAAATCGCAACGATAAAATTCGTAGTGCGCGCATAGCCTTAGTAGGTACGTCGTGGAAGCAGTCAACAGAGATGTACAAAATAGTTTTAAAAAAGTATTTAAATACAAAATGCAAATAGTTTTCTAATGTACCATTTCAAATGCAAAATACTTTTGCTTTTAGTATTTTAAATACTAAATGCAAAATACGTATTTTCAAAATACTTTATTCAAATAAAATACTTTTAGATGAAAGTTTTAAAAATCCAAAACTTTCTTTTTGATCCACAGATAGCGTGCATTTTGTTTTGTCACTTTGCACACAGACTCTGATTTTTACTCTGGCTATTTGTCGAATCGCTGACCCATTTACATGATTTGAGTGGTAATGTTGGCGAAACTTAGCAGTAGAGTATTTAGCATTTTACAAATATGAAATATATCTCGAAAAGTATTCGAATAAAAACGCAAAATGTTTTATTTAAAGGTATTTAAATACAAAATATGAAAAACATATTTTGCATTTTGTATTTGCATTTTAAATACAAGTTGTAAATAAGTCGCAACTCTGGCAGTCAATGTGTAAAACGAGTAAGTATTTTAAATTTTCAAATCGTTCGAATCTATGCTACCTTTACTCCACATTCAAAGTAGTGAAGAAAAACATCATGAAGAAACGGGCTTGTCCTAGAAACCAAAATCCGAAGACGTGACATCTACCTACCTATGGCCCGCGTGGTAGATTACAGCCCACTATCCCTCTCGAAGAGAGGAGGCCTGTGTTCTGGCAGTGGGAACATTATAGGCTGATTATGCATACTCCCCACGTTCAGTGGCGAATTTGCCCTAAGGCCCAGTAGGCACAGGCCTAGGGCAGCCAGATATTAGTAGGGACACGAAAAAAGTATCGGTACTTTGTGGTATCGAGTACATATCCATTCGCGACCGATACTTTTGTACTCGATACTTTGCATTCGATACTAACTTTTACTCAATGAGTACTTTTTGGCAGGTATCGTATCGAATAAGAAATTAAGTTTTAAATGGGTAATCTTAGAAATTACCCATTTTATTACTACTACTCCTACTAGTATTACCGGCAGTGAACCTGACAGCGATTCTTCTATCGAAACAACATACGATTTCTGGAGTCACCATAAGAAGTTGGCTCACACGAAAAAACAAAACAAAAAACCAAATTTTTCATCTTCATCACAGACTGAAAATAAGGATGAATTAAGCTATTACTTATCTGCACAGGTTTCACCACTTTCCTTAGATCCCTTGAAGCAATGGGAAGACATGAAACTTGTATTCCCAAAATTATACAAATTGTATTTTTGAAATTGTATTTTTCAAATTAAATTTTATTAATTATTTAAATGATTGTACGGAAGAGGAATGGGAACTTTAATTTATATGCCTAAAGTACTAAATAATTTAATTTTATTTCAATGTTATTTTTTTAATTTTAAAGTTACAGCTGTCTTTTTCTATTATTTTATTAAATTTGTGTACCAATACCATTTGTTTTTTCATGTCCTGCCCTACTGAAGTTAAACTAACGTTATTTACTCTCGTGTGTCTCGTGTGTCGTTCTTTTCTCTCTCTATGCGCATTAGGCCTTAAGAAAAGTACTCGATACCTTGAAGTATTGATACTTTTGTTTCGATACTTTTATGAGTATGATACTTTTTTTCGATACTACTCATGAGTACAGTATCGATACTTTCTATTCGATACCGTGTTCCTAGATATTAGGGGCGGCCAATCGTGACAAAAAATTCACTAATGAAAACAAGAAATAATTAAAAAAAAAAAAATTGAAATAATTGAAAACTTTCGCACACATTATGGGGCGGGCCGCACTGCACATATAACCATTTAAACCTGAAATCTCGGAAAATATTGTAAACCAGCAGCTTATTTTTTTTATAAAATAATAGATAAAAATAATATAATGTTAGAGAGTATTATAATAATTAAGAAGATATTTTTTATTTAAATAATTATTTATATTATTAACTAGGTAAATTTCTGAACCGATTTCGATAAAAGTTGGCTATAAAGTAAATTCATTATGTAGTCTATATGATGGGTGCTGAGTAAGGGGCGGCTGATACTTAGGTACTACGTGGCCTGGGGCCTAGGGCGGCCAATACTGCAAATCCGCCACTGCCTACGTTTTGCTAGGCCTACAGGTTTGTTCTAATATACGCTCTGGGGGCCTACCACGAGCTCATAAAGCAGTATTATTTCAATATTACTTCAGTGGGAGAAAGAGATGGAGCTATGCGTCCCTGTAGAGCTTCATCTCTTTCCCACACAGAAGTAATATTAAAATAATACTGCTTTATTAGCTGGTGGTAGGCCCCCTGGTCTCACTGCGCAATGAGACCAGAGCGTCTTTAGCAGGTATGTACGCCTGCAGACATTAATGTGTATGACCACTGTCATAAATGCCTCAAACTCCTTCCCGAGTAACATGATCTTTTATGGGGTACTGTGTAAAATGTTATAATAAAATACCACTCGATATTCTTCAACTAAATGAGAAGAAATTTAAAACATGCATTAAACGCACACTATGTAGACAAGCATATTATAAGTTGGATGATTATATCGTAGATAAAAATGCTTGGCTTAATGCTGGTCCTGCTCCACAGCCACTTGGGCTCACTAGTTAAAATTTTAATATTTTGGAAGAGTTGCTTTCCCTTTTTTTTTTAATTTTGTTTTTGACATTACGAACTTAAATGTTTATTTTTTTATTTTACCAAGTAAATTGTTTAATGCTCCAATTAGATAATAATGATTTTCTTACTTTTTGGTAGTAAAATTCTATTAATTTCTTAAATACATTGCAAACTATAGTTTTGTATAAATTAGAAGCATTTTTTGATTTTTTGTAAATGTGAGTACCATGGAGCCGTTTATTATGTTATTAAGACGTATGTTGACTTGAAAGAGCATGGCAGTTGAGAGATTGTCAAGCTCACTAAAATGTCTCGCTGATGGTGGCGAGTGTGTTGGATCATTCGGTTCCCTACAAAATGGTTGAGCTGGATGGTGCTGATCCACGCGTCATGTTCGTGAACGGGCGCCGTCAGTTGAGACTGGTCATCTCTTATCAAATCTCATCTCTTATAAAATATAAGATTAAAAATAAGCCCTGGCAGATGCCAGGGCTTATTTTTAATCTTATATTTTTCAATTGTTTTAATTGTTTTTTGTACATTGTTCTCACATATAGAAGCAACCAGAATAATGTACCCAGAATTTTGTAATATCTATATTTAAAAGAGTGGCCTTGGAGTTTCTTGCCCGTTCTTCTCCATAGAGATCTACGTTTTGGAATGGGCAACTAGCTTCAACTTTCTGACTAACTGACCGATTCTTTGACAGTTCAAAAGTGCCTATAAATGGTTTAATTGAAATAAATGCTTTGAGTTTGAGTTCATGAACACAAAATAAAATGTTTTCCGTTTCTAGTCAGATTCGTGCTCCTTGGATCGCCTGCTGGTGTCGAGAACCGGGGATCCGCAGTTGAACGCAGCTGATGTATACTGCGATACGGGATCACTCTCCGTGACGTCCACATACCAAAGGATTGCCATAGGTATTTAGAACCATCATCATCATCCTCATTTTGGTCGCAAGTAGGGCTGCCATCACCTAAGTTGCGGGCCCCGGACATTTAGTTGAAATGAAGATTTTTCCCCGGACGCCCTAATTTTATTTGTACAATAATATAAAACCATTAAGTATCATATTACTTTTTTTATTATTACTTAATAGAAAATCAACTTAAGCCTCAACAATACAAATAAAAGGCTTAATTCACTAATCAATTTTACTTACACTATTCTCTATCTGAGGTATTATAGCAACAAAAATAAAATTTTGGAACGCTCGTCTTTTTGGCACCAAAAAAATTAAAAATGAATTCAATTAATCGGATTTCCCCTGACACAAATAGGGAAACTATTTAAAAACTCCGTCCAGACGGTTCCCGGACGCCCTCCATACTAGGACAAATCCGGGGAAACCCGGACGGATGACAACCCTAGTCGCAAGACGTTCACTGCTGGACATAGGTCTCCTCCAAGCGTCGCCATATTGACTGGCCCGATGACCTTCGATTCACCTTGTGTAGAAGAACTCAGTTCCAAAGTCTACAGTTACAAACATGATTTCATGATTTTTTTGGGGTCAACGATCACAGATACTGTAGTGACTTGAAGTTTGAGCTTAGAAAATCAGTTTTTGATCTTTCCTCTCGCTTTCCTGCAATCTGTGGGAGTGATTTCGTCAAAAGGGACGGAAGTGTGTAACAGGAAGCCGGTGAAGCGCGCGCTATTTGATTTGATCAAGGAGCGCGCGCGACGAGGCCGCTTTAACGTTGCTAAATGTCAAATGTTACACATCACATGCGACTGCTGTAAATAATAATGTATTCAATAAATCAAGCAACAGGACTCATACCTAGTGTTAGTAACTTACAAAATACGTTAGTAAAACATTAACACAGAAACAATTTGTGACATCACTGCTGCAAGGTGACAGGCCCAGCCGATACCTTGCAGCAGTGGTTCACAAATGCACAATCTAGCCTGCTTACTATCATAGACAGGATGCTGTTGGTGCTGCCCCGTACCCTACTAACCAGGGGTGCGCACCGCTTCCGCATCACAGTGTAGAAGCAGTCAACGCGTGCTTCAGCAAATATCCCTGATGCGCTGCAGTATCGAGGCAACCCCATCAGCACCCTGAATGCGTTATTGTATTGAACGCGAAGGGCGCCGTATGATTTCTGAGTATAATGAGCCCACAGACTGCAAGAGTAAAAAGACGTCTAAATATACCTAGTGCGCGAGTAGTCCTTAGGGGCACGCCTGAATCTGCGGGCAACCATGTTAGCTCTCACACACAGCGCCCTCCGCTGCCTGTCAATATCCTCATCATCTTTGAGTGGTCAAAAAGTGACCCAGATATTAAAATTGGTCCACCCTCACAAGGAGCATACTGCTTAACTTCACTGAAGGTACAGCTTCTGGGTACTTACCCTTTGCCCCAAAGACCATGACCACACTCTTCTTAACATTATGGGGACCACAGTATAAAGGTCGCTCGTTTTTTTTTTATCTATCACAGTGAAGTTTACACAAAACAACTGTATTATTTTTTGTTTTATCGTGTTGATACTCATCGCGTTTGTAGTTTGGTAGTTTTGCGAGCTAATTTAATTTGAACTTGTATCTCACAAAACAATAGGGTAGTTGCCTAGGTAAAAAAAAGAAATTCTATTTAGTCCGTCTTTCAGATAATAAAAAAATATTAGACACGTATTTTTTGCTTTATCATATTAATCAAAAATAACTGAGAAAACACGCATTAAAGTTGGGGAGCGGGGGCTCGCTACGTCACAACGTAGTATTAAATCTAGCAAGGCGTGACGTCATGCCACATTTTAACTCAATGTATCGCCGTAATCTTTTGATTACCTCAAAAAAGAAAAAATACGTGTTCAATATTTTTTAATAATCTACAAGACGGACAAAAAAAAATTTGGACACAGGCCTATTGCATAAAAAACAAACAGCGCCCTGTCAACGTTATTCCAGCACCAAAAGATCCTTGTAGCATTGTAATAGAACCAATCATATTCATTACAGGTCTGATAACAAGCCGATCCAGTCCTGGAGGCAGGTTCCAGTGTACAGTGACGACTCAAGCTGCCACTCCAACTCCACCTGCGTGCAGGTGCGGAGAAAGAAGACAGGTGACTATTCTTAGTTTCCAATTGTTGATTGTTATAAGGCTCACTTTACTTTGTGTGGGATTTTAATAAGATTAGACGTGTTTCTGACTACAAGTGTATTAAGCGACTAGCTTAGCTTTTGTTTAAAATAACACCTATTAAATATATCTGTATGACATATACAGCAGCTATTACTACGCAGGTATGAACGTTGAACGCTATACGTCACAACACCAATCATATAAAAAAAATATGTGTCATTACTCGTTAGGACTATTCTGCGTTCATTAATTAGTTTCCAATCATATGAAAAAATATGTGTCATTATTCGTTAGTTAAAAGCAACTTTGATACCGAAACATAATATCTAGATTGCGTTTCATCTTCAGTTTTTTTTTGTTTTTTTTTTTTCAATAATACCTAACCTACTAGTCATTTTGAAATTCACTTAATATTTTTTGAAGTGAAAACTTCTTGAGGCGAGTTGGGCATTTTTGAGATGGGAAAACAATTGAACTCGCGACACCGTTACCGACACCTCATTTTTGGAAACACGATTATGCTCTTTATTATGTTACGTATCAATATTCTAAAAAATACTTTTACTTTATAGGTTCTGGTTTTTTTTTTAAATTGTTCAAGTTTTCACTTCTGTCGGCACTCCCGGAGTGCCACTATTTTTCTTTTTAACCGACTTCCAAAAGGAGGAGGTTCTCAATTCGACTCTATGTTTTTTTTTTGTATGTTTGTTACGCGATTACTCCGCAAATTATGAATTGATTTTGATGATTCTTTTTTTGTTTGGTAGATCATACTTCAGAGGTGGTCCCATATAAATTTTATTAACTTTGCTTGTGTAGTTTTTGAGTTAGCTTCAGTAATACGTATTTTTTCCTCACTTAGTATGTGGATGATATTATGATAACTTCCTGTCACTGTTATTTACATAGCAGGTAGTGGTATTACAAAAAAAAAAACAACCGACTTCAAAAAAAACACTACAAAGTGAAAAATAACTTTAATTTCGGAAGTCGGAACAAAGAACGAAAATTCAAAACCAAAGACACCGACTTCCGAAATTAAAGTTATTTTTCACTTTGTAGTGTTTTTTTTGAAGTCGGTTGTTTTTTTTTTGTAAAAAGTTTTTATTTTTCACTTTTTAGTTGTGATACCTACCCCACACAAATTCGAATACCACTACCTGCTATGTAAATAACAGTGACAGGAAGTTATCATAATATCATCCACATACTAAGTGAGGTAAAAATACGTATTATTGAAACTAACTCAAAAACTATCCAAGTAAAGTTAATAAAATTTATATGGGACCACCTCTGAAGTATGATCTACCAAACAAAAAAAGAATCATCAAAATCAATTCATAATTGACGGAGTAATCGCGTAACAAACATACAAAAAAAAAAACATACAGTCGAATTGAGAACCTCCTCCTTTTGGAATTCGGTTAAAAATAAACAACCGATTTCCAAAAAAACACTGCAAATTGAAAAATTACTTTAATTTCGGAAGTCGGTGGCAAAACACGACAATTCAAAACCAAAGACACCGACTTCCGAAATTAAAGTTATTTTTCACTTTGCAGTGTTTTTTGGAAGTAGTTTTTTTAAGTTTTTCTCTTTTCTATTTAACTCTAGAACCGCATAGTAGGGGGTCAAGAAACTGGCGTAAACGAGTTCACAATGATGGTCGGCCTGGCAGACTTGAGGATTTCGCAGATCAAATGCGGGGCAGTTATCATATCGAAGAAGCATGTCGTGACGGCTGCCCATTGCGTGGTCAACCAATCAGTGAATAACTACGCAGTGGTCGTCGGCGAACACAACGTTGATACTGGTGAGTTAAATGAAAATGTATGGTCTACTCCAAAAACAATACCCTCACGGATCGGACATGGTTTTTTTTACATATTGCTTATATTTATTGTAAATATTACTAGCTTTTGCCCGCGGCTTCGCCCACGTGGATGTCGGAAAATATCCCACAGGAACGTGCTACCGGGATTCAGAGTATCCTATGTCCTAAGTTCCTAACTCAGGTAATAGCCCATAGTACCTCATTAAAAAGTTTTTTCATCATACAAAGGTCAATTGGTATATTGTGTTCTATCTCCTCTCATTTCCTACGAAATGTAAGGGATTTTTTTTTTCAATTTCTGACATTTCTCATACTGAAACCTCAGTTAGCCCGATAAGTATAGTTTTTTGATCCTAGTAATAAGAAATAGGATCGACTGGCATCAAAAAACTTTTTGTGAAAATTTGCCATTTTCTTGCTGACTGTACCTACAGTTTTTTTAAAATCTGAGAATGCAGATCAAAATGTTTAAAAAAGTTGAGGACAGTCTCGTAAGACCGTTTTCTTGTAGCGGTACCCGCCTTTATTGCCCTATCTCAAAATTCACCCTGTATATGTTATGATTGACTGCTTAGCTCCATAAAGATATAGTGTGAAGATAAACTTTAAAAAGTGAAATCCGTAACTATCTGCAATATTCTAACCTTTTGGCTATTCTTTATACAATTTGCGGTAAACTGTAGAAGAATACGAACACAATGCAATATTGCTCATCCCCCGTAGCAAATAGCGTGATAATAATTTTTGAAAAACCTATTGTGACGTTTCCAATAATTGACTTATAGATTATTTATACCAATTTTTAAGTTAATCAAGCCATATAGTAAAATCCTCCACTATAAAAATGAATACCCCGTTTCACCCCGTTAGGGGTAGATTTAAAAAAATCCTGAAATAATGTGTTTATTTATTTTCAGTTTTAATTATAAATACTGAGTTTCGAGTTAATCAGACCGTTCGTTAAAATTCTTCCATACAAACTTTGACACCCCCCAATCCTCCTTTAGGGGTTAGTTCAGAAAAACTAAAAATGGCAAACTTTATAATTTACAAAGATATGTATTCGTGCCAAGTTTCAAATTGATTAAATCAAGGAATAAGATTTTTCATACAAACATAATCCCCCCTTTTCACCCCCTTGAAGGTCGAATTTCCAAAAATTCGTTCATTCTTAGTGGACGTCTACTAATAGACCAGTTGGATGCTGTAAAAGGTCAGTGTAAACTGGATGCACGTGACGTAACGCTAAAATTTTTTTTTTTGGATTTTTTGTACTATAGAGAATATAGATCCGTGGGTTGCGCCCCCTCGAACCTACCCGCTTCATTGTTCAAATCAACAAAATGTGATTTTTACTTAATGTAAAAATCATATTTTGTTGATTTGAACAATGAAGCGTATTTTAAAAATGCGTATTTTTTTTACGTTTGCACGAATAACTTGGAATCTGAGGGTTTTAGGCCAAAATCTTATTTGACAAAAGTTGTTCGCAATAAAAAAATACACAATATATGTGGGTTTTAATATCCCGTTTTTTCAATTAACCATGTTAAAATGGCAATTTTTTATAAAAAAATCGAAGGAATGCAAGAAATTTCTCGAATTTTTTAAAGTTATTAATAATCATCTTAGCTTAATAAAACTTTAGTTCAAGTTACCTCAATATGTCATAAGTAAGCCATAAAATTTTCAGGGCGATCGCTCATGCGGTTTTTGTTTAATTGTTATGAGAAGATGGCAGTGCATGAATGAGTACTCTTATACTCACAGGTATTTTATAACCTAGATTAACACATAGGATACTTTTTATCCTGATATTCCCACGGAATCGAGACCTATGCGGGTGAAATCGCGAGGCACTGCTAGTACTGCATAAAAAAAAAAAACAGTGGCACTCCGGGAGTGCCGACAGAAGTAAAAAGTTGAAAAAAATCGGCACTGCAGAATTAACACGTTGATGTCTTTTACTCCACGCACTGCGGTAATCAACGCGTTGATATCGGTAACAGGTCGCGAAATTAATGGTTTAGTCCCATCTCAAAAATGACCAACGCGCTTAAAGAAGTTTACACTTCAACAAAGTTTAGTTGAACCCGTTTCCACCAGTGCTAAGCTATATGCACCAATGAATATGATCGGTGGATATCAAACGCATCCATAGCAACGTAGCATATCACATCTCTGGTGGATGCCATCTTTATGAAGTAATCGCTTTTGTATTTTTATTTTCACGAAGCTTCGTGCTATGACACGATAATATCATGCAGATGTGACCACCAGTAACCACTATCAGCTATCGCAGCGCATCCTGGGTTGGCAAACCCGGTACCAATCCTCGTGACAGTCCCATATTTATATCATACATTTATTCTATTCTTGATCGTGATGATACGGAAGAAGATCAGGGGGCCTACCACAAGCTCATAAAGCAGTATTATTTTAATATTACTTCAGTGTAGGAAAGAGATGAAGCTCTACAGGACGTATAGCTCCATCTCTTTCTCCCACTGAAGTAATATTAAAATAATACTGCTTTTGAGCTGGTGGTAGGCCCCCAGTATTCTAATTGCGTAACTTATTTTCGTAAACGAATATGATAAATTTGTTTCATTTTGATAGTTCAACAATCATTGCGTTATTTACGTTGTTGAGCAGATTTTTATTTTTCAACTTATGTAGCAATGGATTAGCAATCTGCTTAAATCGAAACAAATTGTGATTGATCGTATATTACGCAATACAGTATCTAATTGCGTAATACAACACAATCTGTTTCGATTTGAAACAGATTTCTTCAGAAGTTGTAAAAAAATCTGCTCAACAACGTAAATAACGCAATGAATGTTGTTGAACTGTTAAAATGAAACAAATTAGGCAAAATTGTTTACGAAAAAAAAAAACTTTTTTTATAAAAAACACAACCGACTTCCAAACTACAAAGTGAAAAATAACTTTAATTTCGGAAGTCGGTGTCAAAAAACTAAAATACTGATCTGATCCAAAGACACCGACTTCCGAAATTAAAGTTATTTTTCACTTTGTAGTTTGGAAGTCGGTTGTGTTTTTTGTAAAAAAGTTTTTTTTTTCACTTTTTAGTGGGTTGGTTTGTAATTTATCTAAGTTACAATAGCCTTATGTCAACTGCTCATCAAAAATACCCAAATCGCTATAGATGTGCCTTTAATATTTGAAGAGTTCCCTCGATTTCTCCAAGATCCCATTATCAGATCGTAACCAAATGACAATGGGACCAACTTGAAAGTATACCCTTTCGAACAAAAAAAGAATTTTTGAAATCAGTCCAGCCGTCTTCGAGTAATCGGGGAACATACATTAAAAAAAAAAAATATCCCGACGAATTGAGAACCTCCTCCTTTTTTTTGAAGTCGGTTAATAAGTTGCGCTATTAGGGTACAGTTTTCCTTCGCTTCAACCTTTACCTAAATTGATTGTGCAAAACGTTATCTAACCAACAAAACAACTGAAAATTTAACTATTTTGTGTTTCAGGGGACTCTCCAGCTACTCAGGCCTATGCTATATCCAGATTCACTGTCCATCCATCGTTTACTGAGTAAGTATACTTGTACTAAAAGTTTAATTACATATTAAAATACTTACCTAAACACGACTTTAGAACTTCAAGTTTAAGAGCGTTCATTCTAAAAGTTGGCAACGTCGCAAATAGTTGTCAAATATTTAGCTGTTTTGATTAATTTGGCAATATTACTGTATGGAAATAAGAAATATGGCTAACTAGTGTCAAAGTCAATGGCAAAACTTTATTTGTAAAATGTATGAAATAAAATAGTTTAATCACTATGTTTTGCTGGTAATGGCGAACACATTTTAATTAAGTACTAACAGAAAAAAAAGTGGTGGCACTCCGGGAGTTGATGTCTTTTGTGTGCTGACAGAAGTGAAAATTTGAACAAGATCGCCTTGGTGGAAGAAAAATACTTGTATAGAACATTGGTCCGTAACCTTATCTAAATAAAGAGTACAATCTCGTTTACAAAAAAAAAAAACTTCCGAAACCTTTAAAGTAAAAATACTTGCATAGAACATTGATCCGTAATTTAATATAAGTAAAGAGCACAATCGCGTTTACAAAAAATAAGGTGTCGTCATGGTGTCGCGAAATGAATGGTTTAGTTAGTCCCATCTCAAAAATGCCCAACACGCCTAAAGAAGTTTTCACTTCAAAAATCGCTAAAATCTTAAAAATCGACATCTTGCGACGCGCAATAACACTTTGCCCGACCTGGCAATCGAACTCAGGATCTCATGCTCAGCAGTACCGCTTGCAATCACTAGACCAACGAGGCAGGCATCGGATCGAACAAAGTTATCATAATATATTAAATATATTTATTAATCCATACAACTTGTTAAAACTGCACCTCTAGATTTTATAAAAAGAATTCGAATAAATAACATTTTCTTTTCCAGTTCCAATTACGACAACGACATCGCGGTTGTGTGGATCGCTCTAGATTCAGGGATACAGTTCAATGACCGCGTGCTACCCGTCTGTCTGCCCTTCAGATACGCGAATAGTGACTTCGCTGGAACCAAAGTTGCTGTACTGGGTAAGTCTAAGTACTCATTCAATCTATCAGCGTTGCGGTCCACTGCTGAACATAGGCCTCTCCCAGGCTGCACCACAACACCCTGTCCGCCTTCCTTATCCAGTCTATCCAAGCCACCTTTTTAAGGTCGTCGGTCTATCTAGCTGCTAGCGTCCCACACTACGCTTGCCGATATGTGATTTCTACTCCAGGACTCGTCTGCTCTACGTCCGGCCTTTCAATAAATATGGCCAACCCACTGTCACTTCAGCTTGCATACTCTGCAGGCTGTCGGTTACTCCGGTTTTTTTCCGGATAAATTCATTTCTGATATTATCCTTCAAAGAAACTCTGCGTATAGCTCTCTCCATGGCGCACTGAGCGACCTTGAATTTGTGGACCAGCCCGAATGTCACTGTCCACGTTTCGGCACCGTATGTCATAACGGGTACTCGCGGGTTCTCATTACGATTATATAATTAGACAATTTAGTTCATCACCACTTGTCTCAAAATGGTGACAGAGAACAGTAAGGAAACCGGCTTGTCCCAGAACTAAACATTCGAAGAAATGTGATCTACCAACCCGCACTGGGCCTGCGTGGTAGCTTGCTTGTACGGCCCACTCCCTGTCATAGTGAGGAGGCCTGTGTCCCAGGAGTGGGAACATTATACGCTTATATTCAATTTAAAGGACTTTATTTCATCTTGTTGTCCAAAAAAATGGTACTTATCTTTAAAAATGTTTTTCAGGATGGGGCACTCTCTTTCCTGGCGGGCCGAACTCTAAAGTCCTCATGAAGGTAGACCTGGACGTGTTGCAACAAAGTACTTGCAGGAGCAGGGGAGCCGCGGTCACCGATCGACAGATGTGCACCTTTACTAGCGGGAAAGACGCTTGTCAGGTAAGATCGAAGAGAGGCTTACAGAAATTAAAAGAATAATGGCCTGAAACCAGTCTGATCAAGGGGTATCGTGTCGGGGTAATTGGGTTGTGGAGGTCAGATAGGCAGTCGCTCCATGTAAAATACTGGTATTCAGCTGCGGGTAGACTGGAAGCCAGCCCCAATCTAGTTGGGAAAATGCTAGACAGATGATTATGAATGTATCATCAACTCTGACTAAATTACGGTTAATTTATCTGGCTCTCAAACGATTCTGTTTTATTATATTATCTGGTAGAGATGGTGTAAATTGAAAAAATTGTGAAAGGGGCAAACACCAGTTTTTGTGTGTGAGATTTGTGCTTCTTTCTAAACAGCTTATTACAAAACATGATCTCACTTTAGCCGAGATCGTGTCGGGCGCGAGCTTTGCCATGTTAGTACACATGGCTACACATCAAGCTATTCATTACCAGTATAAACTAACCTCGCATTTTACGGAAATCCTATACAATACGAGATCAGCATAATAAACTGGAAATGTATAGCTTGATGTGTAGCCGTGTGTACAAGCGCGCGCGCCTTGTACTTACATGGCATAGCTCGCGCATAGTACAAAACTGACAACTTAGTACTGTGAGGACTTATCATTGGAATTCAACCTCACACATTATGCAGGCTGGCAAGAACGCTCTATGGTATCCGAACATTCGAACACTTTATATTTAAATTAGGATTTTTATATGGTGTGCATTTGTCAATGAAAGAAAAACGAGTTGAGCCCCTGGCGTCGGTCGCGTAATATTGTCCTTTGCTTTATACTGTTGGTTTAATTATAGTCTGTTTTTCCAAAAGTTTCTTTAATTTCTCACACAATACACGATCCCGAGTGCCGCAGCCAAGTTAGTTGCTCACAAATGGTAGAGGCGCCCTTTTATGTGTAGTCACAGTACCTACTGGTCTGTACGGATCGCCCGGAGGACACGATGGAGCATACGGTGGAGGTCTGCCCGGCTTGGGCACGGCATCGCCGTGTCCTCGTGGAGGCGATCGGCGGCGGTGATGTCTCGCGTCCAGCCCTGATCCGGGCCATGCTACGGAGCGAGAGGAAATGGGAGGCCGTCACCTCCTTCTGCGAAGCAGTAATGCTCGCGAAGGAGGAGACGGAGCGCGTGAGGGAGAGGCAAATTTCGCGCCCTCGCGCCCCCTAACCGCCGCAGGAGGAGACGCCCTGGGCGTCGGGAATCACAGGCAGATTTCCGGCCACCGTAGGCGCGGGCTTGCGGACGGTGAGCAATGGGTAGCTCACCGTCCGATAAGGACCAAGCCCGGGTCGACGGCGCGTTGTGTTCCACACGCCCCTGAAAGAGATGTCAGCAGAATTGACGGGGTCCGCTAGGGCCAATGCCTGCCGGGGCTGCGAATATGGGCCGAAAGGGAAATCGTGGCCCCCGGCAACATGGCAACTGAAGGAATACGGGTGGGTTTTGGTCAGTAAGAGTCTGACACGCCCTCCCGCTCCACCCACAGCGGGAGAAATTATTTGATAATTTTCCACCCAAAAAAAAAAAGTACCTACTGGTCTAAAATCTGTATTTGACTGCTGTAGGCTAATGATGATGATTGTCTAAAACCTTGTTTTGTGACCAGACCGTTAGTTACATAGATTCATCGATGTATTTCGCAGGATGACTCCGGCGGCCCACTCCTATGGACCGACCCACGTACTGGCGCACTCCACCACGTCGGCATCGTCAGTTTCGGCCGCTTCTGTGCGTCAGATGTACCAGGAATCAACACCAGAGTAACTTCCTTCCTTTCCTGGATTCTAAGCGTTACTGGGACGACTCAAAACGACTATTGTATCAAATGATTGCAGCCAACGTTCCTCCAAAGTTATGTGGCTCCTGGACTATACAACCAATTTATTAGGATGATGACAAAAATTTTTTTTTTGTCCTATTAAAAAATATTGGACACGTATTTTTTCTTTTTTTACGTGACCTAAAGATTACGGGAATACATTGAGTTAAAATGTGCCATGACGTCACGAGTATGTAGATTTTATACTTACTTGTAAAGTAGCAACCCCCACTCCCCAACTTTAATGCGTTTTATCTAAATATTTTTTTTTTATGAATAAAATAAAGCAAAAAATACGTGTCTAATATTTTTATTATCTGACTGACGGACTAAATAGTTTTTTTTTTTTACCCAGGCATTGTTTCTATTGGCCAATGTTTGGCTTATTTTAGCGTTTGTGGGATAGCAACAGATCAGCACGCGTAGCATGACCACCGTAGAAACGAGTTTTGTCGACGGAAGAATAGACAAAATGATAGATAAACAATCACAATCTGTCATTTTGTCTATTCTTCCGTCGACAAAACTCGTTTCTACGCTGGTCATGCTACGCGTGCAGGGGGTCCTACCACTAGCTCATAAAGTAGTATTATTATAATATTACTTCAGTGTGGGATAGAGATGAAGCTTTACAGCACGTTTAGCGTTTTTGAGCTGGTGATAGGCCCCCAGTAAAGTATATTTCCAAAACGATGACCACTTACTATCAGACGGGTCGCCTACCGTTTGCCATTTTAAATAAAATATGTCAACCAAAGATAAGGTGATAGACAATTTAAATTTAAATTGACGATCACCACTAATTTAAACAAAATGAATGTCAGCAAAAAAAAATAAAACCCAATCAGCTGTTATGTAAATCAGGAGCCATTTTGTAAACTGTGCCAAAGTTCTTATAAGTACGTACTTATTGTTAAGAATTAACAAAATGTTGTTATTTATTAAAGTATGTATTTTCAATGTGTCTTATTTTCTTGACCCGTGAAACTATCGCTAAAAAAACGATGAGGCAAGTGCACTGGAAAGCGTAGAACCTACGTCGAATAGAAGAATAAAAAAAATGCCTAGGTACTCAAATGCATAACTTAATGTAAATTTTAACATTACTGCAAAAGTTTTTCTCTAATTACGTTATTTCGATAAAAGATGGCGCCACTATCATTGCGGCCTGCGCGGCAATCTACCGCGAGAACTCAGCCGCGCCAATATTGATTAATTCACAGTCCCCAGTTCGGAGCAACTTCACTCCTTCCCACTATTATTCTAACACACAGTCCGTCAATAATCTAACATTTAACACTCTTTATTTACCTATAAAATGTAAATTATTTAAAGAAAATAACCAAAATATGTTTCTAACAAAAATAATGTGTTTCCAAATGATTTGTCAGTGTTTTGTTTTCAATTAGTACAATAATATTCGTAGCAATGGAAGTGAATATCTATTTAGATATAAAAATAAAGAGGTAGTGTTTTAAATTGTTTCTAAAAATGCCCAAACGCATTCCGTTTCACGTGGTTTATGCTACAAGTAAGTATTTTTATATTTAATATGCAGATAATTAAAAATTAATTAGGTTTATAGAAATATTTCAAACTTAAGTGATGTGCATAGCTGCAATTTTATACATGGTAGGTAATGTTTTGAATTCATCTTTTCATTCTTTCATCTTGACGTCTGGAGACCGGCCGTCAACATTTTTCCTCGCTCTTTGTTGTCCATTACAGTCAATTCATTTATTGATACTTAGAGACAGTTTACTTTATACTTAGAGGGAGTCCGTGTTAAACTGGCCTACCGTTTCGATTCGGTATCAATTCCCGTACATTGTCAACCCGCAATCAGGACCCCGGCTCTTCAACGTATCTACATATGTACCTACCTAATCTGCAGATGAACTGACCTTCACTCAGTCCCAGGCTCCCGGCCTTTATGTGTCTCTAAAATTATAGACTACTAGCTGTTGCCAAAGGTTTCACCCGCATCCAAGGTGAACTTCTTTCATAGATCCGGATAATAATGTATCTTGTGTGAATTTGGGCCAACATTTGCATGAAAAGCACACAGAAAGGTTTATGTGTGTAATCAATCATGTAAGTCATCTATTCAATCGTTGATGAAAAGATCTTCACAGGTATTCGTATTAGTGAGATGAGATGAGACATAATTTTAAACTGAAAGTGTGCTACGTCGCAAAAAGCTGTCAAATATTTCGCTATTTTGATTAATTTGGCAATATTACTGTATGGAAATAAGAAATTGGTGCCGATTCCCTTGTTCACAAACTAAACTAAATTTAAGTTCAGTGCATCTTTTTCTTTTTATTTCATTAAGAAAAGGACAGAAGATAAATTTTAGGTTAGTCCTGTGATCCTGTCAAATTAAGGCTCCTTCAAAAAGGCGCGACACGCGACGCGACACAGACACCACCGCACGTCGCGTGATGAGCGGTGTCTTTGTGTCGCGTCGCATGTCGCGCTGGTCTGCACGAGCCTTCAATCACCGCCTGTCATTACTCCATACAAGTTTAAGGCTTGTGCAGACAGCGCGACACGCGGCGCGACACGAAGGCACCGCTCGTCGCGCGACGAGCGGTGCCTTTGTGTCGCGCCGCGTGTCGCGCCTCTTTGTAAGAGCCTTTAGACGTGATTAAAAACTTGCCTACTAAAATTACGTCAATTTACGTCAAGAGCTGATTAATTTAACAGGACTAAACTAAAATTTATCTTCTGTCCTTTTCTTAATGAAATAGAAAGAAAAAGATGCACTGAACTTAAATTTAGTTTAGTTTGTGAACAAGGGAATCGGCACCACTGGCTAACTAGTGAAACTAAAATATTGATTAAGAAATGCAATAATTAATATCATGACACCGAATATTTAGTTTTAGATGTAAAAAAGTACCTATTTGGAAACTTTCCAAATGCCTTTTTTACACCTAAAACGGTTATAACATCAAATTCAGTGTTATAATTACAATTAATTATTATAATGTGCTAGTTCGCTAGTTAGCCACATTTCTTATTTCCATACAGTAATATTGCCAAATTAATCAAAACAGCGAAATATTTGACATCTGTTTGTGACGATGCCCACTTTCAGAATTAGGGCCGCATAATCTTTCTCTTGGCTCAGACAAAGAGACATACCAACATTCTATCAGCATTATCAATGATGGAAAAGTCAAAAATGAACTGGATTTACATTAACTACCGAAAGGTATCAACTCTGTTGAAAGTCGTTATAGAAATATGAAACGCTTTGAAAGCGCCCTAAGGTCTAAACTCGCGAATTACAATTCAATAGGTAAAGATTTAATCGCCGAGTCGTTAACGATCACAACAAATATCAAGAATTCGTTTGTGAAAACTTACTTTAACTTTATTCGGAAAACATTAGAACTTATTAGACAATGCTCGACTAATAATTTATCGTCAACTCGAAACTACATGATCGAACATTCAGCAAATAAACGAACAGCATTACTTTGTTTCTATAACAAACAAAAAACAACTCTACACTCTGCTAACAAAGTCCCTATTTATTAAAATCGAACTGTAGCAGCAATTAGTGAATGCTATCATTGATTCAGTGGCTAAGTACAGGCTGCGAGTATCCAATGACTATTACACTAATGATAGTTCCGTACTATCATTATGGGACTCTATTTGATGAAGGAAAAGTGGAATACTCCGTGAGGTGATGTTTAGATTGTCAAATGAATGAACATTCTTATGTTCCCGTCCGTTAAGCCCTCTATCATCTGATCTTAACGACCTGAATCCTTTGACACCCACGCACTTCCTGATCAGCAGGCCATTAACTTCGTTCCCATCGGAAGCCTTAATCAGCCAGAACACCAACAGACTTGATAGATACCGAAGTCTGGATCAAATGCAGCAACATTTCTGGGAAAGGTGGAGAAATGAATACTTAAACGAGTTGCAGCAAAAATACAGATGGAGGACCGCGCAAAGAGGACTCCAGGAAGGCGACTTAGTCATTATCAGGGAACCAAACGTTCCGCCATTGAAATGGCGTATGGCGCGGATCTGTAAGCTGTATCGCGGGACTGATGGAACGGCACGAGTTGAGGACGTTTACACGTCGAAGGGCACTTTCCGTCGAGCTGTTCACAATCTTTGTTCACTACCCGAAGCGACATCACCGGCAGAACCTCGAGACCCTGAAGCGTTCGAGGGGGGGGAAGATGTTGAAGCCATTTCAGAACTCAACTTATCACGTCAGTGACAAATCTGAGCAGTTTGCAACACCGCGGTCGCGCGCCGAATTATTACGTTGACAACCACTGCACGGGTGACATGAAACCTTTTAAAATATGTATACTTATACTCCGTTTGAAATAAGATTAGACATTTAAACAAACCTTTTTTACAGTCCGTTCAACCGATTTTGACTTCTATACCGTAGGCATACGGATGGCATTAAAAGCAAAAAAAGTGGTTACAAACCAACTGTTTACTGCAGCTGTCATTTGTCATGCCACCAACGCAATAGAAGTCAAAATCGGTTGAACGGACTGTAAAAAAAGTTTAGTTAAATGTCTAATCTTATTTCAAACGGAGTATAATTGTCTTCAAGTTTCACAACTGTTAAAACCATACTACAAACATTAAACCGGATAAACAAACGCCATCGTCGTTTCATTCAGTGGAGTGGCCCACCAACTAATCATTTTGGTTGTTTTGAAAACATTTTGTCGTATGTGTACGTGTATGAAACATCGGTACTTTATTTTTCAACGGTAGGAACTTAGGTACGTACTTTCTTTAAGAAATGGAGAGGCAAACAGCACCCTAATTGCGTAATACAACACAATCACAATTTGTTTCGATTTGAAACATATTTTTTATCCATTGCTTCATAAGTTGGAAAAAACATCTGTTCAACACGTAAATAACGCAATGAATGTTGTTGAAATGTCAAAATGAAACAAATTTCGCGAAATTGTTTACGAAAATGAGTTACGCTATTAGGGTACAGGTCTTTGGACATCCTGATGAAAAGTTATATTATAGCCCTCGGGCTTTGCTTAACGCCAAGGCAAGGTTTGTTGAAAATAATAGTAGATTATTGGGCATTTTTTAGATGGGAAAAAACAATTAAACTCGCGACCCCGTTACCGACACCTCATTTATAAACGCGATTGTGCTCTTTATTTATATTAAGTTACGGATCAATGTTCAATGCAAGCATTTTACTTTAAAAGTTTTGGAAGTATTTTTGTAAACGCGATTGTGCTCTTTATGTAAATAATGTTACGGACCAATACTCTAAGTATACAAGTATTTTTCTTCCACCAAGGCGATCTTGTTCAAGTTTTCACTTCTGTCGGCACTCCCGGAGTGCCTGTTTTGTTTATTTTGTTTGCCTGTTGGAATACAATAAAATGTAGGTACCTATAACCCTATAATTAAGAGTATTCGGTCCATTGAAATCGAGAAACAGCCAACCTGTTAGCGGCAGGAAATGAATTTGCCGACGAACTTTTTCGGGCATGCCTTTTCCTTTTATCATTTACTAGATTCTGCCCGCGATTTCGTTGGCGTTAAGTTTCTCGTTTCAACATAAAATATCGCTGTCCCCGGCGAATAAAATTGTATTCGTAAAAACCAAATTTTACAGGAAAAATAAAAACAGCTTTTTTAAATCTTATTTACTAATAAACATAGCGGAATTGTTCAAACACCAAAAGAAAAGTGATTTTTTATATTCATTACAATACACCTTAAAATCTCGTAACTTCTGAAATAATCGTAGGAAATGAATGAAAAAAATTGACAGTGTAATCGGACCTCTAAATATCGAATATGCAATAAAGTTAAAACTATCGTAATAACACATTACCATTTTATTTACCGGGGACAGCGATATAGTCTATGACACTTAGGGATAATGTAGCTTTCCATTAGTGAAAGAATTTTTGGAATCGCATCAGGAGTTTCGAAGATTACCTCCTACATACAAACTCACAAATTTTACCTCTTCATAATATTAGTATAATAAATAGATCAATTTAATACACTTTTCTGATATCCTAACTTAATCTTCTTCTTATATATAAAATTCTCGTGTCACAATGTTAGTTACCTTACTCCTCCGAAACGGCTTTACTGATTTTTACCAAATTTTATATGCATATTCAGTAGGTCTGAGAATCGGCTACTATCTATTTTTCATACCCCTAAGTGATAAGGGTTGTCCACCCCAAACAAATAATTGGCAAAACAACGTTTGCCGGGGTCAGCTAGTAATATTATAAATGCGAAAGTGAGTTTGTTTGTTACGCTTTCATGCTAAAACGGCAAAACAGAATGGGATGAAATTTCACACCTGAGTAGACCATGACCTGGGTTAGGACATAGAATACTTTTTATCCCGATGTTAAATAAAATATTTTATTTCAGAAAATGGTGTCCATTTTGTTACTTAGTGACAATGTTCATATAGACTAGTGTTAGTAATACTTAAAACTACCCACAACAAAACATACCTGGTCTATAAAAGAAAGTAAACTCAACAATCACTATTACTCCATGACAAATGGCGCAGCACTGATTGATGTAACCACAGTCCAGCCGACTAGCGATCATGCTAAGGATGCCGTTGGTGCAGTAAATCAGTCTACGCGACGTTCAGCAAGCATCCCTGATGCACTACAGAATCGCCGCAGCCCCATCAGCACCCTGAACGCATTATTAAATTGGACTCGGAGGGCACTGTAGGACTTTTGAGTATAGTCAGCTCACAGGCTGCACGTGTAGAATGATGTACAATAAGACCAAAATTTTTTAATTTTGACTTCTATCGAACAACGTGCAAACCTACGAGCTATCATGTTCGCTCGCACTGCCAGCGCCCTCCGTTCCCTCTCGGTGTCATCATTGTCCCTGAGGTCAGAGGTCAGCATATGTCCTAAGTACTTAGGATTCTATATTCTATGTTATAGGGTTTGGTTTCCGCACTTAGTCCGTAAAGTGGACCATTGTGCGTGGGCCTCCAGAAGCTAATTAAATCTCCTAGTCTGTTCAGAACATCTGTGTAGGATCTGGGTGACCCGAGGGTTTCTGTTCTAATCTGGGTGACGCCTGTGCATTCAAAGAGCACATGCGCTACGGTTTCTTTAGCCCCCATGCACGCCCTGCACAGAGGACTGTCCGTTATGCCTATTGTGTGGAAGTGTTTATTTAGCGAGCAGTGTCCCGTGATGGTCCCCGTCACCAGGCGCAGGCCGTTCCTGTCCAGGCATAATAAGCGCCTGGTTAGCCTGCTATTCAAGGATGGCATAGCTTCCTTAGACTGCCTGCAGCCAGGTGTCGAGGTCCACCAGTTCCCCGCTTGTGTGTGGGTGAACTCCTGTAGCCACCTGCGTATTTGGTTGAAGGGGATGGGTACGATAGGCTCGGGTCCACATGCTACCGTGCCGGATCCTCGTCTAGCAAGTTCGCTGCGTCGTTACCTAGCGATCCGCTGTGCTCTTTTATTAACCGACTTCCAAAAAGGAGGAGGTTATATGTTCGTCGCGTATGTTTGTTTTTTTTATGTATGTCCACCGATTTCTCCGTCAATTGTGGACCGATTTTGAAAATTATTTTTTTGTTTGAAAGGGTGTGCTCTCGAATTGGTCCCATATAAATTTTATTAACTTTGCTTTGATAGTTTTTGAGTTAGCTACAAAATACGTATTTTTTTCCCACTTGCTATGTAGATGATATGATAAGTTTCTGTCACTGGTAGCAGATAGTGGTATTCGAATGTGTGTGGGGTAGGTACCACAACTAAAAAGTGAAAAATAAAAACTTTTTACAAAAAAAACAACCGACCTCCAAAAAAAACACTACAAAGTGAAAAATAACTTTAATTTCGGAAGTCGGTGGCAAAAAACGAAAAAACAAAACACAAGACACCGACTTCCGAAATTAAAGTTATTTTTCACTTTGTAGTGTTTTTTTTGGAGGTCGGTTGTTTTTTTTGTAAAAAGTTTTCCATTGTAGTGTCACCGTGTTGCGGCTAGATACCGTTGTATGTTCTAGTGCGTTGTGACATTCTAGTACTTAGGATTAAAGTCCGAAGTAGTTAAGATATTCTCACGGAATCGAAACTCGGGTGAAACCGCGAGGCGCAGCTAGTTTTCCTATAAAAGTGACCTAAGTATATACAGTGTTGTACCAAGGGTATCTACTGGTATTACTCCATTAGTTACAGGTAGACAAGTATCATATCTTGACGTGAACTATTCTTCGTCTACAACTGAATTATTCCATTAAAAATGTAAAGCCACAGCCGTCAGGATCGATCGATACAATATAGTTTTTATTATAGAACATTCTGTTCGTACTGGAATAGTTCGATACACTCTTTTATTATTTCATGAAGTAGATTATGTTAGCACCAGCACGCTAAAGCCGGTCTCAGACAAAGAGCTAAGCTAAGTTATTTTAGCTTAGCTCGCACAGCTGACGCAGTTTTCCATAGTTGTGTGCAGACCGCAAACTATAACTCAAGTATGAATTAACTGCGTCAGCTATGCGAGCTAAACAAACTTAGCTTAGCTCTTGGTCTGCAACCCGCATGCATGACCACAAGAGAAACGGGTTTTGTCGACGGAAGAATAGACAAATTATCTGTCAGTTTGTCTATTCCGTCGACAAAACCCGTTTTTATTGTGGTCATGTCTAGCGTGCTGGTTGCTTTGAAGCTAGCACTGCAGTAAGTACCTAATAAATATATAGTAACTATTTAGAAACTTTGATAATGACAGTTTGCGCGTCTATGCTTTGTTGATTTGCAGAAAATACTTTCGCCTTATCGTTTTCCGCGATCTCTTCCAGGCAACCTTGAAAAAATTTTCCCTGTAAACGCTATTTTACTTCGTTTTACAGTATTTTATAAAACGGTTTTAAACCTAATGCCGTTGACCGTCTGCGATGGTTAACTTTAGCGCAAATGTAATGCCGGCGACCCTCCCGGACGCAGAGTTCACTTCCAATGTGTATGGCGGCATGGCGTATGAGCTCTGTGGAAAATTGGTGGAGTCGAAAGTGTTAACGTCAAATACTAATGAAAATGACAGATTTCTATGACAGCCGTTTTAATATGACGGAACCACTCTTCTAGGAAACCGTAGCATCACTTAAACAGCGGGAAATTAGACGGTCTCGACGGAATAAGCCAATAAGTGGCGAAAGGTTTAGCCAGTCAAGGTTAGGTTGACACCGTTGACATTGCCACCCGCACCCAATTGCGTAACACACTTGTAAGACCAGGCACTCTAAAGACAATTTCCACGCAAGCTCCGCCCCCACGCACCCCGCCACTCCACTATGTGCTAAACGCTAAAACGTCAGTAATAAAGTTGAATATCGCGTGCGCTCTTTGATCGTGTTCGAGCACGGAATGGCGTAAGGTCTCAATTCTTATTTCGTTTTTATATTAAGTATTAATCTAGAGAAAAAATATCTTGTGCTGGATGATAAAATATATTTTCTTACTGTTAATACTTATTTTAGACATAAAAGCCGATTAATCTTCATTGTATTTAAGTAATCTTAAAAAAAACGACATGATTTTCGAATAAAAATTTATCGAGAGAAAAAGTTCCATTTTGATTGTATGCGTGACTGTTTCAGAATATTAATGTAAATTAACATACAATTTAGGAAGAGGAGGCCTTCTTATTATGTATGGAACCATCTTAATATAACCTAAAAGAAAAGCAGCAAAACGCTTTTTTTCTTTGAATTTCCTAAGTTCATATTGCGCTTGAATCTATCATGTCGCTGTCTCCGGCGAATAAAATGGTAATGTGCTATCACGATAGTTTTAACTTTATTGCATATTCGATATTTAGAGGTCCGATTACTCTCTGTCAATTTTTTTCATTCATTTCCTACGGTTATTTCAGAAGTTACGAGATTTTAAGGTGTAATGAATGTAAAAAATCACTTTTCTTTTGGTATTTGAACAATTTCGCTATGTACTGTGAGGTTTTATTATGAGATGCAATCTCATAATATACAGGCTGGCAAGAACACTATGGCATCCGAACATTCGAACATTATATATTTAAATTAGGATTTTCGTATGGTGTGCATTTGTTGATGAAAAGAAACTAGTTTAGCCCCTGGTGTCGGTCGCGTAATATTGTCTTTTGCATTATATTATTGGTTTAAATATAGTCTTGTGCTCCCAAAAGTTCTGTAATTTCTTACACTATACACGATCCCGAGTGCCGCAGCCAAGTGCGGTGCTTACAGTACCTATAGTAGTTAATAAGATATTCACAAAAAACTGTTTTTTATTTTTCTTATAAAATTTAGTATTTAACTTTTTACGATTACGGTTTTACTCGCTGGGGACAGCAATATAGTTTCTATACTAATTACTAATCTAAAATAATACTATAAAGAGAAAAAAAAAAATTACAAAAAAAGTTGTTATTTTTAATTTTTTAGTTGTGGTACGTACCCCACACAAATTCGAAAACCACTACCTGCTATGTAAATAACAGTGACAGGAACTTATCATATCATCCACATACTAAGTGGGAAAAAATACGTATTATTGAAGCTAAGTCAAAAACTAGCCAAGTAAAGTTAATAAAATCTATATGGGACCACTTCTGAAGTATGACCTACCAAACAAAAAAATAATCACCAAAATCAATTCATAATTGGCGGAGAAAGCGCGTAACAAACATACAAAAAAAAAAAAGTGTGGCACTCGGGGACTGCCGCGGTAAAGCTATTGCATAGCATTTGTAACCTCCATACTTCCTATTTGTCAGACAACATCACGTTGTCATGGGAGCCGTCATTACATGGTAGGCGGAGTGGGGGGTTAATGAAAGAAGAACATAGGTGGCACAAACAATTTAATTTTAAAATCTAAATACAAACCAACACCTTAACAACTACAAATCTTCATCAGAAACGAAAAACTAACAAAATCTTTAACGGAAAATTAACCATAACAATGAAAAACAAAATAAAAGTAAACAACATGCAATTAAAAAGGTCTCCCTGTGGCCGGGATCGAACCTGAGGACAAGAAATGTCGATCCACCGTTGTGCTTCGAGACCGATTGGTTTCTTACTGACCGTGGCGAATATGTTGAACCATCATTACATGGTAGGCAGAGTGTTAGGTTTTTATTTTCGTTACGTTACGGAATTTCTTGATTCGGTCGCCGTGCTCAAAGCCCGCGATAAAAGCTATGCAATAGCTTAAAAATATACAGTCGAATTGAGAACCTCCTCCTTTTGGTAGTCGGTTAAAAATAGTAGCTACATGAGCGTAGCTAAACGAACATGGCTTCGTTTCGCTGCGTTCTCAGTGTCCTGCGCTGTGAGAATGCCATGCACGCCACAGTCACTTTAATTAAAATGATTAACATTGCAACTCATACATGAACTATGTATGAGGAATTTACAATATTGGCTTGTGGCTAAGTAATAACAGCTGCATGGGTCGATCGATCAGGTTAAGCTACGCTTGCCGCGGTTGGTCCGTGGATGGGTGACCATCTTTACATACCAAGTCGCCTCCGTGCCTCGGAAAGCACGTTAAGCCGTTGGTCCCGGCTGTCATTTGTAGATCTTTGACAGTCGTTACGGGTAGTTAGAAGCCCAAAAGTGACAACCAGTCTTACCAAGGGGTATCGTGTTACCTAGTCACTAGGTTGTGGGGGTCAGATAGGCAGTCGCTCCATGTAAAATACTGGTATTCAGCTGCATCCGGTTAGACTGGAAGCCGACCCCAACATAGTTGGGAAAAGGCTAGGCAGATGATGTGAGCATGAAATATACCTATTTCCATTTAAAATGGAATTACCTACGTTCAAGTAATGTAGCGTGGGTTGAATGTAAAATTAGTTTATCCCGTTTTCTTAGTTTATTTTATTGACTTTTGTAGGTTCTCGTCTTCTCGCACACCCTCGTAATAGGTACTCTAGCTAGGTTTTTAAAACACAAAGACATCTTAGCCTTTTTAAATGATCTTTGTAACTTTAGAAGTTTAATAGTTACACAGAAGAAACACACAAAGCTTTTAAAAAAAACAGTGGCACTCCGGGAGTGCCGACAGAAGTGAAAACTTGAAAAAAATACTTCCAAAATCTTTAAAGTAAAAATACTTGCATAGAACATTGATCCGTAACGTAATATAAATAAAGAGGACAATCGCGTTTACAAAAATGAGGTGTCGGTAACGGTGTCGCGAGGTCAATTGTCCAACGCTCCTAAAGAAGTTTTCACTTCAAAAATTGGTAGGTACTATGCATAGCAGCCTATAATGTTCCCACTGCTCGGACACAGTCCTCCTCTCTTCGAGAGGGAGTGGGCTGTGATCTACCACGCGGGCCCAGTGCGGCTTGGTAGATGTCACATGTCTTTTTTAGTTCTAGCACATGCCGGTTTCCTCACGATGTTTTCCTTCACCGTTTTGAGAGCAGTGGTGATGAAATTATTTACACAAAGTAAAGCTAGTTAATTGATTCAGGCGTGACCTTGCGGTAATCCGTTATAAAATACAATAGACGTGGATATATTGAGCAAGCTGTTCCGCTTAGCTATTTCTAAAGAGCCATATAAAACTCCTGAAAGAAATCGACACGTGTTTCACCTCTCAACGAGGCATCCTCAGGATGACGATGGACTTGTTGCGAACAACAAGCTGCGCTTAGCGCTCGGTGTGGCAACACGCCGTGTTCGGGTTCGCACGTCTATTGCATTTTACAGAGTAAAGCCTGGGTTCGAACCCACGACCTACAATTCGTAAGTCGGGGCCGTTACCACTGGGTCACCACTGCTCTCTCAGGGCCACCACAAGCTCTCTTGTAATACATAGGTGAACTTTATGTACTTACCTACTTATTTAAAAATATGATTTCTGATCATTGCATTAAGTACACTAAAATAGATGGCGATCCTAAGTACCTAGTCACCTACACCCGGCGCAACTTGTGAAGTCAAACTGAAACTCAAAGCATTTATTTCAATTAAACCATTTACAGGCAGTTTTGAATTGTCAAGGGTTCGGTCAGTCAGAAATATGAAGCTAGTTGCCCATCGCAAAGCGTAGTAGGTAGGTTACTATGGAGAAGAACGGGCAAGAAACTCCACGGACACTCTTTAAAATAAAAAATTGTAATAATATTGGTTACATTATTCATGTTAAAATTATACATGTAAGAACAATGTAGAAAAACGTGCACGTTAGAAGCGTCCGTAATAAAAGGATAAAACAAAGCACAATTCAAAAATTAAAATAATTAAATATAAGTCATGGCAACTAAGAGATGACCCGTCTCAACTGACGGCGCCCGTTCACAAACATGACGCATGGATTAGCACCATTCAGCTCAACCATTTTGAAGGGAGCTAAATGATCCAACACACGCGCCACCATCAGCGAAACATTTGAGTGAGCATGACATACTCACAGCCGCCAGGGCACATTCATTTCAATACAAGATATATGGACCCGGTAAATGGTAACTCTTTAGTACATAGTGCTCACACCTGTGCTATGCAATTATACAATACAAAGGAGATTGAGTTTATACAATGCAAAGATGGTCTTACAATCTTCAGCAGCTCCAACAGTATTTGCAAATGTTAATCAATTAGTTGTGGTTGTGGAGCAGGACCAGCATTGAGCCAAGCATTTTTATCAGCGATGTAATCCCCCAACTTATAATATGCCTGCCTGCATAGTGTGCGTTTCATACAAGATTTGAATTTCGTCTTATTCAATTCATGAATTTTGTCAGCCCTGCTGACCTGCAATTTATTTATTTACAACGGCATTTATTTATTTACAGCTCTTTTAAAGTTGGTGCCTATATAAAAGGCAGATAAAAATACTACAATCGGAGTCACACGTAATCTGTACCATTGCCTTGATTACATGACATATTTAGTGACTAATTAGTTAATTACGTGTGAGTCCGGCTGTACGAAAACCGATATTATTTTTAATTTGTCTGTCTGTGATGTTCACGGTTTTGCCATAGTTGGGTTTTAGTTTTAACTTACTTATTTGTCTGCCTTGTTAGTCTAGTGGTCACAAGCGGTACTGCTGAGCATGAGGTCCTGGGCTGGATTCCCGGGTCGGGCAACGAAATATTGGGTTTTTCCATCTGAAATTTCTCAGTAGCAGCCCGGAGCCTGGATTGTGCTCGGTTGATGGCAATAGGCTCGCCCCCTATTACATGGGACTTGAACATAACTGGCGAAATGTGGGTGTACTATAGGTACACCTCTGCCTAAGCCTTCGGGGATTACAGGCGTGACGGAATTTGTAAAAAAAAAAAGTGTGGCACTCGGGGACTGCCGCGGTAAAGCTATTGCATAGCATTTGTAACCTCCATACTTCCTATTTGTCAACGCTACACTTGGGATGATGACGTGATGACATAAAACAAAAATTACGTTCCATGGTAGGCGGAGTGGGGGGTGTTAGGTTTTTTTCGTTACGGAATTTCTTGATTCGGTCGCCGCGCTCAAAGCCCGCGATAAAAGCTATGCAATAGCTTAAAAAAAAATTTTAGGTTCCGTATTTGTTTTTTTTCCGTCATTTTTATTTTGTTTGTTTAAAAATGTAGCTTATGTTACCCGGAACTAACTAATCGATTGACACCCCATCCATTTAAATTGGATGAGGAGTTTAGGCGCTACGGTGAACCTTCCTTTTGGGTATTGTCTTAATCACGTAAAAAAGGACATCACTAAAAGTAAAAAAGCTTTATTCAGTTCAGAAAAACACGGTACAATATAAAAAACGAAATTACATAGAAGCCTTAGGTGCTAGATATTTACAAATTCCTCGGACCCAACACTAGGATTTCCTGTGTCGTGGGGTCCAATCTCTTCCCAAGTAAGGCAAACAATTATTTATTTGGGTGAATTAAATAATTTTGAAAAAATTGCAAAACAAAATATACAATAAATAAAAGAAAAAAAAAGAAAAAAAAACGGGCAAAGGCGTGTTGGATCACACACAATGAAGGATTCCGGAATTGGGATGAATTTATCCCAAAAACAAACTTAACTTTGTAGTTGATAAACATGTTCGGCATACGGAATGTATGGGAAAACATGTTTTTGCAACTACAAAGTTAAGTTGGTCGATTATTACTCGTTAACTTGTAAAGCCTACTTAGCTGTGATAGTTTTCCTTTTAATTTCGTAATATAAACTACTGCTGTGATTTTTTTCACACATCCAAAACCAACCACTTAGCCGGCAGGGGGGGGGGACACTTGACTCTAACAAAAATTAGCACTTTAAAGCTTAATATTTCGCAAACAGATCCCTAAATACAAAAATGGTTTTCATAAACTTCTGAAAAACCTTTCCAATGATACCCCACACCATGGGATAAAAAAATAAAAATAAAAACATCACCACTTTACGTGTATGGGAGGTACCCTACCCATAATTTTGTTTTACCACTTTGTGGGCGTAATTAATATGCATACCTATACCAAATTACAGCTTTCTAGTACTAAGGGTCTCGGAGCTAGACCGCGGACAGACAGACAGACAGACGGAAATGACGAAACTATAAGGGTTCCTTGTTTACTACGGAACCCTAAAAAAGATATTATATACTTAAAGTAATAAAATATATATTTACAAATAATTAAAAAAAAATTTTTTTTTTTTGATATCCTAAATTGTGTCCCACTGCTGGGCAAAGGGCAAAAAAAGTTAACTAACTAAAATTACTATGTTGTAGGAAGATGACAAAATCACTATAACTGACGGATTTCCGTTGATTCCGTGCTCTGTGACCATGGTATCCAACATTGAAGCCACTTACCCAAACTCTTATCTCCCCCAGGTGAAGACAGCTCCTACCCAGCATGCGAACTGAACTCTCAGGGTCCTGCAGCACGAGGGTGGCGCAGCGAGGGCGCTCCGCCCCACGAGCTGTTATTGAGGCTTGCTCGCGTCACATCAGTCCACAAGCTGCAGCTGTTAGCTCACCATCAACTTATACGTGAGTAATAGAAGCAGAATAAAGTAATATCAGCCTAAGGGGCAGGTTAAGCTACACTTGCCGCGGTCAGTCGGTGGATGGGTGACCATTTTAACATACCGATACACCTCCGTGCCTCGGAAAGCACGTTAAGGAGTTGGTCCCGGCTGTTATTCTTGGATCTTTGACAGTCGTTACGGGTCGTCGGTAGCCTGAGGCCCAACCAGTCTTACCAAGGGGTATCGTGTTACGCAGTAACTGGGTTGTGGAGGTCAGATAGGCAGTCGCTCCATGTAAAATATTGGTTAGACTGGAAGCCGACTCCAATATAGTTAGTAGGATTGATTTTATTGCAGTCTATAACTGGCTCAATACAGAGAAAGCACGAGCATTGATCACCGCGCTTGTTCAAGATGGGTTGGCGATTTCAGACTTATATTAACTGTAAGTCCAGGGTTCCTCATTAAATTTTTTTTCACAGATGTCAGTTATGTCCAAGATAAACACAGAAATTAGTAAATTGAGAGAGAAGTAAATTGTGGGAAGAGAAACATCCACCACCGATTTCTTTAAACCCCAGGAGCAGTTGCCTCCCGGGCGTGATCTGCAGTGGCCTATATGGAAAGCCCTTAATCGATTGCGTACCCAAGTAGGCCGCTGCAGACACAATTTGACGAAGTGGGGGATCACTAAACCATCCAACACCCAGTGCGAGTGCGGTGCTTATGGAGTGTTCTAGGTGCCCATTCACCTGCACCACGGATGACCTAATGAATGCCACTGATGCCGCAATCAACGTGGCCACCTACTGGGCTCATATAATATAAAATAATATAATTATAAAGAAGAGTACCATCGACACGAAAAGAAGAAGAAGTAGTAAATTGGTTTTCGAAGGATTCATTCGTTCACTGGCTATCATAAAAATGTACGAGTTCAACTTCTAAAGCGGAGTAGATTTCTCTTATTAAACAGTTTATGGTAGAGATGGGACATAAAAAAAAGTTCGATATCTCCTAAATAACCTATTTTGGACGCCAAGTTATCGGGTCAAAAATGTGGCAAATTAGTTCTTGTATCACCCATTTTAACATTTTATGGATTGAACACAATTACCAATCATCCTGTATTGTGCCTATTATGTGGACTCGAATGTGTTTATCTATACTAATATACTAATAATATTATAAAGAGGTAACATTTGTTTGTAAGTTTGTATGTTTGTATGTAGGGGGTAATCTCCGGAAGTAATGAACCAATTTTAAAAATTGTTTCACTGGTAGAAAGCTACATTATTCGTGAGTGCTATAGGCTATAAATTATAAAGATATCATGCATATTAGCCGAACTATCTAAATTTTTGTTTAGCCAAGCGGAAAAAAATAGCTCTTACAACAGAGTTATTTGCATGCGCTGCCTTAACAGTTGTATATAATTGAAAACAATGTATGGCAACCTGGTCCGCTTTGAATAGTTCTACAAAAAAGTCCACGACACTATATTTCTATCTTTTATATTTTAGCAGATAAAGTAGCTTTTATGTGTTAAAAAAGTATTTTTATCTTTGGACGATTTTTTAAACAACAAAATATTAAACCTTATCGAAAAAAATATTATTATGATCACAAGAACATCATAGAGATACCATTTGCCCCAGTAAACAGTATGTCAATTGGTTAAATAGTTTCGAAGATAATAATTATAAAATTACTAAATCGCAAAATGCCGCCGTCCATTCACGAACCGCATTAGAACATGCTTTGTACGGACGTTTTATCCATTTACCCATAGATGGCGTTGTGTAATTACGAGGAATAGAGAAAATATTTCGCAAGCACGCGCTGGGGAATCTAGCTCCGAGCATTCACAGCGGCTTGCTAACCAAAGTTGGAGAACATCGCAGGTCCGTGCTTGGAAATCTAGCGCTGAACGTGCGCAGCGTCTTTCTGATTTAAGGCAGCATGTCTCAGCAACAAGGGATAGGGAGACTAGCGCTGAACGCTCTAAGCGGCTCGCTAACCAAAGAGTGAGAACATCGAAAATCATTTCATTCACTCATTTGAAACCCGGTAATATAGCCAAAGTGGCATGCAAATACATACATATGCAATAAAAACAAAACCCTCCTTTTGGCAGTCAGGAAATAAATCATAGCACTCAGTACTAACCGAACCACACTCATAATTTCATCACAAGTTAAAATGTTTACCGCCCAACGAAGTAGGCACGGGTCAACTAGTTGTTCTATAAAGTGTTCAAAACTTGGGGTTGCGAATAAAACCGAAAGGGAAATCGTGGCCCCCGGCAACATGGCAACTGAAGGAACACGGGTGGGTTTTAGTCAGTAAGAGTCTGACACGCCCTCCCGCTCCGCGCAGAGCGTTATTTGATTATTAGTTATTCGATTATTTCCCACCCAAAAAGAAAAAAAATATAAAAATGTTCAAAATTTATGTCAGATCTCCTCTCTTATTTTACAAAATTATCCTTCCATCTTTAATTAATTAATTTTTCTCTTCATTTATAGCGTCATGCGTGGAAGTGCTGGTTTCCGGAGGGCTGCTCTCCGAGGGGGCGGCCACTCCTTGTGGAGCCACCTACACCAGTGTCGGCAGAGTCACGCTAGCTAGACCGGCACAGCAAGCCAGGACCAGAGAACTGAGGTAAGTACCTGATGAAAATATATTGCACGAATAAAATTAAACGTCGAAGCAGAAAATAACGTAGTCAAATAACCATCCCGAAATACATTGTAACTATTTGTAACGCGTTCTTGCGTCCCTCAAATTATCCTTGAGGCTTCTTTGAACATTATGTTAAAGGTCATAATAATATCCTCCCGGCGGAATGTCGATCACGGTGTCAATCTCAACGGAGATTGGCACAAAGTAAAGCTATTTAATCATTCAGGCGTGACCTTGCGGTAATCCGTTATACAATACAATAGACGTGGATATATTTAGTAACCTGTTCCGCATAGCTGTTTCTAAAGAGCCATAAAAAACCCCTGAAAGAAATCGACACGTGTTTCACCTCTCAACGAGGCATCCTCAGGATGACTATGGACTTGTTGCGAACCCGAACATGGCGCTCTGCGCTCAGCGGTCGGTGTGCCAACACGCAGACGACACAAACAGTGTCGATTTCTTTCAGGATTTTTTTATGGCTCTTTAGAAATAGCTAATCGGAACAGGTTACTAAATATATCCACGTCTATTGCATTTTATAATGGATTTCCACAAGGTCACGCCTGAATCAATTAACTATGAAATGAAATTGTTTATTCCGTAAATAGGAAATCGGAATCACTTTTACACGTTATATTAAAAAGTTAAATAAAAATAAGCTAGATGAGTTCGGACTTCGATCAACATTGTTGATCGAAGAGTTCGGCGTTTCCTATCTGACTACTCCAAGAAGAAAGGCCGAAACGAACTTGGAGGTCGCAGTCTCTTTTAAAGTTCATACATAATCTTGACCAGGGGGCCTACCACCAGCTCAAAAGCAGTATTATTTTAATATTACTTCAGTGGGAGAAAGAGATGGAGTTATACGTCCTGTAGAGCTTCATCTCTATCCCACACTGAAGTAATATTAAAATAATACTGCTTTATGAGCTCGTGGTAGGCCCCCAGGCCATATGAGGACCATGTAGATTAGTGTCTGAAATGGTCTTTTGAGGAAAGAAGCACACAGATTTGAGTGAACTTGTCCAGTCAGGCAAGCATTATTATAGTGTACAGCACAAGTGTGTGCGCAAACACAAGTGGACTACTCTCTGTTTCCTTACTCTTATGGTCCAATGGGACGGCAATCCGACACGATCGGGGAGAGATCAGGCCCGGGAAGCCGTTGATCCTGCGAGGTCATAGGCGAATTAGAACTATAATATGTGCTTTTATGTTTCATCAAATGCAATGAAGATGACTTCTTCTTCCTTTAGATCAGCTGCCCTTCCCGAGCCAACCATAGCCCGCTTCGTTAAACTCAAGCTGTCCGGACCACACCCTCCAGCTAAAGAAGATGATCAGGTTTGTCAATTATTTCAAACTGTCTACCAAACTACTTGGTAGGTAATTATACGTACTTTATAAATTACTAGCAATCGGAAGCGGCTTCACCCGCGTGATATCTTCATAAATGTTACTCAGTGATAATATAGAATTCTACTGAAGAAAGATTTTTTAAATCGGTCTAGTAGTTTTTGAGTTTTTTTACAGCAAGCAAAAAAAATATATTTTCTCTTTATAATATTAAGATTTTCTCGTTATAATATTAAGATTTTCTCTTTATAATATTAAGATTTTCTCTTTATAATATTATAGTGTAGATATTATTTAAAAAACAAATTAATGTTCCTGAAATTCGGTACCGTTTGTTGCCGCAAAGTTGACGAAAACTCTTTCCTTATCTGCAGGTAGCACTAATGGCCGTAAATGTGCTGGGTGAAGAAGTTGAAGACAATGAGAGCTCACCAGTCCAACCAATCAGCAAGGAGCCAGCCTACTCGCCGTACGATGACCTCGCCTTCATCATGTATGTGGACAACGATATCGCTGACCTGGTCAGAAGTTTAGATGAGAAGAAGAAGAATGCTGTTGGAGGTGAGTTAGGAAGAAAGGGGGGGAGAGGTGTCAGAGAGTGTTTGTGCTAGAAAGCGGTTTAGTTAAAAATCATTCAGAATATCGAATTTGTTTTTAAAATGAATTAGTTAAAAATTAAAAATTAATAAGAACGTGGTACCTCAACACTGTAAAAATACCAGTAACTTTATGTTACCTCTATATATGCCATTATTTTTATGAAAATTTAAAGAAGTATCGAATAACTATTGTGAGTTTACGGAGGACTTCAGAAACCACCATTTAGAGGTGTGTGTACTAGACTAAATTAAAAAAAAATATTTAAAACACTTTCAGAGGAACGCTTCGAATATGCGCGTCGCTTGAAATCCGCGGGCGCAGCGCTTGCATCGGCTGGCATCCGTATAGGTCGCTGGCGGTTGCGCAAACGCACGGCAGCAGCAAGGGATGACTTCGAGCTCGCGAGGAGGATGAGGGACCGGATAGCGGATGCTCTGTGTGGGGTTAAGGAGGATCCCCAGCTGTGTCGGTTGTTTGAAGAGGATGGAGTAAGTTGTCAAAGGTTTTTATTGAATCCATTGGCAGAAGAAAAAGTGGTTACAATTACAATGCATGATTGAATTTGGTATAGTTTTCTTAAAGAAACACTGATTCCAATTATTTTAAGAGAGTTTGCAGGTTTTCATACCTGAACCACTGATTCTAATTAGTAGCAGGCCCCTTTGCCAGTTTCTAGAAGAAATAATATGAAAAAAAAAAACAGTGGCACTCCGGGAGTGCCCACAGAAGTGAAAACTTGAAAAAAAATCGGCACCGCGGTAATCAACGCGTTGATGTCTTTTACTCCACGGTGTCATGGTTTAGTCCCATCTCAAAAAAAAGAAAGTTACATATTTAATTTCTAACACATTACCGATGCAATCGCCAAGTTTGGCGTCATAGATCTAGATTTCCGAAATCACAGTTAGATCGTAAAGCTCTATGAGATCTAGTTTTATGCGTTCCTATATTATTTAACAATAAAATACATAAAATCTGCCAAACTACATAACAGTTTGTCGGCAGTTGTTTTCGTCTAGCAATGGATTACAAATTTTGAATTTTGAAAATTAATGTGCTATTTAATCATGCTAAGTAAACTATGAAATAAGATAGGTACCAGTCGAGATAAAAAATCTCACATTTCACAAAAGGCATTATAGCTAACGTGAGATTTGTTACAGACATAGCTATGGACACAATGATAGATAATGTTTTTGTAAAACTCTTTTAAGTTGGTCCTTACACTTGACATGTGATATCAGTTTTGGGGGTAGCTCGTTCACTAACGTACGTAACTACATACCTTCTTGTGCGCTTATCAAAGTATTTTGTTACTTTTGGAACAGCAAGTGTCTTCTTCTTTGATAAACGAAGGTGTTAAACTAAGGTGTTCCTTCTTTTTCAGCCGGACAGACGCAACGACTCTTCAATGCCTCAAGAGTACGACTTCTCCCACCACCTCTCGCCTTCCGTTGTAGCAGGTTCTCTCAGCCTGGACATACCTTCACCAGTTCCTCCCATAGAACCTGAACCTGAGCTACAGGAACCGGAGTATGTGAATGGAGAAGATGAGGAAGATGTACAGGATATGCAGCCGGTGAGCAATTTGATGAACATCTTTTGATACTTATTTCTTGTGCCAAATGGAGGAGGATTATTTTAATGAGAGTATTTAAGGTTCCTTATACAAAAAAAGTTTTGCAGCAACAGAAGTGAAAACTTGAACAAGATCGCCTAGGTGGAAGAAAAATACTAGTAGTGTGTAGTAGTGGTTCGTAACCTTATCTAAATAAAGATCACAATCGCGTTTAGAAAAAAAAAAACTTCCGAAACCTTTAAAGTAAAAATATTTGCATAGAACATTGATCCGTAACGTAATATAAATAAACAGCATTATCGCGTTTACAAAACCTTTAAAGTAAAAATACTTGCACAGAACATTGATCCGTAACCTAATATAAATAAAGAGCACAATCGCGTTTACAAAAATGAGGTGTTGTTACAGTGTCGCGAAATCAATGGTTTAGTCCCATCTCAAAAATGCCTAATGCGTCTAAAGAAGTTTTCACTTCAAAAATTGCGAAGTATTTAAATCGATTCATACGTGGTAATTCCACTGTGGATGAAATAAATATAGAATTAAGCCCAATTATGCCAGATCAGAAGGGCAGTGTTGGCCCAGTGGTAACGGCCGCGACTTACCCTAAAACAGGACGAACTCTGACAGGCGCCTAAAAATGGTTTAATTGAAATAACTGCTTTGAGTTTCAGCGCTTCGCCACTAGAGTTTATTTTGCATTCTGCCAACCCAAATGTTCTTAAGCTCCGCTGTTGTGCCCAAAAACCTTAGGAATAATTAGACTAATTCTATGCCAAAAACGTCTTCTTTTAACTGGGAACAATTTTTTTAGTCACCAGAACCAACATTACAAGAAGAAATTCCACCTTCATACCCCGAGCCAGTGCAACTCCAGCCCGTCCAAATGATGCCAGAAGAGAAGGAAGTGCACAAGAAGATAGAAGAAGACGAACTGAGGAAGGAGACTGACAGTCCAAGAAGGAGTATTACACCTAATGCTGCTAATGGTAAGAAGTTAACAAAATACGAGTACATTTACATATTTAGAGGTATGAGGAACAGGATGTAAAGTTCACTCATCCTCTTTAGAAAAGGATTCTCCGACCAGACGGGTGTCGTATCTGGCAGGCAACTGCCCAACGGTTGAAGTCATTACAATTGCGCGATGCAGGATTTGTTTTCAGTAGCTTGAAAGCCTTTCAAGCGACAGGAAGAATGTGTGTGCAGAACTCAGTAGAAACAAAAGACAAATAAAATCTGTTAAAAATCAACATTATTAACTAAGAACATAATAGATATCTGAGGTCATCGGAAAATTTGAGACTAGAGATGGCCGATGCATTCCACCGGCTTTTATGACAAATCTTTTAAGGTTCAAGCAGTACGGTTATGGAATGCCTTGCCCGTGTCGATAAGGCGTGCTCAATCTTTGTCCACTTTTAAAATTCTGGTAAAAAAACATTTCTCTCTCCTTAAACATCGTCATTACATATAGTTCCTTGCTCTTGTTTCATGTTTATAATTTTATGTATATCTATCTAATATATATATATATATATTTATATAGGTAATTATATGCTTTATGTATCTGTGTATCTGTTGTATATGTAAATGGTACACCACTGACTACCTGCAGTATTGTCTCTCCTTTTCCATTTAAATCCATCCGAAGGTTGTCTGTAAAAGATCGCTTTTAGCGATAAGACCGCCCATTGTGTCACCCAATGTAAAATTTCTATATTAATGTCTGTAATTTTTATGGTGTACATAATAAAGAATATTCTATCTATCTAAGAAAAGTTAAACTGGACAGTAGTAAGTACTGTCTATAGTAAACGGACTCTATATAAACTGTCCTACATCATATCTTTAATATATTGTCCTGTTCTAGGTTCAGTGGTACGACGCAGAAACAAAAGCGCTGGTCCTAGGTCAACGTTCGAGGCTTATGAGGAACGTTTGCTACCTGCTTTGAGGCAGTAAGTACATGCTTTTTTTCTGAAACCTTTCCAAAACTGTCCTGAAGAACAAAATCTTCATCATGAAAGATTGAATCCGCAAATCCCAGAGCCTTCACATTTGAATTCCATAGTTGAAAATTAGTGTTAAAAAAAAAAACAGTGGCAGTCCGGGAGTGCCAGCAGAAGTGAAAACTTGAACAAGATCGCCTTGGTGGCAGAAAAATACTTGTATAGAACATTGGTCCGTAACCTTAACTAAATAAAGCACACAATCGCGATAACAAAAAAAAAAAAAACTACCGAAACCTTTAAAGTAAAAATACTTTTATAGAACATTGATCCGTAACGTAATATAAATAAAGAGCACAATCGGGTTTACAAAAATGAGGTGTCGGTAACGGTGTCGCGAGTTCAATTGTTTTTCCCATCTCAAAAATGCCCAACGCTCCTAAAGAAGTTTTCACTTCAAAAAATTATTATGTGTTCTAGTTCCCACACAAATGAGTACCTCCGTGAGGGTCGAGAGGAGGAGTGCAGTGGAGGAAGTGCTGCCACGTCGCACTCACGGTCCACTCAGCCACACAAGTTGAACGAACGAGAGAGGAAGCATGCTGCGCTGCCTATACTTATTTTTGGTTATCCACTTGTAAGTAACAGTAACTTTTTGGCTTTGGTAGTTCCAAACTGGGGGCCTACCACCAGCTCAAAAACAGTATTATTTTAATATTACTTCAGTGGGAGAAAGAGATGGAGCTATACGTCCTGTAGAGCTTCATCTCTTTCCCACACTGAAGTAATATTAAAATAATACTACTTTATGAGCTGGTGGTAGGCGGAGTGATCTTCAATTGAACAAAAAATTTTCTAAAAAAAAACAATCGACTTCTAAAAAAAAACACTATAAAGCGAAAAATAACTTTAATTTCGGTACCAAGTCGGTGTCTTTGGTTTAGACTTTTCGTTTTTTGTTTTTTTTTTTAAGTTTTTATTTTTCAGTTTTTAGTTGTGGTACCTAACCCATACAAATTCGAACACCACTACCTGCTATGTAAATAACAGTGACAGGAACTTAAGATATCATCCATATACTAAGTGGGAAAAAAATACGTATTATTGCACCTAACTCAAAAACCATCCAAGCAAAGTTAAAAAAATTATATGGGACCACACAGGAAGCACCAACTTTCAAATAAAAAAAAAAAAACCATCAAAATCGGTTCACCCAGTCGAAAGTTATGCGGTAACAAAAATAAAAAAAATACAGTCGAATTGAGAACCTCCTCCTTTTTTTGAAGTCGGTTAAAAATAGTCTCCTTTGCAAAAGTTATTTAAAAGAATTGCTTTATTATTCGCCTCTAAAATCCAAGTGTTAAAACACAATAAATATATATATTTAGAAGGATCGGAATAAAAAGCATAGAAATCTGTAGCTACCTACTAATTTATTGGAAACAAAAACATGATAAAAACGAAGGACGAGCGATGAATGACGACAAAGCACGTCCAAAAGAGTTAAGCTCATCACCAGTGATTGGAATAGGCTGACTATATTTGCCTAAACTTCGGAGAACAGAGACAGAAAGTGGAGACTTCCTTACGACTATATTTATTTTCCCGGGATTCGGGAAAAATCTTCAGTATGTTGAAAATAAGCTTTATTTAAGACTAGCTTCTGCCCGCGACTTCGTTCGCATGGAAATCGTAAGACATCACAATATACTACAATAATAGCCATATTTTTATAAAATTTTCCTGTATACTACGTTTGTAGTTTTATTCTCAGCAGCCAAAATATACAGAGAGTCAGGAATGGTGACTCGGGAGCAAGCGACGTAACAGTTGTCCGTGTGAGAAGCAGCTTATCCTGAGGTCGACACCCGCAGCCTTCAGCCTTCAGTGTCAGCCCCTGTGAGTTGTTGATCGCAAAGCATACACTCCCAGAGAACTGCACGTGCTTTAACTGGTAATTATGGGGAATTTGTGGTAGGTAAACGCGCTATAAACACTGTCTCACCATCGCCACAACCTGTTAGAATTTCCACCTCGATGACGTTTCTCTGCAAAGACATGATCTTGAGCTGGTTTCCGTTACACAGATATACAGCGGGAAGTCCACTTGCCATTTGTGAATTGAGAAATTCTACGGGGTGATATTTGGCATCATCTTCCACCACATCAGTATTAATGGAGGTGTATATCACTTCACTCCCTTCAATTTGTGAGAGAATACTGTGGTTGATCGCTGCAGCTTGATCATCTTCGGAGTTAAAACGGAAACACGCCTAAGAATTCTCTTGGTACGGTATTTGACTGATATCCTCGTATATCAGACGAATAAGATCTTCTAAAGTGGAATCTACTCTACCAAGAGTCTCTGGTAGAGTGCTTTCACCAACTTTTAGAAGAACATCGGAGAACACTTGAGCATTTGAATTACCGCCAAGCCGAGCTCGTATGATGATGGTCAAGCGCAGTTTATGAACTCTCGACCATAGAGTCGACCTTTTCAACGAAGTATTCACTTTTTTTGTCAAAACTGTGACACCACCCACCATGTCTTGGTTTCTGCGGATGTCTTGCAGGGTTCTGTTTACAGTTTCCACTGCTTTCCTTTTTGCCATAATGCATTCATCCCATACGACGAAGCGCAATCCCCTAAGCACACATCCCTTGTTACTGTTGCGTGACACCCCACAAACAGGCGTTTCGTTGCTCTCTAAATCGATGGGAATCTTAAACATGACGTGCGCTGTTTTGCCACCAGGAAGCAGTGTGGCAGCGATTCCAGAAGATCCACACACATACATATTTTAAAATCGCTTGGACAAATCTGCTGTCAAAATCTGTAAAAAAAACATTTTATTCCTACAGTCTTTTGCTCTAAAATGATCAGAATACAACCTTGAATGTTTTGTGACTGTAAAGTACTTGTAACTTAGTAGTTTCCCATAGCTTACGAAGTTTTCCATTTTTTGTGAATTAATACACTCTATGAACTATTACATACACAATAAAAAAAAAAAAATCGTTTTACAAAAAGAGTTTAAAAAAACAGATGTAAATCGAACTTACTACCCCGGGCGGCCTACCACCAGCTCATAAAGCAGTATTATTTTAATGTTACTTCAGTGGGAGAAAGAGATGGAGCTATACATCCTGTAGAGCTTCATCTCTTTCCCACACTGAAGTAAACTAAAGTAATATTAAAATAATACTGCTTTTGAGCTGGTGGTAGGCCCTCAGGACTTCAAATCATTCGTCCAACCGCTTACATATTCGCTTTGTTGAAAGTTAGCTAAAATAGCCGTTCCTATATAAAAGGTAGCGTGATGATAATCATTTAAAAAGTTAAATTGGTAACTACCTATCTACAATATCCCAACCTTTTGGCGCGTCCTTTTACAATTTGCAGAGAAAAATACGAACATGATGTAATATTGCTCATCCCCCATAGCAAATAGCGTGATAGTTTATGCCCTACAGTTGGTACAGACAAACATTCTAAAAACTTTATTTTCCGCATAAGAATCGATCCCAGACCTCGTAGCAATAACTTTCTTTAAAAAAATTAACTTCGCTACGATTTTATTATATCTATAGATTATAGGTACATAATCAAAAAAAAAAATAATCGTATAACAAAATGTGAAAAAAAAAGAAAAAAAAAACCGTAGGTGGGAATCGAACTTACAACCCCATGTTTGCAAAGCAACCGCCCAACCGTTGAGCTAATTGCTTTGTTGAAACTTGTTTAAATTAGCCGTTCCTATATATTTCATGATTGACTGCTTAGTTCCATAAAGGTATAGCGTGATGATAATCATTTAAAAAGTTAAATCGAAAACCATCTACAATATCCTAAAATTTTGGCGCGTTTTTTTCCAAAAATACGAACATAATATAATATTGCTCGTCCCCCATAGTAAATAGCGTGATAGTTTATACCCTATAGTTTGACCAGACTTATAGGGAACACCTATGCAAAATTTTAACAGAATCTATCCTGTAGAATTTGCGTCATGCTAGAACATAAAAATACAACATAATGTAATATTGCTCGTCCCCCATAGTAAATAGCGTGATAGTTTATACCCTATAGTTTGACCAGACACACAGGGAATATCTATGCAAAATTTTAACAGAATCTGTTCGGTAGAATTTGCGCCATGCTGGAACATACATACAGACAAACAGACAAAAATTCAAAAAAAAATATTTTCGGCATTAGAATCGATCCTAGACCTCGTAGCAATTACTTTTTTTCAAAAATATTCAATGTACAGTTTTGACTTCGCTATGATTTTATTATATGTATAGATGTGTAAAGGCTATTTTTAACGAAACTTGCAATTTTCAAATTTTCGGGATTTTCACATAAAATCCCGAAATAAATAATCTAACTTTAATTCATGTATTCGAATTATATTTACGATCCAACTAACCGTTGTACCAAATAATTGAATACATTACGTTTTGTCAATAAGTATTTATTTTACATTTTTTGCATAAAAAAGTAAAATAAAAACTTTTTTTTTTGTCAACAAAAAAATTAGATATAAAGCTTATTTTCTCCAATTTCTGTCTCTTTTCTCCGAAGTTTAGGCAAATATAGTCAGCCTATTCCGATCACTGCTCATCACATACATCGAAGATATATATTATAGCGCTTATAGATACTTTAAGGCAGTCGTCGAAAAACTCATTAGTCAACAGAGTCAAATTCCAATACTGTAACGACTAAGATTTCTTATGAGAGCCAATCTTTTCTGTGTCCAAACTGTCTCAAAACACTTTTCTTAATCATTAAAACTCCCATCCTCTTTCACTCCACAACGCTTCCTAAAATTAACTTGCTATGAAGTAGGATGCCTTCGTCACCATCATCATATCGGCTGATTAAAATATGATGAAGGCATCTTCGACCACCGCGGTTGAAGATGCCCTACATTTGTACAGAGCCGCACTCTATAAGTCAAAGAGCCACATGTGGCTCGCGAACCGCGGTTTGCCGACCACTCCTTTAAAAGGTTAAATATACTGGATGATTTTTTTTACCGTCTCGAAATTTTTACAGGGTGTTGCACCCATGAATGTAAACAACTTTCACTATGGGAGCAACTTTGAGATCACGAAAAAAAATATCAGCTGTTTCATACATTTTGGTCAAGTAGGTATTGAACTTTTGTTTGAGGGGCTTGTGGCTAAGTAATAATAGTTGCACGGGTCGATCGATCAGGTTAAGCTATGCTTGCCGCGGTTGGTCTGTGGATGGGTGACCATCTTTACATACCAAGACCCCTCCGTGCCTCGGAAAGCATGTTAAGCCGTTAGTCCCGGCTGTCATTTGTAGATCTTTGACAGTCGTTACGGGTAGTTAGAAGCCCAAAAAGTCTGACAACCAGTCTTGCCAAGGGGTATCGTGTTACCCAGGTACTGGGTTGTCGTGGTCAGATAGGCAGTCGCTCCATGTAAAATACGGTATTCAGCTGCATCCGGTTAGACTGGAAGCCGACCCCAACATAGTTGGTAAAAGGCTAGGCAGATGATGAGGTATAGAACTTTTGTATAAACTGCTGATTTTTTTCGTGATTTCAGAGTTGCTCCCATAGTGAAAGTTGTTTATATTCATGGGTAGAGCATCCTGTAAAAATTTCGAGACCGAAATAAATTTACCGGCATATTACCTTCACTGTGTGTGGTGGCCTTTAAAATATTAAATTGAACGGTGCGATTTATGTCGAAGATAACATATATTTTATATTATCTTCAAAGTGATTGACAAGCTTAACTCTTGCAACTAATAACTAAATAAGTGAATAGTTCCATCGTTAATTGCAGGTAGAAAAATTCTATTCTAAGAACTACCTAGACAAAGAGGAAGGTCTATCCCGTCTCCGCGCTGAACTGACGTCACCATCCAACGGGAGCACGAAGACATCTCCGAACAAGACAGCCAGGGCCGCCGCCATCTTGTTGCAACGAGCACTGAGGGACAAGGTGTTCTCCGTGTACAGCCTAGCCAATGAGGTTGTTAAAGTGCTGTTTAAGGAGTTCGTGCCGGATAGGTGAGGTTTTGGTCCTTGGTATTTAAGTTACTGCTTCTTTTGACAGATTATCAGCGAAAACTGATAGAATTGCGTGATGATTTTCGCTACACACTATCATCTCAGTCTATCGCCGTCTACCTCTACTCTACTGCTACTCGTTTACACTTCGCCAAAGTCTTACCTAGAACACAGTTTTGTATATGTTACCATAGAATTATAAACCTCGTTAATTTATAATCGATCGGTATTATTTTCGTTAGATTATAAACTGTCGAAAAATTGTGAACTGTGACAAATCATTTACGTCAAAATTTAAAAAAAAAACAAAAAGTCATTTATTCAAACTAGGCTGAGAATTAGCGCTTTTCGAACGTCAAAATTACATAAGACAGTCCCCCAAAAACGCCCACCCTTCACCACTTCCTAGTGCCTTTAGCTGGGAAGAAGAAGTGGCGCAACAAACTCCCCAGCAGCACAGCTGTCTGTTCAAGTTAGAAAAATGATTCTATACAATAGTATTCAAAATAACTTACATTATGCAACATAAAACATAATTCAAATGATAAATTATAGGCCATATGCCAGCTAGCACACGCCAATATACCAGCCAAAAACATCGAGAACAAGCAATATTTAAAAAAAAAAAAAACTAAACGTAAAAAGAACTAAATATCTATATAAAAGCCTCCAGACATAAAGAGCGTGCCCGCTTACATAAAGCTGTAATTGGCAGTTATAAATGATAAACTAGGACCATCGGGGTAAATGAACAGTTAATTACTAGTAACAATAACAAAACCATGATCAGCAAGACGACCAAGCAGCACCCGTCCACGAGCATAACTCAAAGATCAGCCATTACCCCCCTCGCCATATTTGAGGGAAGGAGGCAACCCGACCCCCGACGCTACCGCAAGCAGTGACATCTAAGGGAGCATGACGAACTTGCTGCTGGTTGCTTAGGCAAAATATAATATGATCAATTGTCGAGATCGCTAGCTAACCACAAATTGCAATACAACTCATAACAAAAACATTGTAATGAGTAGATTATGTCAACAATAAAATTAAATTAAAAATAAACAACATAATAACATTGTAACAGTGTTTTTCTGCAAAAATAAATGATTTGATTGATTGATTGATTGAAAAACTCATATAAACTGACAGTAGGTAAGCTAATTCTGGAGAAAGAACATAAACATTGTCTTGAGTTAATCACAGCGACCAACTATTCTTATCATTTAAGTAATCGTTGATACAATAGTATGCCTTTGAACAAAGGTTGGATTTTACTTTAGTTTTAAATGCATTAAAAGGCAAATCTAGAAAAGAAGAGGGTAGCTTGTTATAAAAAGTTATACCAAGCCCAACAAATGAGTTATGAACCTTATGAAGCCGGTGAAAGGGAGCTCGTAGTTTGTCCTTATTTCTAGTGTTAACATTGTGAATCACTGTTTTTAGTATATAAGTGTATATTTTGCCTAATATATAAGATGTTGGCGAAAATTAATTGTGATGCCACCGTGAGAATACCAATATTTTTAAACAAATCTCTTAGAGAAACTCTGGCACCTAGCTGGTAAATTGCTCGAACTGCTCGTTTTTGAAGAAAAAATATATTTTGAATGTCAGCGGCTTTGCCCCACAGCAGAATACCATAGGACATAACGCTATGAAAATAACTAAAATAGACTAACCGAGCTGTATCAACGTCAGTGTATTGTCTTACTTTTCTGACAGCGTAGGCGGCCGAACTGAGCCTTCCCGCTAGGCTTGATATAATGTGGGCCCCACTGAAGTTTGGCGTCTACTGTTATGCCCACGATTTAACGATTTAACGCATTATTTTTCGATGGTTTATAATGTATCCATGAGAAACGAGCGTAGTGCGCTCACTACGCTCGCTCGGCTCGCGCGGTTGGTCACTGTTCTAATCTAACCTAACCCATTTCACCCAGTTCATAATTTTTCGACAGATTATGATCTAACGGAAATAATACCGATAGATTATAAACTAACGGTGCTCACAATCTTACGGTGACATATATATCTCATAGGTATTCTGCTACAAACACAGAACCGAGTTGTTACGTGCAAGACTGATGGTCTCGTTTAATGTAACTATAGCTTGATAAAGCCTTTACTTATCGCCCTATGGAAGTCGTAAGAAGTTATTGAGAGTCAAGAAGATATACCAAGGGGATGAGCCACAGCATTCACCTTCAAACTGGACCCGATTTTGACCTTTCTGTTTTGCTCTATTCTGGGATAATCCACGCAACTTGGATTGCCACAAAACTTCAAAGAGGTGGTTAAATAGAACTGCGTTTATTTTGTTTAAAATTCTGTTCAGGGAAATCGCCAGAAAGGATTCAATTTCCAGGGTGTGTGCTGCCGAGGTGGGTCGTTGCTTGGAGAAGCTGCTGCCTGAGCTGTTGAGAGCGTGCGGGGACCCTGCTCCGAGGGTACATTCCACTGCGCAGCATACTGTGCTCACTGTTGCTGACTGTCCTCAAGTCAGGTAGGGCTGTGATTTTATATTTTGTGTCTGCTATTTTGAATCTGCCATCATCATCTACCTAGCCTTTTCCTAACTATGTTGGGGTCGGCTTCCAGTTTAACCGGATGCAGCTGAATACCAGTATTTTACATACAGCGACTGCCTATCTGACCTCCGCAACCTAGTTACTAGGTAACACGATACCCCTTGGTAAGACTGGTTGTCAGACTTTTGGGCTTTTGGGCTTGAATCTGCCATGTGGTCAAAAAATAATTCACCAAACCTGTGATAGGGACGTTTAAATATGTACATGTCTCAGATAAATCAATTCTATATGTAGAAAGGTCAAGATATTTATTGCATAACCGTAGTGCTATTCTATAAAAATCTCACCGTGATATCTTCGGTGAAGTGAGCTGTCAATAGTGTCAAACTGTCAATACTTAGCAACTGACAGCTCACTCCACGCTCACTTCACGTAAAACAACACGGTGAGATGGTTACAGAATAGCACTACAGAAATCAACGTATTTAGGTGAACTATTATAGAACTATAAGTGAACTTATAAATGAAATGATGAATACCTAGTCTAGCAAAACTTTAGTCCCATCACTTTATTAAAACCATTGGCCATAACGAAGACCAAGCGATAAATATGTAGAAGATCCCAGGTTCTGAGAGCCCAGTGAAAAGCGGAGGACCAACGTAATTCATAATATTAGCAATTATAACAACCAATAACATACCATTTTTTTTTTTGGGTGAGAAATTATCAAATAACTTCTCCCACCCTGGGCGGAGCGGGAGGGCGTGTCAGACTCTTACTGACTAAAACCCACCCGTGTTCCTTCAGTTGCCATGTTGCCGGGGGCCACGGTAACCCTTGCGGACAAACCCACAACCCCGGCAGGCATCGGCCCTAGCGGACCCCGTCAGTTCTGCTGACATCTCTTTGAGGCGCGCGTGGAACACAACGCGCCGTCGACCCGGGCTTGGTCCTTATCGGACGGCGAGCTACCCATTGCTCACCGTCCGCAAGCCCGCGCCTACGGTGGCCGGGAATCGGTCTGCGATTCCCGACGCCCAGGGCGTCTCCTGTGGCGGTTATGGGCGTGAGGGCGCAAAATTTGCCTCTCCCTCACGCATTCCGCCTCCTCCTTCGCGAGCATTACTGCTTCGCAGAAGGAGGTGACGGCCTCCCAACTAATAACATACCTATGCTGTTAATTGCAGGAGTCTCCACCTAATCCCTCAGCAACTGGTTCGACCAGTAGCAGCATCAATGCATCCTCGACTGGCGCTGTCTCGACTACAGATGTTGGAACAGCTCATACTAAGCCATGGTATCTCTACTGACAAGAACAGGTGAGTTTGACGATCATTTCGGTAAGGAAATACCGAATGGTGTAGGTAAGTACCTATAGAGATTGATGTAGAAGGCGGAAAGGCGTCTTTCTACATTGTTCTCACGTCTATAATTTCAACACGAATTATCTAACCAATATTTTGTAACAATATTATGATTGACTGCCTCGTTGGTCTAGTGGTAGCAAGCGCTACTGTTGAGTATGAGGTCCTGGGTTCAATTCCCGGGTCGGGCAAAGTGATATTGGGTTTTTCCATCTGGAATTTCTCAGTAGTAGCCCGGAGTCTGGATTTGTGCCCGGTTGTTGGCAATAGGCTCGCCCCCTATTACATGGGACTTAAACATAACTGGTGAAATGTGGGTGTACTATGGGTACACCTCTGCCTAACCCTTCGGGGATTACAGGCGTGATGTTATGTTATGTTATTATGATTGAGTTGATGAATTGATGATGAGAAAGAGTGTCCGTGGAGTTTCTTACCCGTTCTTCTCCATAGGAACCTACTTACTAATTACGCTTTGGAATGGGCAACTAGCTTCATATTTCTGACTGACCGACTCCTTGACAATTCAAACGTGCCTGTAAATGGTTTAATTGAAATAAATGTTTTGAGTTTGAGTTTGGGTTTGGGAAAAGAATGAAAATTCTCTGAACTTCAAGATGAACATACAAATAATACAAGTAATGTTATAAAATACCAATGGAGGCAAAACAATTGGTTTAAAAAATTACTTCACTGAACCACAAAATAATTTCTTGTTTCATTTGAATTTCCATACTATAAGTTTTTTTCTAGATGTCCACAAAAAGATGTATTTTAGGGGACACCCGGACTTGAACCGGGGACCTATCGATCTGCAGTCGATTGCTCTACCACTGAGCTATATCCCCGCTGGAAGACTAACTCAAATTAGGCATTAGATTCGGAATACAGCAGTCTTTTGTTTTATGTTTTTCAACGGTTGAACGGATTTTTGCCGCTGTGAGTAGAAAAGTCGAAGCATGAAGGTTGCATACTTGCCTGTACTTTTAAAACTAGAATTATAAAGATGATTATTTCTTTATATAGTCATTATTATGAATCCTATGAGGGTTCGATTTTAGGGTAGGTAGTTATCGAAGTACCGGAATGAAGCATAATAGCAGCCAGACTTTAGCTGGAATCTCAACATGATGGGAATGGTCAGACCTTTTTTAGGGTTTCGAAGCCAAATGGCAAAAACGGAACCCTTATGGATTCGTCATGTCTGTCTGTTTGTCCGTCCGTATGTCACAGCCACGTTTTTTCCGAAACTATAAGAGCTATGCTGTTGAAACTTGGTAAGTAGAGGTATTCTGTGAACCGCATTTAGATTTTCACACAAAAATAGAAAAAAAAAACAATAAATTTTGGTAAACTGAAACTCAAAATATATTTTTCATCATACCCATACGTGTGGGGTATCTATGGATAGGTCTTTAAAAATGATATTGAGGTTTCTAATGTAATTTTTTTCTAAACTGAATAGTTTGCGCGAGAGATACTACCAAAGTGGTCAAATGTGTCCCCCTGTAACTTCTAAAATAAGAGAATGATAAACTAAAAAAAATTATGATGTACCATGTAGACTTCCACCGAAAATTGGTTTGAACAAGATCTAGTAAGTAGTTTTTTTTAATACGTCATAAATCGTAAACCGCAATTTACCTTTCAATCAATCAACTCAATTAAAGAACTTTTATATTATGTTACTTGCTGCTACGGAACCCTTCATGGGCGAGTCCGACTCGCACTTGGTCGCTTTTTAGGGTTCCGTAGTAAACAAGGAACCCTTATAGTTTCGTCATGTCCGTTTGTCTGTCTGTCTGTCCGCGGTCTAGCTCCGAGGCCCTTAGTACTAGAAAGCTGTAATTTGACATAGGTATACATATTAATTACGCCGACAAAGTGGTAAAACAAAATTATGAAAAACATTTTTTTTTAGGGTACCTCCCATACACGTAAAGTGGTGATGTTTTATTTTTATTTTTTTATCCCATAGTGTAGGGTATCATTAGAAAGGTCTTACAAAAACATTATGAGTTTGTGAAAACCATTTTTGGATTCAGGGATCCGTTTGCAAAATATTAAGCTTTAAAGTGCTAATTTTTGTTAGAGTCAAGTGTCTCCCCCCCCTGCCAGCTAAATGGTTGGTTTTGGATGTGCGAAAAAAATTACAGCAGTAGTTTATATAACGAAATTAAAAGGAAAACTATCACAACTAAGTAGGCTTTACTAGTTATCAAGTAATAATCGACCAACTTAACTTTGTAGTTGCAAAAACATGTTTTCCCATACATTCCGTATGGGAGAACATGTTTATCAACTAGAAAGTTAAGTTTGTTTTTGGGATAATTTCATCCCAACTACGGAACCCTTCATTGTGCGTGGTCCGACACGCACTTGGCCGGTTTTTTAACTACTCACTGCATAACAGAGCAGCAGTTCAATATGTAGTTATAAGTAATACAACCTTTTTAGAGCGTGCATTCTACATATTTGTTATTGGAATTTATTATCCATATTTTCGTGCAAAACAAAGCAATATTATTTCATTATATTATTTATTATAGACATTGATTAATTTATCAAAACAGCGAAATAATTGACAGCTATTTGCAACTTTGTTGACTTTCAGAATGTACAGCCTTAATATTATAAGTAGTCCATCTTTTCTAAACACAGAACGCAGCCAGCAGCTGCTCTATGTTTTTTAGCAGCTTCCTGAAATTCAATTAATTTTTTCCAGCGGCCTAACAGTCCGTCGTCTAGCGGAATGCGGCGCTGCAGGAGCTCAACACGCAGCTGGCTCCGTCCGTGCAGCCGCTGAACGCATCCTGCTTGCAGCGTACGCGAGGTCACCGCGAGTAGTGCGCGCACAGCTACCCCCTGATGATGCGGTGACGCGACGGAATCTGATCTACAGACATTTGTTCCAGCAGTTTGATAGGATTGATATGCAGGTGGGTGGTTTATTGACATATTTATTTATTTATTAACAGGAGATCAAAAATGGTTAACAGTTGTTTAAGAAACATAGAGCCAATTACAGGTTCTCACGGGTAAAAACAGAAAAAGTAGAAATCTTAGGATCACTAACAAGCACGATAAAAAAGATTAAGTATACATATTATTATATATAAGGTACAATAAGCACTATGCACTTTTAAAAAAGTCGGCGTTCAGCCGAGCGCGTGCAGAATAGGCTTTGGTGGTAAATGGCTCAAATGAGAACTCTTTACAAAGAATATTAAAGTTCTTATTAGCCTACATTAGGCCTGTCCATTGATGCGGAGCGAGGCAGCGGAACGGAGCGAGGGAGTAATGCGGAGCGTAGTTGCGGACTGTGCGGAGCTAGGCAGAGTTCACGCGACGAGTAATTTGAGCGGGCTGCAATACCCCGCAGCCGGTTTTTGCCGCTTCCCGGTTTTGTATGAATTTTAAACTAGTTCGTAAATCCCTGTCCACTAAAGCGGAGCGGAGATTTTAAACAATTCCATTGATTAATATTGGCACAGCTCTTCTCCGCTCCCCTCCTCTCCGGTCCAGTGGACAGTCAGCCTTAGCAAAGGATAGAGCTGGATAAAAACCTCCCACAAGTGGTCTTAGCACGAACTTGTAGCTTTGCTGAGAGAGTGAATAAGGATAAGAATGCGTTTGACATTAAGTCCACTTTTGTGCCTTTTATATTGCAAAAGGTTACATAAATGAATATGGAAACTTAATTGCTCTCATCTCAATAAAATAAAACTTCTAACTTCAGCTTCCTTCTGAAATGGAGGAGGCGGAACGCGTGAGGGAGTGGCAAAGTTCGCGCCCTCACGCCCCTAACCGCCGCAAGAGGAGACGCCCTGGGCGTCGGGAATCGCGAGCCGATTCCCGGCCACCGTAGGCGCGGACTTGCGGACGGTGAGCAATGGGTAGCTCGCCGGCCGATAAGGACCAAGCCCGGGTCGACGGCGCGTTGTGTTGTTCCACGCGCGCCTCAGAGAGATGTCAGCAGAATTGACGGGGTCCGCTAGGGCCGATGCCTGCCGGGGTTGCGGGTTTGTCCGCAGGGTTACCGTGGCCCCCGGCAACATGGCAACTGAAGGAACACGGGTGGATTTTAGTCAGTAAGAGCCTGACACGCCCTCCCGCTCCGCCCAGAGCGGGAGAAGTTATTTGATAATTTACCACCCAAAAAAAAAAACTTCCTTCTGAAATGAGGAGACTGGAGTGTTTCACTACTTAGAGTAGGTACAGTTTTATTTATCGGAGCCTTGCATAATGAATCAGCAATCGTCTAAAGCTACAAAGTTTCTCGTATTATGACAGCTAGCTTACCATCATTGACAACCACGACTGCTCTGTCAGAATAGCAACGACATTATAACGAAGACGCCTTGTTAACAGATTTTTTTTTCCTCCAGAAAATGCTAAACCAAGCGCCAACGGAAGAGCAACTCCTTAATGGCGCAGACCAGTCCATGGCAGACTCTACCCTTGAAACAGCCAGCGTCAGCCAGTCCACGAGAAGCGGAACCACCGTCAGTGGTATGACTGCCTCCATGGGCATGACGTCATCCATAGGAGCTACGTCATCATACAGCTTAAAATCGATGACATCAAGTGTCAGTGGGGCAACCCTGGCCCCTTCTAGTTTAACGGGCAGTTATACTTCGTCCAAAACAAAGAGTAGTTTGAAGAAGACACCAACGAAGAGGTATACTCCAAAGACTGCGAAGGACTTCTCAAATTATCCGGGTTATAATAAGTTGAGATTGGATAGCGCTGTCAGTCCGAAGCACTCGCCTCGATCGGTGGCGTCGGGTGGAGTTGAGAAAGTGAGTATACTGTCATTTCACTTCTTGAATGAACAATTATATGTCGGAGACGGGTATGTGACTCTTTGTTATTCGTTATCACACTAGCTAAATTATACACACACTGGGTGTGACGGCGTTTATTAAAATCACCAATTAACAAAATGATCACAAATTACAACTAACACAATAACTGAGCACCACGAATCGAGAACAGTTCCGCGACGTCTTCTCTCCGATGTGACCAGAGGCTGAATCCCTCCTCGTCGTGGCCTTAAAACATCACGACTCTGTAGAAGCGCGCCTTTGGTGTGGGTAGATCACGTCCTCTCGCCAGCGGCGCGCTTGCGATTCGTTTCGTATCCGTACTAATGACCAGATCCGACATAATAATTTATATTATTAAAATACCAGTGATAGCCTAGTGGTGTAACCGTCAGACTGCCAAGTCATAGGTCTCGAGTTCGAACCCAAGGCTCTGACTTTTCGGATTGCTTCAAAAACGGTGAAGGAAAACATCGTGAGGAAACCGCTTGAGAGATATATCTCGACGGCATGTGAAGTCAAGTCAGAGGCCCATGGGCGGCTTTAAAACTCTGACACCAGGTTAGTCATTAAACACACGAAAAGAAGAAGACTCCTTTAATTAAAATGATATTTCTAAAACCAGCTTGATAGTTTCCTCTGTAGTTGGTTTCAGAAACATCATTTTATTTATAAATAACTAGTTTTGTCCCACGGCTTCGTCTACGTGGATGTCGGAAAATATCTCACTGGAGAAATAATTTCGTAGTACATTATTTTCATAAAACTACGTGGCGTACGCCAGTAAAGCTCCCAGTCGGCATGATTTTTCAACAATCTACGTCATATTTCACCACCTAAAAATTCCTCATGAATCACTCCCTAGTACAGCCTCAAATAATCAAACATTTCTAACCTCGATCTTTACACCTCCAGGTACATTTCCAAGAGAGCCACAGTCACAGCCAATCCTCGTCTGAACAAGTCGTCTACCGTCGCACGAACCGTAACTCCGAAAATCGTCACTCCATGATCCATTACGACCACGAACCGTCGAAGCCACAACTGAAAGAACGACCCGTTACCGTCTACGAACCGTTGCATTTAGACTACCGGGATTCCCCAACTTTAGGATCCCCTAAAACTTCCAAGAACGATCTTCGGAGTATGGATTCCTTACCCATGGACTCCCCACAGATGTCCAGGAATGATTTAAGATGTGATTCGGACTGCAGAAGCTTGGATTCTCCGAAAGTAAAGGCTGATTACTTCAGGGAAGGAGTGTTGGAGTCGCCGAAGCTGGTTGCTGGGTTGAGGAACTTACATCTTGATGAGCATAGCCAGATGAATGAGAGCGGGTATTATAGTCCAGGTGAGATATACCAGTTTTTCCAGGAGGGGTGTTAAGTTTGACCGCTATGTGTGTGTCTGTCTGTGGCACTATAGCTCTTAAACGGATGAATCGTTTTGAATGCGGTTTTTTATTTGCAAGCAGGTTTTCTAGCGATGGTTCTTAGGCAGGTTTTATCAAAATCGGTTCAGCCGTATGAAGATTATCAGCTCTTTTCTAGTTGATGAATAGATGTGAGTATCTTCCACAGATCTGATCGATTTAAAATTTAGTATTCTGTTACTTCAATGAAATTAGAAGAATATAGTAACCTTGAACTGATGCTGCAGCATCACCAGGAATTTGCAGGATTCCCCAATAGGTTATAGATAGATGGTGAACAGGGTCTGGTGATGGAGTAGGAAAGAGAAATGAGAAAAATCGGGGGATTTTTAAATTTTAACTGTTAAAATTGTACTTATGAACTGAGAATTTCTTCAATGTCTTGGATTTTTTTTAGAATCTCTGTTAATGGGTGAGTTGGCTAAGTTAAGCAATATTAATCAATGTACATTTAGGTAGAAGACATCAAGCCACAAGCAGTGAACATCACTATGAGCCTTACGACGTCGGCAACGTGGATGTGGCCGAAAACATTCCTGAAACTATCAGTTTGCAGTGAGTACAAAGAGCTATTAATAATTCGCTAGATCCGTGGGCTAAAATGTAATACGAGATAATTACCCAAACATATTTTCGTTCTGTGTCCATTATGCATAATCAGCTTTAAGGCGCAACTAGCCGATACTTCTTCCATACAAATTTCGGAGGGATTTTACTCCACTGTTACACATTGTACATCCAAAGTAAAACATGAAATCGTTTTGTCTTATTATTAATTTTGTTTGTACAGAAGCAAAATAGTAAAAAAAAAGCAATTAAAAAGTTATGAGCCAACAAAGATTCGTTTTTCCTGCTAATTTTAACGCAACTTTGGGAGTAAATAAGTAATAAAAGAAGTGTTATTAAATCTCCAAAACAAAGCTCGTTCCGACAAAGCTCAATTGTCGAAGATTATAATAAACTTTATTCGTAATTGATTTATGCAGTAGTTTTTTCATAAAATTCCACCTTCCAAAGGACTTTTCGTAATTTTTTACGAGTTCGTTTTACTAAAATCGTTCTGAACGGTGTTTCTGTGCGTGCGAACTAGAGTTTGTGCATGTAGACCAGCGTCTAACTGCTCATCACTGATACTATCTCTGTCGGACACGATGCCAGGTGAGATAGCGTGCTTTTTGACCAAGCCCACCAATGAGTTCGAGCCCGCGACTAGTTCAACCTTAAATGTTCCCACTGCTGAGACACAGGCCTTCTCTCTTTGAGAGGGCTGTAATCTACCACGCGGGCCCAGTGCGGGTTAATATATAGATGTCACATGTCTTCGAATTTTTGGGTCTAGGATATGCCGGTTTCCTCACGATGTTTTCTTTCACCGTTTTGAGAGCAGTGGTGATGAAATTATTTACACAAAGTAAACCGCCTGCGTGGGTTCGAACCCACTCGTAAAGTCTGGGCTATTATCACTGGGCCACCACTGCCCTCAGGTTGCTGCTATCCAGAATGCAGCACTTTTTAATCTATCGAAACGACTAAATAAATTAATAATCGTGTATATAAATTCGAGAATTTTAAAGTGGTCTCCTGAATCCAAAAGCGCATTGGAAGCAGTCTTGGTTGGTATCTACAGACCTACTTCTACCCGTCTTTCATGCCAATATTTGTGACTTATCCAGCACGACGTGCACGTGGTGCGGGCGGCGCGTGCGCGCGGACGCGCTGGAGGCGCACTACTGGCGGCGCTGCGTGCTGCTGGCGCGCTGCCCGCACTGCCGCGTGGCGCTGGAGGCGAGGATGTTACATGCGCATCTGTTGGGTACGTGGTTATGATCATCTTCATTGAGCTGAAAGACGTCTACTACAGGACATATGCCCTCAGAAGCATCTTCACATCAACCGGTCCTGTGCTTCTCACATTCAACGAGTTCTTTCACCAGATAGTAACTATCTGGTGATTGATTCAGGCGTGACCTTGCGGAAATCCATTATAAAATACAATAGACGTTGAAATATTTGGTAACCTGTTCCATTTAACTATTCCTAAAGAGCCATAAAAAACCCTATAACAAATCGACACGTGTTTCACCTCTCAACGAGGCATCCTCAGGATGACGATTGACTTGTCGCGAACCCGAACACTGCGTGTTGCCACACCGAGCACTGGACGCAGAGACCAGTGCTCGGTCGGGGTCGGGGGCTCGTGGTGGTTGTGGGTTCCATACCATTACAAAAGTTTTACATTATTTATAATACTAGATGTCTTTATAATGTGCACATATCGAAATGAGGGAATCTATGCTTAATTTTATCGACGGAAAAAATATTAAAAAAATGTATTTTTTATTTTTATGGAAATAAAACAAAAATAACAAAGCGGTGTAACTTTTAAACTAAATGATCTATCGCGATAAAACAAATTCCGTAATGATTGGAAGTAATTAGGTATCTTCATAAAATGAAAATTGTAGAAAAGAAAAACTACCCTTAAATTGAAAATAAACATGTTTTTAAAGCAAAAATCTGTTTTTTTACCATAATTTTTTTTACCATAATCGTAAAATTTCAAATAAGACGCCAAATAGAAAAAAGAAAAAAAAGAAGATTTTAATAAAGATTTTTTCCGTCGATAAAATTAAGCATAGATTCCCATCATTTCGATATGTGCACATTATAAAGACTCACACTGTACACATTGCAGAAGAGTGTACGATGAGTGAGGGTAGCTGGAAGGCATGTCACAAGTGTGGAGCTGCTCTCAGGAGTGACGATTCCGACTATCACGCCAACTGCATACGTGAGTATTTGTTCATCGACTTTCTCCTGAGCAAGCTGGTGAAGCAGATGCAAGGACTCTCTGATATTTTTTGCGCGCTATTTTAAAAAAATGGCTGTTATAGACCGATCTGTTACAACCTAATCTGTGTTCGCAAACTATTTGCCAAACATGTAAACAAACACGAGTTTTAGGAAAAACAACTGTAATGCCTACACATATGGTTCAGTTTGCGTTACAACTTCATATTTTTTATGACTTTTTCAACAGTACTAGTTAGTCTAAAATTAACTTTATATACACTGCCATAAAGTTGATGTTTGTTTGAGTGAAAATAATGTAAATTGGAGACAAGGTTATAAATAGACCTTAGGTATTAATCGATGATAGGTCACAAAGTCTCTTACCGATACAAACCAATCGATCCTTCGGAAAATTTAGTTCTTGAAGTTTCAAGAAAGATGATAAAGAATCTTATAGAACCCTTTAGGACAAAATATGATTATTTCAGAATAGTTCAGAAAACACTTGAAGACCTCTCTTGGGAGCACCTTATATCGGTCAGACATAAACTGCACAAATTAAGTATTTTGGAGAAGTTTTGAGAATGCTATATGTACCTACTTATTTCTAATTCTAATATTTCAGCCCTCGGCATGGACGAGTGGAAGTGCCCGTACTGCTTCACGAACGTGCTGGCTCGCGACTTACCCTGGCAGAGGCACCTGATGCAGTGCCCTCGAAACCCCAGGATCACGCAGTCCTCGTAGTTCAATGAAGGTGGAAATTTTCCGTTTTCTTGAGTTTGTAGATAGGAGAGTTAGCATGCAAAGGCCACTAATATCTCAATTCATTGTTCATATGCTTGATTTTCCAATAAATGGTGTATGATTTTTTGACCAAACTTACTACTAAAAATGATCCAGCTACTTTTATCTACTAAATTGATTTCTGGATAATATAGTGTCCGTGGGGTTTAGGCCGTCGCTGGTTGGTGCGGACACTAGAGTATCCAACGGGTACATGTTGAATATTATGTCTATTCCGTTCTAACCTTTACATTTACTCGCTTCAACGCATTTTCTATCCTTTTCTTGATTTCTTGATAAACAGCCACTGAAGAACTAATTTCGTGTACACACGGCTACACATCAAGCTATACATTTCCAGTTTGGGCTGATCTCGCATTGTATAGGATTACCGTACAAGGCGAGGTCAGCTTATACTGGAAATATAGAGCTTGATGTGTAGCCGTGTGCACTATAGTATCCGGCCGTCGAAAGGCCGTCGCTTGTTCAGCGGATACTAGAGTGTCCAACGGGTATCTAGAATAAACCACTTGAACAAGGGACCGCTCCGCACCCCGTCGACTTTATACAAACAAGCGGTTATCGATCAACCTTCCGAGAGCCGCTGCGACGCTGACTGGCAAGAGAGCCACGAACAATATGAAGACAGTTAATGTCTCTTATGGCCGATTCCTATAGACCGTTAATGGTTACAAATAAGACTCTTGTATCTTTACCAATAATGAAGCAAAGACCTCATAGCTTTGCATATTAGACCGTCCCATAAGGAAGTAGCTATCATTACGAACCTATTTATATGCCCAGTTTGGCAATCAAAAATGATACCATTGCAATTGGTAAGAAAAACGATTCGTTATTGTTTATAGGAACTGAGCATAAGGCTGATTGCCCACTGGAGAAGAGAGGAGAGGAGCGGAGCGGAGAGGAGAGGAGCGGAGCGGAGCGGAGTTGTTCCAAAATTAACCAACGGAATTGCATAAAATCTCCGCTCCGCTTCAGTGGACAGGGATTTGAGAACTAGTTTAAAAATTCACACAATACCAGGAAGCGGAGCAAGGAAGCAGAGCGGAGAATCAGAGCGGGGAAGCGGAAAAAAACCGGCCGCGGGGTATTGCAGCCCGCTCAAATTACTCGTTGCGTGAACTCGGCCTAGCTCCGCACAGTCCGCAATTCCGTTCCGCACTATCTCGCTCCGTATCAATGGTTAGACACAGTACGCACCTCCGCTCCACATTACTCCCTCACTCCGCTCCGCTGCCTCACTCCGCGTCACAGACAGGCAGCCTTATAGTCGGGATTTGATTAGATTAAACTATGAAGTGCGTGGCCTTTGCATGAAAGCTACGATAGTTTCTTGTTTAATAAAAATGATTTTAAATAAAAAGAAAGTGATTATATGGTTTTGTACAGTAAGAAACACTGAAAGGTAGCTAATATGAAATTAATTCACATTTCCAATCCCATGTTAATGCATTCTATTTCTAAAATTGTAACGAACAGTATTCGAAGATGATACTACGATAATTTTTTAATCGGAACAATTATAAGCAAAATTACTGTCAGTAACGCGCTCAACGATAACTTTTTATTTTTTGATGACTTTAATATGAACAATGATTGGCTCAACTCATTATGATATTAATAAGAATAAAAAAGCATGAAAATATGCTTAAAACAAATAAATGCTTTAAACATTTAAATAAAAAACTCAAGAATCTGTTCATCGTATAAGCACTTTCTTGAAAAATTCACCCTTAGAACTTAAAAGTTAAAACGTTTATTACAAATTACAAAATACGTACTCATTTGTTTAACAACTATTTATAATTCGATTATTCGAATATATATTCATCTCTAATATACTTATGAATTTATTACTATCGTTTTTAGTTAGTCTTTCAGCTGCCTAGCAGTCAACCATTTCAATGATCTCAATAGATATGTAGATATCATAGTGTTTATCATTATTTTCATTTACGTTTTCTGTATTAAAAATATATTATTTACAAGTCAAAATTAAATTAGTACTGTATAAATATTTATCGGTAACAATTATTTGTTCACTATGCTACAGTGTATATCCGTCAATTCACTTGAAATGCTATCCACTAATGTTAAGACTTAAGCACTGCTTGTTAGTCCATTGTTACCGTCCAACGATATGGATTCCGTCTTAGACTGTTCGTTTAGTTCACTTTGGGTCGGTTCCACTAAGATTCCATTTCTTGCTAAAATGCTGATTCATTTATTACAGGTCGACTTATAAGTCGTTACATTTTGAACTAAATATTTTACTTATGTAATGCAGACCTATGATGATAGCACTACTTTGCTGATAAGTGCTAGGTTTTGAGTCACCCAAAAGCAGCGTTTTTAACTTTTTGTTTAAATTCTTTTATTTATTTCCCATTCAAAGTCACCCAACTCCGATAGTGGCGCCCTCTTTTCACACAGACTCTTTTATGTCAACTTGTATTTCCCTTCTTCTTCTATTCGTGACATGTTGTGTCATTGTATTGGATACTTGCAGCAGCCACCGCACCTGCTATACAAGTATGGGTTTATGAAAGTTATAGTCTTAAATTATGATTTTGTCTAATATACTCTTCGTCTTCTCTTCATTCTCTATATTGTTTTCTATAAGGAAACCTATTTCAGCTCCTTCACTCAAAACTATCTCTATTTCGGCAGGCTTATCTGCCTTTTCCTTTGTCTTACAAACTAATTGGGTATAATGGTGAAAAGGATAAAAGGTAGTCTGGAAAACGAAAGGTACACCCCGATTCAAACTTAATGGCGGTTCGGAACATGAGGCAAGTCGCTGAGCAGTAACGAATTCATGGGTCAGTGGGGGTGAGGGGTGGGGTACTGCGCAGCGAGTAGAGAACTTCCGAGCCACCATTAAGTTTTAATCGGACTGTAACAGATTTATTGAAAGCAATATAATATATACTGACACTGTGGAACTTTCACAATTGGGCGTTAACCCTCCTGTTGCAAATTAGTGGAACTGACTCTTTCTGTGTTACACCGTTTTGATGTCGTGTTGTCTTGTTTTGTGCAAAATTCACTAAGATATTAAATTCGTAATATTATGGTGTTATTTGGGTTGAAGAATTCTCCCTGAGGGTTTTAGTTCGACTTCGGTTACTACTGTTATATTTGCATTTTGATTATACACTGCCGCCCATGGGCATGTGACCACCCGTATTTTTCTGAATATTCATGAAAAATTATAAAAAATTAACTTTAAAAGGGGAGTCTATATATAATTCTTTCAGATTTTATCATGTTTATCAGCACTATACATGTTTACTCCTACTATATTTTTAACTATTTATGTAGTTTTACCTAGTTACTCTAGCAAAGTCTCATTTTTATTTTTCAGTGCCATAGTTACTATTAAATTGGTATCCATTTTTATTTCATAAGACGCTTGCAACAAAATCAGTATCTGAGTCATAAGATTTACTTTTTGTTACTAGAAGGTGTACCATTTAGTCAAATGGATTTAGATTTACGTAATTTTTATTTTCTGTATATTGATTGTATATAGGATTAAGTCTAGTTAAGTAGCGCTAGTCTTAGCTTAGCGTAGGAGATACCTACATACGTAAGGAATTAGCTTCTGTTGTAAAAACATCTTCCTCTTCTTCTTCTAAACTTTTTCTTCCTTTCTATGCATAACTATTTTTATATTTTCTATTGAATAATTACTGTTACTTGTATTCTAGGGTTCGTAAAAAAACTTCGACTGCTTCATTATGAAGTACTTTTTCAACGTAAACCTACATCTTGCACAAGAGAAATTATACATACTTTTTTAAATACTGCGGAACAAAAATGGAGAGAATTAAGAGACAATTTTTTTTTTTTTAAATTTGTTTACTAACTAATAGTCCAAGCGTAGACCAATTTGATAAGTACAGACAAACTCGAGTGATTGAAATATGAATAACGAACGAATATGATGATGATGAATAAATTTATGTATTAAAATAAAGTGATGTATATATATTGGCATTATGAAGATATGAAGGCCAAGCCAAACGCATTTCATTCAATAAGGCGACTCCTTAAAATTGTCCATGAATTACAAAGGCTTTCAAGCCAATAATATATATTTCTACCTGACCTATTCCTACTGTATCTTTACCCAAATCTATTACAAGCCGATACCGTAGACCCTCTTTCATTCATGTCTCCAAATCTGAACCTCTATCTATCTTCTCAGCTATATCTTCTAGCCTGCCTTTACCTACGTTCCTATTTCCTGCGTTAGAATAATTAGCTTAATTTAAATAATAATTAGCTTTAGCTTCGATAAACCACATCACCCACTGTGATAAAGGATCGAGTTACAATGAAAATGGAATAAAAGTGTGGGTTCTCAGTTGTTGGTATAGATGTAATTTTAATAATAAGAAGCCTTTGGGCCTGTATCTAGTGTGTTGGTCAATATTTATGCATTCTTTCTTCCTGTAAAAAGTTAGTGGTTTCTTATCCTTAAACCTTTTTCACTATCTCCTTCTACTCTTCTACTTTTACCCCTTCTTCCTTCCTCTTGAATTGGATAAGTATTTCATATTTTATGTATTATCAAGGTGTGTCGTCATATTTATTTTTGGACATGTGGAAATACATGACCATTGCATCAACGCATTGGCACAATTAATTTTAAGGATCACCATGTTCTTTGCTCTTCCATTTTTTGTATTATCTATCTCTATATTATCTCAAGTCTTTTTTTATTAACGCTGTATTGTTTTGATATACTTAAAAGTAAAACCTCAAATGAGTACAACTATATCGTCCATATATGTAAACTCTAAAAATGAAAATGATTAAGTGCTTGAATGGTTTTATGGTCTAAAAATGGCTTAAAACGAATTATATTTAACATTGAATAATTATACTTACAGCAAATTAAATTAAATCTCACTAAAAGAGAGATTATAAAAATTGCCTTCAACAGTTATACTTGACGGTATCCTTCTTCCAGTTCCTAAAATGTTTTGTCATCAAACCTTTTTTTAAACCCTATTTCTGGGCCTTTCTGATGAATTTATGCAAAGTAGATAAGTTTACCAAATATTCCAGTATAAAGAGTGTGCAGATTGAAAATTCGATTATGTTAACTTATGTATAAGTGGTTTTTTTCTGGCAGGATAAGCGTCTTGTTGTCCATTCGATGTATTTCACGACATTCTTTAAACTGGAATGTACCTAGTTAATATAAGTAGACTATATTTAAATAAAATATCTATTGTAATTATGTACCTAATTTACAGTACCTAAATATAAAACACAGAAAGAGAAAATACCATAATATTGTGTTGTTCCTACCTCTAAAATTAAAACGAGACTTTATACCTATACTTTTAAATCCATTTGACTGATGATATTCCTTGTAAGTTTATTTTAGGTTCATTTTATTTTTATTAAATTATTTATTTAACCTCAGATATGATGCCTATAATTCTATGCACACAAGTACCTAAGTAGTTTATGCGAATATAACGTCATGTGGCAAAATATAATTCGGCGCAATAGGTAGGATATCAAATCAGTTCTTATGGTAGTTGATACTCATTATAATCTATTTAGAGAAGAAATTATAGAAGTTATTGTAAAGGAAAACGTATCTTATTCCAAAGATAGAGAATATGTTCCTGTTTTTAATTTATTATTACTAAAAGCGCCATAACTTTAGGTAAAATTGAAACGATATGTGTAGAAACGCTACAAAAAACACTGTTTGAAGCAATTTTACTGTAGTTTTTCGTAAACTTAAATAAAATTATTTATTTGTATATTATCTGTTACTTACAATTAACTAACGATTCATTGTGTCTGTGTTGCTATTTATATTTAACCAACTTCAAAAAAGGAGGAGGTTCGGTGTTCGTCTGTATGAATTTTTTAATAGTATGTATTTACACTAATGTGAATAATTTTTGCACATTCCAGAATTTGTCACCTGAATGTTTTGTGTTATTCCTACTTCTTCCTATACTTAATCTTTCAGGACGATTTTTTGATTGGGTAGTTTTACTGGCTTTTGGGAATATTCTACATTCTTCAAGTTTTTTTTTTTATGTGCAACATCTTTCCTCTCGCTTTCCTGCAATCAAAATAAAAAGAAACGTGTGGCACTCGGGGACTGCCGCGGTAAAGCTATTGCATAGCATTTGTAACCTCCATACTTCCTATTTGTCAACGCTATACTTGGGATGATGACGGATGATGACATGGTAGGCGGAGTGGGGGGTGTTAGGTTTTATTTTCGTTACGGAATTTCTTGATTCGGTCGCCGCGCTCAAAGCCCGCGATAAAAGCTATGCAATAGCTTAAAAAATAAATCTATGGGAGTGATTTCGTGAAAAGGGACGGAAGTGTTACAGGAAGCCGGGGAAGCGCGCACTGTTTGTTTTGACTAATGAGCGCGCGCGGTGCTAGAGTTGGCCGTCAGAAATGACCTTGACGAGACCTCGTCCCTTGAATGTTGCTTATTACCAAGGTGAGATGTTAGATGTTACACATTATATGCGAGTATTGTATGGCACGCTCGTTTTTTTTGTATAATTTTTTTTATGATTATACATAAATATAGAGTTGGATTTATTGCGTATTTGTTATGAAGAAAAGGGTTACAATGTTATTATTTCGTGCTTTAAAAAAATATTTAAATGCATTTTGCAAAGTGGCTGTTGCCTAGTCAAGTATTTAAAGTTGATAATCCTGCTATTAAAATATAAAATTAAAATCTTGCGCACATCAAAAAATGAGAATGAAACTTGCCAATGTTAAAAAACGGTATTTATAAATAAGTATTATTGTAACTGATTGGACTGATTCAAAATTCGACTCTAATTTATGTTTTCTAAATTCAAAATTTAACGCAAGATAGTTTTTGTCTGCGATCGGTAACTTGGAGATTTTTTTATCGAGATCGACATTAATTTTACAGCTATCCCAATAATAGGCTCTTATGCCAACTTTTCATCTAATATTACCAATTTGCGTGTATGTTTTCAAATTCAGTACCTATAATTAAGTACTTCAAACAGGCAATTCCTGAGATATTTTGGATTTAGTTTTAGGGCTAAATTGATAGCCTGTACCCTAATTACGTAACTCATTTTGGTAAACAATTATGACAAATTTGTTTCATTTTGACAGTTCAACAACATTCATTGCGTTATTTACGTTGTTGAGCATATAAAGCAATGGATTAGCAATCTATTTCAAATCGAAACACATTGTGATTGTGTTCTATTACGCAATTAGGGTACAGGTTGATCTCGACAAACAAATTAAATACTTTTTGAACCGTTAAAGCATTTCAAAGTTTTGCTGTTTGTCTTAGGGACGTGAGTCAATTGGAAACGAATGTTAGGTAGTAACGCGGGCCGGGGCCGGGTGGTAGGAGTTAGTAGCCAATCCATAATAATTACTTATGGCCTATCCCGCACTGCGAAATCTTACCACGCGATTTTTATTCGCGCTTTTTGTATTCAGATCACCAGTGCATCTAGATACATAAGATAGAGTCTGGCTACGCTAAGTCTGCATAAGTAAAAAAACGGTGGGATTTGAAAATCAATAGGCGGCAACACCATCCTGTCCTACGAAAAAAGAATTTGATACTTTGTCTTTTTGTTTTTGATAGGTTATTTTGTTTATATTCTGATTTATTCCTGGTAAAGAATAGTCACTTTAGCACGATGCAGTGTGGATTTGATACAGTTTTGTCATCGTGTGGAGGTAGAGCATAGGTACGACATAGTCTATTACACATAATCTATTATGTAAAAATCCCCGAAACTGACATTAGCTGACTGATGTAAAAGTATACCATTTATAAGACTTTTTGGGGTTGCCCATTTATTCTATTGCAGACTTAGCTTGGCTAGATGTTTCTACCTGAGAAATGTTTTCGTTATTTTAAGTCCTAATTGTTTTTAATTTCGACTTACCGAGTTTTGATGCCATGTACTGTGCTACAAAGATCTTTTGGCGCCCGAATGACGTTGACAGGGAGGCGCTGTTGGTCAACATTTTGTGAAATTGTTTTGTGAAATGTATTGAAAAACCAAGATGGCGACCTTAGTTCCGATTTCGGCCACACGCCAAAAGATTCTTGTACAACTTTAACTGCATATTTTGGTTCGACAGGGTGTTAAACGTATTTATGGCTCATATCCTATGGGTTAGCAACCGACCGCAAGCGCGAATGGCTCTTTTACACGTTTCTATGCTTTAGTAAATCAAAGATCTTGGTTCAATTCTACAATTATAGCTGAACTAGAGACGTATAAATTGGGCTAACGATGGTACAGACGCCAGCACATCAAGCTACCCGAAACTGTCAAATTTTCCCAATCAACTTTGAACCTTATGCTTCAGCGATAAAGTTGAAAATCTATTAAATAATTTTGACAGATTGTAGTAGCTTGATGTGCTGGCGTCTGTACTTAATCTTATTAGCTGAGCTTAATCCATTTTTATGAGCGATATTTACGTTTAATAACAGATGTAGGGAATTTCATCAAAAACTCACGTTGTTTTTTTTTAAATGTATTTATATTTACATGGTAACTAAAATTATTGTCAAGAAAAAAAATATTATTTAGATCTCATTACACCCATTTTGTTAATTGATTTTGTTAAACGATGGTATGTAAACCCAATGTGTTACACAACTTTAGGCTTTAAAGTGTAAGGTAATAAGGGTTGTTATCGCTGGCAATGCGAATGAAACGAATGCGAAAGAAGGAAATAAAGGGTTTCTAAACATTATACTCGTGTTTTATTTTGTTTATGGTTAGTCTATTATAGTTTTGATGGTGCCCTGGTGAAAAGATTTATCAGCCAGTGTTCTATTATGTATCCATAACAGAACACTGGCTGATAAATCTTTTCTGTTATGGATATGGAGTAGGTATGTAAGGATCGATGGATTTTTGAGACAAGGCAGCAAGGGCAGGTATGTACAGACAAACTATGTTCTTAATGTCCCTCGGCAAGCCTCGTATTTCGTCAGTCGTCGGATTTCTATCAGTTGCCCTTTGCACTTGGTGCAAACCGGACGCTCTCAATCGACTTTGAAGTATTTAGAGTTGTTAATACTCTTTTATATCAATGTAATTTATTTAAGAATGGGAGGAAAGTCGCTGAAGTCACAGGCACAAAAGATAGGAAAATAGTTTTACAGCTCTATATAGTTCACACGGAAAACAAAACAACAATAAAGTACTAAGTTCTGAATTCAAATTATTATACACGATAAATCTAATAATTGATGGACTTGGAAATTAACATTCGTTTGTATTCGGAAATCCGATGATACCCGAGGAACATAAGGAACTAGAAATACTGTACCAACGCGGAAAGCCATAACTAACCACCGTAAGGACTATTCTCGCTTGCAGTACTCGGCCGCTATATAATCGGGGCGGTAACAGATGTGGTCATCGTATTCACGGGATTTTGTTTTCAAAGTGGTTAGTTATGGGCTACCGCGATGGTACCTAAACTATTTCTTAAAAAGGATTTTTTTGGGTTTTCTAGTACCTACTAGCTCTAACCTAAGTTGGTCTAGAAGACTCTTTTAACCTTTATACGAAACTGCGTCGATTGTCATCATAAAAATAACTGCCCCATCTCAAAAATCAACCCTGTGTACAGACTGGTCTGATACTGAAAAAACAAAATGATAGTCAAATGCCTTTTAATAGATTACAATATAAAATATAATAATATATCACTTAAAAGTACCACAGCACTGTCAATCACTATGAAGCACTCTGTTCCGTCATCTGTACATCGGCGTCTGCGCCGTTAGTTTCACTACTGCCCGCTGCGGACTCTGTGGCGTTAGTGGACTCGGTAGCTTCTGGAGCTTCTGTGACGTCACCGGACTCTGCTTCTGCTTCGGTCTCAGGGACATCAGAAGCTTTCTTGAATTTGTTAACATCTGGAATAATAATATTAAGAGTAATTACTGATCGTTTCCTGCAATTCAGTGTTGTTTTCCAGTCGAAATTACGAAATCTCTTTAATTATTATAAGTTTACTAGCAGACCTGACATACGTTGTCCTGTCCGAACAGTGCCCCCTACCGTGTTCAATTGTATTTTCAAACCATTCAGGGAGCCACTCAAATATATACACAAAATTTCATCCAAAGCGGTTCAGCCGTTTAGGAGGAGTATGTCTATGCTAAAACCCGAAGTGCGGCTACACCTAGTTTTAGCCGGCTACAACTAGGTACGGCCGGTAGCAGTTGGTTAAATTTAGTTGTAGCAAATGAAAATGGCTAAAAGGTAGGTTAGGTTAGAACTGTGACAACATAACACACCGCACGAGCCGAGCGAGCGAAGCAAGCGGTGCCGTGGCAGCGGCCGTCGAGTGCCAGGGTCCAATAGGCAAGTTTAACCAACTGCTACCGGCTGCACCTAGTTGTAGCCGGCTACAACTAGGTGTAGCCGCACTTCGGGTTTTAGCCGTAACTTATATATAAAGATAAATATAATACAATGCTAGTTCTAAGATATTGTTTATTTTCAAATACCACAACGCTTGTTGTTGAAGTGTAACCGTATCAACCGTCCGTCTGTCTGTCAGCGGGCTGTATCTCATGAACCGTAATAGGTAGACAGATGAAATTTTCATAGATAGTGTATTTCTATAGTCACTATAACCATATAAATTTAATAAAGTTAATAATTCAAGGGGTCCACAAACAAGAGACGTGTTTTTTTCGATCTTAATACAGTACGGCACGTGTGCGAGTCCCAGGTAATATCGAAGAATCGCATATCTGTACACTGTAAGGACTATTCTTGCTTGCAGCGCTCGGCTGCTATAGTATCGCTTACCTACGAAAAAAAAAGGGTCATGTGCACAGGATTGTGTTTTCAAAAACCTCTGTTTTCCTTCGGGGATTACAGGCGTGATGTTATATTATAGCGAGACACAATTGTTCGAGCTTGTCAGCGTGACGTCATAAAGCAAGCCTACGACCTAAGAGCGTTTATTCTGAAAGTTGGCAACGTCGCAAATAGCTGTCAAATATTTCGCTGTTTTGATTAATTTGGCAATATTACTGTATGGAAATAAGAAATGTGGCTAACTAGCGAACTAGAATATTAATAATGAATTGCAATTATAACACTGAATTTGATGTTATAATCGTTTTAGCTGTAAAAAAGGCATTTGGAATGTTTCCAAATGCTTTTTTTACATCTAAAACTAAATATTCGGTGTTAAGATATTAATTATTGCATTTCTTAATCAATATTTTAGTTCGCTAGTTAGCCACATTTGATATTTCCATACAGTAATATTGCCAAATTTGTAAAAATAGGTAAATATTTGACAGCTATTTGCGACATTGCCCACTTTTAGGATAAGCTCTTAAACTCACCGTATTTACTATAGTCAGCGCCCAATAATCTCAGATAATGGACAGTATCCGGTGTAGCGGTGTACGCTCTCAGAGAGTGAACGCCGCGCCATCCAACTAGCGTGAGTGAGAGGTTCGACTCCTCTCCCTCTTCTTTGTATTCTAGGACGCAGCTGCCGGTTGCTGTAAGGAAAATGAGAGGTAAGGTTAATAAGTACTAAAAAATAGTGAAGTTCAAAATAAGTTGTTGTGGAAGCTGTAAAATTGATTATATTAATGAACATAATTACTATATTCAGTACTTCTTCTTTTCGTGTGGTTATTGACTAACCTGGTGTCAGAGTTTTAAAGTCACCCATGGGCCTCTGACTTGGCTTCACATGCCATCGAGAAATATGTCTCAGGCATGGTTTTCTCACGATGTTTTCCTTCACCGTTTTTGAAGCAAGTGGTAATTATACTTTTCGAGACCTCAGACTTTTCGAATACATGTGCGTATTATAAATTATACAATACGCACATGAATTCGAAAAGTCGGAGGTGCGTGGCAGTTGCGTGAGCACTTTATTAAGCCTGTACCCTAATTGCGTAATACAACACAACCACAATCTGTTTCGATTTGAAACAGATTGCTAATCCATTGCTTCATAAGTTGGAAAAAAAATCTGCTCAACAAAGTGAATAACGCAATGAATGTTGTTGAACTGTCAAAATGAAACAAATTAGGCAAAACTGTTTATGAAAATAAGTTACGCAATTAGGGTACTGGTCTTTAGTAATATGGCAATATGGTAATATGGCCTGCAATAGGGGCATTGATGGGCGATAAGCCGTGTCACATATATGTAAGTCCATCAATGCCTGGTAGCGGCCGAGGCTTGTATAGTACTTTTCTCAAATAATGCGCGGAAATTTAAAACATTAATTGTTATATAACGGATACAAAAAAAATTGTGGAGTTCACGATGTGATATATAATTAAATGTAGCACATAACTCAAAGGTCGCGCCTCAAGAGTTCCACTGAGTCCCGCTCTATCTCCGGTGTACTCTCTAGTTACTGATAATTTGGCGGTCGTACTCTAAACCCAAAGCCGGGCTAGTGATTCAAGTGAACACCACATTGGGGTAATTCCGAAAGTTCATACCACCAGGCTATCACTGCCGTCAGACTGCCAAATCATAGGTCTCGAGTTCGAATCCAAGGCACATACCTCTGACTTTTCGGATTCATGTGCGTATTGTATAATTATCACTTGCTTCAAAAACGGTGAAGGAAAACATCTTGAGGAAACTGGCATGCCTGAGAGATATTTCTCGACGACATGTGAATCCAAGTCAGAGGCCCATGGGCAGCGTTATAACTCTCACACCAGTACTCTAATTGCGTAATGCAAATGCAACACAATCACAATTTGTTTCGATTTTTAACAGATTGCTAATACATTGCTTCACAAGTTGGAAAAAAAAATCTCGTCAGCAAAGTAAATAACGCAATTAATGTTGTTGAACTGTCAAAATGAAACAAATTATACAAACTTGTTTACGATAAGTTATGCAATTAGGGTAGAGGTTAGTCACTAACCACACGAAAAGAAGATTCCGAAAGCTCAAAAATTCTACTAATCTATAGCGATATTTTCCTATTGGAAAAATTTATTTAGATGCCATCTTGATTGTCCTCTCCGCATGTCGTCCTGAGAAGCTAGTATCAACATTACGTGCGTAGCGTCAAGTTTTCGAAAAGAACAAAATCAAGTCAAGACCATAAAAAAACCGGCCAAGTGCGAGTCGTACTCGCCCATAAAGGGTTCCGTAGCAGCAAGTAACATTGAATGAAAGGTAAATTGCGGTTTACGATTTATGACGTATTAAAAAAAAACTAGTTGTTAGATCTCGTTCAAACCAATTTTCGGTGGAAGTTTACATGGTAATGTACATCATATATTTTTTTTAGTTTTATCATTCTCTTATTTTAGAAGTTACAGGGGGGGGGGGACACACATTTTACCACTTTGGAAGTGTCTCTCGCGCAAACTATTTAGTTTAGAAAAAAATGATATTAGAAACCTCAATATCATTTTTGAAGACCTATCCATAGATACCCCACACGTATGTGATTGATGAAAAAATTTTTTTTGAGTTTCAGTTCTAAGTATGGGGAACTCCAAAATTATTTGTTTTTTTTCTATTTTTATGTGAAAATCTTAATGCGGTTTACAGAATACATCTACTTACCAAGTTTCAACAGCGTAGCTCTTATAGTTTCGGAAAAAAGTGGCTGTGACATACGGACGGACAGACAGACAGACAGACAGACAGACATGACGAATCTATAAGGGTTCCGTTTTTTGCCATTTGGCAACGGAACCCTAAAAAGTGGTGGCACTCCGGGAGTGCCGACAGAAGTGAAAACTTAACAAGATCGCCTTGGTGGAAGAAAAATACTTGTATAGAACATTGGTCCGTTACTTTTTCTAAATAAAGAGCACAATCGCGTTTACAAAAAAAAAAAATCTTCCGAAACCTTTAATTAAATTAAAAATACTTGCATAGAAGATTGATCCGTAACGTAACATAAATAAAGAACACAATCGCGTTTACAAAACCTTTAAAGTAAAAATACTTGCATAGAATATTGATCCGTAACAAAATATAAATAAAGAGCACAATCGCATTTACAAAAATGAGGTGTCGGCATGGTGTCGTGAAATCAATTGTTTTTTCCCATCTTACCCAACACGCCTAAAGAAGTTTTCACTTCAAAAATTCAATTCACTCACCAAAATCTTTGACCAATGCCTGCGTATGCTCAGAGAACAGCTTCACATCAGGCGGCTTGCTGGGATTGTCATTCTGTAGCACGAGAATTAGATCCTCCTTCAGGATGCGCAGGCGACGCTTTGCGCCAATGAACTGCGTTATACTTTGTAGACCTTCTTGTGATAACCTGGAAGGAGAGAGGTAGATAGAATACATTTTATTATGTCATCGTCAGTATCTGGTTAACACGATACCCCTTGGTAAGACTGGTTGTCAGACTTTCGGGCATACGACGACTCGTAACGACTGTCAAAGATCCACGAATGACAGCCGGGACCAACGGCTTAGCGTGCTTTCCGAGGCACGGAGGAGTCTCGGTATGTAGAAATGGTCACCCATCCACGGACCAACCCCGGCAAGCGTAGCTTAACCTGACAGATCGACCCGAGCGGCTGTTAGTATTTAGCCACGAGCTAAATACTAACAGCCGCTTAAACTTCAAATGTCATGTCAAAAAAAAAATGCGCTCATCCCCCATATCTCCGCCCCCGTCCATTTGGGGTCCATTCGGATGGTACGGGGGGTTCGGTATCACTTCAAGACCCAGATTACCACTCCCCATCCGGCTGCCTCTCCGATTAAATTTTACGTGCCATTGCCTTGAATATAGGCACTTTGACACTTTTGACAAGTCCGGACCTGACGTCTCAGTGCTGCCACCTAGTGAAGGTAATTTCAGTAAACCCTCATTCAAGTAAAGCAAAATAATTTAAAATAAAATACATACCTAAACGGACAAACCATATTCTTGTTGTCACACCGCACGAAAGTCTTCACTCCCGTATTAATAATCTTGATACTAGCTTCATTTTTCGCAACCACATCTTTGACTATGGGTGATACGAGGTAAATGTTCTTCTTCTTCCCTACGAAGCATCGCGTTAGAAGGCATTTCGCGTCGAAGTCTGCGTTTAGATTGTAGAACTCTTTTATTGAGGGGAAGACGTCTTCTTGGTCTCCTGTAATGAAGAATTAAGAGTCAGGTATGAGGAATGTTTTATTTTATTCATTACAACTTTATGCACAAGCAAAAAAAAAAACCGGTCAAGAGCGAGTCGGACTCGCGCACCGAGGGTTCCGTATCGTTTTAAATTTTCATCAGCGAGGCCTAATTTGTCAGAGAATTTTAACACTGCACACTGCGATTTAGAATATTGCAGTTTTAGGTCAGCGCCATCTCTTGATCGATAGTGGAACTAATGTCATTTTTGTTGATTATATTTGAAAAGGTGTACTATTTAAGACATCGTTTTATTTTTAATCATAATTTCAGATTGTTCTCTATGCAAACTTCGGAGATAAGGGGAGGAACGGTATTTTTTTACATTTTTCGTCACAAGTCGAAAACTTTGCGGCCTAAAAAAAAAAAGAAAAATGTTTGAGAATGTGCAAATACCGCTCTTTCATATGATACCCCACATGCCCTAGTAGCCCAACTTCGAATTTTTAAGGCGGGTTCAGTCCCTGTTGCAAAATAAACATATTTGTTTTTATTTCTTTTATTTGCAAAATAGTTGGGCAAACGTCATCCAAAACTATTCCAAATTTCAAGTTGATAACATTAGTAGTTCTTGAGATATCCAGCTGTGACAGACAAACTGAGTCGTACCATAAGGGTTCCTTTTTACCATTTTGGTACGGAACCCTAATAACCGTTTAAAGGCGGACTAAATTGCTAATGTTTTATTAGTTACAGTGGCAAAAAGGGATGGCTTGAATATTGTCCGTTTGGTGGAAGAATTACTGATTTAAATGAAAAAAAATACTGGTTTTTTTATAAGGCCCATATTCAAATTTTGGCTTAGGTTAGTTTCTAAAATGATTTCAAATAGGTTTTCTTGCTTCGTGATATGCTTTCAATTATATTTTTGAAAGTGAAATGAATGAAAAAAAAAACGTTGCAATGCAATTAGAGGTTTCTGATAGCCAATCTCTCAACACATAGATACTCATACTAGGTCAATGATAAAGAAATTCAAAATACGTTATTTCACATAAATCTACAAGGGCAATTATGAAACGTCAGACGCTAGGTGCACGGTTCCAATTGGTCTTTTCCTATGGAGAAGAGCCGGCAAGAAACTCCACGGTTTCAAGTTTCGAGTTTAATATGTTTTTTTTTACCGTATCTCTCACACAAAACAGTTTTAGTAGTGGCAAAAAATGGGAATTAAGTGTTTATTACCTGAGAAAAACACGAACGGATCTTCTCGATACCCTCCCATCCTCCTCTTCTTCTTGGGCGGCTCTTTCGGCTCTTCTTTCTTAGCTTCTGTCGGTTCTGCCGGCTTGATGTCCTTCTCCCAAGGTAAGGGAGCCAGCTTCTCGAAGACAGCCACGAAGAAACCACCTGTGTCTTGGTGGTGGGGGAGGATTCTTACACTAGAGAAGAAAATAATAGGTGAATTGCCAATAGCCCCTTTACGATCCACCACCTAACAAAAAAGGCCTGTAAGGATGCTCTGGTTGAATGGCTTCTTAGTTTGGATTATAATGCAACTGAGGAATTACTAACTCATCCAAAATAGTCCATCCCTCTAACTTCCCGACACTTAATAGTTCAAGCATTTTTTTTCTTTTTGCATTTAATTCTTATTTTAATTTATTTTTCTTTGTTTGTTTTATATTGTTTAAATCTCTGAGTCTATATGTTATGTTATGCCCTATCCCTTCACATTTACTAACTAATTGATTATGTTTACATACCGTGTGGTGGGACCCTGGTGATCTGCGATACAGGTATTCCTAGTGCAGACACCAGTCTCTCACAAACTACTGTCACAGTTTTTCAAGTCTGTCTAAATTATAAGATGCCATTGTTTGTGAAGAGAAAATAAATTATTTGAATTTGAATTTACAAGTAAGTTCCTTCACGGGCGCTTTTGAGTCTACAAGATTGCATCACATCATTGCATTACCCGCAGAGCTGGAGCAGCGCTGTGTGTAAAATTGCAAATCTCGCTAATGTCTAACCAGGTTGAGTAAGTATAAAGTTATTATTATTTATTTATTTATTTATACTTTATTGTACACCAGATTAATGAGTAAGAGAGAGATTAGAGGGATTTATGGGTTTATTTATTTAAGGCAAAACAAACAGTAGCACAATAAAAAAACAGTCACAGTATCTTAAATATAACATTTTAAACAATTATGCTACCCACTACGTTTTCCACAGATTACAATATGAAGTATTTAAAAACTAGCTAGTAACACAGATACAATACTATACAAACGGCATTATCCTGGAACTCATATCTGGATTTTTTAATTTATAAAAGAAAAAAAAGAAAATTAAAAGTAGGTTTGTGTGCGTACTAATATCAAACATTACATCATTATACAATACTTTGCTGATCCTTTAGAGTTGCTTGGATTTGCTTCTTAAACGCATTACCTAATAGTCACATAAATTCCCAAATGGTTAATGAGTTTTTCACCGAATTTTCACATTTTGATTATTACATTTTATTTTGCTAAGAATAACTGGAAAATAATGTTTTTTAAATGAGTCAACGCTAACAGTTTTAGCTTTGCAAGCAAAATAACGTAAACTAACATTTTAAATCTTGTCTCGTGAAAGTTAGATTAAGGTTATGGAGAAAGAACTAACAAAAAATGTTACTCGTGTCACCTTTTGCCAAAATAGTCCTAGTACAAATACTTAATTTAAGAAACTCACCATCTATCGAGATTATATTTGTCGAGATCCTCAGGTTTGGGCGGGAACATTTGAGGTCGGACTACCGTCTGCCACTTCTCCGGTACATCCTCGAACTTCTCGTAGAACACCATGTCTTTTGATGCTGGGCGCCAGTATGTCATACCTGAGATAATTTAATTATTACATAACAAAGTTTTACTAACACATAATAATAGGTAATCCGGGCTGGTGTCCGCAACTCCACGACAAAGCGCGTATTTTGCGTACTAAGGACAAACACACACGGATCCGATGTCCTTCAATATTAAACATAACTGCCCTGCCAAAAAACGAACTTAAAAGTTGTATTAGTTAATCTGTATATACAAAGCGAAAGGTTACTCATTTACTCGATAATTAAAAAGATAAATAAAATTGTCTTTGCAGTCGGGGCCTCTTAGATTCAAAAGTGTTCCACACAATGACACAACGGCAATTTTGTTTATCTTTTTAGTCAGCGAGTAAACGAGAGACCTTTCACTTTGTATGCACAGATTAACTAATTATAGCTATGTCACTCGGGATGATGTAAGTAAGGATTCTAACGATACCCCATACATCCAAATTTGTTCAGGCATTTAAAAGTTATGGTGGAACAAAGAAACTCACATACAGTATTTTTATTTTCTTAATATTCCTCGGGTATCATCGGATTTCCGAATACAAACGAATGCTAATTTCCATGTCCGTCAATTATTAGATTTATTGTGTATAATAATTTGAATTCAGAACTAAGTACTTTATTTTTGTTTTGTTTTGATTTCCGTGTGAACTATATAGAGCTGTAAAACTATTTTCCTATCTGTCGGGCCTGCGATTTTAGCAGCTTTTCTCCCATTTTTGGAATAAATTACATTAAGTTAAAAGAGTATTAACAACTGTGTATACTTCCAAGTCGATTGAGAGCGTCCGGTCTGCACCAAGTGCAAACGGCAACTGATAGAAATCCGATGACTGACGAAACACGAGGTTTTCCGAGGGACATTAAGAACATAGTTTGTCTGTATATGTATTACATAAGCATAATAAGCCTATAATATTCCCACTGCTGGGACTGTAATTTACCACTCGAGCCCAGTGCTGGTTATAAGAAACAGACTGAATTTATAATTGCCAAACCCACTAAATATGGAAATGTATGCACATTTCTTCTATGCTTTTGATAATATGTACGCAAGCATTTTTTTTACCACAGCATGGAATCTCTAGGCCTGAATCTCACCTGATGGTAAGTGATGATCAGGCCGAAGATGGAAGCGAGCTTCACCCGGAATCCTCAACTACAGAGGAACTTGCCATCTTACCTCTAACTGCCGAAACACAACAATGCTGCTAACATTGTTGTTATGACGGCAGACTTAGATAAGATGGTGGTAGCTAGCCAGGCGGACTTGGAACAAGCCCTACCACCAAGCAAACCGAGCAGAATTTTTGCTCTTCTGGGTTTGAGATAGGTGGGCTAACCACTAAACACACAGAGCCGGTTAACCAGTTTAGTGAGGGTTGCTGAGTAAAAGCAATGCTGGAAACAACATTCCTGTTTTTACAAGCTTACAAACCTTTATGGAATTTAAGTCCAGGCAACATTTCAGCCACATTGACGAGTGCCACGGTCCCTGCCGTCTCTTGTAGCACTCTATGGACCACGGCCTCGTTCTCCACAGGGTTGAAGGAGCATGTGGAGTATACCAGACGCCCTCCTACTTCGAGGAGTTCGCAGCCGCGTTTGAGGACTCGGTATTGGATTCTGTGGGATAGAAAGATTATGAAGAAATTGAGATTTGGTGCATTCTTCCAATAATACTGTACGTATCGACAAGTTAGCAGCTGCGTATCAATATTTATTTAAAACTAGCAGCTGTGCCCGAGGTTTTGTGTGCGTAAAATATACAATATTGTACGAAATTCGTAACAAAAACAGTGCGCGAGTGTTTTAAAGGAATCACTTGTTTTGATGTTAGAAATCCATATAGAATTATTGAGGCATATTAAGAGCGTTTATTCTGAAAGTGGGCAACGTCGCAAATAGATGTCAATTATTTCGCTGTTTTGATTAATTTGGCAATATTACTGTATGGAAAAAGAAATGTGGCTAACTAGCGAACTAGAAAATAATGAATTGCAATTATAACACTTAATTTGATGTTGTAACTGTTTTAGGTGTAAAAAAGGCATTTGGAAAGTACCAAATACTTTTTTACATCTATTTACGTCATCATTCAATATTCTAGTTCACTAGTTAGCGATATTTCATATTTCCATACAATAATATTGCCAAATTATTCAAAACAGGTAAATATTTGACAGCTATTTGCGACGTTGCCAACTTTTAGAATAGGCACTCTTAAAATTGCATGCAAAAACTTTTGGAATGGGCACATATAATTAAAAATATTATTATGTTAATGATTAGCAGACTAATTATTTCCTTCGAAAATTGAAGTTAGTTTCAGCCATTGGAGCAAGAGGTTTTCTTTTATCGTCTTAACCAGGCTAGATAGTAAACTTCTTACCCATGAAGATTATTTCCATTGCCAGTGGACCATTTGAGCCATATGTCTGGGTTCTTGCGTAACGTCGCGTCGCCAGAACACGGCACGTCACACAGAATACGGTCGAACTTCAGTGGTTTAGTTGATCCTGGGTTCTGGAGGAGAGGAACAAAAAATTGCTTCAAATGTCACAATAGGTATGCCTGGGTAAAAAAAAAGAAATTCTATTTAGTCCGTCAGTCAGATAATAAAAAAATATCAGACACGTATTTTTTGCTTTATCATTAAAAATACTTAGATAAAGCGCATTAAAGTTGGGGAGTGGGGGTCGCTACGTCACAAGTATAAAATCTACGTACTCGTGACGTCATGGCACAATTTAACTCAATGTATCGCCGTAATCTTTTGATAACGTAAAAAAAGAAAAAATATGTGTTCAATATTTTTTATAATCTACAAGACGGACAAAAAATATATTTTTAGTTATCATTCCTATTTCATGAAAAACACATAGGGCAATTCGAACTTTGAAAATTGTATTTATAATTTTAACTATCATAATTATGTAAATACATAGGGGGGAGGGGCTTGTGGCTAAGTAATAACAGCTGCACGGGTCGATCGATCAGGTTAGGCTACGCTTGCCGCGGTTGGTCCGTGGATGGGTGACCATCGTTACATACCAAGTCCCCTCCGTGCCTCGGAAAGCACGTTAAGCCGTTGGTCCCGGCTGTCATTTGTAGATCTTTGACAGTCGTTACGGGTAGTTAGAAGCCCAAAAAGTCTGACAACCAGTCTTACCAAGGGGTATCGTGTTACCTAGTCACTAGGTTGTGGAGGTCAGATAGGCAGTCACTCCATGTAAAATACTGGTATTCAGCTGCATCCGGTTAGACTGGAAGCCAACCCCAACATAGTTGGGAAAAGGCTAGGCAGATGATGAATTATGTAAATACATAGTTGGTACATTGCGAATCATATTTTGACTAACATACTACCTGACACTGATCTGCAAATTACAAAAACCGGCTAAGTGCGTGTCGGACCACGCACAATGAAGGGTTCCGTAGTTGGGATGAATTTATCCCAAAAACAAACTTAACTTTGTAGTTGACAAACATGGTCTCCCATACGGAATGTATGGGAAAACATGTTTTTGCAACTGTAAAGTTAAGTTGGTCGATTATTACTCGTTAACTTGTAAAGCTGTGCTGTGATAGTTTTCCTTTTAATTTCGTTATATAAACTACTGCTGTGGTTTTTTTTACACATCCAAAACCAACCATTTAGCTGGCAAGGGGACACTTGATTCTAACAAAAATTAGCACTTTAAAGTTTAATATTTCGCAAACGGATCCCTGAATCCAAACATGGTTTTCACAAAATCAAAGGTTTTTGAAAGACCTTTCCAATGATACCCCACATCATGGGATAAAAAAATAAAAACATAACCACTTTACGTGTATGGGAGGTACCTTAAAAAAAATGATTTTCATAATTTTGTTTTACCACTTTGTCGGCGTAATTAATATGTATACCTATGCTAAATTACAGCTTTCTAGTACTAAGGGTTTCGGAGCTAAACCGCGGACAGACAGACAGACAGACGGACATGACGAAACTATAAAGGTTCCTTGTTTACTACGGAACCCTAAAAAACGTTAATTGGAATTTTGCGAGCTACCGCTTTCGCCTTATTATTAATTTATTTTGGTTATGGTTCTAGCTAACTATTGAATTATGTCCAGTTGGGGTTATTGCATAATGTCATGGTTGACCTGCACTTGACGGAATCAATCAATAATTGGGTTGACTAACTTAAACCCATGATGTCCTCGCAGTTTAGTAGCTCATTTACTTATTTTTTACTTTATTTCAAGACAGAGAAGGTTGATATTTCTATGGCAACTTAATTAATATAATTTTATTTCAAAGTAGAAAGTAGATAGTACATCATCATAAAAACATATCTTAAAGGATCTTTATACTAACAGAAATTTGACAAGACATCTGTGTCTGAACTAGATAAATAAATATCTGTATCTCAGACAACAGCGCTCATTCCTAAAATATACATTTAAAAGTGTACAAGTTAAATTTGTTTTAATTATATAATTAAATCGTTTTTTTTTTTTTCAACTAGTAGCAAATATAATAAAAATGTAAATAAAGTAAAAAGGAGTGGGGTGTGGTGTGGACCTCGTTTTGTGTCGAATGTAGATGAGTGAGTGTGTAAGAGGGTGAGTATGTGAACTCAGTGTGGTACAATTTCAATTACGAGGTTTTCAGTTTCGTCATAGGTCAGCTTTTGAATGTACTTAAACACTTAATTCTTACAACTTCTGCTATTTAAGGCAAGTATGTCGACAATTCTGTTAATCCTGCTATAAAGGTACGGACTCAACAAGCAGAAGTACCTATTAACGAAAGGGTGTTTAAATATGGATCTGTCGGTACTGGGTATAGGTTAGGTTAGGTTGGTGCGTATAGGTTTTTCAAAGTTCACCCTCATATGCTGCGTCAAAAACCTAGCTGTGCTGTTTCCTTGATACAATAATATCTACTGACCTGTTCATCAGTTACTAAAAGTGAAGGCATGACAGCGCAGTCATGGTTTGTGATCAGGATACAAAGAGAGTTGAGCCTCTACCACCATGTAACATCTACTGTGTCCACGTCGTTAATTTTGGACTTTATTTTAACGTCAAGAAGGTTGATATTTCTTTGGCAGCTTAAACCTAGCTGTGCTGTGTTTCCTTGATACAATAATATCTGCTGACCTGTTCCTCAGTTACTATAAAAGAAGGCATGACAGCAGAGTCATGGTTCGTGATCAGGATACAAGGAGAGTTGAGCCTCTTAGCCTGATGTACCAACTTGTAACATCTACTGTTGTCTACGTCGTTAATTTTGGACTTTATTTCAACGCAAAGAAGGTTGATATTTCTTTGGCAGCTTAAATCAATAATGTCTACTGACCTGTTCATCAGTTACTACAAGTGAAGGCATGACAGCGGAGTCATGGTTCGTGATCAGGATACAAGGAGAGTTGAGCCTCTTAGCCTGATGTACCAGCATGTAACATCTGCTGTTGTCCACATCATTTGCCATTACGAAGCCTGTGGAAGAATAAGTAAGTATAAGTAATTATCCTGTACCAGCTAACCAGCAAGCAAGCATCAACGACCTCACGCGGAGAGCGCGCGTCGAACACTGAGGCGCACCTTTTTTTTTTTAATTGCCATCTCGCAGTTTTGACCACTAAGGTCTTGGCTGCTTAACCGGATTTTCCTGTGGGTGCCATAAGCTATTACACTTAGAGCCTCCAGCCAGGAGCTTTTTATACTATTCTAAATTAAAATTAAGCGAATGCTCGCTAAGGGCACCCCTTGTGAGGGAGAGGCAAATTTCGCGCCCTCACGCCCCTAACCGCCGCAATAGGAGGAGACGCCCGGGGCGGGAATTGCGAGCCGATTTCCGGCCACCGTAGGCGCGGGCTTGCGGACGGTGAGCAATGGGTAGCTCGCCGTCCGATAAGGACGAGGAAGGTGTTCCACGCGCGCCTCAAAGAGATGTCAGCAGAATTGACGGGGTCCGCTAGGGCCAATGCCTGCCGGGGGTTCGAAGAAAACCGATAGGGAAATCGTGGCCCCCGGCAACAGGGCAACCGAAGGAACACGGGTGGGTTTTAGTCAGTAAGAGTCTGACAAGCCCTCCCGCTCCGCCCAGAGCGGGAGAAGTTATTTGATAATTTCCCACCCAAAAAAAAAGGGCACCCCTTGTGGGGTACGAACCTCGACTTAGGGCATCGCTGGTGGGAGGACAGAAAGAAGTGACAGGCTGGATCAAACATGGGTTTTCATCATGATTATTAAGCGGGGTATTTAAAGCTACGTGCTCAGCTGCAACAACTGCTGGCACCTCGTTTTCGAGCAAGGGTCAGGGGGGAGTTTCATTGACTCGGGGACGCGGTCGCGATCGCAAAGGACCTCGGCGGCGAGGTCGGAATGACGGGAGGCGTCTGTTTTTGTGCACTGTACTGGTGGCCCTATTCTGCTCCTGGAGGAGTGTAATGGGGTCATCTGGGTCGGAAAGAACTGAGGCGCGCCTGCGCCGGCGGCGCGCTATATTTGCGTGTGGCCAACTTCCAACCGAGCGAGTGACGTAGCCAATAGCAACACCTCAGTTAGAACAGGGGACCTCGCTCGTGATTGGTTTATTTAGATTTTACATATGTAGTAAGTGAGCTACCTAAACATTAAAATTGTATATATAGATAAGACCATGTAAGACAATAAATATTCTAAAATCCTACTCGTCTTTTACTTACCAACAACACTGGTAAAATCTTAACTAATATTATTTTGGTACATGGGTAGACTATGATCTGGATTAGCACATAGGATACTTTTTATCCCGATATTCCCACGGGTTCGAGACTATGCTGGTGAAACCTCGGGGCGCAGCTAATCAAAAATAAATACAAAACTATTTTTGCGGTCGTTAAAATCATACATCATTCGTAAACATTCATCCCAACTACGGAATCCGTCACTGTGCGTAGTCCGACACACAATGAATGAATGAATGTTTGAATGAATGAATGTTTATTTGCTAAAAATAGTGCTTAACATTTCCTTATAGTCTAAATTATTAGCTAGGTTTACATTCTTTAGTGAAATAAGACGCATAGGAAGTACATTGCTTAAGAACTCCACACTAGGACGAGCCTGTCTCGTGGAGTCCTTGGGTGGTATTGCCATATGAAAATGCGTATTACATATTTAATTCTTGTGTAAATCCAGAAGCACATAAAAAGTGTTATTAATAAATAGCAATCAAAACATTGTTTAAACTAAGAACAGTTAAATACAAAAATAAAATTAAAGAATTAAGACAGTAATAAAGATGGATAGGAGAATATTTTGAGCGAAATGTGCACTGTGTGTAAGTGTGTGTGTGAGGGGGTGCGTGTGTGGAGGTGAGTGGGTGCGTGTGTGATTTTGAGAACACACTTGGCCGGTTTTTCAAATAGTAGCAATTATTATTGGCATCAATGTAAAACAGGAAAATAAGTTAGTGAGAATTACAGCATGCGACATATTATACTTTCTGACCACTGAAAATCAGCGCTGTGCTGTGGGTCCCCCATAGCTAGCCCCGGATCTAGAATTTATTGAGGCGCGGCAAAAACTGCCGCCTGCCGCCCCCCGCCAATCTTTTATGGGGATGTGCTAAGTTACCCCCGCGGAATGATTTTTTTTTACAAAATGAAAACTGGCAGCAACATATTAATCAAATTGTATCGATCGATAATGCGCCAATTCTAACAGGGGCGCCAAAACTTGCAAAAAAGAAAAAAAATAGAAAGTTTATAAATGTGCTGCGCGTCTCATTTGTTGCAAAGTTGCGGTGTGCTGGATGGTGCACTTGTCTGTTACGTTTGAATTTGTCGCCCTCTGAAGTTGACGCCCGGGGCACGGGCCCCGGCTTGCCCCGCCCCCTAGATCCGGGGCTGTCTATAGTACAGCATCATGCTGAGTGGAAGCCTTCTTGTCACAGTCATGTCGTGGCTGCCGACTATTTCTGTTTTATACTTATGTTTGCATATGTACCAAGTTATACCTATTTTGTTTTCTGCTTACCTACTCTTGTCTTTGTATGCACGTGTTTCTGTGACAAATAAATCTATTTTTCTTTCTTTCTACCCATCATCATGATTTATGAAAAATAGGCGAGTTCATTTTTTATGCACGTTTTATATTATCGTTTATTGGGAACAAATAAAAAAAGTGGTGGCACTCCGAGAGTGCCGACGGAAGATCGCCTTGGTGTAAGAAAAATAATTGTATAGAACATTGGTCCGTAACCTTATCTAAATAAAGAGCATAATCGCGTTTACAAAACCTTTAAAGTAAAAATACTTGCATAGAACATTGATCTGTCACGTATTATAAATAAAGAGCACAACCGCGTTTACAAAAATGAGGTGTCGTGAAATCAATTGTTTAGTCCCATCTTAAAAATGCTCAACGCGCCTAAAGAAGTTTTCACTTCAAAAACAATACAATATTATGTGTGATATGATATAATACTCTTACCTGTAGGCATTTTATCTTCATCAGCATGCAGAAATTCAATCAACTGTGCTGTTTTAGATCCCGGAGCTGCACACATGTCCAAAACCTAAAAGTCCAAACATGATTTTTATTCTAGTTTTCAAAGCATAGTCACAGATGAATATAGATGGATCATTCCGCATTTTGGGTATGAAGCTACAAGTACACGGCGGACTCGTCTTGTCGGGCCAATTCAGTGAGTATAACGTATCCAGAAGATCTAAGAGTTACGCGATAGAAAGAGAGGCAACTTCTAGGTGAATATAACTGTAGGTAATTAGCGCTGTGCGACCTGAATTGCACTTTATTGTGTCGTTGCAAGAGTCGCTTTTTATTTTGTTGTATTCAGACTATTTGGCATTCAAAACTTGCATTTTTTTATAGGCAATTGAGAAACATGTTGAAGCTTTCTATTTGAGAAGCTCCTATGCTCAAAACAAAAAAATAATTGCTTCTTGTGTTACACATATTGCAAGGCATAAAATGAGAGGCAAAACAAAAGTAGTTTTATTTTAAGAAGGTATATTCTAAAAGTTGGTAACAGTGTAAATAGCTGTCAAATATTTACTTGTTTTGATTAATTTAGTAATATTACTGTATGGAATTAAGAAATGTGGCTAACTAGGGAACTAAAATATTGATTATGAAATGCAATAATTAACATCGTAATACCGCATATTTAGATTTAGATGTAAAAAATGTATTTGGAAACTTCCCAAATGCCTTTTTAGGGTTCCGTAGCCAAATGGCAAAAAACGGAACCTTTATGGATTCGTCATGTCTGTCTGTCCGTCCGTATGTCACAGCCACTTTTTTCCGAAATTATAAGAACTATGCTGTTGAAACTTGGTAAGTAGATGTAAGGGAGTTTATGATGACTGTATTTTCAATAAAGATGCTGGTTAAGAGTTTCAATTATTTATTGCTAATTTACAATAAAATGGTTTAACGGCGTAAGTAGTATTCTGTGAACCGCATTAAGATTTTCACACAAAAATAGAAAAAAAAAAACAATAAATTTTGGGGGTTCCCCATACTTAGAACTGAAACACAAAAAAAAAATATCATCCAACCCATACGTGTGGGGTATCTATGGATAGGTCTTCAAAAATGATATTGAGGTTTCTAATATCATTTTTTCCTAAACTGAATAGTTTGTGCGAGAGACTTCCAAAGTGGTAAAAGGTGTGTCCCCCCCTGTAACTTCCAAAATAAGAGAATGATAAAACTAAAAAAACCTAATTATATGATGTAAACTTCCACCGAAAATTGGTTTGAACGAGATCTAGTAAGTAGTTTTTTTTTAATACGTCATAAATCTTACCACAATTTACCTTTCATTCAATGTTACTTGCTGCTATGGAAAACTTCATGGGCGAGTCCGATTCGCACTTGGCCGCTTTTTTACACCTAATATTGTTACAACATCAAATTCAATGTTATAATTGCAATTCATTGTTAATATTCTAGGGAACCAGTTAGCCACATTTCTTATTTCCATACAGTAATATTGCCAAATTTATCAAAACAGCGAAATATTTGACATCTATTCGCGACGTTGCCCACTTTCAGAATAAACGCTCCTAAGGTATGGAAATACGCCAATGTAAGGTACAGAATAAAGTAACTAATTATTACCTTATGATGAGGTTGAACATCCAAAACTACGGGTGGTATCATAGACACGGTTTCCTGTCTCGACACTCCACCGGCAGCTGTCTCAGCTACCAGGAAGTTATGAAGTTTGTAGAGAGCTTCATTGCGTCTGATGTCTGTGCGGGACAGACGGAGCTGCCATGCGTAACCTCCTGGGTACCTGAGGAGCAAAATTATTATTATTTGATTGGTATTTGTGTATTGGTAGTGTTAGTAATCGAGCCGTGGTGGCCCAGTGGTAACGGCCGCGACTTACGAATTGTACGTCGTAGGTTCGAACCCAGACAGGCGCTATACTTTGTGTAAATTATTTCATCACCACTGCTCTCAAAACGGTGAAGGAAAACATCGTGAGGAAACCGGCATGTCATAGAACTGAAAATTCGAAGACATGTGACATCTACCAACCCGCACTGGACCCGCGTGGTAGATTACGGTCCACTCCCTCTCACAGAGAGGAGGCCTGTGTCCCAGCAGTGGGAACCATTATAGGCTGATGATGATGATGATGATGAGTGTTAGTAAATAGATGTGAACCTGCAAAACGTTTTAGCAACACAGAACAGATGGAAAATTGTACCACAATAATTGTAGGTGTCAAAGTTGGCATGACTTTAAATTTTCATAACATTTACTATGAAAATTAGAAGTATATAAATATGTTTTCTGAGTTAACTTTTATTGTTTTTGAAGATGACGCAACAGTTAAAAGGCTTTTCTTTTTTTGGGTTGGAAATTTTCAAATAACTGCTCCCGCTTAGGGTGGAGCGAGAGGGCGTGTCAGACTCTTACTGACTAAAACCCACCTGTGTTAGTTCAGTTGCCTGTATTGCCAGGGGCCACGGTAACCCCTTCAGACAAAACCGCAACCCCGGCAGGACAGTTAAAAGCCTCGGGCCACCACTGAATTACAATGTTAAGAAACATGGTGAGGAAATCAGACTTTATGGTATGAGGGTCCAAACACACAAGAAGTGTTTTTTTCATCTCTCAATGAGAAATGGAACAGTTCGACTGTAGTAATTAACATTGTTGGATCTACATTTTTGCGATTTTTACATTTGTTGCATTAAAGGCCTTAGAATAAATTATAAAAATGTTTCCGCAAAGATTTAAAGCAATCAAGAAAAAATCGCAAAATGTAGATCCGACAATGTTAATTGCTATGATCGAGTTATTTGAAGTGAAAACTTCTTTAAGCGCGTTGAACGATTTTTGTAGGGGATAAAATTATGGATTCGAGTCACCGACATGCTCACACCGTAGTGCTGTACTATAGAATATAAATGGTGGTAATACCAATTTTAAGTTTTTATGTATGTAGTCCCCATGATTGCGGATTTTTTAAAATGTTATTGTACTTACCAAGACAAATTAATAGGTTTAATCTCCTCTCCCTGTCCTTCGCCCTCTTCAACCTGGAGCTTCATATTTAAGATCTCGGAGAAGTACTGACTCTTCACAATCTTCATCAGAGCAGCCGCCTCGCACTTTGAACCTGTGATGCGGAAGGCAGTTGGCAGGTTCTCTTTCAAGGTATTCATGAATGTATCCCATTCTCCTTCTGGGCATACTTTTTGGCTCTAGAATATTAAAAGTAATTGTTAAAGAAGTCAATGTTATTGATTAAGAAAAAAATATGGTAATTAAATAAATTAAATATTAGTCCTTGACATATTATGTTAAATCCAAACAGGTGGAGGGCTGAGTATATCAGAGGGAACTAAAAGTAGTAGATTGCATAAATTGTCTCCTCCAGAAGTGAAACCTAGGAATAATAGATTTCTTTTATTTTTAAGTTCACATTCAAGGAAATGGAAACTCACCTTATAGTATTCCTCAAACGCAGCATTCTCCCTCACTATGTCTTCGTAATGCTTTCTCACGTCCGCTGCAGGTTTTTCTTGGGGATTCTTTGCCTAAAAATACAAAAACAATAATGTAAACACCTGCTGTGACGAACAAGAAGGTTATAAGACATTAAATTTATATTTTTACCTGCTCTTTACGATCCCGCTTTCGCTGAGCGAATTTGTTATATTGGCGATTTTTCCGACCCATCCTTTTTAGGTAATTGCCAAGTGAAAGTAGTCTTATTTGTGTGAAATTCAATAAAACCATTCAATGATAGCGGGATGTTTATAATGCTTTGATTGACGTTGACTGAAAAAGTGAGGTTATGTTTACAGGTGCGTTCATAAAATTTATAATTTGCTGGTTTCATTGATTTTGTTCCGTTAACTTGGAAAACATTTTTAATTTCCATTGATGTTTGGAATGCAGAAATTGAAATAAAGATTTCACTATTGTTGTTTGGTGATTTTATTTACGAGAAGTTTTTATTGAGGTTCGAGCATAAAATATGATTTATTCAGTTGTCAATTTACTCTGTTATGGTAATTTGATATTTATTACAATTGTATAAGGATTATATTCCCTCAACCAATTTTTTCAGCTGAATTTGGTCGCGTTCAAGGCCTTATCAATGAACTGTCAGTTCAATGCGAATTTTAGAGTAGGACAACATAACCATATTTCGCAAGCGTGAAAGAAACAAATAAACACTGATTAGAATTTATTGTTAATTTTGCTACGATTTGCGAAGTTTTTTACCACTCGTGGTGAGGGAAAGACGTACAGTGAATTCTTACAAGGGTTTTTATTGAAGGTAAGCTCAAAGTTACGAATAGTTTATACTAATTTGCTTTTTACAATGTCTGTAAAAAACTTTATAAAAGTTATAAAAATATAATCAACCTTAATATCTAAAGATACTCAAAAATCTTACTGTTTTATTTTCTTAGGCCCGTATTACAGAACCTCATACCTCACTCAAAACTCAAGTATTACCTACTAACAGTACTAACTCGCTTAAAGACTTTTGATTGGTTGAAACTAGAGTTTGAGTCTTGAGAGAGGTTCTGTAATACGGGCCTTAGACTAGACTAGACCTATGTTTACCTACATACCGACTATTTTTATTTGTCCTTGGCGCGAGTAGGCATAGAAACTAAAAAAAAAAACATGACTTGTATTAATTTGTTGAGATAACGTTAGGAATATTGAATCTTCTTCAAAAATTCTCTTTTAATTTCTTGTTTAATACATTAAGATAATACTTATAAAGCTTCAAATTATTTTGTTTTATTTTCATAGTAACTGTAGCCCACAGTTTCACTTGCATTTTAGGACAACTTCTTCACATATCTGTTTTAAAAATATCCTCAGTGTAAATCCAAAACGCAGTCTGTGAGCATAGCCATCGTAGAATATTATATCTTTATTTTGCATAAAATATGGTAGGTACATAAAAGGTCTTAAATAATTAAACATATGGATGCAAAAATACCTTAAAATAATATACAATTTTTTTTTAAATTCTTTTATCACTTGAGAATGGCTAGACCGATTTGGCTATTTTTTGTTTTAAACTTTTATGGGATATGTTTCCCGGAAAATGGGAAAAACTGAAGGTCCTGTTTTCTATGGGATTTTTGTATGAACATTTGTTTGGACAGGACTGCGGTTAAGTTATTAATATGCATATAGATTTTATAATACTGGTAGGATTACAGATACTTTAATTAATTGGGAAATCTATACAACAAAAAATAATAAGACATATTGCATAAAACTGAGAGTCTTGTGGCTAAATAATAACAGCTGCACGGGTCGATCGCTCAGGTTAAGCTACGCTTGCCGGGGTTGGTCCGTGGATGGGTGACCATCTTTACATACCAAGTCCCCTCCGTGCCTCGGAAAGCATGTTAAACCATTGGTCCCGGCTGTCATTTGTAGATCTTTGACAGTCGTTACGGGTTGTTAGAAGCCCAAAAAGTCTGACAACCAGTCTTACCAAGGGGTATCGTGTTACCTAGTCACTAGGTTGTGGAGGTCAGATAGGCAGTTGCTCCATGTAAAATACTGGTATTCAGCTGCATCCGGTTAGACTGGAAGCCGACCCCAACATAGTTGGGAAAAGGCTAGGCAGATGATGATTGCATAAAACTGATAAACAATGTGATTTATGAACCGTGAGCTGACTTGCAAAATTCTATTTTGATTTTATCAAACTAACTGAATAATATCAAGCCAAATAGACTACTCATTCAGAATCTCCAGGTTATGCAATTTTCAACCCTAGCTACTTACATTAAGGTCTGTTTTAGTTTAATAGTCAAAAGTTACTGATATCACAAGAACAATATCTATTTCATCTTTTATCTGACAGGTTAATATTGAATTAAACAATATATTAGGTATTAGGTACCAGTAGCTATTAAAATGGCATAAACAAGCTAATACCATAAAATATAGACTTTTTATTTGCAATTTTGGTAGATTTTACGTAAGATTGAAAGGGGGGAGGGGGTTCATACAAGTCTTTTTTTTGTTACTTTCTTACCTATGGGGGTCAGACAGTGGTTAAAATTGTCTTAAATAATAAATGAACAGATATGGTGAAGAGGACTATACATATAAACAGGGTTATTGGTTGTACGTCGGCAATCCATTAAGGGCATGTAGTAGGGGTCATTTGTAACCAAATGACCCCTGATTATCCCTATGCCAAAGGCAACCATTTTCGAGTAATTAGACATTTTATGTTTTTATTTAATTCATTTTAAAATATAGGGTAAGTTTTTAACCAGTGTACAAACTTAAACACGTGACTTTACTCATAATTATGAACAACATTTATTTTTCCACGATTTCAGGTTTGGTCCCATAGACCAAACCTGAAATCGTGGAAAAAAAAATCTGCTGTTCCCTACATTTATGTTCGCATAACTCGTCAAAATGTAGGGAACAGCTGATTTCTTTTTCGCGATTCTAGGTTTGGTCCCATAGTAAAAGTTGATTATAATGATGAGTAAATTCACGTGTTTAAGTTTGCGCACTGGTAAAAAAATAATCCTGTATAAAATGTCTAATTACTTGAAAATTGTTGACATTGGCATAGGGGTCATCAGGGGTCATACATTTATCAAATAACCCCGTGTACATTTTCATAATGAACCTTTGTCAATCATCACTTTCCGTTGTAAGTACTGATAACAACTTAAACTCCCTTTCTTATTGAATGTAATCATCATAAAATCGATAATTTAATCAGCTGTTGTCTATTCTATTTTTCTCTATGGCAATGGTGCCGATGTCGACAATTCTGCCAAAAGATGTGTTAGGAGAAAACGTGCGAAGGAAAGAAACAAAAAAAAAAAAGAAAAAAAAAATAATTAAAAAACTACTATCATTGAATTTTGTGTGAAACTTGTTGACGGGTATTAGTAGTACACTGAAACAAACAGATAAACATTATTGTTAGTTATATTATTAAATATGTACATAAATGATCACAAACCACACAAAAATCATCATAATTTGATTTCATTGACACGGATAAAAAACATCAAAGCCGCAAAGAGCTTTGGAGAAGAATGTGTTAGTAAGGATGGAAAGTTAGTTGGGACAGGGATCTTTAATTTAGGGAGATAACTATACAAGTCATGGGCTGGGTTATTATTGGAGCAGTTAAAAAAGATGTGCTCCAAAGTACCTTCATCCAACCCACATTCGCAGAGCGATGTATCTCTGACCCGGATTTTGTGAAGGAAAACCGGAGAACAGCAATGGCCTATACGGAGACGGCAAAGAATAGTGATCACTTTATTGGATATTTTCTTATAAGGATAGAACCAAGGCTTGGGAGTAACATTGGGCTGTATCGCGTGATAAAAAGTACCCTTCTTTTTACTTGAATTTTGCCACTGCACTTGCCATGAGGTTAGCAAGCTCTTTCTGGGAAGGCTCAGCAAATCATAGCCCTGACATTGGAAATGTTTATGGTCAACGTCTTGGGACGTTACAGCATCCTTAGCAAGAGCATCAACATATTCGTTTCCTTTTATGCCACAATGACTCGGAATCCAAACCAAGTGTACGGTTTTATGATTCTTGGCACAAGAGAAAAGAGACTTTTTAATTTGAAGCAGAATTGGACTGTGAAGTTTACTCTTATACGGATTTTGCTCCAGAGCTTGTAAACAACTAAGTGAATCTGTAAAGATGACACCAAATCGAATGCTATGAGCCTCTATAAATAGACACGCTTCTAGTATGGCCACGCACTCACCCAGTGATAGAAATCACATAGAATAATTTCAGATTTTTCTCTATGTCATCAGGGGACGGTTTTTTTTACATTTTTCGTCACAAGTTGAAAACTATGCGGCCTACAAAAAAAATCTTTAAAAATGTGCAAATAGCGATCTTTCATATGATACCCCAAATGCCCTAGTAGCCCCACTTCGAATTTTTAAGAGCCCTGTTCAGTCCCTGTTACAAACAAATATAAACATTTAATTTCTTTCGTATTTGCAAAATAGTTGGGCAAACGTCATCTAAAACTATTCCAAATTTGAAGTTGATAGCATTAGTAGTTCTTGAGATGTCCAGCTGTGACAGACAGACGTACAGACAGACGTACAGACAGACCTACAGACAGACCTACAGACAGACTGAGTCGCACCATAAGGGTTCCTTTTTACCATTTTGGTACGGAACCCTAGAAAGAGAACGAAAATGAGTATAATCAGCTTATAATGTTCTCACTGGTTGAATACAGGGCGCCTCTAGACAGTGGGCTGTAACCACGCGGGCCCAGTGCGGGTTGGTAGATGTCACATGTCTTCCAATTTTTGGTTTTAGGACATGCCTCACGATGTCTCTTAATCGTTTTAAGAGAAATTGAGCATTTATCATCTCATATCTTATTTTTATGCACGCCCCATATATTTAGTGTAGGTAAGTACACCCCGATTCAAACAAAATGGCGGTTCGGAACATGAGGCGCCTCGCTGCGCAGTAACGAATTAATGTGTCAGCGGGGTGAGGGGTGGGGTACTGCGCAGCGAGTAGCGCACTTCCGAGTGTTTCCGATTGCTTCCGAGCCGCCATTTTTGAATCGAACGGTACCTATTAATTAATATTTAATGTTCTTTAATAAAACCTTGGCTCTGTTAGTTATGTTTATATATATCTATTAGCGTAAGCAAATGAATGAAACCATGCAGCGTTTTCTCGTTTAAATATTTGTCTTGCCTTGCTATAATGCTCTATAAAAAAACTCGACTGCAAAAATACATAACTGAAAAGAGAAAAACAAGCATTATAATCAATAGAATTTTGGCATCGCAGGCGGGGCAAACCAAAAGCCTAAAACATGGTGTAACCTCTGTTTGTCCCCGTTTGTAATATACCCAGTGACACTCGCGCAATTAAGACGAATCTAACGACATTATCATTCATCAAAATCGGTTCAGCTGTTTAGTAGTTATGACTGAGGGAGCATAGATACAGACATACACATACATACATACAGGTCAAACACATAACCCTCCCTTTTTGGCTTCGCCGCAGTGGGGTAAAAATGATAATATAATTACCTAGAGATATATCTACCTATAGGAAATAACTAGCTTGTAACTAGTAACACTCATTCTTTAAATAACATAATACCTAATAGTAGTCTTTATAAAATAAGTTGCATTGAGGAAAGAATAAATTCTTTTGTAAATAGGCAAATTATGGAGGAAAATTCTATGATACATGCAAACAACCTAGTTACTAGTTATGTAGATATTTACCGCATACCCGGTAAGCCCGACTCCATTCGTCCAATCGTTGCGGAGTTCCAAACCGTGCAATTAAAGCAAAAAACCATAACCGCAGTGCGAGCATTCAACAATAACAGCAAGTCATTTGAAGATAAGCTCAACTCCGAAATAATTGGTATCCCTGGCAAACGTCAACCAGTATATGTTAGTGAACACCTCCCGGCAAGCGTTAAGAAATTATTTCACCTGTTAAAGGAATTTGCAAGACAAAATGGATTTAAATTCTGTTGGTCATCTAATGGAAACATCTTCCTGCGCAAGGTGCAAGGAGAAAAACTACTTTTGATCTCATCAGAACAATCCTTAGTGGACCTGCGCGGGAATCTGTGACTGGTAATCTGTCTCAAGTACCCTATTGTTTGGCTTTTTTTAATACATCTAATTTATTTTAATCGTAACTTTCTAAAATCTACCATAATTTCACCAACAAAACTTATTAAAACATATACTAAATCATCAACTTGTTCTCTCACACTTAAATACTATACAATTCGTTCGCCCACTCACTCATTCTACCACTCATCTCTACTGCACCTACCACATAGTCACTCCAACACTCAAGTATTCGCACCCTACGTATTATACTGTACACGACTTATGTACAATAAGTGTGACAGTGTTCACATTTACACAAAATACACATGGTGTACCACTATTGATTCTGTATTCCTCCTAAATGGCTAACCATGACCGCATTAATAATATTAATAACGACCTTGACTCGTCTAACTGCGAAAATTCGTACACTTGCTGCCCAGACAAATGCAACAAATACGTAGGCAACTCTAGTCAATCGATAAAGATAATTCACATCAATATTAGAAGTGTAAATAAAAACTTTGATCAACTTCGAATCTTATTGTCACTTGCAAAAGTAAACTTTGATGTCATAGTCCTATCCGAGTGCTGGCTTAGCAAGGTGAAAGATCTACCGATCCTGGTTGGTTATGTTTCACATTATTCTAGAAACATAGTTAACCAAAATGACGGCTTAATTATTTTTACCAGCACAAGACTAAACTGCTTAGTTTATGAACCGGCTTTCAAAGATGCAAATTGTCTGGTTTGTCAAATAGGTAAGGAATTAGAAATAGTTGCTATTTATCGTTCCCCTTCATTTAAGACTAGGATTAACTATGATAATTTCTTAGACAGCTTAAATACTGTCTATACCGGACTAACAACTACTACACACGTCCTTGTTGGTGATATCAACATTGACATCTGTAGCATGAACAAAGACCCTATTTCAGAGGAATACTTGACCTTCAATGCATCCCACGGCTTTTTCCCAACACATACACTTCCCACTAGGATCAAAGCATGTCTGGACCACATCTTTCTGAAATCTAAACTCTCTTCTACAACAGTAGTACTAGAATCAAATATAACCGATCACTTACCTGTTGTATTATTCATAGAAAACGTGTGTCCTAAACGTCAGTACAATAACACTAAAACACGTTTTGATTATGTCTCATTAAAATTGGAAATAAATGTTTATTGTTTAAATGTTTATTGTTAATTAAAACGGTAACACCAATTACATTAATTAACAAAGAAATTCATGAACAATTATAGTAAACAAAAAATATTTCAAATATTATCATATAATAGAGGACAACCTAGCATACTTACTCTTGCAAAACATCAGACATACATACATAATTCTGCTCCATTCATCAGCAAACAGATCACAATCAGGATTAGTGGTCAGGAGGGCGTTTAGCATCCTTAAAGTACGACACACAGGGGATTCAGCTCGGGCGACAGTTTTAGATAACGGCGGCGCAAAGAGATCGCGTCGACGGCTTTGGCGATGCCCGATGTATTTGTCGGGAACGAATAGCCGACAGAAAAGATCATGTAGTTCGGGACTGTCAATGCGTCCTCTAAGAGTTTTGCAGGCTACTGTGAGCTGTAGAAAGCCTCGTCGAACCTCCAATGAGTTGAAGCCCAAAACTCCTAGGAGGTAATTAGTAGGGTACATGTAAGGAAAGAAGTGAAACGTCTTTTTATACAGAAATCTCAGGAAAGTTTTTTGTACCTTTTCCAGCGTTAACGTATGAGTCGCTGTGTAGGGATGCCAGATACAGGCACCAGCCTCAAGTTTGCTACGAACCAAAGTGGTGTACAGAAGCTTAACTACATTTGGGTTGTGAAAGTCACGCGTATTTCGCAAAACAAAACCCAAACGCCTAAAAGATTCCTTGGCAAGAGTGGAGACATGATCTCTAAATGTCAGACCAGTGTCAAAGGTCACGCCCAGGTCCCTTATCTTGGTGACACGACTTATTACTTCACCACCCAATCTGTAGTTATAGTGAAGTGGTTGACGTTTTCGACTGTACGTCATGACGTAACACTTACTTTTATTGAAAGAGAGTTTATTGACCATGCTCCACTCATATATAGCATCAATGTCCCTTTGTAGGAGAATGCAATCCGCAACCGTATCAATTTGAACTACTAGTTTTAGGTCGTCGGCGTAGAGCAAGCATTTAGCGAACCTAACCTTATTTATAAGATCATTGATCATGATAAGGAAAAGCAGTGGCCCAAGCACGGATCCCTGACTCACCCCTGAACGGGTATTATAAGGTTCAGACTCAAAGCAACCATGCCTAACAAATTGCCTGCGGCCTCGCAGATAGTCCGCAAAGAAGTTCAGAAACTCGGACGAGAAACCTGATGCTTCCAATTTCATTAAGAGCACGTCATTGTCAACCCTATCGAACGCTTTGCGGAAATCGAAATAGAGGACATCCACTTGCCCCCCACTGTCCAAAACCCCAGAAATATAATCAACGTGAGTCATCAGATTCGAATTGACTGAGCGGCCTTGGCGAAAGCCGTGCTGGGCATCAGATAGAAACGCATTTATACGTTTATAGATGTACGTGTGGAGTATGTGCTCGAAGACCTTTGCAAGAGTTGGCAGAACAGCAATAGGCCTGTGTTCCACCACTGATGATTTGTCACTGGTTTTTGGAATGGGAATAACACGCGAGATTTTCCATTGCTCAGGGTATACGCCGGACTGAAGGGCAAGATTAAAGATATGGCAGAGAGGAGTTGCCAGGATATCACTAACATAGTATCACTTAAGAAAAGGAGCAAAGGTCCCATCCAAACTAAACTAGACTTCTCAGAGCAACTTATTAGTCCAAACGCAAAATGCTCACAAACAGCGGACGACGTGCAGGGTGTACATTGTCAGGATGCAGTCCAGGAAATCAACAAAGGCATGACTGAAAAGATATCGGTGAACTCTCCAAATGAACGACATGAAAACTTAAAGCTAACCCAATTACATCGCAACACAAAACGAAATATCTACATAATTGGAGACGAAAAAGTAAGAGGTCTATCAGCCCAACTAATACAAACAAAGACAGGTAATTGGAATGACAATTACAACATCGAGGGTAAAGTTCAACCATATGCTTCGTCATGCGAGATCCTAGGAAATACAGAAAATCTATCACGTACCCTGACTGATAATGATATTGTTATTCTCTCGGTTGGTAAACATGATAAAAATCCCTACATGTTGTTTACTAATCTGTGTAGAACTCTGTGTGGTTTGAGTAATTGTACGATATTGATTTTGAATGTTTCAGAAAATAGGTACCTTAATGTTAAAAAACTTAATTATGAACTACAGTTGTTCACAAAAAACTTTAGGAATTGTAAACTTATTGAAGTAAATGAGTTGGATGTAAATTATCATAAGAGGCTGTCAAAATTAGATTTAATTACCTACAAACTAAATATAGAGATTGATTTTCTTCAATATGATAAGGATTTTATAAAACTGAGATCAAATGTATGCAACTCTCTTCATGATAATAGTAAAAACAACAATACGTTTTTTCGTTCCTAAGTCCTCCATTAATAATAATACTTCTGTTAATCATGATAAGTCAAAACAGGATTGCCGAAATAATAAATTACGAATCTTACACCAAAATATAGCCGGCATCTGCAGCAAACTAGACATGTTAGAAGTAACCTTAACTGAATTGGTAGGAAAAAACAAGGAGGTTGATATCCTATGTTTTAGTGAAACTTTTGTGAAGCAAGGTACGGAAGCTAATATTAAACTTAATAACTTTAAATTGGTTTCAGTTTTTAGTCGAGATAAATGTAGAGGGGGTACTTGTATTTTAACTAATCAGGTATTTGACACAAAAACTTTAAGTATTCCTTCAGGTATAGCCACAGAATTTTATTTTGAATGCTGTGGCGTAGAGATAATAGGTTTGAGCCTGATTGTTGTAAACATATATAGAATCCCTGATCAGAGAAAAGCGCAAACAGGGGTTTTTCTCCATAAACTTGACAATTTGTTAAATTATTTGACGGACCAACACAAGAGGAAAAAAATTATAATTTGTGGTGATTGGAATATCGATATTTTAAAACACAACTCCGCAACAAAGGAACTTTTAAGTATATTAAGTAACTACAATTTTGAAGCACATATAAAATCACCAACTCGGGCGAACTCTTGCATTGACCAAATCGCCAGTAACATAAAGTGTGTTCACCCAGAAATTCATCACCTTGGCCTTTCTGATCACGAAACAGCACAGTCAGTTACTGTAAAAACGAATGCATACAATAGAATAACTTGTTGGTCAGAATTGAAACGTGACTACTGTGTAGAAAACCTTGATAAATTTCGCGAGTGTATGTCTGCTCTTTCGTTTTCGGAAGTACTTAATTCAGACACTCTAACGGAGGCCTTCAATATCTTTTATGAAACTTTTACATTATTTTACGATCTGTGTTTTCCGGTGATTAGGGTTAAGGTTAATAATAAACCAGTTACACAAAACTGGATAACGAAAGGTATTAAAAAATCTAGCAAAACAAAACGTGAGCTTTATCTTAAATTTAAAACTAGTAAAATTAATAAAAAGCAAAATGAGAAATCGTACAAAATTTATAATCATATGTTTAGGCGATGTGCACAGCGAGCACAAAAACTTATGAATACAAGACGTATACAAAGGCATAAAAATAAATGTAAAGCTACATGGAATGCAATCTCCTCAACAATATCTGGGAATAATTTGTATAAAAACAACATTGACGAAATAAATTTTGATAATGTAACATATAATAATCCATCTGACATTTGCAATATATTTAATAATTACTTTATTAATTTGACATCTAAGCTGCCTTTAAATTCTAATAATTCCGATACAACTTCGAACAATTCTAACCCTAATCAAAAAAACAAAAATCTGAATACTATATTCTTGAATCCTGTAGATGCAATGGAAGTGTATAAGATAATTATGTCCCTCAACAATAGCAAAACTAGTGGGTATGACGGCATCGCTACAAAGGTCTTGAAAGCTTGTAGTAGTTGGTTATGTCATCCACTAGCACATATTTTAAACTTATCTTTTTTGGAAGGTGTATTTCCTGATCAGCTTAAGATGTCTGTTGTTAAACCACTATTTAAAAGTGGAAAAAAGTCTGATCCTAATAATTATCGGCCTATCACGATAGTACCCGTTATATCAAAAATCTTTGAAAGGGCAATGCTAATTAGGTTAAATAATTTTCTCTGTACACATAACATACTATGCAAAGAGCAATTTGGTTTCCGTAAAGGTAGTTCAACTGCTCTTGCAATCTTTAACTTTATTAAACTTGTAACAGAAAGTATTAACAATGGCAATCCTGCGGTGTCCCTCTTTTTAGATATGAGTAAGGCCTTTGATTTTGTTAACCATGATAAGCTACTACAAAAATTAGAGTTCTACGGTATTAGAGGAAAAGCTTATGAATGGATATCTAGTTATCTAAGAAACAGGCAGCAGTGTACCGAGATTTCCAGAGTTGTAAAGAAAAGTGAGAGAATTTATTCCAAAGAGAAATTCAAATCAATAGCGGTAATAAATAAGTGTGGCGTACCTCAGGGAAGCATTCTCGGTCCTTTACTTTTCTTACTTTATATAAATGATCTTCCAGAGGCTACCTTGCAGAAATGTATACTTTTTGCAGATGATACTACAGTTGTCATAAAATGTCAGGATAAAAGCGACTACACATCAGCCACGGAAAAGACCCTAAAAGATATAATACGTTGGATGCAAAAAAACAACTTAAATATAAATGTTAGCAAGACAAAATTAATTGAATTTAACTCTTATAATAACAAACCTTTAGCTTTGGATATTCTGTATAATGGTGAAAAGGTACAACAAGTGGATCAGTTAAAATTTTTAGGAATTCATGTTGACAAAAACCTGAATTGGAAAAGCCATGTGGAGCATATAGGTCAGAAACTAGATGGGTTCGTGTTTGCTTTAAAAAAGCTGAGACAAAATGTGTCTGTAGAAGCTGCTCTTGCGGCTTACCATGGATACGTGTCATCTGTTCTAAGCTATGGACTAATTATGTGGGGTAACTCGACCGATGCCGACAGAATTTTTAAGCTCCAAAAACGCTGCATCCGGGTCTTAAACAGGGCATGGTTCTTAGATAGCTGTAAACCCCTCTTTCGAAAATTGAAAATTCTTCCACTGCCCTGTATGTATATTAGAAATATCAGCATTTTTACAAAGACATACATGCATTATTTTAAGCAACATACCGAGGTTATACCAAGACAGAAAAGGGCTAGGTTTCGCAACCTCTTATATCATCCACCTAGTCATAAAGATATTTATAAGAAAAATGTGTTCAATATGTGTATTTTAATTTATAATACCCTACCAGACGAGTTTAAAGTGCTGCAGGGTAGTGTTTTTAAATCAAAATTGTCAGATTGGTTACACAAAAAGTGTTTCTACAGCATTAAAGAATTTTTAGAACATACAAATATTTGTTAGTTAGTGAATTTATTGTAGATTAAAGGACATTTGTATATAATAATAATGCGTGATAATAATGATATAATAATATAATGATAGTGTAATGTAATGATAATGAATGATAATGTATATGTACTAATAATAGAATCTGCACAATAATTGTGACATTTTAACTTTTATAATTTGCACGCTTGCTCGCAGGCAGAATACAATGACTTTAAGGCTGTAAGATCTTCCCTTGTAAACCGTGTATTTTCTTGCAAATAAACAATTTGAATTTGAATTGAATTTGAATTTATCGTGGCATCCCTTGAGGATAAAAGCAGGGATGGAGTCAGGGCCGATCGAGCTATGAGGTTTAAGTTTAGCAATACCTTTAACTACGTCTTGTGGGGTCAACAGAGGGAGAGGGATGTTATTTCCTGAGTAGTAGGTCGGCCTGAGATTATTTGGGTTTAATTCAGGAGAATCAATTAAAAACACGCTGGAAAAGTACTGAGCGAACGCTTCCGCAGCATTGATACCCGAGTAAACTATACCGTTGAGCACAACGTCAGGCTCGAAACCACCCTTCGATCGCAGGCTCGAGACATGGTGCCAGAACTGTCGTGGATTACTTCCTATGTTGTTCTCTATAGTACCACAGTATGATTTATAAGCCTCCTGAGTTCTGATTTTTAAATTCGAACGTAGAGCACTAAATTGAGCATATATAAGGTTACAGCGAGAAAGTTTCCATTTATGATGCAATTTGTTCTTACGCTGAGTGTCTTTGACTAAATCTCTTGTAAACCAAACTGGATATCGTCTGTAGCCAGAAATTTTCCTCTTTTTTTTTTGGGATACATGAATCGAAGAGATCATAAAATATTGTATAAAGCTGACTAGTAGCCAAGCGTGCATCCCGGCCGCACAGAAGATCCTGCCAAGGGACTGCACGAATTTGCTCATTTAAGTGTATGTAGTCTCCTTTGCTGAAGTTCCAGTCTCTACTTTGGTCAATGTTGCTAGGGAATAATATTTCCTTAACCTGATGTTTTGACATTATTACGGCAATATCTAAGGGAGGATGATACATGTCGATAGGGACTAGGTCCGAGCCCACGACGTACTCGCAGCCTACTTCGGCGCCCTCCTGAACCAACACAACATCTAACTTACTCCCACGCATATTCATCACTTCATTCATCTCTGCCAGATTACAAAAGTTTAAAAAATAACAGTAATAATTGTTAACATTCACTGACGCACTTTTTAGGTTAAGGTCTCCTAAGATCATAACTCTTCCACTCAAGTTTGGAATAATACTCTCAACCTTACAAAACCACGTCATGTAGTCTTCGTCAGTGGCAGAGGGTTTGATGTAGACAACACACACATACATATTTCGGCCATTCATTTGAATCTGAAATAGAAAGCACAAACTTCATACCTCTCTTAGAAATAAATGACGCTAACACCGCGACCAACTATTTAATATCAACAATCTCATCAATTATTAATAAACACACGCAAACAGTTTCGGTGCCTAATAAGCAAAAAATCTTAAAACCGTTGATCACGTCAGGACTCCTGCGCTGCATTAGGAATCGAGATAGGTTACATATTAAAGCAAAAAAATCTCCAGATAACATGACACTTAAGGTAACATATACACGATATAGGAACTTTACAAATCAACTCCTAGGAAAACTAAAAATTGCATGTGAAAAGAGTGAACTGGACAAAGCTGGTAACGACCCTAAAGCCCTATGGAAAGCTATCAAGGAGATAACAAACACTCAAAAAGTCAAAGAAAATCCTTTGGAACTACTTCAAATATCAGATAGCCCAAAATCATCTGTTAACCTTGTCTGCAACTTTTTTACGGACGTCGGCAAAAATTTAGCCAATAACATCCTTCTGTCTCAAACCTCATCTACAGATGACGCTGCTCCCCTTCAACCGCCTGCCTCAGGCTGTACCGAAACCTATCTTCCCAACTCGCTCGTTATTCTAGAAGTAGATGAAGCGGACATCGAATCCATAATTCTACAGCTGCGCCCGGATTGTGCAACTGGATGGGATGGAATTCCATCTTCCCTCCTGAGAGAGTGCCGACGTGCCCTGATTCCATCTATAACGCACATCTGTAATCGTGCTATCGTTACTGGGGTGTTCCCTGATGCTTTGAAACAAGCTATTGTACATCCAATTCACAAGGGTGGGGAGAGAGACTGCGTCAATAATTATAGGCCCATATCGGTCTTGACAGCCTTGTCAAAGATCTTAGAAAAAATACTCTACAAATCGCTCAAAAACTTTCTAAATCGCTTTAACATTATAGCCAATAACCAGTACGGATTTAGGTCAGGTGTTTCTACTGAGGACGCAGTGTTGTATTTGACAGAGCAAATAGTGAAAAACTTGGACACAAGAAATAGATGCCTATGCATATATCTAGATCTTTCCAAAGCGTTTGACACCGTTTCTATCCCCATCCTCTTAAAAAAGTTGGAAAGAGTAGGAGTACGAGGCATTGCTCTAAAGATATTTAAAGACTACCTTTCCCGGCGTAAGCAACGTGTCAAAATAGGCAATTATCTTAGTGAGGAATGCACAATCCTCTTTGGAGTTCCACAAGGGAGTATTTTGGGCCCCCTGTTGTTTCTGGTTTACATAAATGACCTCTGCACAATGTCACTTCGGCACACCAAGGTTTTCACATATGCAGATGACACAGCAGTATTGGTATGGGGACAGAGTTGGCAGGCGGTCAAGGATAGAGCCGAATATTCCCTCTCCAAAATGATGGCCTGGCTTAGACTAAACCTTCTCACACTGAACCTGAGCAAAACACAGTTACTACCCTTTTTCTTGAGACCGAACACTAAACCCCTACCTGACTATTCTATAATAGCGCATACTTGCAATAATCAACACAAATGTACCTGCCAGGTAATCTCTCGGGTAGATTCCGTAAAATACTTGGGAGTGCTGATGGATAGTGGACTGAGGTGGGACAGGCAGGTTGATTCGATTATTCGCAGAACTAGGCGGCTAATAGTTGTGTTTAAGGCCCTAAGAGATTCGGCAACTCTGGAAAAACTAAAATTAGTCTACTTAGCCCTATGTCAGTCCATTATCCAATACTGCATAACCGTGTGGGGAGGTACAACCAAGACCTGTCTACTCGGGTTGGAGCGGGCACAGAGAGCTGTGCTCAAGGTCATGACCAAGAAACCATATAGATTCCCCACCTCACAACTATACTCTGAATGTAAGGTCCTCACAGTACGTCAGCTTTATGTGCTCAAATCCATCCTGAGGAAACAACGGTATGTTCCCTTACCCGACCCAAATAAACGCAGCAAATCCTCTATATGCCCTACTACACCCTGCCGGACCTCCTTTGCCAAACACCAGTTTAATAGCCTAAGCAGCAAACTTTACAATCACGCTAACAAAAAGCTTAACATAGCTAAAATGTGCCGGCAGGAAATGAAAAAGAAAGTAGCAGACTGGCTCCAAAAGATGGATTATCAGGAGACTGAAACTTTACTCACATTCATATCTTGATCCAAAATTATTACATGCTGTGATCCATACTTAAGTCTTCTTCTAACACAAATTCAAAGGTGCGAACATAAACAGACACTCATACACACCCTTACCCCCTCTCTCTCTCTCTCTCACACAAACAAACACACACACCCCCACACACACTCACACACACACAGCGACACACATTCACACGCACAGATATACACATAACTCTGTTGTATTTTTACCGTTTTTTTGTAGTTAATAAGTTTTATCTATGTTTTAACTGATAAATTTAACCAAATATGTTTTATCACATGACACTTGACTGTCAACTATGTAGCGACACTTCTCCACAATGTTGTAAGAGCAATAATAGAGCCCATGGCTGAACGCTGGCCCCCAAAATACAGGTCCAGGCCTAGTTTGGGGGTTAGGATCAGATTCGTGGCTATACATTTGTGTGCTATATTATTACGACCTACTTGTTTCTAACTTGTATTTTAAGTGTCAAATAAATGTTTTTATTTTATTTTTTTTATTTATTTATGTAAGTACCATCGAAGAAACGCATATATATACACCGTAAGGACTATTTCTGCTTGCAGCGCTCGGCCGATATAGTATAACGCTTACCTACGAAAAAAAGGGTTGTGTGCACGGGATTTTGTTTTCAAAGTACCTATACTCCGTTTGAAATAAGATTAGACATTTAAACAAACCTTTTTTACAGTCCGTTCAACCGATTTTGACTTCTATACCGTAGGCATAAGGATGGCATTAAAAGCAAAAAAAGTGGTTACAAACCAACTGTTTACTGCAGCTGTCATTTGTCATGCCGCCATCGCAATAGAAGTCAAAATCGGTTGAACGGACTGTAAAAAAGGTTTAGTTAAATGTCTAATCTTATTTCAAACGGAGCATAGTCTAGAGTGGCCGCCATTGTGTGTAGTCGTTTATATTGCCTTCGTGGTACAGTCTCATACATACTGTCCACCAATCCTAGGCCCAGGTTCGCACAAACGATTTTTTATGATGAGTGCTATTGGTTTATTCCATCTGGAATTTCTCAGTAGCAGCCCGGAGTCTGGATTTGTACCCAGTTGATGGCAATATGCTCGCCCGGCTAACATGGGATTTAAACATAACTGGCGAAATGTGGGTGTACTATAGGTACTCCTCTGCCTAACTCTTCGGGGATTACAGGCGTGATGTTATGTATGTTGTGTGATTTTTATGGTGCATTGGATTTTCGACTCTCAGTGTTGAGCTGAACATTGAAAATTCAACAGATACCAGCGCGTCAAAGAAACACACTTTTGGGTTTTCAACTCTCGGCGCTTAGCAGTGCGTTGAAAATGCAGTACGCGATAAAAAAAGGCTAACGGTGCTCATACGTGAGCCACTTAATTGCGTAATTCTTGGCGTAAATTGCTCACTTTCTGTAAACTCATGCTTGCTGTCATAATCAGCTTATAATGTTCCCACTGCTGGGTCACAGGCCTCCTCTCTGTGAGAGGGAGTGGGCCGTAATCCACCACGCGGGCCCAGTGCGGGTTGGTAGATGTCACATGTCTTCGAATTTTTGGTTTTAGGACATGCCGGTTTCCTCACGATGTTTTCATTCACCGTTTTGAGTGGTGATGAAATTATTTACACAAAGTAAAACGGCTGTGTGGGTTGTGCAACTCGTAAGTCGGTGCCGTAACCACTGGACCCCCAGTGTTCTATTTGTAAATTGCTCAATTTACAGCAATTCCAAAATTGTATAGAAATAGCCAAGAATTGCGCAATTAAGAGGCCGGCGACACGGCTCGCAATTACAAATCCAGATGTTTGCAAAATTCAATTCCAAGCATGTTGCGCTAGCTGAGTGCCTGTCGGAGCGATATACACCTACAGTGAGCAATACTACCACGCAAACATTGACAATTATTGCTTGACGCGATAGTACTACTAGCTTTCGAAAATTTATGATAAATTTGGATGTATTCCGTAATACAAAAAATTATTAGTGAAAACTTAGTGTACTTCCATTTTTTTTTCGATAATTTGTAACTTGGTAATATAAACTATGCTTCTACGGAAACAATATTACAAATATTGTTGTTTATAATATAGAAAAAACAATATGAAAACATGTTCTTTACGCTGTAAAAATGTACGAAATGCAATTCGCTTACACTTCATTTAAAGATAAGTTTTTGGAAATAAAAAGACGTAGGAGCCTAGATTAATACTGTCTCAATCCGAATTTCAACATAATATGGTGGAAATATGCTCAAATTGCAAATGATTTATGTACTACGTTTGTATGGACAATTCATGCGTCGCCGCATTCTTAAGTGGCTCGTGTAAGAGCACTGTAAAGACACAGTTTGCAATCAGATAAAAATATAATTCTGCAAAACAAATTAATAATAGTAAATGATCTATAATTAGGTTACATAAACTTTTACTCATCCATTGTTTTATGTATAACCACATTTGTTACTGACAAGTGTTATTGTAGGTAAGTCAGTCTGCCTTGCCTTTTCCCAATAATTTCTTCTCAACTACGGAACCCTTCATTGTCCGTGGTCCGACACGCACTTGGCCGTTTTTTAACCGACTTCCAAAAAGGAGGAGGTTATATGTTCGTAGCGTATGTTTGTTTTTCTTTTTTTTATGTATGTCCGCCGATTTCTCCGTCATTTGTGGACCGATTTTTAAAATTCTTTTTTTGTTTGAAAGGGTTTGGTCTGAAGTTAGTCCCATATAAATTTTATTAACTTTGCTTGGGTAGTTTTTGAGTTAGCTACAAAATACGTATTTTTTTCCCACTTAGTATGTAGATGATATGATAAGTTCCCGTCACTGGTAGCAGGTAGTGGTATTCGAATGTGTGTGGGGTAGGTACCACAACTAAAAAGTGAAAAATAAAAACTTTACAAAAAAAAACAACCGTCTTCCAAAAAAAAAAAACACTACAAAGTGAAAAATAACTTTAATTTCGGAAGTCGGTGGCAAAAAACGAAAATACAAAACCCAAGACACCGACTTCCGAAATTAAAGTTATTTTTCACTTTGTCGTGTTTTTTTTGGAAGACGGTTGTTTTTTTTTGTCGATAAGTATTCGTATACTTGAGAGTATTTTATAACTACGCTATATTGACCATATATTTCTTTATTTCCCGCTCCAGCTCATCATGGCACCAGGTTTCCAATTCGCAATAGACCGCGGCGGCACATTTACTGATGTGTACGCTCGCTGTCCAAGCGGCAAGGTGCGGGTCATGAAACTACTGTCAGTGGACCCGCAGAACTATGATGACGCACCTAGAGAAGCTATTAGGAGGATACTGCAAGAGGTAAATGAATAAATGAATTTGAATTTATGTACGCTTTACCATTTGGTAGCACTGAATTCTTCAGGTGATCATTCACCTTTTTACCCGATTAAATCCAAAAGGAAGGTTTCTTATGATTTTAGCAGGCTATGTATTTAATGTTATTGTTATACAGTGTGATTCTTTATAATGTGCACATATCGAAATGATTGAATGACATCTATGCTTAATTTTATCGATGGTTTTTTTTTTTTTGCTTTTTTAATATAATTTTTTTTTCTTTTTGGCATCTTATTGATCAATTTTACAATTATTGTAAAAAAATATGATTTTTGCAAAAAAAAAACAGGTTTATTTTCAATTGAGGGTAGTTTTTTTCACAATTTTCATTTTATGAGGACGCCTAATAACTAGAGGCACGCACCTCTGACTTTTCGGATTCATGTGCGTATTGTATATTTATCACTTGCTTCAAAAACGAAGCAAAACTTCGTGAGGAAACCAGCATTCCTGAGAGATATTTCTCGAGGGCATGTGAAGCCAATTCAGAGGCCCATGGGCGACATAAAAATTCTGACACCAGGTTAGTCACTAATCACACGAAAATCTTATCACCTTTCTAACATAAATGGAATCTCAGATAAAGAAATTATGTAATGGTGTCTGAAATCCTATCACCTTATCTATTAATCTCCAAGATTACATATAAAGAAAGAAAGAAAGAAAATACATTTTTTTTTTTTTTTTTTTTATCACGAGAGTTCACTATGTATCGAGTAAAAGACACCAATTTTTTTTTTTCAGGAAACGGGAAGGGCTTTGAACAAAGATGGCAAAGTAGACTCTTCTCTAATAGAGTCTATCCGGATGGGTACCACTGTGGCCACTAATGCGTTGCTCGAGAGGAAGGGCGCTAAAATGGCGCTGATCATCAATAAGGGCTTCAAGGATCTGCTGTATATTGGCAACCAGGCTAGACCACATATATTTGAACTGGTAAGAAAATATTTGTAGTAAAGACATAAACAAAGAAAGGACAGCTGTGGGATCTTTGCCCGGCAGTGTATCAGAATAGGTTGAGAACAAATGATATAATTTGACTGCCTAGTTCGTCTAGTGCTAATAGTCAATGTGGCTTTTGAGCGTGAGGTCCTGAAATCCCCGAGTTTAGCAAAGAACTATTGGAAAATACAATAGACGTGGATATATTTAGTAACCTGTTCCGCTTAGCTATTTCTTAAGAGCCATAAAAAATCCTGAAAGAAATTGACACGAGTTTCACCTCTCAACGAGGCGTCTTCAGGATGACTATTGACTTGTCGTGAACCCGAACACGGCGTGTTGCCACACCGAGTGCTGAACGCAGAGTCTCTACAGGTCTTTGCGTCCTAGAGCTATTGGCTTTTTCGATGCAAAAATTGTCACAAGTATTTAGGAGAGGTCTTGCCCTCTATAACTTGGGACTTTAACATATGGAATGAAATATGTGTAAACTGTACACTCTTGCCTTTCCCTTTCAAATGGTGTTATCAGGGACCGCGGAAGTACTCCATCACGGGGGGGCGAACTTTGGTCACCCCTTCCTTCAATCGTCGGCTCCCTCAACTTCCTCTGGTCAATTTACAGATAATCTTCTTTACCAGTTAGTAAAATTGGAGGGGTCACGCCCCCCTGTTTGATTTTAGGGGGTATTTGGCCCCCCTCGGCCCTCATCATGACTTCACCATCTAAATACACACATACACATAAACTCACGCCTTTTATCCCATGGGGGTAGGCAGAAACTACAAAACGCCACCTGCTACGATCCTTACATACTCCTTTTGCCTCGTTTACGTTCATACATCCGCACGCCGGTTGCGAGTACTACGCTTCTGACCTTTCTGGAGAACATCACCAGTATATGTCCTTCTTGGGCGTCCCCTCCCGGCGTTTTCACTCACATCTGCCTTGTAAATACCTTTTCTTTCCAAAAATTAAAATACGTATATCAACTAAAGCAAAACCAAAGTGGATTAGCCGTGGCATCAAAATATGTAGTAAAAGAAAAAGAAAATTGTTGTGGAAATACAGGTTAATACCCAATGAGCAAAATAAAGCAAACCTTAAACAGCTCTCTAACCGGTTAAAAAAAGTTATTAATCTCACGCAGAAAGCCCATAATAGTCGTTTTATTAATTCAGCGAAAAATCTGTGCAAAGCCACATGGAAATAAATAAATAAAAATAAACATAACTTACCGAATGACACTATAATGAAAATTAAATCAAATGACAAAATATTGACAAATCCTGTTGAAATAGCACAAGCTTTTAACAATTTCTTTGTAGATCAAGTGAAGCCAATTAATAATAAACATCTGAATAATAATACACCAATAAATAGTATGAATGCATCTATTTTTATGTCACCTACAATACCACAGGATATTCATCTAATTACTATGTCACTAAGGAATACGTCTAGCACTGGGTATGATGATATAAGCACAAAAATTTTGAAAAGTGTTTCTATAATGATTGCGCCTGTATTAAGCCATCTGATTAATGTGTGCATAGTTCATGGCATTTTTCCGGAAGAATTAAAAGTTACAGTTATAAAACCGCTTTTCAAAAAAGACAACAAAGAGAACATGTCGTGCTACAGGCCTATAGCCTTGGTACCCATTTTTTCAAAAATACACACATACTTTGAACAAAATAAGCTATTCGTTGATAACCAAAAAGGCTTTAGAAATAACAAATCTATTGACATGGCCATTTACGACTTTTTACAAATAGTTAGCCGCAGAGTGGATAAGCGGCTACCAGCTCTAGCGCTTTACATGGACATGTCAAAAGCTTTTGACCGTGTTGACCATAACATACTTATACATAAACTGAATGCATACGGAATAAGAGGAAACATATCTAATTTAATCGAATCTTATCTTCGTAATAGGCAGCAAATAACAATAGTTAATAGAATATGTAAAAAAACCGAAATAACGTATAAATCTAGCCAAAGGACTGTATCATATGGAGTCCCACAGGGTAGTGTACTTGGGCCGCCCCTATTCATTATCTATATTAATGACTTTCCGACAGCATCAACTTACCCAATGACAATGTTTGCAGACGATAGCACTTTACTTTTTAATAGTGACGAATTGAGCACCTTAGAGATGGAAATTAATTCTAACATAAAATCGGTCGTAGATTGGCTGCAAAATAATAATTTAATAATAAACTTAGACAAGACAGTAATCATGAAATTCCAACAAAGACCAAATCATAACTTAGCATTAAATATTAGATATAATGACAAAATAATTAATGAGATCAATGTGACAAAATTTCTTGGATTAAATATTGAAAACACGTTAAAATGGCATACACAGATCGATAAAGTATGTAGTAAACTTAATCAGTATTCCTATGCCTTGCATATGTTAAGCAAAACGGCAAATAGAACTACAGTCTTAACAGCATATCATGGTCTAGTCGCCTCAACATTGAGATACGACATTATATTTTGGGGTAATGCCACAGGCAAAGATATGGTATTTAAGTGCCAAAAAAGATGTATAAGAGCTATTTGTAATCTGCGAACCACCGACAGTTGGAAGCCTTATTTTAAAAATATGAAAATCCTTACTATGCCCTCCTTATACATATATAAAACAGCTATGTTTGTTAAAAATAACATGTATAGATTTTCTAGAGTATCAAGTCAGCGTCGATGTGACCAGTTAAATTTTGTTGGATCTAGACCCGCATTATTTAAGAAATATATTTTTGTAATGGCTCCAAAAATTTATAATAAATTACCAAAATGCATAAGAAGTGTAGAAAATATTGGCCAATTTAAAAGTAAATTATTTTTATTTCTAGTAGAGAAGACCTATTACTCCATAGAAGATTTTTTAAATGATACTATAAATTAACGGCTATTGACATTTTATTTTATTCTTTTAACATTAATCTACATTATATTATATTAGAAATTGACTTAGACTTTTGAAGTCATTTATTTAATCTTAATTAATTCTTTTGATTATTATCATTGCATGTTATAAGTATTTATTAAAATAACAAATTATTTGTATACCAATTGCATTGGTAGAACATTGAGATCACGCTAAAATGTATATTTTTAAGACCTTTCTGTACCCCTATGTTCACAAATAAAGTTTGATTTGATTTGATTTGTTAGTCGCCTTTCCTTCATCTTCTCAACATGACTGAACCATCTAAACACCACCATTCATCCAAAAATCTATCTGAACGACTTTCACTTTTCACAGGACATAAAACGCCCAGGAGTTCTCTACTCAGAAGTAATAGAAGTAGACTGTCGCGTCATTCCCGCACTCGAAGACCGCTGTCAAATGGAAAAAACCGACAAAAAATGGACAGAAGTCGTCGGTACCACTGGCGAGAAGATGCTGGTCATCAAAGACTTGGATGAAGAGGAAGTGAAGAAGGACCTTCTTGCTTTGAAGAAGAAAGGAATAGAAAGTGTGGCGGTTGTGCTAGCTCATAGCTATACATATCATGACCATGAGATAAGAATTGGGAAGATTGCTGATCAAATAGGTAAGGAATTCTAGTTTTTGATTTGCAAAATCTACCGTCTCTACAGGGTTAATGATCAACTTGAAACAGTAGTTTCTTATTTTGAAAGCATATGCCTTATGTAAAATTCGTGGAGGAGCTCGTGGCTAAGTATAACAGCCGCACCGGGTTGATCCATTAAGTAGCTATAAATAAATAAAATAAATTTATTTCAGGTCCAAGACCCATATTAAAAATAATACACAATGGTGCCGATTCCCTTGTTCACAAACTAAACTAAATTTAAGTTCAGTGCATCTTTTTCTTTCTATTTCATTAAGAAAAGGACAGAAGATAAATTTTAGTTTAGTCCTGTCAAATTGATCAGCGCCTGTCACTACTCCATACAAGTTTAGACGTGATTAAAAACTTGCCTACTAAAATTACATCAATTTACGTCAAGCGCTGATTAATTTGACAGGACTAAACTAAAATTTATCTTCTGTCCTTTTCTTAATGAAATAAAAAGAAAAAGATGCACTGAACTTAAATTTAGTTTAGTTTGTGAACAAGGGAATCTGCACCAGTGTATTTGTCAATTTTATAAAATAAATGTTACTATTTGGGTCACAGATCAATTAATGTCTATGCTTGTCGGGATTGGTCCATGGATGGGTACCCATCTTTACATACCGAGACTCCTCCGTTCCTCGGAAAGCACGTTAAGCCGTTGGTCCCGGCTGTCATTCGTAGATCTTTGACAGTCGTTACGGGTCGTCAGAAGCCTGCAAGTCTGACAACCAGTCTTACGAGTACCTAGGAGTATCGTATTACCCAGTTACTGAGTTGTGGAGGTAAGATAGGCAGTCGCTCCATGTAAAATACTGGTATTCAGCTGCATCTGGTTAGACTGGAAGCCGACCCTAACATAGTTGGAAAAAGGCTAGGCAGATTGATGCGTTATATAAGATTACCTATAGAAAGTATCATTTTCATTGGTGTTCAAAAAAGTAAATTCCAAAAAAAAAATATGGGAACAAAAATCAATAAAGCCCCAGAATGCTTAGGTGTACACGTAAATTACAATTTCGACTTGTTACCTTGTCTTGATAGTACCTTGTAAGCCTTAGCATACTGAAACAACCAAAAGAATTTCTTAAGCATGTAGCCTGCATAGAAGATAAGAAACAGAATCACTCTTTTAGAATTTTGGTAAAACGGACTACCACTAAACTATTAAACCTCTTCTCTTTTCCTCATCAGGCTTCAAACAAGTCTCCCTCTCGCACGCAATAACCTCAATGGTCCGCATGGTTCCCCGCGGCTTCACGGCATCAGCTGACGCGTACCTCACTCCTCACATCCGGGAGTACGTCAGAGGATTCGCTGACGGATTCTCTGGGGGACTGAAAGATGCTAATGTGCTGTTCATGCAGTCTGATGGTGGTCTTACGCCTATGAATATGTAAGTAAAAGCAAACATATTTGGTAGATATCTGCAGGATTTCAGAAACATCCAATATCCATGGTAATTTTTCAAGGCTTATTGAGTTATCCAAATAGCAGTCACCCATCTTGGTTTCCATGGTGATCATTTAACAACAATCACTCAAAAGTACTAGGGTAGCAGGACACGCAAAGCGGTTTCCCTGTTCCACGCGATTACCTCAATGGTTCACAAGGTACATAGAGATGTTTCAAGGCTTTTGACGTCACGCATCCAAGAATACCAAGGCACGAAGTACTAGGATAACATGGCACACAAAGAGATCTCTTCCACAACGCAATAACCTCAATGGTCCACCTGTTACACCGAGAGAATTTTATTTGATTTTATCTTGCCTTTGACAAACTTTGCCGTGAAAAATTATGTTTGTCACCAGGTTCAACGGTTCAAGAGCGATTCTCTCCGGTCCAGCAGGAGGCGTTGTTGGATACGCCATGACAGCTTACCAGGAACAAACTGGCTTACCAGTCATAGGTAACAATTACTTAGAAATATGGCTTCATAAAATATACTCCAAATTTTTTGCAAGCCTTTTCATTTTGGCTGTCAAATTGTGTGATCTAATTGGCTGTTTTTTTCGTCAGTCATAAATTAATCGGTTTGATTGTTCTAGGTTTTGATATGGGTGGTACTTCGACGGACGTGTCAAGATACGCTGGCTCGTTGGAACATGTCCATGAAGCAACTACTGCTGGAGTTACTATTCAAGCACCGCAGCTAGGTAACGATTTATTTTATTGGAATTAATATTAAGGAATAAGGAAATAAATATAATTAATAAGGAACACGAGTGATCCTATAAGGGTTCCTCTTATAGGATCACTCGTGTGTCTGTCTGTCTGTCCGTCTGTCACAGCCGATTTGCTCCGAATCTAATGGACCGATTAAGTTGAAATTTGGTACACATATGTATTTCTGTGACCTTAACACGGACGTGTAACGTAAATAAATGAATTTTGAATATGGGGGTCACTTTTGGGGGGCAAATAAGAAAATAAAAACAAAACTCTACTATATGACATATCAAATGAAAGGGCTTATTGCGAGGATCTCAAATACATTTTTTTATAATTTTAAAATAAATACTTTCAAATGTATTTAAGAAAATAGATGAAAATTGACCATTCCCCCCACCCCCACTTATCTCAGAAACTACTGAGCATACAATTTTGAAAAAAAGAATACAGAGAATAGTTCTATGCTTTTAGATTACAGGAAAACCTATAAGAAGTCTATGGTCTTAAAATAACACTGTAAATCACTCAATATTGTGCGTACAAACTTACATTTTCAGTTGGAATGTATGGGGGAACATGTTTTTCAACTACAATGTTAAGTTTGTTCTTGGGTTCTTGGGATTTTAAAGACGGCGGGCGAGTTTCTTCACATAAGAAAAGAAAATTACTTTTGAATTCTGGTCTCCTTCGTAAACTACGTTTCAATGTTCCTCAGAGATCAGTTAAATTTAATCCGCCTATATTCATTCCTTTTACCTCTTCTAATTACAGGCAAAACTCATACATGGTGCGAGCGAGTAAGGACTTTAATATTCTTTGTAAAGAGTTCTCATTTGACCCATTTACCACCAAAACCTATTCTGCACGCGCTCGGCTGAACGCCGACTTTAAAAAAAATGCATAGTGCTTATTGTACAGACGGCAGCACATCAAGCTACTACAATCTGTCAAATTTATTTAATAGATTTTCAACTTTATCGCTGATGTCTAAGGTTTAAAGTTGATTGGGAAAATTTGACAGTTTCGGGTAGCTTGATGTGCTGGCGTCTGTACCTTATATATAAATATGTATACTTAATTTTTTTTATCGTGCTTGTTAGTGATCCTAAGATTTCTACTACTTTTTCTGTTTTTACCCATGAGAACCTGTAATTGGCTCTATGTTTCTTAAATAACTGTTATCCATTTGTTATAGCTTGGTTCTCCTATAAATAAATAAATAATTTTAAAAATACCAAAACATTCAGTTTTGGAAAATATCCGTTGAAGGACCCACAATAAAAAAACTTTTTACAAAAAAAAACAACCGACCTCCAAAAAACACTACAAAGTGAAAAATAACTTTAATTTCGGAAGTCGGTGTCTTGTGTTTTGTATTTTCATTTTTTGCCACCGACTTCCGAAATTAAAGTTATTTTTCACTTAGTGTTTTTTTGGAGGTCGGTTGTTTTTTTTTGTAAAAAGTTTTTATTTTTCACTTTTTAGTTGTGGTACCTACCCCACACACATTCGAATACCACTACCTGCTACCAGTGACAGAAACTTATCATATCATCTACATACTAAGTGGGAAAAAAATACGTATTTTATAGCTAACTCAAAAACTATCAAAGCAAAGTTAATAAAATTTATATGGGACCAATTCGAGAGCACACCCTTTCAAACAAAAAAATAATTTTCAAAATCGGTCCACAATTGACGGAGAAATTGGTGGACATACATAAAAAAAAAACAAACATACGCGACGAACATATAACCTCCTCCTTTTTGGAAGTCGGTTAAAAAGAAAAGAAACAAAAGACAGAAAAATTGTTTATTCTGCACAAAATAAACACACATTAGACATTACACAAAAAAAAAAAAACATAAAATACACACAACACACAATCGATTTTAGACAACCATCAACTGAACTATACTCTTTATGGGTTTGAAAATAAGGATTACATCTAGAAAATATCTTCTTCCCCAGATATAAACACTGTAGCGGCTGGCGGCGGATCAATGCTAATGTTCCGCTCGGGCTTGTTCGTGGCCGGGCCGGAGTCTGCGGGCGCAGAGCCGGGCCCCGCATGCTACAGGAAGGGGGGACCTCTCACTGTCACTGATGCTAACTTATTGCTAGGTAAGTCTTAGATTTCTCTAGATCTGGCAGAAAATCTTCTTAATATATAAATTACGTGTCACGTTGTTTGTCCGCGATGGACTCCTAAACGACTTAACCGATTTTAATCAAATTTGCACACCGTGTGCAGTTTGATCCAACTTGAAAGATAGGGTAGGAAGTGATAAAGATGATCCACCCCAAACATTTATATGGCAAAACAACGTTTGCATGGTCAGCTAGTGTTGTATAAATTCTGTTCCAATTTTCATTATTTATTGGGTAAATAGTGCCTACTGAGCATGAGGTCCTGGGTTCGATTCCCAGGTCGGGCAAAGTATTATTGGGTTTTTCTATTTAGAATTTCTCAGTAAAAGCTCGGAGTCTGGATTTGTGTTCGGTTGATGGCAATAGGCTCGCCCCCTATTACATGGGACTTGAACATAACTGGCGAAATGTGGGTGCCCATCCCTTCGGGGGAACAAAGCGTGATGTTATGTTATGTTTTATGGGTAAATAGTGTCCATCACTGAAACAGGCCTTATCTTCACACCCAAAACTTGGTACGAGAATTCCCACAGTGTAAGTAGATGGCTGACAGCAGTTGCGATGCCATATCTACAGAGGAATATACTTCTTGGTTACAATAAAACACAGATTACTCCTGACACAGAATTTAATAATACTCTTTCGTAAATGTTCCAAGGGGTATCGTATTACCCAGTTACTTGGTTGCGGAGGTCAGATAGGCAGTCGCTCCATGTAAAATACTGGTATTCAGCTGCATCCGGTTAGACTGGAAGCCGACCCCATCATAGTTGAGAAAAGGCTAGGCAGATTGGCTTTCGTAAATGTTTCATACTTGCACATGTAGACAATAGTAATTATCATTCTCGCAAATCTTTTTCCAAGGTGTCATTTCGACAACCGGAACTTGGTAGTTTACTATAAATAATATTAACAGGAAGGTCAATGCATGCTAAAAAAGTGAGAGGAGAATTGAATTGAAGAATAGCAGGGGATTTCTAATAACGTATCGCATGCCACGAACAACGACGTTCTTTTTAGCGTATTGGGCCCAGAATTCGGCCACGTGTTTTGCACCATCATTGGCGTCCATCAGTTCCTGTAATGTGCAGAAGACAGGACACGCAGGACATGATATTAAGTGTCCCATCGTTTGTGGAACAGCACCGCATTTGCACTCCAAGGTGGAGTCTATCAATTTCCTTCTGGCTTTTAGTAAAGTGGTTTCAGAGCGAAATCTATGCAAATAACACTTCCAGAAATACTACAGGGTAAACGGTCTATATAGAGTATTTTCTGTTGTGTCCTAGGTCGTTTACTACCCGAATACTTCCCGAAGATATTCGGGAAAACAGAGAATGAACCTTTAGACAGAGAGGCAACCGTCACAGCATTTAAAAAGATGACGGACGAGATCAATGCCTTTTTGAGGCAGGACGGCAGCAAAGAGGTAAGTTTAATCCTATCTATTAACTTGGCAATCACGGGACAATGCTATTTTTGGTGTGTAGCGTCTTTCCTCTTGCTTCCCTGCAATCTGTGGGTGTTTACGACTTGATTATTTGTAAAGCTTCCTGCGTGCTCGATAGATGGCGTTGGCATCAAGTTAGAAGTCGCTATGGTTTCGTTACCGCGAATAGTGTACATACAAACAGTTTTAAAAAAAAGTAGCTATTATATGAAATCAGTACCATAGTATAAAGAGTCCTAGTAGGCTCCAATCCGCGATATAATTGCCTACCATACTTGCCTGTCTCAGGGTTGTCACTTTTAGCTAAATTTTAATTCAGTGCCTAGAAATTGGCAAGGGCCGATAAGTTCTATTTTTTACTTATGTGTTGTCTGGATTCAGGGTTTGTGAGGTCGGTTTTACCTAAACGATGATGTTCATAGTGTTTGTATGAATGACAAAGTTATATTTGCGGTTTTTGGAAAAGTGCTTTATCTAAAAAACTGCTAACTATATCTCCTTCAAACCAATTTTCGTTGAAAGTGTTTTTGACATCTACAGCATATATTTTTATTAGATTTTTTACTCTCTTACTCGTTCTGATTCACAATTCGTCAAATATTTGAAATTACGATTTTATAACTGTAACTACTTAGTTACTTTACTATACCTACAATACTGAGAAATCGGCATGACTAAACGTAAACAAAGCATTAGCGGCATATCAATTGACAGATCAAAAGTACCTAATACATTTTAGTGGGAAAGTAGGGCTGCCTACTTCGTCTGTCTGATAGATAACTAATACAAAAAAAAAATAAGTAGGTATCTCATCATCAAGTAAAAATTATATGCTAGATTAAGTGACTTGGTTACCTTTTCTGTTCAGTAGGTAATCTGAACAGAGACAACTCTGGAATCGATGAATTATTTAGACACCTAAACGCACAGCAATAATTTCTCCTGTGATTATCACTCGTTTTTCATACATTTAGCAGTGCCGAAAAGCCGCGACGCGCAAACCTTGTGCGGCGTTAGCCCCGACTGGCGCACTGAGAAACGGGCGAGATTTTGTTAAGTGTGCGTGCGGCGACGCATAGATACAAGCCGCGCACACATACAAGCCGCGCACGATGCGTTTCTATGAAGATAGCTTACTACCTCTCTTTATACTATGTCAGTACACTGGTTTTATTTGCTAGTGTACCTTCAGGCCTTCAGGTCAACCTTCCACAAATACTATCCGGTATTTAACAGTGGCAGTAATTTCGTGAAAAGGGACGGAAGTGTGTAACAAGAAGTAACAGGACTAATGAGCGCGCGCGGTGCTGGAGTTGGCCGTCAGACGGTACCAACCCATTTTCCGAGAGGTTGTAAACAGGATGATGATGATGATAGTTTTAAGTTTTCACTTCTGTCGGCCAATGAGCGCGCGCGGTGCTCGAGTTGGTCGTCAGATGGTGCCAACCCATTTTCCGAGAGGTTGTAAACAGGATGATGATGATGATAGTTTTAAGTTTTCACTTCTGTCGGCCAATGAGCGCGCGCGGTGCTAGAGTTGGTCGTCAGATGGCACCAACCCATTTACCGAGAGGTTGGTAACTTGGTACTGTCAGCCAAGATGTTAGATATTACACATCTTATGCGACTAATGTAAGGATCGCTCGTTTTTAGGGTTCCGTACCTCAAAAGGAAAAAACGGAACCCTTATAGGATCACTCGTGTGTCTGTCTGTCTGTCCGTCTGTCTGTCTGTCTGTCTGTCTGTCTGTCTGTCTGTTCGTCTGTCACAGCCAATTTACTCCGAATCTAATGGACCGATTAAGTTGAAATTTGATACACATATGTATTTTTGTGACCCAAACACGAATGTGTAACGTAAATAAATGAATTTTGAATATAGGGGTCACTTTTGGGGGGCAAACAAGAAAATTAAAAAAAAAGTTATGCTAACAGTACCATGTGACATATCAAATGAAAGGATTTATTGCGAGGATCTTAAATATATTTTTTATATAATTTTAAAATAAACACTTTTAAAGATATTTAAGAAATTCAATGAAAATTGACCATTCCCCTTATCTCCGAAACGACTGGACCAAAAATTTTCAAAAAAATACATAGTATGGCTCTTTACTCATAGATTAGGAAAACCTATAAGAAGTCTATGGTCTTAATATAACACAGTAAATCTCTCAATATTGTGCGTACAAACTTACATTTCGTCGCTCGGCATCCAATAGGCCCATCTCTCTAGCTACTATAATATCAACAATATCAAAAGTGTTTGACAGTCTGCTTAAAATAAAAATAAAACTGCTTGAAATAAAACTGTAAATGTTCATGATAACCAATTCGGGTTTCGGCGTGGTTTGTCAATAGAAAGTGCAGTGTTGTGTCTTAAGCATACTGTCACATACAATACTTATACACAGCGTGGAACGCCGATTTATGCTACCTTCCTAGACTTATTCAAGACTTTTGATCTGGTTGCTTATGACGTATTGTGGAGAAAGATGGAGAAGGATAGGTTGCCAATGGAGCTTAAAAACATTTTAAATATTGGTACCTATGGTAACCAGATCAATAGTGTACGATGGGCTGGAACTTTTTCCAGGCCATACAGGTTGGAATGCGGGGTGAGGCAGGATTGGCGAGCTCAGTAGCACCAGAGTGGGTTGCTATACAGTGTGATTCTTCATAATGTGCACATATCGAAATGAGGGAATCTATGCTTAATTTTAACGAAAGAAAAAATATTTAAAAAATCTAAATATATTTTTAAAACTTTTTATGGAATCAAAAAAGAAATTATAACAAAACTGTGTAATTTTTAAACTGAATCAGCTATCGCGATGAAACAAACTCCATAATGATTGGAAGTAAGTAGGCGTCCACATAAAATTAAAATTGAGAAAAAAACTACCCTCAATTGAAAATAAATGTGTTTTTTTAGTAAAAATCTGCATTTTCTCATATTTTTTTACAATAATTGTAAAATTTATGAATAAGATGCCCATGAGAATAAAAACTAAAATAAAAAAACTGATTCAAAAAATTAAAAATAAACAAAAAAAAATTTGACCACTTTTTCCGTCGATAAAATTAAGCATAGATTCCCTCATTTAGATATGTGCACATTATGAAGACTCACACTGTATTGATGGTATTTGTGTAAATATTAGCTTTGGAGACGATATGGTGCTTCTGAGCGCCAGCCAGTATCCCATAGACAAAAACTGTTAGTCGCAAAACTTTCTGTGTGACCTGGTAAAATAAGCTAAAGTTCATAAGTTTACTAACACAATGAGTCCTTGTTACTTGAATAAAGAAAAATATCTGGATGACAATTTTTTTTTTTGAACGACGTTTTCTAAAAATGAAACCTGGCTAGATCGATTTATCGCTCCCGAAACCCCCTGCATACTAAATTTCATAAAAATTCTTGGAGCCGTTTCAGAGATTCAGATTATATAATATATACAAGAATTGCTCGTTTAAAGGTGTTAGATTTTTATTGTTATTATATTAATACCGCGAATGTGATTTTTTTTTACGAAAATCATATTTTTCATTCTACACGTTCAAATAAGTGATCCTGCAAAATGTTAAGTTTGTTCTTGGGATAAATAAATTCATCTCAACTACGGAACCCTTCATTGTGCGTAGTCCGACACGCACTTGGGCGGTTTTTTAAAAAATTATTTTGTTTTGTTTTTGATTTTGTTATTTTTTTCCTAGATGACCATGGAAGAAGTAGCAATGGGATTCATAAATGTTGCCAATGAAGCTATGTGTAGACCTATCAGGTAAAATTCTATTTGTTTTTCTTTTATAGATCTGTTAGCTCCTATGAACTCCTATCTATTTATTGAAGTGAAAACTTCTTTAGGCGCGTTGGGCATTTTTGAGATGGGAAAAAACAATTGAACTCGCGACACTGTTACTGATACCAGCTTTTGATCATTAAAAAGACATCAACGCGCGATACATTTTCTTTGAAATGAAATGAAATTGTTTATTCTGTAAATAGGATATCGAAATCACTTTTACACGTCATATATATTTTTTTTAAATTAAAAATGAGCTAGATGAGTTGGGATTAATGACATTCCAAACATTGAGACATGACACCGACATGATTGACATTTCCCTTTTTTTACCGACTTCAAAAAAGAAAAGTATTTCCTGCACAATAAAATTGTTTAAGTTTTCACTTCTGTCGGCACTCCCGGAGTGCCACTGTTTTTTTTCTGCGTTTAAGTATTTATCATAAATATGCGTCGTTTAAAAAAACTCTAACTTGAATTAAGAATCTTAGCTAAACGTTTGGAGAGCCAACTCAATGCTCTACACGACAAAGTCCAAATTCCATTGCAACCGGAAAGAATGAAAAATTTATTGTTTTTCACACACAAGACGCACAGGTTGTCAAACTTATTTCTTATAAAAGTTTATCCAAAAATAGACCTTGAAAATAGAATGCTAAAGTAGAAAGTGGCTTCTACATAAATTATATAAGATTCTGGATTAAGTATACGTTTCTTTGTTTCCTTTCAGAGCTCTAACCACAGCCCGTGGTCACGACGCTTCCCAACATGCGCTTGCGTGCTTCGGCGGTGCGGGCGGCCAGCATGCGTGCAGCGTCGCGAGGCAGCTCGGCATCTCTACCGTGCTCATACACAAGTATGCAGGTCAGTGTCAGAAGACTACAATGTTCCCACTGCTGGGACACAGGCCTCCTCTCTGTGAGAGGGAGTGAGCCGTAACCCACAACGCAGGCCCAGTGTGGATTGGAGGATACAGGGTCGTATACAGGTTCAAATTACATTATCTAGCGGCGATTGACCTTTATAAATTACGGTACAGGTATCGAACAATTTTGGTAACTTCTACGACTAAGGTTACCTTGTGGGGAGGTGAGTAACCAAGGAGAAGAAAGATTTTACCTCTTTTAGGTTACCGTTTTTTTTATACCGGTTACACACACATAGGCGATGCGTGCCCTTTGACTAATCCCGATGGCACGTGTAAAATAGAGGTAATTTTTATTTAGGTAACCGGTATTAATGCTGGTTGTATTCAATTTAAGGTAAAAAATATAAATGTTATAACGGAAAAAATACCCATATTGATCATACTGGTTTCGGCCCCTGGTTTTAATTAATACTTGAAATTGAGAGTTAAAATTATTAGTTTTTGTTCTATCGTTATTACAAATCGATAACCATCATTGCGGAGTTTTGCTAGCTAATTTAACTTGACCCTGTAGTCGTTCAAAATCCCGAACGCATATCAAGTCATATTGACACAAGGTTTAAATTGCTATGATTCACGTGCGCTCGTTAAACTTTAGCGTGGCGCCGATCAACGGTGCAACAGAAATACATTAAGCCTACGTACGCACGGACGTAAAAATATCGCGGCGGGATTTTATCGCGCACTGGATTTTCAACTCTTAGTGTTCAGCCGAACGTTGAGAATCCAACAGAGTGCGTCCCAGCGCGTTGAAAAAACACACTGTAAAATTTTCAACTCTCGGCGCTAACCAGAGTGTTGAAAATCCGGCGCACGAAAAAAAGAAAGAGAATAAGAATTGGCCCAAACATTTGAAGTTCTAAAACCCATTATTTCCATAGGTATTCTCAGCATACGACATGGCCTTACACACATGACGAACAGTCACTAGCCGTCGTGTACGGTCCTTGTCATTACAAACACACTCTATCTCACTCACTCACAGTACTCTGTCTCTTTCTACAGGTATTCTGTCGGCATACGGTATGGCCTTAGCCCATATTGTACAAGAAGAACAGTCGCCAGCCGCCGCGGTGTACAATCCCAACCACTTCAAGCAGTTAGATGCACAGCTTGATCTGCTAGCATCTGTGGCGAGGGACAAGTTGAGGAAACAGGTAACATACAATAGACGTGGATATATTTAGTAATCTGTTCCGCTTAGCTATTTCTAAAGAGCCATAAAAAACTCTGAAAGAATTCGACACGTGTTTCATTTCTCAACGAGGCATCCTCAGTATGACGATTGACTTGTCGCGAACCCGAACACGGCGTGTTGCCACACTGAGCGCTGACGCCTGAATCAATTAGTAACTATCTGAAACAGGTAACATTATCAATTTTACATTGATGTATTATAAAACGCATCTTTTCTATTTGTAAGTGCGCATAGAACTCGAGCACTATTTTTCACCAGGCGTTCATGTAATGTGGCATCCGTATCAGTGGCGGACTAATACTGTTGGGGGCCCGGGGCGGTAAGACTACCCATGCAAAAACGTTTGAAAAAAGTTTCTTTCGACTTTCGCGGTAAAGTTTGAGAAAAAGTGAAAGTGAGCTCGATTTTAAGATTGATGTCTTGAACTTAACTGATGTCCCGAAACCCCGACATTAGTCCCGAAAAAATATTTCAGTCGTAAGGAAGTCTCCACTTTTTTTATCTCTGTTCTTTGAACTAGGTATATTAGCTCACCTATTTCCGATCACTGCTTATAAGCGACAGCGCGCCAGTTCCATCAAGCCCTGCTATCATTTATAAGTGACGGCCGACTCACGCGGCTTAAATCTTTATTTTTACTGTTAAATAAGGGCTAATATCGTCTGTGGGCAGTTTCACTCTATGGCCTGACGGATATACATAATCACAGACATACTATGCCAAAGACCAAACTGTTATTGTTGAAAATTATATGCAAAATGAAATGATAACTTTGTAAAGTATTATATTATTTTAATTATTGTGAATGTCAGGACTATGTGGATATTATTATTATTTTAATTTCTCAGCTAGTTTTAATGAGTTTGGCAGTTTGAGTCAGGGTTGTAACGGATGTCTTATAACGGATGAGGATGCGGATGAGGATATCGAGATAATCGGGTTTGAGGATGCGGATGAGGATACGGATATTGGAAAATTCCTTATTGAGGATGCGGATGAGGGTGCGGATGCAGATGTCGTACAAAAAATAGCCCTTGTTTTTTATAGTATTTATATTTATATAGGCTGTAGGTAATTATTAGGTAGGTAAAAAAAATTTAATATTAAAGTTGTTAATATTCACCGAGAGGAGGCCTGTGTCCCAGCAGTGGGAACATTATAGGCTGATTATGATATATGATGATGAAATTTGGTAACTGAAATTTCAAATTGTGGAGTCAAATGCACAACTTTATTATTCAAAATTAAGTAAAGGTAAATTATATTTGATAAAAAGTAACTGGCAGGCCGTTTCGCCTTCTAACCGGTTTCTAAGTTCATCATAAATAAGGGCCTGCTCCACAAAATAATTGTTCGCTCGGGATACTTGCCAGTGGCGGTGATAAAAAAAATCGAATGATTTTATACCCAGTAAGCCGACGTAAACACAGAAGTAATATAATCTCGGCGGGATTTTATCGCGCACTGGATTTTCAACTCTCGGTGTTAAGCCGAACGTTGAGAATCCAATGCGCTGGGACGCACTCTCGTCCCAGCGCGTAGAAAAAACACACTGTTGGATTTTTAACTCTCGGCGCTAAGCAGAGCGTTGAAAATCCAGTGCACGAAAAAAAAATCGCTGCGATTTTATCACGTCCGTGTGTACGTCGGCTAACTCAGATTGTGACATGCGACACCACAGTCGTGCCACCACTGCCACGTGCGGCCGATCATCTGTCATAGGACAAGGACATTGCGAATTCAGCCAATAGTAACGCGTAACTCACTTATCGGCCCGCCCATTTAGCTCGGCGCGAGTTTTTAAAAATCCACTATATGTGCGAACAAGGTAGGGTCACATCCTCATAGAAATTATGAGGATGCGGATGAGGATGCGGAGCTTTTAAAATCAAAAGTTGAGGATGCGGATACGGATATCCGTTACAACCCTGGTTTGAGTAGTTTATGCGGCCTACCCATGTCTTTTCTTTGGTACTGTTCGTCGAGTTGAGCTCCACGATTACTGACAAATGTTTGCACTGACTGGACAGGTCCACTCAAATCTGTGTGGTCATTTCCTCAAAAGACCATTTCAGACACTAATCTACATGGTCTTCATATGGCCTGACCAAGATTATGTCTGGACTTTAAAAGAGACTGCGACCTCTGAGTTTGTTTCGGCCTTTCTTCTCAGAGTAGTCAGCTAGGAAACGCCGAACTCATGTAGCTTATTTTAATTTATTTGTTATGTGACGTGTAAAAGTGATTCCGATATCCTATTTATAGAATAAAAAAATTCATTTCATTTAATTTAAGCGGATCAAAGTTGTTGCAAAATTACTGAAGTACGCGTGATTGTCAACTGTACTGAAAAAAAATCATACAACATACTCTCATTCCACAGGGTATCCCAGACTCTCAAATAACAACAGAGCCGTACCTCCACCTCCGGTACGCCGGCACAGACTGCGCTCTCATGGTGGCGCCCATACAAGAGAAGTCGGACAGGGCTTGCAGACATGGAGACTTTTATGCTGCTTTCGTTAAGAGGTAAGAGGGTTCATATGTTTGTATACCGCAGCCATAGATTAATACAGATGGGACACTCCACAAAATAATTGAAATAAAAAGCGACACTTACTACAAAACAATAAAGTTCAATCCAGGTTGCCCAGCGCTAATTACCTACAGTTATATTCACCTAGCCTACCACCTATCGGTACATCGAGGTGCTAAAGTGTTTGTACAAAAATGCCACTATGTCAGTTCGACTCCAGGACCAGACCTCGAAACCTATCCTTCTGCAGCGAGGTGTGAGACAGGGAGACGTTATCTCTCCGAAACTGTTCACCGCTGCACTGGAGGATGTCTTCAAGGTTCTGGATTGGAAAGGGCTAGGCATCAACATCAATGGCGAGTATATCACTAACTTTCGGTTTGCCGACGACATAGTTATCATGGCTGAGACCATGGAGAAACTCAGTACAATGCTCGATGACCTCAGTAGAGCCTCCGAAAGAGTGGGTCTTAAAATGAACATGGACAAAACAAAAGTCATGTCAAATGCCCATGTGACACCCACTCCCATGAAGATCGGAGACGCTACGCTCGAAGTTGTGGACGAGTATGTTTACCTAGGACAAATTGTCCAGCTAGGTAGGTCCAACTTCGAGAAAGAGGTCAATCGTCGAATCCGACTCGGCTGGGCAGCGTTCGGGAAGCTACGCAATATCTTTTCGTCCCACATACCACAGTGTCTCAAGACGAAAGTCTTTGACCAGTGTGTGTTGCCAGTGATGACCTATGGTACTGAAACGTGGTCGCTCACAATGGGCCTTATCAGAAGGCTAAAAGTCACCCAAAGGGCAATGGAGAGGGCTATGCTTGGAGTTTCCCTACGTGATCGAATCAGAAATGAAGAGATCCGCAGGAGAACCAAGGTAACCGACATAGCCCGAAGAATTGCCAAACTTAAGTGGCAATGGGCAGGGCACATTGCTCGCAGAACGGATGGCCGATGGGGTCGAAAGGTTCTGGAGTGGCGACCACGTACCGAAAGACGTAGCGTTGGAAGGCCTCCCACAAGATGGACCGATGACCTTGTGAAGGCCGCAGGAATCCGCTGGATGCGGAAAGCACAGAATCGGTCGAAGTGGCGGTGCTTGGGGGCCTATGTCCAGCAGTGGACGTCTTTCGGCTGAAATGATGATGATGATATTCACCTAGCAGTTGCCTCTCTTTCTATCTATCTATCTTCGTAACTCTTAGATCTTCTGACTACGTTACGCTCACTAAATTGGCCCGACAAGTCCAGTGCCGCGTACTTGTAGCTTCAAACCTAAACTGAGGAGTTTCCCATTCATAGCATAGGTTACTGCAACATCTCTAAATCATTCAATAATTCTTCTTAACAAGTTTGTCAGAAAATTTGTTGGAAAGTTGCCTGTGCTTCTTCTTTTCGTGTGGTTAGTGACTAACCTGGTGTCAGAGTTTTAAAGCTGCCCATGTGCCTCTGACTTGGCATGCCGTCGAGAAATATCTCTCAGGCATGCCGGTTTCCTCACGATGTTTTTGTTTCTGTGCCTGTGCTTAAAGCTTAGATTCCTATGAAGAAGACAAGAAATTCCATGGTAACTCGTTTTCAGCAAGTGATGACAATTTCTATGATTTAATGACAAAAAAAAAAATGTCAAGACAGTCACAGATGCCTCAGTTCGCATTTTAGGTATGAAGCTACAAGTACGCGGCGGACTCGACTTGTCGGGCCAATTCAGTGAACGTAACGTAGTCAGAAGATATAAGAGTTACTCGATAGAAAGAGAGGCAACTTCTAGGTGAATATAACTGTAGGTAATTAGCGCTCTGCTAACTGAATTGCACTTTATTGTGTCGTATCAAGAGTCTCTTTTTATTTAAATGATTTTGCGGAGTGAACCATCTGTAAACAGTGTAAGATTTATTTAAACCTACAAGAAACACGAGCTATGAATAAACCTTTAACAAAAATACATAAATTTCGATAAATCAGACAAAAATAACTAATTTTCTTTTTTATCAGATACCAGAAAGAGTTCGGCTTCACACTGTCCAAGCGTGATATCATAGTGGATGACGTCAGAGTACGTGGCATTGGTTTGAGCACCGTGCCTAAAGAAACAGCCCCACCACACGGGCTTGGGATCGTGCCAGAGCCGGAGAAGGTAAGTTTTAGGCTTACAATCAATCTGCCTAGCCTTTTCCCAACTATGTTGGGGTCGGCTTCGTGTCTAACCGGATGCAGCTGAATACCAGTATTTTATATGGAGCGACTGCCTATCTGACCTCCACAACCTAGTTACTGGGTAACACAATATCTCTTAAGTAAGACTAGTTGTCAGACTTTCGGTCTTTTACCTACCCGGAACCACTATTGCAGTTTCCATTAATGTCGAAAACTTAAAAAGCATTGAACATTAGTATGTTCAGAGCTTCCACCACTGGGATAAGTCTGATTTGAAGGGCGGATAATTGACAAACCTCAACCGATGAATTTTGTTGAATTGACAAAATGAAAGGTGTTGTGTTTGCAAGTATGTTTCGCAATTAAGATGATGTTGAGATGTTGGACTGGTTGTCAGACTTCTGGGCTTCTGACAACCCGTAACGAATGTCAAAGATCCAAGAATGACAGCCGGGATCAAAGGCTTAACGTAATTTCCGAGGCACGGAGCTCATCTTCACCCTTGCTGCCTAAAGGTGCTGATAAACTTGAGCATTCTAGCGAATGTTACATTACAATAAATAAACGGGAGCGTTTTAGCGAGCATTCTGATTCTAGCTAGCATTATAGCGAGCGTTCTAGTGAGTATTCCAGCGAAAGGATAGTAAATTTGCTTCGAGATTTTTACCGAGCCGAGCCATCCACACGCGACCGTCAATTCTGACAACTTCGTGAAGAGTATTTTTTTGACGAGCATTGACTAGAGCAGGGTTTCCCTAACTGTGCGTCGCGACGCCCTGGGGCGTCACGGCATTATCCCAGGGGCATCGTGAGACGATCCATATAGATTAGAAACCCTTTCCAGTCAACCTTACTACTATCAACACTTTCGACAGAGGAAGAAGAACAATTACCTAATAGAATTGTCTTGTGACTCCAGCCTTAAGCTCCAATACGACAAGGACAAACTGCTTGAATTTTGGAGCTCAGTTTCTCAATGTAGAGAAAGAGTTGAGAGTGGCGATTTCTAAACTTGAGCCAGTCTAGTTTTGAGAGGCTATGCTCAGTAAAGCAAGCACATCCTTCTCATTAGTAGCCAGCCAACAAAGTACATTAAATATCTCTTTTTTTTTGTTCTTATTTTTAACCGACTTCCAAAAAGGAGGAGGTTATATGTTCGTCGCGTATGTTTGTTTTTTTTTTTTTTATGTATGTCCACCGATTTCTCCGTCAATTGTGGACCGATTTTGAAAATTCTTTTTTTGTTCAAAAGGGTGTGCTCTCGAATTGGTCCCATATAAATTTTATTAACTTTGGATAGATTTGAATTAGCTACAAAATACGTATTTTTTTCCCACTTAGTATGTAGATGATATGATAAGTTTCTGCCACTGGTAGCAGGTAGTGGTATTCGAATGTGTGTGGGGTAGGTACCACAACTAAAAAGTGAAAAACAAAAACTTTTTACAAAAAAAAAACAACCGACCTCCAAGAAAAAACACTACAAAGTGAAAAATAACTTTAGTTTCGGAAGTCGGTGGCAAAAAACGAAAATACAAAACCTAAGACACCGACTTCGGAAATTAAAGTTATTTTTCACTTTGTACTGTTTTTTTTTTGGAGGTCGGTTGTTTTTTTTTCTAATAAAAATTGTAACTGTTATTTGGAGTTTTTCTGATAACTTGTTACTAGGCACTAGAACTACAAATGGTAGGTACTTTTTTGGCTAGAGTCGCAAAAAATGGCAAATTCACATGGGCGTCACAGTAAAAATAAGTTTGGGAAGTCCTGGACTAGAACATTCGCTAGAATGATCGTAAAAATGTTCGTAGCGATGTTTCGCTCTGTTCGTTGTTCAGTTCGAAAAATTTAAAAATGGCGAATGCTTGCTTGCTCTATTCCAAGTGAATGCTCTCTATTTACGAGCACCTTTATAAGTTCTCGTAACATTTTCAAAATGCTTTGCAGACAACGAAGGTATACTTCGAAGGCGGTTACCAAGAGACCAAGATATACTTGCTGGAGAAGCTGAAGCCTAGGCAAGAGTTGACAGGACCTGCTATCATCATGGATGGTCTGTCCACCATCGTTGTTGAACCAGGTATATGTGATTTAAGGTTTTATTAATAATTACTAGCTTTCGCCCGCGGCTTCGCCTGCGTGGAGATCGGAAATTATCCCACGGGAACTTACTACCGGGATAAAAAGTATTCTATGTGTTAATCCAGGTTATAAACTATCTGTGTGCCAAATTTCATCCAAATCCGTTCAGCCGTCTTTGCGTGATTGAGCAACAAACGTCCAAACACACAAACTTTCACATTTATAATATAACTAGCAGCGCACCGTGGTTTCACCCGCATAAAGGTCAATCCCGTGGGAATATCGGGATGAAAAGTATCATATGTGTTTTTTTTTAACATAAATTATCATTTATTTTACAATATACATCTAACACTTCATTATAATATACACAAACATATTTACAACTAACTACTATATATATAATGTACAAGTATGTAAAGGAAAAAGTTAAAAATAAAGACAAGAGCTCATTGGGCGTCAAAAAATTCGTCCGCATCGCTGTCAGCGGGAAAAGTGCCCAAAAGGCTGGCAGCATTGCCACGTTGGATGGAAATGCTGATTCTTTGGCCTAAGAATTGGCCAGCCCTCTGGTCACGTAAAATGCGTATCCTATGTGTTAATCCAGGTTATAAACTATCTGTGTGCCAAATTTCATCTAAATCCGTTCAGTCGTTTTTGCCTGAAAGTGTAACAAACATCCATCCATCTTCACAAACTTTCACATTTTAGTAGGATAGGAAGGGTTAGCAGGAAGTAGGATCGTTATTTGTACTGAGGCTGCTTTTTAGGGTTCCGTACCCAAAGGGTGAAAACGGGACCCTATTACTAAGTCTTCGCTGTCTGTCCGTCCGTCTGTCTGTCACCAGGCTGTATCTCAAGAATCGCGATAGCTAGACAGTAGAAATTTTCACAAATTATGTATTTCTGTTGCCGCTATAACAACAAATACTAAAAACCTTCGATCAACAATAAAAACAAAATAAAATAAATATTTAAGGGGCTCTCATACAACAAACGCGATTTTAGGGTATGCTGAGATAGTTTGGGCAAGTTGAGAGGATGAATGAAAAGCGACTAACAAAATGTATTTACAAGGCAGATGTAAAGGGAAAGGACGGGCGGGGACGCCCTAGGAGGACATATACTGACCTTATTGATGATGGTCTTCAGAAAGGTCAAGTGCGTAGTATTCGCAACCGGCGTGCGTGTATGACCAGAGATGTATGAACGTAAACGAGGCAAAAGGAGTATGTAAGGATCGTAGCAGGTGGCGTTCTGTAGTTTCTGACCCCCATGGGAAGAAGACGTGAGTTTATGTATGTATGTAAAACACTATATAAAAATAAAAAGGATTGTGTGGTTTTATGAAACCACGGTAAAAGTGAAACTTCTATAGGCGCCGCCATATTGGCCTTGGCTGCTCTGACGAGCGCTTTTCACTTTATCCCTACTCCGCGGCCGTCCGTCACGCGACATGCAACACACAGACCAATAAGTTTGAGACGATGTAATAAAAATTTCACTTTAATAACGTATTTCAACAGACTGCCGCGCCGAAATAACGGAGCTAGGTGACATCCGCATAGTGATAGGCACCGGCAAGCCGAAGCGCATCACCACTGAACTGGACTCCATACAGCTAAGCATCTTCAGTCACCGGTTCATGTCTATAGCCGAGCAGATGGGCAGGTGAGACATAAATCTGTATTTTATTTATATAATACTAGCTGCGCCCCGCGGTTTCACCCGCATAAGTCTCGATACCGTGGGAAAAAAAAAGTATCCTATGTTCTTTTCCAGGGCATCATCTATATATGTGCCAAATTTCATCCAAATCCGTTCAGCCGTTTTAGCGTGAAGGCGTAACAAACAAACTTACTTTCGCATTTATAATATTAAGGATGTAAAAAAAATCCTGTCTTATGCGAAAGGGGCACTTAGGTACTGCAAAAAAATAACTAACTTTTATTTTTTATTAAAAAAAAGTTATTGTTATTTCAAATTCACATTTTTTGTACCAAAATTACCCCAAATCCATTTAAAATTTGTATTTTATTTATATAATATGTAAAAAAAACCCTGTCCAATCCAAAAGGGGCACTAAGGCATTGCAAAAAAACTACCATTTTTTTTTTATTATTTAAAAAAAAGTTATTGTTATTTCAAATTCACATTTTTTGTACCAAAATTACCCCAAATACATTTAAAATTTAAAACAATTCAGCAGTGTTGTTAAGTTATGACTTCTCACCCGCTAAACGATGGCCGCCCGCGCCCCATGTTATACCCGGTAAAATTCCCCATTGAACAACAAAGTGGCGATTTTTTTTTCTTCAATATTACCACATAAATAGACTCAGTACGATACCTAACAACACCCCCACAGATCGCACAGGGTTTTTTGTTACATGTTGTATGTTTAATGTTTAGACAGCGACAGCGTGCTGTACGTCTAACGAAATATAAAAAAAAACGTCATTCGTACTGAAGACTTCTCGGCCGTTTCTTATCAGGGATGTAACGGATATCCGTATCCGCATCCGCATAAATTTTGATATCCGCAAAACATCCGCTTCCTCAAGTTTTGATTTTAAAAGCTCCGCATCCTCATAATTTCTATGGGGATGTGACCCTACCTACGTTGTTTGCTCAAATAGTGAATTTTTTGAACTCGCTCCGAGCTAAATGTGCGGGCCGGAGTGTGAGTGACGCGTTCCTATTGCGTGAATTCGCAGTGTCCCTGTCCTATGACAGACGATTGGCCGTATGTGACAGTGGTGGCATGATTGTGGTGTCAATTGTCAAAACAAGGGCTATTTTTCATACGACATCTGCATCTGCACCCTCATCCGCATCCTCAATAAGGAATTTTCCAATATCCGTATCCTCATCCGCATCCTCAAACCCGATTATCTCGATATCCTCATCCGCATCCTCATCCGTTATACGACATCCGTTACAACCCTGTTTCTTATTTTTCCGCATTTCATGTCTGACAAACGATTCGCATACAATTTCTCGGTCACTTTCAGACTTTCTTAATAATCAATTTCTAATATTATATTCTTTCACGTTACGACTTCGGACACATATCCCTCTTAGCTCTTAGTATTCTCATCTCAGCTGCATCCCAATAGCAATTCGTTCCAGGCGTCTGCTTTGTACCCTAATATTCTGATCAAACACAAACTCAAAGCATTTATTTCAATTAAACCACCCACCCTCCCGCTCCGCCCAGAGCGGGAGAAGTTATTTGATAATTTCCCAACAAAAAAAAAAGGGGGTCGGTCAGTCAGAAAGATGAAGCTAGTTGCCCATTCCAAAGCGTAGTAGGTACCTATGGAGAAGAATGGGCAAGAAACTCCACGGACACTCTTTTAAAAATCAAAATGTGGTTACAAAATCTTGGTTACATCATTCATGTTGAAGTTATACATGTGAGAACGATGCAGAGCGTTAAAAGCGTCCGTAATAAAAATATAAAAACAAAAACAACTAAAATAAGCCGTGGCAGCTAAGAGATGACCAGTCCGTACTGACGGCGCCCGCTCACAAACTTGACACAAGGATCTGCACCATTCAGCTCAACCATTTTGAAGGGAGCTAAGATCCGTTCAAGACAACAGATCTTACCATTGTTTAATCAACAATTCCATTTCAACCATACGCAGTCAAATTCTAGGGGGATTCGGGAGATACATGCCAATTTTCTAGCTTTCTTATTTGCATAGTATTTTTAAATCTACCAAAATCAAAAGTCATTTAAACAAATTAGGCTGAGAATCAGCACTTTTTGAACGCCAAAATTTCATAAGACAGTCCCCCAAAACGCCCGCCCTTCACCACTTCCTAGTGCTTTAGCTGGGAAGAAGAAGTGGCGTAGCAAACTCCACAGCATAACAATCTTTCGTACACAGGGTGCTACAACGTACTTCAATATCAGTAAACATAAAGGAGCGTCTGGACTTCTCGTGTGCGTTGTTTGGCGCAGACGGCGGACTTGTATCTAACGCGCCTCATATCCCCGTGCACTTGGGGGCAATGCAGGAGACAGTGCAGTATCAGGTAAGACTACAACTATTAGTTGAGCGTGAAGTTCTCGGATTCCCAACAAAGAAGTTGCATTGTTATTACACGACTGACCAAAAAAGAAGTGTAATGTTTTCAGGGTTCATGTTGTATGTGAGTTTATTATTCCACCATAACTTTTAAATGCCTGAACATTTTTGGATGTATGGAGTATCGTTAGAATCCTTACATCATCTCGAGTTATACTGGCAATTTTTAAATGCGGCAGTATGGCTTTACTTCTATTACTTAGATGTGAAAAAAGCATTAATTATTACAATATGAGTATCAAATTGAAACAGCCTTGATGAGTACATTCCAGAACTATATAAAATAAAAATAATTTGTTAAAAAAGAATTATAAACACGACTGCCCTGCCAAAAATTTTACTAAAAAGTAAAAAAAAAAAGTTTTATTTGTCAATTATACAGGTTGGCAGGGCCATCGACCCGAAAACTGGTACCATGGTACATGATTCTGAAACTCGCGGCGTCGAAATTGTTCGAGGGTTATTTAAAAAAAAAAACTGCTGTTTCATAGAAAAGTGCAATACCTACGCGGTCAAAATGTATGGAACAGCAGATTTTTTTATAAATAACTGACGAAAAATTTCAACGCAGGGGGGTTCAGAATCATGTACTGAATCCATGGTAACAGTTTTCGCGTCGATGTCCCTGCCACCCTGTATACAAAGCGAAAGGTCACTCATTTACTTGCTGACTAAACAGTTAAATAAAATTGTCATTACAGTCGGGGGAGCTTTTAGATCTAAAGTGTTCCACAGAACGGTCCCGCGACACCAATGACAAGTTTATTTATATGTTTATAAAAGTAATATAGATTCGTCGTTATAATCTTTAAAACATTATTTTCTTCCCCTAGATGAAAATCCGTGGTGGGTCAATAAAAGCCAATCAGATACTTCTTGCTAATCACCCGAAGGCAGGAGGTTCTCATCTACCTGATTTGACTGTCATCACACCCGTGTTCTGGGAGTAAGTTCACAATTTTTACTTATTTTAATTAATTAAGTACCTGGGCGACCGAGCTCTGCTCTGTTGAAAATAGAGATTACTCATTTAATAGTATAGGAAAGGACATACTAATTCCATGCTGCCATGTCATTATTCTATGTCATTAATCACCAGCGCTGGGGCTCTGTCTCGCATGGGGTCGCAGCATTATGCTGAGCGATGGCCGTTTTGCGTGGATGTGACAAATATTTTCCCCCAATTTGTTATTTACGTGTTTTTTTTTTATCTTTCTTTGCGTCATGTTTACTGTAAATAAACGAATTTTCTTTCTTTCTTCTTTTTGTTGACTGCCTCGTTGGTCTAGTAATCGCAAGCGCTACTGCTGAGTATGAGGTCCTAGGTTCGATTCCCGGGTCGGGCAAAGTGTTATTGGGTTTTTCCATCTGGAATTTCTCAGTAGCAGCCCGGAGTCTGGATTTGTGCCCGGTTGATGGCAATAGGCTCGTCCCCTATTACATGGGACTTAAACATAACTGGCGAAATGTGGGTGTACTATAGGTACACCTCTGCCTAACCCTTCGAGGATTACAGGCGTAATGTTATGTTTATGTTTTTAATCTTGTTCTAAACTTTGGGCGACCGAGTTCAGCTTGGGTTGAAAATCGAATTTTCCCAGATATGAGACCTAGCTAGATTGATTTTTCGCCCCCATAAACCCCTACATTGCAACTTTCATCGAAATCGTTAGAGAAGTTTTCGAGAACGTGATTACAAAGATGTATATATATACAAATATTGCTCGTTTAATAGTATAGGATATACTGGGTCTACCCTTGTAAGCATTGCAGACTATCGATATGATAATCGGTAGTACAAAAGTCGGAAATAGAAAGTATTCCAACCTTCAACATAACGACAATTAAAATGGTTAACTGGTGAAATGTGGGTGCACTATTAGGTACACGTCTACCTAACCCCGATGATATGAACCTTTGAGTTGACATCTTAGGTCCCAACCACGGCCAGTATTCTACGTGGCGTCTCGCGGACATCACGCAGACATCGGCGGGCTCACGCCGGGCTCCATGCCGCCGCACTCTGTGAGCCTGGCGCAGGAGGGGGCCGCTTTTAAGTCCACTGTGCTGGTGGAAGAGGGAGTCTTCAATGAGGAGCTGATTACTGAGGGTATGTAGAACAGGAATAATGTTGAGAATGGTACCTACATAATAAATTCCAAAACCTTGTTAGTGACTGTGCCTTCGGGCAGACACGATTCTAACTACAGAAACAAATTATCTTCCTGTCCTTCAAATTCACTTCTTCCATTCTCCCCTGTCAATCATTCACATCACGCTACCAATCACTCCTTTCTCTTTCATATCATTCCTCACTCAATCTATCTATCTTTTCTTTGAAATGAAATGAAATGAAATTGTTTATTCTGTAAATAGGATATCGGAATCACTTTTACACGTCATATAAAAAAATATTAAAAATAAGCTAGATGAGTTCGGCTTTTCCTATCTGACTACTCTGAGAAGAAAGGCCGAAACAAACTCAGAGGTCGCAGTCTCTTTTAAAGTCCAGACATAATCATGGTCAGGCCATATGAGGACCATGGAGATTAGTGTCTGAAAAGGTCTTTTGAGGAAAGAACCACACAGATTTGAGTGGACCTGTCCAGTCAGTGCAAGCATTTGTCAGTAATCGTGGAGCTCAACTTAGAACTTAAGGAGCTCAACTCGACGAGCAATACCAAAGAAAGGACATTTGGGTAGGCTGCAAAAACTACTCAAACTGCCAGACCATCACTAAAACTAGTATCATATACAAACTAATATCCACATAGTCCTCACATTCACAATAGTTAAAATAATATAATACTTTACAAAGTAATCATGTCATTTTGAATATAATTTTCAACAATGTCAACGTGTTTATAAAACTGGTATATGTTGATTTTACATAATAATTAAAATGTCTAGTTCTATGGTTTTATCACAAGGTTTAGCAGAGCGAGCAGTTCAATCCCAAGCTTTTTTATCTTCTAAATAATCTGAAATTGTATAGTACCCTTTTTCACAAAGTTTGGTTTTAATACAGATTTTAAATCGTTTAATGGGTAAGTTTCGAATGTCAATGGGGAGTTTGTTGTAAAAGCGTATACATTGACCCATGAATGAGTTGCCTACTTTGTGGAGACGTGTGCGATGTACAGCAAGGTTGTGTTTATTCCTGGTATTTAAACTATGAATATCGGACATTTTCTTAAAATTTGATATATTTTTGTGTACATACAATAGGTTTTCAAAAATATATTGTGAGGCTACAGTCAGAATATTTATTTCTTTGAATTTTTCTCTAAGGGAATCTCTTGGACCTAGGTTGTAAATGGCTCGAACAGCCCTTTTCTGTAGAACAAAGATAGTATTAATGTCCGCACAGGTTCCCCAGAGAAGAATCCCATATGACATAAGACTATGAAAATAACTAAAATAAACAATTCTGGCTGTATCCACGTCAGTTATCTGTCTAATTTTTTTAACAGCATAGGCGGCCGAACTTAGCCTTCCTGACAATTTTTCTATGTGTGGGCCCCATTGTAATTTACCGTCAATAGTGATTCCAAGAAAAACTGTCGACTCAACAGGGTCCAACTCTGTTCCATTAACCTGAACATTAGTAGATAGCTGCCTGACATTTGGCATTGAAAATTTAATGAGTTTAGTTTTTTTTTCGTTCAGGAGAAGATTATTTACATTAAACCAATGCACAACTTTAGAGAGTGCATCATTAACTTGTTCAAAGTTGACTAACTGACGTTTGATTTTAAAAATGAGGGAAGTATCATCTGCGAATAATACGATCTTGTGATTATCCCTTATGTGATAGGGCAAGTCATTTATATAAATTAGAAATAAAAAAGGACCAAGAATTGAACCCTGCGGAACGCCCATGGTGACCGCAGATCCTGCAGATCTCTTGCCATTAACATCGACCCTCTGAATTCTGTTGTTCAGATAAGAAGTCAGAAGGTCAAGAGCCTTGTCCCTCATACCATAGTGGTACAGTTTCCTGATGAGTGTATCATGATGTACGCAATCGAAGGCCTTGGACAAGTCGCAGAAAATGCCAAGAGCATCTTGCGACTCCTCCCAGGCCTCGAATATGTTCTTTAGTAATTCCACGCCCGCATCTGTAGTTGAACGACCCTTTGTAAAACCAAACTGTTTCAGATGAAGTAAATTATGTGTATTGAAATGTCCCAACATTTGTTTTAAAATTAATTTTTCAAAGATTTTGCTCAATGTGGGTAATATCGAAATAGGCCGAAAATTTGTAGGATCAGTTGTGCTGCCAGATTTGAACAGTGGAATCACTTTGCTAAGTTTCATCAGATCAGGAAATACACCAGATGCAATACAAGAGTTAAAAACGATTGCTAAAAAGGGTGAAATAACATCAATTATTGAGGACACGGTATGTACTGATAATCCCCAAAGGTCAGCAGTTTTTTTTACATCAAGATTTTTAAAAGATTCTATAATGTCTTTAGCAGTAATAATTGTGAATTCAAAAAGTTTGTCACATTCTGGTACACATTCTTTAAGTATTGAGTAAGCAGAAGTGGAGGACGACGATGACAGAGTTTTGGTTGTTAGAATGGGAATATTAGTAAAGAAATTTTCAAACTCAGTTGCCACCTCCACGTCTGCCTTAATATCTACATCATTGATTTTTAGATGAAAGTCACGATTCCGTACTGTCGTTCTTCCCGTTTCTGAATTAATTATATTCCAAGTTGTTTTAATTTTATTTCCAGAAGATTTTATTTTATTTTTAACCGCTCAGGCGCGGTGGGTGGTCCGCGCCGTGACAGATTTACGACCGCACTTGAATAAACAAAAGCATCGGGTTTCATGATAACGTCTATAGTGTTTTGTTTATGTTTTTTGCTACTCGAATAGATTAGAGATACATTGTAAATGGTTACAGTCTTTGTTATCAACGTTTACTAATCTTTATTACCCGTTTTTTTTTTGTTTTCTATGTTCTAATGTTTTTACGATTTCTAATAAAACTACCGTACCAATTCACACGAAATTTTTCAGGGTACATTATGGATAGATAAGTTATCTAATAAAAGCGTTTTCAGAGAAAAATTTTTTTCCAAAAAAATTCAAAAAATCTAGGTTTTTGCTGATCTAGAATTTCTAGTGCTTTCATAACTTTCTCCGTACCAAAAAAATATTTTTTATGTATATTTTTTTGTAAAAAAATTTTAAAACCCTGAAAAATTTAGTATTGAAAATAAATAAAACACTTACCGATCAGATCCATACAGAAAACTCACAAAATATCACAACTTTCACTATCACGAGAACTTTCACCTACACGTTTGTTTACACTTTTTTTGGTTGGGTCAAAATAGGTATAATCTAATGTTATTTAGTGCGAATATTATCTAAAACGATGTAATATTTACTTCAAAATGAAAATATCACCACTTTCCGACGATTTACACACTAAAACCATTAAAAAACGAATTATTACTGCGAACGCGCGCATCCCGGGAGTGACGTTTTTACTGTCATTTTGACCGCGCGGGAATGTCATTTTCAACATTTTTTTATAGTGTTGCCCATTTATATTTTTGCTTTTAGTCGATTTATTTGACAAGAATATCTATCTGACCATAGACTGCAAAAAATTTCAAACAAAAATATTGATTACAGCGAATACGATTGACAGTTGTATGTCGTGTGGAGTCTTGTTGCCAATTGGCAACAACGGTCCTTTAGCGGTTTTTGCTGAGGAACAGGCTCTTTTAAAAGTTTTTGAATATTTCCTAACAAATTCTTTAAAAGTTTCATCATGGTTATATGTTTTTTCATGATACAATTCAAATAACCTCTGCCTACTTTTGTAAATACCTGGTGTTGCCCAATCACTAAATAGAACGCGGTCACAAACAGGCAATGTTTTTGAGGTGAAAATCTTATTAAACTCACAATTGATGAGGTTAAATAGTAAACTGTAAGCTTGATCCGGGTCATCATGATAAGGCAAACCCGGTAGTTTTTCCATTAAATTATTTTTAAATTGTCCTAAGCGACTTTTATTTATAGGAACAAAACTTACAAGTTTTCTTTGAGCTCTGACTGTCTTCAGAGGGAAAGTGACTAACTGGCCACAGTGATCAGAGTCCAACTCATTTATAATTAAATGGCTGGAAGGTCTTAAGTTTGTAAAAATGTTATCAATACAGGTAGCACTAGTGGCAGTTATTCTAGTCGGCTCAAAGAATGTATTGTACAAATTATATGACTTTAATAAAGTTTTAAATTTATTTACTACAGCAGATTTTTCCAGTAAATTAATGTTGAAATCTCCACAGACTAAAACTGTTTTATTACTGTTACAAGTCTTTAATAATACTTCTTCCATACATTTCTCAAAAATATCATATGAAGCACATGGGGGCCTGTACACGCTCATTACAATGAACCGCTCAAGCTCAATGCAAGCTATTTCAATAACTCGCTCAACAGAGAGGCTCACAATATCCTTACGTTCTTTAAATTTCATATTGTTACGAACAATTATTAAAGAGCCACCACGTATCATATTAACTCTGCTGAATGAGCTGGCAACCTGGTGGTTGTTAAAGCTGAACATGAACTGGTGGACTTTCAACCAATGTTCAGTTACACATAGGATATCAATATTACTACAGTTCATGAACAACTCCAATTCTAATTCCTTACCTATCACACCCTGTATATTTTGATGAACAATTTTTAGAGTATTATTATTACATTTATTTAGATTACTACAATTTGATGGGTGAGATATCAAAGAAGAACTTTTTTTAACATTTTGATGATTTAAACCAGTATTTAAATTTTCTTTATTTACTAAGCAAGAGGTTTCCTCTATTGTCCTAATTTCTAATTTAAATGATAATTAATGTCATTAGTTGTTGCCAAATTATTGGCAGAACTATTTAAAATGTTGTTGCATTGCTCAAAAGAAGCAAGTTGTTTAGCCAAATTTTTGGCTGAAATAGAAAAAAAATATGATAGCGACACAGCTATCTGTCCTTTGCAATAGTTAGAAAGATAGTACATAACAATATTATATCTATCTCTTGTCAAATACAAATTATTACCAACATAATTGTTGGTGTCAACTAGATGGAACAGATTATTATTGAATGTCCAATTATACAATGTCATATTTAATTTAAATCTTAAGTTATTTTCTTCCTGTGGCAAACTGTTACTATATGGAAATGTAAACAACACAATTTTTTTTAAACTTAGATTACACAATGTTTTATAATATTGGAGCAATTCTCCTTTGTTCACATTTCCCCTATTACCCATAAAAATTAATAATGTAGTGCCCTGGTTAAAGTTACATTTATTAATTTTTTTCATAATCTATACATATAATAAAATCGTAGCGAAGTCAAAACTGTACATTGAATATTTTTGAAAAAAAGTAATTGCTACGAGGTCTAGGATCGATTCTAATGCCGAAAATATTTTTTTTAGAATTTTTGTCTGTTTGTCTGTTTGTCTGTTTGTCTGTATGTATGTTCCAGCATCACGCAAATTCTACCGGACAGATTCTGTTAAAATTTTGCATAGATATTCCCTGTGTGTCTGGTCAAACTATAGGGTATAAACTATCACGCTATTTACTATGGGGGCCGAGCAATATTACATTATGTTGTATTTTTATGTTCTAGCATGACGCAAATTCTACCGGATAGATTCTGTTAAAATTTTGCATAGGTGTTCCCTATAAGTCTGGTCAAACTATAGGGTATAAACTATCACGCTATTTACTATGGGGGACGAGCAATATTATATTATGTTCGTATTTTTGGGAAAAAACGCGCCAAAATTTTAGGATATTGTAGATGGTTATCGATTTAACTTTTTAAATGATTATCATCACGCTATACCTTTATGGAACTAAGCAGTCAATCAAAAAATATATAGGAACGGCTATTTTAGACAAGTTTCAACAAAGCAATTAGCTCAGCGGTTGGGCGGTTGCTTTGTAAACGTGGGGTTGTAAGTTCGATTCCCACCTACGGTTTTTTTTTCTTTTTTTTCACATTTTGTTATACGATTATTATTTTTTTTGATAATCTACCTATAATCTATAGATATAATAAAATCGTAACGAAGTTAATTTTTTTTAAAGAAAGTTATTGCTAAGAGATCTGGGATCGATTCTTATGCGGAAAATAAAGTTTTTAGAATGTTTGTCTGTACCAACCGTAGAGCATAAACTATCACGCTATTTGCTATGGGGGATGAGCAATATTACATCATGTTCGTATTTTTCTCTGCAAATTGTAAAAGGACGCGCCAAAAGGTTGGGATATTGTAGATAGGTAGTTACCGATTTAACTTTTTAAATGATTATCATCACGCTACCTTTTATATAGGAACGGCTATTTTAGCTAACTTTCAACAAAGCGAATAAGTAAGCGATTGGACGAATGATTTGAAGTCCTGAGGGCCTACCACCAGCTTAAAAGCAGTATTATTTTAATATTACTTTAGTTTACTTCAGTGTGGGAAAGAGATGAAGCTCTACAGGATGTATAGCTCCATCTCTTTCTCCCACTGAAGTAACATTAAAAAAATACTGCTTTATGAGCTGGTGGTAGGCCGCCCGGGGTAGTAAGTTCGATTTACATCTGTTTTTTTAAACTCTTTTTGTAAAACGATTTTTTTTTGGATTGTGTATGTAATAGTTCATAGAATGTATTAATTCACAAAAAATGGAAAACTTCGTAAGCTATGGGAAACTACTAAGTTACAAGTACTTTACAGTCACAAAACATTCAAGGTTGTATTCTGATCATTTTAGAGCAAAAGACTGTAGGAATAAAATGTTTTTTTTACAGATTTTGACAGCAGATTTGTCCTAGCGATTTTATAATATGTATGTGGATCTTCTGGAATCGCTGCCACACTGCTTCCTGGTGGCAAAACAGCGCACGTCATGTTTAAGATTCCCATCGATTTAGAGAGCAACGAAACACCTGTTTGTGGGGTGTCACGCAACAGTAACAAGGGATGTGTGCTTAGGGGATTGCGCTTCGTCGTATGGGATGAATGCGTTATGGCAAAAAGGAAAGCAGTGGAAACTGTAAACAGAACCCTGCAGGACATCCGCAGAAACCAAGATATGATGGGTGGTGTCATAGTTTTGACAAAAAAAGTGAAAACTTCGTTGAAAAGGTCGACTCTATGGTCGAGAGTTCATAAACTGCGCTTGACCATCATCATACGAGCTCGGCTTGGCGGTAATTCAAATGCTCAAGAATTCTCCGATGTTCTTCTAAAAGTTGGTGAAAGCACTCTACCAGAGCCTCTTGGTAGAGTAGATCCCACTTTAGAAGATCTTATTTGTCTGATATACGGGGATATCAGTCAAATACCGTACCAAGAGAATTCTTAGGTGTGTTTCCGTTTTAACTCCGAAGATGATCAAGCTACAGCGATCAACCACAGTATTCTCTCACAAATTGAAGGGAGTGAAGTGATATACACCTCCATTAATAGTGATGTGGAGGAAGATGATGCCAAATATCACCCCGTAGAATTTCTCAATTTACAAATAGAAAGAAAAGAAAGAAAGATAGAAAAAACATTTATTTGGACACAGTTCGCGAAACACAAAACACAAATTACAGAGGAAATAAAAAATAGTGTTTTTAAAACAATAGTGTGTGCCTCACGGCTGCGCCAAAAAGGTTCATTTCAGCATTAAATGGCAAGTGGACTTCCGGTTGTATATCTGTGTAACGGAAACCAGCTCAAAGTCATGTCTTTGCAGAGAAACGTCATCGAGGTGGAAATTCTAACAGGTTGTGGCGATGGTGAGACAGTGTTTATAGCGCGTATAAAGTACAAATTCCCCACCATTACCAGTTAAAGCGCGTGCAGTTCTCTGGGAGTGTATGCTTTGCGATCAACAAGTCACAGGGGCCGACACTAAAGGCTGAAGGCTGCGGGTGTCGACCTCAGGATAAGCTGCTTCTCACACGGACAACTGTTACGTCGCTTGCTCCCGAGTCACCATTCCTGACTCTCTGTATATTTTGGCTGCTGAGAATAAAACTACAAACGTAGTATACAGGGAAGTTTTATAAAAATGTGGCTGTTATTGTAGTATATTGTGATGTCTTACGATTTCCATGCGAACGAAGTCGCGGGCAGAAGCTAGTATCAAATAAAGAACAACCAGGCATACAGTAATTTATTATGGAGTGTCCTGGATATTCATCTGTCAACAAGTGGCCTAAGTCCTTTCCAATCTCATCACAAAATAATACTACATCATTTTTTACAATTTGTTTAGATGGTTTATTTGAACTATTGATAGCAGGAAATGTCAAATCAACACAGGGCTGCGGTAAGGTGGTATTGCATGTTGTCAATGAATGGTCCGGTGTAAGTACTTTGGACGGTGTTTGACACTGCTCACAGTTGTTTGTTTGTGAGTTTACCAGCTCATTCATTGCCAGCACATATTCCCTCATTAGATGTTCAGAGGTATTATATCTGTTAGTCATTGAACTAAGTTTCTGCTGTAAATGGTGAAGTTCAGATTGTAAGCGCTCTGTGTCAATGTTGTATTTCCTAGTACTTTGTTCCAAATTAAAAGAATACATATCTAATTGTTTCAGTAAATTTAACCTTTCTCTATTAAGTTTAACATTTTTAATAAAGAACTTTTGTCTTTTAACCATTTTTTGTGTTTTAACAATGTATTTATTAATTTTAATGTATTTTTTAAGTTTGTTTTTACTGGTGACTACCCTCACTGAATGACATGACTTTGAATCCTCATCACCTGTTAAATCTATAGTGTTTTTGGCCTTCCTCTCCCTCTCCATACATTAACATTTAGATTTATCACCAAGGCTCGAATACCGGTTAAATTTTCAAACCGTTGTTATGTACTTGACGCAAAAACCTTTACATTCGGTTTCATTCGTAAAAACCCCTTTTTATAAACCGGTTTTGGAGGAGTCTTTACATAAAGGTTTTTTCGGATTAAACGGTTTAGAACAATATTAACCGGTTTTTTCTTTAGATTTTATTCAGCGTGGCATCCTCACAAGTAATCACAAGTTGCAACGCGTTTACCAACATGCCGCTCGTCGAATAAATCGGTTAATTTAAGTTAAAATAAAGTTTTTATAAAGTTTACGTTCTTAAGAGAAGTTCGGAGTAAAACCCAAATAAACCGGTTTTAACCGGAATTTTTGAAACCGGTTCCGAACCTTGTTCATCACTCTTTTAGTCACATGCGTTTCCTCCGATTTCCTTTCATCTTTTTTCTCACTTTCAAACTTCCCCTTGTATACTCATTTCTTGCTTTGTTAATTTTCGTTACTCCATACATCTATCTCAACATTCTCATCTCCGCTACATGCAATCTTTTTCATCCGTCTTCTGCACGGCCCAGCCTTCCGATCTATACAGTACAACATGCCTTACTGGCCAGTTACAGAAAGAAATAATAGTAGATTATTTGCCAAGGGAGCAAACAACTACCGATAAACGATACTCATGATGAAAAATTTAAAAAAAATCAGACCCGCCATCTTGGATTTACATTTTGACTTCAGTATTGGCTTTAGCAGCCTCGAAAACTATGAAAACGACACCCAAGACAGAATTCACACACATACACAAAAACACAACAAACACACACACAAACCACTCAAGAGCATGCATGCACTAAATTTGATTCTTATATTTTAAATTATTTTATTTTTAATTTTATTGCATAAAATGTTTATATTCAAAAACGGGTGAAAACACTGATTCCTGTAACACAGGTACCACCTAGCTCAAGAGTCAGGGCTTCAAATTAAGGGGACGATAGCTGACTTTTAATTATTTTATACTGAAGATGACGTCTGAACGAGTAGTGTTAGTGATTTATAAAAAATATATGTTAAATTAGAGCATTTTCTTAATATTTTAATATAGGCATATTTTTGATTATGTTTATATTACATAGTGAAATTAATTTGTAAAGTTATGTCTAACGCAGATAAAAAACTGAGAATGACGCAAAATCCATCAAGCGTATTTTTCTGAAAACTTCATCATATTAAAGATATTTAAATTACTGATCTTTTAGTATACGTGTTTTATAAAAATACTTTTTGTTTTATATGTAATAAATTAATAATGCGTCTAATTTGGGACAGCGCTCCTTGATGGGCGAGTCCTATTACTGGCTGGACATACGACGCGTTGCGTGAGCTCAGTACAGAACACGCAAGCTAACCACTCAAGGTCATTGTCATATATCTGCGTCTTAATATGTAACGTCTTTTTTATGTCAATAAAACATTTTTATTATTATTTTATTAATTTAATCTCTGACCAATAAATATGCTGTCATCGGAACAGAGCTTGAATAAAAAGTTCCAACTTGATAGCCTAAGAGGAAGACATCTGAATATACCTCCCAAGATTCGACGTTTAAGTTAGTAACTAATTCACTGAACTGACTCGCGAACTGGCTTCGTGTCAAACACGCATATTGTCATTACAACACAGTGGTAAACTTGTTTACTTTTAAATTGACTACATTATTTTGTTATGATTTATTACAGAACTGATGAAGCCCGGTAAGGTGCCAGGATGTTCTGGCACGAGGAACTTGGCTGATAATTTATCTGATTTGAAGGCACAAGTCGCTGCTAATCAAAGGGTACGTGTTAACATAATAAATTGCTTTAAACATGATCTTACATTTTTAAACATAGGCGAAAAGCGGAACGTGGAATGAGACATATGTTTGAGTTCAGAGCAAACTGAATTTATAATTTTTTGTTTGATAAACGACCATAAATCTATCCCAATCATTAAAAAAAACCTAATATAGGAAAAAAAAAAGAAAGGATTGTGTGGTTTTATGAAACCACGGTAAAAGTGAAACTTTTAAGCGAACTATAGGCGCCGCCATATTGGCCTTGGCTGCTCTGACGAGCGCCTTTCATTTTATCCTTACTCCGCGGCCGACCGTCACGCAACATGCAACACACAGACGAAAAAGTTTGAGACGATGTAATAAAAGTTTCATTTTAAAAATATATCCTTATATAAGACTAGCTTCTGCCCGCGACTTCGTTCGCGTGAAAGTCGTAAGACACCACAATATACTACAATAACAGCCAGATTTTATAAAATTTCCCTGTATACTACGTTTATAGTTTTATTCTCAGCAGCCAAAATATACAGAGAGTCAGGATCGGTGACTCGGGAGCAAGCGACGTACAGTTGTCCGTGTGAGAAGCAGCTTGTCCTGAGGTCGATACCCGCAACCTTCAGCCTTCAGTGTCGGCCCCTATGACTTTTTGATAATCATCGCAAAGCATACGCTCACAGGGAGCTGCACGTGCTTAAACTGGTAATTGTGGGGAATTTGTGGTATACGCGGTATAAACACTGTCTCGCCATCGCCACAACCTGTTAGAATTTCCGTCTCGATGACGTTCCTCTGTAAAGACACGACTTTGAGTTGGGTTCCGTTACACAGCTTCGGGGAGTTAAGTTCCGAATTAGCATAATCGGGACACCGACCTTCAGCTGGATGATGTGTGCCGGAAGTCCACTTGTTATTTTTATTGGCATTTTTATGAAGTCACTTATTTATCATTGTATGGATGTATGTTCTTTTTCTAGGGTATCCAGTTAGTCGGCGATCTGATTGGCGAATATGGACTAGAAGTGACTCAAGCGTACATGACGCACATTCAGAATAACGCTGAGTTAGCTGTGAGAGATATGTTGAAGGTAAAGCGCACTGTTTGACTAATTTATTCTACTAGCACAGTCATTCTACTAGTTACAGTGGTTTATCACCTATGCGTTTTATAGAATTAGAGAAATACCTCCAAATTATATTCCAAACTGTAGTATGACAGTTTGGGCAACCCCTCACGCATCTTGCTCTACATAACTTTAGCGTTAAACGATTGTAAGGAGTTAATTCATTTATAGATCCATATAAGGTCTATTCAAATCCTTGTTTTCAATTGATGTTATTTCCACGTAAACAAACATCAATTTTATGCTAGTGTAAACAAAGTTGATTTTAGACTGACCAGTACTGTTAAAAAGTCATAAAAAATATGAAGTTGTAGCGCAAACTGAACCTTATGTGTAAGCATTACAGCTCTTCTTTTTCAAAAAATCAGAAAAAACAAACAAACAAACAAACAAACAAACAAACAAACAAACAAACAAACAAACAAACAAACAAACAAACAAACAAACAAACAAACAAACAAACAAACAAACAAACAAACAAACAAACAAACAAACAAACAAACAAACAAACAAACAAACAAACAAACAAACAAACAAACAAACAAACAAACAAACAAACAAACAAACAAACAAACAAACAAACAAACAAACAAACAAACAAACAAACAAACAAACAAACAAACAAACAAACAAACAAACAAACAAACAAACAAACAAACAAACAAACAAACAAACAAACAAACAAACAAACAAACAAACAAACAAACAAACAAACAAACAAACAAACAAACAAACAAACAAACAAACAAACAAACAAACAAACAAACAAACAAACAAACAAACAAACAAACAAACAAACAAACAAACAAACAAACAAACAAACAAACAAACAAACAAACAAACAAACAAACAAACAAACAAACAAACAAACAAACAAACAAACAAACAAACAAACAAACAAACAAACAAACAAACAAACAAACAAACAAACAAACAAACAAACAAACAAACAAACAAACAAACAAACAAACAAACAAACAAACAAACAAACAAACAAACAAACAAACAAACAAACAAACAAACAAACAAACAAACAAACAAACAAACAAACAAACAAACAAACAAACAAACAAACAAACAAACAAACAAACAAACAAACAAACAAACAAACAAACAAACAAACAAACAAACAAACAAACAAACAAACAAACAAACAAACAAACAAACAAACAAACAAACAAACAAACAAACAAACAAACAAACAAACAAACAAACAAACAAACAAACAAACAAACAAACAAACAAACAAACAAACAAACAAACAAACAAACAAACAAACAAACAAACAAACAAACAAACAAACAAACAAACAAACAAACAAACAAACAAACAAACAAACAAACAAACAAACAAACAAACAAACAAACAAACAAACAAACAAACAAACAAACAAACAAACAAACAAACAAACAAACAAACAAACAAACAAACAAACAAACAAACAAACAAACAAACAAACAAACAAACAAACAAACAAACAAACAAACAAAGCAAAACAAAGCAAAACAAAGCAAAACAAAGCAAAACAAAGCAAAACAAAGCAAAACAAAGCAAAACAAAGCAAAACAAAGCAAAACAAAGCAAAACAAAGCAAAACAAAGCAAAACAAAGCAAAACAAAGCAAAACAAAGCAAAACAAAGCAAAACAAAGCAAAACAAAGCAAAACAAAGCAAAACAAAGCAAAACAAAGCAAAACAAAGCAAAACAAAGCAAAACAAAGCAAAACAAAGCAAAACAAAGCAAAACAAAGCAAAACAAAGCAAAACAAAGCAAAACAAAGCAAAACAAAGCAAAACAAAGCAAAACAAAGCAAAACAAAGCAAAACAAAGCAAAACAAAGCAAAACAAAGCAAAACAAAGCAAAACAAAGCAAAACAAAGCAAAACAAAGCAAAACAAAGCAAAACAAAGCAAAACAAAGCAAAACAAAGCAAAACAAAGCAAAACAAAGCAAAACAAAGCAAAACAAAGCAAAACAAAGCAAAACAAAGCAAAACAAAGCAAAACAAAGCAAAACAAAGCAAAACAAAGCAAAACAAAGCAAAACAAAGCAAAACAAAGCAAAACAAAGCAAAACAAAGCAAAACAAAGCAAAACAAAGCAAAACAAAGCAAAACAAAGCAAAACAAAGCAAAACAAAGCAAAACAAAGCAAAACAAAGCAAAACAAAGCAAAACAAAGCAAAACAAAGCAAAACAAAGCAAAACAAAGCAAAACAAAGCAAAACAAAGCAAAACAAAGCAAAACAAAGCAAAACAAAGCAAAACAAAGCAAAACAAAGCAAAACAAAGCAAAACAAAGCAAAACAAAGCAAAACAAAGCAAAACAAAGCAAAACAAAGCAAAACAAAGCAAAACAAAGCAAAACAAAGCAAAACAAAGCAAAACAAAGCAAAACAAAGCAAAACAAAGCAAAACAAAGCAAAACAAAGCAAAACAAAGCAAAACAAAGCAAAACAAAGCAAAACAAAGCAAAACAAAGCAAAACAAAGCAAAACAAAGCAAAACAAAGCAAAACAAAGCAAAACAAAGCAAAACAAAGCAAAACAAAGCAAAACAAAGCAAAACAAAGCAAAACAAAGCAAAACAAAGCAAAACAAAGCAAAACAAAGCAAAACAAAGCAAAACAAAGCAAAACAAAGCAAAACAAAGCAAAACAAAGCAAAACAAAGCAAAACAAAGCAAAACAAAGCAAAACAAAGCAAAACAAAGCAAAACAAAGCAAAACAAAGCAAAACAAAGCAAAACAAAGCAAAACAAAGCAAAACAAAGCAAAACAAAGCAAAACAAAGCAAAACAAAGCAAAACAAAGCAAAACAAAGCAAAACAAAGCAAAACAAAGCAAAACAAAGCAAAACAAAGCAAAACAAAGCAAAACAAAGCAAAACAAAGCAAAACAAAGCAAAACAAAGCAAAACAAAGCAAAACAAAGCAAAACAAAGCAAAACAAAGCAAAACAAAGCAAAACAAAGCAAAACAAAGCAAAACAAAGCAAAACAAAGCAAAACAAAGCAAAACAAAGCAAAACAAAGCAAAACAAAGCAAAACAAAGCAAAACAAAGCAAAACAAAGCAAAACAAAGCAAAACAAAGCAAAACAAAGCAAAACAAAGCAAAACAAAGCAAAACAAAGCAAAACAAAGCAAAACAAAGCAAAACAAAGCAAAACAAAGCAAAACAAAGCAAAACAAAGCAAAACAAAGCAAAACAAAGCAAAACAAAGCAAAACAAAGCAAAACAAAGCAAAACAAAGCAAAACAAAGCAAAACAAAGCAAAACAAAGCAAAACAAAGCAAAACAAAGCAAAACAAAGCAAAACAAAGCAAAACAAAGCAAAACAAAGCAAAACAAAGCAAAACAAAGCAAAACAAAGCAAAACAAAGCAAAACAAAGCAAAACAAAGCAAAACAAAGCAAAACAAAGCAAAACAAAGCAAAACAAAGCAAAACAAAGCAAAACAAAGCAAAACAAAGCAAAACAAAGCAAAACAAAGCAAAACAAAGCAAAACAAAGCAAAACAAAGCAAAACAAAGCAAAACAAAGCAAAACAAAGCAAAACAAAGCAAAACAAAGCAAAACAAAGCAAAACAAAGCAAAACAAAGCAAAACAAAGCAAAACAAAGCAAAACAAAGCAAAACAAAGCAAAACAAAGCAAAACAAAGCAAAACAAAGCAAAACAAAGCAAAACAAAGCAAAACAAAGCAAAACAAAGCAAAACAAAGCAAAACAAAGCAAAACAAAGCAAAACAAAGCAAAACAAAGCAAAACAAAGCAAAACAAAGCAAAACAAAGCAAAACAAAGCAAAACAAAGCAAAACAAAGCAAAACAAAGCAAAACAAAGCAAAACAAAGCAAAACAAAGCAAAACAAAGCAAAACAAAGCAAAACAAAGCAAAACAAAGCAAAACAAAGCAAAACAAAGCAAAACAAAGCAAAACAAAGCAAAACAAAGCAAAACAAAGCAAAACAAAGCAAAACAAAGCAAAACAAAGCAAAACAAAGCAAAACAAAGCAAAACAAAGCAAAACAAAGCAAAACAAAGCAAAACAAAGCAAAACAAAGCAAAACAAAGCAAAACAAAGCAAAACAAAGCAAAACAAAGCAAAACAAAGCAAAACAAAGCAAAACAAAGCAAAACAAAGCAAAACAAAGCAAAACAAAGCAAAACAAAGCAAAACAAAGCAAAACAAAGCAAAACAAAGCAAAACAAAGCAAAACAAAGCAAAACAAAGCAAAACAAAGCAAAACAAAGCAAAACAAAGCAAAACAAAGCAAAACAAAGCAAAACAAAGCAAAACAAAGCAAAACAAAGCAAAACAAAGCAAAACAAAGCAAAACAAAGCAAAACAAAGCAAAACAAAGCAAAACAAAGCAAAACAAAGCAAAACAAAGCAAAACAAAGCAAAACAAAGCAAAACAAAGCAAAACAAAGCAAAACAAAGCAAAACAAAGCAAAACAAAGCAAAACAAAGCAAAACAAAGCAAAACAAAGCAAAACAAAGCAAAACAAAGCAAAACAAAGCAAAACAAAGCAAAACAAAGCAAAACAAAGCAAAACAAAGCAAAACAAAGCAAAACAAAGCAAAACAAAGCAAAACAAAGCAAAACAAAGCAAAACAAAGCAAAACAAAGCAAAACAAAGCAAAACAAAGCAAAACAAAGCAAAACAAAGCAAAACAAAGCAAAACAAAGCAAAACAAAGCAAAACAAAGCAAAACAAAGCAAAACAAAGCAAAACAAAGCAAAACAAAGCAAAACAAAGCAAAACAAAGCAAAACAAAGCAAAACAAAGCAAAACAAAGCAAAACAAAGCAAAACAAAGCAAAACAAAGCAAAACAAAGCAAAACAAAGCAAAACAAAGCAAAACAAAGCAAAACAAAGCAAAACAAAGCAAAACAAAGCAAAACAAAGCAAAACAAAGCAAAACAAAGCAAAACAAAGCAAAACAAAGCAAAACAAAGCAAAACAAAGCAAAACAAAGCAAAACAAAGCAAAACAAAGCAAAACAAAGCAAAACAAAGCAAAACAAAGCAAAACAAAGCAAAACAAAGCAAAACAAAGCAAAACAAAGCAAAACAAAGCAAAACAAAGCAAAACAAAGCAAAACAAAGCAAAACAAAGCAAAACAAAGCAAAACAAAGCAAAACAAAGCAAAACAAAGCAAAACAAAGCAAAACAAAGCAAAACAAAGCAAAACAAAGCAAAACAAAGCAAAACAAAGCAAAACAAAGCAAAACAAAGCAAAACAAAGCAAAACAAAGCAAAACAAAGCAAAACAAAGCAAAACAAAGCAAAACAAAGCAAAACAAAGCAAAACAAAGCAAAACAAAGCAAAACAAAGCAAAACAAAGCAAAACAAAGCAAAACAAAGCAAAACAAAGCAAAACAAAGCAAAACAAAGCAAAACAAAGCAAAACAAAGCAAAACAAAGCAAAACAAAGCAAAACAAAGCAAAACAAAGCAAAACAAAGCAAAACAAAGCAAAACAAAGCAAAACAAAGCAAAACAAAGCAAAACAAAGCAAAACAAAGCAAAACAAAGCAAAACAAAGCAAAACAAAGCAAAACAAAGCAAAACAAAGCAAAACAAAGCAAAACAAAGCAAAACAAAGCAAAACAAAGCAAAACAAAGCAAAACAAAGCAAAACAAAGCAAAACAAAGCAAAACAAAGCAAAACAAAGCAAAACAAAGCAAAACAAAGCAAAACAAAGCAAAACAAAGCAAAACAAAGCAAAACAAAGCAAAACAAAGCAAAACAAAGCAAAACAAAGCAAAACAAAGCAAAACAAAGCAAAACAAAGCAAAACAAAGCAAAACAAAGCAAAACAAAGCAAAACAAAGCAAAACAAAGCAAAACAAAGCAAAACAAAGCAAAACAAAGCAAAACAAAGCAAAACAAAGCAAAACAAAGCAAAACAAAGCAAAACAAAGCAAAACAAAGCAAAACAAAGCAAAACAAAGCAAAACAAAGCAAAACAAAGCAAAACAAAGCAAAACAAAGCAAAACAAAGCAAAACAAAGCAAAACAAAGCAAAACAAAGCAAAACAAAGCAAAACAAAGCAAAACAAAGCAAAACAAAGCAAAACAAAGCAAAACAAAGCAAAACAAAGCAAAACAAAGCAAAACAAAGCAAAACAAAGCAAAACAAAGCAAAACAAAGCAAAACAAAGCAAAACAAAGCAAAACAAAGCAAAACAAAGCAAAACAAAGCAAAACAAAGCAAAACAAAGCAAAACAAAGCAAAACAAAGCAAAACAAAGCAAAACAAAGCAAAACAAAGCAAAACAAAGCAAAACAAAGCAAAACAAAGCAAAACAAAGCAAAACAAAGCAAAACAAAGCAAAACAAAGCAAAACAAAGCAAAACAAAGCAAAACAAAGCAAAACAAAGCAAAACAAAGCAAAACAAAGCAAAACAAAGCAAAACAAAGCAAAACAAAGCAAAACAAAGCAAAACAAAGCAAAACAAAGCAAAACAAAGCAAAACAAAGCAAAACAAAGCAAAACAAAGCAAAACAAAGCAAAACAAAGCAAAACAAAGCAAAACAAAGCAAAACAAAGCAAAACAAAGCAAAACAAAGCAAAACAAAGCAAAACAAAGCAAAACAAAGCAAAACAAAGCAAAACAAAGCAAAACAAAGCAAAACAAAGCAAAACAAAGCAAAACAAAGCAAAACAAAGCAAAACAAAGCAAAACAAAGCAAAACAAACAAACAAAGCAAAACAAAGCAAAACGATAAAAACAAAGTCGATAAAAACAAAGTATAACAGGTAAAACAGACAAGGTAACAGTAACAAGGTAACAGGTATAACATGGTAAAAACGATGGTAAGTCGTAAAAACTATAGAAATACAGTTTACAATAAATCATGCAGTCGCAAAAACTAACAATACAATTTTTATCTAAAATTGTAAATAGTCATTCTGATATAATATAAATTCCCGTATATGTCATTAATATTTTTTTGTAGTTCTATATTTTTATCGTTTAAAAAGTCTTTTATAATAAATTTACTAATTTTTTTCTAATAATAATGGAGTCAGCTTAGATTTAAATCTTTGTATAGGGTGTTCTAAAACTGTGCGGAATTTTCTTGTAAATTATAGGCCCCATTGCCTTAATATTTTTCCTAAGTAGTGCTGTTTTGTAGTAGTTGCCTGAATGTAATAAATTTTTATATTGTGTTCTAATAGGACCCGAACGTTACCTTATATCGAAAAAAAAAAAAAACATCTTAACAAAAATTGCTACTTCTATATAACGACGGGAAGGTCAGTATTTTCAGTGACCTAAACATAGGCACACAGGTGTCTGTAGTTTTTAGATTCGACATAGATCTTATGCAACGTTTATGGGCCTTAAAAATCTGTTCCCTATCACTACAATTGCCCCAAAATATTACTCCGAACCTTAATATTGGCGCAACAAGACCATGGTAAGCTGTCAGGAGTACATCATTGCTTACTTTATGCGATAGGTTATACAGCACATACGCTGACTTAGTTTATTACAAACGTCTTCAGCATGAGGTTTCCAAGTGAGCTTGCTGTCAACTAAGATACCAAGGAATTTTGCAACATCTGTTGAGTCCACATTTTGTCCATTATAACTAACCACTACGTTGGGCGTGGATGTCCGTTGGTAAAAGTGCATTACTTTTGTTTTTTTAAGATTAATAACTAAGTTATTAATGTCAAGACAGTTAATAATACCTTTCAATGTTATATTAATCTCTTCTTCATAATCTATTTTATCATTAAATTTTATTATGACCGTACTATCATCCGCAAATAACACCATAGGATGTTGCGTATGCCGTGGTAAATCGTTAATATATAGTAGAAACAATGGTGGCCCCAGAACGCTACCCTGTGGTACACCACATTTGACTTCTCTACTATCTGATGTATATTTAATCTCGTGTTTGGTCTTAGAACATATTCTAGATATTTCTGTGTACTGCTTTCGGCCACTAAGGTAAGAGGTTATAAGCTCCAGGACATTTCCCCTTATGCCGTAGGAGTAAAGTTTTTTTAAAAGAACGTCATGACTAACGTAGTCGAACGCCTTAGTCATATCCGTAAATATAGAACTTTCTTGTCAACATTCGTCATAATATTAGTTACGAGATTGTATATTGCCATATTAATATTTCTGTTTTTTCTAAATCCCATTTGTTCATTACTCAGTATATTATATTTAGTCAGATATTTATCTAGTGCTTCGCATATAATCTTTTTAAATACCTTGGACAATATTGGAATCAATGCCACTGGCCTATAGTTGGATATATCTTCTTTGTTATTCTTTTTATGTAGGGGTTTTATTACCACTGTTTTCAGGCTATTAGGGAATATACCAGAGGCAATACTAACGTTCACAATGTGACTCAAAGGCCCAGCTATAACATCGCTGACAAATTTAACTACACTGGTCGTTATACCATCGTAACCATGACTTTGTATTTTTAAAGCTTTTGATTACTCTATGTCATCTGGGATGCTCGGTGACATAAATATTGAATTCGAGTTGTTGTCTATGTCAATATTCCTACCATTTGTTTTATTAGTTACACTTTGTACTTGGTCAATAAAAAAGTCATTAAATGATGTTGCTATTTCTTTACGATTCTCAATTGTGATATTTTGGTTGATAATTTTTAAAATAGGTTCTTTTTTATTTTTATTATTATTATTGATTATTTGCCACGCAGCCTTAGATTTATTTTGGGCATTATTAATAAAGTTATTATTTTGAGCCCTTTGTGTGAGTCTGATGACTTTTTTGAACCTTTGGGAGTATGTCTTGAGTGTTTTTTTTATTTTCGCCTGAGGGATTGAATCTGTATTTCCACAGTAAGCTTCTTTGCTTCCTACTACAGAGTTTAATGCCTTTAGAAATCCATTTAATTTTATCTTCTGATCTAATTTTAATCCATTTAGTCGGAAAACATTGATCATAAAGGAGTTTAAAAATTTCTTTAAACATGTCATATGCATAATTTCCATAAACATGTCATATGCATAATTGGGGTTACTCTCACTGTATACGTTTAAGAAAGATAAACTTCTCAAAAGATTATTAAATTTAATCAGATTTTCCTTTGAATAGTCTCTTTTCCGTACCCGCCAATACTTTAATTTGCAAGTTCGACTAACTTGAATTTTGAGAGTTTGAGCTGAGTGATCAGATATTGCAAAATCCATAACATCACTCGTGCATTTTAGGTTTGGGTTAAGAGCAAAATTATCCAAACAAGTATGGCTTCTTGGTCTCGTCGGCTGCCTTATTTTTAACTTAAGGTTGTAATTTAGGAGCAGAAATTCAAAGTCCAAAGTGCATCTATTACGTTTCAATATGTCTATGTTAAAGTCTCCGCACAGTACCACCTTTACATTTGTTTTATTGCACAACTTTTTTAATAAAACATCTAAGGTATCGTAAAAAAGGTTGATGTTAGACATGTAGGGTGGCCTATAAATACATACTATTATTAATTTATGTTTGGTTACAGCATTCGAAAACTCCTGTGATTGAAAAACACGTCAGTTCCTTGAACTCGATATCAGTCTTAACCAAAATACACGAACCTCCTCTCCGTTGCTCCCGTCTAGAGTAATATGATGCTAGTTTAAAATTCGGTATCTTTATAAATTCTTCTTGACTAGAAATGACAAAATGCTCTGTTAAGCATATTATTTAAATGTTGATTTGCCTTTGCGATAATTCTTGAACATGTACTGCTAGTTTATCCGATTTATTTAGAAAGCCAGCAATGTTTTGGTGCATAATATGCATATAATTATAGAAGAAAAAACTCTGAGTCATTACTAATAAAGTTTGCTGGATCCTTTTCGATACCGTTATTTATGTCTGGTACGGAATTGATCTCACTCGCTCCAGAACACTGTATTGAGTTTGCTCCTATGAACTTAATCAATTTGTGTATGTCCTGGAATGTAGGTCCAAAGTTATTTACCATTCCGGTACGTCTTTCGAACATCGAGTCGTCATATCTTAAATTTCTATTGCTGTCCAGGAAGTATGCGTGTTCGTGAGTGAGTATGTCTAGGTATAGTAGATTGTTGAAGGTTTCCACTCTTGAATTGAAGAGGTAGTTATTGTTAAAGAACTTGTACGTTGGAGTGCAGATAATAACGTTTGTGTTGGTTATGTCTGGTAAAACTTGTTAACCGACTTCCAAAAAGGAGGAGGTTATATGTTCGTCGCGTATGTTTGTTTTTTTTCTTTTTTTTTATGTATGTCCACCGATTTCTCCGTCAATTGTGGACCGATTTTGAAAATTCTTTTTTTGTTTGAAAGGGTTTGCTCTCGAGGTGGTCCCATATAAATTTTATTAACTTTGCTTCTATAGTTTTTGAGTTAGCTTCAATAATACGTACTTTTTCCCACTTAGTATGTGGATGATATGATAATTTCCTGTCACAGCTGTTATTGACATAGCAGGTAGTGGTTGTCGAATTTGTGTGGGGTAGGTACCACAGCTAAAAAGTGAAAAATAAAAACTTTTTACAAAAAAAAACAACCGGCTTTCTCATTTTTCACTTTTTATCTTATTTGCAATACGTAGTCTAAGTATTTGTTCGTAAATTTGAAGTCCTCCTCTCCCAGCAATATTATACAGCAATCTTTTGATGTGAAGTTTAAGAGTTTAAATTTGATTGCATCTAATTGGCAATGCATATTTCCGTGCGGTGTGATATAATGGCAAATATCGGATTTAGCCAATGTGTTTTCTGCAATTTGTAGGATGTTATTCTTATTGTCAGTATTTAAAATACAAATTTTATTGCGTTCCTCATCATAATTTTCTTGTAGCTTGGTACTTTGAGTTGTTGGTGATTTCCCATTTGTCTTTGGTGTTTTTGCAGTATTTTTGTTATCTTGCTTTTCGGTTTGAGTCTGTTGGTTGTGGTTTTTACTACTGTGTAAATTCTTATTCAGAGTAGATATTGATTTACGTTTAACTGGAGTACTGGTAACGTTTTTGTAAATATCATTTTTTTCCATTAGAGTTTCATTCGCACTCTTCAAGTTACGGTTTTCTATAGAAAGGGCTTCAATGTATGAATGTGCACTCTGTAAAATTGCGTGAACAAGTTATGAATCTTCAAATAGTTGAAGATTCATAACTTGTTCACGCAATTTTCCAACCCGTTCATCATCTTCGTCATCCGATAATTCCGGTGCACTATTGCACGTTGCATTAGGTGTTTGTGTAGAATCGCTGACGTTAAGGATTGAGTCTGACTTGGTCCGAGTCCGGCGAAACGTAATATTTTCCAGAAAATTCATATTGGAAAAAAAAATATTAATATGAATTTCTAAAAAAAGCAAAAAGTCGAATCGGTCTCCGGGTTTGAACTCACGTTTCCACGATTCAATCACTTTATGACCAGTCGCTAAGCCGCAACACCAGCTGAACTCTAGCCATGCCAAAACAAACATGCCAAAACAAACATGCCAAAACAAACATGCCAAAACAAACATGCCAAAACATTCGGCCAAAACATTGTGAATACAGATTTGATCCTAGTCTACATAATAATCTCGTCCCTCCCTTCAATAATTCCAGCCCGTCCCATCCTTGATGTCCTCCCTCCGGTTGACGCCCTAAGCCGAGGAGCGTTCACCGAGTTTTAATTAGCATAGTTGAATAACCCCTGGCTGGAGGTTTTAAGTGTAGTAGCTTAAGGCACCCACAGGAAAGCCCGGTTAAGTGGTCATGATCTCAGAGGTCAAATACGAGATGCCCTATCAAAAAAAAACCTTCAATAATTTGTAACGAATTATTTTAAAGTTCAAATTAATAATTATTATTGCTGTCCATGTTGAATTCTGTAGTATACTACCGTTAATATATTATTTTTAGGAAATAGCACGCAACGCCTTAGCTAAGACAGGCTCCACCGTGCTAAAAGCGACTGAGTACATGGACAACGGTACGCCAATATGCCTCACTGTCACCTTAGATGAGAAAGAAGGAAGCGCTGTCTGTGATTTTACGTGAGTATTATTTTAAACTAGCCTGCCAAGTTATATCCAAATCCGTTTAACCGTTTATGCATAACAAACATCTTGACATAGATAGTTAATTGATTCAAAATACAATAGACGTGGATATATTCTCTCTGCGTCCAGCGCTCGGTGTGGCAATACGCCGTGTTCGGGACAAGTCAATCGTCATCCTGAGGATGCCTCGTTGAGAGGTGAAACACGTGTCGATTTCTTTCAGGGTTTTTTATAGCTCTTTAGAAATAGCTAAGCGGAACAGATTACTAAATTTATCCACGTCTATTGTATTTTATCTTTACAAACTACATCTATAATATTAGTGGGAACCTGTAATAAGGATGATGCCTGGGTAAAAAAAAAGAAATTCTATTTAGTCCGTCAGTCAGATAATAAAAAATATTAGACACGTATTTTTGCTTTATCATATTAATAAAAAAATGACTTAGATAAAACGCATTAAAGTTGGGGAGTGGGTGTTACTACGTCACAAGTATAAAATTTACATACTCGTGACGTCATGGCACAATTTAACTCGATGTATTACCGTAATCTTTCGAAAATTGGCACCGCGGTACTCAACGCGTTGATGTCTTTTTAACTGTCAATAGCTGGTGTCGTAACAGTGTCGCGAAATCAATGGTTTAGTCCTATCTCAAAAATGCCCGACGCGCCTAAAGAAGTTTTCACTTTAAAAAAATATACAGTCGAATTGAGAACCTCCTCCTTTTTGAAGTCGATAATAAAATCGGCATCCTGTCGTTAAATAATATTTGTGTTGTATTACAGCGGTACTGGGGTAGAAGTATGGGGCAATCTGAATGCTCCGCGCGCCATCACGCTGTCTGCCCTTATTTATTGTCTCCGCTGTATGGTGGGACATGATGTGCCTTTGAATCAGGTAATATTTAACTAAATCACAAATTAGTACAGATGGGTCAGTCCGCAAAATCATTTAAATAAAAAGCAACTCTTGGCCAAACACAATAAAGTGCAATTTAGGTCGCACAGTGCCAATTACTTACAGTTATATTCATCTAGAAGTTGCCTCTCTTTCTATCGCGTAACTCTTATATCTTCTGACTACGTTACACCCACTGAGTTCGACCAGGGCCGTCTTAACCATATTGAGCGCCGGGGTGCGAAAATCAGCCTGCGCCCCCCTAGCCAACGAAAAAAAAACATATTTTCAATAATGAAATAGTAATAACAATTTAATTATTAATATTAATAATTATGATGAATTATTTTATGTTTCATTTTATTATTTAGTAAAATTAGGTAAGTACATTTTTAAACATCAAATTCAATTTTTCTGGCTTTTAAGTTGACAAACTTTTTATGATTTCTTCGTCTGTTTTGAAATCTACTTTCGATTCGATACTTATTATGGCCGAATTTGACAATCTATCTTGGGTCATGGTTGATCGTAAGTAGTTTTTTATTAATTTTAATTTCAAAAATCTTTTTTACAAAATTTACAACCGACTTCCAAACTACAAAGTGAAAAATTACTTTAATTTCGGAAGTCGGTGTCTTTGGATCAGTATTTTAGTTTTTTGCCACCGACTTACCTTGACAACGTTATAAAAAACAATTTTACACACTCCTTGCACAAAATTTGCATTTCACTACACGAATTAAATAACTTTTTTTCAATACAAATAAATACAAAATAAGTAGAAACTTATGCCAAACGTTACGTACGGTCACTTACTATGGCCAACGGAAATTTAATGGTAATTCTAACACAATACAAATAAAATCACTACTACATTACATTACATTTTTGCTGACACAATTTGTGTTGGTGACTAGATACTAGATAAGCGGGCGGCATTCGATCAAAAAGCGGGCGTCGCGTGTCAAAGGGCGTGCGCCCGCACTTGTAGCCATAAGCTCTCTTTGAATTCGCCGTGTGTGTTTGTTGGAATATAAATTTAATTGTTGTAGTTATAAGATCTAAATTGGCTTGCATAACGCAAGTCGCAAAGCGAGTGTGCCGAAAGCTTCAGAGGCGTTTTTTTGTAAACAATATAGGTGCCTATTATTTTAGTATAATGATTATTAGTTTGATGTATGAAAGATGTTATTTAAAAAAATCGTGATTACGCATGGTATATGTAGGTATAAGGCGATCGGCTTGCGCCTCCTAAGACCCTGCGCCCGGGTGCCACGCACCCCTTGCACCCCCGGGTAAAGACGGCCCTGAGTTCGACAAGTCGAGCCCGCCGCGTACCTACTTGTAGCCAGAGCTGGGCAAAATACATGCTTTGCTTTAAATAAAATACAAATTACAAAATACTATCTCGCACGTATTTAAAATACGAAATACAAAGTATTTTTAAGTCGTGTATTTGAAATATAAAATACAAAATACAGTATTTTAACTATTTTTATTTAAAATACAAATTACAAAATACAGTCAGGTTATGTAAATAGAATAGAACTAATACAGCCCAGTGTTGCCAACTTTAAAGATTGACATACTTAGCGATCGCCATTTTGCTTACGAAAGCTATCGAGGGTTTTTTTTTTGCAGAACACACCCATTAATAAGATCGCTAAATGTATTTTATATTCAAATGTATTTTGAAGCCATATTTATTTGAAATACTAACAACAAAATACCTCAGCGTCAGGTATTTGAAATACCAATTACAAATTACATTTTTAAGAAGTAATTGAATTACAAATACTAAATACGTATTTGTATTTCAATTACGTATTTTAATTACAAGTAATTCAAATACTGCCCAACCCTGCTTGTAGCTTCATACCTAAATTGCGAAGTGACCCATCTAAATTCATCAATAGTATTTTTAAACTTTTGGTTAGGTAATTTATCTTACTTGTTTTCTCTGTTAGCCATGTTCATTTATTAACGGCAGTACGGGTCGATAGAAGGTGAAGCCACGGTTGCCGAGGTCGTTTCGTGGATAGTGACCATTCATACACCCCTCCATGCCTCGGAAAGCACGTTAAACCGATGGCTGTCATTCGTAGATCTTTGACAGTCGTTACGGGTAGTCAGAACCTCAATAGTCTGACAACAGTCTTACCAAGGGGTACTGTGTTACCCAGTAACTGGATTCTGGAGGTCAGATAGGCAGTCGCTCCATGTAAAATACTGTATTCGGCTGTATCTGCGTAGAATCGAAGCCTGCCCCAACATATTTGAGAAAAGGCTAGGCAGATGATTTGTAAAACCCCGTCTTTAGGCTACGTTCTAACATACTATGCGTTTTATGCACAAAGCATAAAGCTTATTTTCGCTGATCAGTGACTGCGCGGTTGCTGCTCGAAGGCTGCGCGCGGATGCGGTGTTTGTAGGAGGATTTCAAAATAAGCTTTATGTAATTAGCATAGGACTCAAAATTGCAATAACCTTTGGGAATACACGCGCTTAAAACGCGTATGTCGGAATGTGGCCTTACCCTAACTTTGTTCTGGGAAATCACTTTTTTTTCACGTCTGCATCGACCCGAATACCTCCAATTATTGCAGTATACCTACTACACATATTCTCCTCTTTTAATTACAGGGCTGCCTGAACCCAGTGAAGGTGATAATTCCAGAAGGTTCCATACTAGATCCGTCAGAGGACGCCGCAGTCGTCGGCGGTAACGTGCTCACATCACAGAGAATTGTAGATGTTGTACTAAAGGCATTCCAGGTACGTTAATTTAGAAGTAAATGAGTTGATCGTTTTTCATGAAAAACATGCGACCCCATGACCCCCAGACCCCAGTGTAATCTACTGATGGTGGTACCGAAAGGTTTTTTTTAATCCACTACTGCGAAGCTCTTGACCCGCATCTCACCTGATGGTAAGTGATGATCAGGCCGAAGGTGGAAGCGAGCTTCACCCGGAATCCTCAACCACAGAGGAACTGGCCATCTTACTACTAACTGCCGAAACACAACAATGCTGTTATCATTGTTGAGCATAATACATCAAACACATTGTCAAAGAACAGAAATATCGATTGATTCAGAAAGTGGTACTTCTGGACACAGCTCGCATTGTGAGGAGGTTCCTCTCTCAGGAGCCCTGACCGCCGATAGCTTGGACCCTGTACCCGATACCGGTGGGCTAACTTCAATTTTTAGGGTTCCGTACCTTAAAAGGAAAAAACGCAACCCTTATAGGATCACTTCGTTGTCCGTCCATCAGTCTGTCAAGACCCTTTTTCTCAGGAACGCGTGGGGGTATCAAGTTGAAATTAATATGTCTATGGTCCCTTGGAGCTTTAAAAAATCAAGCTTCTAAGTCAACGCATTAAAAAATTACGGCCAATTTTGATACTCGCAAATAAATCAAAACCTGCAGGGTACTTCGCGTTGACCTAGAATCATGAAATCAAGAAAGCAGCAAGATCTTACAGCAAATGTAAAGGAAAAATAGTTCGAAAATCGTTAATTTGTAGTTTTAAAACAAAAAATAAATGCGGTTACAAACTAAACATTTGCAGAGAATTGACCGTGACGTATATCGATGTATGGGAGAACATGTTTTTCAAACACAATGTTACAAGTTTGTTTTTGCGATAAATTCATTCCAAATAAGGAACAAGTCATTGTGTTTATTTTTTATTTTTAAATGTTTTTATTCTAATATAAAAAAAAAAATGTAATGTAATGTGTGTTTTTATAAATAATAATGTAATCTCGTCTTTATCGCTTTTATTTTACGACATTAACGTGTTATTTTTGCCGTCGCTTTTTTTCTCAGGTGTGTGCAGCGTCTCAAGGTTGCATGAACAACCTAACGTTGGGAGAAGAAGATTGGGGCTATTATGAAACGGTTGCGGGCGGCAGTGGTGCTGTAAGTATACATTTGTATTTTTAGAGACTGGAAATATCTCTGATCCAAACAGTATCTCTCTACTTTATATCGAATTAGCTTTTGCCCGCGGCTTCGCCCACGTGGATGCCGGACAATATTCCACGGAAACGTACTACCGATACCGGGATTACATACCTAATAGTCGAGGAAAAGGTCATTGACTCCTTCCGCTGCGCCCGCATTGCCGTAAACCATAATTATTTTGCTACGCGTAATTTTGAATCTGTGCTATCTTTTAAACCATTCATATAAATGAAATGATGTCAAGGCATATTTTAATCTAAATTAAATGCTCAATTTAAGTAATATAGTTTATTGTATAAGGATTAATTTAAAAACGGTCAAAATAGCTTCGGAAATAACGATGAAATTTTTATCAAATTCTGAAAGATAAAATCATCCTTAGAAGAAGTGAAAACCGTTTAAAAATCCGTTCGGCAGTTTTTGAGTTTATCGCTTTCAGAGAGACACACAGACGTGGCAGGGGTACTTTGTTTTATAATATGTAAGGATTCAAATGGCGATTGTTTGTTATGATCCCAGCGTGGTTTACCCAGACTCGATAAATCGAATGAACTCCAAGATTTGCACTAGCCCCTGGAGCCTCATGCTTCATGGTGCTACAGAGGCCATTGCATCAGCGGCGTAGCGTGGGTGTCGGCCGCCCGGGGCGGAAGACAATTTTGCCGCCCTCTTATTTTAGGTATTTCAATTTAATATATACTATATACATTACAAACATTAATTCTAGAGAACTTTCCGGCCTTTCCTAGTAGGAATTGATGACTTTCACCCGTGTTAAACACTCTACTTTTCATTTCGAATGCTAAAAGTTAAAAAAGTTGTAAAAGTTTTAGTTTTTCTAAAATATTAATTGATAATATTAACATGAGTATTCTAGTACCTATTAGTCTTTTTCTAAATTTTAAATATGGAACACACCGCGTCACCGCCGCGGGTCGTCCCGCTTAGGGTCAGTTCACACCAAAACGCGACGCGACGCGACGCTACGCGTACTTTTAAACAAGTATCGAACTTATTTTCCTCACAAAAAGGTATATTTCAGTGCGAGCGTAAACGCGTGTCAGATTACGCTGAGATGCGCGGTGCTGCGCAGCGCGTATACCTCATTGCGTAGTAAATAAATTCGATATTGTATCAGATCTTAAAAAAGTGCGCGTTGCGTCGTGTCTCGGTGTGAGCTGACCCTTAGGATTTTTTTTTATTCACACTGGCTATTAATGCAATGACAAGACTGCAGCATTTTTTTATCAGTATTTTTCTATAAATGGGGTATTACACCATCATATCTACGATCACAGATCCATGATCAAAGACATAACTGAATTGTAAAATAGACATAACATGGGTAATTTGTGAGCTTCGTAGATAGGTATATGACATAATATGATAGTGTAATATTCCTCAAGGGGGATATACTCATTGCAAATGTCTATTTTACAATTCCATTAGATCTTCGATCACAGATCTATGACCACAGACTAGACAGTGTAATACCACCTTAGTAAAAATTTTCGTAGCCGACTACCTAACCAAATAAAGTTCTATTTTTAAAATTCATTCCCGCCCTAGAGAGGGAAGTAATTACTATGAGTCTTTACCACCCAAGGGTGGGGATTAGCGTCTTCCACCCGCTACTTGGATCAAACAAACAATACCTTCCGAGTATGAGAAATGAAAAATATTTTATTTGCCGCCCTTCTAAGGGTGGCGCCTGGGGCGGTCCGCCCCTCCGCCCCCCCCCCCCCCCCCCCCTTCGCTACGCCACTGCATTGCATATCAAGGAGTAGACCGGGAGACGGTAATGGTAGGGAAGACGTGCCCTTAGGATAGGGAAGGATTTGCGAGCTGTATCAGATATCCCTCCTTTTTGGAAATGGTTTTCACAATGGGAAACTAAATTGTGAACGCAGTTTATAGCGTTTGCATGTTTATACGCTTTGACTTTACATACCCTGTGGTGTTTCGATAGTTTTTAGCCGTATTATTAATTTACTAAATCGTCCTCAGGGTCCCGGCTGGCACGGTTGTGGTGGTGTGCACACGCACATGACGAACACTCGTATCACCGACGTTGAGATCGTTGAGCGACGCTACCCTATGCTTGTTACCAAGTTCTCGCTAAGACCCGGCTCCGGTGGCAAAGGTATGTTCAAGATGAAAGAAGTCACAGTATTTCTATTTTCATAATGTCCCTCGGGAATCATCGCATTTCCGAATACAAACGAATGCTAATTTCCATGTCCATCAATTATTAGATTTATCGTGTATAATAATTTGAATTCAGAACTAAGTACTTTATTGTTGTTTTGTTTTAATTTCCGTGTGAACTATATAGAGCTGTACAACTATTTTCTTATCTGTCGTGCCTGCGACTTTAGCGGCTTTTCTCCCATTTTTAAAATAAATTACAATAAGTTAAAAGAGTATTAACAACTCTATATACTTCCAAGTCGATTGAGAGTGTCCGGTCTGCACCAAGTGCAAAGGGGAACTGATAGAAAAATACTGTACATTCCCGGACTGTGACCCTGAGGCCTAAAACATCAAAACAATGATGAGTCAAAGAAAAAGTTTTTATGCAGTTTTGAGGCCGACATACTGGCCATCAATATGGTGTCGTTATTGTTCCGAATTTGAATTCACGACCATTTAAAAAGTTAAAGATTTCTATACAAAACGTACAGGGTGGCTTGATTTAGGGATTCAGGAGTGTATTATTTATTAAACTTTTCACATTCAAAAAGGTACAAAGGGCGGACTTAATGCCTTAGGCATTCTCTACCAGTCAACAAAGGGTGATGAAAAGATTGGATGGCAGGTGCTCTGTTTGAGAGGAACACAGATTATTAGTAGGCTGTTTTTCCCTCTTTCACTATTGTGTGGGGGGTATTCTTCAGTCTGACCTATAGACCTACAAGCTTACCAGTCGAAACCGAAGCTAGAGCAAGACAATTCTGTACTGGGCCCATTGAGAACAAGGCAAATATATTATTCTAAGTCTGTTTGAAGAGAACTTCGTCGACTCATACTCGACTCAGGTCGCCATGACAACGGCCGCAGCCGCGCCCCCTAAATGATATTCTTAGTTGCAAGCAAGGAGCTTTAATATATCTGGAGTGTTTTTAGGGCTAAGTCTCAGCTGTCCGTCCGTCCGTCTGTCTGTCTGTCTGTCAGCGGGCTGTATCTCATGAACCGTAATAGGTAGTTAGTTGAAATTTTCACAGATTGTGTATTTCTATTGCCGCTATAACAACAAATAATAACATAACATTCACGAAACGTGTTTTTTTCGGCGGCTCGCACTTGGCCGGTTTTTGTCTTTTAAATTGTAAATAGAAATAAACTTTAAACGTTGGACAAAAAGTTTCTTTTGCATTATTAATGGACGTACGTAAAGTACGGTCTTGAAAAGTAGAACTCTTGTTCCTCTCCTGAATTCTCAAGTACTCACAGTAATTTGTGAAAATAAGGTACAGTACGATTATGTTAACATTAGAGCAGTGTGATCGTCGGACTGCCGAGTAATAAGTCTCGAGTTTGAACCCAAGCCCTGAGTTTTAAAGCCGCCTATGGTCCTCTGACGTGGCTTCACATGCCGTCGAGAAATATCTCTCAGACATGCCGATTTCTTCACGATGTTTTCCTTCACAGTTTTTGAAGCAAGTGATAATTATACAATACGCACATGAATCTGAAAAGTCAGAGGTGCCTTGGCAGGTTAGTCACTAACCACACGAAAAGAATAAGAGAAAGAAGAACATTCTGAAATGGATATCGTCTACCTATACTCCATTTAAAATAAGATTAGACATTTAACTAAACCTTTTTTACAGTCCGTTCAACCGATTTTGACTTCTATTGCGTTGGTGGCATGACAAATGGCAGCTGCAGTAAACAGTTGGTTTGTAATCACTTTTTTGCTTTTAATGCCATCCTTATGCCTGTGCAATGGAAGTCAAAATCGGTTGAACGGACTGTAAAAAAGGTTTGTTTAAATGTCTAAACTTATTTCAAACGGAGTATAGGACTGTCTAAGTACATATAATATAAATATTAGGATTCTCTTAGTAAAATATACATTATTTTTACAGGTCGTTGGAACGGCGGCGATGGCGTGTCTAGAGAGCTAGTATTCCGCCGCAGCGTGCAGCTGTCCGTGCTAACAGAACGAAGATCCTTCCAGCCTTATGGCATGAATGGTAAATACCCAATTATAACATTAAAAGTCTATAGGCACAGAATAGTACAGAAGACGCACTCCGCATTTTAGGTATGAGGTTACAAGTACGCGGCGGGCCCGACTTGTCGGGCCAATTCTAGACCAATGAGGCAGTCTAGAATTTTAATACGACTCTAAACTATAAACACTTTTTTCATATTTTTCTTATAGTTTTTATTTTTCACTTTTTAGTTGTGGTTGGTACACACGGCTACACATCAACCTATACAAAACCAGTTTATGTTGATCTCGTATTGTATAGGATTTCGGTACAATGCGAGGTCAGTTTATACTGGAAATGTATAACTTGATGTGTAGCCGTGTGTACCTACCCCGCATAAAGTGTACAACTACCTGCTATGTAAATTACAGTGACAGGTACTTATTATAATATCATCCACATAGATTAAGTGTGAAAAATACGTATTATTGAAGCTAACTCAAAAAGTAACTTAACTAAAACACTAAATAATCACGTTTGCCGTGAAAGATTCCGTTTCTAGAATTTTTTGTCAAGCTGCAAATAGAAAAGAGTACCTCTTTACTAATGAATCAATCAATCTGCCTAGCCTTTTCCCAACTATGTTGGGGTCGGCTTCTAGTCTAACCGGATGTAGCTGAATATCAGTATTTTACATGGAGCGACTGCCTATCTGACCTCCACATTTTTTTTTTCTTTATGGCATCTCATAGCTGGCCTCTGAGGCCATGACTATTTAACCGGGCAAACCTGTGGGTGCCTTAAGCTGCTACACTCAAAGCCTCCAGCCAGGGACTTACAAACTAAAACTTATAAACTAGGTGAACGCTCGCTAAGGGCACCCCCTGTGGGGTACGAACCTCGGGTTAGGGCGTCAACCGGAGGGAGGACATCAAAGATGGGACGGGCTGGATCAAAGTTTTGATCATGATTATTAATCGGGGAATTTAAAGCTACCTGCTGACCTCCACAACCCAGTTACTGGGTAACACGATACCCCTTGGCAAGACTAGTTGTTAGAATACCCGTAACAACTGTCAAAGATCTACGAACGACAGCCGGGACCATTGGCTTAACGTGCTTTCCTAGGCACGCAGGGGGTCTCGATATGTAATGGATGGTCTCCATCCACGAACCCACCGCGGTGTAGCTTAACCTTCGATGGATTCGTACGGCTATCATTTAGCAGATATTAACCTGTTGTCATTTTTCTAATAAATGTGAGTATGTTATTTACAGGCGGAGAATCAGGGGAGCGAGGGCTGAACCTATTGCAGCGCGTAGACGGACGAGTCATCAACTTAGGAGGGAAAGCGTCCGTACAAGCGTTCCCAGGGGTGAGTGACTTTGTTACAGTTTACTATTTAATCATAGCAAGCAGGACCGATAGACATCAAAAAAGTTTTTGTGAAAACTGCCCATATTCTTGCTGTCTGTACTTTTTTTCAACATCTGAAGATTAAGGAAAGAAAAATATTTTAGTTAGGACACGCACAGGAAATACAAACAGTAATAAAAACTAACAACATTTTACGAATAAACAAAAAAAAAATGTATTAACGAGCGAGGCCTAAAATGCTCCTATGTCAGCATCATTATCATTTCAGCTGAAAGACGTCCACTGCTGGATATAGGCCTCCCCCAAGCACCGTCACTTCGACCGATTCTGTACTTTCCGCATCCAGCGGATTCCTGCGGCCTTATGTTAGCATATGCAGCGATATCTAAAATTAAAAAAAAACCGCATCGCTGGTATTCTGATGCCCGCTGTGATAAAAATGCGTATCAAAAGATCTTAAAAGGTTAAAAACATTCTCCTAAGACCGTTATCCTGTAGCTACAACAGTTAGCCCACGTTTGCACGCACGTAATAAAATCGCGGCGATTTTTTTTTCGTGCACTTTATTTTCAACGCTCTGCTTAGCGCCGAGAGTTGAAAATCCAACAGTGTGTTTTTTCAACGCGCTGGGACGAGAGTGCGTGCCAGCGCGTTGGATTCTCAACGCTCGGCTTAACACCGAGAGTTGAAAAAATCCGCCGCGATTTTATTAAGTCTGTAGAAATAAGCCGAGTTGACCAATTCTACTTGAGTCGGAAATATGCTTAATAAAATAGCGGCGGGAATTTATCGCGCATTCTGCATTCCTTATAAAGTAACTTTTCATCGTAAGTGATATTTTTCAGTGCTGAGTTTTTTACGGTCAATATGAGACGACATCTTAAACTTTTTTGCTCCTTGCTGCAGATTTTCTTTCGATTTCTGATACTGCCGTAGTTAATGTATTTGCCACTGAACTTTTGAGGTTCATTGCTTTCCTTATGATGCGCGCCTACTTTAATTGAGACTTTAGAATACAGTGCGCGATAAAATCCCGCCACGATTTTATTACGTCCGTGCGAACGTCGGCTAAAGGTAGCTGCCCTTACTGCCGCATCTTAAAAATCCACCCTGTATACAGGGTATACTTTTTGACATAAAACTTGGTCTTATTTACAGGATAAATACGTAATGAACTCCCCCGCTGGTGGTGGCTATGGCCTGCCTACCGACGAGTCACAAGCAGACGAACAGTCGAACAAGCAAGCGAGCGCCTTTTTGGAGAGAGGCAGCGTGTTTGAGTACAGGAGCGCGCAGGAGTCCGTGTAACGTTACCGCTGTAAACTGTAATAATCAGAGATCGGAATAGAGAGAGTATATTAACCTTAGTAAGTAGCATAGAGTGCAGGAGGAAAGCATAGAGTGGAGGAGCTCGTGGCACGGGGCGATCCATCAGGTTAAGCTACGCCTGCCAGGGTTGGTCCGTGGATCGGTGACCATTTCTACATACCGAGACTCCTCCGTGCCTCGGAAAGCACGTTAAGCCGTTAGTCCCGGCTGTCATTTGTGGATCGTTGACAGTCGTTACGGGTCGTAAGAAGCCCGAAAGTCTGACAACCAGTTTTATCAAGGGGTATCGTATTACCCAGTTACTGGGTTGTGGAGATCAGATAGGCAGTAGCTTCATGTAAAATGCTGGTATTCAGCTGCATCCGGTCAGACTGGAACCCGACCCCAACATAGTTGGGAAAAGGCTAAGCAGATTGATTGAAGTATTATAGAGTGGAAAATACTTCCTTCTAAAATCCTAGAATGATAGTCATAACGTTTTCATCACCAGATTTTTGCCCGCGGGTTCACGTGGTGGTAGTGGCAAATTATCCGATGGGCACATACCGCCGGGATAAAAGTATCCTATAATCCAGGTTATAAACTATCTGTGCACCAAATTTCATTCAAATCCGTTCAGCCGTTTTTGCGTCAGTGAGTAAAAAACATCCAAACTTTGACATTTATAATATACTAGCTGACCCTGCAAACGTTGTTTTGCCATATAAATGTTTGGGGTGGACCATCTTTATCACTGACTACCCTACCTACCCTACCTACCTTACCTACCCTACCTACCCTACCTACCCTACCTACCCTACCTACCCTATCTTTCAAGTTGGATCAAACTGCATACGGTGTGCAAATTTGATTAAAATCGGTTGAGTAGTTTAGGAGTCCATCGCGAACAAACAACGTGACACGTAATTTATATATATTAAGATAATAGGATTTATCGCTCTTTGAATACATTCGTAACAAATTATTATTTCAAAGAATCTTATTACGGTTTTAGTTACCAATGTGTTCCAAGTCCAATAAATAATTATTCGTGATTGTTAAATCCTGCAATGGTGCCGATTCCCTTGTTCACAAACTAAACTAAATTTAAGTTCAGTGCATCTTTTTCTTTCTATTTCATTAAGAAATGGACAGAAGATAAATTTTAGTTTAGTCCTGTCAAATTAATCAGCACCTGTCACTCTTCATACATGTTTAGACGTGATTAAAAACTTGCTAACTAAAATTACGTCAATTTACGTCAAGCGCTGATTAATTTGACAGGACTAAACTAAAATTTATCTTCCGTCCTTTTCTTAATGAAATAGAAAGAAAAAGATGTACTGAACTTAAATTTAGTTTAGTTTGTGAACAAGGGAATCGGCATCAATATCACGATTATTATTCCAGGTTTTCGGAAGGCGGTATCATTAACTCTATGTTACTTCCTTGAAGTTTAGCCAAATGTACTGTACCATCACGAAAACACATAACTAACCACTTTGAAAACAAAATCCCGTGCACACGATGACCACATCTGTTACCGCCCCGGTTCTATACCGGCGAGCGCTGCAAGCAGAAATAGTCCTTACGGTGGTTAGTTACGGCTTTCCGCGATGGTACCTATTCCGATCTCTGGTAGTTATAGTCAAAGAAATAGTATATTATATCAGGCTGTTAACAAAGGCCATTGTTTTAGAAAAAGTTCGGCTTTGTTCGGCCCGTGTGGTAGTCTCTTTCTAAAGTTCGATGTGTTGTATAACGTCAGGGCTATGGTTGGTCAGATTTAAAATGTAACGTAATGATAGCCATAAGCCTCGTATCCACTAGGCAACAATTGACGCTCAACATGTTCGGCAACGTTGCAAACAGCTCGCGACGTTGCCAGCTGGCGCGCAATATGTCGAGCGGCTTGTTGTTTGTTTCCGTGCAACATGTTGTTGAGCATCAAATCCATTATCGGAGATCATTGAATACATATTTTTTATTTTGTAAGTAATTTCTAACCCACCAACGTGGTTTTTTTCTTTTTGATGAATTTTGCTATAAAATTATAACCACCGTCGCTAAAATCAACACTAGTTCCTCTGGCGACATATTGTCAACGACAGATCATGCGTAGACAGACAACGTTGCTAAACAAAAGTTCCGCGCTAACTTTCAACATGTTGTGCAACATGTCGCGCGCCAAATGTTGCCTAGTGGGTACAAGGCTATACATGTTACAATATACTTGCGCAAGTTTAGACTTGCACAAGTCTGCGTGACACCAAATGGCTCGGATACTTGTGCTAATTCATCCCACACACGTTAATGTATACTTTGTACCTCAAACCAAATAAAAAACCAAGACAGAGCGCTGCGCAGGGCCGGCCCGTTCATATAGGCGAACTAGGCGACGGCCTAGGGCGCTCGTATTAGGGGGGCGGCAATCGGCGGCGTCGAAATTAAAAAATAATACTGTACCTACATTAATTTTTATTTACCTACAACTTGAAAATACTCCCAATCTTTCACCAATTTTTCTACCAAAATGCGCTCATGGACATTTACGAAACCATCGGTACGGAAATCAAAAGCGAGTTTAGTTGATAGCCTGAACTCGACCCATTGCAAAAAAAACCGCGATTTAAAATTGATTGCTTCTCTTGTTGTATGTTATAATGTTTTGTTCAAAATTTATTTGACTATTATAGTTTGACCGCGATCGTTGTACCGATCGCGCCTGAGAGATATTTCTCGACGGCATGTGAAGCCAAGTCATAGGCCCATGGATGGCTTTAAAACTCTGACACCAGGTTAGCCACTAACCACACGAAAAAGAAAGAACATAGTTTTATTTTGTCACGAATTTTCTTAAAAGGGCGCCGTTCCAGCCTTTCGCCTAGGGCGCCAGGAATTTTCGGGCCGGCGCTGGCGCTGCGAACGATACAGTGAAGCTTGCCAAAACTACACCTCCGCTCTGTGCATACACGCACACATTTACAAAAGAACTACAATCGAACTACACCTCACTAAGTGCATACACGTTTACGAAACCGGCCTCACGTCACTGTCGACAGCGCTGTCTTGGTTTGACTTGTACAAGTCCAATTTTGCGCAAGTATATAGTAACGTGTGTCGCCTGCATTAGGTTATATTTTAAAGCTAGCCAGCAAACTTTTATCTTCGAAAATATAGCTATTTTATTCAAACAATTAACTTCGAAAAATAGTACAATAATGTGGTAAGTTTATGTATAATCTATGCATTTAACTCGGTGCAGTTTTTAATCATAAAATCAAATAAGCGTATACAATATTTCTAAATAATTAAATCAGTTATTTTTAAATTACTAGGGGGCTATAGGGAAGTGAAAACGTTATCATTGTTCGAGTGCGAGAAAGAGATACAGCTATGCAGGACTAATAGCGCCATCCCTTTCTCACAATAGAACAATGATGGTTACTTTGGCCCATCTTTTATTTGCATTATTCTAAGCTTTAAATGAGTCAATAAGTACAATAATAAAACAAAAAATGTATGTATAATCTTTATATTTACAAGTTATCATGTTGTTATTATTATATACATTGTTTTTATATATTTTACAAGTTATTTTATTCATATTAAATTGTTATTACAGTAATTTTATGTCTTTAATTTTGGAAATACATTATACAATATTATTATACGAGTATATGTAATCAATGTTATAATTCTGAGGGAATAATGGAATTTATCTTATACTTAATAGAAATATTTGAAAAATGCATTTTTAATATCATAGTAATTTTAAAAGCTTTATTAAAAGTTTTAAATAGTGAAGAGGATTTGATTATATTGAATAAATAGATTAATATTTAGGAATAAAACTAGATAACAATTTTGACTACATTATTTTATAAATTATGTAATTTAAATAACATCATTTTTTCAGAGGTACTGAATACTTAAATAATTCAGTAATAATTATTTTAAATGCTCTGAGATCCTAAATCTTTAATACATTTTACAGTTTTTTTTTTTTTTACAATTTTCATTAAAAATATTTTTTAATTTTTTATGGAGACAGAAAAATTTAACACTCGTCAGAAACACATTTTTTAAATTTTTAGGAATATTTAAAAGTATCACATTTTTTTGCGAAGTTCAACACTTAACATTTCATTGGGTTAATTTTACTGGTACACATGGCTATACATTTCCAGTATAGGCTGACCTTGCATTGTACAGAAATCCTATATAATGCGATATCAGCATAAACTGGAAATGTATAGCTTGATGTGTAGCCGTATGTACTATCGAAGAAACGCATATCTAAGCAGTTTGAAAACAAAATCCCGTGCACACGACCCTTTTTTTCGTAGTTAAGCGTTACTATAGCGGTCGAGCGCTGCAAGCAGAAATAGTCCTTACGGTGTATAGATATGCGTTTCTTCGATGGTACAATACGGCCGATGGATCATCGGCCGGTCTGAACATAGACTCTCTGAACTTTCGCGCATCACTCACACTCGCCTCATTTCACCATTTGGTCCAAAAAAAAAAAAATTGCGCAACCTTCTGCCAAAGTTCGGACCAGCCATGATTCATCGGCTGTCATTTCAAATTCTTCACGAGACACTCAACATTTTTATATTTATTCTAAAGAGATATTCAACCTTTTAACATCGTCCAGCGCAACTCAACCTTTTTCCACTGCATTTTTAAATTAAACGATACAGAGGTTGTCAAAATGTTATATATTAGGCAGAAAAGCTGACAATTTTTTTAAACATTATTCAGAGGCAATCAATATTCGCACATTCTTTAGAGATACACAACATTTTCACATTTTTACGTTGAACGTTTACCAAAGACTCTACAGTCTTTAGATGGTAAACCGATCTCCATTAAAGTGGAGATACCGCGCCAGCTGTCAGGCATGATCTCCGGCTGCTGCTAACGCCTCCCTGTTACACGGAATATTTTTTATTGTACACTAAAGGAAAAGCAAAAGGATACTATGGTTACATTAAGTTAAAAAGAGTATTAATAACTCTATATCGTCGTTGACGAGTGAAAACCTCGTAAGTTGAATACTTACCAAAAACACTTTTTAATGTAATAAGAAAACCTCGCAACGCACATTTCTAGCTCACCTATAATTCGAATGTTCGATTGTAGCGCCATCTCTCGCGCTCAATGAAAACCTCGTAAGTACTAGATGTCCGCCATTAAAGAGGGATAAACTCGGCAAGACGGCTGACGTGTGAATTCTTGCTCTTTAATTTGAAAAACTTTGTTCAAAGTGGTCAAGTATTAACGACAAACATCTTGATTATTTTCTAGGAAAACCTCGTAAGTCGCATTTGACTCAGAATTAGGATGCGCACTAAGATATTGGTTACATACATTAATAACTAATGGTCTTTGTAATAAACACCCAAAAACGGAAAAAGGTTTCATACAAAAATATTCAGGAGACGGTTTTTTGACTCTCCTAAACAATTTTGTTTTCGATACTCCCGAGGTTTTCACTCGTCAACGACGATATACTTCCAAGTCGATTGAGAGCATCCGGTCTGCACCAAGTGCAAAGGGTAACTGATAGAAATCCGACGACTGACGAAACACGAGGTTTGCCGAGGGACATTAAGAACATAGTTTGTCTGTAAATACCTGTTCTCATAAGCCCAGAAGCCGTGCAGCTCCAGCAGTATGGACACAGCAGTATGACCGTGACCACTGCGTATGAGGTCTTGAAGAGTTATTCTAGAGGGATCTTCTGGTCTTATCATGTCGAAGATCTCGTCTTTCACGTCATCGAAGTTGACTGGGTCGGCACCGTGAGCTATCATTTGTTCTTGGATTGCCTGGGGAAGGAAGCGAATTGTTAGTTAGGAGTTTTAAAAAAAATGTATCAAGCATATATATTCAGCAGGTGCCTAAATCCGGCCAGAGCCTAAATCCGGTAGGTTCCTAATTTCGGCATGTACCTAAATCCAGCTAGACCCTAATTCCAGCAGAATCTGAAATCCGGCCCTGTCCCAAAATCTCAGCTTCTTCTTTTTGTGTGGTTAGTGACGTGTCAGTTATAAAGCCGCCCATGGGCCTCTGACTTAGCTTCACATGCCGTCGAGAAATATCTATCAGACATGCCAGTTTCCTCACGATGTTTCCCTTCACCGTTTTTGAAGCAAGTTATAACTATACAATACGCACATGAATCCGAAAAGTCAGCACCACACCAGCAGAAGAACGCAGTCTCACCTTGCAGAAGTAATTAAGTGGTAACGCTTCGAGATAGCCCACGCAGTTGACGTCCAGTACGCTGAAGAAATACACGAGTGCCGTCGGCTGCTTTCTGTTCTCTAGTGCCAGTACCAACTCTAGGTACGACGTGTAACCATATAACCAGTAGGTGCCTATATCCGGCCGGTACCTATATCCAGCAGCTGCTTATATTCGGCCAAACCCTAATTACAGCAGGAGCCCGGCGGCTGCCTAAATCCAGTCGACGCCTAATACCGGCCAGCGCCCTAATTCCAGCAGGTGCCTATATCCAGTAGAACTTACCTTGAAGAAGTAATTAAGCGTGAAAGCGTCGAGGTAGCCCACGCAGTTGATGTCCAGGACCCTGAAGAGATACGCGAGCGCCGCTGGCTGCTTCCTGTTCTCTAGAGCTAGCACCAGGTCTAGGTACGTCTTGTAGTCCATCTCGCCGTCATAGGTGAGGCATTGCTGGAAGACTCTTTGGAGGAAGGCTCGGGTTAGCGTGCCTGAGCCGTAGCTGTGGGAGAGAAGCAAAGGTAAGGTTTTAACTAGAGATGGGCCGAATGTGGTTTGAACCGATCCGAACTTCGGCCGAACATTCGGTTATAATGAAAAGTTCGGCCGAATATTCGGTTAAAATGAAAAATTCGGCTGAACTTCGGTTCAATATTGCGCGCTTTCTCGAGAGCGACACGTCGTGACTTGTTTACGCATTTATTTCAATGAGGTTAAAAACAAACTGAACTCATAGCAGATGGCAGCACAGTTGTACGTCTTTATAAACCGCCATTGTTGAGTTTGTTTACTTTTGTGTCGATCACAAATTATACGAAAACCAGATAAATATGTATGAGACTTGGAGTGTAGCACTATTATTAGACGAGGTAAGGACAGGGGAAGCGTCTACCACTGGTAAAAAAGCAGCTTTAGTGGAAAAGTCAATAAATTATGAACGTTTTATAATTTATAGGTTATTTTGTGTTTGTTGACTTTCAGTTCGTTTTTTGTTAAAGACTGGAGGGTTACGATAGAACTAACCTAACCTGTAGGTACCCTAATTGCGTAACTTAGTTTCGAAAACAATTTTGCCTAATTTGTTTCATTTTGACAGTTCAACAACATTCATTGCGTTATTTACGTTGTTGAGCAGATATTTTTTTCCACCTTATGAAGCAATGGATTAGCAATCTGTTTCAAATCGAAACAGATTGTGTTGTATTATGCAATTAGGGTACTGATCAGAGTTGAAAACCAACTTGGGCTTGATCTTCCCGACTGAAAAACCTCAGAGATAGCACTTCTAGCACTGATCTAATATGATAATATAAACACACACATACTTTACTATAATTTACATAATATCACATCACAAGTGCCTGTATGTAATGAAAACAGACTTAGTTCTCTTGGGAGCATCACCTATAAGCCACTTTCTCCCATAAAAGGCTTAAAGGATAGCACATTGTTTCAGCGAAATATCGTATTCCAATTTTTTTTCGGAGAACTTTCTCTCACTCTTTTTTTCTTATAACATCTTTGGCAAATACATGGGGCCCCGTATTTTTCAATAAACTGGGCTCAATAATTAATTATGCGTAAAAGAAGTCGCTTGTTTACAAAAAATGTATGGCTAGCTGTCAAATTATAATACGCTGGAGATCAGCGCCATCTGAAGTGATCAAGTGGCAGTTTTTAACCCCATCATTGCTAGATGTATCCCACCCGCACACCGCGTGGCCTAATAAGTAGAAAAGATTTTCAAGACTAATAAGAAGAATTGATTTAATTTAAGGTTTTTATAATGTTCCGAACTAAAATAAATGACCATGAGTGAGTAAAAGACATAAATTTATTTTCCAAATTTCAGTCAAAATAGTGCAAGTAGGTATTATTTTTCTTGTGCCGAATGTTCGGTGTTCGGCAGCTTGAATCGAACTTCGGCATTCGGCCGAAATTCGGTTCAGATGAACGAAACGAATTCGGTTGAACCGAATGTGAACCGAATTTCGGCCCATCTCTAGTTTTAACTGAATCTTGAAATAATAATTTTTTTTTTTTCACCAAAAGCCTTAAAGCCACCAAAGGCTTAATACAAAGGTCAATGTTTAAATACCCCCAAACTAGGTGTAAGTTCCTGTGACTTAGGAGTCAGTGATACTCCATAGCAAGAAAGCCATAATGTTTATAGTAATTTGGAAAAAATAACAATAATTGTTCCGTGATAAAATAAAAATTTCGAAGTTATTTATTAAAACTTTTGTCTACCTATGACGTCACTTCGTAACGGTCAAACTCAAAGCATTTATTTCAAATAAACCAATTACAGGTACTTTTGAATTGTCAAGGGGTCGGTCAGTCAGAAAAATGAAGCTAGTTGCCCATTCCAAAGCGTAGTAGGTACCTATGGAGAAGAACGGGCAAGAAACTCCACGGACACTCTTTTAAATCAAAATATTGTTACAAAATATTGGTTACATCATTCGTGTTGAATTTATACATGTGAGAATAATGTAGAAAGACGTGCACGTTAAAAGCGTCCGTAATAAAAATATAATAACAATTCAAAAATTAAAATAAACCGTGGCAGCTAAGAGATGACCAGTCTCTACTGACGGCGCCCATTCACGAACATGACGCATGGATCAGCACCATTTAGCTCAACCATTTTGAAGGGAACTTAACTTGGTCAACGACGGCCATCTCGAAATGAACGGCTAGCAGCTTTATATCACCTGTTAATATTGTTGTACTGACCTTAAGTGGGCGCTTGTGATAACGGCGACTTACCCAGCCAATTCGTTGATGCTCAGCATGCCGTTATGATCTCTGTCTAGGTTGAGGTACTGTCCGTATACCCGCAGAGCTGACGCAGCACTGAACCAGTTCTGTTCTTGAAGCTCCATTGGCAGGTCTTCCTCTCGCAGCTAAGTAAAAAATTAAAAGGTTTTGACAGTCGTTAATAAAAGCCGTTAAACTAAAATGCACCTATTGCACGTTGTAGAAGCAACCGAAAAGTTACTGGCTGTCATATACCTACTTTTAGTTAAAGCAATGACGCGTAAAATTTTATCGGAGAGGCAACCGGATGACGAGTGGTAATATGGGTCTTGGAAGTGATACCGAACCCTCCCGTACCGTCCGAATGGACGGGGGCGGAGATATGGGGCATGGGGGCCTATCATGTTATTTTTTGACATGGCATTCAAAATGTAAGCACTATTGTTGTCAAGGAATGTGTGTATCAATGCCATCCGGTTGCCACCCCCCAACATCGTTATAATTAAAATAATGTACAAAATTCTTGAAACTCCTTACCGATGATTTATCACCGAAAATGAGGGTTAATTTTATCAAAACCAGAGGGCATTGATACACACAAATTCCTTGCACATAAAAGAGCTTAAATTTTTAATAACATGTCAAAAAAGAAATTGGCCCCCGTTCCCCTTATCTCCGCCCCTGTTCATTTGGGGTCCATTCGGACGGTACGGGGGGGTTCGGTATCACTTCAATACCTAGATTACCACTCGCCATCCGATTGCCTCTCCGATAAAATTTTACGTGCCATTGCCTTGAATATTACATTTCCTAGATGCTTTGGCCATTTTCGGAATTACAGAAACATGTTAGCTACCCCCACAGAGCACGAAATCGCCACATCGGCAGCGACTAAAGACGCTTTTAAACGGTAGCGTTCTCCGACACGCTGGTTTGTATGAAAAGTGTTCACAGTATCTTTTGTGAGACATCTTCGTGCATTGTGGCTTGCCTCATCCCCAAAGTTTTCTTTTGAATTTGCACCATGGATTAATTTGCAGCAACTGTACTTGTAGTGTAAAATAATGTCCACTAACAAAGGTAGTGTAATAATAATAGGAAGAGTAAATGATGTCATACTTTAGTTAAAAGGTAGAGCACATTATAAACCGCAAATTATGTCAGCAACTTCCAATTTGACAAACATACACTGTACTCTTTCTCACCTCCAACAAATCATCCAAGAAAGAGCAGGACAGCACGTCCCTAATCCTGACCCTCCCAACCCTAAGAGGGTCTAGGAAGAACAGGAACTTCCGAGCAGCTGTGCACACGTAGAACGAACTGAAGGATGAGTCCAGACCGTCAAGTGCTGCGAGAGAGGGCACTAGTTCTGCTATGTAGCTTTCTAGGTCCTGGAAGGAAGTGGTAAATTACCTTTATCTATTCAGTTACCAAGGTATGATTGAGGGGAAACTTTTGATCAAAAACTTTGAAAGGATTTTAGATTTAAACCCCCAGTTGACAAGATAAATTGATAGGGTTATGGATGTTAGCTGTTCAAAAGATTAAGCAAAAAGGTAAAAAGACAATAACTGAAACTGGAGGTACAGTACAGTCGTCACACATGAATAGCATTATCAGCCTATAATGTTCCCACTGTTGGGACACAGGCCTCCTTTCGGTGAGGGCCGTAATCCACCACGCAGGCCCAGTGCAGGTTGGTAGATGTCACATGTCTTCGAATTTTTGGTTCTAGGACATGCCGGTTTCCTCACAATGTTTTCCTTTGCCATTTTGAGAGCAGTGGAGATGAAATTACTTACACAAAGTAAAACTCCTGTCAAGGTTGGAACCTACAACCTGCAACTCATAAGTCGTCACTGGGCCACCACTGCTCCACAAAAGACGCTGTATAAAACCTGAGCCTGCCTGCCACAATTTGTTTGTGGAGATGATTTGAAAAAAAAAAACACTAGCGAAACTGCTGTATAAGATCCAGCAAAAAATAATATTCTAGAAATCATACTCACATGTTCAGTCAGATATCCCTGGCCTGTAACATCATACAAAGACAGTCCGATCCTGGTCTGCTGTAACCAGACACGTCGCATCACATAGTTGAACAGGGAGACAGCGCGCACGCGGCCCAAACCGCCTTCAGCTGCTTGCAGGCGACCGAATACCTCTGCTGTGAAGTATGGCCTGGAACATTGGTTTATCAGTATGTATTATTATCGCAATGCATATGGTAGTCCCATTATATCCTTCATACACACTGCTATGTTTTATATAGGGTGACAGCTGATTTTTTCGCGATTTCAGGTTTGGTCTCATATTAAAAGTTGTTCATAATGATGAGTAAAGTCACGTGTTTAAGTATCGGTCACTAATTACCAGTCACTCTATATTTGGGCCATAAACCTGAAAAGACTCTTCACATCGTCACCACGTAGTCGAAGGAGCTCCACTTTGCAGGGTTACTATTTCTGAATGGTAAAAAAAAGAGAATGGCAATCAATCAACTGAAGTAATTAAAAGTCTTCTTCTTCCTTTAGTGTGGTTAGTAACTAACCTGGTGTCAGAGTTTTAAAGGCGCCCATGGGCCTCTGAGCGCTTTAATGGGCAATGAGGTTAAGTCATTATAAGGATGTTTTCATAGTAATAACTTACTTATATTTAGGCCCCGCTTCTTCCCTAATCTTCCTAAATTGAAAATAGTCAATGATCAGCTCATCGTTATTAGCCGCATTATAACTTCCATTTGTCTTTTCCAACAAGCTCCAGAGATGCTTTAACTCACTGTTATCAAGTAATTCCTTACTCTTCTTCTGTAAGAACTGAGCTCGGGTTTCTTCTCGTAACTTCTGAGCAAGCATATCGTCCGGTCTCGGCAGTTTGAAGTAGAATTTCGGGATGTTCTTGTATGAGTCTTCGTTGCCAGCGAGTTTGGGCTTGTATAGCTGGCGAAAGGTGTCAACTTCTAGTTTTATGCTCTCTTCTTTTGTTATGCTTGTGCCTGTCTCTGTGGGATAAGAATTATGATTAAATATTTGTTGGTAATATGCAGTTTTCGATGGTACCTATAATAAAAGTGATACGTAAATCTCTCTATAGATTCTGTGCTGCTTTTCAACTTTTACATAAAGGATGTTTAAAATATTTAAAAAATTACAGATAGAAAAACAAAGACGACTACCCTACCTACTGTCTACTTCAGAAAAAAAATTAAAATATATTATTTTTATTTTTTTATATAGTGGCGACTACGAGCGTATTAGATTCAAAAGTCTGGACACAACATACACTCTGCACGTATTAGTAATTATTATTACCTATGTGTAGAAAATTATTTTTTTAATTGTAATAAATTTCTTACCATCCAGTTTCTTGATATATCTTCTGAGTCGATCTTTTAACATGTTATTCGCTTTAATTTGATTGTTGTCCACAGGTTTTTGTTCTGTGGTGGTGTTGTTATTCTCAGAGTCTTCATTTTTAGTGTCATTTGCATTAACAGACATGGTTTTATGTAATAACACTGCGACGGTAATAAAATAAAATTCTGTTTACATCGATCGAAACACGGATGCTGTCATTGGGGCGATTCATTGACAGTTGTTTACATTTCATTTGAAGAATACTTCTTGTAAAAACTGTAAAAACTAATAACAGAAAATAAAAACTTTCAAAATAATATGACTGACAAACATTTACATTACATTTTTAATAACAAACGACACAAAATTATAATTAACAATGGTTGAGAATGAGAAAGAATGACACTATGTTTCCAATGTTTATAACGTGAATAGGAACGTAATAAAGTATTAGCTATTCGGCACTAGATGGCACTGTTTAGTTTGAACTATTCGCCTCTAGAGGCGCTGCATTCCAACTAAAAGTCGTTGATGTCTTTTGTATGAGCTAAAATAATTTTGATGAAAATAATTGTGAAATAATACATAAAAACTCGTAAACTCGTCATCATAGTCGGTAAGCCATAAAATTATTTTAGCTCATACAAAAGACATTAATTATTAACATTATTCTTATTTAACTTAGGTTTATAGATATAAACCTAAGATAAATTAAATTGTAGTGGCTTTCAATTCTCACATAAATAACAATAATAATTAAGTATCTTGACCTGGCTCACGAGGTTGTCGGAGCCAGGTCAGGAGCCCTGACCACCGGTAGCTTGGACCCTGTTCCCGATACCGGTGGGCTACTATTTTTTATATTTTTAAATGTTTATGTTTTTTTTGTTTTCATATTAATATTTAAAAATGTAAATAATATGTTTAGAAACGAAATTAAGTACAATACGCGGTAATCAATGTCAAACCGGCCACAGATTGTGGTTTATTTTCCAATTTGCATTCTAGTATTACACCGTGATGCACTTGCAAGTGAAATCCATACATTTACGGCGACAGAGATCTAGAGTTTATTATAGAAGCGTCTGATTTGATGTTTTAGAGGTACGAGGAACAGGGTGTAAAGTTCACTCATCCTTAATAGAAAAGGGAGGATCTTCCGACCAGACGGCTGTTGTGTCTGGCGAGCAGCTGCCCGACGATTTTTTTCACACTTGTGCAGTGTGCACTATACGTAATATTTCCCGCATCGAGGGCTGGTCTCCGCTGAGATTGATCGCCATGGCCGATATTTGGTTTGGAGGACTATTATTTTTGTGTCTTAACATATCTCGGTGCCCTGGGATCCCGGACCTTTGGAAGGCGTACGAGGGGCTGAAGCCAACTCGCAGAGGCCCCTTCGACAAATTTATATGGATTGAGGCACCAACCGACGATTATCCCTGTTTGGACTATGCAAGTGTGCCCAAGGACAACCCCCGGTTGGTGTAGGACTATTGCAGGATATGGAAACAAAGCTATTAGACTATTATTATCTTTTAACCGTGAAGTTTGTGGCTATCTCGTGTACCCCATGCCAATGCGAGAAAAGAGTACCGAGATAAGAGTCAATAGGCATTTTTTTTCTTTCTTTCTTAGGATCCTAGAAACCAAGTAAATTAGTGAACGTATTAACTTTGAGGCCCTTCCAAAGAACCGCAGATCTATGTAGCATGAAGGCGTTGGCAAAAGCCAGTGGTTTAATAACAAACACTTTCGTTGGCTCCATGCACCGCGTTTCACTTTGTAGTTAGTAATGTAATTTATTATGTTAGAAAGATTGCTTGCGCATCTTTATTGTGGTCTACAATTTTCTTTTTGAAGTGAAAACTTCTTTGCGATGGGCATTTTTGAGATGGGGAAAAACAATTGAACTCGCGACACCGTTACCGACACCTCATTTTTGTAAACGCGATCGTGCTCTTTATTTCTATTATGTTACGGATCAATGTTCTATGCAAGTATTTTTACTTTAAAGGTTTTGGAAGTATTTTTTTAAATTGTTCAAGTTTTCACTTCTTTCGGTACTCCCGGAATGCCACTGTTTTTTCTCTTTATTTTTATTTGATTATTCGGTCCTTTTTTAACTTTTAAACCGATTACATACATACGGAATTCCGTTTCGAAATATCGATTCGGAATTTCGAAGGCAGCAAATCCATACAAAAGGCCGGCTACATACAGACGGAATTCCGTTTTGGAATTACGAAAAAAAATCGAACAGGGTACTACTGTACGTGTGTAGTAGATCCTTGATTTTGTATGGATTTCTTTCGAGTATCCCTTCCGTGTGGAAGCCTTCGAAATGCTGAACCGATATTCCGAAACGAAACTCCGTATGTATGTGGTCAAAGTAAAAGTCAAATCATTTATTTCAAATAGACCTATGTATGGCACTTTTGAACGTCAAAATTTACAAAATTGATTCTAGTCGGGGCGACTAGAATCAATTTTATAAATTTTGACGTTCAATTTTATGATTCGAAGTAAAAATGAAGCAACGACAGATAATTTAATATGTGATAGATACATGCTCAGATATTTACAAACATTGTAAAAGTAGACGATTTTCCTAAAATTTTATAAATTAATAAGTCAGTGTGTGTGGCTAGCCTTAACACGTTCACTGCCGGGAGCCCTCCTGGAGGGTTAATTTTAAATGTAGGTTTTTCTTAGCGAATTCGGCATTATAAACTGTGAAAATCAAATTTTTTGTATATTTCAACAAGATTTCAAACCTAATGCCGGTGACACTCCTCCAGGGTTAACTTGAGCGCAAACGTAATGCTGAGTGACCCTCCTGGAGTCAACTTGCAATATGTATGGCGGCATGGCGTATGAACTCTATGAAAAAGTTATGTTATTTAAATTACCTACTTATTATTACCTAACGACCTTCACTTGCTTCGCACGGTTTTTACGACATGACAAAACTTAGTTTTTTTAATATTAATAATAATGTATTTTACACGTAAATCTTTAGGAATAAGTAAACTAAATGATGATGAAAACCGCGTCAAAATCCGTTGCGCACTTTAGAAGAATAACGCGGACACAGCAGACACGAAAAGTAATTTTAATTTATAATAACACTAGCGGACGTCACGCGGTTTCACCCACGCAGTTCCCGTCCCCGTGGGAGTACGGGGATAAAATATAGCCTATGTTACTCGCTGATAAAGTAGCTATCCATTGCTGAAAACATTTTTCAAATCAGTCCAGTAGTTTTTAAGTTTATTCGTTACATACAAAAATACAAAACTTTCCTCTTTATAATTTGAGTATAGATATAGAAGTATAGATGACATAACATCACGCCTTGTTTCCTCGAAGGGTTAGGCAGAGGTGTACCCTATAGTAACACCCACATTTCGCCAGTTATGTTTAAGTCCCATGTAATAGGGGACGAGCCTATTGCCATCAACCGGGCACAAATCCAGACTCCGAGCTGCTACTGAGAAATTAACGATGGAAAAACCCAATAATACTTTGCCCGACCCGGGAATCGAACCACTAGACCAAGGAGGCAGTTAATAAACAGTTGCATATGCATAATATGCATATTGCGTAAAATATGATTATTGTTCGAAGATTGTGCTAATTACCTAATTAAATGATTTTATCGTAGTTCTAATTATTAAACTAAATTATCAATGTTAATCGTGAGTTTACTTCTGAAAGTCTAATTAATTATTTCGATGACTTTGAGCGCAAGTAGGCATGAACGCAACTCTTCTAGAACAAAAGATTTCAAGTCAAAACGGCTGTTCAATTTAGACGTCTGAATTTAGGAGCCACCTTAAACGTCCTGTTCCTTTTTAAGGGTTTTACTACAAATTCCAGGACCGGGCCTACAAAATCGGATAATTTACTACGAAATATTGGTAGTACCCGTGATTAAATATGCGACATGCTCCTCAATCCATACGGATACAGAGAAAATTACTGAAATAAAGAAATCTACGCATCTTAGGTTTATCCTAAAAGTTGGCAACGTCGTAAATAGCTGTCAAATATTTACCTGTTTTGATTAATTTAGTAATATTACTGTATGGAAATAAGAAATGTGGCTAACTAGGGAACTAAAATATTGATTATGAAATGCAATAATTCATATCGTTATCTATACTTACATATAATAAAATCGTAGCGAAGTCAAAACTGTACATTGAATATTTTTGAAAAAAAGTAATTGCTACGAGGTCTAGGATCGATTCTAATGCCGAAAATATTTTTTTTAGAATTTTTGTCTGTTTGTCTGTTTGTCTGTATGTATGTTCCAGCATGACGCAAATTCTACCGGACAGATTCTGTTAAAATTTTGCATAGATATTCCCTGTGTGTCTGGTCAAACTATAGGATATAAACTATCACGCTATTTACTATGGGGGACGAGCAATATTACATTATGTTGTATTTTTATGTTCTAGCATGACGCAAATTCTACCCGATAGATCCTGTTAAAATTTTGCATAGGTGTTCCCTATAAGTCTGGTCAAACTATAGAGTATAAACTATCACGCTATTTACTATGGGGAACGAGCAATATTATATTATGTTCGCATTTTTGGAAAAAAACGCGCCAAAATTTTAGGATATTGTAGATGGTTATCGATTTAACTTTTTAAATGATTATCATCACGCTATACCTTTATGGAACTAAGCAGTCAATCATGAAGTATATAGGAACGGCTATTTTAGGCAAGATTCAACAAAGCAATTAGCTCAGCGGTTGGGCGGTTGCTTTGCAAACATGGGGTTGTAAGTTCGATTCCCACCTACGGTTTTTTTTTGTTTGTTTTCACATTTTGTTATACGATTATTTTTTTTATATTATTATGTACCTATAATCTATAGATATAATAAAATCGTAGCGAAGTTAATTTTTTTTAAAGAAAGTTATTGCTACGAGGTCTGGGATCGATTCTTATGCGGAAAATAAAGTTTTTAGAATGTTTGTCTGTACCAACTGTAGGGCATAAACTATCACGCTATTTGCTATGGGGGATGAGCAATATTACATCATGTTCGTATTTTTCTCTGCAAATTGTAAAAGGACGCGCCAAAAGTTTGGGATATTGTAGATAGGTAGTTACCGATTTAACTTTTTAAATGATTATCATCACGCTACCTTTTATATAGGAACGGCTATTTAAGCTAACTTTCAACAAAGCGAATAAGTAAGCGGTTGGACGAATGATTTGAAGTCCTGAGGGCCTACCACCAGCTCAAAAGCAGTATTATTTTAATATTACTTTACTTTACTTCAGTGTGGGAAAGAGATGAAGCTCTACAGGATGTATAGCTCCATCTCTTTCTCCCACTGAAGTAACATTAAAATAATACTGCTTTATGAGCTGGTGGTAGGCCGCCCGGGGTAGTAAATTCGATTTACATCTGTTTTTTTAAAACTCTTTTTGTAAAACGATTTTTTTTTTTGGATTGTGTATGTAATAGTTCATAGAACGTATTAATTCACAAAAAATGGAAAACTTCGTAAGCTATGGGAAACTACTAAGTTACAAGTACTTTACAGTCACAAAACATTCAAGGTTGTATTCTGATCATTTTAGAGCAAAAGACTGTAGGAATAAAATGTTTTTTTTTACAGATTTTGACAGCAGATTTGTCCTAGCGATTTTAAAATATGTATGTGTGTGGATCTTCTGGAATCGCTGCCACACTACTTCCTGGTGGCAAAACAGCGCACGAAATGTTTAAGATTCCCATCGATTTAGAGAGCAACGAAACGCCTGTTTGTGGGGTGTCACGCAACAGTAACAAGGGATGTGTGCTTAGGGGATTGCGCTTCGTCGTATGGGATGAATGCATTATGGCAATAAGGAAAGCAGTGGAAACTGTAAACAGAACCCTGCAGAACATCCGCAGAAACCAAGATATGATGGGTGGTGTCACAGTTTTGACAAAAAAAGTGAATACTTCGTTGAAAAGGTCGACTCTATGGTCCAGAGTTCATAAACTGCGCTTGACCATCATCATACGAGCTCGGCTTGGCGGTAATTCAAATGCTCAAGAATTCTCCGATGTTCTTCTAAAAGTTGGTGAAAGCACTCTACCAGAGACTCTTGGTAGAGTAGATCCCACTTTAGAAGATCTTATTCGTCTGATATACGGGGATATCAGTTAAATACCGTACCAAGAGAATTCTTAGGCGTGTTTCCGTTTTAACTCCGAAGATGATCAAGCTGCAGCGATCTACCACAGTATTCTCTCACAAATTGAAGGGAGTGAAGTGATATACACCTCCATTAATACTGATGTGGAGGAAGATGATTATTATTATTATTATTTATTTATTTATAATAATACCACCCCGTAGAATTTCTCAATTCACAAATGGCAAGTGGACTTCCGGTTGTATATCTGTGTAACGGAAACCAGCTCAAAGTCATGTCTTTGCAGAGAAACGTCATCGAGGTGGAAATTCTAACAGGTTGTGGCGATGGTGAGACAGTGTTTATAGCGCGTATAAAGTACAAATTCCCCATAACTACCAGTTAAAGCGCGTGCAGTTCTCTGGGAGTGTATGCTTTGCGATCAACAAATTACAGGGGCCGACACTGAAGGCTGAAGGCTGCGGGTGTCGACCTCAGGATAAGGACAACTGTTACGTCGCTTGCTCCCGAGTCACCATTCTTGACTCTCTGTATATTTTGGCTGCTGAGAATAAAACTACAAACGTAGTATACAGGGAAGTTTTATAAAAATGTGGCTATTATTGTAGTATATTGTGATGTCTTACGATTTCCATGCGAACGAAGTCGCGGGCAGAAGCTAGTACCGAATATTTAGTTTTAGATGTAAAAAAAGTATTTGGAAACTTTCCAAATGCCTTTTTTACACCTAAAATTGTTACAACATCAAATTCAGTGTTATAATTGCAATTCATTATTAATGTTCTAGGGAACTAGTTAACCACATTTCTGATTTCCATACAGTAATATTGCCAAATTAATAAAAACAGCGAAATATTTGACATCTAGTTGCGACGTTGCCAACTTTCAGAATAAACGCTCTTAAAGTATTCACTTATTAATATTTTTATAAATTAATACTTTGAAAAAAACATATTTTTAATTCTTATTAATATTGATTTTTGACGATCGACACGTGTGATCAAATAAAATCGAGTAAATATGTAAGCAAGAGACGATCGCCTTCGTATTTTTCATCGTAAATCTGTAAAAAGACAGTTCTGACTACATCTTATTGATTGCCAACACACGGGATATCGAGCGACAATAATCGAGCAAAACTCTAGGCTGCTTTAGAAAACCAAGTTCTTAAACGACGAGAATTCTTGATTCTTCTCTTCTCTCCTTATTTCTTTTTGAAGTGATTACTTCTTTAGACGCGTTGGGCATTTTTGAGATGGGACTAAACCATTGATTTCGCGACACTGTGACGCAATTTACCGACACCGTGGAGTAAAAGACATCAACGCGTTGATTACCGCGGTACCGAGTTTTTTTCAAGTTTTCTCTTCTGTTGGTACTTCTGGAGTGCCATTGCTTTTTTTCTTCATCTTGTTAGCGTATCGATGGCAGAAAGTTCATATAATAAGTTTGGTCCAAAATTCAGTTAGGCGAGCTGCACTCACTGACGCAGTCATCAAGTGCACAGGTAACGGAAGATGGAAGGAAGCATTGTCTGTGGGGAGACGCTGCATACGTACTTGAGATTCGAGCCGTCCATAAAGCCCCATTTGTGGAGATTGTCTTTGTTCCCCATAAGATTTCACCCTCATACACTACTAACCCCGGAAAACTTACCAACCGAACAATAAAAGCCAACTTTTCAAGCAAAACCACTACTTTTCACTTGACATATGAATCGTAAGTAAAACATGTAAGTGATGATATAACTTCTACTTATCATACAGTACTGGTTTTTCATGAATATTCTTTATAATTCACGTTAAATAACTAGTTACATATAGCACAATATACAGGGTGTTTGGCAGAACGTTGAACATACGAAAATGGTGGATAGGTGGGGTCATCTGCTATTTACTCAGCCCTAATTTATTTGGCCTTGGTGTTTTTTTTTTTAATGCAGGTTGAAATTAGGATTTAAGTTTTTTTTACATCTTTCTGTTATAAGCATCTGCCAATATTAAAGATTAAAAAAAAATGCCTTTTTTACCCATTTTTTAAATAAAAATTACACTTTAAGGTTAAGAAAGTTGTGAAACTAGAAGAAAGCAAAAAAAAAATTTTTTTAATATCCAGGGCGCCAGGGCCAAATAAATTAGGGCTGAGTAAGTAGCTGATGACCCCACCTATCCACCATTTTCGTATGTTCAACGTTCTGCCAAACACTCTGTATGACGGTTATGTAACGTTGCAGCGTTTTTTAGTTATACTTACTTAATTATCGTGTGGTATTTGCGCGTGTAGTGACTCTGTGCAGTTTGGGGTTTGTCGGATTTGTCTTGTGTTTAACTTTTACAAACATAAAATTCACGCCTTTCTCCGATGGGTGTAGATAGAAATCCAAACGCTACGTGCTACGATCGTGCTCTTATTGCATAGTCCTTTGTCTTATATAATAAGGATGTGTTAATTATCTTAGATTCTCTAGGATTGGTAAAAAAAGGCAACACACAGAGAAAAATGCAAGCCACAATGGGGGCGACTTTTGCTTAACAACCTTAGCCAAAAATATCTCCCGGAACAATGTAAGTTATTTCGTAAACGATTATGACAAATTTGTTTCATTTTGACAGTTCAACAACATCCATTGCGTTAATTAAGTTATTGAGTAATTTTTTTTTTCCAACTTATGAAGCAATGGATTAGCAATCTGTTTACAATCGAAACAAATTGTGATTGATCGTGTATTTCGCAATTAGGGTACTGGTGCCCGAAGTTATACGAACACTTCTTATCGAGCATTATCAATAAAAAGATTCCGAGTTATCTGCTTTTTAACAGGATCTAAGACACAATTGTAGAATCAGCCTATAATGTTCCCCCTGCTGTGATACAGGCCTCCTTTCTGTGAGAGGGAGTGGGCTATAATCCACCACGCGGGCCCAGTGCGGGTTGGTAGATGTCACATATCTTCGAATGTTTGGTTTAGGACATGTCGATTTCCTCACGATGTTTTCCTTCACCGTTGAGACACAATTGCCTTATGGTGAAATAAAATATAGTGAAGACCTGGACCTGGAATAGGGAGCTAGCATGATCATCGTTCTTTTTCTGTATGAGAAGTATGCAATCTTTATTTTGCAGTGAATTTAGCCTGCTCCGTTACAGTATGTGGCCAGTACCTACTAAGAGCCATAATAGACAGAGATTTATGAGTAATTTTTATATGAAGAACCAATGACGGTATAATAACTACATATGATTCATATTGTCTATGATCATAGTTATGGGATCCTATTTGACAGCAAGATCATCATCATCATATCCGTCCAACCACAATAAGTCCAAATTAAACACGGCTAAATAGTTATCGATATGATCATGACTGTGTGTGAGGAGTTCGTGGCTAAGTCCAGCCGCACGGGTTGATCTATCAGGCTTGCCGGGGTTGGTCCGTGTATGGGTGACCATTTCTACATATCGAGACTCCTCCGTGCCTCTGAAAGCACGTTAAGCCGTTGGTCCTGGCTCTCATTCGTGTATTTTTGGCAGTCGTTACAGGTCGTCAGAAGCCCGAAAGTGACAACCAGTCATACCAAGGGGTATCGTATTACCTAGTTACTGGGTTGTGGAGGTCAGATAGGCAGTCGCTCCATGTAAAATACAGGTATTCAGCTGCATTCGGTTAGACTGAAAACCGACCCCAACATAGTTGGGAAAAGGCTAGGCAGATTGTGTAAAAATGTGAAAATTAAAAATAGCGTAATTTAACTATGATCATAGAATTTGATCGATATGAAATCATATTTGTATGATAAATATATTACGATAATGTAATTGGGGCCTAACTAAAACGTGGACAAAACAAATTCAGTACCTAATATAAGAATCGTAGCGTAGTGACGTTTGTGTAGTTTCTGCATACTTCTTTGATAAAAAGTGTGAGTTTATGAATATGTATATTTTGTGCCAGTATTTTTTATTATTTTATTATGATGACCGAAGAAGAGTTAATGACCGCTAAAGAAAATGCAATAAAGTGAAGATGTAACTCGTTGTAGATAATTATTATGATTTGTTATGAATTTATATTAGATTCATGTTAATAACTCAGATACCGCGGCAATTCGTTTTTTGCGCTGTCTAGTATACCTACCTACACAAAAAATGTAATGTTATAGTTCAGATTAAATGCATTTTTCTATAGTTTATCTATTAAATTATCAATTAAATACATACATAAACTCATGTCTTCTTCCCGTAGGCAGAAAATACAGAACGTCCATCTGTTACGATTCTTACTTACTACTATTAAAAAAATAGTTTTTACCCCCCACCCCCCAATATCTCCGCGCCTGTCCATTTGGGGTCCATTCGAGACGGTACAGGGGCGTTCGGTATCACTTCAGGACCCAGATTACCACTCGCGATCCGGTTACCTCTCCGATTAAATTTTACATGCCATTGCCTTGAACATACTCTTTTTGCCTATTTTACGTTCATCAATAAAATGTCAGTTTTAACTTTTAAACTAGTTTGACGAATTTAGATACGTTGATCGAATATACGTGAATCATTGAACTCTCCTTAGATCGCTGAAGATAAGAAATAATACCAAAAGAGACACTGTCAGTCAGATAAAGTTATGAAATAAAAAATTCTAAAAATACTTTAAAATCTTTAGTGCATGAAGAATAAAATAATCTATTCAAGATTATTTTATAGCAAGGGTCATCTTCAATTGAATCATCGCTAACTATTAGATGAGATATTAGTCAAAAGCAAATCTCCCTATATCTACCAACTATACAGAGTAGCAGGGATATCGATGCGCAACCTGTTACTAGTAAGTAAGTACATAATTCTGGAATCCCGTGTTAAAATTTCAATGCAGGAGGGTCCAGAATCATGGACAGAATCATGGTTGCGTCGATGTGCCTGCCAGCCTGTATTGCCCGAAAGAGTAATGTCCCTGCCACACCATGCTCCTCGAGTTGCTCATCGCTCTACTCCTCGCGCTGCCGCGATGTTGCACTCTCTGCTTACACACTTATTTTTTCTGTAGGGCATCTCATAGCTCACCTCTGAGTTCATGACTATTTAACCGGGCTTTCCTATGGCTGCTTTAAGCTTCTACACTCAAAGCCTCCACCAGCCAGGGGCATACAAACTAGACTTATATACTAGACAAGCGCTCGCTAAGGGCACCCCCTGTGGGGTACGCACCTCGGTTTAGGACGTCGCTGGGGGGAGGACATCAAAGATGGGACGGGCTGGTGCCTACACATTGCTCTACTCGCGCAATTAATCGCGAAGCTTCACACTACGTCATTTGACCCGCGCCCAAAAACCGACAAAAGAGGGAGCAGTGGGCATGATGAGGAGCATGATGTGCGGCATGACGAGTAACGATACCACACTACGTCTCTGCCTTTCCTCGCTACTTCTCATGCCACTCGACGAGTGTGTGGCAGGGGCCTAAGACAGAAGTAAAGATAGTATAGTGGTAGTATAATAAATTGCAATTATAAAAAACACTGAATTTGATGTTGTAACCGTTTTAGGTGTATGTAAAAAGGGCATATGGAAAGTTTCCAAATACTTTTTTTACATATAAAACTAAATATTCGGTGTTACGATATTTATTATTGCATTTCATCATCAATATTTTAGTTCCCTAGTTAGCGATATTTCGTATTTCCATACAGTAATATTGCCAAATTAATCAAAACAGCTAAATATTTGACAGCTTATTACGACGTTGCCCACTTTCACAATGCACGCTCTTAATAAAACAAATGTAAAATGTCCTAGGTAAACGACTGAACATAATGGGGTTCCTACTTGTATGTTACAGAACTACATTCAACCCGTGACGAGCAGACTGCTGTTCTTTCATTGACTAATGACTAAATAGAAAGCAACACTCATTTTGTTTTTGTAAACAATGAACTGTGCGATATTTTAGCATTGTCATCGCATTTAATTAGTGAAGGGATATACAGAAGGGCATCTCTTAACTGGTACAGTTGGCAATTAACTAAAGATTTTATAAAAACGCGTTACTATTTATTGCCAATTTTTTTGAAGTGAAAACTTCTTTAGGCGCGTTGGGCATTTTTGAGATGGGACTAAACCATTGATTTCGCGACCTGTTACCGACACCGTGGAGTAAAAGACATCAACGCGTTGATTACCCAAGTACGTGGAGTAAAAGACATCAACGCGTTGATTACCGCGATGCCGATTTATTTTCAAGTTTTCACTTCTGTCGGCACTCCCGGAGCGCCCATTAAAAAAAAACAAATTAAAAAACATTTAATTTTGTTTTCTGGATGTGCATTTGCGTCTGGCGTTGATTGTCCCCGCGTAGACGCTGCGTTAATAATGTCAAGTAGACCGCATACCTTCGACGAACGCCTGGTTAAGATGCAAAGTGTGTGTCATAGATAATTCTGTCAATAATCTAGAATGTTTTAGGCCCACAGCCGCCTGATTTTGGAATTATTGGGCATTTGAAGTAGTCCACTTAGAGCACCCGTCCGAATAGCACCTGCGACTCAGCAGCCTACTGCTGGGATGTATTTGTTTTACAGGACGTTATTAAATGAAAGATATCGATAAAACTAATTTCGTATGTACGTAAGTATGTGTAATTCATAAACATTCTAGTGATTTTTATCGAAATTTTTCATTTAATAACGTCCTGTAAAACAAATACATCCCAGCAGTAGGCTGCTGAGTCACAGGTGCTATTCGGACGGGTGCTCTAAGTGGACTACTTCAAAACAATACGTACATGAAAATTTAATCGATCATCTTGGTACCTATCTAAATAGACATTTATTTTTAAAATATACTACATATTGGTGCCGATTCCCTTGCGCCTAGAATAAATCAGCGCCTGTCACTACTCCATACAAGTTTAGACGTGATTAAAAACTTGCCAATTAAAATTACGTTAATTTACGTCAAACGCTGATTAATTTGACAGGACTAAACTAAAATTTATCTTCTGTCCTTTTCTTAATGAAATAGAAAGAAAAAAATGCAATGAACTTAAATTTAGTTTAGTTTATGAACAAGGGAATTAGCACCAATGTACTACTAGACTACGATTCCTGTTTAAAGCCGGAGAACTTTGTAAAATAACCTCAGTGTTAATTGACTATTAAACTAGATTATAAATTCCAAGCTTAAGCGATTATGTCCAACCAATGCTAAACCCCGTCTAATAGACCAAGGACAAGCACTGTTAGCCGTCCCAAAAGCATCAAGTACTACCGCGGGATACACTTTTACTATCTAAATATTAGCAGAATAATAAACTCAAGTTTTTAATGCCGGGTATAAAGTAACACTTTACGCTCTCACGAAAACCTAATGTGATACAGTGAAACACTAACTCACTCATCATCACTCCAAATATTACATAATTTTATTTATCTGATACCAATTTCTTCATATGACAAAAGGCTAGTAACTAAACGCAAGCGTAAACCGGACCATCCGCTAGCAGCGCGGGCGCAAACTCACCCAACAAGTTTCCGCTCTCAACTCGCCAGTAATGCGTGAGACGTCGTGGGGTGAGGACGTAGCGTCCCCTTGAATATTGCAAAATATCGCCGTGCGTTCGGAAACAGTGTTACACAATTGTGCCTTACGTTTTTTTGGCGTGAATATAAAAAGTTTTAATTGATAAACCGCAGTGCTTCTTGTTAATACTTGGATAAATGCGCGACCCTCGTTACGCTGATTTTGTAAAGGTAAGCGATTGTTACACGGCCGAGTTGAGAAGGGCTCTACTATAAGCTATTTTAGCGGTTCAAGTTCTTTTCGAAAGGGTTAGTCGGGTTTTGCAAGGCGGATCGCATTCTAAGACTAGGGACCATTTGTCAACAATTATTGAGCAATCTGAATTTGAATTTTGATAGAACTGAGACCCTTGTTTTGTAATTCAATTATGTTTCGTATACTCAATCTCTCCGGCCTTGGTGTGGAATGTTGGCTACTTATTTGAAGAAAATGTGAATGTAGTCTGTAAGTGGAGTATTGGCTGCTGCATCGGTCACAATTGACTTTTATTTTTTCACCTTAACTGTGACATTCAGTGGTAGCTTTCATCGTGTCTTGTGCAAGAATTTGTTCGTACTTGCGATTTTTAGTCGTGAAACTCCAGCAAGATTACTCACACGCTTGTAACTCTGCGATTAAGCGAAACGATTAAGTGAATTGCGATGTTAAGATTGTTAAGTTACTCATTATGTAAAGAGGTTTATTATGCTTCACTTTTAAACCAGTACCTTTCATCAGGATGTTGGCAGGATACTATATTTCAAAACAAATAATGGTTGTGAATAAATGCTGTTGTTGATTTACGTAATTTTATAAACAGTTTTTTTTGGGTCAATGTTATCGTCAAGATTTTTGATGTGAAACAATTATAATTGGTGCCGATTCCCTTGTTCACAAACTAAACTAAATTTAAGTTCAGTGCATCGTTTTCTTTCTATTTCATTAAGAAAAGGACAGAAGATAAATTTTAGTTTAGTCCTGTCAAATTAATCAGCGCCTGTCAGTCTCCATACAAGTTTAGACGTGATTAAAAACTTGCCAACTAAAATTACGTCAATTTACGTCAAGCGCTGATTAATTTGACAGGACTAAACTAAAATTTATCTTCTGTCCTTTTCTTAATGAAATAGAAAGAAAAAGATGCACTGAAAATAAATTTAGTTTAGTTTGTGAACAAGGGAATCGGCACCAATGTTGTAATTATTAGTGTTACTTGAAAGGTAAGTTTAATAACAAAGTTATTAAGTCATTAAAAGATTAATAATCTGGCTGTTTAGTAATTCACAGAAATGTTTACTACTTATTTGCTCACATAAAGACAGGTGTTAAAACTGACGGATTTCATACTGATATTAACATAACACTGGATAAAGTGTTGGCTATCTTCAAAACATAAACAAGGGACGGTGGTTCTCAAAGTTACTTGCCCCCGAAAAATGGTAGAGTAGGTTAATGCTGATCAATCTGTCTGGGCAATTGATGAACATCAAATTAAGTAGCTATAGTTTGTAATAAAAGTAAATAGAACTTAAGTGTGTTTGACCAAGTAAAAAACCGTTCAAGTGCGGGTCAGACCACGCACAATGAAGGGATTCGTAGTTGGGATGAATTTATCCCAAGAATTCCAACTGCAAATGTAACTTTGTACGCACAATATTGAGAGATTTACCATGTTATTTAAACCATAGACTTCTTATAGGTTTTCCTGTATTTTTTGAGTAAAGAACCATTCTCTGTATTTATTTCAAAATTTTTGGCTTAGTAGTTTCGGACATAGAGGTCACACGGTACAGTTTGCAAAACTTTTTTTTTCTTATTCGTCCCCAATTTGACCCCCATATTCAAAATTTATTTATTTACGTCCGTGTTTGGGTCACAGAAATACATAAGTGTACTAAATTTCAACTTAATCGGTTCATTAGATTCGGAGCAAATTGGTTGTGACAGATAGACTAATAGACACACGAGTGATCCTATAAGCCTAAGGGTTCCGTTTTTTCCTTTTGAGGTACGTAACCCTAAAAAGTAACACATTGCAAAAACGAACTATACAACGCCTACTCCAGATTACTTATATCTGTCACTTCTACTACGCCAGCATGGAAGTAAACTCGTCAACTGTTGATCATATGAAGACATGTCCAAACACTAAACATACTGTTAACATGACAACAATACGCTACACGCGTATTGTATGCGATTAAACGCAATTTTTGCTTAAAAGCGTGCATCAAGGACGTCCCAAACATGCACAAGACGAACAAACGATTAAAATCTAGAATAATTAAAACCCCACCAAACATTGTAACTCCTGAAAGCCAGAATAGAATCCACAGGAGAGACCTTTTTTTTTTTTGGTTGGGAAATTGTCAAATAACTTCTCCCGCTCTGGGTGGAGCGGGAGGGCGTGTCAGACTCTTACTGACTAAAACCCACCCGTGTTCCTTCAGTTGCCTGTATGTTGCCAGGGGCCACGGTAACCCTTTTGGACAACAACCGCAACCCCGGCAGGCGTCGGCCCTGTCGGACCTCGTCAGTTCTGCTGACATCTCTTTGAGGCGCGCGTAGAAAACAACGCGCCGTCGACCCGGGCTTGGTCCTTATCGACGGCGAGCTACCCATTGCTCACCGTCCGCAACCCCGCACAGTGGCGACCTGATGTCTGAATAGCGATGAGACGATGAAGCTCGTCGAGTCCCGGAAAAATTATTCAACTGTTTTGGAACTCTCAACGAAATTCATCAGAAAAGAACAACGGAGGAGTAAAAAAATATAAAATCATGAATGACCATATTGAACAATCATCATGATATTGATTGAAAGAAGTTCATTTGTCTTGTTATGGTAAATACCGTGTCGGAAGGTATTTCATAGAAATACATATCTACAGGTAGTGTCGCGGCGACACGTCGCCTGCAGCTGCTGTCTGCAGTCCACTACGGAATTGTACCTTTAATCCACTGGATGCTTGCAAGACAGTAACAATGATTATAGCAATGTTTGAGGGAAGCCAATTACTGCAGTGGATGTCTTTCGTTCTAGAATACGTTTATTTTTTTAAGCTTTTTATAAGGGCATCTCGCAGTTTTGACCACTGAGGTCTTGGTCTGAACTTTTCTGTGGATGCCTTAAGCTACTAGAATACGGTATTAATTAGATCTTTTTATTGCGGAACCAATCTATATTCATACTAGCTGACCCCGGCAAACGTTGTTTTGCCAATTATTTGTTTGGGGTGGACAACCCTTATCACTTAGGGGTATGAAAAATAGATAGTAGCCGATTCTCAGACCTACTGAATATGCATATAAAATTTGGTAAAAATCAGTAAAGCCGTTTCGGAGAAGTAAGGTAACTAACATTGTGACACGAGAATTTTATATATAAGACATAATTATCTTCCTGATTGAATCAGGCAAAGAGCTTCTTGGGCCATCGAGGTTCCTACATATTGGCTAAATCCCATTCCATCTTTAATACTGCCTTGCTCGTAACACGTGAAATTGTTTTAGCTTTAAAATTGAGAATATGGACAAGGAAAAGATAAAGGTAAGACAGGAAAAAATAACCAAAAACTTCTATAAGCCCTAAAATCTAAATAAGATTCCACGAAATTCGGAATCGCTCTGACTACTGCTGATTCAATAACTTTATAAATTGGTCAATCAAAAGCGACATAATTTCACATACATATGTAACGTTTAATATGTAACTTCGGAGAAGTAATTAGTCATTAAATGAACACGCAACCACGCCTAGAATTCTCATTCACAAACTATTCTAATAGTGCATTTTCTAAGAATTTTGTCGCAACAAATAAATTAATTCAGGTAAATTAAATTGCTAATGTACCAGGGTCTCATAAAGTTGTAGGATGAAGTCGTAGGGGCGTTTAATCCATTTGAGACTTTCAAGGAATGGCTCTTGGCTCTGAAGTGCTTTATACGTTAAGGTACCCAATTATTCGAGCTCGTATCTTCTCGGAAGAAGCGATTAGGGCGAAACGGATGGCGAAAAACAAAAGAAAGATGTTGATGCAGTGGGTGGAGCTAGATGATTTAGTTCTTAGCTCGAACATTAATCAAATTTAACTTAGCTTTTATTATTGGTTTTAATTATCGTTGGAGTTGCCCAATGCTATTCAATGTGTTCTGAGATATTTACAATTTTAGTACCTACTCATTTGTCATAAACAGTTCGCACATTTTTAGAGTTGATGTTTTTACATACAGTTTTTGTTGAAATGATATCGTCACATCACATTTATGTATATTAAGTGTAGTTCCTCATTACAATTTATATTTTCCCACAGTTAAGAAGTGTCATTAAATTATCTCCACGGTCACTCTTAAGGAAAACTCTGCGGATTGGTCAAGGTTTTGATAATTCCGTTTTTGTAGATACCCAGGTTAAATAATGCTGTCGAAATGTCGAAAAAAAAATTATTCAAGCAGCATTCCTTTTCATTCCAATTTTGTAATGTTGCATTCCGTTCTTCAACACCTTAAATATCAGGTTGAAACCTTTTGTCAAAAAAAAAAAAAAATCTGCAATTGGAAAGTCTGAGTCTTCAGCATAATATTTAAAGATATTTAAAGGGTCTTATTTTAAGCTGATAATAACATGCTGCAATAAACAGTCCGTTGACCAACAATGGCGGTTATGATTATGTCCCCTCTCAAGTGTTCATTATTTTATTTAAAGCAAAGATTGCTGACTAATACTATAACAAAAGCGCACATTATTTGACATAATTCCTTCCTCAAGCAAGCAAATAAAATCACCAAACGACATAATTGTCACTGGCTTCTTCCTTCTACCAGAAAAAAACGAACGCAGACTTATTAAGAAACATCGTGTGAAATAACATTACGTTTAATGATTGCATGCTTTCCTGCAAGCAGTAAATCATTGAAACGCACTAAGCGCCGACCTCGTTGCATCCTGTTACGTCCAATGGTTTCTAGGTTGGTTCGTCTAGAAAATGTTGGCGCTTACAACGTTTTTACTGAGCGTGCATCCGTGCGTTTAGAGTTAACAAAGTTTGAAAAATTGTTAAAAGATGGCGATTGGTGTTTTGAAATATTGGCGTGTTGTTATCTTTTGATTATTGTTTTGTATTTTGTTTGTGTTTATTTTGTTTTTGAATTAAGGATTAGCCTGATTTTTCGGGATTAGAAAAGTGAATTTCGAGCAGTGTAACATTAATTGCATTCTTGTGAAATATTGCCGCAAATATTATTTTAATGAACAATCTTCTAGCTAGCCTGTATTGTCCCACTGCAGGGCAAAGGCCTCTCTCTCCCTTTTCCACACAATACTGTTTATTACTAGTGTCGGCCAGTCCTTTTGGTAGGAGTCAAGCTTGTCCCGCCATCTTCGTCTCGGCCTGCCGTGATATCGTCGTGCGTTTAATGGGAACAATCTTGACTTCCGCAAAAAATCATCACCACACTTGCCTAACAAATTGGTGAAGTTACTTCACACAGAAGATTCTGCTACTCATCTCCTCAAAACAATTTCACACCAACACGAATTAAATATTTAGCCAATATAATAAACAAAAACAATCCATGTTGAAAGACTTATGCAAATAAAATTGCCAATAAACTCAGCCTTATAATAGAAAAGCATATAAAATTATGCAATTCCACAGCTATCCGTGATATCATTCAAATTAGTTAGAATATATTTAGTAGCGTGCGTGTTTGTTTGTTTTGTAGTTAACTAGGAAATTACTGGAACGATTGTGATGCAACTTTTTTGTGTGGAGTAGATTTTGTTATCATTTTATGCATAGTACTTGCAACTGGCTTGCATGTATGAACGTAAACGAAGTAAAAGGAGTACTGCCTACCCCAATGGGAAGAAGGCATGAGGTTTTGTATGTGTATGTTTGTATTTTTATGATGTGCTTCCAATGGGCAAAATATAATGTAATCAAAATAAGAAATGCGACTTCCACTAACTTTTCAGATAACTGTGTTAGTTAGCTGTTAATGGTAATTGAAGTCTGAGTGCGAAAGTAATTACCTACATTTTCTGTTAATGGCCTGTAGGTCATGACGGGCCTAGTTTTAATTGTAACTAGGATATGGTATTGTCTATGGGCCTCAAATCATCTATGGACTAATTAGCCGACTGCAAAGAAGGGTTATATTTTTTATGTAACATAACATTACGCCTGTATGCTCCGAAGGATTAGGCAAAGGTGGACCTATAGTACGCCCACATTTCGCCAGTTATGTTTAAGTCCCATGTAATTGGGGGCGAACCTATTGCCATCAATCGGGCACAAATCCTTAAATCAATCCTATAGATGTCTTTTCTTTTTAGGGTTCTGTAGTCAACAAGGAACCCTTATAGTTTTGCCATGTCCGTCTGTCTGTCTGTCTGTCCGCAGTCTAGCACCGAGACTGTTAGTACTAGGTTGTAATTTGGCATAGGTATACATATTAATCATGCCGACAAAGTGGTAAAATAAAATTTTGAAAAATATTTTTTTTTATGGTACCTCCCTTACACGTAAAGTGTGGATGTTTTTTTTTCTATCCCTTAGTATGGGGTATCGTTGGAAAGGTCTTTTAAAAACATTGTGAGTGTGTTCAAGTCATTTTTTAATTCAGAGATCCGTTTGCGAAATATTAAGCTTTAAAGTGCAAATTTTTGTTAGAGTCAAGTGTCCCCCTCCCTATGAAAAAAAATGGTTGGTAAATGGTTGGTTCCAGATATGTAAAAAAAATTCACAGCAATAGTTTATATAACGAATTTAAAAGGAAAACTATCACAGCAAAGTAGACTTTACAAATTAACGAGTAATAATCGACCAACTTAGATTTGCGGTTGTAAAAACATGTTCTCCCAGACATTCCGTATGAAAGAAAATGTTTTTCAACTACAAAGTTGTTTGTTCTTGGGATAAATTCATCCCAACTACGGAACCCTACATTGTGCGTGGTCCGACACGCACTAGGCCGGTTTTTTTTATTACCGTGACAGTAACTAATTATAAAATACTATAAAAACAAGTCAAAAGGAAAGAACTAGTTTTATTAAAAATAACAAAAAAGTACGAAATTATACAACGTTATTTATTTTATGGTAGAAAAAAATGGTAACAGACCGGTTTTTTTACATCATTCGGGTCGACGACCTCTGTGAGTTTGTCGTAGTGACATTTAGAATTCGGTAATTAGGTAAACTAGTAGATAGTTTAAGCATTGTTTAGGTATGGTATTTGTGTTAATTTATGTGCCTATGTTAATTGGTTTAACAAATTGTTTGTGACTATAAAAGCTGTTCGCCATGACTTCCTTCGAATAATTATTATAATCTTCAATTCCCTATTTGACCCACTGAAGGGTTATATTTTGAATATATCTCTCGGCATATCAATGGTTGAAAGGCTAATAGTACTAAGCGACATTTTTTTTTAAAATTTAGGCTCTTACAAGTAAGGGATTAAAACCCTAATCATCATTATCAGCCTGTAATGTTCCCCCTGCTGGGACACCTCCTCTCTTTGAGAGGGAGTGAGTAAGTGGAGGAATAAATGTTTATTTTTTCTATAAAAAAATATCTTCATCATCATAAAAATCTACTGCAATTTCACCTTTTAAACTAAACACGATCAGTACATCTAAAGAAAGAAAGAATAAAGTTTATTTGGATACAGTTCGTGAAACACAAAATACAGAAAACAAAATTTTAAGGTGAAAATTATGTTTTAACAACAATAGTGTGTGCTTCACGGCTGCGCCAAAAAGGTTCATTTCAGCATTTGTCTGACGTTGCTCTTATCTAAACTGCGTTCAAGTTGACATTGACAGTTCTTGAACGTGGTTACATGTGCTGATCGCGTTCAGTTTCACAGGTAAAATCTGCCCTAAAAATAACATCTTAATAAGTCTTAATCAAACGGTCAATTGTATCATCTCCTTGTTCCATATGAATTATGGGCTGTCAAATACCTTGTATGTGCAACTGTACCTACGTATTCTAACTACCTACTCTCTTTGATATATCATTATCATCTTCACCCAAGCCCGACTTCACCCACAGTTGGGTATAGATCTCTGCTTATGCCAATCTCCTTAGTTAAGCGGTCATAACACAAATCCCAGCACCATGTTCTAGCTTGCTTCACCTTAAACCTACTTAAACCGACAATATACAGAATACGGTGTTTGGAATTATGAACTGTCATTTATTGGCGCTTAACTGTGTTTCATTGCTTTCAAACTGAGTTTAGTACTTCTAGTATGCTTGTAAGTGTACAATGTAAATAAATATGTACAGAAGGTACACTCAGGCCAAATAATAGATTTGACATACATACATACATAAACTCACGCCTTATTCCCATGGGGGCAGGCAGAAACTACAGAACGCCACCTGCTACGATCCTTACATACTCCTTTTGCCTCGTTTACGTTCATACATCTGGTCATACACCCACGCCGGTTGCGAGTATTAAGCACAATAATAGATTTTGTGCTCTTTATTTATAAGGTTACGGATCAATGTTCTATACAAGTATTTTTCTTCCACCAAGGCGATTCTGTTCAAGTTTTCACTTCTGTCGGCACACAGTGCCACTGTTTTAAAAAAATCTAAATTGTAAATAGATTACATTGCTTTAAATTTATCGTGAAATAACGGAGTTTATTTTACATTTATATCGAAATAAGGAAAGGGTGATAACCGTTTTTTGTCTAACGTTATAATAAACGAAGTATAGTTTATGTGCGTTCTAGAGACTCGTCAGGGACGTAGCTACCGCCGTATCTGCCTTATCAATTATACGGGGCCCCCGGGCCACGGGGGCCCCCGATGTGCGTAAGCAAAAATTAATAAAAACTTCCCAAATTCGTCATCAGCTATAAATGATTTAATAAATTAGTTAGCCGAAAAAAAGGCAAGGAGAGTGTATATTTAATTTGAATTTTTTGTAAAAATTTTGGAAAAAGTGACAGATAGATAATATGATAAACAAATAGTTCTTTTAATTTTATGCAAACAATTTTTTTTCTTTTGTGAGAAATCTTTACCCTTCATAAGGGCCCCCAAACAAATTTTTATACGGGGCCCCGCCACGGCATGCTACTGAGACTTGTCCTTCTGAAATCTTCCTTCTAGGCGTCGAAATAAGCGGATATTCTAGAGTCTAGAACGCAGACATTTGTGCCAATGTTACATCTAGACTCTAGGTCATTGTTAACAGGGTTGCAGAACTAAGTGCGTTTGGTTGGAATTGTCATATTTAAATGTGTGGTGAAGGTAAATGTGCATGGTAATTTATCTATATTTTTTTTAAGAATTTAGGTTTTAACTCGTCCCCTTGTGTACTCCAAAAAGCATATACTTACCAACACACATAATCTGGGGGCCTACCACCAGCTCATAAAGCAGTATTATTTTAATATTACTTCAGTGTGGGAAAGAGATGAAGCTCTACTGCACGCGTAGTATGACCACCGTAGAAAGAGGTGCAGGACGTATAGTTCCATCTCTTTCTCCCACTGAAGTAATATTAAAATAATAATACTGCATTATGAGCTGGTAGAGGCCCCCTGTAACCTAATTATGTAATACACGATCAATCACAAGCTGAATTGTTTTGAAACAGAATGTTAATCCGCTGCTTCATAAGTTGGAAAAAAAGTTCGGAATAAAAAATAAAAAACCTAAATAAAACAATGAATGTTGTTGAACCGTTCAAAATGAAATGAAAATGTTATATAAATGAATTAGATAGGTGGTCATTTAGAGGGACAAATACAAGTAGAGAGACACTTTTGTCTCCTTTGGTGATTAATTTTTCGTGAGTCTACACAATCATACGTATGGATTGTCAGACAGTTTGACTACCCTTGAAGGAGTAGGTTTACTGGGCCTTTGTCTTAGTTTATCACCTATACACCATTTGAAATTAGACATTTAAACAAATCTTTTTTACAGTCCGTTCAACCGATTTTGACTTCTATACCGTAGGCATAAGGATGGCATTCAAAGCAAAAAAGTGGTTACAATACCAACTGTTTACTGCAGCTACCATTTGTCATGCCACCGACGACGCAATAGAAGTCAAAATCGGTTGAACGGACTGTAAAAAAGGTTTATTTAAATGTCTAATCTTATTTCAAATGGAGTATAGTTATCTATAAAAACCCAGTCCCAAATCTACTAATAACTAACCACTGTAAGGACTATTCTTGCTTGCAACACTTGGCCGCTATAGAACCGGGGCGGTAACAGATGTGTTCATCGTGTGCAAGGGATTTTGTTTTCAAAGTGGTTAGTTATGGGTTTCCCCGATGGAACATCACACACAATGTAAGAGTATGTTTCGTAGGTTATTAAACTTTGGTACGAAACTACAAATATTTCACCACATTAAACAAGAAAAAAAAAAACCTGTTCAAGATGACACTTAATCGATATAAATAAGGATATTCAATTCGCACCTCCAGCTGTCAAGTTTTACAGCATAATATTTATGTAATTACGGCCTAACCATTGTTCGGTCACGCGAATTAAAATAACAACAAAACTTGCGAATTTTCACGGTTTCGGAAATTATTTATTTTTATTATTGAAATATTTGTTCGGTGTCAGTTCGTCACACTATATAATTCACATGTCTTAAACTTGTTTATAATTATGCAAGTATCAATGAATTAATATTGAATTCCTTTGGCACTTATTTGGATAAAAAAGATGAATGAAATGTATTTAGTGTGAATAAAAGTTTCTTCTACGATGTGTCGTCAAAAAAATATCATAAATGTAAGTGAGTTAACTAAATTTTAGAAGCTGTTTTTGCATTAATTTAGCAATATTACTGTATGGAAATAAGAAAAGTGGCTAACTAGTTCCCTAGAATATTAATAATGAAATGCAATAATTAATATTTATCGTCTATCTATCTGCCTAGCCTTTTCCCAACTATGTTGGGGTCGGCTTCCAGTCTAACCGGATGCAGCTGAATACCAGTATTTTACATGGAGCGACTGCCTATCTGACCTCCACAACCCAGTAACTGGGTAATACGATACCCCTTGGAAGACTGGTTGTCAGACTTTCGGGCTTCTGACGACCCGTAACGACTGTCAAAGATCCACGAATGACAGCCGGAATCAACGGCTTAACGTGCTTTCCGAGGCACGGAGGAGTCTCGGTATGGAAAGATGGTCACCCATCCACGAACTAACCCCGGCAAGCGTAGCTTAACCTGTCGGATCGACAAACTTTCCAAATGCCTTTACAAACCTAAAATTATTACAACATCAAATTCAGTCTTATAATTGCTATTCATTATTAATATTCTAGGGAACCGTGCCTCGGAAAGCACGTTAAGCCGTTGGTCCCGGCTGTCATTTGTAGATCTTTGACAGTCGTTACGGGTAGTTAGAAGCCCAAAAAGTCTGACAACCAGTCTTACCAAGGGGTATCGTGTTACCTAGTCACTAGGTTGTGGAGGTCAGATAGGCAGTCGCTCCATGTAAAATACTGGTATTCAGCTGCATCCGGTTAGACTGGAAGCCGACCCCGACATAGTTGGGAAAAGGCTAGGCAGATGATGATGATTCTAGGGAACTAGTTTCTTATTTCCCAACAGTAATATTGGCAAATTAATCAAAACAGCGAAATATTTGACATCTATTTGCGACGTTGCCCACTTTCAGAATAAACGCTCTTAAAGATAATCCTTTATATTATGACCCAATTGACCTTTATGACCCTACATACCCTGTAGTGAAGGGTCACTCCCTACAGGTCTATAGGGATCCAGACACTATCAGCATTAATGACATTAATATTACTGTCATTCCTTCCAATATTGATGTAACACTATTAAAATATTTAGATCACATCATCATTCCAACCACCACACTGTCAGAAGTAATGACATTACTTGGATCTAATGTCATTATTACTAATAGTGTCTGGACCCGTGTACATTTTAATTAACATACATCCTGACACTGACCTGCAAATTGCAAAAAAAAACGTAAGAAAATTTGAATCTCGCGGACTAACTTAGCGCATCCCCCTTAAATGAAATAAAATGATAAATAACAACAAAAAACACTAGCCTGTTTTAAAAATACAAACAAATAAAAAAAAAATACAACTCACAATATCAGCAACTTTGATAAATATTATATTATCTCAAGACATCCTCCATCCAAGGACCTTATTAAATATAAATAATCGCTTGTTTTATATCGAACATCCCACGCTAACATTGTAGCCAATCCATTAACTTTTTATTCCAGATCAGAACGTTCTGTTTGCAGACTCAAATAAAACTACATGTATTTTAATAGTTTGTGTCTCAAACAGTTGCATGTTAATTTGTTTTCTATGCTAATTTCAAAATGAAAGAAATGCCAGCGTATATATATCGGGTATGCGATGGGATTCCTTTCCAGCCCGTCTCATCTTTTGATGTCCTCCCTCCGGTTAACGCCCTAAGCCGAGGCTCGTACCCCACAGGGGGTGCCCTTAGCGAGCGTTCATCCTAAGCTTTTTAGCTTAGTTTATGTGTGCCCTGGCTGGTGGCTTTGAGTGTAGCAGCTTAAGACAGCCACAGGATTGACCGGTTAAATAGTCATGGTCTCAGAGACCAGCTATGAGATGCCCTATAGAATAAAAAAAGGGATTCCTTTTATTAACCCCCGACACAAAAAGAGGGGTGTTATAAGTTTGATCGCTATGTGTGTTTGTCTGTGGCACCGTAGCTCTTAAACGGGTGAACCGATTTGAATGTGGTTTTTTTTATTTGAAAGCAAGTTTTCTAGCGATGGTTCTTAGACATGTTGTATAAACATCAGTTCAGCTATTTGAAGATTATCAGCTTTTTCTTGTAGATGAATGGATGTGAGTATCTTACACAGGTCTGATCGATTTGAAATTTAGTATTCTGTTACTTCAATGATATTAGAAGAACATAGTACCTTGAACTGATGCTGCAGCATCACCTGGAATTTGCAGGATACCAAACTCCCTTACCAACTTACAGCACAGCTGTCGTGTTTGGGCTCATTGGAATGGTCTTGATGAATAGGTTATAGATAGATGATGGGTCTGGTGATGGAGTAGGAAAGAGAAATGAGGAAAAGTTTGTGTCGGAGGTTTTAAAAAATTGAACTGCTAAAATTGTACTTGTTAAACTGACATTGTTGGTAATTGAGGCCCTCGTGGCATAATAATAACATGAGGTCGGTCCGTGGATGGGTGACCATCCATTACATACCTAAACCCCTCCGTGTTTCGGAAAGCACGTTAAGCCATTGGTCCCGGCTGTCATTTGTAGATCTTTGACAGTCGTTACGGGTAGTTAGAAGCCCGAAACAACAACCAGGCTCACCAACGGGTTTCGTGTTACCAAGTAACTGTGTTGTGGAGGTCAGATAGGCAGTCGTTCCATGTAAAATGCTGGTATTCAGTTGCATCCGGTTTAGATTACAAACCGACTCCAATGCAGTTAGGAAAAGGCTAGGTAGATGATCATGACATTGCCAGTGGATTTAATCCGATCCAGCCTGTCCCTTGCTATCCTCCCCCAGCGACGCCCTAAGCCGAGGTTCGTATCCCACAGGGGGTGCCCTTAGCGTGTAGTCGCTTAGTTTCTAAGTTTTATGTCCTGGCTGGAGGTCTTAATTTGGGATTGCTTGTTCCAAACAGTAGGCTGCGACAAGGGCCGAGAGAGAGGCGGTTTAAAGTCCCGGTGGCTCGTAAAAACCTGTTAAAGTTTGCACCAGTGGGGCGGGCAATAAAGATACTCAACAGCGTCTCTCTGCAAGTGGATATCTTTACATGCTCATTGGCGGAATTCCGGAGGGTGACACTTGACATATTGTCCTCTGTATGACTTGTGCCACGCAGTGGACATTGTGACTACATTGCTGTATTGGGTTGAACCTGTTAAAACAAATGTATGTGTGAATGTAAATAAATAAATAAATTTATTGAGGCAGCCAAAGAAAGTCCGGTTAATCAGCTGACAACCTCCTAGGTTGACCTGCAAGATGACATTAAAAAAAAATTGCTATCAGATCTTTTTGCTTTTAAAACTCAAATTTCTGATAGAAATAAAAAATGGTGCTAGCAGCTATGCACTTGTTTCTACTTAAATACAAAGTAATTTATTCCCATCCGTGGCTTGTTTGAGAATGACATTATAATTTCTTTTTCCATTTACCTCATAACGTTTGGTGTTCATGCAAATAGGGCTAGTCTCCTTTATTTTTGTGCGGTTGGTACACCGTACATGCTAAGTTGGATAGCTGAGGTGTTACTATGGGAACTCGGAAAGGATTTCGAAGGACTCTCACAAAGCCGATTAAATTGCTTGACTTCCAGAAATCGAGGATTAATTTATTTATGTCCCTTTTTAGGGTTGCGTACCGGAAGGGTGCCAAACGGATCTCTATGACTATAAGCCTCCACTGTCCGTCCGTCTGTCTGTCAGCGGGCTGTATTTCATGAACTGTAATAGGTAGACATCTGAAATTTTCACAGATTATGTATTTCTTTAGCTACTGTGACAAAAATTAATAAAATAAATAAAGCTAAAAATTAAAAGGGGTCCATACAAGAAATGTGCTTTTTATCAGCGTTTTTTGCTAAACATCGTACGGTGGTACGGGAAGTTCGACTCGCACTTTGCTGATTTTAGTGTTTTGCCCTGTTAACATGTAGTTAATGTGAATCCGGACCATGACTATAAAATTAATTCAAAAATGAACGCATCTTTTAATAATCCCGAAGACAGCAAAATACGAATACATAACATTAAAAAAAAACTAACAACTCACACTATCTTGATTCTCGATCACGTTTTAACAACGTCATTATCTCGATTTGCAATCGAGTATTCGTAGTAGGGCAATTTATTTCGCCGTAATTTAAAAATCGATTGCCGTAGTTCGAGAGATAATTTTATGACTTCGCAATAAGATAATGTTACGGAGTATCGATGTATCGATAGATCGTTTAATATCGTTCGATGGAGATACTAATAATGTCTGGAGTTTAATGGAAAAACAAATTAAGAGACTTTATGCATGTGATAAAACTATTTTATTTATGCTTTTTACATTCTTTTATATTCGTCTCCTCAACATCTTTTTGATAGTTGAAGTGAAAACTTCTTTAGGCGCGTTGGGCATTTTTGAGATGGGAAAAAACAATTGAACTCGCGACACCGTTACCGACACCTCATTTTTGTAAACGCAATTGTGCTCTTTATCTATATTACGTTACGGATCAATGTTCTATGCAAGTATTTTTACTTTAAAGGTTTTGGAAGTATTTTTTTTTGGTAAACGCGATTGTGCTCTTTATTTAGATAAGGTTAGGAAACAATGTTCTATACAAGTATTTTTCTTCCACCAAGGCGATCTTGTTCAAGTTTTCACTTCTGTCACACTCCCGGAGTGCCGCCACTTTTTATCCACCAGGCTTTATTGGTACTAGTTGCCGCCCGCGTGGACCCTAATTCTTTTTCAAAAATAAAAGTAGCCTTAGTTATTCCTTAACATCAGCTATTTTCCAGTGAAAGTCCCCTGAAAATTGGGCAAAAAAATTTTTTTTTCTCTTTGGCATCTTATTGATAAATTTTACAATTATTGTAAACATTATGAAAAAAATACAGATTCTTGCTAAAAAAACATGTTTATTTTCAATTGAGGGCAGTTTTTTCTCCATTTTCATTTTGTAAGGACGCCTAATTACCTCCAATCATTATAGAGTTTGTTTCATCGCGATAGATGATTTAGTTTAAAAGTTACACCGTTTTGTTACCATTTTTTTTTTTATTCCATAAAAAGTATAAAAAAATATCTAGATTTTTTGGCGCGCGTGGAACACAACGCGCCGTCGACCCGGGCTTGGTCCTTATCGGACGGCGAGCTACCCATTGCTCACCGTCCGCAAGCCCGCGCCTACGGTGGCCGGAAATCGGCTCGCGATTCCCGCCCCGGGCGTCTCCTCCTGCGGCGGTTAGGGGCGTGAGGGCGCGAAATTTGCCTCTCCCTCACGCGTTCCGCCTCCTCCTTCGCGAGCATTACCGCTTCGCAGAAGGAGGTGACGGCCTGCCATTTCCTCTCGCTCCGTACCATGGCCTGAACCAGGGCCGGACGCGAGAGATCACCGCCGCCGATCGCCTCTACGAGAACACGGCGTTGCTCCGCCCAAGCCGGGCAGACCTCCACCGTATGCTCCACCGTGTCCTCAGGCCGATCCACACAATGGTGACACCCGGGTGTTTCCTCCTGCCTTATCCTGAACAGGAACCTCCCGAAGCAGCCGTGTCCGGTGAGGACAAGCGTCAGGCGGAAGGTGAGAACGCCGTGGCGTCTCTCCAGCCACTCCTCAAAGAGGGGTCTTATCGAAATATGCACATTATAAAGAATCACACTGTATACTTTCATATGCATTGAGTTGAGCTGTTATTTTCACATTACAAACAGACACTTCAATTTTATTATTTGTATGTAGATATAGAAGTATAGATTGTTCTGGTAGACTGTTAGATTGCTCAAACTAATATAATATAACATCTCCACAATGTGTCTCTCTCTGTATACAAATTCTACTCTAAAGCATAATTAAAATGTGACCAGCAGTGCTATTCTGTAAAAATCTCACTGTGAACGCTAAGGTGAAGTGAGCTGTAATTCCACCAAATACTAGGGATTGACACTGTTGACAGCTCACTTTCAAGCTCACTTCACCTAAGCGTTCACGGCGAGATTTTTACAGAATAGCACTGCAGCAGTGCTATTCTGTAAAAATCTCACCGTGAACGCTTAGGTGAAGTGAGGTGTCAATAGTGTCAATGCCTAGCATAATGGTGGAATGACAGCTCACTTTAAGCTCACTTTACCTAAGCGTTCACGGTGAGATTTTTACAGAATAGCACTGCTGAAACTATCCAAGAGTATTGGATGATGTTTTTCTTGCATCTTCGATAAACGACATTAAAGCATGCATTGGACTAGGCCACCATACAAAAGGAGAGTCAAACATCATTTCAAATTCTCCCCAATCAGTTCTATTGTTGGGAAAACCCAAGGGGAAAGTCCCCTAAAAACAACCGAAAGATTCTCAATATCTAGAAAAAATACACCATTTCGAAGAACATTTTCATGAGCATATACTTAAGCGTCGTCTATTTTTCGAAGTCGTCCATTAAGGCGCAAAACGTAGCGAGCGTGTGTTGTTGTAATGTGCGCCCGCGGCGGTGCGACATTCCGGACACCGCAGATGTTGCTTGACACTAGATGGAGAGGGGAAGAAGGCCCACAGATATGTGTAGGAAAGAATTGAGATAACACAAGCTTTTTTGCTTCGTTCCTCGGCGATTTGGACGATTTGGGGAGTCTTCGAGTAACACTAATTATGCGGTATTGGTGCCGATTCCCTTGTTCACAAACTAAACTAAATTTAAGTTCAGTGCATCTTTTTCTTTCTAATGCATTAAGAAAAGGACAGACGATAAATTTTAGTTTAGTCCTGTCAAATTAATCAGCGCTTGACGTAAATTGACGTAATTTTAGTCGACAAGTTTTTAATTACGTCTAAACTTGTATGGAGAGTAACAGGCGCTGATTAATTTGACAGGACTAAACTAAAATTTATCCTCTGTCCTTTTCTTAATGAAATAGAAAGAAAAAGATGCACTGAACTTAAATTTAGTTTAGTTTGTGATCAAGGGAATCGGCACCATTGTATAGCTAACAAATATTAAAAATGTGTAATGTGTGTGTATGTGTGTTATTCTATAATAGTAGATTGTTATACGAGGGGCTAAAATAACCCATTCTATCGAGTTAGTTTTACTTCCGAGCTTTGGCGTACGTTACACTCTACTTTTCACTAGGATTGCGAGAAAATAAAACAATCCAATACAATATTAAATAGTTTATTTTATTTAAAAAAATATACAATTTCTTCAATCTGAATTTTTAAGGAAACTTTTTATCCCGGTATACGGTAGAAAAAGCTATTTTAACGTAAGAATTAAGACTTTTCGTTTTTGTAGGCTCGTTGGTTACAGACAAAAATTACTTTTTCCCCTAGAGCGAGATATGTTATTTTTTCCCCGCTCTGGTACGCTACAATGACAAACTAGCGTTTTACTATCGCATACCGGGATAAAAAGTCCAACTAAACCGAACAGAAAATCTTGCCCCACTGGAAATCAATCCCCTGGGCCTGAGACAGGTGGTCTAACCACTAGAGAGGCGTTTAAAACCCCAACATTGATATATTATCATGTGCAGTACAGATTGAACCTGCTGTACTTATCCCTACTTATTTGTCTTGTGTGCGCATGCACCGTACGCGTCGCAGATCAAGACTTTTTACGCGCTAAATGGATAGCGTTTTGTTTGCTAAGGATTGCAGTGTTTGTATGTGGGATTGGATGGCTGTGTTCTGGAGTTTTGTTATGGATGTTGAGTTATTAAAAGCATGTCATGGTTATTAGTTGCAAACTAAGGACCTCTTTCTTTCTCTCTCCCTCTGTATATATCTCTCTCGCTACAATATGAGGCAAATGCAATGTATCAAGAATTTTACGATATTGTTGATCTCTTGTCTTGTCGTCACATCCATCTGTTGTTACATTTACCACATACCCTGTTGGTTCACCATCAATTTTCAGTTTTGTTGCCTTGAACTTATTTCGCGGACTGTGTTGAGTCTCAAAGACTTCAATCCGCATTCCTTCATAATTATGGTGTGCATTTAAATAATCTCCACGAGTGACGATCATTATCATCAGCCGAAAGATGTCCACTGCTGGACATAGGCCTCCCCCAAGCACCGCAACTTCCACCGGTTCTGTGCTTCTCGTATACGGTGGATTCCTGCAGCTTTTACCAAGTCATCGGTCCACCTTGTGGGAGGCCTTTTAATTCTACGTCTTTAGGTACGCGGTCGCCACTTCGAAACCTTTCGGCTTCATCTATTCTGCGAGCAATGAGTAGAGATAATCCATATAAATCTTCTGAACAATAGAAAAAGTAATTATTTTCGTTTTCTCTATCTTTATCGTCTTCAATTTCAAGCCTGTCCTTAAAACCACACCAATTGATCTCCCCCATTAAATTAACTATAAAACTTAGTGAGCCATTTGCGTGTTCGCGTGTTTACGGAGTATACTTTATTTTGCACTGATTTGTATCGCCGCCATCGCTGCGCTCGCGCAATGGATCGCATTACGAGTTAATTAGAAGAGCGATTTATATTATTGAGATTGGTTTAAATAGGGCAGGAGAGTTTGTTGATACTATCGATCTTGAGGCTGGCGTGAATAATCGCACCTTTGCCAGGTTCAATCTGATTTATTTATTTGCTCTTTCTGCAATCTTCTTAAACAATGTGTTGGTATTTTCTTTTTATTTTTTATCTTTCTCTTGATTTGTCTGTGTTGATATCCGTACTTCTGGAAGCTTGGAGTTTCCCTACGTGATCGAATCAGAAATGAGGAGATCCGCAGGAGAACCAAGGTAACCGACATAGCCCGAAGAATTGCCAAACTTAAGTGGCAATGGGTAGGGCACATTGCTCGCAGAACGGATGGCCGATGGGGCCGAAAGGTTCTGGAGTGGCGACCGCGTACCGGAAGACGTAGCATTGGAAGGCCTCCCACAAGATAGACCGATGACCTTGTGAAGGCCGCAGGAATCCGCTGGATGCGGAAAGCACAGAATCGGTCGAAGTGGCGGTGCTTGGGGGAGGCCTATGTCCAGCAGTGGACGTCTTTCGGCTGAAATGATGATGATGATGAAACGCGATTGTGCTCTTTATTTAGATAAGGTTCTATACAAGTATTTTTCTTCCACTTAAGGCGATCTTGTTCAAGTTTTCACTTCTGTCGGCACTCCCGGAATGCCACTGTTTTTTACATCCCCATTTAGCATATTCCTTACTCTATTTCATAAATTTAACTGTACGCAATCAGCACATTTATACTGAGTTCAAGAGCTGTCAGTCATCAGTGTCAATATCCCATAACCTTGATGACATTGACAGTTCTTGAACGCGGTTTCGGAGTGCTGATCGTGTTCAGTTTCGTAAGTGAAATTCACCCCTTTACCCCAGCCATCTAGATTAGTTTAGTTTTACACATGGTCCTGTCTTTTCACGGGTGTACCACTGTTTGCTATGAAAACTATATCAATCATCGTCAAAATATATCTCAGTTCTATTCTATATTTGCATATGTAATCGTACCTACAGTATATCCGCTTTACCATCCACCATAACTTTCCCCCTCCCAAATTCATCCAAACAATAATCGTAATGTAAATGAAGCCTCGTTATTAAACTCTTGCGCATGACAGCTGCACAATATGGCGCTCGTGTATTAAGAGAAAGTGTTGTTACCATCTAACTAATGAGTTCCATACGCATTATGCATGGATACACATGGTCGTGAAAATTGATTCACGCTTGTTTGAATGTAAGAGGGAAGTAGACATGTAGGTGTTTAACATGTAGGGATAAAACTACCCTGGTGGTCACCGGTTTGGTTGGCAATTTCAGAACATTCAAAGTCAAAGTCAAATCATTTACAATTTCAAATAGGCCCATGTATGGCACTTTTGAACGTCAAAATTTACAAAATAATAAAATTGATTCTAGTCGCCTCTTCCAAAAGGTTAGTTTTCGTATGGAGAAGAATAGGCAAGAAACTCGTTACTCTTTTAAAATGCTATACAAATAGTTTGTATATGTACGTACATTAGTTAAATAATTATAGGTACGTACATTCGGACGGTTCGCTCAGCTCAAATTTACTTTTTATCTCGCTCGCACCATACTGCTCGCGAATTGAGTGAGAGCGAGATGGCATGGGGTGCTGGTGGCTCCAAGGTGCCGATAGTTTAGGTAATTGTTTTTTACGGCGAAAATAATGGTAATAAAAACAAATTGTCGCAAGTTCAGTTATTTTAGTCATTATGCAAAGTTTCCTGATCTATATTAAAGTTTTTTTTTTTTGCAGTTTATTGTTCGGTTTGGAGTTAACTTTGGAATTTTTTATGGAATTGTGTGTTCGTCAAACATTAATCCTCAATTTTAACACATATTTATTTCAAAATGAATGCTGCAGTGTTTTCGATATAACGGAGGGTTTTGGGTAGTTAAAATTAAGTTGTTTAAAACTGAAAACTTAAATCGTATTGTGGTTGTTAAGATTCGTTGATCAAAAGTACATGACGACACTTCAACAATCTGATTGAAATACAGCGGAAATTAAAACATGTTATTGTGTAATTCTCAAAAGATATTTACTTATAGGTACAGGTTACTCTGACCGCCTTAATTTAATGAGACATTTCTTCTTTATTACCTCCTGCATTATGAAATTGAGATAACATTTGAATGATTCGGTAATATGAGCTGTTTAGTGAAGAGAAACAGAAGGTTAACTTCATTGGAATAAGTAAGATTCGTTGTGAAAGATGAAGTAGTCCACTTAGAGCACCCGTCCGAATAGCACCTGCGACTCAGCAGCCTACTGCTGGGATGTATTTGTTTTACAGGAGGATATTAAATGAAAGATATCGATAAAATAACTAGAATGTTTATTAATTACACATATGTACTTACGTACATACGAAATTTGTTTTATCGATATCTTAATCGATAATTTCAGATTTTTCTCAATGCAAACTTTGGAGATAAGTGGGGGGGAACGGTATTTTTTTTTAATTTTTCGTCAATAGTCGAAAACTTTCACATTGACACATACAGAATGAATCCTAATGAGGACGCGTATAAGAAATATAGAAGAGTAAATAATGATATCATTAATTAAATTAAATAGAAAAACGTTGTTTGAGTTCACTGTTATATACACGTACACAGGTCTTAAAGCGTTTTATGGTTATATCAGGAAATAACACAACTCTAAACTTTGTATCTCAAATATTGTCAAAAACAGATCCAATCAACTCGTTATGAAACCGAAACAAATCGCCCAAGCTTTTGCGGATCAATTCAAACTAAGTTTTGTTAAAGACCCCGATGAACTTTTATCAACTATTAATGCGCTCAGAGTAACAAACTCAGTTGAGAACTTTGACATCACAGAAGATATGGTACGAAAGGAATTATTAGGTTTTCAAGATAATCAACAACATTTTCCTTTTTTTTAGGCCGCATGCCTAAAAAAAAGGAAAATGTTGTGAAAATGTGCAAATAATAGCGCTCTTTTATATTAGCCCCACTTGCCCTAGTAGCTCTACTTCTAATTTTTAAGACCCCCGTTCAGTCCGTGTTGCAAAAAAAAAAAATCTTTCTTATTTGCTAAATAGATTGAGCAAACGTCATCTAAAACTATTCCAAATTTCAAGTTGATAAGCATTAGTAGTTCTTGAGATATCTAGCTGTGACAGACAGACGGACATACAGACTGAGTCGCATCATAAGGGTTCCTTTTCACCATTTTGGTACGGAACCCTAACAAAGTCCCCCCGCCGCATCTGTCTGAACGCGATAAACTCAAAAACTACCGAACGGCTTTCATAAGGTTTACACCAATGGATAGAGTAATTTATGAGGAAGGTTTAGGTGTATAATTCATTAAAGTTTTGTGTAAATTGACTGAAATAAGACGATAATTGTTGAAGATGTCGGGAAAAATCATGCCGACTGGGAGCTTTATTGGCGTACGCCCGATAAACCAATAGGGTTATATGAAAATAATGTATTACGGAATTAGTACATGGTTTACCTGGGGTACTTTTAATCCCGATATTGGGATATTTTCCGACATCAACGCGGGCGATGACAAAAATAATCATGTAATATATCTAGTAATGGGGTTGTGGAGGTCAGGTAGGCAGTCATTCCGTGTATAATACTGACATTCAGCTGCATCCGGTTAGACTGGAAGTCGACCCCAACGTAGTTGGGAAAAGGCTAGGCAGATGTTGAAAGGTAATGATGTAGGCGTAGAATACAATAACACAGAAATTCTGGGTTAACAACTCCTTGAATTTCATTCAGACTTTGGCCATCATTCATTTCGACATTAACGACTGACTACCATGATAATTTGAAACAGGATTCAAGCTATAACTTTGTCCTTGAATAAAAAACATAAAAGCAGATAGAAGTTAATTCGAGAGCCGCGATGTTAGTTATTATAAATGCATCAATTAGCGATTAGTCTGCCTTCGGTGTTCATGTAATTAATAAACGTTTGCGGACTGCTAAATCTTAGTCTTTTTCAATGACTTTTAAGAATATACCTTATAAAATAAACCGTATGTTTGACCAAAAGATAAATTAAATTAAATACTTTATTTCGAGCCAAGACTCATAGAGGATTAGTAACAATATCCTTAGAACTAATTGTTAGTAAACAACACAATACGGTGACACATGTAACTGACAACAGTGAATTATATAAGGACAGTCCACTCTGTCAGCTATCATTTTCAGAACCCTGTTGGGGCTGGCTATGATTCGTGCCACCATTGACGCAGCGCGCTTGCGCATTAAAGTATAAAAACAATCTACACGCGCTGCCGCAAACATCCCTGACGCACTGCAACGCCATGGCAGCCCCATCAGTTTTCTGGAAGCATTATTAAATTGGACATGAAGGGCTCCATACGATGCTCACGAATACTTCTCCCACAAGCTGCATGTGTAGAAGGTGGTACAGAATGCACTAAAGAGCGTCACCTTTACGTCTGCAGTACAATGTGCAAACCTGCGGGCCAACATATTCGCACGCACGGATAGAGCCCTCCGTTCCCTTTCAATATCAGAATTGTCTTTAAGGTCAGTGGTGACCAAATGACCTAGGTATTTAAATTGTTCCACTCGCTCAAGAGGAACACCGTTTAGCCGTATGGGAGGCACATCAAGATTGTACTTGGGGGACCAAGTCTCAAAGACAATATACTGACTTTTCAGACCGTTATACAATAGCCCATGTTCTGTTGCGTAGCGTTCACATGTGGCCAATAGTGTCCTAATACCGCCGACTGACGCGCTCAGCAGCACCATATCGTCTGCGTAACTTAAATTATTGACACAGACGCCGTCAATATGACAACTCGCATGATGACTGCCAAGCGCCTCAATCAGGAAAAAACTCTCCAAAATATGTCGCAAAGAAGATCAGGGTAGGTAATTAATCCCAAGATCCCAAACTATACAATGCCGCCTATGGCATGTGACCGCCCGTATTTTTCTGAGTATTCATAAGATTCTTTAAAAGTTCTATAATATCTAATTCTTTTTTAAATCCCTCTGTGATTTTATGGACTTAAACTTGTGTTTTTTTAAATAAATATTGATTTTGGCCCCCGGCAACATGGCAACTGATGGACCACGGGTGGGTTTTAGTCAGTAAGAGTCTGACACGCCCTCCCGCTCCACCCAGAGCGGGAGAAATAATTTGATAATTTCCCACCCAAAAAAAAAGGATGAGGATTCTAGGAAGCAGGTCAATTTCGGGACTGAGTATTAGAAAATGCCATATAGAAGAAGAAACTTGGTAAAAAGGAGCTACGTTACGTAAAGCCTTCAATAATGAACAGATTCATCTGCCACGTGTATTTGTGAAACATGATTCATGGACCAATTGCTATTAAAAAAGCCTTTTGTGTCATCTATCCATTGTCCTCATTGTATTTTTCTAAGCAATTTCTTGGCACGTGCTTAGCTGAAGCATCTGCTTGTAGCGTAACTAATCCAACCTACTTTCATCCCTATTGCATTTCTGCAAAGTTTAGTTTCGCGTGTTCGTTTTTAGCAGATGGGTCTAATCAGCTGTTGGGGACGCAAATAGTAATTTGAACTTAATTGTTCAAATGCTAGGGTTGGTTTTTATCCATATTTGTTATAATACGGTATGTTACAATATGTGTACATTGTGATCTTTGAACATCTGCGTTGACCTTTGGTGCCAGATGGCATTAATTTTCTACATTTAAGTAAACTTTAAGCATATGATGTAAATATGGGAGTAATGGGAGCTTATTTAGAAATATAATATTATTTTGTAAACTGGTAAAATTTGTGATTCTGTGATCGCAAGTCCGTCTGATAATCGTGGTGACACAAAAAAAAAAAACGGTATTCCGGGAGTGCCGACAGAAGTGAATACTTTTAAAAAATCGGCACCGCAGTAATCAACGCGTTGATGTCTTTTATTCCACGGTGTCGGTAACAGGTCGCGAAATCAATGGTTTAGTCCCATCTCAAAAATGCCCAACGCGCCTAAAGAAGATTTCACTTAAAAAAAATGTTGTTGTTGTAGCGCATTTGAAAAAATGAGGTCCGTTCAACTTTAGGGAATGTCATTACTTCATCGACCGTTCTGTCAAGTTCAGGGGGCCTACCACCAGCTCATAAGCAGTATTATTTTAATATTACTTCAGTGAGAGAAAGAGATGGAGCGTCCTGAAGATCTTCATCTCTTTCCTACACTGAAGTAATATTAAAATAATACTGCTTTATGATCTGGTGGTAGGCTCCCAGGGATTGTAATGGTGAGCTAGAAGGTTAGGCTAGGGTCTTGCTTGCAGGGTGCTAAGAATTACTTCTGACCAGTTTTGTACCAGAATCAGTCACTCTATTATGAGGGGCTTTCTTTGTTTCATCGGTATACAGTGTAATGTGCACATATCGAAATGAGGGAATCTATGCTTAATTTTAGCGACAGAAAATATTAAAAACAAATCGAAATATTTTTTAAATACTTTTTATGGAATTAAAAAAAATTGTAACAAAACTGTGTAACTTTTAAACTGAATCAGCTATCGCGATAAAACAAGCTCCATAATGATTGGAAGTAAGTAGGCGTCCACATAAAATTAAAATTGAGAAACTACCCTCAATTGAAAATAAACATGTTTTTAGCAAAAATTGTATTTTTTCATCTATTTTTACAATAATTGTAAAATTTATAAATAAGATGCCCAAGACAATAAAAAAATAATAATTATGATACAAAAAAATTACTATTTTTTCCGTCGATAAAATTAAGCATAGATTCCCCTCATTTCGATATGTGCACATTATGAAGACTCACACTGTATTTCGTAGTTTTGTATTATAAAACAAAAATAATTATTATTCTTAAATTCAATTCTGTATTAATAAAACAGTATAACTTACTAATTACTTGACTAATAATAACATTTAGCACATTAAACACCCAGTGCTCTTCCTGCTCTCTCCTACTTGATCTATGCTGTGCCCGACAGGGTCCATAATTGTGACTAATATAATTATTTCCCTACCAACTACACATATACATTATGGTACGCAATAAAGAATTGAATTGAGACCGAAGGCTGCCACTGCTTCTGCCCGGCTTGGGCGGAGCATCGCCGTGTCCTCGTGGAGGCGATCGGCGGCGGTGATCTCTCGCATCCGGCTCTAGTTCAGGCCATGGTACGGAGGGTATGTGAGGCTGTCACCTCCTTCTGCAAAGGAGTAATGCTCGCGAAGGAGGAGGCAGAATGCGTGAGGCAGAGGCAAATTTCGTGCTCTCACGCCCTTAACCGCCGCAGGAGACGCCCTGGGCGTCGGGAGTCACAGGCCGATTTTCGGCCACCGTAGGCGCGGGCTTGCGGACGGTGAGCAATGGGTAGCTCGCCGTCCGATAAGGACCAGACCCGGGTCGACGGCGCGTTGTGTTCCACGCGCGCCTCAAAGAGATGTCAGCAGAAATGACGGGGTCCACTAGGGTCGCCGAAGTCGCGGGGAAGTCCGAAAGGGATACCGTGGCCCCCGGCAACATGGCAACTGAAGGAACACGGGTGGGTTTTAGTCAGTAAGAGTCTGACACGTCCTCAAGTTATTTGATAATTTCCCAACCAAAAAAGAAAAAAAAAAGGCTACCACTGCTGTATCTCAGAATTTGTCCCGAGATGTAAGATTCGTTCATTACATCTTGCTATCTCTCTTAATCTATACCTTTCTGACCTTTCTCTTGAAAACCTTTTTCTAACAAACCCAAATTGGAAAACAAAGGGGCCGTCAGTTCAAGTCTTCAAGTAAACAGTCAGGTACTCGGGTACTAAGGTATGTTTTTATATTACTGTGGAGCAACGCGCGTGCGTGCGGAATGGTTAGCGGCGCTTTTGATCGCTTAATCAAATGTTGGGGGTCTTTAGAGGAATGGAAAAACCTTTTGGACAATGTTTGATGTTGGGTGTTGAAGGTTAAAGATAAGAAACAAAAGGAGAATATTGAGGTGGATTAGGTCACTTCATTGCCGCCATTCTGCAAATATGAGCTGTAGAGCTAAGAATCAACCCGTTATCACAGATTAACACAGGATGGGACACTCCGCAAAATCATTTAAATAAAAAGCGACTCTTGATACGACACAATAAAGTGCAATTCAGGTCGCACAGCACTAATTACATAGAAGTTGCCTCTCTTTCTATCGCGTAACCCTTAGATCTTCTGAGTACGTTACACTCATTGAATTGGCCCGACACGTCGAGCCTATCGCGTACTTGTAGCTTCAAATCCAAACTACGGAGTGTCCCATCTAAATAAAGAAAACTTTATGGCGCGTTAAATGGGGGAGAGGGGGGCGGGTCAAAAATTGCGTTATGTAATACTTGAACCCTCCCTTGTCAGCTTTGCAAAAACATAATACCTGCACTTTGGAGGACCTTATAAACGCTACTGAATGTAGCTAAGTTTTAAGCTGACACAATTTACACAATTTAGATTTGTCATCGATAGGTACGCTCCGTTGCAGAGAATAATGTTTCCAGATACGGAACCTTAGCTAGATATACGACGGTGTGTGTTATCGTAAGTTCGTGCAAATGTAGTCACGCTCTATTTGAGTCGATGGAAATTTGGAACTGTTCGCGTTTGTTGTGCTAAAGTCAACATTTGTGCAACGTGGAGTATTTCCCAAACCACGGCGGAACATGCATACATTACACTGACACATTTCGTGGAGAAATAGGGAAAGATGTCAATTAATCTGCCTTGCTTTTTCCCGACTATGTTGGGTCCGGCTTCCAGTCTTATTAGATGCAGCTACCATCATTTTACATGGAGCGACTGCCTATCTGACCTCCACAATCCAGTTACTGGGAAACACGATATCCCTTAGTACGTAGGGTAAGAGAGAGGAGAGGGGAGTCATATATGCTGGCCTGCAGGTTTGCGCGTTGTAGTGACCAAGTTAAAGTCACACTATTTAGAGCCTACTGTCAGACTTTCTACGCGTGCAGCTTGTGGTTTAGGTATCCGCAGAGGCCGCTCAGTGCCCTTCGTGTCCAATATAACAACGGATTTAGTGTTAGGGCTGCCCCGCTTTTGTAGTGCCTCCGGTATGTTTGCGGAGACCAGGGTAGACGGCTTTCATGCCATCGTGCGCAAGCGGCTCGCGTCGTTATTAAGCAGATTCCGGGGTGGCACTAACAGCATCCTACAGGTCATTGCGGATAAACAGGACTCAAATATCCTGAAAACATTTATTCGTGTTCACATTTTGTATTGTAACCCTATACTCCGTTTGAAATAAGATTAGACATTTAACTAAACCTTTTTTACAGTCCGTTCAACCGATTTTGACTTCTATTGCGTTAGTGGCATGACTAATGGCAGCTGCAGTAAACAGTTGGTTTGTAACCACTTTTTTTGCTTTTAATGCCATCCTTATGCCTACGGTATAGAAGTCAAAATCGGTTGAACAGACTGTAAAAAAGGTTTGTTTAAATGTCTAATCTTATTTCAAACGGAGTATAGGTACTTGTAATTATTATGGACATGGTCTGAAATAAAGGATTTATTTATTTATTTAAAGAAGTAAGGTGCATGGAATCTTGGTCCTAGCAACATTTAAAATCCACGCTGGGTACTGTGTTGGCATGGACTATAAGAGATTGCCTCGTGGAGTGACGTCACATATTGATAAATAAATGAGCTAGCCTTGCTACTGCCATCAACCTTGCTGACCACCCTGCTATGTTGGAAAGATAAGTTCTGACCGATTCCTATAATTTACGGACCGTTCATCTGCCTAGCCTTTTCCCAACTATGTTGGGATCGGCTTCCAGTCTAACCGGATGCAGCTGAATACCAGTATTTTACATGGAGCGACTGCCTATCTGACCTCCACAACCCAGTTACTGGGTAACACGATACCCTTTGGTAAGACTGGTTGTCAGACTTTCGGGCTTCTGATTCCCGTAACGACTCAAAGATTTACAAATGACTGCCGGGACCAATAGCTTAACGTGCTTTCCTAGGCAGGGAGGAGTCCCGGTATGTAAAGATGGTCACCCATCTACGGACCATCCCCGGAAAGTAAAGCTTAACCTGATGGATCGACCCGTGCGGCTGTTATTACTTAGCTTACTTAAAATTTACGGACCGTTATCGATTAAAATTAAGACTCTTGTATCTTTACCAATAATGAAGCAGACCTCATAGCTTCGCATATTAGAACCTCCCTTAAGGAACTAGCTATTACAGGTAAAACACGCTTACGAATCTATTTATATGCCTAGTTTGGCAATAAAAAAGCTACCATTGATAAGCAATACGATTCGGTATTGTTTATAGGAACCGAACATTAGTTAGCAAGTTTTTCGAACCTCTTCCAAACTCTTGAAGACAACCATAATTTCCAATGATGACTTTATACTCCGTTCCACATTTTTCCAACGTTAGTTTTAAAAATGCATACCCCATATGCATTTTTATCAGGTCACGTTATGTAGCCAATAAAGTACTTTCCATGTAAGGCTATCTTCAATATTCAATTTGTTGCACCGATTTTCGACACCTTTGTCCAAACATTGCATTGCATCACACTGAAATACCTACTGAGGAAACACTCACTTTGTAAAGCCTCCGTTTCCTTAAATTCAGCATTGTGCATTTATTTCGTCATTGTTTCAAATAGACGACGAAACGCCTAAAAAGCGGAAAATCTCTAAACAATGGTGTCAAAGTCATAGGTCTTCAAACAAAATGCGCTTACGCAACCAATCGTAGGTGTCAAAAAGTTTTTCTGAATGAACATTTCATTGGAAACCATTCATCGGATCGTCACGTGCGTAAATTCTAAGGTAAATAGGGAGCACAAATTTATTTTTTGCTGCCAAGAAAACCGCTGACCGTTTTTATTGACCTTAACACTTAAGAAATAAATGCGTAAATAAGTTTACATTTCGTGATCGAACCGCAAACGTTTCTTTGGTGTAGGCTTGACTTACCAACTTAACTTTGCTGATGCTTGGACTCTATGTAGAGTAGACAAGGGTTGTTTTTGGTCAGCCTGGTATGGTCAGTGGGTAGTTCATTGAACCGAATCACAGCTAAGTAAATGAATAGGTGGCAGCACGTCCAAGATGCAAGTGTGAAAAGAAAAAAGTTCTATTTGCGGTACTCTGTGTCTTGTGTTAGATAATTTAACTGAAGAAAGGAATGGGACCAATAAGTGGTTCTGTTACAATGTAAGACTTACAAAGAGGCTGTTAGTGGAGGAAATACTAATAGATTGTTTTCACGAAGACATTTGAAAGAGGTGTCTTACTGAGAACAGGCTGCTTAGACACTTAGACAGTTTTGAAACAGAATGTTCAAAGAATTGTCGTTGAGTCTTGAGTCAATTTGAGGGTTTCCGCAGAGCACTCCTCTAACCTTTTGTGATGACGTTTGTAGCTTTCCTTTTATATTGGTACGGAGCTCTCTGCCTAGATTTGGTCTAGATTAAAACCGTGACAAACCTACTTCTTCTATTACATAAACGTAAAGGAATCTATCACAATCCAAATATTATAATTTAAGGTTGTAAAAGTATTCATAGGTACGTGGTTAATTGCAAGTGAATTCATTTGCACTTACAACGCGAGAATCCTTTACTGTTTCCAAATAATTTCGTATGAATAAAATAATAATTATTTAAAGAAAAAAACAAATTATTAAAAAAAACAAAAAACCCGACTGCAAAAACTCATAACTGAAAAGAAAAAAACAAGCATCATGATCCATAGTTTTTTTTTTAATAATTTGTTTTATTTCAGACTTTTTAGTTTTATTAATATCTAAATATGTATATATATTTGGAATTGACTCATTACTAACTTTTATTTGATACCAATAATGTTTTTTTTTTAAACCTACCCCTCCTTTTTTATTATATTTGCAGATGCAATATATAAATATTATATAGCCTATGACACTCCCACTATTAAGACGAATCTAACAACACCTCACATGTTAAAATCCATCATGCCGTTTAGGCTACAGAGCGTGCCAAAGAAATAGACATACATGCATACATACTCTCGAAAAATATTACCCTCCTTCTGAGGCAGTCGGGTAAAAAAAAGAAAGGAAGAAAATACGTTTATTTGCGGTAATAAACATGACGCAAAGAAAGAATAAAACACGAAAATAACAATTTGAGGGGAAAACATGCGTCAGATTCACGCAAAACGGCCATAGCTCAGCAAAATGCTGTGACTCTATGCGAGACAGAGCCCCAGCGCTGGTTTTCAGCGACAGCCGGTCATTTGGTACTAATAAATTATTTGGATGAGACTCGCACAAATCAGGGAAGCATGTAATGGCCACATGGCCTTGACATGATCTTACCAAGATTATGTCTGGACTTTAAAAGAGACATGTGACCTCTGAGTTTGTTTCGGCCTTTCTTCTCAGAGTAGTTAGATAGGAAACGCCGACCTCATCTAATTTTTAAAATATGATTGGCGTGTAAAAGTGTTTGTACAAACCTACTTACAGAAATAAAATCATTTATCATTTATCAATGGCACAAAACAAAGGAGGCCTGCGGGGTAATTGCGTAACACACAAACAATGACAATTGATCGCAATGGGTTTCATTTTGATAGTTCACCCCGTGCGCTATTTACGTTGTTGAGCAGATGGATTTTTCAAACCTATTATGCTTCAAAACTCTCGGATTGTGACTGAAAGTGTGTTACGCTGCCTTAGTCAGTAGTGGGTGGAGCAGTGCAATGATAATGATGATGATGAATTAATTGACCTAATCTAGAAACTTAACAATATCAGAAGATCACCACGCTCTTACTTGTACAAAAACATAATCGCTAATCCAAAGACTTCACAGTAATCTAAACCAAATACGAAGAACCGTTGCCATAAAATCATTACTAGGTACCAGGAGCACAAGCAATGCTAGGAGGTAGTTTCAATAACGATACCCATCTCGCACTAACAGAAAATCACATGCTCATCTCAAACAAGATTTGAACTCGTGCTTATTCTGACCTCTATGTAACATGATTGCGCGAAATTACGGTGCTTATGAGCATTTTTTATTATCGCATGTTGTTTTAGTACGGTTATAATGTAAGAATGTAGCTAGCACTTCCTTTTAGGTGCTTGACCGGAATGATTATGTGGGGTTAGGTTAGTCCGTAACTCGGTGTTAAGACTACATTCTATTGCCAAGTCATCTTTAGTAGTTTCTGATAATAGGATAGTAGTTTCTGGTTCTGTTTCTTCATGCTCTTTATGAAGGAGATCGTCCGAGGAAGTATTTACGCCAGCGTACCCGTTTGTGCCGTCAAACGGCTTTGTAGTGTAGTTACATGAACATGAAATATTTCTCCTTTGTCTCTGGTATGGCAACAGCAGTCATCATCATCAAAATTTCAGCCTGATATCACCCACTGCTGGGTATGCTTCACCTTTCTTCTGCCATACTTCCCGGTATCGTACGTACTATATCCAGGAGTTTCCCGCGACTTTGATGCCGTCAACCCAACGTGCTTTGGCAACGGCATTGGAGATAGTAAACCAGTTCTCTAACGAAGTTCCTAATCGTACTTATACACTCCATACTTGGCGAATGAGAGCTAGACCTAAAAAAAATTAACATTCCCCAAGTGTATAAAAGCGAAAGGACCTTTGTTCAAACCGGGTGTCCCACGAACCTTTCGTTTGTTTTTTAGTTTGCTTAGCACTGCTGGGACACAGGCCTCCTCTCTTCGAGATGGAGCGGGCTGTAATCTACCACACGGGCTCAGTGCGGGTTGGTAGATGTCTTTGAATTTTTGGTTCTAGGACATGACAGTTTCCTTTTTTTTTGGGAAATTATCAAATAACTTCTCCCGCTCTGGGTGGAGCGGGAGGGCGTGTCAGACTCTTACTGACTAAAACCCACCCGTGTTCCTTCGGTTGCCCTATTGCCGGGGGCCACGATGTCCCTATCGGTTTTCTTCGAACCCCCGCCCCGGCAGGCATTGGCCCTAGCGGACCCCGTCAATTCTGTTGACATCTCCTTGAGGTGCGCGTGGAACACAACGCGCCGTCGACCCGGGCTTGGTCCTTATCGGACGGCGAGCTACCCATTGTTCATCGTCCGCAAGCCCGCGCCTACGGTGGCCGGAAATCTGCTCGCGATTCCCGCCCCGGGCGTCTCCTCCTGCGACATGACAGTTTCCTCACGATGTTTTCCTTCACCGTTTCGAGAGCAGTGGTGATGAAATTACGACCTGCATTCGTAAGTCGAGACCGTTACTAGGGCCACCACTGCTTTCTTAGTTTACTTAATTAGTATCTTAGTATTATTTGATTATTATTAGAAGAATAATACACATTCACAAGGCTTGGTCGCCATCGCCAATGACTTCAACGGTATAAGAGTGGTCTCTAATCACGGGATTTTCCACAATGTTCTGAAATTCGCAATAGAGGTAATGTACGAGTATAATGTGAAATTGTTCGTAGGCGTTGACCCAGTAATTTATAACTTGAGCCATCTCTAAATGTCAATTGTGATCGTAAACCGATACATTATTGTTTTATGTAACTTTAGAAATGTACTTTTTGGTCGATTCTCGGCTCTGTAGGTTTTGAATCCGGTTTATTTGATATGTAGGGTCAAACTCAAAAATGTGAAGAATTTTTAGAGACTATTTCAGTCTTAAAAATTGTAGTTATAGATCATTAAAATCTATGTCAAAAGGACAATTTACTATACTTTATTTTTAAAGATGTTTATGATGTTAATAATAAAAAAAATCTTTACCCACAATCTAACTCAGAATGTTGATCTCAACAATTTATAAACATAAATTAAAGAATAAAATTAGCGCGGGTAATCTTCGGGAATGCAGTGAGCGAAGTAAAAATGTTGAGACATTCGTAACATAAAACTGACTTTATACCCATTACAGAATATTACTGGCCAGTCACAAGTTTACAACAAGGTGGAGACCGCCAATAAAACGAGGTAAAATACGACCCGATTCGAAGTCTCGACATTTGTGTCCTACGTTATGCCAGGAAGTGACGACACTATAGCTGTATTATTTGTAAATTTTGTTCGCTGTACCGTATTGAACTGAAATGCATGCTGTGGTTATAAATTCCTTGACATGTTTTTTGGTTTGTGAAACGAAACGGAGACAGCTTAGATTGTTGGGTGCTTTGAAATTAAGGTTTTAAAGTGGATATTGTCGAAATAGTTTCGATTTCAGTAGTTTTTCATAAAAAGGTATAGAAATACTATTTAGTATACACTATGTTAATTGCAATTATAAAATAAAAAAGTCATTTATTCAAACTAAACTGAGAATAGGCACTTTTAGAACGCCTAAATTACATAAGACAGTCCCCCAAAATGCCTACCCTTCACCACTTCCTAGTGATTTAGCTGGGAAGAAGAAGTGGCGCAACTAAACTACGAGTGTTAAAATTTTAAAGATGATAGAAATATAAGATAAACTTTTGCACCTATTTAGAGCTTGGTAGAAATATAAACTTTTGTTAACTTTATCTTTTCAAAAGTGCTGATTTTTTGCTGATTTAGTATAAGAAAAGAAGGTTTTGACTCTGATTCCAAAGAAAGTTTTGGTCTTTATTTAATATGCCGTTTTTAATTTGTCGACAGAGTTATTTGCGCTTATAGAGTCAACATCTTACCAAGGAAAAAGTGATGATTATGTACTGAACTAAAAAAAAACCGGCCAAGTGCGAATTGGACTCGCACACGAAGGGTTTCGTACCATTAAGATCGACCAAAAAACACCGAAAATAACACTTTTCTTGTATGGGGATCTCCTTTAATTATTATTTTTGTTATAGCGGCTATAAAAATACACAATCTGTGAAAATTTCAATTGTCTATCTATGACATACAGCCCGCTGACAGACAGACGGACGGATGGACGAACTAGACAGCGGTGGCTTAGTAATAGGGAGGGTACGGAACCCTAAAAACTAACATAACATAAATATGTTTTCTGTTTCCATAATTCATCGCTGCACTCTATGGTAGCAACGCTACAGTATTTTTACGAGAGATTGAAGATATTAAACACTTTATTTTACGAGAGATTGAAGATATTGACCACTTTATTTGGTGTAAACTTGTTTAGTCCTAAACTTAGCATTATTACATCTGACTCATGAAATAAAGTATTTCGAAATTGTTTAATTAAAATATATAATACGCGGACGTCACGCGGTTTCACCCGTGTAGTTCCCGTTCCCGTGGGAGTACGGGGATAAAATATAGCCTATGTTACTCGCTGATAATGTAGCTATCCATTGCTGAAAGAATTGTTCAAATCGGTCCAGTAGTTTTTATGTTTATTCGTTACATACAATAATAAAAATCTTTCCTCTTTGTAATATTATTATTAGTATAGATTTCATTTCGCTATCTCAATTGTTTTGCTGACGATAAATGAATTAAATCCTTTAGAAATTAAAGAGAGAGAGAGAGGTTGGTGGTTGGCGGTTGGTGTTGGTTGGTGGTTGGTTGGTGATGGAGGTTTTAATTATAAAAGCTTTTTTTAACTTGTCTAAACCGGAGATTTTAAAACATGACTTAGTGGGACGAAATAGTAGTTTATGAAACTGTTGCATAATGAGGGGTATTAAAACATGAGTGTGTTTTTTAATAGTATCACACGAATGTTTTAATACCTAGTTATGTGCAGTTTCATACACTACTTTATCTACTCTCAAACATTGGGATTGAAACAAATACTAAATAAAAGATCAAAGTTAAAGATCAAGAATAAATTTAAAAATCCCACGAAATTCAGTAAGTACTACAAAACGAATGAATGTCGCCTGCACCAGCACATCACCGCACATGCGCTACAGCGGGTGCTGCTGTCCCCCGCCAAAAGTTGATGGAAACTTTTTGGTGATATTAACTTCTTGGATTAGCGCTGTATCGTAATAGAAAAAAAAAATTGTTTTATAGTATTATTTTGTTAGAGAAAAAGTGTTATACATAATATGATTCTATTTTTAAATTTCGGTATTCTGTTTATAAAGTATGTCAATATAAACTCGTTTTGAAGTTCATAATTCGAATATTACGCTATGAGAGTAGATAAATATATTAAAACGATTCTGATGCTTTCATTCTAACAATCATTTAAACAAGGACCATTTTCCGTGACAAATGAAGTTGCCAGTATAATTACAGGCTTATATTTAAGACATTTCAGCTATATCTCAGGTATGACCCTCCGTGCTTCGGAAAGCACGTTAAGCCGTTGGTCCCAGCTGTCATTTTGACAGTCTTTAACCCAAACTGCAGGTATTTTACTTACCTGGGTTGGTAATTAAACAATTAATATTAGTATAAATTGTATTATATTAATATATTTAACTAGCTTCTACCCACGATTTCGTCTGCAAGCATATAACCTTCCTGAAGAATTGGGCTATCCAATGCAGAAAGAATTTTTTAAATCCGACTGGGAGTTCCGGAGATTACTCCCTACAAACTTAAAAACAAACATACAAAAAAAAATTTTACCTCTTTATAATATTAGTACCTGGTCGACCGAGCTCTGGTCGACCGAGCTCTGCTCGGGTGAAAATAGATAAACATATCGTTCAGCTATACCAACGTTGTATCACATTCCCGAGGCTGTGAAAATAGAGAAAACTAATTTTCACAGATATGAGACCTATACTCCGTTTGAAATAAGATTAGACATTTAAACAAACCTTTTTTACAGTCTGTTCAACCGATTTTGACTTCTATTGCGTAGGCATAAGGATGGCATTAAAAGCAAAAAAATTGGTTACAATACCAACTGTTTACTACAGCTGCCATTTGTCATGCCACTAACGCAATAGAAGTCAAAATCGGTTGAACGGACTGTAAAAAAGATTTGTTTAAATGTCTTATTGCAACTTTCATCGAAATCGTTAGAGCCGATTTCGAGAACGTGAGTACAAATATATCATCATCTGCCTAGCCTTTTCCCAACTATATTGGGGTCGGCTTCCAGTCTAACCGGATGCAGCTGAATACCAGTATTTTACATGGAGCAACTGCCTATCTGACCTCCACAACCCAGTCATTGGGTAACACGATACCCCTTGGTAAGACTGCTTGTCAGACTTTTTTTTGGGCTTCTAACTACCCGTAACGACTGTCAAAGATCTACAAATGACAGTCGGGACCAACGGCTTAACGTGCTTTCCGAGGCACGGAGGGGTCTTAGTATGTAAAGATGGTCACCCATCCTCAGACCAACCGCGGCAAGCGTAGCTTAACCTGATCGATCGACCCGTGTGGCTGTTCTTACTTAGCCACAAGCCCCTCAAAGTGAGTACAAATATATATAGGTAGAAATATTGCTCGTTTAATAGTATAGATTTTAATTCTTTCAATAAATTTATATGTTATCGTGATGCCGTGGACGTCCACGATAATATTGTCACGTTATAAATTACAATAGAGAAAGAAAGAAAGAAAAAGTATTTATTGAGACTCGCACAGGAAATTACAAATTAAACTAAACACCTTCACTTTAAAACACTAATAAAAAATAAAAAATAAAACAATAAAAAAAACACGGTAAAATTAAAATAAAAGCAGAAAGTCCTGTACGAGGTCAAAAGGCTCCTATCTCAGCATATGCTGCGACATTTAAAAAATAAATGTCGCAGCGCTGGTATTCTGATAGGGCCCAATGAGAGAAATAGGGCCAATAGAGCACAATGTCGTCTCCACATTGAATAATAAAGGCCTCCTTTCTTTTCTGCTACCCTTTCCTCACACATCATACTTTATATTCCTCATACATACAGACTCCTCTACTACTTAACACTAATAAGAAAGTAATTAATTACTTGAAGATTACGCAACCGTGATATACTTCTAAACGTTAAATACTGCTCATAACAGGGCATCACTTTCTTGGCATTGTTGTGCAATATCGTGGAAACTGTGGCGGTAATACTGTAATGTGCACTGGTATTATAGCATTGTTTTAACTCAGTTGTAGTAAGCGGTGTGAGCAGAGGAGTTTGTTTTTGTTTTGGTGACCTGGATTTGTATGTAAACAAGAGATTTTGAAAGTATATAGAAGTAGTTAATTGATTCAGGCGTGACCTCGTGGAAATCCATTATAAAATACAATAGCCACCAGCGCTCGGTGTGGCAACACGCCGTGTTCGGGTTCGCGACAAGTCAATCGTCATCCTGAGGATGCCTCATTGAGAGGTGAAACACGTGTCGATTTCTTACAGAGTTTTTCATGGCTGAGCGGAACAGGTTACTAAATATAATAACGTCTATTGTATTTTATATAAAAGTAAACATCGCTGACTTCAAAATAAAGTTCTATTTAGATCGATTCGGTTGTATGGTTAATTCTGGGTTTTCGAATTAAGGTCAACTTACTTCTTCCTGACTGCTTAACATTTTTTTTGACCCCTGCCTGAGCAATGTCTGGCAGTCTTCTTAGTTGCACTTACACCCTGTGACGCGTAAGTTGTGACGTATTTGGGACAGGAACAGGATTGGCTTGTGGCGACATTTACATCGCCACATGCGAAACTATGCATCAAAGACCTGACGTCACACTAAAATCCTGATGTCACACAGATCCTGCATCATTAGAGTTTACATATAAGACTATCCAATATCAATCGTCGGGCAGTTATCCGCCAGACACAACACCCGTCTGGTCGGAGGATCCTCCCTTTTCTAAAGAGGATGAGTGAACTTTACACCCTGTTCCTCATACCTCTAAAGGTTCTAGTATCTGCAGCATTCTACTTCTGGGGCTTCACTAGAAGACATTTCAGACATCTTGTCGCTCCCTAGAGAAACATGTCCTTCTCAAAAGCCATGATGGATGTTCCATTTATATATATGTCGGATCCGGTCATTAGTACGGACACGAAACGAATTGCAAGCGCGCCACTGGCGACATCAAGAGAGATCTATGGACACCAAAAAAGGCGCGCTTCTACAGAGTCGTGATGTTTTAAGGCCAAGGCGAGGAGGACATTCAGCCTTTGGTCGCATTGGAGTCAAGACGTCGCGGAACTATTCTCGATTCGTGGTACTCAGTTATTGTGTTAGTTGTAATTTGTGATCATTTTGTAATTGGTGATTTTAATAAACGCCGTCGCACCCAGTGTGTGTATAATTTAGCTAGTGTGATTCATTTGATAGTAAATTATAATGTGATCTGAACTGCAAACTGTTTTTCTATTGCGCATTAACCAACACTACCCACACTACGCCCACAGTAGTTAAAATATCGCTGAAAATAACGAGAGTCACATACCCGTCTCCGACATATATAACTTTTACGTAAGCAGCATTATAATGTCCCCACTGCTGGGATATCCTCTCAGTGAAGGAGTGGGTCGTAATCCACCACGCAGGCCCAGTGCGGTTTGGTAGATATCTAATGGTGCCGATTCTCTTGTACACCGAACTAAACTAACTAAACTATCACTAAAATTCCTTACTTTTGACTATGAAAATCTCAAAGCTATTCTGCAAAATAAATTCTCTAAATTTAAAAATAATTTTGACACATCTAAATCGAATTTGACAATCGCGACTCCACACGTGATACCTAACCACGTGATCTTTTTAGAGCCGGAGGCGCGCAGGGGGGGGCAGCCTCGACGTGTTTTATATGGATTTTTCACTTTTTGTATGGAAAATAAGAAAAAATATTACCTACATGTAGAGTGTTAGGGGTTTAAGGGCTTTATAAAGGGTGTCGAAATTTTCATTATTTTTGCGATTGGACACACCGTTTTCGAGATATAAGCAAAAGAAAAAAAAATATTTAGTACTGTTTTTTCATCTGAAGTCGAGGTTGTTGGTGTGAATTTTAGTTCATGACAACCAATTTTATTCCACATGTTTTTAGTCGCGTTTAAAAATAGTCATATTTAGTTAGAAAATCTAAATTTTAGGTTAAAAACGTCAAATTCAGAATAGCAAAATTGCCATTTTCACTAAACTAATTTCTCAGTGCCATCTTAGTGCTGTCAAACTAAAATTTTGTTAAGTTGTGTCGCTTTAGTCTATTTCAGAATGGGAAATCGTCGTTTGACAGGAATAAACTAAATTTTAGTGATTTTTAGTTTAGTTTAGAGGCATTTGTGACAAGAGAATCGGCACCAATGTCTTCGAATTTTTGGTTCTAGGACATGCCGATTTCCTCACGATGTTTTCCCTCCTTCCTCCGTCACCGTTTTGAGAGCAGTGGTGATGAAATAATTAAAACAAAGTGAAGCGTCTGTCTGGGCTCGAATCTACGACCTACAACTCTGTAAGTCGCAGCAGTTACCACAGGGCTGCCACTGCTCCAATTACAGCTACCCCAAAAGTACAACCAGAAGAAAATCAAGTCCAAAGATGGGACTTGACTTTGTCAACTTGCCTACTAATACTCTAATAGACTAACTATTAGACCAGTTTTTTGAAGTGAAAACTTCTTTAGGCGCGTTGGGCATTTTTGATATCGGAAAAAACAATTGAACTCGCGACACCGTTACCGACACCTCATTTTTGTAAACGCAATTGTGCTCTTTATTTATATTATGTTACAGATCAATATTCTATGCAAGTATTTTTACTTTAAAGGTTTTGTAAACGCGATTGTACTCTTTATTTAGATAAGCTTACGGACCAATGTTCTATACAAGTATTTTTCTTCCACGAAGGTGATCTTGTTCAAGTTTTTACTACTGTCGGCACTCCCGGAGTGCCACAATTTTTTTTCCATACTTATTTATAGAGTCGCCCACGGAATATGATGAGATGACCCACTACACTACCGGTTCCCAAAAAGTCAATTTATAAAACAAAGATATGCTTTCTTGTAATGCAAGCTATCAAAAAATGTATTTCTCAAGCGATTGCTAAATATTTGGACATTATTGACATTTCTGCTTAGCTACCTGACGCTATATTTACCGTCTATATTAGCGTTTGTGTAAATATTTATACTCGTGTCTATCTCACACGTTTATTATGCTATAACAGACATTGTATGGCTTAGCAAATTGATGATAACAACAATAAATGACATTGTTGTTATTACTAACCTATTCAACCATTCATTACATATCGAGACGCCTCCGTGGCTCGGAAAGCACGTTAAGCTGTTGGTACTGGTTGTTACTAAACCATTGATTTCGCGACACTGTGACGACACCAATTTTTGACCATTTAACAGACATCAACTCGTTGATTACCGCGGTGCGTGGAGTAAAAGACATCAACGCGTTGATTACCGCGGTGCGTGGAGTAAAAGACATCAACGCGTTGATTACCGCGGTGCCGCCCAAGTTTAGAACAAGATGGCTACCTTAGAATAATGTCATGGCAGCATGGAATTAGTATGTACTATCCTATACTATTAAATGAGCATTTTCCATTTTTACCAGAGCAGAGCTCGGTTGCCCAGGTATTATTAGTACAGATGACAACATATGCAAACCTTTGATCTTTAATCCAAGTCAACTAACGAAGCATCGAATAAAACCCATAAAAATTGCCCCAATTAATCTCATAACATCAGGAAACTAGTTGATTACGCCACCAAAAAATTATAGATGCGCAAACGCACCCACTCTCGTCTTCATTAGCTATGAAGCAAAAAGATTCGAACAAAGAGGTCGTGGGATAAAGAGGAGTTTATCAGGGCAGTTCACATGCCACGTAAGAATCTGTATTAATTGTAGGGTTGCCAACCTTATATTTGTGTTGCCAACCATAGAAGTAAAATACTATATTAGTAGTTTCAGTTTAATATTTTATTTTCATCTTTAATTCACTGTTGAATAAAAATAAACTATCCAAAATACTGTTTTTGCTTACCAAACTATTACCGTTAAATAAACGAAAGCAGTATGAGCTTCGCTTTTTAATTTTATATTGATTTTCAATTTTAATGACTTCGTAAGCGCAAAAGTTAAAAAAAAAAAATATTTAGGTACTCATTAATTAAAAAGGTTATGAGGCATGAGGTTCTGGGTTTGATTCCCAGGTTGGGCAAAGTGTTATTGGGTTTTTCTTTAAGGAATTTCTCGGTAGCAGCCCGGAGTCTGGATTTGAGCGCGGTCGATGGCAATAAGCTCGCCCTCTACATCTAATTACACAACTGGCAAAATGTGGGTGTACTATGGGTACACCTCTGCCCAACCCTTTAGGGAAACAAGGCGTGATGTTATGTTATGTAATTCAAAAGGATTTTTTCTTATATTTCTTTCACCGACTTCATTTAAACCCTGTTTTTCTTTGGGATATAACTTGGCAACCCTAGTTATCTAATCTATGTCTAAATTGGCAGTCTATAATTAGTCGATGGGTATGTTGACTTGATTTTCTCACGTTGTGTGCAATGGCTACTGGATACTAGTAATTTGTTAGAGATGTATTGTTTTTTGTTTGTGGATTCTAGATAGTGATGATATTATTGAGTAATATTCTATTTGCAGTAACAGATATTGAGTAATGTTTACGTTATCTTGCGATAACTTCTTTAATCAATCAACTCAGCCTATTGCAGTCCACTGTTGGACATAGACCTCTTCCAGGCTGCGCCACAACACCCTGTCCTCCACCTTCTGTATCCAATCTATCCCAGCCATCTTTACAAGGTCGTCGGTCCATCTAGCTGGGGGGCGTCCCACACTACGCTTGTCAATACGCGGTCTTCACTGCAGGACTCGTCTGCTCCACCGGCCATCGGTCCTTCGACAAACATGGCCAGCCCACTGCCACTTCAGCTTGGTTACTCGGCTGGCTAAGTCGGTAACTCCGGTTCTTTTCCGGATAACTTCTATATTATTTACTTTAAACTCGCTACCTCCTCGGTACATCATCATCATCGCTAGCCTTGTTCCACCCACTGCTTTGAATAGACCTCCTCTCTTATGTGCCATGCTTCCCTGGTATGTGCGAGTCTCATCCAGGTCCTCCTCTGTACATACTCTGAACAAATTACCTAAAAATCTTTTTGTTTCCTTATGGCTGCTATACTATATCAACCTGACCGAGCTCTGCTCGGGTGAAAATAGAGATTTTTCGCCCTTGTAAACCCCTATATTGCAACTTTCATCGAAATCTTTAAAGCCGTTTTATATATGTTTATATATATATAAATATATATAGACAAATATTGCTCCTTTAATAATATAGGATATACTGATACCCCGTTATTGTGTCAGTATCTTATCACTGAGTTCACTATCTAGGGAGTTTATCAATATCGTCATCATAATTTCCTTCTTTATCATAATCCCGATTATTCCCGACAATGATTTAGGGCCAGCTTTGAATCAAATTATGTAAAATTAGGGCGAATTTCATTAATTAAACTGAACGCGATCAGCACATCTAAACCACGTTCAAGACCTCCCAGTGTCATCATTGCTAAGGAACATTGACACTCTCCTTTGAACGTGGTTTAGTTAGTTGGTGAAATATTTCATCGGCATAGTTCTTTGGTGAAATTCGCCTTTAGCTTCGACCGGATATGATCTATGGCTTCGACTACGGATATCTATGGCTTCGACCATTACAAGACACGCGAACTATTTATATTTTATTTTTTGAAGTATTTCACATATCTATTTTTATTTTATATTTATTTCTGTATCTATCTATCCGTTACATCACTACTGGCCCTATCAAAATACCAGCGCTGCGGCATTTTTTTTTTAATGTTGCAGCATATGCTGAGATAGGAGCCTTTTGGCCTCGTACAAGACTTTCTGCTTTTATTTTAATTTTACTTTGTTTTATTGTTTTTGTTAATGTTTTTAATGAGTGTGTTTAGTTTAATTTGTGATTTCCTTTAATAAATAATTTTTGTTTCATCTTTTTGTCTTTCTTTCTTTCTTTCTTCTTTCATTGCTTGAAGACATTTAGCTTGATTACATTTTGAGACGTAACTACTACCATTTGACCTCTACATTCCAATTACTGGGGAATACCGTCATCATAACTTTGGAGCAGTTGTTGTATATAGTTATTTTCATCTCTACATACTTTCACAGTTATGTTAGACCACAAACAATTTGTAGCATCTTCGATAACACGCTCGCTTCAAGTGTTGATGTCTAAATTGCAACATTCCTGTGTTATGTTCTCAATTCCGTCACGATCAAAATAATATAAATTGTTTGTGGTCACTCGTAACTCAACGAAATTATCTCTGTTAAATAATAAATACGAAATTTCGCAATATTGCCGTTTTTTGACGAACTTGTCAATATTAAAAGTTGCTTGTACATCAGAAATCCATCTGCCTAGCCTTTTCCCAACTATGTTGGGGTCGGTTTCCAGTCTAACCGTATGCAGTTAAATATCAGTATTTTACATGGAGCGACTGCCTATCTGACCTCCACAACCCAATAACTGGGTAATACGATACACCTTGGTAAGACTGGTGTTCGGGCTTCTGACGACTCGTAACGACTGTCAAAGATCTACGAATGACAGCTGGGACCAATGGTTTAACGTGTTTTCCGAGGCACGGAGGAGTTTCGGTATGTAAAGATCACTCATCCACGGACCAACCCCGGCAAGTGTAGTTTAACCTGGTGGGTCGACCCGTGCGGCTGTTATTACTTAGTCACGAGCTCCTCAGAAATGCTATCCATAATTCTACTTATAGACTCTAAAATTGCTCCTGTTCCATGAAAAGGGTTGAAGTTTGCGAGAGGTAACATGCTTGTGCCAAAAAGACCCCTGCGGCAGCACTTCGTTGTACACCTAACCCTATTCGATTCTTTTTTTCTACAGTCTTTTTCAGCTAGTTACTGGGAACATATACTTTTATGGCCAGCACAGGAGGAGCTAGTGCTCCTCCATGTGGTGTCTCTCTTCCCTGTTTTACGTCAATCTTGTCCGAATCTTTGATATCTTCCTACCCTATCTTGTCATTAATTTCTTATGGCGTTAAGAATTAATGGTTACTCGTCCAGCGTCCTATATACCATAAACATAAATCCAACCCATATGGTCTCCAGTATTGTTTCGTTCTTCAACGAATATTGCATGAGGTCATTTTACTTATAAGGCATATTTTATGCTTGTAATCTCGCATGTACATATTTTATTGGTAATGTTTCAGCATTACACTTGACTTGACACTTAAAGATGGTGATTCGTTTCAATTTTGTGTAGGATGGTTACACGATATCGGCCAATAATCTTACAATGTTGGACATGGCTTTTGTACCTAAATTGTTATGACTATCGATGTTGGGGTTGGTGAATGGTGTGATGTCATCGATGTCATTCTCAACATTGAGGACAATGCGAGTCATTCTTGCCATTACGTCGTTTTCGTGGCACCTGTTTTCTTAAGAGTTTCTCATACCAATAAAATTATTTGTAATTGTTCTATTGTCTCTTCGTCATCCATCGAATATGTTTGTATGTTTTACTTACTGTTCACGAAAATGACGTTTGTTTTGAACATTGTTATTCAGACAATTTTTTTTGTCAAATATGGTCCCTATAGCAAACCTTCCATTATTTCCCAGCTGTGGACATCATACATGTCATAATTAATCGATCGTATCTCAATTTTAAACGTAATGTCCTCGATTCTGCTCTGAGCCGAAGAAAATAATGGACATATTATATCTTACCACTTCCCACGTAGTTGTAAAAGTTCGTAGAAATGGGTTAATAGTTTCCGTAGGCGATGGATTAGCACAATCGTGATCTGGGCGCTGTATAATAAATGGTCATTCGTGTTAAATTGTTACGTGACTTTGAATTTCATGTCGTCATAAACTTTGAGTATATAGTCTTCTTTAGTCGTCATCGTCTGTCTAACATTTTCCAGCTATGTTGGGGTAGGCTTGCAGTCTTAAACAGAATACAGATGTATATACCAGTATTTAAGGCGACGATAACAGACTTTTAATGATGATATACTGAAGATCACGTTTAAACGAGTAGTGTTAATGATTTGGAAAAGATATATGTTAAATTAGAGCATTTTTATCAATAACTTATTAGAGGAATGTTTTAGATTATGTTTATATTACATAAAAGTTATATCTAACGTGGATAAAAAACTGAGAATCACTCATAATCTACCAAGCGTATTTTTCTGAAACCTTCGCCAGTTTAAAGATAATTTAAATATAATCTTTAAGTATACGTGTTCTATTAAAATACCTTTTATTTAATGTATAATAAATTAAAGCGCTCCTTGATGGACGATTCTCCTATTACTGGCTGAACGTACGACGCGTTGCGTGAAGTCAGTACAGAACACTCAAGGTCACTGGCATATATCTGCGTCTTAACATGGAGCGACTGCCTGTCTGACCTCCACAACCAAGTTACTGGGTAACGCGATACCTCTTAAGTAAGACTAGTTGTCAGACTTTCGGTCTTCTACCTACCCGGAACCACTATTGCAGCTTCTATTATTGTCGAAAACTTAAGAAGCATTGAACATTAGTATGTTCAGTTCTTCCACCACTGGGATAAGTCTGATTTGAAGGACGGAAAATTCGATGAATTTTGTTGAATTGACAAAATGAAAGGTATTGTGTTTGCAAGTATGTTTCGCAATTAAGGTGATGTTGAGATGTGTTTGGAAGAAGCGCATGTAAAACAGTTGACTGCGATAAATCGTGCGCTCTGCCACGGAATGGAAATAATTGATGTCTAGCGCCAAACAGTGCCTTGAAACTGCCTGACTATTTGAGATAATCGTCATCGGGACATTTCACCTATTGGTTTGACTTTTGTAGTCTTGTTACCTTTAGTTTTGCTAGGGTTCTGGTTCTTAAATGAAATGTGTTCAATAATGTGATGACTTAGAAGCTTTTACGAGACATTGGCCGGAGAATGGAACAGTGGAAAGGCATGAGAGAGATTTTTGCTCAGTGGTGAGACAAGAAAGTATGACAAAAAAGAATTGTTCTTCTATCGAAAACTTGTTTGCTTAAAATCCAAAACCATAACTATATTGCCTCGCAGTCTAACAAGATTCATCAATCTCACTAACCGATGAACCATTAAAACCCACTAGGTTGACAGCTTAACTCCAATCAGCATTTAAAATAATGTCTTTTCAATAGTAAATGAGGTTCATGAGCCTTCTTCGTAGATAGAGTGCTGAATTTATGGGAAGCATTCAGATAAGTGACTTCGAGCGTCACTCAGCAACAATGTAGCAAGTAGAGGTGTTAGTAAGTTTTCTGGATAACGCTTTTATGACCAGGAATGGGAGGAATGTTAGTGACTAGTGCTGGGAGGGTATGAATTACTAGATTTGTGGGATAGACTTTGAACTGAGAAGTGGTGATTTTTTTGGAAAGAGGTATTCTATTAAATTCAGAATTTGACGTTTCTATACACCGTGACATTTTAAGCGTCTTACAAAAGCAGCCCACGTCATGTATCTAATGACTACAAAAAACATTCATATATTTTTTTTAAATATATTGTACCAATTTTTTTATTACTCCTAGAGATATTTTATGTCGGGTACATCGAGTGATCCTTTGTAAGATGACTAAAATGTCACGGCGTATATATATTTTTTAATATAAATGTTTAGTAGTCATTGGATACATGAAGTGGGCTACTTTTGTAAGACTACTAAAATGTCACGGTGTATATCTACTTGTAGCACTTTCTACCTTTCTGGTTTTCAGAAATTCGATTTTATTAGTAGAGCTAACTGGCTAGCTTTTAGCATCCATTGCTTAGAATTGGTACATACCAATTGTACCACAACTGATACAAAAACTGCGATGTCCTGGTCGGGTGTAACCGTAGCTGGTACAATTTCAGACACATCTTCAAGTTTTCTAATTCGGCCATATTTCCGCATTCCTATAGACTTTGCAGGTGTTGATAGATAGCGATGACCATTTCCCATCATGGTGTGGTCTGAAGACTTTTAACTATGGAAAGATAATACTGCCCATTCTTCTATTAAAACCTTTCAGTTGCTGTTAAAGCCACCCACATCGTAAAAGACAATATAATATTCTCTAAAACCATAGCCAAAGCTTATTGTGTACTTCACGGAACACACACATAATGATTGCAATTAAACTTGTTTTGTGAAACAGTCCCGTATAATCACAACAAATGGCGATCCTACTCGCTTGGCAACGAGGAAGTCGGGGTGCGTAACCCGATAGGTCTAAAGATCTAGAATAATATTGCACTTAGGCACACCTTTATTACCTATACTCCAAGCTCCATTCTTGCTCACACCAACTGCAGATTTATCGGTGTCCAATTCCAAGAGCTAAGCAATGATAGCAGTTGTATAAGCTCTTATGTGGAATACTATAGAGGTGGTATTCGATTGGATTAATGGTAGAGTTAAATTGGTTCTTAGGGCACGCGCTAAGCCATGATGCGACCTCGGCCACACGCCTGGACCTAGATTGGGATTACGCTGACATTACAAAGGCAAAGGGCAGAAGGTTCAGTTTAACTCCAAAAGATCACACATAAATTGAAGCTGAATTAAAAAACTTTTTACAAAAAAAAAAAAAACAACCGACCTCCAAAAAAAAACACTACAAAGTGAAAAATAACTTTAATTTCGGAAGTCGGTGTCTTGGGTTTTGTATTTTCGTTTTTTGCCACCGACTTCCGAAATTAAAGTTATTTTTCACTTTGTAGTGTTTTTTTTGGAGGTCGGTTGTTTTTTTTTTGTAAAAAGTTTTTATTTTTCACTTTTTAGTTGTGGTACCTACCCCACATACATTCGAATAGCACTATCTGCTACCAATGACAGAAACTTAACATAATTATCATCTACATACTAAGTGGGAAAAAAATACGTATTTTGTAGCTAACTCAAAAACTGTCCAAGCAAAGTTAATAAAATTTATATGGGACCAATTCGAGAGCACACCCTTTCAAACAAAAAAAGAATTTTCAAAATCGGTCCACAATTGACGGAGAAATCGGTGGACATGCATAAAAAAAAAAAAAAAACATACGTGACGAACATATAACCTCCTCCTTTTTGGAAGTCGGTTAAAAAGAGCACAGCGCAGAGTTATGAAGAACTTGTTTTTATTTTCGAGTGGTTAGTGACTAACCTGGTGTCAGTTTTAAAGCCGCCCATGGGCCTCTGACTTGCTCTCATATGCCGTCGAGAAATATCTCTCACGATGTTTTCGTCACCGTTTTTGAAGCAAGTGATAATTATACAATACACACATGAATCCGAAAAGTCTGAGGTGCGTGCCTTGGGTTTGAATTCAAGACCTATGAGTTGGCAGTCTGACGGTCACACCACTAGCATATCACTGCTATGTTATGAAGCTATACTGGCATAGTTTGATGACATAGAATCCGCACTACTGAAGTCCATTTGACGCGACGCTGGTGTCTATGTCAATGCATGACATCTACCTGCCCTTGTCCCATGTTACGTGGGGTTAGCGCACACGTTTTCTTTTTCCACTCTCCCCTGTCAACCGTCACGCTATCATACACTCCCTTCTCTTTCATATCATTCCTCACACAATCCATCCATCTTTTCTTTAGTCTTCCTCTCCCGCTCCATCCATCAAAATTTATATTCATCACTCTTTTAGTCACATGCGTTTCTTCTCATCACATGCCCATACCAGGCCAAACGATTTCCTTTCAACTTTTCTGTCACTGGCGTCACTTTTAAACTTCCCCTTATATACTCATTTCTTACTTTATCCATTTTCGTCACTCCACACATCCATCTCAACATTCTCATCTTCGCTACATGCAATCTTTTTTCATCCGTCTTCTTCACAGTGTCGTCGTCGTCAATGCATCACAATTGCATTAAAAAAAATTGTTCCGCAATTTTCTGCGGCACTTCTTTTGTGGCGCGCACTCTGCATAGTTTGACGGAAGAAATACTTGCTGCCAACTGCCAAATCAACTCCCATTTAAACGAAGTGGCTGTCATCTATCTTCCACTACGTTAGTGTTGTTGGTTTTGAGTAATGTCAGTTTATCACTCTATCAGAATGTTCAGTGTTGTCCGAACCACGAAAAGCATTCGATATACTAGGTTAGATTAAGGATTCTAAGAAAAAAAAAAAAAAAAGGTTTCTCAACCCCAGGCCCGCGGGCCACCAAGTGGACCGCCAACGCATTTAAGTTGGCCCGTCAAACGCTATCAGCTGGCGTTAGTCTTTTGAGAATAGATTTCAAGACTTCAAAACCAGGTCTAAAAATATTTTGCTTCATATGAACATATTCTCAATTAGCCAGTAATAAAACATATTTTTAAACTTGATTTTATTATCAACCTCAGATTTGTGGCTAAATATTAATAAGTTGTTTGTTGTACCAGTAAAGTTTTTTTTATATTATTCAAACTATGAGTAACTTAAAGTTTTATTTCATTTGAATAGCTATAGGTAAATAAAAATTGTCTAAAGTTATGGATCTACCATAACTTTAGACAAGTTTTATTTACTAGATGGCTCGCCGGCTGCAACGGAATCAAATTTATGGTCCACCTTCTAAATTGGTTGGGCAGCCCTGGGTTAGATGATCAGATATTGATCAGCAACCATCTCAAGGTTTTGGAAAACGCAGCTTCGTCTAGCATTGTTGAAGTAAAAACTTCTTTTAAGCGCGTTGGGCATTTTTGAGACGGGACTAAACTATTGATTTCGCGATACTGTTACCGAGTTTACCGACACCGTCGAATAAAAGACACCAACGCGTTGATTACCACGGTGCGTGGAGTAAAAGACATCAACGCGTTGATTACCGCGGTGCCGATTTTTTTTCAAGTTTTCACTTCTATCGGCTCTCCCGGAGTGTCACTGTTTTTTTTTTTTATTTAGCTACAATCCCTTCCGAAGTTCACCTTCTGTTACTATTTATTTATTGCTGATATTACAAAACAAGCTTTGCATGTGGGTTCCTACATCTTTTGTCATGTGTGCGTTAACCGAACCGACTCCTGACTTGAAATTACATGGCATTTGGTCGGTTGAGTAAAGATGGCGGATTTTTGGCATTCTTTCGTATATCTGCTACCTGAGTACTTGCGAGGTCATTTGAAATTGCAGTGGTTTTGATACGTAATAACGGTGTTGGGAAGGTAGCCTAGAGTTATTGCAGTATGGTATGTACTCAAATAGGAAGGTCATTAGCCCGTTATTGCCTTCAGCTGGATATGAGCTTGGCCCCAAGGTCAAAAGAGAGACCCTTTAAGGAAATTGCAATACAGTGTGAGTCTGAATTTGTTTCCGGTTACATGGGATTTATCACGTTTAGTACCTACCGGGAGCTCTCCTGGAGGGTTCACCTAGTCGCAAATGGGATGCCGGGAGCCCTCACGGAGGGCTCATTTTAGATGTAGGTTTTTTTAGCGAATATTATTTTTGCAAAATTTATTAGTACCTATATGCGTTGGTTTTAAACGGCAATATTTTTTTTTTCACGGCTACAAAATAAATATTCACAAAAAAAAAAATTAAAAACTACGTATAGCGGTATAGCGACAAGACCCCCTGAAAACACTATTTTACTTCATTTTACAGTGTTTTATAACACGGTTTTAAACCTAATGCCGTTGACCGTCCGCGATGGTTAACTTTAGCGCAAACGTAATGCCGGTAACCCTCCCGGAGGGTTCACTTCCAATAAGTATGGCGGCATGGCGTATGAGTTGTATGAAAAGTGGGTGGAGTCCAAAGTGTTAAACATACATACATGTGAGTGTGCTAGAGGTGGACTTCTGCCAAACCCTTCGGGGAAAACTGGCGTGGCGTTATGATGGTATGTAGTAAGTAGTTTTTAACCAAAAACCGCTTACTTTATAGATAAGTTTTGTGCAGCGCGACATCTTTGCAGAAAGGGACCATAACAAAATTATTAAACGACTTCAAAAAAAGGAGGAGGTTCTCAATTCGCCTGTATTTTTTTATTGCGGGCTTTGAGCGCGGCGACCGAATCAAGAAATTCCGTAACGTAACGAAAATAAAACCGTAACGAAAATAAAACCTAACACCCCCCACTCCGCCTACCATGTAATGACGGTTCCCATGACAACGTGATGTTGTCATGGGAAACGTGATGTTGTCATGGGAAAATAATTTTTGTTTTATGTCATCACGTCATCATCCCAAGCGTAGCGTTGACAAATAGGAAGTATGGAGGTTACAAATGCTATGCAATAGCTTTACCGCGGCAGTCCCCGAGTGCCACACGTTTTTTTTTAATGTTTTTTACCTCAGAACTTTCGACTGGGTGAACCGATTTTGATAATTCTTTTTTATTTGAAAGCTGGTGCTTCCCGTGTGGTCCCTTTTCAATCTGTGTCGGTCCAGTTCTGACAATGGCATCCATGAGAAAACCATATAAGTTTTAAATTTGCATTAAGTATGTGCGCGACAAATGGACGAATAACTCAATATCACGCCAACCGATTTCGATGATTCTTTTTTAACCAAGTACCACAACTAAAAAGCGAAAAATAAAAACTTTTTACAAAAAAAAAAACACTCGACTTCCAAAAAAAAAAAACACTACAAAGTGCAAAATAACTTTCATTTCGGAAGTCGGTGTCTTTGGTTTTGAATTTTCGTTTTTTGCTACTTTTTTTTTTGTAAAACGTTTTTTGAAGTTATCAAACCAATCATTGTACGCGGCTTCATTAAGACAGAACCTTGTAATGGATTTGCATGAAGTATTGTGCGCTTGCCCAATAGGAAATGAGTATGAAGATATACAAGTTAATCTGCCATTAACATGATAAGGAACGTGTTAAACCACCCATAGTGTACTTGGGTCATTACCCAGAGATAAGAAAAGGAAGGTTGTGTTCTGATATGGTTTATGTAAGAAGGTTTGTTAGTGTTCTAATCCAAGATGGAAGGATATAATGTACGTCTATCCTAGCTAGAGATCATTCTAGCTGAAGCTGAATGAAATTCAAAAGTAATTTATTCAAACTAGACTGAGAATCAGCACTTTTCGAACGTCAAAATTACAGAAGACAGTCCTCCAAAACGCCCATCCTTCACCACTTCCTAGTGCTTTAGCTGGGAAGAAGAAGTGGTGCAACAAACTCCCCAGCAGCACAGCTGTCTGTTCAGTTAGAAAAATAAATGAAATTGATTCTATACAAGAGTATGCAAAATAATTTACATTACGCAACACAAAACATAATTTAAATTATAAATAATTAGCCATAATTTATGTCAGCTAGCATACGCCAATATACCTACCAACCAAAAATGTCGAGAACTACACTCAAGCAGAAATAAAAAAACAAAAACTAAACGTAAACAGAACTTAATATAATATGCATGTAATGAAGAATGTGAGGACATCAGTCCTTGCCTTCTCCCTTCATTCTTTTGGTTGGAATCCTCTTAGAAAAAAGACTTCCGCAGTTAGGCGCGACGACACGAAGCAGCGACGGCGCGACGCTGGTGGATCAATTTTTATGAAAACTTTACAGGAATATTGTTCTACCGCCGTCGCATCGCGCCATTCTTCGGGAGCCTTAAAGATCTGAAGTAAACTTCCTGCCATTTTGCAAAGTAAGCTCTGCAAATAGCGGCAGCTTATTCTTATGTATTTTGGGGGCAATGGTACTCATGATGATGAGCTCGTGGCTAAGTAATAACGCTTGCCGGGGTTGGTCCGTGGATTGGTGACCATGTTTACATACCGAGACTCCTCCGTGCCTCGGAAACCACGTTAAGCCGTTGGTCCCGGCTGTCATTCGTGGATCTTTGACAGTCGTAACGGGTCATCAGAAGCCCGAAAGTCTGACAACCAGTCTTACCAAGGGGTATCGTATTACACAGTTACTAGGTTGTGGAGGTCAGATAGGCGGTCGCTCCATGTAAAATACTAGTATTCAGCTGCATCCGGTTAGACTGGAAGCCGACTCCAACATAGTTGGGAAAAGGCTAGGCATAAAGCGCTGACGAATTAAGAAGACTATTTGTTGTAGTTTCAGAGATTACATATACATAACATACATAAACTCACGCCTTCTTCCCATGGGGGTAGGCAGAAACTACAGAACGCCACCTGCTACGATCCTTACATAGTCCTTTTGCCTCGTTTACGTTCATACATCTGGTGATCACGCACGCCGGTTGCGAGTACTACGCACCTGGCCTTTCTAAAGAACATCACCAATAAGGTCAGTATATGTCCTCCTAGGGCGTCCCCGCCCGGCCTTTCCCTTTGCAGCCTTGTAAATACATTTTGTTAGTCGCCTTTCATTCATTCTCTCAACATGCCCAAACCATCTCAACATACCCTTTTCAATTTTTGTCACTACATCTTCTTTTAAATCACACCGCTGTCTTATCACATCATTCCTCAGCCTATCATTCATTCATGATTTCAGAGATTAGTGCGTTCAAACAGATAAACAAAAAAACAAAATCTTCAGCTTTATTAGTATAGACATATAAAACACCATTTATGATGGTTTGAGCATCTATCCGTGCTCTCTTGTCGAGTACGTTCAACTAAAATCATCTGAGCATTGAATCCCAATGAATAGGAATCAGCACAATAGATGGCAGTGTTATTAATAACTCCGTCCATCTTGTATTGATCATCAATCGATAACTGAAGATCAATTTGTCTTGGGCCTGCAATTGTTGATTCAGTTTCTATCAATGTATGAGTTCGTCTGTGAGTTGGTTCGTTTATATTGTTGTTTGTATTGTGTTGGTGAATGTTGGAATGCATCTTGATAGATTTGAGAAGAACGGTTATCTAAGAACTATTGAGAACTCTGAAATGATAACTGTTTTTGTTTGATAGTTAATAACGGATAAATACTGGTGGCGTAATGGTGGACTTACCGAGTTGTAGGTCGTAGATCCGAACTCAGACAAGCGCTTTACTTTGTCTAAAATATTTCATCACCACAACTCTCAAAACGGTGAAGGAAAACATCGTGAGGAAACCGGCATGTCCTAGAACCAAACATTCGAAGACTTGTGACATCTACCAACCCGCACTGGGCCCGCGTGGTGGATTACGGCCCACTCCCTCTTACCGAGAGGACGACGCCTGTTTAACATTAAAGGCTGATTATGCTTTAGCTAAATACTGATTTCCTTGCGTACCAATTTCTTATAAAACCCAACGTGAGAAAACAATCACCCACTGAGCATAACAGAACATTATGGAATAAATCGAAATCATCTTTTAGGGTCAGCACAGTTCCTATTTCGCAACTGTCCAATTGTTTAACGAACAGAACAATAAACAATTATGCGCTCTATCCAGTTCCCATACGGTATAATTGTATGAAAAGCCTTGGTGTGACTTGCAAAGTTTTTGATACAAATCTAAAGGTTGCGTACGAATAAATGCAATGTATATCTTTGTCAACGTTGTGATTGTTTTTTGATATTTTTACCCACGGTGCTAACAGAATGAGTGGCGTTTGGTAAACCCAAGTATTTGGTACGAAGTAATAGTTACATAAAGACCTTCGGATGATAGTACAAATGTGTGTCTCGTTGCTAAAGTTATTTTTATTGGGGCTGTCGTAAAATTAGAACGTAATCCGTATAAGTATGTTGTTGGACATGATATGTTTTTCCTAATTTCTTACTTGTGAAACAGCAGTTGGTGGTCATGTTTTGGCTGCACCTCTTTTTAGAGTTCCAAACGGTACCCTATTACTAAGCCTCCGCTGTCCGTCCGCCCTTCTGTCTGTCTTTCTGTCAGCAGGCTGTATCTCATGACCCGCAATAGGTAGACAGTTAACATTTTCAAAGATTGGGTATTTTAAATTTTCCGTCGGTTATTTTAAAAAAAAAACAGTGGCACTCAGAGACAGAAGTGAAAACTTGAAAAAAAATCGGCACCGCGGTAATCAACGCGTTGATGTCTTTTACACCACGGTGTCGGTAAATTGCATTACAGTGTCGTGAAGTCAATGGTTTAGTCCCATCTCAAAAATGCTCAACGCGCCTAAACTAGTTTTCACTTTAAAAAAATCTACTGTTTCATAGAAAAGTGCAATACCTACGGGTCAGCAGATTTTTATTTTTTTGTTCAGAAAAAAAAACGTGTGGCACTCGGGGACTGCCACGGTAAAGCTATTGCATAGCATTTGTAACCTCCATACTTCCTATTGTCAACGCTACACTTGAGATGATGACGTGATGACATAAAACAAAAATTACGTTCCCATGACAACATCACGTTGTCATGGGAACCGTCATTACATGGTAGGCGGAGTGGGGGGTGTTAGGTTTTATTTTCGTTACGTTACGGAATTTCTTGATCCGGTCGCCGCGCTCAAAGCCCGCAATAAAAGCTATGCAATAGCTTAAAAGAAAAAAAAAATGGGGGTTCAGAAATATGTACTGAATCTATGGTAACAGTTTTCGCGTCGATGTCCCTGCCACCCTGTATAGACAGTGTAGTGGTAAGAAGAACATTTTTGCCTGTATACCCCACAAAAGTAGGCCATCACTTAAGTAGCTCCAAGCTAATTCCTTTTCCGTGATCCGTCAATCTAGTCACAGTGCACATTATATAGAAAGATGAATAGAAAATAGCAGTATGTCAAGTTACTCATCTCTCGTAATTTGCAGTCTGGCCAGCAAACTAGTTAAGCTACTCTGTGGTTTGACGCCCTGTCGTCATTTTCCCGCTATTATTTCTTCACATCTAACACTTTTGCTGTCTGTACTTTTGAGTAAGTAGTAGTTGACATTTTAGTATCATTTCCTAGGGTAACAGGATGAGATCGTTATCTGTCTATCCTAGAACATCGATACTTTTAAAATATATATTGAAAAGATCTTTTGATACTGTTTTTTTTTAGAAGCAGCGTCGAATTTTGCCATTTGCGGAAGGAATGTTGCCATTTTAAATATTAAATTTTATATAAAAAAACATGTAGAATTATTGTATATTTATTTTATTTTATATTTTATTTATATCTCATTGTATGTTGCATCGGTCGACGTCATAACGTCAATGCTGGCTGTCACTGGAAACCAGCGCTGTGGCTCTGTCTCGTATAGGGTCGCAACATAAAGGCTCGTACAGACCAGCGCGATATCGCGGGCGCGACAGGCAGCGCGACCCGTGTCGCGCCCGCGATATCGCGTTGGTCTGTACGAGCCTTTATGCTGAGCGATGGCCGTTATCTGTGGATGTGGCGCATATTTTCCCCCAACTTGTTCTTTTTTAACCGAATTTCAAAAGGTGGAGGTTCTCAAATCGACTGTATGTTTTTTTTTTTTGTATGTTTGTTACGCGATTACCTCGCCAATTATGAATTGATTTTGAAGATTCTTTTTTTTTTGGTTGGTCATACTTCAGAAGTGGTCCCATATAGATTTTATTATCTTTGCTTGGGTAGTTTTTGAGTTAGCTTTAATAATACGTATTTTTTCCACTTAGTATGTGGATGATATGATAAGTTCCTGTCACTGTTATTTACATAGCAGGTAGTGGTTTTCGAATTTGTATGGGGTAGGTACCACAACTAAAAACGAAAAATAAAAACTTTTACAAAAAAAAAACGACTGACTTCCAAAAAAAACACTACAAAGTGAAAAATAACTTTAATTTCGGAAGTCGGTGGCAAACAACGAAAAATCAAAACCAAAGACACCGACTTCCGAAATTAAAGTTATTTTTCACTTTGTAGTGTTTTTTTTTGGAAGTCGGTTGTTTTTTTTTTTCTTTTATGTTTATTTATTTATTTATTTAAACTTACACACACTATTTCTACAGGATGACCCCAATACAATAATGGTTTGCCAACACACCAAATAAATTGAAAAGCAACTTACAATATACTTAAAAATCTAAACTTAATTAAAAAATACAAAGCAACGCTAAACTCTGTTAAAAACACAATTACTATAATCTATAACCTCTTAACCTAAAACACAAAATCAGACTTAACACAGAATATTAATATTTAAATGCAACTAACAAAATTCAACAAAACTCTTGCGAATTCACTCAGATATGTTCTTTCTTGCAGAGCAGTGGTGGCCCAGTGGTAACGGCCGCGACTTACGAGTTGTAGGTCGTAGGTTCGAACCCAGACAGGCGCTTTACTTTGTGTAAATTATTTCATCACCACTGCTCTCAAAACGGTGAAGGAAAACATCGTGAGGAAACCGGCATGTTCTAGAACCGAAAATTCGAAGACATGTGACATCTACCAACCCGCACTGGGCCCGCGTGGTGGATTACGGCCCACTCCCTCTCACAGAGAGGAGGCCTGTGTCCCAGCAGTGGGAACATTTATAGGCTGATGATGATGATGACGATGATGTTCTTTCTTTGCGGCATGTTTACCGCAAATAAACGTATTTTTTTTCTTTCTCTCACTTCTTTAACTTGTTAGATATTTCGACTCGCCCATTAGTTATGCCATGTGGTCGCTAAGCAGACTCACCACTGCTATTTGATTTACCTTAGGATACTTTAGTTCAATGTAAGTACATCTAGCAATTTATAGTCATCTTCGGAGTTTCATTCAAGTCCATACATAACGTAGAGAATGCGCAGGCGCTCCATAATCAATGCGTTTATTACATTCCACAATGTTTACCTACCTGCATAGCCTGCCTGGCTATGAAAATGCTATAATTTCAGTCAGGAAAATTAATTATTAAGGAAATTGACACCCTACGTCAATTTACCGCGGTATACCCATTTCATACAAACTGTCAAAAAATTACAGTTGTGTTTTGGATATATGGACAATTTTCGTCACAATTAATTTCCCTGATTTGACTAACTTCCGGTTTCTAAGCAGTGGTGGCCCAGTGGTAACGGCTGTGACTTACGAGTTATATAGGTTCGAACCCAGACAGGCGCTTTATGTCGTGTAAATTATTTCATCACCACTGCTCTCAAAACGGTGAAGGAAAACATCGTGAGGAAACCGGCATGTCCTAGAATCGAAAATTTGAAGACATGTGACATCTAACAACCCGCACTAGGCCCACGTGGTAGATTATAGCCCACTTCCTCTTGAAGAGCGGAGGCCTGTGTCCCAGCAGTGGGAACTTATAGGCTGATTATGCTACGCTAAGCCGGGTGATACTTGGCTATCTTATGATTTTTGCATTAACTCCAAAATTACCCTTCCTATTCAGCAGATCAGAAGTATGACGTCACACCCAATAACCCTTGTCTATTCAACATACATACAAACAAGTTCTTACATCACATTACACAATCTCATACATTATAAATAATAATAAATTATAGTTATTTGTTATATTGTCATAGTTTTTACGCAAACTTTACTATTGTGAGGCAGCCCTTTGAAGTCTTACCATATAGAGGCACTGCTTGACGCGGCCTCCGCGACCTTAATATTGGGGTGTGGACAAGGTAGAAACGGTAGCGAGAGCGATTTAGACTCTTAGCCCTTAGGGGGTTGAGAGCGATTAAGATCAGGCACTCCAAAGACAGTTTCCGAGCAAACTCCGCCCCCATGCACCCCACCACTCTACTATGTGCTAAACGCTAACACATCAGTAATAAAGTTAAATATCGTGTGCGCTCTTTAGTCGTGTTCGGGCACGGATTTAAATGTCGTAAGTCTCAATTCTTTTTTCGTTTATATGTAAAGTAATAATTGATCTAGAGAAAAAATATCTTATATTTGGATAATAAACTATGTTTTTTTACTGTCAATAATTATTTTAGACAAAAAAGCCGAATAATGTTATTTTTGTTTCAAATAATCTTTAAAAAAGACTATATACTAAAGTTCCATTTTGATTGTATGCGTGACTTTTTCAGAATATTAATGCAAATTAACGTACAATTTAGGGAGCCTCTTCTAAAAACTCACTGATTAAACTTCACTGCTCCCAGTTAGAGAAAGAATGGTTTAGGAAAACACGTTTTAATTTCAAGTAGGTCAGTCTGAACCAATTTTTTTTTTTCAATGCTCCTTCAGTCTGCTCATTTTGTTAGCTGCATTTTTGTTAACTCGATACGCTATCTATGGTATTAATTACATTGTCTTTGGTCTTTCAGTTTCTAGCTTTTCGTATCAAAGGATGTAAGTGCTTAGAGAATTTTCACTATTAGTTAGTGTTAAATTTTAAAACCCCTTTTAGAGGTATGAGGAACAGGGTGTAAAGTTCACTCATCCTCTATAGAAAAGGTTAAAGGTATAAGAAAAGATTCCGAAGGATCGGAGGATCCTCCTCCGATCCTTCGGAATCTTGTGTATATGTTGATCGCACGGTAAACTCTAATTGCGCGATGCAGGATTTGTGTGACGTCAGCATGTGGCGATATAGATGCCGCTACAACCCAAACCTTAAAATACTATTTAATTTAAAAAGCGCAGCCAAATCCCATACATTTTACTTATGGTAGAATCAACCCCATAACCCCTATTACCCATACTTATAACCCTTTATATATATGACGTAGACTTCTGTCACTTGTACTATCACCTACAAGCCCGCTGACCTCAGTTCTCCATATACGTATTGATGACACTCGTGCGCAGTACGAATAATAATGTCATATTAAGTGGACCACTTGTTCTGTGGAAGTAATTTTAATATATTGTAATATTAAGATTCTTCAATGGTAGCTTGAGTACAAATCAGATAACATCATGCTTGTAATGCCCGAAAGGTTTGGCAGGGGTGTACCTATAGTACACCCACATTTCGCCAGTTATGTTTAAGTTCCATGTAATAGGGGATGAGCCTATTGCCATCAACCGGGCACAAATCCAGACTCCGGGCTGCTACTGAGAAATTCCTGATGGAAAAACATAATAACACTTTGTACGACCTGGGAATCGACCCCAGAACCTCATGCTCAGCAGAAGCTCTGGTGACTGTTAGACCAACAAGACAAACCCCAGTCAGTAAAAAAAAGTGGTGGCACTCCGGGAATGCCGACAGAAGTGAAAACTTGAACAAGATCGCCTTGATGGAAGAAAAATACTTGTATAGAACATTGGTCCGTAACGTTATCTAAATAAAGAGCATAATCGCGTTTACAAAACCTTTAAGACGCAGATATATGACAGTGACCTTGAATGGTTAGCTTGCGTGTTCTGTACTGAGCTCACGCAACGCGTCGTACGTCCAGCCAGTAATAGGACTCGTCCATCCAGGAGCGCTGTCCCAAATTAGACGCATTATTAATTTATTACACGTAAAAAAAAAGGTATTTTAATAAAACACGTATACTAAAAGATTTGTAATTTAATTATCTTTAAAATGGTGAAATTTTCAGAAAATACGCTTGATGGATTTTGCGTCATTCTCAGTTTTTTATCCGCGTTAGACATAAATTTACAAATTAATTTCACTATGTAATATAAACATAATTAAAAATATGCCTATATTAAAATATTTAAAAAATGCTTTAATTTAACATATATTTTTTCCAAATCACTAACACTACTCGTTTAGACGTCATCTTCAGTATAAAATCATTAAAAGTCAGCTATCGTCCCCTTAAATTAAAAATACTTTCATAGAACATTGATCCGTAACGAAATATAAATAAAGAGCACAATCGCGTTTACAAAAATGAAGGGTCGTCATGGTGTCGCGAAATCAATGGTTTAGTCCCATCTCAAAAATGCCCAACGCGCCTAAAGAAGTTTTCACTTCAAAAAGATAGGTCGTTTGAGAATAGTTTTTTCTTATTTCAACAAATAGTAGACTTAGATGATAAAGAATAATCTTTGAACTTCCAAATCAGGTTTCAATATATGAAAATCAAAAATATTCATGGTGGTAAAAACCAAGACTACGAGTTCGAACCCTGACAGACGCCTTACATTGTGTAAATTATTTCATCATCACTGCTCTCAAAACGGTGAAGGAAAAATTGTCCTAGAACCAAAAATTCGAAACATGTGACATCTACCAACACACACTGGGCCCGCGTTGTGGATTACAGCCCACTTCCTCTCACAGAGTGGAAGCCTGTGTCCCAGCAGTGGGAACATTGTAAGCTGTTTATGTCATATCAACTAGGTCAGAAACTCCGCTCGTATAAAAAACTGTAACCTCCCGTTTTTTTCCCAATAGGCATGGAATTTCGAAGAACCTTTTGTATCTAATAGAATAGACGTCGATCGTGTAAATGACCTACCTGCGAAAATCAAAAGATCCGAAGATAATAATATGTTTATTTTACATAAAAGTACACAGATACAGGTTGAAACTTAATTACACGTGGAAATAGGTTAATACAAAATATTGAACAATGACCCCCATGCTAGGAAAGACCTGTGTTACAGGGGTCATCCATTCGTCAAGATACCTATCCTAATGCATCAATAACATTAGCATATTTTCGGATCTTTTGAAGTAGGTCTACGAACTTCGTTTCTTTCTAAAGAAATATCGTCACGTAAATAATGCAGTTGATTGAATGACAGATGTCAAATAACAATCATGTGTACATATGACTATGTGCTCCTAGTACTAAGTGGTAACTAATGGTAACTTGGTCATGGTAACTTGTCCTTAATTTCTACATGTCTTTGTTGCAGGTAATTTCCAAGGGTCCCGTCAATCTTCTGCGCTAAAGAGACGTTGGAAGGTCAGGTCTAAAAAGGATGGGTGTAATTATCATACATAGTCTTGATGCCAATCAAAGCTGTGAAACGTTTATGAAGTCTTTGTTATGATTTGAGGTAGGTGTCACTGAAAAAGCAGTGAGAATACCACTAAGGTCGAGACTCGCACATACCAGGGAAGCATGGCACAAAAGGGAGTAGGGGAAACAAGGCTGCCAATGATGATGATAATGATGCCAATTAAGATCCGGGAATTGAATGTGCTGAAGTGACGAATGTTGGTAGGAGCCCGAATCTTTCCCAGGTGGAAGATAATATATATATACATATTCATATAGATTGACGGTAAAGGGCTTGACCTTTTGTAGAGCTACAAATCTCAGGACATATTATTCAAATGAAAAAGTGCTAAATATTTTCCGGTAGGTACAGACGCCAGCACATCAAGCCACCCGAAACTGTCAAATTTTCCCAATCAACTTTGAACCTTAAACTTCAGCGATAAAGTTGAAAATCTATTAAATAAATTTGACAGATTGTAGTAGCTTGATGTGCTGGCGTCTGTACATCATACATAACATAAGAAAAGAGCTGCTGCAACTATCTTTTCGTTTAAGTATGAATCAGGTTGAAATTATACCAAAAAAAAACAGCCATCTTCAAATCACAAGTTGCAAAAAAGGTACAAAAAAGTACCTAATACAAGTCAGAAAATTCCAAAAATATTGCTAATGTCCATATTTCGTCATCAATTTGAATAATGCATAGCCCAATGTTCTAGACCACATTTCTGACCATTTTCCTGGTTCGGCAGCCGCAATTTTTTGCTTCAAAAGTGAAGACTGGTAAGCCCAGGTTCGTATAGGCGTATTTTTATCGCGGCGATCTTTTCGTCCACTGGATTTTCAACGCACTGTTTAGCACCGAGAGTTGAAAATCCAATAGTGTATTTTCTTGATGCACTGGGATGTGCTCCGTTGGATTCTTAATGCTCGGCACAACACCGAGAGTTGAAAATCCCGTGCGCGATAAAATCCCTCTGCGATATTTTTACGCCCGTGCCAACGTGGGCTAAGTTTTTTGACCAAGTCTTCACCAAGGTCGCGCCATGTCGCGTTAGAGGTACCGTTATCAAAACAACTCGCAATAAAGTTACATAGAAAATATTTTTATTGTTCTTCTTTATGTCTTGGACGTGACTTTTTGGTAAATGAGTAATACGGTGGGTTGTGCGAAATAATGTTGTGTCATTGTGTGTTGTTGCGAAATGTTTACGTAATTTAAATTGGTGCAGACTGTATTTAAAATTAAATGAAAAATACGTAGACATTTAAAGTAATAATTTTACATAATTCAATGTAGACCAAGGATTGTAGAATCTTTGATATATTGAGAGAGTACCGACGTTGCTTGATAAAAATACACGACAAATTATGTTAAGCTTACGTTATGATTACGTTAAACAATGTTGTTTTCGTTTATTTGCTGACTCTACAAATATCGGAGCCTAAATTACGAGGTGTCGCGTCAGAGCAATATGTTTTTTTTTTTCATTCAGCGATCCATATCCTTTTAGGATGTCCCCAATCAAATATTTTATTGGCTCAGCAAAGTGGCAAAAACTGACCTGATTTCAAGATAATAAAGAAAGAAAGAAAGAAAAGTTTTTTTTATTTGGGACACGCACAGGAAATATAACATTAAAACTAAGAAAATTATAAAAACAATAACAATTTCAGAAAAACATTAAAATTTAAAAAAAATTGTGTAAGCAAAACAGAAGACCTTTGTGAGGCCAAAAAGGCTCCTATCTCAGCATAATGCTACGATAATAAAATACTTTGTGACATTTCACATTCTTCTTGGCCCTGTAAGAATTTTTACTGAGAAAGAAGTTAAAATATTTTGTTAAAATTATGTTTTGATAAAAGCTAAAAACCATGGTGCTATCCATTAATTACGTCACACATTAAGGGGGAGGAGTCAATAAAGTGTGACATTGTGTGACAAGAAGGGGGCGAGTGAACTTTGTGACGTACGTATAAATCTAAAGTATTAAAACTCCAAACTTCAGCTCTAACAACGACAAAATTTTAAATACTTACATATTATCAACTCAATATTATTATGAAAAATTATTTAAAATTGCAAAATTTCTGACGTCACACCAGGACAAGGGGTCGCACAAATCTGACCACCTGTGACAAGAACGGGGGGGAGTGTGACGTTATTTTAAGGATGGCCCATATTAGAAGATCATTAATAGATACTAATGAAATAGCTAATAATATCCCAAATCCTAATCAAATGGTAGGGACGCAAACGATGCCTAAGATGGACATAGACGAAGTTGATTGATGTGACCTATTTATTCGTAGTCAAACTCAATGAAAATTAACATAATTACATACAGGAAATAGTCAAAAGGATTCCACAGTTCTGTTCGACAAAACGAGTTATTAAAAACTAAAACTTAGCTTAGTAACATTTGATTTTGATTGATGCTTTAATACATAGTTTTTAACAACGAATATTTAACAAAAAATATCAGTTGTGAACTTAAATTCCTACTTAAAAAATATGAACTAATCAACTTTTCAAGTTCATATTACATCCGTTTAGGAGTTCCAAAAACTAATTTGCGAATGGGTTACAAATAGGTACTTCTCCTTAAAGGTAGGTATTAATTATAGAACATCATGTTATTATGTCGATCTAATTTCAGGGTGTTATGCTTATAAAAACGTTTATGAATTAAATTATACAGAATTCGTAACATGCAAAAACGATGTCACAAAAAAAATATTCAATGTCAACATAAGCAAGACATCGAAGTCACATTGTAAGATGACGTACTTTTGATCGCGTTTCTAATACTTAAATAAATATTACATTATGTTTCCGGTTTAGCCAAAATAATAATAGCGTGGATAAATATTGTTTTTTAATTGAGAAAAAGTTACAATTATTTTTTAAATCCTAATCAGTAGGATTGAAAACAATATTGCAATGGTAAAATGCATGTAATTTAAGGCGCTGATCAATCACTCTGCCTAGCCTTTTCCCAACTATGTTGGGGTCGGCTTCCAGTCTAACCGGATACAGCTGTATACCAGTATTTTACATGGAGCGACTGCCTATCTGATCTCCGCAACCCAGTTACTAGGTAACACGATACTTCTTGGCAAGACTAGTTGTCAGACTTTCGGGCTTCTGACTACCCGTAACGACTGTCAAAGATCTACGAATGACAGCCGGGATCAACTGCTTAAGGTGATATATTGAAAAAAATGGGCTTTTTCTTTATCGTGTAACTTTTAAAGTATTTGGAATAAGGATTTAACATTTTGGTGTATGATTTTTGACTATATGATCTAGTATCCTGAAAAAGGAATACACGATACAATGAAATTTTCTCGATACAAAAAAATTGCAAAGGTTCTATCTATTTTTATCTTTTTTGAGTATCATGGCGCAACGCTTATGAGTTATTCAATGGAATTTACTTTAAAACATAGAGAGTAAGAGTTTCGAGTTTCAAGAAAAGCAGTTTTTTTTTAAATAATACTTTTCATTTACAAAAGACGATATTTCGTTTTGGCACATACGTTGTTTTATTCCGAGTGGACACACATTATCGTCATCTCTTCTTTCGCCTATCAAAAGTATTGTCATCACTCTCGTTCATTCATAGATCAGTCGCCCGATGGGGCTCATCGACGAAGAATCTATGTCATTTTTTTGCAAATCGGTGCGATCAAATTTACGTGATCTAAAGAATTTTGTTTACAGAAAAAGTTACTACTTCAGCAAGTTAAAGTAATTATTGAATGCTATTAGTGTTGAATAGGTATTTAGACTGTGTGTGTGTGTGTGTATTCTTGTGAGTCATGTGAACAATATAACATTATTTTTCTGATATGATTTCGTGGTGACATTTAAATAATTTATAAATACAGGAAGTAATATAACACCAAAACTGAACATTACCTGCAAGGTTTGGAGTGCACAGGGCTATCAATGAACTCATTTTATAGGAATTCAATAGCAATAAGATGATGATAAAAGTGAGTCGAATTCTCCACCTTCACTAAAGCATAATCAACACAATCTATTCCCGCCTTGTAAAGTATTATTATGTAAGTATTTTATTTTCTAAGAACATCTGTTTTTATACCTACAACTTATAATAATCTTTTGTCTAAAGAAATCGGCTAAATTATATGATTCGTTTTTAGGTTTGAAATACGTCAACAGTACATCAATATGTCAAGTACTGTCACTACGAATGATAGATCACAAAAAAGATATGGAGTCACATTTGAATTGTGAAAAAAGGAGTTTTTACCCGACTACGGCAAAACCAGAGGAGGGTTATGATTTTAACATGCTATGTATGTATATAACAGGCTTTCAAATGCAAAATCAAATTCAAATCCGACTAATAGTTCCAGAGATTAACGCGTTCAAACAAACTCTTCAGCTTTATTATTAGTACTAGCTTTCCCTTCATAATATTAAGTTTATATTAATTATTAATACATAATAATCAACTAATACTATAAATGCGAATGTGAGTTTATTTCTTTGTTACGCTTTCACGCTAAAACGGCTGAACAGATTTAGATGAAATTTGGCACATGGGTAGACCTACGAAAAAAAGGGTCATTTGCACAGGATTTTGTTTTCAAATTGCTTAGATATGCGTTACCCCGATGATACGTGCTCATAGCTTTAAAAAGTACCTTAATTATTAATAGTAGACTAGGAAAATTTCACAAAGATAGCTTAATGAGAAAAAACTTTGTGCTCTAATTTTACCAAAACATCTCTGAAATGCGTTTAGTATTTAAATTTTACACATTGAGACGTGACCTTCGGTACATGTGTTTTATTTTTAATTCTTTTTTTTTTTACTTTCGCTGTTGACATGCGTAGGCCTTCACAACTTGTATTGTCATTACCAAAAGCCATTATAATCTGCCTATAGGCATGGGGCATGGGGTATAGTTTTGTATCTACAGTATCAAGACATCTTTGGGTCATTGATCGCTACGTCAAAAATGTTGTTCACAGGGTCTAAAAATCCAAGTGAAAGTGTAAAGTTTCTTGAAATGCGAAATTTTCTGAACTGTTGAGAATATCTCAACTTTAAAAATTTTAAATGTTAGGTGGCCTGCACCTCCACTTTACCCCATTTGTCTTTGGATCACTACGTTTTAGAGTAGACAATCTGTCTACAAAGTGAATTTTTGAGATGGGGCAATAAGGGCAACTACCTTAACCGTTGTTGCTACAGGAAAACGGTCTTAGAAGACTGTCTTTAACTTTTGAGACATTTTGATCTGCATTCACAGATTTTGAAAAAATATTACAGTCAGCAAGAAAATGGGCAGTTTTCACAAAAACTTTTTTTGATGCCAATCGATCCTGTTTCTTTTATGGAACAAAAAACTTTAGTGGACCAACTGAGGTTTGAGTACCTACTAGAAAAGTCAGAAATTGCAAAAAACTTTTCCCATACATTTTGTGTGTGGGAATGTCACCCTGTAAACAATAAATATTTTTGCTGATAATTAAATATTTTGTATTATTTGTCTACTCCATAGTTCGCTATATGCAAAATTTCATAGATCGAGATAAATTATCGTTACTTAGCACGCACTTTTTTCTTAGATATATTTCCGTCTTTATCATGCACTTTTAGTATGACAGTTGTACAACAGTGACAAGAATAATGCTTAGCCAAAGCCCATGCTAAGTAACTAACATTTTCAAATTCCGGTCAGTTATTTCGTTAGTTCCACTTTTTGCTACTGGTTCAGATACGTTTGTGGCAGTGCGACGATGTAGCGGCCAACCATCGAATATAGAACCGCCACTCCCCGCGTGCGGGGGCAATAAGCCACGCCCATCAAACTACTCTTTATTTTCAAAATAGGCCCTTAACGTGCTTTCCGAGGCACGGAGAAGTCTTGGTATGTTAAGGATGGTCGCCCATCCACGGACTGATCTCGGGAAGCGTTGCTTAACATTGAAGATCGCCCCGTGCGTCTGTTATTTCGCCACGAGCCTCTCGAGTAGTGTTGATAATTTGGAAAAAATATGTGTTAAATTAAAGCATTTTCTTGATAACTTAATCTGTAAATAATTTAGATTATGTTTATATTACGTAGTGTAATTAATTTGTAAAGTTATGTCTAATGCGGATAAAAAAAACTGAGAATCACGCAAAAACTATCAAGCGTATTTTTCTGAAACCTTCACCATTTTAAAGATAATTTAATTATTTTCTATCTTTTAATATACCTGTTTTATTAAAATACCTTTTTTATGTATAATAAATTAATAATGCGTCTAATATGGGACATCGCTCCTTGATAGGCGAGTCCTATTACTAGCTGGACGTACGACGCTTTGCGTGAGCTCAGCACAGAACACGCAAGCTAACCACTCAAGGTCACTGGCATTTAGTCGCGTCTTAATAATCATACGACCAATGCGAAAACCGCAAAAAAACTGTTTATAAAAATGACCCAAAGGACCCACACTGGTGGACCCCATATTTTGACCTGATCTCAAGGACAAAATATTCGAAAAAAACAAGTCCTTTTTCGAATGTCAATACGAAACGTCTTAATAATAATTAATGGTGTTCCTAAAGTACATAACTTCCAATAGGGAAATAATACTATATAACAAAAGATGGCCGAGGAATGTAGTTGAACTTGACAGGTCTTATTGTACCTCCAGATTTAATTATCTCTCGATAATGGAGGAATATTGCATTTAAATCATCAATTTCTTCGGACATAAATTGGAAAAGGTAGAATGTATGGTTGCTTGTCTCGCAAGTTGTTAATCAGACGTTGAATTAAAATGAAGGTTAAAATTTAAGACCAGCAAGCTACGATTACAACCTTCAAATTAATTAAAAGCTAGATAGTAAATCAATGCAGCGATGGTGGAAATAAGCTCTCCCCCTATTATATGGGCCTTAAGAGCGTTCATCTAAAAAGTTGACAACGTCGCAAATAGCTGTCAAATATTTACCTGTTTTGATTAATTTGGCAATATTATTGTATGGAAATAAGAAATATGGCTAACTAGTGAACAGAACAGTCTAGTGTCAGTAGGAACTGGACATAGCTGTCACGGCTAATTTTAATTTTTGAATTGTTTTTATCTTTTTATTACGGACGATTTTAACGTGCACGTCTTTCTACATTATTCTCACAAGTATAATTTTAACATGAATGATATAACCAACATTTTGTAACAATATTATAATTTACAAGAGTGTCCGTGGAGTTTCTTGCCCGTTCTTCTCCATAGGAACCTACCTACTACGCTTTGGAACGGGCAACTAGCTTCATCTTTCTCACTGACCGACCCCTAGTCCAAAAGTGCCTGTAAATGGTTTAATTGGAATAAATTTTTGAAGAGAGCCAATAGTTTGACGATAAGAATTAAAAACATGTTAAATGTCTTTAGCACAGCTGTAAGTTGCTACATAACACCGTTAACAGCCCTCATTACCCATTTAGATAACATACAGACACGCATTGACATAAAAAACAAATGCAAATGTCAGTTGATGTGGCCCATTTTAAAGGAAAGGACACTTTAACTAGGACACAAGTAAAGCAACTCTCTGTGGTCTGCCTACGAATCATGGCCTGAGGAATGATGTGATAAGACAGCGGTGTGATTTAAAAGAAGATGTAGTGACAAAAATTGAAAAGGGTATGCTGAGATGGTTTGGTCATGTCGAGAGGATGAATGAAAGGCGACTAACAAAGTATATTTACAAGGCTGATATGACTCCCGCCGGAAGGGGACACCCTAGGAGGACATATACTGATCTTATTGGTGATGTTCTTCAGAAAGGCCAGGTGCGTAGTACTCGCAACCGGCGTGCGTGTATGACCAGATGTATGAACGTAAACGAGGCAAAAGGAGTATGTAAGGATCGTAGCGGATGGCGTTCTGTAGTTTCTGCCTACCCCCAAGGGAAGAAGGCCTGAGTTTATGTATGTATTATGTATGTACAAGTAAAGCACAATTGAAAACACCTTAATGAAATAAGCAATTAAGTCATATATATTGCTTATCGAGACTATAGATACAGTACTACAGATATCAGTTTTAACAAAATATTAAAGGTAATCTTGATTGTTCTTAGGTTGGTAGGTTTTAATCCTAATAATGAGATCAATCTACTTGGCCTTTTTCCAACTATATTGGGGGCGGTTTCCAGTCAGCTGAATACCAGTATGTTACATGGAGCGACTGCTAATCTGACCTCCACAATCCAGGTTCAGGTACTGGGTAACACGATAAGACTGGTTGTCAGACTTTTGGGCTTCTGACCACCCGTAATGACTGTCAAAAATCTTAAGGACCAACGGCTTAACGTACTTTCCGAGGTACGAAATTATATATTATATGATTTATATGTAATGGATGGTCACCCATCCACGAACTGACCGCGTCAAGAGTAGCTTAACCTTCGATCGACCTATGCGGCTGTTATCATTAAAAAACAAGCAAGCTATAAAAAAATAAACAAATATAATATTGTTTAGAATTAAGTAGCTTCTTGATCGATCTATTTTATCTGTATTGATTTTATTTACACCATTTCATTAACTGTTTAATTTGAGAAAATATTTCAACCTAATGCATGCAGCCGGGCTATGTGAACGAACTTGAATTTAAAAAAAAAATGTTATGCCCAAATCGGGGAACCTGGCTTCTAAAGAATTCGCTTGGTTCACGACAAGCCTCGACCATCAATTACGTCACGATTTTTATAGGAATTTAAAAGGTTGCTTTTATTTTCGATAAAAAGTGGGTTTTTGAAATATTTTTTGTACATAGTTTAGGAAACATAAATATAAAGATGGGAAACAGATGGTTAGAATATTTTCTATTTGCTTATTTTCTATTTTTGTAAGCGTTAACTACATACTTGAACAATTGGTTCATCAGATCATCTTCCATGTGATTTTAAGGTTAAAGGATATTATTATTACCTCAGCTCATTGTAGTATTATTCAAAATACATGAGGGGGCTTCACAATTACAACCAAATCAGAACACGTGTCCCAAGAAGCACAAAACCTCTTTTTATCCGACCGCCTCGAACAAAAACTTGCTCCACAAAAAACCAGACTAATCGTTTGATTGACATTATAATCCTAGTAAATAAAAAAGGCCTATTATATAAATAGGACAAAGAGGTCACGGACCCTAAGATTACGTCATATGATCATTTAAATTCAATGAGAAGCGTTTGAGTGACACACGTGCAGTTATGATTTAAAAGACCTACCACAAACAATGGAGTGCCACAAGGAATAGTATTATGGCCTGTGTTGTGTGAACCCGCATTAAATTGTTTTATCAATGGTTTATATTTATTCATAAGTTAGTATAAAATAACTTATAATTAAGTGGTAGTAAGCAGCAGTATTTAAGTAAGGAACTATGGATATACAGCAAAAATGAGTTTGACACGATAGTAAATTCGGAATAGATTGTGAATGATCTTCAATCTATGGTAGTAAATCAAGAGCTGTTTGTCATACATACAAAATTATTACCAGCCTTACCTACTTTATAAGACGCCGATTATGGAACGAAGAACAAAACATTAATCGATCGATATAAATTGGATCGTGAGTTCGATCAATGCGTGGGAATAAGATATATCAATATAATCTCATATATCGGACTCTTTTGATGGCACACCTGAGGACTTATCATCGTTATGTAAATTAGTTTTTCACAAGGATAGGTAAGGGGAGCGAGTTCTATTTATCTATACAACTTTAGTAATAATAATAGGAGTTTGTAAGCCTAATTTTATTCAAATTAGAAATTAAATCTCCGTTTTGTTATTAGACAAGACTTCACAACAGTTTATCCTTAGTCATCCTAGTTTGCTCGCTGTGTTTGTGTTTTTTGAACGGGATTTTCTTATTTCGATTATAATTTTGGATATAAGCTACATTATATAGTTCTCCTCCTATGAATTAATTTTGTAAATACAAGCTTCTCCTCTTCCTATAGTGTGATAATTTTCAAAATTCGCGTTACCAACTCTCAGTGAAAATGTTCCATTCAACAATCCAGTTTTCTCCCTCATGTCTCGAAAGGTTTTTATCTACCTCAACCAATTAGAATAACGGTATTACATCCTGTTTCCAGTGAAGAAATTACGAAATGATTCTCTTGATAATGAATAGGTGAAGCTGTTACTTATGGACATATGAATAATTGAGGAAACAAGATAAGAATTTGGTAGAAGGTTCACAATCAGCTCTGATGACCTTTGTGTTCATCACTGTTTTTCTTATCATTGGTTCCATCATCATCATCATAATTTCAGCTAAAAGACGATCACTGCTGGGCATAGGCCTCCCCATATCCCCCGCACCCAGCGGATTCCCGCGGCCTTCACAGGGTTATCGGTTCATCATCCACGAGTTAATACTTAGTGTTAACTATCTTTTTGTTCGTCTCTTACCAAATAGCATGGTTTCCAAAAACGGGTCCTGGGTTAAAATTGTTATGGCTTTTAGGAGTTATGCGAGGGTTGTTATGGCTTTAGGGGCTACGGGAATAATGTATATAATTGTCAGATCCGGTCATTAGTACGGACACGAAACGAATCACAAGCGCGCCACTGGCGACATCAAGAGTGATCTACCTACACCAAAAAAGGCGCGCTTCTACAGAGTCGTGATGTTTTAAGGCCACGGCAAGGAGGATTCAGTCTCTGGTCGCATCGGAGTTAAGACGTCGCGGAACTGTTCTCGATTCGTGGTGCTCAGTTATTGTGTTAGTTGTAATTTGTGATCATTTTGTTAATTGGTGATTTTAATAAATGCCGTCGCACCCAGTGTGTGAATAATTTAGCAAGTGTGAATCATTTGATAGTAAATTATAATGTGATCTGAACTGCAAACTGTTTTTCTATTGCGCATTAGCCAACACTACCCACACTACGCCCACAGTAGTTAAAATATCGCTGATAATAACGAAAGTCACATATCCGTCTCCGACTATCATACGGTAAACCAAGTAACTGTTTCCATATGTTGCAAGGCACGTGCCTAGTTGAATTTCACAACATTTTAGTCCATTTTCTTCAACTCCTTTTTTTTCCACAACGGGAAAGCTCTTGGCCTTCATCTCACCTGATAGTAAGTGATGATCAGGCCGAAAGTGGAAGCGAGCTCCACCCGGAATCCTTAACCACAGAGGAACTGGCTATCTTACCTCTAACTGCCGAAACACAACAATGCTGTTACTCCTTTCATAGCATTGAGTGTCTCATCATTTTCTTTAAGTATTATGTGTAGTGAAGTTTCTGCAATGTTAATTTCTCGTTGGAAGGGTTTGATTTTTTACGAGTTTCCGCGGTCGGAGCTATATTTAGAACGCTTCTCATTCGAGGATGCTCCTGTAATCACTGATTTGCCGGTCAAGTGTGTGGTGGCTCTTCATATAGGGCGTAATTATTTCTTGGTACGAAGTTTTGACGAGTTTTAAAATTTAAAGCTTTTCTGCTCTTTTCTTTGGACTCGGTCTCGCAGTGCTGAGGATCGTGTCGTGACCCATCTTGTAATTGACTTTTCTACGTCTTATCAAGGGGTATCGTGTTACCCAGTAACTGGATTGTGGAGGTAGCAGTGGTGTCTAACTTACTAGTTTCCATCCGCGGCTTTGTCCGCGTGTAATTTATTGTTTTAACATTAAATATATCCTATGAAACTCAGCAATACTGTAGCCTACCTAATAGTGAACGAATTTTCGGAATCGGATCAGCAGTTTTGAAGATGACATCCTACATACAAGCTCACAAATATCTCTTTATAATATTAGTATAGATAACTTTGGAGTTTCTTGCCCATTCTTCTCCATACGAAACTATCCTTTGGATAGTTTGAAGCTAGAATCAATTCTATACAGGGTACATTTTTTTTTGGTTTCAACAACCGCTGGTAGTGTATACTTGAAGTATGAGTTGAAAAATCTGTTTTTTAATGTTTTATCATGTTTAGACATCGATTCCCATGACGTAAGTGAAGTATATAGTGTGATTCTTCATAATGTGCACATATCAAAATGAGGGAATCTATGCTTAATTTTATCGACGGTTTTTTTTTAAATTTTTTTGTATTAAAAAATAATTGTCTTCTCTTTGGCGTCTTATTTATAAATTTTACAACTATTGTAAAAATTTATGAAAAAAATACAGATTTTTGCTAAAAAAACATGTTTGCTTTCAATTGAGGGCAGTTTTTTCTCAATTTTCTATTTATGAGGACGCCTAATTACTTCCAATCATTATGGAGTTTGTTTCGTCACGATAGATGATTTGATTTTAAAGTTACACAGTTTTGTTACATTTTTTTAATTCCTTAAAAGTAAAAAAAAATATATATTTAGATTTTTTTAAATATTTTTTTTGTAGTTAATATTAAGCATAGATTCCCTCATTTCGATATGTGCACATTATGAAGAATCACACTGTTAACGAAAAAAACTGATATTTCAAAAGTACCACACTAACTAGCGGTTGATGACCCTAAAAAAAACATCAATTTATTTATTTTTAATTGTTGGATCATGTTTAGACATCAATGCCCATCACGTCTCCGGAGTTTTGCTAGCTCTAATTTGACCCTATATATTTTCTTTTAAGTTTAGCCTTATATACGCTTAATTGAAATAAATGATTTGACTTACTTTATAATGTAATAAAATATGATCTTCACGAGTGCTCAAAGCCATAGCACAATATGAATAGCCTAGTTTCCATAAGTTACTGTCAGTATGGAAACTACGCTATATTTTTAAAAAGATCGCGGCGGCCTCTCATCTCGACATGGCACCCGCGTCTGATAGCACCGCGATAATCGCTTGGGGTCTAATCAATGGGCACGTCTGTGTGAGTGTGTCGTTTCAAACGTTTACTACGTAGTTTCTGTACTATCCATATTTATACTGTGTTCACAGTCTACTTTAAAAAAATGCATTTTTGATGCTGTAAACATATTGTTTGACGTGGCTTTCAATTTTAATCATTCAATCACCAATCTTACAAAACACGATGACCAACCTGATATAAAAATACTTTATATATTTTTAATACAAGATCAGCGTGGAAATAATTCTCACACAAAAAACTTCACGGCCTTTAAAAATAAAGACACAGTGAGTTAGATGACAAACTCATGCGCACCAAGGTGTTTTACAAGCCGAAGTAATTTATAGGAAGCACAGGTGCCATTATTATGTCCGTCTCTTTCTTCATTATACTTTAACACATTGTTGAAAAGAGACAGAAGATTCTGCACACCTATTTGAAGTTACAATTAACATTTTTATTTAATGATTCAAAATGTCAATGAGTTGTTGGAAAAATGTATTGGTTGGTTTTCCAAGAATTACGTTAAAATGTCAATTGATCACAAAGAATGAAATCGTTTTGTAGGTAAAAATCATTGAAGTGGACATTACGTCCGTAACGAATCGTTTTTTTGTTTGTTATTATGTACATATTTGTTCGTTATAAAAGTTCCATGTGCCATTTAAAACTTAGACCTCAGAGCAAAGAAAAGACAGACATAAAAATTTTAACACTATTTTAACTAAAATATTAATTTTTGGTCAGAGCCATTAATTAATCACCTCCACATTTCCCCTCCTTTTATATACTTGTACATATTATATAGGTATAGTATATTATAAGTGTGTGAAAAATTAAATGTTAAAGTCAAAATATTTAATTAAACAGAAAAACTAAAATAATTCCTCTACATTAATTTGCACAATAATTTAATTAATTCTTACATTTCTAAGCTTCGAACTGGTCATTGATCTAATTTTTCCTAATTAGTACAGCTCACAAATAGTAGGTATTTTATTTTTGGTGCCATTGACACTACAATCTTCTGTCGAGAGCTGACTTTACCTTAAAAGGTAGTTGAGTACCTTTACCTTACCTTTTGTTTATTTTTTTATTTATCCCACGTGAAAATCCATACCTACTCTTAAATCCGTATTAGATAACTTTAGAATAATCTGATCGCAAATTAATTACTTTTGAACAATACAAAAAACTATTGTTACATCAACGTTTAAAATAAAAAAATTGGAGCAAGCTAGTACCAAAAAAACTTACAATGCAAATTGACAAAGTTAATTTTGCCGTTAAAAAACTGGTACCGCTACTCATAAAATCATTATTCGTAAGGGTTACGGCTTACGTCGCATTGAAATTGATTTCTACAGCTGTATTTGTAAATTGGTAATATTTATAAGTCAGGTCGTTGTACCAGAATTCTGCAAACGAAACTGAATTTTATGTTTGAGACTTAAAGTTTATAATGGTCTGTTAGGTGCCAGTTATTTATAATATGAACAGGTGCTTTGGCTGTTCATCGAATTTTGATTAGTGAGGGGACATCGACTTATTTTTTTAAAATTCAACTTTAAATCGATGCTTTTGATTGAGATGGGGACGTAATTTTTTTTTAACAATGTTAGTAGTTGTATAAGTTTTAATGATTTGTACTATTTGGAACATTAACCTTGGACTCGGCAATGAATAGCTATTAAACATAGGTAAGTACAACAGACCCACTGAATAAATAAGTACATCAATGTTAAAATAACTCCATGTTTTTTTTTTGTTGAAAATTGCAAAATTGCACGTTTACAGCAAATTTTTATAATTTATTTTTAGAAAAAAAATGTAACTTGTCCTCCAATCATTAAGTCAAAAGTTATTTGGATTTGTCATGTTAACATGATAAAATTTCGATGATAGTAAGAGCAACAATAGATTTAAAAAAATACAAAAATACCAGAATATTATTGTCTTACTGCAGGACAAAGGCTTTTTCTCGTACTGATAAGGCACGAGCATTGTTCACCACGCTTGGTCAAGACGGCTTGTGGCTAAGTTACAACAGCTGTACGGGTCGATCGATCAGGTTAAGCTACGCTTGCCGTGGTTGGTCTGTGGATGGGTGACCATCTTTACATACCAAGACCCCTCCGTGCCTCGGAAAGCACGTTAAGCCGTTGGTCCCGGCTGTCATTTGTGGATCTTTGACAGTCGTTACGGGTAGTTAGAAGCCCAAAAAGTCTGACAACCAGTCTTACCAAGGGGTATCGTGTTACCTAGTTACTAGGTTGTGGAGGTCAGATAGGCAGTCGCTCCATGTAAAATACTGATATTCAGCTGCATCCGGTTAGACTGGAAGCCGACCCCAACATGGTTGGGAAAAGGCTAGGCAGATGATGATGATGATGTCAGTAATGTCCAATATAAACTAAGAAAGTACATATACATTGAAAAAGTCACATTGGTACTTGCCTGGATTTGACCCAAGGCCACGAGACTTAAAAAAAAACGTGTGGCACTCGAGGACTGACGCGGTAAAGCTATTGCATAGCATTTGTAACCTCCATACTTCCTATTTGTCAACGCTACACTTGAGATGATGACGTGATGACATAAAACAAAAATTACGTTCCCATAACAACATCACGTTGTCATGGGAACCGTCATTACATGGTAAGCGGAGTGGGGGGTGTTAGGTTTTATTTTCGTTACATTACGGAATTTCTGGATTCGGTCGCCGCGCTCAAAGTCCGCGATAAAAGCTATGCAATATCTTAAAACATCATAAAATATTAACTGTTTTTTATGATAACCGTACAGCTACTGTAAACTATTAGCTTACAAAATGAGAAATACTAAAATTAAAGCCTTATCTAATACTAAATAGCGACGTCTTATAAAATGTGGAAGATACCGCACTTTTCTGACGTAATTTGTTAAAGTCTGGTAAACATGCCTAGACGAGTTATCGGCATCATTACCCGCTGATTACTGGACTTATAAAACATTGGTAAGACTTATGTTACCTATGTTAAATGTTTCCCATCGTTTAGGTAATTTATTTCTAAGGTATTTTTGCTTGGGTCTATGATTCCTTACTTCAGAAATAAGGCCTGGTTGCACAGGACTTAACTGCACTACTACAAGGATCTTTTGGCGCTCGTATGACGTTGACAGGGGGCTGCTGTTGGTACACATTTGTGCAATTGTTTTGTGAAATGTCACTTGAAATGTATTTAAAAAACAAGATGGCGGAATTAGTGCCAAATGTTTTTTTTTTTAATTGTTAGTTCTTAGCGGAATCTGCGGAATCCTTATTTTTTTTTGCGTCAAGATTAAATAAATAATAAATAGGCACTAATTTATCAGTGCCAATGTCCTATTTACAAAATGGTATTCATATTAGATGTTGTTTAATGAACCGGTTTATAGATAGATATGACATACGTTCTAAAACAAGCAAGCGTTCTAAGCAATAGACAAAATTTGTCGAACTTTTTATTAGTTTTCGAATATTGGATACGAGGCTTTTGGCTTTTGGTGAATGTGTATTTTATGTAATATTTTTTTTTGTGTAATGTGCGTTTATTTTGTGCAGAATAAACAATTTTTCTTTCTTCTTTTTTTTCTTTAAAAAAAACTATTTTAATATTTAATGAGAAGAATAAAAAAAAAATTAAGAGCTATCGCAATGGACTTCCGAGATTACGGAAAAATCAAATAAATATCGCATTTAATCTTAAAAGTTCTAAGTCATAATGAGTCATAGGCGCTTACGCAGAATAGATATCTAATTAGTGATAAACGTCCGCAGTTAGTAGCTTATCCTTATTAACTTTAAGATTAAGTACTAACCGTCAAACAGTGTCAGTTAAGAAGCTAGTAAACTAACTATTATTTATTATTATGGCTGGTTTAATCAATGAGGGGAAGGGGAATTTCCTTAGCATTAAGAATTTTGTTTGAGACAAGTACTAGGAGCGCATAAGAGGCCAGGATGATTGCGTAGTGACAGTATTCTTAATTTTGCTGGCAGAAAATTCTTACGAAATAAGCAGTGAGTTTGCAATACTTTTTTTGTTTATAAATGCCTTAAAAGAAAGTCAGTAAAATCATTCGGGTAAATCTAGATCTTTTGTTTTTATTAACTTAGTTTTTTGTCTGATCAACCACTGCGGTAAATGTATTTTTTCCTATTGACAGTGATGCGGATGAATTTTTCGTTTCACATTGGGACTACTTATTTATATCTACATATTATTATTTTATTTTCTCTGCTGTAATGCCAATAAACGCATTTTTCTTTCTTTCTAATTCTATTATATTAAGGCAAGCGTGCACCACAAATCACACGTTTAGAGCTAAAACATCTTTTTGTACTACTTTTTGTTTTACTTTCTGTTTCTGTCAATCGTTTAAAGTTGAAAAAAAGTTATATACGTTACGTACGTATATAACTTAAATATAAATTCAAAAATACTAAAACAAAAATAAAAAATCAGATACTTAACCTAGTTTTATGTTCAACAAACACAGCAATAAAAAAAAAATGCCGTGATGGGGACTGCCGACAGAAGTGAAAACTTAAAAACTATGAAATAACAGTGCCTTTTAAATTTTCGAATACAATGTTAGTACCAAAAATTTATTCTTAATTTGTAAATTAAAATATATACAGTATTAAATAGTAGAGTCATCTGAATACCACTCTCCCTTGAATTTGTATATATGTATATATATAATAAATATATGTATATTATATAAAATATGTATGTATGTGTATTATAAGTTATAACCTATTTATGTACTGTTATTTTATTTCTAATGATATATTTTTAATAAAAAAATTTCTTTGTTCCTCTCAAACAGAGCACCTGCCATCCAATCTCTTCACCACCCTTGGTTGACTGGTAGAGAATGCCTAAGACATTAAGTCCGCCTTTGTACCTTTTTGTGTGTGAAAAGTTTAAATAAATAAATAAATATACTTTCACTGATGGTCAACACTTCATACTCATTCATGGCTACAGATATACAACGTGTAATAAAAACTCTATCCGATTGTTATAAGTGGTATTTACAGGTAAGAAGAAACAAAAAAAATTGCCAATTTTTTTTTCATTGGGGAATTTTACCGGGTTGTTACATGGGGCGCGGGCGGTCGCCTTTAGTCGGGTGTCTACATGTCATAAACTCATTAGTTATGATTATGACCCCTGTTGAAAATTTACCAATTTTTTTTGGAATTGGGATAAATTTGATAAAAAAAAATTAATTTTAAAAAGCTATGACTTTTTTATTTTCAATAATAACGTTTAATATTACTTTTTAATAATTTTATTGCAGTATCTATGAGCCCTTTTCGGATCAGACGGGGTTTTTGTAACAAATTGTATACTGTTAACATTAGCATGTCAGTGACGCGTACCATACAATTTTCCCCTACCAAAAATTGCTGAATGCTCCTAAAGCAGATTTAACAAAAAAAAAAAAATCGATTTTCGATCAAATCGATTGACAAGATATTTAGTTAGACAAAAGAAGAATAGGACCCCAGCACTACTGATCCTTTATGACAGGGGTTAACAACCTTTTAACATACGCGCCCCCTAACTTTCTTTTAAAATCACTACGCCCCTGAGTTACTTTGTCGCCATAAGCAGAAAAGCATAAGAATGTAAAGCAAGCGAAAGTGAGGTCGAAAATGTGTGCACACCCTGGGATAGGTTAGATTTTCTTTTGATCATTCAAACAGAAATAGAAGTTACTTTGTCGAGTTTTGCAGAAAAACACAAGAATTATGAGAATGCATACTGTAAGAGCTAGCCAAGCGAACGCGAAAAATGCTGCACAATTTCGGATTCATTACATTTTTCTTTTGGCCATTCATACAGTAATAGAAAAACTTATTTTATCGACATAGGCAGAAAAGTTGAACCTCATTTAACAGCACCTAAGTATTATGAAACGTTTGGGTTTTGGAAACTAGTCTTTTCTAATACCAAGAACATAAAAAATTGTAAATCTCTCTCACTCTTGTCTTATATGTATACACGTATTTCTGTGTCTGAAACCTGTTTTTCTTTCTTTCTAAATCTGTACTTTATTATTTGAGCCACCGCGCCCCCCCATTGGTCACTCTACGCACCCCGAGGGCGCGCCCCACAGGTTGGGAATCCCTGCTTTATGATGTCATCATAATCAATTAAATCACACGACTTATCCTCAAGGACGGTCAATCAAAACATTTTAATAGCTTATTATTTATTCAAGTAACAGCGTATTGTTCCTATATTAGTATTAGGTACGATATCAGTTACCGAGTCAGTTCTATACGCTACCGCACAAAAAGTCACCCGTGTGACTCGGTCAGACGATGTGTTGTCTTTTCGAACCATTGTTTCGGTCGTATCGGCCAATCACAATACTGTAAATCAATTGTTGTACAACAGTACAATTTTGCGTTTGCTGGTAGTGATTATAAATATTTGTGAAACGTTTTCATTCGTTTTTTTTTTATTTAATAAAACACTGGTCGAGCAGTCAAGCCAAGGTTGTTGAAGTGAATGTTTTTTTATTAAATGAATTGTTCAGTTGTAAAAATTATTAAAAATGAGTATTGTGCAAAAATATGTGTTCGTATACCACCAAGGTTTAGGAAATGAGTAAGTGAAAATATTTTACTTTTAACAACAAAAAGAATGACTACGTATTTAAAAAAATACGGATTTTGAATCAATCTCAAGTATAAATTGAATTAAATTATATTCCATTTGAAATAAGATTAGACATTCAAACAAACCTTTTTTACAGTCCGTCCAACCGATTTTGACTTCTATACCGTACCTGTAAGGATGGCATTAAAAGCAAAAAAAGTGGTTACAATACCAATGTTTACTGCAGCTGTCATTTGTCATGCCACCAATGCAATAGAAGTCAAAATCGGTTGAACGAACTGTAAAAAAATTTAGTTAAATGTCTAATCTTATTTCAAACGGAGTATAGTCGACAGGTAAGTTTGAGCTTCGATATTTTTTCAAAAATAATTTTCCTTAGTTTGCAAAAATTCCTCAACTAAACGGCTGCCCCATTTCAAAACCTAGTAAGGGGGATGTTTTTTATTGCATAATCTTGCTAACCAAATACAAAAACACCAGCGTTAAAAACTCACTTAGTATAAGCAGATATATTTAAACATCGAAACCTAGTAAGTACTCCATTCATTGCCCCGTGACCACTTTAAAACCTAGTAAGTTACTTTAACCAATTCAAAACCTGGATTTTTCAAAAGCTGGCCCTATTTACGTTTTTGCGCTCTCCTGTAAAATTTCGTTTAGTCCTTACTAGGTTTTGAAATGGGGTAGCCATAAACATAAGCCTCATAGAAAAAGGATTTCGTGGTGTTAAGCTGTGTTCATCATAATCAGCCTATAATGTTCCCACTGCTGGGACACAGGCCTCCTGTCTATGAGAGGCAGCGGGCTATAATCTAACACGCGGGCTTAGTGCGGGTTGGTAGATGTCACATGTCTTCGATTTTTTTGTTCTAGAATATGCCGATTTCCGCACGACGTTTTCCTTCACCGTTGTAGAACAAAAAAGAATCAACTGCAAAAAATTACGTTTATCTAAAAAACAAATTGTGTCCATAAAATTGTCCACAAGAACTTCGTATGTGCATTTTCTGTGCGTGTGGATTTGAAGAAATAAATGCATGAAACTTATCCTAAGGGAATCAGTACTACGTACTTATGGTTGATGGGACAATAAATCACTGTAAGGTTAAGCACAGATTGCCGCGTTATGTCGCGTTAACGCGCGCTTAAACAGCATAACTGCCGCGAATCGGCGCGTAGATGCGCGATTGTGAAAAACTACACACTATGTTCTATTTAAATGTTGATGGTGTGTAGTTTAGTTTTACTGATTCTGTTTATATTATACTAGTTTCTGCCCGCGTTTTCGTCCGCGAGCCTATAAACTTCCTCAAGAATTGAGCTATCCAATGCAAATATATTTTTTCAAATCCGACTGGCAGTTCCGGAGCTTACCCCCTACATACAAACTTACAGATAAACTTTACCTCTTTATAATATTAAGGTGAGTGGGGGCAAGATGCAAAACGGGGTAACCCAAAAAGTCGTCCATAGCGCCAGATTCTGTGCAGTTTTAGCAGTGATGGCAACATTGTTAAGACCCCTATTTTGTTACGTTGCACACCTCAGTCACACACACACACCTTAGTGAGTGTTTTGTGTGAAAAATGCAAATGTCTGCACATCGACTTTTACGCAAGTTAATCGAGTTTTTTAATCTTACCCCGTATCCTGTAACTTTAATTACGTGGTAGGTATGAGTGTTTTATTGGAATATCTACTTATTATTTGTAATTCTTAGTTGTGTTATAACATCTAAATATGGCTATTTTTTTTATTTTAGGATTTATTTCAATTTTCCGTCTTTACCCATCAATATTTGATGGGGTAAGATGAACATTTAAAAGACAAAGATGAAAGAAAGATGCGAAATTTTATTTTGTATCTTCATAGTAGGATAAAGTAAAGGGTAAAGGATTTATTTGACTGATACTGATGTTTTATTGTCAGTATAACCTTATCCAATTAAAGTGGAAAGTTTGAGAACCTCTACTTTCAATGTTCCCCCGGTGGGGTAAGATAGATATATAGTTTTTTTTTAAATCGTTTTATCTTTGTTAACTAAAGGTATTCGGACACTACAGACAGTTGAGAGTTTTAAGGGCACTTCAAACTTTAGACTAATGAACACCAACAACGTCTGACAATCATTTGAACGATTTTAGAAACTATTTCGATCTTTCCCCATTACCCTTTCATCTTCCCCCTGTTTCAGTTTCATGATAAAAACATTTTACTTAATTTTTTTTCTGCTTTCTAACAGATTTAGCAGGATGTTATCAATGTGATGGAAAAATACACTTTTTGCTCTTTACTCACTACAAAGATTTTTTTTGCCTATACTAATATGTACTGTTCTACAAGACTTCAAATACAACAGTGCTCATCTCATCAAAAAATCGTTCGATCTTGCCCCCACTCACCTTAATATATTTTTATGCAATGTTTTACTATTAACTTCCTCTTGAAGCTACCACACCGTATTCAATATCGGAAAGCATACATAATCAGCTTACGTTTCGAGTTTTTATACTAAACAAATTATTTTCCACCTACTACGGTTTTATGGTTATGTACAGACGCCAGCACATCAAGCTACCCGAAACTGTCAAATTTTCCCAATCAACTTTGAACCTACTTCAGCGATAAAGTTGAAAATCTATTAAATAAATTTGACAGATTGTAGTAGCTTGAAGTGCTGGCATCTGTACCGTGCATACAAAGCATGTCTGTGTAAACAGTCTTATGATTTAGCACGCATGTTTATTTTTATTTTTTTGGTGCGAAATTATCAAATAACTTCTCCCGTTCCATCCAGAGCGGGTCAGACTCTTACTAACTAAAACCCACCCGTGTTCCTTCGGTTGCCCTGTTGCCGGGGGCCACGATTTCCCTATCGGTTTTCTTCGAACCCCCGGCAGGCACTGGCCCTAGCGGACCCCGTCAATTCTGCTGACATCCCTTTGAGGCGCGCGTGGAACACACGCGCCGTCGACCCGGGCCTGGTCCTTATCGGAGCGCGAGCTACCCATTGCTCACCGTCCGCAAGCCCACGTCTACGATGGCCGGAAATCGGCTCGCGATTCCACGCATGTTTACCTGAACGAAGATTCAATCAAACGCGTTCATCGCGCGTTTTGTCTGAACCGTCTTTACGTAGCCTTATCAGAAATCAGTGTTATGTGATGGGACATCGCATCACTATTTATGTTCTGTAGTGATTTTAGAATCTAGCAAGTTATTGCTAGAGTCTAGTAGATGAACCGTGTCGAAATAAACGACTATGCTTACATAACAGATTTGTAGTAAATCTTTGGATTATTGATATGTCAGGCTTATCGTAGAGCACCTCCTTCTGCGAAGCGGTAATGCTCGCGAAGAAGGAGGCGGAACGCGTGAGGGAGAGGCAAATTTCGCGCCCTAACGCCCCTAACCGCCGCAGGAGGAGATGCCCGGGGCGGGAATCGCGAGCCGATTTCCGGCCACCGTAGACGCGGGCTTGCGGATGGTGAGCAATGGGTAGCTCGCCGTCCGATAAGGACCAAGCCCGGGTCGACGGCGCGTTGTGTTCCACGCGCGCCTCAAAGAGATGTCAGCAGAATTGACGGGGTCCGCTAGGGCCAATGCCTGCCGGGGGTTCGAAGAAAACCGATCGGGAAATCGTGGCCCCCGGCAACAGGGCAACCGAAGGAACACGGATGGGTTTTAGTTAGTAAGAGTCTGACACGCCCTCCCGCTCCACCCAGAGCGGGAGAAGTTATTTGATAATTTCCAACCCAAAAAAAAAAAAAAAAGAAAAGGCTTATCGTAGAGGGACCGTTCAAGTATTATGTAAGCACTATAGGGGAGCGGGGAGGTCTATGCTTTGCTCATTTTTGATGACATGGAGGGTGGAGGGGTCTAGACGGTGATTACGTCAGCAGTAATTATTTACTTTTTTACACATATGGCAACCCACACATTGTCTATGCTTGAAAACCAAACGCATTTTCGGGGATTCCCACAAATAATGAATACGTTTAGGTACTCGCTCAGAACCGAGTAGGGGAATTACCGCGTGCTATTCCCTTGTCTAAATTTACACTTGTTAAAATTATAACTGCTGCTCATGAATCAATAAAAAAAAACAGAATACTTACATTAAAAGAAAAATGCATATAGTTACTAATGTTTATGTAAGCATGGGAGGGGGGGGGGGTAAGCGCTTCGCTTACTTTTGCTGACAATGGGGAGGGGTATAAATAATTGTAATAAATCTGCTTACGTACTTAATACTTGAACGGCCCCAGAGACTGATTTACGTATCTGTCAAATTTAAAAGTTATTTATTCAAACTAGGTTGAGAGTCTCTGGGGTCTGACTTTTTTTTTCGTATAGCGCTGCAAGCAGAAATAGTCCTTATGGTGTATAAATATGCGTTTTTCGATGGTGCATATACAATGCCGCCCATGGGCATGTACCCGCCATATTTTTCAGAATATTCATGAAAAAATATCGAAAAATAACTTGGGGGGTCTATCTTGCTTTTTTCCAATTCCCCCTTTAGATAAACACTGATTTCACCTCCGTTTATTTTGCATAGTCCACAAATTTTAATAAAAATGTTAGTTATACCGATAAAATAACTCATAAGCTTTTAGAAATAATAAACAGAATCCAAATTGAGTCAATAACATCGGAGATATGGCAAACGCTAATCAAAACATAAAAAAATTGAATTACCTGAAAAATATAAAAGATAAAAAAAAAACGGGAAAAATACGGGCGGGCACAAGCCCATGGATGTTATTGTATATCCATATATATTTTTTCGTTTTTTTTTTGTATGTTTCTAAAATACTCCTCTGTCAACCCCTTTGAGAAATACAGACATGATGTTTTACCTACAGACGTAAAAGATGGACCCACAAATCTCAACCGCAAAAACAACTTTGTCAAACACTGTCTTAAGTGTCTACACGTATTTTATCTGCGTGTGAAAATCATTTTATACACTTTTGTCCTGTAATACCTCTACTGCCTAGTTAGTCCGTTAGGCCCCAGTGGGAACACCTCTTGTATGGAGATTAGTAAAGAAAATTGTTAGTTTACGTCTACCAACGGATATTTTGCAATAATTAAAAGTATAGAAAATTATATAGTGAGAAAAGCTGCGGGAAGATGTTGTTTTGTTTGCTTTTCTTTTGTTTTCGATTGTTTTGATGTAAATGCCAATGACCGATGGCAATTTAAAAAGGTTAAAACATAATGTATGTGATAAAAAAGAGGATTTATTTATAGTCATTGAGTCAATGCTTAATCTAAATTGCTATTCTGTATAAAACTACTGTTTTTATGGTTCCATAGTCAACAAGAAACCCTTATAGTTTCGTCATGTCCGTCTGTCTGTCCGCCGTTGCTTAGCTCAGAGACTGTTAGTACTAGAAAGCTGTAATTTGGCATGAGTATACATATTAATTACGCCGACAAAGTGGTAAAATAAAATAACTGTAAAATACAATTAATTTTTTTTTAGGGTACCTCCCCTACCTGTAAAGTAGGGGATTTTTTTTCTTTCTATCCCATGGCACACTATAAATAAACAGAGTATCGTTGGAAAGGTCCTTTAAAGACATTGTGAGTGTGTGAAAACCATTTTTGGATTCAGGGATCCGTTTGCGAAATATTCAGCTTTAAAGTGCTAATTTTTATTAGAGTTAAGTGTCAGAGTCCCCTGTCAGCTAAATGGTTGGTTTTGGATACGAAATTAAAAGGAAAACTATCACAGTTAACTAGGCTCTACAAGTTAACGAGTAATAATCAACCAACTTACATTTGCGGTTGCAAGAACATGTTTTTCAACAGATTACTACAAAGTTAAGTTTGTTCTTGGGATAAACTCATTCTAACTACGGAAACCTTCATTGTGCGTGGTCCGACACGCACTTGGCCGGTTTTTCTGATTGAATCATCATCGACAGCCTCGTTTCATGCACTGCTTCCCTGGTACGTGCGAGTCTCATCCATCTCTTACCTGCGGTTTTTGTAGGTTATCTACCCTGTTGGTCTGTCAACACTCCTACCGTCTTTTGGTAACCATTCAGTTAGGAAGAGTGTAGTCTACCTGCTCTTTTATCGCTAAATATCGCGAAACGTATTTATAATATCATTCGATATCTGTCAATCGTTTGAAGTTGACAGAGACAGCATTATGTTTTAAATACGTTTAGCGTTAAGGCTCTCGCAGACAGGCGCGACGCGACTGAGCGACGCGACTCTAGTAGAACCTTTGCCTTTATCATTCAATGACAAGAATTGACAAGATGGTACCAAAAAGGTACTTTGTTAAAACATCGTAAAATATTGCATTGATCAACAAACTTCCAATAAAAAATCTCGCAACTATTTCGATATTCACAAATTTGTTCTCATACAAATTATTTCATTTTATGGCTCTATAACCAGCATTCGATGACGTAATAGTTGTAAAATGCCCACTAACATGGACATTTCATTAATATTTATGTATTAAATGCCTCGTTAGTGTATCGGGTCGTAAGTTCACATACGGCTGAGGTAATTCCACGTTCTATTGAGGTAATTCCGATTCCTTTGGGCTAATGATGATAGATGTGGATTGGGTTAATAAACTTTGTTAATGAATTTTATGTTTGTTTAGTTTAGAGAGGAATTATGTCTCTTTGTTCGTAAATACTCTAATTTGGTGGGAAAGTCGTTGCAAGAATATAAGCAGATATATATATTCATGTTTATAGGTAACAACGTATCTACTGTGACTAAAGATCATTGATATTGGTGCCGATTCCCTTGTTCACAAACTAAACTAAATTTAAGTTTAGTGCATCTTTTTCTTTCTATTTCATTAAGAAAAGGACAGAAGATAAATTTTAGTTTAGTCCTGTCAAATTAATCAGCGCTTAACGTAAATTGACGTAATTTTAGTAGGCAAGTATTTAATCACGTCTAAACTTGTATGGAGTAGTGACAGGCGCTGATTAATTTGACAGGACTAAACAAAAATTTATCTTCTTTCCTTTTCTTAATGAAATAGAAAGAAAAAGTTGCACTGAACTTAAATTTAGTTTAGTTTGTGAACAAGGGAATCGGCACCATTATCAAGCGTGGTAATTAAAACAATATCAATATGCAGCCTTCATAGAGGCCTACGTGGTTGTTTAGCAGATTAATTGTCGTATAATACGTCCCTATATTCGAAATGCTTCTTGTTTTGTTTGAGGTGTCCTCATTTATCAATTGATCACGATTAGCTTTGAGTTTCATCGATACGATAATCGAATTTATAAAAAAAACCACTCCGCACTCCGGGAGTGCCAGCAGAAGTGAAAACTTGAAAAAAAAAAAACGACACCGCTGTAATCAACGCGTTGATGTCTTTTACTCCACGGTGTCGGTAATAGGCCGCGAAATCAATGGTTTAGTCCCATCTCAAAATGCCCAACGCGCCTAAAGAAGTTTTCACTTCAAAAAACTATCAGCTCATAGACTAGACTTTTCTTGTAACTTACAATCTAACCAATGTTTTTTTTGTTTCCAGGTGGCGGGAGCATCATCAATGGCCTGACAACATGTTCAGAACGGCGTCAGTCGAGGGCTCCGGGCCGAGGACGCCGCCGGCCTACGCGCCCCACCCCCCGTATGTTCCACCCCGCTTCTTCCCCCCTCGGATCCGACCCCCACCCCCTCAATACTGCTTCGACGCAGCACGCTTCGCTTGCGATGCTTCCAAACCAAGATACTTAGATGTAGAACGCGAAAGACTAGTCACACGATGGCTCGCAGAAGCCAATGAAGCTTTGGTAAGACGAGATCGTCCTCCTAGATACAAACCTCGTAGTAGTGAACGTAGACCTGACTTCCTTGAGCGAAGACCCAACGCTCCCGAATGGGCGGACAATTTTTTACTAGGTCGCCGAAACGGTTCGGTCGAGCCCGAAGACGATACAAGTGAAGTGATGACGTTGAAAGATTTTGTGGATAAGTTCTCGTTGCCTCGTGTGGTGAAGTTTGAGGGAGAGGATAGGCCAGTGCTTCTGTATAGAGTGTTGGAGGCCCACAGGAGGGTGGAAGCGGTTCCTCTGTCGGGGAAAAAGGGGAAGTTGGTCGGAAAGCCTCTGTATATTCCGGATTCTTATGATGGTGAGTTTTCTTTTATTATTGTAGTTTGCTTTGTGAATGTTAATCCATTTTGAATTTTCAAGCCTGTGTTTATTTAATGTGATAAGATCCTCATTAATTCAGTGGTTAGTGGTTTTTTCTTTATTAACGCAGGGTTACCTTCTGAATAATCTTGTCGCGACAATGATTTTCAGTAAAACTGACATGACGAAGTTGTGACTGACTCGTTAAGAAACCCACCCTCAAAGACAGAGAGAGATATTGTTATTTGTTCCGCATTTGCCTCACAAAGTTCGACCCACTTTTGATATTCCTGTTTCGCCCTAAATTTTGTTCCTTATTTGCCTTAGCTTTTTTTTGACGTGATAACGTCTTATAAATCGATGAACGCCGGCTGCACGCACGAAAAAGTGTCACGTTCCGCCTGAGCCGAGCGTGCAAGCGAGAGCGCGGAACAAGCGATAGAGAGGCACGATCGGCTTAAGCGTTCAGCTTGTGACGTTATCACGTAAAATTATCGTCCGTAAACCGACTTTACAGACAGCCATTTTTTTTTTGTATGGTATGTACTTAGCTTTGCCTTGCCACGAAACCCTTACCAACAAGCGGTACCCTAAAATTAAGCTCGACCAAATCAATGACCTACTGATTATAACAATGGACAATTGACAATAGTCGGTATGTTTGTCTGTTCGGCAATGATCGGAAACATTCGGAGATGCGTGACGTAAGCAATCTGGCATCAAATGGTGATTTGTTGTTTGTTGTATAGTCTTTAGTAAATTTTCCGCTGCTGCGGCTGCTGAGACCCTCAAGCGGCGTAAATACTATATAACTTACGGGTAACTACAGTTTTGAGCCGTTTGGGGTCAAAACGCTCGGGTCATGGGGTCCGAATGCGCGTCTCCTTTTTAAGGAATTTCGTCGCCGATTGGTCGACACGTCACGTGACCAGAGGGCTGACTCGTTCTTTGGCCAAAGAATTAGCATTGCCATTCAATGTGGCAATGCTGCCAGTCTTCTGGGTACGTTTCCGGATGACAGCTATGCGGACGAATACTTCGACGCCAAGTGTCCTTTTTTTTTTGACTGGCTCCTTCATTTAAATTAACCTAGCAGGTTGTCGGTTGCTTAACCGGACGTTCCTGTGGCTGCTTCAATAAATTAAGGCCCCCAGTCAGGGCATAAAACTTAGAAATTAAGCGACTACACGCTAAGGGCACCCCCTGTGGGGTACGGACCTCGGCTTAAGGCGTCGCTGGGGGAGGACAGCAAGGGACAGGCTGGAAAAAATGTGGGAACAAATGACGCAATTAATACGTTAATGGAGGAGGTAGTTAACGGAATTAATGAGAAATTAAAAGTCGTAGGGTTATTTCTGGATCTAAGCTCTGCTTTTGACACAGTTAATCATAAACTATTACTAGCAAAAATGGAACATTATGGAGTTAGAGGACCGGTCTTAAGTCTATTTAAATCTTACTTAGAAAATCGGAAGCAATATGTAGAAATTAAAGTGGAAGAAGGAAAATATGAAAAAGTGTACAAATCGGGACTAAAACTAATTAAACAAGGAGTTCCACAAGGTTCAATATTAGGGCCAATCTTCTTCATTTTGTTTATTAATGATCTAATAAACTATATGCTAAAACATGGTGATACAGAACTTGTTCTTTTTGCTGATGATACGAATGCTATTATAGCCGCAGAAGATTTAGAAACTCTAAGAAATAAGGTAAATAAGGCTCTGGCTCTCTTTCATTCTTGGTTTACCATCAACAATCTTAACTTAAATACAAATAAAACGAATGCCATGTTATTTAGAACAACGTCGAGAAACAAAGATTCAATTGACATAACTTTAAATAATAACAAAATAATATTAGTAGACAGTGTGAAATTTTTAGGTATTTATATTGACGAAAGCCTAAACTGGAAAAAAGAACTGACAACCATAGAAAATTCAATTAGTTCAGCTTGCTATGCCCTTCGAAGCCTTCGAGATGAGATTTCTATTAAACAATTAAAAATTGTATATTACTCGCTTGTTGAGTCAAAGCTTAGGTACAGTATTACTCTATGGGGAGGTAGTTATGCCTACAATGTGAGTACCGCTTTTGTTATACAAAAAAGGGCTATAAGAACCATGGTAAGAATTCCACAATGGGTATCGTGTAAGGAGTACTTTAAAGAATTGCAGATATTAACGGTCCCTTGCTTGTATATTTTAGTTCTACTCACAGACCTCATAAAAAAACTACATAATTTTGAAACACTTGAGGAAAGAAATAAACGAGAAGCTACAAGGCGTAAGGACTTACAATATAAAATACAACCGCATTTGAAAGTAGTTAGTCATTCTGCAAGCTATCAGTCAATTAAACTTTATAATAAACTGCCTGTACAATTAAAGTCCATTTATAATGTAAATCAGTTTAAGAACCAACTAAAGTCATTTCTGATGGAAAAGTGCTATTATACACTTGATGAGTTTCTCAGTGATGTGTAGGGACTGTGTCTGGGGAACTATCATGACTGCAAATCTTATTTTTTATTAGTATTATTATTTGACATTATATAGAATTTTTTGACATTATATATAATTTTTTGACATTTTATATCGGTGTTATTGTACCCAAATTTAATGAAATGTTATTGTATATTTTATTTTTTTTTCTTTCTTGACGTTTTCGTGGTGTTAATGTACCTAAATATTGAATTTTATTATTGTTAAAATTACAGAACCATGGATTTGCAATTTTGAATATATTATTATGTACTTTTTAATTTAAATGTCTTCATGTTGTGTTAGTTTATAAATAGCTACATTTCGATACAATGTAAAAATTGTTAATGAAATAAATAAATAATAAAAAATAATAATAAAGATCGGATTAAAGTATTTATTTACAACTTTTGAATTTAGAGTTTATCGAAAATACGGAGGAAAGTAGTTATTGGTTATCCTTTCTATATATTTTTTAGAAAAATCACAACATTAATACAAGGAAATAGATCAAATAAGCAGTTTCATTAGACATAACATCACGACTGTAATACCCGAACGGTTAAGCAGAGGTGTACCTATAGTACACCCACATTTCGTCAGTTATGTTTAAGTCCCATGTAATAGGGGTGAGCCTATTGCCATCAACCGGGCACAAATCCAGACTCGAGGCTGCTACTGAGAAATTTCTGGTGGAAACAACCAATAACACTTTGCCGGACCTTTTTTTTTTTTTTTTGGGTGGGAAATTATCAAATAACTTCTCCCGCTCTGGGCGGAGCGGGAGGGCGTGTCAGACTCTTACTGACTAAAACCCACCCGTGTTCCTCCGGTTGCCCTGTTGCCGGGGGCCACGATTTCCCGATCGGTTTTCTTCGAACCCCCGGCAGGCATTGGCCCTAGTGGACCCCGTCAATTCTGCTGACATCTCTTTGAGGCGCGCGTGGAACACAACGCGCTGTCGACCCGGGCTTGGTCCTTATCGGACGGCGAGCTACCCATTGCTCACCGTCCGCAAGCCCGCGCCTACAGTGGCCGGAAATCGGCTTGCGATTCCCGCCCCGGGCGTCTCCTCCTGCGGCGGTTAGGGGCGTGAGGGCGCGAAATTTGCCTCTCCCTCACGCGTTCCGTCTCCTCCTTCGCGAGCATTACCGCTTCGCAGAAGGAGGTGACGGCCTGCCATTTCCTCTCGCTCCGTACCATGGCCTGAACCAGGGCCGGAGGCGAGAGATCACCGCCGCCGATCGCCTCTACGAGAACACGGCGTTGCTCCGCCCAAGCCGGGCAGACCTCCACCGTATGCTCCACCGTGTCCTCAGGCCGATCCACACAATGGTGACACCCGGGTGTTTCCTCCCGCCTTATCCTGAACAGGAACCTCCCGAAGCAGCCGTGTCCGGTGAGGACCTGCGTCAGGCGGAAGGTGAGAACGCCGTGGCGTCTCTCCAGCCACTCCTCAAAGACGGGTCTTATCGCCGCGATTGTGGCGTGTCCAGCGCGGGGTTGCGACAATCGCACCCTCCATGATGCCATGAGATCCTGCCGGAGCTCTGTCCGCTGTGCCGCAATTTCTTGCGGCATCGGGGTTAAGCCCCGGCGTTTCGCCTCCTCGCGCCACTCCCAGACGTGCGCGAGGCCTTTGCCTCCAGATCCCATGGCGGTAATCCGGCAAGGAGGCTCGCCGCCTCGCAGGAGACCGTGCGGTATCCTCGGGCCAGCCGGATGGCCATGACCCTCTGGGACGCGTTCAACCGGCGGGCTGGCCGCAGCCTCAATGAACGCGCCCACACCGGTGCCCCGTAAAGGGCCATGGACCGCACGATCCCCGCATAGAGCCTCCGGCAGGAGGCGTTTGGATCCCCTAGATTGGGCAGGAGCCGCTTCAATGCAGCCCCGGCCCGCTCGAGTCTGGGAGCCAAACGTCGGAAATGTTCTACGAAGTTCCACCGGCTGTCGAGGACGAGTCCCAGATACTTCATCGTCGACTCGACACCGATGTGAACCCCTCCCGCCATTACCTGGGAACCCGACGGTGGCGCATTCCGAGGACCATGAAAACCCATGGCCTCAGACTTGTGCAGGGCCACCTCGAGTCCCAGCTGCCGGATCCTATCGACGATTGTCGCAACCCCGCGTGTCGCTAAATCGGCCGCCGCCTGGTACGACCTCCCCTGCGCCAGGACAAGCGTGTCGTCAGCGTAACAAACGACGCTGACGCCGCTAGGGAGGTCGGCGCGCAGCACCCAGTCGTATCCGATGTCCCACAGATGCGGCCCCAGGACCGAACCCTGTGGGACACCGCACGACATCTCTTGCCGGTTCCACTCTCCTTGGTGACCGGGGTAGATGACGGCCCTGTCCGTCAGATAGGCCTCGACCACACGACAGAGGTAGGTCGGCATCCGGTGATACCGGAGTGCCTCCCTGATGCAACTCCAGGGCAGGGTGTTGAAGGCATTGGCGATGTCTAGAGACACCGCCAAGACGACCCCACCCCGGGCCACAGCATCCCCCGTCGTGAGGGCCCGCACGCGCATGATGGCGTCCACCGTAGAGCGCCCCCTGCGGAAACCGAACTGGCTCTCCGCCAGATCCGGCCCCACTCGCACCAGCTGCCCGACGAGGCGGTCTGCAATGACTCTTTCAAAGAGCTTGCCCACCTCGTCAAGCAGCACAATGGGCCGATAAGCGGACGGAGAGTCCGCTGGGCGCCCCGGCTTCTTGATGAGGACCAGTTTCCCCGTCTTCCAACGAAGTGGGAACTGGCCCCTCTCCATGCATGCGCTTAGGAGCCCCCTCAGTCGAGGCCCGAGAGCCCCCATGGCCAGGACCCAGGCTTTTCCAGGTATGCCGTCGGGTCCTGGGGCGGTATTCTTCGCACTCATCTTACGTACCGCCACTCTCATTTCCAGTCACCTCAGGAGAATCGTCGTCGTCGGTGTGGTCCGCATCGGGCACCGCAGTAGGCGGAGCCATGGGCGGAGGGGTATGATCCCCTCTAGAGGGGAACAGAGCGCTCACCATGTCCCCCACAAGCTGGGGCCGGAGACTCTGCGTCAGCGGGGGGGCCCATGGGCGGAGTTTCTCCCGCACCATCTTTTATGGGCGCCCCCACGGGTCCCTGTTGAGAGTCTCCAGCAACTCCTCTCGGGCTAGCGCCCTGGCCCGCAGGATCTCCGCTTGGAGGGCGGTCTTCGCCGCTCTGTACCCCTCGTACAGCTCCGCCTCAATGGCTTCCGTATCCGGAGGGCGGATACGGAGCCTGCGATGCCTGGCGTACCGGCGTCGCGCAGCAACACACGCCTTGCGCAGAGCCTCCAGCTCTTGCGACCACCAGTACAGCCGGCGCGAAGCATGTCTAGGATGGACCCGGGGCATTGCCATGTCACACACATTGGACATGGCCTCCCGGAACCACTCCGCCTCGTCGTTGATGTCGGCAGGCCTGTCCGGTGACCTGCACGATCGAGGCTACCAGGAAAAGCTCCCGGTCCAGCTGCTTCAGCGCCCACCGCGGACCACTCGGGGCCTGTCGGACCGGCGCACTCGAGGTCTGGGTGGAGACGTCAAACCGGATGTACCGGTGATCGGAGTAGGTCTCCACCCCCTCCATGACGCGCCAGTCAATGACACGCGGCGACAGAGCGGGGCTGGCGAACGAAATGTCCACCACCGATTCGCCCCGCATCCGCACACACGTGGGGACAGAACCCCGGTTTAGGACGACCAGGCCTGTCTCCAGAGCCCAGTCCTCCACCATCCTGCCCCGTGTGTCCGTATACCGGGAACCCCAAGCCAGATTCTTGGCATTGAAGTCCCCGAGTACGAGCACGGGGAGGGAACCAAACCCGACGACGACGACTCTTAACTCCGCAAGGGAGTTGTGGAACTCGGCAAGAGTTCGGTTCGGGGAGAAGTAAACACCCACCACGACAGTCTCCCCGAACCGTGCTGCAACGCAACCCCGTCCTCTCTTGACCGACTCGAGGGACGGAGTACCGGCGGCGGCCGATGAAATGAGGGTCACTGAGCCGCTCAGGTCCTCCACCCAGTCATCCCTGGGCGGGACAAAGTACGGCTCAGCGACCACGGCGATGTTGATCGACCACTGCGCCATGCTCTGGAGCAACAGATCCTGAGCGGCGGCGTAGTGGTTGATGTTCGCGTGGAGGAGGCGAAATGGGGCCGTTATTGGCATTCCATCTCTACCTCCCCCCGAGCCCCCTGCGAGGGCCCTGCCGCGGCGGAAACGGCAGCGGCGACAGCGACGGTGGACGCGGCGGTGGCCACGGTGGAAGTGGCGGCGGCTGCGGCGGTGACGGCGGTGGTGGCTGTGACGGCGGTGGTGGCGGAGCGCTTGCCCCTGCCTCTGGCCTCGGCGGGTGGAGCGCAGGTCCTGCTCCCAGCCCGGTGATCGGCCGGCTTGCCAGCCGCCGCACATACGACACAGTGCGGCGTGGCGTTACACGAGCCGGCCTTGTGACCGGGCTGACCACAGCGGAAGCAGAGGTCACTGCGGTCTACCTCCGAGGTGCACTTGACCCCAACGTGGTGGCCCACCTGGCAACGGAAGCACCTCAGAGGTCTGGGCTCCAGCAGTTTGACCTGCGCCGAAACCCAGCCCACTAAAAGCCTTTGGCCCTCCCCGGCTATCTTTTTGGCCGCCGTCACGGGGCAGCTCACCCTGATAGCTTGCATCCCCGTGTGGTCAGGGTGGATGGTGCCTGCCTTGATCTGCTCGACAGAGCACCCTCCAGCCTTAGCGATGGCGGCCACCACCTTTGCCTCCGTCACGGAGTCGTCCAGGCCCTGGATGCGCAAGTCAGCGCACTTGGTGGGCCTGGAGACTCGGGCCTCGTCCGCATTTAGGGCTGCCCTGAGCTTTTCAGCCAGAGCGTCAGCGGCCGGGCCACTGGCCGCACCAGGGACCTCCAGCATCCGGGCCCTGGTTGCCGTGATCTTAATCTTTATACCCTTGGCGGCGCCGATCTCCTCCAGGTTCATCACCCGGTCCACCGTCGCGAACACGTGCTGGTAGGACACGCCATTTTTCACCGCTTCCGGCTGCAGTGTCACCACCACAGCTGCGGACTTCGGGGCGCGGAGCCTAGCCGCGACGGTTCTCTCTTTGCGCCGCTGCCGCCTCGCCCTCTTTTTGGCCGCCCTTGCCTCCTTACTAGCCTTCTTCCTCTCCCCGGCCACTTGCCATCCGGCGTCGGCCGGAGGAGAAGAATTAGGAGGCGGAGGTGGCCGTTTCGCCGCCGCCTGGGCCGGAGCCCTCGCCGTCAGGGCCGGGGCCTTCGCCGCCTGTGCAGCCGCTCCGCTCTTGGCCTGCCCCTGCCTGCCTTGGCCTGGCTTGGCCGCGGCAGATGCGGCGGCGGCATACGACGCCGCCTTCCGCTGGTCTATGGCCGGCTGGCTCGCCGCTAGCGGGGGGCGCAGGACGATAGCCTCTAGGGCGGAGAACCTGCTCCGCAGGGCGGCCATCTCCTGCCGCACCAGGGCCAGAACGCGGTCCTCCGCAGGCACGGGCACGGGCACCTGCCCATGCCGCTCCACTCCCTGCGGCGCCTCTCGGGGGCCGGCTGCTCGCAGCCCAGCCAGGTCCGCTCGGAGCTTCTCGTTTTCCTTTCGGAGAAGCTCCATGGCGGCAGTCAACTTTGCGACCTCACTTTGCCCGACCTGGGAATCGAATCTAGGACCACAAACTCAGTAGTAGCGCATATGACCACTAGACGAAGCCAAGAAGTTTCATTAGATCTTAGATCATACAAACACCCAGGATCTTAGAACAAAAGATCCAAAAAATACATGTTTCAGCAAAAACACGCAGTTCTTCTCACAAAAATATACCAAAACTAGAATAATTAAATTACCATTTTTTACCAATTCAATTAAAATTTAATCTCTGATTACGCGGAAATCATAACAAGAACAAGTGTACTAATTTAATTGAATGAGTTCAATTAGTAAATATGCATGTTAATAATCGTTGGAGGTCAAATGTTATGATCAATTGAATTTTAAGTGTCAGTCAATATTATGATTGTCAGATGTTTTTATTATACGTAAATTAAATAAACATGTAATGTACACCCACGTTGATTAAACTTTTTGTTAATTGCAATCGATTGTATTCCTTTTTTTTAACATTAAAATGCTTATATACAATACTAGCGACCCGCCCCGGCTTCGCACGGGTACAAACCGGATTATTATACATATAAACCTTCCTCTTCAATCACTCTATCTATTAAAAAAAACCGCATCAAAATCCGTTGCGTAGTTTTAAAGATTTAAGCATACATAGGGATATAGGGACAGAGAAAACGACTTTGTTTTATACTATGTAGTGATTTTACATCTAACTATTTACAATGGGTAAGTACTATACTCCGTTTGAAATAAGATTAGACATTTAACTAAAGCTTTTTTACAGTTCGTTCAACCGATTTTGACTTCTATTGCGTTGGTGGCATGACAAATGGCAGCTGCAGTAAACATTGGTATTGTAACCACTTTTTTTGCTTTTAATGCCATCCTTATGCCTACGGTATAGAAGTCAAAATCGGTTGAACGAACTGTAAAAAAGGTTTGTTTAAATGTCTAATCTTATTTCAAATAGAATATACCTATCTTTGATTTGCAACCAAGCCTCTAACCCGACGTTCACACGGACGTAATAAAATCGCGGCGATTTTTTTTCGTGCACTGGATTTTCAACGCTCTGCTTAGCGCCGAGAGTTGAAAATCCAACAATGTGTTTTTTCAACGAGCTGGGATGAGAGTGCGTCCCAGCGCGTTGCATTCTCAACGCTCGGCTTAACACCGAGAGTTTAAAATCCAGTGCGCGATAAAATCTCGCCGGGATTTTATTACGTCCGCACGACATTACGTCATTGATTAAAAACTCAACTTTTTTCGCCAAGATTGTCTACTTTCGGGTTTTTCATAGTGATTGTGTGTTCTGAGTTCCTTGCAATATCTTAATAAAGTGCCTTCTATTGGATGCAGCGGAAATGAAAATTTGTCAATCTCTGACGGCAACTGACTAAATGCTCCTGAAAAAACTTTGTGTAACCATAAGCATATAAAAACTTTAAACTCTAAATTATAACTGTTTTTAATTAAAAAAACAGTAGCACTCCGAGTGCCGACAGAAGTGAAAAATTGAAAAAAAAAATCGGCACCGCGGTAATCAACACGTTGATGTCTTTTTAATGGTCAAAAGCTGGTGTCGTCACAGTGTCGCGAAATCAACGGTTTAGTCCCATCTCAAAAATACCCAACGCGCCTAAAGAAGTTTACACTTCAAAAATACACATCTTTCTTAGCATTTAGGTTTTTAGCCCAGCCAATTTATATTAAAAATATTCAAACCCAAAACTACCACTTGAACTTCGTTTCACCTAACCCTGCGCCCGCGCAAAGACACGGGAGCAACGCCCCATTAGCGACGCAAGCGACAGGTCGCGGCCTCGCCCGATATGTGCATACTGAGCTGGCAGACTGGGTGTCTGATTATGTAGGTGTGTTTTTCGTTGTGGGTTTAGTCATTTTATAGGTATTTTCTTGTGGGAAAGAACGTGCCTGCCTCGGAAAGCACGTTAAGCCGTTGATCTCAGCTGTCATTCGTAGATCTTTGACAGTCGTTAAGCGTTGTCAGAAGCCCAAAAGTATGATAACCAGTCTTATCAAGGGGTATGGTGTTACCCCGTAACTGGGTTGTGTAGGTCCTGAGGGGCAGTACCCGTAATTCTTAAGAACGTTCACAATCTGTCAAAAATACCAACATTTTTGACAAGTTTGACAGATTGTGACTTGAATGTGTACGTTTTTTAAGTAAAAGAATTGACCTTCAGATAGGCAGTCACTCCATGTTAAATACTGGTATTCAGCTGCATCCGGTTAGACTGGAAGCCGACCCTATAGTTGGGAAAAGGCTAGGCAGATTGATTGTTCTAGTGGGAAGGGTTGGACCACCCTTGGTCTTGTCGTGGGCGTGGCAAATGGAATGATGTTACTGCTATTCTATGGAGAGGATTTAAGATAACGGAGTACTATGGAAGTGAATGTTGGGTGTGGCAAAAGAAGCATGAAACAAGAATAAATGCTGTGGAAATGCGTTCCTTACGAAGCATGTGTGGTCTGACTATGAATGATAGGCTGAGGAATGATGTGATAAGACAGCGGTGTGATTTAAAAGAAGATGTAGCTGATGTAGAAGTAGATGCATGTTGGGCATGTTGAGAGGATGAAGGAAAGGCGACTAACAAAATGTATTTACAAGGCAGATGCGAGTGGAAACGCCGGGAGGGGACGCCCTAGGAGGACATATACTGACCTTATTGATTATGTTCTTCAGAAAATCCAGGTGCGTAGTACTCGCAACCGGCGTGCGTGTATGACCAGCTGCATGAACGTAAACGAGGCAAAAGGAGTATGTAAGGATCGTAGCAGGTGACGTTCTGTAGTTTCTGCCTGCCCTATGGGAAGAAGGCGTGAGTTTATGTATGTATGTATGTAGATCGGCTGTAATGGGCTGCCAAACGAATTGCCTGTTGTATTCCTAGAATTCTTTACGTACGGAAAAATCACCACTCAGTGGATCCCAAATAGCAGGAAAGGACTACGCGGCAGGCCCAGAAAGAGATGGTGGGATGAGCTGGACTCCTTAAAGGATTGGCTCGCAATCGCAGTAGACCGGGAAAAACGGAAACAGGGAAGGGAGGCCTTTGCCCTGCAGTGGGACAACACAGGCTTATTATAATACGTTTTCAAAATGAGGCCACGCGCACTTTGTATGCGTTTTACGTACGAAATTTCACTCGTGCGTACACCTACGAACACGCACGAACGATCCCGACCTTCCAAGTTCAAAGGGAGCGTGCAGTCTGGCGCGACTTAGTCGTACGTATAGTTCCGACGTCCGAAAACAATCCGAACTTGTTGGGATTTGTTTTATTTGACGGAGAAAACCTTTTTACAAAAAAAAAAACAACCGACTTAAAAAAAAACACTACAAAGTGAAAAATAACTTTAATTTCGGAAGTCGGTGTCTTTGGTTTTTAATTTTCGTTCTTTGTCACCGACTTCCGAAATTAAAGTTATTTTTCACTTTGCAGTGTTTTTTTTGAAGTCGGTTGTTTTTTTTTGTAAAAAGTTTTTATTTTCACTTTTTAGTTGTGATACCTACCCCACACAAATTCGAATACCACTACCTGCTATGTAAATAACAGTGACAGGAAGTTATCATAATATCATCCACATACTAAGTGAGGCAAAAATACGTATTATTGAAGCTAACTCAAAAACTACCCAAGCAAAGTTAATAAAATTTATATGGGACCACCTCTGAAGTATGATCTACCAAACAAAAAAAGAACCATCAAAATCAATTCATAAATGACGGAGTAATCGCGTAACAAACATACAAAAAAAAAAACAACGTACAGTCGAATTGAGAACCTCCTCCTTTTGGAAGTCGGTTAAAAATGTATCCAGTGTGCGCATCCAATTCGTACGAGTGAAATTCGTACGAAAACGCATCCAAAGTGCGCGCGGCTTTAAGAGTTCATAAAACACTATCCAAATACACTCCTCCTACCATAATAACTTCAAAATTAATCATTAAGTGAACAATACTACATGAATCAAGCTACCCACTTATTTTTAATTTATTGCGGCCCACAGTTACGAAGCCGCTCAAAGATCAGTACATCTGAGGCCGTAACCTCGTCCATATGGTGCCATATATGGCCTACAGTTAATAGGCCTGGTCTCCCACGCGCCCGGAAGGTTGGCCCAAGGCCTGATTCAATAGGCCTCGGAATACAGTAGCAATTAAGGCTATTTGAGGATTCCGTGTGCATATATTGCATGCATGCAGTTCGTAATTATTGAGCGATTGTGGTTGTGGGTTGTAGTTGTCAGTCGGCGTTTGAATAGGATGGAATAACATTACTTTGACCGTAAAGTATGTTTGCGAATGCAGGAGATGTGTACATTATTCTAATTGGCTAATTGATTAATAGACAACGCCCAGACTAAAGTTCTGAAAACAGAGACTGACATTTTGAAGATTACCTTTGCGCCTTAGAAATAAATAATTGTGTGCTTTACAAGCAAAGGGTTTTTTCATAATTCCACCCCTAAGGACGGGGGGTTGAAGTTGGTCCCCTTTATTTACAAACGGTTAAGAGACGCTTAAACGTCAAAAATTTATGGTTAAGCAGACATTAGTTAACTTTAAAACTAACTTTTTTCTATACTAATATTATATTGTGAGTTTGTATCAGGGATGTTACGGAGTTTCGGTTCCGGTTCCGAAAGCACGGAATTTCCGATAAATTTTACGCCTCCGATTCCGATTTCGGTTCCGATTATTTTGAATCGGAGTTATACTGAAGTTCGAAACGCAGCGATGCACGTGACTAGAGTGCATACAAACAAGTTATAACTCGTCGCCAGTGTTATTTTTACCCGACTACGGCAAAGCCAAAAGGAAGGGTTATGATTTTAGCAGTCTATGTATGTATGTTTGTATGTATGTATGTTTGTATGTATGTATGTATGTATGTATGTTTGTTTTTACGTGTGTTCCACCGTAGCGCCTAAACTACTAAACCGATTTTGATGAATGAGGTATCAATAGATTCGTAATAATGGTCCGGGTGACATAGGCTATATAATTTTTCCCTAAATTTAATTTGGTGGACTTTACACGTAAATTTCTAACGTCGAAAAAAATTAAAATGGGATGATCATGACATGTTTGTTATCAAAAGAAAGGTCTTGACGAGCACATTACAAATATGTACATAATATTATGTTTTCAAAGTAAACAAATATGTTTAAATCGTTAAAAACAAGCAAAAGTGAGACTGCGCTACGTAGTATCGCAAGATGTTACCAACGTGCAGTTAATCAAATCTTAATAAGTAGTACCAATTTGTAATTCCAGTCTTATGAAGAAAAACAAGTACAATGAAATATTTATATTTTGGATTTCTTCGAAGCTCGATATCGATATATGGTGTTGGCGTCGAAATAAATCGCTCTATGGTTTCGTCCAAAGCACTATACACTGCTATTGGAATTTAAAATAGGTTACTTACTGAACTATTGTATCTTAACTATTGTAACTATTGTGTCTTATTTACGTTTATCAAGTGTAACGGAAAAGTATAAAATAAAAAATAAAGTTTAATAAAAAACTGTAACCCGACTACGGGAAAATAAAAATGATCTAAAAAGTACGAAACAAACAAATATTTCAGACAAAAATCAAGACATAGGTACAAAAATGGTCAAGGTAAAGCCGTCGTCGCATGCCATTATAATTTTGTAGGTGTTCCTGGCACCAACATGATACAGGCATGCGACCACGGCTTTACCTTGACCATTTTTGTACCTATGTCTTGATTTCTGTCTGAAATATTTGTTTGTTTCGTACTTTTTAGATCATTTTTATTTTCCCGTAGTCGGGTTACAGTTTTTTATTAAACTTTATTTTTTATAGTTTATTTATACACGCTCGCGCTCGAAGTCTCAGTTTATTGTTTTGTTTGAGGATGTTATCGCTAATATTTGACTGATTAAAGAGACTGAAATATATTTCAATTGTTTCATTAAGCCTTCCCATAACACATCTTTCTTTGACTCCGGTTCCGGTTCCGATCAATCAAATTTAAAACCTCCGATTCCGGTGCCGGTGCCGGGAAAACGTCTTCCGTAACATTCCTGGTTTATATGTAGGAGTTAATCTTCGAAACTACAGATCCGATTTCGATTCAACTCTTTCACTAATGGGAAACTATTGTATTGCCGAGTGTCAGATCATAGATTTTATGTTAAAACAAAGGAGATGTTTCATTTTCGGCCATGAAGTGTAAGTTAATGAAAAAAAAGGAAAAAATCCACGAATTGAGGAAAAATATTCTTCCCTGTTTATTCCCCGGATTACTTCGGCACAAAAAATAATACTTTAACAATTTATTGCCATATTCTGTTCATCATGGCGTCGTCTTACCTGCATACTGCTTTCGTCCAGAAATCATGTTAAATTTTAACATAATAATATCATGTGGACGTTATTTAAATAAATATGAAAGGCATGTATTTCTGTACTATAATAAGATAGCTATCTAATACAACTTTTTTGATTAATTAGAAAGTGTGATTCATCTTTTTTTTTAAACTGCTTTTGTGGATTGTAGATTTGTAGGTACTTCTGGACGAAAATGGCTAGCTGTCGATGGTCGTGTTTCTCCTGACAAACGTCAAACATTTTCGGTTTTTATTTTGTGCCCAAAAAGTAGTAGATATAATGGAAAAAAAACAGTCTTTTTGTATTTAGGGGTTCGTTGCCCAGGTTTTCTCAAGTGTACATGTTATGGCCGGAGTCCCATACAAAAATGAAACGTCTCCTTTCACGCGGATGAAGACGCGGTTAGACGCTGGTCTTAATTATTTAAGACCAGCGTCTAACCGCGTCCATGTTATACGCAAGAAATACATAAATTTACGAGTCATCGTGTTTGAAATGTATTTTTTTTATAACTTTTTTAGAAGATAGTTCTAGGATTTTCCTTGTCGAGAACTAAGCCAAGGTCCCAGACTATCGCGAAATCAAAATCATAACCCTCCCTCATCTCCTAGTAATCGGTCAAATCAAAATTACAATTTACATAGTTACGATAACTATCTAAATGACTTCACTTAACTATTATTCATTTTGTACGCTATTACTGGACTCAGAATTTTAACTGCACATCCTGGGAATTGAACCCACGACCCCGGTATCGGTATCCGACCGTTAGGTACGTTGTACTATGGTAATATTAGTATTTGGGTATCGTGTTTCTATATTTTACGTTTGGTTATCGGTACACGATATCGTATTGCTATTGTTTGTTTTATTGTATGTTATCTTTAAAAACATTGTTTAGTATCTTGCTTCTTAATATCTTATTGGCAGTGTGTTCAGGAAAACGTGAAGGAGAATCATTTATGATTCACTGTGAGTAGTTTGGATGTATAGATGCGATTCCATCTCAAACAAATTTGCTCTCACACAATTTATTCGATCCATCTGTTTAAGCTATGCTTGTCGGGGTTGGTCCGTGGATAGGTGACCATCTTTACATACCAAGACTCCTCCGTGCCTCGGAAAGCACGTTAAGCCGTTGGTCCTGGCTGTCATTCGTGGATCTTTGACAGTCGTTACGGGTCGTCAGTTGCCCGAAAGTCTGACAACCAGTTTTACCAAGGAGTATCGTATTACCCAGATACTGGGTCGTGGAGGTCGACCCCAACATAGTTGGGAAAAGGCTAGGTAGATTGATTGATGGACAGAACTATGTAAACATTAATAAATTGTTCGTAAATTCAAATCATAACATCACGCCTGTTATCCCCGAAGGGTTAGGCAGAGGTGTTCATACACCCACATTTCACCAGTTATAATTATGTTTAAGTCCCATGTAATAGGGGGCGAGCCTATTGCCATCAACCGGGCAAAAATCCAGACTTCGGGCTAAAACGACTCTATACTCTTTGGTCAATATTATTGTCTAAAACCACAATTCCTAATTCAAATCCCTTTGTCTGAGCATTCTCACTCAACAATGTCATAATAACTTGTAAATCAATGACTTACCAAGCGTGATCAATGATTAACAACAGTGTAGTTAAAAGTATTCTGAGCATGCGCAGTTAGGCGTTCGTCGATTGTTTGAGAAACAATTGTGTGCATGCGAAATACATACTTGTGTATCTATGAGTGCCTGGTAGTTTGGGTATTCGGATGTTTGGCAAAATGTCTGTATTTTTAACCGACTTCAATGTATGTTCCCCGATTACTCGAAGACGGCTGGACCGATTGGAAAAAATATTTTTTTGTTTGAAAGGGTATACTTTCAACTTGGTCGGGGACCAACTTGGGACCAACTTGGTCCCATTGTCATTTGGTTACGATCTGATGATGGGATCTTGGAGAAATCGAAGAAACTCTTCAAATATTAAAGGCAAATAGCAGTTTGGGTATTTTTGATGAGCAGTTGACATTAGGCTATTGTAACTTAGATAAATTACAAACAAACCCACTAAAAAGTGTTTTTTTTTTTTGTAAAATAAAATATAACCGTTTTCCAAACTACAAAGTGAAAAATAACTTTAATTTCGGAAGTCGGTGTCAAAAAACTAAAATTCTGATCCAAAGACACCGATTTCCGAAATTATTAAAGTTATTTTTCACTTTGTAGTTTGGAAGTCGGATGTATTTTTTGTAAAAAAGTTTTTTAGATAGTGACTTTTGAGCGAATGAGGGTTTTCTGGAATAATGTTCACTAGTGGCAGCACTGAGTCCGGGCACCTGTCAAAAGTGTCAAAGCGCCTCTATTTTCTTTAGTCGTGACTGAATAATGAACGAACGAATGGGACGAATGATGACCGTCATCATATATTTTATATTCATTGTCGAAATGGAAAACCTCTTGTCAAAGTAGCGCTAATTGGTGCCGTGAATTTTCATAAATTGGGGCATTTTGTTGATAAGTGGGTTGACTGAATGGAATGTTTCAAAGACAAAATGGTGAGGGATCAAGGATCTTAACTGGTCTTGTTTTTGTTCTAACTAACCAAACCTGACAGCTTCCTTCTTTTTGTCCGAGATAGTAACAACATTTAACAGTAATCTGCACCTGTTTTTTTTGGGTGGGAAATTATCAAATATCTTCTCCCCCTCTGGGCGGAGCTGGGAGGGCGTGCCAGACTCTTACTGACTAAAACCCACCCGTGTTCCTTCAGTTGTCATGTTGTCAGGGGCCACGGTATCCCTTTCGGACTTTCCGCCGAACCCGGCAGGCATCGGCCCTACAACAACTGAAGGGGTCCGCCCCCTTCAGTTGTGCTGACACCGTCATTGGGGTATTTTGTTGATAGGTGGCATGAATATTCCAAAGACGAAATGGTGAGGGAACAAGGATCCTAACTGGCCTTCTTCTAACTAACCAAACCTGACAGCCTTCTTCTTCGAGATAGTAACAACTTTTAACAGTAAACAGTACCCTAATTGCATAACACACTTTCAATCTCTATCTAAATGATTTTGAAGGATGTTGCTAATCTATTGCAGAAAAATTTGTCTGCTCAACAACGTAAATAACACAATTAATGTTGTTGAAGTGTCTAAATGAAAGCCATTGAGTAAAATATCTTTCAGACACTAATCTACATGATCCTCATATGGCCTGACCAAGATTATGTCTGGACTTTAAAAGAGACTGCGACCTCTGAGTTTGTTTCGGCCTTTCTCTCAGAGTAGTCAGATAGGAAACGCCAAACTCATCTAGCTTATGTTCTTTATATGACGTGTAAAAGTGATTCCGATATCCTATTTACAGAATAAACAATTTAATTTAATTTAATTTCATTGAGTGTGTGCGTTCCATCGATTTCAGAGATTCCTTACTTTAAAAAAACTTTTTTACAAAAAACAACCGACTTCCAAACTACAAAGTGAAAAATAACTTTAATTTTGGAAGTCGGTGTCTTTGGATCAGATCAGTATTTTAGTTTTTTGACACCGACTTCCGAAATTAAAGTTATTTTTCACTTTGTAGTTTGGAAGTCGGTTGTGTTTTTTATAAAAAAGTTATTTTTTACTTTTTAGTGGGTTGGTTTGTAATTTATCTAAGTTACAATAGCCTTATGTCAACTGCTCATCAAAAATACCCAAATCGCTATAGATGTGCCTTTAATATTTGAAGAGTTCCCTCGATTTCTCCAAGATCCCATCATCAAATCGTGACCAAATGACAATGGGACCAACTTGAAAGTATACCCTTTCAAACAAAAAAAGAATTTTTCAAATCGGTCCAGCCGTCTTTGAGTAATCGGGGAACATACATTTAAAAAAAAATATCCCGACGAATTGAGAACCTCCTCCTTTTTTTTGAAGTCGGTTAAAAAGAATAGGCTATTATGTATAACGACTATATTTCCAAATGCACCGCGGCGGCCACAACACAAACGATTATAAATCGACAAATGACATATTGTAACATTGTCTCCGAGTTAGATTGTTTGTGCTTTGAATCAAAATAAAGCGGTGTTTTTATTGTTTTTAAATAAAAACATGAACATGCAGGAACCATGCATATTGACTACTGCATTATGTTAAGTGTGGTACATATTATTAACTCGGCGTATCCTTCTTGTTGAAATCCATTTGGCTCCTTGACAAAGACTCTGATTATGTTTGTATACTCCTACTAATCTTATCTTATATATATATACTGAGAGCAGTGGTGGCCCAGTGGTAACGGCCGCGACTTACGAGTTGTAGGTCGTAGGTTCGTACCCAGACAGGCGCTTTACTTTGTGTAAATTATTTCATCACCACTGCTCTCAAAATAATAATAATTTTAGTACTAGTCAGAATCCCGAAACTCTGATAACCAGTCTTACCAAAGGGTATCGTATTACCAAGTTACTGGGTTGTGGAGGTCAGATAGGCAGTCGCTCCATGTAAAATACTGGAACACAGCTGCATCCGGTTACCTGGAAGCCGACCCCATAGTTGGGAAAAGGCAGATGATGCTGTCTGATAATTTTGTAAAGTTGTAGGTCGTAGGTTCGAACCTAGACAGGCGCTTTACTTTGTGTAAATTATTTCATCACCACTGCTCTCAAAATGGTGAAGGAAAACATTGTGAAGAAACTGGCATGTCGTAGAACTCAAAATTCGAAGACATGTGACATCTACCAACCCGCACTGACCTCGCGTGGTGGATTACAGCCAACTGCCTCTCACAGAGAGGATGCCTGTGACCCAGCAGTGGGAAAATTATACCACACCACACCACACCACAATTATATTTCGCTGCTGACCTATCTACAAACCTGCCTGAAAGAGGACTTTTGGCCAAAAGGTGTCGTATATCGACGTTTCCGAGGACGCCGTCAACATTACGTGTATAGTCATAGTTCTATAAGGCTTTTAATATGTCATCATCATCATCATCAGCCTATAATATCCCCACTGCTGGGACACAGGCCTCCTCTCTGTGAGAGGGAGCGGGCCGTAATCCACCACGTCGGCCTAGTGCGGGGTGGTAAATGTCACATGCATTAGTTTATTATTGTATAAGATTATTTTTGTGTATTCTATTTATGGGGCTTAGTTGCCTGATAATAAAATGAGTATTATAGGCTGATTATTATGTATGACCGATTATAATCTATCAAATTAGTCATTCCTTTTACTTTCATTAGTAGATGATGAATCCATCCATTAAGAGATGGCCCAGTTTTATTACATAGGAATCTTAAATTGTTTATGCTGGAAATCGCGGCCTTCAGTCTCATAACTTATTATCAAAGACAGATGCATACAATGCTTGGAAAATAAAGAAGAATAGACAGAAGAATTTTAAAAGATCTTAAGATAAAAAAAATAAACATAATAATTATGTGATGTTTCTCGAAATATTTGTATAACAATAATCACAATAGGTAAAAACAATAGCGTATCGACCGTCTAGACAATAAAGCAGTTGTAATTAATTATTAAACATTTCCTCAATTAAAACACACACGATATTCTTTTCTCCTTACTCCACACTTCCAAGAGTTGACGGCAGATCAAACGCGTCAGTAATCAGTGTGGTGGCATCCGTCTTTTCTCATTAACTCTCGTGGGCACGTGACCAGCGAGCCAATGGCAGACGTTCCCTTTCTTAGAACTAGAGCTGACTGCACCGAGTTGACGGAAAGGTTAAGAAATAATACGAAATTTTATGAAGTTTTTATTCATGTTGGCTATAAAATTACTGAAACTTATTTATATAGAGTCCATAAATAATATTTAAAAGAAGGAAGAAACGTTTGTGATACAGTTAGAAATAAACGTTCAGTTAAGAAATGAAAATGAACATGCCCCTTAAAGTAAATTTTACTTTCACCTTTCCGACGACATATTGCCAACATCTTGAATGAAAATTACAGTTAGAAAAGGTGTCCTGCTCTAGCATTGTGGAAAAGGAACGTGCTTAAAAATTGCTAACATTTTCGCTCGTTATTCGTACTTTCTGATAAAGAAAACCTTAATTTGAGTTTTAAAATAATGAAAAAAGACTTAATATTCGTAACGTGACATTTTTTGTCACAGAAAATGATTGTCTGTAAGTTATGTTGACTGTTGACAAGTGGCACTATAATTTAATCTCAAGAAAATTCTATTTTTAAACTAACATTTTAGAGAATAAAGATTTGATTTTTTGTATATTTGTTTGTTACACATTCACGGCTAAACGGCTGAACCAATTTTGATGAAATTTGGTATGGGGATACTTTGAACCTTTGGGAAGGACATAGGCTAGTTTTTATCGACGTAACACGCGGGCGAAGCCGCGGGCAGAAGCTAGTTATAAATAAATTTGATGGAATATCAACAAATCATAGTACTTAACAATATTAATTTGAGGAGTCTTTGCTCACCTTAGGCTTATCAAGTTTATCTCTCTGTGTCCCAATTAAAAAGAAAGTTGTTAAGTGCTTTATGAAACTTAAATTAATTGCAGGCTGCCATTCAAGTATGAACACAATGCATCAACGGTTATCTAACCCCCCTTTAGAGTAGATGTCATCGGTGTATAATATACGATGAACTATATAATAGGACAGTGTCAGAAAATTAGAAGTAAACAATATTTTTTGTCGCATAAATCGCCGTCCCCGGCGAATAAAATGGTAATGTGCTTTTACGATAGTTTTAACTTTATTGCATATTCGATATTTAGAGGTCCGATTACACTCTGTCAATTTTTTTATACATTTCCTACGATTATTTTAGAAGTTACGAGAACTTAAGGTGTAGTGTAATGAATGTAAAAAATCACTTTTCTTTTGGTATTTGAACAATTCCGCTATGTACCTATATTAGTTTTAATAAGCTATTCACAAAAAACTGTTTTTTATTTTTCCTGTAAAATTTAGTTTTCGCCGGGGACGGCGAAATGTCTATAACTAGTCTCATACAAAAATCTCGCCAAAGGAAAATTACCAAAATAAATGACTAAACTGTCCACATGTAGTGGACACTGTCCAGCCACTGGACGTCCCCACAGGTCAAATTTTACTACCCGGTTTCAAAATTTTATTAAATTACTAGTATATGTTTATATTTCAACTCCTTGAAAACTTGAAAATAAGTGTTCATATCACCCGGTATATTTTTATCAAGCACTAGCTATGCCCCGCGGTTTCACCCGCGTAAGTCTCGATCTCGTGGGAATATCGGGATAAAAAGCACCTATGTGTTAATCCAGGTTATAGACTATCTGTGTGCCAAATTTCATCCAAATCTGTTTAGCCGTTTTAGCGTGAAAGCGTAACAAAGAAACCAACATACTTTCGCATTTTGCTTGCAGCACATACATGCTGAACACTCATGTACCACAAGACGAAAACAGTTAATAGCGTTGCCTATTCTTTGCCTTTAGCCATATGGTCAAAACAATCCCTAGTGATTCTAAGAACAACGATATACCACAGTAATTTTTATTCGCCTTCCAACTCCATACAAAAAGTTGATAGCCCTAAGAACAATGACATTCCCTAACCTATCGCTAGACGATCTCAATCACGCGTGTATGAACGCCCTTACTTGCAAACATCACACTACTGCCCTTTCATACGATTTTCAACTTTATACCTTCTAGAATAAAAATTTGATTATTGGCACAAATAAAGTTGGTGATATCTTAGTTGACCAAGATCATTTTGCAGATGCGCCAAAGTATTCTGGACTTTGGTTGCAAGGAATAAGGTTCATGGTTGAGTTTTTGAACGACGAATTAAGTTGGTAGACATGGAGTTGTCACGTCCAGGCGTCACCAAGTAACAGGGGTGTGCGTTTGAATTTATAAAAAAGTAAAGCTTGCGAGGATGTTATGTGTTCCCGTTACGTGTTCATTGAAGTTTTTCATTTCGGAGTAAGTTTTGATGTAATATTTCTGATACTAGTCATCGTACTACAAAGGAACATAACAAAAAAAAAAACAAGAACACAAATAAAGTGAAAACTTTTGAGATGAGAAAAACAATTGAACTCGCGACTCCGTTACCGACACCTCATTTTAGTAAACGCAATTATGCTCTTTATTTATAATACGTTACGGATCAATGTTCTATGCAAGTATTTTTACTTTAAAAGTTTTGGAAGTATTTTTTTTTGTAGACGCGATTGTGCTCTTTATTTAGATAAGGTTACGGACCAATATTCTATACAAGTATTTTTCTTCCACCAAGGCGATCTTGTTTAAGTTTTCACTTCTGTCGGCACTCCCGGAGTGCCACTGTTTTTTTTTCCTACTACTGCTTTAGTCATTCTTGCGTTTCTATACCTTGCATATCTAATCTAATGCGGAATTAATAAACCCTGGGAAAAGAAATAACCTAACATTAACCTACAGGAAACCCGTGTAGGTATTATTCGGTCCTATGGCATATAGGCAGTGACAGTCAAACACGTCATTTGCTACGTCTGTGTGAGCATGGTTAGCATGACCACAATAGAACCGGGTTTTGTTGACGAATTAAAAAAAAAAAAAATCAGCCATTATTGTCCCACTGCTACCCTCTTTCCACCTCTCTCTGTCCAGAGCTTCCAAGGACCAATCTTTCTTAAAGGAGTCCAGCTCATCCCGCCATCTCCGTCTGGGCCTGCCGCGATGTCGTTGGCCATTAAGCAGGACCCACTGGGTCGTAAGTTTGGCCCATTTACGGAAGAAACGGACAAAAAAAAAATATCTGCCTAGCTTTTTCCTAACTATGTTGGGGTCGGCTTCCAGTCTAACCGGATGCAGCTAAATACCAGTATTTTACATGGAGCGACTGGGTTTTGTCGACCGAAGAATAGACAACATGACTGATAAATAATCACAATCTGTTATTTTGTCTATTCTTCCGTCGACAAAACCAGTAGAAAACCCGTTTCGTGCTGGTGGTAGTAGGGATGCAATACAATGCGTCTTCAATCATAAAGCCTCGTGTCCACAAGGCAACAATTGACGCACAACACGTGAGGCTCAACATGTTCGGCAACGTTGCACAACGGCGCGCGACGTTGCCAGCTGGCGCGCAATATGTCGCGCGGCTTGTTGTTTGTTTCCGTGCAACATGTAGTTGAGCATCAAATCCATCAACCACACGGAGATCATTGAATAAATTTTCTTTATTTTGTAAGTAATTTCTAACCCACCAAAGTGTTTTTTTCTTTTTGATGCTTTTTTTTTTCGATACAATTATAACCACCGTCGCTGAAATTAACACAAGTTCCTCTGGAAACATGTCAACGACAGATCATGCGTAGACAGACAACGTTGCTAAACAAAAGTTCCGCGCTAACTTTCAACATGTTGTACAACATGTCGGGCGCCAAATGTTGCCTAGTGGATACAAGGCTTAAGACGCAGATATATGCCAGTGACTTTGAGTGGTTAGCTTGTGTGTTCTGTACTGAGCTCACGCAACGCGTCGTACGTCCAGCCAGTAATAGGACTCGCCCATCAAGGGGCGTTGTCCCAAATTAGACGCATTATTAATTTATTATACATAAAACAAAATGTATTTTAATAAAACGCGCATAAATTTTCTTTAAAATGGTGAAGTTTTCAGAAAAATGCGCTTGATAGATTTTGCATGATTCTCAGTTTTTAATCCGCGTTAGACATAACTTTACAAATTAGTTTCACTATGTAATAAAAACATAATCAAAAATATGCCTATATTAAAGACTAGCGACCCGCCCCGGCTTCGCACGGGTATAAACCGGGTTATTATACATATAAACCTTCCTCTTCAATCACTCTATCTATTAAAAAAACCGCATCAAAATCCGTTGCGTAGTTTTAAAGATTTAAGCATACATAGGGATATAGGGACAGAGAAAGCGACTTTGTTTTATACTATGTAGTGATTAAGAAAATGCTTTTATTTAACATACATTTTAATACAAAAAAAAAAAAAAAATACAAAAAATGATGAATGAAAACTTAATGTATTTCCATTTTTTTTTCGATAATTTGTAACTTGATAACATAAACTATGCTTCTACGGAAACAATATTACAAATATTGATGTTCATAATACAGAAAAAACCATATGAAAACATGTCATTTACGCTGTAAAAATGTACGAAATGCAATTCGCTTACATTTCATTTAAAAGTAAGTTTTTGAAAATCAAAAGACGTAGGAGCCTAGATAAATACTGTCTCAATCCGAATATCAACATAATATGGTGGAAATATGCTCAAATTGCAAATGATTGATGTACTACGTTTGTATGGACAATTCATACGTCGCCGCATTTTTAACACTGTTCGTTTAGACGTCATCTTCAGTATTAAATCATTGAAAGTCGGTTATCATCGCCTTAAATGGTAGGCAGGCTGTAATGTCAGTCTTACCCTGTCCAGTCAACCCCGCTGCCACCTTGCTGAGCCATCCGCTTAGAGTTGGCAGCTACGAGATAAGAAAATAAGTGGTTAGATGATTATCAGTTTCCCAGTCAATTGCCAGTAAATGCGTTTTGCTAAGAAGCTGTCGTATGCTCATTAACAATTGCTCGGCCAGTTTGTGCTCTGAGCATAAAATAAAAAAATAAAGCACACAAGTAGATAATGGGCAAAGAAATTAATAATTCCAACAGGTGGATGGGCGGAGATGGTCGTAACTGATATACTGAACGAGTTACACTTATACCCTCATATACTGCTTATACAGGGTGTCTTTAAATGTAACGATGAGCAAGATAGCCCATGCACGAACTTTTATCAAATAAACTTAAGTTATGTTTAGCAATCTAGTAGCTCATGTCGACACCCTATTTTTTCAGAAGTCCTACTTTTATTATATAATTAAAGTAGATTTTAAATCTATATCTATACTAATATTATAAAGAGGAAGGATTTGTATTTTTGTATGTAACGAATAAACTTAAAAACTACTGGACCGATTTGAAAAATTCTTTCAGCAATGGATAGCTACATTATCAGCGAGTAACATAGGCTATATTTTATCCCGGTACTTCCACGGGAACGGGAATTACGCTAGTGAAACCGCGTGACGTCCGCTAGTTATTATTAATTTTATTGATATTTTTTTATCTTGATTAGATCTGATAACGCGCTTTTTGCATGTGAGTTTTTCTGTCTCTAGTGGAAGGCCGGATTTTAAGCTATTGCATAGCTTTTATCGCGAGCTTTGAGCGCGGCGACCGAATCAAGAAATTCCGTAACGTAACGAAAATAAAACCTAACACCCCCCACTCCGCCTACCATGTAATGACGGTTCCCATGACAACGTGATGTTGTCATGGGAACGTAATTTTTGTTTTATGTCATCACGTCATCATCCCAAGTGTAGCGTTGACAAATAGGAAGTATGGAGGTTACAAATGCTATGCAATAGCTTTACCGCGGCAATCCCCGAGTGCCACACGTTTTTTTTTTTGTTGTGCCGCGTAACAGAATATGAGAATACAAATTACTTGACTTGCTCCATTGGAATCAAATAAAGAGTCAATTATCGAAGTCCCTTAGGGCACTCTGTATAAACCTAAAAAAAGTTTATAAAAGGCCGAACATTTAAATTTTAAAACTAGCGAGCTATGGCGGTGTAGCCCTGAATCGGTCTGTATAATCTTTGGCCACAGATAAAAAATATACTTTAAAGGCATCCTTGCCGCCAAGAATGGAATCTTGAACATTTCAAAAATAGAATGCCTTTTTCTTCAAATTATTTTTTATTCAGATAGAGCTCTAGAATCCATGATACGTTCTGAAATTGATGCAATGTCTTTAAGTTTTAATTGGCTTGCAAATACGTCAAGACACGAAACGCAGAACGAACGGTAGAACGATAAAATCTATGAGTACCTAATTATAGTCGGTTCACACCACGCTAAAAGAAAAAGATTGAGGTGTTTTTATAAACGTACAGTGCAAGAAACTGATTTTTTTTTGGACTACTTAAATGTACTGCCAACATTATAAATGTGAATAATATTTTTAAAAACTTGGCAAAATAAGTTGCTGATCGTTTTCGTTCCCGAAGTGTCCTTATTAATTTACGGATTTATGTCCACCTTTTCACAAATCTAACCAATCTTAAAAATAAAGCGCAGAAATCTCTGAATCCAACCTTACTGGTACCAGGAGGTCAGGATCTGTAAAGAAGTCGTGTTTTCTTCAGTTGTCGCTCCTGTAATTCAATCTACGTGACCATGTTTTAGTTGAATGACCTTTATTACCTCACCTTTAAAATCATGGCATATTTCAGACATTACTAATTTCTGTTTAAAATAAAGTTTAACTAAAGAGTCATGGTTCGTTCATCTGCAGTCGGAAGGATATTCGCATATTAGTGCTAAGATCTTAGGATGTAAACTATGATTGTATGAATGAAGCCATGTTTCCTAGGTAAACAAACGTATTTCCACTACGTTGCCACACTTCCTGCACTTAATGGCAACAGGTAATCTGGCTGTCAAATTTAAGTTTGAAGAATAAAATATTAATTGCCTGCTGCTTCGATTAAAGCCGGTAGGAAAACATCTAAATAACTATGTAGGTGCCTCAAGATCATTTTCTTCTTAAACGACAACATAACATTTAGTTTTAGCATGACTGATTCGAGTGAATGTGAAAATACTTTCAGATATTTACCGCAGATTTATTCAACAAATATTTTATTTGTGGAATAAAAATGACTTCAGATAATTTGAGCATGAATTTAAAAAAAAACCGTGGCACTCCGGGAGTGCCGACAGAAGTGAAAACTTGAAAAAAATCGGCACCGCGGCAATCAACGCGTTGATGTCTTTTACTCCACGGTGTCGGTAAACTCGGTAACAGTGTCGCGAAATCAATGGTTTAGTCCCATATCAAAAATGCCCAACGCGCCTAAAGAAGTTTTCACTTAAAAAAATATACATATAAAAATCTTGGCTGACAGTACCAACCTCTCGGAAAATGGGTTGGTACCATCTGACGGCCAACTCTAGCACCGCGCGCGCACATTGGTCAAATTAAATAGCGCGCGCTTTTCCTGTTACTGTAACACACTTCCGTCCCTTTTCACGAAATCACTCCCACAGATTGCAGGAAAGATGTACACATAAAAAAAACTAAATTATACCTCGATTTTAGATACCAGCGCTGGTAAAATCAGCCCGCAAGTTTGACCTCAAGCGAATAAACCTATAAAAAGTTAAAAAACTAACGACGCATCTACTAGGATAACATAGATGATAAGGCAACTATCTGCAAACTGTAAAGCGTAATTACGTCACAGACTCATCTCAGGGTTGTCCACGGTCAGTAATAGGTAATAGCTAGTGTAGTCTGTGACAGAGCAAATAACCGAGAGAGCCTACAGTTATGGCCGTTATTAGGCATCGGCATTACGTGTGGGGCCTTAGAGATGGAGGTTATATTAAAGTAAAGATTTAACAATATTTGTTATGATTTTTAATACTACTGCTAGATGAAGATCGTATTTGTTCCACTTGAACAATTGGATTATTTCCATTTTTGATTCCTATAATGGAAAATAACTCTTCTTCTTTTCGAGTCGATGGTAAAACGAGTTGGGCCCGGTAGGTGGCTACGCCAATCGTGGCATCAGTGGTATTTTTTAGGTTCGCAGAAGTGCAGATGTGTGAACACTTTGGCCACTCCAGCGTATGGGACATGGTTTGGTCAGGAGCAGCGCATTCGCACTGGGTGTCGGTGGGAAAATTACTTTCCATTTATTATAAAGAGGCAAAATTTGCTTGTAAGTTTGTATGTAGGGGGTAATCTCCGGAAATACCAGTCGGAATTGTTTTTTTTTTTTTTCATTAGATAGCCGAATTCTTCAGAAAGGTTATAGGCTCGCGGACGAAGTCGCAGGCAGAAGCTAATGTAAGATAAAAGGGCAAGTTGCAGCTTGATCACATATGAAAGCTAAAAAGTGCAAGAAGTTTCTGATTTTGTTGTCTGTCTTTTTCCACTTTTAGAAAATGATAGTTTGGCATTAGTAAGCCTATTATATATTTCATCTTTGATAACATATGACCTAACTGATCACATGTCATTATGTCACACATTTTACCACAAATAAAACCATGAACAATTCGCCGTTTCTAAACAAATCGCGGTTTCTGAAGTCACACAAAGCTTGAGCACATTTAATGATTTTATTACTTATAGTATAGTTAGTGTACAGTCAGCCTATTATTATTTGAGTGACGTAAACAACATAGTACTGGACGCATGAACTTTTCATTTTTTCATTCTTAAACGATTTAGAAAAAGGAAAGTTTTCTTTTTAATGAATCGTTATGGTCATTGTGTAGCTTGACAATATGGGAGTTTGGCAGACGATGTTGTTATGAAATAGCGAATGATGTATGATTGTTTGTTTATTTAGGCGATTAACAAAAGGTATTTGTTAATCGCCTAAATAACACACACACAAGGCAAATGTGAGTGGAAGCGCCGGGACGCCCTAGGAGGACATATACTGACCTTATTGGTGATGTTCTTCAGAAAGGCCAGTTGCGTAGTACTCGCAACCGGCGTGCGTGTATGACCAGATGTATGAACGTAGACGAGGCAAAAGGAGTATGTGAGGATCGTAGCAGGTGGCGTTCTGTAGTTCCTGCCTACCCCCATCGGAAGAAGGCGTGAGTTTATGTATATTATTAGGGGAAACTTTCATAATGTAAGTAGATATCTAATCTGTTGTCCCCTTGTAAGGATTTGGTACGCAGAGAGAAGTTTATTTATTGGTCTATCTACAATTGTTACACTGTTCAACCAATTGCAAACACAAGCCAACATACTTACAAGCCAAGTACACAATATCAAGCGATAGACACAGCATACAAAAACATTATTACATCATAGAAAACAAAAAAAAAAACAATAGTTGTATAAGTACAAAAATGACACATGATTGTTACAGTTTTATTTTAAAAAATAAAAAAAATAACAAGACAGTAATTTACAATATTACTTTGTTGGTTGGTGACATAATTATTTAAACTTTACTATTTACTAAACTAAAATAATTATGTCATAATTCTGTGATTTTTGAAACCCAAGTCAAAATAATCTATCTCATTGTCAAATGAGATTTTTCTCATTTCAAATTACAACATTACTTCAAATCTTCAGCTGCTGAAAATAGGGATGCAAGAAGTGCCAAAAAGAAAATATGTAAATAAAAAATAAAAAAAAAATATCGATTTCGATATATCGAAAAAAAAAATATCCTTCACCTTTTTTTTTGGGTGGGAAATTATCAAATAACTTCTCCCACTCTGGGCGGAGCGGCAGGGCGTGTCAGACTCTTACTGACTAAAACCCACACGTGTTCCTTCGGTTGCCCTGTTGCCGGGGGCCACGATGTCCCTATCGGTTTTCTTCGAACCCCCCGCAGGCATTGGCTCTAGCTGACCCCGTCAATTCTGCTGACGTCTCTTTGAGACGCGAGTGGAACACAACGCGCCGTCGACCCGGGCTTGGTCCTTGCTAGCTAGCTACCCATTGCTCACCGTACATAAGCCCGCGCCTACGGTGGCCGGAAATCGGCTTGCGATTCCAGCTCCGGGTGTCTCCTCTTGCGGCGGTTAGGGGTGTGAGGGCGCGAACTTTGCTTCTCCCTCACGCGTTCCGCCTTCTCCTTCGCGAGCATTACCGCTTCGCAGAAGGAGGTGACGGCCTGCCATTTCCTCTCGCTCCGTACCATGGCCTGAACCAGGGCCGGACGCGAGAGATCACTGCCACCGATTGCCTCTTCCTTCCTCACCGATCCTTCACCTTGAAAATGAAAAATGTAAAAAAAAAACTTTCTATATGAACTTCTATTTCAGTGGGGACAACGATGTTGCTACTGGAAATATATCTTTGATACATTTTCGATATTTGATATTTCATATCGATATATCGAACAAAAAATATCGATATATCGATATTTTTTTTGCAAGCCTAACCTTAATTGTTATTGATCAAATTCAAATCAGTGCCAATTTACGTAGTTTCACCTATGCCTGTGCGTGATCGCCTGGTAGACGAGTGTGTAATCGCAGATTGTTATTACATCATTATTCCCTTATTACACTATTATTATTATTTTTACCCGACTATGGCGAATCAAAAAGGAGGGTTATGATTTTGACCGGTATGTATGTATGTGTCGGCACAGGACATTAGGGAGGGGTCGTGCTTCCATCCTCTGACATTGTTGTGGGCTGTTTGTGGATCTCGAGCAATTAAAAGATGAAAACAGCTTCTTACACTTAGTTTATCTCCACTTAGTTTATAGAGTTACACAAATCACAATTAACAACTATTGTCCTAATTAGTCTTGTTCATTAATAATAATAATCGAGATAAAATAATAAAAACTTTGGATGAATAAATGTGCGCACGCGTCTCATGAACGACTGACAGTTCCTAGGGCTGAAGGGTGACTGGCGCTCCTGTTGTTTCTCGCGCCCTCGGCCTCCGGTCCTTAGACTCCGTCATAGCGCACCGTTTGTATCGAGTACTTCAGCCGGCAACACTGTATTTCATGCGACATATGTATGTATGTATGTCCACTGACTACCTGCAGTATTGTCTCTCCTTTTCTATTTAAATCCATCCAAAGGTTGTCTGTAAAAGCTCGCTTTTAGCAATAAGACCGCCCATTGTGTCACCTAATGTAAAATTTCTAAATTAATGTCTATAATTTTTATGGTGTACATAATAAAGAATATTCTATCTATCTATCTAAGTATTTATTTATAGATAGCAATTTCAAAATAGACTAAACGTGAATACATGCAAGCCACAACGTGTCGTAAACAGAATACCGTGTTGTATGACGGTAACTTTTATTTGCAACATCCGATTTTAATAAAATAAAGCTTATATATATTCTAATTCAAATTAATCTCTGTCTACCTGTGAAAACTACATGAAAATCCGTTCAGTATTTCCGGAGATGTGCGCGAACAAACAAACAGACAGACACCGGATTCTACTGTTTTATTATATGTATATAGATTACTTGATGACAGTTCTATACACAAATTATTTTCAAATTGAATCAATCTGCCTAGCTTTTTCCGAACTATGTTGGGGTCGGCTTCCAGTCCAACAGGATACAGCTGAATATCAGTATTTTAAATGGAGCGACTGCCTACCTGACCTCCACAATCTAGTGTCGTGATTTCTTGGATTTAATTTTAAAAAAATGTATTATTTTTATATCGATTTATAATATCTACTGTGGCAACACTGTCAAAATACAAAATTTAACAATAATTTTATAATGACAACTGAATGTATTGTTTTACTTTGGCAACACTTAGAAATGACGGTTATGATATTATCGTTATTTCTGGGTGGGGCAAAAGTCGTTTTAAATGGTAAAATGTAATACATAGCCATATTAAAAGCATATTAAAAGTATTAGCAAGAAAAGAGTGTTTTTCATTATACTAGTTACTGGATAATACGATACCCCTTGGTAAGACTGGTTGTCAGCTTTTGGACTTTAGACTACCCGCAACGACTGTCAAAAATCTACGAATAACAAACGGGACCAACAGTTACAGTTTATCGTGCTTTCCGAGGCACGGAGGGGCCAAATTTATTTTTATATAACAATAATTAAATTACCACACAAAATAACAAAACTGATAACAATTACCATTCATGACCATAAGATTACCATGCTTTATGTAATAAGGACATTACCATAGACAAATTATCATCCGCCATTGTTGTGTTTCGTAACACGGGCGCTTGTCCCATAGACAACCATTGTCTGTGGTTTCGCAACCTTGCTGCTACTGGATAATTAACTTGACTGTGGGTTTGGGGTTCTGTTGATGGGATTGTGGAACCCCTTTGTTGAATAATAATAAAAAAAACTGGCACTCCGGGTGTGCCGACAGAAGTGAAAACTTGAAAAAAGTCGGCACCGCGGTAATCAACGCGTTGATGTCTTTTACTCCACGGTGTCGGTAAATTGCGTTACAGTGTCGCAAAATCAATGGTTTAGTCCCATCTCAAAAATGCCCAACGCGCCTAAAGAAGTTTTCACTTCAAAAAAATCTTAAAGAGTTATTATGAAAGCTCTGTGAGTTTCTTCTGTTTTTAGCCTTTACGTAGTATTCATATCGCTTTCTTATTTCTATAAATATCTGTGTAGTGTATTAATCAGACACAGTAATCGTATGCCATACATGACCACAAATTAAGGGATTAGGTACCAGAATATCAGAAGTAATTTCTCGACGGCATGTGTAGCTAGAGGCCCAAGGGCGACTTTAAAACACTGACATCAGTACCCTAATTGCGTAACTTATTTTCGAAAACGAATATGACAAATTTGTTTCATTTTGACAGTTCAACAACATTCATTGCGTTATATTCGTTGTTGAGCAGATTTTTTGAAGTGAAAACTTCTTTAGGCGCGTTGGGCATTTTTGAGATGGGACTAAACCATTGATTTCGCGACACTATTACGACACCAGCTTTTGACCATTAAAAAGACATCAACGCGTTGATTACCGCGGTGCCGATGTTTCAATTCTCAATTCTTTATTGCATTCTATAATGTTGGTAAAACAGTTGGTAGGTTTAAAATTATAGAAACAATTATAGACCCTGTTGGGCACAGCACAGTAGGAGAGAGGAGGAAGAGCGCTTATTTGAAGAGTGTTTATATTATTTAAGTATGTCTTCTGGTAATACTACTTCTTAAATATTTTCACTTTATTTCTACACGTTATAAATAATACGTCTGTTTTTTCAGGTTTTCTTTTTTGTTGGTACTCCCGGAGTGTCACTGTTTTTTTTTTCCAACTTATGAAGCACTTAGTTAGTAATCTGTTTCGAATCAAATAAATTGTGATTGATCGTGTATTACGTAATTAGGGTACAGGTCGGAGGTAAATACTTAACCTACTTAGAGCTCTTTATGTACGGAACCCATGGCTCTTTAATGCTACTCACTGCTAACAGTTACAAAAATACTTGTTGACTTGACTTCTCTTGTTCGTGTCGTCATTCGTCACTTAAAAAAGTAACGGAATGAAAGTTTGTACTATTTCAACCACCGTGCTTTGTATAGCCTTTAAATGTTTTGGAGACAAGTATGTCTGCAGAGCTTATAGCACAGCATAATCAGCCTATAATGTTCCCACTGCTGGGACAAAGGCCTCCTATCGTTGAGAGGGAGCGGGCTGTAATCTACCACGCGGGCCCAGTGCAGGTTGAAATTTTCGGTTCTAGGACCTCACGATGTTTTCCTTCACCGTTTTTGAAGCAAGTGATAATTATACAATAAGCACATGAATCCGAAAAGTCAGAGGTGCGTGCCTTGGGTTCGAACTCGAGACCTATGACTTGGCAGTTTGACGTTTTGTTCATTAATATTCTGCAATGAAAGACTCAAAGTAAACATACATACAACACAACATAAAACAACACAAAGATACACAACAAACTGCGTGTGACTACTATGCACACATCACAGATTACATTTGTTAAATAGATCTGGGAATCAATCATACCTGAGAGATTTTTCTCGACGGCATGTGGAGTCAGAGGCCCATGGGCGGCTTTACAACTCTGACACCAGGTTAGTCACTAACCACACGAAAACAAGAATTGAACAAACTAAAAAGTGAAAAATAACTTTAAATTCGGAAGTCGGTGTCTTGGGTTTTGAGTTTTAATTTTTTGCGACCGACTTCCGAAATTAAATTAATTTTTCACTTTGTAGTGTTTTTTTTTTGAAGTCTTTTGTTTTTTTTTTGTAAGAAGTTTTTATTTTTCACTTTTTAGTTGTGGTACCTACCCCACATAAATTCGAATACCTCAACCTGCTTTGTAAATAACAGTGACAGGAACTTAACATATCATCCACATACTAAGTGGGAAAAATACGTACTACTGAAGCTAACTCAAAAACTATCGAAGCAAAGTTAATAAAATTTATATGGGACCATCTCTGAAGTATGACCTACCAAACAAATAAAGAATTATATATGATCAAACGAACTTGCAAAAGTGAAGTTCGATCGATATTATATGAGTACGTTTCATTCGAAGATATATAATAACAACAATGTAGTAATTTTTATCCTACTGGCAACTTCGCACTGGTAAAGAGTAATTAAGTTACTTTTTTTTTTTTTTCTACCTCCGGGTTGGCACTATGTCGGCTCGTCATTATTTAGAGACTTTTTCAAAATTTTCAGTTTTTGGGTATTGGGAGGGTGGGAGTATATATCTTCGAATGAAACGTACTCATATAATATCGATCGAACTTCACTTTTGCAAGTTCGTTTGATCATATATTATATTTCGACGTTTCATTCTTCAGATATATAATAACAACAATGTAGATGTTCAGAGATGAAAATTTTGTGAAATAAAATAAACGGATTTACAAAAGGAAATGGATTGTCTTTTATTTTCTGTATGTTATTCATACAGACATGTAAAGTACAGTACTAATAATAATCTTTATAATCAATGACTTCTTAAGTATTACAACCTAGTCTTATATGTAAATAATTATTAAACAAAATTCTGTTCTTCCTTAATTAATTTTTTGCTAATTAAATCACAAAGTATTATTGTTTGTCTGTAGCACTGACCGAGCAAAACTACCTTTGTCCACTACTTGGCGGTGGTAGAACTTTGCGAACGTTTGAGAAGTACTGGTTCAGCCAGCTGCTTTCCTAATGGCATCTAACGAGAGCCCAGAGGCGGATGCCGCGGACGTGGCTGCATGCCGCGGACGTGGCTGCGTGCCGCGTGCTGTGCGCGCTGAACGCAGACACGTCCACGCCGCTCGCACCCAGCACCTGCTTGATCCATCTACTGATGGTTTGAGCAGTTGCTGGTTTGTGCGGACGTTTATAAGATAATATAAAGCGGTTTGTTGCTTCAGATCGTATATCTTTTGTGGCGAACATATAATCTTCTATTATAGTGGCGGGGCAGATTGCCCTATTCTCATTAAAATACGGTAATATCAGTACAGGTTGTTCGCGTCCAGCCGCGGATGTTTTGATGACATCAGAAATACCTATCTGAATACCAGATGAACCTACCACAATATTTTCTAATTTTATTAGAGAGAACGTCTGTACTCTATGAGCTGTACATAATGCTAGGAGAACCACTAGCTTCTTTGTGATTTTTTCAATTGACAGTCTTCTGTTGGGTATCCATTGTGCGACAAAATTTAGAACTACTTGTGGATCCCAGGTACAAGTGTATTTTGGAGTGGCAGGTCTTAATTTATAAACGCCTTTTAGAAGCCTTTTAACTTGGTCGTTAGAAGTTACAATATTACCTAATAACAAGGAAAGAGCTGAGCGATGAGAATTCAGAGATCCGTAAGTGGCGCCTTTGTTAAATAGTTTAGTTAAAAATAACATAATATCTGATGGTGAACCAGAGTAAGGGTTCAGACTATTTGCTTCACAGAACTCCCACCATAGTTTATAGGTACCGTTGTACTGGGACAGTGTATTTTGGGATAGCGAAGACATCATTAAGTCGAGTGCAAGGCTTGGTGTTCCTCTGGATTCGAAGGCAAACCTGAGAGCACCACTGCAGCCAGGGTAAACTGTCTCAGAGGGAGTTGGGGAGTCCTGAAAGAGGACAAAGAAATATTTGAATTAGGCGTTAAGTATAAAATATCCGACTGACGTATCGTATTGATTAATGGAAACCAAGGCTGTGACGGCCAATAAGGGAAAATAAATATACCTATTGCTTCGTCTTTAATAATTTTCTGTATGCATTTCAAAATCAAAGAGAAGGGTGGAAATGCGTAGAAGTACCCTGTGTGTTTCCAATTTATTGTAAATGCATCTACTGTCATGGCGTCAGGGTCTGGTTTCCATGAGACATACGTTTTGCATCTTGCATTAGTGCGAGAAGCAAAGAGATCTATTACTGGTTCGCCAAAAAATGCTAATACCTTCTGATATTCCGAGTCAGAGAGGTTCCATTCGATATCGGGATTGATTTTTCTCGACTCTTGATCTGCTTCTATGTTATCTTTCGTATTTATATACGACGCAAACAGCCAGATATTCCGTTTCTCGCACCACTGCCAGATAGTTTTGGTTAAGTTGGTTAAATGAGGGAATTGAATCCCTCCCATTTTATTTATGTAACTAATAGCAGTGGTGTTGTCAACGCGTAGCAAAATATTACAATCATTGTACTTTGGGTCTCGAGCGAAGCATTTCAGACCAAGAAAAACAGCAAGCAACTCTAAATAATTAATATGAAAGTTGCGCTCGCTATCTTTCCAACCACCGTTGACACGTTCGTTGTTACAAAACGCACCCCAACCTGTTTTAGAAGCATCAGTAAAGATTTCTAAAACAAAATTTTGAGATTCGAGAGGATTTGATGTGAAATTTATATTTTTAATCCACCACTCTAAGTCAGATAAGATTACAGCAGAAGGTCTAAAATTTGCTTCGTATGTTTGATATTTTTTAAGAGCTAAATACTTCTGTCTCTCTAGTTGTTTTGTATAGAGCCAGCCATATCTTACGGCTGGACATGCTGCGGTCAGAACCCCTAACAAACGAGAAAATTCCCTAATAGTACAAAAAGGTAAATTAAAATATTTTTTCACAAATTGTAATATTTTGTGTCGCTTTTCTAACGGCAATGATATTGACATGTCTATAGAGTTGTACATAAAGCCTAGAAATTTGCAACATTGTTGTGGGTGTAGACTACTTTTATCAAAGTTTACTACAAAACCTAAGCAATTCAGTAATTTAAGAGTTTCGGTAACATTTTTATGACACTCATCGTAGGTATCTCCTAAGCATAATAAATCGTCAAGAAATATAACAGATTTAAATCCACGATGCCTTAAATAACCTACAACTTCTTTCATGATTTTTGTGAAGGTCCGAGGTGCGGAGGATAGTCCGTAAGGCATAGCATTAAATTCATATGTGTAATTGCGTAATTTTTCGTCTTCAAATTGAAATCTTAAATACTTGCGATGAGATCTAGCTACAGGGACAAGTAAGTATGATTCTTTAAGATCAATGGTTGCCATGAAGCCATTTCTTGCTATCATTTTTGATGCAGTTCTATGGTCTTCCATCTTAAAATGCTCATTTGAAACGAACTTATTTAATTGTTTAAGATTTAGTATAAATCTATAGCTACCATTAGATTTTGGTGTCAAAAAAATGTTAGATACAAATTGATCAAATCTAGGTTTTCGTTCCGTAATCGCGCCTAAATCTATTAAGTTACGAATGGCTACTTTCATGTCCCGTTTTTCCTTGACAGAAAAAACATTTCGGGGAATAGTACTCTGTACAACTTTACGCGAAAAAGGTATGTGGTAACCATGATAAATCCAACTCAGAATAACCGTATTCTTTGTAATGCCTCGCCAACAATCGTAGTAAAATTGTAGTCTACCCGCATGTACCTGAGTTATTGCCTCGTAGGGGCACGCTTGTTGGAGCTCGCGGCCGCATTCACTCGTGCAGACGTCGACGTCGGCGGCGCTGCCGGTGGCGCCCGGCGGTAAGGTTGGTGTGCCGGTGCCCGGTACGAGGATGTCCGCCCACCCCTTCTCGATGACGGGAAGCGAGGAGGCCCTGACCAGTTTCCCTGGTTCTGGAAACGAGTACTTGACGTCGGAATGTTTGATGTTGACGGCTTCGGAATAGGAGCTTTTTTTATTTGCAGTCCTTGTTTCTCGATCGCTTTTGAGGCCTTGATTTTTTCCGGTAATTTACTTCCGAAGATGGTTTCGTCTCTGTCTTGATCCTGTATTAAGGTTAAGAACGACTTGTCCAAACTTGGCGTCATAAGTTTTGTTCTTACTTGCGTCTCGGTAAAGTGGAGATCAGTAAGTATTCGGCAGCTGTCTGACAAAATTTTTACAGCTTGTACCTTGTCATCACCGGTCAGTAACAGGGTCATTGCCTTGTTGATGGCCGAAATGCCCAGGCCGAGTTGGTCCTGTTTGGTTTGGAGCTTTTTATCTCTGTTTCTTACTAAATCAGTTACAGCAGCTGATATTTCGACGTTCAAAGTAGGTGCTTTGAGTAGCTTACAATTGTTAGGAATCGTATATCCTTTCAGAAGCGTTTCTTTGGCTTCGCTTTGTATACCTTTTTTAAGAATTGGTAACCAACGTTGAGCCAACTTGTCGTGTATGTCCGGGCCGTAAACTGGAATATCGACAACAGCATCGCCCAAAGCTTCTAGTAGCTCTGGGTCGAGTTCAGGCTCAGTGCTTAGTACTTCCGAGGCTGGTGGCTGGTGATCGGGTGACTTGGAAGTTGATGGCACATCTGGTGATGTTTCATCGACATCAATGTGTTCCTCTAAGTTTTGCGTTCCGTTATCTGTAATTTTTTGAATTTTATTTTTATTGAGGGTAGTTAAAAATAAAAATGTTGAGAAGATTTTACATTGTAATTTATTTTTTAATAGAGATATTTCGATGATTTTTATGGGAATCCTTGCCCCCAGGGTCCAAACGGTACCCAATTTTTATTGTTTTTACAAAATCATAGCCTTTGTGTTAACCCGCAGTTGAACCTCCAGGCTGATATTTTATAGCGTCACGCTAACCCATCGTGATAACCCGCAGTTGATCCTCCAGGGAAGCTTATAGACGCTGAACGCATAAATAAATTCCACTTACTAAGCAATAATTTCATCACTTCACTTTGTAATGGCAAAATTAAACTCACCTTGTATTTCCTCGGAATCAGATGATGAAGAGTACACTATTAAACGACTACGCCTTTTTTCCTTGCCTTGCTTTTTCAACTTCTTTATTTTTGCACTATAATATTGTATTCTTTCGTCAGCACTTCGTTTGGGCATTTTATTTTACTTTAAAACTTATTTAATTCCGGAGATTAGTGTGCTTGTTGCCACGCACGAAAAAATAATGACGAGCCGACATAGTGCCAACCCGGAGGTAGAAAAAAAAAAAAAAGTAACTTAATTACTCTTTACCAGTGCGAAGTTGCCAGTAGGATAAAAATTACTACATTGTTGTTATTATATATCTGAAGAATGAAACGTCGAAATATAATCAAAATCAATGCATAATTGGCGGAGTAATCATGTAACAAATATACAAAAAAAAACCTCCTCCATTTGGGATTCGGTTAAATAAATAAAATAAATAGTGTTTTAATTCAGGCAAAATACCCATATATAAAAAAATAAAAAATAGGAAGTAAAAAACATTAAAAATATTAAAAAAAAAAAAAAATATCATTAAATTAATAACCATCTTTGCTTTGCCTACCATTTCAGAGCACTCGTGCACATCATTTTTTTTTATTAACCGCTTTGTCTGTTAGTAAAAGTTCTATCCTCCCAATTTAGTTAAGATTAGGCCAAAGTACATCCATCCTTCTACCCACACTAACCTCAGTTACAGAATTAGATTGAACATAACATTAATTAGTAAAGATAATGATCCGACTTGGCCAAGTGAAATCGTGGCTAGAGGTCGCCGCCGACACGCCCGCTTGAGCATAGTTAATACGAACACTGATGTGCTGGTTTATACAACCTTCGTTTACGTACTTCGTTTGAAACGTCTAGGAACGCATGAAGCACAGTATAAATATAAACAGTATGTAAACTAAGCCTATTTGTTCAAATAATTACCAACACTCCATTTTTAAAAAGCTCGCGGCGACCACTCGTCTCGACGAATTTACTGCTTGGGTTTCGAATGTCATATGCCCGATGGCTAATTCCCCGAAGTCCGATCGAACGTCCGAATTGCCGAAATTCCATAGCATCGATGTACCACAATTTCGAATAGTCATTAGATCGAGCGTCCGTTTCGCCGAAAAGCCATTGCAACGTTAGTCCTTATCCATCGAATGTCTGTTGGCTCGACGTGCCAATAAGTTGAAAGCTATTCTACATAAAATATTCAAGAAGAGTAAAAGAAGGAATATCGGAACTATCAATGCTTTTCGGCGAAACGAACGCTCGATCTAATGGCTATTCAAAGTTGTGGTAAATCGATGCTATGGAACAACGGCAACTCGGACGTTCGATCTGATGACTTCGGGGAATTAGCCATTGGTCATATGACATTCGAAATAAAGCAGTAAACTCGAAATAAATTGTACTACTTACACATAAACTCTGACATAAGTAAATGTAGTACGGTGGTATGTGTCCACAATCAGAGCTGAATTATTTATTGGGACACGCACAGGCCATCACAAATTAAACTAAATACACTCATATAAACATAAATTAAAAATTAAAAAGTGAAATGAAAATAAAAGCAGAAAGTCCTAGGTACAAGGCCAAAAGGCTCTTATCCCAGCATGATGCTGCAACATTTAAAAATAAGCTCAATTTTGACACCCACATTTTAAAATTTTATCGTAATACACGAGTATTTCGCGGCGTTTGTAACACAAACTCACATGAACTAAAACCTAGATTAGGAATCTGTGGCAATCATATTAATGTTTGTTCAGTGCCCGGTATCAAACAACATCATCATCATATAGGAAATTGCCAATCAATCGTTTTAAAATAGCGTTATTCAAATGGCTCATAAAAAAAAAAGTGTGGCATTCGGGGACTGCCGCGGTAAAGCTATTGCATAGTATTTGTAACCTCCATACTTCCTATTTGTCAACGCTACACTTGGGATGATGACGTGATGACATAAAACAAAAATTACGTTCCCATGACAACATCACGTTTCCTACCGAACCGTCATTAGGCGGTAGGCGGAGTGGAGGGTGTTAGGTTTAATTTTCGTTACGTTACGGAATTTCTTGATTCGGTCACCGCGCTCAAAGCCCGCGATAAAAGCTATGCAGTAGCTTAAAAATCTTTGTATTCTGTGAAAGAGTACCTAAATTTTAAAGATTTACACTGACATTGGTGTCGATTCCCTTGTTCACAAACTAAACTAAATTTAAGTTCAGTGCATCTTTTTCTTTCTATTTCAATAAGAAAAGGACAGAAGATAAATTTTAGTTTAGTCCTGTCAAATTAATCAGCGCTTGACGTAAATTGACGTAATTTTAGTAGGCAAGTTTTTAATCACGTCTAAACTTGTATGGAGTAGTGACAGGCGATGATTAATTTGACAGGACTAAACTAAAATTCATCTTCTGTCCTTTTCTTAATTAAATAGAAAGAAAAAGATGCACTGAGCTTAAATTTAGCTTAGTTTGTGAACAAGGGAATCGGCACCATTATGTAATTTTGCATGCTAGTTCTAGCGAATTGTTTTAGAACTTGTTAAAAACCCGACCAATATATCATTTCAATTCTTGCAAATAAAATATCATTTCATTTCAACAAAGAAAGTCCATTACTTACCTACTCAGTCTCTCCACTAAACGAACCGTGAAAAGCTTTTTTCCATTTTCTCATTTATACTTACTTCCTAACTATCACTAACGAAGCTCTAAACTATAACGATCAATTAAATATCATTTAGCACATTAAGAATGTACCGTCAAGAAAACAAATAGAGCGGTTACAACTAGGTTTTATTTTTAGTGAAGTTTTCTGCATCTAATTACCTACCTATGTCTAGTCTATGATATTAAAAAAAAAGATATTCCTGCAAAAACTTAAAAAATCTTTTTAATTTTTTCGCATCGGGCTCGTCCAATAACAAACGAGACAAAACGGATGCCGGTCGTTTGACGTTTTCAAATTCCATTGCAGCAGTTTTATGGTAATATACTAGCTGCTGTCCGCGGTTTCGCTCGCTTGGTCACTAATTGTTTTAAAAATAAAACTAGCATAAGTTACTCCTTACAATATCAGTTATCTGCCAGTTAACGTCCCGTCAAAATCGGTCCAGCCGTTACGGAGATTGGCCGGAACAAACAGACAAACGTACAATTTTTTTTATAAGTATCTTATGTACTTTCATATGAAGTTATTTAAAAAAAGAAAAGCTATTATTTAGACATTATAAACTAATACTTTAATTTGATGTACTTGTATAGGATAGTGACTATCCTACCTGATGAGTGATGGTAACTGCTGACCAAGGCCCTTTCCTCACTGGTCGGTACGTCAGCGGTGCGGGATCCCTACTCGGTACCGAAAGTTTACCGAGCGCCTATATTTCAATGAATTAAGCGGTACTGCTCAAATTATACCGAAAATATAACGCCAGGTATCGTTTCGGTATACAGAGCATACTATACCGCACTGCTGCTTACCGACCAATGTGGAAAAATGAAAGCAGTGCGGTATCGTTTCGGTATACCGAGCATACTATACCGAAACGTTACCGCACCGACCACTGAGGAAGCGGCCTAATCTCCTGAAGCTCCCATACTCTTGAGATCGCAAACTGTTTTGTACACTGTACATTATATGCAGATGATAATGATAATGATTACTTTCCTTTTCTCCGCGCGCACTCGACCGCGAAGAGCCTACTGCGCGTAATGACTGGTAATGGTGGAACCATCATTTATTGTAAGGTTTTAATTAATTGAACTTTAATTAAAGGTTTTTAAAAGAGGTCAGTTTTCTTATTCCTGATGTATGCCTAATTTAGCAGCATTTGGCTTCAGGGCCGGATTTAAAGGCATCGAGGCCCTGGGGCAACCAAGAAGTGGAGGCCCCGTTTTTTTTAGGAAGACGAATTTTTGGTCACAATTTTCAATAATTTGTAAGCAGGGTGGATTTTTGAGGCGGGTAGTAAATAGGTACCTTAACCGTTGTTCCTACTAGGAGACGCCATAACTTTTTGAGAAACTTTGATCTGCATTCACAGATTTTAGAAAAAAAAAAACACAGTCAGCAAGGTAATCGGCAATTTTCTCAAAATCTTTTTTTCATGTCAATCGATCCTGTTTCTTATAAGGATCAAAATACTATCAGATCAACTGAAGTTTGTGTAGGTATTAGAAAAGTCAGAAAATGCAAAAAACTTTCCCCATACATTTTGTGGGAAATGAGACTCAAAGTTACTTTTTCATGATGGATAGACTGACGCTGGGCGCTGACATCGAAAAATCTATTTAATTCGATTTTTGGGACCACAGTAATTCAACGTATTTCATCACCAACTAACAACGTAGGACATAAAAGAAAATGAAAAGGTTTAACTTTGTGAATTTAAACTTTTTCTCTATGATTGACACAAAGGATGTATTTTTTTTTCTTATCAAAAAAATACAAATTGTGGAGGCCCCGGGCCACAGCCTCTGTTGCTCTGCCCTAAATCCAGCCCTGTTTGGCTTATTGGCTGAAGAAATTATGGTACTGGTAGATAATCTAGGTTTTTGAAAGCAAGCGACTTAATGTTGTCAAATGGCTTGGCAAATATTTTTATCATTGAATGAAAAAACAGAACCCTTATAGAATCACTCGTGTGTCTGTTTGTCTGTCCGTCTGTCACAGCCAATTTGTTCCGAATCTAATGGATCGATTGCAAAACGTTATTTTGTCTCCCAAAAATGACTCCTACATTCAAAATTCATTTATTTACGTAACACATTAGTGTTTACTGTACTATGTGACATATCAAATGAAAGGGCTTTCTGTTTCTGTTATAAACAGTTTTAAAGTTACTTAAGAAAATTGATGAAAATTTACCCCTTATCTCCAAAACTACTGAGCCAAAAATGTTAAATAAAATACAGAGAATAGATCATCTTTGTGCGTGGCCGACCTTTTATCTGTTCTGTGGTTGACACGCACTTGGCAAGTTTTTTTTAATAATAATTACCCAGAACAACTGCTTACATGAGATATGGGAACAGGTTTACAGATTCCAGCGAAGTTTTTTTTTTATCAATGGCATCTCACAGGTCAACCTAGGAGGTTGTCGGCTGTTTAACCGGACTTTCCTGTGGCTGCCTCAATAAATTAAGGCCTCCAGTCAGGGCATAATATTAGAAACTAAGCAACTACACGCTAAGGGCACCTCCTGTGGGGTACGGACCTCGGCTTAGGGCGTCGCTGGAGGAGGACAGCAAGGGACAGGCTGGATCGGATTCATATTATTATTAGGGTAATTTAAAGCTACAAGCTCAGTGGCGTGGGATGGACGGGAACGTCGTGGCGCGTTTCGGCGGCGAGGACGCAAGGACGGCGGTCGGTTTTTGTGTGCTAAAGTATTGGTTTCCCTACTACTCTCGTGGAGGAGGGTTGTACGGTAATCTGGGATAGTGAGAGTATGCCTTGGTCGGCGCCAGAAAAGTTTACTGCGCGACTAACATACGTAATCTCCCCTAATTTCTCTCCTAATTCTCTCTCTCCTAATTTTGCTGTGACCGACAGGGTCCATATTGATCTTTTACTTTATTATAACATCTATGTAATACATATGTCGGGCAGTTTGCCACCCATCTGTCGAAGGTTCCTCCCTTTTCTATGGAGGATGAGTGAACTTTACACCCTGTTCCACATACCGCTATACTACCAAGCAAGAGAGTAACGTCCCAGTGATCTTATACCAAACCGTGATTTTTTGACAGCCAACTGTGGTGATTATAGCCTTTTATACTTTGCACCTATAATTAGATTGAAATTCAGAACACAATCATTAATTTGTTCATAACAGTAGGTAATTTTAAATGATTACTCATTTTCAAATCAATTAATTAGATAATAACTTAATTAGACTTAGAAGGAAAACGATAAACTGTAAAACATGCGTAGGTTTACACAAATTGATTCCAATCACCAAATACAGAAGATAAAGAATGAATGGCCTCGTCTATTTTTGGTCAGAAATTAAACATTTTTGGAAAACCAGTACCCTAATTGCGTAAATTATTTTCGTAAACAATTATGCCTAATTTGTTTCATTTTGACAGTTCAATAATATTCATTGCGTTATTTACGTTGTTCAGCAGATTTTGTTTTTCCAACTTATGAAGCAATGGATTAGCAATCTGTTTAGAGAGGGGCTTGTGGCTAAGTAATAACAGCTGCACGGGTCGATCGATCAGGTTAAGCTACGCTTGCCGCGGTTGGTCCGTGGATGGGTGACCATCTTTACATACCAAGTCCCCTCCGTGCCTCGGAAAGCACGTTAAGCCGTTGGTCCCGGCTGTCATTTGTAGGTCTTTGACAGTCGTTACGGGTAGTTAGAAGCCCAAAAAGTCTGACAACCAGTCTTACCAAGGGGTATCGTGTTACCTAGTCACTAGGTTGTGGAGGTCAGATAGGCAGTCGCTCCATGTAAAATACTGGTATTCAGCTGCATCCGGTTAGACTGGAAGCCGACCCCAACATAGTTGGGAAAAGGCTAGGCAGATGATGGATTAGCAATCTGTTTCAAATCGAAACAAATTGTGATTGATCATGTATTACACAATTAAGGGTACAGGTTTACAAGTTTATATTATTCCCCGCTATGTTTGTTTGTTTGAACGCATTAATCTGTGAAACTACTAGTCGGATTTGAAAAAAATATTTTTTGCATTTGATAGCCAATTTTTCAGGAAGGTTTTTTCGGCTATTTAACATCACGCTACGACCCTTAAAGGCGCAACTAGCCGATACATTTTCCATACAAATTTAGGGGGGGTTTTACTACACTGTTACACATTGTACATCCAAAGTAAAACATGAAATCGTTTTGTCTTATTATTAATTTTGTCCGCCCCGATGAAGCCCCGGCCTCATACCGCTGAAGAGACCTATAAATCGTCTATTGCGCTAGTCAAACCACGTGGTGCGTCAATGGCACGACTAACACGACAATAATTGTCCTATTTATCCGCTTATGACACAAATAAACATAATCTATTTCCTCTTCTCATCTCTCTACATTTTAATTATAACTTCGTAAAGTACATCCAAAACAAAATACAATCGGCAAACTCATTCCGTAAGGTCATAAGTACGTGGTTTACGCCGTAATAACCTAGGCTGGTTTCCAGGCATTCCTAGCACTTACAGGCTGGGAAATCCCGGAGATACTTACTGATGTTATTAGGAGGATGTTTCCGGTTCTAAAGTATTGGTAGAGTTGTATCTTTTATTGTTGTTGCTGTTTATAACTGTATGGGAGCTTGGACGAACGTAATTTGTACGGTGAACCTGTTGCTGTTTATGTTATCCTAGTACTTTGCTGTAGGAAGTGGATGTATTTGAGTTGTTTAAAAAGTGGAGGGATTATAAATATTTATTGAAGTAAAAACTTCTTTAGGCGCTGGGCATTTTTGAGATGGGACTAAACCATTGATTTCGCGACACTGTAACGACACCTCATTTTTGTGAACGCAATTGTGCTCTTTATTTATATTACGTTACGGATCAATGTTCTATGCAAGTATTTTTACTTTAAAGGTTTTGTAAACGCGATTGTACTCTTTATTTAAATTGCGTTACGGATCAATGTTCTATGCAAGTATTTTACTTTAAAGGTTTTTTAATTCTTGAGTATCTACAAGATACACATTAATCATTAGACTAACTAAGTCTGATGATACATGATAAATTATGTGTAGAGAGGAGTTAATTATTGAAAAATTGTAATAATAATTTCTCACGAGAGAAAATAAATTACGTGCATATCCTAGAACTTCTAGAAATGCATTATATTATGTGCTTTTTGTCCTCAACTTGAGGTTTCGAGATTAATTCTCGAGGTCCTGTCGTAACACGAACTTCATGTTACATTTTTCGAGAAGCATGGACCGAGCACTAGTAACATGGCGGATAATATTAAACCTCTGCTGCTTTGCAATCCAAATCAATCATCGTCATCCGCTGAAATTATCCAATATTAACACATAATACATACCTGTATTTTGTCCCTCATTTACAATATTAAATGTCTTTTCTTGATCAGCCTGTTAAACAGATTCCAAAGAGGAGGCCGACGACGACCTTAGCCGACGTCGCACTCGAGCTCGTTTACGCAGTTTCTTTTCTATTTTCTTTAATTTCTTCCACAATTTGTCGTCTGGCATTGTAAATCGTCAATAATATATAAAATTATGAAGTTTTTAGAAGAAAATACAATAATTTTCTTAAACTGACGTGCGTTACACGGCGCGAAAATAGTGAATGACATAAGCTGAATATAGTTGCCAGCATAAAAGTTTCTTTTTGCAGGATTTTATTCTCTGAATATTCGCGTGTACACGATGGAATATAGTGGGACTACATGGTAAATCAGGATAAGTATCGAGGACTAAGCACTTCGTATAATTACAATAGAACTTCACTTAGGTAAGTTCGTTTAATTTAGTAAGTATTTTACTTTAAAGGTTTTGTAAACGCGATTATACTCTTTGTTTAGATAAGTTTACGGACCAATTTTCTATACAATTATTTTTCTTCCACCAAGGCGATCTTGTTCAAATTTTCACTTCTATCGGTACTCCCGGAGTGCCACTTTTTTTGTTGTTTCCGCCCAACTTTTGCCAACACGTACTTATGCCATATGTTTAAGGAATTAAAAAAGGCCGTTTAAATTATCTTCCTATATTTTGTGATCGGTTTCCGCAGTCAGTCCTTCAGTGGACCATCGTACGTGGGCTATGGCGGCCGCCGTTGGCCATTCCATTATCTTTATTTTGTGCAGGAATCATACCAATCTTCCTCAACCAGAAGCTATTCGTTCAGTTTCAGCAACTATTATTAAGCTTTCCCTTATTTGTGATTAATAATTGTGGCTAAGATCGCACGGATCTATCTATCAGGTTAAGCTACGCTTGCCGGGGTTGGTCCGTTGACCATCTTTACATACCGAGACTCGTGTCTCGGAAAGCACGTTAAGCCGTTGGTCCCGGCTGTCATTCGTGAATCTTTGACAGTCGTTACGGGTCGTCAGAAGTCCGAAAGTCTGACAACCAGTCTTACCAAGGGGTATCGTATTATCTAGTTATTGAGTTGTGAAGGTCAGATAGGCAATTGCTCCATGTAAAATACTGGTATTCAGGTGCATCCGGTTAGACTGGAAGCCGACCCCAACATAGTTGGGAAAAGGCTAGATTGATTGTGAGTTAATAATTTTCACACCTAAATAAAACCAGACATACATAATTATTGAACTGTCAAAAAACTTCAACACACAACTTTCGCAAACGGGTATTTTCGACCGACAATGCTATACATAGCTCGATGTGCCAACAATTACAGACAGTTACAGGTTAAGTCCGATGGCACAACAGGTCCGTAGGTCAAGCGAAGGGTTTTGTCACGTTTACGAAAGATTAAATGATTTGCAATTGTGGTTCAGGCTGTGTTGGTACTTTGGCATTTTTTGTGAAGGTTTACGATAATGTTTGGTAAGTCGAATAATAGGTACCTTTTGAATGGATGTTAATTAGCTGTCCGTTGATTGATTTAAAAAAAAAACAGTGGCACTCCGGGAGTGCCGACAGAAGTGAAAACTTGAACAATTTTATTGTGCAGGAAATTGAAGTCGGTAAAAAAAGGGAAATGTCAATTATGTCATTGTCATGTCTCAATGTTTGGAATGTTATTAATACAAAGAAAATGTATCGCGCGTTGATGTCTTTTTCATGGTCAAAAGCTGGTGTCGGTAACAGTGTCGCGAGTTCAATTGTTGTTTCCCATCTCAAAAATGCCCAACGCGCCTAAAGAAGTTTTCGGTTCAAAAAAGTATTAAATTGAGTCTACTTATTTAATTTCACAGTTAGACTGTCTATTGTCTTTGGTTTCATGGCAAAATCATCCTTCTGCCCTTATTTTTTAGGCTTATTGGTGATTCGCACGAATTGACTCGTCTGAAACGGGCGAATCAACTCTTATAAATAATAGAATTTTTTCTTAGGGCGATTCGCACGAAGTTTATTTGTAGGTGAATCGATTTCTGGAGTTGTCGATTCGCCTACAAATAAATTAACTTCGTGCGAATCGCCTCAAGAAAAAATTATATTATCGATTCGTCCGCCATTTTTTAATGGCGTCTACGCATTAGGTAGGTACGTCTTTCTTCCATAAATCCTCTTTTTGTCATCATCTCAGTGTTCAATTCCTTCCAAGTCATGATTGATCATCTTTCAAAATAAAGATATTATATATATCGATATTTTTTGGCACTTCTTGCATTTCTATCTTAAAATCACCTTGATAATGGAAAATGTTTTTTTTTTTATGGCTCTGATTCCCAGCGGTCTTAGTCAGTGGCGACAACGATTTTTTTTTTAACTATTTTTTTATGTAGATTCTTTTCTTTTAGATTTTGTGAATGTGAGAACGTTGTAGGCTGTAGACTTGTGGACCATTTTCTATTTTACTAAGTACCTGGTACTTGTTGATAGGCCTACACTGTCCTCTCATACAGAAAGAAAGAAAGAAAGAAAAAGTATTTATTGAGACTCGCACAGGAAATCACAAATTAATAAATAAACACCTTCAATAAGAACATTAATAAAAATAATAAAAAAACAATAACAAAAACAAAGTAAAATTAAAATAAAAGCAGAAGGTCCTGTACGAGGCCAAAAGGCTCCTATCTCAGCATAATGCTGCGACACTTAAAAATACACAACACTGTAATTTAAAAACATTGTAGAAACCATTTATTTTGAAAAGAGTAACCGTGGAGTTTCTTGCCGGCTCTTCTCCATAGGAAGCGACCAATTGGAACCGTGCACCTAGCTTCTGACGTTTCATAAGTGCCCTTGCAGGTTTATGTGAAATAAAATATTTTGAATTTTGAATATCGATATATCGAACAAAAAATATTGATATATCGATATTTTTTCTGCAAGTCTAGTCTGACGGTCACTCCAGTAGGCTATCACTGCTTGGTGAAAGCAAGCAAGCACCAGATTGCTGCTCCGAAAAGTTTCTTTAACCCTAGATAAAAGCACAGCATTCCCAGTTCCCATAAACAACCCGTCGGTAGTACAAATATGCCTGCACTCATTGTGGATTTATTGGGGCCTACCATGGATGGTAGCCCAGTTGTGTTATCACACAGAGTTAGTTAAGCGAACGGTCCGTTATTCGAAACTCGCCGAGAAGTGGGACGAATCGATGTGAGAAATTTTGTGGATGAGGTAGTGTTTGCCGCAAGGGAGAGCCGAAAAGAGAGCATTTAAGCAGTATAAGTGCCAAGCTTTTTATTGCGTACAGCGTAAGAGTAAATCTAATAGTTTACATGAGCAAGATCTAATAATTGATGAACGCGATTCTCTGCTGGATTTTATGCTACACATTATAATGCTAATTTAGGAAACTAATGCTTATTTTCACCTTAACTAACAGAGATGTGACTTATCTTAGATATAAGTATTTGAAATACGGGTATAAGATACAAAATACGTATTTTTATCTTATATTTGAAATTCTTTTTTAATTTTGTATCTTGTATTTAGATACATTCTTTTGCTATCTTAGTATTTTGTAAATACTAAGTTTGATAAAATACTTTTATTAATTCCGTACGTTTTTTTTTTTTACATTATGGTATCACATCATCATAAACATAAAACTGAACACCTCCTTAAAACTTTAATTTATAAACTTTTCAAAAGGCTGTATGGTCTGGTAGCGACAACAACACAGGGTCTACTGGCAGCACAGCTGACTTAGAAAGGCTTGGTTACAATACTTAAATAATAAAGACACCAGTCTAACGAGTTTAAATGTTTATGCTATATATTTTTTTGCCTATTTCCGCCCCTGTGAAGCGACTCTTTTCTTTTGAGGGATGATAATGAAACCTCATAAAAGAAAAATGAGTGATAAAACTGGTCTTACTTAAGTCTCAAATAAGACCTTAAAAATATAATATTTTCTGACATTTATGCGAATAATCACTTGATTGAAAGTTCATAATTAATTTTAAAAATCTAAATAAACCATAAAAAGAATAAATGTATGTTTTCTTTCAAAAAGTATTTTATATCTTAAAAAGTATTTAGCAAATACGTATTTTGTATCTTGTATTTCAAATACTATTTCAAAAAGTATCTTGTATCTGTTATTTCAAATACATTATACTTAAAGGTATCTTGCATCTTGTATTCCAGATACTTTTTGAGGTATCTTGTACATCTCTGTTCACTAAGTGACACTTAATTGAATTCCTAAATAAAAGTGCACTGTTGGATTTTCTACGCTAAGCTTAGCGCTAACAGTTGAAAATCCAACAATACATTTTTATTGGTGCCTCATCCACTCGAGCACCTTTTCTTCCAACCTCATAGTCCCAATCTCGCATCGGGCACAGATACTAAACAGGTTCCATTTGGATGAGACTTTATTATTTGATTGTAGTATTGTGCAATCATGAAAACTACGTTAACACCGAGTTACGCGTACGTTTGCGTTAATAGAAACAGCTTACTGAAGTGCAAAGGGTGTGGCATACTTTAATGTTATCACAACTAAAATACTAGACTTTCATGTAATCTAAACTGTTTCCTCTTGCAATTGCAACATTTTCATTTTACTGTTTATAGGAACTTAAAATGTGAAGCAGAAACAACTGTTATGGGGTTCTTGATTCGAATCATAGTTCAGTATTTATTTTATTTTTTGTGTTCTTTTAGACCCATAAACCTCAAATTTAGCACGTTTGTCTAAAGCTTTATGGAACGTCGTATTTATACATAAAGAAAATACAATTATTTAGCACAGACCAAAAAGCACACGATATGATTATACAGCAGAAAAAAAAAACAAATAAAACGTGTAAAAGAAATACATGAACGAAACACACATATCACACACACACACACATACACACACCCCAACACACACTCACACGCAAACGCACCCCAACACACACACACACGCAAACACACACATTTACATGATATTTTGATTCAGAGATATTGACAAATTAATCAAAACAGCAGCGCGGAGTTTGGATTTGTGCCCGGTTGATGTCAATAGGCTCGCCTTACAATCAAATGGGACATAACTCGCGAAATGTGGGAGTGCTACACCTCTACCTATCCCTTCAGGGATTATAGGCGTGAAATTATATTATGTTACGTTATCAAAACAAATATTTGACAGGTATTTGCGACGTTGCCAACCTTCAGAATCCACCCTCTTAAGGCAAAAGCGTCAAGGTAGCCCGCGAAATTCAAATTTTCTTACGTTTTTTGCAATTGTCAGGTCAGTATCAGGTTGTATGTTGATATTAATATGATTCGTGACCGTATCAAATGTTTATTTATATAATTATAATCATTAAAATCATCAATCAACTCTCTAAGTTCATGTAATGATTTAAATTTATTTAAATTTTTGAATTGTTTTTATCTTTTTATTACGGACACGTCTCTTTTTACATTGTTCTCACATGTATAATTTCAACACGAATGATGTGACCAATATTTTGTAACAATATTATGATTTAAAACAGTGTCCGTGGAGTTTCTTGCCCGTTCTTCTCCATAGGAACCTACATGGGCAACTAGCTTCATCTTTCTGACTGACCGACCCCTTGACAATTCAAAATTGCCTGTAAATTGTTTAATTGAAATAAATGCGTTGAGTTAACTTATGGAGTTGTATTGCTGATTCTCAGGACTATAATTTTATAAAGCCATATTTTTTACGGTCGCGAATTATATTTTAATCAACATACAAACTGACACTGACCTGCAATTGCAAAAAACGTAAGAAAATTTGAATTTTGCGGGCTACCTTAGCGCATCCCCCTTAACCTAAAACGACCCGTTCCTATTTCAAATATGATTAAGGAACGAGGTTTTCTCAAAGGAAATGCGTACTCAGAAACTTAGAACAGGCTTTTATAATGGAGATATTTCATAGAAACTGCCGTCTAACTGTTCAGTTCGTTACAAAGGCTAGAACACATCATTGTGCAGTCCAACAATCAGGCACAATGGCGACCCCCCGGATTTTGTCCTCGATGCCGTGTGTCCAGCCTTTACATGATGATTTAATACTTTGGCTCCGTGGCCCTGTCATACAGATGGGTTGGTTTAGATCTTGGGTGGTAGATTAATACTGAAATATTTTCTTAAGTCAACCAGTTTGATTTTGTCTTTCAAGACAAAATCAAACTGGTTGCTAATTTAATTGTAAAATTTATTACTTTGTGTTTTAAGTATGACATTGATTTTACATTCTGTGATTACTTCCTTACACACTGACTTATTAATTGTAACATTTTAGGAAAATCGTCTACTTTTACAATGTTTGTAAATATGTGAGAACCATGTATCTGTCACAAATTAAGTTATCTATCGTTGCTTCATTTTTAATTTTTTTACCTATTGTGGTATAGTAATTTTATTCTAGGTGCATCGTCTTCACATATAATAATTATTTAACAAATGTACGTACATATACAAACAATATTGTAAAACATTTTAAAAGAGTAACGGTGGAGTTTCTTGCCCATTCTTCTCCATACGAAAACTACCTTTTGGAAGGGGCGACTAGAATCAATTTTATTATTTTGTAATTTTTGACGTTCAAAAGTGCCATACATAGGCCTATTTGAAATAAATGATTTGACTTTGACTTTGACTTAGGTGTGCATCTTTGGAGTGATGATTCACTTAAACATTATGTCAGGAAATGTTTTGAGGATAGCCAGAAGCATTATCTGAGTGTTAGAATGCATATCAATGTTTTTGAAGATTCCTGGCTAACTAAAAAGTTGCAGTTTTCACAGAGAATGACAAGAACTAAAATGGCCTAATTATGAACTAAATTGACAAGCGGCATTAACTATAGAAGTTGATGCAATTCATTTGTTGCTTCAATTTTATTGTATGCCAAAGGAAAGAAACTTGCATGGTGTAAATGGGGCTCTATGTATGATATTAAGGGGGATCGGGGGATGTGCCAAATAGCCCGCGAAATGAAAATTACATTTTTACGTTTTTTGCAATTTGCAGGTCAGTGTCAGGTTGTATGTTGATTAAAATAAAATAAAATAAGCCTTTATTGCTGTTGGAGTTTTAACTTATTTAACTAAACATTACTATTTAAAACTAAAAAAATTAACTTAAACTAAAACATATTCTTGGCATTCGGTTCACCTCTCCTCTTAACAGCTTGTCTTTCGACAAAGGCCTCCTCTAAGGATTTCCATTTGTTTCTGCCCTTTGCTGTACGTAACTATTCTGGTCCAGCTACTTGCTTCAAATCGTCTTCCAATCGCTTTGTCTGAAAAAGAAATGGACCAGAATAATAACGGAGTGATACCCTAGAGAAAGCAGAAGAAGTAGAGGAAGACAGACAAAGCGATGGGTATGTTGATTATAACGTAACAAATATGCATTTACAAAATTATAATCATTAGAATCAGCAATACAATTCCTTAGAAAAGAATTGCCTTCATGAAATAGTCATTCAATGGGGTAAATATTTGATACGGTCTCGAATCATATTTAGTACAACATACTGATTTTGCAAATTGCAAAAAAAAACGTAAGAAAATTTTAATTTCGCAGGCTACCCTGACGCTTTCGCCTTAATAATTCAGTGTTTACCACAATATATTATATTAGACTGGACGTTACAGTTAATAAGTGAACAATAGCTAATTAATCCGATCTAGCCTGTCCCTTGCTGTCCTCTCCCAGCCGATGCCCTAAGCCGAGGTCCGTCTCCCACAGGGGGTGCCCTTAGCGTGTAGTCGCTTAGTTTCTAAGTTTTATGCCCACAGGAAAGTCCGGTTAAGCAGCCGACAACCTCCTAGGTTGACCTGAGAGATGCCATACAAAAAAAAAAAAACGCAAGAGTTAATGGTGCCGATTCCCTTGTTCACAAACTAAACTAAATTTAAGTTCAGTGCATCATTTTCTTTCTATTTCATTAAGAAAAGGACAGAGGATAAATTTTAGTTTAGTCCTGTCAAATTAATCAGCGCCTGTCACTCTCCATACAAGTTTAGACGTGATTAAAAACTTGCCGACTAAAATTACGTCAATTTACGTCAAGCGCTGATTAATTTGACAGGACTAAACTAAAATTTATCTTCTGTCCTTTTCTTAATGAAATAGAAAGAAAAAGATGCACTGAACTTAAATTTAGTTTAGTTTGTGAACAAGGGAATCGGCACCATTATCTAATACAATCTCACAAACCCACCACCCATGCACACATAAAGCTCACAATCCACATGGTGCGGCTAATCGCGTGCCTGCGCGCACGCAGCCTTGAATTAGTTACAGCGAATTTACGTGTCACGCCACTTACATGGTGTTTTGTATAGCAAACCTGTTCGGCTGTTCAGCGATTGGTCTTAGACGTTATTATTCGTTTTGTTTTCACGGATACATGTGTGTTTTAACCCGGAACTGGAAGATTAGTCTGTCTGTTGATGGAAAGGTCGTGAACCTCTGTTTCGGTAAGGGCCTGTGCACACCACGTTTTTTAAACGCGCCGTCGACGCGCGTTTTAGAAACGCGCGTCGACGGCGCGCTTTTATCCTACAGAAGTCTACAGGCTGCGTCTGACTCGCGTCTGTATCGCTACAAACGCGCGTCGACGGCGCGTTTAAAAAACGTGGTGTGCATAGACCCTAACGTAAAGTGTCCATGGAGTTTCTTGCCCGTTCTTCTGTTTAGAGATCAATGGTTTGGAACGCTTCAATTTTTTGAATAACTGACCGACACCTTGACAATTCAAAAGTGCCTGTAAATGTTTTTATTAAAATAAATGCTTATAGGTTTTTATTAGATAATTTTACAAAATTCCCTTTATGCTCAAAAATTTATGTTTAGTTTACTATGAGCAGTTAACCTTGCTAACTAGCAAATTTTGAAGTGAAACCTTCTTTAGGCGCGTTGGTCATTTTTGAGATGGGACTAAACCATTGATTTCGCGATACTGTAACGCAATTTACCGACACAGTGGAGTAAAAGACATCAACGCATTGATTACCACGGTGCGTGGAGTAAAAGACATCAACGCGTTGATTACCGAGGTGCGTGGAGTAAAAGACATCGACGCGTTGCTTACTGCGGTGCCGATTTTTTTCAAGTTTTTACTTCTGTCGGCACTCCCGGAGTGCCACTGTTTTTTTTTTGTTTTTTTACTGCAGCATGACATACAAGGGGGTACTCCTTACATGTTTCCTCACGATGTTTTCCTTCACAAAATACACAACATAAACCTAAATCCCATGGAAATAACAGGTGGCAACAAGACTAATATACGACTAATAAGTCAGCTGACAAGTCTACAATTAGCAATTAGCATAGAATGGCGACAGTTGCTTTCTATTACAACGTTCATAGACTGTGTTTCATAATAACTGAATGCAAAGCGTAGATGTCATGGAGTTTGTATTGCTTCACGATACTTAATTAGGGATTTGGAATGTTGGATATGTGAGGTTGTTTTTAAGTCATAGGTACATGAAGTAGGTACCTTGTTATCTACTACATCGTTAAGCTTTTGTAACTTGTGTGTGTCGGCAATAGTCTCAGTTTTTTTAAGCTATTGCATAGCTTTTATCGGGGGCTTTGAGCGCGGCGACCGAATCAAGAAATTCCGTAACGTAACGAAAATAAAACCTAACAACCCCCACTTCGCCTACCATGTAATAATAAACGTGATGTTGTCATGGGAACGTAATTTTTGTTTTATGTCATCACGTCATCATCCCAAGTGTAGCGTTGACAAATAGGAAGTATGGAGGTTACAAATGCTATGCAATAGCTTTACCGCGGCAGTCCCCGAGTGCCACACTTTTTTATTTTTATTTATTAAGCTTTGGTTTCCTAGGAAAGCGGTTCCGTCATATTCACCAGGAACTCACGATTTCTGTCATTTTCACCAGTATTTGACATTAAGTCAAACCTCGCTGTCCAAAGATTTAAATCGCTAGATTATGCCCCTCACCGTACTTGTTGGATATTAGGGCAGAAAAAGAAAGGTTTATTGAGAATACTATTGGATTTATTATTGAAACCAAATAAACACAGTTGTACAAAGTCTTGAAAGGACGGAAGGCCGTCTGTGTTTATTTGGTGTCAATAATAAATCCCATAGTAGGTAATCTCTATAAACCATTCTTTTACTGCCATAATATCCAACATGGTAGCAGAGCGTTGTGACGTCACAAGAAAAACTGTCGTATTGAGAAGAGTGAGATCACACATGATTAAATAGCGTTTCCGTGACAATCAAGTGTAGTCACTACGTCATAGTAGAAGTGTTAAAACGAATTAGAAATAAGACTATTTTTGACGCGGTAGGGCGAATCTAACGATTTAAATCTTTGCCACTGCCATCATTTTCGTGACAGCCGTCACTGCAGCCGGTGCTCATCTAGGCAACCGTAGCTTTACCTACTGATAATTTTGTCGGTTATACGAATTTAGAACTTAGCGAACATTGAACCTTCGAACCGAAAAAAGTCAAATCGGCAAAAAAAAAAAACAAAACACATAAAAGGTGTAAGCTGTATTTGGGATACTCTGAACAGTTTGATAGATGGAAAATAATAATCACCAGACCATTATTTTTTTGTACCAATCATTTCGTCAAATCAATCAAGCTTGAAGCTACCCTATTTTTTTTTGGGGTGGGAAATTATCAAATAACTTCTCCCGCTCTGGGTGGAACGGGAGGGCGTGTCAGACTCTTACTGACTAAAACCCACCCGTGTTCCTTTAGTTGCCATGTTGCCGGGGGGCCACGATGTCCCTTTCGGCCTTATTCGCAAGCTACCCTGAAATATGTTTAAAAAAATATAATGTGTTGACAAGAATTCGTCTACCAACATTCAAATTTATTTATAAATATTACAATATTTTAATAATATTTATCCTTTGTTTCAGGTACGTAACAGTTATAGTTAAACCGAATCCTTCGACCAGTAAGTTAATAATCGTATGAATATTTTATTATTAACCTAAATAACCACGAAGCACATCTCCTTGTGAATAGACATTAATATTCAGCAAGTATGCACACGGAATTTTGTGAGGAGTTCCGTAGTACAGTTACAATGGTTGAATTGAGATTTTTATAGGTCTTTGACCTGCTTCTTCTTAAACTGCTGAAGTTCTTCGGACGCAGTTAGGGCCTTATCACACTAGCGGTTTGCGAGCGGCTGCGGGGTGGGGCGGGCGTGCAGCGAATGCATCGCAAACACGTCGCGGCTGCACAGCGAAGACGTCGCAGACGCGTGGCTAATTCGTAACGTTTTCGTGGCGTGTTTGTAGCAAGTTAACGACGTACAATAGGTACATAACAAAGTGGATTCCGACGAGGAGACACTTTTTTTTTTTCGGGTGGGAAATTATCAAATAACTTCTCCCGAGGGCGTGTCAGACTCTTACTGGCTAAAACCCACCCGTGTTCCTTCGGTTGCCCTGTTGCCGGGGGCCACGATTTCCCTATCGGTTTTCTTCGAACCCCCCCCCCCCCCCTTGTTACTTCAAAGACGCCGGAGACGAAAACGAAAGCATCAACGAATTTGGGAAGATCCATTTTCACGCTGCTATTCGCGGCGATCTCGTTTTGCGTCCGCAACGAATTCGCTGCGCATGCGCCGCGTGTTCGTTGCGCGCCCTCTCCGCTTTGAGGACGCTCGCAATCCTATGATAAGGCCCTTAAGGGGAAAGTGGAGCATCTAAAACCTCCAGCTTAAGGGTAATTCAAAGCAGGCTACCTGGGTTTTATTAGAACCCTTGCCCCGCGTCCTTATTAAACGCGATCGACGCGCGAAAACATCGTAAGAACTTTTTGTTCGGCGAACCTGTACACACGGCTACACATCAAGCTATACAGTTCTAGTTTCTGCTGATCTCGCATTGTATTGGATTTCCATACAATGCGAGGTCAGCTTATACTGGAAATGTGGAAATTGGTAACTTATTTTCGTAAAAGATTATGCCTAATTTGTTTCATTTTGACACTTCAACAACATTCATTGCGTTATTTACGTTGTTGAGCAGATTTTTTGAAGTGAAAACTTCTTTAGGCGCGTTGGGCATTTTTGGGATGGGGACTGAACCATTGATTTCGCGACACTGTAACGGAATTTATCGACACCGTGGAGTAAAAGACATCAACGCGTTGTTTACCGCGGTGCTGATTTTTTTTTCAAGTTTTCACTTCTGTCGGCACTCCCGGAATGCCACTGTTTTTTTTTTCCAACTTATGAAGCAATGGATTAGCAATCTGTTTCAAATCGAAACAAATTGTGATTAATCATGTATTACGCGATTAGGGTACTGAGCGCGTGGTGCTGCCGACAGAGGGCGCTTTCCGGTTTTCTGAACAAAAAGTGACATATTCGCGTGGTCGCGTATTCTCGTGGTGATCGCTTTTAAATAGGACGCGGCTTTATTGTACCTTCTTAATGTCAAACTGAAAAGATTTGTGTTCCGAGTTTGATACGTAATAAGGGTTCTCATGAAACCCAGGTAGCTTGGTCAAGTCCTGCTATGTTTGAAAAAAAAAACCTGTGCGGTCGGGGGACCCCCGTCAGGAACGAAGTTCTTTCTCACGTATGATTTAAACCAAAAATAAAAAAAACATCTTTGATTTACATTTCGACCCCACTATCGGCTTTAACACCCTCGAAAACCATGAAAACGCTACCCATGATGAAAAATATGTAAATTTTCAGAGCTGCCATCTTGGATTTATATTTCGACTATCAGGTTTAACACCCTCGAAAACGATGAAAACACTACCCATGATGAAAAATATGAAAATTTTCAGAGCTGCCATCTTGGATTTTCATTTTGTCCCAATTCACACTTTCTCTCTCTCTCTTCGGCATGCAGTGTTACTACTCGGGCCGATGTGTAAAATTTTATCCCACGACACTGAAATCACTTTTCTTTTGTTTTTTTTCTGCCGGCGTTCTCTCTCACTATTTCTTTCTCTTTGAATTAGAAGAAGACAGTCGTAAGTATTAACACTTTTTAGCGTGACGATTTCTGAAAGTTTACAAGCCCCGTTAAAGAACTTAGCTCCAAAAATGTGCGATTGATTAAGTTATTCATTTCATTTATTACCATAAGTAAAACACTTCCCGGGGCACAAAAAACTGAATATATGATTTAACTTTTTTAACTGTAAAAAAACGTAATTCAGCATTAGTTCTATCATCATCAAGTCTTAATAATGGCACTACTTTATTTAAATTGCCTCATCATACCCTGAGTGTTCATGAGAATTGCTTCCTTAATAAAAAAAGGATTTTCATTTAATTTATAATGTTCTAAATAACCCTAAAAACGTTTTCCACGATTTGGAAATCAGGAAATTGAGGAGTTCATATCGCATTATTATCTGCACATCTATTTCCTTTAGTTTATAGCTACATTAAAACTTTAAATGCGGCTACAATAGAACTTGATATTCGAAACACAACCATATTTCAATGGTCATAAGGTCTATCAAAATCAAAACAAAATTGAACAACTGCACAATTTACATTGCCGTATTTTAGTTACGCTATTAGAAACCTTAGTACATTTTCGCCCACATTATAATGTTTGTAACACACGCAATTTAGATTTTAATCAAAAGGTATTACAGTCTAAAATTGATTGATGGGCTCACATATGAAGTGTTACGACCATAGGTATGAAGTGATCGATTAATTTCTTTACAATTTATGATTGCCTGGTACTTGATCGCGTAAGTTTGCCTACCCGTGTTATGTATTTGCTGATACATAAGTAGGTACCTCAAGTAACTACTTAATAGCGTATGTTAAAGAAGTTATTATATGTTGTCATGAAAACAGTTATGTTAAGTAATTGCCGACATAACTGATTTAATTAGTTACAGACATGCCGTATAATTAATTCAGTTACAGTACAAGTTTTTCAGCTAGCGTGTTTACGCGCTCCATTTTTGTAGGAATCCGGCGAAGAAAGGCGATAAAATTGTTCGTAACTACAATATAATTTTTTTAGAAACATTGAATATTTTAACAACCTTATTCTTTTTAAAGTAAAAAAAAAAAATCTTAAGGCGCACTTTACGAGTTACGCTCTTCTGAACAGTGAACGAAACTGAACCAGGCCCGGATTTCATCAAAGCGGAGATGTGCGGAGATGTCCAAAGCGGAGACGAGAAGAGATCTTTTTCAACTAAGGTGTATTCACCGAAGCTGTGCGGGGATGCATACTGGCTAAACTGGAGCCGAGATGTGTGCTGGCAAGTTTTCAGATAACTTCTCCCGCTCTGGGCGGAGCGGGAGGGGGGCGTATCAGACTCTTACTGGCTAAAACCCACCCGTGTTCCTTCAGTTGCCTGTATGTTGCCAGGGGCCACGGTACCCCTTTCGGACTTTCCAGCGACCCTAACAGACCCCGTCAGTTGTGTTAACATCTCTTTGAGCCGCGCGTGGGACATAACGCGCCGTCGACCCGGGCCTGATCCTTATCAGACGGCGAGCTACCCATTGCTCACCGTCCGCAAGCCCGCGCCTAAAGTGGCCGGGAATCGTCCTGTGATTCCCGACGCCCAGGGTGTCTCCTGCGGTGGTTAGGGGCGTGAGGACGCGAAATTTTTCTCTTTCTCACGCGGTCCACCTCCTCCTTCGCGAGCATTACTGCTTCGCAGAAGGAGGTGACGGCCTCCCATGCCCTCTCACTCCATACCATGACCTGGACCAGGGCCGGACGTGAGAGATCACCGCTGCCGATCGCCTCTACGAGGACACGGACTCACTCACCAAAACATTCGATACAAAAATCGATAAAAAATCCGGCCATAATCGAATGAAATTCCAGCCAAATAGCCGTAAAATCACACGATTAACTTGTCTTTGTAAGATGACGATATTTTTCAAAACTTATGACGTCACTCGTCAGTGACGCGTTACCGTGACGGTCTCGCTCTAGTTGAGGCGACTTTGAGAGCCGTACAGTGTCATTGCTTCGGTTGGTGGCTTATAGGATTCTACAAGGTGGTTTGTGAATGACAACAGAAGCCCTCCAAATGGTCAAATACTCGGCAGATACTGCAGTAGAATCGAGTGATTTTGAAGTGAAAACTTCTTTAGGCCTGTTGGGCATTTTTGAGATAGGACTAAACCATTGATTTCGCAACCTGTTACCGACACCGTGGAGTAAAAGACATCAACGCGTTGATTACCGCGGTGCCGTTTTTTTTTCAAGTTTTGACTTCTGTCGGCACTCTCGGAGTGCCACTGTTTTTTTATTATGGTGTAATTATATTTTCTTTTAGTAGGAATTTGGTCTTCGTTGGTACATTGTGAAATAACAAGCACGTTGTTATAATTTTGTTTAATTTGATTACGTTAAATTATCAAACAGTAAATTCTACACAAATACATACAAATAAATAAAAATTGAGTGTCTGTTTGTAATATCAAAATAACAGCTTTTTACTAAATGCATATGAACGTATATACGGTACTTACAACAAAAAACAAATTGTTAAAAGTTTTGTCAGTTTGTTCCGGATAATCTCCGAAACGGCTGGACCGATTTTGACAGGAGTTTCATTGTCATATAGCTGATGTTCTAAGGAGTATCTAATCAGCTAGTTAAAAGTAAAAAAGAAACAACGAAAACTGAAGTCTTATTCTGAGATGTCGCGAACCCTTCGAGATTTGGCGTGATTGCAGATGACACATTCCGGGCGTACCCTTATCAAATTTGACATACTTTATAATTGATATGCAAAAGAGTTACATAAATCTAAATGCATCAGACTGCGTAAGTAGGTTACGGTAACACCTGACGTCACCTTGTCATAGAATTTTTAAACCAAATAAACCCAAGCTATACTTGATCTAACGGACTTAACTAAAACTGGAAGTACAGGAACGTTCATTCACAACATCGATCACAAAAAATAATCATTTAGTTCATCTGTTCACTTTACAATTAAAGCACAATACACCGGAAAATGCTTCAAAAAAAACTTCAGGTCAATCTCGATCGGATACAGCAACTGGGCATCGAACTTGCGTCCGCTACATCTCCATCGAGATAAGGAACAATTGAATCAAAAGCTACATAGAGATTTTTATCTTGTAGATACAGAGTGTATGGAAGTGCTCTGTGAATTTATGAAGCCTTGGTACCGGCAGGTGTTTTGGTACGGTTTGACGACCCTGGTGATGTTTTGTCTGCATTTTGTGCTAGATTTTGGTAGCTAGAGCAGGATAGAGATATGTTTAAGAGTAGAGAGGGACAAGATTTTTATTGTTAAGAGCTCTGTGAATTTATGAAGCCCTGGTACGGGCAAGTATTTTGGTGCGGTTTGATGACCCTGGTAATGTGTTTTCTGCATTTTGTGCTAGATTTTAAGTGGTTAGAATAGGATAGAGAATTATGCATAGCAGTAGAGAGGGACGAGATCTTTATTGTTAAGGTCTGTGAATTTGTGATACCCTGGTATAAGCAGGTGTTTTGATGCAGTTTGGTGACCCTGGTAGTTGTGTGATGTTTTGAATTTTGTACTAGAAAAATGTACCTATAACTCTTCTTGTAGATTTAAAGAAAGAAAGAAAGAAAACCATTTATTTGGACACAGTTCGTGACATAAATAACACAGTGAAAAAAAAAAAAAAAAATTAAAAAAAAAATACTGATTTGAAATTGATTGAACGGATTGATTTGGAAAAATTGCTTATCTCCTTTAGTCGTGCAGTTGAAAATTACTTCTTCCTGATTTGGCCAAGAACCGCGTTTCCCTTAGTATTAACCACATTCATCTATTGCGGAAGAAAGCAACTCACGTGTAAATTCAAACGCAATCATGGATTATGGAATCGAATATTCTGCTATCACGCATTCACGGTACGTCCGTCATGTGGGCGAAAGCAAATCGGATGGAAGGACTAGGAAAACATAAATAGCTTGAAGAAAATTCTTTTACCAACTCTTTTAAAGACCATCGACTTAATATTATTACGATCAACAGATAGTTTCTGTCGCAACATGTCGAGACAATAATGTTTAGCTAACGGGCACCTAATAACCGTACGCCCTTAAGATTTACCGGTCCGACAAGTAAGTACTACGGATGACAGAGCGATTTCTTTTAGTAAACCGTTAAAACTGACGGGTTACCTACGGAAACACACCGGTTACGCAAGTGTTTTATATTTCCATGTGATCTGGGAAGTGGGAACATGTTTGTGGAACTGTAGTTACTTTGCGATAGCTTAGTTATTGTGTAAGGTACTCCGGTTGTGGGTTCTGGGAAAGTTTTCGTCAAGTTTTCTGACGCCATGTAGTTAATCTTATTTTTAACCGACTTCCAAAAGGAGGAGGTTCTCAATTGGACTGTATGTTTTTTTTTTTTTTTGTATGTTTGTTACGCGATTACTCCGTCAATTATGAATTGATTTTGATGATTCTTTTTTTGTTTGGTAGATCATACTTCAGAGGTGGTCCCATATAAATTTTATTAACTTTACTTGAGTAGTTTTTGAGTTAGCTTCAATAATACGTATTTTTTCCTCACTTAGTATGTGGATGATATTATGATAACTTCCCGTCACTGTTTTGCTAAAGTCTCGTTTTGATTATGGGTCGTTTTGCTAATAGGACGATTTGCTTTTAGGACGTTTTGATACGGAGCCAAACAATTCAATAAAAAAATTAAATTAACATAATAAATACAATTCAATTTCATTAAAATAACTCTTATTACAAAGGATCTCCATAACGGAGAAGAGATCTTATCTGCTATAGTTTTCAGAATACAGTTGCAGCTGCCACGCATTCTGCAGATCAGGGATGCAGTTTTTTTGCGAATGACGGCATGAAAGCCATCAGTGCGATACTGAACAAACATCCCCGATGCACTACAGAAGCGAGGCAGCCCCAACATGCAACAGGTTAAACGGAAGCGGTTAGAAGAAACGGTTTCGGCGGAATTTGAATCTAAATTACCTAGCTTGACCTACAACTCTTAAGAGGCCGGCGTCACGGCTCGCAACTACAAATCGATATGTTTGCAAAATTCAATTCCAAGCACGTTGCGCTAGTGTGAGTGCCTGTCGGAGCGATATACACCTACAGTGTGCAATATTATCACCCACACATTGACAAGTATTGCTTGACGCGATAGTACTACTAGCTTTCGAAAATTTATGATAAATTCAGTTCTGTTCCGTAATACAAAAAATTATGAATGAAAACTTAATGTATTTCCATTTTTTTTTCGATAATTTGTCTGCGGAAACAATATTACAAATATTGTTGTTTATAATACAGAAAAAACAATATGAAAACATGTCATTTACGCTGTAAAAATGTACGAAATGCAATTCGCTTACACTTCATTTAAAGGTAAGTTTTTGGAAATAAAAAGACGTAGGAGCCTAGATAAATACTGTCTCAATCCGAATATCAACATAATATGGTGGAAATATGCTCAAATTGCAAATGATTTATGTATTACGTTTGTATGGACAATTCATACGTCGCCGCATTCTTAAGTCACGGCCGTTACCACTGTAGCACCACTGCTCGTCCGTAAACCTAAACCAGAAACCGCTCAAACGTCCTCCAAAATCTTTGGTACAATTTTCTATCAATATCTCGCCCATAAAGGACAACTGCCAACACAACAATCTCTTGTTCTCGACACAAATATGACAACAATAAATAACTATTACACAACGGTACGCCCACTTTGAAGCCAGGTCACCGTGGTGATAATAATTTGCATCTCACAGACCGGGAAGCTTGGTTATCAATAGAACAAACGTACATCAGAGCTTTCTCTACAATAGGCAATCTAAATCCACCTTTATTCTCGACCAACATAAGGTTTAAAATACCCTGGGGTGTCCAAGAATATTTGAGTGAATAATTCTTGGAAAATAGAATGAAATCCAGCTCGTTGTAGGCTGAACGCCTAAATATCTTGGTAGGTAGATAAGGCGAGCTTCGGTTTATATACCTGCCTTTCTGATGATATAATGTTTCGAATAAAGTCTGTGTTTTCAATATAATGATTTTATTGTTTGAATTTGTAATAACACCTTCAAGCGTTTGTTTGGCTTTGGATATTGGATTTTGAACCCTATTGGGTTTTAAATAGAGTTTAGGGTTATTAAGTTTTGTTGTGTAATTAGTGGAATGGTTAGCTGTGTTATCTTTCTTATCAGTTTTGAAACCTAAATTAAACAATGAAGGTCGCTTATTATTCTTGGTTCCAATAGAACCTGATTCCTTATTTAGAATGTTTCTATAATGAACCGAATCGATAGCAAATCATCGACAGTGGCCCAATATTTGACAGCGCAGCAAGTGGCGCCGCCTACGTTTGTTACGAAGTTACAAGGAACCACCGAAGAGGTCGGATAAGGGTGACACTGGCTGATTACTGTCACTCTAGCGGTGCGTCGCATCGTGACGGCTGTCTTCTGATAAGAGATGGTGTCAGGAGAGCCGCTGTACTACCAAGTCCACAAAAAACTGCTATAGTCCGGGACAATACTGATGATATTGAAGCTGCTGAACCACTAATATGATGACCACTACTTGTAAAGGCTATCTTGAGCCCATATATTCATATTTTACTAAGAGAATGATTTGAATTGGCACGACATGACGTCAATTTCAATACGATAACGTTAAAATTACGGAATGGTAATTGGATGAGTCGATACCACTTCTGATGCGCAGGAATGAGGAGCATGTGAAGAAAAGGATTGAAGGATAGGAAAGATGGATTTAATAGATCGTTAGAAAGATGATATTGCCAGCTGGAAAGAAAGTTAAATCTAAGATGGCATGACTACTGATACTGATAGAGATGTGTGAAGAAAAAATGGAAATAAAGAACGATAAATTTATCACAAAATTCCGAAACGAGGACTATGTTGCTGTCAGCATGTAGGGCAGTCATATTGCAAAATATTTGTACACGACGACAAAATAATAAGTAATATCAATTTGAAGAAAAATCATTCTCATTACGGATTCGTCTCGGTCTCGATCTAATCATGCAATTTGCCATCAAAACCGATTGCGTAACCATTGCAAAATTATGTGCTTTCATTTGTCAAAACCTTGCCTATGCTAAACGTTTTGTTGTTTGGACATTTCATTGATTGATTCTTAATTTATTACTTCTGTTTTTTTACGGTTTTTGCATTTTCATTGCTATTTTTGTTTGTAATAGTTTCATAGACTCATTAACTTTATTTGTCCTTCGAATTTGTCAATGGGTTTCGCAGTATTTTGAATCTGTTCACTTTTTAATCAAAAGTTTGAACAACATTCGTGTTGATTTCTTTTCTACAACTTTGGCAGTCACCTATTTATTCCTTTCAATTTACTTCAAAATACTTCTAACTTTCTAAAATCCTAGGGTATGCATTTTAATTCACGAAATCATGTCTATGAGCTGACACTTGAGTTCAATAATCACACTGAGTCTTCAGATGCTTATGTTGGCAAAAACATCCAATAGTCCGCGCCACCGTTGAAATTCGGCGGTTAGTTTTATTTATTTAACATTATTTTTTTTATAGGCCAGGTGCGTAGTACTCGTAACCGGCGTACGTGTATGACCAGATATATGAACGTAAACGAGGCAAAAGGAGTATGTAAGGATCGTAGCAGGTGGTGTTCTGTAGTTTCTGCCTACCCCCATGGGAAGAAGGCGTGAGTTTATGTATGTATGTGTATGTTATTTATCTAGTTTTTATTTATTTAGTGAAACAGACAATGATTTATAGCGAAAACGAGCGCGTAAAATTTCATGAACAGACCTTTGGGCGTATAGATATTATGGAAAAACTATCGGATGTATCTACTCAAAATAAAATTATTTGAACTTTTACATAAATTATCTATCCCTGTACGTTTTAGATTTGGCAATTTTTATACTACATAAATTATTTAGTAACGCCCAAAGATGAATTAACATTAATGTTGAAATGTAGAAGATGTCGAATCTTCCAAACCATTTTTTCCAATTTTACTTCCATGTATGGAAGCAGAATTGCTAGAATGGCTAGATATAATTTTTAGTTCTGAACGTACACCGTCAAACAGACGAGTAATCACCATAATACGTTTGTATGGAAGAATTACCGACTAGCATAACCTTAAGTTTTCATTAATTTGACAGTTTCATTTGGGATCCCCCATATTAGATTCAATTAATTCAAAACGAGGTTTATCTTCAGATATTCCTTCTCCTTTGTTTATACCTTTCTACTGTTAAAAAGCACAAAACAAACTTGTTCTTATTTTCTTGGAAAGTGAACGTTAAGCAGTTAAATCTGTCTCGAATGGACGAACAGAGAATACTAATCCTTTTGGCGGGAAAGCGGCCGAGACAACGAACTTTGGCATTCAGATGGCATTATATGGAGATCAGAGTCTGGGTGTGTTAAATCTTTTCTTGAGAGCACCAGTATCTCACGCACGAACATAGATCTAAACGCTTACCATTCCCTAGGTATACTTATTTGTCCAAATACTCAAACTTTTTTTTTTATTGATTCACTTTTTTTACTCAGTTAAGTATAAACCTTAATACTGAAACTGATTTCAGGTAGAGGAAGCCATCCCTTAGGGTTCTCTGCCTTTTCGCCAAAAATTGTTTGCCAGATTTTCACTTGCCAACTAACGTTTCGCAGAATTTTATTTCGCCGAATAATCATTTGCCAACTTATCATATAATTTTGTTTTATTTTCTAACCTCACAGTTACCAACTAACTGTACGTTTGGTCTGCATTTCATACTCGTAATGACACTTTTTAAAATACCAACTTTCAAGTAGCAGAATGTTTTAGTTCGCTCGCTCGGCTCGTGCGTTGTTTGTCATACCTACTCTAACCTAACCTATCGTAACCTAAGATTTCTGTTGCTATACTTATTAAAAAAAACTTATTTGTTTTAGGCAAGTTCAAGACCAGGGTTTCGCCAAAAGATACGCAAGCGACATACAGTTTCATAAAACGTCATTCGTCTAATAGTTGTGTGGCCTAGTGAAATGTTTGACAAATGATAAATGTCCCAAACGTTTTGTGTCATTATAATAACCAGCATAACAACAATTCTACCAAATGAAACGTTGTCATACAAAAATTTGCTAATCGTTAGTTGTCAAAGTGAAACATCGGCGAAACGTTGGTTGGCAAGTGATAATCTGCCAAACAATTTTCGGCGAAAAGGCAGGATACCATCCCTTAGAGCAGTCTACCTCGTGTTGAAGTCGTTCAAAGTAAGGAGTTGAAATTGAAACTCATGGATACTTTTTGGCAATGCAGTTTTTATACAGGGTGGCAGGGACATTGACGCGAAAACTGTTACCATGGATTCAGTACATGATTCTGAAAAACCCTGCGTTGAAATATTTCGTCGGTTATTAAAAATATCTGCAGTTTCATAGAAAACTGCAATACCTACGAGGTCAAAATGTGTGGAACAGCAGTTTTTTTTTTTAAATAACCGACGAAATATACTCAAGGGCGGATATGTGCCAGCGCATATATGGCATGAAAAGGTAACAGATACTTTCACATTTATTGTATCAAGTACAGATACTTGGGAAAAATCTCGGCAGGTGATGATATAGTAAACTAAACAATGTAATCGAGCGCTTGATTTACAATTGTACATAATTATGACTAATGTAAGACGCACCCATGTATGTTAATGATCAGCCATAGACCACGTTGCATGTAAACAATAGACTATGTTCACGGTTGGCTGGCTGATACTCGTATGTTGGACAAAGATTAGTACACATAGATGGAACAGTTTAAATGTCAAAAGGCCGTATCGATACAGAAAGAATGCAACATACAAGGAGGATTTTCCTAGACACATGTGCCCATGACGTTATATTTGAGTCTGTAAAGATGAAGAATGACAGCGATGTAGACGAGTACTTCGACGTCTAAGTGTCCTTTTGTCACTATAATTATTTGTATAATTAGTTAGTCAGTCATTTGATTTAGTACCTAGTGTAAATAGTTACTGGTGTAATAATTGTTTATACCTAAGCATATTCAAAATGAATAGATATTATTTTAAGGTAACTAAATCCTGTCAAGCTTAAAAATACAAAATCAACCAAGAGAATTTGTAGGACAGCAAAGCTGACAAAGAAATGTCTCCAGCGAATCGGGTTGTAGAAGAGAGAGAATCACAGACAACGAAAAATCTGCTTTAGAAAATGAAGGGAAATGGTTGGTAGTTAACGAAATCTTTATTCAAATCTTTTCCGTCAATCACAATAGCACTGTCGTATATGTTAAAGCTGTCAAAAGCTAAGATGATGATGAGATACGACAGATTGACGTAAGTTAAGATTATGATGGATGTAAGCCGTGCCCATCAATGTTACGCACGCTGTACGATGTAAACAATAGCCCTGGTGCACGCTTCGCTGGAGTTACGTTGGACAAAGATTATGGTAAATGGAGATACGTCACTTTGATACAAAAAGCTTTTAAGCTAATAAATGTCATTTGCAAGTGACGAGGAAGTTCTTGATTCGTACGGCCTCCCGTAAACTGTTGCAGCAAAACAATCCTCCAAAAGGAAATAGTTAAATATTGCAAGATTTTGCCAGATAGGGCCGAAGGAGTAAGAACAAAACATGAATTAAATTAAGAGAAACCGATACTTTCTGAAATAATTCCACTTGATGATGATGATATTACTTGCAAACGAAACATAAGAATGATTCGAGCAGATTTCGATGTAGTTACCAAACAGATTGACGTAGCAACACAGAGTCATAACCAGCTTTTTGATTGTCATCTCTCAGGCGTTAGGCAGAAACATTAGATACATTATGTCCTCTCTATAAACCGTAACATACATAATCTAAAGTCACAATTACTATGGATCAATAGTTCTTGATAAATGATCTTTACTATATGATGTAACATTATAATACAAACTATGTTTCATTTCGTTGCACATTGTCTTTACCGATCTACTGGTTTTTGTTACTTACCTAGATAGATGTTATATATGTTATTGTCCTCCTAATGATCGTTTAGGTATTACTTAACACAGATTCATGGATTGTCATTATTACATTATCTTCTAGGCTATTTGTATTATCGTCATCGATAAACTTTGGTAGTAGTTACCATAGCTCGAATACATTAGCAAAATAGTGCAGTATCAGAAGGCCCATTTACGTAATATTTATAATATCAATAGATACAATTGTCAAACTTCTACTGCTTGAATACGAGGCTTTTAGCTACTTTAGATCTGTGTATTTTATGTAATTTTGTTGTAATGTGCGTTTTGATTCTCAAGAATAAAATTAAACAGTCTTTCTTTTCTTTCTTATTTTAAAACATTCAAATTCAAGTCGCAATCTCTTCTCAGCGACATTATATGCCAATAACTTGGCAAAAATGTAGGTAAACTGGAGATTTTTTTTAGACACATTAAGACTAAGATTAGAATACGAACATGCTTAAAAATACGGGAATTGCCCTTCACCATCGACAGTAAAAAAGGAGTTGTAACTGCACCATGTGAGAGTATTTAGATTAGAACCATAGATAACCCCCGCATTAGAACTAAATAATTATGGCCTTCAAGGTTTAGTAAACTTTTTTTATAGGAATTTGAAGATCTAATTGATAAATCTTAGGGATCTTGCGCACTAGACGACCACAACCACGACCACAGCCACAGACCACATGAGCAGTTAACCTTGCTGACTGGCTAATATAATTTTTTACTACGGCATGCCCCCTTGCAGGGTTCGTGACAGTTGCTGGACCTTCAGGGATCTCGCACATTAGACGGCTACGACCACGACTAATTGTCGCAGCGACCAGGTAAACTATAGAAACCGATACGAATCCTGCACTTGGTCGCAACGGCCAACTAGCCGCACACCATATAATACTCCACGAGATCCCTAAGGGTACTGACACTGAACGCCTTTTACTCTCGGAAGAAGAAATTTAATATATTCTGTTAACTTCACACAGCTATGATCGTAATATACAGCAAAACATTTTACTAACAGAAAAAATCATTCAGTAATATCAAGAAATAATACAAACAAGCATTCACAATATAAACATTGCATAAACATATTTGTGTACGCTATGATTCAGACAAGTAGGTGTGTCATGTACCTAATCATGTTAAACAAATGTTAGACATGTCTATGTATACAAATATTGTATGAGTATAGTCTCATTGTTCTTTATTGATTGGTTTCTCAGTTCTAGGTTTGTATTGATACATTCTTCTAAATATTGAACGTACTTTCGATGTTTGATACTTTTCTACTAAAAACACTAGCTTGTTATTATTTTCTTTTGCCTCTACAAGAGGGCAACATCTCTGCCTCTTCCTTTATCTTTACTTCTTCCACTTTCATTCAAAGACGGAATGTTATAACTGGGACTTTATGGGAGTCCCAGTCATTCGGTTGCGTTGGTTGGTCTTGTTGAGTAGATTAGAGTCCAAGTTCTACATGATGTTTTTCTTCACTGTTAGTCGGTTGTGTCCTGTTCCTGTCATCGTCTGTTTAAGCTGCTGATAGCTGGTAATCATGATACTGCCTATCAGTATCAATATTTATTCTGTTTGAGTTTACTTAAATGTCTTCTTATTCCGAGTACTCTAGTTGACATTACTTTTGCTGTCAATATTTTTTTAACAATCCTGTGTAAATCTTGCTCGACTTTTTCGATATATTCGTAACGTATCTCTTGAATCTACGATATACAATCGATAATATAAATATTAGCAAAGTGGATCCGTCTGGGGTCTGTGTTGACGGACGTATGTATGTACAACTATATATATGTATAGATTTAATACTTTTATTCTTGTGTTCAAAGTTTTTGGTCTTTTGAGTCGGAGGGACGAGAATCGGAACTGTCACTAGGTGAAATAATGTGGTTAAAACCAGAAAAGAGGATAATTTACCGTCATCTTAATCTTCTCAGTCATCTTTTTTGATAGACATTCACGGCTACTCTACCAGGACTCTCTCTACGAGATCTTTAAATGTGTTCCTTTCACAAAATTTATCAATCAACAATATTATAAGACACAATTCAACCAATCTAAACCCTATATACCCAGTCTTAGGTATATCGAAACAATAAACTGTATCTGTCATTTGGCATAGGCGCGTCGAATCGCACGATGATCCGCGCGTGCGCGCTGCGCAGTGATTGCGAAATATTGAGCGACGTTCGCGCATATTCAACTGCACGGCAGTTGAACAACGGAAACCGACCTTACTGCTAGGATATAAAGGTGCTGTTAATACGAAATTGTTGTCTGTTGTGCAGTTATTTGTACGTACAGTGTAAGTTTGAATTGTCTCAAGTGCAGCGAGAGGTATCTACAGAAGTATTTGAATGATTATAAACTAGCAAGCTGGTCCTGCTACGCACGGTTACGACTTGATTAAACATCGAGATTTCTGTATTATATGTACGTTTGATATTAATATACTATACATATAAACCTTTCGGAATAAATTTATTCTCTAAAAGATGTTGAAAACTGCATCAAAATCCGGTGCGTAGTTTAGAAGAACAACGTAGGCACACGGACAGACACGAAAAGTGACTTTAAATTATAATATGTGTAGATAAAGATAGTGTTAAAATTAAGGTTATGTTACCTCCATATTTGATAGATAATTTAGGCAGTTATTACCAAGAATTTTATTACACGAGACCTAAATAATTGAGTGTATTTTATAGTATTGATAGACGATCGTGAAAATGTGGGGCGAGGCAAAGCCGAGGCACACATACGTGAGTCCATCAATGCCTGTTTGCGGCTAAAGCTTGTATAGTACTTTTCTCAAACAATGCGCGTTTAGTTATAAATTCCAGAATCAATAACGAACTAAGAAAAAATTTCGTGCGCCAATAGGTATATTCATTTGTTTCTTCTTTAAACAGCTCATTTGCTAAGCCAGTTCGAAATTTAAATAAAATCTTTGATAAGTACCTCCTTGGTTGCCTTGTGTTGAAGTAAAAAGTTAGTTCCATTTTTAAACATAGTTAAATAACATGACAGATAAGAGTCTTCCTAGTGATTTATTTCGCCGCTAAACACGACAGCCTACTCGCTTGTTTTTGACCAGTTTCAATTTCGATTTATCTCGAAGGTTGCCACAATAATGTTCGAATTTCCAAGCATGTTTGAGAAAAGTACATTGATATGCATGTGACACATATTTAGGCAATAATAACTTGCGTATGTTAAATTGAAGTCATTTGACAGCTGTGTATGTTAATATTTCAAGAGATTAATATGCTAGTTAATGACATAAGCTTTTGGCTGCGCCTACGGCTATGCTTGCGTCAAACGAATAGCCGAAATATTTACGCTTTGTGTATATCCATCTCTAGTAGTGATCAAATTTAAATCAGGCCAGGAAGTCTTACAGGGCTACCATGTTGGTTCTGATTGGAATAAATAACCTATCAGACCAAAAGCTGGAATAGAGGAACAAAAAAAAAGGACGGATTTATCTTGTGATAGATGATATATGGCTATGAGGACGGACGAAGAGATAAAAAAACTTTTTACAAAAAAAAAAAACGATCGACTTCGGTTCGGACCGGCTTCGGAAGTCGGTTGTTTTTTTTTTTTGTAAAAAGTTTTTATTTTTCACTTTTTAGTTGTGGTACCTACCCTACACAAATTCAAAAACCACTACCTGCTATGTAATTAACAGTGACAGGAAGTTATCATATCATCCACATACTAAGTGGGAAAAGTACGTATTATTGAAGCTAACTCAAAAACTATCAAAGCAAAGTTAATAAAATTTATATGGGACCACCTCAAGAGCATACTCTTTCAAACAAAAAAATAATTTTCAAAATTGGTTTACAATTGACGGAGAAATCGGTGGACATACATAAAAAACTAAAATTTAAAAAAAAAAACAAACATACGCGACGAACATTTATAACCTCCTCCTTTTTGGAAGTCGGTTAAATTCAAATTCAAATTCAATCGTTTTATTTCGGACTAAAGGATCCATATAGTGTTAGTAAAAACTTAGCCTATGTTAGTAAACTCAATAATTTAGAAAACAATAATCATTAATTGGCTACATGGACATGTGCACGCACATGTCTGCTAGCCCAGAGCCTGATAAATGGTCCATCAACCTTGTCCGCCAGTGTAGCTAAAATACTGTTAGGGCTACCCCTGAATCGCCGCAACATCGATGCACACCGCTTGCACATGATGGCATGAAAGTCATCTATTCGCGCTTCTGCAAACATGCCCGATGCACTGCAAAACCGAGGCAGCCCCAACAATATCCTCAGCGCATTATTATATTAAAAAAAGATACGCTGCCACGCTATGCCAACTTCAAATTGGCTAAGGGGATGATGAATAGCAGCAGCCATGATTAGACAGCACACAATATCGATAGACAACAAAGTAGAAATGTATTAGCAACTTTAATCAGGAGACAAAAATCCTAATAAATACCTGTCATAACTTTATTACTACTAAATCATAAAACCGTAACAAACTATCTTAATCAGAATCACGGTACCAGGCAATCATGTTTATAAAGAAGTTCACAACATCAAATTCAAAACACATCCTGGTTACATAACACCGAAATTTTTATAATATTGTGTTGCAAGCTGACGCCCACGCATCGCCGCCATTGTTTGACTTCGATCAATATCTGACGGAAAATATGAACATTGAGCAGTAATTGTGTGAAAGTGATGGTAAGCTTTGAGTGTAACAACAATGTATGTGCCTATTATGTATCTGTAAACAGTGTTATTATAGAAGATTATTGGTACAGGCAAAAGAGATAGGCGACTATAATTTTGATGTTTTAGTTTTTTTAGAATTGGTCCTTGTGGTGATAAGCTAAAGCAACGCTTTATTCGTGACTTTTGTGGACATGATAATTATTCAGATTTATTACAGTTGTAATAGCAATCATGTAATTGCGTTTTATTAAAATAGGTTTTTACTTTTATTAATTTATTTATCTTTCGTAGATTCTTTTCCATTTTGTGAATGTGAGATCGCTGTAGGCTTAGTGGATTGTAGACCTGTTGACCATTTTCTGTTTTGTTAAGTACCTGGTACTTATTGAAAGACCTACACTGTCCTCCTATACCTAGTAACACTGTTATTTGAAAGTATTGTAAAAGCCAATTATTTTTAAAAAAGTAACTGTGGAGTTTCTCGCCGGCTCTTCTCCATAGGAAACGACCAATTGGAACCGTGCACCTAGCTTCAGACGTTTCATATGTGCCCTTGTAGGTTTATGTGAAATAAAATAATTTGAAAGCTACTGAAAGTTAAACGACTGAACGACAACAATTTCAACATCGATTATTACGTTTCTTTTTATATTACTTTTCGTTTAAAACTAATTGTTCGTCTACTTTGTATTTTCTAAAGAATCACATTCCTCTGATCCCAGGAAAGTAATTTACCTACACAAAGCAAACTTTCCACACATTCTTCCAGTGACCTCTGCTGCCCTAGTAATTAATGCGAGGTTAGTATACCAGACTCCCAGCTCTTGAAACACTCTCCAAGCTAATTGCTAAATGGTGTAACTCTCGACATTTCTAAGTGCTTATGGAAGCCTGGTACTTATGTTACATGTGCGTGTACAACTTCGAAGTTTTTTTTATTTAAAAATCCAATGGCATCGCTTCTGTAGAACAAAAAAACAATTCACCTAAATCTTTATAGAGGTTATGGTTTGACTACGTGGTATCCATCACGTTTCTAAACGCCCTAGAAGGACATACACTGAACCCATTTGTGACGTCCTCAAAACGTCAGGTGCGTGTTATTCGAATCGCAACCGCAGTATGCGTTTTTAGGCGAAGTTCTCACTAAGTACATATCAAGATGACTTAAAATATTAAAAATGCAGTTGTAACTTTACTATAATCGGTTTCCTGCACGCGTAGCATGACCACCGTAGAAACGAGTTTTGTCGACGGAAGAGTAGACAAAATGACAGATAAACAATCACAATCTGTCATTTTGTCTATTCTTCCGTCGACAAAACTCGTTTCTACGGTGATCATGCTACGCGTGCAGGATAGAGATCTCCAATCTATACGAAATTGACCTAATTAATAGTCACGTAGTAATAACTGAAGTCGTAAAAACTAGTTAAGTAAACTGTTACATAGCAGTTGAGTGCTTATAAAATTAATGGTTTTACATGCAACGAATTTATAACTTAAACAGCGGTAGTAAATAAATATTGATTAAATAATATTATGTTTCTAGTTTTCAGAATACTTAATAAATAATGTGAGGTAAGTTCTTTTTTTTTTGAGGAATTTCTAGTCGTTTATCGAAGGGCTAACTCAAGCTTTAGGTTTATTTTTACATAAATATAATATTATTATCTACCAATTCTACTTCAACTTTATCGAAGAGCTAGGCTATTTCTGCCGAAATAATAAAGGTCATCAAAATTTTCAGAAAAAAGAAACTCGTTCTCTTTTATTGTTGACATCGATTCTATACAGGGTGGCAGTTATCGACGCAAAAACTGTTACCATGGATTCAGTACAAGATTCTGAACCCCCCTGCGTTGAAATTTTTCGTCGTTTATTTTAAAAAAATTTGCTGTTCCATATATTTTGACCGCGCAAGTATTGCACTTTTCTACGAAACAGCAGATTTTTTTGAAGTGATAACTTCTTTAGGCGCGTTGGGTATTTTTGAGATGGGACTAAACCATTGATTTCGCGACACTGTTACCGAGTTTACCGACACCGTGGAGTAAAAGACTTCAACGCGTTGATTACCGCGGTGCGTGGAGTAAAAGCATCAACGTGTTGATTACCGCGGTGTCCTTTTTTTTTCAAGTTTTCGCTTCTGTCGGCACTCCAGGAGAGCCACTGTTTTTTTGAACTGAAAACTTCTTTAGGTGCGTTGGGCATTTTTGAGATGGGACTAAACCATTGATTTCGCAACACTGTGACGACACCTCATTTTTGTAAACGCGATTGTGCTTTTTATTTATATAACGTTACGGATCAATGTTCTATGCGAGTATTTTTACTTTATAGGTTTCGGAAGTATTTTTTTTTTTTGTTAATGCGATAGTGCTCTTTATTTAGATAAGGTTACGGACCAATGTTCTATATAAGTATTTTTCTTCCACCAAGGCGATTTTGTTCAAGTTTTCACTTCTGTCGGCACTCCCGGAGTGCCACCACATTTTTGTTTTTTGATTTGCCACAAATAAAAATTTATTTTATAATAAATTTATAAATATAAATCTAATCTTTTGCACGCAAAAGATTCGGTTTTTGATTTTGTGTATTTATGTGGTCATCCACGGATGGCCACGCAAATACACAAAATAATAAATTCGGAAATACAAAACTCGGAAATATTAACACGGATATTCAAATCCATAATCCAAGCACTGTTATGTATGTTTGACAGCTCAAACTTGACTTATCTACCTTGAACTGTTTGTAGTCGGCTCGCCTTTCACTGTGTGTTTTGAATACCTAATGCCGGCTCACTGGGCAATGCACGTAGTCTAGGAGATAGCGACACGAAGTGCTAGTTGGCACGGCCGCGAGATAAAACAGATCTTCTGATATGGAGGTGCGGAGTAAATACTAATGAGACAAGTAAAAGTGAATAAAAAGTAACTGCATTTTCGCTTACTATTAAGAAAAGCACCGTTGTTGGAATTATTTTGTTGTTTTCAAGTGCAAGTAGTTCTAGGTAAGTGTGATTCCATAAATGGATCTGGGTTTACTTACTTAGTTTAAAATGGAATGTTAAAAAAGAATAACTTTAGATAGTAAAAGAGGACTTTAAAATTTATTTAAACCGTAAAGTAATAACTGGATGTTTTTTTGAACGACATTTTCTAGAAATAAAACCTAGCTAGATCGATTCATCGCTCCCTAAACTCCCTGCATACTAAATTTCATGAAAATCTTTGGAGCTGTTTCCGAGATTCAGATTATATATATACAAGAATTGCTCGTTTAAAGGTATTAGATAACTTTGATTCCTCTACCCTAACCCCTTCGGGATATATAGGCGATGTTATGTTATTTTATAACTAAGAAAAACGCTTATTAATCCAATTTTAATGACCAGATTAACTGAAAATAAAATGTCATCATTCAAATTAAACCTTACAAAAGTTGCAATAAATAACTAGAGAAGTGTTTGTAATAATAAAAATCCAGATTGTGTAACAAATAAAAGTAATAGGTCTAATGACAATTCACCAGTTGTAAACCTCTTAATCAAGTCCAAGTGGGTGAGATAACGTAACAGTCCAGACTCCTAGACTACACTTAATACAGATTATTCGCTGTGATTGATCGTTTATTCTTTCACAACTATTGTGCTGAGTTTTATAATTAAAATGATATATTTAGGTACTCATGCTTGGTATTACTAAACGCGTAGGTCCTTTCTAAATAAGATGGTGTCACTGTCAGTATTTCTGTAACTGCTTCATACATCCTATCCTATATTATTAAACGAGCTCTATTTGTATATATATATGTCACCGTATAATTATGAACTTCGTTAGTTTATAATCTATCGGTATTATTTCCGTTAAATTATAAACTGTCGAAAAATTGTGAACTGCAACGAACCATTTACAATTTAACGCATTATTTTTCGCTAGTTTATAATCTTTCCATGGGAAACCGACAAATTATCAAACTTGCTTGCGACGTAACGCACCTTGCGCTAATACTAAATAGTCAACCTAGCTGCGAGCAACTTGGACTTGTAGCGCTCGCCGGCCGCTGCCGCGGCACCGCTCGCTCGGCTCACGCGCGTTTGGTCACAGTTCTAACCTAACCTAACCCATTTCACCCAGTTCACAATTTTTTGACAGTTTATAATCTAACGGAAATAATACCGATAGATTTTAACTAACGGTTCTCACAATCTTACGGTGATATATATATATTTATATACAGGATGGCAAAGACATCGACGCGAATACTGTTACCATGGATTCGGTACGTGATTCTGAACCCCCCTGCGTTGAAATTTTTCGTCAGTTATTTTAAAAAAATCTGCTGTTCCATACATTTTGACCGCGTAGGTATTGCACTTTTCTATGAATCTGCAGAGTTTTTATAAAATAACCGACGTAGGGTCGTCCGGTATATTACGGCTCTAACGATTTCAATGAAAGTTGCAATATAGGGGTTTACGGGGGCGAAAAATCTATCAAGCTAGGCCTCATATCTGAGAAAATTAGTTTTCTATATTTTCAAAGCTTCGGGAATGTGATACAACGTTGGTATACTTGGATGATTTGTTTATTTCTTTTCACCCGAGCATCCGATAAGGACCAGGCTCGGGTCGACGGCGCGTTGTGTTCCACGCGCGCCTCAAAGAGATGTCAGCAAAACTGAAGGGGTCCGCTAGGGCCGATGTCTGCCAGGGTTGCGGGATTGTACGAAAGGGTTACCGTGGTCCCCGGCAACATACAGGCAACTGAAGGAACACGGGTGGGCTTTAGTCAGTAAGAGTCTGACACACCCTCCCGCTCCGCCCAGAGCGGGAGAAGTTATTTGATAATTTTTTTAAAGAGTGTTCTTACATGGTTTGGTTGTATTGAGGGGATGAGTGAAGGTATTTACAAGACAGATGTGAGTAGAAACGTCGGGAGGGGTTGCCCTATAGAAGGATATAATAATTGTGATGGAATCTGAATGTGAAGTCAGGGTCACATCGAAATTCCAAAAGGCGACTTAATCGCTGGTCACTGATACTTAGAGTATCTCTCCTTCTATGACTCTTCTAATATTAACTATCATGTTATAGAAACATAGAATACAGGCCACCGATGTCCATTCTTCTTCACCGACCTTATTCATCCAAATAATAGTAAAATTTAAAAATAAAGTGCTTGACCATAACCGCATCGTCAAGTGCACGACTGCGCAACCGCACCGGATGGGCAATACCGCCATTTTAGGTCCGTTTAAGTAGCATGTGACATTATGTAGGGACACGATTACATGGTGTTTCTTTTAGGTACATGGTCAGTTTGTTACAAGGTCCTGGGAGAATTAATCTTGAAGTAACAGCGGCGTATACTTAAAGAGAGTATGTTTGAATTGAAAACTGCACTTATCTTGCACATTACACTACAAATCAATCTGCCTAGCCTTTTTTCCAACTATATTGGGGTCGGCTTCCAGTCTAACCGGATGCAGCTGAATACCAGTATTTTACATGGAGCGACTGCCTATCTGACCTCCACAACCCAGTTACTGGGTAATACGATACCCCTTGGCAAGACTGGTTGTCAGACTTTCGGGCTTCTGACGACCCGTAACGACTGTCAAAGATCCACGAATGACAGCTGGGACCAACGGCTTAACTTGCTTTCCGAGGCACGGAGGAGTCTCGGTATGTAGAAATGGTCACCTATCCACGGACCAACCCCGGCAAGCGTAGCTTAACCTGACAGATCGACCCGAGCGGCGAGCCACGAGCTCCTCTGATAATTGCACATTGATTCTGATGATTGCACATTACACTAAAGAAACCCAATAAATGAATTTGGGTAGGAGGACCAAAATTAAGAAATAACTAACAATGTGGCATTTTAAATCTAAACTAATGGACGCTGGCGAACTCATAGTAAAATTCAACTCTATTTAAATTGCCACCGAGATGCTAAAAAAATGAAATAACAAATGATCATCGAGTTATCTGCCTTGTATATAAATTAGTTCCCAAATAGCATCAGAAGTTGCTTCTCAAATATAAAACCCAAAATATATGCTACGGAGTTGCGGCAGGCCACGTAGCAGATTGGGGGACGAACTGGATAGGTTTCGTTAAAAATGGAAGGAGGACGCACAGGCTCGCAGAAGATGGAAGGAGTGAAGGTAGGCATTTGCCCAGGGATGAGACAGAGATTTAAATAACAAAAAAAAAACAGTGGCACTCCGGGAGTGCCGGCAGAAGTGAAAACTTGAACAATATCGCCTTGATGGAAGAAAAATACTTGTATAGACCATTGGTCCGTAACCTAATCTAAATAAAGAGCCCAATCGCGTTTACAAAAAAAAAAACACTTCCAAAACCTTTGAAGTAAAAATACTTGCATAGAGCAGTGATACATAACAAAATACAAATAAAGAGCACAATCGCGTTTACATAAATGAGGTGTCGGTAACGGTGTCGCGAGTTCAATTGTTTTTTCCCATCTCAAAAACACCCAACGCGCCTAAACTTTTTACTTAAAAATATGTGACACAAATCCCAAAGTAAAATAAATTGGAATACGCAATATTATACCGTCTTTTCTAAAACTGAAAAGCGTTAATATCACAGCTGGTCACGTGGTCGTCAGTTCCGCTCTAAGGCCCGATGTCCATACAAAACAATTGAGTCTACCATATAAGTAATTGTTTTACTGTCAACCTACATTTTGTTCCATATAGGAGATTACATTTCGTAATGTAAACTTTTACGTGTTTTAAATACACTTTCACTAAGGTTTTTTGTTTCAAACAACATACGTTTAACCAATATTTGTGTTCGGAAAGATTTTTGTATCAATGTGGATGGCTACCGGCGAAGACCGATACAAGATGAGTGGATTGTGTGAAAGATATACAACAATGGCATGACTGTGTGAGCATACTTTGCATGGCTCATTTTTTTTAATAATCTACCAAATGACATAAAAGATTTAAACTTGACACAATTTTTAAACGTAAACTAAATAAATTTTTAATAGACAAATGCTACTATACTATTGACGAATTCCTAGTTGACAAAATTTCATGTGACTGACCATTTTATGTATTTTTGTTTTAATGTAGGTAATTTATTTATTTATTCAAATACGTATGTTTATTAATTTATTACAATATGTTATATCTTGTATTTTAATTTCTATAGACATTAATTACTTCAATGTGTTTCACTATTGTTTTAAAAAAAAAAACATTATTTTTTATTTTCACTTTGTTATTTGTGTTTTGTGTTTCACGAACTGTGTCCAAATAAATATTTTTCTTTCTTTCTTTTCTTTCATGTAAAGTTTAACTTAATTTCGTTTAAGTTTATAATATTGTAATTTAACAATGCATGCCTTATGGGGTTTTTGAGATACTATAAAATAGTTTTAAGACCCTGTTGTATCACCAAAAATCGCATTAATAAAAACTTTGAACTTTGAAGATGATATGGCTGAGATGATGACTAATTGGGATAAAGGCAAGATGCTAGCCTGTGATGATAGTGTATGTTTTTATAAATAAATAAATAAATGTATGGAAACGGTTTAAAATAAAAAACTTTGCAGTATATACCTCTTACTAATTAGCTTGTTCGTAGAATAAGTACGACTAAAGACGTTGCAGGATATGGCTTATAACCTCCCGGGAAGTACAGCTCTTTTTCGCATTCCCCAGACGTAAAGTTACCATAAGGATTTCCATACGGAAATATATGAATTTAGAGGTATGACGAACAGGGTGTAAAGTTTACTCATCCTCTATAGAAAAGGGAGGATCCTCCGACCAGACGGGTGTTGTGTCTGGTGGACAACTGCCCCACGACTGTTTTTTTTTTTGATTGGGCATCTCATAGCTGACCTCTGAGGTCATGACTATTTAACCGGTCAATCCTGTGGTTGCCTTAAGCTGCTAAACTCAAAGCCTCCAGCCAGGGGCATACAATTTTAAGCTAAAAAGCTAGGTTAACGCTCGCTAAGGGCACGAGCCTCGGCTTAAGGCGTTTATCGGAGGGAGGACGTCAAGGATGGGACGGGCTGGAGCCCCACAGTAAAATTGATGTCGGGGAAGTTATATATATGGTGTTCGTACAGTAAACTCTAATTGTGCGAACTCTATTTGTGTGACGTCAGGATTTTGTGTGACGTCTTGTCTTTGATGCATAGTTCAGATGTGGCGATGTAAATGTCGCCACTTAAGAGGGCCCTTCCCGATCCATCTATCATCAACGCAAGCATGATCGAAAAGCATGTTGTTTCATCTAGCGCAAGTGAGAGCTGCTAACAAGCAAGTGAGAACGCGATAACACTGTACGAAAAATAGTGTGCGGAAACTTGTTTCAGGAAATACGTTTTTTAAGTAAGTAGTAAGCTTTACTAGTTTGTAAAATAAATTTTTGTCATTTAGAATCTCCATTACATGTGCAAGGTTTCTATGCAGATTTTTTCCTTACTTTTACAATTTATGAGTACATTATGAACGGCCAAAGGACAGGTAAAAATTGTGCAAAAATGCAGATATTCGGAGGCTTGTACTGAATTTATTTCTCGAAATTTTAATTTTTTGGTTTCATAGAAACCTAGAAATAGTGCACAAGACACCTATTATTTTAAGAATTTCAAAGAAAGATGTGTTATGACGCCATAATGACGTACGAGCGTTTGTATTAAAAGTATGACGGGTTGGCCGCTCTTAAGGATAATAATATGAACGACTTGATAGTGGGATGAACTGCATTCAAAAGGAGACAAGGGAAGGAGCGAACGGAGCCATTTTCTAGCATTTAGATGCAATGAACTAAATCATTTATGTAACATCAGACTTTAGCAAGGATAACTAAGTCTGTGATTAGAAGGAGAGCATTTATATTTTAGGTGACAAGAAGTCATTAATCTTATGTTTAACTAAGTATTTTATTTAAATGACATGTCAGTCACGTTGACATGTACTACTGTCGTGACTTGAACGGTTAAAATAATCAAGTGGTAAGGTATCATTGTCCATGGTGATTGGCATTCGATTACTATTTGCTTACTACGACTTCATCAATGGTTTGTGATTGTGTTTACCTTTTCGATTTAGGTTTTTTTTATCGTCATAGAAAGTTCGAGATATGACAGTACATGTTAAATGCTCCGAAGTGTTAGTTAAGTAACAAGACTGTTCTAAGGTGCTACAAGAAAAGTATTTTACTGACGGTGTCTGAGGAGATGTCTTGATTTCTACAGATTTTTTATCTCTATTCTCCAGTCGGATAGTATTTCCGTCCATGAAGATATTGCATTAAGAGGCCGGCGACACGGCTCGCAACTACAAATCGAGATGTTTCCAAAATTCAATTCCAAGCACGTTGCGCTAATGTGAGTGCCTGTCGGAGCGATATACACCTACAGTGAGCAATGGTACCACGCACACATTGACAATTATTGCTTGACGCGATAGTACTACTAGCTTTCGAAAATTTATGATAAATTTGGATGTGTTCCGTAATACAAAAAATTATGAATGAAAACTTAATGTATTTCCATTTTTTTTTTCGATAATTTGTAACTTTATAACATAAACTATGCTTCTGCGGAAACAATATTACAAATATTGTTGTTTATAATACAGAAAAAACAATATGAAAACATGTCATTTACGCTGTAAAAATGTATGAAATGCAATTCGCTTACACTTCATTTAAAGGTAAGTTTTTGAAAATAAAAAGACGTTGGAGCGTAGATAAATACTGTCTCAATCCGAATATCAACATAATATGGTGGAAATATGCTCAAATTGCAAATTATTTATGTACTACGTTTGTATGGACAATTCATGCGTCGCCGCAATCTTAAATACTCTACACTCCAAGATTCGTGATTTTCAATTGAAATTCTAAATAATTATTTATAGTAACACATTTTCTCGAGTTTCCCCTCTGATTTATTCAGTGACGTCACAGAACTTATCGCCACTAGGGAAAGTCAACACCCACCATAGAAAGTGTTCACGTATTACCAGGAAAGCATAACAGTGGGACGTTCACACGTGATAGGTAATTGTTGCCTCAGTTCCCCGTCGGGTGAAAACACCCGGATGTCGCAGATAGCGTTTTATCTAACTAGTACGCTGTTTTTATGCGAGCCTAGTAATTTGAAATGGTTTTGTTCTAGTTTTTTTTAGAACGAATATAATAAAAATAGATATGGCATACATTGTTGTTCAGTTATTATTGCTGAAGTGTTATGCCAAAGTAGTAACTGATTTCGAAAGATCAACCAGTTCATAGCGACCCATTATTAAATGCAACGGACCAAAGAATCACACAACAGGACCAAAGGACCAAAAAAAAAAACTTTTTACAAAAAAATACAACCGACTTCCAAAAAAAACACTACAAAGTGAAAAATAATTTCGGAAGTCGGTGTCTTTGGTTTAGAATTTTCGTTTTTTGCCACCGACTTCCGAAATTATTTTTCACTTTGTAGTGTTTTTTTTGGAAGTCGGTTGTATATTTTTGTAAAAAGTTTTTATTTTTCACTTTTTAGTTGTGATACCTACCCCACACAAATTCGAATACCACTACCTGCTATGTAAATAAGGCTCCGTATCAAAACGTCCTAAAAGCAAATCGTCCTATTAGCAAAACGACCCATAATCAAAACGAGACTTTAGCAAAATGTCCTATTAGCAAATCGTCCTATGAGCAAATGGTCCTAAAAACAAAAGAATGGAAATGGTACAGTCATACCACACATAAATATGATATTTTTAAAGGAATAATATTATCTATCGTCTTCTCAAGACAACAAACTTTAAAATAAAATAAACTTTAACAACTAAAACTTACTTTAAATAAATTAATTTGATTATCTGTCTACCAATATTAAGTCGGTATCGGGTCGGTATTGTTATAGGTTAATGTGAAAATGCGAAATTAAACGGAAACCTAGAAACACTGTTATATGAAAGTATTGTAAAAGCCAATTATTTTTAAAAGAGTAACCACGGAGTTTCTTGCAGGCTCTTCTCCACAGGAAGCGACCAAATGGAACCGTGCACCTAGCTTCTGACGTTCCATAAGTGCCCATGTAGGTTTATGTGAAATAAATGATTTTGATTTTGCCAATAAAAGGCAAGTTGGAACAATCAACTCATTTTATTAATCAAACAGAGACACTAGTTCACAGAAATGTTCGTGTAGAAGCAACAATATTATAAGTAGTAAATATAAATGAGAAAAACATGAAATAAAACAAAGTACTCTTTCAAACAAAAACAAAATAAATTGAATCAGTGTAAAAAGTAAAATGTATAATGTGTGTAGTAAAAATCACAAATACGGTTCCTACACCTATGTACAGGCGAAATGAAAATAAGAGTGAGGCGTATTTGTTGTAACAGATAACAATAATAACAACAATAACAGATATTTAAAAATAACAAATAACAATTGTTCTTAACAATATTATTTATCTTTTACTTAATAACAGACCCTAAAATACTGTTACCGCGGCTGTTACTCACATACACTTTGACACAAAAGTATATTGCAAGGTTATCAGTTTCTCTCTCTTCCTCATTAAAGAATGACACTTGGTAAAAAGAGAAACGCCCTCCTTTTTGGGGTTCACCTAAGTTGGGTAAAAACCGATAGTGATTTTTCAGTGCTACTGTACTTTACAAGTAGGACGTTTTGTTAATAGGACCATTTGCTCATAGGACGATATGCTAATAGGACATTTTGCTAAAGTGTCGTTTTGATTATGGGTCGTTTTGCTAATAGGACGATTTGCTTTTAGGACGTTTTGATACGGAGCCAATTGTTTTTATTATGTTAATTTTAATTTTGGTAAAATGTATAGATCTATTGTTATCCGAATTAAATGATTTTTTTTTTTATTATTTTTTTATTTAACCACCTCTGTGGTCTAGTGGATAGACCACCTGTCTCAGATCCAGAGGTACCGGGTTCGATTCCCAGTAGGGGCAAAATTTTCTGCTCAGTTTGGTTGGTGGTAGGGCTTGTTCCAAGTCCGCCTGGCTAGCTACCACCATCTTATCCAAGTCTGTCGTCATAACAGCAATGTTGCATTGTTGTATTTTGGCAGTTAGCCGACGTACGCACGGACGTAATAAAATCGCGGCGGGATTTTATCGCGCACTGGATTTTCAACTCTCGGTGTTAAGCCGAGCGTTGAGAATACAACCCGCTGGGACGCACTCTAGTCTCAGCGTGTTGAAAAAACACACTGTTGGATTTTCAACTCTCGACGCTGATTTTATTATTACGTCCGTGCGAACGTCGGCTTAGAGGTAAGATAGCCAGTTCTACTGTGGTTGAGGATTCCGAGTGAAGCTCGCTTCCACCTTCGGCCTGATCATCACTTACCATCAGGTGAGATGCAGGCTAAGAGTTTTCCCATAGTGGATAAAAAAATAAATAAATTACCTGTTGCATTATCCACAGAAAGTAATTCCGGGTAACGTTCCCAACGTTTAAAAATACACAAATATTTGAGTGATCAAACTATGCATATTTATCGACCGTCCACTAATAAACCATGAGAACGCATATCATTGCATTCATTATGCTTCTCCACCGGTAGCGTTTAGTTAAGCAGCATACCGTACATTCTTTTGTCAACAACCGTTGCTGATCAATGACCAAAGAGCATGAGTAAATATTTCACAGAGACTGAACCCCATACAATCGTGGTGCGATACACTTTTACTATGCTATCCGTTGCTCGCCGTTTCACTAGAAGTCAAGGGAAAAATTTTCCCAGACAGAAAGTATTCTATGTTTTCAAATAGTTTTCTGTAGTTTTATAAGTTATAATAAGCTCTCTGTGAATGTTTTTTGATCTAGTCGTTGGAGTGCCATAATAATTAATTATATAAACTGGAAACTGAAATAATTTTATTTCAATAAAACCATTTACTTTTAAATTGTCAAGGAGTCAGAAAATTGAGAGCTAGTAGCCTGTGTTCTAGAAATCTTTGTGCCTAATTTCACTCAAATCAGCTCAGTCATTTATGAGTGATTGAGTAACAAACATTTTTACAAATTTACACATTTATGACACTCGTAAGAATCGGTGGCAGTGTTGAAACCGTATAGTCGGTTTCACTACGTTTATCGTAACAAAAGAATCGATAGTATTCGGGCAATACTTTTTGAATCCCTTCCTAAATTGTGTACAGTCCTTTCACAGTTATTTTACCTCTGACAACAACGTAAGCAGTAACTTACTAGCAACTTTATTGCAATTAGAATAAGGATCAATTTGATATTGACAGTGATGCAAAATCAGAGGACAACTGTAGTGTACCTTTCACAGCGCGATATTTTTGGTTTCTGTTGTATAATTTACTCTGTGACCAAAGTATTGCATTCAAGAGCTAAACGTATATGTGCATACGATCTGTCTCATACAAGTACATTCGATGAATTTCTTCATACATATTTGTATGGAAACACACGGGAAGCAGTAAAGGGCGTGGCTGCGGAAGCATTTTGATTACGGAATAGATATTATAGATGCTGCTTGTAGTTGAAATGTTTTTATTATGAAATAGGTATAAGGTAGGTGCAGTATCCTCAAGTGTGATAATTATTACGATTTTAAAGGTTTATTTTGGTCTTAATATTTAACTGCAGATGTAAGTGGAGTAGGAAGTAGATATTATTATGTCTACTTTCTGCCGAAAATAAGAAACGATAATCGACATAAGAATTAGTGTAAGAATAATCAAAGAATCTACAAAAAAGCAACAATATCCATAATAAGCCTTAGATCCGCAAGGATTATCCCAGCTCTCTAGCGAAACTTAATTGTCGTGAGAAAAAATGAAAAGAAATGCGCAAAACGAAATTCAAATACAAACGAAATACAAACTCCTGAAAAGTACTTCAACTTGCTTCAAAAACGGTGAAGGAAAACATCGTGAGGAAATCTACCCGAGAGATATTTCTCGATGGCATGTAAAACCCAATCACAGGCCTATGGGCGGCATAAAAATCTGACATCAGGTTTGTCACTAACCACACGAAAAAGAAGAAGCATAAAAGGTAATCGAGAACCTCGTCCTTTTTGAAGTTGTCGATAAAAAAAAACATGGCTTGTTGCAGAAATAGCCACAGTATATAAAAATCTTTTAGAAGAACCTATTTTAAACGTTTTAGTTTCTTACGACTGTTCAACGAGACATTTTTATAACACAACTAAATGAGCGTAAAGCTGAAACTAATGATCCCTAATAAATACTTGGAGCGAAGTGCGGTGGATGCATCCATGCCACTTTAATGTTTTTATTGGTCATCGGAACCCATAATGAGTTCATCGTTAAATAGTTTAACAGATAATCTTATCGAAGAATTTATACCATTAATGAACATTGATTAAGAAAAAGATTCTTTTTATATCTAGAAATCTTTCTTCACTATAACTTGTCCCTTGCCGTCATGTTGGCACCATTGCTTTTCAAGCTTAGTTTCAATACCAATAGAGTTCAAAATGGCGACTGACAGAACAGTGCTTCCAATCACGTCACGGGATCTGGGGCCCAAGTCTGCTATTTTTATAAATTCGTTCCAATACGATCCCATTGTCATTTTGCTAAAAGTTCGTAATCTGCTAAATTCATAATGGTCGATCATTGGTCGGCCAATGGTCTCATAATAGAATTGTGTTATAATGGCATTATCATACAATACGACCAATGATACCGCCTAAGTCAGTCATTCATTTGTCATTAAGTACGAGATTACCAATAAGTGCCATTTCTTTCAATGGAGTGTCAGTGGCTGACCATTGGAAAGTCATAATGACGCCATTATATTAGTAGATTACCAAACTTGTCAAAATCAACAATTATGAGATCAATGATAGACCATTCTGACACTATTGTAATAGCAGACTTGAGGCCCAGTTATAATGAACGCACTGTAGGTACAGATCTCCAAGGATAAGGATATGCGCTTCGGGAGTCATCGTCTATAATCGGAAATATGAAAACGCAATGATGAGATCTAATATAGAGCTGTTATAACCGTGGAAGTACATACAATTTTTTTTTGTTAGTACGAAACTTTGAAGCATTACCTTCGTGGGAGGTTACTCTGTGGCGGGCCATTCGTGCAAATTCGGAAACGCGAAGATAACCGAAGCGCCAACTTTTTCTAGTTTACCTGTATGGGCATAACGAATTGAAAGGCGCGTAAACTTTGTCTACATAGGCAGATATTAGCACGCAAGCCAGTATTTTTTTTACAAATTCTGAGATGTTACCTGGTTTGCTAAAGGGCTCTTGGAGAAACTTCCCTTTAAAAAAAACGTTGTCCTTAAATTATATATGAGTAATTTATTTGCTTATTATGTACATGTACATCGGGACTATATATACATGAATTCCATCTTACCTATATACATAGTCCCGATATATAAATCAACAAACGCAACGTGTCATCTCACAGTATCTTCCCAAATGTTTACAAGCAGTTCTTAAGTCAACAACGACACGAATACACGATATTACTCAATCCGATCTTTGTTAGCAGAACTACTTAATGTTAGACCAGTGGGCGACCGAAACATCATATCTTTACTACTCTTATGTAACCCTGGTACACTCTCCGCAGCAGTCAAGTTTAGTTTTCAGATCAACATAATAATTTATGCTCTATTCCTTGTTAACGGGAAGAAATCGGTGTGCCTGTACCCAAAATAGTACTGAATTCTTTTTGCTGAAAGACAAAGCTCTTATACTTTAATGTAACCCTGGTACTTTAGCATCCTAGATCAGTTTTGAGCTAGTATTGAATCTAAGCATGAAGTTAGCAAGTAATCCTCAATTATGGAGCAGAAAGCAATCAAACTTTTTATTTGGGTCATTTTTTTAAGTATTTTAAAAGCTTTATTTAAGATAGTTAGATACCTTATTATTTTACATAATTCTTGAAACTTTCCAATGTTTTCCCCTGAAAGGAGAGTTAATACTAAAACTAAACTTATTTACGCCCTGTTTAGTACTAGAACAAGCTTTCTCTCAGTTAAGGTGCTAATTTAAATATTTATGACATTTTAAATCCTTCTTAGGATATGTAGAGCTAAGTTTAGTAGTAACTTTCAAAATGTAAAACACTAAACTGATTTTGCTTGAATGAATACCTATTAGAAAAAATAATGACGTTAGTTAAGTTATTACGTAACATTTTATCTCCTTCGAATAATTTTTAAATAGTTAAAGATCATTAACCTTTTAATGAGCACAACTAAAATAGGCATCAGTATTCAATCTAAATAAGAACTATAGTGGCCAAGTGGTAACCGCGACTTACGAGTTGTAAGGTCGTAGGTTCGAACCCTGACAGGCTCTTTACTTTGTGTAAATTATTTCATCACCACTGCTCTCAAAACGGTGCTGAAAAACATCGTGAGGAAACCGGCATGTCCTAGAACCAAAAATTCGAAGACATGTGACATCCAGCAACCCGCACTGGGCTCTTCACATTTACAATATTAGTATGGATTCTGTTTGTTCTAGATTCATCTTCGAACGATCAATTATTCTCTCAAATCTTCTTAATGATTTTGAGCATAGAACTATCGAAAATTCTATTCAACCATTTCGTCTTCTCCACTTAGCTGCACAAACCAACGTCCAATTCAAAACTAAAATAAACCTCACTTCAAAATCAAAGCCCAGTTATCTTCACAGTGGATCAGCAGAATTCCCCAGCCCGTCATGTCGCCTAGATCCCCGCGGCCGCAGATAAGCTGCGCCCGCGCACTATCCGCGCCGATCTTTTGTACGAAAGCAGGTCATTCACCTCAGAACCGGATATCGATGGAATTTGGATAGTGATAAGATTTCTTAGTGAGTTAGGTACTTATCTTAGACTATTTACTGCTGGATTGTAATTAGAGGAAAGGTGGTGAATTGTAGTTGAGATAGAACGGTACTTGGAGACATCGAAATGCGAAACTGTCAAAATGAGTACATGCCTCAAAAAATGTATACATTGGCAAGAATTATTCGGATTCCTTTTCTCCTCATCATCATTATCATCAGCCTAAAATGTTCCCACTGCTGGGACACAGGCCTCCTCTCTGTGAGAGGGAGTGGGCCGTAATCCACCGAGCGGGCCCAGTGCGGTTTGGTAGATGTCACATGTCTTCGAATTTTCGGTTCTAGGATATGCCGATTTCCTCACGATGTTTTCCTTCACCGTTTTGAGAGCGGTGGTGATGAAATAATTCAAAGTAAAGCGCCTGCCTGGGTTCGAACCTATGACGATACAACTCGTAAGTCGCGGCCGTTACCACTGGGCCACCACTGCTGTCCACCGATTTTTATTTCTCCTGACCAAGTCTTTGCTCCTGATAAAGGTTATTTTGTTTATATGTATGTAACTATCTATTGATATTTATTCTTGTGTTTTAAAGCTATTTTTGAGTTATTCGTACTTTCACCCATGGATGTAGATCCTTGTCTGAAATGATCTTTTGAGGATGAATTACATCTTTGTGTCTGTGAGGATTAAGAAGTACTTAAGTACCTACCTATTTTATCAATGGCTTTACTGATTATAATGGTAGCGCCTTCCCTTGTGCATCTGTGTTTAGTCAACTGCCTCTCTTTACCTCGTCCAGGTTTTCCGAAGGTTCGTAACTAAATAGATCTAAGAGTCGGTCACCAATCTTGCCAATTAAGATAAATCCATCATTTGGACCAATTTGGAGTTTTAAAGCCGCCCAATGGCCACTGACTTGTCGAGAAATACCTCTCAAGCATGCCGGTTTCCTCACGATGTTTTCCTTCACCGTATTTGAAGCAAGTGATGAATACGTACATGAATCCGAAAAGTCAGAGGTGCGTGACTTGGGTTCGAACTCGAGACCTATGACTTGGTAGTCTGATGGTCACACCACTAGACTATCACTGCAATGGGTAGCTCGTCATCCGATAAGGACCAAGCCCGGGTCGACGGCGCGTTGTGTTCCACGCGCGCCTCAAAGAGATTTCAGCAGAATTGACGGGGTCCGCTAGGGCCAATGCCTGCCGGGGCTGCGAAGAAAACCGATAGGTAAATCGTGGTCCCCGGCAACATTGCAACCGAAGGAACACGGGTGGGTTTTAGTCAGTAAGAGTCTGACACGCCCTCCCGCTCCGCCCAGACCGGGAGAAGTTATTTGATAATATCCCACCAAAAAAAAAAAAAGGCTATTACTGTCTTCGGCTTTGTGCCTGGCTTTCCAGAAGTTCGTAACTAAATAGATCTATCATTTGGACCAATTTCTATTTCGAATTCTCTCCAGTTTCATATGAACTCATGACAGGCTAAGAATTTATATTCCTGTTATGTTCATTATTACATCTACCTGAACTTTGATCTGCGATCTAGACCAGTCATGTGAACATATTACATATTTAAACTGCAGAGCTGATATAATAGCAGTAGTATCTACTAAGTGTTGCACAAATGTTACCTCTCATCAGAGGTATTTGCGTAAGCGCACTCCTCTGAAGTGAATGCCAGATCAGTTGTTTATTATTATAACTATGTGTTGCATAGTTTTAATTGTAATGGATTAATGGAATGGCTTGTTTTTGTGGAATGTTTTTCATGGTTATCGGAGGACCAGCTTCTGCCCGTGACTTTGTCCGCGTGGAATTTCGGCCCTCGATTCATCGCATCGAATCCCATCGCCCGCCCGCGCATTTAATTAATTTATGCTTAGCGTTATTTTTGACTTTTTGAAGTGAAAACTTCTTTAGACGCGTTGGGCATTTTTGAGATGGGACTAAACCATTGATTTCGTGACACTGTAACGCAATTTACCAACACCGTGGAGTAAAAGACATCAACGCGTTGATTACCGCGGTGCCGATTTTTTTTCAAATTTTCACTTCTGTCGGCACTCCCGGAGTGCTACTGTTTTTTATTATTGCTCAGCTCCTAAGTGTCTTAGCTTGATGTTAAATAGCCTAGCCTTCCTCGAGAATCGGGCTATCAAACGCAATATTTAAAAAAAATACAATTCTTCCCCTGCGACCTATTTCAAAACGACCGAACGTTCGTTCGAACAATTTGTTCGGTGAACTTAAACGCCGTCGCGCCGACAGATGGCGATTTTATGAACAAAAAGTGACATTTGCACACGACCGATCGCGTAGGTATTAGCACGACGATCTCTTTTAAATAGGACGCGGCCTTCAGATTTATTACTAGTATAGATGATGTATAAGTTCTAATGTCCACCTAACTTATAGAATTTTCAAGATCGAATCGAAACCACTATATCTGTACAGCGATCTTTTGACGCGTGGCCAGAATCGGAACTAAAGCCGCCATCTTGTTTTTCAATACATTTCACTAAACAATTGCACTAAATGTTTACCAACAGCGCCACCCTGTGCACATCACATCAACATCATTTGAGCGCCAAACGGTCGTATAGAAACGGAAGACACGAAAGACAAAGTGACAGCTTATATAGTGCGTTCATTATAACTCGTCCCGTGACGCGATTGGTAGCACTGTTCCGTCAGTCGCCATTTTTAACTCTATCAATATTGAAATTAAGCTTGACAAGCAATGGTGCCAACATGACGGCAAGGGACAAGAGTGAACGGTTTCTATAAAGATTTCTACGGCGTGATGTCAAAAATGAAGAAAAGACATGTCACGTTGGATGGAAAAAGATGGCTATTCCTCGTAGAATAGAGATAGAAGTGGTTAGCTATGTGTGCAGGAATATTGATTTTTAGAAAAAAAACATTGGTACTGCATCGAACCTAAACAAATTGGATACCTACTTACTTCCCATTTGTTACAATTTAATCGAAGAAGCGAAATATAAGGGGAAGTGGTGTGAACCTAGCTAATATTACGATATATTTTTCATAGTAAGTAATCTTCTAGCGACCTCAGACGGAGCTATAATATATATTTCTATTACGTCATCAAAACATGTGGATATACAAGATGTATTACATATTAAACCGCAGACCAAATGAGGGCAAAAATATATAGTTTAATATAGCTACCGTGTGTGATGACTTGCCATAATATAATATAGCACAGTATATTAATATATATTATAGCTATAACGTGTTTCCTGCTCCGATGAAACTTCTTCTACACAATTAAAACGTACTTATTTACTACAGAACCTACAAACACACACCCTCACAATAAAAAACTCACACACACACACACATAAAAAAACTTTCTATCCTTCCAAAAGACAAAGCATTTCACAATTTCTTGGCACCACCTTAAAGCAAAGGGTTCAAACCGGTCGACCTTGGTGGAAGGACGCTTGGCCTCCTCACTCGCCCATACTTTTTTCCCCATAAAAATTGCCCATAAAACGGTGAGCGATCCTACACAGAGTAATAAAAGAATCAGAGGTGATACCGTCATCAATTTTTATTTTTATGAACTGTAAATTATGTTGTAAAAATATACGTGCAATGATTTTTAAATTATTTTTGTTTATCGTTCTTTTTTGTGTTATTCGAATTATTTCGTAATGAAAGCTCGTGTTTATGGTTATAGGATTTTTATTGAGTTGCTTGTGAGTTGTGAGTTATTGAGATCAGAAAATATCTAGTATAAGAGTGTGTGTGTGTTTTGTCTGTGTGTGTTTTTGAAACAGTGTTACAATAAATCATATAAGTCAAGTGAGTAAAAGTCAGTGATGGCAATTCCATCATCGGAGAATTATGAATGTTTATACACTTTGGAATTATCGCTCCTAATAATTGTGTTACGAAAAATGTATATGATGACAACCACAGATTAATACAGATAGTTCACTTCGAAACATCATTTAAATAAAAACGTGTGGCACTCGGGGACTACCGCGGTAAAGCTATTGGAATAGCATTTGTAACCTCCATACTTCCTATTTGTCAACGCTACACTTAAGATGATGACGTGTTGACATAAAACAAAAAATACGTTCCCATGACAACATCACGTTGCCATGGGAACCGTCATTACATGGTTGGTGGAGTGTGGGGTGTTAGGTTTTATTTTCGTTACGTTACGGAATTTCTTGATTCGGTCGCCGCGCTCAAAGCCCGCGATAAAAGCTACGCAATAGCTTAAAAGCTACTCTTGCTACGACACAATTAAGTGCAATTCGGGTCATACAGCGCTAATTACCTGCAGTTAAATTCACCTAGAAGTTGCGTCTCTTTCTATCGCGTAACTCTTAAATCTTCTGTCTTCGTTACGCTCACTCAATTAGCCCAACAAGATGAGCCCGCCGCATACTTGTAGCTTCATACCTAAAATGCGGAGTGCGTTTTCTGTACCATTCTGTGCTACTACCACAAAATAATGACTAAAATATATTCATTTGTTTTAATGTATTATTGTGCTTATTGCATAGCATGTTTCTCGCTATGAAACACCAACAAACATACAGCGTATAAGTAGAAAAAATAACAATTAGACATCCTTAAAACCGTTTGAAATAGGAAATAGGGCCCAGAAATATAAAATGCCCTCTTAGTTCTCTTGTAATTACTATTATTATCATCTTGTCACCTCTGAACCTTAACTACTCTGTACAAGTGAGAGTGGTTCTCATGTCAATACGTTTTTGTATCGTCGCGGCGAACAACCGCGTTATGTGCCCGCTCTTATCGCGAGTGCGTCCCATTGTAACATGGGACGGTTGGGCCATGGGCCAAGTATGGTGGATATATTTTTGCGAGAGTTTTGTTCGTGCTTTCTTTAGGACTTTTGACAGTAGGAAAAATAGAGGGTTATTGTTTATTATTATTTATTTATTTACCGAGTCTATGAGAAAAAGTACTTGGGACCTTAATGCTGAAAGTTGGTTGAGTCTGACATTCAACATGCATAATCAGCCTATAATGTTCCCACTGCTGGGACACAGGCCTCCCCTCTGTGAGAGGGAGTGGGCCGTAATCCACACAGTGCGGGTTGTTAGATGTCACATGTCTTTGAATTTTTGGTTCTAGGATATGGCGGTTTCCTTACGATGTTTTCCTTCACCGTTTTGAGAGCAGTGGTGATGAAATAATTTACACAAAGCCGTTCGTCACCACTGGGCCTCAACTGCTCAATATGCTTCAACGTGGTTCTCTTCAAAATATGATGCCGTTTTATGACTTGAAATATTAAATCTAACTAAATACTGTGGTATTTACAGATTACTCAGATCAGACAGTTACCTTTTTTTTTGTTCCGGGGTGGAAAATCCTCATGGATGTCCTCCGCCCTGGGACGGGCGAAGGGGTCTGTCAGACTCCTACTGACTAAAAACCACCTCGGTGTTCCCTTCCCACACTTGGACCGGGGATCATGAGATCTAGTGGGCCTTCCATGATCCCCGACTGGTGCCGACCCGCTTTTGCGGGCCACTTCATGCCCGCGGGGGGAGTGAGGTGAGACTTCCCCCGCGACGTCAAATAAGAGCGCGCGTGGAACACTACGCGCCGCCACCTTTGGTCCTGCTGAATGGAGGGCGGACCGCCGGACCTGTTTATCAGACAGTTACCTAGCCCAACTTTCCTATGCTCAATACCCTACTACATCATGTCGATTTCATAAAACATAGCTTTTTCTTAGCATTCACCTGCATTTTGTAACAAGTTATTTCACCTTTCCAAACCTACCTCAATTTAAAAAAAACCCGTCAGTCTTTCAAAAAGCCAGCCTCATAAAAAGCCGGCGCTCGCAGGGTTAATACTCGACCTCTAATTACGTCAGAGCATTACAAGGGTTACGTGGTAATGACTTCGCGTGACATTTCACCATTTCACCTTTTTTCCGTTCAATTTAATGGCGGACAAGTCATGGTCAGTATTGATTGGGTAGGGTTGTCCCTCACATCAAAATTGTCAAGTACGCCGAAGAATATTTTGAATTAAACTTCGAATCGGTTTCGAAATCTCAAAGATCTGTTCAATTTGATCCATTGATTGACAAATGTCCACAATAATTCTATTTTGTTGAGGTTTTTTTGGTTGTCTGATTTTGTATTGAACTTAAGCCTTACCTTTGGCACAGAATTAAGCATTATCTACGGTAATCATGAAATAATTACCTACGGCCGCTCGGTAGATAAACCTTCCGCGTCCCGTGCGTAACTGCTGCTCACTCGAAATTGTTGCGTACTGATATACACTGAGTTTTTGAAGCACGTCGTTTCGACCGTTTTCTATGAAGATAAAATACTGTACTTATTTATACTGTGCTTTTGGATAGCTCTGAGTTTGGTTCAGTGTTTCTTCTCAGAGTAGTTAGATAGGAAACATCGACCTCATCTAGTTGAAATAATATTGTTGATGTGTAAAAGTGTTTGATACATACAGACTTATAGAAATAAATAGCAATTTATCATCATTTAATCAACCAATCATCAAGAGGAGATTCGACATCAGATTTGCTAATGAAAGATTTTATAGTGTGTTATGCCATAATGTGTTATGCCATTTCAGTCTGCTGGACTTCTTAAATAATGGTTAATATTTCCACCACGAAATAAGATATTCTCTAATTACCTATTGCTCGTGCTGACTCGAAAGCAAAAAGACTTAAAAATATATAAGTGTAAAAAAGTACAAAAGCAATACTTCTAAATATAACTCCATAGGTTTAGGTAGAATAAAGGTAAACAAAAAAAAAACACGTGACGAGACAGCTGTCAAGTAACCGACTAAACGTAATACCTGTCACTTCAGTTGTCATTCTATATAACAGTTGTACCCTTCAATTTAGCAACGTTATAATTCGTTGACGTTTAGAGTTTGGACTCTTTACAATAGACAGATTAAAAATATTATATTTTTATTATAAATCTAACAAATAAATTTTGCTCAACCAGTTACATTTACGAAGAGTAGTTTATGAATAAATGATAAAGTTTAACATGCATTATTAAAAGAGGAAAGTAGGTATTGTAAAATATTAAAATAAATTTAATTTGGTTTTATCGTATTTTTAAACAAGAAAGTGGTGCCGATTCCCTTGTTCACAAACTAAACTAAATTTAAGTTCAGTGCATCTTTTTCTTTCTATTTCATTAAGAAAAGGACAGAAGATAAATTTTAGTTTAGTCCTGTCAAATTAATCATCGCCTGTCACTCTCCATACAAGTTTAGACGTGATTAAAAACTTGCCGACTAAAATTACGTCAATTTACGTCAAGCGCTGATTAACTTGATAGGACTATACTAAAATTTATCTTCTGTCCTTTTTTTAATGAAATAGAAAGAAAAAGATGCACTGAACTTAAATTTAGTTTAGTATGTGAACAAGGGAATCGGCACCACAGTCATCTAAAAAACCCTTTTTACGAACATAGTGATATGCATGTTAGCAACCCTAACACAATTGAGTTTGTATATGTCGTAAAACTGTTTTACTTTTTGTCCAGTCCAGTGTCTGGATATAAAAGAATGTATAGAGAAGCAGCTGCGTCTCATTTCGCGTAATTTGTTAAAGGTAATTGCACGTCAATGTCCATCGCTCCTTTTATATAAAAGACTTTAATAAAGACTGTCTATCAATAGGTTTTAAATGAGCCAGCATTGACCATTGTAAAAGAGTAAAAGAAAATTGTATTGTGTGTGTGTGTTTTTGTACCGGGAAATTACTATTACCCTGCCTATTTCTGCATCCAAAGGGGTTGTCGGTATAACTACTTGCAAGCACAATTAGTCTTTCAGAATATTCACGAATTTGGTTTGGCCAGTGTCTACTTTTAGGAAAAGACTAGCAGCCTGCCATAGGTTTAACCAGATTTTCTACAATTCAGACCGGTTTTTTTTTAAATTAAGGCAATAATATAGGTAAATGTAACAAGAATGTAATATACATGTAAGAAATAATTAAGAATGATATAATGATAATATCATTATCATGATGCTGCTAGTGCCATCTGTTGTCGAGTAGAAACATTACGATTTTTGCTTTTTTTTAACAATGTTTAGGATAATATAATATGGCCCAGTATCGTATGTAAACCACCGCTACTGCACGTTTTCACGCGTTTTTCAATGTGACCCTGTTGGTGGATTTTCTGCTTTCGGCGCTGATCCAAGTGTGGAAAATCCAACGTACCGGAAGACGTAATGTTGGAAGGCCTTTCACAAGGTGGATTGATGACCTTGTGAAGGCCGCAGGAATCCGCTGGATGTGGGAAGCACAGAGCCGGTCGAAGTTGCGGTGCTTAGGAGGCCTATGTCCAGTAGTGGACGTCTTTCGAACGATGATGATGTTTACATTTGCATGAAATGCTCGCATAACTAAAATTATATCTCCTTTACCTTTCAGGTTGGTTCTCAGCGTGCGGCTGCCGAGGCGGGGCGCTGGCGGCGCCGCGGGGCTCCATTGCGGCCCTGCTGCGGGCGCGGGCCTTCGCCCTGGTGTCACCGCGCGCCATTTCCGCGTACCGAGCGCGGCCGGCCTCCGGTGAGTTACTAACTGCCTTACTTTAAAAGTAGAACGTTTTGTGAGATGGCTGCTCCAAGAAAGTTTTAGAAGGTTAGAAGGTGGAATGTCAGAGACAGGACATTTTCATCGTTGTCTCTATGAATGGCAGAATAACAATGCATTAACTTCGTGGTCGCAAGTGTCGAGAGGTGGCATAGGAAGTCGTCATCTCCTTCAGCGGAGCAGTAATGCTCGCAAAGGAGGAGGCCGAACGCGTGAGGGACAGACAAATTTCGCGCCCTCATGCCCCTACCCGCCGCAGGAGACGCCCGGGGTGTCAGGAATCTCAGGCCGATTCCCGGCCACCGTAGGCGCGGGCTTGCGGAGGGTGAGCAATGGATAGCTCGCCGTCCGATAAGGACCAGGCCCGGGTCGACGGCGCGTTGTATTCCACGCGCGCCTCAAAGAGATGTCAGCAGAACTGACGGGGTCCCCTAGGGCCGATGCCTGCCGGGGTCGCGGGAAAGTCCGAAAGGAATACCGTGGCCCCTGGCAATACAGGCAACTGAAGGAACACGGGTAGGTTTTAGTCAGTAAGGGTCTTACACGCCCTCCCGCTCCACCCAGAGTGGGAGAAGTTGTTTGATAATTTTCTACACAAAAAAAAAAATAAGATTGTTACGCATAAAACTGTCAAAACTCTTGAGAGTCGGTAGACGGTAGGCGCAGTAAGATGGGTCAAAGACTTACAGAACAGATCTAGGCTGTATGTGAGAGGCAAAAGACGTAGTTATGATTGTGCAAATTGAAAAAGCCATAAAAATTGGGGGTAATTCCAAGTAAACCACTATATAATACATTAAATAAAAAAAAAAGAAGAAACTGCACAATACTGTGTTCTGCCATTCACTCTGCGTGTGCTGAGATTCAGCTGTGTGTGCACTGAGAACAAAAACCTAAAGGGCCTGCTACACGGCTGCCAACCGCGTTCCCGACAGAGGTGACCTTGGTTGGCGACAGGCAGAGCTGTTTGAAATTTGGTCGTAAACCACCAACTACACGGTTGTAAACCACCAAGGTCATCTCTGTTGGGACGCGGTTGACGATCGTTTAGTACACTTTAGTTTCACGATTCCTTTTGTTCCGTTTTAAATATTACCCGTACGACAGATTCCCGTATACTTCCATAGAGCGTACCTACTCTGACATGTCAATCCATTATTTCGAGGCAGTTACATATCCTATATTATTTTTTATTTTTTTATAGTATGTAGAAGGAAATATGAGCACATAGAAAACACTGTATTTTAATTATATTATGTATGGTTTAAAAAAGTTTTAAAAGCCCTTTTCACGGGATTGATACGTCAGTACTACATACTTTACGACAGTGCAATATATTAACCCCTATGAACCCCTGGTACCCACAGAGAGCGGGCGCGTAGGAGCGCAGTACGAGCGGGCGGCGGCGCGACCTGGTACGCCGCTGCGGCTGGCAGGCGTGTTCGCAGACGGCAGCAAGGCGAAGGCGCCGAAATACGCACAGCTGATCGATCCGCAGGGGAACGTGAGTACATTACATAACATCACGCCTTGTTTCCCCAAAGGTTTGGGCAAAGGTGTCCCTGTAGCAGGTACACCCACAGTTATGTTTAAGTCCCATGTAATAGGGGGCGAGCCTATTGCCATCAACCGGGCACAAATCCAGACTCCGGGCTGCTACTGAGAAATTTCAGATAGAAAAACCCAATAACACTTTGTCCGACCCGGGAATCGAACCCAGGACCTCATGCTCAGCAGTAGCAGTAGCGACAGGTGAGTACCTAGCTTTATAGCTGAGCGAGAGCAGGGTGGCCACCTATCGGGACTTTGCCCCGCGTTGTCATTTGTCCGGACATTCCGAAATAAAAGGATTTCTTTAAAACAAAATGTTTTTTAAGTGAAAACTTTTTTAGACGCGGTGGCGTTTTTGAGATAGGACTAAACCATTGATTTCGCGACCTGTTACCGACACTGTGGAGTAAAAGACATCAACGCATTGATTACTGAGGTGCCGATTTTTTTTTCAAGTTTTCACTTCTGTCGGCACTCCCGGAGTGACACTGTTTTTTTTTTAGATTTAAGTGCAGTGATAGCCTAGTGGTGTGACCGTCAGACTGCCAAGTCATAGGTCTCAAATTCGAACCCAAGGCACGCATCTCTGACTTTTCGGATTCATGTGTGTATTGTATAATTACCTATCACTTGCTTCAAAAACGGTGAAGGAAAACATCGTGAGGAAACCGGCATGCCTGAAAGATATTTCTCGACGGCATGTGAAGCCAAGTCAGAGGCCCATGGGCTTTAAAATAACTCTGACTCTGATTCTGTTAATAATAATTGATAAATGATTACTGAAAAAAAGAAAGATTAAAAATTAAATGTCCGGCTTTTTGTCAGGATTTTTCTTAATGCGGAACTTTCCTTTCTCGAATGTTAATTTTCTGCAGTTTCTGTTATAAGATTTATTGTTGTTAGTCAATTAAAAACGGTTTTACGGTAGAATATATTTCACATTGTGTTGTCATTTGATAATTATAAAATGAAGACCAAACAATGGAAAACGACTCAACAATAATGTTCTTACAAAACGAAAGGGAAATAAATCCTTAACTAACTCCCAATTTCTAAAAAGCTAATAACACAAAAATAAGCTGAAAGATTTTAAAACTCATTTCGAGTGATTTTATTGGCTATTGTTATTTCCGTCAGCCAATCACAACCCGCAGTTTAAAAGTGTTTGACAATCTTGCAGCAATTTTTTTATTTCATTGGCCGTTCAGAAAACGGGTGTAAATCTTCCTTAGATGTTCCATCTTCATTTAAAAGTCAACTTCTTTTGTTTACCAGTTTTACCACAGATAAAATAATGCCCTTCTTAAAAGGAATGTTCTCGTTTTAAACCCGGCAGTTCTTTGGCTCGTCACGTCCGCCACGACCTTTCCTCCTGATATTTATGGCAGCCTAGTACCTAGTACTCGGGACTTCCTAAGTCTAGACTTTAGTGAAAGCGAACTAAATAGTCCGTAGTTACTGGTGCCGATTCCTTTGTTCACAAACTAAACTAAATTTAAATTCAGTGTATCTTTTTCTTTCTATTTCATTAAGAAAAGGACAGAAGATAAATTTTAGTTAAGTCCTGTCAAATTAATCAGCGCCTGTCACTACTCTATACAAGTTTAGATGTGATTAAAAACTTGCCTACTAAAATTACGTCAGTTTACGTCAAGCGCTGATTAATTTGACAGGACTAAACTAAAATTTATCTTCTGCCCTTTTCTTAATGAAATGAAAAAGATGCACTGAATTTAAATTTAGTTTAGTTTGTGAACAAGGGAATCGGCACCACTGTTGTATATTTTTTTGGAGTAATAAATATTGCCCTGAAAAGGTTACTAGAAATTAAAATTTTATCTTCTTAAATCGAAATCGCCTGTGAGCAATATACAGGGTCAAATGAAATTAGCGAAACTTCGCAGGCGTGATGGCTGTCGATATGTAAACATGATAAAACAATCTGCCTAGTCTTTTCCTAACTATGTTGGGGTCGGCTTCCAGTCTAACCGTATGCAGCTGAATACCAGAATTTTACATGGAGCGACTGCCTATATGACCTCTGAAACCCAGTAACTGGGTAACAGGATACCCCTTGGTAAGACTGGTTGTCAGACTTTCAGACTTCTGACGACCCGTAACGACTGTCAAAGATGTACGAATGACAGCTGGGACCAACGGCTTAACGTACTTTCCGAGGCACGGAGGAGTCTTGGTATGTTAAGATGGTCACCCATGCACAGACCAACCCCGACAAGCTTAGCTTAACCTGATGGAACCGTGCGGCTGTTATTACTTATTGACTTGACTAACATCTTGAGCTGATCACCGTGCTTGATTTCTGACTAATATGGCACTCTGTGTTGGTCCTCCTTCAGATGCCGAAGATATAATACCTGGATACCAACTTTTTAGATGTGACTGCGACCCACCATCGCGAGGTGCTGTTTCAAATAACATGCAATTAGATCTACCAATCCATTTACCTTTCACACAAAACCTCTATTTAATAACCCTAACGGCAAATCAAATTAAGTTCCACTATATCAAATGACCCAGAACAATAAATACTATTAAGATTAAGACTTAGCCTAATGCCATCTAGTGGCATTAAAGATAAACAATTGCGCATTAATCCGTTAAAATTTAAATCAATTGTGTACAGAATTACGACCACGAAGGATTATATTTATGAGGATTAATGCACCAATTGAATCTGTGACAAAATATAATTAGCACACAATACAGTAATAGGTAACACTGGTTTTAAAGCTGTCTTCTTAAAACGAATAGACGGACAGGAGCTACATCGATTTTATAGTCAGGCCGCGTAATGAGTCTTGTGGGGTAAGGGACAAGCGGATAGCGATTTAAAGTGTACTCTACGAGTGACAATAAGTCATTCATATTCCCTGGACACTCTCGATAGTATTTTCTCTACTGCCAAACTTGCTGTCTAAAGGCATAATTCAAAACAACGCCGCACGCAGCATTGCTTCCGCGGCATTGCTGCCGCGACACTACTGGTTCCCATACATTTTCTATAGGTTTTTATGAGCTGACATTCCGAGCACGGCAGCAATGCTGCGCATCATTGCTGCGATGGAATTGTCGCCCTGGTTTTGCGGTAGACCTATTGGGCTACGATGAACGCCTGCACTGTTTGTGCAGGCGTACACCGTAGGCGCGGGCTTGCGGACGGTGAGCAATGGGTAGCTCACCGTCCGATAAGGACCAGGCCCAGCTCGATGGCGCGTGCCACGTTTCACGCGCGCCTCAAAGAGATATCAGCACAATTAAAGGGGTCCGATAGGCCCAATGCCTGCCGGGGTTGCGGTTTTGTCCGAAAGGGTTACCGTAGCCCCCGGCAACATGGCAACTGAAGGAACACGGGTGGGTTTTAGTCAGTAAGAGTTTGACACGCCCTCTTGCTTCACCCAGAGCGGGAGATTTGATAATTTATCACCCAAAAACAGCCCAAAAAGCAGTGCCGCGGCAGCAATGCCGCGTGCGGCATTGTTCGGAATCATAATATCTAAAATATAATAGAACGAAACAAGCCTTAAAAAAATTGAAAATAATTAAATTTTAAAATATCAGAACATCAGTTTGTGGGTCAGGCGTACGGATTAACTGGTGTAATCCCAACTCATGGATAGCCACAACCGAGTCTCCGTACCCTGCATTCGCCAACTTCCCCATATTTGGCGTGGCCGCCAATAAAATTCTCTGTAGAGGGTTTATAGCTTATTTTATGGAGTAGAGGGTATTTGAGACCGGAACAAAAACCTCGTAAAAAGAATATAGGAACCAGAGCAGTACCTCGTGTAGTTCGGAACAGTTGAAACGTTTCCGTTTGGTCGACTTTTATGATTTCCGCAGGAAGCAGCTGGCAGTATTTCGTCTTCCTTAGACACATACAGGATATTATTGAAGGCAACATTACGAGTGTGTACCAATAGGGTTAGGCTATTTGGCAGAATCTTGATATTCCGAAACTTATTTGGCATAACACACTTGGCATAATCTTCTTTACACTAATGTTTTTATGGCATAAAAATAATTTTGTATAATTATTGTTTGGCCGAATGTTTATAAGTCCTAATTTACAATGGCATACTTTTCAGATGACAGAATATTATTTGGAATAATTTTAGTAGGCATATTACCATTACCGAATCGCTGCAAACCCGACTGCACGTAGTCTTGTCTGCTCTACCAGTAGAGTGTAATTTAAGCTCGCGTAGGAGCGGAGAGGCTAGGCGGCCCGCGAGTTGAGGAGCAGGTGGTCTCAACGCTCGCCGCCGCGGCTGAGGCTGGCCGGCGAAGATTGTATAATTTGTCATTTTGGACTGGGTGAAATAGGTTAGGTTAGAACTGTGACCAACAGCGCGCAAGGAGAGCGAAATGTGTGCGAACTGTATGTTTAATATCAAAGGGGTTGCCATGACATGGCTCTTATAATAAGGATTGTGGATACGCCACTGTCTTTAAACGCCTCGGCAGTTGCCATGTTGCCGAGGGCCACGATCTCCCTTTCGCACTGGACTCCCCAGCAGGCATCGGCCCTAGTGGACCCCATCAGTTCCGCTGACATCTCTTTAAGGCGCGCGTAGAACACAACGCGCTGTTGACATCCTGACGGACAATATTTTTTTGTCATCTTCCCTATTTATCAAACGTTATTTTATCGAGTGTCTCATCTACCTTAGACCACACCCCACACGCGTTCTCCATACAAGAACATACTAGTGCTTTATAGCAAAACTAATATCTATTAATCAAGTCGATAGGACACGTACTTTGAAAAAAAAGGCACGGGTTGAAGTTCTGAACGAAGGGCTTCGACAAACTTACGATTAATCGTTCACAATCGATTGATGTGACGGTTTGTCGAATATAATTATGTTTGCCATTATTTTTGTTGAGATCGACACTGTAGATGTTGCGAATGAATGTTGACAAGATTAAATATTTTGTTGGGAGAAGTGGTCATAATGAAGAAGGCATGAAATATATGCATGTCAGAGTGGAAGGGCTCGGGGATCCTAAATGATAACGATCAGACATCTTGTAAGCTCTTTTTGTCACTCATAATCATAACCAACAATGATTTACACAACTTAATTTTACTGATCGCTCTTCGTTTTTTTTTAATGGCATCTTGCAGGTCAACCTAGGAGGTTGTCAGCTGCTTAACCGGACTTTCCTGTGACTGCCTCATTAAATTAAGGCCTCCAGCCAGGGTATAAAGCTTAGAAACTAAGCGACCACACGCTAAAGGCATCCTGTGGGGTACGGACCTCGGCTTAAGGCGTCGCTGGGGGAGGACAGCAAGGGACAGGCTGGATCAGATTAAGATCGCTCTGCAACGAGAGCGAGCCTATTTATACTTTTAAACAACTGTCAACATCAAACAGCAACGACATCCGATGACTTTTAATAAACAATAAAGTGTAATTCAGGTCGCACAGTGCTAATTACCTACAGTTATATTCACCTAGAAATTGCCTCTCTTTCTATCGCGTGACTCTTATATCTTCTGACTACGTCACGCCCACTGAATTCGACAAGTCGAGCCCGCCGCGTAATATACTTGTAGCTTCATACTTAAAATACAGAGTGAGCCATCTGTGTTCATCTGTGTCACTACATAGATTGGTCATAATACTATTGCACCTGTTATTATCTTACGGCGAGATGTTCCGCCCACACTAACATTACTGTTGATGATATTATGGGTCTATGTAGGGTTTGTTACAATTCCTTATGGAAGGGAATGAAGGCAGGTCCTTGTAATGCTGTAATGTTAATAGGCCGGGCCTTGTTTCTATTGAATTATTAAAGTGACGTAGGTAATTATACTTTATGTTTTAGGCCGCGCGCATTTTGGATGGGTTTTCGTACGAATTTCACTCGTGCGTACACGTACGATCATGGTCGTACGAATTGCGTGCGCACACGGGATACCTACGCTTTTCTCCGATAAATAGAACAAATCCCAACAAGATTGTTTTTTGGACGGCGGAACTATACGGACGATTAAGCCAATGTTCGCATGGACGTAATAAATTCGCGGCGATTTTTTTCGTGCACTTAATTTTCAACGCTCTGCTTAGCGCTGAGAGCTGAAAATAATAGTGTGTTTTTTCAACGTGCTGGGACGGAAGTGCATTCCAGCGCGTTGGATTTTCAACGCTCGGCTTAACGCCGAGAGTTGAAAATCCAGTGCGCGATAAAATCCCGCTGCGATATTTTTACGTCCGTGCGAACATGGGCTAAGTCGCATACGTTTTTGTTTCAAATAATCTTTAAAAAGACATGATTTTAGAATAAAAAATAAATCGAGCGAAAGTGTTCCAACTACGTAACTGTCTTATATTCGGAAAGAAAAAGATCCAATAAATCATATACTAAAGTTCCATTTTGATTGTATGCGTGACTTTTACAGAATATTAATGCAAAATATCATACAATTTAGGGAGCCTTCTCTTAAATATTTCTTACCGTGTGACCAGTTCAATTAAAATTGTCTCAATTGCTTTTAGTTAATAACTGATGTTATATGGTCGATTTGCTTCTTATGGCGTTTATTTAAGAATTTAATTAAGCAAGCCAGTCTTGTTAATCACATTTGTATGTATTTTTCAATTCCTTTCTTGTCAATAAAAAAAGCAACATGTATGTTTTTTATCAACCATAATCACGAATATGTTTCCCAAACGTGATGCAAACGATATTGGGCAAAACCTATTTTCAGAATTGTCCATTAACTAAATTAATCTACCTTGCCTTTTTTCAAATATGTTGTGGTCGGCTTCCAGTCTAACCGGATGCAGCTCATTACCAGTATTTCACATGAGGCGACTGCCTATCTGACCTCCATTACCCAGTTACTGGGTAAGACTGGTTGTCAGACTTTCGGGCTTCTGACTACTCGTAACGACTGTCAAAGATCTACGAATGACAGCCGGGACCAACGGGTTAAAATGTTTTACGAGGCACGGAGGGATCTCGATATGTAATGAAACCCATCCACGAACCGACCGCAGCAAGCGTAGCTTAACCTTCGACATGTGCAGCTTTACTTAGCCACGAGCCCCTCAATTGCCCATTTACATAAAGTTAAAAAGTATAAGTACCAGGACCTCAGAAATAGCAACGACCTTTTAAGGCTATGAACCACCTACTTATTACAAAAATTACACGCTGCAATAAAAATACTAATCCCCTGATAGTATTCAACCTGAAATTATATTCCGATCGGGAACACTACGATTATACACGAAAAAACAAGTAAAAGAAGAGAAAAGCCCTCTTTACACTCGAAAGAACATTAAATTCTTTGTCTATTTTTGTTCGACAACCCATAGTAACACGCCACAGGATCTTGACAGTAAAGATCTGACATTAACCTGTTTAAAGCAAAGGAAAACCAACCTTAACTCCAACAGGATAAAGTTCAGAAAAACCGCTGTAATTCTAAATGGAATGCATAGACACGACCAAGTTAGTTCAAGTAGTGCTGTCAAACGAAAATGGGATTTATACTTTCGAAATAAGGTGCGAACAGTCTGCATAGCTAAGTTGGTATGTTGTAGCGTCGCGGGGCAGTGTCCTCAGTGAACCGTGTTGCTAGGACGCTTCTATAGGGATGTCACGATTTCAAAATGAAACCTTTGTTTTGTTTAGTTTTTATTGGCAGAAGTAAAATTATTGTTTGACGTGAAGCAGGACTCGGTAGGATATTACGTGAAGCATTGGTTTTTATGATTACTAAATAACTTTTGAGTTTTATTTGAATATGGATTTATTTACGCCATTGGGTATTGTTTTGAAATTTGACTTGAATAATGGTTTTATTTTGTCGTAGAATACATGAAATGGTTTCGTTATGGCTAAAAATAGGCTCTTTATTGCTCTTGTAAACGAATGAAAAATAATAATGTATAGAATCGATATTTAAAAGGCATTCCATTATAATTTAACAATTTAAAAATAAGTAAAAAAAAAAACAGTGGCACTCCGGAAGTGCCGATAGAAGTGAAAACTTGAAAAAAAAATCGGTACCGCGGTAATCAACGCGTTGACGTCTTTTACTCCACGGCGTCGGTAACTTCCGTTTCAGTGTCGCGAAATCAATAGTTTAGTCCCATCTCAAAAATGCCCAACGCACCTAAAAAAGTTTTCACTTAAAAAAAAAACTCGCAAGAAAAAATACTTACATGTATTATTCAAAAACTTCAGCCAAAATCCCGGTTTGTACTACAACTACATTTAAAAATTCTGATTTTAATTTTGTTTAGAATTTTCTAATTCATTCTAAACTTCTAATTAACACAGTTCATGCCAACCCTAATAGAAACTTCGCGAAAAATGACGCGCGCGCAACTTTTGTTTATGTCTATAATGAGAACTTTAATTATGTACGGTCCGGACAAGGGGTCGGACATGAGTCCGGAATAATATAGGCACAGATGTTTTATAGATTGCGCTAGAAGGAAAATGTAGGATTTAAACTTATACTAGTCATAACATATTTTTTTTAAATAATTTAAACTTAAATTCGGAAAAAGGGAGGAACTCGTGGCTCAGTAAGCAGCCGCACGGGTTCGTCCATCAGGTTAAGCTACGCTTACCAGGATTGGTCCGCGGATGGACCATCTTTAGATACCGAGACTCTTCCGTGCCTCGGAAAGCACGTTAAGCCGTTGGTCCCGGCTGTCATTCGTGGATTTTTGACAGTCGTTACAGGGCGTCAGAAGCCCGAAAGTCTGACAACCAGTTACTGGGATGTGGAGGTGAGATAGGCAGTCGTTCCATATAAAATACTGGTATTCAGCTGCATCCGGTTAGACTGGAAGCTGACCCCAAAATATTTGGGAAAAGACTAGGCAGATGATGATAGAGGATTACTAGAAACCAAGATTAAAAATATCAAGTAAAAGACAAATCGAAAAGATTTTTTTTTTTGATAAGTAGTAAACAAAGTTATGTCATCATCTGCCTTGCCTTTTTCCAACTATGTTGGGGTCGGCTTCCAGTCTAACCGGATGCAGCTGAATATCAGTATTTTACATGGAGCGACTGCCTATCTGACCTCCACAACCTAGTAACTAGGTAACACGATACCACTTGGTAAGACTGGTTGTCAGACTTTTTAGGCTTCTAACTACCCGTAACGACTGTCAAAGATCTACAAATGACAGCCGGGACCAACGGCTTAACGTGCTTTCCGAGGCACGGAGGGGTCTTGGTATGTAAAGATGGTCACCCATCCACAGACCAACCGCGGTAAGCGTAGCTTAACCTGATCGATCGACCCGTGCAGCTGTAGTAAACAAAGTTATGTATTGAACAAAATAAAAAGTAATCCAGTACCCAATTGATTATTAATATGTTTTTTTTTCAACTATTTGTCTGAAGTCTGAAGTAAAGTTGGTGCATGATAAAACTAAAAAAAGAAAACAGTGACACTCCGGGAGTGATGAGTGTGATGACAGAAGTGAAAACTTGAAAAAAATCAGCACCGCGGTAATCAACGCATTGATGTCTTTTACTCCACGGTGTCGGTAAATTCCGTAACAGTGTCGCGAAATCAATGGATTAGTCCCATCTCAAAAATGCCCAACACGCCTAAAGAAGTTTTCACTTCAAAAACAATTCAATATTTTTTGATTAAGTTTTAAATTTAAAAAAATACTATTTACTTAAAGCCGCGTCTCCTGCACATGTTTTTTTCGGAACACTACACAAAAAAGCTTACACATAAACATTTATTTTTATACAAAGCATAGACAAATGTGTATGACCACGCCTCTTTGTTGCGATGGTTTTGTATAAAAACACGCGCAGGAGCGGCTTTAGGTCCGCACAAAATACAGGTCCGGCTCTAGACCGCGGTCTGCCATTTGGTGACTCCTGCTATATACTATCGAAGTATCAAAATAATCACTATCTTTTGTTAGGCGGATTTTTTTTTTTCACAAAAGCGTTTCTCAGCGAACTCAGTATCAAAATGCTCATTATAAGCTGAAGGCACGAATTACGAATTTTTGATTGCTACTCACCTACCTAATTTACAATGATTAAGATTCTATAGATCTCCATCTACCCAGATAGATGCAAATACCTACCACTTTAAGCACTTAAGTGTACGAGACTGAGGTTTCTCACTAGATACTGATCTACAAAATAACGGCTTCTCTACCTACATCTTCGGATTGTGTGCTGTATGTTAGGTAAATTAGTTGTATTCGATACTAAGTACATAGCATTAGCCACAGCATTAACAGGAATGATGCCTAGGTAAAAAAAAAACAATGGCACTCCGGGAGTGCCGATAGAAGTGAAAAAAAATCGGCACCGCGGTAATCAACGCGTTGATGTCTTTTACTCCACGCACCGCTGTAATCAATGCGTTGATGTCTTTTTAATGGTCAAAAGCTGGTGTCGTCACAGTGTCGCGAAATCAGTCCCATCTCAAAAATGCCCAACGCGCCTAAAGAAGTTTTCACTTCAAAAAACTATTTAGGCCGTCAGTCAGATAATAAAAAAAAATGGACATGTATTTTATGCTTTATCATATTAATAAAAATTTACTTAGGTAAAACGCATTAAAATTGGGGAGTGGGGGTTGCTACGTCACAACTCACAAGTAAGTGTTTAAATCTACATACAAGTGACGTCATGGCACATTTTAACTCAATGTATCGCCGGAATCTTTTGATAAGGTAAAAAAAAATACGTGTCCGATATTTTTAATTTTTACCTGAAACACAAAAAAATATTTTGAAGTGAAAATTTCTTTAGGCGCGTCGGGTATTTTGGAAATGGGAAAAAACAATTGAACTCGCGACACCGCTACCGACACCTCACTTTTGTAAACGCGATTGTGCTCTTTATTTATATTGAGTTACAGATCAATGTTCTATGCAATTATTTTTACTTTAAAAGCTTTGGAAGTATTTTTTTTAAATTGTTCAAGTTTTCACTTCTGTTTAAACTTTTGACTGTTAGCATTTTTGTATATAGCAATGAATGCACAAAAATTATCAACTCAGCGAAAATAAAAAAACATTAGAATTATCAAAGGTTATGTGAAAATACCGGTTCCCTAATTGTGAAACTTATTTTCGTAAACGATTATAACAATATTTTTTCATTTTGCATTTGCGATTTTGCAAATTGTCATTGATCGTGTAGGCATTACGCAATTAGGGTAAGGGTGTTTGAAGCGTTTTGCAGTTTTGGACTTCCCCATCTTTTCTTTCAGCATAAAAATCCTGTATCTCAATCCTATTTTAGGGAGCCCAACTACAAAAGTAGATCCTAAAGCTTAAACCCCTTTCTTCATTTATATTTCACATAGCTAACAAGTCCAATCTAAGATAACGGCCGCAGTCTAAACGTTTAGACACCTTTGAAAAATTGTTCTATCTTCAGGAAACTGATGAACGCTAACTAAGGGACCCCTCACGGCGCAAGATTGATAGTGCGTACGCGCAGCTAAATGGGACAGTTTTAATTATTATTTGCGGGAAATAAATTAACTAGGAGAGCGTTTTATTATATTTTGTTGAGACCATTAATTTTGTGGTTTTGAAGTCGATGATATGAGGAAAGATTTAAAGTAGGTACAACAACAAGAGTCGATTAACACTTCAGTTTTCTGAATCTAAATTATTAAGCAAAATATGTAGTTAAAACCGGAACAGAAACAAATTTTTTTTTTACAATATGAAATGCTAAAAAGCAGACAATCGAATCATTTTGTGACAATTTGTGATGAAAAAAAAAATATGTGTAAAATTTGCGGTGTTGCTGAACCGTACTTACCTATGATTAGATGAAATAGATAACCATATCGTTCAGCCAGGTATACCAACGTTGTACCACATTACCGAGCCTGTGAATAATAGAGAAAAAAAATAGAGAAAATGTTTTTTTTCCAGATATGAAACCTAGCTAGATCGATTTTGCGCCCCATTTTTAGAGCCGATTTCGAGAACGTGATTACAAAATAATATATTTATATATACAAATATTGCTCATTTAATAGTTTAGGACTTGCGACTTTTCGTCACTATGGGCGAAAAGCTATTTGTCTATGAAGATAATAGTTAATACAAAAAAACATGTTCATCCATCAAATTCAAATTCAAAAGTCATTTATTCAAACTAGGCTGAGAATCACCACTTTTCGAACGTCAAAATCACATAAGACAGTCCCCCAAAACGCCCAACCTTCACCACTTCCTAGTGCCTTTAGCTGGGAAGAAGAAGTGGTGCAACAAACTCCCCAGCAGCACAGCTGTCTGTTCAAGTTAGAAAAATGATTCTATACAATAGTATGCAAAATAACTTACATTATGCAACACAAAACATAATTCAAATGATAAATTATTCACCATATGTCAGCTAGCACACGCCAATATACCAACCAAAAACATCGAGAACTACACTCAAGCAGAAATAAAAATAAAAACCAAACGTAAATAGAACTAAATATCTAAACAAAAGCCTCCAGGCATAAAGGGCGTGCCCGCTTACATAAAGCTATTTAAAGCTGTATTTGGAAGTTATTATAAATGATAAATCGAGGTAAAATAAATAAACAGTTAATTACTAGTATCTATAACAAAACCATGATCAGCTAGACGACCAGTCACCACAAGCAGCACCCGTTCACGAGCATAACGCAAAGATTATCCAAGTTTTCTGTTAGTATATTATCTTCTTCATACTGCTTCTAGTCTAAATAGTTGATTGTTATAAAACAATCCCACGATACGTTGCATGCGAAGTTATAAATTAGTCTGAAATATTGTCTGCGATGTGCTCATACATATTTTATAGCAATTCTTCTAAAGGTGTCGAAACTGACACGACAACATCGTGACAATACATCGACTGGTGTGTAGTCAGCCACGTAATTGATTTACCAACCTAAGGTCTTATGCACTGCACACGGCGTTTTTTATACGCGCGTTCCATGTAAGCTGACGTACGCACGGACGTTTGTAAATATGTGAGCACCATGTATCTATCACATATTAAATTATCTGTCGTTGCTTAATTTTTAATTCTTTTTACCTATTGTGGTATAGTATTTTTATTCTAGGTGCATCGTCTTCACATATAATTATTTAAATAATGTACGTACCTATGCAAACAATTGTAAAACATTTTAAAAGAGTAACGGTGGAGTTTCTTGCCCGTTCTTCTCCATACGAAAACTACCTTTTGGAAGGGGCGACTAGAATCAATTTTATTATTTTGTAAATTTTGACGTTCAAAAGTGCCATACATGGGCCTATTTGAAATAAACGATTTGACTTTGACTTTGACGTAATAAAATCACGGCGGGATTTTTTCGTATATTGGATTTTCAACGCTCCGATTAGCATCGAGAGTTGAAAATCCAACAGTGTGTTTTTTCGACGCGCTGGGATGCACTCTGTTGAATTCTCAATGCTTGGCTTAACACCGAGAGTTGAAAATCCAGTGCGCGATAAAATCCCGCCGCGATTTTATTGCGTCCGTGCGTACATCGGCTAACGCGCGTCGTCTGCACCTTACATGGAGCTATTTTCTGCCTTGAAGAAGCAGAGCTAGTTGCGTTCAACGCGCGTCACAACGCGTAAAAAAACCGCCATGTGCATTATACGCGCGTTCCATGCAACATGCGTCGTCTGCGCGTTGCATGAGCCCGTTTTCTGCTTACAAAAAACAGCTCTTAGTTGCGTTTGACGCGCGACACCCAAGCGAAAAAAACGACCGTGTGTATAGGCCCTAAGGTTGAATGTCACTTGCACGTCATAAGACGACTACAGTGCGTTCATTGTAACTTGTCCCGTGACGCGATTGGAAGCACTGTTCTGTCAGTCGCCATTTTGAACTCTATTGTTATTGAAACTAAGCTTGACAAGCAATGGTGCCAACATGACGGCAAGGGACAAGAAGTTATAGTGAACGGTCTGTAGCTCTATTCGTCTATGTGACAGCAAGATAGTTTCAACCTTAGTAAAGTTTCAATCTACTGGAAATTATTGTCAAAGCAATTAATTCTAGGGCGAGTGTACCTATAATCCATTTGAAACATGATTAGACATTTAAACAAACCTTTTTTACAGTCCGTTCAACTGATTCTGACTTCTATGCCGTAGGCATAAGGATGGCATTAAAAGCAAAAACGTGGTTACAATACCAACTGTTTACTGCAGCTGCCATTTGTCATGCCATAAACGCAATAGAAGTGAAAATCGGTTGAACGGACTGTAAAAAAGGTTTATTTAAATGTCTAATCTTATTTCAAATGGAGTATAGTAACTATTCGTTTGAATTGAACATGAGACTCCCATTGAATGAACCTATAGAATATAGAAATAAAGAACATAATCGCAAGTCAGTATTCTTAAATTCTGCTGCATAAAACTTCTGCCCATCATGGCGTTTCTGTAGAGAAACCAGAAAATTAAATTGATTTCATTTTTGACGCCTAGATGGCATTAAACACTTCCTTATTTCCCCAACAGATGTCGCTGTACAAAGTTGACATAAACACCAGAATTTAAACACCAAACGGTCAAGATTTTCCATTAAACTGCCAATTACCATGAAAATTTATAGTTATTCCCTTGTGAACACTGTTATAAGTTACTAAGAACGTTAGGCGAAGAATTAACATTTGTGTCGCTCGCATGCAAAGTATATGCATCGGAACAAATGGCTACTTAGCTAATATACATGCGTTTACACTTGTCTTTGTTGGTGTTTAGCACAATGTGTCAAGTGGGTTTGGTTTAACGAGAATTTCTTGCAATAATTTTGACATTTTCTTCGGTAAACGCGCTGTGAAGCTGACGATTTTCGGTTATGTTTTGGTTGGAACAAAAGATTTCAACGCGCACTCTTTGCGGTGTGGATTTATATCTTTTGGTGTTGTGAATTTTAATCTAGTGGTCACAGACATGATCATCGAAAGACGGACCTATTTGAAACTATCACAGAACCATTATTGTATACAACATCTGTTGGTAAACCTTTAGAGGCCTAATGCCCAAAAGTCGGTGATATCAGCACCCTATTTGCGTAACATACTTTCAGTCACAATTTGAATCAAAATCAAAATATTTTATTTCACATAAACCAACAAGGGCACTTATGAAACGTCAGAAGCTAGGTGCACGGTTCCAATTGGTCGCTTCCTATGGAGAAGAGCCGGCAAGAAACTCCACGGTTACTCTTTTCAAAATAAATTGTTTCTACAATGTTTTCAAATTACAGTGTTAATAGGTATGGGAGGACAGTGTAGGCCTATCAACAAGTACCAGGTACTTAGTAAAATAGAAAATGGTCCACAAGTCTACAGCCTACAACGTTCTCACATTCACAAAATCTAAAAGTAAATAATCTATATAAAAGATAAACAAAATAATAAAAATAAGGACCTATTTAAACCAAATGACATGATTGCCTAGTGGCATGATACAGCTGTAGTCAGCTGTAACAAATCTAATTTGATTTAAAAAAAAAATATAGTAAATTGTAGGTACCTATATTATGTCAAATACTGAAAAGATTATGTCAATAAAGTAGGTAAAAAAAAGTAAAAATAATCATCGTAATTTGGGAATGAATTTGAAATATACCTATTGCTAAACCATTGCTTCATATTTTTGAAAAAATTGTCTGTTCGACAACGTAAATAACGCAATGAATGTTGTTGAACTATCAAAATGAAAATTATAATGTAAGTGTGCTACGTAATTAGGTAGCTGGTTGTGGATGATGATAATGATGAAGACTCCAAAGAAAAGAAAAGAAAGAAAATACGTTTATTTACAGTAAACATGACGCAAAGAAAGATAAAAAAACCGGCCAAGTGCGTGTCGGACCACGCACAATGAAGGGTTCCGTAGTTGGGATGAATTTATCCCAAAAACAAACTTAACTTTGTAGTTGATAAACATGTTCTCCCATACGGAATGTATGGGAAAACATGTTTTTGCAACTGCAAAGTTAAGTTGGTCGATTATTACTCGATAACTAGTAAAGCCTACTTAGCTGTGATAGTTTTCCTTTTAATTTCGTTATATAAATTACTGCTGTGATTTTTTTCACACATCCAAAACCAACCATTTAGCTAGCAGGGGGGGGGACACTTGCCTCTAACAAAAATTAGCACTTTAAAGCTTAATATTTTGCAAACGGATCTCTGAATCCAAAAATGGTTTTCACAAACTCATTATGTTTTTGTAAGACCTTTACAATGATATCCCACACTATGGGATAAAAAAATAAAAAATAAAACATCACCACTTTACTTGTATGGGAGGTACCCTAAAAAAAATGTTTTTCATAATTTTGTTTTACCACTTTGTCGACGTAATTAATATGTATACTTAGGTCAAATTACAGCTTTCTAGTACTAAGGGTCTCGGAGCTAGACCGCGGACAGACAGACAGACAGACAGACGGACATGACGAAATTATAAGGGTTCCTTGTTTACTACGGAACCCTAAAAACACGTAAATAACAAATTGAGGGAAAATATGCGTCACATCCACGCAAAACGGCCATCGCTCAGTATAAAGCTACGACCCCATGCGAGACAGAGCCCCAGCGCTGGTTTTCAGCGACAGCCGGCGCTGACGTGATGACGTCGACCGGTGCACTAGAGATGGGCTGAGTGATGATTTTTCTGCATCAATGACTGCATGAGAATGACAAAAAATATCGATGACGGGAATAATGACAAAATCATCAATGATTTTTATTTGAGAATATGATCAAACTCAAAAAATCAAAATCAAAATATTTTATTTCACATAAACCTACATGGGCACTTATGAAACGTCAGAAGCTAGGTGCACGGTTCCAATTGGTCGTTTCCTATGGAGAAGAGCCGGCAAGAAACTCCACAAGCCGGCAAGAAACTCCACGCATGATCATGTCACTTCAAATGAGTGCTGAAATGAGCACTTGCTGCACTTTAACAACACAAGTGACAGCATTATTGCAGTGACGTGCGCCCAGCACCGGGCATTTTATCCAAACTATGTATCGCCGATCACGCAGCCTCGCAACGTAGCATCTGAATCACCAAAATTCGCGTTCATTCATATAATGATTTAAAAGAATTGATGATTTTATCGTTGTCATTGCGTGACGAAATGATTTTAAAATATCGGTGATTTTTACATGTGACATGATATCGGACCCAACTCTACGGTGCACCGGTGACTGGAGCGGTTTCATACCAGTTTTAAATTCCCTGCTCTATTCCTAAATTCAAAAACTCTCAACAAAGGCCAAAATCAGTAATTTCCATTCAACAGCGCCTGACCTCATAACCGCGGAGTAAATTACAAGTAAGCGCCAAACAAACTGCAAACTACCGTAATTTACGCCTTTCCCATACTTTTGACGCACAATCAAACTGACTTTCGTTTGAAATCACGATTTTTCTCACCAAATAATATGTTTAGTATGATTGTTTCGACATTTTATAATATTTTTGCCGCCTCAAGGTTTCACTGGCTTTCGTTGGAAAGAACGATGATTTTCAATCCGTGGCCGACCGCAGGTGGCAGCAGTAGGCAATGTGTCGCCGCGACACTACCTACTAGTTTCTATGTATTTCTATTAAACCGGCGTGTTGCTAACTACGGAAGGTATACAATGGTGCCGATTCCCTTGTTCACAAACTAAACTAAATTTAAGTTCAGTGCATCTTTTTCTTTCTATTTCATTAAGAAAAGGACAGAAGATAAATTTTAGTTTAGTCCTGTCAAATTAATCAGCGCCTGTCACTACTCCATACAAGTTTAGACGTGATTAAAAACTTGCCGACTAAGGCCGCATTCCGAGTTACGCTAAAAGTGATAATATCGCGAATCCGACCAAATTTAATAGTCACAAAATAAAAGGGTTATTGAGTAATAATTGTGACTTTGGACTTTGGTCGGATTCGCGAAGTTATCACTTTTAACGTAACTCGGAATGCGGCCTAAAATTACGTCAATTTACGTCAAGCGCTGACTAATTTGACAGGACTAAATTAAAATTTATCTTCTGTCCTTTTCTTAATGAAATAGAAAGAAAAAGATGCACTGAACTTAAATTTAGTTTAGTCTGTGAACAAGAGAATCGGCACCAATGTCATCCATCGGCATGTGACCGCCCGATTTTTTCTGAATATTCTTGAAAAATGATCGAAAAATAACTTAAAAGGGGGGGGTCTATCTTTAATATTTTTCATGTTATTCAAAGTTTTGATTAACATTTGCCACTATCTCCGATATTATTTGCTCGATTTGAATTCTGTTTATTATTTCTAAAAGCTTATGAGTTATTTTATCGGATAAAATAACTTTTTTATTTGTCAACTATGCAAAAAAACGGAGGTGAAAATATTTTTCTCAAAAAAAAAAAATACCAAGTGTAAATTCATAAAACCACGGGGGGAGATTTTGAAAAAAAATTTTTTTTTTGTAAATCTGAAAAAAAAGTCAAGATAGACCTCCCTTTTAAAGTTATTTTTCAATCATTTTTCATGAACATTCAGATAAATGCAGGAGGGCACATGCCGATGGGTGACATTGTATATCATGGAAATATGTACATAGAAACTATATCATTAATCTTAGCTTTAGACAACGATTGAATTTGACTAACAAGTGCGTTGTATGCGAACTATTTTGATTTTAGACTATCCAGATAAAGTAAGCGCATACGCAACGAGCGTGTTTCCCCCCCGACCCTTGCTCGAAAACGAGGTGCCAGCAGTTGTTGCAGCTGAGCACGTAGCTTTAAATACCCCGCAAAATAATCAAGATGAAAATCTAAGTTTGATCCAGCCTGTCCCTTCTTGCCTTCCTCCCCCCAGCGACGCCCTAAGCCGAGGTTCGTACCCCACAGGGGTTACCCTTAGCGAGCGCTCGCCTAGTTTTAATTTAGAATAGTTTTTGCCCCTGGCTGGAGGCTTTGAGTGTAGAAGCTTTAAGGTAGTCACAGGAAAGCCTGGTTAAGCAGCCATGACCCTAGTGGTCAACTACGACATGCCCAAAAAAACCGGCCAAGTGCGTGTCGGACCACGCACAATGAAGTGTTCCGTAGTTGGAATGAATTTATCCCAAAAACAAACTTAACTTTGTAGTTGAAAAATATATTCTCCGATACGGAATGTATGGGAAAACATGTTTTTGTAACTGCAAAGTTAAGTTGGTCGATTATTACTCGTTAACCTGTAGAGCCTACTTAGCTGTGATAGTTTTCCTTTTAATTTCTTTATATAGCTACTGTTTTAATTTTTTTCACACACCCAATACCAACCATTTAGCCGGCAGGGGGGGGGACACTTGACTCTAACAAAAATTAGCACTTTAAAGCTTAATATTTCGCAAACGAATCCCTGAATCCAAAAATGGTTTTCACAAACTCACAATATTTTTGAAGGACCTTTCCAATGATACCCCTCACCATGGGTAAAAAATAAAAAAATAAACATTACCACTTTACATGGGAGGTACCCTAAAAAAAAATGTTTTTTATAATTTTGTTTTACGACTTTATTGGCGTAATTAATATGTATACCTATGTCAAATTACAACTTTCTAGTACTAAGGGTCTCGGAGCTAGACCGCGAACAGACAGACAGACAGACAGACAGACAGATAGACAGACAGACAGACAGATAGACAGACGGACATAACGAAACTAAAAGGGTTCCTTGTTTACTACGGAACCCTAAATAAAGCGAGCGTGTTAAACAATCGCCTCGCCGCGCGCCGGTAACATGCTGATAAATCGCCAATGTGATATGGCCCTTAAGACGCAGATATATGCCAGTGACCTTGAGTGGTTAGCTTTGCGTGTTCTGTACTGAGCTCACGCAACGCGTCGTGCGTCCAGCCAGTAATAGGACTCGCTCATCAAAGGACGCTGTCCCAAATTAGACGCATTATTAATTTATTATACATAAAACAAAAGGTATTTTAATAAAACACGTTTACTAAAACATAAATAATTAAATTATCTTTAAAATGGTGAAGGTTTCAGAAAAATACGCTTGATCAATTTTGCGTCATTCTCCGTTTTTGGGCCGCGTTAGACATAACTTTATAAATTTGTATATAAATGTAATATGTTATATAAACAACTGTAATATAAACTATGTAATATAAACATAATCCAAAATATGCATATTAAAATATTAAGTAAATCCTCTAATTTAACATATATTTTTTCCAAATCATTAACACTACTCGTTTAGACGTGATTTTCAGTATAAAATCGTTAAAAGGCGGTTGTCGTCGCCTTAAATTGTGATCTTGGTAAAAGCAGCGTTTTGCAGTAGAATACGTTTTATTTTTGAATAGGCAGACAGGCAGCATTTAAGTATCATGGTATTTGCAAAGATTGCTGATTTAATGAACTTTATTTATCACCATCTGGATACATAGTGACATCACAAATCATCCGTAGGAACATAATCTAAAAAAAGATAAAAAGTTAAAACGACCAAAAAGAAAAATACTAGATTATTAACTTCCAAGTCTCAATATTGAGGTGTTTGAAAGATGGAACAAGATCTTTTGTATTTTAATCATCACCTGTCCATTAGGTTCCACCAAGGAATTATCAACTTTAGGATTGTACCATAAAGTTGTTATTACAATGAAAGTTTTTCTTATTCATTGGTATTCCATCACAGTTTTTATAGTCACGTTTTGATTGCAGCGCGTCGACTCTGACTGGCATAGTTTATTTTGTATTCCCTATGCATCGAATGAACTAAACGTACACATTTAAATCTGCAGTCCTCCAACTGAAAAACATTCCAATTTGAATTTTAAAACCCAGCAATACGATCCATAAAGAAGTTCTACCACCGCAATCGAATGTGCAAATTCGAATCCTGTTCGACACAATTAATAAGGCTTTCTGCAAAATAAATTTGGAATGAATTAGGACTCAATGTCAAGGGAATACGGGTTGTTTATAAGTTTCTCTGATGCATATTTAAGTTGGTTTCTAGTCAATGCTATTGTGTCGCTCAACTTTGAACCGTAAAAGGAAGGCAGACACATACATTAGACCTGTGTCACTTTGCCCGTTATAAAGGAAACTTAAATTTGAAGTAGTCCAGTTAGAGCACCCGTCCGAATAGCACCCGCGCGAATAGCACCTAGCCTAGTAATTTATTTTTACATTTTTGTCCACGAAAAGCACCTACTACTCAGCAGCCTACTGCTGGGATGTATTTGTTTTACAGGATGTTACTAAATGAAAGATATCGATAAAAATCACTGGAATGTTTATCAATTACACATACTTACGTACATACGAAATTTGTCTAGGCGACATTTAAAAATGAAAAATAATAAAATCACTATGACAATAATTATTAATCTTACCAAATAATAACACTTTTTATTTTTAACATATCTCAATCAGTCTCCACATATCACTTTTATTGCAAAATCAGCCTTAATTAAATCTTACCTAATAATAACACTATCTTATTTTTAATATATCACACCATAAAAGCAAAATATTTATTTACATTCGTATTATGTAAAATATAGGTCATCATCATCATCATTTCAGCCGAAAGACGTCCACTGCTGGACATAGGCCTGCCCCAAGCACCTCCACTTCGACCGATTCTGTGCTTTCCGCATCCAGCGGATTCCTGCGGCCTTCACAAGGTCATCGGTCCATCTTGTTGGAGGCCTTCCAACGCTACGTCTTCCGGTACGTGGTCGCTACTCCAGAACCTTTCGACCCCATCGGCCATCCGTTCTGCGAGCAATGTGCCCTGCCCATTGCCACTTAAGTTTGGCAATTCTTCGGGCTATGTCGGTTACCTTGGTTCTCCTGCGGATCTCTTCATTTCTGATTCGATCACGTAGGGAAACTCCAAGCATAGCCCTCTCCATTGCCTTTTGGGTGACTTTTAGCCTTCTGATAAGGCCCAAAATATAGGTATATAAATATTATCTCTTTATATAATATGGTATATACCTATATTACGTGTTATACCTATATACACATATATATATATTATCTCTTTATTTATAACTAAATAATATATTTGTAATGTTATGTTGGTATAAGAATTTGTTTAGCTGTAGGCCGTAAGGACGTAGGGTAGTTAGGTAATTATTTTATTATTCTACGATAGATTCTATTATTTACGATAGATCATGTGTGCTAGATCTTAGGCTTTCTTTGTTGTTTTTGTTTGTGTATCTTCCGCCAAATTATGATCGATTGATCGGTGGAAGCATTGGTTGTCATGCGGACAAGGTAACTTAGTTTGGCAGTCAAGGTTACATCCTTATGGGTACCTACACTTAGCAGATTACTCGTTTCCCTTTCTCTTGGTACAATCCTATAATAATAATATAATTCGTTTTTAATTTGTACTCCAGCTGTTATACCTATGTTATTATTAGGTAAGATTTAATTAAGGCTGATTTTGCAATAAATGTGATACGTGGAGACTGATTGTGATTATATTAAAAATAAGAAATGTTATTATTTGGTTAGATTAATAATTATTGTCATCGTGATTTTTATTATTCTTCATTTTTAAATGTTGCCTAGACAAATTTCGTATGTACGTAAGTATGTGTAATTAATAAACACTCTAGTGATTTTATCGATATCTTTCATTTAGTAACATCCTGTAAAACAAATACATGCTGAGTAGTAGGTGCTCTTCGTGGACAAAAATGTAAAAATAAATTTTAATCCACGAAGAGCACCTGGGTGCTCTTCGTGGACTAGGCTAGGTGCTTTTCGCGCAGGTGCTATTCAGACGGGTGCTCTAAGTGGACTACTTCTTAAATTTGCTCATAATGCTAATAAACAATAATATATCCTATTTCCTGAGTCGTTGAATTCACTTTAGGTTGATCTTTTTAATTTTTGAACTATTAACCTACTCTAGTCTAAAAAGGATGTAGCAGCAGCGGTGAGGTTTGTGAAAACTTAAGGTGTCTTTTTGTTTTGTGTTGAGGATTTTAATAAAACGATGCGTTAGTCTTAACGAACAAATTCTGTATTAGCCATTTTGATTTTTACAACATTCAAGGAGAGGGGGAGTGGGAACAATATTTTATATGAAGACCAATCACAGTCGAGTAATATGTATGACGTAGCGTATGGTGTCATTTCTTGTCTCGAGAGGTCGCCTTTGGTCCCTGATGTGCGTAAATGGAGTAGGAGTCCACAACATGCCCCCGGCCTTGGAAGCAGTGGCTTTCAATGGTCCTCAGTCACTGCATCAGTGTCGATCACGTCCTGTAGAAGCGGACAAATCTTGGTGAATGCGCGTCTCACCACGCCCGATGACGTCTGTATATCGGCCACCCGGGATATACCATCCTTTCCTGGGATAGTGCAAAGCACACGTCCCAAATGCCACTTCAACGGCGGGAGGTTGTCATCCTTAATAGCAACTAAGGAGTTTGGTTTGAGCTCGTCCTTATTCGCCGTCCATTTTGTCCGCACCTGCAGCTCGGAGATGTATTCCTTCGCCCATCGGTTCCAAAAGTGTTGGCGTAGTTGTTCTACCCTCTGGTATCGCCGGAGACGACTGGCAGGAACATCACGTAGGTCATCGCAGGCTGGCGCAGTCAATGGTCGGCCAATAAGGAAGTGTCCGGGAGTGAGCGGGGAGAAGTCATGAGGATCGGGGGAGAGAGGAGACAGAGGTCGGGAATTGAGTACGGCTTCTATTTGAGCCAATACTGTGCTATACTCTTCGAACGTGAGATGCGCATTACCTATCACACGACGAAGATGATGTTTACTCGACTTTACTCCAGCTTCCCACAGACCACCAAAATGCGGAGAATAAGGGGGAATAAAATGAAATTTAATATTCTGACTAGTTGCGAATTCTAAAATATCGTTACTACAATTAGTTAAAAATTTTGAAAAATCGTTCATTACTCCTACGAAATTACGACCATTGTCAGAGTAGATATGTGCAGGCTTACCACGGCGTGAAATGAATCTTTTTAAAGTAAGTAAATACGCTTCACTAGAAAGGTCACTGACTAACTCCAGGTGTATAGCACGTGTCACAAAACAAACAAATAGACATATGTAGCCTTTAATAAGCCTAGCACCCCTACCTTTGCGGTTCAGAATGAGCACTGGCCCAGCGTAATCCACCCCACACCGAACGAATGGAAGACTAGGTGTAACTCGCTCCCCAGGTAAGTTACCCATCATAGGATTAAGCGTCTTACCTCTAATGCGCGTACAGGTAACACAACGATGAACTACCTGGCGAGCTAAATTTCTGCCTCCGACAGGCCACCATGATTCGCGTAAATGAAAAAGCAATGCCTGCGGAGCAGCGTGGAGAAGCTGAATGTGCTCATGACGGAATAATAAAGTGGTAAAATAATGCTTACTATTAATTACAATTGGATGTTTTTTACCGTAACAGAATTCATTAGAATTAACTAAACGACCACCTACGCGCATTAATTTGTGATTATCTAAAAACAAATTTAATTTAGACAAACAACCTTTTCTAATAGTCTCATTATTAGATAATGCCTTATATTCAACAGGATAAGATTCCATTTGACAAAATCGAGCCAATGTTTTGTCTGCATGGTCTAACTCGTCTACACTAAGGCCGCCTGTACGCTTAGTATTTTTACAACGACTGTTATTTATAAAACGTAACATAAAGGCAGCCGCACGCCTCATACGTTTAAATTGAGAGAATCGATGAAAGGGAAACAAAGATAATTCACAGCAATCTTGAGCTACAACGGCAGTGACGCATGACTTTATCTCAGGTAACTCGCGATGTTTGAACGAGTCCGTACTTTTGTGATTGTCTATTGAAAAACTAGGGTCATGAAGAAATTCAGGACCCTCCCACCACAAGGTAGACGAAGAAAGTTCTTCCACTCGAGCACCGCGTGACGCTAGATCGGCGGGATTATCTACACCGCTTACGTGACGCCACGGGACGTCCAGTGTAAGATCATGAATTTCTGCGATCCTATTTTGAACGAATGTCTTAAGTTGGTTCGGCCTCATGTGCAGCCAGCCTAAGACGATCGTGGAATCAGTCCAAAATACTATGTTATTAAATTTACAACGTAATGAGCTGCGTACTTTGTCATACAGCCGAGCACCTAATAGGGCCCCACAAAGTTCGAGACGTGGGATACTAATAGGTTTTAAGGGCGCGACCTTTGTCTTTGAAAACAATAATCTAACCGATACTGTTAAATCATTGCAAACTGTGCGAACATAAACACATGCGCCGTACGCCGTTTGAGATGCGTCGCTAAAAATGTGTAACTCAATATACATAGGCTGTGTACCTATAGCGTGGCGAGGTATACGGACAGTGTTTAGCGCCTGCAATGAAATAATAAACCGGTTCCACACGCGCGCCGTGCCATCTGGAACGTTATCATCCCAACCTATTTTTAATAACCACAATTGTTGTAAAAGAACTTTGACAACAATTATGACAGGACTCAACAAACCGAGAGGGTCAAAAATTTGCGAAACGTTTGATAAAATAGACCTCTTTGTAATAGGCTTGGTGTTTTCAATATTGACGTGAGAATTAAAATAAAAACTGTCGCTTGCGTTATGCCAGCCTATTCCTAAGGTTTTAGAACTAACATTTTCATCTAAACTTAAAGGTTTAAACTGACTAGACGACTGATGGTCATCATCGTGTTTAAAATTAAATATCCACTTCCTAAGTGGAAAACAGCCCGACTGCAGCGTCTTCTGAGTTTTGTCGCATAGATCTAATAGTTTTATTTTATCATCTAAGCCCGTAATGTAATCGTCGACATAAAAATCCTCTTTTATAGCTCGAGCGACATCAGGATCAGGAGATTCGGAGGCTAATTGTTTTAGGCACCTAACACTTAGAAAAGGTGCGGAGGCGGTTCCATACGTTACGGTGTTTAATTTAAATATACCTAACGGCTTGGAAGGATGGTCACGCCACAGAATCATTTGCAAGCTGCGCTGACCCTCATCTACCTGGCACTGTCGGTACATCTTCTCCACGTCGGCGCACGCTACGTACCTGTGCTGCCGAAAGCGGAGAAGAATGGCAACGAGATCACCCTGTATAGGAGGGCCAACTAGTTGCAAATCATTCAGTGACTTACCAGAGCTTGATCGTGCGCTTGCGTCAAACACCACGCGCAACTTGGTGGTGGTGCTGAGCTCGCGGAACACTCCATGATGTGGCATGAAATAACACGGGGATTCATAGGAATCTACCTGTGTCATATGGCCTAAGCTAAGATACTCCTCCAAAAAATTTGAATAAAGAGTTTTATATTCAGGCGAACGCTGCAGACGTTTTTCTAGCGCAAGAAATCGACGTTCTGCTTGTGTATAAGAATCCCCTAAGGTATCAGGTGACTGATGGAGTGGAATGTGCACGCAGAATCTCCCCTCGCTGTTGCGAGTAGTGGTGCGAACAAAGTGATCTTCACATGCACGTTCTTCCTCAGTCTGTGCGTCTCTGACCTTAGACAGTTCCTCAATCTCCCAGAACAATCGAAGTTGCGTATCTATAGAATTAATAATATTGCAATGAATTGGCGCATTTTTACGCGAATAATTAAGTATAGGTCCGGAAATAATCCAGCCTAGTTTGGTGTTCTGTAGAAACGGACCACTAGTCAAACGAATTTTACCGTCTTCTAACAGATCCCAAAACCTATCTGCGCCAATCAAAATATCAATATTTTTGTAGTCTAGATACTCCGGATCGGCTAACCGTATGTTGTCTGGAATACAGACTTGCGCGCTTAATTTACATACAGCAGGCATCGAAGCCGTGATCCTAGACAGCACATAACAATGAATGCGCGCAGTAAATGAACTATCGACGCAGGATTTGATAACGATATTACAAGCTTGCGAACAATGTACTACCGAATCACCTACGCCTCGAACTTCGTTAGTGGACTGTATTAATGGTGCGTTTAAGAGTTGACATAATGATTTAGAAACGAAACAGCGCTGGCTTCCATTATCAAGGAGCGCCCGCGCTTTATGATATCTACCGTGTACATCTGCTACATCAACGATAGCTGTTGACAATAACACGGACTGCACACCTATAGACTTAATCGATTGCGGTTGCATGTGTGCCTTGTTTACTTGAATAGGGACTGCGGAGTCCGAGGCGGCTGGTGCGGCCGCGGGGAAGTGCGCCGGCGCTTCACTCTCATTAGCACGCGACGCCTCAGTAGCCGTTGTGGAATGCAAAGCAACAGAACTATTAGCGTTATCATTGTGCAATAATGAGTTATGTTTTTGATTGCAGTGTCTACAAGGCCCAAACCTACAATTATTTACTGAGTGCCTCGAATGTAAACAATTCTCACATAAGTTGTGCTCGCGTACAAGTTTAAGCTTTGTGTCTAAGTCGCATTCGATAAACTCTTTACACGTATACAGTGGATGGTTCGCGTTGCACTTTGCGCATATTAACTTACCGCGTTGTTTATTTGATTTACTCGGCCCGCTAGAAACATTGCAGTGCGACATATTATGACATTTTGAGTTTTGTTTTTTGTTGTCAGTGCTTTGAGCTTCTTTGCTATGTGAACGCTGCAATGCCTCCAGCATGTCTGCTTTGTTGCGCAAAAAGTTAATTAAAACATCCACCGATAAACGTTTAGAATTATTGTTCTCGTTTGGGTTTGGGAACAATGTGCACTTATGAGAGCCCCATTCTCTTTCAGTAATTTTATCTAACTTCGACACCATAATATTAATAATTAAACTATCCCAGTAGTTTGTAGGCTCACCTAGAACCTTAAGTGCGCGTAAATTTTTCAGAATAGTGTCTATTAATGTTCTAATAGAAGAAGGCGACTCTTTAGTTATTGCAGTTATATTTAACAAAGCTTTGATATGGTGATCAATTAAAAGTCCGCAATTATTATATCGGTTCAGCAACAAGTCCCATGCAACCTGATAATTATCAGCAGAAAATTCTATGGAATGTATAACTAGTTCTGCGCTGGCTTTTAGGGACGACTTGAGATAGTGAAACTTCTGGATGTTGGAAATATCTTTAGAATTATGAACTAGTGAGGTATATGTGTCTCTGAATTCGAGCCAGTGCTCATAGGAACCGTCAAATGTAGGCATAGTGATAGTGGGTAACTTCACGGAATGTATTTGACTGTTATTATGACTATGACATGACCTGGAGCAGTCAGCGACCTCATCAGTGTTCAGCATAAATTCAGCAAGTGATATTAAATTGTAGTAACTATCTTCAAAATGTTCTCTTTGATTTAATTGTTCGTCTAATTCACTATCAGAAACTCTTTCTTCTATTTTAGTTTGAATGTCGTTAAATTCGGAAAATAAAGTAGTACATCCTTGAATCCTCAACTTTAAATCAATGCGTTTTTGATTAGGAAAATCATGATCACAATCTTTTAACGACTCTAAATAATTATTAAATTTGGTAAGCCTGCCCTTAATTATACCACGCTTCCTAACTAAATCGCGAACTAACTCACTACTTTCTACACTTAGCAAATTAGGAGATTTGTCACGGGATTTAGCAGAGTCAGAAGGCATTTTGGTGGTCAGTGAAAAGAGGAGTACTCACGGTTTTATAATCGTCAGTTCAATCACACACGACACTGATGCTAGCAACGTCACCAGGCTAGTGATTGACTGGAAATCCAATATTCCGAGAATACAATGCGGCAATTTCACTGAAATAAGAGCACAGACACACTATAGCACCAAATAGAACTTAGGATATGATGAAAAGGAGTAAGGATTGGCCCCACCGATTGCGAATTATTTTCGATGAAACCTTTTGCGTTTTCTTCTCAATCCGCCATGTGCAAGGGGTTATCCAAAGGTCGCGCAGCGATCTTGTTGGTATCAATATTCCAATGTTCGGTTCGAAGGTCCAAAATGTAGCAGCAGCGGTGAGGTTTGTGAAAACTTAAGGTGTCTTTTTGTTTTGTGTTGAGGATTTTAATAAAACGATGCGTTAGTCTTAACGAACAAATTCTGTATTAGCCATTTTGATTTTTACAACATTCAAGGAGAGGGGGAGTGGGAACAATATTTTATATGAAGACCAATCACAGTCGAGTAATATGTATGACGTAGCGTATGGTGTCATTTCTTGTCTCGAGAGGTCGCCTTTGGTCCCTGATGTGCGTAAATGGAGTAGGAGTCCACAACAAAGGATTTGATTAGTTCATTTTCCTGATGATTGTGGGACATGATAAAACGGAATATTATTATCTAAATCCTATAATAAGTTTTGTGGCACACATTGATGACAATATTATGGAACAAAGATTTTAGACAATTAAATGAATTCTTGTCGATGTAGGTACCTATACATCTTTAGAGGCGACTGTACCTTTTAACTAACTTCAAAAAAAGGAGGAGGTTCTTAGTTCGTCGGGATATTTTTTTTTTTGTATGTTCCTCGGTTACTCGAAAACGGCTGGACCGATTTGAAAAATTATTTTTTTGGGTATACTTTCAATTTGGTCCCATTTTCATTTGGTCACGATCTTGGAGAAATAGAGGGAACTCTTCAAATGTTATAGACACATCTATAGCGATTTGAGTATTTTTGATGAGCAGTTGACACTTAGATAAATTACAAACCAACCAACTAAAAAGTGAAAAAAAAAAACTTTTTTTACAAAAAATACAACCGACTTCCAAACTACAAAGTGAAAAATAACTTTTAATTTCGGAAGTCGGTGTCAAAAAACTATAATACTGGTCCAAAGACTTCCGAAACTAAAGTTATTTTTCACTTTGTAATGTTAAAATAATAATGTTTGAAATGTTATTATTACTTGCCCAAAAAAGGAGTGTTATGTTTTCAGGGTTCATGGATTCTATATTCCACCATAACTTTTAAATTCCTGAACAGATTTGGATGTATACGGTGTCCAATCCTGACATCTCGAGTGACACTGGGCTGGGCAGATTTTTTTTGAAAAAAATTCACTATGGCGGCAGTGTGGCTCCATTTTCATAAGTGTAAAAAAAATCTTCAAAATAATTCCTGACATTTTTTAAAATAAAACTAGTCACTAAAATGTATTACATAAATAATTTAAAAAGATTTTTACTTTTTATTGCGTTTTTTGGCATCATGCGGCAGTCATGTTTTTAATTGTTTTAATAATTTATTTTTATTATTATTGCCACAGCGAAAAACAGGATACCATTGACACGACTTGGACAAAAAAAAACAACAAAATGATAAATGATTTTATTTCTGTAAGTAGGTTTATACAAACCAATGACATATAAATCATAATACAAACACGTCAATCATATTTTTTTTAAACTAGATGAGGTCGGTGTTTCCTATCTGACTACTCTGAAAAGAAAGGCCGAAACAAACTCAGAGATCGCAGTCTCTTTTAAAATCGAGACTTGGTCAGATCATGTGAAGTCCATGCAGATTGGTGTCTGAAGTGGTCTTTTGAGGAAAGCACCACACAGATTGAGAGACCCTGTCCAGTCAGTGCACGCATTTGTCAGTTATCGTGCAGCTCAACTCAGAATTTATGGAGCTCAACGATTCGACGAACAATACCAAAGAAAGGACATTTAGGTAGGCCACATAAATTACTCAAAACTGCCAGACCGTGATTAGAACTGAGAAGAAATTAAAAAGGAACGATCCACATAGTCTTCACACAAACCAAAACATTCCCTGACAAATGACCAGGAAATCATAAGCCGCAAAGAGATAATTAATATTTATATCCAGTAGCTCACCTACGCTAACATATTCCGACCATGTTACTAAACGCTTGGAGAGTGACAATGTAATTAGCTGCACCTGTCGTTTGCTGCATACTGCATGATATGGATGCTTTAGACTCTGAGCCATCACGAGCTTGCCTTCATTAGGTTCAGTGTTAACGTATGCACGTTTGCTTGTTTGTTCTTTGACGACTTATGCTGTTTGTCACATGGTTTTACCTTTTATAAGGCAGTGGCAACTCTTTTGCCACCTTGAATCTTATTATTTTTATGACTACTCTTCCAATTTTAGTCGTTAACATCAAGTCAAGATATTGTATGTACAAGTTTGGCAGTATTTCTGATTGTAAAGAATTTTTGACCGAAATAAAATCAAAAATTTCATCGTTATCATTTCAGTCCAACATTATCTACTGCTGCTGGGTGAAGTAAACGCCTTCGTTCTTTTCTGCAGTCCTGTTACTCTGCACGAATCCGTGCATCCTAAGTCCAGGTTTTTCATCAGCACATAAAAATAAAAATAAAATGATGAAAATCTACTTTATTCATAAAACAAATATAAAACGTAACTACAGAATTGAAAAAAAATTGTGTGAAACATTATATTCGAGTCCTCTCAAATTGGTGACAATTCAAAAAAATATAATGAATAAATAGTATAATACATTCTGAACGGTCTTCATGAGCAAGGATTTTTTTAGGGTCTGTTCGAGAGAATAATGTCATAGAAACCCCAAACGATACCAGGGTAACAGAAGTATACAAGAAGAAACCAATAATATTCTCAAGAGCACGATTTCCAGCGTTATTTGTCTCTTTTTCCAACTAACGTCACATCCCCTGTCTTATTTGGTAAAATATTAAACTTCCTTTTATATTCATGCTTCGGAGTTTTCAAATCTTTCGAACTCCAATCAAAATTTGACAAATCCTTGTATAACCGCCTAGGATTCTTTGAGGCGGCTGAAGTGGACATCCAAGTTATCAAAGCATTCTTCCCATACTCGTCGAGATCTAAAATTCCGTTGGAGGAGATAATAGTTCCGTCAGTTCTCATTACCAGGAGATGAGGAACAGAGGTTATTCCGTACCTGTACCGCAGAATGGGTATCAGAGGATCGTTGAACATGAGAGTGAACCAGTTGGCTTGTTCGTTGAAACTATTACGCATGTCCTTTTCGTTATCATCCATGGGAACATTAATCACTTCTAAGGGTAGGCTAATATGTCTTGTGTTTTCATGGATCTCGTTGAACTCTTGCATGATGTTAAATCTGTCTACGTTTCGCATGGAAAAATAGAGGACTATAGCGTCCACTCTGTCCATGATATTTTCATTGGAAATTTTCTCGTACTTGTGATTATATAAACTGGCCTCTTTCAGCCAGTCGCAAATTGGAATAATGTATGAGGTAACACTATCCAGGTCGCCATTCATGATGAATTTTGTTTAAATAAAATAAAATTAAGAAGCAATTGTGATTAAAACTGGAGAAAAAAAATTGCTCACTAGTCATGTCACAGAGTACATGAGTCATGTCAGTTACTAAATGACATTGTAGGTTCGTGTTGGGGTCGAGAACTTATTTCTCTAAAATAAAATCCTCCTTAATCCTATTAAAATAAAAATAAAAATTGTCGTTTGGGAATTGAAAATCAATGACTGTCAATGACTTCGCCCGTCATCACCCGTGGTCATTGCAATCAAACCATTGCCAGATTTTTACACAAAACAACTGTTTAATCGTTAAACTAATTGTTAGGAAAAACTAAATAAAACATGAACGAGCATGTTAAACCCGTTGACCAAAACATTCCGCCTTGCGACTGGCTGAAAGAAGCCAAGATATTCAACCACAAATTCGCGAGGGTTCCCAATGCCTGGTTCATGGATAGAGTGGACGCTATAATCCTCTATTTTTCCATGCGAAACGTGGACAGATTTAATATTATATACGAGTTCTATGGAATATACGAGAACGCAAGGTATATTAACCTGCCCATAGAAGTGATCAACATTCCCATGGATGACAATAAAGAGGACATGCTTTATAGCTACGACGAACAAGCTAATTGGTTCACTCTCTTGTTCAACGATCCTCTGATACCCATTCTGCAGTACAGGCACGGCATCACCTCTGTTCCTCATCTCCTGGTAATGAGAACGGACGGAACTATTGTCTCCTCTCACGGAATCTTAGATCTTGACGTGTATGGGAAGAATGCTTTGGTAGCTTGGATGTCCACTTCAGCCGCCTCAACCAAACCCAAAAGGTTAAGTAAGGAGTTGTCAATGTATGGTCCAAATTGGAAGTATTTGACTACTGGAGGTGGGAAGACAAAGAAAACTAATCATCTGAGGCAGTACAACGTGCAGGAGCCAGCGGAACCTTCAACGTCAGTCAAACTCCCGTGAAAAGATCGCCCGTTGTTGAGGAATAGTTACTTTTTGTATATTTCTGTTTTCCTGGTACTTTGTTGGCAGCTGCTGGTAACGTTTGGGGATCAACTGCAATGACATTTAGATTTTAGCTTTTCTTCATCATTTACTTTTAACCTACATAATAATGATATGTCATGATTCGTCACCAACACCGCAAAGGGGCGAACATCAAATAAGAAAATTTTACAGGAGAGCCAAAAAACGTTTTTTTCTCCCGATGACGCGCTTATTTTAATGATATTAAAAAAAAAAATATAATAATCAAAAAAATCAAATGCGAAGGTATACTATGGAAACAGGACTACAAAATTAATACAAATATAACAATTTACAATGCCAGGTTTTCCGAGGAAAAGCCGAGAAAAAATAAACGCCTTTTCGTCGCGCCTCTTTATCACCAAGGCATACCGTCTATCTAATATTCTCTTAGAGTTACGTCTCGATGCATTATGATAATATGCGTTGTTTTAAATAAAAAACTGTACTCAATACAATCAAAAATATTTTATTCTAAGTTATTATAATGAGATCACAAACTTGTTGCGTTATTCATATTTTTAAAACACACCAAATTACTTAATAAGTTCGAATTGTTTAAACCTGTGTATTATGGTTAACATCAAATAATAGTAGATTGTTATACGAGGGGCTAAAATAACCCATTGTAACGAGGTAGTTTTACTCCCGAGCTTTAGCGAGGGAGTAAATAGAAACCGAGTTATAATGGGTTTTAGCGCCGTGTGTTACCTACACTCTACTTTTCACTACGATTGCGAGAAAATAAAATAATCCAATACAATATTAAATAGTTTATTTTATTTAAATGTACTTAAAATTTGTACAATTCTGTATTGTATATTGTAATTTTTGACCATTTGTATGAGGTTCGCCCCTTTGCAGTGTTGGCGACGGATTGTGGTTTTTAGTAAGGGTTCTAAGTGTTCATTAGTTAGCCTTTATAGATAGCATATTAATTTTGTGTCCTTTCCTTTTTATTAAAGTATAATAATTCTATTTACTTATGTAGACTTTGTTTTACTTTTATAAAAAAGATTTTTCTTTTACTTAAGTATTTTATTTTTTATTCAAATTATAATTGGTCTTTGTTTCATTTGAAAATACTATTTAAATATTATTATATAACGGCTCAACTTATTGAAAATCTTTTGAAGCTCGACTTGACATATTTGCGCACGGAGACTGCAACAAAACAAGCCGGACCCATCCCCTATGAACTTACATTGGTATTACAAATACCAATGTAAATTCGTACGGAATTCCAAAGCTCAGAGACCGATCCCAGAGCATCAAAGGGGATTTTCTGAAGGGTACCGCGGCGGGATACGACAGCATAAGGTAACGGCAGGTTGTGACGGCATGCGGTGGGATGCGAAGGGATACGACATTATCCGCCGAAGTCTGCTAGTAGAGGCAGTGTAGGATGTGGGATGCTGCCGGCGGTAGAGCGGTGTACGGCGGCCGCTCCGGCGGCAAATCCTTCTCGATGTCATCCCCCATCGTCTGTCGGTTTGCGCTGCCCTTAAAGGGGTTGTTACTATTGAGGGTTAATAATAATGCTCCTGAAATGCATTATGAACTGTCCCATCTTTTTGCTCCGATAAACTATAACTGTGGAAGGAGGCATAGATTGTTCGCCGTGCCTGGGAGTCGAACCGTCGCTCGAGCCCAGTCTCCCGTCCCTCGCACACTCTCAGCGCTCAACGCTCTCTTGGACTCTAAGCCTGACTGTGATGTGTTCGCGGATGAATGGAAGAAGATCTTGTCAGTATGTCTGGAGTATTGTGAGATGAGCGTATGACTGTCGAGTAGTTTGTTTACTGTACCTTAATAATCTTTTGTCTTTAACTAATGTAATTAGCCTTGGCCGTTTTATGTTAAATAAATAAGGAACTCTTGTGCATTAATGCTTCTAAACCCAGCGGTTTAGACTTATTCCGATCGAATCCCACAATCCGATCCCACTTTGTGGAATTCGTTAGGAATGTGGATTAAATTAACATTTTGTTCCGAACCCATCATCCCGAGATCCATGAGGCGTCGCAAGGTATCAGCATCGTGTGGCCACACTTCATTTCCATCTATCGTTTCACAGCGGGATCATTTCGGGGATCAGTTCGGAACAAAATATCAGTTTTATTCCTATTCCTAACAAATCCCACAAAATGGGATCGGATTTTGGGATCCGATCGGAATCGCGGTTTAGGTAGTACGTTGTCTATCAGTAAATGAATTAAGATTTTTATTACCTACGTAGAAAAAGAGCTCGTGGCTAAGTAATAACAGCCGCATGGGTCGTTCCATGAGGTTAAGCTACGCTTGCCGGGGTTGGTTCGTGGATGGGTGACCATCTTTACATACCGAGACTTCTCCATGCCTCGGAAAGCACGTTAAGCCGTTAGTCCCGGCTATCATTCTTGGATTTTTTGACAGTCGTTACGGGTCGTCAGAAGCCCGAAAGTCTGACAACTAGTCTTACCAAGGGGTATCGTATTACCCGGTTACTGGGTTGTGGAGGTCAGATAGGCAGTCGCTCCATGTAAAATACTGGTATTCAGCTGCATCCGGTTAAACAAGAAGCCGACCCAAACATAGTTGGGAACATGCTAGGAAGATGATGTAATGTTTAAAGGCGATTTATAAGACCCATGGAAGGAGAGACAACGCAAACCGTGTCACAAATACATTATAGCATTGCCGTCAACGAACATCGAAAATCTGCCTAGCCTTTTTCCAGTTATGTTAGGATCGGCTTCCAGTCTAACCGGATGCAGCTGAAATACCAGTATTTTACATGGAGCGACTGCCCATCTGACCTCCACAACCCAGTAACTGAGTAATACGACACCCCTTGGTAAGACTGGTAGTCAGACTTTTGGGCTTCTGACGACCCGTAACGACTGACAAAGATCCACACGAATGGCAGCCGGAACCAACGACTTTATTGTGCTTTCCGAAGCACGGAGGAGTCTCGGTATGTAAAGATGGTCTTACCCATCCACGGACCAACCCCGGTAAGGTAGCTTAACCTGATGATCGACCGGTGCGGGTGTTGTTACTTAGCCACGAGCTCCTCCGTCAACGCAACTTCGTAAAAACATTGAAACTTCGTAAAAACACTTGATTGAAAAAATGTGGTCAAGATGTGCGCCTTAACCATTTTGTGTGATCCATCCTTGTCAAGGGGAGTGCTAACCGTCTCTCCTTTCAATAGACACAATAGGACGAAATAAAGTTTTACCTATACACCAACTTGCTCGTAAACTTATCTTGTGAGATGTTGAACTATTAATGATATTAAGAAAACTATTGAATTTTTCGTATAAAATATACTTACAACCAAAGGAATAAATAGAAAAAATAAAAAAGCATAAGAGCATTTTTAAATAACTAGAAACCGGTTGAGATTTAGTACCTAAAATAAAAACTAAATTGAGTATTGCTGAACAACGCCATCTATTGATGATGAATGAAATACAAGCAGTTTAATTCCGTTTTGTTGATCATGGGCGTATTTATTTAAACACTAGATGCGCCCCGCGGTTTCACCCGCATAAGTCTCGATCCCGTAGGAATATCGGGATAAAAACATCTTATGTATTAATCCAGGTTATGAACTATCTGTGTGCGAAATTTCATCCAAATCCGTTCAGTAGTTTTTGCGTGAAAGAGTAACAAACATCCATTCATCCCCACAAACTTTGACATTCATAATATTAGTAAGATTATCACGGTACTTACATAATATTACTTATATTTAAAATAGCTGTTTGATTTAAATAAACAAACAAAGTTATTACTTTTCTTTTTAGAAGTATCAAACATTCTTAAAAAAAAAAAACGTGTGGCACTCGGGGACTGCCGCGGTAAAGCTATTGCATAGTATTTGTAACCTCCATACTTCCTATTTGTCAACGCTACACTTGAGATGATGACGTGATGACATAAAACAAAAATTACGTTCCCATGACAACATTACGTTGTCATGGGAACCGTCATTACATGGTAAGCGGAGTGGGGGTGTTAGGTTTTATTTTCGGTACGTTACGGAATTTCTTGATTCGGTCGCCGCGCTCAAAGCCCGCGATAAAAGCTATCATCATCAGCCTATAATGTTCCCACTAAAAAAAGCTATGCAATAGCTTAAGAAACCTTTGACATTTTGATATTTTTATTACATACATTTTAAAATATAAAATGTCAAATAACTCGAAAATGGTTGACATTGGCATAGGATCATCGGGGGTAATTTGTTTGCTAATGACCTCTCCTATACATCCCCTTAATGGATTGCCGACGTATAACCAATAACCCTTTGGTTAAGGGTAATTAATAATTTGACCCGTGACGCGATTGGTAGTACTGTTCTGTCAGTCGCCATTTTGATTTCTATTAGTTCTGCGCCCTGCTGAAATCGGAATTAATCGTATGCCGCCATCTTTTCGTATAGACTTATTATAGAATTAAGCACACCAGCGCCAGAGATATCGTGCTCGCACTCTATTGAAACTAAGCTTGACAAGCAATGGTGCCAACATGACGGCAAGGGAGAAGTTATAGTGAACGGTCTGTGCTTAATGTTTGAACAAGTGACTTTTAAAAAAAAGTGGCCCGATCGCTTAGCTGTCAAAACAAGTGACAGCTAAGCGCAAAACGCGACCACAGATTAGCATAACTAATGTGTTACTTTTTTAGGTTACGCGAAACCTGTTCTGCCTATCGGCACACTAAGTTACTTCATCGATAGTCATTATATTATTAAGTTATTAGATAAGCTTTGCACATACGTAGAAGGGAACAGGCATGGATAGATTAGGTATTTAAAAAAGACGAATGCAGAAAAAATAAATAGACAACAATTTGTTTCAAAAGTTCTTACTGACAATAGTGGCAATGCCTCCACATTGGAAAAAACCTTGCAGCATATTTTATTTAAGTAAGTAGCTTGGCCCATCCAAGCTAAGTAGCTTGGATGGGCCAAGCTACTTACTTCTTAAATTCTCATATTTTCTCAAATATTTCTTGTAATAATCCTGCTTATTTTATATTTAAGTAAGTACTTAAATATAAAATAAGCAGGATTATTACAAGAAATATTTGAGAAAATATGAGAATTTACATCATAAAAACACATACGAACGAAGCAAGCATTGGTGCCGATTCCATTATTCACAAACTAAACTAAATTTAAGTTCAGTGCATCTTTTTCTTTCTATTTCATTAAGAAAAGGACAGAGGATAAATTTTAGTTTAGTCCTGTCAAATTAATCAGCGCCTATCACTTTCCATACAAGTTTAGACGTGATTAAAAACTTGCCGACTAAAATTACGTCAATTTACGTCAAGCGCTGATTAATTTGACAGGACTAAACTAAAATTTATCTTCTGTCCTCGTTTTAATGAAATAGAAAGAAAAAGATACACTGAACTTAAATTTAGTTTAGTTTGTGAACAAGGGAATCGGCACCATTATAAAAGAAGCCTTATTGTAATATGGTCATTAATTATAAAAAGAATGTTATAAACAAAACAGTTGCGATTTAGATCTATTTTGCCATAATAAATATCTAGTAGGTATTTAGACAAAAACTAGGCTAATCAGTTTTGATCAAAGCAGATAGGATTTCAAACTTTCAAACTGCATTACAGAACCCGCGTGCAGCTAAAAGACAAACGCTAACTTTTTACCACACAATGGGCGAGCTCGCACCTAACATTCAGCCAGAATCGATTACCTAAGTAATAAACCTGTATTTAAATCTAGATAGACGTAAAATTGCGCCATTGTGTTTGATGAAGCCTAGTTTTTATTTAGGTAGTTATTATTACCTGCAATACAAGTGTACTCTTGTGAAGTCTTGTGCCATCATTCATACATAACACAATTGATAATAATCAGGTGATATGTGATTCGATGCAGCTGTTGTATTAGAAACAAGAAAACGTAATTAGCATTTAAATAAACCTGCATTAGCTTTTGAGTAATCAGATAATTAACAACTCTTCCTTGTGTTGCAACTTCTGTGTTCGAGTGAGAAATTATTATTGGTGATAGTTACAACTGAAAGTGGTAGCGCCATCTATTATCGAATAGCAGTACTAATGCTAGTAATTATTTTTCGCCAAACTTGAGATCGAGGTATAAATCTGTTCAACGTTAACCGAAGTAAAGTAAGGTCTTATGTGGACAGGGTTTCTAAGGTTTACGATACTAGCAAACAAACAATCCAAACTCACCACCAAGAGCACGCATACACTGGCGGACATACAAACCAAACCAGTGTCAAGTTCCGCCATATTGGATTGGAAATGTGCAAAAGCATAAACAATAAACGCTTGCCGTGACAGAGAATACATTAAAATAAATGGAGAGGAATAAAACACGCAAACAATACTCTAGTTGCTTTACAAGGAACGATATTGCCGGTCTCAATAATATAGGAATGTTCGCTCTTGGTTTTCTTTTTGCGACCTTGCTTTTCTGTGTGGCAAGTACGAAATTTTATTAAAAAATTTAGTTGCCTGAGAAAAAGTATGCGATGTATTGCGATTGACTGCATTTTTTGTTTTCTGTTTTATCATAAGATTTCGGCTCGCTTGCAACCACAAATCACTAAATGCGTTTAGCACTAAACATATTTAAAACATCATCCTGTTTCTGTCAGCTTCAAACTATCGATAGAAACAGTTGATGTTATAATTGTTTTAAATGTTGTCAACGATATCTTCTAAAAAATCCCTAAATAAATCTGCACCATATACATTACTTACCAGGTGCTTATATCTTTACAGGAGCTCTTCGTGCCTATCAACACTAAAGGGGAACTGTACGAGGTATGCCCGGAGGAGCTGTCACCAGCGGAGTGGGAGCCCGCGGGGGAGGGTCGGGGCGTGGCTCCCGACGTGGCTGCAAGGGCGCACCGCCTACCGCACTTGCTGAGTATATGGCGGCTGCCGTGTAGAGTGCGCCTGTTGGCAGGAACGGTGCCGATCGAGATGGCACATGATGTTGGAGGTGAGTTTTACTCGCTAGTTGTTTATCATTGAGTAGAGCTTGAAAAATAATTCCTGAATTATATTTATTGGTTGCTATAAATTAGGACCCTGACCAACACTACTCTGCAACATGGAAGTATTATTTTACAGTGGCATTTCGCAATCCTGATTCAAGTTTAGACTAATGTTATCCTTATATAAACCTATGACGACGCATTACAGAGACATTAATTTCAATTCCAGATGACCTTCTACTGCGAGCGGCATCAACGGAACCAGTTCTCGTTATGTGCACCCTCCCGGAGTACGGGTCGATGCCCTCGAGCCCGAGCAAGCAAGTGGACCCCCGCTACCACGCCAAGGAAACCCTTCAGCTTCTCCCGCTCAACAGCTCCATCAAAGTGAGACGCACACAGCTCGGGTTCGAGAACGAGAAGCGCATGTTCCTCTCTGCACGCCTTCAGAAAGCTCTAACCTTCTGTCAACTCAATGTTGACAACTGGATCAGGCAGATTTCCTACGCCAACTCAACCGTAGTCGGGAAAGCGAAAACAGCCGAAGACCTCATCAAAGAAGACCATGAGCCTGTCAAGTTTGAAAAAGAAAGAAAATTCACTTTACAAGGTCTCAAGATTGACACATCTAGGTTATTCGGCAAAAGCGAAAAGGTTTTGAAAGATATTCCGGATGAGACTGAAGGATCTATTATATTTTTAAGTAAAAACGAACTCGAGCATATGAATTACGACGTATACAGCGACGATGAGGGAAAAGAAGATAAACCAGATGAGAAAATGGAACATGAACAGTTTTCTAGCGATAAAATGCAAGTATTTAGAGAAGATTCGGGACAGAAAAAGAATAAATGGTTTAAGAATTTAAAACTCTTAAAGAGCACGGAGAAACTCACTGATGAAAAGTTAACAGCTATAGAGAATAGTGAGAAGTCCAGAGATGTTAAAGATCCTTTTGATCCTTTAGGTGAAAAGCATAGTTCCATAGAACGGTACCAAGACATGGCAAAATTAATTGAAGATAGATTCGGCTGCACGAGGAAGAACGATGGAACGGCTGAGAAGAGTCATTCCTATAAAAGTCTAACGACATCTTCGTCAGACATGGGAACAAGTCAGTGCAGTTCCAATCACAAAAAGCCAATACTAACGAAGTCAGTCTCCGTACAAACAGGAATGCCAGACAACTCTTACACGGAAGATGATAGTGGTATCAACATGAAACATGGTCGCAAAAACCTTAGCGTCGACCAAATCAACTATTGCGGTTCTATGGAAAGTGATGCTAGCTCTGGAAGAAAATTGAAGAGTCTGGACGAAAATATGCTCAAAAAATCATCAGCTACCAAATCATCTACGAATCTAGAGAGGAGACAAAGGATACAACCTGATTTGATACCAGAAAAAGCCATGGTTAAATCTGAATCTTACAATCAGATACAAAGCTGCGAAGAAATCAATATGTTTGGCGTCGGATCTCTGTATAACGACAGCGATTTCGAAATTAATTACAAACAACACTCTTTCATAACAGAAAAACTATGTTCCGAGTTTCACGTTAAAACTAAGAGAGTACTAAGCAAGTCTACATCAAACCTCCTTCATCCTAAAAAGGCTACTGACAAAAAAGAAGGCAGCAACAGTAACAGCATGCCAACAAAAACAGAAAGGTCGGCAGATTGTGAGAAGATTGTAAACTTTCGAAAGAAAATCGATAAACCACGAGCCCCGACACCGAAGTCTGAAATCGAAGACGACATCACAGCGATTGACATTTCTGAAGAGGAGCCGCAAATGCAAGTAAAAATCCGTAGATCTATTTCATCAATACAAAAAAGAAAGCTTCCAGTTATAGAGGATCTACCATACGGGCAAGTAGCTGACGCTGTTCACGTGGAAGAAGAAAAAGTTGAATCCGATGCGAGCTCCGACAACATTTACGCAGAGATTTGTACCCCCAATGGTAACAAAACTAGCGATGAGGAAAATTACGACAACAACATCGATGTACTTGCTACAGATCCCGTCATCTGCAACGTCAAGAAAGAAGTAATCATCAGAAATGATGAGAGAGCGAGACAGATGATTGAAAATCAAGAAAATCCATTCAGACACATAGAAGTTGTCGTTATTGAAAAAACTACAGATTTCGATTTGGACAATTCCAGTATTACTTCAAGCGATATTGACGAAATGGGAAGTAAGAACGATGTCTCAATTATAGATTCTTGGGAACGTGATAAAGATAAATCAGAGAACAAAATGCACGCAATCAGATTAGAAATAACGAGTAACAACGACGACTATCCAAATGAGAATGATAATAATATAGAAAAAACTGAAATCTGTTTAAGTAAAGATAATTCCTTAAGTTTTAGTAACAGCATACATTTGAATGGTACATATCCCAACGAAGCCATCTATGATACTTTAAAATAGTTTAAGTTTTAGTATAGTTACACTGGCGGCCACAAATAGTGTCTTGTAGTCATATTTTTGATGTACCAATAAAAATATAGCCTACAGTTCCCGCTTAGAAGTCACCTTAGATGTGATGCCGATTTTTTAGTTTAGCTTTTTCAGTGTATATTATGTCTTTATATTATCCGTACTTAAGTCATTATAGTAAATCAATATTAAGCATGTGATTACAACCAGTGAAGACGTGGCATATGATAGATGTAATAATGAATTTTGGCTTCATATCACCATAGATGTAGTAAACGTTGAATCTCAATCATTTTCGTATACATTAACAGCTGACGACGCCATTTGCAAAAAATAGATGTTTTTTATTGTTTCTGCAGTAAAAATATCTGGAGTAGGATTTGGAAGAGTTTTTATGGCCTTAGCCGGCTAGGGCTTCAAGATACTGTATCTAACTGATAAAAAAATGCTACTCCATGTTTAGTCTGATCTAGAAAAATCACTTAAGACAAAAATATTGTAAAATTATTTCTGTACAAGATTTTGTGGTGATACAAAATGTAAAAATTAGTTCATAATTTATCTTTTATAAAGTGAATACTTATATTGACACGAAGTGTACCACATAATTGTAAAAATGCACTATTTAGTTACACGATTCTTATTAAATGGCACCTACTAATTTGTCGCTGTATTTAATGGTTAAAAGCAAGACATTTATAGCTTTTTCAGCGATATAATTTTTTGATTGCAAAATGTTTCCAAAAATAAAATTGATTAAAATCTTGGGCTCATTATGCAACGGTCGACAATCTAAAATAAATTGTAATCTGAATTATTTACGTCATTATTATATTATCTTTGTGGCTAGTAGTTCAAAATTACAAATTAATGATAACGGCCTTAATTAAAAATTTCTTCATTAATAAGTAGGATCAATTATGTAATCTGTTTGGTAATTCCAATTCCACGCTGAGCGGGATTATCGATAACTTATTGGATCGTATCAGTTGCTTATCTTCACAAAAGATAGCAAGAAAGATAAATCTACGCGTTTGTATCGCGTCGTGCGTTTTTTCCTTAACATACAGTTTACGTGCGAATTTAAACTTGGCTAGTTCCGCTACTTGCCGTTTACAATAATTGGACGCTAGTGTGCGGACAATCTTGTTGAGTATTAGCACTCCAAACTTCCAAAGCTACCACTGAATTAACTTATTCCTAATAATTTTGTATTCAAAAATTGTATCGCTAAAACTAAAATCACATAAAATACGACTGTTTTTCACACTAGTAAATTAGTAATTCATCACAATTGGTGCTATAGGGTGCTCAATTTTAGTCTAGATTGATTACCTATTGTCGATTCCACCACTACCATATTTTTTTTTTAAATTGTAAAAAAATTATAATAAAATGTCTCCTTATTTGTAAAAGAGAATACCTAATAAAAATTGTAAAATAAGATAAAAGATAAATTGATGTCAACAAATAAATAATCATTATTTTGTCTGTCTATCATTGGTTGATAGCGGAACTATGAAAAGTTGATTATAGACATAACTCGGACGTTAGGACATCGGTAATGTACTAGTAAAACGTAATTGTGCAGTAAAGTATTTGCGCACAATTACATTTCACTAGTTCTGCTACTTACCGCTACATCTATAGAGCGCTAGTGTGCAAAAAATAAACAATACCTTTTGGTAGTGGTAAAATCGATCTAATTATGGTATATCTAAGTACCACATACGACATGACATAATTGTAAAAAGCGTTTGTATTATATAGTTTTAACATTGTATTATAATATCGAAAGTGCTCTCGAAGAAAAATGTAAAATTGAAATGTTTTGCGAAATTATACAAATTATTGAAATAAACCTGTCGTTTTTTTTATGACTAATTCAAATTCAAATAATTTATTTTCTCTTCACAAACAATGGCATCTTATAATTTAGATAGACTTGAAAAACTGTGACAATAGTTTGTGAGAGACTGGTGTCTGCACTAGGAATACCTGTATCGCAGATCACCAGGGTCCCACCACACGGTATGTAAACATAATCAATTAGTTAGTAAATGTGAAGTGATAGGGCATAACATAAAATATAGACTCAGAGATTTAAACAATATAAAACAAACAAAGAAAAAAAAAAGAATTAAATGCAAAAAAATAAAAAAAAATGCTTGAACTATTAAGTGTCGGGAAGTTAGAGGGATGGACTATTTTGGATGAGTTAGTAATTCCTCAGTTGCATTATAATCCAAACTAAGAAGCCATTCAACCAGAGTACTCTTACAGGCCTTTTTTGTTAGGTGATAGATCGTGGTAATACGATTTATTTTATTATATAAATGGGAACCTAAAAAAGTATAAAATTTTTGAGAGAAGCTCGTTCTGAGGCCTTTAGCAGTTTTGCAGACTGAATATTTTCTGCGTTTTCCTGAGATAGAGAGGGGATCAAATATTGTGGAGGAGGAGGTAATGATTCTCCATATACCTAAATCACAAGCTATTAGCTCAGCTGGCTCAGTTTAAGTTATACACGAGTAAAGAATTCAGTGACGTCATTGACATAATTCACATAAACTATGTGTAGATACCTACTCGTCAAGATACCACATGTGTAAACACATGTGCCGTGTCTCAAAGGTTAACTTGAGATAGTACAATAAAACGTACCCAATCATATTTTCCTTTCCGTGTCCAAATCATAAGTAGGTGCATACCTGCAGATAAACCAGAAAAGCTATGCGCTTCTGTAATTTTAAGGTTTCGGAATTATACGCATGTCGCACCAGAGTAAACCCCCTCAGGGGCCAAGCTTTTATAGTTATTTGTACAACTGTTGTATTATAAAGGGTATTAAAACACGAATGTGGGTTTATCACACGAGTGTTTTAATACCTAATTATAACAGTTGCATACAAGACTATCTACACCCATGATATGAATCCTCTATAAAAGTTTCTGAAACCATTGGGTGTTTGCAATTCAAGATCAAGAATAAAAAAAAATCCCACGGAATTCAGTATAAGTAGGTATGTATGTCGCCTGCAGCAGCACATCACACACACATGCGTGCAGCGGGTGCTGCTGTCCCCCGCTTGAACGTTGAAACGAGTTGCGTAATGAACTTTAGTACAACATTGTAACACTCATTTGGATGATGTAATGGTTACTATGACACTGGCTGTTATAATGTTGCCAATAAGCTAACTGTTTCAGAACCTTTATAGAGGTTTTATAGCATGGGTGTAGATCGTCTTTTGTACTGCTGCGGTTTCAAGTCGAGCACCTATCGTAGCGCGTTTGTATGGTTTCCGTCTGTTGGTCTACCTACTCTGGTCGCACTCTGACACTAAAAAGTATTGAAATGGTTTTTGAATTTGCATAAACTCAAACTCAAAGCATTTATTTCAAATAAATCAATTACAGGTACTTTTGAATTGTCAAGGGGTCGGTCAGTCAGAAAAATGAAGCTAGTTGCTCATTCCAAAGCGTAGTAGGTACCTATGGAGAAGAACGGGCAAGAAACTCCACGGACACTCTTTTAAATCAAAATATTGTTACAAAATATTGGTTACATCATTCGTGTTGAACTTATACGTGTGAGAACAGTGTAGAAAGACGTGCACGTTAAAAGCGTCCGTAATAAAAATATAATAACAATTCAATAATTTAAATATTTTAAAATAAACCGTGGCAGCTAAGAGATGACCAGTCCCTACTGACGGCGCCCGTACACGAACATGACGCATGGATCAGCAACATTTAGCTCAACCATTTTGAAGGGAACTTAATGATCCAACACACACGCCACCATCAGCGAGACATTTGAGTGAGCATGACATACTCTCAGCCGCCAGGGCACATTCAAGTCAATGAAAGACGTACCCAGTAAATGGTAGCTTTATGGAATGTACAACATGGTCACAGTGCTCACACATGTGATATGCAATTATACAATACAATGAGATTGAATGTATACAAGGGAAAGATAGTTTTACAATCTTCAGCAGCTGCAACAATACTTTCGAATGCTAATCAATTAGTTTATGCGCCCTTGTGGAGTTGGACCAGCGCTGAGCCAAGCATTTTTATCAGTGATGTAATCCCCCAACTTATAATATGCTTGGCAGCATAGTGTGCGTTTTATACATGATTTAAATTTCGTTTCGTTCAGTTGGAGTATGTGAGAAGGTATTTTATTATAACATTTTAAACAGCACCCCATGAAGGATGAGTCTACTTTAGCCAGTCTGAAACCCGGTTGAACTAATTGGTCCCTATTTCTAGTCCTATAATTGTGTCTATCAACTCTTTTACTGAAAAGACTTAGATTTTTCCTTACGTACATGATGTTTTCTTAGATATATTGACAAGGTACCGTCATAGAGTTGATAATCTGTAATTTTCTAAATATAGTAGTACAAAATAGGTAGATAAGTACTTTCAAGATTGTAACAGCTCTATATTAGATTTCAACATCATCATTTCAGCCGAAAGACGTCCACTGCTGGACATAGGCCTCTCCCAAGCACCGCCACTTCGACCAGTTCTGTTTCCCGCATCTAGCGGATTCCTGCAGCCTTCACAAGGTCGTCGGTCCATCTTATGGGAGGCCTTCCAACGCTACGTCTTCGGGTACGCGGTCGCAGCTACAAAACCTTTCGGCCCCATCGGCCGTTTCAACATCTCGTGTTCTACTTCTGCAGATAAGACGCTGATTACCGAAGCGCAAGCTTTTTCTGGGAGATCTGTACGAATTAAATTTGACAAAACCCTTGTGAATAGGAGGTTGAATAAAAAAGCTGTAACTATATAATATGACAAATATACTGTATTTAATCAAATAATTTACATTTAAAATTAAAAATAGTACCGACAAATAATTTCGTTAGCGTGGCGCGGATATTTTATAAAACAATTTTTATATTTTTACAATTAAAAATCAAACTATAATCAAATAAAAATTAAAAAACCACGACTTTGAACGGCAAAGTCACGCTCTTGTGCGTCTACACATATTGGTCTCAAATAAAAATTAAAGGAATGAATTTCAACAACATTTTTCTAAATGCTCTCGATTTTTTATCTTCACCTTAATATTAAATTCATTTTTACAATATACAAGAATATAGTACGTACAATTATTTTTTTCTTGAGATTATATTGTTTAAAACCTGCGCTTATGAATAATTAAACATTTAAAGTAATGCAACTTTGAAAGCTACATAGAGAGTTGCGCAGTCATTGTTCACAATAGGCGGTTTCAAAGAAATCACCTAGTATGCACAATATTTATAAAATTTATTGTAATTTACTACGGGATTCGTGGCTTGAAAAGTTTCATATAAACATGGAAAATGTCTATGGTCTTGCATATAGAAACTGGACGATAGGAAACATACATTTTGATTTTTGGTTAATAATATGCGCTAAATATTTTAAGACTATATTGAGCCTAAATAGATATACAACAGATTACATAGCCTATAAAATACTAGGCAATCAGAAATGCATAGAACAATCAACTAGGCTCCATTCAAGCAAGTTGCTGTATTAATCTCATCCGTTCAAAAAAGTACTAGGCTTTCAGAAGTTAGTAAGAAGTCAAAAGCCTGTTAGAAACGATTCAAGCCACAATGGTAAGGTATCAGTCAAGGGTGGGAATCACAAGGAGGATCTAGGCGAGTCGTATAGATTGGATTATTTGGAACACTGCTGATCCGCACACTACGAATATGAAGAGGGCAAGCAACCAGGGCGCGACGGGGTACTGATCGTCCTTTTCCTGGAAAGAGGTGAAACATATAAATAAACAAAGAAAATAAGTTATCTTTCACACAAATTGTGTGAATTAAATTTCGTCCCACATAGGGCAATGCTGCAATCTTTTTGGACACTTTTCTTGTTGACTGCGATGCGGACGAATTTTTTATTCTTACTCCTCCCTTTTTTATTTACATGTACATATTATTATTTTAAAACATAGCTTATACAGGGTGTCCGGTAAATAATGGATAACCTTGAAATAGCATTTATAAGACCAAATGGCCGTTCGAAAAAAAAAATACAAAAATATATATCCCAAGTAGTACCTAAGATATGTTTTTTTTTTTTTTTTTAAATACTGTGTAATTTCTAGTCACATTATTTACTGCTTCTCTGTCGGTATAATCAACGTACAATATTACAACAACAAATAATCGATGGAATTCATTTATTTGTGGTTGTGGGGAAGAAGAATGTAAAACAAAGGTAAAAAAAAGTTTTTTTTTTTTTTAGAACGTCCATATGGTCTAATAAATGCTATTTCAAGGTTATCCATTATTTACCGGACACCCTGTATATTATGTAAATATTATCTTGTTTGAAAATACATATACTCCACATTATTTTTTGAGATGAATTAACATGAGCGATGCGGAAAGCACAGAATCGGTCGAAGTGGCGGTGCTTGGGGGAGGCCTATGTCCAGCAGTGGACGTCTTTCGGCTGAAATGATGATGATGAACATGAGCGATAACAACAGATTTAGTCATCCAAGATTTGATAAGACTTCTAGAAATCACAATTCGTAAATAAAATAACAAGTCATCATCATCTGCCTAGCCTATTCCCAACTATGTTGGGGTCAGATTCTAATCTAACCGGATGCAGCTGAATAACAGTATTTTACATGAAGTGACTGCCTATAATGACCTCCACGACCCAGTTACTGGGTAAAATGAAATAACTAGTATTCTTAGGGGCATAAAGGTGCAGTTTTGGAAGTCTATAAATGTATCCCTATAGCATTCCCATTGTCAGAAACAGCGAGGGTATTGTATAAACTTGTGCAAATTCATATAAAAGTACTGTATTATATATTACTAGCTGACCCCGGCAAACGTTGTTTTGCCAATTATTTGTTTGGAGTGGACAACCCTTATCACTTAGGGGTATGAAAAATAGATAGTAGCCGATTCTCAGACCTACTGAATATGCATATAAAATTTGGTAAAAATCAGTAAAGCCGTTTCGGAGGAGTAACGTAACTAACATTGTGACACGAGAATTTTATATATAAGATTTATAAAATGTCGTAAGTATTATATTATAAGAAAATCGCTCCGTAAGAGCGACTTAGTCTTGTTGACCAAGCTCCGATAAAAATTAAATTAAAAAAAAATCTCCCTCTTATTAAAATTTTCCTGCAGTGAAAATATGTATAATTAGAGGCCACGGTATTTCCATTCCAATATCACCATGAAAACAATTTCCTAGTTGTGATTTAAATATTCAACACATACTTCAAGTGTTACTAATTAATTTCACGCGTTTGTGCAAAAGATTATATCGTGGAATGCTGCCAAGTCACGCGCAATTTATTCATTTAGAAAATAAGTGTTTTTTTTATTGTTTTATGGACATTTAAACTACATACTTAAATATATGAATTTACTTTTGTTGCCACTGATATCAATAGTACCTACCTATTTGTAGCAATATTTTCTTGACTTGCAAACCTACATATACATTTAAGAGCAGATAATAAAACTTGAACTTGACCTAAGTATATGAGGAAACGCGGTCACGTGGTCATTGGCGTTCATTTCATAAACACGTACAGTACGATCCAACTTAGCATCGGCAAAATTCGTAAAACCTATCACCATCCGTACTGAGTGCGCCTTCAAAATTACCAATATTAATTACTGTTTTATTTAAAAATGATCTTTACGCAAACGCAATAACTTGTAAAATCGTATAACTAAATACATTCGTAAAACTGAAATGAAAGACTGCAAATTTTCAAATCTATGCTACATCTAAATTGTGTCGTACTATACTTTATTCATCTGTTGTCTATCTGGGTAATAAATATATATTTTTTTTATTATTATTCTGACAAGTAAGAGTAATGCACTACTAGAGCAAATTTTTTTTTTTACGATGCAATCTATTATATATCTCCCACGGCTTCATCTATCATGCTCCTATCTTTGTTTTCTATTTCCTTAAGTATATATATTTTTCTAAAATTATTTTAAGTGCGCCAAAAAAAAAAATCATAGGGACATAGCAGTGGTAGATATACATTATTACATAGTAAAAAAAAAATCTAGTATCGTTAACCAAGTAGTAAACAGGATCTAAATATGGCAAAAGAAGCAAAAAAAAAACGTATCCTATTTTTTTGGTGCTGCCAAAGAATTGAACAATAATAGTGATAAAAAGTGCTACAAAGTTAGCTCTAGCATCACTTCACACAGCATCATTTTTATTCACTTTTACTTAGTTTTATAACACTTCTCCTTTCACTTTTAAGAAATTGCTCAAGCATGAACGGTCATTAGATAATCACTGCAAAATGTTAAATGTCTTAGGCTATCTGTAATATTATTTGTAATGACAACTTTGTAGCTTTTATAAACTGGAAACATTGTATGCACCATGCATTACGATTACTGCAGTGTCATAATTATTTGTATCTGATTTTTCAAGTAATTTTGTAGCTAAAAGTGACATACATCAAGAGATATGGCATGTTATAAAATATTCACTAACAGTTATTGGAGTTATTTAGAAACCACATTCATTTGCACACACAAAAAAACAATTGAACTAAAACATCTTGCAAATTTATTAAGAACGCAAAAGACAGAATTAGTATCAGGATAAGTCATAAGCAAAGTTTAGATTAGCAACAAAACTTGCAAAAGTTGTCTTCTGCAAGCAATTCTTATTTTTAAAACTTCTGCAAGCAATGCTAACATGAGTAAACTTACTCAGAGAAATTGCAGAAGTTCACTTCCACAAGCAATTCTTATTTAAGAGAAAACTTGCAGAAGTGAGCTTACTGCAATTGTTTACACGGTAAGAATTGTTTGTGGAAGTCAACTTCTGCAACTTTTGTTGTTTATCTAAACTTAGCTTTAGACAAAAAGTTAGTAACTTATGTTAAGAAAAATAAAAAAAAACTAAATTGGTGGTACGTACTACCTTGGTCGACTTAGGCACATTGCCTCTCATGGTGATGTTTTTGCTGGCAATCTCGTTGGCGATACGCATCCTCTGTTTTGGGGCCATTTTTAATGATTTGCAGGTATATTTGTCCTGAAAATTAGAGAATATTGTATGTTAGGAATGTAACTGAAGAAATGGCCGAGTGTATCCACGGTGCTAATCTGTTTAGATTTATAAATATGTTTTTTTTTAATTCGAAATGCTGAGTAGAACTATGTTTAGAAATCTCAATTGCTTATTTAAACTTGTAAGTTGGTTCAGCAATTAAAAAAAAATATTTATTTTCCACTACCTGATTCTAGATACTTTTCATTTTCCTGGATGAAAAGTATCTTGTCTTTTTTACAGGTACAATTTTTGACAACCCGTTGTGTAGTTTTGAGGTGAAAAAATACAGAAAAATAAATTTCAAGTGCATGTATTGGTAAACATGATTCATAGGTCTATGAATTAGGGCACTTAATAACGGGCCGGCGTGTCTTGTTGTCTGCACGATGCAGGAGCTGATGGACGCTACTGAAGGTGCCAAACATTATATAAATTATTTAAGTCGGACCTAAACCCTGATTTTTTATTTGTTGGACCAAAATGTTCAACCTTTTTAAAATAACACGATAAATAATTAATATTACAGAGACAACACGACAACAGTAAAGGTCCTCCTGCAGAGAATGATTCAGTGGTCCTTGGTGAGAGTCACTCGGTAACTAGATTAATACTAGGTTATTTTTATGCTGACATCAAATATCATTTTAGTCTAGCAAATAAGAAATTTGAGTATAGAAAATTTGATAAACAATTAATTTCCCTGACTACGTTGAAAATAAACATGAACATAACCGATTTTCAAGCTAACAAATGAGAGTTAATTGGAAGAGCATAAATTTATAACATAAATAAAATGGAGGTGTTTGCTGCTTTGGGTTCTGACATCATGTGTTTTTTCAGTGTTCAGTGGTTTTTTTTTTTTTAAATAAATGACCGATTCACTCATAGAACAATTGGAAGGACTGTAGTAGGTATCATGTTTGTATAAGGAAAATAATGATCCAGGCAATTCAATGTAAACATATGGTTGACTAAACTTATTCAACCAACATTTATTAAAAAATATTGAACTTTCTAACTAAATCCTACAATTTCCTTTTCCCATTATGTAAAGTATAATAAAATTAAGTGAAATATACCCACTTTTCTCACTAAACAGGAAATCACTGTCGGAAATACAGAAAAGGCTTGTTTTACAAGTTGTTCACCTCAAAAATATGTCAACAGATCTAACTGTTTTTTCACTAGAAAAGTGGCACAGTATGTTTTAACTTATAACTGTAAGGTACACATTAAAATACATGTCAATACGCAAACGCGTGCGTTACGTTAATAACGATCAACTTTCCACGTTGAATACGTGTCAATTTAAAAATTCCCATTATCTTTCAATAACAATGCTGGTGATTAAGCTTAATGATAAATACTCAATTAAAACAGCAAAACGAAGGTCAACACGTTAATCTACATTAATCTATAAAGTTTCACCTTTTATTTACGTCGTAATTATCCTAAATCTTCTCGAAAGCGATGGATAACAGGAAAACACACAGTATTCTATTGGCACAGCTGGATGCAAAATAAAGCGGTCACAAACTGCTTTTGAGACAAAATAATGGCACCACATGCGTAATTTATAAAGTAACGAGCTACGGTCGCGGTTTTAACACGAATTACACACTAAATCAGCCGTTGTTATCGAGAAAAATGTTATTACATACACGTAATAAAAGTATAGTGTAAACAGGCCGACGAAACTTACAAGATAAACTGAAGTTTTTATATGAAAAATGGCACACCAACTATGCACAGCCCTTACACTGGTATATTAGACAAGAATTATAACAAAAATAAAATTCTACTCACAATTAATTCCTAAAATTAAGGGCCGCTAAAGCCAAACGCGCAAATTTGCTTGACACGTATGTAAAAGTGAAATGACAGAAATGTCAAACGCGTCATTTGTAAGCAAGTGGATTGCGCATGTACCAGACACGCGTCAGTTAATGTTACAATAACAGAAAAAATATAACAAAAATATTATAGGAAAAAAAATTGTTTTGTTAATTAAATTACGAAAAGTTGTCTTGACTTTTCGAATAAAAATAAAAGTTAATTATAGAGCTCTATCAATGAATTTTTGTGTCTTTCAATTTTACTAAAAGGTTTTACAGCGACATCTAGCGTTGAGTAGGATAATTCTAATAGGTTTCCACAATAGAAATTGCTTTTGTAAAATTCTACTAGATGGCGTTCTCAGCTTTGTATTTTCGACACAGATGTCGTTGAAGTAGTTTTAGTTACCGGCGTAGCCGGAAGAGGGCGATACCACTGGAATAGTTTTTTCGTAGCCTTGTCGAAGCACATTGTGTGAAATCGTCGTAGCTATTATAATTTTCATCGTTGATCCATTAGTCCATTTCATGACTCTGGGTGCGAAAAAATAAGTGTTTATGTTTTTGTGAATTATGAGTTTGTTGTAGTATTTCAATAAAACACCTAGAGCTAAAAACAGCTCAGCACCCAAGCTAAAAACAGTTTCTTACAGTAGTATTACCTTCGAAATAAAATGCTTTACATTTATTTCAATACATTCAAAATAACATTATACAATACTTAGGTACGGCAAAAATAGTTCATTCAATAAAAAGAGATGGTAGGTTCAACAATGATGACTACTAAACAGAAAGAGACAACCAACAAAGGATCGCCAGGACATCACTATCAGGTGTCAAGTAATCGACCAATCACAATGAAGCATTATCCTTGGAGGGTGATCCTTTGGCTCTGATTGGTCGCTTTAGACAACGCCTCAAAACGCTACGCCTACGGATAGAATCCATTTGAATTTGAATGTCGAAGGGAGAACGTCAATAAATAGTAGGAAACGTTTCAGACTTTGTTCCTTTTATAAAAATGAAGGCATTTTGTTTTAAGATCGGTCCATCTAAGAACGATTATTTCATATTAGGTATTTTGAAATACCTACCTTTCTACTACTTATAGAATATTTTTGAAAATAATAATAGGAAGTAAATAACAGAAGGAATATTGTAGGAAGGTTAGGCACTAAGTTTATTTTCAGTAATGTCACCGAAGAATGTTCTAATAATTTGCCTTCTTATCTTGTCACCTTTCAACCCTTGAATTGGTTATTAGGTAAGTACCTACCTAAGTACCTATACTCCATTTGAAATAAGATTAGACATTTAAACAAATTTTTTTTTACAGTCCGTTCAACCGATTTTGACTTCTATTTAGTAGGCATAAGGATGGCATTAAAAGCAAAAACTGGTTACTATACCAACTGTTTACTGCAACTGCCATTTGTCATGCCACCAACGCAATAGAAGTCAAACTCGGTTGAACTGACTATAAAACAGGTTTAGGTATTTAAATGTCTAATCTTATTTCAAATGGAGTATAAGTACATACCTACCTAATTTAATTCAACATAAATACGGTTAGCAACAAAAGTCCGTTAACATCATAGACTTATCACATTTACATTTAGTCAAAATCGACAAATTAATAATGATTAGATTTTCAGCTTTGCATAATGATAGCTAAGCTTTATGCAGTGGCGTAGCTACCTAGGGGCTAGGCGGGGCAGTGCCCCGGGGCCCTCAAGCTTAAGGAGCCCTCGAATCCTTCCTTTCCAGAAAATCTCGATCGAACTGAACTTTTGAGAATTTCTCCCATTTTCAAAATAAATATGATAGGTTGCAAAAACAGCTGTTCCATATATTTTGACCGCGTAGGGATTGCACTTTTCTATGAAACAGCAGATTTTTTTAAAATAACCGACGAAAAATTTCAACGCTGGGGATTTCAGAATCATGTACTAAACCCATGGTAAAAGTTTTCTCGTTGATGTCCCTGACACCCCGTATATTTAATATTTTTACTTGATAAAACCTAACCAGTTTAGATAGCAGTGGGGCCCCATTTTTTTATTTGCCCCAGGGCCCTTGGTTACCTAGCTACGCCACTGGCTTTATGGTTATCATATAGAGGTGTTAGTACAAACCTATCTACTTACAGAAATAAAATTATTTATAGGTAGATACTCATGCTATAAAAAGTTTCTGAAATAATTAGCTTATTCCCAACATTAAAACAACCAGTGTCATAGTAACCATAATATCATCCAAACACGATTGATGTGATTGCTTTTTGTTGATTCTCTAACAGTAACTATAACATAAAAATCATCTTCCCGACTTCAACATAAAAATGGCTATATCTCTAAAACTGGCCATTATTATTTTTTGCGCTCATTTTGACTTTTAATCAGCATGTTACAGGCCAAATTGGCCGAACGGCTTTTTCCAAACATTTTGTGCGGGGTTCAAAACTTCTGCTTCAATATTTATTAGATAAGTAGGTACCTAATTTACTCAATAATTCAGATTAAAAAAAATGGCAGTGGCACTTCGGGAGTACCGACAGAAGTAAAAACTTGAACAAGATCCTTGGTGGAAGAAAAATACTTGTATAGAACATTGGTCCGTAACCTTATCTAAATAAAGAGCACAATCGCGTTTACAAAATAAAATACTTCCAAAACCTTTAAAGTAAAAATACTTGCATAGAACATTGATCCGTAACATAACATAAATAAAGATAACAATCGCGTTTACAAAAAAAAAAAAACAACCGACTTCAAAAAAAAACCTACTGCTTACTTGAGAGAGGAGCTTGTGGCTAAGTAATAAAAGCCGCACGGGTCAATCCAACAAGTTAAGCTACGCTTGCCGGGGTTGGTTCGTGGATGAGTGACCATCTTTATATACCGAGACTCCTCCGTGCCTCGGAAAGCACGTTAAGCCGTTGGTTTTGGCTGTCATTCTTAGGTATTACCCAGTTATTGGGTTGTGGAGGTCAGATAGGCAGTCGCTCTATGTAAAATACCGGTATTCAACTGCATCCGGTTAAAAAGGCTAGGCAGATTGACCTATTGCTTGCCTACTATGAAAAGACAGAATCTAGGTTTGAAATAAATTGTCGGTTGCTATTGAAAAAAAAAAAAACGACCTCAAAAAAAAAACACTACAAAGTGAAAAATAACTTTAATTTCGGAAGTCGGTGTCTTGGGTATTGTATTTTCGTTTTTTGCCACCGACTTCCGAAATTAAAGTTATTTTTCACTTTGTAGTGTTTTTTTTTGGAGGTCGGTTGTTTTTTTTTTTGTAAAAAGTTTTTATTTTTCACTTTTTAGTTGTGGTACTTACCCCACACACATTCGAATACCACTACCTGCTACCAGTGACAGAAACTTATCATATCATCTACATACTAAGTGGGAAAAGAATACGTATTTTGTAGCTAACTCAAAAACTATCCAAGCAAAGTTAATAAAATTTATATGGGACCAATTCGAGAGCACACCCTTTCAAACAAAAAAAGAATTTTTAAAATCGGTCCACAATTGACGGAGAAATCGGTGGACAAACATAAAAAAAAAAAAAACAAACATACGCGACGAACATATAACCTCCTTCTTTTTGGAAGTCGGTTAAAAATGGGCGATAACCTCTACAGTATCTTGCTTAACTACCTTATAATTAATCAATGACATTTTTCAGTCTTCGTAACTTACTTATGCGCGTTTATACCGAAAGTGGGCAACGGCCCAAATAGCTGTCAAATATTTCGCTGTTTTGATTAATTGGGCAATATTGTGTGTCATCATCATCATCATTTCAGGCGAAAGACGTCCACTGCTGGACATAGGCCTCCCCCAAGCACCGCCACTAACCCCCTTGCCAACAAAAAAAGAACAAAATTTTTGTGTAAAATTTTTGTTAAAAGTAATACTTACTCCACAATAAAATGAAGTACAGTAAAAAAAGGTAAATGAGGTACAGTAAAGGTGAGAGAGAAATCTTACGCCCTAGCAATGTAAAAATACATTGTTAGGGGGTGAGATTTCTCTGCAGCTGACTGTACATTTTCAAACATCAAATTCAATTTTTCTAGCTTTTAAGTTGACAAACTTTTAAATTAAATTGTGTCGTCTGTTTTAAAATCTACGTTCGATTTCAATACAAATCGATCGGCTCGATTGGCTTGCGCCCCCTAAGACCCCTTGCACCCCCGGGTAAAGACGGCCCTGGCGGCGACACCAGTTGGAGCTGTAATTGCAACACACGATCTATTTGTTGACAATCTTCTAAAAATTTGTCCAACAGTAAAGGGAAATGCCCATTTGATAAAGAGGTTTTGGCCAAGTGACGCCCATGAAAGAAACAAGTTATAGGCATTAGGGTTGACATTATAGATAACGATACAACCACTATTTTTTCCGTTTCCAGCTCCACCAGTAGACAACGAACATTAAAAGAGAACCTACCTATGCCTCATGATCTGTCGTGACGTTGTCATTGGTACATAAGTCAGCTGCTAGACGCCGAAGAACATCCTCTATTTCGTTTTCCTTCAAGACCTCTTTTCTAGATGGGACAGGCAATAGACGATGTGTTCTCGTGAGGTCTGTCTCACATTTAGAATATTTTTAAACGTTTGTGTGATTGGTACTTTAACTAAGCTGAACCAAGGAGCAAATAAGTTGCTAAATTGTTAGGAACCTTATCACTTACGCGTAGCATGACCACCGTAGAAACGAGTTTTGTCGACGGAAGAATAGACAAAAATGACGGTCTGTGTAGACAGGACGGCAGGAAAGTAGAAAGACTCAATTGCACTTTTTACGAAATTCACTTTTTTCATAATTCGATTCAGAATTCTTTGTTTTGTCATAGGATTTTTTTTCTGTTTGATTCTCAATTTTTATTGATAGTCACGTCAACTACAAAGAAAAATCTCAAACTGTCGAAGTATCGTATTTTGGAAGAAAAAAATATTACAGTATTTTATATGGAATTTTTCACTTTTTGTATGTAAAATAAGAAAAATTATTATTCGAAATTTTCATTCTTTTTGCGATTGGACGCGCCATTTTCGAGATATAAGCAAAAGAAAAAAAAAAGATACAGTACTGTTTTTACACCTGAATTCGAGGTGTTGGTGTGAATTTTATTCTACACCTTTTTAATCGCGACTAAAAATAGTCAGATTTAGTTAGACAACCAAAATTTTTAAAATGCTCTCCTGTAAAATCATGATTTTGCAGATAACCGTATATACTTTGTGGCCGTCGAGTGAAGTTTTCTACTGTCTTTAGCATGGCGATTACAAAATCAAATTGTCTTCACTACCTTAGTGATTTTGACAGTTTGGGATAGAAAACTTTCTTCTGAAATAGTCTACATGTAAAAGGACCTAGACAAAGATCGTTAGAAACGAAAGACAAAATGACAGATTGTAGAAAGATTTCTACGGTGCGATGTCAAAAATGGAGAAACGAAACGTCACTTTGTATAGAAAGAGCTGTGTCTATTCTTCGTAGAGATAGAAAGCGTCATGCTACGCGTGCTAGGTTTAGGGGTGGGTCGTTACGTGATTTTTGCGAAACGTAACGTAACTAGTGACTACAAGGACGTCACCGGTTTTGAAAACTAGTGATTTTAGTAACTAGTTATTTTTCAAATTTTGTTCGGTGATTCAACACGGTGATTCTATCGAAGTGTTACAGTTATTTGCGAAACGAAAATATAAATGGTTGCCTACGTAATATGTTATTTTTGGAACGAATACTTTTGTTTCGTTTCACTCTTTTCATTCAATCACTGCATTGTGATGGAACTAGTTACAAAAATCACGTCTTTATGTGTGACTCGAAACTAGTTATTTGTTTACATGCCCCGTAGCCAGTTATTGGAACTAGTGACGTTAATTAACGCCCATACCTAGCTAGGTTAGTTATGCCACAAAATAGTACAAAAGGCGCACTCTGCATTTTAGGCTAGAAGCTACAAGTACGCGGCGGGCCCGTCTTGTCGGGCCAATTCTGTGAGCGTAACGTAGTCAGAAGATATGAGAGTTACGCGATAGAAAGAGAGGCAACTTATAGGTGAATATAATTGTAGGTAATCGCGGTGCGACCTGAATTGCACTTTATTGTGTCGTTTAAAAGTCGCTTTTTAATGATTTTGCGGAGAGAACCATCTCCATCTGTATTCATCTGTGGTTATGCAGTCAAAAAGTTTGATCTAGATCTGCTGGCTTGCCTGAAAGTTCCCAGAAGGAATGGTATACAGGGTTGCAGGGACATCGACGCTAAAACTGGTACCATGGATTCTGTACTTGATTTTGAACAAATAAAACAGCCGTTTCATAGTAAAGCGCGCTGTCAAAATGTATGGAATAACAATTTTTTTTTTTTTAAATAACCGACGAAAAATTTCAACGCAGGGGGGTTCAGAATCATGTACTGAATCCATGGTAACAGTTTTCGCGTCGATGTCCGGGGGGACATCGACGCGAAAACTGTTACAATTAAACTATTCCAATATTCTGTATATTAGGGGTAATATACAGAATATTGGAATAAAAATTTATAGACGATGTTTTTATATTGTTGGAATAACATTCATTGCCCATCATTCAAAAACAATAATGGAAATGGGCAGTCTGAATTCGTCTCTATAAGACCGCATGGTGTTTTAGTCTTTGGTTCAAAGCTAGATCTTGTGCCGATATTGTAAGAATTGGTATCAGATAACGAAGAAAGAATTTAAGTTTAAGTTTTTAATTACTGTTTTTGGAATATATTTTGTATTATTTTCTATTTTGTGAATGTGAGAACGCTGTAGGCTTAGTGGACTGTAGTTCTGACGTTGACTATTTTCTATTTTTTTAAGTACCTGGTACTTATTGAAAGACCTAAACTGTCCTCTCATACCTATTAACACTGTTATTTGAAAGAACCTGGGTAAGTGAGAACTGGGTAAGCTAGAAAACTCTATAAATGAGAGTAATTGCCTGGTCCCGTCATTTTAACCGTCTAAAACCTCTATAAGTGAGGAACAGAAACCTCTATAAGAGAAAGTCGTATTCCACACGTGGACCTCTATAACTCAGACTGCTACTTGCTTGTACCTCTATAAGCGACAGTCGAGTGTAATTTAACATCTGCTATTTATGACTCATTCTTAAATTCCGTGCTTTTTGTTTTTGTTTTTTATACTGTCCTGAAAATGATCGCTGAGCGATTTGACTGCCCCTACATACGACAATGCTGTAACAGACATGTATAGCCAGGGCACTTAAGCTGATTGACACTGACCTATATTATTATTAATGACTTGTTTGATTAAATCTATAATTTTTTAATTTAATATTAATTGTGTGTAATTTGACATATCATTTTAATTTCAATTCTGTGACCCTATAATTTGTATTACTCATTCGTTTATTTTAATTGAATTTGACATTTTATTTTTATTTGAATTCTGTGATCTTTATAATGTGTACCTATTTTAATTGCATTGACATTATTTTTATTATGTTGGTTTTGTTAGATTGTGTGTTGCAGTATAGTTTTTATTTGATGTAATATGGGTTTTGCCTGAATTAAATGATTTTTTTTTTCCCCTTTACCTTTCCCAACCAGCCGCAACCTCTATAAGTGAGAAAGGCCGCTGCTGTACCTCTGTATGCTAGAAACTCGAGTTACTGAGAAACCTCCATAAGCGAAAAAGAGATTGCGGTCCCTTGAACTCTCGCTTATCCAGGTTCCACTGTACTTTTTGTAAATAAATAAATAAATTCTTTATTGCCATACAAAGATTACAGAAAAATTTGAGACCCTGGCTTCAGAGCTAAGTTAGAGTACCTGAAGTTAGAGTACCTGTATTTCAGGAGCCAAAAAAAAGCCAATTATTTTTAAGAGTTACTGGAGTACTTTGTTATTTTTTTTATTTTTATTAATGTTTTAATGAGTGTGTTTTAGTTTAATTTATTCTCTATATTAATTTTTCTTTCTTTCATTTGAACCCTCCGCTTCCCGCGCCGCCGCCGCCGCCGCCACCGCCCACCGTCCGCTGTCTTCGTGTCCGTAGCCAAAGTTAGATTCGTTCTCAAATGTCATGATTTCATGAAAAAGGTATTCAATGGCATCTCAGGGAGGTTTATGAATCTGACAATTATCCAATAATAATTCTTTAAAACCTAACCAACCACAATGATGTAGAACTAACAAAATTACATCTCAAACTCTCTCAGCCATGTTATCTTAGGACGAAAGAAAAAATATTTGCACTGGCGCATAGCGTGGCGCCTCACCGCCCTTTATCCAGACACAGAAACTTTAATTTGAGTAAGTATTAAATAATAATTTACCTACTTGTAGTAGACGAGATAAAATCAATAAGGCGTATTTAAAATAAAAACAGTGGCACTCCGGGAATGCCGACAGAAGCGAAAACTTGAAATAAAATCGCATCGCGGTAATCAACGCGTTGATGTCTTTTACTCCACGGTGTCGGTAAATTGCGTTACAGTGTCGCGAAATCAATGGTTTAGTCCCATCTCAAAAATGCCAAAACTTTCTGCTTGTGAAAGTTCACTGGAGCTTATTTTCCATAGATACCTACTGCTTACTTGAGAGAGGAGCTTGTGGCTAAGTAATAAAAGCCGCACGGGTCAATCCAACAAGTTAAGCTACGCTTGCCGGGGTTGGTTCGTGGATGAGTGACCATCTTTATATACCGAGACTCCTCCGTGCCTCGGAAAGCACGTTAAGCCGTTGGTTTTGGCTGTCATTCTTAGGTATTACCCAGTTATTGGGTTGTGGAGGTCAGATAGGCAGTCGCTCTATGTAAAATACCGGTATTCAACTGCATCCGGTTAAAAAGGCTAGGCAGATTGACCTATTGCTTGCCTACTATGAAAAGACAGAATCTAGGTTTGAAATAAATTGTCGGTTGCTATTGAAAAAAAAAAAAACGACCTCAAAAAAAAAACACTACAAAGTGAAAAATAACTTTAATTTCGGAAGTCGGTGTCTTGGGTATTGTATTTTCGTTTTTTGCCACCGACTTCCGAAATTAAAGTTATTTTTCACTTTGTAGTGTTTTTTTTTGGAGGTCGGTTGTTTTTTTTTTTGTAAAAAGTTTTTATTTTTCACTTTTTAGTTGTGGTACTTACCCCACACACATTCGAATACCACTACCTGCTACCAGTGACAGAAACTTATCATATCATCTACATACTAAGTGGGAAAAGAATACGTATTTTGTAGCTAACTCAAAAACTATCCAAGCAAAGTTAATAAAATTTATATGGGACCAATTCGAGAGCACACCCTTTCAAACAAAAAAAGAATTTTTAAAATCGGTCCACAATTGACGGAGAAATCGGTGGACAAACATAAAAAAAAAAAAAACAAACATACGCGACGAACATATAACCTCCTTCTTTTTGGAAGTCGGTTAAAAATGGGCGATAACCTCTACAGTATCTTGCTTAACTACCTTATAATTAATCAATGACATTTTTCAGTCTTCGTAACTTACTTATGCGCGTTTATACCGAAAGTGGGCAACGGCCCAAATAGCTGTCAAATATTTCGCTGTTTTGATTAATTGGGCAATATTGTGTGTCATCATCATCATCATTTCAGGCGAAAGACGTCCACTGCTGGACATAGGCCTCCCCCAAGCACCGCCACTTCGACCGATTCTGTGCTTCCCGCATCCAGCGGATTCCTGCGGCCTTCACAAGGTCATCGGTCCATCTTGTGGGAGGCCTTCCAACGCTACGTCTACCGGTACGCGGTCGCCACTCCAGAACCTTTCGGCCCCATCGGCCATCCGTTCTGCGAGCAATGTGCCCTGCCCATTGCCACTTAAGTTTGGCAATTCTTCGAGCTATGTCGGTTACCTTGGTTCTCCTGTATATTATGTAAATAATAAATTGCAATTATAACACTGAATTTGATGTTGTAACTGTTTCAGCTGTAAAAAAGGCATTTGGAAAGTTTCCAAATATTTTTATTACATCTAAAACTAAATATTCGGTGTTACGATGTTAATTATTGCTTTTTATAATCAATATTTTAGTTTATCACTATACTCCGTTTGAAATAAGATTAGACATTCTATGTTCTATGTTATGGGGTTTGGTTTCCGCACTTAGTCCGTCAGGTGGACCATTGTGCGTGAAGATTAGACATTTAAACAAACCTTTTTTACAGTCCGTTCAACCGATTTTGACTTCTTTACCGTAGGCATAAGGATGGCATTAAAAGCAAAAAAAGTGGTTACAAACCAACTGTTTACTGCAGCTGTCATTTGTCATGCCGCTATCGTAATAGAAGTCAAAATCGGTTGAACGGACTGTAAAAAAGGTTTAGTTAAATGTCTAATCTTATTTCAAACGGAGTATAGTTAGCCATATTTCTTATTTCCATATTGCCAAATTAATCAAAACAGCGAAATATTTGACTGCTAATTGCGACGTAGCCCACTTTCATTATAAACGCTCTTAATACAGCTGTTAATTTTTCCCAATACATATTAATAAACAAACACAGTTATGGCTCATGATCGACAACATAACATCAATTAAGATTTCAAATAGCATTCTACTGACAAAGTTGCCATTTTTTAAGTTCGTCAAAACAGCTTTACCGACGGCATCAATAAAAAGGCGGCGCCATCAATACTCGGTACGCTTTTAAACCAATTTCTCGCTTCTCTGCTTATATCCTAGTACACAACAAACATTATAGCGATGACAATGGGACAGTTTTCGCTTTTATCCATCCCCTATCCGCTTAGAGAGGATCAGAGGATGGAGACAAAAGGACAATGATCTTGATTTTATTGTCAATGGATTTTATCAATTTGTTTTATCTTTTTGATGATCATTGACTGGTATCTATGTAGGTTGTTGTTACGGGGGTGTACAAAAGTAGCAATGGATGCTAAAGTGAAAAAGCGATTCGTCTGTTGTGATAAAATTGAAAGAGATTTCATTACAAGGAGACGTTTTTTCAGAAGAAAGTGTTTTGGGCATGAGTAATGTTTTTATGTTTTTGAACAGAAATGTTTTTTTGAAGTGAAAACTTCTTTAGGTGCGTTGGGCATTTTTGAGATGGGACTAAACCATTGATTTCGCGACACTGCTGTAACGACACCAGCTTTTGACCATTAAAAAGACATCAACGCGTTGATTACTGCAGTGCCGTTTTTTTTTCAAGTTTTCACTTCTGTTAGCACTCCCGGAGTGCCAGTGTTTTTTTAGTGATAATTTTAATATTCGAAAAATTTGAGACTGTTGTTTTGCTTGAGTTCTTCAAGTTTTCATCTTAAATTCTTCCATACTTATCCCCAGTTCGAACTCGCCCGGTTCGTATACATCTCACTGTCCCCAGCGAATAAAATGGTACTTAATCATAAAAACCAAATTTTACAGGATAAAATAAAAAACTGTTTTTTTTTTTTGTGAAAATCTTATTAACTAATACATACATAGCGGAATTGTTCAAATATCAAAAGAAAAGTGATTTTTTACATTCATTACAATACACCTTAAAATCTCGTAACTTCTGAAATAACCGTAGGAAATGAATAATAAAAAATTGACAGAGTGTAATAGGACCTCTTAATATCGAATATGAAAAAACTAAAACTATCGTAGTAGCACATTACCATTTTATTCGCCGGGGACAGCGATTCTAACTACAGTATAGCTAGAGGGTGCAAAAGTACTGATGGTAAGAAAAGTGCTAGTATAATTTTTACGTCCAGCTCGAGCGACGAATACGACGACACTACCACTAGTACTGCCTCTTTCGCGCCGACACGGCGACGCGGCGACGTACGACAGCGCGTCATAATCAGCCTATAATGTTCCCACTGCTGGGACACAGGCCTCCTCTCTTCGAGAGGGAGTGAGAGGGCTGTAATCCACCACGCGGGCCCAGTGCGGATTGGTAGATTTCACATGTCATCGAAATTTCGGTTCTAGGACATGCCGATTTCCATACGATGTTTTTCTTCACCGTTTTGAAAGCTTAGGACTCACCTAGGTTATATTTACAACTATTTTTGAAGCCTTTTATAAACTGTATCAATCATGGTTTAAAAGTTTAACTTTAGTTTGCAAAAATGGGGTAGGTACCTACCATAACATACCAAATGTCTAAAATCAACTGAAAAAATTGGTTAAAAAAAATTAAGGTAAGTAGGTAATAATGATCACACCTTGACCAAATCCCATGGTTTCGCAACCAAAACACATTTTAATCCTCCATAATCTCCAGAACACCCAGAAACATCTGCTTTTCCAATCGAAATTGCGTAAACAAAAAATAACCATCACCCACACATGACTAGTTAACAATAAACCACCATAAAATTGGATTTCGGTTAATATTTTATGATAACCCGTAGTTGTGTGGTCGCCAGTGTAGCCAGCTCCTTACTTTACGTCAAACCTCGTCAGGGAACCAATGAGGCAGAATGCGCGTTGCCGTAGCCGATTAAAAAATAAAATAAAAAAGAGCGGATTTTTTTTTGTGCTTGCAATTTTTGTGTTGTCGTTGAAAGTTGCTTCTTTGAATCGTTGGTGTTTTTATTTGGTTTAGAATTATCAAATATTGTCTATGGCTAGAAAGAGGGTGATTACGGAAATGACGACTAATATCTACTTAGAGAAGAATGGAAGGTGAAGACAAGTTTTGCCGACCTCAAATAAATTCAAATAAGAGCAAGAATTCAAGAAATAACGAAGTTTATCCAGACATTTTTCTTCGGGCATATACCCTGGTTTCAATAAAAAAACAGTGGCACCCCGGGAGTGCCGACAGAAGTGAAAATTTGAACAATATTATTGTGCAGGAAATACTTTTCTTTTTTGAAGTCGGTAAAAAAGGGAAATGTGAATCATGTCGTTGTCATGATGTCTCAATGTTTGGAATGTCATTAATCCCAACAAAAATGTATCGCGCGTTGATTTCTTTTTAATGGACAAAAGCTGGTGTCGGTAACAGTGTCGCGAGTTCAATTGTTTTTTCCCGTCTCAAAAATGCCCAACGCGCCTAAAGAAGTTTTTTTTCACTTCAAAAATACTTAATTAAATAATTGTTTTATCGTTTCTTAATAGCTTGGATGAACATAAACTACTAGGTTTATTACGAAGCATTTTCTTAATTAAATAAAATTATCATATTATTTAAATATCTCGGGACCTTAGGTTCCCGGTCTTTTGGAAGGCGTACGAGGGGCCGAAGTCAACTCGCAGAGGCCCCTTGGACAATTTTAGGCACCAACCGACGATTATCCCCGTATGCACTATGCAATTGCACTCAAAGACAACCCCGGTTGGTGCAGGGCTATTGCAGAACATGAAAACAAAACATATTGGGCTATGGGTTTGGGTGGCTATAGTGGATTGGTTACTTAAAACTATGGAAAGCCTATGTCCCCTGCCTGATCAATGTTGTGGTATACACTGATAAAATGGCAGGGGGTGACTTGCACACTCAATAATGGGCCCCAGAAAACGGTCGCTAGCACAAAGTGTCGTAGCAACAAGGGGACAACACGTCCTGAGGTGCTTATGAGGAGTGGAGAGGTATTCCACGGCTATCAGGACAATCCCGGAAGTACGGTCAAGATCCCTACCAGCATCTTACTGGAATATTTCCTTCCTCCGAGCACGTTTGCTCTTGCGAATCTCCACTCAAGCCGGCCAATAAAGGCGAGAATGAGGTGGGAGCTCTGTTCCTCGTCAGTGATCACTCCAGCCGGCCAATAAAGGCAAGCCAGAGGTGAGGAACAAGACTTCTCCCGGGAGATAGGGTCCGTGGGGTCGCTACTGCCCAACAGGTCGCCACATGCTGCCCTGGTTTTTGTATCTCTCTTTCAAAGTAAACTGTACCGGCACAGACCCAGAGTTCGTAGCGCGCAAGGCCCACCACGACGTCAACGTGGAGATACGGCGGTGGGGTTATTATTATTATTATTTCATTTATTGTATGTCTATTGGATAATAATATGATCACTGAGACCTATCTGTAGGTAATTAATAGTAATGAACAAATTAAGCGAATACCACGAAATTCGAATATCCATAGTTACCTACTAATTCTCGTATTACTAATTGGTGCTGGTAATATACCACCTAGGCATTCAATAAATATGTATATAAATCCTTCTTATTATTATTTGCACCCTTGCACCTAGCTTCTGACGTTTCATAAGTGCCCTTGTAGGTTTATGTGAAATAAAATATTTTGAATTTGAATTTCCTATCGTGTGCCTAATATGACTCGAAAGACCGAATTTAGTTTGAAATACCCGGTCACAACTGATGCAATAAAGTTGGCTGCTAGAGTTATAGGTATAGACACAGTATAAATAAGTAACAGTATAATTATGTCTTCATGGAAAACGGTCGAAACGACGCGCTTCGAAATCTCAGTGTAGGTATACCCAGTAGGCAACAGTCTCGAGTGCGCGGCAGTTATGGTGCGGACCCGGAAGGTTTATCTACCGAGCGGCCGTAGGTAATAATTTCAAGGTCACTGCCGAGACATAATACTGTTACCTTATTATACTGTGGAATAGGTATAGGTGTGGTAAAGTGTTATTTGGTCTTTCTATCAGAAACAGCTCGGAGTCTGGATTTGTGCCCGGTTGATGGCAATAGCCTCGCCCCCTATTACATGGGACTTAAACATAACTGGCGAAATGTGGGTGTACCTGCTACAGGGACACCTCTGCCCAACCCTTCGGGGAAACAAGGCGTGATGTTATGTTAATAGGTATAGGAGGGCTTACTTATACATATAGTACCTAAGTACATACGTAGGTAGATACTAAGGCCGAGATCTAATAACGGTCCTTCGGCTAAACGTCATTACTGTTAGTGTCACAACTGTCAAACTAGGTACCAGTGCCATAACCTGTCTAGTCTAAGTCAAAGCAAATGATATGTAACATTTATAGATCTCACCGGCCTTACGTCCGATGTATCCTGCACTGTCAGCCCAACGACCAATGTTGCTAGGGGTAATCAGTTCACCATGGTATTAGATATTCATATTTAGTTGTAACCTTTGCAGACCTACTCTCTAAAGTAAAACTACGAGGGGAAAAAACATATTATTGAAACTAACTCAAAAACTACCCAAGCAAAGTTAATAAAAAAAGTGGCACTCCGGGAGTGTCGACAGAAGTGAAAACTTGAACAAGATCGCCTTGGTGGAAGAAAAATACTTGCATAAATAAATAAATTCATTTATTTCAGGTAAAAAAATAACACCCATAGCCAAACACAAATTAATAAACAAGAACAATAAAATAAAATAGAACATTGATCCGTAATGTAATATAAATAAAGAGAACAATCGCGTTTACAAAAATGTGGTGTCGTTACAGTGTCGCGAAATCAATGGTCTATCCCATCTCAAAAATGCCCAACGCGCCTAAAGAAGTTTTCATTTCAAAAATTATGGGACCACCGCGCAGGCTTCTATCAAATGAAAAAAGAATTTTCGGTCCACAATTGACGAAAATATGTAATGAATGAATGATGCAACACCATAAAAAAAAAACATTCCTACAGACGAACTTAGAACGGCCTCCTTTTTTGAAGGCAGTTAAAAAGGAAATAAATAGACAAATTACAGAGATTTTGCCTCAGTCCATTGTGAAATTCTGAAATAGAGATGTCAAATTATCCTCAAAACAATGTGTGATGATTCTATTGCCATTTTAATTACAGAAGTAGAAAAGAGTACCATATGTTTACTATCTCACGATGCCTCTTTTCTTTACAAAGATTGAGCACGGTGCACCAGACTTAAAAAAAAAGTTTGCACATTTTGGCGCCATTTCTCTTGACGTCTATTCGACTTGCGCTCGAGTACCCAATGAGGATTATTGTAAAAAGTATTTATTTGAGTTATTTGTTAACCATAGTATTAAGTAAAGCAGTTATTGTTATTGTTCGGACATGTTTTACGGGTATTTGGTATTATTTGTGACAGGTTAGAGATAAATATTTGCCGTCGGCGCCATGTTGAAATTGTTTTTGGGATGGGCGCTGGAAATCAAATTTATATTTTTTGAAAAACGGTGCATAATCTGTATGTAATCTTGTAATATTTCTCTTACGTTTTCAATCATAATATAGAACTAAAAACTTAAAGTAACTTTAGCTGGGCCAGAATTCTGTCAATATCTAGAATGCTGGGCTCATGGATTCCTTGCCTTTGCTGTCAGTACTCATTTAGGCCATAGGTACATAACGAACTCACCGGCTGGCACTAGAGTCAGATTTTTTGGAAAAGGGAGAGGGAGGCCTTTTCCCTGCAAAGGGACAATACAGGTTAGTTAGTTAAATACAGTGTGAGTCTTTAAAATGTGCACATATCGAAATGAGGGAATCTATGCTTAATTTTATCGACGGTTTTTTTTTTAATAATTTTTTTTTTTGTTCTGTTTGGCATCTTATTAAAAAAATTATGATTATTGCAAAAATTGATGAAAAAAAAAACAGATTTTTGCTAAAAAAAACATGTTTATTTATTTATTTGCACATAACACATTTTACAATATTTACTGTCGGTTTTTCTGTATGAACCCTGTCAGGGCACTGCAAAGAACAATGTTGGTTTGCTGCTGAGTTTGTGAACAATTGTCATAAATTTAGTCAAAACTTATAAAAATACAATCAAATACATTTCAGAAATAAAAGTAAAATAAAAATACATGTCAAGACGTCGATATGATTTCAATTAATATTAACAGTAATAAACAATATAAAATCAAACCGTTTATTTTCAATTGAGGGTAGTTTTTTTTTCCACAATTTTCATTTTATGAGGACGCCAATCATTATGGAGTTTGTTGTTTCATCGCGATAGATCATTTAGTTTATTTTCTTAATTTTTATTAAATATTTTTTCCGTCAATAAAATTAACCATAGATTCCCTTATTTCGATATGTGCACATTATAAAGACTCACACTGTAGAATTTCCTCCTCCTCTGGACGTTTTTGCAGATCTTTTTCCTGCAAAAAACAATACTGCCAAAATTTTTGAAGACACGCAGAGCCAGCTTCGGTTTCTCAGACAAATGCCAAAAATTTTGAAGATAAGTTAAAACACTAAAGCAAACAGTTCCCCATTTAGATCTGCAAGAAAATATAACACTTAGATCTTGCCTCGCTCCAGCAACAACCACAGCGCAACTCATCCCGCATTTCAAGCGAGTCTAAAACGATCTAAGCCGTCAGACAACCAGGAGAGCATGGGCAGGAGGTGTAACTCGATAGCCACCAGCCCCCCCTTCCCGCAGCCACCCCGTGCCCCGCGCACCCCCGACGCGCAACGTATGCCGCTCGATACTCGATAGATTGTGGATGGTGTTATGTGGGATGTTCAAGTTGGGAAGTAGGAAGTTCATGGACCAGATAGAATAACGGTAATAAGAACTTTTCAGTTCGTGGTCTACACCCTTATCGTCGAGATCCCAAAGCATTACATGTTTTGGATCAAGACCAGCATAAACTCTGTATCTATCCCAGACGGAGAGTATTGAAGTTCTTTAGATGAAACAATCTACCTTTCTTTCTAATTTTTTGAGATCACTGCCATCACTATACCAAAGGCTTTATTTTATTACCTTGTACATACGGCAATATGTATTGCACAGCACAATGTAGGTACAGTACAAATATATTCTTAATGTCTTCGGCAAACCTCGTGTTTCGTCAGTCGTCGGATTTCTATCAGTTGCCCTTTACACTTGGTGCAGACTGGATGCTCTCAATAGACTTGGAAGTATATAGAGTTGTTAATACTCTTTTAATTTAATGTAAATTATTAAAAATGGGAGGAAAAAAAATTGGTTGCCTGTAAAGTCGGTATACGGGCGAAAGTTTTACGTGACAACGACTTTGAGTGGTAAAATAATTTTAATGTGAATATTCATTCGTATAGTAGGAAGAAGGATGAAATAATAGTAACAATTTAAAACATTTATTTATACAAAGAATTATATTTAAAACATTAATTTATACAAAGATATCCTATCTATCTAGCCTATCTCTCTCACTCTCTCTCTCTCGCTCTGTCTCTCTCGCTCTTAGGCGGGCTAACTGTGCTCGAGTGGAAGGGACGCGTGCCTTTCACTTTTTATGTCTGTCTCTCTCGCTCTTAGGCGGGCTAACCATGCCCGAGTGGAAGGGACGCGTGCCTCTCACTCGCTCTCATTGTGAGCGCATAACGTGAGCGGAGCGTAACGCAGTTTCTTGAAGTGTCACCCGGCAAACCAATTTATAAGACGTTGTCACGTCAAAAGCGCTAAAGTCGCAGGCACGACAGATAGAAAAATAGTTTTACAGCTCTATATAGTTCACACAGAAATCAAAACAAAATAACAATAAATACTTAGTTCTGAATTCAAATTATTATACACGATAAATCTAATAATTGATGTACATGGAAATTAGTATTCGTTGGTATTCGGAAATCCGATGATACCCGAGGGATATTAAGAAAGTAGTAGAAATATTGTACATAGTGATCTAGCTACTCATTATGAAATGTGACCAAAAAAAACGTAAAAGTGACCTGTAAGCTCACACACCACTTTTGGAATGTGATACGTTTACTTCATGAGACGATCCGGCGTCAGTAATTCATTTCCTCGATATCTTTGGATCTCACTCTCACTAAACGAGTCCTTACTAGTTCGGTCCTTTTTTTATTTTAAAGGCCGTTACAAAAATAACAATTTCGTTGCCATTCTGACGAATTCGAAGCTAGAAAACATATTGTACGTGTAAAGAAAAGAAAAAAAAAAAATTCACTAAACCTACATGGGCACGACATTCACAATGTATTTTCTAGCTTCGAATTAGTTTATTTTTCAGAGAGGTATTAATAAAAATAAAAAAACAAATTCGCTTACGTATTCGTACGTTAAGTTAAAGAAACAAAATAAGTAGTTTTCCTCAAAAACGGTAATTTGAATTCGTGGTCTGAATAAATTTTTGGGATTGCCAAAAAACGCGTGAGTATCTTGTGACGTAAGTATCAGCATTCCAAAGAATTTCTCATGGTTTAAGATAAAACCATTAACAATACACGTTACAAAATGAGACAGAAAAAGTCTTTCCCATCCTGCCTGCCTCCCTTCAACATAACCCTCACCCTGCAAGGTGCAGATCCCTACGGCCTTAACAATCACTTACGCAATTGTTTAAACAATGCTCACTAATAAAATATCATATTACACCAGAATTATGTGAGCAGCGAGTAACGCGGGCAATATGCTTGAATACAATTATAATATAGGGGTAGATTGTACCCCACGCAGCTTTTTGGATGCGCATTTCGGTAATGACATTTGAGGGTTGGTGGAGTCAATTATTTTAGAGCCGAGGGCTGTTTTTATTTTAAGGGATTATCTTGTTTCGTGGTCATGTTATAGATTAGAAATGAGATCAGGCGTTTGTACTCTCTGGTGGGTTGATGAAATTAAGTGGGTGTTATAAGCTTTTTCTGTGTGTATTTTTCAACCGCTTCTTCTTCGTGGTGTCGATGGTACAACAGAGTATTAAGACGTTAACAAGAGCTAAACCGCGGTCACTGTGGGACTGCATAGAAAAGAAAGAGATGCGCGATGACACAACCTTGTAATTCTTTGCAAAAGTACCTGGGCGACCGAGCTCTGCTTTGTTGAAAAAAGAAGAATGCTCATTTAATGGTATAGGAAAGTACATACTAATTCCATACTGCCATGATAGTAGGTACTTACTAATTCCATGCTGCCATGTCATTATTCTATGTTTATGTGAAAATATGGAGAAAACGAATTTTCCCAGATATGACACCTAGCTACATATATTTTTCGCCCCGTAAACTCCTATATTGCAACTTTCATCGAAATCGTTAGGGCTGTTTTCGAGAACGTGATTACAAATATATCTAATACGTATCACAAATATTGCTCGTTTAATAGAGGATATATATGAAGCAATTATCTATTTACTCAAAAATGAGTTGAATAATCGAAAATAAAAACAACGAAGTTTTGCATTCAAATAAGACGTTCTTGTTATTAATAAAAAATACCAACGTACGTTGATATTAAATACAGATATTTTGAATTTGACCTCAAGGTAAAAGGTTAGTTTACCGTAAATTTGTATCGAGTTTTTTCTTCAAAACGTGTTTTGGTAACAACCAAGTTCTGAGAAATATGTTCAAAATTAACATATATTTTTTTCGCTACCACAAACTAGCAATTTTAACAGTTATTAATCTAGCATTTTTATTTTAACAATTATTAATTTAGCCCTACGTTTACCGTTTGCTTCTTGTCAGCGGCAGCGCCTTAAATGTTGTTGGCCTAAAACTTCCCCACTTTCACTACATCGCGCATCGTCGGTAGCCGCGCAGACGTATCTATAATACCTACATTGGGGTTTCCGATTTGATTGTGACCATCTTAAACTCGAACCCCGACAGGCGCTTTACTTTGTGTAAATTATTTCATCACCAATGCTCTCAAAACGGTGAAGGAAAACATCGTGAGGAAACCGGCATGTCCTAGCACCGAATTTTCGAAGATAATGTGACATCTACCAACCCGTACTGGATCCCTCTCTCTCTCACAGAGAGGAGGCCTGTGTCCCAGCAGTGGGAACATTATAGGCTAATTATGCATCAAGCCCTTTTTAACGACATATGACGACGATCCGACTGATATATTTCAGAAAAAAAACAAACATTATTTCGCCAAAAGCCCTTAATAATATCCTTATGACTAAAACATAAAAACGCTTAAAACAAAGGTCAATATTTAAGACGCAGATATATGCCAGTGACCTTGAGTGGTTATAGCTGGCGTGTTCTGTACTGAGCTCACGCAACGTGTCGTATGTCCAGCGAGTAATAGGACTCACCCAGCCAGGAGCGCTATCCCAAATTAGACGCATTATTAATTTATTATACATAAAACAAAAGGTATTGTAATAAAACACGTACACTTAAAGATTAACAATTACATTATCTTTAAAATGGTGAAGGTTTAGAAAAATACGCTTGATTGATTTTACGTGATTTTCAGTTTTTTACTTACGTTACACAAATTAATTTCACTATGTAATATAAACATAATCTATAATATTTATATACTCAGTTATTAAGAAAATGCTCTAATTTAACATATATTTTTTACAAATCAATAACACAACTCGTTTAGACGTGATCTTCAGTATAATATCATTAAAAGTAGGTTATCGTCGCCTTAAATACTCTGACTCCTAAACTAAGTGTGACTTACGAGTTAGAGAAAACAAAAAACTTTTTACAAAAAAAAACAACCGACTTCCAAAAACACTACAAAGAGAAAAATAACTTTAATTTCGGAAGTCGGTAGCAAAAAACGAAAATTCAAAACCAAAGACACCGACTTCCGAAATTAAAGTTATTTTTCTCTTTGAGTGTTTTTGGAAGTCGGTTGTTTTTTTTTTTCACTTTTTAGTTGTGGTACCTACCCACACAAATTCAAAAACCACTACCTGCTATGTAAATAACAGCTGTGACAGGAACTTATCATATCATCCACATACTAAGTGGGAAAAAATACGTATTATTGAAGCTAACTCAAAAACTATAAAAGCAAAGTTAATAAAATTTATATGGGAACACCACGAGAGCATACCCTTTCAAACAAAAAAATAATTTTCAAAATCGGTCCACAATTGACGGAGAAATCGGTGGACATACATAAAAAAAAAAAAAAACAAACATACGCGACGAACATATAACCTCCTCCTTTTTGGAAGTCGGTTAAAAAATATCGTGATTATGCCTATCTGGCAACAACAACTAGAGCACATACAGAGCTTCCAATAAACTCAATATAAACCAATCAGCTCTTTGGTGCTTCGAATATCCAATATCTAATCTTAAACTATTGTTAATTAACCATACAATTCGATTGATTTACAAGACAATCAAATGGGTTAAGTAAGTACTTACTGTAATATTAAATTAATTAATAATTTGAAGATTTTCGATTTTCAGTCTTACCAAGGGATATCGTATTACCCAGTGTTATGGAGGTCAGATAGGCAGTCGCTCCATGTAAATGACTGGTATTCAACGGCATCCAGTTAGACTGCAAGCCTTTCCCAACATAGTTAGGTAAAGGCTAGGTAGATGACGAATATTCAATTATTTGTAGTCGTCAATCTGCTTGAAGAATGGTCACGTCACGACTACCAACTGCGACAATTAATTGGTACTTTTTACTGAACATCCCGAATCTGTGGGCAGTTAACATGTATTTTCAATAGGAGTCTAACAATACCTCAAGTAGGTAAGTGTCTATAAAGATTGGTTTGATTCACATAACCTTTCAACTGTCATTAACGAGACACAATAGAATTTTAATTGTTATCCACCTCAATTAGGCATCGTGACAGATAATTAGATAATTAGGGTCGATGGAATATTAGCCGCTAAGTGTAGTCTTGAATCTGACAACATTAATATTTTTCGAAAATCTGTCAAATGTCTGTAAATTCTTCAAATTGGTGTTTTAATTGTGCCTATCCTTTAAGCGCTTCTTTTATAGTATTCACCGAGGAGTTTAGTTGCAAAACTTTAATAAAAAGCACAATGCCTTTGTACAAAAGGGGGTGATGTAAAAAAAAACATCTTTGGAACGTGGTCTTCATTTCAAACTCTGTCAACCTAATAATTTGCATTGTACATTGCGTACTGTCATATAATCTTTATTTTAAATACAAAACACAAAAAGTTAAACACAAACAAGATCGAAAAGGACATTTACGAATTTAATACATACATACATACATACATAAACTCACGCCTTCTTCCCATGGGGGTAGGCAGAAACTACAGAACGCCACCTGCTACGATCCTTACATAGTCCTTTTGCCTCGTTTACGTTCATACATCTGGTCATACACGCACGCCGGTTGCGAGTACTACGCACCTGGCCTTTCTGAAGAACATCACCAATAAGGTCAGTATATGTCCTCCTAGGGCGTCCCCGCCCGGCCTTTCCCTTTACATCAGCCTTGTAAATACATTTTGTTAGTCGCCTTTCATTCATTCATTTGAATTTAATGTAGCAGAAATTAGAAAAAAGACATTATTTTGAGCAGACAAGCGTAATTGACGCAAGGATTTGGCGCCAACCACAATAGGCGGCCATTTTGGAGTGCGTTTAGTAGCTGCAATTATTGTTTATCGCGGGCGAGTGATTCTTTGTGCTAGTGCCTTGTATCAGGTGTCGTATGAAAGTGCTTGAGTTACACTTTCTACTTCAAGGAGAAGTAGATGGTATTGTTGAAGATAAATGATACGGATGGAATCGTGATGGAACATACAAAAGTTATTTGTACTTTTGGTGACTATTCTAAATAGTCGTTTTATTTCATGACCTCGTGCTTTCTTTATAAAACTCTACCTTAACCAGTTTTCAAGTTGCACCAGAACACCCTGATTCTCTGTCTAAAATAAATGATAATAATAAATAAATTATTATTAAAAAATACTTTTACACGTCAAAAATTCTTACCAAGTCTTACCAAGGGTATCTGCCTATCTCACCTCCACAACCTAGTAACTAGGTTGTGGAGGTCAGATAGGCAGTCGCTCCATGTAAAACACTGGTATTCAGCTGCATCCGGTTAGACTGGAAGCTGACCCCAACATAGTTGGAAAAAGGCTAGGCAGAAGAAGACACGTCAAAAATTAAATCACTATCGTTCCCACATTTTTTGTACCTTAGTGTATTTTGGAGCTAAGGGCCGCCACATTCAAATCTCGCTTCATCCTAAAACTAGCTTTGAGCCGGCACTGGATATATGGTATATTATATCGACCTGAATGAAAGAGAAGATGAATTAACTCTTTTTTTCTTTTAATTAACATTAAAGTTTGCTAGTTAGCCACATTTCTTATTTCCATACAGTAATATTGCCAAATTAATCAAAACAGCGAAATATTTGACATCTATTTGCGACGTTGCCCATTTTCAGAATAAACGCTCATAATGCTTTGGTCAAATTAAATTATTCATCGCAAAACCTAATCTATCCTAACAATGATAAGTTCCAGCCGTCGGGAGCAGCTAAACATCCGTTGACTGTAGATATTTGATATAAATTGACAGGCATTATCTTACAGAACTGGTTCTGAGTTCCGATGTCATTCGGATCATTCACCAATGTTCCACATTTAAACGAATGACTGGCCTGACCTGGCCAATTTTAAATACAATTATTGCCTGTACCATTTTCTAATTGTGTAAAGGTTAAACTAATTGTTTTGTTTGGCGCCAACATTTCGGCGCCATATTGGAATGCGTTTAGTTGCTGCAATTATTGTTTATTCGCGGGCGAGTGCACCTTTGTGTCTGTGGATCGGGTGACACTCGGGGTCCAATTGAAAGTGATTGAGTTACACTTTCTTTGGAATAGGTGTCTTTAAATGGTATAATTATTTGTATTGTACTTTAAAAAGTGGCTAAGAACTTGATGAAAATGGGATTGAATCAGAATTAGTTAGTGCTGTTTTAAAAATGGTATGGAATGTTGTTGTTTTGCATAATCAACCTATAATGCTCCCACTGCTGGGACATAGGCATCCTCTCGGTGAGAGAGAGTGGACGGTAGTCCACCACGAGAGCCCAATGCCGGTTGATAGCTGTCACATGTCTTCGAATTTTTGGTTCTAGGGCATGCCGGTTTCCTCACGATGTTTTCCTTCACTGTTTTGAGAGCAGTGGTGATGAAATAATTTATACAAAGTAAAGTGCTTATCAGAGTTCGGACCTACGACCTATAACTTTACTAGAAAGAAAGAAAAGAAAGAAAAAGTATTTATTGAGACTCGCACAGGAAATCACAAATTAAACTAAACACCTTCAATAAGAACATTAATAAAAATAATAAAAAAAACAACAAAAAAAAACAAAGTAAAATTAAAATAAAAGCAGAAGGTCCTGTACGAGGCCAAAAGGCTCCTATCTCAGCATATGCTGCGACATTTAAAAATAAATAAATGTCGCAGCGCTGGTATTCTGATAGGGCCCGCTGTGATGTCACGGATAGATAGATACAGAAATAAATATATAATAAAATAAAAATAGATATGTGAAACACAAAAAAATAAAATATAAGTAGTCCGCGTGTCTGTACCCGACGTAACATTAGTTACTTGTCTACAAGGTCTTGTACTACAAGGCCACCTCTCTTGCTGTACAAGTACATACTTAATGCAAATGAGATTTTTTTCACTCGTAAACCTCATTTAAAGTAATACTTAACATAAAACGAAAAAAATACTGAAATAGCCATACTTATGAAACAGTTTTCAAGTTCTGTCAAGTTACATAAATGTTCTTTATTGAAATGAAAATATATTTTTTATACAGAACCCGAACCTGGTGGTTGTATAACGAAGCCTATTAGGAGGAAAAAAAAGAGGTAAGTATTTATAACTTCGCTATTAAGTATTTTCAGAAACATTTTCAATCTTTTTATGTAATTTTTTTTACAATAAACAATAACCACGAAGATTGTATAACGAAGTCCTATCAAATGAAAGAAAAAAAGTTTTTTTTTTTAACTCGGCTATTTTAGAAACAATTAAGTACCAACTTCTAAACAACTTACCAAACCACCTACCGCTATAAAAAAATAAAAAACCGTACAAAAAGTAAATTCTCCTGAAACTCGAAACTTTATAAAACAAAAAGAAAGTATAAAAATTACCAATGTTTACAAAAATAAAGGGCGAACCACACTTGTGTGGCTTCACAACCCTTCTGGGTGGGTAGGGGAAAAGTTATAAACAAACGGAAAATGTACACCGACACGGAAACCTTTTAGGAAGCACCTCCCCTATTTTGTGAAGTAAATAAAAAGCTTAAAATAATTTCACTGAATTTTGTTTATATTTTTTGTTCGATAAAGTTTTTTCTTTTGTTGGACGGAAATAACACAATTTTATTTGTTTGATGAAATTAAACGACGACGGCAGTTTGTGTGTGAAAATAGCGAAATTTTTTTGTAAGGTTTTTTACATTTGACATAACATTTATGGCTACAAGTGGTAAATGAGTTACCTACGTGGTAAGTTTTTACTATGGTAAGTTTTTCTACCATAATTTTTACATCGAGATTCAAGATCACAGGTGGTTCGCAGATATATGCTGGAAGAGATTTCTTTAGAAATAAGCATCACCTTTGTACCTACGTATTTTTCTGTTCTTTTCTGCTTGTCTGTTTAAATATGTCTGTACATAAATGGTTAAATAAATAAATAGATCTATTTAAAGACCAGAGGCAACAAATTATTTACTTACTTTATTTGTTTAATTGGAATTGATTAATTAGGTACTAGCTTTTATTAAATACTAATATTGTTGTAGGTATTTTTTTTTTTATACATTCCCCTCCTTTTTTTTTGTATTTGCAGGTACAACATATAGAAAGAAAGAAGAAAAGAAAGAAAATACATTTATTTAGCACAGATCAAAAAAGCACACAATATAATTAACAGCAGATAAAAAAAATAAAAATAAAAATCAAATAATAAGTGTGAAGAGCGATGTAAGAAATTAACAGGGGAGTGTACCTCACAGCTGCGCCAAAAAAGGTCCTGTTCAGCAAGAAATGCCAGACACAATAAGTGCCTGACGCTGGTTTTCAACTGGACCTGAAAGTGTGATGTGACGGATGTAAATCAGTTTTATAATGTAACGTGTTTAGGTATATAATTATTATATATCCTACCACTACCACAATTAAGACGAATCTGACGTCACCTCATCTGCTAAGATCCATCAAGCTGTTCAGGGTACAGAGCGTGCTAAAGAGATAGACATACATACCTACATAATCTCGAAAAACATTATCTTACTTCTTTTGCAGTCGAAAAAGATGCACCGTTGGGTAAAGAAATCCGCCAAGAATAATGCCAGTAGAATGAAATTCTAAATTCTATTCTTTCTATAAAGCAAATTAATAGGGACGGCCTACATCCTCGTCACAGAAGAATTTAGCTAAAAATCTATCTGCCTAAAGATGGTCACCCATCCACGGACCAACCCCGGCAAGCGTAGCTTAACCTGATGGGGATCGACCCGTGCGGCTATTATTACTTAGCCACGGAAGAATTTAACTACTTCCTTTAAAAAACTTTCATCTTCTTCATTAACGCAGTAATGACGAGTACCAGGAATACATAAATACTCAAAGCCAACAGTAATGTAATGTGCACGGTTCACTACCACTTGTGCCAACAATGCGTTTGACAAACATCATCAGTTTGGTGCAGCCGACAAACAAAACATAAAGTACACGCACTTCAGATGAATATTGGGCTTTTTGAAGCCGCTAAAATGGTGCTCGAAAACGAGCAAGTTGATGAGTCAACATTGGTCAAAGATATTTCAATCAACAGTTCTTTCCAGAATTCCGAATAAGCTCAAAAAAAGATTAGGTACCTAATAGTTACTAAAGATTTTGAGAGATGTTATTTTAAAGTAGGTTACTTAACGTGAAGGCATGGCAACCATTTTCCTGATAAGGGAATGACGAAAACGGCCCTTAGATCGAAAAACCGTGTTTATTAAGTATCTAAACACGTCTTTCGGCTTTCTGATGGCCAAAAATGCAAAACACCTTCTACTATTTCCAGTAAAAACATGGAAACTACTTTGTATTTTTACACAGACAACAAAATTGACCTCTACTACTGAAATGAGAACTGGCAGTCCTTACAAAGGCGCCATTTTGACTCCCCAAAAACCGGTAACACTCAGAATCAAAGACACAAAGCTAAGTCGATCGCGATAATATTGACTGAACCGGACTTGAGCAGCGACCGCAAACACGCGAGCAAACAGATTAACGTTAGAACAATGGCGGGGAACATTTGGGGAAATGTATTGAAATAATATTGGATTTGGAGACTACCTCGGCGTTCATGCGGTCCTGGTACTTTTGTTAGATGGATGATTAGTTTTGCTTAGAAATTATGATAGATATGAACATTATTTTCGTATACATTCTTCTATTATGTTTTTTAAGGTTCCGTACCCGAATGGTGACAAACGGAACCCTATTGCTAAGACTCCGCTGTCCGTCCATCCGTGCGTCTGTCTGTCAGCGGGCTGTATCTCATGAACCGTATACATACACAGTTGAAATTTTCATTAATTGTGAATTTCTCAATAACATAAAAATAATCTCGTTGGTCTAGTGGTCGCAAGCGCTACTGCTGAGTATGAGGTCCTGGGTTCGATTCCCGGGTCGGGCAAAGTGTTATTAGGTTTTTCCATCTGGAATTTCTCAGTAGCAGCCCGGAGTCTGGATTTGTGCCCAGTTGATGGCAAAAGGCTCGCCCCCTATTACATGGGACTTAAACATAACTGGCGAAATGTGGGTGTACTATAGGTACACCTCTGCCTAACCCTTAGGGGATTACAGGCGTGATGTTATGTGTTACCACAGACCACAGTTAGTTAATAGTTTCGATCCTAAACGGGGCCTTATTTGTCATGTAAATATCATATAGCAGAAACTTCGAGAGTCGAACTTGACTAGGTAAACATTTGAGAACTGATTTGGAAATGGCAACCAATTACTTTTAAAAACATGGTTATCAAAGTTGATAGATAATTACTTGATTCAAATTGACCTATAATACAAGTATAATCATCAAATAGATAACTGATTGTGTTTTTGAAATGATACTTTTTAATTAGAAATCCACATTTGAATAGAAACCACTCCTCCCGAGAAAAGTGAGCAGGGGCCTACCACCAGCTCATAAAGCAGTATTATTTTAATATTACTTCAGTGTGGGAAAGAGATGAAGCTCTACAGGTCGTATAGCTCCATCTGTTTCTCCCACTGAAGTAATATTCCGACCAAATACGATTTCTAGCGTTCAAACGGCATAATGGTTGATTAGCACGAAATTACCCGCCCGAAACGGGCAAATAGACATTTATACATGCGTAATATTATTTTTTCTGTAGGTTATTCAGTAGGAGATGTTGTAAAGTTAGTATAGGCACTTATCTACTTTTTTAAACTTTATTGCATAAAATTCAAAATGTGCCAATTGCCTAATATGAATTTTTGGAGTTGTCGATTTGCTCACAAATAAATTAACTTCGTGCGAGTCAACCACTAAGCCGTTCAAACTTTCAATATTTCCCACGTAACAATAACATGGCAGTTTTGACTCACACATCTACAGAATAATCAGTAGCTCATTTCATCAAGCAGAACGCACCTCATCTCTTGTCTATGATACTCACGATGCAAAACACATAGGTAGTCTATCAGGTTACCGGCCGGTAAACCGACACCCGTCGGCACTACGTACTAGCTACGTGACGTTATCAGCCATGTTTTTTATAGTTTTTATTATTTTTATGTCACGAGACGTTTTGTTTTTACACGTAGTCGGGAAGGTTTAGTGAAGCAGTCGAAAATTTGGAAGAAATTTAATTTATATTTCCTTTACTACATTTTTATGCATTTAATTACATTTTTAAATATTTTTATGAAAAAACAATATTAAAAAAAAAAACAAAAACGTGTGGCACTCGGGGACTGCCGCGGTAAAGCTATTGCATAGCATTTGTAACCTCCATACTTCCTATTTGTCAACGCTACACTTGGGATAATGACGGATGATGACATAAAACAAAAATTACGTTCCCATGACAACATCACGTTGTCATGGGAGCGTAGTTATTACATGGTAGGCGGAGTGGGGGGTGTTAGGTTTTTTTCGTTACGGAATTTCTTGATTCGGTCGCCGCGCTCAAAGCCCGCGATAAAAGCTATGCAATAGTTTAAAAATTGTTTAAATTTGTTTTTTTTTTTCTTTAATTTGATTCGGTCCAACATGTTTTTTAACATAAATAATTAATTGATCGCCGTTTAAACCGTAAAAAAAACGAAAGTTTGTAGAACTAGAAAGATTCCTACGGCGTGATGTCAATTATGTGTGAAGAATACAAAAAATCTCACTTCGTTTAGAAAAAGATAATGTAGTAAGTATTCCTCGTAGTGTGGAGATAGAAGTGGTGATGCCATGCTAAGCGTGCAGGGCATCTGGCATGGTGTTAGTGATTATGTACAGCACAGAAATTGGTGAAGACTAAATATAATGCAGAAAACAGTCTGAAACTGACCAACTTTATCCGTATTTTGGTTCTTAAACAGGAAAATGTAGAGCAGTATAATTCCTGCTTTACATTTTCGGTTTTAAGGTTCAGTTTCCTACGTAATGATTTACGTAGGGACCTAAATCTATTATTTAGCACTAACGTAATATAACGCTGGAATATTACACGTTTCACATCTGTTTTTCCATTGCCATTTATATGAATTAACCAAATAGAATTGTGTTGACATAAAAATTAATCCGAGGAGAGAGGACGGAGGAGTTCGTGGCTAAGTAATAACAGCCGCAAGGGTCGATCCATCCGGTTAAGCTACGCTTGCCGAGGTTGGTCCGTGGATGGGTGACCATCTTTACATACCGAGACTCCTCCGTGCCTCGGAAGTCGTAAATCTTTGTCAGTCGTTACGGGTCGTCAGAAGCCCGAAAGTCTGTAATATCCAGTTACTAGGTTGTGGAGGTCAGATAGGCAGTCGCTCCATGTAAAATACTGGTATTCAGCTGCATTCGGTTAGACTGGAAGCCGACCTCAATATAGTTGGGAAAAAGCTAGGCAGATTGAATGAAAACTGGATCGCTATTTTTGGCCATACCCTAAGTATTCCTGAGTAAGTCAATTTGAACCATGTAATATTGGCATATGTTAGGTTTCAATTTATTCATACATAATTGTTGGATATTGTACTGGCAACACCCAAAGATTTGATATGTGAAAATGGGAGTAATAACGACCTTCTGGGTCGGGCGCTCGTGACGGTAAGACGTGCTTAATGTCTGTGTCGGTAAAAAGATAGATTGGCATGGTATTGGTTGGAGATTTACTGTAAATTAAGGTAACCTATTAGTTTTATGGTAAATATTAGAATACTGATTAAATAGTGATATTATGTGGGGAATAGGAGATGTGATGGTATGGTGTAGAATATTGAATTTGATGTTGGCAAAGAAATATAAATGACTGACAAAATATCTTGGTGTTTCATATTATTTTCCTTATCCCTGAAATATTGTAAATATGTAGTTTTATTAAACAGTTTTAGATTATGATATTGGGGTAACGACTTTAAGATTCATTTGGGGATTAGTGTCTATTTTGAGGTTAAATAATTATATTCGGGCCCTATCAGAATACCAGCGCTGCGACATTTATTTATTTTTAAGTGTCGCAGCATTATGCTGAGATAGGAGCCTTTTGGCCTCGTACAGGACCTTCTGCTTTAATTTTAATTTGTTTTTTTTATTGTTTTTTTATTATTTTTATTAATGTTCTTATTGAAGGTGTTTAGTTTAATTTGTGATTTCCTGTGCGAGTCTCAATAAATACTTTTTCTTTCTTTCTTTCTTTCTATTCGAAATTAAATTAGTAATTTTAGAGTAAGGATGGTTCTTATTTCACATATACATACATAACCATACCACTGGAAGGAAACCATGAAGGTTAAGGAAAAGATAACCTGAAAATTAACCTACCCTTTCTTTTATTTTACTATTACTCTTAAAAAGAAACCTAATTTATCCCTGAACCCACTCCTTAACCAAGCTTTAATCCTTTGTTATTTCTCAAAGCTAAAGATATTTCTCCTCAGTAAGTATTGGCGTCAAATATTTGCCAATACACCGGGCAATTGGCGGGGGCAAGCAATATTATACCTACCGATATGTTTGAGAGCTGATGCTGTCAATATTAGGACTTCGTAGAAGCCGGGCGTCGTTATATTTTTTTTAAGCTTAACTTGGGAACTATTAAGACTGTTTTGACTAAATGAAGGGTGTTTAATTGTTTATTTCCTGTCTTCATTTTAAAAGTATAAGGTATTTTTTTTAAATAAAATGTTATATTTATGAATTAGGAATGTTATAATTATAATATTATGAATTAGATTAATTATAATTTTATGAATTATAATGAATAAAATTAATTATGATTGCATGCACTTTTTATACTATATTTGATATTTTAAAAAGCAAGAAATAAAAGGCCATTTTATTTTTATTTTATTTTATTAAGGTATTTTTAACCGACTTCAATAAAAGGAGGAGGTTCTGAGTTCATTCCCTGATTTCTCCGTCAATTGTGGACCGATTTTAGTAATTGCTTTTTCATTTGAGAGGTTATTTTTCACTCTGTAGTGTTTCTTTTTTTTTGAAGTTGGTTATTTTTTTATAATATATACAATTATTCCTTTGAGATTATCTGGGGTTTGATAAGATAGCTGAAGTTCTCATGGATTTTGGTAAAAAATATAGAAAAGACAAGTATTTTCAAAATGCAAGTTTGTACAAAGCGATCGACAACAGAGAAAAGTAGGTAATCTGCGTTTGCAATTTATTTGCCAAACATGTAAACAAACACGGGTTTTAGGAAAAACAACTGTAATGCCTACACATAAGGCTCAGTTGGCGCTACAACTTCACATTTTTATGAGTTTTTCAACACTACTAGTCAGTCTAAAATCAACTTTAATTACACTGAGATAAAGTTGATGTTTGTTTAAGTGGAAATATCATCAACTGGAAACAAGGTAATTAATAGACCTAGGTACCTTTTTGCTAAGAACGGATGTCAATAACTTGTGGACATTTTCAGTGAGGCAGTGTTTGTGAAAAGATCCATTATATGCCATTCTGTTTAAGCAGGAGGCCCTTTTTAGAGTAAAAATAAAAAACCCTCAAAACACTTCCTAGTGTTTGAGCTAGGAAGCTTTAATGTCCCTTTATGATATTCGCAAAAGATAAGATAGATTACTCACTATATTTGTCAAAACATCCCTTTTAGAACAAACACCCTCTACATCAAAATCTTTCCGTAATCCTTACTAAACTAACGACATAATTTTTCTCATTAATTACGAACTTTTTCCATATAATGGTCGAAGTCACGTGCCTCTCGACACATCTCCTTTGTTGCTATCAAACAATACACACCCATTTTTAATATCACCCTTCAACGGGAGATCCAACCTCCAAAAATCAACCATATTTCCTAAGGCCTAAGATGTAAAATTGAGATTGAAAAAGCAGATAGAATTTATAATTTTTAGACGTCATACAGTTTGAAAGCCAAATCACCTGTCAAGGATTTAATGAAAGGGTCACGTGACTGCTCCTGTGGGAGCGCGAGTATTCCTTCTATGAACTTATGTCGCCCTGGTACTTTGTGTTTAGATATTCTAATGTTCTTCGACGCATACATCAGGGGGTTTGATCAGTCGAGAGTCGAGAACTCGGGACGGTTTAGCGTCCATCGTCCATATTAAAAATATTTCAAGGTCAGCATTTCAGCAAGTGCACTTACTATTTCTGCAATTCAATTAAAGCAACGCACTCAAGTTAGTTTGACAAAACGTCACAATTTGCGGACAAGTCTTTTAGCGCGTGGGTAAAATTGGAACTAACGGCGCCATCTTGTTTTTCAATCCATTTCACAAAACAATTGTACAAATTTTAACCAACAGCGCCCCCTTGTCAACGTCACTCGAGCGCCAAAAGGTGTTTGTTGCAATGTAGTAATCGCATTGTTGTGGGCAATGTTTATAGATAGTTTATATCCATTTATATACATACTACATCTATATATAGGTACACATACAAATAAATAAAATTTAAGTGTCTGTGTGTAATGTTAAAATAACCTTGTTAAAATACTTGTAACAAAAACATGTTTTTTTTTTCTCTCAGTCTGTTCCGGCTAATCTCTGAAACGGCTGGAGTGATTTTAGCGGGACTTTCACTGGCAGATAGCTGATTTTATAAGGAGTAACTTAGGTTTTATTTTAGAAAAAATTAGGTCCACGCGGGCAAAGCCGTGGGCAGCAGCTCTCCAATAAAAGCGCAGCCTACATACACAACATTGTAACAGCGAATGACAACTCCATTCCGCGTGGGTGCCGAACTGCCGACGTAACATAAACTTTACGATTATTTCAACAACATTGTCAGTATTATTTATGGTAACGCCTCCAGAATTGACGAGAGCGTTAAATGGACACTCATTAAATTAAACTGGGATGACTTTCATGTGCAAAATATTAAAGAGGTTGACGCGATAAATCATATTTTTTTCACTTTTATTCGCCAAAGGTGATTGCAGTGTTAAAGGCTAAGCCAGCAGAGGAAAGCTTATGGGAAGATAAGACTTCCTGCTTCTTCCCGGCAACAAAGCGATTTAAACCATGATTAAAAAACTTTTTACAAAAAAAAAACAACCGACCTCCAAAAAAAACACTACAAAGTGAAAAATAACTTTAATTTCGAAAGTCGGTGTCTTAGGTTTTGTATTTTCGTTTTTTGCCACCGACTTCCGAAATTAAAGTTATTTTTCACTTTGTAGTGTTTTTTTTTGGAGGTCGGTTGTTTTTTTTTGTAAAAAGTGTTTTATTTTTCACTTTTTAGTTGTGGTACCTACCCCACACACATTCGAATACTACTACCTGCTACCATGCAGTGACAGAAACTTATCATATCATCAACATACTAAGTGGGAAAAAAATACGTATTTTGTAGCTAACTCAAAAACTATTCAAGCATAGTTAATAAAATTTATATGGGACCAATTTGAGAGCATACCCTTTCAAACAAAAAAATAATTTTCAAAATCGATCCATAATTGACGGAGAAATCGGTGGACATACATTAAAAAAAAAAACATACGCGACGAACATATAACCTCCTCCTTTTTGGAAGTCGGTTAAAAAGTAAGGTACTTGTACTTACCTACGTAAAATTCTACTGCACTGTAAGTTTTTGAAACAAAGTTTCGTTTCGAAACAACAATTAAAAGTTGGTTAAAATTGACTTTCAAGTTTTTTTATATCGTTAGTTACAAGTGAAGCCACTAAAAGCTTGTTAAAAACGTATCATTTTGGTGACATGTATGAAGCAAACTACGGAATAAATAAGGACACGGATTGATGTAGTTTTCATCTCTTTCGGGTTGTTACTAATGTCTATTTGTCGAGCAGTTTCCCAATGATGTTTTTATAATTTTAAAGGTATATAAATGTCAGTCAATGGTGCCGATTCCTTTGTTCACAAACTAAACTAAATTTAAGTTCAGTGCATATTTTTCTTTCTATTTCAATAAGAAAAGGACAGAAGATAAATTTTAGTTTAGTCCTGTCAAATTAATCAGCGCTTGACGTAAATTGACGTAATTTTAGTAGGCAAGTTTTGAATCACGTCTAAACTTGTATGGAGTAGTGACAGGCGCCGATTAATTTGACAGGACTAAACTAAAATTTATCTTCTATCCTTTTCTTAATGAAATAGAAAGAAAAAGATGCACTGAACTTAAATTTAGTTTAGTTTGTGAACAAGGGAATCGGCACCTATAACTCATTATTTACCTATGTATTTTTTTCAGGTGGAGTGAGAATTCATAAAGATTCAACGATAGAAAAAAAATTAAACCAAAATAAAGTACCAGAAACTCATGAACTCCAAGAAATGTTCCAAATACAATTTCCTTTCATAAAATCGTGCTTTTTCGCCAGGCGGCCAGATGTACGGTAACTTGATATACAGCGTGTTTTTTTTTTTATTTGACGGTACAAGCTTTCCGCTCCCGGTCGGGGATGAAAGAGGCTTTTGAACTGTTGGTACGCTTAGCTAGTTTTTTTTCTCAAGACAAGCAATCACGGTCTTCGTTATTTTTGTTTTAATAGACAAGTGGTGGCGATATCCTTTTATCTTTTGAGAAAGAAAGTCGGTTAGAAAAAGTTATTGTTCTAAGGTTCATGTCAATCAAGGACGTAAACTGACGCAGAAACAAATAAAGATGTATTTTTGAGTTCATCTGATATACGAATTTCAGAAAAGATAAGATAGTTCCGGTAGGATCTGAGTTCCTACTAGGCATGTTATTAGAATTTAATACGAATTAATTTTGATATCCCCAAGAAAACCAGAGTGATTTATATACGATAAAAGAATTAAGATCGCGCATTGTAAATTTTTGGATAACATTTTTGAGTTTGCCGAAATAAATGCGTAAAAGTTACTTCGGTTGCATGATTTTTTGCATTATTAAGAAAAAAAAATGTTATAAAATAAGTACTTATCATTCTCTCACACTGATTTCATCATTGATCATAGATAGTAGAAGACTAGAGTGGCTATCCAACGTCATTTCTCATCAAGGAGGCTCATTAAGAGGAAGTGAGTAGGTACTGCTAGGTATATGTTATTTACACGGATGTGTGTCTGGTGTATATAGTGTGGTCAAACAGGCCGAGTGCCCACAGTGACCATATCCCGTGACCGTCCGTTATACTGCGACTGTCATGCTCTACCTAGCACCACTGTGGGGACGGCTAAGAAAAATAATCCATATAATTAATTTTGTTTATGTATTTATGAATTAAAATATTTTATCATTTGAATTGCATTATAATTCCGAAAGGATAAGGGTATTAAGTATCTAATATCACTTACTACTGTATTTTTGGTTGTTTTCGTTGAAAAGGTGACAAAAAAAACAAGTCTTCCTTTCTTTGGTATCTGCTCAAGTCACGCCAGGATATTGCTGTGGTGAAAATATTGGCCAGTGCCGCAAGGTTGGTAGTGAGGTTGATATATAACTACCCCTGCAGGTGCACTGGACGTTAAGTGCGTCACTCGTGGGATCTTGACTGTGAAGGCTATATTTAATGAACACTATAATTTTTGTACAGGAACCCAAATCCTTTTAATATTTCAAAATTATTGTGCACGTTATATTTTATTAATAACGCTTTAAAAAGTGTTCAGTATTTCAGGAATATTTACATATTGACGATGATAGTTGATGTTGATAGTTGATGATTCCACCATGATAGTTTTAGTGTGCCCAAAGCCATCCTTTAAAATATTACAACAAAAACAACAAAATAACATTGTATCCAGCATACAATGTCTGCGTATTCCTGTGCTCAGACCGTGTGACGGAGCGCTGCGGTGACGAGACAACGCCTTGCGGTTACCGGGACCGCGTGAAACTTAGAACTTACTCACCGTGTGTACGTGCTATGTGTGGCTGCTATGTATTGTGGAGTATATAATGTAAGGCTTTTGAGATGGAATTGTAATGTCTCTGTAGAATATTGTTGAAATGAATAAATCATAAAGCATTGTTTTAAGTTGGGTCATTCAATTGTTCAATAGTTGGTTTAAATATTAATTCGATGATGAATTTTCCCATTTCAAATGAGCCTGAAAGTCGAATTTTCCTTATAGATTTTAGGGCTTCACAGCGTGCTGAAGATAATAAAGCATCATTGGCAAAACTTCAATATCTGGCACAACTAGTTAAAAAAAACATGCTTGATAAAAATAAAAATAAATCCCCGTTTCAATGTTTTTGAGTGATACTGGAAGTAAATATCTAACTGTAACAGCATCAACTGTCCTCAGATTAGAAAAACTCACCAACTATCATTAATACGGGGAGCGTGCCGCTAATACGTATAACAATTACGCGCCTGCCATCTAGCGCCACGCGCCAGTAAATGGAATTAATTATTCGAATCCCGAACAACATCCCCCTGTATATTGTTAACAACATAATTTGACGTGCTGATGTTTCTGGGCGTCTGGTAGCCTGTAGCATATTGTTGTGGGCTGATTTCTAATTGTAGATTTGGAGAAAACTAATTATGTACTACGTTTTTATGCAATTTTTTACTACGTTTTCAAGTAAAAAGAAAAAAAAAAGTACCTTAAATATAGATTCAATCATATTAAACACTTGAAATGGAAATGGTGGTAAACTAAAATGTCATGTATTTCGATATGAATTATCATTTTTAGTTTAGATTTACATAAGCTTAACCCACACTTGGAATATAAGGCTCTCGCAAACAGGCGCGACGCGACACCGATAAAACAATTTCCGAGAAGTTTTCATAGAAATTGTTCCACCAGAGTCGCGTCGCGCCTGTCTGCGGCAGCATTAAGAGTACAAATTATCATCACGATTATAATCACGAATTATGAATTAATTGAAAAATCTGTAGACAGTTTAATTTAAAATCGCATTTAGTATCATCAGACAACGATTTGATAAAACACATCTATGACTTCTTTCCTCTTTTAAAAATATAAAATAAAAATGATTATCAAAATTAATGAGCTATATCGAAAACAGTCACCCTATTCTGGCACGGCGTCACATCCAACCCTCGAGTAGTGTCCAAACAGAGGGAATCTCGGAAATTTGTTTGTTTCCATTGCCCCTTTTAATAGAACAAACATTTTAATGGCCTCGCCGACCGCCATTTTAGCGCTGATCGATTTGCCCAAATTATTGGCCAAATGGACAATGATTCATTTCTGACAAGTCTATCTACATAAAATAAGTAATAATCGATCGATATAGAAGTGAATGGAACAAACTGTTATTATTGTTCTACGTCAGTGCTATGCGAAGCCTTCGTTAATTCGTAGAAAGTACCTAGGTACTAAAAATTTTACAGCACTTGATTTTACTGTCTTGAAAAGTGACTCAAACAAATTTAAGCTCCGCCTCTACTAATTTTACATTATTTATTTTTCTCAGTAAATTTTGAAGGTTTTACTATACCTACTTAGGTATTTTTACTTTTAACTGCAAGATATTGCACTACGGTCCCTTCGAAGTCTTTACTACCTACTTCAATAACATCTTGCTTCAAATAGTCCAATTTGTGTAATTTCTTCTACGTTATCTCAATTATTTTTTGCAACCTCTCTCCCTTTTGCGAATGTTTGCGTTCATCCCCTAAAGTACCAGGGCGGCAAGTCTCGCTGGCGATGGCGGTCCGCAGAGTGGTGGGCAAACATAGGGCGCCGCCTCGTCGCGCTACCACCTGCCTGCAGGCTTTGTGTACTTATCTGAGAGTACTTGTGATTGTATGACTGAATGTAGGTATGGGGCACACTGTTACTAGAATGCCTAACTCTTAAGTACTCTGAATAATATGGAGCAGCTCATCACCCTTAATTATTAGCCAGTACAGACACACTCGACATTTTCAGAGACAAAAACAAAAGTTACAAATTTTCGAAATTGGTAGAAAAGAACAAACCTGTAGGTATAGTCGAGATTCCAAAATAATAGTTTTGGGATGTGATGATCCTGGAAATGAAGTAAATCCGGAAATTGATGATTTTTTTAGTTTGTTCAAAGAAAATAATATTACATTAACAAAAATTTAGCCATGCCTATATAAAAAGAAAGTCACCCCTTCCTTCGTTCCTTGGAAATGTTGCGAAATTTTTGCATAAAGGGATTGCAAACTACTAGGAGCTCAGGAGTTTCAGGGGGCTGCTTTCTAAAAACTCACAGCAGAAGCTTCACTACGGCTTCACTATGAAAATTTGCGTATATGAAACGAATGAAAAGTTAGAAAAACTGATCGCTTTTGTACTAAGGTATAATTATTTAATAAATGACGACATCTTTTCTAACAATAATTTATTAAGAACTTCGGTTCAGAACAATTTAAATACGTTGCCGCTTTTTAGAAAGATTCTACGACTGAAGCAAAAGTACTAACTGACTGACAACAAGAAGACGGTAAAGCAAGATTCAGCAAGGCAGGAATAAAAAGAGGTTTGCCAAAGTCTTGCGAAATACCAGGAGCCCATAGTTGGCAAGCGATGTTTGCTAAACACTCGGCTGTGTGTGCACAGTGGCGCGTTTCTGTACTCCGGTGGGTCGAAACGACCTGTACCAATATCCTATGTGTGACCTTGATATTATTGGTGAAGTATGGACGGCTGGTTAAATATCACTTTAAGTGGATTTGACATAAGTCTATAGCTCGCGAAAGGGTAAGCAAAAATGTCAAGATTTTCACAGAGAAAGTGATAAAAAAATACATAAGAAAAAAAAACATAAACAATTGTTTGAATAATAGACATAGTAATCTAACCCCTTTCAACTGTTAAGTATTATTCAATGAACAAAAGACTAATAAAAAAATGGATCCAAAATCATTTAACCCTTTAATTCACCTGAAGCACATGCACATTACTTTGAAGAAACTATAGAGAATTTCTCAAAAACATTAAAAAAAAAATATTTTATAACCAAAAAAAGAAAAACCATGAATTTGTTTTACGCACATTTTTTGAGGGTGGCCGATAAAAGGTTATTTGAAGTCTTTACAATCGTGACCTTTGTAAAGTAATTTGTGAACTTTGACATTTTGAGAAAAAAATCTTAAAGAAAGGGTCAACAATTTATGCTCGTTAGTAACTTTAATAATACAGGTAAAGTGTAAAATATCGTTTTAAAACTATTGTAGGAAGGTAAAAATGTGGGAAAAATATTTAACAATTTTTTCTCTAGTTTTCGAAACACCTTGTGTGTAGGTATTGTTGTTGTAACCCTTTACCTGATTTGGTGAGAAATATAACGGTAAGCTTTTAGAAGTTATTTTTATAATAATTTTCGAAATATACTATGCTGTTGTTATGTTACCTTCCGCTTTGTAGAATGTAGCTAGAATTGCAAACTTTATTTAATTGTACCTAGTTGCTAATCTATTACTAAAATAGAATTATGGGTAGGTATGACGTTTGACATATTGACAGCTTTTTTTGATTTTTGTCTGTGGCTGTTTCTACAATAGAGCTCGCTTTGTTAGTTTTTCAACCACTTGTTGGAATTCAGTTTTTTTTTTTTTCATTTTGCCTGGGCGCAGTTCTTCTATATCTATTTTCTCATCAACTTCCTCCTTAGAATAAACCTCTTATTGCATGTATACAGTCGACGACTGAGATAAGTATCTACCTGACTAAGGAGGTTAATTGTTAGGTAAATTGGAAACTTTTCTGTAAACCGTCCGTACTGTACTCAGCAGCAATTAAGCTTTAAAAAACAGAGACTATACCTGTAGCGTTGTCCTCACTTGAGGCTGTAGATGTCACTTCACCCTCATTTAATTCTTGTCATTAACCAAAGAAATATTATACTTACTTGACTTTTATGAAAACCAACCGATATTCGTGAGACAGCGCGCGTGCGGTACGCCGCACGCAGCCGCTAGTTGTAGTAAAAATATGATTTTATTGGCCCAGTCTGAGGCGCGTTGACTTGCGGTCGACGATAAATTATACCCAATTGATACTGGAACCATTTCGATGATTTACACCCACCATTTTGTACGAAATATGTGATAGAGAACAACGACTCACACATTCTTTTCTCGACATTGTTCTTGAGCAAGTTCGCTGAAGGAAATGCTCGCTTTGCTTCAGTTAAAATGCGATGTGCTACTAATTAGAGCTATTTTTAAACAGCCTCATTAGTAACCACAATATGACAAATACAGAATAATTTTAACCCGTTGACAGTCACCTCTCAGCATTTCTTTGACATCACAATTAACAAGTTACAATAATTTAACAATAACAACATTCATCACATTCTTAAAACATTTTAAAACTGACGGACAGACAGGAATACATTATTCAGTATTAAAAAAACACGACAAATCCCAGTACATTACGTTTGGCAGTACCAGGAGTGCATTGGAAGGCGGGACGTCGTTGACAGGTGATTGACATCTCACTCGCGTTTGGCCCGCCATGTTTATCTCATTGCTTTTGACAAACGTATGCGTTCCCCATACAAAAAGTCAATTCAACTCTATTTTTAAGCCGTTAGGGATGAGATTAAAATGGATTAAGTATGTTTGGATGGCAATTTAAAGGTTGTAAAACATCACTAATGTAATGAATGACTAACAAGACAGAACCAAACTAAATAGTGGCTAGAAATGGGCCAGCTGTGTCCGGTGACGGATTGCTTTAGTTTTAATTCTAAATGGGTACTAATTGAAAACTGTCCACAAGCGTGAAGATGTGTAAGGTGTTGTTAAATTAAGATTGAAAAAATACATCCTGTAGCATAATACTAATGAATAAACAGTTAATATAGGTTACATTGCATTGCATTGTAGCACTCACTCAGAAATAAATCATCATCATCAGCTTACAGCAGTTCACTGCTGGACATAGGCCTTTCCAATTGCACGCCATTCCAATCGATTCTTGACAACTCTCATCCAGCTGCTACCAGCCACCCTGCGAAGATTATCGCTCCACCTAACCTGAGGGCATCCTACCTTACGATTGCCGATTCGCGGTCTCCACTCAAGAACACGTCTACCCCAATGGTCATCGGTTCTATGGCTAATATGGCCGGCCCATTGCCACTTCAGCTTGCAGAGGAAAGAGAACAAAATATTAAAATTAAAGTGCTGTTAAAGAAGGAAAATATATTTTTAATTAGAATTTGAATTTTGTAATCAAGGGAATATTATTCACTTCACAACATTTTTAAAGTAAGTTTTCGTAAGTTAAGTAGTAGATACAATAATAAAGACAAAGATAAGAAAACTACCAACAATTTTTTTTTAAGAATTAACACAGTAATTCAAACGTATCAAATATTTCGGGCCAATTGTAAAAGTCAACGTAAAAGGGTTAACCTTGAGTAATGTTTTCTTTGTACACCTTTTTTATAACTTTTTGTAAGCAAAGGTCAATAATTATTATTATTATAACAATCAATAAAAAATTGTCACAAATATAATTCCCAAGGGGTCAATCATTGAAAGGGTTAACAAAAGAGTTTAATTTTCGACAAATCGCAAAAAAGTTGACCCTTTCTATTGATTGTCCATATTTCAAGTGAAAAGGTGGCAGGTAATAAAAAATATGATTTTTTGCCCATCCGTACGTAACTTAAAACCACAATGCACATGCGAGGACGATTTGTAAGAAAAATAAAAAAAAAACGTTTTTTTTTAACAATATTCCTTGATTTCATGCGAAAATATCGAGTTTCGTCTATTTAGGGCTTTCGTTGTTAATTTTTCGGTTTTCGGTCGCCGATTTCGATTTCGGACATGTGGTAGTGATGTAGGTATGTGCACGACCGAATTATTTTCGGAAAACAAAAGGAAACGTCAATCTTTGTGTATTTTTAAAATGTGTAACGGATATTTTGAGAACGTTTTTTTGTCTATCAGATGTTTCCGAAATCTGTAGCGGTTACGGTTGTCTATTGAAAGAATTTTTCTCTTTTAAATATGTAGGTAAAAAATGGCAAGATCACCTTGGTGGAAGAAAAATACTTGTATAGAACATTGGTCCGTAACTTTATCTAAATAAAGAGCACAATCGCGTTTACAAAAAAAAAAACGGTTCCAAAACCTTTAAAGTAAAATACTTGCATAGAACATTGATCCGTAACGTAATATAAATAAAGGGCACAATCGCGTTTACAAAAATGAGGTGTCGGTAACGGTGTCGCGAGTTCAATTGTTTTTCCCATCTCAAAAATGCCCAACGCGCCTAAAGAAGTTTTCACTTCAAAAATGTCGAACAAAATAATTGATTTGAATAGTTAATACAGTCATGTACCTACTTTGATGTTGCTAAGCTCATGGCTAAGTAATAATAGCCACACGGGTCGATCTATCAGGTTAAGCAATGCTTGCCGGGGTTGGTCCGTGGATGGGTGACCATCTTTACATACCGAGACAGTCGTCACGGTAACCAGTACCCTAATTGCGTAACTTATTTTCGTAAACAATTTTGCCTAATTTGTTTCATTTTGACAGTTCAACAACATTCATTGCGTTATTTACGTTGTTGAGCAGATTTTTTTTTTCCAACTTATGAAGCAATGGATTAGCAATCTGTTTCAAATCGAAAAAAATTGTGATTGTGTTGTATTACGCAATTAGGATACAGTTTTACCAAGGAGTATCGTATTACCTAGTTACTGTGTTGTGGAGGTCAGATAGGCAGTCGCTCCATGTAAAATACTGGTATTCAGCTGCATCCGGTTAGACTGGAAGCCGACCCCAACATAGTAGGGAAAAGGCTAGGCAGACGATTGTCCTTTGATGTTGTTACTGAACTACAAAAGCAGTGCTTCATTCTTAAATTATGAGGTTAACCTAATCCTCCTAACAAATACTTATAAATGCGAAAGTGAGTTTGTTTGTCTGTTACGCTTCTTCGCTAAAACGGCTGAATCATTTAAGAATTGAATGTTAATAAGCAGGACTAAAATTGTGAAAGATGGTAAGTTTACACACATGATGACAGTGACACTCTTATATCTTATTATGTTATCTTTAAACGAGCAATTCTTGTATATATTTAGTATATAAATACTAGCTGACCCCGGCAAACGTTGCTTTGCCAATTATTTGTTTGGGGTGGACAACCCTTATCACTTAGGGGTATGAAAAATAGATAGTAGCCGATTCTCAGACCTACTGAATATGCATATAAAATTTGGTAAAAATCAGTAAAGCCGTTTTGTAGGAGTAAGGTAACTAACATTGTGACACGAGAATTTTATATATAAGATATACTTAATCTGAATCTCGGAAACGGCTCCATCGATTCTCATGAAATTTAGTATGCAGGGGGTTTTGGGGGCGATAAATCGATCTAGCGATCGATCGAGGTTTCATTTTTAGAAAACGTCGATAATAATAAAATATCGAGCAATGCTCGGTCATCCAGATATTTTTAAATGAAACCTGCAAGACTGAAATAAAAGACTTTTCCAGCGGAATACTTACGTAACACACTAATTTTGACAGTTCAACAATATACATTGCGTTATTTACGTAGTTGAGCAGACAAATTTTTCGACTTTATGAAGCAATAGTTTATCCATTGAGCTACCCTGATAAAAATTATTAGTATCTAGTCATTAGATCATACTCCTACTTAGCGTTATTGCATATTCTCTCCGAAAATTGACACTTCAAGAAGTCACCACATTTAAACTTGATATTATTCTTCGAAGTCCATACGTAGAAACTCATCTTTAATGTTTATCTGTCTGTCAGTCGAAACTAACCCTTTAAGTGACACAAATGATATTTGGGAACATAACACCCAACACCAAAATGTTGGAATAACAACTTAGTTTTGCTTGTAGCTAATGAGGTTAAAAACTGAAAGCTCATAACAGGTGGCAGCACAGTTGTCATTGCTGTGTTTAAGTTTACTTTTGTGTCGATCACAAATTATACGAAAACTAGATAAATATGTATGAGACTTGGAGTGTAGCACTATTAACAGACGAGCTAAGGACAGGGGAAGCATCTACCACTGGTAAAAAAGCAGCTTTAGTGTAAAAGTCAATAAATTATGAACGTTTTATATTTTATAGGTTATTTTGTGTTTGTTGACTTTAAGTTCGTTTTTTGTTAAAGACTGGAGGCGTACGATAGAAATAACTTGATCAAAGTTGAAAATCAACTCGGGCATGAACTTCCTGACTGAAAAACCTCAGAGATAGCACTTCTAGCACTGATCTAATATGATAATATAAACACACACATACTTTACTATAATTTACATAATATCACATCACAAGTGCCTGTATGTAATGAAAACAAACTTAGTTCTCTTGGGAGCATCACCTATAAACCACTTTCTCCCATAAAAAGCTTAAAGGATAGCACATCGTCTCGAAGAAATATCGCATTCCAATTTTTTTCGGAGAGCTTTCTCCCACAGTTTTCTTCTTATAACATTAATGTGCAAATACATGGGTCCCCGTATTTTTGCAGAAAACAGCTGCGGAACTGGGCTCGATAATTAATTATGCGTAAAAGAAGTCGCTTGTTTATAAAAAATGTATGGCTAGCTGTCAAATTATAAGACGCTGGAGATCAGCGCCATCTGAAGTGAGCAAGTGGCAGTTTTTATTCCCATTGTGGTTTGTTACTGGGTTCCATTTTACAATCGTAGCAGGGCATCAATATTAGAACATTGTTTTAAAGTACTAGCTGTTGTCCGCGACTTCGTCTGTGATTCAGGATGAAAAGTAGCCTATATCTTCTCCAGGTCATGGTTTACCCATGTGCCAAATTTCATCCAAATCCGTTGAGCCGTTTTAGCGTGAAAGCGTAACAATCAAACAAACTCACTTTCGGATTTATAATATTAATTCCTAATAGGATTGCACCCTAATTGCGTAACATACATTCAATTAAATTATTTTGAAGTATATTGCTAATCCATTGCTTCACATGTTCGAAAAAAAATAACTATTTTTAAGCTATTGCATAGCTTTTATCGCGGGCTTTGAGCGCGGCGACCGAATCAAGAAATTCCGTAACGGAAAAAACCTAACACCCCCACTCCGCCTACCATGTAATGACGGTTCCCATGACAACGTGATGTTGTCATGGGAACGTAATTTTTGTTTTATGTCATCACGTCATCATTCCAAGTGTAGCGTTGACAAATAGGAAGTATGGAGGTTACAAATGCTATACAATAGCTTTACCGCGGCAGTCCCCGAGTGCCACACGTTTTTTTATTTATTTTTATTTTTATTCAAAAGGAACAACAAACAGCTACAATATAAAACATAGGAATAAGAAATACATAAAAAAATACAGACAATATTGCAGCCCACAACGCTGTTCACGGATTAGCAACAGGACAGTGATAGTGAAAATAATCGCTTGGGTTACTAATATATTTTTTTCTTTTCTTAACTAACGTGTTTATAGTATATCCATATATATTTTAAGAAATGGTACACAAAGGAAAAAATCATCATTATTGGCAGACTTGTTCCAACCACTGCTGAGTACAGGTTTCCTCCCTTCTCCCTTTGTGCCATGCTTCCCTGGTATCTGCGAATCATAATGTGTCTATCAAAATCAGGGCAAATCAACTTATCAAAATGGTTAGTTAGCGCACCAATGTTGGTCGTTGAACTTTTCACCTATCAGATAAGCCACAAACATTATCAAAAAAAAATTAACTAATTTTTTTTTAAGCCGACTGTGTAAAACTATAAATTAAAAAGATTTTTTGATTTAAGCGGACGAATTTTTTGATGACCTATGATTATCCCCCCCCCCCCTTTTAAAATCTTGTACATATTAAAATTTTAAGTCTGATAGTTTTTAAATTTTAAAAAGATGGAAATAAGATGATCTATTTCTGTTTCCAAGTCCAATCCCACACATAAAGAAGTATTATAACAATCTCATGCAGTTTACTTTTTTTTAATGTACTCTTCTTAGTTAGGATTTTTTTAAATCATTTTTCATTCCAAATACTTAACATTTATTTAATCATAATTTGTATATATTTTAGTAATCGTCTTTTAAAACACGCCATTTTGTTTTTTTTTTTAATTTGAGAAGAGTGACAGTCGCGCATTAAAGACGAGTGTAACGATATTGTTATCATTCAATAAAATCGGTTCAGCCGTTTAGTAGTTACGAAGGAACATAGGGACGGACATACATAATAATATACATACAGATCAAACACATAACCCTCCTTTTTTTGTTTCGCCGCAATCGGGTAAAAAGCTACAACCATTCATCAAAGCATTCACCATTCTTAACACTAGCTCGTATCACGCAACAGTAGGCCATTTATCAAACATACACGCGCTATCAGTGTTTGGATCGCAGCGGTCCGTCCGTCACCGCACGGATCACACACGATACAAAAAGTGCCTCCGTTGAAACAAAAGTTCGAGGGACATGACTTTAGAGCGGTTGTTGTGGAGAAACGTGTATCTGTTCTTTTTAAGGGATCTCGAGCACTAGGCGGCTACGACCACGACCAGTGGTCGCAGCGACCAGTACCTATCCTAATTGCGTAACTTATTTTTGTAAACGACAACATTCATTGCGTTATTTACGTTGCTGAGCATATTTTTTTTTCCAACTTATGAAGCAATGGATTAGCAATCTGTTTCAAATCGAAACAAATTGTGATTAATCGTGCATTACGCAATTAGAGTACAGGTAAACTATAGAAGCCGATAAGAATCGCATACTTGATCGCAACGGCCAACTAGCCGTAGACCATACAAAATCACTAGACGCTCACGAGCTAGGGTTGCAAAATTACGTAATTTTACGGAAAACGCTGGTAAAATACGGGTATTTTACGGTCATTTATATAAATTACGGTAAAATTACCGGCGACTTATGAAGTTTTAAATTTTAATTTGTGCTGTCCTCTGCTCTGCCTCTGCACATGATGATATTATTATAATCCATGTCATGGTGTGATTCATATCTTGAATTCTTGACTTGAGAATTAAGTTTTAAGGATTTTTAGTACGCATGAGTCGCACGAGCCTGGTTTTCAGTTTTTTTTAAAGTTCCAATACTACTTATATCTCTTGCAAATTTCATTCAAATAGTGAAGTAGTGACATACACATGATACATACAAACATACTCACATCCGTATTAGTAGTGTTTTAGTGGGTATGACTGTATGAGTACGTTTAATACGTTTTTTACCGAAAATTACCATATGTTACCGTAAAATACCGTAAATTACGTAAAATTTTTTTTTTACCGTATTATAGCAAGGTAATTTTACCGTTTTACATCCCTAGCCACGACTGGCCGGAGTCGTGGCTGTCTAGTGCCCGAGATCCCTAAGATATGAGGGTTTTGTGGACTCAGTGTTGGTAAAGATGAAAGGAGTGGAACTTTGTCAGGTCGCAAAAAAGTCTTATGCTGCATCTTGACTTGACATGTACCGAAAGTATGGAGACTTGCTGGTCCTAGGAGTCGATCTATTTATTTTTCAATTTTCTCGTTTTCGTTTTCTTAAAAATTGCGGACGTGGTTGCCAAAGCTGTAATGAATTCAGTAAGCGCTAAATAGAAAGGTGCTGATAAACTTGAGCATTCACTAATAGTGAGCATTCTAGCGAATGTTACGTTACAGAAAATGAACGGGAGCGTTTTAGCGAGCATTTAAAGGAGATGTTTCATTTTCGGCCATAAAGTGTACGTTAATGTAAAAAAAGGAAAAAATTCCTTTATTCCCCTGATTACTTCGGCACAAAAGATAATAGTTTAACAAATTATTGCCATATTCTATTCATCATGGCGTCGTTTTACTTGCATACTGCTTTCGTCCAGAAATCATGTTACATTTTAACATAATAATATCACGTAGACGTCATTTAAATAAATATGAAAGGCATGTATTTCTGTACTATTTTAAGATAGCTATCTTATACAACTTTTTTGATTAATTAGAAAGTGTGATTCATCATAAAAATAAAAAACTGCTTTAGTGGATTGTAGATTTGTAGGTACTTCTGGACGAAAATGGCTAGCTGTCGATGGTCGTATTTCTCTTGACAAACGTCAAACATTTTCGGTTTTTATTTTGTGCCCAAAAAGTATTAGATATTATGGAAAAAAACAGTCTTTATTGTATTTAGGGGTTCGTTTCCCAGGTTTTCTAAAGTGTACATGTTATGGCCGGAGTCCCATACAAAAATGAAACGTCTCCTTTGCTTCGAGCTTTTTGCGATTCTGTCATTGTTCCGCCACCGTCCCTCTATTGACGAGCATTGACTAGAGCATTCGCTAGACTGATCGTGAAAATGTTCGTAGCGATCTTTGGCTCTATGCTTGGCTCTGTTCGTTGTGTGAATGAACACTCAAGTGAATGCTCAAATTTATCGATGAAAAAACTTATCTGAAATTTTTTAACGTATTTGAGAACGATTTCTCTTTGTTAATTTCGAATTCCATTGCATAGAAATATATTTTTAGTTTCCTGCTACGAACAATTACACACACAATGGTGTCGATTCTCTTGTCACAAATGCCTCTAAACTAGACTAAAACTCACCAAAATTTAGTTTATTCCTGTCAAACGACGATTTCCCATTCTGAAATAGACTAAAATGACACAACTTCACTTTATTTTAGTTTGACAGCACTAAGATGGTACTGAGATATTAGTTTAGTGAAAATGGCAATTTAGCTATTCTGAATTTGACGTTTTTCACCTAACATTTAGATTTTCTAACAAAATCTGACTATTTTTAATCGCGACTAAAAACGTGTAGAATAAAATTAGTTGGAACTTTCACACCAAAACCTCGACTTCAGATGCAAAAACAGTACTGAATATTTTTTTTTCTTTTGCTTATATCTCGAAAACGGTGTGTCCAATTGCAAAAATAATGAAAATTTCGACACCCTTTATAAAACCCTTAAACCCCTAACACTCTACATGTAGGTAATATTTTTTCTTATTTTCCATACAAAAAGTGAAAAAATCCACATAAAACACGTCGAGGCTGCCCCCCTGCGCGCCTCCGGCTCTAAAAAGATTCACGTGGGGTTAGGTATCACGTGTGGAGTCGCGATTGTCAAATTCGATTTAGATGTGTCAAAATTATTTTTAAATTTAGAGAATTTATTTTACAGAATAGCTTTGAGATTCTCATAGTCAAAAGTAGGGAATTTTAGTGATAGTTTAGTTCGGTGTACAAGAGAATCGGCACCAATATGTATATTAATTTAGACTAAATATCATAATATGATAAGCAAGTTACCTTCCATTGCAGCATCGCCGACTCGGCTCTCTAGATGAAATAAAAAAATAAAAAAGTAAACTTAAGGTCGCGCCATACTGTCTGCTATCCGGTTTCCCCGATATTAAGTTACGTTAGCTCTCGAACGTTGGGCTTTATAAAAAATATAAAATTTTCTTTATTGAAATATCTTGTTAGTGGTTACACTTAATGGTTTGTTTTAGTATAAAAATAAACTTTTGAAATTTACGATAATTTTTGGGGAATTCATGTAGTTTTTTTTTTCAAGTCTTCACTTTCTTTCAAAATACACCAATATTATGACAGAAAGTGATGACTTGGCTGAACTTACGTTAATCAGCGTCAGGTAATGTTGAAATTGTAGTTTAGTCGCTTCATTATGATCACATAGATGGTTATTCAGCTGCGCTAAGGAGACGTTTCTCTTTATCCCAATTTTGCATCCAGTGAGGCAAGTTTGGCTGACAAGAAGGCAGAGATTATTTTGTAGTTCAAAATACAAGTTGATGTGTGAATAATTACTACCGTTTAGTAAAAATCAGTAAAAAACTCTGTTCATGACAGAGCTAATCGATTATCGATTTAATCGAAACAAAAAAAAGCATCTACTCACCATCAATTCTCGAAAGTACCAGGCGCGCACAAGTTAGTAGTAGTGTTTCCGCTAATCTGACTCAGCGTTGTAGTTGTGTCGACGCCAGCGGCGCCTGCCCGCCGCGCCACCACGGTATCAGCTAACGCCTTTTGTATTTATTGCACCCTAGTACATTATTATTCGGTTGTATTATTTAATAATTATTCGGGTTATCCCAGGACTGTTTATGCAAATGCGTTGGAATTGTTTATTTATTGGGCGGAGCAGCGGAATTGTTACCAACCAACAAATGAGTCGCAGTTTATAGGGGTTATATTTCAGTGGTAAAATAATGTCTATTACTAAAACTTATGGTATTAGCATAACTCCTGCTTGAATGAGACAATTGCCTCCAGGAAATAGACGGTCATCTCTCTTGGACTACTCAATTTATAAAGAATATTATTTAAATCCAGAACCTATTGTAGTACTATTCCACTACCAATAGTGGACTAGCACAGATTCTGGATTTACCCAAAGGACAAATCCTTTTGTCCAACTCATGGATACATTGGTAAAATTCATCATTCCTCTGCTGATTATTTCGAATGAACAGCAGCTTCAAGCATACTTCACTGATATTCTGTGAAAAAATTATCCTTAGGGACTGCGTTTATGCAGAACGACCCACCCTAATTAGCATTAGCTAAAAGGACAAATTACATCGTTCCACTAAATGTCAATAATGCCATAATAATCACTAGCAACAAAAGAACAATGCGTTTTTCGCTATATTATGTAAAAAAAAAAGTAAAATATGCAAAAAAGTGTTTATCATTCCATTCCACATGTAATTTAACACTTAGTAGTAATTCTTAGAATATAATTGTTTATCACTGCCTTATATACTTTATTGTAACCGACTGGTAACCCAGTTTTGCAATAGTTTACATACAAATTACGTATTTGTAAAAATTATAACCTTGGCAATGGCGATTTGATGACGCGTGTGACTTATAGATCAAGTTAAAACAGACTGGACATGCCAATTTACACACCAACGTCGCCAAAATTGTGCCAAATTTCTAAAATTGGTGTTTCCGAAACGATGCTTCTGTCGAAGACAGTGCTTTTGGAACATGCATAATGCAAATAGTGGACTATTTCATGGATAACTATTTAATTATTTGTGATGAAGGGAATTGTTAATTACAGTTCCTTAAAAGATTATCCTTTTTATACATCGCAAATTTTACGCAAAGGACCAATAGGTTGTAGACCAATATCAGGAATTAGAGCAACTATAGTGCTGCCGGTGAACGTGATGCGCCGTCAAGCCAAAGACCAAACTATAAAAAAAATTGCTGTATGGATACACGATACTTAAATAACCCATTTAGGATGGCAATTACGAGTGGTGCTATTCATGGAAGCTTTTATGTGTCATTGTGTCAATATGTTGAATTTTTTAATTGAAAACTTCTTTAGGCGCGTTGGGCATTTTTGAGATGGGAAAATTAGGGCGTCGCTGGGGGGAAAAACAAAGATGGGATGGGTTTGATCAAAGTTTAGATCATGATTATTAATCAGGGAAATTTAAAGCTACGTGTTTAGCTGCAACAACTGCTGGCACCTCGTTTTCGAGCAAAGGTAGGGGGGGAGCAAGGGTCAGGCGGGAACCATAATTACCATTCTAAATCGGTAATTTATCTATACAAGGCTAAATTCATCCAGATGTCACGTAGCGTGCCTACCTAACCTCTACGAAGAATTATTTTAGCCTTTGTGACCTTTCTACCCCGTGCATTTCCATACTCTTTGGCACAAAACCGCTTGCCCGTACTTGCTGCCGAAGCATCAATTGTTACAGTCAGCGCTTACCGTGGGAACGAGTCGTTGTTATCATGTCTTCCTGGTAACTAGGATTTTTATTTGTTTTAATTGTAAGGAGAATTTAGTGCTGATGATGATTAAATACATATTTGATTCCAAACTGTCTTTAAAATGTGGAAGATGTTTAGGTCTTCATTTTTTGTATGGTTAGTGACTAACCTTGTGTCAGAGTTTTATGCCGCCCATGGACCTCTGACTTGGCTTCACATACCGTCGAGAAATATCTCTCAGGCATGCCAGTTTCCCCACGATGTTTTTTTTTTTAAGCAACTGATAATTATACAATGCGCATAATCAATCTGCCTAGCCTTTTCCGAACTATGTTGGGGTCGGCTTCCAGTCTAACCGGATGCAGCTGAATATCAGTAGTTTACATGGAGCGACTGTCTATCTGACCTCCACAACCCATTAACTGGGGAATACGATACTTCTTGGTAAGACTGATTGTCAGACTTTCGGGCTTCTGACAACCCGTAACGACTGTCAAAGATCCACGAATGACAGCCGGGACCAACGGCTTTACGTGCTTTCCGAGGCACGGAGGTAAGTCTCGGTAAGTAAGTCACTCATCCACGGACCAATCCCGGCAAGCGTTGCTTAACCTGATAAATCGATCCGTGGGGCTGTTATTACTTAGCTACGAGCTCCTCGTACGCACATGAATCCGAAAAGTCAGAGGTGCGTGCGTTCGATTCGAACTCGAGACCTATGGACTTGGCAGTCCGATGGTCATACAACTTGGCTATAAATTATGTTTAGGTGTTTGTCAGTTATACCAACTCTATCCAGCTGTAATGGCAGCTGGATGGAATTGTTAGAAATCAGGTGTTTAGAATGTAGTTGTGCTAATTTGCAAAATGCTAGGATAAGTATCATGTAGTCAGTGAAGACGCAGAGATCAGTATTTCATCGAATCTGCATTATTTCTTGTAGGAATAGGTTCGTCTGCGTTATTTATTTATTCATGAATATGAGACAAGCATACAGAGTAACTTAATAATACCTTAATAATAAGCCCAGGATAGACCAAAAATCGTTTAAAGTTATTTTGACATTAAAATTTAGGCAGGTCAACATTTGGAGAATGTGAAATGGTAGATTGCAAAAAATGATTTAGTTGTCTTTGGACTGATTCGCCCTATCCCCTTGTACCAGTATAAAACTTTATCACGAGAAACGACTGACCACTGTATAGTCCTTTATCTAAGGAATATCACACTAATATTATAAAGGCGAAAGTTTGTGAGTGTGTGTGTGTATGTTTGTCTCTTCTTCACGCTCAAACAGTTGGACCAATTTGGATGAAATTTGACACACAGATAGTTTATAACCTGGATTAATACAAGTGACTTTTTATCCCGATATTTCCACAGGATCGAGACTTACGCGGGTGAAACCGCGGGATGCAGCTAGTTATCTATAATTCTATACTATTAAAGAGTTTATTTGTTTGAAAGCATTAATCTTTGGAACTATCAGACTGATTTGAAAAATATTTTAGATTTGAAATATTTTGGATTTGATAGACCAATTCTTTAACATCACGCTACGACCCTTAGGAGCAGAGCAAAACGATAAAAGTCAGAAAGAACGCTAAGTGAAAACTAAATACTAATGCGGACAGGCGATGTGCGAGTGATACGACAGTGGGTCGGGGGAACAAGACGTGTTACGCGGACGAAGTCGCGGGCAGGAGCTAATTTTAGAAATTCTCTAGCGAAAACCTCTTGGAAAACACTGGTGCCGATTCTCTTGTTCACAAACTAGACTAAATTTAAGTTCAGTGCATCTTTTTCTTTCTTTTTCATCAAGAAAAGGACAGAAGATAAATTTTAGTTTAGTCCTGTCAAATTAATCAGCGCCTGTCACTCTCCATACAAGTTTAGACGTGATTATAACTTGCCTACTAAAATTACGTCAATTTACGTCAAGCGTTGATTAATTTGACAGGACTAAACTAAAATTTATCTTCTGTCCTTTTCTTAATGAAATAGAAAGAAAAAGATGCACTGAACTTAAATTTAGTTCGGCTTGTGAACAAGGGAATTGGCACCACTACCTTTTAGAGAATTTAAAATTCGTCTATCCATACGACTCTTAAAAGTCATAATAATCACAAAAGCACAAGACAACACAACCAATCCATATCACCCATGCTCAATTGCTCATCCATACTGTGCTACTATAGCTTCAATAATAGACAAAAACATGCCCACAGGGTCGCCTAGTACCGCCAGTGCCCGTCAGCTCGCATCCGACCGCAATGGCTCAGGTGCCCACCGCGTGGAAACGGGGCTTTTCTACGGGCTCCTTTAAAACAGGACGTGTTTGGGCTTCATTTGTGAGTTTGTGTGTGTAGGGATGTGTTATGCTGTTGTAGGATCAATAGAACAGATATTCAAGATAAGAATGCTTGGAAACATGCTGGTCTAGCTCCATTGGACAATTTAGAGTCTAGATAAAATCAAACTGGTTGCTAATTTTATTGTATAATTTATTTTATTATAACATTTATTTTGACTTATTAGTAGGAATTACTTGTAAAAACAATAGGAATATCGTATAGGTACTTTTACAATGCTTGTAAATATGTGAGCACCATGTATCCATCACATAATTTAATTTTTCTGTTATCGCTTCATTTTTAATTATTTTTACCTTTTCTAGTATAGTAATCTTATTCCAGGTGCATATTCTTCACATATAAGTAATCATATATTTAATGTATACAAAATATTGTGATTTTTTTTTAAAGAGTAACGGTGGAGTTTCTTGCCCATTCTTCTCCATACGAAAACTATCTTTTGCAAAGGGCGATTAGAATCAATTCTATTTTTTATAAATTTTGACGTTCAAAAGTGCCTTTTATGTGCCTAATTGAAATAAATAATTTGACTTTGACTTTGAAAAACGTTAATTACCATCATGGTTGTATTCCTCGAGGTGGTATCAGTGGTATACTTAATATACAAGACTAACTATGATGTATATTCTACAGTGCGAGTCTTTATAATGTGTACATATCGAAATAAGGAAATCTATGTTTAATTTTATCGACGGAAAAGTATTTAAAAAAATCTAAACATTTTTTTTTTAACAAAATGGTGTAACTTTTAAACTGAATGGTGTATCGCGATGAAACAAACGCCATAATGATTGAAAGTAATTGTTGAAAAACTACCCTCAATCGAAAATAAACTTTTTTTTTTGCAAAAATCTAATTATTTTTTCTTAAATTTTTAAAATAATCATAAAATTTCTCAATAAGTACGTAATTACTTACATAAAAAAAAAAAATATAAAAAATGTTTAGATTTTTTCAAATATTTTTTCCGTCGATAAGCATAGATTCCCATTTTTTTACCTTTTTTACTTGTTTTATAATTATGTTGTGTTGTGTGCCTTTTCTGTACTAAATAAATGTATTTTCTTTATTTTTTTCTTTTATTAACCTACAGAGTTGTAAGTACGAAACCTTGGCAAAAACCGTTGAGACATTGTACGAGTAAATCGATAAGAAAGTTAGCTTTAGAGAAAAAAAGCGTCGAGAGAAAAGCTGAACATAATGGGCAGAAATCACTAACACGAAGTAACCTAACGTGATAATCAATGCTTGTTTCAATTCTGTAAATATGAAAAATAAAAGTTAGAAAAACTAAAACCCAACTACGACAAAAAAGTTATCAAAAAGGTATGAACAAGACATCACAGACAGACAAATTAAAAATTCGGAGCCACACGTGTTAGAGCCATAAATCGAACAGATTACGTTTGACTTCGGATTTTCTAGAGGGCGCTATATTCAATTTAATGTGACCTCACATAGCCTATAGGCTAGCCAACGGATGATCAAAATTATGATGAGTAGTTTAGAAATAATAAAAATAAAATCTTTTTATTTCAGACTCATTTGGCCTATAATGTTGTTAGTAGAAACGACTTACAAACTATTATTAGTTAAATAATTAATTAATTAATTTAATTTAAGTATTTGCCGCCCACTGGGGCCCCGGGCATACGCACTTGTGCTTGAACCCAGTGCCCCAGAAGGGGGCTGTCCAGCTTGTGACTGAGCACGTTCAGAATGGTGTTGGCGCTCCCACGCGTGCGGAAAATGAGTAATGAGGGAACAGATGAACATACATACATACTGGTCAAAATCATAACCCTCCTTTTTGCTTCACCATAGTAGACCTTCTGCTTGCCACTGATATTAGCTGATATTTTATGCTAAGAGAAGATTGTATGGGATTAGTAAAATATAGACCTAATACTTAGAAACTATCAAAGAAACGCTCTAAGCAGTTTGAAAACAAAATCCCGTGCACACGACTTTTTTTTTTCGTAGGTAAGCGATACTATATCGGCCGAGCGCTGCAAGCAGAAATAGTCCTTACGGTGTATATTATTTGCGTTTCTTCGATGGTACATTATGTCCCAATGAGTGAATGAGAAGCAGTGATGGCCCAGTGGTAACGGCCGCGACTTTCGAGTTGTAACGTCGTAGATTCGAACCCAGACAAGCGCTTTACTTTGTGTAAGTTATTTCATCACCACTGCTCTCAAAACGGTGAAGGAAAACATCGTGAGGAAACCGGCATGTCCTAGAACCAAAAATTCGATGACATTTGACATCTACCAACCCGCACTGGGCCCGCGTGGTGAATTACGGCCCACTCTTTCTTGAAGAGAAGAGGCCTGTGTCCCAGCAGTGGGAACATTATAAGCTGATTATGTATATAATGAGCGAATATAATTATAATAACCCGATAAGGAATAAGTTTAAATTTAATTTAGTTCGGAATTTCCTACTGATAGTGATAATTATAATAAAAACTAATTGTCCATTTCACTTATCGAGAGCCATGTGTTAGTGATGACATATTTAAAACAACTGCTATAGCATTGTGAAATGTATCAGATTACAGAAAACAAGCATGTTCTAATTTAAATGTAATAAAGTCTGGATATTTAGAAAAGTATCACCACATGAAAAGATGAAAACCCCAGAACAGGTCGGAATCATAAGATAGAAATATATACAATGTCGCCCATGAGCATGTGACCGTCCGTATTTTTCTGAAGATTCATGATTTTTTTTCGATAAATAACTTTAAAAGGGGATACTATCTAGACATTTTTTAAAATTTTTTTTTCTAATTTGCTTTTTTTTTTCGAAATCCCTCTATGATTTTATGAACTTACACTTGTGTTTTTTTAGAAAAAAATGTTTTTACCTCCGTTTATTTTGCATAGTCGACAAATTTTAATAAAAATGTAAATTAAACCGATGTAACTCGTAAGCGTTTAGAAATAATAAACAGAATCCAAATCGAGCCAATAACTCTACTCAAAACATTGAGTAACATGAAAATACTGAAGATGAACCCTTTTGAAATTAGGTATTTTTCGATAATATTTTTCAGAAAAATACGGGCGGGGCACATGTCGATGGGCGACATTGTATAATGATAACACAGGAGTGACTTGTACCTTGTGGAACTATATAATTATTTATATTTAAAAGGCCTTTTATGTAGGTACCATATTTCATGTAAAATAAAGATATTATACCATCATCAGCCTATAATGTTCCCACTGCTGGGACACAGGCCTTCTCTCTTCGAGAGGGAGCGGGCCGTAATCCACCACGCGGGCCCAGTGCGGGGTGATAGACGTCACATGTCTTCGAATTTTTGGGTCTACGACATGCCGGTTTCCTCACGATGTTTTCCTTCTCCGTTTTGAGAGCTTTGGTAATGAAATTATTTACATAAAGTAAAGCGCCTGCCTGGGTTCGAACCCACAACCAACAACTCTGTGCCGGCCGTTACCACTGGGACACCATTGCTCGAATTCTATAGAATAAAAATCTTTATTGCCTAACTAACCTACGTTTGTACTATAAAGTTTAAATTGTATCTGTAGACCACCAGGAATTCAGAAGTAAGTAAGTGATCCAAAGCCCAATAGGAGCCTACCTTTTTTTTTTGGGTGGGAAATTATCAAATAACTTCTCCCGCTCTGGGTGGAGCGGAAGGGCGTGTCAGACTCTTACTGACTAAAACCCACCCGTGTTCCTTCGGTTGCCCTGTTGCCGGGGGCCACAATGTCCCATCGGTTTTCTACGAAGCGGACCCCGTCAATTCTGCTGACATCTCTTTGAAGCGCTCGTGGAACACAACGCGCTGTCGACCCGGGCTTGGTCCTTATCGGACGGCGAGCTACACATTGTTCACCGTCCGCAAGCCCGCGCCTATGGTGGCCGGAAATTGGCTCGCGATTCCCGCCCCGGGCGTCTCCTCCTGCGGCGGTTAGGGGCGTAAGGGCGCGAACTTTGCCTCTCCCTCACGCGTTCCGCCTCCTCCTTCGCGAGCATTACCGCTTCGCAGAAGGAGGTGACGGCCTGCCATTTCCTCTCGCTCCGTACCATGGCCTGAACCAGGGCCGGACGCGAGAGATCACCGCCGCCGATCGCCTCTACGAGGACACGGCGTTACTCTGCCCAAACCGGGCAGACCTCCACCGTATATAGGAGCCTACCTTGCCCCCTCAACTTGTAATGCTATTGTTCGCTTATAGGCTGCAGTATTGACGTGCTTCGAATTTTAAAATCTTCATTTCCAGCTGCAGCTCTCTGAAGCAACGTATTTGACCTTCTAATTCTTCTAATTCCCTGGTACAATTCGTTATACACACATAAAATGACGATTGTTCGCAATATCTTTAACTTTGACTATTCAGTCACGTACGTTAATTGCGATAATTACGTTGTTAAGCAGACGAATTTTTCCTACCTATGAAACAATGGATTAAAAATTTTCATCAAAATCCTTGAATTGCGATTTAGGGTGCTGATCCTCTCTTGTCTGATGTCTTGGTAGTTTTACCCGTGAAAAATGCACCAAGAGGAAGTCCGAAAGGGATACCGTGGCCCCCGGCAACATGGCAACTAAAGAAACACGCGTGGGTTTTAGTCAGTAAGAGTCTGACACGCCCTCCCGCTCCGCCCAGGGAGAAGTTATTTGATAATTTCACACCCAAAAAAAAAGGACCAAAATATCGTAACAACCACTTCAAGACTCCCAGACCACCCTCCACACAACAGCAAGTCATTACAAGTTTATCACATACATGTAGATACATATCTCCGAGTATCGATATACGAAGGCGCCACCAACATTGAAGGCAAGGCGATAAAACTCGCTGTGTTTTAATTTATTCCCGTAGCAGCTGGTGTGAGGTTTCACTGGGTACTGGGTACTGGGATGTTTAAAATTGATATTAATGTTGACAAATCGGTGGAGGCTTGGAGGCTATGGACCAATGTGCGGGACTGTGGGTCTGATTTGATTAGGGGGCTCAAGATTGTGTGATTGTGTTTAGTTTTATGAAATGACGTCATCTTCTTTTCAGGCAAAAGATGTCCACTGCTTGATACCTACCTTGTAGGGACGTTACTATAGAAATGATTCACGATTCACGATGCTAATAACATTAATAATTTAAAAAAAAACCGACTGGTTGCGAGTTGGAATCGCACGCAAAGGGTTCCGTACCACCGTACAATATTTAACACTACATTTTTTTTAAATACTTTAGTAAAAAGAAACAAGTTTCTTGTATGCTTCCTTTAATTTTTTACTTACAGACAGTCTGGACGGACAGACGGACAGCGGAGGCTAAACAAAAAAAAGTTTTTTAAATAATTATCGTTCATATTATAATATTAGAAATCACTTACTTACTTATTTCAATATCAAATCACGCAAAAATCATGTCCTATCATAATAATTTATCGCAGATTCATAGGGCATCATAAAACTCGTGGCGATTTAATTTATTCCCACATGACCGGTGTCGGGTTGCGACACGATGTGTAAAACTGATTAGCGCCGACAAATCCGCCGGTGTGAACTGTCCCGCGGGATAGCGGGGTAGCCGGGAGTATCCGGGTGGTAAGGACTAATGACGATTCTGATACTACAGAGGTTTATATCTATATATGTACCTATATTCTTGCAAATAAATATATCATTCATTCATTATATCATTCATTCATTCATTCATTAAAAAACTAGTACCTGTACCCTAATTGCGTAATACAACACAATTGCAATCTGTATCGATTTGAAACAGATTGCTAATCCATTGCTTCATAAGTTGGACAAAAAATCTGTTCAACAATGAAAATGTTGGTGAACTGTCAAAATGAAACAAATTAAATAGGCAAAATTGTTTTCAAAAATACGATACGCAATTAGGGTCGACACAGCTCTGCTCGGGTGAAAACAGACAATGCTCATAGTTCATACTAATTCCACGTACTTATCCCATCATCTGTTACGACGCCTCATTAAGGTGGATAACAATTAAAATTCTATTGTGTCTCGTTAATGACAGTTGAAAGGTTATAGAGTACATACTAATTCCATGCTGCCATGATAGTAGGTACTTACTAATTCCATGCTGCCATGATAGTAGGTACTTACTAAGTCCATGCTGCCACGATAGTAAGTACTTACTAATTCCATGCTGCCATGATAGTAGGTACTTACTAAGTCCATGCTGCCATGATAGTAAGTACTTACTAATTCCATGCTGCCATGATAGTAGGTACTTACTTATTCCATGCTGCCATGTCATTATTCTAAGGTAGCCATCTTGTTCTAAACCTTGCTCTGCTCGGGTGAAAATACGGAGAAAACGAATTTTCCCAGACATGAGCCTAGCTAGATCGATTTTTCGCCCCATAAACCCCTATATTGCAATTTTCATCGAAATCGTTAGAGCCGTTTTCGAGAAAGTCATTACAAATATTACTCATTTAATAGTATAGGATAGTCAATTATTTAAACTGGAACTGAATAAATTGATGGGATATTCTGAAACTTTAGGTGGCCCAGTGGTAACGAACGGCCGCGACTAACGAGTTTATAGGTCGTAGGTTCGAACCCAGACAGGCGCTTTACTTTGTGTAAAATGGTTTCATCACCACTGCTCTCAAAACGGTGAAGGAAAACATCGTGAGGAAACCGGCATGTCCTAAAACCAAAAATTCGAAGACATGTAACATCCAAACCGCACTGGGCCCGCGTGGCGGACACGGGACACTCCCTCTCACTGAGAGGACGCCTGTGTCCCAGCAGTGGCTGGTTATGCTGTTGCGTATGCTGAAACTTTAGTAACTATTCGTAGAGTTTCAGAATATCCCTAAATTCCATTTTTTCACCGTTTTAGTTTGAATTTGAATTTATATAATAAACGTTTAATCAACATATCTAGCAGAAGATCATTGGTGGTCACGAGTCAGTACAATAATCTTCGGAAATCGTTAAAGAAAATGGACTTACAATAGTGGCCTAACTTTGAAATTACGGTACTTCACTATCCAGTGGCTGTTGCATATCATAATCAGCCTATAATGTTCCCACTGCTGGGACTCCTCTCTTCGAGAGTGGGCCGTAATCCACCACGCGGGCCCAGTGCAGGTTGGTTCTGTCACATATCTTCAAATTTTTGGTTCTAGGACATACCGGTTTCCTCACGATGTTTTCCTTCACAGTTTTGAGAGCAGTGGTGATGAAATTATTTACACAAAATAAAGCGCCTGTTTGGGTTCGAATCTTCGACCTACAACTCGTAAGTCGTAAGCCGATACCACTGGGCTACCACTGCTCGTGGTGGAGTATGGCTGTTGAATCCCCAAACAGATTTAGCCAAACGACAATTTTCCGGAAACAATTATTCTAATAAACAATTTCCTCTATTTCCATTATATTTATTTATAGGAGAACCAACAGCTATAACAAATGGATAACAGTTGTTTAAGAAACATAGAGCCAATTACAGGTTCTCACGGGTAAAAACAGAAAAAGTAGAAATCTTAGGATCACTAACAAGCACGATAAAAAAGATTAAGTATACATATTATTATATATTATATACAATAAGCACTATTCACTTTAAAAAAAGTCAGCGTTCAGCCGAGCGCGTGCAGAATAGGTTTTGGTTGTAAATGGGTCAAATGAGAACTCTTTACAAAGAATATTAAAGTCCTTACTCTTCACACTCTCTTATAAGATCTACACTCTACACTCTCTTATAAGATCTACACTCTACACTCTCTTATAAGATGCAAGGCTACTCTAATCTGAAGATGTGGCCTTATTTCAATAAGTATTATTTAGCATATTGTTGAGTGTGGGATTACAATTACAATGGGAAGTATCAAATTGAAATGAAAACTGACAAATCGGCGGGCGTATACCCACGGGATATTGTTGCGTTTGATGTGCGGTATGACTGGGTATGTGACATTCCTGCACATTTTTGTCTTCTATGCTGTTTTGATAACCGTATATAGGTATAGCGTTATATAACTGTTTAACAAGAAATTAAAATGATGATTATTTTATTATATTACTCCGAACAGGTTCCTTAAATTAAAACGCCCTCAAATTGAAAAGGTTCTGCTTTGAAAAAGGGTTTTTCGTTTGTTACAAAGTCAAATAATTTATTTCAATTAGGCACATGTAAGGCACTTTTGATCGTCAAAAATTACAAAAAATATAATTGATTCTAGTCGCCCCTTCCAAAAGGTAGTTTTCGTATGGAGAAGAATGGGCTTCTTGCCCATTCTTCACCATACCCACACACTCCACCGTTACTCTTTTAAAATGTTTTACAATATTTTGTATACATTAAATATACATACTTAGGATCTAAATTACATGCTTAGGATCTATTATAATATTTACTTTTAAAAACTGATTTATGATGGTACACACTATCTATCATACCTTTCAAATTCACCTTCACCTTCCCAATCATCTTTTACAAAGGCGCGAATAGATACCATCAGGGTGTGGTGGTAAAGTATCCTGACATACTCATAATCACCTCACACGTCATAGTGCAGCAAGCGTAATTGGCCAATCGAGTCACAATGCAAACTTACTGAAACTAAACTTGGCAATACACGTTTTACTCGAGCCAGTTTGGGTAACTTCCAAGGCAAGTTTTATTTTTTTGGAAAACAATTAATTAAAACTTAAAAACGCTTAAGATAGTTATTTGATTCAGGCGTGACCTTGCGGAAATTGGATTTTTCTTTTCTTGAATTTTACTTAAGAATGCGGCGACGCATGAATGACTATACAAACGTAGTTCATAAATCATTTAGAATTTGAGCATATTTCCATCATATTATGTTGATATTCGGATTGAGACAGTATTTATCTAGGCTCCTACGTCTTTTTATTTCCAAAAACTTACCTTTAAATGAAGTGTAAGCGAATTGCATTTTGTACATTTTTACAGCGTGAATGACATGTTTTCATATTGTTTTTTCTGTATTATAAACAACAATATTTGTAATATTGTTTCCGCAGAAGCATAGTTTATGTTATCAAGTTACAAAATATCGAAAAAAAAAATGGAAATACATTAAGTTTTCATTCATAATTTTTTGTATTACGGAACACATCCAAATTTATCATAAATTTTCGAAAGCTAGTAGTACTATCGCGTCAAGCAATAATTGTCAATGTGAGCGTGGTAGTATTGCTCACTGTAGGTGTATATCGCTCCGACAGGCACTCACACTAGCGCAACGTGCTTGGAATTGAATTTTGCAAACATCTCGATTTGTAGTTGCGAGCCGTGTCGCCAGCCTCTTAAAAACGCATATAACATTTTTGCAGTCCTCAGAACTGCCTCGGAATTAATTTTAAAGTTTGCTCTACTGCGAACGAAATGCATTTACTCAATTCTCTTTTTCACTACCTATTCTAAACCCTACTCTTACCCCACTAAGGCGCGAACAGATACCATCAGCGTGGGGTGATAAAGTATCCCGATATGCTCATCATCACCTCACACGTCTTATCGCGGCCTAATTGGCCAATTGTGCGCCTAATGTCATTATTACACCCCCTTTTATGATATAGCCATATGGTAGGATGAGTTATGAATATTAATAAAGCTTTAACAATTTGTCCGCAAAGATTATTTTGTTTATTAAGTTATTAATTTCTTATGGTATTTTTTTTGTTGCAGCTTATTTCAATGAAATCTAGGTCGGTATAGACAGAGGGGTGATTCCGAAATTAGGTACTTGTTTTATGACAAAAATGGAGCTAATGAGAATGTAATGTATTAGGTACGTTTCTTTTTTGATAGAATTGTAAAAAAAAAAGTAGTGAAATAGTCTTCTCTTTGATTAGTAAAAGAGCTAATTTCCTAAAAATGTACGATGGTTGGGTGCTATTCATGATCTAAACACATCCATAACATTCTGAAAAAGAATGGCATGCTTTTGCGAGTCTGATTTCAAAATCTTGCAAAACTCTTGAAGCCCTTCGAGTTTATCATAAGAAACCCAACCCCAGATACTCCTCTTTACCTATTATAAATTCCAATACTTCATCGATACTTTATAATAAATACCCCCCTTCACCCCCCCATTTCGCAAAGCTATCAAGCTTGACGGTACTTATCGAAGTTTTCCTATGAAACTAATAAAGTCGAGTACTTACTGGATTCCGTATAATTTGATAAGCAAAGTGTTAACAAACTCCCCTGACCATGAGACTACCCTATCTCAGGGGGCGGGTGATTCTCAACACATAGGGTTATTGTGTTTTGTTTTTATAGGATAAGGGAAAAAGATGACATGTGTTTAGAAATTTATTTGTGAGGAATTTTATTTGACGGTTTTGTAGGTTGAATGGGATGAGTATTTTGCAAACACACAAGATGCAAGCCATAAGGAATTGTGTGTTAGTATGTAAATAATTGACTAGTTATTTCATTTTAAATGTGTGTCTGTTGTTTCGACACCACTAACTTTATTATTATTTGTATGCTCTCGAGTAAAATGTAGCGAACTGACCATCTTATTACAACATCTTATTGTATTGAAAACTATACATTTACGAATAAATTTGATTTGATTTAATGCCGTTGACAGATAGGGGATGTCACCGGCATTTATCTCGTGTGTATAAGTTGTCAGTTATATTTTCTATGACTAATAAACTTAAGTAAGTATTAAGTAGGTAGGTACTTACTGGATTCCGTATAACTTAATAAACAAAGTGTTACAATACGCCCCTGACTTTAAGACTACCCTGTCTCAGGGGACGGGTGATTCTCGACAAATAGGGTGATTGTGTTTTGTTTTATAGGATTACGGATGTAAGATGTGTTTATTAATTTAAGTCCTTTTATTTGATTGTTTTGTAAATTGGGGATGTTGCGATAGTGTTTAGAATAAAGAGGGTTTACATTAAAATTCACGCCTGGAACCAATATGACAAAAGGTCTTCCATTTCGACAATGAATATAAAATAGATGATGACGTTCATCATTCATTTCATTCATTCGTTCATTATTCAGTCACGGCTAAAGAAAATATAGGTGCATTGAAGCTTTTGACAGGTACCCGGACCTGACGTCTCAGTGCTGCCACTTATACGGTTTGCGCTGTAGCATGGTGCGGGTGACAGGTGACAAAAAGGGTAAATTTATTGTAGTTACTACAGTTATTACTGATTCCGTATTTTACTACTATGATACGTATATACGAGAATGTGTACATAATACGGAATCAGTAATAACTGTGGTAAATTAAATAAATTTACCATTTTTGTCACCTGTCACCTGCACCATGATACAGTGGAAACAGTATAGTGAACGTCATTTTTGGAAACCCTCATGGGCTTGAAAATTCGATTAGTACAGATACCAGAGAGTTGTACGTTGTACCCTAGACTTTTTGTAGAGGCAAGACCATGTGGTAGGAAATACTGTAGGTACTAGGAGCGCAGCACATTTCAATAGGTAGTTAATCAGAATTGCTTGGAGGGCAGGATTGAGTTCAACTGATGAAAAAGAACGGGAAAATTTCTGTAACAGGAATACAGGGTAACTAAGAAAAATAAATTCATTGGTTTGGTATATTCAGAAAAGCATTCCGGGGGCCTACCACCAGTTCATAAAGCAGTATTATTTTAATATTACTTCAGTGGGAGAAAGAGATGGAGCTATACGTCCTGTAGAGCTGAGCGGTTTTTTTTTTTTTGATCTCTTTCTCACACTGAAGTAATATTAAAATAACACTGCTTTATGAGCTGGTGGTAGGCCTCCAGTCAAGCCAGCCTTTTGGATTTTAAATACATGCATGCATTCAAGATCCATCTGACTAGTCTTTTCCCAACTATGTTGGGGTTGGCTTCCAGTCTAACCGGATGTAGCTAAATACCAGTATTTTACATGGAGCGACTGCATAAAGATAAATAAATAAAATAAATAATTAATAAAAATCATAACGTAACTTTTTAACCTCCGACGGAAAAAGAGGGGTGTTATAAGTTTAACGTGTGTATCTGTGTGTCTGTCTGCGCCATCGTAGCTCCCAAACGGCTGAACCGATTGTGTTTTTTTTTTTTTTTTTTGTTTTAAAGGTGTCTTGATCGAGAGTGTTCTTAACTATGATTCAAGAAAATCAGTTAAGCCGTTCAAAGATTATATAAGCTCTTTTTCTAGTTGATGAATGGATGTGAGCATCTTCCACAGATCTGATCGAAATTTGATATTCTGTTACTTCAATGATATTAGAAGAACATAGTAACCTTGAACTGATGCTGCAGCATCACCTGGAATTTGCAGGATACCTAACTCCCTTACCAACTTACAGCACAGGTATCGTGTTTGGGCTCATTGGAAAGGTTTCAATTAATAGGTTAGGTATAGATAGATGAACAGGGTCTGGTGATGGAGTAGAAATGAGGAAATGTTTGTGTCGGGGGTTTTTTAATTTTTAATTTATGCTTGTTTATAACTGTAAATACGAAAGTGTTTGTTTGTTACTCAATCACGCTAAAATGACTGGACGGATTTGGATGAAAATTGGCAATCAGATAGACCATGATCTTGGTAAGAACATATGCTACTTTTCATCCTGCATTGCAGATGAATTCACATGCAATAGTTGGTGGTTAATAATTCTACTAGTATTTTTCAAAAATACTACTTTTATTTTATTTATTTATTTCATTAACTATTTTTACATTGTATCGAAATGTAATGAATTATAAACTAACACAACATGAAGACATAAATAAAAAAAAAGTACATTATAAATTATTCAAAATTGCAAATAAAATTCAATTTATTAGAACTTTAACACTATAGTGCTAGGGCTGTCACATGTCTAGACTTTGAACAAGTTATTATTAAACCCGACTGGTACTCGCAGAAAATTGACGGAGGAAGTGGAAATAAGATTAATTTTATGCTACCCGCCTTCCGATAGTCACTTTATAGTGTAGGAGTTGGAAAACGTTTTGTTGCGTCATGTTTATTTGAGTTTTGCGAAATGACTCCTGGATTATGTAAAGGGAACGGTTCGTGAGATTTGGAAAAAATTGATTTGGTGCAAAAGCCAAGTTATCAGAGTGTGGACCAGTATTTTCTCATGCTAAGATTTCAATTATCCTCGTTACATAATACATGTTATGCAAGTCATTTGCATTTATTATTTACTCATTACTTTTTGCTTAAAAAATAAAACCAATCACTCACAAAATGAAAATATTAAAAATAAAATCTATCCGCGAACATGATTCAAACATTCTAAATTCGAATGTCCGCTACGAATGACAGCTGTCAAAGCGGTGTCATGGCGACGCAAGATGGCGTCCGGTTACCGTCGATCTGGCGCGCAAACCGTGACCGCTCCGGACACACACAAAATGACTATTAAATCATTTCCGATCTTTAAAATAGCAAATAGAATGTGTCATCATCTAGTTTCTGTATGAATTATGATTTAAAAAAAGAACAGAATCAGTTTCAGTTTGGATGGTTCGTTACCAACATTAAAAGCGATTTATCATTTTGCCAGTTTAATTTTAATTTGCTAAAGTCAAAGTCGATTCTATGCTTTTGAAATATTAGTATGTAGATAGGTTACAGTCAAAACAAAATCACGTGCACGTGATTTTTTTGTGCTTGTCAAGCATTTTGACTGTCAAGGGACCCCATTAGGACTTTGCGACGTGTAAAGCGATGATTATCTATTTCGAAACTGCAGCCCCAGTTATCTTTGTTCTCCTATGGATGTGGTACTATTCTTGAGGAAATTATAAAACATAAAAAGCGGTATGCTGATCGTCTCGCCATCCACCCAAATCCTCTGGCTGTTAAATTACTGGACAGCAGTGAATCTGTTAATCGACTTAGGAGAGGTCAAGTAATATAAAGAGGTAGCAGTGGCAATGGCCCCTGTACCTGAAACGCCAATTATATTCACGCAACCAAACTGATAATAGTCCAGAAAGGACTGATGGCAGTTGTTAAATGGAAAAAAAAAAATGGATGTGGTAGAGTCGTCGAAAAAAATATTAAAATATATAAGAACTGCAGCTGCAGCAACAGCAGTTGTTAAGGCATACCTCGCGGTTATTTATTCAAACACAAAGCATTTATTTCAATGAAGCCATTTACAATCGCCTTTGAACTGTCAAGGAGTTGGTCAGTCAGACAGATGAAGCTAGTTGCCCATTAGAAGCTCATTAGAAGGCTAAAGTCACCCAAAGCGCAATGGAAAGGGCTATGCTTAGAGTTTCCCGACGTGATTGAATCAGAAATGAAGAGATCCGCAGGAGAACCAAGGTAACCGACATAGCCCCAAGAATTGCCAAACTTAAGTAGCAGTGGGCACATTGCTCGCAGAACAGATGGCCGATGGAGCCGAAAGGTTCTGGAGTGGCGACCGCGTACTGGAAAACGTAGCGTTGGAAAGCATCCCACAAGGTGGACCGATGATCTTGTGAAGGCCAAAGGAATCTACTAGATACGGGAAGCACAACCGGTCGAAGTGGTCGGTGGTGGTGGAAGAGTGGACGCCTGTTGGCTGATATGATGATGATGAAATTGCAAAGCATAGTAGGTTCGTATGGAGAAGAACGGGCAAGAAACTCTATGGACACACTTTTAAATCAAAATTTTGGTAACATCCATGTTGAAATTATACATAACTAGCTGACCCCGGCAAACGTTGTTTTGCCAATTATTTGTTTGGGGAAGACAACCCTTATCACTTAGGGGTATGAAAAATAGACAGTAGCCGATTCTCAGACCTACTGAATATGCATATAAAATTTGGTAAAAATCAGTAAAGCCGTTTCGGAGGAGTAAGGTAACTAACATTGTGACACGAGAATTTTATATATAAGATAATCTGAGTATGATGTAGAAAGACGTGAACCTACCTACGTTAAAAGCATCTAAACAATTGACATAATTAAATAAGTACCTAATTCCAATGGTTCATGATATGGACATAAAGATGAATCCTGCTCGACTCAAACAAATATTCTTTAAAACAAAGGCCTTCAATTCTAAAAACTAGTTACAGTCACCAACCACCATTACATAGATGGATAGATCCTCTTCTTCTTTTTCTTCACTTCACTCTTGACAGAGCGATCGTGGCCTCGGTGAGTTTTGTCCAATCGCAGGTGTAGTCGTTGCCCGCCTCACGATCTCCATCCATCTCTGGTTCTGTTACATGATAGTCTGGCGTATTCGTTAATAAGGCCTCCAACGCCGATTTTATTTGAACGGTCCGCCCGCCTCATCGGTGGCCTTCCGCGTGGCCTATTATACCCTCTACTCTGCCTTGCCTAGACCTGGAGTGGAGACTATGGAGTTATGGATGATAGATTTATTATTATAAGTAGTTATTATGATTCACAACACTACACACCTACACACACACTCATTTATGTCACTACAGTATATTTGATTTTGTGAGCTGTTTTAGGGTTCCGTAGTAAACAAGGAACTCTAATAGTTTCGTCATGTCCGTCTGTCTGTCTGTCTGTCCGCGGTCTAGCTCCGAGACCCTTAGTACTAGAAAGCTGTAATTTGGCATAGGTATACATATTAATTACGCCGACAAAGTGGTAAAACAAAATTGGATATGTGAAAAAAATCAGAGCAGTAGGTTATATAACGAAATTAAAAGAAAAATTATCACAGCTAAGTAGGCTTTACAAGTTAACGAGTAATAATCGACCAACTTAACTTTGCAGTTGTAAAAACATGTTTTCCCATACATTCCGTATGGGAGAACATATTTTCAACTACAAAATTAAGTTTGTTTTTGGGATAAATTCATCCCAACTACGGAACCCTACATTGTGCGTGGTCCGACACACACTTGGCCGGTTTTTTATATTATACCTTCTTTTATAACATTCTTTATTCTGATACCTAATTTATTAAAACTGACACACACTTCCCTGTTCATTATTTTAGCGTATGGCACTCGTGGGTGATAACTGAAAATCAGCCTCAGGTGGCACAGTTTGTGTTGTCATCTGGCAGTATGCTGAGCTGAGACCCTTTTGTTTGTAGTTATAAGGTGTATTTTCTCTGCTGTGATGCGAATAAACGCGTTTTTCTTCCTTTTTTTCTATGAGGAACAGGGTGTAAAGTTCAGTCATCCTCTATAGAAAAGGGAGGATCCTCCGAACAGACAGGTGTTGTGTCTGGCGGGCAACTGCCAAACGATTGATGTCGGGGAAGTTATATATTTATGCTGATCGCGCGGTAAACTCTGTTTGCGTGATGCAGGATTTTGTGTGATGTAGATGCCACAGTCATTATTTCAGCTTTAAATTTAATTACAATTACAGCTTTAAATAGCTTTATGTAAGCGGGCACGCCTTTTATGCCTGGAGGCTTTTATTTAGATATTTAGTTCTATATACGTTTAGTTTTTATTTTTTATTTCTGCTTGAGTATAGTTCTCGATGTTTTTGGTTGGTATATTGGCGTGTGCTAGCTGACATATGGCGAATAATTTATCATTTGAATTATGTTTTGTGTTGCATAATGTAAGTTATTTTGCATACTATTGTATATAATCATTTTTCTAACTTCAACAGACAGCTGTGCTGCTGGGGAGTTTGTTGCGCCACTTCTTCTTCCCAGCTAAAGGCAAAGTGCTGATTCTCAGCCTAGTTTGAATAAATGACTTTTGAATTTTGAATTTCGCCTCGAGATATGACCAAATTCATTATTCGAGACTGTACTAGTGCTGATAGGCGTTCGTTATATAGATAGATACTCTCCATTATGTACACAATAAAAATTACAGATATAAATTACATAGGGTGACACAATGGGCGGTCTTATTATTCGACTACAAAGCCTAATTGTTGCGAAAGTACCGAGTAACTTAATACAGTGAAGTTTTAGAAACTCGCCAGACAAAATCAAAGGTTTCGAACCGTGACTGTAATGGATACTGGACAGACAGTAGACGCGAACGAGGTGTTGTGACAACTTGGCAATGATGATAAAGTTTTGAACTTGTTACTCTTTGGTAGTTTTGATTCTTTGATGGTTTAGATACTGTGCTGTTATACGAGGAAGAGCAGTGGTGGCCCCGACTTACGAGTTGTAGGTCGTGGGTTCGAGAACCCAGACGGGCGCTTTACTTTGTGTAAATTCATCACCGCTGCTCTCAAAACGGTGAAGGAAAACATCGTGAGGAAACCGGCATGTCAAAGAACCAAAAATTCGAAGACATGTGACATCTACCAACCCGCACTGGGCCCGCGTGGTGGATTACGGCCCACTGCCTCTCACAGAGAGGCCTGTGTCCCAGCAGTGGGGACATTATGGGCTGATTATATCTTTACGAGGAACTTGAGGTTTCTCTGGAGTATTGGGAAGTTGAGTAGTCGTCAAACTCCTTAAGTTTTTTGGAGTTGACTTTATGATCACTGAGAAATGCGTGCACTGATTGGTCAGGTCCACTCAAATCTGTGTGGTTCTTTTCTCAAAAGCCTCAAAACACACCAGAGAGAAAAAAAGAAAATAAAATTCAAAATTCAAAAGTCATTTATTCAAACTAGGCTGAGAATCAGCACTTTTCGAACGTCAAAATTACATAAGACAGTCCCCCAAAAACGCCCACCCTTCAATATTACTTAAATTTATTAGACCCAAGTTAAGGCACACCACCGTGGGCGCGGGCTTGCGGATGGTGAGCAATGGGTAGCTCGCTGTCCGATAAGGACCAAGCCCGGGTCGACGGCGCGTTGTATTCCACGCGCGCCTCAAAGAGATGTCAGCAGAACTGACGGGGTCCGCTAGGGCCGATGCCTGCCGGGGAGTCCAGTCCGAAAGGGAGATTGTGGCCCCCGGCAACATGGTAACTGAAAGAACACGGGTGGGTTTTATTTAGTCAGTAAGAGTCTGACACGCCCTCCCGCTCCGACAGAGCGAGAGAAGTTATTTGATAATTCACAAACCAAAAAAAAAGTTACGGCACTCCAATATTCATACAAAAAACAGAAAAAACTTAAGCATTTAAGCGGAAATTCCAGAGTTTTTTTTTTCAAAATAAATAGAGTAGAGTCATCTCAATACCACTCTCCCTTGAATTTGTATATATGTATATATATAATAAATATCTGTATATTATATAAAATATGTATGTATGTGTATAAGTTATAACCTATTTATGTATTGTTATTTTATTTCTAATGATATATTTTTAATAAAATTTTTTCTTTGTTCCTCTCAAACAGAGCACCAGCCATCCAATCTCTTCACCACCCTTGGTTGACTGGTAGAGAATGCTTAAGGCATTAAGTCCGCCATTGTACTTTTTTGTGTGTGAAAAGTTTAAATAAATAAATAAAAAAACTTGAAACAGTGTGCCTTTTAATAATATTTTACAAAAATAAATATCAATTATCCTTGCGAAGCATGTGTGGTCTGACTATGAATGATAGACTGAGGAATGATGTGATAAGACAGCGGTGTAATTTAAAAGAAGATGTAGTGACAAAAATTGAAAAGGGTATGCTGAGATGGTTTGGGCATGTTGAGAGGATGAATGAAAGGCGACTCACAAAATGTATTTACAAGGCTGATGTGAAGGGAAAGGCCGGGCGGGGACGCCCTAGGAGGATATATACTGACCTTATTGGTGATGTTCTTCAGAAAGGCCAGGTGCGTAGTACTCGCAACCAGCGTGCGTGTATGACCAGATATATGAACGTAAACGAGGCAAAAGGACTATGTAAGGATCGTAGCAGGTGGCGTTCTGTAGTTTCTGCCTACCCCCATGGGAAGAAGGCGTGAGTTTATGTATGTATGTATGTATGTAAATATCAATTATTATCAATTCTCTAACTTTACATTACTTACCTGTAATTTATTAGAAAGAAAAACAAAGTATTTATTTGAACTCGACAGAAAGATCACAAACCAAACTAAACTAAATGCAATCATAGAAGCAGAAAAAACAAAATTATGCAGGGTCAAATAAAATTAGCTATCAAAACTCCGTAGACGTGATGGGTATAGATTAGTGATGTGCCGGATCGTTAAAAAATGTGATCCGTGGATACGGATACGGATCATTAGGGTATACGGATACGGATCTCAACTTTCTTCAGGTTCAGCAGGAATTATTTATGATCCTCATCGTAACTGACTTTTGAGGGACAAAGCTGCCAAGTTACTCCTTTTGAAATACAATTTACTATTACTCAATATTAATTATGACGTATATTTTTTTAAGTTCTGGAAAACAACATACTTAGTTTTAATTGATGTGTTAACTCACATAATTATTTCAATTAGCATAGCAAAAATATTAGAGGTTTGATCGCACTACAAAGATAGTTTAATTACTACCTTATAACTTAATTTACTGGTACTTACTCTACTTGAATTTTAATAAATATGATTAATTTTTTTATTATTAATTTTGATTGAAGTTAGCAGTATTTCATTGATACATATCTTTAAAATTTCATAAACGTAATGAAATGTATTAATATAAAAGATCCGTTCAAAATCCGCCAAAAAGTAACGGATACGAATACAGATCTTTTTTCTCCCTCGGATATCCGCGGATACGGATATGGACACGCATATCCAGCACATCACTAGTATAGATACCTAAACACGATAAAACAAAAAAAAAACAGATTTCTCAACTGTTACTTCAAGTAACCAGCGGTCGTTGACCCCAAAAAATTTTATTTTTATTTTGTCGTGTTTAGTTCAAAGTCAAAGTCAAATAATTTATTTCAATTATGCACAAAAAGGCACTTTTGAACGTCAAAAACAAATAATAAAATTGATTCTAGTCGCCCCTATTCCAAAAGATAGTTTTCGTATGGAGAAGAATGGGCAAGAAACTCCACCGTTACTATTTTAAAATGTTTTACAATATTTTGTATACATTAATTATATAATTATAAATGAAGACGATGCACCTGGAATAAGATTACTATACTACAATAGGTAAAAATAATTATGTAATGGATACATGGTGTTCACATATTTACAACCATTGTAAAAGTAGGTACCTATACGATATTCCTAAAAAAATTACAAGTGATACTAATTAGTCAGAGTGTGAGTTCAAGTAATCACAGAATGTAATTTTTTTTTATAATATTTAATAACACAATTAAATTAGCAACCAGTTTGATTTTGTCTAGACTCTAAATTGTCCTATGGAGCTAGACCAGCATGCTTCCAAGCATTCTTATCTAGGATATAATCCTCTAATTTGTAATATGCTTGTTTACAAAGAGTACTTTTAATATGAGTTTAAAATTTTCTTTCAGTTAACTGTAATATATCACAAGGTTGTATGTAACATTTAACACAGTACCCCATAAAAGATGTTTGTACTTTGGATAATCTGAAAAATGGTTGATCTATTTTATCTTTATTTCTAGTATTAAAATTATGTCTATCACTTATTTTCTTGTTATCGATATCCATCACGTTTGCGGACTTTTGCTAGCTAATTTAATTTGAACCTGTATAAAAAAATGCAATATTATGTTTTGGTCTATCGATCGTCGGTCAAAAATAAAACACGATGAAGAAAAACTTATACATACTCTGCGTTCACAATGTATTTGCCAAATATGTAAACAAACACTAGTTTTTGCAAAAGTAACTGTGACGCCTACACATAAGGTTCAGTTAGCCTTTTCAACAGTACTAGTCAGTCTAAGATAAACTTTATTTACACTCACATAAAGTTGATGTTTGTTTAAGTGGAAATAACATCAATTGGAAACAAGGTTATAAATAGGACCTTGGGTATTTTTTTCACGATTTGATGTTCGTACGAAAATATAATTATTGTGAAATGAGTATAAGATAAAAACATAACAAATTAACCTAATATTGAATTTCGCAACTTAGTTGCCCACATTAAATCTATCAATAACAAGAAAAAGCAAAAACAAGAAAAAACTAGCATCAACATGTACTTAGAATGCTTTGATTAAGCCAGCATGCGCGTAACTAAAAATTATTGCATTTACAAACAAACGTATTTAGCTGCAGATCGGCTTCCGTTTATAACTTGCCCGACTGCAAAAAGACGAGTGCTGTGTTGTGCACGCGGCTAATTTGTTGATTTAACGAGTAATTGCCCGACAATGTTAATTAGGGCTGGCAGAGTTTATCGGCGAATTTCTGTACTGAGGCAGTTTGTTGAAATTGATGTTGTTTTCTTGTAGTATCGTGTTGATCTTGATATAAATTCAATGTGTCATTTGTTTAAGACCAGTAGTGCTATTCTGTAACCATCTCACCGTGTTATCTTAGGTGAAGTGAGCGTGAAGTGAGCTATCAGTTGCTAAGGATTGACACTATAGGCAGCTCACTTCACCTAAGTTATCACGGTGAGATTTTTACAGAATAGCACTACAGGCACTCCAAAGTCAATTTCCACGCAAACTCCGCCCCTATGCACCCCTCCACTCCACTATGTGCTAAACGCTAACACACCAGTAATACAGTTGAATATCGCGTGCGCTCTTTGGTCGTGTTCGAGCACGGAACTGAATGTCGTAAGTCTCAATTATTATTTCGTTTATAATTAAAGTAATAATTGATCTAGAGAAAAAATATCTTATATCTGGATAATAAACTATATTTTCTTACTGTCAATAATTATTTTAGATATAAAAGCCGAGTAATATTGTTTTTGTTTCAAATAAAAAATGAATCGAGCAAAAATGTTCCAATTACGTAAGTGTCTTATAAATGGAAAGAAAAAGATCCAATAAATCATATATTAAAGTTCCATTTTGATTGTATGCGTGACTTTTTCAGAATATTAATGCAAAATATAGTACAATATAGGGAGCTTCCTCTTAACTAATAATTCTTCTTGGCGCGTCGTTGACAATCTATTGTGTCAGTCCAGAAATTAGCTACGAGTATTGTATTGTCAGTACAGTCACAGATTAATATTAGATGGGACACTCCGCATTTTAGGTATAAAGCTACAAGTAGGTACGCGGCGGGTTCGACTTGTCGAATTCAGTGGGCGTGACGTAGTCAGAAGATATAAGAGTTACGCGATAGAAAGAGAGGCAAATTCTAAGTGAATATTTCTGACGGTAATTAGCTGTGCGACCTGAATTGCTCGTGGCAAGAGTCGCTTTTTATTTAAATGATTTTGAGGAGTGTCCCATTTGTACTAATCTGTGGTGCAGTTCATAAGTTCCTCCAACGCAACGTGCAGGTTTGCGAAACTGAACCATATTGCACTGTGCACGGGATCCAAGTTAGATTACTCTATGAATCATGAAAAGAAGCTAAGAATGCTATAATTTGGTCTGTAGAGCCACGGTTGTTATCCTCATCATGGTATTATCTGAAACAGCTGAAAATATATTTAAAAAATAAAATAAAATGAAAATATCTACTAAAATATCAACCCGGCGCTGTACCAACAGTATACACCGTGGCGTTTTAATCGTGTTACAAAAGCAGCCCACTTCATGTATCCAATGAATACTAAACATTTATAAAAGTAAATATTAATATAAGATAAAAAAAAAACTGTGGCACTCCGGGAGTGCCGACTGAAGTGAAAACTTGAACAATTTAAAAAAATACTTCCGAAACCTTTAAAGTAAACATACTTGCATAGAACATTGATCCGTAACGTAATATAAATAAAGAGCACAATCGCGTTTACAAAAATTAGGTTTCGGTAACGGTGTCGCGAGTTCAATTGTTTTTACCCATCTCAAAAATGCCCAACGCGCCTAAAGAAGTTTTCACTTCAGTAACAATTTCATGTTCAGCAGTAGCACTTGTCAACACTAGATGAACAAGACAGTATCTATGAACAATGTTTGAAGCAAAATTTCACCTACAGGCTTCAACAATATTTTTATTTTGTTTTCATTTAGAGCAGTGGTTGCCCAGTGGTACGAGTTGTAGGTCATAATTCATCACCACAGCTCTCAAAACGGTGAAGGAAAACATTGTGAGGAAACCGACATGTCCCTAGAACCAAAAATTCGAAGACTTGTGCCATCTACCAACCCGCACTGAGCCCGCGTGGTAGATTACGGCCCACTCCCTCTCACGGAGAAGTCTGTGTCCCAGCAGTGGGAACATTATAGGGTGATTAAGCTTATAATGTTTTGGTTTCGTGCCAACCCTGATCTCTAGTGCTAAATGTTATGTGTTAATATCGATATTTTTAGTAGTTAGACACAATAAGCCGCTGCCGCAGTGCATACGCCAACCACTAATATATTCTTTATTGATTTTAATTAGCTGGCGTTTATTGTTCAACACTTCTCATTACCATCTATAGCCTGTTAACTTTTTATACAAGGGTAAGGGTCTACTGTATAAACGCACTTGAAATATACAGTGTGAGTCTTCATAATGTGCACATATCGAAATGAGGAAATCTATGCTTAATTTTAACGACAGAAAAAATATTTAAAAAATCTAAATATTGTTTTTATACTTTTTATGAAATTAAAAAAAAATTGTAACAAAACTGTGTAACTTTTAAACTGAATCAGCTATCGCGATGAAACAAACTCCATAATGATTGAAAGTAAGTAGCCGTCCACATAAAATTAAAATTGAGAAAAAAACTACCCTCAATTGAAAATAAACATGTTTTTTTAGTAAAAATCTGTATTTTTTTCTTCAATTTTTAATTGTAAAATTTATAAATAAGATAATAATAAAAAGAGAGCAAAAAAAAATTTTTAAAAAAAAAATTTTTGTGTAAAATTTTATTTTTTTTTTAAAACTAAAAAAAAAAATTACCATTTTTTCCGTCGATAAAATTAAGCATAGACTCCCTCATTTCGATATGTGCACATTATGAAGACTCACACTGTATAGGGAATAGACGTACTCTGTGCACTTTTTGCTACATTTTTGGTGTATGTGATATTGTATTTGAAGTCAATTAACTACCCTCTTGTAGCGAGTTCCAAAATAAGACTTATGCTCAATATGAAGCTCAACAAGACGTATAGCTCTATCTCTTTCTCCCACTGAAGTAGTATTAAGTCGATGTAGCGACGCTTGGGGACGGCCTATGTTCAGCAGTGGACGTCTATCGACTGAAACGATGATGATGATGATAACTCAATAACATGGACTAGGTAGACCACTCGGTAGTGTACTCAGACTCCCAAGTAGACGGACAGACAATTTAGTAAAGAATGCACTGCTTGCAAATAGCTATGAAATTACGAATAGTTCGATGTATAATCACGAATGGATAGAATAAGAAATGAGTACATAAGAAGAAGTCTGAAAGTGGCACCGGTGACCGAAAAGTTGTGCAGAAATCGGTTGTCATGGTATGGGCATGTGATGCGGAGGAATGAGGAAAATGTCGTGAGGAAAGTTTGGAGTATGAATGTCGATGGCTATACGAGTAGGGGAAGACCAAATAAACGATGGATGGACTGTGTGAAAGCTGAAATGGCTAGAAAGGGAGTGACTAGCATGACCACCGTAGAAACGAGTTTTGTCGACGGAAGAATAGACAAAATGACAGATTGTGATTGTTTATCTGTCATTTTGTCTACTCTTCCGTCGACAAAACTCGTTTCTACGGTGGTCATGCTACGCGTGCTGGATGACGACTAATAGGGTAAAATGAAAGAAAAAAATTAGGATAAGGGTAGAAAAATGATAATTAGTTCAATGTGATAGAACACAAGTAAAGCGGGCAATTATACATCGTATAACATTGCCTTTAGAGGGCCCTTCCTGATCCATCTATCGTCAATAGCATGGTCGAAAAGCATGTTGTTTCATCTAGCGCAAGTGAGAACTGCTAACAAGCAAGTGAGAACGCGATAACATTGTACGAAAAATAGTGTGCGGAAACTTGTTTCAGGAAATACGTTTTATTGAGTAAGCTTTACTAGTTTGTAAAATAAATGTTTGTCATTTAGAATCTCCATTACATGTGCAAGGTTTTTATGCCGATGTTTTCTTTACTTTTCAATTTATGAGTACATTATGAACGGCCAAAGTTCAGGTAAATATTGTGCTAAAATGCAGATTTTCGGAGGCTTGTACTGAATTTATTTCTCGAAATTTTAATTTTTATGTTTCATAGAAACCTAGAAATAGTGCTCAAGACACCTATTAGTTTAAAAATTTCAAAGAAAGATGTGTTACGACGCCATAATGACGTACGAGCGTTTGTATGAAAAGTATGATGGGTTGGCCGCTCTTAAAAATAACTTATTCGTTTTAGCACAGACTTTATACCCACTTCATCATCTGCCTAGCCTTTTCCCAACTATGTTGGGGTCGGCTTCCAGTCTAACCGGATGCAGCTGAATACCAGTATTTTACATGGAGCGACTGCCTGTCTGACCTCCACAACCTAGTGACTAGGTAACACGATACCCCTTGGGAAGACTGGTTGTCAGACTTTTTGGGCTTCTAACTACCCGTAACGACTGTCAAAGACAACCGGGACCAACGGCTTAACGTGCTTTCCGAGGCACGGAGGGGACTTGGTATGTAAAGATGGTCACCCATCCACGGACCAACCGCGGCAAGCGTAGCTTAACCTGATCGATTGACCCGTGCAGCTGTTATTACTTAGCCACAAACCCCTCGCAGACTTTATACCCATTTAGTGACCTTAATTTAAAACAAATTGAGATAAAAATCTTTCTGTATAAATAAAGCAAGCGGTCTGTTGACATTTCTAATTAATCAACACCTTGCACTGAGCGGACTGTAAACAATTTAATTGTCTATTCCTTTTTCGTCGTAGCTTTTAACAGTTATTTATGCAACTGTTGTATAATAGGGGTATTAAAACACGAATGTGGGTTTATCACACGAGTGTTTTAATACTTAATTATTATAACAGTTGCATACAATACTTTATCTACACCCATGATATGAATCCTCTATAAAAGTTTCTGAAACCATTGGGTGTTTGTAATTCAAGATCAAGAATAAAGAAATTCTCACGAAATTCAGTACAACAGCACGTACTTATGTACGTCGCCTGCAGCAGCACATCACACACACATGCGTGCAGCGGGTGCTGCTGTCCCCCGCTTGAACGTTGAAACGAGTTGCGTAATGAAATTTAGTATAACATTGTAACACTCGTTTGGATGTGGTAATGGTTACTATGACACTGGCTGTTATAATGTTGCCAATAAACTAACTGTTCCAGAAACTTTTATAGAGGTTTTATAGCATGGGTAAACACTTTTATTAAACGAATCATCTTCGCTCTTTGTTTGCATTCGGGGCAGTTCCTTCTTATTTTTCTTCCATACATCTGCCAACTTCTTCGTGTTCAGTTCATTCCTACCCATATAATCTATTACACATTACTTTCATCTCGTTTTTTCTTTGGTCTGCATATTTATTATTTTTTCTTCCTAGCCAGCATCATTCATCGGCAAACGTTTCCCGTAAGTAAGCCCTCAGATAACGTAGAGCGACAATCCTCGTAGGGGCTGGTTGCAGCAAGATGGATGAGAGTTTGAATGTGGAATGAGTTTAATGGAGTGCAATTAGAGAAGCCTGAGGACTACAATTGGCTGATTATGAACACACTAAAAAGTGAAAAAAAAAAAACTTTTTTACAAAAAACACAACCGACTTCCAAACTACAAAGTGAAAAATAACTTTAATTTCGGAAGTCGGTGTCTTTGGATCAGATCAGTATTTTAGTTTTTTGACACCGACTTCCGAAATTAAAGTTATTTTTCACTTTGTAGTTTGGAAGTCGTTGTGTTTTTGGTAAAAAAGTTTTTTTTTTTCTCTTTTTAGTGGGTTGGTTTTATTAATAATTTATCTAAGTTACAATAGCCTTATGTCAACTGCTCATCAGAAATACCCAAATCGCTATAGATGTGCCTTTAATATTTGAAGAATTCCCTCGATTTCTCCAAGATCCCATCATTAGATCGTGACCAAATGACAATGGGACCAACTTGAAAGTATACCCTTTCAAACAAAAAAAGAATTTTTCAAATCGGTCCAGCCGTCTTCGAGTAATCGGGGAACATACATTAAAAAAAAAATATCCCGACGAATTGAGAACCACCTCCTTTTTTTTTGAAGTTGGTGGAAGTTTTGGAGCTTCTGCCAGGGTAACATAAAAATACATTAGTATAGTACGATGCGATGACAGCATCAGAGCTGCGTTTAATATCAATTAGTTCTGCAATAACGCGATGCACCGCGTGGCGAAAAATTAATTTATTACGCGACAATTTATGACAGTCGCACGCGCACTGTGTGGCTGACTGATCTGATAATTTGCATGACATTGTCAAGTCGATTTTGTCGCTAAATAATCTCTTGGGAAGCAGAAAGGAATTTAATTTAAGGTAAATTTTACCGAACCTATTTCAGAGATCAGACGCAAAAACTAATGTCTAGTGGATACATGTGTTTGATGAACATTCAATAATAGGAAGAAACATAGGATTACTAATACGAACATAGGAAGAAACTATGTACTTATAAAGTGAATAATTTTGATTGCAATCACATTTTAAGAGGGCAATTTGTGTGGTCATCAAATTATTTTGTTTCGTTCGACGATGTTGGTGACTAAACCGATCACGCGCGATCCTCATGATCAAAGGACCTAAATAATTTAAATTGCAATGAAGTTCCCATAAATCCTACCCTAGTCATAGATCTAGATCATACTGCAGCCTCATCATCTGATGATATCACGCCAATATTCGTCATCACCAAATGAGGAACCGTTATTAAGTATCGCGTAAATATAACTGGAGTACCAGGAGTACAGAACGCAAGAGGAAGCGTAAATAGGTGTGAGACTCAGACCATCCGGCCCGACACGCTAATGGCTGGCGTATGCCACAAGTTATATGTGGACAGGGGTAATTGATTTATTGGTCTAACTTCTAAGTAGAAGATGGAGTCATTATGTGGATATAGTGGTGACTAATGGTCAGCTATCTGTGAATTTCCATTGAATATGGGCTTCCTCCTCAAAATGATCTTTCAGATCACTTCAACGTTTTGAAGTACCAAGTACAGGCAGGAGAGCTAAGACAAACAATGTCTTGCTTGCCCTAGTTTTATTACTTCTATGGTGCTATTGGAATCTGGTCTTATAATCGTCAAGTATCTTAAAAACAGAAGTCTATTTAATTAAATAAACTGCCTTCTTCACTAACTTACTAAGGACGATATTATCTAGAAGAAAGTTATGTTACAACCCTTTTTACTCCTAATCCGCTACCGCTCATGCATAAGACTCCATTGTTGCCCAAATTAATCGCTCAGTCCAGCTTGATGAGGCGACTAGACGCTGTTACAGACGATCACGTGCAATGCAAATGGAAACGGCCTTTACCGTTTTAATTTAAACTAATGTTTAGCTAGTTTAGTTGAATTTACAGAGCGTGCTAGTAGGTATTGGATGCGTTTATAACTGCTTTGCTTATGCAATCGTTCGTTAGGTTATGTGAAATTAATTGTTTTGTGCATCGCTACTTGGTTTGGTGATTGGTGGTACATCCAGTGTACCTAAGGAGTGAAATATCTTCCTCTCTGAAGACGAAATAATTATTATTTTATACTTATCATGAACTATGGATTGATTTATGTCCGTATCAAATAGCACAACCGACAACCGGCATCCATTGCTGTATTCGCTTACAATAAGTCAATCAATGCAGTAGTAAATCGTCAATGTACGCAAATGTGCTAACATTAACAATTGCGAACAAAAGCCATAAAATAAAATGATGAAAACACACCGTCAGAAATTCATTCACCGACTTCGTAACCAAAAACTTTTTATTTCCCCAAAAAGAAGGTAAAATCGTCAATACTTTTTTACCAAAGTACCAGGCGAACACGAATCGGCGGGAGATCGATAGAACACCTGTGCGTTGCCATAGCTACGCGGAGGGCGCCACCCGATACCGGCGCGTAATTTGAAATCCGAAACTCGGCGATAATGTCTGGGTTGCGCGCGTGCCACTATTTCGGACCAAATTACGAGTAATTTCGGATGGGGATGGGTGTCTTTTCGTATAATTAAGGGTGTATCCTGTCTGTTTTGGAAGTCAGTGGTAAAAGTAGACGGAATGATATAAAACATGTTGATGCCGAACATTTTTCATTCGGGTAAGAAAATGTCTCATTAAATGACTCTAACAAGCTCAACTCAAACGGTACTTTGAAAATAAATCGTGCAAAAGCTGATTCAAATTAAGGTTATCTAAAGAGGTCGGAAGGGTAACTGTCTTTGGTTCACTTTACATAGCCAATAACCGTGCTTTACCGATAATTTCAGGAGGGTTATCTCCAAAATTGGTTGCATTATGTCCGATATTTTGATGATAATGAAGCTAATATCTCGTTTCTGAGCTCCCGGTACCAACAAGTTGCGATTAGGTTCTGAATTAAGGCCATTACAATAAAGTCTCCTTCGTTACTGGTATCCATAACAGCGGCTTTAAACAATAACTATGAACAAGCAGTAACATCAGCCAAGCAGTCTGGTATCATATTCGGCTAAACTGGCAGTCGCACTAATAACCTAAACCATGCAAATTAAACTAGCGCATGCGCTCTAAACTACCAGCTGCAGATGCACATGCAGAAAGAACTCTTATTTCCTCATGAAGTCTTAGTACTTTCCCCGACTTTCACATGTGTCACTGCACCCAGTCTTGGACAAAATCGAACTATGAACATCACGATGGGATGGGATACATTGTTTCAGATAATAATAATCGTGCTCTAGTTTACTATAAGGAGATGGATTTCTTTTTCTATGGGTGTCTAAAACGTCCACTAAAGTATAACAGGAGGATAGCTAAGCAATATCTTCAACTAAACGTTATAGTTAGTCTATACTCCGTTTGAAATAAGATTAGACATTTAAACAAACCTTTTTTACAGTCCGTTCAACCGATTTTGACTTCTATTGCGTAGGCATAAAGATGGTATTAAAAGTGAAAAAAGTGGTTACAAACCAACTGTTTACTGCAGCTGCCATTTGTCATGCCACCAACGCAATAGAAGTCAAAATCGGTTGAACGGACTGTAAAAAAGGTTTTGTTAAATGTCTAATCTTATTTCAAATGGAGTATAGAGCCCATTGAATACGTATTTAATTTCACTTTGTGTATGTAGATAATGTACTAAAACTTACTGTCAATGTTGTTTATATAGCAAGTAGTGGTATACGAATTTGTGTTGGGTGAACAATTAAATTATGTTATTTTTTTTACAAAAATAAAAACAGTCGACTTCCGAAATTAAAATTAAAAGTTAGTTAGTTTATTTAATTTAAAGTACCTAATTAATTATTTGTTGTAATGAGCTGTTCCTATATTTTTTTTTTTCTCTGTATACTTGTACATAATTTACATATTTTAGTGTTATAAATTTATTGTAAAATAAATAATGGTGAAAACTAAATAAAATGTGCATTATTTGTGTTTTTTCTTTGGAAGTCGTTTTTTTTTTTGTAAACAGTTTTTGTATTTTTATTACATCTATGTAGTTTGTCTAGTCTCAAATCTCTTCTCCTTCTTATAAACAACTGGAAGAGACTATTTTGTATAATTAATATTTTTTGTATCCCACATTCAAATTCTACATTCCAAGTGTGAACATGTCTGCCAATTTACCAGCCAGACGAGAGGCATGTTAATAAAAATTAGCCCACTCATTTTGCAGCACGTTAATTGATGCATTGGTGCAATGTAGCTGGCATTAATTCTCGCCACTATGATATATGACACGTAAAAATAGACATCTGTTAATTTGTCGAATGTGAGCTGCGACATGAATTATGTCTGTTACAGAGGTAGGGCAGGATAATGTGTGGAGTAACACAACAACCACTCAGTACATTTAAAGCATTCCATAATGTGAAACTTATAATTTTGAGGTCGACAACAACATTCTATACCACTAATTATGCAGGAGGAGACGCCCTGGGCGTCGGGAATCACAGGCAGATTTCCGGCCACCCGTAGGCGCGGGCTTGCGGACGGTGAGCAATGGGTAGCTCGCCGTCCGATAAAGACCAAGCCCGGGTCGACGGTGCGTTGTGATCCACGCGCGCCTCAAAGAGATTTCAGCAAGAATTCAGAATTGACAGGGTCCGCTAGGGCCAATGCCTGCCGGGGTTGCGAATAAGGGCGAAAAAGGAAATCGTGGCCCCCTGGCAACACGGCAACTGAAGGAACACGAGTGTGGAAGTTATTTGACAATTTCCTAACCAAAAAAAAAAATACCAGTAACTACTAATACCAAGATACCTACAGCAATCACCAATCCATTTTCAAAATTTTTGAAGAGAAATACTTTTTTATGCGCGTTGGGCATTTTTGAGATGGGAAAAAACAATAGAACTGGCGACACCGTTACCGACACCTCATTTTTGTAAACGCGATTGTGCTCTTTATTTACATAAGGTTACGGACCAATGTTCTATACCAGTATTTTTCTTCCACCAAGGCGATCTTGTTCAAGTTTTCACTTCCGTCGGCACTCCCGGAGTGCCACTGTTTTTTTTAAATAATATTTTCTCAAATCTCGCGGGAAATCAACTTTTCTATGGACACGGCTGAAGACCGATTCAAGATCAAGAAGGCAGCCAGCGAGATATACAAGAAACCTGAAACGGACAGCAGCATAGTGTAACACAACACAGCAGTGAGATAAAAAAGAGCCTTGAAAGCAGCCAAGGGATTCACAGGCGAAGGTCGACTGGCGGTGACGTCGTAAAAAGATGCCCCATTATCCACCCATAGATAAATATCGTCTCTCCACTAGTCCATTGCCTACTCAAGGATGCATATCCGGCACGGCTCGCAAATCCTTCCATATCCTAAGGACACGTCTTACCTACCATTACCGCGCCGCCCGGTCTACTCCCTGATATGCAATGGCCTCCGTAGCACCATGAAGCATGAGGCTCCAGCGGCTAGTGCAAATCTTGGGGTTCATTCGATTTATCGAGTCTGGGTAAACCACGCTAGGATCGGTGCATTTCATTCATTCATACTGTTTTCACACATCTCGCGACCATGGGGCCCCGGACCTTTGAAAGGCGTACGAGGAGTCTAAGCTAAATCGCAGAGGCCCGTTAAACACTTTAAGGGGACGATAACCGACTTTTAATGATTTTATACTGAAGATGACGTCTAAACGAGTAGTGTTAGTTATTTGGAAAAAAATATATGTTAAATTAGAGCATTTTTTTAAATATTTTAATATAGGCATATTTTTGATTATGTTTATATTACATAGATAGATTTTGCATCATTCTCAGTTTTTTATATTACATATAAAAAACTGAGAATGATGCAAAATCTATCACGCGTATTTTTCAGAAAACTTCACTATTTTAAAGATAATTAGTTGTTTTATTAAAATACCTTTTATTTTACGTGTAATAAATTAATAATGCATGTAATTTGGGACAGCGCTCCTTGATGGGCGAGTCCTATTACTTGCTAGATGGACGACGCGTTGCGTGAGCTCAGTACAGAACACGCAAGCTAACCATTCAAGGTCACTGTCATATATCTGCGTCTTAAATGGAATGAGGCACCGATTGACGATTTACGCCGTATGCACTATGCAAGTGCAGCCATGGTCAACCTCCGGTTGGTATAGACTATTATTGAAGTGAAAACTTCTTTAGGCGCGTTGGGCATTTTTGAGATGGAAAAAAACAATTGAATTCACGACACCGTTACCGACACCTCATTTTTGTAAACGCGATAGTGCTCTTTATTTATATTGCGTTACGGATCAATGTTCTATGCAAGTATTTTACTTTAAATGTTTTGTAAACGCGATTGGGCTCTTTATTTAGATAAGGTTACGGACCAATGTTCTATACAAGTATATTTCTTCCATCAAGGCGATCTTGTTTAAGTTTTCACTTCCGTCGGCACTCCAGCACGCGTAGCATGACCACCGTAGAAACGAGTTTTGTCGACGGAAGAGTAGACAAAATGACAGATAAACAATCACAATCTGTCATTTTGTCTATTTTTCCGTCGACAAAACTCGTTTCTACGGTGGTCATGCTACGCGTGCTGGAGTGCCACTGTTTTTTAAAAATGTATTACTAGCATCTGCCCGAGACTTCGTACGCGTGAAATTTCGGCTCCGAACTTACCGCGTCAGCGTTGCATCGCATCGTCCACCCGCACTGTTACTTTGGGATTAGCGTACGTTCTGACTTTTTTTCGTTTTTCTCGGCTCCTATGGGTCGTAGGATAGAGGTTTATAGGCTTTTAAACATCACGCTACAACTCGTAGCAATCAATCTGCCTAGCCTTTTTCCAACTATGTCGGGGTCGGCTTCCAGTCTAACCAGATGCAGCTGAATACCATATTTTACATGGAGCGACTGCCTATCTGACCTCCACAACCGATACAGGGTAATACGATACTCCTTGGTAAGACTGGTTGTCAGACTTTCGGGCTTCTGACGACCCGTAACGACTGTCAAAGATCCATGAAGGACTGCCGGGACCAACACGCTACCACTCGTAACGTGATGTTTCATTGGGCTATCAAATGCAAAAATGTTTTTTTCAAATTTGATCGATAGTTCTGGAGATTACCGCGTTTAAACATACAGATAAACCCTTCAGCTATCCTTACATTTTATTAAAACAAAGTCCCCCGCCGCGTCCGTTTCTCTGTCTGAACGCGATAAACTCAAAAACTACCGAACAGATTTTCAAATGGTTTTCACCAATGGACGGAGTAATTCATGAGGAAGATTTTGGTGTACTTATAATTCATTAAAGATTTCGTGTAAATTGGCTGAAATATGACGATTATTGTTAAAGATGTCGGAAAAAATCCTAATTTTTTTCCGACTTCACTGGCTTCACTGGCGTGCGCCGCGTACACCTTAAAAAATAAATCAGATTTATTCATATTCATATGTACTTCATCTTAAAAAGATCAACAAAAAAGTCCGTGAAAACGTTATGTCTGTCTTCTAAGGATGACTGACCCACATAGCATTATTATCTTTCAGAATTTGATAAAAATTTCATTGTTATTTCCGAAGCTATTTTGACCGGTATTAAATAAATCCTTATCCAATAAAATATGTTACTTAAATTGGGCATTCAATTTAGATTAAAATATGCCTTGACATCATATCATTTAAATGAATAGTTTAAAAATATCACAGATTCAAAATTACGCGTAACAAAATAATTATGGCTCAACGCTGGTCGCGGGCGCAGCGGTAGGAGTCAATGACCTTTTCCTCGGCTATTAGGTATGTAATCCCATTTTGCGACATCCACGCGGGCGAAGCCGCGGGCAAAAGCTAGTATTACATAATTACAATCAGAAAATTTATCAGAAGTCAAAGTTCATATATTGAACCAAAGAAGAGAACATTTAAAAGCAGAGAGGACACATTGTTCATCTCTCTCAATGTAAGACAGTTTGCAAAAAAAGTTATTCGTCCATTATTATTTCATTTGCATTTAACATGAAGTACCTGGGCGACCGAGCTCTGCTCTGCACGCGTAGCATGACCACCGTAGAAACGAGTTTTGTCGACGGAAGTATAGACAAAATGACAGATTGTGATTGTTTATCTGTCATTTTGTCTACTCTTCCGTCGACAAAACTCGTTTCTACGGTGGTCATGCTACGCGTGCTGGTGAAAATAGAGATTGCTCATTTAATAGTATAGGAAAGTTCATACTAATCCATGTATAGTACTTACTTATTCCATGCTGCCATGATAGTAGGTACTTAGTAATTCCATGCTGCCATGTCATTATTCTAATGTCATTATTCTCATGTCATAATTTTTACTTTTTCTAAACTTTGGGCGACCGAGCTCTGCTCTGGTGAAAATACGGAGAAAACAAATTTTCCCAGATATGAGACCTAGCTAGATCGATTTTTCGCCCCCGTAAACCCCTATATTGCAACTTTCATCGAAATCGTTAGAGCCGATTTCGAGAACGTGAGTACAAATATATAAACAAATATTGCTCGTTTAATAGTATTTTTTGGATTTTGATATCAACAAGTAAGCACAAAGCCGATTTGTAAGAAAAAGTAGGCTATCAAAAAAATTAACTAAAAATGGATTAGATTAATTTCAAACCTGTTATCAATTCATACTATTATAGAGTTAAATAGGTACATAAATAAAGATAATCTATCAGACTTATCTCGTCACAACCTAGTGATACGCTACATTATAGCAAACATAGTGATAAGAATGTATTGACAAATAATTTCTTAATAAAAACAGACGGGTCACTCGAATGTCTCTGAACAGCAGTGATAGCCATTAGGCTATTCGAGACCACTACTATTCTGTAAAAATCTCACCGTGATAACTTAGGTGAAGTGAGCTGCCAATAGTGTCAATCCTTAGCAACTGACAGCTCACTCCACGCTCACTTCACCTATGATAACAAGGTGCGATGGTTACAGAATAGCACTACTGTACCCTAATTGCGTAAAACAACACGATCACAATTCTATGTCCTTCTCCAGGTCATGGTCTACCCATGTGTCAAATTTCATCCAAATCCATTCAGCCGTTTTAGCGACGAAGCGTAACAAACAAACAAACTCACTTTCACATTTGTAATACTATTTGGGATTAGGATAACCTCTGTTATTATTTGTTGTTTTATTAGAGGGAACATTTTAATAAAACCAACGTGTTCGACTGCGAAGATGGAAGGAAGGATATTTTAATCATTTCAGACAGATCACATTCAAGACTATGGAACATATACAGCCCGCACATTATAAGTGGCATTAGTAACTACTTAACCTAACACATGGTATTTTGAGTAATTTCCAACAACTTCATAATTTAAAAATGAAGTATTGCTGTTGTAGTTCATTAACAACATCAAATGACAATCAATCTGCCTAGCCTTTGCCCAACTATGTTGGAGTCGGCTTCCAGTCTAACCGGATGCAGCTGAATACCAGTATTTTACATGGAACGACTGCCTATCTGACCTTCACAACCCAGTAACTGGGTAATACGATACTCCTTGGTAAAACTGTACCCTAATTGCGTAATACAACACAATCTGTTTCGATTTGAAACAGATTGCTAATCCACTGCTTCAAAAGTTGGAAAAAAAAATCTGTTCAACAACGTAAATAACGCAATGAATGTTGTTGAACTATCAAAATGAAACAAATTAGGCAAAATTGTTTACGAAAATAAGTTACGCAATTAACAGGTGTGACCGCCAAATTATAGGTTTCGAGTTCAAAAATTTAAAAATTCAAAATATTTTAAGTATTTCGCATAAACCTACAAGGGCACTTATGAAACGTCAGAAGCTAGGTGCACGGTTCCAATTGGTCGCTTCCTATGGAGAAGAGCCGGCAAGAAACTCCACGGTTGTTACTCTTTTATAAATAATTGTTTTTTACAATATTTTCAAATAACAGTGTTAATAGGTATGGGAGGACAGTGTAGGTCTTTCAACAAGTACCAGGTAATTAACAAAATAGAAAATGGCCAATAAATCTACAGTCCACTAAGCCTACAGCGTTCTCACATTCACAAAATAGAAAATAATCTATACAAAAGATAAATAAATGAATAAAAATCAATCAATCTGCCTAGCCTTTTCCCAACTATGTTGAGGTCAGCTTCCAGTCTAACCGAATGCAGCTGAATACCATATTTTACATAGAGCGACAGCCTATCTGACCTCCACAACCCAGTAACTGGGTAATACAATACCCCTTGGTAAGATTGATTGTCAGAATTTCGGGCTTCTGACGACTCGTAACGACTGTCAAAGATCCACGAATGACAGCCGGGACCAACGACTTAACGTGCTTTCCGAGGCACGGAGGAGTCTCGGTATGTTAAGATGGTCACCCATCCACAGACCAACCCCGGCAAGCGCAGCTTACCCTGATGGATCAAACCGTGCGACTGTCACTAAGTACTTAGTCACGAGATAGACTCTGGCCACGCTCTGCATAAGTAAAAAACGGTGGAATTTGAAAATCTATAGACGGCAACACCATCCTGTCCTACGAAAAGAATTTGATACTTTTTGTTTTTGATAGGTTATTTTGTTTATATTCTGATTTATTCCTGACGTAGACAGAGAATAAATAATTCCTGATAAAGAATAATCACCTTAGCACTCAGAGTAATAACTAAAGCAACGATACAGATTATCAAATCCACAGTTTTGTCATCGTATGGAGGTAGAGCATAGGTACAACAAAGTCTATTACGCATAATCTATTGTGCAAAAATCAAAAGGCAGAATAAATAAAACTTTATGGGGTTACCCATTTATTCCATTGCAGACGGCATGTGAAGCCAAGTCAGAGGCCCATGGGCGGCATAAAACTCTCTTGTTAGTTACTAACCACACGAAAAATAAAAGACTTGTCTGTGTAGTCGTGTACTCAAAAAGAAGTTCATTTATCGAAGAAAAAAAAAAACAAAATAACTCTAGGAAAAAAAAAAACGGTGTGATTTCTCGCAGACTTCAACGGTGAACCTGAAAAAGAAGACTGAGTTCTATATCACCTTTGAGAAGTTATAAGCCAAACACTGAAAGAAGTCCGAAAATTTCGAGCACCATGCAGTTAGCTTAGGTCTTTTGAAGCTGTAAACTTGGTTTTACACTATTGGTATGTACAATACCGCCCACGGGCATGGGCCCGCCCGTATTTTTCTTAATATTCATGAAAAATGATCGCAAAATAAACTTAAAAGGGGATAAGTATTGAATTTTTAAGCTATTGCATAGCTTTTTTTCGCAGGCTTTGAGCGCGGCGACCGAATCAAGAAATTCCGTAACGTAACGAAAATAAAACCTAACACCCCCCACTCCGCCTACCATGTAATGACGGTTCCCATGGCAACGTGATGTTGTCATGGGAACGTAATTTTTGTTTTATGTCATCACGTCATTATCCCAAGTGTAGCGTTGACAAATAGGAAGTATGGAGGTTACAAATGCTATGCAATAGCTTTACCGCGGCAGTCCCCGAGTGCCACACGTTTCTTTTTTTTTTCAAAATCGCCCTATGATTTTATGGACTTACTTACTTGTGTTTTTTTAACAAACAGATTTTTTTTTTAGAAAAAAATGTTTTCACCTCCGTTGTTTTTGCATAGTCGACAAGTTTCTATAAAAATGTTAGTTAAGCCAATAAAAAGATATATTACAAATAATCCGATATATCTAAAGATATATAGATATTTAGAAATAATAAACTGCCTCGTTGGTCTAGTGGTCGCAAGCGCTACTGCTAAGCATGAGGTCCTGGGTTCGATTCCCGGGTCGGGCAAAGTGTTATTGGGTTTTTCTATCTGAATTTTCTCAGTAGCAGCTCGGATTCTGGATTTGTGCCCGGTTGATGGCAATAGGCTCGCCCCCTATTACATGGGACTTAAAAAACATAACTGGCGAAATGTGGGTGTACCTGCTACAGGAACACCTCTGCCCAACCCTTCGGGGAAACAAGGCGTGATGTTATGTTTATGTATAAAAATAATAAACAGAATCCAAATCGAGCCAATAACATCGGAGATATGGCAAACGCTACTCAAACCATAAAAAAAATTGACTGACATTAAAAATAGTTATTTTTCGATAATTTTTCATGAACGGGCGGACCCATGGGTGATATTGTATACCCTAACAATAACCCAAAAAATCAGTATAGTGCAGTTTTTTGCGACCTAAGATATTTTAAATGACTGACCACCATACGCATTAGTTTTTTTTTTATTATTATTCTCAAACATAGGTACATTATTTATTGCTTCTACAGTGTTAGTTGAAATAGGTGGTTGATGGCTTTCTGCTATCCTGAGAAGTCCACGAATTAGTCTGACGATTTCATACTGCTCTGTACCCTAATTGCGTAATGCAACACAATCACAATTTGTTTCGATTCGAAACAGATTGCCAACCCATTGCTTCATAAGTTGAAAAAAAAAATCTGCTCAACAACGTAAATAAAGCAATGAATGTTGTTGAACTGTCAAAATGAAACAAATTAGGCAAAATTGTTTACGAAACTAAGTTACGCAATTAGGGTACTGGGTAATAAAACGCTGTTCAAGTTCTAGGTCGACAAAAGTAAGAAGAAAACCAGCCAAAATTGTGTCGAACTGCGCACAATGAAGGGTTCCGTAGTTTGGATAAATTTATGCCAAATACAAACTTAACATTGTAGTTGAAAAAAAATTCTCCCATACTTTTCAACTGCAAATGTAAGTTTGTACGCACAATACTGACAGATTTACAATGTTATTTTAAATAGACTTCTTATAGGTTTTCCTTTAATCTATGAGTGAAGAACCATTCTCTGTATTTTTTTCAAAATTTTAGGCCCAGTAGTTTCGGAGTTAAGGGGGGACGGTCAATTTTAATTTATTTTCTTAATTATATCTACAATTATTTATTTTAAAATTACAAAAAAATATACTTGAAATCCTCGCAATAAGCCCTTTTATTTGATATGTCACACAAGTACAGTTTGCAAAACTTTTTTTTTTTTTCAATTTGCCCCCGAAAAGTGAACATTCAAAATTCATTTATTAAAGTTACACGTCCATGTTTGGGTCACAAAAATACATGTGTATACCAAATTTCAATTTAGTCGGTTCATTAGATTCGGAGTAAATTGGCTGTGACAGACCGACACACGAGAGTGATCCTACAAGGGTTCCGATTTTTCCTTTTGAGGTACGGAACCCTAAAAAATTATAGAATCAGAAAGAAGAATTGGACAGTAGGTCAAGATGCAAGCAGGTACAATTCTCTGTCTAAAACACTGGCCGTAAAATTCCATGTTCTTATAATAGAACCTTCATATCTGTATCATAATGTAAATAATGTAATCTGTGTCCCACGCCTTTGCCGATTACGACGCGATGTCGGTATCGTTCAATAATTTTAGTAATAAAATTATTATCAGTATTGAAAACATTTATCGACTTACCGTAGGCCATGTTTTGGGAATATTCGTAATTTTTAGCGGCCGTATAAATAAATCGTTGAGGTTAAGTGATTTTTTTTAAATATTGTGTGTGACAATTTCAATAAGTTGCAGTTTCTGTGAGAAGAATTTTGTTTAGTAAGTTGTAATTTTATTGTAGAACTAGGTCGAATCATTTTGATTATTAAAATCCTCCTGTCCTTGTTAACCGACTTCCAAAAAGCGTCCTTTTTGGAAGTCGGTCCTCAGGAACCTCCTCGGGTTCTTTTTTCATTCATTTTCGTGTGGTTAGTAACTAACCTGGTGTGAGAGTTTTATGCCGGCCATGGGCCTCTGACTTGCTTCACATACCGTCGAGACATAGATAGATAAAACATTTATTTTGTGCACACAAAAGACACACATAAACACAATTAAATTACAAAAAATTACATGGATATAAATAAAAACAAGATACCAATGTACAAAAAAGAAAAACATAAGTATAGAAATGGAGTGACATTATACATACATATCTCTCAGAACAGGGCAACCGAAAGAACACGGGTGGGTTTTAGTCAGTAAGAGTCTGACTCGCCCTCCCGCTCCACTCAGAGCGGGAGAAGTTATTTGATAATTTTCCACCCAAAAAAAAAGGCATGTCGATTTCCTCAAGATGTTTTCCTTCACCGTTTTTGAAGCAAACGGTTTTTGGAGGTTCTATGTTGGTGTGTGTTTTTTTAATTTTTTTTTTTTATGTCCATCGATATTTTGACGCATAGATTTCCCAGATTTCCCATACTAAATTTGGAATTTACTTCTATTATTATAAACTATCAAAGTTACAAAAAGGAATCACACAATGGAATGGAATATGAGACACGTGTTTATGAGCAAATAAATAAATGGTTTATTATAATTACATTGTTTTACAGTATATCTCTAATAAACTTACCCCTTCACCTGACAAAACATTGTTGAATTTAGTCACATAATTCGTGCATTATTTATTATTTGCTGCATTTTTGAAATACGCGCGACTGTTGACATAGCAATTTTGTATGGGAAACAAATTATGACAAGAATTAAATTTAGTTTTTAGGGTTCCGTTGCCAAATGGCAAAAAACGGAACCCTTATAGATTCGTCATGTCTGTCTGTCTGTCTGTCTGTCTGTCTGTCTGTCTGTCTGTCTGTCCGTCCGTATGTCACAGCCACTTTTTTCCGAAACTATAAGAGCTACGCTGTTGAAACTTGGTAAGTAGATGTATTCTGTAAACCGCATTAAGATTTTTACATAAAAATAGAAAAAAAACAAATAATTTTGGAGTTCCCCATACTTAGAACTGAAACTCAAAAAAATTTTTTTCATCAATCCCATACGTGTGGGGTATCTATGGATAGGTCTTCAAAAATGATATTGAGGTTTCTAATATCATTTTTTTCTAAACTGAATAGTTTGCGTGAGAGACACTTCCAAAGTGGTAAAATGTGTGTCCCCCCCCCTGTAACTTCTAAAATAAGAGAATGATAAAACTAAAAAAAATATATGATGTACATTACCATGTAAACTTCCACCGAAAATTGGTTTGAACGAGATCTAACAAGTAGTTTTTTTTTAATACGTCATAAATCGTAAACCGCAATTTACCTTTCATTCAATGTTACTTGCTGCTACGGAACCCTTCATGGGCGAGTACGACTCGCGCTTGGCCGGTTTTTTTAAAACAATAGAACCAATTTCCGTAATTAAAAAATCTATACGTGTAATTTTATTACTAATTAGTCTAAATGTTGATTTATACGTTTACATTTCGAACTGTATTTTATTTTATCTACTCTCATAGCGTAATATTCGAATTATGAACTTCAAAACGAGTTTATATTGACATACTTTATAAACAGAATATCGAAATTTAAAAATACAATCATATTATATACCTATAACACTTTTTCTCTAACAAAATAATACTATAAAACATGTTTTTTTCTATTACGATACAGCGCTAATCCAAGAAGTTAATATCACCAAAAAGTTTCCATCAACTTTTGGCGGGGGACAGCAGCACCCGCTGTAGCGCATGTGCGGTGATGTGCTGGTGCAGGCGACATTCATTTGTTTTGTAGTACTTACTGAATTTCGTGGGATTTTTAAATTTATTCTTGATCTTTAACTTTGATTTTTAGGGTTCCGTTGCCAAATGGCAAAAAACGGAACCCTTATAGATTCGTCATGTCTGTCTGTCTGTCTGTCTGTCTGTCTATCTGTCTGTCTGTCTGTCTGTCTGTCTGTCTGTCTGTCTGTCTGTCCGTCCGTATGTCACAGCCACTTTTTTCCGAAACTATAAGAGCTACGCTGTTGAAACTTGGTAAGTAGATGTATTCTGTGAACCGCATTAAGATTTTCACATAAAAATAGAAAAAAAACAAATAATTTTGGAGTTCCCCATACTTAGAACTGAAACTCAAAAAAAATTTTTTCATCAATCCCATACGTGTGGGGTATTTATGGATAGGTCTTCAAAAATGATATTGAGGTTTCTAATATAATTTTTTTCTAAACTGAATAGTTTGCGCGAGAGACACTTCCAAAGTGTTAAAATGTGTGTCCCCCCCCCTGTAACTTCTAAAATAAGAGAATGATAAAACTAAAAAAAATATATGATGTACATTACCATGTAAACTTCCACCGAAAATTGGTTTGAACGAGATCTAACAACTAGTTTTTTTTAATACGTCATAAATCGTAAACCGCAATTTACCTTTCATTCAATGTTACTTGCTGCTACGGAACCCTTTATGGGCGAGTACGACTCGCACTTGGCCGGTTTTTTTATTTAGTATTTGTTTCAATCCCAATGTTTGAGAGTAGATAAAGTAGTGTATGAAACTGCACATAACTAGGTATTAAAACATTCGTCTGATACTATTAAAAACCTCGCCTATGGCTAGGTTTTTAAACACACACTCATGTTTTAATACCCCTTATTATGCAACAGTTTCATAAACTACTATTACCAACAAGTTGGTGGATACATAATTTAATTATGACACATAATGTAATTATGTAATAATAATAATAAATCTTTATTGAACTAAGCCTAAAATAAAATAACAATGGTATAGTAGAAGTACATACTTTGAGAGGCTTATGCTAGGTAGTAATACATTGAAACCCTGACCTCTAAACTACGTTATTACCTGTATCTTAGAAGATCAGTGTCCCTCCGCAACAATGTTACAGGCCAGAAATTTTACAGCTCTAGGTCAACTACTAAACATGGCAAAAAAAAATTTAGGGTATAAATAATTTTACAATTCAAAAGAAGTGAAAGTATGGCGTTAGTGTGTGATTGAGGTGTGTATGTGTGTGTTGTATGTAAGTGTTTGTGTATGAATGTGAGTGTGTGTTGTGTGTTGAAATTTGGAATTAGTTTTATATTTAACTGTAAAGGTTGCTTAAAAGAAGATCCTCTGTGTGTTAATGGGTCAATTTTAATAGGTAATTATGTAACGTGTGTTTGCATTGATATTTTGTGTCCACCAAATGTACATAAATTTTGAAAAAAACCCTTATAATAACTTCCTGTCACTGTTATTTACATAGCAGGTAGTGGTATTCCAAATTATGTATGCTACCAAATCTGTATAGTGAAAAACACAAACATTTTACAAAAAAAAAAACAACCATCTTCCAAAACAAAAACTTTTCTTTCGGAAGTCGGTGGCAAAAAATTAAAGTTCTAAACCAAAGACACCGACTTCAGATACATATATTTTTTTTGATATTCGGTTATCTCATGACGTAAAGACGTGCCATAAAGAATATGAAATAAAAAACTACCAAATTTCGCGGATATTCTAGTTAACAATAATATAATCATTTGAGAGCGACGTTTACCATAAATTTTATTATTTTGTTCCCACGTTTTTTGCTGTACCTACGTAGGTATTTACTTAGTTATATTAACAGTTTCTTGAAATCTTACGTAAAAAAAATTATTTGGTTAAAATCTAATGTTAATTCGACCTTATCATTCACTCATTTAATGACCTTCATTAATTTTGTTCATTTGCTTCATTATTCTCAGGAATATTTGACAAGTGGCTGTGCCCAAAATGTTTGAATATAAGTATTTGACGAAGGAACATTTGAGAGGATTTAATAAATATAAGGTAAGCTTGCATATTCTTTTTTACTGTTGCTTTCATTCATTGGTGTTTATAGACCGCCTCGTTGGTCTACTGTACCCTAATTGCGTAATAAAATATAATCTGTTTCGATTTGAAACAGATTGCTAATCCATTGCTTCATAAGTTGGAAAAAAAATCTGCTCAACAACGTAAATAACGCAAGAACTGTCAAAATGAAACAAATTAGGCATAATTGTTTACGAAAATAAGTTACGCAATTAGGGTACAGGTCGTAAGCGCTACTGCTGAGGCCGCGCGTGTTTTGGATGCGTTTTTGTACAAATTTCACTCGTGCGTACACGTACGACCATGGTCGTGCTAATTGAGTGCACACACTGGATACGTTTTTCTCCGTCAAATAGAATAAATCCCAAAAAGTTCAGATTGTTTTCCGATGTCGGAACTATACTGTACGACTGAGTCGCACCCAGTCAGCGCGCTCCCTTTGTACTTGGAAGGTCGGGATCTTTCGTGCGTGTTCGTACGTGTACGCACGAGTGAAATTCGTACGAAAACGCATCCAAAGAGCGCGCGGCCTGAGCATTTCAATACCCGGATCGGGCAAAGTGTTATTGGGTTTTCCATCTAGAATTTCTCAGTAGCAGCCCGGATTTGTGCCCGGTTGATGGTAGTATGCTCGCTCCCTGTTACGCTTGATTTAAACATAACTGGCGAAATGTGGGTGTACTATAAGTACACCTCTCCCGGCCTAACCCTTCGGAGAATACAGGCGTGATGTTATGTTATGTGATGTTATGTTATGTTCATTCGTAGGCTCCTATTTCCTCCCATTCCCATTTGCCTCGTTGGCGTTGGTCTAGTCCTGGGGTCGAAAATGTTGTTGCCAACTTCAAAACGAAATTCTCATAGAGCCAGTTTTTTATTTATTATGTAGGGTATCTCGAAAGTATCGTATTACCCAGTTACTGGGTTATAGAGGTCAGATAGGCAGTCGCTCCATGTAAAATACTGGTATTCAGCTGCATCCGGTTAGACTGGAAGCCGACCCCAACATAGTTGGAAAAAGGTAGGCAGATTGATTGTAGGGTATCTCGAAGCTGACCTCTGAGGTCATGACTACTTAACCGGGCTATCCTGTCTACACTTAAAGCCTCCAACCAGGGATGTAAACTAAACTAATATACTAGGCGAGTGATCGCTAAGGGCACCCCCTGTGGGGTACGAACCACGGCTTAGGGCGTCGCTGGGGGGAGGACAGCAAGATGGGACAGGCTGGATCAAATATTGATCATTATAATTAAACGGAGAATAAGTCTGAATATGTGTCCCCTTGCCCTTTATGTTATTAAACTTGTAACTATTTTTGTTTTACTTTTAACATCCCTAATAAAATATATGTGTACCTCTCTACCTACCCCTTCATACATTCTTGTATTGTCTACGTCAGTGATTCCCAAAGTTGACATGACCATGACCCACCTAACAAAAACTTCCAAATTCGCGACTCGCCTCTTGGCTGTCATCGATCAAAATAGGGGTTTCATAACTATATGAAAATCAATTTTTCAAGACCAATGCGTCGCGACCCATATTTTGGAAACCACTGGGGGCCTACCACCAGCTCATAAAGTAGTATTATTTTAATATTACTTCAGTGTGGGAAAGAGATGAAGCTCTACAGGGGGCCTACTACCAGCTCAAAAGCAGTATTATTTTAATCTTACTTCAGTGGGAGAAAGAGATGGAGCTATACGTCCTATAGAGCTTCATCTCTTTCTCACACTGAAGTAATATTAAAATAATACTACTTTATGAGCTGGTGGTAGGCCCCCTGTCCTTTTTCTCTTTTTCTATGAATGTGAAGTAACTTTTAACATTTTTTTGTAAGGAGGCAGGAGGCTTTTGTAGGGAGGCAGGGGGCCTCCCTGGTCATATGGCTCCATGTCTTTCTCCCACTGAAGTAATATTAAAATAATACTGTTTATGAACTGGTGGTAGACCCCTGGTCTACGTTATGTAACAACAACAGTTATTTTACTTATTTTTTGTATTTTTCAGTACAGTGCCATAGATACAAGTCCACTCAGTAATTATGTGATGCATCCGACATGGAACTCTATTGTCAAAGTAAGTTTAATACAATATTCTAACACTAATTCAAATTAACTCTTCTTGGGAGACTGAACGCATTTGGTTCGATTTTGTTATTTCATCCCACGTTCGGAAAAATGGGAGATTTTTTATGTTTCTAATCGGTTTTTTGGGATCAATAACTGTTTAGGAGTTACTGAAGACCTACCAAACTGAGCATGACTGCAGTCAATGGTGTCGATTCCCTTGTTTACAAACTAAACTAAATTTAAGTTCAGTGCATCTTTTTCTTTCTATTTCATTAAGAAAAGGACAGAACATAAATTTTTGTTTAGTCCTGTCAAATTAATCAACGCCTGTCAATCTCCATACAAGTTTAGACGTGATTAAAAACTTGCGGACTAAAATTACGTCAATTTACGTCAAGCGCTGATTAATTTGACAGGACTAAACTAAAATGTATCTTCTGTCCTTTTCTTAATGAAAAAGAAAGAAAAAGATGCACTGAACTTAAATTTAGTTTAGTTTGTGAACAAGGGAATCGGCACCAATGGCGAACAAACCAGCACGCTTAGGATGACCACAATAGAAATGGGTTTTGTCGACGAAAGAATAGACAAAATGACAGATAAACAATCACAATCTGTTATTTTATCTATTCTTCCGTCGACAAAACCCGTAGAACACCCGTTTCTATACCTAGTTGTCATGCGACGCGTGCTCGAGTGACAACTAAATCTCCTTTTTATTTATTCAGGTTATACCAAAATCAATAGCCCCTAATTCATTAACCTTCGCTGGTTTTCTCTGCATGGTGGTAGTCGTCTTCATCTTAACTGCGTATGATTACGACTTCTATGCCGCAGGGGGTCGGCCAGGACACATGGCCTATGAATGTGATATACCTAACTGGGTGTTCACGTTTTGCGGAGTGCTGATCTTTCTGGCTTATAATTTAGGTAAGTGATAACTATACAGGCTAGATTTTTGAGACCGGGCAGTAAAAACAGGTGATTTGTGGATTTTCGTATCGGTCACTTTTTTTTTTTTTTTTTTTTTTTTTTTTTTTTCTGTTGGGCATCTCACAGCTGGTTCCGAAAACCGTAGCTGTTTCACCGGTCAATCCTGTGGTTGCCTTAAGCTACTACACTCAAAGCCTCCAGCCAGGGCACAAATAACTAAGCTAAAAATTTAAGGATGAACGCTCACTAAGGGCACCCCCTGCGGGGTTCGAGCCTCGGCTTTGGGCGTTATCCGGAGGGAGGACATCAAAAGATGGGACGGGCTGGATCAAAAGGTTTTGATCATTATTATTAGTCGGGGAATTTAAAGCTATGTGCACAGCTGCAACAACTGCTGGCACCTCGTTTTCGAGCAAGGGTCGGGGGGTAGTATTATTTACTCGGGGGCGCGGCGGTCGAGATCGCAAAGGACCTCGGCGGCGAGGTCGGTATGACGGGAGGCGTCTGTGTTTGTACACTGTACTTGTTTCCCTATTGCTCTCCTGGAGGAGGGTTATGGGGTCATCGGGTATCGGTCACTAATTACCAGTCACCTTATATAATGTATGACTTTTCAGAAAAAAACCTTACCTACACAAGGCGGTGTGCCAAAATTTTCGAGCTCGCTTCGCTCGCTCCTGCATTCTATATTCTTCTTCTTCTAAAGACTCTCAAACTTTTCTGCTTAGTCAACTAAATAACTCCTATTTCCGTAAAAATGTTTAATAGAAACCTAACCGAGAATTCCAAGACGAGGTGCAAACAAATTCAAGCTCGCCTTGCTCGCTCCCGCTCCCGCATCCTAAATTCCTGCTTTTTGTAAAATATAGCCTGTTGAGATGAAAATGCACCTCTCTGAAAAAAACAATCCTGCCGGTTGCGAGGATTATGGTGTAAGTAGATTATAATCACGCACGGTAGGCATACTTGTTTTTTTTTGTTGTCATTATATTTTTTTTTGCAAAATGTTACTAAAAATCATAAACTGAGAAGATCAGGGTAGCCTCATTTATTTTGTCCACCACTGATTGGAGCCTGTCCTGACTGGACCCCGACTATCTGACCTCCCCCTGACTCGAAGGCTGGATCCGCCCTTGCTTGTAAGAATGTCACTAGCATGGCTGCATAGTTGAGAAAAAAGATGCGAATTGAAGAACAAACAGAAAGATCAGTCGATCTACCCATAGCAATTTTGCTACAAATATCTATTTTTCCATCAAAACCACTACAATTTCTGAAATCATTAACTCGAAATTATTCCCGAAGGAAGGCGACTGACGTATGGTCAGCAACAAAAGCCGGTTACCTCTTTTTTAGGGTTCCGTAGTAAACAAGGAACCCTTATAGTTTCGTCATGTCCGTCTGTCTGTCTGTCTGTCCACGGTCTAGCTCCGAGACCCTTAGTACTAGAAAGCTGTAATTTGACATAGGTATATATATTAATTACGCCGACAAAGTAGTAAAACAAAATTATGAAAAACATTTTTTTTAGTGTATACGTAAAGTGATGATGTTTGTTTTTTTTATTTTTTTATCCCATAGTGTGGGGTATCATTGGAAAGGTCTTATAAAAACATGATGAGTTTGTCAAAACTATTTTTGGATTCAGGGATTCGTTTGCGAAATATTAAGCTTTAAAGTGCTAATTTTTGTTAGAGTCAAGTGTCCCCCTCCCCCTGCCGGCTAAATGGTTGGTTTTGGGTGTGTGAAAAAAATCACAACAGTAGCTGATATAACGAAATTAAAAGGAAAACTATCACAGCTAAGTAGGCTTTACTAGTTAACGAGTAATAATTGACCAACTTAACTTTGCAGTTGCAAAAACATGTTTTCCCATACATTCCGTATGGGAGAACATGTTTATCAACTACAAAGTTAATTTTGTTTTTGGGATAAATTCATCCCAACTACGGAACCCTTCATTGTGCGTGGTCCGACACGCACTTGGCCGGTTTTTTATTGAGTCAAATATTTAGATCTGATGATGATCTGATTTGATATGAAATTATTCTATTATATTATAAAATGCTGAAAAGAGAGTATTGAATAATTTTGTATCAATTTTGTTAAATAATCTGAATCGACCTTTGCCGCTAACTGTACTTACATACATTTATCCCTACGGGGTACAAAATAATTGTACCTACCTGTAATCCAACCCTCACTCGACGTCACACAAGTGACGATTGATTACAAGCTCAAGGACACTATATGTATGACACTGTATCATTTACTTTATAGTAGCCGAATAGAAAGAAATACCTCAAGTACCTGTACATACATCAAGTTCCTTCTTTCAATGGTAATATCTTATGGGAAATAGTAAAGATTCCGAAAAATTTCAAAAAAAAAAAACAAGTTTCCGAAAAGTCTGATGTTGTGCTACAAAATTTAGTGCTAGAAACGAATCGCTGCAAAACCGACTCCATGTAGTTGTCTGCCCTACCCTAGAGTGTAATTTAAGCCCGTGTAGGCGCGGAGGGGCGAGGCGGCCCGCGAACTGAGGAGCAGGTGGTTTAATAGGCCGCCCGCGGCTGAGGCTGGCATCCGAAGCTGTGGTGGTGGGTGTTAAAACCATCTGATCGCTGGGACCGCCGGAGCCCCGCAGCGCCGGAGCCGTGACAGAAACCATGCCTGTTGCATATTGCATGCTGCATGCTGGTTGTTTTTTTGTTTGCATGTTTGAAAAATATCATGTCACCAAATGCTGTACTGATTTTTCGGAATTTTCAGTATTTTATTCGGTCGTTTCTTTATTTGTATTCGGATAAAAGTGGTCGGAAAATTAGTATTTATAGCAGTAAATTTCATATTTTGAGTATGCTCATATTTTAATTTTTTTCGGAGCTCTTATACTACCCATATCATATCTTATTATAGGAGCCGGTGACTGTCCCATTCCAGGGTTTACCCTGGAACGGGACAGTCACCGGCTGCTATAATAAACCTATTAAACCACCGGCGGCCTATTAAACCACCTGCTCCTCAGCTCGCAAGCCGCCTCGCCCCTCCGCGCCTACACGAGCTTAAATTACACTCTAGGGTAGGGGCAGACAACTACATGGAGTCGGTTTTGCAGCGATTCGTTTCTGGCACTAAATTTTGTAGCACAACATATTGACTTTTCAGAAACTTGTTTTTTTTTTTTGAAATTTTTCGGAAGCTTTACTATTTCCCATAAGATATTACCATTGAAAGAAGGAACCTGATGTATGTACAGGTACTTGAGGTATTTCTTTCTATTCGGCTTCTATAAAGTAAATGATACAGTGTCATACATACAGTGTCCTTGAGCTTGTAATCAATCGTCACTTGTGTGACGTCGTAAAGGCTGATGATGCAAGGTTCCAACAAGATGGTGGTTAGTTCTGATTATGGTCACGCGCCCAAAGATATTCGTATTTCAATTACGAAAAAGCATGTCACTTTGGTACCTTTGAACCAGGGATGATACGGAAGTCGTTTTCCCGAAACCGGAACCGGAATCGTAGGTTTTAAATTTGTTTGAACGGAATCGGAACCGGAACCGGAGTCGAAGATGGAAGTAGAAGAAATATGTGTTATGGGAGAACTTAATAAAACAATTTAAATAAAATTATGTCTCTTTAATCAGTCAAATATTAGCGATAACATCCACAATCAAAACAAACAGAGACTTCGAGCGCGAACACGTACAAAATAAACTAAAATACACTGGCGATGGGTTAATACTTGTTTGTACGCACTCTAATCACGTGCATCGCTGCATTTCGAACTTCGGTAATTCCGATTCAAAACTATCGGAACCGAAATTGGAATCAGAGGTGTAAAATTAATCGGAAGTTCCGACCTTTCGGAACCGGAACCGAAGCTCCTTAACATCCCTGCTTTGAACCAACCATTTCGTGCTAAAGATACAGTAGCTACAGGACCCGTCATATTAATGTAACTATGAATTATTTCCAGACGGCCTGGATGGCAAGCAAGCTCGTCGCATCGGCGTCTCTGGACCCTTAGGCGAGCTTTTCGACCACGGACTGGATTCATATATCGTGTTCCTTTTTCCCTACTCTATTATATCCATCTTTGGAAGAGATCCGATTTTCTCCGTATCTTGTTTCAGGTAAAACTTTAATGACTTATTAGCTTAACTCAAAAAAAAATCTATATTGTAATCGGTTCATCCGTTTGGGGGCTACGGTACCACAGACAAATGAAAACTTCAAACTTAAAAGTAGCACCCCTTTTTGCATCGTGCGCATGGGTGAATTTTTTTTTTTACTTTCCAGCGATTAAATATGACTGAGGCTTATACTCCATAGGTTTAGGTAGTTAACCTTTCAACTGTCACTAACGAGACACAATAGAATTTTAATTGTTATCCACCTCAATGAGGCATCGTGACAGTTATTGAGATAAATAAAGGTAAACAAAAAAAGGCTCGTGACGAGACAGCTGTCAAGAGTAACCGACTAAACGCAATGCCAGTCACTTCAGTTGTCATCCTACGTCACAGTTGTACTCTTCAATTTAGCAACGTTATAATTCGTTGACGTTTAGAATTTGGGCTCTTTACAATAGACAGATTACAAAATATTTATATTATTATTATTTATTATAAATCGAACAAAAAAATTGTGTTCAAACAGTTACATCTACGAAGAATAGTTTAAGAATAAATTATAAAGTTTAACATACATTAATAAAAGAGGTAACTGTTGTAAAAATATAAAATAAATTTAATTTGGTTTTATAGTATCTTTAAACAAGAAAGTGTTACGTTGTTGTTTGTGTTAGTGTGGTCTTTTTACGATTTGTTTACCTTTATTTAACTACCGAAACCTAATGGAGTCTAGTTCTGAACTTAACTCCAGAAGTAATCGGCATGATGGTGTATCAAAATCCATCAATTATTTTCAAAGCCTTATCCAGATACATCGAGGGACGAGGCCCTACTTCATTTAAAACTGTAGAGATTTTAAGGGGACGATAACCGACTTTTAATGATTTTATACTGAAGATGACGTCTAAACGAATAGTGTTAGTGATTTAGAAAAAATATATGTTAAATTAAAGCATTTTCTTAATATTTTAATATAGGCATATTTTTGATTATGTTTATATTACATAGTGAAATCAATTTGTAAAGTTATGTCTAACGCGGATAAAAAACTGAGAATGACGCAAAATCTATCAAGCGTATTTTCTGAAAACTTCACCATTTTAAATATAATTAAATTATTATTCTTTTAGTATACATGTTTTATTACAATACCTTTTTTTACGTGTAATAAATTAATAATGCGTCTAATTTGGGACAGCGCTCCTTGATGGGCGAGTCCTATTACTGGCTGGACGTCCGACGCGTTGCGTGAGCTCAGTACAGAACACGCAAGCTAACCATTCAAGGACACTATCATATATCTGCGTCTTAAGATAAAATACTACGTTGACATAGAGATGTCTACGGTCACTAGATACATACCTATTGCTTTCAAAGTTTTAATTTTCAGAGGCTTTCTCATAATATTAAGTATTGTGATGAATTTCTACGTGAGCCACTGCGAGAAGTACAACACGGGGACTTTGTATCTGCCGTGGAGCTACGATCTAAGTATGTGGGTGAGTAGTAAGAGAACTAATTTATAGATATACAGGGTGGCAGGGACATCGACGCGAAAACTGTTACCATGGATTCAGTACATGATTCTGAACCCCCCTTTTTTTTTTGGGTGGGATATCATCAAATAACTTCTCCCGCTCTGGACGGAGCGGGAGGGCGTGTCAGACTCTTACTGACTAAAACCCACCCGTGTTCCTTCAGTTGCCGTGTTGCCAGGGGGCCACGATTTCCCTATCGGTTTTCTTCGAACCCCCGGCAGGCATTGGCCCTAGCGGACCCCGTCAATTCTGCTGCCATCTCTTTGAGGCGCGCGTGGAACACAACGCGCCGTCGACCCGGGCTTGGTCCTTATCGGACGGCGAGCTACCCATTGCTCACCGTCCGCAAGCCCGCGCCTACGGTGGCCGGAAATCTTCCTGTGATTCCCGACGCCCAGGGCGCCTCCTCCTGCGGCGGTTAGGGGCGCGAGGGCGCAAAATTTGCCTCTCCCTCACGCGCGAAATTTTCCGTTTCCGTCTCCTCCTTCGCGAGCATTACTGCTTCGCAGAACGAGGTGACGGCCTCCCATTTCCTCTCGCTCCGTAGCATGGCCCGAATCAGAGCCGGACGCGAGAGATTACCGCCGCCGATCGCTTCCACGAGGACACGGCGATGCCCTGCCCAAGCCGGGCAGACCTCCACCGTATGCTCCACCGTGTCCTCCGGGCGATCCACACAGTGATGACACCCGGGCGTTTCCTCCCGCTTTATCCTGAACAGGTACCTCCCGAAACAGCCGTGTCCGGTGAGCACCTGTGTCAGGCGGAAGGTGAGGACGCCGTGGCGCCTCTCTAGCCACTCCTCAAAGAGGGGTCTTATCGCCGCAATTGTGGCGTGCCCAGCGCTGGGTTGCGACAATCGCACTCTCCATTCCGCCATGAGATCCCGCCGGAGCATTCTGAACCCCCCTGCGTTGAAATTATACAAAAAAAAAAAAATACAAAGTAGTTTATTGTGACAAATAGAAAATTACATTACATTTAAACGTGTTTGGAGCCTCCTTTTAGGCAAACAATGTCTGTATTAGAAGGCTCCGCTCTTTCGCATTATTGTAACAAATATTAGAGTAAATACAATGTAAGTACATTTTTCTGTATTTAGCTTAAATTTACTAATCTTAAGAAAATAAAAATCTATAAGCGAAGTTGCAATTTGAAAATGATTAATAGTAAGAATAAAACTTATGAAGCTTATTCCCAGTTAGTGCAAGTGATGTGGTGTATAGTGTGGTGTGTTGTGTTGTATTGTGGTGTGGTGTGTGTGATGAGGTGTGTGGTGTGGTATGATGTGTGAGTGTGTGGTGTTTTAAGTTATGGTTTATATATATGTATTGCACTTTTCTATGAAACAGCAGTTTTTTTTTTAATAATCGAAAAATTGTTTCAACGCAAGAGGATTCAGAATCATGTACTGAATCCATGGTAAAAGTTTTCGCGTCGATGTCCCTGCCACCTGTATTTTAAGGATACGTGATTGAAGTCATAATTAAACCTAAAAAAAATGTGCTTATTGCAAAAACCTGAAAAGTGTTTGACTACTTTACTACAACAAAAAAAATGTGAAACATTCCTGAATGCAGCCGTTGTTCATATGAATTATATTTGCTCAATTAAGCCCTGTAGGTACATATTTTCTAATAATCGGAAAATAAATGATGCGATGAAAAATGACTTATTGTCTAATTGTAATTTTGGCTTGATTTACCTATACAGCGTGGCAGGGGACATCGACGCGAAAACTGTTACCATGGATTCAGTACATGATTCTGAACCCCCCTGCGTTGAAATTTTTCGTAAGTTATTTAAAAAAAATCTGCAGTTTCATAGAAAACTGCAATACCCACGCGGTCAAAATGTATGGAACAGCTGTTCAAAAAAAAACCGACGAAAAATTTTAACGCAAGGGAACAGTTTTCGCGTCGATGTCCCTGTCACCCTGTATATATAAAATTCTCGTGTCACAATGTTAGTTGCCATACTCCTCCGAAACGGCTTGATCGATTTTTATGAAATTTTATATGTATATTCGGTAAGTCTGAGAATCGGTCGTAATCTATTTTTCATACCCCCACGTGATAAGGGTGGTCCACCCCAAACATTTATATGGCAAGACAACGTTTGCTGGGTCAGCTAGTTTACTCTTTATGGGGTGATAGACGTGCGAACAAGTACGCGTACTTATGGCTCGGCGACCTTTCTCGCCCGTGTATCATACTAAGTACGCGTACGTTAAAACCGCTGAGTAAGTTCGTCGGCGATCCAACAGGTTGAAATTTTGCTCGTAGCTCGCCTTGGTTCGTAGTTTCTTTCGAACATTTGTCATCGCCGCGAGTATTTGACATTATATACCTAAAATTTTCTATATTTTTTTGAAACAAATTAGATTTGTTACAGCTGACTACAGCTGTAACATGCCACTAGGCAATCATGTCATTTGGTTTAAATAGGTCCTTATTTTTATTATTTTGTTTATCTTTTATATAGATTCTTTTCTTTTAGATTTTGTGAATGTGAGAACGTTGTAGGCTGTAGACTTGTGGACCATTTTCTATTTTACTAAGTACCTGGTACTTGTTGATAGGCCTACACTGTCCTCCCATACCTATTAACACTGTAATTTGAAAACATTGTAGAAACAATTTATTTTGAAAAGAGTAACCGTGGAGTTTCTTGCCGGCTCTTCTCCATAGGAAGCGACCAATTGGAACCGTGCACCTAGCTTCTGACGTTTCATAAGTGCCCTTGTAGGTTTATGTGAAATAAAATATTTTGATTTTGATTTTTGAGTCGCGAGCCGCCATTTTGTTTCGACATTTGTATAATGTTTGTTAAGTTTGGTTCAGGTAATTCGACAACATCGCGATACAGTGTGAGCAGGCTTTACGTATGTCACCGACGGCGAGCCGAGTAAGTTCGCGAACTTACAAAACCGCGTACTTTAAGTTCGCACGTCTATCACCCACTTTAGTCAATCTTTTCACGATAAAGCTAAACACCATTCCACTCTATAGATGTCAGTAACGTATTCTAGCACCTACACCTAGGGACGCGGTATCGAATAGAAAGTATCGATACTGCAATCATAAGTAGTATCGAAAAAAAAAAATAGTACTCGTAAAAATATCGAAACAAAAGTATGGATACTTCAAGGTATCGAGTACTTTTCTTAAGGCCTAATGCGCATAGAGCATAGGTCAATATCAGTCAGTAAATAACGACAGTTTAACTTCAGTAGGGCAGGACATGAAAAACAAATGACAACGGTGAACGAGTGAGTGAGTGAGTGATTGATTAGTGTAGTAAATGAATGAACGAAAGGTTAGGAATTTAACTGTGAACCGAAGGAACGATTTCGAGCAAAGATCGATGTAATATTTTAGAAGGTTCAGAACGAGTGAACTAGATGCCGTTGCCATAACCACAAACATAAGCCGTAAGGTCGCAAGTTTTAAATGGGTAATTTCTAAGATTACCCATTTAAAACTTAATTCCTTATTCGATACGATACCTGCCAAAAAGTACTCATTGAGTAAAAGTATCGAATGCAAAGTATCGAATACAAAAGTATCGGTATCGAATGGAAATGTACTCGATACCACAAAGTATCGATATTTTTTTCGTGTACACCAAGGTACAAAAAAAGAACGAGTAAGCTATCTACTTCTTTCTCTTTCTAGGTGTCTTCAGCGCTGTTCCTAGGGGCCGGGGTGTTCGGCCCAGAATACTACAAGCACTACGTTTTCCGTGACGTCACGTTCACCCAGATGTTAGAAATGGTCATCCACGGTATGGGGATCATTACTACCTACCCTGTTGCAGTTTATAATGTATATTTGTGAGTATTTGCAACAACTTTGTTTCACGTTTACATAGGTTAGGTACACACGGCTACACATCAAGCTATACATCCCCAGTTTATGCTGATCGAGGTCAGCTTATACTGGAGAAGTATATCTTGATGTGTAGCCGTGTGTACAATACGCGCCACGAAAGTTGAGACTTAACCGCGCCTCCCACCGCTCTTTCCGTCGCCCCGATGTCGCGCCTTTAAAGCGTCTTTAAAAGAGTCGCTGTCTTTAAAAGAGACTGCGACCTCTAAGTTTGTTTCGGCCTTTCTTCTCAAAGTAGTCAGATAGGAAACGCTGACCTCAACTAGTTTTTAAAATATGATTGACGTGTAAAAGTTATTGTACAAACCTACTCACAGAAATAAAATTATTTATCATTTACAATATCAGCTATCTTCCAGTGGAAGTCCCATAAAAATCGGACCAGCCGTTTCGGAGATAAGTCGGAACAAACAGACAGACAGACATTTTTTTTAAATTGTGTTTTTGTTGTATGTACCGTATATACTTTCATATGAATTTAGTAAAAACCTGTTATTTTGACATTACAAGTAGACACTTCAACTTTATTTATTTGTTTAGATGCAGGTAGGTACTAAGCCTTAGGACTTTAATAAACGTAAAGTAAATACGCCAAACTTAAACCACGAAACATTCATGATTAAACTGACATTACTCCCTGGTGTAACTTTACCCCAAGTTTACAATAATAACGGGGTTTAAATGTATGTATCTACTATAAAAAAAATTAAAAGGATTGCCAAACTTAAGTGGCAATGGGCAGGGCACATTGCTCGCAGAACAGATCGCCAATGGGGCAGAAACGTTCTGGAGTCACGACCGCATACCGGAAGACGTAGCGTTGGTAGGCCTGTGGAGCAATGACCTTGTGAAGGCCGCAGGAGCACAGAATCGGTCGAAGTGACGGTGCTTGGGGGAGGCCTATATCCAGCAGTGGACGTCTTTCGGCTGAAATGATGATGATGATTTACTTACAAGAAATAATTAACGATGGAGTTAGAATATGTGGTCGTTACCTTATTTCATAATTCCAGGTCCTACAAAGACCGAACTGGCAAGAGATATCCTATCTTAGAAGCGGCTAAGCCAATATGGTCGATGTTTGTTATGACAGCGGCTGTCACAATCTGGGCTGTCAAGTCTCCTAATGCCATAATTGAGCAGCATCCCAGAGCTTTCATCTCGATGTATGGGACCCTGTTTAGTAATATTTCGGTAAGTAAGAGGTAACTAACTTATTTGAATTTAGTCTACAGACTAAAGGAACAGTCACTGGTGCCGATTCCCTTGTTCACAAACTAAATTAAATTTAAGTTCAGTGCATCTTTTTCTTTCTATTTCATTAAGAAAAGGACAGAAGATATATTTTAGTTTAGTCCTGTCAAATTAATCAGCGCCTGTCACTACTCCATACAAGTTTAGACGCGATTAAAAACTTGCCAACTAAAATTACGTTAATTTACGTCAAACGCTGATTAATTTGACAGGACTAAACTAAAATTTATGTTCTGTCCTTTTCTTAATGAAATAGAAAGAAAAAGATGCACTGAACTTAAATTTAGTTTAGTTGTGAACAAGGGAATCGGCACCACTAACTGTCAATGGAAACCGAAAGGGTAAAAACAAAAACCGATTTCCAAAAAACACTTTTGGAAGTCGGTGTCTTTAGATTTTTTTTATATTAATTCACCAAAAAAGAACACGTTTTACAAAATTGAATATTAGCCAATATACAGTAAATAATGAAGTAATCCACTTAGAGTACCCGTCCGAATAGCACCTGCGACTCAGCAGCCTACTGCTGGGATGTATTTGTTTTACAGGACGTTATTAAATGAAAGATATTCGGTTTCCTCACGATGTTTTCCTTCACCGTTTTTGAAGCAAGTGATAATTATACAATACGCACATGAATCCGAAAAGTCAGAGGTGCGTGCTTTGGGTTCGAACTCGAGACCTATGACTTGGCAGTCTGACGGCAACGGTCACACTACTAGGCTATTACTGCATTTTAAAATATATAGGTACACAGACGTTATGAGGATCTCCTACTTTTTAAGAGGTAGATTAAAAATTTATATATGTTGCTCGCTGTTAAAATCAGACTGCCAGCAAATTGGCTAATCAACCAGTGATTGAAGCTTTTAGTTAAATAGCGAGTCTTTTTGTGATCGTTTTTACTATAGGTAGTAGGGAATTATAATTGGACAGAATTCGTACAAAAAAAAGCCATGATCTAAATATTTTTTTTCTAGAATTAAAAAAAACTTCACAATATTACACTTGGCGGGACGAGCTCGACGCCTATAGACGAGATTGGTTCATATTGGCTCAGGATCGAGTTGAGCGGGAAAAGGGGGCCTTTTCTCTACAATGGAACAGGCTGGTTATTATTATATTAATATTACTATAATCAGTGATCATAGTAAGTAATAACAGCCGCACGAATCAATCCATTAGGTTAAGCTACGTTTGCCGGGGTTGGTCCGTGGATGGGTGACCATCTTTATATACCGAGACTCCTCCGTGCCTCGGAAAGCACGTTAAGCCGTTGGTCCCAGCCGTCATTCGTGGATCTTTGATAGTCGTTACGAATCGTTAGAAACCCGAAATTATGACAACCAGTCTTACCAAGGGTTATCGTATTACCCAGGTACTGGATTATGAAGATCATATAGGCAGTCGCTCGAAGTTAAATACTGGTATTTAGTTGTATCCGGTTAGACTGGAAGCTGACCCTAACATAGTTGGGAAAAGTCTAGGCAGATTGATTTTTTATGATCAGTGATCATAGTAAGGAGACAAATTCTTACTACACAATGGCACGAGCACCCAAAGATAGATGAGTCAGTTACAGAAATCGGAAACCGTTGTAAATGCCAATGTCAAAATATATTCTGTTGGCTGTGTTACAAAAATGAGATATAAAACAACTCTAACTTTAAATAACGTGATCTATTTACAAGCATAAGCATCATAGCATAATCAGCCTATAATGTTCCCACTGCTGGGACACAAGTTTCCTCTCTGTGAGAGGGAGCGGGCAGTAATCTACCACGCGGGCCCAGTGCGGGTTGGTAGATGTCACATGTCTTCGAATTTTAAGTTCTAGGACATGCCGGTTTCCTCACGATGTTTTCCTTCACCGTTTTGAGAGCAGTGGTGATGAAATTAAATACACAAAGTAAAGTGCCTGGGTTCGAACTCACGACCTACATTTCGTAAGTCGGGGCTGACACCACTGGGCCACCAATACTCTATTTACAAGACGTGACAATAATACTGAAAATAAATGATAAATTAGGGGTTTTTCATCTGGAATTTATCAATACATACTTTGCAGCCTTTTTTTTTTTTTTTTGGGTGGGAAATCATCAAATAACTTCTCCCGCTCTGGGCGGAGCGGGAGGGCGTGTCAGACTCTTACTGACTAAAACCCACCCGTGTTCCTTCAGTTGCCGTGTTGCCAGGGGGCCACGATTTCCCTATCGGTTTTCTTCGAACCCCCGGCAGGCATTGGCCCTAGCGGACCCCGTCAATTCTGCTGACATCTCTTTGAGGCGCGCGTGGAACACAACGCGCCGTCGACCCGGGCTTGGTCCTTATCGGACGGCGAGCTACCCATTGCTCACCGTCCGCAAGCCCGCGCCTACGGTGGCCGGAAATCCTCTCGTGAGTCCCGACGCCCAGGGCGTCTCCTGCTGCGGCGGTTAGGGGCGCGAGGGCGCGAAATTTGCCTTTCCCTCACGCGCTCCGTCTCCTCCTTCGCGAGCATTACTGCTTCGCAGAACGAGGTGACGGCCTGCCATTTCCTCTCGCTCCGTAGCATGGCCCGAATCAGGGCCGGACGCGAGAGATCACCGCCGCCGATCGCTTCCTCGAGGACACGGCGATGCTCTGCCCAAGCCGGGCAGACCTCCACCGTATGCTCCACCGTGTCCTCCGGGCGATCCACACAGTGATGACACCCGGGCGTTTCCTCCCGCTTTATCCTGAACAGGTACCTCCCGAAACAGCCATGTCCGGTGAGCACCTGTGTCAGGCGGAAGGTGAGGACGCCGTGGCGCCTCTCTAGCCACTCCTCAAAGAGGGGTCTTATCGCCGCAATTGCGGCGTGCCCAGCGCTGGGTTGCGACAATCGCACTCTCCATTCCGCCATGAGATCCCGCCGGAGCTCCGTCCGCTGCGCCGCAACTTCTTGCGGCATCGGTGTTAAGCCCCGGCGTTTCGCCTCCTCGCGCCACTCCCAAATGTGCGCGAGGACCTTTGCCTCCAGATCCCATGGCGGTACTCCGGCAAGGAGGCTCGCCGCCTCGCAGGAGACCGTGCGGTATCCTCGGGCCAGCCGGATGGCCATGACCCTTTGGGACGCGTTAAGCCGGCGGGCTGGCTGCCGCCTCAATGAAGGCGCCCACACCGGCGCCCCGTAAAGGGCCATGGACCGCACGACCCCCACGTAGAGCCTCCGGCAGGAGGCGTTTGGACCTCCCAGATTGGGCAGGAGCCGCCTCAAGGCAGCCCCGGCCCGGTCCAGTCTGGGAGCCAAACGTCGGAAATGCTCCACGAAGTTCCACCGGCTGTCGAGGACGAGTCCCAGATACTTCATCGTCGACTCGACGCCGATGTGAACCCCTCCCGCCATTACCTGGGAACCCGGCGGTGGCGCACTACGAGGACCATAGAAACCCATGGCCTCGGACTTGTGCAGGGCCACCTCGAGTCCCAGCTGCCGGATTCTTTCGACGATTGTCGCAACCCCGCGTGTCGCTAAGTCGGCCGCCGCCTGGTACGACCTCCCCTGCGCCAGGACCAGCGTGTCGTCAGCGTAACAGACGACGCTGACGCCAGTAGGGAGATCGGCGCGCAGCACCCAGTCGTATCCGATGTATACTTTGCAGCCTGGAGTCTGGATTTGAGCCCGGTTGATGGCAATAGGCTCGCCCCCTATTACATGGGACTTAAACATAACTGGCGAAATGTGGGTGTACTATAGGTACACCTCTACCTAACAGTATTTTTAATGTGATGTTTTGTAAATTAAAATAGTGATTTATGCAGCTGTTGCATAATAAGGGGTATTAAAACACGAATGTGGGTTTATGAACACGAGTGTTTTAATACCTAATTATAACAGTTGCATACAAGACTTTATCTACACCCATGACATGAATCCTCTATAAAAGTTTCTGAAACTATTCATCATCAGCCTATAAATGTTCCCACTGCTCCGCGCCGTGGGATCTATTGGGTGTTTGTAATTCAAGATCAAGAATTAAAAAAATCCCACGAAATTTAGTACAAGTCCACGTATGTATATCGCCTGCAGCAGCACATCACACACATGCGTGCAGCGGGTGCTGCTGTTCCCCGTCCAAACGGGAGACACTGAAACGAGTTGCATAATGAAATTTAGTACAAAATTATAACACTCGTTTGGATGATGTAACGGTTACTATGACACTGGCTGTTATAATGTTGCCAATAAGCTAACTGTTTCAGAAACTTTTATAGAGGTTAAATTCAAACCTTTACAAAATACAAGTTACAACAGTCCATCGTAAACCAATGGTTTAGGCAAATAATTTATAACAAAAACAAATCTTGTTGGACTAGAGTTAAACAAGTGTCGAAGTGCGTACGACTATTTTTAGTGAATTAAACAGGTTAAACCACTTGTAACTAGAAATTGCTTTAACGATAGCTTTAGTATTGGAAAAAAGGGTTTATAAGGGATAAACCCTTTTTCTACAGTGTCCAATTTTAATCAGGAAACTTTATTAAGTAGTGGTCATCAGAGGGGTAATTCCTGCACATTAGTCTCGATCTGTCAAAAAACTTCTAATTTACAGACCGTTCACTATAACCTGCCCCCTAACGTCATGTTGGCACCATTGCTTAGTGCCAATATTAAAAGAGTTCAAAATGGAGACAGAACAGTGCTATCAATCGCGTCACGGGACAAGTTATGATGAACGCACTGTACACGGCACATTGCGACAAGTTTTTGACATTGATTGTAGCAGAGATGAGACTGCGACTTGAATTTGAGCGTTTTTGGTTTTATTACGAGAATTGTCTTTCTGATAATATACATATGACAATGAAACAACATGAAGGCTCCCGTAGACAAACGTGACAATTCGACGCAACGCGACTCTGGTTGAACATTTTTATGAAAACTACACGGAAATTGTTGCACCGGAGTCGTGCCGCGCCTGTCTGTGGAAGTCTTGATGCACACGGAAAGTTTTTCTGATTTGTCTCTTGTCAGCAATTCGCGTGAAGACAGCGGCTTTATATGACCCTTCATTATCGTGTAGCCTGTTCCAGTGTAAAGTTCAGATTGTTTCAAATTACAAAACATGTAATTGGAATAAAATGCCGGAGCCTTCCTTTCATTTAGTTTAAATATGGCATGAATATTCCGGCGCCATCGAGTGATATCCATAATAAATATTTTTTTAAGAAGATTTATTTATTTACACAAATAAAAATATTTCATCACTTTCATGTAATAGCTTTAAATATCCTATGAGATTATGTCCAAACAAGTTTTTGTTTCTACAAATAAATACACTATGCAACATCAATCATTTATTTGATTGCTATCACTGAAGTATTTATTTATTGATCATCCACACCGACCCACGGAGCCAATATGTTAAAAAAAATTGTGTGAATGAAATGCGTTTGATTAAAAATAATTATGACAGAAATCTTTTCCTTAAAAATCATATTGTATAAATTCAAGTGTTTTGGTGCATTTTCTGGATAAGACCAAATATGCTTCCCTGTAGCACCCCAACCGATATCCGCTTAAATATCTGACATCTTCGAGATATTAAAAACTAAATTATGTGGTACTGTTTTTTGTGATATAAACAGATTCTATTTTCCACAGTGTCGTCTGATAATCGCTGAGATGAGCCACAGAAGATGTGAGCTACTCTCCTGGATGACTTGGCCACTTCTAGCAGGGATTGTGACATCCCTGTATCAGCCGCATTTGGAGTCCTTCATTCTGCACACGCTGTTGATTTTGTTTGTGCTTTCGCACGTGCACTATGGTATTTGTGTGGTGAGTGTGTGGGCTATGTATTTGGATGTCAGCTACTTTAACTGGGGAGTTGCGCCGCTTCTTCTTCCCAGCTAGGAAGTGGTGGCACATTAGAAAGTGGTTAAGGATGGGCGTTATGGAGAACTAACTGTCTTTTGTAATTTTGATGTTCAAAAAGTGTTGATTCTCAGCTTAATTTGAATAAGTGATTTTGAGACATTTAAATAATTTAATGACCATTCTACATTAGGTACTTTGGATAAGTGACTGTTTTTTAAAAACTTACCTAAAATCAAAGTCGTAAAGCTAGGTTTGATTAAAAAGATAAAGTGATGAACTTGTGATAAGGAATAGTTTGTAACTTGAGATGAATGTAAAAACAGAACTTGATGATTTTAGATGTTAATTTTATTATTGTTGTCTTAGGTCCGGCAGATCTGCAATCATCTTAAAATCAGCTGCTTCACAGTGCCAAAAGAGAAGAGAAAATAAATATTAATGTATAATTTAAATACTATAATAGCATAAAAATAAAAGCAAAAGTGTTAATTTTCCTATTTTAGTACTTCATAAGAATAAAGTGGTATATTTTCCAAATATTTTATGATTATAAGATAAGAAAGATTATACCAACCTGCCTCCCGATCCATCCTGTTAAAGAGCACCAGGTATAGAGCAGAATATGACACCGCGACACAATCTAATTCACAAAATAATACGTAATTCAATACTGAATAGCAAAAAAAATGAGCAATCCGACGTCGTTGTGCGAAAAGCTGCGCAACCTCCTCCGTATGTGAAAGAGAGACGACAATACACAGTCGATCGTTCACGTAGCTCCGTCTTTAAATTATACGTTCTCATAGCCTTGTAGCTCATTGGGAGTTTTTTCAAATGTCGAATAGCGCGCTACGCGGTGCTGAATTTTCACCTCTGTATTGTTGAGTGGTAAGTTTATTTTGGATTGGGTCAAGTTTAGAGTTGGTACGTTTTAAATTCGATACGAAATTTAGTAATGGGGGGTGCGCGACATGGACACCGAAGTCAGGGTTTAGAATTTCAGTACAGCTTCGGATAGCCGCGAAGCGCTGCTTTGTTAGATCTCCAATTGTTTACAGATCCGATTTTTTTTTTAATATTCCCCGCGACTATTATCGCTTATATGAAATATAGGAACCGGATTTTTTTAAGAAACCAGATTCTTAGTTAGAAACTTTCACAAAAGCGCACTAAACGACACAACAGTATAGTATTACAAAGAGTAAAAAATAAAAACTTGTGACTTGTGAACTTTTGAGTGTTTGAAGTGAGTGAAACAAGCTAAAAATTTAAAATAACTGTGAAATGAACGAAGATATATAAAATTTATATTAGGTAAGTGTTGTGTTTGGTACAGACAAATTAACAGAATATAATAAAACCTTGTGGTGGTGTGGCAAATTGGCATGATTTTTTCTTAATAAAAATAAAACAAAAACGCATGCTGGATGATGTTTTGAGTAAAGGAGATAGATTTTGAACAAAACTGAATGATTTATACGAAGGAGACATGTTGCAAATTGACGAGGTAAATATTTTCTGGAAACTTTTAGCAGTCTTACTTTTCCTATGCGTAGTTACCCAATTTTAAGTACATTTTTAACCTTTGACCAAAGTTTAAACTTAATAATGTCTAAGATAATAATGAAATACCATAGTTAATTGATAATCCATGGTAAAATTAAACTTTCAGCAGATTTTCACGAACGACGGTGCGTTACAATTTGAAAACTGTATGCTTCAAATAATAAAATGTATATTATAATCTGTCGATGTGAGATATTTCACTCAATAACTATGATAAAAGTGCTATAATAATAGTAAGAATCAATGGTACCCATGTAAAAAGAAAGGAAAAATAAATATTTGTATATTTAGGAGGACACAATGATTTTGGTATTGGAATTTGTTAGAAAATAAACAGATAAGACATATATTGAACTAATCAAAGAAAATAATGTGCCGTCGCCTTAGAAAACATCAAATAGAAATATGACCAAAGCTTACTATAATCAGCCACTGCTGGGACACAGGCCTCCTCTCCAAAACCGACCTAAACTGGAATAATATATAATTCCAGTTTGAGATTAGATCAATTCAATAAAATTGATACTAATATTTAATTAATTAGGTAATTATATTTAAAGCAACAGTTAAATATATCTATTTTATTTGATTTGGAATGATCTGAAGTTGAAGTTAACGTTATCATTGGAATTTCCCAGTTGTTAGACTTTGAAAACTGAGTGAAGAGACAAAACTGTAAAAAGAAAAGTTGTCTTTTGAATAAATGTATAAATAAATATCCAGTGGAAATATTTCAGATTCTTATAAGAATTTAGATACTTAAGTACCATAGGTATTTCCTAGTTACTCATTTGTTGTAATGTTATTTGATCTCCCGTTGCAAAGATACGTTGATCTTGCTCTCTTTGTCTGTCTAGGTACATACCTACATTCCAAGGGCTACTATCATCATTTCTAGTCCTATGCAGATTCCAAGGGCTACTATCACCATTTCTAGTCCTATGCAGTCATATTTTATTCCCTACTCCTAAGTTTTATCCGGGCTTAACTCTTTTTCACCTTTTATTTCATTCCCTTCTAACAATACCCGTCCTGTAAATCCTTGGTCCTTGGTGATACTGACTCTCATTACGTGAAAAATATTACTATTATAAACCCTTATCGTCCCACCTTAGCGTCCCACTTTTGTCCTTATGATTCCCTCTTCTTCGACTCCTCTCTATCGAGAGCTACTAAGGACCAGCCGTTTTTGACGAGTAGGTATACCTACATTATTTTTTAATTCATAATTAAACCTTATTAGGGATTCTTTCTTTTATACACTCTCTGTTATGACTTTCTCAGGAAGATACGCAGTTATTAAAACTTTAGATTCTTCTTTATCCTTATCTGTATAGACATCATCTTGTTATCAGATGCAATGATCTCTGAAACGATGACATTTTTAAGCAAAAAGATTTTACTGGGATTAAAATCGTAAAAACAAATGCCTAAGGCTAGTTTTTTTACTTGTTTGGTTTTAGCTGCATAATCGGTACAGCATTCTTTTGAGATTTATGTTGTATATTAATTTCAAGCTAGTTCTAATTTTAGTTTTTCGTCGTCATCTAAATAATATTCTTGGTTATTGATCAGTTTTATTATTTAATTTGCCTATATTCCTCTTACTAAAAACATCTTTCTTGTCCGTCGCCAATTTTACAAGGATTTATCCTATCATAAAAAAATCTCCCAGCACTTAAACTACTGTTACTGTACTGTTACTGACAATAGCTTTTACCTACTCATAAAGAGAAGGAAGAAAAAAAACTGCAAACTAGGAACTAGGTATCTACCGCTAGAAACTACATATTATATTGGATATTGAAAACCAAGTCAATGAAGACGAAGGAAATCAAATAAATTATTAGGATAACATAATCAGTAACTAACATAATAAAACAGCTAGTAATTGTCCCATTGATGAAAGAAAAGCTTTTCATCATAATGCAGATAAAGGATACGACAAAAATGAGAAAGTAAGGAAGTGTTAATAATAAAAGCTGTTAAAAACCAGTCACTAAAAATGATTTGATACTCACAACAATACATAATAGACAAGTAAGATAAAATCACTCTGCAACTAAATAGTTTTCTAACATTTAGAGCAAGCAGAAGGAAAACTACAAATTAAGATATAACTTACTTGCACATAGAGCAAAGGCAACTAGAAACTAATGAAATATAAGTCAGTGAAATAGATAAAGTTTGGGGAGGCCTATATAAAACTTACATTAAAATTACAATATGGATATAGCGTTGGTCCCAAACTACACACAAACTCTACCTTGGGAAATTTAAAAAAAAAATTGGTTAAATAAAAGTTGAAATTGGTGACAGTTAAATTAGTTATCCTCTTCGAGACACAAAACTAAAAATTAAAAAATATATCGAACATAGGACGTCTTTCGGCTGAAATAATGATGATGAGAATGATAAAGTAAATGATTTGGTTAACATAATCACTAAGATAATAAAAGTACGATGAGCCCGTCGGATCTTTATTACTCACTTCCTTTAAGTCGTTATGATTTATGTTCTGATTAATACTATGGGTTGGTGCTGTAAACAAACATGTTAATTTTATTGCTATTTGTCGTGTTGAATTATTGTCGGTACTTGATGATGAAATATTAGAAGGAAGGTTTGATGATAATACATAATTGTATGGGCAAGGGAGAGGTGGTGCTTTCTTGCGATAGTGAAATTGGGCAACTAGAAATCTAGTTTAATTCTTCATTGTCCTTAAAATCACGATAATGATGAGATTCAGAAGCACAAGACTTGACAAGATACAGGTTCAACACAAATGATTTATAGCGGATTTCAAATTATGTTATTCTCGTAAAAAATAGTTCTTATTGAATAACTTCTCACGATTTCCAAGAGAAAAAAGACAACCTTCTTACTGGTATCGTATAGTGTACATAACTGTACCCTTTTACTATAACTACTTGTGATCTAAAGATCTCGACAGCTTTTCATATCATATTCTAAATTATGGCAAACTCTATCCAGTAGTTTTCAATACTATTCCAGACTTGGATTTTGTTTTCTTTTAATAATAAACTCGAGTCAAACACTAAAAACCATTAGTCTCCCATACGCCGCCAACGTTCTAATTCAAATTGGAAGATTCACTAAACATCTTTCTTTACATCTGACAGTATTGAATCGAGATAAATCCTTGATCACAATGACAGAATTGAAGAACGATTATCGTCATCGTACTAGAATACGTCCCCAAAAATATTCCTTAACACCATTCATGTGAATTACAATGAACATAGCAAAAAATAACTCTTAAAATTGTCACAGCCATATGTTTATGAAATACCAACGCATGTATTTTGGAAACCACCCGTAGTTAGTGTAAAAACTAAAGCAATCACAATTCATAAACATAATGTGCGTTCGTTCAGTTTACGTTCAGGTCATTGGGAATTAGTTGATGAAGTAAAACTTGGGTGAGAATTCATTATTGTGTATTAAACTACAACAAGCCTTCCGTGTGGGGACTGGCGACTTAGGGATTATTGCAGGTAGAATGTTAAGGAGATAACATTATGTGGACCGCAAATGTTTGCTTTGAAATGTACTGCCAGACAAAAAGAGACTGGTCAAATCATAGATGAAGTGGCAAATGCTGTCATTGAACAATGTAGATGAAGAAGTTTAGGCTAGCACTACGCTAAATGAATTGAATATGACAGGCCCTTTTTGAAAAATTAAGATACACTCTGTTCAATATTTTATAATAGCTAAAATTTGGAAAGCAATGATGGAATCATTTAGAGTCCCCATTTATTTATTATAGTTTTGGCACATGAGGACTTTAAATAATTTGTATCTCTTCAGAATTTATTTTTAGTTTTATATTGGTATTCAAAAGTTCTTCAATATAGTCGCACGCGACGCGCACTCACTTTAGAGGAAGTTTTGTTTCAACTTGGAACTTTGTCCTTCCATCCGTATTTTCCCAAATAAGTAAGGTATCATCAGTATCAAGAGCCATTTCATAATCCCGTCTTTTTTCCCAAGTGTGTGGCATAATAACCCTTCGATTCATTGATTTTTTTTTACAATTTCATATTAAAATATTAAAACAAAGGGCTGGTAAGTGGCCCGGCGATGCGTGGCGGTGGCTGAGGTTCTGCGAATCCTATGGCTCTGGTTCGACCAAGTCGGGATTATTTAGCTTAGTCAAGCGTGGTTTAGGGTTGGGGGCGTGCTGAACTGCCGATATCGACGTGTGAGGTCGATAGTTATGATATGATGGATAAAGGCACTGACAGTAATGTGACATCTTACATCCATAATGTAGGTTATGTTCAAATATTCTTCATAGGAAGCTTGCATTCTGTTTCAAATTCTAACTGGATTGACAAGATCCGAAAAAAATCGAGAAAATGTAAAACGGCCTTTGCTACGCCTATTGCTTAAATATATTACCTGTTATTTTGGATACTGTCGTCAAAAACGACAGAATGAAATAATAAATTCTAAAATTATTTCGCAACGTTTATTTCGGCATATCTTTATAGTTTAATATTTTTAATGCCTACCGGTCTCCAAAAATATCACTATAATATTATTTTAATAAATCCACACGTATTTATCTAGTTAACAAGCTTAGAAATATCTTTATAGGCAGAACAATAAATCAAGTTTTAATGACAGACGTTTTGTAAAATAAAAGAATAACCACGGTGTTAGTAACGCTTATAGTTAGAAATACGTATTCATTTCTTTGCACATTTTACGAGTTACGGACGACATCAAACTGATAACTTAAAGATTTTAGAATCAAGTGCTCACATCTCCTATCGTTCAATAAACAAACAATTTTACGATGACATTAAAATATTATTTTTAACTCCACACATTTTGTGTCACAATTCATCGATAAGACAACCTTATCGATAATGTGTCTCCGCACAACACTAATGTCTCGTGCCGTAAAAAGAGGACAGTGCACACTTCATTAATAAAAGGTTAAATAATGTGGAGGACGTCATTTTGGCGTGCACATCGCCTCGCCTGCTCGGTGGTGTTCGGTTACATTCGGGGAGGATCGCCACTCCAGCTTAAGAGGACAGTGGAGGAGCTAATGCACGACAATTGTGAAGACACTCTTGCTTGAGAGGTATGAAGCCAAAGGGGAACTGTCCAGTGACTAAGGGCGCTTGTCAATCTCGGGAAATGGCAAGCATTTTTATCTTTTAAACAGTACGCAGTAAAGAAGATATTCTCTTAGCCAGTTCACGAGGTTTTTGAATGGAACTAGGCACATATCATAGATAGTAGTGTTTTCCAGTCTCTTTATCCGTATTTTCCAATCCAGATAGTACAATCTGTGCTATCCGGCGGAAGCAAAACATTGATCTCTGCCAAAAGATCTTTCTTCATTCTAAAGTAGGCAATTCTAAAGCTCTACACCGGATACCCTGAAACAAAACTTATCCTAAAATATTGTTCATTATACGGTCTCTCTAAAACTACGCTAATAGAATCATCAAGGCCCTAACTAACACAATAAGAAATAACCAACAAGCCACTGAAGCCACTATCCAAACATTAGAAATTAAACCGAAAAGCGATTTAGCAAACGCTCGGCCGCGTTCGTTCCTTCGCTTTTTTTTAATTCGGAATTCGTGCTCACAACACCCGCATTGTATGCGCGTACGACCCTGGCACTTCCAAGAATGATTTCGTTGAGAGAACGAGACACAACTACGAAAACGACACCAGCAAGAAAGAGACAGGATATATTAATTTTATTTTTCTTTTGGTTAATCTCCAGGCCACATGTGGCGATTGTTCTTGGACCTTATGGTCATTCTTTCTGATGGCCCGTCTCTTTTATTTTGTCGTACGTTAAAGGATATGGTTACTGAACTTTCTGGGGTGTTATTTTAATTAATATGTTGTACCTCACTTGTTTATGTTCAGGTTAGATGTGATTTGTCTCTGAATATTCTGATGGTGAAGATACGAGATGGTTTATAGGTGACATTTATGGTTTTTATTCCAACACCAAGTATGGCATGTGAAGCAATTAGCCGCGGATTCGAGATGTCCCATTCATTGGAAATATTAAAATGGTCTTAGCGCCTGACGACATGTTTGGAATTTCATAGCTCTAGGTTTTGGTTCGTAGGATCAGGCAAAACAATAATGTAAATCGAGTTGTTGAATCAATAGTTGATCCTTCCCGTACTGATCCGTATGCGTTAACAATTATAAGTCAAGCTGTATTACAACAATTACAAGCTTTTGAAATCATTGAAATTCATAGAGAAACTGGTTACTTTCTGACATCTTAGATTCCGTTACCAAAAATTATGTTTCAAACAAAATAATATAAAAAATGCATATACATAATAGGAAAAGTTATCGTTGCCTAATCAATGGCAAAGCAGATGCATTTAAATTACAAGTCCATTCATCTTGCAATAATTCCCTCTAATTCTGTGGCAAAATACTTAGTCTTACTTCTTTAAATTCCTAAATACGTTTTCATAATATTACTTCTGAATCAGTACAATATTCAAGTATAAACCTAAACATTTGAACTCTTCGTATGAACGCTCTGTTGTCACTAACTGGCGGTTACCACATAACAGTTTAACTATGAATTATTACTCGTTCAAACTGAGCGGATGTTGTTTCGGTCTTCGGCATTTAACTTAACAACACCACAGTTATTTTGTGATTAATCATTATTATTAAACGTTTTTATTAATTACGCAGTTCCGGTCTAGATTGGGTTAGTCTGAATTTTGAGATGAAGAGGTCCTAGAATGTGCCTTGCGGCATCCGACCTTGTTTAAACCGAATTCAATCAATAACATATTAATTTTTACTTCAAATTTGCTGTCTTGAATATGTTCTTATTTTCCTAATTTTGATTGTGACTTTGAAAATACGAAACTGCAACAGTGGGTGAGTTTAACATCAATCCTAGTATCGAAACAAAAATATTTTGAAGAGATAGAGTAGGCCTTAGTCGCTTAGCCGGAAAAGACGATTAAGAATTACACGGAATTTGTTCTTATTGTCTTTATCATTTTAAAAACCCAATCCGATTATTCAAATCTTTAATTCGTCCAAACTATTAAAAATGTCAACGAAAAGTTCTCTTTTTCCTTTTAACAACCAAGAGCCTTTAAATTCAATCAAATATCAATCATGCGTATAACAACATAACATAAACTTTCTTAGCAGTACAACAAGCAATATTTATGATCCTCTCAAATCGCTATACAAAAACCATGTTTCTTTTTTTTCTACCATCCATTTGTCCCATACATTCAACTATACAAATTATAAATTCATACAATGTACTAGGCTCCCAAAAATGTGTAAGAGGTCGAGTCTTCAACGGTGATAAAGATCTGGGTCCCTTTCAACATGGCTAGTTATCGTCGCATCTGATTCATAGTATGGAAACTTTTTTGTAGACATGCCTTTTATATCTTGATCTATTTTATAAGCAAGTTCGGATAAGATTGGGATTAGTGTTGAATTAGCCTGTTGTATTCAAAGTATTTTAGTGATATCATTTTGTAGTTTGATGACAGTTTTATTGTCAGTTTCAAGACAGCCTTTGTACTAGACCTCGAAATGCTCAATCGTTTGAGTACACAACAAAGATTTAAATTGTCTTGATTTAGTGCAATCACAAATCACAATACAGCTTCACGTGGGAAGTTGGAAAATCATGCAATAGCTATGATTCAGAATAATTCAAGAATGTGATTGTTCTAAACTTGTGCGGATATTATTCAGGACCAACATTGCTTCATTATGCGTGGGGGACACTAACTCCCTTAGATAATTTAGCTCCCTCGATAAATTTTGAAGGAACCTAGTTAGCATTTTTAATCTTTGATGGCGTAGATGCATCAACCTCACACGTTTTCATTCCTATCAATCAGACTGTTATATTTTTGTCAACCAACGAAAACGATTTTTTCTCTTTACAACAAAACAAGTCACGTAGACTCATATATTATTGTAGGTATGTAACACTACCCAAAACATGTACTAAAGGATCACGTATCATAGAAAGCCGCCATAACTTTGTGAGTCAAACCCCACAAATCTTACTAGGTATTTACTTCGTTGCAAAATAGTGACATCATCACGATCGGCGTTCTGCGACCACCAGGGAAGCATAAGCCGTAAGCGTTAGGTGTCTTGCTTGATATGGACTCGGTAGTGTAAACATTTCGTGCAACTCCTAGCAGGTTGTGACTGCCTAGTACTTTCTGTGGGAGATTGTGCAACGAGTCGGCAGAAAATAAAAAGTAAACAAGACGTAACGTACACAATTGCTTTGCGGGGTAAGCAGAGACCTCCAACTGACTTTCATACACGGAATATTTTTCCAATCATTACATTTACTAATATACAGGAGGAGGAGCAAGTTTTTTGAAACTCTCGTAATCACGATATTATGACAAGTTATATCATCACCAGTGATCGGATAATCGGATGCATATTTACCTAAAGTTGAGGTGTTGGCTATTATAGAATGCACTTTTGTATCGAAAAAATCCCGGGATTCCCGGATCGACTTTAAGAGTTGTGATTATAGAATCGAATGTATTTTATTTACTAACGTTCAGGTGTTGGCTAATATGGAATGCACTTTCGTGTCGATCGCAAAAATCTCGCGACTCTGGAATTGATAAATTTAGTATTTTTTATCTACGTTGTAAAGTAGGTTGCCAAATTGGCATAGCACATAGCGACAAACAACTCGGTGTCTTGAATTTCGTAAAAAAATGTTTAGTGGGTAGGTATATATCAATTTTTATGTTAACACCGCAAAAGAAACCTTCATAAGAGGACTGATAAGTCATTTCCATACCATGTATGATGATTAGTTGTGCATTCCCGGATATTATGGAATTCCGGGATTTATGTTAATTTTTTTATTTATTAAGAAGCCACTTCCATACTTTCTTAGCCAAATATTAACTTTAGGTAAATATGCATCCGAATATCCGATCTCTAATCATCACTGCAATTTATCCTAAAAATTTCAATCTTACGGCGGCGAGCATTTTAACTGACTGTATTGCAATCAATAGCTTAGGATCGCTTAAGTTGTTTTAGAATAGCTTTGGCTAGAACAAACATGGTTCCTGCTATAAAAAAATACTTCACGCGTGCAAAGCCCCGCGCAAAAGCTAGAGTACCTAATAAGTAAACACAACCGGTTGTCAACATAAACAAATTAATTCCAGCCTTATTCCAACATACAGCGATAATTTTAACAGTTTTCCATAAAGGAGAGTACTCACCGAGAGCATTCGCGTATACAATGTAAAATTCGATGTTAAAAATAACATTGCAATAGCGCGAAGCTTTAGAATTGACGATCATTATGAAGACGTGCTCTTGTGTGGAGACCGCGAATCGGTAAATAGATTGTAGGTCAAGCTAAGTGAAGCGACGATTGTCGCTTGGTAAGGTCATCTGGTAGTAGGGCGATGAGAACAATGATCTTCGATTGGACAGGCCTATGTCTGGCCATCGACCGCTTTAACCTGGTGATGAGTGCGCCAGCTCATGCAACGTACTTTCTTACTGAAGAGCATTTGTTTTTGTCACCGTTTGAAGTCTAGCAGACATGTGTATTGTTGCGTAACGCGCTATATTCTACTATCTACTGTAACGTTCGAAGTTAACATGCTAAAAAGCGCACTGTAAGATTACTGCTCCCGGGTGAGTGAGTACTCCCCTTAATTCAAGTGTTCTCGCCAAAGTTATAGTAAAATAACTTGTTTAAGTTACAAAATCTGAATATCAATTGAAAGCAGACTTAGATTAAGATGCAGATAACGACATTGTATCGAAGAATAAGTACGAAAACTGCTGTAGAATTTTGAGATAAAATGTATCTTTATTTTATGCCTGTCGTGAATTTCTAATGCGTTAAATTCCGATGGCTGTAGTAAACTGTATACAAAATAGAGTTGTTTGAAGTCGATGATATATGAATTATCAACCAGACCTGTAGAACTAACCCGGAATTCATTTAATCGTTCCTAAAAGGTTTGGAAGGGGCTTGTGGCTAAGTAATAACAGCTAATAACAGCCGCACGGGTCGATAGATCAAGTTAAGCTACGCTTGCCGCGGTGTGTCCGTGGATGGGTGACTATCTTTACATACCAACACCCCTCCGTGCCTCGGAAAAGTCCCGGCAGTCATTCGTGGCTCTTTGTCAGTCGTTACGGGTCGTCAGAAGGCCGAAAGTCTGACAACCAATCTTACCAAGGGGTATACCCAGAAACTGGGTTGTGGAATTCAAATAGGCAGTCGTTCTATGTAAAATACTGGTATTCAGTTGCGTCCGGTTAGACTGGAAGCCGACCCCAACATAGTTGAGAAAAGTCTGGGTAGATGATGATCTGGTTCGAAGGACCGTTTCGTGCGATTTAATTTTAAACATTTATCACCGCCATCGGCAAATCGTTGTTGATTGCTGTCTGAATATTCAACTTTTGTGCAAACGTTTTAGGCTAAGCGTATGCTGAGATACAGGTGATGCAGGCTTACGCAGAGCAGGGCAGAGCAGATTTTGTAATGCATGAACGTACTGACAGCTGCGTACGCTGCGACGCAGACATGTGTCTGTCCTGCTCTGCGTCTCGTTGTAGAGCCGGCACAGATTTCTGCGTCACGTGTGCAGATCGTCACTTGTTTTTTACCACTGATTCATAATTTTGTTTCAATGACAGATTGTTTGTACTACTAACTAGTACGCGAATGTGTCTGTGTAGCTGCATCACCTGCCCTACCCTGTACTGTAATCTAATCTGTACTGTGCTGTGCTGCGTCACCTACGTCTCAGCATACGCTTACTTACTCATAGGTACAGCTCAATTCAAACTTAAGGCGGTTCAGAACATGAGGCGAGTCGCTGCGCAGTAACGAATTCATGTGTCAGCGGGGTGAGGGGTGGGGTACCGCGCAGCGAGTAGCGAACTTCCAAGCCGCCATTAAAATTAAATCGAACTATATCTAAGATTTTCCTCTCTGTTTTCCTGACTTGCATAGGCTTCAGTCAAATTATTCAAACTTTACTGCTATCGCCGTCGCCGTCGGATATCTATTCTAAACCGTATATGATTGGTGTTTGAAACTCTGTTCAATTCTCTGTACTGTAGAATTGTCTATTCACATCTTATACGCTGTATTAATTCGCCTTAGAGCCTGTCTAAATGATGGAAAACTTCTCTATATCAACGATTATTTTATTTATCAAGTTAAGGGGGAAGCGTCAGGGTGGCCCGTGAAATTCAAATTTTCTTACGTTTTTTGCATTTTGCAGGTCAGTGTCAGGTTTTATGTTGATTAAAATATGATTCGCGGTCGTAACAAATATGGTTTTACTCAATTATAATCATTACAATCAGCAATACAACTCCATAAGTTAGCAAAGGTGTCAAATGTCAGGATTTCATGAAATCGTGACATTTGACACCTTTATCTTCTTCTTAATCACTATTGCTGATTGTAATGATTATAATTGAGTAAAGCCATATTTGTTACGACCGCGAATCATATTTTAATCAACATAAAACCTGACACTGACCTGCAAAATGCAAAAAACGTAAGAAAATTTGAATTTCGCGGGCTACCCTGACGCTTCCCCCTTAACTGTAATAGTTGACTTAGTTATGCTGATGGTAAGGATTCTATCTGAACTGTATTGTCTAACTACAGGACAAAGGTTCCCGGGAGGCCTTTGCCCCACAGTGGGACAAAACTCTCCCTGTAACACACTTCTGTTTTAATAAGGGTTCAAAACTTAAGTTAAAATGTAACGTCACTTTATGAACGCCTACCATCCAAGGTGGGTACTGACCGGTATAATGTACCATTCTCAACAAGCATGTTACATTACGCCGTGTCCTAATATATCCATGTAACATGCTCGTTTCAAACTCTTTGCTCGTCAGCGCTCCAGATTCTAAACACAATAGCCAAGAATCGACGCGTGTGGCACGGGCGCTCGTGACAACTTGTCGTGGGCGTACTGACTGAACCGCGTAACACTCAAAGAGATTCGCCAAAAAACCGACATCGGGCCGAATGCTCGCTTTGTAACATGTTACATTACACCTCGTAACACCGGTCAGTACCCACATTCAAGATATATGCTCGATCTGGTAGATCCAGCTCCAACCCACAAACCATTGCAGGCATTCCTCCATTTAGGGAGAGGCTATATAGTCTTCGATAGGTCGAGTTGAATGACATTTCTCTACATTATTACAATACAAATCGATACAGAATATCAATATCGATAAATCAATCGACTCCTTATAAGATTTAGTTCTATTGTTACGGTTTCAAGTGACAGAAATTATTATGGAACATGCTGGCGCCGACCATGCCTGTTTTGTATTTAACTGGGTTGCAAATATGTCGATCTCCTTAAATTCATGTTTGCTCAGTGATTTAGGATTCAGTTTTATGGAAAATTGCAGCGTAAGTAATGTTGCTTGAAGATTTGGTGTCTGTACTATAGCGTTTTGTTTATCCCGAAACTCTTTCAGTCGTAATTTTATCCTCACTCAGCCTATTGCTGTCCACTGCTGGACATACGCCTCTCCCAGGCTGGGCCACAAAACTCTGCCCTCTACCTTCCACACCTAGTCTGTCCCAGCTAAGGTTACCATCTGACTGGCATTTTACAGTTAAGACAGGTGTGCGGCAGGCGCTGAGACAGGCATTTTTGTATTTCCCTAATAAATGCACATTGGAGTAAAGAAAGGAATCGCCTGACAATAGAGTCGGTAAAAGTGTTATTAATAGTAACCCAAGGAAATTTTGAAAACGTTTCATGTATAGATTTTTATATTTATATTTTAGAGAAAAAAGAACTTTAAAAAAAATTATGTCTTCGGAAAAATATCACTCAGTGTAGTAAGTTTGTTTTTTCTAAATTAGTTTAGTGGTCGTGAGAGGAGCTCGTGGCTAAGTAATAACAGCCGCACGGGTTTATTCATCCGGTTAAGCTATGCTTGCCGGGGTAGGTCTGTGGATGGGTGACCATCTTTACATAGGTACCGAGACTCCTCCGTGCCTCGGAAAGCACATTAAGCCTCTGACAACCAGTCTTACCAAGGGGTATCGTATTACCCAGTTACTGGGTTGTGGAGGTCAGATAGGCAGTCGCTCCATGCAAAATACTGGTATTCAGCTGCAACCGGTTAGCCGACCCCAACATAGTTGGGAAAAGGCTAGGCAGATTGATTTTGGTCGTAAATTATTCATACTTTTAATTTTGAATATTGAATAAATGTCTGTCTTTAAAACTACCTGTTGCGTTTTTATTTTTTAAGACTTACAGTTTTTTACAATAGACAGGCAGTTTTCTGAAAAATCAGGCATTCTGTACATCCTAGATAGGCATCCTCCCTTACATAGATGGTAACCCAAGTCCCAGCCATCTTTTTAAGATCGGTTCATCTAGCTGGGGGGCGTCCGACACTTCGCTTGCCGATACGCGGTCTCCACTGCAGGACTCGTCTGCTCCACCGGCCATCGGTCCTTCGACAAACATGGCCAGCCCACTGCTATTTCAGTTTGCTTACTCTGCACGTTATGTCGGTAATTCCGGTTCTTTTCCGGATAATTTCTTTCCTGATTTTTATCCTTCAAAGAAACGAAAAAGTATTAAAATGATTTATAAGTATGATCTAAAGCTATTTCGGGATTTAGTGGAAAATGATCTAGTTACGTAGTAAAAGGAAAAATACTAGTGTCAATCAATCTGCCTAGCCTTTTCCCAACCATATTGGGGTCGGCTTCCAGTCTAACCGGATGCAGCTGAATATCAGTATTTTACATGGAGCGACTGCCTATCTGACCTCCACAACCCAGTAACAGGGTAATACGATACCCCTTGGTAAGACTGGTTGTCAGACTTTCGGGCTTCTGACGACCCGTAACGACTGTCAAAGATCCACGAATGACAGCCGGGACCAACGGCTTAACCTGCTTTTCCAAGGCACGGAGGAGTCTCGGTATGTAGAAATGGTCACCCATCCACGGACCAACCCCGGCAAGCGTAGCTTAACCTGACAGATCGACCCGAGCGGCTGTTCCTCAGGAAAAATACGAGTGTAAATAATGTAAAATATTGTAATTCGATAAAGATAGACGGGCTTAGTTGAATAAAATGTGTTTGGCTCCATTTAGTACTAGGACTTTAGGAGGCTTGCAGCCGATTCTCTACAAGTAACAGAGGTGGCCTTATTCTCACGGTATAACAGCTAAGTAACTATTTTGAAAAATAACAGTATTTTCTTCGCAGTTCATTTCACACACAAAACCAAAACTCCACGCATAAAATATCCGGATACCATCCCAAACATTTACATCCACACAATACAAAGGAAACATCCTCCATCCATACACTACAATAAAGCGACCCACCGTCTACCCAAAAAGCGTCCTATTGTCCTAGTACCGGTACGGAAGGGGCGTGTCTAGGGGGCGGAGCGAAAGACCGAGACAGAAAGATGAGCCAGCTGTCAAAAGTTACGGGATACCAATGGATTCACCAACGATAGAATAGGAGAGAGAGATTCTTGTTTGTTCGACTCGTAAAGAGGATTTTTGTGTTCGTTGCCAATGTGTATTTTTGGTTTATTTTATCTTTAGTTATTCATTTGTTAGGTATGTTATGTGCCTATAGCATTATGCAATTACTTTTAAAATTACGTGTTGTGTTGTGTTATTTTTAACACCGATGGGATAGATTTATTTTAGAATTAGATCACGAAAAGGCACTGATAAGTATATTTTGGGGTCATTTTGTCGCATCCCTAATTCATAAAAAGTTGAATATTAGGAAAACATAAACTTCGTAGAGTTTTGTAGCACGCGTAGCACTTTGGCGTAGACCAGCGTAGCATCACCGTAGATTTTAATAGATTATCTCTGAATTTCGGGATGACCTGGAGGGTTACAGTGTAGGTGGTTAGGTGTATGTAGTTCGTAAATTAATTGCTGAGATTGATTGGAAAATTGTAAGTTACAATGACATAATTCTTCTCGACTACTACGACCGACTTTTCACCAGCGCTTTGCAAAGAAATTTGAAAAAATCTATGTCTATACTAATATTATAAAAAGGTGAAATTTGTTTGTATGTAGAGGATAATCTCCGGAACGATTAATTCTTTAAAAAACAGTGGCACTCCAGGAGTGCCGACAGAAGTGAAAACTTGAAAAAAAATCGGCACCGCGGTAATCAACGCTTTGAAGTCTTTTTGATAGTCAAAAGCTGGTGTCGTCACGGTGTCGCGAAATCAATGGTTTAGTCCCAACGCTCCTAAAGAGGTTTTCGCTTAAAAAATCTGTGGTAAAACGCTACATTATTCTTGAGTAGCTTTAGCCTATAAGCTATACATTACATTTATACCATACTTATAAATTTACTGAGCTGTCACAATTTTTGTCTAGCAAGTCAGAAAAAAATACTTCTTGAAACAGAATGCGCATGCGCTGCCTAAACTACCGAACGGATTTTCAAACAGTTTTCACCAATGGACGGAGTGATTCATGAGGAAGGTTTATAGGCTATTTAATATCACGCTATGACCCTTAGGAGCCGAGCAAAAAGGCAAAAGGTTGGCCCGGACGGGCGATGCGACGCGGTGGGACGGGGATCAAGGAACTTTTGTGGAAATGTGGCTGTTATTTTAGTATTTATTGTGTATCTTACGACTTTCACGCGAACGAAGTCACTTGTAGAAGCTAGTTTATCAGTAAAATTGTTTGATTTTTCAATCCTCGTCCATGCAGTGCAGTTTTATTGCTTAGAAATTTTTGAAGTGAAAACGTCTTTGGGCGCGTTGGGCATTTTTGAGATGGGAAAAAACAATTGAACTCGCGACACCGTTACCAACACCTCATTTTTGTAAACGCGATTGTGCTCTTTATTTATATTACGTTACGGATCAATATTCTATGCAAGTATGTTTACTTTAAAGATTTTGGAAATATTTTTTAAATTGTTCAAGTTCTCACTTCTGTCGGCACGTCCGGAGTGCCACTGATTTTTTATATTTTCCTTGCAAGGTCTAGGGTGGTGGTGGGTTGGTTGGGTCTGGTGGATATATGCTAGCCTCGTAAAGAGAACTTCCTTCAGGGTTGTGAACTCGGGTCTCCACGTAGTGTGACCTATCAATGATTTAGTAGGAACCTAGGTATCATCATCATCATTTCAGCCGAAAGACGTCCACTGCTGGACATAGGCCTCCCCCAAGCACCGCCACTTCGACCGGTTCTCTGCTTCCCGCATCCAGCGGATTCCTGCGGCCTTCACAAGGTTATCGGTCCACCTTCCAACTTCCTCGAAAATATTGTAAAAACCAATTATTTTTAAAAGAGTAACCGTGGAGTTTCTTGCCGGCTCTTCTCCATAGGAAGCGACCAATTGGAACCTTGCACCTAGCTTCTGACGTTTCATAAGTGCCCATGTAAATTAGATATTTTGATTTAGATTTTTTGCTTTTGGTACACTTACATTGTACATGCTAGGTCTTTCTGCAACAATGCCATGTTACTCAGTATCTCCTAAGGAAATATTAGGCCCCTAACCCACGGCGACTTTTTGTAACGATGCTGTCGCGCGTTTCGTAAACGCGCAACAGCATCACTACTAACGCGTGTTAGTCGCATTTGCAACGCGCTACAGAAGAGATGCCAACGCGCTACTAACGCGCTACAGCATCGCGACTGAATCGATTCGAACGCGCGACCGTGTCGGACGACATCGGGGAGAGAACGGAGGGAGGGTGGCACATGTTGTTACATGATTTCACGAAGTAATCTCTCTTAATGAAATGGGTGCATCCAATATTGACGCTGCTTTCGTTGCCTACGCTTCGGCTGCTTACGTAAAAGCAGCACCAAAGACAACGTGACTAATGTTGCCTCAACGGAGTCCATCTTGCAACTGTAGCGATCGCAGGTATTTTTGTGCCGTTACTGAATTGCATTTGCATCGCGACAGAAGCGCGGCAGTATCGCGTTTGCATCGCGACTGAATCTGGGCCAGTGGGCGAGGGCACACAGCTAGCGACCGCTTCGCGACTGTATCGATGCGGACGCGCGACAGCATCGCTACAAAAAGTCGCCGTGGGCGAGGGGCCTTAGCCGTAAAAATATCGCCACGTCTTTTTCAAAATCATTCATAAATAATACTATCGATTACTATAAACTACGCCTATTCTTGTAGGTACTTATATGAACCAACGCGGAAACATGAAAAATAAATTAAACAATATTTTAATTACAATTTTTATTATACCCATTACGTATTGAACCGTCTACGCGTCTGTCTGTTATGGGAGTCCGAGTTTTAATAAGTGTTAATAATTCAAACATGATGACAAATATTAAATAAAATATTTCTTATGCAGTGGAAAATAATTAAATGGCAATTTAATTATAGATACTTTTCCATAAATGCAATATTATATTTTCTAAGCTTTAGGTGATATACAATTATTTCTGTCAGTCTATTCCGTAAAAAAGTAAGTTCAAAAACTAAAACCCGACTTCTGAAAAATTACGCTCTAAAAAGTATGAAACAAGAATATATTTCAGACAGAAATCAAGACAGGTACAAAAAACATTTTTACGAAAAAAAAACAACCGACCTCCAAAAAAAAAACACGACAAAGTTAAAAATAACTTTAATTTCGGAAGTCGGTGTCTTGGGTTTTGTATTTTCGTTTTTTGCCACCGACTTCCGAAATTAAAGTTATTTTTCACTTTGTAGTGTTTTTTTTTGGAGGTGGGTTGTTTTTTTTTCGTAAAAAGTTTTTATTTTTCACTTTTTAGTTGTGGTACCTACCCCACACACATTCGAATACCATACTACCTGCTACCAGTGACAGAAACTTATCATATCACCTACATACTAAGTGGGAAAAAAATACGTATTTTGTAGCTAACTCAAAAACTATCCAAGCAAAGTTAATAAAATTTATATGGGACCAATTCGAGAGCACACCCTTTCAAACAAAAAAGAATTTTCAAAATCGGTCCACAATTGACAAAGAAATCGGTGGACATACTTAAAAAAAAAAACATACGCGATGAACATATAACCTCCTCCTTTTTGGAAGTCGGTTAAAAAATGGTTAAGGTAAAGCTGTCATGTGGTCGCATGCCATTGTAATTTTGTAGGTATACAGGCATGCGACCACGATTTTTTTTAGTTTATGAGTTTATGTCCTCTAGAAAGCGACATATTGCATTTAATGTGACGACACATAACCTATAACTAGTGGCCGATCAAGACACTTCCAATGATACCTCATTTGTCAAATTATGATGGGTAGTTTAGAAGTTATGAGGTAACAGATGAACATACATACACACCGGTCAAAATCATAACCCTCCTTTTTGCTTCGCCGTAGTCGGGTAAAAACTGAAATGAGCTTGAAGTAAGCTGTCAATCCTTAGCATCAGGTGGAATGACAGCTCACTTCTCGCTCACTTCACATTGAGATTTTTACAAAATAGACGGGCTAGAGAGTTTCATAGCTTTCTTGTTTTGAGTACATAGGTAAAAGTTCCTAGCATTGAACGGGCCTGAGAGCTTAGACTCTGCTAAATTACTGCCATTCCTCAATCCAGTCCTGCGGGGTAATTCGGCTGCCCCATTTCAAAACCTAATAAGGACTTAAAACGAAATTTTACAGGAGAGCGTAAAAACGTAAATAGGGTCAACCTTTAAAAAGTCCAGGTTTTGAAATAGTTCAAGTAACTTACTAGGTTTTAAAGTGGTCACGGAGCAGTGAATGAGGCACTTACTAGGTTTCGATGTTTAAATATATCTGCTTATAAGTGAATTTTCAACGCTGGTGTTTTTGTATTTGGTGGGGACTTATTAGATTAGCAAGATTATGCAATAAAACGAGTTTTTTAAAAAGTGTCCCTTACTAGGTTTTGAAATGGGGCAGCCGAATTGTGTACCTACCTAACACACTTACAGATAGAGATGCCACGAATACTCGCTATTATTCGGTATTCGGCATTACTCGATTTCTTTTTTGTTATTCGTCGATTACCGAATAATAGTGTCTTTTATTCGACATTCGGCAAATTGTTGTCTATATAAAAAAACTATGGTTAAAAATAATTAAACTTATATTAATCTTCAAAACAAAACACACTAAAGTATTACCATTAACATAAAAATTTCACTAAGAATCAGTCATGTTGAAGTTAATTTGTTAGGCTTTTTAATTATCTAATAATTTAATATTTAAAGTCCAAAAGGGCAGATTGTTTTTCTACACGATTGAGATCGATTTGGTTGCGCTTTTTTTCATAAATCAAACTTGCCTCAGAAAATAAATAAACTATTAAAATCTAATTACCTTTAAACGAGCAATTCTTGTATAATAATTTGAATCTCGGAAACGGCTCCAACGATTTTCATGAAATTTAGTATGCAGGGCGTTTCGGGGGCGATAAATGAATCTAGATAGGTTTCATTTTTAGAAAACGTCGTTCAAAAAAATAAACCGAGCAAAACATCCAGATATTGTATTATTACTTGAAAATAAATAAACGTATTATTATATTCCTTTTATATGTCGAGTAATAATGGTGAGTATTCGACTATTCGCCATAGGGAATGGCGATTAATCTGTATTCGACTATTCGCTATAACAACTACTCGCGGCATCTCTACTAACAGGCTTGTCCAGTCTGAAATGACGCGCCCCACTACCGCATTTTAGAAAGAAAGAAAGAAAAAAGATTTATTTATCACAGAAAAGATAGATTATTTTTCATTTATTCATTTTTTTACATATTAAATACATTTTTAAATATTTTTATAAAAATCATTAAAAAAACATTTAAAAATATAAAAAACAGTGGCCCATCGGCATCAGGAACAAGGTCCAAGCTGCCGGTGGTCAGGGCTCTAGAGAGAGGAACCTCCTCACTATGCGTGCAGTGTCTACGGAGTACTGCTTTCTGAATCAAGCCCTTGACCCAGCCGCGCAATGAGAGCCTCCTGAGGTGTTGGTCGAGGCTCTTCGCTATTAGGCCATTAACCGTAACGATTATCGGTACAATGATTGCAGAGTCCACGTCCCACATGTCGACAACCTCGTGTGATAAGTCAAGATACTTGATTTTTTTATCTTTTTCAGCTTTCACGAGATTCTCGTCATGAAGGACAGCGATATCAAAAATCACTGCACGGCGCTCTCGTCGATCTATCACCACAATATCAGGCTTATTGGCTACAATAGTCCTGTCAGTGATGATAGATCGATCCCAGTACAATGTGGCGTGACCATTCTCGAGAACTGGGTCGGGCACATACCTGTAGTATGGTACTTCAGATTCGACAAGGTTGTACTGCAAGGCAAGTTGCAGTACAACCTATAGATTATTTATTATTAATTGATTATTATTATAGATTTGTTTGTAGTTTATTTGTTTTACGCACACAGTAATGTGGTAATGCGGTTGTAGGGCGCGTTTCTTCACACTGGACAAGGAATAGCAATGGTTTTAATTTTGACAGTTCAACAACATTCATTGCGTTATGTACGTTGTTGAGAAGACAAATATTTCGAACACATGAAGCAATGGATTATAAATATCCTTCAAAATTATTCAGATTGCGATTGATAGTATGTTACGCAATTAGGGTGCTGAATTATACATACGCATAAACTAAGTACTTATGTGTACCATTTTACTCAGATTTTGGTAAATTTTTAATCAACATTCTTGTTATTTTTTGCTTTTTTGCGTCTTAGCTGTATCGCAATTGCTGAGGATTTTTAATTTATGTGACTGAATTATTCTGTATTGACAGGAATTAGTAGACAATGGTGCCGATTCCCTTGTTCACAAACTAAACTAAATTTAAGTTCAGTGCATCTTTTTCTTTCTATTTCATTAAGAAAAGGACAGAAGGTAAATTTTAGTTTAGTCCTGTCAAATTAATCAGCACTTGACGTAAATTGACGTAATTTTAGTTGGCAAGTTTTTAATCACGTCTAAACTTGTATAAAGACTGACAGGCGCTGAATAATTTGACAGGACTAAACTAAAATTTATCCTCTGTCCTTTTCTTAATGAAATAGAAAGAAAAAGATGCACTGAACTTAAGTTTAGTTTGTGAACAAGGGAATCGGTACCAGTACCTACCTACTTTAACTTATCTAATCATTAAAATTTAATAATGTATCAATCAATTGCCACAAGTTCCATATTTAGGCCACCTGTATACGTAATACTTGAACTATACGTAGATTGCATAATTTGCATACAACAACAACAATAATACTATCTAGAAAGTGCGCCACTACAGTTCATTCAACAAAACCAAGTAACGCTGACTAAGCAAAAAAAAAACTCTTCGCTGTCATGCGACCTTGGTACTTGACTTTGACATTTACATATCAGTAGCCAATCACTGGTCAATTTGATCGGAAAATTGACCACAATTGACCATATCTGTCTTCCCATGCGTGTTTATTTTGACCGAAATGTGACCGCAATATAAATATTTGATTCACACGAGGTATCGATGTCAACCATCTTAACAAAAAAGGCTAGCTAGACGATTTCGCACACTGTAATTATAATTTGAAAATCTGGTTGAAGAAATATCCGTGAGATTGACCTCGCTGATAATCTTTTAGGCTAATTTAGGCCAGAATTAAGTGAATATTTATCTGATAATAAAGCTAGAGGCAGGCAGCATTGACTTGCTAATGATTTGTCATAGGTTAGAATGTTGAACCGTGAGAAAACGTACATTGACATTTTGAACTTGTTACTACGAGCCAAATATGAGTTTAAAAATTCAAAAGTCATTTATTCAAACTAGGCTGACAATCAGCACTTTTCGAACGTCAAAATTACATAAGACAATCCTCCAAAACGCCCACCCTTCACCAGGCCCTTCACCCTTCAGTTCATCGGTAAAACACGGCAGTTATAAGAACACTTGGTTTCCCTACATGAGAGCTGTTTAATGCTAAGTTAACCTGTTGTTTATTTATCAAAGTCATTTTGTAAAAAACAAATAACTCAATAATTTTTTTTATTTTTTATTATTTGTTTTAATATCATCATCATCATCATCAGCCTATAGCAGTCCACTGCTGGACATAGGCCTCTCCAATTGCACGCCATTCAGCTCGATTCTCGGCAACTCTCATCCAGCTGCTACCAGCCACCCTTCGAAGATCGTCACTCCACCTAGCCTGAGGGCGTCCTACCTTACGTTTGCCAATTCGCGGTCTCCACTCAAGAACACGTATACCCCAACGGTCATCGGTTCTACGGCTGATATGGCCGGCCCACTGCCACTTCAGCTTGCTAATTCTGTGAGCTATGTCGATAACTTTGGTTCTCTGCCGGATCACTTCGTTCCGGATTCGATCCCTCAGAGAGACTCCAAGCATAGCCCGCTCCATGGCTCGCTGAGCAACCTTAAATTTATGGACCAGCCGTACCGTGAGTGTCCACGTTTCGGCTCCGTAAGTCATAACAGGCAGGACGCACTGATTGAAGACCTTCGTCTTTAGGCTCTGTGGAATACGCGACGAGAAGACTCGACGAAGTTTGCCAAACGCTGCCCAGCCCAGCTGAATTCTTCTGTTAGCCTCCCTCTCAAAGTTGTTCTTACCAAACTGCAGAGTTTGCCCGAGGTAAACGTATTCTCGAACAACCTCGAGAGCACCGCCATTGACAGCAATCGGCCCCGGAGTGACGTGTTCGTTGAACATAACCTGGGTTTTGTCCAAGTTCATCCGGAGACCAATGCGCACAGAAGAATTAACTAGGCCGTCCAGCATCTGCTGCAAGTCATGCAGCGATTCGGCCAGTATGACGATGTCATCTGCAAATCTCAAGTGTGAGATGTATTCGCCGTTGATGTTAATGCCACGCCCTTCCCAGTTCAGCGTCTTAAACACATCCTCCAATGCGTTAGAGAACAATTTTGGGGATATGACATCCCCTTGTCTCACCCCTCGACGCAGGGGGATATGTTCAGTACGCTGATCCTGAATTTGGACGGTCATTGTCGCGTTTTCATAAAGACATCTCAGCACTTGGATGTATCGCCAGTCGACTTGGCATCGCTGCAGAGACTCCAAAACAGACCAGGTCTCAACAGAGTCAAAAGCCTTCTCATAGTCCACAAACGCAAGACACAGTGGCCGATTATACTCATCGGACTTCTGTATAATTTGCCGCACTGTGTGAATGTGGTCTATGGTGCTGTATCCTCCTCGAAACCCAGCCTGCTCCGGTGGCTGAAACTCGTCGAGTCTTCTCGCTAGACGATTCGTAACGACTCTTGAAAACAACTTATATACGTGGCTAAGGAGCGAAATGGGTCTGTAATTCTTTAAAAGAGTCTTGTCACCTTTCTTAAAGAAGAGAACGACCACACTCTCTCGCCACGCTTCTGGAGTTCTCCCAGAGAACAGGACAGAGTTGAAGAGCTCCCGAAGCTCTTTCAGTACAGGACTTCCTCCAGCTTTCAGGAGCTCGGTCGTTATCCCGTCCTCACCAGGAGCTTTTCCATTTTTAAGCTGTTTAAGAGCCGCCTCGATTTCGTCTTGGCTGACTTCTGGCAGGTCTTCCGTGAAATGGCGAGTTAAGGTGGCTCTGGAATCCTCATTTTCGGGATCAGGTCGAGATGCGTGCGATGCGTACAACTGGCCGTAGAAGTTTTCTACTTCCAAAAGGATCTCCGGCTTCGAAACGACGATATCCCCACTGGGTTTGGTCAACTTCGTCAGGTGGCTCCTCCCTAGTAACTGGACGAACACCTTCGACCCCCGATTTTGCTCAATCGCTTTCTCTATAGAGCGCGTATTGGAGCGTCGGAGGTCGCGTCGTACCAGTGTTCTTATGTTGATGTTGAGTGCCCGTTGTTCTGACGAAGTGATAGGTGGGTTTTCACGTCGTTCCGTCATAAGCTCTAGAGTCTCCTTTGAAAGTTTTGACTTCTTGCCCGTACGCCGCATTTTACAAAAACGCGTGCCTTCCTCCCTGAGGATTTCCGCCACTTGGTCGAGTGCCTGGTCAACGTCATTTGTGGTTTCCACGGCAGCAAATCGGTTCTCCAAGTTTGATTGGAACGCTTCAGATCCCAGCATGGTTTGGAGCATGTTTGGACGGAGCCTAGACCTCATCAAACGAGTTCGCTCGAGCTTAAAGTTGATATTCAGAGAGCCTCGGACAAGTCTGTGATCACTGCCGGTGTTGAACCTGTTGATCACCGAGACGTCCCTGAATATATGTTTCTTATCTGCTATGATGAAGTCTATCTCATTTTTCGTCATAGTATCGGGGCTTCGCCACGTCCACTTCCTTTGGAGCTGTTTCTTAAAGAAGGAGTTCATCATGAAAAGCCCCTCCTTCTCTAGGAAGTTGACAAGCATTTGCCCCCTATGATTTCTGCTGCCAAACCCATAAGATCCTACTACCGATTCGCTGCAATTCTGTACTCCCACTTTAGCATTAAAATCCCCCATGAGAACATTGTAGTGGGCCTTAGTGGTGGAATGCAAGGCCTTGGAGATATCTTCAAACATTTCCTCCACTTCGTCATCCGAGTGTGCCGAGGTCGGTGCGTAAACCTGAATAACCTTGAGGCTATACCTCTTGGTTAACTTCACTACAAGGTACGCTACCCTGTTCGAGACACTGGAGACTTCTACAACGTTGTCACAAAGGGATTTGTTTACCAGGAACCCGACTCCGCCTTGGGATAGTTGGTCTCCCTCTCGAAAATACAAAAGGTGGCCCGATTCAAGGGTTATTGTGTCCTCTCCCTCTCTTCGGACTTCACTTAAGCCAAGAATATGCCACTTTATTTTTCCGAGCTCTTCTTCTAGCTGCACTAGGTGTTCGTCGAGCCGTAACGTGCGTCCGTTGTACGTTGCCAAGGTCAGTTGGGTTTGGCGGCCATTCGTAACCCGGGGATTCTTCGCACCCCCTACCTTACCGTTACCGTGATTGCCGCCAAAATCAGGAATAGCAAGGCGGCCGGGAACTGGAGGCCGTGGTTGAATTTGACTTGCCATTTGGAGGGTTTGCCCATAATCGCCACGCTGGGCATGCGGGTTGGCGATCGCAGATCGCAGCTTCTCGCACTAGTGACGCTGCTGCCCGTCACTAGTCTGCACCATTTAGCTGCGAAATTTTATTTAGAATGGTTATACCGCCATTTGTCGGTTGTCAGAGCCTCGTTAGTTATTCAGCAGGGTGCACCACGAGCAGGTGAGGTTGACTTGGGGCACTGAGATGGTAGTGTGCCCCCTTACACCCCGTTTTAATATATTTATTAATAAATTATATAATTATTACAATATTATATTTTTTTTTTTTTTTTTAATCTTCAATATTTCGTAATTGCACCTACCACTGTTTGTCTCTGCATCACCCAAAGGTTGACTGGTAGAAAATGCCTATGGCATTAAGTCCGACTCTGTACATTTCTATGCTTGAGGCATGGTATTAAATAAATAAATAATTTAGCTGTTAAAACTTATCAAAAGTAAAGTAAGTAAGCAAGTAAAGTTCGGCAATGCTTCAGCAACTATTCAGGTGAAACATTTATCCATGGGCGGCATTCAGAATTGATTACCTACTAACCATAACAGCAAGTTTATCTACCCCCTGTATTATCAAAAATTGCATTTACTATACAGCAATTTGTAAGCTACGCAAATATTTGACCCAACATTTGTACCACTACCTAAAGGTGCATTCACACTTGTCTCCAAAAGTCTAGGTCAAGTTTTGATAACTTATCAGACTTCTGTTACATACAAAAAGGTTGCTACATCAGCGTCTACGACTGAAGAATGCTTATTATTTGCTTGATAAGAACGGTATTCTCGGTGGCGCTAAGAAATGCTTACATAGGTCTATTCTAGGTCAAACCAAGATTAGGCTTGGCAAAACAAATTTAATGTAGGTTTGTTTGTATTTTTTTTTTCCTTGGGCGTCTCGTAGTTGACCTCTGAGATCATGACTACTTAACCGGGCTTTCCTGTGGGTGCCTTAAGCTACTACACTTAAAACCTCCAGCCAGGGGTTATTCAACTATGCTAATTAAAACTAGGTGAACGCTTGCTAAGGGCACCCCCTGTGGGGTACGAACCTCGACTTATTTGGATCATGATTATTAGCCGGGGAATTTAAAGCTATGTGCTCAGCTGCAACAACTGCTGGCACCTCGTTATCGAGCAAGGGTCGGGGGGGAGTATCATTTACTCGGGGACGCGGTCGCGATCGCAAAGGACCTCGGCGGCGAGATCGAAATGACGGGAGGTGTCTGTTTTTGTACACTGTGCTGGTTTCCCTACTGCTCTCCTGGAAGAGGGTAATGGGGTCGTCAGGGTCGGTAAGGAGTCGCTTAGGGCGGCGAGTTCGATTGATACTAGAGGGAGTGTAACTAGCGGCCTCGACAACTAGAAGGTTGCGATGTTTGGCGGCAGTATCGAAGTAACGCTTGGAAGAGCGTTTGAGAAATTGGTGGATGGTCATTTTTGGGTCGAGATGGAGGATCTCATTCCTAACAAACCAGGGGGCTCCTGAGGCCTTTCGAAAGCAATGGTTCTGTAATGTCTGCATCTTATGGATGTGACTGGGTGTATTTTATAGTCTGACTGGTTTTAACATTCCTTCATTGTTTCTTTTTTTTTAATCGTCTCAAACTGCACCTGCCATCTTATCTCTTCACCACCCTTGGTTGACTGGTTGGGAATGTCTAAAAGTGACTGACCGGTGTTACGGGCCGTAGTGTACCTTTCGCAGCGAGCATGCTACGTTACGCCGTGTCCTAAAATCCGTGTAACATGCTCGTTTCGAACTCTGCTCACCCGCGCTCCAGATTCTAAACACAATAGCCAAGAATCGACGTCGTGCGCTTGTGACGACTTGTCGCGGGTACTGACTGAACCGCGTAATACTCAAAGGGATTCGCCAAAAAACTGCAAGCGGGCGGAGCACTCGAAACGAGCAGCGAGCTGCTCGCGTATTCGTGCTCGTTTCCATGTACTGACTGCACGAATCCTCGCTTTTTAAAATGTTATATTACACCCCGTAATACCGGTCGGTACCGACCTTAAGACATTAAGTCCGTACCTTATCGTGTGTGAGAAGTTTGAATAAATAAATAAAGTTTTGAAGCTGGCGCCTGTTTGAATTCCGACACAAATTAAATAAATTTGGGAGCTGCTTAAATACTTATCCAAAGTAAGGGTTTCTGGAACCACGTAGCAGTAACTATTCTTGCAATAACAGTGGACTATGGAAACAAATAAAAGAAAACACTAATGCTGTGGCCGCATCTGCGTCTATCGTGATTAAGCTTCGCACAATGAAACGATACACCAACCATTATCGGCTATCGTCGCGATAGTTCGGGCTGCGTAGCACTTATCGCCCGGGTACACGGGTTTTAGAGCGCTAACGCTAATGTGACCACCGCATTAGCGCGATAGCTTTTTGCGAGCAATACATACGAAGCTTCAGCACGCATTGCTTCGTCACGATAGACGCAGATGCGGCCGCAGCATTACGGTAAAAGGACGCAACGTCAGGAAATCTGACAGACTGACATCACTTAATGACTTGATCGTTGAGTGTTGGACACTCAACGATCAAGTCATTAAGTGTGGTCACTAATGTGGACACATTGTCATATCATAGTGTTTACTTCACAGTACTTGATTGCATATTATGGAACCAGATGCAAATATAGCTTCTAGGTAAGAGGAACAGGGTGTAAAGTTCACACATCCTCTATAGAAAAGGGAGGATCCTCCGACCAAACGGGTGTCGTGTCTGACGGGCAACTACCCGACCATTGATGTCGGATATGTTGATCGCGCGGTAAACCTTGCTTGCGCGATATTGGATTTTGTGTGACGTCATGTCTTTGATGCGTAGGTTGTATGTGGCGATGTCTTTCCCGCAAAAATAGGTTTTAGGGTTGCCGCCCTCAACTCAACATCATCATTTGCCTACCCGGGTCGGCCAGGGTCGGCTGCCAGTCAAAACGGATGCAGCAGAATACCTTCTGTCCTAATGATTGAGATTTTTCATGAAAAGGAGCTCTTGAGATAGTTCCTGGCTATAAAGTTTTAATATAAGAAGAAAAAAATCCTTCAGCCCGTCCCATCCTTGATGTCCTCCCTCCGGTTGACGCCCTAAGCCGAGGTTCGTACCCCACAGGGGGTGCCCTTAGCGAGCGTTCACCTAGTTTTAATTAGCATAGTTAAATAACCCCTGGCTGGAGGTTTTAAGTGTAGTAGCTTAAGACACCCACAGCCCGGTTAAGTAGTCATGATCTCAGAGGTCAACTACGAGATGCCCTACCTAAAAAAAAATAAAAAAAATATATAAGAAAACAAGTAAACCGACATTAACGTTCAAATTATTTGACCTTTCAACTTAATTTGTTACCAATCAAAAAAATGGTCTCAGTTTGACCCGCTTACACTAACTCGACGTTCAACTTCATGCAACACATAATACCGATAACAAATGGTAATCAGTAGCCAAAACTTGACGTTATCGAAATAAAAAATAACGAGGCGTATCCTTATTTCGTTCAATAATAAGCAATTTCACCTCCGAAATTACAATATGTAAATTAACTTTGTCAACTCCATTTTTTTTCCGAAAGCAATGTTGCCAATAATCATATTGTTTGTTAATAATGATCATTGGCAACACTGATTTTACAAGAGTAGAATTCAAGGCGTACCGAATTAAAAATATTCGCTTATTAATTTTGAAAAATGGTTATAATAATTATTGTTTTTAATTAAGGAAGTCCACTTAAATTCCAAATTGGTGAAGATGGTTGAAGGAAAAACATTTCAGCATTGGTTCCAGTTTCTTTGTAATGAGACTTTAAAAAGGAGGAAATTCTCAATTCGACTATGTTTTTCTCTTTGTATTTTTGTTACGCGATTACTCCGCCAGTTATAAATTGATAAGTCATATTTCAGAAGTCCCATTTAAAGGAAATGTCTGCTTTTTGTAGGGACGTTGGTTTTTTATTCCGAGAAAAATCTAACCAGCATCAAACTACATCTAAATAAAAACGACAAAATATGGAACTAGGAACCACTGAAATAATATTTTTAGACCTTCCATTTAAGAGAAAAATTATAAACTATTTAAAGTACAAACATTTTATTTGTTGATAGCAACTATGACAAATATGATATAAATTGACACATGGTACTGTCATTACTGTCAATCAATTAACAGTTATGACAGTAACATGTGTCAATTTTTACAAGTTTACTATTTTATGGGGTGTGTTCACTATATTATCCTAGATAATTAGAAAGGTTTGTTCGTTTTAGGAGTAAATTCTTACTAAAATAAAAAATGTTTTTTTTTTTAAATTGGAGGTTTTTAAAAATGTGTGATTTAGTTAGAACCACCAGTTTTTGGAGTGTCTATCCAAATATATTTAACTTATCCTGGTTAGAATGATTGAATAATAAAAAAAACATTTAAGGACATATCCTTTTATTAACTTTGCTTGGGTAGTTTTTGAGTTAGCTTCAATAATACGTATTTTTTCCAACTTATTATGTGGATGATATGATAAGTTCCTGTCACAGTTATTTACATAGCAGGTAGTGGTATTCGAATTTGTATGGGGTAGGTACCACAACTTAAAAGTTAAAAATAAAAACTTTTTACAAAAAAAAAACAACCGACTTCCAAAAAAAACAGTCTACAAAGTGAAAAAAGAACCGACCTCCAAAAAAAACACTACAAAGTGAAAAATAACTTTAATTTCAGAAGTCAGTGGCAAAAAACGAAAATACAAAATACAAGACACGTCGGTTGTTTTTTTTTTTTGTAAAAAGTTTTTATTTAAAACCTGCTACCAGTGACAGAAACTCATCATATCATCTACATACTAAGTGAGAAAAAAATACGTATTTTGTAGCTAACTCAAAAACTATCCATGCAAAGTTAATAAAATTTATATGAAACCAATTCGAGAGCACACCCTTTCAAACAAAAAAAGAATTTTCAAAATCGGTCCACAATTGACGGAGAAATCGGTGGACATACATAAAAAAAAAAACAAACATACGCGACGAACATAATTATAACCTCCTCCTTTTTGGAAGTCGGTTAAAAATAACCTTAATCTCGGAAGTCGGTAGCATAAAACAAAAATTCAAAACCAAAGACATCGACTTCCGACTTTGTAATGTTTTTTTTGGAAGTCGGTTGTTTTTTTGTAAGGAACTCTTCATTCACAACCATGCCCAAGGGGCGCCGACTTTTAGAAAACCTCGTGGGTGCTCATACTCATAAACCTACTCATATTTTAGCACCCCGTTCTAAAAGGAAATAACGCAACCAACGTAATAACGTAAGTAGTGTCAGCGAGTAATCGGTCGAAGCCGATTAATTGATCAGTTTTGATGTCTATGTTCAAGGGTGCGCCGCACCCACGTACCTCTCGTGGGTGCTGGAACTCCCGAGCACACGCGGAATCAGCGCCCCTGACCATGCCCTGTCTTGGATTGTCGGTCTCTTATCGACAAGTTTTCGAACGCTGTTGCGGCCTTTCAGAAGCCCGGAGCGGGGCGTGTCAAACTCTTACTGACTAAACCCCACCCGTGTTCCTTCGGTTGCCCTGTTGCCGGGGGCCACGATGTCCCTATCGATTTTCTTCGAACCTCCGGCAGGAATTGGCCTTAGCGGACCCCGTCAATTCTGCTGACAGCTCTTTGAGGCGCGCGTGGAACACAACGCGCCATCGACCTTGGTCCTTATCGGACGGCGAGCTACCCATTGCTCACCGTCCGCAATCCCGCGCCTACGGTGGCCGGAAATCGGCTCGCGATTCCCGCCCCGGGCGTCTCCTCCTGCGGCGGTTAGGGGCGTGAGGGCGCAAACTTTGCCTCTCCCTCACGCGTTCCGCCTCCTCCTTCGCGAGCATAAATCGAGTCTAAAATCATTATCTACCTAGCCTTTTCCCAACCATGTTGGGGTCGGCTTCCAGTCTATCCGGATGCAACTGAATACCAGTATTTTACATGGAGCGACTGCCTATCTGATCTCCACAACCCAGTTACTAGGTAACACGATATCCCTTGTTAAGACTGGTTGTCAGACTTTTGGGCTTCTAACTACCCGTAACGACTGTCAAAGATCTACAAATGACAGCCGGGACCAACGGCTTAACGTTCTTTCCGAGGCACGGAGGGTGCTTGGTATGTAAAGATGGTCACCTATCCACGGACGAAGAGCAGTGGTGGCCCAGTGGTAACGGCAGCGACTTACGAGTTGTAGGTCGTAGGTTCGAACCCAGACAGGCGCTTTACTTTGTGTAAATTATTTCATCACCACTGCTCTCAAAACGGTGAAGGAAAACATCGTGAGGAAACCGGCATGTCCTAGAACCGAAAATTCGAAGACATGTGACATCTACCAACCCGCACTGGGCCCGCGTGGTAGATTACGGCCCACTCCCTCTCTCAGAGGCCTGTGTCCCAGCAGTGAGAACATTTATAGGCTGATGATGATGATGATCCACGGACCAACCACGGCAAGCATAGCTTAACCTGATGGATCGACCTGTGCGGCTTTTATTACTTAGCCACAAGCTCCTCCAATTAACCTAACGTAACATTTAATATTTTTTCTCGATATCCGGAAAGTAGGTTCTCAAATACCAAAGTCCTTTCGAGAATTTTAATCAACGAAGATCTTCAGTTTCTCCTATCAATTAATTTTAAACACCACTTTAACTATAGAAAGCAACAAAATACCTAATTTGCATCTATTCATATTAGTTTTACCTTTCCTTCAAATAATTCGCGTTATTCGAATGCACAGTCGTTATTCCAAATTACTAAAAAATCCCTTTCTCGATGCAGCCGATTATAATCGATTAATTTATGCCTAATATTCGAGTTGTCGATGTTATCGAGTGAAACCAGTTAGCGACCCGATCTTTAGGGCCCGGTTAGATGTCATGTCATATAGTACTTAAATATGTATGTTTGTTATATTTATGTTTACATGTCGCGAACAACAATAACGACTGTTTTGGTATAAAAATGTCGTTTTAAAAGATAGCAAACTGGTTTGTACATATTATTTGTTAAATAATGCGTGTTGTTTTAAATGTTTTATTATTTTCTTTCGCAGTAGGTTTTGTGGTTATTTCTCACTCCAGTTTTAATTATTCTAGATCCTCTTTAGAGATAGAGGCACGTAATAGTGACTGGTTTGATAACTCCTACTATTTTCGTAAATACTGCCTCGTTAGTCTAATGGTTGCTACTACTGAGCATGAGGTCTTGGGTTCGATTCCCGGGTCGGGCAAAGTGTTATTGGGTTTTCCATCTGGAATTACTCAGTAGCAGACCGGGGTTTGAATTTGTGCCCGGTTGATGGCAATTGGCTCGCCCCCTATTACATGGGACTTAAACATAACTAGCGAAATGTGGGTGTACTATTGGTACGCTGCTGCCTAACCCTTCGGGGATTACAGGCGTGATGTTATGTTACTATTTTCGTAAATATTTAACTTATAAACCTCTACGTAATGGTCAAGTTTCTTTCGTAGTAACAATGTTCGTGATTGATCTATTTGGTGATTGGAACTTTTACTAACAATATCCACATTCCAAATTCAAACCACTTTTAAACCCTAGGGATTAAAAACCAATTTTAGTCCCTGTTTACGAAAAATAAACTAGCTCTTTTTGAATAAATGTGATAAAAAAATACTGCTGGGAAACGACATATGTTTTAGGTGAGAAAAATCACTATTTACGGCAGAGAGCAATGAAACGCACGCCAAACGTGCTTCAAGCAATAAGTTTCCAGTATAAGCTGATCTCTTAGTACGGAAATCATATTATACAATGCGAGATTAGCTTATGCTGGAAATGTTTAGCTTGATATGTAGCCGTGTGTACTTACATGTAACAGTAACAACTTAACTTTAAATATTTCCACAATCGAGATCCCTTAAAGTTAAGTTACAACATTTGGACTTGTCTTCGTAAAAAAACGTCAAAAAAAGTTGAAACTTTGATCTTCAGTATCTCCGTAGCCGGTAGGTTTCAGTACAAAAAAAAAAATCACAATAACGAAAATAATAAGCGCAGTGATATCCTAGTGGTGTAACCGTCGGACTGCCAAGTCATAGGTCTCGAGTTCCAACCCAAGGCACGCACATCAGACTTTTCGGATTCATGTGCGTATTGTATAATTATCACTTACTTACTTCCAAAACGGTGAAGGAAAACATCGTGAGGAAACCGACATGCCTGAGAGATATTTCTCGACGGCATGTGGAGTCAGAGGCCCATGGGCTGCTTTAAAACTCTGACACCAAGTTACTCACTAACCACACGAAAAGAATCTGAATCATTTGGAAGGCTAATCCATTGCTTCATAAGTTCGAAAAATTCGTATGCTATACAACATAAATAACGCAATGAATGTTGTTGAACTGTCAAAATGAAACGGATTGTGATTAATCGTGTGTTACGCAATTAAGGTACTGCCGTTATAAGTAGTGTCCATGAAATAATTTCCTATTTAACTCAACCCTGATCCTAAGCCTAACAAACAATCAATATAAACCAACCTCCATTGTTTAATAAAAGATTTAATCAACCGATTCTCGATTGGAGCAAATCGATTCTAATCTCACTAAATCTGCCTAAACGGGACTTCATTCCTTGGTTGCGATACAAGCAATTGATTTTAATTCGATCGTAAACACCATCACATAATCGATTCGAGTGCTTCGTCTGACAGAGCCCGACCGTCAGTGTGTTCTTGCCCGTTTTATTCGATAAAATGAATATTCATAAAGTTTTTTATAGTTGTATCGATTTGAATATTCGAATAGACAATGTTTTGTTGGACGTTCCTACGATTGTTGCCGAATTACGTACCATTCTTAATTTGAACTGCGTTCTATTTTGAAATGTTGATAATATAGCATAATCAGCCCATATAATGTTCCTACTGCTGGGACACAGGACTCCTCTCTTCGAGAGGGAGTGGGCTGTAATCTAACACGCGGGCCCGGTGCGGGTTGGTAGATGTCACCTGTCTTCAAATTTTTGGTTCTAGGGGATGCCAGTTTCCTCACGATATTTTCCTTCACCGTTTTGAGAGCAGTGGTGATGAAATGATTTATTCAAAGTAAAGCGCCGGATAGATTACAGCTCAGTCCTTCTCGAAGAGAGGAGGCCTGTGTCCCAGCAGTGGGAACATTATAGACAGATTAACGCTGATATAATTATTTTAAACTACTACGATCCTTCGTGGTTCAGTCATCCTCAATCACACACACCACTAACATGAACCATCACATTATCGACAATTTAACAAAAATACTCAGCAATCGTGATAATCAATGCTTGTTCTTTCTCTATATTAGTAGGAGCCTTTGCCCTCCTGTTACGATTATTTATTATAAAATATTTTTTTACAATTTATGGTTCCAGCTACCGGTCCTCTACCCCACTGGGCATATAGCGCGAAGGAATTGTCTATGCTTCCAATTAACCTTCTTCTTGGGCCATAATGTCAACAATAAAAACTATTTTAATCGGCAATAAAAATATTCTCTTCCATATTTAAATCCTTATAATTGGTTAAAACAAAATCTTTGTTGCTGCTATGAAAACAATTCTCATTCCAAATTCGACTTAAGTCCATTCAAATAAGGAACACCAAATATTTTCTTGAGTACCGAATTTTAAGATTTTACCAATGTTATAAATACGGTTAAATCGAAGGATTTTCAACTCTATTTTCTTTCAATCAAAAGGAAATAGGACGCAAAATATAAGATGGTAGCAAATGGAAAAGCAGTTTGACGTTTCCGTAGAAGCGTTTACCCCCTGTTGTGAGGAGGCAAAGGCCACGACAGTGGGCTGACCATGGTGTCCATAAAATTTAGGACATAACGATTATTTTGGCTGTTAGAGCGTATTTAATAATCGATTAAATCAAGAACATTAATATTAGAATGTAAATTATGGTGAGATCAGCTGTCAATTTTATTTTTGTCGTTGATCAATCTTTTCTAAACGATCGAACGCATCAATCCGAAGAAACTCTGAGGGAACTTCAGACAGTTTCGATGCTAATTACATTTGTAGATAATCTAAGTTTTTTTTTTTAAGTTTCTATCTCGGATATGATCTTGTCTTGTTAATTTAGTCCTTCGATAATTTAAAAAACTATCATAAGTACCTATTATACGTACCTAATATTATTATTTGTGGCTTGTGCAGCCAATTTTCCCTGCAACTATGGTTCCCAACAGTAGTAGTAGCAGTAGTGGTAGGCAGATTGACTTGATTAACCTTCCTATAACAGCTAATTAAGACCGTTCATCTAAAAAGTTGCCAACGTCGCAAATAGCTGTCAAATATTTACCTGTTTTGATTAATTTAGCAATATTACTAAGAAATAAGAAATATGGCTAACTATACTCCGTTTGAAATAAGATTAGACATTGAACTAAACCTTTTTTACAGTCCGTTCAACCGATTTTGACTTCTATTGCGATGGCGGCATGACAAATGACAGCTGCAGTAAACAATTGGTTTGTAACCACTTTTTTGCTTTTAATGCCATCCTTATGCCTACGGTATAGAAGTCAAAATCGGTTGAATAGACTGTAAAAAAGGTTTGTTTAAATGTCTAATCTTATTTCAAACGGAGTATAGTACCTAAACTAGAATATTAATAATGAATTGCAATTATCACACTGAATTTGATGTTGTAACCGTTTTAGGTGTAAAAAAAGGCATTTGGAAAGTTTCCAAATACTTTTTTTACATCTAAAACTAAATATTCGGTGTTACGATATTAATTATTGAATTTCATAATAAATATTTTAGTTCACTAGTTAGCCATACTTCTTATTTCCATACAGTAACATTGCCAAATTAATCAAAACAGCAAAATATTTGACAGCTATTTGCAGTGAACGCAAATAAAACAGCTATTTGCGACGTAGCCCACTTTCTGTATAAACGCTCTCTACCGAAACAAAAACAGAAGCAACTCAAATTCCATTTTCAAATCTCCCAGGTATTCAGTCTGTATTTTATGATGACGTTGGCCACCCTGTCGTTTCGTTTCACGCAGTGAGGTTACGCTACTGTTCAACCCCCTGTTGATAGGAACACACTTGGCTCATAATATTTTATTTTTACGCTAATGACCGCCCGTGACTCCGCTTGCGTTTAAACTGTTTACTTAATGCATTTATGTGTTTTTGATGAAAATGAGAGCTTTACTCACAAATTGGTAGTGGTAATTATATTAAAACGAGGTTGTTGTTTGTTGGAATTGTTAAGAGAAATGGTAATTTTACTTTCGAGTACCGAAGCAATTTTTATTTTACTTAACATGTTAATTGATCATGTTATTGTTAAAAAAGATACACCATTTAATTTTAATTAAATTCGTTGAAAGCATTTTCACACTAAACCCTTAAATAATTACAAAAATTGGTCTCTCAACCACTCAACCAGGTATAATATCTACTTTAAAGTTAAACCACTTGATTTCTACTTGACTGCAAAGGGACGGACAGACATCGTTTATTTTATAATACGTATTACCTAAAAAAAGGTTCCATTCCAAATCTAGTAGCGTGGAATAGAACGTAAATTCGAAAAGAGGTTCTTAATTTTTTCTTCTCTTTTTGAGAGGTTGTTTATGGTTAGATTAAGCCAGTATCTTATGAATTATGTTTTGTTTATATAAACAGTCAATAATTTAACACATCTTTATTTACCTCTATGAGAATCAGCAACTTTGTTTTAGTTAGGTATAATGTACCAAACAATATCAAATTCAAACTTTATGGCGCTGGTTCAAAATTTTCTTATCTTTAACATTTTCCAATCTCCTTAGTACCTACCTAATCAATTGTCATTCGACTAGGAGTCATTATTAGGCTTATTATTTAACTTTTTCCTCAATTATTATGTCGTAGAACTACGATCGTCAATGGACATTAAAGTGCACCGAAAATTCTAGTGCACACGGAAGCCATAGCTAGCACAGCTGATGACTGTAAAACCTACCAACTGAGAACTTCTAAATAAATCAAACAAAAACTATTGCAAGTAGGTACTCAAGTATCTATTCACATGACCAGAAGCAACAGATTATCAACGAATACAGATGAGGTTCTACAAAAAAGGCTCGTTCACAATTATGTCAAACTCAATTTGACAACTTGATGAACATGGCCGTTCAGCGTTTGACATAACTCCGTGGGTGGTCCGTCCGGCATGCGTGTAATTTTTTTATTTTTGTTTCTAAATATATTTTTATTTCGACCACCGTAGGGCGATGACTAAGTGGCTTTCGATAACTAGCCACCGGCGAAGCGTTATAATTGGTTATGACTTTTTGGCGTGTGGCTTTGGTTATAATGATGAGAACTACCTAACGTTTTTATATTTATTATTATCACGTCGATAGGATAAGAAGATCACACATAACTAAAGGAGTCAGAAGTAGAGCACCTTCAAATTATTTAAGTATCTCATTAGCTGAGTTCATTGATTTCGGCTGAAGTAGGCATTTTATCTAATTTGTCTAAAATGTATTTCTATCTCTAGGTTATCCAAGCTATGGATTGTGAAAAACTAACCAAAATCACACAACCAACCAAAGACAAAGTGTACCGTTCAAAAACAAAACCTTAAGCGCAAAATGACAGCACAAAAACTATTTCCCGCCAAAAGAACTGTCGAAGTGACATTGTGTGTGACATTACCACGAGGGTAAATAATGGTGACCCTGATGCCGTGTAGCTACCTCGGAGGGGGTGCCTCCCCACGCTGCAGCTTGGACCACGCCGAGCCAAAGGTCAGATGCATTCTGATAAGCAAACGTACGAGCTGTGAGGATTTCCATTTTCGCATTGTAGATGGCGACACTTTGACCTTAGGTCTTGACAATCGCCTGTGTCTATGGTTACGAACTTTCGAATAAAAAAAATGCAGAGTTTAACTTGGAAATCCTCACTGTAAATAAATGTTTAGTAGAAAATTGAGTGCTTTAGATGTTTTAATATTTATGTTTCTACACTCAATTTTATTGCTCGTACGTTAAAATAAATCATTATGAACCACAAAATGCACTTTGTATAATTTCGCACAACAATGCACTGCACAGAATATTATTAGTTTGTATTTTTAGTTCTAGTTTCTAATTTTATTTGCACGGAATGGCCTAATACGATGCTTGCATGATCCTCTTGGTCTATATTAATGCACTTTTTACTGAAATATACATTTGTTAATACACTTTTTGCTGAAATGTGTCTTTATTCATGCACTTTTTATTGAAATTATATAACTGAAAGTCCCTAGAATGAATCGATACGGTACCTAGTTACTTATTAAATAGCTGAAGTAGAAAATTATTGAACAGAACGTAATATTTATCTATTTTAGATGAAACTTGATGAGAGAATCGTAACTAGCGTAGAAAAGAAGTGAAGATTTGATAGAAATTAAAGACTTGAAAAATTTTGTGTTCGATTGTAAAAACAGTGAGAAAGAAATCAAAGATAAATCTCAAGATTTCGTCGAGACGTGATGTAAACTTTTCCAAAAACTATGTCACAACACGAACTTAAAACAATCGAAGTAACAGGACGAGCTTTATGGTACAAGCCGCCATGATTAATATACTCGAAGCGTTATCTGTCCAGCGTAACTAAAACCAAATTTTATTGGTCTCATTGTACAAAACTGTTTATGTTACCAAGTGGTATGGCATGGTGAGGCGTCAGATCTCATGTTACCCATTCATGGTGACCATTAAAAAGTCGTAACGTACCTACGGGACAGAGGATCGTTAGCCACCTGATACCAGGCTCTCATAACTTCGAAGAGGTATTGGCTTACATGATGGTTGATCGTTTAATTTTGGTATGCGATGAAGATTAGCGCGTAACAATGCCTTATTGCGATGATGATTAGGCTATGAGTGAGTGGTATGATTTCGCGGTAGGTAATATAATTGTCTCTGTGGAGGGTAGTAGGTACCTACTTACTACGTAACCATAAGCGTTACGTTAGGCTGTGGATTCTTATACCAAGGTGAAAAAAATAACGGACCAAACAGGCTGATGACATTAAAATACTAGTTTGTAAAAATAACTCATCAACTGTGGCCGGTCACAGAATAAACCAACGTCCATTGAACTTACAATAAAAACCTCAAACAAATCAAACGAAAAATAATAGAGATATTAATTTAATTCAATGGTCATTTTTTTTAACCTATCGCACGCACCGCACATAAAATACTATAACAAAGAGACAAAATGGAAGGCAAAGGCAACGAAAACTAAAGCCACCCAGAGATAACACCAATAAAAACAAATTTGTCCAGCTTGATAGTCGAACACGGCGCGATTTATCGACCGAGATGTCTTTCTCGATACAACTTGTAAGTTCCCGCGCATTATATCGATTGGGCTTAACTCCATTTTGTTTGTATAATCGAAAACAGACTTACTTTGTGGACATGCGAGAAATTCGTGGAATTCGGCGGGAATGAGGAAGATGGCGGCTGTTTTAATTTTTTTTTGTCTTTGGTTTTTGACAAAAATGCATAAAAAGTACATAAAAACCACTAACAGCTTTGGTGCGATCGATCAATTTGCTAAAAGTTACAGTAGCTACTTATCTAATTTATTCAGGATAATTTAATTGTAGAATAGGTAAACAGCAACATACAAAAATAGCTCATTCGCTTTTAACCAATGATAGGTAGGTAATTGAAGTAACTAAAGTTAATTAATTACCTACATTGACACCGAGGGATCATTCCAAAATATTGTTCTCTCTTCAATTAATGACGTCTGTCAAAACATTCTCCATTCTCAATTCGAACCAGAAACAAATGACAATCCCGAACAATAAACCAAAGACATCAAAAAAATAAATCACTATTAAAATTGACAGTTCACGCGACAAGTCGAAAAACTAACAGATCTTATTAATAATCGCCAATATCACATGTTATTATCAAAGATAAAACATAAAATTGGTTGGTCGATAAATTTTATAATTTATACGTTACGACGCGGGTGCGGGGTGATACGTCCCCGATCGTAAATATGCAGTGAGATAAAACAATAAACGAATTACGTTTAAATAAAGAAGCGTTTTGTTCTGACGCTTGTTTAGAATATAGCGTGTTCTCGTTTTAAAAAAGTACATAGGTACTTATTTATTATTTTAACAAGGCGTGTCATATGGGACGAGAGTAGTTTTGTAATTTTAATTCATCAATTTTGTTTCTTCTTCATAAATATGTACCACAACTAATCTAAACTAATATTATAAGGAGAAAAGATTTGATTTGTTGTATGTTTGTTTGTAATGCATAAACTCAAAAACTGCTGAACCAATTTAAAAAATTATTTCACAATAGAAAGCTACAATATCAGCGAGTAGCATGGGCTATATTTTATCGATTTCCACGCGAATGAAGTCGCGGGCAGCAGCTAGTAATAGTAGTAGGTATTTATGATTATAAGTGAAAAAGCATTCGTAATTCCATGTCTCAAGAGTATACTACGTATTAGTTGATATAATGTTAACAACCACAATGTATTTTATAGAGTTCTTAGGTCAACGCATAAATAAGAATTAACATAAATAAAGTTAATGTTACTATCTCAAACACGATCTTATCACACTTACTGATTTGATTGATGACAATAATTGTTATTTGCTGCACCTGCACCTTAATAACTAATGCACAACAAAGGTAGCAATAATAAATTATGTGACCATTCATGGAAAATCGTAATGATAAAATCGATGAATCTTGAAATATGAAAACAATATTAATAACTAAGAAAATTTTATCTGCAAACAGCTTTAGAGGAGCCTGAAAAGCCCATGCAAATGAAAACATTAAGTTACAAGATACAAGATTTTCCATACCAAAACCCTTAAATCAAACAAACGTTTAAAATAAAATAATTCAAAATGACACAGCCTGTATTCAGCCGTCCGTTCAGGCGCGTTGTCGCCGCGTAAAACGTATAAATTAGCCGGAGTTATCGGGAGATCGGGCGGCCTCACACCTCGAGAGGAATGCGCCCGCTGATTTACGCCCTTTCTCACACGATACCTCCTTGGCATCGCTGTGGTCCTGGTAGCGAACTTGAGGGATCGCCCGGTCATTAGGAAATGTTGGTGGTTTATTAATCAGAGTACTTAGAACTTCGAAGTATTAATTAATACACCAGCCATTAATTCGAAAATGGTGCCAATTCTCTTGTTCACAAACTAAACTAAATTTAAGTTCAGTGCATCTTTTTCTTTCTATTTCATTAAGAAAAGGACAGAAGGTAAATTTTAGTTTAGTCCTGTCAAATTAATCAATGCTTGACGTAAATTGACGTGATTTTAGTAGGCAAGTTTTTAATCACGTCTAAACTTGTATGGAGTAGTGACAGGCGCTGATTAATTTGACAGGACTAAACTAAAATGTATCTTCTGTCCTTTTCTTAATGAAATAGAAAGAAAAAGATGCACTGAACTTAAATTTAGTTTCGTTTATGAACAAGGGAATCGACACCATCGTCCATTAAAATAGTTGGTCGAAGTGATGAGAAAAAATACAGAACTTAATCACCGCTTTGATAAAAAAGCTGTCAAGCTGAAAAGTCATTTTCCGGAGAATTTGCTCAGCAGGACTTGAGGACTTTCCCTTTAGTCTACCTATCTGTATTTACTGAGTAATCGTGAACTTCTTCGCACCTATGGCTTTTGTCCAAATTGTAGATATTGCTTTAATCAAGTACCTATATAAATTTTACACTACTTAAAAATTAACATCACAGGAGTTTCCATCCGTTAATCACCCCAATTAAATGGTTTGTATTAAAACTACCAGAGCCTCATAAGATTGTAAGAGAACGTGAAGGCACTTCAATTGTCACCAACAAAAAGTTCGTATATCATTTAGACAATATGGCGCCCCCAGACTCGGTTAAGGTGACATCACCGATTATCTTCCGATTAAATACATGTTAGTATGTAGCTAACTAGCTTAACAGGTTTCAAATAATCTTGTGCTTGGTATTATTTGCATTCCATGATATTAGACGGGTAAGTTTAGTCCGATGATTCATGTGATTTTAAGCATTTAAATAAATTGATAGTTGAAACTGAAACTGAAAACTAACTAGGCGCATTGAACGATTTTTGGTACTTAGAGAAAAATCTTATAGGTTCGCGACACCGACATGCTAATGTTAACAGTATAAATCTGTAGCTATAAGGGTGACTACTGTTCCATTCTATTTTTATTAAAAAATGGCAAGCAAAGTCGATGTCAACTATTCTGCCAATGTCTAAAGTGCATTGGAAGGAAAGGCAAGTGTGCATGATTGAAAAAATAAAAAAATATGTATATCATAAAATAAAAGAAAATCAACAACTGTAGACACAAGTAAAATTCTTCGATTGATACGGTGACCACTGTTGTATTTCATCGTTTTAAATTGTCACTTCTGTCAGCATGCGGCATTCCCCATGACTGCTTACTTTTTTGTTTTAAATACATATTATAACTAATCTCCAAAAAACGTTAGAAAAAACACTGCTATCTAGAATTTCTTAATACCTTTGCTATCTTTAATCAAGTACATCGGTTCAAAATAAAAATAAGTATTTTGAAAAACAAACGACTAAAACGATAATTGTTACCGTCACCCAAAATTCGGTTTAGTTTTTATGAATGTTGTTAAGCTAATCTTGATTCAAGAGGCGACATTTAAGAGTTTTATTATTTATAACTTAAAGTTTATCTCGAATCTCGGTTAGTTAAACTAACCGTTAGGTTAACCATTTGATTGGTAATTAGGACTGAGTTATGGATACTGACTCTCAGTTATTAGTTATCGAGATTGGGTGTGGGCCTCGGTAATTGGTAAAAAAAAGGAAAAGTGTGACCAATAGATCTAGATTTATTGTCATATAAGTCTACAATGAACATGAAAAATCTAAAAAGTTAGAGTAGATAAGTTAAAAAAGCTTTAGACATAATTGTAGATTATTCACTAAGGGGATAAAGTAGTGTCTAATGTCACGGGCGCTATATTGAATCCCAAGCGTGTCGAAGGATTCTATTTGTGCTTCCGAGCGTTGTGAGTGAGTTCAGAGTTAACTCCCTCTTTTCGCTTAGGAGTTAAGACTGCAATCCTGAATTCAGCGAGGGATTCAAAGTCGACCAAGACATATTTTTCGCCGAAAAGTATACTCTACTTTCACACCAATTCGATTTTCGAATATATTTTTTTGAAAAGTTTTTTTGCAAAAGAATCGAGGTTGCAAATTCAAATCACTTTATTGACCAGCGGGTTATAATGAAATTCAGTACATAATTATTAATTATTGCCCGGTTAAACCCAGGGACTATTACGACAAGTTACTTTAGGTTAGGTTGGCTGACATATAATTTGACATTACCGAGCAAGTGGTGTGAATAAGGTATTGTATAAGTATTCATTATACAGGTTGATAAAAAAATAATGCTAGTACTTAATCTTTCTCTAACAGCAAAATGTAATATGTCCAAATGACAACAAACTATTTTAATCTATAAAATACTGGTCTTAGACTGTTATCATTAAATAATAATTAAGCGTCTCATAAAAGCTACTAATAATTGTATCGTAAAACTAAAAACTCAGATAACTAAAAGATTGATAAAAAAACTGGCGATCAAGATAACAGCTATTAAATCGATGTAAAAATAAACTGGTTACTATTTTTATGTAGGAACTTTTTATAAAAAGGTCTACTATTTTGAGCTGCTCATCATATTTTTCAAGGTTTTATGAATATCAGAGCCAGACCACTTTTATGTTCCAACGTGGCAACGCTGCCAGCGTTTTGGGCACTTTTCCCACTTTTTTTTATTTTTTTTAATGTCTAATGTACCTACTCTACCCTTTTTTTTCGTTTGTTATACTTGTACCTTATATAATTATATATTTTAGTGTTAGATTGTATATTGTATTTAAGATTTGTGAAGAAGTGTAATGAAATATATAAAGTTTAGACAAAACAAGATATTGTAGCATTTCATGTTTCTTATAAATACAAAACAGATTTCAATTTTTTTTTTTATTACGATTGGCCATTAAAACTTTTTAAAACGTACCTTAATTAAACTGAGATAATATGCACCTATTAAAATAAAAATCAATCGGTCGATGTCGGTCCGTGGATGGGTGACCATCCATTACATACTGAGACCCCTCCCCTTCCCCTCCCATTCAAAGTCAAAGTCAAATCATTTATTTCAAATAGGCCCATGTATGGCACTTTTGAACGTCAAAAATTACAAAATAATAAAATTCATTCTAGTCGCCCCTTCCAAAAGGTAGTTTTCGTATGGAGAAGAATGGGCAAGAAACTCCACCGTTACTCTTTTAAAATGTTTTACAATTGTTTTTATTATATATGTACGTACATTAGTTAAATAATTATTATATGTGAAGACGATGCACCTAGAATAAAATTACTATACCACAATAGGTAAAAAGAGTTAAAAATGAAGCAACGACAGATAATTTAATATGTGATAGATAAATGGTGCTTACATATTTACAAACATTGTAAAAGTAGACGATTTTCCTAAAATTTTACAATTAATAAGTCAGTGTGTGAGGAAGTAATCACAGAATGTAAAATCAATGTCATAAAACACAAAATTATAAATTTTACAATTAAATTAGCAACCAGTTTGATTTTGTCTTGATTTTAAATTTATTGTCCTATGGAGCAGGACCAGCATGTTTCCAAGCACTCTTATCTTGGATATAAACCTCTAATTTGTAATATGCTTGTTTACAAAGTGTACTTTTAATATGAGTTTTAAATTTTCTATCATTTCATTGCAATATGTCACAAGGTATTTTGTTGTAACATTTAACACAGTAGTCAGTACCCCATAAAAGATGTATGTACTATAGATAATCTGACAAATGGTTGATCTAGTTTATCTTTATTTCTAGTATTAAAATTATGTCTATCACTTATTTTATTAAAGAGATGTAGATTTTTCCTTACATACATAATATTTTCATAAATGAATTGGCAAGGTACCGTCATAATATTAATCCTTTTAAAAAGTTCCCTGAGAGATTCGCGGCGACGTATATTATAAATGGCTCTGACAGCTCTCTTTTGCATTAGTCCCGGCTGTCATTTGAACATCTTTGACAGTCGTTACGGGTAGTCAGAAGTCTAACAACCAGTCTTACCAAGGGGTATCGTGTTACCCAATAACTGAGTTTTGTAGGTCAGATAGGCAGTCGCTCCATGTAAAATACTAGTATTTAACTGCATCCGGTTAGACTGGAAGCCGACCCCAACATAGTTGGGAAAAGGCCAGACAGATAATGAAGATAAAATCAAATGGCCAATTGCAATTTTCAAACATATTTTAAGAAGTCAAGGTCTCCATTTTTTTAATACTTAACATTATACAATATGTGTTGTTTTTTTCTTGAGACCACTAAACACTATTTTAATTTTATTATTCATATCGATCTATTGTGAGGAATCGCATCAACAGATGTTATCAGTACAAATGTCAATGTCAGATGTCAAATGAACAAGAATGCACATAAATCCTGGCTAGGTCAGGGGTGGTCTTTACCTCATAGAAACGCTCTCGCCTGTTTTCTTTCTGGTTTATGACCTTACAGCAATAATTTTTTACAGTAAAATAAATATCAACCACTTGTATGTCCCTATGTTTTTCCTACCTTTGTAACCAATATAACTCTAAAAATGCTCAAAATTGCCTATTTAGACCGCTGTCCACAAAGGTCTAGTGTATTTTGACAACATCAAAAAACATAAGGACATAGTAAATAAATATCCTTCTTATTCAGTTTATGAAATATCTTTTAAATTGGTCCAATACTGGAGAAGGAAATAGGCGAGAACCAAACCTCGAATTACGACTTTAAACTTAGGCTATTCAGTTCGATTTGCGGCTATCCTTATCGCACGAATAGCAGTCGTACGCGAGTGGTCGCGACAGCGATAGTTTCTTCTTCAAATACTTTTTAAAAGTCTCTCCGCCCGCATTTCCTTTTTCAATCACAATCCAAGAGTTTTGAAGGATGTTGCTAATCCATTGCTTCTTAGGTTTGAAAAAATTCGTCTATTCAACAACGTAAATAACGCAATGTACGTGGGTGAACTGTCAAAATGAAACCCATTGCGATCAAATATGATTTATAGACTGCACTGGTTACAAAACAAACAAATTAATTCTTTCTTGTCAATAGACCAGTAGTGCTATTCTGTGATCATCTCGTTGTGTTATCTTAGGTGAAGTGAGCGTGGAGTGAGCTGTCAGTTGCTAAGGATTGACACTATTGGCAGCTCACTTCACCTAAGATATCACGGTGAGATTTTTACAGAATAGCATTACAGGTATTAGGGTAGGTTTTGATAAAAAGTCAGTTTTTTGCGCCCTTTGTTGTAAAGATTGTGCCTACTTGACACTACGTTTCTGGGAGCCGAATTTCCACTGTACTTACGTTGTTATACATCTTGTATACCAACAGAAATTGTGCCGCCAGAAACCACAAAAATATTGGTCAAAAACTAAAAAAAAATAGAGCATAGTAATAAAAAAAATTCATGAGCTTGAAGAAAATTTAAAATGCTTATTAGTTTTTCTGGGAAAACAGCAAAGTGTAACACAACACAGCAGTGAGATAAAAAAAGGCCTAGAAAGTAGCCAAAGGATCCACAGGCAAAGATTGACTGAGTCTCCTGGTCTACTCCCTGATATGCAATGGCCTCTGTAGCCCCATGAAGCATGAGGCTCCAGCGGCTAGTGCAAATCTTGGGATTCATTCGATTTATCGAGTCTGGTTAAACCACGCTGAGATCGTTGCATTTCATTCATACATTTCGATTTTTTTGCAAAAAATAAACACCTCCTGTATTTTATCAAATAGGTATAAAGAAATATCATGCCTTGTGTTTTAATGAGAATTCTCACATTTTTTTTTTTTTTCTTAAGGAATAAATCCTCACAAGGAAACTTGGATGATTATTTTGAAATCGCCAACAATAAGTACTATATTTTCTGTAAGAGAAAAAGTTTGGACAATAATTTTGTAGCTAATTAAACAAAACTATAAAGTAAAATTAAATGCATGATATTCTTCCGTAGTGCGTCATAAAAATAAATCAAAAGTTTCTTAATGATCTAGTGACCTAGAGAAATACTTTATTATAATTATTATGCCTAATTTGTTATTCGAATCTAGTTAAATAAGACGTATCTGATTACTAGTTCCTTATCTCTCGTCTAAATCAATGTTCTTTCCTAACTATACATAATTATTATAAATTAAAGTCGCTTTTTGTGTCTGTCTGTTTGTCTGCGTTGTTCTTCTAAACTGCACAACGGATTTTGATGCGGTTTACACCATCATTTAAAAAAAATATTCCGGAAGGTTTATGTGTGTGGGTTTATTACTTTAATATTAAACTTACACTAATAAAGAAATCTTCAAGTTTTGTCAAGATATAAAATTAATAATTATAACAAAATGTTGTAGTATGTTCTATAGCAGATTGTGATCTAACATTTAATCGACTTTTTATTTTTTAAAGATCCTATCTGAACTATTTTTATGGTTTTTTTTTATTGTTGAAGACAAGATAATTAGTCTGGCAAACAAAAGTAAACATTCGAATTATTTGAGAAGTTTTTATATGGCAATGCTATACTAATGTCAACCTCAATTTACCAAAAAACAAGATGGAGTATTGTTGGTGTCTTCCTGTGATCTTGATACAGTATTTACTAACTCAAAAATCACAAAACAGTGAATCTAACTAATGAATCTTTTCACATTGAAGTTTTAGATTCAGATTTTGATTATGATAGTGAATATTATCCAAAATGATTATAGGATATAGTTGTTTATTTTTTTATTCGAATTGCAAAATCGTATTTTTATTCAGACGAAGTAAACAGCTTTTTCGAAATGTCAAGAAACGTCTCTTTGATTTGAAACATAATAGGTAGCATGATTTTAAACAAAAACAATTCTAAAGTATCAAATTAGGTTATTCCGGTATGTCATACAAATTTTGGGGTTGCTATGCTGATATTTTTAAAATTTTCCGCGCTTTTTCAGTTTCATTTGCCAGACTCTAAGTTTATACTACATATCAACAAGAAGATCAGCTAAGTAGGGTTACTTTACAATATTTACATCGGTCCAAAGTCCTGATATTCCCGCCAATTTTAGTGTCATCTGTCAAAATGACATAACTTTCTAATAAATATATATTTTAGGCAGTGGTTGTAGACAAATAATTTGTATTTATGCCAATGGAAAAATTGTGTTTCATTTTCAAAAATTGTCAACGGTTAATTGATTTTCAAAAAACCAGCTTTGCCATTCAAAATAGCAATGCTGCCAGCTTCTGAGCATTCTCATTGTGAGTTTGTATAATGTTGGTGCTTATTATTTCACTGTATTAAAAAAAAAATAAGTATTTGCGCATTAAATCACACTTTAAATAACATTTGTCCATACTGGGCCTTTTCACAACTATTTTGGGGTCGGCTTCCAGTCTAACCGAAAGCAGCTGAATAACAGTATTTTACATGGAGCGACTGCCTATCTGACCTGAACAACCCAGTTGCTGGGTAATACGATACCCCTTGGTAAGACTGGTTGTCAAACTTTCGAGCTTCTGACGACCCGTAACAACTGTCAACGATCCAAGAATGACAGCCGGGACCAACGGCTAACGTGCTTTCCGAGGCACGGAAGGGTCTTCGTATGTTAAGATGGTTACCCCTCTACGGACCGACCGTAGCGAGCCTAGCTTAACCTGATCGATCGACCCGTGTGACTGTTATTGCATAGTCACGGGCCCATAAAAAAATCACGCATTAAATGTGGACGTCTTAATTAGTTCAACATCCCAATGTGACACACATTCAACAATAGACGCCATTCTTCATTCCGTTTACACACAAGTCACAATGAATAGTTCCAAGAAGGGCACAAGATGTTTGTGAAAAATGTCGCTAAATACAATCATGCTGTATGTGTATTAAGGTGAATGCTCTAAGCTAGTCAGCGATTTTTTATAGGGTTCCGACCTTCGGGTCTTTGGGTCCAGCGGTGGAAACAGCGTTATTACAGTTGCGCTTGCACCGCAACTGTAATATGAAGCTACCCTTGCTCTAAAATACTAATTTAATACCGAATATAATTATCAATACTTCAGGGATAAGGAAAATAATATGAAACACCAAGATATTTTGTCAGTCATTTATATTACTTTGCCAACATCAAATTCAATATTCTATACCATACCATCACATCTCCTATTCCCCACATAATATTACAACTCAATCAGTATTCTAATATTTGCCATAAAACTAATAGGTTACCTTAATTTACAGTAGATCTCCAACCAATACTATGCCAATCTATCTTTTTACCGACACAGCCACTAGCACGTCTTATCGTGCCACACGGGGGTTTGGGTTTCTTTGGGTCTTTCGGATTTTAGGGTTTCGGGTCACTTTCTTGATCTTAATTTCGCAGGCTAGCCTAGACTCTAGGGTAGTCCTACTAGACCATCCACCAATTGAGGCCTAAAATACGTAAAAAAAGGGTGTGTACATCCAGCACCACACGATAGAAGTAAAAACGTACGACTGGAACAGAGTATACGCGTTTCGACGCCGAGTATACCGTATATATAGACTGGAGCCGAGTATATTATTCAGTTCAGCGTCACCGACCGACTGTAGCCGAGTATATTCTGTTCAGCGTCACCGATCAACTAGAGCCGAGTATATTCTGTTCAGCGTCACCGACCGACTGGAGCCGAGTATATTCTGTGCAGCGTCACCGACTGACTGGGGCCGAGTATATTCGGTTCAGCGTCACCAACCGACCGGAGCCGAGTATATTTAGTTCAGTGTCACCACCCGAGTGGAGACGAATATATTCATTCGATTCAGCGTCACCGATCGACTAGAGCCGAGTATATTCTGTTCAGCGTCACCAACCGACCGGAGCCGAGTATATTCTGTTCAGCGTCACCGACCGACTGGAGCCGAGTATATTCTGTTCAGCGTCACCAACCGACCGGAGCCGAGTATATTTAGTTCAGTGTCACCACCCGAGTGGAGACGAATATATTCATTCGATTCAGCGTCACCGATCGACTAGAGCCGAGTATATTCTGTTCAGCGTCACCAACCGACCGGAGCCGAGTATATTCTGTTCAGCGTCACCGACCGACTGGAGCCGAGTATATTCGGTTCAGCGTCACCAACCGACCGGAGCCGAGTATATTTAGTTCAGTGTCACCACCCGAGTGGAGACGAATATATTCATTCGATTCAGCGTCACCGATCGACTAGAGCCGAGTATATTCTGTTCAGCGTCACCAACCGACCGGAGCCGAGTATATTCTGTTCAGCGTCACCGATCGACTAGAGCCGAGTATATTCTGTTCAGCGTCACCAACCGACCGGAGCCGAGTATATTCTGTTCAGCGTCACCGACCGACTGGAGCCGAGTATATTCTGTTCAGCGTCACCAACCGACCGGAGCCGAGTATATTCTGTTCAGCGTCACCGACCGACCGGAGCCGAGTATATTCTGTTCAGCGTCACCGATCGACTAGAGCCGAGTATATTCTGTTCAGCGTCACCGATCGACTAGAGCCGAGTATATTCTGTTCAGCGTCACCGACCGACTGGAGCCGAGTATATTCTGTTCAGCGTCACCGATCGACTAGAGCCGAGTATATTCTGTTCAGCGTCACCGACCGACTGGAGCCGAGTATATTCTGTTCAGCGTCACCGACCGACTGGAGCCGAGTATATTCTGTTCAGCGTCACCGACCGACTGGAGCCGAGTATATTCTGTTCAGCGTCACCGACCGACTGGAGCCGAGTATATTCTGTGCAGCGTCACCGACTGACTGGAGCCGAGTATATTCGGTTCAGCGTCACCGACCGACTGGAGCTGAGTATATTAGATTCAGCGTCACCGACCCGAGCGTGACGGTCAGTTTCGATCACTGTTCAGAAAGAGCGCAGTGTGCCTACATTTTTTACTTCAAAAATCAAGATACAATATTTGGGGTAGATGCTATAATATAATGATATAAAACTTGTTATTCGATTCGAGATAAAACAAAAAGAATTTATGGTAATTAAATTGAAGGCATTCAGAAAGATTTATAAATAGAAAATCAGATAAAGAAATCTCTAAAATTAAACTTGTATGGGTTTTACGATGTACCCAATAAAAGGAAAAGTGAAATCCTCGCGTAACCAGAAAAAATAACACAAGACGAGACGATAATTTTTCCTGATCTACATTAAAAATTTGAGTGAATAGATATCTTCTGGAGATCGCGGTCAAGAGTAGTCACATTTATTTAAAAAAAAAACGTTGAAGTCCAGTGTTGCCAGTCGCCCCGACTTTTTTTGCCCAAAATTATGTCTCGCGCGGGACAGGCTCCGTCCCGCTTTTCGGAAAAAGAACTAGAACTAAATAAGTATTTTATTCATAAGTAATGTGTATTTTACTTATATACTAACGACCCGCCCATGCTTCGCACGGGTGCAATCTACTTTCTCTAGCTGTTCACGCGTGATGCCATGACAAAGGGAAATAGGGATTAATTTTTATATATACATGTCATGTCGGAGACGGGTATGTGACTCTCTCATTATTATCAGCGATATTTTAACAACTGTGGGCGTACTGTGGGTAGTGTTGGTTAATGCGCAATAGAAAAACAGTTTGCAGTTCAGATCACATTATAATTAACTATCAAATTAATCACACTAGCTAAATTATACACACACTGGGTGCGACGGCGTTTATTAAAATCACCAATTAACACAATGATCACAAATTACAACTAACACAATAACTGAGCACCACGAATCGAGAACAGTTCCGTGACGTCTTCACTTCGATTCGATCAGAGGCTGAATCTCTCCTCGCCGTGGCCTTAAAACATCACGACTCTATAGAAGCACGCGCTTTAGGTGCGGGTAGATCACGTCCTGTCGCCAGCGGCGCGCTTGCGATTCGTTTCGTGTCCGTACTAATGACCGGATCCAACGTACATTATATATATTATTATTCATCTAAATCATTATTCCTTTAAAAAGACTTAACTGCCTTTCAGCAACGTATTTTCACTAAAATACACGTCATTTTCTATGGCTATCTATAATATGAAAATACTACTTACGACTATTATCAAAGAAAAGGGAAGGTAAGGTAATAAAAAACTAAGTACTGATTATTTACGTTATTTTTACTATGTCCTGCTTTCGACGAAAGAATCCCGCTTTAGCTCGATAAAAAATCTGGCAACGCTGTAGAGGACTTACTCGTATGTATTCCTAGTCACTAGTAGACCTTTCACAGTATTGCCTCTTGCACCACGCATGTTACCTTTGCTTATTCTGGGTTCTCCACAATATTCTGGATCCTCATTTACTTCTGTATTGTTACAGGCAAAAAGGCCAAGACCTGACACAGGCACCGATGTATCAGATCGGTAAGTAACCTTATGGTAATAGTCTTAGAGATTAAAGTTAAGTAAATAATTATACTATCTACAAAAAATTATAAAGTTAGAAAAGTTTGAATGGATATTAGATTTCAATCACAATTTGAGAAGTTTGAAGGAAATTCCTAATCCATTATTTCATAGGTTTGAAAAATTATTTCTTCTTAGTTGTTGAACTGTCAAAATGAAAGGGAATGCGTTCATACATACATACATAAACTCACGCCTTGTTCCCATGGGGGTAGGCAGAAACAACAGAACGCCACCTGCTACGATCCTTACATACTCCTTTTGCCTCGTTTACGTTCATACATCTGGTCTTATACGCACACCGGTTGCAAATATTACGCACCTGGCCTTTCTGAAGATCATCACCAATAAGGTCAGTATAATTATGTCCTCTTAGGGCGTCCGGGTCCTGGCGTTTCCACTCACATCTGCCTTGTAAATACATTTTGTTAGTCGCCTTTCCACATCCCAAACCATCTCAGCATACCCTTTTCAATTTTTGTCACTACATTTTCTTTTAAATCACACCGGAATGCGTTCAGTTGCCATTTTATGTGTGTTACTCAATTACCCGGTTGTGATGGGATCTGGCAGCTCTCATTGCGAAAAGGCTCACTTCCACATTTTAGTTTAGTTTGCAAAAATAATACTCATACTTATATATTTAAAAAAAACGGTCGAGCCTTATAGTAGTCCCAGTATGATGTGTAACATCTGACATATCACCGTGGTAATAAGCAACGGGGTTGAGGCCTCGTCAAGGTCGTTTCTGACGGCCAAGATTGCAGGAAAGCGAGAGAAAAGATGTTGCACATAAATAAAATAATATCTGGATGACCGATATTAGGTATTTTATTTATATTTTGTACCGATTTTTTTTTTTTGTACGACGTTTTCTAAATATAAAACCTAGCTAGATCGATTTATCGCCCCCGAAACCCCCTGCACACTAAATTTCATGAAAATCGCTTGGAGCCGTTTCCGAGATTCAGATTATATATATACTCGTATATATATACACGGCTAAAACCCCCGAAGTGCGGCTACACCTAGTTTTAGCCGGCAACTAGGTGCGGCCGGTAGCAATTGGTTAAATTTAGTTGTAGCAAATGCAAATGGCTGAAAAGTAGGTTAGGCTAGGTTAGAACTGTGACCACATAACACACCGCACGAGCCGAGCGAGCGAAGCGAGCGGTGCCGCAGCAGCGGCCGGCGAGTGCCAGGTTCCATTTTTGGCAAGTTTAACCAACTGCTACCGGCCGCACCTAGTTCTAGCCAGCTAAAACTAGGTGTGGCCGCACTTCGGGAGTTTTAGCCGTGATATATATACAAGAATTGCTCCTTTAAAGGTATTAGATTTTAAAAAATGGGGCACCAACTATCATTGATCGTTGTCATAATAGGAGCTGGTGTCCACTATCGCGCGTATTTTGCGTAGAGGAATCGGGGTCTTTTCAAATCATTATTAGTGTTCTCGTTCGCCCCCTAAATTTAACACGTCATTGGTGATTGGAAGGTTAACAATAATCTCCGCCTCTGCTTAACCTATTGTGGTTTGGGGGCGATACATGTTTAGTGATATTATATTAATCAATTCCACTGTTGTTGGGAAAGTTACCTCCCCGCTATCGTTGTCTTCGAATCTGAATCGTTCCGTATTAGATTGTTAGATGTACGCTTCTCTCTCTTTCTATATTACTATTCTCTTCCGATTTACAAAAATAGTTCATAGATTTTTTACATGGAAAACTGTTTCTAAACTGAATTAGGATTTTTTTAAGTGAAAACTTCTTTAGGCGCGTTGAGCGATTTTTGGTAGGGGGTAAACAATGGACTGTATGGAAAAAACAAAAAAAAACTCAAAGTATTTATTTCAATTAAACCATTTACAGGCACTTCTGAACTGTCAAGGAGCCGGTCAGAAATATGAAGCTAGTTACCCATTCCATAGCATAGTAGGTTCCTATGGAGAAGAACGGGCAAGAAACTCCACGGACACTCTTTTAAATAAAAAATTTGTTGAAAAAATTGGTTACATCACTCATGTTGAAATTATACATGTGAGAACAATGTAGAAAGACGTGCACGTTAGAAGCGTCCGTAATAAAAAGATAAAAACAAAGAACAATTCAAAAATTAAAGTAAATTAAAATAAGCCATGGCAGCTAAGAGATGACCAGTCCCAACTGACGGCGCCCGTTCACGAACATGACGCATGGATCAACACCATTCAGCTCAACCATTTTGAAGGGAGCTAAATGATAAATATTCCCATCTCATTTTAATCAAACAAATACCATCATCTCATCTCAACACACACTCAACGTTTCCACTCATCTGCGCCTAAATTAAAGTTTACACCAAAATACGGCTCGCACCCGTCTATGCTCTTCAAAACACAATGCCAAGGGCCCTTAATCCCTCTCTAATCCCCATATTGTAAGTACACAATTGCCGTGAAAAGAGCTACTTAATAAAACTAGGAACACGCCCCCAGTCCACATTATCACGCGATGATCAAAGGAGATGGGGAACACAATGAGGTTTTATGTTACGTGACGATTTGGGCCCTTCAATAGATTTGGAGAGCTGTTTTTGCAATCTCTGTCTGATCTTGTGATCTGATTTTTTTGGGAGGTGCAAGTTTTTTGAGCGGGATTTTGGGGCTGTGGATAAATGATAAATGATTTTATTTCTATAAGTAGGTTTCTACATACACTTTTACACGTCAATCATATTTTAAAAACTAGATGATGTTGGCGTTTCATATCTGACTACTCTGAGAAGAAAGGCCGAAACAGTCCTTCCTCAGTGATCTCTTTTAAAGTCCAGGCATAATCTTGGTCAGTTCATGTAAAGACCATGAGGAGGATGTCCATGGTGACTGATGGCATGGTAGTGTTATGTAGTATCTATGTGCTTTGGATTTTATACAAAAAGAAATGCTGAGCTTCGATGGATTTTGTTTCTAGGTACTGGTTCTGGTTTGAAAAGAGTTTCACAACATATATAACATTGTGGCTGTATTCCTCGAAGGGTTGGGCAGAAGTGTACCTTTTAGTACTCGCACATTTCGCCAGATATTTCTCGACGGCATGCGAAGCCTAGTCTTTAAAATTCTAGGCTTTAAAACTCTGAAACCAGGTTAGATTTCGCCTGTTATGTTTAAGTTCCATGTAATAGGGGACGAGCCTATTGCCATCAACCGGACACAAATAGGGATACGAAACAAGTATCGATACTTTGTGGTATCGAGTACATTTCCATTCGATACCGATACTTTTGTACTCGATACTTTGCATTCGATACTTTTACTCAATGAGTACTTTTTAGCAGGTATCGTATCGAATAAGAAATTAAGTTTTAAATGGGTAATCTTAGAAATTACCCATTGAAAACTTGCGACCTTACGGCTTATGTTTATGGTTATGGCAACGCCATCTAGTTCACTCGTTCTAAACCTTCTAAAACATTGCATCGATCTTTGCTCGAAATCGTTCCTTCGGTTCACAGTTAAATTCCTAACCTTTCCTTAATTTATTTACTACACTAATCATTCACTCATTCACTCACTCGTTCACCGTTGTCATTTGTTTTTCATGTCCTGCCCTACTGAAGTTAAACTGACGTTATTTACTGACTGATATTGACCTATGCTCTATGCGCATTAGGCCATAAGAAAAGTACTCGATACCTTGAAGTATCGATACTTATGAGTACGATTTTTTTTTCAATACTACTCATGAGTACAGTATCGATACTTTCTATTCGATACCGTGTCCCTAGACACAAATCCAGACTCCGGGCTGCTGCTGAGAAATTCCAGATGGAAAAACCCAATAAAACTTTGCCCGACATGGAAATTGAATGCTCAGCAGTAACGCTTGCGACCAACAGACCAATGAGGAAGAAAGATCAAGCTTCCTCATCACGAATACCTTTCGTTACTATCTTCTGAATTAGTTTTTATTCTTCTTCTTCTTCGTTTCGCTCTTGACAGAGCGGTCGTAGTCACAATGAACTGTGTCCAATCGCAGGTGTAGTCGTTGCCCGCCTCACGATCTCCCTCCATTTGGTTCTGTTACATGACAGTCTGGCGCATTCATTAAAAGGGCCTCCTACCGCGGATTTTATTTGATCGGTTCACCTTATCGGCGTCCTCCCGTGTGGCCTATTACCTTCCACTCTGCCCTGCACCACTAGATGCTCTATGGAGTTATTATTCCGCCTAGAGACATGGTCAAAAAACTTCACTATTCGAGACTGTACTAGTGCTGATAGACGCTGTTTGATACCGAGTTCTTGGAGTATGGAGACATTTGTGCGGAATTCTGTCCATGCATTCTTCTCCAGCACCACATTTCTATAGCATCGACTTTTTCTTTTCCAGTTCTCGTATAGAAGAAATATGGGGAATACAAATTTACGGAGGAGCCTGATCTTAGTGGCCTTAGTTATGTTGCGATTCCGCCATATTTTTTTAGCTTGGCCATTTCATTTCATCGATTTCATTACTTCTGTAAATTTTTTCACTTATTAGAATTTTACGTTTTGCTCTCCCCAAGAATTTATCCAAGTACTTGTTGAACAGTAAAAATTTTCTACAACTAATTAAAAACACATGATTTGTCTTCAAAGTTGTCGACGTGTTAGACATGACAGTCTTACGGCTTTCACAAAAAAAGAACATGGCCAGCGTTTACGCAAATTAATTCTGTTAATAGAAGTTATCAATCTTATAAAACCAGCGCCTACTGTTTATTTACATTTACGAATATTTTTTCCATTCACATCACAATATTTCATCATTCCAAAAACACGGAATACTGCATTTCATAAATTCCTTTGCCTCGCGAACAAAATAACAAAAAAATAACCACGTTTGGCATTCGACAGCCACATTCCGTTTTAGGCACCGTATTAGTTAGGTTAATTAGTAGTTAACATGACATTCCTTGACTTTTTAAACGTTGTCGAGCATTTTTCGAAGCTAAAATAATGAATGGGCGAAACTGAAGTATGTTTTGAGCGATATAAATCAATTTTTTGACGCGATTCCGTTCCGTTATACGGTATATTTTTTACTTATGACAAGCAGGATCTGAAGTATCGTATGTCTTGACTGCCGAGTCTGTTGATGTTTTGTTGTTATTTTTTTATTTATATCCTCCCGTGCACGTAGGTTAAAATATGAATGGAACTCATTCTATTTCTTCAAATGTTTTTAAAAGCAAGTGGCTTTTTTACGTTTCATATTTTTTTTGTCTCTGGTTTTCCTTTTTGAATTTGGACTTATTTTAGTTTTTATGCTTGGTTATCTAAGCTATCTATTGGCAAAGAAAAAACTAGATTAGTTGATATCAATAGGATTCATAATAGATTTAGATTGACCACCTCCAATTTCGTTCCAATTAATAAGAACCCACTCTTTTCAGTCTTACAAGATCACTCACAATAATCCAACCCATCATAATTCCAATTTAAAATCGTCTAAACGAAACCCGATAAGCTTAGAAAAAAAAAAACTCTCAAATAAAAGCAAAAATATTACTTTCATCGCTTTTCAAACGAAAAACATCAATCGATCTATTTGAAACATTATACCAACTAAACACAAGTACCTAATCTACTCTAAACCTGATTTCTAGCGGCACGGCATAATAAATTTTAAGTTTATTTTTAACCCTTACATTACTCATTCGATACATCTGTTTGCTTTTTTATGAACGAAAATTTTTGGCAGATGACAAAAAATGCAATTAATAGATTTTAACGCTAAGTTGACACGTGGGGGCCAAATGGCGGGAAGGGCCACCGGTTTTGGGATCCTTAGTATTTTTGAAGATTGCTTTTTTAAATAAATCTACGAGTAGAGAGAATCTAAATCTGAGAAACTCGTGGCTAAATAATAACACCCGCACAGGTGGTTCCAACAGGTTAAGCTACGCTTGCCGGGGTTGATCCGTGGATGGGTGACCATCTTTACATACCGAGACTCCTCCGTGTCTCGGAAAGCACATGAAGCCGTTGGTCCCGGCTGTCATTCGAGGCCCTTTGACAGTCGTTACGGGTCGTCAGAAGCCCGAAAGTCTGACAACCAGCCCTTGGTAAGCCAAGGGGTATCGTGTTACCTAGTATCTAACTGGGTTGTGGAGGTCAGATAGGCAGTCACTCCATATAAAATACTGGTATTCAGATGCATCCGGTTAGACTGAAAGCCGACCCCGACATAGTTGGGAAAAGGCTAGGCAGATGATGGTGTTTTGTTAAATAAATCAGCACTATTTTTGTCTAGATAGTTTGACTTTTCAGCTGCGTGTATTTTTAACTAATTCAAATTCTAAATATTTTATGTCACATAAACCTACATGGGCACTTATGAAACGTCAGAATCTAGGTGCACGGTTCCAATTGGTAATTCCTCTTTTAAAAATAATTGGCTTTTACAATATTTTCAAAACACAACGTTAATAGATATGGGAGGACAGTGTAGGCCTACCAACAAGTACCTGGTACTTAATAAAATAGAAAATGATCAACAAATCGAAGCATCTATGAGTTTACAAACAAGACTAACAAATAGGAATAAGACATAAACCCGGGCAAGCAAGAGCAGTGGCAACCTAAACTCTACCATTGATTGAAAAACATGTAATTTAAATTCAATTTCAAAAACTGCGCATTTAATAAATACACCACTGTACAAATTCCCGATAAAACACTACACAGTCGACCACAGTCCTCTTATTTACACCAACTTGTCACAATCAACTCACGCGGCTACGGAACCCTCTCACAGAACAAAGAGGTCCTTCACGACGTGTGCCGTATATTGTCCCTGTCAAAGGACACTGGGACTTTATTGTTTCGCTCTTAAAGCACAAGTTTATACTCCTTATACTGTAGCATTCGTTTTTGTAGTAAATATACACGTGCCTCGGTAATGTGTCGAAGCGTTTGTGCACAAGACCCTTTTGTTGTGATTGGGAATTTTGGAGTATTGATTATTAAGAGTAGCGATAGTGAATGTAAATGAGCACAAAGGTGAGCTGAGATGGTGATTTTTATATCGGACGTGTTTTAGTGAATGAGGACGAATAAAACGGCGCGTTGTGTTCCACGCGCGCCTCAAAGATATGTCAGCAGAATTGACGGGGTCCGCTAGGGCCAATGCCTGCCGGGGGTTCGAAGAAAACCGATAGGGAAATCGTGACCCCCGTCAACAGGGCAACCGAAAGAACACGGGTGGGTTTTAGTCAGTAAGTCTGACACGCACTCCCGCTTCACCCAGAGCGGGAGAAGTTATTTGATAATTTCCCACCCAAAAAAAAAGGACGAATAAAGATTGAGAAATCTAGGGAACGAACCCATACATAGCAGGGTCAAAATAGTTGAAGAAGAAGATGAAAGTAAGTGTAGATGTTAAGTTTCGAGGATCCCACCAACGAAATCAGAAGTGATCGCTTTCAAAGTTCCGTGGAATGACTAAGATAGAGTTAAGTCAGTAAGGAAAAAGCAGTAGGTACTTAAGGAAGGAAGAGAAAGATATTTACTAAGACTAAACCACCATAGACATAACAACGGGTTAAAAAAGCAAAAACTATTTATAAGAAAAAGGGAAATTGCCCGAAGAATGAACAGAAAAAATTCCAACTTCCATACAAGTTGTTTTTTTTTTCTGAATGGCATCTTGCAGGTCAACCAGGTTGTCCGCTGCTTAACCGGACTTTCCTGTGGCTGCCTCAATAAATTAAGGCCTCCAGTCAGGGTATAAAACTTAGAAACTAAGCGACTACACGCTAAGGCAGGAGTGTAGGGGTGTAGGGGGGGGGTGTAGTCGCTTAGTTTCTAAGTTTTATTCTTATATCCTTTGGGGTACGGACCTCGATTTAGGGCGTCGCTGGAGGAAGACAGCAAGGGACAGGCTGGATCGATTTTAAGCATCCATACGAGAAATTCCTTTCCTTCCTTTATCCCATACTTAAAATATTAAGTTAACAAGCCGATACTTTCTCTTCCACTCCCAAATCAGCATGGCAACCATCAACATATCAAAAAGAACATCTTAATCGCCGAGGCAGCATATTTCAAACGCCAATTCACCCGGAACATAAAACTAAAAATGTGACAACTAACTTCGCGCCATATGGAATGTCAAGCATGGCCGCCTATTAAACTGTTTGAAGTCTTTTGTTAGACGAAATTAACGACATTTTACGATGACTACCGCGAGTAAAAAGTCAAAAGAATCCATTGAAAAAGAACCGAAAACATTAAAAAAAGCTTTCAATTAAAAAGATAGTGACAATGCCAGCATTAACTGTAGAATTCCGGCGTTTGATATATGATAGTGTTGTTCTAGTGGCCGAAGTGAAGCAAAGTGACACTTGAAAAAGGCGCGAACTAATATAAACAAGGGCCATTTTTTTCTAGACAAAGACACCGCTGTTCGGCCTCTTGATTTTTTAATTGTATTATTTACGTTTGCCGTTCATTAGATTTACTTTTATTTATGTTATAGACATAAATCACATTGATACAAACTTCGATGTAACCGAATATCAATGTTTGAGCTTTTTAGGTCAGTTGAAAAATTAATTATTACAAATTGATTTTTAGTTTTAATTAAAACAACAAAAGTACTATAACAAGATAGATCTTATAATCGTGTAAATAGGTATATTTCGAAAGCAAATTGCACAATAAAAGTTCCTATACCACGTATAAAATTATGACCATGCGCTCATTAAAAATATAATTGTTCCCGTACTTACATAAAAGTGCAATTACTACTAGGTATTAATTAAAACGATATTTAATTGTGTGCATATTATTATTTAAACACCGCTAAAAGTCTAGCGTATGGCAAGCGTAGTAATCGCACCAATTAAAAGCTATGTTTTTTTTATATTATGGCAAGGACGAGATAGGTACGCCAGACAAATTCCTTTCTTTTGAATGTTGGCCCCCCGTCGATATTCACCAATTTATAGGCGAAATCTTTATTTTTTAATATGCTAAATGAATATTATAAATTAATGAATCATAGACATAATTAGAATTTAATATGCAAATATTCATATAGAAATTAAACAGGTGTTATGCTAAAATGTGATAATAACATAGATTTGACTACATTATTGGTATTTTATTGCGCAAAAACTTAAAAATGTGCGCTGGGTGGGGTTTTAGTACCTTGATTCGCTGTTGTTTTATGGTTTATTAATCAATTGTTTGTGATTAATTATTAATTTAACGTTTTTTACGTAGGCCTGTAGAGCTGATGGTATAATTCCACCTTAAAATAAATAATGTAACTTTTAGAGCTACAGCATAGCTAAGGCGAAACAAACTGCATCTTCTTTTTTGGACTCATAGTCTTCAATTAGTCTATAATTTAGACCTACAATAATGGCAGGCATGATTTTTTTTTCCAAAAAGGAAAAAAAAATCTTATGAAAACCTTTTTTATTAAAAAGGGTGAATATTGGATAATATAATAATGCCAATGGTATGGTAGTTATGTAAGTCTTACACTTAAATTTTCTGTAGGTAGGTAACAATAAAATTCAAATTCTGATGACAAGTTCTTTTATTTTAATAGAGATTTATGGTCCACATAAAAATTATTCAAATTAGCCTAACAAAATATTAATTATTCATGTTTATTAAATAATAAGTTGGTCATCTACCTACAATAAACTAGCCTTTACAACCATCAAAAACAATATAATTTAATTAATTATTACACATTTTACGTTTTAATGAATTAGAGACGTCTTGTCAGATTTTTACCGCGAAAAATAAATAAAAAGTCAGTTGACGTCACGGCTGTCATGTTGACAGCGCGGGAATTGATTAAATAATGGCGGACGGAAGGGCTGCGTTCACGAGCGTTGATAAGGGACTTAATTAATCGGAACACGTGTAAACATTTTGTTTGATAAACCCACCGTCCCGAGAGATAGGGGCCCGAGTCTGTGGCATCTGTTATACGATTCTGGTGATTTGTTTTAACGATACTAATTTAGTATAAACAGCGTGTGATTTCATTTGTTTAACACGCTCTTAATTGGGGCAATATGTTCTGTTTATGAATGCGTCGTGTCATGATTATTATATGTACCATCGCGGTCACGCATACCTAAACCACTTTGAACACAAAATCCCGTGCACACGATGACCACATCTGTTTATCGCCCCTTTTTTTAGCGTTTCTTTTTCGGCCGAGCGCTGCAAGCAAGAATAGTCCTTACGGTGTTGAGATATGCATGTCCGCGATAGTACCTACGTTGTCAAGCGGTGATAGTGAAGATTACCAAAAATTATAATTATTCTGCTACAGCTTAATTTTCATCAGTTTAATTAACCCTACTTACGACTATTCTAAATTTACGATGAAATAAACCGTCATGTAAAACTAGTATATTTCATTTCGAAACTCTATAATAGAATAGAATTATCTTTATTTAGGTAAGTATCATATGACTTACAAATGATTAATAGGACTTACAATTAGTAAAAATTGACCCAAATAGTGTAGTGGAACACCGCTGTGACAACCTATGTGAGATGGCACAACAGCGACCCACGAAAACACAGTCTAGGCGACTTGAAATCATGCTTAGGATACTGTTGGAGCTGCTCCACACCCTGCACACCATGGAACCGCACCTTTTGCGCATGGTTGTGTAGAAACAATCTACATGCGCATCCGCGAACATCCCTGATGCACTATAGAAGCGGGGCAGCCCTACCAGCATCCTAAACGCGTTATTGTACAGGGAGCCTACCACAAGCTCATAAAGCAGTATTATTAAAATATTACTTCAGTGTGGGAAAAAGATGAAACTCTACAGGACGTATAGCTCCATCTCTTTCTCCCACTGAAGTAATAATAAAATAATACTGCTTTTGAGCTTGTGGTAGGCCCCCTGAACGCGGAGAGCGTTGTACAATCTTTGCGTGTATCTAGCCCACAGGCTGCTCGTGTAAAAAGATGTACTTACAGTAGGCTCGAAAGAGTGTTATCTCAACATAATGGCTTTGCATTTCAAGAATCGTTATGAAATGAAGCGTTGACTCCTTTAAACAAAATGCAACCACTTCACAAGTCTTACCAAGAAGCCTGACCACATGAATGATCTAAAAACGAATTTAATGTCTACTAACCTAACCACGGGACTGAGACATTATGAGCTTTAAAAGTGAAGTCATTCAAAGACAATAAAGTTTTTGATTCTTCGTATAAATTAATCTGCTCTTGGAATACCAGTTAGTTTTCCACCAGTAATTAGTTCAAACTTTATAAATAGGTACATGGAAAATAAGGCAAGGTGCATGAAGCATGATGGTTAAAAACCAAAATATTACACAAAAAACCGGCCAAGTGCGTGTCGGACCACGCACAATGAAGGGTTCCGTAGTTGGAATGAATTTATCCCAAAAGCAAACTGAACTTTGTAGTTGATAAACATGTTTTCCCATATGAAATGTATAAATTTAAAAGGGCGCTAAATGAATTTTTAATTAAGAAAACTTATTATACGATTGACGATTTTCTTAATGATGATTCACTAACTAATTAACATACTATTACCCTGATTGACATAATTATTAGTTCGCTTACTTAGTTTTATTTTATATTTTTTGTTGCTATGACCACACTGACATTTTTATTTAATTTTTTGTAATTCCAATGATCTGCATATTTTTTATTTGGAATTGTAAACCTTTGCATGTCCACCCACGTGACGGTAAAATATGGAGAACCTTATTATAATAACACCTATGTACTATACCCATTTTTGTAAAGAAATAAATGATTTGATTTGATTTGATTTGATTTGGGAAAACATGTTTTTGCAACGACAAAGTTAAGTTGGTCGATTATTACTCGTTAACTTGTAAAGCCTACTTAGCTGTGATAGTTTTCCTCTTAATTTCGTTATATAAACTACTACTGTGATTTTTTTCACACATCCAAAACCAACCATTTAGCTGGCAGGGGGGGGACACTTGACTCTAACAAAAAATAACACTTTAAAGCTTAATATTTCGCAAACGAATTCCTGAATCCAAAACTGGTTTTCCCAAACTCACAATGTTTTTGAAAGACCTTTCCAATGACACCCCACACCAAGGGATAAAAAAAAACATCGCTACTTTACGTGTATGGGAGGTACCCTAAAAAAAATGATTTTCAAAAATTTTGTTTTACCACTTTGTCGGCGTAATTGATATGTATAACTATGCCAAATTACAGCTTTCTAGTACTAAGGTTTTCGGAGCTAGACCGCGGACAGACAGGCGGACATGACGAAACTATAAGGGTTCCTTGTTTACTACGGAACCCTAAAAAGGCATCTTCCTTGAAATTGATCAACTAAGTACTAAGACGGAGGTCTTCTTTGGTAATCCCTCAACCATATTAGTAAAATGTTATCTAAAAATAGCTTTTACGCTACGGATGTATTCTTTCAGCCAACACCCAACGGTAATAGTAGGTTGTAATAAGTAGGTAGATTTGAACTTTGGAGCAAGGATCAATGGGCATAAGACCCAGAACTCCACCAAAGCGGAGATATGCGGAGATGTCTATAGCGGAGACGAGAAGAGATGTTTTTCTGTTAGAGTGTATACACCGAAGCTGTGCGGAGATGCGTACTGGCTAGACTAGAGCGGAGATGTGTGCTGGCTAGAGTGGAGATGTATGCTGGCTAGAGCGGAGATGTGTGCTGGCTAGAGCGGAGATGTGTGTTGGCTAGAGCGGAGATGTGTGTTGGCTAGAGCGGAGATTTGTGCTGGCTAGAGCGGAGATGTGTGCTGGCTAGAGCGGAGATGTGTGCTGGTTAGAGCGGAGATGTGTGCTGGCTAGAGCGGACCTGAGTTGCGAGGCACAGCTCACATCTCCGCTTCGATGACACCATACAAATATAATACATCTCCACTCAGTGATCTCCACTGAAGCTGAGAGGAAACGAGATGTATAAATCAATTAATTATCACTTAGTTTAAGTAGTAATTTTCAGGGGTAGCACTTGGCTTTACCCGTGTTACCCAAAAAAACCGGCACAGGTCGAGATACAAAAATGTATACCAACAAATAATAATAATAATTAGCCTGTATTGTCCCACCGCAGGGCAAAGGCCTCCCCTCCCTTTCCTTTTTCCACCCAACCCGATCCTGAGCCAATATAGACCAATCCCTCCTCAAAGCGTCAAGTTCATCCCGCCATCTACGCCTGGGTTTTCCACGATGCCGCTGGACGTTTTCAGGAACCCATGTTATAGTGGTCTTAGCCCACAATGCATCCGACATGCGGCAAACGTGTCCGGCCCAGTCACACTTGAGCTTGGCTGCTTTTTGGGTGACGTCAGCGATTTGTGTCTAACGAAATTCTATTGGCTGTTTAAAACACATCTCCTCTCCTCTCGTCTTGTCGCCGCTTTGGTAAAATCTGGGCCTTACTCATAGGGACAGGGAATAGGTAGGCTTTTCATCTCAGCCTATCGCAGTCCACTGCTGGACATAGGCCTCTCCCAGGCTGCGCCACAACACCCTGTCCTCCGCCTTCCGCATCCAGTCTGCCCCAGCCACCTTCTTAAGGTCGTCGGTCCATCTAGCTGGGGGGCGTCCCACACTACGCTTGTCGATACGCGGTTTCTACTCCAGGACTCGTCTGCTCCACCGGCCATCGGTCCTTCGACAAACATGGCAGCTCATTACCACTTCAGTTTGCGTACTCTGCAAGCTATGTCTGTAACTCCAATTCTTTTCCGGATAATTTAATTCCTGACTTGTATACTTCAAAGAGACTCCGAGCATAGCGCGTCGAGCAACCTTGAATTTGTGGACTAGCCCGACTATCAGTGTCCACGTTTCGGCACCGTATGTCATGACGTATTAAGATCTCATGTAAAAATGTACCAAAAATCACGAATAAATGAATTTGAATTTGAATTTGACGGGCAGCACGCACTGGTGGCACATCTACCCTATAAAAAAACCGAGTGGAAGCTATAAGCGGTTACTTGCGGAAATACTTTCAATAAGAACCAATTAAGTATCAATAGTACAGTCACAGCTTACCCATCAAATAGATCGCTTCTTTAACATCCTTAAATTAAGACATCACAACTTCCCAAGTGTTTACAATAAGCCCAAGAGGAAGGAGTTTTTACTACTTTTTACGGTTTTTTTACGCCAAATGTTTTGATAACCGGCGGCTGTTTTCTTAGACCCGTTTAAAAAGCTGTTATCCTGTAAACAACTGAGTTTAACTGTCAGCTTTACTGTTTAATTGATAAACAAACTGAAGAAGAAGAGGGTTCAGATATATTGCATTTTTAGATTCGATTTTTAAAGTGAAAACTTCTTTAGGCGCTTTGCGCTCTTTCTGACCAGTGAATGAAACTGAACCGTCACGCTCGGGTCGGTGACGCTGAATCGCGAGCACGCCGAGCGTCCAGTCGTAGTTTTCGCTTCTATCGTGTAATAAGCACACACCTTCTTTTCTTAGTTGGTCGTATGAAATCAAATGGAGAGAGCTATAAACAAAAACAAGCCTTACTGTGTTGCGTTGGGAACTATTTACGGTCCGTAGATATAAAATATTAGGTCCTAATTGATTAAACCCCTACTAAATACCTAACTCAAGTGAGACATTATGATCAATAGGCGAGGCAAGGGTACAAGTTAATTGGATCTAGAATGCATCAGCCTTGTTCGCTGCAATTTTTTCGTTCATAATCAATTTACAGAGAAAATCGTTAATGTTTTCTTACTCAGTTTCTTCGACTCTTATAAGTATTTGACTGGATTTAGTTCTAAATTACCTTTTCTTTTTTCCAGACTATCGGGCGAAGTCAACACCTCCCCGTGCGAATCAGAATCAACATCGAACTCCCCGCCGTCGCTTCTCCAGGATGCGACGTTGCCAGCACTCCTAGTCTCTGGCGCGTCCACGCTGTTCCAGAACACAACCACGACCACCAACACAGCGCTGAGTTTGTCAGCTGTTGACAGCTTATGCTTGCCTGGTACCTCTGAGGTGGAGAGCTGTAGTTTAGCGAACGGATGCTCGACAAGCTCTTCGCTTGGGTTGGCACTGCCGTTGACGTCGGCCGGGGGACTTTGTTCAACCTCCTCGTCGGCTGCGGTCGCCTGGTTGATGAATGAGGATAGCACGGGTAGGTATCCTATCGGGACGATATTTTAGTTACTTGCTTTTGGTACCACGGTCTCTTTTTCAAGTGAAAAGGAGGCACAGCATTTGAGACCATGGTAATGCTTTGATTTCCGTAGACTATCGGGCCGGAATCGTGAAGCCAATACGAAAATCCACTTACCTACAGGATACCAAACCAATTTTACCATTAAGTAGACCCAACCTTATGTAGTTATGTCAAACTTCGAAAGTGCAGTCAACAAATAGATATGTAGTTACCTAACTGTGGCACTGATAGATTCGGTACCACTACATAGACTAACTCTCTTTTGACTTCAGCTGTATCAGGCTGACCGTTCAAGCAATTTTTTTTTGCTCTGTGTTAATCTAGCTTAATTTTTTGCCAGGTGGTGTAAAGAGCGAGGTCCGTAGCCCGGGCCTGTGCGAGGCAGACGTGGCGCTATACGGCGAAACGTTGCCGTACGATCAGTCTGCGCTGCCCTACCAGTATTATAATAGGTAAGGTAGCAGTTTTACTACAATATTCAAGGCAATTAGGCCAATTTTAGCCTATAACCACATCTCTGCAAAGTAATAACCCTCTCCGATCATAGCAGGAATCAGGAACGATAATAGAAATCATGCTTGATCTTGATTTAGATCCACGTTTCTGTAAAACAGAAGAGTTGTAAAGCACCTATTGATGGTCAGGTATTAAACCCTTTTTTAACCGACTTCAAAAAAAAGGAGGAGGTTCTCAATTCGTTGGGTTTTTTTTTTTTATGTATGTTCCCCGATTACTCGAAGACGGCTGGACCGATTTGAAAAATTCTTTTTTGTTTGAAAGGGTATACTTTCAAGTAGGTCCCATTGTCATTTGGTCACGATCTGATGATGGGATCTTGGAGAAATCGAGGGAAATCTTCAAATATTAAAGGCACATCTATAGCGATTTGGGTATTTTTGATGAGCAGTTGACATAAGGCTATTGTAACTTAGATAAATTACAAACCAACCCACTAAAAAGTAAAAAAAAACTTTTTTACAAAAAACACAACCGACTTCCAAACTACAAAGTGAAAAATAACTTTAATTTCGGAAGTCGGTGTCAAAAAACTAAAATACTGATCTGATCCAAAGACACCGACTTCCGATATTAAAGTTATTTTTCACTTTGTAGTTTGGAAGTCGGTTGTGTTTTTTGTAAAAAAGTTTTTTTAACCAAAAAAAAACGGGACTGCAAAATTTTTGAACATCATGATCACCTAATAGGCCCTAGTTAAGTATAACAGGCGCCCGAGGCGCGCGCTCAGTACTCTGCGACTTTGCGACTCTCTCGTCATTTTGTTGTAACTTTTGAACCCTCAACAGTATTCGACGTGCATATTACGCGCGCCCTTGGACGACAGCGCTTGATATTCGTTACCTTCATAGAAATGCATAAAATATTAAGCGCTCAAAACAGAGCGTACAAGACGTGCGCTTCGGGGACCTGTTATAACTAGGGCCATATAAGAAGGTAGGTACCATCGGGGTTACGTATATCTAAGCATTTTAAAAACAAAATCCCGTGCACACGACCCTTTTTTTTCGTAGGTAAGCGTTACTATAGCGGCCAAGCGCTGCAAACAATAATAGTCCTTACAGTGTACAGATATATGCGTTTCTTCGATAGTACATACCTAAAGTTTACCTAACAACTTAAAGTTAAAACGCCTCAGTATTATTTTTAGGCAGAGGCACTGTCTCTATAATCGGTCATAATGTCGTCACCATCTACGTCAAAGCTACCCCCAATATCTAATAATAGGTCTACGGCCTCTGAAGGATTTTGTGAAGCTCCAAAAGTGTCTGAAATTCATAAACTTCTCACGTAAACGTACGTTGACGCTCCTCCTTGCGTAAATCTATAATCTTGTTTTATTAATCAACTCGGTACCTATGTAAGATGTGTTAATTTAAGGTTAACGCAACTTCTTCGTGTACCTACCTACACTAAACGATATTTACATACTTAAAATCTCGCCTGGCGATTCTCGTCTACGTGTCTCGCATGCACATACTCACCTAACGGCGGTTGAGAAACTCTCTTCGTATAAACGAGACATCAAACATGGAAATGAAAGAAACCTAAAGATCGTATTCCGTTACATTTTTCTTCATGAATCCCAAAAAGGTTCGTTAATACTCGTTACGCCATCTGTTGGGGAGTAGAAAGAACTAAAAAGTCTGCCCTTCATTAGTTTCACTATTAACCGATAGAGGCGCTGCCCGATGCAAAATAAAACATTGAACTTTTTTATTTGGCTGATAGATGGCACTACTGCTCTTTTTGGATATTTACACACCGAACCCGAATAACGAACCCTTTCTCCGACCCGACGCCTTCTTTGAGAGAACTTATCTTCGAATTACACTCCTTTTTGGGTAGTCGTGTAATAAGGCTATATCGGCGGAGAGTTTAGCGTGTCAGCAGAAAATGGAACAGTAGGTACCCTAATTGCGTAATACAACACAATCACAACTTGTTTCGTTTTGAAACAGATTGCTAATCCATTGCTTCATAAATTGGAAAAAAAAATCTGCTCAACAACGTAAATAACGCAATGAATGTTGTTGAACTGTCAAAATGAAACAAATTTGGCAAAATTGTTTACGAAAATAAGTTACGCAATTAGGGTACTGTTCTTAATAAGCTGATTTTAATCTTCTTTGTTTTAACATGGCCATTTTTTTGATACAGCATGCAACAATATGGTAGCGGCAGCGCGGCTTCGTCGTACGTCAGCTCTTCGCTGTACAACCAGCCGTACGGCGCGTACCCGCCGCAGCATAACACTACCAACAGGTAAGCGTACAATAATAAAAGAAACTGAGACCAACATTTGTACCAACAACGTTGGCTTTCGTATAGTCTACTAAACAACTTCATATTTTAAACTGTTAGGACTTCAGTAGTTAATCCATGACTAGGAAAAAGCCGAATGAAGGCTATCCCTGACAATAAATTATCGCGAGGTGGGAACCATGAAATACATAAATTTAAAAAACTGTGATCCACTACGCCCGCTTCGCTAGGGCATTACGAAGAGTGAAGACAATACAGGAAGATTGTCGATGATGTGGCAGCACTGTACTACCGGCCGTAAAGGATAGTGGACGCCTCCTTTCGCAGATCTAGTAGAATCAACGACATAACCACCTTCATCAACTAACAATCACTTTGTACCAGGTCGTCATGCAAAGCAACGCCGACGTACCTATCTGCGTACGGTGTCAGCGGTGTAAGCGGAGTCCCCAGCACTGGCTTCGGGACGCAACCCTCACCTTACGCCTACTCTTCGTACAACGGAGGGCTGGCGCAGTCGTTTCCTACAGCACAACAGGTTAGCAATACAATTTTTTATGACTATAATAAAGACTCAAAATAGAACAAGACTGATTTTCAAATTTAACCGAAAGGGATTGGTCGAAAATCTGGAGTAAATTGCATATTTAAAGATTGACTATGACCTACCATTCAAGTGCGATTTATTTTTTAAAGTACCTGTAAAACTTTTCATTCATGACTTTTAATCTTTAGGACTACAGCAGTTATGCAGCAGGCTACGCGGACCACAATGTGGCTCAATACAGCGGATACTACGCTACACCTAGTTATTCTCCCTACGTCAGCTCGCCGAGCAGCAGCGGCAGTGCTGGACACACCTCATATCATTTAGGAGGAGCTTTATCAGGTAACTAAAATAAAAACGTGATAGTTGCATGGGATAGTTGATTATTATTTTCTTTATGGACGCTTTCTTTATGAACGCTCCCATAACAATTCATATTCAATGAAAACAAACTAATGTCACTGTCATGGCAACGGTAAATGAAAACGTACCGAAATAAAGTGTTGCCAAGTTGAAATATTACCTTGTATGATGAGAGTTTTTTAAATTATTGACTTTTTTACTTACGTATTTATTTCGAGAATCCCCATCAACGTATTTATTATTATTGTAGAATATTTCTCACTATCTCACAAAATGTATTAAATATATAAAACTAAAAAAGTGGTAACATAGAACTGCATTTTATGTAGAATACCTTTAACTTTATTATCTTTGCTATTTTAATTCTTACGAACTGTTATAAGCTTTTACATATTTAGTAGCTAAAACTTTACGCATTTGAAACATCCACGTGGTTTTTATTCGGAAATATTGGGAAATGTTAGGTTGTTATGGGATTTCTGAATCCAAGAACTGGCAACCCAATTTGACAACGTCAAATCGAGTTTGACGTTTGTAATTAGTGATACTTGTTGCCTCTGTTGTAATGTTTACAAAGTAGTGTTTTTAAAACAAATGCCTTAATTTACAACAAAATAGAATAAACAATCTCATGTGTTCATATCAATCCGTCGATACACAAGACTGAAGTTCCATTCCGTAAACAATTATTAAGATTTGTAGTGCTCAAAGAATGAATAAAGAAAACGAAAGTTTTCACGACAATAAGCGAAGGAAACTAGATGAAGATGCCTCAGAATCTCACTACGATGATTCAGATTACTGGCCGGACACAGACAGCGACGATGGTAGGAGTTTTTAAACTTTTAAACTTAGAATTAGTTCAATCGTAAGAAGTTTTAAATCTAGTTGGTAAAGTAGGCTTATTTCGTACTTCCTTTGCCGTGACATTGAATATTATTAAGGCATTGAGGCCAGAACGTGATAAATTGCTTCGTTATTAGTCATAATCTGTTTCTATGTGCTATATCGGTATGTGTGAGTATTTTGTGTATTGTATGTTAATCTTATCTCAAACTGTTAATTGCATTCTATAAGTAAGGATCTGATAAGAATAGTAAACAAAGTGTATGTAATGAATCAGTCCAACAACCATTATGAAACTTTAATAAAAAAATAATGCTTGCTTAAAACAAATTTACTTTAGGTTTAGACAATGGAAATAAGAAAAAATAAGAAATCAGAAGTTCAGCAATGGAGGCGAAAAAAAATCTCATAACTAGATGAAATTAAAGTCCCTTATTCTGGAACAATGTACAAGCATTGTTCCAGAATATAAATAAAAGTATTATAAAACTACATTTTTACACTGAAATCTGACAACTTTATACCAAGATAATGTACAGGTTGGCAGGGACATCGACGCGAAAACTGAAACCATGGATTCAGTACATGATTCTGAACCCCCTGCGTTGAAATTTTTCATCGGTTATTAAAAAAAAAACTGGTATTTCATCGAAAAGTGCAATACCTACGCGGTCAAAATGTATGGAATAGCTGATTTTTTTTTTAAATAATCGACGAAAAATTTCAACGCAGGGGGGTTCAGAATCATGTACTGAATCCATGGTTTCAGTTTTTGCGTCGATGTCCCTGCCACCCCGTATATGCGTCCGCTAAAATAAGCCTGTAACAAACAAGAAAACCCTAATAACATTTTTTTATTATTACAGAATCTCCTTCCTCAATGCTGCCCTCAATAAACGACACAAGTCCACTGTCTCCTATCAAAACAGAAGTACATGCAGCCAGTCGGAGATGTAGAGAGAACTCGGGGTAAGGAGTTTCAACTTTAATATGCAAAATATAAAATGTGTTTCATAATGCAAATAAACAAATAAAATTTGTATTAATAAAATAACACAACTGTACATTAATGATAATTCAAATTCAAACTATTTTATTTCACATAAACCTACATGGGCACTTATGAAACGTCAGAGGCTAGGTGCACAGTTCCAATTGGTTGTTTCCTATGGAGAAGACCCGGCAAGAAACTACACGGTTACTCTTTTAAAAATAAATGTTTTCAAATTACAGTGTTAATAGGTATGAGAGGACAGTGTAAGCCTATCAACAAGTACCAGGTACTTAGTAAAATAGAAAATGGTCCACAAGTCTACAGCCTACAACGTTCTCACATTCACCAAATCTAAAAGAAAAGAATCAATGTCAAAGATAAATAAAATAATAAAAATCAAGACCTATTTAAACTAAATGCCACTACAGCTGTAACAAATCTAATTTATAAAAAAATATAGAATGTTCTAGGTATAAATCATGTAATTTTGTCACATCTTTTCTGCCTGTTGTAAAAATTATGATAAAATAACAGTTTTGTTTTCTGCACTTGAAACCAGCAAAATTCCACTCCAAATTATCATAAAATCATAGTACATTACTGCCACAGTCTATAATGATTACTTTGCTGGTTGCACTGATGATGGCCGACAGCGCGGTCAGCGTGCAGCACTTGATGGACGAGCTGAGATAAAGGCCGAGGCCGTAGGTCGAGGCCTTTACAGCGAGGACAACAAGGGCTGCAATGATGGCCAAGCTGGAAGGCCTAGAGCGTAGCTAGGCTAGCTCGAGGCAATCATAGCGTGACCAGCGAAGCAGTCATAGTTGGCCAAGGCTTGTATAGTGCTTTACTCAAAAATGCAAGTACCTAATCTAAATAAAACCAGCAAGTAATTTCAATAAAATATATATTAATTAACTAGGAATTTTGTTACTTCTTTGTTTTTTTTTTAACAATGGTAGTTGGAACTATACAGCCAAATATGGAATAAAATCTTTTTGTACCTATCTCTATAAATACAAACAGCTGTGTTTTAAATAAAATCTTTTTGCATTTGATTTTTTAAAACGTTGAAATGTCAAAATAGCGGCCGGCAATGTTTTGTCGGCCTGTTAGAGCGCCCAGCAAAACTTTGCCGGCCGCTCCTTGAAACAGAACGGCAAGGTCGACTTTGCTCAAACAGGTTGTCAAAATAATGACCACATTACATGCATTTTTGAGTAAAAGAAATCACTTGGCTAATTTGTATTAGTGTGTATTTTATGTTTATTGCATGCCTCATAATGCAAACCTTTTGAGGTAGTGCATTACTCTCAACTTGGCAAAAACAAGTGCTGTCTTGAACTTTGATTGTCTCATATGCATTTCGCACTTATGAGTATACTGATATCTACAAAAACTATCCTTTAAACACAATTATAATAACAAATTAACATTTATTGTGTAATTTATAAAGAAAAACTGACTGAAAAAAAAATCTTTGGACGTCCGTGTGTGTGTAGTATGAATCCCGTCTGTGGTCACAATAACGTCCAAAATACTCCACATATCGAGATCATTTTTTAAATTCACTTTAGACTTGCTTCCCCTGATTTCATATCGAAAACGATTGTTTAATTCAATGTCATTTAATTGATATCAATAAAAAACATTTTTGTTTTTTACAATTTTTCTGTTTTTAAATGAGCGTTATGAGGCGTGCACTTTTGTTTTTATTATTTTTTATTATTTGAGCAGAATAAAAAAACAAAACTTTTTTCTGTAAACAGTCCCTACTTAACTAATAAATTCTTCGTTTATCCCCAGTGAAAGCACAGCCTCCCGCTCCCGAGGTCGCGGTCGACGCAACACGTCATCTTCTCCTGCCCAGCACGTGCCTGAACCTGCGACAGATAGGGTCTTCATATGGGACCTGGATGAAACCATCATAATCTTCCACTCTCTACTCACCGGCACATATGCTACCAAGTACAATAAGGTAAGATATTCTTGTAACTTAACCTTTCAACTGTCATTAACGAGACACAATAGAATTTTGATTGTTATCCACCTCAATGAGGCGTCGTAACAGATGATGAGATAAGCCATATAGAGCAACTAGCAAGCCCCACGGTTTGACCCTCATAAGTCTCAATTCCGTTGGAATATCGGGATAAAAAGTATCCTATGTATTAATCCAGGTTATAAACTAACTGTGTGCCAAATTTCATCCAAATCCGTTCAGTAGTTTAACAAACATCCATCGATCCATCCTTTTAAACTTTCGCATTTAAAACTAGCTGACCCGGCAAACGTCGTTTTGCCATATAAATGTTAGAGGTGGACCACCCTTATCACTTAGGGGTATGAAAAATATATTAGGACCGATTCTCAGACCTACCGAATCTTCTTCTGCCTAGCCTTTTCCCAACTATGTTGGGGTCGGCTTCCAGTCTAACTGGATGCAGCTGAATACCAGTATTTTACATGGAGCGACTGCCTATCTGACCTCCACAACCTAGTGACTAGGTAACACGATACCCCTTGGTAAGACTGGTTGTCAGACTTTTTGGGCTTCTAACTACCCGTAACGACTGTCAAAGATCTACAAATGACAGCCGGGACCAACGGCTTAACGTGCTTTCCGAGGCACGGAGGGGACTTGGTATGTAAAGATCGTCACCCATCCACGGACAAACCGCGGCAAGCGTAGCTTAACCTGATCGAACGACCCGTGCAGCTGTTATTACTTAGCCACAAGCCCCTCAGACCTACCGAATATATATATAAAATTTCATAAAAATCGATCAATCCATTTCGGAAGAGTATGGCAACTAACATTGTGACACGAGAATTTTATATATATAGATTATACATAATATATATTATATTATATTAAGTAGGATTTGTACTTGTCTTTATAGTGGCTCAGAATATTGTCTTTGGCTAAGCTAGACAAACTTTAGGAACACTAGCGATTTACTGCACACTCAAGTAAGAATGATTTTTGGATTTGATGTTCATCAACTTTTAATTATTTCTTTCTCAGTTAATTTTAATCATGGTCTAGCAGTTTGAGTAATTTATGCGGCCTACCCAAATGTCCTTTCCTTGGTATTGTTAACTACTTAAGTTCCGAGTTGAGCTGCACGATTACTGATAAATGAGTGCACTAACTGGACACATATTTGTTCTTTCTTCAAAAGACCATTTCAGATACCCAATCTACATGGTCTTCACATGATCTGACCAAGATTATGTCTGGACTTTAAAAGAGACTGTGACCTCTGAGTTTGTTTCGGCCTTTCTTCTCAGAGTGTCAGATAGGAAACGCCAACGTCATCTAGTTTTTAAATGATTGACATATAAAATTGTTAGTAGAAACCTACTTACAGAAATATAAAATCATTTATCATCTTTTTTTTTAAAGGTACATATCCATTTACCATGGAATCTTGTGATCTAACTATCAATAAATATTATGATATTTTAAATGTTTAAAAATATTTTTTTTATCCGTTGTCAAATTACTGACTTTCTATTTCTTTCCATTTCAGGATACACAGCAAATAGTTCAATTGGGTTTTAGGATGGAAGAGATGATATTCAGCTTGGCTGACACACATTTCTTCTTCAATGATGTTGAGGTAAGAAATTAATTATTTTACCTATCTTACTGTTACCTAAGATACTACTGATACACTATGGACCATGCTATCAGAATTACTTTAACATTTGCTTTTAACTCCACAAGATGGCCAGAAATACCTATTCTTATATTATTAACCGACTTCAAAAAAAGAAGGAGGTTCTCAATTCGTCGGGATATTTCCGATTACTCGAAGACGGCGGGACCGATTTGAAAAATTCTTTTTTTGTTTGAAAGGGTATACTTTCAAGTTGGTCCCATTGTCATTTGGTCACGATCTGATGATGGGATCTTGGAGAAATCGAGGGAACTCTTCAAATATTATAGGCACATCTATAGCGATTTGGGTATTTTTGATGAGCAGTTGACATAAGGCTATTGTGACTTAGATAAATTACAAACCAACCCATTCAAAAGTGAAAAAAAAACTTTTTCACAAAAAACACAACCGACTTCCAAACTAAAAAGTGAAAAATAACTTTAATTTCGGAAGTCGGTGTCAAAAAACTAAAATACTGATCTAATCCAAAGACACCGACTTCCGAAATTAAAGTTATTTTTCACTTTGTAGTTTGGAAGTCGGTTGTGTTTTTTGTGAAAAAGTTTTTTATTTAAGTACCTAAGTATTTATTTGTTACCCTTTTTGTCTACTTATTATCCAATAATTTTTCATCCCAAATTTTCCTTTAAAAACTCAAAACCCGCCTCACTCATCAGGATTGTGACCAGGAGCACATAGATGCGGTGGCGGCAGACGACAACGGGCAAGACCTCTCTGCGTACAACTTCGCAGCTGACGGCTTCCACGCTGGCGCGGCACCTAACACGGGGTTATGTGCGCCTGGTGTCAGAGGCGGCGTTGACTGGATGAGGAAGCTGGCTTTTAGATACCGGAAGATCAAGGATACGTATAATAATTATAGGAATAGGTGAGTTTGTTGAAATTACTATGTTATTGGTATTTGTCAAAATCACATTTTACAACGCCTTCCAAATCTTCCAATGTTTATTTTGCCCTTTACTACCATTAAAAGAATAAGAGGTTTATTTTTGAAGTGGGAATTTACTTCTTTAGGCGCGTTGGGCATTTTTGAGATGGGACTAAACCATTGATTTCGCGACACCATAACGACGCCTCATTTTTGTAAACGCGATTGTGCTCTTTATTTATATTTAGTTACGGATCAATGTTCTATGCAAGTATTTTTACTTTAAAGGTTTTGTAAACGCGATACTGCTGTTTATTTATATTACGTTACGGATCAATGTTCTATGCAAGTATTTTTACTTTAAAGGTTTCGGAAGTATTCTTTTTTTGTAAACGCGATTGTGCTCTTTATTTAGATAAGGTTACGGACCAATGTTCTATACAAGTATTTTTCTTATACCAAGGCGATATTGTTCAAGTTTTCACTTCTGTCGGCACTCCCGGAGAGCCACCACTTTTCTCTGAAATCGATATTGAATTTTTTGTGTCCTGCGGTCCTTAAATGTCAAAGATTATCGATTAAATCACACAATATAAATTGAATAATACAAGTAAATTGGGAACCCTCAACTAGAATTATGGTAAGGAAGTAGCAAACAAATCCTAAATTTCAATCTAATAATCTAGTACATTGATCTTCAATTCTAACCTAACCTTATAATTTCTTCCCCAGTGTCGGCGGACTACTCGGCCCAGCTAAGAGAGAACAATGGTTACAACTTCGAGCAGAACTGGAACAAGCGACAGACAACTGGCTGACTCTAGCCTGCAAGTGTCTCAACATGATCAACTCTAGGTATGTGCAAAACTCTGTATTCATTTCTGATACCAAATGATTCAAGAAACAAGTGCATTCGTGGTGTTGGTGCCACCATAAAAAATTGGTGTTAGCCGACGAAATAAAATCGCGGCGATTTTATTTCGTGCACTGAATTTTCAACGCTCTGATTAGCGCCGAGAGTTGAAAATCCAACAGTGTGTTTTTTCAACGCGCTCGGACGAGAGTGCGTCCCAATGCGTTGGACTCTCAACGCTCGGCTTAACACCGAGAGTTGCAAATCCAGTGCGCGATAAAATTTCGCTGCGATTTTATTACGTCCGTGCGAACGTCGGCTAAATTCCTCTCGCGACTTACGAGTTCTAGGTTGTAGGTTCGAACCCTGACAGACGCTTTACTGTTTGTAAGTTATTTCATAACCACTGCTCTCAAAACGGTGAAGGAAAATATCGTGAGGAAACCGGCACGTCCTAGAACCGAAAATTCAAAGACATGTGACATCTACCAACCCGCACTGGGCCCGCGTGGTGGATTACGGTCCACTCTCTCTCAGAGAGGAGGCCTGTGTCCCAGCAGTGGGAACATTATAGGCTGATTATGTTTCTCGCTTTATAAAGTTTCAAGTTTCTATATAATGAAGGTTAGTCTTTGGATTTTAAAATATTATTTGAAATATGCAAGAAACGATTTAATTTATAAAGTTTTTCTTTGATTGTCCAAAATACCTCAACAAAAATATTTTTATAGCGTTTCCTGGGCAAATTTATTTATTATTTTTATTTATTTATTTATATAGTTTGGTCAACAATATGGTCCAATTTGTTAGTAAAATACCTTATCACTAGTGTTAGTATTACACAAAAAAAAAAGAATAAGTTTATCTGGTGGCTGCGGCAGGACGTGCAGAGAACGATAAAGCAAGGAATATGCTACCTGACCATTCTCCCCACATAGTGCCTCAGAAAAGGGGAGTAAGGGCTCTCCACCACTGCAAAGACCTTAACGTTTTTAACGGCACATCTATTGTATTTAATTTAGTGATGCAACCAATACTACTTTTACGAATACGAATGCTGATTGTATTATCGTCGAATACGAATACTTGTTCCTACTATAGCTTCACGCAATTATTAGTCAAAGAAGGTGACAGGAAATAAAACACGCTAAGCAATATAAATATTTACATGTAATTTAATCATTAAAATTAACTATAGGTACATTTTTATTTAAAAAAAACACAATAGTTGCAAGTTTTTTGATGACAAATGATTCCTTATTTCTGCCTGTATATTTCCTGCTGTTGAAAATACACACAGAAAATTTCATTTTAACTGATCCTTTTTAGCTAAATATGTGCCCACTCTCACAACTTAGCTACAAACAAAAACTAAAATCTCACCCCAATTGCTGACCATCTGTGGATTTTTTTATGATTTTATTAATGAATCTTTGTGTCTATCAACTCGGTGGCAACGCAATATCTAGGATTTCTAGGAAGTCATTCACTACGAATTTCATGAAGTCATGATAGTATTTGGCGAATACGAATATTCGGTAATTTGATGGTATTCGGTGAATACGATTACGAATATTCATATTCGTATTCGGTGCATCACTAATAGGTTCTAATGTCTAGTAGCCAAAGACAACAGGAATTTCACAAAAGTATTTTAAACAGTGAGACTGTGTTATTTTCAGAGAGAACTGCGTAAACGTGCTAGTAACGACGACGCAGCTGGTGCCCGCGCTAGCCAAGGTGTTGCTGTTCGGACTGGGCGGAGTCTTCCCCATCGAGAACATATACTCCGCCACCAAGACCGGTACGTTGTAGCTTATGACTAGTGACCGGAGTAGGTAGATTGATTTTACGTACTCGCATCATGAATAGTCATAGAAATCATAATATGGATATGCCTTTTTTCCGGGATTTCATTTTGGTACTTACGGGATTGAATCAAACATTGTTAAAGTAAGGATTTTTAAACTACTACATAAGAAATTTATAGAATGCGATATAAAATACAGGGTGCCAGGGAGATCGATGCGAAAACTGAAACCATGGAGTACATGATTCTGAATCCCCTGCGTTGAAATTTTTCGTCGATTATCTAAAAAAAAATCTGCTGTTTCATAGAAAAGTGCAATACCTACGCGGTCAAAATGTATGAAACAGCTGATTTTTTTTTAATAACCTACGAAAAATTTCAACGCAGGGGATTTCAGAATCATATACTGAATCCATGGTTTCAGTTTTCGCATCGATGTCCCTGCCACCCCGTATTGTTTTTATAGTACCTTTTCTTGGAGTCCGATCACCTATATACTATTAAAAAAGACAGCAAAAGGGTTAAACATTTCTTATTCATATTGCTGTATTCTTTATTTTACACATTACAATATTTGAAATTCTTAAAAAAATCTTAATAATTTCAAAATTCCGGAATCCCGGAGGCATATCCATACTAACATATACGTGCCAGTTCATTGAACCCAAATCAATCTACCTACTCCGATCACTGGTTATGACACAGATGAATAGAGATGGTTCACTCCCTATTTTAGATAAAAAAAATTACAAGAACGCCGCGAGCTCGTCTTGTCGGGCCAGTTCAGTGAGCATAACGTAGTCCAGAAGATATAAGAGTTACGCGATAGAAAGAGAGGCAACTTCTAGGTGAATATAACTGTAGGTTATTAGCGCTGTGCCACCTGAATTGCACTTTATTGTGTCGTAGAAAGAGTCGCTTTTTATTTAAATGTAAAGCTAGAAAGGGGTCGATAACTACGATGATTGCTAATAGGTAAAGATGTATGGAAGAAAAAGGCACCAATTTCAAATAAATTGATTTGAGGATAGAAAGATGACGGTGATCCAATATTTAACAAAAATTTGAATAAAATTTGATTCTATTCAGCACTCAAGCAAAAACTAATTTTTGTAACTTAGGACTAATATAAAAAAAAAACTTGAGAGGTGTCAAGGGACACCCGGATGGAACGAAGTTCCTTTCGATTAATTAGTGAAGGAATTGTATTTTTTTTTAATGTTATAATAATATTTTTTTTATTATTCACTGTTCAATGCGAAAAAGAAAGACGAAACGAAAATAACTGGCTTGTTTTCTATGAGAGAGAGAGAGAGACAGACAGAGAAACACACGCACGCCGCACGGCTTACAACTATAGCAAAAAGTGTCGTTACAACTTTTGGTCTTAATTTTTTCCGTCTAGCCCCCTTTCGCAACGCGCGATAAGGAACTTCGTTCCAAAAAAGATTGTGGTTTTATGAAACCACGGTAAAAGTGAAACTTCTATAGGCGCCGCCATATTGGCCGTGACTGCTCTGACGAGCGCCTTTCACTTTATCCCTACTTTGCGGCCGACCGTCACGCGACATGCAACACACAGACGAAAAAGTTTGAGACGATGCAATAAAAGTTTCACTTTAAAAATTCCCTTAATTTTTTTCAGGCAAAGAAACTTGCTTCGAGAAAATAAAACAGCGCTTCGGAGAGCGATGCACATACGTGGTCATCGGCGACGGACAAGACGAAGAAGCGGCGGCCAAAGCGAAGAACTACCCCTTCTGGAGGATATCCAGCCACTCAGACATCGCTGCCCTGTACAACGCGCTAGACATGGGCTTCTTATGATCTACTGGTATCCTAGTACTTGATCTATACAAAGCAAACGTTTTATGTAGGAAGAGGAACTATCACTTTTGGAGGATATGCAGTTATTCAGACATCGCTGCCCGCTCAACATGGGCTTCTTATGATCTACTGGTATCCTAGTACTTGATCTATACAAAGCAAATCTTTTATGTAGGAAGAATGTAGGAAGAACTGTCAGTTTTGGAGGATATGCAGCCATTCAGTCATCGCTGCCTGCTAGACATGGGCTTCTTATGATCTACTGGTGTCCTAATACTTGATATTATAGAGAAAGAGAGTTTGTTTAATGGAGAATTTTTCATAGCGTTTCCTAAAGGAAAGAAATGTTCAGCCATTCAGACCATTGAGAGTCTCTTATGTTCTGCTGGTATCCTAGTACTTGACAGAAATGTTTTATAGTGTTTCATTATTGAATAGGGAAGACAATGAGACAAAGATAGAAAGAAGTAATTGACGTAAAGCCAGAATCAGAAATCGAATAATCTTGATTTTGTGGTCAAAATATTGCTAAAGATTGAATATAATCGCCAGAATACTTGAGTTCATGAGCTTCCTGCAACTTAAGCCAAAAATTTTGATACTTTTATGAAACTTGTGTTTACATGGAAATTGTTTTCCACATTTTTTTATATGTTTCGTCATATAAAGATGTCCTAAGGTGGTCAAAAGAGAAAGATAGAATTTTAAATAAATAAATAGAAGAACATTTTGTTGTTCGAGTTATGGATATGGATGACTTCAAAAGAGTCTTGTACGTAAAATACAGTAGTTAGAAGAATTAATATAGCTTATTTAAAACGAACTATTTTTATTTATTATACTGGTTGATAATATTATTTTTTAGCTCAGTATATAATTATTATATTATGTACGGACTCGGGTTCAATGATAAACTCGAAAATGGCCTTTAGCGGAATCCTAAAGTAAGGCTGCCTGTCCACTGGAGCGGAGTGAGGCAGCGGAGCGGAGAAATGTGCCAATATTAACCAATAGAATCTAAACTCCGCTCTATTGGTTAGTATTTGCATATTTCTCCGCTCTACTGCCTCGCTCCGCTCCAGTGGACCGGCTGCCTAATAATCCTAATTGTAGCATACGAGCCTCGGAAAGCTCGTTAAGCTGTTGGTCCTGGCTGTCATTCGTAGATCTTTGACAGTCGTTAAGGATAGTCAGAAGCCCAAAAGTCTGACAAACAGTCAGTACAAGGGGTATCGTGTTACCCAGTAACTGGGTTGTGGCGGTCCATGTAAAATACTGGTAATCAGCTGCATTCGGTTAGACTGGAAGTCGACCCCAACTTAGCAAAAGGCTAGGCAGATTCGTATTCTGTAGAATGCGGACCAGCCGCCTACGTCTGCGTCAATCGCTGGGTTGAGAGTCGATATGGTTTAAGCCGGGCCTAAAAAGGTATATTGTTCTCGAGTCCAAGTTTTAAAAACTAATATATTGTTGCGATAGTTCAAAGGGATGTTTTATAAAAAGCCATAGACAATAGGCACTCTTCGATAAAAGAAATTGTTGGAGATGCCAGTTACGAAATATGGACTTCACGATCAATTTCTCGAATATATCGCGTCAATAAATTAGTTCTTCTCTTCTCGGCTCCATAAAAGTACATTTTTCATACAAACATTAGTTTCGGAGCCTCAGCTATTTAATTTAAATATATTAATTATTTTAGTTTATAAAAGCTCAAAGTCAGCTCAAAATCTAATGAAACTAAAAGAAATAATATGTTTTTTTTTGTAAATATTTACTGAAAATAGTAGCGATATAGTGTTTTGTAAGTCCATCCCTATTATAAGTTTTATAATCTTTACTATGTACAGAATTAAAGTAATTCTTAGGACAATGTATAGCAAATATTTGTTCTTATTATTTTCTGTTTGTATTCAGGACGATCTTAAATTCTATGAAAATTATTTTGGATTGATTTTAAATTCTTTGTGGAAATAATTTATAAATTATTTTATTTCAATAAAAGGCCCTCTCTTCACCAGTTTGTCAAACAAAAATTGTTCCTGTTACTCTAAGCACAACTATTTTTATATCTTGCAATATGACCACATCTTTCTATGTATATGGCCCTAGTTATAACAGGCGCCCGAGGCGCGCGTTTTGTACGCTGCGTTTTGGGCGCTCAAATTTTTTTTATGAATTTCCATAATATATAACGAATTACATCAAGCGCTGCCGTCCAAGGGCGCGCGGCATACGTGCGTCGAACGCGCCTTTGACGCGCGCTCTCGACGCGTGGACGTTCCTTTTTCCTATTTTTCCTTGTTTTCTCCGCATCGTTATAAACTTTAAAGAAACACAGTTATACTGAGCATTTTGAGGGTTCAAAAGTTACCACAAAATATGGAAATCTTGTTGCGTTTGACGAGCCTCCAAAGCGTGCTCGGCGCGCGCCCAAGACGCAGCGAAATGAGCGCGCGCCTCAGGCGCTTGTTATAACTAGTCCCCAACTCTCCAAAAACGATGTACAACTGTACGTGAAGACTTTTCATTTTACGAAACGTAGCAATATGTAATATGTTATTAAAAATAGACGAAATTGTAAATAAAAATCTAAATTTTAGATTAGACATAGCTTATTATTCTAGTTCGAAAGTTATTATTATTCGATTTGTAAATAAAATTATATTATTTGACAATTTATTGTGTTGTTTTACTTGGCGTTATCCAATGCATAATGAGTGCAAATGAGGTGACCTTATATCAGCTTGGTTCTTTAGGCGGTTGTCCCACCGCCGACGAGGAAGCGACTAACTATTGGCAATTTTCTCGCTCAAGAAACGTACAATAGTTAAACATTCCATGTAAACAAAAGAGATGCATTATATTCCGCTCCTATTGGTTAATATTTGCACATTTCTCCGCTCCGCTGCCTTGCTCCGCTCCAGTGGGCAGGCAGCCTTACTTTAGGATTCCGCTAAAGGCCATTTTCGAGTTATAAATATATTATATTACCTAATAGTTAATCGCTGACTGTTCACACTGCCGGCGAGGACTCGCTCCACTAGTTTGTCGCTGAGCGACAAGAGCTATCAAAGATAATACTCGCTCAGCGATGCTCGCTTGGCGATCAGAACTCACGCCGAGAGACCAAACGAGCGGTAATTTCGCTCCGAGCGAGTGGTGCGAGTAATCGCCCGTCGCACTCGGACACTCGCTGATAGTCCAGCTACAAAACTATCGGAACTACACACTCGCCAACTCGTTTTCAGTTCCTAGGTCAACTCGTTAATCGCCGGCAGTGGGACAACTGCCGCAGCATGAATGGGCTCGAAACTCAAAAAAGTATTTCTTACTGCAAACAAAATAGTTCTTAATCAATAAAATACCAACAGTAATATTTTATGGCAACCCTATCAACCAACTGTCACTCCGTTGCTAAGCAACAGTCAACACAAGTTTAAAGTGTAAACAAAACAAAGCAAAAGATTATTCAGCAGAAATAAAGTTTTTCTACCAAAATGAAGGCTGTCGATACGATATTATTCGATGTGTCCAAGAATGAGCTGTTCAAGTTCAACGAGAACTACAAAATGATGCACAGGAAACTGAAGACTACGTGGAAAGTCATGATGTGAGTTTGTTGTTCCTGCGTTTTAGATTAATGTTATACTTAGGCTCAGTAACTATTCGTGTCAGCCGTGTGAGTCAGTCTTCTATAAGACAGAAGTTCATAACACACCATACCACGATTGAAAGAGGTGTAATCAGTGATCGCAGTTAGATATCTACAAAACATCGTCGTCGAGATAGAACTGGTGCACATCCTCTGAACATAACTCCTTTGTTGCTTACGTCTTCCAGGAGTAAATAGTTATTTATGCAACTGTTGTATAAATAAGGGGGTATTGAAACACGGATGTGGGTTTATCACACGAGGCGAAGCCGCGTGTGATAATAGTATCACATGAGTGTATAAATACCTAATTATAACAGTTGCATACAAGACTTTATCTACACCCATGATATGAATCCTCTATAAAAGTTTCTGCAATCATTGGGTGTTTGTAATTCAAGATAAAGAATTAAAAAAATCCCACGAAATTCGGTACAACTGCACGTATGAATGTCGCCTGCAGCAGCACATCACACACACATGCGTGCAGCGGGTGCTGCTGTCCCCCGTTTGAACTTTGAAACAAGTTGCATTATGAAATTTAGTACAACATTATAACACTCGTTTGGATGATGTAATGGTTACTATGACACTGGCTGTTATAATGTTGCCAGTAAGCTAACTGTTTCAAAAACTTTTATAGAGGTTTTATAGTATGGGTGTAGATAAAAATTATTACCTATTCGTAGTATCCGTGTTCTTAACCAGAAAAGTAATAAATATGTAAGTAAATAGTAAGTTGATAAGTTTTATAGGTAGTTAGTTACTCTAAATAGCGCCGACATAAAACGCCTAAAAGTCATCAAAAGTATTGGACTTACAGAAACCGCGAGGAACTATCATCAAATGTGCTAGAAGACGTGAAGATCCTGATAGTGGCCGGTCCTCAGAACGCGTTCACTGACGATGAGCTCTCTTCTCTCAAGCACATGGTGGAACGGGGTGACTCCGTGTTGGTTGCCATGTCAGATGGCGGAGAAGAACGGACCAATACTAATATTAACTTCTTTTTGGAGGAGTTCGGGATTGTTGTCAATAATGGTAAGTAAAAACAGGGTTACCGAGGTAAGAAGGAAACATCTTCGTGTAAAATGTACAGCCACTAACACTTAAATATAGGGAAACAGCTACTAACTATATCTTTTGCTAGTGAAGTGGGGTGACTCTTAGGCTGCCTGGCCATTGGAGCGGAGTGAGGCAGCGGAACGGAGAAATGTGCCAATATTAACCAATAGAATCTAAACTCCGCTTCAGAACTCCGCTCCTATTGGTTAATATTGGCACATTTCTCCGCTCCGCTGCCTCGCTCCGCTCCAGTGGACAGACAGCCTTATTCTTGGCAGTAGCAGTGATAGTCTACTGGTGTGATCGTCGGACTGCCAAGCCATAGATCTCGAGTTCGAACCCAAGGCACGCGCCTCTGACTTTGCGGATTCATGTGCGTATTGTATAATTACCTTGCTTCAAAAATGGTGAAGGAAAACATCGTGAGGAAACCGGTATATCTGAGAGATATTTCTATGTGAAGCCAATTCAGAGGCCCATGGGCGACATAAAAACTCTCACCAGGTTAGTCACTAACCACACGAAAAAAAAAGAAAGAAGTCATGTGATATGGGTCGACCACATTGTTCCAATTGCGGGTTGAGCCTTAATAAAACTGGCGTGGAGATTAGCATAACCAAAGATCCTATACCCAGCACATCAGCAGTGGGTGTAGTCCGGCGTCTGCCAGCTAGAATGTTAGTGTTCTAGCCCCATAGAACCTGCCGTTTCCAATGTGACGGAAAGGGTTTACGTGGGGGTAGAAATAAGACCACGTAACCTTGTCAACATAAAAAAGTTATGTAAATTATATTTTTATAAAAATACAAAAAGGGGATAGGAAGGTCTATCACACAAGATTCCCTTAATTCCCTTGGGAGTAGCGGAGTACTCTCCTGGCTCAGCCTGGTGCGACGATGACTCCAGCGGGTGTGCCACGCTGCAGACGCCAGGAATGTTGACGGTCGGTGCTCACGCGGGTTAATATGTACCCTGCACGGAGTACGACGGCAAACGTATATGGAGGTAAGACGGTAAGTAAACCGAAACTTTGGACCCCAGTATGAGGGTTACGAAAACACAGAATTTAATAGGGTTGACTAGTAAATAAGAGTCAATAAAAACTGTTGCCTGCTTTAAGGCTCCTGGCCGTGACTTCACTCGACAGAGTTTAGGTAAATTCTTGCGATGCTATGTTTGTGTGCACCGTTCACGCACACACGCCTAAACATCGAGCGTAGTGATCGCGTAAACAGTTTTGATCCTATAGACGGTATTTTGTTAAGTTACGTAGGTACGCTTATGAAATAAGTCTGGAATGTTTGTGTATATTCGTTTAGTATATTTATAACAATTCTGTTTTATATGGAATTTTATACTTTTTGTATGGAAAACATGAAAAATTATTACCTACATGTTGAGTTTTATGGGTTTATGGGTTTCATAAAGGGGGTCGAAATTTTCATTATTTTTGCGATAAGACACAATTTTCGAGATATAAGCAAAAGAACAGAAAAAAGATACAAGATACAAGATACACAAAAAAGGTACAGTTTTTGCAACTGAATGAGTTATTAATTTAGTGAAAATGAAAAATTCGCTATTGGTGCCGATTCTCTTGTATACCGAACTAAACTTACTAAACTATCACTAAAATTCCTTAATTTTGACTATGAGAATCTCAAAGCTATTCTGCAAAATAAATTCTCTAAATTTAAAAATAATTTTGACACATCTAAATCGAATTTGACAACCGCGACTCCACACGTGATACCTAACCACGTGAATCTTTTTAGAGCCGGAGGCGCGCAGGGGGGGCAGCCTCGACGTGTTTTATATGGATTTTTCACTTTTTGTGTGGAAAATAAGAAAAAATATTACCTACATGTAGAGTGTTAGAGGTTTAAGGGTTTTTTATAGGGTGTCGAAATTTTCATTATTTTTGCGATTGGACACACCGTTTTCGAGATATAAGCAAAAGAAAAAAAAAATATTCGGTACTGTTTTTTCATCTGAAGTCGAGGTGTTTGTGTGAATTTTAGTTCATGACAACCAATTTTATTCCACATGTTTTTAGTCACGATAAAAAAATAGTCATATTTAGTTAGAAAATCTAAATTTTAGGTTAAAAACGTCAAATTCAGAATAGCAAAATTGCCATTTTCACTAAACTAATATCTCAGTGCCATCTTAGTGCTGTCAAACTAAAATATAGTTAAGTTGTGTCACTTTAGTCTATTTCAGAATGGGAAATCGTCGTTTGACAGGAATAAACTAAATTTTGGTGATTTTGGTGATTTTTAGTTTAGTTTAGAGGCATTTGTGACAAGAGAATCGGCACCAATCTGAATTTGACTTTTCTCACCTAAAATTTTGATTAGTGCCGATTCTCTTATACACCGAACTAAACTAACTAAACTATCACTAAAATTTCTTACTTTTGACTATGAGAATCTCAAAGCTATTGGTGCCGATTCCCTTGTTCACAAACTAAACTAAATTTAAGTTCAGTGCATCTTTTTCTTACAATTTCATTAAGAAAAGGACAGAAGATAAATTTTAGTTTAGTCCTGTCAAATTAATCACCACCCATACAAGTTTAGATGTGATTAAAAACTTGCCGACTAAAATTACGTCAATTAACGTCAAGCGCTGATTAATTTGACAGGACTAAACTAAAATTTATCTTCTGTCCTTTTCTTAATGAAATAGAAAGAAAAAGATGCACTTAAATTTAGTTTAGTTTGTGAACAAGGAAATCGGCACAATTATGCAAAATAAATTCTCTAAATTTAAGAAAATTTTTGACACATCTAAATCAAATTTGACAATCGCGACTCCACACGTGATACCTAACCATGTGAATCTTTTTAGAGCCGGAGGCGCGCACGCTCGACGTGTTTTATATGGAACTTTTCACTTTTTGTATGGAAAATAAGAAAAAATATTACCTACATGTAGAGTATAAGGGGTTTAAGGGTTTTATAAAGGGAGTCGAAATTTTCATTATTTTTTGCGATTGGACACACCGTTTTCGAGATATAATAAGCAAAAGAAAAAAAAAAGATTCAGTACTGTTTTTGCATGTGAAATCGAGGTGTTGGTGTGAATTTAAAGTTCATGACAATCAATTTTATTCCACACGTTTTTAATCGCGAAAAATAGTCAGATTCGGTTAGAAAATCTAAATTTTAAGTGAAAAACGTCAAATTCAGAATAGTAAAGTTGCTTTTTTCACTAAATGAAAATCTCCGTTCCATCTTAGTGCTGTCAAATTAAAATCTAGTTAAGTTGTGTCACTTTAGTCTATTTCAGAATGGGAAATCGATTGCCCATTCTGAAATAGATTAAAGTGACACAACTTAACTATATTTTAGTTTGACAGCACTAAGATGGCACTGAGATATTAGTTTAGTGAAAATGGCAATTTTGCAATTCTGAATTTGACGTTTTTAACCTAAAATTTAGATTTTCTAACTAAATATGACTATTTTTAATCGCGACTAAAAACATGTGGAATAAAATTGGTTGTCATGAACTAAAATTAACACCAACACCTCGACTTCAGATGAAAAAACAGTACTGAATATTTTTTTTTTCTTTTGCTTATATCTCGAAAACGGTGTGTCCAATCGCAAAAATAATTAAAATTTTGACACCCTTTATAAAACCCTTAAACCCCTAACACTCTACATGTAGGTAATATTTTTTCTTATTTTCCACACAAAAAGTGAAAAATCCATATAAAACACGTCGAGGCTGCCCCCCCTGCGCGCCTCCGTCTCTAAAAAGATTCACGTGGTTAGGTATCACGTGTGGAGTCGCGGTTGTCAAATTCGATTTAGATGTGTCAAAATTATTTTTAAATTTAGAGAATTTATTTTGCAGAATAGCTTTGAGATTCTCATAGTCAAAAATAAGGAATTTTAGTGATAGTTTAGTTAGTTTAGTTCGGTGTACAAGAGAATCGGCACCCATGTCTAACTAAATATGACTTTTTTTAATCGCGATTAAAAAGGTGCGGAATAAAATTAGTTATCTTGAACTAAAATTCACACCAACACCTCGCTTCAGGTGCAAAAAACAGTACTGTATCTTTTTTTTTTCTTTTGCATATATCTCGAAAACGGTGTGTCCAATCGCAAAAATAATGAGAATTTCGATCCCCTTTATAGAACCCTTAAACCCCTGACACTCTACATGTAGGTAATATTTTTTCTTATTTTCCTTACAAAAAGTAAAAATTCTATATAAAACGTCAAGGCTGCCCCCTGTGCGCCTCCAGCTCTAAAAAAAATTCACGGGGTAGGGCAAATAAGTACCACGTGGACTCGCGATTGTCAAATATAATTTTAGTGTGTCAAAATATATTTAAATTTAATTTAGAAAATTTTTGTTGCAGAATAGCTTCAAGATTTTCATAGCCAAAAGTAAGGAATTTTAGTGATAGTTTAGTAAGTTTAGTTCGGTATACAAGAGAATCGGCACCATATTGCCATCTTAGTGCTGTCAAAATAAAATATATTCTAAAATTATTTCACGATAGGAAATCATCGTTTGACAGGAATGAACGAAACTTTGGTGATTTTTAGTCTAGTTTTGAGGCATTAATTTGTGACTAGAGAATTGGCACCAGTATCCATAAAGGGATCTGAGACACTTGCGCGAAAGACATTTTCGCGAAAGACACTTGCGCGAACCCACTTGCGCGAAAAAGTTGCGGAAATGAGATTTCTTCATAACATCACGCCATCAATTTCAAAGGGCCCAACACTTTGAAATTGATAGCGTGATGTTATGAAGAAATGTGAAAATTTTCGCAGCCGCCATCTTAGATTTACGTTTTGACATCAAAATCTGCTTTAGAATCCTCAAAAACTATGAAAAAGACACCTATGACGAAAAATCTGAATATTGTCACAGCCGCCATCTTGGATTTATATTTTGACCTCACTATCAGCTTTAGCATCCTCGAAAACTATGAAAACGATACCCATGACGAAATATTTTTAAATGTTCGCAGCCGTCATCTTGGATCTTTATTTTGACTTAAAGTAGTCTTCAGTAGCGTTAAAGAACTTCGTTCCAAAAATACTTCACTTATTGCTACAACAGCATATCGGCGCGGGCATATCGGTGACGCGAACCCATAACTTTTTCCCCTACCAAAAATCATTCAAAACTATGAAATCTAAAGTCAAAATATAACTAGTGAACCCAGCAGGCAGATGTTGTCCTGCGACAACAGCGCCACGCGAGTCCAACTATAGTTATGAACCATCCAAGTTACACAAAAAGAATTAAAAAAAAAAACATCTAAATCAGTCAAGCCGTTTAGGATAAGAAGAATTACGAACACACGTACACCGGTATTTTATTTATTGCCAGGCATGCAAAATTTTAATGTTCTTCAAAAACAAGCAAAGTACTTTAAAATAAAATGCGGATCAAAATGTGGTAGTCGACGTACAATTTCTGGAATATGTTAACATCGGACACGTACGTGCGTGTGTGCGTGCTGCGACGCAAAGTGATACGTCCTCACGCTGGGAAGGCCCGTTCGCTACTGATGGAATAGATTTTCCGCGATCGTTTATATAGTTCACTTTGCCATTTATTTACGTAATGAAGTAATTGTTTATTTATAAAATAAAATTTAGATTCTATTAAACAATTAACTTAAAATTAATATATAATTTTTAAAATTTCTTAAAAGTGTTTCTAAGTATTAGAAAAAAATATTTATTTGGCTTGAAGTTTTGAGAAAGTTACGTTATTTCAACATTTTTTTTCTGCTATATTTTGTATGAAAGTTGAAAAAAGTGGTTCCCCTATGTACAAGTAGACCATATAATGATGTTGATGATATTTTTTAATTTTCAACATCAAAAGCAGTTTCTTCTAACGAAACGATCAAACGTCAGTCTCGCGTCATTTTTTGGAAAACTTGTTGCGAATTTTAGTGATTTCCCACGAATCCTTAATTTATTTCAAAAATCCCTTTCCCCTATGTACAAGACGAAGAATTGGACTTTTCAAATCACAAATAATTTTGTTTAAATTCTCGTCCCCTTTCTCACAACGAATAAACAAAATTGATCAAAATCAGTGATTTCGTGCGGTGCGGCGGCACGGAGCCTTAAGCTTTAAAAAATAATGAAGACCACGTATGTAGGTCACAAGTGATTCAGGATCAAGTGAACGTGAGTCTTCGCCCGTAGCAGGAATTCGAATCAGGGCTGCACTCAAAATGTATCGGCTTATTTCTTCCAGACTGCGTGGTGCGAGCCAAGTACCACAAGTTCTACCACCCTAAGGAGTGTCACGTGTCCAACGGAATACTGAACAGAGCTGTCACCAAGTACTTGATGAAGATGCCCAACTACAGCAGCGAGTCTGATGATTTTCTGTGAGTAATCATTTATTTTATTAAAATCTTAGAAGTTGTGTTTTTGATATGAAACTTCGGGGCCAAAATCGAAACTATGCGATATTGACTTTGATTGACCTGAAACGGTAGGTATTTTCTCTTTTAGCCTGGCAGAGTTAGCAGTTTAAAAAATCCTTTACTTAGACTGGTTTCACAGCTGTCCGGGAGACCCGCACGGGCCGCCCGCACACGGGAGACCCGTACGGATAGCGCCCGCAGTGCTGTGAAACGAGGGAGTTAGTACGATACGGTTGCTAGCGTTGTACGGGCTCTACCCGGAGCGGGTCGCCTACGAATCAATCCGCGTCGCTGTGAAACAATGTTCTAGCGCCTCACATGTGTCTTCGTTCCGGAAGCCCGTAAGGGCGGCCCGCACTGGTCTCCCGGACAGCTTTGAAACCAGCCCTGTAATTGCACCAACCGATCAAATCGCGAAGGGTTGTAGTTTTTTTAAATGAATTGTTTGGATTTATGGCATGTGCCAAATAAACTATTTTCTGTCTTTTTCTTTAGTAAATATGGCAATGGCAAATCAAATAAAATGGCATGTTTAGGTACCTAAAAATTTTCCACTAATCATACAAAACAAACAAAGTACAGATAGAATGTTTCGTGAACCGTTCTTAGTTACACACGGGCTGGTCAAAGTAAATTGCCCAGGGTAACTGAACAACTTCTGTTACAGTGAAGAACCAGCAACTCCAAACTTCGTGTACCCATACGGAGCCACCATGACAGTGAAGAAGCCGGCTGCAGCTATTCTATCCAGCAGTGACGTGTGCTACCCTGTCAAGAGACCGGTCGCGGCGTTGTATACTTCGGAGAAAAGTGGAGGTAGGACCTTCATCACCCAGTTTTTATAAGGAATTCTGGTTTACTATAAGACACCCAGTTCTATAAAAACAGTCAAGAGGACCTCCGCGTTGCAAGAAACTTTAGTACGCCCGGCGCACTTTGATCATCTCCAATACCAACTTCAATAGAATACCTAATCTGACCGAGCCAAAACGTGAGAAGAAACAGAAAATTCAGGTCTATACTGTAGTCTGTAGGTACTTTAGCCTAGCTAGACCACACCTTGCTTTTTCCAAATATAGATTGGGATCATCAAGTCAGAGTTAAACCAAATTCAGCTACTTAAATATCTTATTCTTCAAGAACGACAACCATCTGATTCTGACATCCAGGTGTAGCGGTTACACCGCCACATACGAACTACGCATCATAGACATGACGTCACACAAATCCTGCATCGCGCAGTTAGAGTTTACCGAACGATCGACATACATACAAGATTTCAACTTCAAACCGACGGGCAGTTGCCCGCCAGACACAACACCCGTCTGGTCGGAGGATCCTCCCTTTTCTATGGTGGATGAGTGAACTTTACACCCTGTTCCTCATACCGCTAAACAGGAACCGCGGAAGTAATCCATGACAGGAGGGGGGGCAAACTTCTTTGGTAACCCCTTCCCTCTCCGGCCCCGGCTTCCTTGACTAAGTCAGTCAAATTATAAAAATATTTTATGTATTTATATTGTGCAGATTCACTGTACGATACCAAAACCATTGCACCTATCAGCCGTTTTTGAAGCGAATTCCCTAACAATGTCATTTAAATCTAAACTAAATGTTTCTATCCTAGCACAGAGAAACCATAACTGGGTAGTAAAAATGGAGAGGGCGCGGCCTCACCCGTTTGATTTTAGGGGGGCCTCCTCTGCCCCCCACTTCTGCGGTCCCTGCTGTCATCCACAACCCAAATACTGGGTTTGGTACTCAAATGCTAAGTAGTTGAAAAAAGCTAAAGTAAAATCATTCTAAATCGATATTATGTTTGCTTTTTCAGGTAAACTCTTCGTCATAGGTTCGGGCCACTTCTTCGCTGACCAGTACCTTGAGAGCGAGTGCAATGACCTGATCAGGGAGATGATATTCAACTACCTCGGAGGCTTGACCGACTTGCATCTGAACCCTGTTGACGTTGAGGATCCTGATGTACGAAATATCATCTATGTACTTAATAGAAATATTAAATTTATTCATTCGATTACAGAAAACGCACAGCGTAAACCGCTGCGTCCAGAAGCCCGAAACTTTGCACAAGAGTTCCTTAAGTGAGCACTAAGGCTGCCTGTCCACTGGAGCGGAGCGAGGCAGCGTAGCGGAGAAATGTTCCGATATTAACCAATAGGAGTGGAGCTCTGAAGCGGAGTTTAGATTCTATTGGTGAACCTTTTTATTGGAGTGGGCTGTACCACGCGGGCTCAGTGCGGGTTGGTAGATGTCACATGTCTTCGAGTTTTTGGGAGGTCTGATAGGAGAGTGTAAAATTCTGCCGAATCTGAGTTAAACTGGATGCTGTCTCTAATCTAGTAGGAAATGACAATAATTTGTAATTTTTGTTTTCAGATCAACGAATACCGTACTCTTGGCGACATGATGTGGCTGAGCAGTATCCCGCTCCCGGAGCCCGCCACCGCGCCCCCGCCGCGCCTCACCCCCCTGCACCCACACGCACTGTTCACCTGGCGCCTGTTCTCTTTAAACCTGGCTCAGTGTGAGTAACATAATCTGCTATGTTCGCAATGCTGCATCCTGCTAGTAAGACAATGTTGACTGTTGGCCCTAAAGGCCTGCTCCACATTCTCGCTGGGAGATCTCGAAGAGAACATTTTATTGAGACGGGGGGAGACGACACTAGACAAAATCAAACTGGTTACTCTAGACAAAATCAAACTGATTGCTCTAGACAATTTCAAACTGGTTGCTAATTTAATTGTATAATTGACCGAGCGAGCGTAGCGAGCGAAGCGTCTCTGGATTAGGTCTGGCAAAATTTGCTTTCGTGTGTCAGTTTGTACGTACTCGTCTACAGGTCGTATCTTACAACCGATCTGGACGAAATTTGGTGTACAGGTTTGACGAATTTTTCGTAATTTTCAGTCGTCGGGGATTTTTGATTGAAGGGCTTCTTCCTCCAAAATGGGGCAAAAAGGGGGGCTACTGGATATCTCCGCCTTATGAGATCTGATTTCGATGGTTCTTTTTTATTTGAAAGGTAGTAACTCTATGTTGGTCTCAAAAAAAATTGGTGAAGATTTGATGAGGATCTTCGGCATGATGAGCAGAATAGCTTCTCAAAATGCAGTAAATTGCTCACTATTTAATAAAACCTATTAGTTAATTTTTCTAGCTGGCCTACATAATTTTACTCATAATTTTTCTGGTTTTTAGGGTACTGTAGTCAACAAGGAAATGATATAGTTTCGTCATGTCCGTCTGACTGTCTGTCTGTCTATCCGCGGTTTAGCTCAGAGAATCTTAGTACCAGAAAGCTGTAATTTGTCGTGTGTATATACATTAAACACGCCGACCGACAAAGTGGTAAAATAAAATCATGATATATATTTGTTTTTAGGGTACCTCCCCCTTCTATTCGTACACGTAAAGTGGGGATGATTTCCTATGTTATGGTGTGTTGTGTGGGTATGTGTTAACTATTTTTTGACTCAGGAATCCGTTTGTGAAATATTAAGCTTTAAATTGCTAATTTTTGTTAAGAGTCAAGTGTTGTCCCCCTTGCCAGCTAAATGGTTGTTTTTGGATGTGAAACACTCTCGTCTCCTCCTGTCTCGACAAATGTTCTCTTCGATACTTCCCGCCGAGAATGTGGAGCAGGCTTAACGAATAACACGAGACAACAAGAATATAGACGAATATTCACACTACACGCTCGTATTCAGCAAGTCTCGTGTAGTTTTGCAGAGAATGTGGAGCAGGCTTAATAGCCTTAATCAAACGCGAGCCCAAAGTCTTTCACATAATTATATTATTTATGTCTATGTGTTTTGGATGACTAAGGTTTTTAGACTAGGAGAACAGAACATATCAGTTTCTTCCCAAAGTTTTCTTCACCACTTTTCGAAAAGTGGTGAATGTAGAAATTGCACAAAGTTTGTGTGAGTATTTTTAAGAAAAATACATAACATAACATCACGCTTGTATGCCCCGAAGGGTTGGGCAGAAGTGCACCCACATTACGCCAGTTATGTTTAAGTCCCATGTGATAGGGGGCGAGCCTATTGCCATCAACCGGGCACAAATCCAGACTCTGGGCTACTGAGCAATTCCAGATGGAAAAACCCAATAACACTTTGCCCGACCCGGGAATCGAACCCTGGACCTCATGCTCAAAAGTAGCGCTTGCGACCACTAAACTAACGAGGCAGTCTCTGTCAATCAATATGAAAATTATAACGATTTACTTTTCTCATTTCAGTGCCAGAAGTACTAGGACTGTATGACGCACTAGGAGTTAAACATGAACCTCTTCGGTTGATCGCGCCACAGTTCGAGACGCCCTTCCCGCCACTACAGCTAGCAGTAAGTACCGACTTTGTGTTAACCAGGGATGTAACGGATATCCGTATCCGCATCCGCGGAGCATCTGCATAAATTTTGATATCCGCAAAACATCCGCTTCCTCAAGTTTTGATTTTAAAAGCTCCGCATCCTCAAACCCGATTATCTCGATATCCTCATCCGCATCCTCATCCGTTATACGGCATCCGTTACAACCCTGGTTTTAACTTTCACCTTTCGCAGTTGTAAATTAATGCCAGGTGGTTTTCGTTGAGGTTTAGATTTTGATCAAATCACGCAAGCAAAAAAATGCGGCGTATATAGGTACTATTATAGCGCTAACACACTGGGACGCCATGGCGACATCGTAGTCGGCTACGTATCCAAACAATTCGAATTGAAATGTATGACAGTTAACTCACTTGGCTACGGTCTAGCGACGTCGCCAATTTGGAAGCGTAGCCTCGACCGACCGGCCCCTAACATGGAGACTGGATACTCTGGCGACCTAGCGACGCGTAGCCAAGTCGCCAGTATTTTGTATATGTCACCATATAATTATGAACTTCGTTAGTTTATAATCTATCGGTATGATTTCCGTTAAATTATAAACTGTCGAAAAATTGTGAACTGCAACGAACCATTTACAATTTAACGCATTATTTTTCGCTAGTTTATAATCTTTCCATGGGAAACCGACAAATTGTGAACTGGTATCCAACTTGCTTGCGACGTAACGCACCTTGCGTTAATATGAAATAGCCTGCCTGACTGCGAGCAACTTGGAAGTAGCGCTCGCCGGCCGCTACCGCGACACCGCTCGCTTCGCTCGCTCGGCTCGCGCGCTATTGGTCACAGTTCTAACCTAACCTAACCAATTTCGCCCAGTTCACAATTTTTTGACAGTTTATAATCTAACGGAAATAATTCCGACACATTATAAACTAACGGTTCTCACAATCTTACGGTGACATATACAAGTTATGCCTCCCTCACTCAGCGGCCAACTGATCGCCAGGACGGACCCCGCGTATTACTGGCTACTTATTTGGCCACCTCATTTGGCTACGATAAGTAGCCAGAGGTAGCCATGGCTACGTAGCCAGCGATATCGCCATGGCGTCCCAGTGTGTTAGCGCTTTTATTAATCGTGATCTTTATAATTTTGCCGGAATAACGTGGGGTGTACCTATCGCGTATTTCCAATCTATACAAGGCTAGAACGCAACCATAGGAAACTGCTGCGTATACATTGTAATGCTATTTTTAAATCTGTGATTACAATGTATACCTACACAAATTTAGCGTATTGCTCGTGTATAGTTTGTAGCGTGGGCGCGCGCGTCCTGGTTCCAAACTATACTACATCACTTACGCCTGACAAGAGTTTTAAAGAAATAGTCTATAAAAAAACCGGCCAAGTGCGTGTCGGACTACGCACAATGAAGGGTTCCGTAGTTGAGATGAATTTATTTATCCCAAGAACAAACTTAACATTGTAGTTGAAAAATATGTTCTCCCATACATTCCAACTACAAATCGTCGCTCTGCATCCAATACCGCGAATGTGACATTTTTTTACGTTTTTTTTTAAATTGCAAAATCACTTATTTGATTGTGTAGAATGAAATAAAACAAAAATCTGATGTTCGTTAAAAATTTCACATTCGCGGTATTAATATAAAAATAATATAAATCTAACACCTTTAAACGAGCAATTCTTGTATATATGTAGAAATATAATCTGAATCTCGGAAACGGCTCAAAGAATTTTTATGAACTTTAGTACGCAGGGCGTTTCGGGAGCGATAAATCGATCTAGCTAGGTTTAATTTTTAGAAAACGTCGTTGAAAAAGAAAAATGGTCACGATATTTTTCTTTATTCAAGTAACAAGGACTCATTGTGTTAGTAAACTTATGAACTTTGTTAGCTTATTTTACCAGGTCACTCAGAAAGTTTTGCGACTAACAGTTTATGTCTATGGGATACTGGCTAGTTTTGATATCGATAAAAAATATGACTATTTATTACAAAAAAAAACATAACATTCTAAATTCCCTCCACATTTTTTTACGAGCAAAATCAAAATACTCTGTCTTACTGAAAAGTGGATTTACAACGAGAACATTTTCGCGCGATGATTTTGTACGATTTCAAATGTCGACTTAAACCAGAAGAATTGTTTGAAAGACTTCAAATGGTGTTCATAGAAAAAAGCCCTTCGAAAGCGACTGTTTTCCGCTGGTTCAACGAATTTATGCGTGGTCGAGTAATTTTGGCGGACGAAGAAAGAAGTGGCCGCCCTATGACGGCTGTTACATAACAAAACGTGCTGGCTGTGAACATTTAATTCAAGAGAATATGCGAATTACATATGAAATGGTTCACCATATACTGCAGATTTGACCGGGAAGTGTGCATGAAATTCTACATTGACATCTTCGGGTAAGGAAGATAGTTTCACGCTGGTAACGCAAAATCCAACGCAGGCTCAGAAGGAGGTTCGGATAGAATGGTGCCGAGACATGATAAAAAATTTGAAGTAGGCTCGTCTCGGCACGTTTAAGATATCATTACGGCTGACGAATCTTGGTTTTATCAGAATGATCCAGAAATGAAGCGTCAGTCGACCATGTGGCTGTTTCAAAATGAACCAACGCCTACCTAAGTGAAGCGAGCCAGTGTGCAACCAAGTGCAGGCAAAATTTTGATCGCAAGTTTTTTTTCTTTGACGGTTTATCTGGTGTAAGTACCCTTTCGAGATCAAAGGAGCATCAATACTAAATGGTATGTTACCAAATGTTTGCCAGAAGTTTTTACTGCTGCAAGCAGCAAGCGACCGAACACGGCCAGTGTTCGGGGGCTACTGCTTCACCATGACAACGCGCTGACTCACTCGGCGCTCAAAACAAGGGAATTTTTGGACAGCACACCGGTCAATTTTATAGGTCATCCTCCTTACAGTCCCGATTTGGCTCCGTGCGACTATTTCTTGTTCCCCAAAATAAAAAACCAACTCAAAGGAAAACAGTTTTCATCACCGGAAACTGCACTGGCTGCATTTGAGAAGGAGATTGAAGAGGTGTTTGATGTGGACTGGAAAATGTGTTATGAAAATTGGTTTAGACGTATGAAAGTGTGTATTAAAGATATAATAAAAAAATATATAACCTGTAGTTTATTTTTTTCTAGTATCGCAAAACTTTCCGAGTGCCCCACGTAATCTAGTTTCAATTTATTTCACCCCATGGGAGATGGCACTGCAGTGATTGATGTACATGCAATCCAGCCTGCTAGTGATCATTTTTAGGATATTGTTGGAGCTGGCCCGCACTCTGCGCAACAGGGATGCACACCTCATTCGCACCGTTGCGTAAAAGCAATTAATATGTGCGTCTGCGAACATTCCCGATGCGCAACAAAAACGGGGCAGCCCCACCAATAGGTACCCTGAAAACGTTGTTGTATTGGACACGAAGGGTGTTGCACGACCTTTGGGTATATCTAGCCCATAGGCTGCACGTGTAAAACGTTGTAAAATAAGCTCAAAACAGAGTAATTTTGACTTTTTAAGTGAGCAGCGTGCAAACCTGCGAGCCAGCATGTTCGCCCTTACCGACAACACCCTTCGTTCCCGCCAATATCGAGTCCGTCATTGAGGTCAGGGGTCAATATATGACCAAGATATTTAAACGTAAATACTATTTGTAGTGGAGTCTCATTGAGTAATACAGGTGGTACATAACCTGGTCTACCCCAAGCCTCAAAGACCATGATCTCCGACTTATTGGAGTTATACATCAAACCATGTATTTTGGCATACTGCTCACATTTGGCGACCAACTTTCTGAGACCACAGATTGACGCGCTCAGAAGCACCATATCATCTGCATAGCTAATATTATACTCTGGTGCTGTTGAGCTCGCCAATCAGCTCGCTCGAAAAGCGAGGGTGAGCTCAACCCTCCCTGCCTCACCCCGCATTCCAACCTGTATGGCCTGGAAAAAGTTCCAGCCCATCATACACTATTGATCTTGTTACCATACAAATATTTAAAGATGTTTATAAGCTCCGTTGGCAATCTATCCTTCTCCATCTTTTTCCGCAATACGTCATAAGCAACCAGATCGAAAGCCTTTAATAAGTCGAGGAAGCTAACTTAAATCTGCGTGCCACGCTGTGTATAGTATGTGACAGTATGCTTAAGATACAACACTGCACTGACAAACCACGCCGAAACCCGAATTGGTTGTCATGAACATTTACAGTTTTATTTTTTATTTGTGTATTAAGCAGACTGTCAAACATTTTTCATATTTTGTTGTTGATATTATAATAGCTAGAGAGATGGGCCTATTGGATGCCGAGCGACGAAATGTAAGTTTGCGCGCACAATATTGAGAGATTTACCATGTTATTTTAAGACCATGGACTTCTTATAGGTTTTCCTGTTATCTATGAGTAAAGAGCCATACTATGTATTTTTTTCAAAATTTTTGGTCCAGTAGTTTCGGAGATAAGGGGGGGGGAATGGTCAATTTTCATTGAATTTCTTAAATATCTTTAAAAGTGTTTATTTTAAAATGATATAAAAAATATGTTTAAGATCCTCATAACAAGTTCTTTCATTTGATATGTCACACGGTACTGTTAGTAAAACTTTTTTTTTTAATTTTCTTGTTTTCCCCCTAAAAGTGACCCCTATATTCAAAATTCATTTATTTACGTTACACGTTCGTGTTTGGGTTACAGAAATACATATGTGTACCAAATTTCAACTTAATCGGTCCATTAGATTCGGAGTAAATTGGCTGTGACAGACGGACAGACAGACAGACAGACAGACAGACAGACAGCCAGACAGACAGACAGACAGACAGACACACGAGTGATCCTATAAGGGTTCCTTTTTTTCCTTTTGAGGTACGGAACCCTAAAAAGAACAAAAGTGTGAACTGGGTGAAATGGGTTAGGTTAGGTTAGAACTGTGCCAATAGCGCGCGAGCCGAGCGAGCGAAGCGAACGGTGCCGCGGCAGCGGCCGGCGACTGCTACTCCCAAGTTGCTCGCAACCACGCAGGCTATTTAATATTAGCGCAAGGTGCATTACGTCGCAAATAAGTTGGTTACCAGTTCACAATTTCTCGCAATCTAAACACGATTAGTCCGTATGCGTACTGGCACTGTATATTATATGAGGTAGTTACTTGTATAGATCGGAAGACCTTAGTAAAAAAGTGATTTCCTATCTATACGCGATTAGTTTCACACCCTTGCGTTCTGGCCTTGTATAGAATCGAAAGACGCGTACGTATCTTCCCAAAAAATTACATCGTATGTCTTTGTCTCAGATTTTCGCTCCAACATTCAGAGAGCCGCCTCCACCGCCTTTGGAACTGTTTGATTTAGACGAAGCGTTTAGTTCTGAAAGGTCACAACTCGCCCGGCTCGCGAATAAATGTCTACAGCCACCATCTTCTAGACTTGGACAAGGTGAGTCATAAATATGCTTCATTCGAGGTCAAAGAATGATGACTAAAAAATTATTTTTTGTACTTCAGGTAGATTATGGACACGTATTTTTTCTTTTTTTACGTAATCAAAAGATACATTGAATTAAAATGTACCATGACGTATGTAGATTTTATACTTACTTGTGACGTAGCGACCCCCACTCCCCAAATTTAATGCGTTTTATCTAAGTCGTTTTGAAGTGAAAACTTCTTTAGGCGCGTTGGGTATTTTTAAGATGGGACTAAACCATTGATTTCGCGACATTGTGACGGAATTTACCAACACCGTGGAGTAATAGATATCAACGCGTTGATACCGCGGTGCCGATTTTTTTTAAGTTTTCACTTCTGTCGGCACCCCCGGAGTGCCACTGTTTTTTTAAGTGAAAACATCTTTAGGCGCGTTGGGCATTTTTGAGATGAGACTAAACAATTGATTTCGCGACACTATTACGACACCAGCTTTTGACCATTAAAAAGACATCAACGCGCGATACATTATTATATTATTATTATTTACTGCACACCCGGAGTGTCACTGTTTTTTTTTATTAATACATAATATAATTATGATAAACCAAAAAATACGTTTCTAATATTTTTTATTATCTGACTGACGGACTAAATAGAATTTCTTTTGTTTTACCCAGGCATCATCCCTATTATTAAATTTAAATTAAATTAAAAACTTACTTGGACAAAATCTTCATGCAATAATACATAACGATGTACGAATAACTGATTCCTGTACCAGGTTCGCAGCGATTTTTAATCGTGCACTAGATTTTCAACGCTTTGCTAAGCACCGAGAGTTGAAATTCCAACAGTGTGTTTTTTGGACGCACTCTCGTCCCAGCGCGTTGGATTCTCAACGCTCGGCTCAACACCGAGAGTTGAAAATTCGGTGCGCAATAAAATCCCGTCGCGATATTTTTACGTCCGTGCGAACGTGGGCTTATAGGTAAAATTGCCTATTGTAGGTTTAGTGGTTAGTGTCAGTAACCACCTCTTTCAGATTTTTTTAAATTTATATCCGCGCCATCTAGTGATAATCTTAATAAAAATAAAACGGTGGCACTCCGGGAGTGCCGACAGAAGTGAAAACTTGAACAATTTTATTGTTCAGGAAATATTTTTAATGGGGTGTTGGTAACGGTGTCGAGAGTTCAAATGTTTTTGACATGATAACGTCTTATAAATCGATGAACGCCGGCTGCACGCACGAAAAAGTGTCACGTTCCGCCTGAGCCGAGCGTGCAAGCGAGAGCGAAGAACAAGCGATAGAGAGGCACGATCGGCCTAAGCGTTCGGCTTGTGATGTTATCACGTAAAATTATCGTCCGTAAACCGACTTTACAAACAACCAATTTTTTAGTTTTGACTTCAAAAATCTGAAAGAGGTGGTTACTGACACTAACCACTAAACCGGAAAGAGTAAGGACCATCAAACCTGGGATATTGATGACTGAGAAAAAAATTATCGTTTAACTTACCAATCGCTACCTTTTAGAACTGGTCTTAGGGTTCGAAATCCTTTAGCAACCCATCCCTTTTAACTCCCGACTTATTTTTCTAGGTGACGGCCGTCAACTTGAGAATGAATTGGAATACTTCGTCCGTGAGTGTGGCAGAGTGGTCAGATTGTCTAAAGCCATTCCCACTGACGAGGGACCCGCTGGGAAGCTTATATTGCACCAACTAGCGGTCCAGCTCGCTACTTATAAGAAAATTGCTCCGAGGGACTAGCCAGCTGAGTAGGTTAGGATTAACTTGACGACTTCATTGTGACTAGATGCGGTTGAATCCATAGGGTGTAAAAAAACACCAAGAGTCACTTGTACCTAGCGTTACCATCCGTCCGGATTTGTCCGAACATGTCCGGCTTTTTGATCCCCCGTCCGGACTATATCTGGCCTTCTCATTTGTCCGGATTTTTCGATTTAAGGGGATTTTGTTTAAAAAGATAAATTATTATTTAAGATTAAAAAGTTAAATATCCGGTCTTTTTTGCAAATGCCAGGCTTTTTGTCAGGACTTTTCAAATTTTGAAATGGTAACCCTACTTGTACCCGTGATTGTGATATTTTTTTAGGGTTCCGTACCTCATAAGGAAAAAACGGAACCCTTATAGGATCACTCGTGTGTTTTGTCTATCCGTCTGTCACAGCCAATTTACTACGAATCTAATGGACCGATTAAGTTGAAATTTGGTACACATATGAAATGAAATGAAATGTAATTGTTTATTTTGTAAATAAATCAAAAAAATCACAGTATGTATATAGTATATACATACTGTGATTTTTTTTACAACAATTAAATATAAAAAAAACTAGGAATGCAATATTTAATCATTTAATAACTGCTTATTTGCATGGAATTTAAGTAGGTCATTTTGTTAAAAAATATATAGAAAAAGATCAAGACTACCATAGTAAAATTAATACGTGATCAGTATTTATTATTTAGACGAAGAGTATTTATTTTCTACATCGTACGTAGCACTTTTCCGACAAACTGTACCCTTGCAGCTTGCAGGGGTAGGTACAGTTTGTCGGAAAAGTACTACGTACGATGCTGATATGCATATAAAAATGCAGGCGAGTTCGAATTGGGGATGAGTATGGACGAAGCCATTTTTTTGTTACAATGTACTAAGTCATAAAATTAGTAATTCGGTGTAAACGACGAGTACAGTTCCATAACCAATTTATGACTTAGAATTTTAGGCGACTGAATTTGTCCTATTTTTAAACCTAGTTCTTAATAAGTTTTATGTTAATATGTCATGTTAAATAATAAACATATAAAAAAATGTAACTGCATTTCTCATATAAAAAGCCCAAAATATTCCTCAAATGATCGGCCAAGCAATTCAATACCTAATATATGAAATAACGATAACCCAACAACAAAACCAATATTTTTATAATCAATAAAAATAACAATCGAAATATTTTAATGCAATTTCACAACACCATCCGGAAAAGAATAAAAGTGTCATAAAAAAACTCTGTGATTTCTTTCGCGTCCGAGGTAAGCCTCAGTCATGAAGTTGCTGCTCGTAATATTCACTATTTGCATAACCTACACTCTAGGCGAGGAGATTTTGAAAGCTATCGGGAAGAGTTATCCCAAGAAATATAGATCTTATATCAACGGTAAGATTTTAGTAAACGCCGCGAAACATGAGAAAACTAGTAACACACCACTGCTTAGATCATACACCGCGTTCCAATTTATGGGCCCCAACGCCAATATGAGCCAGGCTGGCGTCCCAGACAGCCCTTACTTCCCCGTGGACCAAGCTTATGACCAAAAATCCAGGGTGAAGAAAGCATTGCCATTGGAATCCCCTTGGTCAATTTTAAGATATAAAAGATCTGCCGTGCTGAACGTATCTCCAGCTGAAAAAGATGACAAGAAGATAGAAGCAAAAGATGACAAGAAGATAGAAGCAAAAGATGACAAGAAGATAGAAGCAAAAGATGACAAGAAGGTAGAAGCAAAAGATGACAAGAAGATAGAAGCAAAAGATGACAAGAAGATAGAAGCAAAAGCAGCAGAAGTAGAGAAGGTAACAGAAACCACGACGATGACCACTGCGGCTGCGGAAGAAACGACTGTAAAAAAATCAAGTCCACCTAAAGAAGTTCAAGAAGAGTCTAAGAGCACTATAAAAATAGACACCACGAAAGCAAAGTCTGCAACCGATATAGCAATTGAACGAGCGGGTTCAATGGCTACAACAAAAAATCCGGTACGGAAAGGTAATAGTCAGCCCAAATCCAAAGCCGCACAGAAAAAGAACTCTGGACGGGTGAGCCGCAACTCGAAACCAAAAGGCAAGAATGCTGCCGGTAGAGCGAAACCAAAAGGTAAACAAGCAAAATCAGCTAAAAAGCCCAAAGGAAATCAAATAACGAGGAAAAAGGATAACATACGCAAAGGAACTACTCAAAGAAGCAAGAAACAAAAAGCCAACCCGAAAAAGAGAGGCGCAGGAAAGATTTTGAAAGGTAAACCAGTTCAGCCAACCAATAAGAAAAATAACCCAAAGTAATAAGTTATTACGAATAAAGTGTTGAATGAATTTTCGTTTTTATTTTGACTTAATTCCCTTCCTTCCTTCTTAGAGACGCGTCGGCTGACTGGCGCAAGAGAGGCCCTCATTGAAGACTACCCTTACGTGGTGTCTATACAGAAGGATGAACAGCACTGGTGCGCCGGGGCACTGCTGAACGAACGCCTGGTAATAACCACGGCCAATTGTCTTTGGAAGTGAGTAATTACACATCTTAAAAAGACGAACTCTTTTTGCAAAGCAGCTGTAGATTCTGCAACTGGTAAACCAATTAGGGGTCTGTAACGTAACGTCCCATGCCAGCAATCCCTATTCCTTAGGCTGGCAATCTTAGCTATAGAGCGCACTGCGGTGTGATGCGTTTTTATTGTAAAATCCTGTTTTGTTTTCTTATGCGATATTTTCGGCCGCTCATTTATCAACGCTGCCGCCTCGCCGCGCATTCCTAAGGCGCGGTACAGCGTTCTCGGTCAAACTATAGTACAGACGCCAGCACATCAAGCTACTACAATCTGTCAAATTTATTTAATATATTTTCAACTTTATCGCTGAAACTTAAGGTTCAAAGTTGATTGAGAAAATTTGACAGTTTCGGGTAGCTTGATGTGCTAGCGTCTGTACAAGTATGAATATAAGCTGGTATGTATTATGTATGTGCTGTAACTCGCACGTATTCGTAGCACTTTGGTTAATGTTGGTAGGTTAATTTAGAATGTTTATTTTTCGTGTGGTTAGTGAGACAAACCTGGTCTCAGAGTTTTTATGGGCCTCTGATTTGGCTTCACTTGCCGTCGAGAAATATCTCTCAGGCATGCCGGTTTCCTCACGATGTTTTCCTTCACCGTTTTTGAAGCATGTGATAATTAAACAATACGCAAAAGAATCCAAAAAGTCAGAGTTACGAACCTTGGGTTCGAACTCGAGACCTATGACTTGGCAGTCCAACGGTCACACCACTAGGCTGTCACTGCTGTCTGCAGTGAATGTTTGAATTTAGAATACATTTTCCTATAATATAATCTGTCTACCCTTTGTGCTAATCTACCCCCTTAGAACAGGTCACATCATACGCCTTAAGCTGTTGAGAAAAAGAAATAGCTCTTCCAAATCGTTTAGTTAAAGTACAATTTCGAAGGCAACTGCAGAAGTGCAGACTGCAAACCGCAGCGGCAAAGCCGTAGACAACGTTTCCGAAGATTACCGCCCGGTGCAATGTCGCATCTACGGAAGCATTTTCATAGACTTTCATGGAAACGCGATTTGCAGTCTGCGGTCGCCTTCGGGACTGTACCTTTATGGCACAATTTAGTAAAGTACTAGGCGGACATACATAGCTAGGAGATGCAGTGAACGGGTTTAATTATTCATGCGTAAACTGGCGTGCATATTGGCGGATTGTCGACATACAATTTTGTGCTAGACTTGTGCAGTGTGATCGGGTTATGCTACTCTAGTACTTTATGCATTTAGATTGTTTTGTGTACCTAATCATCTTCTAGAGCAAACCACATCTCTCGAATGGAGGTGAGGGCTGGTTCTCGCCACTCGAACCGTGGAGGTCAGCATGCAGGTATACAGGAGGTCATGAAGCACCCTAACTGGGGGCTGCGGAAGAACCCTGACAATGACGTGGCGCTCTTGCTACTTGACAAGTCACTCAGGTAAGTCCTTAACCTTCTTCAAAAGCACAACTCGAATGTTTATTGGTAGCGAAGTTCTTTATCGCACATTTTACTCTGCACACTTGGCGAATGAGAGCTAGATCGAAAAAAAGTGTAACATTTTGACCGTCACGACACTTTTGTTACGAAAAGTTAAAATTATATTACGAAACTAGCTATTACATTTTCGGTGGATTTTCCAAAATTTAATTTCATGGTAAACTTGTCTTGGTTGCCTTGTCTAGTGATCGCAAGCGCTACTGCTGAGTATGAGGTCCTGGGTTCGATTCCCGGGTCGGTCAAAGTGTTATTGGGTTTTACCATCTGGAATTTCTCAGTAGCAGCCCGGAGTCTGGAATTTGTGCCCGATGGTGGCAATAGGCTTGCCCCCTATTACAAGGGACTTAAACATAACTGGCGAAATGTGGGTGTACTATAGGTACACCTCTTTCATACATGCAGCAATAGATTTTTATTTATATACTAGCTGTTGCCCAAAAACGAAAACTACAAAAAATTGTGGAACATATATGGGGTATTTTCGGATACACCTGGACATGAGGATATTTTTTTAATGACGTCACTATTTGGACCACCCTGTTTACATAAATATTTCGCTTTATTTTATATTGTTTGTAACTGAACAGAAACTCCGGTCGTGTCGTTCATTGTCAACGACAATAGCGGTAGTGCGGCTGGTAGTGTCGTCTACAATAATGGAACCTGCATATAATTAAGATTTCTGATAAACAGGTTTTCAGACTCAGTTCATGGTGTAGATCTTCCGAACAGAGTGATGTTGCCAGCATTCGATGACGCTTGGGTCACCAGCTGGGGAACCGAGAGGGTATGTATGCTATAGCCACAGATTCGTACAAAAGGCGCACTCCACATTTTAGGTATGACGCTACAAGTACGCGGCGGGCAGAAGATGTAAGAGTTACGCGATAGAAAGAGAGGTAACTTCTATCTAGGTGAATATAACTGTCGGTAATTAGCGCTGTATGACCTGAATTGCACTTTATCGTGTCGTATTTTACGGAGTGAACCATCTGTATATAGCTGTACATCGTTTGGCGTGTGGCCGAAATCGAAACTAACGCCGCCGCCATCTTGCTTTTTCGATACATCATCACAAAAAATGTTTACCAACAGCGTCAACGTCATTCGAGCGCAAAAAGATCCTTGTTTACAGTGGATCGAAGTTGACAAGTGAAACCGTAGGCATATGATTAGATTGACGGGGTCCACTAGGGCCAATGCCTGCCGGGGGTTCGAAGAAAACCGATCGGGAAATCGTGGCCCCCGGCAACAGGGCAACCGAAGGAACACGGGTGGGTTTTAGTCAGTAAGAGTCTGACACGCCCTCCCGCTCCGCCCAGAGCGGGAGAAGTTATTTGATAATTTCCCAGCCAAAAAAAAAAAAAAAAGGCAAATGATTAGATGTAGGTCTTCTTGGGACATTTTAGTTTTTCTCTGGGATTGAGTTCCAAGAGACAAAGCTGAAAGGTGTACTCATGGACATCTGCCATATACAGGGTGTTTGGCAGAACGTTGAACAAACGAAAATGGTGGATAGGTGGGGTCATCTGCTACTTACTCTGCCCTAATTTATTTGGCCCTGGCCCTCTATTTTTTTTTTTTTTAATGCAATTTGAAATTATTTTTTACATTTTTCTGTAAGTTTGAGGACTCATAACTTTTTTTCTAGCTAACATCTGTATAAAGCAATCATTTTATAAGAATCTGCCAACACTAAATATTAAAAAAAAAAACAAAAATATTGCCTGTTTTACCCATTTTTAATAAAAATTACACTTTAAAGTTAAGAAAGTGGTGAAACTAGAAGAAAGCAATTTTTTTTTTTGTATCCAGTGGGCCAGGGCCAAATAAATTAGGGCTGAGTAACTAGCAGATGACCCCACCTATCCACCATTTTCGTATATTCAACGTTCTGCCAACAGCTATGTCCATAAAAAACTGGACTTTGTTGGACATCTGTCCAACAAAGTCCACTTTTTCAGTTCAAAAAGATTATTTAGATCATGTATTAAATGAAAGAGAACATTCATAACGATGCTGTTTTTGTGTGTTTAAATCATTGTTTTAACGATTTCTTTAACAGCGCGATGGCGTTTACGACGACTATGAATCGACGTCGCTACAAGTATACCACGCACGGCTGATAGACCGGGCGAAATGCAACAACGTCACAATGAGGTTCAGCGTCGTCGTGACAGAAAACTTTATCTGTCTCGCACAGAGCGGCCGGCAAGCTCCTTGCACTGTTAGTATCCTGGTACAATTCTTTAAACAGGTGGAAAACATTGCTGGAATACCTAAATACGAAGAGCGGATAGTTGAGTATGTTGCAATGATGGAGAGGTCTATACTCCGTTTGAATTAAGATTAGACATTTAAACAAACCTTTTTTACAGTCCGTTCAACCGATTTTGACTTCTATACCGTAGGCATAAGGATGGCATTAAAAGCAAAAAAAGTGGTTACAAACCAACTGTTTACTGCAGCTGTCATTTGTCATGCCACCAACGCAATAGAAGTCAAAATCGGTTCAACGGACTGTAAAAAAGGTTTAGTTAAATGTCTAATCTTATTTCAAACGGAGTATAGGTAAGTATGACAAATAAAATCTATGCTCTGATAAGAGCTGCTGTTTTTTGAAGAGAGATCTAGAAGTAAGCTGAACGGATAGTAGATATCGTCAAGGATAACGCCATGGTCACAGTGGATTTTAGTAGACCCGCACAAAGTGGCAGGACAGCTCCTTGCATTTTTTAGTATCCTGGTACTATTTCTTTTAAGAAGTTGGACGTGGAAGCGGCAGCAAAACCAATATACAGTTTAATAAATGCTTGACTTTGTAACCACTTTGTAATTTTATTATTTCAGCGGGATACCGGAGCCCCAGCAGTCAGTGACGGTATTCTGTGGGGCCTCGCATCATGGGGGATTAGGAAACTGTAAGTAATCTTGTACACATTCCCAATGGGTCACCACTAGTAAATAAATAACATAAATTAATATAATTGCACTATTTCAGATGCGGTACTGAACGATTCCCTGCGGTATTCACATACCTAGCTTCCCATTCGAACATGCAATTCATAATTAATGCGACGCACTTCCTAATGTCCGACAATAGACAATATCCGTTCGGAGACCGATACCCTGCTAGCTTGATAAAACGGAAATAATAAACTTTTATTTACATATGATTTTGTGTCATTTATATACTCTATCCATAGCTACCTAAACCCCTGGTGTCTTTTGTGTTTTCAACTTTATCGCATATCTATACACTGTAAGGACTATTCTTGCTTGCAGCGCTTGGCCGCTATAGTATCGCTTACCTACGAAAAAAAAGGGTCGTGTGCACGGGATTTTGTTTTCAAAATGCTTAGATGCATTACCCCGATGGTACATACTGTGTACAAGGTTGACATTTGTTTGCAAGTATAAACCGCGCCTTGCCAGGTGTGCGCCTGCCCTTAGAAGTAGTTTTTGTCTTTTGTATAATTTAAATTAATTTATACGTTTTGATCAAATAAAACAAATTGTTCAGTATATGAGCATATTTAATATTTTCTTTTTCAAAATTGTAAAACTCACATTTTGAAATTGCAAAATTATAACTAAATTCTCATATCGTTAATAGTAACAATCGCCATTTTATAGTTTTTTTTTTTCACCATTTTGTATTTCTCTCGAACTAATAGATAATAATAATTGTAAACCATTTATACATCTCTAATAATAATATATTTTAATGTCTAACAAATTCATTTTCTCAACGTATTACCACCATTTTCGTTTTTTATCGTTATCCCAACATCAACTTTCACGTATTCTAATCAACTTTTTTATAATTCTAAACATACTTTTTACATTTTTTTTCCCATATACAATGACTACAGCTTTTCTTCGTCGCACCGAGTATCCATTTTAGAAAAATATTGGAATGACTTTTTCAAAAACAAAAATAAACTAACCCTAAAATTAATCTTAATTTCAAAATATTATAATTATAATAAGTAAAATTAATATGCAATTCCACGTACCACACATAATTCAATTACGAAAAATCAATTCGTTTCTTTGGCAATTTTTGTATTCAAAAGTGAATTTACAATTTTATTTAAAACTGGCGTTAAGCTTTAACACTATTGAGAAAAACTGGCAAAGTTGAGAAAATATTATACATTATTTGCAGAATTCAAACAGTTTTGACCATTGTAGAGAAACATCATTCTCTTATAGGACGGTGAGCGATGACGACAGAGAATTCTGGCTTGCTATTGGTCAAACAGACCGTCAAGGAACGTTCTACAATGGTCGCAACATTTGAAGTTATGAAATCAGTAGCAACATAATAAGCGTTTATGTGACTTTAATTATTCTATTGTAATTATTTTTTTAAATCTTATCAACGAAATTACATTATAGATTACAAAAATCGAATAAACTGGCCAAAATGTAAAACTAAACTATAGTTAACAACAGAAATAACATTACGAGGTATTACCCAAATCCACTTTTTGCTCAACGAAATTATTTTAGGCCAAAATAGAAACTTTAATAATTAAAAAATAGGTTTTTATTTGAACAGTTTTTGTTTTCTTATAGAAGTGGAATATTTTGTACACCGTAAGCAAGTAACTTATTTTACACCTTACCTACAGTACTTGGCCATACATCTATGGTAACAAACAGATACAGTAAATCGTTCCATTGTAATGAGCAAAGCGAATAATGAATAAAACTAAAAACTATTAAGAAAGAAAAAACTTAGCAAAATGATTTTGGATGGAGCCGATCACGATATATAAAGAGCTATAGAATCTTTTTTTTTTTTAAATAAAGAAATGTTTAAAATTATAAATATATTAATCATTATAAAGCTAGAGCGCTATTTTACAAAACAACAAATAAATTCGTGCCTCTTACTACTAAAATGCCACTTCAACCTAAATTATTAACTCTAGGTTGACTCCGAAGCTGCGACAAACGAAGTTGACAACAACCTTATAAGTGTCCACAGACGAAAAAGTTCGTCAACATTGGGTCAAGTACTCTCAAGTCTCCTATTAATAAACCGCGCTCAATAGTCCAAATCACTATAACGTATTCTTAAGATACGTTAAATCAACAAGGATCTCGAATCGATGACAACAGACGATCTATTCTGTAGCAGAGCGGAGAAATGTGCCAATATTAACCAATATAATATAAACTCCGCTTCAGAGCTCCGCTCCTATTGGGTTAATATTGGCATATTTCTCCACTCCTCCGCCTCGCCCCGCTCCAGTGGACAGGCAGCCTTAAACTTAGGTGAAGTGAGCTGTCAATCTCAATCCCTAGCATCAGGTGGAATGACAGGTCACTTCAAGCTGACTTCACCTTAAGTTTTCACGGTAATATTTTTACGGAATAGAACAGTGGTTTATTCATGAATGATGAACCTTATAATCGAGTCAATCGAGATATATCGACTACGTTTCGAAGCCAGCCAATCAAGAAAAGTTGTATTTCGTACTCCAAATATGTTAATAGCCGCCTTTTTTCAAGCAATTTCGATGAGATAATCGATATACTATTCTATAAATCGCACCAGGCAAGAAATCGTTTTTTTTAATTAACCTAACGCTAGAGACTCCCTGATTTTTTTCTCTTAAAATCTAAATATACACAAAAATAATTTTGTACTCTCCCACCGAGTTTCAAATGGCAACATTTAGATTTCTTTACAATAATTATGGCAGCTTTGTACGATCGCCGAAATAGATTTCTAAGTTGGTAACACCGTCGACATTGACAAAATTGTTCTCATTTTTTAATTATTGTTTCATTTTGTGAAAGTCGATGGAGTCGTCTAAGAATACGCACACGCTTACCGACTCACTCAAAAGTGTTAGTAGACGCACCGAGAAACAGATAAATATGTAAACAACCAGATTGACGTCCACTGTCCGCAAGTGTGCGCACATTCTTAGATGTGTGTATTATCAGTGAATAGACTCGTAATTCTACATAATATTTTGGACAAATTTGGTATGCTGGCAACACTAAAAATAAGTATAACAAGCACCGTATTATGCGATCAATAATGTTGCCAATATACAAATGTTTTGTAACATAAACTATGTGTATTCTACTTATTTCGGGTATATGTAAGCGATGTGTGAAATGTCTATTGAAAAAATTGAATTAATCTATGGTAAGATGAAATGCCCAATTACTGGCCGAAGACAATTTTTCAAGATGGAACCGTTTCATACCAGTAACTGGCCACCTCACCCCAGTAACTGTAACTATTGACAAAAATTCCGGATACCTATTTAAATGTAACATGTAGAAACAATGAAAAATCGTCGTTAGTAAAATTGGCATAATTCAGTCACAAATTTTAAATTTGAGATTCGCAATTCGCAAACCATTTTCTACCGATTTCATGTCAAAAATTCCGAATTTCATCTCTGTGCATATAATAATTTAATTCATACAATAATTTGACATCAATTTAAATCCCGAAACAGTTTTTAACACTCAGAATGCCACTCAATTTAGTTCAAAATCACTGTTTTTTTTTTCTCACGAGCACAGATTAAAAATATCCAAATTTAAACCCGAATACGTCAGTTAAGGGTTTGGCCGTATCCTAGGGTTGGTTCAGAAGTAAAGCTTCGAGTTCATCGGCGGAGCGGAGAAGAAAGGCTGCAGACTCACGGTAGCCGGTTATAAGCTGCCGAACGGCGCCTACTTCGGCTCCAGACAGCTTGTGTGAAAGCAGCTGCGGCTTGGCTTGGCTGGAGGCCGTGGAAGCTGCAAGCGGTGACGCTGTGGATGTCGCGTGTAGAGATGTAGGGGTTGAGCTCTTCAGTGATAGATCTGTTGGCGCTGTTGAATAAAATTTATTATTTTAATAAAAGACAGTTAATAAAAGAGAAGAGAAATTATATGGACGATCTGGGCACAAGCAGTATATAATTTGTCAATGATCCACTTTCTAAACTAAACTATACGCAGTGCTTTTGTATAACGCATTTTTTTTTTTTTGAGAATTTGTTATTATTCCGTCCAGCCTTCGTTCGCAAAGTTAAAGCTAAGTTTAGTATTAGTGTACCTAGCTCAAACTAAATAGATGCTACTAACCTGAGAGGCTGGTGGGGAATGTGTGCGTGTGCGCAGCCATAGCCGACAGCAGCGCGCTTTGATATGCCGCCATCGCTGCGTTCACGCCTGCTCCTAGAGAAATACGTTAGTGTAGATAGGGTCTTACAAATTACACTACTAAATATACAATCTAGTTAGATACGTAATACGTACGTAGTACGTACGATAGTAATTATTTTACCTTTATTATATTTTATAGAATTAAACTCATTTATTAATAACTCTTTTAAGAGGAACTGGACCAAGAATAAGCTCTTATTTCATTTCCGCGTTGACAGAAAATTATAACGACAAAAGACATGGAGAAATTGCTAAAGGCCAAAGGGAGTTCAATACAAGAAACCATTAAAAAAAAATATTTCTTAAAAAATAATAGTTTATTTTTATTTCAATAATTGTTTACAATGATACAAATATAAGCTATATTTTCTCGTTACAAATTAATTAGACTGTATTTCGGCTATCAGCGCCAAACCCCTCAAATAATAAAACTTAAAAATAGCCATCAAGTAGAAATGTTCATTTTGTAGATAGAAAAAAAAAATTGTGATGATAAATAACATTAATTCGATACAGTAAAATAAAATAATCTGTGTTTTCGATTAGCTAAATTTTCCAGTTTTCAAAGAAAATTTGTTCTACTCACCGGTAGGAGGCAGCGCAGTCAGAGTTGAAAGTAGGGCGCTACTGGTCAGCGCTGATGATGCTGGGTTCGGATTGGAGCTGAAACGTAAAAATGGTCCATGTCAGTTATGTTATCCTAGTAGCGTGACATTGTGGTGGTGAACTTGTTGCTATTGTCTTTGCTACTTACTTTTGTCGTCCGAAAGTCTGCGGAGTTCCAAACGTATTTGGGAATGATGGTCTGAATAGAGGCGCCGGCGATGACGCTGGGCTGCAAAGTTAACAGAAATCAATTAAAACTTCGTCAAATTCTAAGATAACAACAGGAAAGTTTAAATAAAGCCTTTTTCGCAGTCGACCACAAGTTACAATGCGTAACTTCAATATGTTCCAACATGAAGTATCAGAAAACTTAAACACAGCTCTCTCTAAAAGTACCAGGGCATCATAACTCACCTAGCAGTCTTACTGCCAGCATTTCCATTAGCGTTATCCAGCTTCAAGTTATTGTTGTTCAGCAGCGGATTGTCCATTGTGGGGCTCGCTGATGGCCTAGTAGTGTCTGCAGCGGCCTTGCTGTGGCCAGCAGTGGCCAATGACGTGGTCGACGTGGTAGTGGCTGGTGTAGATGCTGGGCTGCTTATAGCACCACTGTACAAGCTCAGGAATGAAGAAGCTACTGCTGAAGTGGCTGTGGTGTCAATGGCCTGTGGAAGATTGTATATAGAAATTAACTGGAGGAAAAGAAGCCTCAGAACAATTTAACTTTGTAAAATGAACACAACCTAGTTAGAAAAGAAGGAAGGATATTTTTAGAAGAACCCATACACATTATTGGAAGTAACAGTTGAAAAGTTTGAAAGAAAAAGTTGTGGAAAAGCTGTAATGTAAGTAAACAAAAGAAAACATTTCCTATTTAGTTTTTTTTTTTTTAACTTTTGCATCTGTTGTTGGGACCATTTCGATAATAATTACTAATTCATCCACACACCAACAACACTTTACGTACAAAATTATAAGAATGAATTTGGAGCATCGATGACGCTCTTGCCAAGCAATCATATAACTCGCTGGTTTTCAAAAACCGGGGTGTCTAAAAATAGTCTTTCGTGCTTCGAAGAGCACATCAGGACGAAAATCTTGCCTATATACCAGAATAACAGTTATTATTATTTGCTGTATTATTCTTCAGTTCTAGAACTCACCATAGGAGTGGGCACGGTCGGCATAGGCTGGCTCACGGGGTCAAGTCCGAGACGCATGCGCTTAGCGTTCAGGCTTTCGTTCTCACAGGCCTGAGCCAGAATGTGCTCTGCCTGCACTGACGTCAGATGTGCTGGAGTGGGCCGCACCTGGACAAAGAGGTCATTATTAGTCGTTGATAAAATTGGGGGCAAAATAGGACTCTGGCAAAATCTGGATACATATTGCCAGGAAGAGTATTATACTTTTTACTTAAACTGGTACGGAGACATTTCAGGCCAAAAAGGAAATGTTTAATTTGTGAATATTTAGAATTTGTGAATTGACATATTTGTGAGCCAAACATGAGAGTAGAATAAGTGAGGAGTAGTTAGTTATAAGGACCAAATAGAGGAAGTAAGTTAAGAAGACCCACTGCATATTTATATTGATCCGGAAGTTATCTTCAAACCGTTGTAAAAGTCGAGTTTTACCTTAACTTTACGTGAAAAGAACGTGTAAAATACCAAGGTAACATGAACAAAAAGGAGATCGGACCCTCACCGCAGTGTCCCAGGCGTTGCCAGACCCCGGTGTACTCCCTCCGTTGCCAGTCGTCGGAATCTCTCCTCGGACTTTCTTGTTCCGTCTGCAGCTCTTCAAATAAGTCCGAATCCTCTTTCGGGCACGTTCGGCAAATTCCGGAAACTGTCGTGTGCATGAGTCGATGATAGCCTGAATCTTCTCTTTAGGCTGCTTGGATATGGGCACTATCCTATCCAAGTTTTCGTCTACGAAGAGGCGGACGAACATCTGTGAAGAAATTTTGTGATCGTTTTATAGAAAGATAAACTATTAAACAGCTTTATCTTATATTGACTATTCAGGCTAAATATTGTCGTTAAGGCTGCATAGTTTAAAGTTTAAAAACCTGCGTATTATAGCGATTCGATTCCTTTTTTTTAAAGAGAAAACTTCTTTAGGCGCGTTGGGCATTTTTGAGATGGGACTAAACCATTGATTTCGTGACACTGTAACGACACCTCATTTTTGTAAAAGCGATTGTGCTCTTGATTTATATTACCTTACGGTTCAATGTTCTATACAAGTATTTTTACTTTAAAGGTTTTGTAAACGCGATTGTGCTCTTTATTTAGATAAGGTGACGGATCAATGTTTTATACAAGTATTTTTCTTCCATCAAGGTGATCTTGTTCAAGTTTTCACTTCTGTCGGCACTCCCGGAATGCCAACGTTTTATTTTTTTTGGCTGGGAAGTTATCAAATAACTTCTCCCGCTCTGGACGTGTCAGACTCTTACTGACTAAAAGCCACCCATGTTCCTTCAGTTGCCATGTTGCCAGGGGCCAAGATAACCCTTTCGGACTTTCCCTATGCTTGTATTCTGCTGAATCCCTTTGGCAACATTCGGAAATCAAGCAAAACAGATTCAAAATTGTCATTTCCCATTTTAGAGGTATGAGGAACAGGGTGTAAAGTTCACTCATCCTCTATAGAAAAGGAAGGATCTTTTGACCAGACGGGTGTCGTATCTGGCGGGAAACCGCCCAACGATTGTTGTCGGAAAATTATATACAGGGTTATTGGTTATATATTTTATATCGACAAACCGTTAAAGGGATGTAGGAGAGGTCATTTACAACCAAATAACCCCTTGTGACTCCTATGCTAATGTCAACAATTTTGAAGTAATTTGATATTTTCAAATAAATGAAATAAAAGTATAAAATGTCAAATGACTCGAAAATAGTTGACATTTACATAGGAGTCAAAAGGGGTTATTGTAAATGACCTCTCCTACATCCCCTTAATGGATTGCCGACATATAAGCAACTAGCTGCGCCCCGCGGTTTCACCCGCATATGTCTCGAACCCGTGGGAAAAAAAAAAATATCCTATGTTCTTTTCCAGGGCATCATCTATATATGTGCCAAATTTCATCCAAATCCGTTCAGCCGTTTTAGCGTGAAAGCGTAACAAACAAACTTACTTTCGCATTTATAATATTAAGGACTAGCTGCGCCCCGCGGTTTCACCCGCATAAGTCTCGATCCCGTGGAAAAAAAAAAGTATCCTATGTTCTTTTCCAGGGCATCATCTATATATGTGCCAAATTTCATCCAAATCCGTTCAGCTGTTTTAGCGTGAAGGCGTAACAAACAAACTTACTTGCGCATTTACAATATTAAGGATATATACAGGGTTACTGGTAACTCGACGTATTCCTTGCAGGACGTCATAGTAGGGTTAAAATGCAACAAATTAAGCTACCAAATGTTCTACCGAAATTCAGTAGTTTTTGAATTAGTTAAGAGTTTTAGTTTTTTTATGAAAAATCCCAGATTAAATCATTTGAAACCAATTTAAAAATGATTTACGGCGCGACTGTACTGAAATTTAAGTTATTATCATAGTTGACGCCGTAGCAGACCTTTGTTAATAATTAAAAGTTCAATAATGCCTAAAACTTTGGCAAATATCACTAACCAAACATTTAATTTTTTGTAATTTTTGCTATTACTTCATAAAAAATGTAGTCTAGTGCAAAAAAAAAATGCTACACCTGGTGTACAAATTACTAAGAAAATATCCTTGTCTTATCAGCTATCCAAAAAGGTATGAAAGTTAATACAAAATCATGGACTACATTATGAAAATCGTTTTTGATTTAGTACAGGCGTGCGTTTCACAAAAAGGTGATTATTCGAAAAATCAAAAACAAAATCGTGAACATTATTATTCTTTTGAATTAATATTAAAAACTTTAATTACACACATTTCACACGTCTTGTTCGATGTGCTGCCCTCGGTTTCGAATACATGTTCTTATTCGCTTCCTTACTTCGGTTTTTGTTATTCTTGATGTGATTGTTGCCCTCATCTGGTCCGCCGCATTTGTAATTCTCTCCCTTAGTTCTTCAATTGAATTTACTGGGGTCACATAAACTAGATCTTTCATATGACCCCAGACGTAAAAGTCTAGCGGCGTCAGATCAGGGCTTTGTGCAGGCCACGGAATCTGCCCACCGCGCCCTATCCATCGGTTTGGATAGTTTTCATCCAGCAATTGTCGAATTGTGATTCGGAAGTGGGCTGGACATCCGTCATGTTGGTAAATCATGTTTGCTCTTCTTTCTTCCGGTACATCCGTGAGCAGTGCTGATAAATGATTTCTGAGGAAATCTTCATAAAGTTCCCCATTTAGTGTTCGAGGTAAAAAATTTGGGCCAATTAATTTGTCGTCAATAATACCCATCCAAACATTAAGCGAGAACCTTCGCTGGGATGCGGTTGGTTTCAGTTTTTTAGGGTTTGCTTCTGCTTTCGGTGCCCAGTAATGTAAGTTGTGGTAATTTGTGATACCATCACGATCAAAACATGACTCATCGGTCCACAGAATGTTTTTTAAAAAGTTTTCGCTGTCGGCGTCGGCACTTAGCATAAAACGACAAAATTCAAGCCGTCTCGGCGGATCTCCTTCTTCTAATGACTGGACTGGTTGGTAATGGTATAGATGTCGGCCTGACAAGTGAACTACAGACCAGACTTTCCACTGTGACATACCAAGCTCACGCGCTACGATGTTTGTCGATGTGTTAGGATCGTCAATAAAACGTTGAAGAATAAGCTCCTCGTCCTCAGCCGTGTATCTCCGGGAACGACCAGTGTCAACTTGCCTGCTTCTTTGGACGCTGCCAGTTTCAGATATTCGCCCATAAGTCGATCCGAAGACACTAACGTGGGGGAGTCGGCGGTTGGGAAAGCGAAGTTGATATTCTCGCCGCGCCTCAGCAGCGTTACCGTCACAAAGTCCGTAACAGTACATTATGTCAGCGTATTCAGGATTAGAATATGCAGCCATATTCAGCGCTTATGAAGGCACAGCACAGCACAAGAGCAAGATACGCAGCAACAGTTAGGGAAATAGCCAGTAACAAAACACGAGCTTGCGCGACGTAGAGTTGAAACTAACTAACGCTGACGACCAAATTTTGCAAAATCGCACCCCCTGTCATGCCGAGAGAACAATAGCGACCAATCACAAAGCTCCCCGAGTGTTTGGAGTTCAAGCGCAGGTAAAAACTACGAATAATACGAATACGAAACAATAGGTTGACCGTCTCGCAATTTTACCTGCCCCCCATAAAACTCTTCTCTTCCCTGGCACACATGCAAAAGTATTGACAATCATACCTTTCTGAATAACTGATAAGACAAGGATATTTTCCTAGTAATTTGTACACCAGGTGTAGTATTTTTTTTTTGCACTAGACTACATTTTTTATGAAGTAATAGCAAAAATTACAAAAAATTAAATGTTTGGTTAGTGATATTTGCCAAAGTTTTAGGCATTATTGAACTTTTAATTATTAACAAAGGTCTGCTACGGCGTCAACTATGATAATAACTTAAATTTCAGTACAGTCGCGCCGTAAATCATTTTTAAATTGGTTTCAAATGATTTAATCTGGGATTTTTCATAAAAAACTAAAACTCTTAACTAATTCAAAAACTACTGAATTTCGGTAGAACATTTGGTGGCTTAATTTGTTGCATTTTAACCCTATTATGACGTCCTGCAAGGAATACGTCGAGTTACCAGTAACCCTGTATAAGGATTAAGAATAAGGATAACCCTGTATATGTTGATCGCGCGGTAAATTCTGTTTGCACGAAGAAGGATTTTTGTGTGACGTCAGGTCTTTGATGCGTAGTTCGCATGTGGCGATATAAATGCCACCACAGCATCATTACCATCGGCCTAACTTTTGACTTTTGGGGTCAGTTTCTAGTCTAACTAGATAAGAGCGAAGTATTTCGCACCGCGCGCCGCCGCAATCCAATTACCAGCCGATACCGATATCCGATAGTTAGTCCGTCGCTAATTCGCTTTGGTTTTGGATGATAAAATATTGAAAGAACATGTTATTTTTATAACAACTTAAATTTAAATTAAATTCGTTTTCAGCATAATCTCAGACCAAATAAAAAACCAAGACAGCGCTGTCAATAGTGACGTGAGGCCGGTTTCGTAAACATGTGTGCACTTAGTGAGGTGTAGTTCGATTGTAAATGGTTGTAAAGGTGTGCGTGTGAGCGTATATGCACAAAGTGGAGGTGTAGTTTTGGCATGAGTCACTGTGTTATTCGCAGCGCTTTGTCTTGCTTTTTTATTTGGTCTGAGAACATATTATTATAAGAATAATCCGAAGTACCCAGTTTTTAGGATTCCGTACGTCAAAAGGAAAAAAACGGAACCCTTATTTTGAATATGGGGGTCACTTTTGGGAGACAAATAAGAAAATTAAAAATAAAGTTTTGCGAACTGTACCGTGTGACATAATAAAAGAAAGGGCTTATTGCGAAGATCTCAAATGCATTTTTTGTTATAATTTTAAAATAAATACTTTAAAATTAAAAACTATTTATCCCTTCAAAAAAAGTATATCTATGGTCTTAAAATAACATGGTAAATCACTCAATATTGTGCGTACAAACTTACATTTGTAGTTGAAATATATGGGGGAACATGTTTTTCAACAAAAAATTTAAGTTTGTTCTTGGGATAAATTCATCCCAATTACGGAACCTTTCATTGTGTGTGGTCCGACACGCACTAGGCCGGATTTTTTTTTTAAAGAAACAGTAGTCATCATCTGCCTAGCCTTTTCCTAACTATGTTGGGGTCGGCTTTCAGTCTAACCGGATGCAGCTGAATACCAGTATTTTACATGGAGCGACTGCCTATCTGACCTCCACAACCTAGTGACTAGGTAACACGATACCCCTTGGTAAGACTGGTTGTCAGACTTTTTGGGCTTCTAACTACCCGTATCGACTGTCAAAGATCTACAAATGACAGCCGGGACCAACGGCTTAACGTGCTTTCCGAGGCACGGAGGGGACTTGGTATGTAAAGATGGTCACCCATCCACGGACCAACCGCGGCAAGCGTAGCTTAACCTGATCGATCGACCCGTGCAGCTGTTATTACTTAGCCACAAGCCCCAAGTTATTAGTTAAAGAAACAGGAGTAATAAGCTTTTATTTAACTTGCATCTTGTGGTCTTCGTGAAGCCAAGACACTAATCTGTGTCAAGACACAATGTTGAAATGTCGCATGTGTTTATAATTTCATAGACACCATGTCGCAAGGCACTCGTATGTCGGAAAAAATGTGACGTAAAATGCTGCTTGCAAAGAGCGTTTCTACTTCTTCTGCTCTCGTATCGACTTGAGTCGATACTAATCTATACTCGCCGGGATTTGATTATTCCACTAGCGACTACGCTGTCGAAAAGTTGCTTTTGAAAGACTGTGGCAGACTGGCAGACTCCAACACATACCGGCGCATACCGGCGAATATACCGCCGCCTCCTGCCGCAGTATCCTCTAGGGTGCTCTTCGATGCTCCAGAGAAAACTGCGCTATGCAAGGTCGATCAACGATCATTAAAATATATACCTTATTTCGATTGAATAAGTATTAAATTCAATTGATAAATTTAAAATCCTCTGCTGTCCCGTCCGCCAGTCTGCGCAGGCCATTTTACCACATTGCTATCCAGTAAACTTACTGATACTTAAATGTGCTTATCTATCTAATTTATATTTAATGCTTACGTTAAAAGCCTTCAGCCGCTCCGGATCATGGTGCTGCGGGTCTACCCGGTCATCAGAATCATCGTCCGAAGCCCCGCCGTCGTCATCATCTTTGGTCCGGTCTGATGACGAGGTCTCATCGTGTGTTGATGCTGGCTCAACTCCTGGTGTCATTGAGCCCACGTGGATTGGACTCTGTAGGGTACGATTGTGGTTAGAACGGGAATTTATCACGTGGTTGGAAGTCGGAAGTACGGAACATCGAATTAAACAAAGTTTGGAACTGTTGTAAAAAATTATGTGATTATATCTGTGCAGTCAGCATTCTAACATTTGTAACTAGTATAACTCGCAATCAAGACATTTTAAAGTGTTTATCTACACCCATACTATAAATCCTCTATAAAAGTTTTTGAAACAGCTTATTGGCAACATTATAACAGCCAGTGTCATAGTAACTATAATATCATCCAAACGAGTGTTATAATGTTGTACCAAATTTCATTATGCAACTCGTCTACTTTTTCGATCCCTTCCTACTCATCAAACAGCCACATTCTCACCACTCAATTCGTGGTCATCATCATCTGCCTAGCCTTTTTCCCAACCATGTTGGGGTCGGCTTCCAGTCTAACCGGATGCAGCTGAATATCAGTATTTTACATGGAGCGACTGCCTATCTGACCTCCACAACCTAGTAACTAGGTAACACGATACCCTTTGGTAAGACTGGTTGTCAGACTTTTTGTTATCTTTGTGAATTTCAAGAACATTGTCATGCACGCGCACCTACACATTGTTTGTGTTAGATACTCAGTAATTAAACTTTCCATGAATTTACATAGAATTCTTACAACACTGTACAACATCTTATGGTTTCAGAACCTTTTATAGAGGATTCATATCATGGGTGTAGATAAAGTCTTGTATGCAACTGTGCATAATTAGGTATTAAAACACTCGTGTGATAAACCCACTTTCGTGTTTTAATATCCCTTATTATACAACAGTTGCATAAATAACTACAAATTATTATATCTTAGGGTAGTTATTGAACATTTTTATAGTAGTAACTAGTGATGCAACGAATACGAATACGAATATTCGTATTCGCCGAATAGTAGACATTTACCGAATATTCGTATTCGGCGAATACTAATACGAATATTTAAAAATTAATATGTTTGTACGCAAATCTAATTACTGGCAGACTTGGAAAACGCGCGTCGTCGGCACGTAAAAATACTACGGGTGCAAGGGCCTTAACCGCAACGACGACGCGACGGGGGACTCCCCGGCCATTTTCCTATCATTACGAACCATGGATTGATTGATTCATTCATTCCTTTCATTTCATTTGTCAGTCGAAAACACAAGTCAAGCAAGAGAGTATTGTTTTATTTATTTTCTGAGGTTGCTGCGAAGTGAAAGAAGTTGAAGTTGAATAGAAAATGTCTTCTCGTAAACGAGATCAAAGTGACATATGGAAACACTTCGATAAATTACCAAGTAAGTAGTTATTATGGTCTGTATTTCTTTTGTATGAACAAAAGGCAGGATAGTAAGTCCTAAGTAACTTAGACGAACGTTAGTAATGGCTGCGTCTATGTAGTACTAGACTATTAGTCTTTTATTACCATGGCGAGATATTCGTATTCGTATTCGCCGAATAGTAGGTTTGATATTCGTATTCGTAAAAGTAGTATTCGTTGCATCACTAGTAGTAACTTAAAAAGTTTGACTCCAAAATTCCTGAAGAATCATGTTGTAGATAAAGATAAAATAAGTAAATAATTATAGGTAGATGAAACGCTGCTCAACCTTAAAACTCACCGAGTGGCCAGTGGCCAATGGCGTTGGTGGCTTCGGAGGCTTGCTGCCTAGCCCCAAAGCGCTATGGTATGAGGCCCATAGATCCGCCATACTGTCGCCACCGCTCTCCGTAATGTCGCCGTTGCGGCCTGAAAGTACCAGGAGATTAGATTGTAACAGGAGGTTGGGGAAACTAGAAAATATTGGAAATTGAAATTTTTTCCATTCATTCGTTCCATTCGTTTTGATAGAAAACGCGTTTTCTTCCGATCGGGAGATGACATCGACAATAAACAGTCAACAATTTACTAACTCTTTTGAAAGATGAAATTAAACAGTCATTATGTGCTTAGTTATCTACCAGCATTTATACTCTAATCGGGACAGCAGTGCTGTTTGACAGCAGACATAATACCTATCTAATTTTCAGACACAATGAGCTAACCCTAGTTCAGCTAATTCCAAGGTCATAAATACGCGGATTCGCTTCGTAGTCATCTCTAGTGCTGTTTTTGTGCTGCATGTACCGGTAAACTAGACAATAGTAATGGGTCATGACAGTTTTACTCGAATTATTGGGATTGATAGACAGTGTTGCAAAATACATAAAAATATTTCTCGTCATATGACCATTGAGTACTGGCGAGGATTATTCGATTTCTATTTTATTTAGAACTAGCGACCCGCCCCGGCTTCGCACGAGTATAAACCGGGTTATTATACATATAAACCTTCCTCTTCAATCATTCTATCTATTAAAAAAAACCGCATCAAAATCCGTTGCGTAGTTTTAAAGATTTAAGCATACATAGGGATATAGGGACAGAGAAAGCGACTTTGTTTTATATACTACTAGCGACCCGCCCCGGCTTCGCACGGGTATAAACCGGGTTATTATGCACATAAACCTTCCTCTTCAATCACTCTATCTATTAAAAAAAACCGCATCAAAATCCGTTGCGTAGTTTTAAAGATTTAAGCATACATAGGGATATAGGGACAGAGAAAGCGACTTTGTTTTATACTATGTAGTGATATATAATATACTAGCTGACCCTGCAAACGTTGTTTTGCCATATAAATGTTTGGAGTGGACCATCTTTATCACTTACTACCCTACAGGGTAGGTAGGGTAGTAAGTGTTGTACCATAATTTATAAAAACATAATTTTTCTTCATATCTTTTTTTTTCCTAAATTAAGATGTAAGCTATCCTATCTTTCAAGTTGGATCAAACTGCACACGGTGTGCAAATTTGATTAAAATCGGTTAAGTAGTTTAGGAGTCCATCGCGGACAAACAACGTGACACGTAATTTATATATGTTAAGATGTAGTGATGCCCTAAAAATATATAACTAAAGCTAGGTACGTATTTCAATTGCATTGAATTTCTTTGGTTGAAACCCTTGGGTCGTGGAGTCCGAGTGCTCATGGTTTGTTCAACGAAATCTCCAAACGGCTGGTTGGCACTTTCCGTGACCCAAGGGCTGGCTTTTACCTTGGCCAGAGGCTAAACATTGCCATACAACGTGGCAATGCCGCCAGTCTCTTGGGTACATTACCAGTCGACAGCGATGCGGAGGAATTTTTCAACGCCATATTTTGGTTTGTTTAAAGTTTTTATTTTAATAGATTGCATCGAAATTTCAGTTCAAATTACCTTAGGTCTGGTATAGTGGTTGCGATCAACGGACGTTGGGAGTGTTTTGGCTTTAATTATAAACGGGTGGAGCCGATAGATATTTTTATATTTTGCATCACGTAACAGGGTATGTAAAATATAATCTTCTCTTCTGGAGTTTTTAAGCCAAACAGAAATTTTCTGGAAGATTGTTCATACAACTATCTTATAGATAACATAAACAAAAGTTATCCCTAGGTATAAAACAGGCAATAAATAAGCCATTCATTTTGTTAGTGAATTTAACACAAGCTACGATACGATTCATGTTTTATTTAAAAAAAGGTAAATAAACTCCCGACATAATCCTGTGCAACACGAATCGGCTACCAGGCACTCAGAGTACAGTAGAAGCTAATTAATATTCCGTACAAGTATTTTTTGTACATCCCACAACAAAACCTTTGTAGGAATTATACTTTAATTCTTGTGTTGAATCATTTTATTAGCAAAATGGTTTCTCACGCTAACTGGAAATAATCCCCATAGTTACCTACATACAACTTAATGAGACTATGCCGTAAAAGAATCGAATTTTTTAACTTACAAAATACCATCGAAATAAGACGAAAGAAGGCTTGAGAATGAAGTAAGGTGGTTTCAGTTCAGTGTAATCCAGTAACTTAGTAGACGAAAAAAATTAAACTATGTAAGAGTAATACGATTAAGAGACCAGAGACTCTGAAGAGGTCGTGTGTTCGTAATCCTCAATGCACACTCCAATGGGGGGTGTGTGTATTGATTGACAAGCATATTTTGCTTAGTTGGATTGAAGGGGTTACCAATTTACCAGGAATACATAGGTCTTCGGCACTAAATAGGACAAGTGAAGCAAAATAAAAGCATGTTTAAATTGTACGTACTCATAATCCTATGAGTAAGGAGACTGCTCATCCCTACAACGGATACAACAGTTATATTGTGTGTTTTATGAACATTTACACAGTAACGACCTCCGAACAGGGTTGTCAATCGTCCTATTTCAACCGGACTGACTTGTGCAACACAGGGTGTACTAGAAAGGTGTGGTCAAATTTAAGGTGTGTGGTATGATGATGTTGGTCCCGTAGAGAGTGTTGTTCAGTTTGATGGTTTGTGCCACACCCTTAAATTTCAACACCTTTCTGGTACACTCTGTAAAGACGCATTGTTTTAAAAAAAATTGAAAAGAGGTGTCCTAATACTCTATTATTACGATTCATTGCTTTTAGTTTTCACTGTATTTTAATGACTTTATTCGGCTGTTTTTTAGGTTTTTCCACGACTTCTTTTCAGAAATCCGATACAAATTAACAATTCTGATCAGTTGATGCTAAAAATAATGGTATTTTCTTTTTCTAAAATAAAAGCCTAAGTTACTCCTTATAACATAAGCTATCTGCCAGTGGAAGTCCTGTCAATATCGATCCAGTCGTTTTGGATATTAGCCGGAGCAAACAGACAGACAAAAATTTAAAAAAGTTTTTTTTAAAGTATCGTATATATTTTTATATCGTCACTGGAAATTTATTATTTTACAGTTTTTAACACAGCTAACTATTTACATTAGGTACTAAATTAAAAAAACTAACTATCTGTATAAATAAAAATAATAAAAAGACCATTATTTATATGGCGGTTAAGTATTTTTGCCTTTCCAATGACGATATGCATTTAGCAAAAAGCTGTTGTTTTGACATTACAAACAGACACTTCAATTTATTTATTTGTATGTATAGAAAAAAAGTGTCACTAATCTCTAGGTTTATTCTGGTACCAAACATCCTGGCTGAACGAATTCTATCCAATGACACCTTTAGTACTTTTGGTACTACTTCTCGTAATCTGTACCCTAATTGCGTAATACAACACAATCAAAATCTGTTTCGATTTGAAACAGATTGTTAATCCATTGGTTCATAAGTTGGAAAAAAAAATCCTTTCAACAACGTAAATAACGCAATGAATGTTGTGGAACTGTCAAAATAAAACAAATTAGGCATAATTGTTTACGAAAATAAGTTACGCAATTAGGGTATAGGTCCTCAAAAACTGTGATGTGCCTGACAACCCTACAACATCATTTCGCAGCTCATTAAAACTATGTGAGTAGGTACACATTACTTTTTAGGATTTATTGTGTCCTAAATTTCATCCTAGACGTTTCCCTTTTCAGACTGGTAATTATACATTTTAGTTGTTATTTGTCTAGTCTACGACTTTTTGAAGTGAAAACTTTTAAGCGCGTTGGGCATTTTTGAGATGAGAAAAAACAATTGAACTCGCGACACCGTTACTGACCGTCACCTCATTTTTGTAAACGCGATTGTGATCTTTATTTATATTAAGTTACGGATCAATGTTCTATGTATTTTTACTTTTAAGGTTTTGGAAGTATTTCTTTTTTGTAAACGTGATTGTGCTCTTTATTTAGATAAGGTTACGGACCAATATTCTATACAAGTATTTTTTCACTCCTCTTGCTCAAAAAGGCCGTCATTGTAGAGTATCAGAGCGGGGAAAAAATAGCATTTCTTGCTGTAGGGGAAAAAGTAATTTCTTTTTAATTTTTGTCTGTTCCAATGAGCTTTGAAAAACAAAAAAGTCTTTATTCTTATGTAGAATAATCATGATTATGGACTCGACTTATTACTGGTTCACAAAAAAGGAAGAACATTTTATTTTTGAAAATGGAACTAAATGCGGATATCTCTTCGGTAGAATGCGTGCATTGCGTTGCGGCTACAGAAGAAATAAAAAAGGCATTGGCGCGAAATCTTCAGAATTTTTCTCTAATTACAAATTGAATTGGTGACCGTAATATAATTTACAACAGTGAAAATGTCATCATCTAGTGAGAACATCTTCACAGAGAGGACTGAAATTAAGTTGCCGGAAAAAAACATCTCGTTAAATATCCAGAATTGTACAAATTGTACATTTAAATAAAATAAACTATTTAACATTGTATTGGATTATTTTATTTTCTCGCAATCGTAGTGAAAAGTAGATTGTAACACACGGCGCTAAAACCCATTATAACTCGGTTTCTATTTACTCCCTTGCTAAAGCTCGGGAGTAAAACTACCTCGTTACAATGGGTTATTTTAGCCCCTCGTATAACTACTATTCTTCTACCAAGGCAATCTTGTTCAAGTTTTTACTTCTGTCGACACTCCCGGAGTGCCACTGTTTTTTTTTTTTCGTGTTCAAACCCTCTTGGAAACCCTTCATCTGGGTAGAACGGGTTATGACGGACTCCTACCGACTAAAACCCCACTATTCCTTCTACTGATACTTGTACATTCGCCGCACCCCCGACTGGTATCCGCCCGCCATGCCTAGCGGGCCCCATCATCAGGTGTCTTGTCTAAACCTGGCACGATTATTCTGTTAAAAATCGCCAAAAATCACTTATTTATGTGTAACATTTTTCATCTCGCTTTCGCATCTGTGTGAGTGATTTCGTGAAAAGAGACGGAAGTGTGTAACAGGAAGCCGGGGAAGCGCGCGCTATTTGATTTGACCATTGAGCGCGCGCGGCGCTAGAGTTGACCGTCAGATGGTATCAACCCATTTACCGAGACGTTGGTACTGTTGAGATGTCAGATGTTACACATTCCCGGGTCGACGGCGCATTGTGTTCCACGCACGCTTCAAAGACATGTCAGCAGAACTGATGGAGTCCGCTAGGGCTGATGCCTGCCACAACCCATCAGTTACTTGATACCCCTTAGTAAGACTAGTTGTCAGACTTTCGGGCTTCTGACGACCCGTTACGACTGTCAGAGATCCACGAATGACAATTGGTTTAGATCTCTTCACTTATATTAAAAACACATTTTCCAAATGGCAGATTTTAACCCAAGCTACCCAGAGATCATGGCTCCAGAGAGAGTGACCTCCTAACAATACCATGACCAAGAGCTGTCTGCATCAACCAACTGCCTTTTCAGGCAATGGTCAACTCTTGGCTAATAGTCCATTGAATGTTCCACCTATTGGCACAATGATCGCCAAGTCCACAGCCCACATGTCGACAACTTCGCGTGCCAAGCCTCTACAAAGACACCTGATTTCTCTATTTTTATCAACTTTTATGACATTTGTATTATTAATAAACGCTCTATGAGGTGGCCCAATGTCCATAAGAAGTTCAGTTATTCCTTTAATTTCATCATTTGCACTAATAAATGGTTATTGAATTATGTTCAAGATAGACCTTCTAAAAGCTATTTATTTTACGGCTTTTACACGTGCTTATTTGCTTTTTGTTTTAATAAACAGGTCTGTTAACCCTTAGAGGCGGGCTACTTTTGTATCAATTTTTGCCTTATAAAAAGATTCTTACGTCCTAATGATTCAACTTTCATTAATTCCAACATTTATCAATGGCTATTCAAAGTGTCTTCGTAATTTCCAATTTCATCGAATTATCATGAGAATTAAAAAAAGAAACGTCTACTTTCATGCTTATGGATTATCTTACTGTGTAGACTGTCCCGAGGATACGGCGTAACACACGCTGGAGGAGTAATAGCTTTAGCTCAACAGCACTGTACCCTCATCGCGACACTTGGTGCGGATGATTTTTCGCTCGAAAACGCGTAGGATGCTGTCGCCTCTTTATGCGAGGAGGTGATGCACGCAAAGGAGGCCGCGGAGAGGGACAGAGAGCATACGTCTCACTCCACCCGCACCAGGAGAGCAGCCGGGCTTCGAAAGGCGATTAAAGATCATAAGCAGGGGCCTGCGGGCGACGAAATTGGAGCTGTGTCGTCGCCCGAACAGTCAGGCCCAAAGAGAAGGCACGCAGTGTTGCATGCGAGCCTTTATGGGAGGACGTGCGGTCGTAGGATCGGCCGCACTGGGTGATGGGGCTAGGCATGGCGGGTAGATACTAGTCGGGGGTGCGGCGAATGTACAAGTATCTCCCGGGCCCCCGACACATGGTAGTAGTCGGAACAGTGGGGTTTTAGTCGGTAGGAGTTTGGACTCCATCTTGGGAGAACAGAGGGTTATATTGGTATAACCCTCTGTTCTCCCAAGATGGAGAGTATCCACGAGAATCTACACAGCTCTAACTATTCCACAATATTTTGTACATCATGCGTTTATCTTCTTTCCAATACAAGTTAGCTAGCCAAGTGTTTAACTAAAGTTTATAATGTGCAATGTGGTGGTCGAACGACTTATAAAACATAAATTATGTATAAAAGGAGTTGCCTTCACGCCTAGACACGTTTGATTATCTGTCATCGTGATGAATGCACGGCATTCGACAGGTCACACCTAACGTGACAGCGTGACAGGTGCGAACACCTACCTCATTCTCAAGGGAAATAACGATATAGAAAAAATATACAGACAATTACTAATCCAGGACACGTTGTTATTCATTTACGAACCGAACTATTCGAACAATTGCCATCTTTGATTCGAATACAATTGTCGATGGTAATCTATATAGAGTCAACCCTTTTAGCAACGAGCTTGGCACCTTCAGTAGCGTCTATCAGCTCCTGTAGCGTTCAGACAGCAGGACACGCTGGACACGATATTAAGTGTCCCATTGTTTGTGGGACAGCACCACATTTACACACCGAATTAATTTTATACCACAAACAACTCGTTTAATTCCCACATACGAGTACGTAAAACAAAACTATAATTTCGCTATATTATTTAGTATTCGCATAGTTAGTTACCAAGGCGGCAGAAATTAATGAGCGCCTACAGAACGCAAGGGACCGGTGCATCTGCCTCTAAATGTCAACCCGAACAAGCCCCCTTGCCTATAAATAATTTGAGAAGGTGCCTGCATCGCTTGCGCCCCTAGTACTCTCGATAAGGCTTCGTGTAATAAAAATAGCCAATGCGTTCCAGTCGACGTGAAAATTATGCAGTCAATAAAGTATTCGGATGACAAGAAAAGTGGCTTTGAAGAGTAGTAACAGCAGGTAAAGGTTTAATGTCAAATATTTACGAGTGGCACTTTATACTTAGCGGACATATTGGACACTGTGGAATTAAACAAACCAACGGTACTTAAGACTCGGTCTTACCGTCTGTACCATAAAAATACTCGCAGAAAAAACACAAAAAGACAGACTACAACATTGAAGAGGCGTTACAACGTAGTCAAAAGCCCAAAACAGATTTTTTCACTGGCAAATTCAACTTTGTAAATCGTCAAGCGTGGTGGCGATTACAATATATCTTTTGACCATAATGAAGGAGTGATTCAGAACCCTATATTTAGCAGTGGACGTTCACAATCTGACATTAATCACGTAATCAATAATAATCTACATAGCCCCAAGTTATCTCTCGTCAGAGATGCACTTAATACAACTAATATATGGCAGCACGCAATTGATCTGTCACTATTACAATTAATCAGTGGTAGTATATAAATCTTGGGATATATTACTAAATGCTGATACTGAAACGCATCTGGATAACTAGAAGCTAAGCTTGATTATTATTATTGTAATCCTGAGTAATTTAGTGTTTGGATATTATTTTTGGAAATACCAAAGACTAAAACGAAAATATGAAAATTCTCGATAAAACGGTTAAGAAAAAAGAAATTATCACCCCCCCCCCCCCAACCAGGTTTCATCACGATACTATCACTGATATATTCGGAATTCAAAAGAAAAATTGCTGGCCACTTACTACTAAAGCTTCACTCGATGATGATCATCAGAGTAGAATGAGTACCTACATAAAGTTTCGACTTGATAATTTATGCCAAGACCAAGTTGACCAAAATTATCTTGCAAAAGATAATCTCATACATACTCTATCACGCATTGCATTACATTTGCATTATACTATCACGTGAAACTAAAATAAAAGCTTTTATCAAGATGAATAACATGAAAAGCCAATACAGTAGGTGGATGGATTACCTATGGATTTAACAAAACAGGAAAAGTAATAGAGAATCTTTCAATATTGAGAGACGATATTAGTGCATTTCCATATAAAAATAACAAATACCTAGTTCGTCAACAATATGGTTTTTATCGACTCGGAAGATTTCTTTTATCGTAATTATTTCATTTCCTGTAGGTAATTATTTTCTCTTGCTTTTTTAATGCAATATCTACTAGTGCAATATAAGACATTCCTTTGAGATTTAATTAATGTCTCATTTGTAGCTAACTAACGCTATTTTATCATGCATTAGGAAATGTTCCTGTGTTTATAGCCCGAAGGGGGGAAGAGGTACTCTTATATTTTTTTGTTTCCTGTCCGATCCGAAAGGGGCACATAGGTACTGCAATATATTTACCAAAAAGTACTGAAAAATCTTATTATTATATTTATTAAGAGATTCTGTTTACAACTTAAAGTTATATTAAAAAAGTGATTTTGTAGTGAAACTTATTAGTTGTTGAATTAAAAAACTATATTAAGTAAAACATAGAGTCTGAATTCTAAATTCAAAAATCTAAATTTCCAATACCGGGATCCCGGGATTCCGGTATTGAAAATTTTCTCTACGGTATTAATAAAGGTATTGAAAAAATCCGGTATTCGAAACCCCTGATTACGATTCTCTGATCCATTTTTAGTTTGTCTATACTTAGACGGTAAAATGTACTAGAGTCGATACACAAATAACTCCACTATATCCCACTATACTATTACTCTCTATACCATTTCTGTTGAAGATCGCTTTCTGTACTTTAAGTGAAAACTTCTTTAGGCGCGTTGGGCATTTTTGAGATGGAACTAAACCATTGATTTTGCGAGACTGACGGAATTTACCGACACCATGGAGTAAAAGACATCAACGCGTTGATTACCGCGGTGCCGATTTTTTTCAAGTTTTCACTTCTGTCGGCACTCCCGGAGTGCCACTAATTTTTTGCAAGATTTAGTAAGAAAATGCGGTCTTTCGGTATATTTTTTTCTAATTCAACTTACTTTAGATAACCCTGTAAATAAACAAAACAAATGTTTTACCTTGTGCCTGGCTGTGGTAATTCCATGCTAGCAACATCATTTTCAACTTCTCAGCATCTTTCGCGAGGGCCTGACCTGCACCAGATCACATAGCCAATTGAATTCTCAAAATTTTGATCAATTTTCACACATTTTGGTTCAAAAATAGCCAATTTGGGAGCATTTTATGCAGATTATCGGTAGCTTTGTGATGTTTGCATAAAATGCAGGTTGTTTTAAGTTGATGTGATGCAAGTGGCTGATGCATTTTTTGGATGATTTGAACTTGTTGTTTGTACTTACTAGAAAAATTATCATCGTCGTTCATGTCCACTGGTTCGGGTGTTAAGTTATCCTGGAACAACGAAAAAAGTCCAGATTAAAACTTTGTTATTCATACTGTGCGTGGATTGATTCTTAGTTTACCTTCGACGTGTATTTTTTCGATAAAATTAATGTTAATTGAGGGGTGTCACAAAACTTGTTTTGTCACGATTCAAGTCCAAATTATTGTTCATAGGAGCAGGTTTCGAAAGGGGATAGAATACTACACACATAATATATATTTTATATAATAAAATTTCTTTGTGAAAGGTTCATTTCACTGAAATTATTCAGGCAATTTCTTTGTCCCTTTGTGTTGAAATTTTAAATCACAGTTTATCTGTTGATGGGTGGTAGGTATGAAAATGTTTTCATGTCCGACTCACAAACGGGGATGATTTCCCCCCATTTTCCGCGAACCGGGGAGCAGGCTCACGCATGCCCGCTACCAGGACATCATACGCGTTCGTAAGTTTAAATAATTAATAAATTAGCGAAACGGCCGGCGGCTGTGCAGTGCTGGACGGGTCAACGCTCTGAACCGCGGACGCAAATCGATAGTGCTTCAAATGGACAAGCCACTAAATATAGCTGGATGTACCACCATATATGTGCTAGGTCCCTGGTCAATGCGGGCAGGTTTTCGAAGTCGTTGTCCCGGTTCGAAGTTGGCAACCGACGAGACAACTACACTTTTGGACGCCCAGTTCTAAACAAACAGAGTTTAATTGAACGATACAACTAACTTCTAAATTTGCATGATACACATGTTATTTTCACAGATTCTCAAATCTGTTATCAAACAGAGTACGAAAAAAATGCTTTGTCCAAGTTGCAATTACTGAGCCGTTTAATGTAAATGCGATTTTCAAATTAAATAAAATAGACCTACTGTTTGTCTCTTCTATGTACATGTTATTCAACATAATTATAACGGCCAGGTGCAAGACTTAATTATAGGTTTCCTGCATTATTTTTTTTCACACCATAGTATAAAAACTGGCCAAACGCGTGTCGGACCACGCACAATGAATGGTTCCGCAGTTGGGATGAATTTATCCCAAGAACAAACTTCGATATACGTCACGATCAATTCTCCAACTGCAAATGTAAGTTTGTCATCGCAGGAATATATTTTATGTGATAAAATCACAAATTATCGATTTTCGGACTTTTTCCTTTACTTGTGCTGTGAGATCGCTTCTTGCCCAGTTTCATGATTCTAGGTTAACGGGCCCCTTTAGGTTTTGATTTATTTGTGAGTATCAAAATATGTCTTAAAAATAGCCATATTTTTATTGCATTAAATTAGAAGTCTTAGTAGTTATTTTAGAGCTTCAAGGGACCGTAAGACCTACGTATTTGATATTAATTTCAACTTGATACCTCCACGTGTTCCTGAGATAAAGGGTTTTGGCAGACTGACAAACAGACGGACGGACGGATGGACAACAAAGTGATTCTATAAGGGGTTCCGTTTTTTCCTTTTGAGGTACGGAATCCTAAAAAAATATCTTCGCGGAGGACATATAAGTATTTATTGACATAGTTTTCCTATTATCATTAACCAAAACTTTTATTAAGTTTATCAGAAAAATCGAACTTGCGATCGAAGTAAGGCAAAACTCGTTTACTGTGGTAATAATGGGATTAATCCAATATTATTATTCCCCTCCACGAAAGAACAATTAAGTAAAGAATAATAAATGTCACAAAGAAATTAAAATACCAAGGCGACAAACAGTTTAAAGAAGTATTCTTTAAATACTCAAAAGAATTGCAACAATTTGCTGTAAATGATGCCAAAATACCGAAATCTTTGTAAATAGCCCTGCCGTTCTAACGCACACAAAGGGGCGTCTAACTGGCCGCTAAAATGTTACTGAATGTTTAAAACGGGTTATTTTTTTTTTTTTTTGTTACAAAATTTTGTAAACGCTAACATTTTGTTTGAAAATGGAGGATGACGTTGTTCAGTGTAATCAACATGAATATGCATCGCTAATGGTTTGTATTGAATCGCATGAAAAATTGAAAACAGTCAAACAAAAATATGTTAACTCAATGTTTTTAAAGATACTGTATTTTAATATCAAATTTTCGATTACAATACAAAACTACCTAGGAACCTCTCAGATTCAATAGAACAAATAATTCAAACGCATCATGATCACTCGCGAACTCGAATAAAACTTCACAAAAAATCTCTTTGAATGGCGATGGCGCGCAGCATTTTTCCGCTTTTGTAACAGCTGACGTCGGCGTAAACTTACGAAAACACACGAAGATTTTCATTCAACAAGTGGTAGCTATCCCATGCAAAGCGTCATCAATTCACAGCCACACTTGTACTAAGTTTCCGCGCGGAAAAGTTTACTTGAAAATATTGAATATGTTATGAAGTTTGCTTGGAAATTGTACGTTGTCGGAGTGTTTGCTTCCCACTTTTATTGATGTAGATCAGAGGGGTTAAGGATTTAACGATGTTTTAATTTGACAGTTGTATCTTTGATTTGCATTTATAATGATTTGATTTGTGCATTAAACTCGAATGCTGTTTGGTTAATGTTTATTATTCTGTCTGCGGAATTCGCACAATTGGACTGTTTATAACATAATTTATTCGAGTCATAAATTGGTAACCCACATTTATGTATTTTGATTGTATAACTGAGTTAGTGATACCTGAACATAATTATGTTCCATTATATTTCGAGTCGCACTTAAGATTTTAAAGTTTGAAATTATTTATTCAATGACAAATATAGCGCGGTAGGCACAACTACAACTAGTACTTAAGTCGTCTAAGTACCAGGTGTACATAGGCAGTTTGGAGTTAGGTGGGGTGACAAGCTAGATATCGACCGTCTTCAGGGCGGTGGCCAAGGACCGCATCTGCTATGCGGACACTAAATATCCGTTGACCCTTCGCGTTATGTGTGCCTAGTATAGTTAGGTTGATACCATTGCAATTTAGTCAGTAATTAATTACACCTCAATGACAGATAAGGTGCAGTGGTGCGTACATACATATCTAAGTACACTTACGTAGTTAGTGCAAACATGTCATTAAGCTAAAGGTTAACTTATGTAGTTAGATCATTAGACGAGCATCCTAACTGATTCTTAATGGCGTCTTTGTTAGGCATCCAAGGAATACGTTATTTACCTTTTGAGGTGGCATATAGGAGGCACCCGTGCCTTAATTTATTTAAGTGAGCGTAAACTTTGACAGCGGTTAACTTGTAAACTTTTCTGGCGCATTTTCAAAAGAAAAGTCGGTCAAAGAGTTTTTAGGCAAGTGAAAATTCTTTCTTGAACACAATTTAGGCGTGATGCTTTTCCTTGGAATACGGATTTAAACAAAAAATCTGGTGATAAATTCATAATATAGCATGGAATAAAAGGCGGTGGGGCGCCCGGTCATCTGCCGATAGACGTATAAATCGCGGAATAACCTAGTTTTCCATACAAAATAACTGCAAAATTTCGGGAATCCAGCAGCGGTTATATGCTGAGGGCCTGGTATGTACTGATACATGGGCTATGTACTGCGGTATGCCCCCCTCGGCCCCTGCCCCCGCTCGCACTCCGCGTGTTACCGTGTAGTGCTTGCCACCCCGCGAGTGATCGCGCTGCGACACTGCTGCGACACCATCGCGATTATCGATAGTCGATAGAAACTATCCTAGAACAATTATTTTGTAGAGAGGAAAATGTTGACACCGGTAAGGTTCGTGGAGTGGTTGGAGATGTTATAACTGCTTTAGATAGGGTAGGTAGAAATTATATCTCAAACTTTGAACTTTGTAGATATTTTTACTAGGTACCAAATGTATCCTGTAGATCTAACTAGCAGCACCCCGCGGTTTCACCCGCATAAGTCTCGATCCCGTGGGAATATCGGGATAAAAAGTATCCTATGTATTAATCCTTAATCCAAATCCGTTCAGTAGTTTTTAGTTTGTAGTTTTTGAAAGAGTAACTAACATCCATCCATCCTCACAAACTTTCACATTTATGATATTATTATGATAGGATTATAATATTAGTAGGATTTAGAGGCAGGTCTCAACCGGATGACAAGACAATTTATAACGTAGCAGCTAAACTCCTACGATAACTATATTTCGGCGTATCGGAAAAGAGTTGTTTCTACTATGTTTACTTTTCTTTTACCAAAACTCCCAACAACCCCCAAAAGGTAATCCATTCCTTTACCCAGCCATTATCTATCACCAAACATCAGGAACACTTCGAGTCCAATAGCAATCAAATCATCGATAACAAGTAATCATCGATAGCGCGTCAGAGTGCCAGCAATCAGGTGGCAGTCAGCGTATAATCATTAAATACCCACGCGAAGGGGGCCGATGACGCCCGCGGCGCCACCACGCACCCCTCCCCCCCACCCGCCCAATTATGAAAATACGAACAAAATACAAATTTCGAGCTTTTCGAACGTCAAAGGCCGTTAAACACGATGCCGTGATTATCGATAATGAGCCGACCACATCCTTACCGTGGTTCCACTAACATATTTTTGTTGGACGTGTATTGATTGTGATTTAGGTAACTTATGGCTGATTTGACCTGTGGCTCCAACAAGTTCCAGAAGAAGAAAGTTTTTAGATATGGCCGGACTTGGGTTTGCTTTAAGTGAAATTGTACTTGTGACAAAAGTTTGCGTCTACAAAATTGTTGCTCAGTTACCCTCAGAAACGAGCAAGTTTATCAATTCTGCAGATTACGTAAACTTAGGATTAACTTTTCATGCGCAAACACTCCTTTAAACAGCCGGTTTCATGAGCCAAAAACATTTCTGCAAGCGCAGCTAATAGCTACAATGAGGTCCGCTTTTTTTTATTCGCCATCCTTACAACTTTTTACCCGTTTTTGCCAGGAGCGCAGAGGCGAGTTGAAAGTCTTCGGTCTTTCAAAATAAACGGCTTCCTTTAGCATTCTGCTTGCTCGGTAGTTTCGCCCGCCGCTTGCGCCCTAGTATTTTTAAAGCGGACAGCACCCCCTGCGGCACTCGCGGGCTCGCGCACTCCTCTCACCCCCTGGACCCCCCTCGCCCACACACAGTAATACCATAACGGGTGCGAGCTATGACGAGATTATCTACGTACACGCGTATCCACTATACCAATACATACGTTGCCTATATACCAGGAATACATAAGCACATAAGCGATGACTGTTGTACATAACGGGCATTGATTTACCGGGCCGGACGCTACCTGTCATCGGACACAATGACGATTACATGGGGCGGTGGCAAAAATTCAGGCACACAACGAACTGGACTGAATACCCAAAACAATGGAGGAACACATTAAAGGTAATTGTACAAGGACTGTCACAGCCATTTGAGTTCCCATCATTTATAATTTATCATCACGAACACGTAGCACAAAGTATCTACCAATCATCTCTGTACACGCTATTCTACAAAGTTTTGTTGGTCAGTTGTAGAACTGTCGGTGTTAAAACTTCTTACTTTATCCATCCCCTAAAAATACCTGTTCTTTGTTTCTAGCCCTACCTATTTCATATCCGCTTAAGATTCACTGCAAAAGACAATCATCCAAATAGACCACAACAAAGAAGAGATGGTAAATAATGCTATTGGCAAACGGAATGGTGATCGTACATATTTTCTCATCCAAAGCCGTATGGCCTCCTGAATATCTGTTCCTAAATCCATACCATAATTTTAAACTGCTGAATAAACGGTCAATGTGAATGTGCTCATAACCACCACCCATGGCAAACTGATTTGAATTAGAAAAGTCCAATCTTTATAAAAAAACAATCATCGTGATTCGTGTCATACACGCGGCGCCTTGATGTTCACAAATAAAGATTTTGATCGAATGATGACTTTATTTGAGCAATACTGTCAATAAGTGATTTAAAAATCAAAATGAATACGAACGAAGCAAAATCAAAAATTGAAAAAGATTGCTCGAGGCGGTACAATTCGCCGCTTGATACAAGAGGTCATACACTAGATGACTAGATAGAAGGTGCACTAAAATAGCCACTAAGAGTGTCAATTTTTATTTCAATGTACGCCTGGCGCCTGCGTTATATTTTGACCACGGACCACAAGAGAAAAAAATAAGCAGTCACGGGGACTGCCAATAGAGGCGAAAACTTATAACTGGTATTAGCGCCATCTATATTTTATAGTACAGCACTACGGCGCGAGCATGTCGGTGACACGAATCCATGAGTTTATCCTCTACCAAAAATCACTCAACGCACTTAAAGAAGTTTTCACTTCAGCAACAAGACATTACAACAGAAGAAAAAATACATGGGGCAGGGATACTTTGATCATATGGAGTCACTACAATCTATTAAACGTGTTCCACGCACGCCTCAAAGAGTTGTCAACACAACTGAGGGAGTCCGCTAGGACTGATGCCTGCCGGGGTTGCGGGTTTGTCTGAAAGGGTTACCGTAGCAACATACAGGCAACTGAAAGAACACGGGTGGGTTTTAGGCAGTAAGAGTCTAACACGCCCTCCCGCTCTACCCAGAGCGGGAGAAGTTATTTGATAATAATCCCAACCAAAAAAAAGGCTTGAACATAAACCAGGGACCGAAAACCTTAATTACGGTACAGTTATCGAAGAATTTTGGTTACTTCTACGACTAAGGTTATCGCTATCTAGGTACCCAAAAAGAAGAAACATGTTACCTCTATTTAGGTTACCGTTTTAATACCGGTTACACACACAAACAAGTGATGCGCGCCCTTTGATTAATCCCGACGGCACGTGTAAGATAGAAGTAATTTTATTTCGGTAACCGGCATTAACACTGGTCACATTAAATTTAAGGTAACCTTTAAAAATACTTGAAAAAAATATAAATGTTGTAACGAAAAAAATACCCGTATTGATCATACCCGTTTCGGTCCATGACATAAACCACTTCAAGGATGCCATGAGAAGTCAGCACAAAAAAATGCAGCATAACGTGAATTAATCTCCCTAGATGCTGATATACAGGCGTGCTATAGCTAGCAGTACGTATAGGTAGCTACACAATGGCTTACAGCTTGTCCAGATGAAGGGATTTACGTCTGAATCTCACAGGAGATTTATGGGACCTAATCTCTTCATGATCTGTTTGATTCCATGAGTGTTTGGTAAAAACGCTCGTTGACATTACCAGAATATAGACTCTGGCCACGGTGTCTGTTTATGTAAAAAAATGATGGAATGTTAAAATTTATAGACGTCAACACTATCTTGTCCTACGAAAATATCATTTGATACTTTGTTTGTCTTTTTGTAATTTTTTTTTTTTTGGTTAGTTTGTTTAGATTCTGATTTGTTCCTGGTAAAGAACAGTCACTTTAGTACGATTCGGTGTGGATTTGATACAGTTTTGTCATCGGATGGAGGTAGAGCATAGGTACTACATAGTCTATTATACATAATCTATTATGCAAAAATCAAAAAGCAAAATATCAAAATCACTACATCTACTTATAACCACGAAACTGACATAACTGACAGATCCAATATTTAAAACTTTTTCGGGTTGTACATTTATTCCATTGCAAGCTTAGCGTGGCCAGACTCTAGCGAAAGGTATTTTTTTGGGATTATGTTTCAATTAAAAACTGGAGAAATTGTTAAAAATTATCAAAATGACACAAAATAAGACTGTGGTTAGACCCAGTAGAAGCATTTATTTTTCTTTGTAAATTTTAAAAAGAAGTTTTTGTCATTTACGCTAATACATAGAAGGCCTATGCTTAATCCTAACTTGGCTTGATACATTGCCGTGTCTCTATATTATATCATACTATATTATGTCGCCACTCACCATAACCGACACAAATACTTTTCCAAACGGGACTCCATGCTAGTAAACTGCTAAGCACTTAGATTCCAATAATTTCTTCTTTAGTTTACCATTAACTACAAACCACTTAAATTCTTTCTAAAGGACCAGTACTTAAATAACGATGGGTAAAAAAACGACTCGTAAGTGAATATAGGAATCGAGCAAAACGCCCTAGTCATCAATTTGGCGACTCAATATGAGTACATAGTGCGTACATGTAACATAAGGGTACTTACGAACGGTATACGAAAGATTGCGAAAGAATATTGAACAAAGATACGCAAGTGATGCAATATTAGATCCACGGTGAATATTTATTAAACTATTGAACAGTTTTCTTTCTGTTTCGACAATGGTGAATGTAGTTTTTGACAACCACGATATGTTCGACAGACATTCCTGTCGACTACATCAATCCGGCTCGAAGGACCAAAAACTAAGGGACTTGAAAGCACCTGTCTAGTGTCAGATTTTTGGATTGATAGTTGAAAATTTTTTGACGCCAGTCAAAGGGACACATGGATGGACAGATAGACAAACAGATTGACATGAAGGAAGCGAGATTGCATTTTGCTGTTTGGCAGTAGAACCACAAAAGACTAAAATCCAACTCAAAACATTTGTCTTTTTCCAGACCACGTGTATCGTAGGAAGTACATAGATTAATTGAAACTTATATGCAGGAATTAGATTAAATAGAGTAGAATGGAAATTGTTACACCAACAAGTGCCTACTACTTCAATTTTGGATGGATACGTTCGTTACGAGGATCGTGTAACCACTTTGAAATATACTGAATATATTCCTAGTTAACTCACTAAAGTTCAGTGTATTTTGTTAATTGTTCTACAGCAGTGTAAACCCCTTTGTGTTGCAGAATAAAAAACGAAAAAGACAGGTATCAAACAATTATTTTTGTACGAGTGCAGCTCAAGCTATAAATATATGTTGAAGCGATTTTGAAGGAATCTTTGGGAATATTTTTCATGCTACAGAGCATAGGGGTGCGTTTCGTTTGTAAAGGTCTTTCGATGGGGTGTAGTGTAGCCGCGGGCCAAATCTGGATGCAACCCTTCAATGTAGTTTGATAAACGAAGATTGAAGTGCATAAAACACACTTTCTCAGTTGGTTCTGTCAGTTAGATGTACATGCAATTTTACAGTTAGACGCAGTAAATATTAAGAACAAAATGCATAATGCGGCCAAAGCAAAAACTGTTTACGACGATAAAACTTCATAATCGAAACAAAGTTTTAAATCGAAAGTATGTTTCATTACAATAACAGGCAATAAATCATTTATCATCAAATTCCTCAATGACTAACACAACAAGCAACCTAAGTAACTAGGTAGTTACTGAGTACACAGCAAAATACCATTGCCACACGCTAATGCGATTAAAACTAAAATGGGGGAAACTGGCACGTGAAAAATCCTCTAACAGATTGAATAAATAATTAAACACCCACATTCACTCAGAGTTTAGTGAGAAACTAGGTGCAGAAACCGCGTAGTTACCGCGTGATAAGTACCAGAGTAGCAAAGGCGCTGTGGAGGTAGACGCAGATACTCGCATTATGTGAGGGGGAAGCGGGCCGACCTCGAAAAACCGAATGGGGGTCGCGTCTCCGTCGAAAAGCATCGCGAATTTCACAAAGCGGCTTCCTAGTTACAGGGGTATCGCTGGGGAGACGCGGTTACAAGTCGACGCTTACCCGTGCTCTTTGAAGTGTGATAAACTGAGCGAGCGAAGGCACTAAATATGGATACCTACGTCGGAGTGCGTGCCGCCACCGCGTGCTGCTCCCCTGCTCCCTGAGATTTATAAACGCGGTTAAATTTACTGTTATATCTTGCTATAATGTAAATAGCTGTTTTGGTTACATCTCAACATATGCAGCAGACTATATCGGAGACACATAACCGAAAGCAAATTACCCTGACAAGTAATATTTTTCACAAAACATTGATACGGATAGCATCAAGCTTTATCTGACCTCTAAGTGTCTTAGCTAAAGATGACAGACACACTTCAACTGCCATCACACCTTCCGCGAACAAAAGGACCACCAAAATTCACCATTACTTACTTGTAGTAGTAGGCTTTTTTACATACGACAGTGGATTATCTTTTCAGATGTATGCCACTTATCAAATAGACCTCAATCTGAAGACTGAATCGTAAGATTGCATCAGTACATCACAAGTCACAAGCATAGCGGTTTTATCTTTTCCTCATGAAGAGAAAAAAATACTTAAAATATCCCCCTGTCAATTTATAAACGGATTATCACAGAAAATGGCGGTGCCAGATAGACCGGCGCCAACGTTCACTGCAACTATTTTTACTCTATCGATTGAGGTCCGAACCGAGCGAACCGAGTATACTGCAGCCGTTTTACAGTACTCATCTCAATTAGAGCCGCTTAATTTAGTATTCAGGTGTGTGACGACCATTTTGAGCATGGTTCTGAAGACTTTCGATCAGGGTAAGACCAAAGATGCTATGGATGGATTGTGGAAAGATAATATGGCCAGAAAGAAGTTCAATAACAAGATAGAAATGTATGTAAGAAAATGATAACAATAAGTTTAGCCGACCAAATATCAATTGGGTTAAAACTTTATCAACATGAGTTGGAAAGTTTAACTGAAAAACGTATTCAACACACAGACAGGGAGACTCACTTTAGTCCAGCAAATAGTTCTATCAGCGCCTACCTATAGATGAATGCTTGTTTGTTGCTATGAGAAAAAAATAAATTCAAAGTAAACAAACAAATATAAGTTTTCATTGATCTAGAAATTCAGATGGGTTTCCAACAATAACGTGACCTTTAAGTAATCCGTTGAAATCAGAACCTGTTGTGTTATTTTTATCTAACTTTGAAACTAACTGATAGGTTTACTTTACTTATTAGTTTTGAAAGGTGAATTGTTAGCCTCATAAAGTGTCTCAGTTAGAATGAGTTAATATAGCTTAGGATAAGTGCGTTTTGTTCATTGTTCCGATGTTAAATAAAGTTTTCAGTAAACCATTCATTGATTTCATTTTCAAATTAAAATGAAATCAATGAATGGTTTACTGAAAACTTTGTCTATTATGATTGTTAGTTAAAGATAACTGTTATACTAGTTAATATCGTATTACCGCAGTAAACTAATATATATAGTTAACAAGGTCCAGGTGTTTGTGCATGTGACATTTGTTCAAATTTCCATCTATGTTGTATTACCTCCACAACCCAGTGACTGGGTAACACGATACCCCTTAAGACTAGTTGTCAGACTTTCGGGCTTCTGACCACCAGTAAAGACTGTCAAAGATCTATAAATAATTAGCATGTGACTGTAAAGACGCGAATGATACAGGAGAAATTATACAGTAGGACACTGAACTACCAAAAATGTAAAGCATCATTATGCTTCTCGTTTTGTTTGCCCATTGGGTATGAGTTAAATAATAATGGTTTTAGTAGACGCAGCAATAGCCTAGTGGTGTGACCGTCGGGCTGACAAGTCATAGGTCTCGAGTGCGAATCAGGCACGCACCTCTGACTTTTCGGATTCATGTGCGTATTGTATAATTATCACTTGCTTCAAAAACGATGAAGGAAAACATCGTGAGGAAACCGGCAAGCCTGGGAGATATTTCTCGACGGCATGGTAAAGCCAAGTCAGAGGCCCATGGGCGGCTTTAAAACTCTGTCACCAGGTTAGTCAATAACCACACGAAAAGAAGAAGAATTAGACGCAAAGGTATTTATGAAGGTCATGAACGTGTTAGATAATTCATTCATACAGATTATTGTAATATTAAATTGAATACATAGGTACTTCGAGGACGAAGTACTTGTCAATCTGGCCGTGTTAGATATTTAGTTTTGAGGTTAGTATAATATTAAAATATTGTTTGTTTGATACTGACATTACTTAATTTCACTTGGTATTGTGTTTACCTAAAAATAACACTTACAAATACTGCACTTACTTTCAAATGTCTTTTACCATAATTTTGACAAAAACTGGTCCTTCGGTACGGATGACAGCCTTACCAATGCCGTTCTAATTTTAGTTAATAGTTCCACAATAACTATGTCTAAGTGTCCACCAAGTGATAAAGTTACAACAGTTGCAAGTATTTGAGAAGCTAGCATAGAGCATGTCAAGGAAATGTTCGATACGCCCCAAGAATACAAACGGTATATTAGCTTAAGATATTCTCATCTTAGACTAGGCTTTAGATTCAAGTTAACCACAAAGTAACCTTGCAGGTTACCTCTACTTAAGTGGTTAAGGTTTAACTTAATATGTTAAGGACAATATGTTTTAAGGTTGGTTATATTAGTCCTTTGATCCAAATGCAAGAAAATCTTCAGCAATCAATCTGCCTAGGCTTTTTCCAACTATGTTGGGGTCGGCTTCCAGTCTAACCGGATGCAGCTGAATATTAAGTAATTTACATGGAGCGACTGCCTATCTTACCTCCACAACCCAGTAACCGGGTAATACGATACCCCTTGGTAAGACTGGTTGTCAGACTTTCGAGCTTCTGATGACCCGTAACGACTGTTAAAGATCCACGAATGATAGCCGGGACCAACGATTTGACGTGCTTTCCGAGGCACGGAGGAGTCTCGGTATCTAAAGATGGTCACCCATCCACGGACCAACACCGGCAAGCGACCCGTGCGTCTGTTACTATTTAGCCACGAGCTCCTCTTCAAAAAATCTTCGACAATCGCATAAAAACAGTCACTATCGTACAAAAATATCCTGACAGTATCAATATCCTCAAAATTCTTTACGTATATATCAAAACGTCCATTCGGACTTTCATATTCGGATTCATCTCACGATCTCGCTAACAATAGATTGAGAGATGTATCGTCGGCTTTATGGTCCTGTAGTAACCGTTAGACGCAAATTAACAACTAGTGACAAATTACCACCTACGGGCACAACAGCACCTTTAAGACATTCAGACATTGTGAATAGAAATGATATAAAACAATCTTTTCCAACTTATATCACCCTGGTAAAATTTATTCAATCCACATATTCTGCGCATAGTTTTACCCGCTTTCTGCTAAATCAATAAAGCTGTATGTAAAAGCAAAAGTAGAAAAAAACATACAAAGGTCCCCTAGTCAGCCATACATAGCGGATTAAGAAAAATTCTCGGCGTCACCTACAAAAAGAGGCGGCTTGCGGGCAAACCTCCGCAACTCCGTAGTAATTCCAACCCCCACGGACCGTCTCGTAGCGTCTGGCTGCTCAAGTAATTACGCCCCCTTACACCCCATCCCTCCCTTTGGGGATAAGTAAAAACAATATTTTTACGCGCACAGTCCACGGTACCAAAAGTGACAGATATAAATTGAGGGTGAAAATGAAATTAGTGGCGTCTTCCTTGATGTCTGAGGCGACTTTTTATTGTTAGTGTGATCTGTTGGACTAAGCTGCTTATTTTGGTAATTTTTGGGGGTTATTTTGGAGTTACTTTCCCGCTGTTCTGAGATAAATTAAATAAGACCCAGCTACTTACTTAAATTATGTTTATTTACTAGTAGTCCCACAGGGTGGACCGATGACCTTGTGAAGGCCGCATGAATCCGCTGGATGTGGGAAGCATAGAACCGGTCGAAGTGGCGGTAATTGGGGGAAGCCTATGTCCAGCAGTGGACGTCTTTCGGCTGAATGAATGAACCAGTGGTTTGGACTGCTTCGTTGGTCTAGTGGTCGCAAGCGCTACCGCTGGTCCTAGGTTCAATTCCCAGATCAGGCAAAGTGTGATTGGGTTTTTTCATCAGGAATTTCTCAGTAGCAGCCCGGAGTCTATATTTGTGTCCGGTGGATGGCAATAAGCTTGCCCCCTATTACATGGGACTTAAACATAACTGGCGAAATGTGGGTGTTCATAGGTACTACACCTCTGCCTAACCCTTTGGAGATTACAGGCGTGATGTTATGTTATGTAGTTTGGATATGACCTAGCAATGTGTCACTACTTGTGCAACTTGATTAACATCTAACACATAATTTTTATGGCAGACTTGATTTGGTCCTTTGGTACAAGTTTACAAAACAAACCTGGAATTTAAACTTTAGAAGTTATAAAAGTGTCACTGTACCACTCCCGGTCACAAGTACACACAATCATAATTGAATTTTAAATACTAACTATCAAATTCATGACGACTCAACTTCACATCGGCTTAGTCGAAGAACACATAAAAATGCTAAGAAAACAATTACCTAAATACCGAAGAAAACATTTTGATTACTTTACATTTGTGCACAGAAAACATAAAATTGAGTGAACTCAACAAAGAATTCATAACAAATATATGTACAAATCATAATGACGCATAGGTTTCCTAACAAAACTAGGGTAACTACATTCGGTAATAAAATAATACAGAGGGTTATTTTTAAGAGTCGACAAAATTGTACCAAGTGGAGACGATTGACCAAAAGGACGATTTTTTCTCGGTCAGTGCTTGTAGAAGAATGTTTTTCTTCTATTCTTTGCCAACGTAGTTCTTCCACTGATTTGTCGCCCTAGTACTACAATCATTATGTTCTTTACTAGTTTGTCTCGCAGTGCCTTGACTTTTTCAAAATTATTACTTCGCTGCAAACAATTACTAGTCGACGTTCTCCCATACTATTCGACCTGTTTTCCATACACGTTCTGTACAAGCAACATTATTATTGGTAACCCGATAGCCCACTACTGTTAGATGCACTTACAATACGATAAGTGACACATACGGCGTCCAACACCATGTTTACCTTAGTTATCAATTAAATTATGCGTCATATACCTACGAAGTATACTACTATGTTCGGTTATTCTTGAATTCATGTGCAAAGTTTAGGCAGCAAGTCTTGCATGGATATCAGGTGGACATGCAAACAATGCGGCTAGCTATACGGAATGCAGGCGAACGCGGGAGCGCGCGTTGAATAATGTACGCGCCGTCTCAACGGACAGCGCCTCGGTCTTATGACGCCTTGGTACCAACGAGGTCTTAAAGGAGTTTAAATATTTAAGAAAGGCCATCTTTTAATTGGTTTTGTGGGATCCTCGGGTCCGTAAAATAAAGGATCCGTGAAATTTATAAGGGTAAGTCTTGCTACTATAAAATAAAGTAGGATTCGCCTTCCGTCTTTTTAATATGAAAGGTTGCAGGTGTTTTCTTCAAAGCAATATTTAAAGGCAGTGAGTTTAAATTGAACTGGTGTTTAAATTCTATCAATTTTAGAATTCCATTCTCATATTTTTGGATCAAATACGTGGCTTCTAGTAGACGATACCGAGCCGCATCCTAAAACCTATTGCAAAAATAACATTTTTGAGTATGAAAACCACGACGATCCATAATCTCACAATTTCAGCAATTCCAAACGTTTAAAATGCAGTTTCCTTAATTGGACATAACAATACAATTGTGCTAAGTTGTCAATTTCTAACTGGACATAACAATAACCAGTTTCCCTAAATTGTCTAAAACTGCATAGTTTTGTACCATAGCTACCGTTTGTGCAGCGGTATCTACATCTTGACAGCTAATAGTCTAATCCTGGCTGGATCTTGGCTGATGGAGTAACAGGCTCTGAAGGCTTGCCAAGTTCCATTGATTTTCTCCCATTTCAGAAAATGGTCCACAAGGCCTTGATTGTATTCACTTACACCCTTTAGACCCGTTACGCGTTCTGTATTCATTAACGTAGTTCTATATATAGTTAAAGAATCAATATTTTCGATCTGAGCGATCAATAAGAACATTTGGCATAAAGTTTTAAATAAGTTCGAAAGGTTGACAGATTGCTACTAAGTTTTAACTCTTGGGTTTCATCATTCATTGTTGCACTTTTATCTATCTTTATTGAAATCACCTTCATTTTCAGGGACATGAAGGGATCCAAAATGATTGTAACTGTTTTAGACAAACACAATCTTTTGGAATTATCATCCACAATCACAAGAATGGTCGTGACAATAATGTGAACAAAAATATGTCCAAAATAGCCGCACATATCTATAATGACAATCCTAATTTATGGATCGGATGTAACGGTATCTAAGTATGCACTAGCAGTTTTTGAAGCCAAGGCCAGCAAAATGTAGTCTATTACGCGACACTTAGAACGAATGACTGCTTGTCAGCTTATGACTATTCGTTATGACGTGAACTCGAAATGCTTTGCTTCTTGTACCAAGTATACCTTGAATGAGGACCTCTAATATTTATTTGTGTAAAAAAAAATATAGAGAGTAATCTTTAAAAAAAAATACACATTTCTTGTTACATGAAGTTTATTTTAAGAACAATGTTAATATAAACATTGTTATTAAAATAAACTTCATGTTCATAGATCCTAATATAATTTGCTATCAAATATGAAACAAAACGAGTTAGACGAGCAATAACAATCAGAAATGCAGAATAATAATAGTATATTTAATTAGTATCTTTGATTTAGGAGTAATAATTGAAAAAGTTACTATGTTACTGACTAGGACTACGTCTAATGATAATCTTAAAACAGCTGTATCCACTTCAATGACTGCTGTCATTCAGATTTAGGACGATCATCATGACTTAGTGACTCATTAACTCACCATCATCATTACTGGAACATTGTTCACATGCATATCTATTTCTCGTCTTACAAAACTTTTTGTACACACTTTATGCAAGTGACCAAATCTTTCGTACCTTAAATTTAAATTACAAAGAATATAAAGTTATATTAATAACAAATGGTAAAGTAATCATACGCGGATTGTGATCACACCATAAAAATGTCCGCTAAAACATAAGTAATAACATAGTTGAAGATATAGAACAGCAAGATGAAACAATGATCAGGTTCCAAAAACAACAGTACAATTATTACCAACTTGCATCTTTACAAGTACTTACATGAGCTAGGACTGATCTAAGTACACTCTATAGCTGTATAGCGGGGTGGGCAGATACGGGCAGCATGCAAGGCCGACCGGCGCCTCGATGATCAAGGAGACATCTTAGCGTGGATCTGTCTAATGCGTTTGATACTGTTGCGCGAGAAATTTTTGAAGGAATATTTTGGATTTGAAAATTTCTTTGACTTTGACTGTCAATTTGTTAATTCTAGTGTGTGTGTGTGTGTGTTAAATTATTTATATTTTTCTATTTTTATTATAACAACATTTTTTCAGCGACACGGGCACATCGAAAAACCAGTAATTTTTCCTAATTCTTGTACCTAAAATAGGTATAAGAAAATTTTAAAAATCTACATGTTAAAATATAATAATAATATGACAACATGATCGCTTCCACCTTCGGCCTGATCACTGATACCATCAGGTGAGATGAAGGCCAAGAGCATGCCCGTAGTAGTAAAAAAAAAGATTAATCGATCCTTTCTAACAGGTACGTTAAAGTTAAGCAATTAATAATGATTAAAGTGTTAGTTGTAAGCTATGATCTTTATTAAGAAAATACAGCATCTCTTTGAGTAGCTTTTGTATTCCAATTCCAAGATTGAAACATCGCTCCTAGTAATGCTTAGTGCACAATTATGAATTTAGTAATACATCTATCATTTATTTTTGAAAGCATAGGTAAAAATGAACAATGAATTACAATATTGCTAGATTAAATCTCGCCTATTCGAATTCCACATTAATAATAAATTTTCCAAGAAAAACAGATGCAACAGTGGAATGTTTTACTTCTATCAAATGTTAATATAATCTGTTAGTAACTGGGTATGTCCATTCTAATGCCATCAACGCCTGCCGCGTGTCACTTGAAACTCCGCCATTTTGCAAGGCGAACCGCCCGCGGCGGGAAAACTGACTTTGGCGCCAATTTCGATGCGGCCACGTCTACTATTCGACCGCATCCGGATGATCAGCCACTCAACAGAAGCCCTCACAAGCCGCGAACACCGCAAATCGGTCGGTTAACATCGCCACGGGTGTCATTATAAATTCCTTTAATTATACCATTTTTACTGCGCTTTATAGTAGCCTGCAAACTCATGGCGGGAACTTGCCGTTTTATAAGTGCCATCGCTATTCTCAGCCTTGGCATGTTTATCTTGACCGTTTCAAACAGACCTCGTGCCCTTTGCATACATTACGACAGGAGGGGTCTTGTTGTAATGGCAGTTGTAAGGGATCCTATTAAAATAATTAAAAAGTTACCTTTGGCAGGACATGTTGAAGGAGTGCACCAGCTTTCCTTTTGGCAGCCATCTTGTTTTTTTGGCGGGTCACGCACAGCACTTTTGTCTTTGGTTTCGTTTTATTATTTCTTCTTTTAATCAGTTCATGGACTCCATCTCAATGTGACTAGAAACAAAATATCGGAATGCTTCGGATGCGTTCGACAAATTTTCCACATGTTCGATAAAAGTTGCCAATGTTGCAATTAGACGTCAGACAACTATTTAGCTAAAGAAAATATTACGACTATGATAAATGCGCTTTTTAATATTAAAAGGTCACCTGTCTACTTAACTGTTTAAAAGCATCAAAGGACCAATATTTCAAAGTTGCAATTACGGTCACCTGACGCGCCTGAAGAGGGACAATTGTTACTTCACATTGCAATCGATATAATTACTACGAGTACAAATAGCATGAATTAATTACTGTTGCGGAACAGAACAGCTTATTATTTTGTATAACAATTGCTAATTATAGTTTCATAAATGAATAATAACTTAAAGTTTAAACCTGGCGACAAGAAAACTAATACAATGCATTTGTATCGCAGATAATTTTATATTGTTCGGAAATAGGCCAAAACAAGCTAGTATTTTTAGAAATATCTAAAATATACATCACGTTAAACCAAATAACAAAACCAACATACACAATGAAGAAATCACAATACACACTAATCAAAAACTGGAACCATGGTACAAAATTACAAACCCGTTTACAGAACAAGATAAAACAGGAGCTATAGGTAATCGCACACAAGTTGAGTAAGGTCAGTGCTGCATTTGAAACAGGCATTTTGGAGAAGAGGCTATTTTGCTGAGGGTGCATCCCTCCCCTATTTGCGCAATACTTTAACAATGAACTCTCATTGTTTGATACTCCAAGCTGTCAGTATTTTGTTCCAATAGAAATAGGGCGCTTTTGAAATGTAATGACCATTTGAAACGAAACCAGTTTCATTACAACCCTATTTGTGGGCCAGGTCTAAATAGGAATGGTACAGAAAATAATAGATTATTTACCGGTGCAGTAGATTCTGTAGACCTACATATTGCTAACAATGATATGGGAATAGCAGAAATGGTTAACATGTGTTTTCCTTAAAAATATCTTGTTGTAATATCATTTTGTTAACTTCTCAATTCCTATCTTGACGATGGGTATCAAAATTGTAACAGACCAAACTAAGCTACAAGTGAACCAATATTAGCACAAAGAAAATCTCAATTTCAAAGTCATAACCCTCTATTGCTATTACCAACTTTGGTTCAACCACACATTGAAAATCAATGTATTAGAAACAGCTATTAAGCATTATATTGCGCTTGAGTTTGAAATCAAACCGTATAGAACAATAATTCGGAACAATGCTAAGGTGTCAGGTTATGGAGGTAAATGTACTATGGCACTACCCTATCCGACGGTGACATGCCGTACGCAAATTGAATAGGCCAATGCGCTTAGTCTGGCTTTTCTATTCAAATCTACGACAAGTTTTACTTGTACAGAGTCTCTATGGATTTTCTGCAGACTCTACAACATGAAACATACTATTTTGGAGCGATGAACGAAAATGAGTTAGAAATTGAACAAAAATGCTTAAGTATCTAACGCTAAGTAATCATTGAGGTAAACGAAAAGAGTATCTGTTTAAATATGAGTTTTATACATGGGACAAACTATGTATTTCGCAAAGCGCAACTCATTTTGTGTTTCGCTTAAAAGAGTTTTGGTCCTAAGTAATTTTTCTAGCTCGTAGAACCAAAAATGTTTCAAGGTAAATCATATTTCAGGATCCCTATGTTCTTTTCAAGACCATATTTCGGAACCTAGCATTATGACCATGAGCCTAATGCATTTGCAAAACTGGCTGTTCAAACATGTGTAACATTTGTAGGTCATAATGAAATCAATAAATATAATCGATTGTAACATTAAATGGAACTATTACACGCTGGCCAATGACAGTATCAATGACAGCTGGAAAATTAAATTTAGATTCTTGGCAAGGAAATCGTTCTAATTGTTTTAAAACTAGAACTGTGGTAGGTAGACAATTATTATTTTGAAAAGTCTGTCATTTTGATCGCTTTATTAATTGTTATTATTTATTAGGATAGATGTATTATTTATAAAATGTATATTGAAAAGTTGAAACATATATTTTGTTTTTATTGTTTCCTCAAAGATTTTCCACGAAAATTTGGATTTTCCAATATAAGAGCTAATAAAAAGGGTAGCTTTATGCACTCAAGCGTCAGTAGCTTTCAATCTTACCTAGTTATTATCCAGAAAATGGTACAAAACAGTTGCATGTTGGTGTTACCAGTTAAGACTTATATCTGAGACTGTGTAGTGTGGATGAGAACTATATTTTTAAATACTGAATCTTATATCTTGATGTCTGTTAAGACTTGCAGGCTTTCGTAATTTTTTTTTTTTTTTTAACATCATAATTATCAACATTCCCGTGCCTCGGAAAGCACGTTAAGCCGTTGGTCCCGGCTGTCATTCGTGGATCTTTGACAGTCGTTACGGGTCGTCAGAAGCCCGAAAGTCTGACAACCAGTCTTACCAAGGGGTATCGTATTACCCAGTTACTGGGTTGTGGAGGTCAGATAGGCAGTCGCTCCATGTAAAATACTGGTATTCAGCTGCATCCGGTTAGACTGGAAGCCGACCCCAATATAGTTGGGAAAAGGCTAGGCAGAACGAACGAACGTTGGTGTTACCAGTTGTTTTTATTCTCACACTATTCATAAAAATGTAACTCAAAGTTGTGAAGTGCCTAGTACCTACATTTCAAACCTTCTCTTCGACTTAGGTTTCTTTTGTCGCTTTCAAATGATAGAAAACTGTCGTTTTCAAAGAAGATTTAAAACTATCTCTAGATAAGAGAAAAATATAAACTCTTTTACCAACCAGAATATTTTACTTTCATTTCTAATCTCACAAGTTACATATTTGTTTAAAAAGAAAATCCTTTACTTTTTCTATAACTTAGATCTGTATTTACTTTTTGTATTTATTATTCCATCAGATGACTGAAAATTATATGTGTAAAGTGAACTAAGATCTGCCCCACATTTTATTTGGCTTTGAATTAAAAACGGACAAGGATTGGACCCGGCTTCCTAATTTTAACATTGGCTGAATTTACTACAAAATAAAGTATTTGTGAGGAGTGAGATTTCTCTCTTTTCTTTTGCTTAACCTGTCGATGATACAGATGGATAAGTAGATATAGATTATATAGATGGGAGAGGAGATAGACCTTCTTTAAATTATAATAATGACGATGATGAGGAAATTAGTGTCAAAATAGCAGCTATCGATGAATTCAACTTTCATCATCATCTACCTAGCCTTTTCCCAACTGTGTTGGGGTCGGCTTCCAGTCTAAACGGATACAGGAGAATACCATACGGTATTTTACATGGAGCGACTGCCTACGTGACCTCCACAACCCAGTTACTGGGTAACATGATACCCCTTAGCACGACTGGTTGTCAAACTTACGAAAATGAATTCAACCGATTGGAAATAAATTCTGATTAAAAACTTAATCTACAAACCAACCGATACGCAAAACAAAGTATCTCAATTAACTCATTAACTAAACAGGATGAACACACAAACAAAATTCGCAGAAAAAGTATTAGGAGTACAGAGCTACCGGAGAGCTTTGAGCAGATTAAATCGCAAAGGGGTCTCATTCTCATGCTGCTCGCGATAACAACATAGGCCATTTTCCATCTGCAGACACCGGCTCTACGTGCTTTATGCAGCGATCCATATCTCAGAATGAAATTCTTCAACCTGACGTTTAATCCGCATCGAGTAATATTTCAATCGATTTAGTTTACCGATTAATCGTTTAGTCGTGACAATAACTGTGTTCAGCGTCTGCAAGATCGATTTTCCATATTCTATCGATTTGGTTATGGATAGTTTATGGCAAAATGAAATATTATTCAACACGCGGTATTTAGGATTAATCTTCTATAATTATAAAAATAAAGCTTAATATTTCCAATCCTTTTAAAGCTTCGCTGTTTCATTAAGTGAGCAATTTTGTTCAAAGCTTACATCCCACGTCTTGCACCGTAATTATAATATTATTTCTAACTAAAACTGTTTGAAAAAATAAGCTATAGTCAGGCTAAGTCCGGCAAAATATTGAGTGCGAACTTGATTTTATCTATTTTTATAGTTTTCTAGTGATTTCATGAATCATGATGAAATTGATATTGAAGTCGTTTAAGCATTCACCCTTTAGAGAATCTTATCGAATGACATCATCGGAATAGGCTGTTAATTTGTCTACAACATACCAAATTACTATTAATTTATCAATGTATTTAATTTTATCGGAATTAACATCGTCAAAAAAGGACGAATACCAATATCAATACCAGGTTCTCATATAGCGTAGGAGTTAACGAATAAAAATCGAAAAAGGCAACACTCAGTACAAAAATTCACACCATTCCGCAACATTGGAACACCGTGAGACACACAACGGTAGGTGGAAAGCGCACGCCATACGCGTTCAACGCGCGGTCAGTGCACTGCCAGCTATTTTCTTTTTAGCGATAACGACAAGGCCACTTTAATAGCTTTGGGTACGGTAGTCCGTGACGTTTTTTTATTAACTGCCTAGTTTGCGAATTAGGTTCCACATTCACAAAGGCATGTAACTTAGATTGGATAGAAAATACATTGTGTTATGGTCGCGACTTTATCCTTGAAGGTTTAGGTAAGAAACGGTAATAACTTTTGTTAAGCATCAGTACCTGTAAGGCTTTCATATATTTTATAGCCTATCCGATTATATCAGGCGCAATACAATCCCCAGATGAATTAAAAATACAACTCCACCACATAAATGCAAATTCAAATACGTGCGCGTACCGAAAGACCAATTCAAATAACAGTAAGACAGAGTCCATTCCAAACCAAAGAGGACCCAAGGAGGTACCAAATCTTTCGGCACTTATACGAGTAGTTCTATGCATAATAACCCAGATCTTAAACATGTCATAAAATTATCGTGTACTACTAACACTTTAAAAAACTTGCAAGAAGTACCCACAGGTGCGAGGGTGTCTTAAATGTCAAGTGGTAACAGCGATCGTTGACTTCATCGTATCTGTACACCATAAGGGAACAGAGGTGTGAAGGTCATATCATTTGTAAAAATATTAACAAAATAAAATATTTTTGTTTTTTTTTTCTAGCTAGAGGTTCCACAGCAAAGGAATGCGTAAGTGTAAGGACCATGAATGAAGAATGAAAGTATTTTTCTTTTGTTTTTACATGCGTTTGCTTCAGATCCGACCAACTTACATCACTATCAATCTTCTTATTCGTAGTATCGATTAAACCTTTAATAATAAATTAGATAAGCTTCAACTAGAACTCACAACAACAGTGTCAGCATTGGCTACTGGCTTCGCACAGGTTTTCCAAATCCAAATAATTATGTTAATTTGTGGTCTTTGGTTACGCACACACCGTTACTAATTTTTGATCAATAGTTTTATATTTTATTTCTTTATCTTAATTGTTCGAGAAGTTACGCGTTGGTGTGAGAGGCGGCCGACCGGCCCTTACACGTTATCCCGGCTAGTCGAATGTGAGGGGCTCATTACCCGAGTAACGGTCCCCACGCTCATTGTCCTACCCATCGGTTCGTTCCTTTTTTCATAAATATACTAATTACATGCCTGTGGAGGTTTGCAGTATAAAGGGTACGCGGAAAGAGATGATGGCTGTGTTTACGCTAGTTTAGCCGGCGATGTAGGGCTTAATAGGTATTGTGCTTAGCAATGCGGTGCGTTGCCGTGGAATGCGAACCTGGTCCTTTGATACGACTGTTATGAATATTGCGATTGTTACTTCATTCACGGGGTATACAATTCCTTGGATGGAAAAGTCCGATTTTACATGAAGAGGCTCTTTAGGTAACCTTAATCTTGTATCGATAAGTATCGGAGGTTCGTCTACATGGGTGGTATATGAGTATAAAAGTGGATTGTCCTCGGTGAGCGCAAAACGATTACAATGTGAAGTAACTATAAATCGACTGTAATATTCTATAATAACAATATGAAAGTGACTCTACCTCTATTGTAAAATAAGCAGTAAAGACGCAAAACCTGAAAAGTGGGCGTAGTTTCGTGAAAACTCCATTGTTTTTCTTAAGTGAAGTAAGAAAATATACGAAAAGGCAATAAAAAAAAGTTGCACAGTTACTAGAGCAACATAACACGGCGGGTAGTGTTATCAGCGAAGTAAGGACCGTGAACGATTTGATTAGTTCGACGCGCGCTTGCACTCGAAAATTACTTTCAAACTTCGCTGCGTTCTACACATTGAGAACTTCTGTACATTCTGTACAAGTCTGCAAGCCTGGTATAGTTAGGTGAAATTATATGAGATGAGATAACCCTAGAACGTAATAGAAAATACATAATGAGAGTTTGGTACAAAAACTACCTTCTCAAGTGTATTGGAGATGCAGCTGAAAATGTTTAACACAGACTCCTTAGATCTGCATTAAGTTGAAAATAAATAATTCTGTTTTATATTTACAACAACATGAAACAGTAAAGATGACAGAAACTAACTGCGTCGGATGGAAAAAAAACCTCTAGTAGGAATTACCAAGAACAATCTAAGAATCGGTACATAAGTGTCAGTTAGGCTAATAAATTCTCTAAAACAATGCCTTGTCTCTTCAAACTGGCGTGACAAAGGAAACTTAGCGACACGAACCAACGATGGACTAATTGCATTTTTTGCTGTCACCATGTACTAATGCCAAGGCTTACTTACTCATCAAGTTCCTATGTCCATTCCTGACGGTCTATGCAAACCTGCATTCGTGCAAAAACTAGTATGTCAAGATGATAAAACTTCGCGCGCTGAACGTCTGATTGCAACTTTTTTTATGGAAAAATTGTGATGCAAAGGAAGCACAATGGGTTACCAACCTATTTGTTACACGGTAGTAATATTTTTATGATTCAAATCTGTGATATTTGAGAGTTGGAGTTCGTGTTTCGCGAGTAAGTTGTGTGCGGGCGCGGCGCGCGTGTTCGCCCCTCGGAGTTACAACGCACACTGGTCCGTCAGTTCGTGGACGAGGTGCGTTCGCTCCGTGTCCGGCCGGCCCCCATCGCCCCCTGCCCCCATACCGAAATGCATCAATGACACTCGAAACACACGCACATTCTGAACGCAGTGGGGACAATCGATAGGTAAAAAATGATTTTCAATTTTATGTTAGGTGCCAAGGTATGGTAACCCTGTGATGGACACATTAAGCCGGTATCGCAATTTCACTCATGATGGTGCGAAATTACAATTTTTTATCTTCTTTGTCGTAACGAACCATGATTGTGGCTTAAAAAAGTTACATACTCGTACAAATCAGGTTAAAAGTTTCCCAAAATTTTCATTCATTTTCACCTCTCCGTCATCCAAACTTTCGGCCAAACTTTTGGTCTTTTGATACGGAAAGATGTGGACATTAAACTGTGATAAGTTTAGTAGAATCTCAATTAGATAAAGCTTATAAACAAGTGCCTGAAGTACCTATTAACTACAAAGTAGATATCACGAATATAGAATCACTTACTAAGAACTTAGTATAAGCGTCATCCTCGACTGTGGCTACACGATCTTGTTTGATCCTAACCTCAAGCTTCATCTTAATTAGGGAAATCAATTTAACCAATGTTGCATGACTATAAACTGATAATGATGATGTAATTATACAATCAATTCGCACACATGCACAATGACACTCGCGTATATACTACAGAATCGATTATATACATACATACATGCAAATAAAGGCTGCATGTGTGTATATTACGTACATATATATGGGAATGAGGCACCAGGCACTCATGAAACACGAAGCGGTACGTGTATATGTTATAATATGCGGGCGTTTAAATGGCGGAAAAGGATTGCAGAATTTGCAGAGTACTGACCCAGTGTTCTGCTAATAAGTACTTTGCATTTATAGAGGAATTGGATCTACCGAATTCTTTGCTGTATTCTTTTCTACCTCTTTGTTATTTCTGTAACCTTTGTACAAATTATTGAATGCTGTCATGTGTCTATTCGTCACCCACACATTTCTTAAGAACTTTGATTTCAATGTCGTTCTTCAAAGTATTCTCGACTAATAAAGGTCGTAAGTTATAATCTAGAAAGATCTCACAATATTCTATTTAAAAGTGATTGCAGATACTCATTACTTTTTCTTAGAATTATATTTCAAGAAAAAGTTCTAGATCTTAATACTAAGGCTATAATATAATACAAATAGCAATAACTAGCGTTATAATATGACCCGGGCAAGTCAGTGTGTAGGGCAAGAAGCATCCTGTATAGATATGTATGTCGAGCACAGCTGTATACAGTCGCAGATACCTCAGGGAATTTCGACAATTTGCGTAACAGCTAAATGCAGAGTTAGAAATTGGTCTTTTTGGAATGATTTAGGAAAATTAATATTTTGGAGACTTTTGCACATAAATGATAACAAAATTAAACTATTTAACCTGTGTACTACTAAAAAATGTTACGGACAATGCTAAAAATATAATTCTTGGAGATGATCCTATGGTATTCTCTCGTTAGTAAGACGTTCACACCAAAAGTGGAGCGGACGGAAACAACAAAGTGGAGAAAATCTAATTGATGTTCCCAAAAAAATTGAAAATACTAAAACGATGAATTAAATCTTAGATAAAAAAGATTAGCAGTCTACAGAAAGAAGGAAAAAGCATCCGCAATTTACAATGGAGCCTTCAAAATCCAAGTAAAATCGACACAAAGGAATCAAAGGGTCAGTTAAAATCTGTAATTCATGCACGGGTCTGGAAACTCGTAAAATTTCGTCCCACGCACCCTCCGTATCAAACACTCTAAACAGGGTCTTAGTATACAACATGTCTTCACCTTTTAGAGCAACATCTATACTATTATCGTGGTAATATTAAGAACAGCGAAGTTATGTTTGTTTAAACTATAAACGGCAGTCACAGCGATGCGGAGGAATTTTTCGACGCCACATTTTAGTTTGTTAATAGTTTTAGTTAGATTAGGTTATTCTTATCAGTTTTTTAGTTAATTTAGTATAAGAAGTTTATCCAGTATATATATTTTTACTCTCTTTAATAAATAAAATATTTTAAAATTATAAACTAGTTTATCTTTTTGTGGTGGATGCTTAAGATCACTTATTCATTGTTATGAGAAGTTATCTATATCTGTACAATACATACGTACAATTTTTTTGTCTATTTGTTCCGGCTTTTCTTCGAAACGGCTGGACCGATTTTTACGGGACTTTCAATGTCAGATAGCTGATGATAGCCGATGATTTTAGAAAAAGAATTAGGTTCCACGCGGGCAAAAGTTACATTTAAAGTTTTTGCATTGAATCTTATAATTTGGCCCTTATTGGTTTTCAGCTTGTTACTATTAATTATTACTATTTATTTCTCTTCTTTCGTCGTCCAGGCTGTCTTTCTTTGGAATGCGCTCCCTCTGAACATCAGGACGGTAACCAGTCGGTTATCTTTTAAAGTGAAGGCACGTGAATATATTCATAAGAAGTTGGTAGAATCATCCCAACACTGATTTGCTGGATTTGTTTTCTTCTCTCTACCTATCGTTATTTCTCCTGACTAAGTTTATTTTGTTTATATGTATCTATGTATTAGTATTTATTCTTATTCGAGTTGTCTTTCAATTATGTTGCACCTGCCATGTTTTGTTTCTGCATCACCCTAAGGTTGACTGGTAGAAAATGCCTCAGGCATTAAGTCCGCCTTTGTACAGTTTTTTTTTACTTGTGCATAAAGTTTTAATTAATAAATAAATAAATAAAATATTAATTTGTGGGTGTAATTGGAGAGGCATATTTTCTGCTGTAGGCTGATAATGAATCACACATTTCTGTATGTATGTCTTCTCTGTCATGAGCAAGTTGTGGGTTAGTCATGAAAATTTTGCTTTTATATCATTCGATTTTAGCTGTTTATTTATTTAGTAAGTAAAGTCAGCAAATGGATTTTAAAATTTCATGTAAGTTAAGCAGCACGCCCTTCTTCGCACGGTTTTGACGACTTCACAAAACATAGGCATTCCTTTCTTATTTACCTAAATTTGTATTACAGACATAAACGTTTCGGAATAAATTCTCAAAATTATGGTAAACTTCGCATCAAAATCCGTTGCTTAAGAATGCGGCGACGCATGAATTGTCCATACAAACGTAGTACATAAATCATTTGCAATTTGAGCATATTTCCAACATATTATGTTGATATTCGGATTGAGACAGTATTTATCTAGGCTCCTACGTCTTTTTATTTCCAAAAACTTACCTTTAAAAGTGTAAGCGAATTGCATTTCGAACATTTTTACAGCATAAATGACATTATTTCATATTGTTTTTCTGTATTATAAACAACAATATTTGTAATATTATTTCCGCAGAAGCATAGTTTATGTTATCAAGTTATAAATTATCGAAAATAAAATGGAAATACATTAAGTTTTCATTCATAATTTTTGTACTACGGAACACATCTAAATTTATCATAAATTTTCGAAAGCTAGTAAGTACTATCGCGTCAAGAAATAATTGTCAATATGTGCGTGGTAGTATTGCTCACTGTAGGTGTATATCGCTCCGACAGGCACTCACACTAGCGCAACGTGCTTGGAATTGAATTTTGCAAACATCTCGATTTGTAGTTGCGAGCCGTGTTCGCAGGCCTCTTAATTTAGAAGAACAACGCGGTCACACTAACAGACACGAAAAGCGATTTTAATTTATAATATGTATATTCAGAAGATATAGATTGAAGAGAGGAAACTTGTTGTTGAAGTAGTTATCAAGGATTTCAAAGATTTTCAAAAATAACGGTCACTTAATTCTTGCAGATATCCGCTGCTATAAAAGTAGATTCCTATGTATTCTTGCCTGCCCCTTGCACAACATCTAAATCGTCACTTAAGCGTTACCAAGACAGCATATTAGATATATTTAATATGACGTCTAACCTGCGGAACGACATGTCAACAAAATTAGTAGTTTAGGAGTTATGAGGAAACATATAAACAAACATCATCATCATCATCATCATTTCAGCCGAAAGACGTCCACTGCTGGACAAAGGCCTCCCCCAAGCACCGCCACTTCGATCGATTCTGTGCTTTCCGCATCCAGCGGATTCCTGCGGCCTTCACAAGGTCATCGGTCCATCTTGTGCGAGACCTTCCAACGCTACGTCTTCCGGTACGCGGTCGCCACTCCAGAACCTTTCGGCTCCATCGGCCATCCGTTCTGCGAGCAATGTGCCCTGCCCATTGCCACTTTAGTTTGGCAATTCTTTGGCCTATGTCGGTTACCTTGGTTCTCCTGCGGATCTCCTCATTTCTGATTCGATCACGTAGGGAAACTCCAAGCATAGCCCTCTCCATTGCCCTTTGGGTGACGTGTAAACATACATAGCCTGTTAAAATCATAACCCTCCTTTAACTGAACCGTAGTCGGGTAAAAATTACTTCCTAAATTGTATTATTCTTGCCTGCCCATTGCACAAACATCTAAATCGACACATAAGCGTTACCAGGACAGCATAGCTTAGTGTGCCGTAGCTAAATTTGGGAGATGGCGACTGTCTGCGACACTGGTCTCGAGCTTAAATTCAGGTAGGTATAGACATTTCACAGTTGACTGTAGAGGAACCGAGGTGTATAGTTGTGTTTATCTATACAAAATCAGTACCCATATACTTATTTTTGCAAACAATTATGCCTAATTTGTTTAATTTTGACAGTTCAATGACATTCATTGCGTCATTTACGTTGTTGAGCGATTTTTTTTTTAACTTATGAAGCAATGGATTAGCAATCTATTTCAAATCGAAACAGATTGTGTTGTATTACGCAATTACGGTACCAGTTAAGATCAGATCTTGTTGACGTCATTGGGAAAATTAAATAATTGTAAACTTAAATACAAATAGAGGAAAATGCATCCGAATAACTCAATTTAGCAAAAATGAAAATTAGATGGAACTTTTAGGACAGAGAGATTCAAGAGATTTTAATTTAATTCAATTTCAAGAGTTTCTAATTAATTATTAGATTTTTAATATAGCCTCTCCTTGCCTATTTATATGTAGACTATGTAGAGGCTATATTTTCAAAAATAACATCCAACTTGAACTTCCGAAAGATATATATCATATAAATAAAGACGAAAGATATAATAAGCAGTGATAGCCTAGTGATGTGAACGTCGGACTGCCAAGTCATAGGTCTCGAGTTCGAACCCAAGGAACGCACCTCTGACTTTTCGGATTCATGTGCGTATTGTATAATTATCATTTGCTTCAAAAACGGTGAAGGAGAACATCGTGAGGAAACCGGCCATGCCTGAGAGATATTTCTCGACGGCATGTGAAGCCAAGTCAGAGACTCATGGGCGGCTTTACAACTCTGATGCGAACACTGCTCATTATCACATTAAACACGAGGTTTTAAAATGTTTCAATATCCAAACTTAGTTAATCCAATTTAGGACTAAGCAATATCATACTGTTTGCAAGTGACCTAATTTGCAGTTTACCCACAACGCACACATAACTAACCGATCATAATAATTAACTACTAAACAGGTACATATAAGGACTGCTAAGGTTCGCGCTGTTCAACCTATTATACACCCTTAAGTAAGGGCATTAAAGTCTATTTTGGAGTGGTCGTTTACTATAATGTGCTACAGTAGCGATTAGGCATAGCGGGACGCAAGACATGCGAATGTATGAAGGTCTCGAGTCATTTGCCGGGCCTAGTGTCCACGGCTTTATAACTGCCCATAGAATGTTATCATCGTCATCAGCTTTTCTCTAAATAGAGCTTAGACCTCCTTTTGCTTCTGCGAGCCTAGTACCTAACCTTTATGCGGCTAGTATACAAGATCATTAATTTATTTATATTATACGAAACATACACACACACAGTACATGTCATGCAAGGTGTAGAAGTATATAATTTAAAAAAATCCACGACGGGTAACCGTTGGCCTACATCTCACCTGATGGTAAGTGATAATCAGGCCAAAGGTGGAAACAAGCTTCACCCGGAATCCTCAACCACAGAGGAATTGGCTATCTTATCTCTAACTGCCGAAACACAAAAATGCTGTTAACATTGTAGTTATGACGACAGATAAGATGGTAGTAGCTAGCCAGGCGGACTTAGAACAAGCCCTACCACCAACCAATGCATTGCTATATTATCCATTACCAAATCCAACCTAAAGGAACCGTGGTTTTTTCAAGTACCTCCTTGACAAGACATGTGTGACGCAGGTTTTGTCCAAACTTCATCAAAACATTCAAAAATCTAAGTGACGTATCCTTTTGTCAGAGTATTTAGCAGTTCAGTAGAGCAAAAGCAAAACACGAAACAAAAATACCAGTATGAGAAGACAGGAAAAGCAGTAAAGAAGAAAGGGAACAAATTGGTGTCATCTACCGATCAATCTAAAATCTATGCAACAGATTAACCGTGGAGGATGAATGGAATCAAACAAAGTGAAGAATACTCGTCGAAAAGCGAACCGAAATATTCGACGAATTCTCCGATTCCTTTCTACTTAAACTTTTACCAAAATGCAGCAACGTACTATGTATTACCAATACTGAAGATCGGTTTACTATTGACAATGAGTCTAAGTAATGAGCCATTGTAAGCTTTGGCAAATCATTGAAACCATCCGCAACTTGAAAATGAAAACATCCACTTCAAATGCATTGCAGTGGATCTTTTAATGAACGGCTTGCTTAGCTCTTTTTTCCCTTAGTCGTCTTTGATATTACTCAGAAGGCCACAAGGGCTGATCTTACTGCAGTCACCTTGCAACCAGCAACTGGCCAAATATCCATTAGGCAAAGCGCACCAAAGGACCGCATTGCTAAATTGGGGCAGGCGCCAAAATAAAAGATAAATATAAAAACACAAGAGAAAACAAAGAATACTGCAGATATTGCTCTGGGAATAGAAAGAGTGGAATGTCTTTCGTAAGGAATAACAACATTATTAAATAATATTTCAAAGCAATACTACTTGAGTTCCCTGAAATGTAAACATATTTTACGAAGACCCTCCTTGGTTCAACATTATTATTGTTATTCTCGATTTTATATGGAAAGGTCAAGCTGTCAACCTCCAGACAAAAAAATTGAACACCGCCCTACAAACAGGGGTACTAGGGTGACATAACCGCTGTGGCAGTTAATTAGTACCGGAGGGCGCGGCGCGACAGGCGCGGGCGCGGGCGCGGCGCGTTTAGAGGAAATTGTCGTTTTTATACGGCTTCCACCCCCCTTACTCCACCACCCGGGCCCTCCGACATTCGAATAATGAAACAACATAGTTACCTTCATCTTATAAGCACATGTCGCTCCGGTAATAAAGAGAAATTAATATCTTGAGGCTAGGATCTTGCCTCCCCCACGTTTCGGTGCGAAAGCTGGTCAAAACAGGATAACACTAAGCGAACGCGGCTTGGATGCGTCACAATTTTAACAGCAAAGAAAAAATGAAACTGTCCTTGAAGGAATTAATTGTGACAGGTTCGGTCCATAACTGATTCTTTATAGAATAATTCGGGTGTGGTTTTCTACCATAACACCTATTAAAATTCTTAATCACGTAAAACCGTCCGTTCAATTTTCAAAACGAATCAATTAAATCATTTTTGGCAACACGTACAGGCTGTTGCTAAAACCGTTCCTCGCTTCTGACGTTTGAAGAATGATTGAATTGAATGGGTGAAACAGTTACGTAGAGGATCGTTCCCTTTTTGTGTTCAGTACCTACTGAAGTTAAAGTGGAAGGAGAACGGATTAGTTCTATCCCGTGATAATAAACAAGGCAACAAATGTAACAAAAAGCTTACATTTCCTGCGCATTTTTTCTCGGCTAATTTCCGTTTATTACTGAGAGCCTTCAACGTTTTATTGACCGTTCGAAACGCCAGACTAATAAATGAACGAAGCCATCGTCTAAACATTGTATATAAGTACCGAGGCACCATAGCCACATCAGATATAGTCTCGTTCCGTCGGCATAATGCGACCGCCGCCGCCGGCCCCGCTCGTAACACTCCAGCACAGCTAAAACCGGGCGATTCGGTTTTATACACACCCCCTATAAAAGCAAAAGGACCGGGTATGGTCCCGGGATAAGTGGGGGGCCTGTATCTTTATATCTGCCCCCCTGCGGCCCCCACTAGGGCATTATGACCGGGGGGTTCTTTGGACAGCTAAAAGAAATATCCGGTTGCCTTACCCGGCCAGTGGCGAGCAGCCGGTAATTCTTCTTCCAGTATTACTTTGCTTATTTACGAAGTAGTTAATCGCACCTCCCGCGGGTAGCTGGAAGCCTGGTAACCTCAAGATATTCTGATCAAGTAAACAAAGAAAATTAAGTACCGGATATAAAAGGAAAACTTTATGTTTGTTTGTGCACATTCGATCGTGTTAAAATATTGGTCCTAAGGTCCTGGTCAAACATTTTATAAATAACAACGATAAGGACCACTTTTTGCAGTATTCTAAGATATTTAAGCAAAACTGTTCTAATCCATAATATTCAAAATTAAAATTACCAATATTCATTAAGTGTAAAGCCAATCTCGGGGGATCGTAAACCGAAGATAGCTTTGCTTTCGCGCCCCCGGGCTGAAGGCATTTCCAAAATAATAAAAAACCCTTTCCCTTTCAGCTGCCGTTTACGGCCGTCCATAAAACTCCTTTAATATCTCATTATAAATTATGTAAAGTAACTAGCGTTTAGTACTAAAACCTCGACTCTAAACCTGGTATGAGCCTACAGAAATATTAAGATCAAGTTTTCAAACAAAGTTTCAGAGTTACACAAACTATCTTAGAATACTTTGTTGTTTTAAATATAGTCGAGAATTGTATTGTATTCATTAATAACAAAATTGAACTTGAATTGGTAGAACCAACTAGGGTTCTGGTGCGAGCGACAGCGGTTGCGGACGCAAGGACCAATGTTCGAATCTTATTTAATTATGTCTCGAATCGGAATCGTTTTTGATCAATTTTTGTTTTCTTATGAATTTTGATTTGTTAAAGTGAAAACTTCTTTAGCCGCATTGGATATTTTTGAGATGAGACTAAACCATTGATTTCGAGACACCATGACGACACCACCTCATTTTTAAAAACGCGATTGTGCTCTTTATTTATATTTCGTTACGGAACAATGTTCTATGCAAGTATTTTTACTTTAAAGGTTTTGTAAACGCGATTATGCTCTTTATTAATATTGTGTTACGGATCAATGTTCTATGCAAGTATTTTTACTTTAAAGGTTTTGGAAGTATTATTTTTTGTAAACGCGATTGTGCTCTTCATTTAGATAAGGTTACAGACCAATGTTGTACACAAGTATTTTTCTTCCACCAAGGCGATCTTGTTCAAGTTTTCACTTCTGTCGGCACTCCCGGAGTGACACCACTTTTTTTTATGGACATTATTTCGTATGAAGATCGAACGCCATTGAAGCACATAACAAAAATCAATCTGCCTTTTCCCAAGTATGTTGGGGTCGGCTTCCAGTCTAACCGGTTGCAGCTGAATACCAGTATTTTATATGGAGTGACTGCCTATCTGACCTCCACAACACAGTGACTGGATAATACGATACTCCTTGGTAAGACTGGTTGTCAGACTATCGGGATTCTGACGACCCGTAACGACTGTCAAAAATCCATGAATGACAGCCGGGACCAACAAGCTTAACGTGCTTTCCGAGGCACGGAGGAGTCTCGATATGCACATAGCAATGACCTCAAAATCATTATCATTTCTATACTATATTTTTCTACATATAAAACTAGTTTATTCATTCCATAATCTTAGGCACTTGTATCTTCAATTAAAACTGTCTTCAATTATTATTTTATAACAAAAAATATGGAATGTAACTAGATTACAATTAAAGTAACATATCTTTTTATTCTGTACAATTAAGTTAATTAAAGAGCCTTGCTGATTGAGATAAGGTTTTCTTATAATTAATTCATAAGCTTGAAACTAAATTAAAGATTCCGATGTCATGACAAGAATCTATTATCACATAATTTGAAATATGTATTATTCCTTGTACCAAGAAGTAAGTAGGTATTAAAGAAACATACTAACCTTAAAAGCAAAAGGTAAATCCTTAAACCATGCAACAGTATAAAAACTCCGAAAACTAAATTACTGAACGAGCCCTCAAAACAAAACATTGCGTTCAACTCCGCACCTACTGAAAATCACGGCCAGAAATAAACGTTACGCCTAGTACCCGCCGATCACGCAATACTATCCTTGTTTATACCTTCTACAGCTCCTGCTACCCTGGTAATTTCGTGGTCCTTTGCGCCTGGTAATTTATATACACAGCCTTGCGCCTGGTAGGCTGTATGTTTTAATTACACCTCCTTTTTGTTCTGTTATACTGGTATAGTAAATTGAAAATAACTCCTGGACACTCCTGGTATGTGGAAATTAGAGAGAAAATTAATAATACTAATTGCATTTGTAATTCATAGCTATAAAAACGCAGGCAACTGCAGTATAAATTACTAAATGATAAATTGTTTTTTTTTAAATGAAATTAATGTATCGAAACCTCATTACGCATTATGCTGATTCCATATTAGGTAATAATTGTTTTCATGCAGATAGCTGTAAACTATGGATATAAGTTTATGGTCCTTGAGTCCGAGATTATCAAATTACGGACTTTTTAGAGACTTCTGGATATTAAAAATCAAAATTCACCAAAATGTTTAAAAATATTGAATGAATGACAACAACTTTTCATTCAAAAGTTAAAAAGTTAAAAAATTTAATTTAAGACGCACGTTGATGTCTTTTATTTGACACTCTTGAGAAAATTCGTTTCCGTTAATCCAAAACCACGTGTAGTTTGCATTTTATTTTCCTCGTAATTTTTGTTTTGTGCTTATTTGTTTGATTCATACATATATTGGAAATAAACACATTATTTATAGACATAGGTATATTTTTATATGGGTTTTGAAAAGGTATTATTATTAACCGATTACGACAAAGCAAAAAAGTCGGCACGTGTATTTTCCACCACTCTACAAATAAATGAAAGAAGGATTACGAGAGAAAATATTTTTCCCAGCGAAAGTTCACGTACGAATTTATAAAAAAATCAGCTTTCCCAATCTACCCGCATCTGAAAAATTCGAAAACAAGCCTCCCACCGTACCAGGAGACCAGAAAATTTTCAAAGATATCGCCAACTCGTAATCGGGGACGTGGGCCAACTTGAATTTTGGGGTTTTCCCGCTAAAGTTCGGCTCAAAGACGTCCTCAAAGCCCCGCTGTGGGTGGGCCGGGTACTAGGGTGGCATAGCAGGGTGGAGGTTTTGGGGTATCAAAGTTTACCCCCGTGGCGCGCGGAGGCTATACTTCGTGTGGAGGGAACTGCCTCTGCTACTTTGTTCGCCTTTTGGCTCGTGACAGTGGCACTTAAGGGAGCTACACACGGTCGCAGCGCTATATTAAAGTAGTATAATCCTTAGTAAGTTGGTGGCGCGCTTACTGACTTGGCAAAGTTCGTTTGTAATCTCAAAGTCGAAATGTCAAACGTAGATAATATCAGGCCGCCGAATTAAATTGATCCCGTCGTGTTGGTCTGGTAACGAAATGACACAATCGGTTTCAGCATACCCTGGAGAGGTTTCTCCTATATTTCGGCACTAAGTAAATAGTTACTGGTGTAACCAAATGTTATTCTACCAATTTTTTTTTAATCCTTCCTCTTTGTACTTTTTAACCGACTTCCAAAAAGGAGGAGGTTATATGTTCGTCGCGTATGATTTATTTTTTTATTTATGTATGTTCACCGATTTCTCCGTCAATTGTGGACCGATTTTGATAATTCTTTCTTTGTTTGAAAGAGTTTGCTCTCGAGGTGGTCCCATATAAATTTTATTAACTTTGCTTTGATTGTTTTTGAGTTAGCTTCAATAATACGTACTTTTTCCCACTTAGTATGAGGATGATATGATAAGTTCCTGTCACTGTTATTTACATAGCAGGTAGTGGTTTTCGAATTTGTGTGGGGTAGGTACTACAACTAAAAAGTGAAAAATAAAAACTTTATGCAAAAAAAAACAACCGACTTCCAAAAAACACTACAAAGTGAAAAATTACTTTAATTTCGGAATTCGGTGACAAAAAACGAACATTCAAAACCAAAGACACCGACTTCCGAAATTGAAGTTATTTTTCACTTTGTAGTGTTTTTTGGAAGTCGGTTGTTTTTTTTTGCAAAAAGTTTTTTTAAGTAGGTAGGTACTTGTCTACTGTAGTATGAAAGTATAGAAGAAAAAAGAACGAAATATTTTTATAGAAAGATGATGTTACACTGACCCCAAATAAATTAGGATATAAAGGGCTGGAAAGTGATGAATGATTAGGTACTTTGCTGTACACACGGTTAAACATCAAGCTATACATTTCCAGTATAAGCTGACCTCGCATTGTACGGAAATCCTATACAATGCAAAATCAGCATAAACTGGAAAGTATAGCTTCATGTGTAGCCGTGTATACTATCGACTCCCGTACCGAAGGACCAGCTGACCACTTCACAATTCTATCACTATTGTGGTATTTTGCAATACAAAACCATATCTCTATCTATTTACCTGTTTGCAAGTATAAAATCGTATAACACTCATTCACCTGACATTTTATATATTTTTGAACACTGTTACCGCTGAAAAGCATACCTTTAGTTACCTTTGATGGTTTTAGAATCCGAAACTGTATTTTACATTATAAATTTTCTCTTTTTGAAGTGAAAACTTCTTTAGGCGCGTTGGGCATTTTTGTGATGGGAAAAACAATTGAACTCGCGACGCTGTTACCGACACCTCACTTTTTTAAATGCGATTGTGCTCTTTATTTATATTACGTTACGGATCAATGTTCCATGCTAGTATTTTAACTTTTTTTTTTTTTAAACGGTTGTACTCTTTATTTAGATAAGGTTACGGACCAATGTTCTATGCAAGTATTTTAACTTTTTTTTTTTTAAACGTTTGTACTCTTTATTTAGATAAGGTTACGGACCAATGTTCTATACAAGTATTTTTCTTCCACCAAGGTGACCTTGTTCGAATTTTCACTTCTGTCGTCATTTCCGGAGTGCCACTGTTGTTTTTTTTTTTTTGAAACATCCTAGAATATTTTAATACTTTGACATTTTAATCTGAAATTGTCACCGTCAGATTTCTTTTTATACCTTTATTTATGTTTGAAATGTTTAACATTATACTTCCAGAATATAATGTATTGACAGGGGACAATAAAAACGGCCGTCAAATATAGCAAAGTTTTAGTTTTGGTCCAGTTTTAATGCAGTTCTAAGTTCTGTGTTGATATCATATTTGTAATATGTATCTATCATTTTTATTTGTGATTAAAATTATCCCTCCGACTTATCTTAACGTTACACTATCATCATCTGCCTAGCCTTTTCCCAACTATGTTGAGGTCGGCTTCCAGTCCAACCGGATGCAGCTGAATACCAGTATTTTACATGGAGCGACTGCCTATCTGACCTCCACAACCTAGTTCCTAGGTAACACGATACCCCTTGGTAAGACTGGTTGTCAGACTTTTTGGGCTTCTAACTACCCGTAACGACTGTCAAAGATCTACAACTGACAGCCGGGACCAACGGCTTAACGTGCTTTCCGAGGCACGGAGGGGTCTTGGTATGTAAAGATGGTCACCCATCCATGGACCAACCGCGGCAAGCGTAGCTTAACCTGATCGATCGACGCGTGCAGCTTGTTGTCACTTAGCCACAAGCCCCTCTACGTTACACCATACAGAATGCAAACTACATACTATGAAAACGTTCAAAAGTTTTAACGCAAACTAAACTTATGCTTGCTTGTCTTCCTGAGTTTAAAATTTTCTCGCTTTAATTCACTTTCCTGAAAGAAATTGCACCCTAATTCCGTAACGCGCTTACAATTACAATAACTTTCATTTTGATGGTTCAACAATGTTCATTACTTCGTCCCTTGGCAACTAAATCAATGCTATTGTTAGGCTTCTATTGGAGTTGAATTTGGAACAATGTGGTTTCTCAAATTACAAAACGTTTGGTGACTTTGTGAGTGACACACCGTTGTCTATGGATATGGGCATAGTTACTATGTCAAGAACATGTGCCACAAATGGTGTCAAATACCGTGGCCATTTTCATATAACTTATTAAATTCCATTTATTATAATTATAATATTATTTAGGATTAAGATTATAAAAATAACGGCCAATTATATTATATTGTTGAATTTACCGAAATTTAGAGATATTTTTAATAAATCTAAAAAAAAATACAATTAATTTTCATATATAAATGGCAAAAGATTACACTGCTTTGTATGTACCGTGAAATAACGGAGTTTATTTTACGTTTATATCGAAATAACGAAAGGTAGATAACCGTTATTTTTCTAATGTTAAAATAAATGGAGTATAGATAATGTTAGTGGCTAAACTTGAAAACTTTCTCCACTGAAGAAACTGAGGTCGCCCGCACTCGACCGCAAAGTCACCCTGACACTCAAAAAAGACTGTAGATGCGTAATACTTTTCATCTATATCACAGTTTACACACACTTCGAAAATAATCACCCATAATATTACACATATCGATAAAAATTCAAACGAATAAATCGATACTAGAACAACACTCTGGAGTAATCATTTTTCTCAATCATCTTTTTCAAATCAGTCCCTTTTTTATCGATAAATAATATACAACAACATAACCCTCTAATTAAAGTTACTGTTGTTAGCATGTGACAACTCACAGCTCAGCAAAGGGCACCCCAATGATGTCGACAAATCATTAGTGTTGTAAAATAAACATCGATACATTATTAATGTGTCGACAATTACGTCGAAATCAAAACATAAAAAAGAATTGCTGTAAAGGGTGATATTTGTACCTTTATTTATTTTGTTTTGGAGAAGGTTTTAGAGGTTTTGCCCTAACTAATGTATAAGGCAGGTTTAATGGCTCCTTAAGTACGGCCATAATAGCGTTGTGATATAGTGGTGCCATTTTAATCTATATTATATCTAAACTTAATAAAATATTATGAAGAGAAAAGATTTGATTTTTTGTATGTTTTTTTCATACGCTTTCACGCTAAAATGGCTGAACGGATTTCGATGAAATTTGGCACATGGGTAGACCATGACCTGGGTTAGGATATAAGATACTTTTTATCCCGGTATTCCCACGGGCTCGAGACTTATGCCGGTAAAACCGCGGGGCGCAGCTAGTGATATTATAATGAGGTATGTACCTAACGGTAAATCTTCAGAATAATTCTGAAAATTCTTTCACTTATGGAAAGCTAAAGTATTGACAAGATATCATGTTTAAACAAGAAATTCCAGTCGGATGAACTCGCGGGCAGAAGTTTGTTTTCTATAATATGAATTGCAAAAAATCTCAAGCCGCAATAGTTCAACAGTTAAGACCCTGACTAGCGAGCGCGAGACCTTTAGTTCAATTCCGATGCGTATACACTATTTACGAAAGTGTACTCCTAGCACAAGCGGTCTTAAAACTAAGAAATACTAATAATGCCATTTTGTGAATGAGAAAATACCGAGAACTTCGATAAAAACAAAACAAAGACAACACAAGATAATGAAACAAGACTAATTAGTCTAATTATGGAAGCTCTACATTCTTAACCACATTATGAACTGTCTCGTAGTTTTGATGCGAGAATCGAACCCGTAAGCGAAGAAAACACTGCCACTGCACCCTCGCGGTTCAATTTCCAATGACATGTCACAATTCACTTCAATGAAGCGAGAACCCCTGCAGCGTGTTCGCTTGTCAAACTATTGAAGGAATTATTAAGCAATGACCGCACACCGCCTTGGTTTACTGTGCGCCTAGTACCGTTAGGTAATAATATCGGTATCTTTAAAGGTATGGAACCCGGAGTTGAATAGAAAAAAACTGTGGAAATCTGAATGAAAACGTTTTGGGAAATGTCGAACTTATATTTTTTGTGTGTGGCTGATGTAATGTTATGTTATGGTATGTTATGAAAGCAAAAAACTGCACTTTATGAAAAACAATGATTAAAATTAATTTAACTAACATAAGTTTCTTTTACAAGCTCAACAGGTTGGTTTTGTTGGTTGTTTACATTTCAACTCATCCTGAAGGATGTGCTGAAATGTAAATAAAGATGTCTTTTAGTTTTTTGTTGTCGCAATGATTTCAATGGAGAATTAGCGGTCATTTCACGTACAATTCCAAAAGTCGGGTTCTAAGTATGTATGCTGACCACAAAAAAGGATACTTATGAACGAAATTAAACCTAACACCATAGTAGTTAGTAGTGAAAATTCACATGACCGTCACCAGGGTCCCTCACTAAGAGAAATCTGAAACTTTTATATAATATAACGACGAAACAACGCGGCCTAAACCTACAAAGGTCAACAAGGGCCTGAAAAGGGAATATGTAGGTCCCTAACTCGTGAGAAAGGCCTCAAAGGGTCTGACCGACCCTAAAAAAGTATATAACCCGAGCGGTAGGTACCAGGGTTCCATATAAGCGAGGCATCTTCCTTCTGTGCCTCCGAGCCAGGGAAATGTTAAGAAGGGTCCGGGAGGGACAGGAAGCCCCCTCCCCATCCGGTGGGGTAGGGGGTGCGTTGGGGAAAAAATTCTGTCGAGAGGACCGTGTACCCTTGGCTCGACCCGGCGCCGCCGTCTACGCCCGTAATTAGTGATGCGGCGTGACTCGAGCTGGTGCTGTGTCGATAATATTGAGTCGATATTTTTTGAATTTTTATTATTGGAGGTTTAATGCTGAATGAGGTATGATTTGAATAAATTCGAGTAACTTTCTGTGTTTTGGATCTTTTAAGAAACACTTTTTATCTGACATAGTACTGAGTCACTGACCTTAGGCACTTTATATCTTCGGACTAAAATGATAATTTCCACGAGTCGAGACAATAACTGAAATGATTGAAAGCAATAGTGCGTGCAGCCGTGTATTTTAAGTTGTGAAAGTGTGTAAAAGCTCATACATAATATATTGTGTACCATCTGTATGTCTCATAAACTGCAGTGAGTTATTGTAATTTCCAATGTATTATAAATTACAGATTCGCATTTATTACTTATTCTGAGGCAGTATATATCTTTATTAGATTTTTAACCGACTTAAAACAAAGGAAGAGGTTCTCAGTTCGACTGTTTTTTGTTTCTTACCTCAGAACTTTCGACTGGGTGAACCGATTTTGATGTTTTTTTTATTTTTTATTTGAAGGCTAGTGCTTCCCGTGTGGTTATTAAATAAATTTTATTAACTTTGCTTGGATGGTTTTTGAGTTGGGTTCAATAATACGTATTTTTTTCTCACTTAGTATATGGATGATATCTTAAGTTCCTGTCACTGTTATTTACATAGCAGGTATTAAATTTGTCGTGTGTTTTTTTTTTTGTAAAAAGTTTTTATACTACAACAATTTAACCTTCCATTCGAGTATTTAACTGAAATATTATTTATGCAATTCCTATCCCTATAAAGTCAAAGATATCGCGCGGTTTTTATCGACAAACTAAAACACTATCGACGCACTCACATCTCTAAAAGATTATGACAAGATACAGAGCACAGGGCTGCTAACGACGACCGGCGAGCTGTCAAAAGAACCTACATTAATGTTATTATAACTTTTTCCCGACACTCCTGTATATACGTAGAACGCATCCTGTACACGCCTTGGAGCTTGTGCGAATACTGCTCACAATTTTTACTTAGGCACTGCAGTTTTTGAGGATGTACTTGCATTTTCAAGATTAGTGACACTCTCTTGTTTATTTATGACAGCCTAGTATTTTGCTGAGTATTCTGAATTAATTGCTATTCCTGTGACTATAAGTCAAAAAAATATTTAGAAAAAATGTTTCACGAAAGTGTGGACAAATTAGGTCTTGGGTAAATCCCTTAAAATTAAATAAAATCTTTTATTCAGTAGCACGAACCTTAGCAATAAATTTGTAGAAAGTGCACGTATTACCCAAATAATCAGAAAATAGAAGTATTATAGGCAAAATTGCAATACCTATTACTTAATTATATTAATTTTCATTTTGAATTTTAAGCCCAGCACAGATGTAGCTATAATATATATTCATGTAAATCATATTTTTACATTGTGAGTCTTTATAATGTGCACATTGAAATGAAGGAATCTATGCTTAATTTTATCGACAGAAAAAATATTTAAAAAAATCTAAATATTTTTTATAGAATTTTTAAAAAATCTCTTCGCTATTTTGATCCCAGTGTAAACAAAACGATGTAACTTTTTAACTTAATAATCTATCACGATGAAACAAACTCGATAATGATTGGAAGTAATTAAGCGTCGTCGTAAAATGAAAATTGTGGAAAAAAGTACTAGCCTCCATCAAATTTTACAATAATCGTAAAATTTCTCAGTAAGACGTTTTCCATTACTTACATTTTTAAAAATATTACAAATATAGTTATTTTTTTTAATCCGTCGTTAAAATTATACATAGATGGGATTATTTTGATATGTGCACAGTGCACATTATAAAGACTCACACTATCATATTCTCCATAGTACTCTTCGAGCGACCTCAGACGGAGCTATATTGTATTTATTTCTATTACGTCACCAAAATATGTGGATAGATATAGCAAGACATATTAATATATATATTAAACCGCAGACCAAATGAGGGCAAAAATATATATTATAGTATAGCTACCGTGTATGGTGGCTGCTATAATCTTATATATAAAATTCTCGTGTCACAATGTTAGTTACCTTACTCCTCCGAAACGGCTTTACAGATTTTTACCAAATTTTATATGCATATTCAGTAGGTCTGAGAATCGGCTACTATCTATTTTTCATACCCCTAAGTGATAAGGGTTGTCCATCATCATCATCATCATCAGCCTATAAATGTTCCCACTGCTGGGACACAGGCCTCCTCTCTGTGAGAGGGAGTGGGCCGTAATCCACCACGCGGGCCCGGTGCGGGTTGGTAGATGTCACATGTCTTCGAATTTTCGGTTCTAGGACATGCCGGTTTCCTCACGATGTTTTCCTTCACCGTTTGTCCACCCCAAACAAATAATTGGCAAAACAACGTTTGCCGGGGTCAGCTAGTATAATATATACTGTGCTATTACAGTACATTAATATATATTATAGCTACATCTGTGACGGGTTTATGATTCATAATCTGCCAACCTTTCCAGTCTAACCGGATGCAGCTGAATATTTTACATGGAGCGACTGCTTATCTGACCTCCATAACCCCGTAACTGGGTAATACAATACCCCTTGGTAAGACTGGTTGTCAGACTTTCGGGCTTCTGGCAACCAGTAACGACTGTCAAAGATCCACGAATGACAGCCGGAACCATCGGCTTAACGTGCTTTCCGAGGCACGGAGGAGTCACGGTATGTAAAGATGGTCACCCATCCACGGACCAACCCCAGCAAGCGTAGCTTAATCTGATGGATCGATCCATGTGGCTGTTGTTACTTATTTACAAGCTCCTCTTCATTTTATACTATTCAACAAAATTCATTACGTGGGAAATTAAAACAGACTTTAGAAAGAAAGAAAGAAAGTAAATAAATTTATTTGACACAGGTTAAGGCACACAGTTTTCAAAAACAAAAAACAGAAAAAACAAAGAAAGCTTAAAACAGTATTGTGTGCCTTACGGCTGCGACAAATAGGCTCAGTTTAGCATAAATGCCAGACAACTAGTGCCTGACGCTGGTTTTCAACTGAACCTTATCTTACGAGTACGTCTTACGGATGTAAATCAGTTTTATAGTGTGTGTAAATATTTAAATAGAGAATAAATAGGTATGTGTAGCAAATAATAATAAAATCGATATGATACAATTAAGTTAAAAGGTACTTAAAGATTTAAACAGTGGTATTTAACAAAATAATTAAAATGGCATGGTTGCACAATAAACAAAGAACTAAAGGACTGGCCGTCAATAAATAATAGATAACTTTATTGTAATACAATTTATATCAATGAAACATTAAGGATGATCATGTCTTTAACACATACGATGTGTTGGAAATTTTTGCACCATAAATTTAAAAGCTGTAGCGACTTCGAGTCATTCGCTATGGCGAATTGAACTTACCTATCACTTTCTTAGAGGTCGTTTTTAGGGTTCCGTAGTAAACAAGGAACCCTTATAGTTTCGTCATGTCCGTCTGTCTGTCTGTCTGTCTGTCCGCGGTCTAGCTCCGAGACCCTTAGTACTAGAAAACTGTAATTTGGCATAGGTATATATTTTGATTACGCCGACAAAGTGGTAAAATAAAATTATGAAAAACATTTTTTTTTAGGGTATCTCTCATACACGTAAAGTGGTGATGTAATTTTTTTTCTTTTTTAACCCATATTAAGGGGTATCATTGGAAAGGTCCTTTAAAAATATTGCGAGTTTGTGAAAAACCATTTTTAGATTCAGGGATCCGTTTGCGAAATATTAAGCTTTAAAGTGCTAATTTTTGTTAGAGTCAAGTGTCCCCCCCCCCCTGCCGGCGAAATGGTTGGTTTCAGACATGTGAAAAAATTCACGGCAGTAGCTTATATAACGAATTTAAAAGGAAAACTATCACAGCTGTGTAGGCTGTACAAGTTAACGAGTAATAGTCGACTAACTTAAATTTGCGGTTGTAAAAACATTTTCTCCCATACATTCTGTATGAAATTTTTTTTTTCAACTACAAAGTTAAGTTTGTTCTTCGAATAAATTTATCCCAACTACGGAACCCTACATTGTGCGTGGTCCGACATGCACTTGGCCGGTGTTTTATTATTATTTTCCAAATTAAAATCTTACCTTCTTTGGAACATCATGAAGTTAAGTGATGTGCGCCTGTGATTTTTCTTACCTGAAAATGAAAAAAAACAACTATTATATAAGTGATTAATGAAAATATCTCAATCAAAGAATGTAAACAAAAATGTATACACGATCACCTATTTACTGACAAAAAGGATAAAACTACTGAACCTTTAAATCAAGTATCTTGGAATTTAATTACAAAGTCAAGATTTCGGGTCGAGTAGATTTGTTCAGAATTTTATTTAAGTACACAGGAGTTCTTTAACGTTTTTTGAAAGAACTTCTATCAATTATAATACACCCCACATTATAATTTTTATCTAACTCCGCAGACTATAATATAAAAGGACAAGTTATTTTCTCCAGAAAAACTTAACATAAGTAAGTGGACATGATAATTATTCAGATTTGTTACAGTTGTAAAATTATTATGTAATTTCGTATAAAATAGGTTTTTATTTTTATTAATTTACTAGCTGCGCCCCGCGGTTTCACCCGCATAAGTCTCGATCCCGTGGGAAAAAAAAAGTGTCCTATGTTCTTTTCCAAGGCATCATCTATATATGTGCCAAATTTCATCCAAATCCGTTCAGCCGTTTTAGCGTGAAAGCGTAACAAACAAACTTACTTTCGCATTTATAATATTAAGGATTATTAAGGATTAATCTTTTATATCGATTCTTTTCTATTTTGTGAATGTGAGAACGCTGTAGGCTTAGTGGACTGTAGATTTGTTGATCATTTTCTATTTTGTTAAGTACTTGTTGAAAGACCTACACTGTCCTACCTATTAACACTGTTATATGAAAGTAATGTAAAAGCCAATTATTTTTAAAAGAGTAACCGTGGAGTTTCTTGCCGGCTCTTCTCCATGGAAATGACCAATTGGAACCGTGCACCTAGCTTCTGACGTTTCATAAGTGCCCATGTGTATCTGTCTATACTAATATATATTAATAAATTAAGCTGAAGAATTTGTTTGTTTGCTTGAACGCGCTAATCTCAGGAACTACTGGTCCGATTTGAAAAATTATTTCAGTGTTACATAGCCCATTAATCGAGGAAAGCTATTGGCTATATATCATCACGCTAAGACCAACAGGAGCGGAGCACCAATGAAGAATGTTTCAAAATCGGGAGGTTTTTTTTTCCTTTTGAGAGCTTCCGCTGCGTGCGCTGCGTAAACGGTTAAAGTTTCGCTAAAATCATATATGACAGAATTGTATAACTATTCCACGCGGACGAAGTCGCGAGCAGAAGCTAGTGTGAAATAAAATAATTTGAATTTGAGCATAAACAAACCGTCCACTTCTATTTATCTGCTGATTTCAGTTGAGTTTTGAAAACAGACTTTGCTTTTTTTTTTGAGAAATTTCATTTTTGATCTGAATATGACTTTCGTTATCTTTGACACTTACAATGAATCCTGTATTATTTCATATTATTTACTAGCGACCCGCCCCGGCTTCGCACGGGTATAAACCGGGTTATTATACATATAAACCTTCCTCTTCAATCACTCTATCTATTAAAAAAACCGCATCAAAATCCGTTGCGTAGTTTTAAAGATTTAAGCATACATAGGGATATAGGGACAGAGAAAGCGACTTTGTTTTATACTATGTAGTGATGATAACAGTTCACTTTATGGATGTAAAAATTTGGTCCGTGGATACATAATCATCTTTACATATCGAGACTCCTCCGTGCCTCAGAACGCACGTTAAGCCGTTGGTCCCGGTTGTCAATCGTGGATCTTTGACAGTCGTTACGGGTCGTCAGAAGCCCGAAAGTCTAACAACCAGTCTTACCAAGGGGTATCGTATTACCCAGTTACTGGGTTGTGGAGGTCAGATAGGCAGTCGCTTCATATAAAATACTGGTATTCAGCTGCATCCGGCTAGAATGGAAGCCGACCCCAACGTAGTTGGGAAAAAGCTTGGCAGATTTATTGTACTTAATTTTCCCTTTAACGGTAATTTGTACCTTCTGTCTATGAACATAAGCCTATATATGATGACAAGGTTTATAACCTGAAAAGCTATAATCATAACTTCATGCGAATAGGTGTTTAGGGTAACATAATTATGTAGGTAACTTTTTGTGTAATTTACCATCACTACCCACCGTTTCGTTATAGAGTTGTGCGGACTGTAGGACCAAATTTTATTTTATTCCTTTTAACAGCTATGTATTAGTAGGTCTTAGTTTTCATGAACTTTAGTTGATGATACTTAGTTCGGTAAAAGGAAAAACAAGGAACAATTCAAAAAGAAAATCAAAATTATCAATCAAGTTCTGAAAAGGTCGCAATCAAATTGTAAAAAGACGTTACATAGAACGAATTGGCGAGATTGTGTCGTGATTGCGGTCCAGCAACTGACAACCACTTACATAATACCCCATCGGTTAGGCAACAAACTTGTATGTTTACGCTCACAGGCCAGCTACCTCCTGGGCCCCGAGGGTCGCGGGGTGGGCCCGTATTGGACATTTTGTATAAGTGTAGGGCCGAATGCCTCGATCCCAAGGCAAATCCCTTTTGGTAGGTTCGGTGGGTACGGAGGACCCTTTTCGTAAAGGTCTGGCGACCGTGCCGGAGCCCCGAATTTGCGGATTTTTAAGGTAAAATTTATATAGGGGTGGCGGGCGTATGAAATGTGGAGGATGCCAGCATTATATTTTTAAGTTTAAACGTTGGTCGGCCGATTAAACTGTGATCTTCATACATTTTAGGCGTAATGAAGTCTCCAGTAATTCAGCGGTAAACGAGGGCCAAGTCATTTTTGTGTGTTAATTAAATTAATAAATTCTGCTTTATCCATTCAAAGAACGTAGCTGTCATGAAAGCATATAATATTCACATGAGTACCTAAAGTAACGTGGGAGTTGGTATTATTAAATTGATAACTCACTTTTCCTCATATAGAATATAAAATGTTTTTTTTTTTTCTTTAAGTGATGTGAAGTTTATAATGTAGAAACTATTTGTCGGAAACTGTATCAAAAATACATGAAAATGCGTCCTATTTGGTACGAAGCTATGGCTGTATAGGTCAGAGCAGTAAGTTATTTATATTTTCTACGCAGAAGAGAGAATGGCCCGCAAATAAGCAACAAAATACAAAAGAAAAATATTAATTGAAGAGTAAATATGAAGAAAAAATACCATTACCAGGATCATATAAGCCCTAATTGGTTTCAGCGTGCGAGAGCACAATCCCTCACTAGCATTGCGTATCGCGAACGTTTATAAATAGTGTTGGCGGGTGTGGGGCAGGCATCACGCGAGCCTCCTACCTACCTATGCGGTCCTGGTACTTAGTCCCGGACCCTTCGGACCCTCGTCGACCCGGGCTAACTAGATAACGACGATATCGGGTGAAACGAAACTAAAGGAAAAGTATTTGTAGCTCTGCTAGTGTGGAAACTGTACGGAATTAGGATGGGGGAATTGGGTCGCGTTATCCAGTGGTAAATTAACATGTTTGCGCGCTGACTGGGCCCTTTCAAAGTTATAGTGAGCTTTATAAGCATTTTAGTTCACAGACCTGGCGGTTTGTTTGATATTCACGAATTCATGACAAATTCAGAATGTTATGTGTATGGAGTGAGTTTTTTCAGTGATTAAAGTCCATGAAAGTTAAAAACTGATTGGACGATTCTGGGAATTACAATCCAAGGAAAGCCATAAAAAGTTTAAACTAAATACTGAAACAAAATTCAAATTATGAACATATCGAAATTCAACTAGATTCTAAACGCCCACTACACCCTTTTACACTCGCAAACGGATGCCACTTCACCCACTTCCGATTCATCAGTTTTCCCGATCAAATTAAAAACGATTTCATTCACTCCCTGCAAATAACTTAATAATAGCTTCGGTAAATAAAGAACAGGAATGATCTAGGCATAATTTAATAAACAAAAAACAGAAGGAAAATAACACAAGTCATTTGATGTTACTAAACGTCCGACAAAGCTTTTTTCTTAATTAATTAAGTCGCAAATTGATTACTTTCGACGGGCAGGAAGGTATAAAAAGCAGGGTGTAGGTACCAGGAGCACAGCGGGCGGTGGGGGTGTACCGTACCCCGCCTTACGTTGCGAGTGGGAAATGTGAAAGCAGACACACGAACCCCGCTGCTGCCCGGTACTGAATGCAGAAAAATTCTAAGAAGAATAAAATTATAATCAAATGTTGGTGTTTTTCGCTATTTTCATATAAATTGTACCAAAGGACCAAAATTAAAATATCACAAAATATTGGTCCTTTTGTGTTTGAAATTGTCCTAGTTACTCATATAAGAAAAAACCGGAAAATCCTAACTGACAAGTTGTTAATTACATGCATGCTGAATGTTCTGAACATTCGATGACATCCGATGTATCAACGTTTTAACAGCCTGACGACGATGCTGATTCCGATGGGGGTAACTTTAACTTGCAGGTAAATAAATTAAGAAGTTACGAAAGTTATAATAAGAGTGGGAAATCCGATCGATAAAAAATTTACGCCCGTGTTGAAAAAAAAAGATCTTATGAAAAACCTCAACATGGAATAATTTACTAGTACAGTAAAACACCACGGCACTTCAACTTCTTTTAGCCTCCAAAGACCAAATAAAAATTTAACGAACAAACTAATCCCAAAGACCCAAACAAAAAGGAAAAAAAAAACACATTAAGTACAAGTTTTTTCTGCAGCCAGTACATTAGACGGCCGTGCCCGTACTACTAGTTATTATTTACCGGCTTTATCATTTCGAAAATTTCATATTCCCCGCACTTGGACGCTTGAGGTTTAAAAGCGTGAGCGGGCCCCCCTCTCGGGCGAGGGTAGTTCTACTTTTTGCCTACAAACAGCCCGCTTAGTACTTAGCACGACTAGGGGGACATAGGGTGTGCAGAGCTAAGAAATAATAACGGTGGAGCATGCAAGAGGGGCGACTGGACATAGTTTTTGTGGCTGATGGAATCCTAATGACTCGCTGTGTTTATTTTACATTGGTTTTCGGGGTGTGTGTGGGCAAATAATAATTTTGTGTGTATTTGTATAAACAACTAGCTTGGTAGGTAAAAAACTTTTCTTGGAATCTTTCAAGTCTAGTATCTTAAAAATAAACAATCAATTATGAAAGCGTAAACAACATAATATTTACAATAACAAAGAATTTTACAATACGCACTTTCATAAACATTTTCATATATCTACTACATGTTTACTTTTTATACCTACATAACAGAAATTGTAACTACCAATTTACTCAACCATAAAAGATGACGTAATAGTCATTACGCTACGAGAACGTACTCGTAGCCGTACTACGCCGTAGCAGCACCCTCCTTTCAAATCCGTAGAGCTTGCTACGGCGCTGCGTAGTAATAATCAACTAATCATCTGACTCGTAGCTACACAAAAGAATGTTAGAAATGTACAAACATACTTTATAGTCATACGATTCAAGTACAAGTCTTCCCTGCCCACTAGGGTAAATTATGAAATAGTAAGAAATAATTTGTTAAGATGTGTGGCTAGTATAATTGTTTTATCTAGAAAAATATATTTTTCGTTTTACAAACATGTAAGAGGAAAAAGAAATATCTCGAAATTCATTTTACTTGTACACGTTCAGCAAAACCACAGACGGCGCCACGGGGTGGCACATAGTCGGCACAAGTCTGCCAGCTAACCCATCAGGGTCCCAGTATTTTTAATGAAAGCTGCGGCGTCGGGCGGTCGTACTGTACCGTATTAATCTTGGCGGACGGTAACCTCCTACGCGCCCCTGCTTGCCTAGTAGGTGGTACCCAAGGAACCCGGCGGCGTGGGGGCGAAAATTTTCCCCGATTTTTCTCTATTTTCCCTACTTTTTCGCTGCATGCATTATGCAGGGTGGTACCCGGTACGAAAATTTATCGATGCCAAAATAAAAGTAATGTGTTCCTACTCGTATGCGAGACTCTGAGAAATTCCTTCTGCAACCGGCATTGGGTTTAATTGGCGAAAGGAATTATGTGTGATTGGAAAAATGAAATACCTACCTGTTTTGAACGTATTAAAACTTAAACTTCCGTACCAAAGGACCTGTTGACGCATTTTATACGCTCATTCAAACTTTGTGAATTGTTAATGGAGTTGTAGATTCAGTTAGTCACCGACGTAACTAAAAATATTGATGTCAACAAGTAACCGGGATAATAATAAAAAGCTAGTGATAAAATTGATAGGCTGTCAAATGTTTTGGTTCTAAATGTGTAAACTGTACCTAAATATTTACAGTTTGTCTATTATTAAATGAAAGCATTATTTATAAATTTTTGTGCAGTGAATCATCTTTCGTACAATTTAAAGGATTACCGCATTTTTTGTTAGTGGCCGAAATTTTTACTTATAGAAACATGATTCCAATATGCATTTTCACGATTGTTACAACGACGCAACAAAAAGACAAAGACGAATTTCGCTTCACAAGCAATCGCAACACACCTCCAGGCATCGTCGACAAACCGCACGACCTCAGAAATCACGCATCAATACAAAAAAGTCCTGACCATTTATTTTTCATTTCGGCGGGAAACGGGGAAATTACAAGCGAGTAAAAAATACGTCTCGATCTTCGACAGCGAAAAAAAATCTACCGAAAAGGAAGCAAGCGACCATTAGGGTATTATCGGGCAAAAAGGGTGGGGGAAAAAATCAGAAAAAAATTGCTAGAACCACCCTTTTCCTTTTCGTGAGCGTCGCCTGTACCCCCCTTGGTCTACATTAGACACCCCGCGGCCAGGGGCGCATGTATGGGGTGAATTACATAAACGCCAGGTGAATTTGGAAAATTAAAGTTCCTATTAGTTCGTCGCACTTTGGTGGACCAAGGCTTGGCTTAATTGTGGATGCGACACGACAGGCACTTTTGAATACAATTAAGATAGACTCCAATTTATTGGCGTGCTAGTGGGCGCAGTTTTGTCACGGAGAATTGTATTAAAAATACTACACGTGGCCTAGAGTTTTCGGGAAAACATAATTTTTCCTTATTAAAAAAATCCTGAGGTTTGCATTGTTTATATTTCAAAGAGATATTGTCTTGATGTTGCCAGGATTTCCAATCTTCGCGGTATTTGTTTTAGTGGTATAAACTTGACAAACATTCTGCGTTTCAAAGCTGAAAGTGACCGAACATTACTGGTATGTAGATGGATAAAATCAGTCACGTTATTCAAAAACAAATTAATAAAATTCTGGACTTTTCAGTTGCCAAGTTATAAAAACTACTCCTGCTTCAGATTTTTGTTCTGCTTTTCTGTAGAAAAACAAACCGGACGAGCTAACTTTTTTGATCTTATTTAAGAGATTCTTGAAACAAAAATCACGGCAAATTCCCAGAGCTACTAGGCAAACATACCATTCGCAGAGCTAGTGCTCCATTTCAAAAGAAACCCGAAGGGACGCTAACGAGGAGGTCGAGACACGCGTCAATATCAAAATAATTCATATGTGACAATAATTAAGAGGTTTCGTCCCTCCCACTCCCTTCTGGGGCTAGGAGGCATGGGGTGAGGGGGATTCGGAACCCCGTATGACTCGATAGGTACCCGACCCTACCCGGCATCCGAAGTAGGTGGATTGGATTCCGTATTTAAGATTATTTTTAGTAAAAACTCCCCGAGTCTAACGCTAAATGTAGCCATTGTTCGAGATAAGAATAAGGTTTTAGATACAAATCGATTAAAAGATTTCTGTACATTTTCAGGATTAGCTGAAAATAATAATGAAAAGATAAGTTTGTGTAAAAGAAAGTTTACATTTATGTTTTTAGAACCCTTTTTTCGATAGTTTCTCTATTTGAAAATAGTCTCAAACTTAATTCATTACATTGTGAAAGATACTGTTCTATTTTAAGCCAATCTGAAATTCTCGAACATTAAAATATTGAAAACAATAAAACTTCGAAACCCGTACAAAAAGACCAATGTTAAAAACTTAGAAGAATCTTTCTGTAGAAGGCCGTTTGTCTAAAATCATGTAAGAAAAAGAAAATTACTACAAAAAAAAAACTTAACATTATAATTTTACCGACAAACACATTGTAAGCTCTGCCTTATCCCAGCCCGGCAAAGCGTGATGTTCAGCAATTTAACCATCATAACTACCACCACTACCAAGTTCTCATAAAACATGAGGAGCACTAATTCGCAGAGTTAATAGCGGCGCACCTACGCGACGGGGTCCGAAATGATTATTTAATAGAAAGCCCCCCACGGTCCGAGGGGGGACCGAGACCCTAGAAAAAGTTTTGCTGCCACGTCTATCAAACTGAGGGAATGGATACAGGAAACTGTGGTGCTGACTAATTTAATGTTACTTACTAAAATAATTGTCAGTAAAGAAAGATAATCTTGAATTATTTCTCAGCTGAAATTTATTTGAGTATCCAGTCGCTGTAAACGATTGACCGCGTTTGTAGAGTAGATTTTACTGATAGTATTTCTTGGAAACAGAATCTGTCAGAAAATTGTTTCTAATTTGTTACAATTTTAATAGAACTTTATAATGATTTTAAAATTTGTCGATGCTCTGAAATCTTTCAGTCAATGCATAGATTGTTGATTTGTGTCTTGTCTTTTCTTCACTATAAGCGTACATACTTACCCATTAGCTACATATTGGAAATAACTATGTATAACTTGACATTACCGATAGAAATCCACATTACCGTGTACGTAAATGCGGTAGTGGGGAGCGTCATTTCAGGGGACAAGACATCGGTAGCTCATGCAGAATTAAAAATATTAGCCGCTGCCTATGATCTATTAATAGCCAAGTATTTGAGGTTAATAATGGCACCCTAAGTTTTAATAACATAAAATAAAACTTCGTAAAAAAAGTCACATTACAAAAAAAAAACCTACCAACTCAACTCCACGCCACCTCTGTCCACATATTCTATGAGCCCAAAACTAATAGGAGTCCTATGCGGTTTATTATAACAAGTTACAACAAACGATTATGTGAATTTAAGGTGCTCTCAGTGTGGCCTATGTATGTCTAATGTTATGTAAATTGAAATATTGTAAACAATGGATAAGAGTGTTCAAGTGAAGAACATCTGAGATGTGATGGTTATCATTTTTCGGAGCATTTTGTAGATGATATTTCTTGTAGGTGGGACAGATAATCTAAGTGTTGTTTGGTACTGATCTGTAATTGCCTAGACCCTGTGTGCTGCGGCTGTGGTGTTATTTTAGCAACTATCATAAAATATCATCCACTATTCCATTAAATTTCACGGATTCTTTTACGTTTTATAAGAAAATATACAGAGAATTTCAAAATCCATGGTAATCGATTAAACATCGAGAAATAAATCAATTGTCGAATAACTAATTTATTATCGACTCTAATATCGATTTCTATTATTACAAGGCAATCATAAAATACATGAAGATAATGTGTATAGCACAAAAAGGGAGACGCTGCCGCTGTCAGTGCAGATAGATAGGTAGTAGGGTTACACAGGGTTTTGCGTCGCAAGGGCTCCCGGGGGTGACGATGCCCTGGGCTCGACACAGCCGGAGACCAGGATGTCATAAATTATAACTACATATTACTTAGGACTATAATGCTTGGTGTTATTTGGCAGAAACAAGTAGGTACCAGGTTATTCGTGTTCTTTGTTAGAATAACTTTGATTTTGTTTCTTGAATAAAAAAAAGCGGCCAAGTGCGAGTCGTACTCGCACATTAAGGGTTCCGTAGCAGCAAGTAACATTGAATGAAAGGTAAATTGCGGTTTACGATTTATGACGTATTCAAAAAAAACTACTTGCTAGATCTCGTTCAAACCAATTTTCGGTGAAAGTTTACATGGTAATGTACATCATATATTTGTTTTAGTTTTATCATTATCTTATTTTAGAAGTTACAGTTACACACATTTTACCACTTTGGAAGTGTCTCTCGCGCAAACTATTCAGTTTAGAAAAAAATGATATTAGAAACCTTAGTATCATTTTTGAAGACCTATCCATAGATACCCCACACGTATGGGATTGATGAAAAAATTTTTTTTGAGTTTCAGTTCTAAGTATGGGGAACTCCAAAATTATTTGTTTTTTTTTCTATTTTTGTGTGAAAATCTTAATGCGGTTGCTACTTACCAAGTTTCAACAGCATAGCTCTTATAGTTTCGGAAAAAAGTGACTGTGACATACGGACGGACAGACAGACAGACAGACATGACGAATCTATAAGGGTTCCGTTTTTTGCCATTTGGCAACGGAACCCTAAAAAGTTCAAAAATAGCATTAGTTTATTGCCAATAGTAACAGAAAAAGTTTTGGAAGTAGCCTACCTAGTTGCGCCAGAAATAACAAAACGTGTTTGAGGAACAAATTGGGTTACTTTCAGTAACTTTTTTTTAGGCTTCATGTCTTGAAAACGCCATGTTCTATGAATAACCTCACTTTTACCCTAAGTAGGTACTGTATTTTGGCTAAGCACTTTGAACCTGTAATGGCCGATGCTGATCCGACTACAATGGTTGTCTTTTTTAAAGAACGTTAATTTTGAATGTTCTCTATAAAGTACATTTTAGCACATTTTCTCTACCCACGTTAGGAAAAAAATATATATTGGTATTAAACATAACTATAAATCCTTAAAAACTACCTTCTCTATTCCTTCGACCGTCGCGGACTCGTCCTTTGCCTATCCCGGGTAGCGGGTTTAGTAATGATTTACGCACCCCTTAAACATTTATTGGGACTTCCAGATAACTTATGCAAGCCTGGTTTTTTACTTCACCTGTTTCCTAAATAAATAAAATGGATTGCGACTGCGATCTCTGCATTGATTTTGGAAATTATTTAAATTATCTAAAAGACTAATTTATTTTAATGCTGAGTGTAAAATAATTGTTTATTTACATCTTATATTACCTAGTACCCTAGTACATATGCTACTAAAAGCCACTCACTAGAGCTCAGAATTTTGTAGTAAAACACATATAGGAGAAGAGAGTATTAAGTTTACATACATAGTAGTAAGTAAGAAGACAAAGTTGCTTTCAGTTTAATCATAAATTGTAACGATATTTTGAAGATTATGTGCTTCAAGATAAAGCTGTTATAGTGTAGTGCTAAAATTCTTCACACCTAATAATTTTCTTAAAGAAAACCTAAAATAAAAAAATAAAGTTTAATAAAAAACTGTAACCCGACTACGGGAAAATAAAAATGATCTAAAAAGTACGAAACAAGCAAATATTTCAGACAGAAATCAAGACATAGGTACAAAAATGGTCAAGGTAAAGCCGTGGTCGCATGTCTGTATACCATTTTAGTGCCAGGAACACCTAAAAAATTATAATGGCATGCGACGACGGCTTTACCTTGACCATTTTTGTACCTATGTCTTGATTTCTGTCTGAAATATTTGCTTGTTTCGTACTTTTTAGATCATTTTTATTTTCCCGTAGTCGGGTTACAGTTTTTTATTAAACTTTATTTTATACTTTTCCGTTTTCACACTTGATAAACGTAAATAAGAGTAATACAATAGTTCAGTAATTAACCTATTTTAAATTCCAATAGCAGTGCATAGTGCTTTGGACGAAACTATAGAGCGATTTATTTCAACGTCAACACCATATTATTATATCGATATCGAGCTTCGAAGAAATCCAAAATATAAATATTTCGTTATACTTGTTTTTCTTCATAAGAGTGGAATTACAAATCGTTACTATTTATTAAGATTTGATTAACTGCACGTATCTTGCGATACCTACTACATAGCGCAGTCCCACTTTTGCTTGTTTTTAAAATTAAAACATATTTATTTACTTTGAAAATATAATATTATATACATATTTGTAATTTGCTCGTCAAGACCTTTCTTTTGATACCAAACATGTCATGATCATCCCATTTTAATTTTTTTCGAGATTAGAAATTTACGTGTAAAGTCCACCAAATTAAATTTAGGGAAAAATTATATAGCCTATGTCACCCGAACCATTATTACAAATCTATTGATACCTCATTCATCAAAATCGGTTCAGTAGTTTAGGCGCTACGGTGGAACACACGTAAAAACAAACATACATACATACAAACATACATACATAGACTGCTAAAATCATAACCCTTCCTTTTGGCTTTGCCGTAGTCGGGTAAAAAGTGGGATAGTCTCGAAAAAGATCATCATCATCATCGTGATCATGATGATGATAATTTTTTTTCATGAATTATCAGTTGTAGACATTGATTTATCAGTACCTTTTGACCATTTCTATAGTTGCAGAAATGTTAACCCCTCGATGCGTAAGTCCAAATTTTCCCCATTTTATTAGTAATTTTATAAAAAACTTTTGCCCCAACTGCACTTGTCCCCTTTTTCGACACTTAGACTGGATTAGCTGCATACGAGTAAATATGTAGTCAAATAAAAGAAAATGCCGCGAATTGTAAAATAGGAATAAGTAGTTTTTCCAACATTATATGAAATAACTGCTCATAATAAATAATCCATAATCACACCACCGATATTCCTTTTCAGAGAAAATACGCAGAGCTAAAACTGTTTGCGTTTCAATGAAAAATCAAGCAAGGAAGAGCGAGCGAGCGTTTTTCAGGAAAGCTAAAGCTAGGACTTAATAACAAGACAGTCTGTCAATCTGTAGCCGCTATGTAGGTTAATAAACAGAGTTAAAAATTATTTTCCTTCAGTTAATGTTTTTGCGGCATTGCGTGTAGACACCTCGTGCCTGCGAGTTACTAGGCGCTAAAACTAGGCGTGGAGGTGGGTGGAACTCCTACCCTTCGCCTTACTAGGTACATGTGTGAATTTACTACGGCGCCCTGCAGGCGGCAAGCAGCCTCGCGACTAATTCCGTTAAAATTCTCCGTTGGTGTTATGCTCGCCTGGTAGCTACGGTAAGTAGGGTAAATGACAACGGGGTGGTTGCCAGTTGGCTGGCACCCGCCCCCGTGGCGCAAGGGCTTTAGCTCGCGTTTATTTGCGACTAGCTCTTCAACCCGACTTGGCACGGTGTGAGGGTAAATTCAACTTGGTTGATTTAAACGTGCTGCCAGAATAACAGTAAATCCAGCTTTTTACTTACCTACTGCAGCAGTATAAAAAGAAAGGTAATGCATTTTTTTTGTGCTCGTTTCTATGTTTTGCTCATAAACATTAACTATGGTTTGCCTGACTGACCTAATAACTAACACACGTCACAATCTCAGTGCTTACCATAGCACGCGTACTAAACAAAGCATTTCTGATCATAATCGCAAAACAAGGAACTAGGATCAAACAAATGTAAACTATATTTACATATCGATAAATATTAAAATGTGTTGCACGCGCTCGGTTTTTACGTCATTCTATTTTAATAAAAAGCAACCCTACAGATGCCGTCGGGTGTCTAGCGGACCCTCATGGTAATGAAACGCAGAATCGATCGCTGGGGGACCAAACTTAATTATGTCACTGCTCAAGGTCGCGATGCACACGCATTCGCACATAAATTCAGTTTTGGATGAATTGCTTTTGAATAAGTTCGTAATTGCAATCTTGAGGAGTTTTGAAAGCAATTAAAATGGCGTCAATACAATTATGCAACAGTTTAGAAATGTAATTAGTACTGTATTGTAAAGCGAAATGTTAATAATTATTGCTGATATGAGATTTTTGACTTCATTTAGGTGAAGTGAACTGTCGGTTCACCAATGCTAAGGATCGACACTATTCACTTCATTTCAAGCTCACTTCATCTAAGTTTTCATGGTGAGAATTTTATTTTTAGAATTTTACAGAATAGATCGGCAGAACTATGTTTATAGAAGACCAAAGAAAAACTGCCAAAAAAAGATAGAGTTATGTCTTTTTGTGTGTTCTTTTAATTATTTTCCTTTTACACTAAAGCACTATCTAACTTTACGCACAAAACTTATTAGTTGTAGTTAATTAAGTACCTACTCAAGACAAATTAACAAGTTATTTCCAATACTACTTATTATAAAGAGGTAACGTTTGTAAGTGATTTCAAACATTCTTTAAAACTACACTGTTGCCGAGTGGGTATGTTTTATAAGAATAATAAATAGTAAAAAACTTTAATTCAGTTCAGAAAAAACATGTTACAATATTAAAAAACTAGTAACAGATTTCACAGGAGCCTTAGGTGTTAGATTTTACAAATTCCCTGGACCCCACACTAGGATTCCCTGTGTCGTGGGGCTCAGTCTCTCAAAGTCAAAGTCAAATCATTTATTTCAAATAGGCCCATGTATGGCACTTTTGAACGTCAAAAATTACAAAATAATAAAATTGATTCTAGTCGCCCCTTCCAAAAGGTAGTTTTCGTATGGAGAAGAATGGGCAAGAAACTCCACCAAGTAAGCCAAACATTTCCATTTATTTAGGTGAAGTTTTATCGTATAGTTGACTATAACGCGAGCGATGTCGCGGGCAGAAACTAGTACCTTACACAATTCTAAATTGTCTAACTCTAAGTAAAATTTTGCCAACTCCGAAATATCTTACATAAGCGAAGCCGCGAACAATAACTTGTATCAAATGTAACAGGATAGAAGTAAACTGTTGTGCCACAGAAGCTAAAGTAAATTAACAATTTGGACGCAAACATTGCCTTGCAAGTACTTAATATAACAGAACGATAAGGTATCATGGTGTTCTTAAACGGTGAAAAGTTAAATCTCGGCTATAAATTGAAAACAATGATATTTAAATGAATTCAAAATAAAATTTAAAAAAATTGTATTAAATGAATTTAAAATAAAAAAATATTTCCCACAAATATATTCATTGAAAAAATATATTTTTACTGACAAAATTATAGTAGTGGGAGAAAATATTTTACTGACAAAAAAATCGTTGTGAGAGAAAAAAATTGACGATGCAGTAAGTTAGGGTTAAAGCTTTTTTCTGTTTTCATTTTATAGTAATACACTGGTTGAAGACTATGTAAAATGACAAAGATGATCATATCAAATTGATCATTGCCGAGAACAGTTGAAAATTCTACTCCATCCAAAGGTTATCTTTAAAAGATCGCTTTTACCGATAAGATTATGTTACCCTATGTAAAATTTCTCCGGTGAACTTCGTACCACGTTAGACAAAATTTCGATTTTTCGGCTGTTCCTTTAGGTTTTTCCTAAACCATCCCAAAATTGGATAAAACAAAAAAATAAAATTGTCTAGCCATTTTTGAGTTTTTGCGAGACGAATGCACGGCAATTGCATTTTATTTCCTCTTGACAGTCCGGTGCTCTCCTGGAGATCGATAACAATTAAAATTCAATTGTTCTTTTTTTTGGACTGTTGAAGGTATAAATAGAAGATAGATAGATTCGTGTAGGTACAAAATAAAGAGTATTCTTTTCTATTCTCATTCTTAAAAAAAATATTATTATTCAAACTTAACCCTCAATAGATAAAGCCATACTATCTATTTCAACTTTCTACTTTGCCCAAAAATCAAACATTCAAAACACGTTACACATATCAAACATAGAGATTTGCCACAATAACATGGGCATTGCTAAACAAACTTCTAATCTCTGACATCAAAGCAGTCACACGGCCGCAAGCGCCGCAAGTGGCGCTGGACGAATAAAATAGCCTGTTGTGTTATTAACAGCGCCCACCGAGAAAAAAGGGGGTGGATGTGTGCTGCGGATGCTGGATGTGACATTGTGAGGTCTTAAGGATTTTTTTAGTTATTTTTAATAGTATCCAGTGAGTGTGAAGTATTGATGCAAGGGACTTTGAAAGTTTAATACCTACCAAGAGTGTATTTATTCAGAATTAAGATGAAATATATACCTAAATAAAAACTTATTAAACTAAAATAACAATATAATATCCTAACTTAACTAAACCTATTGCGAAGTACTCGTAAAATAATTATTTTATAAGTTCAATTCTTGGTAATAAGACTTATTCCATCTTATCATTGTATCGTAATATTTTTTTTAAGATAAATCATATTAGTGTGTTTGTTAATAATAGTAGGTATCTATTATTTACATTCTGCATATTAACATAGGCAAATGAAATCGGGTAAAGCTAGTTTTCCCAAGCCTAAAATGTTTTTTTTGTAATAAATATCTCAATACAATATTTATGTAAGCAGAGTTATTTTAATTCTTCATATTTATTGTTTCAACAATGTAAATACGACACAAGCTCATCGTCACAACATCTTGGGTAGACACAAAGAAATCTAAAAAAAATACGCTAAAACACCCTAATACCTTAAGACGGCCTCCATCTAAAACAGACCCGTTCCATCTAATCTATATCCCGGTCGCAAGTACCCGAGAAAAAAGGGGGGAGGGTCGAATATCCCACAAGGGTGGCTGGCAATGGACTGAAGGAGCCCCAATCAATCTTACAAGTCGCAGTGCGATGCGGGGGCCGAGGGGGGGATAAGGCACTTTTGGGAGGTCGAAGGGACGATACCCTCTTATGGACGGGCTCGGGCTCGACTGACCCTTCGGGAGGCCCCACACGAAAAAGGTCTAACATAAACTTTTTGTTAGTAGGATATTTTCTCCGTTAGGTCCCATCATATTACAAGCTTTTGGCGTTTATTGCAATTAATGTCAGCTTTGTTTGTATAAGTATGGTTTTTTTGTCAAGTTCATTTGTTTAGTAATTGAAAATTAACTTTAATGAAAGCGCGGTCGCATCCCTCTTTTATGTGTCTACAAAAAATGACCTTATACCAACAATACAATATCTCATCAGCAAACATTTTGTGTGTAAATAAACCCTTCTACTATTTTCCTCAAAAAACAAAATGACTCAAACAACAAACCTACTACAAGTAACACAAACATTTTCTAGGACACAAAAAACAAATACTAAGTCAAACAAGAATCTCCCAAGCGTGTAACATAACCTATTATATAGCCGCGATAGTAGAAATACCCGTCATCAGAAAACTTACTAGCCCACTTCTCCGCCGGGCATCGTTTTTGTGTCTTGTCTAATACCGTGACGCCCCCTCAGGCTGATGAAACCTCGTGCCTTCCACCCACCACCACCCCCCGCGCCCCAAGCGAGAAAAATGAGTTAGAAAAGATGCGGCGCCCGATTATAGCGTGACGCCCCGTGGTCCTTTGTGAGGGACATTCGTCTGAATCAATCGTGGGTCGTGTGGGACGCCGCGAGCATTACAGGGTTACGTCAGGTACGCGCTAACGCCTATAAAATCTGAGTGCCTGGTACTTTAGAAATACGAGTTTGATAAAAACTTAAAACTCCTGTAAAAAATAAGCCGAATTATCATTTAATATTATTATTCTGTATCCTAACAATATTAATAAATTAACTACTAGTAGATAACATAGAATTCTCCAAAGGACCTCTGAATGTTGGACCCATGTCTCCTAGTAAGCCCAACCAAAGTCCGGGTCCCTCCTTGCGTTAGATGAGAACATTAAGTTTGTATACCTGATTAACTGAACATCTACAAAAGAACTGCTGCTCCAATCTTTTTGTCTAGGATATTATGTATGTCCTTATTTGCATACGTGCCTAAGATTTTTTTAATAATAATTATTAATCTCCACAAACTCTCACAATCCCAAAAAAAGGTAACCCAATTTTATTTGAACTAAACTTTTAAGTCGAAAAAAACAATTTTTTTTTTTACGTAACTTTACTACAGCATTTTTTCTAAATACTTTAAAGATCAAGTAGATCTTATATATAAAATTCTCGTGTCACAATGTTAATTACCTTACTCCTCCAAAACGGCTTTATTGATTTTTACCAAATTTTATATGCATATTCAGTAGGTCTGAGAATCGGCTACTACCTATTTTTCATACCCCTAAGTGATAAGGGTTGTCCACCCCAAACAAATAATTGGCAAAACAACGTTTGCCGGGGTTAGCTAGTAACTAAATAAAAAAATAACCTCGTATTTATAAGAAAGTATACAAGCAAAAATGCCAATATCAAACATCCTATTGAAGACCACGTTAACAAAAACGTTCAAATAAATAAAATAGGTAGAGGTACTCCAATAATTTTTACTTCAACGTCGGATAGCAGTCTTCAAAATCATAACAAGGGTTAGAAAGGATCCCATACAAAGGTTTGCGGATCCGACCGACCGCCGCTTTACCAGTTTGTTAGCAGAAGTTTAAAGCTAGGGTTAAACTCGGACCGGCCCGCAAATATCATATGTTTATTTTCCATTTGTTTAGACGAAATTATTTATCAGGTTTTGGTGTGGTTTCATACTTTGTGTGAGAGGATGAGGAATTTAAAACAGTTTTGAGGAACCCTAATGTTTGATCCTTTTCGCGGAAAATAGTTTTATTTCTATTAATTTAATGGGCAAATAAACACTGGATCAAACGGTACAAATGGTACTAACTTTTGAAAGGCACAGATCTAGAAACCTAGAAAAAAATTATCAACACTGACCTTGTTCTCTGAATCCCTGCGATCCTGGTACGCCATACTCCTCATATGCTTCAGATACGCCGTCGTTATAGGCACATTGTAGTCCATCTCTTCGCCACCATAATACGCCCCACCATCTGGTCTCCAAGGCTTTGGAATCCTCCCAGACCCAAAAGAATTAGAGGAATATTCAATACTTGAAGTCAACAACTTCTTTCTGGGAGGAGACCTTGATTTTGGAGGGTCTTTCGACGTTAAATTAGCTACGTCAAGTGGATTGTACTTTTTCTCTTTTTTGGGTTCAGTCTTATCGTTAGCTCCTCTGCTTTCTGCCCTCTTAGTGCTTTCACCTTCTGACTGCCGAGTATTATCATCCTTTTGTGATCTTGAAGGTACTGGGCTGTCAGGTATGACGTCTTCTACGTCTATTAGACTATTGTCATCTTTGTCTATTTCTGGGTCAGTTCTAACAGGTTCATCTTCCTGAAACGCGGGTTCTACAGGCGAAGTTCTATTCAAAAGTGGTGTTGCTTCGAAACCGTTAAGTTTCTTCGACGTGAGCTCAATATACGTAGGTTCCGGATCTTCAACTTCAGGTTTGGGACTTTCAATTTTCTTCACCGGCTGAAGTTCCGTATACTCGAATTTCGGTTCGTAGTAATTAGAATGTGCGGCGTCTATCTCAGATTCCCAGTTGCGCGTGTAATCAGGCGCGCAGTGGGGTAGGAAGGGAAGGTAAGTGGGGTGTCTGGTGGGTGAGGGTGATGGTGTGGGGAGGGGCGGGGGGGATGCACTGCGCGGGCGCCGCGCGCACTCGGCGCATCCGGTGAGGAAGCGCGTGACTGCCTCCCGCGGCAGGAACGCGTACGTCTCGGTAATCTGTTGGCGAAAACATCCGTGATTAAGGGAAAGTAGGGAATATATTCTTTTGTGATGTTTTGTGTTTGAGTGATAAAATTACGTCTGGATTCGTTGCGTGTTTGATGGGAAACAAATGAACATCAGTTTCTTGAACGATTTAGTTTGGTTTTGGGTTAACTTCTTAAAGGTATAGAAAATAAAACCGGCCATAGGCGTGTCGGACCACGCACAATGAAGGGTTCCGTAGTTAGGATGAATTTATCCCAAGAACAAACTTAATATTTGAGATCCTCGCAATAAGCCCTTTCATTTGATATTACTATGTCACACGGTACAGTTTGCATTTATTTTTTATGTCGCCCCCCAAAAGTGACCCCCATATTCAAAATTCCTTTATTTACGTTACACGTCCGTGTTTGGGTACACACAGAAATACATATGTGTACCAAATTTCAACTTAATCAGTCCATAACATTCGGAGAAAATTGGCTGTGACAGACGGACAGACAGACACACAAATGATCCTGTAAGGGTTCCGTTTTTTGCTTTTGAGGTACGGAACCTAATAATACGTTACTACTAGCTGACCCGTCAGACGTTGCACTGTCATTTCTCAATTTCGATTTTTCGGCTGTTCGTTTGGATTGGCATCATTTTGTTTTTCTTAAACCATTCCAGTATTGAGGCAAACAAAATAAAACAAAAAAGGATTGTGTGCTTTTATGAAACCATGGTAAAAGTGAAACTTCTATAGGCGCCGCCATATTGGCCTTGGCTGGTCTGACGAGCGCCTTTCACTTTATCCCTACTCCGCGGCCGACCGTCACGCGACATGCAACACACAGACGAAAAAGTTTGAGACGATGTAATAAAAGTTTCACTTTAAAAATTATATTCAAATCGGTCGTCATTTTCTTTTTTGCGAGACTAATGCACGGCAATTGATTTTTATATAATAATAATATATAGATAGATTGTAATATAATAGTAGAATAAACACTGATGCATCCATCTGAGGTACTCAGGTCTTGTAATTCTTATTCTGTTCATCGATAAAACCTCTCGTCAAACCCAGGATGCTTAGCGCGGAAAGCTAACCAGTCAACCACTGCGCTATCGGGTCTTAGGACGTTAGTATAAATAAATAAATAAAAAGCTTTTATTAATTCCTTACTACATCAATGAAGTTTTTACACTAGTATAAGACACTATTATAAGTATGTTAGTGTGTTAGTAGTGAAATAAAAATCTTAACTATATATTTGTTAGTACTGGTGCCGATTCCCTTGTTCACAAACTAAACTAAATTTAAGTTCAGTGCATCTTTTTCTTTCTATTTCATTAAGAAAAGGACAGAAGATACATTTTAGTTTAGTCCTGTCAAATTAATCACCGCCTGTCAGTACTCCATACAAGTTTAGACGTGATTAAAAATTTGCCAACTAAAATTACGTCAATTTACGTCAAGCGCTGATTAGTTTGACAGGACTAAACTAAAATTTATCTTCTGTCCTTTTCTTAATGAAATAGAAAGAAAAAAATGCACTGAACTTAAATTTAGTTTAGTTTGTGCACAAGAGAATCGGCACCACTGTGTATTAGTATCTCCAATGTTTGTTTCCTCTATGTAAGGACCGCCTGAGGCCGATCGAAGGATGTGATTAAGCAGGTATTTAAACTAAAATGGAGATGGGCAGGCCACATTCAGAGGCTGGAACCACAAAGATGGGGCCAGGTCGTGACAAACTGGATCCCCAGAAACAAGAAAAGAAAGAGAGACAAACCTTTCAAAAGGTGGGTGGACAGTATTGAAAGAATATCTGGCAAATTTTGGGCAAGAAACATTTGGAGGAGGCTTTTACCGCCTCAGGCGGTCCTTACATAGGACGTTAGTACTATTATTTATTCTGTGTCTTAGGCAACTTGTCAAGATCTTCAAAATTTTCTAAAATACCCAGTAACAACATAATTTCAATCTGGAAATTATGTTGTTCCATAAAAAAATCTCATTGCAATGGATTTGTTTCTTGCCATGACATGATGATGCATTTGCCATTAATACAATTGTATTAGTACAAGTTACAAGGGTTCATAAAAAAGTAGCTATGCAGAAAAGACTTGATTTCATCATCTAAACGAATTTGATAATGAAAGCCGGTGCTCAGCGCCATCTATTGACTACGACTAACAGCTCAAACAGGAAACATACCGTTGCCAGTGAAACAGTTTTGTGAGTTGGCAGAAGTACCATTCACCCAGTAGTTCAACAGTATGCCGCTAGGTTGCGCTAACTTGAAAATATTAAACACGAAAATATTTTTCTACAAGATACCCATAAAATATTCAAAAATTACACTCATTGTCGAGCACTTATACTTTGCAAAATTACAGATATTTTAAAGTAATCAAAATAAATAAAAAATACACTCACTGTTCTATATGTACGCTTTTGCCCTGCATGTTTTCCAGGCCTTCCTTCAAGTTCCACATGCACGGTATAGATGATATCGAAGAAATTTTCTACCACAGCCACCTTTCTGTAGACTGGATCTTGATTTGGCGCGTTCTGCAACAAGAAACATGAGAATCGTTAACATAATTTATTTTATTTCTGAACAATGTACTCTTAAGAATTGCGGCATCTTATGGCGAGTGCCTGAACTGCAACTCAAGCATAGTTTAGCTACTCGCCGCTAGATGGAATCATAAGGATGTTTCAGGAAGTTCTGATGTTCGCAGAGCCGTATAGATGGCGCTGCAAAGTTCCCGCCAATTCTCTCTGAGCTTCAATATAGTTAAATAAATTTCTATTATGATCGTTTAATTTGTAGTTAGAATAATAAATACCCCAGTCGTTCCTTGATTTTTTTTGAAAATGTATCACACACACACGCTGATCGCGCAATAACAAAAAACAGGGCTGTCCAACCAAAGTGATGTGAATCATGTGATTTGTTTCATAAATTACCCGCGGAGGGCAATTAGTCCCGCGATCGCAGGTCGGTCGTAATTAACCCGTCCCGGGTGCCCGGGACCGCTGTAATTAGCCGGACGACGGGCCCCGGGACTGCCGTAATTACGGGATCTGTTGCGAAGCGCCGCACTATGTTTGCGGATTCCAACTTTGCTAAATAAATAGCGTGTTCAGTGTTGCATCCTCGTTTGTGAAGCACTGAGGCATATTTTATATAAAAATATATTATTCCTCCCTGTAATCTGCTTTGCTATTCCCCGTATTACGATTAGGTACGAGTTTTGTAGGAGCATTTTGTACAAATATGAAATTTTAAGTTAAACATGACTCCGAACTGAAAACATAAGGTACCAACAAGTTAATATCGATTTCATTATATCAAAACAAGGCAATATTATAAGGCCATAGTATTCTAAAACAAACATTCTTCCGACTCCCAAAAACACTTGCTCCTGTATTAAGTATATTTACTTACAAAAAAAACCGCTTCTAAAATTTATCGGTGGCAAAAAAAAAACCATAACAGTCGCGTTAGGAGCGCTCGCGCGACGAAACAGCGGTATCATCACAGATCCTTATCCCGGCGCGGTCTGGAAGTGGCCCCGGGCAGGACTAATGGGCACGGCAATTACACGGCGAGGCGCGCCAGCCGCGACAACTAGTGTTGGGACCATGTTCTTTGCGAATAATCGAGATATTTTTGGAACTGGTATCGGTGACGGGTATTTTTATTCTAATACTTATGTATGTTTTGAAGATCGATAAGAAGATGTTTTTGATTAGCATCAGATTAAAAAGTTGATATAGTAAGTTACTAAAACCAAAAGGTCTAACCAAAGTGTCCCCGAAATTGGCAAGACAAATGGCTCAGGCTATTTACTGAGACTAGATGTGCAAATGAAATTAGTGAGGAACGAAACATTTCGGCACTATCGAGACTCAGACCAAATTAAAAACCAAGACATAGCGCTTATTTGGATGTAACCACGGCTACACATCAAGCTATACATTTCCAGTATAAGCTGACCTCGCATTTTACGGAATTCCTAAACAATGCAAGACCAACATAAACTGGAAAAATATAGCTTGATGTGTAGCCATGTGTACTTACAGTACTGGTAGAATCATGTTGGTGATAGGTATATTATTTATTGTACCTGTTTTGGAGACTCTTTTATTGTGATTAGTCAAAGAGGAAAACAGCGGCAGCTACGCAGTAGAAGTGAGCCGTCTACATACTTCATTATGGGATCAAAAGTTACAAGTACACCTTCTATCCACTCTTTAAACGTACTTTTCAAAATCTTTTGCAAGTATGTAGTAAGTACCTACCCATAGAGGCTTGAGTGAATTCTTAAAAATTAATGTTCTTTAAACTATCCACGACCAAATTGGCTTTACTAAAATACTTATAATATATACATTTATTTTTACTTATATAAAACTGTCTAAAACACAAAGCAACTTCTAATGAAAGCGTTCACATCACTATTTCACCGAGCGCGCCAATTAGCAGAGAGCCGCCCGCCCGCGCCATTCGCGCCGAGACAATTCTGCCGCCAAATAAAAATAAATTGTACGAAATATCGCCGAACGCGCCATCGAGCCCTCGCGCCACCCGGCGAGTTTATAAAATGCTGAACTTGGGCGAAATTGTATCAGTTAGCTACAGATAGAAATATTTGTGGATGTATTAGAGTTTTGTAAACTTTTTCGCCATGTTTTTCAGTGGCTAAATAGGAGCTCTCGCTTAGCTTTTTCAGTGAAGTTTGAGAAGATGAATAAATATGCATTATTTATTTACGTTTGTCGATTTTGGAAATAAAATTAAACATTACACGCAAATCCTTGTGACTTGTGAATTTTAGCCATTTTAGTTACAGCAGGATGCTTGTTTCTAGACTAGAAGTTGTGAATTAAAAGTTGTTAATATTAAAAACGAGTGTAATCTACCCTGAAGAGTTGCATAGTTAGTGTTTTAGTGTAAAACATAATGTAGCCAGAGTTCTATAATTCATGCAAAATGCACATTCTTTCAAAGGTATGCAACCCTCTACTCACAAATTACCTAGATAATTAACAATAATGTGTAAGTTAATATATTACCGATTTACTGCATTCAGAAATCTTTTCAATTTAAAACGAACGAACTAACTAAATAAATAAACTAAACAACTTGCTGTAAAGAATCCTCTCAAATACAAGAAACAAATAAATTCTGCACACTGCGAGTACCGGGCGCGCAGCAACAGGTGGTGGTGTGAGCAATGCCTCATTGCGAACACGGTACACCTGCGCGTTCGATACCACTCAGAGACCGATCCAAGTTTCTTGATACAAAGGAAAGTGCAGAAGGCCAATTAAATAAGAAAATCTCACATGAAAATGCACTTGTGCGATTTTTTTATTTATTACGCAGGCTGTGAAACGTGCTTAAATACAGTAATAGAAGGAAGAGAGCTGATAAATTAGTATAACGTTTGTGTTATGCCGCGCCGCCGCGCCGCTTTGAAATGCTACGCTGCTTTGCATAAGTTTTTACCTAGCGCAGGAGTCAGGGATTCACTTTGAACACATTTTTTATGCCCATTAAGAATTTATTGTAATTATACCTTCTAAAAAGTATTTTTAAGGCATGCAAGCATCATAAATTCATAGCTGAAAGTCATGAGCTTTATTGCCAGCTAGTGAAAAAACAATTTATAAAATTACTAGCGGACTCGACAGACGTTGTCCTATCAAAACATTGTCCAGCGGACAAAATTGTGAATCTAAACCATTCCCAGATCCCCTTGAACACACACAAAAAATTTCATCAAAATCGGTCCAGTCGTTTGAGAGAAGTTCAGTGACATACACACTCACAGAAGAATTATATATATAAAGATTAAATGTTTGTTTCCAAACTACATACTTTTTTACTAAAACCTCTACCAAGAATGCTTATCGAATTTCGACACGACGACGCCTGAGCACCCATTTTCCACATTTCCGGGAATCATGATCGAACTGGGTCTTCTGTTTAAGCTGTATATCATACTTATTGATATCGCTCCGTACCACTAAACTTTTCTTGAAACTATGAACGTGCTATACTTGTATGATTTGTTGATCAAAATTTATTTGTGCACTGTGCATTGAGAAATATTTTAGAAGAGGAAGAAGAACAAAATAAAATACGGAATGCTTGTGTCAATATAATAATGATTCTTGATTACTCGGTTTGAAAGGAAGTAAAAATTTAAATGGCGGCTGGTAAGTAGAGATTATTCATTATATTTATTTAAAGAATCGGGCTGTGGATTGAAGGATTTTTGAAGTGAAAACTTTTTTGAGATGGGAAAAAACAATTGAACTCGCAAAACCGTTACCGACACCTCATTTTTGTAAACGCGATTGTGATCTTTATTTATATTAAGTTACGGATCAATGTTCTATGCTACTTGCATAGAACATTGATCCGTTTTTACTTTAAAGGTATTGGAAGTTTTTTTTTTGTAAACGCTATTGTGCTCTTTATTTAGATAAGGTTACGGACTAATGTTCTATACAAGTATTTTTCTTCTACCAAGGCGATCTTGTTCAAGTTTTCACTTCTGTCGGCACCCCGGTGTGCCACAGTTTTTTTTTTTAAGATGTGTCTTCTTACTTCTCACTCTTGACCAACTTTATTTTTTTTTAATAATCATAGGCCATCAAAAAATTCGTCCGCATCGCTGTCAACAGGTAAAAAGGCTGGCAGCATTGCCACGTTGTATGGCAATGCTGATACTTTGGCCAAAAAATAGGCCAGCCCTCTGGTCACGTAAAGAGTCGACCAATCGCTTGGCGATGTCTCGAAAAACTAAGTAGGCACTTTATTTGAATCATAAAATATACAAAATATTTGTACGTTTTGCAAGCCAGAGATGAAGAACTAAATATGGTTCACGACTTCTATGTAATCATAGAAGTCATCTTTCTATGGAATCATCTGAATTTTATATGTCGAGTAGGTAGTAGAATTCCAATCGACTTTTGTTTGACACTTCTATTTGTTACAAATGTTTGAAAGGGTTCCCGGAATGCCGGGAAACAAGAGGTCAAGTCAACCCTCCCTTTACCCGTGTTGAAATAAAAATACGATTGTTACAAAAGGCCACCGGCCGTCACGTGCACCAACCATTGATACGCGAAACTTGCAAATGGCTTTCAGTTTTTAAAATATTAAATTAAGATACCTACTTACCTCAAGGTTCTTTTGGCGCGTGGGTAAAATCGGAACTAACGCTGCTATCTTGTTTTTTCAGTACAGACGCCAGCACATCAAGCTACCCGACACTGTAAAATTTTCCCAATCAACTTTGAACCTTATAATTCAGCGATAAAGTTGAAAATCTATTAAATAAATTTGACAGATTGTAGTAGCTTGATGTGCTGGCGTCTGTACATTTCACAAAACAATTGCACAAATATTTACCAATAGCGTCCCCTACCCACGTCATTGGAGCTTCAAAAGATACTTGTAGTAGTTCTAAGGCCAACTTTGTATAGGCATGTTTTACGCAAATAAATAAACTAGTTTTTTTTTCGTTTATTAAATTTTTTAACATTTTTTTTATTGTTTCTTAAAAAAATATTAAAATATACTTAAAAAATTGTGTTCCACCGGTATCGGGAATTATAGAAGAAACAAAAAATACAAAACTAAAAGAACTCCTTCAAAACTTAACCCTCCATTTCCGACAAACAAAACTTGACGATTAAAACTACGCTATTGATTAAAACTACGCTATTGATTAAAAATCTACTTGATAGCCGGGCTTTTATTTTAATACTCGATCTACAGAATTTCTTGGCTTAAACGCCACACAAAGTGTTTTCAAAGTTCGGTTTGCTAGGAAGACTAAAGCCAATATATCTAAAGCCCCTGCCAGTAGGTATTTAAAGGGGTGCGTAAACTAGCCAACAGAGTAGGAATAGAGGTAGGTATACTAGTAACTTTGGTTTCGGGCTTGCACTCAACGATGCATGCTTGCAAACTCACGGAAGGGTGGAGGGCATATTCCAGTGAACAATCTAGGGTGGTTGTTCAAGAGGACAAGGTTATTGGGAGTTAGTTGGGCATAATCACTAGATTTTTTCATTTGTTACACGTTTATTCTTGAAGATGAGAATCTGCCTTAAATGCTTAAGAGCGTTTATTCTGAAAGCGGGCAACGTCGCAAATAAATGTCAAAAATAAGAAATGTGGCCAACTAGCGAACTAGAATATTAATAATGAATTGCAATTATAACACTGAATTTAATGTTGTAACCATTTTAGGTGTAAAAAGGCATTTGGAAAGTTTCTAAATACTTTTTTTATATCTAAAACTAAATATTCGATGTTACGATACTAATGATTGCATTTCATAATCAATATTATAGTTCCCTAGTTAGCCACATTTCACATTTCCATACAGTAATATTGCCAAATTAATCAAAACAGGTAAATATTTGACAGCCATTTACGACGTTGCCAACTTTTAATATAATCCCCTCTTCACGGTTTTGGAAAAAGATGCCCAATGTATCTTTGAGTTTCCATTGCAAATGAGAAGTGGGCATGGAATGGATCAGAGATGGACGTAGAATTTGAAAGCTCTCCAATGCGGATTTTGTCACTAAAGTCTATTAGTACTCATGTGAATGTGCTCTGTCTGGAACCTCATGTAGGATGCGTCGTCAGGTGCTCCTTTCTTGAAGATAATTTAAAAGCTATTTGTTTGAATGCATTTTGAAATCTCTTGGTTGTTATACTCAAAGCCCATTCATTCAATTTGGTCGCATAGATATAAAGAAAAGAAAGAAAATGCGTTTATCACGCATGTTTGTATATCTCTCTCTCTGTTTTGCTCTTTGACTAATCACAACAGCTAGATTGATTTGACAGTTGGTTCAGGACTAAAACAAGAAATTATTTTAACTGACACCGTCCGTTGTTAGCCATCGCCCAACGTTAAAATTCATCAGTAGGTGATTTAAGAAGCGATCAGACTTGGTCGCATGGTCGCGTGGTCGGCCCGGTTCAGATGCGCGCAGCAATTGATCTATGATCGTTAGTCGAGACCGTCGCCGGGCGCCTCGACCCGCTAGATTCCAAGATATGGATGTAGGGTTCGCAGACACAAGGTTGTTTTTATTGGAAGCAGAAATTAAATTATTTCTGTATGGCCAAAACGTTGGTTTGGGATGGACCATGAGAGAAGCTTGAAAAGTGGTAAGTTTGTGAAGAAAGTGAAATGAAAATCACTGAAAGTTCTGCCAAGTAGAGTAAATGTTTTAGGGTAGGTACTCAAAACTCACATGCTTGACTGCATAGATAACATTTCATCTCTTTGTGAAGAAGCTCACGAAAGCTTTAAAAGCCCAAGTGCACACAATCTCTCAATCTTACAGATTCATGGCACGTTTGCCAGTACTTACCAGTTTCATGGATCCTTCTAAAGCATTGATAGCGAGAAAAATATAAAAAAATATTCTTCGACTTAACGACATCGCCAACCCTATTGGTCCCTAAGATTCCCGCCGACACTTGATCCACGATCCACACGCCGCGCTACTGACAACGACGCCAAAACACTATATCTATACATAATACATATATATAGATATACAGCCGCCGATCGACGATCCGAACCGGGCCTGCACTGCGCGTGGGGCGGTGAACGAGCGCCTTCGGTAAATAGCCCGCCGGCAAACGAATAGTAATTACGTAGCCGGTGGTAGCCGGGCTATGTTGGCGTAAAGCCGGGCTATCTCGGGCTATCGAGCGTGACGTCAGTGACGTGTGCTCTACTGATGTGGGGGTTGTCATGATTTAGGATAGACTTTTTAAATCGATATTTTTGGCTCCACGGCTGCAATATAGCCTCAAACGTTGAAGGGTTACAGTTGATGAAAAAAATATATACCTGCATACATACATAAACTCACGCCTTATTCCCAGTGGGGTAGGCAGAAACTACAGAACGCCACCTGCTACGATCCTTACATACTCCCTTTGCCTCGTTTACGTTCTCATACACGCACGCCGCCGCCGGTTGTGAGTACTACGCACCTGGCCTTTCTGAAGAATATCACCAATAAGGTAAGTATAAGTCCTCCTAGGGCGTCCCCGCCCGACCTTTCCCTTCACATCTGCCTTGTAAATATATTTTGTTAGTCGCCTAAATAAAATATAGTGCAAGTAAAATAGATTCTGGTCCTACTAAATCGATTTCCGTAGTTAATTAATTCTCGATCCCTCTCGTATACAGAAACACGAATCAATGTATCTTGTGTTGTAAAGACTGTAGACCAATAGCACTAAGTTGTATTGGAGAATGGAGATGAGAATATCCCGAATTCCCGATATCCCGACTCGAACTATGCTAAGGAAGTAAGGAATATAGAATATATTTATGAGGCCTTCTTAGGCGCGTTCATTGAGGCTGCGGCCAGCCCGCCGGTTGAACGCGTCCCAGAGGGTCATGGCCATCCGGCTGGCCCGAGGATACCGCACGGTCTCCTGCGAGGCGGCGAGCCTCCTTTCCGGATTACCGCCATGGGATCTGGAGGCAAAGGTCCTCGCGCACGTCTGGGAGTGTCGCGAGGAGGCAAAACGCCGGGGCTTAACTCCGATGCCGCAAGAAATTGCGGCACAGCGGACAGAGCTCCGGCGGGATCTCATGGCGTCATGGAGGGTGCGATTGTCGCAACCCCGCGCTGGGCACGCCACAATCGCGGCGATAAGACCCCTCTTTGAGGAGTGGCTGGAGAGACGCCACGGCGTTCTCACCTTCCGCCTAACGCAGGTCCTCACCGGACACGGCTGCTTCGGGAGGTTCCTGTTCAGGATAAGGCGGGAGGAAACACCCGGGTGTCACCATTGTGTGGATCGGCCTGAGGACACGGTGGAGCATACGGTGGAGGTCTGCCCAGCTTGGGCAGAGCAACGCCGTGTCCTCGTAGAGGCGATCGGCGGCGGTGATCTCTCGCGTCCGGCCCTGGTTCAGGCCATGGTACGGAGCGAGACGAAATGGCAGGCCGTCACCTCCTTCTGCGAAGCGGTAATGCTCGCGAAGGAGGAGGCGGAACGCGTGAGGGAGAGGCAAACTTCGCGCCCTCACGCCCCAAACCGCCGCAATAGGAGGAGACGCTCGGGGCGGGAATCGCGAGCCGATTTCCGGCCACCGTAGGCGCGGGCTTGCGGACGGTGAGCAGTGGGTAGCTCGCCGTCCGATAAGGACCAAGCCCGGGTCGACGGCGCGTCGTGTTCCACGCGCGCCTCAAAGAGATGTCAGCAGAATTGACGGGGTCCGCTAGGGCCAGTGCCTGCCGGGGGTTCGAAGAAAACCGATAGGGAAATCGTGGCCCCCGGCAACAGGGCAACCGAAGGAACACGGGTGGGTTTTAGGCAGTAGGAGTCTGACACGCCCTCCCGCTCCACCCAGAGCGGGAGAAGTTATTTGATAATTTCCCACCCAGAAAAAAAAAAAAAAAAAGGCCTTCTTAGGCCGAATTTCACCAATTACTCAACGCAATCAGCACATATAAATCGCGTCCAAGAGCTGTCATCAGTGTCAAAATTGTTGGGGAATATTTAAGAGAAGAGATCCGAAAAGTTGGCAACGTACCAAATAGCTGTCAATATTTACCTGTTTTGATTAATTTTGCAATATTACTGTATGGAAATAAGAAATTATAGCTAGCTAGTGAACTAGATAATGAATTGCAATTATAACACTGAATTTGATATTTTAGGTGTAAAAAAGGAATTTGGAGAGTTTCCAAATACTTTTTTTACATCTAAAACTAAACATTCGGTGTTACGATATTAATTATTGCATTTCGTAATCAATACTTTAGTTCATTAATTAGCCACATTTCTTATTTCCATACAGTAATATTGCTAAATTACTCAAAACAGGTAAATATTTGACAGCTATTTCTGACGTTGCCAACTTTTAGGACAAACCCTCTTAACGCGGTACTTCACCAAATCACCAAAGAAACTAAGTGCTGATCGCGTTTAGTTTCTTTGGTGATTTGGTGAAATTCGCACTTAGTGTTAATCTTTAACTCACCCTATTCAAGACTGGTGACTTATTATTTCGTGCCACATGGCCAAATAAAGTAATGGAGCACGAACATATTTCGTTGACGTAAGCCGATGCACGAGAGGGTCCCAAAATTAAATAAAAGTCTTACCGATTGCCATCCACTCGATCATAGTAGACGTTTGGTGTTGTGGGGGATACGCGTATTATACTATCCCTCTGTACTCTGTATAATGCACAATGTCAACAATCACTAGGAGATATACGGTTAAAATATGTGGGCGTTAACGAATACAAAACTTTGACTGGTTTTTGGATACTTGCTTGACAATGATGTCTTGAATTCTTAATACTTGGGGTAACAGATTTTGATGGTTAAACTTACACTAGCGTCAGTTAGTAAATGTTTTTTTTGGAAGGTGACTTTTGCGTGACGTCAAAGTCAAAGTGATTGCTAGAAACACGGTACGGCAGCTAAAGGGTTAGTAGTAAATGTATCACTTTCGGATCTAAAAGAGGTAAATAATTTCTTGTGACAGATCGTTTTTTTATAACATAGCACAAGTATAAATATTCGATTAGGTACGAAATAGCTATGTAAGGTTTTCCACAAAATACTTAGGTATTTACCAAAATTTATGTTGAAATCAAACAAAGTATTTCTCAAACTGTTTTACCCTCTCAAAATAAATCAGTCCCGTCTCAACCGCAGAGTGCTCGTATGTTTTCAAAGTGAGGGTCCTAAAAGACCTCTTAACTGTTAGCGACCCGCAGCTCTCGATTGTCGCCTGGCCCCAGTTTGTTTGCTCTGGGACACTTTCATCTAGTTTGCAGACACAGTCGGGACACTACGGTAATTCGCTGTTGGATTGTTTGATAAAATGGTGTTTAATTTTGACTTGTGCTTTTAAAATTACTGTTTTATTTTGAAGTTCTTGTAGAACACAGGAACACTAGATTTATTTTGACGATTTGCAAGCTCAGACCAAAAAAAAAACAACCGACTTCCAAAAAAAAACACTACAAAATGAAAAATAACTTTAATTTCGGAAGTCGGTGTCTTTGGTTTTGGATTTTCGTTTTTTGCCACCGAATTCCGAAATTAAAGTTATTTTTCACTTTGTAGTGTTTTTTTTGGAAGTCGGTTGTTTTTGTTTTGTAAAAAGTTTTTATTTTTCACTTTTTAGTTGTGGTATTTACCCCACACAAATTCGAATACCACTACTTGTTATGTAAATAACAGTAAGAGAAACTTAACATATCATCCACATACTAAGTAGGAAAAAAAATCGTATTATTGAAGCTAACTCAAAAACTACCCAAGCAAAGTTAATAAAATTTATATGGGACTACACGGAAAGCACCAGCTTTCAAATAAAAAAAGAATCATCAAAATCGGTTCACCCAGTCGAAAGTTCTGAGGTAACAAACATTAAAAAAAAACAGTCCAATTGAGAACCTCCTCCTTTTTTTGAAGCCGGTTAATAAAAAACCAAGACAACGCTGCAAACAATACAGTGAAGCATGCCAAAACTACACCTCCGCTCTGTGCATACACGCTCACACGCACACATTTACAACCATTTACAATAAAACTACACCTCACTAAGTGCACACATGTTTACGAAACCAGCTACACATCACTGTTGACAGCGCTATGTCTTGGTTTTTTATTTGGTCTGAGTTTGCAAGAAGAATAGTGTTGTTATTTGAGCTATTGGACAACAAACTCTTACTACGCGTTCAAAACGGGTCTACTGACGTCCCTGAGCTGGTGGCCAGGATTGGACTTCGTGTCCCGTCTGTGTTTCTTCGGAGACCTCATCTCCTTCATGTACCTATTGTGAAAACTATCTATAGGCAAAATACATATATTTTAAGAGCATGTCGAATGTTTAATAAGGCGTGCCGGAATGTTGACCTTGATTTATTTACGAATAGTGTCCAGAAATTAAAAAAAATGTTAAGTAACTTTTTCTTTGAGGAGTAACATTGTTGCGTAATGTATTTTATCTTTGTTTATTCTCTTCAGTTGTTTCTATGTTTTACTCTCACGCTGTTTGTACCGTTTTGTCAATTTTATACTAAGTTTATATGAGTGGAAACTTGTAATTGGCCTTCTTCTACATATTACTTCTGACTACTCGAATGTACTAGCTGTAAGTTTTCTTAAAATTAATAAAATAAAATAAAAATAAAATAAAAGCTGTCAGTGTCAATATTCAACAATTTTGACACTGAAGACAGCTCTTGAACGCGGTTTAGATGTGTTGATTGCGTTGAGTAATTGGTGAAATTCGGCCTAAGAAGGCCTCATGAATATATTCTATATTCCTTACTTCCTTAGCATAGTTCGGGTCGGGATGTCGGGAATTCGGGATATTCTCATCTCCATTCTCCAATACAACTTAGTGCTATTGGTCTACAGTCTTTACAACACAAGATACATTGACTCGTGTTTCTGTATACGAGAGGGATCGAGAACTAATTAACTACGGAAATCGATTTAGTAGGACCGGAATATATTTTACTTGCACTATATTTTATTTAGGCGACTAACAAAATATGTTTACAAGGCAGATGTGAAGGGAAAGGCCGGGCGGGGACGCCCTAGGAGGACTTATACTGACTTTATTGGTGATAATCTTCAGAAAGGCCAGGTGCGTAGTACTCGCACCCGGCGGCAGCGTGCGTGTATGAGAACGTAAACGAGGCAAAAAACGCGTTCAAAAGCTGTCAGTGTCAATATTCAACAATTTTGACACTGATGACAGCTCTTGAACGCGGTTTAGATGTGTTGATCGCGTTCAGTATCTTTGGTGAAATTTAACCTCAAAGTAGTGATGGTAAAATGGATAGAATGAGTAAGAACAGCTGTCAAATAAGTTTGAACTGAAAAACCAATCAAGTTTCACAGACGAACAAGTAAACACTGCCACACTCTCTAGTAGAACAATTTCTATGAAGACTTTATTTACTTATTTATTTATCTTTACTAATAATATTATAAAGACGAAAGATTTGTATTTTTGTATGAAACGAATAAACTTAAAAACTACGGGACCGATTTGAAAAATTCTTTCAGTAATGGATAGCTACATTATCAGCGAGTAACATAGGCTATATTTTATCCCCGTACTCTCACGGGAACGGGAACTACGCGGGTGAAACCGCGTGACGTCCGTTAGTTCATTATAAGGTAGCTTCACAGCTGACGGTAAACAGTAGTACAGTAGTTATTATTCTAAACATTACGCCAATTACGAAGTACACAGAAAAATATGAAATACAGAGAGTGACACAATTATTAATATTTATAGTGTATGCGGGCGTGTATCTGTGCGCTGTAGGTGTTGTAAATGTGTGTGAAGGTGTGTGTATGGCTGTGTACGTATGACTAAACCATAGTATAAAGAGAGGTAGTAAGCTATCTTCATACAAACGCACCGCGCGCGACTTGTATGTGTGGGGCCATAGTATCTATGCGTCGCCGCACGCACACTTAACATAATCTCGACCCGTTTCTCAGATTTTGTTAAGTGTGCGTGCAGCGACGCTCCCACTCACAGAGAGGAGGCCTGTGTCCCAGCAGTGGGAACATGTATAGGCTGATGATGATGATGATGATGAGAATTATGGAAATAAGCAAGTCTCGAAATCTCAAATGAATAGTAAAGTATTTTCAACAAAAACCAAGACTGAAACAACGACTGGACACAAAACCATTTAAATTCGCGATTATCACGCAGAGAGAATTAATATACAGCGATGCGGACGAATTTTTTGATGCCCTATCTTTATTCCCCCCCCCCCTTTTCTATATACTTACTTGTACATATTATTATTTTAAGTCTGATAGTTTTTAAATAATGTAAATACGTGTGTGTAAATAATAAATGCCCATATATTTAAAAAAAAATATGTAATAGTAATCTTAAATTAAACTTTAAATCATTTGTCTGAATAAAATATACATGTAACTTAGATGTTGTATTTAAATATTTTTAGGCCTCGAATATAACCTCAAACTAAACTAAAAATCACGATTTCCACACAAATTCCCTTTCCACACCACAAGCCCTACTACGGAACCGGGACTCTCAAAATAGTTACATCACTAACGCCCCATTAAAATCAGGACACCACTATTTGCGGCCGACCGGGCCAACCCCTCGCCTGCCACCGGTTTGTGTATGCGTCGAAAATGTCCGGCGATCGGCCGGCTGACGGACAACGGACGATCGTAATGACATAAGTACGCTTGATGGGATTAGCAGTAATTGACAAAAGGGCTGGGCAAGTGGTGTAGGATGCTCTTCTTGTGCATAGGTGAGTAGTGTTAGATAGAGGTGTAGTAGTTAGATGATTACAGATTACTTAGAGACACAAGACTCAGTAGTAAGTATAGAAATTTACGAGAATAAAAGGGTCTTTTACTATTTTAATGACACACGAATCATTACAGTCATCAAATCAGAAAAAAGAGGGGGTGTATTTATGACCACACGATAGAAATGAAAACTTAAATGAGCCGAGTAAACCTACGCGATTAAGCGCAAAGTATAATGCAAGCATCGCTGACCGGCTGGAGCCGATTCGAGTATACCCGATTCAGCGTCACCGAACCGAGCGTGACGGTTCAGTTTCTTTCACGACTGTTCAGAAAGAACGCAGTGTGCCTAAAGAACTTAAAAACACTTTTTAAAACTACGAAGCTTCGACAAAAAACTGTCGATATCAATAGATACAGTTGTGTCTATGCGTATGTAAGGCAATTAATCTGAAGCCTCGCTCCCTAAACTTTAATATCTGCAACACCGAGACCCAATGAGGGGTAAACGTTACTACAAATCCCTATTATCGGGTCGCCGTTCGCCGGACCGTGGCACCGCGCCGTCGTATTTTACGAGCCTAAGATAAGTGATGGGGTGGCTGAATCCGTTCCATCCGTAACCGGGCCCACACATCTCCCGACGCCGCCGTCCCAACACGTCCGCTAGATGCTATTGTGCCCGACGGTACCCGACATATCACACGCCCGGAACGTATGTCCGATCTGAAATATTAAAACTTCCTTCTGTCAAATTGTTCGTGCTAGCGTCTCGAGACGCGGAGATGAAATCGTACTGAATGAGCATATAATATGCAGCGAGTTTCGTGGAAATGTGGGGAATTGTAGACAATGGAATTGAGGAATTGAAAGAAGAATACGGTGGTGAAAATTTAATTTGTATCAGTGCAGAATTTGATGAACTCATCATCTGCAAAATATTTCAGGGTTTTATCAGTTTATTCAAAACAATAAAATAGCTCAAAGAAATTCTCATGAACATATTCGTTTAAGTAATAATATCTTTATGTACCAGGCTACCATAGGTCGCTCGAAACCTTCTATGAATACTTCAAAAATCTCAGCGTCATAAGCACCTACTCAGACTGCCATTTATAAAAATTCAAAGTAAAGTCACATTCAGAATCTCAGGGTGCACCGAAATCGTGCAGAAAGCACTCATAAGTGACCCTCATAAAGTATCGGGTCCCTTCCATTGTGGAGAGACGATTTTTACCTGTCAAGTGTCACTGTGACCCGGATTAGCAGTGGAGGGTTGAATGAGTGCGACCCGGCTTGAGAACTTGATGCCTAGATACGGTTAAATTATAAATCTTTTTTGGGTTTCGCCCGAGTTTGGAGGCGAAGAATAACAAATTGAAACTTGGAAGTGCGAAAGATAAGTTGCCAAAATTAGTCAAAAGATAAACAATATTCGAGGGCACCATGCTGTCTATCAGTGCCAATGACACAGTCATAATTGATGTGTTCTATTTTATTACTTTTATGAATTCCTGATAAGAACACAGTTTGTTAAAATACGATCTTTTTACCGATTTGACTTCAGCAGATTTCATGCAGAATTCTGAAATTTTTATGGGAGCAGCATACTAATTAAACACTCTCCGTCCCTAATAAACACCTACAACAATACCAGGCGTCCATACATCACATGAAAACTAGCACCACCATTTAGAATTTCCTACCTCTCCCAATAATAATACGCATGGGTACCAGGCTTTCATACAAAGGGTGGCGTTTGCCTATACTTCTACAGGATATACATTACGTAAAGCTCCCGCATCATGCCGACCGCATGCCCGAGGCAAGTTCGGAGCCGTAAAAATATAACCGACGCCGACGTATTGTTGACTGTGGGATATATTGCGGTTACGTTTATGGTGTCCCGGTGTTACTGTGGTTCGTGCTTTGTATTTTTATGGGAACTTAGTTGGCTACTGCAAAAAGTCCGGAAAATTTTACTTATGTTCAAAAATTTCACAAACTTGAAGAAACTTACATTTTAGTCTGCCTACTTTAAACAAGCAATAAAAAATATTTAAGAACAAGTAAATCATAAACAGTCTTATTTATAAACATTGTGCATTACTTATTTATCCTAGAAATAACATGCGCCGCATACTATGCACATTATAACCGACTTTAAAATAACTAGTATTCCTGGAACTGTTACATTTTATAAACTGCGGAAAATATTTGGTATTTATTACATAGTAAAACAAAGCTTCCGTTGAAAAACTAACACCTGCTAAATATTAAAAATTTATCGGAAATACCAGTGTCAAATAAGAATAAATTCAAACGAAGAAAACACAGAAATTAGGGCAGACCAAAAATAGTTCGATAAAATATTAATAATATTACTTATTTTATTATTCAAACCCCGACAAGCAACATTAACAAAAAGGCTGTATTACAATTTCCCGAAACAAAAAAATAAATAAAACCCCTACTACTAAGGAGGAAAAACACTAAAGACGAAGACAGCCACAATTAACAAAGACGGGAAAACTGGTAAGCGGGAGCAAACGAGAACGTGACGTAATAAAAGAACATAAAAACTACCAGGGGACCAAGGATGGGAGGGGGTTGGACGCTCAGGGCGTAAACAGCCGGGACCATCCGGCGAGTGAAGCATCCCTAGGGTTGGCGCGATATCGGGAATGGCGGATAAGCGAGAAGTTTTAACTAAATTAGTGGCCACGGGAGTTATAGTGTGATTATGAGACTTTTTTTTCTTTTGATTGGGAAATTATCAAATAACTTCTCCCGCTCTGGGCGGAGCGAGAGGGCGTGTCAGACTCTTACTGACTAAAACCCACCCGTGGTCCATCAGTTGCCATGTTGCCAGGGGCCACGGTATCCCTTTAGGACTTTCCCGCGACCCCGGCAGGCGTCGGCCCTAGCGGACCCCGTCAGTTCTGCTGACATCTCTTTGAGGCGCGCGTGGAACACAATGCGCCGCCGACCCAGGCCTGAGTCTGTAATTAGCTACAAACTCTAGGTCGGGCACTGAATTAGAATTGAAGGAGTCACGAAGTCGTCTGCGATTCCTTCTGCGCTCCAAACGCTCTTCTGTGAGAGCATCTTCCACCAAAAACATACGTGATTCAATTTCGCTACAATTTTATATAAGGCACATTCACTTTAACACTTTAAAAACAAATATAAAACTCAAGATAATTGTAATAATTAAGTAAATTCGATACTTCATCATCAGCCTATAATGTTCCCACTGCTGGGACACAGGCCTCCTCTGTGAGAGGGAGTGGGCCATAATCCACCACGCGGGCCCAGTGCGGGTTGGTAGATGTCACATGTCTTCGAATTTTCGGTTCTAGGACATGCCGGTTTCCTCACGATGTTTTCCTTCACCGTTTTGAGAGCAGTGGTGATGAAATAATTTACATAAAGTAAAGCGCCTGTCTGGGTACGTACCTACGACGTACAACTCGTAAGTCGCGGCCGTTAATTCGATACTTACGATACTCAAAAGGTAGCTGTCTTGCTGTCGTGAATTTTGACATTAAATTCACGATCTATCTCTTGTCAAACTCAAACTCTCGGTCGGACTTTTCTCGTTCAGAGTTGGGTTACGATACAACAAACGTCAAAATGAAGTTCGAATCCGAACCGACCGAACGATATAAAATGAAGTTCGTAGTAGGAAACGTCCGAATATTCGGCCCGATAGTTCGAATTTATCACTTCGGAGTAGACCCCCTGGTCCTTATCGGACGGCGAGCTACCCATTGCTCACCGTCCGCAAGGTGATTATGAGACTAACGGAAAGTCTGCTGGATCTCATAATATCAGTTGCTACCTCTAAAGATGGTTAAATATTTTCACAAATCATTCTCCTACCCTTATCCTAATTTATTTGTGGTCGGCCCAACATGTCCCTTTCTTCCATACGTCTCTATTTGTCGTCATCTCGGTTTTCACCCCCTTTCTACCCACATCATCTTTCACAGAGTCCATGCATTGTTTATTTAGTCTGCCCCTACTCTATTTAAGCCATCGACAATCATATTCTAAACTTTCTTCACGACATTTTATTTTCACAATAAATAGATAGTACCTATAGTCAAGTAAGAAATAAATTACGTTCTTTCGCTACTTACATTACCAATTTTTATCGCATTGCATGGAGTATCGCATCGCATCGCATCATGGAAGTCCACTTTCCGTCTGAGCTTTCCTCAGTTTTCGTTCAGCACTTCAATCAATCTTTGAATCTACTAACAACTGCCAAATAAATGACGTCTAAACGTCAACTATAAACAATGGTGCCGATTCCCTTGTTCACAAACTAAACTAAATTTAAGTTCATTGCATCTTTTTCTTTCTATTTCATTAAGAAAAGGACAGAAGATGAATTTTAGTTTAGTTCTGTCAAATTACTCAGCGCCTGTCACTACTCCATACAAGTTTAGACGTGATTAAAAACTTGCCCACTAAAATTACGTCAATTTACGTCAAGCGCTGGTTAATTTGACAGGACTAAACTAAAATTTATCTTCTGTCCTTTTCTTAATTAATAATAATAATAATAATAACCCCACCGCCGTATCTCTACGTTGACGTCGTGGTGGGGCTTGCGCGCTCCGAACTCTAGGCCTGTGCCGGTACAGTTTACAAAAAGAGATACGAAAACCCGCAGGGCAGCATGTGGCGAGCTGTTGGGCAGTAGCGACCCCACGGACCCTATCTCCCGGGAGAAGTCTTGTTCCTCACCTCTGGCTTGCCTTTATTGGCCGGCTGGAGTGAACACTGACGAGGAACGGCGCTCCCGCCTCATTCTTGCCTTAATTGGCCGGCTTGAGTGGAGATTCGCAAGAGCAAACGTGCTCGGAGGAAGGAAGTATTTCAGTAAGTGCTCGTAGGGATCTTGACCATCTTCCGGGCTCTGGGATTGTTCTGAAAGCCGTGGAATACCTCTCCACTCCTCAAGCACCTCAGGACATGTTGCCTCCTTGTTGCTACGTCACTATGTGCTAGCGACCGTTTCTGGGGGCCCATTATTGAGTGTGCGAGTCACCCCCTGCCATTTTATCCGTGTAAATATAAAACATTGATCAGGCAGGGGCTATAGTCTTACCATAGTTCCAGGTAACCAGTCCACTTTAGCTACCCAAACCCATAATCCAATGTTTTGTTTCCATGTACTGCAATAGTCCTACACCAACCGGGGGTTGTCCTTTGGTGCACTTGTATAGTGCATACAGGGATAATCGTCGGTTGGTGCCTCATTTCTTTAATAGCGTCTAACGGGCCTCTACGAGTTGGCTTCGGCCCCTCGTACGCCTTCCAAAGGACCGGGATCCATGGTCCCGAGAATAGTTAAAAACTAAAAATAATAATAATAATAACCCCACCGCCGTATCTCTACGTTGACGTCGTGGTGGGGCTTGCGCGCTCCGAATTCTGGGTCTGTGCCGGTAGTTTATTTTGCCGGAACAGGTCTAGGATGAGGAGCCAGACCAAGAGAGATACAAAAACCCGCAGGGCAGCATGTGGCGAGCTGTTGGGCAGTAGCGACCCCACGGACCCTATCTCCCCGGAGAAATCTTGTTCCTCACCTCTGGCTTGCCTTAATTGGCCGGTTGGAGTGAGCACTGACGAGGAACAGAGCTCCCACCTCATTCTCGCCTTTATTGGCCGGCTTGAGTGGAGATTCGCAAGAGCAAACGTGCTCGGAGGAAGGAAGTATTTCAGTAAGTGCTCGTAGGGATCTTGACCATCTTCCGGGCTCTGGGATTGTTCTGAAAGCCGTGGAATACCTCTCGACTCCTCAAGCACCTCAAAACATGTTGCCCCTTTGTTGCTACGACACTTTGTGCTAGCGACCGTTTTCGGGGGCCCATTAATGAGTGTGCAAGTCACCCCCTGCCATTTTATCCGTGTGCATATAAAACATTGATCAGGCAGGGGCCATAGTCCTTCCATAGTTTCAGGTGACCAGTCCACTTTAGCCACCCAAACCCATAGTCCAATATCTTTGTTTCCTTAATTATAATAGTCCTACACCAACCGGGGGTTGTCCTTGGCTGCACTTGCATAGTACGAACAGGGATAATCGTCGGTTGGTACCTCATTTCATTAAAAACGTCTAAGGGGCCTCTGCGAGTTGGCTTCGGCCCCTCGTACGCCTTCCAAAGGTCCGGGACCCCTGGGTTCCGAGAAATGTCAAAGACGTATAATAATAATAATTTTATTTCGAGCAACAAGACTCATAGTGTTAGTAACAATATACTTACAAACTATGTTAGTAATACACGTATGAAGACAAAAATAAAACCAAAAACAGAAAAGAGATTGTGACGTCACTGCTGCAAGGTGACAGGCCCAGCCGAAACCTTGCAGCAGTGGTTCACAAACGCACAATCAAGCCTGCTCGCTATCATAGAGAGGATGCTGTTGGCGCTGCCCCGCACCCCACGGACCAAGGATGCGCACCGCTTCCGCATCACCGTGTAGAAACAGTCTACATGAGCGTCAGCGAACATCCCTGATGCGCTGCAGTATCGGGGCAACCCCATCAACATCCTGTAGGCATTGTTGAATTGGACTCGTAGGGCGCTGTACTGTCTTTGAGTATAGTTAGCCCACAGGGCGCTCGAATAAAAACAGGTGCAATATGCTCTGAAAATAGTATTTTTTACTTCCTTCGAGCATCGTGCAAACCTGCGAGCTATCATGTTCGCTCTAACAGACAACGCCCTACGTTCCCGCTCTATGTCTGAATCGTCTTTTAGGTCAGAGGTCACCAGATGCCAAAGGTATTTGAAGGTGTCAACCCTGTTTAGCGGTACATTATTTAACTTGATGCCAGGGATACTATCTGGACATTTACCCCTGGCCCGAAAAACCATACACTCACTTTTCTTGGTGTTATAGAGAAGACCATGACTGAGAGCATATTTCTCACAAATGCCGAGCAGCTTAGACAGGCCACAGACCGAGGCGCTCAGCAGCACCATATCGTCCGCATAGCTAATGTTGTTTACACAAACTCCACCAACATGACATCCGACATGCGTGCTGCTCAGCCCCTCGATAAGTGCGTTTACATAAAGGTTGAAGAGCGTTGGTGATGTCAACCCCCCCTGCCTCACCCCGCACTCCAACCTGTATGGTTCAGACAGCATCCCCGACCATCGAACTACGTTGACCTGGTTCCCGTACCAATATTTAAGTATACGAATGCATTCGCTTGGCAGGGATGTGTCGTTAAGTTTATCCCAAAGGATATCATAGGAAACCAGGTCAAACGCTTTCGTAAGGTCGAGGAAGCAAGCATAGACTGGTGTTTTGCGATCAGTATAGTACTTGACAGTCTGCTTCAAACACAGAATAGCTGTCTCAGTGGAGAGTCCCGATTTAAAACCGAATTGATTGTCATGTAACTCGAGACAGCCACTCATTAGTGTGTTAAGAAGACTGTCAAGTACCTTAGACAGAATTGTAGCCAGAGAGATGGGTCTATAGTTGTTGACGTCGCTTATATCACCAGTATTACTTTTCACGATCGGTACCACCACGGTCTGCATCATAGCTGGAGGTAGATATGAATGTCCTAGACATAGGGAGTAAAACATAGCCAGAACCCTTGGCAGATGGACACCAGCATTTTTAAGATGCTCGATACTCAAGTCATCGCGGCCAGGAGACTTGCCTCGAATCATAGTCGCGATAACCTTTCTAACATCTTTGGCCGTAAACCTGACACTGAGCTCCTGCCCCCGAGTCACACCTTCAGGTCCCGACCGTGATGGTCCCAATGGTGAAGTTACCATGAAATGGCTTTTGAACATTTCAGCTATGTTTTTTGGATCAGTAATGCCACCAACGCTCACAGGCAAGCCCGGCTTTCTGTTTACTTTATTAGTAGACTTCCAAAAACTCCGAAAATCATGTTTGGCGTGATGCGTTGCCAGAATGTCCATTCTAAGTTGCTCACTGTTATTTTGACACCACTTTAAACGGCTTTTAAAGATTTTACGGCTTTCTTGCATCTTCATTAAATAGAAAGAAAAAGATGCACTGAACTTAAATTTAGTTTAGTTTGTGAACAAGGGAATCGGCACCAGTATCATCACAATGTCTTGTTTTAATATTTTTTTTTACTTGGCACCTTATAGCTATTACATGTATTTCGTCATTATTTAATCGTGCTTTTGGATACTTTGTTACGTCTTTTGTGTGCACCAAATAAACGATACATTTATCTACCTAATATCAAAGATATCATCCTTCATGATGATTACAATATTTTTAAATTTTCACCCATTAAAAAAGGTAAAAAAAACTGCCTTTTTTCAATATCGAACTGCGCCACCCCTGACCGGGGGACTGACAATAGTCCGCCGCGCGCCCGCCGTCCCGATACTCTGACGTTTAACAGCGCGGCAAAACGTCAGATATACACACTCCAGTAGGTTTAACGGTTTATATTCACTCTGTCACTGAAACTAAAGCATTTTTAATGGTTTTCAATCGCTATTAGTCGATTAATCAGTGTCTGGGATGCATTTTGCAGTAACAGTAGTGATTTATTTGATCCACGGAAGCACATTAAAGTACCATAGACACTTGGAAAATGGATTTATTAATATCATTAAACCAATCCGTGGTCATATGATTCCGTATTCAAATATTCACACCCTATTTGCAGCAGAAGGATTTTGTCCAAAGAATGAGCAGCAAGTCGACGTGTTCCGTTTGCTTAAATTAACATGCAGGGTCAAAATTAAATTAGCTTGCAGACGTGATGGGTTTCAAGAGTATCAACAACACAATACTATCATCTATGAATCCATCTTCTATTCGGATGATGTTCAGAAGTGGCAGCGGGCATGTGTAGTCGTAGACTAGCACATGATCGCAATGTAACTTCATTTCATTAAAGCAAATTTGAAGTGAATACTTCTTCAAGCGCGTTGGGCATTAAATAGCCTCCACGAGAAGCGATACCAAATTTACCATCGCGGACTGGCGGTAAACCACTTTTCAACCTTATTTATTAAGACATAAGGGTGAAAACTGGTTCACCGCAAATGTCCGTGGTTGTACAGGACATTCTTTTAAGTAGGTACCCCTCCTTCACCCCCTTGGTGATTGGACTTTCACCACAGTATGAGCTATTCTTTTGCTTATATAAATCCTCTATAAAAGCTTCTGAAACAATTAGCTTATTACCAAAATTATTATAACAGCCAGTGGTGCCGATTCCCTTGTTCACAAACTAAACTAAATTTAAGTTCAGTGCATCTTTTTCTTTCTATTTCATTAAGAAAAGGACAGAAGATAAATTTCAGTTTAGTCCTGTCAAATTAATCAGCGAGCGCTTGACGTAAATTGACGTAATTTTAGTCGGCAAGTTTTTAATCACGTCTAAACTTGTATGGAGTAGTGACAGGCGCTTATTAATTTGACAGGACTAAACTAAAATTTATCCTCTGTCCTTTTCTTAATGAAATAGAAAGAAAAAGATGCACTGAACTTAAATTTAGTTTAGTTTGTGAACAAGGGAATCGGCACCATTGTCATAGTAACCATAATATCATCCAAATGAGTGTTATAATGTTGTACAAAATTTCATTATGCAAAACGTTTCAACGTTTAAGCGGGGGACAGCAGCACCCGCTGCACGCATGTGTGTGATGTGCTGCTGCAGGCGACATTCATACATGCAGTTGTACTTAATTTCGTGGGATTTTTTAAATTCTTGATTTTGAATTACAAACACCCAATAGTTGCAGAAACTTTTATAGAGGATTCATATCATGGGTGTTGGAATAATTAGGTATTACAACACTCATGTGGTACTATTTATTATCTACTATAAACCCACATTCGTGTTTTAATACCCCTTATTATACAACAGTTGCATATCAACAGTATAAATAACTATTATGCTAATACTATAGATAAATTGACTGCCTCGTTGGTCTAGTGGTCGCAAGCGCTACTGCTGAGCATGAGGTCCTGAGTTCGATTCCCGGGTCGGGCAAAGTGTTATTTTGTTTTGAAGTGAAAACTTCTTTAGCATCGTTGTGAATTGAAAGTCGATGAAACGAAAAAGCGACAGTAAAAAGAGACAGACACAATTCATAAGATTTAACGTGGGAGAAAATGAGATAGGAAGCATTATACAGTGTTTCTTATGTTCGTGGTTCTCTTTGTGCTCTGCTTCGTACCCCCTCCACTCGTGTTTACCAAGGCATAGTGGGAGTTTACTTGGGCCTCAGCGTTGTACGTGTTAATACGTTTTTTGAAGGTTTCACTTCTACCACGTGTGAATTGCACACGTTTTTTTTTTTCTATCTGAAATTACCTAATACCAGCCGGGAGTCTGGATTTGAGCCCGGTTGATGGCATTAGGCTCGCCCCCTATTACATGGGATTTAAACATAACTGGAGAAATGTGGGTGTACCTGCTACAGGGACACCTCTGTCCAATCCTTCGGGGAAATAAGGCATGATGTGTTATGTGTTAGATAAATAAAAAGTTTAAAAAATGAAATGAAGTGTTGGTTCCGCTTTAAAATAAGTGTACCTGCATCATCGCTAAGAACAGAGCACTAACCGTCACTAATAAGTTTCGAACCAGTGTTGTGCCATGAACATCGACACGTATCGATAATATCGATAAGGCACGTCCCGCGCTGCTCATAGACTATTGAATTAGTGATCCTGTAAGCAAGCTACGTTTATCACAGTGTTTGAAATCTGTGAAAAGAAAATTTACATGTTTTATAAGTAATGTAAGATGTATACGGTGCGTTTCTACTAATAGACGTTGCTCGAAATTATGGTAGAAAAGATATATCTTAGAATATTCCTCCCGTACAAAGTATCATACATACATAGTGCCTACATTAGTACTGCATCTACATTTGTTAGTGTGATATTAGCTAGACGTATACGTCTAATCTACCTACATCGGCTACATCAAGTGCCCGAGGCATCCGTCACTTGGCTTTCTCCTCGATTTGAGTAAGTTAGAGAGAAAAACAGGGCATAGACAAAACTAGACAAGAGTAAGGAGATTTTCCAGAAAATGGGGATGAAATAGGTTTAATACCAAAAAGGGGTGATTAATGTTAACAGTTAGAAAGATTCAATAGTTTTAATTTCATAAAATAGAAACCATGTTCAGGTAATGGAAAGTCAAAATTTGGGTAGGTAGGAAGAGTCAACCAGAAACCCCATAGTTATCCTTAATAAACCCGATAAATAATTACAGAGTTGTTCTGCTAATAAAAAACTAGCTTATCTAAAAATAAAAAACAACCGACTTCAAAAAAACACTACAAAGTGAAAAATAACTTTAATTTCGGAAGTCGGTGTCTTTGGTTTTGAATTTTCGTTCTTTGTCACCGACTTCCGAAATTAAAGTTATTTTTCACTTTGTAGTGTTTTTTTAAAGTCGGTTGTTTTTTTTTTTTTTTGTAAAAGTTTTTATTTTTCACTTTTTAGTTGTGATACACCTACCCCACACAAATTCGAATACCAATACCTGCTATGTAAATAACAGTGACAGGAAGTTATCATAATTATCATCCACATACTAAGTGACGAAAAAATACGTATTATTGAAGCTAACTCAAAAACTACCGAAGCAAAGTTAATAAAATTTATATGGGACCACCTCTGAAGTATGATCTACCAAACAAAAAAAAGAATCATCAAAATCAATTCATAATTGACGGAGTAATCGCGTAACAAACATACAAAAAAAAAAACATACAATCGAATTGAGAACCTCCTCCTTTTGGAAGTCGGTTAAAAAAGGATTGTGTGGTTTTATGAAACCACGGTAAAAGTGAAACTTCTATAGGCGTCGCCATATTGGCCTTGGCTGCTCTGACGAGCGCCTTTCACTTTATACCTATACCTACTCCGCGGCCGACCGTCACGCGACATGCAACACACAGACGAAAAAGTTTGAGACGATGTAATAAAAGTTTCACTTTAAAAACAACACAAATAAAACTATGTCATGTATAAACGAATAAATCGCCAAATACAAATTATTTCGAAGATACGGCCCCGTGCAATAAGCGTATTTAATTCGCTACACCCACATTTCGGTACCCAATACTTTTCAAAATGTACTAGGCGCACAAGTAGATAAAGGAGTGTTATTTTCAAAATTCGCGTAGTATTTATTGACTTTGTAAAAAAAGTTACGCAACCACAGTTATCACCATCTTCTTGTACGAAACTTATAAAAAATTGTTAAATTGCTTATCGTGTTTTATTCAGAAGGCCAAAATGTTCGCATAATATACTGTGCTGATTACAAATAATAACTAATAAGACAATTTTGCTATGATAAAGTATTGGCTAATAGAACAAAACTTGAACGCATAACTGCATAAGATTTCATTTGACACCATGGATGAAGCCCATGGAAAGAACTTCAAGATTTTTATTAAAATCAGTGCAATCGAAGATTGCTATTTAAGAGGAACGCCTGATTGGTAATGTGTGGATAATGAATGAATAAATAAGGAGATTACATTTAAAAAACCGGCCAAGTGCGTGTCGGACCACGCACAATGAAGGGTTCCGTAGTTGGGATGAATTTATCCCAAAAACAAACTTAACTTTGTAGTTGATAAACATGTTCTCCCATACGGAATGTATGGGAAAACATGTTTTTGCAACTGCAAAGTTAATTTGGTCGATTATTACTCGATAACTAGTAAAGCCTACTTAGCTGTGATAGTTTTACTTTTAATTTCGTTATATAAACTACTGCTGTGATTTTTTCACACATCCAAAACTAACCATTTAGCTGACAAAGGGGGGGGACACTTGACTCTAACAAAAATTAGCACTTTAAAGCTTAATATTTTGCAAACGGATCCCTGAATCCAAAAATGGTTTTCACAAACTCAAAATGTTTTTGAAAGACCTTTCCAATGATACCCCACACTATGGGATAAAAAAATAAAAAATAAAACATCACCACTTTACGTGTATGGGAGGTACCCTAAAAAAAAATGTTTTTCATAATTTTGTTTTACCACTTTGTCGACGTAATTAATATGTATACCTATGTCAAATTACAGCTTTCTAGTACTAAGGGTCTCGGAGCTAGACCGCGGACAGACAGACAGACAGACAGACGGACATGACGAAACTATAAGGGTTCCTTGTTTACTACGGAACCCTAAAAAGTTAATCACATAAGTGGGAAACGTTTTCAAAAGGCTGGCAGTATTGCCACGATAAACGGCAGTGCTGATTCTCCGAAAAATAGAGCCCTCGATCAAGACAAACGCTTGGTGATAGCACTAATGAACGTAATCATCATCTGAATTGGACTACCTGTAGTTTCAAACCCAAACGGCTCACTATATTAATCTAAGTACATAAACTATCGCATCACTATTTACTAACTATACCACTCGCTATTTCTTACTCAAGACAACATAATTTTTTTCTAATGCCAATATACAATACAGTTTCTAATCAAAAGTACCAGGCGCGCAGATCGCGAAAAGGGTTTATGTATTAGGAAAAACTAAGGCGGTGTGTAGGTAATAAGATGACGTAAGCTAAGTGACGCGGCCGTGTACACATGTGCCTCGAGCATCAGTCACCTCGACTTGAGTCCCCGCGTGGTTTGCCCCCGGCAGCGAACAGGGCTGTCCAAAATAAGATTTGAAAATTATTATTATTTTGCTTAGTTCGAATATACATGCTTAATTCAGCAGGTTCCTTTCAAAAATGGGCCTCCCAATGACTTCTACCGAAAAATCTGATTTGGAATATCACAGTACATCATTCACCACGCTCGCGCTTGGCAGACAGGTAAATGATTATTAGTTACTAACAGCTACGACGACGCTAACTGCCCATTATCTTGAATGAAATCCTTTAGTCCCATTTTACGACATCAAAAGCTGAAATGTGGCTCTCGGTCTGCGCGCGATTGCTACTCACTGCCTGAGGTAAGTGAGCGGTGAGACAGGGGGTAGACAAAGGCCAAGCAAACTCAGTTTATTTTGTCAATGGCGTACACCCCCGTTTCACCTCTCACATACCTCAGGCGGTGTCTAGCAGTCGCACGCGAATTATAATAGTTCAACCCACTATTCCTAGGATCCTTAACTTCATACGATGATTTCCTGATTCCACTACCACATACTTTATAATCAGTATTGATAATCCCCTTTGAAGATTCGCATTGAAGTTATCTTCTACAAAAAAAATACCGTTCTAAAATCTTACTACAACAAAATAATTATTCCCACCTTGTGCCAACCCTGCCCACGGCGGGAGCAACAGCGCCATGAGAGGGGTGGCGACGCGACGGGGCGGGGGGGCGGAAGTGTCGTGCGTGCGATTTAATTCCATCGCCGCCGCGCGCCCGGGACACAGGCCCGAACACACTTGAAATAGAGGGATGGGATTGTAATTGTGTATTTGAGTTATCGATTGTCGATTAAATTGATTTTAGATGTTCAATTGGGGTTTTCGTTGATGTAGTTGTTGATCTTAGTTTAAGGTGAATTCGCAATTGTAGCCCGCGAAATTCAAATTTTCTTACGTTTTTTTGCAATTTGCAGGTCAGTGGAGCCGATTCCCTTGTTCACAAACTAAACTAAATTTAAGTTCAGTGCATCTTTTTCTTTCTATTTCATAAAGAAAAGGACAGAAGATAAATTTTAGTTTAGTCCTGTCAAATTAATCAGCGCTTGACTTAAATTGACGTAAATTTAGTTGGCAAGTTTTTAATTACGTCTAAACTTGTATGGAGACTGACAGGCGCTGATTAATTTGACAGGACTAAACTAAAATTTATCTTCTGTCCTTTTCTTAATGAAATAGAAAAAAAAAGATGCACTGAACTTAAATTTAGTTTAGTTTGTGAACAAGGGAATCGGCACCAGTGTCAGGTTGTATCTACATAATTATAATCATTGAAATCATTCATAATTACATCTCTATAAGTTAGATTTGTTCCTAAGAACCTTAACAGACATCTAATAAAAGTTTATTACACGAATAGATTTTGGTTTTTTTTTATTATTATTATTAAATAATGAAATTCTGCGAAATCAAATAAGTACGTGGGATTTTTTCCAGCTTTATGTAAAATAATGCTGAATATTCTTTCTGTATTTTTTTGTGATTGCAATTTTATTAACACACAAAACATTCAGGCGTCATTTTGTTACTCCTTCAAAATAATAGTAAAAAGCATCTCCCTATAAATTATTAAATTGCAATTCCCAATCCCGGATATCGATAAACTTAGTCACAGCTCTACGCTCGTGAAAGGCGGTGGAAGCGGCGGGCTGGTCGTAAAATTGCGAGACCAGGTGATTCTGTCGGCAGCGTTACACCTACATAAGTACATACACCCGACACTATGTACTTAGCACAGGGCTGTCTGTGTCAGATCACTGTATTATTAATTATTTTTTTATATCAAGTTCGTTTTTTAATTTTGATTTCGCATTAAATTGGAAGAAGCAGACACTTTCGGTGTCGGTTGACCGACAGGCGACAAGATTCTTTTATTTTGCATAATATGACTGGACCAGAGGTTGACATCAATATTATGCCTGTGTAATTATAATTGAATATTTTTGATTGATTTAGTTCTTCAATCAAAGTCATAATTTATCACCAGTCATTCATCGCAGTCTAGTCATTTACATTTTATGCGATTTATAGTTTTGACATAAATAGGCATTCGATAATTTATTTTAATAATCATGCAGTAGGTTGCGGGCTGTGGCTACCGACATTTTTATTATCAGCACCCTCTAATTGCGTAGGACACGATCAATCACAGTCTGTTTTTCTTTGACAGTTCAACAACATTTATTGCGTTATTTACGTTGTTGAGCAGAGAAATTTTTCGAACCTATACCCAAAAGCAACGGATTAGCTTCCTTCAAAATGATTCGATTATGACTGATCGTGTGTTACGCAATTATTTTATCGCCTAAATACATGATAGAAAAATGTATACTATTTATTTCACACGATTATCAGTGTGCAAGCGTTAGAACTTAGAACCGTTGTTAGACTGAAGAGGCAAAGTACGTTGTTATTGAAAACCTTCGTTTGATCATGTTGTGCTTGTGTTTGCTCAGGTTTACTCTAGCGGTTCGTGAAATTGAGAGAACAGGTGATTATGCCAGTAGCGCCATCCTTATATGTATTACGCTCTATGTAAACGTAGGGCTGACGTGTCGCTGAGGCTTGTTGACTAATTACGTTTTTTTATTTTTTTATTTGTATGTTGATTTTTATTTATTCTATACTAAGTTAGATAATTTAGTTAGGATGAGACTAAGATTAAAATAGGTTTTTTTTTATTTTTACATCTATCCTAAACAAAAACACAATATACAGAGTTAAGAGCATTATATACTAGTATTAACTGTGTGACAGACATCGTCGCCTTCCTCCTACAATCATGGTTTGCTATTCGTTTCAATATAATGATACAAAAAATAGTCCTTGTACAAATTAAGTTACGCACATTTTAATTATTAAAATAATAAAAAAATATGTTTTGTCCAGTCTAAATGCAGAAATATGAAAACCATGCATATTTATATGTTACAGGTATAGGGTAATTCTATGATTATTAAGATAAGAGTAATGTAAATGAAAAAAATCTAAGAAATATTAACAAATCACCCTAAACCCCTTAACACGACACAGCGACGACGATGGCTAAAGCCTGGGAGAGACGATCGAGAGGTCAAGAGTCCGAATTCCACCTGTTGCTATAATTCTATGAACCAATCTCTAGCACAACATACACCTTTGGTTAGGGGAAGTCACCTTGTAGTTCTTAAAACATTACTAAATGAGACCACGTAAAAAATAAACATTCATAATATTTGTATCCTATGTCCTAAACTCCTAACCCAGTACCCTAATTGCGTAACTTATTTTCGTAAACAATTATGACAAATTTGTTTTATTTTGACAGTTCAACAACATTCATTGAGTTATTTACGTTGTTAAGCAGATTTTTTTACCAACTTATGAAGCAATGGCAGCAGCCATTAGCAATTTGTTTCAAATCGAATCAAATAGTGATTGATCGTGCATTACGCATTTAGGGTTACTGGTCATGTTCTACCCATGTGCCAAATTTCATACAATTCCGTTCAGCTATTTTAGCGTGAAAGCGTAACAAACAAACAACACATCCACCGGCTACTTTTCTTTCTGGGGCGCAGGCGAAATCACTGGCAACCGTTAGTTTATAATATTGGTTAGGATGTTTTCTGTGGTTGACACCACACAAAATGCGGCAACTTTTGCACATGTGATGTTTTTGGACTAACTTTACTGATCCCAGAGCACTTCTCTGGTCAGATGTTCCAAGGGTAGATTGTCTGATATTTTATTAAAAAAGAACAGTTGAATATATTATCTATCTTGGCACAGCCCTGCACAACTGAGCACCGTATCCCGTCCCGTACTTACGTGTGGTACGTGCGACGGCGCTACAAACTTGTGTTCCACCAGATATTTAATATTACATCATCTATACATAACGTCTGCCATATGTATATGTACACAATTTTGACAGACGCTGTATGTACACAGCGTTACGCTTAAGATCCCTAATGAGGTTAACAGAATCTTCTCAGTAGCTACGAATCTTGTATTTTCGTTTTGATCTTGATATGCTCATCTTGTATTTCAGCTTTCATTATGTGACTGAATTAGTGAACGTTACCTCTGTATCAGCAAACTACTTGAACCTTCTAACCATTCACTCTGACTCTTGTTTTTTTTTTAAAAAGCCTTCTTTGAAATGAAACTAAGTACTATCACTTGGTTTTTTAAGGGGCTGTGCACGAAATCGACTGATTTTAATCAATTCTGTTCATTAGTTGTGAGAAAGGGAAATAGAATTTAAACAAAATTATTTGTGATTTGAAAAGTCAAATAAATTAAAGATTCGTGGAAAATTATTAAAAATCGCAACAAGTTTTCCAAAAACTGACGCGAGACTAACATTTGATCGTTTCGTTAGAAGAAACTACTTCAGATTTTGAAAATTAAAAAATATTATCAACATCATCATTATGATTTATGGTCTACTTGTACATAGGCGAACCACTTTTTTTATCTTCCATACAAAATGTAGCAGATTTTTTTTTTAATAACCATTTTTTTTAAACCCTGTCAGTAATGTATGTTTTCCTACTATTTAGCAAACCATATCAAGAAATTTAAAAAATCACACATTAGTCTTCAGCTATCCTTGAAATAAAATCAAAATTTCATTTTATGATTATACTATACCTTAATTAAGTAAATCAAAGGCGAAATAAACCATATTTTTGAGAGCGCAAAGTGATGCAACTATTAGCAGATGCTGTGACTGACACGAATCGTTTAGCACCACGAAAACTATACTTTTATACTTAGCTTTCTTACAATTAAATAAGTTATTGACAAAAAAGAGTTTTTTTCGTGCACGGTGCCTTAATAAATCCTCTAAAGACTTATATAACTTAAATGAAGATAAAGGTATTCGTAATTAATTTAGTACTCTTTGCTGACAGACTTTGACCAACTATTTTAAGCTAGGTTTAATCGGGAACCGAAAATAACATCTACCTACTGTTTTACCTAACTCATTAACAACAAACAATAGGCTAAACACTACAACAATCTATGAAGATCTTCGTCTTCACACATTTATAATACTCCTGTGGGCTTCCAGATGTCAGTCTTCCCATTCGGAAGGTCCCTGCGCACATAAAGGACATATCTCATCGAAAACCGAGGCTTTGTTGATTGTGACAGTGAAAATCCCCTTGAAATCCACAATGGAGTTGTGTGCATAATATGTTCACAGTTCGTCGATATCTGGAATTTCGGATTTGTTGGACTCGTGTTCGGACTTTCGGAGTTAGAGTTTAGTTCGATAAAAGTCGTTTGTCTGACATATTGAAGAGTATTTTCTTTTATTTTATTTTATTCAGATATCCAATGTTTTGCATGGTATTATGATAGCGTGACTCTTTAATGATGACGCTTGTTTTGTATTTGAGCAAAAAAAACTTTGTAAACATGATGTGTGATGTAATAGGTCAGCCTAGACTACACTCTGTCTAGATATTTCTAGTTCCCTGTGCTTACCATTAATTCCTTTGGTGCATCAGTTAACATTCAGAATTTTGTACAAGTAGAATTTTGGCAACTCTACTTTAACCCCCAAATTGTGTGAACGCGATTGATAAGAATAAGCAATATGTAATAACTGAACTAAAGAAAAATGGTCACAAATTATGGAAAATATATCTACACGAAACTGTGGAAAAACTGAAACCAATCCCAGTAGTTTTTACAAACTAAAACTAAACTCCGTTATCACTCAACTTCACCAACGTACTAAGCTTTTACTGGTAAAAGAATTTGATATTATATGTAGGTACTTACTCAGGCATAAGTTGTTTTTTTTTTCAGTTAATATCGTATTTTTCAATATTTTATGTATTTTTTTACTGAAACAATTTTTTTCTTAGTTCTTAGTCTTTAGGTATTGACGTTTGTGTGGATGGAATATTACGAGCCCTTTCACCTATTCAATAAAAGTTTATTTTATTTCGAGGACTTGAAACGATTTCTTATTAGAATCATGTTTATATTTATCAAGATAAGTAAGTACGTCTATAAAATTTAAATAGGAAACTAAAAAACAATAGTGTAAATGTAGTGAAAAATTATCGATATAGATAATCGGCCACATATGCACATCCCTATCGCATGCCGAGGGCGATTTACGGGCGCGCGACAAGTCGCAAACTGGCGCAAACTCAGGTGACCGCGCGACCGTACCTACCTACGTACCGGCCAGTACCTACCGCACGGGACGTTGTCCCACACAATATTAACACAGAAGTACCACTGCTCACAACTCACGAAAAATACTAAAGCGAAGATGAAATGTCATTGCCAAACAAAGTGACTGCAAATCGCAGTAAAGAGCTACAAGGATCTTTTGGGCCGTTGTTGGTAAACATTTATGAAATTGTATTGACAAAACAAGTGTGCTAGTTCCGATTTTGGCCACGCATCAAATGATCTTTTATTTGACATTTCTACAAGCGGGTTACAGACCTGCAGTATTTACTGACAATGATAATTTGTATAAGTAAAATTTTAAGTTCGTTGTCAGATCAACAACAAGCGTACGTTCTCTTTTATCTACAAACCTAAAACTATTTAAACAGTTAAAACTGACAATTTGCACTGCATTTGCTTGGCTCGCTCGCGAACAGTTTTTGCAAACAAAACGCTCTTCTTTTGTGTCTTTCTGTTTTCTGGGGCTTAATTATGTGACTACATCGATATACATGAGAGCAGTGGTGGCCCTGTAGTAACGGCCGCGACTTACGAGTTGTAGGTCGTGGGTTCCAACCCAGACAGGCGCTTTACTTTGTGTAAATTATTTCATCACCACTGCTCTCAAAACGGTGAAGGAAAACATCGCGAGGAAACCGGCATGTCCTAGAACCGAAAATTCGAAGACATGTGACATCTACTAACCCGCACTGGGCCCGCGTGGTGGATTACGGCCCACTCCCTCTCACAGAGAGAAAGCCTGTGTCCCAGCAGTGGGAACATTATAGGCTGATGATGATCGATATACATATATACTTGGGAATTGGGATAGAACTTCTGTGCTCCGTCTCCTTGGTGGCTTTGAAGTGGCCCGCATCGACTACCTACATGTGATGCACGCTATGGAGTGGCACATATACTTTACATAGCTACCTATAACTATGTATTACCCGCAATACATGTTCTCACACATCACCTGTTCACTGCTTGTCAGTTGTAGCGTGCATACATAATATTGGTATTAACGGGTTGAGCAAATGTACATAATAGTGGCAGTATCTGAATTGAAGCCGTATTTTGGGAGAAATTGTAAGACGTTTATTGATTACAATTTACAGGTTCGGTAATGTATTTTCTGAATATTACCAGCACGCTAATTGCGTAATACCATAGTATAAAGAGTTTTATACAATGGTAATACACGATCAATCACAATGTGAATAATTTTGAAAGAGATTGCTAATCCATTGCTTCATAAGTTGGAAAAAAAATCTGCTCAACAACGTAAATAACGCAATGAATGTTGTTGAACTGTCAAAATGAAACTGATTAGTCTTGATCATGATACGCAAATTAGATAGCAGAACAGGCCATGGAGTTTTGTTTCGTACATTGCTCGCAAAGCGTATGACCGTTAAGGCCAAAAAGTTTTTGATTGACGACCGCGTAGGCGGGTAGGTACAGTAGCTAAAAAAAAACTGTCAGTTTTACAAGATAGTTGTCACAAGTAAACTAGAAAAACTGACAGTTTTATACAACTGCTTAGTTTTCGGATGGAGAAGTATGGCGCAGTGTTGGTAAGCCTATTTCGGAAGTACCTAGAAAAAAAAAAAAATGAAAATCTTTGTAGTGACTACAAAGATTTTCATTTTTTTTTTTTACATTAAAAAGGATTGTGTTGTTTTATGAAACCACGGTAAAAGTGAAACTTCTATAGGCGCCGCCATATTGGCCTTGGCTGCTCTGACGAGCGCTTTTCACTTTATCCCTATTCCGCGGCCGACCGTCACGCGACATGCAACACACAGACGAAAAAGTTTGAGACGATGTAATAAAAGTTTCACTTTAAAAAACAACCGACTTCCAATGAACACTACAAAGTGAAAAATGAATTTCGGAAGTCGGTGTCTTCGGTTTTGAATTTTCGTTTTTGCCACCGACTTCCGAAATTAAAGTTATTTTTCACTTAGTAGTGTTTTTATTGGAAGACGGTTGTTTTATTTATGTAAAACGTTTTATTTTTCTCTTTTTAGCTGTGGTACCTACCCCACACAAATTCCAATAACACTGCCTGCTATGTAAAAAACAGTGACAGGAACTTATCATATCATCCACATACTAAGTGGAAAAAAAAATGTATTATTGAAGCTAATTCAAAAACTATCCAAGCCAAGTTAATAAAATATGGAACCACCTCTGAAGTATGACTTACCAAACAAAAAAAGAATCATTAAAATCAATTCATATTTGGCGGAGTAATCGCGTAACAAATATACAAAAAAAAAAAACAGTCGAATTGAGAACCTCCTCCTTTTAGAAGTCGGTTAAAAACAAAATAAACTGTAAATTCGAAATTATTAATGGTCGTTTGTGAAAAAAGTGGCCGGTAGGTACTGAGTCAGACGCATTTACCCCTCGGGTTAAATAATCCTCCCAACCTCCATTTTACCTTCAATTTGCTTTGTATGATACGGGCTACAGGCAGGCCAGCGGTAAAAGTACGCAGACAGACAATATCACAACATGTACATACATTTATATATGAAGCGATATGTTCGGTAACTGAATGCCCGGCCTGCCATGCCAGTTGCAACGTCGAAACTTAGTTACAAAGCGAAGGTCCAAACAATTTTGGTAATTGGCGGTTCTGTGCTGCAAAAAATAAGAGCAAATAGTATAAAATTACTATTGAATTGGCTGACTTTATAAAAAATAATGGAACAGAGGTCATTTTTATGATTCCATCCATATGATGTCTGGTGTCTAACACCTGTCTAAAACCATAATGGACTTGGATTGCTGTTATGTACCTATGCGCTTTCATTCGAATCTGTCACAGATCTGTCTTGCCATACTCGACGACTGATGACATGCCCTATTAGGTTTTGACAGTTTGTTAAAAAGAGCTGCTACTTGTCAATGAGCGCGGATTTAAACTACCCTCATGTCCTTACCCAACGATTATAAAACCACCGTATCCTTCGCTTCTCATTAAATTAATGACGTGAAGATATTCCACTATATTAATTGATAATTACTGGCGGATACCAAGCGTACATAGCCTGCAGGAGTTATATAACTCCCGATAAATTTCATCGGCGCGCCCGGCAGGCGTCGCGTTACAAGTAGCACTCGACGCTAATGACGCACTTGTTCCCGCCTCTGCCACCCGCGTACTCGTGCTCGCCCCTTCTCGTCAGCCCGTTGCCCGCGCTTTCTCGCAATTGCCCGCGCCACCGGTGTTCGTGGGTGCAATTTCGCTAGAAGCGCGTGGCGTGTTTTGGGGCAAATTCAATTTAGTACATTGCATAACCGCCGTCGCGCCTAATAACCCCGGGAGATTGGCAGAGGTGCCACCGAGTGCCACGGTACGTCTACATACATACACCAATGTACATACAAAGTTGGCGACTGATTCCCCATGAGTGATAGGACCTAGGGGTAGGGAGTGAGAAATTGGCCGTTTACCCTTTAGAAATATGGCGCAGCACCGGGCGGACAGTAATATTCTTATCTAAGGCCTTCTTCATGAACCTCGGAGACCTCCATCATCTCAACATTTTAAATTCTATTGTAGGACTCAGTCCTAAAATAACCCTTTCATAAAATAATACAAAGTTAGCAAAGGACAAACTCATCAGTAGAGACATATTATTACATGACACGCATGCATGATTGTTTTTTCACTAAAAGACCAATGATAAAAGTCCCCACTTGCAGTATTAACACACTAGGAGCCTTTAATTATTAATTAATTCGTAGTAAGGAACTTAGGCGCACCTTCGATGATAAGGACAATTTATTGATGTGTTAGAAAAGGCCAACAGCTCAAATGAACTGCTTTGCATTTTATCGGTGTCCAACCAAACTCGAAAATTCCAATTTTCAAACAAAGTTAGGGCCCGCTTGCACCACAAATTACTAAATGCATTTGACGCTAAACGTATTTAAAACATCATTCTGTCTATGTCACCTTCAAACGATTGACAGAAACAACGATGTTTTGATATTTTGAATACGTTTTGCGCTAAACCCATTTAGTGATTTTGGGTGCAAGCGGGCTAAAAGTACTAAAGTGGTAACGCAAAACTTGCATTCTGATTTTTCGAATTTCGAACGTGCACAAAGCATCCTGCTGTAGTGCAATGGAAGCATCGGTTCCGTACCCGAAGGGTGCCAAACGGAACCCTATTACTAAGCCGAGCCGAGATTGTCTAAATAATAAATAAATAAAACCATTTATTTGACACTTAAAATACAAGTTACTAACAAGTAGGTCGTAATAATATAGCTCACAAATGTATTGCTAAGAATCTGATCCTAACCCCCAAACTAGGCCCTGGACCTGTATTTTGTCTGTCAGCGGGCTGTATGTATCTCATGAACCGTAATAGGTAGACATTTGAAAGTTTCACAGATTGTGTATTTCTGTTGCGGCTATAACAAGAAATAATAAAAATTAAATAAAGTTAATAATAAATTAAAGGGTTCGGTGTTTCCGTGTGACAATCCGACTCGCACTTGGCCGGTTTTTATATAATCTGTGAATTTTGTTATAAGTATACCATTATGTGGAGCTATGAATGCTATGATAATACATAAGTAATATTGCCGGGCTGTTCCACGTTGCTTAGCGGAACACACTGATGTGCGTTGTTGCGGGCGCTACACCGCTTTCCTGTGTTTTCGTCTTATATTCTAAATAATTATAAATTCTGAGAACATAAAGTGCTGAAATAATTGCCCTTCCTTGACGTTGACGATGCATTTATTTTACCAAACAGGCAGACGAATGCGTTGTACAAATAAATTAATAAATCTACGGGTGGGGAAAGACGCCTGGCGTAATACGTACTCATTACTTACTTTTTAGGGTTCCGTAGTAAACAAGGAACCCTTATAGTTTCGTCATGTCCGTCTGTCTGTCTGTCTGTCTGTCTCTATCTGTCTGTCTGTCTGTCTGTCTGTCTGTCTGTCTGTCTGTCTGTCTGTCTGTCTGTCTGTCCGCGGTCTAGCTCCGAGACCCTTAGTACTAGAAAGCTGTAATTTGGCATAGGTATACATATTAATTATGCCGACAAAGTGGTAAAACAAAATTATGAAAAACATTTTTTTTTAGGGTACCTCCCATACACGTAAAGTGATGATGTTTTTTTTTTATTTTTTATCCCACAATGTGTGGTATCATTGGAAAGGTCTTTCAAAAACATTGTGAGTATGTTCAAACCATTTTTGAATTCAGAGATCCGTTTGCGAAATATTAAGCTTTAAGGTGAAAATTTTTGTTAGAGTCAAGTGTCCCCCCCCCTGCCAGCTAAATGGTTGGTTTCACATATGTGAAAAAATTCACAACAGTAGCTTATATAACGAATTTAAAAGGAAAACTATCACAGCTGAGTAGGCTTTACAAGTTAACGAGTAATAATCGACCAACTTAGATTTGCGGTTGTAAAAACATGTTCTCCCATACAGAATGTATCGGAGAACATGTTTCTCAACTACAAAGTTAAGTTTGTTCTTGGGATAAATTCATTCCAACTACGGAACCCTACATTGTGCGTGGTTCGACATGCACTTGGCTGGTTTTATAATATTACTATTGTGTGAAGCCGAATGTAACAATGGTTATGCTTTACCAGCATAACCTTTGTTGAACTCGAAAAACTTTAAGGTGACTGATGCTGTATGAGCTGCTGTATCTAGGACCAATACCTACACCTACCTACACGTAAAAACTATCAGTAATATAAGTCACAAACAAACAGACATAACCAAAATCGGACACGGTAACTTTACTGCAAACCAATGCTGCAGACTGATTTACTAATGTCGCGACTGTCAGTTTTGAATGACTCAGATCGCGAGTTCGCGACTGATAGACTGTTCGAACCCTATAAAAACTCAGATAAATAACAAACAAAAGCAACAATTTATTCCTAATTCAAACAAGTTTATTCACAAAATAATTTCGCGCCTTGCATTGCGATCACATCCAGCCAGTCCGCCTCTACGCTCGACACGCGGCGCCACAAGAACAATGCGTCTGAAGCGGAGTCGCGCGCCAGCGGAACACCCGCCGACTTCATTTTTATTTATTTTACCCAACGACGCTTTATTTAATTCGTGCTGTATTTATTGCACTAGCTCTTGTTGCTACTTGTTGAGATGTTGGCCCGTGTCGCGTCTTTGGGATCTATCTTGAAGTTGCGATTCTGGCATCAGACAAAATGCAAATTTTTAACTGACTGGGTTATAATCCTCTGTATTTAATGGGCACTAAGTTGTTGTGGATTTATGTACCTACCTTTTACTTTTGGGCGGTACTCCTATAAAGCAACTTTGTAGAAAATAAAAGGAGTGGTGTATCAACATAACAGAGGACCCATCCAACTGAATAAGTACTTGAATTTTGCACGCCAGCCAGGAAACAGCTGTAGTAAAACACGAAGCCATCCATTTTTCCCATAAAAAGTTAATCTAATCGAGAAAAACGTTTTCCCTGTTTAAAAAAAACTGATCACTCCAACCGGTGACGACATTTACCGGCGCGGCGCTACCAGGCTATCATAAATTACAAGCTAGCGGCATTGCACTAGCGGTCGGTAATTACGACACTGCAAACCTATGCTGCTGTTGACACGGGCAAAACTCAACCTTATTTGTATAGGTGCAAGAGTGTTAACGTCAATCAACTGGCGTGTCAAAGACTACGGGGCAGTCTCGGCCGGCGCATGCAGGCGCGGCGACGCTGATGACGCGTAATTAGAACACGGACGGATTCTGAAACTATCGAATTTCGGAGTTGAGTACCGTCGTCACACATTGAATCGGATTTCGATTGTCTCGGAAAGGTATTTACGATGTTCCATTTTCTCTTTGATTTCTTTAGATACTTGGGTAGGTATTTGTTTTTTGCACATTGATTCGAACTATTATCAACTTACTTATCATGATGACAACAGGGCTAGTCTTAAATAATTAGCATGTGTGTACTTATGTGTGTTAAGTTGATATTGGTGCCGATTCCCTTGTTCACAAACTAAACTTTTAAGTTTAGTGCATCTTTTTCTTTCTATTTCATTAAGAAAAGGACAGAAGATAAATTTTAGTTTAGTCCTGTCAAATTAATCAGCGCTTGACGTAAATTGACGTAATTTTAGTAGACAAGTTTTTAATCACGTCTAAACTTGTATGGAGTAGTGACAGGCGCTGATTAATTTGACAGGACTAAACTAAAATTTATCTACATTTGCACTGAACTTAAATTTAGTTTAGTTTGTGAACAAGGGAATCGGCACCATTGACGTAAAATTAATCTACACTCTTCGAAATTACAATTAATTACCTAAGTACTTACAAGATTTAAAAAAAATACATGCGTTGCTTTTTTGTTTTGTCTGGTGTGTGTGGCTTAGGTCGCGATAGGCATCGTCACTTATTTATGATACGCCCTATATGAATCTACTTTATATACCGTCTTGTTTAGTTCACGACCTTGCGTCAGCCGCACAATTCGCCCCCACACATTCATTATTCGGGCAAGCCTGTCTCATCGTCACGTAATTATCAGCTGCTTCTTAATCATCGCGAACGATACTTAACGTGCCTGGGGCCGAGGGGTATCTTGGGTAGCCTCGGGGCTGATTCGTCTTGCGATCCATGGACACGTAACTATCTTGATTCTTGATTTCCTTTTAAATGGGAGCTTTATTAAACAGATCGTCATCAATATAGCATGTAGCACATAGTAACTTAAGATAAACATCACGCCTTTTCCCCTACGGGTTAAGTAGAGGTCGATATACCTATAGTACAATAAAATTGTACATCCACATTTCGCCAGTTATGCAATTTTGAGTGCAGGTAAAATGCATTATTTAGGTTTGTCTCCACTTATTACTGTATTTTTCATTTTTGTATATGAAAAGAGCAGCACAGCCATAGTGTAAAGAATAGTTAAAAATTAAATGGGAAGGAATGCGCCTTTCTCATAAAATTAAGGCCTTTCGTGTTCCACTTATAACAAAGACTTCCACAATCACTTCTGCCACCCTTATCATTTACGAAAACATATTCATAAAATCGTCAGACCAATAATGGCGCACTTTAACAGCACCATAAGATAAAACCATGGCGTTGGCAGACCACGGTATCAGCCATAAAGCGGTAACAATTCACCATCGTAAACCGACCACATCACCATAGTACCAGACCCTCATAAATAACAGGCGTAAAGATGTTTTCAACAGATGGATTTTTTGGTTGTCCGTAAACAAAGGTCGTGTTTTCCATTTTTGTACTAGGACTGTAGAATTTTTAGGGGGTTGGTTAACTTTTAATGGCAATTCCGATAAGGTTGAGTTTGTTTTTGTCGTAACAGAGTAATTCTGAAATGTTTCACACGTTTGGAAAATCTGTCCTATTGAATCTTCATGTAAGGATTAACGGAATGTGCAATAAATTCCGTCGAGTACATAATTGACCTGTTTTGAGCAAAACAGAAAGCAGGTCAATCGACTTTTATTAACTTTGTAACCGATTACTTACTCAATTTTTTAAATGAATTGATTGAATCCTTAATCGAATTAGAGCCGTCAGTTACTTTTGAATTCTGTTTAATTTTATATCGGATTATTTTATTAATCGATTTTATTACTTTGTTCTTTGTTTACAGCAAATGTTGTATAAATGTAGGTAGATATACCTACATAGCTGATTGTTGATACTATGAGCCTAATCAACACCCGTATCGGATACTACCGGTAACGTCACACAATCGACGCCAAATTACTAGGGTCGCAGAGTTGATAACAAGCTAAACTGAACACTTACCGTTACGGCCCGTGCGAATGAATCAATCAATCAACGCGGTGGAGGGAAAGTGGCGCGGATAATGAGCGAGGGAGGCGCCGCGAGATGACGTGCCCGAAGCGCCATTATGGCGTGAGGTTTATGGTATGGTGGATAGGCGAGGCGGAGAATGCAGTTGATATTAAGGGGAAAGCGTCAGGGTAGCCCGCGAAATTCAAATTTGCTTACGTTTTTTGCATAGGTTTTATCTTGATTAAATATAATTCGCGGCCGTAACAAATATGGCTTTACTCAATTATAATCATTACAATCAGCAATACAACTCCATAAGTTAGCAAAGGTGTCAAATGTGATGATTTCATGAATTTCGCGGGCTACCTTGACGCTTTCGCCTTAAGTTATTTTGCTAGTCTTAGTAGGAATGGGGATCTCTAGGCTCCTGTTTTGTGCAAATTTGTAAAGTTTTTGTAAAATTCTGAATGAGAAGATTTCTGATGAAGACCTATGTTATTATGATCCTAAAATTAGGTGGGTTAGTAGCCGGTGCTTGCGGCTGAAGATTGACCTATTATAATTTCGAGAATAACATACTTAATTTAGAGCAGAATAATGAAGAAAGCTTAAAAAGCCTTGTAAATTAGTTACACTGCACAACGATGCCCAAAACTTATCAATTTATTTTCCTCCAAATTCATTAGGTACTTACCTACTTAACTATCATTCTGCCGATGCCGTCACAAATTATACTCCCCTCCCTATCCCCGCTTCGCTTACCACCATGCCCTCACCCCAGTCAGTCCGACGGACGACAAGGCGGAAATCCGCCACTGTCTCGACAATACAGCATTATAATTTCTTCGCCTGCCCACCTCCCGGAAGCAAATAGCGTGAAATTTTAAAAACATTACGCCTCGTCTCTTCCTGTGCCGCCATATTAATATACGTCAACGAAACACCCTATTTTGATAAGTTTTTGTGATTTAAAATTGGAACTTGACCGTAGATTCTTACCATGTCAGTATTTGCATGAAATTCCAAGTTTTTATTTAAAAGTTTAGTAAACTAGCGTCTGCCCGCGACTTCAGCCGCGAGAATTGTTTACATCCTATGACACTCGGAAATACTGCAGCTTGATAGCTTCCCATTAGTAAAATATTTTTTCGGAATCCGCACCCTATTTGCTTGACACACAATCAAAATCCGAGAGTTTTTGGAGGATATTGCTTCACAGGTTTGAAAAATTCGTCTGCTCATTATTAAGAATAACGCAATGAACGTGGGTGATGAACTGTCAAAATGAAACCCATTGCGTTCAATTGTCATTTTATGTATGTTATGCAATTATCCCACTGATCAGCGTTTCCGAAAATTACACAATTTCACCTCTTTTTAATAAGTATAAATATATTAGTAGGCATAGATGTAAAGTCAAAACCATAGAAAAAACCCAGGGTAGACAACTACTTCAAGGTAAGTATAGATTTTAAATGAATGTTCTGGATCGGTACTAGAGTGCGCGCCGCGAAAGAAGGCTGGCGGAAAATTGTGGAACAATTTAAAAAAAATGCAATTGTGGTTCAATGACATAGATACTAGCGCCACCTTAAATGGACTTCACTCTTCAGTAGTGGTGGCGCGGACTCACACTCCTAGTATTCTGTCAAATGCCAAATTTCAAATACTACTCAAACTCAAAAGCATTTATTTCAATTAAACCACTTTAGAATTGTCAAGAAATCCAGTCAGTCAGAATTTGAAGCTAGTTGCGACATTAAAAACTCATTAATTTGACATAGCGTCTTCTCTGCCGTATTTACCGATATCCGATATTAGATATGCCGCCTATGCGCCTATATATTATTATGGTAGATTAATGAACTCGCGTGATTTAATTAAATTCAATCGAAGTAGGAAGCTATCAGAGAACTATATTCGTCTAATAAACTACGAATTTGACTTCTACGCGATGTTTCCATCTTCAAAATGTACACGTTTCAATAGCGAAACAACTTTCCGTAAAAAAACAAGTTAATCCTTCAACCTCCTTTTACTCCGCTCTAAGCTCGAAATATTTAAGTACATATAGATCCAAAAACAAAAGTACCAAAGTCATGTTGAGTGTCCGTTCAGCGAGGGATGAACAGGGGGAGCAAGTGGCCGGAAAAATACAGAGGGGAGGTATCATGGAGCGATGTCGGCGATTAAACTGTTTAGGAGTACCTACGTACCACTTGTTATGTCCCAGTTTTGTGCTACAATCGATAAAGTTTTACTCGATTTTGTGAGTAACTACGACATGAGTACCAGTCGTATGGAGCATCACTATTTTGTAATTCAAAAATAGAACGCGCCGTTTGAATTTATGGGATGAAAAAATGTTTCCGATATTTATTTTTGCTGCTTCATTTTTGCCGCGTATTTGCTACCCAAATTCCAACAAAGGTACTCTGTTCGAATCAATCAATTTAAACCTACCGCTGTCAAGCAATTATTATTCCGCTTACCAACTTTTGCCAGTATTAGCGCGCGGCTGATTGCCGCCTTTCCCGAGGCGTCTGTCCGCGCTTCAAATATTGCAGAATCTCGCTCCGCGCATTTTTACGGAAAGCCGTGACTTTGTCACGCCTGGCGGGTGTCGTGCCGTGATCATCTGACAGATGTCTACTTAAGCACGTCTGTACGAGACTGCTGTGGATATTTCGAAAGCTTTTTTCTTACTAAATTGCGGGGGAGATAAGAACAGAAGCCTGTTCTGATATACCTTGGATGTTTATCGGCATAATATTGTAGTGGAACGAGAAAGAGTACCTAATGTACACCGACATAAATAGTGATGTCTTCTTATACATTTTTTTTAATGTTATCTAGACTATCAGATAGAATAGTTTTGAATTGTAATTGTTTCGAAGGAAGGAGTTTTTCATACAAATTTCAGTGCGTAACGTTTATACGAGGACTCGTCCCGTCTCTCCTTGAAAATACAACTGCTTCGTTCAAATTCCTATCGCCAATCGTTTATATTCACTGAACGCCAGCTTCGCGTCGCGTCGCGCCAGCCGTCAGTCAACACACTCGACACCCAAACAACGTGTTGTAAGTACACAAATACATAGTAAACCTGAAACCAAGTACGTTATTAATATATATTTCGGCGCAACGTACATATAGTTACTAGGTATGTAGCACCGTGCCAAAGTTATATCGCGCGGATTCACACGAGGCGCGACGCGACGCCGACGTAGGTAGTCGGCACCTAATGGCCCGGGAGGTAACGACGAGCCGTCATTATAACTAAATTATGTAGGTGCCGCCTTGCTAATGCGACACAGCTCGGCGCGCCGGCCACCGCTCTTTGTTTCTGCGCCCCTGGTATTTCAGTCACATTCGGAATGGAGGTTACTTTGCACCGTTGCAATATTGTATGTGGAATTTTGGTCAGTACTTAAAATTATCTGTATATCTTGCCCATTTAGTATCAACCATAAATGTAATATAATTATTATAATTACTTGCTTTTCCGATTTTTATTAAATTACCAAATTAAGAATTATTTTCGTTATTCTGTAAATAAAAAAAAGTTATCGTCACTATGATACTCAATATTTTAATTTCGTTAACATTTTCTTTCATGAAACAACTAAGTACCTAACTACCACTTAATTGTGAAAACGTAAACGACGCAATAATAATATTTATTGTAATTTTCAAACACCAATGCCAATTGTTTATAGTATAAGAATAATTTTATAATGAAATGAAATGTATGAATTTAATAAATAAATACAAGCGACACTACGAAAAAAAAACAATAATTTATGGTATTGGTAACCACACAAACTAATTAAATTGACGGCAACGCCATCTGCATTTCATTAAAATTTATTCATAACTATTATAAATTCGCATTTACGTCTTTTTAGTCTAGTAATTTACAACAAATACTAGGCCATCATGACTGGTAGGCATTATTGCCGCGTCGCAGCATATAATATATCCGCGGTTTCCACTACTATGTGTAAATTGTAGATTTTGGTTACAGTTCCAATTCATTATTTGAATGCCTCCCTGTAGACTGTTCACTACAATAACCACAAATGAAATTAATTAATTCAAGATCACGTTAGAAAATTGTGTTAAATAAAGAATAATGATTATTTTTAACCGACTTCCAAAAGGAGGAGGTGCTCAATTCGACTGTATGTTTTTTTTGTATGTTTGTTACGCGATTACTCCGCCAATTATGAATTGATTTTGATGATTCTTTTTTGTTTGGTAGATCATACTTCAGAGGTAGTCCCATATAAATTTTACTAACTTTGCTTGGGTAGTTTTTGAGTTAGCTTCAATAATACGTATTTTTTCCCACTTTGTCTTTGGTTTTGAATTTTCGTTCTTTGTCACCGACTTTTATTTTTCACTTTGTAGTGTTTTTTTTTTAAGTCGTTTGTTTGTTTTTTTGTAAAAAGTTTTAATAATAGATAATAAATAACTGTTATTTTCGTTTAAGACTACATAAACAATAATTAATATCCACCTTTTTGAAGTCGGTTAGAAAAATGGGAAATAATATCATCGAACATATATACAAAAATTGATAGTAATATTATTTTGTACTAACCTATTATTAGCTTGAGGTACTAACCATACCGTCGCCAAATTTTCGCAAAATAAGCAGAATTACTCAAAAATGTTAACTCCCTCAGATAACGCACCACATTGCTTGCATGCAGATACGCCTTTTTACACTGGCAATTTACTACAAGTACCAGGAGATCAAAGCTCGTAGGCGTTCGTTCCTCGTAGCAATATAAACGCGAATCAAATCCACCGTAGCGTAGGTAAGGTGCTAAAGATAAATATGAGATTTATCGAGCTTGAACGAACGTTCTCAACTCAAACGTCTGAAGATTGAGTCGGAGCTCGGAACGGGAGTTTTTTGTTTCATATAGTACTCGCTAGGGTTACTAACTTCCTACAAATCCAAGATTTATCGTAACTGTATTGGACAGGGATACAAAAACATTTTGTGACTTTGACCGAGTTCGTTGCACGCTTGAAAATGACTAAAGAGAATAGATACTCAAGGTGCTGAATTCCTGGTATCCCTTCAGTAAACCCTGTCAAATCCACATAAAAAAATCGTCATCTTTGTCCAAAATCAGAATAGTTCTACTTCTTGCCAACAGATGGCAAACGCAGACCGCAGTGACGGACAGCATTTTGTCGAGTAACCATTTATGCGAGTAACAAACTTTGGCCATTGATGGATGGATGAATAGCCATGGTCGCCGCGAGAGTGATCGCCATAAGGAGTTCAAGGAGTTTTATTCTTCCTCCCAATATTTCGATAAACTGTGTGGCTAAACAGTGATCTGTTGAACAAGCATTATACAATTCCACTTTACTTCGATAGGTACATGGTACAATACTAGCCAAGTGAAATTATTATTTTTATCGCGATTACGATATTTTGTCCATTCGCATTGCAATTGCATTAACACTTTAACACTATCTACTAATGAGCTTAACCACGCGTCTACAAAACATAAGTCACGGTCACACAGCCAATAATTTTTCGTCAGCAATCATTGGCCGCAGACAGTTTGATCAAACGTTGGCGCCGCGCCAGTAACGCGCCGCGTTGGCGTGTTAAGCGTGACACGGGATCACATCGGTGCGGGACGTACGGGGTTATACAGCGCATATATGGAGTTGATACTTTGGGAATTTATTGAAGTTTTATAGATGCAACAGTGTCAAATCTTTTTATTTTAGCGTGATGAGCCAAATATGTTAAGGGGAGAGAACCTAAAGACATAGTTGGATAAAACTCTTTGGAAAATCCGAATCCGATTTTTATGAAAACCAAAATTCAAACTAACTTTTTATAGCGTAGTCTAATAAGAAATATACAGTGCGAGTCTTTTATAATGTGCACATAATTATCGAAATGAGGGGGGAATCTATGCTTAATTTTATAAACAAAAAAATATTTAAAAAAATCTAAATATTTATTATGTATTTGATTGGCTACTTTGACCCCAGTTTAAACAAAACAATGTAACTTTTAAACTAAATGATCTATCGGAATTAAATAAACTCCATAATTATTGGAAGTAACTAGGCGTCCTCATAAAATGAAAATTGTTTTAAAAAAACTACCCTCAATTGAAAATAAACATGTATTTTTAGCAAATCTCTATATTTTTTTCATCGTACGTTACGTAACCATTAAGAAACTTTAAAAAAAAATCCGTCGATAAAATTAAGCATAGATTCCCATTTCGATATGTGCACATTATAAAGACACACTGTATAAAAATACTGAACACAGACATAAACATACATACGCAATTTTAAACTTTATTACTTACAACATACCTACTTAATTATAAGTCAACATATTCAACTCCCAAGCCCAACTGCAGCAAAGATATCCGATTCGCCGCACTTTTCCGACCGGCCCACCGCCCGCGTTCCATAACGAGCCAGATATTTATGAAGTACAACTTATCAGAATGCTCGCCCGCGCTAGAGTAGACACATATTTATTGGGTAAATATTCAGCTTTGGAGCAGTAGCTACTGTCAATATTTGCCGTCAGCGGCTACTGCTCACAGACAGACGTTTTATCAATGTTGGGTAGGGTATTACGTTACTTCAAGTACGTATGATGTCGATAACTCTTTTGTTTTTCAGTTTTTCAAAGTTTCGGTATTTATTTCAAACACGCCATTAAAGTTTATCGAATTTGAAGATGTATAATATAATACAATGTATTATATATTAACTAACACCAACTCGTAGTATTATATTATCTTTGACCAGGTGTACTTCAATCCTATTTGACCGGCGAATTGCGTAATACGCATAAAATGACAATTGATCGCAATGGGTTTAATTTTGAAGTACTCCACTTAGAGCACCCGTCCGAATAGCACCTGCGACTCAGCAACCTACTGCTGGGATGTATTTGTTTTACAGGACGTTTAAATGAAAGATGTCGATAAAAATCACTAGAATGTTTACTAATTACACATATTTACGTACATACGAAATTAGTTTTATCGATATCTTTCCTGTAAAACAAATACATCCCAGCAGTGGGCTGCTGAGTCGCAGGTGCTATTCGAAAGGGTGCACTAAGAGGACTACTTCTTAATTTTGACAGTTCACTCACGTTCATTGAGTTATTAACATTGTTGAGCAGACGATTTTTTCAAACCTATGAAGCAATGGATCAGCAATATCCTTCAAAACTCTTGGATTGTGATTGAAAGTGTGACACAAGTAGGGTGCAGGAATAGAGTATCGAATTTCAATTAAACCTTTCCTAATCTATCGCTAGAGAATATTACCTTCTCGTGTTTTTTACCATCGTGAGCGTCGTCTGTCTGTCAGTTAGTCAATCAGTCACTAAAAACTAAATCTATACTAATATTATCTTCTTCTTAGTCGCGTACTTCATTATATATTGTATATGATATTTTTCCACTTCGTTCAGTTCTCCACTTCTCTCAGGGTGATCGCAACAGAGTCCAGTGAGGGCGGTTACTTGGTCTGATCAGCGGTTAGGTGACCGGCCGCGAGGTCTTTTCCCATCTACCTTGCCCATCACCACTAGCTTTTCAAAGTTATCCGGTTCCCGTCGGCAATGTGACCAAAGTAACCGAGAATCCTTTGGTAACAGATTGTGGATAGTCTAATATTATAAAGAGGTAAAATTGGTTTGTAAGTTTATATAAGGGGGAACTATCAACTACCAGTCGGATTTGATAAATTCGTTTTGCATTAGATAGCCTAATTCTTAAGGAAGGTTACACATCTAACCATCTGCTATTTAACATCACGCTACGATCCTCAGGAGCCGAGCAAAAAGAAAAAAAAGTCGAAAAGAACGCTAAGCCAAAACGAAATGATAGCGCGGGGCGGGCGATGCGATGCAACAGGGTGGGGGGAACAAGAAATTTCACGCGGACAAAGTAGCTAGATAGTAGAAGATAAAGACATGGTCCTGTTGAAACTGGACACAATAAAAACTACTTACCAATAATAACCAAGCAAACCCGCGAGTACAGCCAGTGTAAGTAATTTAACGAAGTCTTGTCACCAGACAGGAGCAATCATTTTAGCGGCAGTGATCAGTGGCACGCTCGCAAATGCGGCTTCATTTCGGCCCGGGGCGCGGTACGGGCCTACCGCGACTAACTCGTTTTGATACTTGGCATTAAATATTTATTTTCTGTCGATTTTATTCGAATTAAAGTAGAAATATCGATACTTTTGGATATATTTGGCATAGATTACAGTAAATACGTCACAGATTACTTTGTAGATCCTTAAGAAAAAAAAAATCTTAGTGTTCAATCGGCGCAGTGGCTAGGCTAAGCGATTGAACTTCTACGCATTGGGTTTCGGGTTGTGTTGCATTACTTTTACAATGCACAAATGATAAACAATGGAGCGTTCTATTTACGAGGCTGCATTATATCGTTAGCCTTTCTCACTATTAAATTCACGTCATTAACTGCACGGCAACAGAAAATACGAGCAGTAAACTTCAAACTAGATTATTCTCTGCAAGTCGCACGTCTCACGCTGTGCACCTCTCTCTCAAAGTACTCTTTAACGTCAGGATCTTTATAAAAGTGGCGTCAGAACGTGACGCTGAATCACAATCGCTTCATTTTATACGTCATATAAATAATGTTCCTCGCAGTAATAACGACTGCTGTAATATACGCAGACGTATGTAGTGTTATTAAAGATGAGAGTGAGCTGGCGTCCTGATAAAGCTTGATAGAAGTGCTGTAATAAATATGGTGGAAACGGCGAGTTTGGGGATGGCAATAGTAGAGTTTGATGACTTATTACTACTAGCTATTGCGATTTTACTGGGCAATCACTAGATTGTTTTAGTTTGCACGTCATGTAGAAACTGTCGGACGATAAAACCCGAAGCCAGCAAAAGCTGCCAGCTCATAATCTAACTAAGCCTTCAAAGAGGTGCTAAATTAAATCTTTTTAATTATACCTCCCGATTTGTCAACGTCGTAAACACGAGACGAGAGGCACGAGAGTATAAAACTCGCAGGTACAATAAAGGCGAAGCGTAGCCAGCCGTGCGGTAATCCACCGAAAGTACCATACCAGGCATCCATAACACGTATAGATACTCAAATATTGAACGAGGCAGGCGGGCGAGCATCACGAGCAGGGCTGCCAAGATTCCACGACATCGAAAGTTATCGATATTACCGAGAGGATTGCCTCCCCCAGTCGAATTCATAAATGGAATATTTTATGAAATTAAGTACGGATTTGAACTGCATGCAAACATCAGCATTATTCGTTTATTGAATTGGGGTGCATCAAATACTCATTTAGAAGGTCTAAAACTTTTGGTAAGAATTTGTTAATTTTTATGACATGAATAAAATCACTACTAACAAAACTACATATTTTCTGAAAACGTAGTTCTCGTACCTACTCAAAAAACTAACACAAAACTATTCTAGATTTATAAGCAAACAATAAACCACGCAGTAGGAGCAATAAAATTGCCAATAAGAGGTTTCTTTCGCCCGGTCCGTCGGCAGCCCTACTCGACACGACACAGGATACGGGCCGCGTTATCGCGCCCCCGCGGCGGGCGCACGTCACCTTGTCACCGAGCCGGTTTAATGGGCTGCCGTGTACGCCGCCTGCTCCAGCTTGATGCTTTGATTTATGAGCCTCTAGTAGCTATGTATGTGTACCGTGATAAATGTGTTTATTAGTTTCTAATTATTTATTAGGGTCTGAAAGGAGGTCACGTCATGCCCAGTTGTCATGCTTTTGTTAACGAATTAATGATAATTAACTCAATATTACTCTACTCAAAAATTAATGATAATCAACTCACATTAAAATAATTCCTATAAAGGATATGGTAATAGGTTCATTTGAATGCAAAAGTTCGATATAAGCTTTATTAGTATTACTGTTGAAAAGTCTAAATTTTCCTATCTACCGCTAAACTAAATCCTCAAAAAGTTCAAAAACATTCGGATGAAATGGAACATCGTTTTAAAACAGTTAAAATATAATTCTTCAAAGCGTGAAATGCATGTTCTGTAGGAGCGGTGTACGTGGGCAGCATAGCAACGTCTACAGTTAAGCTTATGGCCGGCGGCGAGCGCACGCCGCGTCGTCGGCTGCCGCCATAGTGGGCCGCACCCACCGGCCACCGTGCCCACCGCGACGACCCGACACGGCTTCCATACGGGGTGTGCGAGCGACACTCTTTGTTTTTTTAGGCCACTTGTACCACGCAAGACGATAACTTATGCTTGCACTTCTTTTTTTATTCCTTGGAAATACAGTGGACGATGCTCAGAGTACAAGTAATGCACCTAAAGTAGAAACTTAACATGAGTCAAGAAAATAAAGTCACTTTGACGTGGAAATGATACCAGTCACTGAAAATTTTAGAGAATGCTATGAGTAACTCAATAAGAAGCACTCTAGCTTGAATAAAAAAGCCAGATAGAAGCACGCAAGTCACCA